>CM017796.1:32233417-42233417 GCA_008121215.1 Drosophila athabasca | reverse complement strand
AGAAAGAGAGAGAGAGGAGAGACGTAGAGCAGCTGTTCGAGTCAATTATTTTTAGTGCGCATAATTTGCTGCCCGTCCGTCTGTCGTCAGTCGTCTGTCCGTCGCAGCAGCGAAAAAGAGGAATTTCTGTCACGACACCTCAAAATGCACCTGAACGTAAGGAGGAGGCACAGCAGCAGCAGCGACGACGACGACTACACCATCGGGGGCTATATATAAACCGATAATGTATATATATCTTTCTGTCTATATACTGTACATACGTATGTATTTGTGGATGTGTATGAGTAGAGTATACATACAGCAGAGAAACAACAAATAAATAAATACTTTTTAAAAACAGAGCTGAGAAAAAGAAATAGTGAGAGAGGAGGTTGGGGAGGGATGCATGAATGAGAGCGTCAAATGTACGGAAAATTTCGACAAAAATAGCTCCAACGACGGGGCAGGCAGTATTTTTATGGTCTATGGTTGGAGGAGCATTTTCGGTTTTGGTTTTTTTTTTTTTTTTGGCCAACTTGCAGACAGAGACGCACATGTGGCCAGGGCAGGAACAGAGACGATTGCTAGTGCTAGTACTGGTGCATGGGGCAGCAAACGCACATTGCAACGCCGCTCGCTGCCTTCTCGTCTCTGTGGCATGTGATGTTCCCGTTTTTCTTCCACTTGTGTGTGAACCAAATACCAATTTCCCACAGATCACACAGCAGATATTTCCCCCTATTCGATGCCTATGCTCTGGGACTTTGTTAGATACATACAAACAGATACATATATGTATTATAGTATGTGTACCCCACACACTGGCAAGATATTACAGGTCTACAGATAAAGATATAGCATAAAGTCGTAGTCGTAGCTGTTGCTTGGAATAGTGTGGGAGGGGGAATGATTTGTTTGCATAAGCTAAATAGATCGAAATGGATGAATTGGATAGAAGATCAGCTGAGAGTCCAGAGTTGTCATATACCACACATTTAAATCCTTTCTATTCATATGAGAGATATACATATATGTACATACATATGTATGTATCTCTAATGATTGTTTCTATTTTGATAGAGTTGCCTACTGACACTTCGTACACTCCAAATCTAAAGGTTTACTAAAAGTATGACATGGAGTATTTTACATTGATGTTTTAGCCATTCAATGGAAAAGGAATATCTCTCTTCATGGCCTTCAAACTGTGTTTAGGCATAAAAGAAAAGCTCATAAAATTTCTTCAAAAATTACTACAAGAACTGCTCCGCTCGTCCTCCATGCAACAAGCGTCATTGGACTCAGTCCCAAAATGCTTTTTTTGAGTTCTCTCCCATAAAAAAAATTTCACATTTAAACTGGTTCAAACATTTACTTACTGACCAACTACCGAGCAGAACTACATCCATCCTACTACAAGCGAGTGTGTTGTGTTGTGTACTTCTTCTGTCCATTAAAGTTTCCAAATAATCAGCATGCGTAGTTTTTCAGTTGCCCCACTCAGTACTCAGTGGAGTCGTTAACACATGAACCAGTTCTAGTGGCATTTCCAGCCAGCCAGCCAGCCAGCCCCCTCCCTCTTACAAATGATTACAAATGCAAAGCAGAGCAGATACGAGTGGTATACTCGTGTATATCGTGTATATGGAATTTGTACGAAAACGTACGCGTAGTGGGAACCCTTTTATAATTCATGCATGAACTGTTCTGTTTACCCATGGAAGCAAGCCCTTTGATAAGGCACCATTGTAGCGGCATTCAGTCTATAGATCACCATCCATCCATCCATCTATCCATCCATCCACCACAATGGATCGAAGTGGGAACCCAGGCGGGAATTCCATTTCTGTTGCCCGTTCTGTTTCCCCCAGGTGTGTTTTTGTGCTGGTGGTTGCCCCTGTACTTAGTTGAGCGTAACATTCTGAGGCGGCACGCCGCAAATCCTCCTCAAATACTCTCTCTCTCTCTCTCCCAGTACCCCACCAGATTTCTGGCTGGCTGACTCCTCAAAGTTGGAAAGCCGGTTTCCATTACCCTTATTCTTCCTGCTCTTGCCATTGCGCCACTCATTCTACCCTTGAAATGGCGAGGTATGCTAATTTTTGCAAATTATATGAGAATATATGCTATGTACCTCACTCCCTTGTCCAGGCTTTAGATTATACATAAGTGATCTGTTTATGCCTGCAAGTCTATAGAAAAACTTTAGTTATATTTAAAGATGACTATTATATTGGTCAAATAAGTTGTGTATGTGGGAAAACATAAACTATATAAAATATCAAACTGAAAAAAAAACTCGGGATGTAGAATGCAAAAACAAAATACACTCTCCAAGGGCTACACATATATCGGCTATATATGTAGTATCTAGGGACAATACAATGCAACAATTTAATCGATTTTTATGTGATTTTTATTACGAACTGCAAGAAAAATGAAGGGTACTCGTAGCTTCGTCAGAGCTTGACTTTCTTTCTGGTTCTTCTGCTTCTGACTGTTCTTCTTCGTCTCTGTCTTCTCTCCCGCTCCCTCTTCTTCTCCTTCCTCTGACGTTTCATAACCGTTGTTGTTTTTGTTGTTGGAGTGTGTGCGTTTGCGTCTGTGCGTGAGCCTTTGTCTTTGCTTCGCATTTTGCATGTCAAATAATTCTCATTTTGCCAGAGGCTAAAAATACAAAAGAACGAGAGAAAAGCAGCAGCAAAAAAAGTATTAAAAAAAAACAACAACAACGAAAAACAAGACAACGAAAGAAAGTCTGAATGTGGAAACTAGCAAAGAATGAAAAACCATTCGTTCCCATGGAAAATTGGGTGGATTTTCGTTCGCTGTTTTAGAAGGTCTTTAGGCACTCGGAGAGGAAGGAGGGGGGCCTGTACTAATTGGAGTCCATCAATCATACATTTATCTCTCACTCTCCCTCTTTCCATGTTTCTCTCTCATTACCTTCTCTCGATCTCCATCTCTCTTGAATTTCCACTGCTTCTGCCTCTACTGCCTCGCGGATGTGTGTGGTGTCAAAATGTTGAACAATTGATTGAGTCAATGGCCAACAACTGCAGCAGCCACTGTTAAAGCCAAATGCAATGTTCGCTTTGGTCAGCTGCACTTTCCTATCCCGCCCCCTCCCCTTTCCTTTAATTTCTCCGCCTCTCTCGTTTCACCAATCATTCCCCAGTTGATCCAAACAGTTTGTTTTTTAATTGCTTTCCTCTTTGTTGTGTTGTTGTTTTTCATGCAATTACCATTTTTGATTTGCACGCATGGTTGCATTTTGCTCTTGATCGGTGCATTACCATTACCATTCCCCCCCCATCTTCAACATCTCAAACGTCCGTCCGTCCCCTTTCGCACACTGTCACGCTTTGGCGGAATTGCGCCAAATACTTTGGCAAGGGCCTAAACGTCATGATTCACAGAAATGATAACGGCGGGGGCCGGAGGGGGTGAGGGCGTTAGGGATTGAAGAAATACTCGGAACCATCAACTCTAAAGAGCATCAAAATGAAATGCAAATTAAATCAAATGAAATGACATTTTTACTGTTTTATTTTTTTTCTTTTGGCCCACATTCTGACAACAGCAACAACAAAATTTCGTTAAAAGAACGAATATTTGAGGGGACAAAGAACGAAAAACAAATATAGGGCAAACCAAATATAAGTATAGAAAAGTATTGTAAAAATGTTTGGCAATTAATTTTTGTTCCTAAGACTTTTCTTCTTGCTTTATTTTGTTTGGTTCTAATTTGTTTATACCGATTGGGGAGGCCCGCTAAAATATTATATAAAGTTTTATTCGGCCTGAAAATCCAAAAAAACAACAACAAAACGCAAGAGAGTCAGAGAAATAGATGTGTACAAGGAGAAAGATTGAGAGGAAAATATGAAGAATGTTTTTTTTTCGACCAGAAATATGTACAAATGTCTCTCTCTCTTTCCCTCTCGAACTGTTTCCATGTGTGTGTTTTTGTGCTTAAATAATTTATAATTAAAAATAGCAACGCGTGTGGGAAGAAAAACCGAGCAGAAGAACAGAGAAAGAGGGCAGAGAGGCAGGAAGCTGCGGCCGAATTTTCGAACATGTTCGAAGTCGGTTTTTGAAAAATTTCCCCCCATTCGTTGGCTGACCAAATTTGGTCAAATTTTGATATAAACAATCTACCAAAAGAGATTGTTGCCACAGACAGAGAGCGAGAAAGAGAGAGAGATAGAGAGAGAGGGAGAACTGGGAAAAATATACGAGTACATATACATATATATGTACATATATTTATGTATATAATTGCGGCATTCCCCCATCAAAAGGCAACTGCAGTACACATACCACACGTCGTATACTTAATTGCACTCTATATAGTACTATACAGACACAGATACTCGTATATCGTGTACATATATGTATGTCTCGCAGAGGTCTATAAACGTTTTAACCGCATGATCCTTGGGGGTGCAATATTCTGTATTTTTTTGTATTTTTGTGTGTTTGATTTGTGGCAATTAAAATGAATTTATGCCCTCATTTCATGTTGATAAAATTTCTCTGTTCTTGATGTCTGCCAATGAACTCTATTTGAATATGCCTGCATTTGTACGAGTTGGTAATTCGATGGGGGTCCATCGGGTTACAGGACTTGATTGGTTTTTCCAAATTTCCTAATGGAAGTTTGCTCTCTGTAGATTTTATTTCTATTCGGTTATAAGATTCCATTTAACGCTGATGAAACATGTCTTTGAAACATTCCATAAGCATCTGGAATGGATGGAAAATACATCATTCATTTATTCAATAAAATATAATTCCATTCAATACGAAATTTCGGTATTTCGGAAAGGCATATTCCCATAACCGATAAACAATCGATTCAATTGAAAGTCAACTCGCGAAACTTCCATAAAGGTTTCATTCGATTCATTCATTCATCAACAAACAAAACAAACAAAAAAAAACAGAAAATGCTAAACAATCGAGTGACATTTGCCGTGGAGCCTGCGGGGGGCAACGTGATGCATACGTAATGTATAGTAGATAGAACCCACAGGCAACACATTACGCATACGAGAGGTATGCCCACCGTTGTTCAGTTCAATTAGTCAACTGCAGTCGGAAGCAATTGGAGAGTGAAAGAGTGAAAGAGAGAGGGGGAGAGCCGCTGCAAAAGAATCATGGCTAAGGACAGCGACAGAAAAGTGTTTGTTTCTGCCTTATCATGGCCATCGATCGTCGAATGTCGAACCGATTTTCGGTCGAGTGATGGCTCGGCTTCCCTCCCCAGTTTCTTGGCAACAGAATAATTGTTGGCTTTCAAATGTGCTCATCGTGCTTTATTTAGCCAGACTGAACAGCTGGCACGGCATGGCATGGCACGGCACCACCACCCACCCGTAGACAGAGAGTGAAAGAGAGAGAGAGAGAGTATTGAGGAGGGGAAAACATGAAACAACATTTTCCGGTTGATAAACAAAAAAAAAAACCTGTGCTAATCCACACTCACATCTATCTCTTTTAGGTGAAAACCACACGCATAACAAATACCTACAGCAAATCGGGAACTGGCAAGGTCAGCAGCAGCACTACCAGCAGCAGCAGCTCCTCAGCACCAGTTACACGCACAACTTGTGACATCGAGGAGATACAGGACGAGCAGATCCTAAAGCAATTGGTAGGTGTAGTCTATCCCTGACCAGCCCCTGCCTGTTCTTCTCCCAAATCAAATCTCTTTTGGCATCCATTTTTTGAAGCTGGAACAGGCCTCCACCTACGAGGAGCGTCGCAAGATCCGTGCACGTCTACGCGAACTTATGGCGGAACGCGAAGGTGAGTCTTCATTTCAATATTTATCTGTAAAGCCGAACACCTCCCCAAAAGCCCAGCAACAGCACCAGAACCAGAACCAGCAGCCTATATGAATAGGAGGCTGCACGCTCTCCACTCCACAAAGCACAAAGCACCACTCTACTCCACTCTCCAGCGATATCCAGCGATAATCGATAGCCGATAAGGAGATGCAAGCATCGATAATCGGATGCAAAGTGTCTATATATTGTGTTCTGTATCTGTATCTTGTATCTTGTAGGATAAAGCGCACACTGCAACTCTAGGCTCTAGGCTAAAGAAATCTAAGCTGTTAATCGAAACAAAAAGTAGAAGAAGAGCCTTAATCGATTAATCGATTAACGCGTTTAGGCCCCCTCCCAATCAAAAGGTATTGCACACAACCACAACAACTATTTTGCTCTGTTCCAAGTCATGTTCCAAGATTATTTCCCCACCAAAGAACATTTATCTCTTTCACTCGTGTAAACCAAGTCGTGCACTCGTCGTCTCGTCTCGTCACGCTATCACGTTATCGTTATTTGAAATCTTTATCGTTATCGTTGTTTTGATTTTAATTTAGTTATCGTTTCACACACTGAGAACGTCTGTCAAGAACCCCCACCCCAGTCCCACTTCGAAGACCCACAAAGAACTGGAATCGATCCATCGATTCACACATTATATGTATATCTCCGATATTTCTACATTATTTACTTTATCTGTATACATATTTGTATGTTGTTCAGTTTACTCGAGACATTTCACAAAAGCTTAGATGCCCGAAAACGGAAACGGAAATGGAAACAGCAACGGAAGTTGCGGATATTTCCTCATATATCATACATGACATGTGGTTCAATAAGTTTGTCCCGCAGTTCTTGAACTACTTCCGGCTTGAGCATCTGAGTTTTGGTTTTCTGTTCCAGTTCCAAGAGATCCCGAGACCCCAAGATCCCGATACCCAAGCTTTTGTTATCTTGCTTGATGTCGTCATTTTGTCTTTGAGTTCTCATTGCTCGCCTTTTAAATGATGTCTCTTTCTGTCTCTCCTTTTACCTCCTAACTTTCTCACTTTCTTTCTACTGTGAATCATCGTGCCCCTCAGAACAAAAGAACTCAGCTGCAGCCTCTAAGAAAAAAGAGGAGGCGGAGGAGGAGAGCAGTGCCAGCGAGTATGAGGAGATTATCGAGGAGGTGACGGACTACAGCGACGACGACGACAACAACGAAGAGGAGACCACCAAAAAGGAGCCACCCAAGGAGGAGAAGAAGGTAGAGAAGAAGGTAGCCTCCGTTGCCGTTGCCTCTGTAGCCTCCAAGGAGACCAAAGTCAGTGAGAGTGTCACCAAAAAGTTGGCCAAAGTAGAACTCTCAGAGCAGGCCACAACATCCTCGACATCCACAACATCCTCGACATCCACAACAGACGGTGTCCAGAAGGTGCAGCAGGGTGAGTCAGCCCTGCCAGCAGCCAAATCAGGAGCAAAAGCAGGAGCAGCCGGCAGCAGTAGTAGCATTAGCAGTAGGAAACAGAGTAGTAGTCAGGTTAGCACAGTGGTTAGGGCCAGGGACAAAGCCAAGGCAGAGACAATGCCGTCGGCAGCAGCAGCAACACCAGCAGGAGCAGCGGGAGCGGAAACGGGAACGGTTTCGGGAGTGAGCAGATTGAGTGTACCCTCAAAGGAGGATTCGGGCACGGAAAGTGGCGAGGATCTGCGCCTGCTGGCCGCCGGACTGAGGGACACCCTTCAGCAGCGGAGCGGCAGCGATGCCAGCGAGGCACATCGCAGCCTCCTCGAGGAGGTAACGGACGCCCTCAGCCGCCTGGAGAGCTCCCTGAAGCAGGGCAAGGAGCTGGCCGTCGACGGGGGTCAGCGTCAGGCTCTCCTCGGACTCGTTGCCCGCCTCCAGAGTGGACTCAATGCCCCGGAGAAACTTGCGGCGGCAGACAACAATAGCAGCGGCATCTCCGAAGAGGCCTCTCCCACCCAGGAGGATATGGAACTTGAGCTGGGGATTGGGATGGAGGACCCCCGTTCGGACTGCCGGCAGTCACGGTTCGCCAAGCGTCGGCAGCGCAACAGCCGCCACACGGTGGGTGTCAGTCGAGAGGAGCTGGCGGATGCCAGACGCTACATGGAGGACATGCTGTTGCTGGAGAACAACAAGGGCTTCGCCCTGGAGAAGAATGCCAGCTCGGGAGCCATCATACCGCCCGTTCAGCTCTACAGACCCAATCAGTTTGTGCCGCAGCCACAACATCAGCAACCAAAGCCACAGCCACTGCAGCAACCAGTGCAGCAGATTCCAGCCCCTCAATCTCAGGGATCCCAGCTAAGGCCGAACAACAACAGCAGCAGCAGCAACAACAGACGCCCTCTGTCTGGGGACTATGCGGTGAGCTTTGCCAGCTATGAGGCTGCCCAAAAGGGGGGACAGCAGGATGGGTATAACTCCAACTCCGGCGCATCCTCCACCCGCTTCAATGGAGGGAAAAAGCATATGATGAAACGGGCCAATACAATCGATATACCCAAGGCAAAGGCCAAGTACATGGCCGACTGTGACACGGACTCAGACCTGGAGGACGAGCACGACCATGGTCCCAATCTGGGCCTGAAACGTGCCGTCCAGGTGAGCGTGAAGCGGCGCGTACAGAATGCCGTGCCACCCTTCGAGCCCAAGACGGAGAACGATCACAAGTTCCTGGCCTTCATCAACAAGCAGAGCCATCAGTCGGGCCTTGGCTGGGGCGGCGGTGGCGGAGGACGTAGCGTGTCCAACTGGACGCACAAGTTCGGGAACATCAAGCACACCTTTGAGACGGGGGCGGCGGCCACCGTGACCAAGGGTAAGCCCCCGCCAGTGCCCGGCCATGTTCCAGGGTGGGCCAAGCAAGAGCACCAGCATCACCAGCAACTTCAGCGCGAGCAAATGCAGCGAGAGCAGCTGCAGCGAGAGCAATACCAGCGAGAACAGCGCCAGCGAGAGCACAGGCAACGAGAACAAATGCAGCGAGAGCAACGTGATAGGAACCAACGAGAACAGCAACAACGAGAGATGCTTCAGCGAGAGCAAATTCAACGAGAGCAATTACAACGAGAGCACATCCAACGTGAACAGATCCAACGGGACCAGAAGCAGCGAGAGCACATCCAGCGAGAGCAAATGCAACGAGATCAGCTGCAGCGAGAACAGATTCAGCGAGAACAACTCCAGAGAGAACAGCAACAGCAGCAAGCGGCAGCAACAGCCGCTGCCCAAGCCCATTCCCAGGCCCTGGCCGAGCGCCAGCGTCGGCAAGAGATCGAACGCCAGCTGCTCCTCGAACAGGAGGCCAGATACGAGCGCGAGCAGCGCGTTCGCCTGGAGCGGGAATACTACGAGCAGCATCTTGAACGCCAACAGGCGGAACGGCAGCAGCAGTTGGACCGCCAGCGACAGCAGCAAGAGCAACTGGAGCGGCAGCGTCGCCAGGAGATGGAGGTGCGCCTGAAGCACCAGAGGGAACAGCAGCAACAGTTGCAGCTGCAACAGCAGCAACAGCAGCCCTTGAACCACTTTATACACGCACCCCAGTCCGTGTTCCGGCCCATCGATCAGGATCCGCCAGCGGCTCCTAGCATCTATATGCCCATAGCCAAGAAGTCGGAACCGCAGCCGGGCTCTGTCTGGCAGCCCTCGGGTCAGGGCAAGCCTCCAGTTCAACAGCAGCAGCACCTGCAGGCGCGAACACCGTACAGCAACACGCCGTCGCCTGCCTCCACGGCCACCTCGCCCATCGGCTTGCCGTGGGTGGCCAAGCCGAAGGTGGACAACAGCGATTTCCGTCGCAAGGCCCATCACTTTGAGGAACGGTCGCTGAGGGACAACCTGGAGCAGTCGCCCTATCCTGTGGGCAGCTCCAACGGGGGCCATGGCTACCTGCAGCGCCACAATTCTCTGCGTTCCAAAGGTCCACCAGCGGCACTCAGCGAATTCAAGAAGCGCCCCTCGTTACCAAATGCCATGGAGCCCGGAACTGTGCCGGGAATGGGAGGAGTGGGAGGTTCACATGGAGGATCTCGACAGCAGCTGTATCAGCCACCGCCACCCACCAACATATCCTTCACGTATGCCGACTTTTCGCCAGTGCGCAACCGCAACCCACAGAACCGACATAACTACCTCAGCCAACCGTGTTTGCCCAGTGCCGTAGATCAGGCAGAGGCACTGACCAATCCCCTCGCAGCACCTCTCGTGCTGACCAACTCCAATCCCACGTACCTACCAGGGGCAGGGGCATCAGCGAGTCGTAGATTTGACTACGTGACTAGTCCCGTGGATGTGGACAACAGTCCGGCCAACAGTCCAACCAGCTTCCTTACCGTACCCAATGCCCTAACCACGGACAACACGGATGACGATCTCGATCTGGACTCGGACACCAATATGCTGGAGTATCGGGCCGAGACGAAGGTGATGCGCAAGCCGCGCAGTCAGACAGCCGTGACCGTGGCCGGACGGAGAACGGCCCACCTAAGCGATGATGAGGTTTTCGGTCGCAACTCTAGGGCGGCCAAGTCATTGCTGTACACCATGAAGCAGCTGGGTGGCAATGGAAACGGTAATGGCAATGGTGCACCACCAGGAGCACCTGTTCCAACGCCAGTAGCTCTGCCCAGAAGTAGAGGACAACAACAATCCCATACTGCACCCAGTTCACCGAAGCCGGGGGTATGTCTATCGCCGGACGGTCGCCAGTACCAGGCCCCAATGGTGGAGCCGCTCTTTCCGCAGTTGAGTAGCTTCGAGCCGCAGCGAAAGCCCCAGTATGCGCCAGTATCCGCCTCACTGCCAGTCACACCCACCAGTGTGGCACCTCTGGCTCCACCGCCGGTGATCAATTACCAAGCAAATCCAACCTATACACCGCCACAGACCCGGTCCGATGTAGGCGGAGGCGCAGGCTACCTGGGGGAGACACACACATCGTATGTTGTCACTTATCCGGTGGACGAGTCCGGGGATGAGCACGAGCCGGAATCGTCCATGTCCATGTCGCTGAGCCAGCGACTGCGTCGCACCTCGGAGCACTCGAATGCCAGCTCCTCGCTGTCCTTGGGGAGCACCAGCTGGACACCAAATCCAATGCACAGCACGGTTCCAGTTTCAGTACCGACCACAGTCGTATCCGTACCGACACCCGCACCACCGCCAGTGGATCGCAGCACGAAACCGCAGCTGTTTCCCGTCCATAAGCCTGTACAGGCGCCGCCCAGCAGCAACAGCGGCAGCAGCAGGCCCCGTTTGAGCACCCGCAGCCACACCATCCAAGGCGAGGACATGACCGGCTACGAGGGAACCCTCCACCACAATCAGCCCCTGAAGAACCGTGTGATGTCCCAGCAGTCGCTTAACTCCTCGATCTCCGTCCGTACGCAGCAGCAACAGCTGCAGCAGAAGCAGCAACAGCAGCAGCAACAGCAACAGAAGGAACTGCAGCACCTAAACGAGCTGCGACGAAAGAGTTTGGGCAATGTGCTAGATCAGCGGGAGACCGCACAGCGGATGGCCTTCTACGAACAGCACGAGGAGTACAAGTCCTCGGCACCGGCGGATACACCGGACATAGTCAAGTCGTCGCTGCCGAAGGAGAATGCACCGCTGCTGAAGAAATTCGGACCTCCCCAGAGGCACCATTACGTGCCCAATGCATACCAGAGCCCGCAGCTGAATAAGCAGAGCTCTGCCGGCACCACAACTACAACCTCCGTAATCAGCTCCACCACAGTGGTGCATCAGCAGCAGCAGCAGAGGCCCAGCATTGTGGAGACGCCGGCAACGCCACAGCCAATGCCACAAGTACCGCCCGAGGACGAGATACCCCATAATATAGTGTTCAACAATGTGAGTGCCTTCAGCTCCATGAGCCGCCGCAGCCAGGACGAGGATGTCCAGCAGCTGCAGGGCTCGGCAGGATCCCGCATCAATCGCCTGAGCAAATGTGACTCCTGGAACCAGATCTGCCAACAGCAGCAGGGCGGACTGGGTCAGGGTCAGCCCAAGTACAGCCAGCCAGTCACCACAGCGCCCGGAGAGCTCCGGCGCTGCAAGTCTGGCCATTCCCTGGCCGTGCCGAAGCTGTACGAGGCGGGTATCGATAAGGCACAGATCAGCGAAAAGCAGCGCACGGTGGCTGCCTACTTTTCCGGCCAGAAGTCGCCCACTGGCGGGCAGGTAGAGGAGCTGCGCACCACAATGACAACCACCTCCACGAGCAGCTCATCGGCCGCCAGTCGGAAGTCCGCCATCAATCGGACAAAGACCAGCGAGAAGCTGTCGGCGGCGGCGCGCAAGTCGCTCAGCTCCCTGACCAGCACCTCCAATGGTAACGTGTCCACCGCTGGACTGGGACTGGGTCGCGGCAATGCTGGTGGTGTGGCTGTTTACGGCGGCGTCGGTGGTGGGCTCAGTCGCAGTGCCACCATGCCGCACATAGCGAATCTCAATCTGCTGGACGAGAGCAATGTGGAGGATGCCTTCGAGCAGCTGATGATGGGGGCCTAGAAGCGCGGCCATGCAACCAAGCGACAACCACTCAACCACTCACCATCCAACCAGCCCCAAGCAACCCATCCACTCGGACAGACAAACAGACAGACACGCACAGAAACACACTCACACAAACCACCCCCAAAAAAAAAAACAAACCACATGCGCACCAGGCATTCCGCAAGGAACAAAACACGCAAAGCAAACGATATCGACATTATTATCGACATAGAAATCGAAATCGACATCGAAACAGAATTATAACTGTTTAACTGTAAAGGCAACGTACTGATTAATGATTACTGGAGAGCAGGCTCAAGCTTTCTCTTCCACGCTCTCTATCTCTCTCATTCTCTCTGAGCTTTGAGCATAGGATTAGCTTTTTTTTGTTGTTTTAGTTCAGAAACAGAAACAGAACCAAAATCCCACCAACAAATCCACAACACACACACGCATACACCTTTCGCTCTCTCTCTGTGTATCTCTTGCGGTTTCGTTGTTTCAACTCTCTCTCGCTCTTTCTCTCAGTAAGAGATAGAGTTAAGATTCTGATCAGTAGAAAGAGTAGAATATATGCAGCAGAGGGTCAGAGAGGGTCACAAACCTCACACGAAAAGAATGATCTGCTGCACTGCCCCACCACCATCCACCATACATCCTACCCAACACCCAAGAAACGTAGGACAACGAGGCCGCAACAACAACAGCAACAAAAACTACAGAGATTCGTGAGTTTTGAAACCACCGAAAAAAGCACGCCAACGCCCAATCGAAAAAACTGTACAAAAATGCCAGCAGCAGCAGTAGCCAGCAGCCTGCGTTTCCCTGCAAAACCCCCGTTTTTATACTCCCGAAAGCGTTGTACTACCAAGAAACTTATTTTTGCCTAAACCCCAGCCCCCTATCCCCCCAACCGCACCGCAGCAGCCTAACACATATTGTACACATGAATGTACAGTCCTTGACAACTAATTGGGATTCCAGAAGGGTTCACAGAGTTTTGCATTCTTTGTACATTTCACCAGAACTTTTCACCTGCCCCTCACAGGGCTGAGAAAAGTTCCCCTCAAAAGTTCCATTTTTAAATTCATTGAGTTAAGATCTTTTTAATCAAACTAGTATCGACAGATTCGTTCACAAAATAGATCACAACGAACTTCAGGCTTTGGCATTACTATCCCGATGATCTATCGGAAACTTAGGTTAGGCTTTCATTTCGTATCATTTACCATGTGTAAACGGTTTCTAATAAGCATCATTTTTGAGCATAAGTCCTATCGTGTTCAGAAAATGCAGAGACTTGGGAAAATTTGAATTCAATTAAGTTATAGCTTAATACAATTCGAGTTCAAATGGAATGTGGAAATGGAACAACGTTCCCTCAATTAGCTGTCAATGAGTGTACTGTACCATTCATATGTACTATATTCTAATATATTTATATGTTTTTGCATATATGTATATGTGTGTATATATTGCCTGTATATTTCTTCTCCCACACGCACACACCCATACACACACACACACACACAACCACACACTGACATTCAGACAGACAAACCGTTATAAATGTGTCGCTTATTCCCTTTGCGTTTCGTTTCGTTTCCTTGCGTTTTGTACCACCCATTACGTTGCGTTACGTTATGTTTCGTTAGTTTTTCGTTCCGTTCCTTTACGTTTTGCTCTCTTTTGTTCGTTGATTGGTTGGTTGGTTGATTGATTGATTGATTGGTGAATTGATTGACTGACTGGTTGATTGTTTGGTTGGTTGGTTGGTCCAGCGCAAAAGACAACACACATCGGAAGCATTAAACCCCATGTTGCCTCCCCACTCTCTCGCTCTATCTTGTTCTCTCTCTCTCTTTGTACATATACACCTACCCCATAAGCACACCCGAAACCCGCCCCGCCCCCACCAGTTGAGATAAGGAAAAATTGTATATGATTTTTTGATTTGATTTTTGTTGTCGACAGCAGCTGCCGCTCAGTCTGCTGACCTGCTCTTGTCCCCCTACTCCAAACACCGCATGCGTTCGTTCGTTCGTTCTTTCGTTTTTACTTCTTTTTTGTAGCCATAATCGTGCATGTCATACATATATTACTTATGTAAATTACGAGTATCCTGTAGCCATTAGCATAAGCAAAGCAAACCACCAGCAGCGACAGATCTGGCCACACCACAACCAACTCCAAACTCCAGCAGCCGCAGCACCACCACCACCACACCACCACCTCAGCCACACCATCAGCGACGATCTTCGCTGCCATTTTGTGTTGTTTTTTTGCCATAACCCACCATTCTCCCTCCTCGTTTTTGATTGTTCCATGTGCGTAGTGCGTTTTTTAGCGGGGAAAATGCGAGTGCACATGCTTCAGACAGAGTTGCCAACATACCAGCAGCTGAACGTCTGTTGTAGCCTTCTATTATGCAATTGCTATACCCTGGCAGAAGGTAATGCCTTTCATGTAATCCTGATCATTGTCAGTCCGTCTGTCTATGTTCCTCCTAACGATATACAGTCAGCTATACATGCATTTAACACATTCGAAGTCGATCAAAATCCATTTACAAGCCGATCTGCAAGGGTATATCGAAAGCTTCGGAAGTCACCGAAGCCAGCCTTTCTTGGTTTTTGAATTATTTCGTAGCTGTACCTTTTTTTGTATGTAGCGCTCAACATAACCAACAAAAATAAAAATACAAATAAAGGCAACCAACGAATGTGTGCTTTGTTTTCCACGTTCCGTAGTGTGTACAGTAGAGTTTTGTTGCCTGCCAGATACAAAACACATATGTAATATGAATAACCACCAATGTTGATTGATTTTCTCACCTAATTAGTTTTTTGTGTATTCAAAATAGTTATGTAATTGAATTTTTCTTTTGTGCATGCCCAGACCCAACTAATCATTGTAATGTTTGCTTCTCTCTCTCTTCCTCGCGCTGCCTGCCGCCTGTCCACACACGATCAAAACGCACTAAAAAACTCTCTTCACACACAGCAGCGCAGCAGCACAGGCAGCAGAGCTCCACCACCAGCGAACAGCGCAGCGAGACCAAGTCGAAGGATGGCGTCACCACAACAACCACAAAAGGTAAGAGATCGGCCCCCTCGATCCTCTGAAGGAACCCTCACCACGCTCTTTCGATATGCTTCCATTTCCACGGACACTACAATCAGTTTTATTCTCTGGGAATGCCTTACCTTGCATACATACATATACCATGAACTGCTTGAATGGATATATATATATCTCTCTCTCTCTCTCTCTCTCTCTCACTCATCATCGTATTACAGTTACCACGCGCACGGTGAGCGGCAGCGCTGCCTCGAAGAACATTTCGCCTTTGGCCAAATTTAAACAACTCGATAAGCAGGCGGCCGCCCAACAAGCCCAAAAGTAAGTCACACTTTTCATATAGTATATTACATACATAAGAACTTACATATAAACCACATACATATTTACATGTAAACATACCTTAGTGAATTCACATATACATGCATACATACATACAAGTAAATTCGAATCGAATTTTGGCGGGAGGGAGCTGCAATCAACGGTCACTGCTGTTGCCTACTTTTCAGGGCTACAGATGCGATTGTGATTGTTTGCCTCTTCACGCCCTTCGCCCAACCACACCCACACACATTGGTTATTGGTGCAGTACCCATACTCACACCCACAGCCACACGCACACCAACACCCATGCACACGCCTGAAATCCAACACATGTACAAGCATACTTTTTCACCGACTCTCTTAACGATCGCGGATACTCTCACTGGATACATCTGATCTGATCGGATCTGATCCTCTCTGGTGGCTGGTCCTGTTCCTGTGCTCTCTCTGTCCATGGAGGTTTTGTTGTGGTGTTGCTGTCCCCAAAAGCAAAGCTCAGACGATGTTGATGAGAGAGTGAATGGCTGTCTGTCCTCTATGTGAAATTAGTGATCTCTCTCGCTCTCCACCTCCCTCTCTCTCTCCACTTCACTCTCTCTGTTTCTCTCTTCCTCTATGTATATGTATATATCTGTTTCTGTATCTTTCTGGATCTTCTGTATGTCCAGACATGAACGGACATGAACGATCGGCGTTAGATGTTCCATTTCCAAGTTATTTAATATCTTTTGATAGTTTTCTCTTGCTAACACAAAAAGAATATACACACACACACACACAAAACACACACATTCCAACCAACACTTACATATGTACGCCCACACACCTTAACACATACGAACTAAAACCAATACAAACACAAATCGAACACCCAGTATAAGTAAAAAAAAAAATACAAAACAAATACAGAATCTAAGAAGATGAAGAATTATTTTGTTGTGTGAGTTTCGCTAAAACGTCTGCCACCCTCCCACCTTGAATCATTTTGTTCAGATCATCTCCAACAACAAGCACACCCACGACCCCCGGCGGCGGTTCGTCACAGCCGCTGTTCAAATTTACCGATCCGGCATTAAATGCGCGCGCTGCCACTGTCAAGGATCAGCTTCTGCAGTGGTGTCAGCACAAAACGCAGGAATACGAGGTATCCGAAAACCTAAACCAACCAACAAAAAAAAAAACCAAAAAACAAAAACAAAATGCATAAGAGCCAAGCCAAAACGCAAACGCAATTGCCGAAAGCCACAGCCATAGACCCCACGCACCGTTAATTTTTGTGTTATTCGCTATCTTTGATTTTGATTTCCTTGTTTATTACTTGTACAGTTTCGTTCGTTCCGATTTTAGTTTGCCCATAACCCAAAAAAAAAAAAGAAACACCTAACGACATATCCAACAATCAGCTAAAAACAAAGAATTAAAAATAAAACAAGAAAAAGCTCCTAACAGCGCTTGAAAGCTTCCTTCACACAAAACACAAACACACACACACACATAAAGACAAACGCTCTCACAGTCGCACACTCGCGAACACGATCTCACACGCCTCTGCCTACAGACACACACACAAGTAAGCAGTAGAAGCAGTGGACGAAGAAGATTACTGCTGCCGCCGCTGTTGTTGCTATCGTTTCGACTGTTGCTGCTTAGCTTTTTTTGTTCATTTAGTTTGATTGTTTCACTTCTTGGGCTGGGGCTGGAGAACCTAATGCTTTTGCTCAGGCGCCATCAAAATAAATACCAACCAATATCAATCAACCAAACGCTCGATCGCCCGCTCGCTCGATCGCCCGCTCGCTCGCTCGCTCGCTTCCCCAAATACTGCCCACCCCCACCGAACCGACTCATTCGAATTTTGTTTGCCTGTTATCCACAGAACGTTCAAATAAGCAACTTTAGCTCGAGCTGGTCAGACGGCTTGGCCTTCTGTGCGCTTATCCACCATTTCTTGCCAGATGCTTTTGACTACAGTAAACTAACCAAACAGACGCGCAGACACAATTTTGAGGTGGCCTTCACTGTTGCTGAGTGAGTACTCTGCTGATATACTGTCGGGAACCATATTGTAATTTAACGTTTTCCCAACAGCGAGAAGGCGGGCATAGCGCCGCTGCTGGATGTGGAGGATATGGTGGAGATGAGCCGCCCCGATTGGAAGTGCGTTTTTGTCTATGTCCAGAGCATATATCGTCGTTTCCGGAATTGCCAGTGAGCAGCAGCAGCAGCAGCGCAGCACCGTCGAAGGAGCAACGACGAAGCAGAAGTCGCAGCAGTCAACTCAACAACTCTCAATAGAAACAGCAACAGCAAACCACTCATTAAATTTTAAGCAGTTTTCTCCCGCCCATAACACAACTGAGCATTTCCCCCACTCCACTTCCACTCACAGCCCAAGCACCACACCACACACAGCCACTCGACACCCAATCTAACTGTAAAACGGAACCGCAAATGGCAGCGCAGGCTCGTCTAACGTGAACCAGCAACTTGTACGTTTTTTTTTGTTTGTTTAATTTTTTACTATTATTATTATTACTATACATTATTATTTGTTATCGAACGCGCAGCAGAAACTATGCAATAATTGTTGATTTATTTCTTTGTCATAATTTTAATTGTAAAATCGGAGAAGGAGAAGCAGAAGCAGAAGCAACACGAGGATCTTGTCAGAACGAGATCTTCGGCTACTAACCTTGATGAATTACTACCGTAATAATAAACATATTCTATGTAACTTCATGTGTTCCCATTTCCACATTTATTTTTATTGGGCGACGCTTGGGTATTGGGTAAATAGAGTCACATTATTTGACGGAAAATTTAGAAATGTGAAACAAAACATGAACACATGAAAACATCAACCAGACTCAATCCGAACCGATACTCTCCGGGTATCTGACGTCTGACGTACTGTAAAATGTCTGTGCACAATTTTATGTAAAAAAAAATTAAAATTTAGTATACACGCCTCGCGCCAGCAGAAGAAGCTTGCCCCCATCCCCATAAGAACAAAAACATTGGGAGGAGTCGATTGGCATGGCCCATCGGCAGCAGATTCCGGTCATCTCAGAGTCGACCGCTTTTCGCCTGTTTAACAGTGTTCTGGGCGACAGAAGGACGCCTGCGACGACCACGACGATACCTACCGAGATGGCTGCCACCGAGTTGGCTGCCACCGAGATGGCTACCACCGAAGCTGGTTCCAGCAGCCAGAACGAGAATGATTCTGCTGCAAATGGCATGGCCACTGATCCGACTCCCCTGCCGATGAGCCTGCCCTTGTCAGGGGCGCACACGCAGTCGCAGGAGAGCGTGCAATCAGCAAACGAGCACGGAAACTCATGCCGCATCTGCCGCTGGAACCGAAGTGACATGGAGATCATCAGCTGTCCGTGCAAGTGCAAGGGCAGTGTGGTAAGTGACACTGGGACACTGGGACTGGGGGGATGCTATTATGTCATACATGGCGATCATATTTCAGGGCTACATACACATGAAGTGCCTGCGGCGGTGGATGGTTCACCGTCATGACAATCGCTGCGAGATCTGCAACGCTGTCTTCGACCTATCCGAGGAGCGGGTGAGCGTTAAGAAGATGATGCGCACCTTCTGGTGTGGACGCTGTTGCGGCCTCATTGTGAAGCACGTGATGTTCAGTGTCTCGCTTATGCCGCTGGGACACATAATCTTGCAGCAGGTGAGGGCCGTCTGTGCCTCGTGCCGACCGAGTCGTCTGTACACGGTGCTCTTGTTTTGTGGTCCGATCACTGCTTATCTGTGCCTTTTTTTGTGTACAGGTGCTGCAGTGCATGGAGACCTTGAACCAAGGCAGCGCCGAACAGCTCACCGTCCAGGAGGTATTCATCGCCTCCTGTGCCCTGCTGACCTCCAGCGCCCTCTTCTTCCACTTCTTCGAGTTCGTGACAACGCGCTGCCTACTCATTCGCAACATACTGCGCCACTGGTGGATGTTCGGAAGCACCAGCGACTATTCCATGGTCGAGATCGAGGACGATGTCGTGGAGTTGTTCTAATGATAACTTTTGGCAATAGAAGAAAAAAAAATTCAAAATTGAACAGCGGTTATTGCACAAAATTGATCTAATAGTTTTAATCTAGAAAATAAAGAGCATTACCATTAAAGAAGGAAGATCATACTGTGGAGACTCTGTTATTATTTTTATTAAACTTAGCCATCATATTGCTATTTTCAAAATAAAACGCCGATAAGTTCCGCCTATCGCACAAAAATATCGATATAGTATTCAGCTACCCTGTGCATCGATAAGCAGCGATTTTACAATACCCGAAACAAAACGGTGTAGATGCCATGTATAAAAAATTAATCCGATGTAGTTGCCACGTAGCAAATCAAATCAAATGTCATGGACATTATTGTTCTCACCAGATTTTATAAAACAATAAAATAAAAGGAGTATTTACAATTAGTCATATCTTGTAGATAATTGATTAATTTATCGGTAAAAATTGTATGTTTAGTACCGAGAGTACTAGCAGGCCAGTAATACTTAACCGAATATCAACATCGAAGAAACATCGTTTCAAATCATGAAAAAAGTACAATTAACCCATTTTTGACCACACTTGTCCAATGAGAATTATGACATTTGAATAATTTAAGCACAGTTCAGGTGAAACAAAAAGAAGTTTAAAAGAAGTACAAGGAGAATTTACAAACATTATTATATTTCGCGATTTTAATCAAGTTGCGCACATGTTTATGTAGAGATTTTAATGGTGGGCCAAGTGGGTTAAGGTGAACTTATTGAGTTCTAAATAGTTCACTGTAGTTATTTTTTCCGTTCATGAACGGCCCAACACAATAATAATAATAATTTAAAGTTCTTTATAAATTAAAAAGGAGCTTAACCATCAAATATTTTATACTACTGACTGGTTGGCAACTATCCAATTAAACTTGGACACCGTCAAGTGATACCGACGTCACAGCAACAACATGAACTTCCTGCGGCAAACATTTAGCATTACGAAACAGTTGACGGCGCAGGGTAAGTTTGCCTGCAAGTTGGCCAAAAACTTGACTAGTCCAATCTATGTACATTGCAGAGGGTCCCTCCAGACAGCCCCTTCAGGATCGGTCTCTAGTCTGGTCTCCTGCTTTTCCAATCAATGACTGTGCGAATTTCTCCCTCTCGCCGTCTGTGCAAGTATTTACCCAGCGATCCTCTTCGCGTTGTGCCCACAACACAATGATTTGTATAAAGTGTTTGTTTTTCAATGTGCAGTGCCCACCGCAGCACAGCACAGCACTCAATCTCAACTCTTTCGCCCGCGTGCGCGTGGCCGACTTGCTTACGGCTTGCTTCCAGTTCCATTTCGGGGCCGGGCCCTCCACCTCCATGGGCCTGCCTGCTGCTTGTGAATATTTTCATTGCCGCTTTCCCATGTGTCCCCCGGATGGGTTTTAATTAAAAAAATAATTGAAAACCTGCCAGCGAAAGTGCTGTCAAATGGCAGAAGAGGTCCCAAGCAGCAGCGACAATGGGAATTTGCATGGCCAGCACAATCAGCACAATGGAACACACGGAACAAACACTGACCGGACCCACACGGTCCACAGCCGCAGGTGTGGATCAGCTCTGGCCATTGTCCGGCATTGTTTGCCCGCCCTTCGTCCTTTGTATCCAAATGTCGAGCATAGCTATTGCTTCAAATCCGCAATATGGAAATTATTACCTGCGATCGTCGACCAGTGTGTCGGTCGGTGTGTGGCATTTACATTTATAATTGAAACTGCTGTCAATTGTAACTCCGAGGATGGACGATGGACGTCGGATCGTCCCCCCATTGTCACACTCTCTCAATCATGAAATGAAAGGCTTGAGAGCCATGAGGCGAGCGGCCTATTGTTCGCCTCCGCTGCATTGCTGGACATTTGCGCATGCGCGTCATTTGGCTGCAATTATTGGCGATCCCAGGCAGAACAGACCAGAGCCAACGAACATTGTCAAAGATTTTGCACTGCTGCAGCGGCTGCTGCACAATCATTTTCGATTTTCACAGAGATTAGCCACAACAAAGGGCCCAACGGGCATTGTCAATCTCGCTGGCCGGCCAACTGTCTGGTCTGACCCTTTTGTCTGTTCCTCTGAGAGAAACCCCGGGCTGGGAAATGTGTGCACAACAGTACAGTTGTGCTAGAATCGGCATGAACCAATCATTAATGTCGAACCTCTACTGTTTTGCAGCCATGCAGAGCGGCTATGTTAGCGCCTTGCGCGGCATGGCCTCCCTAAATCAAATGCATCGCTCTGGACCCCACATCAAGACGAGGCCGCCACGACAGCCGCTAGATGGAAAGCCCTTTGCCAAGGGCGTCGTCCTTAAGACGCTGATCAAGAAGCCCAAGAAACCGAACTCTGCCAACCGCAAGTGTGTCCTGGTGCGCCTCTCCACCGGCAAAGAGATGGTGGCCTATATCCCCGGCATTGGGCACAATCTGCAGGAGCACAACATCGTTCTCTGTCGCGTCGGTAGGCTGCAGGATGTGCCCGGCGTGAAGCTGAAGGCGGTGCGCGGTGTCTACGACCTGGCGCACGTCATCAAGAAGAACCAGTAGTTCCTATAGCATACAGCACATTGTACAGATACAGATACGTAACCCCCCAAAACAAAGATGCCAGTCAGCAGCCCATCCAGCATTGTGTTATTATTGTTTTTTTATGGAAAATTATGCAGCTCAGTCGGCTTAGTGTAAGTAGCAACAAGTGGACAAAGCGGGGAGGGTCCTTCGGATTCGATCCTGTACCCTGCATCCCGTACCCTGCAATGAGTACTCCTTGTACTGTTCCTTGTTCCTTGTTCGCTTCTTCCCTTGTCGTCGTAATCTTAAGTCAACAGGCCGTCACGTCACTTCTACCTGGGGCCTGTCCTATACGTACCACAGGGAAAAGGATTTAACTGCATTTTTACGCTTTAGCAGCTAAATCCATTTTGCCGGAATCGAATCTTGTTGTCCGTGTCGTCTCGGTCCTGTTCGGTACTTGCTTTTTAAGAGAATTGCCAAATTTTCTGCCAAATAATCGTTAGCTGAAATGGGCGTCTCCCTGCCCCGCCCACTCTTCACAGTTGGCTCTGGAATGGCAACAATAATTGGGAATTTTGTCAGAACATGTGAGAGTGTCGCACGAAGGGCACTGCTCCTGCTGTGTCCTTTTGGGGTTCTACCGAAGGTTGATTGCTACGAAAGCAGCTTCCAGGGAAACGCAAAGGGCATACAAAACTACATATGTGAAAGTCAAACAGAGCTTAAGCCTCCACATAGTGGAAAGTTCATATATTTTTTTATGGAAAAATATGAATTTAAGAAGGAACAAAAACTTACATATACAATATATTTTTGAAATGTGGATACCATTTCGCTACCATGTCACTTCCAATCAACTCTTGTGGCTGCATTTCAAATACGAGTTAAAACCTCTGGCGTTCCAGAGCATTCAAACTGGCCAAATAAATAATCTAGCAAAATATTATGGTACAACTTTGCAAAAATGGAAACCATGAAAATTGCAAAAGCGAAGAAACCGTCTGTGTTCATCAGTATATTTCCACAACATTGAAATATCCCCTTGATATTACAAATGAATATTTCAAAAATATATTTCGGAGAGTTTAAAATCCAATGGGTAGATTTTAAATGGCGTATCCAATGCTACATAAGCATCGCATGTTTGGACATTCATCGGACATACATTATATGTATCTTTTAGGATCTGATTGAACCGTTGTTGAGAAAACCCCTCCAAATATATGGATTTATTCTCTGGTGAGATTACTGTTTGTCGTAGATATACTAAGAGTTCCCATGCTATTGGCTAAAACAATAGGTATATTAAAATGAATTTGTTTTAACATTTGTTTCGTACTCCTTTAAGAGTATTTTTGATATTTCTTCCTTGACAGTGTCAGTCGGTGTCCATCAAACATCAAAGGGAACTCCGTTTCGGTTCTAGCCAGCAAAGGATTCACCGTTAACCGTTAACCTTTAACCGTTAACCCACCTACCATCTACCCATCATGCATGGCCGAAGATACAGCAGTTAGACAAACAAAAATGAAAGATCTGTTTTAAGTGAGCCGACGCCGGGGCTGTCGCTGTCGCCATCCATTGGATGGATGACAGTTCGGTGACCACAGAAATCCTTTTCCTGTGTCCATCAGCGCGACACTGTGTACACAAAGGTCCTGAAACAGCGAGAGAGAGAAATACAGAGAGAGAGACGTTACCGTTAGCTGCATGTTCTCTGCCTGATTGAGCCATTATGACAACAGCAGCAGCCACAAGATGAAGAAGGAGTGGCAGAAGTCTCAGAGTCCGAGTTCGAGTCCGAGTCCTGCTCCTGGACCATTGTCTTAGGATCGTTCGTTTTGATTTTGTGCTGAGTCAAGTTGTCCAACATTAAGACGAAGCAGCGACAGGACTTGCCATTGTCCTCGAGCGTGCATAATTTTTATCAATAAAAATGTCATTGTCCAAACACATGCGAGAGGACACGACAGCGAACAGCCAGCAGCCAGCACCCAGATAATTATCCTCCTCCTCAACTTCCGTTGAATCCGAGCCCCGTCTTGAAGGATATTTTTTGCTGCTTTCTGTCGCTTTTGTTGTCACCTTTGTCTCTCATAATAACTGTAAAATCTGTGAAATGAAAAATGATCCGCCGCATTACTGGACAATCATCCAAGTGTTCACACGTTTGCGGCCAGCCCAGCCAATTCAATTGGCCAAAATTTGGGAAAATCCGAAAGTTCTTTTTGGCTGAAATGAATAGCCAAATGTTCTCGAAGGAGGTTCTCTTCCTTCTGCTTGGTCTGTCCTGGAAGCAGCGAACCTTAAGCGATCTGTTTGGCTATCACTTTATCAGGACTTAGCCAGGCCGTTGCCAATAGGTTCCAGAATATAAAGTTTCAAATTATGTCCTTCGACGTATGGACATACATACGTACATATGTAGTAGATATTTTCCAACTCCTTTCAAAAGCTCTTTGGATTTAAGATATACATACATATGTATGTACATACATACAGCTGTGTTCATGGAAATAGCAGTGCTGCACCTCTCTCAAACCCGTCTTAGACATATTTCTAGTCTTTCTTTTAAGTAAGCCCAAACCCTTCTTAGAGATATTTCTAGTCTTTCCTTTAAGTAAATTTTTTGATATAGCGATATTTTTTATTTTTGCATAAAAGAAAACATTACTTGGTCCAGATGAGGAGACCTACGAATTTAACTAAAAACTAAGGGTAGGAGGCTTAAAGGTATTGAAAATTAAGCTGTTATAGAATCTCACTATTGTAACCAATGCGAGCGAATCGAATTATTTTCAGTGGAGCCCCAGGCCTACACATATTTAAAAAAATATTGTATGTGGAATATTTCATAAATATTTCACTTTCTCTCGGTATTAATGCTTCTATGGAATGAAAGGGGGGCTATGACGATGAGCTGCACCCAGGGTTTCTGTTTCAATTCCATATTAATGTTTGATCTACATATACAAATATTTGATACGATTTAAGAGCATTTTCTTTTTGGGTTTTCTTTTCGCTGGGCTTTGCTATTGCAAACCATTTTGTATAAAACAGATAAACATAAAAACACCCAGGTAAAAGAGGCCGAATAGTTACACTTCGATTTAAAAATGTTTATAAATAGATTCGCACCGACAGTGGAAATTGTAAAAAGAAAGTATTTTCACTTAAATTGTTCCATTAATATGCAAATATTTGATAAAAATATATTTCGTATTTAAAATAAATCTATTCCATATTTAAATTAAATATTTTTATATTTGGATTAGATACGTTTCCTACAAATTTCATCTCTCTATTATATAAAATAGTTTTTGGTCGTCGCCTGAAATTTTATTTTGGCGAGGGTTGCCATGAGCGATGCGAGGGAACATGGGGCTTGCCCCCTAGATATTATATTAATTTTAATAATAGCCGGATAATATCCCTTGTACCCCTATCAATTAAGTCCTTTAGACTCACATCATTACAATATTGGGAAACATTGGGAAGTATTTGGTGAGAAGATCTTTGGAAAATTGTGAAAGACAGTCAAAAATTGTTTTAAAATACCATACATACATATATCCAAGGTTCCTCCTGGCTCTAATAACTATAAAAGCTAATGCTTTAAATAAAGGACTAATTTCACTATATTATATTTACTATATTATTTAAATATCAGGTTTTTCTTTTAATTAAGCCCTTATTCTATAATGGAATATATCTCTGAATGTTATAGTGGTAAGACGTGGCTGATGACCGACCTATTCCGAAAATCAGACTATAATTTAAAGGTGAGAGATATGTTTAGCAAGGAGTATACATATGTACATAGTATACATTATTTTGATTCAACCAAATCTTTGCTGTCCATCTTCATGCTCATATAATGGGATCCCATGAGCAACCATCCCATGTACTACTCCAGGTCTTTATCCTCAAACTCTTGGTTACTTTTGTGGTCCTGCCCCTGCCCCTCTTCGGAATGAGTCACTGTCCGTTCCATCCCTGACCAGAATATATGTACGATTATATAGCTCGAATCGAATGGAATCGAATCGAATCGATGCTGTCATTGCCCCTTTGCCTTTTGCTGTTTTAAGAGCAAGGAATTGCAGTGGTAGTGGCGTTTCTGTGGGGGGGATATGGGATGGATGCGAAAAGAGTTTGACCAGACGAATTGCCAAACATTTTATTTAATCATCGACACGTGTTCTCTGGTTGTCGCTATTCAGAAATGGGAATGCGAATTGGGAACGGGAATCGCAATCAGATTGGGGTGGGGTGGCAGGGATGCCAAAAACGGGGGATGACGATGACAGCCCTTAAATGTTGGCGGTAGACCCCGTTCAACCCTTGTGCAACGCAACCCTTGCGTGATGTGAATCTCGTAACCGCTGAGCAAAATGGCGCTGGATAAATGGCAAAAACCAGCACAGCACCAAATTTCCAATTCCCAATAAAAATGGTTCCAGGCCGATTCGGAGCCTAAGCTCCACTCCGCTGGGACCTACGGTTAATCCTCAACAGAAGAGAAACAGAAATGTGCCAGCTCCTAATTGGCATCTTGTTGTTCCTGGCATTGTTCCTGCATTCTTTTGCGAACAATCGAGATGTCAAGTGAGAGTCAAATAATGATGCATAACCCGGGCCTCGGGGTCCTAGATGCCGCAACCCAGATTATCCTTCGGGAACATCATAATTTTCTTGTAATCGATTGCAGAAAAAAGGCATCAAGTGAAGATATCCCACAAAAAGAGATCAGACAGACAAAAACCAACACAAAAAACGAAACTCAAAATCCACAAGAAAAAGACGAAAGACACGACGAACGACAACAACAAACGACGGGCGGGCCCTAACCACACAAAGACCTCTCTTTCTCTCTCTCGCTCCCTCTCTATCACAGTGCTGCCCTTGTTTGTCCTTGGCCACGTGTAGAGCACACTCCAATCGAAAGCAAGAAGGGCACACGATCCCGATGTGCCCCTGTCCACGATCACCGCCAGGTGAGAAGGCAAAACTGTCAATCAGGACGCCATCGGGCCAGCGCATGTCTGATCGTGATCCCCGTCCTAATCGTGATACTTTGCTGATTTCAACCCCCAGAGCGATCCGATCGGCAAATCTGTCAAGGCCCGATCGCATCTGATTCGCCAGGCGACTGATCGACTCGTGTATGTATGTTTACCTTTACCCCCATCCTTAGGCTCACCTACAGGCCCCTACGTTACCCCGTTTCATCTGTGTTGACACTTCGCCAAATATCTGCGAAATGTGTTTGCTCATGGCCCTAATCCAGTCCCTTATGGGGCGGCACGATCGAATCAGCGATTCATCGATCGATGCCCGGATTCCACGTGGCCAGCACGTGGCTGACTTGAGCCACAGTTCAGTCTCTCCTGGGCTTGGAGATCCCTATGGATCTATATTTTAAAATTAATTTCTCAATTACGCAGACGATTTTGTTGAAGAATGGCCTAGAGTATTTCTCATCAAAGAGAGTATAGATTGAGAGACGTTAAATGCGAGTAAATGATGAACCCTCCAGAGGTCTGTAGCTTGCATAGATCTGCGCTAACGAATGATGAATACCCAAGCGAACGCATCATATAATCGATATCTATAAATATTTAAGCGATCGGGTCGAAAGTCAAGGCTCTCATGGGAAGAGCAATGCACTCTGCTCAGCGTTGACAGATCTTTAGAGATCATCTCTGGGAGTGCTGGGAGATCATCGGAGGCACTACTAGCTTTAGTGGGCTTGACCAGTGGCTTCGCAAGTCTCCTCAGCAGATCTACCTATGCAGCATATCGCATTCCTGTGGCAGTGATCCCATTTCCCATTCCCATTCCCATTCCCTGCCCAGATCATCGTCACAGCCCCTACTCAAGTAATTTTTCAATTGACCTAACAATTGGGCTAAGCTTGTGAGTAGTTGAGCTCGTCGGTCGTCGATCCGAGGATCTCAGGATCTAATCTTCCGGATTTACGTGAAACTTTTGCAATAAGTAGTGCATAACAATAAATTGAACTTGGACCGGGCCCGGACTCTGGCTGGGATCTGTAGCATAAGCAGAAGCCGGAGCAAGAGCCGCAACATTATTTGGCAATATACGAGCAGGCGAGTGGCCTAATCTGGTGGACTGGACGACTGATCCATTGCTCGCTCCCCGGCAGCCTAGATTCGCCTCATAGTCCGTGCGTAATCTGAGATTAAATTAAAATGTCGCAGGCGCGCATTCATAATCAGGCCACGACAGCGACAGCGGCCAGGGGCATGGCCGAGACTCACCTCTGTTTTGCGCTAAATCCCCTGGCTGGATGGCCTAATCCTTTCGGCTGTCCGTGCGCCTACCTGGTCCTGGTCCTGATCCAGTCCACTGCCATGCAACAGTCGCGCTACACACGAATTAACCTGATTAAAATTGTATTTTTCCCAAATTTATGGGATTAAGTTCCGTTCAAGTTCCTTTAACTCGTTTAAGCTACCGGATTTAGTTCAAGTGCTCAATCCTAGGGCCAGGGCTAGGGCCTGCACCTCGAGCCATGAGCCGTGAGCTGAACCGCCGTGAGCCGATTTTTATTGGGCTGGCTTAATTAGCACAATTGTTTACAAAATTTACCTTTCGTCATGCTGCGAGACGAAGAACCTGATGACCTGGCCAACACACGAGCGAGCCCAGCCGAGACGAGCCGTCCTGGATCTCCTCGCCAGATCTCCTGTGTGAAATCCATGGCACGCACACGCCCACAGCTCGGCGTGGGCTCGGCTCAGGCTCAGACTGAGAATCAAATCAGCTCAAATCAGCTCGGCACGGTACAGGTTTACTACTCTTTTGGTGTGAACCAAACAGCTCGAAATTCCATTTAAAAATTACTCTAATCCAGAGCAAAGACACTGCCCGAGAACGGTGCAACGTCCACGACCAATCTTCCTCTCCAAGACTCAACCAATTCTCCCGCTTTCCCACACAATTAGCTTCTGCAACACAATGGAGGAAGATTTCAATGGGTATGGGTACCATAAGGGCCTAGACTTGAAAGATCTTTTCAATCTGCACAACGAGAATCTGCCATCGACTGCCTTCTATACATACATATCCACGTGGCCATGTACCAGTATTAGTGAGCTTTCAATTGCCGAATACGCGCCTGAGACAAACAGAAAGCTTCAGTGCATGTGTGAGTCATGTCCGTGTCTGACCAGATCCACATCCACTTCCGTTGGGCAGCTGGAAAGACTTAAGAGGCTCGCTTGTAGGCGCCTATACAACATTGTATGCAGTTCCTGTTGCGGTTATGGTTATGGCTATGGCTATTTCTGTGGTGTTCCGAGGGTTCCCGAGAAGACGACACAAATTTTGCGCTTAAGCAAATAAAAACAAATATTTATTTGTAAAAACAAACCACAAACGAAGATGATTCTCCGGCCCAAGGGCCTGTTGGTCATAGAAAAACAAATCGCTTGTAGCCCCGAGAGACTGGCACAGGCCAAGCAGAAACACGTGCCCACTTATAATGTTTTCCTTAGAGTCAGATCTCAGATCTGGGAACCCGAATTTACTCGCTTACTCCTTCTCTTGCTCCTACCCATCCATTCATGCTGGAAAAACAAAATGCAAGTCAACGAATACATACGAATGCATCGCTTTTCGGATAGCATTTCCCCGACATAAAGTTGCAATATGTTGTGTATTAGGACTCGAAGGATGGAAGCGGAGAGAGTCAGAGCAATTTCCATCCAAATCCCTATCCGATCCGATGCGATGCGATGCGATTCCCGATCCCATTCACGCCAGACGCACGCGTGCGTTGACGCCCCCTCGAGATTAATGAGGATGTGCGGCGTGGCGTTTGTTTACTCTGCTCTAGCGTGAACGAGAGAAAGATCTCTGCTCTCTCTCTCCTCGAATCCTTTCACCCTGTCCCTGCCACATGTGTTCACTTCCAGCTGCTGACCACACTGGACACCGAACATTGGACACTGGACACTAGACACTGAACGGTGAACAGTGAGCACTGGACAGAACAGCAAGAGCCCTCGCTCATTAAGCAGCCTTCCACTTAAGCATGAGTTGGCTGTTTTTGCATCTTTGATAAATGGGACCAACAATGGAAGCCAGACTGTATGCGGCTCGGACCGGCTCCGCTGTGATTCTTTTTCCATTGAATGTTCTCAAGGAACTCTGTTTCTCTGTGTCAGCTATGATATATGTACGCCTCTAGTTTGCAAAGAGGCACGCACCATTCCCGTGGGTCCCAGAATCTGCTAAAATCAATCAGCTTTTGCCGCAATAATCAACAGGGAGCATTCTGATAAGCTTAGATTTTCTGAAATCAAAGCGATCATCTAACTGGAAGCAAAGTTACCTCAAGTAGAGAAATCTCGCAGCTTAGGAACATATTTCAAAATCGAATCGATTTTCGTACTGGAAGCAGAGTTGCCTCAAGTAACTAAGCTTCCCTCAACATTATGGGACTAATATTGACCACATGACATTGAAATCCCGCAGCTTAGGAACATATTTCAAAATCGAATCGATCATAGTACTGAAAGCAAAGTTACCTCAAGGAAGTAAGCTTCCTTTAACAATATGGAACTTGTATTGATTACCTATGATAGGACCTTGACAACTTAGGAACATATTTCAAAATCAACTCGATTTTCGTACTGGAAGCAGAGTTGCCTCAAGTAACTAAGCTTCCCTCAACATTATGGGACTAATATTGACCACATGACATTGAAATCCCGCAGCTTAGGAACATATTTCAAAATCAACTCGATCATAGTACTGAAAGCAAAGTTACCTCAAGGAAGTAAGCTTCCTTTAACAATATGGAACTTGTATTGATTACCTAATATAGGAAACTGACAACTTAGGAACATATTCCAAAATCAACTCGATTTTCGTACTGGAAGCAGAGTTGCCTCAAGTAACTAAGCTTCCCTCAACATTATGGGACTAATATTGACCACATGACATTGAAATCCCGCAGCTTAGGAACATATTTCAAAATCAACTCGATCATAGTACTGAAAGCAAAGTTACCTCAAGGAAGTAAGCTTCCTTTAACAATATGGAACTTGTATTGATTACCTAATATAGGAAACTGACAACTTAGGAACATATTCCAAAATCAACTCGATCATCGTACTGGGAGCAGAGTTACCTGAAGTAATTAAGCTTCCTTCATTATTATGGCACTGATATTGAATACTTTACATAGAAATCCCACAGCTTAGGAACATATTCCAAAATCAATGCAATCATCATACTGGAAGCAGAGTTACCTCAAGGAACAAAGCTTACCTAACATTATGGGACTAATATTGATTACCTAATATAGGAAACACATAATGTAGGAACGTATTCCCAAAATCGACTCAATTATCCTACTGAAAGCATTTAACCAGAAACCACCATCATAAATGGTGAAATAATTGGCTTAGGATTGGTTCTTTAGCTAAATACTTCAAAGTCAACCAGATCATCATACAGAAATAATCACAATCTTAATCTCGCAAAAAAACTTTACAAAATCGGAGACCAAACCGAGCTACAGATTCTACGAGCATATATGTACATACATATGTATCTCAGATCGGGCGAAAGGATCGAGAATCGCGGCTAGAGGCTATTGAGGAGGCTTTCCTACAGGAGTTCCATTGAAACGATCCTCTGCCTATGCAATTAGTGTGGCTCGTGCACCGAAACAATCCCACAGCCAGTGGTCCGACCAGGCCTCTGTTCTCTACTTTCCTCCTGATGTCCTCGTCCTCTGCTAATTATGCGTCGAAAAATTGAGCGCCTCAGATTACACTCCGCACAACAAAAACGCAACATGAGCCACAGTCGCAGTCACAGAGAGAGAGTCCGGGCGGTTGGGATGCAAATGGTAATGGTAATGGAATTGGTAATGGAATTGGTAATGGAAATATAAATAGAAATGGAAATGCAAATGCCATTGGAGTTAATTAATCATGGCAAGAATTACTTGTGGCAAATTGTATGCAAGAGGTGCCACAGAGAGCGCACAGAGGGAGCACAGGGCAACCGGAACCAAAGATCATTAGGATACGATCTGCTGGATCGGAGCAGATCTTCGAGAAGTTCTGTGTGGTGTGGCCTGGAAGTGAGTGGCGTGGCATATGTGAGTGTTCCCCTTTGTGTCCAGCGATTTGTTCAAAAACCCTGTCTAATGGTCCTCGCTGGCATACCAAACAATGCACCGAACGATACGTATAGATATGTGCATACTTACGAGTACATTATATACTCCCATGGCCTTTCAAAGGGATAGTGATAGGGACTGGGGCTGTAGAACTATATACCTCAAAGGTCAGTTCCCATAGAAAGAAAGCGAACTCCTTCTACATACAGCATGATCACAGAATGAAAAACTCTTTTCCACGCTCCAACGATCTCTATTTGGCAAACAGTCCCGTCCCTGAATGTGTTCCGATAATGACAAAAAGATAATCGGCGAAGGGTAACACAGGAAGTGATCTGATCTACTTTCTGCAACAGACCATACCCATACCATTTTTCATTCCGATTCCGCATCATTTCCACTTGTTTGGCCACAAATTTGAGGTTGGCTGGACACCGATAATCTTATAATATTGCTCAGGAAATGTTTCTTCTCAAATTTCTCGGCTTATTGACAAAATATTTTCAGTATCAATGACAATGGCCAATGAACAGATAGAGATAGGAATAGGAATTGTAGGTACAGGCACAGACATACGAAAAGGGCAGGTGCTCTTAATCTTCAGACCCTCGCCAAATCGATGAATGTGAAGATGGGGTGGGTGGCAGCCCAATTTGGGGCAAACTAATTCCACGACTGTCTCTGGCCCTATAAATGTGTCAACGCGCCAAATTGATGAATGGCAGAGGGCCAGGGCGGTCCAGGGTGGTCGAGTCATACCGGAAACAGCCCCAACTTCCAACCCAGTACTCGTTTCTCCCTCCTGAGGAGCTGAAAAGCTGAAGGGGTTGGATGCTTGGCTGAATGGAGAGAGAGAGAGAACAGTTGTGGGAAATTGCCAAAAGTGACCAAAGCAGCGGTCAGCATTGCGGTCAGCCCACAGCCCATTGAGCGACAGACCACTTGTAATCAACCCATCGCCATCCGGTCTTTGTTATCATTAAGCAACAGCAGGGCAGGGCTGGGCAGGACAGGGCGGGGAGGGGAGACCCTGGGACCAAAAGAACGAACAGAACCCTTTCATTTGTGGCTCGATGTCTAATAATGAAAATGTGCCTCCTCTGGCTGTCTCTCTGGCTGTCTGCATGTCTCTCTGTCTCTCTCTATGTCTGTCTGTATGTCTGTCGCTTGCTATTTATTTATTAAATGCAAGAGACTCCCCTCTCATTCACAGCATCACCCACACGGCTGGACAATGGACAATGGACTGGGTCAGATGGCCCAGCTGTCACATTTTCCCTAAGCCCATCTCCATCTCCAACTCCATCTCCCATATCTCCCTCTGCTGCTGCCGCTGCTCCTGCTCCAGGCCTCTGTCTCTGGCTTTAATGAAGTTGGACCTCCATGGACCCTGATTTCATTGCCCGAAAACTCGTTTTCATCCCGCAAACAAAATGAAGTTGCTGCAGACTCAATCTGGTGGTGTGTTAGGGGCCCTCCGGCTGTGGTTGCGCCCGAGGTTGAAGATTGAAGACAAGGGTTCAGCTCTGATTGGTTGGGCTCTCGCTCTCACTCTCACTCTCGCTCTGCTTCCCAGTCCCAGTTCGGTTTATTACGAGGAGTTTACGATATTGTTATGCGTTCACGATAAGCACGCCAAAATGGCGCAATCTCTGACAATGGCATGGGCAATGGCAATGGAGTCGATGCCATAACATGGCGATCACACACTCACACACAAGCCTCAACCTCAGGCTTCTTTTCTAGGGTCTGTTCTATGAAGTGGAGCTTTCAAAAGCTCACTAATACTTGTGCAAATGGTTGTCCATCTGTGGTAGTGTATTGAATTATTTCAAGTAAAACTTTTCCTAGTTATTCAATGCCATTTTGAGAAATATCCGAATATTTGAAAGAGAGAAACCAACTCGGGCCAGCTGGAATCTTGAGATTCCATTTCCATTCTGGCATTACGTTACGTTAGTACGACTTAATGTTAAAAAATAAAGAATGAAATGCAAAGTAAATGCATATATTACCTGACATTATGTTACTAAAACAAAAAGTGGTCTTTGAGGTTGGTTTACAAAATTGCAAAACTCTTTGAATTGGGTAGGACTATCCGTATAACATTTTGTGTACTAATATATAAAATACAAAAACCTATTCCGATTTTTAAACCTGCGAAGTCAACTGACGTACGTTAATGGAGTTACTTTAGGAAAATCCGTGGTAATAAAAGTTACAAAATACACCTTTAAATTTTCTAGAATTTTTTTAAATAGTTCTATAGGTTAGAGAGACTTTGTGGAAGAACTTCTATCAAGAATCGTCTTTCTTGAGGGAGATAACAATGAAGATGAGGATGACTATATGAATGCCACAATTCACATCAAATTTAAAGACATTTAATGACAATTTTTAACTTTCAAAAAATGTCGAAAATAATTTGGTTACAGAACTGTATGGAAATATGTAGGTTTTTATAGACTTTTAATGTTTTTTGTCCACCAGGCGGAAAGGCCCATATAGGATGCCTTAAATGATCAGCAATAATAATACCTAAGTATTGTAATCCTTCGCCCCACTTGCCCTCAATTTTGTTGGGGGCTATTGGGCTTTCTACCTCTACCTCTCTAATTTGGCTCATCGTTAACCTTAGCTTGACCTTGGCTCAATCGTGCGCTTAACTTTTCAGTTAGGGAAGTCATTCAGTCGGCTTAGCTAGCCCCTGGCCATGACCGTGACGCATCTCGCGGATGGCTTAAACAGCGAGATCTGAGGGAGATCTGGCTGCCTTGCAGATACGGATCCGATCCAATCCGATCTGATCTGATCTGGCACTTGTGCCTGGGGGACTTACGCTCCCGGGCCACGCAATATTATGCGAGATTAACTTGAGGCAGCCAGATCAGATCAGATAGTCAGGCTGTCAGGATTTGTCTCGTAGTCGCGTAGTCTCGAGTGCTACAGGTACAGCGAATCTGTCTGTTTGCCGTTTCTATCTGCTGTCCTGTGGAGAAATATTTGCGTTGCTTGTTCCAAGAATCAGAAATGCAAGAAAAAAAAATACATATATGTATATGTGTCTTGAAGATGAAAATGAAAATTATGAAATGATATTCTTTGGCATAATTTTTGCCAGAATTGCAGACAAAGGGAATGGAATGGCATAGCCGTTTGCATTTTCCCAGTTGACAGTTCCGTTGTCGAGTCGTTGGTGCCGAGGAACACTTTTTGCCACCTACAAAACTCCGGGGACAAAAGGCTTAAACCGCTTAAGGACCGTTTAATCTGCAGGATTTTGAGTTGCATGCCAGTTCCCGTTCCCGTTCCTGTTCCCGTTCAGGTCCCGTTTTTAGTTTCATGTGAACGGGAACAAAAAATCGAGGAAATTGAGATGGCACAAAATCAGTTGATGTTGAAGTTGAAGTTGAAAATTGGCAATGGAAAAGGCAAATGTGGCTCTCGAGAAGACAACGAACAAACGAACGAACGAAGGAACGACCCAAGGAACAAGGCAAAGAATAAAGATCATACAATGGGCGTGTCTGAGCCAAAGACTTTAGAGGGTTAAATGCTCATATTACGAGTGGCCAGGAGTCACCGTCACCGTCACCCGATTGGTCCCCAGCAAAAGAGTTATGCGGAATGAGGTTCTGGGTCCAGCTTAACATTTTCTCAAATCCTAGTCCTGGTCCTGTTCCTGTTCCGTTTGCCTTCTTTTCCGTTTGATTTCGATTGTATCTCTGTGTGGCTGGCATCCGTTCTGGCGAAGCGACGAGAAGAGAAGATCGTGCGAGATGGATATGCTGATGGTGCGAACAGACAATTGACACAATTACCAGTCAGGACAGCGAAATCTCAAATCCATAAACCATAAACCATAAACCGTAAACCGTTGGAGGATCGAAGCCCCGTAAACCGTAAACCGTAGACCGCTGCAATGTCATTTTGACAGCAATTGTTTGGGCCCAAAACAATGCTCTGGAGGAGTAGGAGTGGGAGTAACTGTCGCTGTAGAAGGAGTACTCCTAACGGGGTTTTGTGGGCGAATCGAACAAAAACGACTCAAAGGACAACACCACACAACACACAAAAACAACAAAACAAAAATACAAAAAAAAAAGGTGTTAAAATTTCAAGGGCCGCTTGATAGATTGTGTCCAAAAAGGCAGAGTCGTGGGGGGGAGGGGCATACTCGTGCATATAACTCTTTTTATGTGGGTCCGAAGCGTCCAATCCCCCGTCACTTTGATTAACTCTGCATCCGAATGGGTACCGAATGCCAGCTAACGGTTCCCGGACCCGAACCCGGACCCGGACCCGGACAATGGATAGATGGCAGCTAATCAACAGTAAAATGCATAAAATTAAGTGAGCAAATGAAAGGAAAGGCAGCTAAAAGGGAGTGGGTGCCACCATGCCGTAGATTGACATGCCGCACTCTCTCTCCCTCTCTCTGTCTCATCTAATGCCATCCATTGAGCGTTGAGTTATTAGAAATGTGTCAAATTCTGCGCATAACTGTACCCAAAGCGGTTCACAGAGATATCGTATATGTGGAACAATGGCCTAAACATTGACAGTTCATCAAAACGAATGATGCATGCAAAATGAATCATCTATCCGTTCTATACGTTGTTCTCCGATCTCCCACGAGTCCCAGTCTCTCTCTATGATCTGCCATGAAATGTTGCCCCTTTTGTTGGTCTTTTTTTGTATTTTCCCAAAACCATTTCGTAGCATTGATGGGCGTCTGGGCCACACCTCAGACCATCTTCGGGGATCTTCTTTGTGGATGGATGGAACAACAGCTACAATGCGAATGGCGTAAGGAAGTAGCTAGTTAGTTTTGCCCATTTAAATAACACTCAAAGGGCTCATGGGGTCATTGAGGTCTTTGTGGTCTTTGTCCGGTCAGAGGCGATTTGATGTGCATTATACGATTGCTGTTGTGTGGGGTCTCTCCCACTCCTCCCCCATCGATCACAGCCCAGCCCCTCTCTCTAATCTTGTGTCACAGCAAAATGTTATCTCCCTGCCAACTCTTTCTTTCAATCTATCAGTGGAACGACAATCAATATTTAAAGTTCGATTGGAAAATATTTGGACAAAGTAAACGTCAGATAACCCCCCAGCTCCAATGGAGTTGATGTTGAGGTTGAGGAACTTTACAAGATGCAGACGCTACTCTTTGAAGATGCTTGCGATGCGATGGCTGCTGGAAATGGCTCTTCAGTCTGAACCAAATGTCATTTGGGTAATCAAAACCGCACTAATTGGCATAGGGTAATGCAATACTGATCTCTACTCTCCGCTCCGATGGATCGCCATAGATGACATAGAGATCCCAGTTCACGGTTCGATGGGTAACCATGAATGAACCGCAAGAATCCTGCCTGCCGACGTCTCTCAATTAAAGAGATGCCATAATTGAGCAGCCTTTTGGCCGGGATTACGGCCAAAAAGAGGATAGAACTAAGACGGAGACGCTGTTTGCGACTGGAATGCATAGGATAACAATTAGCAAAAGGATTTGATGGCAGCGCTGGGAGGACAGGACGGAAGCTAGCTCCGTCATTGTCCATTGTGCACCCTACCCTACGCTACTCTACCCTCTCTTTATGTACTTAACTTGTGTCTTTTTTTTAGTCTTCCTGCCCCTGCCCCTACCCCCGTTCCTGCCATTCCGCATGCACTTCCGTTTGCGGAAGTGGCTAAAACCGAACAACCCAAGAAAAAGAGAGTCCTCATCCAATACCTGTTGCTGTCCTGTTCTTATCCCTTACGTTTGTGCACTTTGCATATGGTATGAAAACAAACAAGTGAACGACTGGACTGCCGATAGATCCTCTGTTCCGATGTGATCCTGGCTGGTTAGTCTTTTTGGCTCTACACAAACACACTCCACCGACGAGCGAGAGAGGCTTTTGTCTCTGACTCGTCCTTCGGGGTCGGAGCACGTGTAATCCCCCTGCCTCTGCCTCGTTCACTTCCTCGACTGCCCCGACAGTAAGCCAAGTGCACAGCAGCTCCTAACTACTCCTAACAATACTTACTTCCTCATTAGCATGGGAGACTCTTCATCTGAATTGTCTGATGGGCTTAGGCCAGGAAGGCCATCAAACTGAATGAAACGAAACGACTGAACTGGCCAAAACTAATATTCCATTTGAAAGTAATCTCATTTCATCAATTGTGTCGGACATCTGCCAGGAGGAATCGCCTTAACAGAGATTGCTCTCAGGATAGTTACAAAATAGTGGATCTTTGAGCATTACATAAGCTATAAATATTCAGTAAAACAGAGGCATAAATCCTTATCAAATCAGCATCTACACATATGTATGTATATTTATGTACATATGGAAAAGGAGGAGCGAGAGAGAACTCATCTTTCTTGATGACTTTCTGGATGGCCAATAAAAGTACTGGAAAAATTACTGTGGATGGCAATAGTGGACGATGTTAGCCCATTAAGACAAAGGGGCCGGCAAGGAGTTAACATCGATTCCCCGAACCCAACCGCCGTGTCACCCTTTTTTCTATTTCTATTTTTTTGGCCAGGCAAAGATCGAGCCATATAATAAGCGAAAACCCCTTTCAGTCAATTAGTCGCTGATTTCTTTGTATTCCCGTGTTGCTGCGAACCAATATAAAAATCGATGTCACAATGGAAGGACCATACCATACGATACCATATACCATATCGTACCCGAAGCGAACGAACGAACCCTTTTTTTTTGGTAAAGAGATGGTCTGCCTGGTGTTTATGGCCGCTTAAAAAACGCGCTCTGTAGAGGGCCAGCGGGCTGGGTTGGCAGGGTTTGCAGGACGTTTTCACGCGAAGCGTCCATTATGCAATAAAACAAAATAAAAAACGTACGTTCCACGTTTTTTAGGCAATAGCTAATGTAGGTCTCGAAACAAGGATACGGTACGGGTGCGTGGAGTGGCGGAGGGCAACCCGTTCGAACCCGTGCCTCTACCTGATTGCCTTAAAAAACGCGCTCAAGGTCGTCCAATGAAAGGATTGCACAAATATTGCATCTTTGGTCCTGAGCTCATTATAGCGAAAGGAGCAAAAGGATCGACAGGAGCGTCAGGACAGCGCGGCATCGACAGCGACAGCGGCAGTCGATATATTTTATGGCATCATTTTTTAAGGTTCATTCTCTTTATATGCATGCCATATACCATCTTGTTTTTTTTTCGCTGAATCTGGTTTTTACAACGAATTTGGCAACTCTTTGGCTTCGACTCTGCCCGCGACTTTTTATGGCCGCTTCGACTCGTTTCGGCCGAGATTGTCGCCCCTCAGGTACGCCGTCGCCTCAATGAGGCAAATGTGTGCTGTGCTCTTGTGTGTTGTTGAGTTCATGAAAATGTGCGGCGGAGTGGGTAAAATGTATGTTTAATCCACCATTTTTACGGTTGGATTAGCACAGGGATTAGCGGATAAGTTCGCGGTTTTTTACTGATTATCGTACTGGCATCACTGTGCACCTCTCCTCTCCTTTTTTGTGTGCCGAGATCTGTGTCTCTCCTTCTCTCTCTATCCCTGGCTCTGGCTCTGGCTGAATGGAGCGATGATCGAGTGAATGAACGCCAGTTTTAGGGCTATCAAAATATATTAGTGGATAAATATCCCTGCACAAAAAGAGCTACAATTCGGAATATCGATATTCTCAGCCCTGCTATTGACCCTCTCCACATCCGATACTTAATGGGCAGGCTCTTCGCTAGTCTTGCACTTCCGTTTGCTCAAGTCGGAGACAACCGTTATCACTGTTACCGGATCACTGTTAAGTAAAGTTAAACAAACGGCTATCCCACGCCCATACTCGTAGAAAGGATAAATGCCAGCCAGCCAGAGGACAAACAACATTCTATACGGGCTCTGGGACTCTGGGACACTTGTCGCGATGATCGTCGTTTTTGGCGGCGTCATGAATCAAAGTAGCTGCCAGCCAGGTTTGGTCTACAGATTGTAGTCCTGTCAGTTCAGTGGTGGCCTTGCCAGGATTCTGGGAAGATCTGGCTTTGGCCCTGGCCGAGCAGGATCCATTAGGATGCGAATTGCGACCACGCAAAAAGGGCTAAAACTGCAACTGCAACTGGGACGGCAACGGGCACGGGAACGGTAACTAACGGGCTAATTTCCATAATTTGTCACGCACAATCATTTGTGTAAGATGTCCACCAAATTCGCCAGCAAACACCAACACACACACACCCACCCACCCATAGGGTTATGTGCGTGAGAGGATTGAACGGGGCTGGGTTTGGGCTGGGCTGGTCAGCAGAAGGATTTCGGGACACAAAAGCGCAAAACAAACGGATTTAGCATTTCGAATTCGCAACCCTTGAGCAACCACTGAGCATCCATCATAAGCGAACCATATCTCATCTCCTCTCCTCTCTCTTCTGTCCCTGTTTTACCTCTTTGCGCTCCCTCTATACGATCGCCGTTTGCTCCCTGCTGTTTTGAGCCAGAAGCACGATTCGGCCCTTAATTGATACCTAAGCAATCTGATGTCAAGCCTCGCTAGATGGTAATATTATGGGGTTTTCAACGTTTCACTATGGATATGATATGGAGTGGCATGCCAAAAAAAACCATTCGGAATGTTTGGTTGGGAATATATCTCAAAGATGAAGTCCAGTTATTGTAAAGGTCCATAGAATCATAGAACATTTTTAATATACCTACTAAACTGTAATGAAAAGCTATCTATAATTTTCTGTAATTTATATATGTATGTACATACATATATCCACAAATCGTCCATCTATCTACTTATGTATGTATTTATCATATAACCCAAACAGAGATTCACTAAGAACATTATCATTACTTTCAATCTTTAAACCTATTCAGATATCATTGCAATTCCAGAGAGAATTTTTGAATAAATATCTTGCAATATCCCCGATATACTCCCAGATCCCAGATGTTAATTCTCTTTAAATTTCAATTTTCTTACTTTTATGCTATAGAATCCCATATAACTTTCCAGTTATTCCTGTTATTTCCTGTCTTTATTTTGATATCGTAAGTTGCTATATATAATTGCTAGCCGAATGCATTATTGTCGTTTTTGTTATGATTTTCATTCCTTATTTCATTCCAATATATAGTATTATAGCTATTGTTCAATCCTTCAATTACTTAATCCATATTTTATAAAGTGCTTTCTATTAATCTATCCACATCCTATACTATAGATCATAAATCTGATTAAGTACTCGCATTTATCTACATTTTTCAAGGCTCTCTTGGTCGGGGGAAATTACACAAAAAAAATACATACTCTTGCGCTTAAATTACAGTAAATGGCATAAACAGGCGCAGCAGCGGCAGTGAAGGAAATTTTCGCGAAAAATGAAAATCAAAAGTCTCTGTCGACAGGCAGAGGCAGAGGCAGGGGCAGCAGCAAGCAGCACCCACACCCGCAGCAGCCGCACCGCACCCTCGTAAAACCCTTTGATGCTGGACAGAGGGAGATGCAATTCCCCCGAGGACGAGGAGGAGACAGGGACAGCGATAGTCAGTGTCACCCCTTTGCTGGCCGGCTAGCTACAGCTACCTGCGTGACATTGACTGACATCGGATTCGGATTCGGCTTCAGCTTCGGCTTTGGCTGCTGCTCGGCCGCCATTGTGAATGAAGCGTCGGCGCAGCCGGGTTCGGCAGTATAAAAGGCGGTCGGGCTGCCGAAAGGAAATCAGTTTGCATTCGCCAACGTCAGAGTCAGCGTCACGACACCCACACCGCACACCGCACACCGCACACAGAGATTGAGAGATATTGAGAGAGCGAGCTAGAGAGCTAGCAGAACATCAGTTTATAGTTATCACGCTTTGGATTAATCAACCGTTAGTCAGACATCATGCTGATGCACGAGAAACTCATGTCCGGACAGTTCTTCAACGATCTGAAGACCGGTAAGTTAGCCACGCCCCCCAGTCCCAGGTCCAACGACAGCATACTAAGACATGCCTCCTCCTTTATTCTCTCTCCGAATAGATCGCAAGCCTTTGCTGCACCACCACCACCATCACCAGTACCACAACCACCATCATCACCACCAGCAGCCGTCGCCGCAGCAGCCACATCATCACCATCAGCAGCAGCAGCATCTACAGCAACAGCATTTGCATCTGCAGCACAGCCAATTGCAGCAGCAGCAGCAGAGCCTGGCCCTGCCCAAAATGGATCTCTACACCGCCTACGCCTATCAGCAGCAGCTCCTTGGCGCTGCCCTCAGCCAACAGCAGCACCAACAACAGCAGCAACAGCAGCAGCAGCAACTGCAGCAGGCAACAGTTGAAGGAGCTGCCTCCGCCGAGGTCCTGGATCTGTCACGCCGCTGCGACAGCGTGGAGACGCCCCGAAAGACTCCCTCGCCCTACCAGACCAACTACAGCTACGGCAGCGGCTCACCCTCGGCCTCACCCACTGCCACGGGCTCCGTCTCCGGCTCCGGCTCCAGCTCCATCCCAAGCAGCCTCCTGTACTCCGTCCAACAGCAGCAACAGCAGCTGGCCAGCCTCTATCCGGCCTTTTACTACAGCAACATCAAGCAGGAGCCGTCCGCCCCGAAGGTCACGCCTAATCCCAGCGCCAGTGCCAGTGCCACGGCCACCGCCAGCCTGCTGCAGACCTTCGCTGCAGCCTCGGCGGCTGCCGCCGCTGCAGCTGTGGGGGTTTCTCCACGCCCAGCCAGCAATGCCAGCACCATGCAGATCGATATCTTGGAGACGCCACAATCACCGCCCGCGGCCCAGGCCGCCAACAACAGCAGCAGCACCACCGCCGCCACCACTCCCACCAGCAGCACCGTAGCGAACAGCGCCTCCGACACGGGCAAGAGCACACGCCCCTTCAAGGCGTTCCCCCGCGACCCACTGGTGATTGCCGCCAACTTTGCGGCCACCGATGTGCTTCTAGATAATCCTCGCGTCGAGCGCTACACCGAGTACCGGAAGCGGGTGCTCGAACAGATCCGCAGCTCGAATGGAGGCTCCCGCACCGTGACGAACCCCAAAATGCGTCGCACCAACTCCCGCAGCGGCAGCGTCAACGAGGGCAGCTCCTCCAACAACAACAGCGAGAGCGAGGATCGTGCGGCCGCCGAGGAATCGAGCGATTGCGACTCGCATGCCGGCAACTTTGAGTCGAAGTCCACCACCGGCTCCCACTCGAACGGCAGCACCTCCGGGGCGGCCAATGCCAGCTTCCAGCCGTCCAGTGGCGGACAGGTGAAGGATGCCGCCTACTACGAGCGGCGTCGCAAGAATAACGCGGCGGCCAAGAAGTCGCGCGACCGTCGCCGCATCAAGGAAGACGAGATTGCCATCCGGGCCGCCTACCTTGAGCGCCAGAACATCGAGCTGCTCTGCCAGATTGATGCGCTCAAGGCGCAGCTGGCCGCGTTCACGGCGAAGGTGGCCACTGCCTAGAAGATTCTCGATTCTCGATCCTCGATCCCAATCGCCAGAGCCAAATCCGGCTGCTTGTTGCGTTGAACGCGTGCGAGTCTCAGTTCAGATTGGTTTCGATTCGCCAGCCAGTTCCTATCTATATGAAGTTTTTTTTTTGGGTCAGCTTATCTGTGAATAGAATATATCCTGGGGGCTCTCTCATCTTCTCATCTGAGCTGTACCACCTCGCACCACGCTCCTTCATCCCTCGCATTTAAGTACTTTAAGTTCTTGGATATGTATGTACACCGCCGCGAATACGTTATATTTGTAAAATGTAGTCCCACCCAAGTGCATCACCCCAGTTAATCAGCTTAACGGCTCCTGCTCGTATCCTGCGTCTTTGCACAGCCCATGCCCTACCTATCATTGTAGAAATTCCCACTAGCCTTAGTTTACGGATTAAGAAAATTTTTTTCATAGTTTCTAAGTGCAAAATAAAATACAAAATCCACAAAATAATATCATTCTTTCTTTATTCCATCACTGCACGAATGAGGTGCCCATTTAGAGATCAAAAATGTTCTCTCCCAAATAATGGTGCCTCTCGAAGGATGCTTCCCATTTTAGCTTTACTATCTCGAAGGGATGATTTACTGATTATTTATATAATAGTACTTATGTATATACTACTAATTCCTGTTGAACTTAAACATATTTTCATTTAACAAAACGAAAAGACAGAAATATGTACATACATATGTATATCGCATCAGATGCTGAACGGTATCAATGATATCTATTCGTACAATCGATTTTTAAATTAAGTCTTTGTCCTACCATCTGCACGCGTATAAATTCCCATAATTTACATTCGTATATATGTATGTATATAGGGGATCAGATATGACTAGAGTTATGTACTATGTAATGTATCTATGGAACGGAATAGAACAAAATATTGTATTATTTTGAGTAAAGCCAACCCCAGTGGCCAGGGACCGCCTTTTTGATCTTCTGCATCTGTGGCTGCGATTGGTCCATGGGAGCTCCCGTCACAGGATAGGCTGAAAAAGGCAGGGAAGGACACACACTTACAAATGTTAGTCAGCGAAATCGAATCGAATCATGGTTATACATACATATATGTATGTATATGCTATATGTTAGTTACCTATTTCTTCCAAATCCATCATTTCAACGTCATTGGTTTCTGGTAGATCGAGGCTGAACACATTGCGACATGTTGTGTGGTGTTGCTGGTCCCACGTATCCTCCCACTTAAGAAGACTCGCGGCAGCCACATAAGAACTGTCCACGGAATGTTTGCGCTTGCGCATGTTTGATTTGCCAATGGTTGGCGCTGTCCATGGCGCTGCCCATGGCACTGGCTCTGGCCATGGCACTGGCTCTGGCCATGGCACTGGCTCTGGCCATGGCACTGGCTCTGGCACTGACACTTTGCAGAGCTCCTCGTCGCTTTTTTTATTACGTTCCATTATTTGTTTATTCCATTTTTCTTCCCACACAAGAAGATCGTGGACAGCCTTTTCGTTTACCGGATTGCATCCTGGCCTGGGCTCCCAGACGCTGGGGGTGGGGCAAGGTGGGGGAATGATGTCCGAGACTACTGAAAATGGTTCGCTGCATAATGTGCAGCATATGGAATAACATACGAGTATTTTTGCAGAAGATTTCTACTTACCTTGAAATTTCAACTTCGCCGTTAATCTGCTGTTCATCCCCAAAAAATGCACTGAAATATGGAATTTTGGCAGTGTTTCGCATGTAAATAAATGTTGTTGCAAATACCTCAAAATTTCTTGCTCCATGATCTTTCTCTTTTGTTGTATCCTTGAGGTTTTCCCTGCCGCACTGTCCTGCGAGCAAGTAATCTGCTATAAATGTATTATTACAAGCATTAATACCCGTTCAGGGCAGGGCCCCATTACGTACCTTGAAAATCAAAAGTTATCCGCTTCTTGGCCTCTTTATTCCTTCAATTACCTCGTTTTTTAAACGTTCAGAAGGTGACGCCTTTTAATTGCCTTCCGTATTTTTTCTCGAGCAGAATCCTTTTTTTTTTTTGTTGTTGAGTGAAAGTGTTGACTGTCAAACGTTTTACGTGTCAGAGAAAATGCAACTCTGACTTGGATGGAGCATGGAGTACTGGCCAACACTACTCCATGCCCCAATCCAGTCACGAAAATTATTTCAACACTCAAAAAAATGCACACACCGTGCAGCTTAACTTTCACTGTACTGCACTGTTTTCTTCGCTGTTTTGTGTGTTGATTAAGTAATAATACTACAACATTTGCGTCAAGGACTTGCAGCGCTCCATTCTCTATACTGTCCTAATTCTCCTCAGCGGCGTTGGCCACGGTTCGGCCTTTCTTGCGGTCAATATGGAGACTGTGATAAAGATGGCCTTCGGCTCTTCTTCGCTGGTAAAAGGCAAACACGATACGGTCTACAGACAAAGATCAAGCCCACACAATTGGGATGACTACCTTTAGAACAAGGCCTATGTGTAAGACGATATACATACCTCTCCTTATATGTACATATGTTGCACTATAGCTTCCGCATCATCCGCGGCCTCAGGCTCTATGCATTGGCCTCCGCGACTGAGGCCTTACGGGAATGTTCGGTGCCTGAATATTCAAGAGGATATGGATAAGGCTTACCGATAAAAAATCAGGACTACAATTCCCACATGGCAATGTATGAATGTCAGCCGTCGCGGAATCGATTCAGTAAAGTATCCAAATAAGTCTTCTGCCTGAGAGAACTGCAACCGCATGGAACGGCCACGGGCGGCGACAGAAGTTTATTCGCCTCTTGATTTTTAAATTCCAAAAACTAGTCGGACCTTCGCGAGGATAGATGCATTCCCTATCGGAATGGTAGATAAAGCCAGCAATAGTCGATTCTATCCCAAGATCTTCTTATTCCATTTCCTTCATCTTCAAACTTCAGGCCACAGAGAACGGCTTCCGTTGTGTATAGTTTTCACTATTGAGTTAAAATCCCTCAACTTTGCGTCATTTGTTTTGCTCGTGCTCTCTGCTTCTGCTTCTGCTCTCCTCGTTCGTTTGCTCATTCGGCGCTACAATGATCGTGTTTCTCAAATGAGCAAACTCAACTCGTATGAGTATGAGAAGAGCATGCGCGCAGCCAGCAGCGCTGCCGCTGCACTGCTAATAACTGTAAAGGAGGTGAAACAGAAAGAAAACAAAATACACAATACACACAATATAAATCAGAATATATTTATTATCTTGATACTTATGTATATATGTATGTATATATATGAACATATGTAGATCATAATGAAATTGTTAATTTTAATTCATTATTAAATTTAAATATAATAATACGTTATTAATATATGTACATACAATGAGTGAATTGTTTTGGGGCAATTGGCGCCAGACTGACGTACAAGCTGAGAGTCTGATCGCGAGCGAAGCATACAAAAACAATATATGTATGTATGTATGTATGTATGTATGTATGTATGTATGTATGTATGTACATGCGCTTTGTCGCCAGCTAGACGCACATGAATTTATGGCAAAAGCGAAATAAACGATCGAGCCGTTTCCGAGAAAAAGCTGAGTTTTGTCAATGTTTCGCTTCAACGCTGTGTTTCGCTCAGTTATTTTTTGGCGTGTGAGCTGACACTCAAGGAAAGTGCGAGTTTGGCCGTTCTCTGATACACACACATGTGTACTTGCAGTTCTGTGCTTACGCTCACATGCAAACTCATTCTCTTTTTAGATCCGTGCCCGCTCTCGACTTCGTGCGAGCGAGACAGCACGTTTACAGCAGAGTCTTTGTTTATACCCAGTACTCCTCAGTCAGTATACATGCGATCTTATGATTTATTTAATCTATTCAATATATTTCATATGTTTTTTGGTAACGGACAATTGTTTACACAATTTGATTTTTTGGCAAAAAAAAAGCTAAAAATCGGTCGAACCAAAGACAATGTAAACACTAAGATGTGCCGCGCCATACAAAATGTTCAGCTCGATTCCTGACGGGCTGGAATTTAAAAGTATTCCAGCTTAAAAAAGAGAGAGACGGAGAGACAGAGAGCGCTTTAGTGGCACACGTTCTGTACGTGAGGCTGAGCTTTAACTGTATGTGTGCACATATTGTAAGGCTGCTTGTTTGTATTGGTTGTTGACGACGCCGCTGTCGAAAAAAACACCCATTACTTTCGAATTGAATGGAGATTATGATTTATGATGACGCTTGGCCAATATACAAAAAATGGTATATTTTGTATATCCTTTATATGCCAATTTTGTTTAATGTACCATAAACGAATATAATGAACGAATGTAAATATGAACAAATGCAAAATGTATATCAGATATAACATCAAATTATATTAATTGTCTATAGGGTATTAGTGCGTCGCGTCAATAAGCAACACTCAGCAAATAAATTTGTATCTCAAGAAATCTTCTCAAAAGTATTTTGCTGGCAATTTCGGCAGCTTAGCACACGCACACACACATACAACTTACAGTTCCGTGTGTACTCATACAAGCAAGCTCATTCTATTTTCAGATCTGCGAGCGCATGGAGTTCGTGCGAGCGAGATAGCGCTCTTGGTAAAAACAACCCTCCCTACAAAACAGAATTGTATGAGCGTAAGACATCTTAGTGTTTATATATATTGTCTTTGGTCGAACCGTTTGGAAGATTTCTATATACATATATTTGAATATATCTCTTTTTTTCATTTTGCTTTAAACTTTTTTTTACATCTGCTTCTCTAGATCTTTACATCTCTATATCGATATCTGCTTGAGGAAGAGTGTGCGAAAGATAGAGCGAATCGAGTTTTCCTTCATCGGCTAGCATGCGATCAAATCGATGAATAAACGGCTTAGTTGCAGCCGTTTGACCAAACCTTCTAATGCCGCATTTTTTCGTTAAATTCCGACATTTTCCGTAATTAAACCGAGTCCAAAAATGACCCTTAAAAATTGTTTTGCTTTCTGTATTTTTGTTTGGTTAAATTTTAAATTATGTATGTAAATATTAAATGTAATGTATTTTTACATTAAAAATGTATTTAATTTTTTTATTTATATATAATATAATAATATAATATAATAATAATATAATAATCCGATCTCACCACAAAGCATTATCTTTTAATATGCCTCATCATGGCCATGGGACGTTTTCATAAACGTGCACGATTTTTGTCAAATTCAATGATGAGGCATCATGATTTTTAGGCGAAAATCGTGACGGAATGGTATCAATCAGTTGGCAGGACTGTCCCGATCACGATTCTCCCAGTCACGCCCAGATCAGGCAATAAATAGGCGAGATATAGCCAAAAAAAAGGGCAAAATTTCTCATTTTCGTGATAACTACACGATAAATACAAATTTGCTACAAATTAGCTACATATTGCATGTAATTAGCAACGGAGACACCTGACGAGGAAATGTGTACGTTTGTTGACAAGTTCCGCCGTTTTTTTTTCATAGGAGCCCGATGGAAGCGCCACCGCAAAAAACCTCCGTTAGCCACTTTTTTACATGCCTTTTTTTGCGACATTTTTGAAAAAATTGAGATTTTGATGCCAATCGATCGGAAATTCAATTCTGACCCCGATAGGGGTCAGGAAGGGGGGTCGGACATGCCCCAAAATAGGATTTCTACGCGATTTTACTTAAAAAAAAAAGCCCAAAATCTTTAAAAATCTTTGCATACTTTTTGACAAAGCCATTAAATGGAGATAGGCTTGGTAAATACATTTGTAGTTCCAATTCACGCCGATAGAGGTATAGTCGGTATAACAACTAATCAGCTGCGCTCTATGGAAATTGCTTGGAACTACACGGCCTTCCAAATGACGCCGGTAGAGGAAATTTATGGTAGTCTCCGGTTAAAAAAAAAAATTCGTAATAAATTAAGCAAATTAGTTAATATTAATGGGTAATTAATTATAATACTCGCAAGAATTTACAGCAGCAGCAGGATCAGAAAATATTTTCTAAATTAAACGCTAAAATTAGCGCTAATACAGATGTACAGACTTAAAGCGAATGGGCCGTTGGTATGGAATGGTGTCTGAAGAGAGAGCTGGACTTTCGCAGCCTAAAGTCGTCGTATCTATTCCTTTCTTGCAAGTGCACTGAAGTCCTTGCACTGATAAACGTAAATAAGAAATATAACGTTTTAAATATTTTATAATATTTTTTAAATTTCGAAAAAGAAAAATGGGCCAAAGTGGGGTGCAAAAAGTGCCTTCTCAATACAGTCGCTCAGTAATCTTTGCTTTCGAAAGGGTTCCTATACCCGGTACTCAGAGAGTACAGAACTATATTTGATTCGTGTAAATGAGGCTTTGCCGACCTCATAAAGGATATGTATATGTATTGATATAATTACTATTACTATCACTAAATTATTTTTATTCACAAATATTATTCTGTTCTACTTTTGGTTTCTAGTAAGTATTTCGGGTTACTCAGTGAAAGATGTTGGTAGTCAGTTTTTGATACTTTTTTTTGTTGCTAATCTTAGTATATCTTAGTATCTTTTACCCTACCCTACCCTAAACTTCACGATTCCTATTAGAAACTATATACCGTTGTTCCTTCCGCTTTGTAGATCGAATTATTATTCCTTGCATGAGCCGTTTCCCTTCCTAGTCTTAAATTACTGATACTCTCATATCTTTCACGCAATTAGAAATTGCTTAGTTCTTTTATTCCGAACTCGAAGGTACCTATCTTTCCTTCATCGGTTCGATCGGTTCGGTGCGCGTCATGCGTCAGCGCCCCTCGGTCGGTTGGGCGGGAAGAGGTCTGCGTTCTTGCCTGGGATCCGCGCGTAGCAGCCTTCTGCTGGTGTCGCTTGGGGCACTTGGTGGTGCAGTTATTGCATATCAACGTCCCTAAAGTAAGAAAAAAATGTATGTACATATATTTTTTAATAGTATCCTCCAATAGTACATATATATATGTTAGCTAACCAATATATTGGATAAGCTATTCCCAATATATGTTCCTATACACTTTGAGTACTGCGTATAATCAGGACTCAAATTAATATCAGAAGGATGCTCGCTGAAATGAAAAAGATATTCGTATTGACAGGTGCACACGAATATAATTTTCCACCAGTTGCAGCGGTGCATTAACGTGGCCACAAATGTCCCCGCAATTCAGAATCAAAATGCTCATTTAACCATTCACAAAATTGTTTGACTAATGTGACAGTAATGGAAATTGGATTGGCGATAGGTGAAAGCATCAGAGGAGGCAAAAAGCCGTGCAAACACCCCTCCATCAAATGGTCAGGGATCCAAAGATGAAGTCAACACTAGGCACGAGTGAATGAGTAACTATCCTGAGGACTCTCTTAATTTGCAACTGTGTTATTTCAGGGAATTAATCCGGTTAGTTAGTGGCGTTGTTGGTCAAGTTGTTGTCTTGTCTCCCTGCAGTCAGAATTTAAAGACCGCACTTTATTTGCTGGCTTCCAGGAAATATGCGGTAGCATGGATCACTTCGAGCTGGCACACTCTCTCCCACAGCTCTCCCACTTCCTCTAATTGCCCCGTTGCTATAACTACATTATCTCTCAACGCCCACTCTCTGGGAAACGCTCATGCTGAAAGGGTGCCGTGTCTGCCTGTTGCACTCATCGTTTTCTACCGACGGCGCTTCTTGGGAAGCAATGTTTGATGCATCGACACAAGGAGGAAAATACCATCGGTAGGAAATGCATGGTGCAACAGCAGCCTCTAATCAGAGCTATAATGAATGGCTGTGTGGCTGTCTATGTGTGTGGGTGTGTGTGTGTGTGTATGTTCGTGTACCTTGAAAGCTCCACACAAAAGAGAAGATGGAAATACGAGATGAATAGAATATACATTGCAGAAATAAGCCGTTCTCATGGCCATACGTTGGTCAGCAGGCAGACTTTCAAGCGGCAGCATTGGAGCAGTGGCAAACAGGAGGGCGGAGTCCAAATCCAAGTCAGAGGCGTCGTTGGGGGCGGATGGGGTGGCAGTGGCTGTGGCAGAGGCTGTGGCAGAGGGCGTGTGGCACAGAGCAGCTGGCGATATAGAGAGAGAATTAATTTGCTTTTCAATTGAAATGAAAAACCCTTCACTCAAATGACCCGGTTGCCTAGGCAAATGAGCTGCCACGTGGACCGGCGGAGGCGGCGGTGGCAGGATGTTGGCGGTGGCAGGATGTTGGCGTTGGCGTTGGCTTTAGCTGGTAGCATTTTGTGGCAAATTCCTATCTGATACATTACGAGAGCAGAGCAGAGAGAAGCCACCTGCGGATTTATGAAGCCGAAGAAGCAGAGCTTCTGCTCGCAGACAATTTGGAGATTTTTCTGCTGAAAAGCTTGAGAACGTACATTCGATATAGTGAGTCTTGATAGATCCAATTTGACCAGTTTCCAGCAAATATCGAGTGAAACTGAGGGATAGGATAACATCGCATACAATCGGATGGGCGGACTCTGTTCTGCTCTTGATTTTAATATAAAAAGCCTCCATCTCTGCGTTGATCAAACGTCCGCTCAATATCGTACAACCCACTCTGGGAAGGGTAAAACGAATGCATAAAACACAATTCATAATAATAACAATAATTTAGCATGTGTCGGTCCGATCAGTGGGAGAGGGGGGAACACGGGGGCCGTCCGTCGGCGAATATACACATTAAAAGTCAGGGTCAAAGTGTGGCCATTGTGTTTGCTTTCCTCTCTCTCGCTCTCTCTTTCTCTTCCCTCTTTGCCATTCTCCTTTGCAGTCAGCCATCCCATCGTCTGAGGCGTGAGAAGGAGGAGAGGGACAACAATAAACAGAAAGAAATATGAATGGCAAAGCAAATGTAACAAAATGCGAAGAAAAGAAAGAAACTGACAAAAAAAGCCGCAAGAAAAACGAACACTGATATACCCTACAAATTAACGTTATTTCATGTTCAGGAATATTTAATTTAGGTATTTATCAAGCGAGTTCTTGGGAAATTGGATATATGTATGTACATATATATTTTAAATTTATAAAGATAGAAGTCGCATGATCATTATCGTTTATAATATTTGCCATATTTAGAGTTCCCATTTCGGAGTGATAAATGCATTAAATATGGCACTACTAATATCTGGAATTATCTCATATATGGCGTATATGTCATCGCTCCTCGTCTCAGTTCGTGCATGCCTAATATTTGAGGTTTAAGTTAGGGAAACGACAATATTGACGCGGTCGTCGTCGTCGTCGACAACAATGGCCGGCAATTGTTACGCGGCGTCGCCTCTGCCGCGGTCGCTGTCGACGTCAATGACGCAGCGGCAATGTTTGCGGTTGCTGTTGTACCTTCTCTCTCTCTATCTCTCTTTCTTGCCATCTCCCCCTATCCCACTGTGTCGCTTCCCTGACAAAAGCTGTTTGTACCCTTGAAAGCGAGAGGTATTATGATTTTCATCGGTGGTTTGCAACCCAGATGATGCCAATCAGTTTCTCATTAAGTTTTCATACATTCTTGATAATGCATGTCCGCCTACGAGTATCAATCTGCCTGTTCCTATGCCCTACCTTTAATCGGTGGATTATATATGTATGAATGTATGTACATAGGATCCAACACAGGAACTCTACTTTTGCAAGGGTATCAAAAGCCTCGAGCCACGAAGCTACGGTTTTTCGCTCGTTTCTTTCTTTTTGTCTTTTTGGCGCGACTTGTATGGTCAGAGCATACAAAAAAAAAAACAAAAAACACAGTTTTGTTACAAGCGAATGCCGATCGCTGTCTCTCTGTCGATCTTTATACACGTTTTCATTATCATTTTTCTGTCTGCCTGTCCATGTGCTTCTTCATGGGTGTGTGTCTGTTTGTGTGTGTCTGGCAGCACTTTAGCTAAGTCAGCACCATACCATACACTCCCCCCCGCATACACTACCCTTTGAAACCAGTGTCCGAGTCCTGTCCCGAGTCTCATTTTTGTCGAGGGGCAACTCTTTTTCAACTTGTTGCTAAAAATATGCAAGCAGTAAAAGGAAACCGGTTCCACACACTCACACACACATATGTACATATGTATATACGCGTGTGTATCATTCGAAAAAAAAAACATGATTGGCTGTTGTTGCTGGGTGCCATGACCGTCTTTGGCAAGGGGTTTCTAGGGTGCAGGGGAGGGGTACAACTGGAACTGTAACTTGATTGAAGCAACAACAAAAAAGCGATCTCATGCACAAATGAAGCCAACGACAAAAACAACAACTACAGCGGCAACAACAACAACAACGTCATGCAAAACGCCAACACGTAATACAAGATCGTAAAGCGGTTTGCTGTGTCTGTTTGTTGGGTTGCGGAGGGGAGGGATCGGGAAAGAGATGCCGCTGTCGACGTCGACGGCAGCATCGATTACGCGCGCAAAACCGGCAATTGTTGTTGCTGCTGGCTGTCATTCTTTCTAGCGATGGGAGTGTGTCACCGTGCTCGTGCATCACGAGCATCACAACTATGAACGAAGCACGAAGAGATCATTCAATCGGCTGTTGCACGAAACGAATAACACCGCAATAAATTGTCGTATAAGACTAGGATCGTGATCGTATATGAGCTTATTTTTTTCTTATCATATCATAAAACCCTATAAGATTTAAGACTTCTTTCTATTGAAAAATGTCTATGCGATATATTCGTGTTGTACGTGTTTCATGCCCAATTAAAATACGACCTGTGTCCATCACTAGTTCTCGCTGCTCTTGTTTCTGTTGTTTTTCCTTGCTTTCGTTGTGGTTGCTGTCACCGCAAGTTGCGCTACTTTGGCTTCTCCCGCGCTCTGCCCGCTCTCTTTCTCTCTCCCTCTTTCTGTCTCCCTCTAACACCATACGGCTATGCAATGTCACCCACCAGCCGCCGCCGACAGTTGCTGCGGATTCAGGTTAGGTTTATTGCTCTCTCTTTCCCCCTGTCCCACTCTTGCTCACACGATCCCCTCTTTCTTTCCGTCTTTCTTTCTTTTCTTCGTTCGCTCGTTCGTTCTGTCCCTCTCCCCCGGTCTAACTGTGAATTCGCTCTGCGGCGAGCAAAGATCACAAAAAGTTAATTGTGGATCCGCGGAGCCAGCGACAGAGCGCGGGGTACTTCTGATTAGCCCCAAACACAAGAAATACAAACAAAAAAATCAGGAGAGAAATTAACGCTTAGGAAATCGAAGAACTACATACTTATGGACATGAATATGTATGGTAGATATGTATACATTTGCACGCTTTCAGATCAAATTTGCCAACCTTTGCAACTTTGAGGTACATAGTTCCTATCGCAAAAAATATATGTATGGGTCTGTGTCAAGAATTAGTCAGATAGCTTTAAAACTGAGCAACACTTTAATATGTGCTCTCTGCATGGGTATAACAAAAAGCCCGTGCTTTAATAAATAGTCCAAATAAAAGTCATCAAACAAAAATTAACAAGAAAGCGCGAAACGAATGGAGGGTATGGGAGGTTAGATACAGATTGCACCTGCATATTACGGTTGGGGGAATCACGTTCCAAACCTTATCTTCGGGACTTTAACTGAACAGCTGTTCCTGGAATAATGCAATCATAATTTATTTGCAAGTCACACTATTGACTGCTAGAAGAGTACTAATTAACTAGAAACTAGACAATGTATGCAGGTCTAGTAAGCTTCAATTTCTTTATGAATCCCCTAGAACCAAAAGAGTTATCCCATCCTCCATTAACAGCCTTTGCATAATATTTATATTTTCTTTATCCATATGTACATATGTATGTATGTATGTATATTTATTTGGTCTGTTATCCTTGTCCTGAGAAATGTACTTACATATGTACAAATATTTAAGGCAGAAGTCATGTACATTGATTTTTAATAGGTACTAAAAATGTCCTTCATCGTGATTGACTTATTTTAATATAAATTATAATTTTAATCTTTTTGGTTTTGGTTTTGTTTTTGTTTTATTTTAATCTTTTGTATTTATGGTATTAGTTCCTTCGTAATCCCTTTCCCTACTGTCTTGTGCGGACATCATTATCACCCCTTTGAAAGGGAGATTTCATTGCATTTAATCCTTCAACAGCCATACAGGTCAGAATATCCCTTGGCCGTGAACATTTCTTATGCAAATTATTGCGCCTTTATACTAAACACTCAACCAAATGGGGGGGTGCCCCACCACCGATTTTTACACTGTCACATAAGAGAAAACATTTGCATCCGCAAAATACTCCATCGGTTATGCCAAGCCAAGTGGTCTAGCACGTGGTACAAACGGATGCGAGGGTGGATCGTAACAGACAATAGCAATCCTGTACCGCACCGCGAGATTCCACCAATGATTGACCTGTTTTCTCTTATCTCCGTTAACCCAAACCGAATGCCTCCCGCCCACCTATGTACGACCTACACCGTGCACACATTGAAAAAACGTGCGTTTTATCCAATGCTTTTTTCTTCTACCAAGGATTTGGCATCAAGTCAAGTCGCTGAATATTTTGCATGTGGGGCCCAGCTTCAAGTTACGCCACCAAACACGTTGCTCCCCTCTCCGCCCCGACGACCAACAGTTCCATCACTCTCCCTAAGTTTCCGTACACACACGTGGACGCAGACAACATACGCACACACACAGCCATGTGAGCATGCAGAGAATTTGCGGTACACTCTCCCATTCCATTAATTCCACTTACCCCCCATCCCCCCCCCCCCCCCACATGCTTTCGTTTTATTTTGCTTTTTATTATTATTCAAAGATGGTTTTGTAGCTGTTTTTGGCTTTTCGCTTTATTTATGTATGTATATCGACTTGGCTGACACGTTGGTTTCGTGTGTCGCCTCATCAGTCGTAGTCAAGCAATGCGGCGGCCCACACACGGTCTGTCATACATGTCTCACCGTCTCACTATTTCTACTCTTCTGGGAAGAAGAAGAAGAAGGGAACTTCTTCTAATCTATTCATTTCTTCTTTGTCCCACACGTCTCACCGACCCACCAATCTCCAGAATCCGGTATGTCGCACCGTCACCCCTGTCATACACGACACACAATCTCATCGTCACCACTGTCATGCACGACCGACCCACCGTCTCCCCAGTCATTCCGTCTCACCTTTTATTTCTGTCTGTAAGTCTCAAAAGCTCCTCTGTACATATGTATGCATACGTAGATATGTATATATGCACTTATGTGCATACATATGTCAAACCATCTACCCTGTCATGCACATCTTGCCAACTCCCCCCCTGTGCCCTGTCAAGCAAGTCTCATCGTCTCTTCTACTGTCTGTCTCTTTTGCGCATATGTATGTATGCATATACATTCATATGTATGGATGTGAGTTTCGTCTGCTGTGTGGAAGTTGAATGTGCCGGTTCTGTTCTTGTTGTTGCTGTTGCTGTTGACGTTGGTCGTGTCATGTTGATTTGTGTGGCTCACTCGCCGTCTCACCCGGCGGACCAATCGACCAAACGACAGACAGAGAGACGGTCGGTCTGCCCCGCTGCCGTTGCCGCTAACCTAACCCCTTCAACGAGCATTTGCGATAGTTATTCGGGTCTCCACTTCTACTTCTATACACACTCTCATACACACATACTCTTCCATTTCTGCTTCATCTCACTTCCAGCTCTGCTTCTTCTCTGGCATGCAAACACAAACACACTCTCCTTCACTTGCTTTTGCTTCTTCTACTCTTCTACTTCTTCACTTCTGCTTCGTCTTCTCTCATACATACACACATACACTTCCTTTTCTTCTTCTACTTCTCACACACTCTCGTAAACGTACAGACACACGCAAGCAACATTCAAGACAATGCGCAGTAGATAACAGCCCCCAAACCCAGCCCCGCCTCACCCGACTCAGACTCTCTCGCTCAATCGTTGTCTGGCTCTCCCTCTATCGCACTGGCTGATGCATACATATATATATATATATATGTATATACATATATATGCATATGTGTGTGCTTATGCTGACAGCTGCTTTGTGTGTCAAATTGTAGCAAAAAAGAAAAAAAAATAAATAAATTGTGCAAAGTGTGTGTGTGTGTGTCGGAAAAAGAAGGAGTAAGCTAAACAGAAGCACATAGCACAGTTGCGAATTTGGCAATACATTGGGCTCACGTTTTCCGCTTCAAATTGATACATTTTGTAAATGTTCGAGCTGTACATACATAAATTCCAAATGAGAATTATTACTGTTCTATTGCATTTATACATCTTTATATTTATATTTATACTTATAATAAAATCTGAAATATTTGACGATACTTTGAGAAATGCATATGGATGCATGAACACATCAAATTCGCCATTGGGTCTGCCTGTGTGCCGCTCTCCGCTCTCAGTCGTGGCGCTGTTGCTGTGCAGCGCTGCGCTGCGCAAAAACTACGCGCTGCGCTCTCTGGCCGGCCGTCGCTCTCACCCGACCGTCAGCCGACAGTCGCTCTCACCGAGTGACGGACTGACGTTCTTACTGACGCAGTGTTTGTTTTTGTGTCTGCCGGCGTCGTCGCCTCGCCTGGCTTGTTACGTTTCGCTGCCGACTGCGCGGTTGCTATTAGCAGAGGCAACGTTGCCAATTTTCACACAAAGTGAACTGACATGGCTGTTCGTTGAGTGTGAGTGTGGTTGTGTGCGTGTGCTTTATTTCAGAAATTTCCATTTAATTTTTTTATTTGGGTTTCTTTTTTTCCTCTTCTTTTTGTTTCTGCTGGTTTTTTTTTTGCAATATTTCTGATACCCTTACAGAGAGAGGATGTGATAACTTAAAACAAATGTCTTGAACGCCAAGAGGAAATCAACTCCTTTGCCCAAAAATATGAATTGGCTTTGCAGATCCATACATATGTACATACATATATACATCCCTTATGTATTTACTCACTTTATGTACTAGTCGTATCACTTATAGCTTAGTGTTTTTATTATAGGAACAAATGATTGGTATCAAGGGTATCAAATGCTTCGCCTCTCGAATCTTCGGCTTCTCCTTTCGTGTTTTTATGACTCTGGCTCTGTTTGTGTGTATGTATGTGCAGTATTTATGTACACACATATGTAAATATGTATGTATGAATGTGTGTATGTTTATGGGTATATAATTTTTGTGTGTATTTTAGTTACACTTTCAGCTGCCGCAGTTTTTGTTGGTTTTTGGCTTTTGGTTTTCCTTTTGCTTTTGCGTTTTCTTTTCTCGTACATACGTCACATCCCGGGGGGTTTGAATGGGTGAGCGAGACCGAAAGAGCCGCCCCCACTTTCCGTGCAGATTTGATTTCCACCCCAACCCCCGTGCCTGACCAGGGGTATGCTTTCAACGACCTGACCCGACCACTCGCCGCATAGGCCTGCAAAAATTGGCAGCAGAGGAGATCTCTCTTTCTCTCTCGCTCTTTCTCTCTCTTACACAGTCCCATTCGTATATCCACAGGTGTTGTCGTTGCCGCTGTAGCGACGTAAGCTTCGGCTTCCAGTGTGGCTGTGGCGCTGGCTTTGACGCCAGCCAGAGCCCCCATCCCATCCGTCAAGTTCAGATCTCGAAAAACTTCACACCTTTGTGCAAATGATTTCGGGCCGCGCTCTTAGGGCTTTCGTTGCTGTTGCTGTTGCCGTCGCCGTTGCCGTTGCCGTTGCCCCCGCGAATGCGACAAAAAGCTAACCTCAAAATGGTGAAGCCACACGTTGCGGCTCAACGGCCGCCTGTTGAACGTGACTCAGACATGGGGACGGGTCGGGACGCGGCAGCATCAGCGAGGGGTCGGGTCTGGGTCTCGTCTCTCGCAAATTTTTGTTTAAACTTTACGCAAGTGCAGAAGGCCCTCTCCCCTTCGCACACAGAGACACACCCCACCCACCAGAACCCACGCTTAATGACAAAGTTATATGTACGAAGAGCTTTGCTTTCGTTTTTTATTTATAGCCATAGCCACATAGCCATCGCCATGTCCATGAAAGGAAAAGCGGAAGGAACCCTTACGAATGGAAAGTCTTGCAGAAATGAAAACTAATCTAATCCCATGTACTTCACGCTCTGCTCTGTAATGGAAACCCAATAGAAGACTGTGAAATGAGAATCTACGAGTAGGAAAACTACATTTGAGATTATGAACATTGGAATCATTCAAATATCCAACATTTTAAGATACATACATATGTACATATGTATTAATTCTCAAATTCTCCCATTAATTCAATGACATGACTGAGAACTGTGATAGCTAAGGACCATAATACTTCATGTACTCGATTCTCTGAAATTTGATTCTAGATCATTTGAAATCCAAAATACACAAAGTACAAGATTTTCATAAATTCGATTCCATTAGAAATAGGAACCAAAACAAATCTTTTCTGTTGAAAGATCTACAAAATGCTATTTGTATGCCATAAGTTGATTGAAAATCTAATGTAAACATAACTTGTATGTAATATATGAGATATTTATGTATGTTTTCCAACCGAAGAATGTTTGGGGAATTGGAAACACCCTCTGGATAGACGACACACACACAAACACACACACACATAGTCATGTGCACTCAAACAAATTTTGCTCCCTACACTTGACCTTGTTTTGCCATTTGCACAGACACACACACATACGCTGGGATTGGAATGGATTATTGTGGTTTTTTGCAGGGGGGTTGGGTTCCATTCCACATGGATTTTTCGTACGAATTAGACCCCTCTAGTGGCGGCGGCAGCAGGCGAGGAGGAGTAAGCTTTTCTGGCATGTCAAACGCAGAACTAAGACGCTGTCCAGTCCCTTCCCCCCACTCCAAGTGAATACAATACATACATACATATGTATGTATGTATATAGCGATTATGGAAGAGTGAGAGTGAGGGAAGATCCAACATACAACAGGGCTGTAAATTTGACTAAACATTTCTCTTTGGCAGCGGCATACAATACATAAATGCCCGGCTACAACTACAAATAAAATTTACATACAAATAAGAATGAAAAGCTAATCTTTTGAACACACAACAAAGCCAAAAAGCCCCCTTTATCTATAGTTTTGAAGTTTTTAACTCTTACGATATGTACACTTGTAAGGTTTAATTCGATTCTCTTAAAAATTACAATAGTTTTTTCATACAAAAAATGTGTTTTACGTGTAATCATAACTCTATCGATAGTTTGATTATAGATCAAAAAGTTATCGGATTACAGCGTCTATCGGTGGCTCTTTCTTTCCCTGAAATAAGCTTCGGCTCGGTATCGCTTGGGACATTATGGATCCTGGCCAGTACTTTTAAAATATAGATATAGATTGTGGACTCTTAAAGGCTTCATTTGTAGGATATAGTGATCCGATGATGAACAACATTTTATTTTTGAACTTTACAAAAAGGACCCTTGCGGGGGCAAACAAAAATAAAAGAGCAACAAAGACGAAGACCGAACGGGCTATCAAATAATGAGGGAAGAAAAGCAACGAGCGATAAAGATGTGGAATGACAAGGAAAAGAAAAGGCAAAAGAACCAAAGGCCAACCAGCAGTAAAAATTCAGAGCAAAGCAATAAGGCTGGAAGGACTAAGACGAGGATGGATGGGGGATTGGGGATCTGCCCCCCACACTATGCGGCAACAATGTTATTAATGACCTGCTGCTCGATGGTGGGGTGGGGAGGGGAGCGGAGCTGCAGCATCGCCAACAGTAAACTTAGCAGAAAAGGAGTGGAGGGAGGGGAGAGGCAAATTAAAGACCATGACAGCAGAAAGAACATAACAGAACAGAAGAGAAACAACAACAGATCAGGAGTGTGAGTGAGTGTGTGAGTATCTGAGTGCCACATGTGGCAGAGGCAGACAAAACAGATTGGCAGAAATAAAAGCGAAAAAAAAACGAATCCCAAATGCAAGAAAACTATAATCCTAGGGGAATGTGCCGCACCTCTTCCAAATAATTTTTTAAATTCGTTGGAATATGTACAGTGAAATGTCGCTGGAAGCTTTTTTACATTCGATCTATCCATCGGAACTACTCCTAACATATAGCAGATTGTTGGTTTTATAATTTGTTTATTTTCCCCGTATCGTATGTATTCTCTTCTCCTGTAATATTAGCTTGAAACAGAACAGAACGCCCCCATTTCCCCCCCCCCCCCACCCCTTCCACACCCATTTGGCATAACAAAAACAAAGGTATGGCGGCCAAAATGCATCCATCGGCCTTTGCCAGGAACTATATACAGCCATACATACATACATGCATACATATTTACATATGTATGTACATACATATATGTATGTATTCCGAACAATTCCATTCTGATCAAATTGCACAAACAGATATATGTACATATGTATGTATGTATATATATACTCATATTTTGGGCTGACTCAGACTCAGATCTGTCTCCCCTAAGATACCAACTCCTTTCCTTTCACCCACCTTGCGCGCTGATACCACAAAACGAAAAACGAAAAAGCACACGAAAAACAAAGAAGCAAAAGCAAAAGAAACACGACCTAACCAAACCAAACCAAACCCCCCTCCCAGCCAGGCCAGGCCAGTGATAATAGAGCAATGTAAAGGGTTCGTCGGTGTGCGGGGAGGACGGGGATCGGGGGTCGGGTCGGTCTCTGCTGGCAGCATAACGGACCCCGAAACGGCAATGGCAATGCCAACAAATTAAAGTTACTAAAGCAAAGGGAAAACAGAACAAAACAACAGCAACAAAACCCAGAAGAAGATGCCAGCTGTTTGAGGGGTCGACCCTTGAGATACCCTTGGATATTCATTGTTTTCTTATTTCATGCGATTATTTTGAAACTCCCCTTGGCTTGGCCAAAATGTTATGTATCATGAGAAATATAAAGCTATTCCCACAAAGATGTGCTCTTCGACGGATGTTTTCTTATTCATTTAAATATTACATACTTAAAATCAGCATACTCCCATTTGCAAGAGGGTATCAAGCAAGAAGAGAATTTCTGGCACAGCATGGAAACTCGAATCAGCAGTCCAAGGGGGAAAGGGAAGGCACAAAAAGAAACACAAAACCGGGCTCAGCAAGAAGTGCAGTGTGCTCTGCTCTGCCCTTGCCTCTGACTCTGCCGCTGACTGTGCCAACTGGCGACGGCGCGACAGCACCAGCAGAAAAAACAGCAAAGAAAAGAAAGCAAACGCAAGGAAAAAAAGATTCGCAGTCGTCGGCAGCACAGCAGAATGGAGAATGGGAGTGGGAGCGGGAGAGCCAAAGGAGGATCGGATCAGCTCACTCAAATTGAAAATGAATAAAAACCGGTTCTGGGTTATACAGTTCTTTTGCTGTTCGCTGTTCGCCGCCACGCCACTGTCTATGTCTCGCCCTCTCGCTCGCTCCCCTCCCTTTTGCGACTTTGCTTTGCCGTTTCCAGTTTGCCTGAACCTTTTTCTGATTCCCTGCCCTGCCGCCAGAAGAGAAGGCAGAATGGCAGGCGACAAAAACGTCGCTTGCGCACAGTCAATGTGTGTGCGGATTTCATACATTTCTTTACGTCAACAGGTAGTCGGATAATGTCGTTTGGGTTATGCAAATTTTATTATCTGTACGTATACATATGTTAAAACTATTTATCAAAGCCAGATTGTTGGAGCCACTTTTGTCGGTTGTTCATTCTTGCTGGCACTCTCTTTGTCATCTTATGCTGCCGCTGCTGTTCCCGCTGCCGCTGCCGCTGCCACACCTCTAATTGGCAGCACTGCCTCCTCCCATCGGCCACGAGTGACCGGACCGACACCACCTGTGTCTTACGGCGATACAGCACCGTCCTTGACATTGGGCACAAATCGTGCCCGCATGGAAAGTTGATTCATTCGGCCGTAGACGAGGACCTCGCTGATGATCCGCTCGGCAAAGAGCCGCTGGTCCGGACGCATGTTCCGGAAGTGGGCCGCCATTCGCTTCCCGATCAGCACGCACTCGCTCTCTGCATGATCGTAGCTGCTCTCTACGCGTCGCTGCTTCGCGCTGCTCGGCTCTCCGTCCACGAAATGGAAGTACTCATCATCGTGGCTCGTGCTGCTGCGTCGACGCACGGGGCGTCCAGGCCGCTCCAGCATTCCGCCGGCTGGCAGTGGGTGTCTCCCGGAACCGGATCCAGATCCAGATCCATGACGGTGCTTCGGAGGACCAGAGGAGTATAATCCATTTGCATTTGATGTCATCGATTGCGGTGAAAGAGTCTGATAGTCACGGCTATGGCTTTGACTACGGGTATGGCTATGCTCCTCCGCTTTGATGGTCGCTGGTACTGGTCGCATGATAGGCGTCTGGTCGGCGGCTACCATTTCGGGTTCTTGGTCCGGTTCGGGTTCGGGATCGCCCAGGGCATCTGTTTCGGCGTTAAAGGCCTCCGCAAACATGTCCTCATCCTGCAAGCAGGATTCAAAAGAGAAACGAAAAAGAGAATGTATTTAATTTTGGTACAGTTGCCGCCACACGGGGTATAAACCGAAGACTACAGTACTACAGAACCCATCATCACCTTCTCCCCAGTGACATCGGGATCGTGTTCATGATCCGAATCTTCGATGAAATCCGCATGCATTTCCTGCATGGACAAACTTATAATATCCTCCGGCTCAGATGGTGGTTCTGGTTCAGGTTCAGGTTCAGGTCCTGGTTCCGTCTCTAGCGACTTGAGTTGTGGTAAACCATCGCCATCCAGCTCCATCTGCAACTGCAGCTCCCCCGTCTCCTCCTCGCGGAGAAAGTCTAGTTCCTTGAAATACCACAGGGTGGGCACATAATCAGCATCCGAGGAGTACACTTTGCGCAGCTCACGCCGGTACGAGGTGCGAAAGTTGTTGATCTTCCGCTTGAGCGTGTGTATGTTGGCCGTGGGATCAATGGCGCGCATGCAATCGAGCAGCCGCTGATAGGACTGCTCCTTCAGCAAGCGATTCCGATAGCCCTTGCTCTTCGTCATCCATAGCTGGGGCATGCCACGGTAGAGCCGGAAAAACTTTTGCCATTGCTCGATGTCCAATATTGTGCGGCTGCTGCTGTTGTTCTGCATTTTGTCGTCGTTTAGTCGTTGTAGACGTCGTCGTCGTACGCTTCCTCGTGCTGTCGTACGACTGTCGTACAACGAGCCGCGTTGCCATCAAACTTGTGTGAGAAGCACCGCCACGCCACCGCCCTTATCCCCTGCCCATACCCATTCCACTACACTACGCCCCTCAGTAGTGCTACTCACATTTATGCTCGTTTCGTCGAGGCTATCGTCCATGTGGTGATGGTGGTGGTGGTGCTCTTGTTCTTCTTCATTTTTTACGGCCCGCGGCGGCGAGCCAATGTTGAGTACGGGCTTCAGGAATTCCATTTGATTGAACCACCAGAGACGCGGACGATAGTTGAATTTGGAGGACTGGACCTTTTTGAGTTCCCTGCGATAGCAGCAGCGCAGCGAATTGATCTTACGCTTGACATCCTGCACAGTGCATTCCCCGTTGATGCGACGGAGTATCTTGAGCAGCTCCTTGTAGCCGGGCTCCTTTTTCGTTTTGGATAAGTAGTCGCTGCTGCTGCTGTCCCACAGGGCAGCAAAGTGGCGATAGCAGCTGATGAACTCCTCCATTACCTCCTTCTCATCGTATAGAATGCCCGTAGACGCTGAGGTATTGTTTATCATGTCGCTGCTGCTGTTGGCCCCCGGACTGAGCATTGCTCCGACGGTTTCGGTTTCGTTGCTCACCGACAACTGATGCGGCATGACTGCGAATGAGAAGGAATGGTGTCATGCACTGTGTATTCGTGGCCATTTTCCGATCTGTTCTGCTGTTCTGTTCTATCTTCCTGCTGCTCTTACGCCTTTGGTTCTTGTCTGTAATTTTGTCTATTCCTTGGCCAAAATGTTCTTGCTTTTAGTTCCATTTTTCCTTTTGAATTTTGTCATTTTTAAACGGGAATAAACCAAACGAATGGTGTGCCCTGTTGCCAAACTTCAGTGCCAGCGGCGTCAGTTGGCTTCGAACATGTGCGATGATTGTGTCTCTCTCTCTCGCCTACTCTTGTTTCGTTTTTGGTTATTTTTTTTGCACTGAAGTTTGGCAACATTGCAACGAACACGAACACGTTTAGAAATGGTTGCAAAGCGAAGCGGCAAAAAGCAATGAGGCCATTCGTCTCTGCCGGCCGGCCCATAGTTTTGTATGGTGTATGGCATTTGGTGTGGTATGGTGTGGCATTGTGGTGGGAAAAGAGAGAGGAAAGGGAAGACAATATTAATAGACATGAAACATTAGCGCATTTTCGCATAGCATAGCAAAGCACAGCACAGAATAAAGCGAGCCAGCAATATGTTTGTGCCAACAAGTTCGCTGCAAACATCCAACATGCAACTGATTTGAGATCAAACCCAGGCGCAGGCCTCTGCCGGGCGGCTGCGCTGAGCTGGGTCTCCCCCACCAACCTCTTCACAACATGTGTTTCACTTTCACTGCAAAAAATACAAATTAGCAAAGGCCAGGCGCAATATTGTGGGAGGGGACTGTAAATGATTGAGAAGTGATAAAACACCCCATCCCCAAGCTATAGACTAGCTATCATCCCTCAACATTTTATAATTTCTTCAATCACATTCTTTCATACTCTTTTGACCTTTGCCTAATAGTACAAGACGCCAGTGTGTCGTGTCCATCCAGCATGCTCCCAACATCGAACATGCAATGCAATACACACGGACAACCGTCCGTACCGTTAGAGCCATACAGCCACGTTGGTTTGTCTTCGAAATAGAAAACGATAAACAGCGATAGACTAGCGATAGACTTTGGTAATGAATCATATTTCCTATAGGACATAATAATAAAGAAAAACATGTCTATAAAAAGCCTAAAACTAACAAAACAAAATAACTTTTGTTGAACCTCTTGAAAGTTTTCACATCTCAGTTGGTTAAATTATTTAAACCTCAGTAATATTGTATCGTATATTTTTGTATAACTATCGATTCGACTCAAGATTCCATTTGAATTTAATGAGAGTTTCAGAAAGTTTCAAATATTTCTCTCGAATCGAACGACAAATCTCTTAAAATTTGCGACTGGGTTCGAAGCCACCATCGAACTCTTAGGTGCCTAAGTCGTTCGGCAACAATTTAGGTGCCTTAAGAACATGAGTCGGATTTTCAGCAACATGACTGTGGCCGGCTGGCCTGGCCACTTCTCTTGCGGTTTGATCAAACCGGCTGAGCGAGCTCGAACCTCGAAATGTGTTATGTGTGTGTTGTGGACAGGTATGGTATGGACAGCGAGGGTAAAACCCAGCAACATTTTCAGGATAACATAACAAGCATGGTATGTTGAGGATAAAAGGTGAGCCGAGCTCGCATGCATTTTATTTCTCTGCGCCGTTTTAACTGTTGTCCATACCTCTCTTGACATTCCCAGCAGTACGTTCGCTAGCAACATTTGAACGATTTACAGCAACATTCAAGCAGAAGTGGGCAACAGCTATTGAGGCAGCAGCGCCAGCGCCGCTCTCTCTCTCACCCTGTTTCTGTGTGTGGAAAATAATAATAATATTTCAAATAATAAATATAAAATTTAAGGTTTTTTTTATTTCAATCAAAAACGAAAAACAAATCAGCGAACAGCCGCCGCACACGGCTTAAAGGCGATCTTTTTTTGTGTAAGCCTTACGTTATAGCTAGCCCCCGCCCCCTCTAAGAACCAATGTTCGCACGCAGCAGCAGCAGAGCTAGCGTCGCCGTCACAGTCGCTGCCGCTGCCGCTGCCGTCGCTGTCGACGTCGTTGACTGTGTCCCGTTCGCCGCTGCCGTGTCGCGTCGCGTCGCGCTCTGTGTTTGAAAGGCCTAAAAAAAACTCGGGTGTGTTCGTTCGGCGGCGCAGAGCAATGTGAAAGAAAATTTTTGTACAACGTTCATTTGTGCTCCGAAAAAAGATAAGAGTAAAAATAAAAGAAGAAAAAAAACGTTGCAAATATACGAAAATTGATCAAGAATCTAAAGATAAGAAGCAACAACAAAAAAGAGGTAAAAGTGCAGCTAGAAAAAAAGAAGAAGCAGAAAGAGTGCTGCTGCAGCAAAAGCAAAACGCAAAACGGATGGAAAAAAAATTTGTAGTTAAAGTTTGCTCTGCTCTGCAGCCACCCAGCCCCCACCCACCCACACCTTATACCCCTCGCGCACTCGTGCATGTGTGTGTGTCTGTGTGTGTGTGTCTCGTTTGTGTTTGTGTGTGCGTTTGCAAATAAAAAAAGCAAGAAAACGAAAAATGCAAAGAAAAAATTGCGTCGCGCAAAATGATTTTTTTTTTTAAGTTTTTTTTTTTTTGGCAAAATGCAATCTAATGCTCGACCGCTCGTTCCCCCCGCTCTCTCCTCCACTCTCTCTTTCTATCTGAAACCAAAAGATGTTGAAATTTCTATATATCCCCCTGCTCGCCGCGCCCTGCCTTGCCTCGCTCTTTCTTTCTCTCTCTCTCTCACTCTAACACTGTAACTGTGTGTGTGTGTATGTGTCTGCGTTCCAATTCTTAAATTTTTTTCTTTTTTCGTTGAAACAAAATTGAAAGGAAAGCGCAGCGCAGACAGTGCAAAGGGGGTTTCGGGGAGGGGTAACGGTAACACAAATACAAAATATAATTTCTTTTATTTTCCTTCTGGTCTGGACACGCCCCAGAAACAGACCCAACTCCCACGCTCCTCCATCGAAAGGGGAAAAAAAACCCTAAGATCAAAAAATGCATCTAATTATTTTTTTTCAAGTATTTTTTTTCTGGTTTTGCCCCAACAATAAAATTACAAGAAAATAAAATTCAATACAAAAATTTGTGCAAAAAAAATGACGTGAAAAAAATTGCAAAAATTTAAACTGACAAAAAAATTGAAAGGATTTTTGAATCGTATGGATTTTCCTCAACAACGCCCAGGGACACTCGCGCACTCCTCCTCTCACTCCTTCAGGACCATCCGTCCGCCGTGAACTTGGTTTCTTTTTTTGGGTAAGTAAAGAAATCTTTTAAAGATAATGAAAGGCTCCTCCTTAGAAGAGAACGATCTCACATTTGTACGGGTTCTATTTCTTTGAGGGTGGAATTTCTTGGGTACTTTGAGGCGCCCAATGGGTTCATTGGGTATGCAAAGGGGCGAGGGGTGGTATCATTCAGTGAATTCATCAAATTTCCAATCCAATAAGTGGTCTTGTTTCCATTCACTTAATGATCTTTTATAATGAAGAAATCAATCGGAAAACAAAGTTGAAAATGTATACGAGAGATGATAAATCCAGTGAAACATTCATAGAGATGAGATGGGGATTGATTCTTAAGGATACATATATCATTCTTCAGTCTTCATATCATTCTATAAACTCGAATGGAAATTAGATGAAAATCGCTAGTAATTACGAAAGCAAGTATGGAAATGAAATCAGCATGGATTGCATTTTCTTTCGAATACCGGAGAATGCCTTTCGATGCTTCCTCGATTCGATTCTGAAGGATAAAAGTTCGATTCGAGCTTCGAAAGATATATAGCAACAGGATCTGTACTCATTGCGGAAAATGTTAGTTGCTGATTCCGTCCGTATCTTATCTGCATATTTATATGTACATATATTTTTTTATAGATTTTTTAAGAGGCTTTCGAGTTGTGTTTTTAGACATATCCTTCTCGTGCCACACAGACACACACAAATAGACACGATGCAAGTGTACATTTCCTTAATCCTCAACTCGTTAATGGGATTATAAGCCGTCGTGTGTTTTTTATGCCACATTAATATGCAAACGCGCACACCCACACACACACACACGCATTCTTTGCTTTGGATTTTGATGCAGAATATTATATCAAAAAATGTGTCTCTCTGTGGCATGTAGCATCATCATATATTAGCGGGTGAAGCGAGGGGCGGGGGATCAGTGCATAGGCGGGGTGGGTGGGGTGGGGTGGGGTGTTGTGTCGTTGGGTAATGGATATCCCCTGCTTCGGCAGCCAGGAGCGCAGCTTCGGCTGTGGCTCACGTGTAGAAGGAGCTCTGGTACGTGGGCGGTGGATAGGTGCGTGGCGGATTGGGTGGGTAGATTGGGTGGTACTGCTCGGTGGGTGGCTTTGGGTGGTTGGTTCGTGCAATCATCGGCTCACGAAATGTGACAGATGTCATTCGTGGATAAATAGGGATTCTCAACGGCTTCAATCGAGGAGCACTTTCCATTGCATTTTCAGTTAGAAACTGAACCTCAAAGTGTTTGCACGTGGAAAAGTAAATAATCGCTCAAATAAAAATCAAAATAAAAATTCCAAAAGGAAGCAAGAGGACACTTCAACAAGTGCTAAAAACATAAACATTCTTTTCATGTCAATCCCAAATCGCAAAAAGAACCAATCGAAAACCATACGGATTCCAACGAATCGATCAAATGGTTCAGTATATTGAATCCTGTAAGTGATCCAAGGGATCCTTTGAATTCCATGCACTCTATGGAAAACTATACCAAACAATAATCATAGTTTCGAACAGGAGTTTCGTATGGGATGTTTTGGATGGGATTTCAAGGATTCTTTGAGCAGTTTTTAACTGGATTATTTCGTGATATTCCGTTGTTATTTTTGAGGATATCTTAAGGGATACCGCAATGATGAAAATCAATTTTTGCTCGCTTCAAAACTTGCAACACTTCGCTGTGAATCAATCCTTGAGATTGAGATATTGAGGGATGTGGAATCCTTTCAATATCGGGCAATTCTTTACCTTTATTCTCCGCTTTGGTATTCTGTAATTCGTAGCCCGTTACATTCCATACCACCACATTCCAAATTCCATTCCATTCCCTACAGAGAAGAAAGATTCTAATCTAATTTCCATTTGGTTTTATTTTATATATTTTTTTTCTTTGTTTTTCTGAACTGAACGCGTGCGGCCCCCGTCGTGGCGCCAAAAATATCTAGTTTTCCCCCCTCTCTCGCTCTTCTCTTGCTTGTTGCTCTTCTTCTTCTCCTCTGATCTGCTGTGATATTTCAAGTTCTCTTTCGTGTCTCTCTCTCTCTCTCTCTCTCTCTCACTCTCTTCTCTTGTGTCTATATACAGCATATATTTCCATACATTTTTTGTGCTTTTTTTGTTGCTTTTTTTTTAGGTATATTTTTATTTGTATTTATTTAGAGCTTCTTTTGGCCCTGCTTTTACCCGTTTCCCGCCGCTAATTAGCATTTAAATTATGCAAATATTACTCTTTCTTCTCTGTCTCTCTATCTCTCTCTCTGTCTTTCGTGGTGACGTTTATTCCCCACATTTCTTTGTCTCTTCTTTTCTTGTCTTTGAGAGAATATATTGAAAGAATATTTGTATATTGTACGGGTTTACGTGGCCTTTTCTTTGGGATAGACCGACCGTAGGATCCCACCAATACGAGTCTTATGATGGCGAGTGAGCCGGGGGTTGGCGCACGAGCGAAGCCGAAGTCATCCTGCTCTTAAGGCGGTTTAGAATCCCTTTTCTAACCCACAGTTTTCCAATATTCCGATGATAATATTCTGGAATCACTGCGGTTATATCGATATACATATATGTATGTATGTATCTCAATATTTGATAATCTATAGTCCAAAGGGGTCTCTTCTTTGCTTTGAGAGAATATGAAATATATTTCGCATCGAATGTTTTCTGCTTTTCAAGTGGTTTTGTTTTCATTCTAATTTATGTTTTATGCCACGTTTGATGTCAGTTTTCCATCAAGTTTTCCCGCAATTAATTGAGTTTCCATGGGGGGTTTCAAAATATTCAAAAATACATTCCGAAATGTTTGAACTTTCGGAAACGGAACGGAATCTGGTTATTATTTGAAGAGGGGTATCGAATAGTCGGTAGTGCCCGACTACCCCCTTCTTCTTCTGTCATTTTACGGGGTGTTTTTTTTTTTTTCTTTTTTGTGTTTCTTCTTTTTTTGGGCCGCACGTAGAATTTCTTGTTGAACCGGTTCTTTGGATGGCGGAGGTAGCGGCAGCGACACACACACACACACACACATACGTCACTCCATCCACACTCCCCCCTCCTCCACATACGCGACTGTGTGCTGTGCCCCTGGCCATGGTTTTTTTTTTTCTTTTTTAATTTATTTATCTGTTATTTGCCTTTTATTTTTGTTTCTTCTGCTGCTGCTGTTGCTTTTGCTGTCTTTCTTTCTTTCTTCTGTTGTTGTTGGTGTTTTTTTTTCTTTCTTTCATTTAAATGCAATCGCAGGCCGCATATTGATTTTTACTTTTCCAGAATAAGGAAAAGGCATAAGAAAACCAAAAAGGCAAAAAAGAAATACGCAAAAAAAAAAACACACAGACACACACACACACACATTTTAAATTTGAGTGAAGTTTAGCAACGTTGCTTGGGAATATTGAGATATTGATTGAAAGACGGATGAGATGTGTGGGGGGGATAGGATAGGTATAGGACTATATAGGGCTATAGGGATGCTGAAGTTAAAAAGCCAGAAGATTTTCCACAAATCAAAGACCTTGAAGAGAAGGAAAATGGAGAAAAACACCAGAACTTTGCAAGCGTTTTTGTTGTATAAATTTAAAGTATTACTAAGAGGAAATTATATACAGAAATTAAGGACTTTCATTGAAAATGAGCAATGAGTCCAGATTTGCAGAATATTTCCCCTGGCGAAAATAATAATGCTCTGAAAGGAGGGATTACCATTTTTGTTCTTCTGCAGTTCTACAAAGAAAAAGAATGATCAATGGACAGGAGAAATACAGAATCCTTTTATTTTTTGAATAGATTTTGGGTCTGCAAGAATTGTGTATGAAATATTTTAATGTTTAATGTTATTTTTGAGATCCTCAAAGGATCCTTGTGACAAATACTTGCGTTTCTAGCCAGTTTTAGACAAAATTTAATGAGAGATAAATCAAGGACAATCAGGGATAATCAGGGATAAAGGTTAGGTAACCCCGGTCTCATAGGCCATTCAATATTCAATATTTTTTTGATAAATATTTAAAAATTTGTACAGCATTTAATACTCTGGAAAGTGGTTCTACAGCTCTATCCACACATGGCTTTTCTCTGATGATAAAATAAGGAATGGAAAAAGTCCAAGCCCAAAAGCCAAGGAGTATCCCTGGGAGACAACGGAAAGGCAAGGCAAGGGAAGGGAAAGGGGAAGTGGATGAGGAAGGAGATGTAGTTTGCCTTCCTTCCTTTCTTCCAATTACCCGACCCAGGACCCCCTCCCACTCCCCTACTCCTCTAATTGGCTTAAATCCCAGCTTCTGTTTTTGCATTTTGTGGCAGTGTCATTTTTGTGCAACAGAAATTGAAAGCATTTCATATTTTGCTGCCACTGCCGTTGCCGTTGCAGCGGGGCCTCCTCCTCCCGTCTCCCGTCTCCTGTCTCCTGTGTGGGTTTTGATTCCTCAATTTTTGGAAATGGAATGCAAATTCCAGAGACACCAGAAAAAGAAAGCCCAGAATATCCCTACAGATGATGGGAGGAGGAGCAGGAGGAGGCTGTCACATGGCATTCTGTTTGTCTCTGTGTGTGTTTGTGTGTGTGGCAGAAAGGGGGAATGGAATGAGAATGCCTGAAACTGTCACTTGACATTTTAATGGAATTTTTATGTTTTCGCAAAAGCTGCTGCAGCAGCGGCAGCAGCACGAGGCAGCAGAAACAATGAAAGGAATCCACAGCAGAAAATCAAGTAACCAGTGGTGGGGAGGGGGAGGGGAGGGGCTGGGTTACGACTATTGAGATGCCTCTCATAAATGGATTTTCTTTGAACTAAAAACTGGGAATGTTTTTCAGGTTTTTCCAACTTTTTGGATTTCTTTGTGCGGTTTCTTTTTATACAAATTATTGTATAAATATCTCTGTTTTAGGATCCTTGAATTCCCTTGAATGATCCGATTCCAGTTCCATCCATAATCCAAAATCTGTAATATCTGTAATCTATATTTGTAGCTTCTGCTACATTCCTTTTTCTCTCTGTTGCATGTTGTACCTCTGTACGATATACCCCCCCTGCACGATTAATGGGTAACCGAGAGAATGCCACTTAAGACACAGAGATACAGAAAGCCAGAGAAGAGAGGAGAGAGAATGAGAGCAAAAGTCAAAGTTCGATATTCCATAATAATAATTTTTCTCTAATATTTTTCTCGTTTGGCACCGCAACGTCTGAATATAGAACAGATTCCTCTCGTTCCTCGTTCCATTTCGTGTGTTTTCCTGATAAAACACATTCGTGAGAGCAGGGAGGCAAAGGGGGGAAGGGAGCGGAAACATGTGAAAGTAATTTCAGAAGCAAATTCTTTGCCTTTTTTTCGGGTCTTATCTCTTGAAAGTTTCTTATCGCCTCGCCCCCTGATACCCTGCCCTGTCTCTCACTATCTCTCTCTCCCTCTCTTTCTCTCTCTTGTGTCGCATTGTTTCTCACCCTCTCTTCCTCCTCCTCCTCCTCCTCTTCAACCTTCTCTTCGTTGTCAACGAACGGAATGTTCTTGAACCTGAAAAACGTTTCTGTACTGAAAATATTGTTTAAAGAATTTCAGAGTGGAAAAGCAAACAAAATCTCAGGATAAATCTCTAAAGGAATATCTCTAGGAATATCTATAGAGTAAAGTTTGGATCTATCATTTTTGAATCGAGTTTGATATCAGATTCGGGGGAAAACCTTTTCTTTTTGTATTTGTAGGCTGCGTTTCAAGTTTTTCCTGAAGCTTGAAATTCTAGTCGTTAACAAAAAGGAATTTTCACAGAAATTCCACAGAAATGAAGGGAAATTTAATCTCCAGAAGGCACCAGCGCCTGCTCTAGACTTTATTTTGTTTTCCAATCGAATCAAATATCATCATTATTTATTATTTAAACGAAAAGCCAGACCGAAAGACTGTAGGAGAGAGCAAGAGGCATGTTGTTGTGGCAAGTGCATTCGCATTCGCAAATGGAATTGCAATACTTTTGCAATGGTTTTAGTTTTCTTCTTTGTTAACGTTTAATTGGTTATACAATACAAATGGGTGGATAGAATGCGGTTTTCGAAAGGGGTTGTAAGAATTCAAAGATTGAATGGCGACAGAAGGACTATGGCATATGAAATGGAGGAAAAGCCTCCGCTTCTCTTTTCACTTGGGAAAGAAACAGAGAGACAAACCTTCTTCTCTCCTAGAGATATTTCATAGAAGAGAAGGATAGAAGATCTTCCGGAAGACGAGAGATTTCCTCTCCAGAGGATTCCTTCCTTCGTAGAGATTTGATCCCCGCAAAAATTCCCCCCAAGATTTACGGTACATCTTGGCTTCCATTGGAACGACTTTTGCTTTTATGCATGTGTATGTGTATCTATGTGTGTGTGTGTGTGTGTGTGCACCACAGTGGAATGCAATTAGTGCAAACCACCCCAAACCACCCGTCCACTCCTTTACCTTACTACCAAGGGGGGGTGGGATGTAGTCTTAGAACCACACATGTGCTGCGGTATGTTGTTGCACGGGCATCCAGGCACTGTTGCATATTTTGATGGATGCCTGACCGACCGGCCGAACGAAGGACCGAAAGGCCAGATGTTGCTATACATCGAGAGAGAGAGAGAGAGAGAGAGCGAGATAGGGTAATGCGGAATGGGTGGGGATGTAAGCAAAAACCAAAAACCCACGATACATTTTGTTTTTATTTTCTTTTTCTGTTTTCATCTGGAAAACACGTTTTTCTCGTGCAATGAAAAGGCAACAAAAACTACAGTAAAAAGCCGATAAAGCACACGCACTGGCACACACACACCAACATACAAGCACACAAATACAGCATTGGATGGGGGCAGGCAGCACTAAATTAAAGCTCAAACAAAAAATCAATACTTTACCAAAAAAAAAAAAAAAACCCCAAAAGCCAACAAAGAATAAGAGCAGCAGAGGCAGAGCAGAGGCTGGCAGCAGCTGTGAAGCAGAAGCAGAATCAGAATCAGGCCTAACAGACAGCGGCAGCGACAGCGACTAAGGGAGAGAGCAACGTGGACAGAACCTGGGCAGAATTGTAGCAAAGCATCAGAGAGGAGTCCTGGTCCTGGCGCAGTCGAGAGCCGAGACGAGCCGGTCTTAGCAGGCTTTGGGCAGAGGCTCAGCAGAGGCTCAGCAGAGGCAGAGGCAACGGCAACGCTGCATGGAGCAGCGCGGCGCGGCGCTTATCTCAAATAAATTGCTTTCGGCCTACTCGTGATTTTTTTTTTTCCTCCACATTTTTCTCATTTCGATTTCGTCGTCGCTATGGCTCTTTGTCTATCTGTGTGTGTGTGTGTTTGTGAGTGTGTATGAACAGTACACATTTCTGGCTCCCACAACGCACCGCAGCAGCAGACCTCCCTCCTCAGGCCCCTCCTACACAGCTGTGTGAACCGCTCCTGACGCCCACACGCACACAAACGTACATATGTATATATGTACATACATATGTATGTATGGTATTGTACATATGTGTGTATAAAAAGCATGCGCCTGTCTTCTGCTATTTATATGTTCATGTATAGATGTGTATGTTTTATGCTCCACAATTATTATTATTATTATATCTGTGCCTCTCTCTCTCTCCCACTCACTCACTCGTACTCGTGTGCATTACGTGTCGGCTCTTCCTCCCTTTTTATCTATAGGTCTCCCACTCTGCATTACCATAACCTCTCTTCTCCTGTACACTGTGCCACCACTGCGCTGTGCTCTGCTCTCCTCCCTCCCTCCAACTCAGCAAACGCTCCCACAATGTTGCTGCTGCTGCTTCTTTTGCACCCATTCCCCCCGCCTCCACCTCCAATCTCCACTCCCACCCAACCCATCCATCCATCCATCCCTTCATGTGCTGCTGTTCTCCTTTTTCTTCTACCTTTTAAATTTTTTGGGTTTTTTTTCTTGTTGTTGTTGTTGTACGTGTTTCACCTTGCGCGCCGTGTTTTATTGCTTTTGCTGCTGCTGCTGCTGCGTTTTACTCGTTCGACTCGTTTCTGCCTTACTCTCGCACACACACACATCACACGGCACACAAACACACACACACTGGCGCATGAATGACCCTATCTATCTCGCTCTGGCTTGGCTGGGGAATTTTTGTGTGCACGTCACTATGCGCGCTGGTTCGAACGACCGAACGACCGACCGACCGAACGTCAGTCTGTCGTGTCAGGCACGATTTACGTCGTACGGTCGGCCGGTCGGCCGGTCGGTTGTTCAGTCGCTCGTTTTAGACGCGTTGTATGTCGTTCGGTCGTTCAGTCATTCCTTCTGTCGCTTTTGTTGTTGTTCGTTTCGTTTCGTTTTATGACGTTGCCAGTTTTGTGTCTGCGTCCAACCATACATGTATGGCCAGCGTGCATGTATGAGAGCATGAGCTTGCGTGTGTGTGTGCGGTATTCAGTTGCCAACGGCGCTGCCGCTGCTGCCTTCTTGCACTTGCTGTTGCGTCACCCGCACACACTAGCACACTTACTCACATACAAACACCAACACGAAGCAGAGACCAAACATGAAACGATGTCTGCCCGCTGCCTCCCCACTGCCCTGCTGGCCTGTCCTTTGTACATTCATTCATACATATGTATAATAAATGGCGTGTATATATGTATATGCATGTGTGTGTTTGTGTGATGAAGTTCCCGCTTTTGTTGTTTTCTCTCTGCTTCTGCCTGAACCTTAGCAGTGAGTGTCCCGTCCCGTCCCCCTCCTCCTCCTCTCCATCTCCCTCTCTCCCATCGCACTGCCAATGCTTGTCCTCTATCTCACTCTCTCGATGGCACTCCATTACTGCTTTCGCCTTCTTTCTCGCTCGAGCTCCCTCTGGTGTGGTGTGCAGCCTTCTCCCTCTCTCATTCAGGCTTCGTGGGCATTGCTTTTGTCTTCTGCTTCTTCTTGTTTTGTTGCTGCTTCGAGAGTTGGTTGTTGTTTTGGATACCCTTCCGGTGCGATAGCGATAGAGTATGATTATTTTGCGATGCAGTTTGCCAAGCAGAAAGAGAGGGAGGCAGCTGTCAAAATCTTCTCTCGTACATACATTTCATATTTGATGATACAAAAAAACACTCATGAACAGATTTTGAGAAAGTACAACTTCGAATAAAAGCATCACAAAAGCCATCACAAAGCATCGGGGTTATGATTTCAAGGGTATTAAATCATCGTGGCGACGTAGCTCTAGTTTTCTTTCCCGTTTTTTTTTATGGCATTATTATTATAATGCTGTGGACGCCGGCATCGCTGCCCCTGTGCTTTGCTTGTTTCTTTTTTTTTCTTTTTTAGTTTTTTGTAAGCCTCTTTTCGTCGTCTGCTGTCGCTGCTGCCTTTTATTGTTGTGTTCGTGTGTGTGTGTGTTGTTATTTTTATTAATTTGTTTTGCGCTGGGTCTGTTTCTGGCTTTGCCTTTGGCTCTGCCTCTGACTCTGCTGCTGCCTTTTGCTCTGTGTGAAATTTGGCAACAGCGCGCCTCTGCTTATTTTTGCTGCTGCTTTAATCTTAGGCGTGCTTAAGTTTTTTTTTTCCCCTCCCCTTCTCCTTTTGCTTTGCTTTTGCTTGCCAGCTCTATTGCTCTCGCTCTCTGTCTCTCTCTCGCCCATGTCTTTGTATTGAAAATGGGCAACGTTGCTTTGTGCTATGTGCTGTCTGCTGCTGCCCGCAGCCGTCGCCGCTGCTTCTGTGCATTTTTATTGCCTGCTCTCTCTGCCAACGTCGCTGCCATGCTTGGCTGAGTTTTTTCCACTCCATCTCCTTCTTGCCTCCCTCGCCATCTCTCTCTCTTCCACACACCACACCACGTTTCAGTGAACGTTTCCTCTGCTGCTATCTCTTCTTCTTTGCTTTTGCTGATTCTTCTACTTTTAGCTTTTATTTGTTTTTTTTTTTTTTGCTTTTTGCTTGTTTGTGGAATTCCGTGCTTAATTTTCGGTTTGGTTCGTTCTCTCTCTTTCTGTGTGGGTCTCTGTCTCTGTTCCTCTCTCTCTCCCTCTCTTCCTATCTATTTGTATGTGTTTCATGTGTGTTTTTCGCTTAAATTTAATTCAATTTCTGTTTAATTTTCATAGTGAGAATTTAATTTACTATTTGCTGTTGCCTTTTGTGTTGCCACTTTTGTTGCGTGTTTTTCACCTCTCCCTCCGTCTCTCTCTCTGTGCCCTCCTCCTCTCTCGTTGTTGTATTTATTTGCGGCTCTGCAGTTTAATTGCTTTCATTAAAAACAAAATACAGTTGCAAAAATGTTGCAGCACTGAAAAACATGTGGTCTATGGACCATGCGCTGTTGCCGCTTTTCCTGCGCTGCTCTGCTGCTTCGACTCCATTGTGAGTGGTGTGGTGTGCCGCGCCGTTGCCAATCTTCTTCATTGCCCGGTACGTTGCCGCTTCTGCTGCTGCTGCTGCCGCCGCTGTCGTTGCCCGTGGTCTCTCGCCTCTTCGACCACCATTGAATGCGCGTTGCGCAGTTGCCGCTTTTCACTCGCCTATTGAATATAATATGTGTGTGTGTATGTGTGTTTGTATTAGTGCCTTAGAAATGCCATCTTCATCGAAATTGATAGATGGATGGATGAGTGGGTGAAAATTATTGATGGGTAAGAGAAGAAAATGCTTCTCTTTCTCCTCTGCGCGGGGTGCGGTGTGGAGGAGGCAGTACAGTGGTCGCTCTGCTAAAAAACAACTGCCAGAAATAGGAAAGATATGAACATGTAGCAGCCGCTCAAAGCCTAAAAAGAAGAACAATCTAAGAATAACCATAGAAAATCCATTCTACAGTGAAATATCCACAGCTCGAGGCCACTTTGAATGTTCTAGTAATTTAACTTGCATTGAAAATGGACTGTAGAATGGAAGTTTACTGTATTCCAAAGCAAAGATGACCTCTCCGTGTTAAGGGTTAAGATTACTGTATGGGGTGTAGTTAACCCCATTTATAATGGTCGATCTTAGATATTCCTTTTGGGTGGTACAGTAGAAGGGTCACTTTATTCATGCTATATTTTCAGTTTTACCAATATTGATACATACATACATATGTATGTACTCACTCGCATATGTGTGTACATATGTACATATGTTGTAATGGTTCGGGTGCGGGTTCCGTGACCGCAGTATCTAACCTTAATGGGACCCTCAAAAAGCCTTCAAAAGCCTGCTGCAACCCCCTCCGAAAGTCCTCGAAAACCCAGCACACCACCCTCCTTGGACCCCTCTCCTCCAATCCAAAACCCAATCAATGACTAAAAGATAGTGCCCCGACTGCACTTCAGACCAGTCTGGGGGCGACGACATTATCTATTCGATTATTTATGGCCCTTATCGATTTTCTAATCAACATTTTATCGATTGAATGTGTGTTTATTTTTGCATCGAACTAATCTCTTTCTCTCTCTCTCTCTCTCTGTCTCTTTCTTTCTATTTGCAGGTCTCTAAAACGTGCGACGAAGAGGTGGAGCAGGCGGAGGTGGAGGAGCCGTTAACTTGTTTTGTTTTTGTGTGTGTGCGCACTGTGTTTGTTTTTTTGTTTCTTTTTTATTTTGCTCTGCCGATAAGTGTGCGATAACGATTAAAAGAGAAAAGGACAGCGCAAAGCAGCAACACACAACAGCGACGGCAAATACGTAAATGCGTAATGAAAAAGTGTTCAAAAGTTGTTAATTAATGGAAAAAATACACACATGCATATACATACGTATACATACATATGTACATATGTACAAATATAAAGGGTTTTTAAATCGCAAATCGCAAATACGCAATTTCGTGGCCCGTCCGTCCGTTCGTGCGGAGGAGATCGTGTGGCGGCATTTCGCGTCGTGTGGAGGATTTATTAACCGTTTTCTGACACGATCGAACACGCATCTGTACACACACACACGCGCACACGAACAAGCACACATGCGGTCATGCATGCATGTCACTCTGCATCATTTTTTTTTTATCGCTTGATTATTTGTTAATTTTCCCTCGAATCGAAGAAAAGTGTTAAAAATTGGGCCAATAACTGACATTTCAGTCCGTTTGTTTTTCTTTTTTCAAGTGAGAAAACAAAAACGTGTACAAAAGAGTGAAAGAGAGAGAGAGAGAGAGAGAGAGAAGGAGTAAGAGTAAGAGTAAGAGTAAGAGCGACGTTGCCGCTTTTCACTAAACACGTTTTTCATCCCCGTTCTATTGCAGCAGTGTGTTTTTGTGTAAATAGATAAAAAGCTAAAGCTAAAGCATGATGAAAGATCTATAAAAAAGATCTATAAAAATTACAAAACAAAAATATATATATTCAAAAATATCTGTAAAATAACAAGGAAATCCCTTATTCAAAAAAAATAGTTGCGGAAAAAGCATAAAAAAAAAACAAGTTGCAACAACAACGGGCGCAAGATGCCTGTGCAATAGCCATGTGCCTAGGCGAATGTTGTTGCCGGTTGCAACAACAAAACAAAAAACAACGACAGCACCAACAACACCGACAACAACAACAACAACAGTAGCAGCAGCAGCAGAACAGAACCCGCAACAACACAAACTTCAACAACACCAACAACCACTTCAGTTTTGAAAAACAACAGAGAAAAGAGAAGCAAACCAACGCCCCAAAAACCTAACATCAAAAGTGAAGTTTTTTCTAAAAAAATTGATATATATTTTTTTTGAGAGTGTATTTCTCTGTCTCTGTGTGTGTGAGTGCGTGTGTGGGAGTGAGCTTGTGTGTGTGTGTTTGTGTGTGCGGTGCTGTGCGTCTGTTGGGAGAGTGAGAATGTGGCAGTGCAATGCTGTTGAGCAGCTCCCAAATAATTACAACACGATAATCAGCAATAACAACATCATCAACAACAGCAAGAACACGTTCAACAACACGAAGAAATCGTTCAACAACAGCCAGAATAGGTTCAACAACTTAAAACACACCAAGAGTTCGTTCAACAACAGCAAGAAAAGCTTCAACAACACCAATCCCATTTAAGCAGCACAACAACAAGAGTGTTTGAAGCCAAAAAAAAGAGTTCGGCATGAAATGGAAGCAGCTATACGCTCCTCTTCAGTGCAGGTCGGTGCTCCGCCGCCCACAAATAACACCACAAACGGTGCACAGCAGCAGCAGCAGCAGCAACTTCAACAGCAGCAGCAGCAGCAACACCAACAGCAGCAACAACAACAACACCAGCAACACCAACAACACCAACATCAGCTTCAACAACAGCATCAACAACACCAACAGCAGCAGCAGCAGCAACACCAACAGCACCAACAGCAGCAACACCACCAGCACCAGCAGCAGCAACAGCAACAGCAACAACTTCATCATCATCATCAGCAGCAACAGCAGCAGCAGCAGCAACAACGTGTTGCAAGCAGTAGTCTGCAACACCAGCAACAGCAACAGCAACATGATAATGGACCAACGTCCCATCATTTGCATCAATCATCAGCCTCCAATCAGCAGCAGCAACAACAACAAAGTAAAGCAGTGCAACAGCAACAGCAACACCAACAACACCAAAAGCAGCAACACCAACAGCAGCAACAGCAGGCTGCCAATATGTCCGCGTATCAGCAGCGTCTGCCAGCCGGTGCATCATCGATTCACAGGTGAGAAGAGAAACTATCATGCAACAATTATGCTGCCCCATGCACCCAAGCCCCCAGTCCCCAGTCCCCAGCCCCATGCATATTCATTCCGCATTTCCGCAGCCAAAGCTCATTTCCTGTTTGCATTGTCGCTGGCACAGGCCCGGGCCTCTCTCTCTGAGAGGAGCTTTTCCGATAAGTTGTCATTCAGGCCCCTGTTCCCTGTTTCCTCTTCAATCGTGAGGCTTCCAGATGATAAGCCACCCAGAACTTTCTCTGCCACGAAAATCAGAAGCGCTGCAGAGATTCTCCTTTGAAAAGCGAAAGCAGTCTTTGTAGATCTTGAAAAATCTCTGAAGAATGAATGTTGAAATGTATCTATGTATCTATGAAGTTCCTGATTGAAACGGATACATATGTACCTACATATGTACCTACATATGCGTATAAACTGTTTAGGAGTGATTTTTCAAGTATTTTTTTGGAATTAAATTGTTTTTTGATATTCCTCTGATTTTGTGTTCAACACCAGCCAGGCAGATGGCGCAGTTGTCCAGTGGAATAATGTGTGAGTCATTCCAATCCATTCCCTAAAAAAAAAAAGAAAAGAGTGAGAAAAGAGCAGAGAGGGATAGGGATAGATAGATGGATGGCAAAAAGATTTGCCATGCGGAAAACGAAACACAAACATCACAAAAAAACAAAATACGATGGAGGGAGAAGATAAAGAGGAACGATAATGATGATGAGGCTCATGTTTTTTTTTTGGTGTTGTTTGTTTTGCGGTTAGAGACGAATACAGAAAGACGGAAAGAGAGAGCGAGAGGTGGCATAACACTTGAGAGGACAATCAAAAGAGAGAGAGGCAGAAGTGCCAGTGGCAGAGAGAGACGAGAGACGTACGTTCTCTCAAGTGAAAAACACTCGTAATTATACCGTAATTTGACACTTTTGACCTGCCACAACGATAACCGTAAGGAATAGGCTACTGTTGTGGCAGCTGCAACCCCCTACACAACGAACGAGAAACATCTTTCGTGTCTCTCCCTCGCCCTCTCTCTCTATCTATCTCTGTCTCTATCTGATTCCCTCTCCCGTCTTGAATGACAGCAATTAGAGACAGTAAAATGTCCGAGAGGCAACAACAACATCAACAACGGATGACCGCAAAACAAGTATCAACAGAAAGAGTGGGACAGGCGAGGTGGGAGAGCGGAAGGGAGAGAGCGAGGATATGAGTGTGGAGTGTCCATTACCCATTACATGGACAAAGGACACAGGGTATATACCATGTATTCCACTTTCTGATCACCTTGAACTTTGAACATCTTCAAGATCTTTGAAGCTATAGCTGTAATCTATAAGATCTCATCTATCCATTGTTCAGAAAAATGGAAATCCAAGTATTCAAGATATCTTGAATAAGATACTGCGTTGAATGATATGTATATGTATCCAAAAAGCATTATAACTGGCGTTTAATTACAGTCGAGAAACCTTTTCGATGAAGGTTCTCTGTTTGTCATCCTCCAAGTACAGTTTTCTTCTGTTGCAAGTTGCAGCAATCTCCACCTTTCAATCGGAGATGGACATGCACATCCTCTGCCTCGTACTCCTCCCATCCATCGGTTGCCACCCACTTCCTTCCTGTGATTGCTTCATTTTCTGATTTTCCATTTTCTCTGCTGTATTCCCTACCCCTACCCCTGCGTATTCGATGACGGGAAAAACAGTGGGCCTGTCGGAAGAAAACTTTAAGAGATAACAAATGAATACATGCCCCTCAGTTTTTCGATTAATCGATTACAAATCGGCCTCATAATCGATATGGAAATTGAAAAGATTTCCAACGTTTTCATATGTCGCCACAAAATCAATCTATTCCGTGTCCCAGGGTGCAGGGTGCTTCTATTTTCTATTATCCATAAATGCCACTCCATTGTCCTCATTTCAATCAAAAATTGATTCGAATCGTTCATTTGTGAACAGAACTGAATGATGGAGAGGGAATTCCTTATACTAATTGAACTTTGATTGGACTCTCTCTCTCTCTCTGTGGCACTATTCCATTCCATTTGATTTGGTTTGGTTTGGTTTGAGTATTTGTCAAGACATTCATTGATCAACAGAAATGCGAGTACATCCATGGACCCAGCCCCCCCATATATTGTACATACATGTATGTGCGTGTGTGTGCGCATATTGAGAGCAATTAAAGTTTATTATTGTAAAAATGCGAGGAGCCATCTGTTGGTTGGTGATGTTACACAAAATAATAAAACAATAACTAATTGGTGGTTCTTTTTGTTCTTTACGGTTCATTGCGATTCTGGTTTCGGTTCTATTGCAAGAAATGGAAAGAAAATAAGGGAAGGGAGAAGGGAAAACCAAAACCAAAACAGATTTCAGACTTCAGGGAATTCTTTCGATAGATGATTATTTCCTATCGTATTTCTGGCTGTTCAGAGCTATTGGTATTGGTTTAATCTTCTCTCCTTTCTGCATTCTCCAGTTTTATAAACATATCACTCACACACACACACTCGCTCATATACCCAGAGACTGCAGAGATGCATCCACATTTTTAATCGCTTTCGAACGGTCAAGGTTGCAAAATATTTAATGAGTCGAACGCGACAGCGACGCTCGCTATCAGCTGCGGCTGCTAGTAGAGAGAGAGAGAGAGCGAGCGCACGAGGGAAAGACGAGGAAGAGGAGAAAGAGAGCAAAGCACAGAGCGGTGCGGTGCGGTGTGGTGGTGCGGCGGTGGTGGGGGGCGCGCAATGCAGTGCCGCCGAGATGGAAGCAAATCAGTGCTGTCGGCGTCGACAGCGGCGCCAGCTGCGGCTGCGGCTGCTACTGTTGCTGCTACTGCTGCTGCCTCCGTCATTTATTGTTTATCGACCCCCGGCATTTGCTATATGAACAGTTATTTTATGCCTGCCTGCCTGGTGCTCCACCCTCCCGCTCTGATGGCTGTGTGTGTGTGTGTGTTTGTGTTTGTGTCACTGTCACATTGATATGCAGGGTATATCCATCTCCCACTGCCACTCCCACTTTCCCACTCCACAGCAGTAGCTGTAACTGTAACTGCGCGCCTATCTGGGGTTTAACCCTAGAATGGCCCCAGTCACGCGACAAATGAAAATAGAAAAAGGAGACCCCCACCCACCTAAAACGAGAGGTAGAAATAGAAATCTATATACATGGGTACATCGATGATGGATCTGTTGGATCATTGGGTAGTACCCACCCGTCCATTAAATGGCACGTCGGATAACATTTGTTGAAAAAATTTCCCATAAACGAGCGGACAAACTTGAATCAATTTCATAAATTACCAAGAAATTGGCATGTAGTATGGCACATCAGATATCGGATATGTAAACCAACAGGTTCCAAGGGATCCAATTTTTAGGAAAATTCTCTCAAGGGAGGGCGGGCGGCATATCCAATGATCTTTCTGGGAATTCTGGGGGCTGGGGCTTTCCATTCATTAGAACAATGTTTTCCACGATGTTGGAATGTTTGGCATTGCTGGGAAAACTGTAGATTGACCTTGAACCGAAACGAAGGTCGTGTTTAATGTTTAAATAATTAGAGCCCAGACCCAGAGGTTACCGGAATGACAGAAAAAGGCGAATGGACTTTAGGCTGTGGCCCTAACATAAAGTTTTCTTTGAGCTTCGACCATTATTGTTTATTTCTTGGATGGAATTGGAAATGCAAAATACAAAAGAAAACCCTAAGCAATTATTAGTTTCCTTGAATATCGAAATATGAATAAACAGTTTGGACATTCGACCCTCAAACAGAACAGAACAGAACCGAATCCCCACCCCTACCCCCATTCCCCCTTTTTGCGCTTTCGAATTCGTTCCAAGATAAGTTTTTCCCAGCCCAATTTTTCCCCATTTTTTGTTGTTGTTTTTGTTGCTGCGAAAACTATTTTGTAGTTTTGTAGTTCTGTAGTTTGGGCAAAACTTTCGTCGAAAGTTCTTGAATTTCTATTTTGAATATTTGAAGGGAAATTTTTATTTTATTTTATTTTTGCTAGAAAACTTTTTGGAAATTGGAAGGAAAATTGTGGGAGGTGGGAAGGGGGGGGGGGGGGGGAGGAATAAAAATTAAACCTAATTTGAAGATTGTACGAGAGTATTTAGGGAATTGTAAATCAATTTAAAGTTTGCGTACAGTGGGAGGAGGAGTGCGAGGGGAGTGGGTAGGAGAAGAACATCCACTGTAGAAGAGTAGGGGCTTCTATTCATTGATTTTCCCACATATCCTTAGTTTGCCTTTTTTTCCCCCCTCTTTTTGCTCCTGTTTTTTCTTGTCATCGCTATCGATTAAGAATCTTCTCTTCTCTGTAGAATGCGGTCTTCTTTCTAGGGTTAATCGGAAATTTCCCTTTTGGGGTAATTTACGCCCCGCGTAAATATCCCACTCGCAGGAGACGACCAAAAATACACGAATCGCAAAACCCAAGCCGATCTCGGGATCGTTCGGATCGTTGTTTGTGGCCGAAGAGATGGGAAATGGTGCTGCCTCTACCGCTGCCTCTGCCGCGACCTATCCCAACGGTAAAGCGCATTGGGCAAGTGCAGCCATCGACCGCCGCCGCTAGGGGGCGCCGCCTGCCATAGGGAAACGTGAGAGAAAGAAAAACAGAAAAACAAAAAAAAATGCCAATAAAATGCACATACGTAATGAAATATAATTAAAGAAAACGAAAATAACAGAAAAACGAACAAAACGCGAGTACGAGAGAGAGAGAGAGAGGGGGAGAGAAGAGGAAAGAGAAAAGCCGCCGTTGCCAGGTCTAATTAACAAACGACGCGACGACGTTGACGCCAGCAGCAGCAGCCTCTGCTGCATCGACGCGACGTCGCGACGTCCGACGTAGACAATGTCTATTTTTGCAACAATAGAAAAAGTGCAGCGGCCCCAAAGGCGAATGAAAAAAGGCAACAACAAGAAAAGAGACAGCCAGAGAGAGAGAGAGCGAGAGAGAGAGAGAGAAAGAGAGGAGATCGAGAGAGGGACTGGGAGTGGGTAAGTGCGGAGCGGGGTCAGCGCGGGGCGACGCTCTCGCGAGGCAGTCGTCTCATTATGAAATCACCTTCAACTGTAGTTTTTTGCACTGCATCGACCCGCCAGGGAGGGGGGGGAGAAGAGAGAATAGCTCTGCTCTCTTAAGCACCGGCTAAATGAGAGAGAGAGACGGAGAGAGAGAGACGGAGAGAGAGAGAGAAATCCTCTGTGAATATCAGCATTTCTAATGAATGGCAGCGAATGAATAATCTGAATGTCACGAATGCCAGTCAATCGATTGCTGCTGCCCCGTTTAGACAGTGCTTAAGCCGCCCCCCCAACCAACCAACCAACAAATTCCTATAGAAATCTCAAGCAAGACTCTCCCGCACACATGCTCCAACCCCCCGGACTACGTGAAACAGTTACCGGCTCTATGAGTCACGCCCTGTCCCCCTCTGGTCCCCCAGTGGACACTGTTCCTCTAGCCATCATTTGGCGTTTGAGCCCAAACGGAATACGCATGCAAAGCATGTGGCAGGCATGTGGCCGGAGCATGCCACATTTGTTCACATTCTCACAGCGATTACCGTCCGAAGACATCGATTATCCATCTTCCGCCCCCCCGCCACCTGATTATCCTCTAGAAACCGAAAGGATTGCACGAAAGGATACGCCTGTAAAGGGAAATCCTCTTCATTTTTAATGGTCAAGTAAATAATTAACGCGCACTTCTTTGTATAGAAATCTAATGGAAGTACAGGATCAGGATGGGTGTAGAATAGGGTCCCATAGGCTTTTCCTTTGTCTTGTTCTTCTAATCTTCCCCCACGCGTCTCCCTATGTAACTCTCTCTTGGCTCCATTTGGGGCTCCATTTGGAGCTCCCTTGTGCTCCGTTCTTTTTGTCTGCCTACCCGCAGTGCACCGCTGTCCCTCTGTCTTGCTGTTCCTCTGTACTGCTGTCCCTCTGTCTTGCTATCCCTCTGTCTTGCTGTCCCTCTGTACCGCTGTCCCTCTGTATCGCTGTCCCTCTGTACCGCTGTCCCTCTGTCCTGCTTTTCTTCCGCATTGAGTGGATGTCAAGTCTATTGATTGATAACGCGCACTCGCCTCTTTGTGCCTGTGTATGTTCCTGTGTGTGTGTGTGTTTGACCAATGTCACGTTCCGTTCAGACGTACTCGTTATCAAAACACACATATGTACATATGCATATACAGAATAACGGATAGAACAGACGGCCTAGATAGCGATAAGTGCTCCGTTTCTGTTTCCTTTCTGGATGAGATCGATATACCCTTCCATTGGCATTTGCAGACCAGACAGCATACCCTGCCCCCCACTGCTGCTTCCAATGATTTTGATCAGATTTATAATCTATAGAGAGGATGATATGTATTCTACAGTTCTCAAGAGACCATAAGACCTCCTCCTCCTGTGTTATCCATAAGACACCTCACTTTGAATCCACAATTTACAGGCTAGAATTATTATTATTGAGATTATTATATTTTATAATTGGATGCAACTACAGTCAGAGTTCTCTATAACGTATTGCAAGGGGAAGAAATGAAATGTTTTTTAAGTTTATTTTACTTTAAAATAATAACAATAAATAATAATCACTTTTTTACCTTTATTTTGGTAGGAAACCACAATCGAAATAAATGAAAAGCAAAATCGTTATGGGCAGATCGAATACGTGTGAGCATTCGAGTTCCGGGCGTAGAAAAAAATTCGGAATAGAGAAATATTCGCTATAAGGAAAACACAAATTGGTTATAAGGAGACCTTAAAGTACTGAAAAAAAAAGTACTTAAAGTAACGAAAATGCAGTGTTCGCTATAGAGAAGTTCGATTGTAATAGATTCGCGCTTTTAGGTGAACTCTTTTACTTTTCTGATACTCTGAACAGATTACATAATATCCACTATATATACATATGTACATATATATCAAGACTGAAACCTTTCCAAATCGGAGAAGAGAAGAAGAAACCTTTCCTTTTGGAAAGGGTATTCAAAATACGTTGTCATTCGGTTTCCGTCTCCCTCGATTTTGTTCTACTTTCTTTTCCTTTCGTTTTTTTCTATTTATTTTATTATTATAGTGTACATATGTACCCACTATTATTAGTATTAGTATTAGTATTAGGTAGTATTTGTTTTAGTTGTAGTTCTTTTCGATTTGTAATTGGTGTTGTTTCTGCTGTTGTTTCTGCTGTTGTTGTTTCAGATTTTTGTTCTTCTGATTAGATTAGCGGCAAACAACAGATTAATTCATGGCACCGTTTTGGCGCGATAGATACGGGGATTGGGAGGGGAAGGGGCAGGGGCAGGGTGGATGGGTGTCGCTTGGGGGATGTTCTCATTTATATGTATGTACATATGTATCTATTTTATTTGTATTTTTTTTTTACAACTTTGATTAGATAAGGCTCCTCTTCACAATCCGCCCTCCGCTCTCTCTCACTCTGTCCCCCGTTCCCATTCCCATTCCGTACTCATTCAGGCATACAGTCATTTATTTTTATGAGTAAATAGTCATTCCTCTTGTCCACCCCCCTTCAGGAGGGTGGAGGGGGGCTCTTTCAATTGTTTATGATGAAACAATTTTCATGGGAACTCGAAATGGAATGTAGAGAGTGCCATAAATCGCACCTAATCCAACAACAGGCAGCAGGAAAATATCCCCCCCGTCCCCCTCCTCTCTCTCTCTCTCGCTCTCTCGCTCTTGCTCTCGTTTTGTCGAGGAGACAGCAGACGTCCGCGTGGAAGAGTGAGGCAAAAGTTCAATGTACAGAAAGTTCTACAGTGGGTCAGAGAGAGGAACTGATTCTGATCGCCTACCGCTCTCTCTCTCTCTCTCTCTCTCTTCTTGCTCTTGCTCTCGTACACGTATTCGTACTCGATCTTTCTTAGGTATTTCCCCGCCTCTTTGTGTTGCCTATCGGCTGTCGCGATCTTTGCCTCATCCCCTTTCCCACTCTTCCCCACTCAGCTCCGCTTTTCTCTTCGGCCCACTGTCCTTCTGAACTGAAACTCTCTCTCTCTCTCTTGCTTGAGTCTGTTTTGTCTTTCCTGCGTGCTCTTCCTGTATTGTTCCCTCCCCATCGCAAGGTGTATTCATCGTAAGGTGGGGTACCGAAGTACATTTCTGTGCATTACAGAAAAATATGGAAAACTTCCATACGCGAGAGTTTCACGCAGATCAGTTTTCAGCGACAGCGACAGCGGCAGAGGCAGCGACAGAGCCGTGGAGCCGTGAAGTGGCGGCTAAAAACAAACCACTTTTGGCCCGTGTCGCATTTCACGTGGCAATCATCAGAAAAAATTGCAAACAACATTAAAATTACTGCTCCTTTACTGCGACCCCCCCGCACTGTTATTTCACTCTCTGTTTGGGAGGCTCTTCTCTTTCATTATATCTTTTGCTGTTTTTACAGCTGTTCGTTCTATAACGGTAGTCAGCAATTTGCTTTGTTCTCGTTTTTGTTTTTGTTTTCTTTTTTTTTTCGGTTTTATATTTCACATTTGCACTCTTCAAAATGTGTGATAATGATGGTTGCTGGAGGGGGAGGGGGAGGGTAGGGGCAAAAAAGGAGAATAGAAAATTACAAACAAAATTTACTCTAATTACAAGGGACACACAAAAGGGGAGACAGAGAGAGAGCGCAATTTGTCAGGGTTTATTTTGTACATCTCCTCTCCCTCCCTCTCTCTCTCTCTCTCTCTCTCTCTCTCTCTCTCTCTCTCTCTCTCTCTCTCTCTCTCTCTCTGTATGATCCGCTAGCCAAAGAATGGATGGATGAATGGATGGCTGGTGGATGACGGTGGGGTGGAGAAGCAAAGAAGAGTCCCTTATAAGATGCTAATTTTTACATGGAACTGCGAAAAAACTCGCTGGAGAGAGAGAGAGAGAGATTGATGATAGATGAAGCTGTGGAAGGGGAATGGGGATAGATACATACATACATATGTCTGTATGCATGGTCCAGCGATCCACTGATGAAGAGTGACAGAAGCGTAAGAGAAGGCCATACATAGCACAAGAACGTGAAAGAGGGGACTGGAAGGAAGAGCACACAAAAGGGGAGAGCGGACAACAAATCTAGCATAGTCTTCTAGGAATAGATCTATCTGTTAAGGTTGCAAAAAGACTCTTCTTCAAGCAAAAGTTGACTGCTTTATCGATTAACAATCACAATTAATCTCCCATTAGCAGGAGCTACTACATAATTAATCCTTCCCTAAATGCCTCTTTGCTTGTTAAAGCCTGCAGCCGCCTTTCTTTGTATTATTCACCCTCCTTGAATGGGGCAGAGGTTTTTCCTTTTTTTTTTTTAATAGCTTTTGCAAAGTAATTAGAGAGGGGGAAAAAACGCTCGTTCGCTTGCTATTCTTGTATGCAAATTGCCTTTCAAGCACAGTTGTGTTCGAAATAATAGTTGCAGCAGAAGGAACTGGAACTAGTGGGAATTCCAAGAAAAAAAAACAAAACAAATTCCCAGAAGACAGACAGTCTTTAATCCTTTCGCTAATGGGAACTTGCGCAGCTTTAAAACAGAGAATCGAATGTCAGTTGGAGGATATTCCCATTTTGACAGTGTGTTTTGGCATGAATGGCAATTGCCTAGTCTTATGCTCTGGTCTGAACTGCCGTTCAGTGTGCTATTTACTTGCCCTCCACGGTGTACTGTGTGTGTTTGTGTGTGTGTGTGCACTGTGTGCATACGCCCATCGTCATTATAATAATAGTCATAGTCATAGTCAAAGTCTGGTCTGCTGCTGCCGCTGCCGCTGCTTCGTTATTGCTGTTTTGTTGTCGATGAATCATTTTCTGTTGTTGTGTTTTTTTGTTTTTAAGGTGTTCGGATTGCTGTAGTTCCCCCGCCCTCCCCCTGTATTTCCCCCGTGCAATGAGTATTTTATTTATGCGCGGTACTCAATGAGTACTCTTTGAGAAGGGGGGGAGGGCATATTAGATCCGTGTGGGTGTATGCAACAGCCAGAAGGAAGCCTCAGAAGCCGTGTCGATATAGACATGTGGCTGATGATCTCAGAAACTATAAGAGCTACGAGCTACCAGAACCATACCTATCCATCCATAACAGATCGAGTCATTAACAGTAACAGTATCGTGGCTGGCTCTTGCACGTCAAGTGTGTGCGAGCGCCCTCTGGCGGAGTGAGCGAGATATACCGATGCGTTTCTGCCTGGGATCCGCGCTTAACTAGGCTTCGCCTTGGTGTCGCATGGGGCACTTGATGGGCACAGGGTATCCAGGGTATCCAACTGTACCATACCGCAACTGGTTGCTTGTTTTTGTTCCTATAATTTTGTATAATTTACTATCGTCTATCGATGGGAATGTGCTGGACAAACACTCGAATGGGTCTCATTGCAATGCCATTCAAAATAATCGATGGAGGGGGGGTAATAGGGAAATGCAAATGCAAGTGTCTGTGTGTGTGTGTGTGTGCGTGTGCGGAATGCAATTTTTACCTCATTAATATTCGCATGGAAGTGAAGGAGTATGGGGGCGTGTGTGGAGGCGTGTGGAGGCTCGCGGAAATCCAAACACATGGCATCGGCATCGGCATGGCCATGGATATACCACGCGAACATTCCACAATATCCATTGATTGCAACTGTTTTTGATTTGATTTGGCCTCCGGAATCAATGTCCAAACGCCCACCCACATTCCGTGTCCCGCGTCCAGTATTCAGGGGTGTGGTGTGGCCTTGCAAGGGAAATCAAGGTCGGTCGCCAATAAAGAGCGGCACTTGAATTGCATTCCCAGGCAATACTCGATAAATCTCTCTTTTGTGGGATGGGAGACGCCCCCTCCCCCTCGCCCCAATTGTCATACATATACATATATAATTTTTCATCCATCGACATAAATCAAAATTATTATGTCATCAAGGTTTTCTGTTTTTTGTCACGATTTTTAGCTGGTAATTAATTTTGTTTGGCTATAATTAAATTTTACGCTAATTATTTGGGGGGGGGGGAAATACAGAAATATCCCCAGATATCATTTTGTTATGTATAACTTAAATTTATTGTTGGGATCCGTTTTAAAAGGAATCCTTTAAGCTTTTACTATGACAGACAGTCCTGTCTTGGAAGCTTTCCACCCTCCATAGCTGTTTATGGATATCTTCTTAAGTCTCTTATGAGTCGTTTTATGTGTTATCTACTTGTTGGGATCTCTTTATTGGCGATAGATCTGTACTCGAATGATTTACGATTTAAAACCCTCTTTAAAAGTGTTGCAGCAGACGCTTCAATGAGAGACATCTTCCCTTAACGCTTTAACTGTTCTCAAGGGAATGGAATGGTGGTTGGGGGGTGTGGGGTCGACTCTTTTTTTGAATTATTTAACAAATTTACAATTCTAACCTTGATTTATCCGAAACGAAACGAGACCCATCCCCCATCCCCCATACCCGTACCCGTACCATCTCCATCCCCATCCCCTGCGAAAGTTTTGAAGTACAGCATTTTTGGAGTGGCCTGAAATTGAAAACTCTCAAGAGTTCTTCTCTCTCTTTTGGCTTTTGCCTGGGAAAAAGTTTTACGCGTCGCGAAAACAGCTGATCCACGGGACAAGTGTTTGCTATTTCGCGCTCTCTCCCACCATTTCTCTCTCTTTCCTTCTCTATATGTACATATCTCCCTCTACCCATCTTGCTAGGTTGCTGTCTATCTTTGTGTCCTGCTCCCACAGGAAGCACAAATTAAATTTCCACCGACGCGCGGGGACATTGCAAATTTAATGGCACACAGACACATCCAGACGGAAAGAGAGGGAGAGAGCGGGAGAGGGAGAGAGAGAGACGTAGAGAAATGGCAAAAGTTTGTTTTTAAACTTCCCTCCCTGTCCCTGTCCCTCTCTCTATCTCCCTCTCTCTCTCTCCTTCTCACTATCTCTATCTCTCTCAATGTCCTCGTCATCATCCTCGTTGTCCTGGTAAAAAGTTTGTGCGCCTAAAAGCTGGCTTACAAAATGGAGCGTAGAGTGAAAGATGAAGCGCAATAGAACGAGAATGTGGAAGGGAAAGGAAAGGAAATGAAGGAATATGTGTCTGTGTGTGTGTGTGTTGAGAGAAGGGGGAAATGAAAGAGCGTGCAAAATGGGGGAGTAACGGAAGCAAATAGGGAATAGGGAACCGAGAGACGACGACAACGACGGCATACTAAATGCGACTGTCTCGGTCTCCCCGCCACCCACCCCCTCTTGTCTTCCCATTTTCGGTTATAACAAGGCTGTTACCCCACTCCGCCTTTTTGCATTTCTACCACCACCGCCTTGCCCTCCCCCATGCCCTGTCAAGGCCCTTAAGGCAGCGCCCTGCAAAAAAGGCCAAAAATACACACAACGCAAAATCGATAAAAAAAAAAGTTGTGCTTCTTTTTCTGCATTGCTGCATTTGGAGAGAAGCAGAAGAAGAATAAGAAGGTGGAAGATAGTGGCGAAAAACATGGAAAGTGTGGGAGTGCAAGAGAGTGGGCAGAGGAGAAGAAGGTGTGACCTGCAGGCAGAGAGAGACAGAGATAGAGATAGAGAGAGGTAAAGTAGGAGAACAGACGACTATTTCGACTCGACTCGACTCTTTTTCCTTCTGTTCTTCTGCTTCCTCTACTTCTTTGTGCCTCTGCTGTTCTTTCTTCTTTTTCTTTTGCTGTTGTTTCTGCTGCTCTGGGGCTTTCTTTCTCTGCTCCTTTATGGTTTTTGTGTTTTTTTTTTTCGACTTTGTTCTGTTATTTCTTCTTTTCTTCTATTGCTAAAGCTTTTTTGTTGTATTTCTACTGCTTCTTCTCTTACTCCTCTTTCGGTTTTCTGTTTTCTCTTCTTTCCTTTCTCTCCTTTCATTTCATTTAATTTAATTTCTTTCTTTGATTTTTGTTATTGTTATTGTGAGTTCTCTTCTTTCTTCTGCTCTGCTGCTGCTTTTTGGGTTTATCTCTTATTTCTTCTATGTTTTTATGTATGCCAAACGAACTGACGTGGCAGACACAAGGCGTGGCTGCTAAAGGGGGGAGGCATGGGGCGGCAGAAAGGCAGAGAGAGAGAGAGAGAGAGAGCGAGAGAGTGGAACATGGTACAGAATAGGGAATGGAATAGGATGATGCTGAACAAACACATGTGCTGCCAAATACTTGCATAAATATATACATATGTATTTGTACATATGTACATACATATGAAGCCTGTGTGTGTGTGTGTGTGTTTGCTCTCGTGCTCGTTCTTCCTTCTGGGCTCTTCTATTCTGCCTCTCCCTCTGCCGCTCTCCGTTCGTCCTTCTCTTTGGATAACCTTTAAGTCAGGACGTCTCTCTCTCTCTTTCTCTACTCTTTGTGTCTCACTCTCTCTCTCTTATTCTGCTAAATAAGCCAAATGTTTTCAACTTGTTTAGACAGTTACAGTTGCAGCCAAAAGTATTCGTCAAGTTTTAATTATTTGCGAGCTTAAAGTTTTCTTAGAAGAGCGTGAGGGGGAGAGAGGGACAGAGCTGGAGGAAAAGAGATTAATTTAAGCCGAAGCAAAAGAGTAAATGAAAGAAGAAATAGGAAATCGTTCAAAGAGATTGCAACTCCAAAAGATACAGTAGTCATTCATTATAGTATTCCCTTGGAATGGGACGATAATCACACACTTTTGCGACACATGCATACATACATATGTATGTACTCCCCTCTTCCATCCTCATATTCCTTTATCCATTAACATTCTCCATTCAACGCTTTTATTTTACGGGTTAACATTGCCTAATTTCCATTTCTCTCTCTTTCCAGGTAAAACATCTACACGAACACGAAAACGAAGAAGGAGGAAAAGAGGAAGAAGAAGGCTCCATATGGGATAAAAATAAGAGAGCTTTAAGACGATGGTGGAATAATAGCACAGAACAAAAAGGGAAAAGCAGTGCGAAGCAAGCAGTAGAATAAGCAGCGTGAAAAGCAGTGGAAGAAGCAGAGAGATGGGAAGCTGATGAAGCAGAAGCAAAAACAAATTCTTTTGGAAGAATGTTTTTTTTTTGGCCAACTCATTATCCATGACTCAAATTGTTGATTGTTCCGACGGCTAATGCTTCTGGCCCTGGGCAGGCCCTGAAGTTTGCTGCTTGGTCATTCATGATTGATGATTGGCTCATTTCTATGTTTTGTATCTCTCTGTTTTTCGTGGTTAACCCTAGAAGGTACTCCTCGGACAACACCACCTTCTGGCATTTGTAAATGCCATTCATTTGATTTGCAATGCCCACTGTAAGAGCGGTTATTCCTTTTTCGATTGCAGTTTCAGATCGTTTTTTCCTTTATAGTTTTAAAGGGAGACCCTATTACCACCGGCCCCATGGGCGACGTGCTAGTGAAGTTTGGCAACGTTGAGCGGTCGCCAGTAAACCCAAATTTTCTTTAAGAGTATTTTTTGTTTGGCTTCTGACTGGCCTGGCATGTTGAAAAGTTACCAAATTTTCAATGAAAACTAATTATAGAGCCATTCGAGGGTTAAAGCACACGCTGTTAGAGAAGATAGAGAGAGAGAGAGAGAGAGAGAGAGAGACAGAGACAGAGACAGAGGCCAAGCAGGTAACAAATTATGTTTTTCGTGAAGTTTGGCAACATGTTTCGGCCATACCAAGGACACAGAGTCATTCAAGGGTTAATGGACACACTGACCAAGCGAAAGAGGGAGGGGAAACACGAGTGGTAAATGCCTACCATCGTTTCTAAGCTGAGAAGTTTGGCAACGTTGCCAAAGACTCAAGTAATCCTCCCACACCACACAGCACACAGCACACACCCCCCACAATACCCAGCGGGTGTCTTTAATATTTGATGAATTAATAAGTGAGAGCGAGAACGGCTGACGGCTGTCTGTGTGCGTGCGGGTATAATGCGTGCATGACGTCGCACTCTGCCAATAGCGACGCAGACGTCGACGCCTGCTGCTGCTGGTGGTGTTGTTGCTGTTGGTGGCGGTGGCCGATGCATGAGGTCGAGACGCTGCGGCGACGACGACGGTGTACGGGTCAAACCCGTCGCACGTTAATCACGCTCTCGCGTCAAACGCGTCGTTGCAACGGGTTTCCCCCTCCCAGGGTCTAGCTTTAAAACAAAACAAACAGCAACAATGCAAGACGAAAATTTAAATAATGACGAAAATTGCCTGAGAACAACGAGCGCTGCTGCCGTCGCTACCGAAGCGCGCGCAGCTTTCGAACATGCTCGACTGCCAGCATGTGTGCGCCCCAGCATGTTGGAGCGCCTAGGTAGCGGCTCGAAGCAAACATGTTCCAAGCACGAAAACGACAAGGACAGCAATGACGCACCTCTCGCTTGCACACACCTGCAGCATGTGTGATGCCGGCCGGGTTTGTGTCCCCAATAAGTGCCGTTCCATTAACGCGCGCCGCGCTAATGCGGCGCGTCGCTCAATTTAACCGCTAGAACCAAGAGGGGCACGTGTTTTCCCAAGGGAAGGGAAAAGATACATACATACATATACATACATATGTATGTTTGATTCCATAACACGATCATCCTATTATCTTAGATTGCCACCAAAAATGGGGTCAAGCCTTAGTTTAGGTTATATTTCGCTTGATTTTGCTGTGTCTGAGATCAGAATGTGCGTCTGGGTGGGGTTCGGATCGGATCGGATTTTATGCTCACGATGGTACATCGTCTTTTTGCAATTGCAATTGGAAATAAAGAGGCTTTTATTACTGCCATTCATTGGAAAGGAAAAAACATCTGATTTAGAGTTTAAAAATAGTTCTTTTCAATTTGTTTGGACGTAGTACCATGATTGCTTGCCAATGTGGAAAATTCTGATCGCCATGACTTTATTGACTGAAAACCGCACCTTGGCTCGTCCATCTTTGGTACATAATCAGCCTGAGAAACGCACTGCTTATTATCTGGTGTTTGGTCTCTGGTGTTTTGTGGTGGTGGAACCACGTTACATCCAGAGTAACGAAACGGCACGAAAACTTGTCGATGCTCCTGCGATTGCGTTTGTGGTCGATTCTGAGCAAACGCGGCACCCAGCTTGTGCCCATCAGATTGGCCAACAGCAATTTTCAGAAATTTGTATTCGGCTGCATAGATCACTTTTTTACCATTAAAAATGATGGTGCAGAGTTACTATAGTACGCTTAGCCTTGGTTTTTCAATGGTTGGGTATTAGTTAAGAGGCAGGAAAATTTAAAAGTCACGGACCTATTGAACAGTAATCGTATGTGTATGTACATAAATAAAGGGACGCATATTTAGTATCAGGAATCGCAAGAGAGAGAGGGAGAGGCTTCTCCTGCGTGTGAAATGTGTATAAGCATAAATTTAATAATCTGTTTTTTTTTTCCTCTTCTTTCGCCCCCACTGGTCGTACAGGGCTTTGGAGCAGTCGCAGCAGTATGCCAAGAGTCTGGGACACCTGCAGCAGCAGCAGCAGTCGCACCACGCCCCCCAACAGCAACAGCAGCCACCCACATCCCAGCAGCAGCAGCAGATGCACCACCATCAGCAGCAACAGCAGCAGCAACAGCAGCAACAGCAGCAGCAGCAGCAGCAGCAACAACAACAACAACAGCATCACCACCAGCAGCAGCAGCAGCAGTCCTCGCGTACCGCGGCCAGTCCACTGTCGCCGCCCCGATCGGGTCCGCCTGGAGGGAACAGCAGTGCGGCAGCGGCGGCTGCTGCGGCGGCGGCCGTTAACAATTACACAAAGTTTGGTGAGGCGCCGCCCCCGCCCCAGCATCGGTTCATCCCGCAGCCGGCATTCAGTATCGCTCCGGCGCCCACCTACCGCGAGAATCCCTACACACGGCTCACCCAAATGCAGCAGCAGCAACAACAGCAGGCCGCCATGCCGGAGTACCAGCGAGCGGCCCGGGCGGCGGTGGCGGCAGTGGCTGCTGGCGCTGGCTGCAAGCCGGGTCCGGGTCCAGGACAGAGCTCGAGCAGCGGCTCCAATTCCGGCGGCAGTGGCGGTGGCGGAGTGGTCCAGGTGCCGTCCGGCGGAGTGCTGGTCATGGAGGCCATGTCCCACTATCCCAATCAGCCAGGATCCTCCGTTGCCAGCCAACAACAGCAACAGCAGCAGCAAGGAGGCAGCGGAGGTCCCGGAGCGGGTGCAGGTGGGGCTGGGAGCGGCGGAGGCAGCATAATGGTGGGAAATCTAGGCCGCATCCTCATGCCCCACTCTCAGTCGCTGCAGTACACAAGCGAATACCTAACCAATGCCACAGCAGCAGCCGTGGCAGCGGTACAGGTCAACCAGCGTCAGCAGCAGCAGCACCAGCAACAGCAGCAGCCGGAACCATTTGGAGCAGGAGGCGGAGGTGGCAGCCAACAGCCGTACAAGAAGCAGCGACTGAGCGATGGCAATCCCAGTGGTCTGAATCACCTGCCGCCACCCCATCAGCAGCAGCAGCATCAACAGCAGCAGCAGCATCACCAGCAGCAGCAGCAGCAACACCACCAGGCGCAGCAACACCACCACCAGCAGCAGCAACAGCACCACCACCAGCAACAGCAGCAGCATCAGCAACAGCGATCCTCGCCAGCGCAGATGCAGGCGCAGATGAATAGCAGCCAGCGGCAGAGCAACCACGAACTGCACCGCCAAATGGCAGCAGGAGCAGGCGGCAGTGGAGGTGCAGCGCCAGGCTCTGTGATGTCCGGGGGGCCGATGGGAATGCAGCTTAAGGTGGAGACAATACCGCCGCAGATGTCCTCGGCGTCGCCGCACACGCCACGTGCACCGCCCTCGTGCAGCACAACCACAATGGCCACAGGAATGCAGGGCATGGGCATGAGCACGGTGACGGTGTCCACAGCAGTGCCGAGCAGTAGCAGCAGCATTAGCAGCAGCATCAGCAGTGGCAGCAGTAGCCATGCCACAGTAGGAACCGCGGGACCGTCCACCTCTGCAGCGGCAGCAGCAGCAGCAGCAGCCGCTGCCAGCAGTACTGAGGCCTACCATCCACAGGTGAGTGACAGAGAGCGAGAGAGAGAAAGAGATAGAGAGCGATTTCCCTCCAGAATACACAGGACTTACACACATCTTCCTTCCTTCTCTCTTTTCCAGGTGGAGGCCATTTCCCCCACGCTGCCCAGCGACAATGCCATCGATGAACGTGGCCGGATCACCGCCAAGGAGGACCTCCTCATGCAGATCCAGAAGGTGGACAACGAGATCAAGTCCGCAGAGACCGGCATGGAGGCGCTGCGGAAGAAGGAGAAGACCCTCATGGAGTGGGCGGCCCATTCCAAGCAGAAGAAGGCTCAACTGCCGTCGTCTGCCGTTGTGGCCAGCACTAGTGCTTCTGCTGCCAACAACAACAACAACAGCGACAAGGACAACAACAACAAGGACAAGGACGATGGGGGCGTTGTGGAGGTGGAAGTGGTGGATCTGTCAATGCGCAGCCAAATGCTCGCCGAGAAGATCTATGCCGCGAACCGAGCGACGGCCCAAGATCGACATTCCATGGTGCAGCGGGCCGCTGGATTCGCATTCGCTCTCGAAGCGAGAGAGGCGGCGTCCGACAGCGGGGAGCAGCAGCAACTGCTGCAGCAGCAGCAGCAGCAGTATATGCCACTCTACAATCAGCCGCTGGACGTGGAGTCGCTGGCGCTGCTGATAAAGCAGCACCACAGCCACATAAAGGCGCCCCTCCTGCAGCACATACGAAAGATAAAGGCCGAGCGATGCCAGCACCAGCAGACACTGGTCGATAAGTACGCCAAGGATCAGGCGGACTGGCAGCGGCGGTGCGAGCGGGCGGAGGCCAGTGCCAAGCGGAAGGCGCGCGAGGCCAAGAATCGCGAGTTCTTCGAGAAGGTGTTCACGGAGCTGCGGAAGCAGCGGGAGGACAAGGAGCGGTTCAATCGCGTCGGGTCACGCATCAAGTCGGAGGCGGATCTCGAGGAGATCATGGACGGGCTGCAGGAGCAGGCCCTCGAGGACAAGAAGATGCGCTCCTACGCGGTCATCCCGCCACTCATGCACGACGCCCGCCAGCGTCACTGTGCGTACCACAACGAGAACGGCCTCATCGAGGACATGTCCACCGTCTACAAGCAGCACAATGCCGTCAACCTGTGGACCGCCGGCGAGAAGGAGACCTTCAAGGAGAAGTATCTGCAGCACCCCAAGAACTTTGGGGTGATCGCCGCCAGCCTCGATCGCAAGTCCCCGCAGGACTGCGTCCGCTACTACTACCTCAGCAAGAAGCAGGAGAACTACAAGCAGCTCCTCCGCAAGTCCCGCCAGCGTACGCGCAGCTCCCGCAACCCGGCCAAGGCCCAGGCCGCCCAGCCCCAGTGCATCATCGACTCGCTGACGACGGGCGTCACCACCCGCCTGCAGCGCGAGCAGCAGCAGAAGTCCGGCGGCCGCTCCTCAGCCATTGCGGAGCGCGAGCGGGCCGAACGGGCCGCCGAGCGGGAGCGTGTCGCCGAGAAGGCTGCCGCCGATGCCGCCAAGGCGGCCGAAAGTGCCGCTGAGATGGCCAGTGCCGTCACCAAGGCGGTCGAGGCCATTGTCGTCAGCGAGAAGGTGGCCAAGGCAGCCGCTGCCGCTGCTGCCGCCGCCGCTGCTGCCATAACGGCGATGCCCTCAACATCAGCGGCAGCAGCAGCAGCATTGGCAGCCGCCGAAAAGGCGGAGTTGGCGGCCAAGGCCACCAGCAGTAGCACCAGCAGCGAGAAGAATGCCGCCAAAGCAGCAGCCACCGCATCAGAGATCTCATCGGGCAGCAGTACCAGCACCAGCACGAGTACGAGCAGCAGCACCAGCAGCAGCAGTGAGGCCAAAGCCAAAGCAGCCACAGATGGTGCCCCAGCATCAGCAGCAGCAACAACACCAGCAGCAGCAGCAGCAGCAGCAGCATCATCTACATCTTCAGCCACCTCCTCCGCATCATCATCATCATCTGCGTCAGCGTCAACGAAGCCAGCAAAAGGAGCCACGTCTGGGGCCACTCCTGGAGCTGTGGAAACAGTCCCTGCGACCACATCCACAAGCACAACCAAGACCAAGACGGAGACTGCAGCGGCGGTGGCAGCCGCCTCGTCCAAGGCGAAGGCGGAAACGGCCACTGGCGCTGGCGCTGGAGCAGCCACCTCTGATCCGCAGGCCAAGGCAAGCCAGAAGACGACCAAGCCAGATGTCTACAATGGTGGGTATTGCAGATTATCGATTGATCGATTGCCACAGTCATATCGAATTGGATATCAAATTGATAGTATAATAATAATATAAATATTATAGGCTTTTTTGCACTACGGTCGAGTTATTGAGTTTTGGGTGGCAAAAAGTTGAGTTGTGGTTGCGTTTCCGTTGCGTTTGTTCTATTTTTCGAATATTTCAACCCTGTTCTTCCTATCATGTGAACTATCAGCACTAATAACAACAGAAACTAGCAGATCAAATTTTGGCGCGTAAAAATTCAGGCTTAGAGATAAGGGGCTTAAATTAATGCTCGGCACGGCCCTATCTAATGAGTATAGCAAAAGTCTCTGCAGATGCGCAGCCTTTGTGCGGCTTCAGCTCTTGCTATGGCGCTTTTTCTAGTGTAAAGTAATAAACCGATTTCGCCCGCAGGCATGTTCGGGTTTTTGCTACAACTGCCGAACAACTTGAGTGTATGCGTGCCGAGCACTGCTTCAAATTAATTTTCTCATTATAACAAACGCATGTGTCAGCAGCCAAACTCAATTACTGGAGTTTTCAAGTGTAAACTCCACTTGTGAGTTATTGTCACTCATGTCAGTGCAAATAGCCTATTAAGCAGAGTATAAGGGATTATAGGGGATACTTTTTCGATTGAAAGATATGTTATCGATGGCGATTGGTTCAAGTAGTAGAATCGATACGGTAAAAACTCGACTAATTTTGAATTGAGCGATACAATAATCGACAGATTAATTTTAAATCGCAAAAACTGATACAATTTCACGCAAGATATAGACATTCCATCGCTTTCAATCGATATATCGTTCAATATAATCCAAATTAATCGTTGCCTTTTCCATTCCATTACATAATCAGCAACCGGAGAACGCGCCAACAATCCAGCAACAGCAGCCACAGCAGGTGCCACAGGAGCCACAACAGTTGCTGCTGCTGCACCGCCAGTGGGCGTGACATTGAATGGCTTTAAGCCCGGCTACCAGAGCGTAGTGATGGCCAACGTGAAGGCCTCCTCTACCGGCGGCATCAGCAGCAGCAGCGAAGAAGCAGCAGCTGGAGGAGGATCTGGAACCGGAACTGGATCTGGATCTGGAGCCGGTGTCGCTGGCGTATCGGCGACGAATGCAACGGGCGGCGATAAAATCGGCGTCAAGCAAACGCCCGTATCGACTGCAGCCAGCGGTGGTTTTTCCCTGCCCCCCAGCTCGACGTCCTCGACGGAGCAGCACACGGGAGTGGGAGTGCCCACATTGACGACGGCCACCACGGCAGGCAACTATCTTGGCCAGAAGCTGAAGGCAGCTCAGGTGGAGGGCCTGGGGGCCGGCAACGATCTTCTCTCCGATGTCAGGTGAGTCGAAAGAGTCGAGTGTCGCAAGGAATCTGAATCCTAATCCTAATGCATTTTTCAGTGATTCCAAGAGAAAGCGCTACAGCGAGATGACACCCAACGAAGTCCATCATCACCACAGCAACAGCAATAGCAACAACATTAAGGCCAATGCCAATGCGAATGCAAATGCCAAGGACATCAGCAAGATCCCACCCTCATCATCCACGGCGACTGGATCGGTAGGAGCAACTGCTGGATCCATGGTCAATTCATCAACGGCCACCTCGACCGCTGCCCTGCTGATCTCCGCCGTCACCTCCATTATGTCCACATCAGCGTCGAGCGGTGGTACCCTTACCACATCGGCCACATCGTCCACATCCGTAACCACATCGATGGCCATGCAGATGGCATCGGCCGACGGCAGTGGCAATGTATCCAACAATTTGGATGGCCTCGCGCTGGATGGCAAAGGTAAGTGCCAAAGCGATTCATATCCGTATCTTACGAAATATCTAAGGGTCCGAATTCCCTTCATGGCTTGAGATGTCAGGATTCAACTTAGATCTGAATGTCCCCTGATGATCGTGAACCCTGGAACTTCTTAGTATTTGTAAAAGAGATCCGAGGAACAAGTTATTCTGAAGCTCTCTGTTTGAAAGAGTTGTCGATCCCGAGGGGATGGATACGCTCTAGTAGTGACATGAGGCGGATTTCTGTCAGTGTACAGCTTTTGAGCTTGCAAAACGGTGAAAGCGGGAACTTTTCAAGCTTTAAGGATTCTTAAAACAGTTTACTTCTTTTGAGAACTTCCAAAGTTCAAGGGTTTGATGGCACTCAGCTTCGAAAAGAAGAGCTTTTATCTATTTGGAGTTGTTTAAAGCTTGTTAAAAGCTCAATGAATGTGCAAGCTTCTGTCCTTCATCTCTGGTTTGAACCCTCAAAAGAGCGCTTTCATGGCGAAAGCTCAGCAAAGCATTGCCTCTCTCCGCATTGAGCAGAGCTTCCATCCTGTTCCCGCGAGTTCGAAGCGAGTGTCCGTTATGGGCGAGTGTCCATTGGGGTCCTTTGGTTCGTTCGAAAATGCATCAAAAATGCATTTTCTATCATTGACAACTGCATTGCGTCGTATCCTTTTGTCCTGTTTAATCAAAAGCCGTCCTCTCCTCGACCCCTCAGCGCTCTCCCCCTTCTTCGACCCAATCAAATTTGTCGTATCTCCCTGTTTCTCGCAGTCTCTGTCTCAGTTCGGTCTCTGTCTCCATTTCTGTTTGCGTTGTCGATAAATATTTTATCAAAAAAGCAAAAAATAAAGAGAGCCTTGGCTCGGAATTGCCTCAAGTTCCAGGTCCAGGGGCAGGTCCAGGTTCAGGTCCTGGTCCAAAGAGTTAACAGTGGGGGGAGGCACACACAGCAGCAGAAGCAGCAGGAGGGTTGAAAAGTGAGGATGGGGTGCGATGGAGATTGAGATGGTTGTATCTCACATTTTTGGTCGCTTGCCGTTTTATTTGCACCACCCACTGTGCCACCCACTGTGCCACCTACTATGCCACCATCTTCATCATCATCTTTGCGGCCTTGTTGGCTGTCGTCATCTCCCTGGCGAGTTAATTAAACTCAATTAAATTATATTTTTTTTCCCGTAAACGTCTTTTTTATTATGCAAGTGATTTAATTTAATTATTAAATTGCGGCAAGGATTGTTTGCTCAGCCCATCTACCAACCATCCACCCACCCACCAATCCACTCCCCTCGCCTTCCATCGTTACTATACATATTCCATTCGTGGAGAGGGAGGGTTCTGTCTGAGGGAGGGGGCTGAGTGGCTAAGTGGATCACAGTGGTGCCCAAAACTGTGGAAATATGGCTATCGAATGCGATAATCCCTATATATCTAAACGATAGTTCGAATCATCAATCGGTAGCGATTACTAATCACAATATCAATCTTTGCTATTAAATCGATTATTTAGAACGTTTCATAATTTGAAGCTCGAATTAATTTTTCAATTCGACCGGCTAATTTCTATGGATCGATAACCGATTTATAATCGACATACATATATATATATGTTTTTTTCTCTATTATTTTTTCCTTTGTGAACGATAGTAATATCCATAATACATCAATATATCACTGCCAAATGGATTTGGATTTGATCGATAACAATCGATTTTGATAAACAATTCACATTTGTATTATAATTGGTTTATTCATTAAGAATTATTTACGTTTTTTCTCTAACCTTTGCCTTATATCCATCGCTATAAGGATTATAAATTATAATCGATAAAATTCGATTGGTTAAAGTTGTATGTTTTACACTCCCACTTTCACTGATTGATTGATCCAATCGTGGATTGCGGACAGCATAGCTTTTCTGTACTCTTCTGACTTCAGGATCTATCGATTGTTATCGATTCACGATTGTTACCACATATTTCTCTCTCTCAAATAATTGTTGTTCTCTTTTTCTCAGTTTGGATGATATTAATAGCATTTTGCTTTTATTGAATTGAAATTCTAGAGCGAGGAAAAAAAAAAACATTCAGCGATTGTGTGTGTGTGTTTGTGGGAGAGTGTACAGTTGTGTGGTAGTGTCAGTGTACAGTACAGTACTCGTAAATTCGTATATTTCGTTTCTTTTGATTTTTTGTTTTTTGGATTATTCCACAAGATTCGTTGCGTTCCTTACGACTTCTGCTGCTCCTCTGATGATTCGTTCACAGATGTAACCGTCGTCTCTCTTTTAGAAGAAGTTCCAGTGGCAGTGCCAGTGCCTCCTCCTGGGGCGGCACCACTTGAAGAGCTGCTCGTGTTGCTGGTGGCTGCGGTGGTTGCCGCAGCCGCTGCCGCCGCCTCGATCTCATCGGCATGGCACATCTTGCGATGCTTGTGGACAAAGTAGTAGCTGGGAAACTTGCTGCCGCATGTCTTGCAAGGATAGTACTGAACATTCATGTCCAAGGGACGCACCTCGCGCCTCATTAGAGCGCTTGTTGTGGCCGTGGATGTGGAAGCTGCTGCTCCTGCTCCTCCTGCTGCTGTTGCCGTTGCTGCTGCCGTTGCTGTGGCTTCCTGCAACTGACTATTGTCCTGTCCAGTGCTGATGGATTCGATGGCCACCATTCCATGGTCGGCGCTAGCCACCAGCTTCTTCTCGGCGCTGGCCAGGCTCAGAGGATTCAGGTGCCGCTTGGCGTGCTTTTGGTAGCAGTACTGAGACTTGAACGTGTGCTTGCAGTACACGCACACATACAGCTCCTGGCTAGTGGCTGCGGCTCCTCCGATGCTGCTGCTGCTTGCGGTCGTTGCAGAGGAGGAGGCTCCTGCATTCGCCTGCTTTCGACTATTGGCTGGTGCTCCTCCTGATCCTCCTGTGGCATCGCCACTGTTCTCGCTTTCCTCATGGTGCTGCTGCTGGTGGAATTGCTGCCGCTGCTGGCTGCTTATGGCTCTGGCCATCTGCTGGTGAAAGGAGTAGCTGACGCTCTGTTGGGTCCGCTGCTGCTCGCACTGCTCTGTTCCGGAGCCGTCCAGGCTCTCCGGCTTGTGGCCGTAGGCGGTGTTCAGGATGCGACGGAAGCGCACGGGTCCGTCGCAGCTGGCCACGTCGATGATGAACTTTGAGGGTATCGCCGCCGTGGCCGTCTCCAGTTGGGCGGCCGGCACCGGGGCTTTGGCCACCTGGAGTCCGGTCGCATTGATTCTCCTTCCTGCCTTTCCAGAGCGTGTCGAGCGGGATCCCCTTTGCATGACTGCTGCTGAGGGCTCCTTTTTGGTCCTGCTTGGTGCTTGCGGCTTGGGAGTCGGTGTAAGTGTGTGTGTGGGTGTGGGGTTGGGGGTGGGTGGCTTAGCGTCCAGCCGCTCGATGTTAAGGCTGCCCGCACTGCTGCTGGCCAATGAACTGACAACGGAGACATTGCAGTCCTCGGTCTCCATGTCTTCGTTATCGTTTTCGTTGTCGGTGACAGTGTTGCTGTCGATGAATACCTCAACATCCTCTTCCTCATCGTCATCCAACGCCACATCCAGTCCGGGATACTCTGGCTCTACTTGCAGCAAGGAAGCGGCACTCGCATAGGAGGAGGACAGGACAGGAGGAGGATGCGGTGGTGCCGCTGTTGGAAGCGGAGGAGGAGCCAGTGGCAGGGGCACAGGCATAAAGCCGAAATTCGGTAGCGTCGCCTTGCTCGGAATGGGCCGGATGATCTTGGCGCTGACTGGCGCCGTCGGACATAGCTGTGGAGGGGGATTGCTGCCATTGCCATTCAGGTAGCCCTCGGTCTGGGCCCGGGCCAGAAAGGATCTACGAAATATAATAAAACAGAGACCGAAATTGAGCCTAAAGACGGGGGAGGAAGGATGAAAGGGTGGAAGGGAGGTGGCAACCCACCGACAGATCTCCAGAGCTCGGGGCATGTGCAGCACGTGCGTGGCCAGGAGCACAGCAAAGATATTGTCCACATTCAAGTCCAGATAGCCCGTGTACATGTACGTGAGGAGCGGGGCAAACTGCTCCGCTGTCACGTTGCCTAAATAAAGCAGCAGTTCGCCTCCCGTGGCTCCTTGGGCGCCTGTGCTGCTGCCGTTCGAGCCTGCTCCTGTGGCGGCGGCACTCTCATCCATCCGGATGGCCGAGCGAAGGTATCCGCTGTGCATGCCCAGGACCAAAGCGTGGGCCACAAAGCGCACGTTGCTCGGTGCGGGACCCACCTCCAGGATGACATCCGGCGGAGTGCTCATAATGCCTCCACCGCTGCCGATGCCGACGGAAAGTGGTGCAGCGGCGGCGGTGGCGGCCAACGGTGGCGCAGTCATGCCGATGCCCCGAGGCGCTGTGCCACTGCTTCCCGTTAACCAATTCGTAAACATGTTGCAAAAACAACGACAACGACAGCGAAAATAGCAACAAATGCACTCAACAAAAATAGATCCCAAATGCCCCAGAATATCCTCTAAGACGACGGATAACAGCGGAATCACGCAAGAATGGCAAGATGATGATGGTGCTTGTGGAAGAAGCAACAAGCAGCCACAGCAGCCAGCAAAAGCATCAAAAGAGCGACACACGACGATGATGACACCCGGCGACGACCCGTCAAGTGTGCAACCCGGTCAGGACTGATGTTGCCACGCGGCATGTCTCGGTTATTTATAGCCAGGACACATGCAGTCTGTCTCTCGGTGTCGGTCGGGGATGCTACGGTTGATGCTTTCGGCTGCGCTTGGACTTTGGTTTCGGCTTTGCTTTGCTATGGTTTGGACTTCGGCTTCAACTTCGTTTTGTGCGGTTGCCAGCGGCGCAGCAGCGCAGAAGGCAGCGTTTTTACCGTGTTTGTTGTTGTTGGTCTGTTTAATTGGTTTATGTTTGTGTGTGTGTGTCTGTGTGTGTGTCTGTGTGTGTGTGGGATTTTGGCAGTGTGGAATTTTTAGCAAATTAACAAATATTTAAGATTACCACCGCACTGCACCGCGCTCCACTCTACCCCACCCGCACACCACCCACCGCTCTTAGCGGCTTCGAACAGGCAGAACTCAAAAAGTGTTGCCTGCATTTTGGGGGATTTGCCAAAAAGACATTGCCTACTTTTGTGCGGGGGAATATGAATGTCAGATGGCACTCGGGGAATATGTTGCCTACATTTGAGGGCACATTTGACTGGCATTTTGTGCGCGGTTCTTTTGAACGGAAATAGTTGGGTTTTTTCCCCTCTCTCGCTCTGTCGTGCATGTGCTCGCTGGTTGCATCGTCTTGCCTGTGTCATTTGAGCGCTTAACAACTCTTTACATTCGTCCTTCACTCTCTTTCATTCCATTTTGTTGTGTGCGTGTGTGTGTTGTGCCGAAAATGTTGTTGCCTCTCAATCGACTTAATTGATTTGTGGGCATAACCAATACATACACACATATTTACATGCGGTGCATGTCCCCGCCTGTGTGTGCTCTCTTGTTGATTTACCGCTTACTCGTATTTGGCTGTGTGTGTGTGTACTTTGGGGGCTGCCTTATCTACTTGTCCCGTATGTCTGTCTCTCTGTCTGTCTGTGTGTATGCGGTTCTCGCATTCGTATTCTCATTCAGCTATTAGCGTTTACCCTGGACATACCCTGGATAATGAAATGGTATGATGGCTAACCCTTTGATTGAGGGGTTTCCAGTGCATACACAGCTGGTAGATCCCTTGAGTCGTTATCCCTCTATACTTTTCAATCGGTGCTTCTTTCCTTTGCAGGGTAGCACTTGCTTCGTGGCCTGGCCGCCTTTATACTATTTCTCTAAGATTTCAATCAGCATACAAATTCGATTCATTTTTTCTTCCTATTTTCTGTGTGTTTGTGGCTTATTTGGTCATTTGGTTGCCTTTTAATTACCGCTACAGCGAATCGGTTTATTTGTACAACCTCAGTCCCCCCCCTTAAAATGAAGGGGGAGGGAGCAAGGGCAAGGTGGAAGCAAAGAAGTGACATTTGTCCCATAGATTCTGGTGGCCCGATATGGATGGATGGATGGCTGGATGGCTGTTGTGGCATGGCAATTGGTCAGTTTGTTGGCTTTTGACGAGTATTATGTCCCTTATTGATAGGCTAATTTAATTAAGTTGGCTTTTGTGGAGGCCCAACGACCGAGGCCCCAGTACTGAGTACCGAGCACCGAAGACCTGTCGCTATCTCTCTCTCTCAGTATCTGTCTGTCCGTATGTTTGTCGTCTGTCTTGTCCAATTCGATTTAACTTCAATCAAGCGTTAACAATTTTAATTAAATTATTTCCAAATGTAATTATAAATGTGCGTCATGCATAAATTGTGTTATTAATTTATTTAGCATGCATGCCATGCCCCATGCCCCATTTCCCACCTGCCACATGCCACACTGACAACAATTGCAATTACAACCGGAGTCCGGGGTCCGGGATCCTGGACCAGACGCTGGGTCGAGGCCAACTTTTTGAATAAATAATCACAACGTAGGCAAAAAATAAATTTCATAAATTGGCAGCCAGCACCAGCAAAAAAAAAAAAGAAAGCAGGACACAGTGAGAAGAGAGAGAGAGAGAAAAAAAATATGTAAGAGAGTGAGTGAAAGAGAGGGATTGACGTCCTCAATCTGGCAACGTTTTAAACGTTCCATTAATCCCCTGTCCAGCATCCTGTTCGATCCAGGACACGAGAACTGTCTGTCTGACTGTCTGTGTGTGTGTGTGTGTGTGTGTGTGGATGTGCGTGTGTATGTGTATTCTTTGTTGAATATTTTCTTTTCTGGTTTTTCGCTCTTTTATAATTGTTGCAACGAGTTGTTGGCGATGCCATTATGACCGCCCATCATTAGCCATTCTTTCGGGCTATCCATAATCGATATGATGTATCGATCACAGTTTCATCCTGTTATCCTACTCAATTCACAATCGATATATATATCTGTAATCGATATCTATAATCAATAATAGTCGATAAAAATTGTAATCCCGCCTTTTCTTTGGCATATCAGAGGGGATAAATAGCTTAAGATCGAGCTTCTGATCGATAACCAATTAGAAACTGTGTGATATTCGTTTCGTGTCATCGATAACACGCAGCATAACACCTCTGCCATTCTGCCTATGCCTCTGGCTCTGTCTCTCTGCCTTGTGCAGGACAGTGCGACATGGAATTCAATTTGATTAATGAAAGGTTGAACAAAAAAAAAACAGTGTACTGCGGAGAGCAGTTGACTTTACCCTTCCTTCCTCTCCCTCTCTCTTGCTCTGTGTGTGTGTGTGTGTTGGTACACTTTGTGCTGATCTTTGCAGTATAAGTTGATGTGCAAATTGCCTGACAACTGTAAAACCAAACCAAATCGAAGCGGAAACCAGAGGAGGATACCAGGAAACAGCTGCACACACACACACACACACACACACACTCAACTGTCAAGTGAAAGGAAGGAAGTGGACGGCTTTGCACGACCATGCACAGACGACACATGCACAGGATTTACAGTTGCTGGTTGTGTTGGGGTGGGGAATCGGGGGATTGGGGGGGAAAGGCTTTTGGCCATGATGACAAGCAACTTCTGTTCTGCTGTTCTGCTGTGCTCCTTTGCTCCATTCTCCTTTTTCCCGCCCCCCTGCGCTTGTGTCGAGCTAAAGCTTATCCCAACTGGATTTATTGTGTGCATATGTGCTTCTCTCCCTGTCGCCGCTCCTCACCTCTCTTCATGTGTGGAGCGCTAGAGAGAGAGAGAGAGAAATGGAGAGTCAAAAGGGACAAACCTTTTATGACAATTAAAACATAATTGACGGTCAACATTAATAAACCAAACGCACACCGAAAACAACAACAGGATGAACAAAAAAAACAAAGAACAGCAACAGCCAGATACAGATGCAGAGATATACAGATACAGATACATTTACAGAGCAACGGCAACAGAGAACAAAAGTCACATTAAGGGGAAAGACACGAAAGGATAAAGGGAAATGAATCCCGCTGCAGTATACACTGAAAGAAAATATGCAAGCAGTGCTCGAGCTATGAATTATCCGTTTTGCCCAGTTTTTGACTATAATTCGGGGACTCAACTCATAAAAGCTTCATTAATTCTCTGTGATTCTCTGTGGTACATATGTTTGTACATTTAATTATTTATTTGTACCCTGTAGACCCATGTATTAGTATACAATTTAAGATATTGGATGTCAGAGAAAAATGGCATAGCAAACAGAATCACACCCAAATTAAAATGAAACATTAGGTTTTTTCAATACAAACATAGTGATAAATACATTGAAAGTACTTTGAAATAAATATGTTTAATATTCCAGCTGACTTTCAGCACTTTCGGATGAGCGGAATATTCCATATTTGGCGTTGTCTGCCATTTTCACTGCGTGCGATTGAGATTCACGCATTCGCGACATGCTCACACGCACAATTTCGTACAAATTTGTAGGTCATGTATTTTTTCTCTGTCTGTACTTTCTACAGACAAGAAATGTAGTAATCAATCCTCTGTTCGATACAACAATAGATTAGTCTAAATACAGGGTATCTCATAGTCCTCTATGTGCAGTGGCATTTAATGAGAGTTATCTGAGATATACATAAATGTATGTATGTACATGTATCGTTGTTGTGCCAATTGAACTTTTCGGAAAGGAAAAGGGTGCGCCGCACTAATCCAACTCTTCCCTTCAGTCTTCAGCAGGTGTATGGTGCTTCTGTGTGTGCGAAAGAGAGGAAGAGTGGGGAACAAGGAGACCTTTTGGCGTTAGTTAAAAATTCTTTTTGTGTTTTTGTGCCGCAAACAAAAAAAACGAAAAACAAAACCAAAACCAAAACAAACAAAATCACAGAAAAACGTGTGACGGTATACGAAAAGCGCAGCCAAAAAATAACAAAGAAGACAGTGAGAGAGAGAGAGGGAGAGAGAGAGAGAGAAGTGGGGTGGAGTGGGGGCAGAACTGAGCGCCAAAAACTAAATTTGAAAGCTTCATTGGAAGCTGAAGAGTGTGATAGAAAGAGAAGGGGGTGTACGTACACGTACCTTGCCCTCTCTTGAGGCAATTAAACGGGTTGACACTCTCCATATGTATGTGTGTGCGTGTGTGTTGTGTATGTATGCATTTGTGTGTGTGGGTTGCTGTTTTTGTTGTTTATTAATTTGTTTATTGGATGTTTAAGTGATGGCAGAATAACGTAATAGCGCCGTAAGCCTCTCAATTGCTCCTGTTCCCCTTTCCTCCGCTCTTTGGTGGTCTCCTGTCCTGTCCTGACCTGTCTGTTCCCCTGGACTCTCCACAGACTGTGCCCTGTGCTGTGGCGTGGCACCTCCAGCTACCCATTACCTCTACCACACACACACACACATCCTCTTCGCGCCTTTTTGCTACATTATGCTGATGGAAAGTAAACGAAATAAGAAGCAGAACAGCAGAGACAGAAACAGAGAGAGCGAGAGAGAGATAGAGAGAGCAGGAGAGAGCAGGAGAGAGAGCAAAAATTTGATGGTTTTCCTTTTTTTCGGAGGCAGGCGGCTGTCAAAAAGCGCACCAAAGTATGCAACGGCGGTGCAAGCGGCTTAACTGTCCGCAGTGCTGCACCAAAGGCTCTCCACTGCCCTCTGCCTCTGCCTTTGCCTTCTGTGTGGCAAGAGGAGGGCTGGTGGGGGGTGGTGGTGGTGTCACTGCGGTGCTTGTGTTTGGCGGAGGAGAAAGGCTCTTCAGCGCCACCCCAGTTTGCTGTTTATGAAATTTTGAACAAAATTGAAATTACGCTAATTGTTTGGACTGTACTCGCGCTTACCCCTCACCTCTAGCATACCACCTTCCGTCCCCCTACCCAACCAGCCAAACGAAGCTAAATTTGTGGGAAGTGGGAGGTGTGGGAGTGTGTGGGTGTGCGTTTGCGTGTGTGAGTGTGAGGGGGGGGCAGGTGCAGGTGCAAAAGCAAAAGCAGAAACAAAAACAATTAGCGAATTTGATGAGCAAATCCCTGTTACACGCGCGGCAGCAATGCAGCAACCCTACTCCCCCCCCACCCCGCCACTTCGCTTGTTGGTGCAGCTAATTAATAGACTTTTGTCCGGTGTCCAGTGTCTGGTGTCCATGGGTCTCAGGCTCTCCTACGGCTCTCCGTTTAGTTCGTAGTCCGTGCATTCGTTGTTTGTCCATCGCATTAGTCCGCCAATTCACAGTACCCGTATCCGCCTCTGTCTCTGCCTCTGCCTGCGCCTATGCAATCGTATACCCGTATCCGCTGCATCCCTTTATCCACTGTCCAACCACCCGCCTCCCCTCGCCTCCCCAGAGTCCGGTGTGTGCATGTCCGTCCGGGTGTCTGTTTGCTAATTAGTAAATCATAATTACTCACTCGCATTTCACGATTTGTAAGCTTTTCGACCAGTCCGAATGCGGATACGGACACAGGACCTGGACACTGCATACTGGACACAGATTCTCCTCCCCTCCCCTCCCTCTCCCCTCGCGCCTCACGAGAGCAGAGCCACGCGCAAACCAGTAACAATTTCCAATCCAATCCATCAGTCCATCCCAAAAAAAAAGGGGTGCCCCATTCCCATTGCCATTCCCCTCAGGAGGTCTCTCCCACACACACGCACACATACACCCCTCAGCCTCCCCCTCGTAGCGATCAATGTGTCAACTTTAGTGCCATAGAAGAGCCTTTCGGAAAGCGCGTTTTTCTAATTGCCAGCATCGAAACGAGGAGTGGGTACACGGGTGTGGGTATGGGTGCGGATATGGGTGTGGGTATGGGTGTGGGGTGGATGCCCACAGAGAGAATATTAACTCTCAATTTCTCGGGAGTGGACACGGATACGCGGATACACGGGCTCTGTGGCTTACATTTGTCACAATTGAAAGGGAATCGCTTATTAATCGGATGTGTAATTTTTGCAAAGCTTTTGATGGACTCGTAAGACAAAAGATCTTGAAATTGGTTTTGGGTTTTCATCCTTAAAACATATTTGAAATATAAGGGATACAATACTCGTTTGGGATAGTTCCAATAGTCTTCTTTGTCTTTCGGAAAAGTGATTCCATTTCTTTCTCTTAGAACTGGCTGGTTTGCCTGGCTGCAAATCCACGATGCATATCCTCTCAGCAGGGGTCTAAAAAAAGAGAGCGAGAGAGAGAGAGAGGCGCCGACAAAGTAATTACAAACTTAAACTGCCGAAAATGACTACGGCCCCACGGATGGCGAAGGGGTGCCAACGGGGGGAGGAGACACACACACACTCACAAAAAAAGGAGCCTAAAAAGCAGCAAAGCAGAAGCCAAAGAGTCAACACACACACACACACACGCACACCCACACAAAGAGAGTGTAAAAGAGACAGACAGAGAGCGAGAATGAAGAGAGAAGCGGCATTTGCTTGCTTGCTAATTATGTGTGTGCCTACCGCTCCTCCTCACTCTCACTCTTCGCTCCGACTTGGCTAGCTCTCTTTCTGCCATCTCTCTATCTGTCTGTCTCCCTCTCTGCTGCTGTTCTGCTGTTCTGCTCCTTTCGCTCCTTTGCTGAGGCTTCGCTTTTGCTTACATATGTAATTAAATTGCTCAATTAAAATTGCACACCCTTTTGATTATCGCTGGCGTACAGTTTGTATTCCTTCTCTGTGTCTCACTCTCTCTCTCTCTTTCTCTCTGGCTCAGTGTGGGTGTGTGTGTGTAACTTTTATTAATCAGAGAAAATCGTTTCCCAAAAAAACAGAAGAGTTCGTATATGAACACAGAAACAGAGACGCACATATTTCATATTCCAATAAAGACTATGGAATACTCTCTACATGAGAAGGGTCTCCATTCATTCGTTATTCTAATTGTGGATACAACAAGCTAAAGAGAATATAATGTTCTTCTAATTCAAAGATCATCTACATATGTAGATCTCTATAATCCAAACGCAAGGATTTTGCGTAGTGTACTCGAAACCGTAGCTCTATCCTAGCTATCCTTTTGTCTCACATATCTGAAAACGACATGAGGCATATGGCATACCGCATACCCTGTAACAGTGTAAACGTCCCAAGAGAGTATAATGGAAGGAGGGCTTCCACAATCGAGCGAAAGATGAAACCCAAAAAGCCAGTGAAATGACGGCCGCAATTGCCCGAAATATACTGTTTTTTTTTTCTTTCCTTTGTTTTGGTTTTTGTGTTTTTTTTTTTTCTTCAATTTTCTTTTGTGTTGCGCTCCCACGCTGGACCGGCGCTTGTGGTCCGCTCTCCCGGTCTACCCCCTAGAGTCCTGCTGCTGCTGCCGTTGCTGCGGCTGCTGCCGCCGCTGCCTTTGCCGTTAAATCAACACCATTTCGTAAATTAAAAGTGCCAAAGCAAAGCGTTTTCCGCTGTCGCTGCTGCTCGGCTGTCGCTGTCGCTGTCGTTCATATTAACTGTATTTACAATTATATGGCGCTCACCAGCTTCTTCCTCTCTCTCTTTGTTGGGCTTGCATCGTATGTCTCGTGTGTGTGTCTCGCTCCTCTCGCCCTCGTCGCCATGGCTGGCATATTTATGCATACTCGTACCATAATTCCCAGCCATTGCTTTCCATCCATCCATCCATCCTGCCCTCCTGTCCTGTTTTGTCCTGGCCGCCCTCTCAATCACATGCTGCTTGCCGTTGCCGCTGCTGCCGCTGCTGCTGCTGCTGCTGCTGCTTCCGTCTCCTTCTGAATTCGCCTGCTCTTTGATGTTTGCACAAGTTGGCAGCATCTTCTGTTGGTTGTTGCTGCTGCCAGCGGGCACTGCTTTCGCTTACGCAAGTTCTTCTCTTCTCTGCCAACAACAAATTCCCCATGGTGCTAATTAGCGGTTGTCCTCCGTCCTTAGTCCTTCGTCCAGTGCTGCTGCTGCTCCTGCTGCTGCTGCTGCGTCGTACTTTTGTGTGTACGTACAGTCTCGCGTATATTTTTTAATTGGGCGCACGCCAATCGTTCCTATTGCTCTCGCCTCTCGCTCTCGCGTCTCTCGCCTCTCGCTCTGCCTCTCCTCTCCTCTCGTCTTTTTGTATTCCCCGTTATCTCTAAACTGAATGTTGTTTTATGGCAGATTTGATTGAATTTCCGCTTTTCGTTTTCCTTTTTAGCGGCTTGTTGTGTGTTGGCTCTTGTTGCCAATGGAATTGAGTGGGAAATAGAAGGCCGCGGCGCGGTAGGTGCACGCGTGGCATATGCCTGCCGGCGAATCAGAGAGTGCCGCAGAGTGCAATGTACATGTATTCCGTTATTGTTTGCTCCAGCATCAGCTCTAGTTCCCGTTTATACGATATATTTTCTAGTTTCAGTTGTTGCAGCAATTAAAATAACTGGGGGATAGCTCTAGGATACAAAAACAGAGGCTATTCGTTGCTACTTATACGATATAGCAATTCCATTTGTTTTGTAGTCCCAGACGAGACCTTGTACAGTTTCGAAAGACCGATCTCCGATCTCCAAAGTGCTCTCTCACTGAAATTATACCAAAAAGTAGAGCCAGAACCTGCAATGAACCAGTTCGAGTTCCGGTTCCCGAGCAACCCGTTTCCCATTACCCAAAATCTTCCTCAACCGTCAACCACCTCCTTCCTGCTGCTCCTGCTGCTGCTGCTGCCGTTGTTGTTGTTGTTGCTTTCAATTGTCTAATTGAAAGTTAAATAAATTTTTGGTAACTTGTGCAGAAATTTTGTGCTGCTGCAGCAGAGTGCTGCAAGAGCGTCCTGTGGGAATGCCGAAGGGGTGGAAGATGCCACAGCAGAGTGAAGTGGGAGTCCAGGTTAATTTCTGTCTGTTGATATTTGTCGGGTGCCAAAACTATTTACCAAATGGTCTGAAATTTAATTGCACAATTACGAGTATTGCATTCTCATACTCGGATTATTACCCAACAAATGCAAATGAGAAGAAGGATGTGATTGATGGGATTTGATGGGATGGGATGGCATGGGTGGGTGGTGTTTGGGTGAAGGGTTTGTCTTTCGGTCAACTATAATTGGAGTATTACTTATTGGGTCAGAAAGGAACAGTAGAACAGAAGCCACTCCACACATTCACATACGTATTCCACCGTTCTCTTTCCACCACTTCCATTCCCATTCCCTTTCCCACTCCCCTGCTATCTGCTACCTTCTCCCTGCTGCCTTCTCCATTTCCATCCCACATCCACATCCCTCCCACGCATAGACCGCCTCAATATTTACTCTTTGTACTTGCAAAAGAAATTGTACTAATGGAATTATTTCATTTTTGTGGGTGGAGGCCAGCCCACAGAGTCCAGAAGAAGAAGGCACTGGGACTGGGTAGAGGGTGGGAGCAGGGGCAGAAAAAGAGAGAGGGAAGGAATCTGGGGAGGGGGTGGGTGGGTATGCGTCTCGTTTTGTTTTGTTTGTCGTTTTGATTTACTTTTGGTTTTTTTTTTCTCCTTCTTACGAGCACACCCCGCACTCGTTGGGGTATTCCGTATTCCGAATCCGGATCTTGGAGGCGATCAAATCTTACTGCAGCATTCACACTTTAAGAGATATAGATCTATATACTTGGTAGAGGCATACATAATACATGATATTATCTATATCTATATATCAAAAATTCGATCATTTCGATTGCACGATTCGGTGGGAATCTGCATATCACAATTCCCAGTCGCACTCTTCATTTGATTTTCTCTAAGAGAAATAATGCAAACAATGGGCATCCATTAGTCGCAATATCATCCATGGCACCGGCTTCTTCTTGTGATTTTTCTTTGGGATTCGCTGTGCAAATAGCGCAGTGTTCCACCACGTTCCATGTTCCGTGTTCCACGTTCGAATTGCGACGACTTTTTCCCCAGCTGCGTTTCATCTCTTCCCCGTGTACCCTCTATCCTATATGTATATGCTGTACCCTGTACCTTGTCCCCTTACCCCGCACAAATCAAAGCAGCAGAAATCAAGGAAAAAACCAGAGGAAGATGCTATGGGAAACCCCATGCCATGCCCCCCCTTCCTCCTCCGATACCAGAGGAAACCCAAGACCAAGCGCATTCCTTGCTCTGGCACTGTCACTGCCACTGGCCCACTCCCCGTCGCTGCTTCTGTCAGCATCGCCAGTTGAGAAAAACTTTTTTGTTTTCCTTTGGGGCGTTTCAAATAATTTTTTGACTGATTGAATTATTAATAAAATTGATCGAAATGCAAAGAGATTCGAATCGAGTCGAGCCGATGACGATGGTGGTCAACAAAAAGCGGAAAAGCGGAAATTTATATAACGTTTTTTTGCTTGTTTCTTTTTTGGTTATTATATGATTGAATTGCCTTTAAATGGCTGGTTGGGGGTAGCCCCCCGCACCCCCCAAATAAGTGGGGAATGGAGGCTAGTGGAATGGTGCCCTGCAGGACTGTCCTGTGACCTGGCTGTGACTATTGTAGGTCACATTTAATGAACACGAATTTCCATTAATATATGTACGCATGCATTAATTACAATTAATTACCCTCCCCCCAAGCATAGGATTGACTATCTTTCTGTCGCGTGTGACATCAATTGTACCTGACATTTGACCAGGCGACATGTGTTTTACACAATTCTGTCACATTTCAAACTCGTCCTGCGTCCTGCGAGTTCGGCGGGATTGATTATTCCAGTGACTTACTCGCAGACTAAAGGAATCACTTCACCCCCCGCCCTTGTGGACATTGTAACATTAATTTTCTGATTTTTATTAATATTATTAAATTATTAAAAATGATTATTATTAAAAAGAAAGGATACTTATGGTATCCCAAAAGATTATATTTCGAACAGACCCCAACAGACGACGCACTGGACGCACCACGCGTCTGTCCGGCTATGTCCTGTCCTCATCATTTCGTGTCCTGTTTCGTATTTTTTTTTTGTATGAAGTTTATTTCTTCTGCTCGGCCATCTCCAAAGTGCATAAAATATTTACAGAATATTTTAAAATCAAAATTAAATAATAAAAAACGAAGTCTGCTGCTCTCTGGCCGAACCCCAAACCGGAACACCCAACCCCCAAACCCCCAACCCTCCACCCCCAACCACCGACCACCGCCATCGCTCCCCAATGGGAGACCAATCAAGCGGCCAAAAGCTATAGCCTTTTTATTAATTAATTTATTTGGTGTTTCTCTTGTTGGTCTTGTTGCATGCCCCCCACATGCTGATGTACATATGCCGATGTCCTGGCAATTCAATTCATTTTTATTACGAATATTATTTTAATTTTTATGAACACCCTGCTGCACATGGGGTATATACGTTCATAAACGCACATCTGGAGAGAGAACTGGTGATCTCCTCTGAGCTGATTATTTCAGCTGTTCCTCCTTGCTTCCTGCTATTCTTCCAGCCCCTTTTGGCGAGGGTATCTGCCAGTCCAGTCACCAGTCTTCAGTCTCCAGTCTACAGTTTCCAGTTTCCAGCCCAGTCAATCGTAATCATGTACTCTTTTTCCCCAATTGATTGCTTACATTCTATATTTTTTGCTTTCATTTCGGTTTAAAACACTTTTTTGTTGATCTGTTTTCGGTTCGGTTCGGGTTGGTTCGGTTGGTTTGTGTTACTGTTATTAATATTAAATATTTATTTTGTGATTTTTATTTAATTTGCAATCTATACTCGACTCGTAGACTCTTAATTGCAATTGGATTGAGGCTCCTTCTCCTGCTCCTGCCACTCCTCCCTCTCACAGTGCAAAAAAAAAAAGTGTTGCCTACTTGTTGTACTCTCTCTCTCTCTCTCTCTCCTCACAGCCTGCCAGGGCTGCCAACTTTTCTGTAGTTTGGAATCGTTTTTCGCATGGTCTTCCCCCTTTTTTTTTTTGTTGGCTCCTTTTGGCCCCTGCTCTCTCCGCTCCGCGCAACAATCAAAATTAAAATGAGTGGCTTATTAAAATTTTAACGCTCAAAAAGCATTTTTACTTGCGTTTATTTTTCGCTTTCTGCTTGGTCAACGAGAGGGGACACGAGAGACACAGAGAGAGAGAGAGACGACCACTGAGTGGGTGGGGTGGGGTGGGTTGCGGTGGGTTGGCTACTTTGATGTATTTTCGTATTCCGCTGAGATTCGCGAGCCACGCAATGAGTGGGGCAGGAGAGGCTGGGAGAGGCGGTAGCAGTGGCATTGGCAGAAGAGCTCTCTCTCTCTCTCTGTCTGTCTCCCTCTCTGTATCTCCCTCTGTTTGGTCAGCATTCAGCATTCATCGCTGTATCTCTGACATTTTGAAACGCTGATTGATTTTATTTATAGTCAGAGTCAGAGCCAGAGTCAGACTCCTCCATTCCATTCCATTCCATTCCTCCCCAAAGTCCCCTTTTAATTACATTGATTTTCCTTAAATTGTTCTCATCCTCTCACTCTCTCTCTCCCAACGTCTCTGTCTCTCTCTCGCTCGCTTTATTTGCACATCATTAAAATTGTACAATTATTACAAGTAAAATGGCAAAACAAAAACTAAGACAAACACAAATCTGCTTGGCACTCAGTCAAGATTGGAGATTTCCTTCACCGAATGATTCGTACTCGAATGTAAATTCGGACTGGAACGGAATTCTCGGATAAATGAAAGAAACGATAATCGAATTTCGGGGAACTTCACATAATGGAATATGGAAATGAAATTGTCGGGACGGGAAGGGAATACGAGTAACATATATGTACATGTTGTTGGAAAATAGGTCGGTCAATATCGGCGCTATGGAAACAAGTTACAGTCGAACTTCCATATCGCGAATCTTAAGAAGAATTCGCTGTATGAAAAATTCGTAACATGGAAGTCGGTAAAAGAAACTTTGGTACGGATCGATATTGCAGTGTTCTGAAGATAAATTCTTTATTTGGATCTCTCGAAATGGAAACTCCATATACACTCGTACATTCAATATATCCATCGATCTATCTATCTAAAAGCTTTTATTCTAGTCTTATTCTTCCATCAACCTCTCTGGGATGATATCTAAACTATTTCCTTTCACTTTTTCCAATTGAAACTCTCTTCGATAGGTTTTTATTCAAATTTCAGCTGAAATCTGTTCAGCTGAGGCTGTTCTTTATCCCACTTGTTTCACTCTTTCCTTTGTTATTCCCATGGATGCTGTGTTCCCATTGTTTCGCTCGTTCCACGAATTCCGTTTCCCAATTGTTTCACACTTTCCTTTTCAAATGTCCTTTTTATTTGGGAATACAATGAAATCTGATTGCTCAACCTCAGTCTGCGGTACCTGCAATCCACTCTAGATTTCACTTCACCAATCCACCAATCCATTTTGTTAACTTATGCATGAATGCGATGGATAAGCATTCATTCATCCCCATGTGAATCGGTTCATCCTCATTCATCCTCATTCATCCTCCTCCATCCATTCATTTTTCCTCCACTTTGGGCGGGCGTTTTAAAATATTCAATTGGCTGCTGCTGCTACTCATTATTTGTTAAGTGGCTTAATGAAAGCGTCTCCCACTCCCATAGCCACTCCCGACCCTCCCCCACTCCACCTTCTTTTGCTCCCACCCTCTGACGCCCTCTTCTGACCATTTGCCTTTAATTAAATCGCATTTTTTAATGTGTTTGCATAACTTTTGCTTACCCTCCTCTGCCTCCCCCTCCGCCCCTGCTCACTCACTCCCTCACTCACTCACTCACTCTCTGTCTCTCTCTATCTCTTTTGTTGCAGACAAGCTAGCCAACTGCTTCGTGTGCAAGGCGGAGGCATGTCCAAGGACACGGCCCCTGAAGAAAGGACGCGGCCAGCAATACGGAATACCGGATGAGTCGATACCGGCGGGGGCGCGGGTGTGCAACAGCTGCCAGTGCAAATCGGTGCGGAACCGCTACCCGAACTGTCCCCTTTCGACGTGCCCCAATCCCAAGGATCGGGCCCAGCGGCTGCGCAACATACCGTCGCGACTGTTCGAGCTGGCGCCCGAGGTGCGTGATCCTGTGATGGCTGAGTTCCAGATACCGCCGCATGCGACGCGCTGCTGCTCCGCCTGCCTCATGCGCATCCGGCGCAAGCTCGACCCTCAGCTGAATCTCACGGACGGAGCCGGCGGCGGGGGTAGCGGCGGCGACGAGACGGATGTCAGCACCTCGTCCTGCGACGAGCGAGAGCCTGGCGGCTCCGACACAGCCTCCGTGGAGAGTCCCGAGAATCTGCAGCGCCACAAGCCCCTGACCCTGACCAAACAGCAACAGCAGCAACAGCAACAGCATCAGCTGGGCATCCAGTTGCCCCAGCCGCCTCCACCAGTGCCCCAGCAGCACCTGCACCAGCAGCAGCAACAGCAGCAACAGAAGCCCAGCCCAGTGGGCGCGGGACTACGAGGCATGGCCGAGTTCATCATCACCCCCACGCGGATGACCTCCAAGGCATCGGCGGGGCCGGACAACGAGCGTCTGCTGCCCCCCGCCGCCGGACAGGCGCCCAAGAAGCAGAAGACCAGCGAGGAGTACGACTCCTCGGCCACGGAGACGGCCGACGAGGAGAACGAGAACTCTCCGGCCAACCGCCAGAGCCCCAAGGTGCTCTTCAATGCGGTCCACGCCCACGGCCACGGTCATGGCCACGGACACGTACACGGACATGGACACGGCCATCCGCATGCCCACGGACACGGCCATGGGCATGGACACGGTCACGGACTCGGACATGGACACGGTCATGGTAGCAACAATGTGGGCGGACTCCAGCCTCCAAACGCCGCAGGAGTGGGAGTGGGAGTGGTAATGGGAGGAGCCGGAATGGGAGGAGTGCCGCCCGGAATGGGTCCCGGAATGGGAGTTGGACAACAGCAACAGCAGCAGCAACAGCAGCAGTCACAGCCGCAGCCGATGAACGGTCCCATCAGCATGCGCCGCGAGACGGTCAATAATGTGCAGGACTGCGTCTTCTCCGTGATCGAGCGGTCGCTGAAGCACAAGGGACCAGAGCGCAAGCAGTCCTCGCAGCAGTCCTCCTCTACCGGAGGGATGCCCCCCAACCAGGCCGCCTCTCAGCAGCAGCAGCAGCAGCAACAGCAACAGCAGCCGCCTCCCTCCCAGCATCCGAACAACCTGGAGCGCAAGGAGCTCACTATTGTCCGGGAGTATCGGCAGGACGGAAATGCCACTCTCCTGAAGCAACAGCAGCAGCAACAGCAGGCGGGAGCTGGACCGCTGCCGCCCAGCGGCCTGCCACACGGCACCTCCGTGCAGAAGCTGCCGTCGCGTCCAGCGGCCGTGCCACCGCCGTCATCCTCCAGCAGCGGCAACGGAACCAGCAGCAGCAGCAGCAGCGACGGCAATCTGGCCACCCTCTCCGTCGTCAACTCCCATCTAGGGGGAGTCGGCGTGGGCGTGGGTCCGCTAACGCATCCCGGACTTATAGGCCATCCCGCCGCCACCTCCGTGGGAGTGGGTGCTAGTGTCGGGGACAAGGCCACAATTACGCCCGTTGTCAAGAGCGGACTAGGTCCTGGCTCCTCCAAGGGCGGGCTCCCATCCAGCCACTCGGCACCGCCGCCACTCGGCGCCGAGACGATCATCTACAATGTCCCGACCAGTCACGGACCGCCACCCACCCATCCGCAGCGGGGAGTGCCGCCTCCGAGCCAGCAGGTGTCGGACTCGGAGCCGCAGACCCTCGACCTGAGCATCAAGAAGCCGCCGAGGGACAGGGATGGCCACTCGCCCCACACGGGACCTGGCGGATCGGGTGGATCTGGTCCCGGAGGAGCGGATCGGCACCATGTGCCGCCGTCCTCAATATCCAGCGCCATGAAGCACATCGTCCGCTCCACGGCCATGTATCGCGGAGAGGCCGTCTCTGTGCCGACGCTGGCAACGGCCGGCTCCTACATGTACCAGCAGCCGCACGGCCCGCTCAAGGTGACGGGCGGTCCCGGAGTGGGACCTCTAGCCGGAGCCGGGCCCGGGCCGGGTGGCTCGATCTACGTCCAGCCAGTACAAGTACCTGTACCCATCTCCATTGGCCAGGGCCAGATGCCGCCGCGCTCCAGCCAACCGCCACCGGCCCAGCCCCAGCACCAGCCGCCGCCACCATCGGGTGGACGCGTCTCCTCCAAGGTGCAGCCGAAGCTCAGTCCCCAGCAGGCACACCACCTGCATCCGGCCCACGCCCAGCACGGCCCCCATCCGTCGCACCATCCGTCACACCCATCGCATCCGTCGCATCCGTCACACCCCTCGCAGCACGCATCGCCCTCCCAGCAGCAGCAGCAGCAGCAGCAACAACAGCAACAGCTGCTGGTGAAGAGCGGCTCCATCACGCACGGAACCCCGGCGAACAGCGCCCAGCAGCAGATAATCGTGCATGCGGCGACCTCCTCGTCAATGCTCAGCCCCAAGTTCGAAAGCATGGTGCGTCAGACACCGCCCGGAGTCGTGTGTCCGCCGGACAGCGGCAAGCATGGCTCAATTACGCAGGGCACGCCCCTCCATCTGCCCCAGCACCATCTGGAGAGCAAGCGGGCGTTCGATTTCTACAAGAGCTCGCAGCGCCACAGTCCCGCCCAGGCGGGGCCCGGCTCCGGACCAGGTGGGCCCGTTCCTGGCCAGCTGCCGCCACCACCGCAGCAATCCTCGCCCCAGGCACCGCCCCCGCAGGGATACGGCGTCGGCGTGGGCTCTCCCTACGCCCGCTCCCCCTTCGGCAGCGTTGTGGAGCAGGCCCCGGTGCTGAGCACGCGGCAAATTGTGATGCACGACTACATAACGTCACAGCAGATGCAGGGCCAGCAGCAGCAGCGCAACGTATCGCGCGGCAGCGCCAGCGACAAGGACAAAGAGTCGCCCTCGCCACGCAACAGCGTCGGCAGCAGCAGCGGCGGCTTCTCTTACGACAAGGAGCCGACGCCCCGTGGTCGGCCCGAGTACTCGAGCCGTGCCTCCCCGGCAGACCATGCCAACAGGTGAGTGTCCCAGCCCCACTCCACTTGAAGTGGAAGTGCAACCAGAACTGGAATGTGTAACTAATCTCCGCCACAATCTCTCCCCACAGCACACCCAGTCCTCATCGTACGCCGCCGCCGCAACGCCAGGGTGTGATTCAACGCCACAATACAGGTTCCAAACCACCCTCGCCCGCTGCTCCGCCGCCGAGCCGCATGCACATCGTGACGCCCTATCAGTATCCACCAGGTGAGATATCCACCCCTTCGGCTGACCTCCACAGATATCCTGCAGCCACAGACTAATCTCAAATATCTAATCCACTTTAATCACCCAACTCCACAGCTGGCCACGATGCCTTGGCCTCGTTTGTGGATGTGGCCGTGCAGCAGCCACAGCTGCCGGTGCCATCGCAGAAGGGCGACAAGTCGCCGGGCTCTTCACAGCCGGGCGGAGGAGGCCCACCAGGACCAGGCGGTCCCCATGCCGGACCACCGGCCCCGCCGCCACACGCCGTGGCCGTGTCGCAGGTACCACCGGCGGCCCATCACGACATGCGGTACAGGGATCTGGCCATGCACCACCAGCAAATGGCCGCAGCGGTGGCCGTGCACCAACACCAGCTCGTCCAACAGCAGCAGCAGTATCGCCAGCACCTGAACGCCGCGACCGCCATGCACCTGCAGCAGAACGCGCGCGATCGGCGCCAGCAACTGCAGCACAATCATGCCATCGAGCGCGACCGCGAGCTCCTCCAGAACCAGGAGCGGATGCAGCGTGAAAGGGACCGCGAGCGGGAGCGCGAACGAGAGCAGCGTGAACGAGAGCGCGAACGGGAGAGGGAGCGCGAAAGGGAACGGGAGCGTGAACGGGAGCGAGAACGAGAGCGTCGCGAGCAGGACAGGGAGCGTCGCGTGGTGGCCGAAGAGCGGGAGCGCCGCATGGAGCGGGATCGCATTTTCGCCGGCGGCGTGGTGACTGCAGCCGGACCCGGTGGCCCACCACCGCCAGGACACTACATACGCGCCCCAGTCCCCGAGACAGGACCACCGCGCTCCATTCCCGATCGCGACCGAGAGTAAGTACAACACCACAATATTATCAAAGATCGTTTTTGGGATTAGTGGACAGAGTGGAGAGCAGAGAATGTACATATAAAGAGAGTAAATACTCGCATGCGGGATGTTGGGGAAAAGAGCTCTAGCCCAAAATCCCACTGAAGTGTGTTTGAGGATTGCGATTATAAGGATATCGGCATTTTGTACCTAAGTACATGCTTATGTATGGGCATTTCCATGGTCCAAGGGTATAACATACTCGAAGAGATATGGCCTCAGGTGTATGCCGTGCGCATGCGCCTTGGTTTTTTGCAATTATCTCTATATATCGAAAAAATCTTCAGTATACGACTGCTGTATACGACTCGAAATTTGTGCATCCAGTGCTTCACCCACTGATGTTATGTCTTGAGGTATTAATTGATCGAAGTCTCATTAGATCCTCTCTGAAATATACTCCAATGATACTTATGGCCATATTGACAAATGATGGCAAATCTTCTAATGAAAGAAAAGCTTATAAATATGTACACTGGGAAAAACTATATTAAACTTTTTGAAATCTTTTAGACTTGTAAAATAATCGCCACTTCAACATCCTTAGATACTATCGTCCCCCACATACCAGCCAGCCGGCTGAGGATACCCCCGGCCAGCTGAGCGCCCAGAGCCTGATCGATGCCATCATCAAGCACGAGATAAGTCGCACCAACGACACTGGCGCCACCGGGCGCGAGTTCCCGCGACCCTCATTCGTAAGTCATCTAGAGCTGAAAGCACCCAAAGTGTGGGCATCCCGAACTAACAGAAATTCTGCTTCCCACGCCCTTTCTCCCTCCGATCCCCCAGCAGTACCATCGACAGCCGCTGGAGCTATCGGCGGAGAACAACGGCAAGGCCAACTCCCAGTCCCCGAACGTCATTAACATTGATCTGGACCAGGAGCGCCTCTCTGCCGCAGCTGCCGCGGCAACGGCTGCCATCCAGCAGCAGCAACAGCAGCAGCAGCAGCAGCAGCAGCAACAGGGTCCTCCACCACAGCAGCAGTCGAGCCAGTCGCGTTCCATTCACGGATCGATGCGCGGCCAGCCACATACGCCCACATCCCAGGCGCAGGGCCCCGGACCGGCACCCAGTCCCCAGCAGATCCACACCAAGAGCATAACATTCGGAGAGCTCACCGACTCGATCATCACCAACGACTACGTCTCCAATCCACACATGCGGCCCACGCCCCCCTTCATGACCTACATGGAGGGTCCGCCGCAGGCGATGCTGCCACCAGACCGCTGGAAGCAGAACCGACGTATGCAGCACAAGGCCGAGGAAGCCAAGCACCAGGCACAGCAGCAGCAGCAGCACCACCACCAGCAGCAACATCAGCAGCAGCAGCAGCACCACCAGCAGCAGCAGCAGGGTCCTGGTGGCGGTCCTAGTGTGGGACCAGGATCCTCCGGAGGTCCACCCGGCGGCAGGGCAAACACGCCCGAGGATGGACGCAACATCATTCGCATGCCCCAGGCGGTCAGTCCCCGCAAGTACGCCCACGAGATGATGCTCCACCAGGCCGCTGTAGAGAGGCTCTCCGCCGGAGAGGCCGGACACTACTTCCTGCCCGGATCGGTAGTGAGTCGCGTGGGTGTTCCTCCGCCCCCCGATCAGCGTGTGCCGGGCGGAGGTGGTGCAGGCGGAAACGTGAGCACCATCGACAACTACGTGAAGAACCGCATCGCGGAGGTGATGCGTGACGACATAGGCTATTCCAAGAACCGCATTGTGGAGGTGCGCTCGGACGACGATCCCGGCGACCTAGTTGCCCAATCGCACGCAGCCGCAGCAGCGCACGCCGCCCACGTGGCCCACGCGGCCCATGCGGCCCACGCAGCCGCCCTGGAGCACCAACAACAACAACAGCAGCAGCAGCAGCACCGCAGCAAGGATACTCAGCAACCGCCGCCGTCGCACGAGATCAGCGTGTCCCGGAAGACGCCCAATCAGTACGAGGTGGTCGACGGCAGCGGTCGTCGCTCGGGGGGCGCCAGCTCCAACAGCCACCACCCGTCGGCCTACCATCCGCCACCGCCGGCCTTCGCCGCCAGCACCTACACCTACCCGTTCAGCGCACTTACCGTGCCCAGCGCTGCGGGCGGGCTGCCGCCGCCGCCGCAGGCCATGCAGCTGGCGCACCAGCCAGCGCCGCCCAGCCACCTGAGTGCCAAGACCAAGGCGGCACACGCCCTGAGCGATCTTGGGGGCGCGGGCGGGGGCGTTAGTCTAGTGGTGGGCGGCGGCGGAGCCGGCCTCGGACCCGGTGGAGTCGGTGGCCCCGGGAGTGGTAGCGGTGTCGGACAGGGGGGTGGCTCTCTGAGTTCCAGCGTATCGGCGGCCGCTGCGGTGGCTGCAGCAGCAACAGCAGCAGCACTAGCAGCGGCCAGCGAGCCAAAGCCTCTGCTGTCGTCCAAGTACGAGGCACTGAGCGACGAAGATTAGTTGTGACTGCAGGCGTCGTCGTCGGGTCTACGACATCTGACGGCAGCAGCGACGGCGCCTCCAGCAGCAGCATCAGCAGCAGCAGCGGCAGCAGCAGCGGTAGCAGCAGTCAACAACCCACTCAGCCCGCTGAGCCTGGTCTACGGCTACGGCTATCGACGGCACCATCCGTCCGTGCAGCCAGCGCACTCTCACCCGCACTCGCTACCGCTCCCGCTTCCGCTCACACACCAGCATTCGCATCCACATGCCCAGCAGCTCCCGCTACCGCTGTCGCTAACGACGCATCAGCAGCCATCGCCCCGGCACCACTATCAGCCGACGGCACTGCCCCCGCCCCTGCAGTCGCAGCAGCAACAGCATCATCATCACCAGCAACAGCAGGCCCATCAGCAGCAGCAGGCGGCGCAGGAGGCGGCACATCAGCAGGCGGCGCAGCGAGCGCATCAGCAAGCGCATCTGGCGGCACAGGAAGTGGCGCAGCAGCGGGCGGCACAGCAGAGGGCACTGTATTATGCGAGCGAGCATTATGCGGCCAGCGGCGGTGGCAGCGCTGCCGGCGGTAATCCGGGCTACTACTGACATCAGCAGGATCAGGATCGTATGTAAAAAGCAAAGCGATGCACCAGCAACTATACGCATATATATATATATACGCATATATATATATATATATACAGATATAGATACAGATACAGATACATATATCTAAAAACTAAGAGAGAGAAAATGTAAAAAGCAAAACACAGAAGAGAGAAATGGGTTGGCATAGGCCATAGGCGATAGGCTTTAAGATTGAAAAGGCAAAAGTAAACATAGAGAGAGCGAGAGAGAGTGAGTTAGTGAGCTAGAGGGAGATAATTAACTGATACCCAAATTCTTTGCACTCCTCCACCTCCCTCCCACACACACACACACACACACACACACAAACGCACACACCACACCAACACACACACACACACACATGCACACACCCATTGATAGTGTAGTTAGGACTAGCACAAAAGGAAGAGAGAAAAAAAGGAAAAGGATTTGAACTGAAAATCGGCAATCGGCTATTGGTCATCGGAAATCTATTGGACATCTATTTAAACCTGAATCTTAGATTAGACGAATGAAATTGTTTTTTTATTGGACTGGTACATATGTACATACATGCCTCCCGCACCATCGCAATTACCCCTTGTTACCCCTTGAGGGACAGAAGCAGACCTGCTGCTGCTGCTGCTCCTGCAACTCTTGGGTCCCACTCTCGATTCGACTTCACTCCACTCGACTCCACTCCATTCTCATCTCTCTCTCTCTCTCTCTCTTAGATGGCGCACACACACACATGCTCCCTTTAGGTCCCCCGCCCGTCCGCCCCTCCAATGTGACAGAGCCCCTGGGCTCCATCAATGTCCTTTGTACTGTTTCCACATGTGTGTGCGTAAGTGTACTTTGTGTTTGGTGTCCATTTGCTGTCGTGCAACAAGTGTTAGCTTTCCTTCCCCTCCCCCACCCCCAGTCGGTAGAACATTATGAATGGTAGTGACTAAATAACTATATATATATATAAACCATAAATGTATGTATAACAAGAAACCACACACACAATATACACATACATATATATATATATATATATATATATATATATCCACACACACCGTAAACGTATAGCTAAGAGTAAATCAAGTGGAAATATATAGAGAAACACACACTGTTGGGCTGTTCTTAGAAAAGAGAAAAAATATCTAAACTTAAACGGAAGAGGAAGTAAATTTATTATTTTTAACTGTAGCATAACCACTCCACGCCCCGCCCTGCTCCTCCCAAAAAAAAACACATTATTTAAACGACTTTTTGTAAATTTCATAAAAGAAAGAAGAGAAAAACTGCGCTTAAGTTTAGCAAGTGAGCATCGTTTCAATCGATCTTATCTATACGTATACCCCCTTAAAATTACGATTACGATTATTATTCGTTTATATATATACATATATTATATTATAGTTTTTTCAATTTTATATACGCAAAATTTAATTTACGATGGATTTTTGTGTGTTGCATCCACTGTAAGCGAACGCGCTATTATTGGATTATGATTATGTACTACTTTTATTGCTAAGCTTATGGAATGTCGCATGTAAGTCAAATAAAGAAACGAAACGAAAAGAAAAGAAAAGTATAGAAAACCCCATACAAAATGATACATACGATGCACATGTAATACCTAGAGTTACATACATATGCAAGAAGAGAGCAGGAGGCAATGGCAACATGGCAACATGGCAACATGGCAACATGGCAGCCCGCACCTGTATGGATGGACATGCATCTATGATAGTTGATGGCAAGAGCATTATACATATATATACAATATATATTGATGGATGTATGTACGTATGTATGTATGTATGTATACGTGAATATATATGGGATATAAATATGCATATTTTTTTATATAAACCCTATGTCTAACGAAACAGTTTAGTGTTTAGCTATTTTACTGTTTAATTCGTTTTTTTTTTAACTTATTTTTTTTACATGCAAACGCAAAAACAAGAATGAAACCAATTGAAAAACCACAAAACAAAATAATTAAATATTTTTAATACATAATGAAACTAAAAACAAAAAACAATCTATATATAAATATATATATATATACATATATACATATATATACGAGTATATATAGTATATATTATAAAGTAAACAACAAACGCTAAGACTTATTCAACAAAACAGAAAACTGTAAAATATTAACGGAAAATGATAAATATATCGATATGTATGTGAATGTAAAAGCTAACGGTAAAGATACCGATAAAGATAATGATAATGATAACGATAAAGATAAAGATATGCATTGAAGCGGAAACGGAAATGAAAATGCTATAAGAAACATGTAACGCAACTCTGGGCGTCAGAGCAGAAGCAACGTTTTAGTTAAGAGCATAACGCGTATTTTTTTTTATAAATATATATATATAACAAATTAAATAATGAAACAAATTCTATATATACAGAAACCAATTTTACAAATATATATATATATATACAAATATATATATATGAATAAATGTATGTAAAACGACAAAAAATTATAACTAACAATTTGAACGGCGTCCGGAGCCCCAGTCTGGTGGGTGGTTATGGTTGGGTTGTGTTTTGGGGTTCGGGTTTGGGATGGGGTTGGGTTGTGGTGATGTATCGCAAACGGAGGCGGAACGAGGACTGGGACGAGGACGGACCGGACAGACTCATGGACATATGCTTGGCCTGAAACAGAGCCGACAACACAACGAAACAGCTTGCCGTTGCTCCCACTCGACCAACTCGACCCGATCCTGACCCAATTCCGATTCCGAATCGATTCGATCCTCGATAGAGAGCACTTTCTATACATATAAATATATAAAAGCAGTAAACAGATAAATATGTATATGTATGAACAAAAATAACCGAATTTTAATGCTGTGCGAAAGCGCCAGTCGATGGATGTATGTAAAACAAGAAGAAGCGCATTAAAACGACGCATTAAGCAAGCCACAAATGGAAATTCACTACATTGGAGGAACTTTTTATTGTTTTGGATATATTCTGTTGTTGGAGAAATACAAAAATCTATATATTATATGGTAAACAAGAAATATGGTGAACAAAAACAGTTTTTGAAGACATCAGCGAAAACAATAAACCAATATTTATGAAACAAGATGGAAACAGATGGAGGGATAGATGGTAAAACAGGCATATTGTGTGGGGGAATATGCATATTATGTGTGACGAGGCGCAGAGCTAGAGCTGATTATGATCGATACCATGATAATGATGTTTAGCACCTAAGTTTTAGTTTGTAACCTTATGCCTTAAGTTGTAAGCTTACAAATAATAATATAAAATTAAATACAACATATTAAAAAGCTAAAAAACAAAAAAAAAACCAAAATATAAATAAAAAGAAATACAAACAAATAAAACAAAAAGATGTGTATAACAACATTTTTTCTCATTATTTTTCGTTTTGGATTATCTGGTTTTCTTCTTGCATTGATAACACTATGCAGCAGATTTGTGGCTTTGAATTTGTTCAATGAATTAACGGGTATTTTTTCCATAGGGTGGTGTTTTTTTTTAAATTAAAAAATATGGTATTCTTTTAATGTTTTTTTCAGAGTTAGTACTTTTTTCACAAAACCTAAGAATTTTAGATCTGCTTGTATTTATAATTGATTCTGAATTCTGAAGAGCTGATAAATATAGCTATAAGTCGGACACTTCATCTTACTGCCAGGAAAATATAAAATATGTTAAATACTGGTACATACCTTTCCAAAAACCGTTTAAAACTGATAAATACACAAAATGTTGGTATTTTTTGTAAAAACAAAATAGGGTCGGAGTTTTCAAAGTCCGAAATTTGATTTTTGGAAACCCCAACAAATTAAAAATGTTGTATTTGAAAGCTTAATATTTTCCAGACGGTAAGCTGGAGCTACAAATTTTGTGGGTCTTTTTCAGAATTGTAAATCTTTCTTGAAAACCTCTCAAAATAATATGAAATTTTCGTTTTTTACAAACCAGCCTGAAAGTATGCCATAATTTCTTAATAAATCCACTCTTAAAGTGGCTGCTATAAAACTATGAAATATAGTTAAGGTGCTGGCTATGAAACTATTCGCTTTGGGTGTCATGAAACTCTGGACGCTGACCGCTATGAAACTATGGAATGTGGCTGCTATGAAGCTGCTGCTATTGAAGCTGCTTAAACCTGCTGGTAACTGGACCTTGGACTTAATCGTTTTTGTTTATTTGGTCCCATAGTCCGTCCAATCGGAGAAAAGACTTTCCCAGACGGTCAATTGTAGCGTTCCGATGCCTCAAGATCCTCTCTGATCGTTCAGGTTAAAATGAATCGGCATGTTCAATTTTGTCCACCTGCCTTATGGCGGGCATCGAATGAAAATAGCTTTGGAAATAACAACAACGAACAACAATCGGTGTGCCGGACGGACGGTCTCTCCGCCGGACCGATAGCGTAACGTCACTGGAGGGGAGATTGGCGATAACCCCCCGCCATAGAGAGCGGCCATTGCTGTAGAGTAAATGGAATCGAGTCTGTTTTTTTTGTTTGTTTCATTTATTTTGTAACGCTTTCATTTAATTGCTAGATAACCTAAAATTCGCCATAAACTAAATGATTTTCACTTCATAAAAATTTAATTTACTATATAAAAATACACACAGTTGTGTTGCAGTGGAAGCATAAATAGGCATGTTTCAGCATGTAACAAAATTCATGTACAGTTGTGTTCGATCCTGATCGGTTGTTGTCTTTTTTCGTTTCTGTCTTTTGTGCGGAAGAAATCAACGAATTATCATGGTACATATATATGTAGATAGTATGGTTATATAAATAACGAACAAGGCATTGTAGTATATAATAAGTATATTGTATAAATAATGAATAATTCAACTGGCATTCAAAAACTCTTTCATGTTTCCCCTCTCTGATATCGATTATGTGGGTCATTATTCCAGAGTTCTCTCTCCATCTCTCTCATTTCCGAATAAAATATTCATTTTTTTACTGAAAAGGGAAGACGATGTGGGGCGTAAGGCGTACAGTAAAGTAAAGTAAAGTAAAGAGTTCCATTTGATAAGGCCACATATTGACGTTCATAGGATTTTGTTTTGTGTTTCTGTGCTTGTTTGTTGTACAAAAGGGAAGAGCATGTTTACATATGTAAAAAAAATTATTTTATAATAATAACCAAAAGCTGGGGGTTTCATTTACGTCTAAGTTTAAGTATAAATACAGCAAAAAAAACAGTTGTTTATATTGGTTTGTTTACATAGTATCATTATGTGGTATTCCTTTGCACTCTGCCGTAACAAGTGGGGATTGATTGGGTAGATAGTAATTAAATACAAATAAATAATTAATATGCCTTTTTTTTTGTTGTTTTGTGTTTTTTTCACTCTTTCTCAAGACTATACATAATTTGTGTGTTTTCTGTATTTGTTTCATATTCATATATAATATATTAATGATAAGGCACTTTGAGAATTATATACCCCCCACATTTGATTAATCAACGAGCGCGCTTCTTTCCCTCTCTCTTTCTCTATCTTTTTTTTTAAATTTTCTCGAATTATTCTGTTGCTTCTGTTGCAATGTTGCAAATTGTACATAAATATAACACCACTGCCGCTGTGAAATCAATCTAATAAATATAAATAGTTAAATATTGGATTTCGATTGATTTTGAATGGAACAATGACAAAAAAAAAATAAAAAATAAGGATTCCAAAAATATCTATCAATTCGGGTATAAATACACATAAATCTATGTAGAGGGTGTCACGTGTCTGTCTGTGTGTGTGTACATAAATAATTTAAACATTTCCATTAAGTTGTCGCTCGCTATTTAATATTTGTTGCTCCGTTTCGCTTAATTATATATCGCTTACACTGTACTCAGTTTTATGTGTATTGTGTTTTGTTGACCTGACCGCCTCCCACAAACACCAAAGATCAACCAAAGATCCCCCCGAATACATATATTCATCATAGTATAGTATAATATAGTTGGTTGTTTCTGATTCTGGGGGATTCCCTTGCAGGAAAATGGGGGTTTTGTGGTTTTGGGGGCTGGCTGGGGGTCTGGGATCTGGGGCTTGCGGTCCCGTATAAATAGGGGCTGCTCTTCTCTTCTCATCTCGCGTAACACTAACAATTATAATTATATAACTGCACCCAAAATAAGAAATCAAGAAAAAATATAAAATAAATTAAGTTAAATAAAAATATATAATAATAAACAAAATGATTCTTCTTGAATATACCATATAAAAAAAACATAAAATTATCAATGGTCAAAATATGTGTGTTTGTGTGTGTGTGTGTGCGCGCATTTGTGTTCATGGGTATGTGTGTCTGTTTATGTGCATGTGTGTCTGAGTGTATAACTGTATGCGTGAGCGGGTTGGTTTCATAAATTATTAACATTAATCGCATATAAAATATCTGGTATGTATTTATATTTATGTGAAAATAAATTATATTTTGTGTCTAATAAATCAGCATTTCCGTTTGTCTTACAAAAATTTATTCATAAGATATCATTAACAAGAATCGAATCGAATATCGAGCAGTGTTCGTTCGATATCGATAGTCTTTTATCAATGATCAATCGACAACGATCTGTTTTGTTCTTCTTTGTCTTTTTTTTGTTATAATTGTGATTGGGTCTTTTTGTTTTTGTTTTGTTGCATTGCAGAGGACTGCAAGAGGTATATCATCGTTAATAGCAATCGCCAGTGGATTGGCATTGGCGCTATCGCTATCGTTATCGTTATCATTATCGTAGTCTCGTAATCGTAAGTATGTTTAATTTATATAAAAGTTTATCAAAAAATATCAACTCATATCGGAATATGTACACAACGTTGCTACTACATAATTTAGCAGGATAATAAATTAAAGAACCTTCTTGGCTCTCGGCGATCCGTTTTGGATTGGATTGGAAGACAACGTTACGGTCCAACGTTATATATCGCATATATATCAAATATATATATATATATATATTATATATGTATGTATGTTTGTACATATATTTCGTATATATGTATATGTTTTGGATTGGATTTTGATAGATCGATCGAATCGTTTGGTAATCGATTCCGAATACGATCGAACGCATTTAATAACTAGTCAAATTTTTGCATAAATATTATTAAACAAGAGCAAAAGTGCCACGTGTCTGGGTTCTAATGGGTGTGCGGGTCCGCGAATAGGTCCTTTAAATGCAAGACACCGAATACCGAATATCTGTATCTGTATCCGATCTGTATACAGTCGCGTGCATGTACACAAATATTATTGTTTTTTCAAGATCAGATTTCGTTTCAACTATTTTTGTGTTTGCGCAACACTCTGTCTCTCATTCTCATTCTGTTGCTTTTCTGTTCTGTTTCCGTTATGGAAGAAGATGCTGTTGGTTGGTCAAGATCAAGAACGTCGATCGTTGATCGAAGCTATCCCGGGTAAGCTGGGAGCAGCCAGGGGATCAAGTCTACAATGGTACGGAGTAGTCGTTGTTGAGATTTTGTCAAGGTTGCTGTCGGTGGCTGATTGTATGACTGAATGATGACTGGAAGATGCTGGAGGGATGCGGGAAAGTGTTGCATGGATGGGCGGGGGCGAAGGTGAGGTGTGGCCCGACTGATCTTGATGATGCTGATGATGGTGTAGCTGGAGCTGCTTAGGGCAGCAGGCTGGAGCGCAGCTTCTGCTGATAGTCCTCCACCGCAGAGCTCAGACGGTTGAAGACGGGTAGACGCGACATCTCCTCGTGCTGCATGGGTGTGCTCATGCTCTTCTGCAGCATCTGCTTGGCCTGTCCTCCCATTCCGCTGCCGCTTCCGCTGCTCATGCTGCTGTTACTGCTGCTGTTACTGCTGCTGCAGCTGCTGCTGCTGCTCGGGGAGCTGGGCTCGTACGGTGGTGGGGTGTGCACCGGAGAGATGGGGACATTGGGGCTCTCTGGCGGCGTGGCCGGTCCCATGGCCATGGCCATGCCCAGACCCAGTCCGAGTCCCGAGGCAGAGGATGTGGATGAGGCGGAACTGCCGCCGCCGTTGCCATGCTTGCCGCCGGAAAAGCCCGCGGCCATGCAGAGGTAGCCGTTGTGTTGCAGAGGCATGGCATCGCTGAACGGGAAGCTCGTCAGCGAGTTGGTGGGACTGAGCGACAGCGATCCGGTGGGCGACTCGCGGTCCGAGCCGGTGCTCATGCTCAGCGGTGGGCTCAGCGGCATGAAGAAGGGGCTCTGGCCGATGCTTGTCTGGCTTCCGATCTGTGATGGCTTCTGGAAGCTCTGCTGCTGTTGTCCCTGCTGCGGCTGCTGCTGTTGTCCCGCAGACTGCTGTTGCTGTTGCTGCTGCTGCTGCTGTCCCGACTTGGCCGCCTGGGCTGCGGCCTGCTGCTGAGCGCGAGCCTCGTCTGCGTTGTGCACAAAGTGGCAGCGCGGCCCGTAGGGGCAGAAGCCGACGCTATGGAAGGTGCGGCAGTACTCCGTCTTGTACTTGGGATGGCGCTGCAGGTTGCGCAGCTCGTGGAATCCGTGTGCGAACTGGCACTTCTCTCCGTACTTGCACTCGCCGGCCTCCTCGAACGGGCGGCACAGCTCCGTCTTGTAGCTGCAACACACAGAAACGAAGGGATCGTAAGTCTGGCGTCGAATAGAAGGGACTTGGGGGCACGGGCACTCACCGAGATATGTTCATGGGTTGTTGGGGCAGCGGCTCCGACTGTGTGCGCTCCAGTTTGCGGTGCAGATTCATGTTCCCCAGATTCTCGATGATGGTCACCAGGGAGGCAACACCCTGCTGCTGCTGCTGCTGCTGTTGCTGCTGCTGTTGCTGCTGATGCTGTTGAATCTGCTGCTGCTGCTGCTGTTGCTGATGCAAAGGGTGGCGCTGTTGAGCCGGCTGTGAGATGGTGCGTGTGAGGGCACCGTGGAGGCGGTGCTGCTGTAGCTGTGTCTGCTCCATGTTGATGTCAAGGACGAGCTGATCAGCTGTCTGCTGCTGCTGGTGCTGTTGGTGCTGCGGCTGGATGTGATCACTGGCCACCTGCGAATGGGAGAGATACGTTAAAATCAATTTCCATTGCTGCTTGGGGGGGATACGTAACGCGAATGTTTCGCAAAAACTCTCAAAAGGGATGGAATGATAAAGAGCGAGAGAGAGAGAGAGGGGAAAGAGGGCGAAAGAGGGGGCGACGAGCAGCAAAGACACGGCTCAAATGGTGTTGGATACTTTTACTTTTAACTTGACCTATAAGCAAAGCCCCACACACACACACACACATACAGGCATTGGTCTAGCGACAGCAACTGCAGCAGCAGCAGCGCTATTTCGGTAAGGCAGAGGCAGCGACTGAGGCAGTGGCAGCGGACAACGGACAGGGGACAACGGACAGCGACAGCAATTGCAGTGTGGTGTGGATATTGCAAAAGTCACAAATGCTTATAATTTACCACACTTTAACCAACGACACACGGACACAGCAACACCAATGCACCAATACACTCGCATCCGTGCGCTCTGCTGGCCAAAAGAAGAAAAAGGATTGGGTGGGGGGGTGCGGAAAAACCAATTCCAATCCCAATTCAAATTTGCATCGAATGGAGCTTGGGTTTATGGATGGTGGTGGGACTTACTTGAATATATCCTTTATTATTTGTACTATTTGGACTTGACTTTGTTTTTGTTCAGAATCGAATGTGAATATGAATGTCGAATATTTATATATTTGAAGGGAATTGTTTTCAAAGAAAGTCTCAGGTCACTGTGAGACATACTTGATCCTAGTCCTAGTCCTGTTCCGATTACGGACTACTACGACTGTAGCAAACCAGAAAGAAAAAGGATCCACACAGATTCCTATATCCTATCGGCATTTAGCCAAAGATCTATCTGGTCAGGAATACCCAAGGGTATGCAAGGGTGTGCATGCATCTACTCTACGTACACTTAATCACTGCACGCTATCCCTCTCTCTCTCTCTCTCTCTCTCTCTCTCAAGCATTTCAGCACTCCATCACTCCATAATCCCTACCCCCCACTCACCCACCTACTCTCCTTTCAGCACTCCTCCTAACCGCCACGCTCCCTTTGACTCCCCTCATCACCCCACAACACCCTACACCCTCTTTTCTGATCGTGTCGTCATCAGTTTCGGTTTTATTTCTTTTTGGGGAACGCCGTCGCTTGGTTCGTTTTCGTTTAGTGCGATGCTGTAACATGTTATGCAACCAGTTAACACACACACATAGCACACTCTCTGGCTGAAAGGCAGCCCACTCCATGCCGTGCCACTCCAAGCGTGGCCAAAACTACTCTCGCAGCAGCGACGGTGGCGGTAGCAGCGGCAACAGCAACAGCTGCCAGCCAAGAGCCAATTACATATGTATGGAGCTCAAGTTCAAGCCAACAACACGAAAAGCCAACTCCCCCCCTCTCACTCTCTCTTTCCCACCCATCAACCAGTAAAGCAGTCAACAGTTGAAACCGGAGCTAAAAGCCGCCACAGCAGCCGCATACGCAGCCGCGCAGTCGCGCAGCCGAAGCCAACAACAACATTTTGGGGCCCAGCAGCAGCAGAAGCAGCGCCCACCACTCTCTCTCTCTCTCTCTCTCTCTCTCTCTCTCTCTCTCTCTCTCTCTGACTCGCTCGCTCGCTCTCTGAGCAGCGAAAACCGGTTGACTGCGGTTGCTCAACAAGTGCGAGAGAAGAGAGACGAAAGACGAGACAAACGGCGAACGCATGCGCAACGACAGCGACAGCAACAGCAACAGAGTTGCCAGACTGTCCGCCGCAGCACAAGTGGACCAACATTGGAGGAAGCCGGAAAAGGAGGTTACAAAATACAAAAATTATGCTTTTCAACCAAAGAGCAAGAGCGAGAGAGAGACAGATTACAGTGTACAGATTACAGCTGCCTCCTGCCTTACCCCACTTACAGAGCGGAGAGCCAGCCCGCCCGCTCCCTTATCTCTACACGGAATAACTTTAGTCATTCATTTCCACAAATAATAACAACAATAATGCAATGGCGCAATGGCAATGGGAATAATACATATAAAAATCGATTTTCTTTGACAAATATTCGCCGTATTTGAATAGTTTTTGTCACAGGAATCTCTGATGATTTAGCCAACAAATAAGACGCTTTTAGATCCATAAATCAGTCCAAAAACCATGTGCACACCACACACACATTTGTAATGAGATTGAGATTAAGCGCTTGATGGGTTGATGGGTGGGTGGTTCAACAATCGTACAACATCACAGAAGAACAGAACACAACATTGTCTGTCTCTGTCTGTCTCTGGTTCTGGGCTCTATCTTATCTCTGCGAAGCATTTGTATTCCAATTTCCATTGTTTTAATTTCAATATCGATTCCAATTAAATTTCATTTCGATTTCATTTCCTGCAAATTACATTTTGTGACCTTGAAAGGAGCCAGCTAACGGGCATGGAAAACCGTAAACCGTAAACCACATTTAACTTTTACATCTAAAGTTGGCACACAGATCACAGCTGATCACAGGTGTCGCAACAACCTGGCAACCCTGTGCCAGCTGTGCGGCGGCTGTGTAACTCTGCGCAGATCGCTAGCAGAGGCACAGGCATAGGCACAAGCAGGGCGCGGAGGAGGAGGAGCAACAAGTTTTAGCAAACCTTTTACGACTGCTTTGACCAACTTTGACGCTTACGGCATCGCAACGACTGCGACTGCGGATACGCTGGCTCCTGCCGCTGCTGCTGCTGCTGCTGCTTAAGCTTTAGCATGCATAAAGTACCACACGGAGTGGCAGAGTGGGAGAGTGGCAGAGGGTGGAGGTGTGTGTGTGTGTGGAGGGGCTGCTGCTCTGTTTGTTGTGGTACGATGTGTCTGTCTCTCGAAACGTTTAAACGTGTTCGAAAACAACTTTAAGTTGGCGAACGCCACAATCTCGCTCGCTCGCTTGCTCATTGCCTCCTCCCTCTCCGCTCCCCTCCCCTCCGCTCCACTCTGCTCCGATCCGATCCACCCTTCTGTTACTGGATTTTGGTTTCCGTATATGTGTGTGCGTGTGTGTGAAAACAAGATTAAGACAGGAGTGTACCATGGAGCATGGAGCGTCGAAAGAGGAGAGAGAGAGAGAGCAAAAGGTAAAGCAAGAGGCAGAGACAGAGGGGCAGAGGGAGCGGCAACAGCTAGAGATAGATCGGAGCGCAGTAGAGAGTCTGTTTTAATGGATACCCTTTCGGTTTTTTCTAGGATTTATACGGATTTCAATTACCACAATTTTTGTATTTCTGTAGAATCTTCGTAATTTCGGTTTTGAAAATCCTTGCGATTCGGAGGCGAGGAGCCATGGCTAGAGGAAAACGGTAGAAAAGGGTATCAAAAGCTTCGGGGCGATTGTAGTTTCTTGTGTGTTTTGGTTCTTTGTTTTTCTTGTTTTGCTTTTTGCACTGCTTGGGAGTACCATCGTACGCTCTCTTTCGCTCTCTCTCTCTATCGGCCCATCTTTGTCACTGTCTCAAGCTCTGTTTAAGTCTCTTCTCTCTCCCTCTCTCTCTATCTTATCTAGGTGAGAATTTCCCTTTCATTTGAAAATGAAAATAAGTTTACTTTTCCTTCCAGTCATGCTCTTGCTCTTGCTTTTGGTCTTTTGCTTTTGCCGGTTTCTTTGGCCTCTTGTCTTGTGGCTGATGATGCCTGATGCTGGTGTTGTTTTTGTTTTTGCCTTCCTCCTTATATCTATTATGACATTTCATCTCCTTCTTCTATGCTTTTTGCCGCCTCTTCTTTGTGGTTGATATTCCTTCCACGCTCTTCCTCTGTTTCCTACGCCTTGGGTTTTTCCTCTCATTTTCCTGTGGGTTTCCTTACAATTCTTCGTCTATATCCTTTTTGCTGCTTACTACATCGATATCTACATCTGCATCTGATATATGTATGGAGCAGAGACACTACCAGAGCTAGCTGGAACCCCTTCCAAACAGGTGGGAGATCTAGCAGAAAGTGAGACATAGAGATCCTCCTTCCTTCCTTCCTTCCTTTTGCTTGAAGGTAGGGTTAAGGATCCGTTCTCTGATCTACTGGTTCCACTCTCAGAGATGGAGAGAGATGAAGAGAGAGTGAGCGAGACCTTGGGGGTAGCTTGGGGCTGGCTTTTGCCAGCTTTTGTTTTTATTTGTTTTTTTTTTTTTTTTTGGTTTAAGTTGAAGTTCCGGTTCGAAGACCATTGAATCCATATCCAAAAGGCAGGCGACGGCGGCTGAGGCTGTATGTAGATATGGTTATATGTATGTACATATGTATGTACCATATCTTGGGGGGTACTGGTATCAGTGTATGTGTTTCTTCTATAGATTTATTAAGTTATTTAACATACAAATTGGATCTGGTATATAGACATATACATACATACTCGCATATACATACATACATTTGTATGCTTGTATCTTATGTACATTGTATACAATAATATACATTGTCTGTTTTTCTGTACAACGTTTTTGATTGGGGCACCTGGGGCCTGGCTTTTGGCTGAGACGGGGACGGAGAGGGGAGCGGGAGCGGGCTCCGGCTGTTAGGTAAGATTTTGTGGTGATTGTTGTTGTTGTTGTTGTTGGTGGTGGTGTGTGTTTTTTTTCCGCTTACTTGTTTGTGTCTCATAAACACGTTAACACACACACACATACAGACACATAGGCTGCTCTCTGTTGCTGGTGTGTGCGTGAGATGCTGAAGACCTGCTGCCTGCCTGCCTGCCTGCCTGCTGCCTGCTACTCTGACTAACTGGTTTTTATTTTTTAAAAGCTACAACAACAACAGCAACAGCAACTACACGATGACGATAACAAACGACGACGACGACGCAATATCCATAACCTCGATGAGCTAACACCAATACAAAGACACACTCCTGAAGCACACAGACACACACACAGGCAGGCAGATCTCTGCCGCTGCCGCTGTCGACGTCAATATGCGAATTGAAAATGAATACAAAAATTATTATTGAGTGTTATTTTTAATGCCTTGCGACAACAACAGCAACAGCCACAACCTGCAGCCAACAGGTAAGAGAGGAACAGCAACAGCAGCAGCAGCAGCAGCGGAGGGGGTAGAATTGGGAGAGCACGAGAGTAGCAGGCGGGTAGGGAAGGGAAGGTGAGGGAGTGGAAGGCAAAATCCATTGTGACGGGGGTGGGGTCGTGCGCCGCCTAGATCTTTTACGTGTACGAAGAAGCCACAGAAGGAGCAGAAAGGAGTACATGCAACTTGCAACACGTTACGCTAGTGACAAATTCCAAAAGGATATACATATTTACCATACATATTGTTCATATGTATGTATGTACATATAACCCTATTTGTACATTAAATAAACCTTTTTCGACGCCAAAGAAAACCATGAAAATCTTTTGAAATCGACCCTTAAACAGTTATCAGATCTATATAGCATACATATATTATATATCTGATATATGTACATATCTGGGCTTACTATTTTGGGGATTACACTAAACCAAAGCCATGCGTCGTATCATTTGCAACGTCTTAGTCTTTACTCTTCAATATTTCTGGAGTTTCAAAATTGTTCAAAAATCGTCCGACCTACAACTCAAAGAGTTGTCTATATACATATGTTTATAGCTTTACACATATGTACATATCTCTGGTGGATCGAAGTGGCAGTGGAACCTGGAAACATTTACATTCGCATATCGAGTATATGGTATATTCTCCAGGCACGTGTACAGAGGCACACAAAAAAGGCACAACACAGCCATGAATCCATTACAATAACATTAGTGATTATGCAAGATATTCTCCAATCCATATTCATAAGGGGGGTATGATTTGGGATGGGATGCTAGTCCCCCAGGTTCCAGCAGCAATTCCACACTCTTCCAGCAGACTTCCAGTTTGTCAAAGAAGATCGATCGATGGATAATTAGTGATGTTCGGAAAGCAACGCTATCTGGCATCTGCCTTATATGCTATTTGGGGGGGAGGGGGTGGAGGGGGGGTTCCAGATTCGTGTATAATATGGCCGCCAGATTTCAGTTCAATCAAAGTTCAAGGTAAGCCTCAAATTTTCTATGCAAAGTGTGAGATTTCAGTGTTTTTTTTCCCTGTTTTGTTTCGTTTTGGTTTTTTGTTTGTATTTTCGGTTTTTGTTGGGTAACAATTTGATTAGCAAGCAGAGATCGAGATCGAATTAAAGCCCCCTCCCCAGCCCACCCCAACCCGTAGCACAATCCTTACACGCAGCCAGACAGACAGACGGACGGAGGGACGGACGGAGGGACGGACAGCCAGCCGGACAGACAGAACAAAGAAAAGGAAAGGAGGCTAAAGAGAAGAGTTTGAGCAAAGAATAAAAGAGAGCAAATAAAAACAAGGCCTCGGAATCGGTTTTAATTGTCGCAAGGCAAAGCCGAGGAATATTTGACTTGGAAATTAGCAGCGGGCCCCCCCCTGCCGCACACACGCCCCTCACCGCACACACACACGCCACTGCATTTAATTTCATTTCATTTCAATGTGTACATTCCTATTTATTCCCCTCTCCCTTTCGTCCATTCCATTCCATTCCACTTCCAGCTGCAGCCGCTGCCGCAGTAGCTCCACTTCCAATGCAGGCGTCATCGTGCTGTCCCGCTCTGACTCTGCTGATTGATCGATACCTCGCCTCCTACTCAGTGAGAAGAGGAAAGGAGAGAGATGCACATTTCAAAGCAATCAGGCAAGGCGCCAGATGGGAGGAGGGGGCAACGTAGGAAAGCTTTTCCTTTCATTGAAGAAATCCATCAGCTAAGCCATTGGCCAAAGTATATCCTAGTCCAAACTGCATCAAAACGTTGCTAATCTACAGGCACAACTCAACCTCAATTTGAACTAAACTTAAATAACATTATGATATCATATGTACATATGTAACTCCCAGACAAAACACCAGATACGTTGGATACGTTGTTACGGCCCTCGAATCACCCTTTTCTTTCTTTGGTTTTATTTCTTTGGCTTTCAAATGAAAGAAAAGGAAAACCCAAAAAGCCAGCATTTACATAATGTTGCCAAAGGCTGAATTTGGGACTGGGACTGGGACTGGGGACGGGGACTGGCCCAAACCCAAAAAAACTGAAAACTCAAAACCCAAATACACAAAGACAATGCCCCAATCATCATCGTCGTCGTGATCATCATTACGACCGATCCGACGAACGCGACTTGGCAATACTTGGGTATGGGCATGGGCATGGGCATGGGCTTGGGTTTGGGCTTGGGCCATCCATCGATTGGGGTCTAGGTCGAATGGAGCATTTCACATTTTCGTGTCGTTTTCATTGTTCATCCGTTGTTGTTGTTGTTGTTGTTGGTAATAATATTTGGTAAGCGACGAAGAAACACTGAACCATAGACGACAGCGAGAGTGTTGCCCGCGTCAAGGCGAGAGGGAGGTGTACGAGTACGGGTGGGGGATACAACCGACGACGCATGCGCAACACGCTACGGCTGCCCGCTGCTGCTGGCGTGCCAGTTTCGTTTCGTTTCGTTTCATTGCCAATCGTCCGTTGTCTCTCTCTGTCCGACTGTCTGTCTGTATGTCTGTCCACTCTTGTCTCTCGTCTTGTCTTGTGGCTTCCTCTTTCGATTTAGCGCTGGCTTCGAAACCGGCTCGACTCGACTCGGCTTGGCTTGGGCTCCGCTCGGGGGCTCGGGGCTATGCGCGCAGCACTCACATAACCAACTCACAGACCAGACCAAAATCACATAATAATAAAACACAATAAAAGAAAACCAAGCACAAATAACAACAAAAGCAGCAACAACTCTTGGCCTTGCTAAATTCGGAGCACAAGAGCCATAAAAAACAAAAAAAAACAACAACAAAAATCAACAAAAGGAATGCCCGAAGCTATTGGTACCCTCCGATCTACCGATTCCACCACATTGTTACTTTTATATACATATGTACATACATATAAACATGTAGGGATCATCCGATTATATTGTAAACTAATGATTTTATTAAAATTTACAATAAAGATGTAAACAAAATCATAATGCCCTTCCTGTACCCTTACAAAGAAGGGTATCCCCAGAGCAACGACAGACAAGACAAAGCCCCGAAATTCGAATTCGAAGTCGAATATTCGAAGGGTTTCCATCGATGTGTGGTGTGTCTCTGCGTGCGTGTCTCTGCGTGTCTCTGTGTGTGTAAAATATAATAACAATAATTCGTTTCGTTTCTTCTTTTGGTGGTGATGCTGCTTCACCTCTCCCACTCGCACACACGCTATCTGTCGCAATGCCCGCCAAGTGACGCGGCCGCAGTCGCAGTCGCTGCCGCTGCTTCTGCCACTGTTATTGTTGCTTTTGCCTTAACGTTGCGTTTGCGCAGTTTTCGCATTTTGCCCTCGAAAGCACACAAAAGCAACAACAATAAATAATAAAACAAAAGGCAAAAGAGCAAGCGAAAAGGAAAAGGCAAAAAAAAGAAGGCAAACCAAATAAAATGTTGCAATTGCCGTTTTTGTTTTGCTTAAAAGTAAACCAGACAAACAAAGGGGTTTAAGGAGAGGAACAGACAGCGAGAGCGAGAGAGAGAGAGAGAAGAGGGACAGATGGAAAGGGCATACATACGACATGGATGGCCACAAAATTACACGAGAGTTATGCAATCGAAATTGAGAGTTGGCGGCGAATGGGATCGATCTGCGATCTGCGCTCCCAGTGGAGCAGCGCAGGCAACAGCAAAATGAATGGAAAAGGGGGACACGCTGGAAGTGAAACAATCAGAGAGGGTCAAGGGAATAGGCAATTATAAAAAACTACATATGTAAGAGAGGGATACATATGTATGTATGTACACTATACCCCTTGCACATACATATATGCCATCGAACAATGTTGTTCCCCGACTGGACTCTTTTTCCGAATCGAAATACCACATAAATATTCCCAAGGGGTATAACAGTCTAGGCGGGGGAGCTACGCGCAGGAAGGGGAGAGAAAAAAACAATATCAAACGCTGTCGCAAGCGAGTAGCACAGTCGCAAGAAGAAGGGGAGACGATAGACCTACCAATCTGCTTGAACCCTTTGCCCTTGTCCCAACCTCTGCTGTTCTAGTCCACTAGCTCCTACACTCTCCCACTCCACTCCACTCCCAATCTCCCCTTCCCTCCACCCACCCCACACCCCACAATGCTGTCAAGCCACTCGGCTATCAGCGCGCGGTCAGTCCAGTCAGTCGTTGGCGAGGGGTGTCAAAACACATCAATCCTTATCGGAAGAATGTGTGTTTTTTGTTCTGGTGGATCGGATCGGTCTCGTCTCTAGTGCCGTATACTTAGCAGTTGACTTTTGGGGGCACCCCTCCAACCCCCATCACCACAAAATGCAGTTCCCCATTCCATTCACATTTCGATTCTAGCGATTTCTTTCCAGAGCCCAGCTTGCTGAGAGTGCAATATCTGGAGAGACTTCCTTCAGTCACTTGCTCTCGTACTCGCTCCCTCTCACTCACTCACTCACTCACACACTTTCTTTCTTTATCAGTGAGAACCGTTCTTGGCGCTTATCAGTGCGCAGACGTTGCCGCTGACCGCGTTGCCCGGCATACATACATGTGTGTGTGTGTGTGCCTGCGAGCGAGCACATGGCAGTGCGATCCGATCATCCCCTCTCTCGTATCATCAACACACATGTATGTGCCTTTTCTCCTTCTCTCTCGCTGTGCAGGCAAAGCACGTCCAAAAAAAACAAAAAATAAAACATAATAAAATAAAACGAAATAAAAACAGAAAAACGGGGCAATCGGCAGTGCATGTGCATGTGCTCCCTCTCCCGCTCCAGCTCTCTCTCTATCGCTTGCTTGCGATGCGACCCCTTGTTGACACACACGCGCGCGCACAAGACAGACGTGACACTGTGTGTGTGAGTGTGCTTGTTCCTGTGTTTGTGTTTGTGTGTGATTTAATGTGATAAGAATACTTATTATTGGGTTAGTTAGTTCATACATATAAAAATATTAATCTTTTGCTGCTGTTCCAGCTCTTTTTGTTGCTGCAGCGATAAGCAGAAAGGCAGAGGCAGAGGCCGAGGCAGCGGCAGAGCTGATAGAAATTAGCAAACGAAGGGGGGAATGGAAATGGGAATGCATACAAAAATACAAACATAGACCGCGCACACACACGCACACACGCCGAGGGGGAGCTACAGATAGGAGTCCAGGCAAACAGAGAGACAGACAGCAAGAGAGCGAGAGACAAGCTGACAATGGGTGGAAGATCATTGACAAAAAGGAGAGTGGGGGTGGACCGTAGACCGTAGATAAAGAAAGAGTCCCGCCGCGTCCCCTTTACCCTTCTTCTAAATCAAACGACTGACGCGGAGAGATGGCTGCACAGGTTGTTGTAGCGCTACCCTTCTTCTTCTTTTTTGTTGTGTTTTCTCCCTCTCCCTCTTTCCTAATACATACATATGTATATCTACCTGTTTTCCAAAACCAATAAATACATCGACAACCATTTGATTACCAGCAGAAACAAAATAAAGCAACGACCAAGAAACAACAACAACAACAACAAGGGTGGATGAAATCGGCGTCTAAATCTTCTTATACCCTTCTTTCGTACACACATACATACATATGTTCATATGTGAGTCCGAAAACAGTTTTATTTTCTTTGCCAGATCAATAGCCGCTATTTACTGCTATTTATCCGGATCTATACATATTGCAATATCGGAATATTATCGGAAATTCTTTCGTTTCCCTCTCTGAATTGCAAACATTTGCTTAGAACCATCATATCCTCTGCAAGGGTATCGAAGAACAAGATTACAAAGTGCTGTGGCAGTAAACAGCCAGTAAATGCCCGGCTAGAAAACCAAGAAGGAGAGGGCAGAGGATCGGAGGGGAGAATACAATGCCCAAGAAGGAGAGTGAGTGAGAGAGAGAGATCCAGAGAGCAATATGCTGGGAATGTGTTGAACACGTGGTCTGGCTAGTCGGCTAGGCTTGGATCGGATCGGATCAGATCGAGTTCGAGTTCGGCTCGTTGTCGAAATCGTGAGCAGCAAACCAAATCAACATCAAATGTGCTGCGGGAAGGAGATGGTGGACAGAAAGGGATGGGAGGGAGAAGAGAAGCGATTATAAGATATCGGATCGAGGGTTGTTTTTGCTTAGAAGCAGTAGCACTTTTTCCCCCTGCCCTGTCTTGTCTCTCACATGTGTTGCTGCTGCGCTGTTGTTATCTTTGTGTTGTCCTGTAAAACCAGTTGGCTGCGAGAGACGAGAGACGACCAGAGAGACGACGAGGACGGAGCAAAAACCCGAACAGAAAAGTAAAACCAAAAGCAAAAGCAACAATCAAAAAGCGACAGTGAATGTGAATGGAAATCTACTACTGCTCGCTGCTGCTGCTGCTCTGCCAGCGTCTGCGTCTAACCGATAGCCGCTGACTGACTGTCGATTATATAATAGATTCGATTGGATTTTTTTGGGATTTGGGGGGGAGGGGGATTGGCAGCGTAGGATTGGGATTGGCAGCATCAGCCCTCAGACATTGATGCAAGCAAGGAATAGGGCCCGCATGAATAAACAATTGTTCGCGTTCGTTCGCCAGCATAACATTATTAACAAAAATTAATAAGCGACAAAACTCCCAGCGAACGAGCACACACACGAGAGAGGAGAACAGTTACAGTTTCAATTTGAAAGCAGTGCGAAAAGGGAGCGAGAGCAAAAGGAGAAAACGAGCGAGCCAGTGACGGAGAGAAATATTAGGAGGGTAAATGGATGGCTGGAGAATGCAAGGTATAAGCTTTCTGCCAACTTCCAGGTTTTGCATTCCCAGAATTCAGAAATTCTTAATACGACTTGGGGTAAATATCGATACTAATTGTATCCACTCTACCCACACCTCCCCCCCCATCCACCACAACACAGCACCTCTGGCTAAACAAAACAAAACAAGACGAGACGAGACCCCACCGCAACAAAATGCAAGCAGCTCACACACACACAAACACACACACAGAACGAACACAGCATTTACACTTAGTACTTAGGGGAAGGGCAGTTGAAAAGGGGAGGAGGGTAGGGGATGGGGATAGCTTGTACTTTGGCACTCAATTGAGCGGCCATTAGCAAAAGGCAAAGGCAGCAACAAAAACTCACATGGAAGACAATTTCAAGATTACAACAGCAACAATAACAAGCCAGCAAGCAAGCAGTGACAATAGAATATGAAGTGCCAGAGCAGGCAATCGCCTGCGCCTTCGCCTTCGCCTCCGTCTCTCGTTCACATCAGTCTCGTTGATCACTCGCTCAGTTGCTCTCTCTCACTCACTCCCTCTCAGTCTCAGGCGCAAGCCGAACAGCTAACCAAGAGTACGATGGTGCGCTCAGGGGGATAGCAGAGAGCGGCAGGCAGTCGTTTGGTTTTCGATGTGGTGTGAGGGAGCGCGCGAGGGAGGTACGGTACGGTACCCATTTGACTGCTGTCTGGTGTTGAGCAGAACGGGGCAGGGGAGGGAGGGAGCCATTCCATTCGGCTCTGGTGTGGGAGATAGCGAGCCCAACGTCGACGACGACGACAACAACTATGTATGTATGTATCGCACACAAAGGCGAGTGCGAGTGCACACACCAGGCGAATGAGGCAAAAAGATCGCGGGAGGGAAGGAGGGAGGTACACGGTACAACAATCTCATACATATGTATGAATGTATGTATGTACAGATGCCTGTACATTATTTTTGAACAAACGAACGATAACAGACATTAATAATAACAATAATATTATTAATAATAATAATAGTAAGCGCAGCGCGGCTGCATTGCACGAAAATAATTTATTATTAATTCAAATTTTTGTTAACTTTGCAAAAAATAAAAAACAAAAACAAAAAACACACGAGTGGAGTAGCAAAGAAATACAAAAGCGAAAAGCAAGCAACAATTGAGGAACAATTAAGTTCGAGCTGTCTGTCTGTCGAGCTTGGGTTTCCAATGCAATTTATTATAGGAAATATATATGTACAGATGTATGTACATATATGTATCTATGTATGTATGATGTTTGCTGAACATTTTCAACAAAAGTTTCAATCAAACGTTTCCACGGTTGGATCATAAACCGCTCGATCTCTTCTCTTCCTTCTCCTCTCATCAATCCCCTTGCTAGGGTCAGCCGCCAGTCAATCTGTTTTTGATACCCCTTGCTGGCAGGATATTATGAGCTACATACCCATGTACACATAAGCACATGTACATAGGGACTATGTATTCTTGATTCTTGAAATACGGTCGGTCAGGTCAAAGTTTACAAACCAAAGGTTTCATAAGACGGAGATTATCCATCTCCAACTAATATCAAAGAGCGGCCGCAAGAACGAGAAAGGCTTTGAAAGGGTATCAAAGCTTCGAGACTCTAGAAACTCTACCCATCCTCTTTTGTCCTCATGACCTGTGTCTTTGCCTTTGCCTCTGCCAGCGCCTGCGTGTGCCTTTGCCTTTGCCTGTTCCATTGCCAGTGTGTGTGTGTGTGTGTGTCTGTGAGTGCGCGCATGTGTGGGTGAGTGCGCAGCGCGGCCTGAGCTGCATATTAATCGAGTCGAATCGAATCGAAATGAAATGACGTTCGCCTCTTGAGGGAGCGATGCAGAGAGCGAGTGACGATGAGGGGGGAGGTGGGATCGCTGCAACAGGCATGGAGAGCGGAGATTGAAGAGTTGTTGTTGTTGTTGTTTTTATGCCTGGACGGGTCGCGGCAAGACCCAGGCAGCGGCAGGCCATTTGTAGGTAGGTAGCGGCCTCGCTGACTCTCCCCCGCTACTCTGCTCTGCTCTGCTCTCCTCCTAGTCCACCTCCACCACCGATCCACCGATCACCGATGCAGAGGCAGAGGCAGCAGCTCAAGCAATGGCGGCATCGTCGGGACATGCACACACACAAACACACACACGCGAACCGTGGCGGCGGCAGCGTTATCGCCTTGGCAGGAAATGGAATTATATTCGGAAAAAATATAGTCGCTCGCTCGCTCGCTCGTTGTGTCGTTTGTAAGTGAGCCTCTCCTTTCTCCACTCTCCGCTCTCCAGCGGCTCAGCGTTGAGGAGGCGAAGGAGAGGGGAGAGTAGATGTGCATACGCTGCATGTGAGACATGCGAGGCGAGGCTGAAACGTAATACGATGATTACGCGGCACAACATCAGGATTTTTGTTTTTTTTGTTGTTGTTGTTGTTGTTGTTTTCGTTAAAACCAAAACTAAGCGTTTTTAAATTTCGGGAAAGGCAAGAGAGAAGCCCACAAGAAAACAGGCCCCAAAGATCCCCCGACTCCATTCGACACTCACACACACAGACAATCAAACTCATGTCTTATATCTATGTATTTCATAACGATGTAAATAAAAGTTATGCGAGAAAAGATAATTTCAACTATGCTCCTCCTATTCAAACCACATCTTCCAATCCTCCATCCACATCCACCCGACTAAAATGCATATGTGCGATGTAGAGCCAACCAGTATGCTGACTAACGTGGGAAAGCCCACGATCAAAGAGCATACCATCCCACCCCACCCACCCACAACCTACAGCTCCGGGAATTATGAAAACTGAGACAGTAGACAAATACTGGGGAGAATTACTCCATCCGTCACAGAATTGTTTGTCGAAAAAGTTGTATTGATGCACCCGATCTTTATGGGAATTCAGATATTTCCACCCGCCCCCTTCCTCAATGGAATTTTTGCGCAAATCCGTTGTTTAGAGAAGAACTTCCTATATTTCCTCGTATAGGATTTTATTATTTTTCTCGAGTTTCCTTTTTAATGGGTCCATGCAGGCGTTTGATCTACATAATATGTATGGGAATAATATTTGTTTATATGTAGATCGATTGAAAAAAAAGTCGAAAATGGTTTAATTCTTAAGATATTCCCGCACGATGTGAAGTGTTTCCCTAGATTTTATGAATAATCATTGAAAAGAAAAGTTTCTAACCAGCAATATGTATTTCGTTACCGACAATTTAGTCGCCTGTGCGCGCCTGTGTGCTGCACCATGCAGAAGACAACGGACAAAACGACAACAACGAACGATCGCTGCTGCAGCAACAGTTCAGTTCCTATTGTGTATGTGTATGTGTTTGTGTGTGCGCCCTTTCGCTTTCGGCAGCAAATTTACTGATTTTGTTGCTGTTGCTTTTGCTGCTATTGCGGCCTGCCAAAAAAAAAACAGTAGCCGAGAAGAAGAAGAAGGAGGAGGGAGAGGAGAGCAAAAATGCTGCGTAATGACGGGCCGATTACACAAAACAAAAAAAAACCCAAAACAAATTCATTTTCCATGGCAATCGGAATCTCGATTGCAATCGCTGTTACTGCTGCTGTCGGCTCCGTCCGATAATCGATAACACAACAGGCTGGCTGGCTGGCTGGCAGGCAGGCAAAGTTCGTTAAAAAATCACAGAAAATACACAGCACAGTAAAGTTTTCGCAATATTATCGGACATCAACCCGCCCCACACGACAAAATGGGTCTTGGCCTTATTCGCCGTGTTCGCTGTTCGCTGCGTTTCTTGTTGTTTTTTCACTGCTGCTGCTGTACTCGCGTAGATGGGTTCTACTTGACCCCCGATAGCCCTGCATTTAGTTTACGCAAATTCCCCCCTCCGACACAAACCAAAACAAACTGAAAAACAAAACGATGAAGGGGAAGGGGAAGAGGAATGGCAAGGGAAAGGGAAAGGGGAGAGGCTTTCGAAGTGCTCATGAAGTCGCAGATTTGAACGCCGCTTCCCAATACGATGAGATCAGGAAGCTACTAGTTTTTATATACTTTTTTTTCGACTTTTCTCCGATGCTATGACGGATACGATTCCTATGGCATAGATATAGTATAGTACGACCTCAACCATTCACTGCCTGTCACTCGGCTGTGGCTGTGGCTGTCCCTTCCATTCACTCCAGTTTTCCATTTTAATCCAATTCCCTCGTACCCACCACTACCGTTGCTGTTCCTTCGTTCCGCTGCCACGAATCTCGTGTCAATGACAAACTTTGCACGTAACCGTAGCGTCCAAGAGTGGGAGGGAGGGAGAAAGAGAGAGAGTGGAGTGGAGTGGAGTGGTACAGAGAGGGAGAGGGCGACCACAGCAGCAGTCTCGTCTCTCCTCCGCTTGAAAGCAAAAGCCAAAAGCAACAAAAAAACCATACACAAAAATCACTAAAACACGAAAATCCAAACCCGGAACTGACTTAAATCGAATTTGTTGTCGATCACCAGCTGCTGCTTCGACTGCTGCTTACGTCTCAGTCGCAGCAAGCAGCTAGCAGCAGCAGCCACTAACTTTCCGCACGCACACACTCACATTATACATTATCATTTGTTAATGATGCTTTGCTCTGCTCTGCTCTGCCTGTCTGCCTGGCTGCCTCTGTCTCTGCCCCGATGACGACAATTGCTGTGCTGCTTTGTGTTGCCATCTCCTTAAAGTTACAGTTACGTTACGTTACAGCGGATCAGGCGATTGCCAGAGAGAAGGGCTCAAGGCAAGGTACATTTGAGGTTAGGGCATTCGCATTCCCATTCCCCTCCCTTCTGCAATCCTTCTATTTTACACCGAATCGGAACGAAACCATATCGATGTCTGTCTGCGACACCTGCTATGGACGCCACACCTCACCCATTTCTGCCACTGGCACTGGCTCCCTGAACCTATCATATTCGCAGGTCCCGCCGTCCCCGTCAACGCCCCACTCAAACCCTCAAGCACTCCTCCTTATCAGACAATTTATTTAGTTCGTTTTCCAGTTAATGTTGTTGTCGGTGTGTCTGTCGGTTGTGCATTTTGATGTCGCCATCAAAATTGTGAGTGTTTGCCAACCAAAATAATTATGAATCAGCTAAATATTTCGAATAATAACTCTCACACACCGACACCGACACGCACACACACACACATACACTGGTGGAACGTGTAACGAAACGGAAACGTACGAAATGCGCAAAAAGAATAATCGCCGGTGTTCGCAAATGCCATGCCCCCCGCCCCGTACCCTCTCCCCATCGCCTACCATACGAAAAGCAAGCACAAATCTACCAAAATCTGTTTGGTTGCAATTTTGTATCGTAATCAAATATTTGTACAGTAAAAATAACGTAAAAACTTGAATATTGGTGGTTTTTTTTTACTAAGGAATTGCATTAGTATTAGTGTAAATCTTCTTGTCTCTCAAGAGAAGTCTCTCAATCAAGAGAGAGATTGCTCTTGAGTGTGAGAGTAGAAGAGCACCGCGTACCTACTTCGTATTGTTGCAATTATTTTGGAGTAGTAGGAGTAGGAGATTATGTACTCCCAATTTGAATCATTCAAAAAAAAAAAACACTTGGATTTGACTCACAGAAAATGTAAAGAAAAAATCGCTCACACACACACACACACATGCCATGCATCAATTCAAACTGCTATTTTTTTCAATGGAAATGGGCTTTGAAACAGAAGGGAAATTTTACAAGTTTTACAATGGATTAGCATTACTTTTACAGATCTTCACTTCTCCAGTTTAAAGCTATGGAAAATGGTGCGCAAACACCTGATTTCGATTCTTTGTAGCTCGCAATAGTAAGGTTAAGGGGGGGATAGGGGATATTGAATTTCTAACTGGAGTAGGGGAACTGGACTTACCGTCTGGAATATGTCGCCGCATTCAAAGTAATGCGAATTGCCGACTCCTGCCGTCGATTTCTGCACTATTGTGGCAGACATTTTGTTGTTGGGTGTCTGCGCTGCTGCGTCTCCTGTTGTTTAATTCTCCTCGTTGCTTTTTTCTATAGTTTTTAGTTGTTTTTGTTGCGGCCTGACTTTTGATTGAACTTGATTTGTTGTTTTCGGGCTTGCTGATTCGTTTCCACTGGACAAGACGACAGATATATGACAGAATTATCTTTTCTTTTTTTTTTATTGTTACTGTTGTGTTGTGTTGGGGTGGAGGGGTACAAATTTGGTTTGTTTTTTTTTTCTTTCGTTTATTTTTTTGCACTTGAACTATTTTTTCATTGTTGCGCTATCTATTTTTCGCGTTTTGCATTTCACACACAAAAAAAAGGCAGCTGAAAAGAGGAAGAAGGTTAAGTTACGACGGTTAGGAAAGGAATGAAAAGGGATTCGGTGATGGAACGCCGTTACACGTGCGAACGGAACCGAACCGAACGGCTTGGTTCACAAAGTGCTCATGCGCCTGTGTGTTGTGTCTGTCTGTCTCGCTCGCACGCTCGCTTGGATTACAAATTGGGACTCTATGTGTGTGTGCGTGTGTGTGTGTCCTTACGCACATGTGCAAGTCACTTAACGAAGAAGAAGTAAAAAAGGAGCACAGAACAGAACCATAGGCAGATCAGAACACAGCAGAGCCAGTGCAAACTGACGTTTCTTGCCTTTGCTTTGTTCCTTTTATTCTTTTCCCAAAAACAGCAACAGCCGATTGGGTCCCTGTCCATCCATTCTATCCGTCCGTCTGTCTGCTCTGTGTTGTGTCCACGTGTGTGTGTGTTGTTTGCTTTGCTTTTATCGTCTTCGTTCTCAAAGCAAGCAAGAGATAAGCTCCCTTCGTCCGACCGACCCGACCCCCTCTCCTCATCATTGCTCTTCTACACAGCACCGTACCGTACCGTACGTAGTGTCAGAGCGCAAGTGTGACTCGGAGCAGAGCTCGGGGTGTGTGTGTGTGTGTGTGAGTTGGTATTGTATTGTGTATGCGAGAGTCTTCACTGGTGGTTGTTTTAGCTCGTATCACATGTCTGTGTCTCCGTGTCCTCAGTGTGTGTTGATACGTTGGTAAATTTTTATTTTATTGCTGCGCAAGCAGGCAACGGCAACTGCGGTGTCGACTGCGACTGCGCCGGCGACTGTCTGTGGGAGTCTCTTTCTCTCTCTTTGATCCTCTTCGACCCTTTCCTATGTCCGATTAGACATCTTTCCAGTACTAACACTACATTACTTTGCTTTGCTTCCTTATATTCTGTGCTTCCAATTCTTGTCTTCCGTCTGCCCTTTTGACTTCATCCTGTTTCTGTTTCTGTTCGCCTCCATTCCAGGGCATCCTGCACTCACACATACTAGTTCAGCACCTACCTTTGCAATCACACCATGCACACCACACAATGCCAAAAAAAATCAAACAAAAAGAGCAATCGTATATGCACTGCTTTGTTTAACAACCAAAATGCCGCGCTCACTTGATAAAAAAAACGTGGAAAATGCAACAAAATGCAAACACACACCACAGGCGGACACACAGACTCGCACACACATAGGCACATGCACGTTGGTTGGACTTTTTTTTTTAATTACTTTGATTTCGGGGCCGAGAAAGATCCTGGCGGTGGCACACTACTTTGCACTTGGTGTTTCCTTTTTCCGGCAAAACAACAGGAGATACAAGCACAAAGCACAAAACACGTCCGTTGGCAACGACAGTTTTTGAAATTTTGAATGTACCGTTTGGAAGCGCACAGCTGAGTCCGAGGGTTTTTTATGCGATCCGAAGATGGGATTTTTTAAAAATCCCATGAATGGTGTGGGATTTTTTCTCCTGATGTCGAATGGTAAGGGAAATTGTTCTCCTAGTAAGGGATTTTTAAGTTCAACGCAAAATTGAGCACTCTCGCTCTATTTGTTACCGGACTCATGTTGCTGGAAAACATGCTGACCGTTTTCCCACACTGTTGCTTATTTGAAATTTGAAGCGCGAAAAGCAGCATGCCGGCCAGTGCTGGTTGAGTTATTGAGTTTCGGGCTAAACTCGAGATTCGTTTACATGGGAAAACATAGGGGACCTAGAGGTTGAGTTTTGGTTGCGTTTAGTTGAGTTTGTCAGATTTTCTGAATATTTCAACCCTGATCTGCCTATCGTTGAACTACAACCACTAATTACAACCAAAATTTGGCAGCTCAAAATTTAAATTTTGGCGCGTAAAAAATATGGCTGGGGAAAAAAGTGCTAATATACATACATACGTTAAAACCAATACCTTAATCTAATTTTATTATTGAAAAACCAATTAAACAATGTGGTCGAATTCTGAAATTCTGTCGGAAACACTTAGCCAAACGCTAAATTAAATTATTAAAAGCAATTGCACTATGCACTGCACTATCGTATCTTGCTCTGCCACATAGAGCATCATTAATACTTCGTCTTTCATATTAATAAAATTAAATAAAACAAAATTTATGTACACAAGCACGTGCCAGCAGCCGAAACTCAATAACTCAATGTAACTCACTGTAGTGTAAACAGGCTATTAAAAATTATAGTATTTGTAAATCCATTTTATTATTGAATTGAGAAAATAATAAAACGAAAATAAACCATAAATATTCATTGCGAGGGGGTGGCTATCGAAATCGAACGACTATTGATAACGATTAAGGCACTAACTGTGTCAAGGCGCGGGCTTTTTGAATAAATCTATTCTTATGTTTATATTTGCAATTGCTTTTGCCTCAATGAAGCATGTCCGGTGTTTATTTATTTTAGCACACAGGCTGTATTCCAATTAAAATCAAATGAACATGGGAAAAAGAGTTTTGTATGAAATACCACGTATTTCTTTCGTAAATAAGATGAAAATGTGATTACAGATAAGCAGATAAAACCAATTTCGAAATTTTGATATATAGACCCGTGACATCCGTTCCGGGGTAATTTCGATTGTAGAACAAGAAAGGAAATAAATATGTACATATATAATTGAAAGCCCATCATCATGGGCATTCCCTTCCCTCCCAGGATTAATGCTCAGATTCAGAAGAACAAAGAAACGAGATAGTGCCGATATTGATAGTTACAAAGGCTGACAAAATGCAATAAATCCAAAACAAATATGCGTAAATGGCAAACAAAACGGAGCGCCATTCAATGGAGGGCAGGGCCCAAGTAATCTTTAAGCACTTTAGATTAATGGGGCGAACAGAACAACATCATCCAACATGCATAACATGGCATCTCTTCTCTATCTACTATCTAAAGGGTCTATCTAAATATACATAACGTTATCATAATCCCGCCATGCTTCCATCCAATCTCCATAGGTGGTCTGTAAATGTAATCGATAATTAATCGGTCCAATCATGTATGTTCTATATATTTTCATTTTACCTGTGCGAATTTTATATAAACTGCGACACTGCAAAGCAATCTTTGATCCAAAATAGACAGAAGCGCAGGCAACGGTTCGGCCGGTCGCTCGTCCGTGGGTTCCAATTGAAAATGCATTTCCCGGTCTCCCTGTTAAAGAAGAAATCCACTGCCCCTCCCTGCATATAATATCGTAATACTCGATGGGCTCCAGTGGTGGAAACGAGTTCGAGGATCGATCGTTAACCCTACTACCCTTGAAAGTGGGTCACACATCCTATAATATATCTTTCTTTTGAATGACTTTTACGGGTCGATGCCTGATTGATAGATAATCTTTATACAAGATGTTTTGGGATTTACTATTATGTATATTTTCAGACAATTCAAGGAAATTGATGGGTCGTTAATTTTCTTCCTCGAAATTGTACGATTTTCAGATTTTCAAATTTGTTTATAATATAGATAGGTATTGTAATTCTCTATAGTTCTATATAGATCTACGATCGATTGATTAAAGGCTGTGCCTGGCATCGTTATCCTGCATCGACTGCATCGACTTCTTCTTGCTTGCTTGCTGTTCTCCTCCTCTCTCTATCCTCGCACCATCTCTACCCCTCTCTGTCTCTGTCTGTTCAGTGGCGGGGTGGCGAGAGCGCGGTGGTGGTGGTGTCATTCGAAGGTTACGTCGCGACGTTACGTTACAGAAATCCGGGACGTCGGGGCGTCCAGGCGTCCGGCCGTCCGACCGTTCGGGCGTTCGGGCGTCCCATCGATCCGATCGACAGAGCGATGTGTACATAATTTCAACATATTTATTGATGTAATTCAAAAAATTAAATATAAGTTATGTTTATAATTATTACGGCTTACTATGCAAAATTACTTTGCAGTTTTGCTTTCGGTTTTTTCATTGTTTTTTGTTTTTTTTTTGTTTGTTTGTTTTTTTTTATTATATTATTATTATTTGATGTTTTTTCTTGAGTTTTTTTTTTGTTTGTTTTTACTCATCTTTTTCTGCTGCATTTCTAACTGCTTTCCCCCCCTCGTCGTCGCTTCCTGGCAACTCTTCTGCTCTGCGATTCACTTTCCTTGTTATTAGGTTTTATTTTAAAAGGTTTTTGTTTTGTTTAAATTGTTTTATCGTTTGATTTCCCTTCTTTTTTGTTTTGCGGGTTTATTCTCTGCTTATTTATTGATGCGATTTCAATTAGTTATTGAGTCTGATTCGAAGCCATAATCAAGCAGTGGCGTGGAAATTGATTGAAATCAATTCAAATATTTGTATATATATGCATATATATATATCGTATTGTATCGTTTCCATATACATGCGGGGATATATCGCTATCGCATTATCGCATGATATATATATGGGATGGTGTATATGGGATTGGATGCGATTTCAATCTCTGTTGAATCAACAAGCAGCAATGGTGCGAGAGAGAATTCGATATCAAATCAATCAAATTTCAATTACAATTCAAAATGGGTCTAACCTGCATACATATACACATATATATATATATATATACACATATATATATACATGTATGTATTGTATGAGCACATATCTGGTCTACATATATGCCTATGTACATATATATGTATATACACGAAATTGCTTACGATTTTTGTTCCGCTTCTACATTAATTCTGGTAAATTTGTTATACTAAGTGTGTTTGTTGTTTTTTGTGGTTGTTGTGTAGGGTGTGTGTGTGTGTGTGTGTGGGTGAGTGTTTGTGGTTCATGCGTATGCGTGAGTGTTTATCGATTTCTGATCTGTTATCTGTGATCTGTGTTGTCTGTGGATCCGATTCTCTCCTCTTCTGCCTGTTAGTTCATTTTCCGGAACCATCGTCATCTCTTCTGTGGTGAATCTTGGATCTCTTCTGGCATATTATTGTTGTGTGTTCGTGTGTGGGTGTGTGTAGGTGTGTGGGTGTATCTGGCTTGTTCCTTATTCTTTAGTATCGAATTTAAATTAGTTAATTACGAAACATTCCCGAATGTGTTTTTTCTTTATTTCTCCACCACTTTGTTTTGTTACTCTTTTCTGTTTCGGATTCTGCAATTCTTTCTTTGATTCTTCATTCTTATTTCGCTTCGCAGTGTATTTCTCTCCAACATTATCCATTCCGCTCCTTCTTCAACTCTCCGCTCTTCACTCTTTTCGTTTCATTTTCATTTCTCTTATATGGTGTGTGTTTTTTTTGTATGTTTCCCCCCGTTTTTCATGTTTGTTTTTATTCAACAACCGCCCGCGACATCCGTCATCGCCTAGTCCGCGATCAGCGGTTTGCCGTTCTGCTTCTCCTTGTCCTTGTCCAATTGCTCCAGGAGTATTGCAGGATTCGCCTGACCCTGGTGGGTCTTCTGCTTCAGCATTGTCCAGTCGTAGATGTAGTCATACTGGTGGTTCAGCGTCCTAAACAGAATGCTGTGTACCAAGAATAGAAACGAAAACAACATGATTAACATTAGTTAGAGAGAGAGGGAGAGAGAGAAAGGACATGGACATGGCATAGCCGCACTTACCGGAACAATTGACGTAGGTACATGTAGTCCGGCTGTTCCTCGAAACGCAAGCTACGGCAATAGTTCAAGTACATGGAGAACTCGGCCGGCGAACCCTTGCACAGCACCTCGATGGGCGTTGACATCTTCTTCTCTGAGATTTTCTCGTACTTTTGCTGCTTGTTGTTGGCCTTCATGCCCTGCCAGGGCAGGACGCCGCGATTGAAGTACATCATCACATAGCCGAGGGACTCCATGTCGTCGCGGCGTGACTGCTCGATGCCCAGATGGGCATTGATCGAGGCATAGCGGGCGGTTCCCGTCAAGTTCTTGTCCTCCCTGTACACGATGTGGTGGCGCGTGTGGGGGTCGCGGTACTTCTTGGCCAGACCAAAGTCGATCAAGAATAGCTTGTTGCAGTGCCGACCGATTCCCATGAGGAAGTTGTCCGGCTTGATGTCGCGATGTATAAAGCACTTGAGATGGATATATTCAAGGCGACCGATCATCTGGTCGACCAGCATCAGCACCGTCTTGATGGTGAAGTGGCGTGTACAGAAATTAAACAGATCCTCAAGCGAGGGACCCAGCAGGTCCATCACCAGCGTATTGAAGTTCTTCTCCTTGCCGTGGTGGCGGATGCGTGGGAAGCCAACGCCGCCGCTCAGTATGCGGTACAGCTTGGCCTCGTACAATAGCTGGGGATGGCGGGCATGGGCACTCTCCATCTTGATGGCCACCTCCTCGCCGCTCTGGATGCTCATGCCCAGATAGATGTCACCGAAAGAGCCGCTGCCTGAAGAGCACAATAAGAAGAAGTATTTGGTTTGCATTAGTCGGTTCGGGGATGGGATTTATATTCTGCCATCTGCCACCTGCATCTGCAGCTCTGGACCTGTATCACTTACCTATCTTGCGTATGACCCGATATTTGCCACCGACAATTATTTCGGGGCGACTTTCCTTCAGTATACGCATCTTGTCCATGATGGAGGCGTTCTCCTTGTAGGCCTCGTCGACTCAATAATATAGAAATATAGTAGGTTTGTTCGTGAGCACGGTTTCTGTAATATCAGGAAGTATCATAGAAGAGTTAGGTCTGGGGTCTGGTCTCTCGTTAATCTTCAGTCATCGGTCACTTTCTTTTTGGCCCCGTTTCTCTTTGGCGCTGGTCGTGCGGCCCCCCTTTTCCCTATGTCGCCTTGGGTTTGGCTGTTTTGGTTTTCCCCACTGACAACAGAAATGCGCATTTTCATAACAAAGTTTGCATTAAATCTATAGAATTTCATCATCGATTTATGGACACACAGAAGATCGCAAGAGGGTCGGGGGTCCTATGGCGCTGTGCCTTCTCGATTGGTTGAGGGCCGTCTTGGGTTTATTGGCGGGGAATACGAGAGGGTATTCATGATTATTTTTATTTCATGTTTTGTCATGGAAAGATTTCTAAATAAACAAGGCGTCGGTGGGCGCCACATAGAAACGGGACGGGATAGGACAGGCTTCTTCTTCCTCTTCTTTTTCCCTCATTTTACCCCGTTTGAATGCATATTACGCGCACACACACTCAACCACACACACACCACACACTCTCATCCAATCAACACTATGACGCACAACAACAGCAAAGACAACAAGCAGCAGCAGCCGTTGCCGCAGTCAGGCCACCAACACATGCGGATGACACACTAATACAGTCACATACGCATACAGCTGCATGCACAGTTGCACCTTACAAATGTTTTACACAAAAGAAAATTTCGAGCCATGGCACTCGCTCGCACATATACTACCACTGCGCTACACACACACACGCACGCACACCACACAGCCACACTTAGCACGCATTTCTACTGGATGGAAAATGTATATTCCGCGAGGAAACGCACGTAAAATATCCATCCAACACCGTTGGCTGACATTTTTTGCCCAAAAAAATCTTACCACAGATGAGCAATTGAGCAAGCGAAATTATTGGAACTGCTGTGCTGGGTGTTTCTCAAGGTTGGCTCTTCACTCACAAAAAATTTAGTACGGTGGAAAAAAAATGAAATGGGAAAATCGCGTTAGAAATTGGTCGTTTCTCGCAGCAAGCCTGGCTGTTCCACACCCGGACAACGTTAGAAAGATAGTTCTGTAGCAGTAAATGTACGCGCACAACCGAAATAAGGAGAGGAAATATTTATATATTATTTTAACTAAAATAAAAATGGTAGACTCCAGCAAAAATGCTTTTGCTAGGGATGATATAAGTGTGACCGCGTATTTTCGATAAAATATACTGACCCTCAGAAATATACTGAAATATACAGTCACATTTTAAAAATATACCTAAAATATACTGATGAATTATTCGTATTCATATTCGCTCACATTCCTCGATTTTGATATTCGGTTGACTATTACTAGGTAGCCAAGACCTTGAGCCCTGAGCATATAATTTTATATAATCGATGAATCAATTTTCTACAACGCTGGATTTTTAAGAAACTCCTTTTAATTGGATTGTATCTAAAATAAGGTTTAACCAAAAAAGGTCAAAGCATAAAACGTAGTGTGTACGAAATGAAACGTAAGTGTGTTAGGAAATCTCGTCAGTGTTGCTAGTTCTCTGGTTTCAGCTATGTTATGAAATTTGTATACCCTTTTCCTTTTTTTAATGTTTAAACTATGTTTTCCGAGCTGCTTTCAAACGTAATTAACAAGGCAGGCTCCGGTTTTCACTTTTTTTAGTATTTTCCGATCCGATATATCGATAATCGAATCGCGCTGCGCCAGCTGTTAGCACGAAACCGAAGTGTTGTTGCATAGACCAATTATTTAAAAAAACATTTGAGGTTGGGTTAAAAAAAAAATTATTTATAAAATAGGCAAAATTAAATTGCCCTAAAAATAGTGTCAATTTAATGTTAATGCCTAAATGCGTCTTCGACTTTTTTCCTATTGCAATTTAGTTTCGTTTTGTCGTTTACGTTTCATTTTAGAGAGGGCATAGCATTTTGCGAAAACGGGAGCACCAATTATTCCGTTTTCAGAAGTAAATCATACTGTTTTTGCGAAAGTGAAAACCGAAGTCCTGCATATATAATGTCTTTTTCACAGATTGACATAGTTTTAACTATTCATGAATTAAATTCCTGGATATTAATTCAATTCCTCTACATAAATACATATATCTCGATCTCGATACCTATTCCGTCAGTAAGAAGACATAAACAGTCAAATTTCTGCGAGATAGCTTTACAACATTTCGTACATCAATTAAAGCATGAGATGACAAATATTTTCTCAATTTTGTAATATCCTTTTCACAACGGTATACAAAATAAATCTAGCCAATGGTAGATAGTTATGTAAAAGGATAAATGCCCATGAAAGAGAGGATCAAATCATAACAACCGGTTTTCGATACCATAGACGGAGAATCGCTATAGTTGCGTGCAAAATTGGGATTGTTTGAAAGTTAAGAAATGAAAAGTTTGACAAGGATATGAATGCAATTCAGTGTAATAAGTGATGAAGGGAAGCAAGATTAGGGAGAAAGATTAGAGAGAACGAAAATTCCAAACTCAAAAATGTATTAGCTTAAGTAAAAACAGACTCCAGCAAATATCTTATATTTATAATAATATATAATAATATAATATGCTTACTAAATGAATTTAATGTTTAGGAATTAATCGAAATATACATGTACTAACATAAATTGCAATATTTTTAGAAAATAATTTGTCACACAAAAAGTTATAAAAAGAAAATGTTATGGCCAAAATTTGAGATATTTTTTATTCATGTTTAATTGTTGAGGAACCTATTTATAGAAAAGTAAAATATTTATCAAATCCATGCCACATATTCTGGCTATCATTTAAAGAAAACCGCATGCAATTTGGTTCACGCGTTGCGGAGATAGCCCCTTACAAACACATTTTTTGTTTACAAATTATAGCCTTTTTACACTACAGTGAGTTACCACATTTATCGATAGGTAACTCAATAACTCAGAATTTGGATTTACACTATGCCAAAGTTGAGTTATTGAGTTATTGAGTTTCGGCTTGCTGGCACGTGCTTGTCCACGAAAATGTTGTTTTTTAATTTTTATTAATATGAATACCGAGGAATTAATGATGCTCTATGTGGCAGAGCAAGAGATGATAACGAGGCTGCAATGTATGGAGTTGGCGACGATGTCTGCAGCAACTGTGGAGTATTTGGATCAAATTTCCAAGAAACGCATTTGGACATTGCGAATAACCTTGGAATCCATTTTTTAAGGAACATTTCCGCAGGGAAATTGCACGGCTGCAATTACAAATATGTTGAATTTTGGCTATATGTATATGTACATTACATACATACATATGTACAAAAATTAAAATTTTTTAAATTGGCAATTGTTTATAATAATTTAATTTAGTTTAATTTATAATAATTCAATTTAGCGTTTAGCTAAGTTTTTCCGACCGAATTTTAGAAATCGACCACATTGTTTATATGGTTTTTAATAATAAAATTGGTTTAAAGTATTGGTTTTAACAATTGTATGTATCTTTTTCCCCAGCCATATTGTTTACGCGCCAAAATTTAAATTTTGAGCTGCCAATTTTTGTTGTAACTAGTGGTGATAATTCCACGACAGGCAGATCAGGGTTGAAATATTCGGAAAATCGGACAAACTCAACTAAAAGCAACTAAAACTCAACTTTTTTGCCACCTCTAGGTCCCCTATGCTTCCCCATGTAAACGAAACTCGAGTTTTGCCCGAAACTCAATAACTCAATAACTCAACCCTAGTGTAAAAAGGCTATTATATAGATCATAATCATTATCGATCATTATCAATATAATACAGATTTATCGATATATGTATGTAGTAAGATATCGTGACAACGATAATATATTTTATAAAATTTATAATTCAAGAAAATTAATAAAATGGTGGATCCAATGATTAGATTAAAATTAGATTAAAATATTTGTTTTAAGGATAATATATGCATATATTTAGTTGTGATGATAGTTTACACAATCAACAGAACGGGAAATATTTGAAAAAAAAAATAGGAACCACTAGGCGCCTAAATTTCTGCCCAAAACGCAGTAGCTTAACCCTAGTACCTATAATATTTTATATATTCTTTTCCTTCTCCTGCGGGCTCATTCTGTACCCAGTATCCTCTAAACTGTTCAGCAACATTTGGCCATTCATGTTGCCAAGCCTCGTTTAAGGTGGAATAGGACAAATGTTGCGAAAGGAATATTCACAGCAATAAGACGATTTTCCTTTTTTTTTGGTCTATATATTTTATTAAAAACAGCTTTTTTTTGTTGGTTTTTGTTTTTGGTTGTTTTTGTTTTTGTAAATAACGTGACGACTTGAAAACAGAAATTAAATAAGTGTACTTTACTCGTAATGTAGTAGAAAGTGTTATAAAAGCAATATTACAATAACTGTGGTAGAATTGGCTCCTAAAATAGATATTTTACAACTGATACCACTTTTTGTCTTTATATTTAAGCATTAATTGATGCGCTGTACCGGTGAAATCTTGAGCTGTATTGGCCATACGCTCGGCGCGCTCCTCCAAAATATTGAGCTTCTCGCCCCGCTCCATGGCCAGCTGGTGCGCCCGACTAATCTCCGATGCGGCTGTGGAAGCACGTGTGCCGAGCTGCTCCAAATTGGGTCCGGGTATATGCCGTGCAACCGAACGATTTGCTTTCCCGCTCTGCTCGCCAACTAAAAATGCGAAAAATGCGAAGGGACGGAAACGACAATTATAATAAAAGGACAAGGCAATCTCTTAGCCACTCCACTCTCCACTGGAAACTTACAAAGCTCTTCGCGATCCAAGAGTTTGGCCCCGCCGCCAAATAGACCCTTAAAGAAACCCTCCTTCGGTTGTTCGGGCATTTCGTGTACCGTATATAGTTCACCCATCATCTCCAAAATAAATTGACTGAAAAATGCAAGAAATTTCTTTAAGATAAGGCTACCATTCAAATTATGTAAGCTGGTAGCTTACCAGAATTCCGATGATATCGTGAATTTTTGAATTTCGGTGGGCGATGCCATGTACAATCCATGACCTTTATGACTAAAGCAAAATATTTTTGATATTCTGTGTGGGATATACATACAAGAATATACGAAATTAAATCAGTCTGCTGGGTACAGCACAGGCCATTCCTACAAGAACTTACTGAGTTGTGTCTTCATGAACAATGATCTGTTGACCCCATATCGAAAGCATTGGATCCACAATTCCCTGTTTACATTTTGTTTGAAAACTGCAGAGAGAGAGAGATAGCGAAATGGCAGTCGAAATGATTTCTTTGGTTTGCTTTCAAGAGCAGAGCTCTGCTCGGAGCTCACCTTAACTCCATAAGCGGTAAGAAATCAGTATCCAATAACAGTTTTAGACTAGGAAGACTATGTACCATTAGATGGCCATTCGAAAGATAGGTTGCTAAGCAAGAGCCATCTGAAAGAGGGACACAAAGACAGAGGGATTATTTTATTCCAGATGGGGGTGGACAGATCAAATATTGTACGTTATACGCACCCTTCATCGTGATAGTTTCTGCCTTGACTGCAAAATCCATTTCCGATAATTGTATGCGATTGATGCAGCACTGATTGGCCACATCGAAGACTTTTGTTTGTTTCTCGCTTGCAATAACGATATATTGTCGATCGGTGAGTGTTTCCAGGCCAGTGCTAATGCTGCCGATGGTGCCACTGCTGCTGGGGCTGGCACTGCTGCTGATCATGCCTCCGACAGCGCCACTGCTGCCTGCACCGGCGCCAACTGCCCCACTGCCACTGCCCACAGCCTGGCTGCCAGCTGCACCGCCAGCGGTTCCTGCAGCTCCAGCGGCTGCTCCACCGCTGCCACCACCGCCAATTCCACTGCCACTGACACCACCACCGCCACCAGCACTACCCGCCACGACTCCAGCGACCGAAGTGTTTGATATTGTATTGGCAGTTGTTGGTGTGAAAGTGGGACTGGTGCGGCTGCTGCTCTTAGTGGGTGTGCCTGCAACAGGTAATGGTAATACATTTGTGTATATGTAGTATATATAAAATGGGCTATATTACGATCTGTCTTGTCCCTTTTCTCGTCCCGCCAGGTCTCAAATGTATAGGGTATGATCGAGCCGTATGAGTCTAAAAAAGACATGGAAGTTATGGAGCCTTTGAGTCGAACCACGGGGCCGCCTAAAACGAAAAGAACAGAGAACAGAACAGTACGGATTATACATATGTAGATGTAGATAAAAGATTGGGGATATTCTAAGATCAGGGATCAGTGATGTTATTACGTAGCAGATTTTCAGAAATTGAGCGTAAGAATAGTACGATTCATGATGTATTGCGGATGTTGTGTTAAATCGATAAACCGTGAAAAAGTTTATCGCGAAGTTTCGTGTTGGCTACGATCGATAAGTTCTGAGCCGATTATATTTACGACGGCGCGATAATAAGGAATGCATTATAATCGTTGAGCTAGCACTCAAAACGTAATAGATGACACCTGGATACATGATGCATTAATTCTTACCATTTATTGTGATCAATACTGGCTGAGATTTGCGTACATCTCGTTCCGGCATGGTTATGAACAAGGTCAGTATCGAACCGAAACTAGTTCCAATCCACAAAGTAGGAACAAGTGTCAAAATATCTACAATTAATAAGGAATACAGAATAAAGGACATCAAATACAGATTAAAGCTTAAAGTGCTGATTGTTCTAAATTTTGGTTGGTTTCTACTTTACCATTTCTTTTTGCATAACTCTCGATAAAAGCTAAACAGGTAACAGATTCAGAGGAAGACATATCAATGCTGGACATTGACGATGATCTGGATCTTGAGAAAGTTCCATCCAATTTATCTGTAATTTAGTTTTGGGGTTTGTTTTTTTTTCATTGTTTTCAGGGTCAAAATTTGTTTTAGTTGATGATTGCATACAGATACAGAAAAAAGACAAAAGAATAAACAAAATTACATCAAAATTGTTAAATATTTTATGATATTATTAAGTCAAACAGAGAGAGAGAGAGATACAGAGAGAGAGGCAGATAGAGAAATAGATATATATATAGAGTGATAAATAGAGAGAGAGAGTAAAAGCGGCGGGCGGTAGTAGGCAAATTTTTTTTTTTGCTTAAATATTTAATCTAATTTTTGTTTTATTTTCTAATCGAATTAGAATTAATGTTTTGCGTTACTTTTGCACTATTTGTTTTTTTTTTTTTAATTTTTTTCTTTTTTTTCTCTATTTAGCTTTGCTTTGCTCTGCACAAGACTATGAAATCGCTAGGCTGCCTAATTATTGCGGTTCTTGCTCTATGCTTGTGTATGGGTGAGTGTGTGTGTGTGCGTGTGTGTGTGCGCTGATGCCGTCTCCTTCCTTCAATGCAGCCCGCAAGGAAAGTTAACGGCATCTTGTACGTACAGTACACCGCTACAAGCGTCGATCGTTTAACCCTAGAACGGCACACAAAGTGAAATGAAAATATATTCAAATATTTAACATTTTCCAAATGATTTTGAAAAACCCTACATATGTATGTATGTACGTATGTTTGGGGTCACCGCTCTAGGGCTCACCGCTTCTACGGGTTTCCTTCTACGAATATGTGAGTACGAGTACTTGGGTTAAGGTAATCTTTTGCTGGGTAAGCTTTCTATGGATTGCGATTGAGATTGAGTGAGTGCAATCGGTTAAGCGGCAGGCGTCTGACTAAATATAAACCAAACTAAATCTTGCTTGCATTTGTGTGCAGCTCAATGCATGTACATATATGTATGTGTGTGAAAGTGTGAGTGTTAGTGCTCGTGGGTGTGTGTATGTGTGTGTGAACTATGCAAAAGTCGAGAGCTTTTTGCCAATGCAAATTCCGATCTGGGGATATTTGTACTCTATACTATACTATATTTAGTATGTGGTATATTCCAGTTAGTATAATTCTTTGTTTAATTGTTGCTGTTATCGTTATCGTTATTATTTCGTTTTTTGTTTATATTATTATTTCATTTTCAAAGCGTGCCAAATGCAAATACAAATACCGATAGAGAGAGAGAGAGAGAGTGTGAGATATATAGAAATAGTAAGAGAGAGAGGGAAACAGAGCAAGAGAGAGACATATAGAGAATCGAGGATTGAGAGTGAAAGAGATAGAGAGAGAGAGAGAGAGCGAACGAGCGAGCGACAGACAGAGAGAGAGATAGAGAGAGAAAGAGAGAACATATTCATATGCAATTATATATTTATCTAGAATTATCTAGGGGTACAAAGAGAGAGACAGACAGAGAGAGAGAGAGAGAGAAAGTGAGAGAGCGAGCGAGCTAGCGAACGAGCGAGAAAAAGAGACAGATAGAGCTCCAACTCCAACCGCCCCCCGCGCACCAATTAAAAAACCAAAATTCAAATCAAAATTCAAATCCAAATTCAAAGACAGCACCGCACACACACACACACACGCATACGTACACACCGCTGAAAGGCTGGGGGCTGGCTGAGGGGGAGAGGGGGGTATGGCGGGCGTGCGTCTGGCGAAAGGCAAACCACACAAGCAACGTGTCGAGTGACAGAGAGACAGAGAGAGAAAGTGTACGAGCGAGAGCGAGACAGAGAGAAAGAGCGAGAGGGAGAGAGAGACAGAGAGTGTGTGTGTGTGTAAGACCTGTGCTGTGCTGTGTGTACGCGCGAGAGTGGGACGGAGATAGTCAGACACCGACAGTGGGTGGGATGGGTGAGGGTCTGTCTACCCGTGTGTGTTCGTGTGTGTGTGTCTGTGTAAGAGAGGCAGAGAGAGATAGAGAGTGGACACGCATGTTGTTTCTGTGATCTGTTGGTGCATTTGTTGTTGCAGTATTGCTGTTTGCTGTAATTGTTGCTTGTTGTTGTTGTTGTTGTTGTTGTTCATGTGGTTTCTGGCTGTTAACGGTAGTTTTTCATGTTAGCTGTTAGCGGTTTACTGGCAACAAAACTGTGCTCTGTTAACGGTAGTTTGTTTGGTTTGCTGTTTGCTGTAGGTTGTAAACACTGTGCTCTGTTGTGCTCCCACCTTGTGATTTGGACTTTTTTAGGGACTCGTACGATGTCACTGACTGCTGTTGCTGTATTACGGATGTTTGATGCTGATGCTGATGCGGATGCGGATGCTGATATTGATGTTGATGCGCACCTGCACCTGCACCGCCTCCACCTGCACCTGCACCGCAATCGAATGAATCAACGTCAAAGGATGGCATCGCCGCCAACGTAGAGCTCAAGCTTGACTGCTGCTGCTGCACGAGTATCTGCTGCATCTGCATCTGTTGCTGCTGCTGCTGCTGATGATGTTCAACGACGCCAACGCCGCCCGCACCTGCGCCAGCTTTGGCACTACCACTGCCACTGCCACTACCAATACCACCAACACCAACACCGACACCGCCACTAGCAACACCCGCACCTGCATCGTCTGCACCGTAAACTGATCCCGCTGCTGCTGCTGCTGCCGCTGCTGATGTTGATGCTGCTGCTGCTGCTGCCGCTGCTGCTGCTGATGCTGCTGCTGTCGACGACGATGATGCTGAGGACGAGGCTGCTGCTGCTGTTGTCGCTGCCGCAGCGGACGATGACAGCAGCGAAGGATCGCTGCCGCCACCGCCACCGCCGCCTATCGTCTGCTGTTGGGGCTGTTGCTGCTGCTGCTGCTGAAGCTGCTGCGATGCATTTGCGGCTGCGCTTGCAGTCGCCGCATTGCCGGCTCCGCCGTTGATCTGAGATAATCCGGAAATAAACGGTAATCATAATGGGGAGACACGAGAGAGAGAGAAAGAGAGAAATACACACACATAGTGGGAGAGAAAGAGAGACAGAGAGAGAGAGAGAGAGGGAGAGAGAGAGAGAAAGATAAATGCACTAAATGATTGAATGGATCGGATCACAGATCATCATTTTGTTTCTTTTGCTTTCTTCATCTTCATCTTCTTCGTCATCTTCTTCTACATCTTGTTCTGCTTGTGGTTGTTTCTTTTGTGGTGGTTTTCTTTTGTGCTGTGTACGAGTGTTTGTTTGTGTGTGTGCGTGGGTGTGTGTGAGAGCGTGAGAGCGTGTGCGTGTGCGAGTGAGCATGTGTAGCATACTTTCAGTCTGCGAAAAGCTTAACATAACGGTTAACGAAACGAGTGCAAGAAACGAAACACATCAAGAGAGTGAGAGAAAGACACCAGCAGATAGATGTGTGTGTGTGTGTGTGTGTGTGAGAGATCGAACAGATGTCAGATTGGTGATTGTGTGATTGAGTGATCACAGATGGGATGGGGTGGAGGGGCAACAGTAAGTACAGTGGGATATGATATGCGTTTAAGTGACAAAATTAATGAGACGCGGCCCACAGATGTAAGCGTTTTAGTTGAATGTGAACGAGAGACCAACACAGATGAGAGAGTTTTTGAGTGATTTTCTATTAGTTTACATTTATGTTTCTTACGAGTGCAACACATACACATAGTATGTACTATACATATGTATGTTTGTATGTAGTATATGTATAAACGAGTACACAGCGAGAAATACAGAGGTGGTGGGTGGCTTGGTCCATTGAATTGCATTGGCGGGCAGTGTTTTGGGGAGCGTGATTCGTGACACGATACATTTAAACATTGATTAAACACAATCACGACAATCAACACAATGAAATATACTCCGACATATGTATGTATGTATGTTTGTGTATGTGTACAAAAACATATGACAAAAAATACGAGCGAAAAAAAGACAGACAGATATGTACATATGGGGTATATGTGTGTATATGTACGACAGATCGAACAAACTGATGGGTACATATACATATATATATCTGCTGTATACGAGAGATAAAACATATATATGTATAGAACACGTACACATGTAGTATATATGGGGTAGGATATACATACGATATACGATATGTATGTTTGAATATTATATATATTTTTGGTATATATTAGCGTGTGTATTATATTCGATTCATAATTAGCAAAGTATTTATATATATATATAGTATATATGGTATGAATGTAGTAGTATATGGTTTAAGCTTAATAAATTTGTGGTTTTTTTCTTATTATTTCATCGTTTCGGTTTTTTCTTTCTGGTTTTTATGTACAAGTGAGATGTAAGAATTGGGGGAAAAAGCAGCTCTAGGCGGTAACGAAAAAACGCAAAAGCAACGAGTAACGGGAAAGCTGAAAGCTTTTGGCAAGCGATCTATCGAATTATCGATAGCCAGAACACACACATACAATTTAATCGGGAAATCGAAATGAAAAAGAAGAAACCAACCAAAAACGGAACGGAAAGCAGAAAAGCTGAACTCAAACAGTTATCGATAACCAATTATTATCGATATCTTTGCCCCAAAATTCTCTCGCTAGACAAGAGCCATGGAATAGACAAAGGGGTAGCCATAATGGACGGGGTGGTAGTGGTGGTGGTGGTGGGCCTAGGGACAGAGAAAATCCTCGACCTGGAACTGAAATTGCGACCAACAAATGCAATTCCCAAGGAAAGAAAGGGTACAGTCGACAGGGGACAGGGGAACGCTGAGCTGGGTCCCTGGAGCTTGGAAAACCCGGATGTTGGTTGGCTCACCTCGTTCAGTAGTCATTATTGCCTGTTTTGTGGGTGTACATTGGTGAATGGGTGGGTGGCAGAGTTTCATTCGCCGTTTCGTCGGATGAGTAATATAACTTACACGCTAAGAATATACGAATACGGGTCTTCTATTACAGCACAACAATTAACATTTAAATTTCGTATTTTCAGCTTTTGTTGAAGGTTTTAGGTTTCATGGTTTGTTTTGCACAGTGCATACACATACATATAGGGGGTGGTAGGTAGGTGGTAGACTGACGTGTGTAGTGGTGTGGTGAATGCCCTTAGAAAGCTCCCCCTCCCTTCGCTTTCTTTCCAGTTCTTAAATGTACTATATCAAGTCTTAAGAGTTACGTTTATAAAATATATGTATGGTATGTGGTGTGCATGTGATATTTTCAGAGTTTTATACGTTACGTTATACATTTGTACTCGTATATGTATGTATGTGTGGTGTTGGTGGTGTTGTGGAGTTGTGGTGTTGGTGGTGATGTTCTGATGGTGGTGCTTGTGCTTGATTGTGATTGTGATTGTTCTGTGAACTGTGTGATTGATTGACTTGACTGTGCGTATGTAGAGTGCTTGGAGTAGTGTTGCTTGTGATTGTTGTTTTTCTTGTTGCTGTTGTTGTTGGTGTTGTTGTTGGTGTTGTTGTTGTGTTGGTTAAATGATTTACCAAAGAACTTCCATACAATCACATAAAGGCAGTTGTATTGCAGCTCTTCTGCAGCCGTTGTCTAGTTTTTAGAGGATAAGAAGAAGAAGCATAGATAAGAGATTTCAAAAGTATTTTTGATTTGTCGATTGTTTGAGAGTTTTGTTGTTTGTTTGTTTGTTGTTTGTTTGTTTTTTTTTGAGTGCTTATGTTATGTATGTGGCATTACATTGTTGTTGTTGTTGTTTTTGTTAGCTTATTCTCATAATCGTTATATTAGTATACACTAAATGTTTGGCAGTATTATAATTAGTTTGGAATAACATTTACATTACACTGATCTTTCACTGATTTGTATGCTCTCTAGAATAGTATGCTCTACAAAGTACATATGTACATACTATACAAAGCTTTTCCAAACACAAAATGCAATTTTGTTTCAGCTTTTTGGTTCTTATTCAAAAATCAACAAAAGCAGGATCTTATCTTTTATTTTTTAGGTTAGGGTTTTCTCAGCTCTAGAATTTGGATATCGGTTATCGGATTTACGATCTTAAGTATGCGCATCTCTAGCCGTACAATAGGGCACGGCACCAATGCGCAGGGAGGCGGGTGGTTGGTCGGGTGTCGGGGGTCGGAGGTCGGTTCGGGGTGGGTTGGATTTGGGAGAATTAAAGGGTACTAAAAGTACAGTTGTTTTTGTTTTTGGCGGCTAATGTCTACTACATCTTGCAAAAACGAAAACAAAGATCGAAACAAAGCAAAGATACTAAAACAGAAAGAAGCGAAAAACCAAGAGTAACACCCAAAAGGAGAAGCAGCGGAAAAGAGGTGCCCCAAAAGCGGCACGGTACTAGGGGGAAAATCCAACAGAGAACCAGTGACAGAACACTGGGAGGTATGTGGGCGGGGGGCAGGGGCAGGGGCTGGACTGGTAAGGAGTGTGGGGGCAGGTGGGTAATTCTGTTGCAAGGCATGGTAAATCTTTCAGCAACTCCCATCTCCCATCCAAAATGGTATATTCATACATTTTGCTACCGGTCTATGAATTGAGTGATTGATTGAGTGTGTGTGTGTGTTTGTGTGTCTGAATGTAAGAAGGATGGATGCCAAATTGGAGAGGATTCTTTTTTGCCGCTGCCTGCCTACCTAGCGATCACACAGTACGCCCGCTCGCTCGCTCGTTCGCTCTTCTGTAAGCCAGAGGGGGGTCGTGGGGGGGGGGGGGGGGGAGGAAACTCTCCGCGAGGGAGAGGGGGGATGGAGAGAGACAGAGAGACAGACGCTCGCTCTCTCTGTGGATCTGGGCCCCGATCTGGGGCCATACTTACGCATCTTCTTGCTCAGGTTGCCGCCCATCAGCGGCGACACGTCGTTCTTCATGGCCCGCACCCCGCCGCGCAGGTCACGCGGCTGGTACTTTATGTTCGGAACGGAGAGCAGACGCTGGTCGCGCGACTTCTCCTTGAACCGCTGCCGTGTCGGCTTTATTGGCGCCTGCGACTCGCCGGAGAGGGGCAGGTTATTGGGCCGCTCGCCGCCCTCTGCACCACTGTTCAAAGACTGTTCAAAGTCCACGCGCTTACCGCTGGCCGCTGATGCAGCCGCCGCTGAATTAGCCTCGCCGCTGTAGCCGTCCGGCGAGTCCGTGGTGGAGGAGCGGAACTTGCCGCGCATCGCCGCCGACGACGACGATGGCATCGACATTGGCATCTCAGGATCCTCGCTGTTTAGCGCCATGCTGGCCGCCGCTAGCCCTGCATCCTCCTCCCGGCACTCGAGGGCCTCGCCAGTGACTATGGCTGCACCTGCACCAGCGGTAGCGGCAGCGGAAGCGGTTGGCTCCTCACCGGCACCCTCCGGGGAGCTCTCCTTGGGGGTGTAGAAAATAGAGGTGTTTCTGATGGACTCGAGATCGGTGTTGACGTTGAGGCCGCCGATCTTCATATTGACTTTCGATAATTGACGCTTCAAATTGAACGTTTTCCAGGACATCGACTTGCGTCGGTCCTGCAGCTCCTTGGGAGCCGCCGCCGCCATCACTTCCTCGCGCAGTGGACTCTTGGCCATGGCACTGGCAGCACTGGCGGCCGTGCTCGCCGCCGCTCCACTCAGCAGCGTCTCCCGGCTGCTGTTGATCACCTGCTGCGGATGAGCGACTGTCCCAGTCGCAGTCGCGGTCCCTGTACCTGGCACTGCCCCTGGCACTGCAACTGCGGAGGCTGCTGCCGAATCGGGACCGCTGCTGGGGGAGGTGGGCCGCGAGGTGCTCGAGGATTCGTTGGCCGCCGCCGAAGCCGACGCTGGTGTTGCGGCTGCACCTGTGGCATACGCCTCGGTCGCCTCGGGCATGAACTCGATCGATGGACTGTCCGGGCTAGTCGTGTCGTTCAGCTAGATTAAGCGGGGTGTTGGGGTCATAATTATAATTTCTTTTTCGATCAGGCATCAAATAAAAGTTGTCGTTGGGGTTATTCTGGTTGTCGGTGGATTTTGGTATTTGGTTTTGGGTTTATTCGGGAGGGGGGGGGAGGGATGGTAGTACAGTATAGATACATATTTTGGTTTTGGTTTTTGTTTTGTTTTGATTTTGGTTTTTGTTTTTATTTTCTTTGCAGCAGACCAAGAGAGGCAAAAGGAAGAACACATCAGACACATCAGTTGGGGAGGAGCAACCGATCAGATCAGATCCGATCAACGTTTACGATATTTGACGTTCAGTTTTTGTCAGCGAGTTGGAAATCTATTGATTGAGAATGGATTTAATTGAACAAAGAGATTTCATTCGAAATCAGATTAGTGTGGTCAGATTAGTGCAGAATCTGAGATACCAAGGGGAACGAGATACAAGGTACGAGTACGAGCACCAAAACCTTCCCCCGTTATCGGTATCGCCTGTGGTTCCGAACTGTTCTTAAGTAGATCTAGATCTAGTGATATATTCCTGAGAAGGAGGGAATCGAATGTATCATCCTGCTGGGAGTATTTTTGGCATCTATTTTGCACTCTGCAGAGTTCTCGTTACTATTTACTGTAAGCTCTCTCTCTCTCCCGATGCAGCTTAGCTAGTCGTTGCACTCGCTTCCACTCGAATAACGAGTTCTCTCTCGCTCCACTGTTGATCTCGCTGTTGTTGTTGTTCCTCCTCTTTGCACATTTGATTTGCTCAAAGCAGTCGTTGCTCTTTTAGTGGGTGTTTGTGTGTGTGTGTGTGGGGTCTAACAGTGGGAACAGGGGTAAAGGCTTTAAAGTCATTAAGGCTTTGGGTGTTTTTTTTGGGGGTGGGAGAGTACTGTACCATCATTATATTGTATTTACAATTTAGTTAAAGGTTTACTTTGATTTTTTGGTTTGTGGGGGTTTGTTTTTTTTTGAAGAGGTTTAAACTTTAGGCAACGTTTTAGTTAGTCTGTTATACAACTGGTATAACAAAGGGGGGGTTTATAACAGTTTAAGCTGCAGTTTTGTGCTACTTATACACGCACGCACGGCACATACACATACAGAAACGATTGAACACACACGCACAGGCAATATAACTATTTTGATAAGATTTAGATTTAGATTAAGGTTTAGGTTTAAGATTTAGAATAGAAATTTGTTTTGGTTGGGGTTAAATTCAAATGTAATTACTACTTTCAATCAATCAATCAATCAATCAATCATGTTATATTAATCAAATGTATTGTATGCTTGTATGTATGTATATGTATGTATATCAAAAAAATTGAGTGGGGTAGAGTGGAATTGTGGAATATGTTACATAAGGTGAAAGAAAGGCCAAAACACGCGCATACTTTCACTCGTTTCAATCAACCAATGAATTAGTACGGAGTGACCGAGACAGAGAGAGAGAGAGAAAGAGAGACAGACAGAGAGAGAGAGAGAGGAGTTTTTGTTGTTTCTGTTTTTACGGTTTCTTTTTATTTATTTTTTTAATGTTGTTTCTCTTTGTTGTAGTTGGAGTTGTTTTGTTTGGGTGTTCGCTAGGCTTGACAGACACAACAGATCAATCAGATGGGGGGAGGGTGGTGGGATTCGGAGAGCAGAGCACAACACATTTACAACAATCAAAGCCATCAATCAGTGTTTAAGGCATGTCAATGCGATGGTCTGTCTGGGCGTGGCAATAAAAAATATGCCAAAAAAAAAAGAAAAAAACAAATCAAGAAACACCAATCAATCAATCAATCATCAATCAATTGAGGCAAGCTTTCGTGCAAACAAAACCCAAACAAAAAGAACAATCAATCAGTCAAATAAACAATGTACGATTTACCATGCTGCATTTTGTGCGTTCTGAGACAGAGACAGACAGAGAGAGAGAGAGGGAAACAGAGAGAGAGAGAGAGAGAGAGATAGAGAGTGGATTGCATCAAACTCAAGGAAAGAACAGTGAAAAGGAAAGAACCATACAAATAAATGCTTTACTCGTATGTACATAAAGCCCGAGAGCAGGGTGGATAGATACAAAGATAGTACTTGGAGTTAGAAAAGATTGGATGGATAGTTAGTCATAGTTTGAAATAGAGATCAGGATAGAAAGTTGGAAAGACGGGGCTCGAGCAGCCCAGGACGAGACGCGTCAGTGGAGGCGTCAGTGGACACTAACAAAAAAGATACACATACTCGTACTATTCAGTATAATAAAAATGCTAAGCTAATATGACTAGATAGATATGTATGTTTACATATGTAAAAAGATATATAGATAGTTCAATAGATATACATATACGCTTGCTTGCTTGCTTGCATTTATGTGTGTGTGTGTGTTTGTGTCTAAGTATTGGTATCGGTTATAAATCTTTCAGTTCAAAAATGCCACATAAAATGCCAAAAAAAAATACTATGAGTGAGACAGAGAGATAGAGAGGCAGAGGGGGAGGAGAGATAGCGAGGGGGAACAAAAAAGTCAACAAAAACAAAATAAACATAAACCAAAACAAAATCTGTTGGCTACAAAATCGTTTATGTCATACAAATATTAAAGGTTTTAGCTATAGATTAATGTAATCAATCAATCAATTTTGGTTAGCAGTAATTACTCGTAAAAATCAAAGCTTATACATATGGTAGATCAAATATATATGTTGTATGTTATGCATATAGATCGAGATATAGATATACATATATACATACATATATATGTGTATATATGTACGTTTTTGGTGAGATATATGTATGCATGAGAAGAAACTTGTTGTTCAGTGTAGGTCTCGATTTCCGTAGCATACTTATGGGGGCGAATATTTTTCAGTCTGTCTATGTTTCTGTTTCCGTTTCCGCCTACGGACGGATGTTCTGTGTCAATGTCTGTGTGAGTGTGTGCGTGATATATCAGTGTATTCTTGTGTTTATGTGTCTATGTGTGTGTGTGTATATATAGTATATATATGTAGTATATATGTATGTATAATCGGTATAATCGGTTTCGCTGTGGCTATTTAGCTCGGTGGCAGAGATCAGAGATCAGATAGAGAGAGAGAGAGAGAGTGTGAGAGAGAGAGGAGGTGGGCACTTACCTGATCTGAGCTGGGCGATCGGCTCTGCTCCTCTTTATTCTCAATGCGTTTCGGACTTTTTGGTGTTCGCGAGTAAGGATCATGTGCGCCATACAGATCGGGGCATGCAACACTCAAGAGGCAAATTTTTTGGATTATATCAATTATGACAAGTCCATATTCGGTACCATAAGCCATTCTAAAAACAGAAAATATTCATATATATTTCCAAATCAACTGCATACAAATCAACGCTAAAAACAAATACTAAAAACAATACGTATACAATATATGTGTGTATCGCAGCACGATACCAAAAACATACCACTGAAAATACTGTAAAATGTATGAGAATGAAACGGAAAACGGAAAAGACACTGTACATATATGAACAAAATTTGAAAAGAGAAATAACGAGCACAAATAAATGAGACAACAAATAATGAAAAATTATAACTTAAAAAAAAAATACCAAAATGATACCAAATCAATAAAAAATAAACATTCTGAGCTGAAAATAGTACAGAAAAGGCGCATTATAGTTGCATCAATAATAAGATTAAATAAAATATAACAAAGAAATATTCGGAAGATTCTAAAAAACTGCTGTTTAACAATAAATAGTATACTGATTGCAGAAAAAGATTAATACAGACTAAATATGGAAATTAAAATCCATGAAGAAGCATGAAATTATCAGAAAAATAGCCTAAATTACTTATAAATACCAACAAATACACCGAGTCTTAAAAAACAAAATAACAAAAAAGGTGCCAAAGTAAAGTAAAACAAAGATATACGTAGTATGTACGTGGTATGTAAAGTGCATACAAAACAATATCAATTCAAAGGAAAGGAAAACTGGAATACTAATAAAAACTATAACTAAAGACAAATAAATGAATTATTTTGTCGATGCGCATCACTCACACACGCGCACACACCAGGCACTACAATTTTGGTTTTTAGTTTTGGTTCGAAAAATCGTCTAGTCTTTGGTTTTCTGTCTAGTTATGATTCGGTTCGGTTCGATTCGGGTATCGTGGGATCAGTTGTGTCCGTATTTGTATCTGTCTGTTGATCTGGTTGGTGATTCGGGCGGGAGGTTCGGTTCGGCTCTCCTCCCCGGTGGGAGTGGTATTCTCGATACTCGGTTCTCGGTCTGCTTGCAACTGTTGCATACTACGGAATATACAACGTAAACAAATTCAACAAAAGCGGTGCTGCTTAGGGTACTTAGGGCAGAGGCGGGGTGGGGGGCTTAATAGTCGGCGAGCGATACGAGCGATACGAGAGTTACGAGTTTGTTTTTTTGGTTTTTTCTTTGGCTAAGTCTCAGGCGCTTTCAGAGAACGTCATGCATATACGAATACAAACTAGACTACGTCTAAGTATTGGGTTTTTTCTTTTTCTTTCGGTTTCTTTGAGGTATTTTTAAGTCCGCTTTTGCCGTGTCCGGTGTCTGGTTGGTGGGTTGGTGGTGGTAGAGGTGGCAGTGGTGGTTGGTGGTGTGTGTACGTGTGTGGCTGGATGGATGGATCGATGGACGGATGGATAGATGGTTGAGGCGAGTGTGGCGGGATGGAGATGACATTAGGAGTGGAGGAGAGCCAGGAGAAGCGTGTGTATGGACTACACTACTCACAGGCCATAACTGGAGCTGATGCACAGCGATGTGACCTGAACATTCCGGCGATTGGGTCCGGTGGTGAGGCAGACCAGCTGCGATTGAAAGCCCGGCGGCTTGCGCTGTGCCCCAAAGCGAACCTTCAACGAGCAGTCCGTCGTCTGTGTATTAAGGCAAAACAATCAATTGGGAGAATGGAAAGAATTGATCTATGTACCGTGTACCGTACCTTGTCCGAATCACTTGATTCCGTTTTCTGTACCTGATTTCCAGTAAGGAAATCGCATTCGGGACTCGTGCCATAAATGTCATCAAAATTCTCATAGAGTATGGGTATCTCCAGCACCAGGACCTCCGATGTGGACTCGACCTTACGAAACTTAAACAACATCACCTGCCCCATGGCCCCGGCCACGCAGAGCCGTCGCGACTCCGAGCAGAGGAATATCAGATGCACGGCCAGCGGATTGTCGGCATCCGCGTGGGCCTGGGCCGCATGAGTGCGCGGCTTCTCGAACATTTTGGCCGTTTTCAGCTTGTAGAGTATCTGAAGTGTGCCGGCACCCGAGTCCCAGAACTTGAGGCTACCATCCTGGTGTCCGGTGATGACAATCTCCGAGTAGCTGCACGACGCCGGCGACCACTCCCCGCCCGATATGGGCCATTCTCGCTCCGAGAAGCAACTTTTTTTACTTGTCGTTGTCCGACCAACCTGTGGACCACACAAGAGAGATATCATTATAGATGATCGGCGGTTTGGGATGCTTGCGGAGGACTACTCACTGAATAGAAAGCAGGAACCAAATCCGATGGGCAATCGGTTAAATATGTGCAACATGTAACAGGTGATTCGTGTAAGTCCATTGGATAAGGCGATTCAAAACATGGAAAACCGGGTGTTAATAAGTCTATTAATACTAAGTCGTATTGAAGCAGCACAGCTATTGCATAGGGCTCCTGGGTCTCTGCAAAAGACGTAAGGGAAAATACAGAAAAATACCATTAGTCGATTAAATCGATCGATAAATACTCATAGGCAGATATTCGTATTATGTACATAGTAGTAGATGTCATTCGCTATACAAATTTCCCATAAGAGAACGGACACAAATTGAAATACAACTTGAGAATTATGGTTTTATAATCGAATCAAAGCAAGTTTGCTTTCGTTCATAGGATATATATTATATAATATATATTGCTGTATTAGCAATATATAATATACATATCTAATTTAAGTTGTGGGAATAGATGGAAACAGTTGAATCTAATCAGTCAGCGAGGTGGGGATTGTAATCACTGTGCCGAATAAGTCTGGTATAATGCACGTCAAATGGCGCAGGATTGGAAGCTATCGCAAATGCATAGCAACCAGCCCGGTTTGAAACCAATTTGAAAGTATACTAGACGGGCAAACAATCCGATGCCCTTTGTTGAACAGATGGAAGCAGACAAAAGTAATGGCATATGTACATGTTTGTGTTCAACCCATGATTTGTTCTGCTTAAAGCTATAACCATTACTATGACCATGAGCTCTGATGGGAGATTTTACCGCATGGCCAGGGATTCTCGCAGAGGGTGATGAAATCGCATACAGCATGCTCCATCTCCAGCACCGTTGTGGCCTTGCCGACCATCACGGTGATGCAATTCGACTTTGAGCCCTTTTCCGACGGCATGCCACCAGAGAAAATTGTGAAAGTTTCACTAAAATGAAATGAGTTCGAAATGAATTACCAATCGTAAGTTAGTAGCAGCAGCAAAAGCGAAGTACTCACCCAGATGTGCTGGACTTCAAGTCGACTTTATAGATCGGTTTACACTTTTCCGCATTGCCATCTTTGTTGATTTTTGCTAATGCAGGAAGAACAGAGATCAAGTAAGTATCAGCATTAGTATCGGTCAGAGGATGCAGGACGCAGGATCGTTTGGGGGCTGAAAGATAGGAGGGTGGGGAGAACTTACCGTGCGGACAAACCTGCGACTGTGGCTTTGGCTGGGGCCTGGTTGGCCACGAGCAAATGGAGCCATCCGTGTGCGATGATACAAAGTACTTGCCCTCGTAGTGCCAGGCCAGGGACTTGACAGCCTCGGCCGCCTGCCATCGTAACTCAGCGCATTTCGCCTTTAGATCCCACAACACAAGCAGCCCACACTCAAATGCAATAAGCAACTAGGTTTCCGGAGAAAAGAGTCAGATCAGTACGGTAATCCAATGCACACAGTGCACTCGCAAGTACTCACCTTGTTTGCATCCAATGGATTATCACATAACGCAATCACAGCACCTGGATGACTAGTTCTAATCCTGCACGAAAATGGAAAGCATATAATCAAAGACTCCAACTCCTCCTGCTACTCGTACTCGTAGTCGTACTTACACTTCAATTGCTTTATTCCAGTTAATAATATATCCACTAAGTGCAAATGTATCTATGTGAACAACGTGTATGTTTCCCTTCTCAGTGCCCACGTACAGCCATTTGCTGCCCACGGGCAAGTGTATGCAAGTCACGCTGCAATATGGAAATAAACGTAAATAAAAAACGCAAGCATGCACGTACTCGTGCGTTTCAATAATGAATGACATCAATTATTACTAATGGATCCCCCTGAATTTCATTTACTGTATTGTTTGATTAACAAATAACTAATAGATATGCATTCGTTACATTTTTCTGTATGTATAGATTCAAAAGAGAATTCCTAAATATAGAATACATATATTTACATAAAAAGAACTATTGAAAGAACAACTAATTCTGATCTTAATTCGATATGTTTCATTCGTAAACGAATTCAATAAAATATCCATTGACCTAAGGTTCGCGTTCATATTCTCAATAATAATGATGTTTGTTTTAATTGAAGGAATTACTAGAGAAATAGTAATACTACACTCGTACTCGTACTCGTATTCGTACTGAGTCATCAGTTAGTTAATGGAAGAGTTCAGCTTTCGAATTGATTTACAATTTACAGGTTTAATTTACACCATTTAAGATGTTTCATACTCGTATACTTTATGTCTATTCTTGCTTTGTGGGCATCTGATCATTAAGAATATCTATATTAAAGCATTTATCAATCGCTAATTTAAAAGCTAAAACAATCAGTCCAATTCAATCCAATCCAATCCTATCATCCCTTCGATGGTTCGCGTAGGTAGGACTTACCGCTCCCGCTGAAACTTCAGACTTTGCACAATGCGTGGCGTCTTTTGGCGTATGCTCCACAAGTGAATGGTGTCATCGGCGGTGACGGTGACGAGGGCCCCCTCATTGACCAGGAACTGAGCAAAGAGCACGGCGCACTCGGATTCACCCTCGTGTTTGGCATGGGCATCGACGCCAGGTTTTCCCAATCTACATTCGATTCAAACAAAGCAACAGAAACAGAAACATATGGGTGTTTCCAATTAGAGACGGGTTACAGTAAACAAGAAGAAAAATGGATGGACTTACATGCGAATGTAGCCCGATTTGTCCCCAATCGCTATTAGTTTCTGTACCGGATCGAAGGCAAAGGATGTGGGCGAGTACGGAAAGCCATGGCGAAAGGTCTGTGAACAGGAAGAGAGAGAGAGAGAGAGAGAGAGATAGAGAGGGTAGAGATTAAAAGCGTTAGATGGAATGAATATATGGTGTTTCCAGATGGGGAGTTCCACTGGGGGGCAGGGGTAGGTGTGGTTACTGATTATTGAATCTTGGATGGTTTGGGCATCGGTCATAGCCGCGTGTGTCTTATGATAGATTCAAACGGGTACAGCTACCAGATAAAACACCCGCTAGCTGCAACAGATACCATGTCGCGATGTCTGCTCACTTTTTGGGGGTGATCGGTATATATGATTGGGTTAGGCAGCATTAGCATTTGCTTTCTAGCTATATCTTACTTTCTTCAATGTGAAATGATCGGCCTTGAGCTGCTCTTGGATCTCCTGCTCCTGTCGTGTGGTTTGGGGCTGAACGCTTTGTCGAAATCCATCTAGAACTCCTTTGAATGTGAACTTTTTCATTTTTGTAACATGAGTCGTCCTCCTTTGGCTCCTCTATCACACTCCGTCTTCTTCTTCTCTCTGTACTTCTGCACTCTTCTGGATCTATCTCTCTCTTTCTAGCTAAGGAGTGGGTGGTTTCCGCAAGTGGTTTCTTTTTATTTCTAGCGTTTTACCGGGTTGAGTGAGAGTCGGAGAGGTTGCAAGTTGGGACTAGAGCTGGCTGTGGACAGAGTTGGTGCCTTTTGGTGTAGAGGTGTGTTGTGCCTGGAGGGAAAGGATTCAGCTTGCGAGGAGTACCGAAAAAATGTTGCCTTTCTTTTGCTTTTGGATCACGCTTTGATTTCGATCTGAATTCCGAGAATGATTTCCGAGATAAGTGTTTCTTCTATTTGTTGTTGTTAATCTTGTTGTTGTTGTTGGCAATTAATATTTGGTAGATCTTTATTTAGTATTTGAAGTGTAGCCAGAGCTGCTCTGCGCTGGTCTTTCTTCTTTGATTCTTTTGTTGGGGAGTGAAACTAGGTTAGCAATAGTTGAATTGATAGCTGAAATCGAGAAGAAAGAAAACGGAAAAATACATATAAGTACATTTTTTGTAAGCTTTATCCAAGAGAGAAAGACAGTAATCTTGTTCGGATTACAGTTATCCTGTTTTCCCCTTCCGATATCGATAGCATTCAAGACACTCACTCTCACACACAAACTGCATTTCGATTGTCTATCGAGAGTGTTTTTTGCTGCTCTGTTCTGTTCATTTCCTTTTTTTTTTGTTGAGTGCCAGGGGATTACATAAACCTTGATTTCTGTTTTCTCTCTGTCTCTGCCCCTTGCCTTTGGCAATGGGAATGGCACTGGGACTGGGACAGGGACACGTTGATTAATTAAGATTGCCCCCATGAGCACCAGCACTTTGCTTCCCTTGCATCCACCCAGTAACCCACTGAACCCACCCGCTGTGTTGCATTGTGGGAGTGGGGAAGTGCGGGGTGCGGGGGGGTTCAAAATGAAATCAATCTGGGACTTGCATTCAATTCAAAGGTTAAATGGATTTCTGTTCTGTCAAGGGCCTCCCTCTTTCCCCATCACCACCCCAAACGATTGTTGTTTGTTAATTGAAAGTCGTTTCGTTTCGTTTCGTTGTTTGCAACATTATGTTGCACAACGAATGAATGCCCCCTTAACACGCCGTACACACTCACACACACACAGAGAGAGAGAGACACGTGTATGCCATAGATACCCATATATGGATATATGTAGATATATGGGCTGCCTATATATGCACTTTTTGATGGCACACAAATCGATTTTTTTTCGCACACTCTCTTGCACACACACACACACACACACACACACACACACACACACACACACACACACACACACACACACACACACACACACACACACACACACACACATAGTCGCGTGTTTGAGTCAGCTTTCCTTTCATGTTTCCCCCGTTATTTTTGCCGTTGTTTCTCCTTTTTTCTTTGTTTTTTTTGTATTTTTTTTTTTGCAATTGTTTACGCTTTGACAAACAAACTCACACACATAAACACGCAAGTGAGTAGGCATACACACACACACACTTGTGGTATATGTGTGTCCGTGTGTATAGGTCGCTGGGTCGGCAGGACAAATGAGCGCAACAGTAAAAAAAAAGAAAAAAAAACGAGTCGATTGGATCTTGGGGGGGGGGGGGGCAGGCCCAGGAGTCATACAGGAAAGTGAAAAGCAAATCGTTGCCATACTTTAAATTTAATTCCCGCAAAAGAAACATCGTTGAGAGGGGAGCGAGAGGAGAGAGAGCTTACACATGGCGCCTGACCGACGACGGACCTACTCGTACCCCAGCCCCAGCCACAGGCACAGCCCCAGCCCAGTGGTTGAAGGGAGGGGGTGATAATGACAGTGTGCCGTCGCTGCCATAATCTTCCCTCCCCCCACCTCCTAATGATGATTAAAATGCCACCGTTGGGGGGAGTGAGAGTGAGTGAGTGTGAGGGAGAGGAAGACGACGACGAGGAGGAAGAAAGAGAGAGAGAAAGAGAGTAGGGGAGTAGGATGCTGCTGCCCAAATCTGTGTATGTATATATGTGTACGTAAGCATGTCCCTCTCGCTCTCACCCGACTCCCTCGCTCCCTCTCACCCCCCCAGCACTTGCTCACAGTACGTGTGTGTAGATAACCTCGATTTACAGATTTTTTTTTTTTTTTTTACCCACACGAACATAGGGGAAGCGCTACCTTTACTGATTCCTTGCTTGTTGCTACTCACATATTTGTTGTTTTTTTAAACTACATCATCTTTCCTCTCCGCGCACGCTGCCCGCTGCACTCACACTTGCCACTCACACATCTAATAGTAGAGTATGCACTGCCACAAAAAAAGTTTAACGACAACAAGGAATATTATTTCCTTTCCTTTCGCTTTCTTTCAATTGGTGGTCCACCATTAACAAGGCGATTGGCGATTGGTGGGTGGAACGCACTTTAGCAGCCTTTTCTTGTTAGCTCTAGTGTGTTCTACAGCATCTACTATGCGGAACGGGGGGGGAGGGAGGAAGGAAGATGTTACTTCACAGAGGGAAAGGAACTAACAAAAAATTGAATCGAAATTTCTGCCAATTGATTTTCTACACACACCAAACACCACACGCCACACCACACGCACACACGCACAAGCAAATATCGAGTGAGAGAATCGCGCGCGCCGTTAACGGTGCTTATTCTTTAGCTTTTATATTGCCGTTTTTTATTTCTAGTTTCTTTGGTTCTCAGTGCGAGATTACAGGGGATCTCTACGCTAGAGAGACAACAAAAAAATAAGCTTCTGGTTAGCTGGTCAGTTGGCTACTGTGAGGCTGGTGCCAATTCTGCTGCTGCTGGTGCTTCTGCTGCTGCTGCTACTCCTGGCAGAGTGTGTGCTGCCAGTGCGAAGGCATTTGCACCTCTTCTGCCCAGAGAGTGCGACCGTGAGAGCGCGCCCGAGAGAGACACATAGAGGGGATGCTCACTAGGACGAGGACAGGCAGGACGCACTCCCTCGCACCCACACTCACACACACACTATCCCTAAATGGCACTGGAACGGAACAGGCACACAAAGACTAAACCTATGGACTAGCTGATCCTCCGGAATTGCAATTGGCCAATTCTTAATGCGCCATACTTCACAGCAGCGAAAATTGGATTGGATTAAACTTCGCCTTAAATATATTATCTCGTGGACTTCTTCTGCACACGTGTGCGGGAACAGCAGCAGCAGCAGCAGCAGCAGCAGAGGCTAACATGTGAGCGCTGTGTAGTAGCGCCAGATTGTGGGGGCCATTGCGCATGCTTACGCTAGGCGCCCCCAAAAAATAATTTCGCGTACAGGACAGCAGCACAGCAGCAGCAGTACAGCAGCAGAAGGAACAGCGACGTGAGCAGAACGTAGCAAAAACAATGCAAAATGTTTTGCGCGCGCGGTCACATGACACGAACACACATACACACACACACCCACACAACTGTAAAATTTGTTGAGGCAGCGCAGGAGCAGAACCAGCAGCAGAGGCAGCACACACACACTCCTTCTCTCGCTATGCCCCACTGCACTATAGGTCAAAACGACTATTTTCTGATATAAATTCATTTTTCAAAAGTATTCAAAATATCTATCTTTTGTTATGTACCCATTAGGAATACATCAAACCGTAATGTTGCATACCAGAAATGTTAACATTGTGTTCTGATGCTAAGTTAACAGCTGTTAAAACAGCAGATTCAATTCAACAGCACGTAATCATAAATTGTGCACAAATTTTTGTCGAAATTCAAGTGGCTCAATTTTTTTTTAATTCAAATTTGTTAATACAAAATATGATGAATATTGAACAGTGGGGTTTGTACTTTATGTTGGTAGATCTGTGTTGTTGGTATTGTTCGTGTTGGCTGTAATATGTGTTAATAAAGAGACGTCCCAAAAAAAAATTGTTTGGCACGAAACGTTATCTTTGGGAAGGCTTTTAAAAAAATGTTAGCACATGTTAGCCAAGTGACTATATACATATTGTAGAGTAATCTTTTGTTAATTCAGAACAGTTAAGATAATTTGCTCATTTTGTGCACTTTTCCCATAATTTAACATTTTATAGAACATAACCTATATCTAAGCAATGCCTGTCTGCATGAAAAATGGCGAAAACTAAAGGAAGAACTGATGGAGTGGATGCTCGTCTCCGTTATTTTAGATCGTATATCGATGTAAATGTGTCGGTCGTATTTTGATCATATATTGATTAGTATTTACATGAAAAAAGCCATATTTTGTCTGAATTTATCCGAGAGATGGAAAAAATGTAGATACCATCTAAATAATTTTCAAAAAAAGCATGCTGCTTGGCTAAAAGGAAGCTCTTGCTTAAATTTTCGTTTAAAAAAGTGTCGACGCACCAACCCACCTGGACATCCCGACAGAGACAGCATGTGAAACGGCATGTGCCCTTTCAAAATTTGCTAGTGGAAATGTTCGTTTGCTGATTCAAGCAGCAAGCACGGCTGTTCGCAAAAGTGGTCAGGCTGACCTTGCAGCTGTCCTAAAGCTACTTGTTTTTAGCCCAGGCAAGGCAAAGCATTTCAGGCAATCTGTGAAGAAGCCAAATGAGAAGCCTGCACAAACTCCACCAGACGATTCATTGGCTTTAATATTAGAGCAATGGCTTACAAAAGACCAATTCGTAGCCATTAGAGAAGATACAAAGAAAAGAAATTGTGATATTTATCCTCACTATAACGAAGTGGCTGAAAGAAATAAGGAATGCAGACCCCCCGATGATGTCTACAAAATCTTCGGAACCATACCGTTGTAGACTTTTTGCTTAGCAAGAAGATATTATACTGCACGTGATGGCTGATCAGAATACTGATTTTCTGTTAGTTGATCTTTCGATGGATGTACTGATCTGGCAAATTACCTATACGCCTATACCTATACGAGTGGTTCCGATTCATGTCTTTTCGCCACAACATATCCTCCACTGCGCATGATGTGTTCCTAATGTTGCATTAATACATATATGAAATATAAAATATACCTAGAATGGATATTAAAACATTATTTTAATATTTATTTGAAAAACAAAATTTTTGAAAAACAAAATTTTTTTTATATATTTTTTTAGGGGCGTTGATGGGCAGTGCCACGCCCATTTTTTTCAAAACCCATTTCCAAATAAGATCTTTAATGGTATCCAAAAAACTTTTCAGGAAAAACTTGAAAAACCTTCGAGTTATTAATTTATATCAGAAAATTGTCGTTTTGACCTATAGTGCACTGCTTGGACCCAACCATGCTCAAATTACAGCTAGTTTCTGGACATTTACACAATTTACTGTTGCGAAACATCTGGAGACAGCTTAGAGCAGGGACGTCTTTGATTCGTGATTTTCTCTTAAATTTCTTAAATTGTTTTTATGGCCAAATGGATGTTTTTGAGAGGGTTTTTCTCCTAGCTACGGGGACACGCGTCTGGACGCTCTTCACCGAAAACTGAACTAAATGGTTGGGAAATTGGTTTCCGCGCATTTTCCCCCACGTGTATGTATATGGGCATACATATGTATATATATGTATACTCGTACACACGCACACACACACACACACACATCCTTCCTGGTGGTTATGCAAAGAAGCAGCAAAGAGTTTAAGGGTTGTCCTGCTGGCTTTGATTTCTAGGCCTAGATTTAGGCACTACTTGGCAACCCTAGGAATCGATACTTGTTGTGGGTGGTTGAGTGTGTGTGTGTATGTGGGTGTGAGTCTGAGTTCGGGTGTGAAGACGGAAGACGGGGAATCTGTTTAAAGAAGGGTGGATGGAATGGGGTGCACGTACACGTACATACCCATACATACTAAAAAATGTAATCTGCTAAAATGTAAATACGCCCCACCTACAAACACGACTGTATGTGTACATACTCGTATGTTAGTGTGTATATGTTGTGGAAATTTGCATTGAAATTGAAATGAGTTATGCCTGGAAATGTGCTAAATGTCCTTTAAGCGAGCACGCACTCACACGCAAACACACAAACTGACGGGGGCGGCAGCCAGGCACCAGGACGACGACGACCATTATCAATAACTCAGCAAAGTATGCAATAAAAAGAACAACGCGCGCAGAAAAGCTCTTGCGTCATATGAATAATGTACATAAGTCTTTTGGCGAATCCCCAATCTCCACTAATAAGAAACTTGTTGGGCACCAGAAGAGCGCGTATAACGATAAAGATATATGTACATTATATGCACACACACGCTCAAGCACACACATACATAATAGCCAGCTCTTGTTTGATAAGCGGTGGCAAATGATAGTGCATGTGGGTGTGTGTAGTGTAGTGTAATGTCAACGTCAAAGATTTACTTTACTCTTGTTAAGTGATTCATCTGAAGGAGTGTTAGGGCTAGGGTTGGCCAGTGCATGGCCCGGCCTGAAGAATTGCTTCGCCAACAACAGTTATTCGCTTAATACGCAAATACAAACATGTTGTCATACTCTCACACACACACACACACAAAAACACACACAGTAGCACAGTAGCAAAAAACACTCACAAAAACACACACAGTAGCACTCACACTACCATATGCACGACGTACGTATTGCGTACAATAATTATTGCCAGCAACAAAACAAAAGAATTTGCATATGCACATTAAAAAAACAAAAACAAACCCAATATAACATCATCGTCAGCAAAATATCATCAGCACCAACCACAAAAGAAGAGCAGAGCAGATCCAACACCCACACACCCCCTCTGAAGGTGACCACCCCAGTCCCAGAGCCAGTCTACTACACAACCGACCGACCGACCGAACGTCGCACAGCGCCCACCTGTTTCATGGCAAATTCCTTCCTCCGTAGGTGGCCGCGCTGGACAGACAGGTTGACGTTGACACTCGTCACGCTTGACCAATTAGTTAATGCATTGCCCTGCAATTGCTATTGGCCACGATGTCCGCGATAAACAAAAAACAAAGGCAAAACGCGGAGAAAAACAGACACGACAGTATTGTTATTTGCTTTAGTTTAGTGTGGCCATTCCACAATGTTTAATGTTCCAAAATATCGATATATCTACTTATATTTTTTGGGTAAATACATTTTTAGGTTTTATTTTGCTGTATAAATAATTTTTTCTGATCTATGATACGATTATTTGAAGAAATTGATTGCAGAGGTAGAAGATACCTCCAAGTAATAATATCTACGTGAATTCTACAAGGTGTGTTAGGACAAAAAGGTTGCGTCCATTAATACCATTTTGTCAGCATATCGATACTGGTGTACCTTCGATAGCAACGCGGTTTTTTCTCCGATTGATTTTATTGGCCTCAACAAATGATTTTGATACAAATTACGAATAATTAACAGGTACGAATAGCAATATCCCACTCTGACGCGCCATTTGTCATTTCTATGTCGCAAGGTATTGAAGATATTAAAGCATCGATACTCGAGAGTAACACTATCGGGCTAGCCTGCTGTAAATAATCGGTCCGCTGGTATCAATTCAAACTGGACTTCCATAAATAGTCCGTTGCGGCTTATCAGCTCAGATTTACACAGATCTTCCGCCCCAACTGGCGACATGTATTCACGGGAACATTTGGAATGGACACAACAACACACATATACAATATATAACAATAAATAAAAAAAAATGTGTAGTGGATGCGATTAAAGTGCTCTTCAGGGCGTTAGGAAGTTGGTAAGTGGTTCTGCCGTTTCAACTGCATATCAAGAAGTGGCTCCCGCCAGCCAGGTTTTTGGCAGCCTCGGTGCAGAGCCTCCAGCCGCCGCGAAGTCGCCCCATAATCGATGGACTCATCCTCCCTGACCGCCTCCCTGACAGACTCGCTGAGGATGTTGGTTATCTCCTCGTGCAGGGCACGCTGCAGCAGCTCGGGCTCGTCCTGCTCGATGAGCCGCCTCACACAGGCCACCAGCTCCGTGAGGTGCTCGTCAACAGCTCCGGGAAACAGTTGCTCCATGGCCTGGGCCAAGTTAAAGAGGTAATCTCGATTGGGGCCGCTGGGTCCGGCAGAGGTGAATATTTGCGTGGCTATGCACGGCACCTGCCACACGTCACCGGCGTACGAGTCGTTGGATTGCGTGGCCACGTACATGATCACCTGTATGGGCTCCGTTTCATAGAGATACTCGTGAAACTCCAGACTGCAGCGCTCGTAGCCGTTCTTCTCGCGGTAGTCCAGGTGATCGAGCACCGCATTCTTCTGGCTGGCAGCAATACGGTAAGCCACGCCGTAGACCCGATCCACAGCGGGATCGCCGGGCAGCAGCGTCACCACCCGGCCCGGCTTATCCGGTGTTCCGCGGTGGTCGATGCTGTGCTGGTAGAAACGCCGCTTGAATCCATGTATAAAACCGCGCCGGCGGTCGATGTAGGGAAAGTCCGCCTTCCACACCAGTGACCCGTAGCCAAAGATCCACACATCATCGTCCGAAAGCCCTATGGCTATTTTTCGGTTACTACAGGCCACATCGAAGCTTTGGAGCAGTGGCGTGACGATGGGAAATATACTCGTACTTGGTCCTTCTCTTGTGATTAGCTCTTCGAAATATGCCCGGTAGATCTCGCCGGCAACGGCTGACAGCTGTGTACGAGTATGGCTACTACGGCGCAAGCCTTTCAGATAGCACAACATCTCCTACAGCTGTCGGCAAAAAAAAAAAAACGCCAAAACGGTTTCAGCAATTTGTATACACTCGATAAATCCAGGGGCAGATACGAGCGGTCTCCGCCAAAACTTACCAATTAAATTTTGGCGTTTTTTCTCTGGTTGGGTTAGGTGCGTTTACACTGACGCTGCGTCTTGATATGTGACAGCTGGAGAAATATCGAGGTTAACATCGATAGTTTTTTCAAACATCGATTTCTTTGCCAGACACCCCTAAATTTAATCGATATGATTTTAGTCGGCTCTGGTCGAAAATTTTTTCCAATTTGATATTCCGACTAATATTGCTAGCTAACTAGGACCCTCAGGCCTGAACACATAGTTTTATACAATAGATAAAACAATTTCCTACAAGACAGGTTTATTTTAAGGACTTCGTTTGGTTGGATTGATTATAAAATAACGTTTATAAAACTTAAGTGAGCATGACATGCGACGTAAGAAAGCATAATATTGCAGTTTATGGCCGCAAATAATAGATTTAACCATTTTACAATGGCTGGTGGTCAACGCTCTGTAACGCTCGTGTCGAAGTTAATTTTTTTGGGGGCTATTGTTTTATTTGTTCACTATAATTTGGGCTAGAAAGTGTTGGGGCTACTCCTTGGAAGGAAACCCATAAATTATAGTAAAAAGATAACATAATCGAATAACTAATCTCCCATGAAACAGTTTACTTTGATTTCAGCAATTTATCCATTTTTTTAGTCACTACCTTGCTCATTTCAAATCCGCCCGCCGTAAAAAATCCTCGCCCTCCTGGGAAGTTTACAATATTTTTCCCTGGGAAATTGCTGAGGCTCTTCGGAAAAAATCGGGTATGGACAACAGGCAAAACGGCCCAGAAAATGCAAGGCCTGCAGGTAAAAGCGGCGCTAGCGCCTCACAAAGCCTATCGGGGATTTTTTCGGGTAGGGTGAAAATCGTGCGAGCCGTGAAATTTCCCTTGGCTGAATTTACCCGTTATCCATACCTTTTTTTGGCTCAACCCAAAAATAGTAGTGTCGAACCGATCGGTTTGACACTAGACGCGCTCTTTTACTCATTTTCGCCTTAATGTATGAGCTCTTACTCTCTTTTACTCTCGCGGTATGAGCTCGAAACGATCATGCAACAAAACATCGATAACAAAGTATATTTGGTGATGTGGCGGTAATTTTGAAAATAATACCAGTATATACATACCATGAGAAAATTACCAATGAAACTCATATTCCTCGCTTTTGATATTCCGTTTAATATCACTAGCTAACTAGGACCCTCAAGCTTGAGCACATAATTTTATACGACTGATGAGTCAATTGTCGACAAGATTGGCTAATTAAAATAAAATCCGCTTATTGGATTCGGTCTAAAATAAGGTTTAAACAAGGAAGGTCAACAAATAAGTCATTTTTTTACATGGCGACTACACGGTAACTACAAATTTTCTACATCAATAATAGCAGAGTTGGCAACTCTGGCTTTGACTGGCTAGCGATATCGATACTTCGATAGGAATTTCAAATGTGCTGGCGCCGTTGCTAGGGCCTCCGAAAGCCAAAACAAAACTCCTGACAGCAATTATTAAATCATCTGTTCATTTTTACACCGCCCCGTAAAGTGTTTTCTGCGACTGATCAACGGAATGGCTGGTGGTGCTCCAAATTGGCTCCATGTGGAAACGGAGGATGAAAATCCGCGTCTGACAACTTTGTCCAGCTGCATGACGCTCAGCGACGTCCAGTGCGATGGCTATATCCGACTGCTGGCTGCCGACATTTCGCTGGAGGACGAGGCCCACGAGCCGAGCGCCACCCTTAAGGTGTTTCGAGGTCTAAAACTGAAGCACGAGCAGCCACTGCCGGGCATACCGACTGCCATTGAGAGCCTATACATCGACGAAACAGAGCCAAAGACGCCGGGTGCGTATGTCGTAACATCATAAGGTGGTGGCCCTGTTCTCATTCCCTTGCTTGGCACAGTCATTGCTGTGGCCATTGCCGAGTCCGTGCTGTTCTACCGGCACCTTAAGCCCTATTTCAAGTACACCATTCCCGCCCTCGAATCGGATGATCTGGAGCTGGAGGTCTGGCGCAAGCTACCCGTCGTGCAGGCCGACACCCACAACGCCCTGCTGGAGTCGCTCAAGGGTATCGACCACGCCAAACTTTCGAGGAAATCGCAGCGGCTGTTGCAACTGACTGAGGCGGAACGTGCTGTGAGTCTTCCCCATTTCCATTGCCCCGATTTGGATGTCAATTTTTCCAAGCAACATCATCATGGATTTCCTTTCAGCCATTCATTAACACGCACAGGGACTCGCCCGTGGGGCGGGTGGGCAGCATTGTGATCATGTGCTGCATAAAACGCGTCTCGAGCGATGCCAATCCCCCCTCCCACCTGGTGCTGGCCACGGACACTGGCCACATATTCATACTGGAGCCCCAGGGCTTCAACCTGGTGTACAAGGGCAAGACGTGCAGCTATCAGACGGCTGTTCCCAGCCTGCTTTCCGTCCAGGGCACCTACGAAACGGACTTCTGCATTGTGGTGGCCACACGGAACGGTGGTGTCTATCTGCTGCGAAAGTCCAACAGCGAGGGACAGGAGATCTGCAAGCTGAGCGCACCGCTGACGGGTCTGCTGCTGCTGCCCATCGATCAGACGATACTTGCCTCGACCATGGACAATCGATACCAGTGCTACTCGAAGCGGGGCAAGCTGCTCTACCAGGTGCAGTTGGACTCCTTGCCCGTCTGCATCCTGCCACTGACCATGACACATCTGGGCATCACCCTGGTGGCCGTTGCCCTGAAGGGAGGCGCCGTCAAGTTTTTTCTCCAGCGATATCAGGTGGACGAGTTCGTCCTGGAGGAGACGGTGGATGCCATGCTGTACGGGCGCATGGGCATGGAGGATCACGTGCTGACCCTCGTCACGCAGTCGGGCCAGATGATTGTCAAGATATTGCGTCGCGTATCGCGCTTCGAGCCGAAGGCGGAGGCCTTGGCAGGCAAACGGTTGGGTGCTAGCGACCGCAAACTCACTGATGGCTCCTCGATATTGGATAAGCCAAAAAAGAGCTCCATATTTGTGGAGCAGGCGGCCCGGGAGAAGCAGCAGGCGAAAGGTGAGAGCGGTTTCCACCTTGTCACTTCACCTTCGCTTCATTAATCTCTCTCTTGCTTTCAGCAACCTATGGCAGCTTTCAGGTGGAGCTCTGGCGGCTGAGGCACACGGCAGCCCGGGCCACCATCGACGCCATCAACTCGTCGGAGAGCACGATATCCGGCGATCTGACGCACGCTCCCGTCAAGCTTTCGGCGGAGGTTTGCGGCAGTGGGCCTGCTTTTCGCCTCTACCTCACCGTGCAGAACCTTTCGACGTTCAAGATGGCCTCCAATCTTATGGTTCTACTCCACGCGGATCGACGCCACTTCACCATACAACAGACCCTGGCCAGGCTGCCGAGTGTCCTGCCGGGCATCCCCTTGCGCGTTGACTTCGAAGTGGTTGCTGTGCTAGATCCAATGGACAAACTCCCACCCGCCAGTCTCACCCTGGACAACTCCCTGATTCGCGTTATGCTAATGAAGGCTGGCCAGGCCAAGCCGCTCATTGCTGCCGCCGTGACCATGCCCCAGTCGGAGGCAGCCTTCTAAAGGGCGCACAATCGCACAAAATGGAAGTCGATTGTCTTTGATTTTTGTGGTAAGATTTCGAGTTTATTTTATCCTTTTAGATTAATCCTAAAACGTGGCGTTTAGGCGTACTTGGGAGCGTACTTTTGGTAGACCTTGATGTAAGCCTCCTTGGCGGCCTCCTTGGACAGACCCTTCTGCGCGTTCCAGGCCTCGTACATGGCCTTCTTCTTGAGATCCAGAAGGCCGGGCTTCTCGATGTTCACATCGCCAACGGTGGCCTGCTTGAAGAGACCGTAGAACTCCAGGAATTCAGAGTCGCTGGGCTTCTTGGAGAAGTTCTTGGCTAATTCGGCGGCTTCCTCAAAACTGACCATGTTGCTTGGGTTATTGGTGATACTAAATGATGACTTTAGCCACCTCGCATCTGACTTTTATAGCGACTGACTTCGAGCGAATGGGATTAGAAAATTTAATTAATTTGGATATGGCATTAGTCAAATGTGTATCTTCTATCTTCTAAGACTCCCTTCGAATCGTTTAATTAATATTTTGGGAAACTTTAAAAGCCTTTCAAGATAGTACTATCTGTTGGCCAATGCTGGCCGCATTATAATTATTATCACTAATATTAGAACATTCGACTTCGGCCTGATAGACAGCCTCTGACTCACAAGAGTTATGGGTAAAAGTAGAAGTAGACAAGCGTTATCCAGATTTCTGGCTATATTTTGTGAGTGTTGAATGTAACCCCCGCCCCGACTTTTAGGGCCGTCTAGTCGTATCAATCAAGCAGATAACATACGTACATACATATATGTATGTATGTATGTATGTGCCTATGGGCATGCATACATATACTCGGGCCTGATACATAGCTGATTCAATTTTTTTTTTTTGGCAAGTGCAAGAGCATACTTGTCAGCTCTGATAAGCCACACCCCGCAGCTGACTAATTATATACTTTTTTCCCTTCGCCTTTCGCCTTTCGCCGATTACCGGCAAGCGCACTCCAGCCGCACTCCACCCCCAAAAATACAATCGTACATAGGGAGCCTTTTATGATAAGCCCAAGTGGGAACTACTATTGCAGCTGGGGACGGGACTCCGATAAGATTACCGAAAAGCATGAGCTATGTTCGCCAATATATAACAGTGTCCGTGGCACGATCCACACAGTTTGTTTTTGTTTCCCACAACCGCAACAAATTTGCAACATGCTGACCGTAAGTTTCAACCCATACGCATATGCAACATTTGCAAAGAAATTCATATTCATTCTTTTCATTTGCACACGCAGTTTGAGGAGATCGTTGAGAAGGCCAAGTCCCTGAAGAACCCCCCAACCAAGGAGGATTTCCTGGAGTTCTATGGCTATTACAAGCAGGCCACCGTCGGCGACTGCAACATCGAGGAGCCCGAGGATGAGGAGAAGAAGGCTCGCTACAACGCCTGGAAGAGCAAGGCTGGTCTGACCATTGACGATGCCAAGGCATACTATATCGAGGTATACAAGAAGTACGTCGCCCAGTCCGAATAAGCTGTGCATTTTCGTATACGTAGCTGTAGACCTATTATTTGATATGTGACCTTTTCTACTTAACCTTCTACTACTACCTTCTACTGGATGCATCTGAATCGTTGTTGAAAAGTTATGTATTTATTGTAATGTCATTTTGTAATAAACAAAACAAACGCCTATGCATTTAAAATAGATTATGTGCTTCAATTACTCCATAACTTTCCGCTCACGTCTCCAAATACGATCATATGACCCACTCCAATCTAATCATATAATGGCTATGCCTTATCAGTTATTAGGTGGGTGGCCATCATAAAACTCCCGCAAAAGTTCTAAGACGAAATCCAGCGAATATGGAAATCAGAAGTCGTAGATTGCCAGGTGCTGGGTGGTTCCCATGATAATCATGCGATATTTTATATGCACTTCGAAAGACAATCAAGCAAATGCGATTATTACCGACTTTATTTAAGAATCCTTAAGATCTGGCCATATTAATTACCAAATAAATTAATTAATCAAACTAAAGGCAGTGAGAAAAATTTAATAATATTAAGCATATAAGACAGAAACGTTAAAATGTAGTATAGAAATATAAAAACCAATTCCACTGCTTAATAATTGATTCTGTTATATAGAGCCGAATACATTGGTTACTCATAGTTACTAATAAATATATATATATACATATATATATATATATGAAGATTAAGGGGTGCAACAGCACAAAAAAAAAAGAATCCGAATTCGAAGAAGAAAAAGAATTCGAATCCTCCAATGAGGTTGTCCCAAGAATGAATTTGCTTAACAAATGATATAATTATAGTTAAAATTGTTGTGGTTTTCGATCATCAGAAAGCAGAAATCAATGCCTAAGAAAAAAGTTGATTAAATTATTATATTGTACATATAAACATAATAAAAAAAAGGTGGTCTACCACGTTATCGCTCACTCGGCGATTCGACAAATAAATAAATATTTACCTAACTATACTTTCTCATTTAACACTTCTTGAATCTTATACCTTAGTTCTCATCGCTCTTTTGTTTTAGTTTCTTTTTGAACACTTCAACTCCGAAGAGAAATTACGACAAGTGGTTCTTGCGTGTGTGCCTCCCAAATGGTGCCCAAATGCGACACCATCGATCCACCAACCCACCACACACTGGTTCCTGTTGTATGAGGAGGGCGGCCAAAAATATTTGTTTAATGTTTGGGTAGAGGCTTGAAACATAACACAAAATGTTTATAAATTTATAGTAAGATGATGTATAAAAATCAGCCGGATCGGACCATCATATCATATGGCTGCCATAGGAACAATCAGTCAAAAACAACAACAACCGCAAAATTATTAAAGATTTTTTTCATAGTTCATATGTACACGGTTTAATTACACTGTGATAGTTTTAAAAAAAAAAAAAAAAAGACATGACCAAACTCGACGGTTTCCCCCTATTTCGGGTCCTACGAATCGAACTGCATCATTAGTTTTTTGAGTTACAATCATGGTTTCATACAAAATTTTTTGTTGAAGTTTTTCATCCAAGTGGTCCATTGTAAGAGAAAGGCACATTTTTCTTCGGTCTCTAACTTTTGTAATGTTGACTTTTTTGGTAAACTTTCTTTGGCAAAGCTTCTCAGAATAAATCCGTCTTTAAGTTCTTAGAAGACTGTAAGCCCCAAAATCAATGTTTTGGGTGTCCTTATAGCCAATATGTCGAAGAAACTGAAATATAACCCATTTTTTTAAATGTTTTTTCCCTCACGTTTCGTCAATATTTTAATTTACCCTTTCATACTTATACATTAAGTGACATCTTGTAATAGTAAGAAACTTAAGCAAAGACAACGTTTTGAGCAAACTAACCATTAGAAAAAAAAACTTTAAAAAATTTAAATTTTTTGAAAAATCTACTCTAACTATGTTTGTGTGCTGTTTTATTTTTCTTGTATCTTTTAAGTGTTTTATTTTTATTAGATATTATTGTGGTGATAACGGATGTGTATAACGCCCAGAAGATCAGCATCAATAGCCGAGTCGATATAGCCATGTCTGTTTGTCCGTCTGTCCGTCCGTCCGTCCATCTGTTCGTCTGTCCGTCTTTATGAGCGTCTTGATTTCAGAGACTATAAGAGCTAGAGCAACCAAATTTTGTATCCAGTCTCCTATGTTATCACACTACTACAAGTGTATTTCCAAATTTCGCCCCGCCCCTTCCGCCTACACAAAAGTGGAAAATCTGCGGCATGCACAATTTTGAAGATACAAGAAAACTAAGAAAACGCAGAATCATAGAGAACGACTTTATCTATCGAAGTGTTGAATCTGGATCAGATCGGATCATTAATATAGCCACAATGAAGAAAACCATTTCGAAAGGCATCGTTCCCTCTCGCTCTCTCTCACACGCCACCCCGTCTGTTTTGCTCGTTCGTCCAGATGAGTTCTTAGAGATTTATAAGAGCTAGATCAAGCAAACTTTCTATCCAATCTCCTGTGACATCACTGTTGAACTGCCGAGCTTTTTCGGCAGCGTAGTTTGCGATATATTAAACACGAGAGTTTAGTTTGATACAGTTTTATTGTCAATAGCGAAAGTTGAGCGGATAGGATAGCGAAAGCGAGATTAGCGATGTAGAGTTAGCGGGTTCAAGAGTCCAAAACTGCAAGAGGAGGCGGGCCGAATTGCCCGTTCCCTAATGCGAGCGCGACGATTGAAGGGTCCAGACGCTGCAAAGGCAGGCGGGCCGAATTGCCCGTGCCCTACTGCAAGCGAGAGTGCGACAGATCCAGAGGAGAGAGCAATAGCGAAGACGAAAGATCGATAGAGTGATAGAAAAGTCGAAAGAAAGAAGGAAAGACCACGAGAGAACGGCTGGGTAGGCTACTGCCGTGCGGGAGCTTATATGTATATATGTGTGTACAATGTGCAGTGCAGTGGGCAGTAAAAACAACAAACAATAAAAAAGGGAATTTAATTTACTGCTGCACCACTGGCTATAATGTTTCCATCAAGTCTCCCAATATTGGGCTGCGGAACCCGACAATCACTTCAATACAAGTGTATTTAAAAATGTTGCCACGCCCCCTCCGCCCCCCTCAAAGAACAAAAATCTGTGGAATCCACAATTTAAAAAAAAAATACGAGAAAACCAAAAACGCAGAATCATGGGAAATGACCGTATCTACCAGATTGTCGAATCTGGATCAGATCGGATAATTACACTAGTCGACACGACTTTTCCGCTGTCGCCAAAAATGACTTTTTCTGATACATTTGGATGTTTAAAATTTTTTAAAGAATGTTTTTTTTTTTTGCATGGAGTAGTTTTTTTTTAAAGAATTTTTTAAAAATGTTGTGTTTTTTGTCATAGGTAGTGCTTCTATTTTTTATATAACTTAAGTTTCCTACAACTGGTTGTATTGAACTTTGCAGTTAAAAAAAGCTGACAAATGCAGCTATAAATCCGACTCAGACAGTTTGTAGCTGCAACTTAACGTCTGGAAGATATTAAGCTTCCAAATTGAAATTTCATAATTTTTTTCGGTATTTTTCCCCGAAATTTTGACTTTGAAAGCTCAGGAAAAGTCGAAAAAAAAATATTTGAATGCCTTGATTTTTGGTTTTAGATAGACACATTAATTAGGCGTCGTTTAAGGTATCGCTTATAAAAATATAAAAATAGACGGCTTAGTTATAACCGTTTGACCAAACTTTCATATGCCGTTTGGCACTATTCCAAATGCCATTTTACCGTTAAAAACTGTTACAAACGCAGATTTTTGGTATTTTTGTAGGAAAAAAAACGGTTATTCGTCGGCTAACGGAATTTATCGGCGAAAAATTTAAATCTCCAAATCTATCAGAAAAAGTCATTTTTGGCCACAGCGGAAAAAAAAAGTTGAATTTTGTCGAGTAGTGTTATTATAGGAAGAAGGAATACATGAAATTTCAGTCGCTACGCAACGCCTGCCAAGCGCTTACTCATTACCTCTGTCTCTCTCGCACACACTTCCACGTCTCGTATATGTAGTTGCACATGTACATGTAGCAATGTAGAAGCAGATGTAAAAATCATATGTAAACAACAATGGAAAAAATGTACATATAAAATTTCAAAACTGGTTCGACTTAATTATTTAAAATTTTCTTTTTTGGGCAAAATTTAATTCGTCCCTTTTGCGAACATATAATAAATTACATAAATCGTAAGCTCATTTATATTTGTATTGACTGAGTACCGAGTGAAAAGTAGAGCGTTCACAGCGTTCCCCCTCGTTTATTTTCAAAATTTGTTCATTTTATTTGAGACGAAATGTCGAAAACTGTTGTAAATTCGAGCGATGAATCAAAATTTCTGGCTGTAAGCATCTATCGTCTGGCTGGCGAAAATCCTCTAGCTGAAACCTCCACGAGGGTGCCGGCTGGGCAATGGGCACTGCATTATCCCGGACAAGGGTAATGCACTGTCGCTTGCTCCGTCCGGGGCAATGCAGTGTCTAGCTAAGGCAATGGCCCAGCGTCTTCTCGACCTCGAGTCGGGGGAGTGGGGTCAGAGCCATGGCTAGAGGTGCCTGGCGGGTAGTCCTAAAACGCTACCACCCCCTAGCGTTCCCCCGAAAATCATCAACCGTATGGACCTTCGGGCCAAGTATGGAGCAGAAGGAGGATCAAGCAAAGGTTGGGATGCAACCCAAACGTCGGTGGGAAGCGTGGCTGCTACCACCAGCGGGCACGGGGAGGAGCAATCGTCTCTGCGTGTCGCCAGTGGCCACACCTCGGACGTGACGGGAGCAGGTCACGTCAGTTGTAATACTACTGCCACAACCCCCCGCTGTAGGATGAGCCGCGCAGGTGCCGTTGTCGAGGCAGACTCGGACCTGGAGAGCGTGCTTTCCATCAGCAAAGCAGAAGAGGACAGCCTTCTCCGCTCGCCTGAACCAGGTACCAGCTCCCTGCGTAGGGAAGGGCCGAAGCGTTCGAGGGAGGGGATGAAGGCCAAAGCCCAATACAAGGCGGCTCTCAAAATAGTAGGCAGGCTCCAAGGCAAGGCGGATATCTCCTAGGAGGAGAAATCCAAGCTAGCTTGGACCGAGCTGAAGGTAGAGGAGGGCCGTAATTACTACGCGCAGGTGCCACAGATGGAGGCATCGACGAGTGAGCATGCCAACAAGGTGGAAGAGTTGCTTGCTACCAAAAGGCAGCGCTCGACCGACAGTGCCGTCACTCCGGCGAGAAAGCGGCAACGCGGGCCCAAGAGAGCGGAACCTCCACCCAAACGGCAAAGCAGGGGTCAAGCGAGAGGATCAGTGATGTGTCCAAGAGACACCAGATCGTAGCTCTCATCGATAGACGTGATGAGAATGGGAGGATGACAGCGGAGCAGTGGAAATTGGTCCACGCGCGGCTGGTAGACTCCCTTTTTACACGTATGGAAGAGAACCCAACAGCTCCCATGCCCACCTTCGATGGTGCTGGGTGGCTGAATGGGGTCAAAATCCCGAAGTGTAAGGACGACCCGACGCTGAAGTGGCTGACGCAAGCGGTCTGCCAACTGGAAGCGATGTGGGAGGGAGCCAAGCTGGAGCTGGTGGACAGGGAGCTAATCCCGTCCATACCAAAGCAACGAGGGGGGCCAGCATGTGATCCTCCAGATAAACAAAGCAGCGGAAGACCAACTGTACCCTAAATACGGGAAAATGGCGTGGGGCATGGGGAGTGTCTACCTGCGCCTCAAAAAGCGTCAGCCCGGCGACAAAGACGCCCACACCCTGCAGGCAGGCGAAGTGGAGAAGGACCTCGATCTGGACACCATTGTAGGGGCCGCCCAGGGTCTGGTGCTCGACGACACAATGGATGAAGAGGACGGTGACCTGACCTTGGTAGTCAACCCGTCGAGTGCAGGGGAGCCAGCTGCTCTTGCATAAGAGCAAGACAGCATCAGCGGAGCTCCACATTGCCATGGAGCAAGGGCCCGCTGACATAGCCTTGGTCCAGGAGCCCTGGATTGCATCAGGCAATTCGGTGGCCGGACTAAAGTTTTCAAATTACAGCTCATTCTACCCAACACCGGTAAGCAGGAATAGAACTGTCGTACTAGTACGAAAAGGATCCCACGCTTACCTTATGTCTCATTACAGCACAGACGACCTGACAATATTTATGCTGGAAAGTGAGGAGAAGCGCCTTCTGGTAGCCTCCTGCTACATGGCACATAACAGTTCTGCACCGCCAGAAGAACTAAGGAGTCTGGTAGAAGAAGCCGACTCCAAAGACTACCAACTGATCGTTGGTACGGACGCTGATGCCCACCACAATGTGTGGGGAAGCCCCGACATCAACGACCGAGGTGAGTCACTGTTAGACTTTATATTATCAACTAACATAGCTGTAGCAAACGTGGGAGAGGAATACACCTACGTGAGTCCTACCTCGTCAAACATGCTAGATCTAACTCTCGTAACGGTAAAGAGTACCTATATATCTGGATGGAGGGTCCTCGAAGGACTGTCCTTCTCAGACCATAGGTACATTCAATTCAGGTGCGAATTCGAACACACTACGAAAGTAAAAGTCTATAGAAACCCCCGGAACACAAACTAGGAGAAGTTTAGAAAGACAGGCACTTCGAAACTCGCGAACCCGGGCTCAGTGAAATCCGCGGAGGACATAGAGAAGTCCCTAGAGACCCTATCTACGGAACTGCTAGAGGCATACCACACAGCATGCCCACCCTCTAGAACAAGAAAGAAGTCCGGGACCTCTCTCTACAAAGAAATAACCTCATGGAAATACGTAAGGCACAACGCAGCTCATGGAGGAACTTCTGCTCCAACATTGAGAAAGTGCCTGAAACGGCTAGACTGAGGAAGCTGCTGTCAAAGCAACCCACAGTACAAAGTCAGCTCAAACTAGACAACGGACAGTGGTCGGAGGGCACCAAAGAAGCCCTGACGGCACTAATGGAAGCCCACTTCCCAGGATGCACCGAGGTCACCGATGCCCCAACAGACCTAGTAACCCCCAAATCAATCCAATCGGCTATAGATTCCTTCACGGGCATAAAGGCACCTGGACTGGACGGAATATTCCCAGCCATGCTGCAAGTGACCAAAGAGGTGATCACCCCATGGCTTCTCGCAATATACGCAGATCCTCCCAAAAGCAGGAAAGTGCATCCATGTGAGTTCCAATGATTACTGAAAACATTAGGAAAGCTGCTGGATCTACACATCAGAACCGAAGTAAGGAGACTGATGTCAACCAACCAGCACGCCTACACCAAGGGAAAATCGGTGGAAACAGCACTACACTCGCTAGTAGCTACCGTCGAGAAAGTCCTTAACACCAAGAAATATGCACTAGGAGTATTCGTAGATATATCCGAAGCATTTAATAACAGAAGCCATAATGGACTGCCTAGGAGCAAGCAACACTCACCCAGAAATCAGCTTCTTGATAAAAATCCTTCTAAGTTGTAGACGGGTGCAATCAGAGTGGGGCACCGCCTCCATGGTCAGAGGTGCACACAGGGGCACACCCCAGGGTGGAGTCACCCCTCCTGTGGAACCTGGTGGTCGACAACCTCATTAAGAGTTTCGAAAGGAAGGCCCCAAAAATAACAGCTTATGCGGACGACATAAGCGTACTTATTAGGAGGGTATGTCCATCGACTCTCAGCGCCATAATGGAACGAACACTCAGGGAGTTATGTGAGTGGGCAGATGGAGTAGGACGCGGATAAGACGGACCTCATCCTCTTCACCAAAAGATACAAGGTATCAGCATGGGTCCCCCCGAAAGTCAACCAGACAAGGCCAACCCCTAAATCACAGGTCAAATACCTCGGCATAGTACTGGACAGCAAACTGGCATGGAGACCCAACGTAGTGGAGCGGGTGAAAAAGGCCACCACTGCACTTTATGCAGCGGCAGGCTTTGCTCTGTATTACAGGAGCGCTGAGGTCAACGCAAACCAAAGCACTCGAAACCATACTCGGAATCGACCCCCTCGACATCTACGCTAGGCTGACTGCAGGCAAGGCAGCAAAGCGCCTGATTGCGTCGGGGAACATGTCTCCCCAAAGATTCGGGCACAGTTCAATTGGAATGGACATGATTAGTGTTACTGACTACATGATCCGCCAAATGTGCCTTGAAGTAAAAACAAACCTTTTTATGGGACCCGAAGACTGGAAAGCGGACACCAACGGCTCCAAGATGAATGAAGGAGTAGGAGCAGGCCTATACTGTACAAACCCTGAAATAAGGGCGTCTTATAAGCTACCGGACCACTGCAGCATATTCCAGGCGGAAGTCTTTGCCATCAGGAAGAAAGTCTTTGCACAACGCACAGAACGATCACACAATGTGGTCAACCTGTTTGTAGATAGCCAAGCGGCGATAAAATCCATGCAAGCAGGGAAGCATTGGACTCACTTTGCACGACTAAGTCAGTGCGGATCTATTGGGTTCCCAGCCATCGAAGGAAACGAAGCAGCGGACGTTCTGGCTAAGGAAGGCGTCGGGCTGGTGAACAAAAGAACCGAAAGCGTGCCGGTCTCCCTTAGGACGCTACAAAGCGACCTGGAGAAGTAGGCCAAAATGAAGGCGGACAGCAGGTGGAACAACAACCACCACCTGCAGAATCTCGAAAATCATGTGCAAGGAACGCAATGATAAACTCAGTTACTATCTGCTGCACCTTCCACGGAAGGATTGCAGACTGCTAGTGGGCATACTAACAGGCCACTGCCCAGCTACGTCGCATGCAACCAGGCTAAACATCACCAACAGCGACATCTGCAGGAAATGTAATGAACCCGGGGCTGTCGAAACCCTGGAACATCTCATCTGCCGCTGTCCGGCTCTCCCAAGGGCAAGGGGAAGATACCTGGGCGCACCGATGCTGGTATCACTGGATGCCTCCAAGAGGTCGCCAGGGAAACTCCTTGCCTTTGCTAAAAACACCTCGATTCTGGGGGGCTTCGGAACCTCAGAAACATACAAAAATCCGGATAACTAATGGCCATTCTGGCCTATGAGAGGCCCCGTTGAAGGCCGTCCGGGGTAACCTAACCTGACCTATCTATCGTCTGCCGGTGTTGCCAGTTTGTTGGGCCTCCACTGGGATTTCTTGACTAACTTGGAATTGCCTTTCTCTGTCTCACAGCCTGTGGTATTGTACTTGTCGACCTCGGCCAGGTAGACGGACCAGAAGTCCTTTGGTGGTATCTCGCAGCTTGGCCACCCGGCCGGTCGTTAAGATCATTACACCACGACGACGTCCCACGCAGATGGGCGGCGGAGCTGGGGCGCCCACGGCCGTAGCGACAATGTATGGAGCGACTGCACTGCCTGAGGGTGCACTGTCCTGGGAGAAGCCATTCTTTTTTCCTCTTGCATTTGCTTGAAAATATCTAAGAAAGATCCATCGTTGGCGAAGTAGGATACGCTCTTCGTCGACTGCACTGATGGAGAACCTTTCCCCTTCTCTTGCATTTCTCGTTGGCTGATGTCTCTGTCGAACGGCTCGTCTGTGTCTAGCTTGTAATAGGCCCCCACAGCGGAATCAGTCTTTGGCTATTCCTTCCCTGCGTCGCGCGTTTCATTTTCTTTCTTTCAGTATCTATCGAACGACGACTCTGTTCGGTGCGGCTGGAGTAGTCACGCTCCTTGGAACGTTCTCTGGACACCTTCTTCGTATGGTACTCTGATCGTTCTATTCAGAGAGGCGACCAGACATTTCGTAGGATCTGGAATGCGAAAAAGTGTGTACGTTTATCCATTGTGCCACTCTATTTCTCTCTCTCTTCAAATACTTACCGATTGCAGGTAACAATTTTGATATCAGTAGACGCGGTCCAAGTTTGCTGTTCTGGGTGTAATTACTTGCTGCTCTGGAATTGTGTGTTTCCTTTGAACTTGTCAGAAGGACGTTTTTTGCGAGGACTACTGTATTTGAGATTTGGGTGTGGTGCAGTGCTGCCAACACTTCGTTGCATGAAAACGCTAAATCAGCCTTTGAAAAAAGCTAGAAATAGCTAGAAATGTTTCTTCGTAGCTAACAAAAACCGTTAGAATATTTTGGATGATTTCATCAATGACTTCATCTTCATCATCTTGGTTTATGTAGGTTTCATTGGTCCCTATCTTTCTCAAACATGCTGCTGGTAATTTGTAATCGTGGCAGCATTTTTCTTGGCGGCGTAGTCCGTATCTACAAATATGAAATTTAATGTAATTAACAATCCTATGGAGCTTTAAAAGATTGGCATCTTGAAACTTTTCTCTGCACAGCAATCCCAAATGGTCCACAGGTTTGATTGAACAATGTGTTGCAATATACAAACACAGTCCCGCTTTTTGATCGCAAGTTTTCAATGAATTGAAGAAACGGTAGTTTGTTAGGCTGTGCAAAAGCCGCTGAAGTTGACTTGTGTTTAGCAGTCTTGGCATGTGCGTGCAAGTCTGAAAGCTTTGCATTAATGCTGGACTTGCAGTATTTGCAATAACATTTGCCCTCATCAGCTGCATCTAAGGTCAGCCAATTTTTAAATGCAGGGTCTTGCATCCATATACGCAGTTTTTGCTTGTACATTTTTGGTATTTTCAACTTCCACTCGCGCTTTGAAAATTGTGAAACACGATTCGGTAGACTTCACAGTGAAAAACGATAAGACTGAATGCTCTTTTATCTTATCGATGTTTTTTGCCATTCAAATGAAAAAATACTATTCGTATGAAAATGTGGATTCATAGAGCATAAAAATACACGAAGTTACCAGATGTTTCAAAAATATAAAGTAAAGCAAGTTTTACTTGGAAAATAGCTATAATTCCCGCTAGCCGCTATTTCACAATTTATCCCGCATTTCCTTGTTGCTGTGAGGCATGCCGTCCGGTTGAGAGGGAGATGGCAGCGTTTATGAGGCAGACCCGGAAGGGCTTTAGGGAGCTGACCGTGCGCTTCAAAGAGCAATACGATCGGCTCCTAGCCATGGAGTCTCAGTTTAATAGTTTCAAACTACTGACTGAGTCTCCTAGGCGCAAAAAGGTCACTCCGCGGGATCTGCATGTGCCGACTGCCCCTCGACCGGCCGATGCTGACAAGCTGACTCCGACCACCCCAAAAGTGCAGCAGTTGATATCGTTCGCCACTCCAAAGGCAACGACAGCTGCTGGTGATGAAAATTCGGTAGCCGAATTTATCGCGTCGGAGAGCATGCAGCCAAGACCGTCTGTAGCGTCCGTGTCCGTAGTATCAAATTCATTAGCTGTCCCCGCAATTCCGACCCCACCAGTCAATATACGACCCGGACCACCGGGTATTACCATCACAGGTGATAGGCCTGTGGTGCCAAGATTGGTCGGGATCCCACCGAAGAGACAAGTTTTTGTCTCACGACTTGCTCCTGACTCCACAATTAAAGATGTGACGGCTTATATTCAAAGCCGCATACAAGCCGTTGATTTCAAGGTGGAAAAGTTCAACTTTTCTTATGCCAGGGAGATAGCTTCTTTTAAAATAAGTGTCTCCCAAACTCATTTTAGCACCATCTGTTCTGCCAAATTTTGGCCGGAGCATTTGGTGGTGAAGGAGTTTAAGGCAAAGAAGAAGACTAGGCCCCCAATAACTCTGCCAACTAACCAGACCAGTGCTCCTTTGTCATCTTCCCGCTCTACCTCCACCCGTCCAAAAAACTAACAAACTCTCGTTCAGTGACCTATCAGAATGTTCGAGGCTTGCGTAGTAAGCTCAGCATTCTTTTCCTGGATAGTGTCGCATTTGCATCCAACGTTATTGTGTTTACCGAAACCTGGTTAAAGCCGGACATTCTTAGTTCCGAAGTTTTGGCAGGTCGGTACACAACTTTTAGAAAGGATCGTTCGTCTCGACGTGCAGGAGGGGTTCTGATTGCTGTGGACTCAAACTTCACGTCGGAACTTTTCACAGTCCAGATCCAGCAGGAACTGGAATTTCTGTGTGTAAAACTGATTCTTCCCGCTTTCTCAGTTTTCATAACTTGTTCGTATATTCCACCTTCTTCGGATATCGCAATTTACGAGCAGCATTTGTCCGCCTTAACCGCTATCTCTTCCTCGCTATCTGACAAAGATCACATGATAGTTCTTGGTGACTTCAACTTGCCAGGAATTGTTTGGTCTTCGGCAAATGACGGCTTGATTGACCTGTCTCTGTCTCAAGTTAACCATGTTACAAATTCCTTGGGTCGATTTCTTGATCTGTGCTTTGTAACGGATCCGACCGTAGCGTTGTTAACTCGAGTCCCCCCGCTCTCTATACCTGAAGATGCCTACCATCCTACTTTCGAAGTGTCGCTCGACCTAGGACGAACTGTACTAGATCGGAAGTACTAGATATGGAAGGAGTCTTTTATAATTCCTCTCCATAAGAAAGGTAGCAAGTCTGACGCAATGAACTATAGAGGTATATCTAAGTTATCCGCTATTCCTAAAGTGTTTGAGAAAATTTTAACTCCGCACCTGCAGCACCTATGCAGATCACTTATATCTCCAACTCAACATGGATTTATAAGGCGGAGATCAACCACTACAAATTTATTGGAGTTTACCTCCTTTATAATAAAAGGCTTTCAAAGTAATTTGCAGACGGATGTTGTTTACACCGATTTTAGTAAAGCGTTCGACTCTGTAAACCATTCCCTCCTAGCACAAAAGCTCGACCTTCTAGGGTTCCCGCCCAATCTCCTGAGATGGATCTCTAGCTACCTGTGTTCTAGGTCTCAAAGAGTCTTTTTCAAAAACTCCCTGTCCTCTCCAGTTATGGTGACTTCGGGTGTACCTCAGGGCAGCCATCTAGGCCCCTTACTCTTTACTCTCTTTATAAATGACCTACCTTCTGTATTAACATACTCTCGAGTACTAATGTATGCGGATGATGTTAAGCTCTGTCCAGTATAAGGACATTTCTTTCCAATCCAGGTTGCAATCCGATCTCGATAGATTTCAGTCTTGGTGTTGTGCAAATTTATTAAACCTTAACGCTTCAAAATGTAAAGTAATGACTTTTCATCGCTCCAGCGCTCTTTCTGGTTCCTTACACCCTTTGTGGTGGTTCTCTTGAGAGAATTACCCGGGTTGATGATCTTGGTGCTCTATTAGATCCCAAGTTAAAGTTTTCAGAACACATTTCCACCATGGTGAATAAGGCCATGGGCGTGCTTGGGTTTATAAAGAGGTGGTCAAAGGAATTTGACGACCCCTATATAACAAAGACTCTCTACACCTCTCTGGTTCGTCCGATTTTAGAATACGGCTCTTATGTATGGTGCCCTCAGTACAACGTACACCAAGACCGTATAGAATCAGTTCAGAAAAACTTTTTACTTTTTGCTCTTCGCGGCCTCAGCTGGGATGCAAGTGTGAGACTGCCGTCTTACTCTAATAGATTGCTCTTAATAAACCTTCCAACCTTAGCTAATCGTAGGAAAATGCTTGGCGTGATTTTTGTGCACAGCTTGATCAAGGGTGACGTAGATAGCCCTGACCTGTTGAGCCGCATAAACTTCACGATTCCTATTAGAAGCACTAGGAACTATACACCGTTGTTTCTTCCGCTTTGTAGATCGAATTACTCCTTGCATGAACCATTTAGGGTCCTATGCTCGGATTATAATTCCCTCTACCATATTATATCTACCACTAACTCCCTTCCTAGTCTTAAATTACTGATACTCCTACATCTTTCCCGTAATTAGTAATTACTTTTCTTCTTTAGTTAGATTAGTTCTACTTTTCCTCGAACACTAGTCTAACACCTATCTTTCCTGCATGTCCGCGATCGGTTCGGTTTACGAGTCGCGCGTCATGCGGCAGCGCCCCTCGGTCGGTTGGGCGGGAGGTGGGCTGCGTTCTTGCCTGGGATCCGCGCGTAACAGCCATAGGCTGGTGTCGCTTGGGCCACTTGATGGTGCAGTCATTGCATATCAACGTCCTTAAGAGATAAAAAAAAAAAAAAAAAAAAAAAATAAAGTAGAGCCGCGGACTTTGCCGCAGCTCAGAACGTTCCCCCTCGTTTTTAAATTTTGTTTGGCAAAAATGTAATAATTCCTTTTTGCCAACATATTCTGACTGCGTACCGGGTATAAAGTACACACAACGCTCCCCCTTGTTTATATTATTCTATATTCATTTTGTTGTATATTGCTTAGTTTTAAGTCGAAAGTTTAATAAGAAATGCCGAGAAAACATTGGAAAAACGTTAAGTTAGAATATTACTTATTTATTAGTGGCTTTCACCCTTCTTGCCGGCCACACGCTTAAAGTCGTTCATCTTGGTTGTCATGATTGGGGAGCCGATAAAGCCAATATAATCTATCTGCGTCACATCGCCGCCCGACTGATTGTTCTTCACAAAGATCTGTATGTTTTGTACATTCTGGAATCTCACATAGCGCAGATTGACTAGTGCTCCGTTCTCCAGCTCCTTCTCGGTCAAGGTCAAATCCTGAACGCTGCTCATGGACTCTGCCATATCAAAGTCAATGGTACGCGGCTGATTGATGAACAGCTTCACATCCTTGGGACCAAGCTGCGACGGGGCCTTGAACTTTAACGAATGGATCTTTACGGCCTGCTTGAAAGTGATGGACAAGATTAGCTGCTCATCGCATTCGGACTGTAAGTAGCCGCCGGCTGAGGCCAGCGCATGGTTAAGATTGTGATCGTCAGCCTCATTCAGGCACTCGCACTCCTGCTTCGAGATGAATGTATTGAGATCCATCAGTCCCTGGCCATAATCCTCTCCGGCATCTTCGCCGCTACTGGTGCCAATATGTTCCTGAATCTGGTTGAGATTGTGATCGTCAGCCTCATTCAGGCACTCGCACTCCTGCTTCGAGATGAATGTATTGAGATCCATCAGTCCCTGGCCATAATCCTCTCCGGCATCTTCGCCGCTGCTGGTGCCAATATGTTCCTGAATCTTGACCTCCAGTCCGTTGACGTCAGCGCCCTGAATTCGATCGATTCTGGTTCTGTTTCTGTAGAATATGAACGTGGGCATTGCCGATACACCCTGGCCGGCGGCTGTGTCCTGGCATTTGTCCACATCCACCTTCAGGAAAATGGCATTTGGGTACTTATTGGGGAACAGCTCGAAAATCGGTGCTATTCTTTGGCAGGGAGCCGACCAAGTGGCGGTGAAGTCCACCACCACCAATCTGACGCCAGCCTGGGCCAATTCAGCTTGGAAGTGTGATTCGTCGTTAATAACACGAACAGCCATAGTTAATTTGTTTAATTGCGATTGGAACCGACCGAAGATGACTGACGACTTTTCACCTGTGTTAGTTTCCTCGCTTGCACTTGGAGTAGAAAGAGGTGTATTGTCCTTCATGCTGCTTGTGGCTGCTGCTGGCATATTTTCCTTTTGCTCCTTCGGATCAGCCTTTCCCAAAAACAGAACGTGCTGGCCACCGCCCGATGCAAGCAGCATCTTCCGGTTTTGGGTATTCTTGCCAGTGACAAGGACAGGCTCCAATGAATCATCGCCGTCGCCAACACCCAGCTGGAAGTTGGTTCCCATGCCCCAGGAATATAGCTTTCCATCTTCAGTAATGGCATATGAAGCGATTTCGCCACATCCCACATGGACAATATTGTCAGACAGGTTATTAGCGGGCGTTAATTGGTCCACCACATCCTGCTTGCTGCCCAGACCCAGGCGTCCATACTCTGGTCGACCAACGACATAGCATCGTCTATCCTTCTTCAGAAACAGCGTATGGTGTATACCACCAGAAATATACAGGATATCCTTGAGCGGTGTTTTTGTTGGAAGTAAAATTTGATCGTCATTCTTTCCGCAAGCCAGCTGCTTGAAGTTGTTCAGGCCAACGGCCCAAATGATATCTGTTTGCGATTCCAGAAGGAACGTACTGCAGTGTGTAGCCCATATGGCCTTGAACGGCTTGGACCACAACACGCTCAACTGGCGCGGTCGCAGCAAATCCCGCTTGCCACGGCGACCTGGTGGAATGTAAACGAAATAAATTTCAGTAGACACATACATACATATTTGGGAAGAAAAACTCACCCTCTCCGCCCACCGAACGCCCTGCAATGCGTCCCAGCTGGCCCTGCTCAGCACATCCGACCGTGTAGACTTTTCCTCTGGTGGTTAAAATAACCAAGTGATTTGAGCCGGAGGCAATGCTGCAGCAAACAGTTCCAGCCAAGATATTGATTGGTACGCACTTGTCGCCTTCAATGGTCAAGCCCATGTTTCCGCGTGAATCACGGAATGATCCCCAAGCATAGACGCTGCCGTCTTCCAATATGCAAGCGGAGTGGGAGTCTCCCACCGACATGCGCACCGCTTTGCCGGGCAAATGCACCAAAGCGGGCAACGACTCGCTGCCGTCCTCGCTGGTATCGCGCCCCAAGGCGCCCACGTCGTTGGAGCCAAAGGAGTAGATATCGCCATTCTCAGTCAGCACGAGGCTATGCATGCCACCAGCGCAAACATCCACAGGATTTTGGATGCTCTCCACCACCGCAAGACGCTTCCGCTCTTGGATATTCTCACCCAAGCCAAGCTGCCCGAAGACGCCCGTGCCGCATACCAGCACGTTGCCCACAATCTGTCGTCGCTTGGGTACTTCCAGGTGGAATGCAATGCGCCCCCTTTTGGCCGCAGTCGGCTGGGCGTCGGCGTCGGCGTCGGCCTCGCCGGCGTTGTTGTTCGTTACGGCCTTGCGTTTCGGCATTATTGTTGCTGTGCGTTTTACAAATCGAATTCCAAAATTTCAAAGTTTTATCTGCTTATCTAGGTTTCAGTTTTGTTGAAGTTTGTTTTTGAATGTCAGACAGACAAGCCAGGGGTGAGGCGACTGCCCAGGGGTCAGTCAAATAAATAATGAATATTGTTTTCAACAGCAGAACAAACAAACAACAAAAATCATCAACAACAGCAACAACTTTCTTCGAGAGAGAGAATATAGTGGGTCACCACTCAGAATCATACCAATTTTATTTTTCCTTAAATCAAACTTAAGTACTCCTTAAGTCAAACCAAGAATCAAAAAATGTCAAAATTTGTTAACTGGTGCCATGTTTCCTCATGTTAGATCAAGTAAGTTCAGTTTTTTATTAGATCGCAGGAGAAGGTGTTGGATTGGAAACAAATTCCATGTACATATGTATGTATGTCATAAGACACCAGGTCCTACATTAGCTTTTATGTTTGAGCTGTAGAAAATTGTTTAAGATATTGAGCCTCATTTAAACCAGATCAGCTGGGTTGTTCAATTAACCAAAGTATGGTGAATAGGCATCACAATTTACGTATGCCGGCCCGGCTCTATCGTTTTTCATTTGAAATGTTCTTTCGTTTTTCCCCACCTATGTACATGGCTAGGTTAGGTTAGGTAGAGGCGATTTCCAGACTCCCTAGGAGCCCACCATATGGGACATATCTTGGACATTTCCAAATTGTGTCTGTTATGAAGAGAAAGCCCAAGTGTTGTGGCCTTCTTCTGCTGAGAGTTGGACAGCAACAGAACAGATGTTCCACCGTCTCCACCTCCTCCTCGTCTCTACAGCTTCGGCAATTATCATTGTATGGGGCACACAGCCTGTTTGCATGGGTACCTATGTATTATCCAATGTCCCGTGAGGGAGCTTATGACTGCGCTGCACCTTCTTCTGTCGAGCTTGCAGAGCTCAAAGCTGCGCTCCCCAATCATGTTCGGCCATGGTTGCTGAGATATTCGGCATCGTGGTACTGGTTGACCCGTGTTGCCTGTTAGTCGCTTATATTGCTCTTTAATGAGGAGTCTCCTACAGGAGACCATTGGCATACAAATATCCTCCTTATCTTGGAGAAGGGGCGATCATAGTACCAGATCTGGCCAACTCGTCTGCTATACAGTTGCCTTCGATGTCCCGGTGGCCCGGGACCCATGTAAGGCTAATGAATGCGTACAACCCATGTACAAAAGTATGTTCACCCAACCAAGAAAAAGGCATTTTTGTTTAAAGGAAAAATACATACATTGATTATGTAGCTATTTTCATTTTTCTTACGAAAACACGCATAACATTTTAGTTAAATACATTTACAATTGAGAATTTTCTCTACTTTTTGGGGGAAACGAAAACGAAAGTACAATTACACGTGATCCGGCATCATATGAAGTAGTCAGTTAAATATAATATAAATACGTACATGTACAAATAAATGAATCCAAGGAACAAACAAAAAAAAGATAAAATAATAAAAATAATAGTAAAAACGAGGGGGAACGTTGTGAGCCGCAGCAAAGGCCGCGGCTCTACCTTATACCCGGTACTCAGTCAGTATATACATACATACATACATACATATATGAGCTTGCGATTTATGCAATTTATTATATGTTCGCAAAAGGGACAAAATAAATTTTGGGCAAAAAATAATATTTCAAAAAATGAAGTCAAATCATTTTTGGAATATTATACATGTTTCTAATTTTGTTTGCATATGCTTTTTACATCTGCTTCTACATTTCTACATGTATAACTACATATTTGAGACGTACAAGTGTTTGCGACAGAGAGAGAGGCGCTTGGCAGGCGTTGCGTAGTCACTGAAATTTAATTTGTTTCTTCTGTCTATAATATTGATCCGACCTGATCCATATTCGGCAATCTGGTAGATATGGTAATTTACCATGATTCTACGTTTTTGGTTTTCATTTATCTTAAAAATTGTGGATTCCACAGATTTTCGTCTTTTGTGGGGGCGGAAAGGGGCGTGGCAAAATTTTAAAACAAACTCGTGCTGGTTTGGTATTACAGGAGCTTGGATAGAAAGTTTGGTTGCTCTAGCTTTTATAGTCTCTGAGAACTAGGCGACACAAAATACGAATGGGCAAAGTGGATGGGGTCGCGTGTGAGAGAGAGCGAGAGGGAATGATGACTTTCGAAATGGTTTTCTTCATTGTAGCTATAATAATGATCCGATCTGATCCAGATTCAACACTCTGATAGAAATGGTCATCCTCTATGATTCTGCGTATTTAGTTTTCTTGTATCTTCAAAATTGTGTGTGCCACAGACTTTCGTCTGTTGTGGGGGCGGAAAGGGGCGGGGCGAAATTTTGAATTACATTTGGAGTAGTGTGATCACACAGGAGACTGGATACAAAACTTGGTTGCTCTAGCTTTAATAGTCTCTGAGATATAGGCGCAAATGAAGACGGACGGACGGACAGACGGACGGACGGACAGACGGACAGACGGACGGACAGACAGACATGGCTATATCGACTCGGCTATTGATGCCGATCAAGAATATATATACTTTATGGGGTCGGAAATGCTTCCTTCTGGGCGTTACACACAACCGTTATCCCCACAAATCTAATATACCCCTATACTCTTTGAGTACCGGGTATAATAAAGAAGACAGTTGTTATCCTTAGGTTCATTAGCTTATTAATCATACATACATAAATTATGGTTTCTTTTAATAATATCCTTTTTGCAGCTTGCGGATAAGGGCTCGCTGTTACATAGATTACATACTCGTAGTACATAAATATATATCGTATAAGTGTAAATTTAAATGTAAATGTTTAGCTTTAAAACTGATGTTGAAAATACAATATAAATACATCAAAAATCGATAATAGGCACATACAAAGCAATGACTAAATCAGAAATATCAGATATATATGTGTATATATGTACATATGTATATATGCGGTCCATTCCCCCTCGTTCTATATATAGCAAGAGCCTGGACACCTATCGGCACTTAAATTAAACATCTCATTATCTTAAAATGTTGATTCACAATATGCAAAAAGATTTATTGAGTTGTGAGATGACGCTCAAAACGAAAACTCTAACTAAACACAGCAAAGACAAACACAGAACGTCCACAATAATGTACTTAACACAATACCGATTTAAACAAAACACAGCAGGAAGTACATCTACTTTTTGTTGCATAAAAATATTTAATACCTCTATTTATTATATTAATCCCTTCCGTCGCACAATAACTCTGTATTAAATTATGAAATTGAGAGCTCTACTTTCAAGTTGCTCACGCTGCAATACCAAAATAATATTATACTATCTCTTTCAATGCTATTCTTGAAGAGGTCCAACTGTCCAAAACAAAAACAAGAATACAGCTTAATAGCTGACCAAATATGAAAAAGTGTTGATACATTTAAAGTCAAAATTTTAACTTTTGCCAATCGGTTTTCAAGACTCTCCTGATCACAAAACTGTATGGCACGTCCATATCTGGCGCTGTATAGCCGAGATATAGCAAACTATAGCTATACAAAAAGGGAAATCTTTCACAAAATTCATGATAACTACACGCTAAATACAAATTTGCTACAAATTAGCTACATATTGCATGTAATTAGCAAACGATACACCTGAAGAGGAAATGTGTACGTTTGCTGACCGAAAATGTGATTTACTCTTTCAAGCAGGCCATCCACTGTCAAATTTGTTGTCGAATTGAGTTCGAATTCGGTTCGACGAAATGTTCGTCGTTGGTGGTAGTGTTCGCGGCCACATTTCATGATTTAATATTCGACGTTTTGTTCGACGAATATAGAAACGGTTCTATCTTGGCTAAGCCTAAAATGTAAAATACTAAAATATTGCGGCGCTTCGCAACATTGTATTTTACATTACATTAACATTTTATTTTATTACATATATTATACATTCTGCAGGAATTCTGCTACATGATTTGTGGAAAAGTATGCAACGATTTTTAAAGACGTTGGTATTTTTATACCCGGTACTCGAAGAGTATAGGGGTATATAAGATTTGTGGTGATAACGGATGTGTGTAACGCCCAGAAGGAAGCGTTTCCGACCCCATAAAGTATATATATTCTTGATCAGCATCAATAGCCGAGTCGATATAGCCATGTCTGTCTGTCCGTCCGTCTGTCCGTCTGTCCGTCCGTCCGTCCGTCTTCATTAGCGCCTATATCTCAGAGACTATTAAAGCTAGAGCAACCAAATTTTGTATCCAGTCTCCTGTGTTATCACACTACTCCAAGTGTATTTCAAAATTTCGCCCCTCCCCTTTGCGCCCGCACAAAGGACGAAAATCTGTGGCACACACAATTTTAAAGATTCGAGGAAACTAAAAACGCAGAATCATAGAGGATAACTATTTCTATCAGAGTGTTGAATTTTGATTATAATATAGCCTCAATGAAGAAAACCATTTCGAAAGTCATCATTCCCTCTCGCTCTCTCTCACACGCGACCCCATCCACTTTGCCCATTCGTATTTTGTGTCGCCTAGTTCTCAGAGACTATAAAAGCTAGAGCAACCAAACTTTCTATCCAAGCTCCTGTGATACCAAACCAGCACAAGTGTATTTTAAAATTTTGCCACGCCCCTTTCCGCCCCCACAAAAGACGAAAATCTGTGGAATCCACAATTTTTAAGATAAATGAAAACCAAAAACGTAGAATCATGGTAAATTACCATATCTACCAGATTGCCGAATATGGATCAGGTCGGATCAATATTATGGCCAGAAGAAACAAATTAAATTTCAGTGACTACGCAACGCCTGCCAAGCGCTGACTCATTCCCTCTCTCTCTGTCCTGAACACTTATACGTCTCAAATATGTAGTTATACATGTCATGTAAAAATTTAGAAGCAGATGTAAAAATCATATGCAAACAAAATCGGAAACATGTATAAAATTCCAAAAATTTACTTCATTTTTTGAAATATTTTTTTTTACCATTTTTTTTTTTAATTTGTCCCTTTTGCGAACATATAAGAAATTGCATAAATCGCAAGCTCATATATGTATGTACATATGTACATATATACTGACTGAGTACCGGGTATAAGGTAGAGCCGCGGTCTTTGCCGCGGCTCACAACGTTCCCCCTCGTTTATTCCTTTTTGCCCAAAATTTAATTCGTCCCTTTTGCGAACATGTAATAAATTGCATAATCGTAAGCTCATATATGTATGTATGTAAATACTGACTGAGTACCGGGTATAAAGTAGAGCCGCGAACTTTGCCGCGGCTCAGAACGTTCCCCCTCGTTTTTAAATTTTGTTTGGCAAAAATGTAATAATTCCTTTTTGCCAACATATTCTGACTGCGTACCGGGTATAAAGTACACACAACGCTCCCCCTTGTTTATATTATTCTATATTCATTTTGTTGTATATTGCTTAGTTTTAAGTCGAAAGTTTAATAAGAAATGCCGAGAAAACATTGGAAAAACGTTAAGTTAGAATATTACTTATTTATTAGTGGCTTTCACCCTTCTTGCCGGCCACACGCTTAAAGTCGTTCATCTTGGTTGTCATGATTGGGGAGCCGATAAAGCCAATATAATCTATCTGCGTCACATCGCTGCCCGACTGATTGTTCTTCACAAAGATCTGTATGTTTTGTACATTCTGGAATCTCACATAGCGCAGATTGACTAGTGCTCCGTTCTCCAGCTCCTTCTCGGTCAAGGTCAAATCCTGAACGCTGCTCATGGACTCTGCCATATCAAAGTCAATGGTACGCGGCTGATTGATGAACAGCTTCACATCCTTGGGACCAAGCTGCGACGGGGCCTTGAACTTTAACGAATGGATCTTTACGGCCTGCTTGAAAGTGATGGACAAGATTAGCTGCTCATCGCATTCGGACTGTAAGTAGCCGCCGGCTGAGGCCAGCGCATGGTTGAGATTGTGATCGTCAGCCTCATTCAGGCACTCGCACTCCTGCTTCGAGATGAATGTATTGAGATCCATCAGTCCCTGGCCATAATCCTCTCCGGCATCTTCGCCGCTGCTGGTGCCAATATGTTCCTGAATCTGGTTGAGATTGTGATCGTCAGCCTCATTCAGGCACTCGCACTCCTGCTTCGAGATGAATGTATTGAGCTCCATCAGTCCCTGGCCATAATCCTCTCCGGCATCTTCGCCGCTGCTGGTGCCAATATGTTCCTGAATCTTGACCTCCAGTCCGTTGACGTCAGCGCCCTGAATTCGATCGATTCTGGTTCTGTTTCTGTAGAATATGAACGTGGGCATTGCCGATACACCCTGGCCGGCGGCTGTGTCCTGGCATTTGTCCACATCCACCTTCAGGAAAATGGCATTTGGGTACTTATTGGGGAACAGCTCGAAAATCGGTGCTATTCTTTGGCAGGGAGCCGACCAAGTGGCGGTGAAGTCCACCACCACCAATCTGACGCCAGCCTGGGCCAATTCAGCTTGGAAGTGTGATTCGTCGTTAATAACACGAACAGCCATAGTTAATTTGTTTAATTGCGATTGGAACCGACCGAAGATGACTGACGACTTTTCACCTGTGTTAGTTTCCTCGCTTGCACTTGGAGTAGAAAGAGGTGTATTGTCCTTCATGCTGCTTGTGGCTGCTGCTGGCATATTTTCCTTTTGCTCCTTCGGATCAGCCTTTCCCAAAAACAGAACGTGCTGGCCACCGCCCGATGCAAGCAGCATCTTCCGGTTTTGGGTATTCTTGCCAGTGACAAGGACAGGCTCCAATGAATCATCGCCGTCGCCAACACCCAGCTGGAAGTTGGTTCCCATGCCCCAGGAATATAGCTTTCCATCTTCAGTAATGGCATATGAAGCGATTTCGCCACATCCCACATGGACAATATTGTCAGACAGGTTATTAGCGGGCGTTAATTGGTCCACCACATCCTGCTTGCTGCCCAGACCCAGGCGTCCATACTCTGGTCGACCAACGACATAGCATCGTCTATCCTTCTTCAGAAACAGCGTATGGTGTATACCACCAGAAATATACAGGATATCCTTGAGCGGTGTTTTTGTTGGAAGTAAAATTTGATCGTCATTCTTTCCGCAAGCCAGCTGCTTGAAGTTGTTCAGGCCAACGGCCCAAATGATATCTGTTTGCGATTCCAGAAGGAACGTACTGCAGTGTGTAGCCCATATGGCCTTGAACGGCTTGGACCACAACACGCTCAACTGGCGCGGTCGCAGCAAATCCCGCTTGCCACGGCGACCTGGTGGAATGTAAACGAAATAAATTTCAGTAGACACATACATACATATTTGGGAAGAAAAACTCACCCTCTCCGCCCACCGAACGCCCTGCAATGCGTCCCAGCTGGCCCTGCTCAGCACATCCGACCGTGTAGACTTTTCCTCTGGTGGTTAAAATAACCAAGTGATTTGAGCCGGAGGCAATGCTGCAGCAAACAGTTCCAGCCAAGATATTGATTGGTACGCACTTGTCGCCTTCAATGGTCAAGCCCATGTTTCCGCGTGAATCACGGAATGATCCCCAAGCATAGACGCTGCCGTCTTCCAATATGCAAGCGGAGTGGGAGTCTCCCACCGACATGCGCACCGCTTTGCCGGGCAAATGCACCAAAGCGGGCAACGACTCGCTGCCGTCCTCGCTGGTATCGCGCCCCAAGGCGCCCACGTCGTTGGAGCCAAAGGAGTAGATATCGCCATTCTCAGTCAGCACGAGGCTATGCATGCCACCAGCGCAAACATCCACAGGATTTTGGATGCTCTCCACCACCGCAAGACGCTTCCGCTCTTGGATATTCTCACCCAAGCCAAGCTGCCCGAAGACGCCCGTGCCGCATACCAGCACGTTGCCCACAATCTGTCGTCGCTTGGGTACTTCCAGGTGGAATGCAATGCGCCCCCTTTTGGCCGCAGTCGGCTGGGCGTCGGCGTCGGCGTCGGCCTCGCCGGCGTTGTTGTTCGTTACGGCCTTGCGTTTCGGCATTATTGTTGCTGTGCGTTTTACAAATCGAATTCCAAAATTTCAAAGTTTTATCTGCTTATCTAGGTTTCAGTTTTGTTGAAGTTTGTTTTTGAATGTCAGACAGACAAGCCAGGGGTGAGGCGACTGCCCAGGGGTCAGTCAAATAAATAATGAATATTGTTTTCAACAGCAGAACAAACAAACAACAAAAATCATCAACAACAGCAACAACTTTCTTCGAGAGAGAGAATATAGTGGGTCACCACTCAGAATCATACCAATTTTATTTTTCCTTATATCAAACTTAAGTACTCCTTAAGTCAAACCAAGAATCAAAAAATGTCAAAATTTGTTAACTGGTGCAATGTTTCCTCATGTTAGATCAAGTAAGTTCAGTTTTTTATTAGATCGCAGGAGAAGGTGTTGGATTGGAAACAAATTCCATGTACATATGTATGTATGTCATAAGACACCAGGTCCTACATTAGCTTTTATGTTTGAGCTGTAGAAAATTGTTTAAGATATTGAGCCTCATTTAAACCAGATCAGCTGGGTTGTTCAATTAACCAAAGTATGGTGAATAGGCATCACAATTTACGTATGCCGGCCCGGCTCTATCGTTTTTCATTTGAAATGTTCTTTCGTTTTTCCCCACCTATGTACATGGCTAGGTTAGGTTAGGTAGAGGCGATTTCCTGACTCCCTAGGAGCCCACCATATGGGGCATATCTTGGACATTTCCAAATTGTGTCTGTTATGAAGAGAAAGCCCAAGTGTTGTGGCCTTCTTCTGCTGAGAGTTGGACAGCAACAGAACAGATGTTCCACCGTCTCCACCTCCTCCTCGTCTCTACAGCTTCGGCAATTATCATTGTATGGGGCACACAGCCTGTTTGCATGGGTACCTACATATGTATTATCCAATGTCCCGTGAGGGAGCTTATGACTGCGCTGCACCTTCTTCTGTCGAGCTTGCAGAGCTCAAAGCTGCGCTCCCCAATCATGTTCGGCCATGGTTGCTGAGATATTCGGCATCGTGGTACTGGTTGACCCGTGTTGCCTGTTAGTCGCTTATATTGCTCTTTAATGAGGAGTCTCCTACAGGAGACCATTGGCATACAAATATCCTCCTTATCTTGGAGAAGGGGCGATCATAGTACCAGATCTGGCCAACTCGTCTGCTATACAGTTGCCTTCGATGTCCCGGTGGCCCGGGACCCATGTAAGGCTAATGAATGCGTACAACCCATGTACAAAAGTATGTTCACCCAACCAAGAAAAAGGCATTTTTGTTTAAAGGAAAAATACATACATTGATTGTGTAGCTATTTTCATTTTTCTTACGAATACACGCATAACATTTTAGTTAAATAAATAAATGTTGATTCACAATATGCAAAAAGATTTATTGAGTTGTGAGATGACGCTCAAAACGAAAACTCTAACTAAACACAGCAAAGACAAACACAGAACGTCCACAATAATGTACTTAACACAATACCGATTTAAACAAAACACAGCAGGAAGTACATCTACTTTTTGTTGCATACAAATATTTAATACCTCTATTTATTATATTAATCCCTTCCGTCGCACAATAACTCTGTATTAAATTATGAAATTAAGAGCTCTACTTTCAAGTTGCTCACGCTGCAATACCAAAATAATATTATACTATCTCTTTCAATGCTATTCTTGAAGAGGTCCAACTGTCCAAAACAAAAACAAGAATACAGCTTAATAGCGTACCAAATATGAAAAAGTGTTGATACATTTAAAGTCAAAATTTTAACTTTTGCCAATCGGTTGTCAAGACTCTCCTGATCACAAAACTGTATGGCACGTCCATATCTGGCGCTGTATAGCCGAGATATAGCAAACTATAGCTATACAAAAAGGGAAATCTTTCACAAAATTCATGATAACTACACGCTAAATACAAATTTGCTACAAATTAGCTACATATTGCATGTAATTAGCATCCGATACACCTGACGAGGAAATGTGTACGTTTGCTGACCGAAAATGTGATTTACTCTTTCAAGCAGGCCATCCACTGTCAAATTTGTTGTCGAATTGAGTTCGAATTCGTGTGTTCGCGGCCACATTTCATGATTTAATATTCGACGTTTTGTTCGACGAATATAGAAACGGTTCTATCTTGGCTTAGCCTAAAATGTAAAATACTAAAATGTTGCGGCGCTTCGCAACATTGTATTTTACATTACATTAACATTTTATTTTATTACATATATTATACATTCTGCAGGAATTCTGCTACATGATTTGTGGAAAAGTATGCAACGATTTTTAAAGACGTTGGTATTTTTATACCCGGTACTCGAAGAGTATAGGGGTATATAAGATTTGTGGTGATAACGGATGTGTGTAACGCCCAGAAGGAAGCGTTTCCGACCCCATAAAGTATATATATTCTTGATCAGCATCAATAGCCGAGTCGATATAGCCATGTCTGTCTGTCCGTCCGTCTGTCCGTCTGTCCGTCCGTCCGTCCGTCTTCATTAGCGCCTATATCTCAGAGACTATTAAAGCTAGAGCAACCAAATTTTGTATCCAGTCTCCTGTGTTATCACACTACTCCAAGTGTATTTCAAAATTTCGCCCCTCCCCTTTGCGCCCGCACAAAGGACGAAAATCTGTGGCACACACAATTTTAAAGATTCGAGGAAACTAAAAACGCAGAATCATAGAGGATAACTATTTCTATCAGAGTGTTGAATTTTGATTATAATATAGCCTCAATGAAGAAAACCATTTCGAAAGTCATCATTCCCTCTCGCTCTCTCTCACACGCGACCCCATCCACTTTGCCCATTCGTATTTTGTGTCGCCTAGTTCTCAGAGACTATAAAAGCTAGAGCAACCAAACTTTCTATCCAAGCTCCTGTGATACCAAACCAGCACAAGTGTATTTTAAAATTTTGCCACGCCCCTTTCCGCCCCCACAAAAGACGAAAATCTGTGGAATCCACAATTTTTAAGATAAATGAAAACCAAAAACGTAGAATCATGGTAAATTACCATATCTACCAGATTGCCGAATATGGATCAGGTCAGATCAATATTATGGCCAGAAGAAACAAATTAAATTTCAGTGACTACGCAACGCCTGCCAAGCGCTGACTCATTCCCTCTCTCTCTGTCCTCAACACTTATACGTCTCAAATATGTAGTTATACATGTCATGTAAAAATTTAGAAGCAGATGTAAAAATCATATGCAAACAAAATCGGAAACATGTATAAAATTCCAAAAATTTACTTCATTTTTTGAAATATTTTTTTTTACCATTTTTTTTTTTAATTTGTCCCTTTTGCGAACATATAAGAAATTGCATAAATCGCAAGCTCATATATGTATGTACATATGTACATATATACTGACTGAGTACCGGGTATAAGGTAGAGCCGCGGTCTTTGCCGCGGCTCACAACGTTCCCCCTCGTTTATTCCTTTTTGCCCAAAATTTAATTCGTCCCTTTTGCGAACATGTAATAAATTGCATAATCGTAAGCTCATATATGTATGTATGTAAATACTGACTGAGTACCGGGTATAAAGTAGAGCCGCGAACTTTGCCGCGGCTCAGAACGTTCCCCCTCGTTTTTAAATTTTGTTTGGCAAAAATGTAATAATTCCTTTTTGCCAACATATTCTGACTGCGTACCGGGTATAAAGTACACACAACGCTCCCCCTTGTTTATATTATTCTATATTCATTTTGTTGTACATTGCTTAGTTTTAAGTCGAAAGTTTAATAAGAAATGCCGAGAAAACATTGGAAAAACGTTAAGTTAGAATATTACTTATTTATTAGTGGCTTTCACCCTTCTTGCCGGCCACACGCTTAAAGTCGTTCATCTTGGTTGTCATGATTGGGGAGCCGATAAAGCCAATATAATCTATCTGCGTCACATCGCCGCCCGACTGATTGTTCTTCACAAAGATCTGTATGTTTTGTACATTCTGGAATCTCACATAGCGCAGATTGACTAGTGCTCCGTTCTCCAGCTCCTTCTCGGTCAAGGTCAAATCCTGAACGCTGCTCATGGACTCTGCCATATCAAAGTCAATGGTACGCGGCTGATTGATGAACAGCTTCACATCCTTGGGACCAAGCTGCGACGGGGCCTTGAACTTTAACGAATGGATCTTTACGGCCTGCTTGAAAGTGATGGACAAGATTAGCTGCTCATCGCATTCGGACTGTAAGTAGCCGCCGGCTGAGGCCAGCGCATGGTTGAGATTGTGATCGTCAGCCTCATTCAGGCACTCGCACTCCTGCTTCGAGATGAATGTATTGAGATCCATCAGTCCCTGGCCATAATCCTCTCCGGCATCTTCGCCGCTGCTGGTGCCAATATGTTCCTGAATCTTGACCTCCAGTCCGTTGACGTCAGCGCCGGCTGAGGCCAGCGCATGGTTGAGATTGTGATCGTCAGCCTCATTCAGGCACTCGCACTCCTGCTTCGAGATGAATGTATTGAGATCCATCAGTCCCTGGCCATAATCCTCTCCGGCATCTTCGCCGCTGCTGGTGCCAATATGTTCCTGAATCTGGTTGAGATTGTGATCGTCAGCCTCATTCAGGCACTCGCACTCCTGCTTCGAGATGAATGTATTGAGCTCCATCAGTCCCTGGCCATAATCCTCTCCGGCATCTTCGCCGCTGCTGGTGCCAATATGTTCCTGAATCTTGACCTCCAGTCCGTTGACGTCAGCGCCCTGAATTCGATCGATTCTGGTTCTGTTTCTGTAGAATATGAACGTGGGCATTGCCGATACACCCTGGCCGGCGGCTGTGTCCTGGCATTTGTCCACATCCACCTTCAGGAAAATGGCATTTGGGTACTTATTGGGGAACAGCTCGAAAATCGGTGCTATTCTTTGGCAGGGAGCCGACCAAGTGGCGGTGAAGTCCACCACCACCAATCTGACGCCAGCCTGGGCCAATTCAGCTTGGAAGTGTGATTCGTCGTTAATAACACGAAGAGCCATAGTTAATTTGTTTAATTGCGATTGGAACCGACCGAAGATGACTGACGACTTTTCACCTGTGTTAGTTTCCTCGCTTGCACTTGGAGTAGAAAGAGGTGTATTGTCCTTCATGCTGCTTGTGGCTGCTGCTGGCATATTTTCCTTTTGCTCCTTCGGATCAGCCTTTCCCAAAAACAGAACGTGCTGGCCACCGCCCGATGCAAGCAGCATCTTCCGGTTTTGGGTATTCTTGCCAGTGACAAGGACAGGCTCCAATGAATCATCGCCGTCGCCAACACCCAGCTGGAAGTTGGTTCCCATGCCCCAGGAATATAGCTTTCCATCTTCAGTAATGGCATATGAAGCGATTTCGCCACATCCCACATGGACAATATTGTCAGACAGGTTATTAGCGGGCGTTAATTGGTCCACCACATCCTGCTTGCTGCCCAGACCCAGGCGTCCATACTCTGGTCGACCAACGACATAGCATCGTCTATCCTTCTTCAGAAACATCGTATGGTGTATACCACCAGAAATATACAGGATATCCTTGAGCGGTGTTTTTGTTGGAAGTAAAATTTGATCGTCATTCTTTCCGCAAGCCAGCTGCTTGAAGTTGTTCAGGCCAACGGCCCAAATGATATCTGTTTGCGATTCCAGAAGGAACGTACTGCAGTGTGTAGCCCATATGGCCTTGAACGGCTTGGACCACAACACGCTCAACTGGCGCGGTCGCAGCAAATCCCGCTTGCCACGGCGACCTGGTGGAATGTAAACGAAATAAATTTCAGTAGACACATACATACATATTTGGGAAGAAAAACTCACCCTCTCCGCCCACCGAACGCCCTGCAATGCGTCCCAGCTGGCCCTGCTCAGCACATCCGACCGTGTAGACTTTTCCTCTGGTGGTTAAAATAACCAAGTGATTTGAGCCGGAGGCAATGCTGCAGCAAACAGTTCCAGCCAAGATATTGATTGGTACGCACTTGTCGCCTTCAATGGTCAAGCCCATGTTTCCGCGTGAATCACGGAATGATCCCCAAGCATAGACGCTGCCGTCTTCCAATATGCAAGCGGAGTGGGAGTCTCCCACCGACATGCGCACCGCTTTGCCGGGCAAATGCACCAAAGCGGGCAACGACTCGCTGCCGTCCTCGCTGGTATCGCGCCCCAAGGCGCCCACGTCGTTGGAGCCAAAGGAGTAGATATCGCCATTCTCAGTCAGCACGAGGCTATGCATGCCACCAGCGCAAACATCCACAGGATTTTGGATGCTCTCCACCACCGCAAGACGCTTCCGCTCTTGGATATTCTCACCCAAGCCAAGCTGCCCGAAGACGCCCGTGCCGCATACCAGCACGTTGCCCACAATCTGTCGTCGCTTGGGTACTTCCAGGTGGAATGCAATGCGCCCCCTTTTGGCCGCAGTCGGCTGGGCGTCGGCGTCGGCCTCGCCGGCGTTGTTGTTCGTTACGGCCTTGCGTTTCGGCATTATTGTTGCTGTGCGTTTTACAAATCGAATTCCAAAATTTCAAAGTTTTATCTGCTTATCTAGGTTTCAGTTTTGTTGAAGTTTGTTTTTGAATGTCAGACAGACAAGCCAGGGGTGAGGCGACTGCCCAGGGGTCAGTCAAATAAATAATGAATATTGTTTTCAACAGCAGAACAAACAAACAACAAAAATCATCAACAACAGCAACAACTTTCTTCGAGAGAGAGAATATAGTGGGTCACCACTCAGAATCATACCAATTTTATTTTTCCTTATATCAAACTTAAGTACTCCTTAAGTCAAACCAAGAATCAAAAAATGTCAAAATTTGTTAACTGGTGCCATGTTTCCTCATGTTAGATCAAGTAAGTTCAGTTTTTTATTAGATCGCAGGAGAAGGTGTTGGATTGGAAACAAATTCCATGTACATATGTATGTATGTCATAAGACACCAGGTCCTACATTAGCTTTTATGTTTGAGCTGTAGAAAATTGTTTAAGATATTGAGCCTCATTTAAACCAGATCAGCTGAGTTGTTCAATTAACCAAAGTATGGTGAATAGGCATCACAATTTACGTATGCCGGCCCGGCTCTATCGTTTTTCATTTGAAATGTTCTTTCGTTTTTCCCCACCTATGGGGGGAAGCTGCGCTCCCCAATCATGTTCGGCCATGGTTGCTGAGATATTCGGCATCGTGGTACTGGTTGACCCGTGTTGCCTGTTAGTCGCTTATATTGCTCTTTAATGAGGAGTCTCCTACAGGAGACCATTGGCATACAAATATCCTCCTTATCTTGGAGAAGGGGCGATCATAGTACCAGATCTGGCCAACTCGTCTGCTATACAGTTGCCTTCGATGTCCCGGTGGCCCGGGACCCATGTAAGGCTAATGAATGCGTACAACCCATGTACAAAAGTATGTTCACCCAACCAAGAAAAAGGCATTTTTGTTTAAAGGAAAAATACATACATTGATTGTGTAGCTATTTTCATTTTTCTTACGAATACACGCATAACATTTTAGTTAAATAAATAAATGTTGATTCACAATATGCAAAAAGATTTATTGAGTTGTGAGGTGACGCTCAAAACGAAAACTCTAACTAAACACAGCAAAGACAAACACAGAACGTCCACAATAATGTACTTAACACAATACCGATTTAAACAAAACACAGCAGGAAGTACATCTACTTTTTGTTGCATACAAATATTTAATACCTCTATTTATTATATTAATCCCTTCCGTCGCACAATAACTCTGTATTAAATTATGAAATTAAGAGCTCTACTTTCAAGTTGCTCACGCTGCAATACCAAAATAATATTATACTATCTCTTTCAATGCTATTCTTGAAGAGGTCCAACTGTCCAAAACAAAAACAAGAATACAGCTTAATAGCGTACCAAATATGAAAAAGTGTTGATACATTTAAAGTCAAAATTTTAACTTTTGCCAATCGGTATTCAAGACTCTCCTGATCACAAAACTGTATGGCACGTCCATATCTGGCGCTGTATAGCCGAGATATAGCAAACTATAGCTATACAAAAAGGGAAATCTTTCACAAAATTCATGATAACTACACGCTAAATACAAATTTGCTACAAATTAGCTACATATTGCATGTAATTAGCATCCGATACACCTGACGAGGAAATGTGTACGTTTGCTGACCGAAAATGTGATTTACTCTTTCAAGCAGGCCATCCACTGTCAAATTTGTTGTCGAATTGAGTTCGAATTCGTGTGTTCGCGGCCACATTTCATGATTTAATGTTCGACGTTTTGTTCGACGAATATAGAAACGGTTCTATCTTGGCTTAGCCTAAAATGTAAAATACTAAAATGTTGCGGCGCTTCGCAACATTGTATTTTACATTACATTAACATTTTATTTTATTACATATATTATACATTCTGCAGGAATTCTGCTACATGATTTGTGGAAAAGTATGCAACGATTTTTAAAGACGTTGGTATTTTTATACCCGGTACTCGAAGAGTATAGGGGTATATAAGATTTGTGGTGATAACGGATGTGTGTAACGCCCAGAAGGAAGCGTTTCCGACCCCATAAAGTATATATATTCTTGATCAGCATCAATAGCCGAGTCGATATAGCCATGTCTGTCTGTCCGTCCGTCTGTCCGTCTGTCCGTCCGTCCGTCCGTCTTCATTAGCGCCTATATCTCAGAGACTATTAAAGCTAGAGCAACCAAATTTTGTATCCAGTCTCCTGTGTTATCACACTACTCCAAGTGTATTTCAAAATTTCGCCCCTCCCCTTTGCGCCCGCACAAAGGACGAAAATCTGTGGCACACACAATTTTAAAGATTCGAGGAAACTAAAAACGCAGAATCATAGAGGATAACTATTTCTATCAGAGTGTTGAATTTTGATTATAATATAGCCTCAATGAAGAAAACCATTTCGAAAGTCATCATTCCCTCTCGCTCTCTCTCACACGCGACCCCATCCACTTTGCCCATTCGTATTTTGTGTCGCCTAGTTCTCAGAGACTATAAAAGCTAGAGCAACCAAACTTTCTATCCAAGCTCCTGTGATATCAAACCAGCACAAGTGTATTTCAAAATTTTGCCACGCCCCTTTCCGCCCCCACAAAGGACAAAAATCTGTGGAATCTACAATTTTTAAGAAAAATCAAAACCTAAAACGCAGAATCATGGAAAATTACCATATCTACCAGATTGCCGAATATGGAGCAGGTCGGATCAATATTATGACCAGAAGAAACAAATTAAATTTCAGTGGCTACGCAACGCCTGCCAAGCGCTGACTCATTCCCTCTCTCTCTGTCGCAAACACTTGTACGTCTCAAATATGTAGTTATACATGTCATGTAGAAATTTAGAAGCAGTTGTAAAAAGCATATGCAAACAAAATTGAAAACATGTATAATATTCCAAAAATGATTTGACTTCATTTTTTTGAAATATTATTTTTTGCCCAAAATTTAATTTGTCCCTTTTGCGAACATTGCTCATATATGTATGTATGTATATACTGACTGAGTACCGGGTATAAGGTAGAGCCGCGGCCTTTGCCGCGGCTCACAACGTTCCCCCTCGTTTTTAAATTTTGTTTGGCAAAAATGTAATAATTCCTTTTTGCCAACATATTCTGACTGCGTACCGGGTATAAAGTACACACAACGCTCCCCCTTGTTTATATTATTCTATATTCATTTTGTTGTATATTGCTTAGTTTTAAGTCGAAAGTTTAATAAGAAATGCCGAGAAAACATTGGAAAAACGTTAAGTTAGAATATTACTTATTTATTAGTGGCTTTCACCCTTCTTGCCGGCCACACGCTTAAAGTCGTTCATCTTGGTTGTCATGATTGGGGAGCCGATAAAGCCAATATAATCTATCTGCGTCACATCGCCGCCCGACTGATTGTTCTTCACAAAGATCTGTATGTTTTGTACATTCTGGAATCTCACATAGCGCAGATTGACTAGTGCTCCGTTCTCCAGCTCCTTCTCGGTCAAGGTCAAATCCTGAACGCTGCTCATGGACTCTGCCATATCAAAGTCAATGGTACGCGGCTGATTGATGAACAGCTTCACATCCTTGGGACCAAGCTGCGACGGGGCCTTGAACTTTAACGAATGGATCTTTACGGCCTGCTTGAAAGTGATGGACAAGATTAGCTGCTCATCGCATTCGGACTGTAAGTAGCCGCCGGCTGAGGCCAGCGCATGGTTGAGATTGTGATCGTCAGCCTCATTCAGGCACTCGCACTCCTGCTTCGAGATGAATGTATTGAGATCCATCAGTCCCTGGCCATAATCCTCTCCGGCATCTTCGCCGCTGCTGGTGCCAATATGTTCCTGAATCTTGACCTCCAGTCCGTTGACGTCAGCGCCGGCTGAGGCCAGCGCATGGTTGAGATTGTGATCGTCAGCCTCATTCAGGCACTCGCACTCCTGCTTCGAGATGAATGTATTGAGCTCCATCAGTCCCTGGCCATAATCCTCTCCGGCATCTTCGCCGCTGCTGGTGCCAATATGTTCCTGAATCTTGACCTCCAGTCCGTTGACGTCAGCGCCCTGAATTCGATCGATTCTGGTTCTGTTTCTGTAGAATATGAACGTGGGCATTGCCGATACACCCTGGCCGGCGGCTGTGTCCTGGCATTTGTCCACATCCACCTTCAGGAAAATGGCATTTGGGTACTTATTGGGGAACAGCTCGAAAATCGGTGCTATTCTTTGGCAGGGAGCCGACCAAGTGGCGGTGAAGTCCACCACCACCAATCTGACGCCAGCCTGGGCCAATTCAGCTTGGAAGTGTGATTCGTCGTTAATAACACGAAGAGCCATAGTTAATTTGTTTAATTGCGATTGGAACCGACCGAAGATGACTGACGACTTTTCACCTGTGTTAGTTTCCTCGCTTGCACTTGGAGTAGAAAGAGGTGTATTGTCCTTCATGCTGCTTGTGGCTGCTGCTGGCATATTTTCCTTTTGCTCCTTCGGATCAGCCTTTCCCAAAAACAGAACGTGCTGGCCACCGCCCGATGCAAGCAGCATCTTCCGGTTTTGGGTATTCTTGCCAGTGACAAGGACAGGCTCCAATGAATCATCGCCGTCGCCAACACCCAGCTGGAAGTTGGTTCCCATGCCCCAGGAATATAGCTTTCCATCTTCAGTAATGGCATATGAAGCGATTTCGCCACATCCCACATGGACAATATTGTCAGACAGGTTATTAGCGGGCGTTAATTGGTCCACCACATCCTGCTTGCTGCCCAGACCCAGGCGTCCATACTCTGGTCGACCAACGACATAGCATCGTCTATCCTTCTTCAGAAACAGCGTATGGTGTATACCACCAGAAATATACAGGATATCCTTGAGCGGTGTTTTTGTTGGAAGTAAAATTTGATCGTCATTCTTTCCGCAAGCCAGCTGCTTGAAGTTGTTCAGGCCAACGGCCCAAATGATATCTGTTTGCGATTCCAGAAGGAACGTACTGCAGTGTGTAGCCCATATGGCCTTGAACGGCTTGGAGCACAACACGATCAACTGGCGCGGTCGCAGCAAATCCCGCTTGCCACGGCGACCTGGTGGAATGTAAACGAAATAAATTTCAGTAGACACATACATACATATTTGGGAAGAAAAACTCACCCTCTCCGCCCACCGAACGCCCTGCAATGCGTCCCAGCTGGCCCTGCTCAGCACATCCGACCGTGTAGACTTTTCCTCTGGTGGTTAAAATAACCAAGTGATTTGAGCCGGAGGCAATGCTGCAGCAAACAGTTCCAGCCAAGATATTGATTGGTACGCACTTGTCGCCTTCAATGGTCAAGCCCATGTTTCCGCGTGAATCACGGAATGATCCCCAAGCATAGACGCTGCCGTCTTCCAATATGCAAGCGGAGTGGGAGTCTCCCACCGACATGCGCACCGCTTTGCCGGGCAAATGCACCAAAGCGGGCAACGACTCGCTGCCGTCCTCGCTGGTATCGCGCCCCAAGGCGCCCACGTCGTTGGAGCCAAAGGAGTAGATATCGCCATTCTCAGTCAGCACGAGGCTATGCATGCCACCAGCGCAAACATCCACAGGATTTTGGATGCTCTCCACCACCGCAAGACGCTTCCGCTCTTGGATATTCTCACCCAAGCCAAGCTGCCCGAAGACGCCCGTGCCGCATACCAGCACGTTGCCCACAATCTGTCGTCGCTTGGGTACTTCCAGGTGGAATGCAATGCGCCCCCTTTTGGCCGCAGTCGGCTGGGCGTCGGCGTCGGCGTCGGCCTCGCCGGCGTTGTTGTTCGTTACGGCCTTGCGTTTCGGCATTATTGTTGCTGTGCGTTTTACAAATCGAATTCCAAAATTTCAAAGTTTTATCTGCTTATCTAGGTTTCAGTTTTGTTGAAGTTTGTTTTTGAATGTCAGACAGACAAGCCAGGGGTGAGGCGACTGCCCAGGGGTCAGTCAAATAAATAATGAATATTGTTTTCAACAGCAGAACAAACAAACAACAAAAATCATCAACAACAGCAACAACTTTCTTCGAGAGAGAGAATATAGTGGGTCACCACTCAGAATCATACCAATTTTATTTTTCCTTATATCAAACTTAAGTACTCCTTAAGTCAAACCAAGAATCAAAAAATGTCAAAATTTGTTAACTGGTGCCATGTTTCCTCATGTTAGATCAAGTAAGTTCAGTTTTTTATTAGATCGCAGGAGAAGGTGTTGGATTGGAAACAAATTCCATGTACATATGTATGTATGTCATAAGACACCAGGTCCTACATTAGCTTTTATGTTTGAGCTGTAGAAAATTGTTTAAGATATTGAGCCTCATTTAAACCAGATCAGCTGAGTTGTTCAATTAACCAAAGTATGGTGAATAGGCATCACAATTTACGTATGCCGGCCCGGCTCTATCGTTTTTCATTTGAAATGTTCTTTCGTTTTTCCCCACCTATGTACATGGCTAGGTTAGGTTAGGTAGAGGCGATTTCCAGACTCCCTAGGAGCCCACCATATGGGACATATCTTGGACATTTCCAAATTGTGTCTGTTATGAAGAGAAAGCCCAAGTGTTGTGGCCTTCTTCTGCTGAGAGTTGGACAGCAACAGAGCAGATGTTCCACCGTCTCCACCTCCTCCTCGTCTCTACAGCTTCGGCAATTATCATTGTATGGGGCACACAGCCTGTTTGCATGGGTACCTACATATGTATTATCCAATGTCCCGTGAGGGAGCTTATGACTGCGCTGCACCTTCTTCTGTCGAGCTTGCAGAGCTCAAAGCTGCGCTCCCCAATCATGTTCGGCCATGGTTGCTGAGATATTCGGCATCGTGGTACTGGTTGACCCGTGTTGCCTGTTAGTCGCTTATATTGCTCTTTAATGAGGAGTCTCCTACAGGAGACCATTGGCATACAAATATCCTCCTTATCTTGGAGAAGGGGCGATCATAGTACCAGATCTGGCCAACTCGTCTGCTATACAGTTGCCTTCGATGTCCCGGTGGCCCGGGACCCATGTAAGGCTAATGAATGCGTACAACCCATGTACAAAAGTATGTTCACCCAACCAAGAAAAAGGCATTTTTGTTTAAAGGAAAAATACATACATTGATTATGTAGCTATTTTCATTTTTCTTACGAAAACACGCATAACATTTTAGTTAAATACATTTACAATTGAGAATTTTCTCTACTTTTTGGGGGAAACGAAAACGAAAGTACAATTACACGTGATCCGGCATCATATGAAGTAGTCAGTTAAATATAATATAAATACGTACATGTACAAATGAATTAATCCAAGGAACAAACAAAAAAAAGATAAAATAATAAAAATAATAGTAAAAATAAAGAAGACAGTTGTTATCCTTAGGTTCATTAGCTTATTAATCATACATACATAAATTATGGTTTCTTTTAATAATATCCTTTTTGCAGCTTGCGGATTAGGGCTCGCTGTTACATAGATTACATACTCGTAGTACATAAATATATATCGTACTAGCTTTACCCCGCCACGTTTCACTGTGGCACACATTCTTGTTGCACGGACAAGAAATAAGGAAAAAACATTGCAAGCCTTTCATACATGTTTAATTTTTACACAATATGTTGTGGATTGTCAACCCGCAAACACGCAATATTCCGTTCCCGTTCCAGCCATCTTCAGTTGACGTTCTCCCGTTCTCGCTGTTGCCGGATTTCCACCATATCCGCCTCCCGCTACGCCTCTGGATGCTTAGTGAGGTTCTCCGTCCTGTCGAGCCTTCTCTGAATTGAGGCTATGTCAGGAAATATTATATCGAACAAACACGACTGATTGATACGGTAGCTGGTATTCAACTATTTTATTTATTTGAGGCGCATGAAGTTTATCAAGGATGTGCAACTCGTCCGCTGGAACGCACCGAAGACCAAATGCACATGCCCTTTAACCAAGGGCTGCCCGTCGACAATAAGAAGACGGCTGCTGCAGTGACCGCCTGACGATGCCAAAAGATTTAGACATACATTAGATGGGCCACGGATAGTTGGTTGGAATATCCTCAGCAACGTGGTATTGTTGTTGTAAGCGTCTTCCAAATTTACAAAACTTTTTAATTCGATTTCGGCAACAGTCTTTACCGGCTCCTGCTCGTGCTCTCTGCTGATGGGTTGGGGCTGGGGTTGGGGTTGGCTCTTGTTAATTTTCCCTTTACTAACATGTTAATTTTAATGGCCCACGCGCAAGTTTAGACCCTGCTGACGAACACCCATACGCAAGAAAAATATACTATTTGGTTGCCACGCGAGTCCCGTCCCCAAAGTGGCAGTTTCCCATTTACCCTGATTACTTTATTGGGAATTGGCGGTGGATGGAACGCGACATTAAACTCCTCCAACTATGTATTCTGTGCTCCAACGCACACACGCACATTGTTTTGATAGATATGATCTTTGGCGTTAGGAACATGTAACAGTGAGTGCTTGTAATTTAATATGAACTTTATACCATAGCAATAAAGCTCAAATTGACTACGTTTTACAATCTACGTTACAAATCATTTGTATGGGAAAAAGAAAAGGTATATTTTTAGGGTTTTTCCAGCAATAATTCTAATTTCTAATTAAAACGCCGTAAAAACCATCCTTGAACTTCAACGAACATTTTAAAAAAAGATTTGGCCAAATTGGTCGAGGCGTTGTTGAGTTATGCGCTTACCAACACATTTTGCGATTCATTTTTATATTATAGATAAGTGTAAATTTAAATGTAAATGTTTAGCTTTAAAACTGATGTTTTTTTTTTTGGTTATTAAGTTACTTTTAGCTGAGTTATCACAGCTGAAAGAATTATTTGGCCTCCCACGTCATTGACTGGTTAACGCCACCTCCTGTTTGTGTTATTAAATAACTTTCTTTGCGTGGTTATATGTATGTTAAAAATTGATGAATTAGTATGTAAGATTTCTATGCGGTGATGATTTTTATGATGAGAAATTTGTTAGCAGGGTAAGTATGTATGTTTTCTTGCATTACAATTTGATATTAGCGATGCGTATGAAGTCAACAATGTTTTTGTAAGATTCGATAGGTTCTTTCTCAAAAAACCGAAATAAATCGTTATAAGATTTTAGTAATGGAAAACGATTACGCTTATCAGAGTAGGCGGGACAATTGAAAATCAGATGTGAGGAATCTTCTGGTATATTACATATATCACATAAATTATTATTTAATACTTTCATTCTTGCCAAAGAAACTTTGTCGATTCCGTGACCACTTAGTAGTCTATTGATTTGTTAAATTTCTATGATGTTGAAAATACAATATAAATTCATAAAAAATCGATAATAGGCACATACAAAGCAATGACTAAATCAGAAATATCAGATATATATTTGTATACATGTACATATGTATATATGCGGTTCATTCCCCCTCGTTCTATATATAGCAAGAGCCTGGACACCTATCGGCACTTAAATTAAACATCTCATTTTCTTAAAATGTTGATTCACAATATGCAAAAAGATTTATTGAGTTGTGAGATGACGCTCAAAACGAAAACTCTAACTAAACACAGCAAAGACAAACACAGAACGTCCACAATAATGTACTTAACACAATACCGATTTAAACAAAACACAGCAGGAAGTACATCTACTTTTTGTTGCATAAAAATATTTAATACCTCTATTTATTATATTAATCCCTTCCGTCGCACAATAACTCTGTATTAAATTATGAAATTGAGAGCTCTACTTTCAAGTTGCTCACGCTGCAATACCAAAATAATATTATACTATCTCTTTCAATGCTATTCTTGAAGAGGTCCAACTGTCCAAAACAAAAACAAGAATACAGCTTAATAGCTGACCAAATATGAAAAAGTGTTGATACATTTAAAGTCAAAATTTTAACTTTTGCCAATCGGTTGTCAAGACTCTCCTGATCACAAAACTGTATGGCACGTCCATATCTGGCGCTGTATAGCCGAGATATAGCAAACTATAGCTATACAAAAAGGGAAATCTTTCACAAAATTCATGATAACTACACGCTAAATACAAATTTGCTACAAATTAGCTACATATTGCATGTAATTAGCAAACGATACACCTGACGAGGAAATGTGTACGTTTGCTGACCGAAAATGTGATTTACTCTTTCAAGCAGGCCATCCACTGTCAAATTTGTTGTCGAATTGAGTTCGAATTCGTGTGTTCGCGGCCACATTTCATGATTTAATATTCGACGTTTTGTTCGACGAATATAGAAACGGTTCTATCTTGGCTTAGCCTAAAATGTAAAATACTAAAATGTTGCGGCGCTTCGCAACTTTGTATTTTACATTACATTAACATTTTATTTTATTACATATATTATACATTCTGCAGGAATTCTGCTACATGATTTGTGGAAAAGTATGCAACGATTTTTAAAGACGTTGGTATTTTTTTAAGTAAAATCGCGTAGAAATGCTATTTTGGGGCATGTCCGACACCCCTTCCTGACCCGTCCTGACCCCTCTACCGTCGTCAGAATTGAATTTCCGATCGATTGGCATCAAAATCTAAATTTTTTCAAAAATGTCAGACAAAAAGGCATTTAAAAGAGTGGATAACGGAGGTTTTTCACACTGGTGCTTCCATGGGGCTTCCCGCTATAATTGAATGAAATATACTTTTTAATGGAGTAAACTTATAAATATAATTTATAATTCTATGTGGAAACGCCATATTCAAAAGCATTTAAAATAGGAGTTAGTTTACTCTTGCTGCTACATTCTATATCTGCATCGAATTCTTTATTTATCAGAAATATATTTCCACATTTTGTATCTTTTTCTCTTGGTAATCATGTATTGGATCGAATTTCGAGTTCAAATGATCTTGGACTATTATTTGATCATAAACTGTGTTTTAATAGTCATATAGCTGCGACAGCTAATAAAGCTAAGGGTGTTCTAGCATTCATCAAGCGTTGGTCCAAGGAGTTTGACGACCCGTATGTGACCAAACAATTGTACATTTCGTTAGTGCGCCCGATATTGGAGTATTGTTCCTGTGTGTGGAGCCCACAGTATAAGGAGCAGCAAGCTATTCTCGAATCAGTTCAGAAACAATTTTTAATTTTCGCTCTTCGTAATTTACACTGGGACTCTGGTAGAATCCTGCCACCTTACCGACCTAGGCTAAAACTTATTGACCTACCTTCGTTACACCATCGCAGAATATGCAATGGGGTAATGTTCGTGCACAAGCTCCTTCTCGGGATGGTGGACTCCCAAACTCTCTTGAGTCAGATTGACTTTACGGTTCCCTCTCGTTCTACTCGTTCTTTTAGACCTATCAGATTACCCTTATTTAGGTCAAACTATGCCCAGCATGAACCTTTAAGGGTTTTATGCTATAATTATAATACCCTTTACCATATCATATCCCCTGAACTAACCCTTAAACATATAGCATTTAGCGTTTACAACCACCTGAACTCTGCTAACCTGTAATTTTAATTTTATTTAATTTTATTATAGTTTATCTTTAGTTCTCTCCCTAATTTACATAGCATTATTAGCAGATAATTGTTAATTAAATAAATAAATAAAAAAGTAAATATTTCAGAGGAGGGAGAACGAACCTATCCATTATGTAAGTAATGTCATGTGACGCCACGGAGATTGGTAGACATTTTGTAGAAAAATAAATAATAATGCATGCTTTATTGTGGAAATGGCATATCTTTTTATGATGAAAAGATTCTGCATGATTGGGATCGAATATTATAAGAAAACCTACAGATATGGACTCGAAAAAGTGGCGGCATTGGCAAGATACCGTTATATTATGATCTTCCCAATGATTTCGTGGTGGTGGTGGTTAAAAACGAGTGCTGCAATATTTATATGTGGAATATATGTATTAAATCCCAATCTGACACTTGCTCTGTTCTGCAGCTTCTTTAATGGTCTATCTACAATCGAAAAAAAGTTCAATTACTTTCTCGAAAGTTTGTGTCATAGCTGCTGTTGAGACATTGACCGGGGTGCCAATAAAAGGTTTTAATCAACCCGATTATTGCATGAATAAAGATAACAGGGATATTGTGATAAAAGCAACCGATACCGAACTTTGTTTCATCTTAGAATTACGGAATTATGAATCATTTCAAGAGCTGTAACGTTGTAAAGGAGTCGCTGACCTAGAAAACCTACATCAAGTAAAGTTACTACAAGTATATGTAGTAGGTCTATATATTTCATAGATTTTATAATCTACCAGATTACAGCTTATATATATCAACCCTCGTCATTAATTTATTGCCAATTGTAAAAACTTCAGAGTGCGGGACGAAAATTCGCGGGTTTGTCTCTATCTACAGTGTTCCCTTCGTTTTGAGAGACTTGGTTCCTGGCTGAACAGGCCAGGCACTTTGCTGGTGTTATAAATGATAAGTGTATCCGGGGGCTATCTTCCATATCGCTACCTTTAACAATGTTAGGAGCAAAATTGGCGAAATAAAGATATCGATATCGGCAGAGTCGGGTGAGGTAAACCCAGGGCTAATCAGCAAAATATGTATATATTTCACTTGGGCTTCAATTCGAATATTCGAACGTATAAAAGCTCGACTGGGAGGCCCCTAAGCACTCATTCGCCTGTCGCCATTTCAAGTGGTAAGCACTGAAATCCTTATAGACCATAACAGCCAAATCATAACGACAATTCAATTACTTGCAGCCCTCGTAGCAAACACAGAACAAAACAAACAATATGGTCTCCGTAAGTGAATATATCATGGATACATATTACAAGATTCGGTTAATAAGTTATGGGTCTCGATTTTCAAACAGTTCGAAGAAGCCTCTGAACTCGCCAAGAAGTTCACCAAGAAGCCCACCGATGCCGAATTCCTGGAGTTCTACGGTCTCTTCAAGCAGGCCACCGTTGGCGATGTGAACATCGAGAAGCCCGGCGTTCTGGATCTCAAGAAGAAGGCCATGTACGAGGCCTGGAGCTCCCAGAAGGGTCTGTCCAAGGAGGCCGCCAAGGAGGCTTACGTCAAGGTGTACGAGAAGTATGCCCCCAAGTACGCCTAAACCGGTTACCGGTTAGTGGTACCCCACGGTTACCCCACTTCCCAGTTCCAAGTACCCACTGCTGCCACTATTTAGTCGAGCAATAAAGATAACAGAGATATGAAAACATTAATCTTCAGGTGTTGGCCCTGCTAAGCGGCTTTTTATTTGAGCTTTCATGTACTGTTTGTGTAGTACAATCGGTACTTTTGGCCAAAAGTTGCGATAGGAAAGCCGAACTCGAACTTCGAACCTAACCCGATGGGTGGCCGTGTTACGTGGCCTCCTCGCTCTCGTCGGGTCTTGCCTTCGTAGTTTTCCCAAAATATATATCAGCAAATCGCTGCTGCTATCAGCAGAGCCGCCTGCACTATCACGATTGCCCAACCAACCCACTCGAGCAAAGCTGCCTGCACCACAGGCAGCCCACTCAGAACACAGAACACAGAACAGAACATTAGTAAAGCTCCAGAGAGTGTCTCTCTCTCTCTCTCTGTCGCTCTCTCTGGAAGAAAGCTTTGTGGCTGTAGGGCGATCGTGCGATGTGGAAATACTTAAATTGAAAGTCAAATCAAGATTGGAATTCAGACTGTGTTTAGTTCTGTAACGGCCGAGACATACAAGTAAGTCGAGTCGAGTCGAGTCAAGTGATAGTGCCTGGTGACTGGTGCCTGATTCCTGGCTATACCTATCCGATTATGCAGGAAATCTTTAGCTTCAACGCGTGACGAATATCGCACTCATTTAGATAGTAAGAACAGTGAGAATTCGGCCACCTGCGACACACACACACACGAGTACTATGTACGACACGTACTGTGTACTGGGGCCCACGCCCGTCTCCATATTTGGATACATTTCGTTTTGTTTGACTGGATTGCAAAAGGCGGCCTAACGGTTGCTTGGTCCATATTTCATAATTCTTGGCCAAAAGATAATTATGCGTGTCTTCTGCTTGTTGCTACCTCCACTTCCGCAGCATAAATTCAGGTGAAAGTTGGACCTATTGGACCCCACAACCTAGCCTCTACGTGTTTGAGCGGTGTTCTTCAAGATCGCTCGATGCGTGCCAAAGTTCATTAAACATTTCGCCGACCGTCAAACATTTTGCAGCAAACGGGTTTAGCGATCGAATGATTAGGCAGCTACTCGTATAATCCAATCCTATCGCAACAGCAACTAACTATATTCTCAACGCTTTCACACTTCTTCTTGCAGATAAAATCTTTACCAGAATGTCCCTCACCGAGGTAAGTACACACTTCCTTTCGCTTACTGATTGCTGATTGCTGCACGGTGCACTAGTTTCACTGTACAGCAGATACACAGCGTGTCAGATAAGCCATTGGCTTATCACCTCACCGATTGACTGCTAATCTATGTACTTATCTTGATTTTGTTTGCAGCAATTCAACGCCGCCGCCGAGAAGGTGAAGAATCTGACCAAGCGCCCCACCGATGAGGAGTTCCTCGAGCTGTACGCCCTTTTCAAGCAGGCCTCCGTTGGCGACAACAACACCAGCAAGCCGGGTCTCCTCGACCTGAAGGGCAAGGCCAAGTGGGAGGCCTGGAACAAGCAGAAGGGCAAGTCCACCGAGGCTGCCCAGCAGGAGTATGTCACCTTTGTGGAGGGTCTGGTGGCCAAGTATGCCTAGAGAGTCCAAACAGCCCAGGGCTACCTACTCATCCATACCAGCACCATTGATCTTAACCAGAGAGAGACTTTAACCCTATGCGATATCTATGTTATTTACTCGTAGAATGCAAAATAAACATTTTATGTAAATTTTGTACACCTCTGGCTTTCACTGTAGTGCATCCATAAGCCGGGGGGTTTGACCTTGCCTTCCCTGTTTGCGAAGCAAACAAAAGGCTGCGGCTGTGGCTGCACCCTGTACCGGCTCAAGTAGCGTTTTTTTCGCGGAAAACTGTTAATGGATCTATGAGTGTGTTTGCCGAAACGCACGTGTTTCAATGTCGACCGGAAGAACGATATATACATCTGCCGGTTAAATATTGTCGGTTGTGGAGATGGAGATGACCTTTAGTCGCTAATTTGTGGCAGGGCAGAAAAAAGTGAACTCCACTAAACGGCTGTTATTCCACAAATTATAAGAAAACAAAGTTCGCCTTTCTGCGGTTTCGGTTGCAACATTTCAAGTGCATCATCGACAACATCCAAGCCAACAGCAGCACTAGCAGTCGCCGCACACTGGTTAATAAGTTAATTTTCTCGTCAAACTGTTGGTAGAAAATTTAATCGGACAGAAAATTATTAGAATAAACAATATTTATATTATGTATTCATATGAATGTCCATAGTACTAAAATGTATTGAGAAATGTGGAATTTCAGAGATATAAAACTGAAATTTGTGTTCTATTTTTATACCTGGTACTTGAAGGGTTTAGGGATATATTAATTATGGAAGTAATTTCAACTTAATAAATTATATAAATATATTCTTAATCAACATAAATATCCGAATCGATAAAGCAATTTCTGTCTATTGCAAGCTATTATTATTTCAAGGACAAAAATCTGTGGCATCCACAATTTTGAAGATACGAGAAAATCGAAAGCGCAGAACCAAAGAGAACCCATATCTACCATTTTGTTGAATTTGGCTTCTTATTATAGCCAGAATTAACAAATCCATTTGCATCCGCTTCATTCTGTCTATGTCTCTCTCTTTCTCACTCTCTATCTTTCTCACTCTCAATCGTGCAGTGTGCGCCCCCTGTCGGCGGGGAGCGAAATCTTTCGGATGATGGTGTTGGTGTGAGAAATGAAAGAGAGAGAGACAGATGTTGCGGAATACAAAACAGAACGAGCTATTACAGGAGCTGACCGTGACATCACTCAGGTCTTTGCCATGGAAGGATGTAGAAGGCCCAAAGGAAGAAAGCTACACATGGCCAGAAGTGAGCCCAGGCCAAGAAACGGTCGAGCAGTGATTATTTAGGAAGGAATTTATGACAAACTACATACACATAAGGGATTCTAAACATATTTAGGTAAAGGTATACCCGATACACAGTCAGTAAATATGGAATACAACACAATATATAAAATTATACGTATTTAAATTCCGAAATTGGTATCAAAGCCAATAACTGCCGCATGCTCTCTCTCTCCCTGTATTTTTTATTGCTGTTCGTAAAAGGGACGAATTGATTTGTTGATTAATGCTGGGAGGGGTGGATGAATCCCTCTGCAATCTCTATTAATTTCTCGCATGAGAGATGGGATAAACATAGATGGAAAGAGTTAGCTTCTAATTATACTTTTTGCACTTTTTTATCCCCTTTCTAACTAATTTCAGAATGTCAACCTAGCCGTTTAGCCATCGATTCTTACAAACGACGTAAACGACGCCTTATTAATGTGTCTATCTAAAACCAAAAATTCTAGCCAAGAAATATTTTTTTTTCGACTTTTCCCGAGTTTTTAAAGTAAAAATTTCGGGCTAAAATATCGCAAGAAATTATCAAATTTGAATTTGAAAGCTAAATATCTTCCAGACGGTAAGCTGCAGCTGCAAAAAGTATAGGTCGGAATTATAGCTGCATTTTTCAGCTTTTTAGAACTGCAAAATTCAACAGAACCAAATAGAAGATACTTAAGTTATGTGAAAAAACAAAGCACTACTTCTGAAAAAAACATATCAGATTTTAAAAAATTCTTTAAAAATAAACTAAACCTAGAAAAAAACCATATTTTCTTTAAAAAATTTTAAATCTGTAAATCTATCAGAAAATGTCATTTTGGGCCACAGCGGAAATGTCGACAAGTGTAATCTTTAAGAAGTGGGTATACAAAATCTCAGTGTTGGCTAGCAACATGAGGCCAGGCACTCGGGCAGCGCAACAGGTGAAGCCGAACAGAGTATCCGAGCAACATGTAGCAACAACAGGGCTGTGTTTTTGTTTATGAATGAACCAGCCGAAAAGTAAAACGGCGATAAATTGGTGTAGGCAAAAAGAGAAATAAGCCAACTAACAAGGATCGACGATATGATACCCTATGAATGTGTACATATACATTTGTTTAGCTTTGCTCAGCGGTATTTTGGGATACGAATAGGATTGGGAATTCAATAGATTATCCATTATATACAATTCGAATTATATTAGGCACATAAAGTTCTGGGGTTTAGGAATAAAATATTTCTGCAGCGGACCAGCACGGATCAATGGCGTTTCAAGTTTCATTATAAAAATGCATTAAATGTTTCTTAAATCTGCCTACGATGGTGGTAATAACGTAAGATATATGTACATATGAGCATCTCTTTTTACCATATGTATATAATATACCTATATTATGTCATTTGAATTATGCTCATATATTTATTTAGTTGTTAATCTATAATATTGTTCTGTATTTGATCCCGGGGGGCTGCATTCCCATATAACCAGTATACCACTTGCTACCCACGGAAGCAAAGGTATCAACGCGTCAGAAGACGATAAAGGTGCACAGAAATGGTGAGAGAGATGCAGAGAGCAAGAGACAGAGAGCGAGCGCTGAGAGCGGGCGATCATGATATATCAATAGATGGTACGACCATTCCGCTCTCTGAGGGACTTTTGTAAGTGCCGACTGCTACTATAAGCACTTATGTCCCTCAAAAAGAGACCGCTCGCTGAGTGTTCCTTACCCCACAAGCATAGTCATGCCATGGGCAATCGTGCAAAACAAACAAGAGAGCGGCGGCCAGAAGAGCAGATATATGGCCAGATCGGAGCGATCGGAGCCAAGTCAGACAATTGGGCTGCCGCGGCCTCGCCATTCCCGGTTCTACGTTTGGGCCTTAACGCCGTTTGTTTGGCCAACGCGCACCGCACCGAGTCTTTCGTTCGTTCAGTCGTTGTCGCCGTCGGTGGGTCTGGTCTATACCTCGCCTCGCCTCGCTTCGCCCCGCCACGCTCAACGCTCTCTTTTTTTGTACGTGTGTACGGGTACGTGTGCGCCTGTGCGCGCGTGTGTGTGTTAACAAAATGTGATTAGCAAAAATACAAAGAAATCAGGCATAGTGGAACGCTGGGCATTGTGGCTAAAACAACGGCAGCAGCAGCGTTGGCGCACTCACACATCCAATAAAGAGTTCCAATAAAGAACAAATAATTCAAGATATACGCGAATATACATAATATACGGACAAAATATACGAAAAATTTGCATAAAAAGCAATGCGCTGGCGCTGCAACAAAGCACGGCCCTAAAAAATAAGTAACACTAATGACAATACCCAGTTTTTTGCTTTATCGGCAACACCAGCAGCAGCAGCAGCAACAGCAACAGCAGCAACAATTATATTATTATTGAACTACACCCAAAGCGAGAGGCAACGGCAAAGGCAACAAATACAACCACGGATCTGCGGCTGTGCGGCTGACTTGGCCAACAGCAACAGCAACATTTTCCTACCTTTTCAACCAGCCACAAAGAGAGCAGAGTGAGAGATAGATAGAGAGAGAGAGAGAGAGAGCGGGAGAGCTACTTCGACCAGTTCCAGCAGTTGTTGCACCACCACTGATATGGCCAGCTGTCTGCCAGCCTCAGATGCAATTCGGTAAGTTTCGGCCATTTACCGTTCAGGCTGTGAACGAACGGATCCAAAATTCAAAACTAAAAATTCAAAGCTTCAATTCAAATTCAGTTTCATCGCGGACACAATTCAGACCAGGTTTCAGGTAGCCAGGTAGCTCCAGCTCCTCTAATCGTGCTTCAAGCCTCATTCAAATCTGCAAAAATCTGCTCAGGTGTGTCTGTGTGTGTATCAGTATCGGTGTGTGTGTGAGTGTGAGTGTGTTTTTTTTTTTTGTGGATTTGAGTGTGTGTATGGGTGGGATCTACCATATGAATATTCCCCAAATGTGATTCGTGTTCCTGTTGTTGTGCTAATTCGTAGAGATTTCTTCTTTTGCGATACTACATATTTATTAATAAGTCTCACGCGCCGCTCATTTCTCTACCATTCCCATATCCCCCCTCCCTATCGACGATGCCGTCCCCCCCATCTCTACTTCCTATCCATTCCCTGGTTCTCGGATTACCGTGTTGATGTTGTCTTTACTTTTCGCAGCACCCCTCCCAAAGCAATCGGAAGAGGGGCAAGACATACATATAAATTAAACTTTATTTATTATTTATAATAGTTTAAACTTATTTTGTGTTCTCCTTTGTTGCGGGAGATAGAAAGAGAAGTTGTAAATCCCCAGGTGATAAAAGATGGCAAATATTAGCCCAGTGCCAGGCCATCCTAATGCTTCAGATAAAATTCATTATCTTCTGGGATATACAGATCTGGGGATTCGGTAATTGTTTGTTTGGGCAATGATAATTCTTTTAAGCACTCATTGCGATCTATCCAGAAGTAAATGAATTCTTGTATCTGTGCTATGAATTAATTATTTCCCATAAGCGAACGGATATCATGGAACTGCTGCTCCCCCCATGAACCCCCATACCTATTTCAATATATGTATAGGAATATCCAGCGTCCAGAAACCAATCATCCATTGATGACATCTGCAACCCAGATTTCAGCAGCCAGACAAATATATTATCGTAACAATCCACCCAGAAATGACTGCGACTGCGACGGTGACTGCGACGGTGACGGTGATTGTCTGCGCATGCGTAGGGTGGCCCGTCGGCTGGTGCTCTCTGTGGACGAAAAAAGGCAATATCGAAAACGGGTTTCCAGACACAACATCGGCCACTAATACTCGTACTAGTTGGGTGCTTTGCGGCCAGCTCTATGACTGCCATTCGCCAAATTCCCCGCTTACCTCCCCTCCCCTCCCCGTTCCCCCAAACCCCCTGGCAGACTTTGACTGGTAATTGCAGTCGCGCCAGTCGCTAGATCTCTGGGCAGTCGGTTGCCCGCCTCCCGCTGCCCGCTACCCGTTGCAGGCGATCGAGACACTTGACGCTCCTCTGGCCGCTGGCTCCGGGCTGGCCCCGGGCTGGCAACGGGCTCTGTCTACTGTCTACTGTCCGCTGGCTAGGTATTTCAGAGCACCGACTGTGACAAAAGAATGCACAAACAAGAACAAAACACTGGCAATGCACGCAATGAGAGTCGGAAAAGCTGAATGCTAGCATGGTATCGGAATACGTATACGACCGGTGTGACGGTCATGTGAGAGGCGGGCTTCTAGAGAGGGTTAGAGAGGGGGGCTCGCAAAAAAGTCCGCACAAGTAGAGGAAGGCCTAAGGCCTTGCCACCTGGTTGCCCAGAGGAGCCCTGGCCTCACGGATAGGGTTACGCATACTCTGTCTCCACGATCTTGCGATCTTGCGATCTTTCAATCTCTCGATCGGTGTGGAAATTGAGTCATTCGCACACTGGTAATTAAAAGGCTTAAAAGTTGATACCATTTTATTATAGCCCAACGGACAGGTCTGACCCCTGCCATTTGGAGGGGCGATGCAAATAAGATCGAAGCAGAGAATTATGGAACCTCCAATCGAGGCTTGTCTTGGGTTTTGGCACAGCCTTTGTTTCCACTCGTGTCTCCAAAATCTTTGAGCTACGAGTCTGTGTCTGCCCCTCCACACAGCCCCACAGCCGCACAGCCGCACAGCCCCACCGCCACTCTTGGCTCTTGGCTTTTGGTTCGTGGTCTGTGATCGTGGTCGTGGTCCGTGCTTCGTGTGTATTAACCTGCCGCACCGGTTTCGGTTTATGTTTTAGCCAACGCCATCATCCATCCCATCCCATCCATTACTTACGAGTATACCTCGTACTCGTGCATACATACATATACTCGTATATACATACAAACATACACACATACATACATATGTACGTATATATGTACGTTCATAAGTGTGTTTCTATTTCTCTTTTAATTTTCTCTCGGGGCGCTCAGAGTTGCTGCTGCTGCTGCCGCTGCTGCTGCTTGCTGCGACTTGCTGCTTCTTTATTTATTTTTTAACCAGTTTTTCTGTTTGTTGTTAGTGCTGCAACCTGAGCGCGAATGAGCCATAAATAACAACAACTACAAGCCAAAAGAAAACCAAAGAAACCCAAAGAGCTACGTCTCTGTCTCCCTGTCTCCCTGTCTCCTTACCCTGTCCCAGTCTCAGTCCCTGTCTCTGTCTCTTTCTCTGTCGCTGTCCCGGTTTCCAGGAAGCAAATGTCTGTCCCAGGCCCGATCCAAACTCAAACTCAACCCAAAGACAAGACCGTCTGCAATTCGCGTGCAGAGTTGCCTGACGACTGACGGACGACTGGACCTGGTCCCCCCCCTCCTGCCACTATGGATTATGCAACTTTTGGTTTTTATTTGAAAATTTAATAACTTAGGCGTTGGCGTTGGCGTTCGCGTTCGCGTTGGCTTCCTTGATGGCGCGACTGCAGTGCCAGACAAGAAATGACGTTTCTCTTTCTCCCTCTCCCTCTCCCTCTCCATCTCTCTCTGTCAGCCCACTCATTTGGCCACCAAGCAAATTCCCCAGTGATCCGTTAAGTCGGGGCTAATCCCTCAGCGGAATTTCGCGCATCTAATCAAAATCCGTGGCCAAGTCACAGGTTGGCCTAAACGCATTCCATTCCTCACCCATGCCCATGCTTATGCCCAGACCCAGGCCTAAAGTCCAAAGAAGTCTACGGCTACAAGTTGGCCAACAGCTTGTGCCGTCTGCTATCAGAGCAAACAACTGAGCCAAGTGCAAGCTTTTGAGGGGAAACCCCACGGAACAGAACAGAGCAGAACGGAGCACAACGGAACGGCAATATTTTTGAGTAGAACCGAATTCCATCCAGTTCGTGGAAACACTCGTACCAGTCTCGTAGTGCAGTTGCAGAAAGTGCAGACTCAGTGCATGCAAAGAACAGCAGATCTATCAGATCCCTCAGATATTCCGAGTGGCATTGAATTGGATATAGTGTGTGTACCACACAACACACAAAGCACACACAATCAGTGATAGTTATCCGAAAGTTCAATAAAGATACTCCCCGACTATTGAGTGTCCATAAAGATAGCCAAGATATCATCTGATCAGGCTGATGTAACAATATCTATACCCTCTCCACTTCCAAACAGAAGCTATGGGCAGAAGCAAGGGCATCTAAATCCAGATAGTACCCATGCCCGACCAGACAATGCAACAAGTATACTTGTCTCTCTATTTATACAGCTATTGTATATGGTATATTTAGATGCAGCAGCGTTCTGGAGCAGCGCAGATATTTGGGCAGTCCCTGCAGGGGCTTAGGGGGACCGCTATACTTGGACTAGTTCGCGCATTCGCGAGGGCCGGACGATAAGATAAAAAAGCTGTTGCCGGAGGCGCCTGAACTTTGGCAATGGGCCAGCCAGCGAACCAGCCAGCCAGACATGACAGTGAAAAAAATGCAACTAGCATGCGACTAAAATAAACAACAACCAGCAGTCCCTAACTCGAGTTCGTTTCACTTTCAGCAGCTGCCACAGATGAGGCACCGCTGGCCACGAAGGCTGGCCACTGACTGACCACTAGCCGCCATTCCCGGGAGCCTCCTCTCCAGCTCCTCCAGCTGAGCTCCAGCGAACGCCGCGAGATGCACGACCTCTTCACGAAAGTGCTCGCCAAGCGCGACCTGTCCCGGGCCGGGGATCTCTTCTCCGTGCCCGATGCGGACATTGTGGATGACATAACGGAGGTGGTAGGTCTATCTGCAACGAAAATCTCATATGAGTCCTGATCCACCGTTCACCACGCACTTGCAGCTTTCGGAGATCAGCCCGATCATCTCCCATGCGGACTACGTGAAGAACAACAACGACCAGAGCGTGGTGGAGATCTGCGTGACGCGGGTGCTCTCCTGCATCCGGGAGACCCGCAGTGCGGAGCGCTACTGTGCCGCCCTGGTCGATCTGCTGAAGACCTGCTTGCTCTGGAACCTGCAGCCATCCAGCGCCACAAAGGAGGAGCCGCCGCATGCCAAGATCGCCGCTGACATTATCTCTAGCATATTTCTAGTGAGTGGAGCCCAGAATATCCTTGAATCCATATACTTATCCAATCCTTCTAATCGAACCCAAACAGAACTACGATAAGAAAGAACTGATGAAAATTGCGCTGCCCATTGCCGTACAGTTCCTGCCGAAGGGCAACAAGGAGCTGTCGCGCAACCTGGCCAGCTACCTGTCGCTGGCGGCCATCGACCACGCCATCCTGTTGAGTCCCCATACAGAGTCCGTAATGGAGTCCATCCTCTCCGGCAACTACGGACTGCTGCGCGTCCTCTCGCAGGTGTACGAGGTCACCCCCGAGGCGGTGACGCCGCACGCTCCGCTGCTCATGCCGCTGCTGCCCCAGTGCGATCCCCAGGAGCGTATGGCCGTGTTCCAGCTCTACCTGCTGATCGTGCAGAAGTCGCCCGAGGTGCTCGAGGAGTGCGTGCCACAGCTGTGCGGCTTCCTGCTCGACAGCGACACCTCCAGCATCACCATGCAGATCCTCCTCAAGCTGTCGCAGCACGCGCCCCACCTGCTCGTCGACCACTTCGAGCAGCTTCGCCTGGCGGCCAAGACCAATCCCAGCACGGTCACACTGTGCGCCCAGATCCTCACCACCGCGGGCATCGGCAGCAGGGAGACGGCCCAGCAGGCGCTCGATTTTGTGCTGGAGCACCTACCCACGCAGGCGCTGCTCCAGCAGGAGGCCACGCGGCTGTGCTCGGCATATCCCGTTCTCTTCACCGACAAGGTGCTGGCCTGCGTGCGTCAGAAGAATGCGGCGCTCAGCTCCCAGCAGGATGTGGGCAGTGTCCCCGCCAACAAGACCTCCGGCGGCGTCACCATCGTCAGCCTGAACAGCACCAGCACCAGCTCCAGCCCCAATCCCCCCCTGAAGCCAGCTCCCGTTGCAGCACCGATCATCCAGCAAGCGGCCGCCACCAGCAGCAGCAGCAGCAGCACCGTCAATGCCACGCCTAGTGCGGCTCCAAACTCAGCGCCCATCGCCACATCCACGCCGACGCCCACCCCGCAGCACGCGGGCTACACGAGACGCGTGAAACTGGGTGACTCCAGGAGTACGGGGCGCTTGCATCCCGCCAGCAACACCCACAGGAGCGTGACGCGGCTGAATGTGGCCAGCGGCTCCGTCGGAGGGCTTCACAAGAGCATGACGCGGCTGAGCAACTCGCAGATAAACCAGCAGCCTGGGGGCAGCTCCAACGGGAACGTTGTGGTGCAATCGGGGGCTACGCCCAAGACGCCGGCGACGTTCAGCAACCCGCCCGTGACGCCTGTGCCGCCGCTAAGCAACAACGTGGTCATCACGGGCCACAACAAGCATGGGATTCCCGTCACCTCTGGCGGGGTGACTGTCACCACGTCGCCCTCCAAGGTGCGGCCCCATTCCCAGGGGCCCTCGACACTGCTCAACTCCAGCACGGTACTGATGAAGTACAGCACGGATGCCTTGAATCAGTCGGTGGGATCGATCTCCATACCTCCAGCCTCGGCGGCAGCAGCTGCGGCCCCTTCACAGCAGCCGCAGAATGCGGTGTCCGTGCACCATGCCTCGCCAGCACTGCCCAGCGCATCCTCCAGCAACGGCAATGCAAAGTCGGTGATGAAGCTGCCCGTAAACGGGAATGTAAGTGGGAAACAAGCAGGATAATGCATAATGAAAGCTGATAGCTAAGATCCACCGATATTTGCAGAGCGAAGTGATTGTCTCGGGTCCCACCACCAATGTGGCGCCGCGACGCAGCGACAACACCAGTCGGACCCTCCTCAATGCCAACAGTGTGATGGACCAAAGGATGAGCACCTTCGAGCCGTACCAGATAATGCGCGATCCCGTCCAGCAGTTCTGCGAGAAGAACTTCAATTCGATCAAGTCCTACATGGACGAGGTCTCGCAGCACCTGCCACCACCCACGCGCTGCAGCATCGAGGGTAAGCTTGTGCTTCGATCTCTGACTCCTCTCTCGATCTCTGACCATCCGAATACACAACACACAAACACACACCACCACACACACCAAACACATCACACAGTTTCCAATGAATTCGCAGAGCGACGAACGAAGAAGGTGGCCAAGCTGCATTTCGCCTGCCAGATACGCGGACCCCACTGCCTCTACTCAAAGACGTGCTTCACGATGCGCACCCGCAACCCCAAGACCTGGATACACATGATGTTCCTGGACTTTCAAGTGCGGCACTTTGTGAGTGGAAAACGCCTTACCGATCCGCAGATCGCACTACGACAGATCTAATCACGACATCCACTTCCCATTTCAGGTGAAGGAGAAGTGCGTGTTGAGCACACGCGAGTCCGGGATCAGCAATCTCAAGAACATCTGGCAGATACTCAAGTGCGAGAATCGAAGTTTCACGGAGTTGGTCACCAGCCAATTTCCCCAGGTTAAGGTATGTCTTAAAACACGGCTGCAGGGATCATATTTTGTACCCGATATTCAAAGAGTGGTGGAAGTGGATGTGTGTAACACCCGAAGGATGCTTTTGCGACCCAATACAGTATATATATTCTTCATCAGCATCAATAGCCGAGTCGATATAGTCATGTCTGTCTGTCCGTCCGTTTTGATAAGCGCCTAGATCTCAGAGACCATAAACGCTTGAGCATTCAAATTTGTCCGGATGCCGAATCTGGATGAGATCGTATCATTATTATATCTAGAAGAAACAAATGAAACTTCAGCCACGCGATCACTCCTTTTGCATCTCTCTCTCTCTCAAACACAAACACTCTTCCTTCTGGCGGAGGGGAGCGAGATAGCAACTATACTGACTGAGTATCGGGTATAATTGTAGAGCCGCGGCCCTTGCCTTTGTCGCGGATTTCACAAAATTTCCACTCGTTTTATAAATGTAATCTTTAACGTAATTTCAGGACCGCGAGATACTCGTGAATGAGCTGCGGCACTCGGGATTTCTGGATGTATTTGAGGTCTCCATCACCGATAAATCCAACCCGAATTGCAACGAACTCGAGTACCAGTGGGGCTGCTTCCTGTGCAATCATCCGGACAAGGCGGTGGGCTTCCTTAACGGCAGCAACCAGCCCATGATCGAGGGCCAGCTGAAGGAGAAGAAGGGCAAATGGCGGCTGTTCAGGCGCTGGCGGACGCGCTACTTCACGCTCTCCGGTGCCCATCTCTCCTGCAAGGGATCGGTAAGTGAACGCCAAAGCAATCACTACATATAAGAAAGGAACGTAATTGACATTCGGCTTATGCTTTTCTTCAGAGCGGGGGAGAGAGCATCGATGTGAACCAGATCCGATCGGTGAAGGTGTCGCGGGGAGCACGCAACATACCCAAGGCGTTTGAGATTTTCACCGCCGACCAGACCCTAATACTCAAGCCGAAAGACGGCAAGAATGCCGAGGAGTGGGTGCAGTGTCTCAGCATCGTGGTGGCCCATTCGCAGGCCCGTGACAACCCCACGGCAAAGACGAATAGCTTGCCGGCCCGCAGCATGGGCAGCAGCAAGCCCTCCTTCTAGGATGCGCTTGAATGTTAGGATGCGGAGCACCCACATTGTGAGATTATTTGTAAATGTAAAGACAGAGCAACCACAACACACACACACAAAAGACAAGGGACAACGGCGACCAGAGGACAGCTGTGTACCCCTCCACGCACTAAATACACCATATATACAATATATACCTATATATATATTACTCTATATATACACAGCATATACATATACTTATTATCCATAGACTTATTTAGCAAGTACTTACCGTTTCAAGGGATTTCAAAAATTTTGCGAAATTGTTTTTTCATTCATAGTTGATTTTTATACATATATATACACATATATGTATTTAGTTTATGCTTATTTATTGTACGTGTATTAAACAAACAGATTGCTTTCGAAGTCGGACTTGTGAGTGAGTTTCACCTATCCACGCCCCCCGATGCTTAAGCAGATTTATCTACATACAATCTGAGTCATCGCCGAAAGCAAATGGACGCGTATCTTCGATTTAATCTGGGACTTTGACACACACCTATAAACCGTGGCTAGTTATGGCTCGTAGAGTCACCAGAAATCTTTGCTATCGGATGAAACAGAATGGATAAAACATCTTTTCGTTTGCATATCAATGGAACTATAATCGTAAAGGTTCAATGCATTTCTTGCAGGAATACCTGTAATACTTTTAATGGGATGCCAAAGGGGGACTCGAGAAAGGAACTGATTCCTTTAGCAAAATACGCTACATATGGCACTGCTGCAGCAGCCTTTAAAACAATATTTTTGTCTCTTAAAATAGTTCCACCTTTGGAGGAGGCTAAAACAGTTAGAACTATATTTTTGCTTGGGGTCTGGTGACTCTCATCCGCATTACAGACGAGAACTGGACGCAAACATTTGTAACTATCTATTAAACAACTGGCAATAGTACTAATAGTTAGCTAGAGAATTAACAACAATTTGACACGATTCAAGGCAACTGCGACGATGAGGCCACATCCCCATTGGCATTGTGATCAGGTTCGCTTGGATCCAGCAGCTGCGTCCAGTTGGCGTTCAGCCTGACGATCTCCATGTCCTGCCGCAGCTGCTGCAGAGGCGTGTGCAGCTCCAAGGGCAGGCCATCCCCCAGAACTCGCGAGACGTGCTCCAGTTGGTTGGCATAGATCCTTAGGCGCTCCACATTGTTGTTGTCCTGCGGCAGATTCGAGACCTATGGGAAGGGAGAGAAATTAAATGTTGTCCATGTGGAGGTTGACTCAATGGCTCTCACCTGGCTGCCACACAACGTTTGCAGAAACCGGCTGAGGCGTGGATCCTGCAGCTGACCTCCAGCCTGCCACATCTTTAGGAGATTGAGGATACCCGCCACATCGCCCTGCTCGGTGTCTTGGCTGGAGGGCGAGAGCAGGCGCATGGGCGGAAACTCTGTGGTGGGCGACAGCTTCTTGTAGCTACTGCATAGGGTGCTTAGCGTGCAGATGTCTTCGTTGAGGCGCTGGCGCGGTTGGAGGATTAGCGGTTGGAGGATTAGCGTTTGCAATTAGTTTGGTTAGTTCTGGACTGGGCTCTGGGTTTCATTTTAAACGAAAGAGTGCGCTTTTGAGCTTGATTTGTGACTGCCTTACCAGCGATGTCGTGTGGTTGATGGAGAGTGGAGATGATTGAGTGATGATTGGAAACAAATTGAAACAAATTATATACATACATACGAAGATCTTAGCACGAAGCCACAGCCGAGGCCGAACACAAGAGATAAATAAGCCAAGTGATTTATTTGGATTTAAGACTACAACTAAACTAAATAATTAAAAAAAAAATAAAGTAAGATCGCGGTCGAGAGAGTGGTTTGTAACATATGAAAAAATAGTATATATGTATATATATCTGATCTGACGATAAACGAAAAACGATATATAGAAATGTCTTCGAAGGATGCGCAACACAAGAGGATTCACTGAATCAAGATCTAAAATCTTACGTCGATCTCGTTGCGATGGCGCTGCATCTCGGCCTTGGCCCCGCTGAGGTCGCTCCCCTTGATCATCAGCTCCTGTGTGGCATCCATGAGTTCGTCCTGCAGCTTCAGATTGACGTCCTCCAAGTCTTTTAGTTTCTCCAGCATATCCTCCTTATGCTGTTGTAGTTTGTTCCTAAAAAGCACAGAAACAGTCAAGTTCAAAGTTCAAAACAATCCCCCTTCCCCCTCACTCACTTGTCCACAATCAGTTGCTGGATGCAATTGTCGTTGTCCAGCTGAACAAGTCTCAGGACCTTGAGCAACTTGGTGACCAGCGTGTCCACCTCGATCACCTGATCCACCACTGCCTGGGCCGTGCTGTACTCCATCAAAGATGGCAGCTCTGCGAGCGAGTCGTGGCAGCTCAACTCCTCCGTGTTGCATTGATCGCGAGGACTGCAAGGAACAATGAGAATTAAGGCGTCTTATCATAAGATCATCCAGCGATTGATTGCTTACTTCATGGGAAGTGCACTGATCTTGTGCATGTGCAGCTCCATTTGCTGGCGATTGGTGATGGCCTGCGAGAGCTGCTGCAGCGAGTCGTCGCCTCCATTCTGGTGGCTGATCATCTCTGTGGGCAGCTCGATCTGGGAGATCATGCCCGTGCAGGAGGAAACCATGTTGTGTGAATGAGAGTCCGGATGGACCACATCCTCCAGCACATTGTCCATCATAAGCAGACAGGGTTCCGTCTCAGAGTCCAGCATTTCCGTTGAGTCGGAATCTTCTCCTGGCTGCTCATGGCCCGTTGTTGCTGTGGCTGTTCCCGACCCGTTTTGGGTGGAACCTCCTCCACCGCCTCCGCCTCCGCCTGCTCCTGATCCTCCGTTGCGCTTTCCCGCCTGACGCAGCGAGAGACGCTTGCCAGAGTGTGTGGTGGCCTGGCGAATGGCACCGATGACGGCTGCTATAAAGGATTGGTTGCGCTGCGGCGACAGGGAGCCATCACTGGCTAGGACAAGAGTGTGCATGGCTTCTCCGGCAGTGGCCGGACAGAGCGGAAGGTCCAGTCCGTTGGGCCTAATGCCATTATGGACCTGTTCGGATTCCGCTTGAAAGCGGATATCCTGCAACAAAATCATATGATTAGAACCGCCACAGGAGGACTACTTTAGGGCCACTTACCTCCAAATCTTGCTCGGAAATACTGTAGGAGTAGACCAGCTGCTCCACGAGTCCATCCAGCCGGGAGTGCAGTCCGGAGAGGGCTGTGGAGGCGCCTGCCACCGAGGCATTTTGCTGGTGGATCAGTTCCCGAGACTTGGTCTCCAGGGCCGCGTACTTGGTCTGCAGCAGGCGGTTCTCCTGGCGCCTCTGCTCGTTCAGCCGCACCAGATGCCGGCACTCGTCGCGCAGCACTTTGGCCTCCTCCTCACGATGGGCCAGCTGTGCCCTGGCCGCCTGGTGCTCCGTCTCGAGCTCTCGCAGGGCGTCGCACTGGGCGGCCTTCTCGTGCTGCAGGAAGTCCTGCAGCTCGCTGGACTCCTGCTCGATGGCTGCCTTCTCCTGGAGCAGCAGCTGCTGCGTGGCCAGTGATCGGCGCATCTCCAGCTGGAGGGTGCGACACATGGCCCGCAGCTGGCCAATCTCCTGCTGACGCTCGAACAGCTCGTGTCCGCTCATCTGGATCTGCGACTCCAGCATCAGGAGGCTGTCGTGGCCGCCCCCATCGTTGCTGTCCTCAGATGTGGGCGTCCCAGCACTGGCGCTGACCACGCGGGCCAGTTCCAGCATCCCCATGACCCGCTCCGTGTTCAGGTGCAGCTCCTGCTGCATGGCCAGCTTCTCCTCGCGCTCCCGCTGCAGTTTCCCGCTCAGCTGGCGCACCTCTTGGCGCAGTTGCTCCAGCTCATAGTCACGCTGGTCTGGCTCCGCCTGGCTGCTCTGATCCTTCTGCTCCACTGCGTCCAGAGCTCGCGTCTGCAGCAGCCCCCCGCCTAGGACCTGCTCCAGGTCCTCGCTGGTCAGCGCCGTCTGCACTGCCGTCTCGTGATAGATCTTCGTCCTGCCCTGCGTCGTCTGCAGGGGACGCCGCAGGGAGTTCACTTTGGCAGTGGCCGGAGCTAAGCTCCGCCTGCTCGTGGGCACCACCATTACCGAAGACGTCATCCTGGCATCCACAGCGGCGGCGGCGGCGCGACTGATCGAGTTGCTCCTGGAGAGCCGTCCGCCCGTCAGATCCTCCACGGACTGCTGCTTGCGACGGCGGGGCAGGGTTCCCCCTGGTGCCGGACTGCCCCTCATTCGACTGACGTTCACTTCCGGGGTCACGGACATTCCCCGGCGTGCTCCTCCTGCTCCCCGATTGGCTGGCCAGCGACCATCGTCGGAGGGGGTTCCTGGCGTTCGGGCCCGACTGAGCGATGGGGTCCTCTGGACCTGGGCCAGGCGTTGCACCGACTGGGCCCGATTGAGGGCGCTGGGCAGCGTATCGGGCTTCTGAGGGCGCGCTAGCCGCGTGGACGTGGACGTGGGTGTGGCCGTGGGCGTCGTCGGCACTCGAAAGGAGGACGAGAGCCGTGCCTTTTCCCGGCTACCGACTGCAGGTGTGGCCGGGGACGGAGGGGCCGCACTGTTTCGCGGCAAGCTGACAGCCCGCTTCAGGTTGGCCACTCGGCCACGCAGCTGCTCCAGTGGCTGTGCCCTCGGGGGGGCGTTCTCTGCAGTCTGCTCCGGCTCGAACATGGCCACCTTCTTCTTGACGGCGCTGCTGGTGTTTGTGCGCCTCGGAGGCGACTCCTTCTCGCTGCCAGTCTCGCTGGGAGCCAGATCCGCTGTGCCGCTGGTCACCACCTTGAGCTCGCAGCTGTCGTAGATATCCTCCAGACCGTTGCTGCTGGTGTAGCCCCCGCTGGTGCTGCTGAGGCCCCGCTGCAGCGTCACCCGGGAGAGACAGCAGCTGCTGGCCACGTCCAGGCCGCTGTCACTGCCATCGCAGTTGCTGGTCGCTGTGATTCCTTCGCTCAGTTCCAGACAGGCCAGTCCGGCCACCAGTTGCTGCTCCTCGAGAGCCGTCAACAAAGACTGTTGCTGTTCCTGTTGCAGTTGCAGTTGCTGTTCCTCCGGTTGTGTCGCCATGTCGAAGAGCGTGGCAGACATGGTCGTTCACTCGCCCACTGAGGAGGAGACAATGAAGAAGCAGAAAGAGAGAGAGAGGATGAGTATGAGTGTGATTCGTGATTCACTTGTGGCGACCCACATTTCGGTTGCGTATTTTTGGGATGCTGGCATTTTGATCGCATCCCGCTCTCATTTCCCCCTGCCCCTTGCAATGTGAAACACAAACAAGTTGCATGCCACCGACCTTTTCCCCGATTGCAAAAATAGGTATTTCCTCCCATTCCAATCCGCCACAGATTCGGCCACAATTCATCTTTTTTCGGTCAAGTTGCACGCTCTTGCACGCAACATGGATCCGTTTTGCTCTGGGCAGATGGAATGCCACAACTGTGTTCTGTTTTCTGTGGCCAGGAAAGTGGAAGTGGAAGGCCCCCAAGGCAGTGATTGACTCGAACTAGTTCACAGGCGACAGACAGCCACACGACATGACCCAACGACACGACACCGCACCACACGGCAACACCTGTCCGACCACAGAACTGGGACACCAAATCGCCTGGCCTGGGTCTCCGTCTGGGGGGCATAAATAAGTTATGAGGGGAGTCTCATTGTCTCATCGCCAAAACAGTCCTACACTGAGAGGAATGCACTTATTGCGAATCCTCTCTGTTTTCGTGTCATTCGTAACAAACGTATCCGTTCGCCTATGGGAAACTTATGCAACGAATCAAAGTTGTGTGCTGGCTATTTCTGGCCATTTTGTTCCCATTTCCCGACAATAGATCACATATTGATTTCAAAGTTTGATTCTCTTCTCTCAGTGTCGTTGACAACGCATCTCTGTGGCACTTGGGGCACATTGACCCAACTGTTTTGGTTGTGCCCCAGCCGCGAGACACTTTCCAAATTCGCATCCAATTTCGTATGCCACATTGTGGTCCCAGAGATTCGCTTGGCAGTTCGCACTTTATCGCCTCCATCTTTCTAGTTGATAGATTACTCGTACATACATACATACCATATATGTACATATGTATGTACATACATATATATGTAGGTATGTATTAGCCTTATGAAATTATCATCTTTCATCAGCAGGAGCCAGGAAGAGTATAAAATATTCTCCACTCTGAATGGGGTCTCCTCCACTGCCTGCCTCCACTGCCTGCCTGCCTGTGGCTTGGGTTTTTTTGGTGTTGGTCTTTCAATTGGACTCCCATTCAGACGCACACGTCATTAGTGTCATGTTGTTATGCGATCTCCCAGAGATTTGCCCAAAATTTTTGGAGATTTCATCACGAGTTTGTTGTTGTTTTTGGCCAGACAGTGCGAAGGGAGAAGGGAGAACTTAATGAAGTTGCTCCAGTTTTGAGATAATTGCAAGTTCATTTGAAGCGAATCACTTTACGAATACACATTGTGTGCGAATGAATGCTAGTACGAGTACGAGTATGGCTATGAGTACGAGTATGAGTATGAGTGCCTCTAAGGCGAATAGTTATGGTTATGGCAGAGCGCCAACCGGTTTGTTGGTCCACCTTTTCCAGCCAGAGAATGGGGTTTGGATCCTGCAAAAACGACCTTGTTTTACGATATGTTAAAGGCTGTCTCAAGCGGCACTGCGGCACTCGGGCCACGCTCGAGTGGACTTTAAAGAGACGTTAAAGAGCAGGCTGGCTCTAGGCTCCCGCCCCGCCCCGCCTGGCCCCGCAGACACGACAGCGGTCTAATGAAGGCCACTTGAAGGCGCTGAGGATGCCACAACGGGCAGGCGCTGAGAACGCGAAGATGGGGAGCTTCTGAGTGCCGCCTCGTGGAGGCAAGGGCCCAGGCCCCACGAAGCAGAGCCAAAGCCATAAACAGACACATGTCTGCAACCGCAAAGATACATACGAGTAGACACACAAAAAGTATCCACTGGATACATATTGAATGCAGACAGCCGCAGACAGCGGGTCGTCGGGAATGAAGTTGTCGCCGCCAATATCCACAGAATCGATCCGAGTGGCCCTGGCAGTGAAAGATGCAAGTAGCTCCGAAGCTGGGGAGAAACAAGTTTCGTTCCGCAACGCCTTATCGGAGTCGCCTCAGTCACTTCTATGCCAGCCACAACGAGAGGGAGAGAGAGAGAGACCAAGAGCGAGGGGCGGCGGGAACTGGTGGCTGATGGGATGTCTGCGGATAGTTCAAGGCGCCCACACGCAGCGGTGGGCTGCTGCCTGGAGAATAGACCCTCTGGAAACCCTTCAAGGGCCAGTCGTCACGGCACATTAACTCCAATCAATGGACGATGCTCTCAATTGCTGCTCCGCCTCCTCCACCTCCGCATAGCCCCTAATTCGATTAAAGCGCTTGATGGGGCAAAAATAGGGCTGCCTCTGAACGTGGCAGTGTCGCGGCAATGCCAACTTAATTGCTGCTGCAGCAACAGCAACAATTGCGACGAGTGCAAAAAGCGCGTAGATGGGAAATGGCTTAGCGCTTGGCTCCACGCTAATTGCTGCCTTTGATGTCTTCTGCTGTGTCTGGCAGTGACAGTCAACAGTCGCAGCGCCACACAGAGGTGCCTCCTCCTCCTGCCTTCCACACATTAGCATCTTTTCATTGAGCAGAGCAGAGGAGAGGAAAGGAGAGGCAGGCAGGCTCTTCCGCTCTCTGGGAAAATCAAGATATACCTGATTTCGATCTACGATTTTCTCTTTTATGGCCAGCTGGAGCTGTCGATTAAGAGGACACACAGGCAGGCAGGCAGGCAGGCAGGTATCACCATTTTATTGTCCCTCATTCATAGGCACAGGATTACGAAAAGATTTTCCATGCTCTTCTCTAGAGAATCTCTAGATCTCGGATCAACGGACACATTCGGACCACGGTCAAGCTGTTTTCTGGGAACTGCCTTCGCAATTTGTTCCTCAATTATGAATTCCCATACACACATACACACATCGCATCACAATTCCAACGTGAAATCTGCATATCTACAGTGCGTCACATAGCTAGCAGGGCGTCATGGAAATAGGGATGGAAATAGCTGTGTCATTGATGCTAGAGACGCTGCTCGAGTGAGTGCTGCAAGAGAGAATGCCCGAGAATAGTGGTTACGAAATCAACATACATATCGTGTGCATGACGTTGGAAATTATGATTTAACATGGGTTGTGGCATTTATTTTGGTTTATTGGTATATGATTCTAAGGTTCACATAACACTAAAATATGTGTTCAGTTATGAAATGTATTGAACTTTACATATGTAAAATACTTATAGATCTATAGATAACTCCAACAACTACATTAATAGTGTTTATCTGAAATGATTAGGTATCTTTTTACTGATCAAGGCCATACGCAAGTCAATGAGTTTCTTCTGCTAAGTGATTCGTCGCCTCTTTTTCCAGGAAGGTTGGATGGATATTATGTCATTATGTATCGTTTCAAATACTGATAAGATATGGGAAAGCAATCAATCAAAAAAAAACAGTAGGAAATTTGAATTATGTTGGTTTTTGGAAGCCGATAAGGTATTTTCTTCTATTCAAACGATTTGTGGCATGAGCATGCTGGCTGTCAATTGGCTGTCAAGCTTATAGTTTCGAAACGCGCTGTTAACATACAGTGCCTAACAAATGGATGGATGGATGGATGTTTATGCGATCCCCATCCCGTCCCCATCTGCCTGGCAATCGGTTTATCTGTGTCATATGCTCATAGGGAAGTACGTTCACTTGCATACATCGCACATCGCACGGTTTGGTTGTGCCGTCTGTTGTGGCAGTTGCAATGGAAACAATTTATTTCCATATACAACGGGGTATTTATAGCAATTTATTTCTACTGGCAGGGGGTGGCTGGGGGATTAGCAGTGCACCTCTTTTTTGGGGCATGTACCCCATAACCAGAACTCAATGGAACTCAATGTTTTGGATCGTTTGGATGGTTGATTTGTGGCGACGATTCTCGTTAATTGATATGCTATTGAACCGTGTGTCGTGGGGGTCTACCCCCAGTCTACAGGTGGATGGTCACGCCCCTGGGGGTAGAGTATTGTACACTCCACTCCCCTACCCTCCCCTCCCCTCCCCGATATGTTCCCGTTTTGTTGTTGTTTGTCAAAGCACTTCCTGTTCTGGCGACGATCCACGAAACTCCAATGAAGTGAAACATTTGTGCCGCGAATTACAATCGAGCTGCCAGCAGGCCCGCATCTGCAGCCAAGCCCCCAGTCGCACTCGCTGGGGCAGTGGCAGGCACAGCCATAATGTGTTGCAGTTGCAAGTTGCGCGCACAGTTTATGTCTGTGGGATTGGAGCAGGGAGTGGGTCTGCGACTGGGTCTGGTACTGGGAGTGGGACTTTTTGGAGGGGAACTATTTGACTCTTCCGGGTTCTATGCCACAGCTCGCTCTCCTTTTCTCTCTCTCTCTCTCTCTCTGTCTCTCTCTTTGCCCCTTCTTCAATGGTGCTGCTGGTGCTGGTGTGTTTTCGTTTTGTGTATGTTGCACCTGTCGACTTATCGCGCATTATGCACATAGAACAGAACAGAACGGGAAAGAGAATTGTAAGCATGATTTTCTAATTTTTAGCCGACTCCGACTGCTGCCCCTCCTCCTGCCTCTTTCCTCCTTCCTTTTGCCACCGCCTTCACAGTCAGTTTCTTCAATTTGTTTTTGGGGGCAGTAACTCCACTCCTCCGCCGTTGCGTTGCTGCCGCATGTTTCGTGAATCGCAGAAGAACCAGAGGCGATGGCGGTGGCGGGGGTTGGCTGTCACGAACGCGGCTTTTGGGGCATTGGGCATTGGGGATCGACGGCACTGGGTATCGGGAATCGCTCTCGCTCTCTCTCTCTCTCTCTCTCTGTCTCTATCTCTCTGGGGGCATTGGGGCAAAGCAATGCTCTTGCAACAGCAAAAGAGCAGGAAGAAGCGGCCGACTGAATCGCTTTTGAAGTTGCCTCTGGATCGGTGGATCCATCCATGGGTTGTTGTTGATTTAGCAGTTGATGTTGTTATTGTTTTTTGTGCTTTTTTTGTTGTTGCTGCTTTTGCTGATGATGCCGCAAGCTATAAACAATTTTTGGCGGCACGCAAAAGTTTCGTTTTGCATTTGAAGGAAAGTCTAGAGGCACAAGGAGATTAGGCAACACCAGATGTGGTTTCAGTTGGAGTTTTATCGGGGGGTGGTGTTATGCCATCGAAGAAATCGAACAAATCGATTGGCAGATAGCCTGAGATCTGCCTGTCGAACGTGACTGAGCATGAAGACTTTTATAGTGAAAAAGGATCTCTAAATAAAAGGGGGATTGCTTTAAGATTTGGCATCTCTTTGGGTCTGATGATGGAAAACCACTCTTTGGTAAGTGCTTCAAATAGTTCTTGCCTACAAAGAAGAAAAAGATGAATCAAGACTTGCTAAGAAAACAAATCAGAGTCTGCGACAAATTTGATTTGTTTTTAGAGTTCTTGAAATGTCGACGAGGGCGTTGAATCGTTCATTGGCCTGGTCTAAAACCGTATCCAACCGAACCGGAATAGACCGAAATGAACCGGAATGAAATGGTGATGGTGACGGTGACTAGCATTTCTCCCTCCCTCCATCCGTCCTCTCTCTTTCCGGAGCTCTTTTGGCTTAATCAACAACTCATTGCGTTGGCAATTACTCCGCCAACTACTGAAATTATTTGTCATATGGCAGAGAAAGTCTCTGTGTGCATCCGAGACTGAGTCTGGGTTTTCATGGCAGCTGCTGGCTGCTCTTTAAGTGTTTGGGGGCTGGAGGGAGGGAGGGGGGATATCAAGAAAATGGCTTTTTATGACATGCCATAATACACATATTTTTCATACCTGATGAATGCCGTTGCCGCCTCCCAGTGCCTCGTACGAATCCGACTACGAATAGTAGTACACATACATATGTATATCTAGAGCCCCCTGCCCGACTCTGGTCGGCTCTGGTCGAATCTGGTCTGTGGCAAAAACAATGAGTGGTGTACTTCACGCTTGGCAGCGCTTTTTCAGCGGCATGCGCCACATGACACTCTCCATTACAGAGAGAGAGAGAGAGAGGGAGAGAGATTTGCGGCATGTGGTGGGGCGGGTCGGGCCACAGACAGTCTTGACCATTGACCAGAGAGGCTGACTCTGAGCACAGTTGTTGGGCATGACTGGAGGCAATCGTAAAGCCAACCAAAGCGAGAAACCTGAATGGCAGAAAGCGGCAAAGATACATCAAAGAGCAGCTGCTGAAGGAGCCGGCTGGAGACGCCACTGAGTCTCGCCTGAGGGCCTCGCTCATTGTCAACTTGTGTGGTGGTGTCTCGAGAACTTTGGCAAGGTTCCAGGCCCAAGGCCCCTTTCCAGGGAGGTTCTACCCTCTCTCTTTGAAACGCAATGAGGGCCTGGCAGCCTGCCTTTTGTCCAACGTAAACCGAGACGAGGCTCATCTGCTCCGGTTTCAACAAAGCTGGCAGATCAAACCAGACCTAAATCAGGGCGTTCAACTGACCTTGAATGTGGCACAAAAGAACCCCCCTGCTACCCACCCAGACACACATACACATACATATGTACATATAGCCACATTTCGACTGAAAGAACTGGCTTGTCTGCTAAATTTCGCACATTTCAAACTCGTTTATCGCGAATTATTTGTACATTGTACATATAAACATATTGCGATTGGGCCGCCACCCGCCACCGGCCACAAATCGGGCCTGTTATCGGACTCTGTGATAAGGGCGTGGCGTGGGGGTAATTCGTTGAAAGTGCAGTCGCTAGATAACATTAAGTACTATTGTTGTTCTGGTGAAAATTGGAAAGTGGCTGATATCGCGGCATGTGTCACATATGTACATACAGAAAAGTGGAGCGACTCTCAGCGGAAACTGCATTAATTGAAGCTTAATTAGCGGCTTCCTGGAGTCGGCACTCCGCCAACTCCATGGCTACCCCACTGATCCACAGCGCCACAGCGCCACACAGCTCCACACGGCTCCAGAAAAGTGTCGCATTATGGAATAGCGGTTGCAACGTCCGCTCCGCGTAATCATGAATATGCTAAACGCTAACCAAACCACTGATTGACTTGGCTGATTGACAATTGCACCTCTTCCTGATTGCCTTGTCGATACGAAATCGATTATCGACGATGTCATGCAAGCTGCTTGCTGCTTGCTGCTTGGAACTTGCAACACGGGACATAATGAAGCGCGCGCGAGGGACGTGCCCAGGATATACAATACGGAAGCCCCGGGGGTCGGGTTGCCCTGACCTTTTAATGTCTGTTAAAAAGCAGAGCAGAGCTACAGCGTAGCTTAAAACCACGACCAGGCGACGCCAGGCAACCGCAGAGCGAGAGACAGAGAGAGAGAGAGAGAAAAAGAGACACCTATGACCTGCCCCCCCACCCAGAGCGAGCTTCCACTCCCACTCCACCTCCATCTTGGGCTCCCCGCATCATGGTATTCCATAACAACTTTCTACCCGCGAATATTTTGTGAGTACTCACCCACAGAGCAGCAGAAGCAGCAGAAGCAGCGACAGCAGCAGCAGTGAGGCAGCAGTGAAGCAGCAGCGATGTGGCACCAACAGAGGGAGTGGTGACGCGAGGAGTAGCTCTGTTCCTCCAGAGGGGATGATGATGATGATGAAGATGATGGAAATGTCAGAGGGCCTCCCAGAGCATTCTCTTTCGATTCTATGGCCTCTCTGTCGCTTGCGTTCGCCTCTCCTCTCCTCTCCTCTTCTCTCTCCTGTCTCTTGCGTGGTGCAGAAATGGATGGCAATTTGCGGATTCGGACGGAATTTGCTCAAATTTTGTGCACTCACACAGGCACAAGCACGGTAATGATCGTTCCAGTGCTCACACGTACAAACACATACACACACGAATACGCGTGCGACAACAGCTGCAGCAGCTGGAAAGGATGGAAAGGAAGGACGAGTCGAGTCGAGTTCCTGCTGCGGCTTCCTCCAGGGCCTATTGTTTAATTTCGTTTTACCTAACCAAATGGTTTATTTGTACAGAGTCCTCGCAGGACCCACGCACACACACACCGACACACACACACACCACGAACTCGCATTTACAGCAGCAACAGCAGCAGCAGCGGCAGCGGCAGTGTTTCAATGGAAAAATCGATTGAATCAGGCTGAAGAACAACGGGTCTCTGTGGCATTTACAGGCGGAGCGGAGACTTTGGCATTAAGGAAAAGCCAGCCTTGCTTGTGTCGCTTTTATTGGGTCTGCTGGGGCCTGGGGCCAGCCTCGCGAATGCGATCCATAAGGCTTCACAGCAAACCGAAAACCCGTTCGCCACAGAAAGACACACACAAGCGCGCGCAAAGAGCATTCAAACGGGAAAAAAAATTGTACCAATAAAATATTTATAGTATAAATATAGTTTGAACAATAGTTAATCAACAACCTGCAGCAAGCGATTCAGTTATCTTTTGTTGTACACAAAAGTCGCTAAGACTTTTCAATTTGTTTATCGCGCGCGCGCAGCAACACAACCGCTCAACTTGAACAATTTTACATCGCTCGGTTTAAAAAAAAACACACTTTCGAGCCGGGCAGAATGTTGATTCTTGTTGAAAGTATCAATATTTTTGTAGGAAAATTCAATTTCTGAATTCAGAATTCGGCCGGCGAAAAAACCAGTGAGACGCGCTCGGTTCAATAAAATTTTTAATTTTTCGTGGTGTAGCGCTGTATGAAATAGGCTGTGGTTCGTCGGTTGGCGGCTTGTTTTCATTTGAATGGCAACGAATGGATAATTTCCCTTTAACGACAACGGATGGTTAATTTCCCTTTGATGGCCATCGGTATGGGATTTTTTCTCCTGCTGTCAAATGGTATGGGATTTTTTCTCCTGATGCCAAAATTGTATGGGATTTTTCGCTCTATTTTGTTACGCGTATACGAGTAAAACTGTGAGCGAATTTAATCCACTCTTAACCCACTTAATCCATTATTAAAAAGCCGAATTGAAACAGCTGAATAATTTGATTTAAGCAGTAGAAAATAATATTGCTTGTAAAATGCACTTGTAGCGCGATTCTATCCCACGATATCGTCCCCCAAACTGCGAAAACACGCTTGCCAACCATATAAAAATACCAGCGGCCGAGTGTGACCAGTTGTGAACTCCCTACGGTTACACTGTAAAGTAAAAACTCCGTTAAAAATTCAATTTTTGTATCAAAGCAAGCAGGAATGTATTATTTGTGAGCGCTGTGGCGCTGGAGAATGACATGGCACAGATAAACCACCGCAATATTGGATAAATCCGTTTTTGCTGAACAGAAAATGCAATCAACTATTTCTTAATCCCTATTTATCCCCTAAATTTGATAACAATTCCTTCTTCTCGACAGCCTTCATTAATTTAATTACCTACATATGTTGTCTTCATAAATTCTCCATATGTATGTATATCTTGTTTGGTTTTTGTTTTTTGAACTGTGTTGTTATGGTACTCACACAAATTCATGGGCGCAACCTCAGTTTTAAATCTATTTGATATAAAAATCTAGGGAGCAAGAGTAAATACCACAAATACCATGAAATACTTTTCCAGCATATATCGGCGTGTTTGCTTGGTGATCTGAGTACTGATTTCAAACTGACCCTATCATACACATTTTGAATTCAACATTTTTTAGCGGCTTTATACGAATATGAATACGGATATGATTCTGTTTGCAAGCACTTTTTTCGGATCTCGGCACAGCCCTTATACATTAAATATACCGATGAAATATGTAATTAATTAATGTGCAATAAAATACGTATTGATATTTATGTGCGATAAATGAAATTTATCGGCGCATTATTTAAGAAATGACAATTTCGCCAAAATTCGATTTTACAATTGTTATTTCAAAGTGACAATCACAACTATGGTTCAAAATATAATTTCTACGGCATTAATTTTAAAAATAATGTTAGATGTTGGGTTAGACCAACGAAAACGGTACCACAGAGACAGCTATCGAATAAGTTGCAGCCCTGCCAAACAGCTGTTTGTATAGCGAAAAAGAAGAAGAAAAATTAGTCATCAAACAAAAAAACCAAAATTCAAAAAACGAAATTCGCAGAAAAATTTAGCAGATTCCACCCATTTTGGTACGCCTATTGAAAGTATAAAATGAATCGCCTATTTGGACGCGGTAAGCCCAAGGAGCCAGGACCAAGCCTAAACGACTGCATTTCGGGCGTAAGTAGAACAAATATGCAGACAATAAACAAAGAAATGACGACATTTGTAATTGCCCGAACAGGTCGATGCTCGGGCCAACAACATCGATGAGAAGATCGCCAAGCTGGAGACGGAGCTGCGCAAATATCGCGAGCAATTGTCCAAGATGCGCGAGGGACCAGCCAAGAACTCCGTCAAACAAAAGGCCCTGCGAGTGCTCAAACAAAAAAAAGCGTAAGTGCAGGAACACATAGATACATAGACCTACAACCTATTGCAATTATTGGTGTTTGGTGTGTGGCCCTCAGATACGAACAGCAGTCCGAATCTCTGCGCAACCAGTCGTTCAACATGGAGCAGGCCAACTATGCCGCGCAATCACTCAAGGATACTCAGGCCACGGTGGCTGCGATGAAGGATGGCGTCAAGCAGATGAAGACCGAATACAAAAAGATCAACATCGATCAAATCGAGGTGGAGTCTCATTTCTATATGGGTAACATATAAAATGTTTGCTAATATTGGTTTTCTTCCTGCAGGACATCCAAGATGACATGGCCGACATGTTCGAGCAGGCCGATGAGGTACAGGAAGCCCTGGGCCGCACCTATGGCATGCCCGAGGTGGATGATGATGATTTGCAGGCAGAACTGGATGCCTTGGGCGATGAAATGGCATTAGATGATGACTCTAGCTATTTGGATGATGTGGTCAAGGCACCCGAGGCCCCAAGCCGTGAGCCAGGCGCCGACAGCATCGTCCCGGGAAAGGTTTGTGTCTTGTGTCTAAGCGAGCGACTGCGTTGATGAGCTGACATTTTGATGAATCTTTTATAGACCCCCACTGGTATCGAGACCGATGAGTTTGGGCTGCCCAAGATTCCAACATCCCTGAAGACCACGTAGAGAAGGAGCTGCAGGCGTCACTCGATTTTCCATACAGTTTCAGGCACGCTTTGTACATTATATATAAAATATGTACATATGGTTGGATCCATCAAAGATTTCACTTAAGTTTCGATTTTGTATGCATTTTCTGTTCTTTTTTTTCAATAAATAGCCGGTAAAAACAAACTCCAGCTAACCAGATCATGTTTCATTTTGAATTAGGAAATAAAAACATAGTCGTATCTACTAGATCCAGAATCTGCTAGAGATCGGATCAGTATTACCCCCCGCCCCAGAATGAAGAAAACAGTTTCTGAGTGTCCCCTACTCGCTCTCTTCCTCTGTGTAAGCTTTGGTTTCAATCATTTTTAGTGACTAGCTTTCAAACTGTTTTAGCTTAAGTAAAGCATAAGCAAAAAAGAGCGGATTTCAATGAAAGAGAGCCAGGGCGCGCAAAGAAAAAATTACCACTAGTTTTGGGTGGAAATATCGCTCATACGAACTGTATTCCGTACTCTTTCGCGAGAGAGCTTTTGCAATGCAGTCACATTGCAACTGCAGCCAGCACTCTCTTAACGTCACACACACACTCTCGCTTTTCAGCCTCGCTCAAACGTAGATGCTCTCTCTCTCTCGCTCGCTCTCTCTCTGCATGAGCATGAACGAACCTGCTCATGAACTTGAGCAAACGCGCGCGTGTTTCTCTGCCGCCGCTGTCCGAGTGTGTGTGTGTGTGTGTGTGTGCGTGTGCGCGCGCTGTCTCTGTTTCTGTCTGCGTCTCAGTGCAGTCCCTCAGTGTTGTGTGCAAAAATAAAGCGTTCGCGTTCGCCGTTTAGTTGTCTTTTGACGGCTGGCTGTAACGGACGCAATTTTCCCCTCAAAAACAAAAACAAAAAAAAAACGCTAAACAAAATTTACAGAGAAAAACCTTCGCTTTTCAACAACAGCAAAAAAAAAAAAGCACCAACAACAAAAATCAATTGTTAAAACGTAACTGTAAAAGCGTGTGTGCCTCCACCCGCGCCCCCCCTCCCCTCAACTGCCACTGCCAGTGTCGTCGCTAATTAAACGATTTGCCGTGGAAAATATCCCCCGATCAAAAGTGCAATCCTCAACCGACCTGATCCGATCCGATCGTTTTTTTTAAACCATCAAAATGCGCTACCAAAGATCCGCGGGTTAATCTTCAAGATTAAGTGAACCTTTTTTTATTGTCACAAGAATGCTACAGCAAATTGGCAGCTAATCTAAGAGCCCAGGAAGGAGAGTCTCCTGGTGGTCCCCTGTCCCAGACCCACAACCAGACCCTACAACCAGACCCACAACCGTCCCAACCATCAACAATCAATCGATCAATCGATCAATCATTCAACCAACAAGTGCCTGAAAGTTTATCCAAATAAATACATAAATATTTGCATAAACAGCAACGTTTTTTTTACATACTTTTTTTTGTGCAAGTGGAAACAGTTCTTGAAACTATATTTATATATACATAAATAACCACACAATAAAAACTTGAAACATTAATTATTGTATTAAATTTGATTTGCTGCTGAATGCTGAAACATAATGGATACACCGCCAATTGGATTAATTTTGCTTGAGATGGTAAGATATCGTACATATGTACACACATATATGTACATACATATGTATATGCCTTACGTAGAACTATTTCCACGAGAACTATTTCGGTGTAGATCGCTCATACGCAGCGTTGCATTCGGGCGATTCGACTCAATTGCAGGGGGAGTTGCGGCCAGCAGTCGCCCCGAATGCAGGAAGCGAATGGTTTGCAAAAAAAAAAAGCTTTTTATATTTCTGTTTCGTCATCGGCTGTCGGTCGGTCATACATAAATGTATACAGCTAATATATACAATATTTATGGTTTATACAATGGTTATTACAACTTTAGATAGATAAAGGGATCCAGATATACATATTGGATTCCTAGGATACAACTAAAATACCCAGTAAAAGCCAGACAGAAACTACATTCATATAATATATAGAAATATTTATATTATTATCAAAAGCTCTTCTTTGTTTGACTTTTCGAGTATTTCCTATATGTTGTGCCTCAGTTTTTCTATGCATATTTTTCAACACAAAGGGAAAACCTTTGAAAGCCTAGTCCCGATTTACTTTCAACTTTTTTTGAGGTTGCAGAACTTTGATATTGCAAGACTGTCAATTTTTTTCCATTGAATTGGTTTGGATATGATCGTAGATTCTCCGTTTCCGTCCGTCCATCCGTCCGTCTGTTCCATGGCCCAGTTAAAACCTAAATGTTGGATATTAACCAATTAACAGAATTCGATGCCAAAAGGCAAAAAAAACGATTGGCGAAAACTGCTGCCATTAGCAGCAAAATAAATTATACTTTATTTTTTATTGCATTAACATGTCAATCAGTTTCATTTTTGAGCTTCGTTTTCGAAGCTTGGCTAAACCAAGTCAATAAACAAATCCAAGATGTGGCTGAGATTTGCAAGTCAAAATTATGCATGCGACCTTCGAGAGGGTAGGGTCGATAAATAACGCTGCCCTGACTACCGACCCCTAGACCCTTTCCCTACCAATCGCAAACCAATCGCCAACCAATCCCTTGACATCTGTCAGAGGTAATACCCGCAGAGCGATCAGAATTACTGACCAGCCTCACCGAAAATACATTTCCCCATTCCCATAGCCCGAAAATAAAACCCGCGGCAAATAAAATTCATTACAATACAAAAAGAACAAAAACAAAAGAAAAAGATAGCCCTGAGTTCCCCAGTGATAAGATCTCCTCCCATAGGGAGAGAGAGGGGTACCCTCTTCTCTTTCCTTTTGGGTCGGGACTCTCCATCATGATCTACGGTTCCAATCACACAAATATTTATGATTATTTCTAATGCTCAATCACTCTAAGAGAGAGAGACAGAGAGGGAGGGAGAACTAAACTCAGATAGACAGAAAGAGAGGTAAAGCATAACAAAAGCGATAGAGAGAGAGTGAGGGAGAATCGAAAACGTTTGCAAAGGCAATGAACGCGAGCTTTTGGCGTTTTCTTCCGATAACGGGCACTACGTACACCACACACAGATACAGATACTATACACACACACACACACACTCTCAAACACATATACAGACAGGGGCAAGTTCGCTCAGTTTCGCGTCAGTTCAGTTCAGTTTCAGTTCCCTCCCATGTCGCATGACCCTGGCCTGCTATTGAAGCTCTAGACACACTCGGAGGCCAATACAAAGCGCAACCATTCAAAATAGTAGTAGACGAGTATGCTCTTGTCTATACAGAGAGCAGAGCAGCAGCGAGGCAGGCAGAGAGGCACACTACACATGGATACGAGACACTCTCCAGTCTAGCAATAGGTGCTGCTGCCTGCCTGCCGCCTGCTGTTGTTTGTTGTTGTCTCCCGCTTTGATATTTTGTCTCTAAAATGGACCTACAAGATATGAGCCCCTCTTTTGGATCCAGATCCAGATGACAAGGAAAGGTTCGTACAGGAAATACGAGTAAATCAACGATTAACATTAAGCATACGACCCATAGGATGAGGTCAAATGATTCTTCTAGCAAAGAACATCAATCATACGACCTGTTGTTCAAATGACATACGGTATTGGATATTGCTCAAAATGTAGGGCAAACATCCATTGATTTGGCTTTGTCTTCTTTAGAATGTTCAATACAGAAACTGCAAATTCCTTGGTTTGTGATTAGCTTCGCTTCGAACTGTTTCGTTATCTCTTTTGGCCTAGTGAGAATAATACATATAATGCTTGCTTCCCTAGCGAAGCCTCTTAAACCACCCCACCCCACCCCAACTTCTGGCTCCAGTTCCAGCCCATTCAAGACCATTCATCGGAGTGATTTACGTAGTAAAAATTCTCCAACGAAACCCACATAAAACGTGGCCAAAGTCAAAGCAAAACCATCTGCGCAATCGATTTGTGGCCTAAGCCAAGAATCGCATTCCCCCCGCTGATATTTTGTTTGATAACCAACCCCCCACACCGCTCCCCCCTCCCCGTTCCCCGCTCCCAAATGCGATTGATTAGGTTACAGCAGAACACAGCGCGGGGCAACCTTAGACAAAATCAAAAGAAATCCATTCGACGATGGCTTAAAACCCAACCAATTGTGGAAATATTTGTTGAATGCTGCTGCTGCTGCAGCCTTGGTGTTGGCTCTGGGCGGTTTTTGGGGGTTGTCTTTGGGGCCGCCGACATCTAAACTAGTTCTAAAAGTTATGTGCCCTGATATTAAAAATATGAATATGAAGCATTGGAGGAGCGAAACAACAGCAGCCAGCAGATGCTTCGTGCCGATGTATCTCACAGATACACAGATACGTATGTAGATATGCCATATGATGATGGCTAACCTTAAGTCACGTTTGGTTTTCTGTAGGTCTGCGACCGCGTAGTTTTTTTTTTTTTTTTGGTAACTACTACGTTGTTTTCTTGGCATTCTACGGCTGCTGTTTGCTCTTGCGTCTTGCGGCAAGTTCAACCAAAACATTGACGAAAAACCCAGCCAAAAGCACATACTGCTGCCTCAACTTGATCTTTTCTCCCTCTCACACTGCCCCCCCCTTTGTGTGTGGGGGGGGGGGGGGGGGGGGGGTTATAGTAGATACAATTCGGCACATTGACGAGGTTCAAGGCGAAAAGACCCACAAAACGGAGCGCGGAGCGTTCGACTCCGGCAAGGCCAAGTGCAAGTCCGAATCGTGGCTCGTACTCGTACGTTTTCGTTTTCATTTTCATTTTCGTTTTCGTTTATGAATATAATATGTTTTAATTATGCATTTTCTGGGGGCTCAAGAGGCACGAAAGAAGCCGCAGAAAAAAAACCATGACAAACATTTACCGAACGTACATACATACATACATACATGTATTTCTTGTCTTGTGTAGGCCTGAAATGGCAAGGGCTTTTTGTCTCCCCCCTCCCCCTTCGCAAATCACAGCACGTGCCCAACGCCAGCGAGGCTGCCAGAGCAGAGATTAATCAAAAAGCCAAGTAACAATGAAATGTGTCAAGTGTGCTTTGTTCGAGGCATAAGCGACTGCGTTGATACCCTTTCCCTTTAATCGTCACACAAAAAAGGAAGGGAATTCGCATAAAGTTTGTACAATAAAGAAGCTTAAAATCACACAAAAATCTGTAAAGAATTGTTTAGCTTTTTGAAGGGAATATCATTAATGCGAATACCAATGTTTCATAGTGTTTTTTTTTCTTGGAAAGAACATCTGAAATGATCTGGGAATACAGTTTATTCCTTGAAAATCGAAATTTCATTCATTATTTCTAGAATTGCAATACCCTTACTAAGGAATTTTACTCAAAATATGAATACCCTTTCCATAGTTTAGGGTGCACTGGTACAGAGAGACCTTTTTTGAGTCATAAATCTGATCAAAAAAGCTCTTGACACTCCACTCCACTCCTCTCCTCTCCAGTCTGTCCCCGTCTCATAAGCAAGGAAATCAAATTCAGTTTCAGATTGAGACGCGCAAAGCGACACGGCAAATGCCATGCCAATGGCAGCGCAGACAGCACACACCGCTCTCCGTCTTACCCACACCATTGCCGAAAAAATCATGACCTTCCACAATGCCAGCAGCAGCAGCAAGCAACAGTTGATTCTCCCTCTGCTCTGCCTTGTGCCTTTGCCTTCGCTCTGCCACGGCTTCTGCTTCTGCTTGCTGCTTCTGCTTCTGTCGACGTCGTGAGCTTTTTTGGCAATGCGTGAGCGAGACGACACACACATGCGCGCAGGCAGCCAGGCAGCAGGCAGGCAGGCCGCAAGCGGCAGCGAAGAGTGCGCTGCTCGAAAATAAGGCCAAGGTGACTCACCTTGATTGAGACCGAATGAGCGGCGGCAGAAACGAAAAGTAGAAGCCGAAGCCAGCCAGCGGCCGAGCAGAGCAGAAGAGAAGTGCCGTGCCGTGCCGCACAATACCAACACCTTTTTCAATGACCTTGCCCAAAAAAAAAAAAAAAAAAAGAGCTTTAAGCATAATAATTAAATAACATGAGCGCGTAGAACCGAACCTAAATCAGGCTTCGCTTCGAAAACGAAACCGAAAAAATGCTCAAGTCATTGCCAAAAAGCGAAACACCACACACCGCGAAACGGGCCGAAAGAGAGAGAGAGAGACGAGACGAGGCGAGATGAGACGGAACCAGATACCGACAGACAGACAGAGATAGCCACAGACTTGATGGATACACTCCGTTCGGTCCCCCCCCCCCCCCCCCCCCCCCCCCCCCCCCCCCCCCCATCCCCGAGCAGCCTGCTGGCAGAGGTCAACGCCAGGATCAGTGTCATTGCTTCTGACGACCGACGACGGCAGAGCGTGCATTGACGCCCCGCCGCCGGTGCTTGGGGTACATTCACTTTAGCGGCGAACCAACAAAAGTTTGCTCTTGGCTGCGATTCTGTGAAGTGAAGGCTAGAATTTAATCAACACGAACAAATTCGCCGAATTCCAGTTGTATAATACGTCCCGTCCCGTCCCGTCCAGGGAAGTGAAGTGAAGGGTTCAAGGAACCCCTGCACCCTACGCCCCTGGCCATACAGTAGAGCCCAAAAGTTCGTCCTACAAGGCAGGTTAAAGGAGAGCAGTGACCTCCTAAAAGTCTGCTTCTAGATGATAGAATATAAACACAATCTCGAAAGGAATCCGAAATCAAAGAAGAATTTCGAATTTCATCATCAATTGAAATTCTGAGCAATTCTATACCCCCCTAAATGGTTTCTCATCTCTGCTTACCTTCAAAATGCATAATAAATACAAATTCCACCAACAATTTGTTACCTGCAAGGATTCAAGATTAAGAATTACTCATTTTGTTCGATATAACAAACTCTTCTGCCCCTCTAATATACATACTATAATATTATAAAAAGACCCCAAGGAACCGCATAATAATAATAATAATAAGAATACCCCGCATAACAGCCGCATTCATTGCTAATCCCATTGCAATTTACAGTTGCCTTCGGTATCGAACAGTTTGAGCAGCATTTGAAGCTTTCTAGTTCTTGTCAAACGGGCAACACGTGCCGCACTAAGCATTCAAGGCTCCACGAATGCAGTTTGAGATGCATTTTGAGCGACAAATAGCGCGCGCCTATCTCAATAGCCCCCAAACATGCACACACACGCACGAACATGCATATGTGTGTACGCGACATGCGCGCGTAAAATAAAAACAACACTCGGCGTTTAGCCTTTGTAGAGGTCTTGCAATGCACCTCGAAATGCACACACACACACACACACACACATACACACAAACGCATAGATAGATAGATAGAGAGAGCAACACAACTCCCGCGCTTTTACAAATACAGAGAGAGAGCCGCTTTGCCAAACAGAGAGAGTGAGTGAAAGAGAGCAGAGCCAGAACAAGCAAAAAAAAAAGCTAAATTTAGTTCAATGAATTCTCTTACTTACACTCTCCCGCTCTGTTTGCGCCTCTCTCTCTCTCTCTCTCGTCAGTGTATTTTTCTCTGTTATTGTTGGGGCTGTAGTGCATTGACTACCAAAGCAGCGGCAGAAGGCGGCGGGCGGCGGGCGTAGTGGGGGCAGAGGAGGAGCAGAGGCACAGAGACCAGCGTCGCAGCCAGTGATGGAGCACGTTACTCCACTCGCTAATGATGATAATGATGTTGCTGGTCGGTCGCTCGGTCCCTCTCGCTCTCTCTCTCTTTCTCTCCATCTATGTCTGTCTCTCTCTTGCGTTCCGTTTCTGCAACTGCAATGATGATGATGACGATGACGACGACGACGATGGTGATGGTGATGATGATGATGACGATGGTTATCGAAGGTCTTTCACCCGAACTCGGTCATTGGCGTACATTTGTGTGCTGCCGCTGTCTCTGCTCTGTCGCTGCTGCTTCTGCTCTGGTGCAGCTGCAGCACAGCACTGTGCTGCGCTTTACTGCTGCTGCTGCTGCTGCTGCCCGCAAATCCAGAGCTTTTCAAAGTGTACATGTCGCAATTTCTTAAGAAAGTTCAATTACCCCAAACAATCAGATTTACTGTCTGTTTTTTTGATGCATATACTCGCCGTCGACGGCGACGCTGGCCGAGACGCTGCACAGTGGGTCATTCGCGGTGGCAGTGGTAGAATCGATCCGATGGAATACTTCTATCCGAAATGACAGTGCGTTTTGAAAGGGGGGGAAATCCTGGAGAGCTCTGCAACCATCGCAATGAAAATCTTTTTGTACCGAACATCCATATACATACATATGTACATACATACAGACATATGTACTCCCTTAAAAACCCTATCTCCTTCTAGAGTTTTTTTTCTTGAATTATTTGGTTTTTTTTTTGCTTTTCCCATCGTACCACAGTTTTGCCATGGCCTTGTGCAGATTGCGCCCACCGTGCAGCTGCTCGGTTCATTCGCTTTTCTCGCTGTCGCCGTCGCTGCCGTCGAAGTCGCTTTAGTTCAGTTGATGTTGCTGCTGCTGCTGTTGCTGCTGCTGCCACTGCTCTGCTCCGCCGCTCTGCCGCTGTTGGGTTGCAGTTTTCTAATGTTGCATGGCATGTTGGGAATGGGCATGGTTTGGTTTGTTCGGTTCGGTTTGCTGGGCCCCATAGTTACGAGCAGCACCAGTGGATGTGGATGCAACATCAGTGGCACTGGCAGTGGCAGTGGCAGAGGAGGAAGAAGAAGCTGCTGCTGCTGGCGAGGCCTGTTGTTGGCTAGTTTTATGGCGCATCTTCAAATGTTTGGCTTGCAGTTTCGCATCCCTCTCTTTCTCTTTCTCTTTCTCTATCCCTGTACCCATCTCTATCTCTCTCTCTCTCTCTTTCTCTCTCGCTAGCTTTCTGCCGCTCCTCATGTTTATTTGCGTCTCTGCTGCATTCAATTTCAATAAGAAATGTTGCTGCTGCATTCGGATACCGATTCGGAATTGGAATCCGATTCGCTTTTGTTTTGTTTTTGTGTTTTTTGCCCAAAGATACAAAAAAATTTGTTTCCCCCCCCCTTCCCCAGCAGACCAAAATGCAGATCAGAATCGCCATCGGAGAAGGCGGAGGAGAGGCGTAACCAAAACCAATGCACTTTCCCTTTGACCGAATCGAAAGGGATCGGAAAGAGGCTCTGAACTTTTACTTTGTCCAGATCCCACCCCAGCCCAGCCCAGCCCACCCTCTGGGTCGAATCAACTATACAAACTATGAATACAAAAAGAGAGAGAGAGAGAGCAACAATCGGGGGAGAAACCGTATAGAGCTGTTATGCATGTTGTAGAATCTCTGAGAATAGAATCTTTAAATCAATAGAGAGACTCTCCGAATACTCTAACGGACGGAGATGAATAATTTCAATATGCCAACCTTTCCCTAAGCATTTGAGCTCTCGAAACCCCGAAGATATGAGAAACTTCTGTATATACATACACATTTACATATGTATGTATGTACATATGTATGTATGTATGAACATACCATTGATTGATAGATGAATCTTTTGAAATCGCACCTTCCGATGAGCGATGATATGTATTTCTTTCAGTCCACACCCAAATGATGGCTCGCATTCCTCCCTCCCTATCCTCTTTCTTCACCTCTTTCCTTTATTTTCTTTTGCAAATTTCTGCAGATCACTTCAAATTTGCCAGCAATTTCCCTGCCATCCATCCCACAGGTAATCCATAATTTCCAAAAAAAAAAAAACAGAAAAGAAAAAATACATTACTGCATTGGATCCTCTAGTCCCCCAAACAGCGCCACCCCCTCCACAGTGCCCTCCCCCCTCCTTCCAGTTGAAACTTTCAAACAAGTTTAGGACTTGGCTTTGGACTGGGACCTGGCCTGGTCGGAGAGGCCTCTTGGCCAGAGACCAAGTGCCAGTGCCAGTTCCAGTGCCTGGCATCCTCATCCTCGGGCCCCAGGAATTCCGTCCGTCGCGTCGCGTCGACACATTTACTTTGGCGATTTCGATTTTTGTGTGTTTCGGGTTCGGGTTGATCTTCTCCGCTCTGCAATTTTCCCAGTTAGCCATTTTTTCGGCTGTTTTTGTTTCTTTCTGCATTCTTTTTTTTCAATGTCTTAGCCCGCTACTTTCGTTGCTGCCATATTTTACTCTTTTTTCTTTCTTAGTTTGGTTTTATTTTTATTTGTATTTGTTTTCTTTATTTTTATTTGCTTTCAATGACAAAACTTGCTTGGCCTGCAGTCGCTGCGCTGCTGCCGTCACAGCCGGCGGCGCAGTTGGCGTCGCGACTGCATTTTATGCTGCGAGCTGCAGTTGCAGTTGCAAAAATGCAAGTGGAATTTTGGTTTTTATTTTCATTTATTATAATTTCAATAATTTTTCAATAAATCGATGACTGTTCATCAGAATACATATATTTCAAAATTTTGCTTTTAGTTGGTTTATTTTTTTGATAATGGGGAACAGGGAAACAAAAAAATGTCTTAAAGTGATGAAATAGGCTCTCAAAATTGGCTCCCCATCCCCCAAATACCGAACTTTTTTCGTGTGTTTTTGGTTGGCAATTTTCGTAGTAAAAAGTGAAATTTCACTCAAAAAAGTTACTCAATCCAAACCCAAGAAAGAAAAGAAAAAACCCACACAAACTGCATTTGTTTTAACAATTTTTGTTTTTTTTTTATTATTATTTTTGTTTGGGTTTTGTTGTTGTTGTTGTTGCTGTTGGTTTTTTTTTTTTTGGGTGCATTAAACGGCAAATTGTTTAATTTCGTTTCGTTTCGATTCGTGGGATCAACGGAAAGTGCGTTGATCTCTCGGCAAAAAGTGAATGAATGCAAACGGTGACGTCGCTGCTGCCTGCTGCCTGCTGCGTTTGCTGGCGTTGCGTCGCTGCTTGTGGGCGGGCGTCTGCGTCTGCGTCGACGCTGCCTGCTGCCTGGTTACGTTATGGATGCTGACGCTGCTTGGAAATAGCTCAAAATGTGACTAACAATTAATAAATAATTAATTAAACAGCTTTTGGGGCAATGATTCATTCATGCGCCTTGAGGCATGGCATGCCATGCCCTGAGGTTCAGGGAACTTTCAGGGAATCAATTCAGTTTGCTCTTTCCCCATCTGTTCTGTTCTTTTCCAAGAATGATCCATCCATCCATCCATCCATCCAGACTCTCCTTGGATCGCTTACTTTTTGGCTTACTTTCACTCTATTCGGGTTCCAGATTCCAGATCCTATCCGCCATCCCTATCCATTTCCATTACAATCCCAAAAAAACCAAAACCCCATTGAGCCACACACCCGAAATTCCCGTAATTCTGCTCTGGGATTCTACTCCCTCCCTCTCCTTCTATCGCGAAAGCAAAAGCGAAACAAAAAATTCGCAGCCGTTGGATACTTTACTGTTGTTGCTGCTTTTGCTGCACTCGCTCCTCTCTTCACGCAGTATTTCTCTCTCTCGTTCTCTCTCTCCCTCCCTGTTTCTCTGTCTTCCTCTGTCATGCTCCATCCATATCCCTCTCTCGCTCTCTCTCTCTCTCTTTCTCTGGCTGTGAGTGTTCGTGTGAACTCTGCTTTTGACCGACGAGGCAATGTTGTTCGTTGACCTTTCTCAAGTGTTGTTGCCATGAAAGGAGTGCGGTGCGGTGCGGCGGGGGGGTGCACGCTGGAGGCGTAAGTAAGTTGTGGGCGCTGCTGCTGCTGCTGCAGTTTACACGCAGTCGCTGCTGCTGCTGCTGCTACTGCTGCTGCTGCTCTCTTTCGCTTTTGTTTCATATTTCGGCAGCGTTTCCTTGGTCATTAAACTCTTAAATGCAACGACCTTCCTTCCACTGTGTGTGCGCGCGCGATCGACAGCGACAGCGACGCGACGACAGCCGTGGCAGTGGCAGTGGCAGCGACACCAACACCAACACCGACACCAACACCGAATTTCAATTGAAGTCTGAAGCCTGAAAAGCTCTTTCGATTTCGATTTCGGTTTCAGTTTTGTCTTTTGTTTTATGCTTTACTTTGTTGTTGTTTTTCTTTTTGCGGTGCGTGCGGTGCGTGAAGGAGTAGGAGTTAATCGTTTTGGACAGAAGTGTAGCGCGGGGTTGAGGCCACAGTTTTGTTGTTGTTTTTTTGTTGTACTTTTTTGGCCAGGTTAGTGCCTTGGAACTGAGCATTGAACCTGCGCTGCCAGTGATGTGGGGAGTGAAGGTTTCGCTTCGGAAGCGGATTTTTCGTTGTTGCGAATTCAGGCCTTTGAACGCTTTAGTGAGGTCAGGGATGAGCTTAATGACGAAGGGCTTTTTCGCTTATGGGAGAAGGATTTTTCAAGTCAATGCAAGCGAAAGCCATACTCCAGAACGCATTGTACTCGAATGGTAATCGAATTTAGAGAACATATGTATGTATATTCTATTGGTTGTGAATATTATTCATGTTTGTTGGAAAATTAGATATAATCTATCTATTATCTATTTATCTACATACGTATTTTCTATAAAACGTAAAACGTATCTGGGAATTAGTGGCAGTTTCTTAAAAAAAATGCATATATGTATGTATGTAACCCCCGAACGGGAGTCAGGTTATTGTCCCACGATTTTCAGTTTACTTCCAGTTGCCTCCCAACCGCCCCCCACCGCACCGTATTTTTAGTCAGAAAAAATTACCTCACAAATTGTGAACTCTTAATATTTATGAGTAATTTCGCACAATGAAAAGTAAAATTTCCAGCAACAACAACCAGTAAAAACTCTCCCATGCCATAATTTTGCGGTATTTGCACTTTTGGCGTTAAACAATTTGAATGAAAGCAGAGCGAGAGAGCAGCCCAAAGAGAGCCACAGCCATGCCATACATTTGTATGTGCATAAGCTCTTAGGCTGAAGAGAGCCGCAGCAGAGTGAGCTAAGAGTGAACGGTAAAGGGTTAAGCACACACATACAGTAGTTCCCATGCAAAAGCTTTCCGCTCAAGCTTTGCTGAGAGAGAGAGAGAGATCAAAAGAGAGTGCAGTGCTGCAATTGCAAGTGATCTCGCTCTCTCTTGCTCTACCTCTACCCCTCTCTATCTTTCTCTCTCTCTGGCTCTATTACTGTGTGTGCTTTACTGTAAATGAATTGTTGTTTCGTCTTTCTTCTTCTTCGTTGTTGTTGTTGTTGCTGCTGCTCTGCTGTTGTTTTACATTGCACTTTTGCCGGGCGCGCTTTTACACAAGTTTTTCGTCTAATGCTGCCTCTGCATGGCTGTGTGTTCGTGTGTGCGCCTGTGTGTGCGCGTACACGAAAGAGACTAACTTGTTTTTGTTGCCATCGTCGTCGTCGTCGTCGTCGCATTCGACTTTTTCAATGAGTCAATCCTTGAAATGTTGACTTCCTGATACGCATATGACTATTGAACAAGTTTGCTTTGTTAGACTTTTTTGAAGGTTGCGTATTTAATACAGACACACACACACACGCACACACACACACATAATGCACATGGCGCACAGAAGCGAGCACACACATGCACTCTGCCTGCCTGGGGCACCACGTACTTAGTAGTGGCACATCAATTTTCGTCGTAAGATGTGCCACCAATTTTCGCCCCCCTGCTAGTTGTTGTTGTGTACCCTGTAATTGCAGGGCATTAAGGGTATGTGATATTCGTGGAAGGAAGGAAGGAGAGAGAACTTGGAACTATGAGATGATAAGAATTGAAGACTTGTAATAATAATCGTCCCTGGAACATCTGTCTCTCAGTTTTGCCTGCCTTACAGGGTATGTTCATAGTCGTTTCATTCGCCAGACAGCTTTTCTTTTCTTTACTTGTTTTTCCTCGGCATTTACAGTTTAGCCAAGAACAATGGGGCAGCCTAGTGAGTGGGGCAGCAGCCAGATCAGACGACATCTCACAATGGCAGGTCTCTCCGTTTCCCCTTCCCAATCCCCCGCCGAATACCCCTCCACTATTCACTATCCACCATCCACCATCCACACCATCCATTATCCATTATGCATATGGATGTGTCTCGTGTCGTCTGATCTGCCATTTCTTGATCGCACTTTTTATGGCAGCTACGGAATAATTTTTCCATTCAACATGTTTTCGTTGTTGTCGGTGTCTGCTTATGTTTATCTTAATTTCATTAATTTAATTAGAATGCATTCTTAAAATGTGTTGAAAATGTTTTCCAAGAATTTAAATATTGATTACATTATAGTGTCTCAAGGTCATTGATTTCCCATGGTCTAACCTTCGCCGGGGAGGTTGGTTCTCTGCCTTAACAATGGGCCCTCAAAACAGAAGTTACACAAAAAAAAAAAAAAAAAAAACACAACAAATACGCATACGCCGCCACATGATGATAATTTGGTAATGGCTCTTATAGGGCATTTTCCACACTACCAAAAACAAAACCAACCATAAGACAATGCCCAATCAATTAACAAACTTCTTTAAATTGAATATTCGGAAGGGTCACGTGGCGTATGTGTAATATATGTGTGTATCAAATCTGAACCCTTTCTTAGAAGACCTTCTTCTACCCATAAAAGCTTTTCTCCTACCCCCTTTTTCTCTATTTCTCTCTCTATTTATCTCCTGTCTGAAATCCCTGACAAATTTTAAGTGTATTTTCCGATTAGTCACAGATAATGAGATAATATATGTATACCTTAGAGATCTGTTAACCCATTAAGCGAATTCTTTTCACCTACATACATACGTGGAGCGTATGAGAAGACAGCCAGACAGCCAGACATCGGCCAGACGTTAACTGAAATTACGGCAATTGCATAAAAAAAAAAAAACTAAAAAAATAAAGCATAACAAATGTATCTTTTAAATATTGTATGTACATATATAAATAAATACGTTTATTTTCACGTACAGCACAGAAAGAGACAGAAAGACAGGCATACAGATAGAGAGAGAGAGAGAGAGAGAGAGAGAGAGCGAGACGAGACGCATACACAATTACAACAATATTCGCTACGCCCTTGATCAGAGGGTGATGAGGAGGGGGTAGAGAGGGGCGGTGCGGTGATACAGCTACCTGTAAAACCAACAACAACAACAAAATATACATACATACCCTACACCCCACAGACATTTGTGCGGCATTAGCGACTGTCTAGACCCCGAAAGCTAAAGCTCTTCTCTGACCTTAAACTTGAATCGGAAACACACAGCAACAACAAAAGAGAAACAACGGACGAAAGAAGAAGCAGAGAAGAAGAAGGTTACTAAGTTTTTTTTTTTTTTAGTTTTATTTTGTGGTTACAACAGAAACAACAAATACAAAACAAAAACAAAAACAGAAACAACAATAGCAAAAACTAAGGTTAAAATTTGCCCAGTTGCTGAATTGTGACTAAGTTTAAAGCGCTGCTAAAACTTTTGCTTAAGGCAAATCAATCAAGAATTTACACAGTAAAATTAAAGAAGGTTTCGCCCAGTGACAATTGCCTGGCTTGACCTTGAAGAACTTAACCCAGAAATAAGCCAGTTCCAGCCACCCAGCCACCCAGCCACCCCACTATGAAAGCTTTTTCTGCGTCAGAATCGGAAGTGACTCTCTTAATAAATAAATAATACAAATAAATCAAATAAATAAAAGATAAAATGACTTGACTTGACTTTTGTGCTGAGACTTTTATAAGAAACAAACAAATAAAATACAAAAAAAACCAACAACAAAATAAAACAGAAAGAAGAAAAAAAAATAACTAACGATCTTGAGCTTGGGGGAACGTTAATAATATTTTGTTCAATGAAATATCATGTTGTTTTTGTTGTTGTTGTGATTGAAGCACGACTCTCGGTTATGTTCTCCACACACACACACACACACACACACAAACAGACACCTCATAGATACATATACATAGACATAGATATAGATATAGACACCGACACCGACACGCATTGGGAGCTGCATACAAATTATAAAACCGAAAGCTTTTATATTTTCTACAATTTTTATACGTTAGCCATGACAGTGTGAGAAGGTCACCACACACACACACACACACACACACACACACACACGTTAATGCTCACTTATACAGTCAGCTATCAGCAGCAACAACAACAATCATATTTACGCAGTAAACGAGAGCGAGCGAGAGCGAGAGACAGAGAGCAAAAAGTCAAAGAGGCCGGCGCACTTGGCTCCTCTCTCTCTCTCTCTGTCTCTGTCTCTGTCTTTCCACCTGCCTGCCGTTTTCCCCCCTTTAATAGTTTTGCTCTCTCTCTCTAACGCATTTTGCATAGCAAAAAGCTTTCCTCTTCCATGATTTGCAGGCATCAAAAGCTTTGTTCTCTCAATATGCTCGTGCTGTTTTTTAAGCTCAAATTCTATGCAGAATCGTTGGGAGGGTTGGGAGAGGGAGGGGAAGGGGCGGCCTGCGGGATAATCGGGATAACCTTAAGATCAATGAAGGATCCCCCGACCCCGAACCAACTCTGAAATTCCATGCTTTGATCTTGGATCAAAGAAACTCTTTGAAGAAACCCTATCCTTGGTAGTGCCTTGCAAATCTTATAGCTTTGTTGGCCAATAAAATATTTGGCAGAGAATTTATGATCTGCACCGCAGAAATGTTAACTGGAACAGCACCAAACGTTGGCCATGCCATCAGCAGATCGGATTGGATCGGCGACTGCGGCGACTGCGACGGTCAAGCGTCAACCGGTTTCAGTCAGTGTCACTTGAATCTTTTTTAAACAATTCAAACTTATGCAGCAAATTAATGGTTATTTCATATTTATTGATTGGTTTCTCTATTTTTGTTTCGTGTCTGCGATTCTACTTGCAGAGGCCGCACAGCAAGCCGACATAAGAGAGCGAGAGAGAGAGAGAGACACAGGGAGAGAGGAGAGGACAGCGAGAGGAGGAAATCCGCACCCTACCGCACCCTACCCCCCCACCCATCCGCAACCCTCCAATGCCCCAGCGGAGCTGCCAGCCCCATAAATGCGTGCCCCAAGCAGCAAACTGGGAACTGATGCAAATTTGGGCAACGCCAATGCCAATGCCACTAAAACTCTGTACATCTATCGCATACGCTGTAAGATAAAATCGATCGTGTTCGATCCTGCTGCTGCCCCACCACCACCAGCGCCTGCAACTGCAACAACAACAATCAATCCCAAGTTATTCGCGTATCTGTGACCCACAACAACAACAAGACAACGAAATCGATCGGAAGACTAAAAACTAAAATGCGCCCAAGTGCGCCGCAAGCCAGCAAATACAATACCCAAATACACAGCTGCGATTGCAGGTGCAACTGCAACAAGTGCAACAAGTGGCAACACCACCGCGGTGGTCAACCTTTTGATAACTTTACACTGCCTTACGGATGATGATAACATCCGAACATTAATCAACATTAATCAAATCCAAACTTAGTTCAATATACAAACAAACAAAATATACACAAAAAAAGCAAACAAAAACAATCAAAATTTATATAGTTTTAAACAAATTATATATATATATATATATATATACATATACATATGTATATGCAAGATTGAAGAGGAGCCACAACATTCAGTAAGATTTGAGCAGCCAAAACGGGGGCAAAAATCAACAAATATATTCACAGATTTCCAAGGAATCGAAGAGGAACACCAGAAACAATAATAAGCGAAAGGTGAGTAACGGACAAATTAATAATAAACAAAAAAGGGTATAGGAGAAGTCCTTAAAAGCTCCTCTACATCGTACAGATTTATACGTTTCTATTTGGGAGAAAGTAGAAGAAAAAGTTGAATCAATAGAACACTCAATAATATTTGAATACCCAAAACATTCCATAAGTCCATAAGGTCACCCACTCTCATAGAGAAATGCCAGTAAAAAAGTGTCAACATTCGCATAGAGAAGGAACCCCCCCTCCCACACACACACACACACTGCCACACACTCCACTCAATAGCGCATGCCGCACTCCCCGATCGAGAGACCGCACCCAAATCGAGAATCGATAACTGAGAATTCTCATTGCTAGCCACTCTCGCTCGAACTGGTGGGGGGGGATGGAGGGGGAAAGAAACCAGGAAGTGGGGCCCGCTCTTTAGATTCTCGACTAAATACACATGACGTCGGGGGCTGTTGCTGGGTCTGGCAATTGCCGAGTTAATCAGAGATTGCGTATACGCACTGTGGCTCTGTGATTAGTAGAAACGGCAGTAGCCGAAGCAGCAGCAGACCCTGGAGAAATGTGAAAGAGGAAAGGCAGGGAGGAAGGAAACAGAAAGAGAGAATGAACAACCAATATTTTGCATAAATGTTGAGCGGCCAAATGTCTAATTATAATTCCGCCTGCAGCGTGATCGGCAACAAATGGCAAAACTTGGCGCCACAGATGCCGCGCAGCAGCAGAAGCTGCGGGTTTTCCATTTGCTTTTCCTTTCTCGCTCGTTTTGTTTTTTTTTTTTGCTGTTTTTTTCTCTTTCAAGTTTTCTTTCTTTCGCTTGAACTTGCAGTTTGTGGCTGGAAAGTGAAATAGTTGCAACAGCAGCGGCAATGGCATGGGGCAGGGGCACAGGCAGGGCAGCTGCGGCTTGTATTGAATAATGAAAAACGAGTTTTCCGCCGCGCATGCGCATCATAACAGCAGCAGCAGCAGCAACTTGAACGATGGCTGTGCATGCCATGGAAAAACCAAAAGAAAATTACTAGAGAAAGAGAGGAAGACAGAGAGAGAGAGAGAAGAAGAGATGTTGATGTTGTTGCTGTGGATGACGCGGGTGCCAGGCCGCGCAATGCTGTAATGTCTATCCCTCAAGTTGTTGCTCTCTGGAGCTGGTGCTGCTGCTGGTGCTGCTGCTGTTCAATGTACTCGGATTTTCCAGTTGTAGTCTCTATTGGTCATGTCGTCTGACAGTATATACTCTTCCCCCCAGAGGGTGTTATGATTATGCTTTAACTTTGGGCCGTTGCAGGGAGTCTATAAGTCGGAACAATCTGTAAGGGTATCCACACACTTCGGTTCTCATGATGCTGTTTGCTGTTGAAAGTACCCTACAATTCTCTGCTGCTACTGATGTTGCTGCTGCTGCTGCTGCTGTTGTTGTTGTTCGTAATAATTCTCGTACCCGCCACTCCCACCGATGCCGCCACCGATGCCGCTGCAGTTTCTGTTTCTAATGTCTATGTTGCTGTTGCTGTTGCCTTGGAGGAAACTTCATGCTTTTGTACTTCATTTCTTGCTCATGTTTTGCTTCGTGTTCATGTTCTGCCATTGGATGATATTGTTTTTGTTCCATCTATGATGTTTCTATTGTTGCGCTGCTCTACGATCCACTCTAAAGATGTTTCTATCGTATTTTTGCCTTGCTGTGCTGCCTAATTCTGTTCCTAATTCCTAATGTTGCTCTCTGTCTTCCTCGCTCCCTCGTTTCCCCCTCCTCCCTCTTGTCTTTCTTTGTCTCTTTCTTCTTCTCTCTACTTCTCTACATCTTTCAATATTTTTCAGCTAACGCTTGCCTGTTGCAAATGTTGTTGTTGCCATTGCGCTTTCAAGTTTTCTGCTGCAATTTTTCATTACACTGAAACAAAAAAAAAACAACAACAAAAAAACAAAAAGAAAACAAAAATTATATATATTCCAAAATATCATATTACATTATTTTAAGCCACTAAAACATGTTTAATTTCAATACTTTGAGTACAATTTTATTAAATTTCATACAAAATTGAATTGAATTAGCAAATGAATTAATTAATTAATTAATTAGTAACATATTTTTTTATTTCATATTCTATATTATTATTATTATATTTTTCGTGTTAATTATTCCCTGTGCTGTTTTAAGTTGGATTATTCCGTAATTATTTCTTAGGTTTCGAAGTTGTAATAAGAAATATGTATGTATGTATATGTATTCTTAGATATGAAGGATATATACATATATGTATATTATATTTTTACAAATTCAATACACTTGACTTACTTCTTGTTTTTGCCAGTGTATGCACATTTTTCTCTTTCGTATTCCGCTTCGTTTGCTTCGTAGTGTAGTTCAATGTTAACGAACTTTTTGCGCTGTGAATGCAAGTTGTTGTTGAATGTTGTTGTTGTTGTTATTGGTTGTTGTTGGTTGTTGTTGTTGTTGGTTTTTGTTGCACTCCGGCTGCAGTGGCTTGGCTGCTGCTGTTTTTGTTGTTGTTGTTGTTGTTGTTGGACTTTCACTTGTAATGAATTTGGCGAGTGCAAAACTAGTTGTTGGTATTGGTGTTGGTGTATTTGTTGGTGTGTGCAAGCGGTTCAGTAACATGTTATGTAAAAAGCATTTTTCCAGCTTTGCTTCTGCTTGATTTTTTTTTTTTTTTGTATTTTTGTTTTGTTTCTATTTTGGTTTTTCAGTTAAAGTTTTACCACAACATTTTTTGTGTGGTACGTCTTTGTTGAGCGTTTTCTGAGCGCCCCCCCTGCTCTCTCGCCCCCTCTACCCCCTTTGGGATGCAGCTGTCGGTTTGGTGTTGTTGCATTTGTTGCACAGTTTTCTTTCCGCTCTTGCTTTTATGTTGTAATTCGCAATTTCTAATGTTATTGAACTTTAAACACAAACAAAAACCAAACAGACGACGGTGGTCGACGGGGGGGGGAGGGAGCACAACTTTGATTCAAAAGAAAATTAGTTATAACCGGAAGCCGCAGCTACAAAAATTGAAACAATGCAACAAGACGACTTTCTATATTTTTCAGCCTCTTCTTGTCTTTAGGCGGTACATACATACATACATATGTACATATGTATGTATGTATGTATTTATGTATTGTACATAGATAGATATTTTAATGGATGCACGATGATGCGGCATTGTTGCAGATGCAAATTTCGATGGCATATGGGATGGGCATGGGCTGCTGTGGGGTTGGGTTGGGCTGGAATTCCCCCACAAGAAATTCAAATGCAAATGCAAATGCGATTTGAAATTGAAATGTTTCAATTACAGATTGACTGCCAATGGACAGTAAGGGGCAGGATAGGATAGGGATAGGGATAGGACAGAGATAGTGATAAAATTATTTATAAATTATCATTTATTTAATTCCCATTTTTCCCTTTCTTTCCAGACTCCGAAAATAAAGCCAAAATATTCTTAAAATTAAACAAAAATATATTTATACAAGGAACGTTTTTACACTTTTGTGTGCAATCAAAAAGTTTTTACACAAAAAATCAAAGCAAAAATCAAGTATACGCCTAGTTAACGGAGAGGGGAAACAGAATAGTTGACCAATTTTTTTGCAATTCCTTTCTGGCGTCCAAAACAAAACAAAACAAACATAAAATCACATGAATTAAGACTAAAAATCTAAGCAAACATTTATACAAATTTTTTTTTTGTAAAAACCAAAAAAAAACCAAAACCGTCTCATAAAAAGTGCCTACAACAAAATTTCCAAAAAAAAAACCAACAAAAATCTTATGAAAAATCTTTTTTGAAAACGTTTTCTGAAAAAAGTGTGATAGAAACAAAAGAGAGAGGAGCAAAAGAGCAAGAGGAGGGAAATCAACTCCCAATCGATTATCAAATTAAACGAAGAAACGAAGGCTTCCAGTGCGAAGCCAACAAAAGGAGGAAACATTTTCAAGGCAAGCCACGAGGAGACCCTGGACCTGGGTGCAGTCAAGATTGAGCAGAACTTTCGCGACTGGCAAGGGTATTCAGGAAACGGCTACACGCTGGCAGTGAACAGCATTTGCAGTGCAGGCTTTGCCCTATCAGCGATGCCCTTTATCGACGATGCACTGCTCTGGTGTCCGGATAACGATGGTCGTCTTGTCGGTGGCTTAGATCTGGCAACATGCATAGCCGTGAGTACATGTCTGGATAGAGTCCATCCCCCCCCACCCTCTAAAAGATCAATTTTAACAACTTCATGAAACATTCAACAATTTTTCATCAATATTTTCAACAATTTCGTGTAAAAATTATCCACAATTTCAACAACTCATCAACAACTTCAATCTACAATCCCCCCCTATATGTACAACAAATATTCATCAATTCCAACAAGCTTTATTCAGCATCTGCAGCAATCTTCAACAACCAATCTTCAGCAATCTCAACAACATAGAAAACTCCTACTTGCAACATTCCATGCTTCATACAATCACCACAGAAGCTCTGGAGAAATATGGATCTGTGCGGGATCCGTATGGATCCACTTTGGAGAATGCTTTGCTTTGCCACTCCCTCTTCCCCAAAAAAAAAAAACACCTCCTATGAAATACCTCTCTCAAAATGCAATGCAAATGCTCTCTCACTTCCAGGATGACTCAGCGGTGAATGGAACGGAAGGCATCAATCCCACAATCCAATCGGCTGGCAATCCCAACAATCAACAGCAGACGACGGGCGGCGTAGGAATCGGTGGCATTGGAGGCTCAACAAATATCGGAGTTGGATGTGGAGTTGGAGTTGGAGTTGGCGGGGAACTGAATGGATCGGCGGCACGCAGCGTCAATGTGGTGGTGGAGCCGCTATGCGGCAGCGACTCCTCCGACGAGCTCTTCCGCAGCTTCTCCGAGAGCAACTTTGAGATCGAGAGCCTGCTGTCCGATTTGGCCACCGTTGAGGTGAAAGTCGAAAATGTACATCCGCCAAGAACAGATCAGAGAAGTTTTCCCAAAACTATAAACTATATCTACATATATTCCACACATTCTCAATCATGCATACTGCTCTATATCTATATATCGGATCGATCCATTGGTGATTCGATTTTCCCTTTTCTTTAAATGGATTTTTCATCATATGTTTCTTTTCCTTTCTTCCACTTTTTTTCTCTTTCCGTCCCTCCCTGACCACACCCACACCCACACCTCCCCCAACCCACAACCCATTCCCTCCCCTCCCCCTTTTGTGTCTTTTCCAGGAGGAGAACAACAACAACGTCATCACTGCCGCCGATGTGGTGGACGACGATGACTTTGCCAGCGTCGCCGCCGCCGTGGTGGCCGGCGACGATCTGCTAGCCAAAGAGAATGTCCAGCTGAGCGCCCAGGGCCTGGTCGACTCGGTGGGCGCCAGTCTGGGCGATGGCGGGGACGCCAATGGCCAGCAGGCGCTCCTGGCCTTCGGCTCCTCCAACTCCGCGGCGGCGGCGGCCGCAGTGGCAGCTGCCGCTGCCGCTCTCTGCGGTGATCTGATCAACAACAATAGCAATGGAGGCGGAGGTGGCGGCGGCGCAGTGGGTGCCGGTGGCGGTGTTGGCGTGGACTGCTCCACCAAGCTGGAGTACGCCCTGATGGGCGGCCAGCCGCACGCGGAGGAGCCCCGCTTCGTGACCAGTGCCGCAGCGAATCCCCTGCTCGTGGAGAAGCTCATGTCCAAGTGCCTGAACATTGAGAAGCGGCTGGATAAGATGGGCGGTAAGTCAAGAGATTTCCTTATTTTACACATCTAAAGAGTGCTAGTTAAGAGTTGGGGTGTCTCTTCAATGTCTGCTGTCTACCTAACACACAATATTTATATCTCTAAGAATTGTAGCTGAATTTATTGGTTTAACGTTTGGCGCCAATTATTTGAAAATAGTAGTGCTGTAAAACACTCAAATGCTTCTTCTGTAAAGCTTCTTCTACGTCTAATTGGTGTGTAAAAATACCGACATGTATGATGAGTTCACTTCAGTGGCGCCCCAGTTCGGGGTGAGTTTGTTTTGCGAACTAACGGCGTACGTTTCATACATGTCAGCTTCTGTGGAGTGACAAATCGATATGTACATTTGATGTAAAATTACGGCATGTCATGTATTTCGAATGTAGTTGGTTTTTACCTACCAAAAGCTTTCCAACCAAAGCTCACGGAGCTTTTTAGTACCACAAAAACAACCGGAGAAAGCATTGCACAGATGGCACCAATGAGGCAAATATTTATATTCACAAACAAACAAAAAATACTTACAACTGAAAATTGATAATTCTAGGCACTCCCAATTTAGAAATTAAAACGTAATTAGTTTAGCTAATTAGATTATCTGTGGGGTAAAGAGCATCCGCTGGAAAATCTCCTCACCCTATGGTTTTACCCCGCCCGCGCTCCACCCACAAAATAAAAATCAACAACAAACGCTGTCTGGTCTGGCAACAACTGGCGGCAGAAATAAATAAAAAGGCCAGTAACTTGTTTATTAAATCCCGACAGGATGTCCTCCCTATAAAGGGAGCCAACGCCAACCCAACCCAAGCACAACCACAGCCGCAGTGGCTTCTCCTCTCCGCACCTCCCCTCAGCCACTTGCTGTTTGGCCAAGAGTCACCGCCCCAGACACCAGTCACAGTCGCAGACAAAAATACAAATGTCGACGCTCGGGTTGTTGTCTCGTCATTCTGCCTAAATCGGAGAAAGGTGCACCACCCGCACCACCCCGTAGGGTGGGTTTGCTGGCTAGAGAGGGGCTTCTTGGGGAGGAGGCTTCTTGGGCAGAGGGTGTGGCCGGGTGGCAGACAAATAAACGTCTATTGACACGAAAGGCAGACGACGGCGACTGGATCTTTTCCCCGATTCTGGGAAACGTCTGAATACCACATACACGTACCGCAACCACCCACACAGAGCCAGACACAGATACAGACACAGACACCACTGACGCCGCCTCAACGCCTGCCTGCCTGCCAGCTCCTTCGCCTCGTCCTTCGTGGCCTGGCACCTACTTCCTTTTCTCGAGCCACAGCCACAGCCGCAGTCAGAGCCAGGGACAGAGCCAGACAGAGTCCAGGGAGGAGTAGTCGAGCGGGGGGCAGGCCATTTTGGATTTTCTTTCAACGCTTTTTTCGTTTTTGTTTTCCCCAAGTTTCCTTTGGCGGCGCGGCGACGAAGCCAAGTCAGACGAACCCTCCTCCACCCGCTCACCCACACTCTTTCTCTCTCTCTCCCTCTCACTCGTTCGCCTGCGTCGGGTCAATAAATTTTGCGTGTGGAAATTGTGCGCTCAAGGTCAAAAGGATATTTGCCTCGCCCTGGCCCTCGCTCTCGCCCACTCCTACTCTTATTCTTACTCCCCTCCTGCGTGGGGCTGTAAATGTGTTTTGTGCGTAGGAAATGTTTGGAATATATATATTTAAACTGCCGTCTGGCACCCCCCACACCCCGCACCCCACACACCCCACACTTGCAGTGGTATTGGTGTTTCAGGCACAGACAAAATGGCTGCCCACACTCCTTTAGTCGGCCATTTTTCTCTGCCTGTGTTCACATGGCCTGTCTGTGGGTGTGTGTGTGTGTGTGTGTTTGTGTGTCTGTGTTCGTGCGGCAGACAAAGACCCGAAACTGGAGGGGGTGTCTGGACTCGTTTTGGGCGCTTTGGCTGGCTTTCCGGCAACCTTGAACTTGAACAATTTCGTTGAAGTTCAGGCCGTAAGCGAGGCACAATCATAGGGTCCTTCTATGCGCCCCAATAAGTCCGCCCCCCTTGGGAGTGGGGGGTGGGGAGTGGAGTTCGGTGTTTGGTACTGACTCTGGATGTGGGTCTGGGAGTTTGGGAGTCCCGTTTTTCCCTTTTTGGTCCTTGCGACTGGGTTCAAGCGCCTCTCGGCCCAAGCATTGAACTCTCGTTTTCAAGGATACACTCGACACTCGACAGCCAGCACTCGGACTCGGACACAGTCTCGGGCTGCGGCAAGGCAATCATTGAAATGCTGCTCCTTCCTCCCTCCGGTCTCTCCAGCAAGCCGTTGACATTGCGAGCGGTCGTCAACGCTGAGACTGAGACTGAGACGGAGATGGAGACTGAGACGAGGGCGGAGACGGAGACGGAGACGGGAGACGACTGAGAATGGAGGCAGCAAAGATTGTTCACTTTTGTGTGCGAGTTCAGCGTCAGTCCAAGGTTCTTTTGCGGCGGCCACAGCGGAACCCCAGCCCCAGCCACCCCCTCGGGGGGCCAGCTCTTGGGCTTCTCTTGGAGTCAGACTCCGCGACTCGCGTATTAATGTCAAGGGGTTCCACACGAGCAGGCCGAGCCGAGCAGTTTTTTGAAATGAAAAGTGCGTTAGTTTCTGCGTTAGACCGCTCCGCTCACTCCAGGGCTGCACTGCAATCGATAATTGAATGGGAAGATGAAAGCCAATCACTTTGATGGACTCGAAATGCTTGAGGGGAGATGGGAGATGATTCCTTTACCGGAATATACCACTGATTAATGGCCGCCACTCGTGTTTTAATGTAATTTCCAGCTAACACTTTTCTTCGCAATTTATGCGCAATTCCTTGCATTTCTGGCTAGTCCTTTGTCTAGAAATGCAATACCCCCCGTCTGAAATTCCTTCGTACTATTCTTTAAGCCATATTTTTATCATTTGGCAACCCTCGTCGGCACTTAGCCAGATTATTTATTTGATTATATCCACTGACATTTTCCATTCTACCGAATGACTATATCGTCGAATCGTTTTAGCCATGGCTCAGGGCTGTAGCTAGCACTCGGTGCGGTCGGTGCACGCATTTCTTGGCTTTAGATTTGGATTGCCAATTTGAATTTCAAATTCATGTTGTGCCATGCACTGAAAAAAACCCAGCAAACAAATTAAAAAACTTCATCATAGCTCTATCGTAGCTCTCAAAAAGGTCTTAAGTATTACCAATCATTCATCCTCTAAGGGATCTTCTGGGGATACTAACGACACAAAAACCCAATGGAAAATTATATATATCGATCTAGTATATGATTGTATGTATAATTGGTAAATCAATATTTGAAGCTTCTCCCTCGTTTTCTGTCGGTGTTTTCTGAATTTGTTGCTAGCTTTTCGCTTTTTCAAAATGTGCGTTGTTATAACCAAATCAGGATTTTCTGCGTGCCCCGGCCACCGCCACCGCCACCGCACCACAACGTTGTCTAACAACAATTACAACGACAGCGACGACAACAATTGCCTGCAGTCGCACTGCAGCAACAACAACTAGAAGAAGAAAAAAAACACTTACAACAATTTTAACAACATTTGCAACAACCACAACAACAACTAACGATGTCAGGGGCGTTCATTTGTCCATTGCCAGCCAGCCAGCCAGCAAACGAACTGAACCGAACCGTACCCGTGCCCGTACCCGCAGCCGAACCCGAACCGGGCCGAGTGCACGTCACTGTCACCAGCAACAAAAAAAAATACCCCACCATCGCGCGCTCCCCGCTCCCCCCTTAAGCTTTTCCTCCCCATCTAACCACCTTTTTAGCCCCCCCTCCTCCACCCCCTCCCAGAGAGTGGCAAACGGTTGGCAGTGCAAAATGCACTTTGCAATTTTGTTGATTGCTTTGGCATTTTGTTGTTACTTTTTTGTTGCTTCTCGGTTGCCTCTCTCTTCATCTCCATCTCCATCTCTCTCTCTCTCTCTCTCTTATTTTAGTACCCTGTAACCAAAAAGGTAACAAGAAATTGACAAATTTTGGAAATTAAAATTGTTAGAAATTATGAACTTGAGAATTGTTTCTTGGAGAATTTCCACTTCATATAATACCAGGGTATCCCCATGGTCGATGTTTGTCTTGTTTCTAGTTTGCTGCATTTTTTGTTTTATTTTTTATTTAATACACTCGCATTGTATTTGTTTTGCGACTTATCTAAATTTGTTCGCTTGCTGTTGTTGTTGCTGCCGCTGTACGCATTCGCATTGCAGGTTGACCGCCGAGTTCAAGTTTTAACGGATATCGTTTTAGTTGTTGTGTGTTGTGTGTTTTGTGTTCTCGTTTTTTTGGCAGGAGCCTCGCCTTAGCCTCGTTATAAAACAGGCAGCCAACCAGCCAACCAGCCAGCCAGCCAGTAGCAATAGCATTACGACGGCTTCGTGTTCTTTTGTCCGGCGGCCCCTGCCCATGCCCCTGCCCCATGCCCATGCCCATGCCCCTGGCCTGTGTGTGAAATGAAGTCATTTTGTGCGGTGCGGTGCGGTGTGGTGTGGTGCGCCATTTTGTCCAGCCGGAGCCGGAGATTGATTAATGGTCCAGTTGTCAGGTTTTTGAGCGATTTGAAGTTTTCGACTTGCAGATGTAAATGTTTAATGAGTTTTTTTCCATCGATATGGTATGGGGGTGGGGCCATTGAGAGATCTTAATTGGTTAGAAATAGGTCAATGCTGGCATGTTGATTCTAGTCAAAGGATTTGGATTTGGATACGGATTCGGAGTGGTGGCATTTTCTGAGACCTCTCTGTATCTTGAAAGGATCTTGAAAGGGACTATAATCTATTCCGCATTCCCCTAAGAGTATTTCGGATCCATAGTTGTATAGAAAGATGTCTTGGTTCATTAAAAATCCAAGTGTTATTCAAGGATTTTCCATATTTGGAAACTTTTTTAGGCTACCTTCAGAATATCCCCACCACTACAAAACTGTTTAAAAACTTTTCTATAAGAATTATGAACCAAATGTTGGCCAACTTAAGGACTCAAAAGTTCCTGGAAAAATATGTATATGTATGTATTGTAACTTTTTTCCGGTAATTTCTGTAGGGGAAAGGCCTTGGTGCATGACTTTCCCACTCGTAACTTTCGATGGATAGTCCTACAGCATCATCGTTCTCATTACATATTAATCTGATTCAATATGCACACAACCTCTCTTTCTCTCCTCCCACATTCCACATTCCACTTCCCTCCACTCCCGCTCTATCGCTGCCTTCCTCTGCCTCTCTTTCCTTTGCTCTCCCGCTGTCCTAATTGCACTGTAACCCATTAACACGAGAGAGCAACAGCAACAGCAACAGCAACAGAGTACAAAAACTCTGAACCAGTTCGGGCATGCATCCCCATCGCCATCGCCATTGCCATCCACAACCCCTTCGCCTATCCCTATGCCCCCATTGTCTGCTCTTCGGGGAATAGTACTCGGTAGATAGGGAAGAGGAAAAAGAAAACTTTTGTTCAAAACTTTTCACCTTCACCTCAACGGCGGCAATGGAAATGTAAAGAAAAAGAAAGGAGAGAGAGAGGGGAGAGAGGAGAGAGGGGAAAAGGTAAGATACATAGATAGAGAGTAGCGAAAAACAATCATGAAATAAAATAATGGTAGAGGGGGAAGGGGTATAGGAGAAGTGCATTCTCCCGCTCTCTCTCTTTCTCTCTCTCTCTCTCTTTCTCTCTTTCTCCATCGGGAAATTAACATGAAATGCGAGACAGCTTCCTGCTAAAGTCTCTCCCCCTAAACCCCTGCCTATTCTCTCGCTATATCCTCCCACTTTCTCTGTTTTCACTCCACGTCTCTCCCGCCCCCTCCCCCTCCCACCAGCACCCACCACCCACCAAAGCTGAATGGAGGAGGAGCAATTGTTACTGCAGATGCGTTTTGCCAGGAGCGGATTGAGGAAGTTGGTGGTTTAGCGGTGAACAACTCAATGCCCAGGCTTGGGGCCCTCCCCCCTAACATTGGGCCCTTGCCCATGGATTCCGTCCCTGAACGAAGCTCGGTTTTCAGTTCCAGTTTCAGTTTCTGTTTTAGTTCCAGTTTGTTCGATGTTCGCTATTTGCCTTTGGATTGGATTGCATTAGAGCGTGTGCCGCTGTCGATGGTGCAGTCGCAGTCGCAGTCGAAGTCGCCGTCCCATCTCGTTATAAAGACAGAAATGAAAACAAAAGGTAACGTCGACAGCAGCAGAGACGACGGCCGACGACGACGGCGACGACGACGATGATGATACAACCTTACAAAATTCTCAGTCGCAGTCTGTGGTGCGATCTCTCCCCCTCTCAAAGCCCAGCCCCCCCCCGCGCGCGGAACCACCTAACCATCCGACATGGCTTTGAATGTTTAGCGCTGAACTTGTCTTGCACACACACAGACACACACAAACACGAATACACGCGGGAACAACATACACAGACAGTGAGCGCAGCGGTTGAGCTGAGAGCGCAGCAAAAAGATAGAGAGTGATAGGAAGAGAGGGAGAGCAACAAACACAGTGATAGCTTTATTTTTGCTTTTGCTTCCCCGTCACAGTACCCCCCGCAACCGCGCAGCCGTCGCAGTCGTCGCCAACGTAGCGTGTGTGGTATGCAGCCTTGAATTAGTTCGCTGCACCCGAACGTACATACAAGCACACACACACACACACACACAGATGTACGAGCGAGAGAGAGAGAAAGATAGAGGGAGAGTGATATAAAAGCAAAAAAAGTGTGCGCTTTGTGAGAGTATGCGAAAGCTCTGCTCTGCTTTGCTTTGCTTTGCTCTGCTCCCCTTTTGCAATGCTTGCGTGCCCTGCACACCGCCCCACCCCACGCCCAAATCTCTTTCCAAATGAAATGTAGAAAAAGAGCAAAATCTGCTGCCACTGCCACTGCTGCTGCTCTGCTTCTGCCGCTCTGTCGCTGCCTCTGCTTCTGGCGCTATGGCATTATATGGCATCCAAACATGTCGCTTCTTGTTTGCATTTTCCATTTTCCGTCTTTGGCAAACATTCTCTTTGCTCCCATCCCATCCCCTAGGGAGCATTGATCAACGTGTTGCCCCTAATTAGCTTCCTCCTGTCAGGCAAATGCAACTGCAACCCCATCTAGACGCAAGCCCCACGCCCACTCTTAGCGCACAGCCTCTTTGGGGCATAATCCGTCATCTGGTGCCATGTCTAGCCTTCTTTTAGATCGTGCCGACGGACGGACACACACACACACACAGCCAGACAGATCTACACAGATCTACAGATCTCTAGAGGTAGTGCCGAATATCTATGCATATCTGTGGAAACGGATATGCATGATAGATAGACAGACATCTCCCTTCCTCTCTCTCTTTATCTCTTTCTCTCTATCTCTGTCTCTCTCTCTCTCTCTCTGTTTAGCGAAATGGAAATTGCGTTTGTCGGGAAATGGGGAAAATGAGCGGAAAAACTGGCGCACTTTCGTATGTGTGTCAGAGATGCAAAATGACTAATTGGATGTGTGTGTGTGGTTTTCTCGAATGTAGTGCCATTTATGCGTTAAAAAAAGATACAGATTATGGTTTTTAAGATCGATAATTACGATAATCAATGAACACAAGAAATAGAAAACCTCTTAACTAAGTTTAGAGGCTACTAAAGTTGATGTTTGTGTAAGTTTTCTATAGATATAGATTATATATTCGTTGTATGGAATGAGAATACATATGTATATACAATCTATCCTTTGTATATATGTATGTAATTATCTATCGATTGTGCAATTTCTAGACGAATCTCAGGCGAAAAGAGATTTCCTTAGAAAAGGCAATACCAAAGGCAACCAAAAGTAGGACATATCGTGCCAGCTTTGAGTTGATGTTTGAATCCGCGACCCACAAGGACATCTGCACCCTTCACCAGTTGCATAACCCTTGAGATGCATACATACACATGTAATTGTGTGTGGCCATTCCCCCAGAAAGAAGTCGTTATCATTCGCCAGAACTGAATGTTAGGCGTTAAGGAATCTCAGCCCCATACATACATACATACATACATACATACATACATACATATATATGCGTATGCGTGCCCATTATGCGAAGTGTAAATAGATGCATATGTACTCGTAATGATGCTGATGTTGTTGCTGCTTGCTGCTGGCTGCTGGCTGCTTGTTGCAGTTCGGTATTCAGATCGACACCCAGACACACATCGACAGATACTCTCGCACTGTCGCACTCTCGCATTCGCACTAGACATGGGGCACATGGGGCACATGGGGCTTGTCCTTCAAAACGAATAAACAGAAACGTGAAAAACGAAAGCGAAAAATTGTATGCGTAAGAGGCTCACAAGAACAACACCAAACACCACACCACATCACATCACATCACATCGGCAACAAAAAACATCTGCAACTGCAACAGCGTACAAACCAATACAACCATACAGCCATGCAACAACATTAAGAACTGCAATGCCAACGGCAACAACTGCAAATGCAGAAAATATTAGGCGGATGTCTGTGACTACAACTTGTGCATCTATAATGTGTCTATATATATACATACGAATGTATCTACTATATGCACAGATACATACATACATACATATATAGATTAATATTTATAGGTTGCAGGAACTGAGAATGAGACTAAGCCAAGTCTCTCGTGCTGCCTGCTGCTTGCTGCGCTGTGTCTCGTCTCGTTTCGTTTCGTTTTAGAATAATCAGGTGGATCGCATTATATATTCCCCCCACCACCCCGGACAGATGAATGGGTGGCGTGGCGTGCTTAAGGCCCGGCCCTACATATATCTAAGAGTACTGCCCCATTCAGAATTCAGAGTTACCTGTTGGGTTGCTTGCTGCAAGCCGGACCTGGTTCTGGGGGACCTGCTGCTTGTTTGTGTGTGTTTTCCCCTTACCCACAATTACTTTGATATTTCTACAATGTATATATATAGACATATATATAAATATATATATATAAATATATATATATATATATATATGTACGTACAGCTGTGTGCATATTTTAGAATGTAATTGTGCATCTGGCCTAGACCTAGAAAAGGAAAATTTTGTTGCTATTATTACGAGTACGAGTACGAGTACTCGCAATCGGGTTTAGTCGCATTCGTTCGTTTCGTTTGTTGTTCTCTCGTTGTTTCTCTCGCTCTCGCTCTCTTCTGTCTTCTGTCTCTGTTCCACTCTGTGCCATTTCGTATGGCACTCATTATTTGTTCTCCTTCCTCGCAAATTAAAAATATGCCTAAGCAAATAAAATGCATTCAATGTGCTTCTATATACGACAACACACAAGTACAACTATCTGTGTCTGTGTCTGTGTCTGTGAGGTCTGTCCGTCCGTCCGTCCATCCGTCTCTTGGCATGCATTTTGTGTCTGTGGGTAATTGTGCGTTAGTTGCCTCCCCTCCGTACAGGGTGCCTCTGGGCAAGTGATCAGCGTTAAATGGCAGCAATTATGGAGGTGATATATGGCATGGTCTCAAAATTTGATGTCTTTAAGTGCGTTTTGATTGATGGAATGGCATGGAATGGAATGATAATACAAGAAACATTTAAGGAATAAAATGGGTAATCATTGAATGTCAGAGGCAATAGTTTGTACTCCTTGCACTCCACTTCTAAGAAGGAGTCCTTTCAAGTCCTGATCAAGGTCTAGAAACTGTCTGGAAATGTCAGAAATGATATGTTTTGTGAAGGGTAGATTTTGTGCATGGATAGGTTATGACCCCATTTAAACACCCATATGTACATATGTATATGAATGTACATATGTATGTACTTGCAACAATTCAACAACCTTTAGTGGCGCTCTAGGACATCTGGGGGGGTTTGTTCACCCCCTGAAGCACCCATTACCCTTGCCAATCGCCAATCTAGCAGAGACATTGGCTTTCAAATGCACGCCAAATGCAACAACAGCCACTGCAATTGGCTTTCAACTGCCACTGCAACGCAATGGGAATTTCGAACAAAACCAAACAAAAAAAAACAAACTAAAAAAAAAAATCTAAAACTAAATAAAACAAATAAAAACAATAAATAAATAAATGTTGAACGAAACGAAACCCAGAACCAGCAACCAGAAACCCGAAGCAACAACAAACAATTTAAATTGAAAAAAATGTGTGTGTTTTTTTTGGTTTTCTGCTGACAATCGTCCATAAACGCCGCCTAACTGAGAGCGAGAGAGAGAGAGAGACGCCTCACCTCCATCCTCCCTCCATCCGCTGTCCATCGATCCACATGAATCGATCCACCAGAGGCAGCAGCGGCAGCCCCGTTGCAACATTCAGTGGCAACAGACATAGCCGTTCGATATGCGCAAAATTCTAACAAATAATAAAAATGAGAAAGGAAGGCTGACTGCCGCACCAGACCAGAATCACGTATACCCTTACCCAAATGTTATTCGTTAATGAACTTCTGCCCTGATGACACATACATATGTAGCTACAAATATATTCTCGTACGTTTCTTTGGCTGCGTCGCACAATATCTAATACAAATCAAAGTACCCCCGTGGCAGGGTATCAACTGAGAAACTGCAGAGACCTGAGAGAATGGCTGAGCAGGGAGACAGAACCGTAGAGTGAGAGGCTGAATGTGGGGGGGCCAGTAGAATCAAAGGGGTGCTGTGTGGGGTGCGGGGGGAAACCTCCTCAGTAGAACCTCCATGAACTGCCCCGTGGGGTAAGAGCGAAGCTAACGACAATTCATGTCGACTCTCGAGTGGCAGCGGCGAGTGCCGGACTTGTCGTTGTCGTTGTTGTTGTTGTTGTTTCTGTTGCTGTGGTTGTAGTTTTAGTTTCTGCTGCCTGCCTGCCTGAACTGGGGGCTGGGGGGCAGCACGCATGTTGTCCATGTCCCCATTCGAGTCAAGTGACGTGTTATCTGTCGCCTTCTCTCAGAACTTTGACTTCTATCAGTTGAATGTCGTTGCAGTCGTCGACGTTGCAGTCGTTGCCGTTGCCGTTGCCGCTGCTGCAGCGCCGCAGCCGTTGTGCAGTTTGCAAATGCAATATTTGACGTTGCTGGTGCTGTTTGCTATTTGCTATTTGCTGCCTTTGTTCGGCCTCTGCTGGCTTTGATCGACGATGCCAATCGATCTCACTTGGGCTACCGTGTTGGCAGCAGACAGTGTCTGTCCCCAGCTCCACCTTTTGCCGATGCCTCCTCTGCCTCTGCCGCTGCCGCTGCTCTGTCTCTGTCTTTGTATCTGTATCTGTATCTGCCCCTGGCACTCCTCCTTCTGGCCCGTTTCAATGTCAGTGTGTCTATTATGAGGCATTATGATTGGTATTATTAGCAGCATGCCATGGAAAATGAAAACTGCCAACTGGCAACACTTTCCCTCTCGTTGCTTTCCATTTTCAGCTGCAACAGAAACAGCAACAACTTCATCATCATCTGTAGCAGCAACTACTAGCTTGCAACTTGCAGCTTGCAGCTTGCAACTTGCAGCTATGCAGTAATTATTGCACGATCAATTTGCTGGCCATCCATGTCGGTGCAAAAACTTTCCTTTGCCACATTATTAACAAGGTGCGGACGGGGGGCGGAGGCGGGTGTGGCTCGGCAAGGTGTGGGTGTGATCTAGAAAACATCGAACAGACATCGAACATCCATTATTGGAAATTATGGTAAATGTCTTCAAATAGAGCAAATACAAGCAAGAATTATTTTGGGTATATTCTTTTAGGATTGTAAAAGGTTAATGATGGATTGTTTACAAAAACGATAGATACTGAATGTACATACATACATATGTATGTATATTTGAAGATCGAAGAAAGTTCATTCATTCATTCTGATGTCATTGAAAATCGATTGAATCTTGATATATGCGTAGATATACATAGATATATGATGTACATATATACATATGTATATGGTATGATGTATCCACCTCTATACATAAAGTCTCTCCTAGCATTCTGTATTCTGCTAATTCAGGATATATGTATGTACATATGCAGCAAATGTTCATTTTCTCGCATTTTGGATACATATGCACCCAGACAGTCAAAGGAAATCCTTCTTAGAACTTATTAAATCCCAGGATACTTGGAAATCTAGGATATTTCCCATTCAATCCTACCCTATGGTAAAAACCCCCCCGCCCCCTCCCACCGCGCTATTTCCTCCATTCAGCTAACGTTTATTGTTGTGGAAGGTACTGGCACAACGTTGAGCGGATAAGCTGCTGCAGTTGTCGCTGCAGTCGCAGTCGCCGTTGCTATTGCTGCTACTGTTTGCTGCGCTGCCGCAGTCATCGTCATGCTCGTCGTCCTCACCTCACCTCCCCTCCCCTCCCCTCCCCGCCCGAACCATTAGACGAGGCAATGCCTCTAACGTCTCTCTGGCCCAATGACTGCGGTTGACGGTCGTACAGTTAGACGGACGTTTGCTTTGCTTGCATTTACAACAGACACAGATACGAACACAAACACACAGATACAACCAGAGGTGCATGTAAATGTGTGTGTGTGTATGTGTGTGCATTATAATGGCATTGAAAATCTTTTTCAATAAAACACGTAAACAAACAACAACAACAACGACAACAGCAGCAACACCAACAGCAGCAACAAACTGAAAAACCGAAACGAAAATGAAAACGCACGAAAGGCAAATGCAACAACAGCAACATGAAAATCAACAACAACAACAACAACTGACTAAAGAAGAAGAGGAGCAACATTTCGCATTTGGTTTTTTTTTAGTTTTTCTCCACTTTTAGTTAATCATTTTATTAAACAATATGATTTCCATCCCACAACAAACAAAAAAACAACGTTTGAAAATGTGTGAGAATTTGTAAGATTTATGTTGTAGATTTTCTTTCGATTGTTGTTGAAGATTTCTTTAGAAGTTGTTGAGCATTTTTGTTGATTGTTGATTTTCTTTTGTGCTTTTGTTGTTGTTGTAGATTTTTGTAAACTGTTGATTGTTGTCATAGGTTGTTCTTCTTAATGTTTCTTGTTGTAAAAAGTTGTGCTGTTGTTGTACTTTTGTATTGTTGAACGCTTTGTTGTTGTAATCTTTTACTCGTAAAGATTTTGATAGATTTTTGTTGTAAATTTCTGCTTGTAAATCGCTGTTTCTTGTGTTGCATGACTGCTTTCTGATTATACATAAATATGCTGTTCAGTATGTTGCTGCTGCTGCATTTTTGTTTTTTTTTTGTTTGCAGTTGTTGTTGCTTTTTTTTTTGGGAATTTTCCAGTTGAAATGCTCGTTTGAATTAGCGTTTGTATCTTACGGATTCACAATAGCCTGAACTTGAAAATCGTTGTTGTTGCCGCTTGTCATTGTGCAGTTTAATCAACTTTTGTCCGTCCGCGAGATAGACCTGACACTGAAGGGGGGGGGCAGACAGCGCCGCGCCGTGCCGATAGAGAACGAGAGAGACAGAGAAAGAGACTTCGAGAAATGTTTCCATTGAATTTCAATGAACATTAGACACAAATGAGCAATGGGATTGGGATGGGGATGGGGATGTGGATGTGGATGCGGATTAGAAGGGTGGCGAAGTAGAGAGCGATATGTATGTATGTAGATATGTATCTTTAATGTGTGGGTGTAGATACATTTAATGAGGCTAGCGATGCACTTAGATGGGAAGAGATACCTTTTGGGAAGCGGAAAAATACTTTCAGGAGGCCTACGGATTGGGCGTACATTGGGGAAGTGTACCGATACATTTGCTTGCTGTATCTAAAGATACATTGAAAAGGTTAAAGATATGGCGCAAGGAAAATCAGATACAGTATACAGAGCAAACAATACAGTACAGATTTCAGATACAGATGTACTATCAAAAGAGTCTCTTCATCTGGGAAGACAGATAGATAAATGCTTTTGGCATGTCAGATATATTTTCGGAAGCTTTGAAAATATAAGAAAGGTGATTAAATGACCCTCGACCTTCCGCCCTTCTTTGAAATTGTACAGAATTCTGTTCATGTGTCGCATGTAACCCAAATCCTCCTCTCAACTTCTGCAGATGAAATGATAATTCAGATCTGGGCTCAAGAGAGAGAGAGAGAGAGAGGGGGAAAGTAAAATGTAAAATTAATGCCTTTCGGAAATCAAATGAAAATCGGCCAGCACTTCGGCAACGATTTTCCAAATGCAACTCTCGGCCAGCACTCCAACGCGATTCGTTAATTAAAATAAATACTTTCCGGCCTGGGACCGGTGCACGCTGAACGTTGCACGTTGCAGGCAAATGTTTTGGTGCCAAAAAAATACAAAAAAAATAAAATACAAGTCAAAGCAAACAACGGCAAACGAATGTGAAAACTGCTGGCCGGCAATCCAGCCACATGTGGGGGCCCATACGGGGCTGATCTCTGGCTGCGTTTTCTTTTGCGATTTTCGCTTTTGGCTGTCTTTTGCTGGCTTTTCCTCGGGCACGTTGCATGACCAAGAAGTCAGTTAGTCAGTCAGTGGTACTCGTACCACAGCACTGCAGCACCACAACACCACAGCACCGCAGCGGTACGATACCATCGGATACCGAGCGAGGCGAACGATGCCAAAAGCGGCCTACTGAGATACTTTTACTTGGCCCGGCTCTCTGGCAGACACGACCGCGGCGGCACGGCACTGCACGGCACGGCAACTGGTTTTTGGCCACGAGGAGGGTGCATTAGAAATTGCCTGCAGATCGATGCTTGGGCTCCACACACACAAACACACACACACACACACACAGATCCAGTTGGGAGTCGAGGAAAAACTATGCGAAATTCACTTTCATTATGAATGGACGGCCGGCCGGCCCGGCCCGGCCGCATGGCGCTGCATACAAATGCATGCGACTGCATACGATTGCCGGCCATACAACCTGGCCAAAACGTCGAGTTTTTTCTTTCACAGCTGCTGCTATTGCTGCTGCTGGCCAACATACGCTAATTGGCTGAGTCGTACAGCTGGTAGAGATGTGGTTCCATGGGCAGATACTCATAGAAATTGGAGGGAAATGCGGCATGGATGCGGCATAGTTTGAAAGGGATTAGATATAATTATCCCTCCTCTATTCGATCCAAAGCAGTCGAATAGTCCTCCAATTAGCAAAAAAGATCTAGAAGGTAGTTACCTGGAGATCTTCAACTAAATCCAAATCCAAATCCGAAGTGCCATAAAGAACAACGAATTTCACTCTCCTGGCAACCCCTGGCAATCTCTTGAATGGATTGCTATCTTAAGAACCTCCTTCAAAGCCAGCATCCACATCCAGTATCTGTCCCTCGTTCATATTCATGGAGCCATGGGGGCCCCGAGGGCCTGTCTCGATGACTTGGCCATGTACTCCACTCCACTGGTGCTGTGTTGGACAGTGGCCACATCAAATCTAATGGCCAGCTATGTTGCTGTTGTTGTTGCTGTTGCATTGTTGTTGCACTGCCATTAAGCTCAATTGACGGTACAGGTCCCAAGACGGGCAAGACGGGCAAGACGGCCAAGATGGCCAAGACGGACACCAAATGGAAGTGTAAGCCAACTAACACACATCTCTCCTTCACTGTATCCCCATCCCTCCCCAGGTTTTTCGCATTTTCATTTCGCATTTTCGCTTTCATTTTCTTTTTCTTTGCAAGCGAGAAAAATATTTTTGTAGCAGTTGTTTTTTTTTTGTTTTTTGTTTTTATATGCGAGAAAATCGAAAGTTTTTCCCCAGACCATAATGCAAAAAGAAAGTGCAAGTGCAGCAGCAGCAGCAGCAGCAGCAACAGAAGTAGCAGCAGCAGGGGGTGCAAAGGAGGCAGCGGCAGAGTGGCAGCCGTGGCAGCCGTGGCAGCAGTGGCTCAAAGAAAGGAAAAGCGAAACAATGCCAATGGGGCGTATGAGCAACTTGTTTTCGGGCCAAAATGTAGGATGAATGCCATTGTTGTGTGTGCGCGACGAGTTTTTCCACTGCTACCATTTTCGTTGTCAAGTGCAAGTGGTTTTTCTTGTGGTCAAATGAGCAGCAAAGCAGTAAATTCAATGGCCAAGAGCGCAGCCAGTTCCAGTGCCAGTGCCAGTGGCAGTGGCAGCGCGGAATCATGTTGCATGCAGCACAATCAGCAATTTCCTTTTAGCTTCTCCCCATCTCCATCGCCATCCCCATCGCCATCGCCATCTCCGTCTGTGTAGCTTTCGATTTCGTTTAATTAAAACGCATAAAAGTTGAGTCGCCGCAGCGATGTCATTGTCTAGGATTTTGGACATAGTCGCCAGCCAGTACTCCTCCCCAGACTCCTCTACATATTCCTTTTTTTCTTTTTTCCTTTTTGTCGTTGTCGTTGTCGTTGTTGTTGTTTGTTTTAAGCGAAGACAAGACAAGACAAGACAACAATCTCTTGGCTCTCGTCATTGGCAGTGACAGACAGAAAGCCAGATACAGTGGATCTGCCACTGACTGGTACTCATATTCGTATTCGTATTCCTATTTGTATTTGTATTCATATTCATATTCGTAGTATCTTATCATTGACATTGGCTCGCAAAAAAGTTGCCAACATCAGCATCACCTATAGCAGCAGCAAAAACTTATTCATCATCATAATTCTTAATCATGCTAAACTAAATGCACTTGCACTTTGCTCTTTTTGCTTAAGATTTCCATAACCCCCCCCCAAAGTTGCTTTTGACTTTTTTTACGTCATCTCAATAACACGTTAAGAACTTGTGTGTGCATTTGGCCATAAGTCGCGGTCAAGGTTCTGGTTTTCGGTGAGAGGGGACTGGGGGCTGGGGATTGGAACACTTGTAATTGGCCGCGTTACATGCAAAACGAACAAGCAAATCACTCATACGCAACGTTGTCGCACTGCCACACCAAATGATAAGGCTGTTGCAGCGACTGTCTGTCCGTCTCTCTTCTTTTGGGGTTTTCTTCTTCAGATGGTCAAGTGCATTTGAGCCGCACTCTTTTTTGTGCTGCTGTTGCTGTTGCTGTTGTTGCTTTTGCTTTTGCTTTGGCTGGAAATGGGGAAACAATTGAAGCTGGCGGCTGTCCGAAGCGAAGGCTTTGGCCCAGAGCTAATGAAAAACAGCTGAACGGACAGATATGCATGTTTTCGGCTCTTTTTTTTACCTTTTTTTTTTGCTTTCATTTGCTGCCCGAAAGGTGAATGTCATGTGAACATGTGTCGCTCTCTTTTGCGCTCTGTGTCCGTCCACACGCGCTGGAAACTTCCTGAAGTTTTCGGCAGAAGATTGTAGAGGTTTTCTGTAACGACTCTTCACCAAAGACTGAGCTGATTTTCCCCCTCTATTTCTATTTCATGCACTGAATCATCGGTTAGAATGACTGAATAACGACCGAATCCCCTTACGGACATTATAAATCGCATAAAGTTTCCCATCAATTTGAGCGTAAAATCAACCTTAAAGATCTGTGCGCCAACAGGTCACGAATTTGCAGTTGATACCCGATATCTATCAGGCTGCTGCTGATGCTGCTGCTGTGGTATCTTCCTAATCTCGTCAAGCATCAAAGTCGCAATCATCAATTTCGAGACATTATAAATGTCGCTCGTTTAACCCATCAAAGTCTATTCCCCTGCCCCTGCAGCCACCCTCTCGAACCCATCCACCCATTGCTAGAAGAGAGAGACAAAGAAACTATACGACGAGCAGTGTGTTTTTTTTAATATTTTTCGGCAAAAGATTACGAGCTTGGAACAAAGAGATTCCCTAACACTCCCTCGCTTAGTCCCTCCCTTTATCTGTCCTACAGCACCAACCAACCACCCAACCACCCACCCACCCATCATCGAAGCCGTAACAATTACAAAGTCTGCTCTCCTTCTCTCATCCCACACTCCCCCACCACACTTCCCCTTGGGCCTCTGCTTTTGGCGTGAAAGAGAAGAAGAAAACAGCACAGAAATGGCAAAAAAAAAAAGGAAGAAAGTCTGGCTTTTGGAAACCGAGGCTGTAGGTACCCCTTGCAGGTAGAATCTTGCCATGACATATAATGAAAATTATCTAATGATACGATCTTATAGGTTCCATTTGTGTTAGGAGATTCGTAACAGTGAAGAAAATGCACTCCATGGAATAGGATATAGTGGATTAGGGGAATAGTGGAATAGTTTTGGCCTGGCCAGAAATACCCTCTCTCTTTACAGGGTATCATACAGTTTTGTCGCCTTGTCGTCCGTCGTTGCCATCGTAATCGAGTGGAGAGTGCACGAAAATCAGAGAAGGGGAGTAGAAATTGCGATTCTGATTCGGATTCTGCTTCTGCTTCATCTTCAGCCTCTGACACAGCTCCAGCTTCGGCGTCGGCTCCCTCTCCACCCTCCACTCTACAGTCTCCAGGTTTCTCCAATCAGTCAGTCAGTCATTCAGTCAGTCGGTCGTTTAGTCAATGCGACAAATTTACGGGAGACTGCTGCTGCCGCTGCCACTGCGAGTGGGATTGGTATATTGGGATTTTGGGACGCGGTACTGTGACTGGGACGACACGACTGGGGGTTTGAGTGCATGGCGCGTGTATTAGATGATATGAGGTCATTCACTGCTGTTTATACCGAAATTTTTTTGTGTCTCGCCGTCGCTGCTGCTGCTCCTCTGCTCTGCCCCTGGATGACGCTGCGTTCAATACACAATTTTGGAAGCGGAGCGGCAGAGCGGTGGACGCAGAGTGGGAGCTGTAAGCAATACCCGAAACCCCAAACTGTTGCCCTGCTTCTACATTTCCGACATCCTCCTTGCCCATCGTCCGTTTGTCTGGCCCTCTGAGGGCGGAGGACGGAGGACGCAGGGAGGAGAGGAGTGAGCCAGTGGGCAGAGTAGGTGTCGCTCTTTTGTTGTAGACTTAGCTTATGTACAGTGGGGCCAGGGAAGCAATGGATATTGGCCAACTTCCAATCAATCAGTTTTAATGTTATTTATGAAATATCTAATTTTAAAACTCTCATACAACTAATTTGTACACGTGTATGTTCCTTTAATCAATGGATTAATGAAAGGAACTGTTTATCTATCTAGTGGGGCAACTCTCTTTGGGTATATCATTAGATCTGTAATAATTTATGATTAAAATTGCAACCACTGTGCAGCTTTGTCGTTGGCTGTTCAATGACTTCTGTTGAAACATGAATCGACTACACAGTCGACGTCTCCATCCTCGTACTTCGAAAGCCCGCAGGAGTCAAGGAGCTGTGTGCAGAAGCTTCCAGCAAACATACCCACACACACACACACACGAAGACACATAGAGAGACCGAAACGGAGACGAGAACCACCTAATGCGCTTCCTCTTCAACAAATTCTTTACGACTGTCTGTCTGCGGCCCCCTTTTGGGCGAGACCGACCGACCCCTCCCTCACACTCTTTTGGGGGGCCCCCCTTTCTCGCTGTCTTTCTTCTTCTCCTTCGCCTTCTCCTTCGCTGTAGCTGTTAGTCTTCCTCGCTTTCGTTCCCCTTCTCTGTCTGCTCTTCTACTACTCCTCCTGCGGCTTGGCTTGGTAAGGGAGCCGTCGGCGGCAACCAAACCCTAAGCATGTCCCCGAGGGGTCCATTCTGTATAGAACCCCCATCCCGCGTTGAACCACTCCTGATCCAACTCTTGCTGCTTACCATTCCACACCCCCCAATTCCCCTCCCCCCTTGGTGGTGCTTCTGTTTCCCCGCTTTGACAGTTGTCGGTACATTGGACTCATTTCACACACAGACAAGCAAACGCACACACACACAGGCACACACAGGCACACACAGGCACACAAAGAGCTATGGCAAAAGTATGTCTGTGTCGTCGTCGCCTCATTTAGGTTCTTCTTTAACACACACCCCCTCGAACCCCCCTAGCCAACCCACGCCAACACGCCCACACCTCCCCCCGCCCCCTGGCGCTGTTTCTAAAAACAAAACTCTTCCTTCTGCCGCCGCCGCCACAGCTCTGCCGCCTCTGCTGCTGCTGCTGTTGCTGCTGTTGCTGTTGCTGCTGTCACTGGTTCTTCTTCTTCTTCTACTTGTCGTCGTCGTCGTCGTGGTCGTCGAAGTCGTCTACTTGCGCTCTGCTTCCTTTATTTGCAACATACATTATACGCCGTGAGAGAGAACAGCAGCAGCAGCAGTCGCGAAGAGAGCCGAAGCTCAGAGCTGAATGCTTCCCTCCCGCTCGCACACTTGCAATCGCAATCGGCAAAGTAAATGGAAAGGCCGTCCAATCCCAAATCCCCCCCTGGCCCATCCGCCGTCATCCAGAAACAGCACTAAACAAACGGAAAGTGAAAATTTGCTCCACTGCCATCGTCACACACAGAGAGAGCTCACGAATGTGAACGCGAACGCGAACGCTCTCTCATTCTCACACACAGTCGTACATACACTTGCATTGAGTCATAATCGTGCCGATTGTAGCAGCAGCAGCAGAAACAGCATCGGCAGCGACGTCAGCGCCGACTGCTCTTGCCAAACATGCTCCTGCTCTCTGCCCTGCCCGTCCCGTCTCGTCCTGCTCTGGCCACCGACCAGATGATCGTTTAGCCCTTTTGAAGACGTTGTCTGACCCATTTGGAGAGCCGCAGTGCTGCCATACTCTCTTCCCATGTGGTGCGGGGGCTGGTGGTTTGCTGTGGTTGAGAGCACTGGGTCTGGGTCGTGCCTTTGATTGTTGTGGATCGTGTTTTGTCTGTGTGGAGCTCTGTGGAAGTGGAGTGATCTTTTCCAAGGGGAATTAATGCCTGTTTCTTGTGGGGAATGATTCTTCCGCTGCTAATGAAAATGGAACCCCGCGAGAATTGCATGTAAATGTGCATGTGGCACACTAAAACCCCCCTCCCCCCTCAAACATGCACACGCACACAAATGAGCAAACAAGTAGCTGCAACAACAACAGAGGAAACATAGGAGGAGATGGAGGAGGATGAGGAGGAGGTGCAGAAGGAGTAGCAGCGACCAAATGAACCTAAAGAGGAGGAGCAGTAGAAGTAGAAGGAAGAGGAAGAGGAGGAACAGCAGAAGAAGCAGCAGCAGCAGCGAGCGCCAAACATTTTCGCTCTCTCGCTATTACGTTTGTTTGCCATTTTGCACTCTCGCAATGTTTTCGCAATACTTGGCGCAGCCAGCAGAGCACAGCCACAGAGCAGAGCAGAGCAGTCAGACAGCAGCAACAGCAGCAGCAGCAGCAGAGATAGCAACAGCGACCGACAGAAGCTCCAACAACATTCAGTCGGCGCGAGTCGAGTCGAGCGAGCGAGCGAGCGAGCCCCATTCAGAGCCCCATTCGCCGATTGCTTTGCTTTGCTCATTTCTGTCTGCCTTTTACACCTGCATATGCGTGTGCGTGTGCATGTGCGTGTGCCTTGGCTGTGCGTGCTTGGAGTAGTGTTCGTGTTCGTCTTTGGGGTTCGGGTTTTGGGTTTCGGGTTCGGCTCCAGCTCCGGCTACGACTCCCCCCAGTATTTGGGTATTGGTGAGTGAGTGGGGCGCGCGCGCGCTTTTGCGAGACACAACGCGCTGCCTGTGTTGCCGCCATCCCGACGCTGACGCCGATGTTGACGGCGACGTTGACGTTGACGCTGGCGCTGACGTTTGTTGTTTGCGACCAACAAACAGTGGCAGCGGTTTTTGTGCTGACTTTAGATTTTAGTTTCGCTGATACCGTAAGAGATAAATGACGTGCCGCGCGGCAGCTCCCCCACAAAGCAAGCGGCAAGAAGCGACTAACAGCAGCACCAGAAAGCGAGCAACAAGCAAACAGACAACAAGAGACACACTGCAGAGGCATGCCTCAAGCGTGCTAAGCACTTGTGCAACATAGAGTTACATTTAGCAGAGAATATACTACTACTACCCAAAGCACCAACAACAACAACAACATCAGCTATAACAACAACAACAACAACAACAGAAATGTCTCTCTATGTCTGTGCCGCACCGGCAACATCAGAGGTGCCCCTGTGGCAACTGTGGGACTCAGAGCCCAAAAATTAGTCAATCACACGCATGATAGAAAATCAAAGAAAATCGTCCAGAATCTGTGAAAGAATGCAAATCAGAGCCGAATATTTTTTTTGCAGTTGAAAATTGTAAATACCTCAAAACAAAACAAAACTAATAAAAAAGGTACAAACAAATAAACAACAAGCAACAAACAACAAACAAAAAACCAACAAACAACGAACCGAAAGTGCAAACAAAAACAAAAACAGTCTTAGTGCAATTTTAAAGAATAGTTTAAATAATTTGTGGATTTTTTTTTGAGTGGAGAAAAAGAAACGTTAACGAGGAAAAACCCGCTGGGGAGAAACCCACTGGAAAAGCCATGTCTAAAGTGTAACACTCTGCGTATACGCAACAAATTTTTTTTCGAAGACATCACGCATACGACGCGTTGTGCAAAATGATTATGGTGCAACATTTGGTGGCTGCCACGGCGCACAATTTCGCCAGCCAGGCGGCAGCCCTAGCCAATGTCTCCAGCTCCAGTTCCAGCTCCTCGCTGTCCTCCTCTTCATCCCTGTCCTCATCATTATCCTCCTCTTCGTCGTCGTCCTCCTCATCCTCTTCGTCATCCAGTTCGTCACTATCCTCGGCCACGCCCACGCCCGTGGCATCACCAGCGGCAGCAGCTGTGCCCGCTCCAGCAGAGGTCCCGCCAGCAGCTGGCGAGACCCCAGAGGCAGAGGAGCCCATGGAGGAGGCTGCCAGCCTGCCAGAAGAGCCCAAATCAGAGAAAGAGGAGCATGATGAGCAAGAGAAGCTGGTAAAGCTGGAGAAGCAGGAACGGGAACGAGAACGAGAACGAGAACGGGAACCAGAACCAGGTGCCATAGATGATGCCGAGTCAGGGTCGGCGCGGCAAAGTCCAACTCCAGCTGCGTCTACGGCTGCGTCCGCCGCCAAGTCCCCGGAGCTAGCGCCAGCCCAGGAAGAGATCAGCGGTCCAGCTGTCACCGCCGATCAGGAGGAGGAGGAGGAGACCGAATCCCTCGCCCCGGACTGCCGCGAGTTCAAAGTGCTGTACAACCATCTGAGGCAGCAGCAGCACCACCAATCCTCCCCAGACAAAACTCGCAGCACCCTGGACGATGTCTCCAAGATCTTGTGGGAGCGCAAGCAGCAGCTCCAACGGAGTTCCGTCATTACCAGCAATGTGCAGGCCGCCACCGCCGCCGCTGCCACCCAGCTCCTATCGCAGCCACTGCACAGGGATGCCGAGGGAAGCCAGCAGCACCACCAGCACCAGCAGCCCATGAGCGACATCGAGGACGAGGAGACCATCGAGGATGTGGACGACGCCGAGGCCGATGCGGACGTCGAGGCGGATGCCGACGACGAGGAACTCCTCGAGCAGTACCAGGATGGCTACGACTCGCCCCTGGATCTGTCCCTGAGCAGTGCCACCAGCGCCGCTGCCAATGCAGCAGCAGCCGCCTCTGCGGCCAGTCGCCGGCGGGGACGCACCTACTCCGGCACGGAGTCGGACGACTCGGCCCAGTGCGAGCGGGCGAGGATGCGCCTCAAGCCGGAACGGAAGGCGGAGCGTTCGGCGGCCTACAAGAAGAGCTTGATGAAGCGATACTGTAAGTGTGACAACGGGGGGAAGGGAGTGTACATAGATAACATTCCCACATTCCATTATAGTATATTCTGAAATGAACCTTGGCCTTTGGGAGTCCTCCGGACTAGTCTCCGGGAAATACGATGTATTTTTGGCACTTTTAATTTGGTTCATTTCGAAGTTCACTTGAAAATCGCCAACGCAGGGATTATTTGCCATTTCCCTTTCGAAATACTTGATCCAAATAAATTTGTTTTTGTTTCCTTTCTGTTTTGCTTACTTCATGCCACTTCCGTGGAACCACCTACTCCCCCCCGTACCCTCCCGTACCCCACCGAAGGCCTCTTTGTGCTTAGCAATAATTGTGAAATGAAATGTCAATTTGGCAACAACAAAATATGTTTATAGTCGAACAAAAAACAATGCACGGAAAAAGCAGCAAGGGGACGAGCACGGGGGTGCCATAGTGGATGGGGGGCAGCAGACAAACAAAAAAAAATAGAAAAAAAAATAAGGAAAAAGCCAAAATAAACATTATTTAAAATAGCGCAATTTCCGCCGGCGTCGCAGCGGCGTCGCTGCCTAAGCACAAGAATCTGAATCCTAAGCAGCAGCAGCAGCAGTCGCGACAGCAGCGAGCGCCCAGCGTCTACGTCAACGGCTTCGTAACAGTTTCCTAACCCACCTCAACAATTTTATTGATTGCTTGAGGCGGCAGCAGAGGCAGACAGCAAGAGAGCGCCAGGCAGAGGCAGAGGAAGAGGCAGAGGAAGAGGGCAGCAGAGAGGCGGAGAGAGAGAGAGCAAAGCAGAGCAGCAGCAGCTGGTCTACCTAGCTTAAGCGAGTGTAAAACTATGGCGGAGCTCTCTCTCTCCCTCTCTCTCTACGGCTGCATTTAGTTATAGTTTTGTAAATTCTCTCTCTCTCTATGGATGGGTGCATATGTGTGTGTGTGGAATAGTTTTCCGCTCCCTCTCCCGCTGCTGCTGCTGCTGTTGCTGCTCTAAAACTGCCAAAGCTCTGCCAACTTAACTGCTAAATGACTTGAAGGGGTATGGGGGGGGTTAGAGCGGAGGAAGACAGCCACTTGCTACATACTCCAAAGCGCCCCCCTACCACACACACACACACACTGTGTGCGTGTATGTGTGTGTGTGTGCCATGGGACATGGCCTGGCTCGTAACCCTACAACCAACAACTTGTTTCCTCTATTTGACTTTTACACGGGGCGTCGTCGTCGTCGTCGTCGTCAGCAGTTAGCAGTTAGCAGAGTTAGTGGCTCCCCCAATTCCCACTGATCCCCCTCCCCCACACTGGTTTCTCCTATTGCTCTTGGCCTGGCCCAGAGATTGCCAGAGGTTTTGGCTTTTTGCAACGCAGCTTTTACTTTGATTTGGCCAGAGTCAGAGCCAGAGCCAGAGCCAGAGCCCCGTGGCTCCAGAGATACACACGAACCCCAACTACTGGCAAATGTTTCTGCCAATTGCAGTTCTTGACCAAAAGATGCTCTGGCGGAAATGTGCTTCTCTCCTCTCTCTCTCACAGCTGCCCCAAAGTGCAAGATGCTGAAGGATTTATGGGGGTGGGCGTTGTAGATGGGGGAGATGCCACATTTTAAATGGTAAACCAAAAGTGCCAGAAGCAATTTATGTGAGAGAAACCTCTCTAATAGAAGGGAGACGACGAGTTCATTCAGATACAGTACAGGCATATTCAGATACTCAATATTCTGTGTCTGGATGTCTATCTTTCATAGTTTTACTCGCTGTCCAGTCCATTCATCTGTTGATAATCCAATAAGATTTGAACCCTGAACCGAAATGAACTGAGCTGAACCCCTCCTAAGCAACATTCAACTTATGCAAACGCTTAACAAATCCCCAATCATTTGAAACTGTATTCCCACCTGTATTTAATCTCCCCTACCTCACCTCACCCTTTTAACCCCACATTTTGGCATCTTTCCGCTCCACAAGATGGAAACTTCTGTTGAAATTGGAGTGTCTCTCCTCTCTCTCTCTCTCGCTCACTGTTTCTGTCTCTTTTATTTGAGTTTTGTTTCTATTTGAATTATTTTTCTCACAGAAATTCCTAGATGATATATATTTTCCGCTTACAACATTTTCATCTTTTATTTATTTATTTTAACCTTTTTCTTTTGCCCCTTGGTCGTTGTCTCTGTGTGCGTGTCGTCGCTCATGACTTCATTTTGTGGGGCTTTTGTTTTGGTTTCTTTTCTTGGTCTTACCTTCAACCTTTTGCGGGCCTTTCAACAGAAGCGACAACAACAACAATAGCAGCAGCAGCAACAGTGGCAGTGGCAGCGGGGCACCATCACCACCACCCATCCACCCACACAGTGGCAGAGAGAAGCAGCAGCAGCAAAAAGAGGCAGGCAGGCTGGCAGGCTGGCAGGCAGGCAGGAGACAGAGCGAAGCGGTGGCAACTTTCAATTGCGACATGCGACGACGGAGAGCAGGCAGAGCAGAGAGACTGGTTACGCTCTCTCTCTCTCACTCTCTCTATCTCTCTCTGTATCTGTATCTGTGTCTCTGTGTCTATCTTCCTCTTTGCTGTAAAGTATCTTTACATGACAAACCAGCTTAGCCCTGTATCTGTGTGTGTGCGTATCTGTGCATCTTGTGTATGTGTGTGTGTGCGCTCACGATGTGGGAAATAGTGAAAAAGAGCGCAAATTGTTGTTCGGGCAGACCAGACCCCAGACCAGACCAGACCTCCCCTCGAACCCGCTCTCTGGTGGCGTTTTTTTTTCAGGCCTAACGCAAAACATTTTGAGGTAGGTTGGGAATAGATTGGCAACAACCTGAGCAGACAAACGCACACACACAGATACACAGATACACACACACACACAGATGCAGATACACACATCGAGTGTGCGCGGAAAAACTTAAATTTCTCGTTTCGTGGCCAGAAATTAGCAAATGATTTTCCCATTTTTTTTTCTCAATTTTTTTTTGTTTTAACCCAAATACGGTTTTACCTTAGAATTATGTAAGCTGCTGCCTGACGCTGCCTGCCCCATATAGTACACTGTATATATTGTGGCAACCCGTAGAGTATCTTTTAGATTTTGTAATCGCTTTTGGACGCTCTCTTTTTCCTCTCTCTCTTTCTCTCTCTCGTTTCGGAGGGTTCGTTCTCTTGGCACTGTCTCTGGAGTCCCAGTCCCCTTATCGCCTTATCGGTTGAGACTTATTGATTGGCTTCGATAATGAGAGACAGTCAGCGTTGACTCGGCGGTAGGGGGGGGGGGGGGGGTGTGTGTGTGTGTGTGGTGTGGGGGCTGTGGGGTACCCCTTCAGAATGCCATTTCTAGAGAGATAGATTATGTCAGCCCCCCCCCTTTCCCGCCTTGGCTAACGTAACGCAATTACAAAATCGGATTAACGCAATTCGCAAGATACTATATTGAGCAAAACAGACAGACAGACGGACAGGGAGGGGTGGAGTGGTGGGGCTGCAGCTCGTGTGGCACAGCAGTGGTTGCACATTTGTGCTCGTGTGTGGCATGGCGGCATGGCCATATGGTCAGTGCGGTTCTCGGATCGGGTCAAGGCCCCAACGGCTTCAACTTGTTGCAAAATGCAAAATGCCAGAACAACGGGTCGCATACGTAATGTTCTAATGGCTAATGGCAAATGGCTGGAATGGAATTTGATTTCTTCTGTCACTAAAAATGGATGCTGAAACTTTCCAAGATTATCGTGTGGCTAATTTACGATTGATCAACGATCGATCCATTATGTTTTGGAATTTCCGTGCTGCAAAGGCGATTCTCATGCAATTAGCACCTGTAGGGCGCCCAAGAGATGGGGCGCGTGACAAAAGTGGCACTTTGTCAACCGCTAGAAAGTGTTAATCTTGGCTAAAACTATGGGAAATGACAGAATACTTAACGATCATTAGACGCAAAATAAACAAACAAACAATAAACCAGGAACAAAGGGAAACGAAATTATTGCCAAAATATATAAAATATAAATTTAAAATTAAGCTGACTCAGAATTAGAATTTGTATAGGAAATATCGGTAAGACGAAACGTTTACATTCAATAACTGGTTATACGGATTGCGGGTTGTAAAAATCCCATATACATATACATATGTACATATACATATACATATGTATGTGCGATTCTTTATATGCAAATAATTTCAAAAGAAATGTATTACATTTATGGAAAGAGTTTTTAGCAGAATGTGAATCCCCACCCACGCGAAGACGTTTTAATTGTTTATAATGGTTTTTTTTCAACCTTTAGAACCCTATATACAATATTATATATATATGTACAGATAGACATATACAAATGTACATATGTACACTTTAATCTACCAAAATGCATATAAAATATTCATAATAAATACAGCTGTTCATAATAAATACAAAAGAATATGATATGCATTCGGAAAGCCATTCAAATGTTGGTTACAAAATCAAATCAAGTTTCAACACAATCGCACAAAAAAATAACAACAAATTATATATTCAACAACAAATTGGTTCTGGAGGCAAATGCGTCAATCTATATGCACCATACACCATATACACCAGACATATATACCATATATACCCTGCAATAAAACACATTTAATATAAATAAAAGTACTTAATGACAAATTAAAAAAGATTTCAGCTAAAATGAGACAACAAAATCACAAAACAAACGTACAAATGCATACATACATATACATACATATATGTATGTATATATATGTATATTCGTATATATGTATACATATATATATAAAAGAAATTACATTATATTTTCGAGATGAGATTGATAGATTTTCGAGTATAGAGAGAAAAAAACGCAGAATCGTAAAAAACAAACGAAAAAAAAGCAAAGCAAATTTCTTAATGCGGAAATATTGGGGGAAGAATTTTGTCGCTGTGTGTGTGTGTGTGTGTACATACAAAATGCATATGTGTCCAACAAATTTAAGGCAAAAAGGCTGCAAAAAAAAAGCCAAAGAAATTGCTTGATATGCATGCCCGTGCCCGTGCCCGTTCCCGTTCCCCCGTGCCACTGTTCCCCCATTCCGTGTTTCTGTGTGCATGTCTGTGCGTGTGCAAACAATGAGAATCATGTTTGCTTGTGTGTGTGCGCGCCTCTGCCTATGTACGTGTGTGTTTGTGCTTGTACGCTTTTTGGAAATTCAGTCTCAAGTTCAAGGTCTCGCGGATAACGCACACAGACACACACACACAAACACACACCCAGACATGGCAGCGGCGACGCGACAGAAGAGCAGGAAAAAAGTGAGCAACAAGAGCAGAAAACAGCTTTATTCTTTTCACCCATACAAACACTTACACACACACAAACAGAGGCAGCGACGTCGGCATAAAAGCCAAATAAGCAGCAGAACAGGAATTTAGAGAGAGGAGAGATGGAGAGAGAGAGAGCGAGAAAGAGAAAAAGTAATGACAGCAGGAACAGCCGTGTCAGAGGGGGAGATGGGGAGATGGGGAGGAGGGGTATACCTCTGAATGTGCGAAAGGGAAAGCAAATGGGAATGGATGGGCCATGGAATGCGAGTGGGAATGAAAGAGAGACAGGGAATGGGAATATGTATATGTATGGAGAGTGGGAGCGAGATAGCGACAGGGAATGAGAACGAACTGCGGAATGGGGATCGTGCAAAGGCTGATCTGATGGGATGGAATGGAATGGGATGGGATTGGATGGCGAGAATGCGGGCGAAGAAAGGGGGAAGACACATTTTGGGGAAGAGGAGACATTCACCAGCAGCAGCAGCAAAAAAACGAACAACAACTAAACAATTACCAAACAAACACATAAATTATAATATTTAAATATAGAACTTTTGCGTTGTTGTCGCTTTTCTTCACTCCTGTTGCTGTCTCCCTCGTTTTCTCTGCTTCTGCTTCTGCTTCTGTTGTGGATTTTGTTTTCGTTTCTTTGTGCCTGCAGCCTGCAGTCGACTACAAAAATCAACTTGAATTTTTCGCTTTCTTCCACACACAGACACATACAAACACACACAGGCACAGGCACAGAAATTGGAAGTGCAATAAATTGTATTATTATGATTATTGGCAATAAATAAATAAATGTCTATACCACACCACCCCAACCCACCCCATTCCCATTCCCATCCGCAGTAGCATCCCCAATCCCCAATCGCCATCCAAATACAAATCCCATTCCCATTCCCATCCACAATTTCGATTCCGGTTTGGCGCAATATTGCGCACAAGTGAAATTATCGACACAAGAAACATTTGTTTTTGTTTTTGTTTTTGTGTTTTTTTTTGTTGTTGCTGGCATATCCTGTTCGAGTCGTACCCAAGGGTATATATGTACATGTACCGTGTTGCCAGAGGTGTTTCTGGAGTGGATCCCATTTAGAGTAGAGTTTAGAGTGTATTGCCATTATCCGAGGATTTATCGCCTAATCGGATACATTTTACAGGCAGGATACATTTTCAGATGTTCTGCAGGGTGGGATCTAATCTTATTACAGGGTATCTTGTAGCTGTTTCATTTCTATGTATTTGTTTTGGGTAATTGTCATGAAGGGGGGGGGAGGGACTTTGTGTGGCGTGGCTTACTCGTACAACTCGTACAGCCATCCATCCATTAAGCAGTACACAAATAATAGTTTTTTGATGAATAGAATTTGTAAATATGAATGTATACATATTTAGTATAATTACTTATTTATTTATGTGTGTCTTTGTTGGTGGTAAACGGAAAAGCGCCAATTAAATTTGTAGTTTCCAGAATAGCTGCATACATATGTACATATGTATATTTCTATCATTCTCCGATATGTACATACATATGTATATGTATTATTTTTCTATTGAAACCCAAAGCCATGTCTTTCTCAATCCAAAGCAGACATTTCAATATTTTTATTTATTTTTTCCCATGTCATTCGATACGCCAGTGCCGCCAACCCCAACCCCAATCCCAAACCCAAACCCAAACCCAAAGCCGTAATCTCTTAGACACCCAAAAACTGTGGAATATGCAATTTCATTCGCTCACTTTCCACTGATTAATGTCTGTTAAAGATATTCAAACAGAGTCTCAAAAAGTGAATTCCCCTTTGAGGAGGCGACCCACACACACACACAAAATAATTCACTTTTTTTTTACTTTAAACCGCCCACAAATCACACAAGAAATGTTGGTCCGAATCGCGCGTTGCGAGGCACATCAAAAATAGGCCAATAACCAAAATGCCATAAACAATTACAAGCTCAAGCTCAAGCTCGAGCTGTTGTTGTTGCTGTTGTTGTTGTTTTTGTTGTTGTTTGTGGCTGTAATTGTTGTTAAGCTAAGCAGACAGCGAAGCAGCTTCTATCGCTTTCGGAAATGAATTGTACGAAAAATTGTAAACAAATTTCGAATGGCAACAATAAAAAACAAAGCTAAACTCCTCCGATGACGCCGCCGCCTTATCCAGCAAGCAAAACCCGAAACGAAATATATTGAGAGTATTGAGAGAAACAAATGCATAAGAGTCGATCGAAGATTATATGCTCTTTCATTTAGATGATCTTAAAAGGGTGATGGATATATGTATTTGATGGTTTAGATTTGCCAAAGGAAAGAATTCAATCAAATAAACAGCAGTATTTCTTAATGCTGATCATGAATATCTATAGTTATCTATAGTTATAGACAGAATGGTAGCACCCTCTGGCAAGGGTATATACCATGTACATACATATGTACAAACATATGTACATAAATGTATATTGCAGGCGGCACTCGCATATCAGCTTTATATGGCAACAAACTAATCATACGTACAACAACAACAACACGACCGACGATGGCTCGTACCTACATTGACCTACTCTTGCTGCCACGCCAAATGCTATGCTGGGCAGTCCGTCTGTCCGGAATTGTGATGTAACTGTCCCAAAATGCCGCTCACATATCAACGAGCGGCAGTTCAAGTCCAAATTTGTGGCGGGACTAGGGACACCATCGTCGTCGTCGTCGCTGGAAGTGATTCAAAATTCAACGAAAAGAAATAGCAAAAAAACAACAACCACAACAACACAACAAACACATGCATATGACTTTACCGTTAATTTCTTTGACATGTCTATGCGTGGCTGTCTGTGCGTGTGTGTGTGTGTGTTGGTTTGCCAATTTCGCTTTGTTTTCTCGTAATATATTTAACATTTTGTTGCTGTTTTATATGTATTTTTTATATATTTTTCGGTGTGTGTTCGTTGGCTGTTTTGGTGGGATTTCTGTTGCTGTTGTTGGTGTTTTTATTAGACCGCATTTTTAGAGGTCAGCGCACATTTGGCGCAGCATTGCAATGTTTTTGTAGGTTTTTTCCTTCATTTTTTCTCTGTTTGTTTATGCACCATTAAAGTTGAACGTTCGTCAGTGGGCCCTGTGCGATTGCCCCTGGGTCCCACTGTAATAGTACAGTGAAAGCTCTTGGTTGGCGGTCCGCGGACAGCAAAAACAAGAGAATGGGCCGGGCACTATTCTTAAATGTACGCTGAATTTCTTGGAACACGAAAAGGAATCTTAAGAGCACATAGGGGTGTGCTTATTCTGCTTACAATTTCGTGGGTTTCACAGTTAATCTGTTCTCATCTCACCACTGCGTATGTGTAATATGAGTACTCTGGCGTTACTCACACGCCGAGTATGCCAACAGGAAGTAACCGCACACGTTTCGTACGTGAATGCCTGCCACAATCCGCAATCCCCAATCCAAACAAATGTATGTAAAATATTCAAATATTCAAAGGAAATTGAAATGGAAATCGAAATGGAATGAATATATGTACATATGTAGCATTCTATATATTCTATAATAATAAGTGCATTTCCTTTAAATTTCGCTGAAAACCAAGCCCTGTAACCGAAATAACACTTGCATTTATTTTTGGTGGCGTATTTCGCAAGCATTTGCTTTGCTCTCGATGTAATCATTGAGAGAATCTCTCGCTTCGGCGAACACCTGCACTCAATTTGGCGCATACGCAACGTATGCCACAGACAGAAGCACTAGAGCCCCCGCCCCACCTCTTAGCGGATTCAGCGACAAACTCAACTAAAAAATAGAAGCAAGAACAACTGCATTTAGAGAATATCAAGACTATGGGGTACCCTCTACTTTCTTAGACTTTTCTATAGTAGGCGCCTTTTTGGCTCCTTTTTGCCTTTAACAATATACCCCATGTTCAGCACGATTACAGGGTATGGGCATACGAAAAAATATGGCTGCAAGTGACGGGCATTTCCGACAGCCTCTCGACTTCGACAAGCGATTAAAGCTTGAGTAAATAGAGAGCAGGAAAACCGAATGGAAAGGAAATTCTCAACTCAACGAAACAGAGAGAAAAAAAATGTAAAAACTCGGCGAAAATTTAATATTTATAATTTCCGTTAAAAAAAAAACCAACAACAACATCGAGAGAGAACTGTAGAAGTGTAGCTTTTTGGGGCTGCAACAGAGGGGGTGGCACGGTGTCTGTGTGTGTGCGTGGGCTGGGGATTGCAAGCTGGCGCACAGCTGTTTTGTTGCCGCGCGATTTCCGTGGGGTCCCACTTGTATTTCTCCCCCCTCCTTCTCTTGTGTGTTTTTTTGTGGGTAAATACGCTTTTGTGCCACATTTTATTTTACTTTTTAATATTTCTCTGCGGCGGCTTTTATTTTTTGTTGTGTTCATGTTTTTACATGCTTCTCGTTCACCCACAACGGAATGAACGGCATAAGCGGTGTGGTGCGGTGTGGTGCGGGCGGGCAGGCAATCAAAACGAGACGATGTCGGTCGTCTGTATTTAAAAAGCTGTAAAAAGCACACATACACACACACACACACACACAGAGAGAGAGAGAAAGAGAGAGACACGTACGTACAACATGCAATAATGCAGCAAGCAAAGCATAAATTGTAAACTCGTCGTCGCTCCCTCCTCTCCCTCTCCCTCTCCTCCTCCTCCTGCTCCTGCTTCTCCTCCACCAGCAACAGCAACAGCAGAGCCGACAAGCCTTGACCTGATTTCTCTTCCTCTCTTGCTGCCAATTGTATGCCTGTGTGTGCTTGTGTGTGCTTGTGTGTGCTTGTGTGTGTGCGAGTGAGTGAGTGTGTGCTGTGCTTGCAAGCTTCATTGCGCTGCCAGCTTTGACGCTCGCTCGCTGCGGCCCGCCTGCATTTTGCATTTGCCAGAGCGAGACAGCAGTGATGGCATGGGCCGTGCGCCACCGTCTCTGTCGCTGTCGCTGTCGCAGTCGCAGTGTGTGAACAGCTTGACATTCAATGCAATTTTTTTGCTGTTTTGTTGCTACTGCTGCTTCTGCTGCTGCTGCTGCATGAAATAAGTGAAAATGCACTTTTACTTTTTAGCAACAACAATTACAATCAGAGGGAGAGAGAGAGAGAGAGAGAGAAAGAGAGTGAGTGAGAGGGCGAGCGAGATGGAAAGAGAGATTGCATTGCAAAGGAAAGTGAGAAGCCAATTTTTTTCTTACTTTTCTTTTGCCTCTGCCCGTGCCTCTGCCTCTGCTTGTGCCTCTACCTCCACTTCTCCTTCTTCCTCTTAATTTTCTGCAGCTTTTAACGGTTGTTGCTGCGAGTTCATGGCTCCGCGAATTGGGGCATTTCAATTGTTGTTTGTCGTTTGTCATTTGTCGCTTTGTTGTTATTTTTGCTGTTGTTGCTGTTGTTGCTGTTGCTATTCCACTCCATTTCATTTTATTTTATTTTTATTCCATGCCACTCTTTGTTTCGTTTTTTTTCCCCCATTTCCCCCCCCCCCCCCCCGTCTTGCCTGCCATATTTCTTCCAACATGACATTTCTATGAAATTATGATGCGAATTTTTCGTATTATTAGCCCCTTGAACAGACATTTTGACAGCCGTGAAGAGAGGGTGGAGATGGCAGGGGGGAGGGGGCGGTTGAGAAGAGAAGTGCAAGAGGGATGGGATATGCTGGGATGGTGGAATGGGTTGAGATGAGATGAGATGAGATGGGGGAGTGCAGCGCAAAAAGATTTATGCGAGCGCGGATGAGGTTAAGCATTCCATTAATTGGTGAATGGTTTACGCCAGGGTTGCCAGACCTCCGATTGAGAAATCCACTTGGGAGATTTAAAGATTTCATTAGGGGCATTTAAGTGATGCTACCTATCGGTATCGAAACGGTATCCATTCACATGGAAGCCTTGATTGAGGAACAGCAACCTTTCCAACATAAATGTCATAACAATCTGTATACATATTTGTTCATTTATTATAAATGGTTCATTCTCAGTGTTGAATATGTTTTTATAATGAATCGAAGTATTTAGTTTTTAGTTTGCAAATTTGCACCAAATAAAACCTTTTTCTCCCTTTTCAGATACCGAAATTCCTATTGTCAAACAATCGACGAGTCCAGCACCACAACAACAACAGCAACAACAGCAGCAGCAGCAACAGCACCAGCAGCAACAGATCCTTCAGCAGCAGCAGCAACACCAGCAGCAACAGCAGCAGCACAACGGAACCGCCTTTGGTGGTGCCACCACACTGCTGCACATCAAGACGGAGCAGAACCCGTTGCTCACGCCGCTCCAGCAGCAGCAGCAGCAGCAACAGCAGCATAGCTTACATGGTGGTGCAACGGGCGGTGGCAGCAATGGTGGCGGCAATAACGGGAACAACAACAACAACAGTGCACACCAACAACAGCAACAACCACTGGCCATACCGCACCGGCCCCTGTTGCACAATCTGCTCAGCGGCGGCGCCATCCACAATCCACATCACAGGAACTATACGACGGCCACAACAGGTGAGTGGAAGAGGCAGCAAGGTGAACCACTCGCACACGCCCTCGACTCGATCCGAGCCTCATATACAATATCGATTGCTAATTGCCTTATTCTTCTACCTTTTCTTCTTCTACTTCTTCTTATTCTCCTTCTTTGTCTTTGTCTTCGACTTTGTCTTCGTCCTCGTCCTCGTACTCGTACTCCTCTCCACCGAATGGTGCAGGTTCATTTCCGCCCAGTCCCGCGGATAGCGGCGTGTCCGATGTGGACAGCTCTAGTTCCGGCGGCCAGCCCTGCGCCGACGAGCTGAAGGCGCGCCTGGGCATGCCCGCTGCCACGTCAGCATCGGCAGCGGCCGCAGCAGCAGCAGCCGCAGCGGCAGCGGCACACCTCCACACGGGCACCTTTCTGCATCCGAATTTATACCAGAATAATGCGGCGAATTCACTGAGGAACATATGGAATCGCAGTGTTGGGGGTGAGTATTTATACAGTACCTAGTATATACGGATCTATGTACTGTGCGGTGCGGCAAGGGCAAAGGTTCACACAGTTCATAATGATAGAAGGACATTAGATCTATCATAGAATTGTAATTGATGGAAACTGTACACGAAATTCGGATTAGGGAATGAGTTATACCATCTCCTCTTGTTAGAGAATGATACCTATTGGGGACTATAATTTGGGAGAGATGAGTAATGATCAATTCCTTTAGTAGTAGATTTGTATGCCAGGAAGGTATATATACGAGGTATACATATAGAGATTGTTCGATAAACAATCGATGACCAGGACGAAGCTGCTGAAAGATTTGATTATTCCGGTATATCTGTGAATCTCTGTGGCATAGATAATCCGCTGCAAATCCACCATCCCGCGAGGGAATGGGTGCCATCGCTTAGTTCTTTTTTTTCTCGAAAAATGTCAAGCAGGGGGCGAGAGCAAACAACTCACACACACACATACAAATGTTTGCATATGTACATGTACGCAGAGAGCAATCAATTGCAATGAGAATGTGTTGCACTCGCTGCTTTTATGCTCTCTCTCTTTGCTTGTGTGTGTGTGTGTGTGTGTGTGTGCTTGGCTGTATAAAAATCTGTGGTCATCGACACATTGCCTTTGCGCAAATTGTGAAGGTCACAACGACAACGACAGCCAGCCAAAGCAACAGCAGAGACAGCGGCGGCAGCAGCAGCAGCAGCAGAAGCAGCGCCAATGTGGCAATAATGGGGGGCTTCGGCTCGCAGAGCGAGAGCGCCAGCAACACCAACGCAAATGCAATCGACTCCTCTCTCGGCAGCAGAAACGAGAAACGAAACGAACGAAGACATACACGAAAGCGTGCGTTGCTCTCTGTCGTACGTGTCTTGGGTGCTGCTGAGAGCAGCAGAGACACGAAGAGAGAGAGAGAGAGAGAGAGAGCGAGCGTGCTGCTGTTGCTCACTTTTGTTTTTGTTCAGCACCCAGTCCACCACCCCTCCGACCGACCCCAACAACTGGTGGGGGAATTGGGCAACGTCAACGTCGGCTGAGCGGGAGCGGGAGCGCCTGCCGCACCAACGCCGGATGTAAAAAAAAAAACTAAACTTAGTAAAAAGCATACAATATTATACCTGTGGCACAGTGGGACAGATCAGACATTTAACTGGAGAAATTTTGAATTGGAACTAACATTTCTCTGCCATCTGTTTTCTCCCTTGCAGTGCCCGACAACTACTATGGCAGCAGTGGAGGCGGTGGCGGCGGCGGCGTCGGCAATCCAGGGGCGCCCGGCAACCCGCAGACCCCCAGCTACCTGACAACGTCCTACTTCAACGCACCGACGCAGCAGCAGCGCAGCTCTGCCGTCAACGGCTATCATTCCCTGCACCAGCAGCAGCAGCAGCAGACGCAGCAGCATCAATCCCAGCAGCAGCAGCAACAAGCGTATGCGCAGCAGCAACAGCAGCACCCGCACTCGCAGCTGGCGCCTCCCTCGCATCCACATCCGCATCCACACCAAACACAGCAGCAGCACACGCATTCCACAATCGCCAATGCAGCCGCGGCAGCAGCGGCGGCCTCCGTTGTGAGCAGCAGCAGCAGCGCGGTGGCAGCGGCCGCCATGCTCAGCGCCAGTGCAGCGGCGGCGGCCGCTTCGCAGAGCGTCATCCAACCGGCGACGTCGAGCGTCAGCTATGATCTCTCCTACATGCTGGAGCTGGGCAGCTTCCAGCAGCGGAAGGCGAAGAAGCCGCGCAAGCCGAAGCTAGAGATGGGGGTGAAGCGGCGCAGCCGGGAGGGCTCCACCACCTACCTGTGGGAGTTCCTCCTGAAGCTGCTGCAGGATCGCGAGTACTGTCCTCGCTTCATCAAGTGGACGAACCGGGAGAAGGGCGTCTTCAAGCTGGTCGACTCGAAGGCGGTGTCGCGCCTCTGGGGCATGCACAAGAACAAGCCGGACATGAACTACGAGACGATGGGCCGTGCCCTGCGCTACTACTACCAGCGCGGCATCCTTGCGAAGGTGGATGGCCAGCGACTGGTCTACCAGTTTGTCGATGTGCCCAAGGATATCGTTGAGATCGATTGCAATGGCGTCTGAAGGGAGGAGAGGCGATCGACAGTATCGACATGATTCTGTAGAGGCGGCTGTAAATAGATGTAAACCGAGATTGGTTCAGATCGGATCAGATTCAGATTCAGATCGATGGCAATATGTTCTGGGGGAGCGTAATAACCGTAATAACCGGCTAGCGGCAATAGTAGCAAGGGATGGCTACGCGAGGGAGGGATGGATTTCCTTGTATATTGTATGTGTTGAATTTTTTTTCATTAGATCTAATGCGGAAGAGTATAAATTACATAGAATAGATAATAGTCCCAATATAACCCAGAGATATACCCTGTACCACTCTACCCCTGGTCTAGAGACACACCCCCACACCCCCTCACACATAGACACATACAGACCCACACCAACACACGCTCACACACACAGAGAGACCCTATACATAGAACCCTACATGCATAAATAATGATGATCTATTCATTGGCGTTAGTGTTGTACTTTTAACTGTAACCTTAACTATAGTTCTAACTGTACGATTAATGAATAATGAATATTGTTATTATTGGTTATTCTATTATTATCACTATTATTAATATGATGATTATTATTATTGCGGATGGAATGGACCGACTCTTACTGATATTCTATATATTCGTAGTACGCAGATGGTGTACATTCATAGGAGTACGAGTAGGTAGTACATATACTATACACATATATACTCCTACATGGATATGTATATATGTGTATGGGTACGTGGACGCATAGCTGCAAGAAATTCTCTATCTCTATCCATCAATCCACTATCCACTGTATATGAGTATATTTTTAATTTTTTTTTTGTATTGTATATGCCCTTAGCCTAATATTATCTTTCAACTGCCCATCCCCCCCCCCCCCCCCCCCCCCCCCCCCCCAACCCCAACCAACCCTTCCTTCCCAGCCCCTGCTGCCCGAGGATAGGCCAGGCACAGATCGGATCTGGGATCTGGGATCTGGGATGTGTCTCTGTGTACTGTGTCTTGTGCCGGTGCCTGTGCCAGTGCCTGTCCTTCGGCTAATTGTTTTTGTTGCTTATTTGATTAAGAAGAAGAAAAGAAATTTATTTTTTCATAGTTATAGCTACTTTTACGCGTACATTTAGGTTATTTATTTAAGTTTTTCCCCTTACCGCGCTTACCACCATCAAAAATCCTACCACGCTACCACGCTACACTTCCTAACTGGAGCTACAGAGTAAGCACCACGCCCGTCTTCACAAACTGGTGGTCTAAACTTTCTTGTAATTATTATTTCATAAGTTTCGTATAAATGTACACAAAACAACTCACAGGAAAACAAACAATATGAAAGGAAAGAGTAGAGCTGAGAGTAACTAATTTTTCACGGGGTTCCCGTTCCTCCCCACTCGGGGGACTTGCGAACTCCATGAGCAATCGTTTCAGCAGTCCTAGAACACCAAACCCGAACTCAAAAACTCTTTCGATCTGATGTTTAATTTTTTTATAAACGTAAAAGCAAAACTTAACTTCTGTATTCTTGTAAACGTCACACTGCCACAAAACAAAACCGAAACAAGCATAACCAATATTTTGGCAAATAGTTTCAAAACCTGTAACTGCAACAGCAACAGCAATCCTCAATGCAACAACACACCCTTTAAAACAATTTCAAACACTGCCCAAACGTGCAATCTCTTGAAAGCAAACAAAACATGAATAAGAGAGAAGAGAAACCAACTCCTAGTTCTTTAATCTACATCTCTATACACTAGTTGCGTTCTCTAAGTACCTTTATCTATTATTATTATATTATTATTATTATTATTATAATTCTTACGAGTATGTGTACGTGGAATGAAAATGGAAAATCTACAAAATATCATTTTGTTTATGATGATTGATTAGTTGATTGATTGATTGGATGATTGGATAATGCAAATAAACAAAGTGAGTCTTGAGTTCAACTCTGTTCATTGTAAACATTTTTTTGTATGATTATTTTTTTATTTTTAAATAAAATTATTATTTCAATTTCTGCATGCGTTTTATTTACACGAAAACCAAAACCAAAACCAAATCCCAAAACCCAAACGAGAAACGAGAGAAAACACTCAAAGAAAATGGAAGAGAAATGGAGAGTAGAACTGTAAGCAAAATATATGATATGATATGATACAAATATATGGAACCCGCTACAAATTTGGAATCTAGATATACCTCCCATGACAAGTACATACATAAGTACATAGAGTTACATAAGTTATAGAATATATTCAAAGTCTATATAGGATAAACGATATTTACGAACGATTCTATTGAGCAGATCGCATATTTTAGATAAAATCTGATTGGTGTACGAGTATTTTTTTTTCTAATGATAAGACGGACAGACACAAACACAAAAACAAAGACAAAAGGACACGACACGATAAGACACGACAGGACACGACACGACACCAATTCACGAGGTCTCAGTTTATGAGGTTTCGCCACAGATCATGGATTTATAACATATAAACATGTATATGTCTATGTCAATGTCTATTTATATAGATTAAGTCATCGCATCTACCATTATCTAGCGTACATCAGTTATTAGTTATTAGTTATTAGCGGATACATATTCCCATGTTATAAGGATGCTAAATGTTAAGCACACACACCGACATAGAATCGAATTGAATCGAATCGAATCGAACTAGACATTCAAAAGATTGACGACTCAAGTACAACGAAATCAGTAACCACGAATCTGAGCCACTCACACACCCTGAAGGACGCAGCTTTAAACCTACTCCAAGATAGGACTTCCTCATCCGATATGAAACCATTCCTCAAGTTTTTCGATACAAACATAACCCTCGAAAATATTTATATTGTATGTATCTACGAGTACATGCAAACCTAGCACGATAATTGTATATATATTTAAACAACTTCTGGACCTCATGATTCCACTTGATTATTAACGTAAAGCAAAATATATATTATACGATTATATACATACATACATACGTATATGTACGATTATACATTATATATACCAATTATTTGTTGAATTGGATAACCCCCGAATGCTGGATAAGACCAACTAAATTAATTATTAACGAAAAGCGAAGCCCAGCCCTTGGGCGCTATTTCTTAGCTAGATTAAGGCGAAAAATACTTTATTGGTAACCGGAAAAACGAATGAAAATATCTAGTTTTAAAACCGAACGAAGGATAATTTGTGGAACGAAACGGAACGGAACGGAACGTAACAGAACGGAATGTGAGTCTTCTAGGTCCACGGGATGAATGGATGGATGGACGGGCACGGAATTAGGAAAATATGTTAGTTGGTTTAACGTTAGTTGCAATTAGGTTATGTTATTTATAGATAACCAACGCTAATGTAAGTGTTTTACGCGTTTAGTTGACTCTTTTTTTTTGTCCATTGTACATTTAACAGACACTTTTTGAAATGTCTGCGAAGAGAGATCAGCTAAAGCCAGCCACAATATATAATATACACACACACATGTATTTATGTATATCTTGTAAGAGAATGAACGTTGGGATCCGAGATATGGTATGTAGGTGAATTTTAGAAGGATAGAGGGAAAGGCAATGACGGTTTAGTATTAATTTTATAAGGATAAACGAAAGAAAATCCAAAAACACAAGCTAGCATAATTATTTACTGTTACGATATAAGAGTTTTAAGATTTTTAGCTAAATTTTGTATATTTTAATCTACAAACCATAAAAATATATATATATTATCTGTTTTTTTAAATAACAATAAAACGAAAAGTGTGTTTTTATATCTGGTTCGCCATGGCATATGTATGTATATATATTTAAGGGATAAACTAAGGCAACAGTGTGCATTTACCCCTGAAGACTGGTGTTAAATGATCCTTTACCAGGAAAATTATCTTCCAACAACTTTAATACTCAACGGTTTTAAGGAAAGTATCATACAATTTAAATTCGATAGCAACGATAATCGTAAGTAAATTTACATGTAGCACACATCGACTTCTACATGTGTCTACATTTGAGTGTGTCAGCGTGACCGTTTACTATATATTATATACTTTGCGGTATATTTTGACGTCGAAATTCGGTATGTCATGGTATATTTACTCAATTATATCGGAACGAAAATACTTTTTTATATTATTAACACTGAGCCGTATATATACCGTATATACCGTATATTAAGGTATCTTTTGCAAATCTGACTGCATATTTCTCACTGTCGCTCGCTGTCTCCCGGTACAACGGAGAGTTTTAGCCAATCTAAAAGGGCTGGCAAGACATCGATAGTGGCCACCATCGGTAGTTTCCATTGTCGATGGTGGAAACCACCGATACTATCGATAGCGCTATCGATTTTTTTTGCCAACCCTAGTGTGCGTGTGAGTGATGAATACATTTTTTCTGCAAAGTTTTGTCATTGTCCAGATCACATTTTTGTGATGCGTCGTAGAATAAATCAAGTGCAGTAAACAAATGGTGATGGTATTTGTGGCCAACGCGACGGCAATTGCAATACAAGTAACTATGAATTGAAACGAAAGTTGCATAACTCGTCGCTGCCGCGGTAGTGTCCCGCAGTCGCAATTTCCAGAAAACCACACCACACACGCACACACACACACGCACACACACACACGCACGCGGACACGCACACAACAGCAGAAAAGAGCAGTGCGGCGGAAAAAGTGTGAAAAACTATAGCCGCAACAGCTAATCGCAGTCGAATCGAATGTGCATTTCGCGTCTAACATAGCCAATGTGCTGTGGCAGCCAAAGCGAGCGCTCCCCGTTCCCTATTCCGCCTCCCCGCCACCCACGCCATCACAACCAATACCAACACTAACACTAACGCACTCGCCTTGTACCACACAGCCGACAAAGAAAGAGCGCTCTGCTTCTTCGTACAGTTCCTACGACGGCAGCGCTTGAGTCAGCAGCCCGCAAAGCAAGAGGAAGAGGAAGAGTGAGGAGAGGAGAGAAGAAATCAGGCGGCAAGCAAAATCTGTGCGATCCATCTGTGGGAGCGCGCAATAAATAGGCTTGCATGTGAAACTACACAAAGAAAAGGGCAAAGCAATCAGCATCGGCAGCAGCGGCGGCGGCAATGAGTCTCATGGCGACGCCAATGCCCACGGGCAGCTCCACGAGTGCGGGGTCCTCCGGCTCGGCCAGTGCAGCGCCCGGCGCCAGCAGCAGCACTAGCAGCAACAACAATCTGCCATTCGAGAAGGACAAGATCTGGTACTTCAGCAATGAGCAGTTGACCAACTCGCCCAGTCGCCGATGTGGAATCAAAGGCGACGACGAGCTTCAGTACAGGCAGATGACCGCCTACCTGATACAGGAGATGGGCCAGCGGCTGCAGGTGTCCCAGCTGTGCATCAATACGGCCATTGTGTATATGCATCGATTCTATGCGTTCCATTCATTCACCCACTTCCACCGCAACTCCATGGCATCGGCGAGCCTCTTTCTGGCGGCCAAGGTCGAGGAGCAGCCCCGCAAGCTGGAGCATGTGATACGAGCCGCCAATAAGTGCCTGCCGCCGACCACCGAGCAAAACTACGCCGATCTCGCCCAGGAGCTCGTCTTCAATGAGAACGTGCTGCTGCAGACGCTGGGCTTTGATGTGGCTATCGATCACCCGCACACGCATGTGGTGCGCACGTGCCAGCTGGTCAAAGGTAGGCACCAATCTGCTCTAAAATATATCCCAAAATCCCAAATGATATGCACATAGAGCGATTTGTGAATTGATTACTGTGATATATTTTAGCGTGCAAGGATCTGGCGCAGACCTCCTACTTTTTGGCCTCAAACAGGTATGCCTCCACACTCTGGTGACCCAATCCTTGATCCAATCTCTCTCATCCATCCTCAAACGTAATGGTATATGCGTATGATCAGGTGTGTGTGCGTGTGGTGGTGGTGGTGTTGGTGCTATGGGATAGACATGTACATTCCTGTACCGAGTGGTTCGTTCATCTAGGATCGCATCAAAGACATCAAATTCCTAGAGTCAAAGCATTCGAAATTACGGCTACCTGCTTAGGTAATAGTTTTCTATCCGCCTAGGCCCAGAACAAAAGAAAATAAGTACAGACCGGACCGGACCGGGCAGGGCCGGACCTGACCTGACCTGTTCTGACTGCGCACATTTTGCACACAAGGACACTCTTTGTCTCGGGTCCGTCTAATCCGCTAAAATCCCGCGTGTGTTTACACATCTTGTAAGCACATTTTGGCCAGGAACCGAAACATTTTTATTTTATGATATGTCGAAGCAATTTGTCCGATTTTGGAGGTAAACCATGAAACTGACTATCGAATATCTTGGGTTTTTCTGCAATTAAAATGTAATTTGAACGGAAAAAAGAAAACCAAAATAAAGAAAGGGGGCACCCCCCTCGGAAACACGAGACAGACTACTTTAATTATAGTTATTTGTTCAATCCGGGGGATACGGGGTCTACCCCCAATCACATGTGCTACCCCCCTGCGCGCACACACACATGTCTGCAGACTTTCTTCATCGACTTGCCATTTAATTTTACTAAACTACCATCCTGGAAACAGCCTGCATCTGACCTCGATGTGCCTGCAATATCGACCCACTGTGGTGGCATGTTTCTGCATTTATTTGGCCTGCAAATGGTCGCGCTGGGAGATCCCGCAGTCGACCGAGGGCAAGCACTGGTTCTACTATGTAGACAAGACCGTATCGCTGGACCTGCTCAAGCAGCTGACGGACGAGTTTATAGCCATCTACGAGAAGAGCCCCGCCCGCCTCAAGTCTAAGCTGAACTCAATCAAGGCGATTGCCCAGGGAGCCAGCAATCGAACAGCATCGAAGGACAACAAGCCCAAGGAAGACTGGAAGATGAGCGAGATGATGAAGGGCTATCACTCGAACATTGAGCCGCCGCCAGAGCTGGCCATGAATGGTAATGACAATCGCGACCGAGAGCGAGATCGTGAAAGGGAGCGGGAACGTGAAAGGGAGCGCGAGCGGGAACAGTCTGCGCTTTTGCCCCCGCCAGCGATGGTGCCACAGCAGAGACGACCAGATGGCAGCCATCAGCGTTCATCTTCCGCGAGCAATGTGCCTCTCAGCTCCTCCTCATCATCATCGTCGTCGTCGTCCTCTAGCCACAATAAGTTGCCAAATTACGCCGGTGGTCTGGCACCCGACAGTCATCCAGGTAAGTAGAAAGCGGACAGCGCATCACCTTCGAGAGCAAAGCACTCAATACGGTTTCTGTTTGCAGATCACAAGGCCAAGCAGCAGGGCTATAACAACCGCTTGCCCTCCGGTCACCAACGCAGCAGCAGCAGCATGGGCGGCACGTCCAGCGGAAGCAGTGGCAGTCAAAGGAATAGCTCCAGCTCGTCGTCCAGCCAGCAGCAGCCCGGCCGGCCGCCCATGCCCGTTGACTATCACAAGTCGCGCGGCATGCCGCCGGTCGGTGTGGGTATTCCTCCACATGGTGCTCACAAAATGACCTCGAGCACGAAGCCCCAACCGCAGCAGCCTCCGTCAACGCATCCATCTGCCTCCAACTCATCAGCAGCGGGTATATCCTCAAAGGACAAGTCGCAAAGCAGCAAGATGTACCCGAATGCGCCGCCATCCTATAGTAACAGTGCGCCCCCCAATCCCTTGATGTCACGCGGAAGCGGAGGCGGAGGCTATCCGGGTGGCAGCAACGGGGCACAGCCCCCGCCCCAAGCGAGCTATGGCAGCAGCCATCGAAGCAGCAAATCCGGCTCCACCGTCCACGGCATGCCGCCATTCGAGCAGCAGCTGCCCTATCCTCAGAGCCAGGGCTACAGTCACATGCAGCAGCCGCAACAGCAGCAGCTTTCCTTGGAAGCGCCTCCCCAGGCATCATCGCAGCAGGGCAAGAACAATTCCATGTTCAGTCCCGAGTGGAGCGACATCAAGAAGGAGCCGCAAAACCAGCCCTTCAACGGCCTCCTGCCACCTCCGGCCCCGCTGGGCCACGACTTCAAGCTGAACAATCATCCGCGCGACAAGAACAGCCCCAAGAAGGAGCGCCTCACCCCCACCAAGAAGGACAAACATCGTCCCGCTATGCCCAGCATGACCAGCAGCGGTGGGGCCAGTGCGTCGGCGAAGAATTCCGCCATGATGCCGCCCCACAAGAAGCCGCCGATGCAGCACGGAGGCGAACTGCTGGCCAATCCCAATGAGATCCGCGATGTCGGCAATCTGAAGCGGGCCAACGAAATCTCAGGCAGTCAATACGGACTGAACAAGCTGGACGACCTGGACGGCAGCAGCCTGCCGCGCGAGAAGCTCCGCAAGCTGGACAACAGCAGCGGCCTGCCCGCCGCCTATCCCAACTACGAAGAGAAGCACACGCCACTGAACATGGTGAATGGCATCGAGACCACCCCGGATCTGGTGCGCAGTCTACTCAAGGAGAGTCTTTGTCCGTCGAATGTGTCGCTCCTAAAGCCGGATGCCCTCACTATGCCGGGACTAAAGCCGCCAGCGGAACTTCTTGAGCCCATGCCCACTCCAGCGACCATAAAGAAGGAGCCTCTGATGGGCAACATGAACGCCATGTGCAATCTCCTAACCTCCGTCACCCCGATGGAGTTGGAAGCGCTAACCAAGATGGGAGGCACGCTCTCCAAGATGGGAGGGGGCGACCCCAAGGATGACAGCAGCAGCAAATCAGAGAAGAAAAAGAAGAAGGAGAAGCATAAACACAAGGAGAAGGATAAGTCCAAGGACAAGTCGGACAAGGAGGAGCGCAAGAAGCACAAGAAGGACAAGCAGAAGGAGCGTAGTGGCAAGGACAGCTCGCTGGCCAACGACTCCCTCAAGATGGTGATCAAGACCAGCGCCTCTACGAATGCCAACGGCGGCCTCCAGGTGGGCACGGCGCCGCCACTTAAGCTGAAGATTAGCAAGAACAAGGTGGAGCCGAGCAACTATTCTACGGCCGGCGGCTTGTCGGTGGCTCCGGGCTATGGCCTGGCCCCAGCGGTGGCCACGACAACAGCTTCATCCGGCGCGGGTGTGTCAGTGTCCTCTGCTTCTGCTTTGCCTCCATACGCCAGCGGCTATAACACGGCCACCTCGGGCAGCAGCAGTAGCAGCGGCAGCAACAAGAAGAAGCACAGCGAACGCGACAGGGACAAGGAGAGCAAGAAGAGCAAGAGTCAGGACTATTCAAAATACAATGGCGCTGTCGGAGCAGGCATCGGTGGTGGCGTTGGCGGCGGCGTATTTGCTCCTCTCGGCGGTGCAGGCGCCGCACCCAACATCTCCACGGCGATGAGCCTGGCCTCGAGCATGCCGATGACCACCACCACATCCTCTATGCTGATGACGCCCGCGAATGCTGTTCTCCCTGTTGGCCTGCCACCGCCCGCTTTGCCCGTCTACAGCAAGAAGTAGCGTAAGTTAATAGTAAAGCTGGCGAGGCAGGAGTTGCCATAGGGGAGAGGAGGCAGGAGCAAGAGGGGAAGGAGCTCCTGCTTAACCCATGAGTCGCACTTTTTGATAAATGTATAGAGACCCCGTAATCCGTAATCCGATGCTAGGCTAAGTCGTTAGTATTGTTGGTGAGATGCAAATTCAGATGCATTAGTGGCCTAAGTTATTATTGATTCATTTTAGTTAAGCAATATCTGAAAAATCATTAAACCACAAAACCAACAAACACAATCCCGAGGTTCGAAGCCGATTGGAGTCGAGTCGATAACGAAGACGAAGTCGGTGATGGAGATGGAGACGGAGATGGACTTCGATGTAGGCGTTTGATCTGATTCTGATCGATTCTCCAGTTGGAGAATTTTATCTATAACTCAAAACTCAATGAGCGAAAACTATTGTACAGCATTAATTAATTTATAATTATACTACATTACACATACACCTAGACACACACATACACACGCAAACAAACAAACACACTTACATACATAATAGTTTTAAGCGCGTTGTTGGCATCGGAATCGGACGTAGAATCCAAGAATCAGAAAAAATAGAACCCACAGACATATAAAGAGCAGACCCTCTTCTGGCGAGGGCTTCTCGATTAGTTGCAACCACAACACGGCCGTCTAGCATTTAAGTTAGCAAATCAACAAACCACAGAAAAGATTACTATCTGATGTATATAGCCACACCATACACACACACACACACACACAAACCTACACACCTACACCTACACAATTGAATACACAAACGAGAGAGAGACACTCAAAAGATATATATAGGACCGACTTCCGCTTAGCAAATATACAATACAATATATAGTACGGCCCCCCACTAATTGCAGGCCGTTGCAGGAGGAGTTAAGGAGTTTCAGAATAATCCACACCGAACAGAGTAGAAATACTAGCAGGAGAGGAGGAGAATAGAAAAGGGACGAGAAGAGAAATGAGAAGATAAAGCCAGCGCTTTGATTCAAAATTAAAGACGCCAAACTACATAATAAATTATTGAATTAAATCATAGTTGCTACGCGTAAAAATCGATGATGATACAAGTAAATGCAAATGCAAATGCAGAGAGGTTATTCTTTAGTTAGCAAAGATTTTCTATCCCCGTTTTCCAGCCCAGCCCAGCCCAATTTCGAATTCCAACTTGGTTTTCCATACACCCCACACACCACCACACCACCCCAATAGCAATACTTACGGCACTGTGTTTCAGTGCTTTTCAATGAATAGAATTAAAACTAAACCAATACAAATTTGAAAACGTTTCGGCGGTGGATAATATGTTTAAAAGGTCGCCCGAAACGTTGACGTAGCTTTCATTTGTTTTTAAAAATAATTTTTTTTTTGAAGCTAGCATTACGTAAAGGAAACAAAACAACAACAACAAAAAACCCAAACAAAAACGAATACAAAACAAAACAAACAAAAAAATACCCACAAAAACAAAATTATGAGTAAAATAAAAATCGTTGTGCAAGTAAACAGAAAAACGTTACAAAAAATGATGTAAAAACACGGACGCTAAATGGAAAACTTACAAAACAAAAAAAGTTCGAAACTTATAGAAATCTAAGCGGGAAGTAAATGCATCTTCGAGGCACAGACACAAATAGTCAGGAGAATGCCAGAAGATTGTGTGTAATCAAATGAAATTGAATTTTTATGTAATTTTCGACACTAAGCAAGCAGTTAAGCGAATGTTTTTCACCACTATTCGTATTCGTATTCAATTTCTCTACTACTGCATTAAGCTGCAAGCATACATAGTATATGCAATTAGTATATACACATATATGTAGCCCTAAACTATCCACTAAACACACACGAACACACAGATACATACTCCCCCCCTCACACAGACACACACTGACAAACACTGACACACACACACACACAATACAAAGCATATAATTTAAGTTATAATTGAGAGGACACCCCGGAGACATCCGTATCCGCGTTTCTAATATTTCGATCGATTGACAAATCGTACGATTGTGTAATTTGCAGCTAAGATTTTTTTTTTCTTTTTACATACTTATTCTTCAAACTACCCTCTAGACCCCCTTCCCCACCCCCACCCATACCCATACCCTACCCAAACCTATCCCTCCCCTACTTTAAGTTTTTGTATATACATAGAAAGAAAGCAATGGAAAGCCGCTCCTCGAGGATCGGGCCAGTGCCGGGTTTCATTGGGATCACGAGTTAGTACGAGTGCGGTCGGTCGGTCAGTCGATGTGTTCGAATATGGATTCACTCGACACTGGCCCGATCCCCGAGGGGCTCGAAAAACCAGGCAAAAATCCAAAACAAAAAACCAATAAAAATGCGAAAAAATAAACAAAAAAATCAGGAAAAAAATTAAATAAAAATAAATGTACATGCGTTTTTATTTAAACCTTTACATGTTTCCTGATCCATTCAAGGTAACTGGTGATGCGCGTAAAGACCGCCGGGAAGCCCACCTCGCAGCCCATGTTGGTGCCGAAGGAGGTGGACCCAATTAGGGTGGTGTCGTTGCCCTCCATGACGACCAGAGGGCCGCCGGAGTCTCCTTGGCATGTGGATTTGCCGCTGGTGGTGCTCATACAGATCATGTTCTCCGACACGGCCCCACTCCAGTACATCTTACACAGGGTATGCGGGAGAATAGGCATCTTGACGAAGCGCAGCGCCGGAGACACTACCTCCGAACTGTCGCTGTCCCGTCCCCAGCCCGAGGCGTAGGCCTTCTGGTACTCGTAGGTGGGATACGTTCCGTTAACCCGCCTCGGCAGGCCGGCGGGGCGAATGGTATCGGTGAACCGCACCAGGATGGGCAGCCGGATGAGTGAAATGTCGTTGGCCACCGTGCTCGCCGTCCAGTTGGTGTGCACAATGATCCGAGACTTGTTCACCTGGAACCGCCTCTGACCGGGCTCGTTCTCGTCCTGGATGTTGATGGCGCCCAGGTAAACGGTGGCCGACTCTGCCCCGTCCGTGCAGTGGGCAGCCGTGAGAATCCAGCGATGGGAGATCAGAGTGCCACCGCACCAGGTGCTCGTGTTGCCAAAGGAGATGTTCAGCCCCGCCTGGTAGGGAAACTGTCCCGCCACGGCCAGGTCCCCGTTGGTGATGCGTGACTCCAGACCAGCCAGAAGGGGCCCAGCTACGCAGGAGCCAGCCAACGCGACAGTCAGCATGATAGGTAGCAGTATCTTCATCTTACTTAATTGGTTGTCAAATGACTGGTGAAGAGGATTGTCCAACGGTTATATAGGAGCAGGGTAGACACATGCCTTATCGACGATCGAGAAGCCCTTGACCAATGAGCACCCTAGTTGGCGGCGTAGAACCACCTGGTTGGGATTATTCCCATAGATAGGTGCTAAAAACAATCTACTTGAGGTTGTTCCCTAATTTGTGTGTTGGATTTATAATTGATTACCAATGAATCATTACGAAGAATTTCTAATTGAAATCGGCGTATTTTATAGAGTACGCGTGATAAAAGTTAATGAAGATTCGCATTTGAGTAGGGGATTGAGGGCCCTGAAGACCGACTCCATCTATCTGACTGTTCTATCAGTTGGAAAAGCAAGTGGCTCTCAAAATATCGCATGAGAGAAACGTTCTGCTCACAGTTTATCAAAAAAATTATCAGGCAAATAAGATCGTAGAAGTAGAAGTCCTTTCTTAGAAACTTTTATGTGATAGTGTTGCGCTTTGGAATAGTAATACGTCAACAATTGAATGAATATGTTATCAACAAATACTGATAATGATACGTACATATCTTTAATTCAATGTATAAAACAAAAGATTTTGACATCGGTTTATCTGGGAATCACGTGGCTTCATTGATGAAAGGTTTTCCAGATAAATCAATCAAATTTTTGATTAGCCAGAATCGGCCGAAAACAGTTAAGATAGACGAAGAGACCGACTTGGGTATATCGAACTGGATGTGTATGCAAAATAATACTTACCCTCTGTAAGGATAGACAAATTATACCCACTTATAAGGCGTTTACCACACTGGGAACACACTGAACGCCACCCCATCCCTATCGGAAACTCTCAAAAAATGGTAGAACAACATATGTATTTCTATTAGTTCAGCAATCAAGTGGCGTTCAGATGGCTTGCAAGTGATAATCCGTAATCGGGCATTATGGCCCACTCGGACGACTATAAACGGCCAATCAGGGCAGATTAATCCACTGAGGAGACCATAAATCCGCATTCTGGTGCGTACTCTACTCCAGTGACAGAACGAGTGGAATATACTCAAGATGCAAATAAGTTTGGCTCTGGTTTGCCTCCTATTCGTCGTATTTCGGTTAAGAGGTTTCCTCTGTCTGGATCTGGGTCATGGCGCCCTGGTGGGGCGCATCAGCGGCGGAGAGGAGGCCCGTGAGAATCAGTTCCCCTATCAAGTTGGTCTCTCCATAGAGGAGGTTAACGATTTGTTTAGTTGGTGCGGCGGTAGCTTGATATCGGATCAATATCTGTTGACGGCAGCGCACTGTGTGGAGAAGTAGGTTCTCCCCGAACAAACAAGATTCCAAGTGGATTAAGCTGACAATTATACCTATACAGTGCCATCTCCATCACGTTCTACTTGGGCGGAGTGCAGCGATTGTCTCCCCAACAGCTGCTCCGTGCAAGCAATCCCGTGGTGCACCTTCATCCAGGCTGGAACAGCCAATCACTGGAGAATGACATTGCGCTGGTTTATTTGCCCGAGGCTGCCGTCTTTAGCAGCTCCATAGAAGTTATCAGACTTCCAGGAATGGCCTCGAGCCATGTCAGCTACGACTACGTTCCAGCCACGACCTCTGGATGGGGTCGCATTAACGATGGTAGGGATTGTCCCTCTTCTACACCAGATGTCAGATTTCCTCTGAATGTTAACTATTTTTCAGAGTCTGCTTTCATTTCCGATCACCTGCGCTATGTCGTCCAGTTTGTGGAGTCCAATGAGGACTGCCAATATTCGTACGCCAACGTCAGGCCCAGTAACATCTGCATGGACACAACCGGTGGCCGATCGACCTGCACCGGAGACTCCGGAGGTCCCCTGATCTACCAAGATCCCTTGCAGAATGCCGATATCCTGATAGGCGTCACTTCCTACGGCAAGAAGTCCGGCTGCACTAAGGGCTATCCCTCGGTCTTCACACGCGTCACGGCCTACTTGGACTGGATAGCGGAGGTGAGTGGAGTTGTCTACCCGTAGAGTGGCCCACGATGGCTGATCAAACAGTGCTGGGCACTGTAAATAAATTATATCAAATGTTGAGCATTTCAAAAGTGGGTCTGGCCTGTTTTGATTTCGGGAAGGGAACATGGAACATGGGGAGTGCGGGCAGGTACAAGTATACTTGAGAGCAGTTTGAAATCGAGACAGAGGAAGATAACCCAACAAAGCACCTTCCTATTGCCATTGATAAAGAGTTGGCTGGAATATATGTACATGGGTAGAGTATACTTTAAAATAGCGGATATAAAGGATATTTGACTACTATCAGAAGGGAAAATATTCATTCTTACATATATTAGGATACTATATGTAAACTGAAAGTTCCACCTACGGATCTATTGTTTAGTCTCTTGCTGTGTACAAATTCCAATTATCCGCAGATTGATCGCTCCATTGGCTATCTTTTGACGAGGAGAAACTGCCAATTCATTTGCCCCGTATCGCTCAACAGTTTCAAGAAGCACCAACAGATCTGATTCCCGAATCGCGGATGTGGCGCATGCCGATAGGCGAGTTACACAAGGAGCTGGCCCTAGCCACTTGAGCACAGATCAGATAGGGCGGGACGTCATGGGGTTCGATTGGACGGACGGGCTGGATGGCCTATAAAACGGCGGGACGAGCTCAAATCACTTATACTTTTCATAGGTAGCCCAATCATGAAAGTGCTCGTTGTATTCGCTTTGGCTCTGGCCTACGCTTCCGGATCGGCTCTGCGCGCTGTCCAGTCCGGACCCGACGGACGCATCACCCACGGCGAGGATGCCCGTACTGACCAGTTCCCCTACCAGGTGGGACTTTCCCTGAAGATCGGCTCCTCCTCGGCCTGGTGCGGTGGCTCCCTCATCTCTCCCGAGTGGGTCCTGACTGCCGCTCACTGCACTGATGGGTAAGCAACTCCTCGAGAGATTACAGCGATCCAAAGTGGCTAAGGATATTCTTTCCCTTCAGCATTGACTCCGTTGAGGTCTATCTGGGCAGCACTGTGCGCTCCAGCCCCAAGGTCAAGCACCACGTCTCCAAGGACGACATCATCATCCACGCCGACTGGAACAGCCGCACCCTGAGGAACGACATCTCCCTGATCCGCATTCCCCGTGTCGAGTACAGCAGCGCCATCCATGCCGTCGAGCTGCCCCGCGAAGAGTCCCACTACTCCTCCTACGATGGTGATGAGGTGATCGCCTCCGGATGGGGCCGCACCTCCGACGAGGCCAGCGCCGTCGCCTCCCACCTCCAGTACGCCCACATGAAGGTCATCTCCAACAGCGAGTGCAAGCGCACCTACTTCACCACCATCCGCGAAACTAACATTTGCGTCTCCACCCCGGCTGGCGTTTCCACCTGCAACGGAGACTCTGGTGGCCCTCTGGTCCTGGAGCACAGCAAGGTCCAGATTGGTCTGACCTCCTTCGGCTCTGCCGCCGGCTGCGAGAAGGAATACCCCGCTGTCTTCACTCGCGTCACCAGCTACTTGGGCTGGATCCATGAGCACACCGGCGTCTCCCGTTAAGTTGCTGATGTTCCTGTTCCTCATCCAGAGTAATAAAGAATCGATTTAAAAAAAAATGTAATCTAACGTTGGCTCTCATTCAGCGAGAGGATGTTTCGTAAGGGTTTTTGGCTTCGCTGTTAAGCAGCAACGAATGAGTGGGAAATATGTCCTTGATCCTTGATTAATCCTCAGATCATTGTACTGTTCGCTGGCAATGTCGATGGGCACGGCACGGCTCTAAAAAGTAACGGTCACTCCCGTATAGCACACCTTGTAAAACGCATGTAAAATACAGGTAAAACTCATGTAGAATTACTTCGCTGGTGCTGTTAGGCGCAAAAACCACACTTAACACTGCCATAACATATTTCGGTACAACTCGAACCGTTAACAACAGCGCGCATTCAAATTTCTATCTTATTCATCGGTTTTTACGCGTTCTTCTTCTTCTTCATTTAGATAAGAAGAAGTGGCTCTCTCAGTGCGGTTACCTAGTGAAGTATACCTTGGTTGGAGCTACATATATCACCCGAAGTGACTGACTTCTCTCGTAGACCCCGTTGTTGGCAAAGTTTGTGGTGGAGCAGATGACTAAGGCAGGCTCCAGCGGAGCGGCTGGCGGAGGAACTACTATCAGTCTTTTCCATTCCGGTCTCTAACTTTTACAATCTACATATTTCTTCTGTTTGTCTCATTTCTTTCATCTTTACAGGCACCACAGCAATAATGGTAAATCTCTTCTTGAAAAATGACATCAAAGCGAATTTTCCTTTTATTGGACGGATATTGGATGGATTTAATATGGATTTCTGTTTCTTTATATGTGTGTGGTTATGATTATAAAATGTAGGGGTATTTATTAGTATTTTGGTGCATTCAGTTCTATCCCATAGAAAAGAATGATAACCTGAAAGCCATTTCCACAATGTTCTGCGGAACATCAGATCGATGACATATGTAGACCTCCTTGGCTGGCGACTGAAAGAGGCGACCGACCACCACAAATCGAACGGATTTCGTGGAGCAGGCCTGATTCTCAGCTCTGGATTGGGGGTGAACCTCCAATGTCATCCCGTGCTCCCTCACCAGCGATATTGCATTGCTGCTAGTATGTCCATTGGCGTTGGCAGATACTCTTATGGACTCTGTCAGCTGTCTGCGGTAGTGTTTGGAGCGCTCCAGTACAGAGTGAATCATGTGGCAGGCCTGGCGAATCTCGGACAGAAATGACGTGCTCTCCGTGCAGTCATTGAAGGGAGCGAACAGGGAGCCATTGGCTATGTCAATGTAGACGTAGTACAGGACACAGTTCTTCCAGCCGGCGGAGATCTTCACTGGTACCACATTGCTGATTTCCTTCCACATCGACTCGGTCATCTGGCTCTGATTGTGGGTCTCCGAATTCAGATTGAGACCATAGTGCAGCGGATGTTGGACGGCAAAGTTCTCCCAATCCGACTCGCTGTCGGAATCCTCTCCGGCGCCATGGATAGGTGTCAGGCGCTTTCGCGACGAGTCGTCTTCGCTGGGCGTCAGACTGTGTATCGACGAACCGCCCAGGGAGGAGCAGAGCTGCGCCTCCTCATCCACAGATACCGCAGTACTCAAGACCGTAAGTTTCTGCTTAAGAAAAGACTCCAGTTTGCCGTTCGCCTCCTTCTCGTCCTTGGCCTCAGCGCCAGCCTGTTCCAACACTTGAGGTCGTTTGTTCGAAATGGACCAGAACATGGCGAGGGACTCGATGCCGCACTGAATGAGGTGATCCAGTGTCTCCTGAATTTCCTCGATATAAAAGAGCGATGGTCCCACTACGGTGTCCGGCGCCATATCTGGTGCGTCGAATATCTTTAGGATAACCGCCAGGCTGAGATGATTCCGTGTGCAGACGGTCAGAAAGTAGCGACCCGTGGCATTGGGCAGCACGATTTCCTCCCACACATACAGTTCCCGGACGCGCACACTCGGGGCTCCAATTAGATCGAAGATCCCTCTGCATCTCAGGAAGCCCTCGACATTGGCCCGCACTTCAGCGGGCAGCAGGCTGGCCACCAGAAAGTGATTGTAGTAAAGAGCGCTGCCATAGATAAAGAACTCGCGGTGGGTGGTCAACGGCTCGTCGTTCCAGTTGCGGTAGTCCATGGCCTCCATCTCGCTCAGGGCGTCGAACACACGCAACTGTGCCTCCTTGGGCAGGGGCAGATTCCGGGACTGCCCCAGCAGTTCCTCAAACTGGGTTAATCCACGGCAATTCAGCAACAGCCGTGTGCGCTGAATGCCACAGAAGTGTCGCAAGAAGGATCTTAGGTCTCCGGAACTGCCCTCTGCTCCTGCTCCTGCTCCAGCTCCTGGTCCTGCGCCAAAGTTTTCCACAACCAAGCCCGGCATGGAGAAACGGATATATCCAATCAGCTCATCCGACCGCATGTTGCACTCGGCGGCACTGTAGAGGCTACTCGCGTACGCGAACAGAACCAAAAATCCATTCAACCTACGGTAGTTGACGTGGTAGGGAACCTGGTCGACCAGCAGGCGCGACGTGATCGGCTGTGTGTGCAACTCGCTGAGAACGGCGTGCAAGGTGAGGAAACTGCCACGTGCCTTGTACAGGAAGTTGGTCGTTGCGGCCTCGGGGTAATAGTACAGCGAGTCCTGGTGTTGGTCGTGCTGGTAGCATTCCGGTGGCAGCAACAGCATACCAAAAGGCATACTCGCGGACGCATCGTCAGTCTTTAGGGTGCTGGGCTCGGAGGCAGCTGGCAGAAGTAGTTGCTCAAACTTCTCCGCAAACATGGCAAAGTTCTCCACCTTGCGCACCTGCTCCTCCTGCTGGCTCTGGCCGTAGGTCGGATCCGCTGCTGCAGCTGCTGCCGCGGCTGCGGCGGCCGTAGAGCTGGAGGATGCCTGGAAGCAGAGGCACACCTGGGTGGGCTCCACGAACTGCTGCAGCAGCTCGTCCACGTTGCTGGCGTAAATCTCAATGCCGTTAAGCGACTTGAACCAATCGCCGCGCTTGATGTCGTGCTGCATGGCGCTTATGTCGTGCACAAAGCCTTCCACCATGAGACACTCTGGCTGGTCAGGAAACGGCAGCACACGGAATCCAAGAATCGACTCCACCGCGGTGGAGCGTCGGCCAAACCGAAACCGATCTGCTGCCGTTATAACTAGCTGCAGCTTCTTGTTGCTGCTGCTGCTGCTGACGTCCCCATGCGATGTCTTAAAGTGTGAGAACCGAAACTCGTCGGGCTCCGTTCCTGACAACTGGTTGCGGCTGTGGTTCTGGCCCTGGCTCTGGCTCTGCATCTGCGGCTGCGTCTGGGAGTGGGACGGGCGGCTGACATTGTGTTGACGTCGCATCGGCTTCTTTCCCAGGCGGAGTGAGCGGCGCATGAATTCCACCCGACGCTCCGCCGACGACGCTATGCTTGACTTCACATTGGGCATGTATTCAACGTAGAAGAGGCTGCCGTCCGCGGCCACGTACTCCTCCCAGCTGGCCGAATCGCTGCCATCACTGTAGGAGTTACTGATCGATGAGCTGGAGCTCGAAAAGGCCTCCGAATTGGCATCAATGCCAGCCAGACTCCCCGGAGACTTGCGCATTGCGACAGCAATTAGACAAGATGTCTATTTTCAATAATTTTCTGGGTTACACCGCAGAAAGTATTTCGAGGCACGCTGATCTTCACATTTGAATGTCGACTGACTGGAAGACAATTCTCACTTCTGCCTAGAACCGAATGCTCAAAGCCACACAGCACACAGCAGTTCTTTCTACCTTGCTCAAAACCTGTTTCTAATTGCACTCGAGCCGGAGATCAGAGCAAGCCCACCTGGCGAAGGCTGTTGATTGTCTTATTCTCTTTCCATCTTACCAGCGGGAATCGACTCACGCTCTCTGCTACCATTCTTCCAGACTGGAAACGATTATGTTTGTAAATCTTTCGACCAGTTACCAAAGAAGCAACTGAAGGAGGAGAGTAATAGGTCTTTCGTATAAAGGGTACTCGTGTATCTTGTAATTTTTACATTCTTAAACATAAAATAGGTGAAGCTCTAATAAGAAAAGAAATTTCTAATATATTTAGTTTTAAAATATAATATTTTTTTTAGATGTTGTGAAATTCCAATAAAAAAAGTAAGTAAGAATCTTTATTGGCTCTAATCAACAGATAATCTTAGGTTTTTCTATAGACTGTAATCGCTTTCATTTCAGCTGTAAATCACCGCTACGGGCTTCGATTACATACATATATATGTATGTATATGTATGTATGTATGAGTATGTCTAGGAGTCTAGACTGTTGATAGACTGTTGAGACATGTAATTTTATATCGCTTTGGAGTTTATCCGTATTAGTGCTTACACAGGTGAGCATTGTAGACTAAAAGCCATAATTATCCGATAATGGAACATGGGGTTCTACTCAAACGAAGTGTGGGACTGACGGACTGGCGGAACGCATTCTGCCACCGAAAGACTGATACCCGGTGCCGTGGCTGATAGCTAAACCTGAACCCCATTCAACGGGAAGCAAGGCAAAATATTGCCAAAATTGATAAGCCGTATCGTGTCAGTATTAGCCACATATCGGTGCTACCAATCATTTTTGCTGACCATTCGCTAACACTTGTTCGCTCATTTAGTCTTTTTCGGGAACGCAGAAGCTTCGGTACCATCCAAACCGTTTCGTTTACCATCGAAAAAGATTCAATTCTATAGGATATAGCAAAATGTTGCACACGCATTATCGGAGCGTAGAGAGAACGTGATTAAAATGTCCAGCCCGTTTGCAAAGAACAAAAAAAGAATTGAATAAAGAACTTGAATAAAAAATTCTATATTTGTATTTGAATCAACAACTGCGAGAATGTACGAGTTTGTTTGCTCATTGAAAAAGTAGGAACTTGCTTTCGATAATCAATAATTTGTGGGTTCTGATAACGGCGATAATTAATAGACCTATAAAATGCCTTCAATATTCATATTAGAAGTGTTTCTCGTTGTGTCTCTGCTACGGGGAAATGCACAAGTAATACGTGCCTTCCAGCTATCAAATTCCGACGGGCTGCCCGATACCATAGCAAACCCAAATCTACGGCAGATTAGGAGCGATGAAAGCGGAGAGTCCACTGCGGATGCGGATCTCAAGTCTGCTCTGCTCAAATACGATTCTGATGACGGCAATAGCTGTCTCTTGGATATCATCAAGGAAGATGTGCTCTGGTGGACATACCCAAATGGATCCCTAAAGCAACTGAATGGGAAATACTGTAAGTCAAGTGCACATCTGCTCAATTCCGACTCATTATACCATTCCCTAATTATTACTTGTATTATTTTATGCACACAGCACCACAGTTATACTTGGATCTATCGCATGGCAACATGAAGGAGGACACTGACTTGTTCCAACAAACCAAACTATCAATTAATTTTCCTTTCAACACAAAGAAAGTTGAAGTTTTTTCTGCTGCCTACAACGCTCTGAACGCCGTCCCCTACCAGGCCCTGTACTCTTTAAAGGACTCGTTGAAGCTTTTATCTTTGCGGGGAAACAAGTTCGCTGACCTACTGCCGGATGCTGAGGGTAAGTATAGCTAGAAAATGATTGCATTTTGAATATGGAACAACAAGCGACAATTACACTCCTTCCTATGATCAGTTATCATTCAAAATTTCAGCCTTTGAGCGATTTTTGAATGAAACACGTTTGGACTCCAGTTACACCACACAACACAGATGCGAGCAGTTTCTTGTACAAAACTCCACTGATCTGTACGATCGGGAGTGCTTTCTATACAAAAACAACAACACAAACACAAGCCACGCCAATATGGGCCCAACGAATGATAGAGCCTATGGGGGTTACATTCAGTTCCTGAAAGAGAAGGTTGACCTTCTTGGGAAGTCGCGTAAGACCACAATTGCAACACATTCGCACACATTTATACACTGTTCAGCTCATCTGTATTATTTTGTAATATCTATTTAAAGCACATTCATTTTCTTTTGCTTAGAGCAATCCATTGCATGGGCCACCTTTCCGAATCTAACACGACTTGTGGAACTGGACATCAGCAACTGCAGCATTGAGTATGTGGAGAAGGAAGCCTTTAAGAACCTGACCAACTTGAAGAGGCTCTTCATGTCGGACAACAAGATCATGACTATTCAACAGGATACGTTCTATTATATTCAGAGTGTGCAATATTTGGATATTTCGTTCACCAACGTACTGACGTATAGCTACCAAATATCTATGCCCACCCTTGAAATGGCCATGAGCCTTATCTACGGCCTGAAGATACAGCAGAACGCATTTAAACTGTTGCCGGAATTGGTCTACCTGGATGTTTCCCACTCGAAAATGACCCGCAACAGTGCCGTGGCCTTTGCTCATTTGGGGCCGAAGCTAAAGTACCTCAGTTTGTGCTACACGGCCATTCCCATGGTGAGCAGCGCTATTTTCAAAAACACCGCCCTGAAAGGGCTTGATTTGTCAGGGAACCCCTTCGTGTCGAACAGCATCTTGGATGATGCATTCGATGGGATTGGCAGTACGTTGAAGTACCTTTACTTTGAGCACTCCAACCTCAAGGGTATGGAGTGGGCGAGGCCCCTGAAGAACGTTCAAATCCTGGGCCTGGCTGGTAACAATATCAACGCTTTGTCTTCCACCATGTTCGAGACCCTGAAGAGCTTGGAAATCCTCGATTTGAGCTCTAACCACGTTGGGAATTGGTATAAGAGCGCCTTTGACAATAACTCAGAGCTGCGTGTGGTAAATCTTCGCAGTAATAACATCAATGTGCTCACCAATGAGATGCTCAAGGACTTTGAACACCTGGAGTACCTCAGTCTCGGCGACAACAACTTCATTTGCAACTGCCATCTGAGGGAGGTGGTCGAGGTGGCGGCGGGTAACAACAAGGAAGCCGACTGCTCGTACAATCTGCTCAACCTAAGCCCCGCCAGTTCGTTGAGCATCCAAAAACTGTTGGATACCGCAGAAAGTCTAAATATAGATCGCAAGCTCTGGCAAAGCCGATTCGTGCCACAGTTGAAAAAGAGCTACAACAACATCAAGGACTATAAGCGCGTGAACGAAATTTTCAAATTGCGATTCTTAGCTGCAGGGTATAATGCTTCAAGGTGTCCCGCCTCGACCCCCTACCAGATGTCTGAGTTAAGCGACGAACTACTGACCTTAAAATTTCAGCTGCTTGACTATGATGCGACGCAGTATTGGTGCTTCAATGACACCGATCAATTGCAGGTGGAAGAGCTGAACTGTCAGGTTCGAGCCATGAGTGAGATCACGACGACATTACACAACCTAACGACGACGGTTATCGCAGTGTTCGGCAGCATCCTTGGCCTGTCCATTTGTGGCTTCATCATCTATCTGAAGCGTTGGCATATACACTACTACTACTCGTCGCTGAAGTCCGCAGCTCTTCTCTCCAGCGCATCGAAAGAGTCGGTGGACAGCTTTTCGCATTTGTCCCAACGCGATCCCAGCACGGTCTACGACATCTTCATCAGCTACTGCCAGAACGATCGATTGTGGGTGTTAAACGAACTGCTGCCCAATGTCGAGGAAGCAGGAGATATTTCCATATGTCTGCATGAACGAGATTTTCAGGTTCGGTGTTAGCTTGGTGTGCCTTGAGTCTCTCGAGCGTGTATACTAATCCCATGCCTTCCTGTTTATAGATCGGAGTGACTATACTGGACAACATTATCTCATGCATGGATCGTTCGCACTCACTGATGCTGATTATATCCTCCAAGTTTCTGCTGAGCCACTGGTGTCAATTCGAAATGTATTTGGCCCAGCATCGGTGAGCGAGTTCCCCATTCCCGCATGAAATTCTAGCTCTAACATGTTTTTCTTTCAGCATCTTTGAGGTCAGCAAAGAGCATTTAATCCTCGTATTCTTGGAGGATATACCACGTAGCAAGCGTCCAAAAACTCTCCAATATTTAATGGATGTGAAAACCTATATCAAATGGCCAGTCGGCAAAGGCGACGAAAGACCAAAGCTGGAGGAGCGTAAACTATTTTGGAAACGCTTGAGAAGATCGCTGGAAGTCATTGGCATCAGTAGTTCGAAAGAGAGAGCTTAAGACAACCAGAAGCCATCATATTCTTTAAAGAGTCCTAGTCAGTTTTGCAAGTACCTGATAAAATATAGATTAATACGTGAAATATGTATACTCAAGATGTATGCATGTCGTTTTTTCTTTAACAATTTGTATTGGGGAAAACCGGGAAAATATATTTTTACATACTTTGTAAATTAGTCAGATCAAGTGAACAGATACGATATCGAATTCTAAATAACTTTCCACTTTCACTCCCACAACGCTAGCCGTTTGACATTAGACTTTGAAGCAGGACGAGCTGCAAAAACAGTGACAGCCTTATGGGAAAAGCCTGCAGTAAGAGCGAGAGAGATCTATGTCTCTAGTTGATTTCAATACTTTTTAGATACGATTTTGCTGGCTGGCTGTGTGTCACAAATAGTGCCTCGACTGATAGCCGGGAAACGAGCTTAGAGTCAAATACGAACCCTTATTTTTGGGTTGTGTCTATCATGCTATCTTTCTCTTCGCAGCTAATTTAGCAAAGTCTAATGTCACAACAGCTTTATCTACTCGTCCGATATATGTTACAAATATGCTATTCAAAAATCGATAGCAATCGCAGCAGATTCAGATTCATCGATGAACAGCCACACCGAACAGATGTTTTGTATTCGCGCGCAAAAAAGAACGCATTAAAAAATTGGTACTCCGTAAAAATGGAATTTCGTTTTAAGAAACGTGCACGGAATGATGTTAAAGTCGAGGTGGTCAGTTTGGAGAGCAAGTACCCCTCCAATGTCACGATGTACTACTATCCACCGACAGACGACATTCACATTGAGGAATTCGAGGAGCTTGCCCTGGAGCGACTGCGTCTGCTGCGCGTCCTGGACCGTGCAGGAACAAAAAGTCTACGATTGCTTTCTGAGGATTGGAAGGAATATGTGAGTTCCGAGCTTACGCGCGAAGGTCTGCGAAACTATCTGAGATTGTGTTCCCCCGGCGGAGTCAGTGCGCAGGGCAGTAAGCACGAGTCGGATATACAGACGCGACGCCGAGACTACCTGTCGCACTTTATACTTCGATTGGCCTACTGTCGATCCGAGGATTTGTCACGCTGGTTTGTTGCCCGCGAGATGGAACTTTTTAGATACAAGTTTGCAGCGCTGAGCAGTGCCGAGGTGAAGCAGTTCCTCGAGGCGAATGATTTCCATTTCCAACCTCTGACCGAATCAGAAAAGGATGAGGTCAAGGACGGTCTTTACGAGAGCACAGCGGGGCAAAGTGTTTCCAAGATAGAGCTTCTTGACTTCTACAAGGTGCCCTTCACGCAGGTGTTGGACTTGGTGCGCGGTCGCCGGTGCTACCTGAAGGGCGGCTTTGCTTATGTGAACACCCACGATCTGGTCTCTGTTGTCAGTACAAAGCAACAAGATATAATGGAACTGGGCCTTCTGGCCTCCAAGGGCTTAATTGAAGAGGTCGAGGGGGACGAACGCATCTCGAGAATGCTCAAGGCATTGCACAACTCGTACACCGGCAAGGATTACACAGTGTCCCGCGATGCAGCTGTTGCGATCGAGTCCCTCAACCAGCTGTCCAAAACATCAATGCCGCTATGTATGCGCATGTGCCACGAGCATATCCGTGCCCAGCATCACGTTAAGCACGGGGGTCGGATGCAGTACGGTCTGTTCCTTAAGGGCATTGGTGTAACGCTTGAAGATTCCATACGCTTCTGGCGCGAGGAGTTCACCAAGAAGATGGATGCAGATAAATTCACGCGCAGCTACGAGTACAACATCCACCACAACTACGGCAAAAAGGGATCCATGGTTAACTACACTCCCTATTCGTGCTCCAAAATCATCAAGGAAATGGCGACACCGGGCGACTGCCATGGCTGTCCCTACAAATCCGTAGATCCGGCGGCACTCAAAACAAAACTGGCCTCCTACGGCCTGTCGACCAGCCACATCGATGAGGTGATGTTCTTTGTGTCCCGCGGTCACTATCAAATCGCCTGTGGCAAGTACTTTATGCTCACGCACAACTCGAATGTGGAGCCAACCATCAATCATCCGAACACCTACTTCGAAGAAAGCCAGATACTGATGGGCAACCGGCAGAAGCGCACCACAGGACCCATGCCACAGAAGGCCAAGCCCAGACCAGACATCAAGGGCCATGCAGACAGGTCTATGCTGAATGGCGACGACGATGAGGAGCTGTGGAAGATCGCGGAGACACAGGAGCGGGCTTATCAGAGCCAAAAGGACATCTCGGAGGCCTTTAATGATGATCTAGATCTTACAGAAATTACATACTAATCGCTTAAAATAATAAAATTACGTATCTATAGGCTACTAATCGTGTTTAATGTCTCACGTCCGACAAAGGTGGCAGGTCTTTGAACTGGGGTTTCCCGCCTTACTACTACTCCGACCATACGGGGGCCATCCATTCACATCAACGTAATAGATGCCTCTCGCTTTTCTGTCAATTATGTATCCCATCGAGGAAGGGGAGCCCGTGACCGTGCCCGACGTGCAGTCGCGTCGTCGAAGCTCATCCCAAGAAGTGCATTTGGTGGCCATAAAGTTCTTCTCCTGTTGGGGATATGCACTCTCTGCAAAGTACTCTACGGCGCGTGTGTGAGAGCAGCCAATGGTCAGGCAACCGGGCTGTATGGGGTGTGCCCCACCCGGATAGAAATCCACATCGCCCAGGGGACCACGCTTCGCCAGAATACCAATGTTGGTATGGATGATGTCCACCAGCTGCGCATCTCCCCGAGTCAGTCCCGGCAGAATGTTTTCCTGCCGAAAACAAGGTTTCGCGGGGTCCAGACCTGTTATACGGGGTACCAGTCGGCCAGTAAGTCTCTTAAATGAGCGCCCAGCAGTACCCATAATGTGTGCCCCCAGCGAATGCCCTACGGAAACTCACGTATCATACATAGATCCTTAGATTCCCTATACTATCACTTACCGATCAAGTGGATATTTCGCAGGGGAGTGAGCTCTATCAAGTGCGTTAGACCCACGGCAATGTGCTCGCCAATAAGGTCCGTGTTTAGGGCCGACCAAGAGTATAGTGTGTCCACGTAATCGGCTGCGTCCACAATCTGAAATTGTTCCTGCTATTTAAGTGGACTTTACAGTGCAGTGCTTGACTCTTTACACACAACAAAATTTACATCGCGGCGACACATGAAGGCCCTCGAAATCATGGCGATGGCGGAGGATTCGTTGACAGTGTTTGTCCAACCGGTGGCCAAGATGACCACCTTGCGACCCTTGCCAAACTTGGAGTGATTCCAGAGCTTCGCTGCGTCCAGCAGTGGAACACTGTAGTTGTGGCAGGGCGTCATGTACTGAAAGTGCATTTTATTTATATCTGGAGTGATCTTCGGAGGTACTCTGCCCATAAACAGCGTGGAGGAGCCTGTGTGCAATCGCAACGGTTGACATGAGATGGGGCTGTGACAATAGGATATTATCTTCTTACACAGTGTATCTATCACATTGGCTGCCAGCTCGAGAGGAGCGGCCGTGAGGATATTCGCTTTCACAGTCACAATGTCGGTCAGAACTCTGGGCACTGCCTCCCACCAATTTGGTGTAGATCTGCCATCAGTTGCTGTCAGCTCGGCGTGTACGGCATGGCAATGCACGGAGATTTGCAAGAGGAGAAAACACTGAATCCGCATTTCACGAATATGTGCAACTGTCTACCCCGAAGCGAAGCTGTTTCTGCTTGGAAGGCTGCAAGTGTATCGAAATACTTTTGCGGGCATTGTTCTGTCTTTTCATTGTTCCTAATCTTACTATTTTTGCCTTAGCTTGATGTTTGCATAGACTATTATATCTAGGAAATGGCAATGGCACCAATTGCTTATTCGTGTTTAATTAACCTCAATTTTGGTTTTTGGGTAGAAATGTATCTAAAAAATGTGGTTCATTTCATTCTCTGCTCTCTGCGGTAGAGGCTGAATATTTATATAAATTTAATCTTAACTTGTAATCTAAAAATCTTAAACAATTATTTACACATAATTCTACTTGTTTCTGCTATGTGTCATATAACTTAGATATATCTTCGTACTGTACATTATCAACTATTCGTCCTTTGAGCGGACCGTGAAGTATCTCAATGCTGACGGAGAACTTGCGTTCATCTAGCTTTTTTAGTAGGGCCTCGGAACCACGATAGGCGCCGTTAACAACCAACACTGTTTTGCCAATGGCCGGTATCACAGTCTCCAAGTGGGCCTGTAAGAAGAAAAAGAAACAGAGTTAGCTAAAACTGGTGGTGTCTGTATAATATGACGTACCTGATCCACTTTGAGCTTTTCTCCCGTATCAAGGAATTTTATTTTCGCCTGATACTTGTCGACTAGTTCCTGCACAACCGCTTTCTGCTTAAAGAACTTGTCGCCCATGGACTTTGAGATGAATTTCACCACAATGTTCTTGTGCAGCCAATAATCCTTGCGGTTGGCACGTTCTTTCTTTGCTTCCTCCTGTTGGATGATCTCATCCAGCGCTGATTTTGAATGGGAACCGCCTTTGTCCCCCGACATCGACCTAGGCTTCTTGAAGACTTTTTCGTCAATCTCAGGATTCGGTCGTTTTGTCAATAGCGCCGATTTGCCTAAGATCGATTCGGGCTGGAACTTTTTCTCCAATCGGATGTCCAACTTAAGTGGCTCGGCTTCTTCCCGTACAAGCTCGGTATACTTTTCCTGCCCACTTTCGTCGCAGTCGTCCTTGGACTTTGCCTTTTTGATTTGTTTTTCAATAAAATCTGTCATTCGCTCCTCGTCGTCCTTTTCCATCTTTTCCTTGCGTTCGGCCTTTGCCTGGCGCTCCATGGCCTCAGGGCTGCGATCAATGTATGAGACAAACCATCCTTTTTCCGTTTCGTCCGCTACAACCTGACCAGTCCTTCCCAGCCATTTCACATAATCGGAGAGTGTTAGCCAGCGGGTGGCATTCATGTGGATATGTTCCTTGTGCGCAATGTACTCCTGGTATATCTTGTTTGCATTGGTACGCTTGGTGCCGAACCGCCTGCGCAGCAGCTCCAGGTAGCCATCGGAGAACTCTTTCGAGAAATTATGCAGAAACTTTCCAGGCGAGTCTGCAAACAGCAAGAGCTGCCGCTGATGCGACTCACTCATGGTGTGGCATTTGAAGCCATTCTCGTCGCGGCATTGCTTTTCGCACATTTGGCAATACCAGCGCAACTTCTGCAAGCCCTTCGCCTTCATTTTATTGGCGAGGTACTTGGGCGTACCAGCCTCAGCGCGCCCCATTGTTAAATTTTTGCTTTTATAAAAAAAAATACACAATTTATGAACAAAATACAGCTGTAGGTAGCAGTGTGACCGCGGAGTTATCGATCAAATATACCGTCCGAGCTTCAGAAATATACAAAAAATTACGGTCACATTTTAAAAATATATCGTAAAAATACCGACGAACGTCATATTCCTGGATTTTGATATTCTGTTTATTACTAGCTGAATGGGATAGGTAAATCCCATATTTTGAAAATATCCACTGTCCGCCTATCGTGTGAACTAAGTTTGAACTTAAGTTTTGGCGCGTAAATATTTTATTGGAAATTGTTGGGATGATGTTGCGACCAAAAACCATACATTGATGCAAAAAATTGTTTAGGTTTTCAAAAAATTAAGAACAAAATACAGCTGTAAGCCGTAAACCTCAGTAACATATCGAAATATATCGTCTCATTTTCAAAATATAACGTAATACACCTTCATCTCAATTTCGACGTGAAAATCTGTCAAAAATCGGAAATCAAATTCGATTTTGATATTACTAGATAGCTAAGACCCTCAGCACAAAACACATAATTTTAGCCGATAAATGAATTCATATTTAACAATATTGGCTAATTTTAAGGACTCTTTTTTATTGAACCGCGCATAAAATAAGATTTAAGCAAAAAAGGTCAACAAAAATGTCAATTTTTTTTTTAATGGTAACTACACGGTACATATGAACTACAGATTTATGGCATTTGTATACCCAATACCTTAAGCTACGATTTTCTCGCCCAGTCGTTCAATCTCGTCCAAGATAAAATCCAGCTCATTACTTTGGAGAATGGGAAAGCACGTGAAGACCATCCGGAAGAAGTTACCCAAATTGTGAGCTTTCAGCGGGGAATATCCTACCATCAACGTGCCGCTGATCGCCATCTGCTCCTTAATTTTGGGGGCTACCTATCAGGTGTTGAGAAAACAGAGACGGATTGTGTTGAATAAAAAAAAAAACAATCTTTTTCTTTTTTTCTTACTGTGTATAAACGAGTCCACCATTCAGTCGTCTCCTCGTTGGCTGGCACTCGCATGGCCTTGGGTATGTACCAGAAGCAGACATTGGAGTACTCATGCTTTTGGAGTACGAGTCTGAACCGATCGGAACGCTCACGAAGTTTATCTTCCAATAATCTGCCCATATCGATGGCGTGGTCAACCAAGTGTCCATACTGCCCGTAGCCACGAGCCTTTAGCATTAGCCAAAACTTGAATGCATCTATCTTGCGGCCGCACTGCACACTCTTGTTGCCCGTATCGTAGGAAACATCGTAGAACTTGTCCTGATGGAACAGATAGTGCGCCTCCGTACTGTTGCAACGTTCCAGTAAACTTCCAGACTCCCGCGTGAGGAACAACGAGCACTGGAGTGGAACTCCAACCGTCTTGTGGGGATTCCAGGCAAAGGAGTTCGCACGCTCGAGGCCGGCGATCAATGAACGATGCTTGTGGGATAAGAGCGCTGCGCCGCCAAGGCACGCATCTACGTGAAGCCACAGTCCGTGACGCTCTGCCAGATCGGCAGCACCGTTGATATCATCGAATGCGCCCAGCACAGTGGTGCCGGCTGTACAGTTGACAAAGAAAGGCTGTGCCCCACGAGCCTTTGACTCGATTATCTTTGCCTCCAGATCGTCCAAAAGCATTTGACCGCGTTCGTTGGTTTTGACAGCCACACAATTGTCACTGCCGATACCCAGCCAGTGGGAGGCCTTCACAAAACTGTAGTGGGACTGGTCGGAGGTAAACAGCACCAAAGGCCGCATTCCGAACATACCAGAGGTCTTCACCTCTGGAGCATACTTGTAGCGAGCCATCACGATGCCATACATGTTGGACATAGATCCTCCAGGACCAAAAATACCATCACCATGATCATAGCCGGCCAACCTACACACCGTGGCAATCAGCTCTGTTTCAATCAGACTAAACACAGGAGCCACTTCATAGGTGTATCTGAAGTTAATAGATAACGGCAATATAAAGATAATTATTGAAAATATTTCTTAACATAACTGAGGAGTATAATATATAGAAGGCAGCTGCGGATCGTAGAACCCATTTTGATGGACAACAACCAATGTAAAACATTATCTCGTAATGCCTTGTAATCTGCGAGCTCTTAATTAATTTAAATAAAAAAGCCAATCATAATTATTGCTACAGATAATATAGTTAATGCATCGTTAATGCTGCTGCAATCTTACGAGCTTCCATTCATGGCCTCTGTGATCAATGCTCCCGCCAATCCAAAGGGGTCAACCTGTCCGAACAGTTGATTGTGGAAGCGTCCATGCGAGGTTTTCACTGAATACTGGATTACCGACTGGCAGAGCTGCTCGATTTCCGCGAGAGTGGACGTCTCCGTCTCCCGGATTTTCAGATTAATCAATTCCTTGGAATGATAACATACAAACGTGTCAATTTAAATAAAATCCAGCTTTGTCTGCACGTGTCTATTCTATGTATAATTCATTTAAAGCATATTGCTCATACTATCTCTATGCAATTATAGACACGTGTGATTACGCTTAGAGCGATACCTGCATTTAGTCTGCTTGAAAGTCTGTGTGTTTGTGGATAGATCACTTGATACCGTTATACGAGTACCTAATCAGAACTTATCAAGACCATTCATTCAATTGCTTATATATTTGGCCAAATGACAATTAATTTCATTCAAATTATTTTTGGGGTCAAGAATTGAACTCTTTTTTTTTTTAATCGGACAGTCACCCCGCAGTTATCTCGAGACAGACTTACTTTCAAATCGTCTGGCTGCAAAAATGATACGATTTTCTGCTTATTCCATTTTTGGGGATCCACACAGAATGTGTCGTCCTTCTGCAGTAGCTGGAAGACATTTTCCAGGACATCCCAATCGTCCATAAGACCTTCGCGAACTCGATTCACAGCCGACGCCTGATCCATATCGCACACTATTACGCCTAGTCACGTCTTTGCCAGTAAAAAAAATAATAAAAAAACTGATTAATTACGAATTTCTTGAACCTCTGTCGCCGCCGACGATTCAATTCGAAGTGATCCAATGATGTGATTGCCAGTCGCACTGCAGCTGATTGTGACTTTACGAGTTTGAATGTACATACATATGTGTGTTCTCTTGATCAAATTCTCGTTAAAGTTGTAAATTGAGCCTCAACCACATACAAATTGTACATACATTTATGTACATGTATATATATGTACATATATACGGGTACGAGCAAACAATCTGTGTATATGGATAGAGTCGGCTGTAAATACACATACATCGTTTGTATACCGCAGTGACAGCAAAAATGCTCTTTGGGGTGGAACCGAATTTGATTTATCAAAACAATAGATGGAAACTTCTTAGACTTTTGTGGATTTTATACGAAATGTTAGAAGAATATAAAAAGATGTACTGTTATCATTTGGTCACAACCAGTCTCGCATTAGCATAGGAAGTGGGTCAACATTCTAGCACTTGCATTCTTTAACAATAGAAATTTTACTGACTTTCACTTCCAGTCTTTGAATACGCGGCAATCGTGAAGTACCAGGGAATATTTTCTTCCATTAAGAGGTCTGAATAGTCGAAATGGCAATTTTACCTCTTTCTTTATCGAAAGATTCCTATCAAATTGATTAGTTTCCATTTCAACCTTCCGCCTTCTCTTTTTTTGCTTTTGAGAGTGGAAGAGTTAAATGAAGTTCAGTACTTAAGCACTTACGAGAAGAGCATTGGAATGCACATACAAACACTTTCAGATAACTTGTAACGTACATATGTATGTATCTGTATGCAAATGGTAGCCGGTTCTTGGAAATCGTAGAGTGGAAACGTGAGAGTATTCCTGCAATTTGAATATTACTTTATTAGAACTGTGATAGGGTTAAACAGTAATCCGTGGTCCGTGCTGCTTCTGGAATAGGTCCTGAAGTGGATTATGTGGAAGATCCCTGATGATGTTTTCCGATGTTTCCTGCTCCATTTCACATAATCTAGACGAGTTTACCTCTACTAGTTTCAAATTCTTCAAGTTGAGAAGACGTTGTCGAGATCTGATTCTCCGGGATGAGAAATGTTTGATAAAAGTAGGCTTAAAAGACTGAGTGCCATTAAATCCTGAAGGATATTCAATCAGTTTTTTTCACGTAAAACGGTATCATTTTAATATTTGTTTTCTTCGATTTAACATAATATTATCTTGTAGGTGTATGCATTAATTTAGATTTTACTTTTTCGCCAACAACGTAAAAATGGAAGAGGCTTTTGTGTTTGTGTTTGCGTATTATTAAAAAATATTCTATTTAATTTCCTGGTCTATGTGGCTGCGCAGTTTCAGTTTACGTTCGATGGTAGGTGTAGCTTTGTGTATCAACAGAAACATTTTTTAGTAATCATCTAAGTCAAAGCCATCATTGTCCAATTCATCAAGCTGCATACTCTGGAAATCCACCTTGTACCGCAAGATACCTGTGAAAGTCAAATATTTAACTTATTATTATTAAAAAACAGAAAATAATAGGAACTAAAAATTGAATATTGAAATACTGAATGAAGAAATCAAATTTAAAAACAAAAAGACTAGCTTCATGGGTTTTAAAGATTAGGAGTCTCTTGCAAATCGATATAAACAGATCACCACATAAATCATAAACAGATCAAAATAACATATATATGAATAGTATTATTTTTTCATCACAAAATTAGAAAATAAAATGAGCTAAACGTTGTGAGCCGCGGCAAAGGCCGCGGCTATACCTTACACCCGATACTCAGTCTGAATATATGGGAGCTTATGATTAATGTAATTTATACAATATATTTTATATGTCGTTTGGAATCGCTGTTCGCAAAAGGGACAAATTAACTTTTTACCAACGAAAAAAAGGCCTACAAAATCGATCGACCCTATTGTGAGATTTTTATATATTAGGCTTTAGCTGTTTCCATATTTATTAAACATTTTTTTACATCTGTAACTTTTTTACACTATCACCAGTAATTTTATCTCGTTCTATTCCACTAGACCACTCGCACTACACAAGGAAGAGTGAGATAGAGAGAGAGCGAGAGAGAATGAGTAAGCGCGTGGAAGGCATTGTGTAGTCATTGCAATTTCACGGACAGACAGACATAGCTATATCGACTCGGCAAGTGATGCAGATCAAGAATATATACATATACTTGATGGGATCGAAAACGCTTCTATTTAGTACCGGGTATAAAAACACTAGCCTTGGTATACGTTAAAGATTGGGAATACTCTTAAAGATCGGTCGAAACGAATGAACAACTAAAACAGAAATATATAAAACTGATAAATACAGGAAAAGTATAATTATTTTCATTTAAAAAAAATTATTTAAATACCGTGTGCACGAGTGGACAAAAAACAAAAATATAACAGATAATCAAACAACTAAGATACTCGTAGAACTAAACATCAGGGTCTCACCTCTTTAGACATATATAATTAGTCAGTAACTAGTTATAAATTAAGGAGGCTACAAAAAGAGTACAGTAGTACTGGAGTAGCACTGCCATCATGTTCTGATAGGTATATTTATTTAATCGGTTTTATGTGTGGTGTTTTATTTTTAATACAATTCTCATGGTTTTTTAGTTGGGTTGTGTACTTTCTTATAACTCTCTCTCGGTTTAAAGTAATTCAATAGAGGGAAAAATGCAGATACGTGCGGGAACTCTCTGCCAGCTAAATTGTGGCAGATTCGCCGTTTACCTTATGCTATAATTTAGCTTATTTTTGTGTGTTGTTTTTAATGGAATGGAATCAAGTCCAATCAGAAAGCAGGGAATAATCGATCGGTATGTGTGAAAACGATGCCGTTCCATCGTTTCAGTTAATTTACGAATTATATATTTTGTGTTCTTAAAAGTTATCACGAACTAATTAGAAAAGTTGGTAAATCGTAGATATATGTGGGTGCGCATCTATATGCACCCTGACCTGATCCGACAGTGAAATGCAATCCACCTCCCAGTGATGCAGGACCCTCCCTACTCTGGTGATAAATATTGTATAGAACGGCTACGCTGAACATAGATTAAAACTATGTGGCAAGTAAATTGGTTCCTAATCAATTTGAACGTTTTGCTTTACGAGATTTCCCCAAAAAAGTATATGGTTATTTGTTGTATGTAACGCATAATCGAGAACTCGAGACTCGCAATTCGCAACTCGAAATTCGAAACTCGCAAATTTTGAATCTGTTCACAGCACACTGGTGTCTAGTAATCATCGAGATCGACATCCTCCAGCGGCTCGTCAGCCTGCAGGGATTGAAAATCTACTTTGTAGCGTAAAATACCTATTCGACACATTTACATTTAAATTTACAAAGCCATGACGACCATTCGTGTGTCGCATTCGTGTTAAAGCAGCATGAGGGGAAGAGGAATGGAAAAACAGTTTCAACTTTTGGCATTGATTAGCTTACAATCGAACTACAACTAAAGCTAGCACCAGTCTAGTGTGACGGCTAACGATAGTCTAGTCTGGAGCTGTGTCTGTCCGGGACTTACCGCCAATGCCGCCGAAACCGCGCACAAACTGACTTCCCTCCTGCGATTTATCGGTTATGATCTCCAGCGTGGCGCCAAACATTTTGTAGTTGTTTGCCAGCCATTCCAGCAACGGTTGAGACTCGATAAGCTCCATCTCCACGCCGCTCTGTTGGTAGAAACATGTGTAGAATGTGAGGATTGATCGTTTGATCGATCAAAGCTAACACTGCAACATACCTCTTTGTCAGTGAAGTGAGACTTGTCCTTTTCCTGCTCAGGCGTCAAATGTAATACTGTCGTTGACGTCGAGTTGGCATGATTCTTAAGAACGTATCGTTGAATGTCGAGGTTTTCCCAGCAGATCAAAGTCTCCACCGATCCCAGTTCCAGTGCACGCAAAGTGTCCTCCACTCCGAAGCAGTACTTTCCAGTGTCCTAGATCACAAAACGAAACGTGCCCGTTACACCGAATCTACTTGGAAAGGGGAATGCAAAATCCACATACCTGAGAAATTTCATCAAAGTATCGTCCAATGAGTTTCTTTTCCTGTATGAATTTCACATTCTGCAATGATTCGGCGGCCAATTCGATGGCCTGATTGAAGCCGTTCTCTCCGCCATAAGAAACATCCACCAGCTTGATAACTTTTGATTGTAAACGCTGAAATTGGGTAAGAGAAAAAGTGTTAGCCGGGGCAGAGGCAGGGGCAGAGGACAAAGGCTCTTGGGCACCACTTACGGGATCAAACATATCGGACTGGCTCAGCTCGGTCTTGAAGTCCGCGCTACCAGCCAGAATGAGGCCGGCAATGTTGGGCTTGTCATTGGTAATGAACAGTTGGGTGGCCACTTCTGCCACCTTTCGTACATAGTTGTGGCGCTTCTCCATGCGCAGACGGGCGAAACGGAGGGCGGACTGACCACCGCGACCGTGCTTCTTCGGCAGATCAACGGTGAATTTGTGCAGTACCTCGCGGGTGTTGCCCTGCAGGGTACCGAACAGCGCACCATTACCATCCATCACAATAAAGCCGAATTTGTTATCATCGGCCAGCAGGGCAGTGAGGGCCTCCGTGTGGAACTTGTTGTCGCACAGATACAGCGAGGTGTTGATGGGCTTAAATGGCTCGAAGTCTATGTTTACTTTCTTCTCCTTGCCCTCCTCTGTGACAATGGTGCCGCAGTAGATGACCAAACCATTTGGAGGCACTGAAATCGAAAATAAAACAAATTTATTTATCTCTGATCATTTGCTCAATAGAAAAACTCACCTTTGGTGTATAACTTAAGTCTGTGCTGGACCGACGTAATGGCACCGAGGACGGACAAGCGGTTCACGCGTGACTTGATGTTCGATGCCGTTCCAAATTCATCGGCCAACATTTTGCTAACGCGCGAGATTTGATCCTTTGGCGGAATAATCAGGGAAATCATGCTGGTGCCATTTCTGAAATCAAAGCAGAGAAAGTGAGTGCGATTCGGAATTGGACTCGTTGGGAGGCGCCACTCTGAGTGAGATTTACATATATACTATGTACATACATACATATGTACACACCGTAGTAAAACCGAGTTCTTTGAATAGTTGACCTTGTTACCCACTGTCGGAGAGTCGGAGAGAATCGGGGACCCCAATCGAATGAAGGACCCCAGAGAGTGACAGAGAAAGAGAGAGAGAGAGGGGGAGACTTGAATAGAGAGAGCACACTCACTCTGATAGGCAGAGCCACGAGGCGGATTACTCACGGCTCCACCTCAGCGGGGCACAGCGGTAAGGTCTAGTTTCAACCGATAAAAACCAACCGAAAAAAAACGTGTTGCTCGACAGAGAGCGCGAACGGGAAAAGGCCAAACACCTCCATACGGGTTGTGTGGTTGCTTGAGAGGAATGGGGCTCAAAGGCTCGCAATATGCTCTCAGAGAGACACTTTACTCAAAAAAGTGAAGGTGGTGGTTGTACATCCACCCATCCACCACCACTCGCACCACTTGGGGCTCCCTCAAAACGGTTGCAAGGTCTGGCGACAGCGCGCAGTATCTCCGCTCCCGACCCCCACACATACGCCCGCCCCGTTGCAGCATGGTGATGGTGTGTACCCCACAAAAGGAAAACTGAGAAAAATATGCACACAATGGTGGAGCCATGGTATCATGGATGGAGGAGAGTACTCACCCGCGTGCCATTTCCAGACTCTTGATGAGTTTCTTTATTTTCCAAATTTCGACATTGCGATCAGCAGACGTTTCTTCGCCAGACATATTGCTTGTGAATTTTTATCTCCTGTTCCCCTTCGAAGTCGATGCCAATAGAATTACGAGTGATTTTTTCTGGTTGCTGTGTGACGGTGACGGTAGCTCGTGGCTAGTGGCTGTGGGGGGGAGGGTTAGGCAGCCTGTTCCTTCCTCGATTCTTCTGCGCCGCTAGTTTTTATCTTCACCGTTCCCTCTGTGTTCGTTGTATTGACATTCACGTTCTTCCTTTCAACGTGGCTGCCGCGATGAATACCCTGTAAATGGTTATATATGCACACAAATTACACACATATTTAAATATACACACGACACACGCAAACATACACCCACACATACACTTGTAAATAATGTAAGAAAGCAAGGGGAGAGAAAAAGCTCATGAAATTGAGCGCATTAGTTGTCACAGAGTCAGTCACGACACGAGCGAAATAATTACGAATACTATTAATTTTCTGTACTAATTTGTGGAAATGCAGCCGAAGTAAATACAGATTTAAAAAAAAAAACACAGCAATGCACAAATTTAGGATGACAACTGTTCCTATGAACAAAAGACTGAATTCAGTCTCGAGTTGAACACAATTCGAGTATATTTTTTCACTCCACTTAAGCTTTCAGGAGAATTAGCGCCCATACGCAAAATTTAGCATTGCGACGGGGAGAGAAAGAGAGCGCCAGAGAGAGTGGCAGAGAGAGGCTGAGGCTGCTGAGCTCCAAAGGTGACGTTGACACAATCGCGTGCAAATGATTTTTGTCCTCGAATTGCTTTTCCGATGACTGTAAACTTGAGGAAATCTTTTATGGATTTTCATAAGTATAGTCTCTGCGCACTATCCACATTATCCACTTAGAAATATGATTAATTTCATAATTTTCCACATACAACGTGCACACAAAAAAAACCACTCGATTCTGGATCAGTGTGACCAAAAGAAACGTAAAAAACGATGGCGCGGAACACCCTAACGCGCTCGAACCGGAAATAAATTAATATGTTACGCCGCGATTTTGCAAATATATTAAATCTAGTGCAAAGTAAATATGAATTTTATTTGAAAAAAAAATTTGACGACAAGCGGCAAGTACAATAACGCGTTTTAAAAATTCGAAAAAACAGAGCAAATACCGCGTATCCCTTTAAAAAAATACTTAACGGCCGATACTCATACTTTCCAAGAAAGATACAAGGTGAAGAAGAAACTATATGAGCGACTTAACGACTACGCACCGGAATTGAATGAATAAGTGATACATACATAAATACCAAACTTTTTGATGCACTGTTTCTAAATCCTAGAAAGCAATTTCGGGTACAAATATGCGTACACAATACTGAACGTTATTTTTTTACGAATAAATATCCAACGATATATCGATCAACGAATACGTCTAAATGTGAATGACAGTAGCCATTTTTGCAAGAAGAAGACTATAAACAAAATGAATTTGGAATTGTTGGGTACGGTACCGTGAAAACCACTGTATTTAAAATAGGTACCTTAATAAGCCGACCATATTGTATCCATTAGAGTCATTTGGACAAAACTATCCGGAGGAGTTTGATGGTTCCCTGGACTGCATATCCCTGGCAGTCACATGCGCCTTCAACAAATACGGTACGCTCCTCGCCGTAGGATGCAACGATGGCCGAATAGTTATATGGGATTTTCTGACGCGCGGCATCGCCAAAATCATTTCCGCCCACGTTCATCCCGTGTGCAGCCTGAGCTGGACCAGAAATGGGCACAAGGTGAGTGGACCTACCGGCACTCATTTTGATCCTTTCTTTCCTCTACAATTTCTTCTATCAATCCAATTTTAGTTGCTGTCGGCCTCCACTGATAATAATGTCTGCATCTGGGACGTTCTGACGGGCGAACTGGAGCACAAGTACCGATTCCCCTCCCCCGTCCTGAAGGTGCAGTTCGATCCCCGCAACGACAATCGACTGCTGGTGTGTCCCATGCGATATGCCGCCGTTCTCGTCAAAATCGGTGGATCGCACCGCTGCCTGCCCCTGGACAGTGATGTTGGTTTGCAAATTTCGCAAAAGAAATGGGACAGAAAATGAGAATAACCAACTTCTCTTCGGCAGGGTGATCTGAACATTGTGGCCTCCTTTGATCGTCGTGGAAGGCACATATACACGGGTAATGCCAAGGGAAAAATACTCGTCTTGGACGTGGAGACGTTTGAGGTGGTGGCCAGTTTTCGCATTATTGTGGGAACCTCGAGTGCCACAGCCGTCAAGAGCATTGAGTTTGCCCGCCGAGGCGAGTAAGTGACTAAAAAGGAATAATTTACTATTACGTCGATTTGTACCGATTAACTCTATTTCAGTGCTTTCCTCATCAACACATCGGATCGGGTGATACGCGTGTACGACTCTAAAGAAATCATTTCACTGGGCAGGGACGGCGAACCAGAGCCAATTCAAAAGCTGCAGGATTTGGTCAACAAGTGAGTTCTCGCTTCGAATTTGGATGTTTCAGTCTACAATCAACAGCGTTATTTATGCAGAACAACCTGGAAGAAGTGTTGCTTCTCTGGCGACGGGGAATATATATGCGCGGGCAGTGCACGCCAGCATGCGCTGTACATATGGGAGAAGTCGATTGGCAATCTCGTGAAGATTCTCCATGGAACCAAGGGCGAACTGCTGCTCGACGTGGTATGGCATCCGGTGCGACCCATCATAGCCAGCATCAGCTCAGGACTCGTTTCTATCTGGGCACAAAACCAGGTCGAAAACTGGTCGGCGTTTGCGCCCGACTTCAAGGAATTGGATGAAAATGTGGAGTACGAGGAGAGAGAATCCGAGTTTGACATTGCTGATGAGGACAAGTCGGTGGACCTTAATGCGGACGCCCAGCAGGATGAAGAGATTGAAGTAGATGTACAAAAGGTGGAACCAGTGGCAGCATTCTGTTCCTCTGATGAGGAGGGAGAGGACGAAAATGCCCTGCAATTCCTGCCCATGGCCCCAGAGGTGGAGGATCCCGAGGATGGCTGGGCAGCACAGGACGGTCTCGAGGCAAGTACCGTGTTACTCAGTAACGACCCACACGACTACGATGACGACATAATGGCCTCCAAGCGTCGCCGCATGCAGCACTATGATGTCAGCCTGCCTGATGCCCCCACCGACGGTAAGCGCCCCCCTAAACGAACGACATCATTCCAATCCACCATCCCATCCGATCCGATCCCTTTCAGAAACTCATCCTCTCATCTCGAGCAAAGCCAGCAAAGACAAACAGCAACCCGTTGGCGGAAAAAAGGCCACCGGCCGCACCAAAAAATAATCTGTTGCGATTGCCTTAACGTAGGATTTCTGTTTCTGTACGATGTCAATAAAGTCTCGCTTAAGTTTAAATTGCCTTCGGGTTGCGCACTTGGCCGGCAAAGAGCATCAGATTGGTGGTCTTCTCCACGATCATGTATTGGAATGGCTTGTTCAGCTGGAACTTTGGCGGCGTCGCCTTGTTGGCGAGCACAGCGGCAGTCACGGCGCCGGCGGTTGTGCCCTGCTCGTCCACGATGATTTTGGTGGAGTGTATGCAGATTTTAGCAAATAGTCCAGACGACATGCGACTGAGGTTCGCGCTATTCTCATCGAAAAGATCCCGAATGCCCATCTGTGAAAGAAACATCACACAATTGACTGTCATTTAACTGTGAAAGGGAATGTCTAAGAATGTCCTACCTGGCCTAGGACTCCCTTCATTGTAAAGTCCGTCGTGGTTGTGAACTTGGGCATTAGCACCTCCACCTGGTTGTCCTCCGAGGATGTCTTCCTAAAGTCTGCCAGACGCCGCAAGATGGGGGACAGACCCAACGCCTTCAGGTTGTTGGCCACGTCGTTTAGCTTGAAGCCGCGCTTCGGCAATATAACTATCATGGAGAGCCTGTCCTGAGTGCCATAAGGTAGTTCCAGTACGTATCCGTCTAGGCCCTCGATATTTGTGGCATATGCGAAGTTCGCCTCCTGCACCATCATGGGTATGTTGGTGATTACCTCGTCGTTCTCGTTGTAGAACGGCTCCATACGCGTAGCTGACTGATTGAAGGGGAACTGAAATTGGAGAAAGCATTATGCATTATACATAACAATAGTGGAAGCTGCGCTACACAGAGAACCCACCTTCCACTGACCCTTGAAGAACAGGGATGAGAGCAGGAACATCTTGGCTCCGTAGATATCTTGGGGCAGCACAGTATACGGAATGAGACCGCGCGTTGTACGGTTCGAGGCCTCGTTGATCTGGTGCACCGTATTGGGACTGTAAAAGTCCACCTCCATCGGCTGAACCTTGTAGTTCTTCACCACCTCCCGGTAGGCGCTCTTCACGGGCAAACTTTGGTCGGTGTAAACGGCCTGGAGCGAGGCAACTTCAATGGTGGACGTGTTGATGCTGCCATAGGAAAGCCAGAAAATATAGTAAGCCAAGGGTAAATGGCAAGCAAGCTGCGGCTGTTTTTTACTTCAGGTACGTGCTCCACACTTGATAGACGGCGCGTAGCTTCTCATCCTCTACATTGATTCGCAGAGCCTTACGCAGCTGGTCGTAGGTGGCCCCGCTGGCGCCCTCGTACAGCAGGACGAGCAACGACCAAACGGAAAATGGTGATATCATAAAGTCCCTGTTAGCTTTCTGCACCTCCACAGATATGCGCTGCAGAAGATCGAGGCCAAACTCCTGGGCTCCCTGGGAAATATTGCGAAGCACGTCTGCATCAAAGTTGTTCTGCAGCGACTGGATGTGGGTGGTTTGTCGCTCAAAGGCTGTCGGTGCGGTCAACGCCTCCAGGGGAGTCCCAACAGATAGTGCCGGATATTGCTGCTGGGCACATGCCAGGCACATGCCAGCGGATACCAAAAGTAACTGGAACCATCCTAATACACGACCTGCAATGTGAAATATGTTTGGAATCAGTTTTAAGCTTTGGAAATAACTGAAAAAGCAATTTGTGGTGTGAATTCGGAATCTACATAGGCCCCTAATATTTAGGATACATACAGATGTACGAAATCAGCTGAATAGGTAGTAGACGTGTAGGTATGGTATCGTATATGTTCACATTCCATGAACCTTTCAGTCCGGATGTCTACAATGATTCATCTCTCACGAAAATGCATTTCCTGAACTCCCACCCCCCCTGTCGACAGAATTGTCAGAGTTCAAAGAACTGCCGGGCTGGCTATAGGTATGTGTGTATGTATCTTAGAAGATTTCATATCAATCACAAAGGCCCAGATTCCACAATGAGTCAAGCCTTTAAATGTTCTTATGGTAGTATATGTGAGTATGTACTTCCGGATATTGGAACATATTTTCTTAATTGTGAATTTCATTTCATATGTGTGTGTTTTTTCTGCTGATAAAGATGATCTGAGGGCGACCTTCCTTCCACAAACATATGGATGTATACGAGTAAGTACGGGTATGATGCTAAATATGTACATACATACATATGTACATACATATGTGTGTGCTTAAGCTGATGCAAAGATTTGATGACTGGGTGCACGAGTGTCCACAAAATGGGAATATCCCCCATTGTCGATTGATTGTTACCTGGTAATGCAAGCATTTTGTATATTAGTTTTGAGCTTCGGCGATCAAAACAGTGGAACTGATGTTATAATAAAATAATGATTGTTCAATCGTACATACACATGTGCGTAGTATGTTTCAATTATTTAATTTTTATTTACTGATGTATTTCGGGGTTTTTGTTTTTTTTTTTTGTTTTCTGTGGGATTGGCACTGACGTAGCGACGTTTATACAAGTACGAGTGCGATATATGTATATGGCACTTTTGTTGTTTGGATATTAATCCAAAACCGGAATGCAATGAGTCTTACACGCACACACGTACACACAAAGCCATATACAGCCGTAGCTGATCTTCACGAATCGATTCGAAACGGGGTTTATATAATGCGAGTCAATGCTATTCAATTATTTTAATTTCTGGACCACGGGAGAAACCAATGGCTCTACCAGGCACTAGCTCTCAAGATATCAATGAATCTCCGCCAAACGGCTGAGCGGATTAAACAATTAAACTGTACCTAACACACGGACCACGGCAGAATAACTGAGGCATCATTCCACGCCACTGATATGGCGGTCATCGTCACTGAGCTCAGCTCTGTGAGAGCCGAGAGCTCGGAGCGACAATCGAGAGCTGCTCGGATATGACGCGACTGGCTACAGTTTACGCCTGGCCTGCGAGTAGCAGCAGAGTACAAGTTCACTTGATGTTCGTGAGCTGGAGAGCATGGAGAGCTTTATAGGTTCTGGTTCAGGATCATCGACAGAGACAGAGTCGTTCTTGATCTTGGAAGCTGGCAGAGAGTAAGTCTCTGTTGACTGGGAAGTTCCCACGCAAATCAAGTTCATTCTATCACCTGAAGATTATATCATAAGAGCTTTGATTGTTGCCTTGTTGCCCCAGAAGATCAATTTATAATATTGCTGATCTAGGAACTACATGTGTGTTCGTATATGAACAAGGGTACCCAGAGCGGCTAGGCCAAAGCTTGACTTTCTTTTCTGTGACTATGACGCTCGCATTCCACTATCCGACTAAATCAAGTTTTCTAATTCGCGCTATAGTCAGTCGATTGGAGAAACCCAATCGATCTGAAGTGGAAACTTGCTGACGTTTAGTGTCGAGTCTAGTGGATAATATATTCCGAATTATATTTGTGGTGGTCCATATGCTTACCAATGCTTTTTATAAAAACTCAAATAAAATATGCATGTATGTATGTGTTCTGCGGTCATGATAGGGAAAGAACTCTGATCGAATTGGATTCGAGGACTGGGATAGCGGGATTAATCCAAGCAAGTAACTTTATTAAAATAGTTAAATTTGAAATATGTATCTATGATAATGAATGCATAATTGCATTTCTTATACCCTTGCAGTGGTTTTAATTAGATAACGGTTTATGTATTTGGTGGAATATCCATTTAATAATTGGCTTTTCGACCGTAAGGGTGTACAATTCTCTGCCCCGTTTATTATATTTTAGTTCTGTTTATTGGATTTGAATATTTCTCATACACGTTTATAGGAGTTACCATATTATCTACTAAACATTTCAAAACTTTTGCGAGATGGAATTTTCAATAAATGTGACCCTCAAGTATTTATAAGATTTCATAACTCTCGTTTGAATATTATTTATAGGGGGATAGTTTTCGTTACATATGTATATAATTATGGACATATATAGTTGGTAGGTTGCGTATTCTAAAATTCTTTTACTATTCTCTGTGCATTATCATTATCAATGGGGAGAAGTTCTAATTTGATTCAACGAACATCCAAACATCGGGTAAAATTTTAATTTTATATAATTCTTGTTCAATGTTCACACAATAAAACGTTCAGATTTAAGAAGCTACAACTCTTCAAATAAAACAGCAGATAATTTAACATTTTTCTAATAAAAGAAATAACAAATCAAATGTAACACAAAAACCGGAAAAAGAACTGTGTTACATACCACAATATGGCCGGCCACATTCGTACAAATGTGCAACAAAACTGATTATAGGTAACGAAATTTGCACAATTTTCCAAATATAATAATAACATTGGCATTTGGCTTGAGTTTTTATTCGTTGCAAGAGCTAATATTCGTCTGGGAATATTGTGAACTGATAGCTTTACCCATCCGAAAAAGCTGGCATTTTATGGGGCGTATGCTTAATTTATTATTCAACTGTAAGTTAGCTCATTTTTTTGGATTATGTGTGTCATTTCTGTGACGAGCATTGCCACTTGTTTAATTAATTTGTAGCTATATTGTATAGGTATATTAATTTCCGAAACGAATAAAGCATTTAGTAAATGTGTATGTGAATTTATCAGATCAGATAGTGTGGGTTTGATTAATTTATCGCAAATCGGGATCCTCGTCCGCGGCCTTCTTAATTCGGAGTAAAATGGTGGTGTACCACTGATCCAATCGAGAGATGCTGTCGTAGTCCTTAACTGCCTCTGTGAAGCCCTCAATGTTCTGTTCCTCGAGATGCTCGCACAAAATCTATGGATTAAAATAAGCAATCCCATATTAGAAACGCACAGGTTCTCCACATTTCTAACCATCTCTAACCTTAATGAGCTTGAACTCTCGCGAGTCCTGGAATGCTGGATACTGTTCCGCATATTTCTGGATTGCATGCTGGGCATTCAGCAGATCGACACTCAAATGACACAGAGCAGCACGAAAGAAGTACTCCTTGGCGCTGTACTTGAGCAGCGAGCTTTCCAGCGACGAGGCTGCCACCTGCTCGTATATTGATATTGCTTTCTCGTAGTCCTCTAACTGGGCTGCGTACTGGGCCACCTTCAGCATGCACTTGTTGGCCGAGCTCACAGACTCCTCGCCCTTAAAGTAATCCGCAGCCTGCTCGTAGTGTTGAATCGATTTAGCCTGTGCGGGAATAAAAGTGTCCGGTTAATGATCAACGATCAACGACGCTGCAGGCCACCTACCAGAGTATTGGTATCAGCCTCGTACATTTCAGCGATGCTTTGGTGGTGCTTGGCGGCCATCGTGAATCGACCCATGTCCGTGTAAATGTCTATGGACTTCATCAGACAGGCGACTGCGTTCTCAACATCAACCTTTTTGTAGCAGTTGGAGGCATCCACATAGCAGGTGCCTGCATCATGGCGACTACCGGCACGGGCGTGCAAAGTCGCTGACTCGCAGAAACATTCGCCAGCCTTTGTCCAGTTCTTTGACATTTTGAACATGTTGCCAGCACGCTGATAGCACTCGATGGCATCTTCAACCTTGTTTGAGCCTCTGCAAAAAAGACACACAAGTTTAATATACATATATGCTTGCATAAATACCCTATCGGACTCATAGGAATCTAAATAACAAAGTTACAAATTAGCAAGATCGATTTTACAATCGATCGTAAGATCTCATTTTCAACAAACTATGAATCACCTTTTCATATATTTGTGATAACATATTAATACCTAAAGTGGTACATGCATACACATCTGCAAAACAATATACATATGTAGCTGAGCAAAGAACAATGAAAGTTTCTATTATATTATATGGTATTGGAATCTGGTGAGAGTGGAGGCAGAACAAAACCAGCTTCGTGGACTTTCATATTAAATTAATGGTATATACATATGTAGTTACATATGAATGTACATACATGCATACATATGTACGCAAGTTTTAGATGTACATAGGTTTCTATTAATTAATCATTGGAATGAATGTAGGAGACACAGCAGCACATACAGGTATATGCGAATAGTCATATTTCATAATTTACGTACCCGAAAAGAGAGCCCAGAAATCCTTTCTGTTGTGTCAACTTCTTCTCGGCGTCAGCCATCAGCTGCAGGGCCTTCTGCTCGTTGTCACTCATTATGAGGAATTATTTTCGCTTTGCATACAATTGCATTTAAATGCAAAAATTAAAAAGGGCTCGACCGGACCCTAGTGTTGAGTGACGTATTGGGAAACTTTTCTTTATTTTATCTCCACTTTTAATAAAATCAATACGAGCAGCAGTGTGACCGCCAGTGTGACAGCGGAATTATCGATATAATATTCCGTCCGAACCTCAGAAATATACCGAATATTAAGGTCTCAATTTAAAAATATACCGTAAAAATACCAACGAAAATCATATTCCTCTTTTTTTATATTCTGTGTAATATTACTAGCTGAATAGGATACTGAGCCCTGAAAAAATAATTTTAACTGATAGATTAAACAATTTTCTACAAGATTGACCAATTTTAATGAATGGATTCTGTGTAAAATAAAGTTTAAACAAAGAAGGTCAACAAATAAGTCCCGTTTCTTACATGGCAACTACACGGTAACTACACATTAACTACACATCAGCAACATTTTTACGGAGTATGGCACTTTTATACCCTATTTCTGAATTAATAATAAATAAAAATTAAATAAAAATTATTCCAATGTGAGTCATTTATGTATATATGTATATCCGCTCTTTATATTAGTATATTCTATATAATACAAAATTAGCATCTAAAACATGAAAAAAATAACATTTATTCTGATATTGTAAGAAAGCGTCATCAATAAGGGTCGACTCTGAAAATGCTAAAGTAAAGGGTGATTTGAGGCAAGATATCAAAATACTGTCGCGAGCTCAAAAGTTCAGTTTTAGCGCCCATCCATACTATTGCGAACACGCAAAGTACGTAAGCAGAAACAAGGCACCTGCAGAAAATGAGAAAAGCAAGCAATCAAGCGTCGTTCGGCTCGCTCCACATCATGAGCCGAACATGACGACACCAGAGCCGAGTGGATCGAGAGCCCACCCGAAGTCTGTGGGTTGTCCACCTAACTTAAGATTTCAAAGTTTATATTGATGTATGTATAAAAAAATATCTTCTTACATTGAACATTTATTAAAGTACAAAATTTATGATGAAAGTACAATTGACATGAAACACAATAATAAAATGGACTTATTGTACGCAGCGTAAAAAATTAGAATAATATCTTTTTGGCGTATTTGATGACCTCCATCGCCAACTTCAGTTCCCTGGCGCCACGGACGCCGAGAGCCTCAAGATCATCCAATGTCATTTAGATCCGAGTCGATTTCTTTACGCGTAAACATTTCCGTGAGGTTTAGAAGCGAACGCACCCGTGAGCTCAGCGTGGGATGCTCCACCGATATCAAGGAATTGCCTTTACGAGTGATAGTGGAACTACATATGTTTCAAACTATTTGAACTATTTGTTTCGCCACTCGTCGAAAAGATGCCGTTTACTGTTTTCTGGGAATTGGGCGAGAAAACAGAGCGTTTGCTCACAAATGAATGCGAAAAATGTGTGGGCTTTATTAGGCGACTTGGCTGCAGGCCGCGAAAGGTGCCACAGTACGTGGTTTCAGTCTTGGTGGGCGTACGACCGTCCTCCGTGGTGTCAAACTTGAAGACTTGTGTGGAGAGCGGCGTCGATGGCGTTAACGGGATCGGGGATACGGGATCTGCAAAAAAAAAATATATCAATAGCACTTGGACGGTTGTTTATTTAAATAGCATTTGCAATTACCTCTCCAAGCGCGCTTGTATCGGTCCATTTTTTACCTGGCTTAATTAGATATTTAAGAACAATTACAAATCGAGCCAAACGTGGATACGGATTTTCTCACAAAAAAGGCGGCCTAACTGTAAATTTCACGAGTGTGACTGCGTATTTCAAAAATTAGCATTTTTGCATTTTTTCAGAAATATACCAACATATACCAATCAAATTTTAAAATAAACCAACTTTGCCCAAATAACCCGCCTCTATTTAAACATATAAAAACCATGGAAAATAATGCTATATGTAATTCTTCTTGCAGATCCATCCTATCCTTCCTCTTTTCACGATACCTTTACTGTAACTGCTATATAATTCTTTTAGATTCTTCATTTTCGTAGAATGCATTTACCCATTGGTCGACAGTTGGTTAATAGGTCTTTGTCCATGATCGAAAATCATATTCCTCGATTTTGATATTCTGTTTAATATTACTAGCTAAATTGTATTACTAGCTAAAATCGATTTGTAACGGATATACGTAATACATACTATACTTTCGTTTTCAACCAATGAAATTGTCAAAATTCTTCTGAAAACGCTAATGTAACTGCTAAAAATTTGAAAAATGTTCATTGGTCGAAAACAAAATTTCGCAAGGACATTTTGGGAAACTGTTAACATGGAATGTGTGTTCAGAAATACTAGTATATACCATGGCAAAATAAACCATTTTTTGCACAATTTTGTCATCAAAAATACCATAAAAATTTTAAAATACCATAAGCGGTCACGCTGGTGACCGCGGATTCATATGTGTGTGCAGTAGTGTGGCCGTATGAAAATAATCACAACCATGCAATGAAATACTGAAATATGCACTGTTCTACATATCAACTAAATATCTACTGAGTATTGACATTTTTATACCTTAATTCCTTTCATCAATGTTAAATTCTGTTTTCCAAGCTAATTTCATTAAATTTTTTTTTTTTTTATTAAAAATATTGTCCGATCCTCAGAAATATACCGAAATATATCCTCACATTTTCCAAATGGCGGGGTTTTCTTCGCTGATTGTCCTCTTCCTCCGCTGCTACAATAGCCGACAATCCCAATAGTAATATTTTTGTGGTTTCATGCATTTTTTGAAACTATTTCTCAAACATTATTTGAGTTCTATACAAAACGCAGCTCACTGAACAGTGCACATCTGGTCTTACTGGTCACCGAGCAATAGTTCGTGCCAAGTGCATCTCATATTTATGTAGTTGTAATGTATCAGAATTAATTCAAATATTTTTTTAACGGAACGCGAAACAATGGAAGTCTGGGTGATTGGTGCTCAGAGCCAAATTCAGAAAAAGTAAACATATAAAATTAAACATCCTTAGAATGAATTTAAGACGTAGCCACAAAATATTCAGTTTGAAATCTCCTAATTTGAATAATTCGTGAAACATACATATACTATAATAGTGGTTCAAACTTTATTAGATTAGGTGAAAATACAAAAAAAAAAATGTTTACTCCCGAACCGTAGGGTTCTAATAGTTAACATCCATGGTTTGCTTTTTTTTCTACACAAATGTTCGAATTGTTGAAATGATGTGTGGGTGTTCGGGGATTACTTGTAGTTTCTAAAAGTATATGCTTATTTTCATTTATTAATAATTTCATTCGATATCCTTGTACGAAAAACATTGAACAGATATATTTATATTTCAGTGTGACCCAGCATTTGCAATGAATGAACGATAAATAGGGAACAAGAGTGGAATGCAAAAATAAAAAAAAGAACTAAATAAAACGTTAAACAGTAATTATAAATTTAACCAGAAACTACGAATTTTTGAAAATCAATGGCGTGGGCACAGATGAATGTGTGGATGGGTGATATTTTAAGTCGGCCCAGAGGGCTGGGTTGGCTAAGGCGTTCGTGATTTAGTTTAAACTAACATTTTGCCTTAGAATGATAGTCCGCTGGTGGGTTGTGGACATGGTGAACATCATCCAACAATTAAACAAACATCTTCTCTAGCATTTTCCTAAGTTTTTCTTGGGCATAGCGTATCTTTTGATATAAATCTTTGGACACACCGTTCTCCACGATGGTCGAGAAACGATATGTGCGGAAGTTCTTCTCGTGATCCATGTATGTAATGGCACTCATACGCGGACAGAGGATAAGCTTCATGTGATCCGAGAAATTAAGCTGAAATCAAGCATAGTTTTGGTTAATTTTCCAACAGTCGGAGAAGCATTTGTTTGTTTAGTTACCTGCACGGAACCGTTGGTAAGATGCATAACCACAGCACACGTTGTGCGGAACCACGAGTGCAAATGGGGCATACGCGATATCTGATCACTCTCAATGTTCACATTATTGGCTCCAGCCTTCACGAGATGCTCGATCATGTAACGCTTAAAGTAGGAAAGCAGCTTCATCTTTTTATCAAGAGTCTTGCAATAATCAGTCGTAGTCATGTAGCTCTCCTTCCCGTCCTTGTCTATGAAATGGACGTTGATCTGGTTCGGAAGCAGAATCAATTTGGTTGTGTCGTTGAACATAACGCCAATGCCCTCATCACAGAGCTGATAACCAAAGCCGTACTTGTCACTGTAGTCGACCCACTTGGATATCCAGAAGAGCGGCTGTGCTGCAGGATCGGTATTCTCATCCCCGAGATTGCCTTGCAGTATGCGCGGCTGTAAGCACGAGATTATTAATGATTATTTTACAGAAACCCTCAGTTAAATCGTTACATACCTTGTTGTTAATCAGATTGGTGAGCTGCTGGTGCAAGCTCTCAATGTCGCTGCGGTAGTCTTCGTTGTGGCGGCACACCTGGGCTGAGGCAGTAATGGCGTCGTGCAAGTTGGCCTTGAGGAATGTCGACTCCAGACGAGTATCATCTCTAATACCGTTCATCTCCATCAGCGGCTTGCGATGAATGGAGTCTTCGATGGTGTCGTTGATGCCAATGCGCGGCGCCATCGTTAGGCAAGAGCTGGGCAAGAACGATGGCACCTTTGAGCCCTTCAGGAAGTCGTAGTTTAGCAGCTCACCAATTGCTGGGCGGCTCTCGGGGTTCGGCTGTAACATGGAAATCACCATATCCGCAGCGGGTTTTCTCAAGTAGCTTGGCACGCGGTACTCGCACTTTTTGATCTTTGAATAAGTGTCCTTCAGCGTTTTGGTCTCAAACGGGGGTTGGCCCACCAACAGCGTGTACATGACACAGCCAATGGACCATATGTCCACCTCGAACGAATGTCCCTTTTTGGTGAGGATCTCTGGGGCAATGTAGTTTGGGGTGCCACACAGAGTCTTCTTGCGTTCGCCCTCATATTCGATGCGTGTGGCTAGGCCAAAGTCACCAATCTTCACGTGCAGCATATCGTTCAAGAACAGGTTTCCTAATTTCAAGTCGCGGTGGATAATGCGGTTGTCGTGCAGATACTTGACGCCCTGGATGATCTGGTAAATGTAGTAGCGGCACTCGAACTCCGTGATGCTCTTCCGGCGCTTGTGCAGCTCCATCATCGACTGATTGACAAAAAGGAGAGATTCATTAGTTCGGACATCCGCATGCTGCTTTTCGGCGTACACTTACCCGCTTCTTGCATAGCTCCAGGACAATGTAAATGTTCTGGACATCCTCGAAATAGCTATGGAACTTCACTATGTTGGGATGATTGAGACTACGATGAATGGTAATCTCCTGAGCAGTCTTCTCCTTCTGGTTGTGCTTGATCATCAGCTTCTTCGATACGATTTTGCCGGCAAAAACATCGTCGGTCTCCACATCAATGATTTCGTAGCACTTGGCAAAACCGCCCTGCACAAGCAATTGCAAAACGTCTCATTAAAGCCAATATTTTCTACTAACTAATTGTAAATTGAATACGACGCGCCAAAAAAAAAAAGAATGTACATATGCATGTATGTATGTGACTGCCGTCACTTCTTTGACAACTCTACCATGCACACACACACGCACGTACGCATACGTAAAACAGTGGAAGGGTGCCGTGCCAAAGGAAACTGAGGCGAAAATAGATGTAAATTGCATGCTTGTATTGGTGGGTTTGCATGCCCTTACACACATATGTATGCACAGCGCTGTGAGGCTGCGCAGCGGTGTTAAAATGTGCACGAGGATCACCTGGACCAATATAATCAACTTCCGGGACAAGCCTTACCTTTCCAAAGAAACGCATACGCTTGTACGTCCTGCGTTGATTTGCGTCGAAGAGACGATCTGGTATATCTGTGCTTTTATCCTCCGGTTTTGCGGCCATCTTGCTCTGATGTCCCCTTCTTTGCCTTGGCGTTCACTCGAAACACAAAAACTTCCTTGCCTTCGCGTTGATACAATATCCGCTCTATACACACGACGTCCAGTTAAGTGTGTTCGCAACGAAACAATTTAAGAGATCAATGCAAAGGCCGAAACACAAATGATCACTTGCAGACTATGCCTATGCCCACCGACACAACTCGCAGTTCACAGTTCACGAAAAATAGCCACAAAGCAGAGAACGCGCCGAAACCGTTCGATTTAAATGCCAATGAAAATTAGTGATGTGCGCTTGCGAATATATCGATCAATATGTTGTCAGATAATATATTTGTAGTATATAAATTTGTAAGACAGGTATGTCAACGCAACTTCTTTTCTAAAATCGGAGCACACTATTTTTCTGTTTTTTTATTGACCATTGACGTTGTTAGTCATATCATATTCAGCCGCGTCTTTTGAAGTTACTTGCATTCTTGTTTCGTGTTTCATCGATGCATTCAAGGCGTTCAAGCAATATCGATATTTTTGTGCGATAAGACACACGAATTCGACGTTTGTATTTTAAATAGTAAACTGAACTGATTGATTATATATTTTTGTACTCCACAAGAAGAAAACTATTCAAATGATTCTGCCGGTTCATGGTCAGCTCTGGCCTACGGAAAGAAGATCCCATTCAGAGGAAAGGCCATGGAGTTCCGTTCGTGCCGTCTGTCGTAGCTCATCTACTCGCTAACAGATGGCGTCAGTGCTCATAGATAGCATTACAGAAAATAATACACTGATATATATGTATGTATATGCTATATACACGATTTCGCATGTATTAATATGCATTGATACTGCGAAAAGATTAGCTACCATATTCAGAGATGCTAAATCAGTCCGCGATCAGGCACGCTTAGACCATAAACACTTGACGGTCGCGCTCTCAGATCTTGGGAGTTGAGTTTCAAGAAGATTTGATTTTCTGATTAGATCTATCTAGCAAAAATCAATAAGGTAATAAGGCCACTCACTTCATCACTTAATACGTATATTTATTAAATATTCCCCAAAAGTTGTGTTCTTCCTACATTGATTTATTAAAGTTTACGACTTCCCCAGGATTGGTGTTGAGTTTCGTTGATTTTAACTATAGTGCAGATATCTTTAAAAGTTTCGTTTTTGGGGCTTTAGGGGGGGTTGGGTCTTCTTCGGTTATTGCCATCGTTTCTTTCTAGTGGGTTTTTTTGCAAGCGGCCCCCAATTTGGCTTTTTCTGCTTTTCTTTCTTTCTTGTATTCAATGACTCCTTAAAAGTAGAAAATTTTCGGTTTTAGTTTTTAGTAGTCGTTAATACATAAATTATTACATTAAATTTTATATCAATAGTGTAGTTTCATAGTTGGTTTGCTTTGCCGGTGCACGCAGTCTCTCCAAATGCTTTGTGTGTTTGTGTATCTCTGCGAGTGAGTGTCGTTTTGAGTGCGTGTATGGGGCGTATACAGGGATAAACAGGATATGGGATGCAGGGTACGGGGTCTTAGTTCCGCTGATCTTAAACTGGTGAACTCCTCCCTCCTCTTCCTCACTGATATCCAGCAGTTGAACTAGAAATAGGCGAATTGATACAGCATCTCTATCTCTCAGCTGGATACTGAGCTGGAGACCTGGTTCCGCTGCATGCGCATCCACTCTACGAACTCATCCAACATGACCGGCCCTGTAAACCACAAAAAAAGGATCAATTAGTTATCGCAAAAAAAAAAAACGCCAATTAAATGTGGCGGTCGGTTGGTTACTTACAGGCGCCGTCGATATCGTAGTTTGACAAGTCCATGCAGATTGTGCGTGAGAACTCCAATATGTTACACCACTGATCCTTGTTGATCACCTTGTACTTTGACTGCTCCAGAAACTGTGCAAACTGCGGATAGAGTGGCCAGTGCTTGCCCAGAAGCAACGCCAACATGGCCTTGGCCGTATTGATGTCCATACTCCTTTGATCCGAGTCCTAGATATCGGGTAAAACATACATGTAGTCAGATGTTTTGTGGCATTAGATTGAATTAGTAGAGTATACCTTGGCGAAATCATAGGCATATCTGTAAATGCTCTTGAAGGAGTTGGCATCGTTGAGTATGCTACGCAGATAGTCCAGTTTCACAACCATTTTCATTGTTGAGTCACACTCGAGCTCTGTGAGGCCCTTCAACCATTCCTTCTGACTGAAGAAGCCCATCTGGGTGGCGCCCATTTTGTAGGCGAGGACCAGCATCACAATGTTTTCCGGCTCCACTCCGATATCTTCGCAAAACTTTTCCATTCCGTCGGGACCTATGGGGGAGGGGGAACCAACCAATATATAACTTGTACATATATCTGTATGATCCCACAATTTGCATGCTAGAAGCGCCACTTACCCAGTGTCTCTGGCTCGTCGGGAGTTGTGTATTCCTGGAACCATGTCAGACATCGTTTATGACTGAAGCCGTCTTCAGCTCTGATATGGCGCCTGTGGGAATAATAACAATAATAATATATAATATATATATTTGCAGATTGTTAAGACTGATTTCCATTCACATACTCTGCCATCGATACTCTCGATTCATGAAATATATAAAAATGAGAATTAATTGATATATTTTTCTTCCTGCACCATACACTACTTATACACTAAAATTTCTATCGAATCTGTCGCTAGTGCTCTCTGTGAACTCTTTTTGTTTATTTTATTCGATTTTCTTCTTCGCTCAGGTTTTGTTTTAAGTGTTGCGTCCGGTCCCTAAAAATAGCGATAGTAAACGTAGCGCAGAGACGAGGCCAATGCCAAGAGCAGACAAACAGCTGAACGACCAGAAAGGAAGGCCTGGCGAATCTTCATATAAATACTTGTGTCATTACAGATTCTGTTGACATTAAAAGCAAAGAGCAAAAGCATTTGCCCAAATGATATTTCTTACTTCAATGACAATAATATCAGAAACAGCTTTGCGATGAATTAGGAATAGCGCTACAATATATAGAGAATACATACATATGTACATATATGGCTCACGTGTGCACATACTATACAAATACTCAACAGTTTAAGATACGCTAGCTCTTATCGGATCAGAGATCTATCTACATACTTGAGGGTTTTTTCTAGGCTAGATCCCATCGACTATTGATGGTGGTAATGGCTGCAAATGCAAAGAAGAATAAAAAAAAAAAAAAATACATGCCGTGTGCATGATGAGACAGATTTATACTAGACTCCGGACACACAAGAAATAATTTCAAATAATATTTCCCGAGCATCTATTTCTGATTCCCGATCGACTCGAGACACAAGCGAAGAGTGCAAAAGAGAAACAAACACAAAACGTTGTGAGCCACGGCAAGGGCCGCGGATTTACATTTATACCCGATACTCAGTGACTTTATGCTTTGGGTAACTTATTTCATCTGTGAATATTTTTCAGCTACTTCTTTTTATTCTCAGCTACATCTTTCTCTCTCTCACTCTTCTCAAAACCACACCAACTGTTATATCTAGCTCCCATCCGACTGCGGGGCGCATACTGCACGACTAGGAGTGAGAAAGAGAAATAGAGAGAGTATGACTAGGCGCATTTGTTAATTATTGCTTTAATAATAATCTAAATTCAGGCTCTGTGTTTTCGGTTTTTCGTATATTCCAAATTGTGACTGCTCTAGCTTTTATAGTCTCTGAGGTCTAGGCGCTCAGCGGGACGGACGGTCGGAAGGAGAGACGCAGAATCATGGAGAATGACCATATATAAAAGATTGCCGAATCTGGATCAGAGGGGATCATTATTATGCTAGAAGGAGGAAAAAAATTGCAATGGCTTCGCAACTACTTCCAAGCGCTGACTCATTCTCTCTCTCTCTATCTTTAAAACACTCCTCGTGCAGTGTAGCAGACGGGAGCGAGATGAAACGGCTGTTACTGGTGTGAGAATAAAAAAAAAGAAACAGATGTAAAAAAAGTAATGAAAAATGGATACAGATAAAATCAAATATATAAAATCTCCAGCGGTTCGATCGATTTTCGTGAAATTTTTCTTGCCAAAAAATCACCTCGTTTCCTTCGCGAACAGCGCTTCCAAACGGCATATGTATAAAATATATTGTATACATTTTATAAAATATGAGCTCACATAAAGCTTTTGTTCAATAATTTTTGAGGGCTCTGTAGCCTTGGTCGTGCTACATAGCTCACTTCGACCATCCTCTAAAAGAGATGTTTTTCGCCTACCAATTATATTTTCAGTTTACTTTTTAGTGATTTGGGTTAAATATAATAGTAAGAATACAAACAACTTAGTTTGCAATTTCTTTATGGCTCCTCTCTTTAGTTTTTAGTAAAATTCTTAGCTCCAATAAGAAAAGTACTGCTGAAGGGCGGCACTGCTATTTCAATGAACACAACTGTATAGTAACGGGTATAAATGTAGAGCAGCGGTCCTTTTCGCGGCTCACAACATTGCCGCTTGTTTTTCAGTGCATTCCATATACATATGTATGTATCCACATTCGGATACAGCGACTGCGCAGGACAAAAGCGAGAGTGAAGTCAAACGGTGGGGAGTGGGAGTGAGAGTGTGTCTTGTGGAGAAACCAGCTAGAATGATTTCTGTTTAGGCCTCAGATGTGCGCAGGACCCGAAGCAAGAAACACGTCGTAGTTCCCCATCGAGCTCTCTAGTGGAGACGGTAGCGTAAAATTCTTCAAGGAATCAATTAATTATATTGTGCAAACGATTCGCCAAAAGATGCTGAAGCTGAAGCCAAGGAACTACTGCATTTCCAATAGCCTGAATGGAGCATTGGCCTGTTCGGCGCTCCTTGTTTTTTTCGGTAAGTAACAGAAGAAGGCTTAGATTGGCGTTATGCGAGTGGCGTTATGCGTGGTTAGAGAACACCGAAAATCAATACTATCGAGGACGGGTCTGACACACTGAAAAAGCAACTTGTCTGTTATCCTGTCCATTGCAGTCACCGCCGTTCAGGGATTGCAGCTGAGCGCATTCACGACAAAAACTCCAAGGGTCAGTAAATACACAACCAAATCGCCATCGGTAAGTCTGCCGTCAGTCGGTCAGTCCCCAAAAATCCAATAGTTTACCCTCCTGCATCCCCCCCCATTGCAGGCATCATCGATGAACCATGATGCCACTGCTTCGCTGTACCGCTTCAATGCCACCAATGGAATCACCTGCATCCTAATGCAGGTCGACGGTCTCATTGGCATCAAGTATCGCAACAAGCTGAACGAGGATGTGGAGGCCGACCTGTACATGCCGGACAGCCCCCAGCTGAGTGGTGAATGCGTTGAGTCCAACATGGAGATACTCACAATGGAGTTTAAGGGTTTCAGGCTGTCCATGACATTCAAAAAGGTATGTACTATATGACACCAGTGCGTGGGTGTCCCTTTTAGGGTGGGTGGGTGCTCTGTAACCCAATAAGGTCAAAGGTGACAGCTCCTACACACTTATTCCGTAATTTTTCCTCGTCTCCCCCCATTGTAGTCCTCTGGCGGCGAGGGATGGTACATCAACCTCTTCGAGCTGACATACTCGTCGTCCAACCCACTGTTCGAGCACCCCGATCGCCCCGGACTGAACGTAAAGCTCACCTCGCCCGCTCACACGCCCATGTACTTCCCGACGCCGGTGGGCAAAGCGTATGTCTGCGACAAGGAGCAGACCGTCATTATGTACGCCCCACACGATTCTGGCGACCAGTCCGGACACATTGCTCGTCTGTACTTGCGCGATCTGCACATGCAGAGCTTCATGTTCAAGGAGACCGGCAAGTGGGGACCGTCGTTCCACTGCAGTGCCACTGGGTCCTACCGCGACGAGACAGCGCCTCTGGCTGTGGGCACTGCACTGGCCATAGCAGTTCTATTGACTATATCCGGATACGGAGGCTGGCGGTAAGACTCCGTTATATTCTGTTCTGTTCTGCAGGAGTGCGAATAATGTTTCTGTTTTCTTTCTTTTCGTGCAGTTACTTTAAAATCAAGAAGGTGCAGTACGGTTCAATGGAGTGAGCGAGCCGAATGTGAGGTGGCGCTTTTTGTTCAAATATTCTCGACCATATCGTTGTCTACACATATCCCCCATGTTTGTTGGATCTCTTGTAATCCGTAGTCCTATTTTTAAACTAAGAGTTGGCGCAGCGCAGAAGCTGATGTTACCATTTATGAGATACACATATAATATATATGAGAATTGCAAATGTCTTCCATATTGTTAATGTATAAAATAATACGCACCATATACATATACATAAACATATAATATTAATTATTAAATGTTAACATAAATCCTTACTAACCCAAGATATATCATCAGGTATTATTTACTTGTCAGGCGAACAAAAGATCTAGATCAAATCAAATCGAATCGAATCGAATGGAATCGCTTCTCAATCTCTACTCAAATTTCAGCAATCTATTGTTATTTGAAATCTCCTCCTGCACGTTTTCTCTTTCTCTTTTGATTAAATCTCCGATTCATCGCAAAAACCAGTCTTTCTTTCTTTAACACACACATTTACAAATTCCTGATTAGTTCTGTCTGGGACAACATGTTTATGCATCTATCGAATATCAAATGCGGTTCGGATTAATATTTCCACAGGAAAACAAACCATTACTGGCCGACTAATGTTCCGGGCATTCTTTTTGTTTCAGTATATCTAGCGGAGGATCTGCCGAATGGATACTAAGAGATATTTGGAGACTATAAAAACTAAACTGTGTTTGGTTTGGATACACATATGTACATATGTAGATCCCAAAGATTACGTTATTTTTATGCTGATTACTAAATGAAATAATAGGCCTAACCTTTAGTTGGGCAGCCGAACGCTTCGTATTACAGAACAGAATAAAACTTGCAGTGGATTTCGACACTCAAGAACCGTCTTACAAGCTAAGCTAAGCAATGTAATGCGATTGATCTGTTTAGTTGCCGATAAGAAAGTCTGCTGGTAAACTAATATCCTCCGACTAGTTGCCAAATGAACTTCGTAGTACGTGGAGTAAGTATGAACGTGGCCCGCCTCCGAAGCACATTAAATGTTCAGATACATAATTAAAGCAACTGGCTACTGTGGCATCGATTTGTTCCCACAAATGTATACAAAGGGACAACAGTCCGAGAAAAGGCTTTGAAATGTAATAATGGTGAGGGCTTAACTTTAGTTGTGTTCCCTAGGTGCTAACAGCGATTATTCTTTCTTAAGGACACTCGGATGCCGTCCACTCCCCCCCACACCCAGTGTATTTTTCAGGCACACTCACCTGCCGTGCTGTGTCGGTATATTGGTGTAGCTCGTTCGGGCTCTTTTTGATTGACTATCCATGTTTTCGCCTATTTCTGGAGCTCGACGCTTACCCCGTGGCATGACTTGTTGTGATGTGATTGGCAGACGTCGCCTTATGCGCCTGTCACCAGACAGTTAATAATAGGTTGCTCGGAAGAATGTGTTCTGTTGGTTTTTGAGAAATAAATTAACTCATTGTCCATTCCAGCCAATTATGCAGTGCACTTACCACAATGATTTAGAGAACAAACATTACTCGGCTTAAAATACTAATCTGTGAAAGAAGGAGGAGACAATGGTTAAATGAAATCAAACTGTGGCATTAATATCCTAATACGATCAACCGAACGAAGAACAAATGTGTGTGTCTGTGTTTGTGTTTAATTAATGCTGTTACAGATGTCTGCGTTAACGTTGAAAATTGTCACAAAGGAAGAGGTCGGGTCGGTGCAGGCCTACCCTACCCCCAACTCTGGGGTCGCGGTGGACGCAATGATTTTTCCACTGTCGCTGCCAAGAAATTCACGGGATGCACACAGGATACTACTGCTGTATGTGTGTGTGTCTGTTCATACGATGTGCAGACATGTACACGCAGCACGGGGCTGCGTTGCATGGATATTTATGTGGGACTTCCGCGTCCGCGTAGTTTAGTTTGTTCGCAATAAGCAAAAACAACAACTTGTCTTATAGTAGGTGCATGCCTGACCATTTGCACCCAAATCAGCGTCTGTATGTGAGTGTGTGTGTGTATGCGTGCTACAGGAACGTTTTACTACTTCAATGTACGATATACGAAATACCGGCTGCTGCTGGCAAGGACTACTTGCTTTTGATATGGCGATATGATAATGGAGTAGAGGATGGTGTCGGTCGGGGTTTCGTGGTGGCCGCCTCCACAGCCAGCAGCTGACGCTGCGCGTGCTCGTCTTTTACGTCGCCACGCCGAACGCACTTTTACCCTCGCACGGATGCCGTATACTCACTTAATTCTTGGTGGTTGAACAGTACTTATTTAAAATGCTCCATAAATATTCCCGTACAAACTAACTGTTTGAATTATTGGCATATTTTTCAAAATCAATTCCATTTATTTATTTCGTTCAAAGTAGTAGAGGTGGAAAAACATCGATGCTATCATCGATGCATCGATGCTTGGTGTATGCTGCGGATATCGATGTTTTTCTCAAACATCGAAATAGTCGATATATTTTTGCCACGAAACAGCTGATGTGCTGCTGATATGGCAACCTTGCGCCAACGTGAAGAATGGACGAAAAATCAATTTTTCGTATTGTAAACACAATGAAAGACCGAGATCGAACAGAAATTACCTTATAAGTATTACATTTAATCTTGGCAAAAATGCCTAGCACTTATTTGTTTGCCGCGAGCAGTGAGGGTCGCGTGTACACGTTGTCCACCAGCTCGGGAGCTTGGCGGGAATTGCCGTATCTTGGATTGGAATTCAAGAAAATCTGCGCTGTACCTAATTTTCTTTGGGCCATTGGTGGCGACCGTCAGGTGTACGTACATGTTCACGGACTCGATGTGCCCATACGGGTCAAAGAGGAGTCGTACGAGAACGAACGCTGGCTGCCCATCGAGGGCTTCTCCAAGACTCTGTTGCCCACCGATCGATATAAATACTCTTCTGCTGACGGCAGCGTGGAGCGAAGCGTGGACAAGATTCGCCTGCCCTCCATGGCCTGGCAATGGGATGGAGACTGGCACTTGGACCTGGAGTTGGATGGCCAGCAGCTTCCAGAAGACGGCTGGATGTATGCCCTGGACTTTCCGGCATCCTACTCGATAAAGAAGTCGTGGAACTCGTATGTGCGGCGTCGCAAATGGAAACGTTACCGCCGCTATGCCGCCTTAAATAGCTGGTGTGCAGTGGCGCCACTACACAAAGATCCCACACAAGAGCCCTTCATTGATGTGGCGATTGGAGGCACAAATGTGCCCAATGCTCCGGCCGGCACGCTGTGTGTCTGGGCCATTACCGCTCATGGCAGGGCCATGTTTCGAACGGGCGTATCGAAGACGGCCCCCGAGGGCTTGCGCTGGACAGCCATAGCCACGCCCACGGGTAGCGAGCTGTCGCAGATCAGTGTGGGCCCCACTGGTCTGGTCTGGGCTGTTTTGTACAACGGTCGGGTCATCGTGCGCACAGGGGTCACCCGCGATAACCTATCCGGCGAGGCGTGGCTCGATGTCAAGACGCCAGTGGCCGGCGCGAGTCTGCGCATCGTACACGTTTCTGTGGGCACGGATGCGGTCTGGTGCGTGACCAACGATCACCATGCATGGTTCCGACGCGGCATCAAGGGCGAGGCAGCTGGCATAAGTGAGGACTCAGCCATTGGCAAAGGTTGGGTGGAAATGGTGGGCAACGTCTCAATGGTTTCCGTGGCGCCCAACGATCAGGTGAGCGCTCCCATCCATGTGCTTTGAGGAATTCGGTTTTGATTACTTACGCGTCCTGTTCTCTAGGTATTCGCTGTGGGGGCCGCTGACCGTTTACTGTACTATCGGTCCGGTGTCACTGCCGCCGATCCTACCGGAAAGAAATGGCGCCAACTGCAGTGCCCCATGCAGATCAGCCGTACTTCTAGTTCCTTGTCTATTGTTTCCCGAAAGAGCGGAGGCAGCAGCTCCACGCCCGGGTCCAAGCACCAGAGCTTCTCCAATCTCTATTCCAAAGAAAAGGAGAAGGGCGTCGTTGAAACGTGCGCCGTTATCGAAACGGTGCTCCACAGTTCCGCGGGCTCCTCCTCCAGCAACGGAGTGGGTGGACGCTTGAAAAACGAAAGGTGGAAACTCAGTGCCGACTCGCCGCCCACCATAGGCAGTCTCAACCTAAACGATCGCCACAAGCAGCGCACGGCAGCTCTTCGCGAGTCCTCACACGCCAGCAGTGCGCCCGCCGCAGATGTGATCGAAAACAGTGGTAAATTTGAGACACAACTGAGGAATCCTCGTGCCTGGTCGCCAGTGCGCAGTGTAGGTTCCGTGGTGGGTATGGAGGCGCATCCAGAGAGCGATTCGACGGTCTTCGAGTCGGACTCGATGCACCACGGATCGGATGTGTTTTTGGGCGAGGATGATGACCACACGGGCTCACAGTTCTGGACCGAATGCGGAGTCCTGTGGAGCTGTGTGGCTCCCGGGGCAGTCACCGTCGACTCAAACAATCTGCCCAACTGGTTTAACGAGCAGGCGGCCAGTGACAGCAAAGTGGATGTGAATGCCAACTGGCGGAAGGACATTCTGGGCAAGCTGCAACGCCGACAGGAGAAGCTCGTCAAGCTGCAGAGCAAGACGCAATTCGAAAAGGCTGTCGAGCTGTCTTCGTGGATAAAGTCGGCGGATGCTCGTTACCAACGACCTGGCGGGGACTTTGAGGACTGTATAATAGAGCTCGAATGGGTCAGTGGCAACAACAGTGGCAGCATTGATGGTTCCAGGTCGGGCGACTCGGGCACCTTTACAGTACTCAGCCCCGATGGAGCGGCCACAAAGATACAGTTTCCGCTATCAGATATTACGTGCGCGCAGTGCTGCAGCGAGGCGGGATCGCCGCGCCTGGCCATTCATGCCCCGCATCTGCCCGTCAACTGCTCGCCCGTAAAGCTGCAATTCTCCAGCGACTCGGAAATGGAGGACTGGCTCTCGCACTTGTCGTCAGTGTGCAGTCAAATCAATACTCTGATAGGAAAGCCGGCCAACAATGCCATCTGGCTGACCAGCGACCTGGGGGATGTGTTTGTCTTCGATGCGGCCAACATGAAGGCGCAACAGATGTCTAGCGGCCAGGGCTACGTGGAGACAATGGATGTGTCCACCTGCGAGACACCCTACTACAACACTCTGTACAATGGCATGCCCTGTGGCACGGAACTGGAGATCTCGGGGTGCGTGTATGACGATGCTGATCAGATACGCTTCGACCTGCAGTGCCACTCGACGGTCAAGGTGCAGCCGCATCGTGTGGAGAAACATCGAGTGATTGCCTTGCATTTGAATCCACGCTTCAATGAGCGCACCACCGTGCTCAATTCCATGAAGGAATCGGAATGGTTGGAGGAGGTATGCAACGACAAGGTGGTGTTTGCTCCGGGGGCCACATTTACATTGAAAATCAGGTAAGGCTGTGGCATCAATAAACTTGCCCAAAAACCTGCTCATCTATCGCTCTCTCTCCATCGTTTCAGAGCACTGCAGAACCACTACCACATCATTGTGAATAACGAGGTCTATACGGACTACAAATACCGCATTGATCCGGAGAGTGTAACTTGCCTGTACGTGAGTGGACGCATCAAACTCTTCAGCGTGCTGTATCGCTGTCCGTCAGTAATTGTGTCCATGCAGCAGATGCACTGGCGCCAGATGGGCGGCCACATCAAGCGGGTCTACAACAGTGGAGTGGATGTTGTATGGGGCATCTCCTGCGACAATACCGCATGGGTTTACAACGGCGGCTGGGGCGGCATGTTCCTAAAGGGCCTCGAGGGCTCCGGAAAGATAAACGCAATGATAGACACGCACACGTACTATGTGTATGAGAATCAGCGGTGGAATCCGATAAGCGGATTCACTGCCAAAAGCCTGCCCACAGACCGGCACACGTGGAGCGATGCCACTGGGCGGCAGAAGCGCAGCAAGGAGCACACCAAGCTGCTGTCCACGCACTGCGAATGGATCTCAGACTGGGCCATTGACTACAACATACCTGGTGGCGCCGATAAGGAGGGCTGGCAGTATGCCATCGACTTTCCCGCCAACTATCATGCCCATAAGAAGCTCACTGATTGCGTGCGTCGTCGGAGATGGATGAAAAAATGCCGCCTGAGCAGCAGTGGCCCTTGGCAGGAGCTGAGCCAGTCGAAAGTGCTCGATGCAGCACTGCATGTGCTGGACGAGGATCTGGACAGTGCACATGACGTTAAGAATGTGCCTGTTGCCGCTTGGGCCATTGCCTCCAATGGCGATGTGCTCATCCGTCATGGCGTTAATAGCATGAATCCGCGCGGAGACGCCTGGGAGCACATTGCCAGCGAGCAGCCACTGATTGGCATCAGCATCGGGCCATCGGGTCAGGTGTGGACGGTGGCGCGCAATGGCATGGTGTTCTTCCGCTATGGCATTAGCAGGCAGAACCCCTGCGGCGATGCCTGGCAGCAGGTGGAGGCGCCGGCTGGTGTAACATTTAAGGCAATAAGCGTGGGGCGAGCTGGAATCTGGGCTCTGGACAACCAGCAGCGACTGGCTGTTCGCAAGGAGATTTCGAGAACCTTTCCAGAGGGTTCGCACTGGCAGTTTCTTCCAAATGCCGCCAACATACCACCCCACACGGAGCAACATTGCGGCTTCCGATCGGTATCCGTGGGCGCCGAGGTGTGGGCCATCTCCCTCAACGGCATCATCTGTAGGCGGTGCGGAATTACAAGCGAGAATCCCGCTGGCGTCGGCTGGAACCTTGGCATCGCAGTAAATATGATTATATTTAAGATTTTCGGATCGTTTTTTAATCAGAAATTTAATTGCAGGGCCAGTGGCAGCATGTGTCGGTCGAGGGCTATATGTAACCAGTTGTTGCTCCATGACTTGCATTCCTATATACGATTCAGGATATTGTATTTATGCTTGCTATATGTATTTGTATACCCTTGCAGACGGTATCATGATTTTGACCAGGGGTTCTTAACCCAAAGGAAGTATTTTGGACCCTAGAATAGAATATAATATTTTTGCCGTCATCTACATAGCTCTTGAGACATTCCAAACCAAAGTCTACTCTCTCTTCATAGCTCAGCCGAATCGTAACCGAGGCGGCCTACTCTATTGGAATTATCATTCTGCAAGGGTATTAAAAGCTTCGGCACCCGAAGTTTTGCTTGCTCTGATGTACTTGTATTATTTCCCAAAGTTCCATTTTACGTAATCAGCTATAAGACGCTTATATTTTTTGTTTTTGTTTATTTTTTACAAATTATATATTTGAAATTAATTACTTATATTTCTTTACAAGATATAATTATTAAACCAAATTTAATGAATGTATCAAAATTAATGTCATTTTTGTTATTGAGTACCTGTGTTGCGGATACAAGGTCGGGCCAAAACATAGTAAGGACATTATGTTTTTTATAAGACGATAGGTGCAAATGGCCTGCCAAATCAACACACATTTTTCCATATGAATTGTTGACACGGACTCGTCAACAGTACTGCCTTTCTTCATTGTGTAAAATTGTTGGCCGGGTAAAGGTGTTGAGTCCAATTTTACGTATGTTTCGTCGTCCTGATGGACGATCCTGATGGATGCATTGTGATCAATGCATTCAACCGCGTCACTGCACAACTGATCATAAAGCTTTCGAGCTCTCTGCTTTCCAACTTCTAGTCGCAGATTTTTTTTGACCAATTATTGCCAAATCTAGGACCGACATTTTCGGGTTTTTTGTTAATTAAGTTTAACACCGATTGCTCCAATTTTGGACTATGCGCATGTTTTTTCTGCCGGTTTTCGGTAAGTTCTTATACAGCATTCCTATCCAAACTTAATTATAATGTTTTTTCACGCTATTTGCACTAATTTTAAAGCGTTTAGCTATGAAATTCGGATTTCAGTACAGTATTATTTATTTATTTAATAGCTTATTATAAGGTTTAAACTTTCAGTACAGTAGATGTGCACAATTTGTTTGCGTACTTACTCTTCGATTCGAGGGCATTGTAAAAACTGAAGACTAATCGAACAAGGGAAAAATTCAAAATTATTAAGAATCGATCGAGCTTTCTAATGGTGGATGGCGGGATCGAAAGCTTACACTGGGAGAAATGTTCATTTGAAAGTGTGCAGTTTCTTTTTGGTACATTCCTTAATGAGTGAATTACAATCAGTCTTCTTACAATTTTTAAAAATATTTTTTTAAAAGGAATATATCTCAATATATTTAGATAATACAATTAGATTTCTCTAATCCGGTTCGTTCAGTTTGATTTCAAATTGATTCCTCCCTCTCCAGGTCGCGCACCTTGCATTTTCTTGGGATGCGACTTTTGTATCGATAACGTGGACAAATATATCTGCTGTTTAACAAACTCACCCTCTTTTGCAATACACCATTAAAGAAATCTTGTAGAAATGCAATTTAGAGGAATATCCCATTGCTTTGCTTATCGAATACTATCAGGAATGAATTGCAGATCGTTTGATAGTTGTTTTTTCCGTTTTATTTCAATGGATTGCAAATGATCCAAAGATTTTTTAATCCTGTATGGATTCATCGTGTATCGTTCCGTCGATATTTTTCATTTATATATTGCACATCGCTATACCAAAACAAAATAAAAAATTTGTCTTAGCTCAATTTCACGACAAAATTGTTTTTAATTGTTAATTGTTTCTAAATAAAAACTACAATGTCCGATTATGACAACGTACGCATAAAAAAACTAGTGTTGAAGGGAGAAAAGCACAAGTAAGAATATTTAACCCTGTTGCTGCTGTTTGTTGCTTACATGATTGTTTTTCTTTCCGTTCCCCGTTCAAAAACAGAAAGAGTAAGAAACGCAAGAAGGAAAAAGACGAAAAGGAAACTTCCAAAAAGCAAAAAGTTCAAGTCGACGAAGACGCAATCGATCATGGCGGCTGGTGGACAGCAAAGACCGCAGTGGACCTGACCGGAACAGTCGCTATAGAATTTGGTAATCGCTGCTACCTGAAGGCCCTGGACAATGGGTAATATTTCCAAAGAAGTCGCACTGTAAGCACATCATTATAATCACACACATAAATATTCCAGTCTGTTTACCCTGGGCGCCCCACACGGCTCTGGTGAGTCTCCGGAACCAGAGGAGATTTTCACTGCATTTCCCATCAATGACCGAAAAGTGGCCTTCAAATCGGGCTACGGAAAGTATCTCAAAATTGAAAAGGATGGAATGGTTACGGGACGATCAGAGGCCGTTGGTAGCATGGAACAATGGGAGCCCGTGTTCGAGGTATGTATCACTGTTGAATAAGACCCCAGAGGTGTTAAAAGAAAGTTGTATTCTTTATTTTGAATGACCTAAGGATAATCGAATGGCTCTGCTGTCGGAAACTGGACACTTCATGTCTATCGATCCCGAAGACGATGCATGCGTGGCCCTGCGGAAAAAGGTGGGAGAGCATGAAATTTGCAAAGTACGGAGCAACGGAGCACGGGACGTTGTCGTCGACGAGGAGCCCAAAGAAGAGAAGGGCGATTTGGGCGAAGTTGAAAAGAATTATGTGTAAGTGCGGCCACCGCAGAATAAATCATTCGAAAGCTAACGTTTTCTTTTTGAATTATCTACAGGAAAAAGTTCCAAAAATTTCAAGACAAAAAGATTTTGATCAGCAAAAGCACCATAAAAGAGCTCGAGGAAGCCAAGGCCCAAGGATCGCTGCATGAAACTCTTTTGGACAGACGTAGCAAAATGAAAGCTGATCGTTATTGCAAGTGAAGAAAGCCTAGTTCTAAGATTTTGCTCCTTCAATGTTGTACTAATGCTTTTGCTGATGCTGCTTGACGAGTAAATCTGCATTTATTTCTAAAAATATATGAGTATTGGCCCTCGTTTATGGTGCACAAACTGTAAAGCTACTCTTGCATGGATTTAGAAAAGTGACGTCCATAGATATGTACATATAAGATTAAGATGATTTTCAGTTTTTATTCCACATTCACAGCTAATGATTTACCAATATGCAGTACCAGCAAACGCTCGCATAGCGATTTATATGCTGCGACTAGTTAATTCTAGTCGATTTTGTACTACTAGTACTACGTAGGGGAAAATGTCTGACCGCCCGCTTTTCCACCCCTTTTGCCGGCCTGCGATGGATGCCACTTGTGCAACTCACAACAGACGGCGTCACAACACACGACATATCGTGCACAACCACCCGAGCCACCCCCTGGGTGGTTGTTTGAACCACCCCGTGCGCTCGCTCGCGTCCTCTCTCTCTCTGCGCACCCCCTCACACCAGCGCTGGCGTGCGCTTCTCGCTTTCCCCGAGCAGGAAGTGAGGACAGCCTGAAGTCTCGTGTGGTGTCTCGTGCTCGTCCGTGCGCTCGTGGCTTTATTTCGCCTTGGCTGATGGCTTCAGGTCGCGTGCCCGCCAGTTTGCTCTGGACCCTGTTCGTGGGTGAAAGTCCACTCGCCTGTAGCCGCGCTATCATCGGATTCAATCGTATCATACATCGTCGTAGTAGTTGGGATTTGATTCATCCATTCCATCGAGCTCTAGGCTGTCAAGAGCGCAGCTCTGTTTTTTGTTTAGTGCGCCATCGAAGTGTCACTTGAGAATTGTCAAAATTGAATTTTCCGAGCGATGGCAAATGGTTCAAAGTGCACAATGGTCCTCTGAATGGCATCCGTGTCATCCGTGCGTGTGTGGGGTATCTGGATTCAATTGGTTAACTGTTGTGAAGTGTGTTGCAGAAATAAGCTATTCGGATCCCCATATGTGGCGAAAGTGAAGCCGTCGGGGCACCACTCATTGAACTAATCCATTCGAATTGGGTGATCTCATTGAAATTTAAGGAACTACATTCGTTGAAACCGCTCTGGCAATTGGAATCGCATAAGTAAGGTCCGCTGTCTGGCCGCTCTGTTCGTATTCCTGTTCTCTTTTTGGTGGTGTTTCCAAAATTGCATGCAACATGGGGTGTTTTTTTCCCTGTGGCGGGCACAGGTATGGGATAATCAATTCGAAGTAAAACTAGAATCAGAAAGGAACGCCACTGCAGCAGGACCACAAGCAACGTGCTCTAAAAGAGCAGCTCTAAAAGAATTGGCGATAGTGCCTGTCTGATATCTTTCAGAATTGATTCATCATCGTTTATGATACATGTAAGTAAATCTGTAAACGAATTCCGATATTTGTGGATCGACCGAACACAATTGAACTTATTTCTTATCCCAAAGATTAAGGATCTCCTTTACGAAATAGTAGCGTATACTGGTAGTTTGATGTCATCTTGAAAAAGGACTTACAGGGTATGGTATACCCCGGCAGCCTAAGAACCATAGAGTGCAATTGCTTTGACAGCTTTTCCATTTTGTTGGGGTGTCTGTCGGTCTGTTTGTCTTGTCTGCATCGTTGTCAAGTACAAAAGCGTTCGGTTCGATTGAAAGCCAGATGATAGTCGGACAGCGGATAAACTGACAATGGAAATCCGTCAGATTTAATTTATTTCAACAGCATCTGCTCATAACTACGAGCGTATTGTTCTGTGTGACAATTACATATGCTTTTTTCCGGCAATATGAATCATTCAATTATGAATAACTTGATAACCAAGTGGGACGGGATGGGGCGACAGCGTGCAGTACATCACTAAAAGTGTAAGAGCTGTACGAAGTATCCCAGTAATCACATATTTTACAAACCAAACCATGGAAAATTCCTTCAAGGCGACTTGACTTTTTAATAAACGAGTCAGAGTCAGAGTGCAACACGATTAACTTCTCTTTAGCGGATGCTTGTCTGGAAAATTAAAGAAAGTCAACTCGAAAACAGCGGATAATTGGAGTTTACTCGCAGACAAGGACTTTTGAAGTATTTTTGAGTTGTAAACGGCTTGGGCAACCCATTGGGGGGTGGGGGTGCTGGAGCACACACACACACACTCAGCGGAAAAGTATTTGAAACAGTGTTTAAGCTTCACATAGCTTTTCCGCGGTTTGCTAACTATTAAAAAGTGAGCAGAATTCCTGGTGTACGTCCGCCCAAGCGAACCGCCTGCCAAGGAACGGTGTGGGGTGCGGTGTGTGTGCTGTGCTGGTGGTCGGGATGATTATCCCAAGTTTTGCCATTATTTTGTCCTCCTCTCGACTCGACTCGTAGGAGTACTCTAAAAGCCACAGAGCTGTTATGGGGGAAAATCTTTTAATTAATTTTAAACTAATTTTCTTAAAAGCCAAGTGAAATGACCTTTTGGAGAACTACCAACAGCACAAGCGTCGTCCAAGGAGTTGAAAGAAATGCAGGCCTTCAAGTGTACTCAAGTGCCACACAATTAAATTTAAATATTTTCACACTGCGACTTGAGAATAAAACGCTCCATGATGAAGGATTTTTCTGTGTACATATGTACTATGTAGGTACCTGGTTGAGTCCATTTCAGTTCGAGATCTCAGTTCGACTCTCTTACTACTTTAAAAGAGACCCTACGAACCATTCCAACGGAGGCATGCCCCATTCTCCTATCCATTCCAATTCCACTGCCCTCGATGGGGATTAGCAATTTGTTAAGCCAACAATTTACTTAGTTCCGTAGGGCTTCACTCTGGTAAGTTGTTTGCATTTCGCAAGGGAATTGCTGTTGCTGTTCATTTTCTGCACTGAATGCAGAGTGAAGGATATCCGATGACCGCGCGGAATGGCATGCCAGACGCACTGCACGGCTTCTTCGGCACTTCATTCCCTCTGTTTAATTATAATTATACCCAGTCCGAGTGGACAGTACAGAGGGTATATGGTATTTCTGAGGATATATGAAACAGGATCAGCCTATCGGTGGTTGTTTACCGATTACGGGGGTATCTTATAGTCGGTATGGTACTCGTGTAGTGTCCTTACTCCTTTAAACTTTTGCTTTTGAAGTCTGTTTCATATGTCACCTCGAGCAACTTTTGTGCACTGTGACTGCTCCATTTGCCAGCCGGAAATATGTATCTTAAGTTTGGCTTTCGAGCAATGCAATTGTGGATATTATTGTATCTGTGTGTTCAGCCTCCCCCTCACTCATACTATCTTATTTCTGTTTAAGTTTGTAATAAAGGGAACAATTACTTAATTATATTGTTGAACAGCTTTAATATAGTCGACTCCCCGTATAGACATAGGCGTAAACATATCATGCTAGAGTATTGATGGAATTATTTATTTATAATTCCTTGGGTGCTAGTCCAACGATATTAATCATACGAGCCAAAGAGCCAAATCATATTGTAGACAAATGAAAGACGGGAAAGAGAGGAATACTTTGGCTCGTATACCGAAGATCGATGGTTCTTCTGATTCGTTTTTTTTTTTGTATTAATTATATAGTGGATGTATTTGACATGTATCACATATCTTATGCCGAAGAATTCTGCAATTCATGCTATGGTCATTGGGCAGTAAAAATGGGGCCACAACACCAAGAAATAAAATAAATTGAAAACAGGCCTTTTTGGCTGATATCTAACGACTCACAAAATGTCATCGTGTTTGGTTAATGACTACAGCCGGAAAAATTAGGAAAAAAGCAAATTTTCTTTTGCAGTATCATGACTTTTAATTTCAAATTGGATTGCTCCTTGAATAAAGGATACCCGAGTAGCGTTTATCCCATAATCTTCTTTGTTTTTCATTTCAGTATGCGGAAAAATGTGCGTAATTAAACTGAAGCCGGATTCGGGGTTTCATTTTGCAATTTATGCGACAATGTAATCCGGCGGTAAGCGATTATACGAGTCAACGACTGACTGGCGGCAGAGTGTGGTGTATGGTGGGGGGGGGGGGCACACTTATGTACGAGTATTTCCGTCCCTGCCAACAAAACAAACACACAAATCTATGCTCGTGTGAATGTGAATGCTTGCACCTCCGAATAATGAAAATAATCAAGGCAAAGGAACAGGCACAGGAACAGGAACAGGTACACACACAGACACAGACACAGACACAATTAGACGGAGAGGCACTCAGTCTCTGTTCCCACCTTGAGTTCAGTTCATGGGAAGTCTGTCACCTTTTGGGGGGTTCCAACAAACATGGAGAGGGGAGCTCTCCCAAAACCCTGACTGTACGATTCAGCAAAATACTTCCTAATAAAAAAATGCAAATTTAATTTACTTTCGGTGGCTGTTGGCTCGTGGCAAACATAAATCGAAGTCAACGTGGTGCTCCACCACTTACCCGCTCCTACAAATCTTCCACGGAAGGCAGGCAACTCCTGGGGATGGCCATGCCCCCACGTATTACACTTCTGCTTCCTGGATGTGTATTGTGTATTGTGGATGTGGATGGAGATGGAGAGGTTCTCTATTGCGTGTCATAAGCCTCTCCCTCGCCGCCACCTACTCCCCAAAACAATTTTCTCATAAACAATTTTGCCTACGAACCTGGGAAGCAGGAAGATTGGATTCCATGGGTGGGTGGGGGAGTATATGAGGTGGGGCGTGCATGAGGTGTGCGTGTGGAGGCTGAGGCGCCACACTTTCGACTACATCTGATGTATCTGTCCACAGCTTGGAGGCGCGTGATGCTGCACGTAATGAGAACCATTTTTATTCAAATTAGATCCATTGCCGGCCGCTTGGTACAATTATGGCCGACCACCACCGCAGCTGCCAGCTAGGCAGCTTGGCAGCTGGAAACTGGGATTCTGGTCCATTGGAGGGCCTCTGGGGCATGGCATGGCATTCCACTGCGCTGATAAAGTAATGACCTCCTTCTGTTTGATTACTTTTTCATGTACCACCTATTAATCGGGGGAATCTTTCAAAATGTTTCGATGTAATCTGTCCTTCCTTTGATTCGAGTTTGTTCCATAGAGAACTGAATATCCATGCAAAATGTACAAAGGACTTAAAGATACTTCAAGATTCTTTCGCAAGATATTCGCAGTGCTGTGCACTCCCGAAAAACATTCCGATTACTCCAGTTGTGGCTGTTACTCTAAACGGAGTCGGTTTCAGACCAGGCTCATTATCGTAATGGACGCTCTGGACTGGGTGGGAAATGGCGAATACGCATTCCATTAATCATCCCGGCTAGCCCCGAAACCCAACCACAAAATCAACAGCAAATGAAGCGAACGAAAAGGCGAAAATATTGCCGCTTACAATTTCAATCTCGCAGCATTATTCAAAACTGCTGAAGCCCTTATCGGGTATTAATTTCCAAAATCCCTAAAATGTTTAATGGCTCGAATAGATGTAGATTCGTGGAGTGGAGTGGATGTTTAGTGGTTGGATACTTTGACTGTTTAATGGGTAGATTCGTGAATGTGTACTCTGACTCTTTAGTGGATGCGATGGGATGGGATGGGATGGAATGGAATGGTTGAAGCGTTTGTGTTTACCTCTAATACAATTTTGTTTGCACAAACATTCTGAACACGACACGACGACCTATGTTTGTGTGTTCCTGCCATGAGTGTACACAAAATCAGTAATTATTATTATTTACTCAACATTTGATGTATGAAATCCGGCATTTCGGTCACGCAACATGTCCGCAAAACCAGAAATCAATCAAAACGAATGGCCTGGCGTACAGTCAGTATATTGTCAGTATAAAATCGAAATTCCCAGACATTCGTTTGGCAATCCAGAGAAAAAAAACCAAATTCCCAAGTATTTGTGCCGACTCATTATATTTTCGGGATGAACTCCTTTGGGCGCACTGTCTGGGTTGTCTGGGTTGTCGGCGCTGTCGTCGATTAATGGATTCCTCTCGCTTGGCGGCACTGGCGCCTCAAAGGCTGCCTGCCATAAAAACTGACAAATCAAGCTCCAGCTGTTCCAGCGTCAACGACATCAAATATACGGATACGGAATGGACGGAGGAGGCGACTTGTGGCATTTGCGTAGCGGAAAACGAGAAAAGGCAGATAGATGTTCCCAGGCCAGACCAAAGCCAGTCCTCGGAAGGGAGTGTCGCTTCAATACACGCCTAGGACTCTATGCGAGAGTTATGCAAATATGAATACTGTGTTCCGGCCGATAAGGGAAGAAGAACCCAAACCCAAACACAGTGCCAGAGCCAGCGCCAACTTCTATCTTGAAGCGCCGCCGGCTACTGTCTGGGATTCCTTCAATCGGAAATCAACTCGGGGAGTTTTTATTTCGGTGACCCTAATATTCGCATACGCAATTTGTACTTTCCTTTCGTTTTCGCTCCTTTTCTTGTTCTTTCTGCTGATTTACAGATTTGTTATCGCATCCTTTCTGATGCGTGAGGGCGGAATATGGCATGGATATGGAATTATCTATTTAGGCCAAAACTAAATTGACTGTAATTCATTTTCATGCAACGCAAAGTTTGGCATTCCACACAGCTTTTATGGCGCGGGGCAGGGGTATCCGGCACGTGAAGACTCGCAATTTGATTGGATTAGTTGACTCAATTGAATCACCCACGCCACCCACGCCACCCCACGCCACGCCAGATGGTAAATTATGAATAAATAAACCGTAATGAGAGCAAGTTGGAGTTGCAGTCGATTAAGAGGTCATGGAATAGTTGGTTGAGTTGGTTTCTTCTGAAAAGCCTTCAAACACATGGTATATTCATATTGTACGAACAGATCCCATTACATGACAATGTAATGAGAATTGATTGAAAAACTACAACAAATTCCAGGGTGCCATTTGTAGGTCTTCCTTGTGTTTCGAGTATGAGAATCCCTTTTTGTACTCGTCTAATAAACCCTCTAATTGGATATGTATTTGGCGTCGCTGATACGACTTCGTTTCGAAGGAATGGCACTGTGAGACGCTCCCGAAAATACAGCGACAGGACAAAATGCTTGCGCGGTCTCCGCCTTCAGTTGTGTGCCACTGTTTGTGTCTTTGGCAACTTTTGAGCAGTGCGATACAAAGACGACAGCCACAAGACTTACGCTCGAGGGCATCCTAGAGGCGGGGCGAGGGGCGCGCAGTGCGGACGACAGGAGGCGGACCCCGACAATGTGGCTGACTGATTTAAGTGCACATTTAGTTTAGAGGCAGCATAGAGGCGGATGCCATGCCAGAATCGGAACGAACACACCCACACTTAAGCTCCGACGGGGCCGGGTCGGGTCGGGTCGGGTCTCCTAGTCTGCATTCAAAGTCGCTTCTGGAGGGCTGTCTTAGATTGCGGTCTAGTCGCTAAGTTTCCTGGGCAGACGTCGCAGACGTTTATTAAAGTGACGTTGGGAGAGCCAGGCCAGGACAGGCCAGGCAAGGACTCTCGACAAGTTTACGACGGTGCGAACGCCTGGGTCTTCAATTATTAAGTAGCACTTGCTGCCTCCCTGCCGGATAGGAGGCGTCGTCGTAGTGGAGCTCGGTCGGTCGGTGTCGACTCTCTTTAATGTCCACCTGCATGCAATCCAGTCGTTGCCCCAGGGCGCCCGCTTGAGTAGCTTTGTCCGTGTAATGCATTCCATTTCCATATGGCAGGGCTCTACCTGGATTCAGTCAGAGGCAGAGGCAGAGGCAGTGGCAGCGCCTCTGTGTTCCATACGTCCTGAGGGCCGTCTGCAATGGATAAGCTTTTCACCTCCATTCTAATATACTCGTGCTTTTATTTACTGTTGTGTGGCTACATGCGAGCAGTTCTCGCATGATGAGGTGCCCTTAGTTCTGATGAAAGAGTTACGAGCCACGGCAGTGGCAGGAGCTGGAGCATGAGCTGAAGCAGGAGCAGGAGTCCACCCGCCCACTTCTTGGCGCCAACGTCAATGTCAATTGCATGGGGCACGCGAGTGCCTGTGTTGCGGTTAGTCTTGTGGAAAATGCCACCAGCGGAGATGCAGTCTGGAGTTAAAATTGCTTTGCAATTTCATAAGCGAACCCACATACTCGTACTCACTTCTCCATTCCCAGTGGATTGAACGTCCCTGCAAGTGTTGCGACCATGTCTATCCATCATGGGGTATTTTTAGCTTTGATTCGCCCTTTTTCTGGTTCAACGATACAGAGATGTTCCGCATCTATTGAATCTATTGATGGGGAAGCTTCGTCTGCATCTGCAATCTGCATAAAAACGCTTCGCATGGAAGGAAGTTAACTAGCTTTTCCTCTATCTTTTTTCTTATACATTTGGCCTCGAATCGAACAACTTGCAACATTTTAATGATATCTTGCTCAGAATCTGGTTTTTGAAGGACTTAACTTCCTGCAGTTTGTGGGAACTTCCACGTTGTGGTGGGGGAATAAGTGAGGGGTAAGATACATCTTTTGCGAGTAAAGTATATTTAAATACTTGACGCCTAGCTTCTTCGCTTTCGTTGCTGGGACAAGAAGGGGTGGCGCAGCCTAACAGTCATTGTAGTTAAAGTCTTTGTGGTGTGGTTTTGGTGTCAAGTGCAACGACAACTGTGCAACGGCACAGTCTTGCTCTTGCCACGCTTTGAGCTGCATTTATTTTTGCCCGCTGACGGCTGGGGTCAGCGGTTTGCAAGTGTTTAAAACCTCGTAGCTGGCGGTCGACAGAGCCACAAAAAGAGGCACACCACACGCCAGGCTGTAGAAGTTATGTCCCAAAATAAATTGTAGTTTTTTAAACACTCTTTCTATATACATATACATATGTACATATGTATATGTATCTACCACATATGTATGTACTGGCTACTATTTATGTTTAATTTGGTTAGTGGAGGATTAATGGTAGAAGCGTGTGATCTTGTGATCTTATGGATAGATACCAAGAGTAATAATGCCTGCCTTTGACTATTTTCATTATGTACTATGTACTCGTAAAAGTTGTATCCTTCAGCGGATCCTTTTAGCCGTGGCCTAATGCCCATGCCCATGTACATGCCTGCTTTGCTTTGCTTTCCATCACTTCGGTGAAACGAGGACAAGCTTGTGTATGGCTGTGGTCCAGGTCGGGCAATTACATCCCAGGGGGATTTATTATTTGTAGTTTTAAGCCCATTTACCAGAGAGACCAGAAACAACGTTCGTAGCTCCCTTCCCTTCTCTCCCTCTTCCCATTGAGGCAGCAAAGGCAGCCTGGGCCAGAGCAAAGGACGACCAGTGCCAGTACCAGTACCAATACCAGTACCAATGCCAGTACACCGCATGCGGGCTGGGGCTCCGCTGGCAAACCGAACTTTCCCTGCAAACTCAGCTCGTTCTCAGCCTTGTCCATTGATTAAGAGTAAACAGAGCATGTAAATGTGTGGATATTCAAAATCTGCATTTTTCCCTTTTTCCTTTGTGGGTGAATTTGCGCATTTTAAAGTTTCGTCCGTAGAGAACTCTACGTGTGTGCGGCTATGTGTGTTTTCATAGACGAGTCACCCCCGGCGGAGTCCAAGCAGAGTTTTCCCTGCCCACAAAATATACTATAATGAATAACAGCACTCAGTCGGGGTCGCAAGGGGGGTGGGCGTGTGGCGAGGGTGGAATTGGTAGCCAGACGGCAAACCAGTCAGGCAGGGGCAATGACATGTAGAGCCTGCCTGTCGTACTGCCCCCTAGGTGCCGGCACTAGGCACAGGGTCCACGGTTCGGCACAAGCCATGCACCATAATTCTCTGTGCCGCAATCACTTTGATTTTCCACGCAGCGACGATTTGGAGGCCTGTGTTGCGGGCCAGACGAGCGATTAGCGTCAGTAGCGGATGGCGGATGGCGGGTGGCGGGTGTCGACTGTAGACTGTAGACTGGCTTTGGCCAGCAGGATAATGGCCCATTGAAAGGACCGCACAGCACAGTGCAGTTAATAGTTTTCCGATGCTACCCACCCTCGCTCATCACCATCACCACCCTCATCGCAACGCTTTGTCCGCAGCGACATCGATAATCATGATGGTGGGCGGGGCGGCGGCAACACGTCACGTCCCCCTGTTGCACAGTGGGGGACAGAGAAGAGTTTGCCAAATTTTTGGCAATGAAAAGTGTGCTCTGATTTCTGCTTTCATTTTCCACACTTTATCTATCGAATGGAAACTGATATGTCGTCCGTGAGTGTGGGCGGACTTATGCAAACATTTTACAGTGATGTTGTGTGATGTGATGTGGTGTGGAGGGTTATGATGCTATCATAGCCCTTACGTAATGCTATATACAATAACAATTTGCTTATGTAAAAGTGGAATTCAATTTTGCCGAAAGTTGATTGGGAATTTGCTGACTTTGAATTTGCTGAATGGCTAAAAGGATATCAAACGGAAAGCAACACAGAATGCAAAACACATTCAAGTATCGCCAGTTTGATTTGTGACCAGGTGATGCTGTTGGGCTCTAGGCAATCCACAAATTCGAAGGCGCCAGCCACCAGCTACATACATACATATGTACATCCATATGTGCGTACATATGTTTGTCCCTCCGCTGAGAACCGTTTGAATGCGCACGGACGGACGCATGTGTCATGTGGGATCCCGTGGCAGGTCCGACTCATTAGCGCGAAAGGCGTGCAATGTGCCATCTGCCTATCGGTATATGTTCCTTGCGTGTCCGTAATTAAACTTGCAATCCTACGAGAATGGAAGGGTGGATGGGGGGGGTGTGGCGGAGCAGGAGCAGGGGCAGGGTCAGGGACAGGGACAGGGAGCACAACATGCCAATGACGATGGCAGATTTCGCTAATGATGAAGGGTGGGCACGGAGACGGGGCACCTCGATGCCTCCTTGCCTGTGTCGAAGTAGGCACACAGGAACTAGCTGCAGAAACTTGTACAAAGTTTATGGTTGTACGTTGATTCAGCCATCATATTACGGGGATGCCGAGGCCTCCTTTCACCCGGTGATGAATGGCAGCACCTGGAGCTGGAGGTGGGTCTGGGGTTGCGCTGCTTGCCTTGTTTCAGAATGTGTTTAATATTATACACGAATTTGTACGAAAGTTACTTAATTATGGTGAGGAAGCCAACACTCCGAGTGGTTTCCGGTCCTCCCCCGATAGTATTGGGATGGGTCAACAGAACGAATTGATAACTAATACTCTTACAGGGCCACAGAAACTCTAGCGTTAGCGTTAGTATTAGAATTAGCATTAGCATTAGCGTCCATCTGTCAGCTGCAGTCAAACTAAAGGGGGAGGGGGAAAATGGAAATGGAAATTACTTCACAAATTGAAATTTGAAATTGAAAATTTCCTTTGACCAAACACAAGAGTGAAATGTGCAATTAGAGAGATATTTATGTTGTTTGGAGAGCTTATGCCACAGTCGTTTACAACAATTGTGCAATCCAAAATTGTGACCCCAAAAATGACACATAAAGATAGGTACGAGTATTTCTGGAATTCTGCCTAAACATGTACTTATTATTACTTTTTCTGAAGTGAGAATCATAAAGACCAGACTCTGGCACTTGGAATCACAATTTTCCTTAGTTTTATGTTTGCTTTATTTCGCTTGTGTTGGACCATAACTTTCATGAAATTGCATTGAATTGTGAAAATAATCGCCATAAAAATGCTTCGTGCACGACTTGTAATTGGTTTAAGAATTTATGAGGGTTGATTCTGTTTTTTGATACCCAATACTTTCCAGAAAACAAGGGTATATTGTGGCTGTACGGGTACAAAAGGAGTCAGTCGAAAGGTTTACTCTCACTCACTATATTCTGTATGTGTATAGATACTATATACATCATGGATCTTGATGAGTATAATAGCTATGTAAAAGAGTCTAAGAGTCTAGAAAAAACCTCTCACCTTTAATGATGTTTCCACTTCATTAGTACTCTAGTTCCACACCAAATAATTCTGAGAACGGGTATCCTTATAGTCGGGATGTTTACTCTAGCATTATATTCTTGATTTCTGTTTTCTTTTGGGGCACAAAGGAGTTTTCATATACAAAAGCGTACAGTATATACATACGTATGTACATATGTATATACTCCCTCTCGTTTGTATTTAGATACACGGTCTAGGCCATACATGTGAGGAGGGTACTTTTTGGCTTAGAGGGTGGATGGGGATGGGGATGTTTTATTGTCCGAAAGGGGGCCGTTGACACCCTTTGCTGTTGGCACTTACTTTTAAGGTTTTTTCGGTTGAGATGTCATTTGTATTGTTTGCATTGTACGAGTATTATTGGGAATCGAAAGTGACTTTTTAAGCTGAATCGGAAAGTGGTCGAGACAAAGATCAATTCAAGGATTGCTGATTCATAGTTAATGCTTCTAAGTACTTCATTCTTAATTTATTTTCAACAAAGAGCTTGGAGGAATATACACACATGTTTTGAAGTATGCAAATTACTTGGAAGTCCAGACAGCGGAGTGATATAGATAGCGAAATACATAGACATGCCACCGAAACTCCATAATAATCGCAAATCGGTTGAGAATCGATTGAGAATGAATTGAGAATAGATGGGATTAAGGGGGATGCTGTTTGTCTTCTACTACATCCCTCTCTTTCAGAGTCCCCTTGGAGTCTTCTACATTGTTGAAGCTAACCCTAAGAGTCTAAGAGTCTGTACTCATTTCCATTCTTTTCTATTATTCTTGCATAGACATTACCTGCAATTGATTTGTGTGGCTTTCGTTATTTCCCTTTCAGAATATGTCCACGCCAAGGAACCTTCTTCCTCCAGCGACAAGAGCTAACCAAATGCCCATTGTCCCCCAATGAAGGATAACAGACAGCGCCCCACTTGCCCCCCGGCTACTGTGCCTGTCCGGCAGCATCCGCAGACAAAGTAGTGGCCCACCTCCATTGACTAAATTGGGAGAACAAGGAACAAATACCACAGGAAGAAGGAAGAATATGAAAAAGAAGATGGCGGCGAATTGCAAGCGAAAGGAGACAATCGGAATGATAGCATCAGGCCTCGAATCAGTAGTCAAGTGGAAAATTATTATATCATCCATAATGTTGCTCCTGTTGAGCGAAACAAGTGAGTCAAACTCATTTCATGACAGATGGTCTCAGTGTTTTTGACACATTTTCGCCATATGGAATATGTATAGACAGCGAATAAATTGAAGAGTATAGAGAAATCTAGTTTTCTATCCAGTTTTTTCCATTCCAAAGTATGAACGAGGCTGTGCTTAATCTTATATCCATTTTTTCTTTGCATTATTAAGTCAGTAAGTCAGTAATCAACAGTCAAGAGTAGAGAGAGAGAGAGAGAGAGAGAGAGAGAGAGAGTGATATACTCGATAGCCTTTGTCTCCAAGTGTCAGTCAATTAGAGAGACTTTGACATGGGTTGCAGGATTTCAAAATTTCACATAGAACTTAGCACAGTGGCCAGGGTATGATACGTTCGGTTTTCCGTAACAGAGCTTTTCCTGTTGCTGCTTTTGTTTTGCCTCCGTAATCTGTAAATGGGAGAGCTGTTGGCTCTGTTTCATCTCAATTTACACCACCAGGACGGCACACACAATAGCTGAATGAATGGCTTCCTTGAAATGGGAGCATGGGGCAGGAGCAGAGGCAGGGGCAGAGGCAAGAAATGAATTACAGGGATTTATAATTTGTATCTCTCATCTTTTCATGCTTTTCTTCGCATTGTGCTTCGGCTCTGTCTCGATTTCGACAAAAGGTCACGTGCTGGCGGTGCGAAAGGGTCGCCTGATGTCCCCGAGCACATTCACTGCACTCAGCGGGGACCTGCATGTGCAGATCCAGTTCAATGGAAACGACACAGAGCCGCCTGTCACGCCCCCCCACTTGAGCACCGACCGACGAGGGCCCCAGCAGGAGCAGGAGCATGAGAGGGACTCCTTGACGAGCAGGAATACCATAATGAGCACTTTAGTCATTAGCAAAATCATTGATGAGGTCGTGTCCTCTCCGGAAAAGGGTTTGGCGGCAGGCCACCAGGATACTGTGCAGGACAATGGCAGCAGCAGTAGCAGCAGCAGCAGCAGCAGCAGCAGCAGCAGCAGCAGAACCAGCAGCAATGGCACCCAGGTACTGCTCCAGCGGAAGCGCAAGGAGGTGGTCCAGAACATACCCCTCTTTCCAGATCCTCGCTTCAATGTCACCCAGGTGACCGTTCCCTGTCAGACCTTCTTTCTGGGCGGCCTCTATGAGATGCAGGTTGTCAGCAACCTCAAGACGATTTCGGAAGCACCCTCCAACCTAGATCGACGGAACCGCAGCGATGCAGATGATCTGCCCAGACCCACACTGACGACGACCACCCTGGTGCCGGCACAGGACGAGAGGCTGCTGCAGACCCTCGATGTGCGGTGGCCCAGTGCCGAGATGATCGTCAGCCCGGTACGTCTGCGGACCTATCCCAAGGCCCCTGTGGAGGTGACGCTGCGCTTTCCCGAAGTCAATTGCGATGAGGCCCTAGTCGCCGGTAAGGTGCCCGGACTGCCCGAGTTCTGGCTGGAGCTGATCTACTGCGGCAAGGAGCGCAGCTGCGGCCTCAATGTCTCCAGGTCCAGTGTCCTATTTGCGGAGCAGGTGCGTGGTTTCCCCAAGAACAAGACCCTGCAGCTGGGCTGCCAGCTGTTCGGCCTGGCCGGGAACTATGCCGTTCAGCTGCGGCCCATGGTGGCCGCCCAGAATGTGCCCACTACCCGAAGGCAGCTCAGCGTGGACTGGAGCGACGAGTTTGTTTTCAACGTTTATGCCCGGAGCATCTTCCCCTGCGATCCACACACGGGCATCGGGGTGTTGTACGAGTATCCCGGCTGCATCCTGGAGCAGGGCGATCGGGTGCGCCTCTACGCTAAGCTGCGCGCCGATGTTGCTTCCCTGAAGCCGCCCACATCGCTGCACTACGTGGCCGAGCAGCGGGTCGTCAAGAGCCAGCACTCGCTCTACTTCTCCTGCGAACTCTTCTCCGAGAAGTACGTGGAGTACTGCTTCGTGTACGTCAGCCAGGCCATTTCTGGGGCCGTAGCCGATGTGCGGATGGACTGCGTCCCCACTTTGCCAGTCAGCGGTAGGTTTCCGATGCATTTTCATGGCATATCTTTTAGCTTACATATTTATCTGTATTTTCTGTAGATTCCGATACGGGTGGATGGGGCCCATGGAGCGAGTGGACATCTTGCTCCACCAACTGCTTGGGAGGGACCCGAAATCGCTACCGATTCTGTGATTCCCCACCACCGCGCTATGGAGCAAAGTTCTGCGAGGTTTGTAATAATACGATATATCCTATGCTTATGCCATATATAGAACTTAGGATAACTACATATGTACATATGTATGTATGTAAGTTCTTTTTTCTGAAATAACTTGGGATTTCTTGAACATCTTAAAGGGCTCTCGATTCCACGAAGTTGATTGTCAAAGTTTGATTGAATGCTTGAGGGAATGATTAATGCAATGCTTACATCTGTAAATTTGTATCGAGGCGCACAGAATAAGTGCTAAACTTTCGGCATTTGTACTCTTCCTCCTCTTACTTCTCCTCGTGCCTTGCCTGCGGGACATTCCAGTTTAGTTCGCAATCCACTTGGAATGCCCCTATTCCCCCAGGATAACATGCCCTGTGCACCCCGTACAACTATTTCATTGTTTTTGTACGGCAGGCTGGCAGGGGGCGGCGGGAGGATTCCACTTGCTATCTGTGGAGGACTGTGGGTGTGGGTGTGGGTGTGGGTGTGGGGGCGACACTTTCTGTAGACAGCATGGGGCAGGCAGGGGAATTTTACGGCACTTCCGACAAGTGCGCGGCAGTGGCAGTGGCGTGGCAGCGTCGGCTCACTTCATCTTGTTTCTTTTGTGGGAAACAGTGCGCGTAATGCCCCCGCCCATGCATTTCATTATCCGAAAACTTCCGGCATGAACATCCCAGCGATAGGGGCCGGGACACATTTGTTCGCAGTTTGCCAACTTGTTCAGAACAATTACAGCCAAGTTTTTAAATGTTTGCCACACTTACTGCCAGTAGGTGTGGGTCCACCCACAGCCTTGCCGCTGGCTGTGCGGGACCCGGAACAATGGAGGGGACAATGCAGGGGGGTACATTGAATGGGTACAGCGCACCCTTTTTACCTAAACAGTTTGCACTCCACAATTATTGTGACACTATTGTGACAAGAAGCAATGAACTCTTTCATATTGTACGACACTTCCATGTTTGATTCACTTCTTCGAAGGAAAAAGCTCCTAAGCAGTAGTAGTAAGCTCACGAGAGCACGTAGCTTGAGGCTTGAGGCTTGAGGCCCAAGTCGCTCTCTGAGAGAGCTTCGCTGAGGGTCTGTCTAGATTCTAGAACAAGTTTTTGGCGATCATAAAGAGACGTGAATGCGGAATTACTCTGTGTGTTTATTCTGCCCCAAAGACATCCCATTGAAATGGAAGAACCTCATTATCAGCTGCAATCTTTCCGAATAAATTATTCTAGAGTTATATTTTCCAAAAGCTTTATTATAAAGTAAAGCTTTCATGAATTATGGTCGAGCAGAAACTTTGGTGAAAGCTTCTGCACTAAAGTTCATATCCTTGACAACTGTGCGGCTTTGTGTTTGTTTAGGAATTTATTGAATTACTTTGCTCAATCGAAACAGAGATGCCTGTGCGCCTCTGAGCCTGTCCTTTCCTGTCGCTTACATACATTCACGTAGCTGATTCGAAACGTATATTTGCCCAAAATTCGAACACAATTTGAAAATTAGTATATAGAAAAAGGTTGGAAGAGTAGGAAATACATCAAGATGCCGCCGAAGAAGAAGGGGAAGAAGGAGAAGGATCTGAACAAAGTTACTCAGGTGGATCGGACCTTCTACGAGCTGACAATCTCGGACCTCAACCAGAAGTTGTCACGCCTCCGATCGCATCTGTCGACCTTGGACGAGTCGAACATTGTGCTGAACGAGAAGCTGAAGGATGTGGAAGGCGATCGCACGGATGTGGCCGCCCACCTGGAGCGAACGCTGGCGGAGCGGAACAACTCGATCACAGAGCTGGAGGAGCGCCTGGTGGAGATCACCAAGGTGCGGGACGAGGAGAATAAGATCGCACAGGATAAGATTGGCGACCTGGAGTCCAAGTACAAGGCCATGCACGACCAGCTCACGTCCGAGATAAAGCTCTTGAATGGCAAGCTGAACTCCCTGGACGAGTTCCGCATCCAGCGCGACATACTATTGGCGAAGTTCGACGACCAGGAGGCCGAGCTCAAGGAGAAGGAAAAGGAACAAAAGGAGGCGCTGTACAACATGGAGCAGCGGGCGGTGGTCGAGAAAGATGCCCTCAAGAAGGAGGTCGAGCAGAAGCTGCTGCAGGTATCCGAGGACTTTACGCGCTCCAGCGAGATCCGCAACGCGGGCTATACGCGCCGCCTGATCCGCGAGAACATTGCCCTGCAGAAGGAGATTGACCTGCTGGTGGCGTCCCAGATCAAGCTGCAGAAGCAGTATACGAACCAGAAGGAGAAGCACAAGGAGATGGAGGAGCAGTACAGCGCACTGGACCAAATCAAGAACGAGCTGGTGCGCAACTCCGTCAACAAGATCAAGATCATCGAGGGGCTGACCAGGAACTACGAGAAGCTCAAGGTCAAGTTCGTGGAGGGGCAGCGCTACCGCAAGGCCTACGAGGCCAAAGCGCATGCGGAGAGGTGCGAGCAGGCGAGACAGAAGGATGCGGTGGACAAGCTGCGCGCCCTTTCCAAGCACATGGAGATCCTGTCGCTGGAGAACCAGAACCTGATTGCGGTGCACGATCAGCACGAGAATGAGATACTGCGCCTGCGGGGCATGATGCAGGAGGTCAAGGTTACTGTGCGGGATGCCATCATAGCCGAGAAGGGTGTCAAACACTTCGCGAAGCGGCTGGTCGAGGCGGATGTGGACGCGCCACAGGTGATCGAGGAGGTGAAGGAGGAGGCTGCCGCCCTCTGCAAGCTGGCGCGCCTCGATCTGCTCTCGCAGCTCATGAACATTGTCAGCTCCCACTCCGAGGAGCTGCCACGCACCCCGTCGGTGGTGTCCATAGGCAGTGCCACCTCCTCGCTGTATGCCCCTGGAAAGATGGGCTTCATGCCTCCAAAGCCCAAACCAGCGCCCATCGAGATATTTAAAAGCGAGGTCGTCGATCATAAGCTGGACCTCACAGTTCCCGACTACCTCATGGCAAAGAAAGACGAGGACGTCGTCTCAGGACGTCGACGCGGCGACGAGCGTTCCATCATTGACGTGGAGTTTGGCACCACCCTTTACGTGTCGTCCTCTCGCGAGGACGATCAAATCGAGGTCGAGGAGGAGCCCCTGGAAGAGCCGGAAGGCTCCAGCAGTGAGGTGTCCGTCAAGAAGGCATCCAGCAGCGAGGGCAGTGTCCCACCGCCAGCAGTTGCACCACTCGCTGTCTCTGTGGAGGATGCCAAGACGACCGAGACAAAGTCCATACGAAGTACTGATGGCACGGGAGTAAGCCGATCGTCGGGCTTGGAAGAGCTCATGGAGGAAGAGGAGGACGAGTTCGAAATAAATCTCTTCTATTAAATATGTATTAATATTTTACGTTTTTCGTTGTTCAGCAAATAAAAATCTTTGTTAACCACAGATTGATAGATCTGATTAATGTCCTTTAAAAATACCTTTATTATTTGCAGGGTCCCTCCGTTGAAACGGAGAAGTGTGGCAAGAGCATTGCCGATACCTGGGACTGCATCTACGAGACTTCCGGCACCACACTGAGCAAATCGAACAACTCGGAGGTTAGTCAGGAGATCGGGCCCGGCTGTCGTTGTGGCTGCATTGTACATTTGGGTTCCTCGAAGCCCAGGCGGATCATAGCGGGAGCCACTCAAAGTTGCCCGGGACGCTCCTTCTGGCTAATACAGGTATGTCCTTCGCTTCGCCGACCCCCAGGACCCCCAGGACCCACTGAAACCTCTTGACCCCCATTTGACCATTGGACACTCTTGATGGTCTGAAAGTTTTGTTCTTTCGAGAGGCGGCCTGCGGCAATAACCATAAAGATGAACAATGCCAAACATACAGAAATGTGTCCATGAATAAAATTCCCGTACGCTTCAGAGGCTGCCGGGTCGGCCGCCGTGACAAAGGCATTGTAACTTAATGTTGCATGCCACAAAGACGTAGTGGGGCTTGGAGTGGGACTGAGATACGTTATGGGGCATGGGGGTTGGACCGACAGACAGTATTCATGCATAATAAATGCCCCACTTCGACTTCCAGTCGTATTGTCAAGTTCATTTCAGTGCTCGAACAAACCCGAAACTATCAACGTTTTAGGGGTTTGCCGGGGCTCTGCGCAGGACGAACTTTTTCCTTGATTATGTTTAATACAATTGGGTTGATTAGACCACCAATTGGCACGTTCTCGCAGGCAGGCAGGATGCTCAAATCGAACTTCCGCTTGATGGTTGAAGGTTGAACGTTGATGAGGTCTTGACCCTAATTCTAAGGGGATGTCCTATAATACTCAGCTACAAAAAACCTCCCATTTCTCCAGGTGGACGGCGAAGAGACCATCTCCCTTGTCCTGAGCTTCCTTCGCCTGCCTTGTGCCTCCCAGTACATCAAGGTGCGCGATGGACCCTCGCTGTCATCCACGTTGCTGGTGGAACTGAGCGGCGGCGGCCTAACTCTCAAGGGAGCCGTCGGCGAGGGCGGTCACATCTACAACCACATACCGGTGGCCATCGAGTCCAGCGGCGGGCAGCTCTTGGTGGAGTTCTCATCAGGAGAGTCGGCCAACGCATCCTCCACATCCCCCACCACCGAGGACGGAGCAGCCGCTGCCTGTACCGGCGGGTTTATGGCCAATGTCCAACAGCAGCTACGTAAGTATTTCACCTGAAATTCCGCCTTCACCTCTTGATTTATGACGGTTGAATCCCACAGCCGGTGCCAGGGGAGCCAACAGCAGTACGACTCTTATTGCGGCCACCCGAATCTCCGGAAAGAGCCGCGCCATACACCAGAAGCCCTCCATGTCACGGCTTCGTTTTACCCTGGTCCACCTGAGTGCCATGATCTTTGCCAGCATTATCATTCTGATAAGCGCCCTTCTCGGGGCGCAGTACGTAGTACGGTATCGGAAATACCATCTGGCGGTGGCACTTCGACAGGACGAAGGATCACGCCTGCACACGCCTCGGGCCTCGCTCAGCTCGCTACACGGACCGCCGTCGCGTGCCACATCGACTACGACACTCCTTTCCGAGGTCATCTACCTGGTGAAGATGCGACCCAAGCACCATCTGCGCCACTCCATACTGCGGGAGAGCGTGGACGCCGAGAACTTGAACCTCGAGACGGAGTTCAAGGATTCTGATCCAAATGGCTTGCTGGTCAAGGGGTGAGTACTCCCGCAGGACCCATCTCTACCCACAGACCTGACAATGCGCAAATGCTCTCTCCTGCAGGGATCCCATACCAGAGCTTGGTAGCTCGGCTTCAATGCTGACGTTGCGGAACGAGCGCTCCTCGCCAGCGCGATCGCTGGAAGGAGGCAGTGTCATCGGTTCGCCTTCGTCCGGCGAAGGCGTGCTGTCCTCCAAAGTAGAGGACGGCGAATGCTCACCGGAGGCCCATATGCTGCCGACCAGCTGCAAGGACAGCGCCAAGGACTCGGAGTCCATTATATCGTCCGGTATGAGCTCCCTGTGCAACAGTCCGCCGATGAACAGCAAGCGGATGAGCAAGTACTCAGATCGCTACGATGCGGTCACCCTGAAGCTTCTCTCCTCCCGTCTGGACGAGAGCCTGCAGGACGCCAGCTCCCTGCACTCCGTCTCCGAGTCGTTGCGAATGGGTCGCCTGGGCTCTCGAAGTGTCAGCTCCTCCCTGACCAATGTGAGTTGGTACTCGTATTTCTAGTGTTCACAGGAATCATAGCTATAGCTTGACATAAATATATATATATCCTCATTCCAGGGCTGCTACTCTCCGGCGGCCAGCGTGGTTAGCACTGCCACCATCCGGACGACCAGCAATCCCAAAGAGTCCAAGGAGAAGCAGAACCGCAGGAAACTGCTCGCCCGACCCGGGTCCGAGTTCTCGTTGGGGAATCAGGAGGAGCTCGAGCTGGACTACTATGACTACAACGTGATTAATGCTGGGGCAGCACCAGGCTCGTATCTGGGAATGGATCCGGCCTACCTGGTGTGGATACCGCCCTTCGAGGAGGTGGCCGAGCGTGACGACGAAGACAAGACGCCGGAGCCACAGCGGGAGGAGGCAGAGCCTCTGTACGAGGAGATCCAAATGCCAAAGTACGGCCACTATCTGAGTCCGGCCAGCAACACGGAGTCCAGCAGATCCCACACGGCGGACAACACGCCCAGCTCGGAGGAGCGGTCGCCACTGAACAGCGAGCGCCCCTCCAAGGCCACATCCCCCTGCGAGACGACGACGGTCGAGGTCCAGAAGAGTGGAAAACAGCCCACGCCGTACATGTCCCGCAAGCAGCGACGCCACTCCAAGCAGCGATTCCTCTCGACGTGTTCCCTGGGCACTGGAGGGGCTCCAGAGCACGAGATCCGCACCGCCAGGACTCACCCCAGTGAGATTGCCGCAGTTCATCAGAAAGTGGAAGCCGACTCGGATCCCAATGAGTCGATGACCGGATCATATGTGGAGAAGGAGACTGCCGTCGAAAAGTCGACCAACGATCTGCAGGAGTTCCTTGCTCTGGACGATATCCAGTTCGCCGACGAGAGTGGCAGCGACTATGAGACGGTCACACTCAAGCAAATGGCAACCACAACGGAGTCCAAGATGGGACTCGACGATCTTCAAACGAAGCTACGGGCCAAGTCGAGAGAGGTGTCCGTGTAACACGAGAAACGAGAGTATTATGTATATAGGAACAGCACAAATAATGGAGTTTACGTTTACGTTTAGCAATAGCATTTTTAAGATTCTGTAAAGTGGTACATATACATATGACAGCAGCATAAGAAACATAAGCCACCTCGGGGTGTACGATGTATGGGTTTTTTTTTTGTATGTTTTTAATATATCTCTAGTCTTAGAGCAGCATACTTGTCGTATAGACCACATTGGAGTGTAGTATGTGGTTCTTTTTAGGAGGACTAGAACATATCTCTAGTCTCACGTTGTAAATGTAATCTAAAAATATCGTAGATGAGTTTAAGTTAAATTTAGTATCTATTCGCACACAGATATGTATACAGTCCAATTATTCGAGAGAAATATGTTTTTATTATCTATATCTATCCTTGATTTAGAGATGTAATGGAGGAGTTATGGCCTGCCCTTTGTGATCCTTATTTACTTACTGCTTTCTATGCATTAACAAACATTCTAGTCAAAATTATAATGTATGTAGTGGAAATTATTTTTGGAATTTAAAAAACAATCAAAATATGTTTCGTTTTTGAGATTTTGTGACAACACACCGCGCCCCGACCTCTAAGCTATATACAAATACACGACTTGTACGATGTACATGAATCATATAAAGCGTTTTATTATCTCACAAAGTGGCCGACCGACCGATCGCTCCTACATATTTCAGACTAAATGATTGTTACAAGAACACAATTTCCCTAAGAAGTAATACTATTCTTGGAGTCTTCTTGGAGAAATTATGTTTTCGTAAAGCATTTCGGGCGACTCTCTGAAACTTTTTGATGAATAATTTGATCGTAATTGTCCAGTTGCTTGCACCAGACGCCACCATTTATGCTGGGATCGGCAGCCGTCATTTTGATGCGGTATGCCAGTAACTCCTGCCGTTTTTGCTCCCTCCTCATCTCCACGATAAAGGGGGCATCCTTAGTCTGGTTCCGATGCATCGCTTGGCAAATACAACATTCGATTTTCTTTGGGTCGTTTTCTTTCTCCTCCAAAGGCGGCTGACTTGTTTTCGGTGCTTCCAACTTCGGTTTCGACTTGATTTTTCTCTTCTTTCGAACTGAAGGATCGACTTTGGCGGGAACATTTTCATCCAACATGCTGATAGAATATGGATAATTAAGAACAGTTGGAGCTATCTTTTCCATGTCTATTTCATTGCTGAAATTATGCGTCGACGAGTTTGAGCTAAGAAATTCCTTCAACTTATTCACATACTCATCATTGGAAGAAACTCCAGGATATTCTTCGTTTTTATGGGAATCCAGATTCGCGACTTTCATTAATTCCTCTGAACGAATATTGTTCATTCTCATGTTGCTTCTTCGGAGCTTCATATCCTCGTCTGGATTCTCCAAAAGCTGTTGTTCGCATGGCCTGACTTCCACACTGCTCCCGTGACCAACCAGAGCCTTATGCTTCTCAGCCGCTTCGATTTCGCGGAGAACTTCGAAGATCATAGAGGATGCATCGTTTTGGGTAGACTTGGTTGAGCTCCCGGAAAAGCTGCCCAGGTTCCGTTTTCGACGATTAGATAGTCTACTTTGTTTACGTTGCTTCTGTTTTTGGTTCCCTGTGCCCTTTTTATGCCGTCGTAATATTTCCCCTTTGGATTCGACCTTTGATGAAAAGCTAAGTATATATTTTTGGGCATTGCAAGTTATTGGTGCATTTGCTGACTCTGCGGACGACCTAGGCTGTGGCTGACTGGTAGTCGGCGCCACATCTATTACGGGGGGCTCGACTCTTTGGATGAATTGATTGTTCTCAACAAGGTCGTATATTTCAGTATTAAGTTTGTCGTCGTCGAGTAGCCCCCTGGCGTAGCTCAGATTTCTGATATCTATACCATATTGTATGGGTTGATGAACCGGCATCAGTGGTAGCTCTTGGTGGGTGTGCGGGTAACCTTTCGACCTGCACCATGATTCGCGATCTTTGTTTCCTTGAAGACTTTGATAAAACGTGTTTTCCTTTCGAGCTGGGCTTTTGTTCTGCCGCCCACCGCGAGCCCGACCCGGAGCAAACGGATATACGCTAGGTGGAGCTTGCCTCAAGGGTACATCCAGAAAGGAGATGTCCTTTCTGCTTCTGAGGTCGTTCTTCTTTCTGGTAGTGGGCCAAGCGCGTGCGCCACTGTCAAGTTTTTCCATGCTGCACAAGACATTTGCCACCGAGTCTGTGAAATACTTGGCATTCGGATATTTGGTTATGGAATGGGAAAACTTCTTCATATATATTTATATGTCTATAAATTTAGAATTGTATGTAAAAATATGAGATAAAACAGGCATACTGTATCTCCAGGTTCCAAACAGATCGGATATACTTACTGTCTCTTGGGAACAGGAAACTACATAATAAATATCTCTTAGATTAAATGATACCTAATGATAATGACGATTTTCTTTCAACATGTTGCATTAATAAAGTTTATTTTCAGGAAAATACTTTCATTATCGAATAATAAATGTGGCTCAAAATACAAATTGGAGAGCGAGAGAGAGAGAGAGAGAGAGAGAGAGAGGGGAGGGGTGCGAGTATCTTATGCTTACATTAAATATGGGATTAGATAAGTACATACATATGTAAAATGTTAATTGAATTAAACTAGCGTAGCTTTATGTTTTGTTATTTGTTTGTTATTTGTTTGACGACATTTATTGGTCCTACCGGTGCCTGTTGAGAAGCGTTTTGGTTGTAGTTCTATCATAGGTACTCGATTCCATTCCGATCCGATCCGCATGAGTATATGTATTCTTGGGAAAGGAAGGAGTAACTCCCATTCCCCCTCCTTCACTTGTTAATTGGATCTGGATCATTTACTTAAATACTTAGTGGTAGCCATAACATCAATGGATTGTTATTTTAAAAGTTTTTATTATTGCGTTTAAATAGTTAGTGAATTTGACGGCCAATTGATTCGAATGTTATGTAAAATCCGTTTTCAGAACCTCATCTGAAGAACACTACAAATGAGTATGTATGTGGTATGGGTTACGGTTACGTCTTTTCAATATCAACATCATTACATTGTAATTAATTGCTTGTTTCAATATATATTTATAGGTACTATTGTACATACAACATTCAAGGTGGCTCAAAGATATATTTCCAAAGAAAAAACCGTATAAATATATTGTGTAAAAATGTATAAATGTATTACAACGATCTTTTCAATTCTCACCGCGGAAATGTGAGTTTTTTTTTTCGTTAACCGGGGGACTCTAGAGCCGGAATATCGACTATGCTTTAACTTTAGCTTTTCTTATGCTGGATATACGGTTTAGTCTAACAAAAACTGCACAAAGTGATATGATTTTGGTCTCAAATGGCATACATTTTGATAGCAGAACGTTAAGGAGATTTTTGACCCCTTCTTTTGGGAATAATACAAGTACATACTCATACTCGCAGTATATACTCGTATATAAATAAAACAATTATAATATGCGCTCTTGAGATTCAAACTAATATCTCTAAAGTTTTTGTGGGAAAAATTCCCAGAAGACCTTTCCGGAGGAGTCTTGACTGCAAAAAGCGGTACTGGAGCGAGCTTGAAAATTATAATTGAAAATAATTGTAAGAGTAAATTTGGCTTAAAGAAGTTATTTTTTCGAATGAGAAAAATAGTGTGGTCTTTTAATTTCTACAGATTCTTAACCAAAACTTAAATAAAAATAAACAGAATCCTTAAAGCCGTGCACAGAATTTTCCTAAAATATGTATGCATAGTATTTTTTGCTCGCCCAAGAATTTGAGAGATTTTTCTCAGATATACAATTATTCTTAAATCATAAAGGAGCTACCATCGGAAGCCATTTCTATCGGTTATAATTTCAGTAATTTCTTGCGATTCGTTTCGTTTAAAATTGTGCGGCTTTATGAAGAATTATTTGGAGTAGTATATTGTTTAATTGGCTTGGGTTTTCTAATAGTTATAATTATAGATAGGAATAGTTTATGTCTTTAACATCATTAACACCAACGTTTAGTTGTTGAGTTTATTACAAAATTCTGGTACTAGCAGTATTTAAAAAAACAAAAAAAAAATGTTGATCCCATTGACTTAGATTGTAAGCGCTATAAATATTCGATATATCTGAATATATATCTCTATCTTGTATAACATTTATTCGCTTGTACTGCAGCTATAACAAATGTGCACGATATTTGGCTATACTTGAAGAAAGCACTAGCTATAGAGAGTGCACAATACGATTATTACAGGTTTATACGGAACGTGTTCCGTAGACGTTCTATAAATGGTCTATAAATCAAAAGCGTTCGGGAATGGCCGGCAGACGAGCCAAAATGTGTCATGACTTTGCTGTCCGTAGTTTTAGCTTTCGCAGAGATCTCATAATTCATCATTTATAAATAAACTAATTCACACGCACGTATCTATGTATAAAATTGATGTCCGATGTTTGAATATTGCGCAAATACGATACTATAAAATGTTCCGTGGAAACCGATAAAAGAAACACACAAATGATCGTCAAAAGTGCTATGGAGAACTGTACGAGTATAATTCGTATATGACAAACAATTTTCCTGGGATTTCGTGTTTAAATGAACAGATTCTGTTGGTCATCCACGAGTCACGGAGTCACCGAGTCACCGAGTCATGGAGCCTCTCTGGGCCACTCTGGGCGTCTATGCCTTATCGGGTTTGATTACTTTAGCCTCGCAGTCGGATGGGTCTATATCTTGCTCCACAATGACCGTATTTCGTGATATTCTATCCGCCAGCTCGGTGACGGGGTCCGACGGTTTGGTTGAAGCTCTGACTTCCGAACGTCTTCGTGTGTTCTCGTCCTGCTGCTCCTTCCTTTGCACATCGCTCAGCCTGAAGGCCTCCAGGAACTCGTTCAGATCCACCTTGCCATCCCCATTCAGATCCATCATGCGGCACTTCTCCAGCATCTCCTCCTTGGAGTAGGCGCCCGGCATGTGGGCCGTCAACAGATCAATCGCTGTCTCGAATTCGTCCAGAGTTATCTCCCCTAAGGAATGGGAAATGAAGCTGGATTATCGGTGCTCAACAGTGCGGAGTGGATGTGAAGTGGAGAGTGTACTAACCAGAATCGTCAGCATCTATGATATTGAAGATGGCCACCAAACTGGCTTTGTTCGCATACAAGGCGTCCATGACTGAGGTTCCATCTGCCTCGGCCTCCAGCTGCAAAGCAAATAGGAATATCTTGTGGATTCACACAGCAAAACGTGGACACTACTCACGATCACGTCCGTATCCAGTAGATCCAGGGTGGTGTAATAGTTCACCATGTGGCTGTCGGTGCCTGGGGCCAGCTTATCGCGCAGCAGACGCCAGGGCAGTCCCAGCTTTGTGACCTTCTCCATAACATAGCACCAGTTCGTAATGGTTATGCATCCGGTGTTTTCTGGATCGAACTTCTTGAACTCATCCTCCAGTTCGTCGCGATAGTCCCGCATCTTTACGGCGAGCTCCTTCAGGGCGGAGCTCTCCACCATGCCCATGCGCTGCTTGAAGGACAGACGCTTCGACTGCGAGGCCGCCGATATGTACTGCACAAAATGGGGCATCAACTGGTTGTTGAGTCGTATGTAGGCGCCCTTATTGGAGCCAATCGCATAGTAGTTGGATGCCGAAAAGATCGTGATTACCTGTGGAATGCGGGATGGTTCAAGGGAGTAGTCTGGGGGAGGGCAGAAAGGAGCCACCCACCTTGTTGTCATGCATGAACTCGTGTCCGTTGGGCTTGCACTCGTGGGAGCGTATGACATAGCTGAGTCGGTGGCGCTGCAGGAAATTCTCAGTGACGTCGGGCCCAAACCAAACACCAGCACCCCGCAGTGTGTTCGGCACGCATCCCATCACGGTCTGGGGGTCGCTCCACATGATATCGAAGATCTGCAATGGCAGGATCGTATGAGGTATAGATAGATGGAGCCCTTCTTTGGGGATTCAGGTACCTGCTGCCATTCGGTTTTATCCAGAGGCTCGCCATCTGTGAGCGGTGGTCGCAGAATGGATACGTACTGGAAATATGGCATAGTTAGTGGATGATCAACGATTTAGTCAATGAGGGAGGATCGCACCTTGCCCCGATCGATGCTCTTGATGAGGTCCAAGCTGGTGTTGTCGGAAATGCCACCGTGGACGATCAGCACTCGACTGTTGAGAACGGAGCCTAGTGGAAGCCATCGGTAGACCTCGTCGATGATCGCCAGCAATCGCTTGTGGTTCCGCTGTACGGCATACAGAGGGGGTGAAACCTCTACAAATCCTTCGACAAATCGACGGAATACTTACGGGATACTTGCCCTCCACCTCACGAATGAATCCATAGCGGGCATTCATGACGCTGTCTTCGTGGTTGCCGCGATTCAGGAAAACCGCCTGGGGAAATGCCAGATACAGGGACAGCAGCAACAGCAGCACCTCCAGTCCACGCTTGCCCCTGTCCACAAAGTCCCCATTGAACACATAGGGATTGGAAGATGAAGGAAGACCGTTCTAAACGATAGGGGAATGCCCGTAAGAATCTGCAGAGGATCCGCGACTGCTTCTCACCTTGTGCAGCACCACAAGAAGATCGTCGAGTTTTCCGTGTAGATCGCCGCAGACAGTGACCTGCTGCGACACTGCAGTGGACACCATCGAGATGTTCGGCAACTGCTTGAGGGACTTGGCACCCTCGCGCAGGATCAGCGCCACATACTTCGGATGCAATCGGTTGCCCTGGAAACGACTATATGGTTGGGACATGGACATGGACACGGCGCTACTGTTGCTGGACACTTACCCGTTTCTTGCGAAAGACGTCAATCAGGAGATCGATGTGACTCTTTCGAATTGGCATCTCTATTTTGGCATTCACAGTATCCCCGGCCTCATCCATCATATCGTCCTTTTCGTCCAGCAGGGAAACTGTGGAGTACAAAGAAGTAGTGCCCTGGATCCTGTGGTTAGTGCTCGATGGGGAAAACTTACTTATGGACTCGCCATGATGTTGATTTTTCCTGCCTGCGGCCTGGGGCATATGTTTGATGAGGTCATTGAAGAATTTGTACAGCTGCGGGAGAACAGAATGTCACGCATGAATACACTCGCAGGGAGAGGGGAATAGGGGTAGGCGAGGGGAGGGGTGGGGTTCACTCTTGTGGTTGCACTTGCAGTTCCACAGTTCCATCGACTTGCTATCGACTTTTGAAACTCTACAAATGCAATCGTCCGACGTATGTACATACATATGGGGGCCATACATATGGGGGGGAGGGGAGGGGGATACTCGTGACCCTTCTCAGAATTTTCCTCACCTCAGCCTGGTCCTGTTCGCTGGCGTACTCTAGATTCTGGAATATCTGCCAATTGCAGCGCCTCATCATTTCGCGACGTGCCTGATGCCTGCGATACCATTTCTGGATAAATATTGCCGCTCTGATAGCTAAAAGATACATTTATCGATTATTAAATAAATTGTTGTTTTCAATTTTGTATTTTGTAGGTTACTTGCTAGCGACTGTATGGGTGAGGGGTGAGGTAGGGGGAGGGGGAGGGAGAGGGAATTTGTACATCGAGAACCAGATTCAAGGAACATTCAAGAATTTCTATGAAATGCAACATCAAAAATCAAAGCCATAATCTACACCTAAAGACGACGAAAGCTGGGGGTTTTCTTAAAGTACTCTTTCGACCTTTGACATTTTCAAGCATTTTCCGTTCGACGCTTATCGGTACAAAGTTCACAAAATGCAAATGTTTTCATGGATGGAGTTGGCTATGGTTATGGGAATGGCATGCGAAATGCGGGATACGGGATTCAAGATTCGGGATGCGGGATGCGGGATGCCGGATGGGTTGTGCGGAACAGTATGGACAGTACTCGCGTTAATTACTTGCCGTTCTCATCCATTCTGATGCAAATTTACTCGTCTGCTATACACGTATGTACACACACACTGAATGCTGAAAACGTCAAAGACAGTCAAAAAATGGTAGGCGGCAGAAACGGGTTGGGGCGGCGTAGGGCAGGGGTTTTGTGGCAACAACAATTCTACTTCTACCGGCAGATAGTACGAGTGTGAGAGACAGATAGAGAGAGAGAGAGAGAGAGAGGGGCTTGGGTCTGGGTCTGCATTTTCAAAATCTTTTACACACTTGTCGCTGCGTCTGGTGGGGGGGGCGGTGGTTTTTTCTTTTTCAAATTTATACAGCCCATAAGATGGGTCGAAAAGTGCTTCAACATTCGCCGTTGTCCGATACCCAGCTGCAAATGTTATTCCGGGATTTTTGTCATATAACGTTACTCAAAATCTCCACATTGTACAAGCCAAAAATGTATTCGATCGACACTAGTTATTCGGGCACTTTCCCTCTCATGTCATGACTGAGTATTGAGGATGTTTTCTTCTTTTAATCTACAATTTTGTGATGTTTCCGAAAACATTTGATAATATATTCAATAGCTAAATCAATGTATAAGTACATGTCCATCTGTTTGTTGATCCTGTCTTGAGGATACTAATTGTATGAGATCTTGAACGCTTCGAATCCAGTTTCAGTCCGCACTCAGTAATTTCAGAATCGGATAATACTCTAGGTGTAATGTAATACAAAATATGTTATGGTTTTCATGCTGGACTGCTATTTCCACCTACGAATATACATACATACATACATATATGCGGGTGGGATCTGTAATCTGTAATTAATCTTAGTAACAATTAATGTTAGAATACCTGATTACACCGTTCGTCTAATCGTCTAATGTAAATGGCCTAAATGATGATTTTTGGACAAGGGAAAAGTGCCGAAAAGTCAGTTACTGCCCTGCATGACGAATACTTTCTGGACCGTATGAATACATATATATATGTACATATATATTAATTTTCTGTGACTGTCAAAAAAGGAAAAGGTCTGTTAATAACATTTAAGGCACAGGCTGGTTTGTTTAATTATATAAACTGGGCGGATGAGAAAAGCCTTGGAAAGGCTCAGGCCCAAAGGCTTAACCGCAGCGATTTCAAGGCAGTGAAAATGAGAATTCATTGGTTTTCGTGTGTCATCCTTATGCACTTTTGAATGTCCGACCTAATAACAAACCCTAAAGAAATACTCGAAAGTTTTGCCTCTGGCTCTTTCTGGCTTTCTGCCTTTCTGCGTTTTTGAAGGCAAACTCAAACTCGAACTAAAACAAAAACCAAAAACTTTCTATTTTTCGCCGTGCACGCCGCTTTAAACCGCATAGAGGACCCGGAACGACTGGAACTATTACAATGCTCGTACTTATTGCAGCAGTAGAAAGAACTACGCGATGACTATGACGATGCCTCGTGCTCTGCTCTGCTCTGCTCTGCTCTGTTTGCTTTTGTGTGGCGAGGCAAGTGTGTTGTTGTTTTGGTGCTTTGAAAAGGCGTAGCACAGTGGGCCGCACACCCAGGAAAAGTGAACAGAACTTGTGGTGCCAACACCTTGCGCCCGAAAGCACATGGCCTCCCCACAGTATTCTTTGTTCCAATTATCGAATCGGTGGACGGTCCGTCCTCCCATCTGTCCGTCCGTCCGTCCGTCCCTCCCTTTTCCAATTTGCCTCCATGTCCGCTTGTTTGTGGTTTAATTTCTGGCTGGCTGCGTGACTAGCTGAATGAGTATACTACTGTTATGTATGCCAGAGTATTGACCCACACTCGTATATACATACATGTGTACATATGTACATATACATACATATAGCAGTATATCTGGCTTTAGTTATTGCCAACTGTCCAGCTGTCTTACCAACGGCCCAACAAACTATGGGGTCTTTCTTTGGTGGTGTTCCTTCGCTTTTATGGAGACGGAGACGGAGGGTGTCGTCGTCTTTCTGGCTCGGATCCATGTGAATCGCTGGTAAAATAAATTGGAACAAAGAATAAGGTTAGCGCAAGCGCCGGAAAACGACCACGGTCATACTAGCAGGTCTCTGTGGTATGGCCTAAAGGTCTTCGATGGGTAGTGCAAGTGCAGGTCCACCACCAAGCGGCCCCTAGGGACACCCAGAGGTACCACCAAAGGACACATTAGGGACATATGGTAATTGTGTGTAATTGTGGGACTACTTCAAGCTCTATCTTAACTCGAAGTTTTCGAGCAACTAAGAATTTGCTGAGGCGTCTCCTTTCTGCTGTGGGGGGATTCTTGTTTTGATACCTATTAGTGGAGCTAATTGGCCGGCATGGCCAGATTTCAGATGACCTTATCCCCTGCCTAATTCTATGCTCTTCAACATTGGTTGAATGGCATTTGCTAAGCGGACTTTGCTTAATTCGTAGCCATCAGCGGCACACTGGTACCGTAAATGGATTAGGTTTTAGGGGCTATTGCCCGCGTGCTTGTGGTTCTGGTTTTGCTTCTGGTTCAGGTTCTGGTACAAATCCCCTGCGACAGTCAACTGAATGGATCTAAGCCTATGGTAAGCAGCGGTATACTCACTTTTCTCGGCCCGGGAGGCGCTCATTCCCCGCAGCGGCTTGCGAGAGTGCTTGCACCAACCTTTCCTGTGGAAGAACTGCAGCAGACTGGAGGCCCGTGTGGTCGTCTGGGCGGCCACCGACTGGGGCTGGCCGCTCGGACCCAGCGTCTGCATGCTGGCACCCACGCGCTCTATTTCCGATGAGCGGCACGACGAGGCGTCTTCCACGGAGGAGCCGCGCCGCTTGCCGTCCTCTTCGGATCGCAGGCATACGCAGCTGCGTAGCATACTTCTGCGGGCTGACGCTGACTGACAAATCCTGTCAAAGCTGTCAAAAACTAGCCCCCGGGGCTAGGTTACAGGCCACCACCGAGAACGGAAGAGGAAGGTGGGGGGCTTGGCTGCGTAACCTAAGACGCCACAATCCCGTCCGGTGTCCCGTGTCCCGTCGGCAACTGTCAGGCGGCGGCTGGCAACTGGCAGGTGAGGCACGCGGTCTCCAGTCTCCAGATCCAGGTCCAAGCCACGTCCACGTCCTCACATGCGTCGCGGCCAGAGGTCTGATGCCTGATGTCACTCGCCCTCGCCTGACACTGTAATGTAATTTGTCAGCCCCCCTTACTTGCCACACTTCTTGCCACACACTACAGCAGGATTCCTCCTCGTCCACACGCTCGTCTTGGGGTGCGAGTGGAGGCCATTCGCTAGTCGGCGGCCCTAATGCAAATTGATTTCACTTTCGTATAATTTATTCATTTCGATGTTGGCGATGTTCGCGATGTTGCAACATGGGGCATCAAATCAGCGTCTCAAAGCTTTGCGAACTGAAAAATAAATGGTGCAAAGAAGAAATATACGAGTCTGAAATTATGTTTTACATAAAAGTTAAATTGAAATAATAAGTTTTTCCTTGATCAAATTAGCCTTCATTCAGTGTCCCTCCTCATGTGTCCCGCTGTCCCGGATGTGCCGATGCGATGCTCTGCTCTACTAAATAGTGGAGGATGTACGTGCACATGCACCTCTCCACTTTCCCTGATTCCCAGCATATGATTCAGAAAGAACTCCTTGTAAGGATTTTCCTTGAGGTACGGGTACGAGTACGTATATCTATAGATCCAATATCCGTACGAGTATAATGGGTGCATGGGTGTGGAGGAATGTAGTGAAATGAAACAAATACGATGCGCTTTATCGACTGGAGAATAAAAGAATGATAGTTAAAACAGAAAAGAGGACCATCATCCGCAAAGCGACACTTGAATACCCTGCAAAAGCAACTGCAATTATAAAGTTTATAAGAAGTTGATACGGGTCTCCACGCCACAACTTTATGGCGGCACCCAGAAAATCTTCTATTTGGCCAGCACGTGCCGCACGTTGCGATGCGCTGCAAACTGCTGGACCACTCCACCGGCAAGGGGTGGGAGGGTGGTAGTTTTGTTAGCCAAAACCCGTTGACCCGGCTGCCATTTCACTATTTATGACCACTGGTATATCGTACGAGTATATATATATGTGTGTTTGTATTATGTATCTACGGGGTGGTAGGTGCCCGAGGGGTCTTTTATGATGGTCGAAATGCTTTCAGCTTTTATGAAGCCAGTGTTCTCTCGAGTGGCTCCAAGCGAACGAACCAATGTATCCACCAATTGAGCGATATGCCACACCCTGCCTTCAGACCGCACCGGATGGAGCCGCACCCACAGACACACAAAACAGTGCCAACAGAATCAGTGGCAGATCCACGAAGTGTGAAATTAAAATGATAACCTGTAGCAGAACACGAGGACTCGCTACACCCATCGATGGTTGGGGTAGGGTAGGGTAGGGTAGGGTAGGGTAGGGGATGAGGGTTCAGGGATGAGGGATGTGGCCCAACATATTGTAACCTAAATATAAAGGCAGCATGGAAGGTGGGTATTGATTAATCGCTTAAAACATACAATAGCACGGCAATGTACGGGGTATATTTTGTGGTGCGGAAATGCGGAACGGAACCAGCAGAAGATACCAGAGAAAGCGAGTTTATGTTTTGGGAACTACCGAGATAGAATACGAATTGAGAGACTCTGCAAATCGAAGAACCTCTATCTCCGGAAAAGAGCAATTTCTGGGCCCATTGACACCATGCCACCGTGCCACCATGCCAACAACTTCATGCAAAGTTCAAGATGCTCTGCCCATCCCATAGGAGGGACTCTCATGCATATTTCAATTATTACTTTTTTCGCCTGTATTCAAAGATCCCCATCAGACGAGGCAAAGGCGAGGGCGTCAGCCCCCCGCCCCCCCATCGTTTGCCAGGTGAAATGTTTTAGAAGACGCACCAACTCACTCCCGCCCACACTCTCTCCTCTGCCGTGGCACTTTTCGAGCGAAAATTGCGTTAGCGAAAAATGTAAATGTGGCGGCAAAAGTGGGCGCAAGGCTTTTATCGAAATGTAATTTGTCTAAAGTGAAAATGACAGAGAGTTCACTGCGAAATTGTGGAATTTCTTTAAGGATTTTCGCTAACTTTACGCTTCACAAATAATAAATCAAAGGGATATTCAATGTGGAAAGCCACAATTTGATCTTTAGGCCATCGAAACCATCGGAAATAAAAGCCACAGGCGATAAGATAAAGGAGGTTCTAGGACAGTTTCTGGGACCGGTGGCTCCATAAATTGGAGGCCCAACTCTATTTATTTCAATTACCCATTTTTTTTGGGGTCAATTGCCGGTTCCGGGTGGCAATGCTGCCGCCTTGGGTCAGGACAAGAGGGATCAAAAGATAATGGGATTATCCGCCAGCACATTGCGGACGAGAGAATACGTTGTTTCTCCATTAATCCCAGAACAAAGAGCGAACAGAACACAACAGCAGCAGCAGCTATCTGTCCGCTAAACGGACATTGACGGTAATAGGTTCTGTCCACCAACGAAGGAACGAAGGAAGAAGGCTCTGGGTACCGCCCCCTTGCGTGTGTGGTGTGGCTCCCCAAAAGATGATTGTTGGCTGACTCAATTACGATGAATTGCATGTCAGACGACACGGGACGGCACACGGACACTCCAGCACTCCGGCACTCCGGCACTCAGCATTTCAGTTCAGCAAACATCGCTTACGCCCCGCAGCAATTAACTTGGCAGCAAATGTACTTATTTGCAGATGATGCGTCAAGTCTCAGGGTCAATGGCTGGAATAAATTTAGTAAACAACTAGCAGAACGTTGGGTCACATTCCGCAGAACAGCGGCGGGCATGTCCAAAAAAGTTACCATTGCTGCCATCAGTCCCAGAGGACGTGTCACATTGATGCTTCGACTCGAGACGTACAAGCGAATGCTGCAAAAGAGAATGCCGGAGAATACTACATACATATACACACAACATACATGTCGTGTGCATGACGTGGTTAATTGACTCCAGTTTCACAGATAAGGGGTTTTTTTAGTTGTTTTTTTGTTGCTCCCAAATCAGAAATATTGCAATAGGAACTATTGGGCCCACTCTCGCTCTCTCTCTCTCTCCTTCTAAGCATACTGACATCACAATTGTTACTACAATGATCTCACTGTCTAAACTTAATAGTTAAAGGTATAAACGAGTCTATGAAAACTAGTTTAATCATAGTAAGAGCTACTTTTAATAGACTTTAGACTAAAGTAGAATTCATATAACGCTCAACGTGAAGGTTGCATTACCTTCTACTTCAATTAAGTATAAGCTGTTTCCTACAAACAGACAAGTATTTTAAAAGCCACATGACATTTCCTGTACAATAGTGGCTTCAAAAACATTTAGCCATGAGAAACATGAAACGTCCTAGGGTTCGCCACGTCCAAAGGTCAAATGAGAATCAGAAAAGTAAAAAATTTTGCTTTTGCCTACCGCTCGCGGCTCGCAAATTTGTTCATTCAAATTCTCTGGCAGGTAATTAGGTTGCCAGCGCTTTTAATTGAGTTGCCCGAGGAGTCAATTTAAAGGGTAGGCACGTACCCAAGAGAGCCTGTCGAAGGAGCACCTGAATGGCTGTGACTGTTACTGTGGCTATGGCATTGGCTATCACGTATTAACTATAAACATTTTCCCGTTAAATTTCACAGTTTATAGCCAAAAAGTCTGCTCGGGCCCCCATTAACAAGGCCACGAGGGCTTTAACAACTTTGAAATGATGTCAGCTCTCGGATGCGATGCTCATGTGGGATGTGTGTCAATGCTGAGAGTCGATTTTCGTTATTTATAAACCAAATTAGGGATAAACGGAAATCGGGCGTCAGGCGTTGGGTTTGGCACCTTAAAAGCGGCGGCGGTGACGGCGGTGGCATCGCTCTGCTCCAGCATTAAGCAGCCATATGGACCAGGATTTCAGGATTTCCAGCCCAGCAGCTGTGTGAGAGGCGCCCCAAGGCATTCGAAGCAAGTATTTAGCCGTAATTTATTCTCGCTACGTACACTCGGAGAATAATGAGGCATAAAATACAGCTGTAAAGCGAAATTGAGTCACAATTTCTGATAAATATCTAAAGAACAAAAAAGCTTGTATGTATAAGGAATGGTATTTTGGTTTATATCTTTTACAAAAATGTATTTGAAAACTGGGGGAAGGTTTTGCCGAGTGTATTTCATAGGAAAGTATGCCGCAAGTTGATGTTTTGGCTTAATTGCCGTCGAAGAGTAACCAAACACCGACCCGACCTTCTCGCTCCCTCCTTTTGGTTAGCAAATCATGCGCGAAAATTACGACACCTTGGATGGCTTTGGGGATGGTAGGTAGGTACATAAACCGACTTATTTAAATCGATTTTCAACAGCAGGAGTCTTAAATTTCAGATCTTGATTAGATGATGATTGGGGTACTTTCGCATACCCAAAGCGAAGAACAATTCGTCAGATTGGGTTTCCTTGCCATGATTTTCTATGCTCAGCGGTTAATCCTTTGGTATTCCATTCTATATTCCCAAAGACACTTCGCATACATATACGAAAAGTGGCAAGACTTTAAGAGCCGCCTGCTTTGCACAATTTTCTAATACCATGCTTTGGCATTTCAATGGCCAACCAACACCAAAAAAAAAGTTTAGTCCTAAAGCCCACGCAAAAATCAAATCAAAAGTGGTGGGACATTAGGGGAATGAAACCGCTGGAAGTTGGAGCACGAAATAAAAAAAAAAAATAAAAAATACAAAGGAAAAAAGAAAAAACTGCGAGGCGGTGAGAAAAGTAAACGAAATCACGAAAATAAATAAACAAGTGAATCTCGGGGAACGAAAGAAAGCAAAAGCAAAGAGGAAAGCCCCAAAATCAAATGCCAAACGTCAGCGAGATTGGTTGTTTCTGTGGGGGCCGGTCTGCGTTTCAGGATCTGACTCTCGGTAACCTCACTGGGAGGGAGGGAGTTTAATCTTCGATATGACTGCCATTCAAAAGGTATGGCAAAGCACTCGAACTAATCTTATATTATAATACATATGAGGGTGTACTGTAATGTGAATCTAAGTGTAAAAACAGTATGGGAAATAGCGTGAATATAGTAGCTTCCAAATCGTTTTTAGAGGATAGTAGGAAACTGAAGCATATACATATGTACATACATATGTATGTGCATACATATAAGAAATCTGTTATGTTGGCTATCAACTTGTGGCTGGTATGCACATTAAATCGATTATATTCGAACTTTTAAAGACAGACACACATGATTAGATCGGATTTACATATCTTGTGGATTCCTTACTTCACAAAATGGAGCTTCTAGCCTTAGCCTTAGCCTCAGTCATACAGTCCGACAGACACATCACATCAATTAAATGTGATTACATGTATTAATTGCTGGTGATGTTACTACAAATTGATGTGAAATATTTATGTATGCATACTTAGATATTCCATCTCTAAATGAACACACATTTACATTTAACGACCCATATAGTCATTTTACCTACTTGGCTATTCCTAAAGAAATGTCTTCTTGGGGCCTTTCATCACCTTAAACATTTGTTTGTTCCAATATTTGCATACATATATTTTAAACAAATTTCTGTCTGTAGATGCTTGTATGCGCTTGTGTATTCATATATGTACATTAGAGAGAGAGAGAGAGATGTCTAAATAAATATGTAAAACCCATTTCTCTCTCGTATGGCTTGGCGCCTTAAGTTATTGTTGTTGGCGTCATTTACATATGTATACCACATACTGAGAAGAAAACGCATTACACTGCACAACAAATTGTTCTGGCAAGCCACAGCATTAATAGGGGCGGCGGGGGGGAAATGATTATTCCTGCATAACACTGTATACGTCACAATGTGAGACATGGTTGTGACAGCTCCCTCTCCTCTGTCAGAGGAATAAGTGGTCATAAAATTATGAGCGTAGTGAAACGCCAGGCCGCATTCGTAGATGCTTTCATACATATTTACAGATATTAACAGCTACATCTACATCGGCAACAACAATAACAGGAAATAGATAGTACAAAGGCGGCGAAAAACATTAAATGAAGCCAAACACTGAATAGAATGGTTTTGGTGACAAAACAGCACTGCACCACCACCAGCACCAGCATACCACCGACCAGCAACAAGAACAACAAAATAGCCTAGACGACCTACGCCACAGCCACAGCCATAGCCACACACCGACGCATAGCAGGCGCTATGATTCCGAAATAGCGCGTCGAGCTGGTGAGCAGCAGCGGCGGCAGCGTCACCATTACGTACACGGAGGGAGCAAGGAGGGCACACTCTGGTGTTCGCGGTCCGTCTTTCATGGAATTCCGTTACAAACTGATTCGGGCCAGAAGCTCGGAAATCCTTTTTGGCCACAGCGGCCCCACAGTCGCCAGTCGGCGTCGCAGTCGCAGTCGCCGCTACCATTGCCGTTTCTGTTGCTGTTTCTGTTTCCCCAAAGTGTCGTCGCAGCAGCAAGCATGGGCAAAGCAAAACAAACGGCATCCATCGCCCGTATCAGCTGATTGCACCTTCCAAGTGTCATTCCCATTTTTCCCGTTTGCTCCATTTTCGCTCTTCTCCGGAGGCTGCGCGCTATTTGCGACCCACTCTCCCAAGGAATGTTAAATATAAGGTGAAGCAGTTCAGGAGGGCTCTCTCTCTCTCTCTCTCTCTCTTGCTCCGTGACAAAATCTGGAGGCTAGCTGAAGAAAGTTAGAGACTTCTCTTTTCAACTGGCTTACCTACTATTTCATGTACCTTGTACGCTGAAAAATAAGCGTGGGAGATGGAGGAAAAGCGATGCAGATGCTGCGACTGAGGTGTATTAATACAAGGTGACGAATTCCTGTTTGTTTGCCACTCTCTCTTGAGAGGCCCTTTAGGGAATGCCTCAACTTGTAAAATAGCACTATGGCTTCGACACTTATTTCCCGAAAATTATAGAACGTGTCATAAATATATTAAATGGCATGAGTCTAACCAGATACAAGTATTTTCAGCAAAACAATCCAGGCGATCTCTGGATGTCTCATCAGCCCACAAATTTATTTTCTATGATTAAGGGGAGCTGCATAATCGGTCTCTGCATACCTATACCAAAGCCAAACCAAAACGAATATGCCCTCTCTGATACTGATACCCACCTACTAGTATCAGATCAAATAGGATATTTTGCAGGATATCGACATGATGAATACCTACCTATAGTAATAGTATAAAATGTACTCGACATGTTTTGCTTCCTTAACATATTCAAGCGGTCAAGTTAACGTTTATGGGTGGCAAAGCTGCCTGTTAGCGGCGATTGCTTCTTTAAAAAAAAAAATTGTATTCTTCAGCTTTGTTTCGTACCCTCGCAGTATATTGATTATTTTTCGGTGTCGTGTCTTTTATTGCTGCCGCATACATGTAGCATACCCGTAGCACACATTCTAAGTAGTCCAGTGCCACCAAGCCTTCGGTTGGCCACTCGATGTGATTTTGGAAAATTTGTAGCTAAAGTTCACGAAACCCAAAATTAGGGCTTTGTTACACGCTGACCCGGTTAGGTCGCCAACAACTTCAGGGTTTTCCGCCCTTGGCCGTAGCTCTTAATGGGGAAAACACTTTCCGTGACTTCGGTAAGTCTTGGCCAGAACGGATTCTGGCTGACCGTTTCTGAAACTATCTTAAAGTTCAGTCTACATTTCACGAGCTCAAGAAAGTACAGAAAGTATGGAGATACTGTATGTACAGTCTTTGTTCATTTTTTAAATTGAATGCCATTCTTGGTGGACATAGATAATAAAAGAGACACCTTTATGAAAACAAACGACTCTATATGTGCACATTCAGAAGTACTCCCGAAAATATGTTTAGGAGGTTTGCGTGAGACGAGGTGCCTGTTCCTATTGGCATCCGGTTAGCCGTGCTGTTTTGCATATCCCATCCCCAGTACCACCTTCTGGCTTCTTGGCTTGACTGCACGCCACAACACACCAGGGTGACGCTCCTTCGTGCCGGCATGCCATTTTAAAAACATCCCATCACCGTTTTGCTCGGTCCGGTTCGGTTCGCTTCATAAAAGCTGAATGCAAATTTGTAACCACAAATTCTGTGGAGCTGGGCAATGGCACTCAAATTTCAAAGTTCGAGACTGGCCATGTGCTTTGTCCATACTTTCCCAAAGATGGAAAACACCTGAAATATGAAATAAGTTAAATATGGATACTTATGATCTATTCAGTCACTTCAAGATTCTTTAATTATCGGTATGGTTCCCATTGTTCTAAACAATCCCCATGCAACACTTGTGGAACCCTCTTAGCTGCCTTTGGGGCTGCAATGTTAATTAAGTATTGCATGTGGGTTCCATCTGACCTTTTGGATGACGGAACACCTGTAAATGGACATACATATGTACATATCAAGCTTATTATTAAAGTGTAAAACTTCTCCCAACAGATATCCGAACTATCTTTTAATGGAGTGGAAAAATATGAATGTTGATAAGAGTTTATTCATGGAAATCACAAACAATTCTCTATTGTTCACTGATATGGTATAAAAAACTTGCAGAAAATTACCAAAATTACTTAATGACGGCCGATTTACGATTGGGACACATCGATTCCACTGTGATAAGCACCATTATTGTACAATGGGCCATAAACGTATGAAGGTTGATGAATTTGTCAGCAAGATTGGACTCCCAGCTATATAAGACACCTTCGTTACAGAATTTTGATCAGTATTGATTTAAAATGACAAAGATTATTGCCATTTTGGCCTTTGCCGCTTGCGGCGTATTAGTTCTCGTGGCGGCACAACAGTGCCAGGAGTGTCAGAGCGGTAACTCCGTCTACTGTCATAATCAGACCGCCTATCGAAATTGCATGCGTAAGTTCAATGTGGAACTCTGGATCATATGGCCAACATTCACAGATGTTTTGTCATAGAAAACAAGCCCATTGGGGACATTGTGTCATGTGGGAGCGGCTACGTTTGCAGCAACACCGAGGATGTCTGCGTGTTGGGCTATTTTGTGGATGGATCTAGTGTGCTGGACGTATGCGGTGCATCCGGGGGAAACGGTGATGACGGTAAAGACTGTGCGGTCTGCAGCGGCAGCAACAAATACAGCTGCGTCAGTGAGACCCAGTTTGTACGGTGTGTGGATCAGCAGGTATCAACCGCCAATGTCTACAGCTGTGACACCGATGAGATTTGTGTGATTGAGGCCCTCGCCACTCATGGCACCCTCTGTGTGCCCACCTGTGCCGCTACTTTCGTAAGTGTCACCGTCATAGCCATGAGAGTATAACCAACCCGTATCGTTGCTTGATCCACAGCTGAACGAGACGGCTACGTGCAGCAACAGTGAGTATGTGGCTCCCCCAAACCCAACGGTGCCCTCTATAGAAGAACAAGTGAAGGCTTGCGAAGAGGCAGGTGAACTGCCTGCCAATTCGAACTACATTTACTTCTTTACGAGATACATCAAAGACATCAGTTGCAATAGCTACCTCTACTGCGAGAAGGTCAGTAACGACATGTGGGTGGCCATCATATACAACTGCAATGGGGCCGAACCATTCTTCGACTCGGCCTCCAATATATGTGTGACCACTCGACCGGCGGACTGCGCGGCAACAACTACGAGTAGTCCCCAGGAACAGACAACTTCTTCACCCGCAGTGCCAACGGAGACTCCATCTACCGCAGAACCTATAACGAGTAGTCCGCAGGAACCAACAGAGTCGTCCACAAGTGCTAACTCCGAAGCGTCCTCTGAAACTCCATCTACCGAAGGATCTACAACGACTAGTCCGCAGAATCCAATAGAGTCATCCACAAGTGCTAACTCCGAAGCGTCCCCTGAAACTCCATCTTCCACAGAACCTATAACGAGTAGTCCACAGGAACCAACAGAGTCGTCCACAAGTGCTAACTCCGAAGCGTCCCCTGAGACTCCATCTTCCACAGAACCTATAACGAGTAGTCCACAGGAACCAACAGAGTCGTCCACAAGTGCTAACTCCGAAGCGTCCTCTGAAACTCCATCTACTACAGAACCTATAACGAGTAGTCCACAGGAACCAACAGTGTCGTCCACAAGTGTTAACTCCGACGCGTCCTCTGAAACTCCATCTACCGAAGGATCTAGTCCGCAGGAACCAACTGAGTCATCCACAAGTGTTAGCTCCAATGCGTCCTCTGAAACTCCAACAACAACCACGAGGGATCCACAGCAATCATCAGTGTAAGAAATATTGTTTAATGCATCACGAAATTGATTGTAAATGTGAAAATGGCCGTGAGCAATTTTCAAGAACAAAAAAACAGAACACATTTGACTACAGTTGTAAAAATTGTAAAATTCACACTAATTAAACGAAGCGCAATTACTTATTATATATATCAACAATTTACATGCATTTCACATAAACTTGGTATCGTCGGTTGAATGAGCGTTTCATCTATCGTCCTGGAGGAAGGCGTCAAAGTCAATGACAATCTGCTTCTGCGAGGGCACGTGCCGGGTACAGACCACGCCAACGGCGTCGAGCATGCGCCTGGATGCGCGGTATTTTTGCTTATGGGCATATTTGTCTGACATGTAGAACACTTGCTGGATGCCCGACTGCGTAACGAAACCAATGTTTAAAGTTGGACATACATATATATGTGGTTGGAGTGGGTAAAAGCCAGGATTACCTGTATTATAAGCTTGGCGCACTCGTTGCACGGGAAAAGTGTGGTGTAGAGGCGTGTACCAACCAGACTGGCGCCATTGGAGTTGAGTATGGCGTTGGCCTCCGCATGTACCACATAAAGTTTCTTGTCCTCCAGGGAATCGGGAGAACTTATCTCGCTTAACTTAGACCAGGGGAACTCGTCATCGCTGCAGTTGCGCGGTAATCCATTGTAGCCAATGGCAACGATTCGCTTCTGCTGATCCACGATGCAGGCACCCACCTGGGTGACAGGGTCCTTGCTGCGCTGGGCCGAGAGTAGGGACGTGGCCATGAAGTAGTCATCCCAATGTAGGTAGTCCTGCCTCTTCGAACTCTTTGTTCCATCAACTTCCTTATTGGCGGATGTGTCGCTGGAATTATAAAGGATATTTTTGTTTTCCTTTTTATTTAATTAAAATTAAAACGACAACTGTGTGCACATTCTTTATTGCATTCATTACATGAACCATGATCGCAAATTTTTGTCAGCAGCAATAATAATGTATTTATCATATAATTGGAATATACAGCGAATACTTTTCAATAATAATTTTCATATTCAACTCAATGTGTGATTAGGCGAGTACATAATTAAAACTAGTTGGCAGGCAAAGCCATAGCGTCGAGTTGTGACACTTAGGTGGTCTTCTGCAACTGAATTGGATTCTGCTTGAGATGCAGGTATATGGAACGCATTCGAGAGACATCCTTGCCCGCCTTGTTAACTTTCGGATTGAAATCGCAGAGCTTGGCTATGCGCTCCCACTCAGTGCCTGGTTCGATGGTCCCGTTTTCCAATGAAGCGGCCTGCTTTTCGGCGTTTCGCGATGATAGTTTCGTCTTTGAAATCGATTCGCCAATCTGACGCAGCCAATCGTCGAGTTCCTTTTTCGACTGCTGCCGCAGCTCCTCCTTTTTTCGCTCCTCTTCCAGGTCCTTCTCCTCGAGTCGCTGCTTCTGCTCCTCCCGCCACTTGCGTATTTTCTCAGGTTCCTCACGCGATGGCGGAGGTCCGGAAATTCCTACTGGCTCGTTCGACTCGCCGCCGATCACCTCGAAGCTACCAGTTGATGATTCAAGGCCGCCTCCAGTCGCAGACAGTTCGCTGCCCAGCTCCGCACCACCACCACTGAGGCCACCAAGACCAAGACCAAGAGCATCGTCCACTGTGGGAGCATCTGGAGCCGTACCAGAGCCGCCTGTGATTTCTGCTTCAAGATCCCCCAAGGCCGACTGCTCCCGTGCCAGGAATTCTGCCGCTGGGTCGACTTCCTCCTTCAATGCGAAATCATCACCGAAATCCATCTCTATTTACGCTAAAATATGTTGATTATTTAGTGGGCGTCTCACTCCATTTACACGTACGCAGGACAGGCTCAAGCTGGTCACACATTCAGTGCAAGTGAGCCCACAGTAGATTACTACATACCTCTTGTTGAAGTTTGCAATTTGAAACAAAGATCAGATTATGTGGATGACTAAGAGGAAATCCGGGGAGAATAAATGTTTCTTCAGTTTTCTTTTAGCAATGAATACGTAAAATGACGGTCATTAGCACCAGAAATATCGCAGAAAAGTTATCGAGCTAGTTCGCGCAGTGTTGCCTAACGAACGGCACAATGTTCGAGTTGCTGCTGCTGTAGTTTATAAATACTAACAAATTTGTGCGTGGCTTACTCAAATTTTAAATCAAAATGTAAAGCATAATTACAGTGTCAAAACATAGTTAAAACTTATAGTTATTACTCAAACACTCAAATAAACCATTTTACAACACTTGTGACGCAGCACATGCGATTTTGTACACACGCCCTGGGTGCAGAAATTTAACTGTTTATTGTGCCCGTGTATTGTTTTGACGCGCCGGTTTTACTCACCTCATTACTGAAAACAAATTTAATATAAAGTCCTTAAATAAACATGCATTTAATAATTGTCACGACGTTAAAAACAAAACACACTCGCGGCGCGAACTGGTTCACTTCGGCATTATTCCCACGATCTTTTGCTCCATATCCGCTAGTTTCAATTTCAGGGCATGCATGCATGCATGTATTTCCTTCTCGTTTTGATATCGAAAGTGAAGTCAGTTCAATTTAATGAAATATTTAACTTCTATAAATCAATAAATAAATCAAAAACATCGCAGCGCACACAAACACATCGATAACATAAAAAACCATCGCACAATTCCAAAACATCGATATTTTTTATATCGAAGCGGCCATTTTGGAGATTGTCCACAAAAAAGTTATGCATCAAAATTGAAAAAAGTTTGGTTTGAAATTGAACTCAAAATTAGCTTGTGCATTAAGCAGTGCATAATTAAATATAAAAAGAATGTTGGCCCAACGCTGTTCGCGTCTCCTGAATCTGTAACAACTACGACAAGTTAGTGTGGCTATCTTTCAATCTCAACAACGCAGGCACACGCAGCATATACACATGCATGTGTGTATGTATAGATACATATGTACAACATTCAAAGTGCTAAAAATTCGAGCCATTCTGGAAAAAAGGCATATTTTTTCAATGAATCTGCGCGCCTGAACAAGTAAAAATGTGCGTTCCCAATGAAACGAAACAATATTTGCCCCCTACTGCCCGTGCACAATCTTACGCGGCATAATTTCAGTCTGAGCAAAAAATGCACAAAATACAGACGACGCCAAAAGAAGTTCCCTTCGGGCACATACATACATACAAGTGTAGCCTGTGTACATACACATGTACACTACACATGTACACTTGTGTGTATATTTTGATCGGAACAGCGTGGTGGATGGGAAGTGGAGTCCCGCGAATAGAACAAATATAGAGTTTTTCAACCTGCCCGAAACGCACTCACCCCCACTCCCCCTTCCCATGAAGATAACACAGTGAATCCACTAACAAACACAACTTTTTTTTTTAGTTACTACTACCAGCATTAGTAGAAGTAGAAGCAGCAGAGCAGCCATTACCTTCACATGGATCCCAATTCCAGCCCTTGGTCATATGCGTACAACCGCATTGTGCCGGCGAGTGCTGGCAGCACGGGCGGCACGGCCGAGGACTTCCAGCACCCGCATTTGGCGACAATAACCGCGGCGAGCATTGCCAGCTTCAATGCCGCTGCGGCCAGTGGGGGGAGCTTTGTGCCACCATCACCGATCGGCAGCTACAATCCAGTATTCCAGCAGATCTATCACCATGCGGCCGCGGCCAGTGTACAGCCGAAGCCCGCCCACTACGCCTCCTCGGCGGCAAACACGCCACACCGCCAGTTGCAGCTCCCCAGCTCGCTGGATAAGCAGTTGAGCACATTTCAAAATCAGGCAGCTGTCTCCGCGGCAGCAGCAGCAGCAGTGGTAAACAATGCTGCTTCAAACTATTACGGCGAGAACTCGTCGTCCAGTGGCGCCTCGCCATCGCCGACGACTGTGGCCCTGACCTCAACGTCGCTAACCTGGAACACGCCCAATATGATATCGAACACGTTCCTTGCCATGCAGCAGCAGCAGGCCCAGCAACAGCAGCAGCAACAACAGCAGCAGGCGGCCCAGCAACAGCAGCAGCAGCAGCTGAACCTGGTGGCCGACAAAGTGGTGAGTAGGATCCTCTGCATTACTCTGGCTTACTGATCTCTCACTGACATACCATACCATACCATACCATACCATACCATACAATACCATACCATACCATACCATACCATACTATGCCATACCATACCATACATATATGCTAATTGCCCGCCAAGTGCCGCCCAGGCCCCCACTTATCTCTACCTAATCAATTGCGCCTCTGGGTGTGGGGCGGGAACTTCAGCGGAAGTGGAATCTCTGAATTTGAATCTCTCATTCCCGCCTGAAGTTCCGCCTATCGCATTATTTGTCTCTATGCTCTACTAACCACCAAACCCTAACCCTACCCCTATCATTTAAGCTTAGACTAGACCTTTTTGCCTTATCCAATCCAACCATGAAAACATGTGTTTCTAAAATCAAAACCAAACCAAAACTTTCCGATTCCGATTTCGATTCAATCTATGTGCCCCGTCCTCGTCTGCGTGTCTAGCAGATAAAGCAAGAAAACAGCCCACAACAAGCCAAGGCGCAAATAAAGGCCTATAACGAGTTAATATACCTGACGCAACTGCAACAACAGCAGCATCAGCAACAGCAGCAACAGCAGCAGCAGCACCACCAACAGCAGCAGCAGCAGCATCATCACCACCATATCCAGCAAGATATCGAACAGACAGAAACCTACTACACGCTGGATGGACAGAAAGTGAAGCTGACGCGCAAGGAGGCCCAACAGATCCACATGGACCAACAGCAACAGCAGCAGCAGCAGAGTGCTAGTCCAGTGTCAGTGGCTGTGCCAGTGGGGGCCGCCAGTTCGGGGGGATCCTATCCGGCACAGTATGCCAGTCCAGCTCAGAGCTCGGCGGACGGATCCCCCATCACGAATTTAAATGCCGTGGACGTGGTCAGCACGCCACAGGCTCAAGTGATTGTTTACAAGACGGCGCCTCTAGTGCAGCGACGATCGGTGGTGAATGTGCCAGGCGCTGGTTCGTCTGCGCCACCAACGGCGGCGCCCACAACGGTGGCCTATTCATCTGTGATACAAAGTACGCTGCAGCAGCAACAACAGCAGGAGCAGAACCTCTGCTGGGAGAAGTTGGAAGAGGGAACAGGCGGCCAGGAGGACATTAAAAATGTTCTGCAGCTGCAAGTGAAACAGGAGCAGCAGCATCTAGACTATGCCAGTGAGGCTGCGGCGGCAACGGCGGGATGCGATGCCGGCGAGAACCTGGTGTTCAATCTACCGCCAGGCCTGGAGATCAAGCAAACCTTCTTTCCGTCCGGCGTGGTCGATGGGGAGCACCTGCTGCACGAGCAGGCCCCTGGCCGGCGCCAACATGTGGTGGCTAACATGATAATGTCGCCAGCGGGCGGCAACATAGCGTCACAGATTCAAGTAGTGCCAAAGGTTTGTATCTTCTTATTTCTATTTATTTCCGAACCTATTTTTTGTTTGTTTCATTTCTGTTTTATTTTGTTTTGTTCGATTTTTTGGTCATTTGTTTCTACCATTTATTTTTTATTATTTTGTTTTTTTATTGCGATTTCTGTTAACTGTTTTTTTTCTTTGGAGCCCCAGAAATATATAGCAATATTTTAAAATTTTGGATTGCACTTAAAGTAATCCATTTGTTTGTCCATTTTTTGACAAATATCTTCTTTTCTAAAGCACTCACGTGATGCTCGGGACGCAGAAGCGAATGCATGCTGCATAAGAGAATGAATGCCCGAGAACAGTACACAACAAAGTTCATGTCGCTTGCATGATGTTTCCAATTAATGCTCGAGCTCCGCTCATAAGGGTTTCTTTGTTTGTGGTTGAAATACTCCCAAATTCATGAAAAGCCTGCCTATCGCTGGGATTAAATGAACAGAAAATGTATTTGCTATCTTCTGGGGGCTCCTGAGCCTTACTAAGGAAGCTTTCTTTTTTAACATTCGCTTGTCATTTGCTGGTGGAAGAGTACATAATTCTATCCCCACCCCTTTCCCCACACGCTTTAGTTTGCTTACCTCTTTGGGATGGGGTGTTCTGGTGTTCTGTTTAATCTTTAACTGCTTTCTTCTTTTGCCAACTGCTAATCTTTTTGTGTTGTTTGTGTTGTGTTGTGTTGCTGCCTTGTGGCCGATCTGAAACTGTGACGCTATGATGTAATGTAATGAATGTGGTACGGTACGGTGCGGTGCGCTCCCTTCAGTGCGGTGCATCTGCATCCAGGTGGAAATCCGGCTGTGGGAAGACCGATCTCTGATTATCCAGATATAAATGTTTTATGCTGTCCCTAATGCCATGTCCAATGTTTTGATAGCCTCGTCTCTGATAGCCTTTTAAGCCACAAAAGCCACAAGATCCTAATCGAAGGTCTTTCTTACGCTCCATTGCAGGAAGAGGTCAAGCCGCCGCCGAAGCCAGCGAAGACGCCGCGCAAGCGTCAACCGAAGAAGACGCTGATAGCGACCAGTAGCGACTACAGTAATGTGCGCAGTCCCCAGGAGCCGCAACACCATCAGCTCCAACAGCAGCAGCAGCACAGCCAGCAGCAACAACAGCAGCAGCAGCAGCAGAACACGTACTACGAATTCAACAAGTGGAATGCCCCGCTTAAGACGGAGAACAATGCGGCGTCTGTGTCGCCGGCGGCCACCATCAACATACCCACATATCCCCAGCAGACGCAGCAGCAACAGCAGCATCAGAGCCAGCAGCAGCAGCAACACCTGCCGCAGCCGGCCCATCTGCAGTCCTCGCAGGCACAATCACATCTCACCCAGTTGGCGCAATATTATCCAGCCTTCCCCCAGCCCATTGCCTCGCAGTACACGGCGTGCATGCAGCAGCAACAGCAGCAACAGCAGCAGCAACAACAACAGCAGCAGCAGCAGCAGCAAGCCTATACGCAACAACAGCAACACCAACAGGCCTACACGCAGCAGCAGCAACAGCAGCAGCAGCAGCAACAGCACCAGAACCAGCAGCAGCAGGAGAAGATCGAGGCTGCCCAGCAGGAGGACGATGCTGCGGCTGCCGCTGCGGCGGCAGTAGCGGACGCAAGCAATAAGGTGATCGTGCCGAACATTGAGGAGGAGCTGGACTTCCTCGCAGACGCCAGCAGTGCGCCCAAGCAGGGATACGCCAACTCGTCGTCCAGCAATGGCCGCGGCACCAACTCATCCACGAACAACACTAACTTTGGCATACGCAATCCCAACAAGACCCCATCGCCAGAGCCGTCGCCCTGCCCGTCGAATGGGCATGGTCACCATCCATCGGGTGGTCCGACCTCCAGTCCACCCGTCACAGGCCACGGCGCCTCGGTGCCGTACCGACCAGTTCAATCGCTCCCAAAACCGGTCAGCGTTGGCACGCTGATTGGCGAAAAGAAGACACAGTTCATGGACAGTTATCTGAAGTTCTTGCAGGGCGAACGGGACGACGACCCGCCGCCGGTGGTGAAGCCAGCGCGTAAGCTGAATTATCCGCGAGCGCCGTATAAGCGTAAGGGCAAAGGCGGCCCAGGAGGCGGCAGCGAAGAGGCTTCTACGTCACAGACGGCGGTTGGGGTGGGAGGTCCTGGTGAAAACCAGACAGGACAGGAAGGACTCGCCGGACTGGTCGGCGATGACGGGCATCGCATCAAAATACTCTCCCAGACCCAGATACTGCCCAAGAAGCGGCCGCATGCACAAATGGTGGCTGCGGCAGCAGCTGCCGAGTCCACGCCCTCCTCCGTCATTCAGCAGCCCGCCGATCAGACCTCCTTCCGGCCATACGCCCAGCAGCAGCAGCAACAACAACAACAGCAGCAGCAGTCGATGGGCACGCAGCATTTCGTGCAGCAGCATTGCGCCCAGCTGGGAGCGGGCACTGGGGTCGGCGTAGTCGTTGGCGGCAGTCAAGGTATGTTACTTGACCAACAGCATAGTTCCAATAAGCACTCCACTATCGCTAATTCCACGCCATGCAACAACTACAACAACAACAACAACCACCACCACCACAACACGTCAGCTAACGCCAACGCGAGCGCGGCATCCATCGCGACATCTCCAACGCCGGCATCCACCGCCGCAGCCGTCGCTGCCGCTGCCGCCGCCGCACCAGCGCCGAATCCTCATCATTTTATCAATCTGCTGTGGCCATGGCAGCACTAGCCGCAGCACCGAACACCGCACCGCACCACACGACACGACAATAGACAACACGACAACAACAACCGACGACAGACGACTGGCGATAGGGATCCATACGTGGACAAAGGACAAGGACGCTGTGTATATGTAAAAAAAAAAACATACAAACAAAAAAAGTAAAAGAACAAAAAAAAGGAATAAGCACTTTTAAATTGTTAAAAGAAAAAGAAAGAAAAAAAACAGAAAAGAAAGGAGAATCGCATGAACAAAAGTAAAAAAGTATTTTTGAGATGAAATCGAGATGAACAAATATTATTAATTTACAAAAACCCAAATAAACTGTGTATTTTTATTATTTACATTGTAAGCCCACGACCACCGACCGATTGCACAGAAGATCAGGCAGAGATCGGGAGAGAGCATAAGGTCGAGTGCTGTCCTCTATTCAGGTGCAGGTGCAGGTGCAGGTGCAAGGTGCAAAGGTGTAGGTGCGCCGTCGACTGCTCTTTTGGGCTGTTGGGATAAATGTGGTGTTGTCGTCGTTGTTGTGGTTGTTGTTGTCGTTCCGTGCGTCTTGTGGATGCACTCCGCCCCCCAAAGGCCTCACTCCTCTTTCCCTGATCAATGTTGCTAACCGAACTTTTGTGCTCTTCACAGACCCCTTGAATGTGCCTGCGCGTCGCGAGCAATGCTCCCGCAAGGCCAAGCAGAGCACTATGCACGCTCTAATGTTGAATTCCACTGGCGCCGGAGGGGAGAGCAGTGCCGTGGGCGAACCGGAGGCCGAGTTCACCGACTCGGACACGGATCCTGTCTGGACTCCACAAGAGGATGATGTAAGTGTTATTTGTGTGGTCCGTTAGTGTTCGCTTCGTCACCGCTTGTATACCTCCCATCCATCCACTATGTACGCAGAGTGATGAAGCCGGCAAGGGCTACGGAAAGCGTAAGATTGCACGACGCTCAAAGGGGACGCCTCGCAAGAACACCTATGAGAATTCATCCCAGATGCAGCCACAGCACCAGCAGCAACAGCAGCAGCACAATCAACAACTGCAGCAGATGCAGCAGGTGTCCCAGCAGCAACAGCAGGTGCAGCAAATGCCAGCCGCTGGGGATGGCTACAATCCACAGCAGGATATGTCCGGAGTGGGAGACGTTGGCTATGGCAGTGCTGCAGCGGGTACGGCAGCTGCAGCGGAGAACTTTAAAGTAGGTTGCACTCCCAGACATGAGACAGGGGGCCTCTTCATATTTTTCTTTCGTTTTATAGACGGGCGATTTTATCGTGCTGCGTTCGGATCTTGTAAACGATTGGCCCACCATTTGGCAGGTGGACTCTAAATGCATATTGCAAAAATATGAGCCCTTCCGCCAGAACGGAAAGACCTACTATCGCAACATGTCGAAGGTAAGTTCGCAATCTCGATTCTTTGTATGACTTGATTTAATTTTGTTTGAACTTGCAACTAGTATGCCTCATGGAATCTCGAAACAAAGAAACTCTACCTCAAAGCACCAGTGCGCATGCAGGTACATTCCCACACAGAGACGATTGTGGAGTTCATGCGATCAGAGCTGCTGGCCGACGACACCGAGCAGTTTATCGAGAAGATTATGGAGGATTATTTGTCGTACAGGGATAACTTTGAGATCTACATTCAGACCATGATATCGCAGGCCCTCGATCCGAGCTTCTTCTCAGAAATCACACGGGAAAAGGGTAAGACGCGTATGTGGCACTTGATTGGCGTTGATACTGAATTTGATCGCAATTCTTGCAGATGACTACTTCCTGGGTAGCGTGCGTGTAGTGGATACCATCATGGATAATTGCAAACACAAGCTGCTGGCCATCACGCCATGGACACGCAGCACCATCTCATCCATTGAGACATGGCCCAAGTGCCACGTCTTTTCCGAGTGGGAGCAAAACAATTTGACTCAAAAGAACTGCGCTGGCTGCCGCCAGCCAGGCATCGCAGTGCGCTTCCTTCTATTCGGGGAGCCCTACAATCCCAACACCATGCAAACCATCCCTGTCGATCCTCGTATTGTCTACGAGAAGGTACGAATGCCCTCACTTGTTGTTATCCATTGACTTGATTGACCTTCGGCTCTGTCTCTCCTCCACTTTTCTCGTACAGGACATTGTTCTTTGTCGCATTTGTGCCGCACGTGCTGATCTCTTTCACAAGATTGCTCACGAGAAGTTTAATCTGTTTATCAACTGCTCGCAGCGTGTCACGGAGCAACAGCAGCAGTTCCCTGGGAAGACCTCCACCGAAATACTAAACGATCTGCTGGCTGCGCATAATTGGATCGATGAGGCATGTCCGATTGCAGACCAATGTCTAAGCAATCCTGTTTAATTGAACTTTTTTTGTAATTTCAGCTGTTCCGCAACATGCGCAACTGCTGGGCGGAGGTGGAGAGCCTGGAGCGACAGAACCGCTTCCGGGAGTCAATGCAGTAGGCAGGCCATTACATTACAAGGTCCAAATTCATGGCTGCGTAACTGAGTGCTGGACATTCGTCGCTGCAATAAACTCAATGAGTTGTTCATTTGATTAGAGAGTAGATCATAACATACGAGTAGAACCTGGTTTAACTTGACGAGTAGCAGTAACTGTAGGCCTTATATTTACGGATAATTTTAATTTTTTTTTTTTATTTGTATAGAATAAGCATTCAAAATTCATTTAGCCATAGATCCACGAGTACTAATTTACATACGAATATCAAAAGCCACCTTAGGTACACACACACTCAGTAATGAAGTTAAAATATTTTAATTCTTTCTTTTTCCAATTTATGGATGTTATGATGGATGCTATGACGAACTACCGAACGAACTATCCCATGCGTCCAATGAACCAGTTAAAGCGAACCCCTTTCCTTTTCAATTTCATAATAAGATTATGTAAATACGAGTATACTAATTGTAGTATGTGTATCCTTTTTGTATTATTTATACAAAGAAAATCAAAGCCATGCAGCCGTGCAGATAATTTAGATGTCATCCGTTTTGTTAGTGCATTTCGTTTTAAAACTTGTTCTTATTTGTTAAGACTCCTTAAACCTGCCCTGAATACGTGAATAAAACCCAGAGTTATATCATTTATACGTACTATATATGCTTGTGGTATTGTGACACGTAACTGTTAAGCCTTATGCCAGCTGTAAATGTATCCCCTACTCCATCTGACATTTGACAGAATCTCAAATGGCGTATAGTCACGGATCATAATTCATAATTCGATCTAAGAACTTAATGTGCAAGTCTATATAATAACATATGTAATTGTTTATTAAGAGCATACGTACATATATACACACACAATAATACCTAATACTGTTAACAGATAATCATCATCACGAATCAAATTGATAAAGCGGTGGGGTCATTTTGTACTTAAGCAGATCCCGAACGACGTCGGTCATACGCCTCTTGAAAATGGGCAATGTGCGTTCGTTGAGCATGTCAAACTCTTCCACCAGTTCGCGGCACTTGGGGGCGTCGGTGGCCGATGCAGACAGATCCTGAATCGCCTCGGAGACTGCATCAATGTTGACCACTTCGTTGGCATTGGATATGAAGAAGGGCAAGGAAAATGCCGCCATAATCAGACCAAATACACCAAAGAGCTGTAATTGATGGTCGAAGACACTGCGCGGATAGATATCGTCCGCGTTCAGATCGCAGGAACCCAGTTTCCGGCTCAACGTGTCGTAGTAAATGTGCAGAAAGGCGGGTAGGTGCTCGTCCCTCAGCTGCTTCTCTGTGCAGGCGAATAGGTAATGGACAAGGTCCAGCACCGGCGGGGCAAATCGAGACATTTGGAAATCGATGAGCTTGGCTTCAACGGCCAGATCGGAGCGAGGCTGTGGAGATGATCGGATTATTTATAGATTCACCTTACGACTGGGCTTGAAAAGTGTGGACCTACCTCGTGCCTGTACAGAATATTGTTGTTCCAGAAGTCGCCGTGACAGATGACCGCGTGAGGCGACTGCGATGCGCCGTCCACACAGTAGAGTGTCAGAGCCTTCAGGTTCCTCTCACAGCGTTCCAGGACCTCCATGATAGCCGTTGTCTGGTCGTCCCCCGCTTTGTCCTGCTCCAGCAAGAGCCGAGTGCGCCGTAGCATTGCCTTGCCAAACTCGATCGTCACCGTCTCAATGTTTTCAGTGAATAGATTGTCCTGCCGCACATGATCCACCAATTCGCTGAACTTTGCCTGATCCCGTTGCTGTAGGATAAAGGAACACGCATGAAGCTCGGCCACCGCCTTGAGGGTGGCTACAACAATGTCATAGGTAGGCATGGAGCTGCGTGGGTTTGTCTGAAAGCCGCTCTGGGATAGGTCCTCGAAGATCAGGAACTCGTCTGGCGCCTGCAATCCGGATGCCAGCAGTGAAGGAGCCACTGTGAAGGTACTATGGTCGTCCGCCAATTCGCGGTAGCTATGGAACACGCTCTGATACATGAACACCTCTCGGGCATAATAGTCGACTACGTGCATGTGCTGTCGTCTTGCCTCGTTCTTAGGCGCCATTTTGACCACCACCGTCTTCGCCTGGGACTCTGTTGGCCAACTCACGACAAGGACCTGACCGTAGGCATTCTCTCCGACGCCCGCTATTGGCTGCGTGACTAGCGGCACATCGTGGCGTTGATATAGGGACAGAAGAGCATTGCTCACAGCGCTTGACAGCTCACTATCACTGTCGGTCATGTTTTTGTTGGCGTTAGACTCTAAAGCTTCTTCGTCACCACCGAACGAATCTATCTTTCCGACTGGCCTGATGCAGGTCTCGTTCCGGGTTTTATAGTTGACCGACTCTCTGGGAAAAGCTTTCGGTGATAGTTACCTGCTGCATCGTGGGTGGTATGAGAGTTTCAAACGTATCGCTGTGTGGAGTAGGAGGGGATGGCGATGCTGTAGAGTCGGATGTGACGTAGTGGCGCTCAGAAGTTCAGTCTCTCGAGTCATCAATTCAAATACATTTCTTATGATCTGAAAGCATTGTAGTAGTTAACGATGTGCGGGGACTCCCTACAAGCTCACGTGGTTATCGTTTATGTATGTGTGTACATGTGTACTACGTATGTATTCGTTCTAATGGTAACCCATTCCGGGCATTCGGGACCTACCTGAAGGCGAGCGAACTCCGAGTTTCCGCCTCACTTGGTTCCAGTATTAGTTTCGGGCGATGTCGGTGCCCTAGCTCAAGGCCACTACCAACGGCCAGTGTGCATGTGCACTCACACACACTTGTACACATACACACAAAAAAAGTTAGAAAAGCATTCCATTAAAAAAAACAAAAACTTGAACGCTCGTCATACCGATTTCGGGGGGTGGGGGAGCATTATTATGACCAGGTAGGTTTCTAAGCAATCGGGCAATGAACTTGACACACGAACGTGCACTCTCCTCTCCCAATAGCTCGTCAAATATACATATGTATGTACGATCGGTTCTGTGCATTTCTGCAAAGCCAGAAAGAGAGAGAGAGGGAGAGAGTGGGTCTCTCCCGGGACTGACTTAAGGCTTTAGCTTGAGAGGTGAGTGAGATAGATAGGAATCGAAAGCTTTCGCTCGGTTAAAGGTTTAGCTTTCATTGCCATTGAATAGGTACGCTAGCGTACCGGAGGTCGTTGAACCAACGGCACAATTACGAAAGCAATGCGTGTTGCCCAACTGGCCGAGAGACCCAAAATATAGTTTCGCTTTCTGATACCGCCAACTGGCTGGGTATGCTCGATTGATGCATACACTTGTATGCCACAAACGGAAAGAGTGAATGAGTAAGGCAGCCGTATGGTCGTTACATTTTACATTTGTATCGTTAAAAATTTATTTATAAAAAAAAAGTATACATAACGACAAAAATGTACATTCTCAATATTTTACCCACTATTTGTTTGATTTCTATTTTCGTATTAATTTTAAAATAAGTTTCGATCAGTTAAAACCTTAGAGAGTTTGGTAGCTATACTAATTTGTGCCTTAAATTTGTTATTACATATATACATGCATATACCTATGACAAGGATTCGAAATTATCATAGGAATACGAATTCTAGTCAGATGGGGATAATTCACTGATTATTCAGGGATATATCGATGGGAAACAGATTTCCACAATGTAAAAACACTCAGGATCTCGAAGTTGATTTGTCTTAAATGAGGTATTCCAGCTGCCCCACAAACTGGGCGACTTCGATTGATGCTTTGATTAAAATATGAATATGAACGACTATTTTCGCACATCAATCGTTCGTTTGACAGTTTTGCGAAAGTGATAGGCCGAGCAGTTCTGTTCAGATTGCGGAAAATAAAAGATATTTAGCTATTTTCGGTGATATTGCTTCTTTTGTTGCTTAATTGCTAAAAATAAAATAATTTGTTGAATGGTTTCTAGCATTATCCAAAATTGCTGGAATAGTCTTAGGTATTTACATAGGTCTAGCTTAACCTGAAACTCTTCCCATCAAAGCAAAAAAGCAAAGCCGATTCTATAATACACGCACTAAACAGTTACAGATTCAAGATTACAATACATCCTTAACTAAATGGCTTATTTGATGGTTCTATTGCGCTAGTTGAAACACATAAGCTACTTAATACGCCCGCGAGCTACGGCACTTCCGTGGGCTCGGGCTCGGTCTCGGGCTCGGCAGTGTTTGAGTTTGAGTTCTCCTCGGACTTTTTTGACGTTGGCGAGTCGGAGAGATGGGGCGAGAAGTCTCGCAGTTTGACAACATTGCCCACACACACGGCATTGGCCGCCTCAGCGACAGAGTAGCCAATGTTGGGCGGCGTACCTTCCGGATACCCCAGATAGTAGTCGGCAATGCGGCCGGCCTCGCGCAGCCCGCTTAAGTAGGCGCCGTGTACTGTGGCAGGGTAGTTTCGTATCGTGTGCTCGCCGGCAAAGAACAGCCGTGGAAGCCCCTCAGAGTCCTTGCTCGAGCGTTGCCCACTAGAAGGCGGCGGTATGACGGGTGCTGCCAACAGGTCGTAATCACTTCCGGATGACCCCACGGAGACGTAGCTGTAGGAGCCGCGAGCCCATGGATCGCTGCGCCAGCGCGTGACCACCGTTTCCTTTGGCTGGGGCACAGAGGTGTTGCCGAAAATGTTCTTCAGCACTGACATGCAGCGCCCGATGATGACGTCGTCTGTTACACTCTCCACAATATTGGCGGCCATCCCGGCGACCAGAGCCAGCAGCACTGGCGACGAACTGATGCTCCAAAAGAGAAACATTTCCCCTAAATCATAGCGATTAGCAAATATTTGCGATTGTGGTATACTCGTGTTCACTTACCGCGACTAGCCGTTGTGCTGCCCACGTGGCCGAAGAGATTGGCATTCGGGTCCCAGAAAATGCGATCGAAGCAGAGAACCACCTTGTTCAGGTTCCCGAACCCCAGGCGACGTATTGCCTGTCGCTTCCAGTCCGGCAGAGGGGGATCAAACTTTACAGTATTTTTCTGCTGGGATTCCTCCTCGGCCACCGCTACCTTCAGCACGCCAAGGGTCAGTGTGCAGACAGCAAGGTCTGCCTTGTATGTCATCACAGAGTTGCTGGTCTTCATGTTCTCGGCCACAATCTCAACGCCATTGGGGCCGTACTTGATCTCCTTGACGGCGCTGTTGACGCGAATGTCCAGGTTTTCGGTGAGCGCTACGGGCACGCAGGAGTAACCATTCCGAACGGTCGTGTGGTGCCCAATGAACTCAAAGTCGTCGTCCTGGTCCCAGTGCTTCAGTGACAGGTTGTTCAGTCGGGTGGCATTCGCAAACTCCAGGTTGGCAAAATGCCAGTCTAGAATGAGCCGATCACGGGTGTTGAGGTACACATCGCTGGAAAATATTCGGATGCATTAGCGCGTGGACTCAGCTCAGGAGGAATCAATACGGAATCAAGCCACTTACCTGGGTTTGTTCTGCTCCAGCTCGTGGAGCTTGGCCACCATCCGTTTGTTCTCGTCGTGGAGCTCCTTGAACTGCTTGACTGCATCGTCCAGCTTGACCTGGGTATGGCGTATGTTGTACTCCTGTCTGGCGTAGCTCGTGTCACTCTCGACGCCCTTTGGGCAGCGCTTCTTCACCATGGACATGTGCTCGGTCCTGAGGGCGTCGATGGTCTGCTTGACGGCCTTCAGTCGCTTCCGGTGCTCGATGATCTTCTTTTGGGCAGCAATAATATCCTGCATATGCTGCGCCCGCTTGTTCATGGCCTGCATCTCCTGCATGCTTATGACCCATTCCAGAGCATCGCCCAACGACACGGGACAGTTGCCGGCATAGTTGAAGTCCAGGCGATGGGACAGGTAGCTGGCTGACTCCAGCAGTCGGTTGAACTCCAGCTCAATGACGTCGTCCTTCTCCTTTGGCACTGGCTTACCGTCCGGGCCGTAGAGCGGACATGTCTGGTGTATGGGCACCAGATCCATGCCGATCTGCTTGCTCAATATGGTCATCGGATTGCCGTACACGCCCGTCACCACCATAGCCCCAAGGTCCGCTATGTAGCTGTTCTTCCGGAAGGTGGCAATGCGTCCGCCCACCCGATCCCGAGCCTCCAGCACAATGACGTCCATGCCGAACTGCTGCAGCTGCTGGGCAACGGCCAATCCGGAGATACCCGCACCGATGACAATCACCTTGCCCAGCTTCTTGCTCGGAATGGACACCAGGCGCTTGAATATGCCAAAGTTAATGAACCCATGTCGCTCGAGGAACGAATGGACGCGCCGCACCAGGTTCGGTTCGCTGTCGAAGGGCGGCGACAGTGCCTTTAGCGCGCTCTCGAAGCTCAACTGTACCTTGGGATTGTCCACCCACATGTGGAGCAGGCTGTTGCGGATGTTGAGGAACACCCGGTGCCCCAGTATGCCCGATCGGCTAATATCGGGAAAGCAGGCCTCCTCGTTGGGGGTCATCTTCCCAAAGGGCAGACGGGACTGAAACACAGCCCCCTCCTCCCCTGACAGCACTGTGGGCGTGCCCATATCCCGGTTTCTTGACTCTCCGTTAGTGGATGGGGCATTGCGCGTGCCCGAGTTGGCCGAACCCCCGCTCGCAGATGCCCCAGCAGTAGCTGTCTCCGATTTGCGGGAACGTGGCTCTGACTGTGCCTGAGCCTGGGCGCGCTTCTCCCCCGGCGGGTTGCTGGCGCCGCCGGTGGGTCCTGCGCTGCCCTTTTCACTGCCTGCCACCTCGCTGCTCGTGCTAGGCTTGTTTGTTGTGTAGTCCACTTTGGGCTTGTTGCGGCGACTCGTGCGACGTTCATCGTTGGCGTTGGCACTGCCACTGGCACTGGTGCTGGTTGCGGGGGCATCGTTGGAGTCATCGTCGTGAATTTTCTGCTTCGATTGATTGCTAGGGCCATGAGCAGGGGCAGAGGCTGTCCTTTTCGGGGACGGCTCACCATCGGAATCGTCGCTGATTAGAGTCACGTATTCGATGGGTTCGGGCACTTTGGCGCTGCTGCTACCGCCAGTTGCCTGGGTTGGCTTCATCGCAGGCCTCCAACAAATCCTCCTCGAGTCGGCGATGGGGAATCTGTGTGCTTCGCCCTGTCTCGTAGCATAAAAGAAATTAAACACGACCGCTAAGAAGATGAATACATAGGCGGCGGCACTTACGATGGAGGAGGCAGGGAGTTCGGAGGTGGAGGGCCACTGGCCCGCGCACAACTGAGTCGGAACGGGCGACTAGAGGCGGGGCAGGGTCCGATACATCTCAAAATATTATCCTTAACTTTATTTAACTTTGTTTTTGCGACACGTTTTGGTTGCGCCGATAGATGCGAATAGAAGGGCCTAGCGGTTGGGGATTGGATTCGTTCTTTTGGGCGCGACTTGTTGCGAATATAATCGACTAGACAGGTTTTTGACTTGGTTCCAGAACCCACTTGGCTGACACACACAATGCTTTTGATTTCACGTTAACGTTTTCAATCGCTTTTTCGACATTTTATTTTATTACAAATTGTAAAATTGTTTATATGCCGAAATACGCGTTCGATTTGACTTTTTCTCATATTGTATACTTGGTCACACTAATCACTTATCGATAGGCCCGTGAGAGACACACTACAGTCGTAGATCTGGGCACACTGCTCGTTTGTGTAACTGTTACTTAAATTTAAATTTCCGATTGGGAATCGCAAGTGATGATGTAAAAACGCCCCGCCTGAGGTAAAACGCATGCCCCTCGCTTATCTGTATAATCTTTCTGTAATTATGATCCGATCTTAAATGCTAATGGCCCTCAGCTCGGTTTAAGGGCCCTGCTCATCGCAGCAGTTGTCGTAGATGATCTTGCTGCTGCACGCTTGAATCGCCTCGTCGAAGAAGTGATCAAAATGGCAGGTACTCTCCGCCACCTCCAACCCATTGACGCACTGGATGTAGTTATGGCAGTAGTTTTTGCTGCTGACTACCAGCATGTTGCCCCTGCCTTCGCATCGATTGTGGGTGCACACCACGTCGGTGGCCTTTGCGCAGATCTGGCGACCCTCGTCGAAGAAGGTGCCCTCGGGGCACTGGCCCCACAGCGGATCCACGTCGGCGACGGTGCCGAAGGGCTGGCAGGTAAAGTATCCGCGACATGTGGCTGAATCCGACTTGAATTCGAGTTTGCTGCTGGCGGTGCACACCCCTTCCTTGGAGTGGGCATCACAGGCTACTAAATTGCGCGCCACGCAGGTGCCGGTCTCCACATTGAAGTAGAGCTTCGACTTGGTGGTGCTGCACTTGACCTTCGATTGCTTGCCGCTCTTGCACTCGTAGTAGTAGTTGCAGTCGCCCTCGAACCGAAACTTGGTCTTGTCCGGCAGGATCTCGCATATGTTGGCCACGTCGACGCATTGCGAGTCCACGCTGTGCTGGCAAGCCTGGGTCGACTCATCAAAGTGCTGGCCATTGGGGCAGGTGCCTGGCAGCGGCACGCCATCGCGACAGTAGAAATAGTGCTCGCAATGGGTCGGATCGGACACCCAGGTATCGTTTCGACCCTCGCACCGATTGCCACAGTACAAGTGACTGTTGGAGAGCTCCTTGACACACTTCTGGCTGCTGCTGTCGTAGTGGGGCGTGGCGCCATCGCAGAACTTCAGGATGCCATCGCCGTCGACGCAATGGATATACTCATCGCAGGTCCCGGGCTTCCGGATGTTGGTGCCATTCTTGAACAGGCGGCACAGCTCCGAGTAATCACTAGCGGCCTCCGAAAAGTCCGACAGGCAGACGAAAAGGAGGCAGGCTCCGAACAGCACTGCACAGGCGTTTCTCGCTACAAAGGAAAATAAAGATTGATTTCATAAAGATCCATTTATTAGGGATGCATGCCCGTCCTTATAAAAAGTATATACTGTATTTATGGCATATTTTTAGTATTCAAGGTCCCCAAATAGAAAGATTGTCTCTCTTTTTTTCTTTTTCCAATTATACTCTTGGGATTGTAGGCAGATAAAAACTCACAAAGCATTTTTGCTAATTATTGGGAAACTCCGTTTAATTTGCTGAAGAAAAAGAAAATGATGAAGTATTTGATGTGGCCTCTAGTAGCAATTATTGCCAACTAAATGGAGATTCCTGAATGGAAAAAGTTTATATTTTAGAAGGGAACATGGTTGTTGATAATGATACCAATACCACATACCACATACCATATATCAAATACTCCATACACTATACACTTTATTGCCCCATTAATAGCAGGTGTGCAAATCTTATCAACGCTTGCAAAAGTGCGCAAAGCCATTGATATATTCGTCCACTTTTTGTAGGTCCTATGGCCCGTCGCTCTGTTCCACTGCAGGCACTAGAGGACACTAACAACTCACTAATTAAAAAGCCCGAATGCGACACCACCCGTGTATGTAGTTCTGGGTGGGGTATTGACGGTGTTTCTGCAGAGATATCCGATCGCTGATCGCAAATAGCAATTTTATTGGCTCCTAATTAATTGATATTTATAAATCACGGATAGTCAGTCGCACCCTGATTGTGGGTTTTGCCTCCGTAAATAGTATATTCGCCCGATAAGGCAACACCCAATTGCTTTTTTTTTGTGTTCGGTAATCAGAACAGAAACGAAACAGTTTCCAAACAAGCCCTGATTGTTAGCCATGAAATCGAAAGCGCCATAATCTATTATGGCGGCCAAAGCGAAAGTGAAACAGTGGCCATAGTCATAAAGTCCTAACCAGCAGGTCTTAGATTTCATTAGATATAAGTATCTATAGACTGTTCGAAAGTCTAGTTGGCATCCGGCGATGGCGATGCAGCAGGTCGAAACCTTGAAAATGTTTCCCCCCCGAACATACATACAAAATAAAGGTTTGAGCTTTATTAAATCGCTGCGGCTTATTGTATAGCCACACCTAGCATACGGAAGGATAGGATACAACGTTGGGGACACATCCGCCCTTTGCCTCGTCGAAGAAGAGGTTGCCACATGACATCTCGTCCAGAGTTATCCCATCGCTGCAGCGCAGGTAGTTGCGACAGCCCTTGGTGTTGCTGATCACAAAGGGGAGCGTACGGCCGTCACAGCGATCCTCGGTGCATTTGACGAGATTGGGGCTGCGACAGCTCTCGCTGCTGGCGTCAAAGAAGGTGTCCTGGGGACAGTGGTTCCAAGTGGGATTGGGGTCCGGGGTGCCGTCGGCCTGCGCGGCGCAGAAAAAGTATCCCCGACATGTGGCTGCATCCGAGACGAACTTGTTTGCATACGGTTTCGAGGCCTTGCCACACACATTGCTGGGCAGCGGATGGGCGACGCAGTCCACCAGGGACTTGGCTACGCACGTGCCGGTGCTAGCCTGGTAGTACTTGGCCGAGCAGGTCTTCGTCTTCAAGACCCCCTTTTCGCACACATGGTAGGTGGCACACGACTGCAGGTTGTCGAAGTTCACACCGTTCTTCACGATGTTGCAGTACTCAAAGTCGCTGGCGGTGCACTCCGACTCGTACAGCCGCGTGCAGGTCTGGGTAGTGGCATTGAAGTGCGTGTCCTGGGGGCAGGTGCCGAACATGGGCGTCTCCTGGTCCAGGCAGTAGTAGTATCCGTAGCAGGATTTCGGATCGGACACGAACTGGCTTGTGGCATTCACGCAGGACACATTACAAGACGAGTCGTCATCCAGGGTCTTTGCGCACACCCCCTTCTCCTTGTTGAAGAACGGAGTGGACCCGCTGCATTTTCCGTAGACGCTGACAAAGTTAATGCAGGTGATGTACTGGCTGCAAGAGTCGGGATCCCGGATTACCGTGTTGTTGGCGAACAACCTGCAAATATCCTCCTCCCGAGCATCAGCCACGGGGCAGGCTAGGGCCATCAGCAGAGCTAGGCCCATCATCACTGCCAGGTCAAGATTTGCTCCACGAGCTGCAACGGAAATCATGGATTACCCTGGCAAATCTACCGTCGCGACGGTACCCACCTCTCATTGTTGGCAATCTTCAATATTGGTCGTCGTAGAACGATGTTCTCGGCAGGGCGACTGGTGCCGAACTAATGGCTATTACTGGTCGCACATTCCGCACTTCGATTAGCTTTATTGCCTCGCATATCAAAGGATCAGTAACCATTTTTGGCAGCTGTTTGGCTTTTGATTTCGTTTGCAGGTTAAACACCCTGCAGTTCGATAACACTAGACGTAAAAGATTCTTAATTTATTGTCTACACGGTTGTCCATAAGATGACGCTGGAAAAGGCTCCGCTCCTGGCTATAACGTCGTGACTGTTGGGGTGGGTGTTCAGGAATATGTGTTAATTGCTACCTCATGGATTTTGCATGGTTTCGCTCCATGTGTTATACCCTCTGGAAGTGTATACAAAGAAAGATAAGCTACTAACTATAATTAAATACCCTCTTAAGTGTTAAAGAATAGGGGCATATATATGCACTGAATGGGATGGCACTTTCAAAACTATGTCTCTAAATACAAAGGCTCTAAATTTCTCTAAATCAAATCTAAATTTGAAAATTATCCTACAAGAACTAAACCTGAAGCCTTGCTTCCTTTTTCCATCACGAGAAAGTGATGGACCGCAGTGGACTACTGAAACCTGAAGGTTTGATACATTTTCCCTTGAACTTATCCTGCAAGAAGTGCTTCCACTGAAGCTTTGGTTCAAGCAGTTCGCCACTGAAACCCAAAGCTTTGGCTCGGTTTTCCCTTTATATGATTCTGCAAGCAGTTCATCGACTAAACCAGAAGCTTTGGTTTCTGAATAGTACAGAGTAGAATAATATAGTATCATAATAGAATAATAATTCGAATATTGAGCTTAAGGCTTCAGTGCTTATTCCCCCATCAAAATATTCATTATAATAATTAGAAAATTATTGCGTTTCGAATAGAGGTTCAGTGTTTACTCATGCAGCCGAAACTATACAAATTTTGACTCTACTATAATTGCCCATCCCATTGACAATTGGTAAAAGATAGCGACGTCTGTATAGCAGATAAGATTGCTGGCCAAGAAAGAGAACGAGAACGAGCATGAAAATAAGCAGGAGCGCACAAGCATGAAAACAAGCAGGAGAGCACGAGCATGAAAATAGACAGCAGAATTTCGATCAGCTGCGGCATGCCTCGCCATATTTGAAACCATTGTTTCTCAAAGCGTGTGCTGCAGTACGCCACTGGTGTGCCGCGGAAGAAAGTCAAAAAGTCACTAAAAATCTTTTCATATTAGCTAAATTTTGTTTTGTAGTATTAAAAAATATGACCCGTACTTTTTTCTTTGGTGTACCTCTAAAGTTTCTTGATTTGATGGGATAGAAATTGAAAGAATGATGGTCGTCACGAGCTTGAAGACTCTAATCAAATACCACATGGAGATCCGCAATATGAGTGTGCGGAATGGGTGAGTGCTGGAGTAGGTTCTCCGATAAACACCGTGAAAGTTGGAGTGACTGGCTTCTGGGGCTCAGTTTTGATTGATATCCCCTTTGAACTTACGAACGACCTGCCTGTTTGCAGAATTTTATAAAATGGTGCATATTTTCGGGTCTACCATATTTGAGTTTATAAAGTTTGCTTTTAGGGGAACGGGAAATTATAGGTGGTTGAGGAGGGGGGACTGCAGATAAGCATGAGATACCATAACCCCAGCTACCTAAAAACAGGTGATCAATTATTCAAAGACAGAAAACCAAGATTGAGACTATTATATGGTATGTATGTACATACATACAGTGGCTCACAGCCATAAAGATGCAGTGTCAAATAAACTGCTTAACTGTGGTACAGATTTTAAACTAGAGGAAAAACAAAATGTTTAAATGCACCAAAGCTTCTAGAAACTAGGAATCCGACTTGATTTCCGGTTTGGCGTTTAAACATTTTTTGTTATTCCTCTAGTTTAAAATCTGTACCACAGTTAAGCAGTTTATTTGACACTGCATCTTTATGGCTGTGAGCCACTGTATGTACATATGGGCATTATCTACCGATTCAATAAAATGGATACGTGATCGGATAATTCTTACAGACACTTAAAGAATAGACGACTATTCATATTTATGCCTGCTACTCATCCATCCTTATGAATATTTTTGAAACGTTTTTGTGGGATTTTCTAAGAATTTCAGGGCTTATCAATGTGATTACTGACGCTGACAGACCATTTTAATTAAGAAACGATAAAGCTGCCCAAAATAAAAGTACAATTAAGTGAACAAATATCTAAAAATATATACATATATCCATTATTTGGAGAGAGAGAGAAATGTGCGGTTGAAAAAGTAAAACGTAAAAGAGGCAGAGACCAAGGATCGCTGGAAAATGAAAGTTTAGATAGTCCCATTGCCTAGTGTTATTGTGTGACTGTAAAAAATAGCGAGGTAAAGGTACCGAGTGAAGTGATCAATAAGAGCCATGCCATTTGAATTAAAAATCAATTATAGACAAAGAATACGAACGCAATCAGTCGCTGATTATCCGAATTCCGTCAGGGCTGTCAGGGTAGCCAAAATATCTGGCTACCAATACACGGACAGGGCTGACAGAGCGGACAGGGCGCGCTGTCCAGGCCAGCCGCCGATTAGTGCTTAAAAGGCGGTCGCCGGTGGCCGAGTCCGCTAGTATAACATTTAACGTCCAGCGCCACTGACGGGGACTACCAGTACGAGTACGAGTACAAGTACAAGGATGGAAGGTGCGTGGTTTTTCCTAGTCCGGGGATGGGGACAAATCTTATCTCGTCGATTCTGTCTTCGGTCGCTTACTGCGAATTGAATTTTAATTACGAGTTCGATATTCTGCGTTGCTGGCGGATGGCTTATCTGCGGAGCGGAGCAGAGCCGCTGGAGTGTCTGACAATTTTTTAATTATCGCGCTGCCAGGCTGTGCTTGGCAGGGTTTGCCAGAGCAGAGCCCCCTATAAAAGCGCACAGCCAGCTTTTGGCCAGGCCAGTACCAGCATCGTTCTCTTGAGTGGAATATCGAATAGCGAGCGATTCTGTCTTAATCAACTCCAAGTCCAATCAAAATGGGAGGTAGGGCTCGGGCTGGTCGGGCTGGTCGGGCTGGTCGGGCTTGTGGCGTGGAGCCCTGTGTGTCATCTAAACCGTAACTGAACTCTCTATTTCCCCGATCTACTCCTTTCGCAGGTTTCAATATGAAGGTTTGCGCCCTTGCAGCCTGTCTGCTGCTGGCCGGGCAGGTGGCCGGCTACACGATGGAGGATTTGTGCGCCCAGTGGTCGGGCTTCGGCTACGTGGGCAACCCCGCCGACTGTACTGCCTGGGGCTACTGCCAGGGAGGGAAGCTTGTCTCGTGGAACACTTGCAAGGACGGCCTTGTCTTCAACGCCCAGACCTCGACCTGCGGATTTGCCAACTCAACTGTTTGCACCACCAACGCGGTGGCCACCTGCGCGGCCGCCAAGTCTCCCATGTATGTGGCAGTTCTCAATGACTGCAACAAGTACGGCTACTGCTTCGGCAACGGCTCAATTGGATACGGAAACTGCGGCACCGGCGGAGTCTATGCCGCCAACAATAATACTTGCGTTTGGGGACCGTCCTGTCCTCAGGACACCATCTGCCGTTTCATGAAAAATGACATTTTCGTCGGTGACCCAAACAACTGCGGCTCCTATCTGCAGTGCAACAACGGATACGGCACACCAGGATCATGTCCCCCCGGCAAATACTACAACGCGGCCAATGGAATGTGCCAAGGCACCAACCCATGCACTGGCGATTCGGGCAGCAGTAATACAGGCAGTACCTACACTGTTGGCCAGTCAGTTGCGGACATCTGCAAAGGGGGTACACCCTTACCTGACAAAACCGACTTTTTTGTGGAAGATGGCAAAACATGCTATGGATATTTTTACTGTACATCAGCATCCGAACCTGGAACGTGGAATTCGTGTATGTTGGGAACCCAATTTAATCCTACAACACAGCAATGCGTTTCACCCGCTACATTTGTCTGCAAATATAACCGTTGCGGCAATGTCAAAGCTACCTTCATGGCTTTAGAAGACACAAATTGCGCCTCATATACAATCTGCTCGAGTGGTGTTACAGGCACTTGTAAAGAGCCGAACGGTTACTACGATGAAGTACATGGTATATGCACAAAAGACAAACCTGATTACACAATTTGTGGATAAAAGTATCTTAATCCTTAATAAATGCTCTATGCGGCACTGAAATGGTATATCAACTCAATTTGGTTTTAATAATTAGGCAAAATGGTATAGGCGCAAGTATTTATTGGATAATCTCAGTCGAGTACCCTGAGAATAGGATCTTAGGGATCCGAAGACTTTGTACATACGTAGATGTGATACTTTCAATGGGATTGGTTGGCATTTGATCAGAGCTTATTCTGTAAAATGTATCCGAGCGATGGCTCCTACCATCCACTTAGCTGGAAATTTCTTCCACATGTTAACGAGTTTATAAATTGCTCTAAAAGGTTCACAGATATTTGCAGCGAATCTTTAGGTATTTCAAGAAGTATAGAGTTCAATTAATATCTACGCAAACTGATCCGAAGCTGATACGTTTTTGTTCTATACGTTCTATAAGTTTTTGTTAATTGTGGCAGCAGGAATACAGGAATACGCCTGAATTAGATTGCTATGGGCATAATTTGGACATTTGGTAAAACGATACATGCACATATGTACGTATAAGAAATGAATAATATTTCCAAAAAAATGGAAACATCAGAAGGGGGAAAAACAATCAGGACCTTATCAGTGCGGTATTCTAAGTAATTCAATTTCCCTTCGTCGTTCGACATTCCACCACCATTCCACCGACTGCTGATGACATGGAGTGCCGTGCCTGGCATTCAATGGCAATATCATTGCCACGGCTCTCATTCTCTCCGACTCTCATCTCCGACACATCCAATCTGCCAATCGATGCCGATGGCGTGCAGATCAATGCGATATCGCATCTTCTGCATGTACGTGTACGTGTACGTCGTACGAGTATATTGTATATTGTTGTACTATGTATGTATATTGATGGTATGGTATGGTATGGTATGGTGCCTGTCGTGTCGGTGGTGCTACACTCGAGTGCCAATGAGACCAATGACAATGTTATGCCGTGTAATTTACATGCTTCTCGCTATCGTACATCAGAGTGCGAACGCTATCTGGGCCTCTGATTGAGATATCAGAGACCGCGACAAGCGATCCCTAGTCAGGTGCATTTTGGAAATTGTTTTTCGCCGAAGAAAAGAGCAGAATGGTCTTTGCATATTTAAGGGGGAGGCGGCCCCCTGACAGCGCATCATTCGTGTTTTGGTTGCTGCTCACAAGGGATCGCACCGCAATCAAACTTCAAGGATACCGATACAACTCTCCTCCGCAAGGATATACACTATGAAGCAAGGTAGGTGCCAGGGCGCCTGGGCGCCCATACAGTTCCCCTTCCCCCTGATTTTTCACTGCTTCATCTCTCGCATTCCCCCCTCATTCTGGTGCATTCCGGTGTTTCTCAAATGCAGCTAGGGGGATCCTACCATTTCTCGCGCTGGCCTGCCTGGCGGCTGGTGCCCTCGGCAGCAATGCGATCGACGAGTTCGAGTACCTCTCGCTCCAGGAGATGTGTGGCCTGCTGCCGTGGGAGACGAGCTTCCTGCGCCCGACCACCTGCGACAACTGGGTGACCTGCCCGGCCAACGGCTCCAGCCTGGAGCAAGGCGCCTGCGCCACCGGACTCTTCTACAACAAGCAGCTGGGCCGCTGCAACCTGGCCGCGAGCGTCAGCTGTCCCTACACGGGCGTGGAGGTCGCCGCCCCCGCTAACCTGTGCGCCAACGAGACCGACGGCACCTTCCTGCAAGACCCCAGCAGCAACAACTGCCGCGGCTACATTCTCTGCCAGGGCCGCACCCAGATCCACGCCAACTGCCCCAGCGAGCTGATCTTTAATCCCACATCCCGCTCCTGTGTCTACTACAACCAGTACAAGTGCCCGGAGAGCCAGAAGACGCATGCCAGCCCGGCATGTCGGGCCCTGCCCAACAACACGCGCCTGGCCCACACCGAGCACTGCGAGCGGTACTACGAGTGCGTGAACGATATCCTCCACACCCGCGAGTGTGCACCCCAAAAGGCCTACGACGTGAACAGGGGCTACTGCGTCGACATCGAGGAGGTGGCCTGCTACGCCACGGCCGCGCTGCCGGAGCCGGAGAACACCTTCTGCCTGAACAGCACCGGTGGATACTACGCGGACGACCAGTCCTGCAGCCACTACTACATCTGCGGCAAGCCCGTAAACGGCAAGCACGACACGGAGCCCCAGCACCTGAGCTGCGCCCTCGGCCAGTACTTTGACATCGAGAAGCTCTCCTGTCGCGACCGTCTCAACGTTCGCTGTGTTCTGGACCGCTGCGTGGGCAATAACATGTCCTACGTGAACGTGGCCGACGACTGCCAGAAGTATGCCCGCTGCTCGGGCGGCGTCACCGCCGGAACCGGCCGTTGTCCAGAGAATTACTACTTCGATGAGCGCAGCCAGGGCTGCACGCCCACCAACCACCACTACATCGCCTGCTCGCCGAGAATCGCCTAAGGCCCACACCCGCAAATTGAAATAAAATAAAACCTGAACGTATCATGGTGGAGGTCACACGTAGAGATCGATCGCACAATTAAACATTTTCCAAACACGGTCCAGCACGAAATACATATTGTAATTTTGTATTTTTTTTTTTGCATACTTTTATTAACATTAAACTTCAATAATGCATTCCAATTCCTTCCAATAGCTATGCCGGCTTATATATTATCCAAGGGTTCTCGTAGGCCATGCGATTTTCATGATTCATCATGGTCCACGCCCACCTCCAGTCATTCTCCTGCGACGGGACTGGGAATGGGGATTTGGATGGGTATGGGGACGTGGATATGGACAGAGAAAAGAGACAGGAAATGTTAAGTTTGCAGAATGCGAGCAATGGTTCGATAAGGTTGGAAATCTTCCAGAAGAGTTACACCACATACCGCATACCACATACCGCTTTTGGCAATCGCTCTTCGTTATAATTCAAGTGCCCGGACATTATCAATTTTCAATTTTAATTAAAAGAGTACCCCCGTCGCCAGGTTTCGGGTTCGAAGAATTCGGTGCTGTGCTGTGCCGTGCTGTGCCGTTATTTGATAGCCCGATAACAGATTCAACATTTTAGGGTGCTGACTTTTATACTATTTCCGTGTTTCGATCTTGCCACTGACTGAACAGGTGGGCGGGCAGGCACCCGCTATAGAACGACAGCACTACAGCACTAAAGCAGAGTGCTTTCCAATAAAATTCGGAATCTGCTAGAGCTCTAATATTCACAATGGATATTTGTATTATTTTTGTTATTTATTTTTTTGTTTTGTGTATAGATTGTTGTGCATTTAGTGTATTATTGATATTTTGAAATTATCAAAAATGGTCTCCGATATGCGAGAATTCTGAGAATCAAGTGTGACTGGAACGAGTGAGAGTCATGTGATAGTAGATTTCTGGGATCCCCCGACCGAGGCGTGACACGACCAAGGCAGGAAGCTGCGATAGGAAAGTGTTCAGGGCCGTCTAATGAGGGTTTATTCATTGTTTGCCAGATTATGGAATACCGTAGCCTGCCGTATGTCCATACCCTTGGCTATTTTTGGCAGAAAATTTTAGCTTATTTTGAAGATTTTTTGGCCACCCGAAATATCAAATCAACTTTGAGTGCCAAAAATACTGCGAAAATAAAGTTAAACGTTTCAAAATGTGCTTTCATCTTTTTGGAGAATATTTTTAAAAACAATAAAACCATTTCTAATGTTATTTTGCTGGTCTTTCACTATTAGACAACGAATATAAAAGGCAGCCCTATATTTCCTAACCAGTAACCTTGATCCTTTACTTCGGTCTGCAGTCTGGTACATATAACCGCTGAGGCATCTGAAGGCCTCTTGGTGGCCTTCTCCACAGCTGTGCATTACCAAATATGTCCGTATGACGTCATGTCCGGATCTCATTGTATTAGTGGTGTAGTTAATATGTTGGCCAATCGATACACAGAAATCTGGCCCAGGGGACCAAATGACTTAATCGCTATTAAGATTGATAATAACCGCCTGACATTGACAGCAGACTCGTATTTATTGTCGAGGCATAAGGTATCTAACAAGTGTCTAATTAAAAACGATTGCGTTTACTGCTCACGAGGCTTCAGTGCTGGGATTGGGACTGGGACTGGGGCTGGGGCTGGGGCTGGTCCCGGCCTCATTGTCATCATTCATAGCTGTTTGCGACACGACTTGTGTCGAAGCTGCGGCTGATAGCTGGCAGGCGGGATAAGATATAACCTGCGTGGTGCAGCGCTGAGTCACCTCGTCGAAGTATTCTTCGCCTGGGCAGGTGCCCGTTCCTATGCTGGCCCCGTCCTGGCATAAGGAGAATCCCCTGCAACCGTCATCCGACTCGCTGGCCAGCTGAATGGTCGTATTGCCGAGACCCACGCAGCGGTCGTATGAACAAGGAGCCTTGGAGCGAGGCACGCAGGCACCACCGTCGGCGGCCAGGAAGAACCTCCCGTCGGAGCACACGGCATGCTCGAGGGCCATTTGACCGTCCTCCAACTTGTGGCAGTAGTAATAGCCGTTGCACGAGCTCTTATCGGACACAAAGTCGCCAGCCTGGGCGCAGACGCCGTTCTCGTCGATAACCGGCGCCACGGTGAAGTCGCATTCCACGTTCTGCGGATAGTCGCATCGCGCAGATCCGGCGCTGAAATAGAAGGTGCCTGGACAGGTGCCATTGAGCACCTGGCCGTCCCAGCACATTTGCCAGCCGTTGCAGTTGGTGGTGTCCTTGATGAACACGCCGTCGGGGAGTATGTTGCAGTAGCTGTCCGGGTCCATCTTCACCTGGCAGGGAAAGTTGCGTATGCAGTCTTCCGTTCCGGCACTATAGTTCAGTCCCGTGGAGCACGTACCTTTAGTGCCCTTTCCGTTCTGGCAGTAGTAGTAACTGCTGCAGGAGTACGGATCGGCGGTAAAGCCATTCAGAACCGATGCGCACGGATCGCTCGACACGCACTTGATGCTGTCCGAGGCCACACACTCTTCGCTCTCCCTGTCGTAAAAGAGACCAGCGCCACAGGTGCCGGCGACTGGCTCCCCATCGACGCACTCTATCCAGGCATTGCAGGCACGGGGATCGTTTATTTTCGTCCCGCTGACGACCAGGGTGCAGATGAGACCCGGGTCAAAGGAGGCGCTGCACAGTGGCACCAGGGCTATTCCGAGGATCACAAATATCCCGGCATCTAGTGCGAATAAATAAACATTAAACATTGGCGAATAAATTTCTAGATTTCCGAGGTTCTCCCAGAAGGTTACAAACGATATACATATGTATTTCACGTACTCATGTTGCTTGTTTGGGGCATTGGAAGAGACTCGAAATGTTTTATCAACGACAACGACGACAACGTTCAACTGGAAGGCGCACAGCACTGGTTTTATACTCGTATCCGGCACAGAAACAGATCGATGGTGGTTCGAGCGGGCCGCAGGTCCATAAATTTATGAGCATTACTTTACAGTCGGAACTGTCGTCAGTGGCTAAAATGGGGGCTGAGCGTATATTCATATTTCTGTTTTATCAAATTCAGCTAAAGCCCAATTGGACATGTTTGATATATTTGGGAACACCGAGGCCCGAGGTGGTCGATCAAGAGAGCAAATTTACAAATTGCGTATCATATAGAGAGGATCGGTATAGACATCCCATTTGCCGTTTGACTGTTAAAGAACTTGTGTTACAAGAACGACCACTTGATACACTAATGATCACGAGGACCACCTGCTGATCCTGAGATGAGGAAAGATTACAAATAACTCCATCCAGCTTTGACAATAAGTAGTATCAAATATATACTATAAAGTCCCAATAGCCACACAAATACTTTAGCAGACGCATGGGGGGCAAATATTGTTTATTCTGGTACCTTATTTTTGTTTTCTGACTCCAAAGTCGCCCGCCTGATAAGACTAATGTGTATACATCATAGTATAAATAAACTCCGATGACCAGTTCATTGAAAAGTACAGCTGATTGTGGTTTTGATACGAGGCATTCGCAAAGGAGGCAAAGTCTTGTGGCAAAGTCAAACTATGAATGCGCCGCGCCCCTTCTGCTCCAACAAAAAACAAATGCAGCAATTGGCCATTAAATAATGAGTAATATAATCATGAAAATGGTCCCCTGAAGAGACTATCCTTTACTGTTGTTTGGATGAGGTTTGCACAGGTGACGTGACTGTCCGGGACGGGACGGAACGGGACGGGAGGGGTGTTGACTGGCTTCTTTCTGCAAATTGCGTAGTCGTGCTATTTATGGGTGCGAACGTCCATCGATCATGCAAAATAATTTTGACCATAAGTGGGTGGGTCCGATTTATCATGTCTTGTGCTCGACGTGTCGTCGATCAATCCAATCCGGGCAATTCCTCCTCCGCCGACGGTAAATTACGGCTCAGATCCATATAAAAGCCTGGCAAGGCGAATGCTCCTCAACAGTGTTCGACTGTAAGCTACCAGAGCGCGCACTGAAGAATTTTCCAAATATGCTGGGTGGGTGCTACTCACAACACACCATAGAATACACCATAGAATATATGTATATCTAATCATAGGTGTATCTCCGATAGGTAGAGGTCAAGGATCGATGCTCGCCGCCCTCCTGCTGCTGCTGTGCTGCTGCACGGCGCCGGCTGCTGCCAATCTGAACATGAGTGCCCTCTGCCTGATGGTCCCCGACGGCATGTCTGTGGGCAGCCAGACGGATTGCTCCAGCTACTACCAATGCCAGGGCGCGACCGCCAGCCTGATGAGCTGCTCCAACGGGCAGTACTTCGATAAGGATTCGCAGATGTGTGTGGCATCCTCGCAGAGCAGCTGCGCCAGCAGGAGCCGGCCCTGTCTGGGGAAGGCGGTGGGCAGTTTCCAGCCGGACAGCAGCTCCTGTGGCGGCTATTGGTACTGCGGTGCCTCGGGCGCCGTGAGCGGCAGCTGTCCCAGCGGCGAGAACTTCGATCCCACCAAATCGGCCTGTGTTTATGCCTACCAGTACGCGTGCACGGTGTCGACCGTGGACAGCGAAAGCGACGCCAGTCCCAATGTGGAGGTGGCGCTCAATCTGTGCTCCCTAATCGAGAATGGCTTCTACTTTGGCAGCGCATCGAATTGCAGTGGATGGAACTACTGTCAGGACAACGTACTGCATACCGGCACCTGCCACAACGGGCTTGTCTTCGACGTGAATGAACGGGACTGTGGCTACCAGGGGCCCAGCTCCTGCGCCCAGGTTACCAACGACCCCTCTCTGACCGGAGCCGCAGCCCCGACGACCTGCAGCGTGAGTGGCGCCACGGAAAAGGCCACCGCGTGCAACCAGTACTACCTCTGCACCGACAGCCACTACACCCTGATGACATGCGCCACTGGCTTGTACTACGACACCGTCTCGCAGACGTGCGTGGCCCGCACGCAGGCGCGGAATGACTGCGATCGCTGCGTGGGATCCACCAAGACCTTCGTGAATGCCTACTCGAACAGCAGCTGCGACCAGTACCTGTATTGCGTCAATGGCGTTCAGAAGGCGGTTGAGACCTGCCCCGTGAACTACTACTTCAACGAGGATGTCGGCAGCTGCACCTACGAAACGGAGCCGCAGTTCATGTGCTGCAACCCCACAGGGGCAACAGGAGTGCCGGCCACAACGGCAGCAGACACAACCGCAACCACCGCCACAGGCACAGGATCAACAACAACCAGTGCTACCACTACTAGCACTACTACTACAACTACAGCAAAGCCTGCATAATTGGCTTCTGCCAATCAAAAATATTGCAATTAAAGGGAGCCCCTTGAGTATTCGAGATTAGCGTTTCGTCTGTGGATTGGGATCTGTAAGGATATGCAGGGGTGTGAAATGGATGGAGGCAACCGTCTTGTCTGTCTGTCTGTCTGTCTGTTGTGACATCCCTTTGCACATTTTGCTAGTACTCTGCTGGAGAGTCACGAGACCGATTTTTTTGGTTGAGGCTAAGTACTAATCTGGGGGCAATGTGCACCCTACCCATCCCCCAGTTTGGACTGTTTCTGCTTGCGCTGATTAGTGCTCTCTGACGCCGAGTGGCTGTGGCCTTTGATTTTTTTTGCTTTGGCTTTTTAATTATTAAGTTACGGCACTGATACCGATATGAACGAGCATAGATTGCCGCTGGGGTATGGTCTGGTCTGGTGTGCACCCATTCATGGTAGTTTTGGAGGAAAATGAGAATCCCCGGAATCAGGCGACAGCCGAGAGGCAACAGCCATTGGGCTTGTCTCTTGACTTTGATTAAAATGATTATTGCGATGATAATTCAATAAAATTAAATTGATATAAAATTGAATCGTGTTTCTTGTATCTTGTATCTATAATTCTCAGGAATCGAGCGCTTATCAATTGGCTTGTCGCCGGCAGAGGCTCTCAAAATTTATGATTTATATTTTTGGCCATCAGCGAAACGTCGCGACACACACAAGTATAAAAGACAGGTGCTGGAAAAACTCCATATTCAGTTATTGACTGACTAGCTTCCAGTATTAGTTCAAGCGGTTCAAGCATCTCTGATATCATGACAACAGGCAAGTGAATCCCGACGGAAGCATCGACAGGTGCAATAGCAAATTTAGATCTACAACACATCCCATCACCACCCCACAGGCAAATTCCTATCGGCCGCCATCCTCTGTCTCGCGGTGGGCAGTGCCATGGGCGACGACGTGCTGGAGGGCAACTACAACGTGACGGCCTTCTGCACGGCGGTGAAGACGGGCACCAATCTGGGCAGCATCGTCTCCTGCGACTACTACTATGTGTGCACTAGCAACGGACCCGTGAAATCCAGCTGCCCCAGCGGATACGCCTTCAGTCTGAGCGCAGGCAACTGCGCCCCAGTGGATCAAGCGAACTGCTACTACGGCATGGAGAATCCTTGTCTGGGAAAGACCGGCGAGAACTGGGTGCCCGTCACGGGAACGTGCAACCAATACTACTACTGCAAGGACGGCCTCAACATGGGACAGGGCTCCTGCAAGGGTACCCAGAACTTCGACAAGACTAGCCAGCAGTGTATCTACGGAAGCACCCCCTGCAACCCCGCTGCCGTTGACAATAGCGATGAGCCCAACCTGTCGAACATCTGCGATGTCGTACCTCCCGGCAAGTACTTCGGCGACACCCAATACTGTAAAACATGGAACTATTGCCAAGCGGACGGCACGCTTCAGTCGAACAGTTGTGCAGATGTGAGTTCCCGCGGACCCTGCAGCCTGCACCCTGAACCCTGCACCCTACACCCTACACCCTGTCTGGGCACAGTACTTATTCTATGTCCCTTTTTTTTCAGGCATTCAACGTGGAAACTGGCGAATGTGGTTTTAATACTGGCGACGTGTGCAGCAGAGTCACCGATAACAGTCTGGGCACTGCCTCAACCACGTGCAAGGTCAATGGTGAATTGACTGGCAATCCTACCGTCTGCGGCAGCTACTACAAGTGCAACGGAAAGTCGAAAGTGTCGTTTGACTGCTCCTATGGCTACTACTTTGATGTTGTGTTAGGTAGTTGTCAGCCTCGAAAGACAGCCACACCGATAGAGGGATGCAATCGCTGTCAATTTGCCACGACGACATGGGTGAATGCCGTGAACACGACTTCGTGTGGCACCTACTACTACTGCAACAATGGCAAGGCCGTCTTACAGAGCTGCAAGGAGGATTATTACTTCAACGAAAGCCAGCAGGGCTGTATTGCGGACACGGACCCGATCAGGCCTTTAGAAACTTATGCTGCAGCCAACGGAGCTTGTACTGGTGCATCGGTGTCCGAAGACACCAGCTCCAGCACCAGCACCACCACCGACACCACCACCACCGACACCACCACCACCGACACCACCACCACCATCAAAACCAATGACGATGGTAGCGGATAATGCTTCTAGCGAACGTTTCTTGATTACCGGAAAGGACCTGTGCCGGGGAACCAATGAAGTCCCCTGAAAAAGGATGCTCTTTGCCCTTCCCGCTGTTACAAAACCCGACATTTTTTCCGTATTATATTTAACATATTCAGTCAAATAACATTTACAAGCAAATCATTTGATGGATTTCATTTTTGATGGATTAACCCTACGGAATCCAGGAGTCTGACTCCCTGACTTTAGATTTCAAGCATGTCGGAATGGCGGACGTAGTATTGTACTCGTGTGCCTACCCTCGCCGAAAATCACCACACAATGTGTTCGATGCGGCAGATCGGCAGACGCGGCGCACACAGATTGCAAACACAAGTTTTCGATTAATTCTGACAATAGCCGCACCCAGCTGTCCGCTGTGCCGGATCGGCTATCGGCTGTATAAAAGGGAAGCACACGGAGAGGCGCCACCATACTGCGGTGCCGAAAAGAAACCGACACACACATCCCAACCAGAATCTATATCGAAATTCACGTCAAAGTGCCGCAACTGAAATGCAATGCTCTTGGGCATTTGTCTTGGGCATCGTCTGTCTCCGCCTTGGAGGCGGACATGCCGTGGCTCGAGGGCGACAGCCGCAGGTTCAGGCCGCAATGGGTGACTTGAGCCACGTGAGTAGCGTAGCCGATCCCGTTTCCGGATGTAGGGCTCCCATCTAAAGCCACCTGCCTGTTTGCAGATCTGTGTCGGTCGTCCGGATGGCGAACTGGTGCCCCACCCACTGGACTGCAGTGGATACTTTGCCTGCGCCCGCATCCCGACGCTCCGCTACTGCGATCAGGGCCTCCAGTTCGACGAGACTCGAGGAGCGTGCGATCTGCCGGAGAATACCAACTGCAGGCAGAAGGAGCTGCTGCCGGCCAGTCCCGGTCCCAGTCCGGCCAACGACTTTGTGGCTGACTCGTCCGAACTCATTTGGTGGCCCCAGAGGCCGCGGCCCGTCTTCGTGGCCGTCGACGTGGCCAGTGGACTGCCCGTCGATCCCATGGCGAAGTACGACCCTCAGCATATCGAGTGCCGCCACTTTGGCGCCTACTTTCTGCCCCATCCAAGCAACTGCCGTCTGTACTTCATCTGTGCCTACGGGCACCTGCACCGCCATCAGTGCGGTCGTGGCACATTCTGGAACTACGAGCAGTCCGAGTGCCAGCTGAGCAATACCGCCGTCTGCTACGGCCAGTCCCGACCCGATCGCCAGGACGCCGACGGGGGGACAGACGAGACCGTTGGAACTACGACCAGCAGCGGGGGGGAGGTGACCGTGTGCTACATTGTTGGCACCAGCGGCACCGGCACCGGCACGGTCTTCTCAGAGCCTTCCACCACAGATGCGACTGTCCCGCTCCTGGAGCCAGTACCATCTACGCCACGCGCCGAAGCCAGTGCTCCCCTGACATGCCCCTCGGAGAAGCAGAGCTATATGTCCCATCCCGAGGACTGCAGCAAGTATTACATATGCATTGGGGGCTTGCCGGTGCTGACGTCCTGTCCCAAGGGTCTCTACTGGGACCAGATGTCGGGATACTGCGACCTGGCCAACAATGTCAAATGCTTCCAAGTTTGATCAATAAACTGGAGCCCATAGTGCTCGATATTGCACTTGCTACATCCCCGTGTCTGTGCATAAGCGTGGATTTCCACTTCCATACATCTTATCCTCAATCGAATCAATCGCAATTCTTGGCACAAAATTCTCGACTGGTAAATAAAAGAAAAACCACGAATGGAGCTTCAGTATATATGTATATGTAAGTTCTAATTGAAAATGATTCAGTTGGGAGTTTCTTTTATTACTATTTTGTATCAACAAGTTCTTGAAAGATTGTTTCTTGATTTCTTGATTATGCACAAACCCAGGGTGGAACAAACTTTTCAAGGAATATCTGGCATCCAATTTGGAATCTCTGATCATCTACAAAACTGTGGCCATTGTCAGTCTTTGCCACATGATGCTTCTGTTGTGAATTCTTTCAGCTGTCTCCCTTTCCGGCCTATCCGAATGCCACGGATAGTGCTTCACTCCGGCTACGATTCGCGTCCATAGCGTTGGGGCCTCTGTTTCCTCAGCAGTGCTGCTTGCGATCTGGGGACCACAGCTCACCAGGAACAGCAACGTTCCACAGATGGCCAATTTAAACACGTGGGTTTCTCTCATCTTGAGGATGGTGTGCAAGTGACTGATCTTCAAAGATATCGTAATAGACTCGGCATGATGGCAATCTTATCAATAGAGAACATTTTACAACGCTGCAAATTGCTTTACAGCAGATAATAATGGGATAAGATAGCAAAGATACTAAGTTGTACAGTGGCGAAGCTAAGTATTGGCACGGCAATTGTCTATTTTTAACCCTTAGTATATATTTTCTTTTTCTTTAAGCCTGTTTTTGTTGCCTTCTTTTCTAAACATTCTCAAACAAATTATGCTGCACTGCGTGAAAGTTCATGTACAAAGTTCTCGTTCTTTGCTTGCAGCAGAATCTAAGAGATCGAATCAAAGGCAGACTAAAACCCAATGGTTTTATACTAAGTATATAATAAAAAGATTTGGACGTATTTTTTCATAGGAGGCCCATGGAAGCAGCAGTGTGAAAAACCTCCGTTATCCACTTTTTACATGCCCTTCTTCTGACATTTTTCAAAAAATGTAGATTTTGATGCCAATCGATCTTCCGATCTTCGATTCTGACTCCGATAGGTGGAAAGAAGGTCCCAAATCTTTAAAAATCGTTGCATACTTTTTGACAGATCATGAGCACAATTCCTGCAGAATGTAGCGTTAAATGTTTTAACATTTTAATGTACATGCAATATGTAGCTAATTTGTAGCCAATTTGTATTTAGCGTGTAGTTATCATGAAATTTGTGAAAGATTTGCCCTTTTTGTTTGGCTATATCTCGCCGATTTACGGCCTGATCTGGGCGTGCATGTCTTTTCGTGATCAGGAGAGTCCTGCCAACCGATTGACATCAGAAAAAATTAATGTAAGATATTCAAAATATAACCAGATGTTGCGGAAACGTTTCGAAATGATGCGCAGCAGCATCGATATGTTGCGTGACTTATCGAAAGTTTAGCGCCACCTGTGGCCATGCATTAAATGTAAATGTTGCGGAGAATGTTGCGGGAGAATGCTGTGCAACATTTCCAAATGTTGCTAAGCGCTACTGGTACAAAATTTTACTACATATGTACATACATACATACAGTTGCGAACAAAAATAATACCACCGCTACCATACATTTTGTTCGTCATATAAAAAAATGCGAATTATGTTGCGATTTTTTTAGCTTTGGATTTTTTTTATATTGTTCAGTATTCCCCATAAACATAAACTGCGTTACCGTTCTTCAAATGTCTGTCTTTATATTTTTTTTGGGATTTGAAGAAAAAAAAATTTTTCTTAGTGAAGCCACGTATTCATTAGTTTTGACTAAGATTTCATTGTTTCTGTCATAAAAGTTAATAATAATCATTGGACGTGGAAAGCACTGCTCTGCATAGATGCGCGATCTGATCAAAAAATTGATATTAGACGGAAAACCTTGCAGAGAAGTTGGTCGATTGGTATGATACTCCAATAAAATGATTAAAAACGTCTTAAACTATGAAGCAAAGGCTGAAACAAGCAGACGAAAACGATCTATTAGCCCTCTTCATGGCAAAAGACGGATTCGTCAGAGCAAGAAGGGTCCCGAGCTTAAAGAAGAGTTTATAATAAATCCGACGGATCAAACAGTTAGCACATACATATCTCAGCCAACATAAGACAAAAGCCTGCAGCCCAATAAAGGTAGCCCTTTTGAACGCGATACATATGTATTACTAAGCACATGTAGTTTGACAGGGTTCAAGCCAATCGGACATCCCAACAATGGACGAATATAATAGTCAGATGAGTCCAAAGGGGTTATGTTTGGTGGAAAAGGATCTCGATCATACTTTAGACGTCCAAGGAAAATAGAATACAAACTTTAGTACACCACAAAAACCATTAAGCATGGAGGGTGTAGTGTAATGGTATGGGCCTGCTTTTTCTACTATGGAGTAGGTTCAATGGGTTGGATAAAAACCATCATAGATCAGCATGTGTAGGTGAATATCGCGGAGACAGCAATGCTACTCTTCGCAGAATATGAAAGTCCGCTTGTATGGGTCTTTCAGCAGGACTATGACCCCAGACACACCAGCAAGAAAGCAAAGGAATGGTTCAGGGCAAACTGTGTAAGCGTTTTGGAGTGGCCTGCTAAGTCACCTGCCCTGATCCCATCAAAAATCTGTGGTCCTACGTCAAGAAGGCCACTATTGGATCACTTTGGGTATCAATTAAAGAGTCCTGGTCCTGAAACGATGCCAGGACTTAATTGATTCCATGCCAAGACGCTGCGCAGCTGTTATTGCCAAAAAAGGACATTGTACTAAATATTAAATGATAATTATAGATTTAATAATAATAGCTCAAAATAGTTAACTAATGAATTCGTTACTTTTTGGTCATTCTTTTGTTTTTAATTCCATTTTTGAAAAGTGGTGCTATTATCTTTTTTGCCTAATTTGATCACTTTCAATTAATTTCCTCAAATAACTTAAAAACGTTAAAAAGGAAGAGTTTTCCATTTCTAAAAATGTGCTTGAAGTTTCCTTAAAGTTAAAAATGTGAGTTTGGCAACTATTTAAAAATTGCTTATGGTGGTGGTGCTATTATTTTTTTCGCAGCTGTATATAAAAAATTATAACTTTATAGTAAATTCTATGTTTATTGATATATAGTTTTTTCTATAGTTTATTGATTTGATGAATTTAAATGGTCCTCGGTTGAGAAACTGCCATGTATCAGCATTAATACAATGTCGAATTTTTGACTCTTTTTTTTAAGGAGGAATACATGTTTAATGTTTAAAAATTATCCAATTTTATATAGAACTGAATATTTTATTGGCTAAAATTATTTGTTCTACAAAAATTCCATCTCTGTATCCACAATCATATACATATTTACATAGATGTAAAATATTTATATTAAAATTTTAGGATCGCAGCTCTGAGTGTCGCTGTCCAATGAATGATCTAGCGGTGCCAGTCTTTACACGGTAGATACTGTGAGGGCATATCAGTTAGGAGGAATGACTCACCACTACAGATCGTTCAGGGAGAAAACACTAATATGGATCATGCCTGCAGACTCCCGAAGACTCCACTGAAGACTGCACTTGATGTGGAACTGTTTGTGCATCCGAGCATCGCACATACTGCGTAGCAAAGCTATATACCCTAGTGCCCTACAGTTCCGGGGTATAATAAATGATGTCAGTTCCAAGCTAACGAACGTTTAAAGATTGTCCCTGATCTCAACGCACATTGATCTGTTCATTCATAAATAATCCATTAACGTCTTAGGTTTGCTGTGTTTTGTTGTTCTTTTTTTTGCTTATGTATTCATCTATGAAAATATATACCGATATTGTATATGAACATACAAATGTTTCGCGCAATATTTTGCTTAATTTAAATTTATCTGCCAAAGCGGTTGGAGCTCACTTAGGGCTCGCTATCCGCTCCAAGCGATTCGGCGGCGTTCTGGTCATTAATTAATTCAAGCGTCCAAACTCGGTCGTTGGTCAACAAAAAAACACTCTCTGTGGAGTGACTCATGAGCCAACGCTCGCTTCGGGGATCGGAACACTAGATACCCTTGGACGTTGGTCATACTTATGGCAGCAGTAGAATATAGTATTCCTTTTCTGGACTGAATGGATGAGTCTTGATATCGTTTTCAATTTTTATTGAATTATTACTGGGAGAAAGTTTCAAGGCTACTGCAGATATAGAGTTTTCAGCTCCAGATTAAGATTTAAATAAGAAAACAAAAAACACATTTTTCTACGTATCTTATGTTTGATGACTTTTTGATTCTTTATCTGCATATTTCTATCAATTGCAAACATTTTGTAAAATAACAACACCTTCTGGAAGGGTATATACATATGTAAAATGCTCTAAAAAAGCTGAAAGCTCGAAAACTGAACCCTGTATCCCCTCGGCAAGAGTAAACAGCTGGTGCCGCGCCGCCGCACTGCCAACGCACGCACACCACTCTGTTCCAGCGCCGAGAGAGTGTCTGGCCTGACAGCGAGAGAGCAGCACTATTTTTGCTGCGGCGATCGCTTGTACCGTTCATACTATATGAAACGCTAAGAGTTGGCATTTAGCTTTGTCCGCGAGCGGGAGTTCTTTTTTTTTGAATTATTTATTTTCGCAACGACGTCGTTCCCTGGAAGTAAGTGCGCACACATGGCGGTACTACTCGGGACTCGAGCACATTGCTAATTCTGATGCGCGCAGCGATAGGGTTAAGTGCGGTGCGGTGCGGCTCGTTCGGAATTGTTCACCAGCAAGCTTGTGAGAGTAGCAGCTGCAGGGCGACGGTTGTCCGTCCCGAACCCAATTTTTTTCAAGTGCAAAAAAGCTGGCGTTGTTTAATAGAAACACAATAACAACAATTAGAGGCAATCAAATTGAAACGTGCAAAACGGCGAGAGAGAGAGAGAGAGAGAGCGTGTCGTTTTGTGCGTGTGCCAGCGTGTATTAGTGTTTGTGTGTGTGTTGTGTTTGTGAGGTGAGGTGAGCGAGAGCGAAAGCAGCGAGAGAGTGACTCTCAGCTGTCAGCTGGTTGTCAAATTGCGCAAAAAGCCTTTATATAAACTCTCTCTCTCTCTTTCTTCGTATATATGTATGTACGTACATGTAGATGTACATAAGGTGCACATGAAAATATGTACAATTTAATTTTGTTTTGTTTTCCATGCACTGCGTTTCGTTAGAGTATTCCGACGATAGCGTCTATCCGTCTATTCCCGAAAACAAAGTGCAGCCCGTCCCCCAGCGGGGCTGAGCAAATAAGAGTGAAGTGCATTTCTTTGTCGGCGTGTGCGCGCGCTTCAAAGTTTGCTGCCGCTAAAAAAACGGCTGCGCTTTGACCAGGCCAAAATCGAGCAAGGCTACATACGAGATATCTCTCTCTCTGTCTAGTGTGAGCGCAAGCGTCGCGTCGGACGTCGAATCGGACGTATCGTCGGGTCGGTAAAATGCCAATGCGATTCCGAGTGTTAATGAAAAAGGCAAAGCATATGAAAATCTCAAAAGTAACAGCAACAGCAACAGCAGCAGCAGCAAAACAGTGAAGCAGTAGAACAGCAACAGGCGAAAATCGGAAACTACTTATATCAAAAGTAGTCTATCAGGAAAGAGCGACACACACATTCACACACACACGCACAAAAAACCTACTTGTGAAGCTGATAACGCTGAAGGGTAAATATTGCCAACACTTTCCGATGTGCCGCCCGACACTACGATACGGCTCCACAACAGAACCCAATAATTGGAAACTCTTGACAGCCATATGTATGTACAGATGTCTGCAGATTAACTTGAAAACTACATACATACATACATACATACATACATACATACTTGTGTACCTTCCACAACAGATTTTCGTTTGAATTGGTCGTTTTGGTGGACGTTTCACTGTGGCAGACATGCGGGATCATACATGTGGGATATGGCACATCTTGTTATCAGCTTTTTATCACATTAATCTGCTAGAGATTTATGTAACATGCATATGTACATACATATATCACACGACCTTATCATGAGTCCACCACCCCCCACCTACCTGATGGGTTCCATCATTAGTACTATGTACTTATGTATGTATGTATGTTGTTCGTTCAGTTTTGGAACCTGTTTGTGTTCCTGGAGTTCGGGTGAAGGTTCCTTAAAGGAATAAGGATGAGGAGGCGGCAGTGGCTGTGGCGGCAGCTATCTATCAATCAGTGACGGATGCTGCATATGAGAGTGCTTCGACAACAAAAGCAACAGCAGCAACAACTACAACAATATCAATGCGTTGTCAATGAGACCCGCAAACAGGTTTCATCCGAACCCAAACAACGAGACAACACAACACACCACCAGCGGAGAGGCAGCCAAGTGTATGCTCGACTGGCACCTACCCCGCACTTCTTACATACATATTTCTCTTGGGTGGTATACATTTCAAAAAAAAAAAGAGACAAGACAAAAGGCAATCCACAAGCCCTCTTACAAATTTGGGATTCTTTACAAGATGTCTCAAGTGCACGACGGACTTACGTCAATCGGTGCGACCGTTGGGTTGCAGGGTGTCCATTTCGTAGAATTTTGATTGCCAGTTGTTAGAAAGTATTCGGTTTTGGCTATGATCGCGGGTAGTATGTACTCGTATATATGATTTGTCACCAGATGATGGTCGTTCGCCCCATGGGAGCTTTCACTGGAATACGCCTTTGGATTGGACATGTTTCCTCCGCCCTGATATGAACTCTACGCGGGCATACCCATCCATACGCATGACCATGTGGCATGTGGTAACGTAATACCCATCGAAGCTTCTGTTTACAGAGAAACGCAAATAATCGAACCCTTTCGTCTCAAGCTCAAGACCAAGTGAATCTAACACTCAAAAACCGGGTTCGAGCGGACACAATCACAATCACAATCCCCTCCTACCTCCCTACCCCGCCCAAAATGTAATCAAACGCGGAGCAGAGAATCCACTGAACCATAGAGAATAAACAAACGCAATCAAAGCCGAAATCGATATCGGAATCCAGTGGCAGGTGCAAGAGCAGAGAAATCACTTTAAAATAAATGAAAAGACAGTGAAAATATCATTGGGCTTTAGGACCTCAGAAGCTCTCGTTTACATTTAACCACAAATGCCAGCACTTTTGCGGCTAATTTGAAGTTAATCTCAAGACCCGGGAGACACAGAGACTGACAGACTGATATTGATATTCTGATCACGATCATGGCTTCGCTATGCGGTTTTATGCGTGTACCGATACCCTCCTCTCCACAACAGAAGGGTAAATACAGGCTACAGGGTGCCGGGGGCCTGCCAGAAAAACAGGAAACTCCTTTCATAGATTGTCATATTGTTATGCAGAAAATATCGATCGGATATGATCTGGTAGGTTAAGAGCACTAGAGAAACCCAATTTGGCCACCATTAGACCTTTTTCTACAAGAAAAAATTGTGATTGTCGGGTATCTTATAGTCGATATGTGAACTACACGGTTATTTACATTTAGTTTTAGCGGAGAATAGGATGGGTCTCCATTAGACATTCAAGTCGAGTTTTCCCAATGGATGTCAACATAGAAATGTCAATGATATTAACAACAATCCATTCAGAGGGCTTTCGAAGGTCTGTTACGAATAAAGGGACTCTCAATGTCGGAATAATCTCATGATTAATTACTGAAACTAAAATGCAGTTCACGAAATCCTTGAAACACAAATGTCACATACATTTAGTCCGTTGGGACAAAGATACAGTACCAGTTATCACGTATATACATATGTATGTGTGTACAAGGATACAATTTGCATTGAGCATACACTTGTATGAAAGTGGCATTATGTATAGGATCTGGTCATCAACATCTTTGTAGCTATAGAACTGGTAAAACAAGCGAAATCTTCCAGTCAAAGCCTCATTTGAACTTTCGAAATCTTAGCTATAGAACTGAGTGTCGTATCAGATAGGACCTACCAATAAAGCCCTCCCGAAAGTACACTGTTTCCCCACTTGGAATCCGGCCTCTGGCCTTATTGGCCTAATTGGCCAAATTGCCTCTGAAGTTCCGAATACAAATAAGTCAATACTCCTTAATTGTCGTGCGAATGAGTCATTTTAACATTTAAAAATAAGTAAAGTTCTGCTGGATTGCGGGATTGACATTGATAAAACACACAAAAGTTCGCGAGTATGTAGTACGACTATTAAATACCCTGTACTCTGTATACGAAAAGTAAAAGTGCCAAATACTTCAATTTCTTGGAGATTTATTTATCGAAAACTGATCCCAGTCAAACGCGATTGCCGGGAAAGACCACAAAAACAACATGCATGTTGTGTGCGTGACTATACATAGTTCCAGCAATTGAAATGTCAATTCAGTATAGTTTTATTATCAGAATATCTACAGCAACGTATTGCTTGAGAAAATCATCAACTGATTTTCTGATCTGCAATCCATTGAGTGACAAAAATGTTGATAGCGCACTCTGTCCCCCAGAGACAGAGCGAGAGAGAGAGAGAGAGAGAGAGAGAGATCAGTGCCACACAATCTTTTTGGATTCACACAGCAGGTGAAAAACGGAACCAAAGCAATCAACAGCCAACCCACCCACCCACACACACGCTAACAGCAGATATCGCACCAGCGAAGGGTTGGGGACGTGTGTCTGGGGCTTTTTTTTTTTGTTCTTTTGTTCTTCTGGGTGGAAATCTTATCACACAGCGAATGTTGTGAATGTTGTTTTTGAGGCATTGGCTGGCTGGAAATAAAAATTGCTCGAGATAACAATTTAGGCAAAAGTTTCACCACATTGGAGAGCCACAGCCATTGCACAGGCACAGTTCCAGTAGAGCTCATCCACATGCCAATCGTTTGGAGTGGCAAGTGGCAAGTGGCAAGTGGCAACAGTGACAAGAGTGGCTCAGTGGCAAATAAAACAGTCGCACTCGTAAACTGCATTCGTTCGTTTATCTCTTTCGAGGGTAATACTTCAATATGTACGAGTATCTTGTATCTGCGAATGGCGCGATTCGTTTGATTCGTTTTTCCATTTAGCTTCCATCGGCCTGAATTTCGCTGGAGGAAGGGTGGGTGTTTGCACTTTGGCAATATCTACTGTACACGAGAGATAGTGGCTGCCTCGCTTCCAGATATCACTCACATGCATGCGAGCATGTCTGTCATTTGTTCATACATTTAGTATATCCATGATGGATGGATGGATGTACATATGTACATATGTATGTATGTATGTATATACATATGTATGTATGTATGTATATACATACATATTGGACGGCTCAACTCTTCTGTGGCTCTGTCGTTGGCTCTGCTCTGCTTTATCAAACCGAACGACTCGACTCTCTGCCGTCCTTTTGGGCCGAGCCGATGATAAATTGACAGACAGACATACAGACAGCTATTCCGCCTCGTTGTCCATTGTCCATTGCACTGCCAGAGGTCAATGTCACTCAAAAAAGGGAATTTGAATGGACATTTGACTGCTGGAATCACTAAACTTTCCAACTGACTCAGCTTAAAGACTAAACTGGAAAAGAAGAGAAGAGAAGAGTCCAAATCGGTGGAAAATATCTCTTAGCTGTCATCGGAATATACATATTCAACTTAATCGACTAGAGCATATCGAAAGCTTCCCTTTGGATTACGTTACTCCAAGAATATACAATTTAAACTACAAATTAATTGAAAAAGAAAACTATTGGTTTTGTCTCAGATCTTATAGAAATGAACACTTATAATATCCTATTACTATGGCATTTAAATTTTATTAATTTAACAATATATTCAAGTTTTCAATTGGGATTCCAGTGAGATTTTACTCGTAAATTTCATTAAAAAACAGTTCAAGAGTAATTTCAGGGCAAGATATACTGAAATTTCTTTCGAAATAAATGTCCAAATATGTACGAGTATGATCCGATAGAAGGAACAGAGCTCCTATATCTCTATAGTATTTTGAACCGTGGAGAATGGCAGTAGATTGTGTGTGTGTGTGTGGGGGCTTGGGGGACAGGGGGCATTGGATCAATAAAATAATTGGCCAAGAGAAAGAATGACTCGATTCTTAATCAATACTTTTGTTAACACTCTCTCTCTCTCTCTCTTTCTTCTGTCTCGTTTAGGAGGGCCTAAAGTCCACTGGCCTTGGAATGTATGCCACAAGGGAGACAAAGAGCGCCGCCAAGGCGCAGAAAAAGACCCAAAAGGTGACCAAAAAGCAGCAACAGAAACATCAGCAACAGCAGCAGCAGCAGAACGGCATCAAAATCGGGAATACGACAAGGTCTCCGCCAAATGCCAAGACCCCACCGCAAACCACCAACAACAATAACAACAACAACAATAACAATAACATTGTTCCGAACAACAATAAAGATCCGCCAACGGAAACGGGTCCAAACACGGGCCAGAAATTCCGGGCACACTACGAGGCAGAACGACGGGCCACTGTGGCAGCCACAACGCTGCCATCGCTGCCGGGATACGAGAATGTGGCCAAGATGGAGCGATCCAACAGTTTTTCGCTGCGGACAAAGCTTTCGAAGTTCATCAATCATCTGACGGGCAGCAAGGAGAACTTGTCGCGCTCCGAGGAGGACGCAGAGTCCGGCCGCACACCATTCACGTTCACGCGCAGCCGCTCCATGATCCTGATGCGTCGTCCCAATCGTCGAAGTTTCATTGAGCCTCAGCTGGAGCAGCTGTCGGAGGAGACGGAGAAGTCCGGGGGGGATCTCACCTCGCCGGCCTCTCCCCGGAAGACCTCGATGGCCGAGGAGTCGCCTGTTTTGCTGCGGCGCGCGGAGGTCTCTGGTTCAGTGCGTACGCCAGCGCGCCGACAATCGGCGCATCCGCTTACCTCTACGCCGCTGGATGAGGTTTCCTCGGTGTCGGTGCCCGTTGTTCCGCGCAAGGCCTCCCTCATGTCCGACAACCGGCAGCTGAACTTCCAGAAGCGGCGCTCCAACACGCTGATCGCCTCCTTCAAGAGCACCTTCAGCGGTCTGGCCGGCGGCGGTGGCGGTGCCAGCGGAGGCAATGGCATTGGTATCGGCGGCAATGAGAAGAAGGACAAGATGAACCCCAAGTGGAGCGCCTCGCTGCAGTCGCTGCAGGCCATAGACAACATGGTGTCCTATGCCAACATGTCCTTCATCGACTATGACAAATTCAACGGCTACGAGAAGCAGCTCGAGCGGCAGCAGTCGCTCATGAGCCTCGCGGAGCAGCCGCTGCCCGTTGCCACACAGCTGCCATTGCCCGCCACAGCCATAACGCACTCCTCGCACTCGCACTCGCACTCCCCCTCGCCGTCGCTGCCCGTCCCCCTTGTCTCCTCCATGGAGGAGACGGTGACCCGGACGGTGGTGATGCGGCGCAACAAGCGGGGGAGTAGCACCTCCTTGGTGGCACGCACCAGCCTGGACACCGACTACGAGCACAATCTCGACAAGGTGCACAACGTCTATCGCGAGAGTCTCGATTCGCGCACTCTGGAGCTCCTGAATCTGCGCTCCCGCAACTCGTTCATCCAGGACCAGCCGCTGCTCTTCGATGCCCTCAATCTGGAGGATGGCTCTGTGGCACGACGCTGTAGGCTCTGCTCCCAGCGTGTGGCCAGGAGCGGCAGCATGAAGCAGCAGCAGCGAGATGCCGTGGACGGACAAGGGAATCCAAAGAAACAGGTGAGCAAAACGGCAATAATTGTATTTGTACGGGTTTTCAAATGGGGACGAGGGTTACGGGGGCTATTACGCATTGGCGGAATTGAATCATTGAATTTTCCCCGGAAAAGAGCGATAGGAATTGTGTATAATAATTCGTGGGAATCCAGACCGTCATTGAGTGCTTATCAATGCGATGCAATGAGGAGTATGCAAGAAATTCTTCAACATTAACATTTCTGTATAAAATAACACTTCATTGTGCTGTTTTCTGGATCGAATCCTCCAAGAATCTTCCTGATTCGCCTGCCCGACAAAAAAGTAGAAGAAACATGAAAGATCCTTTGGCATGGTCTTAACTATTTGTATTTGCCAGTTTTCTTTTTTGGGGGGTACAGATTAATTCCAAATCGAAAAAAAAATAATAGAAAAAGGTTAGAAAATGTGATAGCGACAAGAGACCCTTACGAACGTCTGTACTTAACGGATAACTACAGTAAATCGTAAATCGTATATCGTATATCGTATATCGGATAATGGTTAATGGATAATGGATAATCGGTATATGAAAAAAAATAGTTTGCACTTAAAGCGATCCTAGGGCTTATAGCGGTTTATATGTGGAAATGGTATTCGGCGAGCGCACACCCTTCGGGGGCGGGGTCTGATCTCTACTGCGTGTAGTCGGTGTCGCCCTTGGAGTAATGGATGCAGGCCAGAACAGTGTCCAGCAGATAGAGGGCACCCTCGATGACGCACAGGGAGCCCATGGCAATGCCCACCTGTCGCTCAGAGTTCACGTACTGGAATCCCTCGTCGGACATGTAACCCTTCCAATAGTGCAGGGCCACACCACCAACGGCTATCCACATGATGCAGCCCACCACATTCATGATGGTGTCGCAGAGTTCTCTGAAAATCGATACAAAATTAGAAGAATATCCTAACCCACTGATGGCTGTAGTTGGTGGCTTACCCCTTGTGCTTGGTGGTGCCGAAGGCATAGGCAATCGTGTGGCAGCCCGTATAGATCAGGAATCCCACCATTACGCCAGAGCCGACAATCTCCGCATCGGCGCTTTTCTCTTCGTTGAGGTTCCAGGTGCCGCCAATGCCCAGGAATTCACCGCCATCGCCCCAGCGGTACAGGAAGATGATCACCAGGTTGATGATCTACAAAGGAAAGGAAGGACGTGGGATGGGATGAGCTCATTGTTTGAGGGTTTTTGGCATGATTCATGGCCACAGCCAATGGAGCGGCGTATGAGTAATATTACTAATACACCCTGGGCGGCACTATAGCAGGCTGCTGGTGCTGATAAGCGGCTCTTATCAGCAGGGGCTGTGGCTGTGGCAGTGTGGGGCTATTGCTCAACATTTTGGCCCTCGCATGGGATTGGGCTGTACGGGAAATACTCACCAGCTTCAGGGCCTTGATGAAAATAGAACCAATAGTCTCCACAGACACCATTCTGGATGTTTCGTTTCGTTGGCTGAAAAGCAAAGAAAATGCGTTATAGAAAAGGGGTATATCTTGATCCCTCTGTTTGCTATTTTTCTGCTGTTCTTCTGTTTTCTCTCTCTCTTTCTCTGGAATTGCAATCAATCTGCTCTGGCCTGGTCGCACTCACAATCTGTTGCTGTAATTTACACCCACAAACTGATTCGCACTTGCACTCGTATTCGTATTCACAGTGTATCACTGTCGCTTGTCGACTGAATACTGGAACTGAAAAACTGGAACGGAACCCACAGCCGACAAGGAATTTGTGTAGCTTTTGCAATCTGTTGCGGCGTACACAACCGCGAGATAAGATAAGATACGTAGCTACGGCACGATAGCAAGTGCTGGGCGACACGATAACCCGATAGCACGATAGCAGGTGGGCTACGATCCGAAGTGGGTTACTAATTGTCCATGAGGAGACGGTGCGCATGCGCTAGCTGGCCGCCCTATCTTATCGGTGGTTTGCTGTGGCTGCTGGGCCGCTTTACATCGGCGTTAAGGTGGGGCGGTGATACTATACCACATTAATCATAACGGGCCACAAAGCCACAGAAGTTGTGGCAAAGATAGGTCCGGAAACGGGCAATGTTTCAATGCTTGCGTCACCGATGGCTGGGGTTTCTTGGATGAGCCATGGGTCTGGTATTTGGTTCCTATTTGTCCCAAAACAGTATCCCACTGTCCTTGACCTTCGGCATCGATTACCTGCCCATAACAACCGATTGAAATGCCCCACAGACACACACACACACACACACACACATCCACAGAGAAAGCACTGCCCCACTGAAAGCAATCTGCATTTCAATTAGCCCCGTCAGCGCTGAACCCAATCCGACCCCCAGGGGCAATCGCTGAGAGTCGCTACAAACCAATTGAATGAGACAAACAATAATGCAAAAGATTGAAAAAGATTGCGACAGATTGTCGCCCATCGTTTTATGTCCCCCGATTCCCAACGATTCCCATCTACGTTATAGATGACAGCAAAGGGTAGGGTAGGGGATTATATTTATTATTACAATGTGGAATACATACATATGTGGATCGGATCTTCGTTCTATCTTCGTTCTATCTTCGTTTGGGATACGAGACTGTGGGAGCTCCGCTGAATCCATGGCTTGTGTCACGTGACCCGAATGCTGAGTAATATTTATAGATCATAAATATACACATAGTATATCCAGTGGCAGCATTTAAACATGAAAAGTGACATCACACCTTGTCAAGAGGTTTTTTTATTACCTGCCGTTAAGCGTCTATTTCGTACACTACACTACACTACATTTTCAACATACGAAGTGTCTTTGTGGTTTATTCGAATATATGTATATGTATGTATATAGGAAGTGGAGTGTAGCGGGAGAGTGTTGAAGAGAAGCTCGATCTATGTACAAGGCTTCCACCTGGATAAAATAATTATTAATAGAAGTATTATTCAACCAAATTACACTTCCTAGTTTTTGATTGGAAATTCTCGTTTCCCATCATACATAAATATTTCGGGGACGTATCTCGACAGATGACCCAACAGTCTTAATTATGGAAGAGAATCATCATTCTTTGGGCCCTACATTGGCTGTACATTCTCTTTCTCCGATCCAGTGACATGTCCTAAAGATGTGGTTCTATATCCGGAATATTCTCCCGCTCCTTTGAATTGAATTGACAAAGGAAATCGGGAATGGAATGGGAATGGGGAGCACTGTACTTGCAGTGGAATTTCACGCAGAATCAAGGCCAAAGGTCGAAACGTTCTGTCTCTTGGGTAAGAGACGAGGGGGAGAGAGAAGTTTTTTCACTTTTGGAATTTGTTTCTGCTGCGTCGCCGAGTCACGGCATGAGTCACTGTGATGTGATCGCGGAGAGTGTGCTTGAGCTGAGAGGGCGGGTGACAGAGGTGAAAACGAGGCAAGAACTGGAACCGGCATGCAACAGACGACACAAACACAAACGCAGCAGCAAGAAATATTCAACGTCGCAGCGCAGTCGCAGCCGCGAAAGAGGCAGAGAGAGAAAAAGAGGGAGCCGGTCAGCTTTTGTCAGCCGACACGCAACCCCATGAGTGTCATGCCAGCCAGATATTGATGATCACATAAATAACTGTGATTTTGTCCAGCTTAAGGCTACGAAAGTTTTGCTGTAATTGATGGAATTTTTGTAATTTCTACCTACAATGTACGTACTGGCATGCAAATCACGAATGAGTGTACCTGCTGCTACCATTTTTGGTGAGCACTTAAGATGGCCATATATGTATGTCCCTGGCCGGCGTCAATGAGGTGTGACAGTGTCTCAGATTGGCGCGCAGATTTGGAACTTTGGTACTGGCAAAAGGTAACACTAATCCGCAATGTGAGTCACACAGGGGCCCCAGCGAGCACATGTTGGGTATGAATGGATGGCGCCTCGGTTGAGCTTCTCGATTTTGTTTTGATTACTTCCCACTTGATTCCGCTGGATCTTCTTCGTACACACACACACACACACACACACACTTTCTCTCTCACTCTCTCTGGAGGCAATCATTGCCGGCAATTTGAGTGACGGTATAGGGCGGAGGGGGGAGGTGGTGGGTTCCGGATTCCGGTCGTTGTTGCTTTTATGAATGAAAGTTTCGTTTGTTTACTTTTCGCTGCCTCCGCTCCGTTCCGCTCCGAGAGTGTGCGCGTCGGTTGTGGAACGCTCTCACTCTCTCGGAGAGAGATAGCACACGAAAGAAAAAGAGAGAGAGCGAGTGATTGAGAGAGAGAGAGAGAGAGAGAGAGAGGTAGCCAGTGTAAGTGACAGAGCATGATGCTTATCACTGGAAATTCAAAACACACATCAAGGAACAAGCGAAAGAGTTTCGCCAATTGAATAACTGTCCTCCATCCATATGCCGTTACTTACTTATGTACATAGATCTGGAATCCACTCATAGATACTAGCCAGTACACCCCATATAACAAGAATTACTCCAAGTCAAACTAGAACTTGTAGGCGAGTTTATTCTGCAATCACTTTTGCATCCGTTATTGTGGGTGGATGGGTAGTATGTATACCCCTCTCTTTCGCCTAGGAGACGGCCGACTCGTCATTCTTATCAGGCGCTCGCGAGTTGTCGTTGTCTCGGCTTTCGTTACGCTTTTTGGCCTTTCCATTCGTCCTTTAAACGAGCGGACGGCGCCAAAGTCGCGTCAGTTCGCTGCCAGCTGTCGCCCAGCGAACGACCCTTGGGAGAGGAGCAACCTCCCATTCGACTTTCGAGAGTCCTGTCCGCGTCTACGTCCACGTCCTCGTTCACGGTTCGGTTTCGGGTTTTGTCGAGCGCCATTCTGTGCTCAGTCTTCTAGTGCCGTAGTGACGTCGCGTGGCCCTTTCGCTAGAGCGCTAGAGTGCTAGAGAGTTAGATAGCCAGGGTGCACTCTTGGTACCAGTGCACAGGTGCCGACGCTAGGCATCGCCAATGACTTGACTGTCAGACCTCGCAGTCGAATAAACTGAACGCTCTCGTCCAATAAACAAATCAATTTGAATATGTCCGACATTGGATGCAGCCGATGCGAGGGCAAACAAGAGCTCTGGCTCATGTGATTGTTTGTCGAATAAAGTGAGTTTTAAGATCCGAAAGGATTCGATTGACTTAATTCCAAGGGAGGTCCAAGCAAACCGAAAGCCGCCGACTGTCGCCAGTCCCAAATCTATTGATGAAAACAATGGTTTTATTTTTGAAAATTTGTGTTTTTTCAATCGAATTGTTTTGAAAGTTTAAAATATTCATGCCCGTGCCACAATCATTGTTGGCAGTATCTATAATTATGCATAAAATAATAGAAACGACACTGTTTTTTTTTTGTATCTTTAAAAATTTTTTTCAGTGAATAAATTTTTTTAAGTTTCATAGTTTTATCAAAATAGTATAAAAACTATAAGATTCAAAAATAAATGTGTAACCAAGTTTCGTATTACTTTTGTGGCTGTTTTTTCAATATCTAACGATAAAAAAATTGATAGATTGCTGAAAATATTTCCTCGGCTGGACAAGACCTTATTCCACGAATAAAAAGTGCTAAAAACTCATGCCAAATAGTTTTACTCGCACAATAATTAATATACATAAATGCTAAAGGAACATTGAATTTGATATGACATCATTGTGAGAGTTTTGTTTTGTTTTTGGGTGCCTGCTAAAAATAAACCCTAATTGCAGATACATATACATATATATTTTAGTCGAGTATATTTATTATAGCAATAAAATGTTAATTAAATATTTATTTGTTTTGAGCTTCGAAATTTGTTAAGCAAATACATTTGGGGTCAGTGGGCGGGCCGGGCCAATTAGCAAAAACCTTTTAAACCGCAAAAATGCCTTTCGTTTGGCAACATTCGGTTTCGTTTTTGTGGTTCTTGTCAGAGATTCATGAACCTTTTCCTTCCCATGCCAGAGATTCTGAGAGCCGTTCTTTGGATTTTTCTTCCCATGCCGGGGATTCAGAGCATCATTCCTTCGATGTTTCATGGGGGAATGTGTAGAGCAGAGGCGGCGCACCAGGCGCAGCTGGCGCACCTTTGGCATATTTTCCTTTTGTCGACAGAGATCTCTGTAAATATGTAATGCCAGAAATATTATTTTGGGCCATGTAGCACTCCGTGCAGTCCGTCCGTCCTCTATTGAAAACAAGAGCAGTGCAGAATCTGCAGCAGGAGTGGGTGCTTGGTGGGGGCCTGGCCTGTCCTGTCCTGCCCTTTGCTCTTAGAGCTCTCAAATATGCATAAACTAATTTCGGCTTATGCAACATTCTTTTCGGCACAGCGCCCCCGCGGCACTTCGATGCGGCTCCTACCTTCTCCAGCCTCCTGCTGTAATATTCATTACCTAGCTGGCCCATACATATGTGCCCTTTGCTGTGTACCGTCTGCCGTGTGCCGTGTGGCGTTCGGGCATCCTCCTTCTCCGCCACCCCCCGTGAACCGATGAAACATTTAAATGCTAATAAATTTCGTTTACGAGGCAGATCTGAGCCGTAACACACGGTGGGACGCCTCGGACGCCCATGTCAGAGACAGGTCTCCTCCGATGACGTCCGTACGGACGCATCGCAGTTCCGTGTGACGTCCGCGTTTCACTCCATCCACTCCAGTCCACACCACACTACTTCAGTTCACTCTGCTGCAAAAAGAAGGTGCAAAGTCAGAGGAGAGCTTCGACTCGAGGAATGTCCTGCCGAAGAAGTGGCCACATCAAATGATTTATGGCTGCCAGAGGATCCTACGTCGCTGCGTCGCCGTCTCCGGCTCTGAAGCTCTCCCATCCGGGGGTCATCCGTTGTTTGTGCTTCCTTGTGAAGCGTGGCAGGGGAAAGGAAAGGAGGGGAGGCGGTGTCAGGACACACAAAAATAGCTTGAGGAATTTACGGATGCGTTGGATGCCGGCTGTGGCTCGTGAATATTTGGTGGATGCCACAACATTGCGTCATAAATCAATTTTAATGTGAAAAATATTGCCGCATGCCTGTTTGGGATGTTTGGGATGTTTGGGATGTTTCTTTTCGGGGGAATTTTTCATAAGCAAACAACAAAATTTTGAGGGGATGCTGGAAGGAATTCCATGGAGGGAATTCCACGGCCATTCGATGGGGGAGCACGCCACATGTGACACCTTGGATCTATTGAAGAATTTTCCTATATACCCATCGATTAAGGTTCCTGTTCTCTAGCTCTTAATTTCCCCCCTTGGGTGTGTGCTTTTCTCGAGGCATACTCCCCTCAAATGTTGCACGTCCTTTGGTCCTGTTCGTTAAGGCTCCGTTAGTTCTGCAATTAAAGAGAATTACCTGTACATTTTTAATTCTCTTTCATGCCCTGAGGCCTCTGTTTTATTTCAGGTAATAACTGAAATTCTCCTCCTCCTCCTCCTTTGCCTACTCCTACTCCTCGTCCTCCTCTGATTTCCTTTTAAGAATAAAACGTGCAATTTGTTTTGAATGTAAGTTTTAAGACCTTAAAATTATCTCTGTTTATTTATGGGGCGGAATTCCCTCTAAGGATAACAGCCAGAGAACGAACAGAACTTTGTGTAAAACTTTACGACAAATCCTACAGACAGAGGAGGCTGCCTTTGAACAGTTTTCTGTTCTGTCTCTGTTCCTGATACCCCGTAATTGGTGTGTGTGTGCTTTGAGCGGTATATGCGGTTTTCATTTGAAACGATTCTTACACTGAGCGCCAGAGAGCGAGCAGCTTGGATGCTACTGCATCTACTGTCAATAGAAAAAATAAAGATTTAGTTTAAGATGTAATACCTAGTATTGGGGACTACGTGAACTCCCCGAGAAAGGTGTGCTAGAGTCGTTTGTATCCTTTCCTGAAAGCTGGAAATAGAGCACTGACCACATTCGGTATACAAAATCGGTTGATATTTCATATGAAAGGGGACATATCTGGATATTTGGATACTTTTATAATGGAAATAAAAGTACGTTTCCAGAGAAAGGGTTTCCAACGAGAAAATATGAAAATTATCCTCGCTTTTGTATCCATAGAATCCACCATAAATTTGAAATTGGTTTCCCGGTTCTTTTCTGGCATGAAGCGTATGCTTTGAGTATTTTTCAGGAATAAAATATTTCACATTCCTGAGAGTTGGGCCAGAAAATAGCAAAAGAGAAAGGACATACCTTTTGCACACATTTATACTCTCTCTCTCTCTCTGTCTCTCTGTCTGAAGTGGAGTTCGTTCATTGAAAAGGGAAACAAACACACACAGAACATTCAAGAGATAGATTCGAGCTTAAAGGACATCCGTTTCGCTTTGACATTAAAGTATTTCCCAACGCAATTCCTTGAAGGAGAAAAGTTCCAAGCTCTACCTACCATCGTGGCGCACCGCAGGATGAGCAGAAGCAAGGGCATTGAGACAGACATACAGACAGACGGACACACAGTGGGGCGTGGATGGAGGCGAAAGCCGAAGCGGAAGGCGGTGGAGTGCTGAAAAAACCAATTTTGGTCATTATCAGAGACCATAAATCAAAGTCCTAGCAATTAGCGGCGAAGGTAGAAGTCCATTTTAAAATTAATTAAAACCGAAAAGCAAATCCGCAAAACGAACCGCACGGAAAACCGCACGGACACCGGAACAGCAGATGGGTATTGAACGATGGATGGGTATCCGGTGGAACGAACGGCCAGAACACGGGATAAGGACACAAGTGGACACAGATGGACGCATGGCAAAGTCATCTGCGTGACTGGCAAAGTGGCAAGGATTATGGACTAGCAGCAGTAGCAGCAGCAGCAGCACACGAGGCCTCGACGGATGTGGCATCCACAGTGACTGTGATTGCTGCTGCTGCTGCTGACAGATTGAGAGACACAGAGCGGCAAAAACCATGGAATCTCCTTCATTTACAACACACAAATTGTCTGAATAAATGAATGAATGAATGAATGTTCATTTTGAGTCATTCAATTATCGAATGGCACCGTAAACTCCCCTCTCCCCCTTATCCCCTGGCGATTATCTTTCATTTATAATGGATATTGGGGGATTGGTGGGGGTAGGAGAGCCTCAGTTCTGTTGGGGATTTGAAGTCTAGTTTTAATCAATCAATAAATTACGTCGAGCCGCCGCCTGCTCTCCTGCTCTCCTGCTCCACTGCTGTCCTCAGATGGGTAGGATGGGTGCGTCAGGGACATAGATTTCGTGCTCGCTGAATGCGAAGTGATTTATGCAGGTATTGGGACGTCGTCGCCGCCACTCTTCCGTAATTACTGCCGCCAGTTCTTTCCAGTTCATTCCAATCCGATCCTGTTCTGTCCTGTCCTGCCCGGTCCTGTCCGGTGTGTGTGGTGCGGTCTGTCGGTGTCTCTTAATTTGATTTGTGTCATGGGTGCGGCAGGCGATGCAGGTTCGTTTCGCCAGGCCGTGGGTGCGAGGAGGTGTGGCCACCTCTGGACAAAGGACACTGATTGCGCTTTGTCTATCTCTCTCTCTCTCTCTTTCTTTCTATTGAGGTGTTGCATACTTTGAGGCCTCCAAAGGGGAAGAATCCCAAATCTTTCATATCTTAAGATCCCTTAACCAGAAAAGGGCACGACTTACTCATGTGAAACTGTAGGGGAAAGTACGGGTCATACTTTCGCTTTCGTTTTGAAATTTCTACAAGGGCAATAGAAAACACCCCACCCTCCCTAAAAATAGGAGCTGCTGGTCGTTCCGTTTTTTTTTTCCGTTTTGAAAACAAAATTCTATCTGGCAGTACATCAGTAATTCCAGCCCTCAATTAGCATGCCCTGAAATCCGATAATGTCTGCCAAAGAGCAGTGGGGTGGGGGGGGAGGGGAGAGGTCTACCAGAGGGTCAACAAGTCGCGGCACTAATTAGCATTAGATGTGGATCAAGGATCAACAAGCGACGAAGCGGTAGAGAGAGATAAGGAGAGAGAGAGAGAGAGAGTATCTAAAATTTAATATTCGAACGAGCAGAGCGGATGAAATGTCTGCTGGTCGGACTTTTTGGGTTTTTCAAAGCAGTTGCATGCAACATTCCCTGCTGCTGCCCCGAGGAGTTGCCCAAGGCCACGTCTGCACCCTCCAGCCTGCTGCTGCCTGTCGTCTGTCGTCGGTCGTCGTCTGGGGCTCCGTATTGGGGTCAGGCCAATATGGGGGACAGAGCTTGACCCAAGCCGCATGCGGCTTGCCCCATGTCTGGTGTGGGCGTGTGTGTTTGTGTGTGTGGTGGCCACGGTATCAGGGTATTCCTGCTGCTTCTTGCTTATCAAATTTATTTAGCAAATGGACTTCAAGGCAGCTTTTTCTTTGTTCTAAATGTTTGCTTTGAAACGGAAACTGAATTTGAGTGGCGGAATATCTCCGAGGTCCATCCTCCGTTCTCCGTTTTTTGCGGCAGACAAGAAGGGATAGCCGCAACCCCCCGAATGGCGGGGGGAGGGGGTTGGCCAAGCATGCGTCATTTTCCGCTCACTTAATGAAACGAGGCGTCCCCAAAAAATACCAAGAGAAAATCCCTGTAATGTGTCGCTGCTGCTTTCCTTGACACGCAAGCAATTCTGTGAAAAGTTTAACTATTTTACTATGGAACTATGGACTTCCGGAAAATACACTGAAAAAAATACACATACACAGGCAGACATTCGGCAGAGCCATCCAGAAAAGCTCGAATATTTACTAGATATTTCGGGGATCTTTGCAGAGTAGTGTTTGCTAGTTTCTTTCAGTGTACATGTGCACATACATACATACACACATACATAGTTTTTGATGAGAGTCCTCAATGTTGTGGGCCGTCCAAGCACCGCCTCCCGGTTGATCCTTTCATCTGGCAATTCTCAGATTGTTGTAAATAATTGCCAGCACTTGAGAGCGAGCCCGTCCCTTGTTCCCTTTCCGGCAGGACCTTGAAACTGGCTGAGACTGGGAAGGAAGGGTGGATGGGTGTGAGGGTGGTTGGGTTGGTTCGTTGGGTGTCTCCTGGCCGCCACAGAGGCTCAGGCTCAGGCTGTGGCTGTGGCTGTGGCATGTGTCGCCATTAACACAGTTGTGTGCTCGGAGGGACCTCTGAAACGGAAACCGACAAAGCTCTCAGCTCTGTTCTCGGGGCCCCACAAATGGAAATAATGGAATAATGGAAATCAAATGTTAAACTGCTGGCAAAAGGAAATAAAGAGCAATTTGCTTGAATAAATATTTAGAAGAGTGTGCTCTCAAAGAGGATGTGGATGAGGATGTGGACGGACAATGGCAGCAAGTCAATGTCTGTATGGAGAGAGCATGGTAATTCCAAGGACTGCCTGCCACATCCGCTCTTCCATCCGTTAATTGCGACCACACACACACACACACACACGCACGCACACACAAAGGGAGAAGGAGAAAGAGAGAGAGATAGAGAGCGAAAATTACAATTGATTAATCTAGGCAAAAAGCACTTGACACAGCATAGAAAACGGAGGGGAATGTTACCCCGCTCGCCCCGCCACGCCCCCTGTAAAACATACACAAACGAGAATGTCATTAAAAGTTTCCAAAATGTTGTCAAGTGCCCAAAGACGAAACTCAAACATACTTCACGAGACTCCACATATTTACATGTGTGTGTGCGTGTGTGTGTGTGTCCTTATATGTATTGTACTTACCTTCTAAGTAGGAGAGCCACTCGAAGCACAAAGGACACACACACACAATACAAGACATCTCCCAGGGGGGAAGTCCTATTTCATTGTTATGAAATTAAATACTTGTGGAAAACAAGTGGCAGCCATAAATATACTCGTATTGGCCACTACGACTGCGGCACTCCCGCTCCGTTCTCTCTCTCCCTCTCTCAGTGTGGCTTAGCATGGCAACAGGGTGGGTTTCTATGGCATAAGGCATCTGCTCGAAGAGATCTTATAGTCTGAAAGAAATTCTGACTTGTTTCCCGATCATCTATGTATCTGTGCATCCGAAGAAAGAACTTTCAGCCCTCCAGGCATTCTCTATCCGTTGAGTATTCCCCCGACTCTCTCTCTTCCAGTGTGGCTAAGCATACTCGTATCATTCGATCATCTGTTCAAAACAAGTATCTCCCATAGCATGAAGGAACCTAGATCCAGTGCTCTACTCACTCACTGGCTCTATCTGTTTCTTTGTACCTCTCCCAGAGTGGCTTAGCAGTAATCATCTAGCCCAGAGGAAATGCCCCAGACATCTCCGTAATTGCTTGTCTGGCATTACTGCACGTAATGTACTCATAATTCCAATATCCTGATTATTGGTGCTGATGTTTTTACTCCGCCCACGTATTCAGATGTTAATTGGTTGCGACATTCAATTGATAGCTGGACAAATCGAATAAATTACATTGATCCAGGGGTCTAACGGGAGGGGGGTCTGTGGGGTCTATGGGGTAGCCCTTGCAACCGATGCAATGTTTCGCTTGCGGAACAATTCTCTGGAGTCCAATCGATAATCATAGCCTCCCCCGCCCCGACTCCCAGAGCTCGTCATTTCAATGGGAAACTTTGTGATTTCATAACCTTATATACATCATGCATGAGGCGGCAGGAATTTGCCATTAATTAGTCTGCAGGTGTTGTGGGGGCTGGTCGGGTTGGGTTGGGTCGGGTGGGTTCGGTTCGGAGAAGCAGCAGGAAGAGTCGTATGGGGCAGGTGTGTGTTTGTGTGTGGAAGTCTGCTCATAAAAATTGGCAAACAAAGGCAACTTTTTCGTCGACGGACGAGCCGAGGAGCAGCACGACTGTTGTGCGTGAGACCAAGTGTATGTGTGTGTGTGTAGGGAGCTGGGTTCGGGGCACGATTTACGTAAATTTTTATTACAATAATAACGCCGAATGACGGGAACGACCCTCCACCGACAGCGCGAAATATACTTAATGAAAGGAAACCACAGCGATCGATTTGTGTATTGGCCAGGACTTCCACCACCCCCCCCATCCTATTGGGAGGAACGGTAGGGGCAGTGGCAGTGGCAATGGATAGGGAATGCACGACGAACCCTAATGATGACACATTCAAACTGGAGGCAGGTTACCCCGCCACTCCGCCACCCATCCAGGCCGTGAAACCGGTTGTCGGAGCAACATTTCCCAAATGACGTAAGAAGTTGCGAAAGGACGACACCTCGCCAAAAACTGTGGCACGGATCAATAATCGATGTGTAGAAAGTCGGTTAATGTGAATGTGTCTATGTCAATGGTATTTCAGTTCTTTTAATCTGAAATTATGGAGAATTTCCCAGAAATATGTAGTAGTCCCAAATAAGAATAATCCTTTTCATTTCACGTTTAAATTTCAATTCCTTTTAAATTCGATCTGCATCTTCCACAGGGGCAAAACATTTTAAAACTCAATCGCTAATAGAACATAATAGAAACTTGCAGAATTTACCCATCATTCGGATGCATATCCTTCTAACATTCTGTCTTTCCCCCTCCCCCCCCATCTGTTAGCCGACTTTTGCCAACGAAAATCGGCTTAAATGCCAATTAAAGGAATCTTGCAAGCAAGCAGGGTCCTTTAAGGGCACTAAGCTCATTAGATGTTGGTCTTTCGTACACGTCTGTGTATCCTGTGTATCCTCTGTGTATGTGTATCCTTACCACTGCAAAAGCCTCCATTTGGTTTAACCAGAGGCTTACGTATTCGTATGTGCGTTTCTCAGGTGCGAATTGGACACGAAATTTATGTTGAAATCATTTGATTTGTGAGTATTTTGGGAAACTTTGAGTTTGCACATAATTCATTAAGTCCTCCCCTGCCCAGCGTCCTTCGTCCTTGTGTCCTGTGTGTGGTTGTGGCTGTGCCTGTGTCTGTGCGTGTGCCTGTGTGTGCTGTCAAAGCCAGCAGCGAAAACTAAATGCGGCCTAAGCCCCTCGCAAGTTTTCGGTCCTGTCTGTCTCTGTCTCTGTCGCTCTGTCCATCTGTCTGTCACATGTGTGTGTGCGTGTGTGTCTGTGTGTGTGTCAGTCAATGTACGTGTCAAATGTGAATCCCAGTTTTGGGCCGTGGACAGCAATCACTGAGTCATGCCAGGCCGTGTCCAGGTTACAGGAGAGAAGGATGCGAGGGTATGGAATGGAATTAATTTGATATATCGGAGGGACTTGGACTGCTCCTCCTCCGGTTGGAACGATGCGGGATGGGATGGGGGATACCACATTGTAGAGCAGCAGCAGCAGCAGCAGCAGCAGCAGCAGCAGCAATGACATGAAATGAACTCAAAAATGTGCCATTTCTGTTGCCAGGAGGTTGTGGGCTGGGGACAAGTCTTGAGAATGTCATTGCCATTTTAGTAGGTACTAGTCTCCTCCTCCTCCTCCTCCTCCTCCTCCTCCACCTGGAGGCAAAATGGCGTTTATGTGTTTGCGTGTCAGCTCCCGTGTCCATGTCTCTGCCTGTCGGGTGGGCATGGGAGAGGGAGTGGGAGTGGAAGTGACTGGCAGTGGCAGTGGCTGTGGTGGGCATGTTGCATGTTCACCTGACATAGGGCAGCAGACATTAGCAACAATGTCCCCCCGTACACGTATTTCTGTTGAATTTGCTTTGCAACAAAGTATTAGGCAAACAGGTGCAACTGCAACTGCAACTGCCACTCCCACTCCCACTGCCACTACCACTGCAGGGCGGCTTACAAGGGTTTTTCTCTAATCAATTGACTTCAAGGCTGTCCCCATTTCTCGGGGCATACCAATGGAATCTTGTATGAATATTTGGAATATTCCAAGGCAGGGCATTCCAGCATCGATGTGCCCTACAGATGAGAATGATGATTGTTTTTGGCTCAGTCTGTAGTAGTGTTGTATGATACTTCCTTGCATCGACATCCAATTACAACCGAATCCCAGTTACAAAACTGTTGCAGAGGATCAAGCTCTTACAGTTTCCCATATCCAGGTGCTTAGACGCCGATTACAGGGACACAAAATTCTAGGAAAATGTTGGTTGTTTCAGAAATGAGCAACTGAAATATAATACCACTCTCCAAATGGGGGGAAATGAATGCCAAAAGATAGTTATCCTCGTGTGGGAACCACGCGATACGCCATACGGGTTTGCCCTTTTCTGAAATGATTGCAACTTTTGCAACACACGCAGAGCAGAGCAGAGCAGAGCAGAGGTATCAGTGTTTGGGTGTTGGGGGCAGAGGAACAGCCACAGGCACACGGCACTGGCCAACTGGCCAACATTTGTCAGAGCGGTGCCTGCTGCTGGCCCACAATACTATAATCGACAACGTCAGCGGAGCGGAATGCTGAATGGAAAATGAAGAATGAAGTCGGACGCCACTTGTGCCTTTGTGCCAGTTTCTGGACCTTCCGTTCGACCAGGCACTCGCCCGCTCGTCCTTATGGCTTATCAAACGCCAATCAACAAAAAAGAAACGTAGGGACGTAGCAGCCAGAGCGGGACGTAAACGGTGGTGTTGTTGTTTGAAAGAGTGGCAGATGCCACGTGTCAGGCTATTTAGCATGGAAATTCGCTTTGTTACGACTACTATAACCAGGACACAATGCTGTTCTGCATAGTGACCCGACCCGATCCGATCCGACCCCATTCACAGGTTACATAAAGACTTCAAGGTAACCCCAACAACAACAACAAAACGCCGGAGACGGCAAACGGAGCAACCCACGGAACAGAACAGAACACAGAACAGAACACGCAAACGAAGCATTTAAATCGATTTCACCCGCGAATAAGAGCGCGCGGGACTTGAAAGCAGGCAGGCAGGCAGTCGAAGTCCATCGAAGCAGCTCGCAGCCCGCAGCCCGCAGTGGTTTATGCCACAAGTAAAATACTTGGGGAAACGGGCGCACAGCCATAGCCACTGCAAATTTATCTGACTCTGCCTTCCCCCCCTCCCATGTAATTTATAGAGCTTCAAGACTTCCAAGCGGTGGCCAGAACATGGCCAGAACTAGAACTAGAACGTTCCTCCTTGCAGAGGTGCTTGTACTGGAAATGGGATCCTTTTTGCCACATTCGCAAATACATTGCGGCCCAGTTTTAGACGAATAACATCGATTAAACGAATCGAATAATGCGAATATGTCCCGGCATTTGGATGATGGCCAAGATATCAAACGTTCGGGATCTGGGGGCGGGGGGCTGGGGGTTGGGTCTCCCCAAGAAGTACTTGAATGAGAAATAAAAGTTCTAGATATTCTGTGACATCATCATAGCCTACCCGTTGGGGCTGAAGAGATTTTTTTCTCTGATAAACTTTCGATTGGGCAATATTTTGTTAGGTTTTAAAAAAGTTTCAATATATTTAAACAATATTTATCGATTGGGAACATCCATTTTCGTTGAGCCTCGACAACGGCCCTGTCTGTCTGTCTGTCTGTGTTAAAGCCTGGAATCTGCCATGAAAAACCATGGAAAATATGAGTGTTTGCCGAAAATTTCAACACTCCTTCTAACCCATTGCTAACCGACTTGCCACACCCCCACATGGCCATACATGGGGTTCATTCAATTGCCAAACGATTATCTCCGGCCTCATCAAACACATTGGCAGTGGCAGTGGCAGTGGCAATGCCAGAGAAACGGCAGAGCAACGGCAGAGCATCCCTGACATCGGATCCGGGTTCGAGGATGCGGCCTGCCTGCAAATGAGCATCGCCGCTGCCTTGTTTGCGGTTTGCCCGTAGATCTACGGTCGGGGGGAATTTGTATGCCGTCGGGCGTACTCAATCTTTGCTCTTTTGTGGGTCTGTGGGATGGGCGGTGTGTGCACTCGACTGGATATCGAATGGGGTGGGGGGAAGTCGGGAAGTGGGAGGTATCCAGTATCCGCATCCAGTGGGTGGATGGGTAGCGATGCCACAAACTATTTCAGGTGCCTAATCGCATTCTGACAGTTCTGAAAACAGTTTTCACTCGATGGGCTCCTGGGCTCCTGAGCTCCTGAGCGCCTGGGCCCTACGCATCTACACATCCAAGGGCGAAGGGATATCCACATGCCCAACAGAAACTGCACCACAGAGAAAGCCAAAGCTGAAACTGAAGCCAAAGCCAAGTGCCGAATCTGGCAAACAAACAGCCGCATTGTCATTGAAATGTTGGCAGAACTTTTTGTCTCTCTGTTCCTTTTGTAGGTTGGCTTTATCGTAGTTTTTTTTTTTTTTTGGGTTTTTTACTTTCTATTTCCCTTTTTTTCGGGTGGTCGGCACTCCCCCAGTGCGCCTTTGCTCCATCAGAACGTATGTAGCTGTCATCGAGGGCCCCCACACAGATCCATAGTCGTCCTGCCAGCCTAGGCTTTCACTCGAGTGGCAAGGAGGCAAGGCAAAGCAAGGCAAGGCACGGCACATCGGGAACTATAAATCAACAAATTTGACAGCAAAATGTGCAAAGTGGTAAACAAAAACTGGCATCGGAAGCAGTTGCAGCCAAGGACAATGAAGGCAGAAGGACTGCTGCTGCTGGCTGCTGCTGCTGGCTGCTGCTGCTGGCTGCCCAAGTAGATTGCACAAGGAAATTATTCGACTATTCGGCTTTTCAGCTCGCTCTCTCTCTCTCTCTCTCTCTGGCTGCTGGGCCTCTGTCTGCCTGCGTCGGTGTCTGCCCTGCCCGAAGACCATTATTGGTGGTAATCAAGCGTGATTAATTGAATTGAAATTGAATTTTTGTTTTGTTTTGCATAACATGCTGCTCTCGGACAGACAGCAGTCGGTCCGCTGCCCAAATGGTCCTCCCACGGCACGGAAGGACACGTGGATTGTGGAATGTGGGTCAGGTGCCGGAAAATAGGAAAACAGAAAAACAGCCAACGGGTCGGAGTGCTTTTAAAGCACTCCTTGCCATACACACACAGTCGATACCTTTTTTTTTGGCTAGTATTCGCGTGCGTGTGTGTGTATGTGCCTGAAAGAGCGAGGATTCTGCAGAGTAATCTAATACTGATTGAATATACTCGTATTCCTAATTAACACATTCATTACCATGACTACTCCCAAGAGGAATAGAGAGGGAGGGAGATATGTGGATAGCAGAGTAATGGATCTCTAATTGAGCATTGCATTGCCTCCACACCACACCATAACACACTCAATCTAAAACAGAGACATGTAGCTGAAAGCATTTTACACTGTTTAATAGCAGACACTATTATGCAGACGAGGGTCGGCTCCCATGAGGCGTACAAACAGACTGCAGCACAGTGTAATTGTACGTGCATTACATACATAAACGTAAATGTAAATGTAGACGTAAACGTATGTATTCGAGCCCTGCATGAATGGCCAAACGAATCGATTCGGTGGGATTCGGGATACGCGATTCGCTTCGTTCGGTCCGACCGAATCAGCAATTCGGCTTTCGCAGATCCGAACAGATCCTCTCTCTCACTCTCGCCTTGATTTTCTGGTAGCGTAAACGAGAAAGCAGCACACAAATTCTCGTCTCATTCGTTGTACCGTTACTCGGTACGCTCGCTGCATCGTGCACAAAATCACTTCCAGTTGATCGCATTCACCGATAAGCAGATGCACTTTGAATATTTAAGGCCCGTTTAAACGCGACAGCAGCAGGACTACTGGCACACAATCACAACCAAGAACATGCTGCTCCGTTGGTGCTTATTATACCCGGTACTCGAAGAGTTTAAGGGTATATTAGATTTGTGGGGATAACGGTTGTGTGTAACGCCCAGAAGGAAGCGTTTCCGACCCCATAAAGTATATATATTTTTGATCAGCATCAATAGCCGAGTCGATATAGCCATGTCTGTCCGTCCGTCCGTCCGTCCGTCCGTCCGTCCGTCCGTCCGTCTTCATTTGCGCATATATCTCAGAGACTATTAAAGCTAGAGTAACCAAGTTTTGTATCCAGTCTCCTCTGTGATCACACTACTCCAAATGTATTTCAAAATTTCACCCCGCCCCCTTCCGCCCCTACAAAGGACGAAAGTCTGTGGCGTATACAATGTTGAAGATACGAGAAAACTAAAAACGCAGAATTATAGCGAATGATCATTTCTATCAGAGTGTTGAATCTGGATCAGATCGGATCATTATTATAGCTACAATGGAGAAAACCATTTCGAAAGTTATCGTTCCCTCTCGCTCTCTCTCACACGCGACCCTGTCTGCTTTGCTTATTCGTTTAAATGAGCGCCTAGATCTCAGAGACTTTAAAGGCTAGAGCAACCAAACTTTCTATCCAAACTCCTGTAATATCAAACCAGCACAAGTGTATTTCAAAATTTTGCCACGCCCCTTTCCGCCCCCACAAAGGACGAAAATCTGTGGAATCCACAATTTTTAAGGTACGAGAAAACCAAAAACGCAGAATCATGGAAAATTACCATATCTACCAGATTGCCGAATATGGATCAGGTCAAATCAATATTATGGCCAGAAGAAACAAATTAAATTTCAGTGGCTACGCAACGCCTGCCAAGCGCTGACTCATTCCCGCTCTCTCTGTCGCAAACACTTGTACGTCTCAAATATGTAGTTATACATGTCATGTAGAAATGTAGAAGCAGATGTAAAAACCATATGCAAACAAAATTAAAAACATGTATAATATTCCAAAAATGATTTGACTTTATTTTTTTGAAATATTATTTTTTGCCCAAAATTTAATTTGTCCCTTTTGCGAACATTGCTCATGTATGTATGTATATACTGACTGAGTACCGGGAATAAGGTAGAGCCGCGGCCTTTGCCGCGGCTCATAACGTTCCCCCTCGTTTTTTTTTTTGTTTTTGGTTATTAAGTTACTTTTAGCTGAGTTATCACAGCTGAAAGAATTATTTGGCCTCCCACGTCTTTGAAGGTGCTTATTTTTTATGAATCCGACAATGATACAATATTCAATATCAATCCGTAACGAGTACTAGATCCTGGCTTATGCCCCATTTGAAAGGAGCTGACATGAGACCCTCTTAAAACATGAAACCCTCTTCAAAATATTGAAATTAAATTGTTGACTGCGGTGGCAGTTGGTCTCTGAATTAAAAAGCTGTATAAATACTATATATATTTCTATCCTTCCTTCTCTCTGGCTGGGTCTACTGTGAAATCCAACACGCAGCTCCGTCGCTCCGTCAGCTGCTCTAAATGGTTATTTTCCACCTTGAATTCGCATTAAACAATGTGTAATTTTCCCAAGAACAGACCTGGCAGCAAATGGGCGGTGGGGGTGCCGTGGCCTTTTGATACCTCTCATTGATTCCATTTGACTCGAAAGAAAATTAAGGAAATGGGTATGGGTATAGAGACGAGCTCAGACTTTTCCTACCTATATATACATATACATATATGTATATGTGTATGCGAGTATATGTATAGAATGTCTCGTACATATATTCCAATGTAAGCATTAGCTCTCTGTTAGAGAGCGACTTTTTGGGCAGATCTCAATAAATATGAATAAAATACATGCATATCTACTATACGAAAAAAACAACAACCTCAACTAACCAACCATTCTGTTTTCTCTGTCTCTCCCTCTCTTCCTTCTCTCTCTCTCTCTCTCTATCTTTCTCTCTCTCGCTGTCTCTTTGCAGGTAACTTTTCAAATCCAAATGAAATATTGCACCGAAGTCTCTCGTGAAGGGGCATTAAGGGGGTTTATTGCCAGCAATAAACTCATTTGCGTACCCCCCAAATCCAAAACCGAATCCAAATCCAGGGGAGACTCCAGTCTCTGTTGGAGGTCCAACCGTCCCGCCTCCGTCGGATGCTGTGCTCTCTTGAGTACTTTTTTCGAAGAGGCCCCCATCCGTATCCGTGTCCGTGTCCGTAGTCGTGTACCCCTGTTCCCCTGTCCGTTTGTATTTAAGTTTGTGTGCGTACCCGTGTCATAGGCAGTGCCGTGAAGCGGGAAAACCAGCAAACAACCGACAGCCAACAAACGGAAAACAAAGAAGCAACCAACGAAAAAACCAAAAACAAAAACAACAACAAAAACCGAGAGCCAACCAAATTGCAAAAAATAAATGTGCGGCGGGTGGCGGCTGGAGCAGGAGCAGACGCAAACGCAGCCGCACCAATACTCCCGACCAGACAAAAGAAAGAGGACTCGGAAAAAGAAAAGAAAAGCCAGAAGGTCGAAACCGCAATCGCAATCGCAATCGCAATCGCATTCGTATTCTGAATCGCAATCGCATTCAGAATAGCAATCGCAATCGCAATCGGAATAGGGATAGGAATCGAAGAGGAGGAGCTCCCATTAGGGAATCAACGCGAGGTAAGTACTGTACAGGTGGCAATCGATGCCGCAGGGGAGACCCAGGCAGCCAGGCACCCAGCGTGGCAGTGTGGAGTGGAGTGGCGCCCCCAAAGACAATATTATGATGGATGTTCTCCCTATCGGTATTGTTTCACTTGCAGGCGGGCATGGCCATGGCATGCTCCGCTCCGCTCTGCTCTGCTCTTCAGTTCTGTTTTTGTTTCGCCTTAGGGGGTTTTTGGTGCAAAAGTTGACAGACCCCTTTGCATAAATCAGGGACCCGGGTCCCCAGATATCGAGTCCCAGCCCCCACAGCACCCCAGCCCCACAGATCCCAGCCACACAGCCTCCCAGCCCGCTTTAAAAATCAATTCTGGCCCAATGTGTCGTCAGCCCAAAAGATTAAACTTCAGCTTTGACACGGGACACGGATGAGGCGACGGTTGACTTCTCTGGTGGTGCCGCAGCTGTCAGTCTGTCTATCTGTCTGTCTGTCTGTGGGGTATATAGGGGTGGACAGGCTTATCGATCAAACTCCTGGTGCAAGTTGGCCCCGGATGCGGTTTGTCCCCTGGCTGCTCCTTCTGCCCCCACAAAGGAAAGTTGTGCTGCGCCTTTGATTGCTCAGCAAAATGTTACATTACCACATAAAAAGTGGGCGGCAGAGGCATGGGCATGGCTTGGGGGCATTTGTGAAGTTCACTTTTAGTCCAAATATAGACGCTGCACCGTGGGTACTTCATTGGTGCGCGATGGTGGGGAGCTGCTTTGCTGGTCAACAGCTCGTATAAATCCTGCCACGCATTAATCGGTCCCCGCCCCCCGCAACCCGCCACCCCCTCCAAAAGGTGTAGCATTGCCTCAGGGGTGGGGTCCTGGAGTACTCGTTATGCTTAGAAGGAGACTCTATTGCGACTGTATTGCGAGGCCAATTTGTATGGGTTTCACGTCTGACGACTGCGTCAGCATGGACTCTGTGGCTCTGTCGCTGCAAATGGCACAGGCGGAGGCAGCGACACAGGCGGAGGCACAGGCACAGGCACAGGCTGCGGCCGTCGCTGTGGCTCTTGGCTCTATGGTTTCGGTTCTGGTTCTGGCTCTCCGCCTCTTATGCTGATGACATCATAACCATAAAAATTAAATTTTTGCTGCTCTGACAGGCAGCGGAAATGACGGCGCTTCACTGTCCGTTGTTGTGGTGCTGGCGGTGGCGGTGGCGTTGGCGGACTGACGGACGGACGGACGGACGGATTTGGCAGCTCCACTGAAATCGAAAAGCGCCTTGAACTCTCTCCAGTCGCGACCCACATCCGGACGAGCAACGTTTGGGCTTGGGTTGGGGCTGGGGCTGGGGTTGGGGTTTGGGTTGAATATAAAATTTAATCGCAAGACACACATTTAATTTAATTTAATGAAGGAGAACAACATGCTCGCTCGCTCGCTTATCTTGGGCTCTGCCGTGATTCGCTTCGAGAATCCACTCCACTCCTCAGGGACATCACCAGCACCGGCACCGGCACCAGCACCAGCACCCTCCCGCTCCCCCTTCTGCAGCATAGAATATTTAAATTGCTGGAAAATAGGTTACAATTATTCAACGTGAAGGAGGATGGTTGATTTTGGTGTCAAGTCACCAACCGACAGCTAGGCTACCCTTGGGTTCTGAGCTTGCTTTTGCGATATTCCGCATCAAATAGGGAATAGGTTTATTTTGAAATCAGACTCCTATGAATACTACTACTATACCCTCTTACTTTGTGCTGAATATCGCCTTCTGAGCTACGAAATTGCACTCCAATTAATGGAAAACCAGGGACTTTCTTCAGGAGGAGGAGAAGGAGGCGGAGGTGGGAGCCCGCTCAATTGGCCAATATGCTGCCAGGCACACTTCTGCCAACCCTAACCCTAACCCCAGTGTGGGGCATGAAAGATGGTGGACTTTATTAAAGACCAGCCCCAAAAACACGGCGCCCCCACTGCCACTTCCACTGCCACTGCCTTGGGCTTAATTATACATTATTTTGGTCTAGGCCCAGGCAGACGCACACGTCGGCGGGCCACGTCGCGTGCTCGGGAGGCGTCCAGGCGTGTGCAATGATTTATGTTATGTGCAGCAGCCGGGGGGGGGGCAAGAAGGCAGTCAGCCAGGCTGCCAGGCAGCCTGTCAACTCGTACGAGCATGTTTGCCCACTGGTATCGGTGTCCTTATCCGTATCCGAGAGCGTATTCGTATTTATGGCCAAATAATATTAATAACAATAAAGCTTTCCGAACCACTTTATGGCCAAGTTTTCGTTGCCTCAAAAACACTCCCCAAAGGATTGCCAAAAGAGCTTCCATGAATTCTCGTTTTGCTAATCTTTTCGTGACCTTAACAATAAGATATTTGATGTCTACGGGGAACGAGAGAGATACGATACGATACTCGTAAATCGAAAGCAGATTAATGTGCCTTTGGGCCTTATTCGAATATCTTGTTTTCCATATACATATGTATATACATACATATATGGATTTAATGGGCATACAGCATTTGCAATTTGCATTTCTCAAGATGGAATCGGAGATTGGATCGGAAAAGAGGGGTACCACAGGGGGACAGATGCACCTTTGAATACGATTATAAGGCACAAATGCAAAACGATTTGCTTCGAAGATGAGAGAATATTCAAAGGGGGTATTGGGAATTGAGAAGGTTTGAGGATTTAATGGACCCCTCAGCTTTTTTTTTTCGATGGGAGGACCCCAGCGTTGTGGCTGGAACAGGGGCACCAGATGGTGTGGTGGCCCCACGCCCCATTCCCCCTCTGTTTAGCCAATGGGTTGGACATCCAAAATATATGCACATTCATTAAACTTTTCATATTTTCCATCGATTGGCATCCAGATTGGCAAAATTATGGTAAAACTCGTGTCGTCTCGTCCTTCATTTGAAATGCTAACACGTTTCCCCCATGTGCCCATAAAAACCCCAAAAGTTTTCATTTCCCATCGAAAACCGCAACAACAAAAACCATACGAGAACTAATCCCAAAATCGGAAATAGGGAAAAACTTTCACAGAAATTTCAGAGCAATGGTTGCGCTTATAAATTGATTCCTTAATTAAATTATGGAATTTAGATTCATTATGTTTGAAGAGCGCTTCAATCTGTAGTTGTAGAATATTCGATGGATATTTGGATGTACAGGTATTTTAAGGGTCTCCATGAATGGAGAATCACGAGGCACGAGCCAGAGTGAGCCAGAGTGAGAACGAGGGGTTTCTTTCGAACTCTAACAGAAGAGAACATAATGGATACAGTGCATGAATACCATTTGGTGCATTACTACTTAAGGTTATAATGCATATACTTAGCAAGAATCAAAAGGGTCGGAGATCGAAAAATGGGGAGAGACATTCTTGGATACATATGTATAATATGTATATTGAAGAGGTGTCGCCGCCGCATCGCATATGTAGAACCAACCTCTCGACTTTTACAGAAAAGAAATGAATTTTTTAAAAAGTTTTCGATTGTTTTCTTTCTCCCATTTTTCAGCAAACCAACGAACAACCAAATAATAGAATAAGCAATAGAATCCTTCTACTTATAAAGGACACACACAATATAATAGAATATATTAAGGACGCTTTAAAAGATACCCAAAATTAGGTTTACGAAATACGAATACATGTAATGTGTGTTTCTTTGGGGAAAATCAACGCTTCATAAATTACGATTTAGTGAATAGACAAATTTAAGAACCAACAACCATTGGGTGTACGAGGATACACGGGAAAGCACGGGGCAACGCTGCTAAAGAGGAGGCACCGAACCCTCCAAACATCACGCCAAAGTGCGGCCGTAATGGGTGGTGGCTTTGCGGGGCCACCAATTACATTAGCAACCAGCAACCAGAGCCCGGCCTTAGCCAGAGCCAAAAGCAGCAAGGAACAGCCTCAACCGTACCCTCAACCACATCCACACCCACACCCAAACCACCCATATCCACGGACACAAACCGAGACGGAGACGGAGAGGAAGACGAAGACGAAGACGGAGACCAGGTCCTCAACGGTCGCTCCAATGCACGAGAAACTCCTGGAAAAGGAGGAGACGCGCAAAGAAAAGACTGAACGAGCAACGAGTCTGCTTGGTGGCAAGGTCAAGGAGAAGCCGCCCAAGGACAAGCCACCAAAGCAATCGAAATTCGCCGAGCGCCTGCGACGCTCCTTCCGCCGTGGCGACCATCGGTCGCTGGAGATCAAGCGTCAGGAGCCCACGCCGGAAGAGCTACGGGCCAAAAGCCGTGCCACTCCACCGCTGCCGTTGCCGTCGGAGAACAACAACCTCGTCGGTGGCAGACCACCCTCAGCTTTCGCCCTCAGCCAGCTCCATCTGCCCGGTGTGGGCCTCGGTGGACACATCAATCCCGCCTTGCTGCTGGACAGCCCCGACGAGTGCACGCCCCCGGAGTACGCCTACCGGCACCTGAGCAGCGTCGCCACCACAAACTCGAGCACCTCCCTGGAGAGCAACTGCGAGCTGGGAGATTTGAGCGGCTCCCAGACGAGCGTCTTCTACTGGGCCTGTGGCCAACAGACGACCACCGCATCCATGGGCGGAGAGGTGAGCACGGCCAACGGTGCGGGTGCGGGTGCGAGTGCGGGTGCGGCAGCAATAGCAACAGGATTGGATGCACAGGAGCGGGCGAAGCGACGCCTGGAGACACAGAGCAGCAATCGAAGTGACCAGCAGCCGATATCGATTACAACGACCACATCCTCGGCACCAGCCAGCGGCAGCCGGAGCTGCAGCCTCACCAGCGAGAGCAGCTCCGTGCGGCTCACACGACTCCAGAACTTCCTCTTCAAGAGCAGCAACGAGAGCTCGAGGAGCTGCCAGGGTCATTCGAACGAGGGCTTTACCGCCTCCTCGCACAACTCCTCCTCGGGGGAGTGGGAGCAGCTGGGTGCCCACGGGCCACTGTCCAGCAGCAGTGGTGTGGGCTTCCACGGGAGCTCCTTCCCGGAGGAGAGCACACCTGATGAGACAGATGCCACGGACGCCGGCAGCACGCTGCCGGTGGAAAGCGGCGAAGCCGGCGGCGGTTACTACCAGTACACGCTGACCTCCCCGAACAATCCCTTCCTGCCGGAGATCACAGCCCGCACCTACCACAGCACCTACGAGGAGGACGGCCTAGAGCCGATGGAGGAGCTGCAGCTGGATGGGAACGTGACGTCGGTGAAGTACAATGCCAGTGCCGGTGGCACGCGGTCCGCCCAGCTGCCGACGCCTGCCTACAGTCGCGCCGGGTCCCAGGAGTCGACGCACAGCGAGAGCGGCGTCAGTTTTCCCCCGGGGCCGAGTCCCAGTCCAGCCTCCAGCTCCTCCTCGACACCCGGACGGCACAGGCGCAAGCTTTTTAGCCTGAATTCGCCCACTCGTCTGCTGCACCACGCCCCCGTTGCCCAGCCCCCGCCGTCGGCCTCCCCACCCTCCAGCACCCAGCAGGAGAGCAGCGGCCGGTTCCATTCTGGCAGCCTGGTGCGGAGTCTCAATCCCTTCCTGCCCTCCGCCTCCTCGCCCAAGCGGGGCTCGCCCCTGAAACAGTCGGCCGTCACCTCGCCAGGCGCCGTGACCCCGGACCTGGGCACCAAGCGGGAGGAGTTCCTGCGTGCCACCATGAAGATCTGCCTGGTCGTCTCGCCGCCCAGCAGCAAGCTGCAGGTGAGTGGAGGAGAAGGTCCTATACCATCTCCATGAAGGCCCTAAAGCAAATGTTTGCCTTAAGAAATGAGAATAAACAGATTTTATACCACCCCCCGCCCATTCGTCGTGTATTTTTGTTTTATTTCCTTTTTTTTCCATTGGTTTTTTTTCCTCTTTGCTTGGTTTTCGTTTCGTGAGTTTTTCTTTGTTTTCGTTTTGGTTTTCGTTTCTTGGTATTTTCCTTTATTGAATTATATAATTTTTAAATAACATAAAATATTTTCGTCTGAATGAAATTTTCAAGCAGTGTTGGGAGGCAGCTTTGGGAGTTGTCCAACAATAGAGAAAAAAAACTGTGGGGCAGTGTGCAGCAATAATTATCTTGGTCACGCACACGACATGAATTTTGTTTTTGGCATTCTGGGACTTTTCTCTTTTTGGTTGTCGCAGAATAAATCGAAAAGCAAAGGAAACAAGGACGTGCCCACCATAGCGGCAGCTTTGAAGGTATCTTAGAACTCTCCTTGGTAAAGGACTCGCATTGCACTTGCACAATGCTGCTGTCCTATTGGCCAAGACATTCCTAGCTTCCAGCATAGGCATAGAGCGAAAGAGTGGTATTTCCTACTCATCAAATGATAAATCCAAGTAGAATTCATGCAGAATATCTGTCGTATGGACTTTCATAGTTGGTTTGAACAGCAAATGAATCAATGAGTATATGTATTTATAAGTGAATACATTATTCAGTACAAATGACTACCATCTGGGGCTAAAGTACATACAATAGAGAGTGATATTAAATTGAATCATTTATTGAATTCGTTTCGTTATGTCAAAAGCTTTAATGCTTGAATGGAATTGCAATAAGCGGCTCTGACGACCACGCATAACATAAATATTATAGTAAATATTATAATAAATGCTAGATGCTAGATGCGAGATGCGAAATGCGAGACGTGGACTACCGACATACATATGTATGTACATAGTACACATATTACGCATACGAAGCGTGAACATAAACGTGAATGCATGGAAGACCCGCATGAATATGCGTGTGTGTCTGTCGGCTGTCAGGATTCAATTGTCGTCCGGAGGACATTTAGGGGCATTAGCGCAAATGCAGTCAAGCAGTAAATTGCATCAACGATTTGTCCGCTTAGTCTTCGCTCCGCCGCTGTGGCAGGAGCATCCATTCCCCCAAGGACACGCCACACACAAAGCTAGAGTGGAGACACAGACACAGTCTCAGATTCACATACAGATTCAGGCTCGGTTATTCATTCAGATTTTCAATGGACGTGTCATCGTTCCATCACTGAATCTTGCAGCAGCGGCAGTAGTAATTCTCATGCTCATGCTCGTAGGTTTGGCTACATTTGTATTCAACGATTTGCCTGCCTGTATTGTACTATACTGTACTGTACTGTACTGTATGCACGTCTATAGAGTGTACTACATGTATAATTTAATCCTATTAGTATTTGTTTAAGTGAATAGAGAGCCCCAGAGCCCCTCCCACGTATCGTAAACTGAACAAAATGTGAGTATATGTATGTTTCTTCTTTTATTACTACAATTTATCCCTTGGCTTAAAGTCCTCTTGTGCTTTTAATAATCATTTGATGGTTCATCTAAGAGTACCTTATCCTCTTGCACAGGAATAGTTTTCCCTGAAGCGATCCTTATTAAAATCTCACAAAATAATACGTACTTAAATCGCATTTTATGCTTTGTAAATCATCTCATCTCCTTTACGAATACCCTTGCGGCAGGCAAGTCTTGAAATTCGACCCCAACTTGTGTGCCCTGGTGGCCAGAGGTCCTTGTGGACCCATGTCTTGGGCTGTTTGCTCTGGCAGTCCCGTGTCGTGTTTGGGTGTAAGGCCCAAAATGATTTTCGCTGTTGTGCGTGTCGTGGGAACGACCCCCGGACCGACCCCTTTGCCATGTGAGGTGAGAGGATTTTACACGGAAATCCCGTGGTCAAAATTCGGCGGTGCTTGAAGGGAAATCCCTGGCGGCCTTAAAGGTGAGAAACATCACGAGTCCAAGTCCTAATTGAGACTGAATACTTTGTTAACTCATAGAGTGTCCTTCTTCCGTTCAGAAATTATAAAATTATGATCTCCTCAAAACAATACTAAAATGTTTTATTATTATGAGAACAAAAGAGAGCGTCAGAAGCACACAGGATCAAAATCCTAGCTAGACAAGGCCATACGCAGGGAACGAGAGAGAGAGTGTCCCGACTAGGGGTATACCTCCTCTGAGAACAGAGGGAACACTCTCGCTGCCTCTGATACAGCTCTGGCTGTGCAGGGTACACGACCCCCCCTACACAGTGGGAGGACAACAATTCACGATAGAACGGGACACAAAAACCATAAACCAGAGTAAAGGGTAAGAGACGGTCGCGGCCAAAAGCAGAGAATTGTGAATTATTGTCGTCAGCAGGAATAGGAGTACAGACGAGAATGTATCGGAACGGCACGCGCATCCTTGAACACAACATCCTCTCCTGTGGGCGAGTGTCCCTCGGCAGGGGCTTAAGTCTTTGCAGCCAGAAAATTGCAAGTGAAAATAGATCCAGACATTTGAATACTGCTGCAAAGTACGAATACACCCACTACTGTCTCTCCCTCTCTCTCTCTCTTCCGGAGTGCTCTCCATTTCCATTGGGATCGGAGGAGCACTATATTTGTTATTGTTGTTTTTTGGCTGTTGCATAGCCAGTAATGATTTTATGTACCTCCCTCCCCCCCACCCCGCCCTGTCAGTGGCTGTGGTCGATGCCATTTCAGATGCAAGGATTTTTCTCGAGAGTGGCACTGAAATGTGTAAATCACTGCCGAGTCCTTGACTATGGGACCCAGAGCCGGCCAGGAGCAGCGACGGCGGCGGTGGCATTGACTTTGCCACTGACACTGTGGGGGGCAGGCGGTAGTCGGTAGTGGGTAGTGGGTAGTGGGTAGTCGGTGGCTCTTGACTGATGTAATCTCAGTGCATTAGTCGAGGACAGGACATAGGACAGGAAGTCTTCTAGAACACGTCTAGGGCCCTTGGCCCTGCCGGCGCAATCTTTTTGTTCTCGATGCATCTCTCGTGCCCTTTTGGGTACCCGACTGCCCCCGACTGCTGGCAGCAATTTATTTTTCCGGCAAAGCACCCCAGGGGCATTGGAAATAATATTGTACGCTTAAAGCCCGAAATGCTCTGGTAATCCCATAAGGATTCACCGCACTTTGAATGCACTTCGCTCTCTCGAGATTACATTTTTGGTGGATATATAGCCAACATTTATGGCAGGAGCACTACTAGAATCATAAATCCCACAAAAAAATGCACAGGAATTTAATTTAAAGCTTCGGCATGCCGATGGCTGCTCTCATTTCTCGTTTTATTTCCCATTTATTTAAGTTTTTGATGTAAAAAATCATGCAACCATCGAAAAATATTTGTAATAAAAAGCGCTCGACAATGCAATGCCAACTTTTCCTCCCCCCACCCCCCCTACCCCACTCACCATATTCAATTATGAATATCTGAGTGGGGGGAGAGAGAGAAGGGGATTCTGCCTGATTGATTTCACACCGCTTTTAATTTAAATTTACAGTTGAAATCGAAAAGCCTCACGCACTTGGATGGCCTCGACACGGTGGTGGCCTGCCAGCACGGCCCTGGAGGGACAGCAGCAACTACAACGGTGGTCCAGGCGGCGGCATCTGGGGTGTCCTCCGGGCATCAGCATCAGTACCAGGCGGCAGCAACGACACCAACGGCTCTTGGCCGGCAGCCCCATGCGGTAAGTGACGCAGTCACGCAGATAGAGAACCATAGAAACCATCCCATCCTTTGTAGTGTATTGTACTATATAGTATGTAGTGTACGGCGCGTAGTCCTGTAGATGCCGACGGGTTTCCAGTCGAGGATTATCCGTAGCGTGTCTCTGAAGCGTTTCTCATTTGTTAATGCATTTTCACATTGGTTTCACTTTGAGTTTCACTTTGTGTTTCACTTTGAGTTTGACTGGCACCGCTTCTGCTTCCATTGTTACTATTACTATTACTATTCGTTTTAATTTCACTTCAACCGATGACCTTTACTTTTTGTTACCCTATAAAACATAGGTAGAATATACATACATACATACATATGTATGTAGTACTGGATAATCTGTCTGTCTGTCTGTTCGACCTGCCATAGCCGTAGCTCAGCGAGGGTATCTCCTTGTACTTTGTTCTTCCTGCTTCTGGTGTTGGCTGGTGTTATTCATTGAAAAAATCCTTGTTCTTTTAGCTGTCACTTTTCAACAGTAGAAGTACGTGACTTTCCTATGATTTAAAGAGGGACTTCCACTTCCGCCACTCTTGTTCTCTCTCTCTCTCTCTCTCCCTGGTCTATGGTATCATTTACAACTTTTTAGCACGGCTAGCAGTTTAGTTCCCACTGACAGCAGCAGCAGCAGCAGCAGCAGCACAGTTTCCATATTTCCCACGTGGAATCAATGCAATTTTCTCTTGCAAAAGTAAAGCCAATAAACTTGTCGTGCATTAAGGAAGGCATTCAATTGGAAGTGGAAACTGCTTGGGATCGGGAATGGGATTGGGCTACCTCGTAGACTCGCTATTAAAGTTGCATTGAAGTATTTTTTCCGAAGAAATATAGTTATCGGAGAATCGACTAATCGAAATAATAACTACAATAGCGACTTATATTTAATTTCTTAGTAATTATTAGTTGGAGTATAGATTAATCGGAATAATAGTGCCACTATCGATTAATCGGAATAATAGTCGGAGTAGCGTTTAATCGGAGTAATCGACAGCACATATTTTCTTAATTTTTTTATTATTAGTTTTTGCACTTTAATAACCTCTTATTTCCACTGTAGAATCGATTGAAATCCTTTTGAAACGCCTAACGACTATTCTGTATTCTCTTCCTTTCTCTCTCTCTCTCTCTCTCTTCACCTATGTCTGAGCCTCTCTACCTCTCTCTTGCTACTCTATATTTTTCATCACATTTTGTTTATTTGCCAACCGCTTGAACCCTCTTCCCTTTCCTCACACCCATCCGAAAACAGACGGAAAAGGGCGATCCAGCGAAAGTCTGTCCGCTCTCTATGCAGCCTCCTCAGTCCGTGCCCCACCCACCCACAATTTACACGCAAGCACCGCAGATCGTGCGTCGGGCACCGTCGCTGATGCTCTCACTCTCGCCCACGCTCGACATAACGACAACAGCCGCGTCCGCCTGTTTTGCCGGCACCGGTCGTCCCACTGTGCACTCGAGTGCCAGCTCCTTGCACCAACATCAGCAGCATCAGCAGCAACAGCAGCAGCAGCACCACCTTCAGAACCAACAGAACCAAAAGCACCCACAGCACACGCAGCCTGCCATGGCTTCGGCGGCCACGAGTAGTGGCCCAAGTGGCACCAGTGTCACCAGTGGCACAGCGACAACTCATTCGATATCCTGCTCCTCCTCCTCCTCCTTCAAACACTTTCAGTATCCGGGCGGCGAGGCGCAGGTTGCTGTTGCAGCGACCTCGTTGAGCCCCTACAGCAGCACGCCTACTTCGGGCCCACCGCTGACTTCTCCGTCAGGCCTGTCGGCGACGACGTCGGCGACAGTCAAAAAGAAATCCTCATTTTTGCAGCGCAAGAAACCGCTATTGACACGCAGCGAGGTGAGTCCTGAACACCGGCACTCGAGAGCGGGCTAAAATATGAGAACGGAATCCATCCTGGGGAATCGCACTCGAGTTGTGGCATCCGTGATACAGAAGGGAACAGGAACCCCGGTGACCGGAGGTCGAGAGTGCTTCAATATGGATTCATAATCAGACCTTGAGAGCCTTGAGCACCCAATGACTGCCAGAGAAGGCATCCCCCCGCCCCTCCGCCCACTCTTGTGTGTGTGTGTGTGTGTATGTGTGTGTGTGGCCAAGCAAGAGAAACTCAAACAGAACTGGAGACCCCCCCATTCCTCTGGGGAGGGGTTCTACCTCGTAGATTTTTAATTTCTCTCTGTATTTGTTTTGTCGCCTTAATCAGCAAAGTTGTTGTACAACTCTCTCGCTCTCTCTCGCTCTCTCTCTCTCTCTCTCTCTCTCTCACATCCTCCTGCCGCTTCGCTCCTTCCTTCCTTCCTTTCTTCGTTGCTTTCTTTGGTTTCCTAAGAATTCCGCTCCACCGCCTGCCACACAAACACGGGGGCAATATTCCGTAATGTTTGCTCATTCAGTAGTTTCTGTGGCAGGCACCCTTTTGGCGGCAGCAGCAGTCTTTTGAAGCTTCACGTCTCCGTGCTCCGTTCCGCCGCTTCCACAGCGGCATCGGCCAGCAGCATTTCCTATTCCAGAAAGTATAGTTCTATGGATTCTGCTAACGAAGGAAGGATATCTTTAAAATTTAATCCAGCAACTTGTTAGACTTTTTCTTGTCACTAAAACGTCTCCCATCATCCTTCGCATAGGTATCCAGTTCCGAGTTCTTTTCCGTGTCGTTTTGCATGGACTCGTCACAGCATCCGGACGAGGAATTCATACCGGCCACAAAAGGTGTAACCCTACTGTAAGTTCCTTCAAATATCCCTCAGATCTGGGCCTCCAATATGTATCTTCCATTTTCAGTAATGCCCTTAGCCATGCCCTGCGTCGGAGGAACCTCACATTTTCGCAGATCACGATAACGGACAATAATCCCACGCCCAGTTTTTTAGATGCAGGTCCTTCGCCCGCAGCAAGCTCCGTGGATGAGCAAACCGATGTGGAGAATCTGGCTGGCCACCATTTGTGCATCACGGAACGGGGCTCCAATCGCAAACCATTGCAGAAGGCAGCCTCCTTTGTAAGTGAATCGCATCGAGCAAGGTCGACTGTCGACTGTGTAATCCTCATCTATTCCGTTCCGTTCCCCCAAAAAGGGATCCCGACAGCCGCCGCCCCGCCTTTTGCCCTCCGCCTCCACGGAGGAGACAAGCGATGCGGCTGTGGCGGCTGGAAAACAGATCAAACAGCGATGGTCCTCCCTGTTCGGCATCAAGAACCCCCAGCAGAGCCAGCTGTGTGAGCTCCTCAACAGCTACTCGCGGAATGGAGTGCCGCAGCGGGCGGAGGGTCTCAGCTTCGAGCATCCGGACCTCGAAAACTCGCTGGCATACCTGCAGAACATGCACAAGTCCTGGCGGGACTTTGTCGAGAGCGATGCCATGGCCGAGAGCGAGGTCAAGATTCAGACGGCCATATGGGAGCTGGTCACCACCGAAGTGTACTACATACACGCCCTGCAAACGGTGACGGATGTAAGGAGTCGTCTGCTCTACCAAAAAAAAAGGGAAACCCCAAGGATCTGATTTTGTAATTTCATTGCAGCTTTTCCTGGCTTGTCTGGAGGCTGTACAGGAGGAGCGCCTGCTGATTGATGTCGACCAGGCGCGTCTGTTCTCCAATGTGCGGGCCGTCTGCGAGGCGAACATAAAATTCTGGACCATGTGGCTCTATCCGATGGTGGCCCACAGTGTGATGACCCACGAGCCCCTGCGATGCGCCTTCTTCCAGGAGGGATTCATTGCATTCGCTTCAATCTTTGCTCCGTACAAAGTGAGTCTCTCTTCTTCCGCCTTCGGCCGCAATCTCGCTCTTTATGCAGACGTTTGTCATCCGTTGTCGTAGATCTACTGTGCCGAGCAGAGCACTTGCCAGTTCTACTGCAAGGAGCTCAATCAGAACAATCCCCTGTTCACCTCGTACCTGGCGTGGTGCGAGTCTCAGAAGATGTGCAACCGCCTGCGGCTGGCCGACATTGTGGTGCGACCGATGCAGCGCCTGACAAAGTACAGCCTCCTGCTGGCCGCCATCAAGAAGCACATGAGCGACGTGGAGGAGATCGAGGCCATTGATGTGATGATGCACAGCGTCGAGAACTTTGTGGGCAGCGTCAACAATCACCTGACGATGCGGCAGGAGAACGAGCGACTCAAGGGCGTGATGGTGCGGATCGAATCGTATGACGTTGTGGTGAGTAGGGGTGGATGGTCACTGGTTGATGCATGCCACATGATGCACATGCACATGTTTCGCAGGACACCAACAACGAGGGTCTGGACAAGCTCATCAAGCAGCACAGCCAGATGTTCGATCTGTGTGCCCCCATGCGAGGCTGTCCGGCCTATCATGTGCGACACCTGTTCATGGAGGGCGACCACAAGTTCAAGGACAACCTGGGCAAGTCCGATGTGCACTGCTTCCTGCTGACGGACCTGCTGCTCGTCTGCAAGACCATGGCCAAACGTGGTCTGGGCGCCCTAAAGGTCATCCGTCAGCCGTACCTAACCGACCAGCTAATCGTCCAATTGGCCCCCAATAACACCCTCAACTGTGTCTACCTTAACGAGTTCCAAGTGGCCACCACAGCGTTCACGCTGCAGTGCACCGAGGCCAAGAACTGGTACGACGCGATGTGGCGGGCCAAGACCATCTACCAAAGACTGAAGCGCGGAGCCGGCGGCGGTGGCACAGTGGGTGACAGCTTCCGCTTTGGAGGCAGCGGCACAAGCGGCGGCACGGCCGACTCCCTGGGGGTGCGCAAGTCGCCGATGAACTCATCCATCTGCAGCCATGTATCCAGTGCGAATAACAGCCACAGCGGCAGCGTCGAGTGGAACGATTCGCGCAACATATCCGTAGAATTTGAGAAGACAAACTCCGTATCGAGCGACGAGGGCTCCGGCATGATGACGGGTAAGTCACACTTTCTACAGCTCCCTACATCTCCGAATCGAAGCTCAATGGATGATCTGTCGTTGACAGGCAACCATGGAATGGCCGCGAAGGGAAAGCAGCAACTGATTAGCGGTCTGCACAAGGCAAAGATAGGGATGATTGGGGCCATCGGTTCCAAGTCGGCGAATACCCTGACTGTGCAGCCATTGAACCACCTGGGGCAGAGTCTGCCCAACCTGAACATGCACCACAGTCACACGTAAGTTGCCCCGTAGAGAGTGCACCACACACCACCATGATCATCATGTCCAGCTTCTTACTAAAACAAAAGCAAGCACATTTACCAACACAACCCTCTCACCACTGTCATCAGATTAGCATTCGTCCAGTCATGTGTCCGAGGGTTCCATTCCTCCTCCCAGGAATTATCGAGCACACACCGTTTATCGTTTATGTTGTCTCATATTGTATCATTAAGCCATCATATATATATTTATACACAACAATCTATGTAGTATGTATTGTAATTTAGTCCTCTTTTATACAAAACAGAAAAGAAAATACCTATTAAAAATAAACCGTTTTTACTGTATACGATAACCCCGATTACTCGATTACTCCACAAGACTCCACAAGCAACCCTGCCTCCTCCATATTCATTCCACTTAGCATCAGTGTGTTCATTCGTGTGTTCATTCGTGTTCATTTGTCATTTTCTTTTGTTTTCAATCGATCTTCCATCGCTGAATCGATTGTTAGAGTTCGACTATTTTCCTTTCCTGCCTATCGCTTGCTCTCTTGCGCTTCCGCCTCCAACTGCTGCTCTTTACAGTAACCTTTACCATACTTTTGTAGTAACAATACCCTGCTCGTGCCGGGCACGACCACTAGCCACTCGGGCACTATGTTGTTGTCGCCCAGCCATCGTGGCATTTCCTATCCGCCGCCGAGCCCAACGAGGTGAGTTAGAAGGGCAGGGAACCGCCGCCTGGTTATGGTCTCACCTGCTCATACAATCCCCATAAAATCTGTCTGTCGTCTTTCCACATGTGTATCGTTGATCGAACCGCCACCGTCTCACGACCCAACATTTGCCATCATCGATCGCCCTGTGACTACCATCAAACCCCGAAATGAAAATCAAATTGAAAATAACCCCACCGTCCCTAATGCCTAATGCCTGTACTGTACTGTGTCCGGTCCTCAGAGTGCCGCTGCGCCGTGGCATGGCCTTCTCGACCTCCACCAAGAATCCGCCGCTGCGGAAGACGCGCAACGTCACCTCCCAGAACAGTATTAACTGGCATCAGATACCGGCCACACCGACGCCCACGCCGCCCAGTCCCCGATCGCAGCATAGCACCACCCCCGCCAGCATTGCCCTGCAGAAGTCGCTGCCTGTGCTGGACCCATCGTTGCCACCGCTGCTCCACAAGCAGCTCTCCCACCAGGCACCCCTGACGACGTCCAGCACCGAGACGGACGTATGATGTGGAGCCAATGTCCACCTCCGGCGACCGGCAGGCTGTAGTCTTAAGATGCACTCGCACCCGTACTTGAAGGAGCTGACCTAGATGCATGCAATAGATAGAAACTACTACATATGTATATTGTAGAGCGTGTACTTACCTTACGATTAACCTGTCACAAATTAGCAATAGCACACAGAGAGCACTTTTCTATTAGGAACTTGTATTGTGAGAAACGGCACTTTTGGGTCCAAAAGCTGATATTTAAATAATGTACATACATTCCAAAAACCACTATCTACTACTCTACTACTCTACGCCTCCTCCTCTCGTCAGACCACCAAGTCTTTTTCAAGCTTAGACATTCAAAAACACTGAACCCTGAAACACTGAAAACACTCAGCCAGATTACGAGTATTCTTCCCATAACGATTTAAAGACAAATCAATTTTAATCAACAGAATTCAATTTTTTTTTTTTTTTTTTAATAATTTATTTGGTTGCTATGCTGTTACAACCAACGGAAGAAATTAATGCTAGAACTAAACAATAAAACAATACGAAATACAAAATACGAAATACGAGTATGCATAGTGCAATGCCATATATACAGAACCTATTTAGATCGAGATCGCTAGCTTTATAAAAGTGTCTCCATGTAAGTCGGTTGATGTAAGTCGTTAAATCTCCATAAGTAGACAAAAATTACTATGTTATGGTTACAAAAAATATCAATAAACACACATGATTATCGTACTTACTGCATGTATAAGACATGTAAATATACATATATCCACAATATGCATACATATATACACAGTGTATAACATTCAACAGATACGCTTAATGATGAGAAGATACATATGTACATATGTATGTATAATAATATGCTTGTCCCCTCCATAGTATTGTATGTTCCCACTCCATAGACTGCTTTATCTTTCCGATATAATTCAGTTGAATGTTGTATTTCCATAGCCGTACCTCCATACCCATATATTATAGAAAATACAATACATATTAGGTATGTTAAACATTCCCAACAGGTTCGGATAATACGAAACTAGCTTAAACTCATTTCGACGTATGTATACCAAACTAGAGTATTAGCCGGTAATCGGCCAGCGTATATATCATAATGTTAGTTAAGACATTTAATGGATCTAAACTCTTCTTCTTTCACAAGGCTATACGCTACGCAAAATACACTTTTGGAAATAGAGTTTGAATTCCAATGATTGAATCCCGGGGGTGATATGGGTGATACAATTTGTGATGTGAAACAGGCAAGGAAAAGTCTATACAGAAAGTAGTAGCAATCTAGTTTGCAATCTTCTGGTAACATTCCATAATATCTATCCTATGAAGCATAAGTATACATTACATATACATACATATATTACATTTTTTTTTTCATAAGATTTGAACGTGGAAACAGGAGTGCATAAAATTACCAAAAGGCGTAGAAAACCGGTAAATTTATAGCTTCTGCTTACCTCCGACTTCCTGCAAAATCTTTAGGATACATATGTATATCGGGAGGTGGGCACCTACATATTTCCAGGTCCCATTTCCATGTATTGGCTAGTAAAGAGCATATGTAAGTAACTAGTTGTAGATTAGTACTGTTCTTCCTACATAAACTATATTAGGCGGACATTCTGGAACAGCAATCGCAGGTGTTTGCTCCAGGATATTGTATATATTACCTTCGGGAAAGCGTGACACAAGTTCTAAATTACATATAGAAAAACAAACAAAGACATATGTATACACACACACACACACACACACACACACATAAACATGGTATATATAGAGAAATTATTCATATATATATTTGTAAACGTGTACAAAAGATATGAATACATCATGGTATTCGGGGAACACATAAAATATATTACAATATACAAACATACCTATAAATATATATAGAACCGCAATAAACAATGTTAACTGTATTTGTATGTATTTATTGATATTTATATGTACATACATACATATATATGTATATGTGTGTACTATACATAGTATGTATAGGGCTGCTTAGAGCTGAGATCGTATTTTAGAGTTCAGTTGTAGTCCCTTCCCCCCTAACATTGGCGTACAAATATCTAATCTCTAGTTTAGAGCAAATAGTACTTACATATATGGACACTTGGATGATACATACATATACTACAGATATAACACACATACCCTACCCTATACACACATACCCTACCCTACCCGCATATGGTAATTAGAAGTTGAACTTAAAAATGTTATTGAAAACTATATCAAAAACGCAATTTATTTACAATGGAATACAAAATAACAGACATATAATGCGTAAAGTGCAACAAAGCTTTATTTACACGCTTGAACAATAAACATTAAACGTATTTGTAAAGTAAACTCGCAATTTGATTGTAGTTTGATTTCACATTTGCAAAGGTAAGTACATAGCTTTCAAATTCCTATAACTAAAGGATGGGTCTTCAACTGACAGAAATGATCACTTGGTGGGAACATTTGATGAACTGAAGAATCCAATAAGAGATTATAAAGTTCAAAAACTTTCATAAATGTTGGGTCAAAAGGCTTTAACTTCTTCTCGACTTTCATTAAGAAACTTTCTCTTGAATTTGTTGTGCAACAATATGACGAAAAACCGTACAAATTATTGAGAATGCGCTGCAGACATCGATGCACTCTGTCAAGATGAATGCTGCAATTTAAAGGCAATTACTATGAAAAAGTTGCCACGTACGTACAAAATCTGAGCTGGAATACATGCTGGAGCCAACTGGAGTGGACAACAGTGCTTATTTTTCCATTAAAAAGTTTGTCCACAGCTGCAAGCAGTCAGACGGTGGGACAGGGCACGGCACGGCACGACAGGGTAGGACAGAGCAGGGCAGGACGCATTGATGCAGTTTGATAAATGAAGGGTCCTCACCCGGGCCATCGTTGTCATTCAATGAGCGATTACTAATTGGCATCGCAGTTAGCCAACAGATTCGGAGAATTTAATATTGTTCAAGTTGAAACTAAACGAACGACGCACTCTAGTCAGGCATCCTCTTAGGGGAAGAGAACCCAACACAGCGGAGGACCTCCACCGTCGTGCAAGCTGTGGATGCAAATTAAGTTTCTTATGTTCTTAAATTCTTTAGCTTGCAACGGAGGAGCGGGCAACGCAAGCCGTAACGAGTACACTCAGAAGCAGACGATGCTTGCAACATCCGGAGAGGATTATTTGCATGCCCCTGTCCGAACCGTCCCAACCCGTCCCGTCCCGACCCGCTGTGCTCGGCAAACATTATGATAAATGTCTTGATTCCAAGATAGAAGTGTTATGGCTGGCTGTTAGTCAGGCTGCTTGCCTCGGATGTACGGATATGCGGATGCGGATGCGTCTGTAACGCGTATATTTAGATATGGCATCATAATGGCGTCATAAAAATACGCACTTTACGAGCTCGCTTTCGAATTTCGAATAGCACTGAGCCATGGCGAATTCAATGGCTACCCAGGCAACCCACTCCATCCAATTGTGGGACCAAGTGGAATCGTGCAAGCGAGATTGCCATTGCCGCTTGAATGCAGTTTCCAGGAGCCCAGCAACGCTTAAAAGTTGGCCTTGGTTTACAGGTAAAATAATTGCAATAATACTATAGGCGGCACTATGATGTTTGAATGTATTTGAGTGTTTTTGTGCATACACATAAACACTCACTGGTTCCTTTTAAAACTACTCATCTACGATATCTTGTGATAATTGGGCCTGTAAGATTACCTTCCACTATTCTGGACTATCTTGATGAAAGCATTTTAAAGGATCAAAAATGCGAAAATGTGCGGGTAGATATTGCTTTAACAAAGCGGCATTTCACATTGATGGAAAATAAATGGAAATTAGCCATATTCCAGGTGGAGCTTTAAGAGCCCGTTGCCGCCGCTTGCAGCAGTGCCATGCCGGGGGGACAGCAGCAGCAGCCCGGATCCCAACCATCGCTACCTCCTTCCTGCCCTTCGAACAAGTGACGAAACCGTGTTAACCCTCCTGTAGAAGGACTGCAGGAGAGTGGGTCCTCCTGCAGTCAACCCACCTTGCGCCGGCACGCCTCGCAAGTTCTTTTCAATTAAAAACATTTCCCAGCCCAGCGCTTTAGCGACAGCAGCCGCCGCCAGACGTCTACTCTGCTCAGCTCTGCTCTGCTCTGCTCTGCTGTACTGTGCTGTGTGTCGCCTGTGTGTTCGAGTCATTTTAGCATATTACTCGGGGAAATAATGAGCCCCGAGCAGGGGCCCGCTGCTCTTCTCCTCTCTGTATGTCGCACGCACATCTCGAAGGAACGACTTTAAAAGCGTGCCACTGAAAAGCTTGGCAGGAGGGAGTCTTTAAGAGGATTGAATTGGATATTGAACGGAGACTGGATGATATTTCAAGCAGAGATTTCAAAGGATAGCTGGTATTAATGGGTTTCTTCTAGTTACATATATGATATGAAAGTGCTGTAGTATTAGCCTCTACCGTCTGCTGATTGGATCTTTCAATTACTCAAAAGGTATTGCTCCAAATTCAATCAATCGTGTGCCGATGTTTAGGATCCAATGAACAGTCCATTTTACTCTGTATATTCCTTCCATACAAACAAACAAAGAACACACAGAAAACAAGGTCAGTTGCACGGTCCAAAAGTGGTTCAATTCCCAAAGCAGAAAAAACAAAATGAATGAACAAGCAGCGAAAGCATCCAATCCATGTTTTCGTACGAGTATCCACTGCAAAGTGTTTTATTTGTGTCACGGCATATTTATTTAAAATATCAATAGCACCGCAATAAATTTCAGCCACGACATGAACGAGGACTGGCATCCGCCATGCCATCCCATCCCATCCGATCCCATTCCACGCGGATGGCAACGATAGGCACTTCGCTTGGATTATAAATGGGAGCACAGCACTGGCTCTAACTCTGGCTCTAACTGTAGCTCTAACTCTGGTTCTGGCTCTCTCTGTGACTTTGGCTCCTTGCTTCACTGCATTCGAGGCGGATCATACTAGTACTCGAAGGATGTAGTAGCGGCGAAGAGGATATTTATCCGATTGAATCGATGTAAATGATTACGTATGCTAAAATGATGCTGTTGGAGGGTGGCACCTCCACAGAGCGACCACAGCAGTAATAAATAGATGTAGATGGATGTAGATGTAGATAAACAGACCTAGTTGCACAGCAACAAGCAACACGATTGGAAGGCTGATTTTACCTGATATATATATATACATTATATATAATATATGTACACTAGAGTGGATTGTAGAGGTTTCAGAGGTAGCTATCTCCTGGGTCTTCCGCCATGCACTATTGCCTGTAAAATGTTTCATTGACAGACACGGCAGTCGAAGCTCTGGCTCTCTGTAGGAGTGTAACGAACCAATGCAAGATATCCATATCGTACGGCCAGGGCATTGTAGTATCGATTCCTTTCCGGTACCTTTCCCCTTCGTAGACCATCAGTAAGGCTAACCAGAGTTTCCCAAGTGACTGTGGCTTGTAAACAAGAGCTGGTCACTCACCTACGAGCTGTCGTCGTCCATGGACGTCCATGAGTGCGACTGGGACTGGGACTTGTACTGACTCATGGGTCTGGCTATGGGCCAAGTGTCCTCGACTCGGTCGTACGGTCGTTTGGTCCGGTGCTTGAGTTTGAGAAATGGCACTGCAGCCGTCTGGCGCTATTATCGTGTATTTTTTCACGCCACTTTCTTTCTCTCCGGGCCCTGTTTGGCTGTCTGTGGTCGTGGACTGCCCTGCCCGTCCGACCATTATAAATTATTATGTAGACACCTTGTGGCCGGCGTTCGATCTAACATGCGGGCCAGAGCCGCATCCTCCGATTGCCCATGCCCTTTTGGCCGGGTGTGGGAATTTGGTATCCCCTTCGGGTCGGTCGCTGGCTTTGTTTAATTTCCAATTGCTGTGCGAGTGCAGTGGAGAGGAGTCATCGTCACCGATGCAAAGTGTCATTAAACTCGAGCCAATGCATTGAGTGTTTACGAGTATTGTTTGGCCGTAGTTCGATTGTCCGCTCGATTGTCCGTGCCCAATTACCGATGAAGCTCCGACAATGGAGCAGCAGCAACAGCAATATGTTTTAATTTCCCCGGCTGTTGTTCCCCAGTTACGAATGAAAGAGAAATTAGACAGAATGCGGATGGAGGATGGTGGATGTTGGATGTTGGATGCAGGAGGAGGGTGGCTACTTCTGGCGGAGACGCCGGAAATTGCGCTTCACTTTCAGCTGCACTCGCTCCCACTTTTCATGCTGCAGGCAGATGGCCCATGGGTGCCCACGCGCTGCACTGATGGTGCAGGAAGGGGCAGAGGCGGACCTTTCGCATGCAGTCAAGTGCCGGAAGCATGAAGCATCTGCATGGTATTCCTTGCATACTTTTGGGCGCCTTACTCGGAAACTCAACCGACTGTGCATCCGGAAATTAAACATTTGCTTTTCTCAAGCCTTGCGGTCGTCTCTGCTCCCAAGTGTTCAGCAATTCTCGGTATGTCCTGGAATGCAAGGCTCTTCAAAACATACTCGAAACGAACAAAAAAGGAATCTAGTGCAAGAGATGCACCTGCCTCGACCAGATCTGCCCGGGCAACACTTCCCGCAATGTTACAATCACAAACTACGGCAAATTTTTGGTTTCTGCTATCAAAATTTAATGAGACAGCGACATAAATCCACAGCTCCGTCGAATACACACACATATGACAGTCGACACATTTCAACTGGAATGGATCCGATGTCTTAAAGGCATCCAGCATCCAGGCATCCCTCGAGATGTGTCGCAGCAAGCGGAAAATCCTTGATGGCGGCAGGCTTTTCATCTCGATACGGTGACAGACAATTATAATTGTATTTAATACTTTTGATTGATGCTTTGTGAGCAATACACAGACTCACACACACACACACACAGACACAACGCCACACAAACACAAACACTCACACCCAATGAGGGGGAGGGAGGCACGGCCATATCCATGCCAAAGGAGCCACGTCAGCAAGGTGTGCTGTCAGTGGCGGCAGGAAATATTATTTATGAGTTTCATTGATAAATATAATTTATTTCCCTAATTTATGCCATGAGAATTTACTATATGCTCCCCAATACTGACTTCTGATACAGACACATCGCGCACACAAGAGGTAGATAGAGCAATAGGCGGAAAGGAATAGGAATCCTTCCCGTTTTGGATGATTCCAAGAGTTTAAAGCTCTACGAAATCCAATTGTGTATCGACGTAGAAAATGATGAATTACATACATATGTATATCTTTAAGAAGATTTTACCAAACAGCGACACCATTTATCAATCGATGATAAGAATTGGAATTAATTTCCGTTCAGAACATGGCTGTTTGCAGAAGGGACCATTAATTCAGGCCTAAGAAAGGTAAAGCAAAGCAAAGCAAGCGTTCGTTTGTTCGTTCGTTCGGTTCAGAAGTATCTGTAAAACCAATTATTCCCAGGATAAAATCAATTTGTTTCAAAGCAAAGAGGGGAGCTGATAATCGAGCAACAAAGTTTACTGAAATCCGAGCCTATGGCATGGCGAATATGTGTACATAAAGTAGGTCTTTAGATAACGCAAGTAAGTATTGATACGCTTGCTTTGATTTTTCATAAAAACACAATTACTTTCCATAGCAGAGCAGAAGAATGCCGAACAGAGCAGAGCAAAGCTGGAATTGAATCAGTTACATTCATTCAATTGAGTTATCTGTCGTTCTTAAGTACTCTCTGGGTCACGATTCAGTTGAACAGATTTCTCATATGCAGAGCTCATTTTCATTTTCCTCCCACACTCCCACACTCCCACGCACCAAGCTCCATTTTTATAGAGACACACAATCCTGTTGTGCAATCGTATTTGTACATCTGTCAGTGGCGGCCACTTGAGGCGACTGTTGGCTGTTCGCAAAGGCTGGGGAATTGACTAACGGTGCGAGGGATATTATTTATGGGCTGTGTATGCATACGACGCGACGCTCGTTTTGAATACATTAACCTGATTGCACACACCACGATTTCGATTGTGTGTGCAAACATACGAGTACTCATATGCACGCACTCCAATATGTACATACATACATACGAGTACGAGTATTGTTCATCATATTTTGATTATCATAAAACATTTACTCTTGGCGCAATACGAGTGCTTGGGCCACAGACACTACAAATATCCAACGTGGGCAGGACAATTTATCAAACAAAAATACTACGCGTATAATCCAAATATAGCAATCGGAGGAAACAACAAGTTTCGCTATGTAACAGACTCTCTATCAGCTCCATCGCTATCCAGCGAAATGCATTCGTTAGAAATCATTAAAATATCTACTGCTCCTACCAATTGACTATCCCAAGGTATGTCCGAGGTATATGTATATTTCAACATATGTAGGACTGGTTGAAAACCCACTGTCCGAAGGCCTTAAACTGCAGTTAGACAGGCAGTTAAACAAACCAGCATCGAATTTCAAGCCCCAGTCTCACGTAGTTCTGCATTAAATAGCAGCACTTTTATTGCCAGTTCCTGGGAGGGCGATGGCTGACGCTGCCGCTGACGCTGACCCTTACCTGGTGTTAGGGCTGGTGTTGGCTGGAGTTGGGGGCTGGGGCACACGCTCTCCAGTGTGCTATTACCATTGGCCAGTTTGTGTTAACTGTTGCTTGGGGCCATCAGGGCATTGGGAGAGTGTGCCGTTCGATACAAAATGTTGAATTCGTTAAGCAAGACTGGCACGCACGCAATAATCCCACTCAGCCATACAGTGAACACTATCTGGCACGTCTTGCATCAAATAACACTAGTCAACACGACACTTCCGCTGTCGCCTAAAATGACTTTTTCTGATAGATTTGGAGATTTAAAAATGTTTAAAGAATTTTTTTTTTTTCTAGGTTTCGTTTTTCTTTTAAGAACTTTTTAAAAATTTGTTATTTTTTTTCAGAGGTAGTGCTTCTATTTTTCACATAACTTAAGTTTCCTATAACTGGTTGTAATGATAAGCTGACAAATGCAGCTATAAGTCCGACCCAGACAGTTTGTAGCTGCAGCTTAACGTCTGGAAGATATTAAGCTCTCAAATTCAAATTTCATAATATTTTTCGTAATTTTTCCCCGAAATAATGACTTTGAAAACTCAGGAAAAGATAGACACATTAATTAGGCGTCGTTTAATTCTATAAAAAAATTTAAATCTCCAAATCTATCAGAAAAAGTCATTTTGGGCTACAGCGGAAAAAAAAAGTTGAATTTTGTTGAGTAGTGTAATCAGAGAAATTACTAAGAAATACAAGACAATTTAGATCGATTATATCAGCCTTCTTTTGAGTAAATTTTGGCCTGCTTTTGTTCTGATTCTGCCTCGATTAGACCACTGTACCACACAGATTTCCCTCACACAATCGAAGTTCAGGAGATGTCAGCAATGTGATAAGTTATTCTTTTTGCTGTGTGCTGCACTAACTTGGGAAATCACGTAGGTCTGCCACTAAATCATGGAATCGGCTGTAAACACCTTCTGGGCTAATATTCCAGAAGCGACGCGACCCATATTTCTTCATCGGAAATGAGTTCTTCTCGCGAAAAGTAATTATGCCATCATCAGTCGTTCTCATCAGTCCGTTGTCGGTTGGCAGAGGAGAGGAAGCGGTAGCGGGAGCCAAAGACCAAGCCCAGTCCTCGTGGAATTAGGGGCGGGGACGGGGTAATTAAAATGGCAAAAATAAATGCCTATTAAGAACATTTACCAGTGATTGACACTTTAAGGCATTTTCCTGCCATAATTCCACGCCGCAAAATGGTACCTCAAGAAAGTGTCGCCGCGACAGGACAGACTCACAGACCCACGCGGCCATGAAGGCAAGCAAGCAAATGTCAAGCTATCGATTTATGGAAGAGGCGCACAGTCAGCCAAGTCGGAGGAGGACCGTCTAACCCGCTTTAAAAGTTTGTTTGCTTCAAGCCGAGCCCGCCCGACTTTCTCGCACCGCACCCTCGCACTCCAGACACTTTAATTAAGAACTTTACCAAGGAAATGTGGCATTCCTCATTTTGGTAACCATGTGCAAATAATGCTTATGTCTCAGAAAAGGATAGAGTTTGTGTGGCTGTTACTGAAACAGCTTTAAAATTGTACTCAGAATGGAAGGATAACTGCGATGACTTCTGCTTCCCTATCCATTCATTAGCCAGAGAGAAAAGAGAGAGAGAGAGAGCGAGAGAGAGCCCCAGCTGCAAGCACAGACATTTTGTATTAATTAATGTTAATTCTGTACAGACATAGGTATTCCTCGTGCATATGTAATTACTGCAATGTAATCCATTTAATGAATTTGTACACACCTCAACTGCTGGCACGGGGCAAAATGTTTGAACTTTGTTCGCGGCTTGTTCGTTAAAGCAAAGTTTTGCTGAGCTTATTGTCGCGGTAGCGTAGCGGTAGCAGCTCCGCTCCGCTCCACTCCCTCTGTCTGTCTAGTCATGGTATATGCGGTGCGGTATTCGTTAATTTCGACCCCATCATGATGCAGACACGACCGACTTTTGCTTTTGCGCGGGGGGCGTAACGAAATCATGTTGTGCAAATTATCATAATTCCCAAATGTCAGTCGAAAAAAAAGTTCGATGTACATACAATTTTATTTTGGGGGTCATCCACTGAACATTCCTTGAAAACTGCCACTCCTGCCACATTCACACACACACACATGGAATGAAACCAATCAATTTAATCAATTTACATTCATGTACAGCATGAATCAATCGGCATTACATACTTATGTTAATTCAATAAAAGCGGCCTGGCTTAATGCCTATGGTTGGCCTGCTGTAATGATATATTGGAGCGACGCGACCAATTTGAGTGCAGTCTACACACTTGAGGGGTTGAAACATTGAATACTCTTTCAGGTGTTTCCATATCATATATCATTTTAAAAAACAGATACCTCATACCTGTTAAATAGTTTAAAAGAAAATATTTGACCTCATAAAGCACTAATACAGTTTAAAATTATAAAGTACATCTGATGCTGATGTCATTTTGCAATTCCTGGGCCCCTTTCAGAAGCGCAGTCCCGGGAGGATTCCCCCACTACCATCACCCCCCTCTGTCGACGGTCATGGTAATAGATACGATTATGTACGCAGCTAAGAGCACACTTTTAAGAGAAATAAATACTGAGAGAAACGTAGGAGCGCGATCAGTGGCTGAACTGCTCTCTCCGCTCGATAAGCAATCGACAGAAAAAGCTTTGGTGGGTGGTCGAAGCTTTAGTTACTCTTCGGACGGATCAGATATTTTCAGTGGAATACATCTTTATATTGAACACACTATGAGGTCTGAGCATATTGTAATACCCTCTGCAAGGGTATCAAAACAGCTGTAAAAAACGATCGACTCGACAGTAAATACAAGTAGCAAATGGTGCAATGTATGCCCTCACAGACGAACACACGTTGATTCTGATTAGATTTAGTGGAAAATAGAGCTATAGAAGATTGTAAGCCCAGAAGAACACACCCAATAATCGCGTAAGTGACCGACCAGGAAAGATCTGTGTTGCAATGACCGAGGAGACGCTGAGGAAGCCCGTGCTATGCGTGGGCTGCACAGTCATCGATTTTGTGACGATCACCAGCAGCTACCCCAAGGAGGACACCGATCGACGCTGCCTAGACGGGTTCTGGCAGCGTGGCGGCAATGCCTCCAATGTGAGTACTGTATTGGGCGTGCTGGGGTCGAAGGTTGACTTCTTTGGAATGCTGAGCAGATCGGATGCGTTTCGAGTGCTGCTGGAGGATTTGCGCCGGCGGGACATCGGCACGAGTCACTGTCCGCAAACGGACAAGGATCCGCCGTTCTCATCGGTGATACTTGCCCAGGACTCTGGCACGCGCACCATCATCCACTGCAACAATAACTATCCGCAAGTCACCTGGGAAGACTTCAAGAAGATCGACCTAACGCGGTACGGATGGGTTCACTTTGAGGCTCGTAATGTCGCAGAGACCTCCAGAATGATGCAGAGCGTTTTAGAGCACAACCGCAACAGCGGCGAACGCATTATCATATCCCTAGACTTCGAGACCTTGTACGAACAGAACCTGAAGTTGTGCTATCCCTGCGACTATGTGGTCTTCTCCAAAGAACTGGCCAGCCAGAAGGACTGGAAAAGCCCGAAAGACACTTGCCAATCTCTTGCTGCCGACCTGTCTTTGCAGGGGACACTGACACCCCCCGTGATCATATGTCCGTGGGGCAGTGCAGGCGCAGTCTGCCTGGATGCCAGTGGCAACTACCACGAGCTGCCGCCGTACAAACCCCAATATGTAGTAGACACACTGGGCGCGGGCGATAGCTTCATGGCTGGCTTTATATACGCCGCCCACGTTCATAAGAGGGATTTAGCGGAGGCTGTGGACTTTGCCAATCGTGTTGCCAGCCACAAGATCACCAAATTCGGCTACGATCATATTGGAGAGCTTAGATTGACCTAGAAACAAGGAGAAATAGCTCCAGCAGCTTGGTTTTAACAGATATTCGTATCGAAAGTGTATCGAAAGATAATCCCCTCCTTGGTGGCTCTACAGAAACTCTGCCTCATTTTCGTTGAAAGTTTCCTGCTGCATCCTCAAGGATGGCAGCGCTTTTGTATTTTCACAAATTTTATAAACTTGTCAAAGTCATTACGAATATATGTTTTTATGTATGTATTATGATTATATGTTTTCAGCAGCGACAGATGCGACTGCCGGTATCCAGAAATCTGTGTGGGGAGCATGGCAGGATGATTGTTACTGTCCCCGAGAGCTGTTAGAGCCGCGCTTCCCATTCGAATGCCTAGTAGTTGTCTATGTGAACTTTATAAAGTCCGCTCGCTGGTCGTCCATATCGGAGCCGATTGCCGAGGAGTTGATGCCAATGCCGCTCGAGGAACCGCTCTGCTGCTGACTGTTGTTGTTGGCTTCGATCAGCTGTGGAGGGAGACATATTTCTGTTAGGGTGCATTTTCCTCAGTGATGCCACAACAGGGGGAGAAACCTACCTTGGCACGCAGGCGCTTTATCGTGCGCAGTCGTTCCAGCCAGTTGGAGGCATACGGGTTCTGTTTCTGCACACTCTGGTAGACTAGCGAGGCGAGCTGAAAGACACCGCAACAATTAGATAGCAACCGAATGGTCCATTGAATGCCTCTACTCACATTGGCGTGTAGCGCCATTTGACGGGCAAGCAGCGGAGCACTGCGGTCGGAGACAATTCTCGGCTGTGGATGGCAGACAAACTTTGATATCTCGGAGCGAGCCTTCACGTAGACCCGATTGGAGTTCAGCTCCAAGGGCTCAACAATCACGCAGGCGTAGTTGAATTGGCCCTGGAATAAAGAACGCATTTAGTGAACCACATTTTGAAGGAGAATGGGAATCCCTTAGCTCTTACGGATATGGTATTCAGGTTATACTCTTCGCCACTCTCGTTGTAGATGATCTTCACGAAATCGTTGCCGATGTGGCCCTTCTTCTCGTTGCAATTAGGATCGTCCTTCAGCTTGGTGGGCATCAGCGTGGCCACGTGGAAGGTTACCTGCAGAATGTCATCCTTCCAGATGTAGGCGAACTTGCCATCGGCTCCGTTCCTGTCGAGCCCAATGAAGAGGTTGTTCTGCTCGGCCTCCTTCAGACTGACCAGAGTGCCGATGTTGCGTAGGAACTCCACGTAGCGCGTGCTGCCGTGCGAGTTGCGCAGGATCTCGACCTCGTTATTGCACTGCCCTTGGCCCACATACAGCACGCCGATCTTGTGCGTTTCGAATGGCGGCACGAGGTCGAACAGCGTCACGGCATTCGAGTGCTCGGGCCCAAGCTTCAGTGGCATTTCCGTGACCCCTAGTGAGCCCGTGCTGTACAGCTGCAGGAACACAAAGCTGGGATTCATGCACAGCTTGGCATTGATCGGCGGCTTGGCGGGCCCAAAGTTGCGGAAGCTGCTGGCCGGCGGGGGACGCGCCTTACCATTGATAACCTCACGCACCGTTGAGATGGTCTTCGATCGTCCTCGCATCATGTCGCCGTTTCCGTTGCCATTGTTTCCGTACTCCGAGGTGGCGCCCACATTCGTGCCATTGCTGCCACTGCTGCTGGACTTGGCCACGCCTTGCTGCTGCTGCGGAGGCCCAGACGCACCGCCGAAGCTCGTGATCTTGGTCGCTGGCAGCAGCGGTGGCTGTTTCACGGCAGGCACTACTGTAGCCGTAGGCAAAACTAGAGCCGGCGACAACGGAGGCTTGGCCGTCGATATCTGCAAAACCGGAGCCGGGGGCAGGGTGATTCCTGCGGACGCATGCTGGCTGCTGACATCATCCGCCGAATGCTGTTTGGGCGGTAACGTGCCGCTCTCTGGCTGTAAGTCTTGGACAACCTGCGGAGGCGTTGAGCCGGCTATCTCTTCCGGAATGGCCTCGCAGCTGACGCGCATATCCTTCGTGCTGTACTGCACACTTTTCTTCTTCAGCGTAAGCTGGCTCTGTGGCTCTTCCACCGTCTTGACCGGCTCCTGGGAGAGCGGGGCCGGTTTGGCGGTCAGAAACGCCTGCCGCCAGCTGGAGCTCATCTCTGGGCTGGAGTTGACGCGACGCACGGGATTGCGTGCCCGGCTTTGCGCATCTTCAAACGCCAGCGAGTCGTCGTCTGCCTCGCCATCGCTCACACTCCCGCAGAGAGCTGCCTCCTTGCCGCGCTTGCCAGGTGCGGTGACGCGTGGTATGGGAATGGCTGCAGTTCCAGAGGAAACGCTACCATTGCCGATACCATTGCCATTACCGCTGCCAACGCCGCCAACCGAATGAATCTCTTCCTGACGTTGTAGGGCGCGGGCTTTGGCCCGCAGCTCGCTCGAGGGTGCAGATACAGCCGGACTGGGACTGGGTGGTTCCACAGGCTGTTGTTCTGGCGTTTCCTGTTCCGCATCTGCTTCCGGTTGTGGCTGTACCTGCATTGCGCTGTCCTGCAGAGTGCTGTCCGGCCCAAAGACGCCTCCGTAGGCCGTGGGCAAGAAGAGCGACACCACATTGTTGAAGGGCAGATCTTGTCCGAAGCAGTCGTTGGTAATGGGGTTCTGGATGCGCGTGATCCACGAGATGTTGCCAGTCGGGCGCCGGATGAAGATCTCCGCCCAGCCGGTGCAGGCCCGGACACAAACTGGCTGCTGGACAACAGATCCGGCAGGACTCATGCTGGCCGAAGACTGCGACAAGGAGTTGCCCAGCAGCGAGGTGTTGCTTCCCGTATGGGGCCCATCGCCAAGCCCTCCTCCGCCCAGTGCTTCGGGATTGGAGCCCCGACGCGAGAGTGCATCAAGCGAGGCTGTCGAGCTGTTGGAGATCTGTCGGTGCGGATGGTTGGTGGCCGCCGAATTGGACGAGGAGGAGGAGGTGAGCTCTGTGCTACCGGCCGACTCGTTGCCGCTGCTGTGCTGCAGGCTCACCTTCGTGTAGCGGCGCTCTCGCTCGGGGGAGAGCGGCGCAGCTGCATCGCTCAGACTCTTCGAATTGAGGCTAATGCTAGGGGCCTTGCCGAGATGCGCGCACCGTTCGCAGAGGCCGTTGCGCGTGGGTGCAGAGGGGCAGCCGGAGGTGGTAATGGTCACCAGATTGTGGCCCACCAGCCAGGTCTGCGAGACTCCATCCTTCAGCAAGAACTCGGCTGCAGGCAGACTGCAAAGAAGAAAAGGGTCTAAAAAGGGGGTCTCAAGAAGCTTTTGTACGTACCGTTTTGGTGGCGATGGACAAGGCGAGAAGGTGTGACGGGAGAGAAAATCGAAGCAGGTCTCTGCCAGTTCCGTGTGGAAGTTTCGCAGCCCATTGTTCATCTGTGGCCGCATCTCGGGGTCATTTCGGGCCGTAGCATTCTTCCGGCTGCCGCGCTCCGTGAGACTGGTGCTGCGCTTGCGGCTAGACGAGTCCTCGTTCAGGGAGTTCAAGTTCACAATGTCGTTGGACAGCATCTTGGCATTCGACTGCATCGACTGTGGGACAGGAGCCCATCAACCAGAGCAGATTACAGAGTCTGGGTCTTGCTACTTACACTCTTGATGTAGCTCACGCAGTTCTTGCGCAGCTCCAGCTTGCACTTGAGAAACCACCCGGCTATGACATGGTGGGCCAGTGACACCGTATAGTGGTCGTAGCGATGCGGCTTCGTGTACGGCAGTGAAATGGCAAACACGTACATATTGTGCATGGACGTGAAGTTGGTGAATAGATGCTTCGACAGGTGGATCAGCACTGGCCAAACAAAATAGAGGGTAAAAGTCCTCTGGATATTCCATTTACTTACACGAAAGAAACTCCAGCACTGGAATGGCCAGGGTGTTCGTGTCGGACATCTTGCTCATCTGCAGCAGCACCTCCGGCAGCTTCCGCATCAGCGACTCCGGCATTTCCAGTATCAGGATGGTCATGGTGTTGATGCAAACGCTGGCGATGCCAGTGAGCACGCGGGCATTAAGGGCCGTGATGATGCTGTAGTGCTGCGGCGGCTGCAGGCACTCGTGGTAGATCACCAGCGAGGCGATGGCGGGCAACACCAGAGCGTGGAACTCGTCGGTGGAGCGCTTGAACTTGTTGTTGCTGACTGAATTGATCTTGAAGAGGGTGTTGGCCAGCTCCTCGATGTCATTGCCCTGGATGAGTGCCTTGTTCTGCAGCATTTTCGGTAGCTCCTTGATGACCAGCTCGAAAACTTGAAAGTCCGTGTCCTGCTCCAGACACCGCACAATCAGCTTGCAGACGCGTCGTATCGAAATCGCAGTGGCATGTGCCTGCGGCAGCAGCGGCGAGTCAATACCCAAATAATGGCTGAACTTGACCGCCTCATTGCTGCCCTCCGGATAGCCAATGTGGTAGGAGGCGTTGGCCCGCGCTTTGAGTATCCAAGTGAATATCTAGCGAAATATGCAAAATGATATAACAGGTAAGGCAAGTAAGGCAAGTTCATTTACTCACTTTAAGGCGCACAACGCTGGTCTGCTCGAAGATTTTGGGCCAGTCGTAGTGCAGCTCCAGGTGCTCCAGCAGAATGTTGAATATTTTCATGGCATGCACAGCCGGAAGGCGATGCAGCTTGATGGCAAACACCTTGACCAGCCCATCGACAGCAGCGATGATGTCGGCCACCTCCGACTCATTCTTTATGGACACCAAGCCATCCAGCAGAGGCGCCCCAGAATCATTGGCTGCCAGATGACGCATGTGATCGAAGGGACGGTTAATGAGCGCCTCCAGAGTGTCCAGCAGATCTACACAGCGCTTGGTGTCGCAGTGCAGAGCAAAGTTGGAAAGGGCCCGCGCCACTGCCACGCGCACCTGAACACTAGGTTCCTGGTGGATTTGTGCCAGATGTGTGAGCACCACGCGGTTGAGTATCTCCTCCTCGTAGCAGGCGCGGTTCTGGTCCATGATGCGCACCAACGACTCGATCGTCTTTATGCGAACATTCACATTGGACATGCGATAGTAGCGGCGGACGAAGAGCGTCAGCACCTGCAGCCACTCCGGTCGTGTGGCGGTCACCTGACGCGATCGGTACTCGATCAGGGCCAGTACAGAGGGTTCTGGCCGCCTCTCTGCCACACGCTCAATGAGATCGTAGATCCGATCAACATTGCCCAGTATCTGAGAGCGATCCTGCTGCAGCAGCTTCTCGATGCAGTCGATGTTCTCGTGGAAATTTATCTGCAGATACTGCAGGCGATCCTTGTTCATGCCGGTGTCCTCTGTGTGGATGGGACATCAAATAATTATTGAAAAACGCAGCCATGATGCTTGGACCTACCGTAAAACTCTATGTTGTTCACAATCGCCGACATGATGTCGCAGATCCTGTCCCATATGATCTCCGACAGGCGCGTCTGTTTTATCACCATGCGCACGCTGAGGATCACCTCGTACGTGACGATCAGCTGCCGACTATCCAGTGCCTGCAACACATACAACACACAATACTCATTCACATATGTACGCATGGATACACAAGTGGAGGAACTTACACGCAGGAATCCAGTGAGAACATTCGTCGCATACGTCATGGACGAGACCTGGAATATGATGTTTGAGCCGAAGATGTTCATCGTCAGGTGGAAGACAGCTCCGCGCAATAGTTGCGCATCGTCGTAGCGGGATCGATCGTTGAGGATGCTGCACATCATCTTCATGGAATGATAGCCCAGCTGGGTGCCCAACAGGTTCTTCATTATCTGCAAATGGAAGGCATAATTTAAGATGGGATTTACCATCATATTTCATCGTTTAAAGATATTTTCAACCTAAACGTCTGATATACTCAAGTTTCATTCTTTCCGAGAGTTTAGAATCATTTCCATAATACTTTTGGCAGAGGTTATATTCCAAAATTCAACATAGGACTCCCCAAAGATGAAAAAAATAGTCGTTAGGGAGTTTATTACGGTGAAGAAGGTGCGCCACTTGCCAAAGTCGCCGCCACCTCCACCGCCACCGCCCCAACGTCATGTACTCGTGGTGGGGACCTGCACCTTGGATCTGGTCACGGTGTGCGATGTTTACCCCACGGCTGGCGTGGATCAGCGCACCACCGATGGATGCTGGCGACGCGGCGGGAGCGCATCAGACATGTGCAATGCTCTGCGTCGCCTGGGAATGGCGTGCGAGTTCCTTGGGCGACTGAGCAGCGCCAAGGCCTTTGAGGATCTGGTGACCAGCTTCCACGCGATGGGTATCGACATCTCCCACTGTCCGTGGTCGGCACACCACCCGACGCACCGCAGCATCATCTCTATTAGAGGCTGCGAGACGCACACCATTCTGGAGAACTCGAATCGCCGACAAGAGCTCACCTTCCAGCAGTTCCTTGGTGGCGCCGACTACCAGAAGTATTTGTGGGTGCACTTCGAGGCCCGCAGTCCGAAAGAAACGGTGCGCATGGTGCAGGCCGTGCGCGCCTTCAACGAGCGGTGCCCCGAGAATAGGGTCATCCTGTCCACCGACCTGGTCAGTCTAAAAAAGCCCTGCCTGATGGTGGCTGACCTGGTGGACTATGTGTTTGTCCGCAAACAGTTTAAATATAAGTATGCCTTCCTCAACGGCCACGAGACGGTGTGGGCCGTGCGTGACGGACTGCGTCAAGTGCGTGTCGAATGGGAGAAGAATCAGCCCAGAAAGACTCCCCACCCGACACAGGGCTCTCCGCCCCTGGACCCAAATATCTGCCAAGTCCCGCCGAAGAACGTCCCCACCATTATCTACAACAACTATGCGGAGGGGGCCAGCTGCCTCCAGCCCGACGATACCTTCGTTAAGGTGGGCCCCCATACGCCGCAGAAGATCGTGGACGTGATCGGTGAGAACGAGACATTCGCGGCGGCGGTTATCTATGCTTTGTTGGGGCCAAAACTGGGGCTGCGCGACGCCCTGGAATACGGCACTCGGGCGGCCGCCTTCAAGGTGCAACACGACGGATTCGATGGTCTACGCTGCATGCCCAAGAATCTGATCGGATGCTACTACGCATGAGAGCCGGAGAGGCTGAGCGCCTTAGCCTGAGGTCATGACCAATCTAGGCTATCAGTTTTGGCCTTGAGTTTGGCTGGAAAAACACCAACAGCTGAAGAACCATATTGATTCGAAGAATATACAGATTCATTGATCGTTGTTTGGTTAATCATCCATTTGGCATCATGTCGGGGCTGTCGATAAGAAGTCGCACAGAATGTGTAATTCTCTGATAAGACGGTGCCTGGGACTGGGGTTCCATTGCAAATACCAAACCAGATATTGATTGAGGGAATTTTCATTAGCATTAATAAACGAATGTCAGTGCAATCTCGGAAGCGATTGCCGCCAAATGATGACGAGATGTGGAGGACATAAAAAGGTAGCCGTTGTCAAACCAGTGCCGCATTCGCTATTCGAAGCGCAACAAGATACTAATTCAAATGGAAAGTGAGTGGAGGCGGAAAATAAGACACCCGATCAAAGGATTACTAAACCAGAGCTTATTTGCTTGCAGATCGTTTAATGCTGGTACTACTGTTCCTGGCGGCGTCTGCCAAGGCTTCGCATGACCCGAGCATCGCGTCTGTGTGTCGGCTTTCGGCCGCCTGGAGACTGCTGCCCGATGAGGGCCACTGCGGCAGGTTCTTTGTCTGTACTGGCGATGCTGAGGATCCCTACCAGGAGTTCAGCTGCCCCCCCGCCTATCGCTTCAACAGCGAGCAGGGGATCTGTGTACCCGGTGTCTGCAGTGACGTGACCAGCTCCTGCAACTCTTCCACCAGTGCTGAGCGCATACCGAGCGACTGCACTCGCTATCGCCGCTGCACCCCAGCCGGAGCATACTCAGTGGCGCGTTGTGTTAGCGGCAGCTACTTCGACACCGGACGTCGCGCCTGTCTACCAGTGGCCGTGACGGCAGCCCACCAGTGCAGCTGCCTGCTTCCGGAACACGCCACGGTGGAGAATCCGAGCGATTGCGAGACCTACTTCCGCTGCGAGAACGGCGAGGCGGTACTCGTACAGTGTCCAGCGGGTCAGTACTTTGAGAGCAAAGTGGGCAGCTGTCTGCTGGACTCGACTGGCATCTGTTTTGAGAAGGCTACCATCCCGCCGGTCCTGACGGACCAAGCGCTTGCCCTGGACGAGTGCATCAGTACCGGCAGTCGCCTGGCGCCCCACAGCCGCGACTGTGGCCGCTACTATGTCTGTGCGGATAGGCGAGTCCTTGAGATGAGGTGTCCCAGGGGCCAGTACTTTGATGCGGTACACCGTTACTGCACTCTGGACGTCTCCAGGGAGTGCCAGAGAAACGAGAGCGAAAATAAGCCCCAAGAGGTGACAGAGCCAGCGGCGGCGATAGCAAAGAAACCACCGCCACCACCGGAACGGGAAGTCTTCGGTAGCTATGATAAGTTTTCGTCAAAGTTCGTCTCATTTTGAGAAAGATGAAATACTTCATAAATAAACGTTTAGAAGATCCAAGCCACCATCGTCTCAGGAAGAGGTAACAGATGGCCTATGTATAGCGGAATTCCATGTTCCATACGGAATAATTATACATACTATCGTAGCAATTTGCATACACTATTCCATATTATTCCGTTTTTGGTTGAAAAAGATCTTGCCTGCCAACAGATTGCTATGACCCCGACCCATTAAAGTACATATATTCTTGATCAGCATCAATAGCCAAATATACGGACAGACGGAATGGCAGACATTGGTAGTCGATATAGCTCTCACACTCTTTCTCGTGCAGAGTGTGAGGGCAAACGGAGCGGAGAGTAACGAGAGAGAGTGAGACGGATGTAGCGGAATAAAAAACAGTAGACGCAAAATGAAATCAGATAAAATATTTCATGCGGTCGTAGTTTCTAGCTTTTTCTCTGTTTTTCCCATCTCCTATGACAAGTGCGAGAAAAAAGCATAGAGATCGCGGAAAGATTTGCCTCCTCTCTGCATTACCCAACAAATCAGTTCTGTCCTTTCAGAGAGAGTGAGGGCATGATACCAATTCCGGTGATCATAAGCTCTAGCTTATACTGACTGAGTGGCGGGTATTAAAGTAGGTTCCCGCTCGTTTAGCACCTCCTCGGACAGACACTTAATTTTATCCTTATCGCTATATCCGGGAAAAACCTCACCTTGAAGGAGGACTGGCAGTATCGCGAACAGTCGACGGTTCGACACAAAGTGATGATGCACTGTGGAAGCGGCTCGCTGGGGAATATGGTGTAGCCAATGACCATCTCCAGAATGGTAAGGCACTGCAGGCCTATGTCGACGTCGGTGACGGTGCAGCTCAATTCGCAGGCATTCCTGGTCAGAATATAAAGACGTTAGCATGTGGCATGCGAATATATCTGAATGGATCACCCACTGTAGGATTCCAACGAGAATGTCTTTGTCCAGATGGGCTGCGTTAAACTTGATCAGATTGACCAGCATGTCAAGGTAGGGGCATAGGAGATTAGCCTCTGTTATGGCTGGGATCCACTGCAGCATGAATTTCCCAATCTACCAATCAAGACACATGGATATTAAGTTTAGAATTAATGGGGCACTGCACGCCCTAATGTATTGGTGCAGCACCTTACCTTTTCTTCAAAGTTTGTGATATTCTTCCCGTTTTCTGTGAGTGTGTCCAACAGCTCCAGCAGATGCCGCAGGTCCTCACGGGCCTCGTGGTTCTGTATGACCAGAAAGAACTTTTCCCGCATGAGAGTGAGGTTCTTGTACTGTGTGTGGATAAGTCGCTTGTAGAAGCTCAGAGCAATCTGTCGCGTTTCCGCCGGCTTGTTGGGCACTATGAGATCGTTTGTGAGATTCCACAGGCTGGTAATGGAAGTCTGTGGGGACGGAAGCCAGTATAAAGTTGGGTTTTGTCTCTTTGTCGCCTGCCTAGTACATACCTCATCCAAGTTGAAGTTGTGCAGATTGTCGCCCAGGTCCTTGAGAATCTTGCATCGCTGTGCAACGGGCTGTTCCGGTCGCAGCTCCCGCTCATATGGCCGCAGTCTGGTCTCCCCTGCATTGCCTGTGCAAAACGCACCATTAATACAAATAAAGCAGAAGGGCTCGACGACGGGGGTGCTCTCCCCACCAATTGGAGTGGTTCGTTACCTGCCGGTGTCACCTGCTTGAGAAACAGTTTGAACTTTGACTTGTTGTTGGAGCTCATGGTTGATCGTTCTCTGGGCGGTGGTCAGTAAATCAGCTCTCTGCTTGCACAATTATTGGTTCTTTTCGCTGCAATTCTAATAACAAATTTATGCACACAGCCACCAGCTGCTGCTGCACGGCATGCTACATGGCAACTACACAGGGATGAAATTGTCACAGAAGCACCTAGCGGCGAAAATGGGCAAATTTTTATATTTCTACATGATTTTTACAAAGACGTGTGGGCACAACAAGGTGAGTCCATAACGATATTGTCCGATACATATATATGAAATTGACAAGGTGTGTGACCTAGAGAGGACGCAATAGCACTCAGGAATGTATTGTAAAATGTAAAAGTATACTTCACACCGCAACGGTAAATAATCTATTTTATATATGTTGATACATAAATTGATTTCAGATAGAAGTTAGGAATATTTTTTCTTTGGCCACACTTGATTTTCAAAATAAAACGCTCATAAGTTCCGCTTATCGCACAAAAGTACCGATATTTTTCATTCAACTATCTGTGCATCGATAATTAGAATGTAAAATCGGTATATCTGATCTGATCTGACGTAAAACAACAGAAAAATAATTCGATTTGTTCTGAAAAGTAAGCCCGTTAATTGTACATCCCACAAAAATGATCCATATTATTTTTGCCAATTCAGCATTGATATTATCAACATAACATCAATATATTAATATCGATATATTGATATATCAATGTTTCAACATCTCTACTGTCACCCGACGCGTCTGTGAACAAAAAAAAGTTTTACTTTTGAACCTTGAGAAATAGCTATTCACCTTAACTAAGCGGCGCATCTAAGCGTCTAGTTTCTCTGTCACATTCTAAAGTTTTCGCCCGTTTTTCCCCCGCGATTGCACATTGCCGTCAGCGCCACTTTTTTCATTGCTTTCCGCGCTCGCTAATTGGCAAACCAGATCCACGGAAAAGTACATACGCAAAAGGAACTAAAAGAACAAAAGGAGGAAAACAACAGTTAGTCGTCAAATCTGCGACGCGCGTCCGACAGAGCTAGGAATACGCTCCATTCACACACAGCCATACGTACATTATCGCCCAAGCAGTAGGTATGTATGTACATATGTCTATACGAAATTAAGGCAATATTTGAACATCAGATTATTACCATTATATTAGCGTGCAGTAGGCGCCGACGACGTCCATATATCACCAAAGTTAGTCTTATTTCGATGTGTGTGTGTGTGTACATATGCGTACTTTTGCCTTCCTGCCATTTACTTGGGTCCATGCGCGTGTATGTGTGATGAAATGCAATTTTTATTTGGCATTTTTCGCGCCTCTGATTCCAGGCGTATTGTTCTTGATTCCTATACCCGGTACTTGCAGGGTATACACAGTATTCTTACAGTATGGCATTGCGTTCGTCAAATGTATGTAAGAGCCAGAAGCAAGCGTTTCATAAAATTATCATTATCTACCTTATTAGTATATTAATGGTCGCAATAATTACAGTCTAGTCCGAGTGAGGAAAACAAATTCCCCTCATTTCCCCAGAGAAACTTGAGCAGCATCACGAGCTAGTGACGCCACTGATCAGGTTACCGGGTATCCAATGCGTCGAATAACTCGACTATAGCCGTTCTCTCATTGTTTTGGAAAAACGGCGCCGCCATTTTTGACAAGTTCTCGCCGACGAACGTTAGTCGGAATTAGTTTCGAGCATTTGCTAATCCGAATTTCATTGTGTTTTATAAACCAGATTACCATGAGCTCCACGGAGGAAAACAACAGCAGCAGCCCGGCCACCACGCCCCAGGAGGGCGAGGCCCCTGAGCAAACCAATCCCAGAGATCTGGAGAAGATTGAGGAGGAGAAGCTTAAGTCAAAGTACTCGAGCGGCATGCGTGTGCCCGGAGGCCACTCGGCGTTCCTCCAGAAGCGTCTGCAGAAGGGGGTAAGTGTGCCTGCCATGTGCCCATGCCCTAGTCCGTCTCACATAATCTTTGTCCCTTCTGCAGCAAAAGTTCTTCGATTCGGGTGACTATCAGATGGCCAAGCAGAAAGGTGGCAGCGTCAAGCAGGTCTTTGCCAACAAGGTGACCACCGGCGAAGCCATACCAACACCCGAGACCGTGCCGGCACGCAAGACCTCGATCATTCAGCCCTGCAACAAGTTCCCAGCGACGAGCTAAACTGTCGTAACGCCACCCCCTAAACACCCAAACACACATCCCCTAAACGCAAAGCCCTCTCTCAGCAGCCCACCCCTCAAATGCTCCTAATATATAATCTACATTTCAAATGCTAATTGCGGCGCACTTTCGGCTCAACTATGAGCATGAGCGGATGTTTTAGTCTGTTTTTTTTTTATTTCCAAAACTCCCCAAAAAAGAGCTGCTCCCCAAAACCTTATTAATTTTTAAGATACAAAGTTCTGCATAGTCCTGTGGTTAAACACACACACACACACACACTACTTGTCCATCCCAAATCTCAAGATCAAGTCATTTCTCATGCCAAGGAAGTTGGGCAGCACGAAGCTTGTTGCAGAATATGCATATATAAACCCGTATCTGCGTAACATTATCTTAACCTACCCAGATTATATGTAGCCTTAAGTATTACCAGCATAATAAACGTAAGTTGGAGCCAGCAAGCTACATTTTTCTCGTATTGTAAGACCTCCCAGAAGGCACAAGTCTCGTTCAAGCTTGCCGAATTCAATTTTTAATGCGAAAACCAAACTGGAAATAGAATCTGTTGTAAATGAAGCCAAGTATATGGCAATTAATGAACTAAAATAAAAATCCTGTTCGTACTACTACATTTAAATGTATTTTTATATATTTATATATATTTTAAACTCCTAGCCTTATTTTGGGAAAAGGTGCCATTAAGTGGCTTTTGGCGTTGTTAAAGTTAAAGGCGTTAAAGTAAACGCCTCGCTTGTTTTGAGCAAATTTTTAAAAATGCTAACAATGCCTTGAGAGCAAAAATCATTTTCAAAGGAATCAACAAAATAATATCAGGGTTGTTCCAACCTGCGAACGTTCAGCAGCTCCCGGTTTAAAATTTTTATATTTTCTACAGAGTTAAAAGAAAAAAAAAATTTTAATAATAAAAAATAGTCACAATGTCTGGAGAGCAAAAATCATTTTTAAAAGAATCAGCAAAATAATATCAGTTTTGTTACAGCCTCCGAAAGTTCGGCAGCTCCCGGCTTAAAATTTTTATATTTAAAAAAAAAAATTTTAAAAAAATGTTCAAAAATAATACAAAATGGTAACAATGAGTGGTGATCAAAATTCATTTTCAACCTCCGAGCATTCGTCACTTCTCGGTTTAAAATTATTATAATTTCTAAAAAATTAAAAGAAAAAAAATATATTTTTAAACAAAAACCTTTATTTTCTCGACGAAAAGGGTAAAAGAAACGTGTCTTTTTTTCAACTTTAAAATCATTTTCACAGGAATCAAAAAAATAATATCAATTTTGTTACAACAATTTAAAAAAAGAAACCTTTATTTGAAGCACAACTTGAAACACAATTTCTATTAGACATCGCGGCGAAATGGGTAAGCGAAACGTGTCTTTTCGTTTTCAGTCATAGTTTTTCAACTTTAAAATCATTTTCACAGGAAACGACAAAATAATCTTATTTCACATAGGAGAGCGAATTTATAATTGCGACACACACGCTTCGCATATAACATGGCCACATTCTAGGGCAATGGCGAAAATGGTCAAATAATGACGACGATCAAGATGGAACATACCCGGCCAAACGTAAGAAGCCTAAAGAGGAGACGGGGACTCCGCTGCCCAGCGTGTATGGAATACTTCACCAATTTCGAAAAATGGCGAAGCACAACTTGAAGCACAACTTGAAACATAGTTTCTATAAGACATCTCGACGAAATGGGTAAGCGAAACGTGTCTTTTCGTTTTCAGTCATAGTTTTTCAACTTTAAAATCATTTTCACAGGAAACGACAAAATAATCTTATTTCACATAGGAGAGCGAATTTATAATTGCGACACACACGCTTCGCATATAACATGGCCACATTCTAGGGCAATGGCGAAAATGGTCAAATAATGACGACGATCAAGATGGAACATACCCGGCCAAACGTAAGAAGCCTAAAGAGGAGACGGGGACTCCGCTGCCCAGCGTGTATGGAATACTTCACCAATTTCGAAAAATGGCGAAGCACAACTTGAAGCACAACTTGAAACATAGTTTCTATAAGACATCTCGACGAAATGGGTAAGCGAAACGTGTCTTTTCGTTTTCAGTCATAGTTTTTACAGAGAAGCTATTTTATTTGGGTTTCGTAAATAAAAGACAAGGGATTCAAAAGCTCAGACCTGCCTATTTTATGTAGATTGCAAGTTTTCTAAAATAAAGAGGTTCTTTTCGACAGAGTAAGTCCTTCAAATTATTGAAGTATTTAAAGATCTACAATTTTCTTCTAATTTTGGTATACTTCTGGCAGTCAAAAATTAAATGCTCCGCATTTTTAATCTTTTTTCTTAAGGACGTTGATATGCAATGACTGCACCATCAAGTGGCCCAAGCGACACCAGCCGATGGCTGTTACGCGCGGATCCCAGGCAAGAACGCTGCCCACCTCCCGCCCAACCGACCGAGGGGCGCTGCCGCATAACGCGCGACTCGTTAACCGAACCGATCGCGGACATGCAGGAAAGATAGGTGTTAGACTAGTGTTCGAGGAAAAGTAGAACTAATCTAACTAAAAAACTAAGCAATTTCTAATTACGGGAAAGATATAAGAGTATCAGTAATTTGAGACTAGGAAGGGAGTTAGTAGTAAATATAATATGGTAGAGGGAATTATAAGCCGAGCACAGGACCCCAAAAGGTTCATGCAAGGAATAATTCGATCTACAAAGCGGAAGAAACAACGGTGTAAAATTTCTAGTGCTTCTAATAGGAATCGTGAAGTTTATGCTACTCAACAAGTCAGGGCTATCTACGTCACCCTTGATCAAGTTGTGCACAAAAATCACACCAACCATTTTCCTACGGTTAGCTAGGGTTGGAAGGTTTATTAAAAGAAATCTATTAGGGTAAGACGGCAGTCTCACACCTGCATCCCAGCTGAGGCCGCGTAGAGCAAAAAGTAAAAAGTTTTTCTGAACTGATTCTATACGGTCCTGGTGTACGTTGTACTGAGGGCACCATGCACAAGAGCCGTATTCTAAAATCGGACGAACCAGAGAGGTGTAGAGAGTCTTTGTTATATAGGGGTCGTCAAATTCCTTTGACCACCTCTTTATAAACCCAACCACGCCTATGGCCTTATTTGGGCCTTATTTAACTTGGGATCTAATAGAACACCAAGATCATCAACCCGGGTAATTCTCTCAAGAGAACCACCAAAAAGGGTGTAAGGAACAAGAAAGGCGCTGGAGCGATGAAAAGTCATTACTTTACATTTTGAAGCATTAAGGTTTAATAAATTTGCACAACACCAAGACTGAAATCTATCGAGATCGGATTGCAACCTGGATTGAAAAGAAATGTCCTTATACTGGACACAGAGCTTAACATCATCCGCATACATAAGTACTCGAGAGTATGTTAATACAGAAGGCAGGTCATTTACAAAGAGTGTAAAGAGTAAGGGGCCTAGATGGCTGCCCTGTGGTACACCCGAAGTCACCATAACTGGTGAGGACAGGGAGTTTTTGAAAAGGACTCTTTGAGACCTAGAACAAAGGTAGCTAGAGATCCATCTCAGGAGATTGGGCGGGAACCCTAGAAGGTCGAGCTTTTGTGCTAGGAGGGAATGGTTTACAGAGTCGAACGCTTTACTAAAATCGGTGTAAACAACATCCGTCTGTAAATTACCTTGAAAGCCTTTAATTATGAAGGAGGTGAACTCCAATAAATTAGTAGTGGTTTATCTCCGCCTTATAAATCCATGTTGAGCTGGAGATATAAGTGATCTGCATAGGTGCTGCAGGTGCGGAGTTAAGATTTTCTCAAACACTCTAGGAATAGCGGATAACTTAGATATACCTCAGACTTGCTACCTTTCTTATGGAGAGGAATTATAAAGGACTCCTTCCATATCGGGGGGAAGCATGAAGAATTTATGGACAGGGTGAATAGTTTAAGCAACGGCCCACACAGAGACTCGGCACAGTACCTGAGTACAAAGCCGGGAACTCCGTCCGGACCCGGTGAAAGCACCGGCTTTACTGTTCGTAGATCATGAAGCAACGAGCTTTCATTTAACAAAGGACTGAAAATGCCGTTCGAACTCGGTAAACCGTATGGATACGGCTGACCGGAGTAAACGTCCTGCGAATAGGTAGTTTGGAAAAAACGGGCAAAAAGATCGGCAATTGCCTGGATAGAGAGGATGGGTGTGCGGACGTTCTACTCTTACTGTTTACGAAGCTGTAGAACTGTTTAGGGTCCTTAGAATAACGTATCCTGCATCGAGATAGGTAATTCTGATAGCATTGAGCGTTAAGAACGGAATAGTTTGACCGAGCTATTACATAGTGGGAGAGAGAAGAAGGAGAGCCATCTTATTACATGTATCACATCTGTTTGTGGTCACTGCCTTAATGCTAAATAAGTATTCTTTATCACAGGTGTGTCCCATCATCAGTCTATTGATTACTTTTATGTCCCTGGCTTGCCAGTTTAATTGGACATTCCATGGTTTTTTAGGTACATTCGGAAAGATACTAGCAAAGGGTTAATTTAAATGTAAACACAGGAATCTGGTACGATGTGCCATTAACAACCTGGGATTAGAAGCTATGGTTACAAACATAGCGACTCATCCCAACCCCAATTGAATGTATGTTTTGTCGGACATACAATCCCCCTTGGTAGGGGCAAGGTGTACCTAACACCTCTTCCGATCTATGGGTCTCGGCACCCGGTAGAGAGCGCAACTCGACGAAGAACCTAACGGTTCTACCCGCGTATATTTGGGTTTCAAACCACAGCCACCACGAACACCCGCAAGGGGGCCTACCTCAATGGGCAGTCTTGGACCACTGCCCAACTCGTGGACGAAATTAAGGGATCGAGGGCGCTCCCTTTTGGCCCCGACAAGCACCGAATAGGGAATCCATGGGGTGCCATTTTTGACTCTACTAGTCCAGGACTGACGGCCCATGCGCCGCCATAGGGTCCAGCAGTTGTCGCTTCCAGGAAAACGCCTCACCTGCGAATCGATCCAGCAACTATGACTGAAAACGCTTACGACATTTTTAATAGAAATTATATTTAAAGTTGTGCTTCAATTGTGCTTCGCTATTTTTCGAAATTGGTGAAATATTCTACACACGCTGGGCAGCTGAGTTCCGGTCTCCTCTTTAGGCTTCTTACGTTTGGCATGGTGTGGTCCATCTTGATAGTCGTCATTATAATATGTTTGCGTTTCTTTATCCAGTACAATAAGCAATATTCAATATGTAAATTTTGGAAATATATAATTAAAATTCACATTGCAAAACCACAGAAAATCCCTACGGTCCGAGTGTTGTATATTATTTAAATTAACCGCCGCAGTTATCGATAGTCATCGACTGTCACAATGCCCATCACTAGCACTGATTAACTTGTGTATTCGGCGCGCTGAAAATGTACATTGTTTTTGGTATTTTGTTTTGTTTATAAAAATTTGCGTTCAAAACGAACTTTAATGGACGCATTTGAAGAGCGCACCCACAGTCTGCTCGATGTGGTCACACACCTGGCCACCCTGTTGGCCGCCGAGGAGAGTTGCCCAAAACGGCCAACAGCTGCTTCTGTGGCCAAGAAGCGCAGCCGAATTTTCGAGGCTCTGCTGCGGAATGGCAAAACCCCCTTCTCCACCAAGGAGGCGTTCTTGCGGAAGGTGTGCCTGGACATAAGGGGCGACCAAAAAGACGAAATGTTGCGCCACTTCCAGCACAAACTCGGCTGTCAGGATCCATTTGTCGAAGCGGCTGTCGTCCCTTTGCAGGAGGAATCTAATAGCTGCAAGCTTTCCACGTTCAGGCTCAAGCTGTTGCAGCCAGAACCACTGCAGCTAAATAAACCTGCCGATGGCAGTGGAGGGTATACCGCCCTAAATGACCGTAAACGAATGATGTTCACGTCTGTCGATGATTTGCGACGAAAAGTCAAGCCACTCCAGTTCCAGCCCCACTTTGATTTTCTATTCAGCCGATTCGGTGAGCAGTCTGCTCCTCCCAAGCGCCAGGGGCCGCAAGAGGCCGCCTCCGTGACCTGCTCCGCCATCTCAGAGTCCATGGCTCGCATGAGGGAGCCCAAGGACCAAATGATGCGCTTGACATATCGCCTGCAGCTGCCAATGAAAAGGTCTTCGCCGGCTGAGACGGCCCGGGACAAGCTGGAGAACAACTTCATCGCCGAGGCTAAGCCTGAGAAGCACTTCTTGTCGGATGTCAGCATGTGCAACGAACTGCTGCTTCTCCAGAACAAAGATTTGGTGCTCTACTACATCGAGCAGCCAGAGCTCATTGATCACTTGAAAAAGGCCGCCGCTGGACTGCAATCGGAGACCTTCGAATGCCCAGCTGGAGCCGGGGATCAGCTCCAAATAAAAAGAAACACCACGGTGCGGACTGTGCTGCCCGAGGTGCTGTCCGATTTTGTGGAACCCTTCGTCGAGTCTGGCACCGCCTTCCGTCACCTCAAAGCCCGCACCAAGAGCCGAGGGCCCTGTCTGGAGGGACCCCTTAATCGGGTAATTATCACTCACTCTGGAATGACAATCTTTACCAGTACTTGAGTCTATCGTCTTGTGTTTTCAGGCCATGCGGGACACCCTCATTGATTTTTTGGCCACCACTCGACAGTTTTTTCTCTCCCTGCCCGCCGAAAGCTTTTCGCAGCTGTTGATGGGCGCCCAGCCTGCCATGCGACTGGTGCAGCATCTCGAGAAATTGTTCGTGGCGGAATCTAATCGTAAGAATATGCCATACCGACCTTCTTAGCCTCAATTGTTAATCCTTGAGCGACATTTGCAGTGAACTTGGACTCTGGTGTCTCTGGGACATTCATACTAGCCAGCATCGGGTCGGCCATCGACACGTGCAGCAACAGCGACTTCCTGCAGCTGCTTATGTATCTGCTGAAGTGCATGTGCCAGACCTACTTTGCCCAGCTTCAACGATGGGTCTACAAGGGCGAGCTAGACGAGGCGGTGAACGAGATCTTTATCAGACGCCGTGCGCCATTGGATCGACAGATGGACGAGTGCAGCAAGGAGTTCTTCGACAAGGGCTATCAGGTGCACGAGGAGGAAGTGCCAGACTTTTTGTCGGGCTGCGAAAACGTCATTCTCCAGTGTGGAAAGTACAATCGCCTGCTAAAGGCTTGCAATGCTCAGGTGAGAAGGATTTAACTGAAGGAAAACATCAAAGGTTCCCACTTCCCCTTGTAACCAATCGCACAATTACAGCATCCCGTCTTCAATGTGGCATACCCCGATATAGTTGTGTGTCTCTCGGAGGAGCAGCTCACGGCGATGCGCAGGAACTTGAACGATAAATACAGCAGAATCCGTCAAACCTTTGAAGAGTGCAGTATGAAGAGCATCTTTGAGGAACGGATGGCATCCAAGCTTCGCTTCAAGAACCGCATGGTCGAACGAACGGAGTCCTTTATTGCTGCCTGGGAGGAGGAAAGGCGCGAGCTCCTCCTCGAATCGAATGCTAAAAAGCGACTGCTCTACGACCAGATCAATGCAGAACAGGAACTCCAGCAAAGGAATCGTGTCGATCAGCGCCGCCTGCGGGTCGTCCAAGAGCTGCAGTATCAGCGGGAGCGTGAACGGTACGATGATATGCTGCTGGAGCGGGAGAAACAGACCCTGATAAATAAAATACAAGTGCTCCGTCAGCAGGAGTTGGCAACCGAGGATGCTTCCGGATCGGAAATGGGCGAAAGCCCAGATCATAGCTCAAATACCAGTTTTAAATCTTGCCTTGAAGGCATAGACGCAGATCCACAGACAGACGCAGATCCACAGACCGACGCAGACCCTTCTTCATTGGTCGATGAAGAACCAAATTCAATAGACCCGGAGATTGCCCCTGCCTCTGTCGTGCCATATCAAAGAACTCACTCGGATGTTCTCAATTCCAACGAAGAAGAGCCTACTTTGCCCTCAGAGTTGGATCGCAATCGTAGGCAAATGTTGTCCTCCGCTCTGTTTCAGGAATGCCAATCGGAGGTGCATCTGCAGGAGTCGTCAAGCACAGGAACGAAACAACGGGCCCTCCTGCCACCGGACATCAACATGAACCTTAACAGGTTGGAGGACACCACGGAGCAGAGTGATCTGCAGCGAAACCGACACCGTATGCAGCAGCATGATGGCTTCAATGCCTTCAACTCAATGGAGGATGTGCACACCGAACGCGTCAGGTGCCAGCTGAGGTCGGACTCGTCGCTGGCCAGGAATCGGCGACGGATGATGGCAAGTGAGTTCGATATTCCGAGCATTTGCAGAAAAGCCACCATCCCATTGTCCTCGATTGCGGAGAACGGCTTGCACTTGGCCCTCGAACTGAACAAGCTGCACGTGGAGGTGCCCCTGGATGCCGCTACTCCAATGTCCACTACATCCGATGTGGATTTCGATGGGCTCTCCGACCACAATCCCTTCAAAGAGCAAACCCCTGAGCCAGATGCAGCGGACAACAACAACGGCCATGCTCTAATCAGTAATGCCGGTCACAAACAGGATCCTGCACCGCTTATGTCGGCCATTCCATTGCTTGTTGAGCCTGCACCAGCTTCTGTGAAGAGAAGAGAAGCTTCAGTAATCAGAAGGCGACCAGCTGTTAGCTGGCCCACGAATTTCGGAAAGATACCGGAACAGGATAAGCCTCAGATCTCAAGCGCCTCGGTGCCGGAGTCGTGTAATCCATTTATGGCCAGGCGGTGTCTGCAGATGTCCGTGATGGAGCCCGTCAGTGCGCACTACGCGCTGCTTCGCAACGAGGTGCTGCGCATCTTCAAGGAGCAGCGCATCTACGAGCACTTTCGCATGCTGCGAGATTACTTCTTTCTGCAGAATGGCGAGTTTGGGACACAGCTCACGGACACCATTTTGGGCCACATTAGGGATGGCATGGATCCGCGCAGCCTCTGCCAGAAGGGCATGCTGGACGTCATTCTCAACAATGCGCTCGGAGGCTTTGCGGCGTCCGACGACGCCCTTGTTGCACAGAATCTCACACTGGACTGCACAAAGATACCGGATGTTCTGGATTTCATGTCGCTGGAGGCCACGGGTATGCTGACCCTACACTGCAAGGTGAATTGGCCGCTCAACTTGGTGATTAGCGGCGAGACAATCACCAAGTACGGGCTGATCTTTGAGCATTTGCTGAAGCTGCGGCACGTCACCTTTGTGCTCGAAGGTGCCTTCCAGCACTTGCAGCACCTGGCCAAGATGCAAGGAGCAGCACTCCGCACTGCGCTCCAGTTTAGACATCTGCAGGCGGTGCGCCACAAGCTGTCGCAATTTATGACCACGCTACAGACCCATCTCGTGGCAAACGCGCTGCAGGCCACGTGGAACGCTTTCAAGAAGGACTTGTGTGGCTGCGACTCCATTGAGGGTCTCTACCGGATGCATGTAACGTATTTGAAGCGGGTGGCATTCCTGGCACTGCTTAATCGTCGAAGCGCCAAGATCAAGGAAACAATTGACGGCATTCTTGTGATTGTGTTACGGTTTTGCAAGTAGGTTTCCCCATTTCAAATGGTCGCAGAAGATCTAATTCCTCCTTTATTTTCAGGGTTCTGCAGTCGCAGTCTTTCGTGGTAGAGGGCGAGTTGTTTGTGCATCCGCGATACAAGCGGCTCGTGCACGAGGAGGCAGAGTTCGAGAAGTTCCTCCAATACTTAATCTACTTGGGCAACAAGCTGGCTGCCTGCGGGTACCAGGAGGAAATCGGAGACCTGATACGTGTTATTAATTTTAACAACTATTATAAGTTATCTGAGGGTTCCACACCGACCAGCAAAAATTAGATGTAGCTAACGTGCGGCCATGTTCAGGTATCTGTTCGAAGCAAGTGAGAAAGGGCTGCATACGATTTTAAGGATTGTTGAATTTATGCTGCTTGATATTACTAGAATCTGTAGCTAGTGTGATTTAATTGATGTTGAATTTTTCCCTATACTAAGTGTAAAAAGCGAATTGTTTTAATGGAATAAAGATGGAATAGTATATTTCTGATTTTAGTGGAGTCCTGCTGCAGGCTTGAGCGGTCCAAACCACTGGTTTATTACATGCTCTTCTGGCTCATTTAAATAGAGATGATTTTATTTTCTTAATAACGATTTTGATGGAGAATACGACGAATATTAGTCGGAATGGAATTTTTATGTTATTAATAGGCTTTTTGACCACATTGCGTTTCCTATCGCTATTGGAATAGTCGCAGAATAGTTTATTAATTTTAGCCTTGATACTCATTTTATTAATTATGTATCATTTGATAAAAACATGTTGATGGCATTTCTGATCTATAGGAACTGATTTATTCAATATTGCGGTGCTTTATCCGAGCATTGCCGTCCTCCAGTGCAACAAATAATACATTCCTGCTTGCTTTCACTCTTAATTCGAATTACTAACTGATTTTATTTGTACATTTTTATGGTATATTTTCAGAATGGGATGGTATATTTTAGTATATTTCAGAGGGTTAGACGGGTATATTTTATCGATACTGTTTTGCAGCTCTCGCATGGGCCAGCATCATGTGCCGCGAAATGAGCGACACTGTCCCGCAACATGGGCACCAGCGTGACCATTTATGGTATTATAAATACTTTATGGTATTTTTTGACGCCAAAAATGTGCAAAAAGTATTTTATTTTGTCATGGTATATACTGGTTTTTTTTTCAAAATTTCCGCCAATTACCGCCAAAATTACCTTCCATCGTATGAGCTCATATTTGACACGCAGAAATAAGTAAAAGATGCTCTTTTTGAGCGATCGAGCCTCTCTTTGGTTTGAACCACACCTCACCTGCGAACCTACATATGATATGACCTGAGGACAGGCCTGTCCTCGCGTTATGTTAGGCAATGGGGTGGATTTTACCTTGCAAGCGTTGTATTTTCTTGGCCGATTTGCCTGTTGTCCATACCAAGGCATACTAAACAAGGTAGCCGCATAGAGAGCAGCAAAGAAGGTATTCTTAAGTGTTAAAATGACAGAAGAGAGAGACTCTCACAAATGCGTTGTACTGTTCACAACAGACTGAGTCGAAAGAAGCAAAACAAGAGAGCGAGCGAGCCAATAATGCTACCTTGTTTAGTATACCTTGGTCCATACCTTCATTTTCCTCAGCAAGGGGAATTTTATAAACTACCCTTCTACTGAAGGGCATAAGGGAGTTGATTAAATGTTTGTCCAACGAACGCAATAACTGATATTGTAGCCACTTTAATATATGTACTTACGAGGTATGTTCAAATAATCTCGAAATTCTAAAGCTATCTCAACGAAAATCTACTGTTTATAGTCTTCCGACTGATACCAAAAATGTGTGTCGGGATCGAGATGTATATACGAGAAAAAGTCATCATTACTTCAGCTTCAAATCAGCTTGAAAAGCAGTACTATAAGGTGCCGTTTACACTGAGGCTGCGTCTTGATTCTTTGCGTCTTCTCAGAAACGCAGTTTTTTTTACATAGGTTTAGCATAGGGCCCTAGTGATGGCAAAAAGTTGCGTCGTTTTCCGACGCAACTGCGTTTTGGTATTTCTGTGGTATTTCTGTGCGCATAACAGCAATTTTCGTACTTTTCTGCCTAATCAGCGGAACTATCACCACTAATAACAACAAAAAACAGCAGATTCAAATTTAAATTTTGCCGCGTAAAATTTTTAACTTAGTAAAAAGGGTCAAAAATTCATGTAATGGTTAGAACAAATTGTTTAAACTAATTTTATTATTAAAAAAAGCATTTCAACAATATAGTTGATTTCAAATTTTTTGCTGCAAATCCCATGTCTTTGAATCCTTTCACTGTTTCCGTGATCTTCTCAGGGTAAGAAAGTCTGCTTGCAGATACGAGTTGAGCAACTACCTCGCGACAAAACTGCAGTAATATGAGGCAGACAAAAGCCCTTGGCACACCAAATAGACTCCCGTGCGATATTCCGCACGCGATCCTAGGCAATAAAGGGCTATGGCTATTCTCTTCTCCAGAGGGATTGTCAGTCGAAAAGGAGTTTTTTTCTTTTTGAGATTGGACAGCAGTCCAACGAGAATGTTGAAGTATTCCTTTCCATGCAGAAATTTTCCTTAAAAAAGGCATCGGAGTTCTCCACAACATCTTCCTCCCTAAATGAACCATATCGTGGCTATTGCATACACATAAAATACATTATTTAATTGAAAATAGAAGATTATCTGCACTTTACTAACAAGGGTCCAAACGCGAGGAGGACGTTGCAGTTGCAAGAGGAACTGCAACTTTTCTGAGGATAGCCCAGACACTTCCATGATCTTCAACAGATTCGCTTCATTTTGTGCCACCGCAGATAAAAGATTTAGCTCTTTTTCTGTCATATTTTGTTGATTTTGAGACATAATTTCTTTTGTTTACAAATTTTTCTTCCTCTTCCCAAGACGCAAAGACGCAACTACGCTGTAGTGTAAACGGCAAACCTGCTTCTCTGCGTCTTCTCCGATATCGATAGGTAACGCACCAAGTGTAAAAAGCCTATTACATTTATTCAGAAATAGGGTATACGATAGGTCCATACTCCGTAAATATGTTGCCGATGTGTAGTTAGCGTGTAGTTGCCGTGTAAAAATAGGGACTTATTTGCTGACCTATCTCGTTTAAACCTTATTTTAAGCAGAATCCAATAAGTGGAGTTTTTATAATTGGTCAATCTTATAGAAAATTGTTGCATCTATCTGTTAAAACTATTTGTTTGGGGTTCAGTATGCTATTCAGCTAGTAAAATTAAACAGAATATCAAAATCGAGGAATATTATTTTTGTCGGTATTTTTACGGGTTATTTTTTTAAATGAGACCGTTCTCTTGGGTATATTTCTGATGGTCGGACGGTATATTTTACCGATGATGGGCACATACCCCTTAGGAAATGGATATTATAGAATTTAGGAATTGTTTGTCATACCATGCACCAGTTAATGCGTAAACTAGTTTTAAAGCTACCTCAAGGAAATTTTATAGTTTGAAGTGTTCTTGCTGATACTAAAAATATATATCGGAATCGAGATGTTTATACAGAAAACAAATCAAATGCATTAATGGGTCAAAAAATGTCAATCTGTGGATTTTTCAAAGGAAAAAGGGTATAAATATCTCATACCACCGCCACAAGGCTCAAACGAACCTCACCTCACCTGCGAACCTACATTGACATGATGGTATGTTAGGCAATGGGGTGGACTTCACCTTGCATGCGTTGAGTTCTCTGAGCCGTTTTGCCTGTTGCCCATACCTGTTGCTCATAAATTTTTTCTTCAGTTTTCCAGCCCTCGCCATGAGTCATTTTTAAAGTATTTCGGTTTTATTTTTAGTTGCTAGTTTTCTCTTAATTGTGTCCAACTCACGCCGCTTTTCCATCCAAAATCACTGACAATGCAGGTGAGGGGTACATTTCCACGCATGGCCAGCGCCAGCTGTGCTGGAAACGCTTGGAGTTCCACTTTTGTGGGTGTGTGCTGCACCTGAAATATGAAATTCCATATTTGGGCAGATGCGATTCGCAGTCGCAGGCCCAAAATGAATGTATTTTGAATGAAAACTCACGTGGCTCGGTCTTTAACAGGACCCAAATGAAGACACTGAGTGGAATGATGTGCTGCGGGCCAAGGGAATCATCGGGCCCAAACAGAAGGAGGCCGAAATCACAGAGGACCAAATCCAAGCGCTGATGGACGATGCGATACAGCGGCGCACAGACCTACCCCTGAGTGAGGGCCAGCGCGACAAAAAGATCGACGACATGTCGCTGGACGAGCTGGATGAGCTGGAAGACTCTGAGGATGAGGCTGTGCTGGAGCAGTACCGCCAGAAGCGCATTGCGGAGATGCGCGCCACTGCCGAGAAGGCCAGGTTTGGCAGCGTGCGCGAAATCTCGGGACAGGATTATGTGAGCGAGGTCACCAAGGCGGGCGAGGGCATCTGGGTGGTGCTGCACTTGTACGCGAACGGAGTTCCGCTCTGCGCTCTCCTCCACCACCACATGCAGCAGCTGGCTGTGCGATTCCCGCAGACCAAGTTCCTGCGCTCCGTTGCCACCACTTGCATACCCAACTTCCCCGAGAAGAACCTGCCCACGATATTCGTCTACCACGAGGGCGCCATGCGCAAGCAGTTTATTGGCCCCCTGGAGCTGCGCGGAGAGAAGCTGACTGTTGAGGAGCTGGAGTTTATGCTCGGTCAGGTGGGCGCCGTTGCCACGGAAATAACCGAGGATCCTAGGCCGCAGATCAGGGACAAATTGCTGGCTGAATTGGTTGACAAGAGCTCAGACTTTTTCTAAAGCTCATAACATCGCCACATCCCCACCCACATCCCCACCCACATCCAAATCCCGTTAAATTATTTTCAGAGATGACCTGTGTGCCCGTCTACTGAGATCATGTTGTATCATTTATGTTTCGTTGCCGTCTTGTGCTGTTTCTTCACAAATAAACCTTTACTTTTCTACATGAATCCGGATTCACTTATTACTCTGCTTGGCACTGCTGGCCGCCGCCGTCTTGGCCACGCTCTTGGGCTTGCCCCGGAATATGTTGGGATCGATGATGTTGTACGGGTGCTCGCAGGCCGGATTGAGGACGCGGCCGCGCCGCAGCTCGTGCTCTTCGAGCAGGTGGGGGGCGAGCAGCAGGAAGAGTTGCTCGGTCCACGAGGGCAGTCCGAAGCTGGAGAAGCAAAGCTCCCAGTAGGGCAGTCCCAGATGGGCGATGGACATCCGTAGGTATTCGCTGAAGGTCTCCGCCAGGAACTGCCAGCTCAGGGTGTTCAGCTCCAGCAAGTAGAACTTGGGATTGTTCGAGCTCGTCGACTCGTACAACATGCACACCTGGGCGAAAGGGAAAGTCATTATCTAGAGTCTAAAGACCCAAAATAGATCTGTATCACCTTGGCCATCTCGTTGATGTTGTTTATCTCGAATAACTTAGACTTGGCCGTGATGGTTGGCGTGGCGTTTCCCCACTTATCCTTTCCAGTGCCACTGGAGGCGTTCGGCATTGCCAGGGGCAGAAGACTGGTCGTCGAACTGGAGCCAGCTCCCGGCTGGTCAGTGCCCCCGCTGGTGACAGCCGGCGGGTGAGCAACCCCACTGCTCGAGTGCGTCGTCTCTATGTTCTCCCGAAGAAGGGTCACCTGGAGCAGGTGCGGGAAGTAAATATGTCCCACGCGGCGAACGTCATTCGCTGTCGTGTGGTGGAAGCAGGGAGATGTGTTTTAGCAGGTCTCCGCATATGACGCACTACTCACGCGCATACTGATAGCTCCAGTTCAGCACGAAGCCATCGGTGGACAAGTAGAACTTCTTCATGTCCTCAGGCAGGTAGACGCAGTGTCTTTGCTCCCAGTTCACTACCTGGCAGGCGTTCAGCGGCTGCCGTCGCTCCAGGTTCACATTGCACACTCGCGGCACGGTCGCTGACAGGGCGTTAGGGTTGAGGAGGTTAGAGGAGTGCTATCTGGATGGATAATCATTCCATCGGTGGATACTCACCGAGCGTCTTGATGAGGCCCAGCGTCAAATTTTCGTAGAATGCATCTTCCGGCGAGAGTTTCTTGTTCATTATTAAATAATTTTCGGCAAACAAAAAAAAATGTGTGTCACTTTTGCTTATCAGATGTGTGTTTCTATTAGTTTTTATTCGCTTCCAGATTGATTCGAGCAAACAAAACTTGGCTGGAAGCGTGTTGTGATGGAAACGGCAGGGCCGGCGGGGTGCTCGCTCATTCCTGCTAACAATAATCGAATAAATGGCAGAGGACTACGGCTATATTTGGGTAGAATTCGACCTGCTCCCAAATGGTAAAGGATCAGAAAACTTCAACCAACTTACAACATTGAAAAGAATTTATTTACAAGTATCATGAGATCGGTAAAGATACAAAAAAAAGCAGTGGACGGACAGTCGACAATTAATCATAGTTTGCGAATGGGGAAAGAGTTTCATTGACATAATGGAGGTGACAATGTTTTCTTTGAGCTTTTAGTCGGCATTGCTTGTGGCCTGCAGGTTGCGTTCTCATCTCTTGCTCGACACGTTAGCCTCGCTCTCGGCCTCCTCCTCGTGTCAGGGGACCTCCCAGACGGTGGACTCCACCGACCGTCGAGGCCGGGCTGCCACCTCCACATGGGCATCGAGTCCATCGCTGAGGCGACTGAATCGTCGCGCCCAGCTGCCGCGATTAGTGCCCTGGCTGCCGGCCACCGATGTCCGGTGGCTGGCATCACGGAACAGGCTCATGATGTCCTGGCTGTCACCCTGGGCCCGCTTGATGCCGTGCTGGTACTTGGCCTCCTTGGCCAGCAGCTGTTCGCGCTGCATCTGTGTCTTCACCTCGGACGGCACATCGGGTATGATGAACTGCATGATGCCGGTGATTACAAACACGACGTGCTGTTCGGGGTAAAAGCAACATTAGGCGACAATCCTTGCATCGTGAGAACTGAAACTACTGACCTCAAAGACCACGACGAAGGCTAGACGGGCGGCAAACACGTGCCAGTAATGGGGACTCAGGCCATACGCATCGTAGTCCTTGGGGCCGTTCCTGCAAAAGGATTATGCATGGTTGTGAGCATCATTGGAACCAGATACCAAAGGATGTCGCCCTACCGATAGCCCCGATATTGACAGGTGTCTGGATCGCGCTCGCTGACCGAGGCGCCCCACTCCTCCTTGTAGTCCGAGGTGTTGAATATCGAGAGCGAATGCTCTATGTAACCGGCCAGGGTGTGGGTCTCCGAGTAGACGAACTTGTAGACCATGCGCGGTATAAAGTCACTGGTGTAGGCGATCACGAAGGCATTCGAGACGACGGCCGTGTAGGTTATGATTCGCAGGATGCCGTACCAGGCCCCAATATCCTCGACGCGCTCGGCCAGTGGGCGCCTGGCCTGCGTCACCATCTTGTATGCGTCTAGCCGGATCTCGGCCACATTGTTAAGAAGCGCAAAGAGCGGGGCCAGGGGAAATGCGGCCACAAAGAGGGTGACAAAGCCGTATTGAAGAACTATTTTTCAAGAAATTAGACTCATGGAAGGCACCGTATAGGAAGCTACTTACTCATCTCCAGGTACTCATCGAAAAGGGCCAAGCGACCCGGGTCCTGCATATGATAGTCCTGCTCCCAAGCCATGTGCAGATGTGACTCGTCCTTTGTCGCCTGGAAAGTGAAATAAAACGAAAATTGGAATGATCTACTGGGTGAACTCGTACTCCGATTACCTGTTTGTGCTTTCGCTGGCGCCACCAGTTCCAGAACTTGGGGAACAGATACTCCATAAAGTTGTTCCAGCACTGCTTACCCACCATTATGATGGCCAGTTGGATGCAGAGCTCGGACAAGCATCCCGCCGGGTCACAGATGTCGTTCTTCAAACGGAAAAACTCGCTCCGACGCGCCCCTTCATCCCCGGGATAGTCGAAGAAGCGGCCCTTGAAGAAGGCGATGTATATAAGCGACGAGTAGAAGTTCATGAACTCAAAGAAGAAGATCTTGAACGTATAGGAGTCCTCGTACTCGGTGTGGGTGCGCGGATTCTCCAAATTCGTTAGCTTGATTGCCATGCGATGGTATATCTGTGCACGAAAATAGAAGCGTGAATCAATACCGAATGTATGGGAACTCCAAGAGTGTAACGTACTCGTGTGAGTATCATTATGACCACCAGATTGATCAATGCGGCTGTGACACTGGTGAAAAGTTTGGCATGCTCCTTCACGAAGAATCCACCGCCGCCATAGATGACCGAAACCAGCGTAATGCGGTACAGGATGGTGCCCAGGACAGCGGATAGCACAACGGAGATCTGAATTGGATCAAGAGTGGAAATATTAAATGACTAGAGGCACACTCTGCGCCCCTGCGCACTCGATTTGCTCTTCTATCCACTATGCCACTTCTATCGCAAAGCTAATATATGTACATATGTACCCCTATACCCTTTGAGTATTAGATATAAAAATAGCCTCGATCATATTCAGACGTTTAATTTTTGCTCACGTATGCTTTGAATAATATATCGGGCGACGACGACACCAAAACCATTTATATTTTTATATATTGGAGAGATATTTGTAATCTGAACACTCAACTCACTCACCATAAAGAGCACCGCGCTGCCGGTGACAACGAATCGAATGGCCCGGCTCCAGGTGGACATGTAGGGTTCCTTCTCGCGTGTGACGGGATTCATTCGGAACGTGGTCGCATTGGTCTCAAACTCGGGCCGGTTCTCCTCATCCATGTCCACGTTGTGCAGATCCCATTCCCAAACAAGGACCGATTGCTTGCGTTTCCATAGTTCCAGAAAGGTGGTGGCTATTGACAAAAAATGACTCATATCCTAGTCCTACATGTGGCATTGTGGAGACACTTACCCCAGAAGGACATGAATATGGCAAAGAATACAGTCGAGGGATTGTCAAATAGGTAAGTGAGACGTGAGAAGAGGCAGGACTCCGACAGCCTCTGGTAGCTACAGGCCTTGTCACAGAGTGGGCAGAGGGTGATGTTGCCGGTTCCAAACTCGTTACATATCTCCTTGCTGGGCGTGTTGTCTTCGGACTCCAGGGTGGCCAGGCCGTAGATGAAACAGAGAGTGCCCACCACGGAGGGGTACACCAGCATTTCCGTGTAGAATCCGAGCCAGCAGAAGTACAGCGCTATCTTGTCCCCAAAGTACTTGCGCACCAGGCAGAGCGGCTGCTTCTTGTACCACTGTGAGGGATGTGCCCAGGTCTGGTAGAGCACCCGCCTGTCAAGGGAGATGCCGCTAGAGTGCGGCCGATCGTAGCGCCCCTCGTGCAGGGGGAAGCACCCTAGGTAGGTGCCATCGTTCATCAATCGCCGTATCCCACTGCGGTCGGTTTCGTCATAAGGCGTGCGTATCAGAACCTGCATGACCATCAGGGAGCGTTGAGCACTGGTGAATGCGGTGGCACGATCCTTGACGATGAATCTACAGAGGGATCTTTATAAGTTCTTGCTTTGCGGCCAAAAATTATGAGAACCTACTGCTCCTCCGGGTTTCCATTAGCTGTGGCTGCCTTAAAGGTTGTCTCTCCCTCCAGCAAGCTCTGATCGAGCTGAATCTTTTTGGTCAGACGCTGCCACACCTCCTTCCAGTACTGCACATTCCGTAGGACTACATTTTCCTCATCCTGCAACAAAAAAGTATCAGGATCGTCATTGAAACATGGGGCTAATGCGAATACTTACCCAAGATGGCTTCACGGTTATGGTTATGAAGCGCTTGATGGGCAGCTTCAGGTTCATGACCTCAGCGAGTCTGGTTTCCAGTCGCCAAGGCAGATGGATTTTTAGGAAAAAGGTTTTCTCGTTGAACGACTGCGACTTGTCCTCCAGCTCCACCTCGAGTCCCTCCTTGACCAGGTTCTCCATGAAAGTACGCCTGAGGTCGCGCCGACGTGCCTCCGCCTCCGTCATGACGCCCAGATCCTCTTCCTCCCAGGCCAGCACCATGTCGACTTTTCGACGCCCGTCTCGAAACATAAGGGACTCGGGGTCGAGCCCCTCCCGGTCCTGCTTGCTGATGCGTCGCTCATTCTCCGAGTCCCCCGTAATGCTATTGCTCTTGCTTGCCTTCCGGCTGCCGTAGTAGCTGCCGCTGATGCTGCTCGCTGTGTCGGAGGCCTTACGCTCCGTGGGCAACAGTTGCCGGTAACCGAACTGGTCAGCCAATACGTTGGAGTGCGAGGACTCCATGACCTCGTACGACTGATTCACCCCCTCCTCCGAGCTGGACTTATGGCCCCCCAGGGTGGGGCTCAGATTAAGGCCTAGGGTGCGGCGCATGGCTGTGCCCGGAATATCCTCTTCATGACTGCCAACAATCTTCGGGCCGAAGGCCTGTGTGGGGCTGGGCTCTGCCGAATCACCCTCCAGGTGGGTGGGCAGCGGCATGCCAATAGAGTTCGACTTCTGGTATAAGGAGCCGTTGCTGGCTCTCACCACAGAGGCGTTGAGCCACTTTTCCGTGTAGGCAGCAGAGCTGGCCCGACAGGTGGTCGCCTCAGTTCGCTTGGACCTCGGCAGGATTGGAGTAGCGGTCTTGAGTACCACGGCGGTAGAGTTCTCCGGCTCCGGCCGGCTCTGGTTAGTCAGGTAGCTGTAGATGTTGTCTCCTGGATCTCGCTCGGTATCCATTATTCGCGTGTGTGGATCGGGTTCCTTTGGGAGACGGAAGCTGTAAAAATTGACTGGACACGGGACATCGGACATTGATACACTCACCCCATAGGAAATCAGTCGGCCTGCCACAATGCCACTGTCCTGGCTGAGGCGTCGAGGTCGTAGCTTGGTCTGGCTGTGGCGGATTATTCGCTCGCTCTTGGCAGGACTGGACATCACCTCACGTCGTGACGTCGTCTCAGGTCGTGGGTTTCGCAGCGTTGGCACCGAAAGGAATCCTGTGGGATGAATCTGATCAGCAACTGTGTAGGCACTGATCCAGGGGATGCACTTACGGGGGAACTGAAATACCAACTGCTCGCTGAGTGGATCGCTTTCCTGGGCTGCGCTGCCGATGAGATTCTCTCGCGAACTGGCCTCCGTTATCGGAGCGGTACTCTCGTCATCCACGCTGTCGATGCGTATTTTAAATATGTGGGACTTGTCGCCAGACCGCTTTCCAGGACTGCTCATTGTGGGACTACTCTTGGCTGTCGATTTTCTTTCCTTGTCTGGTATGTCCGCTGGTCTATGTCGTCATGGAAATCTGTGGAACACAATCGAAAATGTAAAACCAGAAGGATATGCTACGTGGTGTTCAGTTTGGCCCACTTTGTACATTCGAAACACCTGCTCCAGTACCCATGATAAACTATTTAAGGTTTGCCGCGGTTTGTTGACAGTCGGAATAGAACGCAACGGAGAAAAAGTATTGAAAAGTTTGACTGAGATGGGTGACATGCATAAACCTATGCCCTGCGACTTCCCGGAGAGTCCTGCGATATTACAAATTCATGGATGTTTATATTACGGCCCTCGAGTGGCTATTCATATTCGTTTTTGTATCTTCATTTACCAGTCCCAACCCAATCAGAAGCGGTATCACGCACACGCTCGACATTGACCCAGGAATTCTTCCCTCCGTTCCTTTCCGTTCCGTCCGGTGTGGTTTGGTTCGGTTCGGTTCGCCTCTGTTCGGGTCTGGATTCTTTGTATTTGTCCAACTTGATGAGGGTTTACGGACTTGTTCAAAGTGCCCGGACATTAGTCAATGCACTGTGGGAGCAGCTCCACTTGGGTCGCAAAGGTTAGGCAAACAAACTTGTTGCTAGCAAACCGAACCCCTTCCCTTGCGGTCGAGTGACAAGTGCTCTAGATAATTGGCCCCGATTAGTGCTGGATAAATGTGTATCGTATGAGACATACGAGTGCGTATAATAGTACACGGGGGGCGGTACAGGTACAGTGTGTGGGACTGTCTGGATAAAACTACTTTTTGGGTGTTGTAAAAGTTTTTCGAGTTGCACGAGAAGTTAGCCCCAAAACATATCTTGGCCCAGGGTCAAACAAATAAATCCGTACTCGTACCTGGACTATGTATACTATTGGGTGTACGACGGTTTCGAAATGTCAGCGCTGGTTGGCAGTTGTGCAAAGTCCCATGCCATCGAAGTAATTACAATTGAAGGATTATTGATCGCTCCTGTCCGTTCTTAGCGATATGAAGTACTCGAAGAAACAATCGATTATTGATTTGCACTCCTGCACTCGGATGCAGCTAAACGCGTCTCTCACTCTTCGTTTCACAATCGCCAATGTCCCATATCCCTACGATCTATAGCGCTGCGCTTCAATGGACTTACAGCAGTGGGGCACTATTGATTTTGTATGTCTGTAATCATTATCCTTGAATCAATGCTCATAGTATCCAGGCCCTCTGCGCTTGCATGTCCCTCCGTATAAGCCCGCACTTGACCCAAAACTTTTCGCCCTGCATATGGGTCTTTGGACCGATTGTTCAGATTTTTCCGACTGTTCCGATGTGTCCGGCTCCGGCTCTCGCGCACGAATGACCACAGCAATCCAACTGTCACTGTCTCTGTCTCTGTCGCTGGTGTCAATGGTCGTTGACGACCTGCACTGGATACATATATCAGCACTCCTGGATAGATAATCACGGTTGTACATGTTTCTGTTTCTGTTCGATATGGCGCTCTCTCGGTGAATAGTAAAACGAGCGTATGCCTGCCATTGGACCATCGCCCACACGAATATCCTATTAATATTGGGCCTCGTGTTGGTTATTCGTGATAAGTTTCTAATTTTAAATCAGGTCTAGTAACGCTTCCCCGCTAGTATCTTTAGACTACTTTCTGAATGACGTCAGTTGCCATAGGGCGGGTTAAGGATAAGACTTGAACATCTTTTTGTTGTGGAATAAGTCATATGAGGCAATAGCTTTTAGACTACACATACTTGTATTTGAGCTGCGAGTATTCCCCTGGCTGGGGATCCAATTCGTGACCATAAAAATAACCTCCGTGCAGGGGTCCCTTATGCAGCCAGGCCAGTATTATTATTCTCGGACGTGGAATCTATTTTGATTGAATGTACGTCATTAATAGCGCTATTCCTAGTCTTGGTGCGTGCTGTTCAGTTGGCTCTGCTCTAGAATGTCGTACTGTACGAGTGCTTTGATTGGCACCACCTATAGATAGGAGTACCTATGCAAATGGCACCTATTTATTTTGATATGCGGCCATCTACTCGTAGGTAGGTGTATCCATCATACTTATACGAGTTCAATCGGAACTTTTGATTGAATGGAAACATTTTGAAGGCCCAATGCTCAGGGGTACAGCTGCGATGTACTACACCCAGCGACAAAAAAAAAGCCGCACTCCGAAATTTCATGAATTTTTGACTTCTCTAGCGTGGGATATCCCGAAATGTTATTCGATTCGTCTATTTTTTTTTTTTGTGAGTCCCTGTGAATGTTTTTTTTGTTTTTGCGTGCGTTTCCTGTCGCCTTAGTTTCTGGAAACATTTCTTGCAAAACATTTTACTTAGGAGTCTTTAAGAAGTATGCCTAAAGGAAAACAGATGACGGTGACTGAAAAGTCAAAAATTATTGCCTCGGCTGAACGAAATGTCTCCATTCGAAAAATAGCGGATCGAACTAAGTTCAATGAAAGCTCAGTGCGACGATTTTTGAAAAAATTTCGTGAGACTGGACAAAGCAAATTGGGGTTAATCTGAGTGGTCACGAATCTCGGATGAGTCAAAATTTAACCTCATTAGACCCGATGGTTCCCGCACAGTTCGCCGCAGAAAAGGGTAACGCTATTCCGAAAATTGCTGCATTGCCAGAGTGAAGCATTATCCTTATATTATTTTATGGGGATGCATATCTAAATATAAAACAGAATCCCTAATAATTATTAAGGGTATGGTGAATTCAAAAAAGTATGAAGTGGAGTTATTCGCAGTGGATTTGTGTCCAGTATGGAATCACTTAGTGAGAGAGAAGATCACATCTTTCAGGACGATTCTGTACCTTGCCATCGAGCGCGCTCTGTAAGTCAACTAGTTTCAACTATTTTTTACAGACAGGTTAACATTTTGAAGACGGAATTGGGCATAAAGTCCCTAGATTGGCCAGGTAACAGCCCCGACCTCAATTCGATAGAGAACGTCTGGGCCCTTATGACTGCCAAAATGAGAAAGCGGAAGCCCAAAACTATGGTTGAAATAGGGGAGGTTATAGAAAAAGTTTGGTTTGAGGAGATAGCGGAGGAATATTTGAGGGCTTTATGCGATTCGATGAGTCGAGGAGAAGGCGACTACTACGAACGCCCGAGATCTTTTTGTATTTTTTCGATATTTTATTCTTCGAAACCCCTTTCAATAAACTGTCTATGTTCCTAAAAGTAGTATTTTAGCCTCCAGCTAAACATGAATGAAGTACACTCGAAATTATACGAGTCATCTCCATTGCATTTGCACTGTTGCAGGACATTCTGCTGGCAGCTGCACTAAGCAATTCATAGATTCCATCCATATTTGTTGGGAGTTTTTCATGGTTTTCAGACATTTAGAACATAAATTCATTATGGAGTTTAGGAATGTCCAACATTTTATTTCATTCGTCAGACTTAGACTTCTACCAAATTCCAAAAAGTTCAGTTTAAAAACGAAACAAAAAAGTTTGTTTAAATTTATTTAAATTTTTTATTTTTTATTTTAATAGTCTTTTTAGCCAAGTATCAGCGTGCCTTCGATTTTGAAGTTACCCGATTTGTGGCGCATGCATCCACTAAGTAGAAACGTGAGGGGCACGTTATGCCTATCGCCCCAATTCTTGCCGACGACTGGAGTGAGATCTTGGCATTCTGTTTGGCCGGCAAGTTGGATCCGAACTTGGAAAGCCACCTCTGGCCGATAAGTGCACAAAATTATGAGCAGTATTTTTAGTGTTACAAGATGCATTTAAATTTTGTGCAATCGAAATCGTGAAATTTGTCACTTGGCAAGTAAATAAACTTTCATTGCATTTTCATTTGATTTCCATTAATTAGAAAAATTTCTTCCCGCTGCCCCCGAAGATGTATAAATATAGTTTATATATTTTTTGCATCGAGTGGAACAGTTGGTCAGCCTCCTTCATCGTACCAGTTGTACAATAAAGAGAGACTGCGTTGGAAAATTGGCAAGCAGATCCAGCTGAGCCTTCAGAACACGCCGAGTCAGGTGACGGCCGACTTCTCCTTCTCGACTCTGGCTTTTCCCGGACTCGCCACTCGCTAGGTTAGACATGGGGGGATGTTGAGAGGGCTACAGATAGTTTCCGGCGGAGAGAATACGAACTTTGACACTTATAAATTTCTTGTGTACTTTAATTTGTCATTATACCCGGTACTCGAAGAGTATAGGGGTATATTAGATTTGCGGTGATAGCGGATGTGTGTAACGCCCAGAAGGAAGCGTTTCCGACCCCATAAAGTATATATATTCTTGATCAGCATCAATAGCCGAGTCGATATAGCCATGTCTGTCTGTCCGTACGTCCGTCTGTCCGTCTTCATTTGCGCCTAGATCTCAGAGACTATCAAAGCTAGAGCAACCAAATTTTGTATTCAGTCTTCTTTGTCATCACACTACTACAAGTGTATCTCAAAATTTCGCCCACACAAAAGACGAAAATCTGTGGCATGCACAATTAGGATAATACAAGAAAACTAAAAACGCAGAATCATGAGAAATGACCGTGTCTACCAGATTGCCGAATCTTGATCAGGTCGAACTACTAGTATAGCCAGAAGGAAGCAATGAAATTTCAGTCGTTACGCAACGCCTGCCAAGCGCTTACTCATTCCCTCTCTCTCTCTCGCACACACTTCCACGTCTCATTTATGTAGTTATACATGTACATGTAGAAATGTAGAAGCAGAGTTCAAATTATATGTAAATAAAAATAGAAACAGATAACTTCTAATATATAAAAATCTACCATAGGGTTCGACCTAATTTTTTGAAATTTTCCATTTTGGCCAAAATTTAGTTCGTCCATTTTGCGAACATATAATAAATTACATAAATCATAAGATCACATATATTCTGACTGAGTACCGGGTATAAAGTAGAGCCGCGGCCTTTGCCGCGGCTCACAACGTTTCCTCTCGTTTCTTTTTATACCCGTTACTGGAAGAGTATAGGTTTATATTCGATTTTTGGTGATAATGGATGTGTGTAACACTTAGAAGGAAGCGTTTTCGACCCCATAATTGCAAATTGCCGAATTTGGATCTGGTCGGATCATTGTCATAGCCAAAAGGCACAAATTAACTATCAGTGGCTAGGCAACGGCTTCCAAGCGCTTACTCATTCCCTTTATTTCCTTTATATCCCCCTTTATTTCCGTTTCGACGAGTATGCAGTGGCACTTCTGCTTGTAGTCATGAAAATCAATTAAAATTAAAGGCCATCATCACCCGCTGACGAAACCCCCCACCCTTTCGTGTATCCTTTCTAATGCTTTGAACTCATTTGGAAACAGTTTTGAGGGTCTCATTCTAAGGAATATAGGGTACCAGGAGCCAGGTACCAGGTGCCAGTGTTCTTTTTGGATATTTTTGATATTTTAATCCTTGTAATCATTCTTCGAAAGTATTATTTTAGCCACCACCTAAATATGAATGAAATACACTTGAAATTTGACGATTATATGATATCTAAACCTAGTTCGGATCGGTCACAATTACCGAGTCATCTCCATCGGTCTTGCACTGTTGCAGGACATCCTGCTCGCAGCTGCTCGTAGCCTTGTTAAAGTATAGTCCCTGTCCGCAGTCCCCCTCGATCTTCTGGCCGTGCACACACACGAAGAAGCCGCGGCAGTTGTCGACATCGCGAGCCAGCTGTCCGTGCTTTCCGTTGCATACGCCTACGCGCTCGCCGTTCTCCATGAGGCAAGTACCGTCGCTCTGGCGACAGATCCTAAGGAGGCTGTCGAAGCTCTCCCCATTGCGGCAGCGTTGGGACACGGGCACATCATCCTCGCAGCTGGTGTAGCGCCGGCAGTCGCCCTGCTCGGCCACGGAGGTGCCATTGCCAATCACGCTGCACAGGCTGTCGAAGGACGTGGGTGTGTCGCTGCATTGCTTGTCCTGAGCGCTCTGCTCCCGCACTGAAAAATTTCCGGGCAGCTCCGTTGGCGAGTCCACATCGCCGGTTAGCTCCAAGGCTTGGCACTGCTGGAGCGTTACGTTGAAGAAATGGCCGGAGTAGCAGCACTCGTGGCGAAGCTTTGCGGAGACGCAGATGTAGAAGTTATTACAGTTCACCGGATCCGGTAGAATGTAGCCATGCTTGCCCTCGCATACCAGCGGATCTGGCGGCACATGTTGGTTGTTTGTCTCCTCATCATCGTCCACCTGCTCCACGAACGGACAGGAGCCGTCATCCTGCACACACAATAGCTGCTCTGGATCAAAGAAACTCCCCGTCCCACACCGCTGAGCCACAGCAACGCCACCGGCACAGATAAAGTACCTCGTGCAGTCGCTGCGGTTGGCCAGGTAGCTCCCCTCTTGGAGGGTACCACAGCTGTAGACTGTGCTGCTGTTTCCTTCCAGTTGTCCGTTCTGGCACTGTTCCAGCGCCTGCGAGTCTGGCTCGCAGGCCCCCAGCACGGGATTGAACTGCTGCCGTGCCGGACACTCCACTGGAATCGCTATGCCACGCACGCACGCGTAGTACAGGTTGCAGTAGAGCTCGTGGGGCAGGCGCAATCCGTGCAGCCCCGCACATACCTTTTCGCTAGGTTTCTCCTCCCCAGGGTCAGATTCCCTCTGGCACTGACCGTGGTCAACGCGGCACAACGAGAGCAGGCTGTGAAAGTACAGTCCCTGCTCGCACTGGTGAAGGTGCGTACCATTCTGACTGGAGCAGCTGTAGTACGCACGACAGTCCTCGGGATGAGCCACTAGTTTGCCGTCCTCTACTCCTAAGCAGATGTCCAGCTGGCAGGTGCCATCGTTGGGTCTGCAGTATCCCTGAGCGGCGTCGAAGAAGCTACCGGAGGCACAGCTCTGCAGTAAAGCAGGCTGCTGCTGCAGGCACAGGTAAAACCGTGTGCAATCCTGTGCATCGGGCACGCTTAGGCCATCTGGTTGGCCCATACAGCTGTTCTCCGCAGCCGACAAGGTCAGAGCTTGAGCTTGCTCCAGGCACTCGGCCTGGGCCCGACACGTGTTCAGTTGCGGGACGAATTGTTGGCCACGAAGGCAGCTTCCCAGGAGCCACTCCTCTCCCTCGCAGTAGTGGAAAAACGGAGTGCAGTGACCTCCGTCCGCTGGGATCAGTGGCAGAGCCCGTAGCTCCTGATTATGGCAGATACGGCGCATGCCGTTCGCCTGGCACCTGCCATCGCTGGGTACGCAGCCGAGCAGTGGCTCGAACTGTTGTCCCTCGAGGCAATGCATCCGCACCCACTGGCCGTCCGAGCATTGGTCATAGATGCTACAGCTGCCGATCATGCCGCGTTTTTGGCCGCCAACACAGGAAGTCGTGGTGTTCTGCGGACACTGGCCGGCGTCGTTAGGCAGACAGTAATTGCGGTCCCGGCTAAAGTACATTCCCAGTGGACACTGGTGCCGCCACCATACGTTGTCCAGACACATGAGGAAGCTGTCGCAGCTCGCCAAGGACGGACGCACGGCCAGGTGCTGGCAATCCTCGGGCGGACTCAAGGTGATTGTTGCGTTGCAAATGTCCCGATCGTTTTCCTTTGCGGGAGCCGGCAACGGCAGGCAGGAACCCATCAGGGCAGAATAGTAGTGCTGCTTGGGGCAGTTACGAAGGCGCCATTTGCTGCCAGTGCACCGGAAGTACTGTAGGCAGCTGCCATTTCTGATGGACATCGTTTGGGCCTCGCTACGGTTGGTGCAGGGTGGCAGATAGGTGATCCGCGCAAAGGCACAAACCATGTCGTCTTTTGGCTCCAGGCAGCGCTGCTGCTCTGGGTTGTAGTAACGATGATCGGAGCAGGTGCGTCGTCGCCAGTGCCCCTCCACGCAGATCTCGTACTGGGAGCAGTTCGCTGGAACCGATCGCTTCTCATCCACGCCGCAGGCAAGCTGAAAACAATAGAGAACAAGGAAGCTGAGTGAGTTTTGTGACTGGGTATGCGGCAGAAATACGGGATAATAATCTAATAATACATATATTCTTAATATGGAAATAATTTCATTCTTGGCTAAGATGAGCGTATGATACGGCAGTATGATCATACGGGAGTGTTCAAAGAATATGATTCAAGAAAGTCCCTGATTACCTGCCAGGTGAGAGCTAGGAAGATCCTCATGTTCCATTCTATAGACAAATAAATAAAAGGCCGAAAGTATAATTCATCTTGTTTGAATTTATTGTTGCTCATATGTGTGCGGTTATTTGTATGGTACATTATAGAAGTATAGAAGTGGAACAAGCGGAACTTTCACATTAAACATAACTCATAAATAACATGGGATTATATACTCGTAAGATAGGGTATGCGTATGCGTAAGCGTATGCGTGGGCAGGGATTATGCAAGTTTCTGGAAGAATCTCTTAAGGAATGACAGTGACCTTACTTTTTCCTGCGCCTCCAGCGAGCGCTTCTGGATGGCATGATCTGCGCACACTCCCAGCTCGGGCGCGAATATTTGGCCGATTGAGCAGGCATGGAAGGTGACACTGACTCCGTCCGTGCCGTCGCATGAGCAGAATCCGGATTTTGTGTTCTGGGCAGCGAAGGGCTCATAGCGAGCCCGCTTCTGGCACTCCAGCAAATTGCAGGCAATGTTGCCGATGACACCTTTCATTATGCACTGGCCCTGGGCAATATCGAAGACGTGTCCTTCGTCGCAGTGGTGGTAGGTGGCGACTCCGTCGCAGCTGCAGAATCCAGCACTGGTGTTCCTCGCCTCGAACGGTTCAAACTGGGCGCGACCCCTGCATTGTCGAGAGTCGCAAGCCTCGATCGTGCAGGCGGCCAAGTCAGCGTCATAGAGCTCGCCGTTCTCGCAGCTGTGGTAGGTGGTGACCCCGATGTCCTCGCAACTGCAGTATCCACTGGTCGTGTTGCTGGCCGAGAATCTCGAGAATTGTTCGCGCTTGGCGCATTGCGTCACGTCACAAGCCGCATCGGTGAACATTTTGGCCGAAAGACAGGCGTCGAAGGCAGGATTATACACTAAGCCCACGTCACATGGCAAAAAGACCTGACTTCCGGACATGCACACGCAGAAGCCGCTGGTTGTGTTCAGGGCCGCAAAGGTGGATAAATCCGCCAGAGTGTCGCATTTCCCGGTTTCGCACACGGAGCATGGTGCCTGTGTGTGTAGAGTCGATTTTAGTGAGTTGTGGTGTTCCCTTTCAATTTGTATTAAATGGGACTTACCGAGGGTATGACGCACATCTCTTGTGCTGCGTCGAAAACCATTCCCGTGCTGCATGTGTCGTAGAAAACTTCGCCATTATCGCAAACGCAGAATCCGGCAGGATCATTGTCCGTTTTGGGGGGGAACGGCACATAATCAGGCATGCTCGCCGTGCACTTGGATGCATCGCACATGCAGCTGGAGTCAACCTGTGGGTGGTGGGACACACGTCTTAATTGAAGAACCAGAGATGAATTTGATTGATCTCGACAATACCTTGGGCGGCATGCATATCTTATAAGTCCAGTCGAAGAGCTCGCCCTCGGGGCAATCAAGGTAGTTGGGAAGTCCGTCTTCGCAATAGCAGAATCCTGTTAGGTCACCCTCTGGCTTGAATGGGTCGTATTCCGGGACCACGTCGCATTGGTTAGCGTCACACTGGACGGTGGCACAGGGATCCTGAAAATGGATAATGGGAGACAAATGTGAGAATGTAGTTGAAATGTGTTGAAGAACTTTGTTTCCATCATTACCTCTGGCTCTGTGCAGATCCCTAACAACTTGTCGTAGATCTGGCTATTCAAGCAGTCTTCGTAGATAGGGCAGGAGTCCCTGCAGTAGCAGAAGCCAGCTGTGTCCGGAGCGGGGAATGTTTCGTAGTCCGCCTGATTGTCGCATTGCGTCGCGTCACATACGTTAGTTGTGCAGATTACCTGAGGACATTGGGGTGAAGAGATGACTTGAGGAACTCCACCAGAGTCATGGATGGTACTTACTTCAGGGACCAAACACGCCTTTTCTTCCTGGTTGTACACTGTGTTTGCAGGGCAGCTGCTATACGATGGTATCTTGTCCACGCATATGCAGAATCCTGCATCGGTGCTCAGAGCTGGAATCGTATCAAAGTCTGCCTTGCACGAGCAACCATTAGGATCGCATCTGGGCTGTTGTAGAAATGGAAAAGGGATCGATGTGAAAATTATTTTTGGGTACTCAGAGCACTCGTCCGATTCGCTTACGTCAGGCTGTGGGATGAGGACGCACACAAGCTGCTCACTGCTGAATGTGTAGCCAATAGGGCAGGGCACCGGCACGGGTTGTTCATTGCGGCACAGACAGAAGCTGTTCTGGTCTTGGTTATCGGGGTAAACCCAGAACTCCGGATTGCCGACACAGGCCGCAGGATCGCATTGTCCCGTCTGCGTTAAAAGCGGGATACAATGTTACTTATCCAAAGTTCTCTATGCTTTCAAATGTGTACTTACGAATTCGCAAATTTCATCAGCGGTGTTGTAGACATAGCCTTCGCCGCAAGAGTTGAGGTAACCGCCACCGTTCTGGCAGATGCAGAAGCTTGAGCTGTCGCAATTTAGAGACGGGTATGTCTGATCCTCAGCTGCAGTTTTACAGGTGGCCTGATCGCAGTCCACCTAGAATACGCACGGAATAAGATATAGATGGATTTCCATGGACTTAGATGGATTTACTTACACTGGGTACAGCCTGGCATATTCCGAAGGTCGAGTCATAGGCGGTGTTGGCCGGACAGGATACGATGGTAGCCTCGTTGTTGAGGCACTCGTAGAACCTGCTGGTGTCTCCAGTCACTGGGTAGGTGGTATAGTCGGCCGCCGTTGCACATAGCTTTGCGTTACATTCCGTCGCTGAGGAGCACAGGCCTGTGACATTGTTGAAAGCCTCGCCCACGGCACAGTCCACTACCTGAGCAACTCCGTCGGTGCAGAGGTAGTACTTGGTGCAGATTGGGTGGGGCACGGCTCCAGAGGCGCAGCTGCAGGGGTTGATGCATTGCGCGGTGACATCAATCACGCACATCTCTCCATTGTACCACTCGCCAGCAGCACACGAGTGCGGGGAGGCCAGGCCGTTGTAGCAGGTGACGTAACTGGTGCAGTCAGCGGGGTTGGGAAGCTGGTAGCCGTTGGGTTTGTTGGCACACACCCAGCACGTAGCGCCAGTATCGGGCACGCAGACACCATCCTTCACCACATTTCCCACGCCACAGCTGCCTTCGACCATCTCGCCATTATCGCAGATTAGGTACTTGCCACAGTCGGTGGGATGGCACACAATGGAGCCTTGGGTAAGGCCATCCGGACAGCAGGGGGCGTCTTCCGACTCAACACTGCGCCTAGCGCGTTCGCTGACGATAAGGCTGGTGTTGCTTGCGGGAGGTCTGATGCTCATGTATAACCTATTTTCGGGACAGGTATCATACTCGTCATATCGGCAGATGCCCAAGGCCGCATCGAAGTAGAAATCTTTGGAGCAGCTCTCCTCCTGCCACTTTCCGTTTATGCACGTCTTGTAGCTCCAGCAGGTCTTGCCGCTCGCAGCCGGATCGCTCAAATTGCACTCGTCAGTGGAAGAGTCCACACACACGTTGTCCTCGTCTTCCACGCAATCGGACACTTTGGTGTTAAAGTAGCTGCCACTGTCGCAACTTGCTGACTGCCAGACTCCGTTCTGGCACTCGTAGTACTTGGCGCAGTTCTGTACATCTACCAGCTTCTCTTCGTCTTTGCACTCTGCCTCGGAGCTATCGGGACAGCAGTTGTCAGAATCGACCTGGCACACGGTGAGGTTGACGTTGAAGAAGTTTCCCTTGCCGCAATCGGCTGAGAACAGGACGCCGTCCACGCAGATATTATACAGTCGACAATTCTCTTCGTTGGCAACGAGTTGCCCGTTCTTCACATTACCAGCACAATCGCAGCCGGTGGTGAGTTCGGTTGTGGTCGTCACATCATCGCCAGGTTCGGTTGTGGTCGTCACATCATCGCAAGGTTCAGTTGTGGTCGTCACAACATCACAAGGTTCGGTTGTGGTCGTCACATCATCACAAGGTTCGGTTGTGGTCGTCACATCATCGCAAGGTTCGGTTGTGGTCGTCACATCATCGCAAGGCTCCACTGTGGTGGTATCACCGCATGTGCCAGGCTCACAGTTCCAGCCATTGGCGTTAAAGATACTGCCGACGGGGCAGTTCTGGGTGGTTGCACTCTCGCCGGAGCAGACGTAAAACACGGAGCAGTTGGTCTTATCGGCGACGGCTGAGCCATCTGCCTTTCCAACGCAAAAGTTTTGCCAGCAGGTGGAGTCTGAGTCGGCGGTGCAGACCTTCAGGGTGGCGTCGAAGTAGGTTTTTAGCGGGCACTTCTCTTGAGTGGCCACACCACCTGAGCAAGAGTAGTAGTTGGCACAGAAATCGTTGTCGGTCAAAAGTGAGCCATCGGACTCTCCCACGCACAGGTTCTGCCAGCAGGTTTTATCGGTGTCCGGAATACAGACTGAAAGCGTGTTGTTGAAAACGCTGCCGGAAGGGCACTTCTGGGCGTACGCCTGTTGCTCGTCGCAGATGTAGTATTCACCGCAGTACCCGCTTTTTGGCAGAAATGCTCCGGTCACCTCGTCGGTGCATACGTTGGTTGCCTACGGGATGAGGCGTTAGTTATCCGTGCAGGTGGATCGGAGAATAGCGGGGATACTCACCTCGGCCAGGGGAGCAACAAGGCTCAGTTTGCAGAGTCCTCTTCCAGCGGTGGCACACTTGCCGTTCTTAGGGTTGTATTCTTTTCCGGTCGGACAGGTCAGAGCCCGGACAGTGCCCTTGGCCGAGCAGCGGTAGTAGCTGGAGCAGCTCGTGGGATTCGGCCAGTGGGGCGACAGACCGCGCAATTTGCGGTAGACGCATTCAGGATCGGCGGCTCCGACAAGGACAGCCACTGTAGTGAGCGTCACCACAGCTAGCAGAGCAACTAAAGAATCGAAACCGTGAGTCAAGCCTCTATGTCTCACTCTCAAGAGTCCTGATCTGGCTTACCTCTCATTTTCAATTATATTTTTTATGCAAAAAAAAAAAAATGTGCGATAGTATTCCACTCGTGATGCTATACCAATGATGAATGATGAACTCTGCACAATTGCCAAAATTTGGAACCCTTTATATACAATACATAGTGGGTGATTGCCAGCGATCTTCATTTGCTTTCGCTGGCAGCCCTTATCTCATTCAATTATGTTGATCGTGTCGAACACGCGCCCCTCGTGTCAGTTTAATTGAGGTGTGAACTCTTCCGTGGGTTCCTGGAAGGCAACGAAGCTCTATCGACTACGACCACTCCCCATTTGATGCTCGGAATCTGCAAAATTATGAATGGAGCTGAATGTCAGGAACAACTCTTCTCATTTTGAGATAGCTTGGGTCCAAGTCTAATTGGAAACACTAAATACAAAATGCATGGAGACTGGAAGCCTGCTGTTCAAAATACTTTATTTGCAAACCGTACTGCAGGTCAGTACGATCGAATCCCAGTAGAGGCCGTCTGGACAAGTATGTGTATATCCCAGAGTCCCATCGCACTGTATAAACTTATGACAATCGTAGGGATGTGGTATGTATTGCACTCCCGGATGGGCCTGGCAAGCGGCGGTGGCATCTATGTCGGGTGGAGCTTTTGTTGTTGGGGATGTATCAGTAGATCCATTCGATGAAACTGATGGATCCGATGATACATCTGTGGTTTCTCCCGATGGGTCAGAGGATGCGTCTGTTGGCTCATCGTCGGCGGGACCTGGCGTCGAAGTATCTGTTGGTCCTATGGGTGTTTCCGTAGAGTTTCCATCTGTGGGCTTGGGTGTGGTTGACGTTGGCTTCGACGAAGTTCCTCCCGATGAGTCAGAGGATGCGTCTGTTGGCTCATCGTCGGTGGGACCTGGCGTGGAAGTATCTGTTGGTCCTAGGGATGTTTCCGTAGAGTCTCCATCTGTGGGCTTGGGTGTGGTTGACGTTGGCTTCGACGAAGTTCCTCCCGATGGGTCAGAGGATGCGTCTGTTGGCTCATCGTCGGCGGGACCTGGCGTCGAAGTATCTGTTGGTCCTATGGGTGTTCCCGTAGAGTTTCCATCTGTGGGCTTGGGTGTGGTTGACGTTGGCTTCGACGAAGTTCCTCCCGATGGGTCAGAGGATGCGTCTGTTGGCTCATCGTCGGTGGGACCTGGCGTGGAAGTATCTGTTGGTCCTAGGGATGTTTCCGTAGAGTCTCCATCTGTGGGCTTGGGTGTGGTTGACGTTGGCTTCGACGAAGTTCCTCCCGATGGGTCAGAGGATGCGTCTGTTGGCTCATCGTCGGTGGGACCTGGCGTGGAAGTATCTGTTGGTCCTAGGGATGTTTCCGTAGAGTCTCCATCTGTGGGCTTGGGTGTGGTTGACGTTGGCTTCGACGAAGTTCCTTCCGATGGGTCAGAGGCTGCATCTGTTGGCTCATCGTCAGTGGGACCTGGCGTGGAAGTATCTGTTGGTCCCAGGGATGTTTCCGTAGAGTTTCCATCTGTGGGATTGGGTGTGGTTGACGTTGGCTTCGACGAAGTTCCTGGTGCGACGCTGGTCGAAGTGGGGCGGACGCATCTTCTGGCGTTGAGGGACGTCGTCAGGAGCATGAGCTGCACGGAGATGAATAGCCAAACCACTGACACATGGTCGACATGATGACATGGTCGTTTTCCTTAGTACCACTCAGGATTTTATTTCCATGCTTTACTTACGTTTCATTTCATTCAGTAGTCGACTTGATTCACCATTTACCCAAACTAATGCTCAGTGCACCATTGTCCATTTATTTATACCATTTCCAAGTGCACCATAGCTGCACTGTCATCTGCATCTAATTAGCATACACAAGACACCGATGTGTTCTTCTTATCTTGATGTACATGATGATTGCCCTATGATAGCAGTGGGAGAGCTACTACTTATATTCGTAATTAATTCGATTTGATAAACAATGCTCAACGAGAAATCTTATGGTTAGCATCTTTGTCGAATTTCATTAGAATTGCATTAGATTTCCGATGCCATTGAGGCCAGATCGGCTATTCAAGGTCGTATGAAAGAGTTTGAAATCAATGCTTGAAATCAATTTATGGCAGTTTTACACTGATTAGATAATAATTTGAAAATGTTCGTAGTCAGAATTGAATAAAGAGCGGTTTTTTCCTATTATTTTTGGCAGTAATGTCCACTCATTGTTGGTATTTTTATGTAACAAAATCAATGTCTACTTAAAACAAAGTAATATCCGAGTTCAAGATACCATTAGTAAAATTAGCTATTCATGGTTTACGTTCGATTCGATTGAAAACGGAAATGAAAGCACCCTCTTTAATGACTGATAAGATACGATCGGTATTGTAGGAGGGAAAGGGCACGGGGTCCCACGTCAGGCGACGGGGACCAGCAGTTTGACATTCATTCTTTTTTGTTTCGCATATCGGAATATTTGTGTTGCATATTTTCGGGGCTATTTCTAAATCAATAACTTCAAGTTCTGGCATAGAAAACGGACCCCGACCATTACCCCTTGGCGTTTTTTGTTTAACTAACATGTATATAAAGTACTCACATGTTGGCCATATATTTCTAGTTGACTCTTGATTCTTATTGACTAGGATTACGATTAGAATCAGACTTTGATAGTAAAAGTTCTGCCTTTGGAAGTAAAATAGCTTGGAAACTAAATATGTAATTTCCAAACACCGTTTGTATTGGCATGACTCACTTAACTTTTAAATGGTTGTTGAAGAGCACAACCGGATGTCGTGGGCAAATACATATAGTGATTGCACTGCGTTGTAACCTGCTTTTTCAATGGGAATAAAGTTTATATTTCTCAGAACACTTCTAGTTTTTCCGTTCTAATCAATTGCATATATGTACATTTCTATGGGAAGATATATGTCTGGTACTCACGAAGTATTATGAGTTACAGAAGCTAAATGCAACATCTGAACCCTAATACGTACAAGACAAACATTAATAAACCATTTAAATATTATCCATACCGCATAACCTTTATTTCAGAATTACGGCCATGCCTTTTTAAACCAGGTATTCCATAGTCGACTCTCTACTAAATCACTGAAGCTTGTATATTTTTAAATTGGAAATCTACTCGTAAATTGCATTGGTCGATAAGAATGAAAGGCAATAAAATATTTATTTTACGGTGGCTTCCTATACAAGTGTAATCAAAATTGATTAGACATGAACCACGCAATGGGAAGTACTGAAAAGTGGCTATATAAGCAGAATGCCCCAAGAATAATTGAAACATTGCTGCAACGTCGACATTCCCAAATATGAGAGGTAGGAGCATATTTTCTGGCTGTTGTACCAAAAAATACTTGTAAGCTTGTTTTATGCCTACAGGTCTGAGCACTGTGGTTACCCTAGGGTTGCTTACATACTTTGTGGGTTATGCGATTGCGTTGCCTCTTGACGATGGTGCGACAGAGACCACAGCGGAGGAACCGACCACCCTCGACTCCACAGCATCCGAATCGACAACATTGGATCCCACCACTGAAACGGAGCCCCAAGAAATCGACACAACATTGCCTGCCCTCGTTCTATGCGAAGACGGAGAGGAATTTCTAGCAGCGCCTAATTGCCAGCAGTACTATCAATGCCTGTATGGTGAGGGAATCTTAAGACTCTGTCCATCGGGCCTCTATTGGGACCCAGCGCTTAACGTTTGCGGCTGGGACTCACAGTACTGTGCGAATATCGACGCGCCCGCTGGCCCCGATGTGCCAAATTTGGACTGTTCTTCTGGCTTAGCGTTCCTACCCTATGATCCAGACTGCAGCAAGTACATTCAGTGTGTCTACAATATCGGAATTAAGCAGAGCTGTCCGATCGGGCTTTTCTGGAGCCAGCCACTCCAGAGCTGTGACTACTCATGCGACTCCCGTTTTGCGTACCCTGAAGACTATCAGGAGCAATGAACGCCTATGTCGTAACGAACGAAAATGCGTTCCGAATAAATGCAATAATACAAAATACATTAAAGCAATTAAATTTTTGTAGCCGACAACTCAAGAGGTTTCCCCTTCTAGATAACGGGTTTCACACAAAAAGATCTGATAAGAAGTGCATTGAGCTACCAATATCGCTACTTATAAATGTCAATGCACAATGCCCGAGTATCATTTCTCTGAATGTTTGTCTCTAACTCATACGCGAATTCGTTACGCTCTCCAACTGTCCAAAGCACAACGATGCCTTCGAAAGGTTCTTCACAAGATTTATTAAGCTTTATAATATCAATAGTATTATTCAGCCATATTTTACTCCAAAGAGCAGAAAGTGCATCGGTTGATTTTCGCAACTTGAAAAGTGACCAAGTACAAAGCAATAAAATTGAAGATGACTCACAGTTTGGTCGAGATACTAAATTTAAGCATAAAAAAACGACTACAGTAAACCATATTACAACTGACCCTGACAAGAGCACATCAGACGCACATTCAAATTTTGCTCCTGAAATAAGAACCACAGTTGAAGATTCGACTACTTCTGCTCCTGAAGAAAGCAGTCCAGTTGAAGATTCGACTTCCGAACCAGCTGAACACACAACAGCGGAAGATGATACAACTTCTACTATCAGCAGAGCGGATGCGGAAACTACTTCTTCCCCTGATGAAAGCACTACAGTTGAAGACTCGACTCCTTCCGCACCTGAAATAAGCACCACAGCTGAAGACTCGACTTCCGAACCAGATGCAAGCACCACAGCTGCGGACGAAACTTCTTCTTCTCCTGAAGAAAGAACAACAGCTGAAGGTTCAACTTCCAAACCAGATGAAAGCACCACGGAGGAAGTCGAAACTTCTTCTTCTCCAGACGAACGCACAACAGTTGAAGACTCGACTTCTTCCGCACCTGAAATAAGCACCACAGTTAAAGAATCGAATTCTTCCGCACCTGATTTAAGCACCGCAGCTGAAGACTCGACTTCCGAACCAGATGCAAGCACCACAGCTGAGGACGAAACTACTTCTGCTCCTGAAGTAAGAACAACAGCTGAAGGCTCCACTTCCGAACCAGATGAAAGCACCACAGCTGAGGTCGAAACTTCTGCTTCTCCTGATGAAAGTACCACAGTTGAAGACTCGACTTCTTCCGCACCTGAAAAAGGCACCACAGTTGAAGACTCGACTTCCGAACCAGACGAAAGCACCACAGCTGAGGACGAAACTACTTCTGCTCCTGAAGAAAGCACCACAGCTGTAGGTTCGACTTCCGAACCAGATGAAAGCACCACAGCTGAGGACGAAACTACTTCTTCTCGTGATGAAAGTACCACAGTCGAAGACTCGACTTCTTCCGCACCTGAAATAAGCACCACAGTTGAAGTCTCCACTTCAAAACCTGATGAAAGCACCACAGCTGAGGACGAAACTACTTCTGCTCCTGAAGAAAGTACCACAGCTGCAGACTCGACTTCCGAACCAGATGAAAGCACCACAGCTGAGGTCGAAACTACTTCTTCTCGTGATGAAAGTACCACAGCTGTAGACTCGACTTCTTCCGCACCTGAAATAAGCACCACAGCAGTAGACTCGACTTCAGAACCAGATGAAAGCACCACAGTTGTGGCCGAAACTTCTTCTTCTCCTGATGAAAGTACCACAGTGGAAGACTCGACTTCTTCCGCACCTGAAATAAGCACCACAGCTAAGGACTCGACTTCCGAACCAGATGAAAGTACCACAGCTGAGGACGAAACTACTTCTTCTCCTGATGAAAGTACCACAGTGGAAGACTCGACTTCTTCCGCACCTGAAATAAGCACCACAGTTGACCCCTCCACTTCAGAACCTGATGAAAGCACCACAGCTGAGGACGAAACTACTTCTGCTCCTGATGAAAGTACCACAGTGGAAGACTCGACTTCTTCCGCACCTGAAATAAGCACCACAGTTGAAGACTCGACTTCCGAACCAGACGAAAGTACCACAGCTGAGGTCGAAACTACTTCTTCTCCTGAAGAAAGTACCACAGCTGTAGACTCGACTTCCGAACCAGATGAAAGTACCACAGCTGAGGACGAAACTACTTCTTTTCCTGATGAAAGTACCACAGTAGAAGACTCGACTTCTTCCGCACCTGAAATAAGCACCACAGTTGACCCCTCCACTTCAGAACCTGATGAAAGCACCACAGCTGAGGTCGAAACAACTTCTTCACCTGATGAAAGTACCACAGTGGAAGACTCGACTTCTTCCGCACCTGAAATAAGCACCACAGTTGAAGACTCCACTTCAGAACCTGATGAAAGCACTACAGCTGAGGTCGAAACTACTTCTGCTCCTGAAGAAAGTACCACAGCTGTAGACTCGACTTCCGAACCAGATAAAAGTACCACAGCTGAGGACGAAACTACTTCTTCTCCTGATGAAAGTACCACAGTGGAAGACTCGACTTCTTCCGCACCTGAAATAAGCACCACAGTTGAAGACTCCACTTCAGAACCTGATGAAAGCACCACAGCTGAGGTCGAAACTACTTCTTCTCCTGAAGAAAGTACCACAGTGGAAGACTCGACTTCTTCCGCACCTGAAATAAGCACCACAGTTGACCCCTCCACTTCAGAACCTGATGAAAGCACCACAGCTGAGGTCGAAACTACTTCCTCTCCTGAAGAAAGTACCACAGTGGAAGATTCGACTTCTTCCGCACCTGAAATAAGCACCACAGTTGAAGACTCCACTTCAGAACCTGATGAAAGCACCACAGCTGAGGTCGAAACTACTTCTTCTCCTGAAGAAAGTACCACAGTGGAAGACTCGACTTCTTCCGCACCTGAAATAAGCACCACAGTTGACCCCTCCACTTCAGAACCTGATGAAAGCACCACAGCTGAGGTCGAAACTACTTCTTCTCCTGAAGAAAGTACCACAGTGGAAGACTCGACTTCTTCCGACCCTGAAATAAGCACCACAGTTGAAGACTCCACTTCAGAACCTGATGAAAGCACCACAGCTGAGGTCGAAACTACTTCTTCTCCTGAAGAAAGTACCACAGTGGAAGATTCGACTTCTTCCGCACCTGAAATAAGCACCACAGTTGACCCCTCCACTTCAGAACCTGATGAAAGCACCACAGCTGAGGTCGAAACTACTTCTTCTCCTGAAGAAAGTACCACAGTGGAAGACTCGACTTCTTCCGCACCTGAAATAAGCACCACAGTTGACCCCTCCACTTCAGAACCTGATGAAAGCACCACAGCTGAGGTCGAAACTACTTCCTCTCCTGAAGAAAGTACCACAGTGGAAGATTCGACTTCTTCCGCACCTGAAATAAGCACCACAGTTGAAGACTCCACTTCAGAACCTGATGAAAGCACCACAGCTGAGGTCGAAACTACTTCTTCTCCTGAAGAAAGTACCACAGTGGAAGATTCGACTTCTTCCGCACCTGAAATAAGCACCACAGTTGACCCCTCCACTTCAGAACCTGATGAAAGCACCACAGCTGAGGTCGAAACTACTTCTGCTCCTGAAGAAAGTACCACAGTGGAAGACTCGACTTCTTCCGCACCTGAAATAAGCACCACAGTTGACCCCTCCACTTCAGAACCTGATGAAAGCACCACAGCTGAGGTCGAAACTACTTCTTCTCCTGAAGAAAGTACCACAGTGGAAGACTCGACTTCTTCCGCACCTGAAATAAGCACCACAGTTGAAGACTCCACTTCAGAACCTGATGAAAGCACCACAGCTGAAGACGAAACTACTTCTGCTCCTGATGAAAGTACCACAGTTGAAGACTCGACTTCTTCCGCACCTGAAATAAGCACCACAGCTAAGGACTCGACTTCCGAACCAGATGAAAGCACCACAGCTGAGGATAAAACTACTTCTGCTCCTGAGGAAAGCACCACAGCTGTAGGCTCGACTTCCGAACCAGAGGAAAGTACCACAGCTGAGGTCGGAACTACTTCTTCTCCTGATGAAAGTACCACAATTGAAGACTCGACTTCTTCCGCACCTGAAATAAGCACCACAGTTGAAGACTCCACTTCAGAACCTGATGAAAGCACCACAGCTGAGGTCGAAACTACTTCTGCTCCTGAAGAAAGTACCACAGTGGAAGACTCGACTTCTTCCGCACCTGAAATAAGCACCACAGTTGAAGACTCCACTTCAGAACCTGATGAAAGCACCACAGCTGAGGTCGAAACTACTTCTGCTCCTGAAGAAAGTACCACAGTGGGAGACTCGACTTCTTCCGCACCTGAAATAAGCACCACAGTTGAAGACTCCACTTCAGAACCTGATGAAAGCACCACAGCTGAGGTCGAAACTACTTCTGCTCCTGAAGAAAGTACCACAGTGGAAGACTCGACTTCTTCCGCACCTGAAATAAGCACCACAGTTGAAGACTCCACTTCAGAACCTGATGAAAGCACCACAGCTGAGGTCGAAACTACTTCTGCTCCTGAAGAAAGTACCACAGTGGGAGACTCGACTTCTTCCGCACCTGAAATAAGCACCACAGTTGAAGACTCCACTTCAGAACCTGATGAAGGCACCACAGCTGAGGTCGAAACTACTTCTTCTCCTGAAGAAAGTACCACAGTGGAAGACTCGACTTCTTCCGCACCTGAAATAAGCACCACAGTTGAAGACTCCACTTCAGAACCTGATGAAAGCACCACAGCTGAGGTCGAAACTACTTCTTCTCCTGAAGAAAGTACCACAGTGGAAGACTCGACTTCTTCCGCACCTGAAATAAGCACCACAGTTGACCCCTCCACTTCAGAACCTGATGAAAGCACCACAGCTGAGGTCGAAACTACTTCCTCTCCTGAAGAAAGTACCACAGTGGAAGATTCGACTTCTTCCGCACCTGAAATAAGCACCACAGTTGAAGACTCCACTTCAGAACCTGATGAAAGCACCACAGCTGAGGTCGAAACTACTTCTTCTCCTGAAGAAAGTACCACAGTGGAAGACTCGACTTCTTCCGCACCTGAAATAAGCACCACAGTTGACCCCTCCACTTCAGAACCTGATGAAAGCACCACAGCTGAGGTCGAAACTACTTCTTCTCCTGAAGAAAGTACCACAGTGGAAGACTCGACTTCTTCCGCACCTGAAATAAGCACCACAGTTGAAGACTCCACTTCAGAACCTGATGAAAGCACCACAGCTGAGGTCGAAACTACTTCTTCTCCTGAAGAAAGTACCACAGTGGAAGACTCGACTTCTTCCGCACCTGAAATAAGCACCACAGTTGAAGACTCCACTTCAGAACCTGATGAAAGCACCACAGCTGAGGACGAAACTACTTCTGCTCCTGATGAAAGTACCACAGTTGAAAACTCGACTTCTTCCGCACCTGAAATAAGCACCACAGTTGAAGACTCCACTTCAGAACCTGATGAAAGCACCACAGCTGAGGTCGAAACTACTTCTTCTCCTGAAGAAAGTACCACAGTGGAAGATTCGACTTCTTCCGCACCTGAAATAAGCACCACAGTTGAAGACTCCACTTCAGAACCTGATGAAAGCACCACAGCTGAGGTCGAAACTACTTCTGCTCCTGAGGAAAGCACCACAGCTGTAGGCTCGACTTCCAAACCAGAGGAAAGTACCACAGCTGAGGTCGAAACTACTTCTTCTCCTGATGAAAGTACCACAGTTGAAAACTCGACTTCTTCCGCACCTGAAATAAGCACCACAGTTGAAGACTCCACTTCAGAACCTGATGAAAGCACCACAGCTGAGGTCGAAACTACTTCTTCTCCTGAAGAAAGTACCACAGTGGAAGATTCGACTTCTTCCGCACCTGAAATAAGCACCACAGTTGAAGACTCCACTTCAGAACCTGATGAAAGCACCACAGCTGAGGTCGAAACTACTTCTTCTCCTGAAGAAAGTACCACAGTGGAAGATTCGACTTCTTCCGCACCTGAAATAAGCACCACAGTTGAAGACTCCACTTCAGAACCTGATGAAAGCACCACAGCTGAGGTCGAAACTACTTCTGCTCCTGAGGAAAGCACCACAGCTGTAGGCTCGACTTCCGAACCAGATGAAAGCACCACAGCTGAGGTCGAAACTACTTCTTCTCCTGATGAAAGTACCACAATTGAAGACTCGACTTCTTCCGCACCTGAAATAAGCACCACAGTTGAAGACTCCACTTCAGAACCTGATGAAAGCACCACAGCTGAGGTCGAAACTACTTCTTCTCCTGAAGAAAGTACCACAGTGGAAGATTCGACTTCTTCCGCACCTGAAATAAGCACCACAGTTGAAGACTCCACTTCAGAACCTGATGAAAGCACCACAGCTGAGGTCGAAACTACTTCTGCTCCTGAGGAAAGCACCACAGCTGTAGGCTCGACTTCCGAACCAGAGGAAAGTACCACAGCTGAGGACGAAACTACTTCTTCTCCTGATGAAAGTACCACAGTTGAAGACTCGACTTCTTCCGCACCTGAAATAAGCACCACAGTTGACCCCTCCACTTCAGAACCTGATGAAAGCACCACAGCTGAGGACGAAACTACTTCTGCTCCTGATGAAAGTACCACAGTTGAAAACTCGACTTCTTCCGCACCTGAAATAAGCACCACAGCTAAGGACTCGACTTCCGAACCAGATGAAAGCACCACAGCTGAGGATGAAACTACTTCTGCTCCTGAGGAAAGCACCACAGCTGTAGGCTCGACTTCCGAACCAGAGGAAAGTACCACAGCTGAGGTCGAAACTACTTCTTCTCCTGATGAAAGTACCACAATTGAAGACTCGACTTCTTCCGCACCTGAAATAAGCACCACAGTTGAAGACTCCACTTCAGAACCTGATGAAAGCACCACAGCTGAGGTCGAAACTACTTCTTCTCCTGAAGAAAGTACCACAGTGGAAGATTCGACTTCTTCCGCACCTGAAATAAGCACCACAGTTGAAGACTCCACTTCAGAACCTGATGAAAGCACCACAGCTGAGGTCGAAACTACTTCTGCTCCTGAGGAAAGCACCACAGCTGTAGGCTCGACTTCCGAACCAGAGGAAAGTACCACAGCTGAGGTCGAAACTACTTCTTCTCCTGATGAAAGTACCACAGTGGAAGATTCGACTTCTTCCGCACCTGAAATAAGCACCACAGTTGAAGACTCCACTTCAGAACCTGATGAAAGCACCACAGCTGAGGACGAAACTACTTCTTCACCTGAAGAAAGTACCACAGTGGAAGATTCGACTTCTTCCGCACCTGAAATAAGCACCACAGTTGAAGACTCCACTTCAGAACCTGATGAAAGCACCACAGCTGAGGTCGAAACTACTTCTGCTCCTGAGGAAAGCACCACAGCTGTAGGCTCGACTTCCAAACCAGAGGAAAGTACCACAGCTGAGGTCGAAACTACTTCTTCTCCTGATGAAAGTACCACAGTTGAAAACTCGACTTCTTCCGCACCTGAAATAAGCACCACAGTTGAAGACTCCACTTCAGAACCTGATGAAAGCACCACAGCTGAGGTCGAAACTACTTCTTCTCCTGAAGAAAGTACCACAGTGGAAGATTCGACTTCTTCCGCACCTGAAATAAGCACCACAGTTGAAGACTCCACTTCAGAACCTGATGAAAGCACCACAGCTGAGGTCGAAACTACTTCTTCTCCTGAAGAAAGTACCACAGTGGAAGATTCGACTTCTTCCGCACCTGAAATAAGCACCACAGTTGAAGACTCCACTTCAGAACCTGATGAAAGCACCACAGCTGAGGTCGAAACTACTTCTTCTCCTGAAGAAAGTACCACAGTGGAAGATTCGACTTCTTCCGCACCTGAAATAAGCACCACAGTTGAAGACTCCACTTCAGAACCTGATGAAAGCACCACAGCTGAGGTCGAAACTACTTCTGCTCCTGAAGAAAGTAGCACAGCTGCAGACTCGACTTCCGAACCAGATGAAAGCACCACAGCTGAGGTCGAAACTACTTCTTCTTCTGATGAAAGTACCACAATTGAAGACTCGACTTCTTCCGCACCTGAAATAAGCACCACAGCTAAGGACTCGACTTCCGAACCAGATGAAAGCACCACAGCTGAGGATGAAACTACTTCTGCTCCTGAAGAAAGCACCACAGCTGTAGGCTCGACTTCCGAACCAGAGGAAAGTACCACAGCTGAGGTCGAAACTACTTCTTCTCCTGATGAAAGTACCACAATTGAAGACTCGACTTCTTCCGCACCTGAAATAAGCACCACAGTTGAAGACTCCACTTCAGAACCTGATGAAAGCACCACAGCTGAGGTCGAAACTACTTCTTCTCCTGAAGAAAGTACCACAGTGGAAGATTCGACTTCTTCCGCACCTGAAATAAGCACCACAGTTGAAGACTCCACTTCAGAACCTGATGAAAGCACCACAGCTGAGGTCGAAACTACTTCTGCTCCTGAGGAAAGCACCACAGCTGTAGGCTCGACTTCCGAACCTGAGGAAAGTACCACAGCTGAGGTCGAAACTACTTCTTCTCCTGATGAAAGTACCACAATTGAAGACTCGACTTCTTCCGCACCTGAAATAAGCACCACAGTTGAAGACTCCACTTCAGAACCTGATGAAAGCACCACAGCTGAGGTCGAAACTACTTCTTCTCCTGAAGAAAGTACCACAGTGGAAGATTCGACTTCTTCCGCACCTGAAATAAGCACCACAGTTGAAGACTCCACTTCAGAACCTGATGAAAGCACCACAGCTGAGGATGAAACTACTTCTACTCCTGCGGAAAAAACTACAGTTGAAGACTTGACTTCTGAACCGGATGAGAGCACCACAGCGGCGGACGATACTTCTTCTGCTCCTGAGGAAAGCACAACAGGTAAGGATGATAATACTTTTGTTTCTAATAAGAGGCCCACAGGTGATTATTCGACTTTGTCACCACAGCTAAGGGTTCGTCGTCTGCTCCTGGGGGAAGCTCCACAGCTGAGGATACGACTTCTGCACCTGTAGAGAGCACTACAGCTGTAGTAGACTCTACCACTGTCAACGCCAGCTCATCGCCATCGGATTCAACATCCCAGCCACCGATAACAAATCCTGATTCCACTGAGACGACTTTGTCGGGAACTGGATCGACGTCTAGCCCGGCAACATCACCTTCTCCTGGACCACCTATGTCATGTGCCAGTGGCGCTCAATACTTGCCACATCCATCGGATTGCCATAAATTTATACAGTGCAGCAACGGACATGAGAATATCATGCATTGTCCAGGTAATCTCTTTTGGAACTATCAGAATTCATACTGCGGGTATGATGACAGCGGTTGCTATAACAATAGTGAAAATGTAGATCCCGAGGAAACGGTTTGCAAGAACGGGATAGATTTTCTACCACACCCAACTGATTGTTCGAAATATATCCAGTGCAGTAATGGTAAACCAATAGTCCAGAAGTGTCCTGAGCCTTTGTATTGGGATCAAAACCTTAAAGGATGTGATTGGTCCAGTATCACCTGCAAAACTATACAAAATAATGAAACAATATCTTGCACAACGGGTATGAGCTTCGACGTTTTTCCAACCGACTGTTCGAAATACATTAAATGTTTTGGTGAGCGCGGCGTAGTGATGAGCTGTAATGCTGGACTTTTCTGGAACCCTTTGAAGGAAGTATGTGAAAAATCTCAGCGGTTTTGCACATAATATGGGAGCTTGAACAGTTACTCGCATATTATTATTATTTCTTGGATGATTTTGTAGCTAATTAAATTAAAGAATATTATATCAAGCATAAATGAAGTACCAATTCTTTGATCTATTGCTTTTTTTGTAGGTGGTGTGAATAAGGTGGTATTTTTAATGGATGGAAAAAAGTTTAGTTCAACTTGTGAAAACATGTATTTATATTGTTAAGATTTTACATCTGGCATAATTATCCGCTGAGTTTGCGGATAATATCCTGTACCATTATTTTTAATTTAAGAAACTTAAAACTTACTTATACAAGAAGATGAAATTCGTTTGGTTAAATTTGAAAATATGATCAGTCTTATCGAAATTGAAAGTGCCCCGGACCATCAAGGAAAACTAACGGTCTGATCAGTTTTTCTATCGTCTACAGAGTCTGTACGAGGAGATGCTCTCAATAGATCTCATTTTTGGTTGCATGCAAATTTAGTTCAATAGGCCTACGCAATTTGTTGGTGTGCTTTTTGTTTTGTGTTGATCTTATCAAACTGGGCTTCAATTAAAAATATTATTAGCCTTGAAACATACCCCATACAGTGGTTGGGCCTTACAAAATGAATATTTAATGCTTGAGTTCAATTCAAACACATGGCTTTTGAGAAGCTTTCAACTGATAACGGAATCTTGAGCTTAGGATTGATGCTGTGGCGCTGGAGGGGCTTGATCTATTAATAGATATGACGATGGACTGTCTAACCAGAAAGCGAACGACAATTTTCGGTCCCAAAGGTTATCAAAACAAATTACTTCCGCCGAATTCCGCTTTATAGAACAGTTCCTTTTGAACTGAAAAGCAAAGTAATTACGACGGACACCACAAGAGAGAGAGAGAAACACCGAGCGTGAATGGCAAATGATCCGGGAAAGGGACACATTTAAAAATATATCCAAAAGATACACAATTGGGTATCTTTATATGCTAATAAATGCCAGCACATTTCCTTAAAATGGGTCAAAAGTCTCCCCCATCCGTTGGCGAAGACGATGATGTTGTAATGCCCCTTCCAGAGATACACTCGATGGAGGGTGTCGCGGGTCGCGGTCCCCCCAGTCCCGTACTCAACCAAGCCAAGTGATCGATTGACACGATCAAAGCGTTGATATGTATAGAATAGACATAGACACTCCAATGAATGGCACTGGCGACGAGCTCAGAGCTCTAAGTGGTCTGGCCTGTGTCTTTGTGGGGTTGTGGTTGCGTGGTGTGTGTTGTGTTGTGGTGTGGTGTGGTGTGGTGCGGCGTTATTATGTCTATGCGATAGGGCAGATACTCGAACCAGACTTCTGTGGTTGTGTGGGTCTTACATAAATATTCATGCTGCTGGCTAAATGCAAATGTATTAGAAATTGCTCGCCTTCAATGAATTTGAGTTCTACTCAAGCTCTAGAGTTTTGATGCTCCGACAGCCCTATGTTATTCGCAATCCAGCAGTTGTCGCGTTCGGAAGCAGATCGGAACATTCCCCTGGAACCCTATTAGCATACAGGCAAAGAAGTATGTGATATGGAAGAAACACAGTCGAATGAAGGACGAAAAAGTTACCCAAAAAAAATTTATTAAATCGCATTGAAGTTGGATAAAGGATTAAAACCAAATTGAGTCGGAAACATGATCCATCGCCATATATATTTTTTCACGTTTTTTTTTCTTAACAGAATAAATATTAGCAGGAATTTTTTTTTCTATTTGTGCTGTGAATATTACAAAAATCTCTAAAATTGGTACTTGTTTTCCCGACATAACGAATCAAGAATTATAATTCTGGCTGTTCCAGAGATATTAAGGACCTACTGATTGCTAAAGTGACTTGACTATTATGAAGAACAATAAACAAATTTAAATCAGTGATCTTTCAGAAGAGATAGTGTAAATAGTTAGTGTAGTGTAGAATACAGATAGAAATTGAGTTCTACTCAAGCTCTAGAGCTTAGATGCTCGGGCATCCAAACATTATTCGCAATCCAGCCGTTGTCGCGTTTGGGAGCAGATCTGAACATTCCCTTGGAACCCAAACAGCAAATAATAAGGCGAAGAAGTATGTGATATGGAAGACACACACTCAACTGAAGGACGAAAAAGTTAACCAAAAAATAAATTAAGCCACATTAAAGTTGGATAAAGGATTAAAGCCAAATTGAGTCGGAGGAATCGCCGTATACATATCTCTTGACTTTATCTGTTTCTTAATTGAATAAATAGTAATAGTAATTTCAAACTAAAGGATCGCTTAGTGATGTGACAATTAAAAAACCTCTACAATTGCGGTATTAAAAGTTTTCCTACTAGAATATGGATCTTCCAGACCTTTTAAGGATCTGCTAATGGCACAAGTGACTAAAAAATTCTTAAGATCCATCAACAAATTTTAATAGGTGATCTTTCAGAAGAGATAGTGGCGATCCTTATCGTAAAATTGCTCTGAACTATCAATCAAATAGTATTTTTTATGTCTAATATATATAATTCCAATCTTATACGTCTCCAGTGCGAGTACACACTCATTCAGATTGAAATTCATTAGGGTGTGTGATTACATCATACCTAAAACGGAAATTGAGCTCAAGATCAGTTGTTTTTTTTGTATAATACTTTTTTGGCATCTAATAGAATCGTGTGTCCCCATTTGAAAGAGAAGAGATAACCCCTCGGATGGGAGGGAACGCAAACTAATATTAACGAGCATGTGTGTTGTCCAATCAAATGTGTTGATAATACAATTAAATTTCATCTTACAGTTTGCTGGTTGTGTTGAGTCGACGTCGACACGTTTCAATTGGATTCGGAATTAGATTTATTAAAATGCTGCCCTTTCACTGGGGCCTGCTGCTAGGCATTGTGGTGCTCATAGCGTGCGCCAATGGAGCGGCTATCGTAAGTGTACAAATTGTTAATGAAACCCAAGAGCTGGTGTTCGTGGTTGTGTGCGTGGTTGTGTGGAACTACTCGTAGAGTGGTTCAATGTAAATGAACTCGTCCCAATATTATGCGATAAGACCCAATTTGACCAAGGTCAGTTTCAGACACAGAATCGAATTAGGCACGGACACAATACTCGCTCGTGATTAAGCTGACAATAGCATTGACCTTAACTTTGTTCAATAACTTACAGGATCAATCGTCGCGGAACGAAGATGAACTCTTTGGCCTGGCTGATTTGGAGCGATCAAAAAGAAGCGGCAGAGGGTAGTAAGTGGTATACGAAAAGAGCAGACTCATATAATGAAAATGAATCATCCAAACCTCTTAGTGCAAGAGGACAGACCCAGTCGCAGTACTTGAACTTTGGTAAACCCGAAGAGGATGGCAAGGCCGAGGCAGAGGCTAACGAAAGCGGCTCACGCTCTACAGTCTGTAAGTTATACTGGCAGAATTCGAATAGCTTGCATGGGAGTAACGGATGTCTGACAATTCTTTAGCTGGCAGCCACGGAATGGGGCAGGCCCAGAGTCAGTTCTCCTCAGGAGATTGCAGCGGCTGTTCCGGCTATCAAACTGGTAGCTCACTCGACGGCAGTGGAGGCCTTATCGGAAGACCCGATGCTATCATTAGTCTACCAGGTGCAGGTTAGCCAATCCGGAACATATTTTTATTTTGTGGTATCTGAAGGATATACTTATTTAGATGCTATTAGCGGACAGCCTGGATTTGGCGGACAGCCTGGCTTTGGCGGACAGCCTGGATTTGGTAGTCAACCCGGTGCCGGAAATCAAGTTGGTATTGGAGGATTTCCAGGAGTTAGTGGAGGACAAGCCGGTATAGATGATGGTCAACCCGGCATTGGTGGACAGCCAGGAATTGGAGCTGGTCACCCTGGAACTGGTGGAAGAAAACCTGGCGCTGGCGGTGGAGAAATAGTAAATGGACAACCAGGAATCGACGGACGTCAAACAGGAGTTGCCGGACCACCCGGATACGTAACTCAGCCTGGAACTGGAGATCAATCTGGCGGACAACCAGGATTCGGAACACAACAAGGAGTTGGTGGACAGCCTGGACTTGGAGGTCAACCTGGAGCTGAAGGTCAACCCGAATACGGAATAACACCAGCAGTTGGTGGACAGACAGGTATCGGTGGCGGACAGCCTGGATTTGGAGGTCAACCTGGAGCTGGAGGTCAACCCAGCTATGGAACACAACCAGGAGTAGGAAGTCAGACAGGCATCGGTGGTAGACAACCTGGTATTGGTGGTGGACAGCTCGGGTTTGGAGGTCAACCTGGAGTTGCAGGTCAACCCGGCTACGGACCACAACCAGGAGTTGGCGGACAGACGGGTATCGGTGGTGGACAGCCTGGATTTGGAGGTCAACTTGGAGTTGCAGGTCAACCCGGCTACGGAACACAACCAGGAGTTGGCGGACAGACGGGTATCGGTGGTAGACAACCTGGTCTCGGCGGTGGACAGCCTGGATTTGGTGATCAACCTGGAGTTGGGGGTCAGCCAAGTTACGGAACACAGCCTGGAGTTGGTGGGCAGACAGGTATCGGTGGCGGACAGCCTGATTTCGGAGGTCAACCTGGAGCAGGAGGTCAGCACGGATTCGGAACACAACAAGGAGTTGGTGGACAGCCTGGATTTGGAGGTCAAACTGGACCTGGAGGTCAACCTGGATACGGAACTCAACCAGGAGTTGGTGCACAGACAAGTATCGGTAGCGGACAGCCTGGATTTGGAGGTCAACTTGGAGCAGGAGGTCAGCCCGGGTACGGAACACAGCAAGGAGTTGGTGGACAGCCTGGATTTGGAGGTCAAACTGGAGCCGCTGGTCAACCAAGATACGGAACACAGCCTGGAGTTGGTGGGCAGACAGGTATCGGTGGCGGACAGCCTGGATTTGGAGGTCAAACTGGAGCAGGAGGTCAACCCAGCTATGGAACACAACCTGGAGTCGGAAGTCAGACAGGTATCGGTGGTAGACAACCTGGTATTGGTGATGGACAGCTCGGGTTTGGAGGTCAACCTGGAGTTGCAGGTCAACCCGGAGTTGCAGGTCAACCCGGATACGGAACACAACCAGGAGTTGGTGGACAGCCTGGATTTGGAGGTCATCCTGGAGCTGGAGGTCAACCCAGCTATGGAACACAACCAGGAGTCGGAAGTCAGACAGGTATCGGTGGTAGACAACCTGGTATTGGTGGTGGACAGTTTGGGTTTGGAGGTCAACCTGGAGTTGCAGGTCAACCTGGAGTTGCAAGTCAACCCGGATACGGAACACAACCAGGAGTTGGTGGACAGCCTGGATTTGGAAGTCAGCCTGGATACCGAACACAACCAGGAGTTGGTGGACAGACAAGTATCGGTAGCGGACAGCCTGGATTTGGAGGTCAAACTGGAGCAGGAGGTCAACCCGGATACGGAACACAACAAGGAGTTGGTGGACAGCCTGGATTTGGAGGTCAAACTGGAGCCGCTGGTCAACCAAGCTACGGAACACAGCCTGGAGTTGGTGGGCAGACAGGTTTTGGCGGCGGACAGTCTGGATTTGGAGGTCAACCTGGATTTGCAGGTCAACCCGGCTATGGAACTCTACCAGGAGTTGGTGGACAGCCTGGATTAGGAGGTCAAACTGGAGCCGCTGGTCAACCAAGCTACGGAACACAGCCTGGAGTTGGTGGGCAGACAGGTATCGGTGGCGGACAGCCTGGATTTGGAGGTCAAACTGGAGCAGGAGGTCAACCTGGATACGGAACACAACCAGGGTTTGGTGGACAGACAAGTATCGGTGGCGGACAGCCTGGATTTGGAGGTCAACCTGGAGCTGGAGGTCAGCCCAGCTATGGAACACAACCAGGAGTAGGAGGTCAGACAGGTATCGGTGGTAGACAACCTGGTATCGGTGGTGGACACCACGGGTTTGGAGGTCAACCTGGAGTTGCAGGTCAACCCGGCTACGGAACACAACCAGGAGTTAGCGGACAGACGGGTATCGGTGGTGGACAGCCTGGATTTGGAGGTCAGCCTGGAGTTGCAGGTCCACCCGGCTACGGAACACAACCAGGAGTTGGCGGACAGACGGGTATCGGTGGTGGACAGCCTGGATTTGGAGGTCAACCTGGAGTTGCAGGTCAACCCGGCTACGGAACACAACCAGGAGTTGGCGGACAGACGGGTATCGGTGGTGGACAGCCTGGATTTGGAGGTCAAACTGGAGCAGGAGGTCAACCTGGATACGGAACACAACAAGGAGCTGGTGGACAGCCTGGATTTGGAGGTCAAACTGGAGCAGGAGGTCAACCCGGATACGGAACACAACCAGGAGTTGGCGGGCAGACAGTTGTCGGTGGCGGACAGCCTGGACTTGGAGCTCAACTTGGAGCTGGAGGTCAGCCCAGCTACGGAACACAACCAGGAGTAGGAGGTCAGACAGGTATCGGTGGTAGACAACCAGGTATCGGTGGTGGACAGCCTGGATTTGGAGGTCAAACTGGAGCAGGAGGTCAACCTGGATACGGAACACAACAAGGAGCTGGTGGACAGCCTGGATTTGGAGGTCAAACTGGAGCAGGAGGTCAACCCGGATACGGAACACAACCCGGAGTTGGGGGGCAGGCAGTTGTCGGTGGCGGACAGCCTGGATTTGGAGGTCAACCCGGCTACGGAACACAACCAGGAGTTGGCGGACAGACGGGTATCGGTGGCGGACAGCCTGGATTTGGAGGTCAACCTGGATTTGCAGGTCAGCCCGGCTACGGAACACAACCAGGAGTAGGAGGTCAGACAGGTATCGGTGGTAGACAACCAGGTATCGGTGGTGGACAGCCTGGATTTGGAGGTCAAACTGGAGCAGGAGCTCAACCCGGATACGGAACACAACAAGGAGCTGGTGGACAGCCTGGATTTGGGGGTCAAAGTGGAGTTGGAGGTCAACCCGGATATGGAACACAACCTGGAGTTGGTGGGCAGACAGGTATCGGTGGCGGACAGCCTGGGTTTGCAGGTCAACCTGGAGTTGGTGGTCAACCCGGTCAAACTGGAGCAGGAGCTCAACCCGGATACGGAACACAACAAGGAGCTGGTGGACAGCCTGGATTTGGGGGTCAAAGTGGAGTTGGAGGTCAACCCGGCTACGGAACACAACCAGGAGTTGGCGGACAGGCAGGAATCGGTGGCGGACAGCCTGGATATGGTGTTCAACAGACCGGAGCAGGAAGTGCGCCGTTTGGTGGTAGGCAACCGGGAGCCGGCGGTACTTCAGACAGCCAAATAGGAGCTCCAGGACGCTACACAGCAGGAACTGGTACCGCTCCTGGAGGTGCTGGTGTTGGTAAGTCTTAAGACCTCTGTACACCGATAGAATATAATTTTTTTGAGAATTTAAGGTGCGCCAGGTGTAGCAGCCGGTGGAGCTGACGACACATTCTCTCAAGCGGCGTCCACTATTGGCAACGGACAGGCATCTGCCAGTGCCGAGGGCAAGAAGAATGGTGGAACGGCTAAGACCCAAGTATCCGGCACATACAGTACGGGCGGTTCTTTCAGCGCTAGTGCAATGACTTCCGATGCAGACCGCGCCGCCAGCGCCCAGGTTACTGGCAATGCTGATGGCGCTATGAGCCAGTCCCAGGGCTCTGGAGGACCGGCCCAGTCCCAGGCCCAAGTACAGGTCAACTCCAAAGATGGAGGCACCAAGGCTTCATCACAGAGTGGAGGTCTGATTCACCAGAGTCAGAGCGAGGTTCAAGCCAACGATAAGGGCGGCTTGGCCGATGCCCAGTCCAGCGGACCAGGCCAAACATCTTCCCAAGCTCAAATCGGCTTCCGCCCTGGTCAGGATACCAGCTCGGTTGTGGCACCAGGTGGCGGACAGGCTTCGGCACAATCAGGCAGCCATTCTGGCCAGAGCCAGTCCCAGATCCAAGGAACGTCCAGGTAATCATAGATTGAGGCAGGATGGTATACCATAAGTCTAAGAAAATTCAATTTTTTAGCTTCGGGGTGTCATATCACGGCGCTGCACAGTCCGCATCAGGAACTAAGGAGCAGGTGGACACCTATCGGGAGCAGAATCGAGAGCTCTTCAATACAATCAGCCAGTTTGGTAACAGTGGAGCTGCGTGAGTACTCCCAGATGGAAATTTTCGGTGCATTTCACAGATATATGTCTCAATTTCAGTGTAACCGATCGTGCTGATGCCGTTTATAGTGGCCCGGCACTCACGTCTGAATCCGATTCAATACCGGAACTGCAGCTGAAGTCTACAAAGACCAGCAAGGAAGAGCCTGAGAAGGTCGATAAGAAGCCAGATCAGTCGGAGCCAGTTCAATACGATGACGAGGAAGAGGACGAGGGGGATGAATACGACGAGGATGAGTACTACAACGAGAAGCCCGTTAAGCTAGAGGAGGGTCCAAAGGCACCGAGCAAGATCAAGGATTCGGAGTCCACACCTCAGCCACAGGTCTATACACAGACGTCTCCCACGCAGAAGCAGCAGGCAGCAGTGGCCCCATCAGCAGCGGAAAAGTACCAGCTGGTGCAAAAACAGAACGGACTCGTCAATAGCTACACGGAGCGATCAACCACCGAGTCCGTGCCCAGTGGGTTCCGCGGCACGGTGAACGTTCAAAAGAAGTTCCACACCAAGTCACTTGAGCTTCACAATACCGACAAGAAGGTCGAGATTAGTGCCGACACTGACTCCGATGCCCCAAGTGCACCCACTCGCGGCAGCAAAGCGCCTCGCGCCCCAGACAGTTATGTAACAGTCACCAAGTCGGTGACTGGAAGCATGGACAATAGCAAGAACCCACCGCAGGATAGTAAGAACTTCCAGTCCACGTACTACACCAAGTCCTCGACCTGCGGATACTTCACCTTCTCCTGTAACATTGTCTACGGTGCGAACGGACGCAGCAAGATCTGTCGTCCAAAAGCCCCAGCCAACGGCAAGTGCTAAAGAAGATGCAATAGGCGCACGCCCACCCACCCCACATTATAGTAGATAACTTCCCAAGGGGCTCAATTTTAAAACAGTTCATCTAACTGGCACCAAAAAACACCCCCCATTTTTGTATTTTTATGCAGCAAGTTCTTAAGCATTTAAGTGTTTTTTTGCAAATAATTTTAGCATCTTACTGCCATTTCTTAAATATTTCATAGGCTTTGCAATTGTAATTAATATTTAATAAAAGTCGTAAGAAAACAGAAAGTATCCTTTAAACATTCGCTTCAAAATCATGATACATTGCTTGCATTAAACTTTGGTTATCGAAAATCATAGTGAAAATATTGATAATTAGGCACATATTTTGTCGCAAGTAAGAAGCTTTGAGTTCCAGAACAGATATTGTGGACAGATCTTCACAAAGGGAAGATAGTCACACTGTATGAAGCGTGTGCAGTCGTCGGGATATGGGATTAGTTGTCCAAGTTTATTTTCACATGCGACTGACAGATTGTCGGATTTGCTGTCGGAACAACCTGCGCCTGACTGATGGTCACATCGCTGCAGCTGTGCATTCCAGTGAAGGTCCGGAGGGCAGCTTAAAACGCCCGTCTCGTAGAACAGATTGCAGTCGCTGGGATAGGGTTCTCTAACCGTAGCCTGTGTTTGAAACAGCACAGAACTCAACAAAATCAGAGCTCCTACAAACGAAAATTGGATAACCACTGACATAGTTTATTGTTACAGTTAGAGAAAGAGTTTTTAACTTCTGATCAATGAATATACTTCGCAAAGAGATGCGGACGATCTACGGACTCTCGTCTATATGAACTGGTAGTCTACTGCCTTGGTATTTATAGCGATGTACAGACGAAGACAATCTATCATACATATATGTAAGTGCGCCGTATTGACATATCACAGTGTTAAACTGTCAGCAATGTACATATGTACAGTTAATGTAATTATTAGCTTTAGCAAGAGGGAACAGTTCCGAACACTATTTTCGACTATTTTCCAAGAGGTGTACATATATTCTGATACAGGGGTGCGTTGTAATATTAAAATAGGCTTTAAAGTTAGGTGAAAAGATACATTTTTAAAAAATTTCAGGGTTGCGTATCCCCTTAACTGCAGCTTCCTTACTGTTTACGACTGCGTGAAGTAAACAAAAATCTTCCTGATCAGCTTAATATAAAACACACATCGAATCACTGTCACTTGCACGAGTGTATGGCCTTGGAATGATAAAATTGACCGGCTAAGTGGATTCTTGTACATATTAAACATCCGATGAGTGCAAAATCCATATCAGCAAATAGAGTTGAATCTTCAATTTCAAAAGATTATTTCTCTAGATAAGAGGATAAAGGAATGTCAAGAAATACTTTAAGATTGAAGATCATCTTAAGGAAAGTCACATCTGCAATTGGTTGCATAGTGTTATCTGTTTGATTTTCAAGAGTGATTCTCTAGAAATATTTCCCATAATACAATCTCTCGCAAATAACGAAGGCAATGGGATCAATAATATTGAAGTACTTGCCCTTGATAAGGTGCCACGGGTTTTGTATAAAAGACGATGCAGCCTAGAGGTGGCCATCATACCTTTATTGAGCCATCTCTGGAGAATATCAAAAGTAAGACTGTCTGTAAAATACTCACATTGCAAATCAATAACCATCTACCTTTCTGTCTTATAAAAGTGATGCGTGGTTCTGTCTTTGCTTGTGTAGTCTTGGTAGCATTGCTTGCTGCTGTTGGGGGCGAGGCATATAATGAACTAGTAAGTAGTCCAAACGAACACCTGCGTTCGATCTAAAATCTTTGTACTGCGCAGCCCATCAATGCTGACATGTCTATTGGGATGGGACAATGCCCACCCTACGATGATCCCGGCCGTGTTGTGATGCTGCCATACTACAATGACTGCAGCAAGTACATTACCTGCCACCAGGGCCATCCCTACATGCAGCAGTGTCCGGACAACTTATTCTGGAATCAGCGAAACTTACGCTGCGACTACCGAGAATTCTCCGATTGCCATAGCCCAGACACAGAGGGTTGGGTGGAATACAGCGCGTACCCTTCAGACTGTAGTCGCTTCTACGAGAAGCGGGTCCTGCGCTGTGCCAATAACTATCTATTCAACTCACGTAGTCAACGCTGCGAGCCTTCTGAGTACGTCAACAACTGCATGTCTTTGCCACCTTTGAACATCGTGCCACCCACCGATCCCAGCTATCCCATGATCCCATCTATAGTGCCTACTACTGCCACTCCGCCGTCAATGGCCTGGCCTACTCCAGCACCGGAATACCTTCCACTTGAAGTACAGTCGCTGTGCAAGAATAGCATTCCGAATTCATATATTCCGTTTCCCGGAGACTGTCACAAGTTTATTTACTGTGGCCCAACGGCCACTATGTTGAATTGCCCTGCTAACTTGTTCTGGAACCCAAGTGTGATCTCTTGCACTGCCTTCAGCAGTGGATGCCAGTAACTCTACTAAAATACGAAGTTAACTTCACGGGATTCTTCACTAGAACACGATATATTTACTTCACGGGATATGGAAAACCGTTTTATTTGCACATTCAATAAATGCACATTTAATATTTTACCAAAGTACAAATGAACGTTGCGATAGCCTTAAGGGATTCCCAGATCAAATTATTTGGAATACCAGATCATTGGGGCTGCAACAGGCCAGCTGGGGTTCCATGCAGGCCAGATCTATTGGACTGAACTCTTCCCCATCGGCACACGCATGGCCAACCGGAATGGGATGTTGACAAACTATGTACTTGCTGCAATTATTGGGATAGGGAACCAGGGAGCCTTCGGCTTGATCAGCGCAAAAACTATCTGGAGCTGGAATCACGTCAGTTGTGGTAGCAGGAGGAAGCGGTGTTGGTGTAGCTGGGATCGTACAATTCGCAACCCATGGAGCCATGCATCGCTCAAGGAATGCACTGAACTCTTGACCGTCTGCACAGTCGTAGACGATAGGTGAAGGTCGGACACATAGAATGAACTTGCTGCAGTCGGTGGGATAGGGAACTAGTTTACCGTCAGGCATGCCCTCACAGGGATCTGTTGCTTCTGTAGTTGCAGTAATCGGTGTACTGTGAGTCGTTGGGTAATCCGTTGTTCCTAGATCTGAAGTGGTTGAGTCGTAGTCCCATCGGCAGGCCTCCGGGGATACATCGAGACCACAATGCCCTGTTAATGGGTCGAAAAACTCCCCATTTCCACACACGCCCATCATATAAACGTCATCGTCCACGCAACGTAGAAACCACTTGCAGTTATCTGGAAACGGCAAGGTGTTGCCTGAATTATTGAGACAGACCGTTGGACTCGGGGTTGGCGTAGTATAGCTCGGCGCTAACGTTGTCGTATCTCTTTTTGGGCAGTCACTCAGCTGCCAATCGACGCATTTCTGCAGTGCCTCGTTGAAGTAGTATCCTTCCATGCAATAAAAAGCAATAGGAACCGGGCTCGCACATACTATGTATTTCCTGCAATCTTCGGGATAGGAAGCGTAATAACCATTGCTCTGTCCTGAGCAGATTTCCGAATCAATTGGCAGACTGGTCGTTGTATCTGGAGTCTGAATGGTGGTCAAACTGGTAGACCATGTGGTGGAAGGAGTGGTGGATTGACTGGCAGTTGATCCAGTACCGATTCCGTTTTCCATGCAGGCTGTTGGTGAAACGTCAGGGCCACAGTTGCCTGTTTGAGGATCATACCAGGCGTTATAAATGCAATTGGCTATGCTATAGCTCCCATCTCCCATGCACAGGATGTACTGTTGGCAGTTCGTTACTAATGGGTAGGAGAAGCCCAGCTTCTGATCGGCGCAGAGATCGTCCCAGCTTTGGGTAGTTTGAAAGGCTGTGCTTGTGGTAAATGAGTCGCGGCACGCTGTGGGCGATACATTTGGTCCGCAATCGCCAGACATCGGATCGAACCATGCGTTCACTGGACACCTAGCGGTCACCGATTGATCATTGCCCATGCAAAGAACGTACTGTTGGCAGTCTGATTCCAATGGAAATGCGACGCCCAGCTGCTGGTCAGCACATAGGTTAATAATATCATCAATAACTGGGGTTGTCGGAGCTAGAGTGCTGGGCATTGTTGACGTTGTCACTTCGCGGCACGCTTCTGCTGCCACCTCCGGACCACAATGTCCGCTGTACGGGTTGTACCAATTGTCATTGGGACAGGGAAGGATTGCGAATGAGTCGTTACCAAAGCAGTAATAATATTGCTGGCAGTCATTTAGGTACGGAAAGCATGTTCCCAGTTTCTGACCGATGCACTTGTTGACTAGCCCCTCCGTAGTCGTTGCCACTTCTTGCACTACCTGGGTCGAATGGTCGCCGTAGCACAAGACATCATTTGGATAGTCACAGACGTAGAGGTCTGGGTTGAATAACATCTGGCCGGGGCACTGGTCCACTTCACTATGCTCGTCCACACACACGATGAACTCGTTGCAGGCACCATCGGACGGTAGTAGAGTATGGTTCGGTTGACCAACGCAATGATCTGCTTGAGGCGTTGGGTAAGGGGAAGCTGTGCAATCAACGGCTTCCGGAGTATCGCAAAAACGGAGAAGACTATTAAAAAGTTTTCCTGACGGGCAATTCTCCAATTCTGCACACGAATCGGTGCACGAAATATAGGCGCTGCAGTCGTAGGGATACTTATAGTTTCCGGCAGGTAACGACACGCAAAAGTCAGAGTCCATTTCTGGAGGAGATCGGAAGTCGTTCATCGTATTTCCAGGAGTTCGGTAAGAAGATGGGGTACTATCGCAGAGAGTTGTCAAAAGGTAAGCGATGAACGTAAAACATTTCCAGTCTAAAGCTGAAACGAGAGAAAATTTTAAAGATACAAAATGATCAATATTAGTATGAAATCCAAATTAAAAAGCTGAGATATGGGTCGTAGCCCCTAACCTTTCATTTTCGAAGTGCTTTATTTTCCGCTCAACGATGTGTTCTGATTCACTAGTCAATTTTAAAATGTATAATGCAGCGCTTTAGTATAGAATAGCAATGAAGTCCGAAATGATTCTAGAAAATCGACCTGTGCTTATGGTACCACGGTTGAGAAATTACTGAATTGAATCATTCTATTCATATTTTTGGCAATTCTTAGTCATAAACAGCCTGCCAATAATATCAACAGAATGTCCGTTGTTTTTGGTGATAACTAATTCGAGTTGATAATGGCTTAATGGGAGCTCTGAGAATTCGAAACAGAATGCCTATCTTGGTCAAGGAAATAGACAATAGGTTCCAAATATTCGGTAATTGCTGATGGCTACTATCGCTCTGCTCGTATTTTCCACTCCTATAAGCTAGATAGTAAAAAAACAATTAACGATGAACTGATGACAGACAACGAATAGGGAACATCCCTTTAGTATAATAAATTGGAATGGGGACAAAACAAACTCTCATCAATCTCATCAGTAAAGGTGCCTACTTTTGGGCCAACATCGATATTTATTTTATGAATCTTTATTTCTTTTAGGAATCCCGATATTCCGCCCATAATCTCTTCAGTGTACCCCTGGATATTTTTCTATATTCAATTCAGAAGCCCGTAGTGCACCTCTACAACCTGAAGGTTTGAACTTATCCTGCAAGAAGTGCATCCACTAAACCTGAAACCTTATTTCAAGCAGTGGCCTGCTGAAACCTGACGGGTTCGTTCAAGCAGTGCACCTCTGAAACCTGACGGTTTGCTTCAAGCAGTGCCCTGCTGAAACCTGACGGTTTGGTTCAAGCAGTGCGCCTCTGATCCTGAAAGTTTGGTTTGTTTCCCAAAAATGCTCCTGTAAGGAGTTTATCGACTGCATCTGGGGCTTTGTTCTTTTTCTTTCACAATTATCAACTTTGAATTCAGTCCTCACTCTTTGTTTATTTTTGTTTATTTATTAACTATGAAACGTGCGTCGCATCTTATCTACATTAAAAATTCCGTTAATTTTTGCGAAATTCTTAGGAATTTTTTGGGCCTACGTTTGTGTGTAAGTATGTATGTATGCATGTACATATGTGCATGAGAGTAAGTATGTTTTTATCAGATTTTACATGTGTTTTGTGATGAACCTCCTTATCAATTCTTAGTAACGAAATATACGAGTAGATAGCGAACGAGTTCTTGAGTACTTATCAGATTTCTTTGATATTATCAAAGGGAGAACATTTTACATATTGGCAGTGCATGCAAATTCATTCAATGCGAGTGTATAAAAACGATGTTCCTTGAATGGAAAAGTTCAGTTCGATAGCGATACGGAATATGAAGCTCCTAGGACTCCTCTGGACACTTTGCGTCCTAAGCAAAACTTCACTGGCTCGAGTACAAGTGGGTACAAGTGGCACCGACTGCCATAAATGAATAATAATGATTAAAGAACTAACAAAGTAATATGATTTTAAAGGACGGCTTCTCTTTTAAGACATCCATATGTGATGGCAAGAACGGGGGTCTTTTACCCATGTATGGAACGTGCAGGGGATATTATGTGTGTCTGAATGGGAACGCTGTGATCGGATCCTGTGAGGGTGGCACATTGTTTAATCCCAAGACCTTACATTGCGATGATGCCGTGGACGTAGACTGCATATTTGAGGCCAAGCTAAATGATTACCATGATGGTTCGAGCTCGGAAAGTGAAGAGGATGAGGATTCCCCAAAAACCGATACCCCACCCACGCGGCGACCGTCAAAGCAGCAGAGACCTGTGGCACAACAACCTTCGGATACATTTAATAGAGCCTGCGCCGGTAAGAAAGATGGTGTGACCCTTGCAAAAGAAGGCTCTTGCAGTGAGTACTTTGTGTGCGAGTCGAAGCAGCTGCATCTTCGCGTTTGTCCTACCAATCAGCATTTTAGTCCCACACGTCGGGTCTGTATGAAGCCGAAAGATGCCAAGTGTCTGCTGAGCCTGGAAAATAATCGACTAGAAGAACCAGCCACATCCGCCGGGGTCTGCCCTGAGGAAAAAGAGAACTCTTTGGTTGCCCACCAGAAAGATTGTGGAAAATTTTTACTCTGCAGCAACATGATGTTCCTGGTAATGGATTGTCCCACTGGTTTGCATTTCAATTCCAAAACGTTGCGATGCGACTATCCCAGGATAGCGAAATGTCAAGTGAAGGAAAAAGGAAATAAATCTGCTTCAAAGACAAAAAATTCAGCACGTAAGCCTAGAAATCATCCCTTGTAACAATTGCATGCAAATAAAAAATATATAAGTAAATGCATATCATCATACATATATTTCATACTACATGTATGATATATTCCTATATCCTCAAAGCTTGAACGTAGATTAAGGCAAAGCTGGTTAATTATTGTAAGCTAATTAATAGACAATAGAAACCGAGAAATATTTATGGAGCTAAAGCGAAATAAAAAACTTTAAAATTGCGTAGAATTTATAACCCTCTTTAAAAAAGTTCCCAAATGCCGTAGCTATTATCAACATATATCTCAGCTTAATGAAATAAGCAACATCCTATGCATTCGCCATCTGTCATCAGATCAGTAACAAACCCACAGTATCAATTAAAATACGCTGTTCAAAATATATGTTTATTGATTTCACTTAATGCACTTCACATTTTCGGGCCAATCGCAGACCTTGGACTCGCTATTATATAGCAATCCAGCATTGCAATTGAAGTTCACCTCACACTCGCACTGGCAGACCACATAGGCGCTACTACACTTATTGTTGACATCGCCGAACATGGCTCCATCCTGGTGGCCTGCACAAACACCGTTGGTTTCGCAAGAGGTGCCTGATGGTCCAGCATTAGGACCGCTCGGTGGCGGAGAACCGTCCTCACATTTTACATTCTCAGGGTAGTCACAGCTAAGCGTGGCAGGATTGAACTGCAGGTTATTCGAACACCTTTGTTCATATTTGATGCCATTGACACACTGGATGAAGGCAGAACAATTGTTATCTACCGGCCCCATCCAATTGTTTTGTTTATCGCAGCACTCTATGTCGCAGACTTTGCTGATGCACACGCCTTCGGTGTCTAGAACACACCTGTTCTCAGTGACATTAAAGTAGTTCAAGTCTGCACACTTTCTAGCAACCAAGCTTCCATGGATGCACTCCAAATATCCGGCGCAGTCTGCGGGATTCGCCTTCTGTTCTCCCTCCGTGCAGGTGGTGTTTCCATTGCACTCTCCATTGTCCGTCTCACATTGACCCTTGATCGCGTTCCAGTAATTTCCGGAGTCACATGATTTGGATACGAACTTTCCACCTATGCACTCCTGATACTTTGTACAGTCTCCGCCGGAGTCCGCCTTAGTGCTTCCCTCCACACAGCCGACGCAAACTCCCGTGTCATCAGCAACGCATGTTCCCAGAGTGACGTTAAAGTATGACTGAGCGGCACACTTCTGACTTACAAGTACTCCTTGGATACACTCCAAATATCCAGCGCAGTCTGTGGGATCCACCTTCTTTTCTCCCTCTGAGCAGGTGGTGTTTCCATTGCACTCTCCATTGTCCGTCTCACATTGACCCTTGATCGCGTTCCAGTAATTTCCGGAGTCACATGATTTGGATACGAACTTTCCACCTATGCACTCCTGATACTTTGTACAGTCTCCACCGGAGTCCGCCTTAGTGCTTCCCTCCACACAGCCGACGCAAACTCCCGTGTCATCAACAACGCATGTTCCCAGAGTGACGTTAAAGTATGACTGAGCGGCACACTTCTGACTTACAAGTACTCCTTGGATACACTCCAAATATCCAGCGCAGTCTGTGGGATCCACCTTCTTTTCTCCCTCTGTGCAGGTGGTGTTTCCATTGCACTCTCCATTGTCCGTCTCGCATTGACCCTTGATCGCGTTCCAGTAATTTCCGGAGTCACATGATTTGGATACGAACTTTCCACCTATGCACTCTTGATACTTTGTACAGTCTCCGCTGGAGTCCGCCTTAGTGCTTCCCTCCACACAGCTGACGCAGATTCCACAGGTGTCCTCAACACACTTATTAAATGTGGCATTAAAGTAATACTGGTCGGGACAGTTCTTGATCACAAGGATTCCGTTCTCACACTCAAGATATCCAGCGCAGTCTGAGGGGTTCGCTTCCAATTCACCTTCAGTACACGTCGGCGTCTGGCCGCAGTTGCACTCGCCGTTGTCTTCTTCACACTCTCCGGTTCGCCAGTTCCACCAGTCCCCACTGTCACAAGACTTCTGAACGAAATTGCCGGTGCAGCAGGCATAGTACTTGGTGCAATCATCCTCGTCGATCTTTTTCTCGCCATCTTTGCAACATTCTGCACTCAGTGATCCAACGAGAACCGAAAGCGTAAGGCACAAAGAAAAGACTGCAAACGAAGAACTATGAGAAAACCTTTCTCTATCAGTGGGAAGCGAACTTACCGAAGTGTAGATGTTTTGATTGAGACATATTTTCGCCATGCATATTGAACGTCTACTGAAGAGCTATCGGTCCATATCGGCTTTTATATATTCGGGCAATTAAAATAATTAAATGTCTTTTCATGGCACATTGCGATGATAATGTGGGACCACTCTTGATATTATCAGCGCATTCAGTATTCATACGAGTAAAGGAAGTTGTCACTATTTATAAAACAGTCAGTCACGTTTCCCAATTGAGAAATGCAGGGGGGTTGCTAGAAATCGAGGTGCGCTTGAGGAAATTGTTAAGCCAGATCTCATTTTGCTGTCTTTTTTTAATTAAAAGAATTGTGATTTGTTTCTATGATTTAAAAGCTTCTAACGTATCTTACGATTCGTTTCATTTTGAATCTTTCTGGGTTAACGTTCTTTCCTTTTTTTGCACTCATAAGGTTCTCTTCGATTTTGGTGATAGTGGATGTGCGCAACATCCAGAAGTAAGCGTTTCTGACCCCATATTGATCAGCATCAATAGCCGAGTCGATCGTCCGTCTATCCATCCGTCTTTTTGTCTTCATGAGCGCCTAGATCTCAGAAGCTATACAAGCTAGATCAACCAAATTTTGTATAACATATAAGAAATTACATAAATCGTAAGCGCAAACATATACTGACTGAGTACCGGGTATAAAGTCGAGCCGCGGCCTTTGCGGCGGCTTAAACGTTTAAACACGCTTTCTTTGTCTATTTGCAAGGATCTATTTTTATACACGATAGTGAACGAGGGATAGGGATATATTAGTTTTGTGGTGGATGGGATGTGTGTAATACTTATAAGGATTCGTTTCCGACCCCATAAAGTATATATGTACATATGTACATATGTACATGTGTATATTCTTGATTAGCATCAAGAGTCGAGTCGATATAGCTATATCTGTGTCTGTCTTGTCCGACGCCTAGTTCTCAGAGACTTTAGGAGCTAAAACAACTAAATTTTGTATATTATACTGAATCAAGTTAAGTTCCGAATTTCACCATGCCCCTTACCGCCCCCTTAATCAGAATCATAGAGAATGATTGTGTGTACCAGATTGTCGAATCTGGTATATATAGGATCAATAGAATATCCACATTGAGCATATTAATTGCACTGCCTACTCTACCTTTTCCACGAGTTATTCATTATCTTTTTCCCACTCTCCCCCTCTCACTCTTAATCGTGCAGTGAGCGCTGTCTGATGGAAGGGAACAAGATATAACGGCTGGTGTTGTCGTAGCATTAGGTGGAAAGGTGATATACAGAATGCAAGAATTAAAACCAGAGGTCGTGGTTCCTCGCTTTCTCTCCATGCTTTTCCCATCTCTCATGGCAAATGGAAGAATAACTAAGACAGTTCACGGTCTGCGCTGGCTGATTTATATCATACATTCTCACACTTCTTAAGCTCTGAGCTAGCTTATCGAAAAGAATTGGCTCTCTCAAAGAACTGATAATACGCAGCTGCTAAAAAGCCACCCAGCCCAAGACTGATTAGAGTGATTTATGAGTGCAGACCACCATTACCTATCGTTTAAGAATCGGCGTGGGGAAGCCGACGAGCCCCAGTCCATATGGTTGCCATAAAAAGTAAATATTTATTTATTTTTGAAAAATGTAAGTTATAGAGTACAGTTGACATTGGCGTTGTAGTTGCAGGTCAATAGGACCTGATCCCAGTATAAGTCACCGGGACACGTCATCTCGACCTCGCACTCGCATTGGCAGATGACGAACCCATTGCAACTGGTTTTGGATGGGAAACGGGTACCCTCCGGTTGATTCAGACAGCGTCCGTTGGTCTCGCAAGCGACGCCCGAAGGTCCGGCGTTTGGTCCTGAGGGTGGCGTATGAGGCCACTCACAGTCCACGTTTTGGGGATAGTCGCACATTCCAGTCGTGGTGTCGAAGAGCAAGTTGTTTGGGCACTGCTGCTCAACGGCACAGTTGTAGTTGCACTTGTAAAACTTGTTACACACCCCGGCGACCGGAAACAAAACTCCTTCCTCCTCGCCCTGGCACACGGTGCTGGTGCTGTTGCAGGGGACGTTCGGAACATAGCCCTCGGGATAATCGCATGCATTCGCAGTAGCGTTGTAGACGAGACCGTCGGGACAGATAACCGCCTTAGATTCGTCGCTCATGTCCCAGTCGCAGACCTTATCATTAGGATTGAACTTCAAGTTCTCGTCGCAGGGCATTGCGATGGGGCAATGGCATTGGCACACGAAGTATCCATTACTTTCGGGATCGGGGAGCAGCTCGCCGTCAGGCTTGCCCGCACAGACGCTCTGACTTGAACAGTTCATTCCCGAGGGTCCCTCTATATCCTCTGAGGGGTCCGCGACGATCGATGGTGTGCAATCTACGTTCTGCGGATAGTCACAGTCACCACTATTGGGGTTGAAGTACAGGCCGGAGGGACAGGTCATCTCATTGACGCATCTATTACTGCACTGGATGTACCTTACGCACACTCCGGGAATTTGTAGCTTGATGTTGGTGCTCTCGTTGACACATTCATCGCGCTGGCTAGAGCAGTAGGTGGGCACAGCTGATGGAACGGACGGAGTGGTGTTGACGGCATTGCTTGTGTCGGTTGTGGTCTCATCGGTTGTGGTCTCACCATCCGTGTTCTCATCGGAGCCATCATCCGTAGTCTCGTTGGGCTCTGTGGTCTCATCGGAGCCACCATCCGTGGGCTTGTTGGGTTCTGTGGGGTTTGTTGAGCTTGTGATGGGGGATTCAGTGCTTGACGGCTCCGTGTCGCAAGGCTCCGTTACCAACGTGGTTAAACCTTGCCCATCGTCGTCAATGTCTGGACACTCATCGGCGCAACAGGTGCAGGTGCATTCGGCATCTGAGTTGGCATCAGCGCCTGCAAATGGCGACAGGCCCAAGCAGTTGGCTCGCCACTGGAAATCGCACTCGGCCAGTTGACGATTGAAGTGAAGCCCGCGGGGACAGCTGCCGATGACAGCCACTTGTCCCTGCTGGCATACCGCAAAGCGACCGCAGTGGGTCGCCACAGGCAGTCGAGTCCCATCCGGCTCATAGAGGCAGACACTCGATAGTTGCGCATATGCGGCTGCGACGAGCAGAAGCGTCCATAGAGCTAAGGCAAACAACAGAGACAATACGAGTATATAGGAAAAGCTTCCGAATTTCCACTTACTAGTCACTCACCACACAAATCGGCGTTGCGCATTTTCAAGACGAACAGCAGCTTTGAAGTAGTCCGAAATTCGCGAACGACTAAGTTGCGACTCTGCCAAAGTGGAGGCATTTATGGGAGCGAAAGAAAACTGCCTCAAGTACCGCGAATCAGTAGCCAATCTTCTGATAATACCAATAACCATATTTATCTCTTGATTAACTCAACAAGTGATTTTTGGTGCTACGCGCTATCGCAGGAGTAATTACGTGCATATGTGGAGCTCGGGCTTGGAGCGGTGGGCGCACCGCCTACCACTCTCCCCAATGGGACTCATTAACAAATTCATGCGCACACTGTCGTACTATTGACACTTCCTATTAAATGGCGTTTATTGTCATTCAAAATGAAGTGCCCGAACCGTGTACCGCTCTCTCGGATACAATCACTACAAGTAGCAATACAGCAATTGTAAGTGCTCGAATGAAAGATACTCAGTTCCGAAGATACTATATACTCGGGCACGGTTATCAGTATGTTGCCTGAAACTTATCGTCTGGCTAAGGGAAACACCCGCGACTTCTGAGCACAACATTCACTGTCTCACTCTCTGCGACTATGTAGGCCAGCACAGATACAGAAACTATTCTGCTCTTACTTTTGAATATGGCACTCTATTTGCACTCTGACAAGACACTTCAAGTCTGATGATGTCGGAAACTAAAAGTTATGTGCTTCCCAGTCATTTGTATAAAAAAAAAAAAATTCCAACAGCGCCTGTTAATGTTGATCCTGAAGCTAGACGAATCATAAAATCAAACAATAATTCACAGTACTTTAAGATTATTATACTCGATAATTACACTGTGAGTTTTAAAAAAAAAAAAAAAAGACAAGACCAAACTCGACGGTTTCCCCCTATTTCGGGTCCTACGAATCGAACTGCATCATTACTATTTGAGTTACAATCATGGTTTCATACAAAATTTTTTGTTGAAGTTTTTCATCAAAGTGGCCCATTGTAAGAGAAAGGCACATTTTTCTTCGGTCTCTAACTTTTGTAATGTTGACTTTTTTGGTAAACTTTCTTTGGCAAAGCTTCTCAGAATAAGTCCGTCTTTATGTTCTTAGAAGACTGTAAACCCCAATCAAACTCTAACTTTGTTTGTGTGCTGTTTTATTTTTTTTTGTATCTTTTAAGTGTTATTAATAAGTATCATAAATATTTAATATACACAATATTTAAAAATTGCCTGGAACTCCGTTATGACCGTTATAAACCATTGCTTAGGAGTGCACCGGTCTGAAGGTTGGAAAAAATGTGTGGATGACATGTTAGACGCTTTTAAAGAAATAGGTGTGAATATGTCCTTAAAAATTCATTTCCTTCATCATCACAAGGACCATTTTGAGCAGCAAGTTCCGACTGAATCCGATGAGCATGGAGAACGATTTCACCAAGTCGCCGCTCCCCTTGAGCATTGGTACAGCGGCAAAAAGCTTGACTCGTTGCTTGCTGATTTGTGTTGGACATCGGTAGATGTGTCTTATTAAATTTAATTTAAATATTGTGTACAAATTTATGATACTTATTAATAACACTTAAAAGATACAAAAAAAAATAAAACAGCACACAAACATAGTTAAAGTAGCTTTTTAAAAAAATTCAAATTTTGTTAAGTTTATCTAATGGTTAGTTTGCTCAAAACGTTGTCTTTGCTTAAGTTTCTTACTATTACAAGATGTCACTTAATGTATAAGTATCAAAGGGTAAATTAAAATATTGACGAAACGTGACGGAAAAAACATTTAAAAAAATGGGTTATATTTCAGTTTTTTCGACATATTGGCTATAAGGACACCCAAAACATTGATTTTGGGGTTTACAGTCTTCTAAGAAAAAATTTTGTATGAAACCATGATTGTAACTCAAAAAGTAATGATGCAGTTCGATTCGTAGGACCCGAAATAGGGGGAAACCGTCGAGTTTGGTCTAGTCTTTTTTTTTTGACTATCACAGTGTTATCGATTGATTATAATCAATCAAATATTCCGTGTATCAGGGTATTCCATTTCATAAAAAAATCTCTGTAGTGCAGAGAGACGAAACGCATGGTAGGGGTACATTATCGCCATTGGTTAGGCGATCGCCAATTGTTCACTAAGTTCATTCAATCGATTTGCGATCATTCATTCAGTTTTTTATTAACGCCTTGTAGGTGGTTATGCTTGAAGGGTGTGTGGGGTTTGGGGTTGCGATAATGGAGAATTTTTATAGACGCTATCAAACATTGAACGCATGTTTTTATACCCTGTAATTGTACTCAACAATGATACATATGTATTCGCGCTGAAGTATATAACAGGCATTAGGAACACATTTACTCTTGATTGCCTGCATGAACGCTTGGATCTATCGGATCACCAAAACTACGGCAACCCAATTTTGTGTGCACATATTGTATGTATGTAATTTTTATTATTAAGACTAAGAGTAGAAGGTGTATTTTAGTCGGAATGTGGATTGGAGCATAAAATTCTTGGAACTGAAAGCAATCACACCGATACAAATATCTCGGTAGAAATTTGATTAGATCGCATTCCCTCAAGACCATACTGTTGGGATGCATTTCATGCTTAAGCGCGATTGTTGATTTAATTGCTGATTAAAAAGCTAGACAGGAAACTGTCAGAGAAATTGTCAAGTTTCTTAGGATCTCAATAGAAGGTACCATTTACTGTATGGACAGAACCAAAAACAAGTCGATGAAATTGCGGTGAGAGGCTGGCTTCCTGCTTCGCGGCGAGTTAGAGGGGGATCGTGAGCTGAAACCGGAGACAATGCAATTCTAATTATTCAAATGAAAGCCAAGTACGCTTGAATTAAATTACCAAACTTAAGAAAACATAAATGGCAGAAGGAAGAGCACCAGCACCAGTTGCAGTTGCAGTTGTGTGCTAGGGCCTAGACACTTGGGTTACTTGGGGCCGTGGAAAGCCAACGACAGGCTTATACTCGAACTCGAAGGTAGGTGTCCATTACATGTAGCGCATCGAGCTGAAGAGGGCTGTTACTGTAGCTGTTGCTGTTGCTGCTGTTCGTCAAATGCCATAAGGGGCAACAAAAGACAGCCCAGCCCAGCAGAAATGTGAGTTGATCTGCGACATCTACATAGAGAGTGCTCGCAGAAGTGAGTATGCATGGGGGGCACACTCACACTGGCAGCCGGACCACTTGCAACGTCTATTGTGGAAATCTTCTCAGGTGTAACAGGTTTCTCAGATTTAAACTGAGGTCGCCCCTGTCATTCACACAGTCATCAGCGGCACTCGCCACGGAATCGATCGTGATCACGGCCCCGAGCGACCACAGACTGCGCTTCCAGTCAGAGCCGGCAGAAGACCAGGAGCAGCCGAGGACAGCTCCAACAATTACAGTTCGAATCGAAGAACTGAGATCGATTGGTGCATAGATATCAAGAGGACTCGCTAATTTTCAACTCTAGCACCATTCGAAATCAGTGCTTTTGATGAGAACCATTCAGCAGAAAGTGTTTCTCCACAGTGATTTTTTTTCAGTGCATGACAGTTAAAGCTATAATCGAAAGGTTTCCATACAAAAAAGTTTAAATAACGCACAAAAGAGTACAAGTAATGAGTGGCTGAGCTGGCTGAGCAACCGCGTTCATGGCAGAAGCCATCGAAGTGCAAGCGACGCGTCTCAATCTCACCGGGTCGGTGGTCGGTGGTCGTCGACGTCGATCGGAATATATTATCCACATTTGCTTAGTCATCAGTCACTGGATATAAGTTCGATATCGCCGCACTTACCCTTGATTCCATGGCTAACAGTCAACAGTTAACAGAGTTTATCAATGACTAAATGTGACATCCAATCAAAACTCCTTTAACCTGGGAAAACTCCACCTCCACCTGTCTTGTAATAACAATAGATTGCCCAAAACTTATCGGGCCTATAAATAAAAGACATGATATACAGTGTAATTAGTCGCTTAGTAATTTAAAAATAATCGTATTCTTATCTCTGCAATGGCTCCACTTTCGGAGCTATAAATACACTCAGAGCTGGTTGTGTGTGATTCACGGGAAGGATGATATACAATACAAGTATATGCTGATAGAATTATAGTATTATTGAACTTGCAAAACGAAAGCAAATATACGCTTTCCAATATGTTTATATGGCCTGTATGGACGTAAACATTCCATATTTTAATCCCATGTCAATGCCAGTACAAAGAAGATATTGTAGCACTGTCATAAGTAAAATATTCACTTATTGTTGCCAAGTGGTATTGCGCACAATATGCGAAGCTAGTAAGAAATATTCATGCAGCGCGAAACTACCTCGACGTATCTGTCTTTTTGAATGAGTAATCAAGTCAAAAACACCTTATAAATATGTCATACAATTGATGTTACAGGATTATTAGATAAAATATTATCATTTCAAAAGTCCCCTGAGCAATTATTGTCAAAACAAAATGGTCTTAATTAGATAGGGCAGTAGGATTTTCCATGTTTTGATGACAGCTTTCCATTTTTATGCTTCTATTAATTATAGTCAAGTGTGCTTAACAGTGACATAAATAATAAGGCGTGGGAGGAGGATCACTTGGAATTATAAGTATGTACACAAGGAATGATATACCAGATTTTCTCTAATATTGCGTATACCTAATAATTTCTGAATAATTGTAATGAAATATTTCGTATTCCAAAAAGTTAAATCATCTTATCTAAAGCCTTTTGTGACAGTGTCTATGCCGTTTAGCTACCAACAAATATACAACTGAAAAATTCCTAATTTTGTTTATGTCAGCGCCCATCGAGTCAAACGGCAAATCTTATCTGCTTTGGAACTCAAAATGTTTGTAAACTATAGCCCTGTTAAAGACAAAGACAACTCCAAGGTAGTCTGTGGTGTGAAGACTATATAAGGCCCGGCAGAAGAGCCGATGAAAGTTAGTTGAAATAATTCTACTTGGAGAGACGAAGAGTTTATCTCAAAATGCAAGGTGCTGGCGATTGGCATTGGAGCCCAGAATGTGGATACTCTTACTGACAATTAATTTCGTCTGCCATTCCAGGATCGATAAGCTGTCTGCATGCCCTGCTGCTGGCTCTCGTACTGCAGCTGAGCAGCCAGACACAGCTCTTGAACTCTGGCGAGGATATCTGCCGACTGTTTGCGGATGGCACTAAGCTCCGCAAGCCGGGCGGCTGTAACGAGTATATTGTGTGCGAAAACCACGTCACCCAGCCTGGCGGAACTTGTAGCGGATCCACTCCATACTTCAACCTCGGGAAGGGCGCCTGCAATAAGGCCTTGGACACCACCTACTGCTCCAGTCCGTGCACTTCGAGTACAAACGGCTATGTGGGCAGTACCCTCAACTGTGCCAATTGGTACTACTGCGAGAAGAAGTACTTGAAGGGTAGCGGTGCCTGCTCTGGCCAGGTGTTCGACCAGGCACTGCAGCAGTGCGTTTATGCAGAGAACTCTTCGTGCCAGGCCAAATTTGAGTGGTGCGACATCGTACCCATAAACGTGCCATTCCTCGACGAGTACCACTGCAACATGTACCACACCTGCGACAAGTCTTTCAAACTAATCAATAACACCTGCGAACTTGGAAAGTATTTCGATGTGCAAAGTAGTTCATGCGTGGACAAGAGAGAAGTCGATTGTGGCGAGCACCCCGTGCCAGTCGACGTGTGTGGAACCCCCAAGTTGGCTGTGCGCAACAAATTTGTTTCGGATGGTGCCACCTGCCGAGGATACTTCTACTGCCGGGATCTCGGCTCTGGAGTTCCCGATCCCAACCCCGAGCGGCTGCAATGCGATAAGGATTATTTCTTCAACCAGGAGCGACAGGCCTGCATGCTACGCGAAACCCAGAAGTGTGACGAGGATCGCTGCGACGGGCGCGACAGTGGCTTCGAGGTGGCCCAGGTGGAGGGTTGCCATAACTACCTAGAGTGCGTAAATGGCAAAGAAGCGAGCGTCATGGTTTGTCCAAATGGCGAGTACTTCGATGTGGCAGCCCAGGCTTGTACTACAACCATTAAAACCTACGGTGCATGCACTCGTTAGATATTGTGATATAAAATAAAACCCATGCTGGAGCACTTATTCTCTTCTTCTTCTCAACTCAGTGTGGACCAATTGTGTGGGGAATGCCAATTTAAAATCAATATTCATTTTTATGTATATATTTTTTTCACCCTTGAAATAATAACCATTAATAGAGTAAATATGATTTTGGGCAGAGAACATTTTAAATGTACATTCTTGATTAATCTTGTGGTGTTACCGGGATGGCGAAGGAGTGTAGAAAAGCAGTTACTCACTCACACGTATCAGGGAGCTCATAAGGGTGCCAAGAGAAAATTGGAGACCTGATACGTATTATTCATTTTAACAACTATTATCTAGGGGGTTCTACAGCGAACAGCAAATTTACGGCGTGAGAAGAAGTGGGACACTGTTTTAGCCCACTCCCAGCAGAAATTTGTTTCTACAAGGATGCCAAAGTATTCAAATATTATGTTGACCACATGATAAAACCACTTACCACCACAGAACCCATAGCCAATGCCTGGAATTAAGTAATATAATTAAAGAGTTTGATTTTGAATTAAATACGAAAAACATACATTCAATATTTTATTTGATTTATTTATTTATTAAAGTTCCATTGAGCTTTTATATGTGTTCATTCAAGTTTTGTCGAAGTGATGAAAGCTTTTACATGGCTTGTGTATTTAATGAAAGTTAAGCTTTATAAAAGATAGTGTTGTTGATTGTTGACAAAATGTTGCGGAATTGAATATATGTTGCGATGAATATTGGCATACAGTGCTGCGAATTTGGAGCATTCAGGTTCCATTTATGGCCGTTTTCTAGTGGCGCCATATTTTTTACACATTTTACAACACTTGTTATTTAAATGTGCGTACTTGGACCTGAACTTTGAATTTGCCAACCGATTAAATCAATTAACGGCTGGATTTATAGGATACACTTTCTTGTTCCTATAAATATTCCAACCAATTTCAGGGTATGGATTGATCTGGAAGGCGTCGTTTAATATTCCTAGTGCCACAAAGTTATAACCTTATAATTAATGTACTAGTCACTAGTGTGGATTAAGGTTTTCCTAGAGTTGTCAGCCCTTACTGTATACTCCTCCGTCAGCTCCATTTTTTTTTTTTAGCTTTTTCATAAGTCATAGTTCATTTGAAATACATATTTTCGCATAATCTATTATACAGGAAATAGCACGCTTTAGCGATTAGTCGGTCACACGCTTGAAAGCTGTGAAGTCGAAAAATCATCCCTGGGACCCTGGGAGCTGGTTCTCGCTCTTTTGAACTTCCGACATGTGTGCACGTGCATTCTAGTAGGCTTGGGTTATTGTATTACAAATTGAGAGGAGAGGCAGAATTTTTGAAATGACACAGGCTCCAGCAAATCGAACTGCAAAAGCACCCTCTGCAAGTCCGTTCGTGCAGGACGAGCGCACTAAGGCTGTGGCTAACTACCGCATTAAGCTGCTGGAGCACCGCGTAACTGAGGCTCGCCTGAAGACCCTTCGCGACAAGCAAAAGTTGCTGACGATCGACTTCGAGAAGTCGGAACGTGACCTGGAGACACTGCAGAGCGTTGGACAGATGCTGGCAGAGGTAATCCAGCAGCTAACTCCGGACACCTTCATTGTCAAGTCATCGAACGGGCCGCGCTACATTGTCGGCTGCAGGCGTAAGTTGCGCTTGAAGTCTGGAACACGCGTCGCTCTGGATATAACCACGCTGACCATTATGCGCTACTTGCCACGCGAGGTCGACCATCTGGTGTACAACATGGTTCACGAGGATCCTGGCAACGTGAATTATGACGAGATTGGGGGCCTCGGCGAGCAGATACGGCAGCTGCGCGAAGTAATCGAGCTGCCGCTGCTGAACCCGGAGCTGTTTCTTCGCGTGGGAATCAACCCACCGAAGGGCTGCCTGCTGTACGGGCCACCTGGCACCGGCAAGACCCTGCTGGCCCGCGCCATCGCATCCCAGATGGACGCCAGCTTCCTCAAGGTGGTCTCCTCGGCGATTGTCGACAAGTACATAGGGGAGAGTGCACGCCTGATACGCGAGATGTTCGCCTATGCCCGCGACCATCAGCCGTGTATCATATTCATGGATGAAATCGACGCCATTGGAGGTCGCCGCTTTTCCGAGGGGACCTCCGCCGACCGCGAGATCCAGCGCACTCTCATGGAGCTGCTCAACCAAATGGACGGCTTCGACGCCCTTGGCCAAGTGAAGATGATCATGGCCACAAATCGTCCGGACACTCTCGACCCCGCCCTTCTGCGTCCGGGCCGCTTGGACCGCAAGCTTGAGATCCCTCTTCCCAACGAAGTGGCTCGCATGGACATACTCAAGATACACGCAGGACCGCTTTCCAAGCAGGGCGAGATAGACTACGAGGCCATTGTTAAGCTGTCCGACACGTTCAACGGCGCCGACCTGCGCAACATATGCACTGAGGCCGGACTGTTTGCCCTTCGCGCCGAGCGCGAGTTCATTGTGCAAGAGGACTTCCTGAAGGCGGTGCGCAAAATTGCCAGCAACAAGAAGCTGGAAACAAAAATGGAGTGCAAGCCCTTTTAAGGAGGAAATTACAAATAAATGCGATTCTACGAATTCCAAAACATGCTGAAACATTTTTTTGGTCTGGGCACATCTGTTTTAACTCGGACATTGCATGTCTTTCCAATATGGATCCAAGTCATAATGTGGTAGTTTTTGTATTGCTTACTGGCAATGGATGTTATTTAATGAATAGCTCCAAGTTTTACATTTGTGACACGTACGTTTATGTATAAGATAATTTTGCGCGTGTTCTTATGATGGGTAATCGAATAGAGAGCTGAGTACCGACTGATCTTTCCCTCATATTTTGGCTCTCTCAGAGCCGATGGCCGCTGGATGCTAACGACACGACAAAACTACGGCCGCTTCATGTCTCTTTTTTCCTTAATTTCCTACAATAATATATATGGTCCATTCCGATGTTGTCATTCTTGATGTACCAATTTTCTCATAAAATATTTCCGGCTTGTTCGTGAATTTTGTCACATATATAGACTGTGACAACGCTAATGGAAGCATGAGAAGCATCACTAGCAATTGCTTTTTTACGCTGTGTTGGTGGCTCATCAGTCTTTGTAATGTCATTGATGGAGCGTTTGAGTGCCACATCTTCTGGAAATAGTGACGCTAGACGAGTGATGGAGCGCTGGTACACGCCTGATGCTGTTTTGACATCGACCACTCGTACGTGGTTGTCTTGGCCAGGATAGGTCTTAATGATACGACCCAATGGCCACTTCATTACTGGAAGGTTGTCTTCCTTCACCAACACAAGTAGTCCTTCGGGCAGCCCTTTGGTGAGACGGTTTTCCACTTATGCCGACTTCGTAGTTCTTGGAGATATTCCGGAGACCATTGTTTTCAGAATGAATGTTTTAAGCGCGATACCAATTCCCAGCGCTTTACCAATGTTTTTCCTTGATGTCAGTATTGACGTCAGGTGGCGTTGTCAATGGTTCATCAATCAAGAAGTGTCCTGGGGTGACATTTGGATCGGTTGACATTGGAATAATGGTTCGAGAATTGAGAATTGCTTCAATTTCGATTATTACTGTGTTTAGTTCCTCAAATTTCAGATTGCCCATGATCTGGTGCATTAGCTTTGGTCTAGCTCTGGTGCATCTAACACAGCTGTGAATGATGGAGCCATCGTTTTGTTGTTGATGATCCAATATTGTTGTCTTGCAATTGCCCTTAGTGCTTGTGCTCCGCAATGCATGTTCTCCCCATGGAGTTCTCGCATAATCATTTTGACTATAGGGTCATTGTATGGTAACAAAATTGGATGTTTAGCGTTGTACGGAGTTTGAGCTTCTTCTAGTCTACCGCCAACTCGGATGAGCCCATCGTCTCCTAGTATGGGAGATAACGATATGATTGAGCTCTTTTTGTCCACAGTCTTATAGCGTTGTAACTGCCTTAAGCCTGCTGTAAACTCGACTTTTTGGATGATTTGCAAGATTATAGCGCGAGCCCGACTTAGTTCTCCTGCGCAGAGTGTCGTTGAAGTCGCTCTTTTGGTTTTGTAGCAAAAGCGTAGCATGTATGCTACAATACGTTGAAGCTTGTAAAATGAATTGTTATGTCTGCATGTGTATAATTCCTCTCCAAGTGCGCTTGGTGCAATTGGCAAGCTGACATGCTTAGCCTTTATCTTGAGATTGCTAGGCTCAATGACAGATGTAGTAGTCCATTTGTGTCGGGATCCGTGGAAGAATAATGGTCCATATAGCCACAGATTGTGATCTGCTAATCTGCTTGCTGCAATTCCTCAGGACAGTATGTCGGCTGCATTATTGGCCGATGAAACAAGACGCCATTGTAGTTGGTTAGACAATGCCTGGATTTTGATTATTCGATTTGCCACAAAAGTATGGAATGTCAATTCCGATGCGTTTATCCAAGACAGCACAACGGTAGAATCAGTCCAGAAGCATCCTGGAACCGTGTTAATGTCTATGTGAAGATCCTTTCGGATTCGGTAAGTGGGTTTGGCACCAAGGACGGCAGCCCAAAGTTCTAACCGTGGTAGTGATTGTTTGTCTGTAGGTGCCACACGTGATTTGGAACAGAGCGGAAACTTGGTTATTTTTAAGACTAGGAAGGGAGTTAGTAGTAAATATAATATGGTAGAGGGAATTATAATCCGAGCACAGGACCCTAAACGGTTCATGCAAGGAATAATTCGATCTACAAACCGGAAAAAACAACGGTGTAAAATTTCTAGTGCTTCTAATAGGTATCGTGAAGTTTATGCTACTCAACAAGTCAGGGCTATCTACGTCACCCTTGATCAAGTTGTGCACAAAAATCACACCAAGCATTTTCCTACGGTTAGCTATGGTTGGAAGGTTTATTTAAAGAAATCTATTAGGGTAAGACGGCAGTCTCACACCTGCATCCCAGCTGAGGCCGCGTAGAGCAAAAAGTAAAAAGTTTTTCTGAACTGATTCTATACGGTCCTGGTGTACGTTGTACTGAGGGCACCATGCACAAGAGCCGTATTCTAAAATCGGACGAACCAGAGAGGTGTAGAGAGTCTTTGTTATATAGGGGTCGTCAAATTCCTTTGACCACCTCTTTATAAACCCAAGCACGCCTATGGCCTTATTTGGGCCTTATTTAACTTGGGATCTAATAGAACACCAAGATCATCAACCCGGGTAATTCTCTCAAGAGAACCACCTAAAAGGGTGTAAGGAACAAGAAAGGCGCTGGAGCGATGAAAAGTCATTACTTTACATTTTGAAGCATTAAGGTTTAATAAATTTGCACAACACCAAGACTGAAATCTATCGAGATCGGATTGCAACCTGGATTGAAAAGAAATGTCCTTATACTGGACACAGAGCTTAACATCATCCGCATAAATAAGTACTCGAGAGTATGTTAATACAGAAGGCAGGTCATTTACAAAGAGTGTAAAGAGTAAGGGGCCTAGATGGCTGCCCTGTGGTACACCCGAAGTCACCATAACTGGTGAGGACAGGGAGTTTTTGAAAAGGACTCTTTGAGACCTAGAACAAAGGTAGCTAGAGATCCATCTCAGGAGATTGGGCGGGAACCCTAGAAGGTCGAGCTTTTGTGCTAGGAGGGAATGGTTTACAGAGTCGAACGCTTTACTAAAATCGGTGTAAACAACATCCGTCTGTAAATTACCTTGAAAGCCTTTAATTATGAAGGAGGTGAACTCCAATAAATTAGTAGTGGTTTATCTCCGCCTTATAAATCCATGTTGAGCTGGAGATATAAGTGATCTGCATAGGTGCTGCAGGTGCGGAGTTAAGATTTTCTCAAACACTCTAGGAATAGCGGATAACTTAGATATACCTCAGACTTGCTACCTTTCTTATGGAGAGGAATTATAAAGGACTCCTTCCATATCGGGGGGAAGCATGAAGAATTTATGGACAGGGTGAATAGTTTAAGCAACGGCCCACACAGAGACTCGGCACAGTACCTGAGTACACAGCCGGGAACTCCGTCCGGACCCGGTGAAAGCACGGGCTTTACTGTTCGTAGATCATGAAGCAACGAGTTTTCATTTAACAAAGGACTGAAAATGTCGTTCGACCTCGGTAAACCGTATGGATACGGCTGACCAGAGTAAACTTCCTGCGAATAGGTAGTTTGGAAAAAACTGGCAAGATCGGCAATTGCCTGATCATTATCTGCCGATGTATTAAGGAAGGATAGCGAGGATGGGTGTGCGGACGTTCTACTCTTACTGTTTACGAAGTTCTTATAGCATTGCGCGTTAAGAACTGAAAATTTTGACCGAGCCATCACATAATGAGAGAGAGAGAAGAAGGAGAGTCAACTTCTTGAAATTATTTATAAAGTCTTGATTTTAAGTTTTTTAGACGGGATAGCTCCTTGGTAAACCAAGGGGGTTTTCTCGATCTAATAGGACAGGAAAGTGGGACACAAGAGTCAAAAAGTGAGTCCAGTGCATCATAGAAAATGTTTGTGCCTGTCGTAACATCAGTGCACAAATTTAACGCGGACCAATCAAAATCCCTAATAAGGTTATTAAGCTTCATAAACTCGGATTTACGGAAACTGCGGACGCATTGAGGTAGTCTACCCGACCGATCCAATACAGTTGGTCTTACGTCGAGCGACACTTCGAGAGTAGAATGGTAGGCATCTTCAGGTATAGTGAGTGGGGGGGCTCGAGTTAAGAACGCTAAGGTCGCATCCGTTACAAAGCACAGATCAAGAAATAGACCCAAGGAATTTTTAACATGGTTAACTTGAGACAGAGACAGGTCAATTCAGGTCAACAAAGTCATGTCGTGACATGGGCACTAGGCTATTAGACTCGTTTAACGAAGACCAAACAATTCCTGGCAAGTTGAAGTCACCAAGAACTATCATATGATCTTTGTCTGATAGCGAGGAAGAAATAGCGGTTAAGGCGGACTAATGCTGCTCGTAAATTACGATATCCGAAGAAGGTGGAATATACAAGCAAGTTATGAAAACTTAGAAACCGGGAAGAATCAGTTTTACACACAGGAATTCCAGTTCCTGCTGAATCTGGACTGTGAAAAGTTCCGACGTGAAGTTTGAGTCCACAGCAATTAGAACCCCTCCTGCACGTCGAGACGAACGATCCTTTCTAAAACTTGTGTACCGACCTGCCAAAACTTCGGATCTAAGAATGTCCGACTTTAACTAGGTCTCGGTAAACACAATAACGTGGGATGCAAATGCGACACTATCCTGGAAAATAATGCTGAGCTTACTACGTAAGCCTCGAACATTCTGATAGGTCACTAAGAGAGAATTGAATAGTTTTTTGTGACCCTTTTGCGCCTGGGAGACTCAGTCAGTATTTGTAAGACACTAAACTGAGACTCCATGGCTAGGAGCCGATCGTATTGCTGTTTGAATCCCACGGTCAGCTCCCTAAAGCCCTTCCGGGTCTGCCTCATAAATACTGCAATTTCCTTCTCAACCAGACGGCATGCCTCACAACTATAATGCAGGCCATTCCTTTTGGAGATGGCATCACCCACGAGACCGGAGAACTCAACACATTTAGCGTGCACTACGCTATCGAAGAGCCAGCAGGTGATCTGCTTCTTGCAGGTTTTTTTGCTACAGACCACAGAGAATTCCATACTAAAATATAAAAATTACTTTTTTTCCTTCAAAAAAACTGATATCAGACCAGTGTGCCAGATAAACGCCAAAAGAGGAATCAGTAAGAATGAGAGCGGTTACAGCAGCTACAATTGAGAGAGAAAGAGAGAGCGCTACTACCCAGAAAGTATCGGGAGCGAGAGAGGAAGAACAGTTATTCAAGTGTGGGTAATAGGGAGAGGGTGATAAAGCAACAAAACTACTAGGTGAGAGCGGCTAAATATGATGTTGTGTGTACTTACGAAAAGCACATACAAAAACACACTGTTAGGCGACGCAACCCAGTGGACCAAAAGACGATAGTAAAACGGAACTATCATAAAATGTTCGTAAACGGACTTAGAAAAGAGCATTTTGCGGACAAAAAACTCGCAACGATGAAAGTCTCGCAAAAGTATCGCAAACGGACTTAAAAATCAGTGAAAACTGGACAAGAAGGGTAATAAATAAAAAGAAGCATATTAGTAACGGATAAAATAGCTAGGTTCGGTTTGAGTCTCGCAAAATGTTCGCTGACGGACTCAGAAAAGAGCATTTTGCGGTCAAAAAACTCGCGACGACCAAAGTCTCGCAAAAGTATCGCAAGCGGACTTAAAAACGGACACAATGTGCAAGAAAGAGCGGATCTCGTAATAGAACATGAACGAACATGTCAAAAAGCGTCCCACCGCGACGCCGACGTTTTTTTGTGTTGCACTGCATTTTTTCGTTCTTTTGTGATTGAAAACCGCAGCGGACGGAAGTGCCTGAGTGGATATAACAAAATAATTGGTTTAAGTGGCGTTTAAGACATAAAATCGGTAAGTAAATAAATTTGACTAATATATTCTATATTATATTTTAATATTATATTCCGTACAGATCTCAGAGCTAACTATGTGTGGCGAAAAATCGTTCGAAAAATGGATTCGGAGCTCTTGGCGCTCCATTCTTAATGACGAGGTGGCGCGACAGTGCTCTTGGCGTGGTACAGATGCCAAAAAATGTGTTAGGGGCTTGCGGGTTACCCTAGCAATCCGTAGTAAGTATTATTTGTAATGTTTCGTTTGGAAGAGATGCCCAGACCGCCCGAAAGTAGGCACCAGCACCTTCTTATAAAGCGTAGAACAGTTCGGCGGCGAATTCGGGAGGGCTAGCTTTAAGCTTTTGGTGGCTTAATTATATGCTTATAGGTAAAAATTGGTGTCGCCGCCTCTTGCTCAAGCTTGGGCGAGGGCAATGACCGAGTAAGGCCTAAAAGACGAGACCTGAGTTAGGGCCGAAATTAAGGGTACAACCAAGGGAAAAGGGTTGACCCCGAATATGCAGAAGGCGCTCCGAGCGGCGGTCAAGGGGTACTAACCAGCGAACAGCTGTTAGGGGGCAAATGTCAGTGGGTGAGGGAGAGAAATTTAGCACCCAGGCCATAGTTTCCGGTCAGGGTCTCGATCTTTTCTCCTGACGACCAGCAAGCCAACAAGACGTGTGGCTCCGAACCAGTACACTCTAATAGGTAGTGACCCCCCATACACCCCGTAGGGACGGATTCCAGGCCAAAGCGGGCTTGTAAGGAATAGAGCCAGATCGGTGCCTTCGAAGAAGGACAGATCAGTGTGCAAGGTGCCGTTTTGAAAATACAGGTAAAGCATTGGTCAGGCCGGTTAAGTAGAGGCGAGATTTGCCATGCACATGGCCACCGGAGGGCACTCGATAATTTCCTTTTTTTTTGTGTTCGACTTTCCTCAGGAACGGCACCTAGTTGCCAAATTTTAAAAAAGGAGAAAAGATCAAAGAGCGAGGGAGAAAGCTGCGCTCTCACCAACGCCCCGCACCCCGCTTCAAAGCTCGGCATTCAAAGACAAAAAAACTGCGGCTGACATCGGCGCAGCTGTTCCGTCGGAAAGCTAATCACCAAGCTCGTCCAAATGATCCACCAGAAAGGGCATGGCTAGACCCCAACGGTGAAGATCGGGTGCTCTTTTGGGGCTAATTTCCCCCCCCGAACGACCATACCAGAAAATAGTGAAAAGTGCGAGAGACACGGGTCACGTAACCAACCTGCATGGAACTGTGCGTGTGCGTGTGCTAAGTGAATAGGGATAGGGACGACCCCCTTTTTTTTATCGTTTGTGAAAAGTCGAAGGGTCAGCTTATATAGGCATGAACCCCGAATAAAAAATTCAAACACAAAAAAAAAAATTTAAATAAATACAAAAGAAAAAGAAAGAAAAAGAAAGAAAAAGTGCTTTTTAACCTATAAGTGCAGTGGCCCCAAAAGCTCTCCAAAAGAGAAAAAGAAAAAAAAAAGCTCTCTCTCGCGATTTTGTTGTTTTTTTTTTTTGGTTAACCTTCTATTACAGCCACAGTCCCCCAGCGAAAGATCTTTCGGCGATGGACCCTGGCGATTCATGTAAGTAAAAGAAAAGACTTTTAAATTTCAACACATTTGGTTTGTGCGACCGAGAGGGGGTTTCGAAGAAAAATAAATAGAAAACGGAGCCCGCGAACTTAGAGGAAAGCTCGCACTAAGCAGAGCAAGTAAAAGCTCCCAAAAACACACGATCAAAAGGGAATCGCTGAAGATTCTTATCAAATAACACACGGCCGATACAATGGGCCAAAAGTAACTTTTCGGGGGACATGCTTTTATAGGGACCTCTTTTACTTTAGTCTTATTAGTTTATTATCATTACCTTATATTATATTATATTACATTATCTTTATGCATATACCAATCTGCCTACTCCCCTTGTATTTTATAGCACATATCACATACACATATAATCCATAACTCAACACACATATTACATGCACATATTTTTATAACCTTACCTCATATACAATTATACCTATTTTGTTTACTATTTAGCGTAGAACCCAAATGAATACAAATGAAGTCCCTGAAAAATTTTACCTCTTTCTTCTTAAATAAATGTAGTTAAGCTAAAATGAACTAAGATTTATTTTTTTTGTTGGACCCATGCCCGACCTGAAGCAGCGCCTTGACCCCTGAACGGTTTTGGGAGGGATCCCTGATGATGAGTTGGAATGTGAGGGATCATGGTAGGGTGGGCATCTGTGCAGCTTTGCACTTGCAGCCCGAGACTGAGCATCGCCTTCTTTTTTTTTGTGTGTCCGTGTCATGATTGAGTCTTCCTTTTAGTGTCATTCGGTTGCCGTACCGAACCCTTCCCTCTCCGTTTCCCTTCCTTTAGTACGCGATTTTCCTTATTTATTTCTAAAACAGTGAGAATAATAACCGGCGGCTTTTTCCCCAATAACCCACCCCAGCCGACCAGAGAAAAGCCGGAAGCAAGCGCGTACCCCGCCGAGTTGTACCAACACCTCCTCACAGGTTATATGTTACATAATTTAAAATTAATATGTGTATTGTAATATACTAAACATCGATTATTTTTTTACAGCTGGATTTAATGAAAGATTTTCGTTGGAAGACGCCGATTTCGATAGAGTTAAACAGAAATTCTTCCAGTACGCCAAAGATAGGGTCCAAAAACCCCAAAAAAAAAATTTAACTTAGTATTTAATTTTAATTTTTTTTATATTTTACTTTTTAATGTTAATTTTTCTATAATATAAATAATAAAAACAATAAAAACAAAAAACATTTTTCGGCTCGTTAATGATATTAGAAAAGGCTCGCAAACGATATTAGAAAAGGCTCGCAAACGATATTAGAAAAGGCCCGCAAACGATATTAGAAAAGGCTCGCAAATGATAATAGAAAAGGCTCGCAAAAGATATTAGAAAAGGCTCGCAAACGATATTAGAAAAGACTCGCAAACGATATTAGAAAAGGCCCGCAAACGATATTAGAAAAGGCTCGCAAATGATAATAGAAAAGGCTCGCAAAAGATATTAGAAAAGGCTCGCAAACGATATTAGAAAAGGCTCGCAAATGATAATAGAAAAGGCTCGCAAAAGATATTAGAAAAGGCTCGCAAACGATATTAGAAAAGGCTCGCAAACGATCCGTTTTCGAGCTATCGAAAACGAAACTTTCACTACCACAAACTGAGCGACCAGTGATTTATTTTTTTTATCATTTTCGGATACAAAAGCGATAGTTTTACACGTTTGAGTTCCGCTTAACTCTCGTTTGCGATAACACTTACGAGCATTTGGTCCACTGGGAAAAGAGAATAATTTAAATTATGTTTTTTACAGTAAACAGGCATGCACCCGCGATCAAGAATAGATAATATGGTAGGTGGTAGGTGGAATTTATGAGGGGTTATTTTCAAAAAACACTGGCTGTTTAGGCAAAATAGGTTGAAAGTATGCGGAACGCAAAACAAAAACACGTCTGACTACAAAGGAGATCGAACGATGTACGATGTTTGACTATGAGCCGACCGTCACATGCTGTTTGTAGGTTCTCACGTCGGGGTCACCAAATGTTAATGTGTGTGTGCGTGTATGAAGTTGGGTTGTACATATACGGTACATAAACCGTCTACAGTTTGGTCGTCGCAACTAGAACTTGATCCAGTTGGACTGCGGAGTGGGTGTCCTGCGGTGCGCAATTGATGGTCTGAAGACACGGCGACAGCCTCTGATGATTTGCAATGGAAGATGAGTGACAGGCAGTTGTGGTACTGTTTCTCATACTGATTTTATTCAATAAACTTAACTCTACTTATATGTAGGTAACAAAAGGTACAAAAAGTGATGATTTTATGGTAAAATAGTAAAATAATAATTAATGTTGATTTAATATAAAGTGTCTGATGTAAATTGGGCAATTGCGATGGTCCGAAATTTCGCAGTTTTGTTTGCTTCTGAAGAACGATCGCCTTGTCAGCAGAATTCGCTGCCGAGGCGGTTTGTCGTTGACTCATCTATAATGCTGAGTCGTGATATTTTCTTCTACATGGGTGAACTTTAGTCTTAATTAGATAGGGCAGAAGGATTTTCCATGTTTTGATGACAGCTTTCCATTTTTATGCTTCTAGTAATTATAGTCAAGTGTGCTTAACAGTGACATAAATAATAAGGCGTGGGAGGAGGATCACTTGGAAACATAAGTATGTACACAAGGAATGATATATCAGATTTTCTTTAATATTGGGTATACCTCATAATTGCTGAATAATTGTAATGAAATATTTCGTATTCCGAAAAGTTAAATCTTCTTATCTAAAGCCTTTTGTGACAGTGTGTATGCCGTTTAGCTACCAACAAATATACAACTGAAAAATTCCTAATTTTGTTTATATCAGCGCCCATCGAGTCAAAACGGCAAATCTTATCTGCTTTGGAACTAAAAATGTTTCTAAATTATAGCCCTGTTAAATTGGAAAATCTGCGACTTGTCATTTGCCAAAGACAACTCCAAGGTAGTCTGTGGTGTGAAGACTATATAAGGCCCGGCAGAAGAGCCGATGAAAGTTAGTTGAAATAATTCTTTTTGGAGTGACGAAGAGTTTATCTCAAAATGCAAGGTGCTGGCGATTGGCATTGGAGCCCAGAATGTGGATACTCTTACTGACAATTAATTTCGTCTGCCATTCCAGGATCGATAAGCTGTCTGCATGCCCTGCTGCTGGCTCTCGTACTGCAGCTGAGCAGCCAGACACAGCTCTTGAACTCTGGCGAGGATATCTGCCGACTGTTTGCGGATGGCACTAAGCTCCGCAAGCCGGGCGGCTGTAACGAGTATATTGTGTGCGAAAACCACGTCACCCAGCCTGGCGAAACTTGTAGCGGATCCACTCCATACTTCAACCTCGGGAAGGGCGCCTGCAATAAGGCCTTGGACACCACCTACTGCTCCAGTCCGTGCACTTCGAGTACAAACGGCTATGTGGGCAGTACCCTCAACTGTGCCAATTGGTACTACTGCGAGAAGAAGACCTTGAAGGGTAGCGGTGCCTGCTCTGGCCAGGTGTTCGACCAGGCACTGCAGCAGTGCGTTTATGCAGAGAACTCTTCGTGCCAGGCCAAATTTGAGTGGTGCGACATCGTACCCATAAACGTGCCATTCCTCGACGAGTACCACTGCAACATGTACCACACCTGCGACAAGTCTTTCAAACTAATCAATAACACCTGCGAACTTGGAAAGTATTTCGATGTGCAAAGTAGTTCATGCGTGGACAAGAGAGAAGTCGATTGTGGCGAGCACCCCGTGCCAGTCGACGTGTGTGGAACCCCCAAGTTGGCTGTGCGCAACAAATTTGTTTCGGATGGTGCCACCTGCCGAGGATACTTCTACTGCCGGGATCTCGGCTCTGGAGTTCCCGATCCCAACCCCGAGCGGCTGCAATGCGATAAGGATTATTTCTTCAACCAGGAGCGACAGGCCTGCATGCTACGCGAAACCCAGAAGTGTGACGAGGATCGCTGCGACGGGCGCGACAGTGGCTTCGAGGTGGCCCAGGTGGAGGGTTGCCATAACTACCTAGAGTGCGTAAATGGCAAAGAAGCGAGCGTCATGGTTTGTCCAAATGGCGAGTACTTCGATGTGGCAGCCCAGGCTTGTACTACAACCATTAAAACCTACGGTGCATGCACTCGTTAGATATTGTGATATAAAATAAAACCCATGCTGGAGCACTTATTCTCTTCTTCTTCTCAACTCAGTGTGGACCAATTGTGTGGGGAATGCCAATTTAAAATCAATATTCATTTTTATGTATATATTTTTTTCACCCTTGAAATAATAACCATAACATTAATAGAGTAAATATGATTTTGGGCAGAGAACATTTTAAATGTACATTCTTGATTAATCTTGTGGTGTTACCGGGATGGCGAAGGAGTGTAAAAAAGCAGTTACTCACTCACACGTATCAGGGAGCTCATAAGGGTGCCAAGAGAAAATTGGAGACCTGATACGTATTATTCATTTTAACAACTATTATCTAGGGGGTTCTACAGCGAACAGCAAATTTACGGCGTGAGAAGAAGTGGGACACTGTTTTAGCCCACTCCCAGCAGAAATTTGTTTGTACAGGTATTCAAATATTATGTTGACCACATGATAGAACCACTCACCACCATAGAACCCATAGCCAATGCCTGGAATTAAGTAATATAATTAAAGAGTTTGATTTTGAATTAAATACGAAAAACATACATTCAATATTTTGATTTATTTATTTATTAAAGTTCCATTGAGCTTTTATATGTGTTCATTCAAGTTTTGTCGAAGTGATGAAAGCTTTTACATGGCTTGTGTATTTGATGAAAGTTAAGCTTTATAAAAGATAGTGTTGTTGATTGTTGACAAAATGTTGCGGAATTGAATATATGTTGCGATGACTATTGGCATACAGTGCTGCGAATTTGGAGCATTCAGGTTCCATTTATGGCCGTTTTCTAGTGGCGCCATATTTTGTACACATTTTACAACACTTATTATTTAAATGTGCGTACTTGGACCTGAACTTTGAATTTGCCAACCGATTAAATCAATTAACGGCTGGATTTATAGGATACACTTTCTTGTTCCTATAAATATTCCAACCAATTTCAGGGTATGGATTGATCTGGAAGGCGTCGTTTAATATTCCTAGTGCCACAAAGTTATAACCTCATAATTATTGTACTAGTCACTAGTGTGGATTAAGGTTTTCCAAGAGTTGTCAGCTCTTACTGTACTCTCCTCCGTCAGCTCAATTTTTTTTGTTTAAACTTTTCCATAATTCATAGTTCATTTGAAATACATATTTTCGCATAATCTATTATACAGGAAATAACACGCTTTAGCGATTAGTCGGTCACACGCTTGAAATCTGTGAAGTCGAAAAATCATCCCTGGGACCCTGGGAGCTGGTTCTCGCTCTTTTGAACTTCCGACATGTGTCCACGTTGGAGTGATTTGACATGCTAGTAGGCTTGGGTTATTTGTTTAGTTTTTATTGTATTACAAATTGAGAGGAGAGGCAGAATTTTTGAAATGACACAGGCTCCAGCAAATCGAACTGCAAAAGCACCCTCTGCAAGTCCGTTCGTGCAGGACGAGCGCACTAAGGCTGTGGCTAACTACCGCATTAAGCTGCTGGAGCACCGCGAAACTGAGGCTCGCCTGAAGACCCTTCGCGACAAGCAAAAGTTGCTGACGATCGACTTCGAGAAGTCGGAACGTGACCTGGAGGCACTGCAGAGCGTTGGACAGATGCTGGCAGAGGTAATCCAGCAGCTTACTCCGGACACCTTCATTGTCAAGTCATCGAACGGGCCGCGCTACATTGTCGGCTGCAGGCGTCAGATCAACAAGTTACGCTTGAAGGCCGGAACACGCGTCGCTCTGGATATAACCACGCTGACCATTATGCGCTACTTGCCACGCGAGGTCGACCCTCTGGTGTACAACATGGTTCACGAGGATCCTGGCAACGTGAATTATGACGAGATTGGGGGCCTCGGCGAGCAGATACGGCAGCTGCGCGAAGTAATCGAGCTGCCGCTGCTGAACCCGGAGCTGTTTCTTCGCGTGGGAATCAACCCACCGAAGGGCTGCCTGCTGTACGGGCCACCTGGCACCGGCAAGACCCTGCTGGCCCGCGCCATCGCATCCCAGATGGACGCCAGCTTCCTCAAGGTGGTCTCCTCGGCGATTGTCGACAAGTACATAGGGGAGAGTGCACGCCTGATACGCGAGATGTTCGCCTATGCCCGCGACCATCAGCCGTGTATCATATTCATGGATGAAATCGACGCCATTGGAGGTCGCCGCTTTTCCGAGGGGACCTCCGCCGACCGCGAGATCCAGCGCACTCTCATGGAGCTGCTCAACCAAATGGACGGCTTCGACGCCCTTGGCCAAGTGAAGATGATCATGGCCACAAATCGTCCGGACACTCTCGACCCCGCCCTTCTGCGTCCGGGCCGCTTGGACCGCAAGCTTGAGATCCCTCTTCCCAACGAAGTGGCTCGCATGGACATACTCAAAATACACGCAGGACCGCTTTCCAAGCAGGGCGAGATAGACTACGAGGCCATTGTTAAGCTGTCCGACACGTTCAACGGCGCCGACCTGCGCAACATATGCACTGAGGCCGGACTGTTTGCCCTTCGCGCCGAGCGCGAGTTCATTGTGCAGGAGGACTTCATGAAGGCGGTGCGCAAAATTGCCAGCAACAAGAAGCTGGAAACAAAAATGGAGTGCAAGCCCTTTTAAGGAGGAAATTACAAATTAACGCCACTCTACGAATTCCAACATATGTATAGATGAATTAAATGTGTCTATCTTGATATACAATATACGGATTTTCACTGACATTTGCTTTTTTCTTACATTGTTCTGTGGAATGGTCAAGGCGTATGTTCTGCTAGATGAGATGAACAAGCTCTAGGACGAAATTTATGGTGCGAATGAAATAATAATATTTGCCATATTGGTGCACTTATAAATTTTATAAGAAAGTATAAAGAAGTTTCTTAATAGACTTTTCTCCATTTTCTAATGATTATCTTACAATGCTACAAAATACAAACAAATTCGAAGGTCAGTCGTTCAATAGACGCATTCGAATATTACTTATAGCGCCACAGAAATATCTCCTGCTCTGCCGGCCCAAGCTATCTAACCAGCTCCCACACCGGTTATGTTACATACATATATGAACCTAGCTCGGAAACAAACTAATGAAACTTGTCCGTATCAGTATGGCAAACGTGCAATAAATCAAACATACACCTCCTGGAATCGCAGCCCCAGCGCACTGGACATGACAAATATGCAGTTTGGAAATATTTAATGAAAATTGTCCCCACCATTGCTGTTGTAGAATGTAAGAGGAAGTATTACGTCTCCAATTGTGGGGTCGTCGCTAGCGGAAATTTTCGCGATTTTCACTTCGGGCCTAGGCGGTTGGGTAGCTTTTATCTCCTCACTTCTCTTACTTCAATTAATTTTATTTTAATGCCAACGAGTGCCAAATGATAATGCCCGATTTATTCAGTTGACATATTCAATATCCAGTGAACTATCGCTTGAGGTGAAATCAAGTCGCTTCCGCTGGTCGCCGTCGTAGAACTTGAGTCCGGCAAAGTGTTCGATGTCCCGGACGTCAGCCAGAAAAGAGCGGAGATCCGTATCACAGTCGACCTCGGCATTTGGCACCACATAGCCCTCTACAAAGGGCAATTCACCCTCGTGCTTATGCTCACTGATAATGACCTTGAAAAAGTGGGTGGGCACTGCGACCGTATTCATGCCCATCACATGGTGACGGATGGCCCAGTTCCTGAAGGTGATCCGCTGTGGCATGAACATGGGACCGGTATATACGTACACCGAGCCCGACTTGAGAGCCAGCTCGCGGACATAGTGCTCCAGACGCAGCCAGACATTATTTTTTAGGGCCCGACTGATTGGCACTATGTTGGGGAACTTGTACGCCTCGGTGAACTTTTGTACGTCGCACTTGTAGTTCTGCGGCGACGCCAGGTGGCCCCCCACCCACTCGGAGTTTCGAAAGTCGCGCATATTGGCACTGAACATGGCCGGAATGCTCTGATCTGGTATGTATTCGGTGGGCTTTTCCAGGGTCTGTGGATCTCTGTGGGCCAGACATTCGCCTTTCAGGTGCTCACAGACCCAATGGGCGATGCGATTGCGTCTATCGTACGAGACCACAAAGTTCTTATAGACACGTATCTCATCCATGCCAGGAAAGCCGTATTTCATAATGTTGGCCACGTGTGATATCTCCTTGTAGCTGGGCTGTTCAGCCCCTATTGAAAAGGTCATAAACATAACCTGTATGGGTTCGAATCGGGAATTGAATAATTTCTGGACAGATTTTTTAAAGCTCTTTAAGCACTCACCACGTGGTTTACTTGGCTACGGCTCCAAAGAATGAATTGTTCAAACAGAGACGTACTGCCAGTATCTGGCGATGATTCCATTTCCGAGAACTCCTCTAATTCCTCACTCTCGAAGCTACTCTCGCTCACTGGGCTAACCGCGTGCCGTGTTGGCTCTACTAACTCTGGGTCAGGGCCTCGGGCTGCGGATTTTATCCCTAGAAACGTTAACTAAAGAAAGAATTAGGCATCTTCGCATCCACAATAGTTGGGGCAAATAAATCATTGGTGCATACCGCTCTGAATATCTTGCGGCGGCTCTGGTAGACATACGCATCGGTGCCCATCGCATTGTTCAGCTTTCGAAATGATATGTCCTGCTGCGTAAGGGCTCCGATTAGAAAACCTGCCACGCCTGTCACAGCAATCAGCGGAATAAGAGTATAGATTGGCATCCTTTGAATTTGATTCAATTCCGATTTAATTCCGAATTCGGGCACATCAAATAGTGAGTAAAACAAATAATTTTTGGCGTATATAGGGCGCTACATTTCCGTTGGACTTGGTAGTTCGTGCAGTTTTAATTTCTCAATCCGACATCTGCTGGCACTAAATACATTGAAATGTACAACAAGCTCAAATAAAATACATCAATTTATGTACAGCTGAATTTTTACTCTGACATTGTGATCAAAACTGTTGAGGCGAAGCAAAACTAGTACTCGATTCTAAAAATTTCCCACAAGTTTGAGATGGTAAAATATCATGTAGCGATACACATCCAATACCTAATTAATTGCGGTCCATCGAGTGTACTTCTTTTGCGGGATTTTCCCATAATATACATATATATATATATGTATGAACACATTTATATGTATATACACTTAAGCCATAACTTTTCAATTTACTGCTCTTTTCAACATTTTCTAGCAATCGAACTTTAATGAGTGGGAACGTTGGGAGCGCAGGCAAAGGCCGAGGCTCTACTTTTATACCCGGTACTCACCGCGTAAATATGTAATCTTATGATTTATGAACAATGGAATGGAATGGATTTGTTGGTTAATGCGGGTAGGGTGGAATCTCTCAGCAATCTCTCTGAATTTTGCCATGAGATAGATAAAAATATAGAGAGAAAGATAGGAACGTCTAGTTCCCTATGATCTAGTGTTAGTTCTTCCACTCCGTTTATCATGTTTCCACCTTTCACATCAACACCCACCGTTATATCTCGCTCCCCTCGGACTCACATGGGGCGCTTACTGCACGATTAAGAGAGAGAGAGAGAGAGAATGTGTGAGCGTACGGAAGCGGCAGCGTAGCTACTGCATACACTCGTTACAGTCGTGGAATCACAGGAATATGCATAGAAATCATAGATCTAAGAGACGGACGGACAGACAGACATGGCTATATTGACTCGGCTGTCAAGAATATACATACTCGTATTCATACTTTTTGGCGTCGAAAACGCTTTCTTCTGGGTATGACACATATCCACATCCGCCAGAAATTGAATACATCCCCAAAACTCTTACACTACCTGGTATAATATCCAGAACTAGCCATCAACTAGCACCCAAGTGAGAGCTTTTGAAGCAAAAATGAAGTAATTTATGGTAGTTATTTATTTTTACATTGCTTTTGCTCTCACATTTATCCTGCGAAAACCTCTATAGCTTAGTCTTCTATGCATATTTTAACCAAGACCCCAACCGCATTTCCGTGCCCGTCTAGTGGGTAAAATGAATCGACATTACGCACTTGAACGGGTAAGGGTAACCCTTGAGGGAAGCCAAATCCCGAACGGGCAACAACTGGCTTAAATGTGTCTGAGATGGGATATGTTGAGGATGGATCTGGACACAAAAAGCAGAAATATTAAGTTTTCGGAAAGCGAAACTGGATTTCTATTCAATAAGTTTTCCAGTGCCCCTCCTCAGGCTGCCAGTATGCGGTCGGGCCCAGCGCTGTCCTGAAAGCATGCTCTCGATTTTTGTTGCGGACACAACATGCGGCGCAGATTTGGCAGGCGCCTGCCGGTTAAGGCCAAACTTTGCCCCTCAGACAGACCGACAGACCGGCAGAACGACAGCAGATGCCAAGCTATTCTGGCAATGAAGTCTTCCGAATTTGCTTCAGTGGCTCCTATGTCCTGTGTCTCCACGAACGAAATTAAACGGACCACTGCAACAAGCTGTGAGGCTCTCGGGATGGGGCGGCTTGTTGCAACTTTGCCTGGTGCGAGGTGCCTTGTTTTCTGGATCTCTCTGTAGCAGAGACTGCCACCGGGTCCAATGTGCCTGGTGAAATTGCGGCCTGACTTTTGCTCAAAACTTCGATGCAGCATCAAACAATATACACTGAAGGTTAGGATTACAGATGGATGACTGGTACATAAATATGATAGAAAATACCTTTGAGTCGGTTTCTTCGAAGTTTCTCGAGCAACTCGCTATTGTGGCTTTATTATAAGAGTTCTGATTTAATCCAAACAAGACAATAAAAAATGGTTTTTGGTTTTTTATAGCTTTGTGATCTTTCATAATCAAGGCTTTTGTAATTGGAAACTCAACAGATTTCCACTTGGCACGCAATGTACGAGTGCTTATCGTTTGAATGCATTCGACAAAGGGGTTTAATGGTTTCAATTCGAGTCCTTGACATTAATCCGAATTTGGTAATTACGTTGCCTATAATAATTATTTGTTGCCAAGTGATTTCAATTGCATTGTGTAATCCGCAGATTTTTATATTTGTATTATTTTATTTTCATATTTAATATTTATTATGTTTGCACAGTCCGCATATAAAAGTAAGCACATTAGTGTTTATTTGTGTTTAATTAAGCAGACACAAGTAATCCTACAATTTTCTCGGGGGGAGGGGGGGTGCACGTGTACTGGTCTGGGCGTACGATCGGGCTGAGGTTTAGAAATATAGCAAATACTTTCAGAATCCGCAGATGGTCCGCAACCAAAATAAATGTCAATAAAACACAAATTTGTATTTAACTTTGTTCCGAATTATTTTTTAAATTAACTGAAACTGAGATAATCTGATTAACTGTCATACCTATAATTTCATTTATATACCTATATATTTATTTTTTGAGAGTTGGGAGTATACGAGTGGGTGTCTCGGTTTTATAGAATTTTTTGTGTTCGTGGAGGCCTTCGATTCTTTAACATTGTTTAACATGCCTCATTGTTAATATATGTGGCTGGCATAGTATTTGCACGTTGCCCAATCTGCATATAATGCAAATTTAAGGGCCAGCCTGCATTTCATTAACACGATTCGGGGGAATGCAGATGCAGCCAGCAGCAGCAGCAGCAACTCTCCACTCCACCTCCACTCATCCAGGTGGATGGCCGTACATCAAGATGAAGGATGAGCGCACTCCGGAGGATATATGTGGCACATGTGCAAGTGCTACACATGCTGCACATAGAAGTGTGGCCGTGGCTCATAGTGCTAACCTAACTGGTGTCAGCCGGGGGGATGCTGAGGTTAACAAAAATGGCATCCTGGCGACTGTGAAATTGCCTTGGATGCCAAATGAATGCAGTTGCATATTTCACTGTCGCTCCGTCACCCCATCATCCCATCATACCAACTACTTCCGGCTCTAACTCTTCTCCGGAGAGCAGTAACATTAACATTAACATCAACATTAGCAGCGAAATATTCTATCGAGACTCAACAAGCGTTAACATTGCGACCCACTGCCTTAGTTCGACTCAATTCGGCGCAAATGTTACGGCAGGTCACTTACGTTCCACATTGGTATCCACACTCACTTTGGCATCCACAGCTGTTGCTGATGCTGTTATCCTGCTGTTAGCCTGTCGTCCTGCTGCTATAAAGCACCAGACTAACTCCTGGCCGGGCTCATTCCGCTGATAGCCTCGTGAGGCAACGGTAACTGGCTCTGCGCGACCGCAAGCGACGCGCGGGATGTGAATGCGGAAAGGCGAATGCGAGATTCGGCGGAAACTGCGACTCTTTCCGGACGCTTCGAGCCATGACTTCCGGGGAGTGGGACCTGCGGGCGCTGAAGGCGCTCGAGGAGGAGGAGCAGCGAGAGTTCCTGGCCCTCAGCCAGAGGAATCTGTTTGAGCCATCTGATGGCGGTGGCGGTGGCGGTGCCGGTGCTGGTGCCGGTGCTGCTGCCGGTGTCGGCGCCAAGTCAGCCCTGACCTACGCCCAGCTTCATCCGCATTTGCTCAAGCTCCCCACCATCGACGAGTGTCAGCTGATTGCTGCCAAGCAGCAGTCCACCGGACGACACGGTAGCCTGGCCGGGCTACGCTTCACGCGCGCCCTCTCCCTCTCCGCGCACTCGCTGTCTCCAAGAGGCGGAGGCGGGGGCTTCGGTAAGAAACTGCGAGCACGCCTCGCTGGCGCTAAGTCCAGTGGATCTCTATCGCCCTCGCGTCACTCCCACAGCTACAGCGTGTCGCCCGTCTACACCCCGCCGCCCATGCGTCGCTGCGCCACGCTGCACCACACGCAGCCGGTGCGGAAGACGTTTAAGAACCTGCAACAGCTGCAGGATCGCAAGCGACAGGCCAACAAGAGCGCAGCGCCTTCCCTGGCGTTGCCGGGCCAGCTGCAGCGGATTGCGGGAACGGGCAAGACCTACTGGAAGTACGGGGCCAACTCCACGGCTGCCTCCATAATCGGACAGCGCACTCGTCGCCAGCAACAGCAAGGTACCGAGGCCCAAGTCGATTCGAATGCCGCATCGGATCTCGATCTGAACTCTGAGCAACTGGAGTCAGATGTGCTCGACAGCGCCACGGAGACAGGCTCCTGCAGCGTGCCACTGCCAGCAGCGGACTCCAACGAGATGCTTCGCCTTATGTTGAGCGCTGCCAGTTCGGCCGTGACAGTGACTCCCACGGCCGCAGCAGCAGCAGCAGCAACTGGTGGCCCAGTCTCAGTCCCAGTCCCAGTAGCAGCTCCGCTTAGGCGATACCAGCCCATCGGCGACGTTGAGGAGGAAACTGTTGCTTACGAAGCTTTCCACAAGCCCAAAAGCTTCGAACGTGGAGCGGTCATACGCGGCGGCAGCTTAACAGTGCCAGAGAGCAACAGCAACAGTCCCCGCAACAGCCCCGGCCGAGCAATGCAATCCACACTGGCAGGCGGACTGGTAGGCAGCCGCAGGATATTCAAGTCCGCCTCCCTGGACTGGCCAGGCGAGCCCCAAACCCACCCACAGGCACAGCAACAGTTTAACGGCCTGACCACAAATCCGCTCGAGATTGTGGACCAGCAGACAATGGAGGCTCGTTACAAGCAGCGGGAGTGGGAGCACATCCACCACCATCACCAGCACCAGCACCAGCTAGACGCTTCTCTCGGCCTCGGTGTGGGTGTTGGTCTGCCTGGGGGCAACACTATAATGGACGATGAGCTGGAGCAGCACATCAAGCACTGTTCGTGCTCCTGCAATCACATGGGCTATGGCAACTCGATGGACTATCAGGTGAGTGGAAGCGAAGCCCAGAACCTGGACTTAATAACTTCGGAAGAAACTCCCATCCAACTACTGAAGAGAATCGACTTGAATTGGGAACAGTATACGATAATTGCGATATACTTCGACTTTACAATGCTCTGTGCACCTTTGCGAAAGAGTATTCTAAGTTCCAGGCAGCCCCCATGCTAATGCCGTGCAGCTGCTGCTTCACGTGCGCATTCTCTGGCAAATGATTCTGGCATGTAATTTTAATTGCAGTCCTTCAACCGAACGGCGTGTCCGGCCTTACAACTCCCACACACCTTCTACACTTGCTAATACTTTCACATAAGTTGAATCCAAACTGATTACCATCATGGCTCCTTGTGAGGGCATTCCAGGGTCTGGTTCATGGCTGGCAGAGGAAGAGACTGCTGCTTGGAGATCAACTTGGGGCTGCCCTATGCTGCTGCTGCTGCTGCTGCTGCAGGTTGCAACTGCGGCAAGTGCCCCATTGTTGTGATGGGGTGGCATCCAGGTTGGCGAGAACTTTTCCAAGTAATTGAATACCCCTCCGAGTCGAACAATGAGCCAGCAGGTATCGCCCTCCTTTCCTTTTCCAACTATAGTTGGAGCATTCTTACACTGTTCATTGTCCGACTCTTACTTTAAAGGCTGTCAATTCAGCTACGGGACCGCCTGTTGTGATTCCACGATTCTTTCTTCCTTGAACCTTCTGCGTTAATATGCACAAAGGAGGCATACACAGATGGTTATTCAGACATTTAAAGATAGTACTTTGATTACACTTTATAGGAAAAAAAAAAATTGTTTACATCGTAAGTAAGTCTACAATAAGAGTGGGCTTGGGTTATGCATTAGGGACTGCTAGAGTATAACTTTTAAATCTAATACGATTGAATATCCATTGGGGGGGTCATGCGTCTAAAGGCTGGGACTGTGCGTCTGCTTCTGCGACTCCCAATCACTGTAGCGTGCTCTGGGGCGGAGTCAGGGGCGTCCAAGTGTCAGCGCTGACCGCAGTGACCACTGAGGTGGGAACAGCCGTTGCAATGGCACTGGCACTGGCCACGACTGCTCCTCTGTCCACAGTGTGATGATCCAAGGTGGAGGACGACTCCAGCTTAATGTCGTTGTGCTGCACGGCTTTCAGGCTGGAGCCGGGGCACTCCAGAGTGATGACCGAACTGTGCTCCTCGCTCGGCTTGTACATATCGGACTGCGGATCGTCCAACGCCTTCGAAACGTCCACGGGCTCCAGGGGATGGGAGGCGTAGCTGTAAGCAGAACGCGATTCGAGAGGGGAATCATTGATAACTACTTTAGCGATAAGTGGATAAAGTTCCCGTTCCCGTCACTCCCAGCACCTACCCAATCTCCAGCGGTATGTACTCCGGCTGGTAGTACGCGGCCGCTGCATTCTGGTACAGTCCGTACTCTGCCCCGGATCCGTTGTGCCACCCGCCCGTGGGGTAGCTGAGGGCCGACGGTGCATTCAGCACGTTCGTATACAGTTGGTGGGTGGGCGACGTGGGTGTGGGGTGGTACATCTGGTGCGTGCCTCCGTACGCCGTCTGCGTGGAGCCCACACCAGTAGCCCCAACTCCAGTGCCGTACAGATCCGTCTGCCCCATATTGTACTGGTGGCCGTGGGGCGTCAGATGATGGATGGTGTAGCTGGGCGACGGAGTCGTGTAGCTCGGTGATCCGTTCGTGGGCGATGGCGAGTTGTGTGTGGCTGAAAGATCAAATTGGGTAATGTCTTGCTCTTGGACAGGGACAGAGGACCACTCACAGATGGTGCTGCGACTGCTGCTGCACACGTTCATGGGCATGGGGCCGGGCACACTCGTGGCATTCCAGTAGTTGCCATTGCTTTGCCAGCTGCCGGGATACGAGAACACCGAGGCCGTGGGACTGGCCTCTACTGGGACTGGCATGAAGCCCGACTGCGAGTAGGCGCTGCCGTAGCATCCCACTCCCACTCCTGCTCCAGCTCCGGCTCCCGCTCCGCTGCTGCTGCTGCTCACGCTGGTGCTCACAGATCCCGTCGTCACCGACTGCATACTGGTAGGTGTTTGCGGGGCCGACGGTGGCTGCGGCGATGAGGAGGAGGCATTGCCGGCACTGCCATTCGATCCAGAGCCCGATCCGGAGACGACCCGTGGCCTGCTGTAGGGCGTACTGCGGGAGGTGGAGGCCACGCCGGGCCTGGACAGCGAGCGTCCGTAGCGATCACAGCTGGATCCCGCTGTGGGCGCCGACGACACTGTGGTGGCGCCCACCAGGCTGTGGCTCTGCCCAAGGGACAATGGTGGCGGGGCAGCCACTGCAGCGGCAGCAGCGGCGGCGGCATAGTGTGTGGGCGGAGGGATCAGCCAGCCGTAGTGGGTGTCGTGCGGATATAGTGTGTCCGGCCGTTCTTTGGCGTCGAGGAAGGCCTTGGCGAAAGGATTGTACTTGATCTTGAGCGAGGTTACCTCCTCGTTCTGGTATGCCGTCACGGCGATGAACTGTGTCTCCGGAAAGGGGTAGGTCACCACGTGCCGCTGCTCGGAGCCCACACGCACCAGATGCACCCTCGGCTCGTACTTGTGCAGGGAGTTAAGCATTATCTGCGCAGAGAGACATGGAAATGTAAGCACTGGTTCTCCCGAGGAGGATTAGCTCCTGATCACTCACCTGCCCGTTGCCGTTGGTCTTGTTTGTCAGCTTGACCTTGGCAAAGGAAATGGGCTCCTTCATCCAGTGGGCCCCGAAATTGGGGGACTCGGGATGGACATAGATGGGATTTGAGGGAGGCACCTCCGCCTTGCCGCCGGGCACCTGCAACAAATGTATAATGTGTTTACGCTTGGATTGAAAGATTTATACCAATGGATTTGGTCCGAGACAGTGGACATTGTAGACTGAAAGCATATTCACTAATGTGAAAATATTTGGTTTAAATATATTGCGTATTTAAATTAAATATCTCTCTATTAAAAAGTCTTTAAAATACATTGACAAATGTATGTTCAAATAAAGGTGAATTATGTTCAATTTCGATATGTTTGCATTTAAACATCGAAAATGTATTTGAAATATGAGTGTGGTGTCTCTCTGATTGGTGGTTTCTGCTCTGCAAAGAGCGGGTTCTGCCGGCCTTTCGACCAATACATACCCATTCGCCGTTGACGTACTTCCAGCGATGCGAGTCCACCTGTACAAACTCCAGCAGAACCGTGTACATGGCCGCCGGGTCCAGGCCTGAGGCGCTGATCTTCACCACCGGGAACATGCGTCTGCATGGCAAACAGACGAAACAGCAATTAGTAATTATAACAGTTATATAACAGTCGCACAGTCGAAACGGTTCAACTGTTGCCCCAAAGAGTTTGCCCTCCAGTCTCCAGTGCGTGTTTGCGGAGTGCCCGATCCGATCGCTGCGGCTATGAGTGCGACTGCGTCTCGGGCAAATATTGGAACGGCCATGCGCGGCGTCCATGCGCGCTCTGTTCCACAACAATTAGTACAAGATGGCGGCTGTTGCCGGGCCGTGCCAATTAGCACCTGACCAGGCCAGGCCAGGCCAGGCCCGCCTCCCGCTTTCCGCTTTCCGTTCTAAGCAGTCACAGCCACATCAACAGCGACTGTACGCTTGTGTATGTGTACTACGTCCGTAAATTGGTAAATATTTCTAAGCAGAGAAGTATGTACCCGTGCGAGTACATACATATGTAGGTATATGCACGACTGTGTCCCCAGGCAGCACCGAAACGTTAACGCTTCATTATGACCCGTCGCAAACAGCGCCAAATGGAAAACCATTGCAGCAGCAGCAGCAGGAGAAAAACAAAAGCGCCAAAACCCATTGCCAATTTGCATCGGAAAACCAGTTAACACATTCGCCGAACAAAAAGTTGGGGAAGGGAAACGGAAGGAGCGGCTCTGCTGACTCACTTACCTGCCGTTCTTGGTGACGATCATCTCGTTGGTGAGGTTCTGAAAACGCAGCCAGAGCTCGCGGTCATCCAGGGAGACGCGCAGGTTGCGGTCCAGCTCGCTGGGACTGCCCGGAGCTGCTCTGCCACTGCCGCCGGGCCCAGAGGCAACCGCCACCACGCCTCCTGCGTGTCCCTGGCCGTGTCCGTGCCCATGTCCCTGGCCGTGTCCGTGTCCGTGCCCCTGGCCATGTCCATTGTGGGTCACATGCTGGGGCGATCCAGCCCCGCCGCCTGCCGCCACATTGCCACTAAGTCCGGTCGTTGGATCCACGGCGGACAATATGTGAGATGTGGTCATGTCAGCTGTTGCAATTTTGAAGAGAGAACACACTTGTTAGATAAACGCAAAATACAACTGTCATGAGATAGTTCAGGATCTGCGGATTTGGTCAATTATTAAATAGGTTTTCATCATATAATATGTTGACATTTGTTTTCGTTCTTTATTTACTTTATTCTTCCCTCATCCCAAAAACAATCCCGTTCGCTCAGAGTTTCCGAGATTCTGGAAGCCTGGGGAGTACACGTACAATCACCTCATGGACAGTGTGCACTGGGCATTACATCAAAGCCATTTCACCCGCCTGGCCGACGAAGTGTCGGCTTTATGCCTTTACAGCACCATTCCAGGAGCATTAGAAGAATGCTCCTCCAGCTCTCTGTTGTCGGCTTTTAATTATATTGCACACTTTAGCCATGCCTGGGACTGAGAGTGGGATTGGGATTGGAACTGTAATGGTACTGGTACTGGGATTGAGTCTGAGACTCAGACTCGGTCCCAGACTCCGACTGAGGCCGGGTCTGCGATGCTGGCTGGCCATAAACAACGGGCACCCTTTTTATTTATGGCCGCGGCAACAAACACCTCTGTTTGCGCCGGGACTGGGACCGGGGTCGGGGTCGGGGTCGGGGCCAGGGTCATAGTTTTTGCTCTCTGCGGAAGAGAGGCCTCCTTTCGAATCTGGTCGGACGACTCAGTGATGTCTAAATTCTGGGCACCGAAAGTGTTTCTCGCAATGTTTTGTAATCATAAATTAACAAAATGTATTAATTGTTTTGTGTGTGCTTTTATTGGACTGAACCGAAGATTGGATGCTGAATGCCGACGACGGTACGGGACGGCCCCATTCCCATTCCTAGGATTTTTTTATAGCCTGCCCTCTCCCCAGGCACATACGGGAGGGGTATTGTTCTTGTCTGGTATCCAAAATTTGATTTATTGAGAAGTGTTTTGCCCATCTTCAATCATACATACATGCATACATAGATACATATGTACATGTTCGTAAATATGTGGAACGAGGAAAGCCAAATGATGCTTTGTCAGACATTTAATTTGAAGGTGTCACCCGAACAGGTTGCCCCCGGGGTTCGAAGGTGAGATACGCATAAAATCAATTGTACAATCAATCAGCCAAATCCCTGCTAAAAAGGCAAATCAATCAAGTGTGTGTCTCTTAAGTTAATCTGAAGCCTCTTATTCAATTGTTATTTTCTTTAAGTGGAAAAGATTAAATAATATGAATTGTAATTTATACGACTTATTGATTTATTTTGTTTTGATTGCTTTGCTGCGGTTGAATGCTCCTTTTCTCTTGATTGTTTTCAATTAAAATACGTTTTTGAGGAATTCAGTTATCTGTATTTTCCGATAACTATTTTCCCGAAATGCACTTTGCGGTTGCAAGCGGGCACTATGATAATTTTCACCCAATTCGCTGGGTGTTTTCTCATGGGCCACATGGAAGACAACATAAAAATGTACTCCGCATGGCAGCCGTATCGTTGTCGTAGCTGGTTGTTCCCTGCTCTGTCTTGTCCGATGGTCTCTGGGTCTTGTACAGCCACACGTTCTCGTACATATACCATATACTCGCATTTGTGTTCCACATCGATCCACAACACTCCACCATTTTCAGCGGCAGCTCCATCGCATCGCATCGCATCGCCAAGCTTAATGAAAAGCTGTTTTTGTGTGTTGTCTCTTCGTGCGAGTATCTGTGTGTTTGCCTATACATTTGTGTGAGTGTGTGTGTGTGTGTGTGTGGTGTGGCTACATACTTCTATACTTCGACTTTTGATGGCTGCCATGACGGGTTGAGTTGAGTTGAGGTTTGTATTGGACTCTTTCCCCATCCGCTTTGTTGCTGGCTTTTGTTGATTTTGAATGATTTCGTGACTTTGATATTTACTCAGAGTCTTTGAAAGTTTTTTTTCTTCTATTTTTTCTTTTATTTCCTTTGGTCTTGCGTATGAAATATGCGCCGCTAGACGAAATCGAACCGAACCTTTTGTAATATGCCAATGGCGTACTGAAGATACAGTGTCTAGAGGCCATACATCAAACGAATCTTATGACTCCTACACTGAGAGAATCTACCACATAGAAAGCTGTGCTTCTACTAACTTGCATATCAAGGAATCATTTAAGTATTGCCCAGAGCAAAAAGCATCCAGTTTCATCCGAATGAATACCAGCCGATTAGAACAGAGTGGAGATTGTTAAAAAATTAATATCTTTCATATTTAAATTTGGATTAAATATATTTCTTACAAACTAAATATATTATATTTATTTAATTTCAATTACTTTGTATTTAAAAACCGAATATATCATTTCAACTTTGTTGTTTTTCTTTGTAGTTTTCTGCCATTTTCTTTGAGTGTAGTGTGTGTGTGTGTGTTTTAGAACTCCTTTTCTCTCCCTGTTCAGAGGGAGTGTCATTATTTCAAGTGCATAGATTTGCCATGCCGTTATCCCATAGGCAAGGACAGGATTCAATTGAAAGTGTCCTTTCCAACAGTAAGAGCTGACAGTGAGATTGCAGCAACAGCAACTGCAGCAATTCGCAGCAATTCTTCACGGAGGGGACAAGCGTTTCCGATTATATCAATGTTATCCCTTCGCCTTAACATCACTCCATTCACTGCGCTTCGCAATTTGCACAAGGATTATGGATCGGGTGCTATTCACACCTGCTAAGGATCCAGGCGGGGGGTGGCGGCACCAAGTGTCATCGGCCGGACGCTGGTAGCTTATCAGGGGGCGATTAAGTCAAATTTGCTAAATTTCACACACCACTTGACATGAAAATAAACTAAATTTAAACTTGGACCCTGTTCGGGGTCTTTCCCCTGCCACTGCCCCTTCCCCTGCCCCTGCCCCAGAAGCGTCCTGCTCCTGTTTGCTCCTGTTCCTGGACCAGAGCAAGACTCGAGGTGTCACCTCAGGCAGGAACGGAGCCTGTGTGGGGGGCGCGTGTCGCACTTTTGATTTCTGCACACAGCCACAGTCCGGAAAGTGTGATGGCGCCGACGGACGGACGGACGCACTTTATGAGAGGCGTACTAAAATTTTGTACAAACTGTAATTAATTAGTGAGCATTTGTCAAGTACTAAACGGGGCTTGGTGCCTCTTGACGCGGCGCGGGGGCGGAGTGCGGCTTGGCTTCCTTGGGTCGGTTTATGGGAAACTTTTTTTCGATTTGCATTTAATAGGATAATTTTCACATGCGTCGTAATTGACTGCTTGATCCGACGCACGCCGTATTCGGCCATCTACGGGTATGCCGGCGGCCCAGTCTCTGTCTGGCCTGCGAATTCTTATGCCCCTACTAATTTGCGTGTGAATATCGGTTTGGCTGCTGTTTTATGTCATTAGAGATATTATTAGGATCGTTAAGAGATCGTTTTTGTCGCTGGCCCGCGGCATTCGGACACTTCTTCTCCGGCCAAGTGTCAAACACTATGCTATGTGTTTTGTGATATCTTCGGCGCTTTTGGGGTTTTGTTTAGATTTGGCACTTGATTTTCACACGTTCGTTTAAATAGGCTTGCCAATTCGCAATTCGAATGCATTAATGGGCGCAGATCTCCGATCTTCAATCTGATCTTCATTTAAATATAATATATAAATATAAGCTACATCGAGAGTTTCTGATAAATCCATTTATTTGCCATTTTGTTTGTGTTAAAGATATCCATGGATGGAAATGGCCGTGGAAATTATTAGAATTATTTGCACTAAGCTAACTTTCGATGGCGATTTTGCTTTCGATATTCCAATCATTAAGATTATGCCCTTTTGAATACAATTAAAGCTTGAAGTGACTCAATTTTTGTATCTTTCCTCATCTTTTATATAATTCAAATGGTAATGAAAATTGTAAAATATAACTTTAGCCTAGATTGAACCCAATTTTTGGAATTTTGGTTGGCTAGTTCATTATGAATGTGAGACTTTGTGGAAGATTTCTTATAATGAATCACCTAATATTACAAGAAGACATGACATTTCCTGACATTTTTCTGTTTTAAATAGATGTTCAAATCAATGTTAATAATGCTATTTATCAATTGTTTAAATCAGTTAAATTTTAATTAGATTTATAAAAACAATATCGGTGTATAAGTACATATATGGAAATGGGAATGGGAATGGGAATCTCGGTGGTTCCGTGGTTCCTCATATTAAAATAAATGATGCTCCAAGATGACGTTGAACTGGGGTTTAAAAAAGCCTTTTAGATACGAAAACTTGACATATGTAAAACAGAATATATTCTGTGTGCTGTCCCTTTGTTTATTTTGTGTCTTCCATAAACTAATAATATGTATAATATGTTCATATTCAAACTGTTGGTTTGACTGATTACCAAAGTATTTATTTTCTGCTTCAAATTATCAAACGCAATTTTTAGAATAACAATAATGGATGAGGCCCTCCAGTTTTTTAAGTACTACGAGTATGTGATAATGACAATGAAATTTAAAAATGCGAAAAGCCCCCCGAAATATGCATCTTTATCCGCATATTTTTTTGGCATTGAGTTAACGATATTATAAACTTACCATCTTTCTGAATGAAACTTTAATTTAAATTGATTTTTAAACATAAATCTGAATCATAATCTGAGATTCAAAAAACTACTTTGGGAAAAAGCTCTTTTGACAGTTTGAGGTTGAATAAATATAAAATGAGTTCAGTGACGTGACCAACCAACCAACCAACCAACCAACAAATATACATATACTATGTACATTAATTTGTATATTTTAGGAAATCTTTATCTTTACTTTTAGTCTCTGAAATAATGATTATAATCTACTATAGCTTAAGAGTTTGAGATCCACTTACATATATGTATATTTGTTACCCGCCGTTGTCCGGCGTATCTGCTGTAATCCCGTTGAGAGGCGTTCGTTGAAGTTTGTCAAAATCTCAGATCGCTCACAAAGTCACTTTCTGGTCACAATCACCAAGTCCTCGGGGGCTTGTACTGGTTCAATTCACGCGCAAAAAAAATTTTGGTCAGATCAGATCGTTATCAGTAACAGTATCAGTATCCGTATCGGTTATATCGGTTGAGAAGAGGACAGGCAGCCGCGACAGCCGTGTGTACCGCGTTTCTTGCTTTATTATTTTTGCTTTGCGTTTCGAGTCGCCGAGTTTTTCGCCGCCGAGCGTGTGTTTGCGTTGCCACAGTTCCCGAGCTAATGATCGACGATCGGTGCTAATTTGTTCCACCATCACAAGCCAAGCCGCGCTTGCTAGCCTGGCCTGGCCTGGCCTGGCCGCTTCCTCTATTGCTCTGGGCCGTGCTCGGCCGTGATTCTGTCTACTCTCTCTTCGGCCATAGAGCCGTCCCGCTCTGGCGCGCGCTTTGGCCGAATCGGACCGCGGTCCGGTCGCTAGGCCACACCTCTAACAGGTAAGCGCATTGCGCGGGATCTCGCATCTCGCTCGGATCTGCTGTGCGGCCATCGCTGGGGACCCTGGCAACAGGTAGGCTCCTAGCCATCAGGTTTTGGCCATGGTATATCATTCGAGCTGTGTCGCTGGCCCTGTGCACCGGCCGAGTCCTAGCCTGGATCCCCACCCCGAAGGAGACGAGACGCTTGGATCTGCATTGCATGCGCCAAAAATTAAGTGAAACGTGTTTCAAATGCACACCGAGAGCGAAAGAGAGCCCAGATCTCCATGGCATAGCTGGGCTGGGCTGGGCTGGGCTGGGCTGGGCTGGAGTGGATACGAATACGATACGAATACTCGCACAAATGCCCTCTGACGGGGTAGAACTGGAGTTGCTGTCCGCCGCCGACTGGCTTTGATTTGTTTAGACGCTCGTTTTGTGTGTGTTTTGTTTGCGCAACCAATTAAAACTTTGTATTTTTTCCATGGGTGTCTGTTTGCTGTGGACCTGCGTCTCGGCCTGGGGTCCGTCCGTTCCGTCCGAAACGGGTTTAGCGGTCGTTTCGTTGAATTTTCAACTGAATTTCGAGCTGTAAACACTTGACCGCGTACGTCAGTTTGTGTATGTGGCCAAAATATGAGAAGGCCCCGGTCAGGGGACCCGGAATGGGGCGGAGTTGGATGCTGTGCGTGACCAGTCTCGGTTGAACGAGCTTTTTGCATCGGAATCGGAACGGGATGAGGCTGTAACTCAAACAACTAATTTTAGTATATAGTAAAGTTAGTAAATGATGACTGTACTCTGCCAAATATCATTCAATTTCTAAGGGATACCGGATTAATCATCACCATATCTTTAACTAGAGACATATATGCTTTGATCGAACGCTCATTAAACACTTTAAGCTATTCGAGAATTCCTTTAAACTGGTTTAAAATCGCAGACTTGATTATCATCAGAATTTCATGGAATATTTGGTAAATTTGAGCTGTCGACAACCATGCCGGAGTTCTCTTTCCCCACGTGATTTTCCCAAGACAATCAGAATCGGTTCACAATTTCCCATGACTGCCTTGGAGGCAATCGGTCAAAACAGATATTTAAAAATACGCTTTATTTATTTGCTCGTTTTTCGCTTAATTCGAGTGCTAATTGAACCCGATATTACAGACAACATTTCGATGTTTCCTCAGACCGATCGGAAGAAAGAAACAGAGCAGTTAAAATTCGATTCGATTCAATTTGATTTGATTCGATGGGGAATATATTTAATATATATACATATGTACGCATTTTCGTAGGTATTTTCATTTCTCCAACTATATGTATTTATAGCTTTTTCGTGGCTTCAGAGCATCACGCGCCTCTCCAAGTACACTCCTCGGATTGTATGGGATGGATTGGAATGGGATGGGAATGGAATGGGATGGGATGGGAATGGTAAAAAGTTGAGCATTCTGTGGCGCTGAAAGACAAACAGCATACATGTGTCTATGGCTATCGATTTGGGGTCTACAACAACCCACGAGTAAATTGGAAAAATCAACAGACTCCGAAGTTCAATAAAATACAAGAAAATGGGAGATGGGAGATTGGAGATGGGGCGGAGGGCCAACAATATCCAGAGGCTAATGTAGAAGTGTATCTGGCAGATACACAAGTAATTCGAATGGAATACACTCATGTAGTTGTCGCACCCGTGACGACTACCTTTTCGGCCCGCCATTCATTAAAGCGATCGCGGGAGCGGCGCGGCACTTTCATTAAGAGCCCTGTCCGAACGGGAGGATCGGTATTTGGTATTACGCGGAAACGCAGTTCAGTTTCCACAGTCTTAACCCTTTCCCGGAGCGCGGCCTTGCCCTAAATGCTCACCGCACCGCATTGTAGCGGCGTTTTGTGCCGCCTTTATGGCCCTTCTGTAGGTCCTTTCTGCGCGTGTTTGCAAACAATCCGATTTTATGGCCGCCTAAGCGAATTTCCCCGCCTCAATTAGTCCGTTGTAAACACATAAACGCAAAACACGCAAGAGCCCGGATGGTCTACCGTCCATCGGTTTGCACAGGACACGCAAATATATCCTTTCCCTTTGCCGCGGAACAGGGCCATTAGCCGTCGGAAAATCCAAGTTCTGTGTCCAAGGCGATGCGAGTACAACCCACAGAGAGATAGGAGATAGAGTTCGTGTTTGAAGTCTTTCGTTCGCTCTCCGCTCACCGCTTACCGTTCGCCCTCCCATCCCATCCCATCACATCCGATGGGCCCTCGCACAGCCCTGGTCTCGGCCGGGGCCTGGCCGCTGCTGCTGCTGCTGCTATGTTTGCCCCGCCTCGAAGCCAGACCCAGACCCCAGACCCATTTGCATATGGCCTGGCCCAGAGCTCACTTAAGTGTGTTTGCCAGGCCAGGCCAGGCCAGGCCCGAACCAAACCGAACCGAACCGCTCTTGTTTGCTCTGGGCCATCGTCATCGTCATCGCCATCGCTATATTTACGGCCATAGACATCGCCATCGAATGTGGGCTGCTCTGTGGTGCGCTGCTCATCTTCTTGCTGCAGGATTTCCATGGAAATGGCCAGCTTAAAGCTCATCGAACGATTGGCTGGCTTGGCTGGGGAATGGTGTTACTTGGCAAACAGCAGCTGGCAAAACAAAGTCAAGTCTGAAAATACACGAGAATTAAGTTATGGAACGTGTACTCTGCATAATTGCTCGATTGTGGATAGATACTTATCCAAAAGTATGTGTATCTTTTGGATAGGTTTTCCCATGCTAGGACTCCCTGCCTTTCCAACTCGTATACGAGTATAGCACTCGTATATAACATGGGATAGGCTTTCCAGTGCTAGGACTCCTTGCTTTTTCAATTAATCTCACATAGAACACCAACTGAAACAAATCAGTTTTTCTACGATCCACAATGCGTCTCCTTAACGCTGCGTTAAAGGAACACTGCACGGCCAGACTCTGGTTCAACCACGTGCGCCGCCTTCATGGAACTGCAGTGGTGCGCGGCTGCCAGGAGGACTACGCTATGACCGACCACAAGTACGATGCCATCGTGATCGGGGCTGGTGGGGCCGGGATGCGTGCTGGCTTTGGGCTGGCCGAGAAGGGCTTCAAGACGGCCCTGATCTCGAAGCTTTTCCCCACCCGCTCCCACACGGTGGCCGCCCAGGGTGGGGTGAATGCTGCCCTGAGCAACATGGACAAGGACGACTGGAAGTTCCACTTCTACGACACGGTCAAGGGCAGCGACTGGCTTGGCGACCAGAATGCTATCCACTACATGTGCCGCGAGGCGGCGAATGCCATCTACGAGCTGGACCAATTCGGGATGCCCTTTTCCCGCAAGGAGGACGGCAAGATCTACCAGCGTCCCTTCGGGGGCCAGACGCTGGGCTATGGCAAGGGCGGTGTGGCGCGTCGCGCCTGTGCTGTGGCCGATCGCACGGGTCACGCCCTCATCCACACGCTGTATGGACAGACGCTTAAGTACGGCGATCTGTGCCACTACTTCATCGACTACTTCGTGATGGACCTGATCATGGTGGAGGGTCGCTGCGCTGGCTGCCTGGCCTGGAAGCTGGACGACGGCACTATGCACCGCTTCATTGCCAAGAACACGGTAGTGGCGGCCGGTGGCTGTGGCCGTGTGTACTTCTCGACAACCGCGGGACACACCTGCACCGGCGACGGCAACGCCTGGATATCGCGGCAGAAGCTGCCTCTCCAGGACATGGAATTCGTGCAGTTCCATCCCACGGGCATGTACGGTGCTGGTTGCCTGATCACAGAGGGTGTGCGTGGTGAGGGCGGTTTCTTCTTGAACTCGAAGGGGGAGCGCTTCATGGAACGCTATGCCCCCACGGCTAAGGATCTCGCCTCCCGGGACGTGGTGGCACGCGCCATGACCATGGAGGTGCTGGCCGGTAATGGCTGCGGTCCGCTGAAGGATCACGTGCACCTGCAGCTGCACCACATCGACCCCAAGATCATACGAGAGCGCCTGCCGGGCATTATGGTCACGGCCAAGATATTCGCCAAAGTGGATGTGACCAAGGAGCCGGTGCCGGTTCTGCCCACCGTACACTACAACATGGGCGGCATTCCCACGGACTTTATGGGCCGCGTGGTGACTGTCGACGAGGAGTGCCAGGAGAAGACCGTCGAGGGCCTCTACGCCTGTGGCGAGACATCGTGCGCCTCGGTCCACGGCGCCAACCGCCTGGGCGCCAACTCGCTGCTCGATCTAATCGTGTTCGGGCGCTCCTGCGCCCTGGCCATCGCGGCCAACAGCTGCCCGGGCGAAACGACACCGGATGTGGACGACAAGGCCACCGAGGAGACGATTGACAACTTCAAGAAGCTTCGCTCTGCCGACGGCGAGACTACCACGGCTGTGCTCCGTTTGGAGCTGCAGCGGGCAATGACCGGACACGCGGCCGTCTTCCGCGAGGGGGACCATCTCAAAAACGGCCTGCTGAAGGTGGCCGATCTGTGCCAGCAGTTCAAGAACGTGAAGGTGGTGGACCGCAGCATGGTGTGGAACACGGACCTGGTCGAGACCCTCGAGCTGCAGAACATGTTGGCCAATGCAGTGCACATCATCACCGCCATGGAGAACCGCAAGGAGTCGCGCGGCTCCCATTCCCGCGAGGACTTCAAGGTGCGCTTAGACGAGTTTGACTACTCCAAGCCCTTGGAGGGACAGAAAAAGAAGACACTGGAGGAACACTGGCGCAAGCACACCCTAACATTTGCCGAAGGGGACGAGGGATGCGCCACCATTAAGTACCGCGAGGTCATCGACGATCCCCTCGACGACACGGTGGCCGCCATCCCGCCGGCTCCACGCACCTACTAATCCTCCTACGCACATTTAATTTATTAAACTAATAACACTTTTTATGTTATTTGATATACATAAATACCAAGCCATGCACACCCGACACCCGTCGGGTGTTAGAATTGGCCCCGGAACATGAGCCATGAGCTATGATTCCCCAAACTCCAGCGAATCTCATCCTATTATTCTCCTGCAAATAAAATAATTTCTTAATTTAAACTCGGCTTTCGTTTCGAATGTGTGAAAAGAAGATCTACAGGTAGTCTTCCAAGTTTGTTTTGTTTTGGTCATGATGAGGCTCTGCCAAATAATGGATTCTGACTCTGACTGCTCCAGATGCCAGCAAGTAAATAATTACCCTCTGAAGGAAAAACGCCTTGTCATTGGCTGATGATTTCTGAATAGACAACTGGGGGAAGAATAAGAATAGCTTCATAGACAGTTATTCTAAAGTAGGATTTTAGGATTGTGTTCATTCTCCATGAAATAAATGTTTTACTAATTCCACGCTTTTGTGATTTTTTTCCGTTGCATAATGAAATAATATTCGAATTATTTGGCATCGTTGTGGGATTAAATGCGTGTGTGTAAATGTTTTGAAATACTTTTTCGAAATGGCCAACTAATAATTTGACCGCAACTGTAGGAGTGTCTGTGTGCGAGGATCCTAGAACGGGAGGACCTGGAGTAGGAGCAGGAGCAGGAGCAGGAGCACCCCCGAAATGACCACAATAAATTATATTCATTTAGGGGCATTTAGCATAGAGAAAAAGCCGAGTGCCAGTGCCTGGCCTGGTAAAGAAATAATTTATGGCTGTTGAAAACTTAACATGTTCATTTGGCCACATGTGGGTGAAATGAATGGGATGCTGGATGGTGGACGGTGGACGGTGGACGGTGGTTGGATGGTTTGGGTGGCCCCAATAATAATGGCGCTTGTTACGACTTATGTATGTATGTGTGTGCTGCCTGTGCGTTTGTGGGGACAGAAAATGAAAGGACAGCAACATAACAGGACCGCACAAACACCCGTACAACTCGGCCTATCCGAGCAACAAGAGGCTACAATCCCCATTAGGGAGCGGATCCCCATTCTCCCAAGGACAGACCCAAACTATTTCGTGTGGCATGTGTGTGAGGGTGGGGTATGGGGGATGGACTGTGTGTGTACACAATTGTTGCCATTTCATTTTGTTGACGCTGCCACCGACAGAAAGATTACAGTTGCATACACATTTGCCTGTGTTAAATTGTCCCACAACCAATACAAAGTGACCTTTTCATTTATTTTTATGATGCTCCCCTACCGCCTACCGCCTACCCCATCAGTCCATCCGCCCAACCGCCCATCCACACCCCCATCGCCACATGGTGCACGTCCCTTTGGTCATAAAAAATAGTTCGCCCGACCCAACCTTCCACTCAAATGGAAGGGCAACAAATGTCGGCTACAGAGGCCCAAAGAGGTTTACTGGGCTAAATGATTTTTTTTCTAGGATTTTGAATCTGTTTGTTCCAAGCTGCCATTAATGGACATGGATTTGTGGAACACCACTTAAGGGGAAGCCATATCAGCCACGAAATAGTCTACCTGTAGAAAACTACTTCATAAAATGTATCTCATATTTTATGGAAATTAATCAGAATAATTTTAGAACCCTACCCTGCATAATATTATTATTGGCATAGTATACATACATATGTACATATGTATATAATGATGATGTCAAAGTTGATTCCTTGCCTCGAATTGAATCTTGAATATCTCTATTATTGGCTGTGACTCACTTCCCCAAGCCTATTTGCACTTTCAAATTGTCTTTTCTTGGGGAAAATGAAATGCGGTATATTTCTAAATGTAGTCTTTGAATAAGTACCAAACCAAACCAAACCAGAAAGTATTCTGTGGTGAGAGGCAAACTTAAAGTTCTGCTCGAAACTTTGTGGGTATCCGCTTGTATGAGAAAGTTTTCTTTTTGCTGGCTTCTGCTGGGGTTTTGGGTTCAAGTCGAGTGTTTCAGAGAGTCTTAAATGCAGACTTAGTTTCACCTTCAATTGTACCTTGAAATTATAGAATGTTGTGCTTGGCTGCGTCTCCATATTTATTTAGATTAAATATAGTTTTAGTTCGAGAATTGACTTGCAATAGTTGCTCAGAAATCAAGGCAGTTCTATCTCTCAAGACAAAAAACCGAAGCGGAGGAAATCTAATCTCTCTTTGGATATTTTATTATCCAATTTCGAGTTTCTGCCGCAGGGACACAGACAGACAATCGGACCATAAACAGAAACCAGCCAGCCAGCCAGCCAGCCAGCCAGTCAACCACTGTTGTGGATCCGCTGTGGCTCTTTCTCCTGCACATCGCATCTCTTTGCTTTTCCTTTAGCCTTTCCCTTGTCCTCTTTTCCGCTTTTCCGCCATTGTTGCGGGTGCGGCAAGGAGCAAAGCAAAGGGTCTCCACGTGCAGTAAGGAGTAAAGTTTACTGAAGCCCTCGAAGTTGTTTCTGCACTTCATTGCAAAACAAAATGTTTCAGCTTAAGCCCTTGTTCTGCCCTGCCCTGTCTTGCCCTGCCCTGTCCTGCCCCTCGAGAGGTATAAAATACCAGAACAGAATGTGTGCCGCATGGCATTTGAAGTAACATCGGGTTTCTGGTCTGGGGCATGTTCAGGGAAGCGAAGGGAAAGTCTGTGCAATGGCCGGGGGCCTGTTGAGTGGTTCATCATTTATATGTATGTTGCCTTTGACTCAATCAGTTACTCGTTTGGGTCTTCGTATCCGTATCCGTATCCGCATCCACATTCGCATCATAATTTCCATTAGAATCGCTCTGGGCCAAAACCGAGTCAAAGGCACTCCACTCTGAAAAATGCCTACAATTTCGGCATATTTTCCTACGGTTTGACCACTTTTCCAACAAACTATTCCGACTATTCCGAACTGCAGTGCTTCCGTCCGTTTGTTACTATTCGTTTTGGCTTAGTTTCTGTATTGGTATTTTGCCAGAGCAGAAACAGAAGCTGGAACTGAAACCAGGACTGGGGACCGGGGACTGGGGATTGGGGATTGGGTTCGGGCCTGACAATGCTTTCCAAAACTTTTGCTTGCATGAATTTGATTTATTAATAAATTATACACACAAAAATAAAATTCCCTTCTGTTTTCATTTTATTTACTTTCAGGTATGTCCTAACCGGAGGTTTTCAATATGCAACCAGTCGATTACGTACGGGAAAGGACAGATGTACGGAAAATTTAATACCCAGTGTTTGTGTGTGTGTGTGTGTGTGTGTGTATGGTTTCCCGTAAATTGATGCACAAATCCAAAAACCGAATTTAGTACATTTTGTGAATTTGTGGAGACACAAGTGGAAATCAATTTCTTGGAAACAAGCCCGAAAGCATGCCATCGAAAAACAAGTTATAGTATATACACAATATACGATATATACATATATATACATATATACATATGGATACATATTATATATATATATCATTAGCCCTAAATATCTATTCAACTGAATATCCCTCAACTGGCGACCGCTCAAAGTGGTAGAAAACGAGAAATTTAAGGACTCTCCCGATCACGAAAACACATGACACGTCCAGATCGCCACAGGCTAATCAGGATAGTTAGGATCTTCAAATAAATCCAGCCTTCGAAAAAATAAATTCAGACCTACCTTCAGTGTACCGTTTGCCGTTTGCCGTTTTTAGTTTTTTTTTTTCAAGCGGGACTTTTAATGGACAACGAATTTTATCCAATGGATGAAGCAGTTTTCTATTATAATTATAATACTATAAATAAAATATTATAATTACCTAAACAGGCCAAGCAACATTAAACAAAATTCATTTTTTACATGAAACGGCACAGGAAACGAATATGTAAAATATTCATTTAGCGTAAAATGTAAAATATTCCAAAAATGTTACATAGCGCTACCGATGTAATAATTCGGGTACAAATTTTGCTACATGGCTGACATTCCAGTTTCTTGGTTGACAAACCGATCGTTTCTTAGTGGATTAAATTATATATAATTATATAATATAATTAAACAAGTTTGGATGTTTATTTGTATATGCGTTCCATAGAAGCTTCCGTTTAAAGCCTTTTTCCCGACATTTTTGAAAAAATTTAGTTTTTAATGCCAATCGATCAGAGTTTCGATAGAACTGATGAATAGGGACCGGACATGACGCAAAATAGCGTTTTGACATGACTTTACCTGCAAAAAGGCAATATAAAATATATTACATACATATATTTCAAAAGACTTATTATAATTTATGCTCGAAAGTATGCAAAGACTACGCAAACGTAACGTCAGAATGCAAGGTGACGTAAGATGGGACAGTGACGTAAAGTGACGCGACATCGAAATGTGACGTATGCATGATAAGTGTGAATTCTCATTACTGTAACCATTTAATTCCCTTTAACATAACCTAACGACCATTAATTTATCAATTATGTGGCATTTCGCAGGCTACAGGTGTAGAGAATCGAATCGATTCTCATACGCCTTACATTCCCATGCGGGATTAAGTCTAGAATATGGCAAGAATGTTTCCTGATTCTGTTCTTGCTTTATTGTTTTATTATTATCCGCAGCTCTATTTAGATTTAGTATGAGTAGCGTTGGGACTGAGTAAGCCAAGGACCTAGCTCCTACACAGCCCACACAGAAATGTTCAATAGCAGAAATGTTATTCGTCAACACGTAAAGATTGAGGGCACTCATATGTAGTTTTATTTTGAAACACACTCCGAAAGGTGAAGGTAAAAATAAGTTTATAAATTGCTGCTGCTTCCTCTCGGGAGCACGACCCTTGAGCAGCTGCAAGGAGAGCCTGAAACTCAGAAATCGAACTGGCCAGGCCCCTCCCTGGAGTTCCAGTGAAAGGCAAGGAGGCAGAAAGGTAAATTTGAATAGACCAGCCGCCTCCCTGTTGTGTTGGACAATATTTGCCGCCTGCCAGAAGGAGCTGGGAGGAGCTGGGAGAGTCCTGATGATTGCACCCACACTTCGAGTTGACACTATTGGAAATGCAATGCGTTTGCTCTGCTCTCCTTGGAGTCAAATGAGTTTTGCATAAACGAGTCCCTCAGGAAAACTGCTTCCACATGCTACGTACCACTTCCGTACCATAAGATGGGGGTCTGCTCTGCTGGGGTAAAAAAAAACCTCTCAACGCCTGGCTGGGAATGCATAATTAAGAGCAAACACGAGAAATGAGCAAACGGTCCCAGACTATTCCCTCTACATTGTCTTCGTCCCTGGCCGTCGTCCAAGTCTCATGTTCGGGGCTGCCCTGCCTTGCCCTGCCTGTTCTGTCCTATCCTGTCCTGTCCAGGGAGAGACTGCTGCCGTTTTTCAAATTAAAATGCGTTTAGCTTAAAGTACACGTTCTCATTTATCATTTTATTATGGCCAGGCAGTGTTTTTCTTGAGCTTTGCCGTTTGCTTTGGCTCCCTGAACTTTCCAATTCTACGTGCTGCCCAACGGGGCGCATGAGTAATGTGAGTGCTTTCCTGCACACGGACTTTGAGGTAGAGTGGAAGTCAGTCCAGACTAGAGCTAGGGCCAGCTAGAGCTTCCCATTGCCCTGCTTCGAACAGCTGCAACTGCCTTATTAAACGTCCGTGCACTCATACACCCGAACACCCATGCACTCGTAGAAGCAAGCAAATTTCCCACAGCAGATTTCCATTAATGGTCCTCTCTCTGTCTGAGCAGGAAAAACAGCACCCAATGATAGTTGCAACCGGCAGTAGCACTAGCAACAGCAAGCAACAAAATTCTGTTGCAATTTCGTTCGTGGGAGCGTTGTACTGCATTCAGTTCAGTTCAGTTCAGGACCCAAGACCCAGGACCTGGTTTGTTTCCCATTTATATTCATTTGTTTTCCGTTTTATTTACCCATCTCACCCGGAGCAACAGCAGCAATAGCAACAACAGCAGCAGCAAATGTTCGGGTATGCATGCCACACTTTTGTATAATTTCCCAGAGAAGCCGAGGGCGAAATTCTCACATTAGAAGGGTGGGACCTCAACCAACCTTATCGCCACCAACAACGAACCGCAGCCCCCTAATTAATTGGGTATTTTTAGTATTTGGTTGTTTTTAAATCATACCTACAATTGGAATTCGGAATCTAAAAAATCAATGAGCGGTATTTTCTGGCAACTTTCCCAATTATTTATCTCTAACTATCGAACGAACAATTTAATGATCGCATTTCCGCTCATGAAAGCGAAGGGCTTCAATGAATGTCTGAAGAGCCGGAAAGTACTTATTGCACCGTTGTTAATTATTTGACAATACTCTTAAATGGGAAACTTTCGAGGAAGCGATGCTTCGGCTGGAGAGACCTTCGCATCTGTCTCGGACAAGCAAGAGTATTGCTAATTGCACTTTGGCCACGCCACGGGGAAGACGCAACAAGCTGGCCGGCCACCTACTACTTTACACGGGGTGGCTGGCCGCGGAAGAGTCTTGGTTGGTTGCCGCCGTAATGTGGCCAAAGTAGTGCTACCACTGGAGTGTCGTGTCGTGTTGTTTTAGTCACGAAGTTGGAGGAGGTGGAACGTCAGTGGAACGGGGCTGGGACTGGGGCAGCGGAAAAGCAACTACTAGTGGCGGCTCCGGGGAAAAATGCGCGCTTTGCCGTAAAAATGCTGTCGCTTTTCACAGCTTGAAGGATACAGACATGGCAAGGGCACCCGGATCCGGGGCAGGAAACTACTCTTAGTCCCTTTGAACCTGCGCCAGCGCCAGCTCCAGGCCCGAATGCTTTTTGTGACATTTCTGCAGAAGGTTTTTTGCATTCGTACAACTTTTTGTTGGCACTGCGGTTTCTGGGGCAAGCCAAACACAGATAGGCGAAGGCAAGTGGCAAGCGGCAAGCAGCAAGCGGCAAAGGGGCGTGTCTTTAAGTTTGCTGCACGTTAATTTTGTTTGCTCGCGCGAAAAGTGTGAAAATTTATACCCATCTCCCGCGCGAGCTCTAATTTCCGCGTTGCCAGGACCCAGGTTCCAGGACCTAGGAGCTAGGACCGATGCGTGCGCGACTGTTGCAAAAGTTTTCCCCACAGCGGCGAAAAGTATGCAAATTATTGAGAAAGTTTTTCGCATTTTTCACAGAGCGACTGCTGCTGGTGCGCTGGTGTGCTGCCACATTTGACAATCTCTAAATGCCCCATTGCCACATCTTGCTGCAGGCACATCTTGCCCAAGTGCGTGCAGAAGTGGGGTAAATTATGTATGCTCCTCGTGCCCCAAAAGCCGGACCCAAAGCTGGACAGCAGCAAATGTAAGCGTCCTCCCCCTCTGGTCCCGCTCTGGCCTCGCACAATTCTATGCCCTGCACTTGACACTCGCCCCCCGAATCAGGACCGAGACCCAGACCCAGGCCCAGCCTCGGCCTGCCTCTCCGATTTAGGTGTGTGTGTCGACCCGTCAAGGCCCTGCCGCCCCGATGGGTGAGCAATTTGTCAGTCCGGTCCACTCTCTCTCCCTCGCTCTCCCTCTCTTTCTCTCTCTTTCTCGCCCCTTTTCTGCTGGGGAAATTATTATTTTGTTTAATGATTTGTGCTTGGTCTCGTAATTGAGCCAGGGATGGGGAAGGGGATGGAGATGGGATGGGATGCCGTACCCCCTGTTCTTGACCCACAATGGCAGGATGGAAAAGGGAAAAAAATAGGAAAACTATCGCAACAAAGTTGCTGGCATTTTGGCTGTTGTTTTCTCTTGCCTCCAGATCTGAGGACAAACCCATCCCAGCGTGAAGAGTGGAAAATTGAAAATTCTATTTATAAATTTCACTGGCATCGAGAATATTTCGCAACTGTCGTTCGAGCAGAAAGTTCATTGTCAATTGATTCGCCAGTCGGGCGGGTACGGGCACGGGCAGGAGCCCAATTCCAGCGCCAAGGACTGTACCTAACCCCTGTCCATGACTGTCCGTCCATCTATCCATTATTAATCGAAAGTATTTCGTTTGTGCAATTTTGAGCTTGGCCCGGAATTTTGTGACAGGAATTTCTCCTGTCTGCTGCTCATATTTAGTTTTAGTGGAAAACGAAGAGAAAACGTGCTGTTTTGGAATGTCCAATGCTGTTGGAGAATTTCAAATTAAATTTCATAGATACATACATATGAAAGAGGACACCCGTTTGTGTTCGGGTAGCCGGGTAGAATGGGGATTTCAATTAATTTAATCCGTAATTTCTAAAATAAAATTCCCTTTCATGCGAGTATGTGTATGAACCAATACAATACGCGCAATACAAATACAAATTGCAGATCATCGATGCATTAAACCAATGCCCAATAGGGCGCATAATTCAATTAAAAATTAAATGCAGTCGTAAACAATCGGTATGGGTAAGGGGATGGGAATGGAGTGCTGTCTGCTTAACTGTGGTTGAGGTCCAGCCATTAAGCGAAAAAAATGAAACAAAATTGTGGGAAAAACAAGAGACTCAATTTAAAATCGCTCGCTGCATAATTATTTGTGTGCGTGTCTGTGTGTGTGTGTGGGTGTGTGTGGGCATGCGACGAAATGAAAACCATTTATCAGCGAGATATTAAATGCGAAAATTCCATATTTCATGAAACAATAACCAACAGCCAATGCCAATAGCCAATGCATCTGTAACGTCAGCGCCGCAACAAGAAGCAGGAAAATTAAATGCGGATTCCAATTAAAATTGGGAATGAATGTGTGACACACAATAGTCGCCTGCAGGCGCCACTCCAGCGCAGCAGCGCGTCCTTTGCATCCCATCTCGTCCAGAGTGATGCGAGCTGATGCTCGTGTGGCACGTAAGACCGATTGATAATGCTCTTTTCGACAAATGAGGCAGGAAGGAAAGCAATTCACCCGGAGCACATTGATATATGTATGTACATTGTTCGTGGAAAGCCTTTATATGTCAGCCTGGGTCTGCTGTTTCTATATGGCTTACACGAGTGTTCATATGTATAGGTCGGTGGAGCAGTGGACTGACCAAATATGTACATATGTATATGTGGATATTGAAACTATTTAATGATATACTTTTTTTATTCTTGCTTAATCAGTACAGCTCTTCCGGTACGGCACGTCAAGCCAAAGGTTTAATCACCTTTCGAAGGGTATAAACCATTATCTGAGGGTCATTTCCGATCAAACAATTCAATCCGTGCGAGAGCGAGTGTGCATTGAGTGAACTTCTGGCAAATTGATTTATATTTAAACCATGAAAATCGATGAGTGTCTGCCACAGAACTAAATACTCATAACAAAATATTTACATTTACCACAAAACTTTTTCAGCATGGAATATTATTATTTATACCAAAAAAAGGTTGGTATATTTATTTTTTTTATAAATTTAAATTTTGGTAAAAGCATCCAGCAATTGAATAGGCTGCCTCCTGGGCTATTTATGATTTGAATTCCTTAAAAATGTGTCTTGTGCGTGTATATGGCAGCCCAGCCCCATTTTGTGTGGCACGGGTCTTCCAAGTGCCTTCCACTTCATTAGGCAACGGCTCCAAATACGTGTGGCAGCAGCAGCAGCCGCAGCAGCAGCAAAATTGTTCAGCATTTTGCTTACACTTTCGCTCGAATGCAGTTTCGAAAGCCTGCTCCAAAAGCCGTCCGTGTGTGCGGTATGCCGTGGGGGCCGGGCCTTGTGTCGAGTACGTACCCGACTTCAGGTATGGATAGGGGGAGGAGAGTGTTTTTTGTTTGCATTGCATGAGAGAGTAAAAAGTAAAAATCCATTGCATGCTTGAGGGGCGCACAGTCACGGTGCTGTTGATCTTTGCATACACGTTTCCGTTTCAGCTTTGGCGTACAAACAGCCGTGGGGAAGGCTTCTCAATAGATGCGGCCAAATTAATTCAATTTGTGCTGAAGCTGAAGCCGAAGCCGAGGACGGAGACGAGGACGGGGCTGGGTTCTCCGTGCTCCGCATTGATGATGGGCGGTCATTTGGCGCTCGAATGGCGCTCCGAGTCACCGCAGGATAGTTGGTGTATAGTCGACGGGGGTTTACTCCATGTTTACTCACTTAGGCGAAGAGGCGCCGTCGTCTGATCTCCATCTACCAACCCTCCTTCCCGGTCCGCATAGCAAATGAAGCGGAAGAACTTCACGTGCCGCAATACAAATTGAAAATCAATGCTGGGAAATCTCAAGCCACACGACTGCGCGCCTCTGGGTTGCTGCGGCTGCTTCGGCTGCTTCGGCTGCTAGTGCGGCTGCTGCTGCCCAACTCCGGTTCCAACTCAAAGGCGGATTGGGGTCGTTGTCGGTGCTGGTGCTGGTGTCCGTATTCGGATCCGTGGGCCTTTTAACCCATTCAAGTCGCCTGCCCCATAAATTGCCGCTCGAGTTCTCGAGTGCCCATTGAGACGGCCGTTTTGCAGTCATGATGCAGGGTTCGATTTCAATGCCCCTTCCTCCCTATTAACCAACAACAAGGCGGCCTGGTCCGGCCGGATAATACGAATAACTGTCTAAGCTAGGGACACAGCCCACAGTACCATGAATGGAATCTTTGATTTTGCCAGGCCTGAAAGGAAGGGATATGAAATATAAGTGGTATTTGGCCAGCCATCAGGAGAAACATGTTATTGGCTTAGTGGTTGCCTGCGAATGGTCGGGCACTCATGTTGATTGATGGGGAGCATTTCTTACGTCTACAATAGTCAAAAAAACCATCATACCCTGAGCCTGAGTATAATTGCAATTCAATATTGTACCCCACACTTCTTTCCAGTGTACACATTCGTTCCAGTGCGCCTCTTGAGGCCGCCTTGTCCACTTGACCGTTATGAATTGACTTTCCCCCTGGGGAGAGATAATGAAATTTAAATTTTACCCCTTATCCGTTTCTCTGTTCTCTGTTCTCTTCTTTTCTCATTCTCATTCTTGCTCTCTGCTTTCACTCATTCGCATATTTATGAGCCGTGCCGTGTCGTGCGGTGCGGTGGGGAAAACTGCCTTGCAATAGCCATGGTGCATTAAAACAAGGTGAGGTGTTGCCAGAGAGCGAGAGAAGGGGAGAATGTGTGTGGTAAACCTTGCTGGAAAACACCTTGGGCATAGCTTTGCATAATAGTTTTTACAGTTACTTTAAAGGCATTCCCAGGCTTACGACAGCTTCGCGGGGCGGTAGCAGCGGTAGAGCTGTGGAGGGATGGAGGGAGGGAGGTGGAGGAGCTGCATCCGCCAGAGAACGTTTGCTTTTGGCTTCGGTGTGTAACCGGATTGATCCTGGCCCTCCGGCGGACTGCGTGTCCTTATTCTCTTTTTTTTACCGTAATAATGTTTACTGCCATGGGGAAAGGGCGGCTCTGTGTGTGTGTGTGTGTGTGTGTGTGTGCAGGTGTATTTACCGTAATTCAGCTTACAGCTTTAGCGCAGGTGAGTGTTGCATAAATTTGCAAATATTTTGCAAGTCAGCAAGGCGGGGCAGCTGTCGGCAAGGGACGCAAGGGAGAACGCGCCCCCCAATCCCCCGTCTTGTCGGGAACATCATCATCATCAGCCGCCAGCATCAGCAGCAGCAGCAGGACTTGCAACGACAGTCCTTTGCGGAAAATGGGCGTGTGTGTGTGTGTGTGTGTGTGTGTGGGGCAACAGGGATGCTGCAAGCAACGTGAAAGGCGCAGGTTGCCGTGGAATTGATTTTCCTTTTTAACGAGGTGCGACGCCATACCCGTACCCATACCCATACTCCTATCAGAATCCCTTACCCTTTCCCCACGCCCAAGCGCCACCTCCGCAGACTTTCCATTTTCCAGTTGCATGTTGCAACATCAACAGTTACAACAATGCTATGAACAACTTTGCCTCGTGGCAGACATTGCAAGTCATTTTTCATGTTCCGCTTGGTGAACGCAGCGGGCAGGTACAGTGGGACAGGGGGATGGGATTTTCGAATGGGTTCGTATCTCATATTCGACATAAGGAAGGAACAGTTACTGCCTTGATGGACAACGAATCGAATCAGCTGATGCATCCTAAGTGATGGCTCAACTGATCCATCTCCCCTGGAGAATGAGAACTTCCGATAAAATAACCGGCGGAAGCCAGATCGGAATCATACGAGTATATTGTGTTGGACTCTCCACAATATGAAACATCGTACCACTGTGCACGAGAGACAGGGGTGGCAGTGGGGGTGGTGGTGGAGGGGTTGATATGTCGTCCTGTCACGGTTTTCCCCAACAAGCTTGTTGTACGAGTAAGAGTAAGAGTAAGAGTACTCGCAGTGCCTGGACTTTTACTTTCTGCACTCAACGAACGTTTGCCGCCAGCGAATCGCAGAAGTCGCAAACTTATTGAAAATATGACTTGAAATTCAATTGGGGACCATGCGACTTCTTTGCCGTTGCGGTGCGGTTCTGCAGTCAATAAAATTGGAAATCCATGTTAACCTGAAGCTAACATAAAAGCGAGGAGCCAGCCAAGGTATAGCAGTTTTACACAAATTTAAATACTCGTATGTACTCCCCCACTGGTACGCCCACACCCAAACCCACACCCACACCCCACAACGCCCCACCAGAACAGTCAGAGGACAGGGACAGTGACAGGGCTCAGGCCTCCTCGCCTCATCAATCATTGTGCTTCGGAGAGGGCTTGCATCTGGTGAACGTGCAGGACCCCACTTCCACTCCTCGCAATTAGAACTCCCGAGATATTCCAAATGCTTGGACAGGGCCAAGGAGCGGCTGACCCGGACGGGGAGGGGTAGAGGGAGGGGTAGAGGGAGGGGGTTGCTTGAACAAAGTGAGCAAATTGATGTGAAAATGCAAGTGATTCGATTTTTCATGTCCAGACGGAGGGACCGGCACGCCCAGTCCAGCCCAGCCCAGCCCAGCCAGGCCCGGACTCGCTTTGATTGTCCTTCCTGACGTTGATTTGATGAATTATTGATTTGTTTGATTAATCGTACCACTGAGCAGCCAGCAGCATCTCCCTATGGCTTTACTGCTCTGTTGGGTGGGGAGGGAGGGGGATCTCCTCTTCAATGGTTGCCTGGCCAATCGACTGTTGAATGCAGTTTTATTTTCGGGGATTAAGTCTGCACTGCACTCGACCCCAAAGTTGGTCCGAATTCTTGAGTGGCCACATGCTGCTGCTTCTGGTGTCGCCTCTATTAAAGTCCACATTTCCGGACACTGGCACGCCCCCAAAGATAAACGAGAAGTGGGTAATGGGATATGGGAAATGATGAAAAAAAAAAAGCGAAATGAGGCGACACAAAAAATGGAACGATGGCGAAAGTGCGAGGAATATGAAAAGACAACAGTGCCAGCAATTTGCAGCAAGGACAAGCGAGACCATGCCACAACAATGGCCGTGTTTGTGCGGGGAGGAGCGGCCGAGGCAGAGCCCACCAAAATTTACCCAACGTCAGACAAGTGTCAAACATGGCCAAAGAGAAATACTCGACAAAAAAGCGAAAAGCGAAAAAGAGCGAAAATGAAAGCAAACATTACCATAACCATTGACATCCAGACCCCACCCCTCCCCTCCCCCCCCAATCTTCAGGGGCAGCATCGTGGTAATAGCAGGCCAGCGACGTCATCGCAGCCCGCAGAATCGCTTTGCTTAAAGGACTCCTGCTGGACCTCGCCCCACAACCATCGCAGGTCTAGAGATTCGCTTTCTCCAAGAGAAATTGCAATCAAATTCCAATTATCTTTTGGGTAGTCTGGAGTTTCAAGAGATTTAATAATGCCAAAATCAAAGAAAATCCAACGAGCCATTCGACGAACAATAGCCGGAATCTTTTTATGTTTCTTTAACCAAAATTCCCTGGAACATTTAGCAGCTGCCTCACTTCATTGGCTTTCGTTGTCTAAAAGGACGAATGAGTGCCACTTCAATTCCATCTGTCGCCTCCATTTGGAAATACTTGATGCCAGGCCACTCGTGGCCATGTGAGAGGCATGACTGGTGCATGAGTAAGAAAAATTGAACACAACACATTAAATGTAAAAAAAAACATTAGCTGCGACATTATGATTATGCTGATGGACAAGAACGTTTGGCCGACTTCCGACGAACATTAATCAAAATCATAAACGTGGCCCAATGCCCAAGGCCCAGGGAAACGGGAAACGGGGGGTGGGGGCGGGTGGGATTCAGGCTGAGGCATACATAATGTTCAATTTTTATTGCGGAACAGAATCGATTTCCTAATGTATGCTGCCCGTCGGAGACAGAGACCAGAGTGGGGACCCAACCCATTGGGGATCCACCTACGACTTGCGCAGGACAGCGATAACTCGAATGACATTTGCCATTCACAGCCATGGATGATTAGGCATCACGAACACATACATACACATACACATACACATACATAATGTATGGGTCCAGGTTCCCCTGCGACTCAACCCCTCGCTCAGCAAAGAATACTGCTGCCCCGTCGTGGGTCCTAGGACCTGCGTCCTGGGTCCTGGGCCGAAAGGTAAGTGGGCCAATTTTGCTGACTTGTCACTTCCGGTCAAATGGCTTTGAATGCCGTCGGAGCCCAGCCCAGCCCAGCCCAGCCTCAGAGGCAGACATAAATCTCCCTGCGGTCGATGGGGAGTGGATTGGCGGGGAGAGGGGATATCGGCAATCTGTGAAATCTGCCGATGTTGTTGAATGCGCATCAAATTAATGAAATTAGGCGTCGCCAATGAATTTCCCCGTTGTCAATAATTCTCGGTCGCATATTATTCATAACCGGGCAGGCAGCCACACACCAGACACCACCCTCGACCCACCACCCTCCCCACACAGCCCATCGCCATCGCCATCCACATCCACTGGCCATGGCAAGGGGTTCGAGTCGATTTTCTCTGGCAATTTATGAATCCGAAAGTGAGTTTTATGTGACTTTATCGACATTGCAGCTGACATGTCCATGTTTCCATGTCCTAGTGCCCAGCGAGGAGCCATCGGAGCAACAGTTGTCGAATGACTTGAGTGAGATTTTATCCTTCGCAAAAATATAGTAGTACTCGTATGTAGTAATGCTAAAGCCGTAATAGTGCTTAATAAATACTCGTGGCATATTTGTTCTTTCTAAGCATTTTCTGATTTCGGAGAATCACATTGACATTAAAAGTTTGAGCGTGAGTCCCTTGAACCACTTGGATTTTATGTCTTGACACTTATTTGATTTTATGATCAATTGAAGAAGTAATTCGAGCGTTTGGAACTTGTTCAAAACCAGATTTGTCAAACAGCAATCACATTCGTATGCTTAATGGCTCTGGAAGTTTTCTGTTTCGTTTTCGTTTTCACTTTCTCCACGGCAGGAGGCTCAGCTTTGGCCTGTGACCTATGAGCGTTCTAAGCATTGCTTAACAGTCAAAGTCGGCCCCTTAAAAGCCCTTAAAATGCCTGTCTCTGCCCCTGACCATTTTCCCTCGCCCTCGCCCTCGCGTCCGAACAAATGAACTCATTTGTTCTAATTTAATCTTATTACACGGAGATTTATTGCCCTGCGCATGATATGGCAACCCTTTAGGCAGGCCCTTTGGCTCTCAGAGAAAGTCCGAGGCGGAGGCGAGACTCGCAGTTCCTGCCCCCTGCCCCAGCTCCTATATCTGACTTTTGTTCGGTTTGGATTCTGTTCGGGGCTGTGGAAGGAAGGCAATTTAAAAAGCGATTCAAGTGAAAGTGCTCGAAAGTTAATTATGATTGATTGAGTGCCATTGAAAGTAACAGGACGGGTGGGTGGTGGCTTTTGGGGGAATTCATTTTTGTGACTGTTCCAAATGCTCCTTCAACTGCACGACTCGTACATTTTACGGCCCAACTGTAATTGACAGCCGAACATTGCGCATACGCACTGTTGATCGGTCTTTAAAGAGGCGGTGTGTAAATGCCTTTGCCAGCTGTACGGCGGCTGTACGCCAAACTCCTAGCCAACCCGGCCATTCCCCTAAGCTAATCCTGCCCCTACGAGGTTTATGCCTCCCCCCGGCATTTGCAGAGCGAATTACTCGCACACTCGCACACATAAAAGCTAAATAATTAAAAATAGTAAAACTTTAATGTGAATTGGGTGCCATAAAAACAGATTACAAATGGAATTTCAAATGTTTCCCAACTGTGGCAGATCTGGGGCAACGGTAAGGAGACTGACTGTTTCTACCAATTTGGCGAGGGTCGTTTATCTTGCTTCCTGATGAATTGGCCCCGCCACAGGTGGGGAGTGGATGTGGAGTAACGGATGCGGCCTGCCTCCTGGCCAGATTGCATTCCCTTAGACCCCAGCCCCCAGCCTCTGCGTAAATCAGAGCCACCTTGTGGGCGGGTGTATTTGCATTGTGGTGCTTACCAGATTGCAGTATTTGAGCAGAGCTCTCATGTGCGCTGTTGGGTGGTGGGAGGGGGGGGTTGTGAGGGGTGCATTTGCGGCAGTCAGGCAGACTATCTTAGCCACACAGTGGAAATCGTTCGAGAACGATTCTGTTTTCTTGCAATGTAACGACGCGTCGTCGATCCACAGATCGTGTTTCGGCCCATTGTGCATCACAACGGGCAAGCACATCTGCTGCCAGTCCCTGATGTCCCTTTGTGATGGCAGTCAATGTCCCATGTCCATGACCATGTGCACGTCTGTGCAGGGCCGTGCCTGTGTTTGTCGCTCTGCCAGTCTATGGTAATTTATGTGCTGCAATCTAAACTCATTTAGCACGCAGCGAGGCGAATATGTGGTCAGAGCTGTGCAGCCCCCCCCCCCCTCCCTATACAGACACACACACACACACACACTCCGACCTGACCTCGATCCCTCCGTGCCCCCAAAGACCTCTGGGCTGGCCCCACTGCAATAGGCCAAGTTAGTGCTGTTTGTCCTCAAATTGGCTTCGGCCTGTTGTGCATCCTCTTGCGTTCTCTATCCTCCATCCACCACCCGTAATGAAGTTATCGTGTTGACACTTGGCTTCGTTATATAAGCGCACCACAAGCGGCACCGCACATCTTTGTAGTTTGCTGGTTTTATGAGGGCTGGGGCTACGGCTGGGGCTGGGGGGATGCTGATCTTCTGTCCCGCTCCGCTCCCTTTCCCTCCACCCAGCTGTTGCTCATTTCCTTCGACATCTGCATCCCCACACATACAACAGCCGCACATAAAACCATCCGTACAACCGAGAGGCAAACACACAGATAACCACACACACCGCACACACATACATAGATACACTCACACACACTCACACATAGAGAATTCATATTTGCTGAAGGCATTCGTGAAAAGTAAGAGTGGGACGCCACTACCTCCCTCCCTCCCTCCCTCCTTGGCGTCCTTGTGCTCCTCGTGCTCCTGCTCCTGCTCGTGCTCGTCAGCGTCAACAAGCTTTTCATTTCAGTCTTAATTCCTTTTGAATAATATCTACCACTTAAACTTACAAAGCCCCGGGACCACACAAGCACACGCACGCCAGGCGGCCCATGTACTTATCGTCAAGAGCCATTCAGGCCCGCGCTACCATCCGTGGCACGGGCGGGACGTGCCACCAAAGGGGATTCACAATGGGGATTCTCCTTCAGCTGCCCAAGTCGTTGTTATGACCCTAGTACTCGAGTTTGCCAAATCATTCAGACCTGAATAAGTATATATTTTTATTAATTTAAGGCTAATATACAATATTAACTCGAAAACAGGCGAGCGCTAGCCACTAGGGCAGGTTTAAACACATGGCTAAGGGAGATATATTACTGCACTCTGATTAAACTAATAAAAAGGAATACTTCTGAAGAAAATTCTAAAATTTAAATCTACAAAACATCCTTCGATTACTATTTCAAATTAAGGGAAAGTACAAGGTCTTTATAGTTTAAATTATTTATAAAAATATCCTCTAAAGAAAACGGAATGGAGACCATTCAAGATTGATATAGTTATGAACGAATAGAGCATCCTCTAAGCAAACTTTACTATGTGAATGTACATATGTATATGTGCGTAATGCTCACACTACGCCCCCCTTCTGAAGTACGCCTCATGCGTACTCATGCTACATTTTCTATGTTTAATTGCAGACTTGTCAAAATATTTGAATATGTCTCTTTGTTCTCCTTTGGCTCTGTCTTATGCATGAATATTTTTAGACGGCGAGTGGAGCGGAGAGAGTGGAGTGGAGTGGAGAGGAGAGGAGTGGAGTGCTTCCCAGATATTGGCGGTCTACACATTTGCTGTGCGGTGCTGTGGTTTTCATCTCCACATTTGATGCCATCTTGGAAACATTTATGCCGCCCCCAATGCGTCTCTGGGGAGACGCAGATTTTGTTTGTGTTTGCCGTCTGTCATTGCCTCAAAGTCAACAGAGAAGTCGCGGCGGCCCCGAGGCCAAAAGTGTTTCACAAATTAATTACGGCTCTCACCGAAGCAAATTCGAGAGCACTAGCACCGTCACAAGCCCAAGCCTAGTGCAGGGTTGATATGCGATACTGATTAGTTAGTTAGTAAACTTTAGTATGAGTAGAATAAACTTGGATTTGGCACTGTCTGATTCATACTGCTTCCATAACAGTGGAAGGTAGAGGGCGACTATTGGGATGTTCCTGTTCAGGATTATAGAGCAGCGCCCGCCCAGTCATCGAAGGCAGAAGAAACTGGGAGCTTAAATGGAATGGAATTTCCTGTGGCTATCTAAGAAACATGTGATTTACTCTGTTGATAATGCGTTCTTACTATTCTTTCGAGCAGTGTACAACCTCCAATTGAACGGGTTCACTCACATAACGTAATCCACTAGTTCAGATCCGATCAATTCTGTTTTTCCAGCCATTTCGCCAGCCATTTTGTTTGCAGCCAGTTCTGGACTGGCCTTGAAGTGGCAATTACATACCAACTTTTCAGCATCCAGAATATATACTCCAGCTTTGCCCACACAGAACACAATATGATTCGAGAATATTCGTTTCGTATGAAGGCATTTGAATTCAATTAGTGGATGCTATGAATTATTGATCGGTGTGTACCAACTGTCAGAAGTCATGGCCCTGTGACGCGCGTTGCTGGATTTTTATCGAGTAAATCATTTTGCACATAACCTGCCGTGAAGCTATACACCGTTCCATACCGTTGAACGGCAAAATTCTTCCTAAGCGAATTGAAATTATTCAAATAAATAACACTGTTGGTTTTTTCTGTTGTTTGTTCAACAAAAATATATAAATTCCCATATAAGAGCGAGCGGGAACATTGTGATTTTGATACCCAGTCAGTAGAAATATATGGAAGCTTATGATTTATACCTATGAATATTTTATATAAAATTATAATATTGATATTTGATTTGTTCCCATCCACCAGAGTGAGCACACTGCACGAGGAAGAGCGCCTAAGAGAGAGATAATGTATAGGAATCGCATGTCCGCCCAAGATAACTTTCACTGTAATGCTTAAACTTTCCAAGGATGTCGATGGATATTCTGATGAGTCAAAGAGCCCATACCATTGCTGTGTCCAGAGAGAGAGAGAGAACAACCATTTTCAATTTCCCCAACGTTTTTATCTAGTGGCAGCAGGCAGCAGGCAGGCAGGCAGGCAGCTCTTTCAGGAGCAGATCACATGTCATGTCCGATGCCAGCTTTCCAATGATTACTCCTGCTGAAAGGTAAACTGGTGTGCTCAACTCCATCACCGCACTCCCCTCTCTCGTGGGTGGCAGTCGTGGCGCAGCGCAAACATGTTGCACGAGCCTCTACCGCCCGGTTGGCCATGCACAATTGCTGGGAAGGGCCAAAGAACACACACATTGGGCCCAAGGGCAGCGGCAGCGGCAGCAACAGCAACAGCAGTAGAAACAGCAACTGCCAGGACGCGTGGGATGTTCGAGGAATGACGTGTGGATGCAGAGGATCTGCCATTCCGAATTCTGAATTCTGAATCTTCTTTAATGGTTTGCATCGCACTCCCCAGAGGCCTAAAGATCGCCAATAACTAAAACAAAGCATGTTACGGGTTTGTCTAATATCTAAAGACAATACAGTATGGTTTGCCTCTTCTTTAATATTATTTTGTGAAAAAAGCTTCTTGTTCCAAGGTGTAAATGTTCCCAGATTCACAGGATTGAGGCTTCCAGGTCGGGGTCGCGGTGAAAAGGCTCTGCCTACCCTCGGACAGGACCCTCTGCGTGTGCGGTGAACATGTGTGCCGTGTCCTGCGGCAAACTGACTGTCAATGCGCATATTTCATATAGGAAACAACATTGGCCCTGCGGCCAACATATGGCACGCACGGAGACAGGCACACGAGGCCTATCCAATTGTTTGGCCATCCCCCGCCCAGCCTCTCCTGCCCCACACCTCGCGTTAATTAACCACTGACCACTAGTTGCTGCTCAGGGTCCCGTTTCCCATGTCCGGGGGACACGAGTACGTGCTAATGTAATCCTCGTCCTTTTAATTACAAAATTCCCCAAGCTAGCAGCTTTGCTTCTTGGCCAGCCCCATCCCCAACCCCAGCCCCAGCCCCAGGATCAGTCACAGGCTCTCGTGTCCAGGCGCTCATTTAATTCACTTTGCCACAAGTCTCGTTGGCTCCTTTTTTGGGTTTCGCAAATCCAGCGCCAAGTCGCTTTGCATTTCTTGCCGCGCTGCCGACTGTCACGGCAGTCATTGCCACATTCATTGTCCGCAGGCGGAACCCTTGCTCACCTCGCAATCAGTGATGAATGTCCCCGAGCCGAGCCGCGCCTCGCCCCGCACCCCTCCGATTGGCTCAACGGGGATTTTGCATTTAAATTGGCAGCAGCTCCACCGCAGGATGAGCGTCATCTCGTTGCTGCGGCGAGATGGAATACACTTAATTATGCTCTTTAATTGCTGGGAGCCACTCCACTCTTCCGGAGCCAGCGCGCTTTGGCCCAGAACTTTGGCCCTTCCAGGCCTTCGCATCGAGCCACAACGATCGTCCTGGCTATTGACCAACTGGAAATAATTCAAATTCAAATTCACAATGGCGGACACGTCCTGGACCGTCTCATTGTTGGGAAAAGTTTGAAAGTCTCTCTTTTATGGTCGTCGCCTTAATTCAGGGAATTTCATTTGCATTTCGTGTATTGACGGGTGGGTGGGTTGAACTCTTTAAGATACAGCGGGAAATCGTACACTGTTCTGTCCATGACAATCCCATTCTGGGATGCTTCCGTTCTGCAGAAAACTTTAATTTTGTCATCACTCTGGACGACCTCTTGCAATGCATACATACTCGTACATGTATGTATGAGTTTAATTCTTGATCGTTTTCATATAATATGTACTCTTAAGAGCTGCTTCCGCTGTGGAATCGTGAATGGCGAACCTCATTCCATAAATTCCTGGCCCGGGGCCCATGCAAATTGCTCGACAATGCAAATTGCTCTTCAAACACTCGACTCGCCTGCAAAATTACGCATACGCAGCGCGGCGTCGAGCCAACGATGGGAGATAAAAACGAAGCTTAATGTGTGCAAAGCACTTGGTAAATACTTGCCAACTGACAAAAGCAACTTCAGCTCTAGCTTCAGCTTCTGCTGCTGCTGCTGCTCCTGCTTCTGCTCGATTATTCAATTTAAAGTTTGACTCGAGATCCGAGAACTTGGGGCAACGGAACTCCCTCCGAAATTCTCCAGCTAATCCGCTCTAATTCGACTGTTTTGATGGGGCTACAACGTGCAGAAAGTTATACACTTAATTAGGAGCTAGAACAATGAACATGACTCATAATTCCTCCTTCCAACCTCCTGCCCAACCACTTTCGCATTTCCCGATTGCCACATGTTGTAGCAACTCATTTGGAGGCAGAGGTACGGGGGTGGAAGCCACCGGGGCAGACTCATTATCGGAAAATCGCAGAGTTAATTGGATAACCCGAAATTACAAATTGAATTCCGATTCCATTGTTGTATCATTTGCATTCAGGCCCTGCCCTGCCATTACTAAAATTGCATTACGAAAGAACCATTCATTAGATGATTCATGGATTCATGGAGGGTATCCGTTTCAAAGCGCTTCACGCAAACATATTCCAATGTCCAGGCCACGGCAATTAAAGACCTCACTCCCCCCGCCATCGAACCCCGCCACGCCACAGTCCTCGTGGGACTGGCATGTGACAGCAGCAGTAGCATTGTCGGTTCGTGGTGCAATTTTCACAAATTAAAAGATATCACTTACAGCAAAATAATTTCCAAAAACCGCAAAAAGTTAGACAGCGGGCAGGCAGGGCAGGCATGACACTGCCACGCCCATGCCCACGCCCCCGCCCACGCGATTTTCGTCCGCTGAAAATGCAGCTGACAATTTTTTTCCATCTCGTTGACAGCAAATTGAATTAGAAACGCATTTCCACAAACAAAATGAGAAGAGGACTCAAGCGGGGAACGGGACCCATTCTAACGGTGGGGTGTGTGGGGGTGTGTTGGGGTGGGGAGGTTCGTGCTCATATGGTTCGTCGAAAAGGGGTGGCGGGGAGGGGAGGTAAAGCGCACATAGATGCCGGATGTGAACAATGACAAACCGCAAAAATTCAATTTAAAGTTTGTATTTCAATGCCGAACGAGGCAGCTCCTACAACACTGGGAAAAGCTGGGAAAAGTCGAATGTGCGTGGCAGGATGGGTGGATGGTGGGATGGGATGGTCGTGGTTGGGTTCGGGGCTGGGGTTGGGGTTGGGGTGGAAAACGAAGCCAAGTGCCAAGGGATACGTGCATGTAATTGGAAAATATTGAACTGTGAACAAGTTTCCCATACAACAGCAAAGAATCCGAATTTATTATGCCACACAGCGAAGTACCGATGCAACAGCAGCAGCAGCAACACCAATCCAGGCAATGCAAAAATTCATAGTCTTATCAGATAGGACCCTGGCAATTGATATCCCAGCTTCAGTATCAGATCGGCAACCCATTACAGCTATGACAGCTTGACTTTTGTGTCTGGCAGGGCTCAAGGACGCCGCATGTCTTTTTTTTTTGGCTAGATGCAACATGCTGTGAGGCATCTCCGACACAATATCATGAATTTCAGCCATCGCAAACAGGAATCGCTCTTTAATTAAAGGGAGAACGAACCGTAAATTCGACAATTCAGAAGCAGTATCAGAGTCGGTCCTGAACCTTGATTTAGTAGTTTGCCGGAAATGCGGATTTGGCAAAGGATTTTTATGTTTATTTTGGGACTTAGCTCGGATCTGGCCGCGAAAACAAGCAAAGTACAAAATCAGGAATCCCCCAGCGACACACAGTGAGCCCCCAGCATATGTACACGTATACATACATATGTATGTATCTGTGTATGTGTATGTGCATGTGTATGTGAACACACAGCGTGGCCACACACATGTGCAATATTTTAGCATTTGTCATAATTACTAAGCGACGCCCGTGGGAGGTCTTGCCGCAGGAGCGTAAACGAAGGCGGAGAGCAGAGCCAAAAACCTAAGGAGAAAACCCATAAAATAAAGGAAAATGTGCGAATTTGAAAATTTCATCTCTTTGACGTTGGCAGCGCGGCCACAAGGCATCGCCGCCACCCCACATCACCACCCCCACAGCAGCGCCCCAACGCGCCCCGACTTCGGTCGACAATTATTAACGTCTTACAGAACGACGGCGCGGCGGCACGGCGGCACATTTATGACTGCACTTTTCACATCCGTTTCCGCATCCGTCTGTCGACACACACACACACACACACACACGCACACGTACAAGTACACGCACACATACACTTTTTCGGTGGGCGTAGAGCAAACAGGTCTGGGGCGTGGACGCTGTTTGCCGCCAACAGAGAAAGCAATTTCACTTTACATTTGTTTTACGGCATTTGCTGCCACACATCTGTGCCCCCTGTGTGCCGACCAAAAGGCGGTGGTGTGGCAGAGAGCTTATGGGAGCCTTGCCAAGCGACAATATGCTCGCTCCGCTCCGTGCCGTGCCGTGCCATGCCGCCTCGTTCCGCTTCTCCTACCCGACTCCTCTCCAGTGATAAGTATTTATTATTATGCCTCTTAATGGGCGAAATGCTTTGCTTTGTGCTTTTACCCAAATGAGTTTCCCTCATTAGAGCGCCACTCCTGCGCTAGATGATATTATTACAAGGCCACGATCAACCCCTATGCAGCGGCACGCCATATTTCTGCGGAATATTCATAGCTAATCTGCGGTGATGGCATCTGAGTCGGATTCGGATTTGTATGCGGATTCAACCAGAAACGATGACAAACTTTAAAGGATTTTCAGGGCAATGGAAATGCCTCTTTACTTGCGTGTCTTTTGCTTTCCCAATTTTGTAAACTCTTTGGTTAATGTCTCTTGACTTGGCAATGCTAATACATTAGCCCTTAAACTTTTACAACTTTTATGTTTGACAAACTCGAATTAGCATTGGACAAAATGCAGGCGTTCGTATTGTTCAGTTAATGGCTTCCGTAAACAGAAAGTGGAGGCTCCGCCTGGAGGCATTTGCATTCCACGAAGTGGGCCTTGGCACCTGTTTTCCTCGCGGAAACTCGAGATAAGCCAATAAAGTTAATGCGGCCCATTAGCTGGCGAATCTCTAATTACCCGTGTAGTGAGAACTGTGTATCTGTATCCGTATCCGTATCTGTATCTGCAACTGCTTTGGTTTGCCAAAGGCTTGCATTTATGGTTTATCGTCTGACGAATAAAACATTTTGCTGCCGCCGATGCAATAAACGCAACGGATTCGTATCCACGTTCCCGTTACGGCAAGTGCCCCCGTAAAAGCGGGTGTGTAGACACCAGCTCCGAGGGCGGAGCACGTTGTTCTTGCCGTTGCCTCAGCTCCAACGCCAACCCCAACCCCAACCCAAACCCCAACCCCAGATGTGGGTTATTAAAAACCAATATTCCGTCCTGCTCTGCCCCCTTTTATGAATAATTCAAGGGAGTTTCCCTTTGTCTTTCTGTCAGGACCTCCAACAGCTTCCTGCGGCGCTTCGATTATTAATTTACAATACGTGGCAATATGCGAAATCATTTTGAGATGCATCAAGGAATATGGTGGCAGGGCAGGACAGGGCAGGGCAGGGGGGGGGGCTTTTAAAATAAGAAATTAATACGTTGCCCAAGGCAGCCCCTGCGAAGGTCACGGGTCATCCTGAGTTTGCATAAGGTTGAAGGAAAAATGGTATTTCAGTATACATGTTTGACCTTCGTTTCGCGGCATCGCGAACCTATTAAATTCATAATTTCTGCTTTTGGGACTTTGAAAATGCGACAAAAATAGAACTGTACCCCAATTATCTTTGAGCGAAGCACAAATTAATAGCAAGTCCAAAACAAGTGACTTGCTCTTAGAATTAATTAAAAATGTCCTTTTTATGTACTTCAGAGTATGACTGAAACTTTGAGTCCGGCCAAAATGAGATTTTAAAGATGTTTGCTGTTCCATCGCTCGCAATCTTTCCTAATGAAGAAATTATGCTGGAGCCATTGGGGTCTACTAAAACTTAGCTAAGAAAACTGTTAGTAGAGAGCGATTATCAAGAACAAATTAATAAATCATGAAGGGGAAAAGTTTCCGCATCAAAGAAAAAATGTGGCCCAAGTTTCTGGTGTCTCGAAATTTACAAATACGGGGCAGAGCGGGGCAGAGCGGGGCAGAGCGGGGAGGGGGAGGCCAGTAAGCCGATGCCAGTGATGGGCCCATTTCCACATCCAAATCCGCATCCAATTAAAAATTAAAACAATACTTTGGCCAAGGGTTCGTCACGTTGGGACACAGAGGGACCGACCGTAAGCCCGCATTATTAACAAGTTGTGAGCAAATGGATTTGCTAGAGAGCCCCGATTTCGGAGAGCTCCCTTGATCCCTGCCCTCACTGTACGAGTATCTGCAACTTAGCCATCCCTGGCCATTCCTGGGGCTCGGGTGTCGTCTGGGACAGCACGTAAACATAATTAGACGCACATTTAAAAGGTCGTTAGGGCGCCACAAACAGCCACCCTCCACCCTCCACTCGCCAAAGACCCATCTCAGAGATCCCTTTCCAAGGCCGGGTTCCAGTCAAAGTTGACCGAGGCGCCACTCACGCGTATTTGCATCCGTCCAAAGGGGCAGCCTCTGCCTCTACCTCTGACCCCTGCATACGTGCGTGACTGGGGCAAAGCTGCAGAGGACGTGGCCGGGAGCACCAAGTACCCCAAACCTACCAGTGGCACCAACATGCAAATACCATTAGCCTGGTCGGGTTCTGGTGGTGTTCTTCGCCTCGGCCTAGACTAAGGGCCCGGCCCCAGCCCCGTCATTGTGCAAAAGGGCTCTCAAAACGTTGTCAACGACTTGACATTGTTTCAAGAGCGCAAAGTGTGAGACTCTGGGACCGTGAATATCACAAGAAACGAGCGGAAATCTCAAGAGCAATGACAACATTTACACGACTCCAACAACATGTAGAGCTCCAAGATGCATTCTCCAAGAAAAGTCATTAGATGTCTGTGGATGAGGGACTCTGCTCTGGTCCAATCATCGTCTTACGACACCTCATGGGGAGGACTCTTACCCAAAGGCAACACGTGGTTTCTGGCAAAGTGCCACCCATCCCCATCCCCATCACAGCATCCCCATCGTTAGCATTTTGTAGTGCCGGCACAGCCACAGCCCCCCAAGCCACATTGACCCGAGGTGGTTCCCATCTGGAATGCGGGGCCTGCACCTACAATAATGGGGGCTCTTTGCAAGTGATCTGCAATAAAAATGCAGCGTTTACGGCCAGCCAGAGCACAATGTCATGGACGGTGGATGGTGGACGATGGCCACCTCGTGGCTCCTCCGTGGAGTCTGCTTCATTTGCCACTAGCCAAATGGTGGCGCAACTGCCAGCACACACACTAACACCCGCCCGGGCCAGTCGTGACCTCGGCGAGTGCCCATTAACGCTTTTTTATCTCTTCATAAATTTTAATTTTGCCAAAATACTCGCAAGTACGTGCAGCTTCTGCCACCACCACCAAAACCATCCCTCCCTCCGGCCAACAGACCCTGGCCGCAACATTCAACTTGAAACGAAGCTCCCATAATTCTTCCTGTCCTGTCCTGTCCTGCCCTGCTCCAGCTCCTGCTCCGGCTTTGGCTCTCCCCTCCTCCATTTGTTTGGCGTTTTCATTTTGGCCAAGAGAAATATGACTTGGTGGCTGCCTTTGCACTTTCTTTCTTGCTCTTTCTTACTCTGGCAGCATCCTTCCGCCTCCGATTTCGCCTCCGCCTCTGACTTTGGGCCTGACGAGTGGAGAGCTCGTAACCTTATTTCGCCAGCATCCTCGGAACATCCTCGACGCCAGCGGGCTTGTTTATCGTCCTTTGCATCTCATTGAGCCCGTTGCCGCTTATGAACCCGGCCGCCCCCGCCCCCACCATCTACCATCCGCCAGCTCCTTGGGGGCCCGACGAAGAATACCCGGGCCAAAGACGCTGCAGACTTTTCCCTTTTGCCTGGCTCGGCACTTTTCCGTTTTCTTTGCATATTTGATCTAATTAAAATGAGTTATATGAGACAGGTGGAGAGAGCGTGTTAATCCTTGACCTGCTGACTTTGCCGGGCTGCGTCCTCGCCGTGCAATGTTTCCATGCCTACATTCCTACATGCCTCCATGTTGCCAACGGCCCAAGTGCTACCTCAAGAACAGTTGCCACGTCAGGCAGATAGCTCACAAGTGGTTAAATGTCTCAAAATGTTGAAAGAATCCGAAAAACTATGATGCTCCCTGAGGCGTTATCTCCAGGCGCTATTCGATTTGAACCACTTATGTACACAGTTCTCTGACATCTGCTCCCAACTGTATCTTATCATTGCAGGTATGTCAATGGAGCCCCCACTCTCAACAAGTGGCTCCCGGGCTGGGTTGGGGCTCTGCCCGGGCAAGTGGCAAACAATGGACAAGAGCAGGAGCTAGCAGCTAGGAGCAGACTTATCTAATGAATTTATGTGCGTCCTCGGCATGCAGGACCACAGTGCAAGGTGCCATGTCGTGCAAAGGCCATAGCTGAAAGTACTTAAGCCCATAAAATATTCAAGCCGTGAACATGTGGGTAAAACTACAACGAATACGGTACGGTACAGTATGGGAGGCGTACAAGAACCCGGCACGCCAACACCGGAAGCAAGACAGGCAATAGCAGGGATAGGAGGGGCCAGATGGAATGGACAATTAGAAGGGCAGTCGACAGAGGAACGGAATCCACGTAGATACTCAGGGACGCAGACACAGACACCAGCGGACAGAAACGGACAGGGACGGAGGTTATCACGATACTGGGCCCCCGGGACAGGCAACGGCAGCCAGCCCCACTGATTGAAAAGAAAATTACGGGCAAGTAGTTGGCCGGATGGCCTGGATGGCATGGTGGCCGCCAGCTGGTCTCCATGGCGTTGACGGCCACGATGGTGATGAGCGCCATAACTGCTGTGCGGCAGGAGGAAGCGGAAGCGTAACGGCGCCGCCTCTGAGACCGACCGGCCTTGAGCCCCGGAAGTGGTAAGAGCCCAGGGGCCAAAGTGGCCCTCCCTCGTCCACGCCATTTGCATTTAAGAGTACACATAGATGTCCCTGCCACTAGACATCAGCCTCCTTTCTCAGCATCCCTTCCGATGATGGCAACTGTTTTTCTGCTCCAAGAAGCAGGCTTCTTCTTTTCACGCAACTTGCCGCACTGTGGTTGAAGCTGATGTTTTCTACGAAAAATACATAAAAATATAACAAAGTGTTTGAGAATATTCATATTTACTTCATCCAAAAAGTCTAGATTGTTCCCATTTTGAGTAGCAGTCTTTGAAGATGGCAAAACTATAAAGGAATTGGTTTTTTCCTAGTAACCAATTTAATAAAACAAAAAATTACTTCAAGTCGCAGAGTAATGACAGAGTAAGGGGATGCGACGGACCGGGGATGCAGGATATCCTGCCCATTGTACAGCTGGCTCCGGAGAAGGCAGTAGCAGCAGCCAGTAGGAGAAAGCGTAAGCGCACGTTGAGGATATTAAGCATGTCCTTAAGCATAAAATGTCAATAAGTGCACCCAATCGATGCTAAGCAGTTTACATTGCGACAAGCCACTGAGTGCCGTGCCGTGCCATGACATACCATGCCATGCCGTCGCCGTTGCCGTTCCTGTCTGCCTCCTCGATTCCTCGAGCCAGAATCGCGCGAACAATGCAAAGGACACGGCAAAGCGCAATCAGACACACACACAGGCATATCTTTGTGCATGCATCTCATATTTCCCGATATCCTCTATATATATACATACGTACTTGGATAAGCAAAATTCTGCCTGCATTATTGGGAGTCCCTCGATGTCACTGGCTCTGACTGGCTCCTGGCCATGGGAGTGGTGCTGGTGCTGGTGCTGTGCGGGGAAACAAAGTTGCGTCTACAGAGCGATTTGGCAAAGATACAAAAGTGCAGCATCTGCAGGAGATATGTATGCTCTGTGCACGAGTGTGCCGCATATTGGATTCTTAGCTGAGAATAAAGCTACCAGCAGGAAAAGGAAAAATGTAGCTAAATTTAACATAACCTGTACAACAACAACAACAACAACAACCTGATTGTACCCAGCATTATAGTACATATATGAAGGAATATAAATGTACTATACAGCGTAGCTAAGTACTCAAAAAAGTACTCTCCAAATCCGTATAAAACTACCAAAAACTCCAACACAAACAAACCTTACCCAGGAAAAACCATTAGGAACAAACAGCAGCCACAAAATAAAACAAATGCGCACTTTTCCCAAATTTGCATGTGACTGAAGGTCGTATTTTAGTAATAATTTATTCGATGTTCAAAGCCAAAGTGAGATAAGATATGTCTTCAATTAATCAAATTATTTTTCATCCCATGTATGAAGAAGCAAGTGGAATAAATGAATAAGGTAAAGAGATGCCGCACATGTATATATACATACATATGTATATGTATATAATTGGTGGCTGGTTTCCGATTTCTGTGAATGAAAAATATCCTCCCCAAATCAATCAAATTACTCTTCAACCCAAATCAAAAGTGAACGCTTGTTCTTGAATATTCCCTGATAAGATATCTGCGAATTGTGTATGTATTTGGGAGCTTGGATCGTGGTGACGACCTTTTTATCACCAGGAGTGCCCTGGAGTGTGCACTAATCGTGACAGCTTTGACTTTTTTATCATATCTCCACAAATTTCATAGAAGAACTGTCATTCAGTGGAACATTTCTAATTTTTACTCAGACAACTCTTTTCGGGTCTTATCAATGACAGTCTGCGGCAGAGAGGCTACGCTTGAAGATAGCGAAATCGTTGGTTAACAGCTTCAATCGTATCAGCTCCGCCGGCATGGATGGTTCGATCACACACACAGGTACAGAACGCCCAGTGGGCGAAGGGCAGAGTCCGCACAGATTTTTGGAGGCCCGAGACTAAAAACGAATCACCGCAGTTCCCAAAGGATTGCTCTACCTAACGATATGCTTGGCCACAGCGGGCGGCTACACAATGGAGGAGCGGTGCCAGTACTGGGCTGGTCCAGGGTTTATCGGGGACTCCAGCGACTGCGAAGCTTGGGGCTACTGCAAGGACAACAAATTGGAGGCCAGAAACCGCTGCAAGGACGACTTGCTGTACGACTTCCGTGACGGGTCCTGCAAGGGCGAGTACGACGTCCGGTGCCAAACAACTCTCGAGGAAGCCTGTGACAGAGTGAGCCCGGGGCAATATGTTGCCGACCCCTCGGACTGCGGTAGGTACGTAAAGTGCGGCCAAACGGACCCCGATGATGTGGAAGAGAATCTCTGCGACGAGGATCAAATGTTCAGCAACCAGCTGCAGTCCTGTGTGGCGGACACAAACGGTTGTCCGCAGTTCTACCCGTGCGCCCAGATGCAAGACTCCAGTCTCCTGGCGGACCCAAACAGCTGCCGGTCGTACCTGAGGTGCAAGAATGGATTGAGCACCAAGTTCAAGTGTTCCTCTCATCGATATTTCAACCGTCAGACCGGGAAATGCCAGACCTTGCTCCCAGACGGATGTGAGAGCGAGATCGAATCCCCAGCCATTCCGCCGGCAAGCGATGCCCACGTGTGCCTCAGATACTACGATCCGGATAACCACAGTCGCGTCCAGCTCTTTACGGATAGCATGACCTGTCACGGCTACTACAGCTGCAGCTCCCAGTTCGCTCCAGGGGAATGGGCCAGCTGTCCTGCGGGCACCCACTTCCAGTGGTGGCACCAGAGGTGCACCTCACCCGAGACGACCAGCTGTCCATACGATCGCTGCGCGAATCTGCGCTCTCGCTTTGTGGCCATCCTCGACACGGGGTGTCGCGAGTACACGATCTGCCAGGATCAGCAGTCGGTGAGCTCAAAGCAATGTCCCCGAAGCCATCCCTATTTCGACGAGACTATGGGGCAGTGCAGAAAGCACTTCCCGAACTTCAGGATCTGCTACATGGCTGCCTGAAGTCTTACCCACTCACTTACAATGACATTTAACTTGAAATTTCGACAATTAATTCTCATTAAAGTCCTCATTCCCTGTAACGGATGGTTACTATATATGTACGAGTATGAAGTGCGTTGAGAACATCACAGCACATCCGTGTGCTCTGTACCATCTTCTGCTTGGTGCAATCGATATACCATAATTAATTGTTTCACCATCAATTGTCTGTGGAAGAACAGACGAGTGCTCTCCCCCAAGGCCACGAGGCAGCCCAGCCCCCAGAGAAACCGAAAAAAAGAGCTTCGCAACGCAAGGTTTTTCGGGGAAAGCAAGTGTCGCAGACAAGATTTATGCACAGCACATTTTTCCAATTTTCCATTCAAAAATTGTTGCCTTGGGAAAGAGACAGTGGGGCAAGGCATGGCCGGGGCAGCACCATTTCTGCCTCTCCTCCACATAGAACCCCTCTGGCGCTTGGGTTGGTTTGAGTTGGGTTGGGTCGGGTTTGGGTGGCAATAATATCATAGTTCCCTTGGAGCTTCAACTAGTAGCTGCAACATTTTAAAAGTTCCATCATCTTTGCTGTTACATTTTAAGCGTTCCATCATCTTTGCTGTTAAATTCTGGTGAGTGTCGTGCTTTGCTTATATTTTATTCGGATATGAAATTTTTTAGATCCTGACTGGATTGTCTTCATATCTCCTACATATATCTCCTTCCCGTTCCCCTGATGTCTACTGTTTGTACACTTGAACAGGCCTGAAACCTCCTGGCGATAGTCCTTAGGCAAAACTCAAATTAATCAAAGAATAATTCAAATATTCCGCACCCATGCCAATGCCAGATATCCAGCCAATGCTGGATCCAGCTCTAAACTCGGGACCAGACCAAAGAGCAGTAAAACGGTCCTGGAGGTGGCTGCAGGCAACGCGGGGCATTGTCCTCGACCGAGGGGAGCACAACAATGCGCCGAGTCATTGAATTATGATGATTGACTTTTATTACACGGAATCGCAATTTATTTTACTCAACAACAAGCCGGCAAACACGAGGGGTACTCAGAGGGCGGGTGGTCGCTCGCTCGAAAGTTGCGAAAATTTGAATGAAAAGTTGTAAAGAAATTACGTTATTTATCATTCGCTGTGCCCGCGCACACCCCAGCGAGACACTCGGCTGGTCCCCGCATACCGTTTCCGTTTCCGCTCATTTATTTGCGAGACTGTCACACACACACACATACACACTGATGTCCTTTCGGTTGTCGCTGTGTGGTTGATGCACAGTTAAAAAGTTTTCCATCGGCGGCAGCAGAAATTCAAATTTATTGTTTTGCGGTTGCCAGGCGCCACGCCATGCCAGGCCATACCAGGCCACGCCACGCCACGCCTCTCTTTAGTCAATGGGCTTAAAATTAGTTGCGTCTTGGGCGAATCGATGGGCGTTTGATTTACGGCTGATGCGAGATTGAACCGCTTAATTGCCTTAAAAGTGGGTGTGGCCGGAAGTGCGAGGAGGGGAGGGAACCCAGCAAGAATTAATGGCGGGATAAGGCCCGGCCCGTGACTATCCAATTACGAGTACGAGTACACAATGGAGGAGCCGTCTGCCGACTGCCGACTGGCGGCAGTAAGCCGTTTCGGTTTTGCCATCACTTACCTTTAATTAGAGGGTTCCATTCCACTCACGGTCTGTGGTGTTTGGTGGGAAGGGGATTACTCGGATTAGAGTTTAGTAATTGCTTAAGAGCACTTTTTGGCTTACAGCGAAATAGCGAATGGAAATGGAAAACAGACAAACCGCAAAAAAGCCAGCTCGGAAAAACGGAAACAACAAACAACAAACAGCAACCACAGAGTCAAGGGTAGGATGGCAAGGGATGGTATTAGCCAGTATTCAATCTATATGATTAAAGCTGATGAATAAATTATACATATGCACAGTGTAAAACGCTTCATGAGAGAGAAAGAATGACAGGAGCAACGAAAAAATAGGACACTTGGGAGAGCGGAAGTCCCCCGAAAGAGTCGCTCTCAGACGCACATATTTTAAGTGTAGTTTTTAAGGCCCATTCCTAGTTGAAGCTCATCAGCCTCATGCCCATAATAATTTTAATCAATTTCCATTAAAATCGCTTGGCTTCTACTGTTCCCTCATTTCCCATTTAAAAGAATGATTCGTAAACATTCATTTGAGCGTTGGAATAGCCCCATTGTCCATCCAGGGCATTCGCTGACAGTGACGGACAAAGAACGGAGAGCCGTGAATAGAGCCGAATGAGCGAATGGGGAGCATGGGGAGGAATGGGGAGAGCTGGGGCCAGGCATTCAATGCTGGATCAACCGCAGGCCGCTGCATTCCAATGCAGAGAGCACTTCTTTTGCTGGCCGTGCAACCAAAGCCCTCGACTTGGCCCGGCCACATTCATTGCAGTTGGAGCCAGAACCCCAGCCAGAGCCAGAGCCAATGCCAATGCCAATGCCACTACCAGTACTGTCCTCCTTCTATGCTTTCTCGCCCTCAGGCGTGCGGATCTGCTTTTGTTTCTCTTGCCTCAACCTCAGACTTCTTGCGACTGGAGGAACTTTCAGTGGACCGATTGGAGTACCATTCTCTTCAGAGTCCGCATTTCCATCCTCATCTTCCGTGGCACTGCCGAGTTGTTTGTATGCGTCTGCTGTGGTTCATGTCGTCGTTGTTGACATTTAGTTGACACACACCACACACAACACACAACACAGATCCCCGTCCCCGTCTCCGCCTCCGCCTCCATCTCCGTCGTCGTCCTCGTTGATGTCCTTGCCGTCTCTGTCCCCACTTCCGGCAAACGGGCCATGGCCATGGCAATGGATCATCGGGCATCTTTGTTTGCACATCGCCACTGAAGTTTACAGCTGCCTTGTCTCCGTCGCATCCTTGCCAGCTCTGGCTCTGTCTCTGTGCTCTGGCTGTTCATCGTCAGCTGGTGCACTTTATTGTTGCTAACTAGAAAAGCCAGGACATCCATCCTGCTAGCTCCTTCGTCCCTCCTGGCCCTATTGCCACTGGTGTAAACAATTTTTGAAAGGTTATTTCTCTTGCAACAGCCGCGGTCCGCACTTTGTTCCGTTTTGCACTTCATTTGCTGTCCTCCGCCTCGGGACAGTAAATTCTGTTTACTCGTTTCGTTGTCGTTGACGGCATCCTCCTAGTAGTAGATGCATCCTCCGAGGATGGCTATTTGTTATGTCATTTGACTGGGGCCGGCAACGGCGGCATTCATCTAGGAGGAAAAGCATGTGACTCTGCGACATGGCATGGTGCCTCCTCAGATATTAAATCGTCCCTGGGCGATATATCTAGCTTTCACTCTTTACAGTTTGGGTTGGCAATTTTATCCCTGAATAGACACTCACTTCAGGGCGCATCTTATGGTTCCCCAGTTCAGAATGTGAGATTGGGATACTCATAGATTATACAAACTATACCTTTACCCTTACATATACATACATATATTTATTTATAAAACTGGCAGTTGATACTCTTATTCTACTCTTAATCTTAATCCTATTCTTTAGTTATTTGCGTCTTCCGCCTGGCGTCGGTCTAAACGGTTTTCGACGGGACTTTGAGTCCACGATGAGCACAGACTGGCGCTTGAGGAAGTTCCGGGAGGGCACTTCGGTGTCGTCGTCTGTGGTGGCAACTGTTGGACGAAAAGCAAACGACTCAAACGAGTCAAACTATTTCAAAACAAAAACAAGCAAAGATCCTACCCGCTGCGGGGGCCTGCTCCGGTGAGGATGAGGACGTGCCGGCAGCACGTTGGGCGCGTCCGGCAAAGAGATTGTAGTAGCAAAGAGGCATCGGCTGGGGCTTCTCACCCTCGGGTGCCGATGGGGACTTTGGTGGCTCAGTGGTGTACTCCTCCTCCTCCGCGTCCTGTTCACCGATGTCCAGCTTGGGCATCTCGAAAGGCGGCACATCCTCCGACTTGCTCAGCTCTTGGCAGCGTTTGATCTTCAGTTTCAGTATCTAAGAGGAGGAAGAAGGTACTGTTTAATATTTAGCTCAAGAGCTGATCGCTGATCGCTGCTCGCTTCTCGGTGTACCTCAATCAGTTCCTCATCCTGTGCGGTATGGGCGAGGAAGTTGGGAAGTTCTGCGACGCTTACGTGGAGCCTGCGGCCGGGCAGCTCGATGTTGCTTTCGTCCACCTCCTGCACTTTGAAGATCATCTCACAGATGCGCTCCTTGAGGTACTTCAGCACCCCCATGGACTTGTCGGCTGCATCGGTGTCCAGCTTGCGATCCTGCTCCTTGGCGGCGATACTGTTCTTGATCTGTTCGATGATCTCCTGGTTCCTGTGGACAGAGAATTAATGAATGTACCCTCCTTAGTCCCTATTCTACCTACACTTCGCTCTCCTTAACGTCCGAGAACTTGGAGGCTTCCAGCTCGCTGGTGAGAGCCTCCCGCTCCGACTCCAGATTGGCCTTCTCGGCCTCAGCCGCCTTGCGCAGATAGTTGAGGCGGGCGGCGGACTCCTTCTGGGCGCTGAACCGCTCGAAGACCTCGAGGGGCGAGGTGGCGCCAGAGGCCTCCATGAGCTGCTTGAACAGCGACTCCATGTCGCTAGTCACACTCTCCAGCTGCGAGGCGGGCTCCTCCTCCCCGTTCTCGGCCTTGACCGCAAGCGGATCGCCTAACGTGGAGCCGACGCTATCCTGGTGCACAAGGGTCTTGGTTTCGGCGAACAGCTTGCGCCCGATCCTCTCCAGCTCGAGCTTGCGCGCCTCCACCTGCTTCCGGAAGTCCAAGGCCTGGCGCTCGCGCGTCTTCTGGGAGAGATTGGCCTGCTGCTCCTGCCGCGTCAGCACCACCTTGGCCGCGTCCCGCATCTCGATCGCCTCGTTGTGCACCTGCTGGAGCCGCTCGATCTCTGCCTTCTGGTCGCTCAGCGAGGCCTCCAACTCCCGCAGACTGCGCTCAAAGCGCTCCGCATCGTTCATCAGAGAGGCCTCTATGGAGCGATACTTCTTGCGGATGTGCTCCGCCTCCATCCACTGGACATTGGTGCGATGTATCTCGTTCTCCAGCTGGCAGACGAGCTGTAATCCTCCACTGGTTACTACTTACTCCTTATTCCTTCTGGTGCTCATCGAGCGGTCTCTCACCTTGCGATTGGCATCCTCCTCCAGGGTTTCGGGTGGCTTCTCGCCCAGATTTTGGTTCTGGGCCTCCTTGTTGGCCAGCAGCTCGCGATACTTCTCGACCAGCTTGCTGAAGTGCTGCTGGCGCGACTTGAACCGATGCCGCAGGAGGTCCATCTGCTTGCGGCTCTCGGTGATCTTGAGGTCGGTCAAAAAGAGGGCGTCGTCGGCGTTTTTCGCCCCCACGGGGTACGTGGCCTTGCCCACAATCAGAGTGGGTGTGCAGCTCTGGGCTCTCCTCGGCTCGCTGCTGGACTCCTTGATGACCATGGGACGCTGAAGGGGATTTCGCAGTCGACTGGCCTTCACCGTCAGCTCCTTGAGGTCCTTCTTCAGAGTTCCGATGGTGTCGCAGTTGATGCGATTCTGCTTCTGCCACTCGGCCGCATTGGCCGTCTTCTGGCCCTCTGCAAACGGGAGACAACTGAGTTCGAGTCGTGAAAGTGAAAGTATGGGACACCCCGCCGCTCACCGGCCAGCAAAATCCTCTTTTTGATCTCATTAATTTGCCTGTTAAGCTCGTTCAACTTGTCGGATTCCATGGCGTCATCTACTACTACTCTGGCGACCGACTCTAAGAAATCAACGTTTGATATTTGTGCTGGCCGCCGCCAAGTGGCAAGTGGCTGGCAGCGGGCGGGTGGTGGCTTGTTGGATCGATGCTAAAGTTGTTGTAGCAACGCCAAGTGCCAATCGGTTGCCAACAGCCAAGGAGGGGGAAGAGTAGCAATGAAAGAGGAAATATCCTTTCGAGACCATAATTTGACCAAAATTTATTCACACTTTGCACAATCTCAGAAATCAATTTATATTTTGATTGGGTATTTGGATAACGAAGCCTAAACTGAACTCCACAAAAATAAAACTCAAATTTGAACTAACTGAACAATATCTGCTATTACCAGCGGCACTTGCCCACACAAGTCTCAACCACGTCCAGGAGCTCTCGGGCAGTGAGCGAGTTGGGGAGTCCAGGGCAGTCCACACGCTCGAGCCTGCCCTCCGGAGTGTCCAGAACATCATTGAATTTGCTGCTGGCCGTGTAGGTGATCTGCCATTGTCCACCCAGCCGCATTTGAACGATCAGTTTTTCGGTCATCTTGTCCCAAATTAGAATGTAGTATTCCTGAAGTCCATGCTCCTTCCATATCTCGATGTGTACGCAGTCTGGAAACGAGTCAACTAATAAAAACTAACAGCAGGATCTGTCATTGGATTATACCCTTCATACCATTTGGTTTCCATGCAGTCATATCTTTGAAGAGCCAAAGCTGACCGACGGGCTGGTTCAAAAGCCGGCGACCAGAGCCCCGAATGTCCTTTGGGAGCGTAATGCCCTGCATAAGTCTCAGCGAAGTTCCACCGAATAACTTTTTGAAGAAAATTGTAATTTCTAGAGACTTATTTTGGTTGTCAGCTGTAGGATCGATCTCTATCATTTTGCTGGAGATGTCTTCCGCTCCATTCATGATGGCCAGAATCCCCTGATTGGAGTGGGCTATGCAGCACTTTCTCACTAAAAGCACAATCTATATAACACATGAGAGCTCGTACGACGCACTTACCGTTGGAAAACTGCTTCATCAATGTGAAGACTCTGGATGAAAATGAGATCTTTCCATTAAGAGACGCCGCGAATGGCGAGCAAGTGGCCCCCGATCTGGATCCAATGAGTGTATTGATAAGTCTTCCGTGACTAATTTGCGGGACTTTTTGATCTTTTGGGCGAATCCACGATGCTTCCACATCTGGCATTATGTATGGATTTTCAATGGTTGCATTTATGACCCCAAGGCTACAACTGTTCGGCAGTTTCAGCAGAGACTCGTCCAACTTCGGTGGGACATCCCCGACATCCACGGCTGGAAAGGCCATAAAGTCCAGTTGCTTCATCTGAGCCAGACCCTGGAGCAATCCTTCCATCCCAGTTATGGGGTAGTTGGTGTTCGTAGCACATAAGTCGGGAAAATTTAATGTGGATCTGAGGTCCTCCTTAGCTCCCTCCAAATCATTAGATCCATCCATTTTTATCAACCGAAAATCAACTGATAAAATCGAGTAAAATCCAAAAACTGAGAATACTATAATACTGTATATCTGATGAGTCGTGATTGCTAAGTCCAAGGGAGTTTGTCATTTTTTCAAATATTTTCACCTTCAAAAAACTCTCTCAGGGATTGCAAACGTATGCTTTGTGCCATCTGTATAGTCAGCAAATGTCATGGCGCCCACTTGGCGCGTGTCTCGGGTTACAGGTTTGTTCTTTCTTATGCCCTGGATGCTCGGCTGATTGTCTTTTGTACAAGAGGAACAGTGAATACGGGGCAAGGGGGTAAGGGGACAAGGGACGTCTAATTACAATCTGCTTTCTGCCCAACGGAGCGTATACGCAATCATAGTGGAGAGGGAATCAAATTACATTGACAACAACTTTTTTCCGTTGGCTTTTCAATGGACGTTCCCTGTCCACTCCTCCGAAACAAAAAGCACCTGGGGGCCGCGTCAGGTCCAGACTCTGTGAATATTGAATGAATACACTCTCGTTCTCGCACTCACACTCACGCAGTAGATGAATATAGAGTAGATGAGAGCCCGCAGCTAAATAAATACTCATGGGGACCAGTCAAAGCAAATAGCGGGGGAAAATATTTGGATCTGAAATATGCATAAAATGCGGGAAAGCGAATTCAAAGCGCTGCGAAATAAATAAATAGCGGAGGCAAACAGAATGGAAAGAAAAATGAGAACGAGAACGAAACAAAAACGAAGGGAAACGAAACAACTTCCATCCTCAAAGTAAAACAATCAAAATTTGCGCTCCATTAAATTTTGTATTGTGCTCGTTCCAGAAAAGTTCTACCAACCCAAACCCAGCAACCCCCTACCCCCACCCCCAACCACCCTTCTCCGACTTTCGGTCTCTGTTTCCGCAATTTTTCCATTTTGCCAGCATGTTTATACGCGTTTCACATTGGCTTTTTGCACACTCGCACTCATCTACCTCCGATGCTCCCGATTCTCCTGCTTTGATTTGACTGCAACCCATCCTCCAGCATTCTCCGTGGTCTCGCATGAGGGTTTTCCCTTGTTCCACGAATGCTTCTTTAATCCCTGTAAATATTTTGTTGACACTTTTCTATTTGCGAAACCGATCAAAAGGAAAACAAAGGACACCAATCCCGTATATGATTGAATTTGATTTACGACTTTGTTTTTGCCTTTTGGCCGGTAAGCCTTTGTGCTGGATCGGAACTGCTTAAATCTCATCGGATCTGATGCTTCGATAATATTTTCCTGGACTTTTGCATCCACAGTTGTCAGTGTTTCGCTCTCAAATTTAAGCATTTAATCATTTATTTATTGGTGCAATTATTTTTGTTATACTTTCAAACAGTGAAATAATGTTAATTATTTCTAGTGCCACAATTCACAATTGTTTTGTTTAATTAGTGCTTTTATGTAAATAGTTCCCTTTTGCATATTATTTGAGTAAAATTTCATTTGGTAAGTTATCCCAACTATCCGGCTAATATGTGTTTATATTTAATCACATATTTTGTAGTCTTTTGATGCATTTTAAAGCACTAACAGAATATCATAAAACCATTTAATCAAGCAAATGCATTAGATTTATTTCAAAGCCTGTGGTTGGGTGCCCTACAAACACACACACACACACATCTTACAAAAACGTATCTATTTTATGCAAAATCATGCAGCTTAAAAGATATATTTCTGAATTTCTGCTGGAAAATATAATAGAGGTTCATCTGCCAGTACTTTTCCAAAAAATTTCAAGCCTATCACAATACGAGTATAAGAACTGCAGCCCCATATGGTCAGAGGTCAGGAGCAAACCCATCTAGGACAAGGCTATCCGTACGGCAAACACAACTCGAAATTGGAAATTGATTCAATTAATTCGGGCGGTTGTAGCCATTAGTAGCTTTTTTTGCAAAAGCAAAACAATAATCCACTTCTGTATGGAAAATGCATCATCAAAGGACAAGGTAAAAGGGGGTTTAGTCATTCGTAAAACAAACTGTGAGACTGGCCACAGAATGAAACTATGGCACTATGATTTATAAATGCAATATTAAGCTCGTAGCAAAGTAACATAAATAGGGCCAGGAAACAGCCCACCTGTGCTGTTGGCAAGGAGCTTACCTGGCCAAATGGGAGGGGGACCAGAAGGCGAGTTCTCGAACCTGGCACTGGCGTGACAACCTTCAGGTGTGTGTGGTAAGGACAGAGAAGCCGGCTGTTGCCAGGACAGCCGGGACAGCCAGAACGGCTGGGAGCGCATTAAAACTAATTACTCATAATCATTTCGGCTACTCCTCGACTCCAGCGAGTGACAGACGCAGCTGCCACACACCCATTGGAATTAATTAAAATAAAATGGAGCCTCGCGAAGCTGCACACATGGCAGGCTCAAGGCTCTTAGACTGAAGGCTGAAGGCTGGCTCGTAGCTTGGGCCTGATTCCAATAAAAACGACTCAACCGCAGATGGCGGCAAAATTAGTGGCAAAAAGTGGCAAAAAGCAGAGGAAAGAGCAAGCGGCAAAGGAGCAAATCCGAAGGCACAAAGTCAAGTGCGCGTCGGCGACCAATGAAAAATCTCTGCGAAATTAATTAAATTTTTTTTAATTTAAAGCCAAGCCTTGGCTTTCGTGTGTCCTATGTGTCCGTCTGGGAGTATGTGTGTGTGAGTCTGCCCCAGCTTTTACCATGATTACACCGTGACACTGCCGCACCTACCCTGCACACTCGCACTCTGCTCAGCTCAGCTGGGTTCGGTGACCTTTCCTCTTGGCACCTGCTCGTCATGCACGGCAGTGCAGACCAGGTCCATGTGCCACGTGGCCCCCACAATCCCCACACTATCCACACTACCCACACTCATGCGATGTTTGTTTTGTGTCCTGGGCCTCCTGGCAGCCACCTTCCGACAGATGGCGCTGCATTTGCAGTGCTGCCAAGCGCAACGCAGCGCAAAATTATTCTAATTACGGCGCCCATCCCTCCCACTGCCCTACTGCCTCCCCTGCACACAGTGCCTTTCAAAAGTTATTCAGCCAGAGGCAGTGCATGAGAGAGAAAGAGGAGGTAGTAGTGTATGTTACTAATTTGGCTTCTTGTGATGGCTTAAACATTTGAGTTTAGCAGCCACCAGTCAGCTATCATCCTATTTTCAAAGAGCTAATGCGAAGGACGAAAGCCATATTCCGCCCACAGAAATTTGCAGGATAATTAATCAATTTTGTAGCTATTACGGAATGCTTTTGAAATTCGAATTCGCACTGCATGTTGGGATATTTTTAATTGATTTTATTCATTTTTGTGAATTCTAAAGGGAAGCCCATTCACATCATCATACATTTGTACCCAATAATCTGTCACTTGGACAACTCTCAAAGGGAGAAGCTGCTCGCTTTGACAAAATGAAATATCCGAACGTGCTGGCGGCCCAAAATTTATGTCGTAATCTCACAGACCCAAGACAAACCTAGGGCGTAGCCCACAGGCCAGGACAACAGGATTGTGTGCATGATTTATCTGGAGCCAGACAAACAGAGGCGAGCACTTCCTGGGCGGGCTTGGGCTCGGACTCACCCTCGTGTATCATTTACCCCAGCAATCATGACTGGCAGAAAGTGGGGATCTAGGGACTGTCGTGCAACGGCAACGGCTCCTTGTGGCAATGTGGCAGTGTGGCAGCATGTGCTTAATAGTTTAGCGCTTCGTGTGCCACTTAGCTCGGCGCGAATGCCTATCTCGAGAAGGTACTTCTCTCCTTATCCCTGTCACTGTCTCTGTCTCTGTCCCTGTCCCCATCCCCGGCCATCAGACAGCAGTTCACTTCGTTCTTGCGCCACATGAAGATGATGATAATGATGAGGAGGAGAACGTGGATGTGGATGTGGATGGGAATGTGGATTATGGAGTGGGATAGAATGATGATGCGGAGAACCCCTATCCAAGAGCACTCGTTTTTCGTATCAGGCGTTAGCAGATTCGTCTCTGTTACAAATCCGCGCAGTTGACGTTGTTTTCTGCATGCCTGGCGTTCCACCGATCCGCTCCGCTGCAACCCAATCTCAACCTAACCCCAACACAATCTCGTTCCGCCACGTGGATGGTGGATGGTGACGTTTCTCCGATTCCGACGACAACGAACGTGCTGAAACATGGTATAACCTGCCGGCGCACTGTCGCATGATGTATGACATTTTGCGCCTCATAAACAGCCACCTAGCGTCCTCTCCTCCAGTCCGCCCCCCGATAATCAGGTGCCCCACCTGCGACAGTCCTGTACCTGTCTACCTGTCCGCCTGGCCGCTTTACCATCAGCACTCACCTGCCAGCACTCTCACTGGCATTTTGTTGCTCTTTTGTCTTTTTGCATAGTATCGTCGAGGTAGCCAGCGGACGAGGAGAGTGAAACAGAGCGGAGCGGAGCGGAGCGGGGGACGGGGGGAATATTTGGGCAGGGCTGACAGGGTGGTAGCCGGGTTAACACATGCTGCCAAGCCAGGGTGGCGTGGCTGCTCGTGTTGTTTGTTTGCTCAAACGAAATTGGCACGACTGGCAATGCCGCCGCCACCGCCACCGCCGCCGCCGCCATGTTGACTATTTGCTCGTTACGCTTCCCGTTAACGTAACTGACTTACTTTTCCCTCTGGCGCTATTCAAATGTGCCAGGAGTTGGGTCTCCTCCACATCGAGCCCGTGTTGATTGTCAGAAGTCAGGAGTCGTCGAGTCAATTGACCTTTGGAATTTTCCGATCTCATTTGAGAATTCCATTTGTGCCCCCAGAAGGAAATTTGTCCCCGATTAGAAGAGAACCGAACCTGAACGATAGTTGTTCTTTGGATAACTCTGGCAGAACCAGTTTATGACCTTAATTCTTTTAGTTTATAATTGTATATGATTATAATCCCCTGCCGCTTAATTACCTCAACAAATACCGTTTCTACTCGTATGGCGAAACCCTTGGAGTTGAATTATATTCCCAAACAAAAATTCCACATATGTGTGATTGTGTGCATAATTAATTATTTATATGCAAATTGATTGTTGGCAAATATCGCATTTACGTAAACAGCGAGCACACCACAGAGATTTGAATATGAAACATGCTGAATTTGTTCAAATGTACAAATCGTACAATCGTATATGTATGTACATAAGCTGTGGCATGAAAATAGAGGATATAACCCTTTTTTTCTCTCCCAATAATAGTAATTTTATACGGTTCGTGGTATTTTCTGAAATAATTTATGGTATTCTAACTAGTATTAACCCTAACCCATGCTTCCATAACCTTAGAAAAGAGTTCATTTTTGGAGCATTCCTATCGCACCCAAGCAGAAGCGGAGAGGTCAGGATGGCGGCCCCAGATTACAGAGTTTTCCCTCCACTAATTGAATAAGTTTGGTTTTCCGGAATAGATTTCTCATTGTTGGACCAAATAGATTCTGCTCTTGCAACGACTCTATGCTTCCGTGCCACGAACTAACCGAAACTTTTTGGCGGCCACACTCATGCAACCGGCATCTCGTGTCCTCGTTCGTTGCTTACCGTGTTGGAAATCCCATTAAAATCACATTTTGATTTAATTTGCATAAACAGAAGTCGAGAGCAGCTAACCGCTGGAAAATAAAGCCAGGAGCCGAACATGAACTAAAATGTCATTCAAAATCGATTCAAAATCAATTAGAGAGTGATTTGCAAAATATATTAGGCGGAACGCTGATCTGTGTTCAAGTAATAAAACCAATCCAATGAACTTCCCCCATCCCCCATGAAGTGGCTTCCCCGAGTCCACGAAACCACGAATCCACGGGCAGTCCATAAGTCCACGAGCAGTCCATGAGTTGTGCTTTTCAATGTCCGCTGGTTCCAGGGTCGACCAGGAGGGGATTATGACACTTTTTGCGGCTGGCTGGCCGCATATTCGGCTTTTGCTTTCATTGAGCGAAATGAAAAATTCAATTAAAATGCACCATGTGTGCCATGCTCCATGCTCTATGCTCCATACCCAAGCGCCAAACCATCACACATCACAACCCATCCAAAAACCCAGGCCCGGACGCAGTCCCCAGTCCCCAGTCCGGGACCCGAGACCCTAGACCTACATCTATTTGGATCCAGTGCCAGGAAAAAATTGAGAGCGGAACGAACGAGACAGGGCAAAAAAAAACAAAAAACGCCCAAGTGAGCAGAGCAGACAAAAAGGATGGGAAACGTAAAATGTGAAAAATCAGCATAACAAAGTGGGAAAAACTATGAAAATACACTCCCCTTGTAATTCCATTTTCGGCGGGCTTCTACCGTCATGCTCTATGGCACTGGCGAGCATCCAGCGCCGTACTCCCGTACTTGTACTCCTGTGTCCTGCCGCAGGACAGGCGACACAGTATATCTCTCCTGAGTGCCGAGTGCTCTTCCCTGGGGAGGTGGATGTGGATGTAGATGTGGACGTAAACGAGGACGTGAATCCTCATTCAAGGAGGACTGGCGTGGAGTGGAATGCAACTATGTAAATAGAAGACTCTTGTAAACAACATTTCATTTGTACATAGAATTAGGCCTAGAGGGCTCTTCCATGATGGAGGTCCTGAAACTGACCGAATCAGCATTCAATGGCGGAAACCTTTTTTTTCAAAGGAAAGGTCCAAAGGTCCAAAGGTCCTTTACTTCAACGGTACTCAACGTGATGAGACCTGGTGACTACGAAACTCGTATGAGAAAAAATGACAAAATGATTTTTGAATATTCTGTTTGCCTCGTTGGATGTTTGAGTCCATCAATCTGAATCCCTGAATCTTCAGTAAGAAATATCCATTAATTACCCAAATATGTAGATGTAGATAATGACTTTTAGAGAGACTTGTCAGTGTCATTATATTATCGAAATAAATTTCCCCTCTAAATTCTATGAGCTGTTAAAGCATTTAATTCAAAAAGAGGAAAATTGTCCAAATTTTCCCCTGTGTTTTCCTTAAATAATTTATAATGTACATACATACGTACATGCATAAGCAGGTGGACAGACAAAACATTTAATTTATACGAGAATCGGCCCAAATTAAAGTTGTTTTTCGTGTTTTCCATTTCATTATTGGATGATTTCTGTGCTGGGATTCGCTTCTATGTTTCTATGACACTCGAATATTGCCCGCATTTGCATTCTAGAATCCGTATATTTAATGCTGGCAAATACTCGTAATGCATCGCATGACAATGGGGTCGTATATTTGGCGGTAGATTCATCTGTCGAGCGCAGCCCGAGCTAATGAAACAGATGCCTCCGTCCCTCTCCTTATCCCTGTCCCTGTCGTGTCTCCGTCCCTGCCACTAACCCTGCTGTGGCATGAAATTCTAGCCCCCTGTCAGAGCCAGAGTTGATACAGGAGAGCCGGGATACAGCGGCAGCAAACAAGATGCAAAGCCAAATTTACGGTTCCCGCTTTTGAATTGACAACCAGGGGGCGGGGGCGGGGGAGAGGGAGACGGTGGCCTCCCCAGTCCGGAAACGGGCGATAGGCCATGGGAGAGGGTGTCACTGTGGCGTAGCCTCGTTTTATGGCGGATTTTCGACAAAATATAAAAATAAAATTGGATTTTAGCGTAGAATGTCGAAAGCCGTAAATATTTTTCAATTCATAGCCCAGTGCGTGAGGGCTGGGACAGGGAAAGGGGGAAATGGAAAGGGCTAACCGGGTACCGGGGACCGAGACCTCGACTGGGATCCGCCTCCATATGCATACACACACACACACACACATTGATTTCCCCACGGGGAAGGGTTCGGTCTGCGGTCGGGAATCGCGTGCGAATGATTTGGCAGCATTAACTCCCCGACACCCAGCCGGGCGCTGGAGGCCTCGAATCCAAGGCATGGGGCGGTGGAGCAACAAATGTGTGGAGGAGCATCCTCATTTGAATGCCGAGCGAAGCAATTTTTATGCGCAACCCTTTTTGATCCTTTCAACGGCAGTGGCTATCCCGAGCAGTATCCCGAGCCCTATCCCTCGCCCAGGGCGCTTTGTGCTTGTGTGTTCGCAGCTTTGTGCGTCGGATTCCGGATGGAACCTCAGCAAATCCCCTCCCAAAACTCATTTCCAGTTGCTGACGCCAAATTGATTTCATTGCCTGTTTGTTCTTTGTTTTCCGACCTAAATGAGGACTCGCCCTAATCCTGCAACACCTTTCCGATTCCTTTTCGGACACACAATTTTGAGTTTTACTTTAATGGGAATTGCTGCAGCATTTACGTTAGAATTTTGATTGGACGTTGGACTCGCCTTCAGGCCTTGAATAGTGGGCTTAGCACCTGCTTTAAATTCCGCTGAGTACCTGGATCAATTTGAGAGAGAGAGAGAGAGAGAGAGACAACAGGTACCAAGATTTCCCAATGTGTCGACAAGATTTTAAAGTAGTTCCCAGTAGTGTGACCATATCTCTACATGACTTAGTCGAAGCGTGCCACCATCGATGAGACACAGAACCCAATGACGGATGAAGTTCTGGATGATGTTACCATTCGATCGCTTGGCGTAGTACAGACTTCTAGACACAGCCTAGTGACAATATCAGTACGTAAAAAGAGAGAGTTCATGGACAAAATGTCGGTTCCTTCATTCAGAAAAGGAGCTCTCAAAAAGTCCTCGGAACATCCTTTTGATATTCATGAAACTCATGCGACTGTAACTGGGAAAAGAAATGCAACTTCTGGAATGAGGATTATCGATCATACCATTATGCTATTTGCCTTGCGGGAGGGACCAGGGTATGCAATTGTATGATTTGATAGGATTACCATATTCTTCCTTTTCCGCAGGAAGAATGTGTAAGAAGTGAAGTGAATATTCGGACAAAGTAGACCCATCTCGGGCAGTCACATTATTTTTCGTTTCTATGAAGCTCGGCTGGCTCGATGTCTATCAGGATCGCCAACAAGTAGGGTAAATGTTTAAGCGGAACCAGTGGAGGAGGGTGATGCAGGGTCTGAAACGTTTTCACAGCGTCGCCTTCAGCAAGAAGTACCGGCTCTATACAAACCTCGGAATCTCGATCGGCCTCAGCATGGTGGGCGACACCATTGAGCAGTCGTACGAGCGCTATGTGGGGGAGATCGATGGCTGGAACAGGACGCGCACGTTTCGCATGGGCATTGGCGGTTTCACGGTGGGTTTTGTCTGTCACTACTGGTACCAGTACCTGGACTATCGGTATCCGAAACGCAACATTGCGAATGTGCTGCGCAAGATACTCCTGGACCAGTTCATCTGTTCTCCCTTCTACATCACCGTCTTTTTCATAACCATGGGAGTGCTGGAGCGCCAGAGCTGGGAGGAGTTCAAAGCGGAGGTCATGGAGAAGGCGCTCATCCTGTACATGGCCGAGTGGACCGTTTGGCCGGCCGCCCAGTTCATTAACTTTTTCCTCATCAGGCCTAAATATCGTGTCTTCTACGACAACTCCATGAGCCTCGGCTACGATATTTACACCTCCAAGGTGAAGTACAGGAAGAAGCCATCAGTCGGTAGCCCCGAAACCCCGGCGACGGGAAAATCTGATCAGGGCCAGCATTCGTAAATGTTCAGCATTTTATTTAATTAAATTCCTTCGTAATCGATATAACAAGCTATGCTATCCATAAGGCTCTCATTTTGTGATTGTTCTAAGGAATGTTTCGAGAAATGTAGATCCCGAATCTACATATATTCCATGTACCGTGCGATTTCACTGTGACCATAAATCATTTGTGTTAAACAATCATTCTTTAACGTGATATTTTTAATAGATGTTGAGCTCTCCCTGGCTGACGTCTTGTCCTTGGATGCCACTTACGGACGAGCCCAGGAAAATGAACGGTGATGGAAGGTGCCGGAAGATGACCCTCGCCTCGTGTTGGGTGGGAGAGTGTGAGACTTGTCAAATGCAGATACTGGGGCTCTGGCTCTGGAGCTGTGGGGCTGTGGGGCTGTGAGACTGCGAAAGAGCAGATAGAGTGAATGGCATCGAGGGCCGGAGAAACAGACACTCGAGCCGTAAGCTCTCGACGAGGAATTGTGTCAAGCATACAGAATAAATAAAGGAAGGTGCCAGGCAGGGCACAAAAAAAATGCAAAAGGAGGCGGAATCAAGTGACAAAATTGATGTCAAGATGAGCGAGTGGCGGGCCCTTGCCAGGACACACAGAGGTGGCGATGGCGATGGCGATAGCTTCCCGGCCATCGTCAGCGCAGGCTGACACTGACACCCTCAGCCACCACCCACCCACCCAACGACTCACAGCGCACAGACCCACTCACATGACAACTAATCCAATTTAAATCTCTTAACATGATTTGCCGCTTTCTTTTCATTCAGCCGGATTTCATGCCATTATCCCTTTTGGAGCCCGAGACTGGCCACCGAATTGGCAAGCGCCACACGAGGCAGCCATCGCTGGCTTTCAAACTGACTTCCTGTCCTCAAAGAAGCCCGTACTGTCCTGTCCTGTCCTCTCCAGTCCTGGGCCAAGGAGCATGTCCTCCTTCTGCCCCTGCAGGACTCCAAGTACTGCGACCAAAGGGTTCATTTATCTGGTTTAGCGGGGTCTGCGTAGGCTGCTGCCCAAGTCGCTCTATCCTCATTTTGTGATTTAATTTAAAAGCTCACCGAGCGACGCCTCCCCCTCCCCTCTTCGGGGCGGGCAGGGGAGCTTTACGGCACGTGGCTGCCTCGTCGTTTCGGGTCCTTGATGAGTTGTTGTGTGTGGTTGAAGTATCTCGAATGGGGCTACGTGTTGATGACCAAGTTTGCGATGTTATCGCTGTCTTTCCGAGAGTCACCGCCAGCGTCAGGACTCAACTCGGGCCGTAGACGGTGCTGAGTCCAGAGAGCCTACAAAAATATACAATTATGGAAAAGTATCTTCTTTATCATAAATCTTAAGAGAGATATATTTTCAAATCTGAATAATTAAATTTGATTTAGGAACCTTTAACCCAAAAAGAAAAGTGCTGCTCCAGTATTAGGGACCTTTCTTGGTCCTATCTATCTACATGTATACTCGTAGGGGTGTCAGAGAATTTCCACTTCCACCACATAGCTACATATAGGGGTTACACTACTCAATCGAGAGGGTCAGGTGGGGAACACGGAACTGGCGATGGGCTCCCAGTTAATTGGCACTCAGAAACTTCAAACAGAAATGCCAATGATGTTTGTCTACGCAATTGCCCCAGCGGGAAGGTCGAATGAATCGTCGTTATATGACTGAAGCAGTGCATAGCTGTCTGGGTGTGTGTGTGTGTGAAGGAGGAGAATGAATGGGGTGGTGTTGCCCCCTCCTCATAGCCCCCGTGACCCAGCTACAGCGCATTGTGGACATCCACATGCCCGGCAGTTATAATTCCGTTTGCGATCATAAAAATGTATTACGATGGTAGTCTGCTCGTAACAGGCCACTTAATTAGCGAGCCATTCATGGGGCAAGCCCGAGCACTGTCCTGCTCGCTTTGTCTCGCGGCGTTTACACGTGGAGGCCACCTAGAAGGATGCCAGACAATTGGTAACCGCATAACTACCTGCCCAGCACGTGGCATATGTTTTTCTGATGCCCCCCCCCCTCGCCGCCTGCAACGACGCGGAGATGCCATAATTAGCCATAAATTAGCCAGGATTCATGCGTTTTTAGCGACTTGTTACAGCGTGGGGGGCGGGGGACTCTACTCTGTCTGCCATGATGCCCACTAAGTCCAGCTGTCAGCCGACTTGAACGAGTTAATTTATTTATCTTGTTGCAGCAGCCAGCAGTCCTAATGCCAGTTGATTTATCTACAAGAGTTGCTCAAAACTTTTTGCCCCAGACCCCTAGACCCCAGTCGATTGCGTCCCATTGCGGACAGCATTGATAAATATGGGTGTAAACAAGCTGTCCGCCGGAGTGAAGATGAACTAGGGATTACGGTGCTCTTTTTGTTCTCTGGAAAGTGGGAAAACAAAGAGCACGAAAAACAGAAATGTACTGTACTGTACTGTACTTCATTGTGTTCACTTTGCATGCAGAGCGCAGCGTGCCTTTGCGCATATTTAAAATAATTATAATCGAATCAAAACGAGTTGCCAGTTGCCCGGCTGCCCGGATGCCTGGATGCCAGTTTTTTCCTTTAAGCCTCAACCTTAAAGTGGTCGATGGTACACGTATACGATATTTACATGCATGTATGCATATGTATTCTAGACCTATTTCCTTTCTGTTAGCTACGGGGTCCGGCCATGATATTTCACAGCTGTTTGGGTAGTAAATCAACCGTTAAATAAAGGCATACATAGTACATACATACATCCAGCCTCGCCTCCAGTGGGGTAGCAGCCGAAGCCACCCAAAAGCCATTGAGATTGGAGCTAGTCGATGATTAAAACCCTTAATTGTTGGGAAAACTGAATGGGCATTTGAGCATTAAAGTGCGCATCCGAGAGGGTATGGATCATGAATCACGGCAGGGCGATACTCTCTGTGCCTGTGTGCCTGTGTGTCTGTGTGTCTGTGTGTGGGGCTTGGCTGTTTCAATCCGCTTGGCATTCCCAGCGATATAACCTTCCATCCAGATCCACTCTGGGCATTGCACTAAATCGGCAACAGCGGCGCCAACAACAATCCGACAACCGACAACCTACAAGCTACAACAATCGGGACGAGTGAGACAGAGTGTGAGAGAGAGAGAGAGAGAGAGCAACAAATTTTAACGAGCACCGCAAACCCCAGCGCTCTGCTTTTTTAAGCCGCTTTCATTTACCCGGCCTCCATGGCTGTGTAATTACAAAAAGCCGCGGGCCGAAGTCTCTACCAGAACTTGACAAATGGCACGGATGGTGGGGGAGGGGAGGGGTGGGCCATAGGCATACGGGTGCGGGTGGCCATACGGTTGTGGGAACGCGGTACGGTTAACCGGGATAATGGGATGAAACAAATGTAAATGAAGGGGGAGAAGGCAAGCAGGCGACAACAGTACTCCCAGTAGGCGGGATAAGAGTTGTCCAACCATTCGACTATATGATACCCGTCAATCGCAATGCTTTTACGAGGGGAATGATAACTAAAGTCAAACCAAATCAGAGTTCTATATAGCTTGAAAATGCCTGCCTGAGGCTTCGAGGCTTTTTCTGTCCCTCCCGAATACCCACTACATACTGTGATACTGTGGGTACCCTTCATAGCGTGACACGTGTAAAAAGTCAAGTCAGAAATCTGTTCAAGACAGTACCAACTGAGTTTGGGTTTCGTTTCACGAGTACAAGTACCTCTGTGTCCCAAATGGAGCATCGCCGCAGGTGCGCACCCCCCGCCCGCCCCATTCGAGGCCAAAACAAAATCGCGGCGCGTGCCCCTGGCTGGGGGGCGGTGGCACCCACTGTGCAGGCGGGGAGTGGCAGTAGCTAGTGCAGAGCTCAGTCTGTCTAGATTTCCATGCCCGATTCTACGGACTCCCGACAAATGTTTTAAGCTCTATCTTGATGCTGCCCGAATTCACTTATTTAGTGCATAAATTTAAGGACTGTTGTTTGTTTTCCAGAGTATCAAACAATTTGTTGCTGCTTTTTGTCAGACTGCAGACCGCAGATAAAAAGTCCCGATACGAATGGGTGGAATGGAAGCTCTCAAACTAATTCCGATGCCACTTTTATCCGGATCAACTATTTGACAAAAAATTCGGTATTATTTTCCACGTTTTGATTACAACATAAAAAACCCCAAAGAAAAAACCCTGGACACACACATACCCCATGTTAACATGGATGACCATGGAAGGTGTCACTTACATGTGTAGTACACAAATTACAAAAAAAAGAAAGCTAAAACGGAGCTAATCTGCGTAATATTTCCGAATAAATACTCGGACATTTCCTTCGTCATTACGCTTTTAATCCGCAGCGTTCACAGGAACCAAATTGAGCGTGTGCTCGAGGGCTTATAGATTAAATTCCTAAGAATTAAGACAAGTACGAGACCAGTACTTTGGGGCGTTGTCAGGGGAACCAACTTGCTGTACAAATCCGAAATATGTGAAAGATGATGATGTTTGGTTTGGGTCGAATATTAATGCTCTAACTGAAGCATTTCCGGAGTATCCAGTGAGTGAACCAACTACATACATATGTATATGTGTCCATCCAATCTATCCATCGAACCATAGAGAGTAATCATTGCACAGTTGGACTCCAGGGGAATGCACGAGCTCTCCACTTAATATGTTCTTCAGTGTCCATTATATTTCGCTATTCGTAGCTGGAAATGTTCGGTGTTGCAATCAAAACACATTCAGGCAGGTCCGTCCATTGAGCCGCTCATCAACTCCATGGGGGTGGGTGGGGCAACAGTTGGTTACAGTGGTGGTGGTCGAAGGTCCACCAGTACCTGCTCTTGCTCCTGCTCTTGCTCCTACTCCTACTACTACTATTGCTGTTATTGCTGTTTTTGTTGCTATTTCTGGTGCACTGCATCTCTCGGGAAGCGGCAATTAAAATCTTGTATTCGAGTTGGGAGGCAGCTGGGAAGAATTTTAATTTCCCACGACGGAGCAGAATCAACATGGCTCCAGCGACATAGAGGGGTAACCCATCGACTTCTCTATCCCAGCTCCCCCAACTCCCACACCCAAATCCACTCCCACGAAACGGAATCAAAACAAAACCCGCCAAGAGTCGGTGGGAGAACGGGGGTGTGGGGTACGGGATTCGGGAGATACGGGTGCGATGAGAGCGAAGAGCGGATGCGCATGCGTCTCCGCTGTACGGGAGACTGAGCGGCGGAGAGGCGGCGAATTGGACGCCCAGAGGCCTCCAGAGATTGGAGGCTGCCTCAGTAGCTGCAGGACTGTCGCGGAATAAAGTCGACAAAGAAAACGAACGCACGGCTGGTGACGCCATGTGAGAATCGTCAGGAGAACGCGCGCGTAATCTTCTTTCCCAGTCCCCCAGTCTGCCTCCGTGTTCGTCTTCGTGTATGTCTACGTGCTCGTGTCTGTGAGAGCTTTCGCCGTGCGAGTTCCGTGGAGTGTCAGCCTCTCTGTGCGTGTGTGTGTGCGTCTTTGTACAGGTGGAAGCCCCAGACACGGAAAAAACCCGGAGATACAATAGATTGTCCGAAATCACAGAACAAAATTGTACTCGTATTGTGGCAAAAGTGTGAGAAGTGACGCGAACTGCCACGCCCAGGCACCATGGAGCACCTACGTCCTCTGAGCTACGAGGAGATGTGCCAAATGGAGATGCTGCAGGCGGGCGCCGCTGGGGGGGGACCAGTCGGCTCCGCGCCGCCCGGCATGATGCCCATCATGGTGATACCGACCGCCCTGCTGGCCCCTGCAGCGGGAACAGCCGGTGTCTCAGCGCCAGACGGAGGAGTAGGAGGTGATTCCGGCGCCGGAGCCGGAGTTGCTGGCCCAGGCGGCGTCCTGGAGCACTACTATCAGCTGCAGCCCACGCAATTCCTGACAGCGGACGGGGCGAATGGCGGCGAATTGGCGCTCCTGCAAGGCGGCGAACAGCTTCCACACACAATCCAGCTGCAACAACATCCACAGCCCGTCAACATCCTCTGCACGGGCACGCTGGGGCGGGCGCCTGCCGGGCCGGCATCTGTTCCGCATCCGCATCAGCATCAGCATCCGGCGGGAGCTGCGACCCTGCCGCGCGGCTTCCAGCCGGCCGCCTTTGTTGCGGACGTCGAGAGTGACTTCGAGGGCAGCGAGTGCGGCGCTGGCGGAGCCACCACCACCTGCATGCCGCACTTCCGCTTCGGCGGCTGCGGCCTCCAGTCGCTGCAGCACCACCACCAACAGCAGGACGCCGTCGTGGGCTGCGGCTCGCTGGCCTACATGATGGCCTCGGGCACCCTGGGCCGTGGCCGGCGCCTCAGCGGCCACAGCAAGCCCAAGCGCGTCTCCTTCAAGGGCGACAATCTACCGCCACCCTCGCCGCCGCCCCCACCCGCCATGGAGCTGGACGAGAACGGCATGCCCATACCGCTGCACACCGACGGAACCGTCGGCGGCTGCTCCTACATGCACTTCGACAACTACATGGACTACCAGGTGCGTGGAGGGGCTAACGATAATCCTAAAGATTCCCATTCAAGGCTGACGCCCACACAAACAGCCCCACCCCCCGCCGAGATGGGGGCCCTCCCAGTCTGAAAAGGGGAGTGTGAGAGGCATTTACGATTATTGCCGGATCTTTGTGTTCGTGCCGCGATTTGGCTGACGACACTCTATGTCTTAAAGAACGTAACGACCCGGCGGCCTTGAACAGTCCGGGGATGTGGATATGGCCAGGGGGATGTGCCAGGCCATTTTATTTTTATTCCATCCAGATAGGGATCCGCTGTTTGCATGGAACCCGACGGCATTACGATTTCCCATATCCGCATCCTCTCATTAAATGGTAGCATGCGAAAACGGTACCCGGATGCGATCCGCCGGAATGGAGGTGCAATTATGTGTTATAGGGAAAAATACTCAGAGGGCGAATCTAAACGCTGACTAAATCGGAGTTTCCTCGGATACTCCGGCTCCGGAAATTAGGTTTTGAAAATCGCTCACATCTACATACGAGTACATGTACAATGTACATGCCCCGCCTGGGGCACATTCTGCTGCCACGGCACTGATAAGTCTCGTGGCTGTGGTGCAGCCCTGATGCATGGAAATTGCATGTGGAAATATGCAAATTGGGTCTGTTGCAAATCTGTTGCGATTGCGTTGAGGTGCGGTGCAGAGCGGTGCCGAGCGGTGACGTGCGGTGTGGAGTCAAAAAGTTACGTAAACCAATGCAAATGCGAGTGCATGAATGTTGAACTACTACTCGTATAGTATTTGTGGTTGCATGAATATGTAGATTTACAAGAAAAGAAATTGGTATCCTGCTGGCGGCACCACAGCTCATCCTGTGGTTGGCAGCCATCCAGTTTCCAGCTGGTATAAATCTTAAGAGCCCTCCTAAGGCTCTTGGCCATAAATATTGATGTTTTAACACCTAAACTGTGACGCAGTGCAAGAAATAAAGTACTATATGAGTCATGGGAGCACTAAGAAGGGTTTCATACATACATATGTGCATGTATGTATGTATGTATGTATGTATATAAGGGGAGGGATTGCTGTATTACGTGGGTGTCTGCTGTCAGTATCTGACAGATGGCGCAGAGATGGGGATCAGGGATGGGGACAATCCGTGACAAATGCGAGCGATTCTATTTACACACACTCACATCTTAGCAGAGCACCAGACAAACGATTATTTGCATGTAACTCAATTTGTTTGGGTTGCGGACAACGGACTACGGATCTAGGGACTGGGGCGTATCAAGTTCATCGCCGGATCCCTATCGGAGAGCACAGCTTTGGCTGGCTTTGGCTCGGACCACCAACTGCAAACTGGCAAACTGGCAAACGCAAATTCGAAAACAGAAAGAACTGCCCAAGTCAAGCCAGTCAACCCCATAGATACAACAGAGAAGATGGAAAATAGTGCACTGGGGAAAACACTTTCTAGAGAAAATCGAATTTAAAGATATATAGAAGGAATCTTTTCTGGATTTCTGGATTTTCTCTTAGTGTAGATGCATCCTTGCGAGCTCGTGCACAACCAAAGACAGAGTGCGCTGGGGCAATTGTCCTTAGCGGCCATTACTCACGGCTAGGACTGTCATCTTTGGCCGCCGGCGCCATTTGTTCACATTTGAATAATAAATTAAATGATGCAAATTCCGGGCAGGCTACCCTTGGAGCCCTTTCTGTATGCGTTTCGCCAAAGCCAACTGAATCGTCGTTACTATGTACATATATACTGCCACGCACACCACTCCACAATCCCATCCCCGTTTGAGCTACCGCGACCTTCGCTCCTTATCCATGTCGCTACTCGTCATAGAGTTTGCCAATAGTTTGCTCTGACCGTCCATTGTCTTGCCGCAGCCGCAGCCGCAGCCACATCCACAGCCACATCCCGACCACAACCGACTCCTGCCGCTGCGTTCGCATTTCCAGCTGTGGCAAAACTTTTCACTCTGCACAGCATTTGCCGTGTTTCGTTGGAGAATAGTTTTGACCATGGCCCGAGAGTCAAGCTCTCAGCACACTGCTGCGGGAAATGGTCTTTGCGAAGGAGTCCTGATTGATGGATGTGGCTGCGCGTCAATTTCGACCATGCCCGCCCATTCCAGGGGATGGGATGGGATGGGATGGAATGGTGATGGTCCTTCCCTGACACATCCATTGTTCGAGTGGTGCTGCGTGTGGCGTGCTCCCTTTGTGTCCATGGCGATTGCCTTCTGCTGTCAGGCTCCATAAATTCGGCGTCGGAATGATGGAAACACTCTGTTAGCGGGCACGTGACTTTCGCGCGAAGTTACCCATTTTCCCAAACGAGGAAGCGATCCACCGAGCCACCGACTTTGAGATACATACAACTTTTATTCGATTGTTTGCCGCACAGGAAGTTTCTTCATCATCAGTTAAACTTTCCCACTGATGGCGGCCATTAGTCAGCCTAGCGGATCCGGATGTGGATGTGGATGTGGATGCGGATGCGAAATTCGGATCTGATAATTCAGTGATTCCACAACCCCCAGCCGCCCATCTATTTACCAGGGTGTGTATAAGCCAATCGTCAACTTTAAACTGTTTAGCAAACACTTAAAACGCTTCGAATCCGCTCGCGCAGTCACAGCCACAGACACAGATATAGATATAGATATAAACAGTCCAGGACTGAGGGGTGTGCCGACAGTCCCCGGTCATCATCCACATAGTACGTAGGACGTCCCAGGGGGACGGCAGAACAAACAAACGAAATGCGAAACACTAACACAGCCATTGTGGCCGATGCCAGCGGCGGGCTCTGTTCTCCGGGCCCTAGTTCGGTGTGCGGGTTCGGACCTTCTGTTGCCGCATTTGAATGGGTCTGATGTTGGGGCAAGTCCAGCACGGAAGAGAGAAATTACGTGGCAGCCACAAGGCAAATTGTGGACTCCCAGGGAAGGAGAGGACGAGAGCAAGGACGAGGGCTAGGGCGAGGGCGAGGCTGATGTCCATCAGCATGAAATGGACAAATGATATTTGAAAAACTAAAAACTTGCAAACGCTGACACGACAACAGACGGAGCAACGATACCGCAGTCGAGGACTGGACTCCGGCACCCCAAAGCGAGCTCCCCAGGGACCACTCTCTCTCGCTCGCTTTCTCTCTATCCTTCCCTCCCTTCGGTGCCCGGCCCACTCGGACAACGGTCCATTGCGTCCGTACAATGGGAGAAAATTGATAAAGTTGGCCAAAAATTCCATGTACATTAGTTTTTCTTCATGAGCAAATCAATCATAATCAAGACTCATGGCCACTCAATAAATTTGTGGCAAAGTTTATTGCATTGTCTACGAAACTTGCCACAAAAGTTGCCTTGCCTCCAGGATGGAGGAGCGAACAGCCCAGTAATCTGAAAACGACCTAACATGACACAAACAAGAGAGTAAATTGCCCAAAAAGATAAATGAAATGGACTTCTTATGCTTACCCCATAAGAACACAAACCTCAACGATTTGGAGTAATATTTTTACTTTTATAAAAAATGGGAATTTTGTTTCTTAAAATAAAGTATTTTCCCAAGACTTTCAAATGTTTTCTTTAGCCGAAGGAGAAATGTTTAGGTAAGGGAAAGAGGAACTTTTTGAGGGTTCTAACCAGTACATTTCAATCAGTGCTGCATCCTTATTTCTTATCTCAACATTCTAATCAAAGACATATGTATGTACATATTTCCCGAAACAAAATATGGCACCACTGCTCGTAATTTCAACAGTAGTTAATCTTGTTCACGAATCGTTTAAGGTAATCTCGTGTTAGGCAAATAATAAATCAAAATCTTTGCGAATCCGCTGAAACGTAACCAAAGTGGCACTCTTACCACCGATGGTGGGGGGTGCAACAATATTTACCCCACTCTGTGTCTCCCCACTTGCCCACTCTATCATCCCTGGTATTCGCTAGTGTTGCTCGCGAATATTTATGGAATGGATTTGCTTTGTTTCCCACGAGTGCCGCGTACAACATGATGTATGTAGCGGGCATGAGATATGGCATGACAAATACTTTTCAGCATACGCAAGAGTGCCCCGCGGGTGCTGGCTGTCCTGTCCCTGTCCCTGGTCCTGCCCCTGTTCCCAGCCCACACCCGGTGTTGGTGCCACCAGACGCCCAATCCAACCCGTTGGCTGCTGCTGCTGCAGCTGCATATGCGGCACAGATTTTAGTTGTTTTTAGTCTCGGACTAAATTCTCGGAGCGAAAAGCAAAACACAAGCCAGAGTGCTGCTAAAAACTGCCGTTGCAAAAGGGAAAATAATAGCGGAAACTATAAAGCATTCCGTTACAGTTTTTCTTGCTCCTGTTTCTATTTTTTGTGACGCTGCTTTCATTGCCATTGTCCTAGCTGACTATGGTCCTGTTGCCGGCTGCGCCAGCCTTTTCTACAAACTGAATGGCTATGGCTATGACTATGACTCTGGCTCTGACTCCTCTGACATGGATGGCGCTGAAGCAGAAGCTGAAATGCTGATGGTGATGGTGACGTGTTGCAGGTTGCAGGTTGCTGCCATTGTTGCTGATGCTACATCGTCTGCTCATTTTTATTTAAAACTCAATTGGACGAGTCCCCGCTGCAGGCCATGGAGGATGGAGCAACAATGCAGCCAATTTGAGCGCTGTCCGCCAGACGCACAAGCGCCATCACATCATTCATCTCCATCTCCATATCCATCTCCATTCCCGCCCACTTTTCATTCCTCCATTCCGAACATCTCCATTGCACTCACTTGGGCTTCTGACCACTCCCATGATTGTGTACGGGGGTGTACGGATCGATCTATATGGGAGCATTAAATGCTCTACTCATGAATGCCCATCTAACATACCAATCTTCAGTTTTCAGTTCACAGTTTACTGCAAACAATGAAGTGTAAACGGACTCTTAACTCTCAGATGAACTGCCTGTTAACTTCACTAGCACAAGTTCCAAAATGTTTCCATCATAATTAGGATTTGTTGTAGTTTTGCCATGATTTTCGGTGGCATGTCAGGGCAGGACACGACCTCGGCTAAACTAATTATAAAGTTGGCAAAACTATGGCAAACCTGTGGGACAGACGGACGGACGAACGGACGGACGAACGGACGTACATGTCCATGAATTTTTCGGGCAGCTTTGTGTCTCTGTCGCCTGCCAAACGCGCGCCAAAGCTGTGGAAAATTTGGCCAGGATCTGCTTCCTGGCTTTCAGCCGAGGCTCTTGCGTGTTACGCCGCGATGACGATGATGCGACCACCGCCGACAAACAAACTTTTGCGACGCTGCTGCTGCTGCTACTGCTGCTGCTGCTGGTGTCACGCCCAGCTGTCCGTAGCCCTGTTCCTGACAAACCACCTCCGAGCCCGTGGGAGGACACCCGCCCGGACGGAAAAAAGTGCACTTCCGTACAATGAAGCGCCTTTTGAACCGAGCGACGGCTCCGAAACTTTGCGAATTTTATTTAAACGCGAAATCTAGACAAAAAAAATGTCTGTATGGGATGCACTGCAGCAGCAGCAGCAGCAGCAGCAGCGGCAGTGGCAGCACGTAAAATATTTGCATTTTTATTAAAAATTGAATAAATTGAGATGAATTTTTGCACACCCTCCGCCGAAAGTTTTCCCCAACGGACGACTTGCCATCGTTTTTATTACTTTCGGGGAGCCGCAGAAAAGTTTCCCCAACATTTTATGAAGGAAAAGTCGGTTCATTTCCCGGCAGCAGCAACAGCAACAGCAGCAACAGCAGCAGCCGCGGCAGAATCTGCCGGCTGAATGCTGTTTGAAATTCATAATTAAAAATAGTTTGAAGTGAAACACGCACTTTGTGACGCGGTCATTGGCCGTTTCGTGTCTCCCTCTTTGTGGCTGGCTGTATTTTATTTTATTTAATTTAATTAATTCTGCAGCCGACAAGCAAAGGCAGCCGGCAGAGGCCGGCAGAGGCCGTCAGAGGTACGCAACGCTCTTTCATCTGCACATTGCTCATACGCCGTGTGATGCCGATTTTCCAGCTAATTAGCCGCACCCCAGGGTAAGCCTTCAAGTGCCCAAATAAGAGCAACCTTTGAAGCAAGAACAGAAACAGAACATGAAACTGTAATGAAAAACTTTTAAATGAAAATGAATGAAATCTTTCATCCATGGCCATGGGGGGAAATTCAATTCTCTGTGTGAATGCAGATGTGCACAGCCTTTCTGATTCTCGAGCTATCTCTGAGCTATCGTCCTGCCTTATTTATTATTCAATTCCATTAGCAGCCCTAATTACCTGAGTTTTTCCATGAAATGACTATTTTCGTTCGCATATCCCAAATGGCAGAAATCTCTCCATTGCTGGATACATCGCATACTCTGTGATAGACGTATGTAGATGTAGCAAATCGTACTTATACATATTTCTGGAATGGAATACACATTCCCATCTTGGTGGGATCTCTCAAGTTCCGTCCTGCCGCTGGCAATGTTTTAAGTTTGTTTCCAGTTTCGCTTCACGCATGGGGGACGGGACACATTCTCCTGTCGTGGAGGTCCCCCGTGGAGGCACTCGTCTATGCGGAGCCAGGTTCGTAGTTAGATTTGATTTGTACTTTGTACAGAGTTTGGCATAATTCCTCAGGCAGTCGCCATATAAACAAATCATTGCCTGCCTCGAGCAAAACTTTTTGCCACAACACAACTTTCGCACGACAAAGTTTCCTTTTCCCACTCTGATCTAGGAATGCGAGGACTCGGGGTCTGGGTTCTGGGGTCTGGAATCTGGGGTCTGGGGTCTGGGGACTCGGACCTGGGGACACATGTGGCCGGGGCTTATGAATTATGACTGAGGCTTAATTATGTCGGACCCAGATTAGCCCAGCAGCTGAGATTCTTCTTCACTCGTTGGGTAACACAAATACGAATACGAACACGGACACGGAGTGTCAGGGGGTGAGCCATTATATTGATTCTGATATGGTTATTCGGTTCATTAAAAAGTTTCGTGTTGATGTTTCATGCCAGTTATGAATATTGCAGAGCGCTAAAAGTTTCCATCTTCTGCTGCAGTTTTAATTAGGGCACAAAATCAACGGAGAAAACTTTGACGTACTTTTAATGAAGCAACTTTCCGACTGGAACGCTGGATATGCACTCCTCCTCCCCCTTTCCCCCTCCCCCCTTGTCCATCATTGAAACATTGTTGAAACATTTCCTTCACTCTCTCTTTCTCTTTCTATCTCTCTCTCTTGCAGACAACTGGCTTTGGGGGCCTCCCAGACGTCACCGAACACTCGAACATCCGCCGTACTCTATCCCGCCAGAACTCCATTTCCAACAGCGACTCCGGCGGAGAGATAGCCAGCATACAGAAGTCCAAGGTGAACTTTGGCAGCGGTCTGGCGGGCGGCGTTGTGGTTGGCGGCGACATTGTGGGCCTCGACGCCAAATCGCCCACGTCACTGAGCTCGTCGGCAGGAGCGGCCGGCTCCGGCAAGGTCAAGGGCAAGGCTGCACGCAAGGCCAGCGCCGGAGCGGACGCGGCTCACAAGGGGCGCCGCGGGTCGTGGCTGGTGGCCCTCACTCTGGTCAGCGCCATCTGCTTGCTGGCCATCGCGGCCACGCTCGCCTACCAGCACTTCTTCACGGCGCCCAGCCGCAACTCGCACGCCCAAAGACTGAGGATCGTCCGCCGTATTCTGCGTGAGGTGCCGCTCGTCGACGGCCACAACAATTATGCTTGGAACGTGCGCAAGTACGCCCACAGCAGCCTGGAGCTCCACCTCAGTCACGACCTCGACCACAAGTCCCTGTGGGCGCGCCCGGCCTGGGCCCAGACCGACATGGAGCGGCTCAAGCAGGGTCTCGTCAGCGTTCAAGTTTGGTAAGTAAAGGCCCAAGATCGATACGGAATATTCATTTAGTAAAGATTATCAAGCATGATCACCTTTCGAGGGGCAGACAACACTGTCGGGGCAACAACCAGGCAGCAGTCTTTGCAGCAGCCACAAACAGCGACATTAGGCTAAGAGCTTGCACATTATTTTGAACGTACAATATGCCGTGATTTAAATCACGTTTAAATTGGATGTACACACACGTACTGGTACTCGGGAATCGTACTCGTATACCCAAAAGAAATGGCCCTGCTCAATGGGGCGGATACGTAATGGAAATGAAGCTACCAGCCAAGCCAAATCATGAAAATTGAAAAGTCACATAAAACGGCAATCAAGTCGATGCGATGGCGGCGGCCGCCGGCAGTTGCCAGTTGCCGTTGCCTGGGGCCAGAGAGATCTGACCCGTGCACATGGGCCAAAACATCGATGCATACAACTGGCTGGCACGCCCCCAAAACAACAGCCGCCCACTCCCTGCCGCCGCTCCCTGCGCGGCAATAAAAAGCTGCCAACAATTTGACTGCAAAATAAAATTTGGCAGCCGGCCCTGTGCCTCGGGGCAAGCAGCCAACCTGTCTGCCCCGCCCACCCGGTCGTTTGCCAGCCACTGCCACTCTGGCTCTAGGTCTGGCTCTCATTCTATATCTGGGCCTGGGCCTGGGCCTGAGTCTGTGTGTGGGCCTGGTTCTGGCCAGACTTCGTCTTGCAGTGCAAAACGATTTGACAGGCGGCAGACAGCTGCAGCTGGGGAAAAAATGCTGATAGGCAATCGACTTGAGTTCCTTTTGGGGAAGAGCTCCAGCACTCCACCGTGCAGCCACATGCCCCAGACCAACAGATGGCGCAAGCGTAACTTTCCGCCAATTTGGCGTTTCATTTCGATGGTCGACAATGTCGAACTTTTGGTTGGAATTCGGATGCAGCTGTGTCTCCCACTTCTTCCTTGAAGGGCAATTGCTCTTATGACTCGATGCTCCTAACTATTAACCTCTGAACTCTCGAATTAAGCAGTGTTCAAAATCTAGAAAATTTCAGTTTTAGTTATGCCAAAACCCTACAATAGGAACACTTTTTTCCTTCTTGCAAGGCATACCCTCGTACAAAAATAACCTTAAAAGCTAGATTTACGGAAAAGCTTTCCTGTTAGCACTTTAACCCCACACAGTGACCCATAAAAGTCGGCTAACCTTTCCCCTTTTTTCGTCACTTGCAGGTCGGCGTACGTGCCATGCGAGGCACAGGGCTTGGACGCTGTCCAGCTGGCACTGGAGCAAATCGACATCGTGCGGCGCCTTTCGGACATGTATGCGCGTGAGACGGTACTAGCGACCTCCTCGCAGGACATTGTGGAGGCGCACCGCCGCGGTCTGCTGGCCTCGCTGATCGGCGTGGAGGGAGGACACACGATTGGCTCCTCGCTGGGTGTGCTGCGCTCCTTCTACTCGCTGGGCGCACGCTACCTGAGCCTGACGCACCGCTGCGACGTGTCCTGGGCCGGATCCAGTGCCTCACCCATGGAGCAGGGCCTCACGCCCTTTGGCAAGGCGATAGTGCGCGAAATGAACCGTCTGGGCATGATGATCGACCTCTCGCACAGCTCGGACGCCACGGCCAGGGACGTGCTGCAGGTGACACGAGCGCCCGTCATCTTCTCGCACTCTGCAGCCCGCCAGCTGTGCAATTCGACGCGTAACGTGCCCGACGATATCCTGCGGCTGGTGGCCGAGAACGGTGGCCTCATCATGCTCAGCTTTGACTCAGAGGACGTGGCCTGCGGCCGCCAGGCTCGGCTCCAGGACGTCATCGAACACATCAAGTATGTACGGGCCATAGCCGGCATACAGCACATTGGCCTGGGTGCGGGCTACGACGGCATTGAGCTGCCGCCTTTGGGACTGGAGGATGTCTCCAAGTACCCGGAACTCCTGGCTGCCCTGCTCGAGGACCACAACTGGAGCGAGGAGGACGTGGCCATGCTGGCCGGCCGCAACTTTCTCCGCATCATGGAGACCGTGGAGACAGTGCGCGACTACTGGAAGCGGGCCGCCATCCAGCCCATCGAGCAGACAGAGCCCCAGCCCAAGACGCAGTGCACGTACATGTCGTCGTGACCGCAGGCGCAGGCGCGGGCGGTAAGGACGCGACGCGACGATCCGCCATCAGAGCAGGTCAATCGCACCTCGGCGACGCTGTCGGGAATCCAGTTCTGGCGGCAGGTAGAAGCACCATCGAATCGCACGGAGGTCACTCCCACGAACCGCATGATTCTCGCGGCCACGGCGACCACCTTCACAGTCAGCGGACTGCTCCAGTGAGCTCCAAACGGGGGCAGCTATTGGTTTGGTTTGCAAAGCAGAATGAACAGGTGGAAAGGTGTTGGTTGACTGTTCGACTCGACTGTTGCTCTTCCAGAAATGGGAGCGAACCATACTCGCAAGTCGCTTACAGAGGCAGAGTTTGTATCAAAAGAACTGTTTAGATATTCCGAATATTTAAGCAATACCATACCCATACCCAAATGACCATGCGTGTCTCAACCCAATTCTGGAATCGTAGAACTGTCGTGGCAGCCCTCGTGCATAATTTAGTGTGTACTCGTAATTTTTTTTTCATAGGACGCATTAATAGGCGTATTAATAAATAATTATAATAAATGTACTAGTATTTAACCCATAGTTGTTTGCAGCTCTTCTTATTGGTGTAGTTGCTCTGCATAATTCATGCACGACCGGATACTTATTGATGTTGCTGGGCCACGGGGCGTATGCGCGATGCAGCTGCAAATCGAGAACAGAACCGCACACCAAAAATCTTTGTAGGCTTGTCTGTGACTGTATTATAGATGTACTACATACATGCATATATGTATGTATGTATGTACATTGTACATGTGTACTCGTATCAGCATCAATGATTCATGCTAATTATCGCAATAAAGCGCAAATATATTTAATCACCAATATCGAACAGACAGAGCCCAAGAATTAACTATAAATCACAATTCAATTGCAACAATTTCAACCACCCACACTTAGAGTTAAGCCCTGGACACCGGACACCGGACACCGTACACCGGACATCGGAATCCACAGCCAGGCGGCAGGCCCTGCATCCAGGGGCAATAGGAAAAGTCGGTTTTGCATTCGGATCGAGTTGAAATAATTCTTCTATATCTCTGTGTTAAGTTAGCGTGAAGCCAAAAGAAAAATCAAAAATCAAAAAACAAAAAACAAAACACAATGTTGTGCACGTTGGCACACATATTCGGATACACATAATAACTATATACACATATACTGAAATAAATATAACTATAAATATAAATATAAAATATATAAGCAGAAGCAGAAGCAATGCGAATAATCGAATAGAGAGACACAACACGCATTTCCATAAAAATAAATCGAAGGCAAAATCATCGAATGCGGTCTTTCACATTTGGGATATTGTGGTGGGAGTCCCGGTTCTTGCAAGCGCACAAATAAAATCAGACAATTATGTTTTTATACCCAATACTCAAAGAGTAGAGGGGTGTATTCGATTTGTTCTGAAAGTGGATGTGTGCAACACCCAGAAGAAAGTGTTTTCGACCCCCACAAAGATATAGCCATGTTTGTTTTTCTGTTTCTCTATCCGTCTTGTTCTCAGACTAAGACTTGTTTAAGAGCTAAAAAACCTAACTTTGCGTGTAGGCTCTTATGATATCCCACTCAACCAAGTTTGTTTCAAAATGCTGTCGTAATTTTGATGATTTGGTATAAACCGAAAACGCAGAATCACAGAGAATGACCACATTTAAGGATAATGATTTAGAAGATCTGTGGGAACATTATAAAAGAAAATAGGAACCAGTGAACCAAAACAATTGTTTAACCTTAATAAATAAGAATAGTACATAGTACATGTATGTATCTACCATACACTTTACACAAATCTAGACAAATCAGTATGCTTCGTGTACAAGAAAAGTCAATCGCAGACCATAAAATACGTTAAGTGGTCGTAAATCAAAACTCTGCAGGAATGGGAAAGTTCACAAAGTTTATCTCGTGCTTCATTCTGTTGTTCTTCATAAGGCAGCATCCGGAATTTATATTCGGAAAAAATATCCATGTAAAGTAGTCTCTGCGGGGCCGTGGATTTCCGGTGCGTGGATATCCTTCGCAATTGATAGGTTCTTTGTGTAGTCCCCTGAGTTTTGCTTGAAATTAACGATTCAATGGTACTCGCCAAACCTCTTGGAGGCACCGACGCCGAAATCTTCATGAAAATCCATGCTTTAATTATAATATTTAAAATATACGCTAATGGTATTTCGAATATTATATCGAAATTGGTACAAATGTCACCCAGCTCCGGGTATAGACTGTTGCTTCGTCTGGTTCAATTTAGCGTGCATGTCCAGGATTCCGGGCCTGGCGGACATCATCATAACTTGGTTTATGGCTACATTGGCCATTAAATGTAATTACCCATTTTCAGGGACACCTTAATGTTAACGGACACGACAATCTACCAGGGAAGGGCAGCGGGCAGCGGACAGCGACCCTCCCCAGGCGAAAATTAAGAACTGGCCGTTAACGAGACGGCCGCCATGCCATCGCATTCTCATTAACACGCCAGTCCGGTTTCAATTTCCTGTTTAATTTCTCTTTTCATTATAAATGGCTCTCCTCATGGCGAACAGTGGCCACAGTGCTTCCTGCTCCCGACTCCGACTCGGACTCGGACTCCACAGCCTCAACTGGGAAAAGCCATAAACAATGCGCCCCGACAACAGCGACGACTTGATGGACAAAATAATGCCTGATGACATTTATAATGAGCAGAATACTGTTGGTCCTCATCTTCGCTGTCCCTGTGTGTGTGTGTGTGTGTGTATGTGTGTGTTGGAGCTGCCTTCATGTGGCCGAAATTCGCGCTCCATACCATCATAAATCTGTGCACTTCAGTTTCCCCACCGCATGCCACCATGGGCACTCTCCACTTCTATCCAGACAATATGAGCAGTGTGTTTAATCCAGTTTTAAATTAATGCAGTATGCACATCAAGCTGGTTCAGATTGTAAATCTGTCAGACCTGAAGAAAACATATTATTCGATTTAAAGTATATACTATCAATAAATGCAGCAATCGAGTGCAGAATTTGGACCAACCTGTTCCCAACCCGTTAGATTTTTTTGAAAATAACACATAGTATTTACATATACATATGTAACATAAACAAGTAACACTGTATGTAGTACCAATATAATTTAATGGTGTTTAATTCATTTGTGATCGGACATTAATCCGGCTAATACAATTCAGCTACTTTTTTTCCTGAGTAAGTTTAACTGTATATGTATACCTTTTTTAACAATATTCGGTATGTATGCGGTGTATGCGCTTATTCGAGCTCAACCTGTTCATCATCTCATTGAGTTTTGTAGAGGTTTTCAAACTTCTCTTTGTAATTCAACAAAGTCGATTTTCCAACAACTGTGTAGAAGTCATTTTTGTTCATTTTTTCGTATTTGATATATCCCAAAAGAATGCGGACATACTTTGAATGTATGGCTTTAAGTCTATTTTCCTTTTGGTCCCCTACATGGAGCTGGCTCATTTTCGTAACAGTACGACCCATTTGTTTCACATCGCACTCCTGCTTGGAACTGGCAAGCTCCTCGCCTTCAGCAGGCATTATTTCCGCGAGTGTAGAAACGGAAGTCGTCACGTCTTTAGTTTCCCCAACATCGGAGTTTTCTACTTTATTGGTTTCTGCTTCGGCTTCTGCTTTGGCTTCTGTTTCCGCTGCATATTCAGAGTCCTCCGACATTCCGGCATCGTGTAACCCATTTACGGTAACGTAGGCCTCGATCATTTTGAACCTTTCGACTTCTTTTATATAGTCTTCGGCGACAATGAGGTACTGCTCGAAGACGTCAGATGTGAGCATAAGAATGTCGTAGCAATTCATGCTTGAGCCAAATCTATTTCTTAAGTGCTGAAATGACATATGTAGGTCTTAGAGCCAAAACGTATGCAGCCTATGGAATCGCCTTACCATTTTGACGGAATCGATCAGAACCTTGTTGTCTGAATTGTGCGCAGCCTGAAATAGTTCGACTAGATCGCCTAACACCATCGTTTGAGCACGCTCCTTGAGGAGCGCAACGCAATCTGATTGGATCGACGGCACCAGCCACTTGATTCCAATCACTAACAGGTCCATAAGTATTTTGCTGCTGTGTTTCTTCAATGTCTCTTTGTTGTAGGTGTACACGTACTGTAAGAAATGTGTGAACATTTCCGGCTTCACATCGTTCAAAACAAATTGGCCCGTTTTTGACTCCTTGAAATCCCCCAGGAACATACGCTCAAAGAACTCGGATGCACTTGCTAAGATCACTTTGTGGCAATCAAATGTTTGAGGCCCCACAACGATACGGCAATCAGAAAACTTCTCGCTTTCTATCAGATTGGCAAAAACAGTTCCCAGCCTAGAATACGAAAAGCCGAGTCTTACATAAGTTGACAAAAACATGTACAAATGTACTGTAAATGCACATAATGTTACATTACTCACGGAGTATCCATTTTGATTTTGTTTGTTGTTAGAGCGTAGTAATGTTACAAGTTTCTGAAAATAGGAAAAATGTATTAGAATGAATGTACATACATATGTATGAATTTATTAAGTATATATGTTTCTTATTTATTCTTATTTATCTTATTTCTTATTCTTATTATCTTATTTCTTATTTGAATGCATTTTCTTCTCAGTAACGACTCTAAGAACATAATAACTCTTTCCACTAAGAACTAAACTGCGCGGCTCAGCGCTTAAGTTGTTGGTAATGATATTACTATAGTTCCGAAGTTCGCACAGCTTTTTTCACCAGAAAACTTTAAAAACCTCAACCGACGCGCAAAGAATGAATAATGCCAGCCCAAAAGTTCTGGTTTATTGAATCACCGCCAGCTGTAATTTCAGATTATGAAGTGATCGTTTCTCTGCTTTTGCGCTGCCACCCCTCATTCAAAGGAATAAACATTTGAGAGCATTCTCATTCTCACTGCCTGCTATTCCCATAAGGCTTTTATTGCTGATCTTTCATTCTTCTGTTAAAGTGTAGTGCCTGTGACCATTACGATTTCAGATGAATTTGAACACGGCTTCGCAGTCTTCATATGTTACACTTATTTCCCACTTAAACGTCCTTAATGTGCACAAAATCGATGTTTAGTTATTTTTTAAATACATAAATTGGAATGTAGGTTTTCTAACTACGGTAGGGTATTCGCAGATTCCACTATGACGAGAGTCAGGAATGCTGACTCGTATAACGGATGTTAGTGAAGCGTTGGACAGAGAGAGAGAATGCCCGGGTAGGAGATCTGTACACAAGATTGTTCGCAGTGGTTGAGTGATACCAAGGTATACTCAAGGTATACTAAACAAGGTAGGCTTATAGAGAGGAATAAGTAGTTATTCAAAATGACAGCAGAGAGAGAGAGAGAGACTCACAAATGCGTTGTGAGAAAGAGTCTCAAAGGAGTAATGCGTTTGCAAATAATGAGTATAGCAGACAAAATTATAAATTGCAAATAATGTTTATTTTATTTCTTTTATAATAAAATTTTTAACAATGTTTTTTTTTTTTTTCGGAGAGAACACGGAAAAATCGTCCGCGGAGATGCTTCGCTCGCAACTGCTGGCAGACTGAAATTTATGTAGTTAACACAGAGAGCGAGCGAGCCAATAAGCCTACCTTGTTTAGTATACCTTGGTCTAAACTCTCAATTAATAACGAGAGAACCAAACAGAGAGAGCTGCTCGAGCTGCTACGAAGCCGAGCACGATCATAGATAGAGCGCGAGAGAACAGCTAAAGAAACAAAGAAGAAGGAGGAATAAAGAGACGGAAGAACGGCTGCTGCCGCTTGCTGTTTATGTATGTAGTGGGCAGTGCAAAACATCGAAGAATAATGAGGATTTGCGTTTTGATTAGGCCATGATATTTATTGGAAAATTTCGGGCTGCGAAACCGGCAGTATTTAACTAGAATCTGTTTGTATGTAATACATACTATTTATGTACATATTATGTAAGTGTCAGGGGCAAGAATACAGGGCGCTCTTCTTCTTCTTACATAGTTTCTAACCCCGAGCGTAGCAAACAGCGGCGGTGTGTTTCTTGATTCGAGTTCATACTGTAGCACTCTCCTTCGTACTAGTCTCTCCTCACTCCAACACTCAGCACTGCCAGATCTAATTGCTATCCTTCAGCAATTCCCTTTATATCTTCCTTTATCTCTCTCTCTCTCTGAGACAAACACACCGCCGCGCACCACTCGGCTGAGACGACAATCTCTCTCGCACTCAAACCTCGCTCTCGGCAGATATACGAATGAAGGAATAACAGAAAATTCTATCGCGTTGCTTCTGTTCTTAATAAGAACTTCTTATTTATTATTTCTCTTTCTTATTGCTATACATTTCTGATTACATTTCTGTTTACATCTCCTTTATCTTTTCATACTCAGACTCCCCGACATATGGATCTATTTCTGTATATGTATTTATCGGCGTATGAATATACATGTATGTATGTATATATGTATGTATGTACATATGTACATACATACATACATATGTATGTATATGCTTCCCAATCAAATCAACATACCCCATTGAGCCATCCAATTACCTATTACCACAAAAGCAGAGCGACAACAATAATAAACCGAAGAGAAGCGGCGAACATAAACAGAGATTTAAACTTGAAAGAAGTGCAGCGATAGCAATAGAAACGCCAGATAGCCACCATGTACATATGTACATACATACATACATATGTATGTACATATGTATGAAGATTCCCAACGCAAATTCATCTCATTTGTTCTCATTGCACAGACTAACCATGCAAGCATATGTACATACATACATATGTATGTATGTATGTACATATAAAACAATGTGTTTCTCATAAGGCTAATTGATAATTCCGTTATCAAACCATACTCAACGACAAGTGTGCAATATATGACCATGGTAAATTATTACGAAATTATTAAGGACAAGTTGTCTTATAATTAACTTCTATTTGTCTTGCAAACAGAATCCATCCAGTCCCAAGTGGCCCCGCCCCAAGTTTTTGGGTTGTGCGGGAGGCAAGGCGAAGAGGCTCGTCTGTGTGCATTATGTGGCAGCCAGAGCCAGAGCCAACGGCAATCCTCATTTCAGAAAATGTTGGAAAATTCCTAATTGCTTTCGGCTTGGTGCGCTTTACTATACATATGCATATACATATACATACATACGTACATACGTATGTACATATGCATCTATGAGTATGCATGGTACGAGTATGCAAAGTGGGTCTTTGGGAATCGGTCTTACGGCCAATGTTTCTGTGCCGAGGCCGGGGAGAGACCACAATGCATTTCCAATTGATGGCTCTGACACACAATGAGTGTTGGACATCGAGTGGTCCACTGAAGTAAACAGATTTGTGATAATTTATATTTGTGCTGGCCAAACACATTCAGCACTCGCTATGCATTTTCCAGATGGCATTTTAAGCACGTTAAGATTCCGTTATCGGAGCATAAATTCGATTTATTGTCTATGCGTTTTGTGTGTGTATGTTTTGCAAAGTTTTACAATCCACCTAATGTCTTTGGACGTCGATTTGCAACAACGACCGAACAAAATACAAATACTAATTATATATGAACCTAATATTAACCATCTAAATCATAAAAACTACTAGCTTTCAAGCTTCATAAGGCTGATGTCAGAGTGCGCGCGAGAAGCGAAGCGATGCGAGATGCGATGAGCAAAGCGAGAAGATAGCAGAGTGAGAGCTGTGCGAGAAGCGAGCTACATTGCTCTCTATTAGTTATTAATGTGAATGTGATAGTTTTTGCTCTCTTGGTACCATAGTAAAAAAAAGTTTTACTTCAATAATTAAGTTTTCTATGTTTATCTCCACGGGTGTTTTCAAAAAAAGGTAATTAAAGCACAGAATGCAACTGAATGCAAGAAAACAATCGTACGCTCTCAGAGAGTTGAGGCGATAAAGCAGGTTGCAAACTGCTCGCTTCGCTCTCACTCTGACATCTTTCGAGCTTAAAAAAGCTTGCAGTGGTTTATCGCTCATTCTCGCCCAATATTATCGCTTCGCTTCTCGCGCGCACTCTGACATCTGCCTAAGAGACACTTCATTATATCACACAAAAAAGGAAAGAATAGCAATCCTCATGTGCGTTCTACGAGCTTGCGCTACGTGGTTCCTGGATTCGAAGTTCACAACAGAATTAGCAACAAATTGTTCGAATTTAGTGTTGGTAACTTTTCAAGTAAGTAGAAACATACATATACCTATATTATTCCCGAAAAGTACTCGAAGTTGTTGAGTCCGGTGTTGAGCTCAAGGTGTCTGTCTGTACATCCCACATCCGATGCTGGGGCATGCGTGTGCGTGTGTACTACTTGCAATTGATTTACTTTCGCTGCGAGGCAATTTGGCACGCTCATTTGGGCACACGATGGCTTCCAGAGCCTGGAAAGTACACTCGTAATTAAGCGGCTGTGCGTCCCCGGAGTGTAGTTAATGCTGTGGGGTAATAAATTTCGCCTTTGTCGGTGTTCCGGGTTTGTGTTTGCTCGGTTATTTACGACTGGCTGCTGAATTTGTCAGGTGAGGAAAACAGGCCCCAACTGCAGCGAGGTGTGCGGATTGGGAATTGAATTTGGCAAACACTTTGCTTTCAAAGCTTAAACACGAATTGGCTGCCACATGTCCTCGACTGGGGAACATACTATTCGTACATAAATCTCCCCTTAACTGAAGATGATTCTTCACAGTGATTTCATTTGAACAGACATACGGTGCGTATGAGCAAACACTTTGGCTGGCCATTCCCTTAGCGGCGATAATTTACCTACTGGAGCCTGGTCCTTTCTTGGGGCTTATTTTCGCGGTAATTTGGCTGCCTTCAAGCGACAATACGACAACGCGACAACTTGCACTTAGGACACTTTTGGTTCGGGAGCGGTAGAGGACGACCATCAACAAGTTCTTGTTGTTTTCCGCTCCAAAGTGCATTTGCAATGTTGAACGGCGCACCGGGGTAGCATGAGAATGCCGAACCAGAGTGCGCCTCAAAGGAGACGTTGTGCAACGGAAGACGCGACAGGAGCAGAGCAGTCAGTGGCACCAGGCACGAGGCAGAAGGCAGTCATCGACATGTGGGGAAAAGGATATGCATGTACTCGTATACAGAGCTGTCTAGCTGTCGACTTGTCCATCTTCTTGGTCGTTATCTCGTGAAATATGACAATCTACGCCGAAGCCAAACATGGATGGGGAAATGGAAATGGAAGTGGAAGTGGAAGGAAGTCAAGCCGGAGCACTCCCCACTCAGGTACGCTCGCTTATGGACAGCATAATGGCAGATGCGGGTTGAGCGAAAAACCGCCCTGGAGGGGAGGACAGACAAGCTCATGCAAAAATTCATGAGAAAAATATTAAAAATGAATTACCAACTCTGACGCACGGAACAAACGTTAGATCCCAGAGACACGTCGGTACACAGAGGGTTCAGAGGTGGCCCACAAATGTTCGTTTTTGTACAGTTTGTGTGTGGAACACATCCACAGATGCCTGCAGCTAATTTTCCCAGCATCAGTTTGCCTGATGCCTCTGCTGTCCCCTTGCTGGACTGAATGGAGTACCAAAACCACTTTCAGATCACTGCTTGGATACCCTCCGGCTGAGGGGCTTCTAATGACATGCTTCTTCTTAATTGGCTGGCAGTTTGCTGCAATTTATTCAATCACTGGAATGTCATTTAAGGCCAATTACGGGCTCTAGTATCCTGAAAAACATTAGTCGGGCTCATTAATTTCAGAGAATCTAATCGGATCTCTTGAAATTTACTGAGCCTTCAATTTCCTCTACGGATTAGATCTGGAATCTCTCCTAGAATACAGCTGTGCAGACAGCAGACAGCAGGGAATCAGAATCATTCATCGATCAATGAAACCATCAGCGTTACATATTCGTCGTCCCATTTACATCTAAATTGTTCCCATTCATTATTTAGACATATTATTTGCATTGTACGTGACAGAAATACCAGAAGCTCTTAATGGATCTTTTCCTAGACTTCTGCGCACATATGTATAAACGCCGAAAAGAAGAGTAGTATTTGGTGGAATGGGTTCCTTGAGTGCTTGTTTATATATGTATAAACTATGTCGATTATCACTTTGCTGTAACTGTTTCGGTGTACTTTGCATGAAATATTGACGAAACAATGCATTATATTCGCGGTTAGGGATCGATAACTTTGATGTTGAGGCTTCCATTGAGCATAAAAGAAGGCGGAGCGGGGCGGAGCCGTTAAGAGCTGGCGGCTGGACGGGAGAAAATTCGATGAATGCAAAGTATTTTTATGGCTGCCATTGAAACGAAATGGCTTCTTATTTATCGGCTAAATGCCTTGAATTTCAATTAGGCGAGCATGAATGACTCCCCAAAAGACAATAACTCGTTGGACGGCCTCTGGAGGCGGAGGTCGGACGGAGGACCCTACGGGGCGCCGTGGCCAGGACTGTCACAAATTCAGAAACTCATTCGCTCGAATTCGGTTAATTTTCCCATCTCCAAAGCGTGTTCGTGCACTCGCAGCGCATCCGGCGGAAACGCACACACACACACACACACACACACAAGGAGTCTCGACTTGAGACAAGGCCCGTGCCCTTGCCCATGCCTGTGCCAGCCGCTTCCTAGCCGTTGCTTCATGCATGAGCACGCCAATGGTTTCGCTCCTCATTCGCTTTCGGTTACATTTCCGCTTTCGTCTTATGCGACGAGTCGATTTCGCCCTAGGGGTGGCATCCCTTGAAGTCGGGAAAAAAAACATTTTCGATTCGATTTTTTGCCAATTGCCCGGGACCCTGTCCTGTCGGCGTATGACGAATATGCCGGGTACGTGCCACAACCGCTGCTCATATGCACCATTGGAGCAGCGTACCCGCCAGTCCACCAGATGAATATTTGTTTTTCGCTCGAACCGAAAGCGGTGGAGGAGCCTCGCTCGCTCCCCGTGCGATATTTGTTTTTCGCTTTTGCATATTTTGCGGGTAATTTGGGTAAAAGGATTTCTTCGCTCTGCTGTGGCGCCTCTCGCTTTGTGGCTTTCTCTTCTCTCCTATCCTATCCTCCTATCCCTGCTCGTTACTCCACGCCACTCCACGCCACTCTACTCGGCTCCTGCGCCGGCAAATCGCTCACGTAAAATATTCATGCGTTTCCTTGGCGGTTTTGGCTCCCAAGTGCTTGCAATTCAATTACATTTCGATTGATTTTCGTGTTTTGGCCCGGACCGGTAAACCGGAATATCCCCGCCCGTCATCTTGGGTTCGATATGCATGGAGAGGAGCGTGTCTGAACAAGCATTTGGCCCAAGGGAGTTTTATTTGGTGGCCACATTCTGTATGGGTCGTATTAGTGTGTGTTTGATTGCAGTACGAGTATGCACTGCCATTGCCATGTACCGCCTATGAATGTCTTTCATAAGCGGACGATGGACGACGGACGACAGATCGGTGCAAGAAACTACCCTCCATGGATCATAGTTCCCTTTTGATTTATTCAAGCGATATGTTGGGGATATACTGGATGTATTTCTGTTAAATGTATAAAGAAATCCATTTCATTTAGTTGGAAACTGGCTGATTCGATTATTTCTTGTGTTTAAGGATCAACTTAGTTTGTTTATTTCCGCAATCTGCTTTTTTGTATACGCTCTGGCCTCCGTCGTTCAGCAAAGTCATTACGTTCAATCAGCAGTTTTATTGCCAGAGCGGAGACAGTGAAAATCAGAGATACACAAAGACAGTTAAACGTCAAGATACAGAGATACAGACACAGAGATACACAAATATACATATGCAAGACTCCATGTACGTGTATATGCGTAGTTACTCGTACTTACAATGGCCTTTCCTTTGGCCGATTGCTTCGTAGGAATAAAAAACGGGCAGCACGCCGAAAACAAATAAAATTAGATGGAGAAAAACGAAACGAAAATCCAAGATGCCCCCAAGACTGGGCCAAAGGCGAATCAGGCTAAGGCTAAATCAATACAACGCACATGGAAAGAAAGGAATTTTCAAATCCGCCATCTGTTGAGGGCAACCTTGTGATGCTGGTCGGATATGAGAAGGTCTCTCCTAATCATCTTTGAGATCTTCAAACATTTTTGAGTTCTCCAAACTTCAATAATATAGATTTATGTTTACGAAACAGCTCTTTCAATGGTTATTGATGTTTTTAATCAGTTTTTCTTTTTCCTGCGAACGCAGTAAATTCCAATAGGAGAGATTTATTCGATTGAATGATGACTCAATTATCCAAATGACATCGGCACACGTTTAATGGTTCTCTGGCAATAAATATGCGAAGGCGTGGAGCAGGCTTCCTCGCCCCTGGCATGGCAGGGTCTTACGTGGGCCATTATCGACTAGACAAAGTGTGAAACAAAGTACACGGAATCAATTAAAATCTTCGAATCGCATCGCAAACATGCCCAAGGCAGTGCGGCAGGAGCTGTCGGCACACAAAATACTCCCACGAGACTCATTCGCCTTCAGAGTGGCCTAATATCAAACTCAAACATACTCTGGAGCCGCTGTAAATTCCAGAGTTGAGTGGTTTTCCCATATATACATACATACATATGTATATGTTTATGTAGATGTACGTGGACGTGTACGTGGGTGTCTAGTGTTACGAGTACGAGTCTGCGGAGATGGAGGTCGGGTGGAGCTGTGTACCGATGGAGGAAGTTTGCATCTAGGGCAGCCTCAAAGACAGCTAGTATTGGCATCAATACGCTTTAAAGTTTAAAAAACGCTGCGTTTCATTTGAATTTTCTCTCTTTATTATTTCTCGGGTATTACAATGAATAAGATGGCAAGAGTTTTGCGCAAAAGAACAACAATCCAATCCAATAAGCAAATGAAAACTCTGACTGACTGACTCATTTAAGTGGACTCGAGTAAGTTTTTCTAAATTAAATTTCAATTGGATTGATTGTTAAGTAAGTATTCGATTACCAGTGCATTCGTAGCCAAGGCAAGAGCTTTTTCATTGCTTTTTGGCTTTGGCTCCGAAATGGGTATATAAATATTAAATTTAATTTTGGCTTACGAATCTGCCATCTTTTCAGAATGCACAAACACAAGAATCTGGTACTCAAAGATTGTATGTGAGTGTGTGTGTGTCTTGTGTGTGTGTCTGGGTACAAGTAAAAGTAGTGTAGGACGCTTAAAACTCGGAGGGAAACTGTCGCTGAAAGTGAGCTGCGGATGGCAGGCACAAAAAGGCTTCAAGGGGCAGATAAGCGGCTATAAGATTATTTTTACTGGCGACCCGTTGACCGTAAAAAGGAAGGCAAGGCCCGTGTCAGCTCCTCTCTGCGGTCACTAACATTTACTCATGCGGACATCCTGCGCCGGAGCTGCAGCTGCCCGTCCCGTCTCGTCCTGCCACCAATTTGCTTTGTTGCCGCAGCCCGTCTGTCGCCTCGTGAACTCCGAACTCATCTTCCGTGCTCTGCCCTTTATGCTTTGCCCTTTTATTTTTTCCAGAGTCTGGTTGCCTTTGGAGTTCCTACGGCGGAGGTCGGCCCTTCCCGGCGATGATAAGAATGAGGCATCGCCCATAAAGTTTTACGCGCTCCTGAGGTTGCTACCGGCATCGGTATCGGACTCTTCTACGAATCCAATATTTTATTGAACACTGGATATTAACGACTGATTGACACTTTCAAAGCACAGCAAGGAAACAGCGGAAATGACAAAAATTTAACAGTTTATGGGCCCTTAAATGATACTCCTACATGTACACAAAGTCACACCTTTCACATATGTATGTATGTACATGCAGACATATGCCATCATTACTGGAGAATGATGGAGAATGATTAAATATTACACCAAAATATTTAATCGTCTGTTTGCGTGTTGTGTTAAAACTGTCTTATTTCTTTAGAGGCATTTTACCCATATTACCGATTGCTCCTTCGTTACGTGTTGTTTCGAAGGAGCGCAATTCTCCATAGAACCCGCAACCAAGACCCGTAAAATATGCTCTGTGGTAGCAGAGATTTATTATGCATTTTATTAGTTTGTATGTAGTTGAATATACATATTTGAAATTTATGAACATATCGTAGTTAATGTGATTTCTTGTCGGCGGATAGCAACTTGGATCTCATTCGCTCCAGACTTATACCTTCTAGACGGACATCCCTGGCTGCTGGCATGCTCTTAACATCCTCTGCTTTCTCCTTCGGTAGAGCGACGAATTTCATGTCCATGGTGTCGCCACTCAACGGATCATCTGGGGACTTGGCAATGCTGCGCAATACCACGGCCACGTCTCGTTTTCGTGTGGGCTTGGTAACATCTGGACTCGAAGTCGGGATCGGAATGGAGATGGGTGATTCAGCCGCAAGTTGGCCAGTCATCTTCGAGTGATCTGCATAAATCTTGTACTCATCCGACAGAAAGGTCTTACCCCGCTGGGTGTATTGCCTCAGAGTCTTTGCACGCATTCTTTTGCGCGCCGCGGGATCTGTGGTAGTCGCCCCAATGGCCACCATAGCTACGTGACACTGGCTGCACTGCAAATGGAAGCCGTCGCTCTGGCAGCTGCTGACAACAGCTCGAACAACCTCTCCAATGTCCACCACACGCCGCCTGAGAGCACTCAAAGCATCCGCAATCTTCGGAATACTCTGCGGCTCGAAGACGGCGCGAGAAAGCGGAGTCAGCAAAATCTTGTCCCGCGGATTGTGCTGCGCTGGCATCAGGGCACACAGCTGGCTGGCGGCAAGAAGACCGGCCTGCTTCAGGGTCAGATAGAGCTTCCCATCTTTGAGGCGGGGCTGCCTATTGATCGGCCGCTGAAACGTGTACGTATGGATGTAAACGCTGCTGCCGCCACTGAAAACCAGGCGCCACATCTGATCCTCGCCGCTCTGCTTCACATGTCGCATCTTGGGGCCCAGCTCGAAGAGCACCTTGTTGGTAAAGTCCAGACTCTGGAGCTTCTCCGAGGACTGGCCCGCTCGAAAGTCGGGACAAATCGCACTGAAGGTGTCGCATAGCCTCTTAAAGTCTAAACCGTTGAACCGTTCTTGGTGTCGCTTAGCCATGATGTGCTGAAAAAAGCCGAAAACATTGGGCGAATTAGAAATGCCACGTATCAAAATTTCCATCAAAATGTATACAAAACTATGCGCACAGAATAAGCAAACCGAAATCTAATGCCTTGCAGAGTGCGTTCTCTCGTCTACGGCTGCCGTTTCACTGTCTGTATCCAAGCTAACTGTTTAGATCAAGGGTCGGCCACGCAGACACTCACATGTTCCTAGTGCGTTTGAGTGCGCAGACAACAGACACGAAGCAACACGATTCACTTTTCTCTGCCGCGGCGCTGCCGAGCAGAATTATGAAGCCTTTTGTGCATAGGGCCGAAGCCGAGCCGAAGCCAGCCAAGCAGAATAACGAAGCCGCGTGTGCATAGGGCCGACGCTACACGAAGTTTTTACACTGTGCGTGCGCCGACTGCTCTGCCCCGTGGCCTGCAAATTGCTTGGACGCGGCCGTTTGAGTGAAATATCGATACAGCTATTGAACTTTTATTAAAAACAAGCGGTGATCTGACTCATCAAATTCTGTATTTTTGTGGAAAGAAACTGCCGCCAGCTGCCATCCCGTCTGGTACCTCAATAATTTGCAGACTTTACATGTCTACGATCGACCCAAAGAAACCCAAGGAAAAAGAGGCCCAGAGAAGGCCACACGGGGAGAGATTCCATCAAGTAAGTCTCAGATAAAATAAAATACAATACACGTGCATACTATAGATATTTTTGTGGGCAAGGTATAGATACATATGTACATATGTATATGTATCGAATATATGTATGTATGCCTCATGCCTATGTACATGCATTAACTTGGTGACAGGCAGTGTATTAAATGAGTTTCCACGGCACGTGATTATTGGGCAAAGACGTACGTGTAGAGTTCAGTAGCCAAACTGTGACGACATCCTCCCTTGGTTGCGGACAGGTGTGGTGCATCAACCATTTCCATCCGCCTGGGTGTACCACCACCATGGGTGTGCGACTTCCATCCACACATTCAAACTTTGTTGTTGTTTTTTTTCTGCTCCTTTTAGAGCAGAACATAAACAATTTTTCGCGACGCTGGGAAACTTTTTAACTTTCCCCTGTCCTACCCGTCCTCACATTTCACCCACATGTTTCTGACTCTTCTCGTACACAAGCATACAGAAAGTAGTCGTATGCTGGGCATGGTTACACGGGTATGTACTTTCTTGCATTTATGTAAATGCAGTCATGCAGTCAGCCACTCGTACCGCTTTTAAATTTTTAAATATGCAAACCATGCTGAACACTCGCTGACAAGACCAGGCATGACCGAACAGAAAGTGGGCCCCGCCCCAGAGCGAACTTCCTGATTAATTCTCAGGGAAACCATATCTATTTATTTCTATATATTCCATTCTGCATATTTTATTTCGGAGATCAATGAATCGATTAAGGGATCACTTTTTATCGGCGGAGATTGTCGTGGGCTGGATGGTCGCCACAAATGGCATCCTCAAAATCCTTTTCATTGCGAAGTGATTCGAGCAGGTTCATGACTCCATCGACGATGTCGTCCATAGTAAGGGGACGAGCCTCGGCTATCATCACTGCCAAGATGATGGGTATATAGACGTCCCTGCGGGTCGACTCCATTGAAAATTATATTTTTTAACTGAGCTGGGAATTTCTGGGAAAATAAAATAGAGTGTTGTTTTTCGGTTCGGGAGATACGATAAACTGAAAAGCTGAGCCTGAATTCAATGCTTAGTTGACAAGCAGCGCACAGGATACAGGATTCCTATTGGGGAGTGAAGAAACAGTCAGTCTTAGGGCCTATGGTAAACTTGGGAGAAAACTTACATATGTATAAAAATATATTCACATATATGTATTTTATTCTGCATAATCTGGCTCCTATTGAATATTTAATTTGGTTCAACAAATCGATTGCTTTTGGGATCACTTCCTAATCCTAGAGCTACTCTGGGCTCGACGACAGTCACCAGTGGCTCCCACAAAGTCCAATTTATCGCGCAAAGAGCTGAGCAGCTCCATGATTCCATCGACGATCTCGTCCAAACTGACTGGACGACTGTGGGCGACCATTACGGCCAGGACGATGGGTATATAGACGTCTATGCGGCTCGACTCCATGGAACTGTCTCCTTCCGATTTTTACTAAAAATTTCTAAATAAAAACAAAAAACCGAACGTTACTTTTGATTTTGTTGATGTGAGAAAATGAAATGCTTCTATGCCAGGAATTTATGACATTTCCCATTGACAAGCGCAGACAGGACCACTTCAATTGTGTGTGTGCGTGTGTGTGTCTGTATACAGTTTCGGTGGAATGGGGGGTACCCTTCGCCCCCAGCCCCGCCAGCGTGCAATGGAAAAATTCAATTTGAAAAACTGTCACTGTCACTTGTCAGCTGGTGGTCACACTTCCGACTCGCCTTCTACTTCTGTATTGTGCTCTGCCTTTGGTTAAGAGCTTTGGTACATAGCATTCAAGCCACTTCTGCGTCCTGTGCGGTGCATTCTCGGAACATATCGATACGACGCGTTGTCAGTGGCAATGGCATGTGAGTGGCAATATGGATGTGGAGATACATTTCATATGCAAATTGCTCGCAATTCAGAGACGGGCAAGACAATAACAAAGATATACCATACATATGCAAATAAGCAATGGCAGTGGCAATGGTAGTGGTAGTGGTAGTGGTAGTGGCAGTGTCAGTGGAGCTACCCCTCCAGGCAGAAAGAAATGGAATCGTATCCATAAGGCAGACAACATCAGTGTGGAGAGAGTTTTCGGTTTACTTCCTTTCATCTGGATATTCCATAAACAGAGTTGAACTACAGAACCTAAAGAACCACCCACCAGGGTACTGAGATCTAAGACTTGATCTATTATTATTGTAACGTTGCGATAAGCATTGAAAGTTTAATTTTTCATTTAAATATCCTATGAAGGGGCTTGCCTATATCTTAGTTTATTTACCCACATGTGTATATATAAAACGACCCATTAAGGACCTTTAAGAAATTTAAGGAAAATTGTGTAAAAATCGATGTTTAATCGATTTTTGGCCCTCAAAATATTATAATATAATAATATCGATATTTCTCCAGCTCGTATTGAAACCCATTCAAAAGTGGTCCGATTCCCCAGATACATTGGTCCGATACAGATACATTGTTTACATTCGTATGGGGTTTGGGATAGGGCTTCGATTGTTTATTAAAGAACCCTCGGTTTTTCTCGTTCTGCATTCCATAAATCAGTTCTCTTGCAGCCGTCGGATCGGGAGCATTAAAAGTCTCGGGCTCTTATCGCTCACAGTGATTCATATATTTACCAGTATGTAAATAAATACATATATGTACATAAGTGACCGACCAGACCGATCTGTCCCGACTTAACCGATTACTACATATATTACTAAAGACTACACAATTCTTTTGTCTTCTATCTAGTACTATGTAGGATTTATCTCAAATATGTACTAAATGTGTGTAAATATGTACATATGTATGTGCTTTGTGTGTGAAAAATATTATATTGTATTGTATTAGTGTGCAAAAACAGAGGAAAATTTAAAACTAAATTCTATAACGGCACGTACTGAGGTTCTAACGTTCTAAAATTAAAAAGAAAAAAGTAACTAAATGCTTGGACGGCCGCTCCATGAGATGCCCTGCCTTTCAGAACGAATATTCCTATGGCATATACATATGTGCATATGTATGTACATATGTAGTATATGTGAGAAAACAGACGCTTTTTCGCAAAATGCTGAGGATAGCAAAATTTGCAAGCGAATGCACATAGATCCAAGGCATTTACGAGCGTTTTTCTGGAAATCATTTGCTAAGGCTTCTCATTCAATTTCAGAACTATGGCGGCAATTAGTGGACCGAAATTCGTGTTGGATTTTGAAAAGCTGAAGGAGACATTCGCTGAGATTTGCCCGGACTTTGATGAGGAGCACAGCTATGAAGTGGCCAGTGTGGCGCGCCGCTTTGCCGAGCAAGTGATATTCTCCTTCAGCAAGCAGGCCAAGGCAGCGAAGGCGGAGAAGAAGGACAAGACCTGGACCATACGGCTGGACGTGAAGAACGAAGAGGGAAGTCAACTCCAAAATGAGGTGCACATACTGACGCACTTCTACCGGGAACCGCTGATGACGCAGCCATTTGTAATGCGCAACCAGTTGCGGATGACATTCAAGCAGGCTAGTCTGCTGGCGGTGCACAAGTACTGTCAGCTAGTGCCGTACCTGGTACAGCGCGGAGAGGTAGTGCTCACGCCGCTGGCTGGAGCAGTGTTTGCCCAGGACGACATGCCGAAGCTGGCTGAGGAGCTGGGCGTGCCTCTCGCCGACCTGGTCATGGCTGTCATCAGCAGCTGCCAGACGGACGGCTACTACTTGGAGCACAGTCGCTGTCACATCGCGGTGGCGGCAATCGTAAAGACTGTCGCCGATGAGAAGATGCGTGCCTCGATTGTCAAGAAGACCATTAAAATGTACAAGCACCACGGTAAGAACTTCGACATGGAAAAATTCAAGGTTTGGAGTAAATTTCAGCGGCGTTCTGCTCCGGCCGAAAAAGAGGACGAATACGATAAGCTGGCCGAGCAGGTTCTGGCCTTCCAACTGGGCAGCAAGAAGGAGGAGGGGCCAAACAAGATGAAAGTAAAACCCAAAACTCCCATGAAATGTGCGGCCAACTTTCAGTTCCCCAAAACAAACCACATGTGAAGCTGCCTTTAATTCTCAACTGGATTCAAGCAAAAGCTCGCCGTCGAGCTATTCGGCAAGCTCCCTCATATTCTACATCGCAGAAGCGAATTTGTATACTACTTATTCAATAAAACTCACTTTACTTCGGCTTAATGTGAAGACAAGTTGTCTCACACCTTATTTTCAGCATTCTTATCAACTTTCAAGGGGCGCTGTTTTGCTGTTTGTCCAAATAATGATATAATGATACCAATTTAATATCTGTTTCTTACATATATTTCATATAAACATAGTTGTACGTTATTCCTGAGCTTCCAGAGGCCGCGAATCATGGATTAAGTTTCATAACACATCTTCAAAATCAAAAGTACTCGGAGTACATAAAATAAACAACTTTCCGAGTATTTTCGTCATTTAAAATTAAAGCGTAATGCTATACGACTTGTTTTGGAAACAAGCAATCGGATTCGAATAGAGAACATCATTTGTGGTTCGATGCTCGTTGCATTTTTGGCGGTAATAAATGGAGTTTCGATTTCTTGACTAATTGCGACAGTTTGATGCGTTGGCTCTCCATGTGGGTGACGAGTCCGACGGACTGCATATAATCTTCCTTTGGGCGCTCTTGTTGGACGGTGATCTTCTCGATCTGGGGGGTGCGCGTGCGGGCCAACGCCGCCTGTAGGTTAAGGCGGCTCTCCTTAACCACTGTGGTCGTGTAGGCGTGTTGCGGCAATTGTGGGGTAGACATTGTAGAGTCGATGAAGTACTTCTGCATCAGTAGCTTCTCTGTTGGTCGCTTCTCGACAACTTGCGGCGTGATCGTCACCTTTTCGGACAACACGAGCGGAACGATAGCCCCACTGATAATATCGTTTACCACTTGATCGTTTGGCTTCAGATCATGCTCGGTAAATGCCATACAGAAGCGATCAATGTCATCCTGCAGGCGCAACAGCATATACTGGCACTCGGCATTAATCTCGCACAGTATCTCCTCGATTTCGTGCAGGTAGGTGTTTTTGACGACGGGATCCTGAAAGAACAACAGCACATATCCGGTACTATTTGGTCGCTTATCGTGGGGCAACAGGGGGCAGCTATGCATGTACTTACGGCGTCCTTCTGCTCTTCGAAAGCGCGAACAATGGTCTGCAAAAGATCAGAAGACGGCGATTAGGAAGCGATGTACTTTCCTTTTGTTAAATTCCCATACACACCTGGTGCATCACCAGATGCGTCTTCATGGCCCGCTGACAGTAGGCAATATCATTAACCACTATGTCAGGCAGCTTGTAAAATTTCCGGAGGTAGTGCTCAAAGAAGCGCTGCGCACTTGGCATCGAGTTGGCTTTGCGCATTTTGATTAGGAATGCTCTGATTATCTCATAGCGCTCTTTCGGCGAGAAGTCGTTGAAGTTAATCGACTCCATTTCGATCGTATAATTTCGCTTTGTTGATTAAATGCGCAGAAATGACTTTACTTGTTTGTTTTGATGCCAGAAATTGCCGCTCTTTGGATCTGCAGAGCGTGCAGGGATGGTTTTTAAAAAATCACCTGAAAAATACCAACTTCGTAGTGGCAGCGCTTGAATTGAAAAGATATCGATAGTGCAGTGATCGATATTACCAAAATTGAAAACTGATCGCGAGTCTTGAATTAAAATCTAAATTATATTTGCTCATTTCGTTCTTGCTATGGTCGCAATGAGATGGTCGCACCGGACCTTAGTGACCCGTAATTAATGCAAGCCATTTACGACCAGAAGCACGCACAGCTGTCGACCCAGCTCCCAGTGTTATAATAGCAAGCATGATTGATAGTCTCGGTTGTGGCGCTGAGCTCTGCTCTGGCTTCATAGAAGTGGCATGGCATGGACCTGCTCACCCATGTGTGTAAATGAATTAATTACTATTTAATTATTCACATTTCGATCAATTACTGTATGGACATTCTGTGTCGATTTCAATTATGTTCTCCCGCAAAACACAGTTGCAAAAATAGAACGACAGTTAATTATTATGACTGATTTACATTGCAATGAAACCATTGAAAGCGTTCCAAGAACGAAGGTAAATATACGCGATGTACTGCTTAAATAACAAACATTTCGAAAATGTTATACACTTGTAACATCCCAATCCCTGTCCACAGAAATTGTCCGTAAATGTCCGTCTCTCACATGGATCCCCTGTGCACCGATTTTTAGGTATCCCCAACGACTCTCAACTCTTGTTATCCTCCTGTTTTTTTTTTTTTTTGAATATCCCCAGTCAACTTGAAGTCTTTGTGGTCCCAGACAGAAAACTTTTGACCACAAATGGATCTGGGCCTGGCGCTGGAGCAGCATAATCCACAAACGCCTTTTGCGTTGAAAAGGCAACAGAATACGCACAAATCTCGGGCAGGAAAGGAAGCAGGAAAAACGAAATGCAATCTGAAATCTCATCATAAGCCCTGCCTTGGCCAAATCCAGACTTCGCTTCGTTTCGGTCAGATGGAGACTAAAGAACAAACAACCACTCGGACCCAGATTACAGTGAGCGCTTCTTTATTTCCTACCAGGCCAGTGAGTGCCTCCTACGAGTATTTGGTTGATTTTTGGGTGGAAATTTGTTTAGTACAGAGCATTCTCTCAGTTCAAGTTTGGTTTTGAGCTTCCAAAGAAAAAATATCACCATCGAAACCTTTACAAGTGTAAGATCTAATACTAGTACATTAATAAATTATCTTTTATGACGGTTGTTGGGTTTTTTTTGCGTTCAAATGAATAATGGAAAAGGTCTGGGTCCCATGCAAGCTAATAATAAAAGTATTAGTGTATAAAACATACTTTGACTTCAATGTTGAGGAGTGTGCAGAAGTGTTACAACATATAGTACAGTATAGAGTAGATAACTGATGGTTTCTGGATGCCGAGCAATATTCATGTTGTTGGAGCTTCAAAGAAAGAACGTGGGAACAATAGAAAGTGCAGGACGAGCAATCCCTAGCAACGGTTAAGGAGTACAAAAAAAGAAGGACGAGAGAGAGAGAGCAAAAAGGACAATGGCACCTAATGGTCCGTTAGTGGTGCTGGAGTTGCTGGTGTTGCCGGTTGGTTCCGGCCGGAACGGAACAGCACAGAACAGAACAGTCGCACGTGGGGCGACGACGAGAGTGTCCCTCATTTATCATTTACACACCAACGCACGTGAAAACAGTCCCAACACGGCAAGATGACGGCTCGGCTCGGTCGTCGCTAAGGTTTCCATTTCATATCATCCCCCCCCTGGCAGAAATTCCATTAACGCCTTCCCTACTGATGTAGGCCCCTGTGAATGGGCCCGCGACCAGGCCCAGTCAGGCCTACGGTTTCGGTTTTGGGTCCGTCCCCATCATTTGCATTGATTAAATCACTCTGCGGTCGGGCCGGCAAATGGCTTTAAAATGCGAACCAACTTTCCGCTCAATTGTTCGTGCGTCCGTTTTTATGCACTCCGATCCCGTCCGTATTTTTTCTTTTTACGCCCGTATTCATGTTGCCGTACAAATTGCCATTGTTTTTTTATTTCACATTTCCCCCATTTTCAAAAACCTAGGCAACCTTTGGCACCTCCGCACCGGCTCCGGCTCCAATATTTCCAATAAATTTCACTCTACAGCCTCGGGCTGTCAGCGTTGGGTTTCGGTTTTGAATTGCCACTGATGAGCGGCTGAGGGGTTGAGGGGCTGAGCGGAGCAAGAGCTGGAGCTGTGCGAGTACACGATTCCCTCGAGAGCAGGGAAAATTTGTAATGTTTGTGCAATCAATGTTGTTGCCGCAACAGCCACACCGCACCGCACCGCCCCGCCCCGACCCCCTCCTTACTCTCCCACCATATCGATTTTTGGTTAAATTTGGTTTTCTTGTTCGAAATCGTTTCTATTCCAAAGTTTCGCCTTTTCATAGGCGCCACTTAAAGGGTACAACAAGCAGACGCTGTTTCCTGCAAAGATTCCAACTTCGATATGATAGATCGTCCTTTAGCCAGCATATACCTGCGTGTATTGCGTTTAAAGCCAAGCTTAACGAACTTACTCGATTGTGTGCTCCGAATATCATTATAAAAATGAATCAATCAGTTCAGCTGGGCAGTCGAATGCGAAAACGTATGGAAATTGAATACGATACAGACAGACCTAGAATGCATTCACTGCACTCCATTTTGCACCATATTGACTGCACCAGACTTCATTTTTTGGTTGTTTTGTTTTGAGAGGATTGCGCTGTAAAAACACAGTAAAAAATTGTGAAACACAACCAAATGAATCGTTGATGGTTTCATCACGCAATAAAACTGGTGGCAGAGGGTAAAAAAGTGTGCAGTTAAATGGAAATGAGAACGAAATCGGATCAAATGCCAAGTGGATGGGATTAAAGTATTCCGAATTTACACAATTTTATGAAATAAACGATATTTAATGATTCTCAGCATGGTTCAAATAGAGCAATATATATATGTACATAGGGCTGTAAGTCGAGGATGTGTTTACATTTCAAACACAACTGCCATTTTAGCGATAGCCGATACAAACGTACAACTATCTATCCGAAGGATGGCAACGCCACGCCTGACAATCAGCTGTTGCGCATAATTTAAAAAAAGCAAGACATTAAAATGTTATACAATTACTCACATCAGCTGATCCTTTAACGCTGTTATCGCTCAGATGGGTTATCCAATAGGTTTTGACTAGAGTTAATAAATAGAATAGTCTTCGCTTGTTTTTAGTGGCTTCGCCGAAGCAACAGTTAGACAAAGCGGCTAGGAAACCTGGGGCGACTGGAATCTGGCCAAACGATAATTGTTATGCAGGTCAAGAAGTACCTTCCACGATAAAGCCACTGAAAAGAACTTTAAGAGCATGTGGACAGCACCAGTAAGCACCAGACCAGCAGTAATGTTCATCTGGAGCCATCCCCATCATGGTACTGCGGCATCACTATCTCAGGATCATGGATGTCCTGAAGTACATACCAGCAGTACATCACAGCACGGACACTGATCTATGTCTATGTCATTTCATCATTTAAGATCTCTTTTTCGTGCTTTCCACTTTAATTAATTAAAATTCGATTGGTTCGAGTTCTAGAAACAGCAAAATAAGTATGTATGTTTCGAAGGTATTCCGAAACTAGTTTTCAAAAGTCACTGAGAGAACTACATTCAGAAGAGCATTAAAACTTTAATGAAAGAAGACTAAAGATTAGATTCCACTAATCAGGAGAGAGTAACGATTGTGAATGCAATAAAGTTTGATTTCCAAAGTTAAAGGCATCTCACAGAGGTAAATAAAAGCACAAAGGGCCTGGCTGGCGAAACTTTCAATTTGTTTTCCTTCGGCCTCCCCCCAATAGTCCCAGGGAGTATCCCTGAGCTAGGCATTGCCGTACGTGCACACAGGATGCTTACTTTTCTGCCTGATTTTCAAATGGCTAGAAGACAGGGACAGAGTGAGAGAGAGAAAGGGAGAGTGAGAGGAAAAGTAAGTCAGGAAAATGCCAGCATCTTTGATTAAAAGTTAAGAGCTTTAACAGCAACAGAACACCGTTTGCTCATCGCCTGACGCCTTTTCCTGATTTGTTTGCTTATTAGAGGTTTTCTTCCGGCTTGTTTGCAGAGGCGATTGAGATTGAGATTGAGAACGAGAGCCTCCTTGCTGGCCAGGTCCCTGCGTAAATATAAATTGGCTGGCGGTATTTTTAGCGCCACGGAATCACCGATAACAAAACATGACGATTTGCAAATGATGTCATAAATTTACAAACAACACGCCCAAGTGGGTGATGGGTGGTGGGTGACGGGGATGTGGGTTGCCTTGTTTATGATAAATGTCGCGGTACAACGGATATCACATTCCCGTCAACTGTCCTGCATTGTTGTCCTGTTACCCATGGAGACCCATGAGGCTGGCTGGCTGTTAGGTACGGGATGCTGGCTGCTGGCTGCTGGCTGTTGCTTGATGGGTGGTGGGTGGCAAAAGCTCGCTGTAGATTTCTCTTTTGCTGTTAGAACGACATCCACACTACTGTTAGCCGACGACTGTCAGCGGGAGGCGGGTGGGTGCCTCTGTCTGTTACGAATAATAGTTCGCTCAGGCAATCGTTTTGCTCCATCAACATCGTTAACATCGTTTTACCTGATTTCGGGGATTAGGGGGTGACACAACAAGTCAATTTTGATTTGAATTAATTAACAATCGTGACAATTAACGCAATTAAAGCGCTTAATTATGCGGTAGCACACGGTATGCATGTTCCCGAAAATGCTTGTATTTGGAACACCAGCGATTTGGGGCAAGGCCCTACCTATCTAATGTGCATAGAAAAGTGCGCTGCTACCAATACAATAACACTTTTTGTTGCGTCTAGGCACACAAATGCACTGCAAAACATGTGAATGTGTGTGCGTGTCGATCACTGATTTAAAAGGTGGGAGACGGCATTTCCGAGCTAAGAAATTCTCTTGATATACCCAATACCCAGTACCCAATCTATGTACTGGGTATCCAACTGTACACCAGTAAGTCCAGTAGTATATATGTAGTACTTACGCGTATTTATCTTTTCAAAAGTACATAGTTTCAACTAAGGGTTGCAGCCGTACCCCGTCTGCCCCTTCAGGTATTCAGTCCATCATCGGTTTTAGTTTAACTTTTGAGCATTGTTCAGAATTCAAGTGGAGAAATGTCCAAGTCGTACGTACAGCAGACGTAGCAGAACGGAGCAGGAGGAGGGCTTCCAAGGAAAGAAATACACCTGAGCAGTGCGGCAACTGCTGCAGGGGACTCGATAAAAAAGCCATCAACGAACGTTCTGTTTGCCCCAGAAACAGCACCGAAATCTACTCTGAAAACAGCAAAAGTAGCTATAGTTCGCTCCAATCCAATCCCCAATCCACTGCTCCACTGGTCCACTCTCCACTCTCCACCCCACACAGTGGACCCTTAACACAGTGCAGAGTCCAACGAAATGGCAGCTCGAAACTTTGGACAAATTATCAACTGAATGTAGCAGAAACAACAATAATCTCGGCGACAATTTCAAGAGGCAGCCCGCAAAAAAAGGCAAGCACTAACCAACTTTTATTTGGAGCTCCTTTATTCTGGTTATTGCTATTATTATTATTATTTGCATGGCATGGAGTCGGGGTAGTCCCGCCCTCCGCACCATCCAACGTCCAACATCCATAACAATTTCACCCTTTGTGTTTGGGGGGGGGAGAGTCCCTAAAAGTTGAGACCAACTTTGGGTTTTTCGTTTCGGTGAAACAGTCCTCGAACTCCACTCGGCCGGATTTCGACCCCGTTCAGAGTTCAACACTGGATAAATAGGGCTTTCCTTCGGTATCGGTGTGTGGGGGGGGGGAGGGGAAACACTCTGGCCACGACTTTAAAAAATCCGTAAGCTCCATATAATCCGTTCGTTTGGCTTTAAGATATTTCCAGCACAACATCAAAGAAAACGAAAAGCCTCCACCTCCACCCCCTTCCCCCTCCAACCAAAACGGAGGACACACGGAGGGACAAGGAAAACGCGCTCCAGGCGCACCGTCGGACCTCTTTCTGTCGAAGACCTCGCCGCCACTTTGCCGCTTTTCCGCCAAGGAGAGACATTTTACGAATTTTCGCGGACTTTTCGTTGCCAAATATTTTCTTTGAGCAGGACAACAGATGCTCCACCTGATCTGTCCTTCCTTGGAGGCAGGGCAGGGCAGAAAAAAACAAAAAAAAAAAACTCCAATTAAATGAAACTCTTTTTTTCTGTTGTTCCTGTCGCTTTTCGAGTCACTCCTGTATGCTACAGCGACAGCGCGACAAGAAGACCCATCGACTCTGCCAACGCCATAATCCAGATACGGCAGATACGACAGATACCGCGTCCGGTACAGTGGTAATGAGAGGTAAGCCGGCTACGTAGTGGATATATTTTTGAGACAGAGATTGCTTCTTTCGGGGGTGTCCTTAAGCAGACACTAAAGAAGGAAACGGAAGATTATAAATTTCCATCACATATTCAGATGCACCAGAAAGGATTTTCGTATATGGCAGGGTCCTAGCTAGCTAGATCATAGCTGCTCCTTTATTATTAGTCCTCATGAACGGAAATTTTGGTAAAATCTATTCAAGTGTGCGGCTGTGATGATGCTATTTTCGGAATGTGGCCCACTGCTTAGTCGACTGTAGTGCTTATTATCATTGGACGACCACCCACACCACCACACCAATATCGATTGGTTCGAGTCGTCCCTTCCCCATGCCCCTCCTCCGCTCCACTGAGATTAATTGAGCATAAATTTTCGATGCGCTTCGCTTCCATGGAACTGCGTGAACTGCGAAAAATACTCAGGGTGAACGGGTGTGCTGCGCTGAAAGCGTCCTTGAGCAATGTTTAATAGACTTTTAAGTCGATTTTTCGTGGCCCACAGCAGGAAAAGCACGAAGGCAGGCCATGCTCGGACTGCGGACTGCGGACTGGGCCTCCATCAAGGACCCATGTCGCGAACGGCTGTCACCTGCCGGCAGTCGTAACCATTAATCATGATTACTTCGCACTGAAGTCGACAAACGGCCTACAGCCTGTTCACAATGGCCCGTAAATTCCGGTGCTATTACTCACATTAATAAGTAATTATTTGATTCGATGCCACGCACACACCAACACAACAACGCAACAACACAACAACACAACAACACAACAACACACCAATACACCAACACACAATCGGAGACGACTCTCTGGGGGTGTGAAGGCAGGTGGCTGGATGGATGGATGGATGGATGGATGGATGGACTGTGCTAAATTCTGGCCCTGATGTGTGATGTGATTTGTGACTCCTGATGGTTGCATTTCACACATCGACACGCATCGGGTCCGGCTCATTGATTCCTGGGGCGGGTTACTAATGATACGCCCACAAATTAATTTACAATCCATTTGCGGGTGAGGTGTAGAGAGAGAGAGAGAGAGAGAGAACGGGGAGGAGGAACTTGCTGTACCTGTTTGTTATTACTTTATGCAAAACCTCAGGGAGGACCAGTTTCTATAAATGTATGGAATATATTCGCTTTTGTTCCTTAAGGATTATCTTAGATGTACATGTACATACATATAGACCTACAAAAACGATCCCCACATTGGGTCCGCGCTTAAGCGAATTGATTTGCTTGATAAACAGAAACAACTTAATCCCCATTAGATGGTCCAAGAGGAACGAACCCCAGGAGATTTACAAAGTAACGAAAGCGCCAGCACAACGATTAAAACTTTTTGCGGTGGCTCCCTGGCCCCTGGCTCCCTGCCCTCTGTTCCACGCCCCAGTCTCCTGCCGGAGCCTTCTCCCACAGAGAACACACACAGTAAGTCGAGGACGAGTCGAAACTTTCTGCTTTGCGGTTAATTCGTTTTTATTTTCAGTTGTGGCGATTGTTTAACCGAAAGCCTCAAAACCAACTGGCGCCAGGCCAGGCCCGGCCTGACCCTCGACTCTCCGTTTCGGAGAGTGCCACAACAAGTGACATGTCAATCAATGGTCCAGACAGAGGCCAGGACAACGGAGCGCCCGACCGCCCGTCCGCCCGCAGTCTGCCACCAGATGTGTCTACTTGCCCTCGAACAGAAGGAATTGGCCCCGGAGCCGGACAGCTGACAACGGCCCGAAGCTCTCGATTGTTGAAAGTTGTTGCTGGACCCACAGCGGCTTTTCAGCTGGAATTCGATTGTATACCACACAAAGAGGGCGATTGCTGGGCGATTGCTGGGCGATTGCTGGCTCCTTATTTAAGGTGCCACAGAACAAAGCCACAGAAAAATAGAGCAGTACTCGTAGATAAAGTGGAGATATTTATTATCAACGGAACGGAAGCCATTGGGAAAATAGTTTTCACTCAAAAGTGCTCCTTTGGCTCGCGCTCGCGGGAAGATGGTCAGCAATTGCTGCGCCGGAAACCATCTTTGCCAGACAGAAAAGCTGCTGAATACTGAGGAAACGCGTAGACAAAGGCGGCTGGGGATAAACGTTTTGTGTGTGCGGGACTGGGAGTGGAACTGGGAGTGGGACTGGGAGTGGAAAAATCCCTAAAAAGCAGCAGCAGCAAGGAGGGGAAACAACACACGTATCCGTCGGGCATTATCCTGCTGGCCAGCATTCCGTGGGATTTGCTCAACCATTTCTTGCAGTGAGTCAACATAAGTGCGGAGCGACCTCTGGGGTCCAGGTAGCGGACAATGGACAATGGACTCGCATTCATACATACAAATTGCACTTTGAGCGCACACAGGACGCATGCAACTGGGTCAACGTACGCGTACGCAGGGCCGTGCCCCATCCCGCTGCCAGGCCGGGCCGGGCCGGGCGGGGATAATGTCAGACCCAGAGACACAGACGCAGCCACAGAAACAGAAGTCCTGAGGTGCTTTGTTCTGTGCACTGGCGATAAGCATCTGGCGTTCAGCGTTCCACTGTCCGAGCGTCCCTCTGAAGCGCTTCCATCCAGAAAAGGCGCTTAAAAGGCATGACTTCTCGGACGCAGCGCACACCTAATGGCCCTCAGTGCGAGTGAGGGCGAGAAGGGTCCTAAATTGCCAGGACTAGCACCAAAATAGCACTTTGTTTGGTCATTAATGAAAGGTGTGAATGCTTCGAGTGTCTCCCACCTCGAGGACCTAGGATACCCCCTTCCGAACAGGGTATCTCAGAGCAAACTTTTTGGAACTTTGCACAGGGCTTAGCCCCGCAGATAGCTCTGCCAGCTCTGCTCTGCCACACAGAACATAAATGAAATGCGCTCAAAGCCTAGCTCAGCGGGAATGAGAAGCGCTCAATTGGGTTCTAGATGGGGGTCTGATGGGGGCATGGGGGCATGGCGTGTGTGTGGGCGGGTGTGCGGGTGTGCGGGTGTGCCCGCAATTGCGACGAAACGAGATACATTTTTGTACAGAATTCCGTATCGCTTTAATTCGGCGATGACTGGCGAGCAAACAGCACGGAAAATCTCTTCAAAGTCCAAACGTTTTCTAATTGAGTGTCAAGTTTAAAGATGATGAGAATCAGACTATTGCTGCTGCCTTTGCTGCCCTGCGTGCTGTTCATAGGTCCCCTCAGGGGTGAGTAGGGAGGACCCAACAGTAGAAGAGCCAGAACATTTAACATACCATGTCAACCCGCAGCCAGCTGTCCCATCTATCTGACCATCTCGCTGTCCGGCAAGGCCTTGCACGACTCTTGCCTGGAGGTCAACTGGGGTCCCGACTGTGCTGGGCCGCCCGAATGGATCGGCATCTATGGCCAGGATCCGACCATTTCCAACTTCCAGCCGGAACTGCGTATCAATGGCATTACCAATCGGACAGGCAAACTGTCGACGCCCATAAAGCTGGGCAAGCTGCTGTTTCCCGGGGGATGGAATCGTCACGATAGCAACGAGGTGCCGGCCACACGGTATCCCAGGGGCAAGTGCCTGCCACATTATGTGGCCAGCTACAATGGCACGGAGCTGCTGACCGTCGAATGTCTAAAAATACAGCCCAATTGGATGGCCCAGATCAAGGATGGGGACCAGATGCCGCTCAAGAGCCTCTTCCTGCCGGGTAGCCATGCCTCGGGCGCCTTCATTGCCAGCTACAGCAAGACCAAGTCCCTGCTCGTCAAGGACTATCTGGTGGCGCAGCATTTCGATGTCTGGTCGCAGCTGGTCTTCGGCATACGCTATCTGGACTTTAGTGTGGGGTGAGCATTGGTTCTTTGTAGTCTTTGAAATGGATGACCAAATGATAATTATCTCCGTGTCCGTCTCCGTGTCCGTCTCCGTCTCCGTACAGCTACAAGTACATGGACAGTGACAACGATGCCGACAATTTCTGGATAGCCAACGAGAACATGTTCATCATACCCTTGGCGGGTGTGCTGCGCGACGTTCGTCATTTTGTGGAGCGTTCTGGGGAGCTGGTCATCCTGGACTTTAGCTCCTTCCCGATAGGATTCTACAAGCATCCGGAGATCTATAGCTCGCTCTTTCACCTGCTGCGTCAGGAGCTGGGCGAAGTGGCCTATCAGCGAAATGTGACCCTGGATGAGCATTGCGCTAACCGTAACTTTCGGCAGCTCCTGTCGCTGGGCATACATGTGGTGTTGCTGTTTCCCACCCAAGAACTACCTTATCCGGAGAATGGTAAGCTTCGGTAGGAATAATTTTTGATGATTTTGATGACTTATCTGCTCTCCGCACAGAATCGGGCCTCCTCTGTTCGCCCTGGCAGCGCTTCAGCACCAGCTACATGAACATCTCCCAGACACTGGACTATATGCGACTGCTGTTCAGCAGGAAGCCAGATGGACCTGTCCAGGACGATGGCTGGATATTCACTGCTGTCAAGAGCATGGAGCAGACCCTCAACACACACAAGCTGCAGACGGCCAAGGAGCGGGCGGCAGTCATCAATCCCAAGGTGAATCAGTGGCTGAAGGGCCCATGGGGCATGAATGCCAATGTCGTGGCCATGGATTACTTCAGCAACACGAATATCGTCGATTTGGCCATACAAGTGAATGCCCACAAAGCCTTCCTGCTGGCCACCAAGAACAAGTTTATTAACATGGAAATATTGCGTTGAAAACGCTGAAAACAGATTATAAATATCGTAAATATATCCAATATCGTATATTCAATTGTAAAAGCTGGCAGACCTACCTAGCTGAGGCACAATCCCCTTAGTGTGTGCAAGAACCACATGAAAAGCTGCTCTAGTAGATACATGAACCCAAGCAGCAAAGCTTGAGCGAATAAACGAACCGGTTTTTTTAACCGTTTGTACCGCCAACTGGCATTTGGCTAGTAGTTCTCTCACGATATTCGGGTCTATGTAGTCTCGACCTTCATGCGTTGCCTAAGCCGTAATTAAAAAGTGCACGCAATCTAAGGTCAGCGCTTGACTTTTCAGTCATTGAAAATGGTATGGAATGTAGATCACATCACCAATTTGCATAAACAGCATATCGGCTGTCAATAGCCATTTACGTTAGGATTTCTGTATGACGACTAGTGCAATGCCAATTCCAGCCAATTGAAAAATGGCAAGTGTCGAAACATGTAGAATTCTTAGCAGTCCCAGTTCCAGGAACGATGACTCAGACAAATGTCATGCAATTCATTCATTAAATTATTTCGTAATCAATAGCCAGACCCCAGAGAAGTGCCAGGTCAGCTGGTATCGCTATCTGGTACGTGTGCCATCGGAATGATTGCATTTCCATTATCCATTATGCATATGCTCGAGGTACTCGTATCGTGGTGATGTAACCGCCAAGAAGCAAGAAGCCATGTGACAACGGGACGCCAGCAAGACTAGTTCAAATGTCTCACCTTGGCTAATACGAAACCGGATCTGCCAGATCAGAAAGTTCCATGCCGCAAGCAAACTAATTGAAATTAACTGCAAATTTATCCGATGATGTGGAGAATGTATACTTTTTTTGTTACAGTGGTGATACTTCGATAGTTCACACGATAGGCGAACAGTGGTTATTTTCAAAATTACCGCCAATTCTCAAAAAAATATCGATATTTGATAGAAAGGTAGGGACAACAGGCATAAACAGCTGAAGAAAATTGCAAGGCTCATACGAATCTCACCTCACCTGCGATCATACATATGATATGACTTGAGGACAGGGCTGTCCCCACGGTATGATAGGCCATGGGGTGGATTTTATCTTGCATGCGTTGCATTTTCTTGGCCGTTTTGCCTGTTTTTCCTCAGCAAGGGGAATTTTATAAACTGAATGTGTGTTAAATGTTTGTTAAATAACTGATCTCATAAACTTTTTTTTGTATATTTAGTAGGTATGAGTAATAATCTCCATGTTTTTAAGCTATATCAGTGCAATTTTTTACTGTTACCAAATATGTGTGTCGGGATCGAGGCATACGGGAATTTATGTATGTACATATATACGGGAATCTAATTAAATGCATGAATAGGTCAAAAACATTTCAATTTCAATAACCAAAAAAAATATGGTTAGTGGCTTGTCCCATGTAACGAAAATCTAGTTTTACCCGACCCCTAATAACTCAACCGTAGTGCAAATTAGTCTTTTATATTGTATATAATTTAGATGACCATTTTGTCTAGTACAGAATATAGAATTGAATGGAACTGCACTTCTAGGCCTCTTGGAAGTGCAAAGTTTCTCCTGTCTGCGATTGCAGTTGAATGCACTTTGTGTGGACGCGTGTGTGCGCGTTGATTAATGCCAAACGATATAAGCCAATGACTGATAAGACAATCTTTATTAGTCCACTGATCCAACAAAGCTTCCTTTGAACCCTTTGTTGTGGTCAATTATCAGGACAACAGAGACGCTTTTGCAATACCCTGCAATTAATTGGAAAATTGGTACCCAAAAAATGATTTCGCTTGACGGGGTAATGGCTCGAAGCTAGAGCTTATCTCTCCTCAAAAACGATAAAGAATGAATATCTTTTAGTGGTTTTCTCTAGACAATAAAATTGCATCTCATTTGTATACCCCATGAAGATGAAGATTGATGAAGATGTTTTCGGTATGAGTACGGGCAATGAGTACTTCTCTCGTGAGCAAACTGTGAGCTCACCCGTGAGCCGCAGGCTGCGTCATAGCCGATGATTTGTTCATGGGCGTGCCGTACCGTGTCACCTTTGTGGTGGGTGTGAGGTTGCTTTTTCAATCACCAAACCATCCATCCATCTACCTGTAGTGTCTGGGTAATTTAGTACAAAACAAACAACAAGTTTTTTTTCCATAATATGTTAGTTTTATTATAAATAACGCACGCTGTATGAGCGTACATATGCGCATGGGTGCATACTTAGATATATTGGCTGCACTCTTATCTATTATTACATTCGGGCTTTTCCCCTCTGCTTTCATCCGACAGTTCTGCAGTGGATTTCGCAGGGTAATTCGAGTCATAATCAAAATTGCATATTTATCTGTAGCGAAGGCAACGGCCAGCTGAAGGATCGCTCCTCCAGCTGGCCGTTGCAGCCGCTGATCGGACCTTAATTTGATACAATTTTGACTAATGACTCTTATGTTAGGGTTTGTTCTTCTTAAGAAAAATATACACGCATCACATCGGTGAAGGGCTTCCGGCATAGCGGGCACTTGGTCACGGACGAGGCGCACTTGGCGCAGGCCACCACATGTCCGCAGGGTAAAAACGCCGTGTTGTACTCCGCGGCATAGCAGATCTTGCATAGCTTTTCCTCGGGAATGACCGGCGAGCCGTTGGGCGCCGGTGCTGCACCTCCAGCCGTGCTGGGACTGGCCGCTGTTGCCGTGGTGGTGCTGGCGGCCGACACGATCTTCTCGTAGATGCGAGTGGCCGCCGATGGGGCCACATCGCCGGAAGGGGCCTCGACCGTCGCCGTCGCTGCTGCTGTTGCTGTTGTAGTTGTTGTGGAGGAAGCGGCAACTGCTGTCGTCTCGTCTGCGCTTGTGCTGCTCTCTTCTTTCTCTGCGACTGGATCTGGCTTGGCAGCCACAGCGTCGATGTAAAGCTGCCCCTTCATCAGCTTGACGAAGCGGCACTGGCTGAGCCAGAGAGCGTGCTGCTCCCAGGGCTCGTCGTTGTCGTCCCAGTCCTTGAGACCACCGCCACAGCTGAAGCAGCGGACGCGGTCGCCGACGCCCGTGTAGAAGAAACCCGCCTCGGCGAGCTGCATTGGCTTCTGCTTCAGGTTGCGCGGCCATTCCTCGAAGGTGCGCAGGCGCGCCGACTCCACGGCGTACTCGGGATATTCGGGAAAATAATTGCCGCTGGCCACTTGCCGACACGTCTCCGGCTGGACATCTCCGTTGGCCTGGGTGGCCGCCGTCGAGGTGGCAATGGAGCTCATCAGCGGGGATACAGCGGTATTCATGCCGATGGACTGTGCAATGTGCGACATGGGTATGCGACCCTCGGCGTAGGCGCTCTCGCGTAGCTCGACCGTCGAGTCGTTGGCGCCGCAAATGTCGTAGCTGATTGGGGGCAGGATGCGTTCGAGGGCCTCGCTGTTCAGCGGCACATTGTTGGTGGTGCGACGGCGCAGGAGCGGACAGTTGGGCGACCAGCGCAGATGCTCAGGTACAGGTTGATCATCGAGATCCCAGCGCCCGATCTCCACCTCGCAGAAATAGCACTTGACCTTATCGTCCTCGTTCGTATAGAACATGCCCGTTCGGGCCAACTGATTCTTGTCGAGCCAGGCCAGAGGCCAATTGCTGAAGGTTTTCAGGCGCGCTTCCTCCCGATTGTACTCGTTCATGATATTGTAGATGTTGTTCTTGAACAGTTGCGTCGCATTCGTATTGTTGTCCACCTGGTCGAGAACCGCTGTCAACTCGAGTGCAGCAGTTGGTCCATAAATGTACCTCGGATTGGTTAATACATTTGCCATATTGCTCTCTGTTTGTTGTTGCTTTTATCTACTCTGGATTGTTGCTGTTGCTGTTGCTGTTGTTTTTGTTGTTGTGGGTGAAGCAGATCCTTTGTTTCTCCTTCAATTACTCCTCTCTGCTGTGCTCGAAACTGGAATGAAAGAGCGTACAAGAATCACGGTAAATATATATATTTTATGGTACGTGTGATAAGGAAGATAGATAAGGAAGCCTGGATAACGAAAACACTCCTATTGACGCTGCTCCGCGCTGCGTGTGCGCCCGACCGGCGCCTAACAAGGTACTAGATACATTTCAATGAATCAAACGCTGTCTGCCGCACCGAGTGACTGGTTCGTTCTAGCAATTACTGCCAAGTGTACTATAGGTGTAATATATTCTAGAAGAATATATCACGAATGGCGGCTACATCTATGACCCGTCATGACATTTATACCGAAACGTTTCCTTATAATAACAAGCGGTAAATAACACATTTTCACAACATTATTAATCAGCCCAAAATATTTTTATTTTGCACAGCCCAAAAACCACTCTATCAACCTTATCACTTGATTAATTAATACCTTTTTTGATTAAAAAAAAAAAAGAAAACAATCTCAATGAATTTTGTATATTGTATTTGTCAGACAGAACAAATCTGCAGTCCGGGAGCCTTGTGTGTATGTGGAAAACTGAAAAACTGAAAGCTGAAACGCAGTTCAAGAAACTAGAGATGGATGGAGGCAGCATCAACGAACCTTAAGAGCCCTTAAGAGTCCGGGGCAGACTGCCGGGCGACACAGTAGTCGTCTCGCTCGCACACACGCACGACACGACACCACACCGTTTAGCGCCATCCGCAGGGTGGTTTTCCCTTTTGGGTAGGAATACGTTGGGTAGGACAAAAAATACGTCAAAGCATGGAGTACGCAACGTTACAACCGCCCGTGACAGCAGTGCGCCGAAGCGACCCGGCGGGAGGACATACGAACTGAATGGTGGGTGGTTTAACAGGGTGGCGCCTAGAAGCTGCGCGACAGCACGCGCAGGGGCTGACTCACTCGAATAGTATAATATAAGTAGAAAATGCTTGAGGAGATGTCGAAAACAAGTTGTTTACAAAGGCGGCACGGCACGGCGCGGCACGGCTGACGTACACGACGGCGGCACTGCTGCATAGGCGGATATGCTAATCGAGCGATAGCAGCCCACAGCCCACACAGATACCGACCCAGTGGTAGTAAGTATCGTGGCAATTATAGTAATAACAGGAAGAGACTATACTATCTCAGATCTGCCAAACAGCAAATACAGTGATGGCTCTCTTGAGCGGACTAATCGAAAGAATGGAAACCATCGGCGTACTATCTAATCGTATCAATAAGTAAAAATACTATAAACAAAAATTCATGCGAAACAAAAAACATTCCACTGCGAATGGAAAAGTCGTAACCCCATAGTCGGTCGTACCATACCATCGATCATTAACTGCAGCCGGAGGAAGGCCTGCTGCAAACTTCTTTAAACTGCAATGTATGGTGGGGTGGTCTTTAAAGAGATTGTAAAGCCGTTTTTCGACATTTACGCTCAGTACGACTCTCGGCTTGGGGCATGGCACGAATGCGCTCGGCTCCGTTCAAAGTCCAAATTTCAGCCACAAACCAGCCAAACCCGCCAAACAATTGTGCATCGTGGGGCACCCAGGGGGTGGTGGTGGTGGTGGTGGTCGTGTTGGTGCCATGCACCACAGGCCTCTCTGACTGTGAGAAAGTTTTAATGGAATGCAGTCAAACCACTGTGGAGACGGCGCACTCTGCGGTAGAGTAGCGTGAAGTGGAGTGGGGTTTCGGGGGGGATGGGGCCTTGCATGGGGTTTGCCAGCATAAAGCGCAGCATAAGCCGTGCTATGGCCAGGCCAGAGAGTGCAGCGAGACAGCACTGTGGTGTGCAGACGAAAGAAACCATCAATGGGAAAAACAACTAACAACGAGAACACACACACACATGAACTAGAAGAGAGAGGAAGAGAGAAAGAGAGAGATAGGGAGAGCAGCAGAGGGAGCAACAACAAATGCAATTGTAAATGTACAAATGCTGCCTGCTGCCTGCTGCCTGCTGCTGCTGCTGCTGACTTCTTTGGATCTCCGAGGGGGAAATGGTGGCGTGGTGGAGTGGTTGAGTGGTGGAGAGAGCTGGGAAGCTGGAGGCTACTGTTGGACTGCCTGGCTGCTCTGTAGAGGATCCAGAAACTGCACACTGCATTGTTCAAGTGGAGCAACAAAAGATGGAGAGCTTGAGATGCAGTTACTGCTGTCTCTGTCTCTGTTCAATTACAAACCGTACACATTTGCCGGAGACCAAAGCAGGCAAAGGCAAAGTGCGGTACAAAGTGCAGACCGACCGTATTGCAATTACAGCTGCCTACAAAGTGCAGACAGACCGTATTGCAATTACAGCTGCCTCTCGCCTTTCTCGCCGCTCGCTGTTATTTGTTATTGTGGAATGCCAGACCCAGAGCCCCCTCCCCGCCCCATTAACAATTGTAATGTAAACGCGCTGTGGCATTTCTCGCTTCTCTTATTTTTCCAGGAAATTCAAGCAAAAGTTCAAATCAGTGTCGCCATATGCCAAGGAATTTGCATTCATTTAATACATCTGTATGTACATATGTATGTATGTTTGTTTGTTTATATGTGCACACACTTACCAGGGCAGGCGTGAAAATACAGGGCTGGAGCAGCGAACTTTTATAATTACAAGTGTTTTGGTTTTCAAACTGTTTTTGAAACCAATCCAATCCAAACCGAACAAACCAACTACAAATCAAGATCGATATACGATATGTATGTACATACATAGACCGTGGAGCGCCTTCTCCCAGCACCAACCGAATGCACACTGACACAAGGCCTCCCTGGGCGCATGAATGGCATGGGAACAGAAAATCCCAACCAAGAAATACCAAAGTGGAAAGACACAACACAACAACAACAACAACAACAACATAGGAAAATCATAATCAAAGGCCAGGCCAGCCCAGGAGGCAAGGCAACAAACAGAGGAATAAACGAGCTCAAAAGACAAGACCCAGGAGGAGGAGGAGGAGGAGGAGGAGAGGAGACCCAAACCTAAAACGAGGCGGCAGCCCCGCAATGGAATGGAATGCAGTCGTGCAACTTTTCTACAAACTCCGCCGCATAAAAACGCTAAAGTTGGAGCTGCTTTTCGAGTTTTCTGATTGGAATAAACCAAAGCCAGTCTCTGTCTCTACCTCCGTCTCAGTCCAAGCTCTGGGCATGGGCCTGGGCCTGGGTGATTGGAGTTTTTACTTGTTCTCGTTCTCCCTGTTGTTGTAAGTGAAGGTAACCGCAGAGGCTCAACCATGGAAAAGGTTGTGTGTTGCGTCGCTCTGTGTATGGGAGCCCCTGAGCCAAAGCCGAGACTGTGGGAAACTATTATAAACACTTTACCATTCTTTTTGTTGTTGTCTTCGAGATTGGAATGCGGTGATACCAGATACGACAACAACATGAGACGGAACAGAGCAGGACAGATACAGATATAGACAGAGAGACAGAGAGAAGATACCAGAGACCCATGCATGAGTCGCATCGTGCTCAAATCTCATGGAGAGAGAGAGAGAAGAGAAATGGAAGGAGGCCCTACAGCAAAAACAAAAAAAAAGAAATAAATAAATAAAGCAGGAGGAGGTAGGCAACCTTCAAGAGTCGAATCTTTAGATACCCTTCCATATCCTACCGATAGATCATCGATCTTACAATTTAAGCTATGTGACTTGGCTATATCGACCAGGCTGTTCATGTTGATCAAGAATTTTAATACTTGAAAAGTCCAGCATCAGAAATATTTAAACTTCTCTGCGTGGCAAACATCTTGTTAAAATTATAATACCTTTCTTGCAGAGGCATCAAAGAATCAACAAACATACTCGCACACACAAAGAACATTCTTGCATGATCTCTCTCTCTCCACCTTCTTCTTCTTGTGCGAATGAGTGTGTGTGTGTGTTTGTGTGTATGCTGTGGCCTTCCAAGAAATGCAGCACAAGAGGCGGAGGTAGAGCAACCGCACAAAACGACCGCCGACGTCGCCATATGCCGCTGTCGATAAAATATGGGATGCTGGGGTTTCTGGACCCCAGCGCTCAGGCTTCTCTTCTTCTCTTTCCAACAAAGGGCAATATTGTAATCATAATAAATGCGCCTGAGCCGCTGCTGCAGAATGCATTAAGAGCGGCCTCATGCCGTCCCTGTCGGTCTGACGGTCTACCCTATTGAACATTGATCGATTGTCCAAAAACTAACGGCGGCTCAGTTCAAAGACCTCTCCGACCGCCCGCCCGCCACCACCAACACCGCTAGCATTTTTATAGGGAATGGGAATAGGAAAAGCCAGCTAAAGAAAGAAAATTCCTCTCAAACCCAAAGTCAAGTCGTGCTCGCCTTTATCATGGCAGCATCGCGCATCGCATCGCATCTCTTCCATTCCATCCAATCTATGAGACTTCGTATGTGGGTACGCTCTCATGGAAATTCCCGAGAGCGCATTAAATGCGCCTCGTTAGTGGAAATAATGGTTGAAAGGTCGTTTTTCACGCCGGACGAGACGAGACGAGACGAGACAATACGAGACGAGAGGGGGCGAGACAAGGCAAGGCGAGGCTCAAAGGTCGACAAGAGATGATTCAGCTGGAGAGCTCAGAAAATTCCGGGAATTCCAGAATGTAATTTTCTTCATCTTATGCTGCTTCCTCCCTTTCGTCTGTGTCCCTTTCAAGGGCCGCCCTGGTCCATTCCCACTCATGCTGATTGCCGTCGCGTCTGCTGGCGATAACAAATGAAAATAGGATGAAAGACAATACTTGTATCCCATTGTGTTCTGTTCTATTTCGAGAAAATTCAACTCCCACCATTTCCCGTACACGTGAGAGCTGTTGATTAAGCACGTCGCATCGTTTTATTGGTGAAAAGCGTGGAAAATCCACTCCATATTAGTTCTTTCTTCGATGCAGTGTGGGAGTAAGAATTATAGGGACCACCACCAGCGTTGTGTAGGTATATTGTGGGATTAGGTGTGGGTGTGGGTGTAGGTGTGGGTGCGGCGACAGACTGCAATGGAGACTGGCAATAATGGAAAAAGTTGCATCGCGGCGAATCGCAACGTTGGCAGAGCAAAATATTGAGCTCGACTCGGGCAAAGCTCATGCTGAAAGGCGACTGACTTTCTCTTTGTTGTGTGTTGTTGCCTTCTCAGAAATGAACGCAAAAGTTCAAAGCAATGAAGCATAAAATAAAAGGCACAGCACAGCAAAAAGCATAGTGAACATTGGCAACAATGCACAACGATTTTGAGCTGGGCTGGAAGGACGGAAAGCACAGCACAACACAGCACGGCACGGCACGGTCTTTGACCATGGTTTATGGATGGACTAGGGCTGCTCTTCTGCTTCTGCTTTTGCTTCTGTTTCTGCAGAGCGGATCACGCATGAGTGCACCACTTCCGTTCACAGCGGATGTGTCAGACAAAGAAGCTAATGCTTCGGTGGTGAGTGACAGAGAGGAGAAGAGCGGATAAGAGTGGAGCGGCGGCGGAGGGCTGGGCTCGGATTATGCGACATGAGCGTGTGTGTGTGTGTGCGTAAAAGGAAGTGCATTACACATAGTGTATCGTGTATCGTAAAAAATAAAGTGTGTACCCAGCAAGCGACGAGTCATTCCGTACAACATCTGTTCCTGGGTGTATGGTGTATGATGATGCCATGATGATACTATTAGAAACAAACAATTCCAATTAACTTAGAACGGAAACGGGAACGAGAGAGAAGTTCTCTGCGGACGGACTCGTGTGTCATATCGTGACCTTCCAGTCTGTTAAATTTGGGAGCAAACTGGTATATTATTTTGCATGGCTGTAGTCATCGTTTAATTATATAGACGAAACCGCGTATTGCGTATTCCGAAATTCGGATGAATACAAAATTGGTGGCATTGTGCCCGCCCCTCCCTCCAGCAAGCTCCTCTCTCTGCCTCTCTCATTCTCTCTTTTTGCCGAATTGAGCATGTTGTTTTTAAACGAAGTCTGTGGTCTGTGGGGGGGTTGCGATGCAGGGGGACGTTGTATGAAAAAATTGAAATATGAAACAGGGTTACCATATGGTGGAAAGTTTCTGTTTCAACAGCCCGAAAAAGCCGTACAAACAGGTGTGTCATTGATATTTACATTTTCACAATCAGAAAAATTTGCGAAGCCCTGGTGTTAAAAAAAAAGCGGGTAATTTTGTAAACAATGTTCAGTGTAAATACATATATCGCAACTCTACGGTCGCCATCTTGTTATAATCATCATACAAAAAACATACATACACCCGACAAAAATGAAACAAACGTTTTCGGCATCTTCTTTGACTACAAATTTGAACTGATCTTTGTTTATTAATTTATAGTGTGGTTTGAACTATATTTACTTTTCACTAACTGCATATATACATTTGACCTTTTCTTAACTACACCAGATTACATTCGACAATTTTGTCATACGAACAACATTTTTACGATAGCCGTTTGCTGGTGTGCGAGTGTGGTTTTTTCCTCTGGTTTGTATGTGTAACAGCGAGCAAATACATGAAAATTTATTTTAGCTTTTGGGCTTCTGATGTCACGTTTTCAGTGTATTGTTTTGGGGTTAAATTCTGTTAAAGTACACCAAATATACACAACTGCAGCTCACCTTGACAATTTTTCTCTTTATGTTGAAAAACTCAAGTTCCCCTAGTGATTTCCCTTTTGCTGTGAGATTCGACGTCACAGAAAACAGCATATACAGCGCTGTTTTCACAGTTATATTGATTTTCTCTTGAACTAAATGAACGAGAAACACAGAACGAACACTTTGTTGAAACGTACACACTCTTTTCTTTTATAAGTTCCGTTTTTGTCAACAATTTCAATGCCAACTATCACAATGGAGTCCGAGAAATACTTTAGTTTTTGTACTTATTATTTGTTATTCGTTATTCTATGATTAAATGCATAAGTTTATATCAACATATAAGCGCCGCGCTCCATGAGAGTTTTACATGCGAATGATTTTTGCCGAATGACAGAAACGAACGAGCCCAGCCGACGCGAGCCGAGCTGTTTCGATGACGAAAACAGGTAAGCGCGCAGGGTAAACTATTAAAAAGGTTTGGTATGTATAAGAGTGAGCATAGTAGTAGCGGCCTATACCAAAGACAATATAAGCAATAAGATGAGTGTGTTTTTTAGCATTTTTAGAGTTGACACTTTTAGAAAACGCTTGCCTTAAAATATCAGAATAACTGTCATTTTGTACATATTTGTATACTTATTTTGTTTAACAAATATATTTTAATATATATAATGAGCGGATATACAAATGTAAATACACATAATACATTTCATACACTACTCCTCCCATTGGGATAGTCCTATATATATAAAGAATATACAGTATGTACTCTTTATATATATTTAATTGCACGGTAGTACATTATATTATATAATAATATATTTGATCACATATAACATAGTTATATGCGCTGAAAAAAATAGTTATGTCATCCATGATTATGGGTATTAATGAAAATTTTTATGCGCAAGTACTGAAATCTGTATATACCCATTTATTACCTATCTACATATATGTCATTAATATCCATAATCATGGATTACATATATAATTTTTCAGCGCATATTACTTTTTAATATTTGATCACATATATTATTAGGTATATAATATAATATACCATACAATTAAATACACACTTGTGTATATACAGTACACACTGTATAGTACGATTCCGGTACCCGAGTCGACGCCTTGGTATCGCATGTACAGACATCGTTAGGCGACCGCCGTTTGACTGTATGGTTAGTGGTTGAAGCGCGGCCAGTACCCAGTAAGAGATATGTATTTATGCCAACGAGAGAGCATACCTTGTTGTTAATGTACCCTGCCGTCACTTATAAACTGACTGTATAAGTGCATTTACTCAGTCTGCGTTTTGGAACAGCTGTAAATTGGGAAAACTTTCATAAAATAAACCCCCTATTTAATACTAGAAAACAATTAATCTATTAATGATCTGCTTTGGAACATTCGCTTCGTATTCGTCATATTCGTCAAAAGAACACATGGAAAAACATGCACTCCACCCCACGCACTCGAATGACTGGACGATGATGAACTGCATCCATCATCGTGTTGGCGCAGGCTCGTACAACCCCTTACTACGGCTAGTATTAGTACGCAAGATTTACCGTACAACCGCCAGGACCAGCACTACGGTTATCCTTTTCCCACTAGCCAGAGCCCATTGGAACCTCCAGGATCATTGATTTTTTCGAGCTCCTGCCAGGGCATGCGCCGGGCATGGTACGGCTGTTGGACGCGGCGCGTGTCAATGCACCATCGCTGCTGCAGTCACCCGGCCCTGCCCATAAAAAAATCCTCCGGCACCTTCCAGAGGCAGACGCCTGCTCCTCTGGATGGAGAGGCGAGACCAGTCGAGGCGAGTGCGTCGACAGCAGCTGCGGTTTTTTCTGTATGCGCCTGTTTCACTCCGACCCTCACCTTTTCTCTGACTCTCTGTCTCTTTCTCTGCCTCGCTATCTCGCTTTAGCCTGTCTGGTCTTTTGTTGTTGCCAGTCGACAGCTGAAAATTCAGGGAAGTAAGTCTTTTATCACAACAGTATCTTTGAGCCAGGCCGGGCCTTAAACTCCAAATGTAAAACAGAGAATTCTAGAAATTACTAACAGCTGCAGGACCCAAGAGCCTTCCTTTGTGAGGCTTGAGAATCGATTAATTTAGTCTCCTTCTTACCCCACTTACCGTATTTTATTCTGGGTAAATATTTTATAATTTTGATTAATATTCAAATAATCGGATGCCAAAACTGAAACAGATCACCGCTTATCACCACGTACATTCTGGGTCAAGAAAAGTGCGAGAAGATCGCTTTAACTGCCCCTCGAGCCGAGTGCAGATCTCAAAATTACGAGTAATTTTCTTTAGCTGATACGCTTGTTTCCACTTCTGCACTTTTCAGTTGCCCCATAGTGTAGCACATATTGAAAGATTAGAACATATGTACATATGTACGTACTTACATACATATATATAATAATTTTATTTACAAGCGAATAGGCTCCGTTGATTTTGTAGGGTTTCTCCCCTGTTTGAGCTTCGTTGCTATACTTCAATACTGATAAAGGTATCGTCTGTATGAGGGGACTACAAACCCCAAACAACATTTGATTGTATGTACATATGTACATATGTATATTGCATTTCCCTGTAAAATTATTGGTGTTAATAAAAAACAATCACACAGATGTATGTAAGTACAGATAATTTTCTCAGAGAATATTTCCATCCCACAACTAGTTTTGTAATCTTTAAAGATAGTTGAAAGATAAAACTTGGAATCTTCAGTACTTTTAGGTACTTCACTCTTAAAAGGGTCTGTTATCGACTTCAAGTCGGGTTCATCCCTGATTGATAACACGAGAGATATGTCATTATTGTTTTACGTTCTCATATATGTACAAGACTGTTATCAATTGATTTACCTATCTTTCTAAGAATCCGCTTATAGAAACAACACAACACCTGTGGTCTTAAATACTTGACGTACCCCAAGACACGCGCAACAGGAAATATGTATGTATGTCTTGAAGGTTTACCACGGACTATAAAGATTGATCGATTTATATAGATATTACATTCTCTTTGTTCCACTATCAAAAGAAGTCGAACTTTCGTGGTGCATTCTTTGGACTGTAGACTATACGTACTAAAAATTGTGTTTAATCAAAGCCGTTATATTGTATATTTTTAATTAGAAACCCATGACTGGCACAGTGGCCATATCTGGTACGCTGACGGCATTGTAGTTAACAATTTCAAAGGAAATACCAGCACGTTCATCGATATACTTGGGACTCGAGGGGATACAAAAAGATTGCCCGGTTGAATCACGGTGGAATATGGAAATCGGACTCAGACTGGTGACAGCACGCGCCATTCGCATAGTGCGTCTAGGAACGAAACGGAACGGAACCGCAGACGCGATGAACTTTTATAATTTTATAAATAAATTATGCTAAATTTACCAAGAAGATGTCGCGACGCATTTGAAAAATCTGCCTATAAATGCGGCAAAAGTCTAGACGACTTTGACAGGTCTCCGCTGGGAGAGAGACCAAGTCGAAGGCGGAGTCCACAGTTCAACCGAAATCCGGCGGAGATGCAAATTCTATTTGTGGATGACAAAATGCAGTTTGGCTGTCTTTGTTGTAGTTTTTTTATTTGTTTTGTTTTCAGTTGCAAAACAACTGATCACCCCAACCCACCGCCCCCCGCCCCCCATGAGAACGCAGTTGTTGGACAAGTTTCAGCTGTAAATCCCTGGCTCAAGCCAAACGGCCTTGCAAGGCCTTTTAAAGTTGTTGCACTCGCCTCGTTCTTGTTGTTGCTACGAGTATTTATTGTAAGATTACTCACCCATACACCCAAGCAGATCTCTCAGACCTACAGATTTGAGTACATATTACATTACCGATGCAGAGGGTACTATAACTATGATAAAACCAGCTATGAAAATAACCAAGAGATTAAGGAACACCCATGGCTCTGATGGATACAGATACTATTCCTCATTGAAGCAAGTCTATGGAACGTTCCATCTGGCATGGAAAGAACGGATCCGATCCGAAAGAATGGATCTATTCCACAAGGCAGTTTAGGCGTACAAGAGTGTACAAACTTCGACATTAAAGAGTGCTCACCAGGGGCACTATTTATATATAATTGTCTCGGTTGCTTGTTGCTAAGTTTGTGGTTTTTAATTGACAGCCAAATGCAGAGAGCCATAACCGGTTTGCTTTTGCTATATTTTTGCATTCTACTCTTTTGCGCAGCGATCGGCAATTGGCAATTGGCAAAAAGGTGTCATAACAACAAGTTGGGAACGACTCCGATTCTCGATTAGATTGCCTATTACAACATATGTACATACATACATATGCGGTACCCCTGCTCCCACTTCTGCACCGCTCAGTGCACATACCTGCCTCAATCAGGGCTAAGAAGTGAAAAGGATAAGGATGTGGAATTGCCGTCGTGTGCCGGCAGCTGCAAGCCAATTCAAACCGATCTGATACCCGAAAAACGGGGCCAACATCTGCTCAGGCCGACAGCGGCAATGGCAACGGCAGCCCCTTGTCTGTGTCCTTATTGTGTCCGCTTTCAGTGAAAGGATCTCGCGGCACATGACGTTGCCAGCTGGCAGCTGCCATTGCCACTTCCACTTCCACTGCCACTGCCACTGATCGGGACAGGGGATCCTTTGTCGTAGACTTGAGGCCACCGACAGACGACGAGGGATGCACTAAACACGTCCTAATGCAGGCAGTGACTGCACAAACGTGTGGATCCTGTGGATCTGCCTGGAGCACACATCTAGTGATCTAGCGATCAAGTGATCATCTGTTGGAGTGGCATTTGAGTCTCTCTCTCAGTGTGTCTTTGCAGTAACACCTTTAAATGGCACTGACATCTTGAGAGTCTCCAACTACTTTAGAAGACTCGAACTTTCAGGTATTTGATTGCCATTCAGAATGAAGTTTATTTGAGTTAATAAAACATTTGGTGTTGTTTAAAGATTTCAGCTAAAACGAGGTATGATCATGATCATACGTTTCATGAAATAGATGGCGAAATGGGCGGATGATACATACATATGTACGTATATATTATTATTAAACGTGGCGACCATTCATTGATAAAACAGATTAAAGCTTGTGTCGGCAATGCATGTAATACACATATGTACATATATACTATATGAGAAATTCGTAGTAAATCTGTATGACACATTTATTTCGTAACGTAGGTACATACATAGATACCACAAGTGTTTTCAGTTCTTTCTGGCATGTGGTCTGTAAATAGTTCTTATCTTTGCTATTTTTTGTTGTGTTTTTAATTTTAGAGCCGGCGCCAACTGTCAACGCAGTCCGTATGGAATGTGTTTTCATTTTTATTTGCAAGTGGTTATGGATGTCCATTTTGCAATCCATAAATGTTTTAAAACACTTGATGCACTAATTAACGATAGATAAGATAATATACATATATATACATATATGTATGTACATATATATTTTCGTTTTGTTTCGCTTTTGTGGCGCTAAAAATAGGTTAATTTATTTACATCAAATAAAATTGGAGAGAATTAATACCCTCTCCTCTCTATAAAATGTACCCTGCGTTGCAGTTTCGTTCCACTCGAGTGGAGTGGGTTTACTTTTCGAAACTAGAATAATAGTGGGTGAGGTAAGCAGCTGATTATATAGTCGAAAAGCAATCAATCTTTGAAACCTACGCATCAGGCTGTAAATGGAAATGGCATTGAGCGGTAATTAAAAATAGGAAAATTCTAGTGAAGCAAGTTCTGGGCGTGGGTGGGTGTATGTGATGAAATGGGTGGCTGTGTGGCTGTGGGGCTGTGTGGCTGTGGGGTGTTTTCTGGTTGGTTTCGTCATGAATGAAATGCGCTGCAACGTCAGCAGCATCATGGGGAAATATGTATAAAAGCACGGAAAAACAATCTTAAATGTGTGATAATCTCCCTAGGAGCACATGAGTTAGAGCAGCATGGCTATATGTACGTACATACATTATTTTGCATCCATAGGGGAACGAATAGGGTTGTGAGGTTTGCGTCTGGGCTGGGTCTAGGGGTGGGAGAGAGAGCATTCGAGATTGCACACGATTTCGAAATGCCTGGAAAATGCTAGTGGGAAAATGAGTGTGGAGCGGAGTGGAGTATGCATGACATGAATGAAGAGAGTCGTTCATAGTGTAGCCGGTGGTGGGGGGGCAGCGAAGGGGGACACACAGAGTCCTGTGCAACACCCCTTGGAACCTGGGAAGCATCAGTAAAGGTTCTGTGTGTGAATGACCCGCTCGACAGGAAGTGCAACAGTCTATGGTCCCTACAGATCATTTCTTATATGTATGTATGTACATATGTATATGTATATTTATTCGATTTTAAAACTCACCAAAGACATTTTCAACGTTTAATTCCATCAAAATATCATTGAAAATAATTATCTGAGTTTCCCGCACTCAGACTTTTTTTTTTTTTATTAATAATAAAGGGGTGATAGCGGCGGTTCTATAACGCTCTACTTTTTCGCAAAAAAAAAATATATAAAATTGGATAAGATAATTTGCACTGAACTTTAAAAAATGTTTGTTCTTTGATTGAACGGAACGTTTACTACGACCGACCGGTATGTTGGGTTGTCACGCTGCGACTACGACAGCAAAACTATATTCTATAGGCCCCCGTCTAACCCACTTTCCCACATACATAGGTATGTACATATGCACATATTTGTTAGTTTTTCATTTGTTTTTTGTTTTGCTTGGCTTTCTAGCGTGCTGCGGCGTGGCGCAGGTAGCGGTGCGGAACGAATAGTCTTGCGCGCCAAAGCACTGCGCAATTTTTTTCGGGGGGTGAGTTCTTTCAGACAGCACTCGCAAACACACGGCCCTCTCTCTCTCTCTCTCTCTCTCACTCTCATATTATCTCCTTCTGGGGAGGTGGTCGCACAATACGCATTTTTGGCTGTTAATGTATATAAAATTACTTTTCACGAAGAAAATTCGTCTTTAAGTCATAAAATCAGGGAAATTTCAAATTTTGAAAAAGAAAAACGGTTACAAAACGTAAAGCGGAGCTGCCAGATGTCTTAAATTTAGACATTTCCCGATAACGTTATGTTATGTTACGAAAGCGTCATGTTATGTTAACAAACAGCGTTGCTATATTAAGTGATCGAGAACAGCTTTTCTATAAAATTATAGCGTGTGGCCGTACTTGCTGTTATAAAATTATAAGATATGACCGTACTTGCAGAGAGAGAGAGGAAGACGCAAAAGGAGACTGATGAAATCTTTGACATTCTGGCAAACTACCGATTTCATAACCTTTTTTTATATTTTTAAAAAGCATGCATAAGATAAATCAAATATTTTAAGCTTCTCAACTAAATTTCGCAGTTTAATGGTAGTCTTGCAGATACCAAGAGCATGTATCGTCGTTTCGAAGCAGCTTGGAAAACATAATTTTAACATTAAAGCTAGTACTCAGATCCGTAAACATAACACGATTGCTAAAAATACGTTCCATAAAAACTACTAGCGGCCGAGTGTGACCAGGTGTGCATGCCCTGCGGTAACACTGCATTGAAAGAAAATCCGTTAATAATTCAAATTTTGTATCATAAAAAGCAGGAATGTATTATTTGTGGGCGCTGTGGAGCCGGATATCGACAATCCACAGATAAAGTACTGCAATATTTGATTAATCCATTTTTGCTGAACAGAAATGCAATAAAATAATTTTTGTATTCCCCATTTATCCCCTAAATTTCATAACAATTCCCTCTTTTCGACAGCCTTTATTAATTTCATTATATCGTCGTCACAAAATTCTTCTTACAGCTTTTTTGGTTATTGTTTATTGCACTGTTTTGTTATCGTACTCACACACATTCACGCACAAACCTCAGTTTTAGCTGCATGTCAATTAAAACTCTAGGGACTGCAAAAAATACCATAAATACCATGAAATACCTTTCCAGCATATGGATATTGGATATTTATTGGATATAAAATCTATCGGATAAAATTATTTTTTGAGGGCTTAGTATCCTTTTTAGCTATTAATATTATACCCTTTTTACATTAGGGCGCATCATTGGATTTTTCCGTTAAATGGAACATGCGACAATGATGCCCATAAGAGCCCTGTGGATAGAAGAAGACAATGATGCGGCCGCATGATACAACATTCGGCGCATCATTCGCAAGTGTTACCGTATTCGGACAAGTATTTTTACAAAATACTGATATTATTCGGGGTTTCGACGCGGTATCGGGGTATTTTTGTCGAATCAAACAATAAATTCAATTTAAAGTTGAGCGGCCAAACCATTCCTGAACATTTCAATTAAAATAAGTCTGATTGAACGCAAAAAAATGGTAACACAAAAAAAATGCCACTTGAAAAATTAACTCAGCACCACGTAATTTTTGTTCGGTGGAGCCAACAATAGCTGACAAAATGATGCGGAAAAGATGTGGCTGAAGTGTAAACGCCTCGCATCATTTTTCCGCACCTTCGACAACGATGCGGCAGTGTAAAAAGGCTATTAGACGGAATATCAAAATCGAGGAATATGTTATATTTGCGGTATATTTTGAGGTCAGACCGTATATTTTATCGGGACTTTTTGAGGGATTTTGTGGAGGCAACATCATCCCAACAATTTCCCTTACATTCCATGCTCACCTACGTTTTTTACCGTTGGCAACATTTTTTTGTATGGGCAACATGTGTCGCGAAATGAGCGACATTGTTCCACAAGATTTGCACGGATATTATAGAATTTAGGAAAAGTTTGTTTTACTGGGCACCAATTATTGCAGAAACTAGTCAGTCTCTATCTAAGAAAATTTACGGTTTTTGGCCTTCTTATAAAGAAAATGAAAATGGGTTTCGGGATCAATATGTTAATAATATTAAATTCATCAAATGCATTATTCTGTCAAAAAAAGTAGATATGTGCAAAATAAAATATTAATTACGTTTTAAAGCAGCTAGGAAAAAAGAATTTTAACATAAATCAAATAAAAGAGGGTATAAATATGTCCATACCATCGGTTATGTTTCCAAAAGACGTGACATTCCATGCTCACTTACGTTTTCTTACGGCGCATTTCATGCTCACTTACGTTTTATGCCTTGCCCTTCCCTGTTTAAACGTTATTTTAGACCGAATCCAATAAGCGGATTTATTTGGTCAATGTTGTAGACAATTGATTCATCTCTCAGTTAAAATTATTTGTACAGCGCTCAGTATCCTCTTCACCTAGTTATATTAAACAGAATATCAAAATTTAAGAAATTTGAGTTTCGTTTTTATTTACTCATGGTATTTACTGGTATTTACCGCCACGCTCATACTTTTAACGCGAAAATGAGTAAAAGAGAGTAAAAGAGCGCGACACTACTATTTTTGGGTTGAGCCAAAAAAAGGTATGGATAACGGGTAAATTCAGCCAAGGGAAATTCCATGGCTCGCACGATTTTCACCTTACCCGAATTTTCCCCCGATAGGGCACGGGCGCCCACACGTCATGTAAATCAGGTGGGGTGGATTTTACCTTGCAGGCCTTGCATTTTCTGGGCCGTTTTGCCTGCTGTCCATACCCGATTTTTTCCGAAGATCCTCAGCAATTTCCCAGGGAAAAATATTATAAACTTCCCAGGACGGCGAGGATTTTGTACAGCGGGCGAATTTGAAATGAGCAAGAGAGTTACTAAAATAATAGATAAATTGCTGAAATCAAAGTAAACTGTTTCATGGGAGATTAGTTATTCGATTATGTTATCTTTTTACTATACTTTATGGATTTCCTTCTGAAGGAGTAGCCCCAACACTTTATAGCCCAAATTATAGTGAACAAATAAAACAATAGCCCCCAAAACAACTAACTTCGACACGAGCGTTACAGAGCGTTGCCCACCAGCCATTGTAAAATTGTTAACTCTATTTTTTGCGGCCATAAACTGCAATATTATATTTAACAGAATATCAAAATCGAGGAATATGAGTTTCGTTGGTATTTTTACGGTATATTTTGAAAATGTTACAGTATATTTCGGTATATTTACAGTGTCGGACCGTATATTGCATTGAACACTGGTCGCGTTAGAGCTTCGTGCGGACAAATTTTTGAGCGAAAATATGCAAAATAAAGTGAAATACTTGTGCACCGCACAAATGAAGCGCGCAAGCATAGCGCCCGCTAGCCAATAAGCCCGATCGAATCGACCATATTAGCCACCTCAAAAGGACCGACCCGCCGCAAAGAGGGGAAAGGTGCGTGGCCTGCGTTACTTGTCTTTTTTTTGGTGTGTGAAAAGTTTCTACTGCAATCCATTTTTCTCTACGTGCGTACGTGTATGTGTGTGTCAGTGAGTGAGTGAGTGAGTGCTGTTGTGCGGTGGAGTGGGGGGCTGTAAAAATGCCTTTACATAATTACACACAAAATGAAGAGTTTTTTTCCGTGCAGTGCAACTAAAAAAATTATATAAATTGTGAAGACAAATTTGCGTGCGTGAAAAAAAGAGCGGCTTCCATCTTTCGTTCTATTTACCCGCGACGTCAGCGTCGCGGCTGTTGAATTTATGTCAAATTGGTAACACACTCACACAGCCATGCTGAAAATACGGCAGTGTTGCATGCAGGCCCTATCCATATGCATGTGTGTGTGAGTGTGTGTAGTTGAGCGAGTGTGAGAGCGGGAGAGAGCGCCCGCGAATGATAAACAAAGTGAAAAAAGGAGGCAAAACTTTTTTTTTTTTGTTCATATTCCATTCTCACTCTCTTCTTGTATGTCTTTCGCAGAATTAGAATGGCAAGATAGTGTGTTTTAAAGCAAATTCTACAAAAAGGTGCGTGATAAATGCAACAAACTGTAAGCCAGAGCGAGCGAGCAGGCAACTACAACTGCATGTGTTGTGCCGTCGTCGTGTGTGTGAGAGAACGCGCGTAAGTGTGTGGTAGAGAAAGAGAGTGAGAGAGAGAGGGAGCGAGTGTGTGTGCAGTGGAGTGGGAAAGAAGCACGATAAAAAGAAACGCCAAGAAGTTTGCCATCATCTCTCTCTCCATTCGCTGATAAAGCAGAGAGCAAATACACGCACACACACACACACACACACATCATAGTGATACACGAATCGAGTGGAAAATAGAAAAACAATAATCAGCAAAAGAGGAGCGCAAAGAAACAGTAAAGTGTAAAGATCGAAAATCGAAAGTGTGAAGCATTTTGTCTATAAATAGTGCACAAAAACAAGCCAAATAACTAGAGGAAAAAAAAATACTAAAAAACCGCAAATAATCATCAAGACCTCGGAATAATCCCTAGTGAAACACGTCTCGGAGTCCGTCCGACACAGCCAAACAGCAAACCAGTAAACCCCCAGCCGCATCATGTCCACCCTGGACGCGCGAAACAACTCTGCCATGATGAAGCGGGCCGAGCAGCTGAAGCGCTGGGAGGAGTCAGACACCAACCGGGCCGCGCCCACGCCCCGCCACGAGCACGGGCGTCGCATCAAATTCAGCTCCGGCTGTGTCTTCCTTGCCGCCTGCCTCTCCGGCGACAAGGATGAGGTGATCCAGCTGCTTGACCAGGGCGCCGACATAAATACTGCCAATGTGGATGGCCTAACGGCCTTGCATCAGGTGCGTTTTCATTTAGTACCCCATCGAATCCCTAAATTACAACAGACGCCTGCAAATGCCTGCATCACGCGATCACCAACCCCCCCCCGTTGGGGGTGTGTGGGGTGTGGCTGCAGGGTGCTGGCATTTCGAAACTTTTGCGCCCAACTGCGCCTCTGACGTTGCACCATGGGTGGTGTGGCCTGGCCCAGTGGTCAAAATTGTTGAAAGGGGGAAATATCTGCAAAACGCCATTTATGGTGGATAAACCAGTATTGAGTGTAATTTCTGCCCAGAAGGTCTTTCCAAGGTCAGTGCAATCTCAATAAGGATTCATTGATTCCTACCATACAGTTTTGCCCCACTGTGCCGTGCCGTGCCATTCTCTTGTTGTAGTTACTGTTGCGTATTTCGTGCTATCTCTTGGCGGTTTCAACACACCGCCAAACAGCCGCCGCAACACGCCGCCACTAAAACATTAACCAATACAACAAATACATAAATTCCTAATGCAAGCCGACGATTTACAAGTCGAATGAATACCCAAAAAAAAAAGCAACAACAACAACGCAGAGCAAACGGCACGGGCAACGGGCATTAAATAAGAAAATACTCAAAATGTGTTCTATTTTTAAATGGCAAGAAAATATACAATACTCGTACCTCTTTCTGGGCATCGCACAACACACATGAAAGCGAGTCTAAATATTGAAAGGAAAAACAAAAATCATTTTTCGCAAAATCATTTTCACATATTCGCTCATTTGTCTGGCGATTTGTTCTTGGCCAGAAAATATATACATGTACATACATAGATACCAAAAAGAGAAATGGTTAAGAATGAAATTTATACGGAAAACCCCTTTGATATTTCATTTGATCGAGTGTTTAAGGGGGAACCTTTTGTTTAAGGGCTGCTTCTGTAGAATCTGGTTATACTTTTCCTCTTAGTAGATGATCTAAACATAAAACCTATAGAAGAAGTATATTTTTTAATGAAATTCTAGAATTTCAGGACAGAATGGTAGAGAATAAACCATTTTATAATCAGGAGATGGATGGGTCTCCTATTTCTCGTTTGGGCTTATTTCTTAAATGAAAAACATCTACAGATGTATATTATGTATTCCCTTGTTTATATATTATATAAAAGCTTAACCACAGCTGACTCTCTCTCTCTCTCTTTATTCCTCGTCTGTTTGTCATCTTGCATGATTATCCCGCTTTACCGCTTCTCCGTCCACTCACATTTAGCACTCACTGTCTGCTCCAATTCTGTGGATAATTGATTTTAATTAGGCTGCGCCTGCAAGTGCCGTGGAAGTGCCTGTGTCTCCCGCTAGAGTCAGTCGTAGATTTTCACCGTTTAACCGCGACGGCGCACTTGTTAACCAGATGCTAATTTCCACACACACACAAACACACACACACACCACTGGGGGGGTTCACTGTAATTACAACTAAAAAATGATAATAATAGCAATTGGAGAAGGAACGAGTGAGAGAGAGAGAGAGAGAGAGAGAGAGAGAGAGAGAGAGAGAGAGAGAGGGAGGCAGAGGTTAGAACAGTGCAACGTTTTGAATTACCTAGAGCTCGCATCTCCAGTTGTGGGTTTTGTTAAACCGCAAAACAGAAACATAATTTCACGATTGCTTTTATTATAATAATTATCTCATCATTTGTAAGTCTCTCTCTCTCTCTCTCTCACTGTCCAATCCCTCCCTCCTTTATCGCTTCCTTGTGAAGGGCCACGCATACGTTTGTGCCTTTGGGCCTTCATTCATTCATTCTTTCATTCATTCATTCATAAGCTTTGACAGGCAACAGGCAAACAGCCACCACCTTCGAGAGCGCCACACACCTGGCACCTGCACCACATTTTCAATGGCAGGCGCTGGCCGACACGAGCTGCAGGTGGAGCTGCTGCTGCTGCAGTGGTGGTGCAGTGTCGGCACAGTGGAACAATGTCTGTGATACTGGAAATGACATTTTATTTATTTATTTTGTATCTGTAAACACCTGCCATTGGTCTTTAATGATATTTAAATGATATTCATTTCAGTTTTCGATTAAATTACATTTTGAAATACCTAAACTATGATGTCTGCAGAGGGGAAGACTATCATCAAAGACTTGCTAATTGACCAAAGGAATGCAAAAAGAAAGTACAAGTCAAAAGGTTTCCTGGTGGAATCTGTCGATTCTCTTACATCAGTTTTTCCATGAAATGGGTACCACTGTGCACTGTTGTGGACTGTCTTGCACCTTGGACCATGTCTAAATGATGATGACTGATGGAATGAAAGATATAGATGGAGGAGGAGGAGGTGGAGGGGGAGGGGGGGGTGACCGTCATCCGTGTTTTTGGTTGACTTTGATTTTCATTTTGGCCTACAAAACGACGCTACGCTCCGCGCGCTTTGCGGGAAATTATCGAAAAGAAATGACCATAAAATTACACATGTTTATGAGTGTTCAGATATGTGTAGAGATATATACATACATATATCTGATATATACGAGGATAGTTCAAGGATAATTCGAGGTTTCTTTCGCATGAATTTTTCTCTCAATTTTCTCATGGTCTAAAATTATAATTAGAAATATATTTTGGACACCGCAACAATCTATATTTTATAGAGAACATCCGACCGATATGTGGGAGGGGAGGAGTAATCCAGGAATAGTTGAATGAATCATGGAACCCATTTCCAGCTGTGGCACATTCTTTGAGAATCAAATCACCTTAAGGTTTCATCACCTATCCCCCCACCCCCCTTGAGCTGGTCATTTGAAATATGTTTAATTATCTCGTGCATTTCAGCCAATTAGCAGAGGGGTGTGATTGGGGAGGGGGGCTGTGTACCGCGCATAAATTAAGAAATTATTCTGTCAAGATTCGACTCAAATTGAGCCATAGATTTCAGGCAGCTAAATGAATGCATAATAATCATAACAATCGCCGATCCCCGTTGACATGACGATCGTGATCTATGAATCGATGACCAGATCGAGATCTGGAGATCCTGTGCTGGCCAGAGGGGGGGAGAGGGGGGGAAAAGCTGCGTGAGTTTTCCTAAAACAAAAAAATAATATATATATTTCAAAGATAGATGTTTGAGGTTTTTGGTTTGGGGTTTGGGGTTGATTTTTATGCGGTTTATTGTGTCTGTCGGCGGCTAACGCGCTTTATTGACGTGTTTTCTAACCTTGGCCCGGTTCTCGAACAGACAGACAGACAGACCGACAGACAGACAGATGGACAGATGTACGAACGGATGCCTCTGATGGGACGGACAGCTGTGGAAACGCACTGTTCAAACGGAGATATGTATGTAGCTACAGATACACAGATACAGATACACATGAAAATATCCTCTCAAGAATTAACAGCGCAACGCGTGTGTATATAGAGTGGAAGATGATAGTTTCAGTTTTGTATTTCTGTATTTCTCTCTGTATCTGTATCTGTATCGGTATGGCTGCTTCGTTTTGTATCTTATGGATTTGTATATAAATGGTAAATGGTTGGGGTCCGGGGTAGCCGTAGCCGGCTACACTTGATTTGATTTATTTCTCGTTTCGTGTTTTACACCCAAAATAAACGATTCTCAAATGCCTGAATGCTGGCTGAAAATCTTTGCGAATGATCAAAAATGTTACAAAAAAGAAAAAATGATGTGATGTGATGTGATGTCCGCAGTGCCTGCTCGCTCTCTGTGTATCTGTATCTTGTAGTGCTTGCATTGCATAATACCATTTCAAGCAATAGAACAGCAGCCACAACCACAGCAGCAGCAGCAGCCGCCACCAAGCCACAGACTGTATGCCATTTCTGTGTTACAAAACCCTCTCTCTGTTCCGATTATTAGATATTTGTCTGCTACACAGATACAGATACAGATACAAATACACGAACGCATAAACAAAATGTAAATGAAACGAAAACTATAGAAAAATACAATTATTTTTGCCAAAAACCATGACGACATGCGCCCAGAAATAGTCCAAAAGGCTTTTCGTTTTCGTTGCTTTTCCATTGATTTGCTGTACAAATTTCCCCTAAACGAAAGGCACATACACGAAATAACTTAAATTCGCATTGTACAAATTTCCCCTAAGCGAAAGTATGACACGCCGTGAGTGATTTGGGATTTACTTTACGATAAATGAGTGCACAAATATAACTAATCCAGTATTATTTCAGTATTATTCTAGTCGAAATCTTGAATAAATATTTGATAGACGCAACAGAAAACTGCATTAAGGGAAAGTGTACACTGTACACTGCACTGGGGGGATTATCAGTCTAAGGTTTTCACACTTGAGGCTGCAATCTTGGGTAAATAAACATCACCAGCACCAGATAAGATATACATATTTATAGCTACATATACATATGTACATACATATGTATTCCAGATAATGAAAATCAATTGCAGTCTGCCCAAAAGTGTAACAAGTTCTGTTCTGGTCGCCTAAATTCTAAACAAATATTGAATAACTAAAGTTGTGATAATGGGACATTTTGTTGACGTTGATCCGTAGATTCGATCAGAGGTCCACACCAAGTGGCCCAAAAGACAGGCATTGGGGGGTTCAAAGATTCAAAGATCGAGAGGAATCGATGTATCGAAAAATTTTGAAATCGATTCGTTATTTGTTTCTTTTTTTCTTTTTTTGTGTATGTCTTCCCATCGTTTGTTTATTCGACATTTTGTAATCGCTTGTGTTCAACATTGTTCATTATTTTTCACAAGTTTCGGCATGCTATGCCGTGTGCTGCCAGATGTCTTCTCTGGGTCTTCTCTCCCCCACCTGGCGGGCGGCCTGAAACAGAACAAATTAAAGAAGGAAATGATTCTGCCACTGACCAGAAGATCCAGCCATTGAGGCAGGCAGAAACGTCGTTGGCAAAAACTATCTCAAGAAATTGTAGATATATGTATGAGATCTTTTTTTCGTACAGCAAGAAAAGCCCAAAAGAAAAACGGATTTTAAGAGAGACAGAGACAGAGAGATACAGATACAGCGAATGGCTCGAGATATATAGATTTCTATAGAGATTCTATAGATACGTTTATATGTACATATATGTATGTATATTCTTTGGTTGTACATATGTACATATATTCATATGGTTTATGTAGATTCTGGTATTTTTTGCACTTTTATCTCTCGTGTGGCATGGCGTGGCGTGGCGCTAATTCAAATTTGTAATTTATTGAACTCAAGCGGTTGGTCGTTTCGTCTATTTTCGATCGTCTTACGATTGTATTATACATACATTTTGTGGATCACAATACGGAGCGATAGGATAGGTCAATGGGTGGCAAGGAATGTCTTTGAATACATTCATAATTTATGGGTTATATTTCTATCTTATCTTATTTGCATTTGTGAGATACAATTTGAACGAAAGCTGCCAAGCATTTGCATGGAGAATCTTCGAATAAGAAACTTTTCACTCACTTTTCCATGTACCTAATCTTTCAGTCTTCCAGTCCCCTCCAATATTTCCATGCCCTGCCAAGAAATTGGTCGCAATCGTCGTTGAGTTGTAAGCCAGGATTGTGTGCAGGTCTCTCTCTGTGTGCCAGAGGCATAGACAAATAGACAAATGGTGCATGGCGCTTAGCAAACCGCCTGCATAATGAGCCGCGCGTTAAGCCGTCTCAACAAGTCGCTGTTGGCCTACGCTGCGTATACGTTATGTGGCGGCGAGGTGAATAACATTTGGCGGCAGAAACGGGCAACGGCAACGAGGCAGCGGGCTGCCGCTGAAAATGCCGCTCAATGGCGTGCCAAAACAAAAGGCTAAACTTAGCATGCAATTTTCGTGTACCCTGTACGCGTAGACAGCAATGGGCGGGGGCATGCTATATTGGTGCCACCTGCTACCAATCTCCGAATTGAATCATATATGTAGTTGTACTTATGTATTTAAATATCTCTTAAAATGGGTATTCATCTATCTAGAGTGCGCCTTACAGTCAAAGATTGCTTACAAATCCACAGTAATCTGCTTTAAAGGGTATCCCATAGTCGTCGCACTGATTTCTACCGCTGCTACTTATTGTTTTGGTGGTTTTTTTTTTGTTCGCTCTCTGGGCCTCCCAGCAGAAAATGTGATGTTGCCTTCAATGCAAAATGGAAATAGCCCAGAGTTTTGTTGTTGTTGCTCCTCTGACATTAAGGCCCAAACAGGAGGAGCAGAAGGGAGTAGGGGGAGGTGGAGGGGGAGCCAGCAGCAACAGGCCGCCGCCTGCCCCGTAAATGGCTCTCGTGTCACACAGAAAAATATTTTGCATACCAAAAGTCATTGGACATTGGTCGTCGGTCGTCGGTCGTCCATGGACGGATGGAACGGTCGGTCGGTCACGCGTGGGCGGTGGCCTCTCCCCCTCTCTACCTCCCTCCATCTCTCTTCCCCCATTGCGACGATCAGAAGCGATGTTTGTCCGTCATTTCGGGGTTTATCAAAATTGTTCATAATTAATTAATTGGCTGAGTTCCAGATTTACAAATTGTGTTTGCTCGTCGTTTGCCCACCCGCTGCTGTCTCTCTCTCTCTGGCTGTTTGTCTCTCCCTCTCACTCCTGCTACTTCTAGCTCAATCTTTTGCTCTTTCCTCGTTCTTTCTTTTGTTTTTTTTAATGCGTTTTACTGCGAAATGGAAATTGCTTTTAAACGACGGCCAAAAAGTCACTTTGAAGCTCACCCAAAAGAAGAATGTGAATTACCATATGCCCGGCGTAAAACAGACACAGAAAGAGGTGGAAAGAGTGAGAGAGACAGAGAGACAGAGAGAGAGATGGAGGGAGGGGGAGAGAAAAGTAGAAGAAACGTAGGCTCTTATCAGAAAGCCAGCTAGCGGGGCGGTGCGGGGCGGATAGGTTACAAAGGGGGTTGGGGTGGGGAGGAGAAATAGAGTTGGCGCTCATTTTCTTTTCGTGTCGTTTCTTTTACTTTCTTTTTTGCTTTAAAGAATGCTTATCGGTATTCGTCGCAGGGCATTGGTTATGGGTCTGTGATGGTGGGGCAGAGAGAGAGGATTGGGAGGGTGATAGCGGCGCGGCGCGGCGCGGCACGGCGGCCCCAAAGAAGCAACAATGCCGGCGGAGTCGCCGCCACACGATGATATCATCGTTGTGTCGCTGTTGCTGTCGTTGTCGTCGATGATGTCTAGGCGGAGGCTTCAGCGGAAATCCGCATAAACACCCAAGAAAAATTCTGGAGCGTCTGTGGGTGTCCCGTTCCGTCTGTCCCGCCTGTCCGTCCCGTCAGTCTCGCCGGTCCATTCCCCCCCGTATGTTTACTTTAACGTATTAGCAACATATAAAGATAAACACAGGAATCTACATTTTATTTAAGGAAAATCATTGCGAAAAATCCGAGGGGGGTGAGGGTGGGGTTGATTCAACTCTTGAAACGATAAAATGTATGCGATTCGGAAGAAAATTTCGGCAAGAACATTTCCCAATTAAATTGCTTGGAATGGAATGAGGCTATGGAAAATGTATGTTAATAAATTTGATAGGCATTTCCATGGGAGAGACTTTTCCTTTGTGTCACATGGACATTTACTCCAAGTTCGCTGGGGTGTGTGGCAAAAATCCGAACATGCATGCGGGAGAAATCGGTTTATTGCTTTACACTACAACAAGCTAAATAGCACGAGCCGAAGTCGCATTGCCGAAACCACACGAAGGCGAAGCCACACGCTCTAAATCGATCCCTTCTCTTGCCCTCAATCTGATATACCTTTGACGAAATGCTCCTCCACTTGCCATCCATTTGGGGAATCAGACTCTGATTCAGCAATGACAACAAACATTGTTTCGATTGTAACTGACAAATGAAATGTGTTTTCTTATTCGGTTCACAGGCCTGCATCGATGACAATCTGGACATGGTTGAGTTTCTGGTGGAGCGTGGTGCCGACATCAATCGTCAGGATAACGAGGGCTGGACGCCGCTGCATGCCACCGCCTCCTGCGGGTGAGTGCCACAGCCACACCCACACCCAAGAATCCAATCCAAGATCTAAGTTCTAACTAATCCCATTTGGAATCCTTCTCTTAGATTTGTGAGCATAGCACGTTATCTGGTGGAGAATGGTGCCGATGTGGCCGCCGTGAACAGCGACGGGGACTTGGCCCTGGATCTGGCCATCGATGTGCAGCACATGGCCATGATCGACTACATGGAGAAGATCGTCCAGGAGCTGAACATTGATGTGGAGCAGGCGCGCAAGGCCGAGGAGCAGGCGATGCTGAGCGACGCCAAGAAATGGCTGCGCAGCGATGCCGCCGAGGTGGACAGGCCCCATCCGAAGACGGGGGCCACCGCGTTGCATGTGGCCGCCGCCAAGGGCTATACGAAAGTGTTGAGCCTGCTGCTGGCGGGACGCGGCAATGTGGATCGTCAGGACAACGATGGCTGGACGCCGTTGCATGCCGCCTCGCACTGGGGCCAGCGCGAGACATCCGAGATGCTGGTCGAGTCCCTGGCCGACATGGATATACGCAACTATGCGGGACAGTCCTGCATCGATGTGGCTGACCGTAAAATAGTCAAATTCCTGGAAGAACTGCGGGCCAACAAGCGCAACAAGCGGCGTCCATCTAGTCAAATCAGGTCAGTCCTTGATTTTGATCCTGTATTTCGATTTGAATAATCAATGGGTGAAAATGGGTCTTTCGTTTGCAGCAGAATCTCAGATGCGATTGAAAATCATGTGGACAAGACGCCCACCAAACTGGTGCGCGTTGAAGTGAGAACTGATGCCACAAAGGATGGTGCGTACACAGCCCCCTCACCCCTGACCCCTGACCCCCTCCTGCTGAATGAAAGGAGATTTGCCTAATAATCGAATAATCGAAAAGCTTTCTTTGATTTCTCGCACAAAACACACAACAAACACACACATAAAAAAAACGAATTGCGTCTTGTGTTTGCGTCCTTTGTACTTTGTCCTTTGTTTAGGTTCTCATGCGCGCTAAAAAAAACCAAAAACCAAAAAAAAAAACATTGTTCTGTTTTGTCGGAGCATTTATTGTAATTGTAATCGTAAAACATTTGCCACTGCACTGCCTCTCCGTCTTTGTATAATTTGCAAATCATTTGCATTCAATCATTTTACGATCATTTTCAGATCATCTTTCATCTTCCATAGTCATAGCCATAGCCATAGCCATAGTCATAGCCATAGCCCCAATCTCTCTCACTCTCTTTCTGTATGTCTGTTTGTTCTCTCTTTCTCTTCTCTCTCTCTCTCTGTATTTTGTGTCTATTGTCTCTTGCTTGTAATTCACGCACACTGCAGCTGCCAGCAGTTCAAACTGCGCCTCCAGTGGTGAAGCTCCGCTTCCAATCGATGATAATAATGATGATGATGATGATAATGATGATAATGATGCTCTGGCCCACGAGAGCGATGCGGAAGAGCTGAGCGATTCCACGGAATCCTCACACACCACAAGTCTATCTGGCGAGAGCGAAGGTAGTCGGCATTTGTTTTGCGTCTCGATTCAGGAATACCCTCTCTCTCTCTCTGTCTCTCCGTCTCTCTGTCTCTGTCTGTGCTACTGCCCGCTTATGAGCTACTAATCCCCAACTCCATGCCTTTACCCTTATGTGTGTCTGTTTGTATCGAATATTTGCAATATCTAAAGCATATTTTTTATTGCATCTTTTAGCCGAGAACGTGAAGCCCAATCAACAGCAGATCCATGGCGTCGAGCATCCAGTCGAGGAGGAGGCACCCTGGCGACGCAAAATGCCACGCGCACCCAACGACAGTCCCACTAATAATCGTAAGTACTTGTTGCAGGACAGTGCGTTTCAAGGCATCAAGGATAGAAGAATGTAAATAGATTGCATTCGTATTTCGATATTAAAATCAACAATTAAAGAAAAGATATTGATCGATCGATAAGTGTTCTATCGATTCATTCTTCGATTTTGTTGTACAAATTCCTCCAACTCTTGCATACATTTCTATCGATAACGATGTACATTACTGATAAATCTATATCTATTCGTGGGCATATCATTATGCTCTGAAACGCACTATAATATACAGTACGACCTGATCTGATCCGATCCGATAACTAATCTCTCTCTCTCTCTCTAACTTTCTCTTGCAGAAGTTCCTGATAGAGAGCTTAGCAGCAATAGCTCGGAGAGCGCCAACGATGTCATATTGCGACGCACCCAAAGCTTTGAGAATGATCAAAAGTGAGTTTTGTACAGAAGAACCTTAAGCTTTTGACAGAAATGCGTGCCACACACACACACACACACACACACATAAACAAATGCCACACATAACAGATTAACCTACATATATATAGCTAAAATTATATATATGTATATATATATTCATTAATCTGCCAAAAGTATCGATTAATTGGTGGATTTTGTTGCAGTTTTTGTTTCACTTTTGCTGATTGCATTTATCGCTTATCATTGTGCCCCCTAACACACTCACACCCACACACACACACGCATTTGAATATTGCAAAAACACTCATACACTTGTGTTCGTATGCGTATACGAATATCAAAATCAAAGCGTAAACTGATAACCAAACAAAACAATATGATATGCGAATTCTGTGTACGGTAACTGTTTAAATATACCGCAATTCTCTCATGCTCTCTGGTCTGTCGGTCTCTCTATCTCTCTCTCTCTCTCGCTCTGGGAAAAACACAGTGAACCCAGTCATGTTATTCCTCCGAAAAAACGGTACCAGTCACACGCTGCTCTCTCTGTCTCTGCAGAAAGCAGTAGACCACTCTAGACCGCTCTCTCTTTCGCTAGTCTACCACCCATGGCTGCCCTCCTCTCTCTCGCTCGCTCGCTCTATGATTCATATGCTCCCATTGCGCGGGGAGGGCTTTTGTCCCAGTTCCATTCCCGGAATGAATCCGGAAACCAGTGCACTCCGGCAAAGTGAAGCAGAAACAGCAAAAAGATCCAAAAATACAACTGAAACACCAAAAGCCACACACAAACAAGAGAGAAAAAAGTTTTGTTTTTAGTTTTAAAATTTTGTTTTTGTTCTGTTTTTTTTTTCTTTCTTTTTCTCCGCTCATTTATCGATAACAAACCGATCAAAATCGGAAAAAACTCACCAACGCACCGCCAAAAACCAACAACAACAACTCATCATAAAAAAAAACCGCTTATTCAAAATCTAACCTGCCCGCTGCCCGCCCGCCCGCCTGTCACTGCCACCACCACCACACGCCTGCCACCGCCTGCACCATCGTCTAACGCCCAACGTCCAATCTGCCGATGCTGTCGCTTGCCACAGATTCTATCAAAAGTACAATGAGCTGCGAGCCCGCATAAAGGCCAACTCCTGTCCCATTCTGCCGGCGACTGCGGCGTCACAGGCGGCTGCCGCCGCTGCCACTGCCGCTGCGAATAATTCCAATTCCAATAACAACAATAATCTAAGTAGCAATAACAACAATAAATTTAACAACAATAATAACAACAAAAGCGCTCTGCTGCTGGGCTCAACAACAACCAGAACAACAAACAGCACAAATAACACTGCAACAACAACATCCAGTACTTTCAACAATACGCACAACAACACAACAACCAACACACCACAAACAGCAGTAGCAGCAGCTGCAGCAGCATCCACTGCTGCAACAACAAATCCATATTATAGCGTACAAAGATCGGCCTCACTCAAAGATAACTCAATGTATTACAGGTTTGTTCCGCACCGTACACACACACACATATACACACACACACACACCCACCCAATCACACAAGCTGCTGTCCTGTAGCTGTCCATTCCGAAAACTAGATCAGATGTCTGTGTTCTGTAGATCACTTTGTCGAGAAACAAGGAATAGATTTTATGTAGAAGATACAAATATATGGAGAACTATCATGTGTACTCGTGTATACCGATTATCGGGAGAGTACTACAAAAGACAACATAATACTAAAGCTTTAATCACATTCTGATGAATGTTGTAAAATCTATCATTCTTATTGTTCCAAATAGAACTGATCTAGTTTATGGTGGACTACTACTACTACTTCTACAACTACTACTACTACTACTATCACGTCTACTCATATATAACTGCTAACCTAATGTGTCGTAACTCCGTAACTGAATCTGTGCTTTCGCTTAGCTACTTCGTTTCGTTTTTTTTCCCCCTATAACCCTATAACCCTATAATCCATAAGCCCAAGAACCAAATACCATTTTGCACCAAACTGTGTTTAACAATCTCTTATATTCAGCCACGCACCAATGTCGTCTACCTATACTCTTGATTGTGTTCTCTCTTATACGCTGTGCAGCACTCTCTCTTATATGACATGCTCTCTGTTGTTTTGTCTCATTTTTTGTGGCAGGAAACCGACCGTTACAGTTGCCACGCCAACAGGCACAGCAGCCACAGCAACGACAACGCTAATCAGTTCACCATCGACGAATGTACTGACCCCACCAATACGCAGGTTAGTACTCTCATACTCTACGCACTCATATGCAACTCTTATACTATATATATCTACGATTCTTGTCGAACGGTTAGCCAAGTTACAGCGAAAACCACTGCCCAGAGCAATAATGGCAGCTCTTCTACGGCCAGTGCCAGTGCCAGCGATGCGGAGACCGCCAAGCCACCGCCCAAGCAATCCACGGGCAATATAATCAAGAATTTCTTCAAGTAATACGAGAAGCCACACAAGAATAACTGTTTTGTGTTTCGTTGAGTTGAATCTAACCTCAAAAGATAGCCTTGCTGCTAACCGTTTCGTTAACCTAAAAAAATCAGCTGTCTCTATCGTTGGGAGTAACTTAACCTCAAAAGAAAGCAATGCTTCCGTCTGTCGTCAAGTGAAGCATAACCTCAACTGACAGCTCTGCTAACCTCAAAAATAGCTGTCACTTTCGTTATGTGACGTCTAACCTCAAAAGCCAGCGATGCTAACGCCTTTTTCCGCTCCCATTTGCCTTGATTTGTGTAGCATGATTATTCCGTTCGTGTTCTTTCAGCTAGAATATTACTTACTTATTACTTAAAGAATTTAATATTATAATATTCTCACGTATGTATGTCTCTCTCTCTCTCTCTCTCTCTCCTACCATTAGATCCTTTGTACCGCCTGTGCGTGACGAAGAGAGCGAAACACAGCGCAAAGCGCATGCCAAGAGAGTCCGTGAGACGCGTCGTTCCACCCAGGGTGTTACTCTGGACGAGATCAAGAGTGCCGAGGAGTTGGTCAAGAAGAAGAACATGGGCATGGCCAACAATAACAATAATAACAACAATAACATCAGCAGCAGCGGCAGCGTAAGTACTCCCGTGTCCCGTGTCCTAAAACCAAGACACACAACCACCCAATACCACAATGCCACAATACCCTGTATCATTCACAAATCAGAACAAAGATCAAACATTTTTAAACATCCACCACACAATCGTTAACGCTAGAGAGAATTAGCATCTTTCTCTATGCTCATAGAATCGCATACATTATCCCATTATCTGTAGGGAGTACTCGTACAGACACACGCATACACGATGTCCACATGCAGTCCACACTTCCCCGAATCAATCAATCAATCAAATGTCCAAATACACACCAAAAACTAAAAGAAGAAAAAAAAAAGATTACAAAAACTGCTTATGGTTATGGTGTCCCCCCGTCCCTCTTGTCCCTCGTTCTCTTTGTGTATCCTTTGTATATTTGTATGTGTGTCTCTGTGTATGTTCATTCATATATTGCACAAATACACACTCTGGCAACCAATTAGCTGTGCATCTTTGGATGAACATATATTAACTAGTTTGTATACTAAAATAGTTAGTTATTTGTAGCTTAGCAAAAACCATCCTGACAAACTGAATGCAACAGTTTTCTCGTGGTCGCAAAAAAGTATGCTATTAAAAAGCGAAGGTAAAGATACACCTACATACAAATAACTCCACTGGAAACGATCTGAAGTCTGAAGCAGTTCCGGGGAGAAAATGTATCTGCCTAAAGGAGCTAGGAGTTATCTTACTGAACAGAAAAACTATGGAACATCGCAATATAATCTACGTAATATCACCAAATGATCTATAAATTGCTTGGAAAAATATATTCCAACTAAGTAGAGGTCTAAAGCACCAGTGGCAAGGGTTTATGAATTCAAGAACAGTCCAGAAACAAGCACAGAAAAAAACAACCCTTAAAGCCGAGATTCTATGCACACGACATGCATTTTGTTTTTGGGTTTTCAGTCATCCTCGTTTGCACTTTTTGCAAAATTTTATATTCATATAAAAGATATATAGTAATGTTCCTTCCTTTAATATGACTACCTATTATTCAGTTTCCATTGCAAAATATACCCAATAGTATCTGGAGAATGACTTACAGGTGGTACATTGAGTGCCTAAAAGGATTGTGTGGAACACCTCTACATATGTGGAAACCCGACCCCCACTGGAATCTGTTGCATTCAGTTGGTTTTTCGTTATCGTTGTTGTTGTTGTCTCACCCAAACCTGCAAACATCGCCCCATCCTTAGGCTAGTTGTCATCACTTCACAATCAGATCAATCATCGATCAATCAGTGCTCATTTAGCGTACGTTGCCACCCATTCGATTAACCGCCAATCAAGTTGAGTTCTCTTTATGCGTTTGTGCCTCTGCCACGCCCCGTTATGCCTCGCCCGCCTCGCCCACAGTTTGCGCCCCCCGCCAGCCACAGCGTCAATCAAGTGCAGCCTCTCTCTCTCTCTCATCAATGTTGAGTATTCTTTTATAGCGTGTAGCATATCACTTTATGATTTCCTCCAAAACAACCAACCAATCATCAGCATTGCCAGCATCCAGCGCAGATCAGTGAACCATAGCCGGGAATTGCCATTACTATACGTATTCGTATTCGTATTTTCGTTATCGTTTACAAATTTTAAGTTATTTTCTACTACGATGATGGATGGGCCACATAGAGATCTGGTACTCGCGACCTCTATTGCTGGCCCGCACACACGTATTATCCTATGTATAGAATATGTTTTGTATGTCTATGGAATATGTTGATGATTTTTTTCATTTTGCATGTCCCATCTGCATGCATCCGTAGAGTATTCTCGATGCGGGTCACACTCGACGTATACGTATCCGTAATCGTATTTTATGTATATATATATATATGTATGTATCTATTTATTACCGACTTAGTAGCTGTCCTCCCCCGAACCCAGAGATTTGTTTTGATTTTTGTTTTCGAGAAAACAACATCGCCTTAGGACCATTGTTTTTTATTTGTTCCAAAACTAATATTATTAACAGAACGAAACAAGCGAAACAGCGGCAGCCACAGGCACATCTACAGCTACAGCCACAGCCACAGCAGAACCATCATCCATCAGCGATGCAAGCCAGCAAGAGCAGCAACCGCCACCACCGCCCACCACGCCACCGCCAGCCATAATCCCCACCAGCGACGAGACGGAGATCGAGACCATTTTGGCCCCCAGTCCAGTGCAAAGTGCAAACGACACCACGGCCACCTTCACCCTCTCCGCGCCGTCCAGACGATCTGTGGTGATCGACGACGACGACGGAGGCGGTGATGGCGAGGCCGGGGGCGATGTTGATGATCCGGAGACAGTGGTCAGTGCCAGCTACACGATAGTCTCGCGGCGGGACAAGATCCCCGACAGCGCTGAGAGTGAGCAAGAGCAGGTGGAATCATCGAACAAACAAAAGACTGACGAGCAGCTGGCGGAGAGCGAGGAACAGAAGCCAAGGCCCACTGATCTGCCACTGAGTGCGGCCCCGGCTGAGGCCATCAAGTCATCATCCTCGACCACGCCCGGTTCGCTTGAGAGTCCAGTGCGCTTGCGGGACAAGCGTGGCCTGTCCGGCAGCAGCCAGGAGACGGATACCAAGTCCGACACCGCCTCGCCAGTGTTGGCGCATCCGGACTTTAATGCCCGCGACTCTCTGCTCAGCTTGTATGCGCGCCGCACGACGGACGGCAGTGGGGGAGCAGCAGCAGCATCAGCTACAGGTGGTGCTGGTACCGGAGCTGGTGGTGCGGGTGGGAGTTCCACATCAACATCGACGGCAGAACGGCGTCCGTCTTGGCGCCTCAAATTCGATGCCGGCTCCAAGGTATGCCCCACACTACCCAACCTACCGAACCCTCTAACCGAAACCCAGAGTCCTACCTAATATACAAGATATATGTATATGTATATGCCACAAAAGACTGTATCTCGATCGGTTGTCTTTAATATTTTTGTTCAACTCTAAGTGTAGCATGGATTTAGTATTGTAATAATTTTAATTATGGTTTGCTAAAGAATGGAAATACCCTTGTCCGAGAATGGTTCAACCAAAGATGTGTAACGAAGAAGGCCAAAAAGCTACAATGAGCAAGTCCTCAAGCTAAACTATATCTAAATCAAATATCATATACTTAGAAACCAGATCGCAAGGGTATTGTGAACGTTTTCGATTAAACGTAGATGTTATGTATGTGTTTTTTTATTTTTTGTAGGTCTTTAAACGCCTGAAATGTTTGTTCTTAAGTACGTTTTCTATTTCTCTTTAGTTTTACTTTACGCATTTTGTATTTTTATATCCATATGTTTTCATTTTGCCCATAATTTCATAATTTATGCTTGCTTATCAAACAGCAACTATCATTTATTTATGTATTATTTGTTATTGTGTGTCTATATTCAGTATTCAGAAATGAACTGTTCCAGCAAATGAAAGGCGGCTTATGCATTTGGCTGTTCTCTGCTTGTTTCTTAAAAATGTGTACATTTTTCTAGATATATTTTGCATGCCATTCAATAATTATAATCGAAATGGTGGTTCAAGGGAATACTGAAGCTGCTTTAGCTTAGGTTTTAATAATGGTTAAGGGCACTCTCGCTAACTGAAATGGAAATGGGAGGGGCTATACCCCCACATGCAACACATGCAAATGGTGTCTGGATTAATTGTTTAATTATTGACTATTACTAAATGTATATTAAAGACTAACTGCCGCTGCACACAAACCACACAAAATAAACCCAAAGAAACATTTTCCAGCATAGCTTTTCTGTAAGACAAACCACACATTTGCTCACAAAACAAACAAACAAACCAACCAACCAACAAACAAACGAATATATTTAGAGGAAAACATTTCAGAACATACCTTAGATGCAGACTTTTGTATATTATAAGAGTGTAATCCTTGCGCATATTAACACGTGTGTCTTGTCCCTGCAGTTCAAGCTGGAGGACATCACCAGCGGCGGTACATATCCGCCCAACAACAGCACCATTATACCCAGCGCCCCGGCGGTGATGGCCGCCGCCAATCTGTCGACCACAACTGGTATCCAGCGACGCATCAGCAGTGGTCCCAATGCCCGTGAGTACTTGATAGTCCTCCTATGATGATCCTCATTCAAATGGTTCCTATTTCGGTTTCAGTCAACGCTTCCAATCAGTCACTGAACTCTGTGGGTCGCCCCATATCGGCGCCCAGCGAGAGCACAAACAACAGCAGCGCCTATGCCACGCCAGCAGTGCGCAAATATGAGACGACATCCACAGGAGCGGGAGGAGCTGCTACCACAACAGCAACCACAACCGCCAATTCAGTGTCTGCAACCAGTGCCAATCATGCAGCAGGAACAGCCGCATCCACGAATGCCACATCCAGCCATGACGATAAGGGTAAGGCTGTGCCATGCTAAGGCTAAGAAGGTTAAAGAATGGTGCGGAAATTAATAGAGCAACGGAATAGATAGCTTCGTTAGGCAAGGGAATATCAAGAGGAAGCTGGAAATTCGTTATAATTGAAAATATAAATACACACGCAGATACATAGAACATGGCTTAGAGTATCTTTTTTTTTTTTTAGATATTTTATTTTTATATATTCATTCTTGCGGGTTCAAAGCAAGAACTTTAAATTGAAACGCGAACAGTATAGTATATATTGCGAAGGACTCGCCACTTTGTGGTTTCAGGAATTCAATTACACCTAAGAGTTTTGCCGGAGTCCATCGAATCTTCTTTGGATATATATTTGATCCACATTGTCGTTAAGATGCGTTTTATATCGGATATTGGATTCCATCATCGAGCTAGGGAGAACTGCTGATCGTTAAGTTCCATGCACAGAAATAATAAGAAAGATTAGAATAGATTATGCTTCTCTGCATCTATGAATGTTCCATCTATGTAATCCATCGTGCACCTTGATAAAACCCAAAGATTTTTGTTGACTCCATTCTTATTAGACTTTAAAATTAACTAAATCTTCTCTAATCAACAGAAAACGATAAGGAGAACGACAATCGCACACAGACCGTCATACAGAGACGCCGCAAGCCGAAACGCAGATCGACCGGCGTGGTGCACATTGATATGGATGTAAGTATTGTTCAGCCATGCCCAATGCCCCATGCCCCCACACAGATCAGATCACAGATCTTGCTCGTGTATGGCGTATCTGTACGCGTATTTCTGTACGTAATTGCCAGGCCATTTGTCAGACCAAATGAGCCGGAGAGCAGCGTGCCAACTATTTTTGGTGCAAATGCTAATTAGTCAAAAGATTAGGCACATACTAAATAAGAAAATCTCTCTCTCTCTCTCTTTTGTTTGGCTGCTGCAGGAACTGGATCCCGAACGTCAGAACGAGTCGTCCAACAATGACAACGAGGAGAAGGAGAAGGAGAAGGACAAGGAGGTGAGTGTTCTCTTTCTCGCTCTCTCTCCCTCTCCAAAACTTTTCAACAACAACAACAGAAGCTACTTGCAGAAAAGCAATTGAATTTTCACACCTTGCCAAGTAATTAAAATGTGTGTCAGGTGCTTGTTTCCGTGCTGTGTGCACCTGACACTCTTTACTTTTATTTTTTTGGCTCTTCTTTGTCCTCTGATGTGGCTCCCACAATCTTTTTGGCTAGCCAGCTGTGGCCCGTTCCGTCACACCTTGTCACATTTTTAGATCGTTCCCCATTTGCAGCGTTTTGTCCTTCAAAGTAGCTCCGTACCCCCTCCCATTCCCCATCATTGCTGTCTGTTCCAATTAGCAGACGACCCAAATACGAAATTATGATTTGCCATTAGAAAACGGTGCACGTGGCATTGTGCATGTGGATGCTGCTGCTGTGGCTGTAGCTGTAGCTGTGGGATGGGTTATGAATTCAGTCTGTGCAATCGTAAGTGCAAGGCTACTGCGAAATCCTTTCATGGCCGAGGCCAGAACTATTAGTGCGCGTCCAATTTGTGGCTAAAAATGTTGCAGCAGCAAAACCAAACCTGTTAACAATTTATCAGAAGCAAGTGTCAGAGCCGCCGTTTGTCACCTATTATTCAATTCTGAGACAATTTCTGAGTGCATTTTGTCATTCATGAACAATATTAGTGTTTAAGTTTATGTGTTTTTCGAAATTATTGTTAATTGGTGGACAATTGTTCGGATTTTTCATAGAATTGACTAAACGTTTATACGAATACGAAAAATTTGTCTTTAAAACATTTTCCACGAAGCGAAAGTTCTTTGAGTGTTGTTTGTTCCTTTTTTTTGGATTAAATATTTATTTTCCAAATCGTTCGATGTTATTTCTTATATTCTGATCGGTCTGTGATTTCAGAATCCGAGACATGCAATTCGGAGAATGTTTTCTCTATTTAATTAAGAGCGATATTCCTTTCTTATCACAAAGACTCTAAAACACGATTATACAAACTTAAAAATATATTATATAAAAATCTCTCCAGAGACTCAGCATGATATGATGCATAGATTCTCCGCTTTAGCTTTAACATTTTTTCGCAATAACTTTTAAATATTTAAATCATGAATAGATCTTCAGATAGATCTTCAATAAACCACCGTTATTTCTACCATTAGTACTCTTAATAGGAAATAATAATAAATAATAAGGAAATTTACCTATTACTAATGATTCTGCCTTTTTTCAGTATTGCATGAGCCCAGTTCTCCTTTTAGTCCATTTCCCGCTTTCTTTGAATTTCCTACTATTAAATCAAGAATAATTCGAAGAAACGGGCACTAAAACGTTTCCATTTTCCTAACTTTGTGATGGTGTCCCTCTGTTATACTATTCGAAAAACCATCCGTCTAGCCATCGGTGGCAGCCTCTCTGTCGCTGAGGCTGATGCATGCTGCCTGCTGCCTGTGTGTCACTTGCAGCTGATGGACGATGTCAAGTGTTTTGCATTATCTAATGTTCTTCTGTTCGTTCGTTTGACAAAAGTGCATCCTGGGGGAGAGAAACACTTTCACAATCGTCGCTCGTCGACATTTTTGCATTCTATGACAAATTGGGCAATTATCGAAGCACGACCCAAATGAAAGCACAAACAAAAGGAAAACCACAACAAAGAATCGGAATAATAATGAGAAATTAAGCAGACATTCAACAAACCGCTGACACACGTACATTGAACTTTGTTTTTGGCCAAAAGCGCTTCACCGACAGAAGCGGCAGGGGAGGTGGAAGAGAGACAGATGTTCGAATATAACATGCGGTACTTCTGTGTGCTAAATTTATAACAGTTTGCTTTTAATACCGTGTAATCGTCGCTCATATGAAGGGCATGCTGTTGTAGGGGAGAGAAATGTGACGCCAAAAACTGAGAGTGCACTTGTCACAGGAGTCTAGATAGACAACAATATTTGGTTGTTTTAGCTCTTATATACTCTGTTTATGCTAGGCCCATTTCATGCAATCAGTTCATGAAATGAGGAAAAAAGTGTGCGCACAAACACCATTTCATGTACTTGATAACACACGAAAGTTGACTATGAATTCAGCCTCATTGCGTGAAATGGTGAATCGCTACCACCTTAACTTTGTAAAAATTAGGTGGCAACGACGGGCGAAAAAAGTAAATAAATGCCCACGAAATTTTCTTAATTAATTGAAAATAGATGGGAAATCAAAAAGATCCTTTTGGACTGATGAATGTGTTGGGCAGACTAGATGGATTTTACTTCAAAATTATTGCCAATTTACACGTCTGGCAACTCTGCTGATTTTAATTCTAGAATTTATGAAATTCATAGCATAATCATAGTAATAGTCTCTGAAATCTAGGCGCTCGTCGAGACGGCTAGACAGACATGACTATATCAACTCGGCTATTGATCCTGATCAAGAATATATGTACTTTGTGGTGGCGGAAATGCTTTCTTGTGGGTGTTATACACATCCAATTTTCCCACAAATATCGTTATGCGCACGTTTTGCACACGACATGTGTTTTGTTTTTGGATTGAGAATTCAGTAAGTTCGGTGGCAACCGTAGAATTCATAGCATTCCCGATCGGATAATGAGTCTTCTCTTCTTAGCGTTTTACTCTGTTCCCATTAAAGGGTATCCATTAGTTGTAATACTCGACTCTATTGCTCCTACTTGCTTGCATTTTTCGCCGTTGGCAAGCATTTGCTTCCTCATTCCCTCCTGCGAGGAGGCAGGGAACCGAGGCGATCATCATTTGCTATTTATAGAAGGAAATGCATTCAACGAAAGTGTAAACCACTGGACTGCAGCAGAGAGAGGGGCATGGACACATGGGCACATGGGCATGCTTCTGGCCCAGTTATGATGGGGCAAGAGCTCCCCCAAAAACTCCCCAATGGGATATGCACTGCACGCTACCTCTAAATATAGATATAGATCGAAATAGGCTATCCATCTCTTTCTCTCTCTCTCCCGCTCTCTCCTTTTTGGTGCATCTGTCATGTGTCAATGACTGTGCTTCGCCTTTTGGCCCAGTTCTTGGGGCTGTTCCTCCGGCTCACCCCAGTTTCCCCTGTTGGCTGTTGGCTGCTGCTGCTTATGCTCTGACCCCAGCATAGTTAACACTTTTACGTCTCGGACATTGGGCCAAATACGTGTGCGATTTACTAATTTTAGACCAGGTGAAAACTCGCCACACACAAGAGAAAATGCTGTGTGCGCAATTTCAAGTGAAAATCTCCTGCTCCTCCATCTTTTCTTTTCCCACTAACAGCTCTTTGTGTTGGCTTTTATTATTTGTTGTTTTCATATTTCAAATTATTATGGTATTCTGATTATTCCCGTGTTGTTCTTTCCGGCTTTTCCTCTACGGCATCTCTCTTAGAGGCATCTCTTTGACGCACTGACTGTCTCTCTTTCGAACTGATTTGATTCTCTTTGGGGTTTATTTCTGATCGTGCGCCAAGTTCCCATTCGAATAAAACATTTCAAATCTCTTGTGAGCAGCACAGTTGAATTTTGTGCGGCCAGCACAGCGGATCATCAATCAGTTGAGCATCTCAGAATCAGCATCTAATACCGTCTCTAAACAAACCAGTCTAAACTTTAATGTAAATCCCAATTAAACACAAGAATTCAATACGTCAAGTGATTCGAGACAAAAACGACAGCGACAAAGAAAACAAAAACAAAAAAAAAACCACAAAAGCTGTCATCGAACGTGCCAAAGAAATATCAATTGCAATACGCTTAGATCGTCTTACCCCTGGGATCAGATCAGATCAGTGGGGGACCGTCAGAGCCAGAGTTGATTTGACTGCTGCCAGCCTCAAACAACAAGTTGGCTTTCAGGCGAATTGCCTTTTTTGGGGGGACTGCTGCGCATAATTTTTGGACATTTCAAGTTGATGTTCTCTTAAGGTGCCTCTCTCTTATTGGCTGCTGCCAATATGGGCAGCTATTTTGATAGGTTTTTAATTTGATTTGGAGTTTTTTTTTTTGTTTTTTTTTTTGTTTTCGTAAATGTTAAAGTTTAACAAGCACACAGATTACTAATGAAAAGATGCAAGAATAGATCTAGATCTCTAAAGAGATGCCTCAAGAATTTTCTGGATTTCGGAATCGTTTAATCTAAAAATAGTATTGATTTTAGTGGATTACAGAGGGCTGTAAATGGGGAATCCTAGGGGAACATAATATCGCTAATGAAACTTTATTCAAAGACAAATTCTATTAAAATCTTGGAAAAATAATCAAAAAAAAAGCAATAGATTAGCACAAATACAAATAATTATAACAAACTCCAACAATAATAGATACAATTTGCTTTATTTATGAGTATTTCCACATCGTAATCCTCTAAATGTGCTCCCTCGACCCTCGATCATTTTTCTTAGACATGACACCACAGATATTTTACGAGTATGTTCCAAAAGATTCCGCTTTTTTATGCGATTTTAGCTAAGTTAAATGTTTGAATTACCACGAAACAGCCGAAGCAGCAGCAGGCATTCAAGAGAGGGAAATTATTGCAAAAGACCAAACATTTAAGCGCTGGGGAAAATTGCTTGGGAAAAGCCGCTTCATTCATGGCCTGCCCGTCCTATAGATAGACCATAGACCACCGGTGTCTATATATGTACATATGTATATAGAGGTATATGGCATAGATATACTAGGAAACAGACACAGATCATCGTAAATTATATGCATTGGAAAATTGCTTGAGAAGAAAAACGTTTTCTGGTCATTTCGTTTTCATGTTTGTTGTTTTGTATCGCGTGGGTGTGGGGAGGATGAGGATGAGAAGCATCAACTTAGAGAAACAAATAAATATCAGGCAGCACCCAGACTATCCCCCATAGATCATGGCGTGTATGTGTTTTCGATACATGTCAAGCTAAGAGAAACCCCAGAGAGATTGGGACACCCTGTACAGATCAGAACCACACAAAGAAAATTGTCAAAATTTATGTCTTGACGTCACGTAATGGTTTGTTAGTGCAGCAGCAGCCCCAGCCACAGGAGAAACGATCTGTGGACGCACGGAGAAAACCACATGTCAATATTGCGTTCTCCATATTGAGAGATCGGATACGAGTACGAGTGTGTATACACAGATATACAGATATATACATAAATACTTTATGTACATATATCTTGATCTGTACATGTGCAAATACACACAAATTTTGTTTGTTTTTCCTCCTCCTTTTGTTTATACCAAATTCATGAACATTTTGTGCTCGCTTTGATTATAATCGTAATTGCCTTTTGTGCGCGAAATCTAAAAATGGAACAAAGATCAATCCTAATCGAACATTGAATGCTCTTCAAAGATGCTCTCACCTTCAAGGGTTTTACTATTTTTGAAAGATTTATCCCTCCAAAGAGCTAGGCTAGTTTCGATACAAATCGATTGAACAGCTCTTTTGAAATCCAATTCAAAATCGTTTCTTTTCGAAAGACTTCCAATAGTGGCTTCCACTGGCACTACACACCTTCTGTGAGCAGGACAAAGACTCTTTGTTAGGGTATTCTGGTCATGTGGTTCTGGGCGGACTGTTTAAGCGTAATTGCAATTGTGTGTCGACGATTGATATACGAACCGGGGTGGGAGTTGTATTAATGGGGCCTGTGCTTTCTTCTAGTGTCCGTCAGCGACATGTCCTTTCGTTCGAGGTCGCGCACACAGGCGCCACTCTCCAGTCACCGGCGATCGCTCTCCTCGTCGAGAGTGAGCACCTCCGGGGCAGGTGGCGTGGGCTCCGGCTCAAGCGCGTACAACTACAATGGCAGCAGCTACGGAAGCGGCGGCAGCAGCAGCCGTCCCCTGAGCACAGGCTACTTTCCCAGCAGCAGCGGCAGTGGGAGCTACCAGAGCCCCTACGCCAGCGTGTACAGCTCCCGGGAGAGCCTGTACGGAGGCGGGGCCGGACGCACCTCATCCGGGGGCTATTCAAGCTATGGGAACGGTAATCGATACGAGTACAGTGGTGGAGGCTCCGCCTCTGCAGCCAAGTACCTTCACCATCATCATCAGCACAACAATCACTACCAGCATCAGGCTAATGCTCACCAGCTTTCGCATCCGACAGTCGCCGGCAGTGGGCAATCAGTTGCAGCTACATCCCCATCCGCCTCCTCCTCGTCCTCCACATGCCACGCCACCACCTCCATAGCCTCCACGCCCACTACCAAGCCCCACAGCAGCCGCTACAGCTATTTGCCGTCGTCATCAGCTTCTGCAGCTTCTTCGGGCAGCCACTACCACATTGTCGTGAGCAAGCACAGCAACAGCTACGGTCACTCTAAATCGTCTGCTCTCTCCTCCTCTCTCTCAACCGCCTCCTCCTCGACGTCGTCCTCGAACGGTACAGCCAGCGGTGGGGGCTACGACAGTTCCCGGTACGGGTCCAGCGCATACTCCTCTGGCGCGGGCTCTTCTGCGTACTCGAGCGACCGCTATGTCAGCCCCTACTCGAGCAGTTACGACAATGGCGTGACCACGGCCTCGCTCAGCTTCAAGTCCCCCGGACTGAGTGCCTCGAACTCATTCAAGGGCTCTCGCCTGATGAAGACCAAGTCCCTCTCCACTTCCAACAGCAGCCTCACTGCCTCCCCGTACAGCAGCACTCCGACGACCAGCAGCAGCGTGAGCCCCGCCGCCACAGTGGCAGCCATTGCAGCCACTCGCAGCAACTCTTTGCGGGAACAGGAGCGCAAATCGCGCAATCGCACACGCTCCCGGAGCGCCGCTCAGCGATCCATTAGCGCCTCCTCCGAGAAGAGCGAGGGCTATGAAGTAAGCAAGGGTTTCCAGGTTCAAGGTGTGCTCATGCAAGGTGATGGAGGTATTTCTGCTCTTCGCTGTCTGCCAATGATTCACCTTGTGTTAATACACCTTGGCTTTTGACTAAGTACTTTCTCTCTCCTGTTGTTGTTGATAGTTTTTAAAAATCTCAAAAAGAGAACACAATTCCATGTTAATCCGATCTAATCCTGTTTATGTTTTTCTCTCACCTGTAGAGCGGCAGCGAACGCACCTCTCGCTCCCGACTGGGCAGCACAACGAGTACGGCCGCAACGAGCACCACCAGCAGCGAGTCGAAGGGCAGCAGCGACAAGGCGGAGAACGGCGATGGCATTGACTACAAGGCGCTCTGGGAAGCGGCCAAGTGAGTACAAAAACTGTCTTACTGTCTTTCTTTTTGGCAGCCATCGTTGCTCACTCCGGCGTCCTACTTTCTTACACAGATTGGAGAACGATAAGCTGAAGCAAGTGCTCAAGCAGAAGGATGACGAGGTTGTGCAGACGCGCGCCACCCTCGAGAGATTCGCCAATGCCGTAAGTAGACACTGCCCTAACCTGCCACGCCCACACCAGCCTACTACTTCTACTACTATTACTACTCCTCTCACTCAAAACTCTTTCCAAAAGAAAAGAAACGAAAGTCAATAGCAAAGCAAAGCAAAAGCATACTCTCTCAGCAGTAACCAACAAAAACAACAAACACACACAAAACAACAGAAAGCTCTCCCTCTCCCTCTCTCTCTCTCTCTCTCTCTCTATCTATCTATCTCACTGTCAGCTCTGCCTCTGCTCCTCTTCTGTCCCCGGGAGAGAAAGTAGTGCTCTCTCTCAGATCTATACATATACATTCCTCAATAACCAATTCACACTTACCAAAAAAAAAAAAAAAAAACACAAATGCACAAGGTGTGTTCATATAAGGTGAGGCACTCCCGTGGGAATGCACGACACCTTGTAGCAAATACATCTTGCTCATGCATTAGAAATTTAGCAACTCGCTCTCTATCTCTTTTTGCCTCGCTCTGCCTCGTCTCATGTCAAGCTTTTTGCTCGCGTTCTGTCTCTCTACATCGCATCTCTCCTTCTCTGCGATCTCAGTCCAACTAAACGACCAAAAACCAAAAGAACAACACCACAACTGAACAAGAACTACAACAGTTACACACTGTACTACAAACAAAAAAAAACAACCAAAAACAAAATTAGCATATGCAAAAAAGAAAAGAAAAGAAAAAAACAAAACAAAATCTTGTTTCATTTCACATTCGCAGACCACTAAAAACTCACTCTCTGAGATTGAGAAACGTGAACGAAGAGCTATGGAACGCAAGCTCTCCGAGTTGGAGGAAGAGCTCAAGGTAATTACAAACGAGTCCTTTGCTATCCGTAAGCCCTAGCGGCTGCCACTGCCGCTACCACTGCCACTGCCACTCTATTGTTGCTGTTTGAAATTGAAATTGTGTTCTGAGAATGAGAACAGGAGTCGAAATTGATTGCCTTCCCTCCACTGTTCTTTGTTTCACCCCTTTTTTCTGTTTCTGATTTTACTGTATTTTTTTTCTTTATTTATACATATATTTTTTTCTTGTTTTGGCCAAAAGTTTTAATTTTTGCTTTTCTTTATCAATATAAACCCCAGGCAGGGCTGCATGCAACCCGCGATCCAATATTACACCCTTGCAGATATGTATGTTACTTTTATCTAATTTAACTGCGATCGATTGAAAGTCAAAACGAATCCCTTTGATTGCTAAACGATATAGCTGATCGATCTGCAAGGGTATCCGCAGAGTTTCGGATTCCCGAAGCTTAACTTTTCCTTCTCGTTGTAATTTATTTTTTTATTTTTATTGATTAACCCATTATTATTTTAAGAAAATTGATTAATGCGAATTTTGCTTCTGTTCTTAAGATCAGAATCCGTAATTTTGGCTGCTACGTCCTATTCCTGCCTTTACCTGCCACAGCCCACGCACCCCTTGTTGAAGCAATACGTATAAACATATTTTCATTAAAATACCCCTCGTTTCTTGCTTTTACCTTTTGGCCAGTTCTGCTATTTATACCCATAGAACACCAAGTTACCTAGCCTAGTCCCTCCTTTCTGTGGCACTGTTTCACCTGAATTTGATTTGAAATTGATTTACAATGCCCTATGCTACATATCTGCTGTACATTGAAGCGATTGTTTTGATTTCTGTTTCCGTTTCCGTTGCCATTTGTTTTGACCCCACTCCTCCACCGAAAATTGTCATCATTATCATTCCGGTTTATTTTTTTGTTTAATTTGCAAATGTGATTACAAGTTGCAATAATATCAGACATTTTCTCGTGATCATCTACATCTACATCGATAGTATTCTATTAGACATTACTCTATCGTCCATTATGTTTCTCTCTCTCATCATCTTCATCATTGTCATTGTCATTGTCAGACTCTCTCTATCTCATTCTCTCTCGATCATCATTGTCTCCCCTTTATGATTTTTGATCACCGTTTCCACCACATGCGTTACACGTTATTCGTTACACGTTACCCGTTGACCGTTGACCGTTATACGTCTATCTCTCGCACTCTCTTAACCGTTATAAAGCAATGCGCTCTCTCTCATTCAAATTAAAAAAAAAAAAAAAAAAACAAACGCTCACTCAAATTTGTTTTTCTTTTCTCTCTCTCTTCCCACGCGCCTCATCGATCGATCGATTGTCTTTATCTTTTCTTGCGTCGCCGCCTGTTCTTGTATGATTTCGTTTTGATTTTTTTGATTGGTAATTTTTAGCTGTTGCAGAAGCTAAAGACTGAGAACGACCGCCTGCGCGCCGAGAACCGTGCCCTCACGCGAGTCGTCTCAAAGCTGACCACGTCGGCCCAGAGCCAGCTGGCCAAGGCCAAATAGAGCCATATCGAAACGCATTTCAATCGCCTAAACACACCGCCACCCCCCACCCGAATCACATACACCCACAAACAAGAACAAAAAAAAAAAGAAAAAGAACGAAATCTCACAAATGCGCGAATATCGTTATCGTTTCTATACACATACATACATATATATACATTGAATACTATATTTAACACATTTTGATGTCGTTTTGAATACTCAAATGATAAATAAGTATAATCCGAATATAGCAGCACTTGTAACAATAATAATTAAGTGTAAATTAGATTACCTTTGAGCTCATCATGGGGCTTGGGAACCGCTCACTGGCAATACACATACAGATAGAAATACCTATCTATCAATTATCCAATCCTTCGATGAACTTTATGGGTAGCAAAAATCTTTTATATATCTAAATATAGTACAATCTTGTTCCCACGGCTTGTTTTGCTCTAGATCAAAAAAATGTTTGCGAATTTATTATGTGTAATCAATATCAATATATGATAATATGTACTTACTTATGGGAACCACAAACCACTTGAACAACTTGAACTGTAACCGCACTGATTAAGTAACGTAAATCAAAACCACCATACCCACACTCAAAGTAAGGCTCATTCAAAATCCAATGCAAAACACATCAAAAACGCTCAAATGCCCATCAGCATCAAACACACAGCATCAGCTCAGCATCAGCACCAGGCCCCGGCCCCGGTCCAGGTCCAGGTCCCGGTCCAAGGATCTACTCTCTCTCTCTCTTTCTATCTATATCTCTCTCTATCCAGCCGCACATCGGGGGGAGAACGGGAAGGTACAGCAGTGGTCTAGTGGATGCTGGAAGCTTTACGGTAAATCAGACAGACCCTCCACCAGACCCTGACATGTGACATTTCTATGAACCACCTGCGCCCAAATACTATTATCAGCTGGCTGTTGTTGTTTTGTTGTTATACACATACCACAAAAATAATTATACATAATAATAAAAAATATACATACATATATTTTATCTATAACTGTATTATCGAGTGTTTCAAAAACTTGAATCTTATTAGAGCCTGAAATTAATTTCTTAAAGGATATGATTTCTAAAGCTGAAGTTGGATTGTAGCCTAGGGAGAAAAATAGGAAATATAAGGGGATTCATTTAGCTTAAATAAAGAAATAAATGCAGAAAAAACTTCAAAACATGGCTAAAGCTTAATTTGGGGATTCTTTATGTGTCAATTGGATAAACTTCAATTTTAAAAATTAAATAACTATGTAGTTATGTGCATTATTTGCGATCCAACTTAAGCTTAGGAATATTGAAATAATATGCATATATATATATAAATTATTAATCTGGATTAGAACTCTATATCAAATTGTTACATTTTGAAGCACTCTGAATGTATATATGGAATAAATATTTACTTAATAATCGTACTTTATTATACATACATACATACATACATACATATGCATATACGATATATAGTATGTATGAAAAACCATATTTAGTGTCTATTCTAACTATTCTATGGAGTTTTTCCTCTTGTTGTTAATATTGTTACAAGTTTTATATGCCAATTTGTTTATCCTTTTGTGTGTGTGTTCTCGAAACCAACACCACAACATACCCATCGACCGATCTTGAGTTATGAAATAAACGAAACCTTTGCCCACTGTCGTTTCTTATTCAACATAAAGCTGTTTATTGTTTTCCATTCCGTCCCCATCAGACGGCATTATCCGCCATTATTATCCAGAATATCAGGCATCCACATCAGGCATTCTGTATTCATGTGATTCATTCGACATTATATGATCGACCGATCGTCTATAGCTTATCATGGCACAACGACACGCGTCATGAAGTCATGAAGAGCAGAGCACACGAATCATTGATCGATTTCATAGAAACTGTTCGTTCTATCGGAATTTCTGTACCTATAGTTTGTGGTTGCATGCATGTTGTCCCTGGTTCTCTCTTGATCAGGGCGTCCAGATGTGTCGATGTTTTTACGAGTAGGTAATTACTAATCGTTTCTTTGTTGTTTCTGTTTCTGTTGTTGTTGTTGTTGTTGCTGCTGCTGCTGCGGCGGCATCATTCCCCAAACTAACGAAGCATGCCCCACGCACAATCACTCCCCGAACTTGTGCCTCCCCCCTGTGCTCTATGCTGTATCCATATTTTGTGCATATCTATATATACATATACATATAACCACTTTGTATCGTGTTACTAATTTGATTCCACTTTGATCCACAGCAACTCGATGCCTACAAGTCGGATAATCATCGCCTGAAGGAGGAGAACGCTGCGCTGATTAGAGTAATTAGCAAATTAAGTAAATGAAATGATGTCTCCACTGTATCACCGTATGGATCGAGGATCATCATCATCATCGTCTGTATCATTGAGAAACAACCATTTTTACACTATTCACCAGCTGGAAACGGGCTGAGAAATGAGAATAAGAGAGGAGGAGAAACGAAACAAAAAGAATGAAGAATGGAGAAAGGAGAAAGGAGAAAAGATGAAGAGTAAAAGAGTAGAAGAAAAGGTGCAAAAATTCGCTAGAAGGGGGAAATTTGAAAATTTTGTTTTTTAATTGTGTTAGAGATTTAAGCATTAGGTGAAACCACGTTTCCACAATATCGTTGAAAATTGTTTCGTTCGTTTTATATATATAAACAAAAAAAATCATATGTATTTGGTCAAATTTTATATACAAAGTAGTGAAAATTATTAATTGATAAATTGCACAGATCATGCCTAAATAAATATATGCAATGTAAATCAATTGTGTAAGGATCGAATGAAAGCAGAAAGCAAAATGCAAAAATGCAAAAAGCGAAAAAACCTTTACATACAAACTGAGAACATATTCATCAAATGAGCCCTAGTTACAGATTAGTTTAACTACGTAATACATATACATATACATACATACATTTATACATACATATATAAATATACATAAACATATATATTTTTTTTTCATATATAAATTATATATACACATTGCATATTATATATATTTAGAGCAACTGAATCATAAGTTCGACATTTGAATGTGTATATCATCGAGCCACCCCACAAGAGAATCGAAGAACCGAAGAGAAGAGTTGTTTTCGAAGCCAGCCCACGCGTCAACGTACTAAGTGTAATCATTATCATCCGTATCATTCGTAATTGTGTTTAGTGTACCCTACTCCCCCATATTTGACCCCATATACCCACAGCCACAACACACACCCCCATAATCTGAGGAGCGTAACGAATACAAGCTCCATGGCGCTCTTGTACAATATATAGTTACAGATACAGATACAGATACGAGAGCATATCAGGATATGCTGCCCTGCATATACACTATTACTTCTACTATTCGATTACGTTAATTATTAATTAGCAGACACCCCTAGTTTCTCCCTCACTTTGAATCGTATTATATCGTACTATATTTTACCTTCGCTTATAACGAAACAAATGATCATACGCCTATGCATACATATTTCTGTTATTTATTAAATTCGCTTAAGAGATTTTTGTGTTACTCGTAAATGGAAACGATAAGAAAATGCATACATAAACAAACATACAACAACAACAACAAAATAAAAATTAATATAAATCGTGAATTGTGTAATATGTAAAATTGTGTGAGAAAATATTTAAGAAAATTTGATTCAAATACGAAACTTAATAAATGTGATCGCAAGCAAATTGGAATCTATCTTATGGAATGGGTGGGTGGGGGCGTGTCCTGGTGTTACTTTTGTATACCTCAAGACGTTGTTCTTGAGCGGCTATCTGCTCAAGATCTGTCGATTTCGTGTGAAATTCGTCATATCTCTCATTCAAGGTTTACAATTTCTTTGATAGCATACACGGTACGGTAATAATTTAATTATTTGCTGATAAAACGTTGTCTGAAATTAACCCCAGAGCTTTTTTGGTTTGTATCTACTTTCACGTTGATCAGAGTCCAATACAAATACCCTTTAGTCTTTAGTTTCGTTCCACTCATCAGAATAGCGTCATATCCATTCGGATCGCTATATCCTACAAACTGCTCTAGGAATAATCGGTCCTAGAATAATATTTAAAAATAAATTTTGAACTCTTCATTGTCAAATTTGATCCAAATCGGCATCAAAGCCTCATACCTTGGAAACGATTGGTCTGCATGCGATTTATATTCTACCTTAACCGGGTATAAAAAGACAATAGCCGCATTCAGAGTTCTAAATTATACTTAAAAATTAGTGTAGATTAAAAATTCTTGAATATACATTTTCAGTCCATGAGTCAAGGCAAATGATCCATCAAAATATCCGTATAGATGTACCTTTAAAGAAGCATAGTCTTGGCTAATTATATCGCGATAAGCACATTCAGATACAAATGCTCGTTGTTTTTTTTGGAGCCACACCTCGTCAAAAAAAAAGCTTCAATATTACTTTATGATGTTAGATTTACGGCTGGGACACAAGCCAAGCAAAATCTGGCAAACAGCATTATCACATGAAGGACCCATAAACGGTTGAAGGTTGATGCGGATCGGTGGTTGATTCCGCGAATTCCGGTCTCCCAGCTACTATATAAGGCACATCGGTTGGAGGCACTATATCAGTTTGAAGCTAACGTTGAGCAACCCAACCCCATCACATCCTATATCCCGAAGAAGAAAAATGCAAAAGAACCTAACATTTCTAGCAATTGCTGCCCTGCTTCTGGCTTCTGTGGCGGCACAGGAGTGTAACATATGCCAGGATGGCAACGATGCCATATGTTTAAGCACGACCAAGTACAAAAATTGCATGAGTAAGTTCTATGATATGGGGAATTCCGGATGCCGTGCAACATCTAACTATCTATCTGTTTTTACCCAGACAATGTTGCAATTGGCGCAGAAGCGTCATGTCCCACCGGTACCGTTTGCAGCAACACTGACGATGTCTGTGTGAAGAGTGAGTCCGTGGACGGGGTTAATATTCTGGACGTGTGTGGCGGCTCAGGCAGTGGATCTACTGGAAGCGACGGAAACGGTGAAAACTGTGGTGTCTGCATGGGCACTGGCAAATTCGCTTGCGTCAGCAAGACCGAGTTTGCCCGATGTGTTGACCAAAAGGTTTCCACAACACCTTTCTCATGCAGTACGGACGAGACTTGTATCACAGAGGCCCTCGCCATTTATGGAAACCTCTGTGTGCCCAACTGTGCCCTCTCTTTTCTAGATGTATGCATACCGCGCTGAAATGGTTGAGCTATACTAAAACTTTACTTCATTCACAGTTTAAAACGGAAAATATTACATGCACCAACGACGTCTATACGGAGCCGGTGGTACCGCCGGTTCCCACACAAGACGAATTGGAGCAAGCCTGCTCTGAAGCTGGTAAGGCAACTGCATTCTTCGAAATAGCTAATTCCGCCGACACGACATGCAGTAGTTATATTTACTGCGAGAATCTTGGGAATTCAAAATGGCTTGCCATCTTATACTCTTGCAAGACCCCTACTCCATACTACAATGCGGAAACTAATAAGTGCACCGCAACTAAGCCGAGTTGTACTCCAGCGATCACAGAATAGAAATTATTCTTGTGCAGTCGTAGTCGTGCCTGCCAGTTCCGCATCTGAAAGATTGCCACAGGATCAAAATATCTTGCTTATTATATTTCACTGTATAATCTCCTACAACTATGAATTCTATACAATTATGCACATAAATGTTCCCAAACGATTCGAAATAAATACCCGTATTTCATCCAATGAAACGTCTCCAACATTTTTCCACAAACAAGTAATGCAGAAATATCCACTTTTGATTTGCAATACACTTTTATTGATCCAAAATTGACATTTGGCTTAGACTAATGGGTTCGGATCCTACAACTAAACAAAAATATAAGTGTATGTTGACTAAACTCCAGGAGTCATGTCCGGGTGCGATAGTTAACGTCTGCGAAAGGAACTCTATGATAGCGGGTGTACAATACATATGTATATAGTATAAGCTATTGAAGTAATTAGAAGCCTCGAGATGTTAGGCAATATCTGCCTGGAAATATCATAACATTCAAAATTACAACAGCCAAACACCAAGCAATAACCGAAGAAACCATTAAAAAATAGAAGAATAAGTGTGTTTATAACAGCACGAAGGGGATTAATTAGGGGAATATACATACATACATACAAAATGGGTAAAGTTCAAGTAAAAGTAAAAGCATTTTCAAACTAATTATGTATTCATGTTGAGGACAAATCAAAGATCAAGACCTTGATATTGTGTAGGCATATTATAGTTTAGATGTCGTCGAAATTAATGGGTTAAGTTCTGTACATTGATGGCCGTAAACACTTGGACATAAACATTTGCACACACACACACACATTCATATGTACGTCAGCGGGTCTAAATATACATACGGATACAAACATACGAATATGATACATATTCCCCACTCGCATGCCGCCTGTCTGATTTATCTGGCGCACAGTTGCGTTCAACGAGGGGAAATTTTAAATTTCAATATTCGAAAACTTATTTCATTGCGCGCACACACACTCACACACACATACATAAACACACACACAGACAAACACAAACGCCTCAGCATCTGCTCATATAGATATGGCTTACAACCTACGAGAATATAAGTACAATGAAAAGTTTTTTTCTTAATTATTCTTAAAATTTCATAGAGACAAAGGCATAGCTGCTTCTGCTTGTGGTGCTGTTGCATTGGCAGCGATTGTCGCGGCAATTAAACATTAAATCAAATGAATTGCAGAATCCCGCAGAGATGACACTGAACGGCGGGCAGGATGGGTTGGGATGCGATGGGGCCGGCAGAGACACTGCGGCTGGCCAGTCCCCATCTAAATGCGCAAATGGAAATTATGGCCATTGACGACGCATGATCGGCCCGGGACGCTGTATGTGGGCAGTGGCGAGTGTACAAACTGCAAAGTAGAAACACACAAATGCAAACACACACAAACGTACGGAATTAGAAAATGATGGATAGTGGCTGCCTGCACTGGTCTGGCCTAGCCTAGCATAGCAGCGCACTAACATACATATGTACATACAAACCTTTGGCACTTTCTGCGTTGTCGCCATGTAGCCAACGCAAAACGATTGCGTCGTATGGCTCCACATCACCTCACCGCTGCTCTGCTTCGGATAGTAGAGCAATGTCAAGGCGCCGGCATAGAGATCCTGCTGCTGTGGCAGCAGCGGAGAGTCGAGAAACTTTTGCGTGAACGTCTTGTGCAGACTCGTCACAGCGCAGTCGCTGGTGAAGGCCCCGTTGCATATCTCTCTGGCTAGCAGCGTCTTCATCAGGTACTCACCGTTGCCGGTCGTGCAGGTGGCTATCGCCAAATCGTCTGTGTCGGTGGCCCAACATCCAGCCCCATAGGTTGCCGCCTGGCCAACCCGTCCTGGCACTTTTAGCAGTATTCCGCCGGAACTGCAGCCCGCTGCAGTATTGCCGGAGCCATCGACGCACACGGCCCCCACGGTGTCCAGCGATGCTGCGAGTTCCACTTCATTGCTCGCATCGGGCACAGGGACGGGCTCCTCGGAGGCGGCCTTGTTGTTTCTGTTGCTCACAACTAAATCGTATTTACTCTTGTAATGATTGAACTGGAATTTCGCTTTCGATGAGATCATTAAGCTACTGTCTAAACGGAATTAGATAAATGCATTTAAATTAGTTAAGAGAAAAATCCAGTCATAAGCAGATCCAGTCGGACTAAGGACTATAGTAAATACATATATAGAGATATATTGGATACAAACCATCTACCATTGAACATCCTACTTCGTCGGCATAGCGCTCCGCTCCGCTTCCAGCTAAGACCATGGGCGGTATGCGTTCCAGGAGCTGGGGATTCGACTGCGCCTCACAAATCTGGCGCGCCAGCTGAATGGGATTCTTCACCCGGCTGACATTTGTGCACGCCCCGAAGTTCAGCGTAGATCCGTCCATTATAGCGGCATCACACTGCACAGAACCGTCCATGCAGAGATTTGAGCCGTAGCCGGCATTCGTGTAGCCGCAGTTCTCCAGGCGAATTATGGCCGCCTCGCAGGCATCTACGGCTGATCCCCCATTTCGCAGAATGTCCGTGGCCCGGATACACGCCTCTTTAATAACCCGTTGATATTTGGTCTCATCGATGCAGTTTCCAGCCCCTGAAACAATATGTGCCCATCAATCTTCTAACTGTCTGCCAGCAGTCGCAGCCACAGCCACAGCCGCAGACGTCAAAATTAGTACGAACCTGTGTGCACCGCTACGAAACCGGCCATGTTACTATTGCAATTGTTGTTGTGTTTTTGATGCGCCCAATGCAGTCCACACACGGGCGTAAACAATTTGAAATAGGGATGTTAAATATATATTGATGTGAATATATGTTGGATATCATTATCGATATTTTTGTGCGATGAGCATTTTTAAGCACTAGCAACGTACAATCGATGGATATCGATACCAGCCGGCTGAGTATTCTTCGATAGTAAAATCGACGTTTCTGCATCTCTACATTTTTGCAAATAAAATATTCGCACACAAAAAAAATATGCACTTGTACCACTGTAATGTATACTATATAAAGAAATAAATACAAGTTTTGAGCAACTAAATGCCCATGTAATCGAATGTACAGCCAAGCACAAGTGAAATGTGGAAAGAAAGTGATTTGTTAGTCGAATAATTGATTGTGTGTTTGTATTGTGTGACGTGCGCTTGCTGCGCTGCCACTGCGCTGTTACTGCGCTGCGCTGCACCACTGCAACGCTGAATACGCAACGAAAATAGGAAAACCCGATACTATTATTCACACAACGGGGCTGAAGTAATGGAAAAGTTTCCACTGAAGGGCAGCAGGGAGGCTGCGGCAGAGGGCAACAGCTACATAACCGCCTACCAGACGGTAATGAAAAAGGTAAGCCCACGCATCAGAAATCGAGTGGTATGATAAGCCTGGTAGATTTCCCAATCAGCTACGTGCACACGTACATATGTACATACATACATGCCAACATACGTATTCATACGGTAGTTGCGACGCACACATATTTGGCATAAAGGGGCGGAATGCTGCTGTTTTCGTGGCCACGGCTGTGATTTGAGCCACTGTATGTGTGTGTGCTGCTGAACGCAAAAGCAACAGTGTCTGGTCTGCGTACTAATGGTAGCTTCCCCCACACTGGGTCGAACAAAGATCTTAATCTTATCAATATCCGAGCGTAAACAAAGAACCAGTATACCGTACACATTCCGAAATTGCCGCTCTACATTTGTGTGTTCTTTCAGTCAAACGGTCACACGAGCGGCACCGGTGCGGAGGGCGAGGGAGATGCCAATTATCACGATCATCCGCTAGCGCCTCACTCAAAACTAACCACCTCACTCACAGCGCCGGCCACAGACGACGAAGACATGATTGACATAACGCCGCGCTCCAGTCCAGGCGATGTCATCGGCGGCGGAGGCGGCAGCAGCAGCGGTGGCTACCATCGCGAGACTGCCACAGAGTCGGACACTGAGCGAGATTTCGCGCACGCGGGCAATCATCACAATCAGCGGACAATGCACCATCATCATCACCACCAGCATGTGCCAACTCACAGTGCCTTCGGCGACCCCATGGACGGTGAGTAGCCCGACGACATTCTTGATTCAAGCAAAGCATTAACTTGTCATTGCGTAAAACACCGTGTGACACCAATCGCTCCGCAGAGTATAGTGCGGAGTGTTAATCAAGATCATGATCATATGAGTACAGCAGACGGCCGGGCCGGGCCGGCGACGTCACCTCAATTCTGATGCCGTGGCACAGCTGTACCCGCTTGGCTGCCTCAGTGCTCGGTCGTGGGGTTGGATGGCTGTGTGCTTTGGTGGGGAATTCAATTAATACATATAATGATTAGCATACAGACCGACATATACACATGTGCATCGTTGTGGGGCCAATGTCGCGGTCGCCGAGTGCTGTGAGTGCTGTCTGTCCAGCTGTCTGCCACCTTTTGGCAGTTATTTATTTCAATGAAATTTATATGGTACATGATGGCAATGCTAATTTATGGAAATATCAGTTTACCTATGCCTCAAATATGATGTTAACATGGTGCTAATAACATCATTATTCTTACTATAACAAACTCCAATTGGGCTCAAATGAAGAAGTATCAAAACAGGGGGTGTATACAGAGGGGTCTCCCCAAAGTATAAACATTTCTAAGAAAAAATCAATCATATTCATTCCCATTGATATAATTATTGAAAATAACATAGATATGCACTTTAACCTGTAGCGCATTTAGTAGCAAAATGTCTAGGCACCCCACCCCCACTAGAGTAATTATAGTTCAAATTCAAAATGTTTTAAGAAGTCGAAACGAATGTATTTTTTAGGCGCACTATCGTTCTATGGCTCGTCGGATGTGCAAGATGATATACCTGGCATCGGGCAGTATGAAGATTTCCACACCATTGACTGGCAACGGGACATTGCACGCGACCGTATGCGACATCGCTACATAGTCAAGAAGCGACAGGATTCTGTATGGGATCTCATCAAAGTAAGGCTATCTATCACCGGCACCATGTCTAAATAAACCAAGTTTCAACCTCCAACAGGGCTCCATTGATGCCGGCTCTGGGTGGCTGTGCGTTCTGCTCGTTGGCATTGCGGCCGGTTGCGTGGCGGGGATGGTGGATATAGGCGCCAGCTGGATGTCGGATCTGAAGCACGGCATTTGTCCGCCCGCCTTTTGGTTCAATCGCGAGCAGTGCTGCTATCCGGCCAAGCAATCGGTCTTCGAGGAGGGCAATTGCTCTACGGTAAGTCATATTTCTTGTCGTATCCGCACCAATTTCTCAATCTCTCTTCTCTTTCAGTGGAAAACCTGGCCGGAGATCTTTGGCCTGAGCCGCAATGGCACAGGGCCGTATATAATCTCGTACATCTGGTACGTTTTGTGGGCGTTGCTGTTTGCCTCGCTCAGTGCCTCTCTGGTGCGAATGTTTGCCCCGTACGCCTGCGGATCGGGTATACCGGAGATAAAGACCATCCTGTCGGGCTTCATCATACGTGGCTATCTGGGCAAATGGACCCTGCTGATCAAATCGGTGGGCTTGATGCTGTCGGTGTCCGCTGGCCTGACCCTGGGCAAGGAGGGACCCATGGTCCACATTGCTAGTTGCATCGGTAACATATTCTCGCATCTGTTCCCCAAGTACGGCCGCAACGAGGCCAAAAAGCGTGAGATTCTTTCGGCAGCAGCTGCGGCAGGGGTCTCTGTGGCTTTCGGGGCACCGATTGGAGGAGTTCTGTTCTCGCTAGAGGAGGTGTCCTACTACTTTCCCTTGAAGACGTTGTGGCGTTCCTTCTTCTGTGCGCTGATTGCCGCCTTCGTACTGCGTTCGCTGACTCCTTTCGGCAACGAGCATTCGGTCCTCTTCTTCGTGGAGTACAACAAGCCGTGGATCTTCTTCGAACTTATTCCCTTCGTGTTTCTGGGAATCATGGGAGTATGTTACGTCTGGTTGCCATATTATTTATCATTGCTAATCTGGTTTTACTTCTAGGGAGTGATTGGAACGTTCTTTATCAAGGCCAATTTGTGGTGGTGCCGCTACAGGAAGTTCAGCAAGCTGGGCCAGTATCCTGTCATGGAAGTTCTGTTTGTTACTCTGGTCACCGGCATCATCTGCTACCCGAATCCCTTCACGCGCATGAACATGAACGAGTTGATCTTTCTGTTGGTTAGCAAATGCTCACCCGGTGATGTCACCAATCCCTTGTGGTGGGTATACCAAATGAATATTTCTACATGCAAATAGTTTCTCACTCATTTTTAATTGGTTTCACTTGCAGTGAGTACAAGCGCATGAACATTACAATGGGTAACAGTGTCATTGAGGTCACAGAGCCCGGTCCCGGCGTCTACAGCTCCATTTGGCTGCTCATGCTCACCTTTATACTTAAACTGGCCCTGACCATCTTTACTTTCGGCATGAAAGTGCCGGCGGGTCTCTTTATACCGTCCTTGCTGCTGGGCGCCATCATGGGCCGCATTGTGGGAATCGGCGTGGAGCAGTTTGCGTACAGCTATCCCAATATTTGGTTCTTTACGGGAGAGTGTGCGGACAGCAATCTCATTACACCCGGCCTATATGCGGTGGTCGGGGCTGCAGCCGTGTTGGGCGGCGTCACACGCATGACTGTCTCCTTGGTGGTAATCATGTTCGAGCTGACGGGCGGTGTGCGGTATATTGTTCCGCTGATGGCAGCAGCCATGGCCTCCAAGTGGGTGGGCGATGCTTTGGGCAGACAGGGCATCTACGACGCGCACATTGCGCTCAACGGTTATCCGTTCCTCGACAGCAAGGAGGAGTTTGCGCATACCACCCTGGCCGCAGATGTAATGCAGCCCAAGTGAGTGATGCCTCTCAATGCTGGGATTTGTCTTATATAAATATATTTATTATATTTAACCCAACTCTATTTTTAGACGCAATGAAACTCTTAATGTCATCACACAAGATTCGATGACGGTGGACGATGTGGAGAACCTGCTGAAGGAGACCGAACACAATGGCTATCCAGTGGTGGTGTCCAGAGAGAATCAATATTTGGTTGGTTTTGTTTTGCGCAGAGATCTTAACTTGGCCATCGGTGAGTGCTGCTATACTACGTTTGCCCACATATACCCTATATTAATATTCGTGTTTCTTGTAGGAAATGCCAAGCGTCTGATCGAGGGCATCAGCAGCAGTTCCATAGTATTATTCACCTCGACCACGCCAACCCAAAATCTGGGACCCCAACCTCTCAAGCTGAAAAAGATACTCGATATGGCGCCCATCACGGTGACAGATCAAACGCCGATGGAAACGGTAGTAGATATGTTCCGGAAGCTGGGCCTTCGGCAGACCTTAGTCACACATAATGGGTGAGTGTTCTATCTATTCTGGGATAATTTCGGTTTGTTCATGCAATCCACATTCCATTGCAGTCGCTTGCTCGGAGTCATTACCAAGAAGGATGTGCTGCGTCATGTGAAACAAATGGATAACGAAGACCCCAATACAGTGCTCTTCAATTGAATTTAGCAGCCAATCGGGAGCTGGGCGACCGTCGTCACCGCCGCCGCCGCTTCTAGTTATTACTATCGCAAAACCCACAATATTTGATATGTGCAAAGTGCAGATTGCAACCTAAGCTTAAGTGAAAAGTTGAAAGTGTGGATACGGAGTGGAAGGCAGTTGACTGGATTAGTAAATCGCATGGATCTGAGTAGTAGAGTTACGGTAGAGTCAGACGTTGGGAAGTGGAAGATTTAGCAAAATTGTGTGCAGTTCTATTATATATTTATATAATCCGTATATCTCGTTAATTGTATGTTAATTGTATAATTTATTCTACGCTAGGGCAAGTGGTTCAATACGAGCAAAAGTATTCATCTATTGCCATTTTGTAATTATGTCATTGTCTCTGTGGCTCGTCTGCAACCCAATACTTTTCTTTGCACTATACCCTATTATTTTTTTATATACAAAATGTATTTACCACAAGCCTGATAAAATGTGTACACTATTAATTGTTTGGTAATGTAGATCGTGTTGAGAATGTTTTACTTTGTGAATTTTACGAGAATGGCACAGTTTTAACGCAGTTTACCCCCCAGATACCCAAAAAAAGTCAATCTAACGCAATAGTGGTTATACTTTTGTTGCATTTTGTTCGAAATTCTAAACAGAGAAACTCTTGTTTATAAAAAAACAAAAAAAAAAGAAAATACATAGTATATATATCTACACATGGTATTTGTTAGAGATCTGAGAAATTTTAAAATAAAATCGTGTAAATAGAAACCCTATGAGAAGATTAACCGTACACTAACTTAAGCAGTCATGCAAATACAAGCGCTTATATCAAGACCGACACATGAATCTTTCAATGCTCTACGTAGAATATCTGAAACTCGTCGCCGTAGAGGCCCGTGATCAGCCAGCAGCTGTAAGAGAGTTTTAGATACACTTAAAAGGCATACGTGCGGATGAAAATCGTGCAACCAACCCATTGTCACTGCTCCGGATTAGGCTGCCTTTGCCGCGCAAGGCTCCCTTGACATACGCATGCGCACCATCGCTGACCCTGTAGTATTCCAGGGCCCCGTCGCTGGCGGGACAGTAGATGATGTTTCCATCCCGGCTGCAGGCGACGACGTTCTTGAAGGGCAATGGAATCTGCACAATCAGCTGAGCCATGTCCTGGCAGAAAGAGGACATTGTTAACAGGAGAATGAGATGGATTTGAGAGGACATAACCACCTCGTCCGCGTGTCGCATGTCATGGTAGAACGCCTGTCCGCTGAGATCGCAGCTGAGAACGAATTGGTGGCCTCCCATTTCCGTCTTGAGCAGCGTAGAGACCATGAAACGATGTCGACGCAGAGCCAGCAACTGTAGTTGTTTTTTTGCGGATGCGGCCTGGCGACCAGTGCTCCAACAGCGGTAAATGCCGCCATCGTTGGTGCCCACGACAAAATCATCTAGTCCCAGAGCTACCATGACCGTCAGCTCCGAGGTAATTGTGCCGGGCAGAAAGTATCTGCCAACAGGGGTGTAAATAGACGCGGCTACCTAAAACTCTCGTTATTACTTACTCCCAATCCAAGGTCATCTGCTTGCTGAGGTCCCACTGGCAAACGGATCCGTTGGCATAGCAGGCGAGTAGAAGCGTTTCCGTAACCCAGTCCAAGGCAACGGCTGCACCCTGCGTGGAGGACACGCTATACATCTGTTGGATGTCCACATTGGCGTCACTGGTGCCACCTCGAGCCTGCTCGTATAGCCAGACAAACAGCTCTCCATCCATGGTGGACCCCGCGAACATGTGCTTATTGAACGGATTCGTGCACAGGCTGCGCAGGCAGGACTTCAGCGGCAGCGCCTTGACCTCCGAGTAGATCACAAAGTTGCCATGCGACATTCGCTGGGGCACGAATAACTTCAGCTGCTGGTCCACATGTTCGCACCAGTCGTCGTGGGGGGCCACCGTTGTGACCACCAGTACGGGAGCATTGTTTGTGTGGACACACAGCCAAATCGCCAGCCCCTGCGAGTTCTCAATGCCACCCATGACTATCTTTTGGTAGGTGTACGCCTTCAGCTCTTCCTCCAGCGTTGCCTGGCTCATCGTCTGCTCATCCATCAGGGGCGTGGGGTGCATCAGTTCCTGCTCCACCATGGGGCATATCTGCCGCAGCCACTTGAGCAGCGCCCGCTCATCGTATTCGACGGCCTCGCTGCTGGCGACCCGTTGCTCTGTTTGGGTGGCCGCATGCTGCGTCTCCTGTGTTGCGGTGTCGGCATCTGCACTTGGTGGCGGTGGATCCGTGCCAGTGCAGTTGTCCACCAGTGCGTACTGCTTTTCCAGAGGCTGCGTTGCCGGAAACTCGACCACGGGCGAACTATAGTGCGAGAGTACGTCCATTTTCAGCTAACTCTAAAGTGCGAGTGTTGTGCTGCAACCGCTAACTGCCCCGTAGCCAAGGCAACGGGCAACCCCAATGCTTGTGAAACTATCAGTTCAGATTTAGATGTAGGCAACAATGTTCATTATGGCGATCAGTTATATAAAACCGCTATTTAGGTATCCCAATCATATCCAGCTATGTGAATGCAAATAAAAGCGAGAAAAGCGAGAATTCCTGAGAATCTGGAATCTTTCATCTGTTTTGTCTTCATTCCAAAACAGACCGTTTCAAATCTATCACGCGCTTATTTTAAACCGTTTTCTTCATTCAAGTTCCAATCAAATCGTTTTCTAATAAAAACCTTGTAATCGGAATATTGGATTGAAACGTTCTGACTTCATAGTAGGCTTTGCTTCAAGCCCAATTTCTATTCAGGCCTGGCACAAGGAATTTTCATTTCATTGCAAAATCTGCTGAGCTAGCAGAAACATCCCAAAAAAAAAAAAGGAAAGAAAAATAATTGAATAAAAATGATGGTGTCTTGGGTACGACTGGCCTCAGGTAAGAAAAAAAGTTTTTAATAATTAAATGCTGGAGATTCTGAATTGGAAAAAAAATTTGGGCAGTGTGTACACGCACTGGCCTAAAAATTGGTCAGCAGAAGGGAGCCATGTCGCTAAGTCGCCCGATCGGTATGGTGAAGTGTCAAGTGCGTTTTCTTCATGCCGGTCGCATTTTCGCCTCCACGGACAGCGACAAAGATGGCAAATGCGATGATCCATGCAAAGTGGAAGAAAAGGCAGCCGATATCTGCGAGGAAACTCCACCCAAATCGAAGGATCCTTGTGAGTCAGGTGACTCGCCAAAAGACAAAGCAAAGGGAAATATAAAACTGGAACGCAAGGGTGGCGAGGGCCACATTCACGCTGTCATTGGACCCGTCGTTGATGTATACTTTCCCGAGGAAATTCCTGACATACTCAATGCCCTTGAAGTGGTGGATGCACCCATTGGACGTCTGGTCCTGGAGGTATGCACTTGGTTTTTCAAATTTCCTTTCATATTTTCAATGTGTCCCCACCCCCTCCCGGCTAGGTTTTCCACCACCTGGGCAACAACCTCGTGCGCACTGTGGCTATGGACGCCACAGAGGGTCTAAAGCGTGGCCAGAAAGTCCTCGACTCTGGCTATCCCATTCGCGTGGCGGTGGGCAAGGCCGTTCTGGGGCGAATTCTCAATGTGGTGGGCGATCCTATTGACGAGCGTGGCGAAATCAAGAGCGACTACCACTCATTTATCCACAACGAGGCGCCCGTTCTCACGGAGCTGAGCGTGAAGCCAGAGATTCTTTCAACCGGCATCAAGGTGATCGATCTCTTGGCGCCCTACGTCAAGGGCGGAAAGATTGGTCTGTTTGGAGGCGCCGGAGTGGGCAAGACGGTGCTCATCATGGAGCTGATCAACAACATTGCCAAGTCGCACGGCGGCTACTCCGTTTTTGTGGGTGCCGGCGAGCGTACCCGTGAGGGCAATGATCTTTACCACGAAATGATTGAGTCCAAGGTCGTTTCCCTCGAAGACGACTCTTCCAAAGTGGTCCTCGTCTTTGGCCAGATGAACGAGCCTCCCGGCGCCCGCTCCCGTGTGGTGTTGACTGGCCTCACCATCGCCGAGTATTTCCGGGACATCGACGGGCAGGACGTGCTGCTCTTCATTGACAACATCTTCCGCTTCACCCAGGCCGGGTCCGAGGTGTCGGCCTTGTTGGGACGCATTCCATCTGCCGTTGGCTACCAGCCGACACTAGGCACCGACATGGGTACCATGCAGGAGCGCATCACCAGCACCCGCAATGGATCCATTACTTCGGTACAGGCCGTCTATGTGCCTGCCGACGATCTCAGCGATCCTGCGCCGTCGGCCACCTTCGCCCACTTGGATGCCACCACGGTGCTTTCACGTCCCATCGCCGAGCTGGGAATATATCCTGCTGTGGATCCCCTGGACTCGTCGTCTCGCGTTCTCGATCCAGATGTGGTTGGGGAGGAGCACTACAATGTGGCCAGAGCCGTGCAGAAGATCCTGCAGGGGTACAAGTCGCTGCAGGACATCATCGCCATTCTCGGAATGGACGAGCTCTCTGAGGAGGACAAGATTACCGTGTCACGGGCCCGCAAGATCCAGCGCTTCTTCTCCCAGCCGTTTCAGGTGGCTGAGGTTTTCACCGGCACCCCGGGAAAATCGGTACCCATCGAGAAGTGCGTGGACGGATTCAAGCGCCTGATAAACGGCGAGTACGATGACATTCCGGAGATAGCATTCTACATGGTCGGCGATGCGGATGAAGTCCTGGCGAAGGCGAATAAATTGGCGGCCGACATGGCAGAAGATTCGCCGTCGAAAAAGGCAGCCAAGAAGCCAGAGGCCAAAGACGACAAGGACAAAAAGGACGAAAAGGGAGCCACCGCCAAGGAAGAAGAAAAGTCAAAGGATGACAAGTCGTCGGCACCCAAGGGGGAGGCCAAAAAGGACGACACTCCGAAATCCGAAGACCCAAAGGGAAAGGGGGTTTCTCCCAAGGACAAGAAGTAATCTTCCAAAACAATACAAAGAATTTAAATACAACACAATACAATACAATAGAAATAAATCATTTAAAATGAAATAAACGTAAATGTAACGTCGAAAACTAAACTACCAATCGCACAATTCAAAAACCATCGCTATTTTCGATAGTACCATCTTTGGTTTTGCAACCCTATTACACAGCTGTTTCTACCGGCTGCTTCCTCCAATGCAAAATGTTGCGTGCTTTCCATTTTCGAGTTGGAATAATTCGCTTATATTCTGTGAAAACAGCCCAAAAAGATGCCAAGAAATATACAGACACGATTAATTTACCTAAGACTAAGTTCCCCAGCCGCCTAAGTGCAGCCAAACGCGAGGAACAGGAGCGAAAAGTGCTGGCAGTAAGTCTTCAAGATCCCAATACGAAATTCGAATATGTATTTCGTATGTATGAAATTACATACAATATTCTTTCCTCAGGACAAGTTAGCCGTTTCGTATGAATATCAGGAGCATCGACAACTTGGTAGTGAAAGAAAACCCACATTTGTGTTGCACGATGGACCGCCCTATGCCAACGGACAGCTGCACATGGGACACGCCGTCAACAAGATCCTCAAAGACATCACTCTGCGCCAGCGAATTGCCAATGGTCAGGTGGTCAACTACATTCCTGGCTGGGATTGCCACGGTCTGCCCATCGAGCTGAAGGCCACAAGTGCAACAGAGGGCCAGAATGCTGTTGAAGTACGACAGAAATGTATGCAAGTATTGTCTGGGATTTGCAGAACTTTTAACTAAGGTATTGGTTGTCACAGCACGCGCATTTGCCTTGGAGGCCATTCAGTCACAGAAGGAGGAGTTCATCAGTTGGGGGATATTGGCCAACTGGCAAAAGGACAACATTTACACGACCTTTCATCCGGAATTTATTGCAAATCAGCTGCAAATTTTTCACGATCTTTACGAACGCGGCCTCGTCTATCGCGATTTGAAGCCGGTGTACTGGTCCCCGTCCTCCAGGTGAGTCCAGGTGACTCCCCCGAGTGTCTGAATGAGTGAGTGGCTTATGCTCTTTCTTAGAACAGCACTGGCAGAGGCCGAGCTGGAGTACGATGCCCATCACATAAGCCCTTCAGTATATGTGCGCTTCGCCCTAAATCCCAATGGACTAGAGTTTGAGACCAAAGGGTCGCATATCTATGCACTTGTGTGGACCACCACGCCCTGGACTCTGCCCAGTAATCAAGCGATTTGCTTCAATGCCTCTCTCGAGTACGTTTTGGTCAGATTGTTGGATCGCAGCCCAAGTGAGCTCTACCTCATGGCCTCCGCTCTCTTGCCAGACTTCGAGGCCTCCACTCAGCTGAAATGCGAGGCTGTTCAGACGTTACCCGGAAGCTCATTGAGCAAGCTTACCTATAACCATCCCATAGACAAGGCACAGACAAGTCTGCCCTTCTTCAATGCCAGCCATGTACAGGACACCAAGGGTACAGGCCTGGTTCACACCGCACCTGCGCACGGACCAGAGGACTTTCTGGTTAGCCTGGACAAGAAAATACCCGTCAAGTGCATGGTGAACGAGGCAGGCGTTTATACGAAAGAGGCGCCCAGCTTTCTATGCGGCCAATCTGTTCTGGCGAAGGGGAATACTCTTGTGCTACAGCACATAGCAGAGAATGTTGTACACTCTGCCAAACTGGAACATTCCTATCCCATTGACTGGCGGACCAAGCAACCAGTAATCATTCGGGCCAGCGAGCAGTGGTTCATCCACACAGATCGACTGAAATCTCGTGCTGCTGCAGCGCTGGAGCAAGTAGAAATCTATCCACGTACCAATGCTGAGGCGAGCAAAAGGGCAATGCTCACGCAGCTACAGAAGCGACCCTACTGGTGCATATCGAGACAGCGCGCTTGGGGCGTACCCATACCTGTTCTCTACAGTCGGAAAAGTGGACAAGTGGTGCTCAATGCAGCACTGATAGAACACCTCTGCAGTCTGCTGCGCAGCGAAGGCTCCATGGACTTCTGGTGGTCCAGGTCATTGGAGGACCTACTACCTGGTCATATCGCAGACGAGCTCGGCTACGAAGTAAAGGATTTGGTCATGGGGAGTGATATATTCGACATTTGGTTCGACTCGGGCAGCACTTGGTCTGCGGTGCTGAAGAAAGAACAGGTGGCGGATCTCTATCTTGAGGGCTATGATCAGTTCACGGGGTGGTTTCAATCTTCGCTCTTGACGAGCATCGCTGCCCGTGACTGCGCTCCTTACAAGTGAGTATAAGAATATAAGAGCATAAAGTGGAGAGAAAACAATTAATTGATGTCTCCTAAAAGGGCCCTCTTCGTTCATGGCTTCACAGTGGATGAGAAAGGGCACAAGATGTCCAAGTCGCTGGGCAATGTAATTTCCCCAAAACAGATTACTAAGAAGTACGGCACAGACGCTCTGCGTTGGTGGGTGGCCTCCCATGGAACCCAGCACATGTCCATTACGGTCAGCGACAAGTTGCTGCAGCAGGCGTTTGAGAACATTAGCAAGGTGCGTGGAACACTGCGTTATCTAAAGGGTGTGATCGGAGAGAAGCGGAGAGAAGGCCGAGAGGAACTGGAACAGCCAATTATTGACGCTAGCTATTTAAACAAGTATCTGTTGAGCAATTTGCTTGTCTTTGAATCAGAGGTAAGCCCAGATTTATTACAAAACGCTACGGGACCCTCTTATTAAGAAACCGAAATATTTTTTCTAGATTGAAAAACTCTACAGCGCGTATGAGTACAATCGCGTGGTGGCCTGCATCCAGAACTTTATTGCCAATCAGGTGTCGTCCATTTATGTGCATCTAATCAAGGATCGCCTGTATTGCGGCGACGATCGGGAGCTGCTCGCCATTCGTCAGACACTGACCCATTGCTATCGGCAACTGTGCAAGAGCTTATGGCCCATAGCTCCCTTTTTAGTGGAGGAAAGCTGGAGCTATTATGATCCATCGGGCAGTGCCTTCCACGAGCAGATGGTGCAGGCCCAAAAAGACTGGCATGATCCCAAAGCCATTGAAGTCGTGAACGCAGCCCTTGATGTTAAGCGTATGATCAACCAACAGGCTGGAGATGTCAACAGCTGGCACCTGGCTGTTACCATCAAGAGCGGCAGCCAGCTGGAGCTGCTCCATGAATTGCAACCCACTTTTGGGGAGCCTATGCGTAGCTCCGAGCTGTGTGAAATACTGCAGGTGGGAAGCGTTACAGTTGTACAGACTGATCTGGACGAAGATCTGGACATTACCTTGACAACACTTGACACAGCGCTTTGTCCGCGATGTCGTCGCTATAGTCTAAATGAAGATGCTGAGCAAGAGACATGCAAGCGTTGCTCCCATGTAATGGAATTAAAAAATTAGTGTTCAATCTTATTGTTAATAATTATTGAAAGAAGATATGTATTTTTGTTTTCAAAAACTTTGTAAGCATTTCATTATGGTGTCGCGCAGCTTGAGACGCGTCGATGGCCTTCCTCCGCAGATAATGTGGGTTTCGTTGTCCTCGAACTTGATGGTGGTGTCCTCGTTGACAAGTTGTATGCTTAGGGAGCCGTCTGTGCGATCCAATTTTATGTTGGTGAAGCCATCCTGCGTCAGACGCTTCATCACAGCCTCCACATCAATGCTGCCGTACTCGTACTTCACTTTCTGTAGCACATCCTCTTTAGTTGGCGCGGCAGCAGCCGCAGCGCTACTGCTGCTGGGCTCCTCCTTTACGATGTCGGCACATGGCTGGATGCAGTGCACTTTATCCTTGACTTGTAGCACGCCCGTTAGCGTGGAGAAGGTCACTCCGGCGGCCACCTCACGTGGGAATATCTTCTGTGACAGCTCGTAGGTGAGATAGATGCGGTCCAGTTTTCTCTTCAGCGGCAGCCTTAGAATCTCTCCACATTTGAAGGTTATAATCTTCTTATCTGGCTGTTCGATGAACAAATTCGGCGCCGAGGGATGCGGCTTTGTGTAGGCCTCTGGAATGACCAGTACATTCGGTTTCAGCTCCTTGATCAGCTTGTTGGCCTGCTGGTAGTTGAGGGAGGTGTCGATGGGACAGTAGAAGGCCTTCATGGCCAAGGGCTGGAACGGCGCTAATACTTGCAGATAGGGAAAGTCGGGTTCCGTGAATATGATTGAGTTATTGGGATTGTTGCCCCACATTTCAATGAAATGCACGGCATCGCCAAAACGCAGACTCGGATGGCCACAGAAGACCACGCAGGGCTGTGGAAAAATCCAGCATTATTAAATATAAGTTCTTGACTTATCTAATCTCTAATCCCACCTGTCGAAAGTCCTTGCTAAATCCCTCGGAGAACACGTGATTATAGTGCTTCAACTTGTTGTTGCGGAGGTAGAAAGCGTGGGGAAAGGGATCATCCGGCAGATACACCTTATTCTGCTTGGCAGAGCTGAGCCACTCAGCTAGGATGTTCGAATAGGCCAGGGAGCTGTCCGCCACAGGGGATATGAAGAACATGGGCACATTGTTGAGGCCAGCGTTCTCCAGATTCTGCGTGAGGCACTCAAACAGATCGTACACCACGCCCGACGGATAGCACGGTATCAAGGCGGACCCATTGTTTCTTATCGTCAGAGCAACATTCATGCAAAGTTCGCCTAGTTTGGTGTCCGGATTGACGGTGGGTGCCTGCGTCAGTCCAGTCATAATCAGAACATCGGCATGCTTCAAAGCCGACTGATTGATGGGTCGCGGGTGCGTCGTCAGCGTTGAGGATCCGCTAACGTAGCATATTTTCTCATGAGCCGTGCTCAACACCCAGTTGCTGGATCCCAGACAGTAGCCAGAGCTGACGGGCGTGGCTATAAAGGCTCCTAGTATGTCCAGCTTCTCGTCATAGCCCATTATGGTTACTTTCAAGAGACTGCCCTGCACATCTTTCAGGCTAAAAATTGTGCGCCATTTCTTTGCGCGGAATGCCTCGCACAGAGGACTCGGCAGCAGATGGAGCTTCTCCTTCCAAAGGCGTGCCGTGCAAGCCTTAGGAGATACTTCGATGTAGTCGACCAGCTCCTCGAGAAAAAACCGTCCGATCTGTAGCGTTGGCTCGGTGGCGTAGACTTTGCCCTTGAACCCAGTGTTCTCCGTGATGTACGGCAGAGCCAGCATATTTAGATAATTTGAGATAAGTATCACGTCCACCTCGCTGAAATCCAGCATTTTATCCATGGGCAGGTTGAACTCGGGTGTGGAGTCCACGAACACGCGGCCACAGCATTCCTTCAGCTCGCCGTCCAACTGTGGATCGTGGTCGCGGCCGGGAATGAAGTTGGGCAGGCTGGACCACTTCTGACTTTGGACGAATGGCAGGGGCAGGAAGTTCAGCACGGTCTGCTCGGTGAGGCCGCAGTCCAGCATTATTCGAAGGCCCTTGAAGGTGATGATGTAGCATGGCTTGGCCAGGTCGCCGCTTAGGCAATACTGTGAAACAAAGAGTCATTTCCGCTGATAATGTTGTTATTCTGTATTCGGGATGACTTACCAATCGCATAGTTAAACAGCGCTAGTCGCAATGACGGGGGAGTCCGATTAAACGGTACAACTTTATTGTTTATACTTTTGCCAGGGATGGACAGCATTTCAAATTTTGAACTAGTTCGAATGGTTGCCAAACGTGGGTTCATTGTTTTACGAGATCTTAAATCTGTCCTAATTAACATAGATAAAGCCACTTACTCAATAGGGAGAGCATCAAGAGCATTATTAAACATAAAATTACTTAAATAAATTAATTAATTCCGTAATTCCTTGATTGTTCTTTTGCATCCCTGCAAACTTTGCTATTTTTGGCGCTTAATTTTATTGCTCAGGAAAGTCATGTTTTTATACTCGTACTCGAAGAGTATACGGATATACTCGTTTTGTAGTGTATGTGGGTGTGTTTAACACACAGATGGAAGGTTTTCCGACCCCATAAAGTATATACATATGTACGTATATATATTCTTGACCAGCATTTAACAGCCGAGCCGATATAGCCATGCCTGTTAGCCCGTTAGATACAAGAAAATTAAAACAGCAGAATCGTATAAAATTATGATATCTAGCATATCTATCTACCATTGCCGAATCTGGATCCGATCGGATCGTTATTATATCCAGAATGAACAAATCTGTATGTAGTGGCCTTCCACGAGATCTCTCTCTATATATCTCTCTCTCACTCTTACTCGTGTAGAGAGAGAGAGAGAAAGAGAGAGGTATGAAGGTATGAAGACTTTTGTGGAATTAATTTTGCGACATATTGTGTTAAAACTAGAGTTATTTAAGCTAAAAGGGTACTATTAAATCGGAATATGTTCAACAGTAGATAAAACAAGAATTTGTTTTGAATTCTATTGGCCAACGAAGAAAGAAATTGGTGTATGAAGACATTAGTGCTGACTGAGTACCAGGTATAAAAGTAGTGCCGCGGCCCTTTCCGCGACTCACAACTTTCCCATTTGTTTAGATTGGTGTACCATAGGAATGAAATGTGGAAAAGCACACTTAGACAAGATAAACTCAACTCTCTCCGTGGGTAAGTTCTCATATATCTGTGATTTAGATTCCGACTAGTACAAATAAAACATTGCAATAGTTATAGTATTTGATCATTATATGGTTTATTAAAATTTGTTTCGATTTTGTATGTTATATTGGAAACGTGTGTGGGGACCGATGCGTGTCCACATCCAAGCTGAATAATGCATTCACTCGCCTAAGTCTAGAAAAAATACAATTTGTATGCTCGGTAGATATTGTAAGTTGAGTTGGGTGTTTACTGTTACTTCTATGTGGGAGGGGGAATCTCGAATTGCCAATTGGGCAGCATGTTGGACATGTTTAGCTTCTGCCCAATAACGATGAGCCGCAATTGGTTGAATACTCGTGGAGAGATAGAGTTAGTTTATAGTTAGGTGGCACTCTAGGCGCGATTAAATTGAGAAAAAGTGTTATATTAGTAGCCTGTCTGTCTACGTATAAATCCTAATGCCGCTTAATGCAGCTTAAGCGGGCGAGCTACTGGCTGCGCTTGTGACATCCTTCTTGGGCACCTTCTCATCGGACCCGGTCTCCTCGATGTCAGCAGCCTCGGCCTCGGTACCGGCGCCTGCCTTGCCCGACGAGCGACGACGCTTGCGGTTGATACGCCACGGGCGCACGGGAAATTTCATGGCTGGCAGCTGGTCCATGCCGAGCACTTTAAAGATCTGCCGGAAGGCGATGAAGCGCAGGAATTGCTGGGCCGACACAGTGAGATCCTCGCGCTCTTGCTTGCTGAGGACTAACAGCGCATCGGTCGGATCTTTCTCGCAGGGATCCAGCAGTCCCGGTCCGTTAATCAGAAATCCGGAAGACAATGCCTCCATAATGCGACGCATGCAGTCGCCGGGAGAGATTGGAAAGGCAGCCGATGAGATTACCTTCTCCACAAGCAGTTCCAAAGACCACTGTGGCAGTGCCTGCCACGAGGCCACGCGCTGGCAGAGATCTCGCAAAATGCGAATGACCATGACACACGATTGAAGGCCAGTGGCTCGGGCCTGGAACCATTTGGCGTGGCGCAAGTCTGCCAGTGCCTAAAAATCACACAAACAATGTCAGTGTCGATAGATGAATTCTGGTCCATTGTACTTACGCGTAGACAAGGCTCGCGTGGTAGAAGATCTGTATCGTCAGCATTAGCCGGATCGCCTTCCTCCTGCTTGACCGCAACCTCGGGTGGATTACCCTCGCGCAGCAAGGGCGATGTCAGAGTAATCTTCACAGAGACACTCTCATCCAGCACAATGACGGCTGCATCATCGGAATTTACCTCCACGCGATAGGTGATCTGCATGTCGCCTGGAATTGAGAGAGAAAGGGAGGAAGAGAGCATGTCAGCAAGGCGGCGGCATGGAAGGAGAGCAATGTTCTAGATTCGGCTTGGAAAAAGAGACAAACATTGTGGGTGAAGGCAAAAGTTCCATGTGTGGGTCCGCAATATACACAACATTGTAAAATAATAGATCGGAGTTGTTTAAATGGACGTGACGCATAAGCATAAGCACGAATAATGTTTGTTTCTTCCCACGGTCCACGCATCCGCTCTGTTCCCAGCAAACAGACGTTAATTTCTTCGTTCTTTGACGTTCGTTTGACTTGCGTGCTGGGATCGGGATCCATTTTAGGGGTCAGGTCGGGTCGGGTCGAGTCTCGTAAACGGAATTGCAGAATCGACTCTGATGCATCCACCACTCGCTGCAATTCCACTTAGAGCGCGAGCAGTTGTACAATTGAATTGAATTTTGTAATTTGAACATTTTTTCGGGTTAGTTGGCAAAAAATATTGAGCGAAATTTTTCAGTTGGTTGCGGGTTTTGCTGGGAAACGTTGACCCGGCCCGCCGGCCGGCCAGCCAGTCAGCTGCTCTCTTGGAGGAAGAGTCAGCATTCTCCATTCACCACCGTACACGCAACACAAATTTCGGTCGCAATTTTTGTCTTTCTTTCACAATCAGTCTTGATACACACAAATCGGCTGCTTGAATACAGATACAGATATAGTTTACAGATATATTATGTACATAAAATATATACAGCAAATATGTATATTGCTTGGTTTCGAGTGAGAGATGGAGGCGGCAATTTTGGGCTCAAGCATTTGCAAATCTCAAAGCGCCTTTTGCTCAAATCTGTGTGTGGATCAATCGCATTGCTTCTTGGCTTCGTGTTGGGTGTTTGTTTAACATTTTATTTTGATTGTTCAACATTCATTGGGCCAGCCAGCAAAGGACTTTATTTACACAAAGTTTGTTTCTTGAATTTCCTCTGGCATCTGGAGAGGGGAGGGGAGCAGCGGCCCGAAAGACCGCCTAAACTTTGTATAAATATACTCCTTTGGTTTGGTTTTCGTTTCTTTTGATTTTTGGTTAAGTTTGATTGGGATTGATCCTCAATCAACGCCTCACAACAACTCATCTTCCTCTTGCGGGGACACGCGAGTACTCTGTTGTACTCTGTGTACTGCTTGTTACCGTAACGATCCGTTTATTGACTTTCCGGCTTGGCTTTCTAATCCACCACCAGCAGCAGCAGTAGTAGTAGCGTAGCCATATTCAGTAGTAGGAGGAGCAGGACAGCAAACGAGCAGAGCGACACACTGGGGGCAGAGCTGAGCGGAGGAGCTACAGACGGCTACAGAACGACTGAACGACAGTGAGTGACAGTCTCTAGGCTAAGCTTCTAGGCTAAGGCTCGGCTCGGAACTCTTATCCTGCAGAGAGAGAAGCTGAAAACGGCAAATACGTTTGGTTTTTATTGTGTTGCTTAATGGTTGGCTGGATCGTTGGGCACCGTTTGGAGCGTGGTCGGGCGACCGACCGGTCCATCGCACGCACCGCAACAGGGCTCAACACTAGTAGTAGTAGTAGTAGTATTGTAGTTGTCCTAGTACATATCTTTTTTTTTTCTTTTCACATTTTTCAATTTTTTACATTTCGCGTCGACTTTTTCCACACAAATTGCCCGTCGAACGTAACGAATAGCGAGTGTGAGAGTGAGCACGGATTGACACTGCCATTTGAAGTGTGCATTCATTATTTTTGCTGGCATCTCTTCAGCTTCCGCTTCCGGTTCAGCGGATATACATTTTCATATTTCCATTGGCCATATTCACCTCAGTGAAATTGGCCAATCTATAAACGGAATTAGCTTCGTTCACAGTTTTGTTTTTTGCTGCTTTCATCACTCAAGCCATTTCTCTGGAAAAAGTTCTCTTCGCCTCACAATAGGACAACAACCATTTCATTTCATTTCGATATATCGCTCCTACATCCGGTAACATCCTACGGGAAGGACGACTGTCGGACACATCCATTCGACACTTACCTGCCACATCCTTGAGCTTGTCTGGCAGCTTGGTGGCCACCCGCTGGAGTAGGCCCACCGTTGGCTTCTCCGCACAGAGTACGACCAGCTCGACGGCATTGTCGCCATGGAGAAGCAGACCCTTTGCCAAGTAGCCCACCCGCATGACGCCCTTCAAAATGCGCACCACATTGCCTCCGCTGTCGGCGTCCTTGTGGAACGAAAATATCTGGTTGTCGCGTCCGTCCTTCTCCGAGGGTTTGTCTGGTTTATCCTTCTTGGCAGCCGCGGCGGGTCCTTCGTTCGGCTGGTCAGTCAACGCATCTGACACGAGCTTGAGCGCACGCTCCGTGTGCGAAACGATACGCTGGATTGTCTGCAGCTCCTCTTCTTTGGGATAGATCTCGGCATGACGTGCAATGGCATGACGATCGTCAGTGCTCTCAGGGCGACGCAAATTGCCGCCGGGCATCATGCCAAAGTGCGGTGGTGGCCCGTTGCCGATGCGCCCAAAGCGCTGGGCACCTGCAAATAGTTACAATTTCAAATTTAAAATCTTGGAAGACAAAGACTGGGCCATGGACTCACCTCCAAAGCTGCGCGACATCCAATTGTTGTAGTCGTACTCCTCGTTATACTGGCGGTTGCGCTGCTCCTCCCAGTAGTTTCCGCTTCCCTCGTGCTCGTCACCACCGCCCCCGCCGCGATGAGAGGACATAAGTGCACGCTGGGCCCTGGCCTCAGCCAATCGACGTTGGCGTGGGGTCGGCTTAAAGTCCACAACCAGATCAGGCTGCACCTTACGCTTGTACTGCAAGCGATGGCGGCGTCCCTTCATGTGCATCTCTTTGGCATTGGGGTCGTTGAACTTGCAGTCGCAGAGCTTGCAATTGAAGCTGAGTATCTTGTGCTCTTCGTCCTTGACCTCCTCGATGTATTCGCCGCCCACGGGCTTTATATTGTCAGTGTTCTCGCCACAAGAGTCGTCCTGATTGTCATCCAAGTTGTCAGCAGCGGCAGCTTCAGCCCCAGCCGCCTCGCTCTCGCTGGCACCTTCAGTCTTCACTCCAGTGGCCGCTGCAGCGGCAGCTGCAGTTCCAGCCGCAGCCGCAGCTGGTCCTCCAGCAGCCGCCGGGACAAAGTTAATCTTGCCCAATTTCTTTGGCTCTTCGGAGGGTATGGGCTTGCCCAGCTTCTGGTGCAGTTTCACTACCTTCTGGTGCTTCGCTCCGCGCACATGGGCAGCGTAGGCATCTGTGCCTGTGCAAGTGACGTCGCACAGCTCGCAGTGGTAGTTGTTGCCACGGTTTTGGGTGGTGCTCGTGGCACTGGCGGACATCTTGAGAGAGGCCTCCCGCTTTTTGTGCTTCTGTCCCTCCAGATGCTCGCGATAAGTCTGCGGCCCGGCACAGGAGATCTTGCACACCTCGCAATAGTGCAGTTGCTGGGGGCGTGGCGGTGCCTTTGGTCGCAGACCACGCAAGGCCGGTGGTCCCGGGATGGTTGGCCCCATCTTGCGCGGATACCAATTGTTGCCGCCATTTGGCTTGTTCGGAGGACCACCCTGGTGCTGCTGGTTCACATACATGCTGGCCGCATTGTAGACGGCCGAATCGTAGCCACTGTAATTGTTACCTGGACCCCCGGGTGGAGCCGAGATTGGTAGTTTGGGTCCTCCGTTGGATTTGTCCATTTTGCCGCCCTTGGCGTTATTCTTGACGGGTGGGGCAGAGTAGTGGGTTTTGCTACCTGCTGCTGCTGGCCCGGAAGCGTTGTAGCTGGCCGGAGACTGCTGGTAGAATGTCTTGCTGCCGTCGTAGGACGTGGGGTTGCGGTAGTCGCCATAGCCACCGTAATTGCCGCCGCCCCCAGACCCAGAGCCAGACCCGGTTGCTGCATAGCCACCGCCTTGGCCAGCAGCCGCAGCAGCGCTTTGGTAGGCAGCCGCATTTGCATAAGTGGCGTTGGTTACGGCCGGGTACGAGACCTGTCCCGAATTGTACTGGGTGCCGCCATAGTTGAACCCGGCGTAGTTGTTGTTCGCCATTGTCAAACAGTTGCTGCCTGCTGCTGCTGCTCCTGCAATTACAGAAATCGAATTTGTTGCCAATCTCGTTTGTGCCTCCGCAAACACACACAGACGCCGCCGTCACCGATGGGTTTGTGGTTGTGCTAGTTATATTTATTCGGTACTTACTTGCTATTTGACTGTCGATATTTATGCGGATTTATTCGGGAATTTAGATGTGCTTCCGAATAATAGCCTGTTTATAGCTGGAAAAAGCAAAGTGTTCTTAGTCACGTCATGTCAAGCAACCCCCACCATTTTTTTCCATTTTTCCCCCTTGCTATCGATTTTTTCGTGCAACCTTAGACGCACTTTTCGCGTGTGTAACTGACATGCAAGCCTCCACACATATGGATTGAATGTGAAACTATGCTGGTAACACATTTTCCACATGATTTAAACACAATTTTTATCATTTTAATTACCTCAATTCGCTTGGTGAAAAAATTCGTCTATCTATGCGCCGGTAGAGATCAGTGTGACCAGTGTGACCGCTAAATTATCGATAAAATATACCGTCCGACCATCAGAAATATACCGAAAATTACGGTCTCATTTTAAAAATATACTAGATAAAGCTATTGATGAAATAAAGTAGTTATCGATGTAATAATGAGGTTGCCAGACTGATACAATATTATCCAACTAGGTGGCAGCCTTTTGTTCGCGCCGAAAACAAAACAAGCCCGAACGAAGTGATGTATTGTGAAATATAAGTTTATTTATTAGCCGGTGGTTTTTTGTGTGTTGTTTAATGGATGAAAAGCGCTACCTCAAGCGCAAAGAGAAGGCGCGCAGCGATGGGAATCGAGAGCAGGTGGCGGTCAGCTGTAGTCAGCTCGGAGACTTCTACAACCAGCAGGGAAAGTACAATGAGGCGGTCCAGGAGTACAAGCAGGAGGCGTCCATCTATGCCAGCATGGGCAAAGAGCTGGAAACGGCCAAGGCCAAGAGAATGGTCGGCGAAATGTTCACACTACTCTGTGACTACGATGCGGCCAAGGACCATATCAACGACTACCTGAGTGAGTTCCAATTCAATGGAGAATGATCAGAGCACTCAACAACTTTCTGTACAGAGATTGCCAAGCGGCTGAAGAATCAGGTGGAGCAGCAAAGAGCGTATGCCACGTTGGGTCGCGTTCACCTGTTACATGGCCAGAGCTTGACGGACAGCTCGGCCTCGGCAGCCATGGAGCAGCTGAAGCTGGCGGAGAAGAGCTTCCTGCGCAGTCTGTTGCTGATCAAAGAGTAAGTGAAGGGGCTCTAGTAGAAGCGACAAACTAATTATCACCTCTTCCGGAACTCTGTAGGCTTTCGGGTCAGATTTCGAAATTGGAGCAGCTGGACATGCAAGCGCGGTGCTATTTGAACATTGGCGTGGTTAAAGAGCACATGGAGGCGTTCGAAGAGTCCATTGAGTACATTGAAAAAGCAATCAAGATCAGCAAAACACACGATTTGTTCGAACTGACCCACTTGTGCTACATTTCGATGAGTTTGCTCTACAACTGCAAAAAGAACGATGCAACGTCGGCTCTGCGCTTCTGCAATATGGCTCTGGAAATGGCCAAGCGGCTGCCCAACAAAGTCAAGAAAATCTGCGAGACACTGATCACCAAATCCGAGATATTGATCAAGGCCGGCGACTTTGCCAGTGTCAAGCAGATCCTCACCAAGGCCTACAAAAAGAATACCCCCGATGAAAACGATCGTGCGAGCATTGAGCGCACGCTTCGTATTGTGGTAAAGATTTGCCAGACCCTAGATGAGCTAGTCCTAACCAGCTCGGTGGACTATTCCAAGCTGAAGGGCTTGTACGAGAAACTAGGCGATGGCTGCTGCCACTTGATGAACTACGAGAAGGCTCTGGTCTACTATCAGAAGATGTTGCAAAACGCAGAGCTGAACCAGGAGACCGGCAAGAGTCTGGTGCCCATCTACGTGAGTCTCTATCAGACGTACAGGGACAACGGGCAGTACGACAAGGCTCTGGAGTATCTGTGGAAAGAGTTTGAGGTGAACCAGGACGTTCCGTCTGAGGCCTTCACCACCCTCTGCACCATTGCCGAGATCTGTGAGCAGCAGTCGCATCCGTTCTGGACCGTACACGATGTGTACCAAAAGGCACTGAGGCAGGCCAACAAGGCGGGTGCCGCGTCTACCAAACTGGAGAAAATTGCCCTGGTTCGGCTGAGGCGACTGCAGCTGAAGCACAATATGGATATACTCGTCGAAGTTCTAGAGTCGGAGGCCAAGGCCAAGGGCATCGATTTGGCCGATGAAGCCAACAGAGAGGAGGAAGATGAAGACGAGGAGGAGACGGATCCCGAGAGAGGGGGGATCGCCGTGCAGCAAAATACACCCGACTGGGACGACGACTTCGATCTGGATACGCTGACCGACTCGGATGCCAGTGACATGGATGAGAGCGAGAAGGTGCGCCCGCAACGTGCCACTCGTGGCAGTCGTACACTGGCGATAAAAAAGAACAATAAAGGGGAGACACAGCTTCATCAGGCGTGCATCGCTGGCAACCTGGAGCTAGTCCGCCGCCTGATAGACCAGGGCCATACTGTAAACGTAAGAGATCACGCTGGCTGGCTTCCCCTGCACGAGGCCTGCAACCACGGGCATCGGGAGATTGTGGAACTGCTGCTGGACAAGGGAGCTGCCACGGCCATCAACGACAAGGGCGGCACCAGCTGCGACGGCATCACTCCTCTCTACGACGCCTGCGCCAATGGGTATCTGGATGTGGTGGAGCTCCTCCTGGACCGTGGGGCGGACGCCACGGTGCGAACGGACTACAACGAAACCTGCATTGTTGGACTGGACAAGTGGCGACAGTCGGCTCAGCTGGTAGAGGGGGAGCAGGCCCAGTATGCCCAATTGCGGGAGCGACTGCTGCGCACGCTCTCCAAGGTGGGAATTTGCAGCGAAAAGAATGCTGGACCCTTGACAAACGCCAATGTGAAGAGAGCTAGCCGGAGGAGCGAAAGTATATCGGAGGAAGATGAAGAGGAAGGTCTGCGTGAGAGTCAGATGCGTTCCCTCAGTCACAATCGGACGGGGAGCGAATACGGAGCTAAAAAGTACGGCTCCAGTCCAGCCCAGCCCAGCGCCAGCAAGGAGTATCGCAGTGTAATGGCGCAACTAAAGCGTCCAAATCGAATTAGTGATGAGGTTCCCAGCAGCAGCAGCAAAAACAACCAGAAACGAACTGCCTTCCTGGACTCGGGCGAGGTAGATGCTGACAATTGGCTGATCGACGATGTGGGGCCAGAAAAAAAACGCAAGCGATTCAATTCGGGCAGCATCAGTACTCGTCCATCTAAGGAAAGTTTGCAGGACTCGGCGTTGCCGCTGCAGTCAAATTGGGAGGATGATATGCAGGCCACACCCGAAGCCGATGCCAGCTCCCAGAAGCGACAGAAGCAGATGAGAAAGCTCACGCTGTCCCGCTCCTCCAGCATGAACAGCAACCACAGCAGCTCCGGCACTCGCAGGCCCAAGCAACAGACCACGCTGCTGGACAGCGGCTTCAGTCGTTTTCGTAGCGAGAGTCCCTTTGGCAGCGACTCATCCCTTGATGGGGCCGCCTCGGTGATTAGTTTGCGCACCACAGAACCGGACTCTACCACGGGCACCACAACCATACAGCTGCTCATCTCCCCGCGCAAGTCATCGCCAATTAAAGTGCAGGCCACGCCTGTCGTGGCCACCACCGTTTCGTTTAAGGTGAAGGTCCAGGATGAACTCTTGCTGGTTCCCGTTGAGCGCAAGAAGCTCCAGGACATCAACATGCGTTGGCTGGCCGAAGAGGCTGGAAGGCGATACAACAAGTGAGTTTTAAAGGGTGAATTCAATCCCTTACTATATTCTAACCCCTGCTCTCCACAGATTAACTGGTCTCACACCTTTGCTGCGCCTCAAGACTGCCGATGGCTTTGCCTATGAGGAGACGGATGCCGTGAGCGTGGCCCTTGAGCAGAACATGCTGCTGGCCACGATTTTGGATTGGAAAATCTCGCCGCTTTCCCAGCGCTACGAGGAGATGTGCCACCAACTGCAGAAGAGTAAGCTCATTGAATAAACTCAATGGATATAACTAACTAATGATGGATACACGTTTCCTTTCAGCTGTAGACAACAAGATCAAGGTTGTACTGGAGCGTTCGCAGAACACGCTAATGTTGGAGCTTTCTGGTCTCTGGCTGCGCGCTTATCAAACTGAGCCCGTGTTTAAGGCGCTGCTGCATCAGGCACGTCTCACGGTGTTGGACCTGTCGCGCAACTTTATTGGCAATGAGGGTTGCCAGCAGTTGGGCAAGGCTTTGCCCACGCTGCTACAGCTAAAAGCGCTGCGACTAAAATGCAATGGCATTGGCTACCAGGGATTAGAGGCACTGCTCTGTGGCCAGGGCATGGAGAAGCTGGAGCTTCTGGAGGAGCTGCAACTGAGCGAAAACCCTCTGGGTGATGTCAGTGCCAGGACGCTGCACAAGTTTTGTGGCAGCCCCGCTGGTCGTGCGCTCACTTCACTGCATCTGGCCCAGTGCGAGCTGACGGAACTGCAGGACTTTGATCTGGGGTTCAGCCAACTGAGCTGCTTCGACATTAGCTTCAACCAGCTCAGTCAGCAAAGCGTGCGGAGGCTTGCGGAGCAGCTAAACAGCTGTCGTTTGGAGCACTTGAACTTGAGCTACGTCCGCTGGCCGCTCGACGAGGCAAGTGGGTTGGCTCTGGCCGATCGTCTTGTGTGCTTGCTCGAAGGTGGCACATGCGAGCGATTTGTTCGCGTGGAGTTCGCCGGCTGTGGGCTGACCGATGCCCATCTGTACAAGATTACCCAGCATCTGGCCAAGGCCAAGCAGCTGCAGTGGCTGGACATAAGCGACAATGGCAGACTGAGTGGCACCGCCCTGGGATACATGCTGGACGATCTGCCCCAGCTCCGCTCGCTCCTGGCGGCTAATTGTACAAGTCTGATGGACGACGCCCGTCTGCATAAGCTCGAGCAGCACAAACAGCTGCCCAGACGCTTAGATCTGACCATTGATGAGAAAGTGTTTGCCCTGCCCGGTGCATTGGAGACCCTTCAGTCCATTTGGCACCTCCAATTTGGAGCCAAGGTCAAGTTTCAGACCACATCCAAGGGTCGACGGAATGGTAAGCTTTACAAGGGACTCCTCAGGCTCTGTGCGGATGAAAGCGAACTGGAATAGTTGATTTTACTTATTATGTTATATGATCCACCCCCCTCCGACTCGTATCTACTATGTGCCAGCCGTATTTTTTATTGTTTGACAAATATTAATAGCGAATCTAAGTACACCTTATCGCAGAGTAAATAGGCCAAATGGCTCAACTGAAGAGGGGCAAACACACTCAGTGGCCCCACAGGACTGATACGATATCAGCGGATGACGGCAGTGACAATGAATATAGTCTGAACCCATGAGTACGAGCGGGATATGGATCTACTTGAAGCAAAGATTCGCAGACAAATAATCGACTCAAGCGGCTGGAACAAACATGTAATGGTTTCCCAATTTCCATTTTCCTGGAATCATCGAGTGTCGAGGGTTTATGTAACTATAATTGTACTTTTATTTATCGAATTTGTGGATGTGGTCTACAATGAGTATGACTGAGGTGAATGAGGATGATTGGAAGTGGAGCATCTGCAACTTGAACTTAAGCTTTGCCCTTGGCCGCCTCGTACATATTTCTGGAGATGATGAGGCGCTGGATCTGAGAGGTGCCCTCGTAGATCTGGTAAATCTTGGCATCGCGCATCAGCTTCTCCACGGGATACTCGCTGTTGAAGCCATTACCGCCGAAGATCTGGACGGCATCGGAGGCGATCTTGTTGGCCATATCGGCGGCATGGCACTTGGCAATGGAGGCGTAGTAGCTGTTGCGGCGGCCCTGGTCAATCTCCCAGGCGGACAGGCGCCACGCCAGACGTGAGGTCTCCACACCGATGGCCATATCCGCCAGCATGAACTGCACAGCCTGGTGGTAGGCGATGGGCACACCGAAGGTCTTGCGCTCCAGGGAATACTTGAGAGCCTCATCAAGGCAACGCTGGGCCAGACCGACAGCACCGGCTGCAACTGGAGGTCGCGTCTTGTCGAAGGTGCCCATGGCGATCTTGAAGCCGGCTCCCTCGCCAATCAGCACGTTCTCCTTGGGCACGCGCACATCCTCGAAGGTGATGCCGCGTGTGTCGGATGCGCGCTGTCCCATGTTCAGCTCCTTGCGACCGGGCGTCAAACCGGGAGAGTCGCGCTCGACAATGAAGCCGGTGAAGGCCTTGCTGGACGGGCACTTTGGATCGGGGTTGGTGCGGGCGAGCACGAAGTACCAGTTGGCCACACCGCCGTTGGTGATCCACATCTTCTGGCCGTTGATGATGTACTCGTCGCCCTTCTTCTCGGCGCGTGTCTTGATGCCATTCACATCGGAACCTGCTCCGGGCTCGGTCACACCGTAGGCGGCCACCAGGGGCTCCTCGAGGAGACGGCCCAGGTACTTCTTCTTCTGTTCCTTGTTACCAGACAGGATCACAGGGGTTTGCTATAGAGAAAACTATTGATGTAGTGCAGCTGGAATTTCTGCGGATTTGCTAAGACTTACACCCAATCCGCTAGCCTCGAGGGCAGTCATGATGCCGGTGCAGCCATAGGCCAGCTCCTCGGCCGTAAGACAGGTGGTGAAGACATCCAGATCGAGGCCGCCAATATCCGCGGGAATGTGGTTGTTCATCAGACCCAGCTCCCAGGCCTTCTTTATGATGGGCCACGGGTATTCGCCGGTCTTGTCGTATTGCGCTGCCACTGGGATGATCTCCTCGCGTGTGAACTTGCGGGCCATCTCTTGCAGCTGCAGCTGCTCCTCCGTCAGGGCGAAGGAAGTGCCATTGGGCGACACCTGGGACACGGCGGCATAGGACCGACTGTGGGCCACCAGCTGGCGCAGGGCTGGCGCTGCAATCTACAGGAGAGAGAGAAAACACAAACAACGTTTGATAACCAGATTCCGATCCAATTCAAATGCAAAAGCTGTTCCATAAAACGGTGCTATTAATAATCGCATTGGGGGGCAAAGTACACGATGAACAGATAAGAGAAAAAAAATCTGTTTATGCAGACGATCAACAAATTTGCTGGCGTCATTGGGTTATGAGAACTTTGTACTTCCTACGCCTTCGACACTACGCTTTTCACTTTCCCTCTGGCTGGGATCGTGGAAAGTCTGCTCATCTTCTCTCACCTTGTTGAGGAACGCCATTGGTCTATGCGGACTCTAATTCCGTACGAATATACACAATTTATAAAGTTTTAACTAGGTCGCCCTTGCTTCTGCTTGCTCACTCGTCGAGTTTTCGCCGCGGAATGAGGAATGATCCAAACGAGTTAGGCAAATACGCCGGCGAGCCAATGGCAGCCAATTTGGACATTGGACTCTGTGCGACGCTGCGTTGGCAGAGAGGCAACAAACTACACCAGACTCTCGACTCTGATGTCTAATGTCAGTGGTTGGGTACATACCCTTTACATATGTGGTGGGCATATGCACATATGTATGTCTGGGCGATAAGGAAAGATGCTTCGAAATAGAAATACGCTGACTGTTTAGCTTTTTCAGAGGTTCCTCTACATGAGCTACATTCTACATTACATCGTCAGGAAAGCTTTCTTTAATGTTATTTGTAAATTCCTCAAATGAATTTATTTTATGAAGAGTATTGAGCTCAAACGTATGTCTTTAATTGATTCTAATTAGACATTCATTTCCAGTTTCAATGCTAAACAAGTTTCCAGGCGAGAAGTGACACACCCCCCTTTTTGGAACAGCAAATGTACTCGAAATACCCTCGACACATCTCGACGAAAGCTTCATTGAATGTCGAAACGTAGGCCAAAGCTTTTGGCAGACCGAAAGCAACGTAAGGCAGCAAAAGTTTGGTGCGCAGTACGTGTGAATGATAGCACAACAGGCATATTAGGCGTGTACTAAAAGTACATACATATACATACATATGTATTTGCTGGAAAAGTGTCTCTATGTCGAACGATATCTTGATCGCATTTGAAGTTTGTGTACCTATGATAAATTATTGTCTTATGACCTTTTTTATAAAATGTACAATCTTTTCATTGAGTTTTTAATATTATTCCATTTTAAGATTTACTCATTCAAAAAACCATTTCCTTGGAATAGAAATGCTAAAGGTTGGTCTTACAAAGTTCGAATATAGTTTTCCCATCTAATGAAAAGATTCTAACACAGCCATTCTTTTAACTTCATTAATATTACCTTAAATCGAATCTGATTTTACCCTTCCCTTAGTACGTTTAGGGTACACCTCTGTTGAAATTAAAAAATAAATCTCACCTGTTAAGTGCCTCTAAATATGTATCATACTTTGGGGCTGATACAAAATAGATTAAACAACAGAGATATTTTGGTTTCTGCGTTAAAAATAACGTACTGGGGACGGGAACCCCCTCCAGTGCTGTGGATGTAGCAAGAGGGAGGGTCCGTGACACACTTGGAGATGAAAGAAAACAGAGACGAAAGAATCGTCACATATGGAAGTCCATTAAATCAGCATCACTGTAGCGGCAGGGAAGGCGGAATCAGAAGCACAGCATCTCTTATCAGCTTCGCGCATAAAACTGGGTCCGGTTAAAGCTTCTAGAAGCCCAGGACGAACCCCGAAAACGAGAAGGAGCGCCACTGGCCCGACTCACAGCCGAAGCTCGATTCGGCAGTCCTGGCCAGAGGGGGGAACGAGAAAAGTTCCGTCGCATCTAAGCCACCACTGGGATCTGCCGGGGTCTGGTCTAGGCTTACCAGTCAGTCATTTGACATTGCTCCTGCGAGAAGGTTGTCCATGCTCAGAGCCAAAGTCCACCATTGCTACCGTCGCGTCCAAGTGCACAACAACTGTGTCTCGTCCGCCCTGCCCTCTGTGGGCTGTGTGTGCGTTTTTTTTTTTTTTAGTTTCCACTCCGTCTCCGGGGTACTTGGTGTATGCCCCATCCTTCCTCGTAGAGCAGTGAAAAATTGAAACAAGTGTTATCTAAGCTCCGTACTAGTGCAAATCTACAGGACTCCGATTCCGACTAAGACTACGACCCCCGCCGAGCTATTGAAGGTCTGCCCTCGCTGACATGGCCCAATTTGTGACACACATCCAGCCGACGCTGATGGAGGCGTCGCAAGGTCATGTACCGCACCACCACGGACATCAGGTGGGTGTGCAGCACTCGTCGCATCTGCCTCACAGCGGGCACAACATGCCATCGCCGCCCACCCACAACCATCATCATGGACACCACGGAGGAGGCAGTAGCGGAGGTCATCACCACAGCAGCTCTGCCTCCCCCTCCTCCCATCCGCATCATCTGCACAAACAGCAGTCATCTGCGCATCATACGAGTGGTCATGCTCCACATGCTGCTGCTGCTGCTGCTGCAACTGGTCATGCTCCACTGGCTCCCCATATTGGTCATACTGGACAACACACTAGTCATCCTGGTCACACGGCTCACACGAGCCATGGCCAGAGCCATGCCAAGACCCATCACAGCCCTCCATCCCAGCTGGCATCGCCGCCAGCGGAGCAGCACCATGAGCACGCTGGCCACTACGAGTTCTATCAGCACCAGCATGAGGTGGCCTTCCATCACACTGAAAGCGGGGTTCCAGGACCCCACAAGCATCACGACAAGCACGAGCATTGCCCCACAGGACACCACAGTGCGGTAAGCTTACATCATTTGACCAGTTGTGGGCTTGGTGTGGGTGTGGGTGTGGTGTGCTGTGGTCACAAAGGGCCAAAGTCTTTGGTCAACTTTTAATCATCAACATTTAAAAATTGATTACGTTTCGGTCCCCTATTCCCATATGTTTAGAGAAAACTTTTTGCATGTCCCGAGGAACTTTTTGGCTACCTTTTTGCCATCTGAAGATACAGACCACCCCACCCAAACCCACCCGACTCCAGAACCCTGAACAATGACGTAATTGTAATCCTTGGACTGGCTAAAAAGAATGCGACATGAGTCATCCGGCCAGCAAGTGCGCTTCCGTTTGTCCTTGCTAGGGGCATTAACAGCTTCAGATGACGCCTTTCTGCCGGTTGCGCTTCCATGGCATCATCACCGTAAAAAAGCAGTCAAATATCCATTAGGCGGCATCGCCATGTGAATCCTTGTGACCGCCCCCCTGGCCGTAGAGAACCGCTAACAGCGAAAAGCTCTTTTGATGTGTTTTCGGTTTGTTTGGTTTAAAAATAGCAGAACGTCCAAATATTCTGTTCTCTTTTTTTATTTTTGCACTCTTCGGTGTGTTCTCTGTTCTCTAGTCTTTGGTCTGGTCTGCTCTGTTCCGTTCTATACGGTTCTGTTTTGTTCTGTTCTGTTCTGTTCTGGGTTTATCGTCCGACGGGGCGCATTCGAAAATAATTTAGAAAACGACTCAAATCGCTCGTCGTGTGTTGATTTCGGTGCGGCTGCCGCGTGAGGCACTCTAGACAGAATATATATATATATATAGATATTTCTGCGGGGTATATCATTTATTTATTGGCCTACAAGTTAATGTGCTGCTTCTGGAATGGAAACGCTAAAGAAACGCTTCCCATCGCTGCAGAGTTTGGGCGTAAGTTTTGGGAGACACCTTGGCCCCTTTTTATGTAATGCTGAGGATCCATCCGTGAGGGGGTTGCCCTATAGATATAAATATAAATATTGTGACTGCCAAATTGGCCGACGACGAATCGTGCGAAGAATTTTACAATTTCATAATTTTGTGCGTGTGGTTTTCCTCCCTCCTGCTTCCCCATTGCCTCCTCCCCAGTGCAGTGAACTGAACGCGGTAAAAATGGTTCCATTATCTCCGGCCCCGTCGCCATCCCATCCCACGTTCCCAGGTATTACCTGCCACATTTTGGCGTGCCCAATTTGGCTTGCGTTTTTTAAGGTCGTCAGAAATTATGGGCAATCAGCCCTCCGACTATGTGGCTGGCAATTTACTTAAGGCATTGCCCCGAGCACATTCCTGGCGCGGCTATATTTTGAGGGGTCGGACGAGGGCCATTGAAATGTAATATCGCAGGCGACAGCCACATCGACAACGACAACGACATCGACGCCAACACAAACATTAACTAAAATACTGGGGAGCAAAGAAAAAATTTTCACAACGTCGAATTATGGATACTCTTCCAAGGAATGTTTTAAGAAACCAATCCAATAAGACTCTCTTTTCGGGCATTGTTTTCGGCTCTACATTTTTCTTTAAATTAATTTCGATCAGACCTAGCGGATGTAGATTTAAAGTTCCTCCGAAAATGTGCCCGAAAAAAGTATGTATATTTTGTGACCTCCCCCTGTTCCTTCTGGGGTTGAATCGTTAGTAAATAAATAATTTTAACCATTCTACTATCGATTGTGCCAACCCTTAGTGTGCCTAATAAAAATCTATCCCACAAGGCCTGGGGGGTTGTTCCTTCTTAAGCTGAAAATCGAAGTGAAGAGCCGCTCTGGTATGCCCCATTGGAAAGGTTAATTAAACCCCCAGTCTATTATTAATAAGGAAACCCCGAAGTGACAATAACCAGCCCCTGAAAGAGTATAAACATCTTTGGATTGCCAGGTGACATGCGAACATGCCATTTGGCTTGGTTTGTGGGTTGTGCACACATCCATCCCCTGGATTCGAAGGGCTTTAAAGTGCGGCCGAAACCCCTTTGGGCTGGCCAAAACAAATAAGCCAATGTGTGGCCAAGCGATAAAGGCCAGCCTGCGGCTTCGGGGCGGGTTCAGGCAGGCACACAGTGGAAACTCTTTAATTAAATTCAAAATGTGTCTCGCACCTTGCTCTATGCATCCATTCATCCATCCATCCCGTAGCTGGTGCCCGTAGCCTGGTTCACTATTTTATTGCTTGCAACGTGATTCACGCACACTCACACTATTTTCCGGCGTAATTTGTCCCGGTCACGATGCAATTTCAAATGCAATTTTATGCAATCGCTTGCCCGGGGTGGATTTGCTTGCAGTAAGGGTTCTGCGATGCCACTGCCAGCCAGTCAGGCAGTCAGCCAGCCACCCCCAGAGGGTGGGTTTCCTATTCCTGTTCGCACTGATGTCTAATTTTCCGGAGAACAAAGAAATCCGACCAGAAGTGAAGAACAGAACTGAAATTGTACCGTAGCTTGGCTTACTGGGCACAACGTGACCGGGAATGCAGCCGCATCTGATTGGGATTTGTGCCTCCAGATGCGGCCTCTCGAGGGGGTTGATGGTGTGATTTTCGAAAATGAATTGACTTCGAAACGGGAAATACTACTCGTAAACAACATCCAGTCCAAGGCAGTGCGTCTGCGCGGCTGTGAATTGGAAGCCCTCCGCCCTCGGCCCTCGGCCATCTGCCACCCCTCAACCAACTGTGGAGTGTGTTTGCCATCCGCCGGGCCCTTGTTTACGGTCAGTCAACAAAGTTCGGAATCCGGAGCTAGCGGAGGGCACAGAGGACAGGAGACAGGGTCTGGGCGGGTCCACTAGATGATGTCTGTGTGCTTAGCTAATTAGTGTAATGTGTTAACTGAGAATGTCGGTGGAATTTAATGCCTCGGCTGCTCGGCGGGACTGGTAATTGGGCAAAGAATGAGGGTAAGATTAATTCGGGTCTAGTTGGGATAGTTACACTTACACCCATCCAATGGCTGGATAGAGACTTAAGGCCTTGAATAAACAAAGATGTGGTTTGCTCTGCGAAGCCTGAAATGCGTGACATTCATCTTAAATTACTTTTTTGAGAATCTCCAAGGATTCTATGAAAACTACAAGCTACTTATGATAAAAATACGAATGAATCATTCTTGGAATCGAACGGTATCTGTTAGAAGGAGGTCCTCCAAGTATAGGATATAAGAATGATCTGATGTACTCTTCGTTATGGGAAAACTAGCCCGAGTCTAATATGTATGTAACTAATCCTTCATTTGATCATTATTCTTCATCTTCCCAGGATTACTTAAAGTTTCTTAAAAACAATAAATCTAGTGCCCCATGCCCCATCTAACAGCCCCATGGTATGGCTTTGTCCCAGCTCTGCCTTTAAAGCACGTGCGAGCTGCTTCCATGAGAACGTCAACAAAAACAACAGGCACGTGTCTCTCGGGGGAGGGTAGCGGTAGGGGTAGTCCTCCCGTTTCCGCTTCCACTTCCACCATCACTTCAACTTCCAGGAAACAACGGCAGCAGCAACCCCTGTCGCGAACGTATTCCAATTTCCAATTGGAAAGGGCGAGTGCGCAAGTCCTTCGAAATCCTGGCATCGCCGACAGTTCCAGCTACGGCTTGGTAGGACTTTTAGCTGGTCGGAAACATCCAGTCTGGAGTTGAACATTGAAGAAAACGGCAGCAAAGTGCCAATTGCTCCTCAAAATAACGTGAACCCCGAAGGGACTGTGTGTGTGTGAGACCAGTTAGGAATCCAATCAGACACGGACACAGATACAGATACACCACCACAGTCACTGCGACAAATACACGGACACTGACGCACACACGGACATACACTAGTGCACATAATATAACACACCCTCGCACACCCTTGCACTCGTGGACAAATTGCTTACATAAAGTCCAAGAAAAAATCGATAGGAGTGCATTTAAAATTCAAAGAAAATCCCAAAGGAGTCCAGTGAAAACTCCGCGTGAGCTTTGAAAGTCTTTTTTTTAATGGTTTATTGCACAGTGATTATAAATTATGACTAATCAGTGACGACATACTACGTGAGAGCCGCTTACACAATTTCTCTACACCCCCGAAAATCGCAGACGTGGAAAGATTTTCTCATAAGCGGACACATTTTCTCAACTGGCAACGATGGTCACTGAAAATGGAGCTCAGGTAATCCATCAGAGAGTTTCGTCCCATGTACTTTTCAGCGTCCGTAGACTTTCCGGCCCAACTGTGCGACTGTGGGGGCAGCCATGTTGGCGTCCATTTTGCGCATTATTGATTTTTCGTTGTCTGGCTGAAAATCGGCTCGAATTCAGCAAGAAATATGTTAAATATGATGCTTAAAAGGAGCCTTGGTGGTTTTTTGAGAGACCAGGGGCCAAGGGTCTATGTCCAAGTGGAGACCTTGAGGTCGCACCCGTTTTTGGGGCCACCAACTGCAGAAGTTTATTGATTTTTCCGACTTCCTTTTCTGATTTGTGGGCGTTTACGATCTTTGCTCTGACAATGGGCTAAAAATAGTTGATTGTTTTAGCCGTAACTAGTTGGAGAGTCGAGTGGGGAGTGGAGGTAGGTGCTGGCTCACAGGGGCATTACCACCACCACCAGAACTATCACCACCAGCAGCAGCAGTTCTTCATGGCTACGAGCGGAACTGGGTGTGGTGCGTGCGTGTGCCCGTAGTGTAAGGTAATGGAGATTTAGGTTAGCGCTGCTGATGACATGCGACATTCGTCGCGACGAGATGGGGAAAAATCCATACTATGAGTCATTTTTCTCTCATCTGCCACTCCGGTAACTGATTCTTTGTTGGTCCTATAATGACATCCACTTGGGTTTTGATTATGTTGCCACTTGGGGCGCCATTTTGCCATACAAATTGAAAGCAAATCCACTTCAAGGAAACAACTCCTTTGGTTCAAGCACCCAATCTGCCCCGAGTGCGAGTGCGGAGCAGCTCGTTATACAATGGTGAGGCAAGCACCTTTGAACTTTTGCCCTCGCCCCTGGCTATCGTCAGAGTCTACATTTGCCCAAGATTTCTAAAGAGCCTTGCCACTGCTACCACTGCCCCTTCGGTTGGGTTGGGTTGGGCTGGGCTGGGCAAACAGATACCAGGAAGCAGTCGTCGAAAATAACCTTCTTTTGAATTCGGTCTCCTACGAGTATGTATGCTCAGGGCATACGAAATGAGCCTGAAAGGCAGCTTTGGTTCGTTCCCCAACTTCCGCATTTGGTGGAGGTGGAGTAAGAGTTGGGACCAGAGTCGGGGACATGGTCGAGCCCTCGCCTGTGAATTGCAACAGCTTCGAATGGAACGTAGGAAGGCCGAAAGGAAGCGGGTCTGGTGAGGTGTCTGCGCTGTGGCCGCTACGTCGGCATCGGCGTCGCGTCGGCTGAATGCCATCCAGTGGAAAAACTTCCAGTTGCAGTTCGCGAACACCGTGTCATGACGTCATTTTCGATGTCGAATCCTTGGAAGCGGCAGGGCGTAAAGCCCTCCAAAAAAGAAAACATAAACAACACGCGGGTGCCGTGCGATAAAATCGACAGCTGGGTCCCCAGTGGGTGGGTGGGTGTGCTGTGCGGACTGGAGGGTGGTGGCCATTAAGCCGAATTACACCTGCGCCCGACTTTGACCCCTCGCCTTGACCGCCGTCGTCTCGTAGTTGGGTTGAACTTGAGTCGGAAGCGAGTGCAGGGAGGGCAGGTGAACGGTGAATGGTGCAGGTGCAAGTAGTTTCCGGGTCTAGTTCGGGGCACCCCGCTTCAAGTTGCGCAACGAAGGTTACGGGTACATGGCAACTATCAATAAAACTCCAAGTGCAACCCCACCGGTTACACTCGTTGATGGATACGCAGGTGGCACGCAACTGCTTGAAGGAGATATGGATAGGGGATTCCCTTCCATTTCTGCTGAACGGAAGCCACTGCCAAGACGAATGGGATTGTTGGTTATATGTCGGCTGGCTATAAATTCTTGCTGACCTTTTCCTTGCAAAATTAAGTTAACATATATAAACTGGTTTGTATGGTGGAACTACTGAACTTTTTTATGGAGTACCTGGCAGTGCCCCAAATAAGTTATTGTACCGGGTACTCGAAGTGTACGGAACCCTTGCCGGGGCTCGCAACGTGCCCGATCGTATGTGTCTGCTTTCAGCATACTTTTAAGTTGTCTTTTAGTTGGTAGAGTAGAACAATACATATATTATTCTGATCCTAAATTGATTATTCTATCACTACAGGGCGATGGCAACACATCCTTCCTGCGTGCTGCTCGCGCCGGAAATCTGGAACGTGTCCTCGAGCATTTGAAGAACAACATTGACATCAACACCAGCAATGCGGTAATAACCTATGGAAATATCCTAGCCAAGCTTCGCCTCTAATCTATTCAATATTTGGTACTTAGAACGGCTTGAATGCCTTGCACTTGGCCTCCAAGGATGGCCATATACACGTCGTCTCGGAGCTGCTGCGACGCGGAGCGATTGTGGACAGTGCCACCAAGAAGGGCAACACGGCGCTGCACATCGCCTCGCTGGCCGGACAGGAGGAGGTGGTGAAGCTGCTGCTGGAGCACAGTGCCTCCGTCAATGTGCAGTCGCAGAATGGATTCACGCCCCTCTACATGGCGGCCCAGGAGAACCACGATGCTGTGGTGCGGCTGCTGCTTTCCAACGGCGCCAACCAGAGCCTGGCCACCGAAGATGGCTTCACGCCGCTAGCCGTGGCCATGCAGCAGGGCCACGATAAGGTTGTAGCCGTGCTCCTCGAGAGCGATACTCGGGGAAAGGTTCGTCTGCCGGCTCTGCACATTGCAGCCAAGAAGGACGACGTGAAGGCGGCTTCCCTTCTCCTAGATGTGAGTATTCACGAACCTGTAAAACAAATTTAATTTGAGAGTTGCTAATGCGGATTTTATTCTCGTCCAACCTTGCAGAATGACCATAATCCGGATGTGACTTCCAAGTCGGGATTTACCCCGCTGCATATTGCCTCGCACTACGGCAACCAGAATATAGCCAACCTGCTGATCCAGAAGGGCGCCGACGTCAACTACTCGGCCAAGCACAACATCAGTCCGCTACACGTGGCTGCCAAGTGGGGCAAGACCAACATGGTCTCGCTCCTGCTGGAGAAGGGTGGCAACATCGAGGCCAAGACTCGCGACGGCCTCACTCCACTCCACTGTGCAGCCCGCTCGGGCCACGAGCAGGTGGTGGACATGCTGCTGGAGCGCGGTGCGCCCATTAGCGCCAAGACCAAGAACGGCTTGGCTCCTCTCCACATGGCGGCCCAGGGCGAGCATGTGGATGCCGCGCGCATTCTGCTCTACCATCGCGCGCCTGTCGACGAGGTCACCGTTGACTATCTGACGGCTCTGCATGTGGCGGCCCACTGTGGCCATGTGCGCGTGGCCAAGCTCCTGCTGGACCGCAATGCCGACGCCAATGCCCGTGCCCTCAACGGGTTCACGCCACTGCACATTGCCTGCAAGAAGAACCGCTTGAAGGTGGTGGAGCTGTTGCTCCGCCACGGTGCCAGCATTAGCGCCACCACGGAGAGCGGCCTGACCCCGTTGCACGTGGCCGCCTTCATGGGATGCATGAACATTGTCATCTATTTACTGCAGCACGACGCCAGTCCGGATGTGCCCACTGTGCGTGGCGAGACGCCATTGCATTTGGCAGCGCGTGCAAATCAGGTGAGTTTTATTCACACAAAAAACATAACCTTAAAAAATTTCTTACAGCACGTTTTTTTTTTGTTAATTTTACCAAAATTTCATTTATTTGTAAATACAAATTTAGAAAAAAAAAAATAAGTTTAGAAGGGCTTGCCGCGTCCGAATCCACCGCGGAACTGAAACTGGTTGCTGCCGGGTCCAACGTCTCCTTTCTTGTCCACGTTTTTGTTGCCGACGGTGGGAGGTGGGCCGCGGTAGGCCCTACGGTCGTCGTCGGCGCGACGTGGCTTAGCATTTTCTAAGCGCGGGTCGCGCGGGCGCATGTGCGGGTCGCGAACGGGACGAATGAAGGTCGCGGGCACAACCTCTGGGGGCAAATGTAGGTAATTGCGCAAGTATTCGATGCCCTCGTTGGTCACAGACCAGTAGTAGTGACGCCAGCTGAACTGCTGCTTGACAATGTTGCGCGAAGCCAGAGACTGCATGGTTTTGATGACATGCAAGTTGGGAATCAATTTCAGCGCATTGTGCTGGACGTTGTTATCTTTTTCCGCCACCATGACGCCCTCTTTGCAGATGTACTCATAGATGGCGATGCGATTTGCCTTGGGAATGAACATTTCGGCGGCGTCTTACGAAAAACGATGTAGCAAGTTTCACAAAATTCGCAAAAAGAAAAATGGTAGATTTTGTTGTTATCGAAGCTGCGATACGTATACATATGTACTTGGCATCGATTAGTTATCAAGCATCGATAAATGTACTTGTATCGAGACGAAAATATTTAAATTCTGTTTTTTAATTTCCCATTCCAGACCGACATCATTCGCATTCTCCTGCGGAACGGCGCCCAGGTTGATGCCCGTGCTCGGGAGCAGCAGACTCCGCTGCACATTGCCAGCCGACTGGGCAACGTTGACATCGTAATGTTGCTGCTGCAGCACGGCGCTCAGGTGGATGCCACCACCAAGGACATGTACACGGCGCTCCACATTGCCGCCAAGGAGGGCCAGGACGAGGTAAAAGAATTGATTGCAAAAAAGATCACGGACCACATCGACACTGTCTATCTGATGCAACTGTTTTGGATTCGTCATCAGGAGTTTTTCATTTGATTTTAAGTTCCTATATTCCGTTACATTAGTACCGTTTTTATCTTTTGTATCGATTATTCTGAGTATTACGATTACTGTTGTCTCTTTCTTTTTCGTTGTTGTCTTTTTCTTTCAAATAAATGTTGCCACCTTGTTTTTTTTTGTAGTATGGCATTATTTGTTTTCCTTTTGAATATAATTTTCGTAGAAACGGCGGCACTCGAAAGTTCATTGCACGTTCATTCGCCGTTGGCGATCTTTTGTTTGCTATTGAGTTTTGGCACAGAATCCAGGTTGTATTTGGTAACCGATTGGTAAAATGTACATTTTCATTCAAAACGATTTAGGTGGCAGCCGTGCTGATCGAGAACGGGGCTGCGTTGAATGCCACCACAAAGAAGGGCTTCACGCCGCTGCATCTGACTGCCAAATATGGGCACATCAAGATGGCGCAGCTTCTGCTGCAGAAGGAGGCTGATGTGGACGCCCAGGGCAAGAATGGAGTGACTCCACTCCATGTGGCCTGCCACTACAATAACCAGCAGGTGGCCCTGCTGCTGCTCGAAAAGGGAGCCAGCCCCCATGCCACCGCCAAGAACGGACACACGCCGCTGCACATTGCGGCGCGTAAGAACCAGATGGACATTGCCACCACTCTGTTGGAGTACGGCGCCCAGGCCAATGCCGAGAGCAAGGCCGGGTTTACTCCTCTGCACCTAAGCAGCCAGGAGGGCCATGCCGAGATTTCCAACCTCTTGATCGAGCACAAGGGAGCCTTGAATCATCCGGCCAAGAATGGCCTCACTCCCATGCACCTGTGCGCCCAGGAAGACAACGTGAATGTGGCCGAGATTCTGCAGCGCAACGGCGCCAGCATCGACATGCCCACTAAGGCTGGATTTACGCCCTTGCACGTCGCCTCTCACTTCGGCCAGGCCAACATGGTGCGCTTTCTGCTGCAGAATGGCGCTAACGTGGACGCGGCCACCTTGATTGGCTACACTCCTCTTCATCAGACCGCCCAGCAGGGTCACTGCCACGTTGTCAACCTACTACTGGAACACAAGGCCAATCCCAATGCCCAGACTGTCAATGGACAGACGGCCCTGAACATTGCTCGAAAGCTGGGCTACATCAGTGTGCTGGACTCGCTCAAGTCCATCACCACAGAGGATGAGACAGGTGCCGCTCCAGCCCAGAGCGAGGAGAAGTATCGTGTTGTTGCTCCGGAAGCCATGCACGAGTCGTTTATGTCAGACTCCGAGGAAGAAGGCGGTACGTATCTCCTGCTATTGTTACACTTTGTTCCATCCGACACTTCCGCCATGCTAGTCCGCAAGCACATACAGACCACGACCACACCCAATGCCCATAGTTTTATGCCTAGTCTTAAGTGAATCCCCCCGCTTTCATGTGTGCCGTCAGATCACACAAATTGGGAATTGGACGCGTGCTACGAGTACGGCATTGGCATTGACCACAGCCAGAGTCATCGCCCCCGGCCAGACACTCACGTCTACATGCCGTATTACCAGGGCGACACACTCTATGTCACCAGTAAGTGTCCACAGGGCTGGCAAGGCCTTGCCAGCAACTGAAAAAACTCGTACTTCGTAACTCTACTCGTATCGTATTCGTATCTTACCCACTGGCCGTTATCAAGTGCACTAATTTGGCTGTAATTGGATACTGATATTGACCACTAAAGTTAACCATCATAAATCGATATATACTCGTGTATATGTACCATAATATACTATATAGCACTTGATATGGGGCTGAACTGTATCAATGTATAAATTAATTCTTACCGTTGTTGTAAACCAAATGAGTCCAGAGACTCAACCACTTCCCCATCCTAATTGTTTCCTTTGTGATTTCTATATGTTTGGCTTGATTTGTTCAATACGCAATTCTATATGTTGTCCGATGGAGTTTCATTATTATACGTATGTATTTGTACTATTCGTCGGTCCGTTGGAACAACAAAAGAATATTCAATCGATCGGTATCTTTGCCCAAACTGTATATACATACCTATCTGAAACGACTCTCCCAATAAGATTGTATATTCTCTGATATATAGGAACCGAATTATCAGACAGACTTTTGATTTAAATGTCAGCGCTCAGACGCAGATAAATGTTCCCGTATTTGCTTGTACTCGTACCATGGCATGAAATATACCTACTACTACTACTCGTATATATGTACTTGTGTATCCCATGTATCCATCCTTTATCAAATCTATTGTATCAATGTATCAATAATATGCTCCTGTTTAATGGTCATGCTAGCTTTACATACTATATCATCCATATATAAATTATTATTCTACCGATTATACAAATACAATAAAGCATGTCGATTATACAACATTTTTAAACTAAAATCAAACTCATTTGCATTCTTCTATTTTCAATGCACCACGCTCTCGCTCTTGCTCTCATTCCAATTGCAACTCAACAACAACAACAATAACAACAACAACAACAAAACTAAAACTACACCACAACTACACCAACAACTGCAACAACAACTACAATCAACGCTACTATATGGCCAATTGGACTGTCTTGTGCTTAATTAAAATAAAAACGATATGGAATGCAACCGAATCGGATCGAAAATGCAACTACCACTGCAACTGCAAACGAAATCGAATCCGTATCCAAAATCTAGGCGAAGATAATATGCTATCAGATCAACCATACCGTTATCTGACTGTTGATGAAATGAAATCCCTAGGCGACGACTCGCTGCCCATTGATGTGACCCGCGACGAGCGCATGGACTCCAATCGCATGACCCAGAGCGCTGAGTATGCCAGCGGTGTTCCACCCACCATTGGGGAGGAGGTTCTCAGTCCCCACAAGGCGCAGGTTTACGGCAGCTCGCCCAAGGCCACCGTGGATGGTGTTTACATAGCCAACGGACATGGGCACGATGAGCCACCGCACGTTGGGTGAGTAAATCATATTCTGTTTAGAGCTTAAGTGTCTAATAAGATTGTCTTGCAGTCGCAAACTGAGCTGGAAGAGCTTCCTGGTCTCCTTCCTGGTCGATGCACGAGGTGGAGCCATGCGCGGCTGTCGCCACAGCGGTGTTCGCATGATCATTCCATCGCGCTCCACCTGCCAGCCGACGCGGGTCACCTGTCGCTATGTGAAGCCACAGCGGACCATGCATCCGCCGCAGTTGATGGAGGGCGAGGCCCTGGCAAGCCGCGTGCTGGAGCTAGGTCCCTGCTCCACCAAGTTCATTGGGCCTGTGGTCATGGAGGTGCCGCATTTCGCCTCTCTACGTGGCAAGGAGCGCGAGATAATCATTCTGCGCTCGGACAATGGTGAGACCTGGCGCGAGCACTCCATCGACAACTCGGAGGAGATCATCCACGACGTCTTGCAGCAGTGCTTTGAACCAGAGGGTGAGTCTGGGATGGGTGGGCAGGGTTCTAGCTTTTCCTTGACAATAACGTGGCTTCTTTCCTGTGTGTAGAAATCGCCCAACTAGAGGAGCAGGCCGGCAATCATGTGTGCCGCTTTGTCACCTACGACTTTCCCCAGTACTTTGCCGTCGTTTCTCGCATTCGCCAAGAAGTGCATGCCATCGGTCCCGAGGGCGGTATGGTCTCCAGCACAGTGGTGCCGCAGGTGCAGGCCGTCTTCCCGCAGGGAGCCCTCACCAAGAAGATCAAAGTTGGCTTACAGGTAAACCTCTTTAAACCGCGCAAAGGCGTTGCACCTGAGAAGCTACGCAAGATTAGCGTCAATCATGTGCCCAAGAAGAAGCGCTTCTCGCTCATCTGGTAAATCACAGAACAAAACCAAGAGCAGGCCAAAACCCAGGGCGAAATATATCTATGCTAAATACGAACTACGAAATACGCTATCTGTCAGGCATATATAATCGTGCATTTAATATACAACTTCCCCAAAATAAATATCAAAATCAGAATTAAACTCCAAAGAATGCAAAATACGTTTTCCAAATGAGATAATACGCATTTACTATAACCATACTATACAATCCAATAGCCAGTAACCAGTTATCAGTAACCATCTATGTTAACCCGCCCCCTTAGTCCTGTGTAGAAGTATGGTAGATGGTATGCACCTGTACTTACTCGTAAACTCAATATTCAGCGCCATGCAAAGGCGATTCACAATGAAGGACCGTCCTTTGATTGTGTAAATCCGGCAACTGTGAATGGTCTTTGCCGGCCTTGCTCCAAATCTTTCTCCTAAATGTTATTTATGTATGAAATATGTGCACTTTGTTTGAATTTATCGAAACACCTAAGAACTTTACGACACTCAGCTTATTGAGCCATTGCGGAATCGGCTTCCGATTCCACTTGCTAACTAATCACAGATGCTAGATGCTATGCAGATAGTGACATACAATAATACTTATATACAACATACATATACATATATGAACCTATTGATTTTGATCATGGATCAAGAGAGACTTCTGTAATGCTCTCGAAAAGAAATTGTCCAAGAGAAATACATTGATATCGAAATCGAATTATTATGATACATTTACCAATATGCTATAACTACTATAAACTATTATTCATACATTATTTATGATCTACTTATGCATAAGATTATACCAGTTCTCTGAAATGCAGTACTACCCAATAAATTTAGTTCAACAAAAACTTTATGCCAATGAAAATGTTTTAATTACTTTTCATTTGATTCATTTTTCATTCAATTGCTTTTTCAAAACGAATACAAAAAAAAAAACAGCAAAAGATTATACATATCTTAAAAGCAAAAGCGAAATAGAGGTTAAAAGAATACTTAGAGAGTTACAATTGGGTCCCGGTTCGAAGTGCCTAAACGAAGTTGTAACATTTTAGCCTTACGGCATCGTAAGCAAAAACCGATTTTACAATGGCCCCCACTCATGAGTTCGAACTTTTCGCACGTTTTATTTGCATTTTTCTCTGTACCTACTCCTCTAATACTATATGTATGTATCTCTAATCTAATTCTTCGTGAATATTCTTCCGTTTTAAGTTTCTGATTTCTGTATAAAATGTATAAAGCTCTTAAGTTCTGTTCTCTTAAATATTCTTCAGTTGTAGTCGAAGTTTTTTTGATGACTAAATTTATTGGGACATAAATGGGCTTGAACATTGTTATCGTTTGTAGTTAACTTATACCGTATTTTAACTGAAACATGCTGAAACAATTGCTCAATACCACCATGAATACGAAAAACGATATGCATAATACATCAAACTGAATAATCATTGTACAAACAACAACAAAACCACACACGACCCACAGAAATAGCCAAGGCGAGTGCTGTGCTGGTCAAATCGGTTCGAATCGAATCGAACCGAATCGAATTGAGAATGTTCACCCTTTTAGCCCCAGACTCATTTCATTTTATTTTAATAGTTTAATAGTATGTTAATTTCATGTTGTGTGACAAACCAGAAGCGCATATTTCGTATATACTTGGTTTTGTTATGGATTTATGTTACCATTTTCAGTTCTGTTTATCTCATGTACATGGTACATACGTGCATACATACATATGTATACATATACGTACGTATGTGTGGCCGGGAAATCGATTTTTGTCTATTATGCCAATCCGAAATTCGTTACACTCTCGTTCTAGGCCCAGCCGGTCGATCCCGATCTAACCGCCAAGCTGCTGGGTCGCGGAGTGGCCGTATCGCCGATAGTGACGGTCGAGCCGCGCCGCCGTAAGTTCCACAAGGCCATCACCCTCAGTATGCCGGCCCCGAAGGCCCACAGTCAGGGGATGATCAATCAGTATTCGGGCAACACGCCAACCCTGCGACTGCTATGCTCCATCACAGGTAAGTTGTAGCTGTTACCGATTCGCCATCCGATCTTTTGTGTTGTTTGTAAAATGTGATCCAAGCAGTTATTCTAACTATTATGAGTAAACCTACCCCCACTTGAATTTACATTTACATTACGTTAGTTGATGTTTACGAGTACAGATCCTCCTTAACCTCCAATCTCCAACCTACAACCTCCTTCTCTGTCTCTCTCTCTCTCTCTATCTATATCTCAGGCCTTCATTTACTTCATTCCTGGTTATGATTTCTTGAGTGTATACTATATGCTTTGGTTGAGTTGATTTCGTATCTGCTTTCGTTGTTCATTTTAGTTGTCTATAACATTTAGAATACAAGTATCTCATGTGCTAATAAGTAGTACTCTATAAATAACATACATGCCATATACTACTACTACTTTAAATATCCAACCCAAGTACCTATGCATTATGTTGTACAGAGAAAAAATGCCAAAAAAAAAGAAAAATTAAAAAAAAAAACCAAAGATCTAGGGAGCATTTTCAGAGATGGCTCCGTGAATTCGGTCCAATTCGTTTGTATGTGTAGGTCTCTCCCATCTAATCTCCATTGTGCTTGTGTCTGTGTGGTAGATGCTACAAGTTGTTCTCGGGTGTTCCGGCAGGGCCCCGCCACGCCATGCCTCGCCCCCGCCTCGCCTCGCATCGTATCGTATCGAGTAATCTCTTTGGATTTTAGCCCAGTTGTAGAGCATTCGTCATTCACCTTTGCATACAGACACGGATACGCTCATACATGTACATGTACATCAACAACACCCACACCCACACACAAACAAAAACAGAAACCGAAACAGAACACACGACACGACACTACATGATACGAAGTACAGTTACAACAAAATACAACTCTTCCTGTGACACTTACTCCGCTCTAACCTCTATGTCATGTTCAGTGTGTCTACTCCCTCTCATTGTGCCTAACGGTGTTTGTTCCGTTACTCTCTTACTCTTACTCTCTTTGTTACTCTTTGCGTTCGTTCGTTCGTTCGTTTCAATTTTCCGTTTCAGTTTCAGTTTGTTCTCCTGAGTTTCGATGATAATTTTAGTGTTGAGCAAAAGACAAATAAAAAACAAAACAAAACCCAAACAAACTTCAATTTCAATTCTTGATTGAAAACATATTTATGTAATTGTTCTATAATTTCGTACTAATGCGTCATTGCATATGTGTGCACGCATTCCGTTCTGTTTTCTCAATCCATTGAAGGTGTGTTTCGGAAAAGGTCTCTAAAAGGTAACTAAAACAATGGCTCAAATGTCACAAATACTAAAAATAAATAATACAAATTCAGAAATTCACAAACATGTATGAGGTTTCAAATTGAAACTGTTTAAAAACTATCAAATCGTTATTTGTTCATATTTAGTTGTTTCGTTCTATGCCAAACAAAATAAAATACAAAATACTTAATGATTAATAAACAATAACCATTATCATTACCACATGGTATGGTTGATTGTGTTGCGATAATAAGACAAATAACAAAATCCAAGAAGATATAAATTTGACAAAAAATTTGAAAATTCTGCATATTTTATTTATGATAAATTCTCTTGTTAAAACCAACTATTGCAAATATTTCGAACATTTATTTTCCAACTTCTCTATGCTTTGAAAGACTTTCATTTCCATTGAATTTTTGTTTCTGTTTCCATTGATTATTCAGTTTTCGGTTGTACCTTTTTTGTTTGAATTCAGAATTGATTTTAATTTAGTTGTTCTTTGCTTCAATTCGTCTCTCGCTGCCTCTTTGGGTTTACTACTGAAACGAGTACCAGAAGCTGAGGGTTATCTTTTGGGTAACGCTTTTGACCCCACTCCCATTGGCAGAGTTCTCTGGGCCAAGATTTTGCTTCCGGCTCTTTCAAGCAGCTTAGTTTTCCAATTTATCGTACTTTTTCGATCCTTAAGCTTGTGATGCAAACGTCTTTGCTGCCTTCTACTAACTATCTGTCTAACTACATATCTCTCCCTATAATATACCATAAAACGAACTACTAAGCGATTTTCTGAATGCACGCGGTTTATTGCTAAATATATACCTACGATATACGATACTAAATTGCACAATTTCATTCAAGAGTTTTGTAGGTTTTTGTAAGCTAAATAAGAGTAAATGCCAAATAAAGTTGCTCTTTGGGCCATTGAAACCGTACTAAAAGCCAGTTCTACTACCTTGATTTGTTGTTTATGTTATTCTACTTTGTTTATGATTTGATTCTAACTCCATTCACACACATCACTATCATTATACATACATACATATCTACTTGTTAAGGCTTTCCAGCTATACGTTTCATTTTGAAGAACCATTTCAGTTGGAATGTTGTGCACCTGATTGTCGTTTGGTTATTTGTTGTTATTCGTTGAGAGTTAAACGTTTATGTTGTTTGCTTTTATTTCGCGTTACACATAAAGCAGAATATTGTGTACATTAAATATTTTCCAAAGTGAGAAAAAAAGAACCGAATATGAATGATCGAATTTCGAATTTCTACTGTTTGTGGCACCAAAGAGAACTTTTCTGAAACAGAACAAATATCAACTATTGAGGACGAACCGAAAGTCAAGCTAATGCTAAAGCTATGGCAAGCGATAATAACGATATTCGATATACGATATATTTGAATATAATATCGACAATTTGATGGTTACTTTTACCGTTAAATTCCTTAAGTCCGTTGAAGTTTCTAGTCGTATGATTTCCTTATTGATTTGTTCTTGATTTTGTTTCGTTTTGGGACTTTCGTTTGTTTTGAACACATTTACAACAAGAAACACGTGACACGCTCACTTATTTACCATTCAAGAGAAATCAAAGAAATATGTTTTTCCAATGTATTAAGCATGTTGTTTCGAAACGGCTTCGAAGTAAGCGCAACAAGTACCCTAGTACTCGTACCTCTGTAAATGCTACAGCCCTACTAAATTAATCAAATAACCAAAATGCTTGAAATCAAAGTGCCACTCATCTAATCATACGCTCCACCTAACAACACCACACCACACCACAGTCCACTCACCACCACCATACCACTTACAATACTCAGTCAAAGATCACGCCATGCGATGCATTCCATATACATACATACCATATAAATATACTACATAAACTACGAGTACATCTTAAAAAAGAAGAAACTTACTTACTATTTCCAATACTAATCGCTAAATACTCGAACAATGTTAATACTATACCATATACTACTCGTACTATACTATATACAATAATACTTTCCTATTCCATATAAATGCTTTGTAATTAACACACACACACACAATCGTAATTCTCTCTCTGAACAAGATTTTTAGTTTAATTTTATCGTTTCGTTTGTGAAATTAGTTCAAAAATTTTGGAATTCAATATTCAATTCAATATTCAATCTGCTAATGAGACAAAAGTAGAGTTTTCAAAGAGTTTTTACATACAATATGTAGTCTATGCGTATACCCCATTTATGCTGTGTCTTTGGTAATTGCGTGCCACATAACTGAACGTCTCCCATCTACCATCTACCCCCTAACTCGTCAGGCGGACCGTCCCGTGCCCAATGGGAGGATGTCACTGGCTCCACGCCCCTGACCTTTGTCAACGACTGTGTCTCCTTCACGACCACCGTTTCGGCCCGCTTCTGGCTAATGGACTGCCGTAACATCTCCGATGCCACCAAGATGGCCACAGAGCTTTACAAGTGAGTGCGCTGGCAGGTGACTAAGCGGGTTCGTTAGCATCTATCTGTAATCTCCCTTCTCCATTTAGGGAAGTCATTCATGTGCCCTTCATAGCCAAGTTTGTGGTGTTCGCCAAGAAGATTGAACCCTTCGAGGCCCGCCTGCGCGTCTTCTGCATGACCGATGACCGCGAGGACAAGACTCTGGAGAAGCACGAGCTCTACACAGAGGTGGCCAAGAGTCGCGATGTGGAGGTGCTCGAAGGCAAGCCGCAGTACATTGAGATGGCCGGTAACCTGGTGCCCGTTACCAAGTCCGGCGACCAGCTGCAGCTGCAATTCAAGGCTTTCCGCGAGAACCGTCTGCCCTTCACGGTGCGTGTGAAAGATCAGCATGCGGACATTGTGGGCCGCACCTTGTTCATGAAAGAGCCTAAGGTGGCCAAGGGCGAGCCGCCACAGCAGCCCATCTGCATACTGAACATCGTGCTGCCAGAAGCTGTGATACCGGACTCGACCACAGCCTTCTCAGACCGCGTCACCTCCGCCTACAGAACCTCCATGTTCAGCCTGAGCAAACACCAGAATGACCACTACATCGGCGACATTCGCATTGTGGATCTGTCCAATCTGCTGGGCAAGGATTGGATACAACTGGCTCCAGAGATCGGCATCAACGCGGAGGAAATCGACGAGATCATCAACCAGAATACCGACAGCATAGCCAGACAGGCTCAAAGCATGATCCGCCTGTACAAGGACAAGCCAAACTACGACATCCTGTCCCTGGAAACGGCGCTCAAGAACATCGGCCGAGACGACATCATGAAAAAGTGCAAGAGTGGCAGACTCTCGCATTCGCGGGAGTTCGACGAGACGGACATAATGAAGAACTCGGAATCCGTGGAAGAGCTGGTTCGCAGAGAAAGTAAGTTAAAGAACTGTAGGACTTGCACTCCATCAGACATTATAAGAAAATCTTTTGCTGATTATTTCAGGTAAGCGAATTCAGCAGATCAACGAACGTGAAGAAGTGAAATATTCTGCGGAGGAAAAGGAGGTCGAGGAGTCCGAATCCGACGAGGAGCAGGTCAAGCGGACTGTGGCTGAGAGACGCGAGAAGATCGTCAAGCGTCTGTCCATGGAGCGTTCCATACCTGCCTCAACGCAAAAAAAGGAGATCACCCGCGAAATAACCGAAATAAAGCGAAAGAGTCTCATCGAGGATAAGAAGGCCCATCACGAGTCCGAGATCCTGATGCAGCTGCCCGCCGACAATGTGATTATCAAGACAGCGACAGTGCCCGAACAAGTCATCAAGATGAAGATGGGCAAGATGGACTCGACGGAGGTGAGCAAGAGCGAGTTCGACAAGGAGCTGACGCACAAGTTTAAGTCATCTGGCCGCAGCTCTGAGGAGGAAGAACAGCCATCACCCGACGCCGTGGACAAGATCGTTCAGGATATTAGTTCTGCCGAAAAAACGGAGAAGGATGCAGTAACTTTTAGTCGGGCGACAACCATCACCCGCCAGGAGGCCCGGGATATCACCGAGGATTTCCTGGAAATTGAGAAACGCAGTCAACTTCCTGCGACAACTTCCACAACAGCCACAGTGCACGAGAAGTTCGTCGAGGAGGTGAAGGAGAAGAAGACTAGCCCCATGGCCTCCGTGACGCCCGAAACTGTGAAGGAGGTCGAGCAAGTCATCAGCGAAGTGACTGAGATCGCCAGCAAAAAGGTGGAGAGCATTATTAGCTCCTTTGAGAGCGCCAAAACTGAGGACACTGCCATATTCCTTCCTAGCCAGACGGCGCCCGAGACAACGAAGGTCAGCGAGACGATTAAACATCTGGAAGACGCCAAGACAGTGGCCCAGGAGCAGGTCAAGACCATGCAGGTCATCGAGAGCACAACTATCGAGGAGACAATCGCCGAATTTGAGGCGAAAAAAGTGAAGTACGACTTTCATGGAGGCGAGCCAAAAACACAAATCCCCAAACTAGTCAGAAAGCCCAGCGAGGAGTCCATAAAGCCAACTGCGGCGCCACGTGCTGTGACAGAAGTTGAGGGCGACCTGACAGCCGAGTGCAAGCCTGAGAAGCCCCTGTCCAAAATACCAGTGAAAACTTCCGCTGCCGATGCCCAAAAGATTGGAGAGGTGGTGGACACACGAAAGGTGACCCACGACTTTCTGCAGGGCGAGAAGTTGGCTGCCGAGCCCAAGGTAGCGCCAGCAGCTAGCAAGATTCCAAAGGTGGAGCCACGAAAATCAGTGGATAAGCTAGAGTCGAGAGTTTTGGATGATGTAGTCACCTCTACGGCCAGCGTTATGACAGCAACAGGCCTGGGGTCAGAGGTGCCCAAAGACAAGTCTGTTGGACAGCCAGAGATGGCCGCCAAGGCAGAAACTCTCACCGAAAAGGTTACTGAATTGATTGACACATTCCACAAGGTGGAGGAGAAGATTGTAAAGTCTGAGAAGCATTCGGAGATTGCAAGCAAATTGGAGAAGACAGTCACGATCGAAGAAAAGCCGCTCGCACATGTGCAGCCCAAAGAGGGAAAGGTGGCGGAAAAGATGGCCGAAGCAATCGAAACATTCCACAAGATCGAAGAGCATATGGCTACCGCCGACAAACGCAAGCTGACCCACGATTTCCTCAGCATGGAGCAGCAAAGCCAGCTGCCGAGCATGCCCCAAGCACCCGAGAAACCTCTCGAATCGATCCAGACATCCACAACAACATCGGAGCCAGAGTCGGTGATATCAGTAAAACCATTACCGCCTGCGAGCAAGATACCTGTGGTGGAGCCCAGGAAACCCCTAATCGAGGAAGCTTTGAAGCCCACGGAACCATCCGCGAAGACTCTGATCGAGGAAGCTGTAAAACCAACCATAGAGCAGCCCAAGAAGGTTCTGCCCGAGCGTCAGCTAACTGCTGATTTCTTGAGCATGGAGCAGCAGACACAACTACAGTCCTTACCGGCAAAAGCCCTGATTGAGGAAGTGGTCAAGACCGCTGAGCAGCTGGTAGAGCAGCAAAAGGCAAAGGAGTCTGAGGCAGCGAAGACACTGATCGAGGAGGCAGTAAAACCAATTGAGCAGCTGGCCAAGCAGAAGGAGCCACTACACGAGCGTCAGCTAACAGCGGACTTCCTGAGTATGGAACAGCAGACGCAGCTGCATCCAATGACCATTGAGCCATCAGTAGTGCCAGAAAGCACCGATTCGAAGGCGCTGCCAGAAAAGCTGGCTAAAGGCGATGGAATTGAGTCGGCGGCACCGATCGCAGATGCTGCGCTCTTCCAAACGCCCAAACCAGAGTTCGCTTTTGTTACTAAGAAGCCGGAAAATATGCCGAGTGTGGTCCAGGAATTTTCTGAGTACGATAGCGATACGTTTGACAAACGAGCCACCGTTCCATTGAGCGAGTCAAATAGAGAGGAGGGTCTCAGTGCACCCCTGTCCATGGAGCCACGAAAATCCCTGACCGATGCCGAGTTCTGCAAGTCTGTGGGCGAGACGATCAACAAGAAGATGAGCGCAGGAGTCATTGAGATATCCGATCAGCTCAAGCAAATCGGTAGTGAAATTTTAATCCGAAATACATACATTCCCTCATTCACATTCCTTACTTTTCCAGCGAGCGACATTCCAGACTCTCAGACTCCACCGCCCACACCCAGCGACACAAAGATCGATAAGCAGAACGAGGAGCCGGAGCTGATCAGCTTGGAGCGTGGTAAGTGATGGTGGTGGTATATGGTGTATGATTTGGAATCTTTTGAACCATTCAAATTCTGGTCCGGCAACAGATTATCTCGGCGAAACTGTGAAAACGCTGCACACGACCACAGAGTCGACGTTTGAGCGCGTCTCTGCCATAACAAAAATAGGTAAGTCCGTCGTATGAAACGAGTGGATGGCTCCCTGCTCCCCGCTATATTCTCTTTGCAATTTGTAATTGTTATGTAAACTTACTTTATATATTTTCCTATGTTTGCCTCTTTCGGTAAAAGACTATAAATTGTAACGATGATTTACTGTACACCTTTTCATTTTCATTCAAGATTGAATTTTCATTTGAGTTTGTGCCACAATCCGTAGTGTTTCTCTTGAACTGTTTTTTCGTTTCCTCCCGTTCAGTTCTATTCCCACTATTCTGCTCTCCAACATTTTCTATGTTTGTCTTGATTTGGGTCCAAAGGCTTTTTGTATGCAAAATACCATTCAACCATTCAACGATTACGCTCACAGAGTACAATAGTTATCATAATTGTAATCGTATCGGTAAACGCGTATCTCAACTGCTAGTGTGTGTATCTTAATCAAAAAAGTCTGTAAGTGCGGCAGTAAACTTAAACTGAAAGAAGGGATCATCCCAGATCCCAGATATAACTCAAAACCGAAGCTCATTGAATGAATCTGTCCACAACATCTCCCAGATACTTACTCGTTGCACTGAGGCAATACTAGGCTGTACAATGGCTGCCAGAGACTGGCTGCCAGGCACTAATCCAATTACATTGAACACTGCGCTAACACTGACGAAAGGTCGCTGAGACATTGCTAATTGTTCGGCCTGGCGCCGCACGGCACACGGCGTATACGTAACATTCAATGGCGGGCAATGTCAACGCCAATCGATCGATAGTTCGATCCACAAATCGATTGCTCTGTACCTTCTAAAGTTCTGGAATTTACTTGAATTTACTTTCGGGATAGCTCCTCACGGGGTGTCTGGCGAAAGCCTATTAGCCATTAGCCCCAGTATCTGAAGGGATACGCAGTTAGTTCCAGTCGCTTCTTTATATAATTGGTGGATGGTGGATAGGAAAGTCACCGATTGCGCACTTATGTCATATGACCCCAGGGCCAGGGGCTAGGCCATGCACGGGGACGGGGCTAGGCGCAAAGCAGACTGAAGAAAGCCGAGCGGCTGCGTATACTTAATTTAATTTGCTTCTGGAATACTTGCTGTGTTGCAGTACAACGCCAGGCAACAGTTTCGGCTAGATTTAGTCTCGAAATTGTATTTCCCAAGAACGCGCAAGCCGAGAGTGTAATTTTCATATTTTTTTCCAAGAGATATACTGTTTTTTTTTTTTGGGCTTCCTGTGCGATTGTTTGATTTGGATACAAAATACCTGTGCATTCGTGAAATCCTAAATGCAAGTAGCTGAATATTTTCGCCTTGAGTTGTTGTTTGTGGTTCATTCAATGCATAACAGATTAAGAAAATAATCTTATCACAGAACAAATGGAATAATTAAAACTGAAACTATCAAATAAACCGAAGCCGATATCGAACACTAAAGTAACCTTAAGTCTATCTTATTTTAATGGTAAGTTCTAATGTACAATAACAATCAATTTGAAAAGTTGCCTAGGCATTAGGATATATGTTCTTTGATCTGATGTTTTCTGATGGGTATCGTCTGATGATAGGTCTCGTCTCTCAACATTCATGATACTCGTACAACAATTACGTTTGCAATTTTTGAACAACTATTTAAGCAATTGAGTTCAGTTTACGTTACATTCCAATATAACTAATTCGATTTGTGTTACCCTATGTAATTATCTTGTTAACTACTTATACTCGTATTCGTATTCATCCGGCCTATGGATAAACCACAGCCTATAATCAATCTACTACTAATCTAATCTAAACATTACTCGTACGTATAGCGTTTACAACAAGATTTTTTTCATTAAGATAAACACTTTTGGCATACTCTCGCGAATATCGGATGTCGGGAATCCCAAAAAAAAGATAGAATCGAACCAAATTGAAACCGTATTGGGATCCGCACTGTAAGCGCTGATCTCCATACGAGGACTCCTCATCGAAGAACACTCCAATGAACCACCATGGCTTTCAGTTTGCAATGTTTATGTTTGATTTTCTTTCAGCAAATAATTATACGTTCTGTTGCTTTCGTAATCTTTGGCAATCCCTAGTGAAGAGGCATACATGCATACTCGTACATATATCCATATAGTATATATGTTTAAAGATAATACTGTACTGAATTGTAACTGAATACTAGTCGAGTCACATCCAAACCTCACTGTAGCGTCTCTTTATATACATATACTTAAATATATGGTACTCGTATTCTTTGTCCTTATTTGCGAATTACAACTACAATATCTACTACTATACTCGTATTAGCCACACCATAACAAATTAAATCGTTTGATTTGTATGCACCCAAACCGCAACCGCAACCGAAACCCAAACCGAAACCCAAACCTAAACCAGACCCCACCAACCCAGCGCGCTTCTTATGATGTACTCGTAATTGGCTCTAGTTTCTAGATCGCATTCTGTGTTCTGTATTCTGTATGTGACATATGATGTCGTGGTTCGTTCTCATTCCTGCAGTAGCAGTACCAATTGCCAATTTTGCCTTTTGACTTTTGATTTCACAGTAAACATGAACATTGCTTAAATACATTGCTTACCAAAAATGTGCAAACGTAATCAGCGAATATCTTACTCGAATAATTATTTAATTTTTGTGCATTGTGCAGCAGCCAAGCTCTGAAGTTGGAGAAGCATTCAGCATCCAATTTCAAGAATCCACGACCTCATATGCGGCATATCCGCTTAGATCGGTACCATCTGATCTTTTGATTTTGCTTTTCAAATACAATAACCTACTCGTACCATAAGCATAAGCATTATTTGCATGTTTGTGCCTGCTGCTGGGTTTTTGGCGTACAGCTTGTAGTCGAAGTATACTATATATATATATATATTTATATATACATATATGTATATGTATATGTACCTACTATTCCCGTATATGTATGTACGTATATATTTATGTATTTTCAAAACTGTCAACTGCACTATGTACATAATAGACTAACCCACCATATCTACATTATAGATACGGTTTGATTGATTGTATTCGGTGTTAACTGTCTTTATACTATTGCCATGTTTTCTACTCTACTTCTACTTCTAACCAAACCAAAAAAAAAAACCAACATATTTCTGCCCTCACGGAACGAACGCCTCAAACAGAGCACTTCAGTGTTCATAATGTAAAAACCGAAACATTTACAAGAACCGATGAACCTGATAAGCTGCTTGCTAGTGTGGCAGCTTCCCCCGATATCCACAAAATGTACTCACCAGACACTACCTCATTTCCAGAAATGAGCACAAGTAGTCAAACACCGAAGATGACAGCACCCACAACCACAACGACGACGACTCTGACCACGCAAATAGATCGCACCAAGGTAGATCTGACTGCCCCTGAAGAGGGACAGCGTCAGCAGAAGGATCAGGAGATGAAGGAGAAGCCGCAGCCAGAGCATACAGTGATAGAAACAGATACAGATAGATCTTCTAGTGATAGGGAGTACTTAGAGCAAATCATGGCCTGTGGCGACGTTAGACGCAAAATAGAGCGTTTGGAGAATACCGCCAGCTCAGAGACAGAGACCTCCGAGTGCCAGCCGAGTGTGGCTCCCAAGTACATAGGCGATAATGTGCCGGTGGTAAAGGAGGTGGTGCAGAGCATTGAGGAGAAGATCTGTGGCACAGTGGTGTCGGCTATTCCCTTCGCAGTGCAGAAGAGGCAGCCGCACGAAGAGGCCCAGGAGCCGGATGTGGGAGAGTTAGAGAAGCAAATACTTACGCCATCAGATTTGGCGCTGGAGCAGTTAATTAAGTGGGAGTTGCCACCAGAGGTGGTGAAGCTGTCCCCCATCGAGGCCATGGCTGCTGGCCTAAAAGAGATTCAGGAAGAAGTTTGCGAGAAGGTTTGCAAGAAGCGGAAGGCCTTTGAGGTGGCCGAAGACTTAAGTGAAACGGAAAAGACTTTACCAGAACAGGAACTAGGCTTAGTAAAAAAAGTAGAACAGGTACCTGGCAAGATTTTAACCGAGGCCATTGATCAGCACATAGACTTAGTAGGTAAGGAACCTTTGGAGGTACTGCCAAAGGTAAGGGAAGTAGTACAGGACATCGAACGCCGATATCCCACAGCGATCTTAGAGGCCAAGCCATTTAGTCCCCGAAAAATAAGTTCCCAGGACCGTCAGCCCGATGTTTTGTCTTTAGAGCAGCATATTTTAAGCGACACTGATATGGTTTTAGAAGGATTAGGCTCCAAGCTTATTCCCCAACAGAAGGTAGCCTACCCAGGTTTGGCTTTGGCCAAGACGAGCCCCAGTATTGAAAACCTCGAAGAAGTCTGTGAAAAGACATGCTCAAAGCGCACAATCTCAGCCATGTCAAAGGCTTTCGAAAAACAGCCAGAAATCGAACTCCTGCCAGCAGTTGACGATGTAAAATCTACAACGGCCAAGTTCCTCGAAGGGGAGGCCATCAGGTACGCTGTGGCTGAGAGCATCAAGGAGTTCGAGGCCAAGAGTGTGGTACAGGACTGCTTGACTGGGGTAGCAGAGAGTCAAATTAGATGGTTAACAGAATGTGATATTGCTGAATTTCCAGTTGAGGCGACTAAAGACACTAGACATGTAGAATTCCCTAAAATTGCACACACCCTTGAACGATTGCATTCCATTTCCAAAAGCGACATCGAAGATACCAAGGAGTTTGTGCACGCAGTTGGCGATTATGAGGAGAAGCTAAGCGAAATAATTGACCATGATATACAGTCACGAATTCAACCGGATAGTCAGAACATAGAAAAAGAGACAACCGATAGGTTTCCTATACACGATAAAATAGTCGAGCTTCAAACCCACCAGAACCTGGTCTTAAAGACCTCTGAAATGGCCCAAATGACTGACAATACAAAGAATAAGTTCCCATCTGATGCGAAATCAGCATCAGATAATATAGTAGTCGAAAGCGACAGTGACGAAGAGGTTGACACAGCAAAACTACAAAAACTAAAGCATTTATCAAAAATAGAGACAGAACCGACTATAGACTCAACTAAGAAATATATTTATTTGCTCAATTACGAAGAAACGGTTACTCAATCGAAAGGCTCCGCTAAGTTTCCAACTGCGAAGGATTCATTAGGCGACAAATATGGCATAGATGATGGGAGATCAACTGTCACGACGGAGGAGAAACCCACAGCAGTTGTTGAATCGAAAGGCACCAAATACGACAGTATGACCCTTCAGTATGATATTCCAGTTCTTAAACCGTTTCCTTCAGAACCTTCAATGGAAACAGCTAAAGGCGCAACCCCCCATGAAATGGCTATACGGACAAGCACTGTTACTGAGTTTACGGAACAAAAAACTTACTGGAATATACACACACACATTGCCGTGCAAAAGTCCAACTTGATCACAAGTTCATTCACTGACGACAAATCTAAACTAATTGACATGACGGACGATAAACCCATTGATATGAAAGACGATAATGTCGCAGCTAACAGCGAAGCAAAACCAAAGTCGCCTCTTAACTCAGTTAAGCCAAGTCAAATAGTGTATTCAATCGATGAAAGTGACGATCCCGATAGTCAGCCAATTGCTTCGACAGCTCCCTCTGTCATTGCTGGAGATAAATCTCAGCTTAAAGAGACCTCCGATTTGATCACGTGTTCATTCACTGACGAAAAACCGAAACTTATTGAATTGAAGGACGCTAAACAGGTTGACTTGAAAGACGATAAGATCGTCGATAAACCCAAGGAAAAACCCAAATCTCCTCTTGACTCAGTTAAGCCTAACTCTACGGTGTATTCAGGCGATGAAAGTGATGAGGAATATGGTGCTCCTAGACACCAAGAAAAGGCCGCTAGTAAGTCAATTCCTTCGTCAGTTCCTTCCATCGCTGCTGGTGACAAGTCTCATCTTAAAGATATCCTAAAACAAGAAACGACTATTGATTTCAAAGAAGAAGAATTTGCAAGTTCAACTAAAACAAATATTGCCACTTTGGTTTCGCAAACCTCCGTTTTGACCACAAGTTCATTAGTTGACGAAAAACCTAAAATTATTGACTTGAATGACGCTAAACAGGTTGACTTGAAAGACGATAAGCTCTCAGCTAAGCCCGAGGAAAAACCCAAGTCCCCTCTTGACTCAGTTAAGCCCAGTTCTATAGTATATTCAAATGATGAGGAATATGGTGTTTCTCAACCAAAAGAAATCTCCGCTATTAAGCCAATTCTTTCATCAGTTCCTTCTATCGTTGCTGGAGATAAATCTCTTCTTAAAGACATCCCTAAACAAGAAAGAACTACTGAGTTCAAGGCGGAAGAATTTGCAAGTTCAACTAAAACAAAATCTGCCACTATAGTCTCGCAAACCTCTGATTTGATCACAAGTTCATTCGCTGACGATAAACCTAAACTTATTGACTTGAAGGACGATAAACCATTAGACTTAAAAGACGATAAGCTCCCAGCTAAACCCGATGACAAACACAAGTCGCCTCCTGACTCAGTTAAGCCCAGTTCTACGGTGTATTCAGATGATGAGGAATATGGTGTTCCTAGACCCCAAGATATCTCTGCTAGTAAGCCAATTTCTTCATCAGTTCCTTCCATCGTTGCTGGAGACAAATCTCCTCTTAAAGACATCCTTAAACAAGAAACGACTATTGAATTCAAGGCGGAAGAATTTGCAAGTTCAACTAAAACAAATATTGCCACTATAGTCTCGCAAACCTCCGATTTAATCACAAGTTCATTCCCTCACGATGAACCTAAACTTATTGACTTGACATTTGACTTAAAAGACGATAAGCTCCCAGCTAAACCCGATGACAAACACAAGTCCCCTCTTGACTCAGTTAAGCCCAGTTCTACGGTGTATTCAGATGATGAGGAATATGGTGTTCCTAGACTCCAAGATATCTCCGCTAGTAAGCCAATGCCTTCGTCAGTTACTTCCATCGTTGCTGGAGACAAATCTCCTCTTAAGGACATCCTTAAACAAGAAACGACAATTGAATTCAAGGCGGAAGAAATTGCAAGTTCAACTAAAACAAATATTGCCACTATAGTCTCGCAAACCTCCGATTTGATCACATATTCATTCGCTGACGATAAACCTAAATTTATTGACTTGAAGGACGATAAACCATTAGACTTAAAAGACGATAAGCTCTCAGCTAAACCCGAGGAAAAACCCAAGGCCCCTCTTGACTCAGTTCAGCCCAGCTCTACGGTATATTCAGATGATGAAACTGATGAGGAATATGGTGTTCCTAGACTCCAAGAAATCTCCGCTATTAAGCCCATTCCTTCATCAGTTCCTTCCTTCGTTGCTGGAGATAAATCTCCTCTTAAAGACATCCCTAAACAAGAAAGAACTATTGAGTTCAAGGCGGAAGAATTTGCAAGTTCAACTAAAACAAATATTGCCACTATAGTCTCGCAAACCTCCGATTTAATCACAAGTTCATTCCCTCACGATGAACCTAAACTTATTGACTTGACATTTGACTTAAAAGACGATAAGCTCTCAGCTAAACCCGAGGAAAAACCCAAGGCCCCTCTTGACTCAGTTCAGCCCAGCTCTACGGTATATTCAGATGATGAAACTGATGAGGAATATGGTGTTCCTAGACCCCAAGAAATCTCCGCTATTAAGCCCATTCCTTCATCAGTTCCTTCCTTCGTTGCTGGAGATAAATCTCCTCTTAAAGACATCCCTAAACAAGAAAGAACTATTGAGTTCAAGGCGGAAGAATTTGCAAGTTCAACTAAAACAAATATTGCCACTATAGTCTCGCAAACCTCCGATTTAATCACAAGTTCATTCCCTCACGATAAACCTAAACTTATTGACTTGAAGGACGATAAAAAATTTGACTTAAAAGACGATAAGCTCTCAGCTAAACCCGAGGAAAAACCCAAGGCCCCTCTTGACTCAGTTCAGCCCAGCTCTACGGTATATTCAGATGATGAAACTGATGAGAAATTTGGTATTCCTAGACCCAAAGAAATCTCCGCTAGTAAGCCAATTCTTTCGTCAATTCCTTCCATCTTTGCTGGAGACAAATCTCCTTTTATAGACATCCTTAAACAAGAAACGACTATTGAGTTCAAGGAAGAAGAATTTGCAAGTTCAACTAAAACAAATATTGCCACTTTGGTTTCGCAAACCTCCGATTTGATCACTAGTTCATTAGTTGACGACAAACCTAAAATTATTGACTTGAAGGACGCTAAACAGGTTGACTGGAAAGACGATAAGCTCTCAGCTAAACCCGAGGAAAAACCCAAGTCCCCTCTTGACTCAGTTAAGCCCAGTTTTACGGTGTATTCAGATGATGAGGAATATGGTGTTCCTAGACTCCAAGATATCTCCGCTAGTAAGCCAATTCCTTCGTCAGTTCCTTCCATCGTTGCTGGAGACAAATCTCCTTTTAAGGACATCCTTAAACAAGAAGCGACTATTGAATTCAAGGCGGAAGAATTTGCAAGTTCAACTAAAACAAATATTGCCACTATAGTCTCGCAAACCTCCGATTTGATCACAAAATCATTCGCTGACGATCAACCTAAACTTACTGACTTGAAGGACGATAAACCATTAGACGTAAAAGATGATAAGCTCCCAGCTAAACGCGATGAAAAGCCCAAGGCCCCTCTTGACTCAGTTCAGCCCAGCTTTACGGTATATTCAGATGATGAAAATGATGAGGAATATGGTGTTCCTAGACCCCTAGAAATCTCCGCTAGTAAGCCAATTCCTTCATCAGTTCCTTCCATCGCTGTCGGAGATAAATCTTCAATTAAACCGGAAGAGAAACCAAAACCAGTTGACTTGAAAGACGATAAGCTCCCAGCTAAGGCCGATGACAAACCCAAGTCCCCTCTTGACTCAGTTAAGCCCTGTTCTACTGTGTATTCAGACGATGAAAGTGATGAGGAATATGGTGTTCCTAGACCCCAAGAAAAACCCGCTAGTCAGCCAAATCCTTCGTCAGTTCCTTCCATCGTTGCTGGAGACAAATCTCCACGTCAACCTGAAGAGAAACCAAAACCAGTTGACTTGAAAGACGATAAGCTTCCAGCTAAGCCCGATGACAAACCCAAGTCCCCTCTTGACTCAGTTAAGCCCAGTTCAACTGTGTATTCAGACGATGAAAGTGATGAGGAATATGGTGTTCCTAGACCCCAAGAAAAGCCCGCTAGTCAGCCAACTCCTTCGTCAGTTCCTTCCATCGTTGCTGAAGACAAATCTTCATTTAAGCCGGAAGAGAAACCAAAACCAGTTGACTTGAAAGACGATAAGCTCCCAGCTAAGCCCGATGACAAACCCAAGTACCCTCTTGACTCAGTTAAGCCCAGTTCTACTGTGTATTCAGACGATGAAAGTGATGAGGAATATGGTGTTCCTAGACCCCAAGAAAAGCCTGCTAGTCAGCCAACTCCTACGTCAGTTAATTCCATCGTTGCTGAAGACAAATCTTCATTTAAACCGGAAGAGAAACCAAAACTAGCTGACTCGAAACACGATAAACTCCCAGCTAAGCCCGATGACAAACCCAAGTCCCCTCTTGACTCAGTTAAGCCCAGTTCTACTGTCTATTCAGACGATGAAAGTGATGAGGAATATGGTGTTTCTAGACCCCAAGAAAAGCCCGCGGGTCAGCCAACTCCTTCGTCAATTCCGTCCATCGTTTCTGGCGACAAATCTCCACTTAAAACTGAAGAGAAGTCAAAACCATTTGAGTTGAAAGACGATAAGCTCCCCGCTAAGCCCGATGACAAACTCAATTCCCCTCTTGAATCAGTTAAGCGCAGTTCTACTGTGTATTCAGACGATGAAAGTGATGTGGAATATGGTGTTCCTAGACCCCAAGAAAAGCCCGCTAGTCAGCCAACTCCTTCGTCAGTTCCCTCCATCGTTGCTGGCGACAAATCTCCACTTAAAATTGATGAGAAGTCAAAATCATTTGAGTTGAAAGACGATAAGCTCCCCGCTAAGCCCGATGACAAACCCAAGTCCCCTCTTGACTCAGCTAAGCCAAGTCAAATAGTGTATTCAGACGATGAGAGTGATGAGGAATATGGCGTTCCCAGACCCCAAGAAAAGGCCGCTAGCCAGCCAACTCCTTCGTCAGTTCCTTCCATCGTTGCTGGCGACAAATCTCCACTTAAAACTGAAGAGAAGCCAAAACCATTTGAGTTGAAAGACGATAAGCTGCCAGCTAAGCCCGATGACAAACCCAAGTCCCCTCATGACTCATCTAAGCCAAGTCGAATAGTGTATTCAGACGATGAAAGTGATGAGGAATATGGTGTTCCCAGACCCCAAGAAAAGCCCGATGGTCAGCCAACTCCTTCGTCAGTTCCTTCCATCGTTGCTGGCGAAAAATCTCCACTTAAAACTGAAGAGAAGTCAAAACCATTTGAGTTGAAAGACGATAAGCTCTCCGCTAAGCCCGATGACAAACCCCAGTCTCCTCTTGAATCAGTTAAGCCCAGTTCTACGGTGTATTCAGATGATGAAAGTGATGTGGAATATGGTATTCCTAGACCCCAGGAAAAGCCCGCTAGTCGGCCAACTGCTTGGTCAGTTCATGCCATCGTTGCTGGAGACAAATCTCCACTTAAACCTGAAGATAAGCCAATACCATTTGAGTTGAAAGACGATAAGCTCCCAGCTAAGCCCGATGACAAACCCAAGTCCCCTCTTGACTCAGTTAAGCCCAGTTTTACTGTGTATTCAGACGATGAAAGTGATGTAGAATATGGCGTTCATAGACCCCTAGAAAAGCCCGCTAGTCTGCCAACTCCTTCGTCAGTTCCCTCCATCGTTGCTGGCGACGAATCTCCACTTAAAATTGATGAGAAGTCAAAATCATTTGAGTTGAAAGACGATAAGCTCCCCGCTAAGCCCGATGACAAACCCAAGTCCCCTCTTGACTCATCTAAGCCAAGTCGAATAGTGTATTCAGACGATGAAAGTGATGAGGAATATGGTGTTCCTAGACCCCAAGAAAATCCCGCTAGTCAGCCAACTCCTTCGTCAGTTCCTTTCATCGTTGCTGGCGAAAAATCTCCACTTAAAACTGAAGAGAAGTCAAAACCATTTGAGTTGAAAGACGATAAGCTCTCCGCTAAGCCCGATGACAAACCCCAGTCTCCTCTTGAATCAGTTAAGCCCAGTTCTACGGTGTATTCAGATGATGAAAGTGATGTGGAATATGGTATTCCTAGACCCCAGGAAAAGCCCGCTAGTCGGCCAACTGCTTGGTCAGTTCCTTCCATCGTTGCTGGAGACAAACCTCCACTTGAACCTGAAGAGAAGCCAAAACCATTTGAGTTGAAAGACGATAAGCTCCCAGCTAAGCCCGATGACAAACCCAAGTCCCCTTTTTACTCATCTAAGCCAAGTCAAATAGTGTATTCAGACGATGAAAGTGATGAGGAATATGGTGTTCCTAGACCCCAAGAAAAGCCCGCTAGTCAGCCAACTCCTTCGTCAGTTCCTTCCATCGTTCCTGGCGACAAATCTCCACTTAAAACTGAAGAGAAGTCAATACCATTTGAGTTGAAAGACGATAAGCTCCCAGCTAAGCCCGATGACAAACCCAAGTCCCCTCTTGACTCATCTAAGCCAAGTCAAATAGTGTATTCAGACGATGAAAGTGATGAGGAATATGGTGTTCCCAGACCCCAAGAAAAGCCCACTAGTCAGCCAACTCCTTCGTCAGTTCCTTCCATCGTTTCTGTAGACAAATCTCCACTTAAAACTGAAGAGAAGCCAAAACCATTTGAGTTGAAAGACGATAAGCTCCCAGCTAAGCCCGATGACAAACCCAAGTCCCCTTTTGACTCAGCTAAGCAAAGTCAAATAGTGTATTCAGACGATGAGAGTGATGAGGAATATGGTGTTCCCAGACCCCAAGATAAGCCTGCTAGTCAGCCAACTCCTTCGTCAGTACCTTCCATCGTTGCTGGAGATAAATCTCCACTTAAAACTGAAGAGAAGCCAAAACCATTTGAGTTGAAAGACGATAAGCTCCCAGCTAAGCCCGATGACAAATCCAAGTCCCCTCTTGACTCAGTTAAGCCCAGTTCTACGGTGTATTCAGACGATGGAAGTGATGAGGAATATGGTCTTCCCAGACCCCAAGAAAAGCCCACTAGTCAGCCAACTCCTTCGTCAGTTCCTTCCATCGTTGCTGGCGACAAATCTCCACTTAAAACTGAAGAGAAGCCAAAACCATTTGAGTTGAAAGACGATAAGCTCCCAGCTAAGCCCGATGACAAACCCAAGTCCCCTCTTGACTCAGTTAAGCCCAGTTCAACTGTGTATTCAGACGATGAAAGTGATGAGGAATATGGTGTTCCTAGACCCCAAGAAAAGCCCACTAGTCAGCCAATTTTTTCGTCAGTTCCTTCCATCGTTGCTGGAAACAAAGTCCCACTTGAACCTGAAGAGAAGCCAAAACCATTTGAGTTGAAAGACGATAATCTCCCAGCTAAGCCCGATGACAAACCCAAGTCCCCTCTTGACTCATCTAAGCCAAGTCAAATAGTGTATTCAGACGATGAAAGTGATGAGGAATATGGTGTTCCCAGACCCCAAGATAAGCCCGCTGGTCAGCCAACTCCTTCGTCAGTTCCTTCCATCGTTGCTGGCGACAAATCTCCACTTAAAACTGAAGAGAAGCCAAAACCATTTGAGTTGAAAGACGATAAGCTCCCAGCTAAGCCCGATGACAAACCCAAGTCCCCTCTTGACTCATCTAAGCCAAGTCAAATAGTGTATTCAGATGATGATAGTGATGAGGAATATGGTGTTCCCAGACCCCAAGAAAAGCCCGATGGTCAGCCAACTCCTTCGTCAGTTCCTTCCATCGTTGCTGGCGACAAATCTCCACTTAAAACTGAAGAGAAGTCAAAACCATTTGAGTTAAAAGACGAGAAGCTCCCAGCTAAGCCCGATGACAAACCCAAGTCTTCTCTTGAATCAGTTAAGCCCAGTTCTACGGTGTATTCAGACGATGAAAATGATGAGGAATATGGTGTTCCTAGACCCCAAGAAAAGCCCGCTGGTCAGCCAACTCCTTCGTCAGTTCCTTCCATCGTTGCTGGAGACAAATCTCCACTTAAAACTGAAGAGAAGCCAAAACCATTTGAGTTGAAAGACTTTAAGCTCCCAGCTAAGCCCGATGACAAACCCAAGTCCCCTTTTGACTCAGCTAAGCAAAGTCAAATAGTGTATTCAGACGATGAGAGTGATGAGGAATATGGTGTTCCCAGACCCCAAGAAAAGCCCGCTGGTCAGCCAACTCCTTCGTCAGTTCCTTCCATCGTTGCTGGCGACAAATCTCCACTTAAAACTGAAGAGAAGCCAAAACCTTTTGAGTTGAAAGACGATAAGCTCCCAGCTAAGCCCGATGACAAACCCAAGTCCCCTCTTGACTCATCTAAGCCAAGTCAAATAGTGTATTCAGACGATGAAAGTGATGAGGAATATGGTGTTCCCAGACCCCAAGAAAAGCCCGCTGGTCAGCCAACTCCTTCGTCAGTTCCTTCCATCGTTGCTGGCGACAAATCTCCACTTAAAACTGAAGAGAAGCCAAAATCATTTGAGTTGAAAGACGATAAGCTCCCAGCTAAGCCCGATGACAAACCCAAGTCCCCTCTTGACTCATCTAAGCCAAGTCAAATAGTGTATTCAGACGATGAAAGTGATGAGGAATATGGTGTTCCCAGACCCCAAGAAAAGCCCGCTGGTCAGCCAACTCCTTCGTCAGTTCCTTCCATCGTTGCTGGCGACAAATCTCCACTTAAAACTGAAGAGAAGCCAAAATCATTTGAGTTGAAAGACGATAAGCTCCCAGCTAAGCCCGATGACAAACCCAAGTCCCCTCTTGACTCATCTAAGCCAAGTCAAATAGTGTATTCAGACGATGAAAGTGATGAGGAATATGGTGTTCCCAGACCCCAAGAAAAGCCCGCTGGTCAGCCAACTCCTTCGTCAGTTCCTTCCATCGTTGCTGGCGACAAATCTCCACTTAAAACTGAAGAGAAGCCAAAATCATTTGAGTTGAAAGACGATAAGCTCCCAGCTAAGCCCGATGACAAACCCAAGTCTCCTCTTGAATCAGTTAAGCCCAGTTCTACGGTGTATTCAGACGATGAAAATGATGAGGAATATGGTGTTCCTAGACCCCAAGAAAAGCCCGCTAGTCAGCCAACTCCTTCGTCAGTTCCTTCCATCGTTGCTGGAGACAAATCTCCTCTTGAACCTGAAGAGAAGCCAACACCATTTGAGTTGAAAGACAAACCCAAGTCCCCTCTTGAATCAGTTAAGCCCAGTTTTACGGTGTATTCAGACGATGAAAGTGATGAGGAATATGGTGTTCCTAGACCCCAAGAAAAGCCCGCTGGTCAGCCAACTCCTTCGTCAGTTCCTTCCATCGTTGCTGGCGACAAATCTCCACTTAAAATTGAAGAGAAGTCAAAACCTTTTGAGTTGAAAGACGATAAGCTCCCAGCTAAGCCCGATGACAAACCCAAGTCTCCTCTTGAATCAGTTAAGCCCAGTTCTACGGTGTATTCAGACGATGAAAATGATGGGGAAAATGGTGTTCCTAGACCCCAAGAAAAGCCCGCTAGTCAGCCAACTCCTTCGTCAGTTCCTTCCATCGTTGCTGGAGACAAATCTACACTTGAACCTGAAGAGAAGCCAAAACCATTTGAGTTGAAAGACGATAAGCTCCCAGCTAAGCCCGATGACAAACCCAAGTCCCCTCTTGACTCATCTAAGCCAAGTCAAATAGTGTATTCAGACAATGAAAGTGATGAGGAATATGGTGTTCCCAGACCCCAAGAAAAGCCCGATGGTCAGCCAACTCCTTCGTCAGTTCCTTCCATCGTTGCTGCAGACAAATCTCCACTTGAACCTGAAGAGAAGCCAAAACCATTTGAGTTGAAAGACGATAAGCTCCCAGCTAAGCCCGATGACAAACCCAAGTCCCCACTTGACTCATCTAAGCCAAGTCAAATAGTGTATTCAGACGATGAAAGTGATGAGGAATATGGTGTTCCCAGACCCCAAGAAAAGCCTGCTGGTCAGCCAACTCCTTCGTCAGTTCCTTCCATCGTTGCTGGAGACAAATCTCCACATGAACCTGAAGAGAAACCAAAACCAGTTGACTCTAAAGACGATAAGCTCCCAGCTAAGCCCGATGATAAGCCCAAGTCCCCTCTTGACTCATCTAAGCCAAGTCAAATAGTGTATTCAGACGATGAAAGTGATGAGGAATATGGTGTTCCTAGACCCCAAGAAAAGCCCGCTGGTCAGCCAACTCCTTCGTCAGTTCCTTCCATCGTTGCTGGAGACAAATCTCCACTTGAACCTGAAGAGAAGCCAAAACCATTTGAGTTGAAAGACGATAAGCTCCCAGCTAAGCCCGATGACAAACCCAAGTCCCCACTTGACTCATCTAAGCCAAGTCAAATAGTGTATTCAGACAATGAAAGTGATGAGGAATATGGTGTTCCCAGACCCCAAGAAAAGCCCGATGGTCAGCCAACTCCTTCGTCAGTTCCTTCCATCGTTGCTGGAGACAAATCTCCACATGAACCGGAAGAGAAACCAAAACCAGTTGACTTGAAAGACGATAAGCTCCCAGCTAAGCCCGATGATAAGCCCAAGTCCCCTCTTGACTCATCTAAGCCAAGTCAAATAGTGTATTCAGACGATGAAAGTGATGAGGAATATGGTGTTCCCAGACCCCAAGAAAAGCCCGCTGGTCAGCCAACTCCTTCGTCAGTTCCTTCCATCGTTGCTGGAGACAAATCTCCACTTGAACCTGAAGAGAAGCCAAAACCATTTGAGTTGAAAGACGATAAGCTCCCAGCTAAGCCCGATGACAAACCCAAGTCCCCACTTGACTCATCTAAGCCAAGTCAAATAGTGTATTCAGACAATGAAAGTGATGAGGAATATGGTGTTCCCAGACCCCAAGAAAAGCCCGATGGTCAGCCAACTCCTTCGTCAGTTCCTTCCATCGTTGCTGGAGACAAATCTCCACTTGAACCTGAAGAGAAGCCAAAACCATTTGAGTTGAAAGACGATAAGCTCCCAGTTAAGCCCGGTGACAAACCCAAGTCCCCTCTTGACTCATCTAAGCCAAGTCAAATAGTGTATTCAGACGATGAAAGTGATGAGGAATATGGTGTTCCTAGACCCCAAGAAAACCCCGCTGGTCAGCCAACTCCTTCGTCAGTTCCTTCCATCGTTGCTGGCGACAAATCTCCACTTAAAACTGAAGAGAAGTCAAAACCTTTTGAGTTGAAAGACGATAAGCTCCCAGCTAAGCCCGATGACAAACCCAAGTCTCCTCTTGAATCAGTTAAGCCCAGTTCTACGGTGTATTCAGACGATGAAAATGATGAGGAATATGGTGTTCCTAGACCCCAAGAAAAGCCCGCTAGTCAGCCAACTCCTTCGTCAGTTCCTTCCATCGTTGCTGGAGACAAATCTCCACTTCAACCTGAAGAGAAGCCAAAACCATTTGAGTTGAAAGACGATAAGCTCCCAGCTAAGCCCGATGACAAACCCAAGTCCCCTCTTGACTCATCTAAGCCAAGTCAAATAGTGTATTCAGACGATGAAAGTGATGAGGAATATGGTGTTCCCAGACCCCAAGAAAAGCCCGCTGGTCAGCCAACTCCTTCGTCAGTTCCTTCCATCGTTGCTGGAGACAAATCTCCACTTAAACCTGAAGAGAAGCCAAAACCATTTGAGTTGAAAGACGATAAGCTCCCAGCTAAGCCCGATGACAAACCCAAGTCTCCTCTTAAATCAGTTAAGCCCAGTACTACGGTGTGTTCAGACAATGAAAATTATGAGGAATATGGTGTTCCTAGCCCCCAAGAAAAGCCCGCTGATCAGCCAACTCCTTCGTCAGTTCCTTCCATCGTTGCTGGCGACAAATCTCCACTTAAAACTGAAGAGAAGCCAATACCATTTGAGTTGAAAGACGATAAGCTCCCAGCTAAGCCCGATGACAAACCCAAGTCCCTCTTGACTCATCTAAGCCAAGTCAAATAGTGTATTCAGACGATGAAAGTGATGAGGAATATGGTGTTCCTAGACCCCAAGAAAAGCCCACTAGTCAGCCAACTCCTTCGTCAGTTCCTTCCATCGTTGCTGGAGACAAATCTCCACTTGAACCTGAAGAGAAGCCAAAACCTTTTGAGTTGAAAGACGATAAGCTCCCAGCTAAGCCCGATGACAAACCCAAGTCTCCTCTTAAATCAGTTAAGCCCAGTACTACGGTGTATTCAGACAATGAAAATTATGAGGAATATGGTGTTCCTAGCCCCCAAGAAAAGCCCGCTGATCAGCCAACTCCTTCGTCAGTTCCTTCCATCGTTGCTGGCGACAAATCTCCACTTAAAACTGAAGAGAAGCCAATACCATTTGAGTTGAAAGACGATAAGCTCCCAGCTAAGCCCGATGACAAACCCAAGTCCCCTCTTGACTCATCGAAGCCAAGTCAAATAGTGTATTCAGACGATGAAAGTGATGAGGAATATGGTGTTCCTAGACCCCAAGAAAAGCCCACTAGTCAGCCAACTCCTTCGTCAGTTCCTTCCATCGTTGCTGGAGACAAATCTCCACTTGAACCTGAAGAGAAGCCAAAACCATTTGAGTTGAAAGACGATAAGCTCCCAGCTAAGCCCGATGACAAACCCAAGTCTCCTCTTGAATCAGTTAAGCCCAGTACTACGGTGTATTCAGACAATGAAAATTATGAGGAATATGGTGTTCCTAGCCCCCAAGAAAAGCCCGCTGATCAGCCAACTCCTTCGTCAGTTCCTTCCATCGTAGCTGGCGAAAAATCTCCACTTAAAACTGAAGAGAAGCCAATACCATTTGAGTTGAAAGACGATAAGCTCCCAGCTAAGCCCGATAACAAACCCAAGTCCCCTCTTGACTCATCTAAGCCAAGTCAAATAGTGTATTCAGACGATGAAAGTGATGAGGAATATGGTGTTCCTAGACCCCAAGAAAAGCCCACTAGTCAGCCAACTCCTTCGTCAGTTCCTTCCATCGTTGCTGGAGACAAATCTCCACTTGAACCTGAAGAGAAGCCAAAACCATTTGAGTTGAAAGACGATAAGCTCCCAGCTAAGCCCGATGACAAACCCAAGTCCCCTCTTGACTCATCTAAGCCAAGTCATATAGTGTATTCAGACGATGAAAGTGATGAGGAATATGGTGTTCCTAGACCCCAAGAAAAGCCCACTAGTCAGCCAACTCCTTCGTCAGTTCCTCCCATCGTTGCTGGAGACAAATCTCCACTTGAACCTGAAGAGAAGCCAAAACCTTTTGAGTTGAAAGACGATAAGCTCCCAGCTAAGCCCGATGACAAACCCAAGTCTCCTCTTAAATCAGTTAAGCCCAGTACTACGGTGTATTCAGACGATGAAAATTATGAGGAATATGGTGTTCCTAGCCCCCAAGAAAAGCCCGCTGATCAGCCAACTCCTTCGTCAGTTCCTTCCATCGTTGCTGGCGACAAATCTCCACTTAAAACTGAAGAGAAGCCAATACCATTTGAGTTGAAAGACGATAAGCTCCCAGCTAAGCCCGATGACAAACCCAAGTCCCCTCTTGACTCATCTAAGCCAAGTCAAATAGTGTATTCAGACGATGAAAGTGATGAGGAATATGGTGTTCCTAGACCCCAAGAAAAGCCCACTAGTCAGCCAACTCCTTCGTCAGTTCCTTCCATCGTTGCTGGCGACAAATCTCCACTTAAAACTGAAGAGAAGCCAATACCATTTGAGTTGAAAGACGATAAGCTCCCAGCTAAGCCCGATGACAAACCCAAGTCCCCTCTTGACTCATCTAAGCCAAGTCAAATAGTGTATTCAGACGATGAAAGTGATGAGGAATATGGTGTTCCTAGACCCCAAGAAAAGCCCACTAGTCAGCCAACTCCTTCGTCAGTTCCTTCCATCGTTGCTGGCGACAAATCTCCACTTAAAACTGAAGAGAAGTCAAAACCTTTTGAGTTGAAAGACGATCAGCTCCCAGCTAAGCCCGGTGACAAACCCAAGTCTCCTCTTGAATCAGTTAAGCCCAGTTTTACGGTGTATTCAGACGATGAAAGTGATGAGGAATATGGTGTTCCCAGACCCCAAGAAAAGCCCGCTAGTCAGCCAACTCCTTCGTCAGTTCCTTCCATAGTTGCTGTAGACAAATCTCCACTTAAACCTGAAGAGAAGCCAAAACCATTTGAGTTGGAAGACGATAAGCTCCCAGCTAAGCCCGATGACAAACCCAAGTCCCATATTGAATCAGTTAAGCCCAGTTTTACGGTGTATTTAGACGATGAAAGTGATGAGGAATATGGTGTTCCTAGACCCCAAGAAAAGCCCGCTGGTCAGCCAACTCCTTCGTCAGTTCCTTCCATCGTTGCTGGAGACAAATCTCCACTTAAGCCTGAAGAGAAGCCAAAACCTTTTGAGTTGAAAGACGATAAGCTCCCAGCTAAGCCCGATGACAAACCCAAGTCTCCTCTTGAATCAGTTAAGCCCAGTACTACGGTGTATTCAGACAATGAAAATTATGAGGAATATTTTGTTCCTAGCCCCCAAGAAAAGCCCGCTGATCAGCCAACTCCTTCGTCAGTTCCTTCCATCGTTGCTGGCGACAAATCTCCACTTAAAACTGAAGAGAAGTCAAAACCATTTGAGTTGAAAGACGATAAGCTCCCAGCTAAGCCCGATGACAAACCCAAGTCCCCACTTGACTCATCTAAGCCAAGTCAAATAGTGTATTCAGACGATGAAAGTGATGAGGAATATGGTGTTCCCAGACCCCAAGAAAAGCCCGCTGGTCAGCCAACTCCTTCGTCAGTTCCTTCCATCGTTGCTGGCGACAAATCTCCACTTAAAACTGAAGAGAAGTCAAAACCATTTGAGTTGAAAGACGATAAGCTCCCCGCTAAGCCCGATGACAAACCCAAGTCTCCTCTTGAATCAGTTAAGCCCAGTTTTACGGTGTATTCAGACGATGAAAGTGATGAGGAATATGGTGTTCCTAGCCCCCAAGAAAAGCCCGCTGGTCAGCCAACTCCTTCGTCAGTTCCTTCCATTGTTGCTGGCGACAAATCTCCACTTAAAACTGAAGAGAAGTCGAAACCTTTTGAGTTGAAAGACGATCAGCTCCCAGCTAAGCCCGATGACAAACCCAAGTCTCCTCTTGAATCAGTTAAGCCCAGTTCTACGGTGTATTCAGACGATGAAAGTGATGAGGAATATGGTGTTCCCAGACCCCAAGAAAAGCCCGCTAGTCAGCCAACTCCTTCGTCAGTTCCTTCCATCGTTGCTGTAGACAAATCTCCACTTAAACCTGAAGAGAAGCCAAAACCATTTGAGTTGAAAGACGATAAGCTCCCAGCTAAGCCCGATGACAAACCCAAGTCCCCTCTTCACTCATCTAAGCCTAGGCAAATAGTGTATTCAGACGATGAAAGTGATGAGGAATATGGTGTTCCTAGCCCCCAAGAAAAGCCCGCTGATCAGCCAACTCCTTCGTCAGTTCCTTCCATCGTTGCTGGCGACAAATCTCCACCTAAAACTGAAGAGAAGACAAAACCATTTGAGTTGAAAGACGATAAGCTCCCAGCTAAGCCCGATGACAAACCCAAGTCCCCTCTTGACACAGCTAAGCCAAGTAAAATAGTGTATTCAGACGATGAAAGTGATGAGGAATATGGTGTTCCTAGCCCCCAAGAAAAGCCCGCTGATCAGCCAACTCCTTCGTCAGTTCCTTCCATCGTTGCTGGCGACAAATCTCCACTTAAAACTGAAGAGAAGCCAAAACCATTTGAGTTGAAAGACGATAAGCTCCCAGCTAAGTCCGATGACAAACCCAAGTCTCCTCTTGAATCAGTTAAGCCCAGTTTTACGGTGTATTCAGACGATGAAAGTGATGAGGAATATGGTGTTCCTAGCCCCCAAGAAAAGCCCGCTGGTCAGCCAACTCCTTCGTCAGTTCCTTCCATTGTTGCTGGCGACAAATCTCCACTTAAAACTGAAGAGAAGTCAAAACCTTTTGAGTTGAAAGACGATCAGCTCCCAGCTAAGCCCGATGACAAACCCAAGTCTCCTCTTGAATCAGTTAAGCCCAGTTCTACGGTGTATTCAGACGATGAAAGTGATGAGGAATATGGTGTTCCCAGACCCCAAGAAAAGCCCGCTAGTCAGCCAACTCCTTCGTCAGTTCCTTCCATCGTTGCTGTAGACAAATCTCCACTTAAACATGAAGAGAAGCCAAAACCATTTGAGTTGAAAGACGATAAGCTCCCAGCTAAGTCCGATGACAAACCCAAGTCCCCTCTTGACACAGCTAAGCCAAGTAAAATAGTGTATTCAGACGATGAAAGTGATGAGGAATATGGTGTTCCCAGACCCCAAGAAAAGCCCGCTAGTCAGCCAACTCCTTCGTCAGTTCCTTCCATCGTTGCTGTAGACAAATCTCCACTTAAACATGAAGAGAAGCCAAAACCATTTGAGTTGAAAGACGATAAGCTCCCAGCTAAGCCCGATGACAAACCCAAGTCCCCTCTTCACTCATCTAAGCCTAGGCAAATAGTGTATTCAGACGATGAAAGTGATGAGGAATATGGTGTTCCTAGCCCCCAAGAAAAGCCCGCTGATCAGCCAACTCCTTCGTCAGTTCCTTCCATCGTTGCTGGAGACAAATCTCCACCTAAAACTGAAGAGAAGACAAAACCATTTGAGTTGAAAGACGATAAGCTCCCAGCTAATCCCGATGACAAACCCAAGTCCCCTCTTGACACAGCTAAGCCAAGTAAAATAGTGTATTCAGACAATGAAAGTGATGAGGAATATGGTGTTCCTAAACCCCAAGAGAAGCCCGCTAGTCAGCCAAGTCCCTCGTCAGTTCCTTCCATCGTTGCTGCAGACAAATCTCTAATTAAAACTGAAGAGAAGTCAAAACCATTTGAGTTGAAAGACGATAAGCTCCCCGCTAAGCCCGATGACAAACCCAAGTCTCCTCTTGAATCAGTTAAGCCCAGTTTTACGGTGTATTCAGACGATGAAAGTGATGAGGAATATGGTGTTCCCAGACCCCAAGAAAAGCCCGCTAGTCAGCCAACTCCTTCGTCAGTTCCTTCCAACGTTGCTGGAGACAAATCTCCACTTAAACCTGAAGAGAAGCCAAAACCATTTGAGTTGAAAGACGATCAGCTCCCAGCTAAGCCCGATGACAAACCCAAGTCCCCTCTTGACTCAGCTAAGCCCAGTTCTACGGTGTATTCAGACGATGAAAGTGATAAAAAATATGGTGTTCATAGACCCCAAGAAAAGCCCGCTAGTCAGCCAACTCCTTCGTCAGTTCCTCCCATCGTTGCTGGAGACAAATCTCCACTTAAACCTGATGAGAAGCCAAAACCATTTGAGTTGAAAGACGATAAGCTCCCAGCTAAGTCCGATGACAAACCCAAGTCCCCTCTTGACACAGCTAAGCCAAGTAAAATAGTGTATTCAGACGATGAAAGTGATGAGGAATATGGTGTTCCTAGCCCCCAAGAAAAGCCCGCTGATCAGCCAACTCCTTCGTCAGTTCCTTCCATCGTTGCTGGAGACAAATCTCCACCTAAAACTGAAGAGAAGACAAAACCATTTGAGTTGAAAGACGATAAGCTCCCAGCTAAGCCCGATGACAAACCCAAGTCCCCTCTTGACTCATCTAAGCCAAGTCAAATAGTGTATTCAGACGATGAAAGTGATGAGGAATATGGTGTTCCCAGACCCCAAGAAAAGCCCGCTGGTCAGCCAACTCCTTCGTCAGTTCCTTCCATCGTTGCTGGAGACAAATCTCCACTTGAACCTGAAGAGAAGCCAAAACCATTTGAGTTGAAAGACGATAAGCTCCCAGCTAAGCCCGATGACAAACCCAAGTCCCCTCTTGACTCATCTAAGCCAAGTCAAATAGTGTATTCAGACGATGAAAGTGATGAGGAATATGGTGTTCCCAGACCCCAAGAAAAGCCCGCTGGTCAGCCAACTCCTTCGTCAGTTCCTTCCATCGTTGCTGGAGACAAATCTCCACTTAAAACTGAAGAGAAGCCAAAACCATTTGAGTTGAAAGACGATAAGCTCCCAGCTAAGCCCGATGACAAACCCAAGTCCCCTCTTGACTCATCTAAGCCAAGTCAAATAGTGTATTCAGACGATGAAAGTGATGAGGAATATGGTGTTCCCAGACCAAAAGAAAAGCCCGCTGGTCAGCCAACTCCTTCGTCAGTTCCTTCCATCGTTGCTGGCGACAAATCTCCACTTAAAACTGAAGAGAAGTCGAAACCTTTTGAGTTGAAAGACGATCAGCTCCCAGCTAAGCCCGATGACAAACCCAAGTCTCCTCTTGAATCAGTTAAGCCCAGTTTTACGGTGTATTCAGACGATGAAAGTGATGAGGAATATGGTGTTCCTAGCCCCCAAGAAAAGCCCGCTGGTCAGCCAACTCCTTCGTCAGTTCCTTCCATTGTTGCTGGCGACAAATCTCCACTTAAAACTGAAGAGAAGTCGAAACCTTTTGAGTTGAAAGACGATCAGCTCCCAGCTAAGCCCGATGACAAACCCAAGTCTCCTCTTGAATCAGTTAAGCCCAGTTCTACGGTGTATTCAGACGATGAAAGTGATGAGGAATATGGTGTTCCCAGACCCCAAGAAAAGCCCGCTAGTCAGCCAACTCCTTCGTCAGTTCCTTCCATCGTTGCTGTAGACAAATCTCCACTTAAACCTGAAGAGAAGCCAAAACCATTTGAGTTGAAAGACGATAAGCTCCCAGCTAAGCCCGATGACAAACCCAAGTCCCCTCTTGACTCATCTAAGCCAAGTCAAATAGTGTATTCAGACGATGAAAGTGATGAGGAATATGGTGTTCCCAGACCCCAAGAAAAGCCCGCTGGTCAGCCAACTCCTTCGTCAGTTCCTTCCATCGTTGCTGGCGACAAATCTCCACTTAAAACTGAAGAGAAGCCAAAACCATTTGAGTTGAAAGACGATAAGCTCCCAGCTAAGCCCGATGACAAACCCAAGTCCCCTCTTGACTCATCTAAGCTAAGTCAAATAGTGTATTCAGACGATGAAAGTGATGAGGAATATGGTGTTTCCAGACCCCAAGAAAAGCCCGCTGGTCAGCCAACTCCTTCGTCAGTTCCTTCCATCGTTGCTGGCGACAAATCTCTAATTAAAACTGAAGAGAAGTCAAAACCATTTGAGTTGAAAGTCGAAAAGCTCCCCGCTAAGCCCGATGACAAACCCAAGTCTCCTCTTGAATCAGTTAAGCCCAGTTTTACGGTGTATTCAGACGATGAAAGTGATGAGGAATATGGTGTTCCTAGCCCCCAAGAAAAGCCCGCTGGTCAGCCAACTCCTTCGTCAGTTCCTTCCATTGTTGCTGGCGACAAATCTCCACTTAAAACTGAAGAGAAGTCAAAACCTTTTGAGTTGAAAGACGATCAGCTCCCAGCTAAGCCCGATGACAAACCCAAGTCCCCTCTTGACACAGCTAAGCCAAGTAAAATAGTGTATTCAGACGATGAAAGTGATGAGGAATATGGTGTTCCCAGACCCCAAGAAAAGCCCGCTAGTCAGCCAACTCCTTCGTCAGTTCCTTCCAACGTTGCTGGAGACAAATCTCCACTTAAACCTGAAGAGAAGCCAAAACCATTTGAGTTGAAAGACGATAAGCTCCCAGCTAAGCCCGATGACAAACCCAAGTCCCCTCTTCACTCATCTAAGCCTAGGCAAATAGTGTATTCAGACAATGAAAGTGATGAGGAATATGGTGTTCCCAGACCAAAAGAAAAGCCCGCTGGTCAGCCAACTCCTTCGTCAGTTCCTTCCATCGTTGCTGGCGACAAATCTCCACTTAAAACTGAAGAGAAGCCAAAACCATTTGAGTTGAAAGACGATAAGCTCCCAGCTAAGTCCGATGACAAACCCAAGTCCCCTCTTGACACAGCTAAGCCAAGTAAAATAGTGTATTCAGACGATGAAAGTGATGAGGAATATGGTGTTCCTAGCCCCCAAGAAAAGCCCGCTAGTCAGCCAAGTCCCTCGTCAGTTCCTTCCATCGTTGCTGCAGACAAATCTCCACTTGAACCTGAAGAGAAACCAGGACCATTTGAGTTGAAAGACGATAAGCTCCCAGCAAAGCCCGATGACAAACCCAAGTCCCCTCTTGACTCAGCTAAGCCCAGTTCTACGGTTTATTCAGACGATGAGAGTGATGAGGAATATGGTGTTCCCAGACCCCAAGAAAAGCCCGCTAGCCAGCCAACTCCTTCGTCAGTTCCTTCCATCGTTACTCGAGAAAAATCTCCACTTGAACTTGAAGAGAAGCCACAATCCTTTGAGTTAGACGATAAGCTCCCAGCAAAGCCCGATGACAAGCCCAGGTCCCCTCTTGACTCAGCTAAGCCCAGTTCTACGGTGTATTCAGACGATGAGAGTGATGAGGAATATGGTGTTCCCAGACCCCAAGAAAAGCCCGCTAGTCAGCCAACTCCTTCGTCAGTTCCTTCCATCGTTGCTGGAGACAAATCTCCACTTGAACCTGAAGAGAAGCCAAAACCATTTGAGTTGAAAGACGATAAGCTCCCAGCTAAGCCCGATGACAAACCCAAGTCCCCTCTTGACTCATCTAAGCCAAGTCAAATAGTGTATTCAGACGATGAGAGTGATGAGGAATATGGTGTTCCCAGACCCCAAGAAAAGCCCGCTAGCCAGCCAACTCCTTCGTCAGTTCCTTCCATCGTTACTGGAGAAAAATCTCCACTTGAACTTGAAGAGAAGCCACAATCCTTTGAGTTAGACGATAAGCTCCCAGCAAAGCCCGATGACAAACCCAAGTCCCCTCTTGACTCAGCTAAGCCCAGTTCTACGGTGTATTCAGACGATGAGAGTGATGAGGAATATGGTGTTCCCAGACCCCAAGAAAAGCCCGCTAGTCAGCCCACTCCTTCGTCAGTTCCTGCCATCGTTCCTGAAGATAAATCTTCACTTAAACCGGAAGAGAAACCAGGACCAGTTGGGTTGAAAGACGATAAGCTTCCAGCTAAGCCCGATGACAAATGCAAGTCCTCTCTTGACCCAGTTAAACCAAGTCCAAAAGTGTATTCAGACGATGAAAGTGATAAGGAATATGGTGTTTCTAGAACCCAAGAAAAGCCCGCTAGTCAGCCAATTCCCTCGGTAGATTCTTCCATTGTTGCTGGTGATAAATCTCCGCCTAAAGACATCCTTGAACAAGAAACGACTATTAAGTTCAAGGCAGAAGAATTTGCTAGTTTAACTAAGACAAATATTACCACTATAGTCTCGCAAACCTCCGATTTGATTACAAAATCATTCGCTGATGATAAACCTAAACTTATTGACTTGAGGGACGATGAACCGGTTGACTTAAAAGACGATAAACTCCCAGCTAAGCCCGATGACAATCCCAAGTCCCATCTTGACCCAGTTAAACCATGTCCAATAGAGTATTCAGACGATGAAAGTGATAAGGAATATGGTGTTTCTAGAACCCAAGAAAAGCCCGCTAGTCAGCCAATTCCCTCGGTAGATTCTTCCATTGTTGCTGGTGATAAATCTCCGCCTAAAGACATCCTTGAACAAGAAACGACTATTAAGTTCAAGGCAGAAGAATTTTCAAGTTTAACTAAGACAAATATTACCACTATAGTCTCGCAAACCTCCGATTTGATCACAAAATCATTCGCTGACGATAAACCTAAACTTATTGACTTGAGGGACGATAAACCGGTTGACTTAAAAGACGATAAACTCCCAGCTAAGCCCGATGACGAACCCAAGTCCCCTTTTGACTCAGTTAAGCCCAGTTCTACGGTGTATTCAGACGATGAAAGTGATGAGGAATATGGTGTTCGTAAATCCCTAGAAAAGCCCGCTAGTCAGCCAGTTTGTTCGTCAGTTCCTTCCATCGTTGCTGGAGACAAATCTCCACTTAAACCTGAACCATTTGACTTAAAAGGCACATCTGCTACTCAGTCAGTTTCGATACCTTTTTATTCTGAGGAGGCTCACGAATCTCCATTAAAAGCTGTCGAGATACCCAAATTGTCCAATGATGATGAGACAATGTTGACGTCATACTCCGATGAGAACAGATCCGTTCAGCAGATTGTGGAAGACACTTTGAGAGCAGGCGATGCTGAGGTACTAAAAATCGTAAACGAAACACTTAAGAGTGTTCAGGTGCATCGCCACTTGGGCCATGTAAAGGATCAGTATGAATCAGAAGATGAGCGTTCGGTAGAGCAGATTGTAGAAGAAACATTGATGAGTGCGAAGCTAGATTCTTTGGGGCCTAGGGATGAAAATTTGTGCCCCAGTAAAATTGAGGAGGCCGAACCCAAAGAAGTTCGTCCAATAGCATATTTTGTGAACCTAGATGATAAGCAGAAATCGCCATTGCCCGCCAAGAAACCAGTCGTCAAAACGCAACAGAAGAAGGTAGTGAAGTCGGAAACGGTAAAAAGAAATATAGTAAGAGATATCACTGAAAAGTCAACAGCTAGGAGTTCTCTGATTAGGAGGACAGTGGGGGATAAAGAAAAACCAAAGTCCGATGTGAAAGCCCAGTCTTTAACATCCTCAACGCAACCAAAACAGAAGAAGCCAATGAGCAAGCAAACCGTGACGCGAAAGACATCTGCATCCGAAAAACCGAAAGTATCAGCCAAAACCGAGCCGAGAAGGTCGGTGACGAGCTCCGTTTCGACCACAAGTTCAGCCTCTGCCACAAGCCGTGTCATAAGTGAGATACATTTCGAGCGGTCTGCCAGTCCCGCATCCAGTTCCATATTCTACGAGAGTCACCCGCAGGGCGAGGGCAGTCGCTCAACCACGCCCAGGCCTAGGGTGAAAACAGATGTCACACGAATACCCTACAATGCCTCAATTCGATCGTTAAGCCCCCCGGCCAAGTCTACCAAGACAGCTAGAGCAACAGCTGCCTCGTCAGTGAAACAGACAGCCACTAAGCAAACTAAGACGACTACCACCCGATCTACCAAAGAGCTTACAGAGAAGACTGCCAAGAAGTCTGACAGCAGAATCGCCAGCCAAGAGCGTGTGGAGACGAGGCGAATGATAACTCCGACACCCATTGCCACACACAGGTATATGCAACCCACTTTGTCCCACAATTTGCGATATGGGTTGAGTGGTGATGCCGAGGGCCAGAGAGTCTCTCCTGTTCCCTCAAAGTCTCCAGCACCGCCGAAATCGCCGAAATCACCGGCACCGCCTCAGACCAAAAGTACGTACAGAACCCAGACAAGTATGACAAGTGCCTTGACAAAGTCCACATATTTGGAACGAAAGCAGACGAATTCTATTATCGAGAAAGTACAACCCCAAGCGCATTCCCAGATCAAGAGAGGTTCTCAAAGCGACAGCAAGGAGTCGCTGAAGAGCACCGAACGCCTATACAAGAGACAGATCTCCAAAGAAAACAAGCTAACAAAAGTGATAGGCTCCCAGAGCCAAGCAACCAAAAGCATGAAGACACAATCAGCTAATGTAACCAAGACCATTGCCCACAGAACTTCCATAGAAACCGACAACAGGCATGCCGCAGCCAGCCTTCAGAAGAAGGCCGCTCCAGCCAGTACACAGCGCACCAAAGTTCCGATTAGCGCGTCTTCCATGACAAGGACTGCAGCAGCAAAGCTGACTAGCAGGAGTGATGAAACCGTGAAGAAACCTCAGATAGACGTTAAGAAAACAGTCAGACGTACGGCAGCCAGCAGCACGGCTGCCACCAGAACGGTGCAGAGCTCCATTGAGCCGAAGCTGCAGAAGAAGATGAAGGACAACATAAACGAATCGAGCTCGACCAGTGGCAGTACCAGTGCCAGCGGCTCTTCAAACAGCACCCGGCGCAGCGTGCGCTCGGTGACGGTCAGCCGGAAGACCGACAAGGAGATGGCCAACCTAAAGCTGTCGGAGAAGAAAAGGGAACCGTCGACATCGTCATCGACATCGACTTCCACTGTGCGCGTGCACAGGGAACCGACAGCGACAACCGCCGCTGTTAGCACCGTGCTCGTTGATGACGACTGTGAGGTGATAACCATACGTTCCATTAAATCAAGCGATAGTACAAAAAGTTCTACCTCATCATCCTCCGGTAGCGGCAGCAACAGTCGCAAGGTGCTAACCAGCGAGGTTTTCACTAAGACCTTCGGCCCCGACAGGCCCCTAGAGGTGGTCTACCGCCAGCCCGAGTTCGATGTAGAACACCACACCACCATGTCCGTGCGGCCGCCCTCCACAAACGAGCAGCAGCGGTGCATTAACGAGTTTGATGTTAGCTTTATCGATACCACCGATTCCAGTCTTTCCGACTCCGTAGCACTGCCAATGTTCGGTGCTGGCGAACCGGAGCGCCTGCTGGCCGCCAGTCCCGGCTCTCCCAAGCCGACCCGTAGTCCTCTGGCCCTCGTCGAGGAGACGTTGCGTCGCCAGCAGCAGCACCTACACCATCAGCAGCAGCATCCGCAGCCCCATCACCCCAGTGCAGTCGTGGTAGGGGTAGGGCCTGGGGCAGGACTAGGCGCCTCTGCTCTAGACCCTTCGCTGCAGCTGCATGTGGAGAGCGGCAACATTGTGGTGGAGACTGAGGTGGAGAAGAGCAGCACATCCAAAGGTAAATATGGGAAGACACTTGATGTTAGGCACTTTGAACTTTGATCTTAAGAATAGCTTAGCTACGATACCCATCACACTCAGGGCCTAGATTCCGAATGCAACTTTTCTTATTGATATACTCGTACATACTATTTATGAAATGCTTTCACTTAATCTAACTTTAACTTGTTCTCCACAAATAGCAAACACAAAAACGAATAACTAAATAATACAAAAATCAAATCCATAAAATACTGTTAACCCACCAAACGAAAAAAAAAAAAAAAATAACGAAACCCAACCCAAAATCTAACCTTAAACTTAAACTCAACAAAATGTCAAAGAAACTCCCAACTATATCCGTAACTGCCGATCATCACTCGTCGAATTCCGATGCATCCTCATCATCGTCATCTCGTGACTCCGACAGCAATGACATGGACTATGGCCGGAATGGCGCTGGCGGCGTAACCGATGTCGAGGACTTCGACAGCCAAGCTGACGTACTGAAGCCCAGCTCCCGACGTGGCTCCACAAATGCTGGCCCGAAGCCAAAACAGCAAAAGGCCAACCCATTCGACAACGATGTGACCGATGTGGAGGACTATGACACCGAGTCGGAGGACGAGGAGAAGAGCATTGCCTACCCAGAGCTAAAACTATCGCTGCGGGAGTTCTTGCAGCAAGGCCTACAGAACCAGGAAGCCCACGACCAAGATGGCAAGGAGAGATGCGAAATAAAAGACGGTGACTTCGTGCAAGCACAAAACCTTAATGGCCTGGCCGATTATCTGACCGACTGCGAAGACTACGACACCGACTCCGAGGTGGACTACGGTTGCGAGAAGTCCGTTTGTGTGGATCTGGACAATGCCGTGGGCGATCTGGGACGTGTCAACATAGCCGATGGCGAGAAGAACCAGGATGACTCCGATGAGTATGAGGATGTGTCCGTGATCAGTGACATTAGTGACTTAGCCTCGGCCATGTCCGACTGCACCGGCATCGGTGTTCGTGGTATGTCCGAGGACGAGGTGCTTGAGGTCTCTGACAGCGGCAACGAGGAGGTCTGCCAGATCGCCTGCTCGGGCAGTGAGTCAGATTCGGAGCAAGGAGCAGCCGGAGGTCAAAGTGTAAGTGAAAGCAGCTATCCCATCGATGTGGCCTTTTTCAGCGTCAATGGACAGCCTCGTCGCAACTCCAAGTCTACATTACCCATGGCTGGGCAGAAGCAATTTCTGCAACTGGCGACCAGGAACGAGGAGGTACTCACCGACATTGAGGGCATCGATGACTCGGCAGCGGAGGATAGCTTTGACAATGAGGAGGGCGACGAACAGCCCATACCACGTGCTGTAATACTGGCTGCTGGCGATGATGGCACCTGTCTCACCGACGTCGAGGACATGTGGTGCGAAGACACGTCGCTGGCCAGCACAGTGCCCGAAGCTATGGCAGTCTCGCCCGAGGTCTTGCCGTTGCCGCATCGCGAGGTCGTGGAGCTAAAGGAGGACAAGAACGGAGACACAATCACAAATGTTATGCCCATGGACAGCAACTACGAGTTTGGCATCTACAATCACCAGAAGGATACCGTCCACACCGACTCCGAGGACTACTCGTGCGCCGAAGATTGGAGTCTTAGTCACTCAGTCGCTGAAGAGGCTGCTGTGGGTGGGACAGGTCTCATCGAAAATGAGGTCATCGTTTCCAATGAGCTGATGAAGCAGCAGCAGAACAAACGCCTGGAGGTTCACTCAAACGCCGAGTCCGTGACCGATGTGGAGGAGATATTCGTGCCCGGTACGAACCGTCGCAAGAAGTTGAAGACACGCACCCTGAGCAAAGGCAAGAACAAACTGCTGGATGTGGCCAAGACCAAGGAGGAGGGCGTCACCGATGTCGAAGACATGGATCTGAGTGAGTGTGGTCTGCCCCCTGGAGTGAAGCGCGTGGAGCAACTTAAGCACCAGGCCAAGGGTTCGAACAACTCCGATGCCGAGGACATATCTACCGACGATGTGTCTGATATCTCTGATGGTTCCGATGCACCACCCCCACCGACCACTGAGAGGGCGTGCAACAAAAGCAAGCTTCAACCGCTCCACTTGCGCCTGCTCAAGGAGGATGTGGTGAGCCAGCAAAATACCGACACCGAGGACGTTCAGCTGCCTTCGGAGGCCGAAGACGCCCTTGAGGAGCCGCCAGTCATCCTTGTGGCGAACAGCGACAGTAAGGAGCTGAACGACATGCTGAATGAGAGCTACACCGTGGTGCACGAGAAGAGTGGCCGCAGCTTCAACAGCGAAGCCGAGAAGCTGCACATAAAAGGCATGATTCGTGATGCCCATACCGACGTTGAGTATGTTGAGTCCGACGAGTCAGCCGCTAGAGGAGGCAACTAGTGTCTTCTCCGTGCCCTGGTCTGCTCCGAAACGATTCGGTCCCAGCTGTTGCTAAAAAGCATCTCAACAATAGTTCATAAGTGTTCATTGATACGAAAGTCCTACTGACAAACCCAACACATACACTCAAGCATTTTGTAAGTAAAGCCAACAAATACCAAGCATTTTCATTAAAAAGTTATCGCCACACTCAAAGCAGCAAAAAGCCTAATCCCAACTCGCAATTCCATCATCCATCGCCCCCAATCTCTGTGCCCCGTGTCATACTAACTGTTACTGTTACTAACAAAAACTACTAACCAACGTTCAACTCTAACATTTACACTGTTTATCCTAGTGCTAACAGAAACGTTCTTTGGAATCCGTTTTTGGTTTATGAACTTGTCTTATCAGTTAAATCAGTTGTGTGTAAATCATTCCATTATCATTTCGTTTGTAGCGTAAATTAATGTAGCCCTTAGGTCACTTTTTTGTTTCCTATCCCACAGCCCATTGAATGTACCTAATCGTTGTCTTGTCTGTTGCAGAAACCCTTCAGGAAAAATTAATCGACACATCCATTCTGAATACCGAAACGAGCTCACAGGAAATCGGTGAGTTCTCCCTAACTATTACATGTATATATGTATTTACTTATGTAGTATACATATAGTCGTATTTGTGTTGATTGCAAACATTCCATAACGCTTCATTAAGTAATTAAATCTTATTAGTTTTAAAAATGCAATTAAAGCTCATTGAGACAACCAACTGACCAGCCACGACTCAATGCTAAAGATCTCACGTCTCACTTCACCAACCAAATCACTACCATCTCGTATCTGCTATCACACCAAGCTAACTTTAAACCGCACTTACCATCCACCTATCCACTCGCTTCTCATGCTCTTCATGATTTCCCAGCTTGCTTTTCCGATCTCATTCGATCTGTATCTCTATCTCTATCTGTCCAGTCTATCTACCTATCTACCAATGAATCTGTGCAATTGTCTTGCAGGTGATGTAAAAGTTGGTGGTGGTGGAGGTGCAGGTGGAGGTGATGATGTTGATGGTGCAGATCTTGTGGCACGCATTCGCGAGGAAGCCACTATCCTGGTTGATAGCGTGCTCGAAGAAAGCGTTGAGATCATTGAGAGTCACGGCATTGGCCACCAGCACCAGGCCAATGGCCACGAGTTCGTTAAGCAGGAATATAACTCGGAGAGTGACAACTATGCCATCACATGCGACGACATTGACGGCGTTGATGTCATCAAATCGCCTACAATCGAGTCCATGTCGGGCAAGTCATTCGATGATAACATGAGCTTCACCGACGAGCACATACATTTACCCTTGCATGTCCAAAACATAACCGCCACGACCACGACCACAGTAACCACTCAATACCAACAGCAACAGGCGCAGCCGCAATCGCAGTCGCACTCCCAAGCTGCTGCCACAACCTCATCAACGGCAAAAGGTAAAATACATACTATCCCGTCTAGAGACCTAGAGCTTTGCGCTAGTCATACGATAGAACACTAGAAGATAGGATCGTTGCTGGCACTAGGCGAACTATAACCCATTGTGTTGCTTAGTCCGTTAGCTATAACCGTTCTCCCGTATTGTTTGCTCCCATTCCCGTTGCCATATGTCATGTACCATTCAGTACTAGAACCAGAGCCCGTACCCGAACCAATGCAAGTAACAGAACTTGTTCCAGTGCCTGTAGTATCTAGTCAAGATCGAAGCGAAGAAGAATTGGAGACGCGCACGAGACGCATCGAGCGAAAGATCGAGAAGCTATCCACTGACATGGACGATGTGAGTGCGAAGTTCGACGAGGCCTTCGAGTCGGCTGTGCACGAGGACGAGATCAGTGCCCTGCAAGGCGACTTTTCTAAGCTCAGCTGGGACGACAGCGTGTCGCCCACGACCAACACAATGGCCGATATGGCCCAGAACCAGATAACACCCGATAATGACATTCAAGAGCTGACTGCAGGTATCATAAGCAAATGCGAATAATCAATGCTTTCATATTGTATAGTATTTTGCATAGTACTCATATTGCCATTGCTGATTCGTAAAGAGACATATGTATCTCTTGATGTGTACTTGTGAAGTGAAGTCCAAGTGGCGGCCAATAATGACTTTTTGTTCAAGTTGAGCTCTAATTGCATTTATCCTATTCAGTTGTTGGTTTAGTTTGTACTCATGTTAACTCATGGAAATATGCATGTCGAACCTATCATCCCCACTCTATCTTTACCTCCATCTCTATTAACCTATCTATCTACATATCTATCAATCTATCTATCTACTCGTATCTTATGCTAACCAATCAGCATATACATATTTATCGTACTCCTCGAATGCATTTACCTCTGTTAATCACCCTGTTCAGTTTCCTATTTCCTATTTCTATCCTCTGTAATCGTATGATTGTGTTTACTCTTTCTCATCTTTTGTTCTCGACTTTCACAACACTTTTAAAACTGCTTTTGTTTTCACACCTATTGTTTTGTAGAAACAGGCGGCGATTTACCAATCTCAAGTGAAACCACTCCCGTACCACCGTCGGCCGTTGTGGCGACCACAGTCACCACAGACAATGAAAGAGCTGATGAGCCGGCAGTAGAATGCAATATATTGACTACCACCAGCCACGACACACCCACACCAAAACCACGAGTACTCAAGGCCAGCTCCCCCGTCTCCGAAAGCACCGGCACCGACAGCACTACCACCACCATTCCCAGCCAAGTGCAGAAACCCGACATACCGATCGAATTAAGTTTTGATGGCGCCGCACCAGTTCCGAAGCCCCGTGCCCCCATCAAGCATACGGAACCGTTTGAGAACCTGGCCGCCCTGGCCGAGCAGTCCGATAGCATTAGCCTGCGCAGCTTCGAATTTACGGAGGACCTGTCCAAGACGGACGAGCCCTCCACAGAGCTGTCGATGCGATCCCACCTGCGTGATGTGATCACAACCACAACCACAACCACCACCACCACTGCCTCGGAGGAGCACACGGAGAGTTTCGAGCCGACGAGCGAGATATCAGTGGACGATGCTGACACTGAGAAGTCGGAGGCTGCCGAGAAGACCACCAGCTTTTATATAGGCGAATCGAGTCGTAATGTCATCACCAAGACCACAACGAAGTCAGCTGGTGCGACACCCCAGGAAGAAGAGGCCGCTACAGACATAGGCATCAACGCCAAGGACATTTCGCTGATGAAGGAGGTGTCCGTGGACTCAGACGAGGCGAATGACGTTTTCAAGGAGTACGTGACGATGAAGCGTGACGACGCTGAGGCCGTGGATAGCAAAATAGTCAGACAGGGCTCCGAGACCAGAAATGATATCCTGGAGTTTGAAAATGCCGACAAGGAGAAGCCTGGAGAACTAATTCTCACCAAGGTAACAACGGAGGAGAGCCTAACCACGTCCACCGGCTCCAGCGGACGTGCCATTATAGAGGTAGCGCCTTCGAGCAGCGAAGACCCCGATGAGTCCGGCAAAGAAATTCCCGAAATAGTTAATACAATCTCCTCCACAGACCGGTTTGAACTGCCGCTGGAGAAGAGTGAGTGGGAGACATCGGAGAAAGAAATCCCGAGTGCGGGCAAACCGAAAGTGGTGCACTCGCCACAGCAACCACAAACTACCACCGGAACATATATCGTTGATGAATCACTGGCCAGTGAAGCCATTCTCGAACCACAGGACTCTCTTGATTTGGCAAGGAGTGATGTTAAAAGGGACGAAAAATTGATTGAAGAATCTCCAGCTGGTTTCGAATTTGATACAATGCCCCACGCATTTGCCACCGGTGCTGAGAACGAAGATATATCGTCTTTCATCGGCATACCCGATATGCAAACGTCAACATTGGACAGCACCCAGCCTCCTGAGGGCCTATTTGATACCACAATCAGGGAGACCCTGAACAAGCAAGCGGCAATGGCGCACTATGCTCAAGACGTTTTCGGCCGAGTGGAGAGGCGGGATGATCACGGATCCCTGGGATTCGTATCCACCGGAACCGCCGAAGAACTTAGCTCGATGGAGGAGCATATGGCGAAAGAAGAGCAGGCGTCTCTTGGGTTTATATCTACGGAGACAGCAGAGGACTTCAGCTCTATGGAGGACTACTATACAGAAAAGTTAGCCACTGCCAGCTTGGTTGCGGAGGAGATTGCTGCCGACAAGTCCATCACCACCAGCACCTTCGAGGAGGTGACATCGGACCAGTCCATCAGGCCAGTCGATTTGGTTGTTCATCGGCTGAAGACCGAGCAATCGCCGGACTCTACCAACCGCTGGTCCATACCCGACGTAGACAATTCCAGCTCCAGCGAGAGCTACCACAAGAGCTTCGACAAAACCCACAGCCGACCCCTATCTTCTGACATCGACATCCTACTGACGGCCACTGGCACCGGAACCTCCAGCGAATACCAGACTGCTCGCGATTCCACCTGTCGCGAGGCTACTGAGTACGTAAGCGCAGTCAGCACTCTGAACAGCAGCAGTGGCCAGACCATTAGCTCCCACGGAAGCATGCGCAGCTTCGACTCGCAGTCGGAGACTTCCGCCAATCTGGCTAGTATCGACGTGTCCGAGTTGTCTGAGACATTGGTGGCCTCCTCAGCCGAGGCAGATCCCTTTGAGGTGGAGGAAATGTCTCGTCTGCGTGACCTGCGGGCCGATGATGATGACAGCGATGAGAGCCTAGAACTGCCAGGGTCCTCGTATCCGACTAACGAGCAGCAGAGCTTGATGAAGCGATCCCAGGAGATGATTTTCAAGCCCAAGACAGAGGCGGATGAGCAGCCGGTCGAGGCAATCCAAATCGAAGAGTATCCTAAGCCCAAAGAGGCCGAGCGCACCTGGGGTCTGGCCTATCCGATAGAAGACAGTAAGGCCGATAGTCCCCGGGAGAGCGAGAGGGCCGAGGACATATTGCTGTATCACGGTGACCCCAGGCGATCCATTGACGACTCCAAGCTGGCCTCAAGCCTAGACGAGGGCAGCATTCTCTCGGTCAGCATGTCCAGTACGTCCAACATTGACACCGTTGTGGAGAACTTCGACGACATTATCGGATCGGCAGGCTCGTCGTCGCTCACCGGCATCGAGGGATTCCAGTATGGCCATGATGAACCAATGCCCTCTGCCTCCGTGCCGGAGGATGCCACATTCATGCTGGAAATGGAGAGCAAGGAGCATTCTCCTCAGGACTCCAATGCCAGTACGCCACCCGGCGGAGAGTCGAAGAGACGCGGACACAAGCGCAACGAGAGCATCTCCGGTGATGCTTTGAAGAACCTGGACAAGGAGGTAGCCTTGCTTGGCGAGGGAAAGGAGTCGGAGAGTGAATCGGACACAGATCCATACGAATCGGAGTATGCGCGTCAATTCCGCTCACCCAAGGAGCGCAAGAGCAAGAAAAAGAAGCAGGCTGCTGCCGAGATGGACCATAGTGCGGAGCTGGAGAAGCGTCCCTTTACCCCCTCCCAGCTGGTGGCAGAGATTATAGTGGAGGATGCGACCGAGGAGTTGGAGGCCGAGGCAGCCATGATTGAGGAGCGTCGCCCCTCACAGAATATGCAGGACTACTCGAAAATACCCGACATCATGGTAACAGAGGATGTAAAGTCTCCGATTTTAGAAGAGGAGACCGACGACTTTCCCGAGAAGTCCCTGTACAAAGTTCGTACAGAGGAGGAGCTTCATAAAGCAAGCGATACCTCTATGTACGAAAAGGCCAAGGCCGAAGAAAAGGAGCAGGACTTCCAGAGGCGAGTCCAGGAACAGTACAGGCAGAAACTGGAGGAGCTGAAGCGTGCCGAAGTCGGTGCGGAGTACGATGATCGTAAAGCCCCCGATTCGCCAGACTCCTTTGAAATGGTCGAGCAGCCGGACATATCGGACGAGTTCGTCATCATTGAGGAGGTGGCCAAGGAGGCTAACGAAGTGGATCTCGGCGGCAAGAGCATAAAGATAGCTCCTATCAAGTACGAGCAGAAACACGACTCTGATGTTGAGAAGATAATTATCAAGTCGGCTCCAGCTGATCCGAAGTTGGGATCCCAGCTGTACAAGGATGATCTAAACTTTGAGTTCGAGGAAAGCCCGCCCACGGGCGCCAGCAGCAGCAGCGATCAACAGGAGGAGAGTGACTCCAGCGACACGGCGGCAGCCAACAAGCGGTGGGTGGAGATGCAGTTGACAGACAACCAGCTGCGATATCCCTACGACCTCACTGGCGCCGTCTTGGAGGACATTAAGGAAGAGGATGGAGAGTTCGAGGTCGGCAGTAGTCGCATCAGCAGCTTCAAGGACTCGTTCTCGAGCACACCCGAATACGATGTGATGGCCGCGCGACGGTACCACTCCCGCGGTGAGCACGACGATGTGTCCATGAGCAGTCTGCAGGAGTTCGAGTCCCTGGAGCAGGCCATTTCGTTGGAAAACCGCAACCGTACCCACCAGGGCTCCACGGACTCGAGCAACGGCAGCTTCACACGTCGCTACGTGGTCCGACACAGCGGAAGTGGAACTGCGCCCGGCGACGATGTGTCCATATCCAGTCTAAAGGAGTTCGAGGGCCTAGAGAATGCCTGCATTGAAGCCCATCTCATTGAGATCAAGGCCAGGGAGGAGGCGGCGCTGCTCTCACGATCCGACGAGTCAAACAAATCGAATGGAAGTGACAAAGGATCCGCTGGTAATGTGATGGTAACCAAGGTAACCCGCACAGTCACTCGCACTGAAGTGGTGCCCTCGGGCCAAGCGGAAAACATTGAAGCCCTGCTAAAACAGAAGCTAGAGCGGGAGGAGCGGGAAGAGGGTGACAATAAGCCGGGATCCGGGTCGGTAAAGATGGCCGACCTATCCGGTACTGAACTGGAGAACAAGTCTAAGATCGATAGTCAGGACTCCGAAAAGGACAGCATCGATAGTATGGAGATCAGCAAGAGCCACGACATGATGACCAGCAGCATTGAGAGCTTTGACATCTCAAAGGATGCCACCACGCGATCCGACATTGATTCCCTGGAGATTGATAAGCGCCACTCGCGCCAGGAGAGCATCGAGTCGTTCGGTGACGAGCAACTCGATCTCATGACCAAGTTTGTTAGCGGTGGCGGAGTCACACTAGGAGATGGTCTCACGACCACCACCACAACCACCACTACCAGCACCGATGCCGACGGGCATGAGCACACTGTGACACGGGTGATAACCACAACGACTGTAGGCGGCGGTGTCCAGGAACTGCCTCTAGATGAGAGCGGCATGTCGAAGGACGTGTCCATCGACTCCCTGAACCTCTGCGTGGAGCTGACGACCAGCTCTGCTGGCACCACGGCGACGTATCAGACAAGCGCAGGCAACTCGCAAATGTCCGGCAGCATCACGAGCTGTGCCTCGAGCACGCTTATGGAGGACTCGTTCCCTGGTGTGGGTGCCATGTCGTCGTCGCAAATGTCTGCTAGTTTCTGGTCGCACGACGAGTCCACGGTGGTCGAGGATGAGGGCGACCAAGTGAAGAAGCAGCAGCAAGGCCAGTAAGGCCAGTGGCGCAGGATGGGAGAGAGAGAATACTCGTACATACCTAGACGTATAAATGGGGCTTGAACAGAGACATAGAATATTTGGCTAGGTAAGCATCCCGCGGCCAGGCTTCGCGGCTTTATGTTCTTTGATTTCCTTTTGATTTGTATTTACTTGGTCTTCGATATAGACGCAGAGCTCAACTTTGAAGGAGAAAAGTAATACTCGCCGCCCCATGCCAGCATTTCAGATATTAAACTTCATTATTTTCTTTCTGATATTACAGACAAGGCGCACTTCTAGGGGAAACACCGATGAAGTAATCTCCTGAAGAGTAGCAGCAACATCTTCACCAGCTCTGAACATCACCGATTTCAAATCGCAGACCGAAGACCGAAAAGCAGAATAATAAATTAGACAATTTGACATTTTCCATCTATACACATTTTTAATGATATTGAACTGCATACCCGAGTTTTTAAATACAAATATATATATTTTATATATTTATAAAAACTATAAAATCGCGAAACTGAATATGAATATGAACATGGCAGGCACTAGCTGTTCAACGCATTTTCTAATTGGCTTTAATATTTACAAATTAAATAAAAGCGAATGCTTTGTGCTACAGCGTCGTAATGGAATACAACTTTTGCTTTTAATTTGATGTAGTTATTACGAGTATCTATGTATATGTACGAAGGATATTATTAAATGAATCGCTTATTATTGTAGTTTAATTTAAGCAATTATACAAGCGCATGTGTAAACGGGGACGTAATGAAATAGTAGTCAAAGCCTGGAAAGTGAAATGCTTTTAAAGTCTCATTTTTTTACAAGAACCAAGCAAATTTTGACGCTTGCATATTTTAACATTGACATATACCTAAATATACAATTTGAGAAACCATACATACATAGATCAAATTTAAATCACATGTACGAACAATATATGAAGATTATTCACTTGAAGCTACCACTTAAAAAAGCCCACGACGTGTATCGCTAATTTTCGTAATGCACATCTTGCGTGTATTCGTCAAAAAACCTACTTATTGAAAGGATTTAAACGTTTTAGCATCACCACTGTAATGGGATATAAATAAAATAATATTTGTGTTAAAAACATACAAGAAATATTAAAAAAAAAAAACATTATTGTATTGTAAACCACACGCGTACGAATAACCAAATAAAATGCTTAATAAAAATCGCTGTTGGAAAATTGTATAATATCATGGGAAAGTATGTCTTTTGGGGATACACGAAAAATTATCAGGAGGCGTGTCCCTCCAAGAGCCTATACGAAATGGCGGAGTAAACCATATTGTCCTTATTTTCCTTGATGCCATTTTCAGGCTGAGCCTACGTGTACGTGAAGTCTCGAAGGTTCTACGCGTCACTTTGCTTTGTGAATTTCGATGGTACAGTGATCGTAGGTCGAGATTTTTGACAAAATGTATAGTCGCTTACCACTAAACGAAGACATATTAAATTTTTTTTAGAAATGTAATGCTGAAATCGCCAAACTTGAGTACGCTGGCACTGGTAGTATTGGCCACAAAAAACCTAAACTCGATTTTTATTATTATTTATTTATTAGTTGTTAAGCTTAATTCAAAATAAATTAATCATAAAGAAACTATTCATTTTGTAATCAAAAAATTAGTTTGAAATATAAAAATTCATGTTTCAAATATAGATATATCTATATACAGATATACAGATACAGATATGTATCTTTAGTATTACGGCAAATCGCTTTCATTTATATTATATCAGGATCTTGCGTATTCTATGACCACATAAACATACATACATACATACATTCAGGATCAGTTTTAACTTAAACAAACAATTTCCGATTTTTATTTGATAAATGGGCTTTCAGAAAACACAATATATCACTGTTTACTTAGCTTTTGTCATTTTTATAAATAATTTTTTCCTTACCCAACTGCAAATATTATTTTGAAATAATTGGTCAGGACGATTTCATGCTAAAAGCAAAGCAACTCGATTTGATTATCGATACATCGGAATAAAATCCCGTTATACATAACAGAGTCTTTTGTACTAAATTCTGCTCTTAACAGGACATGAGAAAATTAAAATTAGCGATGACAAAAATTTGCGAAAACGGGAACGCAAAGTAAGTAAAACAGGAACCTATCTGCATAAATCTATTTTGCTACTTTTAGTGTGTTCAATTCGTGGGGTGTGCGTCAACCAAAAGTGAGATTAAAAAAAGATGTCTGCAGTTCAATCGACCGACATATCGACACTTCCGTCTTTTAACCCATTTATCCAAAACCCACCCGATCCCAATCCACTCGTACGATATTGATAAAATTTTGATATACGGACCACATCTGGTATATATGTACCATATCGTTTGGTATCAAATTTATTGCATAAAAGACACTCGTTACAGTATAAAACGATTGGGATTCACACGAGAAACTAGTGCATATATTCACAGGTGAATTTTTCACAAAAACCACGAAAAACAATGCTATTTAAAAACTCTCCTCCATCTTTCTTCTTTTCTTTACAAAAACAATTATTGCGATAGCTTTCATTAGTTCGTCGCTAACATTCTTCAGGTTTCGTCATTTTCATGGGTTAATCTTTTAAACTTTAATTGTAAAAAAAATACAAATTTGGAAAAAATTTAAATTAAAAATTAAAAGGAGTCCTTAAATTAACCAATCTTGTATGAAATTGATTCATCAAACAAATAAAATTAAGTGTACAGTCCAGAGGGTCTTAGCTAGCTAATAATACTAAACTGAATAACAAAATCGGGGAATATGATTTTCCATCGCGATAGAGAACATTGTTGACCAGTGGGTATTTTAATACATACAAGAATATTATGCAACTTGAAGAATTTTAGCGCAGCTTAGGTGGTCTTTTTTTCTTAAAACCTAGTGCATAGATCCGAAAACGTTTGCCAGCAAAAAGTGTCATAAAAAACCACTAGCGGCCGAGTGTGACCAGGTGTGTATGCCCTGCGGTAACACTAGATAAAAATAAAATCCGTTAAAATTCAAATTTTGTATCAAAGCAAGCAGGAATTAGTAGGAGCTGTGGCGCTGGAGAACGACAATGTATGGATACAGAACCGCATTATTTTATAAATTCGTTTTTGCTAAACAGAAATGCAATCAACTATTTTTTATTTGCCATTTACATATCCCCTAAATTTCATAACAATTCGTCGGTGCAAAATTCTACTTATAGCTTTTTTGGTTTTTGATTTTTGCACTGTGTTGTTTTCGTAATCATACATATGAACGCAAACAACCTTAGTTTTAAATCTATATGGTTTAAAAATCTAGTGACTGTGAAAAATAATACAAATACCATGAAATACTTTTCTAGCATATATCGGCGTGTTAGCTTGGTGATCTGAGTACTGCTTTCGAACTGACCCTAGCAAACACATTTTGCAAGAACATTTTTTTATCGGTTTCATAAAAAGATCAACCCTGAGTCTGTTCGCTAGAGAATTTACAGCACTATTATTTTCCGCCGTTTACCTCAAGTTTACATATGTAGATGTTTTGTAATGGTGGTTCAAGTAGGTTAAGGTGAACTCAGTTCGTTCGCAGTGAACGTTCGTGAACGACTAGTAAGTAGGGCTGCAAAACCATCGATGGTTGTTCCAGCTGGTGGGGCTGCTACGTATTGGGGAAAAAGCAACATCACATCACCGTGAAAAAATTGGGAAAAAATGTGGTTTTTGGGCAAGTAGGTGCTAGGAGGTGAGCAGGGCAGTGGAAAATCGAATGAAAATTCGTTGAAACGCACAAACCCGATATGAAATAGCTGAAATTGCTTTCGCATTTCGTATTGGTACGAGTATCATCGCACCAAGAAGTAAAAACAGCGACAGAGACACAGACACAGAGGCATAGGCAGTGGCAGAGTGGAAGCAAGAAGTCGAGGCAGATGACCGATGCAGAAGTAAAATCTACGTGCAAATTCGACAAACAGAGCTAAGATAGCAGTTGGGGCAGATATATTGCCGCAAACAGTTCTAATTATACAACAGCCGTAGTGTGTTCCCCCCCCTCCCGAAGAACGAAACTGGTTATACACACAGCAACGACGACGGACGACGAAGGAACGGGAGCAGCAGCAGCAACAGCAGCGAAAGGCAGTTCGGCGCAGCGGAGGGTGAGGGTGAGTAAAAATCGATTTGTTGCACAAAACGCCACACAAACACACGACCACGACCACACTCTGCATTCGGGGTGCGAGTGGGCGACGGCGGTGGCGGTGGCAGTGGCAGCAGCCGAGTGAGGTGGGGCAATGGCGATAGTGACAGCTTCTGGTGGTGCGACTTCTGGGTCGACCTGGGCCCAAATCTGTTCCGTTCCACGGCAAATCCTCGGATGGGCTGCCCATCAATAAATTCGAAACCAGCTCAATACGATTCATTTTGATTCCAGGCACTCAGAACTGCTGTTCGATGGACAAAATCAAATTAAAGGTTATTGGCGTGCTGCGCGAACGCGACGGAGGCACGAATGTCAATCGAAGCGGCGGCGGAGGCGGCGGCGGTGTCGGCATCGGCATCTCCAATGGCAACGCCAATGGCGGCAGCGGCGTTGGCAGTCATCAGGTGGGCGTGGGCGTGGCCGCTGCAATTGGGGTCACGCAGGACAATGGCAATGGCAACGAAGGCAACGCCCCTGGACCAGAGCGAAGCGATGCCCATGCGAACGGCAGTGCACTGGCACCCGGCACCACCGGAGTGGGTGGGGCGGCACGCACCTCGGTGCTGTCGCGACCCCAGACATCGAAAATCAGCGCCCTCGACCTGGCCGGTATATTGAACACGAGGCGGCGACTGGAGTGGACCAAGGAGTGGCTGCGCAAGAACCAGGCCGAGTTCCTAAGCAAGGAGAATCTGCTGAACGAGCTTCAATCGCGCAAGGACGAGTGCTATCACTTGAATTACTTCCTCGCCATAACCGAGAGCCAATTCCGCTACCTGGTGCAGAAGCTGGAGCCGATCATCAGTCAGTATGCGCCACAGCGGAAGAAGAAATCGTTCAGCGCCGAGGAGCGTCTGGCCATAACGCTCAAGTATTTGGCAACGGGTAAGTAGATCGATCTAGTCTTAAAGGAACTGCCCCTTGATAGAATGGTATAAAATCTTTATTTCCACTTTGAACAGGTGAAGTGCATTCTTGTCGAAACTACTGCTTCCGTGCCTCGAAATTTGTGATAAACGAAATGATTGCCAATATCTGTCTGGGCTTCTACGAGCACCTCAAGGACCAATACGTGACACTACCAAAGACTGATGAGCAGTGGCGCAATGCGGCCACGGACATGGAGCGCAAGCACAGCCTTCCCCAGTGCGTGGGTAACCTTTTCATGCGCAGCATTCAGCTTCAGAGCAATGTGGCCAGCAGTACCACTAATGGGGACGAACGCAAGCGGGCGACCGTCATCTTCACGGGCATCGTGGATGCCGACAACAATTTCCAGTATGCGAAGGTAGAGCGAGCGGCAAACAGTCGCCCCAACGATATCTATAACCAGACCACTGCCGTGGAGCTGATCGAGCACAAGATGCACGCCCTGGAGGCGCAATCAAAGCATCGCAATGGCTACTACTTTGCCGGGGACTCGGTGCTGCCAGCCACCTCATACTTGGTGACCACACGGAACTGGCCCAGGGACCGGGCCGTGCTCGACGCCCTCGAGCAGGTCAATGCCCATGCGGACCAGACCATGCGGATTCTCTGCAACATGTTTCCCATTCTGGCGCAGCCTCTGCGCGTCAGCGACAAGCATATCCGCGAAGTGGTTCTCGGGTGCGTGGCGCTGTACAATTTCCTGCGCAAGTCGGACGACTCTTTCCGCCGCAACAGCGACAGCATCGTGCAGCAGAAGCGCGGTGCGGAGCAACAGCAGCTAGCGTATGCGGACAGCGAGGAGATCGATGATGACTGCATCATGCTGGCCACCGAGGAGGAGTTGCGTGAGCGGGCCGAGTTCACGCCCAGCGTTGGCCTGACCACCTGTTTCCAGCCCCTGTGCGCGCAGCGTGGCGAGACGCCCGAGGGGCTGGCCAAGCGGGAATGGCTGCTACAGCTGCCACTCGCTAACGGCGAACAGAGTGGGACAGCGAATGAGAACGAGAACGAGAATGAGAATGAGAATGGAAACGTGAGCGGGAGTGCTGCCAATACCAATGGAAGCGGCAGCGAGAATGGGAGTTTATATTAGAGCAATTTACCTAAGTACTAAGTTTACGAATTTTGTATAGTTCCTTGTTTTATATTTTTTAATCTATACTCTGTAACTGCATCGGCCGCAAAGTCGCCGACTATTGTTTACCTCTTGTTTAGCGCATTCTTCTTCTGCATACCATACGATTACCATTACGATTACCTGCGCTGTTTTACCTTCGTTCGTTCGTTCGTTCTGTGCTTCTCCTAGGGTCTGTATAGTTAGCTTAGTTTCTTATGGAAGTTCAGGTTCAGTGAATGACGCTATGTGATGTCTCAAATCTCTATTGTGGCCCAGTGCTCCTGGGGAGCTTAGCAATGCGGCAACCACCAGATTGTCGCGCGAACAGCGGTGTGAAAGTCGAAATTCGATTAAATAAAACGGAAACAGATCAACAAAATTAAAATTTTAGTATTCGTATTTAAGCAAGCAACAAATTATACATAATTATATTTACAATAAATGTGTAAGGAATGGTCTTTACGTGTCTAAATCTAAGCCCCATCCCCTGCCTATCGCATCTGATTTTCGTTTCCCTTTCAGATCTCGCTCCAGTGAAGCCAGTGCTGCACCAGGGCATACAGCGCATCCCCGGGACTCTTTGTGGCGCTCACCTGGCGGTGCCCCAGCAGCTGATAGTTAGCCACCAGCTGTCCCTGTACAACAGCCTGCTCGAGAAGGGACTTCACAGCCTCCAGGGCCGCGTCGCTTGGCGGCTGCTCTTCGAAGTTACCCATGAATGCGATGCCCAGGGAACCATCGTTGTTAGCGCCGGCAAATGCTCCCCTCAGGCTGGGGCTTCGGCCCTCGTAGACGCGTCCATTGCCGCCGATCAAATAATGGTAGCCTATGTCGGAGAACCTCTGCCTCGTCATCTGGTACTGCTGCAGATTACGCATCAGGTTGGCACAGCCCTGATCGTCACTGCAGCCACCTCCACCCGTGTGGGCGATCACGGCTCGAGCCAGAGGCGTCTCCATGCTGTCCATATCCCCACTGGCTGGCCGGGCATTCCATTCGGCTCTTGTTACCAGCGCGACATCGGCAACAACGGCTGTGAGCGCCACAGCAAGCAGGACGAACCACGTTCCGATCATTGTGGCACCGTGTCTGTCGATCAACTGGGAGCGATCTGGGTCTGGTGCCGCTCTTATTGGTCGCTGATAAACCGCGTGCCCCTGGGCGATAGCTTTTACCCCCCAAGAATCTACATTCATACATATGTATGTATGTATGTATGTACACATACGTATATGAACCACACGATTTGAGGTAATTTTTCTGAGCATTGTTTTGCAAATGACTTCCCCGAGAGGGCTAGCCAAAGAGTCTGCTTAGATACGCGCACACTATGACGCATGTCAAAGATGTGACAGGTAAAAAAAGGTACTCACGATCCATATGGGTAGAGGGGATTTTTATTATCGACTCCCATCGAGGGTTGTCCGAAGACTTTTAAAATACAGCTAAGATAAACGAAAATGAACATTATTTCAGAATTAGTGAGAGTACCTTCCCATGAGAGCCATTTCCCATTTTCATTTGCATACACTGGTATGGCCATTTTCGAAACTCTTAGAGCAACCCCTGATCAAGTGATTGTCTGTGTAAATGTGCTTGTCGCTGATAAATTACTGGGGTTGTGTGGATCACACATAAGTCACATTTGAATGTGGGGTAGCCATGGGGATTCACCGACTTATGTCACCCCTACTCTGACTCCTCTGACTCTTCCCCACGGCCTTTGCTCTATTGCAGTTCATACACTCGAAGAAAAACCTCAACTTGACACAGATGTTCTACGCAGTAATTTAATTAAAAAACTTTCGTAATTAAATGCAAAACAAGCAAAAAATTGAGCAGAATGCGAGGAATTATCCTGCGCCTGCGGCTGGAGGAGGGACCCTGAAGCGAAATCGTAAAGTGACAACGAAAATGCAAGTAAGCGCCGCCCTCAATTAAAAGCCAAAATTGCTATAAAGCGCCATAAAAAAAGAGGGCAAAGGCAAAACCGCAACAGCCAAAAAGCCGAAACTGAAAATAAACCGAAACCCGAATAAAACTCTGCTCCGACTGGGAGGAAAATGCGCTAGAAAATGGCAGAGAATCAGAAAAACTGCAGTTGTGGGGTGGGGGAGACTTTTAACTTGAATTTAAACGAGTTTCAACTAATAGGATAGGGACTTTTCCCATTCCTCTCCTCTCTCCTATTGGGCTTGTTGGATGGTTATTCGAACTGTTTCCCCACTTCCACGTACGAAACTAGGTTAATGCCACCCAATTCCTCCTACCACCCACCCACCAAGGCGGGAAAAACATATTTTTTTCTGTTCCGCATCTGGCTGGAGTCCTGTGTCCTATGTCCTGTGTTCTGTGTTCTAGAAATGCTCCCACTACGAGTCACCAGGCAGAATGCAGCAGGCAGCGGCGCCAGGCTGGCTCATTTGCAAAATTGTCAGATTTATTTCGCTAATTGCTGCTCATCCGTTTAATTAAAATTAAAAGAACTTGCACAAGTTAGGGCGAAAGTTTTTATGCGAATTCTCTGGAATCTCGCATTGGGCACGTTTAGAGCTCTCCTCGCACTCCTCCTCGCACATCTCGCCCGGAGTACCTCCCATTGTTGTTACTACAATGCCATCTATTAAATTGCTGTGCAAAGTTGGCGAGCGCCGAGCACCTGGCAACAAGCAACTTGCCACCAAGAAGACGATGTTGACGACGATGATGATGATGATGATGTCGCTGAAGGCGGCAGGCGCCCGGGTAGGCTTTCAACTCTGGACAGGCAACAAATTAAACTGCAAGTCTTGCAGGCTCCGTTAAAGCTGTCACATTTCCCAAAAGGTGTCAATCGGGCCAGCCCAAAAGTTGCGGCGAACAAGGAAGCATGAAAGCAACAACTATTTGCAACTACAGCAACAGGGACTGGGAGGGGGAGGACTCCCACAACTACAATTTGCACGCAATGCTGCACCATCTGGTGTGGCACCTCCCTCCTCTGGCGCCAGAGCGAATCGGAAAGAGCAAAAGTTGCCTGCAACCACACTGTGGATTCGGATTTTAGCAACTTTTGCAGTGCGGATTGCGGATTGACACCCGCCGCATGCCACGCCCTACGCCCCATGTCCCATGCCACATGTCCCATGCCACATGCCTCACGCCCGATCCAAGGAAGAGTGTCGATGGGGGCGACATTTTTATGACAACTTGCTTAAATTTCATAACAGAACTCACACAGAAAAGGAAAACTTATTTCGTTTACGATTCGGAAAACTTGTCTGTGTCTGTGTGCGGATATTTTCCCGCCGATGTCGATGTCGCTAATGAATAAAGTTCGCCTGTGAATATCCATGGGAAGCACTTGCTCGGGATTCGGGGTTGCATCGTAAAGCGGTTGGAGGACCCTGGCCAGATGCATCTGCATCTCACGGGGGTAGAGAGCACACCGATGCTAGCCCACATCCCAGCTTAGCCGATTTTCGGTAACTCATCGATTGCGGCCTTGAAAGACGCCACAATCTACAGAATTGAGTGTTTAAGCCTGCAGTAATCTAACTGCATTCGATTCTAATACATCCGAAGATAAAATATGCTGTTTTTTTTTCTTTTTACTCATTTTTGTGGGTAAAAGCTGCATGATGCTCTGACGTTGCACTTTGGAGGGCCCCCATTGAGTGTCCTGAAAGTTGCTGTACTATTTTTAATATGGAACGAAAAACGAAAAGTATGCGCAACAATATAGCGCAATATTAAAGTCAAACGATGTGCGTAACAGCAAGCCTCATCATGATCGTCATCATCATGCTGCCCTGGCTGGCACATCGACATTTTGGAGCGTCCTGTGCCAGTGCCAGCTCCTGCCGCAGCTCCAGCTCCTGCTGACATCTTGTCAGAAATTTTCATGCTGCTGTAAGCTGTTTTCATGCACATTTTGGGCACTTGTGCTCGGCAAAAACACTTCAATTTGGCTTCAAGGATGCGTGCATGCGGGCAGGACCCATGAATGGAGACAGGGCCATGGCCATGCCTGGGCCAAATCCAGCTGCAGACGAGTCAGAGCTGGAGTCAGGGAAAAATCAAGCAGCACGGCAGGGGCAGGGTAAGGGGAAGGAGAAGAGAAAGCAGCCAGTCAAAGTGCCGGAAGGAAGTGCGCTGTGACGTAGCAGGGGGATATGACGCTGCTCCTGTGAGGATATACTCGTGCTTCCACTCGTATGCCATGCTAGGAATATTGCGTCAAACAACATGCAACTCTTTAACTATAACTTTTGATATATGCCGAGGAAATATTGTGGGAGTGCACTCAATCGTGGTTGCCCAGGCATCAGCAGGGGCATCAGCAGCAGCAACAGCAGCAGCAGCTTCCCATCCGAAGGATCGGGAGCCCCATCAACTACTTAGCGTCAAAACGCTTAAAGTGGAATTTGTAACGCTTCAAGTGTGGCAGCGGCACAAAGCCAATGGAGTGTGTGAGGGAGACAGCTCTCAGCCAGCGGTCGGAGCCCCGCAGAGAGAGAGACAGGGCAAGAGACCTGTCTAATGCCAGTTTACTCATCTATTTTTATTAAACCGCCACGGAAACACACTCCTACACACACGTGGAGAGCGTGGATGCTCTGTTGCATCGCTGGGATACGCCGACAAATGTAAAGTTACGTATACGCAGCAATGTCTATTTTCAAGGACCAGAGAGAGAGAGAGAGAGCTATGTAGTTATGCGTGCCATGCCAAAGCAAGGAATTCATCGCTTATATAAATCGTTATTATTTTGGGCTCGAGCTGAAATGTTTTCCGTAGGCTCACGACCGTAGATATTGTAGAGCCATTCTACCAAAGCAGATTTTATTCGACATATTCGGTTATTGTCCAGGGTATGTGATGTTTTCACCAGTCCAGACGTGAATCTACAGAAAAACGTGCAAATAAAATAAACATATTCATTTCTTTTACTGGGAACTTTTCTTCAAGCTTTAGTGGTGCCTCGGATCTCTTACTCTTACTGGTGGAATGAGAAACCACCTTAACATTTCAGAACTGTGGAAATGCTTGCTCCGTTATCGATATATTTATATTTACAAAAGGGTTTCCTCCGAAAATTAATTTACAGATTGTTTCCAACTGTTTCAGACCCATGCAGCATCCTTGCAGCAGTTAGTGTATGGCAACTGACTTTAGACACTTGGTTGTTACAGCTGCAGAGGCAGCTGTTTATGCAGCCACTCCCACAACCACCACTACCATTCTCAATCCCATTTCCATTCTCTCCACATACAAGCTTATTTTCGGGGGTTTAATTTTGATTTAAACGCTGGCAGACAGCTGGTAGCCCAGTGCGTGCTGGAGCAGAAGCACAGACATGGACTCGCTCGGACACGAGAGCCGGGGATCGACACGAAGGGGTTTCACTTTGGGCTTCATTGAAATTTAAGTTGCACTTGCCGCTGCACCCAGGCACAGCGGGAAGCCCTGAGCCCTGGATACTCGGAAGGGAGCTAATGAAGGGCACTCGCTTTAAGGCGGTCTCCTCCACACAGATCGACGGGCCCCGTCAGCCATTTAATTTTCATTAGATTAAGGTAACCATCGTACACTTCACAACATCCCATTCCCATTCCCATCCGATCCCATCCCATCCAGGAATGGGGAACAACAATAGATATCTACGTGCATTTGTCTGCTGCTAGCTGGGTTTGATGCTGCTCCGCTCCTTCTACTGCTCCTGGACTTCCATCTGCTGCTATTGCTGTTTGCTTTCCTTCTCGTAAATGTAAAAGTTGCAACTTGTAGCCTCAAAATAACCACAAAGTAAACACCAGAGTGGCAGTGGCAGTGGCAATGGCAGTGGCCGTGCCGTGGCTGTGGCGCTAAGGAGTGGGGGAGTGGAGAACAAAGCACGGAGTACTGGCTGCTGTCGGGCAAAGAGGTATTTGAATAGCCGGCCAAAGACATTGCGTACACTGTTACGGGCACCACTCCGGACAAGGACATTGTACGTGCGGGGGGCCCGGACACGCTTCAGTGTCCTTGTCGATGTCATTGGTGGAGCAGCAGCAGCAGCAGCAGCAGCAGCTTGAGGCTGGGGCTCGTGTCCTGGGCGGTCCAAAATAAATAAGTGTGTAATTTAATATTTAAGGCTTTGTCAGTAATTATTTCAGCACAGATGGCGAAACTTTTGCTTTGTCGTCGCCCTGGATACATCTCCATCCGCATGGGGATAATGGGGGCTCCGATGGAGGTGGAGGTGGACCGAGTGCAAGGCGATGGGATATGCACCGCAAAGGATGCTGGACAAATGCTGAAAAGAGCTTCTTCAACGCTGCTCCCATAACTCAGGGGTCGCATCGGTGGCCGTAAAATTGACCCACTTGCTTCACATTTGTCTTTATTAAATGGGAAATTACGAGCTGGCACTTGAAGGAGCGAACGAGTACGCGTACGCGTATGCGTTCGCGTATAAATTACAAACCAATTTAATAACCCGCACCACCAGGACCAGAACCAAGACCGGGACCAGGACCAGGACCAGGCCAAAATGAACTACCAATTTGCGGAGTACTTACTCCACATCGCAGCGGAACATAATAATGGCTTCGGGAGAGCGTGAACATGAATTATGCTGTGAATTGGGTGAAATTCCTGGTGGGGGTGCCGCCCACCTGTGGTAGCCCCCTCCCCTTCGCAAAGTTTTCCTTTATATCCACTGATACATGGGTACATACATACATACATATACATACGTACTGCGTATGCATTCCTGGACCTCACTGGGGTCTGAATATGCGCATAGTTTAAGCTTGTAATTATTCCAGCATTTAGTTTAACATTTAGCCACGCCCCCACGCCCCTATCCCGAAACTATCCCATACACATATCTGGCACCCCCCAGAACCCCCTGAATTTCAAATGATTTATTGCACGTCTCGTATCCCGTGGCCACACTGATACGAGTACTACAAATTCAACAATTACGGAGTCAAAGCTATATGGTATTACTGCCTCTTTAATCCCCCACCTCCCTAGCTCCCTTGCTCCCCACTCTGCTGATTTTGCGAGCTGCCAAGGTTTTTGCCTTTGTCACTTTTCAGTAAAGCAGAGAGGATTGAGGGGAAGAGGAGTGACGACTCGTTAGCATATTAATTGTATGGCGGGTGGCTCCTAATTGCATTTGAGCCGGAGCGAAGTCCACTCCCACTTCCGCTGCCCCTCTGGTCCCAGGCAATAGAACAATGGAGGAAAAATGCAACTCTCAAAAATGCCAGCGATCATAATACTCGCAATTCGAAACCGCAGCTCCACCCGTACAAATCTGCCCAAAAATGTGCACTTAATGTGGGGCAACATTTATTGGCCAATTCTGCAAGCTGTAAGGTGGCCCTGCCTGTTTGTGGGTCTCGACCAGTAAGGGCGGGAGGCCTTCCAATCTCTTACATTTCTCTCCGTAGCTGGGGCAGCATCAGAGGCTGCGAGAACCACAGGTCGCGGGTCGTAGGTGGGGCTTCTTCTGGTCCATGTTGAGTTCGCTTGGAGGTTTTCCCCTCCCTTGTGTGCATTGTGTGGTTTTGTTCCTTCTTCCCAGTCTCCTGCGTCCTAGCACTTCTTGGACTTGCAGGACATCTTGCGGTTTTTGCAAGCCTTTCAACGGACCGTCGCGGATATATCGAAGTTGCTGAATGGTCTTCGACATGGCTGCTCAGTATCATCATCTGTCATTCGTCAATAAATCCAAGAAATATCTGAGAAATTCTATTCTCTCTTTCTATGCAAGTGCTACGCAAGTGAGTTGTGCAAATTCCATTTTTGGGTTAAGATGTGATGCATATACATACATAGCAGCGGTCGAAATGGGATAGATTATACATTTGACATGGAATTCGTGAGAATAACTTTCGCCATTTTAATACCCTGTATGGGATAGTGGGGATGTTCAGTATGACGAGACGAGTCCATTTAGCGTCTGCCTGTCTGTCGTTTTGAAATGGGGAGCACTCGGGATCCACATAGGATGAATAGAAGGATGAATCGAACCAATGGCCTTTGCCCTGCCTATGCACAGTTATGTCTGTTGGTTCGAGTATAAGTTGTGGCAGGTTCGAGCGGAATAGCAGTGGAACGCATGCGAAAAGAACTCAAGGACATCGAACCAACTGGCTTTCCCCTGACTCTGCACAAATATGTTGGTATAAGCTGTGGCAGGTTCGAGCCGAATCGCACTGGAGAGTCCTGTATGACTTCAATTTGCACTCAAGCACTTCGAACCACGTGCCTGTCCCCTGCCCATGCAGTTATGTTGGTATAAGTTGTGGCAGGTTCGAGCAGAATCGGAGTGGAATCGGAGTGGAATCGGAGTGGAATCGGAGTGGAATCGGCGTGGAACGTAGGTACTAAGGTTCGAAGCGAAATGAGGGGAAATTCCGTTTAATCAGTTGAGTGTATATTTTCGAGTGCATGTTTCAGCTTTTCAGACTCTGCCTTTCGTTGGGTTAATATTTGAATAATTCCCGATAATTATTAATAATTGCATTGCATAATTTGATAAATAAATAAAACCATTACAGCGCCCAGGACCACACAAAAATCATGAAAATTTAATTTCAGATCAACTTTAATCGAAAATTCCATTAATCTGAGAGTTTTTTAAAGCCATGCAAAATGATTATAGAACAGTTCCGCTCTTTTAGTAAGATATTGTGTCCTGTGGGATAGTTTTGAAGCTGCTTGAGGATCAATAAGATTGCGACTCTTAGGAGAACTTCTCACATTCCTCGTAGCAAATAACATGGTTGTGCGTTGGATGGAGGATGGATGGAGGGCGCCTTAAAAAGGTTGTCGCCAAAGCACAAAAATAAATTGATATCACAGCGAATTTGAATGAGACGTATCCAATATGCAGCTCCCTCTCCCGAAACCTCTTTCTCCTGTCTATTCCATGCTCCGTCCTATCCAGCGTTTTTCCGTACTGTGCGCGGCTTCTAGTTTTTTTTCTGTTGCCATGAATTATTTTGCCGGGTGCATGGGAAATTTTTTGGCCAAACAATTGGCAAGCAGCAACAACTAGCATGGATAGGAAAGGCTTGGGCTTGGGTTTGGGGCTTGGGGCATGGCGCATGAATATGATGCATGAAATAACAATGATGAAATGACAACAAAAGGCGGGTATAACAAAGGAGGGGAGGGGAGGTGCAAGAGGCAGAGACTGACATGTCCAGCTAGTTGAGCTGTGACCGAGTCAGGCATCAGGAGTGGACAGGAACGGACAGGACAGGACAGGAGGGAGCTTGCCGGCCGAAGCGAAGCAATTCAAAATCAAATGTGATTTTTGGTCACTTTGAAAATTGTTGATTAGTGACGCCTGAATGCAGATGCAGCCCAATGAAATCGGACGCTGCATTAAAGCGCTGTCAAGATCTGCCCCCGAACGAGGGGGGGAGGCGGGGCAGGCGAAGGATATGGCAATGGAGCTGCAAGTGCAGTTCATCGAAGCGTGCACGTGGCACATCAATTGGGTGGTCGAAACAAAAACAAAACCAAAACAAAAAAAAAAAAAACAGTGGCCCTTCCGACCATAACCTCCTGTGGCAATTTCATTTAAACAATTAAAGCAACATAAATTAAAAATGTGGTCACGACCAAAAGCGACAAATTGCATGTGCACCCATGTCGTATACGTAACTAGAGCCACACTTTACACCCACATATGTACATATACAATGAATGTGTATGTGTGTATTTGTTTGTATTGTATATTTTGACCACATTCAATAGCATCCTGTGACACGCCCACCCGCCATCAATTGCCATTAATTCAAGCATATTAATTCGTACTCGAAACTACATTCGCGTTTTGCCACTGTTTTTGTGTAAATATATATACATACATACATATGTATGTATGAAGGTAGTACATATTTATATGTATATGTAATACCGCAGAGTGGGTGGCGGCATGTCACAGCTCCGCTTATTGTTAATCAATTACAATATGCGGGGATGAGTGTTACATGAAAAGCTGACACTCTACTTGAACAGATACAACAGATAGATAGATTATGTGCCATGAGAGTACTGCCCACAGACGTAAAGGATTTCCGAGACCAGTCCAGTCACATCTGTTAGTCTACCAATTGAACAACTTTATACTCTAGCATAGAATAATTAAATAATATATGAATACAATTAAATATCTTACGTGGAGAATCCCGATTCATCAAATCAGTATATGGGTACATTAGATTTGGGGTAAAAGTTGATTCTTCCAAAAAGAAGAAAGCATTTCCGACCCCATAAAGCATATATGTACATATGTTCTTGATCTGCATCAACAGGCGAGTCGATATAGCCACGTCTGTCTGTCCTTCCGTCCGTCTGTCCGTGTTCATGAGCGCCTCGATCTCAGAGACGATAACAGCTAGAGCAACCAAATATTGTATCCACACTCCTGTGATATCACACTGTTACAAATGCATTTCCAAATTTCGCCCCCACCCCATAAAGAACGAAAATTTTTAAAATTCAGTTCGGATTATTATTATAGTCAATTATTATAGGTCAATGCCTGTTCCAGACCCGATGGCAGAGCCGTCGCTCCCGCTGTATTGTGCATGATCCTCCGGATGGCAAGCTTGAGGGGACGTATGGACCCATTTGTATGGACAACTTCACGCGATCTGGTACAGACTGTTGGTACAGTTTTTCAGATGACGTAGAAATTCTTCGCGCACGTAATCCAAGAAGCTAAATTTTTCTGTATTTTCATACATTTTGTTTTCCGTTTTCCAACACTGATTTTGGTCTTTCTGTTTATTCAAAAATTCGTTATTTGAATACGTTCGCGCGTTTTAGGTGGGACGCGCTATGCGGTATTTTGACAACACAATCACTCTAATTGTAACAACAGCTGTTTCTGTGTTATTTAACGTGTTTTATTTATTTTATAGTGAAAAAAAGCTTGGAAGTACATTGAATTAAAAACGCTATAGGGACACATTAAGGTTGCACAAAATGTTCACAATTCGTGCAGCGCTGCCGCGTGGCAAAAACTTCGCTGTGGCACTTGTAAATACTGCACGCCACATTCCCCTTGCTCCAAGCTGCAGGTTCGCCGGATCCGCGTGGACAGCCGTGCCGCTGCAGCAACAGAAGCAGCATATGCAACAGAATATACAGTGCAGGTGGCTGGCGGACCAGGCTGCCGGAAAGGGCCCTGAGACCGAACTGCAGCGAATCTACTACGGCACGCTGGCTCCCCGCATGAAAATGGTCAAGTTCTTCTCGCTGAGCACCAGCCTAGCCGGCATTGCCGCACAGCCCATTCTGCTGGAGCAAGGCATGAAGATTGGCGGCACCGGCATGGGTGTGTTCCTCTGTACCATTGGCGGCTTCTTCACCTTCGTGACGCCGCTGCTGCTGCATTTCATCACAAAAAAATATGTTACCGAGCTGCACTACAATCCCGCTACGGAGGAGTATACCGCCACAACGATTTCGCTCCTGCTTCAAAAGATCAAGGTACACTTTGGTCCCATTTGAGGGTCGGGTCTCTAAATGCTCAAACTCTTCATTTCTCCATTGTAGACGAAATTTCGGCCCAGCGACGTGACTGTACCTGAAGTGCCTGGCATGTTCACCTCGTTTATGGTCAACAAGCGGCCTCTTTTCATTGACCCCGCCCTGTTCGAGGATCCCGAGCACTACGTGCGGATAATGGGCTACGACAAGCCCATCGACTTTAAGCTGGACCAGAGTCCCGCCTCCGAGAAGCCCACGAAGAGCCAAAAACAGTAATCAAACCAATTATGAAAAGTAAAAAAGTATATTCATAAGAGATCAAGTTGCTTCATAAGGATATTACAGATTTGAGATCAAATGAAAATGATATGCTTCAGTGCATTCAGGTACATCCTGCGAGATTCTCAAAAAAAGGAATGTTATAAAAATAATGTAAATGAGGAATTACAGATTTTTGATAAATCTAAAATAATAGGCTTCAGTGCATATTAGGCACATACATATATGTATGCTGCGAGACTCTCAAAAAAAGTAAAAAAAAAAAATGTAAATGAGCAAATTAATGGAAGGTCCCCGTCATCTCAGTAGTAAGTAAGACCAAACAAAAATTCCATTTCATCGGAGGTCATGCGATCGCGATTGCGGCACTTGATGAGCGTGCGAACAATGCGGCGAAAAATGCTCAGATAGTCGCACCTCTGGCTATTCGATATGGTTTCGAAGAGATTCAGTTCCGGAACCAAGTAAAATGGTAAGCGGTTTCCCTCAAGGCACCAAATCATTCGTACGGACATCTGTGTGAGGGGGAAAAATAGCATTATAGCAAAGCCACCACCAATAGCTTGTTCTAAAGACTTACACGGATAAGTATGCCTCCGGGAGATTGATTCCAATTGACAGACTTCCATTCGGCGCAGTTTAGAAAGATGCTCTTGATCATGTAGCTGATAAGTGAATCCATATGGTTGGCACTGCGCATGGCTTTCATCAGGCGTATGGCGTCCTTTAGGTTCTGCTTTTTTTCCAACACCATGCGCTCCCAGTAAGGAGCGCAGACTATAAAGGTCAATGGATCCTTCGGAGCATTCTTGCCACGGATGCTACGGGGAACGGCATACCAGGTGCGATTCTCATGTCGATGCATGGGCAATCCCCTGGGCCATTCGTTGGCTTGGAACTCAAACGCCGGCACAAAATCAAAGTAGATTTTGCGTTTGCGGTCGTTGCGACAGGTGGCCATCATGGTGTGAGCCACGCCGTAGCCGAGTTTAATGTATTTTAGGGCATACTGGCGGCCACCGGTGCAGCGAATGTGTTGCAACTCTCCCATTACCGCGCAAATGTTCTCGCGGAACCAGGCCTGCAGCTTATCGCGACTGATGTAGTCAAAGTCCGAACGACGATCGACCAGGTAGGTGGGCGCGTTTCTGTCTGTGACGCGTAGATATACATATCCTGGGTGGCATGCCAAGGGGACAGGCTGCAAATGGCAGTTAAGTTCCATTTTTGTCAACATGTCGAATTCATCCGGCAAATAAATCTTCGATCCATCGCAATTGCTGCCAGTCAAGGAAAGGCCTCTGAAAGCGCGAGCAAAGGCGCGATCGCGGCGTGAAATGGCACGAATAAATACATTCTCAATTGTTTCGGCGTCTTTATTGAAGCTTATACGCTGAGAAGACTGAATTGAAATGTTCTTCAGAACTAATTCGATGCCCTCGCCAAAAGTGTAGTCGCTTGAACCCATTGCGAAACAAAAAATGGACGACGACGACTTATAAAACTTATTCTGGGAAGAACGCAATTACAAAAGAGCGGTAGAACGGCGGCGAAGAAATAAAACTGTGCAATGCGTTTTGCAACACTGTTTTCACCTCCCTCCTTAGGTCGAACATCATGTAGAAATGCCCCAGGTGCCTCCGTGAAGATTTCATCCCTGTGTAGTTGCCATGTAGCAAAATTAACACAATCAGCGTGACCATTTATGGTATTTTAAATACTTTATGGAATTTTTTGATGCCAAAATTGTGCAAAAAGTATTTTAATTTGTCATGGTATATACTGGTATTTCTGAAGAACCTAATTGGCGCTTTGATATTTTAGATGTTTTTAGCCCTTTGCTAAGAAGGAAAACTTGCCAATCTTGTAGGAAATTGTTTCATCTATCAGTTAAAACTATTTGTTTGGGGTTCAGTATCCTATTCATCTAGTAATATTAAACAGAATATCAAAATCGAGGAGTAAAATGAGACCGTAATTTTCGGTATATTTCTGATGGTCGGACGGTAAATTTTATCGATAATTTCGCGGTCACACTTTTAATTTGTAAACATATGGACGATTTAAAAATTATATTAGAATTCAGGTAATATTTGTCTTGTGGTAGTCATTGCGACTTCATGCCAAAAACCCTCTTTCCTTCAGCGCCGGAGCGGAGCTTCTATTTGGCAACATCAAGCGCCGGCAGCTTTCCCTGGACGGCCATCAAAAATGTGAGTATGCTGCATCTTGGATGCGGGGCAAGTGTGTCCTAAAGTATCATTCAATGTTCCAGGGACCATTGCCAATCTTCTCAAGTGGATGCATGCCAACATATTAACGGAGCGACCCGAACTCTTCCTGCAAGGTGACACGGTGTAAGTGGCGAGAGCTCTGACAGCCAATATCTCCTTCTAATGGATTGTCTTGTACTCTGTTTAGGCGGCCCGGTATCTTGGTTCTTATTAATGACACCGACTGGGAGCTACTGGTGAGCTATAGCCATCAATTGGTGTGACACGATATTAAAATACATATTGAATTTTCAGGGCGAACTGGACTACGAGCTGCAAGCAAACGACAATGTGCTCTTTATATCAACGTTGCACGGCGGCTAGCAGACTTAAGCCTTTAATTATCGCAGTTGATTATAAATAAGCAAAAATTATATTTTTTTAAATGCAAGCTTTATAAATAAAAAAAAAGTAAACAAAACTAAATCAGAATTACGTCCCTCTACCAAAATTGGCAAAGGCCCACACGATGGTTCGGGGTAGTAAAGTCTTCTTCATTTCAAGTTATTTTACCCTCGCCGCTTCCCTATTTATATGTGAAAACCGGAAAAAAGCGCTTGGGAATTGTAAGGCATTATGCGGAGGAAAGCATTTTTTTGCGAAGAGAATTTATGACATTTTTTTATACATTTGAAGCAACGTTTATTGAATTTAAGTTTTTGCTTATTGCATATAGTTATTTATAAGATATATCTATGAATATGTTTTCTTTTAAGATATTCTAATGGTAGGCACTTAGTTTTACATTACATACTAACTGTACGCAATGATTTTCGTCGATCTCGATATGTAGGGTGGGGGCGGCCAGTCTGTACTCCACGCCCATGGCTCCGCCTCCGCTCCCCCTGATCTGTTTCTATATCTATTTGTGAATGTGTGCAAATTTTCGATTGTGGGGTGGATATCTAGAACTATGAAATATGTATGTATTTCGACATTGACACATTGAATTCAATAATTTCAATTAGTTTCCGAAACGAGAATTATGAATGCACCCAGGGGCAAATCAAATGCGGAATAGGGATTAATTATGACAAATTAACACAACTAAAATGTATAATGTAATAAATAATAAATAACAAAAAAAAAATGAAGTAAAAATAATAATGATTATGGTACTCGTATCGTATCGTATTGTTTCGTATCGTATATTATAACTGGATCCGATGAAACCGTTCCGTTCTTCTGCTAAAGCTATAAATCGTTCTTCTGTATACCTAGGGCCTGGCCTGGCCGAGAACCTATTTACTGCTCTCCGGGGCAGCGGATTCGGCCGCATGCGCATACGACTTGTACCGCCGCAGGATCACCGTCGAGGCGTTCGCCGTGGATGCCGTTGCCGATGCGGTGGATGTGGACCAGCTGCCCCTGCTGCCGGTGCCGGCCAACTGCTCGGCCGCGTGCTCCTGGTCCGGTGTGCCGCACATGTCTGAGACAATGCCGCTCTCTGGATGGGGGATACGGGGAAAGTGTGAGAACATGTTGGATCATTCAGTCGAAAGGATCGAGTCGTGTGGGTTGAGGGTGGGGGTGGTAGAGTCGGGAGACACAAACAACATGCAGCACGGAGAGTGGTGGTCGGGATGCGGAATACACAGATTACGTGTTAGGTGTGGTGTTGTGTGGTATGTGGGGATTTTATATACAGTTTTGTGTCTAGTAATACTGAAGGACTTCTAGTTATATACAGGGGCCAAAAACAACAACAATAACAACAACAACTAAAAGCAACAGGATGCGCTTAGAAGAAATAGCACAATTCAAGCTCAATACCCATGGACAGCTGGCTGACGATTGTCGTTGATCGCTTGGGATGACGTTTGCTTCCGTGTCCGTGGTGTTCGTTGGTCGAGGAACTGCTTCTGCCCTCGGAGGCTGGCTCTTGGCTCCTGTGACTGCCACTGCCACTGCCACTGCCGCTGCCACTGCCACAGCCCTTGCTCAGCTTTAGGGTCTGCGTCTCATTGATCAGTTCCAGGGTGGCAGTGCTGTGGCTGCTGCTGCTGTTGTGACTGCCGGGGAGCTTGCCAAAGTGCAGGCTGTGCCGGCCGCTCTCGTGCGCCCCATGGCCCGACGAGGATCCGCCGCTGATGGAGGAGCCGCTGGTGGTGCTAGTGCCGCTGGACAGGGAGCTCTCCGATATCAGCGAATTGGGACGCCGCATGCTGCCCTTGCCGGGCTCCGAATGACGCAGCTTCGGTGCTGCGAGGAAAATGGATTACCAATCGATCCTGCATTGAGGCATACTCCTGCTACTCACTCTTGTTTAGCTGTGTCAGGGGTATGGAGCGATCACTGATCTGGTTGTTGCTCGGACGTATATCTAGGCAGGGCTTGCTGCCAATGCCCATCGAGGACATCTCCGCCAGACGAATTTCTGTGGAAAAGAAAATGTTAGAGATGCCAGGACTGAACGTGGTGGTCGTGGCGAATGCGCACCTCTGTTTCGTTTCGCCTGCTTCCAGAGCAGCTTGGAGATTTCCTCGGTCCAGGCGTTCTTGATGTCCTCCGACATGCACTGCAGCATATAGGTGTCGTCCGGCTTTCGCTTGCGGAACCAGATCTCAAACTTGGTCGCCGAATCGCCCGTGTGCGCCGTCAGGCCAATATCCGAAGTCTTGATACTGTTCTTGTAGATGTAGATGTCCAGGTTCTGGAAGCAAAACATATCCATTGAATGAAGAGGTTTCTTCCAGGATATAATGCCGCATTTACTCACCTTGTGGTCTGGGAAGCGGCGCGCCTTACTGAAAAGAACCAGCTCCTCGAAGAGGAAAACCTGGCGCAGCGTCTTCTTGCCCCCGCGACCCTGCCAGACGAGAAACTCATTCTGGCGCAGCAGACGTCCCTGCTCCTTAACGTTCACGTCACAGTCTCGCAGCGAGTCCATGGCCAGCAGATCGTTGCCGTGGCGCAGCTGGAACTTGACCATCTCCTCGGCCCGCTGCAGTTCCTCGACATCAGCGGCGATCTCCTGCAGGGCCGCTCCCTCCACACTGCGGCAGGCCTTCACCAGCTGCTGCAGAAGCAGCGCGTACTTGCCCATCCGCTGCACCGGCTTCAGCAGGTACGAGGCCAGGTCCAGTTTGTCCTGCAGTTGGAGCTGCTTGGGCTTGAAGAAGGAGCTTCCGTACTCGCTCAGCAGCGTGTCGCTCTTGGGCTTGTTCTTGTTGTACAGCGCATACAGGTAGAACTTGGACTCCATCTCCAGGAAGGCGGCGCCCACCTTGAGCGGATTACGCTCGTACCGCTCCAGTTCGCCCAGGAAATGCGAGTTGTGGAACTCGAAGATCTTTTCGATGTTGCCGAAGATCACGTTCCGCTGGCCACGCAGCGGCTGCGGTATGTCCTCGCGCAGCAGCTCGTCAATGTAGTTCTCGATCACGTAGTACAGGGAGCGCACGTAGTCGCGTTCGGTACCAATCATTTCGCGCATGATCAATAGAAGCGTTCTGGGGAGGCGGAGGTGGAGGCGGAGGAGGAGAGATGCGAGAGATCAGTGACAGCTCTCGCTGGATTGAGAGTATACTTCTTACTTTTGTATTTTGGGGTCTAGGCAGCTGAGCTCCTCCAGCTTGGGCAGCTCCAGACTGGAGCCATGGCACTGCAGATGGGCGTTCGCCTCCATAGGCGAGTGCATGTCCATGTAGCGCTTCGAAGGTCGCTCAAAGCACTCATCCTCGAGCAGCTCGTCGTGACTGAAAAAGGAGTCCAAAAATGAGCAAGAGTTTTGGGGGTATTGCTCCTCCAGCACTCACCTCTTCTCGTTGAGACTCTGGCAGGAGCAGATGCGTGCCAGCTTCGGATTGCGCTCGCAATTGTCGCAGACGCCCACTCCGGAGTCGGCAATCTTTGACTGCTGCTCCTCGCCATCGCCATCGGCGTCATTATCGCAATCGTTGTCCTGCTCCTCCTCATCCGGCTCGTCCATGTCCTCCAGGTGGCGGCTCTCGCGCCAGCAACTGCAGTTGCCACCCGGCATGCCCTCAAAGGAGCTGCCGCTTCCTGAACTACAGCGATAGCTTCCGCGCTTGCCACCTGACGGCGCCGGCGTGCTACTGGCTGCCGGCAGATTGTTGCTCTTCCTCATGGCCGGCCAGTGCTTCTCCAGCAGCGGCGTGGCGCCCAACTGCTCGGCCAGGCGCTGCAGCTCCTCGTGGGCGGCCACCTCGCGCTGGTGCTGGGTGAGCAGGTGCAGCAGTCGGGCGGCTGCCTCGAACCGCTCGTGTGTGAGCTCCAACTTCTGGGCAAACTGATCCAAGGCTGTCTTCAGGCTGGCGGCGCTCTCGCTGAGAACGGAAACCTTGATGGCCGCCGCATGCAGGTCGCGTCCCTTGGCAAGATGTTTCTATGGAATGAAACGTGACAGGATGTGTGGGTTAGTCTCGCCAGAATCTCGCACCATTCTGCTGCCACTCACCATCGCTATGAAGTAGTACTTCTCGAACTCCTGCTCCTGGGCCTTCAGTTGGGTCTCGTTCTCCCACTGAAGTTGTGAAAACTTTTGCAGATTCTCCGCTCCATCGCTGTTCAGCCAAGAGGTGACCTTAAAATGGAAGATTAAAAGAGATTTGCATCAAGCCTTCAACTTCATGTCGTTCACGTCCACGCCCACGCCCACGATAGGCCAAGGTTCCCCTCCTTCCCGCACCCCACCCCACCCCATCTCAATCCCCAATCCACGATACCCAATTCCCCAATTCCAGACAGATGAAAAGTGAAACTCATCGAAATGATCAACGAGACGCTCTAATTAGCCTCCACTTTACAAATTAAAATCCAATCGAACACAAATCAAATAAAACGACTCAACTATGGGTATTTTAAGGCCGGCCTCCCAAAGGTATTGAAAACGACAGACCCCCAGCCCCCAGCCCCAAGCCCCCTCCAACAAAGGCACATCCACGGGGACAGACGAAGGCACAGACGGAGACAACAACAGCCACGGGGCAATGGCAATCGACGATCTCACATTGATAATTTTGTAGCTTTAACCAATTTTTAATCACCTGCTGCGTCCAATTGAATTGATACAATCGACGATGCCGATAATGATGATGATGATGACGATGATGATGCCACGGAACCACCAAGCTGCGGGGCTGCTGCTGCTGCTTCTGCTGCTGGGTGGGTAACTAACTAACCAGGCTCCCCCCGCACACCAATCTCCGAGCTAAGCCTCCAGCCAGAGACAGAAACAGAGACAGTCGTAGTCCCAGTCCAGGTCCCAGTCCCAGCTCTGGGTCGACACGCGTGTGCACCGGCGGCGCATTCACTTTCCGTTTTTGGGTTGACTCTGTTTCTGTTTCTGTCGATCTTTGGTTTCCAGATAATGGTACCCAAACCTCTTTTGGTGCGCGCGTCCTAACCAATGAATGAAAATACGAGTACGAGTACGAGTACCAGTACCAGTACGAGTAGTGTCTGCTACCAAGTGGGAGTGGGAGTGGGAGCAGAGCGGTAACTGGAGCAGGGGCCGGCCGAACAGCTGCTCCAGTTTCACAGTTGCCGCACAATCATCCACCGACGGAGATTGAAATGGAGACGGAGACGCAGACAGAGACGAAGACGCGGACTCTTCATGCTCATCAGATATGGCAGGCACGGGTTTTAGAAGCACATATATATATGTATATATATAGGAGTATACTGGTCTATGCCACATACAGGGTGATGCAATCAATCGATTTCACAATAAAAGCACTCGAGTTGATGTCTTAATTGATTCTGTTCTCTAATTAATCTAATTGCCACTCTGAAAGCATTTTTCCATTAAGTTGCAGCACCATGAAGCACTGATAATTGCCATGTATGATCTCCCAGATATAGTGCGCTAGTGCGTTATTGGATCGATCTGCTTTTCTAGAGAATTTTCAGATACTTTTCCAATCAACACATTATTGATTTAGACCCTGGATAAAGGGTTACACATTTACAGACAGAAACGGGATATCTCACACATCAGGGCACTGTCACCAGAAATTCTTATATTCTCAAGAAATTAAAACTATCATATATAGAATCCTGTAGATTCTGTGAAATGGAACAGGAACTGTGTGAATGCCGTGCACCTCAACGGGATTTGGATGATTCCTCTTCCACGTATTACTACAATATAATAGCTATAATAATAATATAAATTTCAACGAATCTGTAATTCTGGCAAATGCTTAAGTACTATGTTGGGATATAGAAAATGTGCCCTTGAAATGCTTATTTTTCGGGTATTCATTGATTCGAATTGAATGACACAATGATCTATTGTACGAGTACTAAAGGTAACAATCCTAATCGATGATGTCATGGGCCACCTTTGAATGGCACACATCATTCGATTTAGCAATCTATACTCCATTCGATTGACTTAATTGTAATACGAGTGTGTATTAGGAGTGGCCATTAACTACAATATATATTTAAGTACTAATTCAACTGTTTTTAAATTGCACAAAAAGAAAGCAAAACATAGAACCACACTCTCGATCGATGATTTCATTGGATAATGCTGGCAAAAGACAATTGAAACACAGCTGTGACTGGTATATGACACTACTTCTTGGATCCATTGGCGGTCCATTGGATCGACGTCACCCTGTATGCAGAAATATAGTGAAGCCGGGACGGACCGCACTGGAGCGACCGGCTTTGCACAAAGTGTTTACATTGAAAAAAATGCTCGCGTTTGGCCTTTTTGGCTTTGAGGCTGCGGCTGATGCTGCTGCTGCTGCTGCCATTTGAAAGATTGTTTCTCAACGATTGTCGCACACACAGCCAAGGCAGGCCATAAATTAATTAATTGATTTAGTAAAACTCTGCCCCAATGGATTTTCACCGCTGACCGACGGACCGACCGAATGATAAGCTAAAGCTCCAGCTCCAGCCGGCGGAGGCGGGTGGCATGCGAGGTGTGGGGGCTGATCAATGAACTGTGAACTATTGATATAGTAGCGTCCTTCATTGATAGCTAAGGCAATCGTTTGATTCTCGATTCATTCCATCGATTGATTGAACAGCGGATGACTCACATAGTTGGCTATTTCGTTGGCCAATTTACTGGCGCTTGGTGCACATTCACTTGCCGGCGCCGCCGCTTTTGGAGTTGGAGTACGACTTGGAGTGGCAATCATGAGGCGATTGTTGCGGATGGAGCCCGATAAGCGCGACCAGATCTGCGGCAACATGCCAGAGACAGCTCAGAATAGTGACTGGAAGTGAAAAAGCCGATGCTTGACGATTGCTCCCCCTCCATCAATCATCCATCCATCCATCCACACACTATACACACGCATACACATGCACACACCAATACATATACAATATGTGTTTGAATCTATAGATATAATGAGGCATTTTCAAATTGAATTTTCCCGTCCCCATCGGCGGCACTCAATGAAATTCAATAAAATCCAAACAATTAGCAAACGTAAACAAAAGCGAATGCATGGATCGCTTCGGAACGGATTGGAACGGAACGGATCGGATCGGCGCGGCACGAGACGGTCACCAACTGGCGGCTGTATGTACATATACATATATGTACATATACATAAATGTATGTGCATACATATAAACGGAGTCGGAGAGTTGTAGAGTCGGCAACGCTGATGACGAGATGTCACCCATATCGTCAGAGACTTGAATTTGCTTTGTGCTAAGTAAATAGGCAAATGTCATCCATCTATCTATCGCTGAGGCACTGAGGCAGGCAATCTCCAGGCAATAACTCCAGGCAGCTTCTTGTTCGCGTTCTGTCCCGCGATAAGCTCTACTTGCACTATTGTTTCAGCGGCGGATGTGGTGCTCGGCTGCACCACTGATAAGCGGTTGCTGCTGCTGCTGCTGCTGTTGCTGCCGGGTTGACTGCACTCTGCTCTCTCTCTTCCTTTCTATCTCTCTGTCTTTGCCACTTCGTAGGAGGGAGCTCTTTCTAGAGTTTCTTAGCGTCTCCTGGGGGAGCTCATTCTGTTTGATCTTAGAATCTCATTCAAGTGTTCTCTGGACGATCGATCGGCCACTTCTTAGGTCTGGCATAAAACGCAAATTTAACGTGACAGTTTTACAAGTTGATCGCATGAGCCATAAAACACATGCAACACCTACAACAGCAACAGCCACAGGCAACGCCTTGGGAGCATGCGTGGCTTCCAGTGGTGGCCATAGCGGCGTCTGCATTGCAACTCCTGCTTCGGCGGATGGCGGCGGCTGCTGGCGGTTGCTGTCGTGTAATTTACACAAATGTCGCGCATTTATCTCATGGCCATAAACATTTTTTAAGCCACAATATCGAATTTATTTTGACACTTAACAAAGTTGTCGCCGATGTTGAAGTTGTGGTTGTTGTTGTGGTTGTAGTTGTCGTTGTCGTTGTAGCTGTAGCTGTTCTTGTGCCTGATATCATAGACAACAACAACAAGAGGTACGAGCATTGCATTGGCATATACCCTTTTCGAAGGAGTCACTGGAGCGTCGGGCGTTTGAGCTTTAAGAACATCTTCTTCAAGAGATCATAAGGGTACTTATTCTTTAAGCATTCTGCCCCAGTCCACACATGCAGTCCATATTGTCCCGTCCATATATCATACATGTACATATATGAACCGTTTCTAAATACTTCTGTTTATAGTCTGTACTTAATGGAAAAGATCTATGTAATACTCCCTAGTCTCCTCTACAACGATTTACGATATTTAAAATAAATCTATATCATATGTTCTCCGTTTAAAACCCAAGGCAGAACATTTTCGTAATGTTTGATGGCATCATCATCTAGTGCTCAATAGAGTATCTTCCATTCGATAAGCTTTGGCCAATATTCATTTTGTGGGCCTCGTCTTGGTATTCCAGGGATTCTGTTTCTGTTTCTTTTTCCGTCTCCGTTTCTATTTCTTGTATTGGGTAATTTATTTGGAAGTACATCTTAAATGATATGCTCTCTTGCCATTTGGCTGTCTCATTTCTTGTTGGCTAATTTGTTCTCTATGTTCCGAGGGTCGTTCTTTTGGCTCTGGCTCTGGCTGTGGTTCTGGTGGTTCCTTCATGCATATCGGAGGCAGCTTATCTCTAGCTTTTAAGTACTTCTCTTTTGGCCGTGTACTTTAACGACTGGGCGTCGTGTGGTTTTGCATTTGGATTTATGGCAGCATGCTGGAAATTATAGCAGCGATAACTGGCTCAGAGATCAGAGAGGAATCGCAGCAATTGAGGAATGCTGTCTGTCTGTCTGTCTGTCTGTCTGTCTGTGTGTCCGATGTCTGTGCGCCAAGTGAGACATTAAACATGAATGCCGCACATTAATGGACTGGGCAGTGATACTCCTTCGAGGAGAGACAGAGAGAGAGAGTGAGAAAGAACTTGCAATTGAAACATGTTTTTCTCTTTGCTGTTTCCCTCGTAAATATGATTTATTTCAATTTTTATAGCTGTCCCAAGTCTAAGACGACTATAATCCCTTGTGGGTCGCACTACTTATACACCATATCCCCCCCACTGTGAAGGCAGTGGCACGCATGACTGCCTGCCTGCTGCCTGCTGCCCCTCCATTCCCGAATAATAAAGCAATTTCGTTCAACTATTTTATGGCAAAAGGCGATTACAATTTTACTTATTTTTCACTTTCCAAACCAAACCAAACCGAACCGAACACCAATCCTCCCCAGCACCAGCACCAACACCAACTGGGAGCGAGAGAGAGGAGGTCTCTCTCCACTGCGGCACGCACAGAGTCATAAATTGTGGCCACAAAAGGCCAAGACGTTAATGTGGTGACAATATTGCATGCAACCGAGACTTGGAGTCTCGCTTGTACTCGTAGCTGCTGCTAGAGCTGCAGAAAAGCCGCTTTGCCGCCACAGCACAGCAAGTGCATCATCAGGCATGGGGTCTAGAGCTGTGTGGCAGGGGCATGGCCTGGGGTGGCAGTGAATGCAGCTTATCGTCGATCAGGCGACGGGCAACGCTGTCCAGCCACAGCCATAGCCATAGCCATAGCCACAGCCCCAACACACACTCTCCACTCCGCTCTCCAACTGCCATGGAGCGGACGTGACGACGCTCAAAAAATGATGACAGCTGTTGATGAAGTTGACGATTTCTAAAAATGCGTGTAAAATTAGTGTTAAAAAACATGTCAAACCCAATGTGACAGTTACATTTTGACATGACAACGCGACAACAATTATACTTTTGTCTGGTCTGCCTTCCAGTAATACCAGAGGAGTAGTGCCATTGCCATTGCCAGTGCCAGCCACAGTCCACCAGTCCCCCAGTCTCCGACTCCCGCCTCAGTCAGAGACTTAGTTCAAGTCCAAGAGCAGGACCCTGGCCTCTGTGTTAATTCAATAAATACTCATACTCGGAGCTGCATGGACATTCTAAGTAAGCGACGATTGCCATCGGCGATGGCTGCCATGCTAAGCGTATGATTAACGTCCGTTTTGATGACACAGCCAGCTCCACAGGCAGGCAGGCAGGCAGGCTGCATGGAGGAGCTCCACTCGAGAGCCACACCATTCGAGAGAAGGAGTAGGAGGAGCAGGAGCTGCATTGTTTGCTTGCGTGGAACATTTGCATGCAACAATCGGGCTGCAACCGGTTAAAGATTGGCGGCACTTGCGGCCAAGCATGTTGTACATTTCATAGTCCGCAGAGATGACAGCCGCCACGAGGGAATCTCATACACACATACACACAATCACGGAATCACGCACGAAGGCCAACACGAAGGAGAGCGAGAGAGAGAGAGCAATAATCTTGGAAAAACTTTAAATCCTTCTTAAGAAATAGAATATTATTTTGGTCCCTCGCATTCTATATCCATAATCCTTTTAATCACCTTCAATTTCTTGATTTTCAAGTTTCTTTCTAATGCAAAAAGATTCCTCATTAGCAGAAATTACTATATAGATTCTCAGACCGGACCGGACCGGACCGGCATTTATCTAAGCGTCAATTCGCTAATCGACAGTAATGTGACGGTTAAGTATTTAACAGACCGATAAATCCCGCATTAATGAATTAGAACGTGACAGAGCAGAGCAGAGCACAAACTGTGTGCAACTGTGTTTTATGGACAGCTTTGCCATGTATCTGCGATTTATGGTCAAGGCATTTGCCAGTCTGAGTCTGAGTCTGAGTCGGCCTCGGTCCGTCCATACAACCATATATCTCTCGTTAGTTCATTGGTTTAACCACCACACTCATTGATGTGGGATTTAAGAGGCTAATCGACACTTTAACAGCCCCAAATCGAGTGTCAGGATCATTGCCCAAAAGAGAGCTAGCCAGACAGCCAGCTAGCTCTGTCCGTAGTTGTTGTATCGTTTGAGTGTTCCTCGTGGGCTCCCCATCTCTAGTGTGCAAAAAAAAAAAAAAATAAAAATAAAAACGTATTATGCCTGCGAGGGCTAATACATGCAGTTATTATTAATGCCACTGCGGATGGGGTTCGCTGTACGGGCTGTACGGGTTGTTCGGGGTCCAGGGTCCAGGGTTCGGGGTATGTCGACACTAAATAAGCCTTCATTTTTCATGGCTCTCGCCTGACCGAATTCTATGCAGCGGGCAGCAGCAGCAGCAGCAGCAGCAGCAGCAGCAGCAGCAGCAGCAGCAGCAGCAGCAGCAGCGGCAGCGGCAGCGGCAGCGGCAGCCTGTTCTTGGATGCCACAGCTGCAGTTGGGAAAAACTGTAGTTATGCCGGGGCTGCCACCGCATTCCACGGCCAAAGACTGGTAGACGGGGTTCAAATGTCAGGGGCCATAAATAAGCCAAACCAAACAGGCGGCCAAAAGGCCTTCCGCGACACCGATGCCATGCGATGTGGATGCCCATGCCCCATGCCCCATACCTCTGCAGATGCTTGCAGATGGACTTGCAGAAGCCAGATCGCTCCTTTTGGCGCGATTGCAATTCAAGGCGCGAAACAATTAAACATAGTTTTCATTGCACAAAGACCGCCGACGACATTGCGCAAATTAATTTGAGCAAACACACACACACACACACACACACACGCACACAGTGAAAAAGAGCACACACAAATATCTCAAAGAAAGCGCGCTAAACAAATCCAATTTCACCGACAGACGACAGAAGACAGAAGACAGACGACAGACACACAGCAAATGTTTATCCATCTGTCTATGGGTCTATGTCTTTGAAGGAGGGGTAGCTCGCCTCTTGGCTCTCTTTCACTGGCAAAACACCCAAGGCTACCACCACCAACCACACCACTCATGGCCATATTTGTGGAGCAATCCACAGATCCACAGTCCCACCTTCATCCCTCTCTCTCTCCTGCCAACAGCATGCGCTCCCAGGTTTAATGCAGCCCGATCAACAATTTAGATATAATATCGCATATCGCATCATAATGTCGTCGTCGTCGTCATCATCATCATCATGGATGTGGATGTGCTAGTGGTTGTGGGCAACAAAATGGCGACACCAGTGGCACCACTGGCACTGACACATCGATCGGTGGCTGCCACCACAGTGGCAACAACCAACAACCAACAACCAACAACCACCACCAACACGGCGGCGGCATCTTTTTTCGCGCCTTGTTTGAATGCGCACGCCTAATGGACGACAGCGACATTAGTTAGTCCGCCGACGGATCCGTAGACGAGGGGTACGGTGGGTGGGGAGAGGGGGGAGGGGCTATCCGAGAGGATGGGATTGCAAGACTTGGTTTTCGTGATCCAGTTATTTTTGTTGCTGTTGTCGTTGTTGTTGTTTTGTATCTTTGGCCGAGAGATTATAGATTTAATTAAAAAGAAAGAAAGAAAGACACATTCGAGACCAGCTTCAAATACACTTTCCTTGGATTTTATTTGTGAAAGAGAAACCGACAAGAATTTCAGATCATCTTTTGAATACTTAAGATCGCATCTCAAAAATATCAGCTTTCTCATGAAATTCATTTGAAATTATTCCACAACAGAAGGAGAAATCAGGGACATACATATATGTAGTAGATATATTTATATTGCCTTGTTGCGACTTTAATATCAATCCAACATTGATGATTTTTGGTAGATTTGTGGATAATAGCCAGATATTTGGCTATACCAAAACTTAGTACAGTATCTAGAACATTTTTCAATGGCAGATAAATATTTGTTCTTCTTCTGCTATTGTTGGACTGCTCCCAAATTCAAAAAACTCTTCTATAAATATATTACTATAATTTACAGAAATTAAAAATGCTTCCTTCTAGATTTTTTAAAATATCTCCATTTGTTTCGGTTAGACGTACATATGTATACGGTATACCCCAAGCGGATGCTCAAACAGTTAGAGTATCGCAAGGGAAGGAGGGGATGCTGGGAAAAGACAAAAGCCAACACCAAACGATCTGCACAAAATTGGTAGCTGTCAACGCCTTTTTTAATTGAAAGCGTGTTGGTGTTAAATACTCGTAAGTATCTCTTAGTATGATTTTTGCGCCGATCGCGATATGACAACGCTGGACAAACGGACAGACAGACACTTGAAGCGAGCGACAGTCGGTCTGTCTGTCTGTCTGTCTATCAGACGGGAGTGACAGACAGATGGATGGATAGGCGATTGGCGACTGAGACTGGTCGGGGCTTATCGGTGAACTACTTTTTGAAATGGAAATGAATGAAATGAGCCAACGAGTCATGCGAATGCGAATACTTATTTATTTATTTATTTGAAATCAATGGGCAGGCAGTAGGCAGCAGGCAGCAAGCAGCAGGCAAACTGCCGGCAAATCGATTGAACGCCAAAGAGAGGAAAAATATCAAAAATTTAATTTCTTTAACCTTGCTTTCACTTTTCTCATTAACTTTTCGTCGGCAATTAAAATTCAATTTTAGCAACAAAAATCAACTCAGATAAATGGCCGCACATTTCTCAAGCGGATCGGATTGGATCGCCGAGCGGATTGGCGGTTTTTAGAGGAGGAGCAGAGGGCGCGGGGGAGCGTGTGAAAAAGGCCAAATGGCCAGCAGCAGCAGCAGAAGCCAACAGCCAACAGCTGAAAGCCGAGAGCCAAGAGCCGAGATATGTATGAGAAAACGCTAACAAGGCGATGCCAATTTTTAAATGCCAATTTCCGCAAATTATTAAATGAAATTGAGGATTCCAAAGAGCTAGTATGTATGGTAGTATCTGCCTCATCTTTGGGGGAGCTATGGGACCATATATGGTAGCTGCGTGTCGTGTAGCTGCAATTTGACATACTTTTGTTAACCAGCAAACTGCAACTGCAACTGCAGCAGCAGCAGCAGCAGAAGCAGCATCAACAGCATCGGCTGTGTGGCATCAACAATCATAGTAATAATGGAAAAAAAAAGGAAAAAACCCACTTAATAGTATCGCGAAAGTATGACGAATATGTAAACGCATCGGAGGCAACCCGGCAACAGCTAATCCCGCAACAAATTATTGTGATTAATCAGCGAAATTGCATTAGCCAGGAGTCGAAGACGAAGTCTCTCCATCTCTCACGGAGGGCGTTGCTGCAACTGTCACTGGTCGCTGATTAAGCGACTCCTGGGAGCCATGGATACTGGGTCCGCTGGGGGCGACTGGGAGCTGCCGTTGTGGGTGCGTGCGTGCGCAATTATGCTTCAGGGCACGACGGTATCCTACAGCAGAGACACTCATTAACAAATCAATTAAAGTGCCAGGAAATGGCGGCGACAAGCGACCAGAGATGATGCTCTGGCAGACGCTCCCCGAAAGCTCCAATCCCCCATCTGATGGCAGGCCGGCTGAGGCTTATCTAACGGCTCCATTTGGCCGCTGACTGGCGGCAGCCCCATCTCTCAATCTCAATCTTTCAGCCCGATCCTAAAACTAATGCGAAAGTGGCTTTGGCTTTGACTTTGACTACAGCCTCGGGGAGTGGACACTGAGCGGATGCGCGTAATAAATTAATAAAGCCAGCATTAAATGCAATGCATATTCAATTAACAATGTCAGAGAGACAGAGACGGCACTGCGTATCTGGCAGATACATTTGGCATTTCGCTGCGCATGCCGCCGCGCATTTCCTGTCCGAATCTGAATCTGAATGTGAAGCCGTATCCCCAGAGGAGCGAAGCTCATTAAACCGCATACAAAGTTGCTCCTGCTGCCGGCTACTGCTGGGGAGAAACCGTCTTTATAGATATTGTAAATCGTTCGACGAACTTAGGGAACACTTTACGATCCAAAGTGGATTCTCTTTTGCATTGCGAATGTTGGAATTAACAAAATATCTCCCAGGAGGAGGAGTAGCAGACTCTCATTTCGCTGGTACTTACCTCATTCATCTCATCCTCCATGGCCCGTTGCCTCGTCAACTGCCGCAGGCGTTCGCGTCTCTGTTCGGTCAACTGCTCCAGTCGCTGGGCAGCGCGGTCCACCTCGTTGAAGAGGAGCGTCACCTTGCGCAGCTTGCAGGCGGCATCCGCATTGAGCACCGTCACCGGTGACCCCACAGCCACCCCACCTCGCACTGGTGCGGCGGTGGCGGCACTCGCCGGGCCAGAGGTGATGCCTCTGGCCAGCTCCTGCAGGCGGGAAAGCTGCGAGGCCCCCAGCTTGCGGAGGCTGTGCAGCTGCGAGTCCATCAGGGCACGACTCAGGGCCCGATGCTGGCCGTAAAGCTGGCGGCGCGTCGGCAGGCCCTGCAGATCGGCGGCGCGTATATCGCTGAGGGCGCTCACTAGATGCCCGCCGGCGGCCGAACACTGCCTCTGGAACGCCTCCAGCTGGGCGAAGAACTCGCGCCACTTGCCCGCGTCGTGATGGGGCTGCTGCTGTTGCTGCTGCTGCTGGCCGGACAAGGCAGGGAGCGACGGGAGCAGGCCACTGGGTAGCTGTGATGGCGCAACACTTGTCGTGACTTGGTCGACGCTAATGAATTTAACCAAATGCGATGGCGATGCCGGCTCCTGTTGGGGTCAGAGTCAGAGCAAAAAAAAAAACCAAAAAAAAAGAAAAGAAAAAACACATAGCGGAATCGTTGTCATTAGTGGATCTGGCCGGGGAGTTCTGTTTATTTTGTCTGGTCTGGCCTGGCCTGGACCTGGCCTGGTCATGTAGATCGGGTTAATTGGCTCGGACTGGGGTTCGGACTTGCGACTCTTTTTGGGGCGTGAACCCGAACTCCAGTTCGAACTCGAATGATTTTTTCTGCTGTTTTTTTTTTTTGTATATTTTGTGCAATCTGAAAGGTCAAACTCTAAACTTACCGGGTGATCATTGTGGTTATTGTTGGTGTTGCTATTGTTGTTGTTGCTGTTGCTGTTTCTGGTGTTTCTGTTGGAGGAGGTGGAGTTCTGCTGCTGCTGCTGTTGCTTCTGTTGCTGCTGCTCATTGCACAATTGCAGCAAATTCGTATCGCTAGAAACGACCAAAATTTCACAATTGCCAATCTGCTTGCTTAAGAGCCTGAGACTTTGGCAAATTAATTCGATTACGCATAAATGTTGCGATTTCTCGATGGCAATTAAAATGGTAAATGTTTGCTGGGCGGGTTGTTGTTGTTGTTGTTGTTGTTGTGGCTGTGGTTGTCGCTGCGACTGCAACTGCGACTGCGACAGCGACTGCTGCTGCTCCGTACTTTTATGGCCATTGATTGTTGCGGTTGTTCCTGGTGTTTGGGGGCCAGGAGGCGGTGTTGTGCTGCAAATGTGCCAAGAAAACGGCCAATGAATGAGTTGTGGCGTGGCTCTACTACCTCTGCTGTGGCCGAGAAGTGCACGGCACACGGTACACGGTCAAGTCGCATAAATAACAACGAAAATGTGGTTTCGATGTCGATCGGAGCTGCTCATGCGCAGCTCCACGTGCGGAACTAGTTCACGCGCATCGATCTGCTATCGGAATCGGAATCGTAATCGGAGTCATTTGCGGATATGACACTATCTCAAATGGGCACTATCTTAATTGCAGTATTATTTGGAGGGGAAACCAATTGGACTACAGATCGACTTATGGATCGAATCCTTTTGAGCGTAAAGAAGGTTTCAGAGACCACTCTCTGGAATCAGAGAGGATTCCTTGAACCATCTTCCTGGTTTGGTATTATTTTGTATTACTTTATTTGTTTATATTTTATATTTATTTATAAGAAACTTATTTCGAAAGCAAATCCTTCTCTTCCATGTTTATTTAATTTATTTTAATTGGTTCGAGAAATTCCTGGTTTCTGGTTTCTGGTCCCGCAATTTTCTAACTAAATTAGCTAATGGCAAATGTTGAATTATATTCCCCTACCCCTCTTATTATTATTGGCTTGGTCTGTAATTTCTCTATTACGGTATATTGCCAGAGTTGCATTTCCATTAGCGGGAGGGAGACCTTGAGAACTAGTTCATATGTGAACGCTGCACAAGCAGCTCTAAAACTGTGATTAAGGCAATGGGGTGGCATGTGGCATGTGGCGGTGCTCTAGGCCAGGCTTTAAAGCGCAAGCAGTAGCAGCACCAGCGGCAGCAGAACATACAAACTTGGCAACGCCCAAAACAAGTTCAACTTAATTGGCAATAAGCGGCCTCTGCACTTGGCTCAGTGTCTAGTCAGCCACTGCCACTGTGACGGTGGCGGTGGTGTGGCAGCCTCAGTGTCGGAATCTGAGTCGCACTCAAAGCCCGCAAAGCACTTTACCTTTCAGTAAATCAGTGAAGGAAAACCACGTAACTATGACAAGTTGGTAGCCACTTTTAATCAGCGTAAATAAAAATTGAAAATTGCTGCTAATGGCAGCTGTTCAGGGGAGGAGCAGGAGGGGAAGCATTAAAGCCATCAGCCCAGAGTCCGAAGCCCGCAGCTCGGAGCCCGGAGCGGAGCAGTGTCTTAACACTTTAGTCAAAGTTTGTCTTCGAGCCACAGGCAGAGCCAAAGCCAAAGCCAGACATTCCTGCTGATCCGCTGCCAGAACGGACTATAACTGTAAACGCATGCCGGGGCCAGGTTCTCACATATTTGCCACTCGCTGTTGCTGCCACGGTGGCTGTTGCACTCACAGTCCACCCCCGTTGCTGCTGCTGCGGCTGTTGCTGTTGCAAATTGCACGCAATGCTCGGAGGGAGATCCCAGAGATCCAGCAGAGATGTGGCGTGCTCCGAAGCCACCGTCGGCTTAATGATGCCGCCGCACACTGCACTGCACTGCACGGATTGGCTATAAAGAGCGGTTGGCATTTCAATTTCAAAGCAGCCTGCTATGTACATATGTATGTATGTACATACATATGTATATGTACATATATTCATGCTGTCATTAGCACTGCGGTAATTATTCCAAAGCGAACGGGGAATACCCTCTCTAACTTTGAAGAACCCCACGATATATGTAGACTCCTTTTCTTTGGTATCACAAAAGGGGTAGCATGCTTCAGGACTTTTTCAAAGGATATCCAATAAAATATTTCAAACGTAGCTCCCCGACAACGGGCTATGGGCATCAAATATCTAAAATATTTCTTAAATCTAAAATTTTCCGAAACTTATCTGCGAATGTTCTACATTATTAATCTTGACAAAAACCTATTTAAATATTTCCCCATACTTTGGATGTTTCAATGGAATGCTAGACATCCATTCGTTTTCCCGGAAACACATTTTCCAAGATTTTTGTGTGCCCCCAAAACGGTTTAGCCCCTGCCCCAGGCCACCACCTTTTCCCTCACATACATATGCTGGTAATTATAATTTGAGACCTTTGCTGATTTCTTTTTCCGATCCATTTGGGGTCTCTCATTTGGCACACACTGCCGCGAATTCTCTCATCGGCTGAGTGGGACAGGCAGGCAGGCAACCAAGACGACGACGCACTAAAATATGAGGAGCAATACACACACACACACACACACACACACACAAACACACACAGAGACACACACAGTCCTGGGTCCAGGTCGAGCGTGTGTAACCCGAGCTTTGCTTTTATATTCGTATTATGCGCGGGCATGCATATTTATACCTTATAGCCAGACTCATAGACTCGTAGTCACAGCCGAAGATTCCAAGAAATGCAGAGCCCCACACACTCGCAAACACACACACAAACACACACACAACGAACTCTGTCCATAAAAACAAATTTAATTGCAAGCTGTCACAAACATGAACCCCCACCTCCTCCTCTGGTAAGCCTTGGTAGAGAGGGAGTCTCTTGAAGATGGAGATGGAGTCGAAGTTAGAGCTATAGTCAGAGCTCGGGTAAGAGTCGCTGTTGGGTGTTGGGGTCAGACCCGCTTTTTGCCCAGGCCCATCATATGCTTAGGCAGACAAATGATGTAAGTTTTTGGATAACCATCTATTGCCCATCTCTCTGGTGTCTCTGTCTCTGTCTTTGTCTCTGTCTCTGTTGACACTGCTAGGCCCAGGCCTCACTTTGGCTCACTTGGTGAAAACTTTACAGAGCTCAAATATTAAATATTTGCGTGAGCAAGTCCATCTGTCCATCCGTCCATTCGTCTGTACATCTGTCTGACATTTGGATTTGGACAGGCAGCTAATGAATACCTTACACATGTCGGCAAACAAACGCAAATAATGTCAATGGCTGCATCAGGCCCGAGACTCTCAAGTGGCTCTGACTCTGCCTCTGCCGCTGACTCTGCCTCGGCCTGTCCTGTCCAGCTCTCAAGCTCCAACTCGTCATGCGTCAGAGTGAGAGACTGGCTGATGCTGAATGCTGATGATGATGAGGCGGCTGCTGCTGCTGCTGGTGTGCCAGTTTTCGGCGCAAACTTCACTTCCAGACTACCAATCTATATATGTTTGTCAAAGAGTTTTCTACACGATTTGGCCGCGTTTTAACCACCAATTGGCATTGAAGCAATTAACATTAACATGCAGCTGGAGCTGGGGCTGGAGCTGGGGCTAGAGCTGGGGTTGAACTGAAAACTGGAACGGGAATCGCGATGAGTGTTCTCTTATGTCGATTTAGATTTCACAGATTTTCTGATATTTCCAGGAATCGTGTGGCCGCCTGGAACCTTCCCAACATTCAGCACAAAAAGCAGCAACAGCAGCAGCAGCAACAACAAAAAATATAAAAGTTCACATCATAAATCTTAAAGTGTCACGAATCTGTCTGAAAAAAATCATTCATTTGCCCTGCAGTATGCTCTCTCTGTCCCTCCCCCACTCTCTATCTCTCTTTGTCTCTCTCTCGTTCTCTCTATCTCACTTACTCCACAAAGGGAAGCCGCACACAGACGACGTGCCATGGAGTCCACCCCCCTCCCCCCAGCAGCAGCAACTGTAGCCGCCTGAGTGGAATTCTAATTTACACTAGACAGCAGGAGGAAAAACTCTGTTCCTGAGAACTGTTTTTACGGCTTTTCGATTGATTTTTCCCAGGGACTTTTGACCCTGATGGGAGCCTGATGTATTTCGGGGGGGTTTCCTTTGAAAGAGGTCTGAAGATAGTTTTGATTGTTTTGTCCAGATATGTGCATAGAATTTCTATATCGATCATTTTGTCCAACTAAATTCCCTTTCAACAGAACTCGATCCGATCATCAATAAGCCTTTTCGTGTACACGACATGTATTTGGTTTGTGTATTATTCTTGGATATTCTCTTTTAAACATGCCTATATTTAGTCTATTCAAAGCCATCCATCTAAAATCTTGTGTCACGATGAACTCCTTCTTGAATAATCGTCATTTTCTAACAATCTCTCTTTTGTCAAGGTTTTTCCCATGATTTTCAACCATAATTACATCCATAAATTACAGGCTCATTACTGTCTAAGGGGGTTTCCTTTTCTCAAATATCCCATGAAACATGATCCTCAATAATATCTTAAGACCCGTTTCCTACCCACTCAAATTCCTGAAGCTGAGCACAGGAAATATCTTCTAATTAAGTTTCATTGACTTTCGCCTGGGAATCTGGTGAGAATGGGAATCTAAATTTGAGCTAAAAAGGCATTCAAATATCTTTTGGGAGATCTAGGACAGATACTGGATATCGCAAACTATGCTGGACAGTGCCCTCCCCTCCCCACCCCTCCTTCCGCCTATTGACTTTTACGCCAAGACTTTTGTTCTATTTTCTAAGGCCAGAAGAGCCCAGAGTTCTTGGTTCTCCGTTCTCGGTTCTCAGCCACAATGCAAGTACTGTTCGATGTTGTTGCCGCATGTTTCCTTTTAGCCAAAGTGGCAAATTGACTGACATGCATTCGGTCAGACCATCCAACCATCCGACCATCGATGGAATGGAGCAGAGTGGAGTGGAGTGGTGCTGAGGAAACGTCCGACAGTCCAACGGTCTTAAAGGCTTAACTGCTTCGTTCCCAGCGCCACTCGGAGTCCGTCTGTCTGTCTGTCTGTCTTGGTGTTGCATTTGCACATTTGCATATCTGCTCGTAAATATGGATGGGCCGTCTTGTGTGAGAGAGAGAGAGAGAGAGAGAGAGAGAGAGAGCTCTCCCGTGGCTGCCGAGGTCTCTGTGCAAAGCCTATGAACTTTTTGCCAGACAAATTGAATTGCCTGATTCTCCAATTCTGATTCTGGTTCTGGTTCTGGGTTGTGGGATCTCTCTCTCTCTCTCTCTCTCTGTCCCTCTCTTTTTGGGCCCATTCCCATGCGTTACTTTGACATTAAACCGATGAGGCTTTGATTCTAATTCTGATTCAGATGCAGATGCAGATATAGATAGTTATGGATCCCCTATTCTCCCCCCACTTACTTGCGCTCTGGTATGGTGCTGTAGTAGAGCAGCAGTGTTGCAAGCTCATAGCAATTGAGGCCGGCGGACGCCACACAGGCCGCATCCACGCTCACAAGTGGGTCGCCGTTGAGGGTGCGTGTGCCTGCAAAAGAACAGATGTGGAAAATCAGAATCGTAAAACATCACAAAAGCAACTCCTCCGTCTCTCAATTGGTTCGCCCTGGGTGGTCGATAATGTGCGAAAAACTGTGTGCGAATTAATTGAAAAGCCCCGCCCCTCCCCTCCGCGCTCGGCGGGCATGCACTTTTCCGCCAGCGGCAAATTGCTGTATTTTTTTTCTTTTCTTTTGCGGGTGGATGGGGCTTGGATTCCAATTTATAAGCAAATTTCGTTTAGTTTTCAGTGAAAGTCTAGAATTAAATGGAAAGTTTTGTCACCTGTGAAACAGGAGGATGGGCACTCACCTGGCAGATAGACGCCGCTGGTCAGCAGTTTCTCGGGCAGCTCCCCAATGGAGCTGGGCGGCAGCAACTCCGTTTCGCAGGTCTCTGGAAAAACCAAACCAAAGCGAGGAAAACGGGTGAGAAAACACATGAGAAATATGGATGGATAGATGGATAGATGGATGGATGGATGCATGAAAGGATGGGGGAGGGGGGACCACGTATATGGGTTAATTGGGTTTTAAACGCTCGTCGACGAAAACCTTGAAAACTCGTTCAGGATCTGCGCCGTTTGCATAATAATGTCATTTGATTAATTTCGTTGCTGCCACTGGGGCACAGGCAGCATTCAGCAAGCTCCTGCTCCTGCTAGGAAGCGGGCGTGGTCTGCCCCGCCCCGCCCCGCCAAAAAACAGGTCCATCATAATTCATTTTCAGTGTCCACCGACTTTCCCATGCGACAAAAATATTTCCATATGATAAATGCGGCACATTTCAGCGTCTGCGAAAATTCTGCTGCACTCCATCGCTCTCAACGTCTCTCTCGCGGGGCCACCTGTTGGTGCAACTGCCACAGAGAGCGAAACCGAAACCGAAACCGTATCCGGAGGCGGCACTAGGCAGTCGGCAGTTGGGACTGGGGGACCTGGGCATTGTAATTCGATATCCCGACCACAGAGACCTGCAGCAGCCCCCGCATTTTTGCGGCTGATTTATGCCCGCTCGCAAATTGCACCCACACCCAACATACCACTAGTCGGTCGTTCGGGGTTGAACGCATTCCATCGCACAGTGGTACCAGATAACATATGGCTGAAGGAATCCAGATAAAATGTCTCGAAAGAAGCCCAGTAATACCTAGAGCTGCTTCCTCATAGCTGCTGCTGTGGCTCTTATAGCTGGGAGGAAGTTCAAAATCAAACTTGAGAGCAATCCAAACCCCAGCACTATAGGCTTAAACACGTACAGTTATGCAGGTGTGGGGCTAAGAGAGTTAATGAGTGAATGATTGCAAGCGAAGGGACGAAACGCAATGCAATGCAATGCATTGGAAGGGAAAAAAGGGTTGGAATGGTTATGGATATTCCCGAGCACATTATCTACCCTAGAGTGAGATTGGAAAAGGATGATCACTTCTTGTCACGTGAGGCAGTGGAGCCGCATTTGCTCTCTCCCTCTCTCTTTTCTAGTATATGTGTATACAAAATCAATCTGAAATCAACTTTCAGTCAATATCCCACATTTTGCATGCCATTTCGTACCACTGTCTGGGCCCGTGGGGGCACACTGCTTTGGTTTCTCATTTAATTTTCATATTTTAGGCTTTTGACAAATTAAAAGGCATTTGCACCGGTGTCGCTGTGTCTGTCCCTGTCCCTGTGTCTGTCTGTGTCTGTCGCTGTGGCTGCTGCCCCTGCGGCTAACCAGAGTCTCGCCGGATGCCGTGGGCGGCTGCGGCTGTGGTTGTGGCTGCTGCTGGTTTCATTACGGTGGACATATGTTTGGGGCAGCACTCTCTAGAGTCTAGATTTCAGATCCAGAAGCTGCTGCGGCTGACGGTGCCTCTTTCCACCTCTAAGCGGATCACTTCGTAAAGGGACTTCAGTTTATAGTGCAGGGCCATAGTCACGATGACCAGAATGAATGTGTAAATATAGGCGTTGCACAGGACAAAGATGAGCCAGCTGGGAAACATGGCACCCAAACAGCCGTGCTCGTAGATGTTGTCGGGGTTGACGGTCTTGTTCCGATAGCAGGTCGCCGGGCCTGGTCTCCGCGGATAGTTGTAGTCCTCGGGCCCCAGCATTCCGCAGCATTGGAAATACTGTTCGGTTTCGCCCAGCTGATTGGTCTTGAACATGTAGACCACGTAGTAGATGTCGTAGAGGTCGTGGTACAGATAGGATCCGAGTACTAGGGGGCAAATACCGACAGTAATTAATATGCCCACCCACTGGGGAGGATTCGAAGGATTGTTCATTAAGAGAGACTCTCGACTGTGGCCAGGGCCCACTCAAATAACTCACCAATTGAGTGGCATTAAACTTGACCATGTACACCATAATGGCATCCGTAATGAGGAGGATCAGGCTAATCGTCTGCAGGAGCACCATGATCGCGATACAAGGAAGGTAGCTAAAACTCACGGGTACATTCTGTATAATGTATATATTCTCTCGCGCATCCTCCAGGTAAATGATCTACCATTCAGTGGGGACCAAGGGTATCAAGGATCAAATAGGATATCACACTGAAGATTGAAGCTTACCACAATGATTATATTTATGATAATGCAGGCCCAGTAATAGTGTCGCGGTGAACACTCAAATTCGCAGTACTCAGGCATAACAAATGTAACGAGACCCCTTCCAATTCCCTGCCAATACTTTCTATAGACATCTTTGACTCTGGGAGAACAGGATACTGGATATTCCAAATCCAATATGTATAGTTTTCACTCTCTCTCTCTCTCTCTCTGTCTAGCTTTGAGAATTTGGGACAACCATAGCTTTATCTGGAGACCATCGCCTGGCGTTTAATTGAATTAAATGTCCGGGGCAGCATTTATGAACAGAAAATATATCAAATTAGCGCTAAATTTGTGGCGATATCTGACTTCAAAGCGCCCCGTTCGGAATGGGCACAAATTTGACTGGATCTCGGTGCTGCGGAGAGAGACCTGGCCGGGCTGTGGCTTTTGGCTGTGGGGCGTTTAATTGAATAGTTCGGGCAGCATTTTTATCCATTTGCATACGATATTGCCGACCGAACGAACGACGGTCCTCGGACGAGGGGTTCGAGACTAAAACAAATAAGACAAATCACGCCCAGAAATGGCCAGCGATAAGCCACGAACTGAACTGGATTCGAGTCGAGTCGCGGTGTCTGTTGCAAGCGAGCCAAAAAAAAAGGAAAAGATATCTTGCTAAGCAATTTCTGATGCTGTTGGCTATTTTGTTCATGGTGAAAAACGTTGCGCATGCGTAATGCAATATTACGTATACGTACCAAAAGATCGTTCAGCTGCTCTTCCGCTGCCTCCTCCTCCGCCTCCACCGCCACCACCATCGCTGGGCTCCTCATCGCTATCGATATGCGGAAAAGAGTTGCCCAAACAAAACAGCGGCAATGCCGGGGATGCGGATGATGCCTCACTCTTCTCGCTGTTGCTGCTGCTGTTGCTGCTCCTCTTCTTTGTGTCGCAGTTGCTGCTGCTGCTGCTGCTGTTGCTGTTGCCACATCCTCCTGCATTCTGATTATTATTATTGCTGAGCAGCTCCTCGCCGGCACTCGAGCTGGAACTGGAGCTGCTGCTGCTGCTGTTGCTGCTCCTATCGCTGACATTGCTATTACCCGACGAGGTGGAGTTCATGCTATCCTGTCTGTTGGTCAGACGCCGCAGCATGTAGCGGTTGTTGAACAGTTTGTTTTTGGTAATCAAATCGCTGCGCCTCAGCGCGCACTTGGGTGAACCGGCAATGCTGTTCGGATTACCCCCATTCATGTTCCCATTATTATTGTTGTTGTTGTTGTTGCTAGTGTTGATGTTGTTGTTGGTCTCATCCAGTAGTGGCAGATCCTCGCCCAGTGGTTGGGGGGGCATCTGCATCTGCATCTGCAGCTCGTTCAGTGACACGCGCTCAATGCTGCGCTCAACGCTCACCAGCAGATTCTGCAACAGCTGCGGCAGCTCGCCGCCGTCTGTTGTGGCCATCTTCATTGATGCCGCCGCCGTCGTCGTCGTCGTGGACATCTCCAGTTGGAGCAGGCTCAGTGGCAGTGCCAGGGGATTCGTATGGTCGATGCAATATCTCTGGATGCTCTCCACGTTCGATGAGGAGCGCCAAACAACATAGAGCCGTAGTGTGGCCTCTGCGTCGTCGTCGTCGTCGCTTTTGTCGCTTTTGTCGGTGGCTGCTGCTTCTGCAACGGTGGAAAAGAGAAAGGGGAAGAAAAGAGTCCAGCGATTAGTTGAGTCTGTGGCAAGAGCAAGAGCAAGAGGGGGTAAATGAATGTGTTTCGATCTAATCTTAGCTTGTAGCGCTCCGGATAAGACCTGGACAAAGCCAAATGCCGCTGGAAGGAGTTTTTTTTTTGGTTTTTCTTTTTTTGGGAAAACATAAAAAAGGAAGATTTCCACAGTGGAAAGTGATCTATATTTATTTCTATGGATTGCAAGGCATTTAGCAAATGTGTCAATCCTGGCAAACTTCTTCAAAAGATCAAAGAATCGAAGAAGAGCTCTCTTTAGGGTTCCCCCATGCATTGAAAATACATTGAACATGGCTCGAATTATTCCTATAATTTGGGTCCTTATGCTTGGAATATATTGTACCCTATATCTACTACTAATTACCTTCCTTTTTTTTAAGTGCTTATACGAACAATCCCTTGCAGTGATTAGCATTAATATTTGTAATTTAGACGCATTTTAGTCCAACATCTACCTCTACATCTACAACTACAGTGCCCATCGGTTAGGCTGCTTTTCTACCTGGGATCCGCGCGTAATAAGGTTCGGGTTAGTGTCACTTGCTGGTGGTTGGTCTTGGCACTTATTCTCAATACTATTCTTATTCAAATGGATCTACATCTCTAAAGATACTATCTAATCAAGTAAACTTCTCCCTTAAGTATCTAAGAACTCCACAGAAAATCAAACAAGGAAAGGCAGGAGAGCTACAAAAGGTAAGCATTCTTAACCATGCATGGCCTCAAGAGTGAAGCCAAGAGCCTCCTCAGACCAGCGTTTAATGCTGATTAAGGGGTTCCTTTTATTGGTTAAATATAGTTGTACGGATGAGGGATACTGGGATCAAGCAAGGGATCGACCCACTTACCCAATTTGATGCACAGATACAGCTCTGTGGGACGAAGTGCGTGCGCGATCTCAGCGTCGCTCAGATGCAGCACCAGAGCTCCATTGGGTGTTGCCAAAGGCCAGCCGGCGTGCCATAACCAGGACTGCAAAGACGGATAAACATAAACGGATGATAAACGGTGATGGAAGGTGGTAAAGGCGGAGGCAGGGGCAGTGGCAGGGGCAGGGGCAGAGAGATTGAGTAACGAAATCATTTGCAAATTTTTATTATTACAGCGATTACATGTTTTGCGGAGCATAAGAGAGCCAAGAGTCTGAGCCAAGAGTTGGAGTCTGAAAATTATGCAGGCCACAACACCCGCAAGTGTTAAGCTGCAGAAAAGGAAACCAAAGCCGTGGAAAAATTGGGGGAAAAATGCGCGAGGCTTAGACTGTCTGTCTGTCTGTCTGTCATAGCCAGGGTCTCCCCCATACATACATACATATATATATATGTATATACATGTATATATATGCATTTGTATTTGTCTGTGGGGGTCTCAGACTGCGGCCTGGGTATCAGAGATGTGGCCACAACTTTGTGGCATGGCCGGGGCAGGACCAGACCAGACCAGACCCCAAAAACCCGAACACGGCAATAGGCGATGGAAAATTATAGATAAATCATGCAAGTCAAACTTTTTTTTCTTTTTCTTTTTCGTTTTTTTTTTTTTTTTTTTGGCAATTTCTGCTAATTTTTGGTTATTACCCTTTCAGCGTTTCAGCCAGAAAAAAAGGCAGCAAAAGCAGAAAAACGCAGATTTCACCCCTACGGGAATGTGAAATCGAATTTTGAGACTCGGACCTCAGAGGGGAAGACCCCCTCCCCCCTGTCGCAGGCCGGCAGCCCCCCAGCCAACGACCAGCGATCCCTGTGCCACTATTAATTGTTGCAAAGCGAAAATGTTGCCATCGCATTTTGGTGGCTAATTTGCCAGATAGATTTCCTTTTGCATTTGATTTTTCGATTCGCAAAAAAAACAGAAAAAAAAAGAGGGCAAAAAACCAAAAACACAACAAAATAAAAGGTGCGCGCTGCGCACTGGCTGCTTGATTTATGGCTTGGATTTCGGCTTGATTTTATTGGTAACAAAGCGTTTTTGGGCTTTTGTTGCACATGCCACAGACCAGAGAGACCACAGAGGGACACACAGACCCCACAGAGACAGCAGAGAAACAGAGCAACAGCAGGGGAAGCAGGGGCAGGAGGAGAGTGGTGGTGGTGGGGGGGCAGACACAGTGAAGCATAAATCAATTGTTGTCGCACGAGAGAGCGAGAGAGAGGGAGAGGGAGAGAGAGAGTGGGGGTGCCGTGCCCCCTGGAAGAGGGACCGTCGCTATCCATCGATATCCATTCAAACAGAAAATGATCAATTTTGTCATTTGATCAAAGCCGCAGAAACGATCGAATCGATCGCAACGATCGCAACGCATCGTTTACAATCGATTGAACAAAATGATCATCGCCGATCAACCGAACGAAAAACCACACAACGACAGTCCGCACTTCCTTTGGAGGAGGCTTTACTGTCCCCACTCCTCACCTCTCCTCGCAGTCGCCGTCTCAGTGTTTCTTTTTTCGGGTAGGTATACATATCGTATCGCTGTCGCCACATGCTAAAATAATGATTTTTCGTAACATTTTCTGCTTGATTGCCTGGCCCCCTGCCACATGCAGCAGCAGCTTCGAGCAGCAGCAGCCCTGCTCCCAAAGTCTCCAATCTGTGATCCAAAGGGGGTTCTAAATCATTGGAATCGGTTACGTTTCAGTTTCATCGTCATTGACCCAAATGCGCGCGTCGCTCGGACGCCGCTTGTCATTGTCATCGTAAAGCGTTCTCGTTCTCGTTGTCGTCGTTGTCGTTGTCGTTGTCGTTGTCGCTGTGGTTTGCACCGTTGTCTGGGATGTTGATGATGATGATGGTGTTGGTGTTGCCTACAATGCAAACAACCCCGAAGCAGGGGCACAGGCACTGGCACAGGCACAGTATCTGGCTCCAAGCTTCCAGCTCCATTAAGCAGTCGTCTCGCTGATCGATCGATCGCTCGATGTTACGTTTTCGATTTTCTGCTCTGAATTTCTGCTTTATTCAATGTCAAGTCGCATATATTTTCAAATTCTTTAGAGATACTCTAACTTTGGGTTCGAATTTGAAAACGAGCAATGACAAAATAGCCAGAAAATGTATTATGGATTATCGATTAAGAATCGATTATCGAAAGCTGACATTCAACATTATTCCTAGTTTTTATCTCTGTTATGAAATAGGTTTCATTCTAGTTTTAAACACTTTACCTATCCAAATAGTTCTGCTTTATGCGAAAATTGTTAGATAAACTTTCTATCGATATTATTCACCCTATAAAATCGATTTTAAATCAGATAGCGATAAGAAACTCGTTAGATATCAATGAAATAGTTCCAAATCCTATCGTTTGGAATTGCACAACATCTTTAAATATCTGGCATCCTTTCAACACAAACCTTCCATGAAATATCTATTCTATTCTTCAATGATCATCATCTATTGTTTCTAGATAGAATATTCTATTTCCTAAGAACATGAAATAAATATGTGAGACCCCAAAAAAAGGGAAACACTCACACAGACAAAAAAGTAAAGCAAAGCCTTAAAGATTTCCCGGAATTCTAGCAATCCAATAAAAAAATAGAGGGTATGAAAGCCATCACCATCAACCGCATCCCAAAGATACAAAAGTATCTTTTTGTTCTTGTTACCGCATTCTGATCGCTTTTGTTGGTTGTTGTTGTGTCATTTTCGGTTTTTGTATACAATTTGTTGTGGGGCGACAAATTTCCGTTCCGTTCCATTGGCGGCTTTTGTCTGTTTGGCTTTTTGGCTTTCGGCTTTTGAGTGCTTTGCCGAATGCCTTGCCCCTCGTTGGAGGCCATAAATCTGCCGGGGTTCAGCATTTTTTTTTTTTTTTTGTTGGCGAGGATTTGTCTGGGGATCCTGGATGGATCAGAGCGTGTATATCATTCCATCATTCATACGCGTTTTTTATATGTAGCCCATTCCCACGCCTTTGATGTTGAAAACTAAATTACCGACCGGCACAAAAACGCCATCGACAGGCAGCAGCAGCAGCAGCGGCAACGGCAGCGACGGACTCAAGGGGACTCAAGCGGATCGACAGACGGACAGATGGACGGGCGGACGGGGGGGAACTGGGTGTATGAGTAATCAAGCCGACATGGCATGGTCTCTGGCATTAGCATATATGCAGATATATGTATCTACATATATGTTTGTGTATATATCTGAAGAAACAGAAACAGCAACAGCAACAGAAAACACATATCCCGGCGCGTGTGGCGCCCCAGCCTATGCCAATTATTCAATGCGGGTGCAGCCAACAGTCGTACACGGATTCGGATTCGGATTCGACTCTAAGTTTTGGGGGGGGCAGGGGAGGAGCACCGACATCGTTGGGGACCACCGTGGTGTGGAGTCAGAGAATTACGCATGCAAAAGGCGCACACAGGGCGTTGCACAAAACGAAAAAGAGGGACACCACACGGACACACACCGGCACTTGGCTTGTTTTGCTTAATAATTTATAGTAGAAACGCATAAAAAACAACAACAAAAAACCAACAAAAAATCAGACAACTTGTTGGCCGCTGGCCGTCCTCCCTTCCGCCTTCCTGCGCCACTTTGGTGGCAACTCCGCACTGTCCATTCGGTTCGCTTATTGCCGTTTCAGCAGAGTATTTCTCTTAATTTTCTCAGCTCTAACAATAATTAATTTGTTGGGAAAAAAAGGGCCACACCTGAGCCCACCAGCCCAAGAGCCCAAGAGAGCGCCCCCTCCGGCAGTGGATAATTATTATCCGCGAGGTGGTGTACGGTACGCCGCTGCCACCGTCGCTGCCGCCGCCAGCGACCTCGGCCTTTGCCGCCGCCGCAAAAGGGAGAAACCGTTTGCCGTTTGCCGTTTGCCGTTTGCCGTTTTGTTTCTTTTTGGCCAAATCGTTTTCGATGGCCAACAATTGATTTCGCAGGTTACTTCATTCGTCTTTCATTTTCATCTATTGCCAAATTGTTTGTTGCGTTTTTGTTTCATTCAGGGTTTCGTTCATTAAGTTATTAAATTAAATTTCCAATCAGATAACATTCTTCGGAAGACCTCTTAGGCCTTGAAGCAGCACCTGATGAATCATTTCTGATTCGGGTGCGTCGCAAAAGCCTTAGAAATGGTGTGGTACGTATCATCTTGAAAATTCCTTTCCATTCTTTACTTATGATCTCATTGAGTGGATCAGTGGATTCGGTGGATCTTTGAAATATCCTTCCATTTTGGAAAAGAGAAGCTAAAGAGAGAGCTGACGATGGAGAGAGTGAGAGATACATTCTTTGAGTACATTCAAGTACATTACATGTTAATTCAATCCTACACAGCTAAGCTGCACTGGGAGAGAGACAGACAGAGAGAGAGAGAGAGAGGGATAGCTAGATGGAGCTATGAAACTGTTTGAGGGATAGTTTTAAGGAATATATAGTGATACAGATTGGTAGAATACGAACTACATATATACATCACTTGGATTAAATTTTGTACTATTGATTCATTTATTCATAGATTTCTGAATAAAAGAATAAATGCATACATTAATCGATATACCAGGAAATATTTTCATCATTATTGTATCAGAGTATCAGAGGTGTTTGACGATAATAATATAATAAAATAATAATACTAATATCTGCTAGGTACATCGATTGCAATTCTCCATGTTTTCCATGTCCAAATAGGCTGAAATCCTCCTTCTAATGAGAAGTTCACGGACCAAATAATTATACCCCTAACTATTGTTCAGATGTTTACAAACTTCTTCTTCTTTTGAGAGTTGCAATTAATTTTCTCGAACATCATCATTCTTCCTGTAGAACTTCCTGCTCTAATTCCAATTCCAAACTCCAATTCGAATTCCGCCTTTTATCAATTAACACTCCAAAGAATCCGCGCATTTCTATTTATAATCCATCGTTAAATCCATCTTCCGGCACCATTCCATTTACCCAGCAAAATCAACAAGAAATTCTGCAATTTCAACTGCAACTGCCACATTTTGGTGGAAAGAAAAGTGAAGATATTCTGTTCCGGGGGGAGAGGGGAACAGAAACAGAAAGCTTTGAACTTTTGCACTAACAAAGCGGTTCACAATTTTAGTTGTTTTTGTTGTTGCGTTTTTTGTGTTTTTGTTATTTATTGCGACGTCACATTTCCGCTTGATCTGCCACAGAGAGCGGCCATCAAACGGCGTGGCATGTCATCGGCACTACCATCATCCATGCCACATGTCCATGTCCATGTCCATGCCCCTGCCCATGCCACAGCCATTCGATGCGGCCACACCTACAAATTGTTTGTGTTTCTTGTGTGTGTGTGTGGCGGGGGCGGAAGAGAGGCTCCGTATATCGTATATATATAAGATATATGCATGAATATGTATGTATGTGGCATGCACCATATGCATATGGCAGAATTTTTGCACTGCTTTGCGATCACAGCAGAAGCAGTTGGAGAGGGGGAGATGGAGCTGCACCAAAAATAGATCAGGTCTAGGCTGTCATGCATGCTGCACGGCCGGAATGTGCCACAACAGCAGAACGTTCTGCAAATGTTCTTGGAACGTCTGCCTCGCCTGCCCAGCCCTGCCCCATGGCTGTCCCCTGCTTGGAAGCCGGGGGCCCCTTGCAAATTGTTTTTTTTTTCTTCTGCATTTTGGCAGCTCTCTCTCTCTCTATCTCTCTCTCTCTCTCTCTGCCACACTTTGGGGCACAGGAAGTACCTCATTGGGTGTTGAAATCTAATAGGGTGCATCCAGAATAATCAGAGATCTGATGCCTGTCACATTTAGAGGCAAACCAGAAGAAGAGCCTTAAGATAACAAAAGACCATTCCGTTTCGATTTCGTGTGGCAACATCAAAGACTTAACGCTGAGGCAAGCAAACTGTTGCAAGTTACATCAGCAGAAGACACACACACATACACAGAGAGAGGAAGAGAGGGAGAGAAAGAGATAGAGGGGGGGGGGCAGCCTCTCAATTACGAGAGCAATTGTCGATCGAGTAACAGCAAAAACCGGTACCACAACTGATGTTCTTCTGGAGACTCGAGAGCAGCGAGCATGGGGCAATGGGGCAAGGGACTTGGGACATGGGGAGAGCTGCTCCAGAGCTCTGTGGCCACTTTCCACGCTCCGTTCACAGCTGATCATGAACTTCGTTTCGGTTCGGAAGGGGAGAGGGGGTGCTCTGGCTGGCTGGCTGGCTGGCTGGCTGCCTGCAAAAATCAGCTGAAAACGAGTTTCTTATGGCATAATAACAGAAAAACGACGCCACAACAATGATTGAAGATTTGATCTGATCTGATGTGCTGTGCTGTTGAGTGTTTTGGCTCTGCTCTTCTCTAGCTGTAGCTGTAGCTATAGCTGTATCTGTGTATCTGTATCTGTGTATCTTTCTATCTGTAGCTGCAGCTCTGTATCTTTCTCTTTGGTGTATCTGTAATTGAAAAAGTTGTTAGCCACATCAATTCCAAAAACGTCCATAAACTTGTTAATGCATTCGATAAAAAACACAAAAAACAAAAACAAAACAAAAACGCATTGAACACAAAAAAATGCACACCAATAACCGTAGAACATTTGTGCTCTTGCAAAAGGGTATTCCCCCCTTCCGATCCCCCTCCCCCACCAGCACTCTATTCCATTTCAAAGGAAGAAATATCCAATAAGGAAGTAAAAAGCGAAAAAACGAGTAGCCAATATTCGTTTTCTTTCTTTTGATTGTTTTTCGGTGAAAATTCTAGGAAATACTTTTCAGCTGAGCGAAAAACCACGAAATGTAATTCTGTTCTGTTCTGTTCTGTTCTGCCAGGAAAAAGCTTCTAGCTGAGAGAGAAAGAAAGAAAAACCTAGTGGTAGGGGGGTGAGCGTCAGACAGGCAGGCAGGCGGGATAGGGAGATGACAGGGAGGACAGGGAGGACTCTTCCACAACAAATCGAAATAAACTTTATGCACGTAAATTTTTAATGAGCCCAGCACGAAGTCAATTTCAATGCTAATCCGGCGGCCAAACAGAGCCTGGCTCTTAGTCTTGGACTTGGACTTGGACTTTGTTGGACATTCGTTCGTGGACATTCATTCAGGAGTCGGAGGCGACCACCATAGAGGGCCAGACGATGACTTCTTCTGCTTACTGCTGCTCACTGCTCACTGTTGCTGTTGTTGTTGCTGTTGTTGCACATGTGCCCTTAAGCCACAAATCACGAAGGTGGCGCAATCTGACATCCTACTCAGAGGTGGCCCTCAGGCCTCAGGTGTGTTTTGTTGCTGTGTTTTGTGGCCAAAGAGATATCTCTAGAGTTACGCTTGAACTTGACAAATGCACAAATAACGTGATGCCGAAACGAAATCCTGGCTGGCCGTCTAGCTGGCTGGCTGGCTGACTGGCTGGTTGGCTGGTTGGCTGGCAAACGCGAACTTCAAAACTGGTAGATAATTTATTATTGAACCATTTATTAGAGCGTGTCGCAATAGTCGTCGAGAGTTGTCGAGAGTCGTGGCGGGGACGTTGTTGCTGCAGCTGTGTGCTGCAGCAGCAGCAAAGTCCACACAATTGTCGCTTCGGTCGCTTTGGTGAGCTAGGGCTTGTCAGTCATTCGGTTTTGACGGCTTCGTTTGTTGGCTGCACAATATTTATAGCGTAAAAAGATACTATTTGGCTTGCTCGAAGCGTTCCAGGCAGTCGATTCCCACGTCCACGTCCACATCCACATCCACGTCTGGGCTCTGGCTATGGCTATGGCTATGGCTCTGCCTTTTGTCTTTGTCTACCTGTTGGCATTGCAGGAAGCATTCACCTCCCGTTGAAGCACACGCACACCATGCACAGATACACAGATACACCGATACACAGCTGTAGATACACAGATACTTAGATACTTGTATCCAAAGAAAGCAAAGACAATGTACATCATAATAATGAGGATAATCACGATGATGAGCAGACAACAAGAGCCACAGACACAGACACAAACAAAGTCGCAGGCAGACAGCACACACACACACACACACACACACACACACACACACAATAAAAAGAAGGAACAACAAAAAAACGTACATATATGTATGTATCTGTTTGTGTGCGAGTGTCTGCGGATTCGGTGTCTGCCACTTGACGAGCGAATGCCTGCCCCTGCCCCTGCCCCTGCCCCATACCATTCTCATTCCCAATCCCCAATCCCCAGTTCCCGTCCAAACGGCGACTCATCGCCTGCGGGGACTGCGGCTTTTGTGCCTGGCTTAATTACTAAGCGAATCACACACGCGCCTGAATAATTCAAGGCTATCTTCTGGATGCGCTGTATCTATTGCCAGCTGCAGTATCTGTGTGTCTGTGTGTTTGAGGTGCAACTGCAACCCCTTTGAAACTTAATCCCTGGGCGGGGTGGGGCATTTATGACTAAGTATTTTATAATCAAGTGGCAAAACTATCTGTATCTGTATCTGCTTCTGCGCTAATGTATCTGTATCTTATACCGCTTAGTTCTTTAGCTGGGCTGACATTACGCAGCAAATTGTTGGAGTTCTTTTTTTGTTCATGGATTGCCAGACGACACTTTGAGGAATGTCTGCCATCTATCCATCCATCCATCCATCCATCTATCCATACGATGCATTTTCATGACTGGCTCTAATGGAAAAATGTAATGCGAGATGGGAGATACAAAAATTCCTGGGTTAAACTTTGAAATACCTTTGCGATTGAGCGGATAATCATTAAAAAATAATTCAAAATTATTCAAAATATCTGAATCTGAGGAATGTTGTATGTGTTTCTCTTATTGTGAAATAATTTTTTGGGAATTCTATAATGTATAATTTTAATATTTCATTTTATTATGAAATTCCTTAAAAACTATTTTCATATTTCTAGTTTCTAAATTTCTAGAAGTAATAAAAAAAACCCATGAGATCTCTAAAATTCATACGGGTTTGTGCTTATTCTTGTCATTTTGAGTGATATTTTTGAAATATGTAGTAAAATCCACAAAACATAGAGGAATACACAACAACTTCAAGAACCTTTCATTCAAATTTCGCTTTTAAAGGATCTTCTTTATGGTTTTATCTGACAATAATCCTAAACTTGTAAGCCATTAAGCCATAAAAACGTATCAAAATGTCAAAGTTATGTTCGAGAATGGCAAATATATCTGTCAAAATGAAAACCCCAATCTACAAGTCATCTTTTTTCAGCATACATACATATGTACATAATAAAACCATTTAAATGATGTGTTTATTCATGAACAGCACTCTGCTTCACTCATTTGTGAATCCAGTCACATATCATCATCCGTCCGTTCGGGTATCCTGAACTGAAGACAACTTCCTTCCCCAGCGATCGTGTGTGTGTGTGTGTGTGCGCCCAAGGAGTATGAGGATGTGATATGTGATGGCCATTTGGTCATTCAAACACGTGTTCGAATGTGCCGAATGCACTCACGGAATGAATGGAGTTGCGAGTGCATTTTTACAAGTTATTTTATGCAAGCCATAAATATGCACTTTACACTTTTGCACACACACATACACTCGCACACTCGCACACATTTCTCTATCCTCCAATACTCCATGGAGTCTCTGGAGGCTCTCTGTCTTTCTGTCGCTCTGTCTGTCTTTGTGGTGGAAAAACAAACAGCAAATGCCTTTGCCAGATGCTCTTAGTTAGACCAACACAAATATGTATCTATCTATCTATCTATCCCATATCCCATACGGCGGGACAGAGAGAAAGAGAGAAAGAGCACCCAAGTGGTGTCCGGAGTCCCCCCTCCGGAGGGGAGCTGGAGGGGCGCTGCTGTTGGCTGCTAGCTGCTAGCTGTTGCCGTTGCATACAAATTATGTACAAACATGTTTTGCAGAAATGTTCAATTCATTATCGCTAACAAATGCCGATCATGTTGTGTGTTCAAAAGCAAACACACAACACAGTTCAAAGCACTTTTCTGCAAATTATTGCAAACACAGATCGAAAGAGCAGACTCCAATGGACACAATCTGCTGTCCCTGCTGCTCCAGCGATTGATGGACACACTCCACACACTCCACACACTCCACAAACACTCCACTCTGGACGTACAGCGTTCAACTCGGAAGCCCATTGGCCAATGGCCATCGTCTAATCGTAATTGCTGTTCCACTAAGTGATATGCCGTGTTCCCACTCCGACGAAAAGAAAAAAAAACCGAAACAGAAACAGAAACAGAGACAGAATTAAAGTTCACTTCGAAAATCTGTTTTTTTTTATGTTTAGCCATCGACTGTACCTCTGCACTTTGTTCCCTTTTTTTCCCCTTTTCCACTTAATACACAATTTCCGCTTCCAGAACAGAACAAAAAGGGGCAACGACGACCCTTCAGCGTTTGTGCGGCTGCTGCTGCTGCTGTTGCTGCTGCGTCTGCGCAGAAACCGAATTAAATTACAGAACGTGCCCCGTTTGGAAATCCCAGCAATGGAGTTCCATTGAGCAGAAGCAGCCGCACCATGCAACAAATTAAAAGGCAATTAACATGCAAAGAGAGGCCACAGAGGCAGCTGCAGCAACGAATTGCAATCGCTGTGGCAGGTCAAACGCACAAACACACTAACGCACAAACACATACAGTAACAAATACCGACTCACAGTTTACGACTCCTCCAAATCAGCTGCAAATGTGGCTGAATGGCTGACTGGCTGACTGGCTGATTGATTCAAATATACTCAAGTAGCAAGTAGGTCACGCAACCACCGAGAGCACCACCAGCCTCCCACAGATGTGCCACACAGTGCGTATGCGTTACGACAAATAAAAAAAAAAAACTACAAAATTATTATAAATTACACTTTAGACAGACACACACACACACATTTATGGGGTCGGCCACCAGTCGGCCACTGATAAGCAGCGTTAAGAACCAACTGAGAATTCAAATTTTTATGGTCATGACTAGAGTCTTAGAAGGGGCTCATGCCAGAGACAGCCCACACATGTACTTAGTTTTTTTTTGTCATTGACTTAGCCACGAAGCCCCTTCCCTTCCCTTCGCTTTTCTGTGTGTTCCAGTGCCAGTGGCAGTGGCAGTGGCAGCACCTCGCCTCGAGAGTGGTCTTTGGATTCTAACAAAAACCGCGTGGGCCTGACCCGAAGGACGCTTCCGCTGGCCTTTGTGCCCGCTCAATGTGTCCATGTGTGTGTGTGTGCGTGTGCGTGTGTAATAAGTATGCAAATTGCCAATCGAGTGGAAAACAATTGATTTTTTAATGAATTCTGAGGTCAGGGTCGTCGTCGCTCCACACTCGACAATTATTGGCCATAAATACGTTACGATAATAAAGTTTGAAATGAAAGATCGTAAGATCGCAAATCAAAAGCCAGATACCAGATACCAGATCCCTGATCCCTGATCCCCCATCCCAGATCCCAGTTATTTATGTATTACCTCCAACTAGTGGTGTTGTTGCTGCTACAAAAAGGGAATCCAATACGGAATCCGTTGATTTATGTCTTGGTTTGTCGTTAATTTTCTATAGGTTTAAAATTAGATGCACTTTTCTTTTGATTTTTATTTTACGATTATTTCTTTTTCTTTAGATAGTACAAAAAAATACAACAAAAAAAAGCACTTTTGAAGGCACTCGCTTTTTTAGTATAACGTTTTTTTTCAGGCACGAGATATATATTCCATTCACTTGGGGGATATTCAATTTATTTGCATTTTTTATTTCTGCGCGAATTTCTTGGGGCCGCTTTGAAAACTACGAATACACGAAGATACTCTGAACGTTGCACGTTTGTTGTGTTGCACGCGCTGCAAGGCTCTGCTATCGGATTCGGTTCGATTCGGAATCGGGGAACGATTTTTGTTTCTGCCGCACACACGACTGCGCGTCGCAAAGGCCGCTTAAACTTTGGGGCGGCAAGGCCGTTTTCAAATCGGCCGCCCGCCTTCAAAAGCTGCTGCTGCTTGAAAATGTTGCTCGGCAACAAGCGCGTGTTGCTGAGCAAAAAACAGGGTATGGACAACAGGCAAAACGGCACAGAAATTTCAATGCATGCAAGCTAAAATCCACCACAATTCCGAACATACAGCATATGATCAAGCCACCGTGTGGTGAGGTGAGGTGCGTGGGCCCGGAAAATGTTGCTGGGCCTTTTTCGCCTGTTGTCCATACCTCTCCATAGCCAACGACAACACTGTTCGGGTATGAAGAGCGAGCGAAAGAAGCCGAGGTTCAAGTCCGCACGACCGCACATTGGGCCAGATGTTGGGCCGATGTGTGGCCAAAATGTGGTAGAAATATGACAAATTGATTGCCATAAATAATCATAAAAAGAAAATTGTATAAATAATTTTCAAATAATCAAGTCTCAACAAAAAGCAGCAAAAGCTGAACCTTATATGTGCGGATCAGTCTATAATTTATCTCAGGTCTTATATATATTATTACAATAAACTGTACCCAGTTTTAAGTCTTCAACATAATTTTTCAAATTTATGCCGAAATTCGGTTCCAATGAAACCAAATGTTGCTCAACATTCCGACTCATGTTCTTAAGGCACCTAAAAGCTGAGAGAAGTGGAAGAGAGCGCGGAAAAACACGAGCGACCAAGATACGAAATGGCATAAAAACACGAGAGAGTTAAAATAGCAGCAACTGTTAGCGGTTAACATTGGATGTACCAGCACTGCTGCTAATTTCTGCTGCTGTTAATTTCGACTTATTTCAACAGAGCCTCTGTTACCCGTCGAAATACGTATAAATTGAAAAGTTGAAGAGGAAAAACCTTATGGGAGTGCAATTTAGACAAAGAATTATATACCATTGGCAGATATTAGTTATTTAAGACATTAATTATAAATATATTAAACACTTTTGGGGTATATTATAGGTTTGGGGATTTATTCCCAGCAACCATTATGGAAATGTAATAAAATAAAAAAATATTTTGTAATAGTACCTATAGTAAAATAAAATATTGTTTTAGTTAATAATGGGACAAGTGTATTAACAACCGAAGATACTCTAAATGTGGGTATCTAAGGCCTCCTTATAGAGAAATCGGATACGCGGGAAAACCTCCAAATACCACCAGTCGGCATACAAATTCAATTCAGATTTGTAACTAAAGATCAATCGATCAACAGATTATATGATACTTCTATGATTCTGTGACCATTTTAAAGAAATTTGATTAATTTTCAAAGTGCTTTAGAGGATTAAAATTCCAAGTCACAAGGAAAATCACATCTCAAGAACTAATTTGGGCCTCAAGAGGCTCACTTAAAGAGTTCCCCACCTTCCACCATTCTCCATCTGCTGCTCCTTTTAATATTGCAACATTCCAATTTCTAGAAGAAAACCAACCCAAAATCAAAGTAAATTTAGCTCCGATTTAAAGAACTTCATTGCCAAGGCAGAAAATTACTCCTCGAGTGGGCTAATTCCGCAGCCTGCTCGTAAATGATATATCTTTTACTCGGATTTCCACACAGATTGCTCGCTAGGACCCCTTCTGGGAGCCCTTCTCCTCTCTTTGGGTAGATTCTTTACGACAATTGACGACCACTTACCTCGCCAATTTGATGAGCGGCGCGCAGTGTTGTGGCAATTTGTGCAAATTTGCATAGGAAACGCTGCTCGAAGCGGTGCAAACAGCCATCGAAGGAGCAGTCGAGCCGCTCACGTGCCTGCTGGATTAATATTGCACGCGTGCGTGCCCAGTAGACGGGATAAATGTGCGACAGATGGCTGTCAATCAGCTGGGCCAGCATGGCGTCCCTATCCACATCCACATCCACATCCACATCCTCGTTCTCCATTTCCTTTGCCTTCGCCTCGTCTTTAATGTCAGCCTGCAACGAGGGCGGGGAAAAGGGGTTAAGAAAAAGGGCCCCAAAATGTATTTGCGCCTGGCTAACGTACCTCAGCAACGTCTGCGTCAGAGACAACGCCAGCCAGGTGGGGAATGGGATGCATTTCCACTTGGTGGACCGCCTGCTGCTGCTGCGGCTGCAGTGCCCTGAGACTACAGTCAATGGGCTGGGTGTCCGCATACGCTGTGGAGGAGGCATCATCTGAGCAACAGTCCTCCGCCTCCTCCTGGTCCTCCTCTCCTGCCACATCTATGGCTGTAGCTGTTGCTGTAGCTCTTGCTGTTGCTGCGGCAGCTTCATTCCTGATCATTATTATCGTGGTAGTAGTCGTAGTCTTTGGCTGTGGCTGTGGCTGACCCGTTAGGCGTTGCCTGCATTTCTTGAGATATTCGCGAACTCGCGATGTGCCGCGGTTCAAAGTTGCCACAGCGTTGTTGCTGTTGTTGCTGCTGCTGCTGCTTGTTGCAGGGTATTGACAGCACACATAATTAGCATTTGTTGCCACCACTGGATCCGGATCCTCCACAGCCTGCTCCTGCTCCTCGTCGTCTTCGTCGTCCTCTTCCTCATTGCGGGCTATGGGCGCTGGCCTGTTGGCCTCGTTCCTCGTGTTGGCCATTCCTCCTCTGCTTACCTCCTCCTGGGGCACACTCGTGGCTCCCACTGGGACATCGATTTGCGTGTCATTCAACACCAAGATCTCGCCCAAGTCCTCCCTTGTCTCCTCCTCCTCCTCCTTCTTCTGTCTCTCCTCTTTTTCTGCTAATTTGGGGCGTTCGGTTGGCCCTGCTTCTCCTCCCTCCTCCGAAGGTGGTGGCCCTGCCTCAATGTTCGTGTCGTCGGCCTGCAAATAGAAACGAATCAGAATGAAAAAAAAAACAGACTCTACAGTAAAGACACGTGTGAAATGAAGTTCAGAGTGCGCCCAAAAGGGTATACGGAACACGGTACACGATACGGGAATGGTGGGTAGGGTGGGTAGGGTGTGTCTATCTGCCAGATACACAATTGCCGCATTTCAAATGGGCCAAAGTTCTTTGGGCTTTGGCTTTGGCGTTGTCTTTGGCTTTAGCTTTGGCTTGTGGCACCACATGCAATGGTGGCCCGTGCCACCAAAGAGCCGCATTAAACACAATTCATTCCGTTGCCCAGGGCAACACAGTGAGGGGGCGGACGAACGTCACCGGCGGGGTGTTCAGGGCGGGAGGGCTGACAGTGGGGCAACAGAGAGAACTGATACTAGGGCACAGTGGGGTAAACGTTTCAATGGAATTACAGAACGAACGAATTGGAGAAGGATTCAATCGATAAAAAGGCTGAAAACGAAACAAAAATTGTTTAAAGAGAACAAATTGGAATCTAGAATCAAAATTTGATAGAACAAAGGTTGGAATTTCATAAATCTGTAAAGATGGATCCTAAGATAACAGATCTTAACTTGTTATGGAACTCCTTAACTACCTTAAAAATAGGAAATAAAAGTGCATAACAGTTTACTAGAAACTATTTTGGCTTCTCTTTTCTCTTCTACTACAATTTCTTTTCGATTCTGATGGTATTCTCTTGATTCGCAATCATAATTCCATCATCTTAAACCCATTCTTTATGTTTTCCAAAGTATATATAGGATTTGTAATCCATTTGCCGTCATATTTTGATGTTTATCCTTGATTTCGGAACTCCTTTTACCCCCAATTCGTATTTGTTATTCAAAATTTCTTGCACCTTCCCATGAAAAGCCAGTGCCACACGGTGCAACCATGAGGTGGACAGTGCTACGCCTTGTTGCATGTTCAGAAGTTAAACAGAAATCAATTGGGGACAGCATTGATCCACAAGACAAGACTCGACTCGACTCGAAAAGGGATGGGGCATGTGGCATGGGGCTATGGCTATGGCAGTGGCAGTGGCTGGGGCAGGGGCAACTGCATTGCATGACAATCAAATGAAACGTCAAACGTTCGTTACTGTTGCAGTTGCTAGTTGTTGGCTGCCGTTGCCGTTGCTGGCTGCTGATGTTGTTGCTGCCACAGTTGTCGTTGTCGATTGTCGATTGTCATAGGTCAAGTGTAGCACAGTAGAATTCACTTTCTTTCAGATACACACACACACACACACACACACATGCACTCACATAAAAAGAAAGAAAAAACATACACAGACTTAGAGACGCCGCAAATTTGCAGTGAAAGTGGACGGGGCGGGCGCCTCCTTTGTGCCCCCAAAAACTTTGACCATAACACACACACTGCGGCACTCTGTGGGGCATAACAATGCCATGGGGCATGTTAAATTTTTGTTTTGGTAAATACTTTTGCCCTGACAATGCGACATTGTGCGGCACCGAACAAATGAATTTTCCATTTCAGTTTTTCCCCGTTTTCTCACCTATCGACGCCCACGCCAAGCTAGCAACTAAATTCCGGTCTTCAACACTACACAACTAGTTCTGCAAGTCCTGCAAGTCCTCGAAGGTGGTTCAGTCGCAGTCGCAGTCTCAGCCTCGGCCGCCAGATGTCGCCCTCGGGCGTGCGCATGCGCATTGCCCAGATACAGATACTCGCACAGTGGTACGACGATGACGCCGACAACGACGACCCGCAGAGATACTGAGATTTCCAAAAGATTTCCAGAGCGCGCTTATAAATTTCCACAATTTGTTCGGGCGACGGCAGACTTTGAAGTGCCGTCCAGTGCCGTCCGTCGATGCCACCGCCAATAAATACCCATAAATATATCATCAATATTTTTGTTCCGTTTTTGGGCCGCCGCATGCACTGGGAGAAAAAAAGGGTGCTTGATGCCATGTGCCTGATGGAGATTCCCTCCCAATTCGAATTGGTTCTCATTCATGAAAAAGTAGTGCAATTATACATTAAATCGAAACCCATTCATTATTTTCACTCTTTCATGGCACCATGCACTGACCAAAACCGGGTGGCAAGTTGTAGTTGGACAATAGTTTGTATGTAAATATTCCTGAATAAGAATTTGGTTCTCCACATATAGCCAAATATTCCATACAAAATGATCTGAAACCAAAAGTATTGAGACATATATTGAATATTCCCCTCATCCCAAAGTGATGATTGGTGCTATGGACAAAGAATTTCCCCATTTTCATGCGCTCAAATTCAAACAGGAGTGAGATCAGGAATCAGAAAAAGTGATACCTGAAATTGAGACACCACCAGAACCATTGAACAGGTTGATCATCGGCATGGATCCAGATTCAAACTTGTTCCCGAAGTCCATTTTTCTTGCAGTGTAGTACATGATTCTGGCTTGGCGCATTCCAACGACTGGCTGGCTGCTGCTGCGCTTGCTGTCTGCCACTGGATCCAATGACCATGGAAATGGCAATGGCACTGGCAATGGCAATGGCAATGCCACGCACTCCACACGATGAACAGTTGGAAGCAGGCCGGGGGGTGTGGAGGGAGCACGGGGCAAATGCAATTTGCTGTCATGCCAAAGTCTTGACCAAGTGCCTGGACAGTGCTCATCAATTAATTGCTCTCTGGTCTCTCTGGTCTGTGGTCACTGGCTCCAATCTGGTCTCTGCTGCCGCCTGGGGGCGTTGGCTGTTTGGTGCGTGAGGAGTCTTGGGCAGTGGGTCGGCGGTCTGCTGGTGCTGGTGCTGCTGCAACTTCTGCAGCTGCTGCTAGCCCGCTGTTCAAATTATGGCCGCGCCATCAAAAGGAAATCGAAAATGTTGCACTAGTTGTTCGGGCAGAGCGACAAGCCATTAAAGGAAGGTCGAAACCAAAGCGCAACCTTCGGGCGATCCGATTTGGACCACTTCTACCACATCATCGTCTGGGCAGACCACTCTCTCACGCATCTACGGTTTCACCTAACGCCACAACAGTGACCCACATCCACATCGGACATCAGACATCAGACATCGGACTCTCAACCCCAAACCCCATCGCATCCATCGCATTCAATCCACTCGTAAATCACAGAAGAAGCGGCAGAAAACAAGATTGGAAATTAATTTTTATGCATCTCTTGTCACATTTGTGTTAATCAAAACATTATGACTGCGTTTTCTTTTATTAATTGGACAACCACCTCCGTCTCCATCTCTAGGAAGGCAGCGAACAGAAACAGCAGCAGCCGGAGCAGCAGAGGCATTCATTACCTGAGGAGTAACACCTGTGCCTAAGCTTGAGCCTCTGCATCTGGTGTCTTTTCTGCAGCTTGCTGCCCACCAAACAAATTAAATTTATTGCGTGTGATTTTGATAGCAGAGAGAAAGAGACACACACACACAGGCAGATACAGTCAGAAGACAGGCCACAGAGATACACACAGAAATATTGCGTCAGTAACTAATTTGTTAGACGGCGGTACGAGTATAACGGGGCGCCAACTCCAACTCCAAGACCAAAACCAAAACCAAAACCAAGACCAAGTGCAAGCTCCAAGCTGAAGATCTGAAGCGGGGGAGGATCTGTCCACGTAGGTAGTGAAAATTGCGTTCGCCACAGACGCAGACGCAGACTTCTTTGAGAGAGTGTGACCATAGAAAAGGCTCCTGCATCGGTGTGTGGACCAAGAAATGCGTGTGTGTGTGTGTGTGTGTGTGTGTGTGTGTGTGTGTGGCATGGCACGGCGTGGCGTGGGTGGCTGCTGCAACTGCTCCCAAATTAAGTGACAGCCCAGCCACGAAATTGAAAATGACTGTGAATGCGTGTCGTTAATGGGTTTGATGCTGGCATGGCCTAACCCCTGGACCATACACCATAGCCCATGGACCATGGACCATGTACCATCGGCCATGGACCAGTCTTCTGGCCATCCATCGAAAGAGAAACTGTTTTTTTTTTTTGGGGGACTTGCAGCGGCGGCACGGGCGGGCGCATGCTGCAATGGGAAAAGCCATTTGCATACACGAAAAATGTTGGAAAAACTAGCAAAACATAAACGAAACTATAATTGAACAAGACAGAAAAATGAATTCTCATTTACTAAAGCGATTAAAACGATTAAAGCGATTACATTTTACAGATGTCCGAACAGTTTTTGTTAGAGAAAACACTTTTTAATCAAAAAATACTTTGATGCTTATTTTTATTTAGATATTTTTCAAATATTCAACAGATCGGTTAGGTCATTCATGCCACTTGCTACGCTTCGCTGTGTCCTCCTCAGTGGTCTGCTCCCCTTCGTGCTGATCCTGGAAGTCCACCCAACTATTCTGAATACCGAACAGACCGCGATGGGTCGGAAGGGTCGATCCAGAAACTCCTCCAAAATTCATCGATTCCGGAGTGCCTTAACCAGAGGATGCGGTGGACGGTCTGTGCTGCTGCTGCTGTTCCTCAGTTGGGGGCCAAAGCAGGATCCACCGGCGACGATGGCGATCGATGCTGAGGGGGAGGACTTTACGAATGGGTAATCCCTTATAAATGTATGGAAATGTCATTGTTTATCCTTCGATGATCCACTTCCTCACATTTTCAAAAGGTTCCTCTTCCTATTCCCATTCCCTGGTACCGTTCCGTTGTACTTCCTTTCTTTTGGGTTCAAAGATCAGATCATTTGGATAACAGAAAACCCATTTCCCGATATCAGCGATGGGTATCTATGGATATCTCTTCCCCAAGCTTATGAAAGGTTCAATGTTTCGGTCGTTTTTGCATGCCAAACTCCAAGATACATCCATCCATCCATCCATCTATCTCGCAGAAAGCAAAACGCAGTCCGCAGATGAAGATGGAGATGCAGATGCAGAGATGGAGACGAGGGAGAGACGAGGGACGATTCAGAGACTCAAAGTCTCGAACGAAAATTCCCACGTCGTGCGTGAGTGCGCGCGGGAAAATATTAAATAGATTTTCCATGAATCTGTCTCTGTCGCTCTTTTTTGTGTGTCTCTTTCCGTCTCTCCATCTCCAGCCCTCTGTGACTCCCCGTTGCATTTTCCTTCACATTTTCTCAACGGTTTGGTGCGAGGTTTGGGGGGGGAGGCCGAGGGGTTGCTGTAAAAATCGCTCTTCAACTGCATTTAACAGCTTTTTTTGGGGGGAGGGGAGGGGAGATTCGATTTGAAAGCCGTTCGTCGTGGTGTGCTTTTGTTGCATTTGTTGCTGTTGCTGTTGCCGTTGCATGTCGCAGCATATATTTTTTGTTTTTGCATGATTTCCAGAGCTACTACGGATAAATAAATAAATAAATATGCATGTGCCACACACAAAACAATGTGGAAAACCGAAAACCGAAAACGAAAACTGACGAGCGGATGCACACTGCGATCCCAACGATCCTCCCGACCATCCGAATGGCCAACAAACCAGCTACTAGCCAACTTAACAGGCAACAGGGAGCAACAGGCAGCAGGCAACGCAATTAGCCATCAATTCGGTTTTGGTTTTGGGTTTTTGCTTTGTTTTGTTTTGTTTTTTTGTGGTTTATTGGCCATCGATTGATCCTCCTCGTGGTCCTCCTTGCTCTCCGGTGTTCGGGGCAACAAATGAGAGCCATTGATAAATATTATAAGCGGCACAAACCAGCCACCAAAGAAGCCACCACCAAGTGCAACACTCAAGGGGATCCCCAGTGGATCGGTGGTCCGGTGGTTCGTTGGCTGCTGCCACATTTGCCACCATAATCGCAATTTATTTAAATGCGGAGCGATAGAGGGGTACTACGACTACTACTACTACTACTACTGCCTCGCACTGGCAGTAGTCGCTGCCACTAAAGTTAGTTAGTCTACAATTAATATCGACATTTTAACACTTTACGTTGAATTATTGCATCTCCTTCCCCACCCCAATGCTGGTGGGGACTGTTATTATCAAAATGTATCTCAAATGCGGGGCAGCCGCAGCCGTCGCAGCCGCCGCAGCAGCAGACACTCATCCGACAGTCGTCCGGCGTTGGCGCTTGCTTGTTTGGTGGTCCAAAAGGTGCCAGGCTCCAGCGCCAGCTCCGGCTCCGGCTCCATGCTGCAGGTCTCCCCATCAATGGACAACTTTTTACCATGTCTGCAACTGCAACAGCAACAGCAGCATCAACTGTTGCCACTGCAACATCACTATCGACATTGGCTTTCAGTTTGTTTTTTTTTTCTGTATTTTTTCATACCACACCGAAATCTTGAGTATTTTTCCTTTGGTTATTGCCGGCACTATCGCATTTCGTTAATGGGCGGGAAATGCAACTGTCAACGCAGTCGAATGCCAACAACTAGAGTACCCCTACTGATATCCAAGTGATTGAATAACGAGCGATCCCATGCATCATGCAACCACAGGAGTCACAGGAAACATTAGCTAATCAACACAAAAAAAAAACAACACCCGCGAGAAACAAGTCTCGTTAAAGTCTTCCTTAAGTTTTCCTTCTTTTCATTTTCTGAAAGTCTAAAAAAATCTATGGCTACTCCCAAGGTCAAACTACAGTGTCAGTCATTCGTAAACAGCCATGAGAATTGTTAAGAGTTACACAACAATAGTGAGAGCTTCGGGGATGCACTTTATATTACAATGGACAGGCAATTTATAATATCAGGGAATTCTGAAAAATATTTGTAGGAATTTGCATTCCAGAACGATTTCCACACTGAACGTTAAAGAAGAAGCCGTAAGGCTTGCATTTTGCATTTGCTTTATATGTATAACACTTGAATCTAACGGCTCAATTGAATGAGAAACAAGTGCCGTTCACTCGGAGGACTACCCATCCGTAAAGTCCTCAGTAGACCCCGTTTTGGCCCCCAACTGAGGAACAGCAGCAGCAGCACAGATCGTCCACCGCATCCTCTGGTTAAGGCACTCCGGAATCGACGAATTTTGGAGGAGTTTTTGGATCGACCCTTCCGACCCATCGCGGTCTGTTCGATGTTCAGAATAGTTGGGTGGACTTCCAGGATCAGCAGCGAAGCGTCGCAAGTGACCTAACCGATCTGTTGAATATTTTTTAAATATCCAAATAAAAATAAGCATCAAAGTCCATCTGTAAAATGTAATCGCTTTAATCGTTTTAATCGCATTAGTAAATTAGAATTCATTTTTCTGTCTTGTTCAATTATAGTTTCGTTTATGTTTTGCTAGTTTTTCCAACATTTTTCGTGTATGCAAATGGAGATTCTCCTTCCACCTATAGTCGTTCGGCAGCAAATAGAACTGGTAAAAAGAAGATTTCTTTTACATTATAATAAATATTATAGATGTCCCAACGGCGTAGCTTGCTTTCTGGGTTTGACCAACAGGAAGTGCCCTCCACATAAATCTCTGAAGTCTGAAACACCCCACATTTGATGCAGGGGGAAGTTATTCCACGGAAACCTGTTGCCTGGAAATAAATTCCCAAAAACCAAAAAAAAAAAACTTTCCCCAGCTTTGGATGTCAAACTTCCTTCCCTTAACGAAGTATGGAATGCTGCAACGTTTAATCACAAATCAACTTTCACGCCCCCCAACGAAAATATGAACTTCCCTTTGGGTCTCTTTTTGAGCGCTCACTTAAAGGTGAAGCCTTTGAGCTTTAGGCCACATTAATCCACAATTACTTTTGTGGCCAGGAGAGGAGAAAAATGACTCAATTTAAATCAATAAAAACAAAAGGGCGCAGGGGAAAACGTGCCCCCGCCAGTGGTTGCAATGGTTGCAACGCTGCAAGGAAAGGGAGATGCATTTATGCAGAAGAAAAAACCCACCGTCTGAATGGCCGCATATTCGTACGACGAATGCCAGATCAATGTCGAGTGCTGCTGCTGCTGCGTATTGTAGTGGAGGCGACGAGCGTATTGCCTCATGAATATTTTCCAGATTACATAAGCCATGGCCTCCTCCTTAAAGATCGATGCAGCGGGGCAGCCTACTCCTACTCCTTCTCCGTCCGCCGTCCTCCTCCTTCGAGTTGGATGTAGCAGCGGGACAGCAGCGTCTCCTCCTTAAAGATCGAGATGCAGCAGCAGCGGGACAGCGGGGCAGCACAGCACTAGCAGCGTCCGATGCACATGCAAATTATATGCGTGCCAGGAAACTGCCGGCGGTGGTGGGGCCGCCAATCCATCGATGCATCGACATCCGAAACAGAGAGAGAAAGAGAGGGAGAGGGAGAGAGACCGAAAGAGAGAGAGAGCAGGAGGATTGGCGAATTGGCGGATGGAGAGTCCCCCTTTTTTCGAATGCGTTGCGTTTATTGTTTTCATAAATAAGGAAAATCTCTTCGAAAATTTGTCGGTTTACATTATTATTATTATTATTACGAGTATTACGATTCCTCCACCTCCTCCTGCAACAACAAAAGACTCACGAGAGAGACTGAGATTCACTTCATTTTTCACTTTGAACAAAACGAAAATCCACAGAAAAAAAAAAACAGGGGGAAGGCACGTACAAAAGGAAGGCACTGTGTCTCTCCCTCCCGTATCGTGGCTTTTGGTTGATTTTTGTGTATTATTTTTAATATTTATTTACATTTTGTTTGCATTTTTTTTTATATTTTTTTTGCATAACGCGCACAGGTCACGACGGAAATCGTTGGCTGGCTATTTATCAATACATAGTTGTACTCCACTGTACTCTGCCACTCCACTCCACTCCACTGCACCGCGCTGCACTGGGGGCTGCCAATGGGGGCCTAAAGGTACGAGCCAGATTCAGATTCAGAGTTGGACTTTCGAGAGGTCCCAGACGAGGTCCAGAGACAGTCCAGAGACGGGCGCCCAAGAAATCAAAAAACAACACAACTGACAAAAAAAGCGCGCACAAAATTTTGTTCAGTTTTTCCGTTGGATTTTCCTTTCAATCGAGTCGAGTTTTTTTTCTGTTTTTTTTTTAAGGCCTGCGTTTGCGGCAAGCGCTTTGTGGCAACTAAATTGAAATGAGGTTCAGAGTAGTGGCGAGGGTGTAACTCACAGATACAGTGACAGCCATAGATACAGATACACCTATACAACAGAGAGAGAGAGAGAGAGACCCATCCCATTCCGATTTCCACGTCACAGCCATTTGCAGGCTTCAATGATTTTTCCTCCATGCGTGCGAAACGCTTTGAATGAATGGCGATATTTGGCTCCCACTTCCCCCCGCTTTCCGAACCCCAGCTTTCCGCTGTATTCCGCTCCTATCCTCTCCACTCCACTCCGATTCCCACCTCTCGTTTGTGACTCAACGAACGCTTCGATTGAATGGACATGGACGGCACGGTACGGCAGGGTACGCTCTCGTGGATCATCATCAATGGCAACCATCAGTGGCAACCACACCCACAATTATCGGTTGAATTTGTAGGATATCAGCGCTTAGACATATGGTTTGTGGCACCAAGTGTTGCATGGACCATTAGACTAGTTTCGATCGTTAAAAAACGAAAACTTTTTCCAAATAGAACGTAAAATTCGCAAAACAAAACAGAAATCAGCTTTTTCCTTTTTTAATGTGGTTCTGTTTTTTTTTTCGTTAAGTTCTGTTTTAGCTTTAAAGTATTTTCCAGTCTTTAATTTGAAGTTTAAAACCGATTTGAACTTTAATTAAAGATCAAAATGTAAGTTCTTGGAGAAAATGTTTAAGAAGTACACATAAAAATAAGGCAAAATCTGGCAATATACTTTAATCAATGATGTTTACACTTTTAGAAACATTAATCTACAAGAAAGTAAGAAAGAATCTCTCCTCAAAATATTGTAATTATATTCGGGTAATTTACAAAATTAAAAGGATCTCTGGAATACAAAAAATTATGCCTTTCAGGCGGAATTTACTCTTAATAATTCCTTTAAAGGGTACATCACTCTTCGACTTTTTAGAACACAAAATCTCCCCTATAGTCTTGCGTTAGTCGGTGGCTTGACGTGTCGTGCCGTGTCGTGGGGAGGTCTGTTTTATGCACATTTCCATTGCTATTGTTGCTATTGTGTGTGCGGCTCCACCACCATTTCCTTCAGTACCCCCAAACCCCCACAAATTGGGGTATATAAAGCATTGAGACATCTGTGGAACAAACTTCTGCCTTGAACTTGGTGGCATGTTCTCTCATTTATGGTACTACATGCATATGTATGTATATACTTTATGGGTATATGGCGTTCCGCTCCTCGTAGTTTTTGCTACTTTGTCGGTGGCTTAGTTTATGCTTTTCGGACAGGCATTTGTTTACGGCTGCTTCAAACTTCCCTCAAAAACACACATACACACACACACACCAAAACAGGGTTCAGCAAAAGCGCTAACGAGGAAAGACCATCATCAGGGGAGCTATGGGGGTCCTGTCCTTTTGAAGAGGTTTCGATAATCGGGAACATGCGATCCGTTGAGTGTTGTTTATTCTCCTTTCAGTTTCATAAATCTGAAAGTTTGAGTGGGAACCTGAGAATAAACATTTGTCCAGGGGATAAACAATGGCTCTGGGAGGAGCAGACAGCCAAACAGACTGCCAGACAGACACTCCAGAGAGTGCCATAAATATAAACATTAAGTGCCCTCCTCCCTCTTCCTCTCCCTCTCCCTTTTCCTGCCATATTTTCATTTGCAATAAGAACATTTTGAGCGGTACTGTTGCTGTTTCTGTTCCGTGGCGCAATAAATAAATAAATAAACTTGTGATTAAGACTATTAATATTTCCGCTTGCCAGCGAATCAATTAAAATCAATTAATTTACTAGATTAATGCACAACCCATGCACATGTGTGAATCATACCGCGATCGTGCTTCTGATTTATATCGGAACTCATTCGTGAGGGCTTTAATTGACGGTTAAAGAGGGGGTAAATGTGGGGTTTGCTCATTTCTGACAGCTCTCTTGAGGCGGGACACTCACTGTTTTCCAAGAAAGAACCTCTGCACAAACAGAAATATGATAAAGGCTCACCACGTATAGTCCGACTAGTGAAAATTATTTCCATCATTTCCATTCCATACTAGTCTTTCTGGCAGTCGAGGATTAGTGATCTCTTCATTAGGAAAACTTTAGGAAACCCTCAACAGCTTAGTTTGATGCGCAAGAAATACATACTTTCAGGGCTATGCCCGCCTACCATTTGTGTTGTGGCAGTTTATTGGCTTATATGTATGTACATGTGTGTTAACTGTACATATTAGAAAACTCTTTGATATGCACTAAGCATACACCGCATACCCTTCCCTTGTCCACGCTACGTGCCCGGCCGCCCAAGATCCGCATAGTTACCCGCAACAATCCACAAAAATTTCGAAATCGCACAACAAATAATTGCCAAAAATCAACGGAAGAGTCAACTTTCATAAAATTTGATTTGAACATTGAGGTGGAGACCGCACCAAAAAAGCACCACAACCCCCAGCACCACTCACCCATCCGTCTGTCCGTCTGTTGGTGGGAATTGATAACAGGGCTGCAAAATGTGGCTAAATGGTAAATGTTTTCGAAACTGACAGCCATAATCGCTCAACGCCAACTATTTTGAAGGAGGGATGAAGAGTGCCAGAAGCATAACCAAGCCTATGTCTCCCTCAGGTCGATGGACACACCTTTCCGGTTGGAGGGGTGTTTATGGGGTGGTTTTGGATGGTCCGTAGAATAAGCGGAAACGGAACAAAGCCTCAGACATCCCCCACATTCCATCCTGCGGCTTTGGGGCTGCCTTTTGGCGTCTGATGGAGAAATTATCGCGAGTCACGCAAATGCAAAAGTTTTCTAACCCTTCTGGTGGCGGCTTTAGCTTTGGCGGCGCCCCCGATTACCAGGAAATACAAAATTAGCCAAGAATTGCGGCAAAAGCCACCGAAATGATTGTCTTTAATTGAATTTGCAGGCAGACACTGAAACACTGAATGATTTTTAATTGAATTCGGGTTAAAAATGTTCCCTCAAATCCAAAGAATAAGGGATGACGTGACCCACTTGGGACCCCCAATTGAAACCTCGTAATACTCACGCGACTGCGGCGACGCGCCAGGCGCTTTTTAATCCACTTGAGCGCCCCCTGGCGTCGGCGTGTAAAGGACATGCTGCAGAGCTGCCAGATGTGGAGGATGAGCAGCAGGAGGCGGTGCAGCCAGAATCCGACCTGCTGGCGCGTGGGCAGCGTCAGCTCCTCAAACATTAAGCGAACGAAAACACTACTCGACCGAAGGGGGAGGTGGAGGCACCGCTGCAGCCAATAAACATAACACTTTTTATAGGGGGGAACAGAACTTCTCCTGGGAATCGGCAATGAGATTATTTACTGCGGAATTTCACTTTTCACTGTATCCACTTTCTGGTTGGCTAGGGGGGCTAGGGAGGCGTGTGTTCCCTGCTGCCGGTGCGCGGACGTTGTTTCTTCAGTTGCGTTTGCGTTTGTTGGTTGTTTGAATGAGAATGCGGCCGCGTTTGTCGCCGCTGCTGCGGCGAAGGCGACGACGGCGCTAGTAACACGGGGAGAGACAGAAAGAGAGAAAGAGAGACTCACGTCGAGGCCGGCACTGAGGCTCAAGCTGAGACTGAGAGTGCTGCACTTGCGATTGTCACCCACTGATACTCTTATTGATACCCTGCCAGCAGCTGTTATGATTCTAAAGAAAGGTTGAAAATATGCTAACATATACATATGTACATATGTATGTCCATATTGACATACATACATATATACGCATTTCTGTATATGAATGCATATGTTTGTAAAAATATTCTTGCTGCAACTCTGCCAAAGCAGATCCAAATTGTAACATAAGCTGCCTTACGGACCATTATTCAGCAAGTGTATCAAATCATCGGCTTGGGTACAGTTTTTTTTTTCTTCTGTCGCCTGAGCGCTTTGTTTACACATATTTTGTGTGGCTAGCGTGCGTGTGGTTGACTGCAAAACTACATAAATAATGCAATAAACCGAACAAAAACCGAAACTGAAAAATCGAAGCTCAAACCGGGCCTTTTTGCAGTCAAAGCACATCGCGGACTTCAACGCCAGCCCAGTTAGGCCCGGCCCTCGTCGTCACCGCACCCTCTCCATCACGTTCGCTGACGCTGTCGCTGCAAACGTCGCTGCCCAAAAACTCTAGCCTAGCTGTGCACTAAATTTGATTGTCGGCAGCGTCAAACAGTAACGGCATCATCTAGCAGCAGAGGCAGTGGCAAAAAGTGATAGCAAAAGCAACAGCCGGTGAAGGCGAAGGTGTTGGTGCTCGTATCGTACTCGCACAGTGGATGTTCAAAGAAGAAAAAGTGGAAAGGTGCTAGATGCTATCAATCATGCTTTCAATGATTTGAATTTAACTATTTCAACCATCGATACGGGTGTAACATGTGCGAAAATTTGCATGTGGAAAGATATATGTATGTATTTACATATGTACATAAATACATATGTACATAAATATGTACATATGCACAATCCATTCCTATTTCAATTAAATCAATGCACAATCCATTCCTATTTCAATTAAATCAATCCCACTGTGCCCAGAACATGCATGTGCGTGAGAAGAGCAAGTGCAAGCGCTGTTATTCTACTTCCAAGCAAAAGCTCTTGCTCTTATAAAATAGAAGGAGAGGAGGCAAAGACACAAACAGAAGCAGAAACAAAAGCCCACGTCGGATTAATGTTGTTGCTGTTGGTGTTGCTACCTGTCAGCGTTGTTATTTACTCGCTGGCGTTGCCAATGCAATTTGTTGCTTCTTTCGTTGCTGCTGTATTACGGTTATTTATTTATTTATGTTAATGTTTCTGCTGCCGACGACGGCGCCGCTGCAGCTGCTGACGCTGACGCTGCATTTGCATTGTTTAGAATGAGAACGAGAAAACGAGAGAGAACAGCAGAAACAGCGGCTAACACGACAAGTAAAACTCACGCGACAAAAGCCCATAAATAAAAAGAGAGACATCTAACTTAGGAAGCCGAGAATTTGATACCCTTCTAGATACATATGTACATACATATGTACATAGAATGTTTATATGGTATTTATCGGATATTTTTCGATCTTGGGGGTTACTTATAATGTCTAGAGATAATATCTACAAAAGAGCTTCAAAACTTTGCAAGCATCTGATCAAAATATGAATACTACAGACAGGAAAGGGTATAAAAGGTGCTCACATGTGGTTGCACTGATAATTCGCTATACGATATTTTCGTGTATGAGTTCTCCCATGATACACTGAGAAAACGAGAAAGTTGTAAGATGCAATTTTGAGCTTTTTCTCATTGCAGAGAAATTTATGAAAAATTCTCAGCACGTTCGTTCAGCTTAATAAATACATATGCACATACATACATATTATTTCTCCACAGATGTTCGCTTGATACCCAGCCAGGGCCCAAATTCAGTTGTGGCACTTGTGAAGCAGATGTCGCCGATCAGTACGATGGTATCCCCATGAATTTTGTTGCTCATTCATGGAAAACAAAGGTAAGGTACGTCAAACCTTCTGCCTGGCACGGCTGGCAGGAGAAAAAAGAAATATGATTACCATATTTGTAAGCAGGTAATCGGACTCACTGGGAATCAGAGTAAGTTGAGACCATTGAGAACTTAATGTTAATGAGCACTTGAGTTATTTACATATGTACAGCTCACAGCCTCAGAGATTGTTTTTGAAAATGTTGATGTTGGGAAAAAATAGACATGGTTTTTTTTTTTTTTGTCCTTACATCTTAATCTCCACTTCATTTACGAGATTTGCACCTCAACACGCAATACGCACACTCTTGCAATTGTTTCATTGCTCTTCTATTCTTCGCTCACCAACAAACACAACAATGCAGCAACTGTACTCTCGCTCTCAGCAAATGCTAAAAGGATTAGCGTACTTTGCATTTTATTTCTTTTTGTATAATCGACTTAATGATAACCTTTGCATACTTTCATAAATATGTATAGCTTTTTGATAAATGTTATTATTTTTGTTTTAAAAACCAACCGAGCTATAGCTTTTTCGTTATATCTCTGCGAGAAGTGTGCGACTGATTTATATTTACATATGTATCTAATATCTATCAATATTCAACGCTAGACGATAGACGCATAGCTTTACGTGTATATATATTTTGATAATGGATTCCGTCGATTTGAATAAAAGTGTCGAGGAGACCGTACACATCGTCCTCAGCAAAGACGACCTGGAGAAGCAGGCGCGAAAGATTCATGATCTGAGGGGCATTCCCAAGTTGGATTTGTGGAGCTTTGAGAGTGTGGGTGGCTTCTTTATGCCCACAGAGGACATTGTCAAGTTGTCAGTGGCTCGGCAGGAACAGCTGCTGGTGCGCAACCTCATCTACGCCTTCTCGGGCGTACCCTCGTCCCACATCAAGCCGGATGCGAGTATCGACCAGATCTCAACGATGCAGCAATCGGGCCTGGCTCATGTCCGCTTTAAGATCGATGAAGGGTTCAACAGTAGCTTTCGATCCCTGGCCAACGATTTGCTGCCCCTGATCGGCCACTACATAAGTGTCCAGAGCTACATTGAGACTACTAACATGACACCAAGGGGCAGCCGCACCAGTCTGGTCCTGGCCGCTGCCTTGGGCGACAAACTGCAGGAGTACTACGATCTGCAGTCGAAGTTGGAGACGCAGATGCAGGAGCGGAAGCTCAATCTAAAGGATTTGGTGCGGCAGGTTCGACCCTGGCTCGCCATCCTGAAGGTGTTCTGCTCGATGGCACTCAGTGCCCGCGGCAAGAAGACAGGCGCCCAGATTCTCAGCAATTTGGATGAGATCTATCAGAAGCTGAAGCCAAACGAGCGGGAGCTGAAGGAGCTTGTAGAACAGATCCTGAACTCCGTCAGCAGCGTCTACATGAAGATTGTACAGCTGTGGACTCAAAAGGGCATCATCTACGACATGCAGCACGAGTTCTTTGTCGAGGATTCGGAGCGTTCCAATTCCATGAGCAGCACCCTCCTGGCCCCGGAGCAGTGCTGTCACGCCTACTGGGAGAATCGCTACACTCTACTGCCGGAGCGCCTGCCCGATTTTCTGAATCCGCTGGCTGCGGAGATATTCCATGCCGGCAAGTACCTCAATATCCTGCGGCAATGCAACGTGAAGCTGACTCTGATGCAGAGTCCACTCAGCTACAGTCCCAAAGAACAGAGCCATGTGGAGATCATTCGGAGTAGCTACCAACTGCCGGGCATGAAGCTGCTGGAGGTGCTGAAAACGGAGCACTACCTGGAGCAGCATCTGAGCAATCTGCACGACTACTTCCTATTGCAGAAGGAGGAATTCGCGGAGGCACTGCTGGCCAACTGTCAGGACCATATGCAGAGCAACGTGGACCACATGATTCCGGAGACGCTGCAGAGCCTACTCACGGAGACACTGCTAAATATCGACGATCCCTTCAAGGACCTGCTGCGCTGCCAGCTCAAGAACGGCGATGTGGCCTCCCAGCTGCAGAAGCTGATTAGCCAAGAACATGGAAAAGAAGACAAGAAGGAGGGGAACGCCAGCAGCACCAACAGCGACGAGGAGGATGATCCCTTGGATAAGCTCGCTCTCTATGGCTATGAGGCCTTTGCCCTGCGTTACGAGACCAAGTGGCCGCTCAGCCTAGTCCTCCACTCGGAGCCCCTGCAGAAAATGCAACTGCTGCAGCGCGTCCTCTTGTTTCTACGCTACGTGCAGCGTCAGATGTCGGCTCTGTGGCAAGCACCGCCCGAGAGCACTAGCCCCATCTGGCAGAACACTCGCTCTGACGCCTTGCGTCAACGTATGCTGGGCAGCATGATCAACCTGGAGCAGCACATCACCCAGGACATTGCGGAACCGCGCTGGAAGTTGCTCACTGCAGTGGTGGCCGACAGCACCCAGCACATCGACGAGGTGCTCGACCAGCTCTCCATCACCCTGGAGGAGTGTCTGCGCCTGGGCCTCCTCTCGGGGGCCATTGCCATTTTGCGATCCCTCTTCACGCTCGGCCAGGTGTGCCTCAACTTCTGCAGCTTCGCGGAGACCCCGCTCTGTGACGAGCGGTCCTTCGAAGATGGTGTGGGCGAGTACGAGACTGAGTTTGGCAGCTTCCTGCACAGCATCCTGGATCTGGTGCGGGAGCTGGCCAACTCCACCAGCACCAACGAGGATGAGCGCGAGTCCTGCAAGCAGTTGCTGCAACGCCTGGAAGCCTACAATTAGTATTTTGTTTCTCGTTTTAAATTTGTTCACGTTTCGTTTAATGTGTTTCTTTGTGCCACAGAAGCATGTCACACCTGGTGGCATGCCATCACTTCATGATCTATTGGTCACTCTCCACACCAACCAAATTAGCAAAATTAGCCGTCCAACCAAATTTGTAATGCGCGCCCAAACCCAAACCCCAAAACCCAAAACCCAAAACCCAAGACCCATTTTAAACGCAACCAAAATTCAGCCACCCTATGATGGGTTTACACCAAGTTCTCTCAATATTTCGGCCATTATGATCTCACTTTTGGTCTCACAGAAGAAACTCTGGCATCTATTATTTGGACTATCTCTAATTTCAATAAATATTTGGCACAGAAGAGTGACTAATACCAAAAGGATCCGTAAAGATCCGCTGAGGCTGACAGATATAATAATAATATGAGACTCGTATCAGTCATCCACCTATCAATGGATGGACTTTAAAGTTCCAGTTTTAATATACATAACGTAACGATGAAATATTAAGAAATGTAGTTAGTATCTATGTATGATCTATATAGTTTAGAGCAATGAAACCCCCATATTATGAGGGTCCAGCATAGGCCTAGTGTAAACACAGCACAATAGTCGGCACCTGCAATGCGACTGCACTTTTGGATCGCTTTGGCCCCATTGTTTGCCGGCTGCCGCACACAATGGGCGTGAATAATCGATATATGTATGTGTGCTGTGCTGTGCTGTGGTGAGGTGAGGTGTGTGGTTAATTCCTGGGCAGTCGCTGCGCACACCGGCGGCTGCTTATGCCCCGTCACGGTGGGGCACGGCAAGTAGGGGGCGCGTGCAACGAAATGCAGCGATTTGCATAGGATCGTAAATAATTTTAAATGGCGGTAAACAGATTTTGATGCAGTCTCCGCTGCACTGCCTGCCGACTGCCGACTGCTGACTGTCTGTCTGCTAGCCTGCCAATTTGAATTCAAAGGCCAATTGTTATGTAAATGCACCTTGCCTCTGTTGCAGACGCACGCAATGCGAGGCAAGGCGAGCTGCATGAAATTTGTAATAAATAAAAAGAAAAATGCGAAATGCGAACCAACGTACCATCGAGAGAGTCTGTCCAGAAATCACTTAATACTTATCGCTTTAAGGACAACAGGTGGTCCAGGTCCAGGTCTCGGTCCCAGCCACAGCTACAGATACAGATACAGCCACAGCCACAGTCAAGACCGATGATGATGCAACAGTTTGTGGCCAATAATAATGCACTCGAAATTATGGTAAAGTTCAGATACATTGCTTCCGAAATGTATATGATTATCTGCTTGCGAAAATGATGGACTGCCCGCAGTCCATTTGCCTTTTACTCCACTTGCATTGGATACTCCTTTCCCCTCCTCTCCCCCCCAGACCCGAACCCGATCAGAGGTTTAGCTGAAGAGCCGGGCTCCACTTATGTGTCTGGTGGTACGATGACCAGTCGTGGGAAATCCACCAGCCAAATCCGCCACCGCTGATGATGGGGTACATGAATGGGGGGCAGGTTCATTAAACCCATGGCACGCCCTACAGATGACTTCATTTGTGCCTGTTGCGCCTAGAAATGCCATAAACTTGAACCCTACTCAGCCAGCAGTTGGGTTATAAAGCGGAAGCACGGCTTCAGGGTTCACTAGGCCCCCGAAATTTACGAAACTTTTGGCAAAACAAACAAAAGGCAATCAAGCGAGACAGCCGGGTTGAGGGTTCATCATTTGGATAGCTGAAGGTTAACTAAGAGAACATTTACTAACATTTTTTGGAATAATTATAATACTTCTGGCAAGCAATGGAAAATCGTTACACATCCTCCGATCCATGAGAAATCGAACCATGCGTGCTGGACAGCATTGTCTGTATAACATCTGATGGACCTGCACTTGGAGCCGTTGGAGTAATGCCCGGATGGCCCGAGTCTGGGCGCATGCTGTATAGGAATTCATAGCCAAAGTTGCACTCGTAGATCTCCATGTTTTTGACCTTCTCCTGGTACCAGAGCAGGCGATCCGTGTTGCCGCCCAGCGAGTGATCGACCAGCCTGCGACGCTGACGGCCCCGCTCCAGGAACTCTATGTAGTCGATGGGTTTGAAATCGTTGAACCTGTTGAGTATCTCGAAGGAGTCCTCCGAGACCTTGTCATACGAGTCAGACATCTCCATTTCGCGCTTGATGCGCTCCTGGATCATCTCGTTGCGCTGCATGTCTGGCACTTCGATGGGCAGGATGCGCGAACGGATAGTGTTAATCTCGTTGTCCAGCGTGGATAGAAGCTTATCGAGAGACTCCTTTTTGGCTGCCTCGTAGATTAGTTCCTCCTTCTGCAGGGCCGTCTCGCGGGCCAGCTTTTCGGGGTCCATTTGCTTGCGTGACATCAGGATGGTCATCATGCGGTTGAGATTCAGCTCGTCCCAGAGGACAGCCATGCGCTCGTTGTAGGCCAGTCCTTGTTTTGGTTTGCTGTTGGCCCTGCAAAAGGATTTAGGATTCAGTTGAGTGGCAAAGGATATTGATGATATGTTTAACTTACTCGTTTTCCTCTTCATCCGCCTGTCGTTTGCGGGCGTTCAGCTGCTCCTCTCGTTCGATGCGTTCCATCTCCTTGCGCGTCTCCTCCTCGGCTTCGCGCTTTGCCTCGATGAGGTCCTTGTTGAGCTCATAGTACTTCTGCTCCCATGCCTGTATTGCAATCTTGCGACGCTCCTCCTTGAGCACATAGTTCATCAGCTTCTGCAGCTCGTTGTCCAGGGGCACATCGAAGCTGTGCGGCAGTTTCACCATGCGAATGCTGCTGTTGTAGTCTCCGATGCCGAGGATCTTGTAGGGCAGCGAGGGTCGGTGCTCGGTGATGCCAGTGATAATGCCACCGCCCAGGATCTCAGTCAGACAGGCATCATCGTCGCGAGCTTGGGGATTGTTCCGCTTTTGAAAAACCCTCTCAATAAACCGCTCGAAAAAGAGATCAGCTTACCCAGAATATCCCACGCCTCGAGTATCCCATCGCTGCGGGTTATATAGAGGACAGCAGGACGTGTTTCGCTCCAGGAGACGGCGGTGAGGTCGGAGGGTCGCTTCCGCCAGAAGATCGCCGAATAGGGATAGTCCTCCTTCCACAAAGCGACCACAGTGCGCCCTATGGAGACGAACAGCTCTGGATAGAAGGGATTCTTGCGGACACACACTATGGGACCATCATGCACCATCGCAAATTGCACTGAACTGTTGACAATCTCCTTCGGATCGGCGTCCGCGTACATGCCCACCCATTCGACGCGATTGATGTGCCCATAGAACGTGGCCAGGATCATGGACTGCCTTAGAGTGGGCGGGTTCTTGGCCACCAGCTTGATGGGATAATTAGCAGGGTTTTCATTGATCACCTTGGGCGATGGAGTGCGAAACGAGAACACCGAGGAGTCTGCTACGATACCCGTCAGTGGTTCATTGAAGTACAGATTGTAGATGGGCTTCACCGGCATCGCCTTGATGGCCGACTCGCTTTGGGTCAACTCCTTGGGCAGCAGTCGTGTCCGCATTTTTTCCTTCTCCCGCTTGGAGCTCTGCTCAAGATTCCAGAAGCTGACGGTGCCATCAAAGGCGCAGGTAATCAAGAACTTGTGGTGAGCACGTGTGTCTGGATCGGTGTACACCTTGCCAAAGGTATTGACGTAAAACTGATTGCCCAGCCAATAGAATCCAGTGATGGCGCCCTTGGGAGAGCTCTCCAGCGATGAGGCGGTGGCCGGGGCAACCATCATATGCTCGTCCAGCTCTATGGTCCAATTGAGAAAGTCCCCGATCATTCCACGGTATTTGGTCTGGGCGGCTGTCAGGTATTCCTCGTCATCCAAGCGTTCACAACGCCCCTGCAGATCCCATATGACCACCTGTCCGTTCTTGCAGCCGCCCAGCAGCAGATCCCCATTGAAGGGACAGAAGGTCAGTGCCGTCGTCTCGATGGGCGCCTCAAACTCCAGCTTATAGTTGAGATTATCCGAGAAGCTCCACAGCAACACGGGATTCGGCTGGAGGACCGCCTGCTGTACAAAGTCCACCTGCTGGCTGGCCGGTTTGGTGGTGGCGGGTGTGCTGAAAGCATACGAGACGGCAAGCAATCCGGACAAACGCGGATACCAGTCGGTGCCAGCCACAAAGCGCTTGTTGCTCTTCGAGATGTTCGCGAAGCAGATGAACTCCTGAAGGTACGGATTGGTGTAAGTAATCACCTGCTTGTTCGATATGAGCGTATAGTCATCGCTAAGGGGAAGACAACTCTACAGATGGGCAAAGAAATGAGATCTGTGAAGATGAACCCACCGATAGCTGTCGATCTGGTTGAAATCGAGTGTGTTAAGCAACAGCTTGATTTGATCGGACATTACGGGTGGCGGCTTCACCGGCACCTCCTCACCTTCCACAGGACTTGTGGGCTTCGGCTGCTTACCCTCCTCCTTATCCTTATCCTCCTCCACATCAGTGTCGTCCAGCTCGAGATCTGTTGGCAGCACAGAGATTATCAAATCGAAGTTAAGCAGAGATAAAAGAGATGCACTTGCCTCCTTCATCGATCTCGTAGAGATACTGCGACCAGGCGTTCGAGGGAAATGTGGGATTTGTCTGCTGTTCGCGGTGTATGAGCTCCGGGGCGGACTGAACGGAGACGGTAATCCGACGACGGGTGACATTGTCGAACTTTATGTTCTCGTTGGGCAGCAGCTCGATGACTCCGTCGCGCACGTCTCGCGCCATGCGGTAGTCAAAGGCCACGTGCTTGGGCTCCTGGATGGGGTACACGCTCTGGATCTCGACGTCGATGGGCTCGTCCTTGAAGTGCTCCACCAGGATGGTCATCTCGTCCTCGGTGCCCTGACTAACCCAGCGTCGAGCCTTCTTGCGCAGGCGCCGCTGCATCCGCCAGCGCTCAAAGGCCTCCATGTTCTGAATAATGCCCATAGCCGTCTTGGTATCCTTGGGGCTGGCAAAAAATATGAATGGATCCCCCTCCGGTGGATCGTCCACGGCTTCGGTAAGTATGGGACAGAAGCCGATCAGCACGAAGTTGTCCGGATTGAAGTTCTTGAACATCTTCATCAGATCGACCACATTCTCCAGCTCCTCGAAGAGAATGTCCCGCAGACTCTTGTATGTCACCTGCTTCCAGGGGTACTCCTGCGTTACATTCACACCCACCTCGATGTTCATAGTCTTCTGAACGTTCGCTCTGCGGAAAGGATGGGATAGAGATTGACTGAGTGACTGAGTGACTGGCCCTCAATCATCTTTCCACTCACGAGACCATGACCTTCTGGCAGCTGGGCAGCGAAAGGAGCGTGCGCCAGGACTCGTGGATATTGTATAGCTGCCGTAGATCGGTACCTAACTCCTCATCGGAGTTGGGCTCTGTGAACTTCTTGAGATATGGCGTTTTAGGTCTTTGCGTAAGGGGCACCTCCTGTTCTCCGCTCCCTCGAACACCAACCGACTCCGTCTCCAGCAGTGACGTGCCTTCCACATCCAGTGTGGTTACAGAACCAGCCTCCATTATCAAATACTGTTGAAAGCGTTGAAAGCGCTCGTTCACACCGATTTGTTTTTGGTTCAAATGTTTTCTCTACTGACAAATATAAACTGAAAACCCAGATACTGTTATGGCAATACGATACGTGTACTACTGGGGCATGCGCAGGGCAGGCGGTGTGTCTGACTACACTGACAGAAAATCCTTTGAAATTTGATTGAAATAAGATTTACAGAACCGAATGAGAGGTAGTTGGATCCGAAAGTATCCTATTTATATGATTAGCGTGCGAATATCTGTATATTCTTCTATATATGTATGTAGGTACCATTTTTATTGCCTGTAAAGAAGAATATCCTCTGTGACTGCTTCGCTCTATCTCCTTCTCTCACCCTCCCTCAGTGTGGCTTAGCAATACAGGGTGGGTTCTTATATCAGACATGCACTCAGAGAGAAAGCTTCTGAGTTGGACTCCTGCCAAGTCCTGAAATTCGAGTATTCTTCAATTCTGAAGGCTTTCTTTGTCTCATTGTAGATCTTCTGGTTTTTAAAGGTCCTTTGAAAAAAGAAAGCACCGGCATAGCTAAAGACAAAAAGGTGACTTTTGCTTGGGTCTCAATTTTTATTTCTAAAATGATGTATAGTTTTTCCTCAGTGTCATTTCTCCGGTTAAGGTTTTGTTGAATTTCTCTCCATGACGATCCCCTATCCTCCCCTTTCCTCCCTTGGCCCCGTGGCAACCGTGTCTTGAACGCACAAAAACAGAATTAAGTTGAAACATTTTCACTCATTTACATGCATCCGAATGGCCGACTCCGACTCCGACTCTGACTCCTGGCCAATTTTTCCGCAACAATTTTGAGTGGGTGATTGCCTTGTTGTGGAGCTGTCTGTTGGAGCTGAAGCTGGAGCTGGAGCTGTAGCTCCGGACTTCGACTTCACCTTCGCCTCTGAAGCTGTGGCTGCGGCTGCGGCTGTGGCTGTGGCTGAGGCCTGTCTTCGATGTCGTTGTCGTTGGGGATGTTGGAGGCAGCAGCCAGCCGCATTTCACATCATTATCTCTGACCAAATACGGAACTATGCGCAAAAAACGCAATTGTGTGTCACTCATGGGGGCTTCAAAAAACCGAATCCGAGCAGCAGCAGCAGGCCGAAAAAAAACGCATAAAACTCTGGCAAGAAATATGTGTTTCTTGTGTGATCTGTGGCAGCAGCATCAGCATCAGCGGGAGCAGCAGCAATAGTTGTTGTCCGAGTCCCAGTGCCAGTGCAGTGGCAGTGCCAGTTCCTGACCCTGCCATCCGTCTCCCGCTTGTTGAAGAGATCGGTTCAGAGATCGGTTCAACAAACGCCACAATGGAAAGTCTCCTGGCGAGAGGAGTCTCGTCTCGTCTCTCTCTCTCTCTCTCTCTCTCTCTCTCTTTCTCTCTGTTGACGAACGCACTACGCAATCGAAATCGAAAGTTCTCTGATGGACAGCAGCTGCAGCAGAGTCAATGCACTGTGCGCCGCGTAGTGGCATGCCACCGTGGATGAGTGGCACACATTTAATGGATGCACGTCGCTCACTTTCATTCTGGGCGGCGGTGGCAGCGTCAGTGGCAGCGTCTGCCCAGCCAGTGCTCAACTTTCGATTTTAAATGCAATTTATGCACCTGTCACTCAGTCCACTGATAACTTGCAACTTGCAACTCCGATTAGCCACACCAGGCTATTGTGTGCCTCCGCTGCCACTGTTACTGCCACAGCCGCCTCCGGATACGATACTTGCGGTGGCAAGTCACAAGAGCAGCCACTGCCGCCGTCGCCGCCACAAAAGCAAATAAATCACTGGACAAATTGTTGACAAAACATTTCGTAATTTAAATAAAAGAAAAACGCGACAACGTTGCTGCCGATAGTCGCCACAGCCGTTGCCAGCCGATAGTTGGTGGCATGCAACAAATGCAGCCCAGACCCGATCGAACCGCACAGGCTCCACAACAACTTCCTCATCCGTCCAGCCGTTCAGCCGTCCAGCAATGGCACAGGCACAGGCCCCACAACAATGACGACAGCCAGCGCCACAACAACGACAACGCCGCCTCTCGGGGGCAGGCTGATAATTTTCTGATTGTGCCCCTCATATGTGCCTCTCTGTGTATGAGTGTTTCCGAGGTGCAACAGCAGCAGAAAGAGCAACAGCAAGAGCAACAGCAGTGGCAGTGGCAGCTCCCCCCTTGACCTTATTGACAACGTTGCAACGTTCAGATGGCAGAAAAGGAAAGGTTAAGTCATCAACTCGAAGATTGGATACGCTAGGGATTGGGATTGGGATGATAAAAGGGCCAAGCTGTTCGAAGCCAAGCAATCGGAAAGGGAAGGGTTTTTTGCTTTCCAGATTGCTCACAAAAGTGACTTCTTTCTTATCCTTTTTTTTAAATATATATAAATGCAACTCAATTCCCAGCAGAGATTTCACTCTAGAGAGTGTCTTTTTGTATGGATTTTATTCCATTTGTTATGTTTTTTTATGAAAATTGTATCCCTGTTCAACGATAAACGCTCTATATTCGTATTCTTTAAGAACAATTCCCGAATTGTTAGATCCTCTCACAGCCAAAGAAAAACGCAGCTGATGGAAAGGGGGGAGGGCGGTAGGGGGGAACCTATTCCATCATTCTTCTAATCGCCTTAGAGGGTATCAGGTATCAGGGACCTCAAATCCCGCCTTGGCTGCCATCATAATCCCCAAAAGAAAAAACGTCCATGCAACAAAGAGGCAACATTCGAGGTAGTGGCAGCAAGCGCAGCAAGCAGTCAGCAGTCAACAGTCAGGAGTTGTACAACTGGCGACAAAATGTTGCATGTTTGTGTCGGCTGTCACCGGAGCTTGGCCAGGAGTCGTTGCTGCTGCTGCCCCACCGCACCCCCCGGAACGTACAACCGATTGGGGGAATGTATGCAAAGAGGTGCTAAAAAGATCAGAGGCAGCGATTTATCTTCATTTGCATTTGACGTCGCTGGCTGTGTGTCAAAAAGGTGTTAAGTGCCAGGCAAGAGACCAGACCCCCAAACCGATTTGAGGCGACTCGAAGCCCCGCTGCCCCGCACTGCGGCGCCGCTTTTGATGACAACGGCAGGGGAGGCAGATAGAGAAAGAGAGAGAAAGGGATGGCTGTGGCAGTGGCTGTGGCAGCCCCATCAACAAGTAGCCGATGCGCATAATTTTCTATATTTTATAACTTTTGTGGTTGCCGAAAATATTGAGAAAAACTCTTTTCACACAGCGCACATCAATCCGTTGAACCGCCACCGATGCCACCGTTGCCGCCGCCCAATAAGGCGCTAAAACCCCCCAGCACGAAATGCTATTATGGCCAGGAAAATTTGCCAAAAAGAAAACTCAACCACAATGGCCACTTCTAGCCGGGCCAAGTTGTGCCGGACCAAAAGCTGAAGCTTAAGCTAAAGTTAAGGCCAAGACGGTGACGGCGACTGAGACGGAGACGGAGATGGAGACGGAGACGAAGGCTAAGCGTTAGATAGTCGCACCGATAAAAGGGACATGAAATTCAAATTTGAGTGTCTGCAAATTTGCCAGGCGACTTATCAGCCGAAGAGTGAAATTTGCAACCAACTCGTAGAAACGGCTTCCGTATTACTACCGACGTTTTGTGAATTATGTGAGAAATTTGTTAGTGGGCTAAATAGTTTACTGATTTGCCTGCCTGCCAGCCTGCCTGCCGCTCGATGGCGCAACATGTGGTAGAAGGAAGTGCCCATAGATTTCTGGGATGAGATTAGGCTAGCGGAAAGCCATGGAATACCATTAAAAATGGGCCATTAAGACAGAACCCAAAAATAGACTACATATGGCTTAGACCCAGCTTGGCTGTCTTTAATCTTAATCTTTAATCGCAAATCTCAGTGTTTTTCCCCTGTGAGAGTGACTGACCTGACTAATTGTTGGCTAGTAAAAACATTCATCGCACTATGAAATGATCGCATAATTTTCACAAGAGGAAGCTCGTCCATTGGTGAAAGTGAAGACACTCTCGGCATTGCCTCTAATTGACTATGAAACGATGTAGATGTACGATTTTGGTATCTTGTAAACATGCAGCATGAAATGTGTATCATTTATTAAATTTCTTAAAGAGAAATCACTCTTAACATAGTATCTTTTATATAATTTAAGCTCTACAGTTCTCAAGAATGAATTGAGCTGCGCATTCCGTTTAATTTCAATAGATATCAATCAGATGTTGGTTTTCTATTACTAAGAATTCTATATTTTTATGCAGAGATATCTGTGTGAGATCCATTACCTATTTCCAATCAGATATCCTTTTATCATGATAATACATGTGCCCCGTCCCCCTATATCTGTCTCAATGGGAATCCTCTTTTGAATTGATTAAAACTCAAAAATTAGACTACTGCCACATTGGATTGTAATTGGAATTAGGAATTAGGGGCAGAGAGACCAAGACCAAAGATCGTGGCTGAGTTGGGGAGCTGTAGCTGTAGCTGGAGCTCGGGAGTGTGACAGAGTGATAATCCCCGGAGAAATATGCACACAAATTAGGTATGCATGTGCCCCAAAGTGGGGGGAGTCCAAGAGGTGGAGGCTTGGCCATTGTGTGGCATATTTAAAGTTGTAAAATAGCAAACAAAACACGTTTGACCGACATTCGTGACCAAAGTGCGGCGGCGGCTGCCGTAGTCTGGGGGCTTCATCTACAGACGGAGACGGAGGCTGAACCAGGATTTCAATTTCAATTTCGATTTCGCTTTGGCCGGGCGACAAATGTGGTCCGGTGCTCTGGCGCTGACCGTGTGACTACTTTAGCAAATGAAAATGGTTCGGAAAATAAGGAAAACCAAAAAAAAACAACAAAAAATACGAAGGAAGGTTGACTGAGGAAAACGCCAGAGTGGAAATAATTTATGATGCACTTTTTTTTCCTCTAGCTGGAACTGGGACTGTGACTGGGGGCTGGGGCTGGGGTTGGCTCTGAGCCGCACTTTTGGTGGATATGTGAGTCATGGTGCGCCGCCACTCGCCGCCAGGTGTCGCTCAGTGCTCAAAACAAAAGTGAAACCATTCTCTCTCTCTCTACCTCTCTTTCTACAGCTGTATGGCTATCTCTTTCAGGGTTTGTTTGAGGGTAAAAAACCCACAGAGACCGCAGCGCAGTAGAGACCCTAAAATATGGCGCATTTGATATTTATGATTGTCTGCGTTTTAGCGTTTTAATCACATACCGACGGACGGACAAACGGAGCAGCGGAGACCCAGAGACCAGGGTGCACTGACCTGCCCCAACCCACGTGGAACGGCCAGCAAGCCAGCCAGCCAGACAGCCAAACAGCCAGCTACTTGGTTTGGTGGCAGTGGCAGCTACTGTATTTGCGGTGAAAATCCCTACCAATGGAGCTCGGGACCTGGGGCCTCCTCTAACTATGTTAAACAGCGAAATCAGGCTCTGGCTATGGCTATAGCTATGGCTATGGCTCTGACTCTGGCCAAGAGCAGGCTCATGACTTCCAGCATCATCAAGATAAAGCGCATGACATACGGCGACAAGAAGCTACCAGAGCGTGCCGCCGGGAGGAGGTCGCCTCTATCGTCATCGTCATGGCCACAGCGGTCGTCCAAAACTGAACCTCAAGCTGGGGCTGGGGCTGGGGCTGGGGCTAAGGCTGCGGCTGAGGCCTGAGACTGAGGCCTGAGCCTGTGACCAAATTTGGTCAAACGTGCAACATTTCAGCCGCACGCTGTCAAAGCGTTTGTGGCGTAGAAAGCGAAATTTTCGCTGGGAGTCTCTGCTGTGACTGAGGTAATCCAGGCTACTAAACTACGAGAATTACGAGAATGTGGCAACAGTGAAAATGAAAGTCTTTTGGCGAAAAACTTCGAAAGGAAGAGCCCCTCTCTCCTCCTCCACACAGAGATAGATCTCAATTTTGCAGACAGTACGAATGCCATCTTTATGGAAAAATGCCATTTGAAGTGTCATAAATCATTTGGCAAATCAAGGTCCACCCAGGGAAAGACAATTTATTTTATAATCGTTGAATCGTTGAATGGGCGCTTGTTTTTCCTTTTGCCACTGATGACATCACGAGGCTCTCCAGCTCCCTAGCTCTCCAGCTCTCTGGTGTGGTATCTGTGCGATCATTACGATCTTGTCAGGGTGCTACGGTGCTGCATGCCTCATTGCTGTTCATTTGTGGCAACGTGGCAACATCAGCATTAACGCCAGACATTACCATGCAGCGGCGGCGGCTGCAGCGGCCCACGCGGCGAATGTGTAATCAATCAACTGGCCATCGCGGAGGCCAAGGCAGAAGCAGCCTCTGCCGCTGCTAATGGTGCTGCTGCCAAGACAGTGGAGAGTGTCAGGGGCATGGACGGCAGGCTGCCTGCCACACGAGCTGGGGCTGGTGCTGGTGCTGGTGTTGGTTTGGTGCGTTGCCCGTACGCCATTAGAGGGCGTAATTACATTTTTATTGAAGTCTCCACACACAGGTGTTGCATCTGCCTCAAGAGGCATTGTCGGTAGAGCGAAAGGGTGAGAGGAAAGGGAAGGGGGAGGGAAAGGGACAGAGCAGTGGCAAATGAAAAGCTCTCATGAAAATTAAGGCTCGTTTCCGGCGTACAGAAATCGACAAAACATCGACGAAAATTTACATAGTTTGCCGCCCCCGATGGCAATTTTAATGATTAATTTTCTCAGGCCTCCCCTCTACCACCCCGAAATAAATGGAAAATCAAGGCGTCAAATGAAGGAGTTTTAATACCCTTTCGGGCAACAGCTCTTTAGCACTAAGCCACAAAGCCACTAAACAGCTCTAACTGGGCGATTAATCTGCATCTAGACAACTTAATCGATGCTTAAAGCGAGGTGCAAGCGCAAAAGGTTTTAGCCAAGTTGAGGCCGAGAGCAAAGTCCCCTCAAACTTCATGGGAGGGTATGTGTGTGGCACAGCTCTTAGAGCTCTCGAGATCGATATAAATCTACAATTTTAATTTTATTTGGCAGCAATACTGTATATGAATGCGACTGTCGATAAACATCGAGGGGCACGACACAGCACCCAGCATTCTGGCTGCGACTCGGCGCAGTGCCAGAAGTGATCTTGGCCGAAAACCAAAACCAGACCGAGCTGACATTTTCGTGGGTGTGGGCCAACGCCACTCCACTCCACTCCACACCACTCCGCAAAGACAAAGCCGCAGTTGGGCATAAAAAAGGTCAACAGGCAGCAATCAAAATAGTTGAAAATAACTCAATTTTCTAGAGCAATTAACATGCTGCCACTGGCATCGATCTGGAGATCGATCTTTTATGCCAAAGCGATATACCCACACACACATTTGGCGGCAAACTTGAATGCAACACACTCATTGCTCGTATTCGTATTCGTATTCAAACGAATATGTGAATATGTGGGCATGGCAGAGACAGAGCCAGAGAGAGAGAGATAAAGAAAAATTGCATGTAATTAACAGTTAATAATCAAAAATTACGTATACGCATGCGCATGCGCGGCCGAGTCGAAGCAATTAATTTGCCCATCGATTTTGGCCACTGTCGGCACTTTGAGAGTCTCCTCTCCCCCAACCACAGATCGGAGTCTCTCTTGGCCTCTCTGACATCCAGCAAAGTGGCAGCCACAGCAGCTACAGCAGCAGCATCGTCAGTGGCACCACCGAACCATCGGTGAGGAGCAGCTTCACCCGCAACGAAAGTTGCGCATTCTTTTAGCTCGCTTGAGTGAAATGAAAAGTGAAATTATTTATTATTAATGAAATTAATATATAATCATGTTTCTTTTTTGTATTTTTGGGTGCGTATGCCTTTTGTATGACAGCAGCACGTACATATGTATGTTAAATCACAAAAAAGCGACAATAAATAACCAACCAAGCAACCAACCAACCAACCAACCGACCAACAAAATGCTCCCCAGTCCAGCAGCCCAGCAGCCAAAAGACTCCCAACTCCAACACGTTTCTCAGCGTCACAGCAGCAGCGGCAGCCCCAACAGACACAGATAAAAAGATACTTTGGTCCGGCATTAAAAAAGTTCACTTTCGTTTGTGTCCAAAAACTACATTGTACATGGCATATGCTCCCAGTCGCAGTCGCTGTCGCAGTCGCAGCTTCCATCTACCATCTTCCCATATGATAATGAACACGTAAAATAGGGGGAAAAGATGTTCGCAAAAATTGTCCAAAAACCAGTTGCTGCACCAAAAATCATTGCAAATCGCTGGCAGATGCTCCTGCTTCTGCAGTCCAAGCAGATGGGGGCAGGATGGAATCCTGCAGCGCATCCACTGACAGACAGACAGACAGACAGACAGACAGTCGAGTCGCTGAAGGTCGCTGCTTGCTGGTTAGCGTTGTCACAGAATCTCTGCTCAGTCATAAATATCGCCTGAAATATGAACTTGGCTTTGTGAAATATGGTCTGCCAAACGGTACTAAATAATGACAAAAAGTGAACACCTATTAAGAGCAGACCAGCAGGCTCCAACATACATACTACATATAGCCTCAAGGAACACAAAGCGGAACGAGTACTATATCATGCCATAGAAGTAGTGAGACAGGAGTTTGAAAGTAGGCTGGAGAGATAGACATAGATAGACATAGAGAGAGTTGCAGTAGCCTAAATAAAGAACAGTTTGTAATTAAGAAGAGATTTAAGGGTACTCAAAAGGTGCATAGATCTGAGGTACACTTAAAGAGAGTTGCAGGCGACAGTTCAATCATAATTGAGAAAGAAAGCCCCACACACAATAGAGTCAAATCATCAAGAGAGTGAGTAGTTTCCACTAAAAGAGAGTCACTAATAAAACAATATATGTAACTGCATATTTGAGTAACTGTACTCCATATACTACACAAATATATGCACATACTGTATAGCGTTCATCAGGATATCCGCCAATTGAATTGCCAAAATTTGTTCAGGTAATACACCCGTACGTACACTCGTTGTGCCATAAACAATCAAATAACTAACATATAACTTAATTTGGCTTAATGGCATTCATAAATTGCACCCTATAAAAATCAAATAAATGTGCAGCCAATTTCCCAAAGGAGAGTCAAGAGAGGTCTCTCTCTCTCTCTCTCTCTCTGGCCTGCACTCAATGCGTTACAAATTAAATACGAAATTTATGCAATTTTCAATTTCCTTGTGGCCTTTTTAATTAAAACATAAATATGTATATGGAATATTTCACAACTATCTCGCTCTATCTCTCTCTGTCTGTGGCATCCATATCCACGTCTGTGGCAACACATTACGAGTAAGAGTACGAGTACGAGCTGGAGTCTGGCCAAAATTAATTCAGCAAATAAATAATAAAATCATTTACAATATAATTGCAACGGGCCAACAAAAACACTTTCACCTTCGCCACGAAATACCCCACCAGACACCAGACAACAGACACGAGGCAGGAGGCAGGAGGCAGTGGCCAGGGGGCAGGGGGCAGGCAGCGCAGGTGGCAAGAGGGGGGGGGGGGGGCAAACCATTGCTGGTTTTTATTTATGCTTTGTGGGTGTTCAACATGCAGCATTTGACTTTTTACCACTGTTTCGGCCCCACCACGACTCGTGTGGCATGCCTCTCGTGTAGTGCCGCACTGCCGCATAAACATATTTATGTACAGATGTATTAAGGCGTACAGATTTTATGGGGATCCCAGTGCCTGCAATTAGCAGCAGCCATAGACGGAGCCACAGTCCCAGTCCCAGCCTAAGAAAGCAAATCGGTGCGAAATGTGTTTTAAAAATTGCATTTAATTTCGGCCCTGGCTCCATGGCTCCATGACTCCACTCCCACTCAAGACACTCATTCCGTCAGCCATTCATCCACCCATCATCCACTGGCATCTTTCTGGGAAATCTTCGATTAACATCACAATAGAATCTGGCGTTTGCACCTGCCGCCAGCCACCCAGCCACCCGTCGAGAGCCGCCCAGCCTCTGTCCCCATTCAATTAATTAACCATTAAACACAGTTTGAATTGGCTTAAAGCACATACACATACATAGACCAAAAATATACAAACTTTATAACGAGGCTCGACGACAAAGATATGGAAGCGTCTCCTCAGCAGTCAACTGATTGACCAGATAAGTCTTTTCACACACACGCGCTGCACACTGGATTCAGACTTGGGGAAATCGTTGGAAACCCAATCTTTTCCTCAATATTTTCTGTACGCTGAAGTACAGAAGGAAGGAACCTTGGGCTTATACTAGAGCTACTTTGACAGTTGTTACGAAATATGAATACCATATTTTTAGCATGTAATCCGATACTCAACAATAGGCTAAAGTAGTGCGAACATAAATAGAAACAGAATCAGGCAGAGCTATACAATTGTAATGCTTGAAAAGAATGTGAGTTATAAATATACATATGTACTTTATATAGGAAAGTAATCGAAGGAAAGCCAAAGCAAAGCAAATATGTAATTGTTTTCCTTTATTGTTCAGGATGAAATTTATAAATAAATATAGAACATATACAATCAATTCTTTAGATTTTCCCATATTAGTATTCCAAATATTCCCCCCACCCTTTTTTCCCATTAATTAAACAAAACGACACCTTTCGCTGGGTCCTAGTCCTAGTCGAAAGGACAATCAAAGTAAGTATCGATTTCCAGGCAGGTGAATGCCCATTCAATAATAATTGATCCAATGTTCGATGGCTATGGCACCAGGCCACCGGTGGCTCATAAGTCATTACCCAAGTGGCAGGCATTTGTTATGTGGCACACACAAAATGCCAATGAACTCGCGGGCCAGAGTTTTATCGGGTCTGATTCCGCTTAGAAACTGCCATAAAGAAACGGAAGCGTCCTCAAGTGTAATTTGCGGCCACTTGACATGCATATCGATGCGACTTTTGTCCAATCCACAAAGAGAGGGGCAAGACAAGGCACTCGAAGGCCATTCGTGGACAGTGGACAGTGGACCCTGGACAATGGACAGCAGACAGTGGACAGAGAGGGATCGCTGCGGATGAACGGATGGATCTGTCCGTCGGTATGGGTTTGCTTGGCAACGGCTTGAGCCGGGGGACCGCCAAAGTGCATGCTCAAAACGCGTTAAACGATGATTTAATGCCAATAAATAAGTGTAAACGTTCATTACAGATAATTAATGTATCTGCACAGAGGTCAGACAGTCAGAGAGGCAGAGACTCTGAGACTCTGAGGCCTGTGTTCGCTGTCTGAGGAGGCCTGGGCATGGTTGGATCTTCGGGTATGGGTTGGATATGGGAAAAGTGAAACTTCAATTAGACGGCTTAACAGCATTATGGCGTGGACGATTAAGACTTAAATTACGGGTATTCGTATGAGAGGAGCTGGCAGTGTGTAAATGCATAAGGAATTGACATTTCACCTGTACCACCACCGCCGCCACCGCCGCCGCTGCCGCCGCTGCCGCCGCTGCCGACGCTGACGCCGCTGCGAAGATCGTTTCGGGGCCGTCACTGCCATTGATCTCTTTATCTTGTTCATAGACCCGAGGGTCGGAGAGATGGCGCAGTCTCGGTCTCCGTGTCCGTCTCTGTCTGGGCTGGTGTTGCACATGCCCCAAATCCATGCAACAATCTCAAAATGCTGGCTAGCTGGCTGGCTGACAATGTCGCCCAATTCGTCTTGGAGTTTTCATGCCTGGCGGCTGCGAAATTTTGGCCCCCAACTTTGGTCCCCGTTTCAGTCTCAGTTTTCAGTTTTCAGTCTTCAGTTTTCAGTTTTCAGCGCTCCGTTTTTGCTCAGTTTTTCGCAGTTTTGTCAGTGTTCGGTGTTCGGTTTCGGCCGTTTTCGGCCTGCCTTTTCAATTTAAAATGTAAATCAAGTGTGAAAAACAAAATCTGCAGCGAAAGTGTTGCAATTGCAATTTGCTCGTTGCGATTTTTGACATTTCTTGCTCCGAGGCTGTGTATTGATTTATTTTGATTGTTAATCAATTTGGCCAGAGCTGCCCCTCTCCGCCCCTCCCAATCCCACCCCACCCAACGAACGCTCTGTGTCGCTCTGGTAATAGTTCAATGAAATTATAAATCAGTCGCCGCGGCGCGACCAGCACTCCCCGACTTCAGCGGCGAGTCCCATCGTCGCGTTGCGTCCCGTCTTGACTCGACTTGATTCTCCGGTTGATTGTCGCCTTATCGAGTGCCGGGTTTCCACATGGGCGGGCAGGGGTGCGGTAGGGGTGGTACACAAGCCCGAAAGAATGCAAATGACACACTTTTGCTCTCTTTGGCCGCTGGCACTTTTAACCCACTGAGGGTTTTTGCCACATGTTGCACGCACGTTGAGAAAGTGAAAACAAATGTATCTTTGTTTCTGTAGCACTTTCATCATTAAGATACTACCCTGTAACTGTAAGCAAAGGATGTATCTATATATGTACATATCATGTACCTATATACAATCCTTAATCCTAAGAGGCTTTTAAAGTGAAGAAATTCTTTATATTTCCTCAACTTTTGTTGGTGGCATTCCAAGTATTTCTCAATTAACTGTTATTCTGTTATTCTCAAGAAATTCTTCTATTATACCAAGGAATTCCAACGCCCAAAAGAGTTGGCCAGAACACCCCACATCCTTGGGTTAACCTGGTCACATGGCAGCTCATTTGTCAGGCTGATCTTTTGTGGGATTAGTGAAAAGCCAAAGCCAATGCCAATGCCATTGCAAGAGAAAAGGAAAAAGGTTACAGGCGCCATTTGCGCATGCGCATGCGCGTGCCCGTGCGGCTGTGGCTGCACGCAAATTACGCAGTCATAAATCATGGGAACCCACTTTATGGCTGCTTCCTGGGATGGGCTTTTTGGGGGAGTAGCCCCAACTGTCACCGTTGCTGATTGCCGGTGGCTGCCACTGATGCCACTGAAGCCACCGAGGCCGTTGTTGCTGAGACTCTGGTGGAGATTAGCGAGAAGCGATAAACACATAAACTCAAATAAATTGCAAAGAAAGTGGATGCGAACATCGGCCAATGAATGCTGACTGCCTGACTGCCTCAACGCCTGACCGCCCGCCTGCCTGCCTGCCTGCCAATAGCGACGCGACGGTCGCGTGCGTAAGCAATTACATGGCTTAGGTGGAAGCCCAGTCACAGTCGCAGTCCCAGTCCCAGTCCCGTATCCCAGTCCGTATCGCTGGTGTCCAAGCCAAAGGTGCGGTGCAGTGCAGTGCGGGGCATCGCGGTAGTGTCAGTGTGGCATGTGTGTGCATCTGCGGTTAGCTTTGACATTTGAACGCCTGACCCTGACCCACAAAAGACACACACGAAGCGGGCCACAAGCTTTTCAAATTGAAATAAAAAACGGAAAAGAAAAGAAAACTCTGTGACGTCAATCACACTCTCTGGCACTTGATTTTTCCAGCCCCAGCTTCAGCTCTAGCGACTCCTCCTCTACCTCTCTGGTGGCATGCAAATCTTCTTGTTTTCTTCTTATTTTACCTCTTCACTGGTATTTCTTTTCATTCCATTTCGCTTTGTCTGGTTTTTGTTGCTTCGTTTACTTCTTGTCGGTCGCGTCGGTCGCGGCGGTCGCGGTCGGCTGCTGCTGCTGCTGCCGCTGTGCCCCCAAGGTTAACGGCGCAAACAAAGCGGGCCAAACATCGGGCCAAATGGATTCAACCAAAATGAAATGGAACGGACTGTGGAGAGCGGAGGATCGTCATGGATCGTCACTGGGGCCCCAGTGGCTAGAGATGGACAAGTGACAGGCCGCGCGACTCTCAAGAGATTGAATGAATCTCAAGCTCGAATGTGGGCTATGGGAAATCTCATGGGAATAGTAATTTTTGTTTTCTTATTTCGATAAGTAATTTTTAGCTGAAAAATTCATATGTCACTTGTTCACTATTTTTATGGAATAAACATTTTATTTCATTGGTTTTCAAAGGAATAATCCACCTGTAACTAATGCTGTAACTCTAAATATTATATACAAAATAGATCATATTAATTAAAGACAACGATTCGCTTAATATAAACGGATGTCCCATTCAAGTGGCGACAGAATGGTGACCCCGATATTATTTTGCAAATATTGTCAGCATTAAACCTGAATCTTCCTTTTGATCAAATGGCAATCATTCAATAGAAAACTGATAGAAAACTGGTATAATGGGGTTTCGTATTATTATTCCAACATAATTGGAATATTTAAAGGGAATAGTTCCTTTTGATTCCTTTCAATGTACAATTCTTTGTCGGAAACCCCTAGATAGATCATTATTATATCCCCACCATAATCATACATATTGTATGTGATACCAACGACAAATCACGAGAGACGAGACTCTCACGCTCTGATTTGGCTATGCGATGGGAGACGGAGACCGACACCGAGACTGGGACCGAGACCGAAAGACCCTCTCTAGGCCCATGGGGCACTTCGGCACTGACTTTGTTCTTCTCTCGATGCCAAACCCAAAACGTCACTCCAAAAAGCCAACACTCAACCCGGTCCCGGTCCCGATCGCGGTCCCTGTCGCGATCGCGATCGCGTCGTCGAGCCTGAGATTCCGTTGAGTAGCCGTCTGAGGAGCAGGCGGCACTGGGCACTGGCACTGGCACTGGCACCGGCCGCTCTGACAGCCGCCTGGCATATTCATTTTTATGGGCTCAAAAGCTGGGCCTCGCTCTGAGGAACAGCTGCATTCTTAGAAGTCAGAGCCATGACCGCCGCCCCTCACCGACATCTCTGTTGCTTGGTTGGTTCTCTCACTGCCTAACTCTTGCGGTATTTTGTGGCTGATTGAAGAGACGGACGGGTCGTCGTCGTCGTCTCAATGTGTTGTTGGCTGCTGCCACAGCAGCCGCCATCTCCTCTTGTGGCTTCTTGGCCACATTTCGTAAGGGCGTTGCAGAGAGGTTCTGATTACAAATTGAATTTTATTAGTTGCCTTTCGCGCTGCTGCATTGATTTATGATATTTCTACAAAAATTCAGTTTCGTTCGTATCCATTCCCCAACTAGAACTGCGGTTCGTAGGTTGTTTTTTAATTAAGTCCAAGTGTCAATATGATTTATGTTTCGGCCACAACACACATACACACACACACACACACACACACACACACACATACACATATCTATAATTAAAAGAAATGAAAGAGATTGGAAATGATTTCTAGTCACAGCTCTTCCCTGGCTTTCCCTGGGCTCTCAGGCTCAGGCCTAGAGACTCCTCTTTGGAGGTGGAGGTGGAGGTGGAAATGGACGTGGAGGAGGATATTGCGTGCGATTGCATTACGAGTGAAATTTGCCAGTTTTTACAAAAGATCTTGAGATATTGATAACCTTTTTGCCTAGGTTTTGGGTTGCTTGCTGTCTCTCCGCCACCACCACCACCACCGCCCGATGATGATGATGATGCTGATGCTGACATCATCAGAGCCAAAGCCAAAGCCAAGCTGGCAATTTCATTGAATGCCATGGCATCGCATCGCATCCATTTGGGTTGGTTTTGATTACATAAATTTGGCGCCAACGTCGCCTCCGTCTCCAAAGCGATCATCGTGGGCCACAAAACCGATGCAGAGCGATGCAAAGCGATGCGGTTCCATTTGCATCTTCAAAGTCCAAAGCTGTTGCTGGCTGGCTGGTGGACTGGTGGCTCTCAAAATGTGGGTCAGCGGTCGGTCGGTCGGTCGGTCGGTCTTCGATATGGGTGCGGCTCTGGACATCGCCATATGTAATTACAATAACTGCAACTGCAACTTCAACTGCAACATCACATCCAATGCAAACAACAACGGAACGGAACGGAACATATGGAGTGCTCTGGCGGTGCTGTATATCAAAGTAAAATGTCTCGGAAACCTGTCGCTTTTAATTAAAGGCCCCGCAAAACTCAGACTCTAAGTAACTTTTCATGTTTCAAGCTATGCGTACAATTTTAAGCGACAGCGCCACCAACACTGGTCTGCTGCTCTGCTGCCCCATGCCCCATGCTCCACGATCAGCCGCCACACAAAAGCAAAAGCATTCAACATCAAAATAACTTTTGCATTTAGTCATAACTGCATTTAAAATGCTTCGACTGCCGTGTGTTATTGTTGCAAGTAAATATGGTAAATGTTTTTCGGGGTTTCAGTTGTCGTATGCAAAAAAAAATAAAAATTTGGGCTTGGGCTTGGGTTTGAGTTTGGGCTTTGGGTCCGACCCACTTCTGTCATGTTGCACGATAAATACGCTGGAGATTTATTGTTTGCCACAGTGGCAGGCATAATTACAATTTATGCCCAAGGTGGTCTCCACACACACAAACTCCTGCAGCAGCACCTTGTGCAATAGATCCCCCCAAACCCAAACCCCAAACCCCAAACCCCAAACACCAACTCCAACACCATCTCGTATACGTACTTCAGTACCGCTTTGAGCCAAGTTCAAAAGCATGTTTGAGGAAGCTGTCGCCAGAGACAAAGCCCCATACAAATTGCCAAAGGAAGCTGTCTCTCTCTCGTTTGCTGTTTACCTGTCTCGCAGTTGCCATTATTCTTGCCTGAATCAAAAGTGAACACCAAAACAATATGGCTTTAAGGCTTTGGCTATACGAAAAGATCGAAGATAGCAATACCCTAAGAACAGATTGTAAGATAAGTGATAATATAATGGCGGCATTAGAACATTTTGCAGCTTTCAGCTAGGTTCTATCTTTTAGGCTCTGACTATTAAATTAACATACAAAAATGTTGGCTTGTTCGCCTCATATCTTCAAGATTTCATTATCATTATGGCGAAATGGATGATCTAGCTAAAGTTTCCCATCCCATGCCATCCCATGCCCAGGCATTCCATAGGTACATCAAAAGGCGAAACTTTCGCATTGGGGTGGCATTAGGGAAGGCACACAGAGGCAGAGGCAGAGGCATTACATCATGTGACTCAAGTCGAGAGTCAGGTCGAGTCGAGTCGAGTTGAGTCTTTGAGCACTTTTGGTCTATTGTTGAGCACATAATTAAGCACCGCTTAGCTTATGTAATTAACGTCAGGCCAAATGGCAGGCAGCATTCAGGCAGGTCGAGAGTCTAATGAACCACCACCACCACCAAAACCGACTCCCGATCCCACAGCCAGGCGAACAGATCCGCGAACAGCTGCGTGTGTGATATGCTGCGCTGCGCTGCGCTGATTTATATGCGACTTTTCGTGTTTATTTATTTGTTGGCCCAGGCCAAATTGTGTTTTGTCACCGTCACCCGTCACCGCACCGCCTGACGGGCTTCGATCGCGCACTTAAACTTCATTTATGCTCACAGAGGCTCTCTCTCTCTCTCTCTCTATCTCTCTATGAGAGTACCGGAGAGTACTTCAGTTTTTGACTTGGGGACCCATGTGACATAAGTTGCCGGGTGTACGAGTATATGCCATGATATATGAATATGACAAAGCGACATGGACAACTTTATTGGCTCATGAAAAGCGCTGTCACTGCGCGCTGACTGACATAAATCACAGAGCATAAATAGGCACTCACTCAGCGCCCCAAGAGCCAACACAGCCAATCGCCTGCACAAAAAAAAAAAATTTAAAAACAAAAACAAAAACCGAAAGCCGAAACTCAAAACTCCAAACTCTGAAATAAATCAAAAATCAATTTTCTTAAATTTGCGACCGACAAAAAGAACGGTTACACAGGCAAAAAACCTCACCAGAGCACCACCACAGCACCACAGCACCACAGAGACGTGGCCAATGTTAGCTGTCATTCGCGAAGCGAACATCTCTGGGACCAAAACGAGGATGTTGACTGCAGGATGGTGTGTGGTGTGTGGTGTGTGGTGTGGGTCTTGGCCCAGTCCCTAACTTGTTTTAAAATTTGCATATTAGAGAATAGATTTAGATCTCTACCAAATCAATATCATACATGGGGTGGGGGGGAAGGGGTGGCTCCTATCTGATTTTGTGGGAACTGTCAACCCAGCCGGACGTTTCACTTCATTCATGTGGCGCGTGGCACGTGGGGCACAAAAAGTGCTTATGGAAATTGGAGCAACAATTGGACATCGCACAATGTTCTATAAATAATAACTGAGTGCAGACTTTATTGACCAACATACACACACCCACACACACACACCTCCCCTTTCGCCCTACTCGTATGCATATCTGAAAGTGTGGAATCGAAGGCACGCCACGCCTGGACACGCTATAGCCTATAGACACATACGAGTACAATTACAATTACGATTACGAATACGAGTACGAGTATGTGTTTTACGAGTAAAATATACCCTATGCCTAGAAGAGGATATCTCTAAAATACCAAAAAGGTAAAATCCATAACGGCCATAATGGATATTCAAATGGGTTCTTCTTCTATTTTGTTTTTTAGTTCCCAAAACGGAAGAATGTTTGAGGAGAACTCTTCGTTGCAAAGTGAATTTGTATCCCCGACCCCCGAACCAATCAATCTGCTAGAGTATCTAAGGGTTCTGCCACCCCAAAGCAGCTACACTTTTTATTCTATTTTCACTTTTACCCTGCTCTCGGTTTCCCTTTTTCTTGTTTCATGCCGTGTGCAGACCTAGAACCCTTTTAGCATTTGGCCCATAGCTACGGGTCGACGTAGGTAAGTGTGCGCCCAACGCGCATGACCTCAACAATTTGGCTTCACTTGAAGCCAAGTGCAAACGCACATGCAAACACTTGGCCGTGCCATGCCACCGCGAGGAGCTCTTGTCCAATGCCCGGTCCGGTCCGGTCCGCTCCGGTGGTCCTGTTGCGTGCCCCAGCAAAAGGTCTTGCCGGGGAAAGGGGCATGCGGCATGCGGTATGGGGCATACTGTGAGTGCTGTACTGACCCTTCACTTTAGCAGCGAATGTTTTGGGTCAGTGTTCAGTTGCGTGGAGTTCGTGACCAAAGGCGGGCGTACTTTTTTTTTGCACATTCATATTTAATAAATCTGTCATTACCGTAGCCGTAGCTGTTGCCGTTGCCGTTCTATATATCGTTGCGAGTATCTGTACAATCACCTAACGATACGGGATTCGGTCTTCGATCAGCATGGAGCAGCAGCATTGATAGCAGCAGCCCCACAGGAGTCATGGGCTGTGCCAGCAGCACTCCCATGGTTGCAACGGCCGGCAGCGAAATGCTGAAAGCCGCCACCCATGTCCGGGAGAAGGGCGAGGCCGTTGTGGAAGGTAGGCGTGTGGGTCTGTGTCTGTGTCTGTATGTGTTTGGTGTGGCCCTGTCTTTCTATGGGTTTGTTTTGGCTGGCAGATGACATTTACGAGTCCGTAATCGAAATGGCAACTGAAGTTCTTTGAAGGCAGCCGCGCTCCCCCCCGCCTAGCCACCAGCAGAGGGGCCCTGGGGCGTATACTTAATATTCACATGGACGACAGGACATGGTGACTCGCGCAGTGTGTGATGTGTGGGGATGATCGATGGAGTCCTTGAACCGTTAACGTTTCCCCGTGTGAATCAATATTATTTCCAGCCAATTAATTAATGGCAAAAACGAATGGATTTCACAAGAAAGTCACAAAGAAATCCCACATTTCCTATACGAAAAAGTACACTGCGATTCAAAAAAATAGTTGGAATATCGTGAATTTATAGTGGAACTCAATAGCGAATCGTGTTCGAAGGGATGAGATCCGTAGAGACCATCGTCAGGAATCGAATCACAGGGCCAGCAGCGATCTACCAATGGAACTGGAACTGGAACTATAAAGAAAAGATCCTTCAGAATACTGAATATTTTTTGGAGAGTTTTTGCCTTCGATTGCCTTCCCTTCAAGGTCTTTGGGTTTTCGACCAGTGTTTTTTCCTGTGCTCTTATTTCACATTATTATAATAACAAGCCACGTAATAAAGAGCAATTGGCCAACAATGCGTGTCGCAGAGCCTTTCGGGCTGCTTAGTGGCTTACATTCGACCATTACTCGGTACCGACCATATTTCTATGCGGGTCGGGTCTATGCGGGTCTATATTAAAAGCATATGAAGAAAAACGACCTGGTTGCGTGTCCGCGCGGCGAGCCCGAGCCCGTCAGCGAATTAGAGCAAAACATTGACTTAAAAATATTATATGTACATACATACATACAATATATGTACATACATATGTACACTCTCTCGTACATTCTAGCAGGAAATGGTAAATGAAAGTGTTCTCTGTATGTGTATCCCTCCTTTGTGTCCCCCTTTCAGATGCCACTCAGACGCTGACCACGGGCCTGGACACAGCCAAGGAGACGGTGGGCGCGGCTGTGGCGGGAATAACCAACGATCTGGGTAACGCCTTCAAGGAGGGCACCCACGCCCTGGACGAGGCCAAGCACAAGGTGATGGAGGGCCTGCACCTTGAGCAGCCCGCCCAGGAAGAGGAGGCGACGGTGGCGACGGCGACGACGGAATCTGGCGAGGTCAGGGCCGAGGTGAGCTCATCCCGGGCCCCAACCCCTCAGCTGCAGGGAGATGCGGACAGCCTGAAGACCTCCACCCCAGAGCCAGAGATCGAGCGAGCACTGGCCAACGATGAGGAGAGTCCACCCACGCCACAGCCATCACTGGAGGAGTTGGCCCATCTAGGTGCTCAGGTGGAATCGATTGGCGATGCCCAGCCTCCTCCTGCTCCTCCTGCTGCTGTGGCAGAAGCAATGCCTGCTGCTGCAGCTCCAGTTGAGGCTCCTGCCCCCGCTGCGTCCGTGGAGTAAGTAAGCCTAGAGAGAGCACCTGCCGCATCGCATAGCATACCACGTATCCACGTACCCACGTACCCCGCCCGTAGAGCCGTAGAGCCACTGCACACTGAAGTTTTCGCGTAGTACCCGTACCCGTACCCGTAACCGTACCGTTTTGCTTATGATTCGTAGTTCTCGTCGTAGTATCCCGATCTTCTAGTACTTATACCTTACATTACTATTATTATTATTATTATATCTTAACCAACATATTGCTCTCTTCTTTCTCCTCTCTTGACTTGTATGTAAATTGTAAATAAACTTATTTTATTTCTATGTACATATCATATACTCTGACTTTGTTTCCTTGCGATTTCGAGCCCAAACCCAAGCAAATCAAACTAACAAGAACCGCAACAGCAAAGTCTTCTACGTACTTACTCTAGTAGTGTGGTAATATTTTATTCCTATCTAAACAATACACCATCCAATATAATACACCCAAATCGGTCATCGATTCGGCTAACCGCCGCCGAATGGGAAATGCTCTTGCGAAACTTAAGCAGAAAAAAGCAGCAAAATTAATCGTTTATCATTTCTTGTCCGGAAATTACACATACGCTTGGGATATCATTAGAATCACGAAGAATAAAACCATATCAGACAAAAAACATTAACAAAAAAAAGGCAAACAAAATATTAAAAAAAAATATTAGCTTTGGCTCGATATATCTTCAGTTACCGCCATTGTATCAAAACGAATCAGAAATCCTATCAAAGGTCATACAGTTCTCTTTTCAATCCATTAATTTTTTTTAATATTGGTGCTGCAAATTCGAAATGAACATTTTAACAGTGCCAAAAGTCTTTGAATAAGGGATTTTTGAACTTAAAAAAAATTATTTTAGCAAGTTCTAAGAATGAAAAATGCAAAGTACCAAAAATCAATACAAATATACATATAGGACTTACATATCTTTTCGAAATCCCATTAAACACCGTATCTAATATATCCATAAAAGTGAATCAAATCATTCAGGATAGTTTTTTTATGGTAATTTCTGGGATTTTTAATAGTTTTCTATGCATTCGCAAGAGTTGACCGTACACCAACACTCACATATAACGTATATATACATACGCCAAAAAAACCAAAAACATTGAAAGCCCCTAACTAACACAACCCCCACACATACTCAACCCCCTGCCCCCTCGCTGGCCTGGCACACCCACCAGAGGACGTTGGTTTCGGCGCAGGGTCGCCAAACAGGAGCCAGAGCTACCCCGACCAAACACCACCGAGTGGGAAAAGTTTGCGGATCAGTTGGCCAAGAGCAAGAAGTTCAAGCCGTACGAGAGCTTTGCCCACAGCAAGAACCATTTCTCCGTGTACAAGGACCACACGAGCCTCCGGGACAAGCCTTGCCACACCGACGGACACTTTAGCGGCGGCAATTCGCTGTCCAGCACCTCCCAGTCGGATCTCTCCAGCGGCCACGTGACGCCGGCCATGAGCCGCAAGGGTCAGCGGGAGTTTGCCAAGTTCGTGGGCTCCGAGGGGCCGGCAAGTGTGTCGAGGGCCAGTTCACGGATCTCGAATGCCGGCAGCTCCAGGGCCTTCGACTTCAATCCGACGCGCGATCGCATCAGTGTGTTTGAGGCCATGAGCGGAAGCCGCAGTCGCGTCGGCTCGGCCATCCAGCGGGCGCCTGCGGAGAGGATATCCCTCTGGGGCAAGCACGCCGCCGTGGCCGAAGAGGAGCCCCCCACGGCAGGACATGGCCGGAGGATGAGCACAGGGATGAGCACCCAGAGCGTGCTGAGAACTCCCACGGAGTACAACAATCCCTATAGCATTCGTCGGGCAGTCCGACCAGTATCCCAAACGAGGAGTATCAGCCGAATGGAGAAGCAAACTTCCTCAGTGACACCCAGAAAGCAGGGACCTAGAAGAAATCCTCCCAGCGAACCTTCGCCCAGAGATGTGGATGTGGTTGAGAAACCTTCCAGAATGCCAGTCCATGCAAAAGAAAGGAGACATCCCAGCCACGAGAAGGAGGACACATCTCAGCTTTCGCCACCTATGGCGGAGCCACAAGTGAAGCCACAGAAGAACATAAGACCATTCCAGATTCCTACACCTCTGGAGGAAATACCAACCGATCTCAGTCCAAGTCCCACTGAAGACGACGGTTCTTCCACTCGGACTCTTCCAGCAAACCAGAAGCAACCCTCTCTACCTCAAACACTCCACAGAAAGGATCCATCGCCAGAAGGCGTTTCCACTCCGAAGATGCAGTCATCCTCCAATTGGAAGTCACCCTTCACTCCGAAGATGCGGACATCTTCCACTCGGAAGATCCATTCACCCACCAGTTCGAGTAAGCATTCACCTTCCGCTTCGAGAATGCATTTAGCTTCCCCTTCGAGAATGCATTTAGCTTCCACTCCAAGGAGGCAGTCACCACCCACTCCAAGGAGGCAGTCACCATCGAATTCGAGAACCGAGTCACCATCGAATACGAGGATAGAGTCACCCTTAAACTCGAGGCTGCAGTCAAGATCCACTCCAAGGAGGCAGTCACCATCCAATTCGAGAATTCAGTCACCTTACACACCAAAGAGGCAGTCGTCGCCTGCCACCGCTGCCATACCGCTGTCACCTTCTCCGTCCCGTGCATCGACGGCCAAGTCATCGGACAGCAGTCTGGATGTGGTTATCCGGCCCATGAGCAAACTCAATACACCCAGCATGAAGTCCCTGACGCCCGACCAGGTTGTGATGGCGGAGTACGAAGATGCCGCCTTAGAGGCGGCCCTCGCGAGGCTAGAGCTCCTGCGTGGATCCACGACCACTCTCAACTCTCACCGATCCTGCAGCCCCGGGCGGCATACGTACACCGCCGCCTCTCTGCTGAGCTCGAGGCGCACTTCCCCGTGGGTCATGCGCAAGGACTATGGTTTCTCCAAAGGCAAGGAAAACAAGCCATCGACTGCAGTGGCTGCATGTGCCCCGAAGTCCACACCGTCGCTGCAGCAGACACACGAAAGGTGTGACATTTGCTCGAATGAGTTTGTTCTGAATTGAGAGGGGGAGAGGCAAAGATACAAATTTTTTTTGTAATGTTTAAGTAGTCTTAGAATGATCTATGGATAATGTTTAGAAACTACAAGCTTCCGATCTTATTTTTATCTCTGAATAATATTTTATTACCTGTTATCTACTTATAGGTATACATGTGAAAACAATTCTTACTGCCATTATATATTACTACGATATGAAAGAAGTTATTTTGAAGTTTCCTCTTTATGTGGTAGCAATTCATACGAGTAGTTAGGAATAGATTGTAATAAATATTTTATAAACAGTGCAATAAGATAACCTAATGGATCCAAATGATAATTGCTATATCCTCCATTCATTTATGCCTACCAATGAAACTTTTTCTTTATATTATGATATTTCTACAATAAGATTTTCCCCCCATTTTGAAGTATAGAAAATGATTGTAATATACCCACTGTATACTGTATACTGTATTTGATGACTAGCAATGAAACAATCTAATTTTTATGGCGCCTCCAGCCCAACGACTCAAATGCCATACCAGAAATAAAGAAGTTTATAAAAAACATCGGACTCGATGCGATTGCGAAACCCAGTCCCGGACTGCAGTCAATCCGTTTAATTCCAGCTAATTCCAACGCGATAAATCCACTCTCCCCAAAGTCCCCAAAATCGAAAATCCAAATCGATGCAGCAGACAGGCAGCCCCTACGATCCCTCGAGTCTGATTTCTGTTTGTCTAATTGATGACTTAATAACAAAATTGAAATGTTTATCTTGCCGTTCACTCAATTATTCTGCCACTTGAGAGGTTGCTGCTGCTGCTGTTGCTGCTGCTCCGATCGGAGCCCAGAGTCGGTTTTGTCTAGTCTTGGGTTCACTTTACGGCTACACGTTCCGTGATTCCATGATTCCATATGGCTTCCATGTCTACCCGTCCCGTCCGTGACTTAATGAACTATTAACAGCAATGATAGTAATTTGTTGTGGACTCCACCGCCGCCACAGCAGCAGCAGCAGCAGCAGCAACAGCAAAAAATGAAATTGCTTTTAGGCAAGGCAACAACAAGAAAGAAAGTCTATCCTTGGATACACTTGCAGATTTATTGTTACCAGCGAAGCAAATCCGTATAAAGATCTGATAGTGATCCAGGCAGTAGGCAGGAGGGTATCATCTCGATATATTTTGAAGGGTTGCTTCGAAGGCTTCAAGGCAAATATCGGATACAAATCATAATACCTTCTGCTAGGGTATAATCACAGCTAGAGAGCAACAACAAGTTGTCTTCATGGCACTTTTTGGCAAACAAATAGACAATTCAACAAAGCGACATGCAGACAAATGACTGCAGCGGAGAGCAACAAGCCTGGGTCGAAGCCGGGACTAGGACTAGCCTCGGCCAGAAGTCCGGACAGACAGACAGACAGACAGACAGATGGATATATATGTACATACATATGTATGTACGAGGCATATTTGCGGGGGTGTCTCGCTGTTCGGTTCCCTCTCGAGGCACCTGCAGTTGTGCAAATTGAGTTTTGGCTCTGACTCCGACTTCGACTCTGACTCTGACTCGGGCATCTATTTTGGCACGATTTTCAAATTACGTACATTGACTCGCAAAATGTTTGGTTTATGCCGCAATTAATTTCAAAGCGGAAGAAGCAGTGCCCCCAAACCAAGTGAACACCTTCCCCACCGATTAGGTGCTTGTGATGGTGGTTGTGGGGTTGTGCGGTTGTGCGGTTGTGGGGGGTGCCTCAAAGTTGAAGGTCTTCTGCGGCCTGGCGTGACATTGAAAGTGAAAGAACAAGTTTTTGTTTGTTTCTTTTTGACGATTGTGTGTGTGTTTCGTTTTGCGGAGCTGGCATTTCTATTTTAATGACTTGTACATGGCATTCGTCGGTGCCAAGTGTCTGGGTGCCTGCCTGCCTGCCTGCCTGCCTGACGGTTCATTGAACGCTCGCTCAGAGAGCCGCCGCTCAGCCGCTCAGCCACGCACCGACCACCGCTAATGATCTATGAAGTGTGAGTGTTTGTACTTTTAGTTTCATTTATCACAAATCACAAATGGAGGCGGCATCTGCTCTGCTGCTGGCCCAGACACGAGGAAATTAGCAATAGGCCACAAATGCACTTGTATACCCTTGAAGGGGGCGGCGCGTGTGTAATGGTTGTGTTGCCAGAAGATGCATTATCTCTATATGTATATCATTATCTTAATCGTTTTGAATTCCCGTGATTTATTTATATGTATGTATTTTTTATTCAAATCGCTTTGCAAGTGTATAAAAATCTTCGGCCCCACGAAGAAAGGCTATTTTTCTTGTTAGCACTTCATTTTGCGGTTGCTGTTAGCTGGATTTTTGTGGTAAAACGTGCTTTTAATCAAATTTACATGTGCCAGCTATGTTTTGATCATACGCACTGTGGGCAGGCAGGCAGGCAGGCAGGCAGGCAGGCAGAAGGCAGTAGGCAGGGGCCACAGCAAGACAACAGCAAATTTTCTGTGTAAAATTGATTTATGCAATTGTTGTTTGGGGCAAGCAGCAACAGCAGCAGGAGCAACAGCAGCAGTTGATTTGTTTATATGCGGCAGCAGCGAGCATGGCAAATCAATAAGTTTATGCAACAGGCAGCAGCAACAGGCAACAGGCAACAGCAACATTGATGGTGCGATAAAATCAAAGAAAGCAGCACAAGAAGAGAAGACAATGCCTGCTACAATTTTAACAGGGCTTCCGCAACAGCAAAAGATACTGCCTGCCGCCGCCACACTGCCACATTTAACAGTTTTCGACCAGTTTTAACAGAGCAGCTTTTAACAGAGAAAACGTGCCCCAGTCGAATGTTCGTGGCTGATGCGCATGCGAATTTTCAATTAATGATTTTCCTCTTCATTTTCGTTTGAGTTAATGCTGCCACGCACTTGTTGTTGCCACCGAGAGACTACGACTCCGGCTGCGGCTGCTGTTGCTGCTGGCTGGGAAAATGGCAATCATTTGTTAGCCAAACATTTCTACTTTTCGAACGCTTTCGTTTGGCCTTTTGGCAAACATTTTGCATAACCTGGGTCAAGACGGAAATGCAGGCGGAGGCCGGCCATTAATAATCTTCGGCTTTCGGCTCTCGTCTGCCTCTTGCCTCCTGCCTCCTGCCTTCTGCCTGCTGGCCAGTGACGGTGACTCTTCTTCGATGCGTCTGCGTCTGCATCTGCTTTTGCGTTTGAGTCTCCAAAAGCCTTTTGTTTTAACGGCCAGTTGGCCCAAAACGTGCCCCAGCCACAAGCCACAATCCACAAGCAAAAATCAGCCGCAAAGTCACTGTTAAAGTCGCAATCATTTTCTATACCCTTTTGAGAGAGTTATTGTTATTTTTTTGCTTATGGCAAGCCTTTTCAAAAGTGCACCTACAGACTACAGAGATCATGTTATACGTACGATATGTTTCTGTGGCATTTTCCTATAGTTTCTATAGGAAAAACACTGGTTTAATTTTTATGATTATTATTTGGTTGTATGGGATATAGCTCTTCTTTGATGTTCTCATAAAATAAACCAAGTTGAAAGTGTTTTGATGGTAATAATTTGATTAGAAAAGAAATTCTTGCTGGCATTAGTCATAGTTGCTGGCAAAGTCTTTATATTCATTCTATTAACTTTTTGGTATTTACTTACATTATCTGGAACTTGTGAATATACTTCAGATGCTTCTGCTATAAAATGCCTGATAGTCCTGTAAGGGCATTGCAGCTCCAGTCATTTCCTTCCGTCTGGTTTTCGTTTTTATCATGGCTCTCAGAACTATCTGTTAGGGTGTATTCATTTCGATATTCCACTTTCCTGAATCTGAAACCTTTTTTTTATCTGACTTGCACCTTGGCTTGGGGTCTGGGGTTGGAGCTGCCGGCTGCGGCTGCGGCTGCGGCTGCGGCTGAGACGTGCGGACCTGGGACCGGGTGTTGTCCGGTGTTCAGTAGCCTCCGCATAATCCAAATTAAATTGTCAAGAGAAATGACAATTCAATACACAAGATCTTGTTAAGCAAATATGAAAGAAAATACCAAAACAAAAAGCACTCTGTCATCCCATGTCCGTCCGTCCGTCCGTACGTGCTGCTGCTGTCCGGCACTTAAACAAAGCAGAGTCAGAGACAAACGCAGAGTGAAAGAGAGAGAAAAAGAGAGTGGAAGAAAGACAGGGATAAGTGAGAGTGCGAGAGGGGATCGAAAAAAGTGTCAAATTAAACTGTCAGAGCGACTTTTAACCCATTTTCGTGGACCATTACATAAGCTACTTATCAGTTGATAACTAGAAACATCACTCTCCACCTCTTGAGCAGGGAAATGGAATGGAAATGCGAGTGCGAGTGTGAGTGTGAGTGTGAGTGCGAATGCGTAGGTGGTGTGCGGTCAGGCGCATAAATCAGTCCGGACATGCAGCAGACAGCTCTGTAGCTCTCGAGCATTCGCTCATGCGTCAGCGAAACAAAAGACTTAGGCAACGAACTGCTGCCGCTCCAGACTTCCAGATGTTGCAACAGAATGCGTCTCTTGTGTTGTGTGTGTTTGCGTCAACAGCTGGGACTGTCGCTTGCTTGCTTGCTTGCTTGCATATTCTTAGCCATATGTGTCTCTGCCCCCAAAAACCCAACCCTACAATCCCCCCGCTACCCTGCTGCAATCCCATGTGAACTGCGCTAATTCGTGACTACTTTGTTGGGCGACTGCTGAGGACCCTAATAGACAGTCGGACAGTCAGACAAACAGACAGCAGCTATAACGATCGTTTGAATGGTCTCCCCACGAATGCTGAATGCCCTATGCAGTCGCAGTCGCATTTGAATTTATGTTTCCCTCTTAAACAGAAAGAGAAACAGAACAAAGCTGGCATCTGTGATAGATCCCAGTGAATGAATGACCCAGCCAAGCCCTGGGACCTGGTACCTGGGAGCTGGATGCTGAATGCTGGATGCTGGCGCTTAGCCCTGTCTCTCTGGCGTGTGAGTCATGTGGACGGCGGGAGATCGTTTTCCTATATGTGGCACTGTGGAGAGGGGCAGAGCAGGGAAAGAGCACGGCCCACGCCGCGAGCCCAAACACTTTACTTTTGTTTTCAAAGCGTCGCGGAGTCGTAGTCCCAGTTGCAGTTGCAGTCGCAGTTGCAGTCCCAGTTGCAGTCCCCGTTTTAGTTCCAGTCCCAGATCAAAGAGACACACACATGCAACTGTTATTCTCTGGTCTGTTGCTGTTGCTGTTTCGATTTTCGATCTTGGGGTTTTTCTTCTTCAGCATTCGACAACGTTGTCGTCGTCGTCGTCGCTGTCGATGTCGTTGTGGTTGTCGCTTTCGTAGTCACACAAAGATAGAAATCGCATGACACGATCTTGTAGCCCGAAACAGGCGCCAGTAACCCAGTTTTCAGGTTTCAGCCATCGGCAAAACAACAACAGCCAATACAACAACACAAGCTACAGCAACAACAGAAAACTACTCCGATGACTCCCTTTTGGCCCAAAGCCAAAGCCAAATGAAAATGAAACATTTTGGGCATAAATAAATAATGACAACGGTACGGAGCGCGCACTGCAGCGCCTACCCAACAAAAACCAAAAAGGCAACAACAAATGATCCCCCAGTCCTCTCTTTGTATTTGCATTTGTTTTTTGGTTACCACTGCCCCAAAAGGGGGTATAAACACTTTCTTGATGGGTTATTGGTTACAGTGGAGAGCCACGGATGGATGGATTGACTGCCAGACTGCCGGATGAAATGGTTCTTTGAATATCATTTGGCAAGATTAATGTGTTCTCTTGTGATTTCTCTGGGTGCTTATCAATTTCCTTAAGCATTTTCAACTTTCTAAAAGAGAGTCAGGGTCGCAAGTAATTGTTTTGTAATTTATTAGTATTAGTACTTTATATTTGTTGTATTTTATTTGAGATCTCATTTGAGTTGGTCGCTGGCTGTAAGGGTACATTGGCTTCTGTGCAACCGATCGAACAGTTTCCCTCCCTATTTTGTTGTTGTTTGTTTGTTTGGTTTTTTGTTGCTGCGGCATTTGGTTTGTTTTGTTGCAAGTTATTTGTTGTTTGTTGTTTTTGGGGGCCCAGCCTAACAAGCAGCCAACGTCGACGTCTGCCCATTGTCTTTGCTTTTGTTTTATTTTGTTTTGTTTTGTGTGTTTTTTCCCCCCGTTTTCATGTGGCATTTTTCTAGATTTGCCAACAACCCAACCCACCCCCAGCGACATGCGCTGAACTCTGACCTCGCGCTCTCGATTGGGGGGCTCGGGCAGCTCCACGGCAGTGCACCTATGTACTACTCCCCCGGCAATAGTGATGGCTGGGCTGGGCTGGGCTGGGAGGAAAGAGTACTGCAAGGAGGACGAGAGTGCATTGAACTTCAATGTCGAACCGCGGGACCAGGCCCATAAATTGATTGATTCGCCATACAATGGACGCAAGCCGATCCGCTCCGCTCCGATCCATTGGTTTTCCCTCTACTTCAATTCTAAGCAGCAATTGTTGGCAGCAATTTCACTTTCGTTGGCAGTCCGTCACCCACGACATCGACGGCGACGACAACGACAACGACGACATTGGCCAACGTCTGAGTCGGGGCTCTGAGAAAGCGATTCACCCTACGCATCGCGGGGGCATCTATCGCGTCGCGTCGCATCGCATTGCGTCTCATCTTGTGTCGTCTCCTCGGAACGGTAGCCGGGGCCGATCGACCGACCAGGCTATAGCCATAGCCATAGCCATAGCCATAGTCCAGACCAGCGAGCATGCCAAAAATTGCATTTTCTACAACAAATCAAGGTGACTGGACATCAAGATAAAAACATAACAAACGATTTGACTAAGCCAAATGGTAATAGGCCCCGGCAACAACATCACCACCAATATCGGCACAGCCAGGAGTGCTGGAGTGCTGGGGAGACGGAAAAGGAAAAGGAGCTGTGGCTGTAGCTGGAGCTGAGATCGTGGAGCCGTGTAGCTCCACTGGAGCGATCATCGGGGGCCGCCGTAGACTGTTATTGTTATTGCTGGCAGTGCCTGGCTGCCTGGCTGGCTCCTGGCTCCAAATTTGGTGCGAAACTGCGTTGTCGCGGGCGCTTTTTTCCCCTTCGCGAACAGCGAACAGGCGCACAGTGGTTCCATGGGTCCCAGGAATCGATTGGATTGCTTGTATTTTGAGAAAAGATAAGCTCCGAAATCTCTGCTTTCCCGTTCCTGGTTATAGAAAGGAATTCTACGACGAAGGATGACATAGATCCGAAGGTTGGCATAGATTTTCGAATTCTTACACATCTCTTCGATTGACCTTCATAATTGAGGGAATGAACCCACTGTGGCTGTCGTTGTCGTGCCTGTCGTCGTCGTCATATTGAAATTGAAAATAAGAATCGTATTTGGTAATTGCAATGAAAGCGAAAGGAGTGAAAACTTTTCTGTGGCTATTGCTAGCCGTGGCCTGTGTTATTTTGGCCACTAAGATAGATCACCAAGGATAGCGGCTAAGCAGCGGTCACTTTCTATCAAGCAGTTCAATGACACGGCCCCAGAGTAGTACCGTACGTACCCTCCACCGCCTCCGCCACCTGCGCCTTCTGTGGCCACCTCTGGGCTTGTGCCTGTGCCTGTGTCTGTGTGTATCTGAAGTGGTCTCGAGCTTATGGCAACACTTATCGATGGCTAAGCCGAGAGCCGGGTCTAAGATCTGGCAAGTGCCTAAGCCATAAGCCACTAAATGGCAATAACAACCTCAAAATGCCAATGAAAACCTTTTGACATTTTTATCACGCACAGCTCAAGCCCGCAGCTCCAAACCCCCCCCCCACCTATGTATATCCCCATCTGAGGCTCAATCTACGCTGAAACTCCAAGCTCAATCTTAGCCCCAGCCACATGCTAATTGACCTTGACATGCGGAAGATTTGAATGCGGCGACAACGTTTACTCTGCGCCTCCTCTCTGCCCGATTCCCCATGCCCGATGCCCGATGCCCAATGCACTTCAAAACGAACTTGAATGCTGCCTGCTGCTGCACTTGGCCTGGGTCTGGGGGTCTGGGGTCTGTCTCTGGGTCTCTTGGGTAAGTGGCAAGTGCTGCCTTGCGATGCGATGCGGTTGCAACATCACCCGACACACAGACACGAGACACCGACAAAATGTGAATGCATACTCGTATGCACAGGCAGTGTTAATTGCAATTACAATTGCAGTGTGACCGAAGTGCGTGCAGTTCAATATGTTAAGTGTAATTTGGAAATAAATTACTGAAATTACTGGTTGAAATTACTTTTCCATCGATTAAGTGATCAATGTTAGTGAAATGTGTTCGATTTATGCATGTAATTGTTTCCTGGGTTACAGGGTGCGCGCGCGCGCACACACACACACACACACACACCCGAAAGACATAGACGAAAGCCGAAAATCCGAAAAGCCATTTACTAATTTGAACAAAAATGCAATTCTGCAAAGGTTTATACACACATACATATATGTATGTATGATTATATATAGGATATATGTACATGGGATAAATATTCAGAGTGGTCTTCGAAAAAGCCGAGGAAAACCTAGAACTTTCCCGTTCTCTTCTGCCCTCTTCCTCTCATCCAGTCGTCCAGTGAATTCCTCGTTTTACAAATTCCGTCAGGCGGTCACACTAATTAAAATGGTGTCCAGTGCACCTGATTAAAAAAATTGATGAATAAACAACGAAAGTGCAACACAAGTTGGAGACCCATAAAAATGACACCAGACCCGGCCTGGCCTGGCTTGGCTTGGCTTGGCCTGGCCTGGGGCTCGACACTTCACCTTGGAGTTGTTCAAGTTGTTGCAATCATGGTGTCATGGTTGTTGCTGTTGCTGTTGCTGCCTCCTGGTTATTACTGTACAGTGTACACGCTTTCAGCTACAACTTTATTTTGTGTGTGGCGTGGCGGCGCCTTAATGTGCCTTGTGCTATAAAATGAAATTTTACGCACTAAGTGCGGCATTTAACATAAAAGCGAGAGAGGAGAAACAAAACAAAAAAAGCAAGCAGCAAAAACGAAGAGAAATATGTATAATAAAAGTGAAACAGAAACTAAAATGACGCCAAGGTTGCTCCATAGGCACTGCCCACTGCATACTTGCCACCTGCCACCTGCCGCACATGCCACTTGCCACTGAATTTCTCCTACCACCACTGGGGGGGGACACGGCCAACTCATTTGCAAAATGTGACATGTTGGCACTAAAATTGATAACTCTATTGCCCATTTTAGCCAGGAGCTGATGGAGGCTCTGAAGCGGAGACTCTTGGCTGCTGCCTGCTGGCTGCTGGCTGACGGCGGACGGGCGATCGTCAATTGCTCACCTGATGATTGATTTTGCTGATTGGCAACGAGTTTTCGCATTTCGCATTTGCATTTCGCATCTACTGCATATTTACCGCGGCCAATTATAATTAATTTCCATGCGTTGTCGCGCAGTCAGCTCAGCTCCAGGAGATCTCCAAGATGCGCCAACAGCTCTCACTCTCGGCCCCATCACAGAATCCGATGCATTTTGTCAACAGCAGAAACAGCAGCAACATCAACAGCAGCCCAGCCTCTTGGAGAAACACCGAAAACGAAAGTCCACTGAAACACTGACTGACTGGCCGACACCGACAGCGACACCGACTGACCGACTGTCAACTCTCTCACAAAGAAAAGGGGCTTTTTGCGGTCCCCGAGGTGCATACATACGAGTATCGTAGTATGTGTGTAAAGTGGGCGATTAGCCCATTCATTACCTGTCATATTCAATTAGGATCGAGGAAATATTCAGGGACTCAGAGCCTCAGAGAGCCTCAGGTACATCTGTACATGTAAAAGTGGTAATCTCTGAAAGACGATGAAGCCTATGTGCTCGTATCAATGATTCTAGCATAACTCAGATTTGGTGTCGATGGAGATTATGGTAACATGAAATTCTACCCAGACTTAAGCTGATGAATGGGAGTTGGGATTAAAGAAAACAGGTCGTTGCTGTGGAATGTCCAAGTCGTAGCCAGGTAACAAAAAATATAAAAAAACTGGAGCCCCAACTAAAGCCATGTCATGTCAAAATATGGCATAAATATACATACATAAATACCATAAAGGCGCAAAAATACTTTATCATTTTATTATGTACGTAAGGAGTACATAAATCTACACTAAAAAAATTAAGAAAATACATCAAAGCTAACGTTAAAACGTTAAGATTGTGAAAAAACTCTATGCAAAGTGTACGGGAAATCAGTAATTAAACATCCCGCATCTATCTTTTACCTTTTGAACTTAAACCTTGAGCCCTAGAACTTTTCTTGGGGCCTTTTCTGTTCCTTTCTCCCATATTTCCTCCGGTTCCTTGGTTACATCAGAAGAAAAAACGGGACCTTTAGACTACGGAATCCCGTCAGACATCCCTATATCTAATTGGACCTTATTTTCGCAGTATTCCGTTACCTATCAGGCATTTTGTTGCCATTTTTCCCTCTTGCTTCGCCGACGCCCTTGATGGCAACATATTTTATTATCTATGTTTAAACATTTTCCATGTATTTTGGTACATTTTGTGAATGAATCAAACTTAGTTTTTTTTATGGGTCAAAGTAAAGCCTTGAATACGCCATTACCATCATTAATTTTCTTGTGTGGGAGAACTTGATTAAAGTTTTAAATGATTAAAATAAAATAGAAGCCATTGTCCGCCCACCTTCTAATGCCATTTATTGAAGCAATTTAAAGATCTACTATGTATGTATGTATATCTATGTATCTGAAACTCTATAAACTGTTTTGTCGTGGCTATATCGGCACTTTGGCGGTAAACGGGTTAATGCCGCAGGCGGATGCACTGAGAGAACTTTCCATTTCATTGGAAAAGCATTTTGCAATCGCAGATGGAAATTGAAATGACTTAGACCTTGTCCGTCAGTGTTTATTTTTGCTGTGAATGTGGGCCCCACTGTGTTTGACTGGCTGGCTGACTGACTGACTGACTAACTGATGAGCGATGAGCGATGAGGGATGATGGAGAGAGGAGGCCTGGCCAGCCTAAAATGGATTGCAAATGGAAATGCATCTGCATCTGCATCTGGCTATGCTTCGTGCCTAAAACATTTTGCATAATTTGTTTTGCCCATTTCTTATACATATTTATTCCGAACGTAGTAATTTGATTGCGTTGTTGATTTTATTATGAAAGTTGCGAGACAACAGTCAAGGCAATAACAGATTAGCATGGACCGAGGACTGACTCACAGCCCCATTGCGGGGAAATCTGGGAAAAACAGACTGCGGGGATGGGATTGGTGGGGTGGGCTGCTGGACTGTACTGCCGGGGTACTCTCCTGGCTGGAGTGCATGTTGCCAGCAATTGAATAAAAACCCTTTTCATGTTAATGCAACATTTGTTTGTCCGTCGCAGCAGTTCGATATAAGCCACGGCAACAGCACCAACAATTGGCGGCGGCTCTTTGGCTTTGTACTTGTCTCTGTGGCCGTTGCTGCTGCCTCTGCTGCTGCTGCAGTTGTTTCCTATTAACGATAAAAATCACATGACACGAACTGGTTGCCGATCTGGCTATGGTTTGTACGAGTATAGTCTTGGTTTTTGTGTCTGTTTTTGGTTTTTCGGGATTTGGCTCTGGGTCTCTGGCGCCGGCGCCACTAACCCAGTTTATGCCTCCACTCCGCTCCACTCCACTTCACTCCACTCCACTCCACTGAGGGATTTGCGCTGGGCTGGCCAATTATGCCACATTATTGGCAAGTTGATTGCTGCTGTTATCGCCCCGTACTGGATGACTGGATGACAGGATGTGCGGCAGGGCCAGGGCCAATGCTGAATATTACGCAACGTCAACGTCAATTAAATCAGTTTTACTCCAAATATTTTAAGCCAATGTCAACGACGAGCCCCATCCCTGATGCTGCTGCTGCCGCTGCACTCTCCGTCCCCATCTGAAACTGTAGATGTTCCTGGTACTGCGACTGGGACTGGGACTGAGACTAAGAGATATATTGACAGCGGCTGCCCATCGCTCGTACACCTCTCTCGCTCTCAATGGCCACGCCTGATTAAATTTATGGCCGCGCACATCCAACGGGGCCCTCGAGGGTCTTTTCGGGCCAGATCCAGACCCAGACCCGAACCCGAACCAGCCTCGTAGCCAATTGTTTACACAAAACTTTCACAAATTAACCCAACCTGTGAACTGAAAAACTCAAAACTTAAGACTCCAAAACGCATCGACTCGATTAAAATGCTGCAAACTTAATTGGGGGGTGGGGAGGTGCCTGCAGTTTGTCGCACATTCTGGGTGGCCAAAAGGGCACAGTGGTGGCAGGCTGATATGATATGGTAGCAGGGATTGGTAGAGAATACATTTTCAATGATATGCTCTTATAGATCTTGCATTAGAAAAGCATGTGTTTCAGTGAGAAGAAATGGAAACTGGAATGGTTTCGACCACCATCACAAAAGAAGGAAAATTCATCTCAAAATATTTCGAATTGGCATTCGTTTATCAAAAATCTTTTCAAGTCTTTCCATTATCATTTTCCCATACCCTTAATCCCACGGTGCATACCCCATCCCCATTTCCATGGTGCATTTCTCTCGTTGCTTCCTGGTCCTACTGCTCCTCGAACCAACTCAAACTCCTACTCCTACTCCACCTCTTCCTTCTGCTGCTGCTGCTGCTGCTACTCCTGCTCATGGTGCTCGGTCAAGTGCAAGTGGCAATTTAAAGAATCGGGTGAGGTAAACGTCGAATCGAGTGTCCCAATGTTGGCGCCCCCATATGCGCATAATAATTTCGATCGAGCGCCGAAGAAAGTTGTGTGGTGCAGGGTCCGGCACCTCGGCACCGTTTCATGTACTGGTGCTGCTGCTGCTGTTGCAGTGGCAGCAATTGTGGCTGCTGCTGCTGCTGTTGTTGTTAAGTGAAATGAAAAGTGCATAAATCTGAAATCTGGTGAGCAGTCACACCAAACGATGCAGCAGCAGGCAGAAAGGCAAAAAGGGGCAACCGGACCGGCAACGATAAGAATCGATGCTGCGTTTTGGGGCAAAACGAACCAGAGACAAAAGAACTTTCGCTTTCGTTTCGGTTCGGTTCAGTTCAGTTTTCGGATACGGTCTGTCTTGGCCTGCTGCCCAGGTAAAAGTGGCCCGGTGCATTATTTAACCAAATTTGGCTATTGAAATGCAACCGGTACGATGCAGTACGATCTACTCATACTCATACTCGTACTCGTACTCGGTACATGTCTTCGATATAACAATTATGTGCGTTTAATGAGCAGCAACATGCTGACGCTCATGCCGCTGACGGATGAGATTGATTGCATAAGGCGCAGCAGCGTGCAGTGGCAGTGGCAACATTGTCACCGTCACTCCCCAGGGGAGGGTCACTGGGGGTGCCAGACACCGACACAGACACAGACACCACATCGTTTACATCGTTTACTTTCACTGGCGATACCAGAACCGCTTAGAAGCGCACTGCATTGCAGCAGCGGCAACAGCGGCAACAGCGGCAGCAGCAGCATCAGCGGGCGAGTGATAGTAAAAGTGATAGTCGTTTTCAATTGGAGATTATTATGGCTTAAATATTTTACGACTTATATAACCGCACACTCATGCAGCAGCAGACAGAGAGTCAGAGAGACACACAGAGACAGAGACGTCAAAGCAATTAAGCCACGCTACCAAAACAGCTACAAATGCAGGCACTTTTCTAATTAATTTCGAAATGAAAAGAAAAAAAATCTCAATAAAATTTCATTTTCATTGACAGCCGCTTTTCAACTGCATCGCTGAGGCCGCTGCTGCATGATGTAGTGTGTGGATGCAACAGCAACTGCAACAACAACAACAACCTGGTACACTTAATTGACAAGTGTGAAACTTTCGATTTCTGTACACCCATTGACATACAAAACGAGAGCCAGAGATTGGGGGTCGGCCTGAGGCAGAGCCAGAGCTAGAGGTAGAGCCATAGCCAGGCCTAATGATGCCGCCTGCTGCTATGATTTGTTGTGTCTAAATGTCACAATTCTCCAAAGTGATGGGGCGGTACCTATAGAGGCGGGGTGTTACGGGGTGTCTGCTAGGTGTGCCTCCTCCGTCTACCTATATCTCCCAGCTCCGATGGCTTTGGTTGATAATTATTGATATGCCGGGCTCTGGTCGGGTGCGTCTCGCGTGCTGACTTGACAAAAAGGCTGCTGCTGCTGCTGCTGCCGCTGTGCGCAATGCCATCAAATGATTAACTAACGGATCAGTGTGTGTTGTGGTGTGGTGTGGTGTTAGGCTGCTTGGTAGTGTGGGGCTCTAGTCTGGTTGGAACGTGCGAAATGGGTGAAATTTTGTCGGCTACCTGGCGTGTCTGAGTGCCGGGTCCATGCGATTTTACACTACAGAAATTATGTTTCAATTATGCCAGAGAAAATGAAAGTTGCTGCAGATCAATTGAATGTCTTAATTGCTGTCCGCTCTGTGATGTGGATAATCCAGAGGATTAAGACAAGATCTTGCAGAGATTTAATCAGACAGACAGATCGGATCATCATCTCATCTCATCTCTCAGAACTATACAACAAAAAGTTCTTAAAGGATCCCATCCCTCGTTCCCAGAACGCCAGAACAGACAGACAGCCGTCCGTCGTTTTGGCATTTCAACATGTTTTTTGGCAAACCTATAATTAAAAATCAATTTGGCCCAGAGGGTTCCTACATATTATGCAAGCCAAAAACAAAACAAAAACATGATCATAATACATACTTGGCCACGTTCGTTGTGTGAGTCTTTTGTTTTGCAGTTTGTCAAAGGTTCAGCCAGCAGCAGCAGCAGCAGCATCAGCATCAACCGTCTCGTCTCAAAGCCCAGGCTCTGCCGCCGCCAGACATCAACGTGAGCCGCACATATCAAGCATAATATCTTAAGTTGGGTCTATTCTGGGTTCAGGCCATGTCAGGCATGAATTCGCTGTTCCAGGCAGAGGGCAGAGGAGGAGACGGTGGCGGTGACGGCTCGAGTGGCTGCCACAGCAACCCATTAATGAGCAGCACACAGGCTGCCTGGCATTTGACAGATTTTTTAATTAAGGCATACAAATTGCGATTCTTCACGCTTTTTTTTTGTGGTCCCACGAAAACTATAACTGGCGAAAATAGTATGACTATCGGTACCGCCAGTTGGCGGCGAGGCGTGAGAGCTGCGCCCGAGGACCTCATCGGCATTCCTCAGACACCATTCCAGCACCGCCACTTCTCCGGCTGCTCCTGCTCCTCCAGCTCCTACGATAACCGTGGTAATCACAGAAATACCAACCTTATCAGATGCCGATATCTGGCAGCTGCTGGATGCTGGTTGCTGGCTGCTGGCTGCTCCCGCACAATAAATGAACCCCAGGGAGAGAAGGAAAGAAATTTGCATAGGCAGGCGCCTGCCAAAAGCTAATGAATTTTTTCTGCCCGCTTACATAATTATCAACGCTATGGCATTATTATGGCCTGGCCAGGTTCGGACTTGGGCCAAGTCCAAGTCCAGTCAGTGGCAGTCCTGCTTTTGCTCCTTTCACTTTTGCGCCGATCGCCTGGCTGCCTGCCTGCCTGTCTGCCTGCCTGGCTGGCTGCCTACTGCCTGCTGCCTAATTATTCCTGCCCGGCCGTGTCCATTGTGTCCACTGTGATTTCGCACATAATTAAACTGCGCAAAATTTACATTAAATTAATAGTTTTATTGTTTCGTCCGCGCCAGAGCCTGCCTGACTTCAAGCCATGCGGAAACGCTGCCCTACCAAAAATGGTCAGCCAAAGCCCCCGCCACAACAACAGCAACAGCAAAAACAACAACAACAAAAAAAGGGGAGGGGAAGAGAGAAAAATCGAGCCATTGACACCGTACCCGCTGTAGGAAAAACCAAAATCACTAAAGAAGAAAAAAACCTGGCACACGCAAGATTAATGCGGCACACAATTATTGAGGAATTTATGCAAAAGTTAATGGGAGTTTGGATTGGTACAAGCTCCGATCATTTCACTTTCATGTCTAATCCGCATAGAAGAGTTTGCACAGAAGAATGTCCAAGAAGATAGATAGATTCTGAACAGATGGATGATGAATGATGTCTTAAAAGCCTTAACCCATCAGTGCGGAACGTGCACTTTGCTGAGAGCGGGTCTCGATCATATTTATGGATGGGTTCTTAGACTTGTACAGGGAAGATAATGCTTTTGCAAAATGGGAATTTCTCGCAAGAATATTAATTTACATATGCATTACCCTAAAATTATGGAAGATTTTTTTAATTTATTAACTGATTTCGGGATTAAAGATGCCCTTTTGGAACCCAAATATAAGATAACAGGGCGTATATATGTATGTATGTAGCTAAGAAAAAATGAAGGATCTTTGTGGAGCCATACTAAACGAGGGGGAACGTTATGAGCCGCGGCACAGGCCGCGGCTCTGCTTTATACCCGGTACTCAGTCAGTATATGAGCTTACGATTTATGCAATTTATTATGCATAAGTTCGCAAAAGGGACAAATTAAATTATGGGCAAAAAATAATTTTTCAAAAAATGAAGTCAAACCATTTTTGGAATTTTTATACGTGTTTCCATTTTGCATATGATTTTTACATCTGCTTCTACATTTCTACATGTACATGCATAACTACATATTCGGGACGTACAAGTGTTTGCGAGAGAGAGAGAGGGAATGAGTAAGCGCTTGGCAGGCGTTGCGTAGCCACTGAAATGTAATTTGTTTCTTCTGGCCATAATATTGATCCGACCTGATCCAGATTCGGCAATTCGGCCAATTCGGTAGATATGGCAATTTTCCATGATTCTGCGTTTTTGGTTTTCTCTTATCTTAAAAATTGTGGATTCCACAGATTTTCGTTCTTTGTGGGGGCGGAAAGGGGAGTGGCGAAATTTCGAAATACACTTGGAGTAGTGTGATAACAAAGGAGACTGGATACAAAACTTGGTTGCTCTAGCTTTAATAGTCTCTGAGATAAAGGCGCTAATGAAGACGGACAGACGGACGGACAGAGAGACATGGCTATATTGACTCGGCTATTGATGCTGATCAGGAATATATATACTTTATGGGGTCGGAAACGCTTCCTTCTGAGCGTTACACACATCCGTATCACCACAAATCTAATATACCCCTATACTATTCAAGTACCGGGTATAAAAATAGCTCACTCACTCGGGAGTAGGGCTTACATTTTCTTGGATACCTTCGGGCGTGGTCTGCAGTGGGTTAATTTTGGCAAAGCCCCGCTAATAGACCTGACCCACTCGCCATTCTATCGAAGAGAAGACAAATGACAAACCCCAATACAGGTTTTGGGTTCGAAGTTCGAGATTTGGCGAACTGAATAGAATCCAATTAAGGAATCGGCAGAACCAGGTGCTAAGAGGTCGAGAGGTAGCTTCACTAGCGAAGCTGTTTCAGTTTACACGCGACCGTTGGTCCGATCAGTTATCGGAATGGATTGCAGGCGAACTGGAAGTGCCATTGGGATCGCCTTCTTTGCCGGGCTGTGGCTGCTCGCGGCGGGCAGAGGACAGCAGCAGAGTCTGACATTGGGCGGCTATCATATGGGCAATGATAGCTACCGGCACTACCCACAGACGGTATGGCCGGGCGGCTACTTCCTGGACAATGGCACCCACTATCTCCTGTACGAGGGGCCGAGGGTGAAGCCGCCGAGCTTCCTTCCGCTCACCTACTTTGGCAATATCTCTAGCAATCCGGGCGTGAATGCCCTGGAAACGCTGGACTATCTGCCTACCAGAATTGTGAATGGCAAGAAGATCAAGTGCTCGAGGGCGCCCTACCAGTGCGCCCTCACTTACCAGAAATACTTCATCTGCGGCTGTGTGATCCTGAATCGTCGTTGGATTCTCACCGCCCACCACTGCATCGTGGGCGCGGCCGGGAATTACCAGGTGCGGGCGGGAACCACGCAGCATAAACGTGGCGGCCAGCTCCGCAATGTAAAAAGGATCGTCGCCCATGCCGGCTACAACGACTATACCATGAGGAACGATCTCGCGATGATGAAGCTCCGCACGCCATTAAAGTACAATCGCTGTGTTCAGCGAGTGCGTCTGCCATCGCGGAGAATTAAGCGCTTTCCACGCTGCTACCTGGTCAGCGGCTGGGGTTTGACTTCGGCCAATGCTCAGAATGTCCAGCGGTACTTGCGCGGCGTGCGTGTCTGCAAGGTGAAGCGTGGCATGTGCCAAAAGAAGTACAAGGGCACCGGAGTCAAGATCTACAAGGATATGATCTGCGCTGCGAGCCCGGGTAAGGACAGCTGCTCTGGCGACTCTGGTGGTCCACTGGTCCACAATAACATCCTCTATGGCGTCGTGTCCTTTGGCATTGGATGCGCCAACCGAAAATATCCAGGCGTCTATAGTAACGTGAAGCGAAATGTCGGCTGGATAAGGAAAGTCATGCGAAAGTATTAGCCAATATTCCTCAAATATAAATAAATCTCGTGTCACGGTGTTTGTGGTTCAACTGTCCTCCCTAACGGCTTGGCCGATTTTTATGAAATTTTTTTTTATATTAAGTAGAGAATAGTATTTTCCAGCTTCATAATACCACCCACCATTTTTTAATAAAGTATAAATAAAGTATTTTTTTATATGTATATTTTTGTGTGTGCTACGTGTTTTGTGACTGTGAAAGGTTTGCAGACAGAAGAGGATAGAAAAGACGAACGAGTCTAACAAGATAACAAAAATGTGAATGTGAGCATGTCGCAATTGCATAAATCGTAATCACAAGAGGCACCAGATGAACGAAATCAACGAAAACAATTGAAAAGGAGTTTCCAATTGACAGTCACCGAGAAAAACGAACCAACCACCAAGAAAACTACGCCAAAAAGGACATCGAGCATTCGTTTCTCATTCGATCATTAGCCAAATATTGAATATTCTGCCAATCCGAAAATGCTGATTAACGCTATGGACATGTCATGCAGAAGAAAAATGCTACCTGAACTTGAGACCCTACCAGAATCACTGATATTACAAGAGTAAAGGAACCCCCAAGGTTATTCAACTCTGCCTGTGAAAGAGAGTTTAATCAATGCCGATTTGTAGAAATATCATTAAAATTGAATATATTAATATTCAGAACTTGGGCAAAGCTAAATCGTCGCTGAAGAAAGGCATCCGCAAACATACACAGAACCCATGCTAAGCAGTATGCGTATATCCAGTTCCATATGCGGTAATACCTATGAATACAAAGAAGATGTAAAATCCAACATGTTAAGACAGCTGCTCTGGGGGCTACCTGCCTTAGCTCAAAGTCGACGTTCCCATCAATATTCATGCCAACTTCAGTGGGTCACCAGCAGCGGTGTCTTGTTGGGTTCATTAGCATTTAATAGCACGAAGTTCACACCCAGAGGTCAAGAATTCGGCATCCAGTTCTAATTTGGTATTGGCGGTTCACGGTTCATTTTGATTTTGTACGGATGATGATGGTGAATCCGCACGCATTGGCGATTATTCTCCTACTGCTGCTCTATAGCCACAGACTATGGGCCACATCCCTCAAGGACCGGATTGTGGGTGGCGTAGAGATCCCCATTCAGATGACACCCTGGCTGGCCTCTCTCTCTGTCCAGGGCAACCATAGCTGTGGCTCGGCCCTGATCACCTCGCGGTGGCTTGTGACAGCGGCCCACTGTGTCCTCTATCCGGAGAGGTACTCTGTCCGTGCCGGATCCTCGTCCGTTCGAGAGGGTGGCCAGCAACGGGCTGTGGTTAAGATCCTCGTGCATCCAGGCTTTAATCCGCGCACACTCGTCCACGACATCGCCCTCCTTCAGACTCGAGAGCCCTTCAAATTGGGGGGGAATGTGCAATTGATAAAACTCCCACTGCCCGGCCTCAATGTTCTGCCCAAGACCCTCCTCGTCGCCGGCTGGGGAACAGTGCACGCGAAAGCGAACTCCACGGAGACCAGACTGCGGGCGACCCTAGTGCAGACCATCGACCAGCGTCGATGCCGACGCCTCTATGGAGTATGGGGACGCCCTATCACGGATAACATGCTCTGTGCAGCAGCAGCTGGAAGGGATCACTGCTATGGCGACTCAGGCTCGCCCCTCGTGCATCAAGGCAGCAGCTACGGCATTGTGTCCTTCGCCCACGGCTGTGCAAATCCACGTTTCCCCGGGGTTTACACCAGATTGGCCAACTATGTGTCCTGGATATTCAGTTTGCTGAAAGGTGAAGCTTATTAAATGAGAAACGCTATTGACAATAAAGATTCCTTCAGATATCCTCGGGCTATCTGATTTTCGAATGCCATAACTGTTTTAGCTCAATCTTCTTCTCGTTCGGAAGGAAGAAAACGATCTGCTTCACGTGGATGGATGTTGTATGCTGGGATGCTCTTCCTGCTGGGATGTTATACAATATGTAAGCGTAAGCGTTTTCCCATCCTCATGCAACTGAGGAGACGCTGCACTCTCCTCCCCGTTCGTGGTCCGCCAGAGAGCGATAAACTTATATTCCAGCAGGCAGTTTGCCAGTCGACGGCAAATTTGTGTAAATTATGTATTTGTGCATTTTGATTTCATTTAAACGAAGTTTCCTGATGGCCCCCAGCGCATGTCAAATATCAAAAACCGAAACGCGACTCTGGCAGCCACTTGCGCAACACATATCCAGCAATCCATATCCCCACATTCACATTCACATCCACATCCACATCCCATCCCCATTGCCGAGGTCCCATCCCATCCCCGATCCGATCCGATCCGATCCCAGCTGGTTGGCCAAAATATCACTGCCATATGCCATATGCGGTGGGCGTGCTCCGTTAATGCTGCACTCTGGCGGCCCCCCGAAATTAACATAATCGTGCTGCTGTGTTGTGCTGTGGTGTGGTGTGGTGTGCTGTGTCGCTCTGACTGTGCCTGTAGCCTGTAGCCCGTCGTCGCATTTGGCGCCCCAACAAAGTGTTGAATGCTGGCGCTGCCTGTCAAGTGGAGGCTCCCAGGCATCGGCACACTCATGCGGCGAACCCCAGATTGAGCCACGCTCCTCCTGGGATCGTTGTGCAATGGGAGCATCAAATGTGGTCTGGGTCTAACTTTTACAGGCATTTTCTCTTTGTAGTTAAAATAGATTTTAATAATAATATGAAAATACGCTTAAAAATTTGCATTTAGCAAGTGTATAGTATGTTTTATATATATATATATACCTATATATATAGTATGTGTGTGTGTTTGTTGTGTTTGTGGTTTTATGTATAAAGGGTATCAGCGCTGCAATCTCAAGCATCATTTCACATCACCATCATCTAGTGGGGCAACGGGTTCTCTTTATAAGTATGTATGTATATTTCATTATCATTAAGTTACGCTTACACAATTCATTACGTATTCTAGCCTAAATGTATACCATTTTTTGTTTCGTTTTTAGTTCCACACTCCTCTTTCTCGATCCGCTTTTACAATAATGGGTTCTCTCTCGCTCTATCGCTATCTCTCTTTGTATATGTGTTAGGGGTTCGTTCGTTCTTTCTTTTGTAAATTTGAAACTAGTTTTTTTATGTGTAAAAAAATGATTTCAACAGCAAAACTAGTGCACGCTCGCTGCACTGTGTTTGGTTCGTAGGTGGACCAAAAGCGAATACATACAAATATATATATATGCATAAACGAATCGACTGACTGCCTTTAAAAAATATCAGTAAAAATGTGTGTTTAAAAATCGAACTCTCGCGCACGCACAATATAAAGTGTTACAAAAATGAGACATTAACATTTCACAATTACAATTACAAGCACACATTAATTGGTTTATCCTCTGTTTTTAACATTCTCTTTGACCAATGCAAAATTTAAAGCTATATAACAATTTGTTTCTCATTTAGTTTTCATTTTTGCATCTCTCGTTTGGACTCTCGTTACCGCGATCTGCACTCTCTGGCGGCTGCATTTTTTGTTTTCTTTGTTTTGGTGTGTGTTTTTGCAGCCACTCCGCAAAAGCTGCAACAACTCGTAACAGTGGGGGTGTATCTGTGTGTGTTTGTGTGTGTGTGTGAGGGGAGTATCGATTAAGGGGCTAGACTCCCCCTCAACAGCAGCTACGCCACTCAATTTTCTATTACGATTAGAATGTGTGAAGAGTAGTAAAATAATTTCATTGCCTGTTGAGTGGCGAGTGTGAGTGTTTGGGGGGAGGGCTTTCCCTATGCTGCTATCTTACAACAAGGTTTACATGGTTTCAGTTATTGCAAATGTGATTTCTAGACTCAAGTTCTGTGGTTTAATGTGGGCTTCCGTTCGCAGGATTCCAGTGCGTTCAGAGACAGAGTGGCGGTCCGAGTGCTGGCCTGGCCTAGTCTGGTGTGGTGGCTGTTAATGCTCTCTCTATCTCTCTCTCCCTCTCTCTCTCTTGGTTCTGTTCTCTCTCTCTGTTTCCTTCTCTGTTGTACATCACATATTTTACAGTTTAATAATACTTTCTTACACATAATTTATTAATTAATTCATATTTCTTTTCGCAGTTGGTAGAGCTAAATTGCTGTGGTTTGCTGTCGTTACTGTGGTTCTTTATTGGCGGCCATTGCACCAGCACCCCGCACACCAGCCAAAGCCTCAAGCAGAATCGACTCTCTGGTTCTCTCTTTCTAGTGGTTGAATCCTCCTTTCTCTCTCTCTCTCTCTCTGGTGACACCTCTTGAATCCCGCTGCTGAATCCTTGTTCCTTATGACAAAAATGGATTTGTTGCTCCTGCTTCCGGTTTGATCCAAGGCATGTTGTTGTTTTGCTGTAAGATTCAATCCCAAATTAGTACATTTTTTCACATTTCCCAATCAGTTTAAGAGCTAGATCAAGGAAAAAGCAAACTACATTCAGAGTCAATCAGCCATGTTAATAGTTACTAAGGGATTAGTAGTTATTAAGGTTTAGGAGAGACTACGGGCTACAAAGATCGATTAGAGGCAGAGAGCATGCACATTCGAAAAAACATTTTACCCATTTGCATTTATTGCATTTTGTATGTGTTTTATTTAAGCGTCCAAGCCTCCATGGTTGGCTACAATTAGAAAATATTATGGATCAACTGATGCGATGGCAGACCTCCTGCTGGTTAAGAGATGTGGTTACGTGTTTGGTGGATGAAAGCAGCAAAGAAAACCGATTTATAATTATTAGATGCGTGTTCATATGTACATATATATCCTGGTGATGCATTTATAATGTTATCCAAAAGTATACACAGTATACAGTACATATAACAGAATGTATTTCAGGTGCCGTAATCTTCATTAACAGCCGATATCTATGTTTATATTTTACAGTCTCTAGATAAACTCTCAGAGTTTAATGCAAACCACATTCTTATTTCTAAAGATGTTCGAACGTAGCATTGGATATACATATACATATGTACATATTTTCACATTTATTGCAGAGGTGGGCAGGCTCGAGTTCTCTGGGATTCTTTTTTGCAGAATTCGCTTGTGCGTCTCGAGTGGAGCATCAATGTGGGATCGATGGGAGCAGTTGGTAGCAAGAACGTGCCCACCGCTGACTTCTGACTTATGGCATTTGTCTAGCAATCTGAACATTATTTTTCTCTACGATCCACACTGTACGTCGGTTTCCTTCACTGCCTTCTCCAATAAAGCAAGTCTGTAGCAACAATTTGTTAGAGAGATCGCATACTTGCAAGTCATGGAAAATTTAGATAAAATTAAGAATAACTAAGGAGAACAAACCGAACAACTAAAGCAAGCAAAAATATTATATGAACAACAAAGACGAATAAACGGCGACATCTGGCAGCGGGAAAGAGGAGCAACAGCAGCACAACTTCATCGCTGAGGAAAGGACATCAAATCAGAGACACACACACTCACTTCCAGGTTGCAGCCAACCGTAGCCGTAGCCGTGGACATGCCATAGTTGCGTGCATCCTCAGGGCCAAAGGTCAGGGGTGCAATTTTGATGCCCGGCGTTTCGGCCAGCGAATCGGATAGGGCGCTGCTATAGCTGGACGCATATGTTGAGTACAGCCCCGGAGTGCCATAGTTGTTGTTGTTGCTGTTGTACATATCGGATATATATCTCGGATCAGCCTCGTGGGCTGTGGGACTATTGAAATACGGACGCTGAGGCGTCTCGCTGAACAGATCCATATTTCGTATGCTGTCGACGCCAGGACTGGGATTGCTGGGGCTCTTGCTGCTGTACGGATAAGTGTATACCTGTTCCGTATTCGGGTTGCTGCTGGGGCTCTTGCTGCTGTACGGATAGGTGTAGATCTGTTCCGTATTCGGCTGTGGATGGGCATTATGGGGATGGGGTGGTGTGGCAGAGGGAATGACGGGATTACTAAACGCTTTCAATAGCTGAAATTCACTCATGCCTGAGGCATAGACAGGGGCCGATGGCATCCCCAAATTAAGGCTAGTCGGACGCACGGGAGGTGGTAGCTTCAGCTGCGGTTTTAGGGACATTTGCATGCAACAGTTGCTCGAAAATAAGATGACACGAAGGCAAACGAAAGACAAAGGTGGAAACAAAATGCACAAAAGTAAAATGAATGATAATAGAATTGAGTTTTTTTGTTTTGTTTTGGAAAGTTAACCGAGAAAGTACCGAGAAATCATTAAAGAGAAAGAGATAAAACCTCAAAAAATAAGTACAAATACGAAGAGTATTCCCCTAACAGGCCGCTTCACTCACCTGCGACTGACTGACGCCTCCCCCCATGACTGGCGCCCAGGGATCCTGGTTCATGCTGACTGCAAACGGCGCCTGCTGTTTCAGCTGGTTGATGGACGGCACCTGAAAAACAGCAGGCCACAAAAAGGCATTTAAATACATATCGAATCAACGAAATCCCTATTTCCACTCACGGCTGGCTGCTGTTGCTGGAATAGATTCGTTTTGGGTGGCATCACGTTATCGCTGAATGGATTGTAGGCTGGGGCATTGCCCGATTGCGTCTGTGGCGCTATCGGTTTGATCAGATTGTCCAGATTAACCAGCGCCGAGTTTTCGCCCAGGAAAGAATGCGGATCCTTGAGCGGTTTCTTTGCAGTGGCCCCTGTCGAGGGATGAACAGAGCTCGTACTGCTGATGCCAGCTCCATTGCCGTAGTTCAAAGAAAGCGGATCCATGTCGTCGAGCAGAGAAGCTACAATAGATCGATAAAGGTTAAAGCAAAGCCATAGATGATGGAGGTTTAACTTCTTACCATTATTGTTGTTGTTGGAGGCATTCGAATGGCTTTGATCGGCGCTCTTGTTTCGGTTGGTTATCAAATCGAATTCATCAAACTCGGGGGATTGTTTCTGGAAATGGAAAATATAATTGAATTAAGATTAATCATTCTGCGTACCATTCTTGAGCGTACCTTTATAGCGCCCGTTCCTGCTCCAAGTGCCTTCCAGGGATCATCCAGCGCTGGCTGCACCGGTGCTCCCAGTGTCCAGGGATCCGCTGGTGCGATGGCTGCTGCACCCGCTGGCTCTGCCAGCCAAGGATCCGCAGAGGCACTTCCATTGTTGCCGGCGTGGTTGTTCGCTGGAGCCGCCGCTGCCAAAGCACTGCCTGCAGTGGTTCTCGTCATCAGAGCTTCGAATGGACCTCCGCCTGCGGGCGTGGCCCCGCGACCATTTTGATTGGCATTCCCATTGGTTTGTAACCAACCCTCATTCGAGGAGCCGGAAGCCACGGAAGGTGATTGTGTGCGCAGACCCCACGCATCACCGGTGGCAGTGGCTCCCATTCCCGAGGGTCCTCCCATTGCCGAACTCATGGGCACACCGGCGCCCATGATAGTGCGCGGTGCGGCCGAGGGGTGCCAGGGATCCACTTGCGGCGAGGAGGTGCCCGACCAGGGGTCTGACAGCTGACTGGGGGCTCGGGCGGCACCGGGCGTGGCCCAGGGGTCGACGACGGCCGCAGGGGCGCCGCCAGCAGCGCCCAGCGGCGGACTCGAGATGCTTGTGGCACCCAGCGAAATGTCCAGCAAGTCCAGCAGATGGCTCTGGGGCTCTTCCTTCTTGGGTCTGGTAATTGGTTGGCCGCTGATGAGAAAAATTATGTGCTGGTCAGAGTCTGCTAGTGGCACGAGAGTCGAGAGTTCTACTCACTTGAAGTCCTGCTCGCTCTGGCTGAGGGCCAGCTGCAGGCGGACATCGTCACTCCGTCGCTTGGCCTCCTCCTGCTCGGCCTCCTCGCGCGACATGGCCATGGCCAGCTGGAGTTGCAGTTCTTCTTCTCCAGCGGTCTGTGGCCTGACCATTTCCAGTTCCGATTGGGATTTGGGCGGCTCCTCCTGCCAGCCTGGCGGCATGTCACGCTGCGAGGGCCCATCAATGTAGCCGTCGCTGCCAAAACCGCTGGGATGCAGAGCGAAGCGCTCCTTGGCCTTCAGCGCCTTTACCCGCTCGTTCTTCAGCCGCTCGTCGTCCTTAAGGAGATTCACCAGCTGCTTGGCCTTCTCGCGCACATGGGTGCCCTGGTCCTTGCCCTCCTCAAAGTACACGAACTCGCGCAGCGTCTGGATGGCAAAGATGTTCTCCTTGCACTGCTGCGCCACCTTCTCGGTGCCCGTCTTGATGAGGTACTCGAGCAGGATGAGGGCCTTGTAGACGTGGCGCCAGTTCTTGCCGTGATCGTTGAGACGCTTCCAGATCATTTGCATGATCTCCGAGAAGGCCACCACGTTGTATGTGAGGTCCGCTATCTCGCCCATGATGGCCGCCGAAGGACCCCATGGATCATTCGAGGTGGCCTCGCGCACTTTGACCTGCACAAGAAAGAAGAATCGAATTCAGTTGGATCTTCTAGGGAAGATCTAGGAATGGATAGCTCACCTGGGCATCGGAATAGTTGTGCGCTAGGTTCTTGATGTTTCTGCGTAGACCGGCGACATTGACCTGCATATCGTCCTTTTGCTTTCTCACTGTGTGACGAGAAGAAAGCAGGGGGCTTTTAGCATTGCTTTATAATAGGAATATGATGTTCCTTTAAGGTGGGTCCAGGGTTCAATGGTGGGTTGAGGTTGAGGTTGGGGTTAGGGCTATGGCTATGTTATTCTTTTCAGGGGGTTACGAGTTTTGTCTAGCTAAAGTTTGATCCTTTTGTTGTATGTTTTCGATTCATTTTGGATTTACGTTATTTGAATTTTGTTTATGTTTTCTGAAGTATATTCCATGGGTATGTTGTGTTGTGTGGCATGTGGCATGTAGCATATGTAGCATATGTGGCATATGGCATGTGGATCAGTACAAAAGCAAAACAAAAACAAAAAAACACAAGAAAGTCCAATGTGTGGATGGATGGGCGTCTGTGTCTGTAGCGGTGGGCAGTGTGATGGTGGTCGGGGGTAAGTTTTGTTCTGAGTCCAGATTTCACAGATATTTTTCTTTAATCTATTGCTATATGACTATATGACTGTATGGTTTATGTTTTTCTTTTTTATTGTTTTTTTGTTTGTTTTTTGGTTTATGCGGTGTACGAGATAGAGAGAGACAGATATAGAGAGACAGAGATAATAATTGGAATATGAAAATGGGAATTAACAGTAACAGACTTACTTTTCGTTTCGTTTTATTTTTGCTACACACAAGAAACTTTTGTGACTGTTTTTTTGATTGTGTTCAAAGGCTAGAGGTTTTCTTTGCTTTTATTATTTTTCGATTCGTTTTTTGTCTTTATGTTTATTGCTGTTTAAGTGCTCCAAAGCAAGCTAAGTATGAGATACAAGATAAATACAATCAAAATACATGGTATAAAAGTACAGATACAGAATATACAGAATACATATAGATATACATATATATTTAGTTAGATGATGGCCAAGATCTCCAACTTGCACAAATAGGGTGCACAAACAACAAACAAATGAGTGAATAAAAAACAGCAAAAAAAAACACACTCTTTAAAAAAACATAATTTTATTTTTGTGGAAATCAAATGTTGGAAAACGCCGCCGCAAGTCCGCACGCGTACACTGCCTTGGTAGATCCAGAAACCTACCCAAGGGCCCAGAACCAGAGAAATAATTCAATTTGCGGGCAAACAAAATGTGCAACAGAAAGCAATAACAACACACCAATACCACAGAAATTGAAATAAGCAAAGAGTATACCCAACCGCACCGCACCGCACCCCAAAAGCAGACTGTGCAAATGCTCTTCCTGTCCCCCAAAGAATGGCTCAAGCTAAATAATGTTAAACGTTTACAAGTGTGAATGGAAATAATATTTGGCAAATGCTTCAACAAATAATTCTAGTATAATTGAGGTCTTCAGATATATAAAAATGAATTTAGATTGATCGCTGAGATTTCCGCTTCCCCCTTAGTCGGTTGCTCGATTGCTTGCATCCTGCTTCATTTAGCTAATGGACCCCACTCGTGGGGCCTTCATGCAAGGGGCCTTTTTCTGCTTGAACTTAACCCATGACAGACCGCGAGACCCAAACAAGAAGCCGCAAAAATGCAAAATAACCGATGGCAGGAAAATGGGAGAAGGGCAGGCAGCAGACAGCAGACAGCAGCCCCGTGTCTGGAAGGAAGGTGAATATGCAAATCTTTCCAACCCAAGTCCGAGACCAAGTTATGCCTTGAGCAACAACCACAACAACAATAGTATCACACAGCTGGCAAGAAAATAGCATGAAATTAAAGCAAATGAATTGATTTTTCTCCCCCACTTTTTCTTGGACCGAGGTGCAGATCTATTTTTAAATGCAAAAAAAAAAAAAACAAAAATGCACCCAAGATAATCAAATCGTTATCGATTGAATGGGACGACAACAGAACAGCAGCGAAAGTTCTGCGAGAGAAAAAGTGTTTAGGGGTCCCCAACCTCATAGACGCCCCCATATAATCACATTGAGAGCAAGCGTACCGCAAATTGGACCTGATTACTGATAAGATAGGGCGGATAGTGCACATACGACCATCTACATACATGCATACATATGAACATACTTTGTATGTAAGTAAAGGGAATGGGGGCAAACACTTTAAATAACCTTACAGATCAATCGATGCTACAGAAGTTTGATTAAACTTATGCACAGTTCTAACACTAACACATTTTTCTTTCTACCGATCTTTGCAGATACATATTTAATGTACAATGTACATACTTGAGATTGTAATACAATCACGGGGGTTGGGCGGGGTTCTGTTTGCTGAAAAAATAGTTGAAAACTTTCAGGCAGTTCGACAACTGAGGAATTCGGTTCATAGAATAGGTGAATCATTCCAAGCTTCTGGAAAAAGGAGGTTATAACAGTATGTTTCCGACTAAAAATCGGATAAGAATAGTTATCAAAATACACAGTTGTCGATTGCACACACAAAACACAAAACAATTAGTTATCAGTTAGATAATTGAGGTGAATCTAAAACCAAATTAACCTGTAATTTGAAACTTCATTATCAGACGTCCGGTTAAAGTCCCTTATTACATCGAGAAAATTATCAAGTAGAAATGAATGAAAACTTATCAAGTGATCGATCAGCTAGCTGTCTTAAGACAGTTTCATGGCTAGTTGAACCTGATTTTCCGATTTAAAGCTACTCGTTGTTGCACCTGATCTTCACAATTATAGCTAGGCTAGCTATTGGCCACAATAACCGGTTGTCTCCACATATTTATTGCCCAATTTTACTACAGATATTTACAGTTTGAAAACGCTGTAGAAATTATCTAAGCATATGGTACATATGTACATATATTAACCCGTTAATGGCTAGAAATTTTTTTGTGATTTCCTCTAAGATATTTACTCTCTTCGTTTTTGTTGGATTTTCTCTCCTCTCCTCTCCATTTCTGTTTTTGTTTGTTTGAAAGAAACGCACTTGACACATATTGGAGAGAGCAGAGCCAACGGCAGTATAAACGAGACAAAAATCCACCAAGAACTCGAATCTGGGCGAACTGTAACTCCCAGATAAAACCCGTTCTTTCCAAAAGTCCAAGTGAGACAGAGAGAATGAAAGAAGAGAGAAGAGATTCATTGACCGCTTTGCTGACTTAGTAAAGATCAGATGCGGGGGAGGGCAATGGATAACTGTGTTTGTTTGTTTGTTTGTTTTCATTCTGACTGCCTGTCGTCTGTCCCCCACACCCCACACGACGTTGCTGAAGAAGGCGAAATAATTCAATTAAATGTCGCGCAGTAAGAGAGAAAGAGAGATAAAACCACTAGGCAAATGAAGTGCAAGAGCCAGGAGAGTGAGGGGGTTTGGGTTGGCGCGGGGTTGCTTGCTTGAACTTGAACAAATTAAATGCCAGACCAGACAGAGCCAAAGAGAGAGAGACAGAAGGAGAGAGCACAAGTGTGAGAGGACCAAAGTCTCTGCCTCTGTTTCTGTCTCTGTCTGCGTCTGTGACTGATTTGAGAGGCGGCAGACAGAGGGAGGTAGCTTTCTTTGTGTTTATGCACTTGACATTCGGCAAACGGCGACGTTTTATTGCCAAAAATAATACAATATACATATATATGTTTGCGTGGATATACATATGTACATACATATGAATAAACACCGAACGAGTTGCGGATTTACTTTGTTCCAGGGGCAAAACAGAGCCTTGACGGACTCGAACTCGGGGACGGACCGACCCAGTTCAATGAACGTAACACGCAAAAAGCTTAACCGCTAAAGCACACTCGGAGGAATCGCCGAAATACCCAAACACTGGAGATCGGAGGGAGGCAGCCACGACGTTCCCCGATTGTTATGCGTACTGCAACTGGTGGAGACTCTCAGTATTTTTCTAAATTGAATAGCAATTACTATGTTGTACATACACTCGAGCAAGTTATTCCACATATTCACGAGGCTGTTTTCACGGCATCATTGTCAGACGTTTAGCATGTGTTAGCGAAGTGGGGGGACTCTTTCTGTGATCTATTCAAAAATAATATAACTCACAGGTTATTCTCTCTCACTTTATCCGATGCATGGACGGATCTTCCATTAACACACAATAATTACATATACAGTTATTCAGTTTAAATTATGGAAAATATTTGTATTTTCCATACAGGTGCGAACTGGTAAGCCGCAGAATTAAATTCGCAACATTATCAAACTAAAAACATTTGCAAAACATTCTTATTATCTTCTTAAACATTATATATCCACCACTATCTCTCTCTTTTTTGATAAGATTCTCTGGAGAAAAATGTTTGCATTTGGTTTACGATAATCTGCATGACAGACAGGTACATATTGGGTTAAAATCTTCAGCCACGAAGGTCATTGCTCGCCTGACGCGTCCCACTGTGCGCAACTTGAGCTGCTGCTGTTCTCCGATCAGTGGCGACGACGCTTAGCCGGGGCTTGGGGCTTATCCCCCCGCTTAACAACGCATTCCCCTTGTTGCATCTGTTGTGCATGCGGGCGTAAAATATGTGTATGCGGATGTGTGTGTGTGACTGCGATGGATGGGTGATTCTGTTGCCGTTGCCTCTGCACTGTTGGTGTGAGTGTGATAACGAGTCAGAAATGCGATTAGATTTCATTTGTGGCACACACACATACACACGTACGGTAGGACGGGGTACAGTGAGCACGCACACACACACACACAAAACTGGCGGAAAATGTGCGAAACTTCATTCATTACTCATGCCCAGGGCCCCCCAGCCCTGCCCCCGCAGCATAAACCAGTTCTACCTTTTGACCTGAAGCTACCGTGGTATTGCAGTAGGGGGTGGGGGCGGCTGATGACTAACGCACCGACGCCGACTTATCAGAACCGAAAAGAGATCTCAGCGAAACTCTTATCAATAAAAGCACGCTAATGCGAGAGCTTTCCCGCGACACAAGCAACAGAAACGGGGAATGTTAGAAGGACGTCACAGTTATGGGGCCAGCCTTTCACGGCACTTGGGAGTTAGATCGTTTTCAGATCAATGTAAAGCGAATCCCAAGCGGATATTCAACTGAAGAGAAAACCACTGCGCTCTGCCCACGACCGACGGAGCCGCCCCCTCTCACTGCTCACCTGCTCCACTGCTGCAATGACTCTGCTCTCTTGTTGTTGTTGATGTTGGTGTTGCTGCTTCGCTGCTGCAGTCAGTCCGTGTCGGTATGGAGCTCTCTCTGTGCGTACGTGTATGAGTGTGTGTGTGTGTGTGTGTGTGTGTGACGTCGACGACGACGACGGCGGCGACTACTCTTCCCCTTCTATCTAGTTTTCTTATATTTTACGACTTTCTTTTCAAATGCGCTCGCTGCCAGCAAACGGATAGAGTCACAAGACGGTGTCGGGCAACGGCGACTGCGACGGGACGACGAAAACAACGACGTCAGCAGAAGTAACGCGCACGAAAACGGGACGACGCAGATCCTCCGGATGAAGACGAAAATCGGTGAACAACAGAACGATATTTACACTTTGCACTTTGCACAAGACAAAAAATGGAGCAGCGGAATGGCTACGATTCTAGCTTTTGCTGTGGCTTTTTGCGTTTGCTTTCGCTGCTGTTTTCCCCAGTAGAGCTGCAAGACCATCGATAGTACTATCGTTATTATACGATTGTAGCCCACTATCGATTAACTCTTTCACTAACGATATGCGATTATTCTAGAGATTTATAAAACTGATCTGATTAGGATTAGATTGAGATTAATTTCAAACTAAAATTAATTCGGTGCGGTTTTAAGTCTTTGAATATTTCGTTTTGCGAGTTCACCAGCACATCAGCGGTCAGTGAATTATCGGATCCATCATTTCTTGAGTGTTGGTGAACGCAAAAGATGCATAGCTGACTATCACGAAATTGTAAATATTATCGACGCACAATCTATCGATATTGGCACAAACAGCTGCTCGCGTATATTTTGTGAAAACGGAAAACAGTTGTAGGAATATTTTTTTTTTCAGATTGCTGCCTTTGTGCACCGCCGCTACAGAATTACACAATGCGTTCGCAGCCACATTAAATTGGATAATTTCTTCCATAAAACCGAAGTACTGAGCGAAATTCGTAATATTCTTATTAATTTGGCTTTGTTTACATTTTTCTTCTTCTGCTTATTTTTATCGATATATTTCATATGGAGCGTACTAATTGTGCGCTAGTTCTGAGATATAATTTTATACGGGACAGTCACTAATAATGGGCTTTACCCGACACTATTGTATCATATCTATCACTGATTGCTGAGCAAATTTATTGCATTTGTTGCATTAATTTTCGGAAGAACACCTAAATAATTTGAATACCCCTTTTGTCACTATCGATGTTTCAGTTTTTAAATACATCGATAGACCAACAGCTGACTGCTTTTGAATAATTGTAACTAATATAATGTGAGGGTAATAAAGATTCACTAAGCTACAAAGACCCAAAGGATACGCGTTTCAAAATAAATATTTGGAAAGCTTTGGCTTTCATGCGAAAACTGAATCTGACGGCGGGCGGTGCCTCGTGCAGGAACACGCAGTCCATCATCGGTAAGAGCTCCAAACAAAACGAAAAATATATCCAAACCAATCTTTACAAACTTTACGTAAAATGTAAAATGTAGTGAAATGACGACCCCTTCATCCTCAACAGTAGCTAGAAATGGATAGCATTACGCAATGCTCCAAGATTCGCCAGTAAGTTAAATGTTATCCCAGCGAGGCTCCGGTACAATGGACGGTACAGCATCCTGTACAGCCTCAAAAGCAATTGATAGATAAAATTAAATGAATTCGGTCCGGAGAAATGAAGGTATTATGCCACTGCGGTCTTCCATCCATACACTCATTAATGATATTACTTTCCGCACCTCCTACGGCAGCAACACTACAACAGCCAGCAGTATGACTAGCAGGCACAGCCCAACAGGTGCAATCTGGACCCGGTCTTCCACGTCGAGTTGCATATTGAAAAAGAGAATAGTCTGGCTACGTATTGAAGCAGGAAACTGTTCTACGAATGCTTACTAGATTGCTCCTGGGGCTGAGTTTGATTCTTGAACATAGATTTTTTCATATTATATTTTGTTTTATTAATAAAAAAAGATGCAAAAACAAACGACTGTTTTTCGATATTTGACTTTTATTTACGATTTTTATTTAGAATACCATTTTCCTTTTCATATAATTACACGCTAAAATCTAGTTTCTCATCTTGTTAACGAAACGGATAACAATAGTATATATTTTTTGTTTTTCGTTTTTCTTGTATAGTGTGTGCGCGTGTGTGTCTGTGTGTGCGTTGCTACGTCTGTGTTAGTGTGTGCGTTGTGAATGTGTGCGCTTTTTTGCTTAGTTTTTCGCATTTTCCGGCTCGTATTTGTTTTGTTTCGCTGTTTTCTAGATCTAAGTACCTAACATTTTAGACAAATTTCAACGAACGTGTATGGTGTGTACAGTTATTAAATATGTTTAATATGTATATTTATATGTGTATGTATATGCATATTCCATTACGCCATCTGTTGCGCTTCCTTCCCTTCACTTTCACGTCCACTTCCGTTTCCGCTTTCACGATCTTTCACGGTTCGTTCTTTCGTTCGTTTCTATTCCTATTCCCACACACACACCGTTAAATTGAGCCCCCAACAAATAAGCTTAAAGCATAAGACAGTACCGTTCGTCGGTCCGCGTTGCGTCACGTCATGCGTCCATGGGTCATGAGTCAGATGTCATCGATACTCTTCTCCAGTTCCACTCCAGCCTGTTGTACCGAATTGAGTAAAATCGAATCCACAAAAAAAAAAAAAAAAATATAGATTATGTCCGGTCCCGGTCCTGGCATCTTTTTGATTTAGCGATCGCTTAAATAAAACGTAATAACTAAATTAACTTAAAGCATACTCGTACGATACACATCCAAATCCCGTCCCGCTTCGTCCTGCTCTTCCACCCGCGCTGCGATTTACATTTAAATATTCTTTACGTCCCCTAACACGGGGGCACCGCCTCACTCCTCGGGCGGCTCTTCGGGTACCTGCAGACTCTGGGCCGACTCCGCGTGAACGGAATTCGCCTGCGAATCGGAGTCCTCCTCGAGCACATTCGTTTTGCTCGGCGGCGGCGTGGGCGGCTGCACCAGATTGGGTATATACTCCACCGTCTCGTACTCGGTCTTGGCCACTGACTCGTGGTCCAGGTCTCGCTCGTGGTCGTGCTCGAGCGGATCCTCAACCGCGGCAGGCGGCACCGCCTGATCCGCCTCCTTGGGCACGATGGGCAACTCCCCTCCGGCGATTCCCGTGTCATTGATAGGCATAGGGTCCGCGTGCGGCACTACATTCGGTTCCTCGATGTCGAGGATGATGGGCAAGGTCTCGTTTGGCTTGGGTGTTGTCGTGCTGGTCGTTGTCGTTGTAGGTGCAGTGGTTGTCACCAGTTCCGTGGCAGCCATCTGGCTGTTGGGCGTCGTTGGTGTCGTCATTGTCGCAGCAGTGGTCGTGGTGTTCGCGACCGGCGGAATGGGTGTCGTCGTTGCGGTCTCATTCCTCTCCAGTTCACTCTCGATTGGCACTGGCCAAGGCGTGGTGGTGAGTAGAGGCGGCAGGGTACCAACCGCCGCAGTGCCAATGATCACTGGATTGATAAGTGGCTGGCCCAAAGTGGCTATGAGCGGCGGCAGCAGCTCCTCGTTGGTCTTGAGCAGCGTCGGCACTAACATCTGCACCACCGGCTTGGCATCCTCTCCCCCACCGATCTTTAGATTGGTCATCAGCAACGGCAGGTCAATCTTGTAGAGCATCGGGAGGACCGTGCACACTTCCTGGTCGTTTTCGAAGCACTGCGATCGTCCACGGATACGCGCATCTTGGACGGCCATCAGGCGACAGAGCTCATTGAGGCGCACATCACACATGATCGGATTATCTGTGGTAGGAAATGGAAAGGAATAAGGAATCGCGGTAGTCTGGAGGGTCTGGATCTGGAGCACTCACCATCTAGATGTATCTCCAGTTTGCCGGCTACATTGTGATTCTTGCAGCGCGTGTTGGTCACGAGCTCGCTCGAGATGGTCGTGATTTGGTTGTTCGTCAGATTGGCTTGGCACAGCACGGGCAGCCCGTTGAAGTCCCGCTCCAGTTTGGTGATGTTGTTGAAGGCCAGCTTTAGGATCTTTAGATTGGGAAGCATCGTCTGCGTGCAGGAGGAAGAGAGTGTATTTCAGAAAAGCTTTTGAGATATGGTCGGGGTCACCACCTACCGTTTCGAGAGGCTTGAGCTCCACCAGCTTATTGCCTGTCATGTCGAGGATCTCCAGTCGTTGCATGCCATCAAAGTCACCGAGCAAGAGATGTTCCAGTCGGTTTGCAGACAAATCGAGTATACGCAGATTTCCCAGACCGGCCAGGGCGCCATCCAGAGAGACAATGTGGTTGTGATCGAGTCGTAGCTCGAACAGCACCAGCTCCTGCACGCCCTTGGTGCTGGGCAGGAGTCGGCTGATGCGATTGTGGGACAGATCGAGGCATTTCAGCAGGCGCAGGCCATGCAGCTCTTCCATGGAGAACTGTTCCATTTCGTTGAACGAGAAATTGGCGATCGTCAGCTTCACCATTGGTAGGAGCGAGGAGTTCAGCGAGCGAATGTGGTTGCTGGCCAGGTGGAGGACCTCCAGGCGACCGCAGGCCTGAAACTCGTCTTGGGCCAGGTACTCCAGCTCGTTGTTGCCGGCCAGCAGTTCTTCGAGGTCCTGGGAGTTCCTTAGGACGCGGTCGAATGATCGCAGGCGATTGAAGTGCACGTGGATCGTCTGCAAGTACCGCATCCCGGCCATGTTCGCCGGCAACCTTTCCAGCCGATTGTTGTGGGCCATCAGTAGGCGCAATCGACTGCCATCCGGCAGCTCCCCGTCCAGCTCGCTGATATTGTTCGCATTGATGAAGAGTGACTGGAGCACGTGCAGATCGTGCAGCGACCCGTTGAGCGACTCTATTTGATTACGGCCCAGATGGAGGATCAGCAGGCTCTGCGGAAAGGCGCCTCTGTCCAGCCGAGTTATGTTGTTGCTCGGCAGGATGAGGTTCGTCACCACTTGTATGCCCTTCAGGTCGTCCTGCTGCACCGCCCGTATGTTGCAGCGCCCAATGTCCAGGGTCGCCAGACTCGGCATGTGGTTCAAGACGTGCTTCGGGATCTCGTCGAGTTCGTTGTCGCCGACGCTTAGGTAGGTGACATTCGATAACCCTCGGAACGGCAGCTCAGGCAGCGATCTATAAATAGCACCAAGAAAAAACACACACATCCATTACCACTTCGTGCAAGTATTATTAGAAGAAGCCCCGAATCGGATTCGAGATCATCAGATGGAATGACTAGACACCGTATCCCGATCATCGAGTTATTAGTACCGAAATGATTGATTTCCAATAAGGGAACCACTTGGAACTAATATTCATACTGTAGAATGCGGCAAATATAAATAAATCTATAGGGGGATGTATGGAATATCAAGATCCCATAGCAGCCTGACCACTTTAGGAACGGCTAGATTGTCTTCATAATTGATTTAGAGTTTAGAGATTTTCTTACAGAAACTTTTCATGATTTCGTACAAACATGCACTAGTAGATCTATCAGTCTTATCGGATGGGCCCCCTAGAAGCAGAACAGAAGCAACCTCTAAGAACAATCCAGCTGTTTCCGGATAATTCCACTGTCACCTATCACGGAAATCTGAATGAAGTGACGAACTATGTTTGTTTATGAAACATTCAAGTGGCAATCTCGTAAGTGGGGATGCAATAACAGCGGCATTTGTATTCCCTTTCTCTGGCATGCTCTTGAGAAACTTCCCATTTATCATACATTTTACAGCTTTTAAGATGTCGATACGAATATTGGATACACAATGTTAATTTTCTGGCCAAAATCGTTCTGTTCTTACTTATTCAGAAATAAATATAATCATGGAGCATAAGTCTCATCATCCTATTTCATTGATAATAATAATAACATAATAAAGAAAATCGTAGCTTCAATTATGGGAATTACCGAATTGGTCAAATAAATATTAGAATCGAAGATTCATTGAAAGCTCACATTAGTTTCTAATCGAATAAGGAAGGTCTGGGTTTGGGTCTGAGTCTGCGTCTTGTCTGTTCATCCCAGCCCTGGTTGCATCCACACTTTGGACTCGATGACGTAGGCTTATCTGGGACTGAGTGCCATACCCATTCCAGTAGCCGCTCCCCGCCAGAGATCTGTATCTTTATCGATGTCTGCAGGTGGCTATTAAGTTGTCGCCGTCGAGGCGCCAAACTGGCCCATGAATGCCATCCATATTCATGATGGGAACTGGGCTGCATGGCGTGCAAATTGGCCGCTGGGGGCGGGGGGACGAGGACGGGTACGGGGACTGGCCATAGAGTGGACATCCTTGGCGCCCGTTATTGGTACAGGTAGTACGTGCAGAGATACAGATACACGAGCAGGTATACACGAGCGAAAGCAGTGCAGTTTCTAGATTGATTGGCAGACGCTATTTTTAGAGGCATCCAGATCCAGCCAGACATCCATCCCAGCCACATGATCTTGATTGATTGTCCGGCTCCAAGGAGGAGGCAGAAGTAGGAGCAGGCAGAGCACTTGTCAAGCGTTGATTATGTAATGAGAAATGCTACAAGTGGCTGCAGGAGAACAGGAGCTTCTGCTGCTGCTTCTGCTGCTGTTGCCTGCCTGCCGTCAAAGATACTGTATCTGTATCTATAATGAGCCCGTTGAACTTGAGCACATGTGCCAGTACATACGAGTAGTAGATAGATGGAGATACAGATGAAGATGAATATGAAGATGGGTGATGTTCCTGTTGGAGATATGTATGTACATAGCTACATAAATACTTAGAGGTGCACAGACATCTCTCTCTCTCTCTATCTCTCTCTTTGAGTGTGTGTGTGTGTCTGTGTATGTGTATGTACCCGATATATCTTCAATTCCTTAACGTCAGCGGCATAATTGTCACACGACCTAAGCTTGGCCCCTCGATCATTGATTGAGCGTAATAATAAAATTCAATTGGACTGCCTGCTTCTCGGCTCTGGACTGACCCCCAGATCGCAGAGCACCACACAGAGAACCCCAGAATTGAGAGGAAAATAACAAAAACATGTTCGAAACATTCCATTTCAGTCGTAATCATGGGGTATTGACGCTTCGTTTCAGCCCCAAAAAAATATCAAAACATCGAAACTTTCCTTCTCATCGATTGTTTACTTTCTCGATTTCAAAAAAACAACCCGAAAATCCATCATCTTCTATCGGAGGAGGAGTGACTGTGGCATTATCGCGTTGGCCATCGGGCCCAGACAGACATCCAATGATCGGGGGAATATTCCATCGTCGATTCGGTCGTGCGGGGGCATGGCATCCATTAATTATGCACGAGAGTAGTTATGTTATCATAATTAATTGTCAGGCGAACGAAGCCGTCAACACTTTTCGCACTTTCTCAGGGCTGCCTGGTGCTGGTGCTGCTGCTGATGCACTCTGATAATAGCAATAACAACCATATTAATAGCCTCAAACAAATCTGCGAGTGATTGAACATATAACCCACGAGTGTACGAAGACACAGACCTATACAATGTACATATGAGATGGGATGGGATGGGATGGGATGGGATGGCATGGCATGGATGGATGGCTTATCGCCTGAGAAAAGCACAAGACCAATATGATCAACCTATCAAAAAGGTCATATACGAGAGAGTGCATGTCTTGTATTACTCATTCCCCTATCCTCATCTTCATTGCGTACCACACCACACCATCGTGATCTTGAGAGCACCACACATTCACATTCCTCTCGGGTGTCCTGTGCGCCGTAGAGTTCAGTCGAGGCTGTGGCTGCTGCCTCCTCTCATTCAATAGTTGTCTACAACTCGAATGAGTTCTGATTAAACCGATCGTAAAAAGCAATCATAAAAATTGAGTTTATTATTTTGGCGCCAGTCATAAAACACAGATTGTACATAAATAAAAATCCACAAAAAAAACCAGTATCTCTTATCAGGGGACTGTTTTGGTTCCAAATGTGATCCATATATGGGCTAAGAATGGAACTTAGGAATGTACTTGGACTACTGGCACTTTAAAATCAATCCAAGCGAAACCTTGGGACAATTTTCAAGAGAAGAAGAGATACTGTTTTAATTCTATCTATAAGAGCTCTGAATGGTTCTAATAGAATCGGGATTAAATGAAAAACCAAAAAGCATCTCAAAAGAGTATAAAAACTATATAAAATTATCATATTTTGGGAATTTCTTGTAGAACTATTTCCATTTAAAGATTTGATTCGTGATTTTAGGCCATGATATGTGCTACAAAGAGATATATCTTTTAATTATCCTAAAGCTCGGAGTCGTAATGCCGCAGTGCAGCATTTTCTTTCATTTCAGATCGAATCTTTTTGTTTGAGAGAAGAGACTGATCATCGGGCTTGTTCTAAGAACTGGACTGCAAATGGATCATCACGATGTAAGATGTTTACAATAGAAGAGTTTCTTCATTCACTATGGGATTGTCTTTCAAAAGTTCTGTCGAATCGATAACGCCCGGAATCACAGACTTAGATGAGGAAACTCAACCGAGCCGCTGATACGAGGGGCTGCTATGAGCGGAGGAATCTTGATCATGATTCGGTCCCATCAGTCGGTCGGTTGGTGGTGCCTCAGAGAACAACACACACACACACAGAAACGCACACAGGCACAGGGTAGCAGTATTTTTCCTGACTTGGTTGGCATGATTTGGTCAGAGCGCGATATTAAGGCAATAGGTCAATTATTATAAATTGACATCAATGTAAAAAGTGTTCGCCAGCCACCGATTCAGTGGCAGTGGCAGCACGCGCTCTTCGCTGAATGCAAAGACAGAGACAAGAGCATGACAGAGATCGGAGATCGGAGATTGGGGAGATCGTGCAACAACATTGATTCGATTAGGTCAAGTAATTAAATCATTCAGTTTTACATACGAGTATGGTATGTGCACACTCGAGTGATTGATTGAATGATTGATTGGGAAATGGCTGAGAAAACTAGAAACTGCTCGAATGTAATCCCAGGAAAATCTAAGAACATTCGCATTGGAAGCTTCTGGAAAGCCAGCCCAAAGTACAGAGAGAGGCTTCATTTATTGGGTAGCTCCACCCTCAAGGGAGGTAACGTAGTATATTTCATTCTTAATGAGGGTAAGATCTATAAAACCTGCATGGGATTCCCATGTGATGTCAAACCGTTTGAGGTGCAAAACTAATAAACTAATGCGTACGAGTATATCATTAACTTCTAAGAATTGGTTAATGTTTCTACGACTTTCAGGGGCGAAGCTTGAGTTAATATGTATACAAAAAGATAAATAGATTTCACTGCTGTTTTTTTTTTTTAATAATAAAAAATGTAACTGCTTCTTAGATTCTAGGAACATTTAAAGAAGGTTTAGTGAAAGTAAAGTAAAGTAACGAACGTATTATTATTGAATGAAACACGTGCCACAAAACAGAAGGTTTCCCAGAAAATAACAACGAATTTCGGTCCTAAATGCATGGTATACATATGTACGTACTAAAAACCCATTTGGGGCTGTCAATTTTTTTGTGAGTGATGTTCCTTGAATGAATTTCTTGGCGTGGGGCACAAAGACAGCCACAGCCACAGCCTTGAGTCATGCGAGTATTTTGTTTTGAGTCCGATCTCCATTATAATTATAATGCCGACGAAGTCAAATATCAATGAACCCCCCGGCAGCCGCTTATGAAATAGGCTCGAATGTTGTTTCTACTCGTATATTTTTGCAACTGTAGGGCGGAAACAGAGATGGGTACAGGGACAGAGACAGGGGGTCGTATTTATTTATATTTGTTATTTATTATTTTTAAATTGCAAATATATAAAAACACAACAAAACACAATACAACGCAGCGCAGCGGCAGTGAGCGGCTGCAATGGAATCGGAATTCATTCAGAGTCAAAGCCAGAGCCAGAGCCAGAAAACGTGCAAGCGCCGCCGCTGCAAAAAGCGATTCCAATAAACTGCAATTATCAATTTTGTATACGCATTAAGTATACGACGCGTCGCTGGCGGTGTCTATAGTCGTATATGCCATATATACCACATATTTGTATGTACATATGTATGTATGTACAGATCGTAGGTACCGCGAGTCGCTGTACAGCAGAGACGGGTGATATATGTACATAGATGGGGAGCCTCCTCTCTATGTATGTACATACATACATCATGTGTACTCGGTGGAAATTGATAAGCCGCAGCTATTCAATTATCAATAATACAAAAAGACGAAAGCCGGGACGAACCGAGAGAGGCAGCCGCTTCTTCTTCAGAGATGCTTAGTTGGTACTGTATACCGATAGGATCCAATCGAATCGAATCGAAACGAATCGGCTTTAGATCGCATCGGATCTAATCTGGTGGCGCAAACAAACGTCTTGCCTGGAGCCCCGGCTCGTAATTTGTATCAATTCATGGCATGGTTTGGCTTGGCTTGGCTTAGCATGGCATGTCATGGCATCGGATGGTGGATTCCCGACTGGCAGCAGCAAAAGGCGCGCCAGGCGGGCCTTTCCACTTCCTAATTGAAAAATTAAAATTAAATCGGTAATTATGACTCTCGACTTGAACCGGGTCCACCTCCACCTCCATCTCCATCTCAATTTGCACAATTGAGGGATGGATGGCCATAGATAATGAGGCGTCTCCATCTCGGATCTCTCTTTGACGTCAACTCAAATCCACCCGATCTGTCCGTGCTGTCCATTCTGTCCGTTGTTATTGTTTTAGTATCTACTTGGGATGTAAACAAGCCCTGGGAGTAGCAGAAAGCACATTTTTCGTGCATTTACATAAGTAGAATAATATATACTGTATATGGAAATTTGTATACTTTTTTCATTATATTTCGCTCGGTTTTTATTGGGTTTAAGGAACCTAAATTGATAGCCATGCGAGCGGAAAATTCTGCTTCTCAACGGTACCTAGGGAACTGCCGCTAGGCCAGTCCAGGGGAACTCTCTGCTCTGCCGACAGCCTGGCCTTGAACCATGCCCATGTCTTTGGGTCATTAGCTAGCTAATGATACACGATCGATATCTAATTTAAATTAAATTCAATTCAAATCACCTTAGTCCATTCCATTGCATGCGTAGTTTGTATAGGTTGAAGTTCATATCCGTAAACGATCGCATCTCCAGGTCGTCCAGTTGGGAGTGGGTGATCTTCAGGTCGGTGTGAACATCAGGATTCAGCTTATTGGCCAGGGTGTCCACAATGGCATTAAAGGACTCTAGCTTTTCGCAGGAGAGCTCCACATAGTTGGAGGCCTTGCCGGTCTCGCAGGTGCAGGGCGAGATCTCCGGACGGACCGAGCACTGAAGCGAGGCTATGTGGAACACGGCGTACATGAGGGAAGTCATTTTCTAGCCGTCGCTCTTTCACACTCTTCTCGTTATAATTAATTTCTTCAAATTTCAAAAAAGGCGCAAGCCAAGGCACAGGCACTTTCTCTGTGTCACCAGTCACAAAGTCACAGTTCACAAATCACTCTATTCACTGTTCGCTGTTCGGATCGAGGATGCGGAGGTGCATGCCGTTGGGCGGCGGATTATCAACTGTTTGTACGATTCAGTGGCGGCGCAGGCAGCTCGGGGAATATCGCTGGCTGGGCCCGTGGTCTGGGGAAAACACACATGCACACACACAAGCACACACACACAAAAACACAACCAACGTCTCGGCGATGGGCTCAATCGATGGGCTAAGCGAACAGATGTGTGCGTGATGCGGGGGTTTCCATAGTTTGTCTTAGTTTTCCGGCAGGATTTTTCGGATTTCGGGTATGGTATTCTGTGGAACCGATGCTCACTTTTTGAGCTCTGGCATCAAATTTCACTGACTTCCCGTTGCGCTTAGGTTGCGCGTAGGTCTAACGGCCAAACACACAGGGGACGGACCGACACACACCCTCTTGGATCGGGGATTTGGATGGGATGGAGATTGGGCTCCAATCCAATCCACTCCGCCGTAGTCGTACCGCGCTCGCTCACTTGCCGCGCACTCTCTCTTTCTATCTCAGTCGTTCGGCTAGGCTGACCTCTTGACCCGCGCCCCAGTGTACATAGATCAGAGCAATGCTTGGAATTAATCTTCTAAAAAATTGTTGTATTGTTGATTTGTTTTCGAAAAAAACCGCGACTACTTGGAGTATTCTGTATTCTGTGTGTGGGTTGTGCTCGTATGGGTATGGGTATGGACAGTACTACTCGTATAAGGTATAAGGTTCGATCGAATCGAATCGATCGCGAATCGCGCACTCGTAATATTTCCCGATTTCTAGCCCGGTGATCACGTCTTTATACCAGCACGGTCCGCTGCGAGTGTGGGTCTGGTCTGGCAGTGGGAATCAAAACGCTGAGGATCCGATCCGATCCGATCCATCCGTATGCTGCGCTGCCGCAGCCGCTGCCGCTGCCGCTGCGACGCGCCGCTGCTGCTTCTCGCCGCTCTCTTTCTCTCTCCCTCTCGCTCGGGGTTTTTGTCTTCTGTTTCTGCTGCACTCGCAGAGCTCTCGTGTCTCTTGTTTCTCTCTCCTGTGGAGCGACTTTTGGGTGGTTCGAGGCGCAAGTTTCGGCCCAAAGGCTATATCTATATGAGGTGAGGCATAGGTTTCTGTTGGACTCTAAGAGGGAGTTCTCTCAATGGGCACCTATATTTAGCCGTGCGAGAAAGAGAGAGGCAGATCTGCAACCAATAGGCAGCTCGAAAGAGCGGGAGAGCCTCCTAGATTATGAAAGGTGCATGTTTTCAAGAGAGAGCCCTCTCAAGGTAGATGAATGGCCTCACCTTTTTTTAATTACACCTTGGCATTGGCCTATTGGGATGGAGGCAGGTAGGGTAGGGGAGGCCTGCTGCCATGCCACAATTGTCCACGACACTCAATTACATGTGTTCCTGGTCTCTCGGCGCCAGGCATCAATCTCCATCTCCCATCGCCCATCTCGAGCTGCAGCAGCAGCAGTCGGCGCCAGCGCTGCCTCCTCACGTTGTTGCCACAGTGCCACTGCTTGTGCGTGTTCTCCTCCAAGATGTGCCCCCTTTGAGCGCGAGGCTGGCAGTTGGCTTCTCAGGAACCTAGGCCATGCCGTCGTCGATCTATGTATGGGGCATCATTATCATCACATCATCATCGATGTACGAGTACGAGATGCATATGGATATGGACCCATGTTCGATACATATGCTGCTCTGATGCCACATACCCACGCACATACATATGTGCATATATACAGACAGACATATGCACATACACATGTACATACATATGTACATTCATGTGGTGCATCTTGTTTATGCTGCTTGTCTGTCTGTCTGGCTGCCACTTTTACGCACTTTTGATAAATTGTCCTTTACACACTGCCACACTGCTGCACGCACATACATTCTCCACACAATCTGGCAGCATCTTCTGAAGATGTTTTTAATTACTCCGATCTGCTCCGATCCGTTCCGTTTCAGTGCCTTATGACGAGATGATCATCTTGGGAAAGGCTAGGCTCTGGGCTCTGAGCTGTGGTAGTGTGGTCAAGGATTAGCGACGACACTAATTGAGATCGAGCCAAAAACATTTCAATCCCCCATGGACTGTGATGAAAATTTTCCATCGAACCTACTTGGCGCCAGCCTCAATCACAGTGCAGCAGGGGAGCAGGAGGGCTGCGAGGAGCCATGCATCAAAGTCTGTAGCCTTAATTTATTTCAAAGTTCTGGGGACCCGCATACATAATGAACCAGGGGCCCCTTAAATGCCCAGGCTGCGAATTCCGCGCGTTCCCCAAGACTGAGACCGGAGACGCAGACCAGAGAGCAGAGAGCAGACCCAACCGAACCGCTTTCAATGCGCGTGCCAGCTCTCCCCTTTTGGGGGCAATTAATCATCGGGTGGAGAGGCCTTCAAGTGATTGCCACTTCTGCATTCTGGCGGTGACACACACGCCCAGTCGCATCAGCGGCATCGCATCTCCATTTAGGCTGCTCTCTGGAGCAGCTTGGGTATTGTTCTTTATATATGGGGAGCTGTCTGATCCTTTCAAACGATCGACAGGGATCCGAGTCTTGCCTGGTATGAGATTAGCTGGAAAATCTCCAGAATATGGCTTAATGTTTTGGGGTAATTCAAATATAAGATTAACCATTGCATCACCCTGGGCTAGGTATCATTAGCATATCATCGGCATAAATCCGTTAGTCCACAAAGTCCTGCAACATAGGGCACGGCGTCTCCCAAGCATCATTTAATTACTGGATACTATTCTTTATCAAAGGACGTACCATATCGATTTAAAATTATAGACATACACAATGACAACGTGATAAAATGATCAAATGATATCTGCTGTTTTTTTGTTTTACACTTTCGAAACGCACTGTCCGCTGTCACAACCGAATAACTGTTGGTATTTAAAATATACATCGATTACGTAGCCATTCTATTTATAAAATCCAATCATCACAGAGTAAATATTTAAAGAAAAGCGTGATATATTAATTATTATTATTTATTCGTACAATTATTATTTTCTTTTTGCTCGATTTTTGTTGTTTCTGATTTTGCGTATTTCTTCTTGTTTTTGCACATAAATATCCTCAACAATTTTTATGCGACACTTTTTCGTGTTTCGAGTGCAGGCGACAACAATATTAAGAATAGGATAAAAGAATTTCGTGACGATGGGGGATGGGGTCTGGTTGGATGGAAAGACAGATGGCATGCCCGGTCGGTTGGTGTGGTGTGGTGTGGGATGGGGTTCGGTATTGGTACAGGTCGTTCCCTGTAGAAGCCCCCTCCGCTCCATTAGTCGCGCGTATTTTGTTGTAATGGGTCTGTTTTTGCACTGTCGCCACTTGAGCGGTGGCTGCAAATTCCTGATTGTTCGTCATCAGCAATCATGTGCCTTCAGGCGGCTCACGTCAATGGGCGCCGGCCAAAAATTTTAGCTGGAATTCGGCTGTCGTCACGGGTCTCTGTTGGCCAATACCCAATACGTCATGCGACACGGGGACGCCATCGCCACTTGGACTGCAATTGAAAGCATTTGGATGGTATCTTGCTCTACCATCGCATCATCGTGTGTGGGCCCAAGTCCACATCCGTCGTCCATTAGCCAACGTCGATCGCCCATCGCCTTTGTTTCGGTTAGCAAGCTCCTTTTTTGTATTGTTGTATCGTTGTCCCAAATGGTTTCGCTTTTTGTGTGGGTTTCATTTCGTTTCCAACAGTGTGTGGAAATATCGGTTGGGTATTATTATTATTATTTTGTTATCGTTTTACTCGGTGCGCTGGGAGTGGTGGTACTTCCGTATTCTGATTTCGATTGGTTGTGGTGTGGTTGGTTCCGATTATAGTTGGCCTGTTGTCGCCGCCGCTGTCGTCTCCCCATTTAAACAGAACTTAATAATTAACTAAAGTTATATATGTACGGTATGATTTAAGGTATAATGTACAACAAGCATCACACACGCACACAGACACACCGATGATGTGGTGGGCTGGTGGGGTGGTGGTCGCTTGTTAGGCTCCAAAAAGGTTCTTCGTCTACTTCTGTTCGGTGAACTTGGCGATCTGCGGATACTTGCTGGGCGTATAGTCAACGTCCTGCTTGATCCGATCCCGCATATTGGTGCGCATCGCGTCCGTGTAGGAAGCCTGGAGGGCCGCATCGTGGGTCATCGAGTCGATCACAGCATCTACGTTCACTGATGAGCTTGCGGCAGTCCCGCTTGCATTGACACCCAGCCCGGCGCTCTCAATGGCCCGTTGCACCCCGCTGGCAATTAGGCACTCCACGTTGGCCGTGGGCTTATCCGTCTGGATGATTTTGCGACGCTTGGCGGACATTCCAGAGATGTACGCATCGGAGTAGGGTGGCTGTGGACCGTTTTGCTGCGGAAACACAACGATATATTAATTTCTGAGCAGGTGGGGCAAGTTGTGGGGCCTTTACCTCAGTCTGGGTCTGAAGGTCGCGCGTTATCGCAGGCAACCAGTCACTGGGGAAACTCATGTGCCAGGACTCTGAGCCGACAACCACCGGTGGAAGAGGTGTCTCCGCTACGGGAACAGTGCTGGTGGTGGTGGCGGTGGTGCTTGTGTTGCTGTTACTGCTACTGCTGCTGGCCACTTCGGTCATCTCAACGTCTGTGTCGAAAGCCTGCGTCTGTGCCTGCTGCGGCTGCTGTTGCTGCTGTAGATTAAAGGCACGCGACGGTGGCGCAACGAAAGGCTGCGATTAGTTGCGTTTTGTATAAGTTTTGAACACAGGAACACAGGAGTTTGGGAACTTACTTCTACGCCAGCAGCGGGAGGATCTGTCTGCGCGCTTCGCAGGACGAGGAACTGTTGGGCATCTGCAGTGTCTGTCTGGGTTGGGATTCTGGGGTCAACATAGACCGACCAGGCTTGGTTGTGGAAACCTGCAAGAAGAACAGTGATTAGGCCAAAATAGTGCCAAGCAGTGAATGAGAAAGATATACTCACTGGTACGCAGTGGGGCACGCAGTATGGTCATCATTTGGTGCCAGTAGATCTCTGCATTGTCACTGCCCAGGCACAGGAAGAGGACGCTGAAGAGGCGTACGCGGAACTGATCACAAATCGTCTTGAGGCTCTGCTCGAACTCGGCCACAGTGCTGGGGGCCGAACTGCACAGCTCCATGATGAGGCGCAGACTTTGGCGCAGGATGTTGGTCACAGATTCGCGGGAATTGTACTCTGGAAGCTCGTACTGCGGCAAATAGATCAGGCTCCCGTTGAACCAATCAAGAGCGCGGCTGATGGCGCCAGGTATGGTCTCCTCGTTGATGGGCGCCCCATCGAAGACGCTGGCATTAAGGAAGCTGCTCAGCTCCGAGCGCAAATTACTCGATCTATCACTGAATTCTGATGATGTTGTCGGTGTGACTGTTGGTGTTGCTGGGGCTGCAGGTGTGGCTGCAGCTGCGGGTGGAACGCCAATGTTGACCGCGTTAGTGCGGTTGGGTGTGGTGAAAAGGTTGACCATTTCGGCAATTCCATCCGTGTTGTTGACGGTGGCGGCTGAAGCTGTTTGCGCAATATTTCGTACATTATTAAACAACAAATTTGTGAATCTGGATGGGGTTAATGATCTGATTGAGCGACTGTTGTGAATGCCATCCATGCGATGTCGACGTCGCCGGGGGACTGGCCTATCTTGGTAGGCAGGAGACCAGGTAAATATATGCGGGAACCAGCTTGAATCATTACCACTATTGAGTCGATTGCGACCAGAATTGACTATGATGACATGGATAGAATGCAGATTAGATGCGAGAGATGGAAGCCAGTGCCCGAAAGGTGTGCCTTGTATGCACACTGCTGCTTCTGCTGAAGTTGGAGCTGGAGCAGCCAGCTCCAAGGCACACCCTTCTATCGGCAACCGTATGCATTGTGGTTTCCGACTCTATATCTGTGCAATGAGCGGGGATAACGATGAAGAAGCGTGCGGCGCAGCGTGATGTCAGACAACGAAGATGTTCTAAACGATAGATATAGCTACCCATCCGTGTATTAATACATACCAGATGGCACACCTCGGCCTGCTGCCGAGCCTGACGATGAACCAGAGGAGGAGGCACCGCCGGCTCCTCCTGCCGTGGCTGCGTTAGTCCTGCGATTGTTGTTGGTGCTGGTGTTGTTGTTGTTCTGCGGCAACGGCTCCGGTTCGCGAATGTGGTGGCTGTTGCAGGGCAGGAAGCGGTCGAAAGCCGTGTGAGTCGGCGCGATGCGTCCACCCCAGTTGTTGTTGCCACCAATCTGGATCTGGGGCCGTGATGTGGAGCGCGTCTGTGTGGCGGTTGTCGGCAATGTATTGGCCCGCTGGTCCCCACTGCGCGTGCCTGTCGAGGTCGAGGCTGTGGCCCCTCCAGTGCTGGCACTGCTGTTGGCCGCGGTAGCTTGTTCTTCTGCAGCCGGTCCACTTTCGGTGGCCGCTTCGGGTGCCGACTCCGGCCCCGGGGCTGACGGACGTGTAGCAGTAGCCACCACATGAACGGGCAAGTTAATGGACATAATGTTGGGGGCGCTGAACTCCACCTGCACATCGTTATTATCGTTGGTGGCTCTGTTCACCACGGCCTGAATGAGTCGGGCCATATCCAGCTGGGGATCTGCAAAGGAAGAAGCTTTAGCAGGGCCACCTTAACACCAACTGCGGGCAGGGTTACAGATTAGAGGCTGGCAAGCCAAAAAAAACAAAAAAAAAAAAGGAAACAACTAGGTTAAAACGGAACTGAGAGTCGGAGCTAGCAGCTCGGCGAACAGGGGATGCAAACGTGAATGAAATGAGCGCTACGGGACCATGTCTGCAATGACGGGTAAAATCAACAACAATTAAACAACAAAACATACTGGGCGGTGGCAGGGCCACGGGCATATAGAGCCGCAGCCTAGGTGGCACTCGGGGCCCTTCAGATTGATCTGGAGCTTCATCTAGAAATTCGACAAAGGACATATGGGCGTTTCAAAAATCAGGATACAGTTGAAGAATTACAACTATGGTGTTCTTCAGGTATTAAATCACAAATTATAGATCTGAAACGCACTGTAAGCTGATGGACACCAATTTCTTACCCATTCCGAGACTCTGTGCCTGTGGCTGGGTGGTCTGAGGTGCTGCATTGCGTGCCACCATGGGCTCATCGACGGGATCCTCAACGGGTCCGCCCTCGGTAGGTATGCCAATGGCGGCCACCGCTCCGACAGCCATCTGAACAGCGGCCTCGGCCGCTTGGGCTGCCTGAGCAGCCTCGACGGAAGCAAGGGCTGCAGTTTGAGCTGCACCCTGGGCCAAGGCCGCGGCCCAGGCTGCCGGATTCGTATTCGTAGAGGTTGCACTCGGCGGTTCGGTTGGAGGCGCATTTGCTACTGCCGCATTTGGTCTGGGATTTCCTCTGGCCATGGCCGATGCGTAATTAGCACCTGCATGTGCAATTATCTGTGCAGCTGCACCCAAAGTGTTTCTTGTTGCCTCTTCGACGGTCCTTGATAAGCCCGGGGGTCGTGCGCCGGGGGCACGCTGGTCGACATTATTGGTGGCCTGCTGCATGACCTCAAGGGGCGGAAAATGGGGCGCAAATATGTTATTGGAGCGTATGTAGCCGCTCTGCTCCACCAGAATGGGCCGACAGGTGAGCACGCGGGGGCCGGGCCGCGAGAGGTCCAGCATCAGGTCGGATATGGCGTGCTGGGCGTGCGATAAGTAGTGGAAGGCCTCCGAGACACGATCAAAGGTGCGCTGGGCATTCTCCCGTCCAGTAGTGTCCTTCGGGGGAGGATAACGTAGTTCAGTAAGGGGTAAAGACTAGATATGGGTTCCCTTTTGGATACTTTGACTTACATTCTCCTCAAATGTGGGATCGTTCACGAGTATATCGTAGTAGCGATCAACAAAGGGCGCCAGACGCGTCTGAACACCGCGATAGCGCTGAATGACATGGCCCAGCACCTGTGGGTGAGTGCGACGACGAGTAGCGCCACTCGGACCCCCATTGGCTGCAGCGCCTTCGCCGCCAGCTGCAGCATCGCTGGCACCATCTGCAGTGCTGGGACCGGAAACAGCAGCACCAGCATCAGCTTGACCTCCTACAGCTCCCTCGGCATCCCCTTCTGGTGTGGGGGTGGCGGATCGGTCTGAGACACCGTCTGGACCATCTTCATCGTCCGAGTCAATAACATCTTCAATGATGACGGTGGCGGCTGTGGTCTCGCCATTGGTGTCGGCAGCTGCTCTGGCGGCTCCCTCGAGAGCGGCCTCGCCGGCTCGCGGCTCAATCGCCTCCCCAGTCTCGTTGGTGTAGACCGTGGGCAACTGGAGGACAGTGTAATTGCGTGCGCCGGTGCGAGTAAGGGCGGCTGTGACCGCGTCCTGGACCATGTCGATGATGTTGTTGTTGCGTGGCATATCAGTGGAAGAGACGCCTACCTCCACCACTGTCGACTCCATGGACCAGCGACCGCGCTGCAGAATGTCCAGGGATTGGTTGTTCAGCCCCACCGAAGGGTTCTCCAGATAGGCGGCGATGTTGTTGGCGCAATCAATCATGTGCAGGGCCACAGTGATGCGATTGATGCAGAAAGACGACGAGTTCGGGAAGCGACCAGGTGGAGTGCGTGTCTGCAGATTGCATACGGATTAAATGTGTAAGCATAAAAAACTAGAACCCTCTCCTGGAAAGACTTACCCCAGCCCCGGGACCGCTGGGCACTGGTATGGACATCGTTCCCACTAGCATGCCGTCGAGGGCGCGGAAGTAGGGCGAAGTGCGCATGCTGCCTGGCGGCGGACGTGCCACTGTGCGAACAGGACGCATGGGCTCATCGTTGTGGCGAGCATTGGTGCCGCGCTGCGAGAACGGGGGGCGCTCGGCGACGTGCAATACCTTGCCAGCGACATCTACAAGGGAATAGGCTAGCAGATTAGCAAAAGCAGGGGAGCAATAGCTACGGACAAATGACTCACCGTATTCCTTGACTTGCTTATCGTCGGCCAGCACACGCCCCTGGTATATGATGCGCTGGTTCTCTGCTGCAATGCTGGTCTTCTCCGCTATTTGGTCCTTGAGCTGGCGAATCGTGATCTACGGAAAGAGAGAGAGAGAGAGAGACGTGCGCGGGTTTTAGTTGAAGCCCCTAGACTCTGGACACACAACCTCAAAAATTACCTCATTGTCGATGTTGAATTCGTGTGTGCGCGCATCCAAGGTTTTTACCTTAAGATTTATTTGCATTTTTGCTGCCGTCTGTTATCTGAAGTGCCACGAAAATCAGTGAAATTCTTTTCTTTTGCACCGCACAAAAAATTCCAAACAGAAGGTTGCAAGGGTGCCGACGGGGGGAGGGAAAATCGGTTTCGGTGTCGCTGCTGTCACCTTCTGTCTCGCTCTCCGTTTCTCGCGCTGGCAATTTTATCGTTTTACCTTTGCTCCTCGCCTTTTCTGATACTCTCGTTTGTCGCTTACGCACGCAAAGTTTACCGAGCTGTGAAAAGTGTATGACGTATTTATAAGTTATATGCTTATATGTATATATTTATATGTTACAATTTGGTTTTCCAAATAGTTCCAATAGTTTAGATGTTGTTCAGTGTGACCGCGGAATTATCGATAAGCTATACCGTCCGACCCTCAGTAAAATACCGAAAATGACGGTCTTATTTTAAAAATATACCTACAAATACCAACAAAAATCATATTCCTCGACTTTGATATTTTGTTTAATATTACTAGCTGAATAGAATTGGATCCTGAGCACTGAACAAATAATTTTAACTGATAGATGAAAAAACTTTCTACAAGATTGACCTATTTTAAAAACTCCTCTTATTGCATACGGTCTAAAGTAAATAAATATTTAAATAAAGCTCGATAGTCGCTGCAGCTGCGCGCCAAAGTTTGAACATAAATGGGTGACAAGGACATAAACGCAAACCAGTGGAAATACTGATGAAGGAAAGCACAATTTGGGAGAGAAAACATTAAAAACATGCGTATGGACATTTCTATACTCTATGTTCTTTAATATACCTTTAAAAATGAAATGTAATGCATAGGTGAAATATACTATTATATACCGACATAGCGTAAATATACTATAATTTTATCGATATGAGAATGTTTATGCATTTGTTATAAATGTAATGTGGATGTGGATATAATGTTAATGTTGATTTTTTATGTGGGATATATAATTCAGGGAAAATCGAAGAAAACATCGATTGTGTTGTTGAAATATGCGATGATACGTCAAGTCGTCCTTTTTTAGTCAGTCTGGCAGGGCTGCTGTCAGTGGGCCACTTTTCAATGGCGCTTTTTTCAACAAAATCTGAATGTATTCGCTGTTTTAAGACCTTTCCACCATGAATTAGCTAAAACGACCAGGTCCCAACGGAATTCCTTTGATTTCGCACCAAAGTGCACATTCGTACAAGTAACTGCGACTGAACTCCATAAAAACGTAGAAAGAACGCCACACACACATGAGTATTCCACCCCGAAACCCATCGAATCCCCCCATCCCCGTGGCCCACCAGTCCACCCTTCAGATCAAGCTGCCTTTGACTGCATCCTGTGGGAATTTTTCGGCACTGCACACGGAAGCGGTGCTTGAATAATAAAGAAAACGAAAGCAGGGGAAAGTCAGCCAAGACGCAAAGGTGTGGAGGAACTTTTCGCTTTGAATATTTAAGTGGCGTTGCGGCAGCAGCAGCAGCAGGATGGGTAAAGCAAACCGCAGCTAACACAATTTTCCGTACCGTAACCCACGTTGCAAGAAATGTGCGGAAATTTGATTTAATGTCTGCGACTGTGAGCCTTTTCACGGTTTCAAAATGATTGGGCCGATCCGAGCCCTTGTTCTTGGGGGGATATCTGCTACGGAAACCTGACCCTGACAGATTGTTGAGTGGCGACACTGGGAAGATGGTTTTCAAACGGCACATTTTCTTAAAGGCAGAATTGCATTTTATACAGCGCCAAACTGGCAGTAGCTTTGCGATTAACGGCGCACAGTTTAATTGTATTAGTGACACAGTCACAGACACAGACACGTGCTCGCAAATAGACCTTTTTGGTTAGGTTACGCCATTCATTTTGTTCTAAATTGTGCAGGCTTACACTTTTTTCACAATTGCATGAGCCGCCATATTGTTGAAATGCTACATGTCGGTCTTAACCTCACAGCTCTCGCCGACTCACCAGGAAAAATCGGAATCCCAACAATCCAGAGCACAGGGAACAGATCGAACAGCTTAATACACACCAAACACGATGCACGCACTTGTGTAAGTCTTCTTGTGTGTTTTTTTTGTTATATATTTTTTGGATTTTAAAACTATTTTGAGTTCTATGTATATCAACGCGACAATAATATTACACAACGTAAAAATATAAAACACCTCACAGTCTGAAACGTACTGACAAAACCAAAATGTTTTTCTTTTACAAGCTTACGCACAAAAATCAAGGCACTGTGAGAATCTGTAATCAGTATTGGTAAACGTCATAATTTCTTGGAAAGTGTTGAACAGTGCAATTGTGCTATGCAATTAGTGCTAAACGTATCCACTTACCCGCGTTTGCTTATAATTAAATAGATATATAAATATATGTAAAACAGTAAATATTAGCACTGTTTTGGGTCTTATGAAGAATGAATATGTCAACGCCGATGCGCGGCATTAATTAGATATGAAATTTGTATGTATTTTGTATTTATTCTAAATTTAGAATAGAATACGGACTAAGCCCTTTTTAAACGGGTTAGCAGTAGATTGGCAGCATCACATTGCACTTTGCAACATCTCATGCAAAGTACTTTAAATAATGGAGAGAAGTCGGAAGTAGCCTTTAGTGATGGACAAATCAATAGATTTTTTGTTTAATTTAGTACATAGTACTATTCAAATTTCTTTTCAAATGTGAACTACCCATAGCTGGACGAAATAAATAATAATTATTACAATTTATACACAGCCCGTGCCGTGCCTGGTCTTGGGCCTTGGCCTGGGTCTCGGCCAAGTGCAAGTTTCACAATTTACAAATTGCTTTTAAATGGGCTGTAAAAAAGTTTTAATGAGTTTTCCCATCCCCACCCCCCTACGAGTCGTCCGACTTCTAAACACCACATCCCTCGTGCACCCATTCCCCCCCCCCACTCCTCCCCCTGTTGGCTATTGCTGTTTATGCATTTTCATTATCATTTTCTTTCCTTTTTTTTGTAAGTATTTTGTTGTTCGCGGGTACTTCCCTCTCGTTTTCCATTTTCCATTTCCATTTGTTATTTAGCAAGTATTTTTCGTTATTTTTCATTTCAGTAAAGTTTGTCCTGCCAGTGGCACAGGGCGATGGGCGTGACACTTGCTGTGCCATTGAATGGAAAGCGCTTGGACCGGGGCCGAAGGACCGGGCCGACGCTTAATGAAATTATATCAATCGGGGGGATCAGCCTGGGCAGCCACCCTCAAAGAGCCAGGACCTTCCCACGTCCGGCCCTCGTCCTTGTCCTCGCCCTGGCATCTGGCAAATGACATTTGCTTTCTCCAATTGTTCATATTTTCATTAAGCGAAATTTGAATTTCCCCCAAATGTGTAGCCCGCAATCGTTTCCTATAGCAGTACACGCTTCAACTTCGGAATCGGATTGAGCTCCACAGCTCCACCTCCAGTCACTGACACAGCCACAGCCACAGCCACAGCTCCACAGTCCTATTACTTTCTACTCCCCACCCCGATCCCCGACACTGGTTATGGTATGTTGCCATTTCTAATTTCGTTCTGGTCAAGTACAAGGTCCGTGGGCAGGTCTCACGTCAAATTAAATCAAGCTGTAATATAAAGAAAATTGAAGCCAAGTCCCCTTTGTGCCATAAAGCACGGCGATGAAGGAGAAAAAAACCTCGACGCGGCAGGGGAACCCTCAACGTCGAGACGCGATGAGATGAGGCAGGCAAGGAGATTTCTTTGTGGAGGGCATGGGGGGTGCATGGGGGGTGCAGCAGCAAGTGATTGGCAATATAACACCAAGGAATCTCCGGCTTCAGTCCATAGAGGCCCTTAACCCGTATGGAGTGCCCGCAAATAAGTGTAGTACGATAAAACCACATTGCAATATATAACTATGGTTGAGTTCTGTTCTGTTCTTATATGAAATATGAAGGGTAAGATCCACTGAGAATTAGGATTTAAATCTAGATTTAAGAGCCGAAATGAAATCCCTTTAAAACTGAATGAATTTTAATAGGTATCTAACTAGTATTGTCCCGAATCCGAGCATATTGCCAGTCCTTGCCCCACACAGACACACATACATACATATGCTCATGTTTTAGTCTTAGTCTTCTGTGCACTTGTGTCTGTGCAAGAGTGAGTGCAAAATTATTTCGGCGGGTCCTGTGATTGCCAGTAAATAATTTCCACTTGCCAAATGGCAATTTCCAACTGTACTGGCCTCATAAATACCACCGCGAACTAGCCGAACCGAACTGAACTGAACTGAACCGTACCAATTTATGGTCCACACTTAATCTAAGCTGTCAATGTGGATGCAACAGAGCAACCGGAACAGGCCAACAACGGTCAGAGTGGGGGTAATATGGGGGGAGTGTCGATGGGAAACACTACTCGCTTCGTAATTGCCGAGGGCATTACGACAAAAACGTAAAAGTGTTAAGTTTGGAATTGACCAAAGTGAAGAAGTCGTAAAGTTTTAGTAGCATTCTGCCCTGTGCCTGTGCCTGGGCCTGGGCCGTCCTCGCTTTCGTCTTCGCCTTGGCATCGCACTCTTAATTTATGTTTCAGTTCCAATTAGCCAAACGAGGCGCGGGCTTTAATGCTCCTTTCAGCCAGTGGTAATTGACTTTCGGCCTGGCCCTGACGCGTCATTTGTAATTGTATATCAGCGGCAGAAGTAGCAGCAGCAGCAGCAGCAGCAGAAGCAACAGCAGCAGCAGTAGAAGGAAGAAGGCCAGGCCAGCAGTGTTCATTAGCCATGGCCAAATGCAACTAATTGAAGTTCAAATTGCGCTGCTTCCAAGAGTTGCAAGGTGAAAAGAAACCATTGAAATGTAGGCACTCTCAATCCCAATCGGTCTCCCACTCGCACTCACGTGCGATTCCTGTCAGTTCAATAAACATTAAGGCAGACGACAATGCAGACCTAGACGTAAACGAAGACGAATCCACTTAAGGCCACGTAAGCATCAAAAAAGGAAAGTCGAAAATAGCCGCCAAGAAATCAATCGACTACAAAATACTTCCTACTCGCGGATTATCCAATTACGACTTTTTTGGAAATGAAAAAATAGGTGAATAACGCCTTTCATTCGATTCTGGATGGGCTAGTTATAATAACGCTGGATTCTTCCACCAATAATTAAATCGGAAAATAATTGTTATATCCATAGGGACAGATCAAATCTTTCTCTTGTCTGTTACACCCATTTGAACAAAAATAGTATTTTCGTCATACGTGTGCGGGGTATCAAAAGAAAGCAGAATGAAGCGAAAGCCAATTCAAACACTCAAACACAAAAGCAAAGGAAATAAAATCAAGCATAAATGCAATAATACAATTTATGTGCCAAATTTCATAAGGACCATAATGGACACAGAAAACAGGACACAGCACACAGCGAAAATACTATGCCATATCGAAGGGAGTCGCCAACAAAGGTGACTCTGAAATCGGACATGGAGTCGGAGTCGGAGTTGGAGTCGAGGTCGGAATCGATGTAATCGTAATCGCATTTGATGCCGAGATGTTGATGCTATTTGTGTGTCATTTTCATTGCGAAAAACTTTTCCGTCTTTTCCGGCAATCGGCAACGGTCAGGACAACAATGTCCCCCAAACAAGCGCAATTCCATCCATCTTTCACTCTCTCTCTCGCACTACCAAATCATGGGGCCTTTTGTCGCTTTTTGGCCAAGTTAACAACATTTTCTTGACGTTTGCCAATTGCATTATGACTCAATTGGGGGCTGAACGAACGATTTTATGAACAGGCAAGGGAGAAGGCAACGGTGTGGCAACTTCAACGCGAAAGATGGCTACGGCAGGAGATGGAAGAGCAAAAGTTGATCGGGGATCCGATGGTGTTTCCGTATCTGTGAAAGAACTTTCATGACCGACTTCTTAGAGGAGCAGCAGCAGCAGCAGCAGCATTGAAAGCCCCACACACACATTCTACTTAATTCTGCAACATTGTTGTTCTGTTACACACACGAGTGCATACATACATATGTATGGATGTACATACATACATACATACATATAGCCGTTTGTTTATCCGGTACCCGTTGGTCCAATTGAAAGGCTTGAAGAGCACACGAAACGGAAAATGCATTAACAATTTGGCTGCGTCGTTAATGCATCTCCAATGGGCCATAAATTGTGCTGGCCGTTGTATGTTTGGGTAATGCCGTGCACTTGATGGCCCTTCAGCGGTGAGCTGCCGCCTGCCATCATCATCATCATCTCCATCGCCAAAGCCATCGCCGTGGCCAGCCGTGGAATGTGGAGCAAGTGCGCCGACCTTAGGACCACAGGCCAGGCCCGAGCATTATGCAACGCCTAGGCAAAGACGTGAAATTCGGTAATTGGGTCGACGACACGCCCTTCTCCAGCACATGCCACACTTGCTCCGAGTCTCCATGGCTGTAGCTGTGGCTGTGACTGCGGCTGTGGCTGTGGCTGCGGCTGTCAATGCTGAATTGATTTGCCACGATCAAGAGATCGAGAAATGGATTTCTGAAAGTCACGCAAAGCCCAATTGCAAAACGGGTTTAGGCCGTGCGGCAGTGCGGGCGGAAACATTATGAGTAATTGCCATTGCGGTGGGCAATATGCCGCCTCGCCTGCCTCCTATATATGCCCCAGCGGCGGACACAAATGGCAACAGTCGCTACAGATATCCCACAGCTTCAACATGGCCCACCAGTTCATCAGCTTCGCCGCCTCCCTGCTGCTTATCCTGGCCCCCGCCTGGGCCGGCATCATTGCACAGCCGTCCCTCGGCTACTACGGTGACGAGCACGCCGTGGCCCACACCCAGCAGAATGTGGTGCGTAGCTTCGACGGCACCGTCTCGCACTACGCCAAGTCCGTGGCCACACCGTACTCCCAGGTGCACAAGCAGGACACTCGCATCAGCAACAATGTCTACCAGCCGGCGATTGCCAAGACTGTGACCTACGCCGCCCCAGCACCAGCTGCCGCTGTCTACAACCACCACGCCCATCCGGAGCCCCAGCTGTTCACCCAGGCAGCTCCTCAGGCCGCAGTCTACCATCAGGCAGTCCATGCAGCTCCTGTGGCCAATGTCTACCACCAGGAAGCTCCTCAGGCCGCCGTCTACCATCAGGCAACTCCTCAGGCCGCCGTCTACCATCAGGCAGCTCCTCAGGCTTCAGTCTATCACCAAGCTGCTCCCGTGGTCAGTCATCAGCCCGCCGTCATCCACTACTCGCCTGCTGAATCCGTTTCCCACATGAGCTTCGATGGCTTCGGCACGCATTGGGGCTTCTAAAGGATTCATCTCTCGTCACTAATTTGTTAAATTAATTTTAATAATTAAATCATTTGTTGAAAGAAATTTTAATAATTAAATCATTTGTTGAAAGAAATTCTTTGAGGATGATTGATTGGTGGATTGAGTTGCAGGAATGAGACCAAAATCAATAGCTTTTGGAACCTGTTTTTCGGGAATCGCTCTATTCTTTGAACATACATATCTCATAGGGGTTCTCCAACTTCGAAATGCTTTTTAATTCCCGTTCCACTTACCATCCCAAAAGTTAGATTTCCAACTTTGATTGCAACTAATTGAAATGCGTATCTCGAAAACAGACCAGAGACCAGAGACCAGAGCTTCAATGCAGACCTGCGGTATGGAGTAATTTACTTTTCAAAAGTGCTTTCAAAAGAGGCACAGAGCAGGGAAATGCATCTAATACTCGTAGATCGTAATGCTGATAGGTTTTTGTCTTCATACCCCACTGTGACGTGGCTCAGCGACATATCTTAGATGTAAATGTAGGAATCTTTTCACATTTCTGTCCGCGTCCCGGTGGACCTGCATCACGAGTCCTTCGCTTGTCTGGCGGCTGCAGCGAGTTGGTTTCCGGATGCTCCTGCTTGCCTGCGGCCCGCTCCACTGCCTGCTTATCGCCCACGTTCGGGGTCTGTGTAAACAAATCATAAAAATCCACACAAAGTGCACTACAAATAGCCCCAAGAAGGACATTAGCTTGGGTCCTGCTTTGGCCCGTGCCTGCTTGCGGCCCAGTCGGATGGGAATGGGATGGGAAAGCCAGTGGGGTACGTGATTTGTGCAGCGCAAACTTAAAAATCGGACATGGAAGCTACGTGACTCGCATGGCCAATCCGAGGAAGCAGGCAGCAGGCAGCAGGAAGCAGGTATCAGGAATCAGGATGCTGCCATCGACTGACACAGCTTATGAACTAATAAGATTTTCCTCTTCCCTCGTAAATTATGCACCTGGACAACTGCTGTGCTCGAGTGGCGTAATCTGGAAATTGAAATCACATTTTTGCAGCCTCATTAATTTTGCAAAGAATGATCTAAGGACTAAGCCACAGAGAAGGCACAGAGCCACGACCATCGCCAAGAGAGTCAATAGTCAATTTGTGATCAAAGTTTTTTCCACATAGTTTTCTTTTCCATAAATGATGGCTTCATTAGCTGGTCATCAAAGTAATGGCCAAAATGATTACCAGTTATCAGTTACCGGAGTGGGGGCCAGCCACCGTTGGACTGTTGGGCACTGTTCTCTCCCTTTGCCGAAGCAAATTGAAAAAATGAGCAAAAAGGCAAAATGAAGCCGTAAACTCTGCTTAAATGCAATAGTCCGGGATACCCAGAAGCCCCCACTTTTGTCCGCCACTTGAGTGCTAAAAGGCGCAATGATAAAATATTTGCCTGGCCCGGGCCAAGGCAAGTAAATTGTTGGCTCAAAAGTTGAAACAGCCAACAAAAACTCCAGAGAGAGGGATAGACGGATAGGGAGAGAGAGAGTGCGAAAGGAGAGATGAAGAAAGGCCGTGCTGTCAGTTGCTGTTTTTGTTTAGTTGTTTCGCTAAAGTTTCCTCCGTCCTTGTCCGGATCCTCATGGCCATCCCCATGGCCATTCGCCTCGCCATCCACATCCCAGGACGTCGCGATGGCCAAAAGGAAAGTCGGCAAAATAAAAATGCAGAAATGCCCAGTAAGACGTATTTATCAACATAATTACATTTTTTAATGGCTTTTTAAACCGCAAAATGGCAAAGCCGTAAGCCGAGATAAAACTGGAGCACAAAAATGTACGAAATACGGGGAAACTTCTTCAACATTCCATTCCCCATTCTGCCCGGAGACCCTAGAAAATGTTAACTCAATTAGTGGATCCTACGATGAAAGTGTTTGATATACAAGAAGAAACAGTGATGATGCTTGACTTTTAAGTACGGCTTTCGAGGATCTTTTCACTGCATAGATTCACATTTCTTTTGGGGCTGTGTGGATGTGCAAGGATGAGATGGGAGAATGAGTCATGGCTGCGAATGACTAGCTCTGCATTCGCATACGCACGATGAGTTTTCCGGTGATTCCGCTGATTCAGCCAGAGCTGATCTCGGATTCCCTGGAAAACTGACGCCTGCTGATACGAGTATTGGGCTTCTTTGCGATACGAAGCTAGTATATAAGGGCAGCCACATGGAGGCATCGAGCCAGTACAACTGGTTGAACTTTGTTGCAGCATGTGGCGAGTTGTGTGTCTCCTTTCCTGCATCGCTATGGCAGCTGCCATGGACTTGCCTCAGACTGATGAAACAACACCAACACTCGACTTGGCAGATAAAACAACACCAATGCTCGAATTGAAGGATAAAATCCCTCGAAACGCAACACTCAATTTGGAGAACTTCTACGGCTACAACGGCATGATGGAGTATTTGCGAGACCTGAGCAATGCCTCCTGTTGCACAGTGCAGCGCCAGTCGCTGGCCGACACCTATGAGGGCCGATCCGTGGAGCTCGTGAGCATCTCGAACGATCCCTCGGCGAATAAGAAGGTCATTCTGCTTGATGCTGGCACCCACGGCAATGAATGGATAACCACCACAGTGGCCCTGAAGATTGTGCACGAGCTGGTGGTGAATCACGCCGAGAATGCCAGACTGTTGGAGTTCTGCGACTGGTACGTCCTACCCATGGTCAATCCGGATGGCTACGAGTACTCGCTGGAGCAGAAACTAAAGACGTGGAAGAAGAACCGCTCCCCGAACGGTGGCCCGTACGGAACCAATCTCAATCGCAACTTCGACACGCATTGGAACATGACGAAACCTGCCCCAAGAGACAGCCAAGACTATCCAGGGAACTCTGCATTCTCCGAGCCCGAAAGCAGGGCAGTCGGTAATCTCATGCGAAAGCTGGTGGAGATGAAACGCGAATTTCTTTACATAACTCTGCACACAGAGAACAAGTCGATCTTTTATCCTTCGGTTTTCGATACGTAAGTTCTATATTGAACCATGAACTAGCTCTGTTTCTACCTAGTTCTCTCTGTTCCTTCAGGACGCCAACCAAGGCGGATGGACTCTTCCATGCGATAGCTCAATTTGCCAGCACAGCGATGTTCGAAATGACGAGATCGGTGTACGTGCCTAGTTTGGCCTATGGATACGACGGTGTTGGCGGCACCAGCCTGGACTACGCCTACGAAATCGGCATCCCATTGCCCTTTGCCTTTGAGATGCCCGAAACGAGAGCGGAGGCTGAAAGCAAAACCACCTTCATTTCTCATCAGGCCAACGAGGGTTGGGAGGGAGTCAAGCATCTGGCGTTGGGGGCGCTCGAAACGTATGGCGCCAGACCATTCAACCAAAGTTCTAGTGATGCCTCATCTGTGATTGGGAGGTGGAGTCTCCCCGCAGCCACTTTCAGTGCCCTTCTGGCATATCTGGCCTCTGATATGATGAACTAGAGATAATCACTGATCAGTGTTAAGAACATTTTTTTTTTTTTTTAGAATTTCGAATGCATAATAAATTAGAAACCAAACAAAAGCAGTGCCGGATAAGAAGAGAGCAATGGAATTTATAATTTTATTATGTTTTGAAGAATTGCTCTCTCATATATGTAGATATGCCTATATTTTGGGAAAACTCCAACGAATTTAATATCTCATTTGATCATTCATTAACAGCTCGAGAACGTCACGCGCGTAACAAAAGTCATATTGCATGGTCGGATGCAGTGGACCAGTTCGAATTGGATTTACACAATACATACATATGTATATATGTACATATTTTGCAAATTACATCAGAAAAAGCAATAGCTTTGGACATATGTATATAATACATATTTGAGTATGATTGCGCATCCCCGCGAGTTAATTCATGAGAAAGCCTTATCTTCAGGCCCCAACTTGAAGCTAATTCTCAGTGTCCAGTTTCAAAAAGGAATCGATTGGAGGTGGGCTCTGATTGGATTGGAGGTGGGCTCTAATGTCAAGCGTATATTAGACTTGACTCTCATTTGCTCTACGGCCTAGATAAGCCTTTCTAGATCTGCCCTCTGGCAGTGATGGTTTTATTTTGATATTTCCATTCGAATGTCGAGGGTAACTGCGGCTTCGACCCCAAACAGAAGTAGCTCCAGACGCTCAGCTATCGGCGAACGATGCTCTCTATATATATAGCGACGATGATCGCAGGCAGAGCTAGTGCCGCGGCTTTTAGCTCTCCGTAAACATGTGGAGAGCTCTGTGTGCGATAATCTTGTTCGTAGCCAGCGTCGATTCATCGGCGCCAGAACTGGACCTGAACGAGTACTACAGCTACGAGGGGGTGATGGATTATTTGCATAGCCTCTCGAGGGAGTACCCAAATCGGGTTCTTGTTAAGGATGCAGGCCGGTCTTATGAGAACCGCATGTTGAAGACGATAACAATATCGAACGGCGATTGGGTGACGGTAAAAAGGACGATCTTTATGGACGCAGCCTTGCACGCCCGAGAGTGGATGTCCCCCATGGCCGCACTCTATGCCATCCACCAGCTCGTGGTCAATTTCAAGGAGAATGCCGATCTACTGAAAACCTATAACTGGATCGTACTGCCGCTGGCCAATCCGGATGGCTACGATTACTCCCGCAACACGGATATGTGGTGGCGCAACAACCGCTCCTCGGCCGCCGGTCGGTGCTTCGGAACCAATCTGAACCGCAACTTCGATGTGGCCTGGGGGCAGGGATATGCCGAGCTGGCAGAGCCCTGCACTGAATCCTACGCCGGCAGCGAGCCCTTCTCCGAGGCAGAGACCCGCCTAGTGCGGGACATAATGCATGAGCTGGTGGACAATGGGAGTGGCACAATGTACCTGTCCCTGCACACGCCATTTCGATCGATTTTCTATCCGTGGGTATACGAGTCCTCCCCAACAAGGAACTATCACGAGTTGAAGGAGATTGCCGAGTTCGCCACGGACAGGATACTAAGGGAAACGAATACAACGATCACGTCAATGCAGGGCTATTACTACGCCGCAATGATCGGCGGTACGAGCCTGGACTACGCCTTTAAGGTCGGCTTCCCATTGTCCTTTGTGTTCGAGATGTCGGGCAAGGAGTTTGGTCAGGAGAACAAGTTCTTCCCACCGTCCACGGAGATCCGAAGGCTCTCGATGGAGACCTGGGTGGGCGTACGAGCGCTGGCCGAGAAGGCCATTGAGAAGTATCCACCCGGCAGAGTCATACCTCGGATTCAAAGAATACCAGCCAGTAATAAGGCGCCAGGGAGTCAGGACTTAAACATCCTTACTGGCTTACTGAGCACACTTTTGGCATACGTAGCCAACCATTGGATTAAGTAGTTGAATGGCAATGAATATGTTTTCTATAAGAGGCTAAGAGAATAGCATTGTTTGTTGTAAACGAGGTAGGTTTTTGTATAAACTGAGTTACGTTCAAGCTTAGAAACTGGTTTCAAATGAGTCATCAAATGCATAACGACTGCATTGCATGCTGATAAAAAAAAGTGAATTTGAGCTATACCCTTTATCTACAAGTAAATCTCGGTTATACATATATAAATATTTGTTTATTGTAGGGCAGGGGAATCCACACACAACTTTAAGCATAAAATTCAGCCAGAAATCTGTACGACTCTCTGCATTGGATTCTCTGGGGTTCTTATTTTCTCACCCTCTTCCATGCATACGCATACGCCGCATTGTCTGCTCGTCTATCAACGTGACTTGCCTGCCTCGTCTGGGGGATATGTACATACATACATATACATAAACACATACATACATATATATGTGTATGTACATACACGGCGGACTTGCATATCATTCGCATTGTCCGATACATTTCACATGTTGCAATTAACGCAGCAAATTGCATTTTTAATATGCAAAATTAATGCAGAAAATCTTTCTGTCCGAGGCTGCGGAGCAAACAGAAACAGAAATCGAGACAGAAACAGAGAAACAGAGACCGACACCGAGAACGAGAACGAGACCGAGACCGAAGCGAATGCGAAACGCGAGATATCCTTGGGATTTTATTTATAAAAGTCATTTTTAAAATTGAAAATTCACATTCTGTCTACAATTGAAAACACTTTTCGATAACCGCCTTTTGCGGCCCACATTTATACTCGTTCCTACCCCATAGACACTGTTTACACTGTATACTGCCTGTCTGGTACGAAGTACGATTATTTTAAAAATAATAATAAATGCCATTACAAAGTCAAAGTTGCCTGGCCCAGGAAACTGCTGTTAATTAGTTTTTTCGGAGGCTGCTCCGCTCCGGCAGCTGACCGTCCATCCATCCAATCGTACAGCCATCCCATCCATCCATTTGAGGGCACTCCATGCTCGGGGTCAGGGCAAATGTTTTAATTTCCGCACGAGTGTCTCTAACGGAAATTACTTCAAAAAAAGTTCACGACTCCTGGCCAAACGTCCCAAACACAACCCCGTGCTGCCAATGAGCCCGGGGGGAGGGAATGCCTCGTTATCACGCCGTGGGCCGGGCAATCGCCACTGAATCGAGAATAATTAACATAAGTAATCGCACTATTTACTTACACTTGCCTAAGACTACCAGTAGTCCGCTTTGATAAGGACAAGTGCCGCCGCCGCTCAATTATCGGCTTGGGTCTGAGTGGCATGCACTCTGCTTTGCATTCGAATCGGACTCCGATTAGATAGAGTCTTGCAAGCTGATCCGATCCGCGGATCCACTGTGCGAATCAGAGTGCAAAATGCTGTTGTTGGTGCTGGTTCTACTGCTGGTGACCGTTGCCTGGCTCATCCATCGCGGCCAGGCGGAGCGTCGCCGGGCCGTGGCCAATCTGCCGGGACCCATATGCTGCCCGGTGCTGGGAGCCCTGCACATCATTATCGGCGTGAACCCAAAGAGTATGTAATTGTCCAGTCTTTAATAATGATAGTCGGTAAAGTGCTTCCGAAATGGAATCAAAATTGAATTGAATCGGATGACGGATTTCGGATTACGGATTTCACGACACTATGGAAACCGGGGAGGATAGATCGCTGATTAATCACCCTATTCCATCCATCCATCCATATTCTCCTTTTTCTAATGACTTTTGCATCAAATGATGCACGCGAGCGCGAACAGGGATTGCACAAGACCACAAAAGTTTTGCATTGTTGACGACCGCTAATGGGAGAAAGAGAGAGAGATTCAGATCACCGACCAATCTATGCATTTGTTTTGTTCTCTCACGCTCTCTCTTAAGCGATAAGAGCTTTACTTTGTACTAACTGTAAACCACACGTATAATTTCCGTTTCTCTTTGGAACCTGTGCTCTCTTGCTTTTGGAAGCTTCAAAGCTTTACGAAAAACAATTCGCAATATTATGAGAACGAAATGAATTACTTATCGAGGCTGTCCGACAGGAATCGAACCAGAGATTTCGGGGCGATCTTCTTGAATTTCCTTCCACCATTAGTTTGAGCAGACATGGAACCTGTGACTCCCAATTGGTTTGCAGGAACAAATTCGCACTACTACCTGTTCTTATTATTTAATATGTTTTTATTAATGCACTGGGAACCATAAAGACGAAACAAATATAAACCAACTGCCATGATAAAGCAAACATTTAATCTTCAGTTTATAATGGTTTTTTGTTTCTTGAGTGTGTTTTTGCCAAACATTCAATCGAGATTAAGAGGTATTTCTGTTTTCAGTAAATACCAATGGCCACTTGAGCCTCGTACCTTATCATATTTTCATTCAGTTTCAGTTTAGACCCCCAGATGAGGGGGAACACATATGCATATCTATTAATACACTGTTATTTATGAGCATCAGCTATCTATCAATTAGTGATAACGATGCCATAGCGATTAAAAGGACTTATCAATGTGTTATTTCTACTATTCTCCACCCGCAGCCTTCCTCAAAACAACGAGTAAGTTTTTGCGCAAATATGGACCACTGCAGCGGGTGTGGATCTTGAACCGCCTTCTGATCATTAGCGCCGACTCCGAATTCAACGAGCAGCTGCTGGGCAGCCAGGAGCATCTGGTGAAGCATCCCGTGTACCGGGTCCTGGGCCAGTGGCTGGGCAATGGGCTGCTCTTGAGCGACGGCAAGGTGTGGCATCAGCGCCGCAAGATCATCACACCCACCTTCCACTTCTCGATCCTGGAACAATTCGTGGAGGTCTTTGACCTGCAGTCCAACATCTGTGTGGAGCGCCTGGCCCCTCGGGCCAACGGCCAGACCTTTGACGTCTACCATCCCATCTGCATGGCAGCCCTTGATATCATTGCGGAGACGGCCATGGGCACGAAAGTGCACGCCCAGGCCGCGGACAGCACTCCCTATGCGGAGGCAGTCAACGAGTGAGTTCATTCATCCGCAAAGAGGACCCCTCAAACCCTTTTCCAACTCATTATTCTCTGATGGCAGGTGCACTGCTCTGCTGAGCTGGCGCTTCATGTCCGTCTACCTGCAGGTGGAGCTGCTCTTCACGCTGACTCACCCGCACCTGAAGTGGCGCCAGACGCAGCTCATCCGCACCATGCACGACTTTACCACCAAGGTGATCGAGGAGCGCCGTCGCACACTAGAGGAGCAGCAGCGGGTCAGGATAAGCCCGTCCCCCGACGACGATGTGGGCAGAAAAAGAAGGATGGCCCTGCTCGATGTACTACTGCTGGCCAGCGTCGATGGACGGCCGCTGAGTAACGACGAGATTCGCGAGGAGGTTGACACCTTTATGTTCGAGGGTCACGACACCACCACCAGCGCCCTGTCCTTCTGCCTGCACACACTGGCTCGTCATCCGCAGGTACAGGAGAAGATGCTGGACGAGATCCTCCGGGTGATTGGCACCGATCGTAGTCGGCCCGTCACCATCCGCGATCTCAACGAGTTCAAGTACATGGAGTGTGTTATCAAGGAGTCGCTAAGGTTGTATCCGCCCGTGCCGCTGGTGGGACGAAAGCTGCAAACGGACTTCAAGTACAGTAGGTGTCAAATAGACTAAATAGACTGCTCTCTCCAGGCTGTCTTGTTCCCCATTTTCCTGCAGGCCACTCCAAGTACGGCGATGGCGTCATTCCGGCCGGGTCTGAGGTTCTCATCGGAATTTCTGGCGTCCAGCGGCAGCCAAGCAGATTTCGCGAGGCCGAACAGTTCATCCCGGAACGACACGAGGACGGGGAGCGCATTTCGCCCTTCGACTTTATCCCCTTTAGCGCCGGGCCACGGAACTGTATTGGCCAGAAGTTTGCACAGCTTGAGATGAAGATGATGCTGGCCAAGATCGTGCGCGAGTACGAGCTGCTGCCGCTGGGCGAGCCCGTCGAAACCGTCGTCAATATTGTCCTGCGCTCGGACACGGGCTTCCAGTTGGGAATGCGCAGGCGCAACGATATACAATGAAAAGGTGAAGCAGATGTTGAACTGCATTATAGTACTTTACATAATTAAATTCCAAAATATATTTATTAATATTAAATTGTTCTCGTATGACATGTTTATCCTGATGTTATCCTATCGCGGATTCAGAGCCAATTGAAAGCCATTAGTGGAGCCCAGCGAGAGTCGCAAATCGAGGCGAGGGGTATCACCATAGGGCAGCAGCTCGAAGTTGTTGAGGATGGGGGCGATTAGGGTCTTGAGCAGCACCATGCTGAACTTCTTGGCCGGACAGCAGCGTGGCCCTAAGCTGAAGCTGTAGAGCTCTGGCGGGGTCTCCAGAAATCTCTCCGGCCGAAATTGGTTCGCATTTAGATAGCGCTCCTCGTTGCGTTGCAATTCAAAGAGATTCACGTAGATCTCGGCGCCAAAGGGCAGAGTGCCATCCCCCACCTTGCTATGGGCTATTGGGAATCGTTGGAAAACAGATCAAAGATATATCGTATGCCATTCATACGAGTACTCACTGTAAGGCATATCCTCGGTCAACTGCCGCCCGACAATCACCTGGGGAGGGTAGAGGCGCAGCGTCTCCAGCAGCACGGCCTCCAGGTAGGGCAGACGCTGCACGTCCCAGCTCTGGTCTGCTCTCTGAACCTTCCGCAGCTCTTTCAGGCAACGCTGCTGAACAACCGGATGCCGAGCAATGGTGATCAGGGCGAAGCAGAGGGCCGTGCTGCAGAGCAGGTATCCTAGATAGTTACAAGTGTTCAACTCCGCGCAGATGGCCTCGTCCGTGATAGTGGGAGTCTGGCTGGGGGCCAGCAGAATCTCCAGCAGTGATTGATGCCACTGCGGAGGCAGTGGCTCGATTAGATCCAACACAACGTTTCCAGCCTTGAGTAGTTCCTCCTGCTTCTGCAGTTTTCGGTATCGATCTATGTACTCCATGTGCTCCCTGTTCACGCGCTTGATGAGTTTTGCCTGTCGCCGCCGTACGAGGGGAGAGCTGAGCCAGAAAATGAAGCCGTTCACCGACTGCAAGCTCAGGAATCGCTTCCGGTAGATCTCCGTGAGACTATGGAAGAGAGGCGATGTTCTCAGAGGAATCTCAGAGGAATGGGGCACACGCCACTCACCCAGTGAAGGCCTCGGCATACTTCTCGCTGGGGCGCACGCCGCATGTGGTTAGCACCATCAGATCCCGCACAGCGGGGGCCACAATCCGCCAAGCATCGAAAACATCTCGTTGTTCTGCATGATCTGCCAGCTTCATCTGCAGTAGCACCGCCTGCTGGCGGCACAGCTCCGTCAGCGGCAGCATGTTTCCCTTGTTGAAGATGTTGCCTATGAGCCCGTGACGCTGGGTCCACTGGGTCTTCTCACACATAAGGACGCCGCCGCCCAGCCAGTGGCGCATCAGCTCGTAGCCCGTCTCCAGATGTTCCTCGCTCTGCAGGACTTGCTTGGCCAGCTCGAGGTCCGCCAGCGGCATGAAGAGTCTATGGAAGACCCAGAGGCGGGTCACAGCTCCGTATTTGGTCAAATACTCGCGGCTGAGCTGGAAGAAATCTAACAGGCCTAATCAGAGCATTGACATTCAGGCAGGAGCCTCCAGAACCACTTACTCTGCGGCTTGAGGAACAGCAACTTGTGCATCGCCCCCAGCAGGGGCCAGGAGAAGGGTCCTCCTAGATTCTTTACCAGCGACCGTTGTCGGCGCGTCCTGAAATAGTTGATGGCCGAGGCCACGCAGAAGCACAGGAATGTGGTGGTCAAGATCATGGTGGCAACTAAGCCACGGCACCGCCTCTCTGTCTATGCTAATCGAAGTGTTTATGGCCCACCGATTGGTATCACTAATCTCTCAAGTGCCTCGAAATTCGCCAGTTCTTATCGATGGCAAAAACTGGCAAACGGTTTACTTATTTAATTTGAGCAATCTTTCCAGCCAGGGATGGAATTTTGATCAAATCCTTGACTGTTCATAAATAAAAATTTCCTATAGGACAAGAATATCGGAGAATATGTTGAATTGAACTTATTTTGGAAACAGTTGAGAGGTTGAAACTAAAAGTATATCCATTTTCATTATAATTTTCAATGTTTTAATAACTTTCGAATGCGTTCCAGCTTGTATTCCACAAAATTGTGTGCTGCATGCGTTCCACAAAATGTTGCCAGCATGCTGCCATAGCTAGCAACATGTTGCTATGGTGGCGCGAATAAATAGTCGAATTTTTATATGTTTTCTGGAAGCTGTATAAATTGACTCAAATAACTGTTCTAAAACTATCAATGGCACAATGCTAGGGAAAATTAATCAGAAGATTGGTTTCTACGATCCATGAATATTTTGGAACTCCCAAATTCTTCTTCAGAGCTAATCGAAACTGTAACCTCTGTGAAAATATGTGTGTACATCGAATGCGCGCTAACAAGCCAACTTGATTGGCCAAGACGAAAATTGCCAATACCCAGCGGAGGTGCAGGAGTGGGAGGAGGCAGATGGGGGCGTGATGTGTGCGCCAGCTGTATGATACGAAACACAAGATACACCATCGAGATTGTGGCACGGCATTTGCTAATAAATATTTAAATACTTACCTAACATTTATTGCTGTTGCTGTTGCTGCTGCTGCTTCTGCTGATGGGGGACTCGCAACAGATTCAGAACTATTAAACCAACCAATTTGTGGCAATTGTCTGGGGGGTAGGGAAGGGGACGTGGACGTGGACTGCCTCCCCAGACCGCTGCCACTTGGCCAGCGGGCATTATCCGGGCCCAAAAGCAGCTGTTGTCCTGGCAAACAAATCTTTTGTCGACTGTGGTTGTCGGGGTCACGGCGAGGGTTGGTCAGCTCTCAACCCTTTCAAGAGTTGAACTGTCAAAAGTACATTTGCCTCGGTTACGCCACAGAGGAAATATCCTTGAAGCATGTAATGACAATATCAGGCGGCCTTCCCATTCTGCCCTGCGGCCCTTTGGGGCATCTGGACCCAGTGTTTCTGAGGAGTTGAGTTGAGGAGTTGAGGGGCCTTGAGTGCTGAATGTGTTGTGCTCCATTTTCATTTTGCGGCGCTGATGAAACTTTAATGACACACCACACGCATCGCATCCAAGACTGGAGGCCATGTGCCCAGTCTCAGCTACAGATACAGATACAGCTATAGCTACAGCTCGGCTTTTGTATCTCTAGTACTTTTCTGCACAATTTCATTCTGGGACAGACAAAGCAGGCTAATGGCGGCTAATGAAGCCAGTTTTATTGGGGATTTTGTGGGTCGGTGAACCCAGGAATAGAGCACTCCCAGGTTGGCCATATCCCCGGCACATTTGAGTGTGTGTTTGCATGTATTTATGAGGAATTCATACGTCAATGTCATGAACAACTCCGAATGGAGCCCCAAACGGAGTGCAATGGCCAACAGCGCCGTGACCGGCAGCAAACAGCAAACAGAAAGCAACAAACACATCCTGCCCCTTGTTCTACCGTATGCAAATGAACAAAAAATTAGATGACTACGCTATGACAACGACCAGGACAACGATGACGACGACGACGACGACGACGACAACGACAACGACGACGACTACGGCAGCGGTGACAATGAAAACTAAGCGAACTATACGTAATACTCGTAAAAAGCCAAAGTCCGAATGTTGTTGCGGTTTCGAGAGTTACGCAAAAAAATGGCATTGCAAAAACATGGAAAAAAAAGTGCACCAAAAGCGGCAGCAGGATACAAATCCTTTCACAGGCCTCCAGAATATGCGCCTGACTCCTAGCTCCTGGCTGGAAAGCAGGATAGAAAGCTGGCGAAAAAATTAAAACAAAGACATAGCAACAATTTACATTCCCATTGTGTGACTCTGTCCTCCATTCTCTGTCCTACAAGGACACAAAACGCTGCCCGATGGGTAGATACTCGTACATAGATATGTATGTATGTACATGCAATGTCACAGTGAGTTTCAGAGCATTAAGACGGTCTTAAGAATACTTTAAAAGGGTATCCTAAAGATGAACCTAAATCAGTTTAGAGAAAAGAGATTGGACTTACCTACTTACTTATGCAAATCCAATTTGTTGTAAAGCGATATACATGTATGTACAGCTGAATGATAGTTTCGAAACGCACTGCACATTCGCCTATAAATTGCAAACGCAGTTGGTCAGCCGGCAAGTTAGAGAAAGAAACAAGAACACATACGACACCGCAGCAAGGACAACGATGATGATGATGATGATGATGATGGCGATGGCAATGGCAAGGAGGAGGGCTGTCAGCGAGAGGCACGGCACTAGTCGCAGCTAAAAAATTGAGGCGGAAAAAGACATAAAGCCACCAGAGATTGCTCGATCAAATCGACACATATTATGCTCTATCGGCAATAAACAATATTTGCCTTAGGATAAGGTAAAATGGTATTCAGAACAGGCAGATATGCTTTTATATAGTCATTTTTATTGTAACTTCTTTGAAACCATCACAACCCACTCATGTTGTATGCAGGGTATTCGGTAGACCATGTATGTCCGGAATATTTCTCGCCATTGTCGATGTCGCAATTGTTGTACGGGTGTACGGGAGTTTGGTGGGGTGGTGGCGGTAGCTTTTCGCGTTTGCTGGCACCAGGAAGCATTTTGCATGAATTGCCCATAAAAGTGATATGCACATCAAGATTGTCTGATATGAGTGCGGCGATAAGCGAGAAAATTTGCTTACTGGGCTCCCACCGACTCGACTTTCGAGCAATTGGAAATTGTTGAAAATTTGTCGGAACTCGAAGCTAGAAACTTAAAGGGCTCTCGCTGGGGCACAGGTCTTAATCGAGACAAACTACATTTGGCTAGACATTTAATTTGCCAGTGCGGCTAAAAGGATGCCATCAGTCTCAGGCACGCCCACCTCCCATTAGCCATCAGCCATCACCCATTATGACATTGGGTTCGGTTCGGTTCGGTTCGGTTAGGGTGTGCTATTAGACACCACACACACTCGCATATTAATAGCCCACTATCCTACATAGAGTCGTATCTCCAGCTCCCATGTTACCAAGCTCCCCAGTTCCCAGATGTCATATGTCTGGCAGCTGTAATAATGCCAGCTGATGACTGCGTTATGATTACTGTCAGCGGCAGGCACACGGCACTCCATGAATAAGCAGATGAGTCAGAGAGGGAGTCAGAGCCTCTTACTTTTATGTACACACACACATATAGAAGTATATCCTTGCGCGCTTATGGCGCCACCCACCCTCCTCCTCCCCCGTTCCACATATGACTTGAGGCGCCCCGCAGCGCCGCTGTGGCAACAACTTTGACTCTGCAACAATTTATCACAGCCAATTTAACCACTTAAGTGTGGAAAAGGTTTCCGCCAGAGTCAGAGTGTGCACTACAACCACCACATACATATATGTAGCATTGTACATACATACATACATACATCATATGCGTGTGAATAAATACTCGTATACGTGGACATATTCACAATCCGTATTGAGTAAAATGAATGTAAAATAAAATATTGAATGAAATAACTTTGGCAACAAGGCAGGCCGCAAAGCGCTGAACAGAAGGCAGGCCATTGCCAGTGCCCGCCCAATGGCCCCAGCGGCATTTCAGGCACGAAACTGACCACGCTACACTCAGAGAAATAAATATGCTATATGCAATATCTGTTTATCAGATTGGGCCCAAAGAGTGATTCGAATAAGAAGTATAATCTCGAGTCTGTTTGAAATCTGCTTACAATTTCGAGAGTAGAGCATATTCCTGATTAAAAAACCTTCGTTTTTCTCAGTGCACCACCGCTGACCACTCAATGTCTGCATATGGGTGCGTGTGTGGCATCTGTGTGTGGCACTGAGTGTGCAAGTGTGTCTGCTGGCGGCATTTATTTGTTTACAATCTGTTTGCGCAAAAGCTGCCGCAAGGCTTAAAAATCTGCATTTGCATGCTGACACTATTCGTGGGTACATACATACATACACATATGGATATATGTACATACTACCTACATATGTGTGTGTGTGTGTGTGTGTGTGAGAGAGAAGAGAAATCTACAAAAACAGACAGTCACAACATATACATACGTATGCATCCATATATTTGTTTCTTGTTCTTGCCTTCGATTCTGATCGATATTGAAAATGCATATTTTAGATAGGCGGCGAATCATTTTTCAGATTAGGACTTAGAACTTATATCTAAATCTTTCCATATATCGGTTTAATAGTCAATGTTTTGTTCGTTGAAGAGCATCTGGTCCTTCCCGTTAGGGACAATGGGATTGGGGTAGAGCTCGGAAGCGGTTCTTGGTCAGCAGCTCTTTAATCTTCTTCAACTGATCGTGATCATCGTCCTGGTTCAGCGCGGTTCATGCGCTTGCGCTTGCGTCTGCCCCTTGCACAACCGGACCTCTTGTGCTAAGGCTTACCGCAGCTGCGCTTGCGCACATTCCTCGTTGTCCAGGGAGCAATCCGATGAAGACGGATCCACTGAAAGAGCTGTCGTAATTTGGAAATCCTGTTCACTGTATAGACAGCAGCTGTTGCCTTCCTTAATCGGTTCTACGGTGCTTACAGACTGCAGGGACCAGACGGCACAAAGGACACGTCGCACTGGGCTCGGTGCTCTAGGGACATCGTCCGCCTTCTGTACTCATCGCCTTCGATTGGGTTTTTTTTTTTGTACTTCATTTCTCTGGTAATTTTTCAAATACAATATGTGTAGACGACACAAGTATCCCTGAACTCTTTAGGAGCAGAAAGCCGCCTTGACACTGCTTCGATCCAACGTCGTTTATTCAACGATAGCAAACGACTCACACCATATGAAAATCCCCTCCGTTGTAACCTGTTAATTGTTCCATTTAACAGCTTGGATGAGTACGATTTCAGACCCATTCGCTGAGCAGCTCAGTCTTCGCCATATGCGGAAGAGGGTCTGAAAGGGCTTAACCGTAAATGCGGGCGGGGCATCAAATCGGCTTTCGTCGCACTTTCCCTGTCTACCTCTCTACCTCGCTCACTCACTCGTTTGATTCTCTCCTTCAGACGAGCACACAGTCATGCTAGTATGTGAATAAAAGTGCAAATTCATGTTTAGTTTGACAAAATCTGTTTAAATCCAAAGAGCAAATGCCAGCAGTCAACTCCGCTTAGCTCTCTCGCATGAGAAGGATTTGAGAGGAGGAAGCGAGAATCACAATCAGGGAGCAAAGCAGAAGCAGGAGGATTCAGAAGGTAAATGTGTTCCTGGCTTCTGGGGCTGTGGGTCAAATGGAATCATCCGCTGTCAATGAGCTCCCAGTAGAAATGCCCGGACCACGACACGAATACTTGTTGCTTGAAAAGGCAATTTTCACACTCATTAAAAATTTGCATAATTACACCAGCCTCCCCTCAAGTGAAGGCGGCGGCGGCGGCGGCGGCGGAGCTCGGCGGACCCCAAACGGAGGACTCAAGGACACTACGGACACTCATAGCCTGCAGCCGGAACGCAAATGAGCTTTCCATGGGACGGACTCTAGAGTGAAGAGTCGCGGCCCTCTAAGCGCCACGCGAATGTTAAATTATAAATGCATGGAAATTAAAAACAATTACATGAAATTACATTTAACACCCCCACAGCCCCACGCACAAACACACTCACACACAGACACAAATATTTATGTATATATTTAAACAAATAAACTGTGCATAATGATGCTAATCCCTTAAGTCAGCCCACGGAGAGGAGAGGAGAGGCCATCTGTGTGGACAGGGACAGGGACAGGGTGTGGCTGAAAAACAGGCTATCAATTTGCATTGCGTTTGGCTCATTAGCGTCCAGGCCGGTGCTTGCCACTTGTACATTTTTGCCTGTCTATGGAATATTTATACAATTTATTGCCTTTATAGCCAACATTCGTTCTCCGAGAGTAGATTCAGAGGTACATATGTATGTATATAATGAAAGGAAAACATCCCGACTGTTTTCATATTCAATCAGAAAAGTGAGAGAAAACTGTACGTATACATTAAATTAAGATTCATATATGTAGATGGGGAGTATTTTCGTTATTTTGGAACACACCTCGCTGTTCAACCGCTTATGAAATTTGACAAAATATTGCGGTTTTCGCAGTGTCCTGTTCGGAGCTACGCACACATTCCATAAGCTTGAATTACGGCGAAAGCCGGAAAAATATTTATTTTACACATTTTCGATGGCCGATAGCTACCAAAGAGCATACTCGTAAAGCGAGTAATTAAAAGTCAATAGTGTTAAGTCGAACAAAGAGCCAGCAAATAGTTGTTATGCGATGAAGAAACCGAATCACATTCCACTAAAAGGCGAGGAGATACGATATCAAAGATTATCGAATCACAGAACAGTTTATTTTGGATTGAAAGAATATTTAAAGCCCTCCCCCGCCATTCGTCTAGGCTTCAAATTTGAATATTGAAGATTGAAGAAATCCGACTAGGACAAGAGACAGGAGACAAGAGACAGGAGAGAAGAGGCACGCCCAACTCCCACGAACTTGTTCAAACTTATTGGCCAGAATCGCTGAATTTGCAGTGAAAATTGCTGCTTTGCTAAGCCGTAAGTCCGACAAGAAAAATCACTTTTCCCCACCCGACGAACAGGACAGCAGAGGAGCAGCAGCAGCAGCAGAAGCATGAGAAGAAGAGGAGGACAGGGCTTTGGCAGAGACTCTGATTTCCGACTGAGTCCCGCTTAATATGCCAAACACAATTTGACTTTTATTCAATATGCAAAAGATACGCGTCAATTTGTTGTTTGTCTGCTCAACTTTTTAATCTTCCTTTTCTCTGGACTTCTGGACTTCCCACCTCGCGGTGGAGTCTAGTGCACTTTAAGTCTTTAATCGGGAGATGCTCACGTGGCTGGCATTAACTTCTTTGGGGGCTAGTGGCAACATAAAAGATGTTGTGGGCAGATTTATGTTGGCAGTTTTACAGTTATTTTAAGCACTACCCCAGACAAACCGAGTTTGACCAAGTCCGAGGCGAGGCGAGCGGCGAGGAGAGCGGCGAGCAGAGCTACTTAAGCCCGTGCTGAGCAAACTTTTGCAACTATTAAAGTATTAAGTAGAAGTGGATAAAGAGAAGCTGCCGCAGTCAGCTAACTGTAAATGCATTCCTGCCACAGCAACAGCAACAACAACAACAGCAGCAGCAGCAGTAGCAGCAGCAGCATCAGGTTGCAATGGAAAACTTTGTCTTGGACTGCTCTACTTATGCGGCATGCCCCAACACTTTCTGTTTGTTTGAGGACAAGGCAAAAACTGGCTTAAGCACACATAATAAGCGTTAGGGGTACTCCGTGGTGTAGGTGTAGGTGTTGGTGTAATTTGTGGGTGTTGGTGTGTTTGTTTGACTGGGTCAGAGCATGTGTGCGGGCGCCAGGGTTGCCAGGTGCATTGAATAGTCAATGGAATCCATTAAGAGTAGTGTCTGTCCACACTGTGATTTTCTTGCACGAAATGAGCAAAAGAAAACTGGGGTTACACTTCTCAGACAAACTTTCGAATAAATATGCAGGACACATGACAACCCTGCTTGAGTCCCTTTGTGCTTAACATTTTTTGACACATGATAAGAGCAAACGAAATGTCAAATGTTTTTCAGCTTCCTACCACTCTCACTCTCTCTCTCTCTCTCTCTCTCTCTCTCTCTCTCTCTCTCTCTCTCTCTCACTTCCCAGCAGCCACTCTGCACCACTCTTGCCACCCGTCATTTTTCCTATAATATGCATCCTCCTTAGCCTTAAATCAATGTTGACAAAAGTTTTATTGGATAAGTTTGTTTAACGACAAGCAAAAGTACGAATAGACGCACACGAAAGGGCAGGTAAAAAGGCGAAAAGTTCTACTTTTTGTTGAAAAATCAAATTGAGCAAAAGTTGATCTCAAACAGAAAAAGAGAGAAAGGAGAGTGGAAAGCTTGAAAAGTTTTCTGTAAAAATCGTTGGACGCGATAAGTTTGTAATTTGATTTGTGCTCAATGTGCGCGCAATTGATTAGCCATTCTGCCAGTTCATGAATACCCTGAATGCCACTGGTACTCACACGCACACTAACACTCACGTTCATTCAACAGCATCTTATTCACCTTGGTCCCAAGAGCGGGGCCGGGGCAGGAGGTCCTGCTACTGCTATCTCCATTTGAAAGTTTGCCTTCTGCTCCACTAAAATTTTGCGGCAAGCACTAACAACTGTTGCAGGACTCTCTTTCCCACACACACACACACACACACACAGACACGCCCCGACGCCCATAGACTGGCAGCATTGTGGCTTCCGACCGCAGACTCCTGCTGTTTAATATGCTGTTAAATTGCATTAAAATTTGAAAGAGTTGGCATACAATTGGGATTTTGGTCAGGCCTTTTCCATGTGTTGCTGGTTCTGGTGTTGGTACTGGTACTGGCACTGCCTGGCTTTCCAGATAAGCGCATTAAGAGCTACAGATCAGTGTGACCTTTTATGGTGGAATATATGTGTGTATATTTTTTTGTATATTTTGATCACTTGTTTTTTATATAGCATATAGACATACTGTATTTGATGTTCAATAAAAGAGAGAGATTTCTTGGAAAACAAGCGCAAACTGAGCTCAGAGCTTAAATGTCAGGCGGCTCGGCAGTAATTGCCTAGCATAATAATTGAAAATGAATTGAGAGCGTGGAATGAACCTGCTCCTGCTCCTGCTCGTGCCGCCGGTCCTTGCTCTGACCCTGCCTCTGGCCAACAGAGTGAGAGCTTGTAACGCATTTAAAATGCAATAACCGGATTAGATTGTGTTGCTGCCGCATCAGCATGTCCTCGCCGGACTCGCAGTGGTTTGCTGTTGTCGCACGTTACTCTGGTATTTATAGAGTTTTAACGCAATCGCAATTTCGGTTGACATTTTGCGCTCTCGGCCATTTTCCATCCTCCATACTCCATCCTCCATCCACCATACTCCATTGTGCTCTCTGCCGTCGCTGCTGGCTGTCGATAGATGTCTACAGGTAGCTCGTTGCTGTTGCTGTTTCTGATGTTGTCCCACAACTTCGTCCCCATCAAAGCAGCTTCCCATCCTCCCATCCTCCCATCTTCCTGCCTTCCCAGCTTCCCAGCTTCCCGCTCCCCCCATAGACAGACACGTATCGCTGTCTGCTTTATGAAAAATGCATTTTGTCTGTCGTCGCTGTTCCATGAAGCGCACCGCGGCCGTGTGGCTAATATTATTTCATTTGGCTTTGGAATTCTGTGGCTGTGCTGTGGCTGATACTTTATTTTGTCATTTGAAAATTTCTATTCATTTCTATTTAAGTGGCTTTAATGAAAATGCCTCAATTGGTCCCCGAAGCCACTATTGGAGCTTACATATTGAATGGATTTTCAAGAACTTAAGCCTTGGATTGCCTACAATTGAAATTAAAAAAGTGCCTGAAATTAGTAGCTAGTCGTTACAAAAAGAAGCATTTTTTTAATCTGTCAGAAAGCGTTTCAGTTCACTGGGAAAGCTAATCAAATATTCACAATTTCTCTTTATCGTTTATGTATGCCAAAATGTGAGTGATTTTTCCAGATTTATTTAAATCAGGCTTTCCTTTTCGTTCGCATCTATATCCACACCCACACCCATTCTGCAGGAAACACTTTTAAGAATAAATCTCATAATTTTTGTTCAGCCCAGTTCGGCCGTCCATCAATCACAAATTTGACACTTGCAACACCTGTGGCTGTGTAAGCCGCAGCATCCCCGCCACCACTGCCACTACCCTTGCCCTGGCACAGTGCTGTTTTCGGGGGAGGGTGTTTTTTTTTTCTCCAGTATGGCATATTGATGTTCGTACAAATTAAACCGAATGCAAATAAGTCAATTTTTGCTCAAACACGAGCGAAATGAATGTGGTACAAAATAAATACGACAAGATAAATGTATTCGACTTGAGCGGATGCCAAGTAACAAGATAAACGGGGATCCCCATCCCCATCCCCGTCCCCGTCCGTATCCATATCCATGTCCCCGAAGTGCTAATAAAAATACACGAGTCTGGGTCCTGGGCTGTGTCCTTGCAGAGAGCGTGTGAAAAGTGCCCCTGGCCCTGTGTTTCCCTGTGTTTTCTCTCACGTTTAGCATTTCAAAAGGCGAGTTGTTTATTTTTTTGTGCTTTTTCTCTTTCCTTGTGCTTTTCCATTCAACGTTATTTATCAGCCTTTGCCTCTTCCCTTCTCTCACTCTCACTCTCTCGCTCTCGCTCCCCCTCTGGCCTTCCTTTGTAATCCAAGTTCACTTTCGTAGCTCGCCTTTGCAGTTAGCTTCTTTGTAGTTTCACTTGCTTATTCATTTCCTTTTCCCACACACGTGAAAAGTAATTTTTTTTGCTTCCACAATGAAAATGAAACGCATTCGTCCTCTCTCTTTGGGAGTGTGGAAAACAAGTGCAAAGCTGGAAAACTTGTCACGTGATAAACTCCGAAAGGAAAAGAATGTCACGTACCAAGAACGTAGCGACAACCTTTGCCACTTAAAGTTTTAAGCTCTGAGACAGAAATATGTTTTAATTCCATAATCAGCTTGCACTTGGCCAAAAACCAAAATCAATTCCCCATTGTTTGGCTAGCTAGAGCCCATCCCCAATCCCATCCCATCCCATCCCATACCATTCCGATCCCCGAAAAATCGCAGCATACTTTGGCGTGCGACAAATGCTGGTCACGTATAGCCCCCGCTCCCCCCTCCCCAGCACCATTCAAAGAGCGAGGGACAGATGTTGGGGTGCACTTAGCATTGCTACATAATTTCTGATGGCGCCATTTTAAGAATTATGAATGCCACGTGACTTTTGCCGGGCAAATAAAAGGACCCACCCGAAAATCAGGGATGAGAGCTTCAATGCTGAGCAATACCGGAATGATACACTCTCAAGGTTGTTGCCAGAAAATGGGTCCCAAAGAATAATATCGTATGGGTGGGTGTGTTTTAAATCGGAGTTTACGGCACTGTATGAGAAAAGTATATACATATGTGGGATTGGGTTACATGAGGGAATAGAAAAGCCCAGCCGCAGAGAAACTCTCTCTCTCTCCTGCGTTTTGCCTTTCCCTCTAACAGCCACAAAAATTCGTTGAGTGCTAAGTTTTGCGATACTATATAATCTATTCGCAAAGCTAGCAAAATTACCCACTCAAGACAATTTATAACCCCAACATACATATACATATGTACATATAAATTCATATAAATTCTTCAGCCTTAAAAGCTGTCTTTCAGCGTAAAAGCAAAGTTCTACCTATCTTTATCCTCTACGAGGATACACTAATTATATTTGTGCACTCTCCTTATAAACCATTCACCATATTATCTACTATATTTAAATCAATACATGTTTTTATTGCCTCTTCCGATATGTGGCCGTGGCTTAAAGCTGCTCAGCTCTCGGGCTGAATTTTAATTTATATCGTCTGGCAGAGAGCGGCCTGCCCTTGTGGCACCTTTGCGACCGGGACCGGTCAAAGGTGTCACACATAAACCATTCAATCTGACAGTCAGCAGTCAGTCGGAGGAGAGAGAAAACCGAGACACAACCGATAGATAGAGGAGAATGACAATGCCCAGTGTTGACCGCAGTCAAACTTTCGATTTCAGTTTGTTAACGTGGCAAACAGGGCAGAGCACAGGAGACAGGGAGACGGGACACGGGACACAGGACACGCTGCCACAGCACCATTTCACCATTTCACCGTTAGGTGGGTTAGCCGTGTGCTGCAATTTATTTTTTCTGCACATTTGTGGAGTGTATTGGTCGGTTTTTGCTGCTGCTGGCCCTCGTTCCACATTCATTTTGGTGGTGCAAATTGCGCACGAAACCTGCGAGTGGGTGTGGACGTGGATGTGGATGGGTGGGGTGGATGGTTGTTGCAGAAAACCAATTTGTAATAAAGACGGAGAGGAGAGACATGTTCCCGTACTACTCGTACACGTATTGTGGTGCAGAATGAATGAATGAGTGGCGTGGCGTGGCATGGCTTGGCTTGGCGTGGAGTGGGATTATGCGGCATCAAAAGATGTTGACACATCACGCAGTCGTTGTCGTTGTCGTTGGCGTCTGTGTCTCTGGCATTTGAATGCTTTCAATTAACTTTATGTAGATAAATAGCACAAAACTAGCCGCGTTGATTGTCCCGCAGTTGCTCCGGAGAGCGGATCCTTGCTTTAAAGGCTCGCCAAGGCGCACAACAAAAATGAAACATTGCACAACAGTAAATTACGCGAGGGCTGGGGCAAAATGGCGCTGGCGGAAATTGCATTATCAGCGTCAAAAGAGCAAAGGCTCACAGACAACGTTGCGCCCCCGCCCCCGCCACCACTCCACCCCTCTTGGTGGCATGTTTTTGCCGCCGGCTTTTGCCGCTTTCACTTCCTGCCCCGCCGTTGCGACGAGACAATGAGTTGTGATAGCACAACTTTTGCAGCGGCGTCGCATAATTACAGTTACATGGAGTGGGTGGAGAGGGGGGAAAGGGGAAAGTGGCAACCGAGAGCGAGAGCGAGTTACTGTTACTCAAGACTGATGAGCAGTTTATGACTTGACGCTTTCGCAGGGCTTTTAATACCGTTATTGTGGCGCATTTGTAACTGGCAGTTAATAACGGACACGATGCGACGCGCTGCAGCTCCAGCTCCAGCTGCAAAGTGGATTACCCCACCGTTGGCCATTGTCTGCCCCGTTCATGATCGTTCATGCCCATCATCCGCAGCAAATATATGAAATTTTAATAAATTGTAAAGCGAGGACATCTTGGAGCAGCCAGGAGCAGGGATACCACACACACACAACACACCACACATGTGCTTTATCAGACAAACATTATCAGACAGAGAGCAGCAGAGAGAGAGCGAGAGAGAGAGTGGGAGAGAGAGCAGGAGAGAGAGCTGGAGAGCTGGTCTCCACTTCAAGTTCAATAAAGTTGAGTGCCTCGCACAAATGGAAATTTTACGCATACGCCATCTGAGAGAAAGAAAAGCGGGGAAAAGTGCTCTTTAAAATCACTTTATTATGCGAGCGTGTGAGAGCATTTTCCCACCCCCGCCTTCCCCACACTCTGTCTGTGTGTGTGTGTGTGTGAGGACACATTTGTTGGGGCGACAATTTATAAGAAAATTCCAATCGAACTCCGGGCATCGCTGGGCAAATGTCTTTCGGCCGATAAAAACGTACCCGGCACGCGCTTTAATCATGAAAAATCATATTGAAAGCTACGCTCGACCCCATCCCCATCCCCTTCCCCGAGCATGCACGATTGTAGTAGGCGTGGTAGCCATTAAATGAATATTTCAACAAATTTGCTTTTACAAGCTCTCGCTCCGCAGGATATTTAAGAGGAGACACACAGCCACACACCCACACACCTACACCCAAACACACGCACACACTCGCCAAACAGCTGCACAATTTCCGTAGAAAACTTAGCATTGGAAACTTTTGTGTGCGACTTCTCCCAACAACAACAAACACAACAACAAGAACAATAGGAAGAGAGTTGAAACTTTGCCAAGAAGCTGCTTTTTAAATACCCTCTAAAACGAAATGCGTAAAAAGCCAATACAGATCATATAGATTATGTTTTGGAAATAAATCAAATATTGTAAATACTCGTATAAGGACAGTGCCTAACATATTGCACCTCAAGTAGATATGTTTATTCCTCTCTCTTTAGAGACCCTATGCTAAAAGCGAAAGTCGATGCTGATCGCATTCAGCTGCCAGTCAAGAGGCCGAGACACAACTGCAGTTTGCATTTCGATGGAGATACTGATTGCTTAACAAAACTCTTAAACTTCTGAAAAGAACTATAGATTGGGGGGTTTCAAAGACAGATCTGTTCTGAATTTGCTCTTTAGTCAAAGCTAATGTCTGCCACGGAATACCCACCCAGGCATACCCTTCACTGACAAGTTGGAAGTTTCCGCCGCATGCATTTCAATTGCGTTGCCGTCGACGCCGACGTCGACATTTACATGCCAAGTCATTGGCCAAAGTATTCCCCACCCCCGCCCCCCCAAAACCCCGAACCGCGCACCCCGAATGCCAGCTCCTATGGAGAGTGGCCGCCGTCGCTGCCGCCTGCACAGTGTCTTACATCTCTTTGACTCTAATAGATTTTAATCAGCCGCAGGACATACGCCTGGACGACGACGACGACAACGACAACGACGACGACGACATGCTGTTATGGCCCCAAACCGCTTGGCGACAATCGCAATTTCTCCAAGAGAATCGCCCCCAGGAGCCTGGCCTGGCCTGCCGTTGCAGGCTTTAATTATGCCAGTTGTGGAATTAAAATTATGAAAAAAAAAGGAACACGAATATTCAATTTTTGGGAATATTTTTCCATGTATTTAAATGGAAGCTCGAAACACATCTTTTTCATCCCCGATTTGGTTCTAGCTAGCGGCCAGCGGCCAACCACTCACAAAAGTAGATGAGTGTTGGAGTGTTGCCTCCGCGTTTTGCCACACAATTTACCAGCAACACCTTCGGGGCAGCGTCAGTGGCAGCGGCGAACACCTCTAATGAGCCACTCCAGACCTAAGCACCTCTCCCCCCACCACACACACACACACACACACACACACACACACATCCTTGAAACTTGCTGCATTTTTCAGCACTTTGACACGTTCTCCTACAAACACAAACACACACACACACATACATATATACATATACACACCCACGAGGGTGTAGAGAGGAGTGACGATGGAGTATTTTCTCTTTTTTTTTGCGTAATTGGCCAAATGCTGAGTGATGTGGCCGGACCGGCGACTTTATGGCCAGGAGTGAGAGAGCCGGAAAAGTGGCGAACAAATTTAATACCCTTATCGGTATCCGTTGCTGGCCATAAAATGACCCGCATAAACCAGAAGGGAATGCGGAAGAGCATTACACATTTCGTTTGCCCCATCTGAAATATCAGCTATGGACATCTGGGCCAATAAAAGTGTCAAATGAAATGCGTATAATGAGCATCGGACTCCGACGCCGTCCTCCTCCAATCGAACGATGTCCGACTGCTGCTGGATGATGACTCCTGACCGACTGCGAAAGTGTTTTAAAATGCAAAGTGTCATTATTTGTGTGCATCGTTAAATTTCATTTAAAAGCAACGCCATCAACAGCATTAACATCAGCAGCAGCAGCAGCAGCAGATGACAATATTGTCCTCTGGTAACGCAGGACCCCCTGACGGGGGTCACAGCTTCCGCTTATCTGCTCATTGCGATCTTTATTGGCTGCCGTTATGGTCCTGCGGGTGTCCATAATTCCGCATGTAATTTGATTACCCACACAACCCACACAACTGCCAAGCGTTTCCCTTGGTTTCAACAACTTCATCGGCACTTCGAGGACATTTCCAGGAGGAAACTTTAAGGATCAGGAGGGTGGTGCAGAAAACTAAATGCTTGGAGAGTGTTAAAGCGACTCTTAATTAGTCGAATTATACAAACTTGCGTGCTGATAATAATCACATTTAATGCTCATTGTATGGATGGAATATTCACAGGTATTTGCCTAAATTTTCTAACGAAATGGGGGGTCTTCACCATCATCATCCTTTATTCTCAGGCAATAGCATGTAAGCAGCAAAATGCAGATCAACTGTGAGTAATAGTGATAGTGGGATAGAGAGAGGGATGCAGATGGGTATGGGAATTCATTACGAGGAACGACAGATGTTTACCCCTACGACCAAGCACAGTTTGTACCAGTGATGAGTGATCAAGGCCTCGACGATTCCTCCTTCCTTCCCAGCAATGATCCAGAGCGCCATCTTCCCCAGAAAGTAGGATATCAATACGAAAATAAGCTGAAAGTTTTTTGAAATGCATATTAAAATAAAACTGTCTACAGGTTCTCTGGCTGCAACGCACCAGTTGCAACAGCTTGAGATTCTCGCGAATCGCCGCATATAGGCCCGCAAAGAGGACGACTATAAGGAAGGAGTTCAGGACGAAGCACACGATGAGCAGAAGTTCTCCTTTATTTGTTACCTTGTTCATATTTTTAATGCCTTCTATTATGCCCAATACATTGAAGAGCTGTGGAATATGCCATAGGACGGGTTTAGCTAAGGACGGATGTCGCGGCTCTAACTTACTCCCAATAAGAGTATTGTTATCACCACTGAGACCTTGAGAACAAGCACGGTACAGAAGCACATCTTCTCGACCTTCTGGAAAATTTTTCACATATTTTCCACCCAGACACAAGCACAATTGACAAGTTTCTCAACCCAACGGATGGATAGTAAACCAATATGCAGTACATCAAAATAAGGGACTGAGAGGAGCAGCAAGAATGGAAGACACACGATCTTGAGGGCACAAATGGTGGTTCTCGAAGGCTCGATTGCCATGTTCGAGGAGCGCTTATAAAAATGTAACAACTTTTCCAGCTCCAACGTAGTTATTTACAAGTGATAAGCCGCAAGATGTTTAAGTGGCCCTAACTGGGTTCTGCCACATGTGTCGAGCAGCCAGGACAACAAAGAGACCACCAGCAACAACATGGTTGACAATTTCCAGTTGAACGCACAAAGCAGAGATGTCTCCTCCTGCTCCTGCTCCTGCTCCCGGCGGCTTGGGGCAGCCCCCCGCTTGGGTTCTGTTTGTGCTCCATCTGCTGATGCCTCCTCTGTTGTCTGTTGTCTGTCGTTTGTCGTCTGTCGTGTCCTTTCCTATCTTGCTAAAATAATCGCCACAATAATCTGTCAACGACAGCTGTTGATGTCATAAAAACCTTTTGAAGATGTGAAGATGTCGTTGTTGTCCTTGTTGGGGCACACATACCCCGCACACCATCCGCATCCACCCTCAACAGGCTAATGATAATTTGCCACAATTTACACTCAAACCTGCCACAGCAACAGGACTTCCCCCAACCACCACAGCCACTGGCCCGCCTCGCACTGCTGGCCCTGCCCCAAATGGCTGCGATAAAATCATTGATGAAGCCAGAAGCTAATTGAATGTTAATCGCTTGGCATTGACATTGCACGTGGCTGGATAGCGGGATGGCAGAATGGCAAGCAAGCGGGCAGGCGGGCAGCCAGGGTAAAAAGACAGACAGGACAGAGAAAGGAAACCTGGAAGCGAGTCGCCACAGATGAGCAGATAAGGCTCAAAGGTAAGCGGTCAATTTGCATAAAGTAATGATAAATCAACAGCCAAGACGACCTTCGAAGGGCCACTCGCAACTCGCAACTCGCCTCCCTCTACGCCTCCCCCTCCACACACACAGCAGCCAAATCCATTTGTTTTGTCCCGCAACAAGACTGCAAATAAAATACAAACAGTCTTTAAATTAAAAATTAAATTTTAATCAGCCTCCGAGCTCCGCGATGCGTATCTGCGGAGGGTTGCCCTTTGTCTGCGTCTGCGTCTATGACATATCGCGATGGCTGTCGGGGCGGAACGGGATGAGACGAGTCTGCTTTCTTTTCTACTTCAGCTCGAGTGGTTATGGCGTTTGTGCATTACTTTTGTGGATAGCGGAGCAATTTGCTTGCGCTAGTGGGGAATCGGGATTCGGGATTCGGGAATCTGGGCCTCGCTGTGGAAGGGGAAACTCAAGAATTAAAATAAGTAAGAACGTTATCTGGGAGTTTTCCAAGTTTAAGCTTCAGAAATTGAAGAATCGACTCATATGTTTATTGTGAAGAAAGTTTACTATTTGGTTCTGCCTCTCCCAGCAAAGTATTGGCTATTAGCAGCCATAGAAACAGATGCGTGTACCGTGCCACGGAAAACATCTAAAACAGACACAGCAGAGGCCACAACAAGGCAACAAATCTACATACATTTGCTGCCTGCTGGCAACAATTCTGTTGCAATGGCATGCTTCAACTGCGGCTGTCCCTGACAGCGGCAACATTAAACGCACTCACAGTTGCCAGCTCGGACCAGGGACAGGGACAGGGACGGCCCTTTTCTGGTTGTGCAGAGTCCAGGTCCAGGTCCAGGCCGGCACAGAGATACCAACAAAGATGCAAATGCAAATGCAGATACAAATACAACAAGACAGACCCGAGACAGCCCCATCAGATGCATCAATTTTCTAATTGTTTGCCGAGACAGAGTCGTCATAATGTCCATCAAAATGCTGTGCCCTGCCACACAGTCGGGAATGCTGGAGGGGAATGCGTATCGTGCCCTTGTTCCATCTAAATGTCTGTGACGGCATCGTCTGATCCGAGCACTTGTTCGCATCCAGTCTGGCGGCTGCCCGTGTGGGGAGCCCAGGAGGACAGGCCCGTGGGATAGGTAAATTTGATTTATGACTTATTATGCGTCTTATGTCCAGCCATAATTTAATTATACCAGGACACAGTCCTGTGCAGGACTGCGTCTGCTACAGCACAAAACCGAAACCGAAACGACTCTGTCTGCACTTTTTCGCCCCGCCCCGCCTAGCACACCCACACACATGGCCAGATAAATAGAAAATCTGCCACACATAATGCTGTTATTTAAATCATGAAAATTCGCTTACCTAAATTGCATTGCATTGCAACAATTGCCTGTGCTCGCTCGGCTACACTGTCCGAAAAGCTGTCCATCTGCAAGGGGTAGAAAACTCTGAACAGAGCACACTCAAAGCTATGATTTTCTCTCAGTGTAGCCCTCCCTGCCTCCCTGCCTGTTTGCCTTTCTTTGTCATCTGTTCCGGCAGCTTGGCCAAAAATGCAAGCCCAAATGTAAATGTAATTAAAGTGCAGTTAGGTCACACAGATACAGATATGTATGTATGTGTGTATGTATGTATGTATGTATGTATGTATCTGTGTCTATAGAGATGCGAGTGTGCTTGGCATGCGAAATGAAATTGAAATAAATTATTGACTAATTGTCAACTCAGACAAGGACAATGTGGCACATCTTCTTCTCTTGTTGTCCGTGTAGGGGGCATGAGGAATGAGGAGGCATGGGGCGTGTTTGCAATCAATTCGCAAATCAAAACCAAACAACAACAGCAAAAGCAACGGCAAAGGCAAAGGCAGCTAATTTGTCAGGGAAAAAGTACAAGTCTAAGACACTCCCCTCTCTGCTCTTTTTGGCCACGTTTTCATTTAATTTAATTTGATTGTTCTTGTCTGGCCCATGTCCAATGGCCCCAGGGATGGATCAGCTCCATTGCATGTCTCATTAGTGTCACCTTAAAAAGGTCATCAAATTTAAATCGCACCGCACCGCACCGCCCCGGCACAGCGCCTCCCACTCGGATAATGGCTTGAAGAGCCTTGGAGCTTCCACTTCAATCAAGACTTTGAGTTATCTTTAATTGGTTAAGGGGAGCTTTTACCAGGTTAAATGTGACTATGTCTGGTAATTCAAGGTCAGATAAACACTACAGAAGACATTTATTACTCGGTTACCTGCCAAATACTCGTAGAAAAAAATTCATTCAAGAAATGAATCCTATTCCTATTATATCATAATTTCTTAACTTTTTCAAATAGATTACCGCTTAAAGCAATCTCTCTTTTAATGATCGGAATCAGAGGTTAGGGTATCCCCCACTTGAGTCTGACTCCCACTCCCATCGACGGACTTATGCAACCCGAGTGGCTCGCCTCATTCCCGCTAAAATATCACTGTCAAAACAAGCATTAGATCTGTTGGGCCAAGATTGGGCAGCTCTTTCCCTCCTTGCAGCGACCTGTCAATAGATCCCATTGAGTCCATTAAGTCCATGTTCGAGTACCCATAGAAACATTGCTCTTGGCAAACGTCAGCGTCAAGATGAAACTGGTTTTGTGGGCTGGGACTGGGATTGGAACTGTGGCAGCATGTAAACGATTAATGTGCGGTGGCGTTGCGGACCCGTTATGAGAGCATAAATATCCGTTAATTAACCGATGATGATAATAACAACAAGTGCTAAAGTAAACGCGTGACTGTCCGCGTGTTCGGGTTCGTGTCCGGCTGCCAATGGAATTAACCGATTCCAGTTTGTATGGATTACATTGGCGAATGATAACGATAACCCTTGCAGAAGGTATAATGACTTCATGACAAGTTGTTTCCAATGAAGAGAAATAAGCACTATGAATCCTATCAATTAACAGCCGCAACTAAACGTTAATATAAGTCAGCTTTTAAGGGGACATCTGTGGAACTGAATGTGTAAATCGTAAGCCTCAAAATCAGACTTCAATATCATGAACAAGAACATATCACAGAGTAGGGTATCTAAAGATTCGGCTAGCTTTTCTCCCGTTTTATAGATCGCTTTGACTTCTGGTCCTGGGGGTAAGTGGGGGCGGAGGTTTGCGAAATATTGTATTAAATCCAATCAAAGAGCCATAATGTAAAGCGCCAGCATACACGACACGGCCACGCCTCCGCGACTTATCGCAAAGCCGCTTAAAGCAGCCGCCCCTCCGACGCCAACGCCGCCTCCGCCCGTCGAAGGCCGATGACGTAGCGGAAAGCAGTCTTCAAAATATGATATAATGTCTGCTCTCGGGTCGAACCCATTGTTCGATCCGAGCCGATTCCGCTTAGCCCGCGCCGATTGAGGCCTGAGGTCAGGCTGCGGTCCCCCAGAAGGTCTGCTCTGCTCATGTTTGACTTGCAACAATCGATCTTTGTTTTATTAACAGGCAACATTAACAAGAAGCTTTAACAATATCTGCCGCCACGAAGTGGTGGCCTAGAAACCCCAGTGGGTGCCGAATCCATCGAAGCTCATGTGCGAGACGCTGGTGGCCGGCGAGTACTGGACGGTCTGGGCGCTGCCGTAGCTTGACACTCCCAAGGCGGGGGCATTGTGGGTGTATGTGGTGGCAGAAGGTCCGTGGTTCACATTGGTGGTGGCCAGGGGAGCGGCATAGGATACAGTCTTGGCCAGCACGGGAGCAGGAGCAGCATAAACAGTCTTGGCCACAACTGGAGCGGGGGCGTACACTGGGGCAGGTGCCGAATACACAGTCTTGGCCAGAACGGGAGCAGGAGCAGCATAAACGGTCTTGGCCACAACTGGGGCGGAGGCGTACACTGGGGCAGGAGCAGAATACACCGTCTTGGCCAGAACTGGGGCAGGAGCAGAATACACAGTCTTCTGTACAACCGGAGCGTGGACGAGGGTCTTGGCCACCACAGGCGTGGCCTGGGTGTACAGCGGCGCGGCGTAGGTGGTTTTGGCCACCGCCGGGGTGTAGACATTGTTCTGGATACGGGTGTCGCTCTTGCGGACGCTAGAATAGGGCGTATCGACGGCCTTCGAGTAGCTGGAGACGGTTCCGGCGAAGGAGCGGACCACGTTCTGCTGGGTGGAGGCTACCGCGTCCACAGACGGGTTAGCTACGGCCACATGGCTGGCCAGGAGGCCGGCTTGGGCGTAGGCCACCAGGGCGCAGAGAGTGATGAGGTAGCGGAAAGCCATGTTAGGGATGATGACTGGCAGATCGGTGAGAGACGGAGAGAGTCTGGAGAAGCGGATGGCAGGCTGGCTGGGCTGCGACTGATGCTGATTTGGTCGAAATGTTGCGGTTTATATACGCGTCGGACGCGTGCCAATCCGCTGATCCGCTGGTGCGCTGGTGCGCTTTTTCGGCCATTGGTAATTGGAAATTGGTAATTGAACTGCCCACAAAGCGATGCCTGTTCACCTGTCTGCTGAGTGATTGGCGCAATTGCTCGAAAGCCAATTTGCTCACATAAATTAAACGCGGTAATTAGGCTTAGGGGCGATGTGTTCAGGGCCCCCAGTGTAAAATTAATAACAATTTGCCAAAAGAGCGCAAACGGAAGAGCCAGCCCAAAATAATCACAAAATTTGTAGCTGTTGCTGGAGAGGTAGGTGTCGGTGTCGGTGTAGCTGTTGCTGCCCCAAAGAGTCGCATCCCAAGTTGGCAACACAATTCAATTTGGAGCAGCGTCAACTTTGGTAATTTCAATAAATATTCATCATGCGCTCCGTGAGCAGCGGAGCTGGTAAATTCATTTCCCAAACTTGCGAAAAACAAAAAGAACTCCCGGGGAGGTGGACCCACAAGACAGGGAAGAAGTCCTTAGAACTGAAATGCTGGATGCCCTATCCGTAAAACTTCTCTAGTGAAATGGGAAAGATTGTGCAGACTCGTGTAGTATATTTAGTCGTACTTCTATAAGAGGTACAAGTGTAGTTCCTTGCCACAGATACTTTGCGTATCTAATAATGATATTCGATCTTTGCTTTCCCTTTCCTCAATGTATCACATCTGCATACCTCCTTCCAGTTTCATATGTCTCCTCTTGAAGGGCACAACAACTTCTCAAACTCTCTTGGAATAAAAACAAACAAAAATCATAAACAAGTCGCCGCCACCACCGCCCCAATTGTGGCACACACCTCCCCGCTGATACAAAAGTTGACACAACATCCGACGGGGGAACATCCCCCTCGATAGACATGGTGCGGGGGGGCATATTTGCTGCTTGAGTTGAACTCAATTTAATGGAAAAATACGCCGAGCAAATAAAAGTTTTTCGCTGTCGTTTCTTTTGGCTGTTCTGGAAAATTTATGAGCTGATGATAGTATTCAAAATAATTCACTTTCCCATCGAAGTGTGAGGCAGGAGCTTTTCAGCTGGCCTCCAGTTGACATAGAAAGAGATGGGGCACAGAGGTAAATCAAGAGAGAGAGTGAGACGGAAAGAGAGAAAGACGGTTTCCGCACAGTCATTTGTGGACCCATTGAACCAGTTTTGGGCCTGAGGTCTGTCCGTGGGTCTCTACGAGTACATGTCGGAGCGGCTTAGGCCTAAGTCAATCTGTCACACACACACACACACAAACACATAGAGACCCTCAGAGCCACATTCGACTCGATGGCCGTGAAATTTGGCAATAGGTTCGAGGTTTTGTCGGTTTTTGTCAGTTTTGACTATAAAAACTGTGAAATCGAAGCAGTTAGGCATCAGTAGCAACTACAGCTCTATTCCATCATCAGTTCCAGTTCCAGTTCCAAGTCGAAACTAAAACTCAAACTCCTCCAGCCATGGCATTCAAGTACGTCCTGTTGTCTCTCTGCGCTCTGATGGGTGCGTCTAGCGCCGGTTTCGTGGCTCCAGCCACCACCTATGCCGCAGTTCCTGTGGTGACCAAGCTGGCCCAGCCCCACTACGATGCCGTGGGCACCACACAGCAGAACGTGGTCCGCTCCTTCGGTGGCACCGTCTCCACCTACTCCAAGAACGTGGTCACCCCCTACTCGAGCGTCAGCAAGGTGGACTCCCGCACAACCAACAACGTCTACACCCCCAAGACTCTGTACTCTGCACCCGCTCCCGTGATTACCAAGTCCATCTATGCCGCTGCTCCTGCTCCAGTGTACGCCGCTCCAGCTCCAGTCTATGCCAAGACTGTGTATTCTGCTCCCGCCCCGGTTTATGCTGCTCCTGCCCCAGTTCTTGCCAAGACTGTTTATGCTGCTCCTGCCCCAGTTCTGGCCAAGACTGTGTATTCTGCTCCTGCCCCAGTGTACGCACCAGCGCCCGTCTACGCCAAGACCTACGCCGCCGCAGCGCCCACAGCCTTCGTCAAGTACTCGCCCGCCGCTGTGGTCTCCCACGCCAGCTTCGATGGCTTCGGCTCTCACTGGGGATACTAAGCGGAATGGGGAAGGTCCTGCCGCCCACCCGTTGACACTTTGTTGATTTGTTCGTACGCAATAAAAAGCTACCAGTAGTCGCATAAAACACGAGCTTGCTTTTTAGCTAATTACGAGAATGGGAACAGGAACGGGCAAGGGCACACGGATGAGGAACGGGGCGATAGGGACGCACAAAGGTCTGGTCACATGTAGCACTAATTAAAATGTTCCAGAGAATCAATGATAGCCACTAAGGAGAGTGAGTGGTGAGTGGGTGGCCAAAGGGTGGGTGGAAAATGGAGGTCTCCATTTCAGGATAAACCAGAGTATCCTTGCAGAATGGTAATAGCGTCAAAGAGAGTAAAGTCCTCAAAAAATTTCAGCGAAACACAGTTGCTAGTCTCCGTTCGAATTGCCATAAGTAACCTCAACTTAAAACTTGATGTACCTTCAATTCTGTTCTGTTTTGTGGTATAGCACTTTCACACTTTCCATTTCAGAGTGTGTGTGTTTTCCCTTTGTGCTACCATTTCTCTAGCGTTTAATGGGGCGTACGATGTGTGCCAAGTAATTCTATGCCCACTCCATTCCATTCCATCCCTGAAAGCAGTGGCGTCTCTGTTTCTGTCTGTTTCTGTCTATGGATCTCCACGTAGTAGTCTCTTCTCCGTTCGACTATTTTTTTCCCCAAAATATTTAGTGCAAAACTTTCTGTTTGTCTTTGTGGGCAGGGTGCCGCAAAAAATTGTTGGCCAAAGTTTAATGAGCCACATGACCCTTTGCTGTTCAGTTCGGCTGCCTTTGCCGCCATAAACTTTGGATGGGTCGCTCCTACAGCAGCTTGACCAGAGTGTTGTTCGGGGGTATGGGGATGGCGGTGGCTAAAAAGTTTCCGCCAGAACACCCATACGTATAAAAAAGGCATTAACGATGTGGGCCGGAGCAAACTATTTAGCCATAAAGTTGGTCGTTCCGCTGGACAATTTTGTATGCATATTTTATGGATTTTCAAATGCTGCAAAATTGTTTTCCACGACCAGAATTTAATGTTGACAACAATAAAATTTATGTACGGACATAAAAGAGGAATAAACTCGAGATGGATGAGATGTGGGATGGGTATGGGTGGGGGGGATTTGGATTGTCCTTGAATATTTGCCGCTTAGCTGCATTTGCATATTGTTGCGAATGTCGAGCTCTCCGTGTCCGTGTCCGTGTCTGGTTCGTGTCCGTGTCCAAATCCCTGGCTATCTCTTGGCATTCGCAATACTTTTTCAATCGCCCCGACATGCTTTGTTGATTTCTTTATTGGCTCATCCATATGCATGCCGGACACTGGACACTGGACTCGGGACATTGAAACCCTTTCGGCAGACTCAAGAGGAGACTCGAGTGTTTATCGTTATTGATTGCATCCGGTGAAATATGAGAAATCCAGGCAGAGTCCAAACCAATCCAATCCAATTTGTCCAGCACGCCAGTCTCAATACCAGACCGAATCCCAAACACCGAATGCAAATGCAATTTGTTATTACGGCGGCAGATGAATATTCTCAGTTTTCAGTGTTCTGAAAGAGCGGACTGGCACCAGCTTGCGCTCCAGGTACCTCTTGTGGAGGAGGATGATCACAATCAGGACGTACTGAAAACGAGGCTTGGAATGCTTTGATGGCGCTAATGGCGCTATGGCCCATGATGTTCCTCTCACCTGGCAGAAGATTGTTACCAGCTCGCCGACAGCCAATTCAGCGGTCGCACTCTTCTTAGTCGAACAGCCATCCTTGAACAGGTCTTGGGACTTCATGCTGCCCTGCTTAAAGCAGCTCTTAGGCAGCAAGTCGTTTTTATTGATATAGTCCTTTGGGCCCGTCATGCCGCAGCACTCGTACTGCGTATCAAAACGGAGCAGCGATATGGTAGGGGGTGATGAGCGATGATGAGGATGAGGAACCTAGTCTCACCTTGTCCTCGTAGAACTCCAGGCTCCCGTGGCTTTTCCAGACTCTTTCGATGTCATGCATAATGGGGTACTCATGAGTCAACACGAGGATCATCATCATCTGCATCCAGGTGGCCAAGAACAGCGACATTACGACCTGCGAACCGTACTCGTAGAAGATTCTTTGTGTACTGATTTGATGGGGGGGGGCACTCACAAAACGCAGTCCGCGGGCGCTCCGCTTAAGCACCAAGACGGCGGTCACGCATAGCAGAAAGACGATCAGAACCACCACTAACAGCAGTATGATCTGGTATTGCAGTATAAGGCACCGACCGCACCCACTGATCGAAGCGACCGCCTCCGCATAGATAAGCAAATCCGCTAGGTTCAAGATCTGTGAGATTTCGCAAGGATCAAGCACTACGACTACGACCAAAGAAATGGACGAACTCACCAGACAGACGCTTATGAGGGTGTAAATGACAGATTGACAGAATACTAGAGTGTACCCTGGTACTTTCCTTGGGATTGTCCTAACGTGCTCTTCTGGAGGCGGCATATTTGGAGCTCTACTTAATGGCCAGAAACTTTGAATTTTCTCTCGGCTTTTTATTGTTGTTTTCATTTCAACTTAAATAATCTGGGAAATGACATATCGGCCGCTAAAATACTGATCTATCGTTCCGTCCCTGGGCTGCTGCCCAGCTCGGTAAATGAAGATGACAGCTTTCAGCTCTCTTGCAGGTATACCTATTTCAGAGATGATTACCCGCTCCACTCATCCGCTAAAGCTCTGCCAAGCACTTAAAGGGATCTCTGGAATTTGCATAGATTTAACTTGGCAGCGTTTCATCGTGCCGGCATTCATCTTCAGCCACGTTGACCGCGGATAGGATTCCGGATTGGGCAAGGGGATGGGAATGGCGATGGGCAAGGGGATGGGGATGCGGTCGAACTAGAACTACACAAAAAAAGAGACATGCATAGGGAAATACATGGCGAGCTGCTATGGAATTTTTTAATCAAACAGTTGCCATTAATTACTGCAAAATTCTGTAGCCACATAACAGACATTTTTTCGACAGGCAGCCGCTGGAATGAATGAAAAGAAAGCTGAATCGTGCAATGGAAAGGAGAAAATAAAGCGTTGCCAAGCTGCCAAGGCGTGTGCCCTCTCTGTCCTCTCTGTCCATGTGTGTGTGTGTGTGTGTGTGTGTGTGTTTGTGATTTTCTGAGACATTTACCAACTAAGGGATACCCTCTACTCAGACTTAGAGTACTAACCATCTAATGGGAATGGAATATACCCTTGTGCCCTACAAATACTGGGTACAAAGAGAACGCCAAGAGGCAACCACAGACAGTCCGTGCTCCGCCGCTGTAGTCGCCACCAGAGCAGCAGCACCCGCCTCCGAGGCAGAGACTGTGGCAGAGGGCAGAAACTAAAAATCAAATTAGGTGCAAACGAGCAACCGTCAGCGGCAGGCAGCAGGCGGCAGGCAGCAGGCGGCTGGTGCCCTTTGGGTGGGAGTGGATGCTGCAGAAAACAGAATAAAGAAGAGTGGGTGTGTGGGTGTTTGGGTGTGTGGGGGCGTGTCGCGGTTGCGTTTTGTAATGAATAATTTATAATGCGCCCCTCGCTGTTTTACTTGTTGTGTGTTTTTGTTAGCAGCTTTTAGTTGAGATTAAAATTTTGTGGTTTTTCACTTGAGCCTCGAATTAAAGTTCTTTTCAGCGAATTGTAAGTTCTGCCACGATCTGGAAGGATACCCATTTTGAGGATAACCCAGAAGGAATAGCTGGCTGGTTGGCTGGCTGGCTGATAAATGTGCGTGTGCGGGTGTCAAGTGCACGCTCGTGAATTCAATTTGATACACAAACTGATTTATCGACTCGCTGTGGCAGTGGCAGTGGCACCATCACCATCCCCCTTTTTCTTTCCTTCTTCTTCCACTTTGCCTCAACTTTCTGCCACACGCCATTCATAAGTCAGTCCGTCAGTGGGAGCGCAGTCAGAAGTCAGTCGGAGCCGGAAGTGGAGACGATAAAAAATTACATACACTTGTAACTGTTATCCTCCAGCAGCAACCAAAACCCCCACCCACCCGTACAACCACCTTGCCACCAGTTACGTCTCGACTCCACTGGGTTTTCTACTGGTACTATGTACTCGCTGTGCTCGTAGTGCTGCAGCCGCCCCCTAACAAGGTTAATTTGTTGCGATCGCAGTCCTCTGTCATTTATCTTCCCTGTCAGCGGCAACTCCTCCTTCGGATAGATAGATAGAGCCAGCATCGTTCTAATTTGAATTTAACAAGCTCGCAGAGAAACGGCAGAAAAGGAAGTCAGGCAGTCAGGCAGTCAGGCAGCCAGGCAGTCAGTCCATCAGGCCGTTAGTCTATCAGGGAAGCATTGAAAATTAAAAATTTATTGCCAGGCGGGGTGTCAATCATCGCTGGCATCACTCTTAGCCAGAATGTAATAAAGTAACGTTGACAGAAAAGCAGTCCATGAATGGGGGAAGGGGGTGGCGAGTGACCTGTTACACTGCATTCGAAATACTCTACTAAAATAGGTGACTGAAATATTTGAAGGGCTATCCCTGTTCGGTACTTTGGATGGTAGATGTTGCATAAATATATCCCAACTGTGGACTTTCCCTGATAACAAACCAATTCGCAAAGTCGACATATCCCAATCGAAAGCATCAAAAAATCTCGATAAAAATCCTGCCACAGAGTGGCACACACACACACTCTCTTCACTCACTACATCATCATCAATTTGTGTGTGTTGTGTGTCTGGAGCACCCTCTAAAATCCCCCTCGCATCCATCCATGTGCTCTATCTACCTAAACTTCGCACCAGCCCAGCACTCGGCACACTATCCGTTGAACGTTTCAATTTCACTTGTTGGCTTCGATTGTCGCCTGCAGCCGATGGTTGGGGTTGGGGTTGGGGGCACAATTGAAAGCGACACTTTTATGGTTTTCAGATTTGTGTCCCCTTGTATTGCTCTCCAGTTCTGCTCCACTTTTTTGCTCCGTGTTAACATTTTTTGTTTTTGCTGGACGGACTGCGCCCCGTGCTTTATTGCATTTGAGCTTTTGTCCTCTGTTCTCTGGCTCTTGTTCCCTAATTGAGAAATTCTTGGGCGAATTGCGAGGGGCGATTAATTTTTTAAAGTGCTTACAGTTTTACTTCCAAAGCACTGCATAATAGTTTCAATAATTTTAGTTTTATTCGAGCCAAGTTCTGGTCGAGCTGGGCGGGCTCGTATTTCGGGGAAATAAAATTTTGTTACATATTTTGCGGCGTCAAATGGCAGCCACAAAAATGAATGAAAATAAAATAAAATTCTCCCTCCACTCGGACCGCAGTCTGCTGTGCAGCCGGAGAGAGAGAGCTAATAACGTATACTCGAAAGCCGGATGCGCCACAGACCAATGCCGCACAATAGCTGACCCCACATTTAACCCACTGATGGCCCCTTGCTCTGCCCCTGCCCCTGTCCCAGTCCCTGCCCCCATAGCTATCACAGCAAAGTAAGCATGTGTGAGAGTGAGTGTGTGTGTGTGTGTATGTATGTGTGAGGGATTTAAGTGCCGAAACCATTTTTCGGAGAAAGCGAGGAAGCGGAAACAGAACGTCTAACATAACCTCAATTTGTATGCGTTTCGTTCGTTCTTTCATTTGTTTGTTTGTCTTTGTGTCTGTCTGTCCCTCTCTGTCTATTGCTCTCTCGTTTTGCTGGAGATTGCAATTGCATTGCCCGCCTTGCTCTTGCTCTTCCTCTTCCCAAACCCTCAGCACTGAGTTTTTCTCGCGCTGCGTAAATATTTGATTTTTGCATTAAAGTCAATTTGCTTTCATGATTCCGTAATTCATTGTTTACTCACGCCAACTTCTATTACGCCTTCAGCCGCACCCCCCACGTGGCACCACCCCCTCCACCCATCAGCCAACCCGCTTTGATTGTTTATTTTCATATCCCCCTGCCATTAAGCCAGAATCTTCCTGCACCGAAATAAATATGTAGTATACATTTTGATAATCCATTGAATAACTTTTTATAGAACAAGAAAGCTGTACCTTCGGAAAAATATATTTTTGTATATTATTTACCATTTATACGAACAAATATTGTTGGTTACTTGTGGATATTTCATTGGATTGGGAAATTGATATAATTTTTTCTGAGTGTGCCGTTGGGCATCCCGCATTTCCGCTGCATTTCCACAGACACGACACCAGGCCGGGGCTTTGCGATATCCGCATCATCTTTGTTTGTTGCTCGCAGGAAGGTTTTCCTCCCCACTATCACCCCAGTGGCACTGCCTTTTGTCTGCCCCCAAATCCCTTGCCACAATCAACAATCCACAGGATAGTCCCTGCCACCGTTCCAGCTACAGCTTCAGCTCCAGCTCCAGCACCAGCTTCGGTCTGTTTTAATATGCGCACTCAACGTTAGAAATTAAATCTGGCTCTCAAATGTTATTTGTGCTTTTCGTTTATTTATTTATTTATTATTTGCTTACGCGGCTGGCATTTCCTGGCACCAGCTCCAGCTCCGATCCGGGATACGGAATCCTGGATCCCGGATCCTGGTTCTGTCCCAGTTTTCATTAGGTAATGCATAATAAGCTCGAGAAGTTGTGCGAGTGAATTTAATTTATATTTTTGCGTATGTATGTGTATGTATGTATGACTGAAAGGGTCTCTGGTATGGTCCCATGGAAAACCAATTACAAAACTGAATATGAATGAAAAACGTCGGATTTGCAGTTCCATTGTTAGTGGCAAAACGAATGAAAATGTTTAAGAGGAGTGCAACGATTAAAAGATACCTTAAGCATGGCTTTCACCATTATGTAAATGAAAGAAAATAACTACCAATAAACGCAACCTCCATCCCATATGAGCGCCCATATGTCGAGAGTTTATTGCTTCAACTTAGCAGCCACTTAGCCGCCCCCCCCCCCCAGACGTGGCCATGGCCATCATCAAACATCAAAGCATTTATGTTCGATAGCACGGGAAGCACAATGAATGTCAGGCATTACCTCATGCATTACGCAAGATGCTGTGCCCGGAAATGGCAAAGTCAAATCAATACGACCCACCATCAATATCCCTCCATCCATCGAGCATCCATCGAGCATCCATCCGAGAATCGAGAAGCATCGACTGGCAGCATTATTATAAGAGGCGCGTCGCGTGCAATTTTAACGAGCTTACGCATTTTATCGCCAGTAGCAGCAGCAGCAGCAGCAGCAGGAGCAGGAGCAGCAGCAACAGCAGCCGCGGCAGCATGGGGCCCGCAGGAGAACACTGTCATCGCCTCATCATCAACAGGCGATGTGACTGCAGTAAAAAAGAATCTAATTTAGTGCGAGGTTTGCATACAAATTGTGCTCCGACCACGAGCACGACCACAGCAGTAAAGGAATCCCTGCGTGACAATGAGGCGAGTGGTGGGAGTGCGGATATGAGGTTCCGAGGGTGTTAATCCGCCATTGATGTCACGATATACATTGATTCGCCATTTGGCTTATGCATTTTTCATTAATTGTCTTGTCGCTGGCAATCTCATCTCCCTTTGAAAAGAGTGTGTGTTCCGGGTGTGTGTGTGTGTAGAGGGCTGTGCCAAACAATTTAATCAGAAATTCTAATTCGAATCCAAAGTTGGGCACAAGTTTTTAATGACTTTTCCAACTCCAAGTCTATGCAGGCTCAAACTTTCAGTCGGGGCCCAGCGTCGGAGCAACTGCAATTACTGCAATCGATGCCAGGGCTCGGGGGCTCAGGGGCTCTGGTGTTGTGGATGCTCTATTCTGGCAGGTGGCTTTCAAGTTAGACACAACAGCAAACAAAACCAGGTAGAACGCAAACCGCTAATCGCGTTACACAAAACTTTGCCTCAAAAGCAAAAGCTCTCGCGGCAGGCAATCGAGTGCGAAATTCCACATACGACCCGTGTGACGCGGTGCTGGCGTGTGACGTGGCGATAGCGAAAGCATTCAAGTCATTTCCGCTTAGGCAATCAGTTTGACGGCATCCAGGTGAGCCGAGACATGACACATGAGGCCGCGTGCTGTTGTCGCTCTGCTCCGCATTTGAATGCCGCAAAAGGCTGCTTGGCGTAACCGACACACAAGCAAATAAACATGGCTGCCATCTGGCCACTAGATGGGGCACAGTGCATCACATGTTGCCAAGAAACTGACGAAAATGTTAGAAATATGCACTTGGTTTTCAGCAGATGTTCTAGCAGATGTTCACAGATTCGCAGCACGGTGCTTCATCCACCGGAAACAGGAAACCGGAAATTTAAAGCCTTGCCAAGCAAATCAAACGATTGGCCGCGACTCTGCTTGCACTTTGTTATTTGTTGTTGCTATGCAGTTGATTGTTACTGTTTCATTCGTTGCCTCTGTTGCTTCTGCCAGACACTGCGGACAGTTTGAGTTGCATTGTGCAAAAGTTTAATTACAATTTGTACCTTTTTTCGAGCTATTTTCCGTAAAAGCTGTAGAAACTTTTTATTGATATTGTTGTGTGGAGGAGAGCGTGGGGGGAGCAAAGTGGCATCCGCCGCCTCAATGTCAAGTGTCATGTTATCCCCCGACTTATTCATGTCTGCCAACAGGACACAAAGCGGTGGAGGCTCAACCGGAACGGAACGGAACTGAGGAGAATGGAGAAATTACTTGCAAATTGATTACTGGTATTGCCAGCCCTGACTTTGAGTGGCTTTTGCCCGTACTGCTCAATAGCCGATGTCGCTTTATCAGCATCTGAGCGGATTCAATGATGTAATGCACACACACACACACACACACACACACTGATAAACACACAATGTAGCGGATAAAAAAGCATGAGATACCACCACTATATTGGCCGCTACAATAATGTGGGAGCTTCGGACAGCAGAGAGAAGAGGCAAAGTGTCGGTGGAGTAAGAAGAAACGGTTGTACGAGGCAATGCTTTGCTTTGGCGGAACTCTGTCTCAAACACTCCAAAATGTTTAAGAATTTGAATGCTTAGGTAGAAGATAATTGAATACAGAAAACAAAAAAAAACACACAAACAGAGGGACCGATAAAAACAAACAGCCATTCACTTACACATACTTATGCCGGGGAATACATAATTCGCTAAGACAGTTAAGAGAAGAGAATGAAAACTATTTGATGTGAATCTTTAGAGAAAGCTGGCAGAAACCGCAATTGGTTAAAGATTGGCCATCATTTTGATGTATGAATTATCCAAAGTCAGCTATTTTTTTCCTAAGGACATAAAATACTACAATTGTTATGGGTTAAGGCTAAGTTTAATGACGAGTACACTGAGCAATCTGTATTCTGCTACCCCCTGGGCCAACTTCGAGCTACCTTCCAGATATATTGAATCACCCCTCGTGTGCTGGCTGTAATCAATAAACCTCTCGAGACAGCCTTGGCAGCCATCAGTCGGAAATTATCATAAATTCATTTTTATATGTGAATCAAATTGGCAGGCACGAATGCGACACCGATGCCACCGATGGAAAGTGCCTGAGGCAGATGGCTATGGAAAGTAATGCCCAGTACCACGCCCATTGCAGATCCACAATTGTTGCACTCTGTGCCGGGCGTTATATAACTTTCGCACATGTGCATGGAAATTTTATGAGGTATGCAAATGTGTCAACTTTATTTGCAATATTTCGACACATTTCGACACTTGTTGCCATAATATACTGCGCCCGACCAGGACCCTGTGTCCCCAGGACCCCATCCCCATGCGATCCATGCATACTGTATGTACATATTTCAGGAGCTTCGTCGCAGGTCACGTACCGCAGTCGCGCCCAACTGTTGCACAACTCTTTGGGGTTCACTGTTGCGTGCCGCCATTTGCAAGGGTTCATAAGTTCTGTTGCCTGTCTGACAATTGAATTAAAGCAAATGACAACGAATGCATACAGTACAGTAAGTACTGTGGTATACTGCATCGACGTTGCAATTTTAAAGCCTACTTTCCAGGGACCCGCCGTGTGGCTGTGTCTGTGGCTGTGGCTGTGACTGCGGTTGAGAGTGGCTAAGTTTGCCTGAGTGGGAGTGCATAATTGCAGCTATTGTTTAAATATTTGCCAACATAATTAACTTAATTCAATTGGATTTCCATTAGAGCAGCACGCACAACTTGAACCCTCGTATTCGTAGTCGTAGTCGTAGACGAAGTTGGAGGTGGAGATGGAGGCTGAGGACGACAGAAGGATGAATGCAGTGCAGTGTTTGCTCAGCTAAGGTAGCCCCACCATCTAAGGATATCGAATCAAAGGATTGGCCCTGCATAACATATGAGCCTGAGGAGGAGCGTCACCCGAAAATCGACGTTCCACTTAGACTTTGGCTTCGACTGCGACTTCGACTTCGATGACGTTGTCTATTGACTTTAGAAATCGAATCGAATGCGGCAGCAAATCACACAATAAAATAATTGATTCCATTTCAAATGCACACACACCCGGAGGGAGAACTTGGCAGAAGACTTGGCAGGATGTGCGGGTCGTATCGTGTATCATTGGTATCATACCAATGCCAATGCTGGCAAGGACACGACTCCCTTGGCTGTCTGGTGCTGAGTACAACTTTATTTTCATTGTTTGCAGATTTAACAATTAGCGCAGCACACACGGAGCAAAAAAAAATGTAAAAAAAAACATACTGCCAGAGGCAGCTCTGTGGCCAAGTGCCATTTGGTTATTTATAAGGGGGCTTTTCCATTAGGCCTCCTTGTTGACCGCATGAAGGTGCTCTTTACGGGTTTTGCGGCGCATTCGCAGATTGGAAATGAGACGTACGGTGCAGAAATAGACCAGCTCCACGATGCTCAGCATAGAGACGCCCATGAAGAGGCCCAGAAGCCCGCCGCAGTTTGCCAGAAAGTCGGTGGTGCCGTAAAGCTCAGAGCGGCGTGAGGTCAGGAACTGGGCCTCCTTGAAGAACATCGAGACACGCGACATCTTCATCCTGAACAGCGGGTAAAAAACTGTGAGAATGGATCTCTTTAGGGCCTTCCGATATTTGGTTGCTTACCCTTCTAGCTTGGCCTGTGCCTCCTTGCCCTCGGGCGTGTCCCTGTTGCTAACCGTCTTGTAGTCGAAGTCCGCCTGGGAGATCTCCGCCTCGTATGCTATTGAGGTGCACGACGGCAAACAGTTGCACTCGGTCTCACCACGGGTATTCTCAGCCGACGACACCAGCCCTTGGGTGAACTCCCTGAGCAGCAGCTCGTCCTCCGCCTGGTTGTAGCACTTGAGATTGGCCGCACCGCAAACGGGCATATTGACATTGCCTATACGAGGAATCGGTGAAGGAGATTTAACAGATTTCGAATGGGACACTTACGCGGCATCGAGAACTTGACGCATCCGCACTTGGTCAGGGTGAAATTCGCCAGACACTCCAGTTCGCAGTTGCTCTGGGAGTAGATATTGAAGAAGCGCAGATCGCGCTCCTTTTGGAAGTAGCACTGCCGGCGGTTCGGCTCGTAGTGCTTCAGTCCGTCCGAGGTGGTGATGATCTTGGGACGGATGGAGATGAGAACCTCTTGGTCGAAGGGTATGCGGAAATACTGCTTTGACACTTGGGCCACATCTCCGGGGGTGTGTAAAAGAATCTGAAATGAAAACATTAGTTCTGTTTACAGTGAGAACGAGGACGATAACGAGGGATATTCCACCTTGAAACCCTGAACAGGACCACGGCACATATCATCAAAGTCCATTTCCACGCCACCCATAAAGAGGTAGAGACCGGCCCTGGATCCAGGCCCCAGCACTCGATTGGGATACGGGGATATATCAGCGGTAGCGCTGTAGCCATCCTCCACATTCCAGTCCATGGACAGACGATTCTCCTCGCGGAATATAAAATCGGGAATGATGCTGGAAGATTTTCCAGTGTAAGTGGGTCTCACATTCATTGTCGGAAACTAGCCACAACTTACCCCTCGGGGCGATAGATCTCGGCGGGACTGAGCGAGTTGAAGCTGTAGCAGACCCCATCTTCGGTGACGAACTTGTGGAAAATGTCGCTGCACTTGACGGGCGTATTGCGCCACTTGCAGCTCAGGTAGGTGTCGTCGAAGAGAGGCGACACTTCGTTCAGAGAGTCGATGATCTCCATGCCCTTTTTGGTCTTCTTGCCCAGGGCAATGTCGTGCAGATGGGGTTCGCACACCTGGGTCACGGCACCGTACAACTCTTTTCTATGAACAGACGGAGAGAGGTACGGAAAGACCGCCAGGACTGGTTAGGGGTGGGAGCGACTTACTGCTTATCGGTGAGATCCACTATACCACTGACGTTGTTGGAAAAGTCGCGAACCTGGTGGTAGCTGTCGGTGAAGTTGAATATGGAACGTCGCGTCTTCGTCTCGGGACAAACGGTGACGGCTGGGAATGGGATCTGCCAGACGGGCGTGGACTTCTCGGCGAAGCTCACGATCACCGGGTTGTTGTTCCACTTGTCCCAGATGTTAAGGGTCAACTTGCAGCAGGTGAAGATGGATAGCAGCAGCACGCTGACCCAAAACAGGCGCTCCAGCCAGGGGCGCTTCTTCTCGCCCAAATACCGAATGCCGTGGATGGTCGTGTAGTCGCAGTATTCATGGATGATGGCCTTGGCCGCCTGAAATCCGCTGCCATACTTAATCTGCTTCTTGGTGTCCACCTCATCCTCGCTGTCATCCGAGATGGTCTCCCGAAAAGCCGGCGCCGCCCTGGCCATCAGAGCAGCCCGCTTCCACTGGCTAGCACCGGTCAGTTGGACCCTCGTCAGGTCGTGGCTGGGTGTATGTGGCTGGGTGCTGTCGGTAGACATGGTCGAAACTGGATCCGGTCCGACTTGCTGCAGTTGCGTTGACTAAGTCAGAAGAGCGCACGCAAAGGCTTCGTCTTTTATAGCTGGCCGGAGAGGTGCGGCTACCCAGGAAGCCCGTTGGGGCACTGGATCTGCCCCCGAAGGATTCCTGCACGCATCACGCATCGTATACGGGGAAATTCGTCAGGGCTTGCAGCAGTAAAGGCATGAGAATGGGAGGGGGAGAGGGAGAGGTTGGGGGGACTGGGCGCCTCAGTTTTCGGTGGCGTTTCAATTACTTCATTCGCTAAGCTGTTGTAATTTGCAAGCTCGCACCCGGGAAGAGTCGGACTGTAGAGCAGTCCCCGGGGCAGCAGCAGCCAGTCGGAGTAATTGTCAGCGCTGACCCAATGCCCGCTAAATGTTACCTTCGAGTCCGCTCTGGGTGAGGCATTCTAATTAGCACTCGCGCACTTTAAGCTCCCCAAGCCCCAAGCCGCGGGCCTGGGCCATGAGCATGGGTTGGGGACTGGGCTTGGGCTCGTTTCAACCACATCTGCATCCGGTGTCGAGGTGCACCTGAACTACGGCAAAATTGAAAAGGCTGCTGTTCCTATGCCCAGGGCCCAGGCTTATACATTTTAAATCCCGGCGTCGAGTCGACTGCAGGCGCTTAGCGCGACCTCGAAACAAAATGGCAAACGGCCGCAGACGCAGACAATGTCGGGTCAAATCCTCAGGTTGAACGCGGCATAGCGGAACAGTAACAAAAAGGAATGAAATATTTGGCCACTTGAATACTCAATACACTACCTTTCCTTTCGAAAAGAACATACAAAAATCGGCAAACTTTCTCATAACAGAGCAATTGTATTTTCAAGTCCAAACAATATTGTTAGATAATGTCGATATCTAATACCCATCAATAGGTAGCCACAAAAGGGCATATCATGCCGATCGATCGGACTCTAATGATCACGAAAAGACATATCACGCCCTTATCGGCTGTTCTATAGCCTAGCTATTAAGTACTGGAAAAAAACAGTATTTTAATCATTTTTCAAGCTAAGAGATCTGTGCGCTATATCTCGCACAATTACCTTCCCATAAGCAAGAGAATCGAGTCTTTCGAGAGGCATTCAAATCTTGATTACAAAAAAATAAGGACGAAATAGATGTCCGTTTTTTGGGTGTTGCCAGGACTTTTCCGATCACGAAAAGAAATGCCACGCCCAGATCGGCTGATGTATTTTGTTATATATTTGCACACCAAAAAGTTCGAGTCGTATATTTCCGGACAGAAGGACCGATCAATGTCCATATAAATATTTTTACGTAAAATATCCTATTCATAGTTCATATCGCTTTATTTATTATAATTATTAGCACCTCTCAAAGGCTGGTTTGAAAGTCATCATACCCTTCGTTTGTGGTCCAACAAAGCGCCCCAATAGCCAGTGGCAAGGACATGCACAACAAAAAGGGGCACATCAACAAGAGGCGCCACACACAACACGATGCGACCGTTTTCGTTGCGCAATTTAATAAAGTTAACTGCATTCTGGCTGGGCATTGTGTCTAGATTTTTGGGGGCAGGAACTTGCAACTCCACGTCGGCCAGGAACTCACCTTTTGTTGGGACTTTTTATTATCGTGGCGCTTTGCTTTCAACAATGTTGGCATTGTCCTTGCTCTCCCTGTTGCCTCTTGCCTGTTGCCTGTTTTCGGTTCTGACTCTAAATATTTACACACTCCACTGTCTGGCAGGGTCTGACGTCGGTGTCTGCAGGTGCTCTCAGAGTCTGGCGATCTTCATTTATTTTAATGAGCTCGAAAATAGAATTTCTAATGCGTAGCAAAGACCCAGCGAGCTGTTGCAGCCAAGGACATAGTCCCAGGGTACCTAAAAACTTTCCCTTTCATAGTTACGCATAAAAAAGATTCGGGCGAATATGTTTATTATCTGTATATGTATATATATATATATATATTTGGTATATTTTAATACATTTCATTTGCTTGTTTATATGCTTAAGCTGGAGGACATTGAATTGAATGTTGTTACCATTACTAGTTACAAATTTGGTTGCCTGCTAATACATAATAGATAGGTTTATCCTATTTACATAGCCGCTACTTTTGATATTTGTGGATATTACAGAATACATATTATATTATATATAGATATTAAGTTTACGCGTATTCGATTATGTTACTATATAATAGAGCTCTCCGCCTCACAAGTTTCTTCGAATTTGTTTTTGAAACACCTGTTGTTCCTATGCCACTTTTGATATACAATTATTGTGGTTTCATTTTTTACTCTTGCTACGATAATTAAGCTTGATAATCTATAAATTTATAAAAAAAAAACGATTGAAATTACAATGAAAGCCTAGGCGTTAACAATGATCATATGATTCTTTAATTTGTATCCTTGTAATTGCTGTTTAACTATATACAAAGCTCGTTGCCGTTTCCCTTTTCCCTTTTCCCGTTTCCCGTTTAATCTGCCCCATTGTCCCATTGTATTGTAACATTTTCCACACTTTCCCCACTGTGCAGACAGACGCTGACAGTTTAAGCCCTCCATAATTTTACCTATACGTTCACTTTTGCAGTTCTGAAACCCCAACAAATACCCTCGTTTGAAACGCTAAACCCAAAGGACATGCGAACAACACAAACATAAAAGACCAATACGATTACAAGTACATGTTGTACATTCATAGTACACACGAGTATCCGTATATGTATGTACGTACGTACACCTGTTTGTAATTGTTTTTGTTATAGCTACCGTAGTTATATCTGGTTTATCTGTATGTCATACGTACATATGTATAAGTATATCTATAGCTAATTTAAAATGATATGTTTGCTGTAATTAACGTCCTCTTCCCGCCGGCTAGTGTTAGTCTGTTACAAAAATACTGAAGAATTGCACTTTTATCGGATATCGAATAAAGATAAACCCCACACAAAACCCCAATCCAAAGGCAGTTCTCTCTGAATACTGCTGCCCGATCATCGACCTATTGCGGGGCCAGCGCCAGGCTCAGACTGTTCGACATCAGGCTCAGGGCAGTGGCCGCCGATGGTGCCGCAGTGGGGCCAGACGTCTCCTGCAAGTGTGCGAAAAAATAATCATAGATATGGATATATCGATAAGGAATTCAAACACGCTACGCTACGCTAGAATCTCTCTCCTGCAGCTTTAAATCGCTGCAACTGTTGGACGTAGCAAATTATAATCGAATGGGTTTTCCATACTCACAATGCTCAGAGTTCGCACAATGCAGGCGCGTGTGGCCGGTGGCTCATCCGGCTCGAGTCCTGGGGAGCTGCCCCGCGAGGATACGGACCCGTTCAGGAGCTTCTCATCCGAATGGTGCGTCTGCTGCGAGCTGCTGGACATCCTTCCATCCAGCGACAGGTCGTCACGCTGCTGGTCCTGCAAGAGAAGCGAGTGAACATCAGCAGATCTGTGTGGGGGAAGGGGGGGGAGCTATCCCTGACACGCACCTCTTTGGGACTGGGGCTTGGACTGAACTTGATGTCCACCAAGCAGTTTGTCTCCGTGTCGCTGGCAGCGCCATTCTCTACCGATCCGGCCAAAACAATGCCCTCGCCTGTGGGCGACATGTGGCCATTGTTGATACTGTGGTTATTGTTGCTAATTTTGTGATTGTTATTGGGCTCCTTGTTAAGTGTGGATGAGGCAGGCATCTGCTTTGTGGCAGCCTCATCAGCGGCCATCGTTGCATGACCATTCTCCACAGTTGCACTGGCATTGTTCAACAACACTGTGTTGTTGTTCGTGGTGGCGCCGCTGTTGGTGGCATTGGCATTGGCTGCCTCATCGCCTAACTCGTAAATGTTAACCATGTGCGCGGCCTGTGCGTGGACCATCAAATCCCAGGGATTGGCGAAGGCATCCTTACAAACGGCGCACAGCAATTTGGCGCTCGATGGTGGTGTCTCTGCGTTTGTGTGTGTGTGTGTGCGTGGGGAAACATGCGAGAATTAATTAGTTATTTAAGTTGGAATTTGCAGAAGGCCGACGTTGAGGCCCTGTCCGCATAAATAACTCAATTTTAAATGCATTTGCAAGCAGCCGCAAGCCTCAAGACCATGCCACAACCAGACAAGCTGGATATGGATATGGTTATACGGATCTGTAGCCAGATGTTGCTGACTTGCAAACAGGCCAACTCCCCGCTCACTCACTCACAATGAGCCTTAGACAAACACTTTGGTCTGAGACTGGGCATGGGCATGGGCCTGGGCCTGCATTGGGAGGGTAAAAAGTGTTTAACAATCATAAATTAATTGCCAACAGACAAGCTGCCACACCCAGTCTTAGTCCCAGTCCCAGTTGCTTTCCCTATCTCGCCCCATCACCACTTACTTGCACTGGCCGCAAAGGCAACATCCTGGCACTTGCATGTGAACCTCAGCTTGCAATAACTTTTCTTGTGGTCCAATAACTCAGACAGCTCGCCGAAGCATTCCCGGCAATTGCCGCAGATTAATGTGTCCGGATTGCCTGGAAATATTGGAATAGAGTGGCACAAACAAGTTGTTTAGATGCGTCCAACAAGACTGAGAAAATTGTAACACTTAATACTCTATTGGTTTTAATTCAGTTCAGCATTCAATCATAATTTTTCTAACATTTTCTAAGTCATTTTAACCACTTAATTAACGGAAACTTCTGAAGTAATTTTTATAATTCGAAATCAAGTAAAAAAATATACTTTAAGGACCAATATAATATTCCCATCTCAGTGGATACGATCGATTCTGTTCCTAATGTTGATGGGCCAGAGCTTCACTTCGGCCTGCAGCAGGCGCTGCCTGTCCAGGACTCGACGCTGCTGGCGGCCAGGGCTCACCCACTGTAGTCGCTTCTGCCTCAGCACCTGCAGATCCTTGGTCTCCATTTCATTTTGCCCAAAGGTTTCGCCTTTGCTTTCTTGGCGATATCGGAGAAGGTTGCTAATGGCATCGATGTGAAGATCGGGATGGTAGACATGACGGTTGGTGCGGTGCTGTGGCTGATTCTCCTTGGTCTCTTGGCTCTGCTCACTCTGGAAGTTCAGGGAGAAGCTGATGGGCATCTTGCCTTGCAATTTTTCTTTGGATGGCTTGGTACAACAGGGTAGCTTCTTGGTGGTTTTTGTCTTTGTCTTGGGCCTGGGTGTGGTGGTCTTTTCCTTTGCCTTGTTCTTGTCCGGCTTGGCAGGCTTCACATCCACGACGACCTTCTCTCCATCCCTGGGCTCCTCTGTCGTTTCCGCTTCTTCAGGTGACTCCGTCGCACATTCTTCAGTGTCCACCGAAGTATCAGGAACCGCGGTACAGGCCAACGCAGCCCCGTTCAACTCTGGCTGGTTCTTTGGGCGAATCCCGAAAACCTGTTGGAGCTGCTGCAGCAGCTGGTTTCTACCATCTGCTTGCGCCGTCCTCTGCTGCCGAAACTCCTCCTGATGCAACTCGAAAGGATACTGGGACGTGAAGTGCCCGTTCTCCTTGGCCTGCAGATTGATAAACGGAACCTGTTGGGCAATCGCTTCAACCACAGCGGGCATCTCCATGAGTTTCTTGAGGGATTCGTAGGAGAGCCTCGACGGCATCAGCTTCAGCTGCTGCTGTTGCAGTTTCTCATTTTGCTGTGGCTGGCTCTTCATGCCTTTGCGGTAGTCGTCCGGCCTCTTGAGAAGGCTTTCCTTCAAGCTCAGAACCCCGCTAACGTAATCAGGCGCCAGAATTGACGGCATGGCCGGAGGGGCAGATAGGGGGAATGACTGCCACAGCGACTGCACATGCTCCTGAAGCTGAATATCATGGGGCTGGCGCTGCTGGGGCAGGGGCTGCTGGCCATTTACGATTCTCAATATGGAAATGAGAACGACTAAGCGAGCGACGGCGATGACATTGCCACTTGCCCCGCTTTGAAACATTTCTCAATTTCAGAGAAACACACATGTAGGAATCGACAGACTTGTTTTTGACATATTTATCAAAGAAAACTTTTCGATTGTTCAATGATTGAAATCAATCAATGATAGTGTTCGATTAGGCAGGTTCCGGGTCTCATTTTGCGTTTTCAGCCAAAAGGTTCCATTTTCGTTTTGAGGTGCTCCCGTTTTCGCAAATTTTTATCTTCGATATGTTTCATGTTTCAAGCCGTAGCCTGCCTGAATAAATTTCCTAGTATGTAGTTTTTAAAAGCAATAGATTTCAAAAAACTGTCTCACTCTCACTGCTGCGCTGACTCTCTCAATCAGTAACCGCTCTGCTTAAAGCAATACAGTTCGAGTAAGCAGTAAGTACAGAGTACAGAAGTGCTCGATGACCCCACAAACTGTCCTTAGAGCAGAACGAACACACACACCCACTAAAATATTCCTTGTGGCATTCCCACCCGCTAAAGCCATTCAATTCAATACTCACTGTACACTTTGAAAGGTCCCCAGTGCTGATGCAAACTTAATTGCTCCTGTGCATGTTGTTGCTGTTGTTGATGCTGTTGCTGCTGCTGCTGCTGTTGCTGCTGCTGTTGCTGCTGCTGCTGCTGTTGCTGTTGCTGCTGTTGTTGTTGCTGCTGTTGATGTTGCATCAATTGGCTGTGCAACTGAAGCGGCGTTGCCGCCTGATGAGGCTGCGGTTGCTGTGGGGACAATGCCAGCGTCAGTGGTTGTAGCAGGCATCCCAATTGTTGTTGCTGCTGCTGCTGCTGTTGATGATTCTGCTGATGGGCAAAGGCTCCGGCCCCATTCCCAACACCGACTCCAACTCCAACTCCGACGTTGACTCCACCAGGATACTGTTCGGCGAGCGCCGTTTGATTAGCAATTATTGCTGACTTTGCATTCTGCGGCGATGTCGTCGCCTGGACAGCCACGCTGCTCTTCAGCTGAAATCCAAACTGCTGGGGCTGCTGGTGCTGGTGCGGATGAGTGTGCGAATGCTGATGGGGATGCTGGTGCGGATGCGAATGCTGTTGCTCCTGTTTGTATTGAGACCAATGGAGGGCACCGGGTGCCGCCGTTGTGGCTGCCGTGGTGGCCACTGCCGCCGCGGTGGCGGCATTGGAGAGCAGACTCTGCTGATGCAGCAGCAGCTGCTGTTGGGGCAACAAATTGGCCATGGCCGCCATGGCAACGGCAGCCACCTGCTGCTGATGATGGTGCTGCTGTTGCTGCTGCTGCTGCACTTGCTGCGCCTGCTGCTGCTGTTGCTGGTGGTGGACGGCTGCCGCCGCAGCAGCGGCCACCGCGGCGGCACTATGATGGTGCGGTCCATGCTGCTGTTGCTGCTGTTGCACGGCCACGGCCAAGCCGTTTCCGTTGGTCATCAGGCGCTTCCGCTTCTTTGCACGCACTCCATTGGAGCCTCCTCCGCCGCCGCCACCGCCTCCGCCCCGCAGTAGGGTTGAGGAGCAGTAGCTGTCGTAGAAGTAGTCCCTGAGGGAGACACAAGCAGAAGGCAGGATATCATTACACAGACGGTAATACGCTCGGCAAACATTTGTTCGCTAATTGAAGTGTCGGCAAGTGCCCGGAAAAGTATGCAACAAAGAAATCAACTCGAAACATGGCCATGCTCCGTAGATACAGATCCCGATAGCCTTTCCCTTTTCCCATTAGCTGAAAATGAACAACCTGCCAACTGTTGCCCCACCGCAGTGCAGTGTCTGCAAGTCAGTCTGTCAGTCAGGCCATCAGTCCGTCTGTCAGTCAATATTTGTTTAGGCCTCGCATTTCTCGCATTTCTGGCTGCCCCGCCGTTTGTATTGTCATTTGGCAATTGTGTTTGGCCTCCCGCCGGGTTATGTTGCCAGTGATTGATACAATGACCCAAAACACCCTTCACCCTTCCGCCTCATTCACTGAAGCCAGCCAGCCAGCCAGCCATTTGTGGTCAAATGAGTACCGGAGTGGGCCATTCAGGCTTTTTGGTGCTGGAAGGGGGAGTGTGGCGCAACAATTGCGGCTTTTCGGTCGGTTAGTGTGTGGTAAAGAGAGCCAGAGGAGAGGATGGAGTGGAAGTGGGGAGTGGCGAATGGCGAGAATGAGTGAGGGCAGCCGTTTAATGACAAACATGAGAGCACCTGGACAGATCGAATGGACGGGATGGGACTGGAGCGTGACATGTTTGCGTTTTAATTACAATCAGGTCGATGTCAGATGGATTTCCTCTCCTGCCCCACGGCGATGTCCTTTTAAAGCCTTAACGCATTTCACTTCGGCGTCATTAAGCTTAAATTAAATATTTCCACACGAGTGGCAAAGGCTGGCAAGGCGGCGCGGCCGGGACTCAAGACCCAAATAAATTGTGGATGTCGCTCAGTCATCATTAAGGCCGCGCCAGGACAAACAAGTGCACATGTCAGAGCCAGTACCAGCCCCAGCTCCAGCCACAGCTCCTGGCGGGACGGGCAGGACGACCAGGACATTATGGCATACATTGCAACTGTCACTCACAGCGCAGAACTCGCAGAAAGAACCCGGAGTGTGTTGACGCAGCACTCGAACTCTCTCTCCCCACGCGGACGAATAGACAGGCAGACGCGGACGCGGACGGACACAGGAATACTCGAGTGACCCACACTGCAGACGAGAAATGGAGACGAAAACTTGGTCTGGCAACGGCTACAGGCTACAGGGATCGGGGAGACTCGGCCAGCAGTTGACAGCCAAATATTTTATGCCAGACGGGCGATGAAACAAAGGACGCCCTCATGGCCATCGCCTGATGAATTGTTCCTTATTTGTTTATTTATTTGGGCGGAACTTTGGGTCTGGCCCACACATAGACCAACATAGACCAACCCCATGGTAACGGTAACACCAGAACAGTCCAGGCGAAACCGAGCGAAAGTCAAGTCGTTAAATGATATGTAAATAAACTCTAAATGAACGCCACATGGCGACGTTAAATTGACCAAAATAAACTTTTAGATTAAGTTGAAATGAGCTGCAATGGAAATGTATCCCAGAAGGCATTCCGAATAATCGTAATCGTAATTTTCCCCGGAGGGGAGAAGCACTCACCAATCGTTTCCCGTCTTGCTCACATTTTGTCGCTTCCTTCCAATCTGGTGTGCCTTCGGCTCGGCCACCATGTTCACATCTGTAATGGAAGAGAGAGAGAGAGAGAGAGAGAGAAAAAACAGATTAGATTCGGATTTGGATTCGGATTCGGATTCGGATTCCCCCATTCCTAATTGGAAAAGGCAATCTGCTGTGGCCCCCAAACAAAAATAAACAGAATACACACAAATTTCGGGGTCTTTTGATGTCATTGTTTCTCTAAACAACATCATCTACAAAGACCGGCAGGACAATGGAATGGAATCCTTTTTCTAGCTAGGCAGGGCCTTTATCATTTCAGATCCTTTCATTATGCAAATGAATGGACGAGCTGTGAGTGATTAAAAAATTGCTATGCCCTGTCTGCATGCATATCCACATTGGCCAGCTGCATTCCCAAACCACGACTAATTCAATCTGACTTCACTTCACCCCCCAATCATTAATCTTAATAAAAATGCACCACAGGCAAAGCTGTATACATTGTCAGTTCTTGTTTATGCATAAAAAAAAACAATGAGGCCAGAGGTTATGTCTTTTTTAGGAAGTCGCAGAGCATATTCCCTATACCGTCGCAAGGGAGATATATATTCAGATTTTAGGCAATTTTTAAAAAATTACCTACTTATAAAACACGCGCTTACGCAAAACTCTGACTGAAATATTTCCATTTCCACTCTACAAGCTGTATGAAAATGTAGCTGTTCTTTTCGGCTAAAGGGTATACAAATATGTGGAGGCAAGAGATTCGTGCATTTCATTTTTCAATGAAAAGGGTGCGACATAGGCTGTTTTTTTTCAGAGGAATCTATAGGGCGGGATTGTGCAAGGGGGAAGGGAACAAATGGTGGGAAGACACTCGTACAGCCCACGCTCGTTCATCATAATTCATGACAAAGTTTGAAGTGCGACGGCTGCGCCGCTGGGGGGCTTAGGGCCAGAAGCTACGCGGCCAAAACACAAGCCGCAGTTGAAGGGACGAGAGAGAGGGAGAAAAAGGAAGAATCAGAGCAGAGAAATGGAAAATGGTAAATGGGAGTGAGACGATGCTATAACTACAAATTGGTGAGTGGGGGAGGGGAAAGCTGATGGTGGGGGTGGGAGGCGTGATAGCTTTTCCACTTTCTTTTTTTCAGGGCCTTGCCTTTGCCATCTTCTGCTTTGTTTCAGTATTTTCCATTCCATTCCTTTTCTTCCTCTCTGTTTTTGTTTCCTGCTCGCCGCCCTGCTGTCTGACTGCTCGGCTGGCAGGCTATAATTAAGATTAAGGATAAAAGCGTAAGAAGGATTTCCACCAAGGCTCCTTCTCCTGCTGCCGCTGCCGCCGCTGCTGCTTCTGCTTCTGGCCTCAGTCCAGTCCTGCTCCAATCGGTTTAGCTGCGGCCTGGCCGCATTCCACCCGACTCCAGAGTCAATGGCGCGTAGCAATGAAATATTACAGTCGGCGGTAGCGGCTCCACTTCACTCTGCGAGTCGAGAGCTGTTGGTTCTCGTTCCTAATCAGAGGAATTAGCATTCCACATTTAGCATTCTGCATTTGCATAAGCAGAGCGAAAGCTTTTTATGAGTGCTGTTAAGTTCTTTCTTTCCATTTGCCTGTCAGCGGGGCGTATGAATATGAAGCACCCGCATCGTTGCCAGCATTAACTCTCCATCTCCCATTCCCTTACTTCTCATCATCATCATCCTGGCCATCATCTCCGTCAGCTGACACAGCGCGCTAAGTGCATTAAGTTGTTCTTCACACGAGCAAAAAGGACGACTCACAGCCAGAACGCACGGCCAAAGAATGGCGAAAGCGAATTGGTGGCACGTCATCGTTGCTGCAGCTGCAGCTGCAACTGGCAACTGGAATTATTTCATTAAACGCTCAAACGAAATTGCCAAACAGCCAGCCAGCCAGACAGTCGACGGTAGTGCCTGCCAGGTAGTCAGGCTGTCAGACAATCAGACTGTCAGACAGACACATACAGACAGGCAGCACAACATTGAAATTTCATTAAAAGTATCGCGCCAAGATTTATGTCGGCCGCACTTTAAGTTTCTGCGGCCTGCAGCCACTTCCGCTTTGCCCGGGAAAAATGCTCAGACAGCCGCTTGTGGTGGGGTGCCTAAGATATGGCCACTACACATGCCAGGGTCGCGGTTGCCGTTGCCAGCTTGGCCCCTTCATTACCATTGCCTCCTACTATGTATAGTATGTAAGCTAAGCTAAAGCCAAACCCATACTCATACTCATACTCATCCTCAGACTCTGACTCTCCCACTTTGTGGCTTTTTTCGCGCGTTGGTTCGATTTTAGTGCTGCGCTTCCGGTGCTGGCGGCCATTAACCTGACGACCCGCGCTATCCTTGTGCCACAATGGACATGCAACTTGTCCGGGGCGAGGGTTAAGGTCTGGAATGTCTATGCAAAACAGCTGCCTTCGACGTGGATGATTTTTAAAGTGCAGTGCGTTTCGCTTCTTTAAGGAGGAAGTATTCAATTTTAGTGGAATATTGAATCAGGATATTCTCTTTGAAAGATCTTCAAATATTCACTGATATCACATGATATATGAAATCTTTATGACCATATACATATGTATCCCACAAAACATCCACAACTACTGTGCATTCTTTGGCTTTTTTTAACCCTACGGGCGAGCAGGACTCACCTAGGGTCTGGCTGAGGACCGTCTTGCCATCCTCGCCGTGGCAGGCGTTGCGGGCATCGAAGGGGTTGGTGAACTGCACAAAGGCATAGCCCTTATGCATGGATATTCCTGAGACAAAAGAAAAACAAAAATAGCGTTACGTATATAATCGTAGAGGAAGGACTTTCTGTTCTGTTCGAACTTACCCGCTAGTCGGCCATAGATCTGGAACATGCGCTCCACATCCGTTTTGGAGCATTGGAAGGTATTCAGATTACCCACAAAGATGCGCGAGTTTACCGCCTGCGGATCCTGGGAATTCGTCTGGTTGGACAGCTTTGACAGCTTCATGGTTGAGGGTGGCAATGTCACTGAGATGGAACCAGGACCTCCCAGGGACACGGGCACGGGCACCGGCGCAGCCGCGGCGCACGTGTGTCCAAAGTACAAGAAAGCAATCCTGGCGACTCCTTTCCTCTGTTCCTCTTTCTGTTGTTACTGCTTCTGCTTCTGCTGCTGCTCTTGTTTCTGTTTCTGTTTCTGCAGCTGTTTCTAGTGCGGTGCGGTGCGATTCTTGCTCCTGTTTTCTGGTGCCTTTTTGTGCTACTTTTTCAGTATTTTCCGCGTTTTGCTGACTGTTGTTGTGGCTTAGACGGCGCTTTGTTGACGGCTTTGTATGCACCGCTGCAGCTTATTTCATTGGCAGTGGGATTGAGTCCAACCCCACGGCTCTGATGATTCCTCACTTTTCCAGCGAATCCAAATCTGTGACTGGCCGCAGATTGTCCGACTTTTGCTGGGAAATCTGTAAAATAAGACCAGAGCAAGTGCGTCCACAATAAATACAAAGCGCATTCACTTTTGTGTCTGTGTGCTTTTGTCTGTCTGTGATTCCACTCCCCCTCCCACTATCACTCCCATTCCCCGTCCATGTTCCTATCTGTTCCATCCCCGTCCCTGTCCCCGTCCCTGTCCCTGTCTCTGTTGTTTGTCGTTCGGCTTAAATATCAAATGGATATCATCGTATCGTATCGTATCGGCCGCATCGGTTTCTGTCCGCGTATTTGCGTTTCATTTATAAGGATATATACACACGAGTACTACGTATACGGGACGGATTCCGTGTTGTTTTTGGGGATTTTCATCTTATCGCGTGGCAATTAAAATGCAAAAATGCCTTTTTAATTGAAAGGAACTTTACTGCCTTCGTTTTTTTTTATTATTTAAGCTCTCCCGTGAAAAACAGGGGGGTTTTCAGGGATTTTTTGCCTGACTAAACCTGCACCGTTCCAATTTTAGATATATTTTAGGGACTGCTGCCCTCAGCAGATCTCTGATCAATGAAATATTATTCTTAAAACCTCCTTAAATGGAGAACTGAGCAAAATCAATGGCATTTATTGAAAGCTCTTTCGAAATGCATTGCAGAAAGATATTCTGGAATTTCCTGGATTCCCTTTTAACCACTTTCCCTGGGTCTTCTTTCATTTCATGCTTCCCCGTTTCCTTTGGAGTCCTTCTCATATTTATGTCTATTTGCTTTTACTTGGAACATGTTTTGTGCTTGTTATTAAATTAAATAACTTTCAAATGGCTTACACATACGAGGAGCAGTACGAGGACGTGGACGAGGACGTGGACGAGGACTCGCTTTAGCAACACCATTACCCCTCTCAGGAATCGCACTTTGCCAACACCTCGTTGGTGAAAGAGAGAGAAAAACATATATAAGGATATAAGCGAGAGGAAGGACGTAACTCTGTTGGCGTCCATGTAAAAGTGAAAAATTAAGCGTTTTTATTGCGCATTCGATGGCGCAACACTGCACTGCCTTCAGCCTTCCGCCTTCTGCCGCCTGCTGCCTTCTGCCGCCAGTCTCCTGGCCCCGTGCCACAATGTGGCAACATGTGTGTTCAATGTGTGCGTGCGGTGTGTGAGGTCCTTTGCATAGCTCTCACTCCCCAGCTCTCTTTCACTCTGCATGAGGAAGGGCATTAATATGTACAAAAGACGTGCATGAAATAAAAATAAAACATGCAGCAATAAAAATAAAATACTCGTGTACTAGCAAATTGTTAATGTGATTTTTATGCAATCGCTCGACGCTATCCAGACCGGTCTCTCCATCCACACCGTCAACCCACCCCACCCTTCCCTCTCTCTGTATTTATTGCAGATTTATGGCCTCGCGGCAGTTGGTGTTAATTGGGAAAGCTTTTTGGGAAGCCCCGACTTGAGTCTAATGCGGACAGAAATCATCTGATTAAAGGCTGTTAAAGTAGAGTGAAAGGGAGAGAGAGAGAGACTGTGCCACGAGATTCTGCTTTTCGAAATCTTCAAACAATCTCTGCAGACGTAAATATCAGGGAACAATTCAAAAGCCCAGAAAATAGGTGCAATTCCTTGAGAATTGTGTATCATTGATCGATATCAAAGGCTTTGGCCATCATTTTTATTAAAAGCGTTTTTCGCATTGTTTGGCATTAATAAAACAGGATGCACAGATAGACAGAGACAGACAAAGAGCGAGAGAGAACGAGCAGACAGAAAGAAATATATAGAGGAAGAGGTGGGGGGTATATAGGGTAGCTGGGATATTCATGGCTTTGGCTGCATTGTGCACCAGTTATGAGTGAAAGGCTCTTTATTTATTATAATGGAATTCCTGCCTGCCATTCTCGCCTCATCCACAGCCGCGTCCTCCGGCCTGGCTGCCCGAATCATCCATCCATTCATTCACCCGTTCAGGCATTCACCCATTCACTCATTCAGTCAGTCACTCTTTCAAAAGCTTTCTATTTTTGTGTCGCATTGTCCTTGCAAATGAAGGAATATCCCTGCGAGGCGGCATGTAGCCGCCGGCTCAATTCCGAGCTTCCCTCAGAACGGCCTACGTTTGTTTCCCCCATTGTTTGTGGCCGTAGGAGAGGCATGTACAGACAACAATCGGAGCAAGAACAGAACCGTATTGAATAACCGTTTGAATATGCAACACTTTTCGTGGCCTACTTTTCGGCGCTGGAGGCGTTTTAATGAACGCAACTTTAATTAAGAAAAACACCAAGAATCAAGTACCAAGAAAGACGATGACGATGACAAGGCCCTGACACATTAAAGCTGCTGCAACTCCTCCATCAGCAGGTGGCTTCGTCGTTCTATGGCCTCTGCTCCGGATCCTGGCTCCTGTGGCTGTGCGGTGTGGATGTGGGCGGATGTGTGCTCCTCCAGTTAAGAGAGTGCCTCAAAGTGGTTAAGTTAGCTCGGATGCTTAATTATAATTAACTGCACTGCCAAGCGGCAAGCCCAAGCCCAAGCCCAAGCCCAAGCTGATGCCCAAGTTCAACCGCTAGGAACACGGTGAAGCAAATTGCCGCAGTTCTTTTCCTTAAGCTTTCCCTCTCTCTCTCTCTCTCTCTCTCTCTCTCTCTCTCTCTCCTCTCTGGAGCTGTTTTAGGCCCAGGACAAAGCATGCCAGTGGCTGCACTTTTATTTTCCAGACGCCTGAGCGCAAAAGTAAATTAAGACGCTTTCGTGGCAAGTAAGTTAGCAAAAGTCCCGGCCAATGCAGTGGTGTCCTCAGTCCCACACACACGGCTCCGTCTCCGAACGGGCTTTACATGTGAGCTGAACTTTGTAATTGCGTGTGGAAAATACACACTAAAATACTCTGAAGAAACCCGACGAACGAATGCTCTTTCGAGTTAGATGTAAAAAGGGAGTCCTTCGGCTAAATTCTCCTTACTTTCTCTCCAATAACTTTCGTAAATTTGTGAGCCAAACCCTGTTTAGTCCTGTAGCCCAAAAGAGTGATTCATTTTCACAGCAGATTCGTTTTCTTTACAAGACAAACCTTTCCAAACATTCGGTGGACTCCACTACTCATCGAGTCCCTAATTACTTCAGCTGCATCCTGTCCGGGATCGAGCCTCCTAATGCCCTGCATTGTCTACGGCTTAAAGTCAACGACTTGTGTGGACTATATTTCTGGCTTCTTTTTTTCTGCACCCGTGTTAAAGCGTTCTGATGGGAAACACGACGTGCTATAAATAATGCAGCAAGCCATTAAGCTGCTACCGCTGCTGCTGTTGCTGCTGCTGCTGCTGGAGCTGTTGAAGAGTCAACGATGTGGCGATGCTCTGGCCAGGATTATCGGAGGCAGGCGATCAAATGTCAAAGGACACATTTCGTCACCACGCCTGTTGCTATTTACTGCCTATAAGTGTGGGCAAGGGGTGGCACATATCATCTTGTGTGTGTTTCTTTTTCCCATCCATACATACAGATGTTTATATGGCAGAGAACTTTTCATTTCAAATTGCTCGGGGGAGTGATGACGATGACGGCAGCCCTAATAGCGCTACACAAAAAATGAATAGACATCTCCGTGGCCCATTCAAAAAGCCGAAAAGTCAACAAAAGGAACCACCAGTGGAATAGGATGGTCGCCCGGTCTACTGAGAGTCGTGCCAGATAGAGCGACAAATAACCCCAATTGAATGGAGAGAATGGGGATGAGGATGGCGATGCTGATGGGGCTGGGGTTGGGGAGGAAGGCGGTGGAATGATGCTGATGGCATGTGTGTATTGACAAGGCAGCAAACAACTTTATTCATAAGCAGTCAAACAGGACGAAACCCGGACGGACCCGTCCAGACCACAGCAGCAGACGTGACCCTCCCGACCTGGCCAGGCCACACACAGACAGAATCCGCACCCCCCGCCCGACTCGAATCCGGGGAATGCATATGCGACCAGAGATGACTTCACGTCTGCCTGCGATAACTCAGTGGAGTTTATGGAACACAGAGCGCTGGGCCAGACCAGTATGCTCCTCGTTCTCATCCTTAGCAAACTTTTAAATTCCTCAAAAGAGCTCAACATTGTCGATAAGCGGTGAACGTGCCAGTGATGCTGTTGTACCCGCTTTCTGTAGGAGTATTCTGGGCTCCGTTCTAAGTTCATCTTTGAATGGATGGATATACTCGTATGCAACAAGCTCAACAAAGAGGCTGTGTTCCTTGTATGTCCCTAGGCCCCAATGATTTGCAATGATTTGAAGATATCTGTCGTACGCACAATTACTTTAATTCTCAGAGTCTTGCATCCAAAGGACATGCGTTTTGCACTCCTATTAGATATTCAAAAATAATACATGATTCTGAATTGACGAAACCCTCGAAATACAAGGATACCATTCTGAGAACATACCATTCTGGTGTTGTTAACTTATTGTAATTTACAAAGCAATTAACAAAAAACAAGGCAACAGAAATACATCTGTATATATGTATGCAATATTTTAATATATACATTTGCCAGCGTGCGAGTATTAAGTGCCAACTATTTGCATAAATAACAAGAAATTAATAACAAACACACGGCACCATGGCAGCAGCCGCACAAAAGTTAATAATTGCTGCATGTCAACAGCAGGAGGGGATACGCAGGAGGCTGGGGCAGTGCGCCTGTCATGTGGTGCACATATAAATGAAAAATATCCGAAAAGGAGGCGGTTGGTGTGAGGATAAACACACTGGGCTGGGCTGGTGGTGGGGTGTAACAGGAGCAGCCTCGGCTGAAATACCATTTTATCACTTGACAGTAAATGCCTTTTATTGCGCTGCTCATTAAATAAATTAAATTTGCAAACGAAAAGCATGAAAATGGATACGGAAAAATGGCAAAAAATAAAGTATTTAAACAATTACCCACAAAGAAAATCCACGCGCTTTAACATGCCGGACACGCGACGGATGGACGGACTCTCGTCTCCGCGGGTGTCCGAAATGCCAGTGCCAGTGCAAATTTCACTTTTCGATCGCATCGAATGGAATTTGTCTATATATTAAGTTTAATTGCTGCCAGAAACTTCAATGCCACATGCGGCACTGTGAAAAGATACATTTAATTTATTTATAATTACTCGAAAGCAATCTTAAAAGGTTGCGCGTTCCAAATAGCTTAAATTTTAATAAATAAAAGGCTTTAAAACGTAATGGTGATGCTACTCATATAAGGAATCGTAAGCTAGGAGTAAGCTACAAGTTACGAAAGCTTAAGAAGTCCTTACCCATTGGTAGCCCTTTTATAGATTGAATCGCTAGATCGGTAGATTGAGTTCAACTATGTACATTATCTCCCAAAATGCTTTTCTGAAAAATTCATTTTTGGATAAAGCCTGAAAATATGCTCTCAAAAATATTTCGTTTCGATACTGTTATCTTTTATAGAATTTTTGAGGAACATTATGAGGCAAAGGATTTTTGATTCTGCATTGCCATTAAACTCATGGCTAATTGCCATTGAGATTTTAATTATTAATTAATTATTAGCAAAGATAATACTGGCATTAACGATAAATACGGGAGAGGAAAGAAAGAAAAAAAGTTTTACAAATGATGGTAAATATTAAGTTCTATAATTTTAAAGGCATTTTTCAGCGGATATTGTTTGCCAAAGTCAATTGAAATTAATGGCACAGAACCCTAAAGGTTTCATGGTGGGTGTAGTTTGACTAGAAAGTGCGGAAAGGTCTGGAATAAACCGCAAAGTCAATCTGGATCCATGTATCAGATCTCTAGAATATTGCTTTCCCTGAAAAACTCAAGTGTTTTGCATTGATAATGATACGAGTACAATGCGATTTGGGAGCTCTTTCTGAAGCTACAGCCTAGGGCCCCTGTTTACAGGACTGTTAAAGTGTTAAATTTATTGCTGGTCGTCGGCATTGTTATTGTGGGTTCTGTCCGCCGTTGCAGTCATGTGGCATATCTTTGTTTTATTCCGCTTTTTTCGGGTCGGGTCGGGTCGGAACAGTGGTTCTACGGTTCAGACTGCGGTTCTTTAGCGTGCATTCATTCATTATCGCCCGTCTGTATCCGTATCTGTATATATATAGTATATATATGTGTGTGTGTATGGGTAAATGTGTGTTTGTGTTTCTGTGTGCGGTCCGTCTGGTGTGGCAATAAAAATGGCTTGAATATTTTCCAGTTTGTTATGCATTTCTCTGCCACTTGGAGTGCAACAACAATTATGAATAACTCTCTGCACATAATGGTCCGGAGCTGGTCCGGAATGTGGGGGCGTGGCATGTGTGTGTTTGCGTGTGTGTGTGTGTGTGTGTGTGTGTGTGTGTGTGTGTGTGCGGGATCGATTACGGACGAACGGACGGAGAGTGGGGTGTGGAAAATGCGCATACACATATATCACTTCACCAATTACGTGGCAGGGAAAACAGATGGGGTAGAGGACCTATGGGAAGGCAAACGATGACGTTTGCGACAGTAATCAAATAATTGTTGCTCTGACTGTCATATATGTACATATATGTACATATCATTCCTTTACCATATCTCTGTTTTCGCTTTAATTATTTGCACAGTTTTCCATTTTTCATTTTCAATGGAACTGTTGCGAGCTGTTCGAAATGGGAGTGTGCTGTAAAAAGGATTCGCGGATAAACGTCTGAATATGCCAGCGATTACCACGAAAGGCTCATTGTTGTTGTTAAATCTATTTCATTTACTCTTAATGTTGTGAATGATATGCGAATGTTATCCGCTTATCGTATTTTTCCAGCCAAGCGGTAATCGTATAACCAGTAAGGAAAATGCTTGATCATTTGCTTTTAGAGCGAAACTGAACGAGAACTTCCAGCTCTTAGATTTCAATTTCACAGAAAAAAGGTTCGTTTTTTGAGAGCTTTATTCCACAATTAAGTATCAAAATATTTTCCATCATCAGTACTTTTTTTTAAAAAAACGCCCAACTCCACTTAACCGTCGAATCGTACTATATCGAGATTCAATGACTGAATTGAATCGAATCCACACGCACGCATTTCACCGAAACAGAAACAGTTATTCCACTTGAATGGATTCCATTTGTGATTTAATTGTGGCGGATTTTTAACAATAAATTCCATTAAAAACATTTTGAAATAATTTTGATTATTGAAATTCACACTCACATTCATTCAAATGCATATTTATATTCATATTCATATTCTCAATCACATGGGGGACTGCTGCCAAAGCATTGGCGCCTATTTAATTATCCAATTACAGTGGCAGCAGCGCAAGAAATTAACTTAAACGGAAAAACATTTCCCAGGCAGCACTTTAAAACACTTCAATGCAAAAATGCATGGAAATTCATTGCATGTGCTGGAAAATTGTACAAGTGGTAGGCTGGGGGATTGTGGGGCAAAACGGAAACAAAAACACACCAACATCGGTTTTTGGTTGGATTTTTCGGCTATCGTTTTTGGCTGAATGCGGATTCTGTTTTGGTTTAGACCTCGGTTGCGTTTTGGGATTCGGTTTGGTTTGCTGTCGATATTTGGGTGCATTTTTAAACCCTTCCAAAAGAGGGTATATAATATTGTAAAGGCTTTTTGCAGCGCATGGATTGTATCGTTTTAAACCACTTCTCAGGCTCTGTCTAGGTTTCGCTTAGTTGAGCATTCATCTTCAAGAGTACTTCACGCTTCGGTCTTCGGAAATGCCGTCTTTCAGCCAACACACGCATTTTTGCGGTCCACTAAAACAGTCAACGACAGAGGGAGCAGAGCAGAGGCAGCGCAGCAGCAGAATCCATTGGTCGCTGTGTATTGTATTGTAACCAATTTTGTGGAAATTGTCGCACGAAAGAAATGGCAACGACAACATCAGCAGCAGCAGCAGCGGTATCATCAGCGGCGACACCGCTGATAGCATAACGGGCAGGGAAATTCATGGAAAAGCCGCGGACAAATATAGAAAACTCTACAAAAAAGACCAAAGCAGGGTCAAGTCAAGTGAAGAAAGAGCGCAGCCAACCAGCCACAGTCTCCCGCTCTCTGCGACGTCAACGATTAACGTCACCACATGTGTGGTGGATGACTCACTCGGCGAGGCTTCGGCTCTCTCTCTCTCTTGCTCTGGGGAGCGTGCGCAACACACTCAGCGGCAGGTAGCTGGCGCATTCGAGCAAGCGGGATGGCCTATGTTCGAATGGCCCCATACACACATGGTATATTAAAGGCAGGTATATGGGAACTCAGCAAGGCCGCTCTCATTGCTTTCAGTGGCGAGAGAGCGAAGAGCGGAGCCCAACCTATGTACCATGGCCCCACAAACATTTGGAGAGTGCCAGCGCGTTTGATTCTGCCAGCCATTTTCATTGCTTCTCCGCTCACCGAAGGCGTCGTTGTGGTGTGTTTTCTGTAGCTGCTGGGCCCCATCGATCGCATGCACTTCTGGAGGCAGTCTCCTCTCCCCCTCTGTGCGGGAACTCAATTAATTCATTAAAAAAATCGTTGGATAAGAAAGAAGAAATAAGAAAAGTGCTATCACATATTCATTGATTGCTGGAATAACTGTTGATCTATTATTGCAATCCTCGAAACTGTGTGTGTTTGTGCGTGTATGTGTATTAGTGCGTGAGCAAAAATTATTGTATAATCGCCAAAAAAAATAAAATAAAAACGCCAACGCGAGAGCGAAAAACTTGTTGAACAGCAGAGCCCCCCGCACACTCCCGCTGAATCAACGAACCAACGAGCCGACGAACCGCCGAACCACCGAACCACCACCCACCAGCAATCTATATACATAGATTCCATAGTAGCGACTACGTCATGCAGGCCATCAAATGCGTTGTTGTTGGCGACGGAGCCGTGGGTAAGACCTGCCTCCTGATCAGCTACACGACCAATGCCTTCCCCGGAGAATACATCCCCACGGTGTTCGATAATTACTCCGCCAACGTGATGGTGGATGCCAAGCCCATCAATCTGGGACTGTGGGATACGGCCGGGCAGGAAGACTACGATCGGTTGCGTCCGCTCTCCTACCCACAGACGGACGTCTTCCTCATCTGCTTCTCGCTGGTCAATCCCGCCTCCTTTGAGAACGTGCGCGCCAAGTGGTTCCCCGAGGTTCGTCACCACTGCCCCAGTGTGCCTATCATTCTGGTGGGCACCAAGCTGGATCTGCGCGATGACAAGGCCACCATCGAGAAGCTCAAGGACAAAAAGCTGACGCCCATCACCTATCCGCAAGGTCTGGCCATGGCCAAAGAGATCGGAGCCGTCAAGTATCTGGAGTGCTCGGCTCTGACCCAGAAGGGCCTGAAGACGGTCTTCGATGAGGCCATCCGCTCTGTGCTTTGTCCGGTGGTGCGCAGGCCCCCCCGTCGCATGTGCAAGCTGCTGTAGGGCGGCAACGGTAACGGCAGCGGCAACAGCGAAGACAAAGAGAGAGAACAAAGTGCAGAAAACTCTTTTTTTGCAAAAAAAAAAAAACAAAAAATATTGCATGGGTTTACAGTTACAGCTAACGTACGTGTGAGAGAGCGTGTCAGAGTGAATTTATGAGAGAGAATGAATATGTGAGTGAGTGAATGAGTCAAGGTATATGAATACAAGGTGAGGCGTTCCCAAAGAGAGTGCTCTTACAACACAAGCCCTATCCTGTTTCCGTTCAACTCAAAAACGAAATCGAAAGAGAGAGTGGGAATTCGATCAATTTGATCAGCGGGAATGCCTCACCTTATAAAGAAACACCAGCGTAATTTTTTTTTTTATTGTCAGCTTTATGTGTGATGTGTGGGGGTGGGGGAGAGCGCTACGCAGCAGCAGCAGCAGCAGTAATAATAATCATTGAGAGTGCATCCAGCAGGGCGAGGCGGGGGGCCAGAGAAGCACCCATGCCTGTGTGGATTTTGAATGATACATATGTGAGTGTTTGTGTCTGAGTGTGTGTGAGACAATGGGTGTCTCAGGCAGCAGGAAATGTATGACAAATCAAATAAAATTAATTGTAAATAAATCTAGATACACACAAACACACACACACTGACACTGCAGGAGATAAGAGCTGGGAGCCCCGCCCAACGCCTATCATCGAACTGAAGAGTCGCCCAATACGGGACGAGAGGGTACAGGGGACATTTGGGGACAATTTCAGTTTTAGTTTTGTTGTTTTTTTTTTGCATTTGATTTATATAACGTTTGAATAATGTCTGAATTATGTATGATTAATGCCACACTAAAACCCCCATTTAGCACTACTTTGATGTTAATTGATCCACTGATATATTTATAACATTTTTTTTTTAATGAGAGTGCGTGCGCAGACACTTTGCCAAAATGTTTTTACCGACCAGACCCCTAATTTATATAAATACATATATTAACCATAATTAACTACTAAAGTGTAATGTTAATAAAACAATACCATTGTAAAAAGCAAAATAAACGGATTTCAAGTGAATTATTTTGAGGGCAAATGGATTTTCAGGCGCTGCATGGTAGGAGTAGGGAGGGAGGCCATATATGTATGAGTGTATCTTTTTAGTGATATCTGTACGATTTGTACAAAAACATCAGTTTTTTTTTTAATGGCGATTTTAGTATGGAATACTTTTTTTCGGAAAGAGCAGCATACTTTCGGGTGGCAGCCACAAATCGTATACGCATCAGAACTCTAATCTTATCGTCAAAAATTCTGATAATTATTTCCGATTGCCGGACGACCGGATGTCCAGAATCCCCTTTGTCGCCGTTGACTAAGCAATTTGCCAGGGCCTAATCATAAACAATATTCCCCATCATTCACGGCTTTTTTCTGTTGCCAATTTCTATCTATATTTCGATTGTCATAATGAGCGAAAGCGACAACGACGACAACCGCCAGCTGTTGATTGATTGCCCATAGAAGAGCGGGAGTGGGGGTGGGGGTGTAGACGTAGGTGTTGTGTAGAGGTGGGACGAATGTTGTGCTGATTATGACTGGATGGCCGGGAGGGGGTGTCGAAAATGTCAGTGGGCTATGGCTCGTTAGCGGTTGGGTCTGTCCTAGAGATGGTCCCGTGCCTCCAATGTACAATCCACTAATCCAAGTACTGCCTTGGCTATTAGGAATAATTTGCCAATGATGAACATCTGGTCTCCGAAAAATCCGCTCCTAGAACATCTATAGATGGGAGAAGACTTTGAGCAGCAGGTGCTACATATGTATGTATGTCTGTACATTCAGAAATAGGACTTTGATTCTTAGAATGGTAATTCGATTCTTAAAATGGTAATCTTAACAGCTAATGAAATTAAATCTAACTATTTATATCTATCACCAAAGATTGCGAAACTTTTACCAAAAAGCACACATGGGGAAGCACCTTTTCGAGATAACATACATACGTATTCATAAACATTTATAATTTAATTGGAAATTACCGCATTTTTGTATCGCATTCTTCGGGAAAAGTTTCTAGGAAAAACGAACCAAGCCTTCAGGTTTCAGCGAAGAACTGCTTGCGAAACGAACCAAACGTTCAGGTTTAAGCAGCGAGCTGCTTGATCGTTGGCCTGTGAGCGGAGAATTGCTTGCAACGAACCAAGTCTTCAGGTTTCAGAGGCGCACTGCTTTATCAGTTGCTTTTCAAACGAAACTAAACGAAACTAAACAAAAGCTTCAGGTTTAAGTGGAGAGCTGCTTGGAGGATCTGCTCTCAACTTCTCAGGACGTACATTCACGTGCTTCTGCACATATGTACATACATATGGCTTGCACGGACCCGCACGGAGCATAGCACGTGGCCATCTCTAGTCTGTACATCTCTTCTCAGTGTGAATTTGACAAATAATTACATAAGGCAACCTGCTGTTCCGCCTCCTCAGAAGGTGGGGACTCCCCTCTCCCTCTTCCGCACAAAGCTTCTCAAAGCAATTCAATGCCAGGCACTGCCTCTGATGGATGTGCTGCTGGCACCACCGCCGACCCGCTGCCCTGCTGCCACACCACCTATCATTTTTGTCTGTGACGCGACGAGTCGCATAATTGACCCACATTTTGAACAAACATCTCTGCCAGAAGAGAGATATAATCGTACGCGTACTCGTTCGCGTAGAGAGGCTGTACTATGCACTAAAGTCAATTTAATTAGCATAAACATTCCCAGAGCGTCTGGGAACTGAAACATGCACCTTTGGCACTCGACTGCGCTGCTTGTGAGGCGGCGGTGGAGGTGGAGGACGAGGGGGAGGAGGAGGAGGAAAAGGCGTTGACGGAGGTGGCGCTGACAGGCGCGGAATTTACAGAGAATACCTTGTTGCGCGCCCCATGTTGCAGCCCCCTTTTAACTCGTAAATTGTACGAGGTAACATTGATTCGAAATAATGTCAATATTTTTTATAACTAAAATACATTTCGAAAAAAACAATGTTGGTGCAGAGTGGATATAGAATGCATTTTAGATTCGTATATCGTATAGTTTATTTTTTAAAGTCCTCTTCTATTGTAAACGAATACATCAAAGGTGGACATTTCTTACTTGGAAACACACATATAAATAGAAATATAATATAAATCAATCCTCCATAGGACCACAAAACAACAGAACCCTTCTTATTTTCCATGATTGATTATCATTTTTCGACTCTTTTCTCTGATAAATGAACAATCTTCAATGCAATGCAATTGTACATATTACTCACGATCTTCACTGGATTTCTTTGAATTTCGAATCTATACATTTCTAGATAATCAAATTCAAAGATAAATAAAAGCAAAAATGCAAATAAATAAAAGAACCTCAAGCAGAAAATAATAAAGAAATTGAAATCTAACGGAAAATTCTGTAACTTTAATGTAATCCCGTGCCCATCCATCCAGGGCTTATCCCCTGATTAGAGCCACCATCTAAACGGTAAATGGGAAAACTGTACTGAATACGGACTACGGACTGCCAGTCCGAACGGCTCTGCTCTGCTCTGCCATGCAAATCTACTGACAAGTGTCCAATAATCAGGGCCGACTGCCGAAATGTAAAATGCAAATGCCAAATGGCAAATTTATGCACTGCATGCGTGAAATTAAAAGGTTCCCCAGGGCGGTAGGACCTGTTCCTGTTCCTGTTCCTGTTCCCCTGTCTCCCCTGCCAGAACAGTTCTCTCCCTCCATCGAATGGCCCGAACAATTTGGCCGCGTTCAGTCGGTTAACAATTTGGCTAAATCAATTATACGCACAACGCACAATGCGAATTCAGATGTTTTAATTGAGAGATTTTCCAGGGAAAATGTACATAGAAAGGGGAAAAGCCAAGAAAAATGTAATGCGAAAATTGCTGAACCCAAAGCGAAGCGAAAGAATTCATAGCTGGCCACAAATTTCCTACAAAATGCCAATAAAATACGCTCCAGCGCAGAAATTCCATTGCACATAAGGAGAAGGTAAATTCTGAAAAAGGAAGGCATGGAAATTGGAGGGGTGAGTGGTTTTGGGGGCATGCTACAAATATTTCACACTTCCGCCTGGCAGCTAGAGAGAGAGAGAAAGTGTCGGGGCCACCTGAACCTCTGGGCCACCACCACCGCGGCGTCTATCAGCGTTGCCAACAGGATATGACAAGCTCGACCATGGACTCCTCTCCCACCTGGTTGCCCCAACAGCCCCCGTCTGCCCTTCGCCGTCGTATTTCAACATACTTCCAGAGGCAACTTCCTGCCAGAACACATTGCAAATTATTATGTGAGTTTTTGGGCGGAGGACAGGTGGTGCGAGGATGGAGAGGTTGGGTATTCCAAAATTACCAAATGGCTGTTGGTTTTGGCTCACGATGGAACAACAAATGGAACAGGGAACGGATGCTGGCTGGAACTCGGGGAGCATCTTCAAGGGAAGACACACACACCGAAGGACAATCGATTCCATTGGGGGTAATAATCGCCAGAATTGTGATCTACATCACAATTCCAAAATACGTCACGATGTTAACTAAACAAACTGCTAGCTCTTGTAAACGAACTTGTCTAATTTGGAAGCATATCAAAAATCCAAATTTAAATAATGTTTCAAATGAAATGAGTGGCTCATATAAGACTATCTATGATGCCATCAAATATTAGTGTAAATGATAGGGCTATACGTGTTATGGATGTTTCATGGACAGGACAGGACAGGACACAAGAGAACAGGACCATCCAATGGCCAACAAGTTTTGTGGCATAGCCAATATCCGCTGCAAGGACAAGGCACACACAGCGCACACAGATACATATCTTCTTTGGACTTGTTATTGATAATCTTTGTCAGGGCCTGACGTGAGCTTCGACAACAGCCAAACAAAAAAGGAAGAGTCATGGCGGCTGGTGGCTGGTGGCTGGCGGCTTCGTACAGGACACGGCCAGAGAAGTAATGAACCGAGGCATGCCACAGACCGGCGACGGAGCCGTGTTTGTCCGGGCGATCGATGCAAGCTGCAAGCGGCGCTGTGCAGAGTCGAGAAGAGTCGAGGAGTCGAGTGTATTAAAAACAAAGTCACAATGTGTGTCCTGCATCCTTGTGCCCATCGCTGGCATTGCAGGCTGTCGTTGCCAAAGTCAATGAACAGGGACACGGACACGGACACAGATACCGACACGGACACGGGATATATGGACTATGGAGCAGACAGGATATGAAGCGTATGCGAAAGTTTGCCACAATTAGGATGCGGATGCTGCCTCTCCCGTACAGACGCTCTCGCTCAATAAAAAACTTTAAAGTTGCGTTTAAATATGCATTCCATAATTCATGGCCCTCCCCTCTCATCCACTCCACCGCTGGCAAGGAGCTACGATTTGAAGTTTGCCTCGACAGCAGCACGTTTCCGCCATTTTGTGAGCGCTGCCAACTTGTTGCATGCTGCATTTGAATGCCCACAAAAGAGGCATAACACCCAGACAGCGGGGCGCGAGGGGAGAGCCCATTCTATGGGCCTGGGGAATGTTGACATCCCGAACATGCTGAAATTTCCGCTCTCGACGGGCGGACATCGCGCGATGCCACAAGCTGAAAAGTTGCCACAGTCTGACATTCAAAACGCCGCCTCCTCCATCCATCCATCCATCCATCCATCCCCCACCTGTGTGCAGGTGTGTGCATTCTGTACATGCTGCATCGGTATGGGGGGCAGAGAGGCTTTTCATTTTCAATTAAATACAATTACATCGGCCAACTGTCAGGTTCTTTCAGTTAATAACGAAAACTGCATTGAAAATGCCAGCCAAATCTACGGGAGTGACACAACACGGGGCAGCAGCACTTAGAAGCGCCCCAAGGTGTGTGTGCGAATTTTTCTCAATTTTTTCCTCAGCTTTTCATTATTTTTGACCGTTTTCCTATGCTGGCTGTAACACAGTTCAAAGATTTTCCTTTTTCTTTAGCTTATTTATGTTTTTCTTTTTATAAATATTTAACAAAAACACACAGATACAGATACTGATTCAGATACAAATACAATTACTTATGTAGACAGTCAAAGGTTGGTTCTATTTAGATTTGCATAAAATAAATGCTCTGTAAATAAATATAATTCTTAAGGGGCTCCGAAGCGAAATAAAATCAAATGAAATGAATTTACTTTTTGATTATAATTCGCTCACTATAAATATATCTAGAGCAGTCGAAACTGATTCCCTCGCGGCGCAGATTGACATTAATTGTTCAAATTGAAGCGGATATATGTGGGGAGAGTCTTTACGAGTCTTTACGAGTCTCTCGCTGTGCATACCATCTTGTGGAAATGGGAAATTCCTTTGAAACCATTACTATTTAATTGGAAAGATAAATGGGTGGGGATGGGAATGGAAATGGCGATGAAGATGAAGATGGATTAAAGTTAGCAGAAACTATGGAAATTGGGTTAAAGTGATGATAGATCCAATTATTCAGAGCAATGGCAGCAATTTCAAATCGTTTATTTGTTCAAGAGTCCCTTCATGAATATCTCGAGAGAAAGTGTTTCAAGCGTGGATATATTCGGAATTTTTGCTGACATATTTCAGTCACAACATGCCCATCTCCCACAAACTAAATTATTCAGATATGTGCACAGGGTACACCCCCGAAAAAGCTCTTGCATTTGACACGATTTCTGGGAGTTACTTTTCCTCCCTCAAACACTGAACTGAAGGACTCTCGGAGGACACTTTATCAGAGCTCGCGAGGCTTAAACAATTGTCGCAAATGGAGCCTTGGTGGCTAAGTGGTTTTATTTTAAATCTTTCACGTTCATAACGTTGCGAAGCGGAGGAAAGCCTGCCGGAGAGGGGAAATCTGCAGGCAACCTTATGACAACAAGTTGCTTTCGCGAAAAAAAAAGAACCCAACAGTCGCGACAACTGTGTTGTAAGCGGAATAATTTGGTTTTTCTGTTTTTCCGCTTTTGTTTTTCCGCTTTTGTTTTTCCAGCGCCGAACACTCAACTGTTTGCTAAATGTCAGTCTTCATTTGTCAGGCACTCCCACTCCCAATGCTAGGGCCAGAACCAGAGTACCCAGAGGCACCCAAGCGGCTGGCTTAAGTGGCTTCATTGTCTGCTGGATACAGATACAGATGGAACAGATTTATACTACAGATATACATACACACATACATATATATAAGAGTAGATATATCCCATGTACAGTTTAATCTAAGCTTTAAGGACTCTGTTAGCTGCACTGAGTCCTGTGTTACCATTGCCCCTTGATCATTCCTCTTGATGGACGTTTAAATTGCAGTGGAAATTGTAAAAAAATGTCCACCAGAGACATGCCATGGCACTTCTCGACTGCCTGCCTGTCGATTGTTCTTCGATTCGTTTTGGTTTTGGTTTTGGGGGGGGTGGTGTATGCCCTCATACAGATCCTATAAATATTTATTATGCACTTTCAAGGACTAATCCTGATTAATTTATCAATCGATTTGCCGTCGAGCCTTGACATGAAATGTCAGACGTTCGATTTATGGCCCAACATTACGACCATTGCCTTGCTAATTATTTGGCTTTTAGCGTGCCTCTGGATCTGGCAATAGCTTTGGCTCCTTCTCCCTCGGTTTCGTTCAAGCTGGAATCAATAAAACCCTCGTCGGCGAAAGGTGCGCGGCATGGCAACAGCAGCAGCAAAAGCAAAAGCAACAGAAGCCAAATAAAAATACAAATCGAATGAAAGTGAATTTCACGCCATTGGCCAAAGCGACTTCCTGGCAGGAAGGCATCAATCAGCTCGCAAAAAGACTACTGCTCTATGCCACACATATATTTATGAGCCTCTCTCATGGCGTATGCGTAATATTTCTGCGATTATCTGTTTTGTGGGAGAAACAGTAAAGAGTTGACCCTTGCCCCTGGCCAAATAAATATTCATTGTATTTTTTTCATTGGCAAATGATTTTCATTGATTTACGATCAATGCGAACCTTAGAAATTACCCAAAAAGGAAATCAGAGTGTAGGGGTGACTGAAATTGTGATATAGTTAATATAACACATGCATTTAATAGCTGGAAGCTTAAACCTTTTTCTTTTGGTTCTTTTAAATTTAACTGAACTTCCTTGGACTTTTCACAAGAGGCTGCAATGTTTTTCATTGCATGGGAATTAAATAAAGGCTGCCTAAAATTTCACAGAGGTACAGATTAAGCGATTCTGTCGATTCGATTCAGCTGTTAGTTTAAACTACATTTCGAAATAGTTTGAGTTCGTTTTAAATAAATAATCGTACTCTTCAGCCCCACCCCACGCTCTGACAGCTGCTGTCCCACAGAGGAATGCAAATCAGACGGCAGCCAGAGGGAAGCCAGAGCAGTGGGATTATCGAGCTGTTCGGGGTTCCGGGGTTCGTGCTCCCTAATCTCTAATTGAACTCTTTTTACTTTCAGTTACTTCTGGTTGGGTTGGTTCCTCATTGCTGCCAAATGGGGCATGCAAATGCCTTCGCTCCCTTGCCACTGCTCCTTTGCAAACGACCTTGCGGGGGCCTGTGCCTGCGGTTGGGGTTGGGGTGTGCGACTGTGTGGGCCATCTTGTTCAACTCAAACCGCAATTGGCTGTTACATTAACCCACACAATGCACAGCTCATAAATTAGCAGGCATCTCAGCACCTGCAAATTGCGGTTGCCATTTCAGTTGCACATGCACAGATTCACAGATACACACATACACAGATACAGAGGCAAAGACAGGGCCAGTGGCAGATGGCTTTAATATGCCTGGAATTTCCCCTTAGACCCGTCATAAACATAGAATTTGATTTTGACTGCAGAAAAGATTTGAATAGTTTTAGATGAAAAGTTAATACACGACGGACGGGGGCCTTTGATGGTATGGGAGTGAAAACGGGGGCGAGAAGAGGTGCGGTGCGGTGCGAAAAGTGGGCAGGGGGCAAAGGTGCAATGAGGTGAAGGTGAGTCGTCGTTTACGTGTATATAGCCATACGATCTGTTTCAGGTGAATTATATATTCAAAATAGTTTTGCGTAGAAAATCGCTCTACAACATCGGGCGGGGCGACGACGACAAAGTTGTTGAAATTTTTATAATATTATTACAACGCTGGAAGAGAGCAGAGAAGAGCTGCAGAACAGAACCCATTCACGTGGAATTACTCACATAAATTAAGCGCACATAAATAAACATCATTGAGACAGAGAGAGAGCCAGAAGCTGAAGATGAATCAGTTTAGTGATCTGGGGGCATATGTACATATGTTGGGGTCCTCATCTGTTGTGTTGTGTGACCTGCGTGGAGGCAACACAAAAAAAAGTTACCGAAAGCAATTAAAAGGCCATAAAGTTTTCTCACACGCATAAACGATATATACATCAGAGCCATAAACCATAGGCACTACGAGTATATATGTATGTATTTAGTACCTATAGTTTGTCTATTTATCTGGGCAATCGTCACCTGCAAACTCTAATCGGGGCACATATGCTCCAGCCAAGGATAAGCCGTTTCCTGTTTGTGATAGTTTGTTGATGAAAAGTACTAAACTTCTACTATAAACTAAACGGTCCTTGGATAGTACCATCTTAAATGAAGGTTTTATGATGCCCAATGAGACTAATTAAAGAACAACAATTGCGAATACCAATCGCATTCGATTCTCCTGAGGATAAGCCAGGGGATCAGATGTTAAACGCACTTGATCCTCCATTCAAGGTGGGGGAATGGGAATAGCCATAAAACCCATTTCATCCATTGCCCCCTGTGAGGCGTTCAATAAGGAGAAATACGTTTTTAATAAACGACATACGACAGCAGGCGATAGCATTTATTTGCTAGAGGGGCGACTCCCCAACTACTCTGTACATATGTACATACATATATGTATTCATCGACACTAACAACGCGACGCGGCAATAACCGAAAAAACTAATAGCCATAAATGTGGGGATTTCTAACCAAAAACAGGCCGTAAAAATTTCACTGCCTCTCCATACGAGTGGCGTAGGATAAACCGATACCGGGACCGGGACCGCTCCCTGTGCCGCCGTGTGTTTAACAACATGTTAACATGTTGACTATCGCAATGAACCAACCTTTCCGTCTGCGGGTCGGGTCCGTAAATCAGGCAATCGACTGTGAGCCGCAAGCCAAACACACAAGCCCCTGGCCCATCTCTCCTTCCGGCTGCAACGTTTAACCCCCCCCCCCCCCCCCCCACAGGAGGCAACATTTTGTGGTCGGGCGGCCCATAATATGATTTAACTTGCGGTTAAATGCCCGTTTGCATTTGTTTTGATTACCGTAACCGATTTTTGGTTTGTTTTTGCAGCTCATTTGGGAATTTTCGAAGAAGCCTAATACATCTATCACATTATTTTTTGGGGATCAAATTCATAGAGAATGTTCATTGTTTGAAAATCGGTTTTCAAGCATCTTTATCGTATTGTTACCATTTTCGATTTATAATTCATCAGAAGTTGGTCAATAAATGACATGAAAACGTGGCAATTGCTTGGACTATTCAAGCAAACAAAATTAACGGATGATCTTAAGAGATCTCTCCATCTGGCTCAAGAAATATGTAATCTCTCTTTGTTGCAACAATGAAAATACATAATATAAGAATAGTATTTGTTTTCTCTTTCTGTAATTAGCAGCCAGATCTGATCTGTCCCTAGAAATATCCATTGTTCTCCTCGCCTTGTTACCCCTGGTTTTCTTCTCCTTTTTCCTCTGCTGTTCTGTTCTGTTTTATTCTGGTCTTTTCCTCCTTTTCTCATTTATCTCTCCACTCGGACGGCCTGCCTCGTTATTATGCTGTTATTTATATTTCAGCGCGAAATTCACTCTGCTCCCCTGCCCGAATGTTGCACAATTTTATTTTTTTTTTGTTGGTTTTTATGTCATCAAACATGTTGCGTGTCTTGCCGCCGTGTGCAATTTAATCGCTGACGGGTGCAAGGGGTGTGGACGGGAGGCCTGCAAAACTTTCGCCACGTAAATGATTTGTTTTGTCAATTATTTTGTTAGCCAAAGCATGCAACATGCAAAAAACAAACCAAAGGAATACTCAGACTCAGACTCGTCTCTCAGCTGATAACATCAAAACAAGGGACTTTTTCCCCTACCCCACCCCGAATGAACCCACGGGGAATGACTTTGCGCCCATTTGTTGGTTCAGTTGTTAATTGAGAAGGCGTGGCAGGACAAATTGCATCAAGATAAATAGACAAATTCATTGGGGGAATCTCTAGCCCCAGAGCCAGAGCCAGCCCCAGCGACAGCCCCAGCCGCCAAGAGGAAATCTGACATGATTTGAGGAAGCACCAGATCCGATCGGATCGGATCGGATTGGATCGGTTTCGGGAGTGTGGATCACATAGCCATCTGTTTGGAGAAGTGCGCGTCCACTTGCATAAATATTTATCACGATGGCAGAAAGCTAATTATTTACCCGACAAAAGAGAGATTAAAAAATCATGAAACACATGTGCACTCGTTGCTGTTCTGTATCGTACCTCGCACTGTTGTTCTGTTCTCAATTTTCAAATTAAAAATAATGCACATTTGTTTTGTCCGCATAAAAAAACAACTGCAAAGAATGGTGGGACGAATGGGGATAGAGTTCTTCATGTGAGAGGGCAGGCGGGTAGGCAGATAGGCGGGTAGGCGAGTGTTGGGGGACCAAATGGAACACATACAGAAATCTGTTTTCTGAACAGGCAATTGAGTGATGGATGGATTGCCAATGGCCCCTGCCGCACCACTCCCATTCAGCATTTCCATTTGGCTCTTGGCTTTTCCTTTTTTTTATGTCTTGTCTTAATTAACATGCGCAACGGTTTTGGTTTGGTTTTGGTTTTGGCTTTGGTTTTTCTGCTGTGACAAATGTTTCGAGGGAATATTTATAGGGTCTGACGTTAGAGTACTATATTACCTTCGAATGGAGTCGAAACTCTTACTCTCAAACATACACACACACGCACACACTCGCACACACACGGGTGAATTTCAATCGAATTTGATGAGTCCTCTGATATAATTCATTTGCTAATGATGCGCCTGGCTAGAGCACACAATTTCCCAATTCATTGCACTAAATTTTGTGGCACTAATTGCACTTAGCCGCAATCGCGATAACTCAAAAAAAAACACACTTACAGCACGGCCACTGGGCAATGGGCACTGGCAGACTCGCACGGGCACAAGCACTCAAAATTCCAAATATTATTCTCAAAAACGTCTCAAATCGTTCTTCAAAAACAGATCTTTCAGATTTCAGATGATTTTTTGTCAGAGAAAACACGTCCGTTACAGCGTGTGGGCCGTTGCCAACTGAAACGAAGGCTACACGCGAACGCAGTGTAAAGGCCAGGCAGGTCTTCGCCATGCGATGGTTCACTCGGGTGCTGCTCGTGCAGGCATTCGGCTGTCGGTCGTCGTCGTCGTCGTCGTGCTGCCAAAAGCCGGCAAAACAAAATGTAAATAACGGTTGTATGCATTGTCTGGGGGAAGAGAAAGGTGGGTGGGGGTGGGAGTGGGAGTGGGAGTGCCTGAACAGCCGGCTTTTGGTTGAGCTTTGGCAGATTTTACGCTTTTGCCATACGAAAAGCGACTAAGCGTCAGACGAATGGGCATGCCATCACCATCGCCGCTTCAGTTCCAGAACCTGCACCAGCACCAGCTCCCCCTCTTCTGTTTGCTTTGCGGCTTTTTGGGGTTGTTAGAGAGCATGCCTGTGTGTGTGTGTCTGTGTGTGTGCGTTTGTTTGTATACACTTCGGCTTTGGCCTGCAATTGGCGGGAAACTTCTGTGGAACCCATTGGCATTGGACCAACATTAGATGAGTTCTATATGAAAAATTAATATAAAAGCTAACTAAAAAATAAAAGACATACACTTACTACATAATTATTTAAAAAAAAATTCTACTTTTAATGTATTTTCTTTTAAATTATCACATATTTCAATCCACAAGGCGAAATTATTTCATGGCTTAGCAACATGATGCTGGCCAAATGTTGCCAACCAATATTGCTCATGCGCCCTGCTGCACCATTCGCCAGTTTTCTTTGCTGTTTTTCCTTTGGGCCTCCCCCTATTGCTCTGCCCGACTGCCGCCTATAGCCAATCCATTGCCTATCCCAACCAACAAGAGCGACCGCCTAACGCTACCCAAAGTGACAACCTTTCAGTTTTATCGCCTCTCTATGGGTGTGGATTGTAAGTGTGTTCGTCTGTGTATGGGTGTGTGTTCGTGTGTGTGTGTGTGTTTAAATAATGTAACAGTAAATTAGCGTGTTTGACACACTGGGGGCGTGGCCAACGGTGCGTGCCTCGAACAATCTCAATCAAGTTAATATTTGTAATTTGAAGATGAACAGAAGATAAAAGAGAAAACTGTTGGCAGGATGACCTCGAGAAAGATTCACTTTAAATGATCCAATGCTCGTGTTTTAACTTTGACAATTATCCTGATGGAATTCAGTGAACGTTTCCAAGAGTTCGGAAGGGAATTAATTTGATATTCAAGTTGGAGTTGTGAATTACCATTATTATTGGGGGAAATTAAATTCCAAAGTAACTATTGCCACGGAAATAAGAAATACTTCAAAGGAACAAACGAGACTTTGACTATCGCAGAGATTAAATATCTACTTTTATACATATATGTATGTATAATATCCAAAATAATAATTACCATTCCATATCAGTCCCATTCCGAAAATTTAGATACACTAATTAAAAAATCCATTACCCTTAAAATCATAACATGAAATATGTAACTTGATTAAGAGTGATTATAAACGCATTCATTTGATTGAATCTAATTATGTACGAATTTTTCTTTGCTTCATAAAATCGAGAGGAAAATACATATTTTTCTATTACCGTCCCTGGCCAATTACAACTTACAACAACAATGAGCATCCGCTGTTTTTCCCCACTAAAAATATACTCAACCAACAACGAAATCGAAAAAAAAAAAACTAAGCGGAAAATAATCAACGCCAAAAATAATCAGTAAAAATACTTTAGACGATTTTCTCGAGAGAAATTTACTCATTAATCAGAATAATAATAGGTAACATTTTTTTTTTGCGTAGAACGTATAAAAAATATTTTTATTAAATAATTTGTATATTATTCTAAAAAGCCCCATAAATGTACATACCATAGCATGGCAATTTTACATAAATATGTACATATGTATACTCGCTTCCCTCGACGAAGACCCAAAACATTTTTTTATAATAGAGAGATATGTACATCACATTATTCGTTGATAACGTCTAGTGTTCAATGTCCCTTCTTTCGATCAAGATATATTGTACCCCCTTGGTATCCCAAGATTACCCTGTACAAAATGAAATCTCGTTGCCGAAAAACAACAAAAAAAAAGCTAAAGAAAAATAAACAAGCGGACGAACCGAATTGTGCTCTAGAACAATAAGATATTATTGCTATAGGAAACACCGCCACGGCAGATGGGGAGGAAACAGAGAAGCAGAGAAATACTGAATACAAATTCGATCGCTTCTCCCAATTCTTTTCGAGCACTCGTTCTGGGAACGTAGAGTGGGGCAAGACGTAGACGTAAAGCGAAGTAGACAGAGAGAGAGAGAGAGAGATAGAGAGGGAGAGATCTTTTGGAGGAAATCTGTAGAAGTCGACAGCAGGCGCCACCAAAGGGCACACGATGAGATGACGCTCTCCCAGAGTTCGGCTGGGTCCCGCCACCGAGTGATCACAGACTTTTCGCACCTGTACGTATTTTTGGTTCATTGCCAAATCGTCTGAAAGTAGCAGCGACTGACTATGCAGATATATAGACCTGTACAGTAAACAGTGCGTTTCGGAACTGGAAGGATTGTAGAATCCAGTTTAAATCACTTTTTCTACTCGGAAACAGGTGCCAGAAATTCCGTTTGACACAATCGTATCTATTCCTTGTGTTGATTTTTGCATCTTTCGGTCTTCGCACTCATATCAGTAGCCTTAACGTAATGAAAGCCACTGTATTTATGTAGAATTTTCTGTTTGATAGCGGTCTTCTTTGCGTTGATGCGTGCGAGCAAATAATTTTTTATGCACATTCCCAGGAATTAATTTAGCTGGCTTTATTTTATATCTCTCTCATTTTCCCCTCCTGGCTTTCGTTTTGCCCTAATTGTTGCTGTTTATTGTTACACTGGCCAGTGGCCATTAATTACATTATGCTTGGCTAAAAACTAGGAACTAAAACACAAAGTATATATAAATATATAAATAAATAATTAGTTGAGATACAGTGGAAAAGTGGAAAATGCTATGATTAACACTTTAAACCCTATAGTAAATTATAATCAGGGTCAATCAATTATTTCTACCTCAAAGACGATTTTTTTCATTAGAAGTAGCTCGGGAATCAGTCCAATTACATTTCATTGTGTGCGTATCCCAGTGAACTTCCCAATTGGGAAGCATAACTTTTGTTTCTGCCCTCGTTTCATCCACTTGAGCACGTACAATAAATCTGTCTTTTATTTGCATCAATTAATACATTCGAAAACAACTGAAAGCTCCAGCCAGGCCCAAAAGGGATTTCGCGGGTGTGACTTCTTGGCCGGGACGGGGTCTCCGGCCCCGTGACGCTTTGGGCAGCGATACTCTCTCTGGGATTGCCTGAGTGAGCTGCTTTGTGGCTCTCTCTTTGTGGTTTTTTTACGCTTCTTGTGTAATGCGCCAAGAGAATTCTGTTGGTGTGAAATATGCGAAGCATTTTTAAGGCTTAATTGTTATGGCTGTAAATAATACTGGCCGATGATATATGGGAATACCAGGAATATTTGTGGAGTTCCTCAATGGCTCAATTATCGTATTTACCGAATGATTTAGGAGGTTTTAAGTATTTTTGTACGGCTATGATTTGGTTGCTTGTGTATTGTTATTAATATAAATTTTGGATAGAAGGTTTTTGGGATTCTACATTTTTAGATATTTCTTTAGGATATTCTTAAGAATAATTGCCCACCAAAACTTTCACTCCCTAACTAATTCATTAACACCCACCATCCATCTCAATGGAATACAGAAGATTGACTTGTTCAGCATTGAGGCCCATTCATTCCAAATGGATACCCCGCCCCGCCCCACGTGATGAATGCATTTCCATGGGGGCTGAGCTTCGCAGGCGGCATGAAATAAGCCTATCAAATGCCCAGGAAATATCACTTACGAAAGTCATTCGAAATAATTGCATAATGAATAGGCAGGTCGATGGCAGCACTCTCCTTAGGACTTCCACCAGAGAGCTGCGTGTGGTTAATCAGTCCGATTAATCTACGCAAGACGACTGCAAGTGTTTTGCGAGGGGGTAGACCGGAAACTGGAACAGGCACCCACCCGCCACCCACCACCCGCCAAGGAGCACAACCCCCCCGTAAGTTGTCCCCGTTGATGATACTGTTAATTTGCACATAAGTTGCACGTGTAGCAAAATGGGACCGACTGGGCCGAGACGACGGGTCGAGGGTCGCTCCAGCAATTAATTTACTTTGGCAGGACATGCGAGCGCCCGCTGAGGCGATCCGAGCTCAGAAACGAACGTAACAGATCCGTCCAGGGGGTGTCCCTGTCGTTTCGACTCTGCCTCCTCATTACCGTTGCGTGGCCATTGTCATATGCCAAGTCCTTTGCGGATGACAATGTGAAAGCCGCATTTAATTGGCATTGGGAATTTTCCGGAGAAGGGAAAAGAATGAAATGAAATGGAATGGAATGGAATCGTATGACAAACAAACAGAGAAATGACAATGACAACGACTTCTGTTCAGGCTCCTGTCCTGTTCCGTCCTGCGTTATCCTATCCTCGGGCCCTGCCCTGCTCTGCTCTGCCCTGCAGTGCTAGTCACTGTTGGAGACTTTTGATTGACATGTCCTAAATATGCACAGTGCAGTGCGTTACTCAATTGTAATGCAATTGAGAGTCAAAACTTGGCTGCAACGCCAAGCAATTCCAATTAGATGCCTAAATAAGTAAATGCTCTTAAGTTTTAATATTTATGGAAACCTTCGTTCAATCCAGTTCGGTCGTGTACTTTTGATACGAACTGTATGCCTCCGTATTTGTGGTATTTGCACTGAATTTTCCTTGATGTACATACATACCTACATATAAATAAAAAGTTTTTGTTGAGTCAACGCAAACGGAAGTGCAAATCACGAGTCTTATTAAAAGTTTATTTTTGATCATTAAGTGAATAATGCAAATATTTCAGCATAATGCATATACATATATATATATCCCAATATCTGTGTATTTAAAGCATGAATAATTGGTCAGGTGTGCAACAATGCGACTGAGAAGGAGAGAAAATAATTTACATTTCATTGCAGGCCAACAAAATTTTGAAGTAACTTTTGTGGCTGAGGAGGATCTAGATTCTAGAATCAAGATGGGTTTTTCTTTGCGTCTGCCATTCAGAGAAGCGGAAATGACGCCCATAAAAGCCAACTGCCGCATGTGGCAAGAGGGGGAATACGTGTAGCTAAACAACCGTAAAATATATGCATACCCTTCCCCACACTCGCACTCGCAGAGACACGCACTCTCCCTCGCACGCACACAGGCACGCGTGTGCACAGTAAAGACAATTAGTGTAAGGCAAACGCGCATTTGCCTCGACAACCTTACTCCCCCTGCCTCCTGCCCGGCCTCCTGCTCTTTGAGCGCCCCCCAAAATCCTACTTCGTGACTTTTGGCGCTTCCCTTGGATATGTTTGGCTTCCCCCCCCCCAGCCTCTGTCTCTTAGTCCTGCATACGCCCTCACCTTTCTTCATGCCCTTACACAGGGTATACGATTTTGAACAAGTTCTTAAAAAGCCGGGAAACCCATCCGATTGGAACCTAGTGCAAACCATCGAAACCGTGAATACGGGTCGGATACCTCCTATATACATATATCCCTTACTTCTCTGAGGAAGAAGCCAAAACCTACATAATCAAAATAGGACAAAAACATCCCTGCTACTTCCACAGAAACGATGGCTCTGCAAGGGTATATAAATCGTCGGCGTTCCAATGCTTTCGTTCCTATATTTTTACAATTTCAGTTACCATTTCACACATGAACATTTCTTTATTTGCACAGACCGAGAGAGGGGACGCATGAAATAAGGTGCGGCAGAGGCCATAAAGCGAAATTAAATATAAAAAAATACTTACATTTGAAACAGGAAGAGCTGGGAGCTGGGAGGAGGGAGCACGGATCAGGTAAAAGGCAGAGCAGTACCAAGGATAACCAAGTCTTTGACTTGAGATTTAATTTTCGAGAGCGGGTCTCCAAAAATACTCCCCTCAAATGTTGTGTGTGTAGGTAATATGCCGTTTTGCGTTTCCATCTGGAATTGAGTTTATTCCGAGACCTAATTAAATGCCGAGCTTGTGGCAAGGTGCTTTGCCGAGATGGGAGGGGAATGGGAATGGGAATGGTTTAAAAATGCGATTAAGGGATTTCGGGTAAGGATATGCAGACACATATCCGGAAAGGAACAACGATCTGTACAAATGTACTTTTACTCTGCATTGTATTCTGAACAAATAGAAAACTTAATCAAATGCAAAGCTCGCTTAAAAAGTGTCCTGAACAGATACAAATAAATTTGTTGAAAATATTAAGTAGAATTTGGTGCTGAGGGTACTTCTATCTAAAGCTAAGAACTGGCTGAGACTTTTGGTAGACATATGTAGATCAGTGCACGGCATTGCCCTATCTAATGTGGATAGCAAAACTCTTGCTATCTCGATTTTTCCAATGTAAAGCAATAAACCGATTTCTCCCGCAGGCATGTTCGGGTTTTTGCTACACACACCAGCGGACTTGAGTGTATGCGTACCGAGCACTGATGTAGACATACAATTTGTTGACCTTCGATGGATAGTTTGGATATTCTTCTGCAGCAAGGGTCAATCCGGAGTGCCTGTTCCTGTTCTTAAGCAATAATATAAATTTTCCTACCTAATTACCATTTCAGTTGGATCATCTATTACTGAGTTCCAAGCAGCATGCACTGGCCCAACACACGCCATTGCCACATCATACACTCAGTATGGCGAAAATTGCTGGGTTCTTGGCAAAAAGTTAATGAATTCCCCCCTTCCCCATGCCAGTGCGGCGGAGTGCGGCTTTAAGAGAAATGCCTCCAATCGAATTAGTGAAATTAATTTTTGATGATATTGAAATTAGTTGCAGACACCGCACCAAAAGTCAGGCCACAAATATCAAGCCCAATCCTTGAGGGAGTGGTGTGTGGTGGCCTGTCCCTGTCTGCAGGGGGTTGCACGAATTGTATACGAGATTCGGGGAACTACAAAACACTTTTGGTCGTCCCGCATTCCTATGTGGCGTGTGGGTGCATAAATTTACTTTGACAGTCGCAAGCGGCGCCTTTGACATCCGGGGTTGGACGGGGCACTACCATTGGCACTGGCATTGGCTCTGCTATGCTATGCTATGCTATACTATGCTCGACTCTCTTCGATTCGGTTTGACTTTGGTCCTGTCGATTTTCATTGTGTTCTTTTCGCTGGAAAGGAGCCGGGCTAGTTCTCACCCCACCATCACCATCACCATCACTTGACGCTGCCCCGCACAGTGGCGACGTCTTCCACCTACATTATTAATGACTCTTCGACATGTGTGTCAGGTTCGCCCAAGTTTTTGTTGAAAAGCTATTTTATTTACTCTTTGTAATCAGTCGGCGGGTGTATTGGGATCGTTAAGATGTATGTAACGGGCAGAAACAGAGACGAAGTATATTCCATAAGATATATGTACTAATTTGAGATCAGATGAAGCCTTTTGGCTGATCGTTCATGGAGTCTCCCATCTTCAGAATACGTAAGCTGAAATGTTATTTTTTAGTACCCATTTCAACATATAATTTCCTCTCATTTTTAACGGGTATCCCAAATGTCGAAATTTCGTTTAGCTATTGCAGTCTTTCCACTTTTGCTGTTGATTTTCGATTGGTGCTTATAAATTAGGTCTGCTATGTGTCATGTTATTATTTATTGTGTGCTGCAAATTAAATGCCAAAATATGTTAAATATTTAATGGAAGGCTGCTTAAAGTTTTCCTCGCCCACTAGCTCGCTGTGGCTCTCTCCATCTATATGTATGTACATATGTATGTATGTATGTATGTATATCCGGGGCACACGTGAGTCGGAGTTTGAAAGTGGCTACATTTCCTACATTGTCCTTGTCCTTGGGCACCCACAAACTCCCTCCACCCTGCCAAGAGACACCCCCGCCGGAGACATGATAGCACTCAAACTACTCTACTCGACAGGGGGTAGGTGGGCGGGGGTGGGTGTTTGCATGTCAGCGAGTAATAAGCACAAGGGCCATAATAGTTTTGCCAGTTATTTTATTTTTTCTTTCTTCAGCCATCCTCCGCTGGCTTCACTGTTCCCCTCCCCTCCCCGCCCCGCCTTAAAAAGCCGCTGCGCCTGAAATTCCGCCACGATTACTTGGCCCTGACTAGGAGCCGCCTGCAGAAGGCAGACCAGACCACATCAGAAGACCCGCCAAAGCAGGCTAAAAAAGCCAGCCAGACGCCTCCTCGCCTTGGACCGTCTTGGGAGGCAGACATAAATGTTGGACATTAACGGGTAATTTTCTTGCAATTTTGTAGTCGTTAGCGTTTTGTGGCAAGGACGATGACGCGGCGCCGCGCCGCACCGCGTTGACAACAGAAGGCGAAAATTTAATTTTCCCAAAACATTCCGCCAAAGGATGCATAAATATTTCAGCTAATTTTTGGTGGCATGGCACCCAGCACCCAGCAGATGATTTAGACAAAAATGTTGAAGCTGATAGAAAGCTTTAAAGTGGATCTGAAAGCAAAGCAATTTCGAATGGAAATCCATTAGCGGCGGACAAATTTGTAATTTCCGCTTTGAGCGCACGCACGCAGGACACAGCAGGACATTCGCAGGACAGGCCGTGCCGCTGCCTTTGAGGTGTGTCCGCTCGTTCGGTCAGGTAATTTCATTTACCTTACTCATTTAGCACGTTTCTTTGTATGAGAGTCGGAGAGTCAGGGGAGTCGGGGGAGTCGCGGAGTTGACCAGGGCGCTGTCCAAAAGGGGGATTACGAGTAAATGAGGGTGGAGGTCATTTTCCGGCTGTTTGCATGATAAAAATCACATACACTCCTTAAATTTCAACAGCACGCGATGTCGGATGATTATCCTTGAACCAAAAAAAAAAAAAAAAAATAGAAATAGAGGAAACGAGTGTGCAACCCACTCTCTCTATCTCTATCTCTCTCTCTCTGTCCTCTGCCCTCTGCCGTGGCCTTTGTCTCCTTGGCCAGAAGCAGGCCACTCAACCTTTCTGACTTACTTGATAGAAATTAATGCTCTTGCTTTTTCGTCCTCATAAAATTTTATAGGGAATTGTCTGCTTTTCATTTGCCCAGCACACGCGACTCCCCCCCCCCCACAAGAGGGGAAGGTCTTTAAGCAGGCAACTCTGCCTTCCACAACAACTTTCTAATGAAATTCCATAACCTGGCAATCAAAATCCTGCACCCAAATGACCAAAAATATGCCCAACACAACGTCACCAGAGCGGCGGCAAGACTGAACGGAAGTTGTAAATTATTCAGTCTCACACTGCCACACTGATCCACAGGACCATTCACAGAGAGGGCGGCTCCAGTAGTTCCGACCATACTGAGAAATGTGACCCTCTCTAAACTATGCAAAAAAAAGCAGACAAGGTAATATTAATTAATAATAATATACAATATATTTTATACGTAGTTAAGCGTCAAAATCGCTATCGAAACCGATGACTGCCGCATGCTTTCTCGCGCCATCTCTCTCTGTCTTTTGTTATCTCTGCTGGCAAAATAGGAGAGTTGATTTGTTGGGGGGATCTCTCAATATTGCTCGAAATGAGAGAGAGAGAGAGAGAGAGCGAGAAATTGAAAAAAGAGGTGCAAGACCTAAAGCTATGTTATAATGTGGATTCCTTCACTCCGTATATCAACTTTTCACCCAATGACCTATTTCATTGGAAGTTTATAATATGGTTTCCATTCTTCCGCTACATCTGCTTCTTTCTCTCTCTTGTCACAACAACACCAGCTGGCAGCTGTGTTGCTATCTCGCTTCCCTCCAGGGGACGCACACTACACGATTAAGAGTGAGAAAGAGAGGATTTGTTAATTCTAGCTGCAATATTAATCCGATCTGGTAGATACATTCATTTTCGAAGGGTTTCTTTTGCCTTTTCGGTCTTCTCTTAAAAAACGAAATAGGAATTATTGCATTCCTCGTGTAGGTAAAAGATCGTGACAATCATACTAGTAATTCAGTCTGAAAACTTTAAAAATTAAATTAAACTAGATAAATGGTTAAGCAGAAAGATTGTACAGTACATTGCAGATAAATATTTGTTATCTCTCATTTGAATGCTTTTCAATCATTTAAAAGATGAATCTAGTTTACATCGAATACTTGATTTCAAATGCTTTAGTGCACATCTCGTGTGCCTAATTTTGGTCAGATCAGAGTTCAAATTAAGCTGAAATATCCTACCAATCTGCCAAGCTGCAATCTGTCTCCGGGCAGGTCTCCCACATCGCCACAGGTCTCCTGGCAGCAGCCTAGGCTCAGTTTAATTTACATTTATCCACACGTTTAACCAGTTTGCAGTCAGTCCCACCCCCCACCCCCAGTCGTAGTTCATTTGCCAAGTCTGGGTCCTGGTGCTGGTCCTTGTTCTGGTCCTGGTCCTGGTCCGAATCCCCATGGTGCCTTGGCACGCATACACAAACAGGAAGCTACTGACACCGTACAAAATGTTAAACACTTTGGCAACATTTGCTTAAAACTTTTGCGCCCGTCTCTGACTTCTGCACGATGGAGATGGTATGGCCGTGGCCATGTGGCCATGGGGGGAAAGCCTGCAGCCAAGGGTGAAAGGCTGGCTGGCTGGATGGTCATGGGTGAAACGGAGTGGAGCGGAGTGGAGTGCTCTACAACTCCCTTCTATCTGCGGTTGCAGCACACAAAAAGTCACAAGGCACAATGCAGTTAAACCAACAACAGAAACACCAGCAGTAGCAGCAGTAGCAGCAGCAGCAACAATGGCAGAAAAGGTAAACGTGGCAAACAAAAGGCACGCCCGGAAATGGCAAAGCTGCTTGACTACAACAACATCAGGAGCGCACGAACAGGAGCAGGAGCAGGACCTGGAGCATGAGCAGAGTCCTGGAGCAGACGGCACCTGGCCACTCATTGTCGGTCGCCATGGTGAATCCTCAGGTGTTTTCCGCACAGTTTACTACGTTTTTCATTTAACAAACGCTGGCTGGGGCTACCTATGACACCCTACAAAAGGGTATACCAATTTTGATAAGGTGTTTCCCAATACAAAAAGATAAGAACAGATTACCATATTACAAATTGTAACTGGTACCACATAAGCGCTCATTTAAACTTTGAATCTGCAAGGGTATCCAAAGTCTCGACCTTTTCAAAATAGTCTTCCTTTCCTGTTTGTTTCTGGTTCTAGCTTTGGTTCGGGTTCGCGTTCGGGTTCAGGTCGTTTGTCCTGCTTGTTCCTGGCTGCTGCTCTTTCTGTCCTTCTGTTTGTTGTTTGGTTTGCGGTTGCCAACGGACAGCAAACGACACCTTTTGCTGTGATTGTTGCTGCTGCTGCTGCTGCTTCTGCTGTCCGAGCATAATTAAAAATTCACATAAATTTAGCTTAGCGGTGACACACACACATTCTAATTGGGTTAATTATGTGTCGCCTGGACCTTAAAAATGTCAGACAGCTACGCTCTCACCGCAGCATGTGTGAGTGTTGTCAGCTCCAGTTGGACAGTTGGACAGGCGAGGACTTCCAAGTACATTAACAGCAAATTATGTTGTCGCACATGAGAGGTGAATGGCAGAGGACGGGGGTGGTTGTGAAATGTGGCAGAAAAATAAGGGTATTCCCGGCAGAATATGAAGACTTTAGCTATTTTCTCTATACCTTTGAGTATGCATGATTAATTAGGTATATTTTTTATACTAAAAGATAAAATTCATTTATGATGAATTTTCATTTAATTTAACAGCTGAAAAGCTGTTAGTTAAGTAGAGATAATCCCTTCAACTCTAAATTCTAATTTATGTATCTATACAAAATAGTTGAACCCTGAAGTAGTGTCTAATCCCATGCCTTCCTTATAAGGCCTCCTGAGTTCCTCCAACATCCGCACTTCAAACTATACCTATACCTATTCCATTCTCCAGCAATGTTCACTCTAAACTCTTTCATTCTTAACGCTGATGCCCTGTTATATGCTTAATTACACACATGCCCCGTTTGACATGTTCCGGACTGTGGTCCGCTTTTACGGCCACCTTGATGCATAATTTAGGCCACAATTTCGGCTAGCTAACGGCTTGAGTGGCCAGAAAAAAAGTTTTTATGCCACCGGATCTACGTGTGCGGTCCCCAAAGGCTGAACCGGAGAGCAGCAGCAGCAGCTGGCGGAGGTGGCAATAAAACAGATTCAAGTCAAGAAAATAACATGAAAAGTGCGACCAAGAGCCACATCAAAAATAATAAAACATAATAATACTCGTAATAATAATAATGCGAGGAGGGTTTGGTGGGGTGTGGAGCGGAGTGGAGGGGAGTGGCTACTGTTACTAATCCGAAATGTTCAGTGGCACTCGAAGAAACCAGAGACGCACAAAAGTATGCAACATATAATGGCAAATGTCAACAGTCTGAACAGAAAGGGGATTTGCCTTCTTTGGGGGCCCTGCTGGATGGATGGATGGAGAGAGGGAGGAGGGGAGGGAGGTAGGAAGGAAGAAAGGAAGCCAGCCAAGGCGAGACAAAATTAATTACTCTACGTGGAAATGTAATTACGAAAATATTTAGCCCCCAGCTCAGCGGCATGCCAGGGCCACAGAATGCCATTTGTCAAGCGTTGTCCCGCCGAGCAGATTTCTTCGGGTCAGGACATTGGGGCCTGATATCATTCACCGAGAAGTGTCCCCAAGTGAGGGTTTTCCTTCCTTACTGCTGCCCCTGTGGTTTGCCATTGCCATTGAGGCACCAATAATATTTCCGCATTCTGTAATTAATGATTTATGAGCCTCAGCAATTAATCAAATTAATCAAAATTTCATTAAACTTTGACGCAGTGCAGCAACGCCTTTTTAAATACCTCTCCGGAATAGATTTTTTTGCCTACAACCCCTATCTATATCCTCATTATCTCTCTCTCTCTCTCTCTTGCTTCTGTCTTCTGTCTTCTGACATTTGTGCGTGCCATATGCACATTAATTCCGCAAATGAGAAACTTTTCCACACAGCGCGTGGAAAAAAGTTTTCTTTATGGCCCACTTACGTACGGGGGCCACAGAACGATGCGGTTTCCCTTCGCATAGGGTCGGTAGGCCTTCTGCGGTAATTATCCACTCAGCTAGGCTACGGCCTACGGCCTACTGGCGCTATTGCGTTACTATGTAAATTTACTCGGAATTGGTTTGCAGTTGCAGTATTGCAATGGGATTGTAATGCAAATGCCAAGCAATCGCCTAGATGGGTCTTGCTTTGGCAAAAGGTGTGATGTTTATATGATTTCCAAAGCAGAGACTCAGATGGAGGATATGACTCAGACCATCGATTGATCATTTTGAGACACTTTATTAACTTTTATCCATCCATTCATTCATTCATCCTTTTTTCATTTGAGTTCTAAGTTTTAAGCTCGCCTTCGCTTGCATTCACAAAGATAAGTTGAGAATCGACAACTCTATTATATATTGTACAACTATGTGCATATATATATGTATTCCCATTCCGAATCATAATCTGGGATTCTTCGAATGCCTTCGCCCCAAAAGTATGCCACTGAATCCCTTTTGTGCCTGCTAACCAAGCGGCGCAAATTGAATTCCGACCCAGGGCCAAAGCCAGAGAGCCAGAGAGCCAGAGCCAGAACCAGAACGATTATGCGGATGGCTATAAGGACGTCGCGGATGCCGATGCGGATGGCTATGTCTCGCTTACAGTGTTGACAGCTCCGCTGACATCGCAAGCCATAAACACGGCTACCCAGGCAGCGCATGGGTGCTGGTTATGGCCAGGGTGGCAAGCATGGACCGGTCTGGGTTTGTGTGTTGCCTCCGGGCGTAAAACCGCAAAATTTAATTCCCTTATCAAAAAGTGACAAGCGTGCGTAGTTAATGCAATTTTGCAGCGCATTTAACATGACGTGACTGCCTCTGGAGAAGAGGAAAACGGAAGAAAAACGGCTGATGAAAATGATGGCAAATCAATCGAATAACGCCAGTTCTTTTGGTCAGGGTGCGCTGTCCGAACCAGCGGAAGTTGTTTACGCGAAGGACGCATCTGAAACAAGCTCAATGCTGTCGCTGCTTGCTACGGGGAAAAACCTCAATTTGCACTGCTGCGAAAACTTGCCCACTTTTGGGGCAAATTACAATTCCGCTGATTGCATTCCCACGTCGTGGCACTGGCACTGGCACTGGGACGTCGGACGTCTGACGTCTTCTTCTATCGTCCGTCTATCTCCTAACTCAAAGCGCCTTCGGCTCATTCACATTGCCACGCGTTATTCACACTTTACGCCTAGATTTTGAGCGCCATCCTTTAGCGGATCCTTTAACTGTTTTGCATATTTGTGTGCCATACGAAACCCTGGATTCCGTAGTCCTTAGTCCTTGGTTCTTGGTTCCTCCGCTGTTGCTGTTGCTGTTTTTGTTTCGTTTGGTAGTTTTGCATTCATTGCGAGAGAGATAAAAATAATGAACATTGCAAAGGCAAAAGTCGGGAAGCGAAAGAAAAAATAACACCAACTCTACAGAGCTCTACCTCTCAGTCCTACCCCACCTTTCACCCCCTTTCACACTGGGTCTGGGTCTGGGATCTGTGCGTGCAACGGTTCTGCTGCGATTCAGCCAAGTTTTTGTTGGCGTGGATTTATGTGTACAAATACATACGAGTATATCCGTATACATATACATACATATGTATAGAGTATGAGTATTCATGGGTGTATCCTCCTTCTTTGAGTGAGAAATGGGCGTAACTCCTGGGTTTTCCTTTCCTGGCGAGCACCCCGCATCAGGCAAATTGCTTGTAAGTTCAACTCGTATTTTGCATTGTGCCTCACTTCCGACAGTTAAATTAAAGCCATTGTCTGACGCGGTCCGACTTGGTCCGAGTGTTGGCCGCCCACTGGGTGGCGACCAAGAGTTGTTGGCCGTTAGTTAGTTAGTTTTCTGCGCCTAATGTAACGATTGCTGGTGCATTTTTACCAACAACCAGGGGGGAAGAGGAAGCCGAGAAACAGGAACCACCATAGACGCCAAAAACAGTTGAAATACGACAGCGAAAACAATTTGTTGGCCCCAAAAGTGTTTCGTAAATCTTATTACGAAGATCTCCCTTCCCTACCCCTACCCCTGCCCCGCTCCTGCCCCTCCTTGAGTTTCTGGTTTTGGTTAGGGTTTTGGATTGGTTTGGTTTGTGGCTCTTTTGGCGGCGTTTTTTTAATTAGTCCAGCGAGCGTCGAAAGGTGGAATCCCTATGCCATGTAGGTCTCTAGATTGCGCGGAAATGACTTTAGGGAATTGGAGAAAAGAAATAGTACTATTAGTAGTAGAACTTGCAGTACATTCATTTAATAAGTATCTGGAGCTATTCCCCTACCAAAGGCAACCACCACTCAATGCACAAAACAAAAGGCAACTGTAAAAATCGCATTCATTACGGGTACTATATGGCAGTGGCAGTGGCAGTAGCACACAACGGCAGCGGAAAAGAAGGAAGAAGCACCCATCCACCCATCCACCCATCCGAGGACCACAGACAGACACCACAATGACACACAGAAAGTGTTGAGCTGTAAATGAGGGAACAATGTGGCCAAAAGCGGGGCGAAAAAAAGAAATGCCAAGTGGAAATGCTTCGAGTGCAGGCCATGCGTGGCGCGAACCGAGCGAAACGAAACAAACAAACTCGGGGAAAATGCAAAACGGATGTGTAAATAATTTAGACGAGTTGGCAGTCCACACACACTCACACACACTCACACACACACACACACACGCGCACAAAGAGTATCCCTCATGTGTGTGTGAGTGTGTGTTTGTATCTTTTTAGTTTATGTATCATTAAAAAATACTTACAGCAAAACAAAGAGATAGAGAGAGACAGAGAGATAGAGAGACAGTGAGAAGAAACAGGGACAGCGCAATGGTGAAGCATAATGAGAGCCCGGGAACGGCGGCAGTGGAAAAGCGGAAAATGTGCCATTTGCCAAATGCAAGGCAAACAGACGGTGAAGGGGGTTGTTTCACCACCTTCCTTTCTTTGGGGGGGAGGGGAGTTTGGGCGGATGGTTGCTGGTCCTGGAACGTGCGAGAAATGCAATAATTATATGCATACAAAGATACGAACACACACATTCTTTTTGACATGCTGCAAATTAAACAGAAGCAAACGAGAGTGGAAACGGAAGGACGGAAGCAGGAAGCAGGGAAGAAGGCGGCAAGACATTGAGAAAGAGAAAGAGACTATGAGAAGAGAGAAAGAGAGAAAGAGAGCGGAACTAAATTACTTTTTTGCAGCAAACTGCATACAATCAAATGCAACGGGATTAAAAACCATCGTGTAACTGTAAATTTAACAAAAACGATAGAATATACATACACTGAAAGAAATTTCAAAATAATTTCCATTGGAAATCGATAAGCAAATAACTTCAGTTTGAAGTTAAGTTGAATAAAAATGCAGTCGAAAATGCAGATAATTCCTATACTCAAAATAGTTGGTCAATAGAACAGCAGCAGCAGTTTCCCCCAGTGCACTGGGTAGATATGTAGATTCTCAGTCTCTGAGAGCTGCTTGTAGGATAGAGTGGGAGAGTGGGATTTGGTGGCAGTTGCACCTGGTAAACCTCCAGCGGCATTTGCATACCCGATGCTAAAAAACTATGTTAATGTGTGAGCTATACGGAATTGAGGCGAATTTAAAAGCAAGGCATGCCACAGAGGCAAACATGCTCGAGTCCGCCTTCGGGACAAACCGCAGACATTGAAAGTGTCGCACTCTGGTGGAGCAGAGCAGCAGCCCCGTGTCTGTCTGTCTGTCTGACTGTCTCTCTCTTTCTCTCTATAAATCTCTCCGGATGTGTTGTTAACTGCCTCCGGGATAGCTGGCTTCTGTTTCACCCCACACCTTTTTCTAGGACTCGGATAGACAGGCAGACGAGCGGGTAGACAGGGTAGCCAGGGAGCGCCTCAATTTGCACGCTTCGTTATTCAATTAGACACTTGGCACACACACACACAAACACACACACATGCAAGCACACAGACACACAGACAGAGTAACACAACCAGAGATAACCTCCGACAACACGGATACTCGTAATTTTGATTGATGGCCCAATAATGGCGGTGATTTATCATATTTGCATGCTAGCTCTCGACTCTCAGCTCTCCAACACGCTGGAAAATTAGCCGGGTAATATAATTAAATTTAGCTCTTTTCAACCGTTTGAATTTTTACAAAAAAAAAATGTACCTTAACAGCATTAAGATTGTTTAATGAGGGATTCAGAGCTATAGATTAAATACAACCATTTTCAAGCCTGATTTAGTTGAACATTTTTAACAATAACAATAACAGTATACTATCATACCGAAGATTTGCTGAAAATCTTTTATATTCAAAAGTCTATTTTTACAATAGACTATTTCTCATACGTAAAGACTCATTGGTCTTTGAAGAAGAGGTTTCTCCTCTATCTATTCGAAATCCTACTTGAATGCAACGAAGTTTAAATATCCAATGCCCCAATGGGCCCCTACAAAACCTGGCTAAATAGCTGAGAAATATACAAAAGCACATGCAATATACATGTACATATATATATGTGCATGCATTTGTGTGTGTATGTGTGTGTGGCGCTAATTGGTCTTTTGGTCTACAAATGAAAGCGTTGCTCTGGCAACGAGTCAGGGGACCAGGCCACGTGCTGCAGCTGCTGCTGCTGCTCCTGCGGCGACAGCCCTGGCGTATACGCAATATTTGTATTTTTTTCACTGCACTCTGTCTCTCTCTCTCACTCTCTTTCTCTGGGGCTACCTGCTCCTCTGCTGCATGTCTATAAAATCCGGCTTAAGCCTCTTGCTACCTGTGATATGTATGAAATTTTTGCTGGCACTCAACACCCCACACACACATACATGTATACGGAGTATACGAATGGGCGACAATGCCACACACACACACACAGACAGACAGATACAGCAAAAAAGAACCAAAAGTGGGACGCATTTTTGCCAGAAGCTTTAGCTGCCGGCGGTGACGGTGGCGGTGACAGTAGTGGTGGTGGCCGATGGTGGTGCTGCCTGTGGCTTTGCCGACGGCTTGGGACGCTGGTAAACACTCAAATCCAATTAAATTTAATACGACTTACTTGGCTTTGTTGCAGCCGCATGTGTGACAGAGACAGGGCGAATGAAAGAAAGAGAGGGAGAGTAGAGCGGAGTGGTGTGGTGTGGAATGGAGTGTCGTGTGCCATTTGTTTGGCATTTGGATGCTCTCGTTCTGGTTTCCCCCGTCCACCTTTTTTTTTTTTTATTCTTTTAATTCACTGTTTGTTTTCATTTTTCAACGCTCTTTCTTAGTTTTCTTCTTGTAATTCACTCGCAGAGGGTATAACGATTCTGATAACACCTTTCTATTGCATATTAAATTCTTAATCTTCCTAGAAACCAGCAAACCAACATATGCTTCTCTCTCAAGAACCTTTTCGGAAGCAACTTTCATAAATCTGTGGAGTATCTCCTAATACACTGTGCGACAATCTTTTTGTACTTTTAAGATCACTTCCTCTTAATATTAAATAATTTAATTCAAAAGAAAATTATTGATTCTTGATTCGTGTCGATAGAATAGACTAGTGCTCGGCACGGCCCAATCTCATGTGGATAGCAAAAGGCTCTGTGCTGCGCTGTCGCTCACGGACAGTATAAAAAACAGCAAACCTTGGTGTGACTTCGGGTCTTGCTACCTCGATTTTTCCAGTGTGAAGCAATAGGTCTATTTCTCCCGCAGCCATGTTCGGGTTTTTGCCAGCGCACTTAAGTGTATACGTGCCGAGCACTGGAATGGACATACCTAAAGATATGGCAACCCAAAGTTGAAGTTTTCTACCATTTCTTAGGTTTCTTCAACTATGACATTTTTTTAATATTTTTTTTTTTTATTGTATGGACTTTTTTACACCTTAGTTCTTTGGTGGCTTACATTTTTAACAAATGATCCTACTAATTTTTAAAAAAGTCCACTATTTATTACATCATTTATTCAAAGCGAAAATGTTGGATTTATTTTGTAGGTTTTTACAGTTTGCAAGGGTATACAATCTACGGTGATGATGCTTCAATGTGACGCTGCAAGCTATTTTTGTAATGTTATTAAGGAAGCTGCTTTTGTTCCGTTTAGCCAAAAGCTTCGGACTTGGCTTGGCTTGGCCTGGCTTGGCTTAATTAAAGCTTCACTTTGGAAATACAATTTGCAGCTGGAAATGAGCTTAAGCGAGCTAATTGAGTTTTTGTGCGAGTCTCACCTGGAAGTCACCTCTAAGCGGCTGATCAATAAACTCAATTGTCCGTAAACCGGCTAAGCAAAAGCAGGAAATCAGAACAATTACAGGTTAAAACCTCTCCCGACTCTGTCAATGAACGAACGGCTGGTGGCAGGCGATCAGATCTGGTCCGGTTTCGTTTCAAAGAACGTTATTTATACAGCAATTGTTTTGTGGTTGTCGTGCGCCATGAATATGCAAGAGTCTGCCGTTTGCCCCCCGCATGGAATATGCATGAAAGTGTGTGAAGTGCCATAGCAGTGCAATCTATGTCACATGCAAAACAGGGTCCTTCGAATGTCATGCATTTCAAGTATTTGGAATTTGTGGAAGATTTTGCATGAAATTTATTTGCGTAAGTCTCTCGATTATTCCAATGCTTAGCATATTAATGGTTGCAGCTATTAGACAACTATCACAGACAGAATAATCAAAAGCCAAACACTATACACACCGAAATCATTCCAGGAGAAAACTCACAACAAATACTTCATCGAGGAGTCTGCATCTTCCGGCAGACCGATTGGCTCGATTTGCAGATGCCATTGGAAGAATGGGAGAGAGGAGAATGAAGGTGTTGGAAAAGTCAAGTCAATCTGCCGCTGCCCGAAGTCCAAGAAAAAAGATCCTCAGGGCCAAGCCCAAGAAGTCGCCCCAGGAAGCATGGCCAGTGTGCCACATCTTTTTAGGAATGAGAGAGAAAACTTCCCAGAAAAATCAACATTGAGCCCAGCCATTGAAAGATATTTTAGACCTTGGAAGGTCCCAATCCCATACACATCGTAACTGTCATACAATTCCAGATTAAACGAAAGGCTGATGTGTTATAGCAATGCATTTTGCTTAGACTTTATTTATATCAACATCTATTGTTCTTAAATCAATAGACTGCTTCAGTTTGAACTGCTCATCCCAGGCCCCGCAAACTGTCCAAATTTCGTGCCCCGACCCTCTCCTGTTGTCCAACCAATGGCAGTTGCTTCGCAGAGACAACCCTTTGGGGCATCCCTAGGGCCTGTTGCACATCGGAGATCTCCAAACCGAACGACAGCGGCAGCAGCGAGATCAGACAGATCGCGACGAGAATGAGTTTCATCTTTGGCCAGATCACGGAGCAGAGTGACTGCCAAATGCGAGGTGGGGCGGGTTTTTATACCCGCAATTATGGTGCGGCCTTGAGGCTGGAGAAACAAAGCTTAAACAGCTGGAGATCTGGTGGGGCGGATGGGCTTCTAAATTTAAGTGCGAATCGAGTCCGAGTTCAAGTCCGAGGGAGAGACGCATTTAAGCTTTGAATTCCTCGTGGATTTCCGGCTGGCAATTAAGAAAATTGGCCAACCGGTGGATGCTGACAATACTGGCCTTACCAACCACCCACCAACCCACCACCGAACACTTCCATAGAGATTACATAATAGATTGTAAATATTTAACACCAGCCAGGCAGCCAGCCACCCACTTAACCCCCAACCAAGTTTCTGTGGCCTTAACAATGAAAACAATTTACCCCATTCACAGCTTTTTGGTGGCGCCTCCGAGCCTCTTACCCTCCCCTCATTTTTGGTCGAAGTTTCTCCAATTACTTTTTGCACGATTTGATTTTACATTTAACGATTTTTCGCACTTAATTAGAAGCCAGTGTCGATGTCAGTGGCAGACCAAGGAGTCCTCCAAAACGGGAGGTGGGTGGCCATGATTTGATTAAATGTGAAGATGAATTTTAATTAAAATCCAACAGCAACCCTAGCCCCAGCCCCAGCCCCAGCCCCAATCCCAAGCCCAGCGACTGCTTCAACCCCTTACCCAAAGCAGGTTGCGGCCAAGTTTTTGACACTCAACACTTTCCGGCCCCGTCTCCACCACATCTAATAGAGCAATAAAAGCCGCAAGTTCATGCCCGACTTTATAGGGGGTGGGGGGTGGATTGCGGGTGGCAGAGAACAGGTCCTTTTGTGGGCTTAGTCATTGCCAGCATTGTAATTTATGCAAAATGAAAATTAAAGATCCACAGCGGGTACAACTTTTCCAAGGATTAATGCAAATGGCAGACAAATGAATTTTTGTCGAAAACTACTTGCAAGTAATTTGGCCAAAACGGTGCCCCTATCCATATCAATTAAAGTGGCCAAAAGCCCTGGACTGCCATCAATCCTTTGGCAAATAACGTATGTATATCTGTGTTAATTTTCGAAGGAATACGACTAGCCTCTGACTAACAATGCCGCTTTGTCCTCCAGATGGAAGACTTTTGGTGAAAGTTTTCCAAAGCCAAAAAGAAAAGTCGAAGGCGAAGGCAAAGGAAAAGAGTGCCGAAACAACTGTGAATCAAACGCACTCGCCTTACGCTCTCTTTTCTGACAGTCACATGCTGCACTCCATAAGAGAAAAAATCTCAGGAAGAAAGTCGATAGACAAATAATTGATACCCTTTCATGGAATACGAGTATACACGTTTTGGTGATGGCTTTTAAGTGAGTGAATTGTAATAATTTTATTAAGTACAAATTGATGAACTATCAGACCACATTTTCTTTGGGCAGCATGGCAAATGCACATTACAAAATTATTAATTAAAATTAAATAATTTACCCCAAAAGAACTCGGCTTTTTGAACTGAAAAGCAATCGAATTTCAATTCCCAGTAATACACCCTTTAATCTCAATAGGGAATATGAAAACTGTTCCACAGTGGAGTTTGGGTCTTGTTGGATGAAGGGAACTGTGGTAGGCTGTGGTGGTTCTAGCTAGGGGGAGGGACACTCGCACTCGTAGAATTCGGTTGCCTGTCGCCTCCAATGGGCCGTTCAAAATTACGAGCCAACAGTTTCCGTACTGTTTTTTGTCATTTCCATGCGCTCATTGTCAGTTTTAAGTAAGCAACTTCCTCGTTTTTGTTGTGGTTCATGTTTGTTCATGGGGAGCAACAGCAACAGCAGCAGCAGCAGCCAAAAGTTTTCCGACCAAAACTCTGCCTACAAATGCAGACAAATATGGAAAAACTCATGAAATGCAATAAATTTTCAAATATATTTCGTGTGCGCGGCAGAAGAGTGTGAGTTTTTTAGTTGTTGTCTGTTTCAGACGTTCTTTTTCGTTTTTCTTTTGTTAGATATTCATTTTTCAGGACCTACATACATACATACATACATACATATATGTATAGTATAGAGTTTTCATTGTTTTAAAGTGGAAACTTTTTTCTTGGTGCAGTGCCACACACAGAACGTACTGATAAAGCCACGTTTTGCCAACAATCAAATAACTGAAACAGGGACGGAGACGGAGACAAAGACGGAGATGGCGACGGCCAGAGATATGTAATGACTGTTCGGTCGTTCGGTCAAAAGAACTGGGGGCCAGAGAGTGAGGCCAAAGGCAGAACAGAACAGCACAGCATATAAATCATAAGAGTTATTGCGTAAAGCCAGTTGACAAAAATTTACGAGTCACTCTATTGGAAAGGCCGGTCAAAAATAGCAGATATCGATGGCTGAATGACGAATATAGATTTTTCATTTAAAATTCCTTAACAGCGAAAGTTGTTTACTGGTCGGTGAAATGCAATCAAGTTATCACTTGGTTTTCCTGTGTCCTGTAAAGTGTGTAACCACTCAGTCGATTCAGTTTCCATCGAATCCAATCGCATATTATGAGTATTTACCAGAAATTCATTTGCTTCAACGTCAAAGCCGCGAGACTCGGGACCGCTTTACTTAGAGCTAAACTGTCAACCACCTTGTCAGTTTGTCAGTGACTGTAAATTTTGAGAGATTTTCCAATGAATTGCCCAAGCGTTTGACAGACACAACAACAATACTGGAAACGTAGTCCCATCACAAAAAAAGAATCAGCCATCGCCTCATTGATAGCACTGATAACTGTGGTCTGATCAAATTTTTTAACGCGCATCGCCTTTTCCGCGATAAGACGAGACCTGTCAATACCCTACTGCTGAGTGCCATGAGCGAGAGTTGGTAGTCGTTAGGGTGCCTATATAAAGTAGCGACCGCTGGTTCTACAACTCAATAGACGCCCCGTGCCAGAACCCAACGGAACGGAACGGAGCCGACAAAATGCTTAAGTCTTTCGCTTTTCTGCTGCTGCTGTGCGGCGCTGCCTTGGCAGCCGACAGCTACGATGGGTGAGTAGGATGGGAATGGTCTGTTGGTGGTACCAGATAACTAGATGAGTGACGGTGACGGATCATCCATAGTTACAAGATCTACGACATCAACACGCGCACCGTGTTCGAGAAGGAGCTGCTGCTGCGTCTGTCCCGAAATGCGGACTTGGATTTCTTCGACATGCCACGCTCCTTGGAGGCTGCCAGCCGTGTGATGGTGCAGCCAAAGGACCAGGAGGGCTTCGAGCAGCTGCTGCAGAAGTTCGGAGTTGAGTATGCGGTCGTCGACGAGGATCTGGGCGTGTCCCTCAAACAGGAACAGTTGGAGAACCAGAGCCAGCGTCTGATGGCCCAGCGTTCTGCCTCGCGCAGTATCAGCTTCGCGGCCTTCCATCGCCACTCCGAGATCAATGCCTATTTGGACGAGCTCGCCGCGGCCTATCCCAGTCGTGTGTCCGTCCAGGTGGCCGGCAAGTCGTACGAGAACCGCGACATCAAGACGATCACCATCACCAACGGCGATGGCGTAACCGGCAAGAAAGTGATCTTCCTGGATGCCGGCATCCATGCCCGTGAGTGGATCGCCCATTCCGGTGCCCTGTACGTGATCCACCAGCTGGTGGAGAACTTTGCCGCTAACTCGGCTCTCCTGAAGAACTACGACTGGATCATCCTTCCAGTGGTGAATCCCGATGGCTACGAGTACACTCACACCAGCACCCGCATGTGGCGCAAGACCCGCAAGCCCGTCAGCTCCTCCTGCTACGGCACCGATGCCAATCGCAACTTCGACTACCACTGGGGCGAGGTGGGTGCCTCGAGCTACTCCTGTGCCGACACCTTCATGGGAGAGACCGCCTTCTCCGAGCCGGAGACACAGCTGGTGCGCGATTTGCTGCTCGGCCTGAAGGGTCGCGGCAAGTTCTATCTGACTCTCCACTCCTACGGCAACTATCTGCTCTATCCCTATGGCTGGACCTCGTAAGTCATGGCGTGATCCGAGATCAGCACACATTTAACCGCATTCCACATTCTCCGCAGTTCTCTGCCGGCCAGCTGGCGCGACATCGATGCTGTGGCCCAGGTTGGAGCCGCCGCCATCAAGGCTGCCACTGGAACCAAGTACACTGTGGGCAGTTCCACCAATGTCCTGTACGCTGCTGCTGGCGGCAGTGATGACTACGCCTTCGCTGTGGCCGAGTTCCCCATCTCCATCACCATGGAGCTGCCTGCTGGCGGCACTGGCTTCAATCCCACCACCGCCCAGATCCTGCCCTACGTCGACGAGACCTGGGTGGGCATCAAGGCCATGGCCCAACATGTTGTCGGAAATTACTAAGCGAGTGCAATAAAACGCCGTATGATGTGCCCCAAATCCACCCACCCCCCACTCACTTTCGGGCCTCATTTCGAATTCCGTTTCCGTCCCAGAGGCGCCCCGCAGAGCGATTGGGAGTTGTTCGGGCGTATCGCACCCAAGTGGCATTGTGGCATTGACACACTGGCTATAATTGCGTGAGGCAGGCACTCGACATTGGCCGCAGCTATCGCCGCTGTCTGCTAATTGTGATCATGGAGTGCCCTCCTAAGTCAAGTGGCATCGTCCCCGTTCTACCCTAGTGGCTCTGGCTTATCACTGTTCCTCCGAAATGGACAAATTAACTCGCACGATCAGCTCTGATGGCTATCGATGGAAACAGAATAGAATAGATATTGTTGGTGTAGATTCCAGATAGTGGCCGATATGGGTTAACAGACCAATAACATGGCTATCTGGGGCTATCTGGGGCTAGCTGGGAATGTCCGCAAGGTATGACGTTTCAACATTTTATCGATACAAATCTGATATTGTTGCAGGTTTTATTATGGTTATATCTGATAACCTGATGCTATTTTTAAATGAATTTATTATTGAGAACAGAGGTGGCGGGCGTTATGCAAGCGGATACTTTTCAACCACTTTCCGAGCCATGGCCGCAATACCAACCCACGTCTCCTTGACCATCTGATCGATGGATGAGGCTGGTGGATCGAAACCAGTGCCGCCGGGTGGCAGTTCCATGGTGAACGATATGGGGAAGCCCGCATTGAAGGCATAATCATCGCTGGCCCCAGCAGCCACGTACAAAACGTTGGTGGACGAACCGATCTCGTAGACGGTGCCCGTGTCTTCGAAAATGGCATCGTATCCCGCCTTAGCCACCTCGTGCAGATCATCAACAGTTTCCGGCAGATCCCTATGGAAGGACAGAAGATAAAGAGTTGCTTGGACAACGATAGAAGATGCACTTACGAGCTCCAGCCCCATGGGTAGAGGATATAGGGGCCATAGGAATGCAGGGTGAGATACATTTTACCGCGATCGGCATAGCTGTGGATGAGATCGCTCACCACCAGTGCCTCCGGTTCAGAGAATGCCTTCGAACCGGCGTAGGTATCGGCGCAGGGATTCTCGGAGGCTCCCTCCTCGTTCCAGTGGAAGTCAAAGTTTCGGTTTGGATCCGTGCCGATACAGTCGGGGCTGCTTGGCTTGCGGGTCTTGCGCCACATTCGCGTGTCCTCCGACAGCTGGGTGTACTCGTAGCCATCCGGATTGACCACTGGCAAGATGACCCAGTCATAGTCCAGCAGCAGATCAGCATTGTTGGCCAGATTGTTCACTAGCTCATCGATCAGGTACACGACAGCAGCGGGAGAGATCCACTCACGGGCATGGAACCCGCCATCCACAAAGATGACGTTCTTGTTGTGGCGACCATCCCCGTTCGTGATCGTGACAGTTTTCATGAGGCGCCTCTCGTAGCTCTTGCCCACGGTCTTGACGAACACACGGCTCGGATGCTCCTGGGCCAAGTCCTCAATGAACTGGTTGATCTCCCCATGACTGTAAAACCGCTCCGTGCCCAGGCGTCCATTGCCTGTGTAGGGGAACCTGTTGCGCAGAATGCGATCCATAGCGAACTGTCGTCTCAGGGTGTGACCCACGTTGCTGTTAAGAACCTTGTAGCTCAAGGAGTGCCCGTCCATGAGCTGGACGAAGTTCAGCTGCTCCTCGGGATGGACCATGATGCGTGCCGGCTGGCTGCCGCTCGAGAACACCTCATAGTATGATTCATTCCTGGCCAACTCAGCCAGGGCCAGATCCATCACAGCCGTGCGAGCTTTCGATTGGACCTCATAGATCTTGTACCTAAGCGAATCAATAGAATTTAAGGTTATCCAGAAAAATAAAGAGTGTTTTCTGGTGATGTCCTACCCCTCGTATTTGTTGGACTGGACCTCCGTTAGGGCCAGGCAGCTGACAGCGAGTACAATCCAAAAAATGCCCATCTTTCCACGTTGCAGGTCCGCGGAGAAATAAAATTCTGAGCTATCGCCATGGCCCTCCAGAGCAGCAAAATCGAATCGTTATCAGTGTCTAATCAACGAGAAAGGTTTCAAATCGGGGAAAAAACTTTATGATTGTTAAATTAAGAGAACATCGTTAATGAGTTATTTACCGAATGCGACACTGAGGAAAACTACATGGTGTAAGGGAATAAATTTGGAAAGTCCCCCTTTAAAGTCGTTATTGTCGAAAAAAATGGCCTGGCAGCATGTGTCCGTGTCACTACCTTCTCAAAAATGCTACACACAACCATACACCGATAAGAATGCTGCCAAGCTACTGCTGCCCCGTTTAAGAAGGCCTTAATGTAGTTTACATCGAGTTGACATGTAGATAACATAACATTTAGACTTCATAAAGATGTCACAATGTAAAATTTATCATGTAGAATGTATGAGCCATGTCACGTCCGTTCATGTCCATTCCTGTTCCATTCCATTACGTTCCTCTGGGATCGGTTTGCTCAAATTTGAATAACATAAATACAAAAATGTTTATTTTATTCAGCAAATAAAAAAAACTGTCCTCGAAGCCGAAGTGCTTCTAGTAAATCTCGATGAGCTTCTCGGCCATGGCACGAATGCCGATCCAAGTCTCGGTCACAAACTCGTCGATGCGCGTGGCTGGGGGATTGAAGCCGATGCTGCCGGCTCCCGGCAGCTCCATGGTGATGGACACATTGAAGCCCGCATAGAAACCGTAATCGTCGCTGGCACCGGCTGCAATGTACAGGACATTGGTGGAGGAACCATAGGTGTAGACGGTGCCCGTGGCGGTCTCAATGGCCTCGGCTCCAGTCCGGGCCACTGCATCCAGATCCTCCCAGGTGTCGGGCAAGTCGCTAGAAGAACAACGCTTAAGGCTGAGCCAAAATATGGAAGAAATGCGACACCCACCTGGTCCAGCCCCAAGGGTAGAGGATATAGTTGCCATAGGAGTGGATGGTCAGGTACATGACGCCGCGATCCGCCAGGGAGTGCATCAGATCTCGCACCGCGATCGTCTCGGGCTCGGAGAAGGGCGTTGGACCGGCGTAGGTGTCGGCGCAGGGGTTGGAGGAGGCACCCTCCTCGTTCCAATGGAAACCAAAGTTGCGGTTGGGATCGGCTCCATAGCAGGTCTGTCCGGCGTACGTGTACGGCTGGCGGGTCTTGCGCCACATACGGGACAGGGTGCCGCTCTGGGAGTGCTCATAGCCGTCGGCATTGACCAGGGGCAGGATGACCCAGTCGTAGTCCTCCAGGAGGTCTGCGTTCTGCTCAAACTGCTCCACCAGCTGGTCAATCACGTACAGCACTGCCGCCGGGGATATCCACTCGCGGGCATGGAAGCCACCGTCCATGAAGATCACCTTCTTGCCAGAGCGCCCATCCCCGTTGGTGATGGTGATGGTCTTGAGTACACGCCTCTCATAGGACCAGCCCACGGTCCTCACGAACACGCGCCTCGGGAATCGATCGGCCAGATCGTCGATGTAGTTGATGATCTCCGCGTGGGTGTAGTAGCGCTCCGTGCTCAGGCGACCCTTGCCCGTGATGGGGCTGAGGCGGCGCTGCAGTTGGCGCAAAGCAAACTCCTCGGCTATTGAAGCACCCAGGTTGTCATTGACGAGGGTGTGGGTCAGCTGCTGGACTCGGAGCAACTTCTCGAAAGTCTCCATCTGAGCGGGACTAACGATTACCCGCGATGGCCTACCCGGCAGACGGCTCTCGCTAAGAAAGTCGAATCCCTCCAGACTGAGCTGGTGCAGGAGTTGTCCCTGGACAGCATTTTGTGGTGTCACCTCGTAGATGCGGTAACTATAGGGATATCCATAGATTACCAATCGACACATCTGTGTCCACGCTTTTTCTTACCCTTCATAGCCTTGATCGGCGGCCCCCAGAGCCAAACCTCCCAGCAAGAGAACGAGCAGACCCAAGAGGTTCGTCATCGTCGTTTAACTAAGCAACCGCGTGCCATGGGTCTGCCACTTAAATAGCCGCCCGCCGGTGCCAATCGACTCCATATCTAATCGGTTTGCACATCAATAAATTATTGGGAATTCGTCCGATCGCACTTACAGATCAGAACTGGCGCAATTCGCCTTAAATGTCTCTTTATTTACGATCTTCAAACTATGATGCGTAACGTCTTATCACCTCCGTGGCCATGGCACGCACACCCACCCAACTCTCTGTGACCAGGCTCTCGATGTGCGAGACCCAGGGATCGAAACCGGTAAAACCGCCAGCAGGCAACTCCATGGTCATGGCCACTGTGGCATTGGCCACGCCCAATGCATAGTCCGCCGTATCGCCCGAGGTGGGATACAGGACGTAATAGGTGCTGCCATAACTGTAGATGCCGTTAGTGGAGTGAATAATCGCCATGGCACCGGCTTCGGCCACGTCCATCATGTCTTGATAGTTCTCAGGTAAATTACTAGAGAGGAAAAAGAATTATATCCAATTATTCGGGAAATAACTTTTGTTAAAATGTAGTCCACACCAGCAATCATAATTGTTGGATACAATGTGATTATGGTGACATATTTCCACACGGAATGCACAGATAACACGACCATGCGCTTCTAATATCCAATACTATCTGCACATGTCCCATAAATCCCATGTGCGCTCCAGCACATTGTAACCAAATAATGTTGTATTACGTAGTCTCGCGACAACCCATGGCTCTTTATAAAAAGAGTACATCCTCTAGTTATCGCAACAAAATGTCCCGAGTTGTGTTCGCAGCTATACTACTCCTAGTTGGTGCCGCAGTCAGCTCGTATGGGATTCCCCATCGACAGGGACCTGCTCTTCGCACGGACGACTATTATAGCTATGAAGATATACTGGAGTACCTAGATGGTTTGGCCCGGAACTACGGCAATCGAGTGACGCTGAACAATGGGGGAACTAGGACCTACGAGAACCGGACACTGAGGAGCATAACCATCACTAACGGAGATGGGCGAAGGGGTAAAAACGTGATCTTCATTGATGCTACCTACCATGCCAGGGAGTGGTTGACCCCTGCAAGTGCCCTGAACGTCATCGACCAGCTAGTTGTGGGTTTTGAAAAGAACAAGAAGCTGCTTAAGGACTACGACTGGATTGTCCTGCCTCTGGTCAATCCAGACGGATACACCTATTCACGTACAACCGATAATGAATGGCCAACGAATCGCAGCCCAAGTGAAAGCGGATTCAATGGAACTGACCTAAATAGAAACTTCCGTGTAGGATGGCGTGAAGAACTGCACAACCCGAATACGTATTCTGGTAGTGGACCATTTTCCGAGCCGGAGTCACAGGCAGTGAGGCTAGTCATGGACCGTTTGGTGCAGGCCAAAAGGGGAATCATGTATATTACACTTCATTCGTCTAGTACCCTGATTTTATATCCATGGTTTTATTCAAAGTATGTTCCATGGCCCCGCCTTATCCCAACACTTCCCCATGTAAATGTCTTCCCCAGAATCCCCGCCAAAAACACCAAAGAGCACATTGAGATCGCCCTGGCTGGCATAGATGCGATGCACAACGCGCCATTCGACTCACCCTCGGAGAGCAATTCCTGGATATGATATATACAACGAATCTACGGGAGGAACCTCCACTGACTATGCCTATGCCATTGGCTTTCCCCTTTCCTTTACGCTGGAACTTCCTGGAAAGCGAGGGAATACCTTTTTCGGTTGGTTTCCTCCCCCCAATTTAATAAGGGAACTGGTCGCGGAAACTTGGATTGGTATACGTGCCATGGCCGAGAAGGCCATCGAAAAGTATCCGACCTCCAAGAAGACCTTTTCTAGAGGAATCCTATCGAGAATATCTGGTTAAATGCGGGAAAATCCTAATAAAGAGAGACTATTCTATTGAGACTAATAGAAGTTGCAAAAGAGAGGTACTCTACCATTACACAATTTTACTTACTTCGTGTATCCCCAGGGCAGAAGGAAATAGTTTCCGTAGGAGTGGAGCGACAGATACCAGGTCAGACGCTGGCTGTATTGCAGTAGAATGTCCCGCAAGACCTGCGACTCGGGCTGATCAAAGGGACGCTCGCCACGGTAAATATCCTCGCAGGGATCCGGCGAGGAGCCCGCATTGTGTCCCCATTCGTGGGCAAAATTTCGATTGATATCCGTGCCTACACAGTCCGGATCGGTGGTGGGCTTCCGTGTCTTGCGCCAGTAACGGGACTCCGAGTGAGTGTACTCGTACCCATCCGCATTGACCACGGGCATAATGACCCAGTCGTAGTCCTGCAGCAGCTCCTGATTTTCCTCATAGTTGTCTAGCAGCTGCTGGATAATGTACAGGGCCATCGAGGGTGAGATCCACTCTCGCGCATGGACAGTGCCATCGATGAGGATCACCGGCTTATTGCGACGCCCATCCCCATTGGTGATCGTCAACACTTTGAGGGCACGACGCTCGTAGCTCCAACCAAACTGCTTGACCTGGGCCCGCCTGGGATACCGCTCAGGCAGGCTGTCCAGATAGGCATTGATCTCGGCGTGCGTGTAAAAGGCCGCCAGCACATCGATGTAGGGCAGCTGGAGGCGCTGCTTGCTGCGCAGATTCTCCGCACGTTGGGCCTGCACCAGCGGGAACAGATCCTCGATCAGCAGTCGATGTTTCAGCTGATGGCTGTCGAGGAGACTAACCAAGCTGGAGGCTGCCGCGTGGGGCAGCATGACCCGAACAATGCTCTCATTGTGTTTGCGACTGGGACTGGGGCCAAGAAAATCCCATTGCGGCTTCTCTCTGGCCAACTTTCGCAGTAGGCTCTCTTCGTTGGTATCTCGCGGTGTCAGCTCATAGACCTGGTAGTCCTTGTAGTCCTGCCAGGCGAACAGTGCACTGGACTGCAGGAGTAGCAGAAAAAGTATATGTCCAATCAATGTCATAGCTGCCTGATTGCCCGATATTGACTGAGCTACCAAATGTTACTCGACAATGATCGTATTATCAAAGTTTATCATTTTATTAGAGACACACTGCCGACTTCTAACGATACGATACCAGCTCGACATCATTTATATGCTTCTGTTTATAGCTTAAAGAAAATAGCCCCCATTTGATCAGCAGGGATGGAGAAAATCTCGTCACTGGAACACCTGGCGGAACAGCGAATGAAAGTAAAGTTATAGCATGTTTACACTGCGTCTTTGCGTCTTCCCGGAAAGGGCAAAAAGTTGAATCCTCCCCAAATTGCGTCTATTCGGAAAATTCTATTTTCGCACTTCAAAATGTAACATTGGCAAAGGCGAAAACCGCTATTTTTTATAGTGTGAGGAACAGCTCCCACAAATTCTGAGCACCAAGTCTCTTTCGTACATTTCCCGGTCGTTTTTTATAATTAATTTGCAAACATAAATCAGCTGTTCTCATGACGCAATAACCTGCGTCTGCTAGTGTAAGCGCCTATTCTGCGTCATGTCCTCTATTGTGATATCGATAACAAACGCGCGACAGTCATTCAACACTGCCGGGAATAACCCTGTTATTTATTAATGATCAAAGACAACCTACATCTTCAATTTCATCAATTAGTTACTTCATCTATTCTCAGTATTTCCTTTAAGAATTGTGTTATAATATTCATCTCTTTAATGCTTAATCCCTAATTAGTTTAGTTAACAAACAATAAATTCAATTTGCTTAAACAGTTTACAGAATACAACGGCAAGGCTTGTCTTCCATGCAGTGCTAGTACAGACTAACATGCCGGATGAACTCAACGAAGCCGGCGAATGTCTCCTTGCAGACGTGTATGATGTCCGAGGATGGCACATGGAACTCATCGCCGGGCAGCTCGAGCGTGTAGGACAGTGGTATGCCCAGGCTGCCGTAGGCAAAGTCATCCAAACTGCCGGAAGCCTCGTACAGAATTGAGGCAGAGGTACCGGTGGTGTAGCGAGTGCCACGGTACTTTCCGATTTGGTTGGCGGCTCTCAGGGCCACCGAGCGCAGCGTTCCCACGGTGGGGGGCACGGTGTTTCTGTGTGTATGAGGGCGAATGCGAATTTAAATGGAATACAGTGGCAGAAATATTCGGATTTAATTGCTTTTAGCAAATAATTGAAAAGTAAATTGAATTTCTTTTCGGTCCATGTCTGGACACAACGCAACCCCCCCCCCTATATACCCCACGGGACACTCACTTCGCATAGCCGTAGGGATAAAAAATGAATTTGCCAAATGAGTGAACATCCAGGCTGAGTTTCACACGATGCCGATTGAATTCCAAATAGCGCACTACGGCCGATGTTTCCGGCTCAGAGTTGGGCGCCGTGCCCGAATACACCTCCGAACAGAGCTGTTGTTTGGTCAGAAAGAGACGGAGGATGGAGGATGGAGGACGGAGGATTAAGTCGGAAGGTCAATGTCGGTGCAACAAGTCGCTTACGTTCTGACTGGCACCCTGATAGTTCCAATGGTTGCCAAAGTTCCGATTGATGTCCACTCCGGAGCAGGCATGGCCGGCATACCGATGACGGTTCTTACGCCAGAATCGATCCTGAAAGAATCCAACGAGTACAGAGTACAGAGTAGGCCCAATCCACCCAATTCTCCTCCACCTACCGATGTGTGCGTGTACTCATAGCCATCGGGATTGACCAGCGGCACCAGAAACACCTCCACATCCTGCAGCACCCTCTGGAACGCACGCAGATTGCTCAGCAGCTCGTAGGCCAGATACAGCACTGTCTGTGTGGTGATCCATTCCCTGCCATGGGCCGCCGCCTGGATGTAAGCCACACGGCGAGGTCGCGTCCTGGTGTTCAGCGAAATCGACAGCGCGGCAATGTGACGGCCCTCGTTGGAGCGCCCCAGCGACTCGTAGCGACAGTACTGCGGATAGCGAGAGGCCAGGCCGCTCATGAAGCTGAGGATCTCGTTGTAGCGCGGATAGTGAGAGAAGAACCCACGCGCCTGACGACGTGAGCGACGACGTGGTCGCTGCGACTCCCCACAGTCGGCCTCCTGGCACTCCTCGTACTCCCCATCCTCGTCCGCAAAGGTGCTGTTGGCCTCCAAGGCGGCCATTAGCTCCATCAGCGGCTGCACTTGATAGCTGACACCTAGATTGGAGAGACGCGACTCGAATTGCGATTTGCGTGTGGGACTCACTGTCAGCACGGACATGTTGCGGGTGAGCAGCCAGAAGTCCAGATCCGCATCGTTCGTCTGCAGGTCGACCATATAGCGGAAGGCGTTCTCATTGCCATGTTCCACAGTGTATTTTGTATAGCTAAAAGTACAATTAAACCATGTTATTCAGATATCATAAGAGGACACGCATTCCAGTGCACTATCGACTATGTATTCGTACACAGAATCGTTTAATCAATTATCCCCATGCCACTGCTGCTGCAGACAATCATAATAAGGCGACTCGACTCCCGACCCAACACTGAGCACGGCGGGGGTAAATCCCGATGATTGCTCCACATGTCTCTCTAGCTAATTGGACAACAAATTAATTTACGGCTCTCGCCCCCGCCCTCGCCCTCGCCGTGGCGTCAAAGTGAGTTGTTGATTCATAAATTTATGCAAAGCAGATCGGCTCGGCCGTCTCTCCTCTCCTCCCATCGTATTTGTTGGCGTTTTGCCACCTCTCACGAATTTGTGGCCAATTTATCATTTCGTAAAATTCCACACAACGGAATAGACGGACAACGGACTAGAAATAATGAAGCAACAGGCAGCAATGGCAATGCCAAACAAGCAACATCTTTAGGTCCATACATATTCATATATCACTCCCCTGCCCCTGCCCCTGCACCTGCACCTGTGGATGACAAAAATGCGGCACCGAAAAGCGAATCACGTGCAGCAGCCGCCAGCGGAATTCAATGTTAATTTAATTAAGACCCCCCACCCCCTCCCTGGATTATTATTTTTCATTTTAACATAAAAATACGGTTTACCATTTATGAATTTGTTAGTTTTTCCCAAACAAATTGTAAACCAAATGAGGGGCCATTGTTGATCGGAAGGCCTTGTGAAAATGTATATGCTATTTATGTATATCTCTGAATGTTTAGCATCTATTTTGGGTGTTGAAACACCCCCCACCCCTACTCCTACCCCTACTCCTACCCCTAGACAGACCAAGAGAGCTGTGGCAGGAAGCAGCCAATTGATGATTGCCATTGCCATTCGGAATACGGAGTATCTACGGAGTGGGCCACATTGGTGGACTGCGACCGCAAAACAATCATCCATCATCATCGTGGTGCCGCTGCTGCTGCTGCTGCTGCTGATGCTGCTGGTGGTGGATTCTGTCTGGTGAACATTTTGCCTGGCGATAGCTTCGCAATTACAAATCGGCTGCTGGCTGCTGGCCACTGACCAAAACGACAAAACGTTTTGTGACGGCTTCTATTCGCTGCCACCGACGACCATGGCCCCTGTATGCTGTATGAGCAGTGGCTGTCTTTACTTATTGAAAAACTAATTGAATATATAAACTATATGGTATTCATGAAGGATAAAGCTTGAATTAAATCCCCATTAGATTCGATTTATTTTAACCTAAGAACCACCTCATTCATGGGAATCGAAAATGGAAAATTTCCTTTGAGAAGCAAACTGTCATATAGCCTGAACTGAATCCCAAGTAGCACATCATTTTTAAATCCAAACAAGAGTCTCGACAATGCCGAATACGGTTCAAAAGTTGTTCCAATGGGTCTGTAAGATCTTTCGCTATCTGTGGCTAGCATCCGTGCTGATGATACCGTGTATGGCCCTGAAAATGGAGGTGGGTAAGACCGGCACACTGGACATCTACATAATGTTTGGAGCCATAGCAGTGGGCGCCATCCAGTTGATAGAGACCCAACTTTCCCGACGACATTAGGATGTGGGAGCGGAGCCGGATGGGTAAGTTTAAGGGGCAGGGCCTCAGTGCAAAGATGTGAAACCCGTTTTCAACATGATGCTACCAACTAGTAGTCCGAGGTCCATCATACTATACGTATATATATTAAACACTTAACAGATTTTGGCAAACCAGAAAAAAAAACACAAAAAAAAGTCAATTAATGACTGGCCCTAAAGGCGGGCTTGCTTGATTGATGGGTACTACATTTTCAGGTTATTTTTACTTGTTTTAACTTGTTTTTTTTTTTTAATATTATAATTAAATCGTGTATCTTTTATTATTACCCTTCATAGCCGGCCAGATTGTTGGCGAGACTGGTGCCCGCCAATCCGACCAGACATAGCGTCAAGCTGCACACGATCCGCTGCCACATTTTTGCAGTACTCGTACTACCAACTGGCCTCCGATTATGTCTATATATCTATATATGTATATGTTTATATACACTCCACGATCTTTTGTTTAATCGTCTGGCCAATTATGTATTAAAATATGCAGTTGCATGGACAAGCACACGCTTTTATTTTCTTTAGTTTTGTTCACTTTTTTTTGTGTTTGTATTGTTTTATTTGCCGTTTTGCACGCTGCACTTGATGCACGATTATGCAACGAATATCGAAGAGTACACAAATTGTTTAGTTACGATAACTAGTTAAACATTTCTTTGGGCTGGAAATGGGTTGTCTGTGGGCTAAGAGGCGCGATCCGTGCGTTCCATCTCCGATTCGGGCGAAGACTGACGGGCAGCTTGAAACGCGGCCGAGAAAGAAGACGATGCTGGCCAAAAAATATATCGCCGAATAACCGAAGCCGAAAAATGGTTTCGGAGCCGCGCTTATTGTTTAGAAAAGTGAGTGTCAAGGTCAGGGCTCTACGACCACGACCAGTTTCCGAGATCCAAACAGATCGGACGCTTCGAACGCGTCACGAGACAAGATGCTGGAAGGCAGACAACCCAAGTCACCCCAACCCGATGGCTATTCCAAGACAACCACGGCACGCGTCTTGTCTATATATATTTCCGATTAGAACTTATGGTTGCTTGGATATTGAATATTGATTCTTGGTCTTCAGTCTATTAGTTTTATGCTAATTTCTTTAGTTTGGAGAACTTTTTCTTTTCTTTAATTGCGTGCGATAATTTTGATTGGTTTGTCGTCGGTCGTCGATCGGCGATCGAAGATTGGAAACTTGTTTTCTATAATTTGATCACTTTGACTGACGCACACCAACAAATTCTGTTCTTTCGGTTTATTTGTGGATATTTTTTGCATCCGCATGTGGCGGTTCGTGAATCGATTCTGAAGCCGTTGCTTGTTTATTTTCTGGTTTTTATAGAGGAACCCGAACTCGTATTGGCTTCCTAATGTCAAGCCGCTGATCTGCTGATGGTGATGGGGCAAGTATGGCTGTTCTTTGAATTCGATTTGAAAGTTTCAGACATTTGATGGGTAGACATTTTGGGCACTGAACTTTCCAACTAAACAAGGTCGTACCATCGAGAAAAAGGCGGAAGCCCAAACCCAAGCCCAAGTCTGGTTACAGACTCATCCTATTATCCAAATGGAGTTCATTAAATCATCGAGATCTATTCAACGTCACGTTCGTGATGATCGTCTTAGGACAGAAGCCAGGTCACTCAACACCATCAACCATCAGCCACCATCGATACATCTTCGAAAAAAATGAGGGGTGGGGGGGAGGCTGATGTCTTGACTTTGCTTTCGATTTCGCTTTTGTGTGTAATTATAACACTTGGCCATAGCTTGGGGCACTTCCGCACTTTGGATCGATCGAAGATCGTCGGAGATCGGTGCTGCACTCTGGGAGATCGTCGAGGGAGCAGATGAACTGATGAATAAATGAGCCGCCGTGCAGATCCATTGCCATATTTCCGGTGAAACTTGAAACTAGTTTATCCGATAAAATTTGCATTTAAAATTTGTCCAACTGCTTTAGCTTAATGACTATGCGACTGGCTTAATGCCAGTTCTTGATTTGTGTTCTAAATCATTTAAATTTATTTATTTCGCCAAGAGCCAGACAGCTTCCAGAGTCAGCGGCACAGGGCATTCAACTTTTCTTGCACGCGGCAAAAACGAAAAAAAAAAACAAAATTAAATTAAAAAATCGCTATCTTGGCTCAGAGATCGAGCATTAGCATTAGCTCTGTGTGTATTTCATATAAGGAAAGATCTACTATTTTGTGGTTGTTTATATTGTTATGTCTTCAAGGCATATGGGCTTTGAATGGAGAAAGATTTGCATTTGAAGAAAAGCTCAGTGGACAAAAGATGCGTGCGGCCTTAACCATGAACATGAACATCTCTATTATGTCTGTATATAGTAAGTATGGTACGGTACACTGCCATAGTTTTAATGAGGTGTTTATTGGCTTGCTATGGGGATCTTCTCGTATCGGACCATTTACTCTAATCAAAAACTATGCCAAAATGTCATAACAAAAGTTAGATTGCCCTGCCGCATGGCAAAAAAAAAAAACTGAAATTGCCCCTTGTTTTTGGGGCAGGTCCAGGGAAAACTTTCAACCAATCTGAAATTCGTTTGGGCATAATTGTTTGGAATTTTGTTCGTTAATTTGTAAACAGTTTTATGGTACATTACTCGTACAGTTCGTCATTCCAAACAGGAGACAGCCATCAAGGCAGCAGCGGGACCAAAAGCGGAAAAAATAACGTAAAAAAAATTTAACAAAGTTTTGGGCCCTTTATATTTGCCAACATGCTAATGACATAATGTGCATACTTCAGAAGGGGTTCCGAAGACCGAGGACCGAGGACCGGGGACCAACTGACTGACTGACTGACTGACTGGTAAAGGACTTCCTTCGGCCCAGGCCTTTGCGTGTCTATGGCATTGCAATACAAAAAGAAATTCTGGGGGAATATGTCTAAACAGATTGCTGGATTGAAGACTACAGAATATCCTGTTTTTAATTATTTTAATAACATAATATACAAAATAAAAGTAACATTTTATTTTTTATTACAATGGATTCTCCCTTCTTTTTTCTCTTAAATGCTTCCGTGAGAAAAGTTCCCGCAAAGTTTAAGAATGCCTCCATCTCGTCACTAATCAGCCTCAATTTGTAGTTAGAGGGTAGCACTATAGAAAAAGGGAAACAATGTATTATGTAGACATAGCCAGATGTAAATATATGGCAGTCACTGTGTCAGGAAGTTTACTAAAAGACCGTTAAATGAAAATCGGCACGAACAGGGGGGCTTCGCTTCGCTTTGGCATCGGCTTTAGCTTTAGCTTTGGCTTCCCGTATAAATCAACTGGTTGCCCTGACTGTTGCCTATCCTATACCAATTTATACTATACTATATATATTTAGCTGTACATACATATGTATGTATGTATATGTACAACGACCTGCCGCGCACTTTTGACTTTTGCGTTGACATGACATTTGCCAGGCAATGCAAATATATTAGACTATGCAACAAGTTGATGGTACAACAGAAAATACGGATAGATAGAGAGATAGAGAGAACACAAAGTGTGCCAATGCTTTCGCTCCACTAAATTGAAGACTTTTTTAACGAAAAAAAAATTTGTAAAATAATTTGATAAAATGAAGTTTAAAAAAATTGGCCAATCTTATAGAAAATTTTTTAATTTATCGAATACAATGATTTTTCCTAAGGTCCGGCTTACCGGACTCGGAAAAGGCCATCTTCGCAATATTCTTTGATATAAAGATGCACGCAATTGAAGAGGAAGATTCTAAAAACATGAATATCCATTTTATTCCTTACCCTGTGGCACAGTGTAAATCAGAGGCAGGAGGAGCACAAATCTCCAAATGGTTTCCCCTGTAAAACGCTTAAAAGGGCTACGACTACGAGTAGGTCTTGAACTGCTCCTCGTTTCACAGGCCGCACGCCAGCTCTGGGAACGAAACCGTGGGGCCATGCGGGAACTTGTTCCCTGGTTATTTGCATTGAAGCGTGCCCTGTGCTTTTGGACTCCCACGCCAATGCCCACGCCTACACCCACGCCCACGAGTCACGTCAGGAACCCCTCCCGGCTGTCTGACATTTAGCATATTTGCGTTTTGTGGCAGCAGAAGCAAAAACAGGAACAGGCACAGGAGCAGTTGCAGCCAGGACAAAAAAATGGATGGAATGGATCCCCAGTACGGGAATCCAAATCCAATTCCGCATTACATGCTACCCGTGTGCCCCAACTTATTAAACGTTGTCGCTGTCCCATTTACCCAATGCGAGGGCTCCATCCCGGCTCCCGGCTCCCGACCCCAGAACTCCGACCTCCGTCCATCAGAGGTTGTGTGCCAGTTCCAGTCCAGGCACAAAACTCCGACTGCCAATGGCCACGGACCGCACAATGGAAGACAATCCCAAACAGAGAGCACGGCTCGCCCTGCTCGTTGTCGAGCGGCTGGAGCTGAACATCAAAAACCAGGTGAAAAGCAGGCCTAGTCTTTAGACTAGGATCTAAAATAGCCTGCCCCTCTGAACAACCGTCCTGGAAAATCAGTTTTAGTTCCGATCCCCCGTGCGATACATCACAAATATTAAATTCTCGAGTAAAAATAATTTTTAGTTTTGCAAAATTTCTTTTTCTTGTTTCTCATTTTTTCTCGTAAAATGCAACCCACCAAACCGAAACGCGTCGTGAAGCCGGCAAAGGGAAAGGCCGCTGTGCCGAACCAGCGGGACGCACCGGTTGTTCCGCCTCGCCGCGTCATCATACCGCGTCCGGATGTGCTGCACAACTATCTCGATCACAAGCAGATCTGCCAGTACCTGGATTACCTGACCAACCGGTATCCGCACTTTGTGAGGACCTACACCCTGGGCCTTACCCACGAGCGACGGGAGGTTCGGGCAGTAGAGATCAACTGGATGAACTCGGCGAATGTGGAGCTGTCGCCGCATCTACGCGAGCATACGCCGCCGCCGGTGGATATACCGCAGTACAGCAAGATCGCACGTCCAGTGGTCGTCAAGGGGGATCTGTGCCGCAACACGATCTTCATCGAGGCCGGGACCCATGCCCGCGAATGGATCGGAGTGTCGACGGCCCTCAATTGCATCTACCAGCTGACAGAGCGGCACACGCGCAACATCGAGGTGCTGCGCAAGCTACGCTTCATCATTGTGCCGCTCGTGAATCCCGATGGCTATGAGTACTCGCGCACCAAGGTGAGTGCAACGAAGGGTACCCTCTCACTTTTAGCCCTCCAAATTTTCCCATAGAATCCCAATTGGCGCAAGAACCGGCGACCACACAAGTCCACCAAATTCGTGGGCACAGACTGCAATCGCAATTACGACATCTTCTGGAACAGCGGCTCCGGCAAGGTGAGCCGCAACACATACAAGGGCGAACGGCCCTTTTCCGAGCCGGAGACACGGGCCATGCGCAACATGCTGGACCGCCTAGGGCCGAATCTGCTGTTCTTCCTGTCGCTGCACTCGTACGGCCAGAGCATCATGTACCCATGGGGCTACAGTCGGGACCAGCCGCTTTTCTGGCGCGAGCTGAGCTCTCTGGCCAATTCGGGCAAGTGTGCCATCAAGTCGTACAACGGACGCGAATACCGCACCGGCAGCATAAGCTGTCTCACGAAGCGCACAATTTCCGGCTCAGTGGTCGACTATGTATACGGAGTGCTGCGCGTGCCCATGGCCCTGGTCATGGAGCTGCCTTCGCGGGACCTCGGCTTCCAGCCACCCGTCGAGATGGTCAGCCAGATTGGCCACGAGAGCTGGTACGGCATCAGGGAGATGTGTAAGCGAGCCTACGATCTGCGCAGTCAGATCAACCGCGAGGCGGAGCCATCGCTGCCAGCCCCCGCTAGGTTCCAGGAGGGAGCCGGCGATGGTGCCGAAGACGATGCTGTTTCCAACAACAAACCAAAACCTGCAATAGAAAATGTTGAGGGCGACGAAAAGGCCGAGAAGAAGACCACGCCCAAGAAGACCAAGAAGCGAGTGAAGCGCTCGGTGCGTGCCCAGCACGAGTCCATCCTACGGCTGCAGAAGAAAGCAATGGGCAAACCTGCCCAGATCCAAGCCGGACTTTACCCCCGACAAGTGCCCAAAGTGGCCTCCGCTCCTCCAGTACGTACACGTGGCGGCCATGGCGATGGACCCGTCGCACTGCTGACCAGCCGCGGCAAGACCCCAGCCTCCTCCCACATGCCTCTAGGCGTCTTCATGTAGACATTCTTTTCTTTGATTGTACCCTGCGTTAGTTAAATTACAAATTAAATGTGTTGGCCAACTTCCACTGGGATGGATGGTTTCCCAGGTTATACCTTTGGCTTAGGCTTTAATTAGTTTTGTCTGATTAATCAATCGGTTGCATGGGATGTGGGGGGGTCGTAACATATTCGTTTCTTTACAGGAATTCTTCACTTTTCTCTTAAAATTGATTGGTTTTTGTGGGGGGTGGGGTTTTGTGCTTAACGACTAATGCAACAAATATATTGTTGAGATTTACTTAGCATCGAACAGTTGCACACGAGGTGCGGCATACTTCTGGCGCAGTTTGTCGTAAACTTTGCGATCCTGCAAGAGAGTTATTCAGAGAGTTAGGTCGTGGCTGAGGTTTGTTGCCGGACGCCTATCTTACCTGCTCACTGACTGAGGGACGTAGCTGCTGCAACGCATCCTTGAAGTGCTGTCGGCGCACACACAAGCCCTCCAGATTGTTGTCGTCCTCAGCCAGGGACTGTCGCAAGGCATACATGGAGGCCTGCTTGACTAGCCCAGCCAAATCGGCACCGGTATAGCCCTCGGTTTGTGCAGCCAAATCATCCAGATCCACATCGTCGGCCATAACAGGACGTGTCCCATTCTTTGCAGATTTGGATAAGATTTTATTGTAGCGCAAAATCAATCTGGTGTAATGCTTACCTTGGTGGTTGCCTTAAGGATCTCGGCGCGTTCATTCTGGTCGGGAAATCCCACATACAATATGGTGTCCAAGCGACCTGGACGCAGAATAGCCGGATCAATAATGTCTGGTCTATTGGTCGCAGCCAGGATGTAGACTCCCTTGCGCTCCTCTACGCCATCCATTTCGGTGAGCAGCTGGTTGACAATGCGCGTGCCCGAGTTGTTTCCATCGCCGCCATCTGATCGTTTGGGGCACAACGAGTCGAACTCATCGAAAAAGATGACGCAGGGCGCAGAGTTACGGGCGCGTTGGAAGCAGGCGCGCACGGCACGCTCACTCTCGCCAACGTACTACAGAAAAGACAGTCCATTAGTTGGGGAAAGGAGCTATTTCAAGTTGGGGACTCACCATGTTCATCAGCTCTGGACCCTTCACCGAAATAAAGTTGATGCCCGCCTCGTTGGCTATGGCTTTGGCCAGCAGGGTCTTGCCACAACCAGGTGGACCGCATAGCAGCACACCAGAAGGTGCAGTCAAGCCAAGACGCTCCAGTTTCTCTGGGTACTTGACCGGAGCCAGGACCGCAAGCTTAAGCTCATCGCGAATGTCCTTCAGCGCACCAATATCTTCCCAGGTGGTGTCTGGGACAGTGACAAAGCCTTCGCGCTTGGACGATGGCTGCGTCACCTTAATGGCATCCGTGAAGTCAACTAAAGTGAGACAGAAATTGGGATCGGAAAACTCTTCTGGCGGATTGTCCAGAAAGTTGGTCAATTCGGCCAGTGTGGGCTCGTAGTAATCATTCTCGTCTGTCAGTGGCTTTTCTTCATCCACATCCATGGCAACGTCCGATGATTTGCCAGGCTTCTTTCCATTGGTAGTTCCTTCGGCATCTTTCTCCACATTTTCGCTATCGGATTTATCAAGATTCTCGCCGTCCGCCTTGTCTTTATCGTTCTTGTCACCGTCCGACTGCTCCTTGTCACCTTCTGCCTTTGCATCGGCCTTGACGATTGTAACAGACTCTTCATTGGGCTCATCGTCGTCCAGCTCGACCGTGGTCATGTTCTTCTCGCTGGCCGCGTGCAGTTCACGGAATTTCTTCATCGAACGGCGCTTGACGGCAATGGCGGCGGAACGGCTGACCAGTGCCATTAAATCGGCGCCCACATAGCCGGGCGTCAGTTCAGCAATCTTGTCGTAGTTGAGCTTAGGGTCGACGGACAGGCCCTCGCATTGTATGCGCAGTATCTCCCGTCGCTCCTTGCGCGATGGTATGTGTATGGCGATTTCGTGATCAAGGCGACCAATGCGACGCAGGCCGGGATCGAGGACATCGGGACGCGTGGTGGCCGCAATGACGACCACAGACTGGCCGAATTCATTGACCTTCAAGCTATCCAGGCTGCTAATCAACTGCGAGACAATGCGGCGCTCCATGTCCTTGGAGGCCCACTGTCGATTGCCAGCGATGGCATCAATCTCATCGAGGAAGAGCACGCAGGGCGAACAGTCCATGGCATGCTCAAAGACGTCGCGTATGCGCTCCTCAGACTCCCCAGAAATGCCACCAATGAGCTCTGTGGCCGGCACTTCCAGCAGAGGCATTTTTAATTGCTGTTTATAAAAAGAGTTTATAAATAATCGATATCTTAATAGACCTCAAACCGCCACTTACCCCACTAATGGCACGAGCCAAATAGGTTTTGCCACATCCCGGCGGACCATGCAACAGCAGACCCCTTGAGGGCAGCAGACCCAGTTGGAAATAGAATTCCGGCGACTTGATGTGGATGAGCATCTCGCAGAGCTCCTTCAGCGTGCTATCCATGCCGCCAATGTCGCGGAAACTTTCATTTAAATGCTGCATCTCCAGTTCCCTTCTGTTCTTACGCGAACGTCCCGAATGTCGGTCCGATGGGGACTGATCTTGCTGTCGCAGATGCTGGTAGAGCAGCGGCGGATTACGCTGATCTTTGCGTGAGCAGCTGCCATCAGAGTGATTCTTGCCAGCGGCACCTGAATGGACTGATGGTTGACAGAGTTTGTAACCCATCGTTATGGAAATATCGCAGAATTACTCACATTTCTGAGCTGAGTCTTGGCCAGGTCCGTGAATGATATTGACATTTGGCTTAGCTGCTAATATACATAAGGAACACGGTTGAATACCACCCATTCAATGAGTCTATTATGGTCGCTTGGCTCACCTTTTTTTGCTGCCACGAGATTGGATTCCGGCACATCTCCCATCAGGCGTTTCAGTGAATTGCTGCTGATTGTTGGCGGTGGCGGGGCCTGGGACGCTTCGCCGTTTGCGGTAGAGGAGGGCGAATCATCCTCGATTTCATCACCACTGGATATGTCAATGGGCTCAGGGATTGGCTTGGCGGCCAGTGGCTTCTTCGACTGGCTGTACAAGCTGTTCATCATGTTGTTCATCAAACTGTTGGTAGGGGGCTCGGACTCGTCGCTAGGGCACTCTTCCTCCGAGCTGCTAACCTTATCCAAATTATAGCTGTCTGAGATAATGGTAAATGCTGGAAACAAAGCAGTAAGAGAACCAAAATGGAGGCCATTAATTGCGAATGCACATGAGAAATGTCAAAAGCGGTCAAAGCGTGTACCTTGATGCACAAGCTGTCTGAATGGTCCGAACTTGCGACGCGAATACTCTGGATATTTGCTCATCAACTCCTTGGTCATCAATTTCACATCCAGATAGGTCTCGCCAATGTGCTCCTCGAGATACTGCAGTAGAAAACAACAATTAGCAATTCCAATCTGCGACCTAACCTTGTTTCGTCCTCATTTTCGCATTTCGCAGCTGCATCTAGCGCCGTTTTGCCGGCTAGCTGCTACCGGGGAAAATGATTTTCAAGTGCTTGCGACCCTCACCTTTTTCACTCGAATCGTAATCAGATGGTCATGCAGCAGTGGCTTGGATTTCTTCATATTCTGAAATCTAACATCCGAAATAAATCAAAAATTCCACACGAGAACAATTTTTACTTTACCGCAAATGCAAACGACGCCGTCGAAATCGGTGGTAATATCGATTCCATTGTTGCAGTTGCCACTGCGCTGCTTTACAATTACTCCTTCGTACATATCGATATTATAAGTTGTTTCCTTTAATATTATTCATTGCAACCTAAATCTCGTTAAACCGTGCAAGTCAAACGCATTTAATATTTAAACGAATTGTAATCATAGCATCAATTGTTTGATTTTATTTTCATTTTATATACTCGTTTTAATCATATATATATCGCTGCTGGTGGAAACACAATATCGATACATCTCGTCGATATATTGCTTAAACAGCTGGTGCTTCCCCTTGCCCCTTAACCGATGTTGAAAACAACGAAAACACGCAGTAGGCGCTGGAATTACTAAGTTGCAAAATTAAATGTGCTTTACATCTAGAAATGCTTGGAAAGCATAAGAAATAAAATTCGTGCTATGTACTGCAGCCAGCCGTCGAAACAAGTGTGTGCCATCATTTAAAATGATGCTCTAAACGATGATCTAAGAACAAAAGCTAAAAGCAGTGGATAAATCAAGAGTGGCAGCAATAAGGGAACGAAAAAAAGAAAGCTTCAACAATGTGCGACGGTGAAATTTGTGAGTTAGTGACTCAGCAGCAAACAGGGCAGGCCTCGCCGCAACGCATGAATGGCGGAGAAGAGCAACGGCCACAGGATCATGCCCCACTAGAGAAGAGCCATTCGCGCGTGCCCAACAGCGCCCCCAAGGTGGTCAAGACATTAGAGCCCATCGACTTAGTGGATCCTTGTAAAGTGGCTGTCTGGGGGCTGGATGAGGTGGTAAACTGGGCCACTATGGAAAACTTCTCCGTAATCTTGATTGGTTGCATCCGCGCAGAGCTTATTGACGGCGAGGTGCTGCTTGCCCTGACCGAGGAGGATGTCCGGGCGCTGCGCTACAACCTAGACTACAAGCTCTCATTTGGCGAGCTCAAAAAGTTCTGGATGGCTCTCTTCAGGCTCCAAAAATTGGTGAAGCAGAGCTGCGCCTCCGCGGACGACGACGCGCTGATGTTCGGCCTAACACAGAAATCCAATTCGCAGCCGCTGATTGGATCCTTTGGTCCGCCCACGTCATGCGCCTGTCCGCCGCCACGGCCGTTAGACTGTCCCAGCAATGTGTCCGACTGCGAGTCGTATTTGCGCATGGGTAGAGGCTCCATAGCCCCAGAGTACTTTAAGACCGCCATGAGCTTAGGTGAGTAGCCAATTGGCATGCAGGTAGTTTTCTAGTCAATTGTGAAGGTCAATTGTTCATTGATTGTTTCTCCTACCTTATCGGTCGTGTGCCAATTGTGTAGAGAGAAGGAGAGAGATAGAAAGAAAGAAAGAGAGCACCATTTCCCTTCAATCCATCTCCCGTATACTCGCTATCAGCTGTTTCAGTCATGAGTGTGTTGTGTGCTATCAAAAGTTCAATGTCACACTCTTTTCCACATACGTCACTTTAATTATTATGTTAATTATAGAGCAGTAGTGTGCATAGCATAGTGTTCTGTTGACGCGCGTTACTGATATTTATTTCTGTCTGCAATGGAGGTTATGTGGAAACGCCGCACGCTCGGCTTTCCCCTCTCCCCCACCCCCCTCGTTCTGGCCCTCCCATTCGTAGCGTCGTATTGATGTGCAGGGGAATTTTCAGTCGAACAGCCGTCTTTGTGTAACTTTGCGTGCATTAAATTTCAAATGTCGTTTTTTTTATATTTTTGTTTATCATATTCACGAGTAAGTATGTGTACCCTTCACGCTGGTGCCGCCTTGCTTTACTCGGAAACAGTGAACACTCCCATTACAAAACCATACGCAGAGTGGTTTGTGTAACTTAACAGAAAGGTTTTTCGGAAATCATTTAAAATTGTGACGCTTACTTCTACCATATTCCAATAAGAATTTGAACCGTTTACTCCTGTCTAGAGATGGGATTAGAAGTTTTCTGATAGCTTTCTCTCTCTCACTGCGGACTTCAGCGCTGATTCCTAGTCAAAGATGGAACCTCATTGATCTAAGAACAATACTTAGAATGAATTTCTATATGGGTCTCATGGTTTTCTTTAGTCTTGTCTAATTTGATCAGCTTAGTAACCGTGTTTCTATTGTAGGTTACTCGTTTGTCGTGACCTGGATAACGTCATTCGTTATGGTGATTGTACACGAGCGCGTGCCGGATATGAAGCGCTACCCGCCGTTGCCGGACATCTTCCTCGACAACGTGCCGCACATTCCCTGGGCCTTCAACATGTGCGAGATCACGGGATCGCTGCTGTTTACCATTTGGCTGTTTGTCCTAATCTTCCACAAGTACAGAATGGTGCTGCTGCGGCGCTTCTTTGCACTGGCCGGCACCGTCTTCCTACTGCGCTGCGTGACCATGCTGATCACTTCCCTGAGTGTGCCGGGCACACATTTGCAGTGCAATCAGAAGGACTTCGCCATCGACGATACCAACGTGGATATGGTGGGTGCCCTGCTCATGCGCATGACCCGCGCCTATCGCATCTGGAGCGGATTGGGCATGTCGATACAAGGAGTGCGAACTTGTGGCGACTACATGTTCAGTGGCCACACGGTTGCCCTTACACTACTCAACTTTTTCATCACAGAATGTGAGTGCTGGCAAAATTTATTCATTCATTGAGTGACTAACTCTCTTCCTGCATTCATTTTAGACACGCCACGCAATCTATACTTCCTGCACACACTCACCTGGCTGCTGAACATGTTTGGGATCTTCTTCATATTGGCTGCCCATGAGCACTACTCCATCGATGTGTTTGTGGCATTTTACATCACCTCGCGTCTATTCCTCTACTACCATACGCTGGCGAACAACAGGGTAGGTGGCCCGGCTCCATTCCATTTGCAACCGTACTTATATGTTCCTCACACAGGCTCTCATGCAAAGCGACTCTAATCGGACGCGCATTTGGTTCCCCATGTTCAGTTACTTCGAGAGCAGCGTACAGGGGATAGTCCCAAACGAATTTGACACGCCCGGCAGCCTGATCGATGGCCTGATAGATCAGATATTTAAGGCCAAAGATCTAATGATGGGGGGAGCATATCGCTTCTATATGGAAAGACATTTGTCCTCCAAATCATCGATTCATATATTAGGCAGCGAATCGGAAAGATTCCTACAACCGCGCGGATACAATTCGCGACAGACGAGCACGAGTGCCATGGCCACACCAGTGGCCAGTGCAATGAACACAGCTCAGCCCCAGGCACAGAACCTGAATGGGGGTGTCAAAGATGTCAGCCTTGACCCCTACTCCCCAAGTGGGAGCGATATCTCGGCCCAGACGCTCTACAACGAACCGCTGCTGCGTGAGAAGAAGGTGCTATGATTCACAGCCATTTGGCTCTTCCAAGGGGCATGGCCCGACACTCTCAAATCAATTTACCGATGCCGTTCTTCGTAAAGCAAAAAACATGCTGAAACAAAAAACCACACCGACTGATATTTTTATTTCGAAATCTACATTAAACCCCCTTCTACATTGCAGCTCAGATTCCCCTGCAAGTTTGCCTATCTCTCTCTCTCTCCCTCTCTATCTCTCTGCATTCTACCATTCGTAGTGCCTTCCGGGTGCATGTGTATCCCCCCGCCCCAGGATGTCAGAGCTACCATTTATATTCCCAGCCTTTACCGATCGGTCCTTAGTTTACGTATTATTTTGGAAAATTAAACTTTATTCGCCGGCAAATGTTCTGCCTGGGCGATAGAGCAGCTATTAATGATAGTCCCTCCTCATTCCGTTCAATTAGGCTTTGAACTAAATGTATTTATTATTGAAGACTTCTTTAAAACATTTTTTTATAATTATAAGCATGTGAAACAAGTGTATTTTTAGTTATTTAGTGTTAAGCTAAGAAAGTTTTTCTTGAACGCACACAAAAAAAGTCAATAAATCATTACGAATATTCTCAGAGAAGGCCAATCGGCGATTTGTAGACAAATTCATGACCTCATTATCGCCAATTGCACGTGCATTCCCCCACGACGTCAGGGCTACCAATATTGGAGATATTCACATTTTTTTTCAGATTCGGTTGAGGAACGGAAAATTTATAGTAATTTGTGCATAATTTTGTAAAGTTATGATCGCTATTACAGTAGATCCTACCTTATCCAAGCATTACTGAAATATACCATTTTTGACTTCTGGAAACTATTTTGTAAATAGTTTACGTTTCAGTAATCTAGTGCACGTGCTTGCTCCCATCGTTCGCACATGCCTCGGCTCATCGATGCTCGACTCTAGAGAGAATGCCCGAGAATACAAAAACAAAATTCATACCGTGTGCGCAACGAGCGAGGCACATTGCTGTTTCACTCGAGTCTTGGGAATCAGCTTTACGCATAAATCATCTATCTTGAGCAAAGTTTCCAAGAGTCTCCACGTCATATAAAGATATAAAAGTTAAACTCTATTAATCCTATAACAGAACGGTCCCATAAAGCTTTCATTATACCCCTATACTCTTTGAGTATATTCAATTTTTGGCGAAAGTGAATGTATATGTGAGTAACACCCAAATGGAAACGTTTCCGAACCCATAAAGTGTACATATTATATTCTTGATCCACATCAATAAGTTAGCCGATATACATAGCTGCATATGTCTGTCTGTCCGTCCATCTATCTTGCTTGAGGCTCAGAGACTATAAGAACTAGTGCAACCAAATTTTGTATGTGTGCTCCTGTTGTATCGCACTAAATCACTCTTTTTTCAGAATTAGCAGAATAAATAAATCCATTCCATGCACTTACTCATTCTGACTCTCTCTCTCTCTCTCTCTGCCTCACGCTTTCTCGTGCAGTATGCGCGCCCTGGCGGAAGGAAGCGAGATAGTTATAACCACTGGTGTTGGTGTGAGAAGAGAGAGATAGATGTGACCCCTGTGCAGCGGCTCACAACGTTTCCGCTCGTTTTTTGCTGAAATAGGAAATAGAAGTTAGCTATAGCATAACCCACATAACATAATCTCTCTTTGGTCAACATTTCAGAAATAAGTATTTCAAGAAAGACTCGAATCAAAAGAGCCCGAAAGATACGAAAGAAAGAAATCAGTCACTTTGAATGATGGAATGGAGGATTATCAGACTAAGGACGATGCGATGATAGCAGCAGCCTCTGGTAAAATATTAAGGATTTGAATCATTCGTCGAGTTTATTCAGTTATTGATTTTAGGCCATTTGTGATACAGGTTGTGTTGGTAAATAATAATAATCGGACAGAATGATAATAACTTATAGAGGTGATGAAATGAAATCTAACGTTTCAGCGACACAGATCGTAAAATGAAAGACCAAAGGGGGCTTCTACAATTCATTGTTTTATTTTTGTTGTTTTTTTAATATAAAAATGGCATTTCTTTACTAATTGTAAGTTTAAATTACTAATTTAAAGTATGTATGATTGCGGTAATTGAAAAATATATATATCATTTGTATATATATATATATACAATATATATATACATATATATATATATCTAGATATATGTATATATATTCTTGTGTATATTCTCCATGGTGTGAAAAAAAAATTGTTTAATGAACATGAAACGTCTTCTCTCAAGCGTATATGAAAGCGTTCAAGTTTTGACTTAAAGAATAACATTTTTTATTGTTTTTTTTTGTGTCGTTTTTATTGGTTTTGTTTTTTTTTGTTTTTGTTTGTTTTTTGTTTCTCTCGGTTTCCACTTCCGGCTTGGGTTTTCATTTTGTTTTTGTATTATAGTATAAAGCAAATCGAAACGTTCAGTTGGTGTGTCATCTTCCAGCAAAAGAAGGAAAACAATTAACAAACGATATACTCGAGATGAAAGCACTCGTTAATCCTTTTCTATAGTACAACTAATATGCAAAAATAAACTATGAATGGTGTGTGTTTCATGAGTAGGGTAGTGTAGTGTAGTGAGCTCTCCTCTCTCTTCATGCTGATGTAGTTCCTTTGCGTAGTTCCATCCTTATTTACTTCACTCTCGTCCTGACTACTCCGAAAAAAATATAGTTCGATACGTTCATAATCATAATACCTTATATGCTAGGTGTGTGTGTATGTGGGGTGTGGGCTGTGGTGCCTAACATTTACATTTACTGTAATTTCTGTCTGTTATGCACGAAGCTAGTTGAGGTTTCATTGAATCATCATTCATCATTCTTTCTACGGATGCACCACTCTCTCATCGCATTTCGGATATGCCTGTCCATCCATCCTGTCTGTTTGTATAGTCCTTCGCACTAGATTTTTTTTTATTTTATTTTTTTTTGCCATTTTCGCGTTATGTGAAAACATAAATATAACAACGGATTATGTATTTGTTTTGTTTTGTCGGTTGTGGCTGTTGCCTGCCGCCGCTATGTTATTCATCCCCTAGCGCCTAGGCCTAGCGCTAGCCAATACAGTATATTATGTAATTCTAGTCGTAAACCATAACTGCTTCCTTCGCGTATATTTCAAAATATATAACATAAATACAATGTATGTTTGTATGTATGTGTAAGTGGTTTTTGTTGTTGTTTAGTTTCCTTATTTCTTGCTTTAGTTTAAATGAGGGCTGTTGTTGTCGCGGTAGATCTACCGTCGCATAAGATCGTAGTGCAATTATTAATTTCTTTTTTTTTCTTCTTTTTTTTTGGTGTGGCTCAAAAGCACACGCAGCCTTACGACAAGTCTGAAACGGAAAAGTGATTAGGCAATGCAGTTTCCAATAACAGTGAGGAGAGACTTACAGCTAGGCGCTGCCTCGTAACGACGCTGTATCTGGTCGTACGTGAATTTCACAAAGGCATCGTACTGCTCGGCCAGTTTGGTGGTCAGCACGGACTCGTAACGCTCGCGCAGCTGATTCTCGCGCTCCTTGATCATGCTCTCGCATATGAGCTGCACCTGTTTGAATGTGAACAGCGCCTTCTCGCCGTGGCGCATCAGGTTCGGTGGGCTGTCCGGGCGACGCGGGCTCTCCGGTCCCATTTCGGAGCCGCTCGACTCGGAGTCCTGCATGCGCTCAATGGCGGCCGCTGTGATCGGCAATTGCTTGCGCTTGTGCAGTCTTTTGATTTCGTTGCACAAATTCTCGGCCATTTTGTCTGCAGGTGAATTTGGATTAAGGATATTATTTAGGTGTGTACCTCACCAGCGAAACCAAAAAAGTTACAACGTTCTTACCAGGCGACATCTTGGCCAGAGCGGCCTCCGAGAATGGGCTGGGCTCGGTGTTGTCTTTGGCATAGCGATTGCTGGGAGTCTGAGCTATCCCGGAAGAGATGGTGGGTCCATCACGGTCCCGCGACGGGGAGTTGCTGCCCGACTGGCCGAAGGGATTGCAACGCCTACGCTTGGGGGGACGCTGGTTCATCGACTCCCAGTCTAAGGCGCGTTTCAGTGTTGCACAGGCCATCGCTATTGTTAAGGTTCTCGGTGAAAAGTTGGTAAATTTGTTGCTGTGTAAATTTGTTTCTGATTATTGCCACAGTTGCTGCACAGCTGCTGTTGGAAGCGTCGTTCCCTGTGAGAGTCGGAGAGAGAATAATACTCAATGGATTAGAGGGGTTCGTTCTCGCACCTTGCTGGGAATGAAGCGAAAACTGGTTTCAAGGAAAAACAGGATTCACTTGCCACACACACAAACACACACACATACAGAATACAACAAATAAAAGAAAATGGTGCAGCGATTTATGGCCTGCCAGACAGTGCTGTCCGTTTAGCTTTTTTTTCGCAGCATATAGCTCGATTTTTGAAGTGCCAATCACAGTTTGGATGTGATTTTCGGTTTAATTAAATTCGAAATATGTAAACAGATTCCTCTTTTCCTTGGTTATTTGAATATTGGAGCCGAAAAACTTTATCTGGCTTTCGTTTTCATCTCTTTAGCTATTTTAAGGCTAGCAGATACCGCTTAGCGGGCAGCACTAATGCGCTGCAAGCAGCTGCTATGCTATGCTATCGGCACAAGAAAAGAAAAAAGGGCGATTCCAAAGAGAAAGAGAAACGAAACCAAAAGGCGCAGCGCAATTACCAACACAACTACAAATGCATAGCAATGCAGAAGAAAGAAAGAAAGGTGTAACCCAATGCCAGAACAACCACCACCACTACCAGGATAATGCGTAGCCTTTGAGGCATGGAGCGGCAGTGGTGGCCTAGCTGACGGCGGCTGTACCAGCTGTTTTTCACACTCACACTGTCTCACCCAGCAGAAGTTCACAGGCAGGGTTCAATTTGCAACACGTGCTGAAATTACTGCTCCGAGCTGGTACATCGAGATACAATGTGCACCGTTCGTTTTTAATAACCATTAACGTTTAGTGTTTTACGTGACAAATACCAGGCCCGAGGAGATTTGCTTTCAGAAGAAGCCCAAAATGACAGCAACTAATGCGATCACAGTGGTTGTCTCGCTCTGGCACACACACTCGCTCGGACACGCACACTCGCACAGCACAGCACAGCTGCAAGTGTGAGTTGGAATGTTGATTTCATGAAATTTTAAAAATGGTCGAATCGTATATCATTATCAGCGCCGCCCAGTAACAGTAGTGGAAATCTGGCAAGAAATATGTGGCCACACGCTTTTCACACCACCATTGCACTTACTTTAATAGTCTTTTCGGCGTTGCACTTATATATTTCCGTCGAGTTTCTGCACCACTTCACACGCGCTTTATTTACTTTTTTATTGTATTGTAATACTCCTCTGCTGGAACATACGCACGCACAAATGAATCAGATTGTAGTTAAGCGTATAGGTAATATATAGTAGAAGCTTGCTAGTTATTTGAGCAGTATTTCAAAGGCCACTAAAATGCACTGTCGTTAAAATTTGTATTAACTCTTATTTTTCCATAAAGTTTACAAATTTTTCCGTCAGATTCTTAACAAAAATGGACGACGATGCGTGCGTGACGAAGATGTGAAACAGAGGCCTAGGGATGGGGAACATATATCGATAATAGTTATTTTCCATAAAAAATTTATATAAATATATCGTACTTTTAGCGATGTTTTCCATGGAACTCCTCTGAATTTACCAGGCTTGGAGTGCACTGAATTTCATAAAGAATTAAATTCATTTTTTGTTGGTCAATATTCGTTTCTTAAATTCATTTTTTTTTGCCAATATTCGTTTCCCATTTTTTGTTTTATTAGCGGCCATTTTGTTTAAGTAATATTTTAAAAAATTTTAAAGATTTTTATAAGCCAGTATGTTTCCCATCGCTGTCCGATGATGGGCAAATGCATCGATAATACAGATATCGGCTCTTTCCGACAAACTAGTTCCGTTCGGTGGTTCAACTACAAAGTAGGAAATAATTTCAACAATTGACAATTTTAAACATTTTGCACCTCTACAAGCCACTACATCATTTTTTTCCGTGTCTTCGCAGCAATCATCAAACCTTAGTGAAAAATCTTGCCCAGTGCGTGCACGGAAATAACAACAAAACATTACGTATCAGAAGCACCAGCATCGTAGGGGCCAAGAGCAGAAGCAAAGAAAAAGATCTAAAAATATTTTTAATCGTCGTACTCGAATATTTTCATTTCGCGAAACGCGAACAGATAGAGCTTTAAATTGAAAAAACAACGCATTATTAAACGCAAGCCAAAAAATGGTATTAAAAGTCTACGTCAGCGGCATGTCCGGCAACAAGGAGGTGAGTGTGCCGTGGGCGGGGTGGCATGGGGCGAGGCAAAGCCTGCATAGAGTCGAGCTGCAGCTCGGCGGCTCTGGTGTCATGTTAATGGAATGTTTGGGCCCTGTCATTAGCAGCCAACAACGCAGCTAGCAAACTTAGATAAAAGACGGGTGACGATATGCACTGCAAATTCTATTTTGTTCCTCAGCCGTTCTTCTGCTTTTTGTTCGTTGGTGTGGTGTGCGTGTGACGATGGTGATATATACATATGTAAGTAGTGTGTGTACAGTCGAAACGTCATGCTAGCAAGTGGGTATTTTCTGTATGGCTGTGTGTGCGTGTGTGGTGGTGGCAAGAAGCAGCACAATGACCGCAAACATTTCATTGCCCATATATGTATGTATGTATAAGCTTTTTTTTTTGTCTGTCAACTGTGGATCTGTGCAACTGTAAAAGAGAGCGCATTCATTGATCACATCACAGTTGCTTCTTTGTGGATGCGTGGGCCCTCTCCTCTCTTATTAGTGTGTGTGTTTTGCATGATTCAGTTTTTCGCTTTTCTCCTTTGTTCCATTTGCAAATATCGAATAAGAACAATAACATAACGGGCTTTGTGCAGGCCATCGACAGCAAAAACATAGAGAAGAAGAACAGCGGCTACGTTGACAATAACAATCAGGGCGTAAGTGAGAGAAGCACGACTTGATGTCATTGTTTGTTGTTCCTGTTATGATACCCCTTACCCGCAAATCAGAGAGGTGTATTATCTTTTTGTAAACTTGTATTATCGAGCAGGAAAGAAGCCGTCTGATCTATTTAATTATATCATAAAACATGGTTTGAATTATTTCCAGAGATGACCTCGGAAATAAGAAGAACTCCATTAGGTACCGTTTTATGTAGCTCACGAACTGGCGATTTCCCGCAAAGTATGTAGGGTGTGTTATAGTCTGAATATCTACTATTGCTTCTCTTGTGGTGAGAGCGCGGGTGCGTCAGCCTCTAAAATAGTGCGTGAAGTCAAACGAAAACCGTGACAACTCTTTATCTTCTGATAATTACACGAAAAAAATAACAGTTCCAATTGGATTTCCTTATCGGGCTTCCAAGTGTGTGGATGTAGGAGTGTGCGTGTGTTTGGGCTTACCGGTAGATACGTATTCATTCACAATAGCTGCCAGGGTGGGCCCATCCCTGCACACTGTTGGGGGCAGGGTCTAGAAATCCGCTTGTACTAATATCGAAATTCTTTTAATTACAGGTTAAGAAGCGCCAACAGCGCGTCCTTATGATCCTCGATAGCAAGAACATCCAGTATGACACCGTGGATATCACAGAGCCTGGTAAGGAGGGGGAGAAGGAGATGATGCAGAACAAATCTACCAGCAATGGCGGCACAGTCAGCGACCCCGATCCCCGCCATCCGCTCCCTCCTCAAATTTTCAACGATGCGGACTACTGCGGTGACTACGACGCCTTCGACATGGCCAACGAGATCGACACCCTGGAGGTGTTCCTGAAGCTGGCCCCTGCCGACACCACGGCCGTGAGCAGTGCCCAGATCGAGCTTAAGCAGGAGAATGGCGATGCCAAGAATGAGGAGGACGGCGAAAAGGAAAAGGCGACAGAAGGACAGAAGGATGAGGCGGCACCCGCAGAGGATGGTGCTGCTGAGGCCAATGGCGAGGCGGGGGAGAAGCCAGAGGTTTGAGCTTAGGCCATTTACCGTATTTTCCGTTAATTGTTATGAAGCGACACACAACAAAAAAAGTACCAGTAAAAATAACAGCAATAGAATTAACATCAACTTTAACATCTAGGGTCACACTGGTGGCCGGCATAATGCTAATAGCAGCAATAACCCCTCATGTTATCTAACAGCGAACGTATCAGCACTCGCAGGGTTACCGCGTATAATTATTTAAATATGCTGCTGGAAAAAATAAATAAATTGCTCTGTAACAATTTATCAATTTTTATGGCATATTTAGCTACAATAAATGGTAACCCTGCCCTGCCACTCTACCACCCATCTATATCTGTTTCTCTACAGTAAAGGCGCTTGTATTTGTGTTCTTTAAACATTATATTACCCCGACGACTGCAATTCTTAAAATCTAAGTTTCGAAAATTAGACACTGCACACGCTCTTAATTAATTGTGTCAACACCGAGAAAAAAAGACAATTTTAATCAAAATATTTATAATCATTAACCACCACATCCGACACGAAACGTCTGTATGTATTTCACAGCAGCACACTTTAGGTTCTCATAAGCTTAAGTTCTATCATCTTAAATGAGAGTGAAGAAGAAAGCTGTAACGTTTGTGCAGCAGTTATGTTAATGCGAAAACATAAAAAGCGCTGCCTATGTAATGAAAAGGAAATATATTTGTATGAACTAAAAAAAATTATAACCAACAGCAAGGCTTGTTTTTCTAACACTCTCATCTAACACTGCAATAATCCACACTTACACTTTTTGCGAAGCCGCGACTGTAGAACTCGCTAGAACTTAACAGCGGTCGTGAACTAGAATGCCAGCACTTAACAGAGACAACCGCGACTGTAGAATGCCAGAACTTAACAGCGAAAGCCGCGACTGTATAATGCCAGAACTTAACAGCGAAATCCTAACAGTGGTAGTACGAACACAAGCTGCGACTGTTCTGCTTTGATTTTTCTAATGTGTGCGTGTGATTCTCCCAAAGAAGAAAGACGAAGAAGACGCAGAGACTTCGAGCGAGGATAAGGATAAGGCAGAGGGCGAAGGTGCTGACGCAAAGGAAGAGAATAGCGACGAAAAGGTAATAGATCCATAAGAGAAAAAAGCATGGAAAAAAGCTAACATAAGAATAGTAGCGGCTTTAGGAGCTAATCACGGCATGTTCTTGCACCGTAGATGCCAGATTTCTGATCGTATCTTGTACTATATGCATTTTCCACTTCCCCTAAAAACCATTCATAAACACACGCACCACTCCCACAACCCGCCCCCATATACCAGACTGAAACCGAAGCTGAGGAAGAGTCCGGGAACCAGGCAGCGAAGGAGGACTCCACAGGTAAAGAATCGAAGGAGGAGCAAGATGAAACTGAGGAACCGGAGGGAGAAGAGGAGTCCAAAGAGAAGAAAGACCAAGAAGGTGAGCCGGACACTGAAAAGGCTGAGGAGGAAACCGATGAGAAGGCCAAGGATAATGCCGAGGAGGTTTCAGAAGAAAAAGCCTCCGAAGAAGAGGATGCAAAGGAGATAGTTGAAGAGGCTGGTGGGGACAAAGTAAAAGAAGAAACTGAGAAAGAAACCGATGAGGAGAATGAAGAGGAAGAAGTTTTAGAAAAGGACAAGGAAGCTGTGGCGGAAAAGGAGACACAGGAAGCAGGCAAAAAAGAAGGTGAAGCTGAGAAAGAAGAAATGGAAGCGGAGCCAAAGGAGATCGAAAAAGATGATGACGAAGAATCTGGCGAAAAAATAGCAGAGACAGAAAAAGAGGCCGGAAAAGACGTTGAGGGAAAAGAAGCGAAGGAGGCAAAAGATGTTGCAGAAGCAACAGAAACCGAGAAGGTGAAAGAGACACAAGACGAAACCGCCCCCGAAACGGTTGAGACCGAAGATGCTGAGAAGAAGACGGAAAAACCAGAAGAAGCACCAAAAGAATCCGCCTCCGAAACGGCTGAGACCGAAGATGCAGAAAAGGACACGGAAAAACCAGAAGAGACACCCAAACAATCTGCCTCCGAAACGGCTGAAGACGCTGAAAAGGAGACGGAGAAGAAGGCAAGCGCTGATCCAGAGAATGACACACCCAAAGAGGAAGCAGAAGAGAAAAGCAGTAAGCCGAAGGCTGCTGAAGAAGGCGCCGAAAAGGCAGAGGCGTCCGGCTCCTCCGGTGAGGAAGAGAGCGAGACGGAGGAATAACAGTAAACAAGACCAAAAACCAACAAACGAATAGACCTAGCAACAACAACATCCGCACAACTGGCACCTATATCCAAAGTGTATTAATGCAAGGTGAGGCATTACCAGAGAGCGCTCTCACGATAGTCGCATACCTCGTTGCAGTACCTGAAACAAAAGAGGTCGAGAGTCACCTTGTATTTTTACACTTTGGAACAAACGAGCGAAGAATCCACGCGGCACCCACATGACACACACACACGCACACATTTAGCATATAATGCCACAATATTTTGTAAATAAAAAGAAAACCCACTAATCACACGAATTCAGGTGGTGGGTAACGAACCTTAGAGTAATGCTTGATACACCCCTCCCCAGCTCTAGTGATTTTTCAACAATTTTCTTCCTTCCCAACCACCCATCGACGCCCCCCATCCGTACCGCAGCGACAACTTTCTGCAACGACGACAACGACAATAACAGCCGCAGCAGCAGCCCCCCCATCTGTCGACCAACCACCCACCACGACAGACTCTGACCGGCTATTGGAAAGCGAGCGTGCCGCGACTGCGCAGTAGACGACAGTAGAGACAGAGGCAGCGGCACAGGGCACAGACAACAGCAGCGATATCTGTCTTGACTGCGCAGCCTGGAATGTGGAACTCGTTTTCGCTTTGAATTTATTTTGGAAATTATTATTCTTTTTTAGTTTTTTGACCACAAAAATATTTAGTAAACGGTACATGATTTACGTCTCTCATTTTAGTTTTTGTATCCAAATAACTAAATATACAGTACATTATAATTATGTTTAGTACAGTACACGGTAAAATGAAGTTTATAATTATTTACGCTCTAGTTCGGGGTCTTTTCCATTATAAAACTAGTCAAAATGCGAGGAGGTCTCGCCACGCGAAAATCATTTACTAAAAGGAAAACAGGGGGGAAAAGGGCTTCTGTTTGTTTCAGCTGCACATATCTCTGCGGAAAGGAGGGATATATTCACTCGCAGGGGCATCGCCAGTCTCCATACTGGGCTTGCGACTCATCACTGTCATGCTCGCTCTCTAGTCGCTGTCCTCCTCGTCGGACGTATCTGTCGTATAGTCACTCAGATTCTCTTGCTGATCGTTGTGCTCCGGCTCCGACTCGCTCAGATCCCACTGGGGATGGTCTGTCGGTGGTGCTGGTGCCTTCTGCACGTCTAGCTTAAGCTCTTGTTGCTGATCCATGCCCAGGTAGGAGTCTGCAATAGAATTATCATTAGTGTCTTCATTCGAAAGTCAGTTTCGGCCAGCCAACTTACCCGATCGGAGGCACACTGTGAACGTGTAGACGCCCGGCCAACGCGGCGCCGTGAACTTCAGCTGGATCTCCTCCTTCTCGACCAGGTTCGTGACGTGGTAGGGGGCCGTCAGGAGCGTGCGCGATTTGCGGTCGCAGATGTAGGTCCACCAGTATTCTTGCTTCTCCTCGGGGAAGAAGGGACAGTGGACGGTGTGCGATAGGCGCGACTTGCCCTCGAGACGCTCGCGCTTATTCAGTTTCTGCTGCAGGCGCTCCCACTCCTCGTCGTCGTCATCGTCGAGCGAAGAGTTGTTCTTGTTCTGCTTTTCGTCGTCCTCGCTGACGCTGCCGGCTGCCGAATCCACATCACTGTGATCCCCGGCATCCGATTCTGCCTCTGAGTTGGCGGCCTGCTCCTCCGACGCTGCGGCCGACGCAGTCGCCGCCACGTTGGCTGCCTTGGGCGGCACCTTCTTCTTTTGGTTGTTGGCAGGTTTTTTGCCGCCCTTGCCCTTGCCACCCTTGCGGGGCTTGGCCCAGGCCGAGGCCTTCTTCACGGGCAGAGAAGCGGCTGCAGCCTCGTCGTCATCCCCACCAGCATCTTCATTGGCCTCGTCGTTGATACCCTGCTTCTCGGGAGCCTTAGTGTCGCCGAACAGAGTCTTCATGTCCTTGCGTTCCAGTGTCACAGTGACAGTGACAATGGCCCCGGCAGTGACTACATTTGTGTTCTCGTCGTCAATGACCTCGCAGCGTATGGAGAAGTCGATCAGGGGCATTTTGCCCAGCACTTTCATGGTATTCTCGTACTCGAAGTCTGAGAGATTCTTGAGCAGCGTGCGACCCTCCTCCGGCTTCAGCTGGGCGAACTGCTGCAAATTCTTCACGTGCCTCTTCTTGTTCATGAAGTACAGATGGTCCTCGGTAAGGTGCGGCAGCTGCAGTAGCGGTGACTTGAACTCCCATAGGCCCTGAATGATCATCGGCGACATTTTCATGCAGTTCTCGATGGTTTCGATGCTAGGCAGGCGGGGCACGCGCCTGGCATAGGCCATCATAACGAGCTGGTGCACACAGGAGACCATCTCCTGCACCAAATACGGGCACTTCTTCACAATGAACTGACGATCGCGCTCCAGTGTTTCGGGGTTCAGAGTAATCCGTGTGAGATGGGCATGCAGGATGGCGCGTGCCTTGATGGAGTACATCCTGCAAAGTGGGTGCTCCTTGCACTTCTCGTTTAGATTGGGCAGCTGCCGGATCAGCTGTATTGAAAAATCGTAGGATTAGTAAGGAATGAACTAGAATAATGTACGCCAAATTCACTAACCGCTGGAACTTCGTCGTTGTCCGATTGGCGCTCCGTCACCTGGGAGTTGTGGCGCTTGTCGAACTCCAAGCTGGCAGCCAGCACCATCAGGGCGCGCTTGAGCAGCATGTGCGGGGTCTTGTGAATGAAGTAGAAGTACATTTGGGTGGTGTCGAGAAGGACCTTGTCTCCGCTGAAGCGTATGGAGCGATACCACCAGACGCCGACGGCCGAGGGCATGGCGACCATGAAGACGAGACCATACAGGCCCAGCACCCATACGCTGTTCTCCTTCTCAACAATCCACGAGGGCAGAGCTATGCCGAAGGACATGGCTCCGGGGCCATCGGGATTGCCGTACTTTTCATAGTTCTCCTTGGCCACGTCGTCGGTGAGGGCCTGGTAGGCCTTGCTGAGCATCATGAACGATTTCTCGTCGCCCGTCTCTTTATCCGGATGGAGAATCTTGGACAGCCTGTAGTAGGCCTTCTTGATCTCAGCCTGCGAGGATGTGGGCGGCACATTAAGTATCTCGAAGGGATCGAAGCTGGCCATCTCATAGTCAAACTGCGAGACCCGATATGTGAGGAATAGCAACAGGGCCCAGCCCAGCACAATGACAAGCTTGATGGTCCACGACCTGAGGGCTCTGTATGGCTCGGCATTGGCCAGAATGGTCTTCTTTTTCAGGCAGTCGGGGCACTGACATTCTTCGTTTCGCTTGCCGGGATCTAGAATAAATTTAACAATGAAATAATACTACGATTCTTAAACAAGAATAAAGAGTAAGAAACTAGGTTATCGCAAGGGTTCTGCTCTGGATAGACTTATGCATGGCTTCGATTCTCCAATGGAAAGTGTGCGCTCTAGAGAGGCTGCTGGCCGCACTCTACAGGAGTTACATATGTTGTCTTTTTCGACGAAGAGAGAATATCTATTTTTTGTAGAGAGTATGTAGTAAAAACGATTGTAAGAAATGGATCCATACTCTCTCTCTATTTCAGACAGAATAACAGGATTTGGATCAAGAGAAAGAGTGGCCCCGGAGGTGTGTCTCGTTTATACGACGGCGCATCACGACAAGTGGGCCAAGTCCACACACTCGCGCACACACACATGTACATATGTACGTGTACACAAGTTATGCTGGATCACTCCAGAGATCCATTCGGGAACACAGACATCGCGATATGGCGGCGACGTGTGAACGAACGCATGGAGTGCTTGGTGTCCCAATTGTGAAGTGAGCCCGACTTGAAATTCGTGTAAGCGCAGCTTTCACCAATACGAAGACGCTGCGGTGACGTTGTTAGAATAAATTACTGGAACGTGTCCATTTGCAATTGCGAGCGGAAAACACATGCACGTTGTTGTTGGGTAGGGGGGATAAGCACTCTCACACATACAGCCATAGACACAGGCAGGCAGGCACACACACACACACACAAAAACACTAAAATTCGCGCTGCAGGTGGAGAGCGATTATAATCAGCAGAAGGCAGCACTAACCTTCTTTCTTTTTACGTGGCCAATAGTAAATCGTCGTTGGTATCAATATTAGGGCCAAAAACGATAGCACAAAGTAGTAGAATGTTCCGCCGCTCTCGTCATATTGGAACTTTTGACCCGCCATCGCCTATATGTATGCGTCGGTAGGTCTGGCTATATACAAAGATTATCAGCGCGCAGGCTTTCTTCAATTTGCTGCCAGTCTGCAGTCTGGAGTCTGTTGTGTGGCCTTTTTCCACTTTTCTTCGCTGTGGCGGCGGCAGGCGGTGGCAGCGACTGCAGCTCCAGCTGATGGTTTGGCACGCTGGCAGTCAGTCCCTGGCCAGAGAGGCTTTCCGTTGAATTATTAATGAAACTTAATGTTAGCGAACGCGGGTAAACAGCATAGGCTGTTCTGTAGCAAAAAATGCTCGATTTCTACACCGAAAACTTAAAAAAGCTATGTATTTACACCGACGCATGAGACTGACACGTAGGGTTGTTTAGCTCGGGGCCGAACTAGTTCGATTCAACCGGGGCGGTTCGGTGGTTTTGATACCGGAATCTATCGACATCCCGATTACATTTGTTGCTCTCGAAGTAGATAATTCATCTTGAAAGCGCGCATCTTCAGATGCTGCAACGGATATTATATTTCAGCCATCGTTGCATGCTATTGATGAAGTAGATCTTATACAATTTTTATAAATACGTTCGTGCAGCATTACAACGTATTCTTTGTTCACAGCTAACACCAAACCCTTGCATAATTCTATACAAATCGAATGCTTTCCACATACCTAGTATTTAATCCGTAAAAGCGTTCACAAATTAAAAAGTTTTATTAAAAAAAACTCAAACAAAATTCGAATAACGAAACATCGATAAGTGCAGCCGGTGCAGATGCAGCTCTGCGAACTATCGATCGCAATGCTGTTTGCTGGTGGTCGTTGATATGAGTGATTTGATCAGGTATAAATGGGTACATTCCCGCGAATAGCAAGCCACATTTTGCAGTCAGAGGCAGCGAAGGAAACATCTAATGGCAGGGGCGAACAACAACAATAGAGCGGCTCCCCGTACCGCGCGCGAGGTTCAGCAAAACTTTGCCGAGTCTCTCGGCTATGCCGAGGAGATTATCTGGGATCTGTGAGTATTGCGCAGTTTTCTTACTGCACATGCACTGCTTGCGCACATGCTAATGATATCATCCCCAGCTTGTCCCAAGAGCAAAACGAAATCTTAGTGCGAAAGCTCAACGAGTTGATACGCGATCCGGAGGCACCGGAAAATAATAATAATAATAATCCTGATGAAGAGTCCGCACGGCGGAAGAAAATCGCCGCCAATGAAAAAGTTCGAAAGACTATTTTCAATGCGGTATGGGAGCAGCGTAAGTGCTGATTCACTAAATTGGTCCAATCCATGAGTCAATGAGTCTTTATTTTTAGGAAAATATACAAATCGCCAGTCGCTCCATTCCATAATATACGTAATGGTTGTCACCGACGAGGAGGACGTGAATCGCGCGGAGGATTGCCAGTCGTTTTCTTGTCACCCGGTTTTCCGCACGCGTCGTTGTGTCAGTAAGTTGTGTCCTGGCTATCGGAAGAGTTTGTATTTATTCCTTTATTTTTCGTTTGACCAGCCGGAAGCAGTGGTAGAAGTAGCGACAGCTCCAACTGCTGCATGGTGTTCGTAGACGAGAACGGACGCGTCTACCAGAACTGGTCCTCGTATGTGGCCACCAACGAGCTGCCCGCCGGTGTGATGGTTGCCCCCGAACGTGGCATTTACAAGATAGTCAACGGGCAGGTTAGGTTGGACAAGTACACGACACCGGCTGGCACCACCAACCGAAAGGTACTCGGATATCTGGACACAGGTAGTGCGATCGGTGGCTTTGCCGCTGCATGCGTACCTGTGGCCGCTCTCCTCACGCTACCGGTTTCCGCGCCCCTGATGGCAGCTGCCGGAGCCGTCGGCCTTGCCACTGCGGGCTATGCCACTGCACGTTCCAGTGTCAAGCTGGTTGATCGCAACCAGCACGAGCAGTCGATCAACGTGACGGACCGTGAGGCACGTGGCCACTGGCTGGGCGTAATCGCTGGAGCTGTGGGGCTGGGCGCTGCAGGAGCTACCAGTGCACTGTCGGCTGCCACTGCTGCCGGCAAGGAGGTCGGAGCCGTAAGCGTGTTCATTAACCCTAACCTTGGAAATGTTCACATTCTTTCCACTCTACAGATCACTCAGCTGACTGTCAATGGGATGAACATATCCTCGATCGTCATCTCGGGCACTGGCGTGGCCAATGGGGTGCTCGACCTGATACTGGTAAGCCATCCATCGCTGCCTTTCGACTTTCTCTAATGTCTTGCCTGCAGAAAGCCCAGGATGGCGATGATGTCACGGCCATGGATGTGCTTCAGCTTTCGGCCTCCCTAGTGTTGTTTACACACAGCGTTTACAACTTCCGTCTTGCATCGACCATTATCAATGATACGGCCAACAGCAAGATAGGCAGCTATCGCGAGACTCTAAGCAATCGCCAGCGGTAATCATAATACACTATAGATTTATTATCCTCTATTCTTACGGATTTCGGTATTGCATGCAGGCGCTCCTTTGATAAGGTGTCCAAGGAGACCATACGCATCCGTGGCAACACCAAAGGAAAGCTGGACATTATACGCGGCGTCAACGAGGTGCCCTCAAAGCAGCAGTTCAACGATCTTTACAAGATCAACAAGCAGTTGAACAAGGAGGGCGTGCGCGCTGCCTTTGCACCAGATGGCAAGGGTTTCGTGCTGAACGACCAGGTGCCCGCCAACACGGCAGAACTTCGTGCAAGTGTCCAGCACAATCAGGGCCCAGATATACTGGGTCAGGTAAATCAGCCGATTCCCGCCAGCCACGAGGCTGCGGGCAATACCAGAACGATTGGTGGGTCCCGTCTGCTGGGTCCCAATCCGACTGCCCTCGACGGGCCAGAGCCCACCAACTATTCCGTGGGGGCGTTTGCGCTTGAGCTTAGCTCCGTAATGGTCGGGGGTGTGCTGTTCGTCCTACAGGATTACGGAAAGGTGCTTTTTGAACACATTGTCAACGCCGAGAGTATCGAGGACATGATCAACAGCATGGCCAAACACCTGGGACCCGATGTCTTCGATTTCATAATGAAACTGACGCGTACCTTCATGGACACTATGCTGGATGAACTAACGTCGGTGCTGAAGTTCTTCATTGCCACGGAATCGGTAATGTACAGGATCCTTAAGCATATCCTCGATAACTATCGCGAAGAGTCCTACGATTTGATTGTTGGACACACCATAGATATTTTGACAGCCGTCAGAGCCTACTTCATGGCGTTGAACCCGAACTCTTACACCGAGCTTCTCAAGAAGTGTGACGTCTGCGATGGCTACTACAGCGTCTGCCAATTGTAACCAAGTCGCAATCGATTTAAAACTAACAATTCCCTCAAGAACGAAGGAGCAACAAATCTTACCCAATCACAATGTGAACGCGAATGCAGTGTTAACCAAACCATTATAAATGAGCACAACTTGACAACAAATAAAGAGGGCTGTAAGAGTTTTGATAGAGTCTACAATGTACTACAAATGTTAACTAATAAACAAATGCTTTTATTTACCATTTGACGAATCGTAAGATTATTAACAGTGTTTGAAAAGAATACGAGATTGCTCTCAGCATAGGAATCCCCGCTGACTGTATCTTTTCTCTGTTACTTGGCTTTTTCTTGTCGTTTTCCTATTCTATTGCTTGTACTCGTGTTAGTGAGATGGTCCTTGCTAGCGAGAGGCGAATATCTGGCATAGAAAAAAGGCTTCACAGGACATTGAACGTATTGTAATGGAAACGTGGCAATTAATAACGGAAACATATTCTTCTTGAAGTTCTTTAAGCCCTATATTTAAAGCCATTTGTTTGTTTTATCTATCAAAACTTGTTGAAACTTATCTATAAAGGGGAACTCTCCATAATGGCCTGGCTATAGAGTTGTTCGACCAACAGAAATAGTCTATAGTATTATACCCCATACTCAAAGAGTATATTCGACTTTGCTAACTTTTCTGCGAAGAGACCGATAGAATGAGAGACAAAACGCAAAGTTGGTGTTCGTAATCGTATCAAACCACGATTCCAGTCAAGGCGATCATAGTGGTCACGACATGTATGTTGTTTTCGTCGGTAACTCTCGCTTTGCCGCATGCGCTGTCATATAGTATCAATTTGCAGCGTTAGGATCCGCGATCCTTGAAGAGACTTGCAGGAAACCTTAAGACTTGGATCATTTGCAAAAAGTATAACGAATGATTTCAACTTGAATAAATAAATGAAATTATAATTTCTGCATTTAGTTTACTCGGTACTCGCTCTTGTTACAGTAATTAAAATAATGATAAGAATAAGACTTATGAATAACATCGATTGATTTCTCCTCCGATTCCTCCTCCTGCTCCTGCAGGATAGAAGCAGGGCGGCCCCGAAAGCGTGAGATTTTGTTAGCTTTTTTTGCTTTCTTTATTTCACGAAGACAACACAGACATATTAAGATCCAAAATATATATATATGTATTTATATATATAGATATATGTAAACGTGTAGTTATGTTTTGTTTGTAGCTTGTTCCTTTGCTGAAAATGTGTGTGTGTGTGTTTGTGGTATGTGTGGCATGCGTGTAAATTGTTTGTTTCCTTGTGTTTGTGTGTGTGTGCGTCATCCGAGGGGAGAGGGGTCGAGTGAAATGGATGGGGTGGGCAGGGGATAGCCATCCATACATCCAGCTTAGACACGCGACAACTGCTGCAGCAGGTTGCACGGCCAGAATGCCTCGACGCGCTCTTTGAGCAACTGAAACGGATACGAGATCCAGGTAAGTACTGTCTGTGCCAGGAGGCCCATCGGCTCCGGATACTGATGCGTGAGGAGGGCCAGCAGGGCCGTGAAGGAGCAGAGGCCAGCCGTAAAGAGTATAAAGAATGGCAGCTCCTTCTTGGGATAGACGGACACCTCGTGGAAGGCCGGCAGCAGTTCACGATCGGCGCACTCGGTGCACGTTGGATATGGATAGAAGAGATGGCCGCGCTCTAGCGGATACGGCAGCATGCGAAATGTACCCTCCCAGGTGCAGTGCAGCAGATTGAGGGCCCCCTCCACCTGCTTCCAGTGCTTCAAATGGAAGAATGCATAGGCCAGGGCCTCGGAATCGCCGCGCTTCAATATGTGCTCCGGCGGCAGAATGAGCGGCTTCGTCTCCAGTAAATACTTGGGCACATGCGGATTGAACTCGACTGCCCGATGGATGGCCTCCACGGCGCTCATCTCGGCCGGGCTCAGGCCACGCTTCGAGGCAATGTCCGGCGAGAATTTGTCGGCAACGGCGCGCGCCTTGAGCAGCGCCGCCGTATAGCAAATGGTCGCCGATTTAGGCAGCGAGATGTCATCGTATTTGGCCAGAATGGCATGACAATCGGCATAGGCCTGCATCTCCAGCAACGTTTCGATGAGATTCTCGTGGATGTTTAGCACGCTCATTATGGAGGGGATCTCCTTGGTGAGGTCGCGAAACATCTTGGCCGCCTCCTTCAACTTGCCCAGCTTGCGGGCGCACATGGCCAGCCGTCGCTTGATGTAGATGAGAACGTTCGTATCCCTGCGATGCATGCCGTCTGCGATGGCTCCCTGATGTTGGGTGGCCTGCGATTTACGATAGTTGATCTCGGCCACCTTCAGAGCCGTTTTCAGTATCTTCTCGGCCTCCATGATGGTCATAGCCTCCTCCTCGGCCAGCAGGATGTAGGCCGGGGCACACTCGGCATTGATTTCTAGGGCATTGTGAGCGGATTTGATGCGCTGCATGGGATTCCGTTCACGCCAGGCCGTCTGCATGATTTCGTACTCCTCCTTGCGAGCATCCCCCTCGCAGGTAAAGAACGTCTGATGGTCCTGGGCGCTCAGGTTCATGTCATAGTAGGTGAGCGGCTCCTTGCTGGTCGCCCAAAAGAAGCGCTGATACTCGGCGCCGCGAAACAGATTCAGTGGATTGCGCCACACTTTACACTCGGGCATCTGGGTGCCCGTGGTGGTGGTTGAATTGGTTCCCCCACCAGCGCCCGGTCCCCCACCTCCTGCGCCGACGCCACCACTACCACCACCATTGCTGCTGCTACTGGAGCCACTGCTGGTGCTGCTGCCGCTGCCGTTGCTAGAGTCTGATTGGGCATCGTTGCCATTGATCCAGGGACTGATGTGATTGATGGACACTTGCTCTGCAATGCCAATGGATAAATCAGTTGTAAATTGCAGATTACAGAGAGCCAGTAACCCGCGACTTACCAATAAAGGATGTTCCGTATTTGCGAAAATACCACCACTCGAAGATCAGGATTAGGCCCGATATGAGGCTCGACGTGCCTGTGAGTGCCACATAGAACTTTGGCGTCAATGTGCTGAGAAACATGGACGAGTCCCACATCCTGAGACACACTGCACTGCCACTAACTTTTGGAAATTGTGTATTTGATGTTGTTGTTGCCTGACGTTGCCGTTGCCGCCACGACCGAGCGTTTAGCAGCGCTTTCGTCGCCTCGCGTGCACTTCAAACCGCCTCCGAAGAGCAGTGGTTTACGAGCCGAACAAATCGTTTACAAACAAATATCCTCGCTTTATCCTTGGATCCTGCAGACTTTTTTTCTATAAAGTATTCATCGGAGTGGTGCAGGGGGGGAGAGCATTTAGATTTTCGATTAGAGTGACCATGCACCAAAACACCAAATAAATAAATGCCACTCATCGCTAGGCAGTCTATCGATTATTTTCTTACATCTCTAGAAAAATGGCCGCTCGCTAGCAAAAGAATAGATTTTTTTTAACCAAATCGAAGAGTCGAGTCGCGTATCAAGAAGTTGGATAAACAGAGTAAGACAAGTAGTCTTTTCAGAGGCCATAGAAAATTATGGCACAGACGGCAAGCGACAAATTAGACGCCACGGAGCCCACCCAATGCGAGGATGTTGGGCCAGGCGCACGCGTCGAAGAAGAATCAGAACCAAACACCGCAGCGGAGGAGGGGGTAAAAAAAGCGGGCTCCGATCCAGAAAAGTGTAAAGACCTGCTCGATACAAATGGTCTCGAAAAGGGGGCGACAGCCATGGACGAGATGAGTTCATTGGAGCTGGAAATAGCAGAAATGCATAACATAAACCCCTCCGATCAGGCCCTAGAAAATGCTGTCGAAAGTGCCTCTGCCAGCAGTGGTGGTGAAAATGGTAGCCCTGTTGCAGGGGGCGCGGACGAATCCGCACAGATGACTGGCGACGGGACGACATTGCCCGAAAAGCGACAGGACAAGGCCAGAGAGGTGGAGGCCAGCGAACAGGCTCTGGAGGAAGTGGACCTGATTGCCCTACTAAAGGGCACGGATACCAATGAGGAAAAGTCTGCCATGGAAAAGACCCTTTCCGAATTGGACAACGTTGATGTGGAAGTGACCATCGTAGGCGAGGGGCAATATCCAACCATGGAAGTCGACGATGACGAGGACAATGTGCCGCCAACAGCCGCCGCAAAGAACTTCAAGACATCGTTGCCCGCCAAATTGCTCAGCAAACCTTCCTCCTCCTCCACATCGTCCTCCCTTTATAAGCCCAAGCTCTCGCCCGAGCAGGCACGGGCCGTGGCCCTAGAGCAAATAGCCGACTTAAAGGCACAAAAATCGCGACGCAAAGAGCCCGTGGCCACTGTGGTCAGTGTGGTCAAGCCCAAGGACATTGTGAGCACCCTCAACGACGACTGGACCGACTGTGACTCCGACAGCGAAGCGCCAACGGTGGTTGCGGCTCCAGTCGTTGCCAAAAAGGTGGCTCTTCCCCAAGTGAAGGCCATCAAGGTTGGACAAAACAACAGCCACCTGATTCCCAATCAGCTCAAGGTAATCCTGAAACCGGTAAGCCCCAGGACTGTGGCTGCCTCCACGAAATCCGTGCAGCGGCCAAAGCCTGCCACACCCACAGAGCCCGCCGCTAGCGAAGCGCCTACAGGTAGAGTACAGATGCAGTGAAGATTTTCCCAAAGGGAAACTACAATTTCAGGGCTTAATGTTTTTCAGGGGTCAAGCGCAATCGTGTGCCGAAGATAATCTGGGATCCGGATGCGCCAGAGACGCAGAAATCGTTTGCCCAGTATGCCAGCTCCAAGGGAACGGCGACACCGACACCGCCACTAACACAACCAACAGTGGCTAGCGCTGGCCCATCAGCATCCACAAAGACTGCGAAACCGAGCTCCAGCAATGCGGCTAGGAGTATGCTCAAGAAAGAGCCGCGGACCACAACAGTTACAATTTTGGGTGCTATAGCGCCGGAGGCCGCCAAGCGTCGCTCCCGGACGCCAAACACAGGGCTGATGCGTGCAGCAACGCCGGAGGTGAGGGCACCCGCCAAGCGTCGCTCCCAAACTCCAAACACAGGCTTGGCCAATGGCGGATCCCAGAAAAAGAAGAAAGTGAGCGAGATTGATCGTCTGATGGGGGATGAGGGTGCGGCCAACATGATCCAGGCAGTGGAGCACGAGCAGCGGGAGCTGAGTGCCGGCGAAACGTCCAACAAGCCGCGTATGCGCAACCGGGCCATGACGGTAACCATGTCGGTACCCGGAGCCGCACGGGTGAGTTGTAGCCCCCAGCAGAAGGTGTTTCTTCCAGTTATGAAGTCCTCTTTCTTTTTCAGCCTGTCCAGACCATCCAGCACGCGTCGCCCAAGAAGGAGACGCCCAATTCAAGTCCTCCGAAGACCAGCAAACGTTCCGCATCTGGTGCATTCAATGCGGTCTCTTCGAAGAACGCCACTCTACCCGCCACTAAGCCCAAGCCACTAGCCTCCGACTCGTGGGACTACGTGTACAAGGGACGGGTCGATGAAGAGTCCATGATTATGCGACGGCGTTCGAACAGCTCGTACTCCAGCAATGCTTCCGTCAATCGTCTCTCGCTGGACAACAAGACGGGAGCCGTGCTCTCGGACGATGCTGCCGAGTCGAATGATCCCACCTTTAAGTTCCTGAAACCGGAGAACAAAGCGAACCAAAGAACTTCCACTGGAGGCGAGGAGGCGCACACCCTCACCAACGACATGAAGCGCAGTGCCCAGCCCAAGGAGACAAAGTCAACCGAACTGGTTGTCCTGCACAAGCTAGACAAGGTGGCGCATCTGGTGATCAATGTGCACCGCGGCAAGGCTGGACACACCTACACCAGCCAGCTGCTGCAGAAGCTAAACGAACTGCTCATCAGCGTGGCGAAGAACTCTCAGTACAACACAGTGCTGCTGACCGTACAGGGTCCGCACTTCTGTCAGGGCATTGACTGCCAGGAGCTGGTCGTGGGCTCTGTCGAGAAGCGCAAGCATAGTGCCAGTCAGCTAATGATGACCCTTAAGTGAGTTGAATCTACGAATCCACCATAATTCCTATCTTATGAAGTGTATTTTTCTCTGTTATAGAAAATATCTGCGTACGCTGGCTACATTCCCAAAGCCTCTGGTGGCTGGCATTGTTGGCAATTTAAAGAATCTGGGCGTCATGCAATTACCGCACATCGACTATGTGGTGGCCGCTGATGATTGCTGCCTCGAGACCGATTATGCCAAGATTGGACAGCTACCCGAAGGCTATGCACTCTTCCATAACCACCCAAAGGTCTCCAGTCACGTGGTACGTTCAAATCCTTAATTGTAATTGACATAGGAGAGTTATATCCTGTCTTTAATCGCAGCACTCGCGTCTGTTTCTGCTGGGCGAGAGCTTGAACGCTTCAGATCTGTTGGGGCCAAACAGCTTCGTGGACAAGATTTGCCGGTCACGAAGCGTCGAGGAGGAAGCACGGGCAGTGGCCACATTAATATCCACAACAACGGCAGAGGTATATGAAGCATCTTGAAATTACCTTATGGCCATCAAACTATCTTTAATCTTGAATCATTCGCAGTCGTATCGCAGTCTGAAAAAGCTAAATAACTCGGCCAGTTTTTCGGCAAACTTGCCGCGCATGGACGACGAGCTGAAGTCTATAGCGGAGCAATGGGCCACCGCCAGTGTCCAGGGGAACTTGAAACGATACCTGAGTGAGGTTCACTTGTAAAGCTACCAAAATGCTCTGGTAGTCTACATTCAATAATTATTCACTTTAATCAATTAAAGTCCACCTGTAGTTGATGTAAATTCGGATAGCAATTTTACATTTTAAAATCGGAAAGCCACCATCAAATAAGTATATTAATACTGTACAAAAACATAACACATAAAGAGAAGATCTGAAATACATACATATTTCACCTAAATGTATTTATCATAGGAATAATCAGATGACAATCCAGTTTTCCAGGATCTGTAGAAACCCATAAATCGAATGTTTTCGGTCGAATTTCCTTTATAAAAACCAAATGTTTTTGTAACTATTTTTGGAAGGTGTTTTCTATGGTCGGAAATGATACATTTTCTGCATTGTAAGCACCTCGGAAAATAACACCCTTTGTGCACAGATACATAAATATTGTGAGGACACCAGCCTGATCCTGTTAATAATGGAATGGAAAGTCGCAGAGACGCCGGCGCCTCGATTTACCAATAACCTATACGTGGTGGTCGACAGTGGACAGTCCAGTGCGGAGTCTGAGACCGAGTTCACGAATTAGAGCGAGTCCGAATAAACCAACGAGAGCAGTACGGTCGGCAATCTTAGTGCCAAAGGGGTACTAAGCCAACGGAGGAGCCACAGGACCGAGGCCCACACACACTCGAGGCGTATAATGCGTAACAACGTACGGCAGAGCTGACCGCTTTGAGGAGAGTAGGGTGAAGGAAGGTGAGGCGGAGTCGGAACAGCACCAAGCGGAGCTACCCCTGGAAAGAGTCATCGAGCGGCAAGAGCGTAAAGATAAAGCTCCACAGACTGTAGCCTAGCGAATATACATAATAGGCCTAAGATACCAACAGAGTAATTAAACCCATCCAGACGTGCAGTTCTTAATTGTCGATAAGGCAATATATGTACATATTTGTTGCAACGAACCCACCGACCGCTGCGCAGTTTGAGTTTGCAGTTTTATTTTGCTCCAGTTTCCATTTGGCGCCAATCGATTTTAGCCATTCGCTTCGAACACCCAACAGCTGGGTGCTGCTTACCAACACTGGCAGTAGACAATTCAAATTTTTCGATTTTTTTTTTTGTTACCGGTTTATAAGTATATTGGGGTTCTTCTATTTAATGTACAGTGTAATGTAATGCATGCAACTAGTAATTAAACTACTAATGTCTATGTTTGATGTATGCCCGACAGCAGCTACTAACTAGAGGATGCTTAAATGCACATTCCGCCGCTCCGTTCCGTTCTCGCTGAACGCCTAGTTGTGTTTCTCGTCCTCGTTGTAGGCAGGCAACTCGGACTGAATACGCAGAAGGCGCACGTTGGTGACCAATTTCCATTCGTTCAGCGGCTGCTCCTCGGACTCCACAAAGCTGGACCAGTAGGTGACCAGCTCCTGTGAGCCATCCTGGTCCAGATCGGCTATAAGCATCGAGTGCTCCTGGTTGTTAATATCCGGCTGGCACACCATCTCGTTGCGGTCCTGGCGGCAGAACTGCACAATGTTGCTCTGCGATGTGTTCTCGATTCGTGTGTCGGCGCCCATGAACAGGACGAGAATGACCGTCTCGGTAATCTTTTGCATTTTGTAGCTGCTGCCTCCGCTTCCGTTCACAGAGCTGGCATTTGTCTGGTTCTTGTAGGGGACGCCATAGGCTTCTCGCTTTTGGATCAAATGCTCAAAGACGTCGAACTGCTGGCTGGCCGAGGGAAATTCATGGCCTACTTCGGCTTCTCTGCGCTTCAGGCGCTGCTGCTGCTGCTGCTTCTTGCCGTGGGACGACTTCTCCGTGTCCTTGAGGGAGTTCATATTCTTGGTGTTGCTGCTGCCACCAATTCCATTGCTCTTCTGCACATTGTTGTTGCTGCTATGTGCGGGCGGTGATGGGGACTGCTTCTGCGCCTTGTTCCCGACATGCCACTTCCAGAACTTCATCACAAAACCGGACATCTGGGATTTTGTGTTCTTAAAGTGATACTCAGCGGGCACCATGCCGTACATTGCAGTGTTTGTGAAATTCCGTAACATATGGGGCTTCCCATTGCGCACCTCGCTCAACACGAAGGTCACGTTGCAGTCCTCGGGGCATACGCCCCGGTTCTCGACCACCAGCTCGCGTCCGCTCAGCGAGTAAATGTTGCGCTGCGAGTCAATTTCCCGGCGCTGTCCGTGGTTGCGGTGCTGGGAGATCTTGGAGGCGGACAGCAGGCGCTGTCCCACAATCGATTTGTTGGTTATAAGGGCATACAACTCCGCCAGAGACTTGGAACGCTGCTGATCCGAGTTATTGGGCCGCAGACAGATATAGCTGATATTTCCGGCTTCCAGCTGTAGTTGGCTCAGCTTCTGGCAGTCGTGGACACGGAAGCCATCGCCTATAGGCCTGCCATGGCGCCCGGATAGCAGGCGAAGCACATTGCGCGCCTCCAGTTGGGCTGGGGCTTCGTGCTTGGGCTGGATAAGTGACTTGGTGCGTTGCTCTAGCGACAGGCTGCACAGGAGCAGTATGTCCAGCACTCCATCGCCATCCAGGTCGGGCAGAATGATGGGGAAGTCGTAGGCATCGATTTTGTGGGCCGAGCGCTCTTTGAAGCGCCAATGCCACTGTCCCGAGACCGGATTTATAGCCCCTAACTCTCCATACTCGTCAATCACCAGACAGTCTGTCTTCCCATTGTTGTCCACATCGATCAGCGTGCAGTCCAGGGCCGCTGGTTCGTCCACCATCTCGTCGTACCAGGCAACAGCTCCAGAGCTGCCGATCAACGAGATAATCCCATTCCGCTTGTGATTGCCCGGCCGGAACTCCGGAAAAAAGGCATCGCCGCGGTACAGAAATATCAAATTGTTCTCCCAGGCACGCAGTCCATTGACCACATTAATGCCGCCTTTGAGCTCGATTTTCGTGTAGTTATTCTGCCAATTGTGGGTCTTGACGCGATCGCCCACGGCTGGGCAGGCCCCGGTGCCATCCGGATTGCCGCAAGGCACCAGCCAGACAAAACCGACGACCGCAAACAGGCACAGCAAGAGAGAGGCTATAAAGCAGCTGCGCCTTGCCGTCGACATGGGCGCGAGCTTGGATTCCTCTGTACTGCCGCCCAGGATGGCCACGTTGTCTGACGTAGCATCGAATTCGCTGTTGAAGTTGGAGAACTCGGCTCCCACGCTGCCGCCGCCCAAGTCGCTGAGCATCACGGAGCGGAAAGTATTTTGCATGTTGGTGGTGTAGCTGCTCGTGGGCGTCTCCAGCTGGAACTTCTGCGGCTGTGGATTGGACAGGGACTGGGACTGAGACTGTGGCTTGCTAACGATACGTGTGGCTGTGGGCCGCGTATGCGGGGACTTGAGCGCCAAGGAATTTGGCGGAATGCGACTGCGTTGAGATTGGCGCTCCTGGGGCGGATGCTGGTTTTGCTGCTGCTGTTGCTTTTGCTTCTGCTGTTCGATATGGAATCGCTGGCGATGCTTGCTTGCGTTGTGAATCTCGATCTCTTCGTCGGATTCGGAGTCGGTCATGGCCTGACTTAGCGGTGCGTAGATGCCTTGGTGGGTGGTGCTGGTGGGCAATGACTCCGTGTGCAGCATTTTAGCTGATAGATAGGAAAAATCAATAAGTTTCAATGGCAACGACTCCACAGCGTAGACAGGAGGGTAAAATTCTTGGGCTTACTGACCTTTATTTGATGGCACAAGCACTTGCTAGTTGCTGGCATCCACATAGCTACCATTTGTTGTGTCTTTATTGGATTAGCCGAACATTAATTTCACAGGCACAGCCCCAAAAGCAACCCCAAAAACCAGAAGCTATTCGCATTTGTAACGTATTTGTAACAGCTTGTTCACGTACACTGTGACTGCTGCCAGACAGTGTTGCAAAATGTTATTGGGGCTTATCGATAGGAATGTGACCAATGGAATGCCCATCACTACATGCAGCAAAAACAACAACAACAGCGTTTGTGGTTTACGTGCGTGAAAATAAGTTAAGTTTTTATGAAAAAACAGTATTTAGGACATTGCAAAAGCAATTCCAAGTGATCCGTATGCTGCGCCAAGGCACTGTGCAATCGGTAATCAAATGCATGACAGGCTAAAAGGGCAGAACGGAGTGAATAGACAAAAGTGAAAACGTCTCGGCAGTCATAGGAAAACGGTGCCAAAACGAAAAGAAAGAAAGAGCACGCTGCCAGAAGAGCACACAAGTACATAAAAAGATACACGCACTGCACTCGACGCCCCTCCCACACTTTTTAATTAGTTTGATTTTCCAGTAGTGAATAAACCCAAAAACCAAAATTCCCCACCGTTCGAGACGTGCAATCCAAAAAAAAACCAAACCCAATCACCACACACACACACATACACAACACTTTAACCTACACGCACCCACACATACATAGAAATTGTGTATATTGCGTAGCAGAGAAACGCCAACGTAGACGCCGCCAGCCACACCAGCAACAACAATAACAAGAACAACACCAGCTCCAAAAGGTAACGCCAACGCCAGGCCGCCCATATGTCCACCTACATGATGGCCAAAACGCTGGAGGAGCAGAGTCTGCGGGAGTGCGAGCACTATATACAGACTCACGGCATCCAGCGCGTCCTCAAAGACTGCATCGTCCAGCTGTGCGTCTGCCGACCCGAGAATCCCGTGCAGTTCCTGCGCCAGTACTTCCAGAAATTAGAGCGGGTGAGTCCTCCATTCACATGTACATATGTATGTATACCTGTATGAACTTTGATTGTTTGACTGTGGGTGCGTGCCACTGTCTGCGCGAATATAAAGGTTGGGGGAGACCTTCAAAGGCTCCCCTGGGAAGCATCAGCGTCTGTGTGAGTCGCAGGTGACACTTCTTCAGGTCCATGGTCACCAAAGTAGGCAGCCTGCTGCTGCTAGCTTTTTTGTATAGGGAACGGCGGCCAGGGTTCAGTCGCCACCCACCCGCTTTTACTACCTTCAGTTTCTTCCAATTCGCATATTCGATTGTACTTCGAGTCAGCCATTGATGCTACGACGCGTCCTATAGTCCATGGCCAAGCGAGTAGGTCCAAATGGGGGCCCGTCCATAATAAAGATGGATTATGATTCATTCATGATTATGATCCATTTGTTGAACAATTTGTTAATAAAGAAGAGAGTTTCGTTTGGGCATGGCATGGTTTTCAAAAGATGACTTCTTTGAGGGGCTGGTAAGTGCATTATGTGATAGCGAGATAAAGACCTTGGAAAATGGTGGCTGATAAGGACACGGCCAGCAGCCTCCATCTCCATCTCCTTCCATGCGAAAGCAACAAGCGGTGTGTTTGGGTTGGTCAACTGACACGGCCAATGCCGCTCCGTACGAAAATCAATATCACCTCCGGTCTATTTTTAAATGCAAGGCGTTGCGGACACACACTCACACACACGCTCCGTGTCCATTCGGCAGGGAGTGTGTGGGGTATTTTAAAGCAATTCCTTGGGGATGTGTGGGACAGCCGGGGGAAGAGAGAGACAGGCAGAGACAGAGAGAGAGAGAGAGAGAAAGAGTGCGATTCTGCCAGGGGTTGTGCATCCTGCAGTTGGCCGGAGCCTGAAAGCTTGTCCTTTCCCCAGGCAGCAGACTGCAGAGAGCGCTGCTTGCAAGCAACAATGCAATCGAGTGCGCTCTCTCTATCTCCATGTCCTACACCTCCACCTCCATCCACACCTACCTCTACCTCTCTCTTTCTTTCATTCCGTGTGTGTGGGCACTCTCTCGGGAGCTGCTGCTGCGGCTGTTGCTGCTTCTGCTGCTGTTTTGCCTGTTGAATGCCCGAGCCAACTTTCAGTTCTATAAACATCCTGGCGCCGAGCAGAAGCAACCAAAGGAAGTACCCGCCACCTATAGAGTCCGTCGGAGGATTTGTTTTTTTTTTGTTGTTGTTTTTGTGACTGCAAATCTGTTGTTGCGCCGCAATGGGCAACCAACTAAGTATGAATAGCATCCAGGATGCGGTCATGGATCGCCTCAGGTCGGTGGCTTTAACCACCGACGAGAACGGAGCGATGCGCATCCGTTCTTTTTCCGAGGGTGGCGTTGGAGGCACCACGGGCCACCATCATCATCAGCACTGCAGCGGACGTGGTGGGCGCATACTGCGCGAGAGCAGCATCGATGGGGGCGTTGCTGTCTTCGATGCCCTGCTGCGCGACGAGCACGAACATCGTCTCAGCCTGGACGCCATGCATCGGGTGCGTCATGTGCGCACTTCTTGCACTACGATTCCCGAGGAAGAAATCGTAAGTGATCCCAAATTTCCCCCCTTCCTCACTCCCACCCACTCCCTCCTCCACGAAATCCATGAGAATTGCGCTTTGTCCGTGTATGGTCCGCCTAAAAGCTCTGGGGGCCTGCAGCATTCGCTCGCTCCCTCTCGCTTTAGTGCGAGAGTGTGCGCGTGAGAAGAGCTTTGATTACAATTATATTCTGCCTCCGCGTCCTTGCTGTGCGGCATTAAAACAAAAAAAAACAGATTTCTAACGAAGATCTGATACCCATTTTGGTAATTCTGTAAAGTGGAAATCTGGAGTAGTATTTTCTTAAACAATATTTGATCTAAAAATAATTATTTTATCCCATATACAGCCTCACGAGGATTTAAATCCAATCCATCCTTCTACGGCCCAAGCCCCCTCCTCGCAGGAAGTGGCATTAGATAAGAGCTAAACTTCCGGAGAGATTCGGGCCTGACAACAAATGGCTGGTACCTGGATAAAAAAAAGTTCTTTTTATTAAAAAAAAGATAAAGGAGAGTTAAATCATTGTCTAAAGTTTTTGTTTTTGACTAAACATACATATATACAAAAGCTATTTTATCCAAATCCTGGTACCTAGATAAAAAAGATAAAAGAGAGTTAAATCAATGTCTAAAATCTTTGTTTTTGAATAAACATACATATATACAAAAGCTATTTTATCCAAATGCTGGTACCTGGATGAAAACAGATAAAAGAGAGTTAAATCAATGTCTAAAATCTTTGTTTTTGAATAAACATACATATATGTATACAAAGCTACTTTATCCGCATTATCCGCATTTTGAGGGAAAAATCAACAGAGAGGTGGTTGGCCTAAGCCAAGCCAAGCCAAGCTCAGAACATTTTCTGATAGGCAAAATGGTATATACTCTGCCCTGCACTTCTGCAGGGTATCAAAAACTTACCTGACGCACAGCCAAACACTCTTACTATCTCTCTCTCTCTACCGCTCCTGTTATCTGTCTCTCTCTCTCTCTTAACTCTACTCTCTATCTCTCTCTCTCTGTTTGGGCAGCTTTTTTTTGCAAGTTAATGTCGAATTTGCACTTGAAACTCGAAAACGAAATCAAAGCTGACTTCTCCTTTGCTCTTGCAAAAGCTTTTTGCCAGCCGCTGCGTTATAGCTGTATCTCTCTCTGTGTGTGTGTGCGAAAACTTTACTTTTTGGCCATATAAATATATACGTATGTGTTTGTTTGTATCCTTTATCTATGCGTGCGTATTGGTGAAGGTCATCCTGTCGTCGTCGTCGTCGTCCTCGTCTGTATCTCAGTCAGAGTCAGAGTGCTTTCCTCTTCGGTTGCGTGTGGGCTTCTGTCTCAGTTACTGTTGGGCCACCGCCGCCACAGTTGCCTCCTGTCGTCCGTTGTCCTCGTTACTGTGTTACCGTTACTGTTATTTTTACCGTTTGCCATTACCATTACTGTAACAGTGTCTGTGTCGGCGTCTGGTGCCGCTACTTCTGCCGCTGATTGATTGCCCTTGGGGTATTCCGGCAGCGCGTCCGCTCCTGATCATCGAATTGTTGACCACTTAATGGTCGTGTTTATAGCCGCGTTACGCGTTAGCCCCCCCCAGCGTTACGACCTGTCATCGCTTCGTCCGTTCCTCCCTCCGTGCTGTTTACGCCGGCGTGTGATTAGAGGACCGAAAATCGTGGCAGACAAACGGCTTTACGACTTTATCGCCATTGACCGCCAAATTGGACCATAAAACAGACAACAAATCATAAAACGTAAAGAAAAGAAAACGAGGACAAGGAGGAACCAGAAAAAAAAAAACAGAAAACAGAGACCAGAAACCAGGAAATCCAAGCGGATCAGCCATGGTGGGTACACTGGAATTTGCATTTGAATTTGTAGGGATGGATATGGTAGGGATTATCCTTCAAGACTGAACCCAAAATCTGATTTCATCCCATTTTGTTCCCTAATTGGGATAATTTTCGTTGATTTATGGGATAGGATTTTCCTGGAATTCAATTTGAGATTGAAATGTTTTATATATGTATTTCTGAGAATAATTGAGAGGACTGGAGGCGTACCAGTCCCACCTCCTGGCCAGGATTTTCCGACTTGTGCATAAATAAATCATCGTTTTGTGTCGTGGGCGCAGGTTTCTGTTTTCATTTCGTGGGCCTTTATTTATTGAGAACCGAAACCAATGCGAAAACTTTTATGTAAATAATACACTCGCCCCCACAGGCCCCATTCCGTTTCGTTACCTTACCATTGAATACCCAATGCCAGACCTGCTCCCAGGACAAAAACTTTCTTCCGTATCCCCCGTATTTCGGTGTGTATCTCCGGCAGGATGTGAGGCGACCTTTTGTGTGCCCTCATCCATTAGACGGTTTATAAACGCCGTTTGCTTCAGACCAGCAGAATGGCACATGAATAATTTGGCTAATAAGAAAACGAGGGCCAAAAATCTCAGTCCTAAAGTGCAGGAAAGGGCAAACTTAAGGCTGGAAATGGATGGAGGAAAACTCTGGCTTGCTCCGATGAGCAACAGTTTTTTAAGGGGCTTACATATGTATGTATCTCTTTCCTTTAAGGTGGCTTAAGCGAATGGCTGGCCGCATCGTGCTTGTACTATTTTCCAGTATTTTCTTTTCTTTGATTGTATATCATATTATTCAATATAGAACCAATACCCATTAAATATTTACACTCAAAATGCACTCTTTGACACACAGAATACATGCGAAAACTGTTAATGTGTGACAACACTGGCACTAGCTGTTTTATTTTCAGTGTGTACACATCGGGCTTAGAGCAAACGTTACACACTGTTCAAGGTACAGTCATTTCAAAAGGCAAGGAACATCGCTGAATGTATTAAAGCGAGAATTTTTCAGCGATAATCCTGTAGGATGATCTGTGCTCATTTTGAGAGTTGGATTCAATCATTATTTTTACCGAATAACGGTCTCTGAAGATTGGAAATTCATCGAATGTTTCCTTGAATTCGTTACCAAAAAAAAAAAAAACCATATTTATCCTTTGGCCAACTGACGTCAGAGCCAGTCAGAGTCCTCGGACGTCGCTTCAACTGTCAATTTGCTGCTTGGCGATGACAGCTGTGACGACGATTGTCGTTGTCTCTTTCGCAGGACATTCGCTTACCAGTTGCCAAAAGCATAAATGAGCAGCGAAGGGCCATCGAAGGACCGTCGAAGGCATAGAATAGATCCCAGTTATCGATATGGGGACGCCTTTGTGTCCCCAAAAATAATGTTTATGCAGGCTCTGGCAACAACAGAAGAAGCTTTTTGTGTAAACGATGGCTCCGAGAGGACTCCCGCACCGCCACACACCACAACGGTGTCAGGGGCAGAAGCAGGAGCAGGGGCAGGGACGGGAGGCAGGAGCCAGTGTCAGGAGCAGAACAAAAAGTTCACTGAATTGGAAATTTCGCTGAACAAACTTTTGTGGGTGGGTGGGTTGGCTTGCAGCGCACGGGTGTTCTTGTTTTCTACGGGTCTTTTTCCATGCTTTACGGTTGAAACATTTAAAGCGCAAAAACACGCCAAAGTGGGGCACACACAGAGCGCGGGAGTGGGGCAGAGGAGCAGAGGACAAACTGCGTCAAGTAGGGCGCAAAATTTTAATTAATTCGATTATAAAACGCAGTCACACACACACACACACACACACACACACATATCTTCAGAGCGGAAAAATGCCAGAGCGGAAGCGAGGAACCGAGGAGACAAAAAGATTTTCCGCATTTCAATGCAGCGCATCCTTTTCCGGCTTGGTCCTCCGTAAAAAATCGAGTGTTCCATGAGTTCCACTCAACTGTGAGGCGATAGAAAGTTATGGCCAGTGGCCCACATTTCAGAGTGCTCCTCCGTTGGAAAGTGCTGCATTGGGACAAAGGAAAACCAAAATTTAATTTGCCAGAGAGCCACAAAGGAACAGCGAACAAGAAACTGAAAACAGAGAGGAGTCAGGGACAAGATAATTCAATAGAGAAATTCAGCGGAGGCTCTGTGATACATACATAATTCATTTCGTTCTCTCTCCGACATGTGCTGATGTCCTGCTACAGAACAGCGGTGGGCAATGTCCTATTGCTCCGAGATTTATTCTTCGAATGCCTGAGAATCCAAAAACAAAATACATGTCGTGTGCCTGATGCACAGAGTTGAAGATGATGCCCCTTGACGATTTACCTTGAAGGCATGACAAATTGCATCCACTAACACCCACTTGAGAGGCGCATAGAGAGGCATCTCTCCTCGAGGCGCTGCTCAGATTGCCACACTTAACCTGTCATCCAACCTGCACCTGCACCTGCACCTGTGCCTCAACTGCCCCAAGGCCCAAGAGACAGTGGCAGAGACGCAGAGACACAGAGATAGCTGGTAATCCGAACTAGGCGTCTGTGGAGGGCCCTTCGCATCGTCCATCCCAGTGCTAATGAGAGTATTCCATGATGATGGTTTCGCTTTCGAGTGCCCAAATCGTCCAGTTAGCAGCAGAAGGGGGCAGAAGAGGCACGGCACGGCATGAGCACGAGCACGAGTATGAGATATAATTGTAATAGTTATTGACAATTTATCCAGAGAGTGAGCAAGCGGTGAAATGTGCGAGTTGCGAGTGAATTTGCATATTTATGGCCACACGAAACTATAAATTGCTGCCATAGCAAATCAAATCTGTTTCCGCCGCTGCCTTGCGAAAAAATACTCGTAAAACCGCCTACAAACGTTTTTTTCCCCCCCACCCCGATTTTATATACCCTTCCAGAGGGTATTGAGATTTTGATTAGCGTTTCGATCACATCAAACATATGCTGACACTATGGATCCGCCAAGAAATACTATATAAATGGATAAGAGTTATCACTCTCTTTATCACTCTCGCACGATGTATCGAAAGGTCTGCCATAGAAACTATAATAGGGAAACTATAGATGTATAACATGTATATAAGGGTATGAAATGCCTCGACCCCCAAATCCAGATTTTTCCTTCTTGTTTTCTTGTTATTTTTGCAGTTTTTCCGTTTTGATGTTATTGTTATTATTGTTGTCTTCCTCTGTTGGCACTGGCGCTCAAATGGATTTGTTTTCAGAGACCTGAGAGCACCGAGAGGTGCGCGATTCAAATGGAACGAACACTCGGCCTTCCATTTCCTCTCTTCTCCTCTGCTCTGCTCTGCTCTCCTCTTCGGGCCAAAAAGTGCTCTTGGCCACACTTTGTGGCTATGTGGTTGTGTGGCTCTTATGCTTTTTGTAGTTTCTGTATGATTCCCACTTTTTAAATATTTTGTAGCGAATGTTACTTTCGTTATAATTGATAGAGCCGGCCAGAGGGTCATTTTGTGGCAACACTGGGAGAAATTTGTAAACATAGAAAGTCATACAAATAGGAGATTCAAAAACAAGAGGTCCAAGAAAATCAGACCTTAAAGAAGGCCTGAGAAAAGAGTTGAAGTCAAAGACTTAAGGCCTTACTACAAGATATATTACTAGCATTTGTAAGCGACACTCGAATCGAGAATCATGCACACGACATTTATTTTGTTTTTGCATTCTAATGCATTGTTTTTTTAAAGAATAAATCTAAGAGCAATGGGTACAGTTGGTGGCAGTTGGCAGTTGGGAGTGTCTTGAACAATGGTTTCATACATATTTGTATCTTCCATTGGAACTATTTCTTATTGGTTCTTTCTCGCAGTGTATTTGGGGCCGTTGGTTTCTGCTGCTGCCCACATCTTATGGGGGCTGCCTCTTAGCCACAGCAACCTACCACAAAAGCAACCTCAAACAGTCTGCAGAGCAGAGCAGAGCACACACCACACACATAACGGTTCACCCACACACAGATACACACACAAACACACATACACACACATGTGTAGCAGGATGAGTGGGCGGTGGAGGCAACTATTGAGCAGAGACGCGAAGCCGCGACGCTGCCGTCGCTGCTGCGGCTGCGGCTGCTGCTGTCAGCCGCACAGTTTTGCGGCAAACGGAACGCGATTTCGAATTGAGTTTTCAGTTTGTGTCGCGCCTCCGTTTTGTAAATACGCGAAAAGACAGACATACGCCGAGTCCAAGTCCGATTCCGAGTACGAGTCCCGGGTCCGGGAAAAGCAGAAAACAGAAACAGAAGCGACAACAACAGCAACAACAACAACAACTACAGCGGGTAGACACAAGAAACACACACACAGAGACACAAACACACAGAGAGCGAGAGAGAGAATATCGTACATGCTATAGCCCTGCCGCCACATACTGAGTCGTGTTCCTGCAATTGGATTAATTAAGCAATTATACGAGACAGTATATGGCAGGAAGGGAAACAGCAGAAGCGAAAACTGGCGACTTAAGGAGCAGCACAGAGAAAGAGAGAGCGACAAAGAAGAAATTAAAGACTAGAGAAGAAAATTAAATCACATTAATATGTGCCCCACTAGTGACGCACGATCTCATAATGATATATTTTTAGGATCTCTTTTTTTTTTATATATAATTTTATAGCCAATGGCATCGCACATTAATGCCAATTAAATTCGTTGCGATTTCTTTTAATAGCCCTGTGTACCCCCAGTTCAGTAAATATTAATCATACGCACTGCTGGACTCTACGTTGCTCGTTGCTGATCTGCCGCATTTCTTTGAGCGGAAAAAACCCTTTTCTGAAGAGATTTACTTATTTGATCACCTTAACAAAAAAAAGATTGTCTGCTGAAGGAATTTTGTACCCAATTTGAAGAAATATTTCTCAGCATTTCTGAATATTTATTTTTATAAAACTTTGACATTGGATTTGTCATTGCTGGCGGCTGGCGGCCTGGTGGCCTGTTGGCCTGGCGTATTTGCTCGCCTGTCCACGCTGCGGTATACGTATACGTAATATTTCTATAATATTTCTCACTCTTCTTTGCTGTTTCTGTTGCTGCTGCTGCTGCTTGTAGTTTTGTGGCTAGTCGTTTCGTTCTTCTGCTGTTTCTGCTGAGAAGCATAAGAATCACAAATCCAACAGTGGAAACATTCTATAAATCTCACAGCACGTCGCGCATTTTCATTTCGTTGTTTGTTTTTCTGTGTCCATATTAGAAGTGAATTTTTTTTTGTTTTCAGAATTTGTTGTTGAACATTGAGAAGTGGCACACACACACACACACACAGAGAGAGACACAAAGAAACACTAAAAAAAAACACGCCAAAAGCAGAAAATATGCCTAAGGTTTGCAAAAAAATGGTTTTGTTAGTGCCATAAGTCTATAAGTACAACCATAAGTCCAGTCTAGTTGTTACTGCCTTTCATTCATTATACGATTTTACGAGTACTCACATGTACTCACATGTACATACATATATATATACATATATATCTAACATTCGCTTGCACAATCACTCGTTTATTCATGCTCATTGGAAGCAACAACAACACATCCCACACAAGCCGCCACAAATTGCATTCAACGGCCAGAGCGTAGACCTCCCAGGCCCCTCTATTTGTCGCCCAATAAGTGCTCTATTGTCACTGTTATAATGCACTTTGCCAATGGCCGTAGACAAGAGAAAATAGGTTGGGGGAAAAAAATGCTTAACTAACTTTTATATTTTTGGGGTACACGAACTGCAGTTGCTGCATTCACATCGCTGTGTTATATTTATAGGTGTAGTTATATTCGGATTCTACTTACTATAATGCCATTTGTCACTGTTCAGAGCTGCTCTGAAGTATTCTTCTATCTGAGATCTAATCGTTTAGGGGCTCTTTGATAACACTAAACTGTTAGCGATTGCCTTGAAAACTTTGTACTACTAAAAACACAATTTTTGACATCCTTTGCTTTGGCCATTGACAGAAAAACTTTTAGCTTTTAGCTTTAGCTGCTAATTTGTACCCATTCTATACGACATTTTTCACATGTCAGTTTCTTGTCCCACCTTCTTACCGTATCTCAACCACGCCCCCCCACGCCCTGGCCCCAATTTGCTGACATCTACGAGTAATCAAAAAGTGGCATGGCATTTGTCACCGTTCCCCCCATAAATGATGTTTGGCCTTTATTAGCGAGTAATTTTGATAAGGGCCTCCAATGTCGTTGAGCCTCGAGCTGTGACGCTCTCGACAAGACACCACTCGACTCCACTCCACCCCACTGCACTGCACTCCACAGTTTTGAGTCGCGCGGGGCCTACGTGGGTAAGACGAGGTTTTACCAGCCACAAAGTCAACTCATCTAAAGGGGAGCCAGAGTAGGGGTAGGGCACAGGCACAGGCACGGGCACGGGCACGGGGTTTTTCGATTCAATTTACAATGCGAAATCGATTTCCGCTAAATACGAGTATGTCATCGGGAAGCGCTGCTAAAAGCGGAAAACCGTGCAGCTGACAAAACGTCCGGAAAAGGGGAAATTCACTAAAGGAAATAAATCGCAAAAGAGTTTTCGTGTTTGTGTTCGTGTTCGTGTTCGGGTTAGGGGTTAGGTTAGGGGTAGCACCCGTAGGGCATGGCCACTGCCACTGCCACTGCCATGGCCATGGCTACTGGATGGCTGGTTGGCTGGGCGCCGACTCCGCGTCTGCACAAAGGTCACGGTCATATCGCTCGTATCGCACGATGGCAGTGTTGGCTGGGTTGGGTTCGTCCTGGCTCCTAGCTCCTGGCTCCTGACCCTGACAGTAGCCGAGAGTCAACAAAGTTGCAATTTTATTGCAAAACCCTGAGCCGTTGGCGGTGTTTGTGGTGGCTGACTGCATGATGAATTTTTTGCTGCTGTTGCCCGATGGCTGCCGGCTGGCTACCCTACTCCTCCGAATGGCGCTGGAAAATATATATGCAAATTCTGCGATGGACTGCGACTGACTGGTGCACTCGACAGGGAGGGAGGCTGATAATGGAGCCATTTGTATGCCGGGCAGGTGGCATCGAATGGGGCGGTCCTCGACTGTTTTGACACCTGAATTCATTCGAACCGCGAGCGAGAGCTGCCTGGCAGAGGCCCAAGAACACTCCACACCACACACTCGGAGTGGCTCGTGCTATCGACGACCGATGATTGTTTGGTTCACTTTATAATTGCAATTCCCTCTGTTTTATATTCTCCTTTTTCTCATCTTTGCCAACCGCTTTGTTTACAATAGTATTCACTCGCATTCGGCATTCGTGCGTATTTCATTCGATTCCCAATTCCCAATTGTTTGTTTAGACAATAAAAAACTGGCGCCGTTTCATTTGAAGTTCTGTGGCCCTGCCCGATGATATTTTATGGGTAGTCATAAATGATTTTGGATGGTCGTTTTGCTTGGTGTTTTCGTTTTCGCATTCGCTTTCGTTTAGGGAGTCGAAATCAAAATAAAAGCAATCCAACTTTAGAACAAATATTTTGCCTGCTTCAGACAATCAGTAATAAAAATTCCAAGAAAATCTTTTGATATTTGGTTTTTGTTTTTATTGAGTATTTTACGATATCTTGAGGGAAGGTTCGAGGTTTCTTTTAGATCGGATTTGCATTGAAAACAAAAATTAACAAATAATATTCCAGTTGTTTCCACTACATATACCTGAGATATGCCTGTTGATGCATCTTGAACCATTTCGATATTTAGATATTGTACCATTAGATGTAAAATATCTCATGCAAAACTATTTTTAGGCGGAATGCGAATGCAACTATAACTATAACTGACAACTGGCCGCCACCACTTGCAGCCACATTGAGTGACGGTTTAATGCAACTTAATCATGCAACTTGGGGCAGCTGCTGGTCAGAGTTATGCCTGGCTGCTTTGACGTCAGAGGCGGCCCCCCCGCTCCACCTTTACACACACAGCCATTTCCATTCCAAGGCACAGGCCCAGAGCCAGAGCCTCGTGTGCAATAAATGTATACCTACTAAATATATGTACACTGCAATTGGGAAGCTGGAGGGCTGCCCGGGATGGATGTGAAATGGGCCTTAATTTTCATAAGAAGTTAAGACGCCAGGCAGGATACAGACACCGCGCGTCAGAAGTCAGAATGCAAAGCTCTTCAGCTTTTAACTGCCGGGTGTTATGATGATTATGACGAGAGAGCTTAATGACGGGTGTGGGGGAAGGAGGAAGGAGGAGGGGGTAAGGGGAAAGGAGCAACAACAGAACGGAACTTTATCCGGGTTCCGTGCATCTGCCTTTTGACATTTGAATAATGTATTTCTGAGAAAGAGCTCCTGATTGCATTTTCTGTATCTTCGGACGCCTCCACTCCCACGCCCACTGCGAATGACGCACATCAAACTCATGAATCGGAGTGGGCCCCCGAAAGTGGGAGTGGGAGTGGTAGTGGGATTGGGAGTGGGAGTCGCAGGATGGCAGGCAAATGGTTTACATCCTTCGAAACTGCCAAAAGGTTATACAGATTTGTATACCTATCAAAATATTTAAAAAAATGAAGCAAGTGTAAGGATTCCTAATCTTTTTCTTCCTCTTTGCCTTCTGGCTTCTTCCCTTGTTCATTCTCTGAGTTCTTTTGTGTTTTGTTTTATGATAATAGAGCCTGCCGATTACCCTTTTCGTTCATTTCGACGGAAATTACATTACAAGAACCTCTAATTTTCGCAAATGCCGTGTTTCTTAGCAGTTTCCTAGTGTATGACCTAACCAAATGCCAACTTCAATTACATTCACAGGAGGCCTTCGGCAATAATAATTATTATAATTTGTAAATCTGATTAAATCTACAGGGAAATGTCGGACATTAACAGTTTATGGTTCGGATAAAGCCTACTTTTATAAGGCAAAAACATTAAACGCAGACAGTTTTTAAGCTAACTTTAAAGAAAATATTAACATAAACTGAAGATCAAATCTGTATGAAGACACGCCCTTGCTGCTTCCATTACTCCCAGATTTATTCTGAAGTCCTTCGGAAAATACTGGGTGTGCGTAGGGTCAAAGCACACATCATGAGTCATGACCCCAAAACAAGGTCTTCGCGACCGAAGCCCGGGACCGAGATTGCAAAAACAAAACAATCTCGACTCGAGTCTAGCTGAACAGAAGGATGGTTTTTCTCTCGTGCCAACATCTGGTTTAAGATTGCTAATACATATATATACATATATCTCGCTTGTCGCCCGATCTTTTACTGTGGTCTGTTGCCAGATAAAAACATCTATGGGTAATGACTGATAAATTGCATTCCGTCGCGGGTATTTTTGTTGTTGCTTAAGCAAGGAAGACAGTGGTTGGCATGGGGCTTCCCCCTTAGTGTTATATACATATGTATACTATATTTCGATTTGATATAACTTTTATTATTATACAAAATATTATAACCATTTTATCAACATTATATTGTTACGAAGTTGTATTATATGCAGTCATAAAATGCCTAAGGCCTTGATAAAGCGCTATAAAATATAATCTAATGAGATAATGAGACCGATATGCCGTGATACTAAAGATATCTCTCCTTTTTTTTTTGGTTTGTGCGTCTGCATTTGCAGGAACAAGTCAAACTGGATGCCAGCAAACAGGTCATCAGCCCAGACGACTGCGAAGATCTCAGCCCAATGCCACAAACAGCTGCCCCACCGGTGCGCAGGCGCGGCGGCATCTCTGCGGAGCCTGTCACCGAGGAGGATGCCAGCAACTATGTGAAGAAGGTGGTGCCAAAGGACTACAAGACAATGAATTCCCTGTCCAAGGCCATTGCCAAAAACGTGCTCTTCGCCCATCTGGACGAGAGCGAGCGCTCCGATATATTCGATGCCATGTTCCCCGTCAACCACATAGCCGGCGAGAACATTATTCAGCAGGGCGATGAGGGAGACAACTTCTATGTCATCGATGTGGGAGAGGTTGATGTGAGTAGTCCATGAATGCTAGTACTTTCTGTATCTCCGACTCACTGACTCCGACTCATCTCTTACAGGTTTTCGTTAACTCCGAGCTGGTGACCACCATTAGCGAGGGCGGCAGCTTTGGTGAACTGGCCCTGATCTATGGCACACCTCGGGCTGCCACCGTGCGGGCCAAGAGCGACGTGAAGCTGTGGGGCATCGATCGCGACTCCTACAGACGCATTCTGATGGGCTCCACCATACGCAAGCGCAAGATGTACGAGGAGTTCTTGTCGCGCGTCTCCATTCTGGAGAGCCTGGACAAGTGGGAGCGCCTCACGGTGGCCGATTCGCTCGAGACATGCTCCTTTGACGATGGCGAGACGATCGTGAAGCAGGGAGCGGCGGGCGATGACTTCTACATCATCCTCGAGGGATGTGCGGTGGTGCTGCAGCAGCGGTCAGAGGTGAGTCCATCCATAAAATTTAAAAGTATAATTATCAAATTATCCTGATCCTTTCTTTAGCAGGGCGAAGATCCTGCAGAGGTGGGTCGCCTGGGCTCGAGCGATTACTTTGGTGAGATTGCCCTGCTGTTGGATCGGCCACGTGCTGCCACTGTGGTGGCCCGCGGACCGCTCAAGTGCGTCAAGCTGGATCGCGCGAGGTACGTAAAAGAAACTGCATATAATTAAGAAACAATTTTGACGCGTGTAATCCTTTCCATATCCTTCAGATTCGAGCGCGTTTTGGGACCCTGCGCAGACATACTCAAACGCAACATCACGCAGTACAACAGCTTCGTTTCGTTGTCCGTCTAAATCAAGGACAACAGCAGCAGCATAAAGCACACCACAGCAACAACCAACAAACAACAAAACAACAAACAAAAACAAACAACAACGCAGCGAACGCCCACAACAAACATCTACAACAACAACAAAAAGCAACAACAGCATCTAAATGAAGACGAAGAAGAACCCGTAGAATAAGGGTTTTAATGCTCAGTAGCAAGAAAAGAAAGTCGTAAACACTATATGAATTTGTAAAGTTAATTGCCCTCCATCCTGTCCCCAAAAGATGGATAGCCATAAACCTATAAATATTGGAGATGGTTGCGATGGGAGGAGGTGAGGACGACGTTTCCAGAGCCCAGGACAAAACTATGTTAATTAATATGATTCTGTATGTTGTGCTGAAAGTTACATATACTATTCGTGTACGTGTGTTGTGTTCTCTGTGCACAGATTGCGGCGGCATGTTCCCCTACGTGACTCTGCGCCACTGGAGCTAGTATTTCATTTCGTTTTTCGCCAGTCCCCTAACTTCTGAATGCTTTACTCTACAATTTCTCTACACCTTTCTCTCCGAAAAGAGTCTCGGACTCTTTTTTCAAAAATCTATTTGTATAACGAATGGAACATGCTGCCACCCAAAACAAAAAAAAAAAACAAAATATGGAAAGAAAACCAAAAGAAAAACGTTTCATTAAATATTCAAAAGATGTCTGAATGTTTATGAGCAAAAGAATTAAAACAAAATTATAAAAATATGTGTATTAAGGAAAATTAGCCACAGGCACACCTACACCCACACATACACTCACACACACATATACGATTGCGGGCGAGAGCTGGGAGGAAAAGTCATCTATAGGAAATGTGAATGGAGAAAGAGCAAGAAAAAAAATTATGAACAGCTTTTAATTTTAGTAAATTATTTTTAAACCTACAACTTAGCGGCCAGCATGAAGTCGGAAAATTCTATGAAAATATTTAACTGAAATTAAAAAAAAAAACAAAAGAAAACGAAAAACAAAACACAAAATAAGAAAGTCCCCATTTTATCCCTCAATTCTTGTTGTTGTTTCTTCAGGAACAAAAGGGTTCTGTAATTCGAACTTAGTTTAATTATTATTTTGTATATTTATGATTTGTTAACCCACTAATTTAAGCTTTTAGCTTACGTTTTTGGAACTGTTATACCTTTGAAATTAGTAGTTTTTACACACACTCACACACACATGCATAAGCATATGGAATGCATGCATGAAGGATTTTTGGGCCATTCAACAGCTGCCAAAACAGAGGGTCAAAGCCGTATTAGAAATTTGTAAATTAATTCAACATTTTTAATAAATTAAAGAAAGTGCATACGCATGTGTGTGAGTGTGTGTGTGTGTGTAGGAGAGTAGAGGTGTGCGTGTATGCGTGTGTGAGTTTCTCATGTCACATCCAGCAAAAAAAAAAGAAAAAAAGAGAAGATGCATTTACAAAACATTCAATACAACAGTCGACATTTTTGTGTATATATCTGCTTGGTGGATCATGGCACATTATTTTAAGCTGTTGCTGCACCAATCTCTCACACACAAACACACACACACACGCGCACATACACAAAGAAAGGAAAGGAAAAGGTAAAGAATGCCTAGGGGATTCTTAAGAGCCCCCCAGTGGGGCATTAGGAATACACCCCCGTACCCGCCGGCGGGTTAGGCTAAAAGGTTACAGAGAAATATTGCAAAAACTAACCTTAACTAAAAAGCAGTGAAAAAGAGAGAGATAGAGCTATCAAGAAAGAGAGAGAGATGCAGATACAGAGAGAGAGAGAGAGAGAGGACACAGAGAAATACAATTAAATACAAAAACATAAAATTATCAATGTAAAATCGTATGTACTATATGCCGAAAAAGGAAAAGCAAACTAAAACTGAAAAAAAACACTGACAAAGAAATGAACAAAAAAAAATACACAAAAACTACAAAAAGAATATAAGAAATAAATACATTTACATAGATGTTGCAAAAATCAAGCAAAGAGAGCGAGCGATATATGGAACTGGCACTGGCACCTGACCACAATCCCAATCCCACTTCCATTACCTTTCCCAAATACCCATCTCTGTGGATTTGTGTTTCCTGTCAACTGGAAAACGACAGCTATCATTCCAATGTTGCTGGATACCATCTTTCTGATACCCAGACTCTTCACCTATGGCCTCATTCTGCTGCTCATCTGCATAATGTGCTTTATTGTGGTGTACATCAGTCACAAGATCTACATCTCTATTTACGACAATCTGCCGCTGGCTGGACATCCACCCGTGCCCATGACCACTATGGACAACATTCGCGACCCGATTGACTCGCCGGTGCGCCAGTTTCAGAGCGTCCAGAGAGTCAACAGTAGAACGTCTGCTCAGCAGACGGCCAGCATAGATCAGCGCTACATTTTGCTGCCGACCCGATCACAGTTCCTCCAGTCGACGACGGGTAAGATGCGCAGACAAATCGTAGGGACCTACAACTAGGACATCATTCTCGTTCTGCTTGCCCTTTCAGTGCGGATAACGCTCAACCTGGAGCCCTGCTATCTGGTGGGCATTAAGTTTGACATGTGTCCCAGCCCCCGTCCAATCAGCTTTATGTGCAGCTGTGATCGTAAGCCACCAGTCTGCGCCTGTGCCGCCATCCCGCAGCGCCCCTGCGAACCCATCCGCATAATTCGCTACCATGACCAGCTCTCCAAGATCTCGCGCCTCAAATACATGCTCAAGTGCAACCGGGATCCACCGCACGTCATGCTGCGGGAAGAGCATCGTTCGGATCGCACAGGACAATATCATGCGGAGACGGAGCGGATCCCCAATTCCGGAGAGGAACAGTAGGAACGCCTGCCATCTGCCGATAGCACAGCAACGCTGGCCGATGGAATGACTGCGGAATGTGGGGCAAGAAGTGGGGGGCATCTCTGATCCATCTATAATTAGGTTTTTCATTTTTACTTTTGTGTAGAACTCGTTTCGAGCGCTTGCTCGCTCTCGCATCGTGCATGCGATTAAAGTGGAGTCGTCGTCGAATACTCTATTCATAGTCTAGTCCGCAGAGACAGGCCTCTCTGTGGTTTCAGGGTCGTCCGGCCAGTGGGTCGTCGTTGGGCACACTGGGCTCACGCCAGCCTATTAGAATCGCGTGACGGGCAAAGGCATGGTATGGGCTCCGTTTTGCTTCGTTTCGTTTCCAGTGCGGTGCACGGGGAGAATGTACTCGCACCTGTGGCACCTGTCTCTGTCAATGTCCCCAAGTCTGGCTATGCGCTTATCATTGTGAGTGCGTGGAAACGTTATCAATAGATAAAGAGGTTCTCCAGTTCTAAAGTTATCCCCCCCCACCCACACGCTTATCGCTGGTAATGGCCAAATCACAAGCAGAACATCGCCCCACCACCACCATCATCATCATCACAATCATCCAGGGACCCCAAGCAATTTGCTAGACGCCATTTCATTCTTTATTGAGGCAACCAATTAAGAAGGCGGCGCTGCTGATTTGATTGCAATGCTCGAGTAAGAGTACGACTGGAATTCTATGAATTATTCACTTATAAGTCTAGTGGTTGTGTCCAGGCACGTCGCCAGATAAAAAGCATTGAGCCCTGGTCAAAGGGAAAGCTCCAGAACCTGTCTAATCGCGGTCCAAGTCACAGATTGTTTTCACAGTATTCAGATTGCATATGCCGCTTATCAAAAAAAAAAACTACTCTCAGACAGACTGCGGAGCACAACAGTCTCTACAGCACCAGGCACCGGGCACCAGCAACAGCACCAGCAGCACCAACACGACGACAAACAATCTGGCAACGAATCGTATACGTAATGCCAAACAAAGTTCCATTCATTTAACTCGATTCGCTCGATTCAGTTCTCAGGCAGGTGTCAAGCGACGCACACACGACCCACCGACGCGCGGCATTTTTTTTTCACCAGGAACACACACCATACAATATAATATACGATACTTAATTAGCATACGCGTTTCAGTTCTGTTTCGGTTCGGTTTGACGTACTCTGTGTGTCGTCCGGTTGGTCGTTTTTGACTGTCTCCGGAATTTGCCTTTGCTTCCACTGTCACTGTCAAATAATATACTTGCACATTCTTTTTTGTATCGGGATTCCGAACAGTACAAAGTATCATAAAAATTTAAAGCGTGTTCAAGTAAAGAGCAACGAAAAAAACACGACAATCAAAATGCTGGACCCCATCTCGGACACCCCTCTAGTCTTGGCGTATGCATTCATGTCGCTACTGGTGCTCATTCTGTGCTTTATATTGGTCAATGTGGTCCATAAGCTGTATCGCAGCATCAACAGCGTCGATCCCATATCGAGTCCGATTTCTACACACGAGCCGAAGACCTCCATAGCGGAGATAGACCCGCTGAAAACCGGTTAGGAAGGCGCAGCAACAGCAGCTGGCGGCTCGGCTACACATAGAGCGGCGCGACGCGGGAGAATCTCAGCAAAGCCCGACGACAGAATGCTCCGAGTCTTGGAGTCGACAGCTGGCGGTACACCCACGTACCACAACAAAAAAAAAACACAAACAAAACCTACTCGTAAACGCATCCTGATGTAAACTAAAGCAATTAGTCCTAAACCCTGAACATACACTTAGACTTACACTAGCCACATAAGCCACTGCCCAGCCCACCGTTGTACTGGGGCCTGGGGGCAGTCTCTAGTCACTTAAACGTTCTTATTGTCCTAAGGTTAGGTTACATATGCATTATAATGTACATAAATAAACGACTTGAGCATTAGGCAAGCAGCAATTAAGATCGCAACGCAAGTGCGGAGTAATTGGGGCTCGTAAACGTCGCCTGATCGAAAGTAAGCGGTATACAACCTTATCGTTTGGCGCGTACGTAACCTGCTATCTATCCAAATAACTTGAGTGAGTCAATCGTAATCAATAAGTGATAAGAGATAGAGTATAGTAGAGGGGAGAGCTGCTGAAGCCCCCTGGCTTAGTCATAGATTTATACATAGTTTATTTAAAATAGCATGTTCATCTATAAATGTTTGCAATTGGAGCGCAGTTTCAGTTGTTGGTTACTGAAGCTGAGGATGAGTGTTGGGCTTTTGGAGCTCCTTGTTGGCCCAGGGCCTTGCTTGCATCTGCGACATGTGTAATGGTAATATCTGAACTGATTGGTTTGTTTGGGGACTTGGATGAGCATACGTTTAATGGCAGTCAACCGGGATTGTGAATCCAGTTGCTGGTAGGGTGGTCTTGTGCAGCTGCGGTGGTATCATCAATCTGTGGGATCGCTGTAAAAGTAAAAAATGTTCTAATTACAAATTCTATTATGGATGTTTACAAACTTACCCTGAATAGGTCTTTGGATGCTGCGACGTTAGGTCATCATCCTGGCTGCCCAGAGCCTTTTTCACATACTGTAATTGAAATTAAAGATAATTTTAAGAGAATCAAGCATTTTTGACCTACCTAAAAACCTACCATGGGGTTCAATATAATCTCCTCTTCCATTTTATTGATTTGTTTAACTAAATCCAGAACCTGCGTTATGTTCGTTTGCACATTTAGGAACATGTCCGGAGAGTTATATTTCTCTGGATCGTCTTTGAACAAAACCATGCCGTCCTTTTGATTGATGCTGGCGTAGATTTCCCCCGATTTTATCTGTGGACAGGGACACCCATATAGCAGCAGGATCAAACAGAACCATTTTCATTTCACTCACCATGTTAAGGATGTAGCGCTCTGCCTCGGCTGCACCGGACAGCTGTACACGACTGGCCACATCGCTAAGGGAGAGCGTCAAGAAGGTTTTCGTGAGCCGCTTTATGTTCCGCTTGTACAAGGAGTTGGCCACCTAAAGACAAAGAGCTCGCTGGTGAGCTTTTGGGGAATGGGAATAATCCATCGATATACTTGCCTGCTTGGCCAGACCCATGTTGCTATCACGTGTAAATGCTTCACTGTACTTGAGGATAAGGATGCGCAGCTCCTCGCTGGAGGAATTCGCGTACACATTAACCAGATCGTGATAGTGACTGGCCATTGGCTTCATGAAGCGGCCAATAACCTGTGTGTTTTTTGGTATAAACGCTATCTGTGAATGCGATTAGGATACAGATTATAGGAAGGTTGGATGTGATTTTGGATCAAAAAGCTGTCTTACATTGCCCTCTACGATGAGCGAAACCATGAGAAACTTTTTGTACGCCTCCAGCATAATGTGCGACATGGCCATGGCCGGGGTTGTGATGCACACCTCAAAGAAATACAGAGCACTATCGTAGTCCTTCACAGCCGTGTAGATCATGCCGCCGTAGTAGTAGAACAGCAGAAAGTACTTGGCATCGTTGTTTGCGTCCTGCAAGGCAATCGGATTAGAATCAGCTATTTTAAAACGAGTAAAGCCTTTCACCACCGTGTGTTGGGACTGCTGCTGTTGCTGAGTCTTGCACTCGGCGGCTGCCGTGGATATGTCGGTGATGTCCACGTCCAAGTAGGTCAGCACCAGATTGAAGTTTTTCGCCTTCAGACTCAGCAGGCAGAGATCGGCATGTATGGGGGTCAGCTGTGAGTCCATTTGGCGGATCTGGTCAACGGCGCGCGCCAGGATTTTGATGCCCAGAATGCTGAGGTTCTTCTGGACAAGATAGTCCGTGAACAAATGGCAAGTTTCGTAGACTGTGGAGTAGGAAATTTTAGTGTGTTGGTCGCACAATAAGGCTCTTTACAGCCCAGTTATACCCACAGGCGCATATGGCGAATCGCAGTTGCTCCACATTGTTGCGATGCACAAAGTCGCGCATCAGCTGAATGATTTGCACAGGCTCCGGATTGGCGGTCGCCGCGCTGTGCAGTTTCGCCAGCAGCACATAGAGCACGCCCAGCGTATGCTGTTGCACGTCGAGCGTTTCCAGCACATTGTCCAGTATGCTCCAGTTGCGGGCCAGAAGTGAAACCGACTCTGGCAGATCGTCTGCCAGCTCCCTGAAGCTGCCTGCACTCCCAAAAAGAACAGTCATGCATAGATAAGACGCATAAAAGCAGAGGCAAGAATTCGCAACTTGCCGGAACACTGGCCGGCTTGCCTTAAACACTTACCGGACGCGCTCATCGTGCGCACTTGATTCACAAAGTTTTCTAGTGCGCTCCCCATGTTTGTTAACTCCGAGGACTATATTTATTAGCTAATTATTTATTAAAAACGCTAATTTCCTATGGAAAGCCGAATAGAATAGTCGCACAATACAAGGAGCATAGAGGCTGCAAAAAAATCGCAAGTACTATCGATATAGCGTATTTCTTATTTGCGGCTTACTATCGATGGAATTTTTTCAATACTGGGTTTGACGTTTTGCAACACAACATCCTCATTCCTCATTTGCCGCGGTTTGACGTTTCCCCACACTAGATACCCAAATTCTGCAAGAAAAATTGAACAATTTTCAAAATTATCAAATGAACAGCCAACTCAACATGTCTGCGAAGCAAAATTCAAAGAATTACAAGGTGGTGTTGGACTTCAACGGAAGGTAAATGGAATTGTGAACATAATATTTATATCAGTGGCACATCAATAGATATATTTACAACCCACGTGCTTTTTCCGTGCAGCAAAAATGCAGAAATCCCATCTCCAAGTGCACTGGTAAAAATCAAACTGAAGTAGTTTGCGATCAGCGTTTGTTTCTAAAGAAATCATGGATTCTGGATCTAGGACTGCTGAAAAATGTAAAAGCCGACCATGCTGTCTGCATGCAGAACGTTCTAACCTTTAAATTCATTGCAGATACCCATGAACCATGTTCATCATGTACATGTCCGTCAATTCTATATGTTGGTTGGTACGTCCAATGAAGGCAATGCTCACAACTCAAGTAACCTCGAATGGCCGAAGACGGCCAGGGGACTGGTCAACGCTTATTAAATAATATTTAAACTAAATTTCATAAGCGAATTGTTATGACTAAGCACGTTATCAACACGTCAGCTTATGGGGAACAATCAACCTAATGAAATGACTTTCTACAAAAGTTGGATTCAGTTCCAGTTGCCAGAGTTGCAGTGCGGTCGCATGTAAGAGCAGTTGGGGCAGCACCAATAAGTGAAATCCTGTACCATATGCCAGCATTAACATCTATTTTGTTTGGTATATTTGCAGAATCTCCAAGTCGACGAACACATTTCCTGAGTTTACATAGTTTCACTAAGCAATAAGGCCAGCAGCGACAATAGCAAGAAAGATATCCGATTTCTTTCTCCGCCAAACCAAAGCATCGAATGATAAGCACGAAACTATGGGAAATGCATTCGCCAATCTATTTAAAGGGCTCTTCGGCAAAAAAGAAATGGGAATATTGATGGTCGGTTTGGATAACGCTGGTAAAACCACAATTTTGTACAAACTCAAATTAGGCGAAATTGTTACAACCATACCTACCATTGGTAAGTAAAATTAGCGCAAGCAGCTACATGTATAACCATTCTCGGTACTCATTCTATTTGTTTTATTCTGTTTCGCTCTCTCCAGGTTTCAATGTGGAGACCGTAGAATACAAGAATATTAGATTTACAGTGTGGGATGTGGGTGGCCAAGACAAAATTCGTCCGTTGTGGAGACATTACTTCCAAAATACACAAGTAAGTGACTGGATCTTGTCGTCGATCGCAACTGAGACGAGACCTTCTAAATGATGTTAACAACTTGTTATGATTCATACTATGATTATTCAAAGTTTATTTTGTTTCAAGACGGGACTGATTGGTCAATATGTACCCCCAAAAGATTATTGCTTCAATTCCCTATAGATCCGCTAATTGAAATCCTTTTTGGTTCATTATAGGTTCTCATCTTCGTCGTTGACAGCAATGACCCAGAGCGTATCGATGAGGCGAGAGATGAACTGATGCGTATGATGGCGGTGGATCAGCTTCGAGTCTTACTAGTGTTAGCCAACAAAGAGGTAAGCATGTGAATCGAAGATGAATCAAATCTGTTGCTATATAACCAATCCATACGGTGAAAAGTTAAACCCATATATATCTATCAATATACGTTGATAAGTTAGTTGCAAACAATAGAATAAAACAGTTGCAATAAAGTGCACTTTTGTTGGTTATGTAGCCAGAATTTCCTCTTAGATGATGTTAATAACTTGTTATGATCCATACTATGATTATTCAAAGTTTATTTTGTTTCAAGACGGGACTGATATGCTAATTATCGTCAAGACTACATATATGTTTCAATTATCGAAAATCCTCACATAAACCAATTTTTGTTGTTGAATCGTTCTAGGATCTGCCAAATGCAATGAATGCGTCTGAATTAGCCGACAGGCTTGGTTTGCACTCATTCAAACACCGCAACTGGCACGTTCAAGCGACGTGTGCCACTAGCGGCGATGGACTCTACGAGGGACTCGACTGGCTGTCTAATCAGCTGAAAAATTCTAATCGCTAAACTCACTACAACTATTACCACAACAATTACATATTTTGAAGCTATGGGGTATTTTGGCAACACAATTTTAGACAAAGAAAGGCATGAAACGCAGGAAATGCAGGCAGGAAACGAAGGAAAGGACAGTCATACAGTCGAATTGCTATTGTGGTGCTCAAGAAATCTTCTATTTTTGAACCTCTCGAAATGCAAGCTTATGACTTTCTACCGTCGTGCTCCACATTTTGTATCTTTTTCTCTTGGTGATCATGTATTAGATCGAATTTCGAGTTCAAATGATCTTGGTGTATTATTTGATCGTAAACTGTGTTTTAATAGTCATATTGCTGCGACAGCTAATAAAGCTAAGGGTGTTCTAGCATTTATCAAGCGTTGGTCCAAGGAGTTTGACGACCCGTATGTGACCAAAACACTGTACATTTCATTAGTGCGCCCGATATTGGAGTATTGTTCCTGTGTGTGGAGTCCACAGTATAAGGAGCAGCAAGCTATTCTCGAATCAGTTCAGAAACAATTTTTAATTTTCGCTCTTCGTAATTTACACTGGGACTCTGGTAGAATCCTGCCACCTTACAGATCTAGGCTAAAACTTATTGACCTACCTTCGTTACACCATCGCAGAATATGCAATGGAGTAATGTTCGTGCACAAGCTCCTTCTCGGGATGGTGGACTCCCAAACTCTCTTGAGTCAGATTGACTTTACGGTTCCCTCTCGTTCTACTCGTTCTTTTAGACCTATCAGATTACCCTTATTTAGGTCAAACTATGCCCAGCATGAACCTTTCAGGGTTTTATGCTATAATTATAATACCCTTTACCATATCATATCCCCTGAACTAACCCTTAAACATATAGCATTTAGCATTTACAACCACCTAAACTCTGCTAACCTGTAATTTTTAATTTTTTTGTTTCAATTTTATTATACTTTATCTTTAGTTCTCTTCCTAATTTATATTGCATTATTAGCAGATAATTGTTAATTAATAAATAAATAAATATATAAAAAGAAAACAAAAGAAGCTAAAAAAAAATATCTGTATAAATAATAAAGGTTTTGTATAAATATTTGTAAAATGTTTTTTTTTTATTTATGGCTAACGTATTAACGATATTCATTGACACCATTACCAGGGCTATTTAGCTTCGGCGCTCTTTATACATAATTTTTTTTTAGCGCAACCCCAAATTTGGCATTTGAAATAATTGGTCATTGCAACAACATTTGCGCTGTCGTCCTAACAGCTGATGCAGCCCGCTTCGATTATTCTGTTAAACACATAACAGAGGCTTTTGTGCGCACAATACACAAAATTGTGCGACTAACAGCACTTTGCGTTTAACAGAACTCTTGTATTAATTGTGTGCCCTATCGATAACAGAGCCATACATATCTGATTCAGTGCTGCCAATTTAGCTATTTTCCCACTAGATCTAGGGGGTTGCAACAAGGAAATGCGGGATAAATTGTGAAATAGCGGCTACCGGGAATTATAGCTATTTTCCAAGTAAAACTTGCTTTACTTTATATTTTTGAAACATCTGGTAACTTCGTGTATTTTTATGCTCTATGAATCCACATTTTCATACGAATAGTATTTTTTCATTTGAATGGCAAAAAACATCGATAAGATAAAAGAGCATTCAGTCTTATCGTTTTTCACTGTGAAGTCTACCGAATCGTGTTTCACAATTTTCAAAGCGCGAGTGGAAGTTGAAAATACCAAAAATGTACAAGCAAAAACTGCGTATATGGATGCAAGACCCTGCATTTAAAAATTGGCTGACCTTAGATGCAGCTGATGAGGGCAAATGTTATTGCAAATACTGCAAGTCCAGCATTAATGCAAAGCTTTCAGACTTGCACGCACATGCCAAGACTGCTAAACACAAGTCAACTTCAGCGGCTTTTGCACAGCCTAACAAACTACCGTTTCTTCAATTCATTGAAAACTTGCGATCAAAAAGCGGGACTGTGTTTGTATATTGCAACACATTGTTCAATCAAACCTGTGGACCATTTGGGATTGCTGTGCAGAGAAAAGTTTCAAGATGCCAATCTTTTAAAGCTCCATAGGATTGTTAATTACATTAAATTTCATATTTGTAGATACGGACTACGCCGCCAAGAAAAATGCTGCCACGATTACAAATTACCAGCAGCATGTTTGAGAAAGATAGGGACCAATGAAACCTACATAAACCAAGATGATGAAGATGAAGTCATTGATGAAATCATCCAAAATATTCTAACGGTTTTTGTTAGCTACGAAGAAACATTTCTAGCTATTTCTAGCTTTTTTCAAAGGCTGATTTAGCGTTTTCATGCAACGAAGTGTTGGCAGCACTGAACTGATTTCATAAAAAAAACATCGAATGTAATCGAGGTTACAATTGACGTATTCTTCTTCTATAATCCTGCCCAAGCACAAAAAATTTTTAAATGTTTAAAAAGTGGCATGATGTCAGGCTATGAAGAAGAAAATGGTAGCAACGAAAAGGGGAAGTTGATTTACAAGCATGGTAAGTCGTAAATTTATTCTTTTGTTACATTCTGAGAATAATCATTCGATTTGTAGCATCGTCTCCCAACAAACAGCCAGCTCAGACTCGTCTCAAGCGCTTGCAGACAAACTTGAAGCGTGTGCAGGATAAGAAACCAAACAATGCCAACCAGGGTAGTAAGAGAAGCCATAAAAATGCCTTTTCGACAGCCTCCCAGTCTTCAGGTGGCCCAAATAGTCGCTTGTCCTTGACTTTCGCACCGTCTCCATCGGCATCATCGACACCACAAACATCACGCTCATCACAGAGTAGCAAATATCTGACCTCCGCAGCGTCGCAGACACCAGAGACGCCACGTGTTCCACAGAGTCGGAGGTCAAATTCCTTTGCACCGTCGTCATCGCCGCTAACACCAGAGACGCCACGGTTCTCACAGAGTCGCAGGCCAAATGCCTTTGCACCGTGGCCATCGCCTCTGACACCAGAGACGACTCGTTTCGCACCGAGTCGCAGGTCAAATGTACTTGGACCGTCGCCGTCGCCGTCGCCATCGCCATCGCCGCTGACACTAGACACGCCACGGTCCTCACAGAGTCACAGGTCAAATGTCCTTGGTCCGTCGCCATCGTCGCTGGCATTAGCGAAAAATATTCGCGAAAGCCTCAAGGATAAGGCGAAAACGTGGGAAAAACCCATGGCACTACTGGACGCCAGCAATCGTCTTCAATCGACAAGTGGTAAGTGCGGCGAATGATTGCCGCTTAGCTCCCCTTCTCATCCAGAGTCTCTCTATATTCTAACGTGCAGCCAATCAGCGTCTAATGCAACTACGATCTTCCTTGACGCAACAGCAGAAGCAGGAGACAAAAGAGCGGAACAATAATGTCTGTCAAATACTGCCAGATATTCCGAATGCATTTATAGGAAAAAGAGCGAAAGTAGCAAAGCCAGAGCCAGAGCCAGACCAGGAGTCGGAGTCAGAGCCAATGGATTGGGATGACTGTGATATGGTATTTATAAATAAGAAATCAGATGACGGCGAGCTGAATGAACTGCCAGCCCGTCGCTTGGATCACATGTACTTTATACTCGACACAAATGTGCTCATGCACAACTGCTCATTTGTGGAGGAGCTCACTAAAGTTGTGCTGCCTGGCACCGTGGGAAGCATGCTATTTATTCCCTACATAGTTATCAAGGAGCTGGACAGGCTCAAGATCAGACAAAACGATGACAATATGAGGCGCGATATGGCTGTTCGTGCCATTCGTTTTCTAAACAAAAAATTTGATGAAAGTCTAGAGATACAAGGTGAGAGGCCGTCTACATGTTCTTTTCTGTTGGCTAACCTATGAGTATTTCCTACATTCATCAGCTCAATCAGCCGAGGAGGAGTCGGACCACCTAATTGAAGTGGATTGTGGCGATGATAGCATTGTCAACTGTTGCCTTCAGCTAAAAAAAGAAGTGCCCCACATGATACTCCTGACAAATGATGCCAATTTACGCCTGAAGGCCAAGTCCTCGGCCATATCGGTCTTCTCTTACTCCGACCTGAAGGCCGCCTATAGCGATGAGTTTGAGAAGAACACCAAAGACTGCATGTGTGATACGATAAGAGTTTATACAAAAACAAAGCCACTGCACCGAGGCCATTAGTACAACCATATCAAATTATATTTAGATTTATTTACATATGTATATACAAGATATGATGGATATAAAGGCATTTTATACAACAAAACAAATATTAATTTTAAAAGGAAAAAAATAGAAGAATTTTTGATGCATGCAAGTAAAATTGACCATGCCCAGGGCAATATAGCTTGTGCGCTTTCTATAAATAATTTGTTTACCATAATTTCTGAGTCAACAGCATTTTACGTTTTCGTGCTAACAGCTGATACAGCCAGATGTCGTTATCGGAATGTGTACGAATGTTACATATAACAGAGGATATAGACAGAGGATTGTGCTCTTAACAGCACTAAATTGTGCACTTAACATCGATGACAAAAAATTACGAAAACGGAAAGTTTTGGCGGAAAACGCAAAAGGAAGTGCGAACCGAAGCCTGCCTAAAATTAAATAAAATAAATAGGGTATACAAATATCCATACTACTATCTACTAATACTTCCACGCTTACGTTTTTACATAAACATGTAGCTTACATGTAGCACATGGTTAGTTACCGCGTATTTAACGAAACAAAATCAACAGATTGAAGCCAAACAATTCAAAATTATTTATTTATTATTAAGATAAGAAAGACATGGAGGCCCAACCTCGCATCGTGTATGTGTGCAGCTTGTGTCTTCGTCAGTACGATCTAATGGAGGACTTGCGTGGTCACATGGTGTTTTACCATGGCTGTCAGCCAGTTGCCGGCAACAAAGCAGCAAAGACACCAACAAAGGCACAATCGAATGCCTTCAGGAGCACCCTGGAGAAGCAAACTATTGAAAATAAGTTGGAGATTGCAGCACCCCCACCAACAGATCTGCAGCCGATGCCATTTAAGGACTTTCGACTCGTACTGCGCGCCAATATGCGAGAGCCGTGAGTGTCCAAACTGGTCCTCCTGAAATTTTTTATCGAATGCCATTCCTTTGTAGGTGTTCCGCGAGCAAGGAGTGCCCATTTAAGTTCGAGAATGTTAGCAAGGTGGAGGTTCATCGTAGATGCCACAAGGGCAGCAATTTCACTTGCTGCGAATGCGGCCTGGAGATGGCAAACTGGAGGCGTTGCTCTGCCCACTTGTGGAAAGTCCATCAAATCGATGTGGATTTGCTACGCTGTCCCGCTCTGGACTGCACCTACAATGCACCTGTGTCGGCGCTCGTCTGGCGGCATATGCGAGTGCACAAGAAGTGGCGTTCAAGGGTTCTCCGCTCCCTCGCAGCTGTCCAACGACGGCGCAAACTGAAGGACCAGTCCGGCGAGCCGGTGTCACTGCCAACGGTGTCGACTGCGACGCCAAAGAAGAACAAATACTATGCTGAGAAGACCTGCGAGATTTGCAATCGTAGATTTGTAAATGGCAAAACCCTCTCCAAGCACGTGAAGACGGTGCACAACAAAATCAAGCCGTTTATATGCAATGTTTGTGGCAAGAAGACGGCGCGCAAGGCTAGTCTGATAGTAAGTGCGCCCCATGGTTACCCATATAATTATCATTATACTGCCTTTTTATTCATCAGATCCACATGCGCCAGCACACGGGCGAGAAGCCGCTGCAGTGTGAACAGTGCAAGTTCTCAACGCGAGATCCCAGTGTCCTGCACAAGCATCGACAACGCCATAGCAGCGCGACCAAGCAGAGCACCCTAAAGTGTGTCCACTGTGACTACGGCTGCATCCAGGCCAATGCCTTGAAGCGCCACATGCGAATGAACCATGCCGATGCCTACCGCGATCTGTGCTGCGATCTCTGCAGCTACACCTCGATCAACGCCAACCGACTGCAGGCACACAAGCAGGATCATCGTCAGGGGCTGATTACCAACTGCGAGGACTCCATGGATGCCGCAAGGGCCGCTGGCTTCAAGTATCCGCGCAAGCTAAGCGACAAGAACAACGAGGTGGGTCATCGCATACAATGTTTATCGTTTTTTAAAGTTTTATTTTAACATGTATGATTCCGCAGATATCAGCAGATTGCTTCATGCCGCTGGAGAGCGTTGACTCGATGCCGCATGAGCCAGCCGTGGACACGGGCGGGGTAACCATACCAGCGCCGACCTCAGACGACACTCAGTTTCCCACGTACTTGAAAGATTGAAACGACTTTCTCAATGAATCGTGGCACATATAAAACCTATGGGGATATGCTCTGTTTTATGTATTTTTGTAATTCCAATTCGCTGTAAAGAGTTTTGGGCGGGGAAGGGGGGTGGGGGTGTGAAATAATGTTCTCGTGCTGTTTTTTGGGGGATTTAAATGCTTGTTTATTAAGTTGTTCAGTTTTTGATTTAATTTTAATATCATTTTAGAATCTGATATGATTTCTTTTTTGCAACATTTGAATTTTAGTCATGCTGGTTTACCGTGTTCCGTGTTTATCCGTTACGATTTAGATTTAAACTAATTTAAAATTTAAAATTCTAATTGTCATCCATCCATATTTGGATTCAAGATCAGCGCAATTATCGATCGCGTTCGCTAAGTCTAAGTTTACGACAAAATTGTTTCAATTCGGGCAGTTTTTGCTAATAACTTTGTAGATTTTGGTTAATCTTTAGTTAATTTTAGTTAATTAGTTTAGTAGTTGAGCTTTACGTTTTTGTTTAATAATGTATTTTATTTATTTACTTTACGCTTGAATGTATTCATCGGCAGATCGTCCACAGATCTGACGATATCCTAAATTATGTATCTGCTGTTGTCGTTACGTTCGCTATAAGTAAGGGGGAGGGGGAAAAAATGGAGGTTCCTCTGAGCCACAAATTAAGGACTTTCAACGTTTATTGTCTGAGTTTGATTCGAATATCAAAAGATGTTCACTATTTGCGAGCGCAACTCAAGGAGTTTGGAAGAAGGATACTCGTAGTATAATGATTTTGTAATGGAAATAAAACGCTCAATGTAAAATTGTTAATATCATACAGCTTCTATTCGATTTTATTTACAGTTCTTAAATGGAAAGAAAGTTTCAACAAAATGCACTTTCAACTGCAGAGATTCATTTCATTCTCTGTGTTGCCTCTTTGGAGTCCCTGATCCCTGCTCCCTCCTTTCGCCCGGCCGGGCATGCCGGGCTTTGCCTTGCTCTCTCCCTTGATCCCCAAGCCTTAGATCTTGGTCTCAACGACGGCCTTTTTCTTTGACACAAAAAAAGGAATATTCAAAGAAAGAATACAAAATAGAAAAGGATTCGATTAAGTCCCGGGCCAACGAGAACGAGACGACGATTACCATGCAAATAAATTTGATTTGGTTTTGAGTTGTTTTTTTTTTTTGTGTGAGGGAGCAGGCGCTAGATGATGTGGGCATGGCTGGTCTATGAGAGCGAACAGTGCACTATTGAAAGACGGCAATGGGCGTGATTTTTGAGAATGGCTTTGACTTTAACTTCGACTTGGCTACACTCCTCTCCGACTCCACTTACGACGGACGCACTAAGACCTCTAAGTTCTTGGCTTTGATTTAAGCTTTGATTTAGCTTTGATTATGCTGATATTATCCATGATCACTACAACGTCTATTAAACAACTAACGAATTCATCTAGCTTCTATATATATTGACATATTCGACTATCCTCCCCTCACTCTATCTCTGATCCACCTCAAATCTGGCGACTAATTTACGATTTACGATGCATCATCCATCAATCTTAAAATGTAAAACATCATCATCCACTTTCACTTACGATCTACTTGGAGTTGTCGATTAAATATCCTCCCATCTGCTTGCTCCATTCGGTATATTAGTTATATTTATTTATGATTTCTTCTTTCTTATATTTTCTTCTTGTGCGCCGCATAATAAATGCTATGGGAGTTTCTCAAACATTCCCCGAAAAAAAACTACGCTTCTTTCTCTCTCATTGATGATCATCCGATCCTTTCGTCCTTTCCGATTAGTCAGTTTTGGATTAGCATAGTACGACGATACACTTAAAGGCTATTAGGAAACAGTTGTATCTACATAGGTCTATGAGTACTCTGCAAGAACCAAAGACACAAACCTAGTGGAAGTTGTAACTGATCAGAGTCCAGTCCGTACGAGTCCGGGTCCATGTCCGTCTGTCCTGTCTGTTCCGCAATAGTTTTGGTATGTACAGTGTGTGTCAGAGGATCAGAGGTCTGGAAATTATATTTCGAAAATACATACGAAAAATCCTAGGCCTAAAAAATTGCTTATAAAAATTGCGCGACAATACGAAAAAACAAACGAAACACGATCCAGTCACGATCCTGAAGTCTCGCGATCTACATGGTATAAAATAGAGATTAATACAAATAGAGAACCAACGAAATCTGTGGCGATCGATCTGTTGCGGTTGTCTGTTTCTGCGCGGGATTTCACTTTCTTATAAATGCATTTTAAAAAACAGGTGAACGAGTCTGATTTTGATTCTGGTATTGGTTTTTGGTTTGATTTTGATTCTGATTTTGATTTCAAGATACGATACGAGTGGCCTGTTGTTTTGTTTTTGTTTTTGATCGTTTCATTGTTGCGTTTCGCATTTGCTTTGGGTTTCAGTTCCGGGGCACAATTCTGCACGTTAGGGGCCGTAGAGCATCAGACCGTGGTCACACGATCGATCTCAACGTAACGCACAGAATTGTCGCTTTGTCAGCAAATCACCTCCTTTTCATCCAGCACAGCCGTATCCATGGAGCTGAGCGACTTGAGGCGCGTCTGTAGCACCGATGAGCCGCGGAATTTGCGTTTGATTTTCCTGTGATTGAAAGGTACTCAATGTAGATCAGATCAGATCGTAATCAATGATGATCAATGTCTTACTTGTAGGCAAAAGCAGCAAATGCACAACACGAGAGCACAAAGATTAGACAGAGCGTGGCCAGAATTTCAACTGGAAGCTTCATCAGGGCCGAGCACTGCAGGAAGGCCTCGTCGTCGCCCGAGGGACAGTGGATGACGCCGTCGCACCAGACGCTGGCATTCACGCAGGCCCCCAGTTCCGGGCACTTGAACTGGCAATCCTCTGTGGGTATTAAGCAAATTAGATTGGAATTAAGGAATATTCAATGGAATGAATAGTCCATCCGACTTCTTTCATACCCGCCATGCTGAGGGTGGGCCTTGGCACCAGCTCCATCCAGTTGAAGGTATACTCCCCATTGCCAGGGCGCAGGAACTCCACGCTGATGGCCCTGGACCGATTCACCAGAGCAAAGTTGGGTCGCTCGTTCCATCCAGAGCTGAAAATCTCCACAAACTCATAGCCATTCGAGTCGGGGCTCAGCGGACAGGCCACAATGGTCAGACCTGGAAACGATAAGGGATGCATTTGAGGGATGCCGCGGGGGCAATGATTACAAATGATTGGATAGCGCACCTTCGGATGTAGTTAGAACAGCTCTCGACTTGGTCTCACAGCGCCAGGTATCCGTCTGCAGATAAGTCGAGTTCAGGGTCTTTGTCGGGTTGTATTTGCTGAGGAAGATGGCCTTGAGGCGCACGTACAAGAATTTGTTGCCATTCGAGGGCTCAATCAGCCATGGTCTGGAGCGGCATTCAACCTGGAAGTAGATCATTTGAATAAACCATATTCTAAGTTGGAAATGTTCTATACTCACATCGCCAAAGGTCATGTCTATGGTACCACTGGGGCCGAACTTGCGCCGTCCATCCTTACAGCTTGTGGGGGCCTTCACAAACTCAAACATTCCCTCAAAGTTCACCGTGTCTGGGTCGTCCAGTGTGGTCATATTCTGGGCAACGAAATGGACCTCCACATCGCGTCCAGTCGATGTGTATTCCACGGGCAGATGGGACTGGTTCGAGGAGTTGCACACACAGCCACGATGCAGCAGAATCGAGTCGTGATAGGGTCGCTCAAAGATCTGCAAAGGACACACGCACACAGGCTTTAAAAGAAGGTCCGTTTGAAGAGGTTTATCCTCGCGCCGACTCTACCTCAATTCTGACATTGGTGTCTCCATAGCAGAAGGATCGATTGATATCCTCGTCCAGCCGCGAGTAGCAGTTCCGATTGGTGGTCGTCACCTTTCGCAGCTTGATCCGCACCCTCTCGCCGCGCTGCGCCTCGAACTTGTAGATGCACTTGAGGTGGCGAGTGCCGCCCCTGCCGAACAGAAAAATGTTTCGGACACTGCGGAAGATCGCCGGGTCCTTGCGGTCCATCATGCTGCTGAGAAACTTCCTGTTGCAATCGTGCTCCCCACCGCCCCACGGCAGTCCGTCCTGGTGCAGGTCAATAAACTCGTACTTTAGCTTAAAGTCCAGTGGTCTATTAAGAAAACAAGAGAGTGAGTGAGAGCGAGATGAAGATAGCAGTGGATAAATATAGGACTTTACACACCTCAACACAGTGGATTCGGTGTTGCGTAGTTCCAGGGTAATAGCATCGTTGCTGGAAACGTAGCTCTCGGAGATGGTGCAGGGTCTGGCATAGGTCTCGTTGATATTGGAGCGGTCGCAGGTGCGCGGAATCGTGCCACGACAAAATCTGGCAATGACATTGGTGGAATTGTGGGCGTAATGCCCGACAGTGTTGTAGCTATTGGTCTCCGTAACGCTGGAAAGATTAGAGCCTAGTTAGATTACGGTCAGAAGGAAGCAGCTGCCCTGTCGCTCACCAGTTGAGGTCCTTGCATACAGGCGGATCTCTGAGTGTACCATCCCAGATGCGCAACATTCCGCTGCAGTCCTCCTGGGTCTGCAACACGCCAATGGCACCCACGGATGTCTCATCCATTTGACCGAACTCCGGATCCAGATTGAACTTCAGAACTGATATCCAGACCTTGAAGCGCGACAGAGGCTGGTGCATGCCCGACTGGCTGTTGATGCGACGCGACAGGCTCAGGTGGTCGAAGGTCTTGAAGACGCCCATGCCCTGGAGATGGTACAGGCACGTGGAATTGGGGGCCAGCGAGTGCTTGGGATTCTCGAGGATGCCGCGACCAGCACCGCGGATCCAGAATTCGCATGGTTTCTTGTTCTTCGAGTACGTGGGGCTCTGGATGTCCACGAACTGAACTTCGACCTGTGTGTGGCAAGACAAGAGTGATTAACACGTCGCGACGGTGGGTGGATGGTGGCAGCGTTCTCACCTCCAGTTGGAATCCGTAGAGTGGCAGCACCTGCGATGAGGTGCCCGTAAAGGTGCCAAACGGGGACGTGCTGAACTCGACCAACAATTCCGGGCCGCTGGAAACGGCCGCCGGCACCGCCTGACCTCCGCCGCAGAACTTCAATATGATGGGGTCACGTGTGGTGTAGCCATCGTAGACGGTCACGTAGTCCTGCGGGTGCCGGAGAGCACGGCAAAAACACAGTCGGAGAGAGAAAAACAGAGAGAGAGAGAGAGGGCGAGAAAGAGAGAGAGAGCAGAGTGGATGATGAGAGAACGAAATGAGTGAGACGAGCGACAAATGTGGGTGTTTTTTATTTTTCCTGGGTGCACACTGTGTGTGCCCCCTCAAGTGGAAGAGTGTGGAAGGATGTGGGGCAGGGGCACTAACTAGTAACTGATGCCGAAGGCCGTGCAGAGCCAAAAAAAAAGGAAAAAAACGGTGAGGGAGGGAGGGCTTGGAGTGCGGAAGAGAACGGTAATTGCTGTAAAGAAGTGGACCTAAGTGCAGCTGGCAACACAGTGCTCTCGTATTACTTAATGGCCACTGGACGTATACGTGATTTTTGGTTACATTCCTCTGGCCGTGGCTATCGTAGGGGGAAGGGGGGTGGGGCATATAATAGGTGGGGGTGGCTGGTAAATGGTCGACCCAGCAGTGCCTCTAAGTAGTTGAGCACAATGGCTTTGATGTGTTCGGGCACTTGATGTCCACTAAATGTCGAACATTTAAAGTTTGTTTTAAGCATGAGCAAACGTGTTTATGCGGTTGTGTTCTTGTGTCTTTGAGTGCTATGAGTGTCCTGTCGGAGGGCCAAGATGTTGGCTATGAAAAAGGTACAATTCATTGGGAAAAAGGTAGTAGGTGAAGGTAGGGTGCCGAAGTTTATAAAACCCTCTCCAGTACGTACATTTTTTTTGTGATTTGTAATGCTGGAAACACAAATTGAGTATATTTAATGCTGGGAATGCATTTTCAGTTTGTATATAGTTGCAGACATTCCCCAAAACATTTACCCAATACTGCCATTTCCATTTTCATTAACTTTGAAGTAGCGTGTCTCACCCTATGCAAATCAATCTGTGATTGAATGAATGAATACATGAATTCGTGGCTCGCATAAACTCTCTCTCTGGCCATATACCTACTCGAACTTATGTGCGGTTACGGTTACGGCTGACTTTGGCATTTTGCGCATAATTGTGCGCATTTTAATTGAGTTGGCCTTGCCACGTGGGCAACGTGGGCAACGCGGGCGTGTGGGTGTGTGTGGCATCCCAAAAAGGTAATGGGAATGGGCACTACCTTTGGCCCAACGCATGACAAATTAGTTTTGTGGCCAGCGACTTTCTGCATTAATTTAGCTGAGGTTTCTGTTTCCTGGCCGGTTCCCGGTTTTGTTTGTGCAGCTGGCCGCAAATTTAACTATGGCCCGGACCACAGACCTCCACCAGATTCAGAATCAGAACGGTAGCCAGAGCCAGGTGGAGAGGCGCAGAGACGGAGGGGCTGGTCCAGGTAATTTGTGACCACAAATTTATTGAAAGCGCGGCATTTGTACAAATTAGTGGAAACACAGATGCACGGTAGTTTGGGCCCCTCCGCCCCCATCCGTTTCTCCGTGTAATATATCAGAGCATACACATACAGTAGTAGGTTCCACAACTGGCATTCTCATGCTCATGGTGGCTCCTACCATCCGGTGATTATTCACACATGCCGCACCAAAATGGCCAGCACTTTTGGACATTTTGGCTTAAGAGCGCGCGACAAAAAAAGGACCAAAAAAATGGTAAATGGGAGCGCTGGACAATTTGTAGGCAAAGTGCAGGCTCCAGCTCTGGGCCAAGACCACGACCATGACCAGAACCGTGCAATCCCTGCAAATGGCGGCAATGTCCAAGCGGTTTGCTTTCCAACTGAATAAGCAAAAAGTAAAGGGCCGGGCTACCCGGGCTAGGCACAGATCCATGTGTGGAGCGTGGCAATCTCTGGCCAGGGGATTTGCACGCCTTGCTGCCGCAACGAGCATTTAATGGCAAGTGCTGAGGGGGAATTAGTACCCATTTTCAGAGGGCAGCATCCTTGAATCCTCGAGGATTTTGTTGCAAAGCGAAATTGAATAGTTGCTGATGACTAAATGGACGAAAACTAAAAGCAGCATTCCTCTCGTTAAAACGTTTTATGGACAGACACAAACAGAAAGGGGCTTCCAGCTGGAGCTGAAAGTGGAATGTCTTTGACCGCTGTGTCGGATCAGCTTAAAGAAGTTTGAATGGGAAAACCCGGCTGCCCGGAAGTGGGGAAATCCATCACCAGTGGCATCCCATCTCCCAATCATCGCAGTGTGCTCCCGAATACGAGCTTTACAAGTACCGAGTAGATGTATGCGAGGATATATATGATGAATGCCTGGTGCAATTATTTACATGAGACCCGGGCACGTTCGTCCACTCTCCTAATGTTCTTGATGAGGGCCATCCTCCAGCCATTCAGCTATCCAGCTATCCTGCAAAATCCCCAATCCCCCAATCCACCGACTCTTTGTGTGCGATTTATGATGTGCGTGCCAAGTGTTCATTAATATAAATCCAATGACAGATTTCTCCCCCCATTAGGCCCCATACCCAATCGCAGTCTTTGTGTGCTGTGCGTGTATGTGTATGTGTATGTGTGTGTGCTGTGCTAATGAATATATTATCCAGTCCATAGATATCCCATAGATGTCGATTTACCCAGATCATTTTTGATTTGTCGTCTGTTTGCCTGGTTTCTGTGCGTTCTGTTATATAATTCGTATGGGGGGATGGAGTGGGGTTGTGCATACATTTCGGTTGATTAATTGCTTCAAATAGCCAAAGATGACAAATAATTGTTACTAATAGAAGCTTGAGAGAGGGAGTCAGGGCACAGAGAGAGAGAGAAAGGGAGAGAGAGAGAGGGAGAGATAGATAGAGAGATGGGGTGGGGTGGGGTGGGTGTTGGGGGTTGAGGGGACGTTTCGGTGGTGGGTCAGAGTTCAAGTGCTGTCTATCTAAAACTACAACTAAGATATTGCTTTGGCTGTTTCGTGGTTCGGTGGCATCATGAGAGATAGATTGATTTTGACTGGGCGAGCAGTAGGAGTGTTTTTCTTTAGTTGGCATTTACCGTCGATTTCCATCTGGGTTTAACACTTTCCTATTGGAGAAAATATACATACATTTATAGGTAGGTACTGGTACTTATATCATACAAATACATAGTTCTGATTCTAGTTTGTTTTTTTTTTTGTGCATTTTGGCGAAATGAGGTGTGGTTCAATAGAGAAGAGTAATGCTACGGTAGAGTCAGTTGTGGGTCAACCTGCGGGCCGGGTATAATGCAGGGAGAGCAGGTTGTATTTTAAGATTTCAACAAATTCGCTCAATTTGAAGCGAAATTTAACGCGAAACAGGCTGTTATTTACCTTAGGGAAGAACGTAGTCGGCCGTTTAAATAGTTTTCAATTTATTCCCCTTTTTAATATTCATTTATAGGGACGTAAACTGAATTTTAATATAGTTTTCCCCTTTTTTTTTTTTAAATGCAGATATTTGAGTGTGTGGAAATTAGAGTACTTTTTCAGGGGGGTGGGATGGTGCCCAATCTATTAAATTCCGCTACTTTCCATAGGCCTCCCTTCTCTTAAAGATTTGAACCCGTTTTGCATTAATTTCTTGTCCCCATTTTTTAACAGATCGTTTCAGTTCCTCCTTAATTTTGAACATCATTTGAGTAATATCATTAAATCACGCTTCCTGGAGTCTCTCCAGGAAACACTTCCTCCCAAGCACATCCCTTCTCGGTGCATCCCTCATCTGTCATCCAGGCTTATCCCACATTTTGCATACACAGCGCTCATTAAGAGCTCATCCAAAAGTTGGCCCTACCAACTGGCGGGGGTCTTTATGGACTCCACTCTCTCCATTTTATCCCGCCTTTCCGCTTTTCCGCTTTCCCGCTGACAAACAAAAAGAGCCTACGAAATTAACACTTCCCGCGACTTGCCAGAGAAGCCTATCGAATGCTCAAGGCACTGTGGGATGGAGCGACGGACTGGACTGGACTGGACTGGTCTTGGACATGGACATGGACGTGGACCCACACAATGGCAGCGGGAAAGGATATGGAAACAGATAGAGAGAGTGAGAGAGAGGAGGGAGTACACCGTGCAAACAACTGATTTCAGATTTTTGCTCATTTCTTTTTCAATTTGTCGTTTTTTGCGCAGTCCGTTCTCTCGCTGCCTGCCCAGCCGGCCAGCCAGGCACTCGGTCCAGCGGGTTCAGTTGGTTCCGTTTGTCCAGTTGGCTCTGTTTGCCGGCCACTGGCCAACAGAGGAAGTAATTTTTATGCTGGATCTCTCGTTAAAGTTGGCAAATGCAAACACAGAGAAGCTCATCGGGTAGGGAGCACCCCGGAGCAGGACCATGAACAGGGACAGTGGGATACAGTCAGAGATACAGATACAGAGAGATAGAGAAAAACAGAGCCAAAGAGAGAGAGAGAGAGAGAGAGAGAGAGAATGCATTTAAAGGCAGATTTAATTACCTGAATGTAATCGCAGTCGTTCCATGTTTTCAGCCTCGGCTCAAACTTCTTGTCCTTGTCGCTGGCGCTGGGCGGTGGCGCCATTTTGTTGGCCGACGCCGTTTCCTGGGTAGAGATCCACACCAGATTGCCCTTGGGCTGTTTGACTAGAATCAGAGCGTGTTTGCCATGGGGCACGTCGTGCTGTGTGGACAGGAGAATTAAATGCAAATTAATGAGCCACGAACTGCTCTTCACACGGCGCAATGTTTGCCGGGACTCCGGATGCCCGGAGATAAAATAGTAGGAGGATTAATTGGAACATTCGAACAAATGGCATCTACAACCTAGATTTGCAAACGGAAGGACCTGATTACTCATTGGAAAGGACATCAAATTTAACTCCGAATGATGTTCATTCACTTAGCTATTATACCTCTGAACACATGTCTTCTGTCTGAGCGATATTTAAATGTACAAATCTTTACTCTAAAGTAAAACGTTCCGCAAGTGGAAAACTTTTACCTTGTGATAAGCCCGACTTATGTTTGTCTTTGATGTGGCACTTTCAAATATTCAAGTGCGAGTAGTTTTGTCCATTTACAAATTTGCTAAAAATATTGTCTGCCCATGGCCAAGATAGACCCAAAAATGTTCTACAAAAGTTCAACAGCTAATAAAAAATGATGTAAATTTGGACAAAAAAAAAAGAAACACCCGTCACAGTGCCCTTGGCAACGGGTCCCTGCAAGAGGAGTCTCCGGGCAGAGATATTAAAAAAAAAGGCGCCAGGCAGAATCGAGGGGAGACGAGGTTGGACGACCGGGAAGTCTCCCGCTCCCCCAGTTAATTATAATAAAAGCTCATTCTATTTTGGAATGTAAATTGCTATTTAATTTTTTCCTCTCTTGATTTTTGAACTTTGCTGTGGCATGAATAAAAATAAGGCAGAGAGCGAGCGCTTTGAGGGGCACACGGGGGGACGTAAACGATATTGTGGTATTTTTATGGGCCCACGACGAACGAAGGATAAACCCGGACGCTTTAATGCGCTGAAGAGGCTGAAGAGGCCGAAGAGGCCGAAGAGGCGCGATGTCTGGGCCATGATGACAGGCTAACCTTTGGCTTTGGCTCCTTGGTAATCCCAGAGAAACGGAACAGGAGCCGGGTCTCTGACTCCTTGGTGACCTTAGGAGACGCGGGACAGGAGCCAGGAGCCAGGAGCCAGGAAGAGGGACCGAGATGGTGATTTAATTTCGTTATAATTGTTCTTTGGTTTTTACCTGACGCACGGCATAGTAGCAGGTTAGATTGCGGGGATAAATGCCTGGATAGTTCGGCGACTGCAGGCGACAGGACTTCTTGTCGCAGTCACTGAAGATCCTCGAGCAATAGGTGCCCGGAATGAGATCCCCTGTGTTTCAATGAGAGAGATGTTATCTGGTGGATCGGTCCAAAACTATTCTTCCTTGCAACTTACCCAAATAGTACTTGGGTTCGGTGTAGTTCTGCTCGTCTTTGGCCAGCGACTTCTCTAGGGATGCCATGAAGGTCTTGTTGTTCACGTACGCACTGAACAGGCTAAAGTCCTGTCCATACCGATCCGAGCGGGCGCCACTGGAGTTGGTAAAGTCCTCCAAGACGCCGCCATCCTGCTGGTGCTGTTGTTGCTGGTGTTGCTGCTGCTGATTGAGGAAACTGCTGCGGTTGTGCCACTGGGCGAGCTCTGAAAGAGAATTGGAAGGGAGTTGAGCGGATTAGGGATTCGAATCCAATCTTGTCTCTGTTTCCGAGCACCCACCTGCCAGCTTAATCCCTCCGTAACGGGTGACGGCACTGTCGCGGGACAGAACCTTGTATCGAATGCGGAAGTCGAAGTTGTAGCCGCTTTGATCCCTCGCCAGTCTGCCAAAAAATAGAAGGTGACACAGGTGGAGTCGGTCGTTGTTGTCACGAAAGGAAACCAAGGTGGCCAAGACCTGCGAGGACCTACCTGTTCAGCTTGATGGTAAAGATGAGGGAGCGTGTCTCGCTGTAGAAGAGCACTGGACCCCAGGAGCTGCCACACCACATGCCCCCGATGGGGGTGCGAGCCGATTCCGCTATCTGCATATATCCATCCGGGCAGCCCTCGTGCACGTAGGATGTGAACCTGCCAATCGTGAAGCTGTCCAGGGTGACCTGGTCGACGATTCGTACAATGAAATATTTGGAGAGGTAGGAGTAGGAGGTAAGCGAGTACTCGTAATAAAGTTTCGGTCTGAGTAACAGTATATATATAATTCAGGGGCAGGAGCAGGAGCAGGGGCAGGGGCAGGGCTCTCTCAATGAATGCCCTCGGGACGCACTCGAGCGTGCCAAAGGCTTTGGCTTACTGGCTCCAGCTCAAGCTCTTGCTTTTCCTCTGCCCTCAGTTGTAAGGTTCGATGTTCGAGGTGTGAAGTGGCGTAATAACTAACAGGCGGCGGCACTTGCTTCCTGCCAGTCCAACGGGGAAGGGAGAGGATGATGCCACTGCCCTGTCAGTTGAAGTCACGCCTGGTTGCTGTGCTGCTGAGACCTCGGACCGGACGGGACCGGACCGGACCGGAGTCGGTGTAGGATTTGCAACGCTTCAGCGATTGGCTTTGAAATCAATATTGCCTGTGCCCGGCTCTGAGCCCCGCTTCCATTGTTGTTGCTTATCTTTTAATGGCTTAGTTTATCCCGTTTACAAAATGAAATGTGAAAGGTAGAAGCAGGGGAGCATCGGTGGCAACAGGAGAATGAAATGGAGCTGGCAACTGGGACTGGGACTGGGTCTGGTCTGGGACTCACCTGCACCACATCGCCGTGTTGGCCTCCTGCCGCCGTGAACGTGAGCACACACACAAAGGGCACGCGATCCTGTTTGGGTCGGTGCAGTTCCAAGGAGTACGTCTGTCCTATATCTCCGTAGTATGTGCGATTACAGCCTGTGGGGGAGTGGAGTGGATACACAAATATATTAAATGCAATTAGCGTTAGTTTGGCAATTAGTTTGTTTGCCGCGCTGCCTGGCAACCGCAACGCAACCAAGGGATATCTCTCAGCCACCATCCCACCATAAGCCCGCCATCTCACCTCCGCCTCCAACTCCACCTCTTGCAGGATTGAAGGTTGATGAGGCGCCACGGGGAATAGTCTGGCAATTGTCACGCCATAAATCATCCACGCCATCCACATCCACACAAGATGCCAGCACAAAGTAACAAATTAACATAACGTTTACTTTACACACATACATCCAAAGCATCGGGCCATCTTATTGATCCGGTTAGAGCCTCATTAAATCTTAAAAACTTAAGTAATGGCTTTTAATTGATTCACTTTCGGCTGGAGCCACCACAATTCGGTAATTTCATAGCAGCCATGTTATTGTAATTTGTACCAGGGCCTTATTGAAAAAAGATTTGGTTCAGCCGTTTACAGAGCCATGTTAATTTGACAGGGAAAGGACAATTTCTAACAGAGAAGAGGAATGTTATCTTAACAGTGAGCTAACATTGTAAGAAAACGAGAGTGAGAGATCTAAACATGGTGAAATTAGTAATTCCCTCCATCTTCATTTATGGTCAGTGAATTTACAAAAAATTTTTTTTTCTTTTCAGGTAATATGAAAAAAATTTGCATTGGGTATATAGGAATATCTACCCGTTCTATGCAATGCGACACATTCATATTAATCAAAATCAAAAAACCTCAAATGGAGGCATACATAAGTATATAGTAATTCCTTGGAAAAAGTACGTTAGATTTCAATACATGCGAATGCGTTTGACAACACATTAATATTTATCAAATGAGGATTAAATCTGTTGATAGTGTTGACCTCTTCTTTCCCCGGAAATTTCTAGCTTTTAAATTTGGGATATGTGAAATTTGTAGAGGTGCATTCTGATAGCCTTGTAAGGTGTTCGTTTACATTCATTCAAACCAAAGATTATTTATGCTAGGAATTTCCCAATTAAGTCTCCATTTACTATATGAACAAAAAAATCAATCGATTTACATAGTTCTCTCCCAATTTAAGTCGATTACGTATTCCTATTTGGAATTCCTTTTCATAATTGAATGACCACAAACTAAAATGATTTATGTTTGTGAGATTTGCATTTATGGAATCTGGCTGCTTCTTCCCCCTTCTTCCTTTAGGTGTTGCAGTTTTGCCTTCCTCACTTGGATGCCATAGACCAAGTGTAGTTTGCATGGAAATTGCCAATTTACCGCTGGCTTCTCGGCCAAGTGTCCTGGTGGCCCTCCCCAACTCTCTCTTCCTCCCATCGTACGACTCCTTAGGCATTTCAATTAGTTTTATTAAAAATGCATACGAATCGAGCAGGGTCTGAGTCTGTCTGTGACAGAGAAGGAGTTATGGAAGCACATAGAGAAAATGATTCAATTCGAATTGATTGCTAATTCTAAGGGCGATGGTCTGTTGCGTTTAGTTTTAGTGTCTAGTGCTTTCTCTGCATTCAATCAAATTTAATATGCGCACAAACCATCAATAGTCAATTAGATAATTATAGATATTAGTTTGAACTAGCTGTAGGCGCACTTCCCTTTCGCACTTTTGCCTGCCTGTCTGTCGGTCTGTCCTTTGAGGTGAGGTGAGGGCCTCGTGCTGTTATAATTGCCAGAGCAATGAAGCTAGAAAGGATCCTCAGGGAAATATTATAATTATCTAAATTGGATTATAATTTGGATTATATTTGTATTGTTTCGTTTCATTGTTTCAAAAGCTGCGAAACAATAAGGGCATATCGATGATACCACTATCGAATGCTGATAGAAAAGCGTTGCTGTAAAATGAACAGCGGTGCGGTGCCAGTCTGAACTTTCTTCTTGTCATTATCGTGAGGGAATTGATTTGTGCAAATTAAAGTTGTTTAATCTTAAATTCTCTCCAAATTATAGTTGAACTTCTTGTAAATTGCGAAAGAAATCATGTTCCGCAACCAGTACGACAACGATGTCTCCGTGTTTAGTCCCCAGGGACGCTTGCACCAAGTTGAGTACGCCATGGAGGCCGTAAAGCAGGGATCTGCCACCGTGGGTGTCAAGGGTCGCGATTGTGTCGTCCTTGTGGCCCTGGGCAAGTCTTCGGAGTTTTCTGTGGCTCTGCGCAAGATCGTCCCAATTGACGAGCACTTGGGCATATCCATTGCCGGCATCACGGCCGACGCTCGAGTGCTTAGCCGCTATTTGCGTACTTCGTGCATGAACTATCGGTACACTTACGACACAATTTATCCAGTGGAAAGACTGATAACGACTCTGGGCAGCAAGATGCAGAGCACCACCCAACGCTACAATCGCCGTCCATACGGAGTGGGCCTACTCGTCGCTGGGTATGACCAGAAGGGACCTAGCCTCTATCAGGTCATGCCCTCGGCCGCCATCTACAATTGCAAGGCTCAATCCATTGGGGCTCGCTCGCAGGGCGCTCGCAGCTACTTGGAGCGCAATCTCCAAATTTTCTTGACCTGTTCCAATGAGCAGCTGATTTGTCATGGCATATTGGCTTTGAAAAACGGCCAGCCAGCTGAAGGGACTTCGAGTGGACAGGAGAAAGTACCGCCCCAGCTCACTGTGGCCATTGTCGGAAAAGATCAGCCATTCAAAATTCTCACCGACGAGGAAGTCAAGAAGTGCACTAAAATGGCCAACGATATGGGTGCTTTTGCACAGCCCCAGCCCTATTTCAGCCCTGACGATGACGGCAATGACGACGACGGGCGCCCAAAATCGGGGGATGGAACGGCTGCTGACCCGCAACCAGATGTGGCCGTGATGGATAATTAGTATAATATTAATTCATTTTGAGAAGTACCTAATAATTGTAAAATTAAAACTTCTAAATACTCGCTTCTCAAGTGTCCCATTAATAAAATACGATATGCATTAGTTGGTCCCTAAAATTGTAAATGCCACATTTATAACTCAATTTGTATTCAAATTTGTTTGACCTAGTTATCGTCTATTTTGATTTGACCGTTGAAAGCTATTTTGTACGCACCTTTGTTCGACTATATACATAGTATATAAATTTGAGAACCTTCTGCTACATAGATTCTACCAGTACATATTATATGTAGATGTAACAAGCTGGGTAATTGAATTTGGCATTTGGATGGCCCGGCTGCCACCATCAAACAAATACGCAAAGGAAGGAATGGACCCTCTCGATAAGCTCGTTGTTCAATTAAAAAATCCAACGAGTTGTCGCCACTGCCTGTCCTTATTCAACAGCAAATGGAAGCAGGTAGCCCCCAGCAGCCTCTCTTCTCTTTTGCCTGTTACCTCTGCTACCTCATTGAATGTCATTGAAAAATACTTAATTAAATTCATCAACGCTTGACAGGAGCAGCCCCGGCAGCAACAGCAACACCATCAGCAGGAGTAGTAGGTGTAGAGCAGGATGGAGGGAATTGGAGCAGAAAGAGCAGTTGAGTAGGGGCTTACAGGCAGCCAATTGGCAAAAGTGAGAAGTTCACTTTGCCGCCATTATGAGGGCCAATGGGTGTAGATTGCTGTGAATGGGTTGCGTGGGGTGGCGGGGTACGGGTTGGCCCTTAATTACATTTACACATGAAGGCCATGTTTACAGGGAGCAGGCAGCCGTGGCAACGCCGTGCCGTGAATAGGTGCACTGGACGTAGGCGGAGACGGAGATTACCGGACAGTTATAAGGTTTGACAAGCTTGATTGCAGCCAGATGCAGGAGCTCCTGCTATTGGGGAAATCCACCTGGCTCTTCTCCCTCCTTTGACTGCCATCAATCGGCCGGCAAATTGGGCAAACTATGGCCTCTCGCAGTCCATTTGGCAGCTTCGTTTCTCATTATGCCGCCCCCCCGACCCTTTTACATAATTGCTTTTCGGCACATTCTTCTCGTACGATAGCACGAGTAGCAGCAGAGTATGGTACTTACGTGTGCAAAAGCGTGGCTCATCGCTGCCATCGCCGCAGTCGTTGAGGTTGTTGCAGTACTTGCTCAGCGGCACGCAGCGTCCATTGGAGCAGCTGTATTCCGCCAGGGAGCAGCCGGCCGCCGTGCTGGAGGCGGAAGCAGGCGCCATTTGCAAACTGGCAGGTTGGCCAGGACTAGTCCCTGCTCCTGCCGCGGCCCCCATTCCTCCTCCAGCGCCAGAGCCAGAGCCAGCAGCAGCTGCCATTCCCAGGCATAGGCCCAAGCAGAGGAGCAGCGTCTGTGCCGACGCCGGAAATGGATGTCGCCGTTGGTGCTGCTGCAGCTGCTGGTGCTGCAGCTGCAGCTGTCTCTGCTGTGACTGACAATGGCTGACGCTCCAGCTGGAAGCCATTGTCGAGGCTGCTGCTGGTGGTGTTCCTGCCGCTTTAATTGCTTGACATTGTGTGGGATTTGTTGTTGCAGTTTGCTGCATTTGCAACATTTTTGCGACGTTTCTGTGTCGTTCATTTGGCAGCCATTTTCTGTGATGTTGCCGTTGCTGCTGCTGCTGCAGCAGCATTCTCCTCCTCTTGCTCCTCTCCCTCTGATCTCTGGTCTCTCTCAGTCTGCTGGTTCTTCGTGTTGCTTTTGCTTTTGTTGCTGTTTCTTTTGTGGAATGTGTTGTTGGTGTTGCTGGGGCAGTGCTTGTTGCAATTGCAATTGTTCGTTGTTTCAGTTTCTTTGGCCTTTTTCTACTTTTGTATTTCTGCCGCCATTTCAATGTCATTATTGTTGTGCCTGTAAAAAGAGAGTAGAAGAGAGTAAAGAACATGAATGGTAAAAGGATTTTATACAGATACACATCCCCAACCCATATTTGAACTCAAGTCAAAAAGAAAAACCGAATTTAATCGATAGAGAAATGCATCTTGCACTCATTATATCTATATTATTTCTATTTTTACGATACATAGTAATTATGTAGGCTTCTTTTTCATGGCCACATTCATGATCTGGTCGAATAGTTCGTAGCGCTCGTGGTTATATCGACGAGCATGCTCCTGCCAGTGCTTCCGTATGCGCTTCCAGCGGGCCACATTGGTGGCGAGAAGCTCAGCCTCACTGAATCCTTTCAGGTTCTTCTCTTGAACCTTCTCCATCTCGGTGAAATCCAGAGGTGGTGGCACCCCCGTCAAGTGGGTGGAACGGGCCAGCGGCAATTGGGTCAGCATTTTGAGTTTTCCGTTCGTCAGCTGGGCCAGGACCTCATCGGCATTGTCCTCGCGCTGCTGCACAGTAACATTGTTGGCTTCCTTCTTGGAAGTGGCCAGGACGGTGTTGCGCGACTGATTGGACATCCAGGCGCGGCACATCGAGTACAGAGGAGTCGACTCATTGAACTTGGTACGGTCCATGGGGCGGCCGAAAAGGTCGACCATATTCGAAACAGTTGGAGATTTCTTGCGCGGCTTGACCAAAATCGCAGTCTCAACGTTCTTTTGCTGCGGGATCAGCAGCTTCTTTGAACGACCGTGTTTGGACAGATCGGGTCCGGCGTCGCCGTCACCTTGTTCCTTGGGCGCCTCCTGCGGTATTTGCAGCTTCTTCGCAGTATTTTTCCGCTGCTTTTGCTTTTGCAGCGACTTCTTCGACGGACCGGCCACCCCCACGATTGGTTGTTCCTTGTCGTTTTTTTGTAATTTCTTTGGCAAAGGCATTTTTCTATCGGACTATTTGCGTAGCAGTTAAAATTCAAAATGAACAGAAAAAAAGAAAACGAAAAAAAGAATGTCAAATTACTTTACTCATTTGCTAGAGATGTGCTGAAGGCATATAGGGATGATATTCTTTTAATCGGAACCCCAGGAATTGAATTCTAGTCTGCTCTGCGTCCACGGACGCGTTAGGGGGGAAAATAGTGCTTCTTCTTCTCAACATTTCGAAACTTCTGGCTTTTCTGGCTTCTGGCTAATGAATGTTTTTGCGGTTAAATAATTTAAAATATTCAAACGCTGCTGGGCAGCACTGCAACTTTCCCACCACCCCACCCTCCCCGCAACACATCCCCGCGTTGCCCGATTACACGCCAAATTTATGGGCAAATATTTATCGCGTGGGCATAAACCAGAACTCGAAAACGGACCTCGGAACCTCGGAATAAATACGAATACGCTTCGAACATGGGAATAAATTTCCGCGCCGCGGGAAAAACCTTCGACCAATGAAAATCATAAATACTTGCAGCGTAAACAATTTTCTTTCTGGTTACAGCTTTTATTGTTTTTTTTGTTTTTTTTTTGTTTTTTTCCGCGGGTTTTCCCTTTATACTATTTTTAGGGGTTTTTCTCTGTCTCACTCGCATATTTTTCACGCCAGACTAAGGACGAATTTTCACGCGCGCTGCACATTATGGAAAGTTACGAGTGCATTTTCCATTTTTGTTCGGTTTTTTTTGCTGCGCTCGCAGAGCGTGTAACGGTTTCATTTCGTCCTTGTTTTTCCGCTGCACACTTTTCCCGATCTACTCTCGACACAATGGAGGATGGAGAGGATGTACTATGTATGTAGCCCCGAGACGATGTCGGTGGCAATTGATTAATGTGTTTTCTGTGCAACGTCGCGTCGTTGCCAGGGACGGGACTGCGGCAGGCAGTCGTCTGCTGATTCTGCGGAGCAGGGAACGGCGGCGGGGCGGTGGCCTGTCGATTGCAGCGGCCCCCCCCAGCCCCAGCCTCCAGCTCCTGGCCCCCAGCATCCAGCCCCCAAGACCCGTGATAACGATGAGTAGAAAAACAACAATAGTTGGGGTTGCACCTCCTCCTTCTCCTCCTCTGTGAATGATTTATGAATGTTGTTTGGGGGCCTTGCAACGCCTGACCCCAAAACAGTGTGTGTGTTGTCCAACAACAGCAGCATCAGAATCAGCAGCAGCACACGAGTCAATGAGTGCCTGCCAAAGGGAAATTATAGCATTAGGGGAGGCAAAAGCTTGGAGGGAGCGGAAAAATCACATAAAAGTGCACAAAAAAAATCACACAGTTGCATAATAATTTTAAATTAGAGGCTCAGACAACGAGCAGACATGGGGACGGGTGCCTTGCCACCTGGACGGACGGAAGCTGCACCGACAGCAACAACAACTGAGTGCCACGTGGATGGGGACGCCAGAGACAGCAGACAGGGACAGCGACAGAGACAGAGACAGAGAAAGCAGACAGCGGCGTCAGCAGACAGCAGATGACATCGGCAGTGAGGCGGAAAGTGTTGCTGTTGTTCGTTTTTCGTTTTTTTTTTCGCCAGTTCCGAGAATGCTTGTTGCACGGTGGGGCATGAAAATACCAGAGAGAGGCATTCCATGGAGGGTGTGGAGATAGTGATTCTTATTCCCGATCGGCCGAATAATTATTTTAATTAAATAAGAACACGGCGCACAAATCAAACTTCGAATTTAGTTGTTTAATGCGTTGTTTAAGTGCAAGTGAGACAAAGTCGGAAAATCACTGAGAAAACTGGGAACTTCTAAACAAAAAATGAGTTAGAACTTTGCACAATAAATAGATTGATGCTTGAATGTTGTTATAGCTTTTTGGTATCGTCTTCTTTCAGCTAAACCCGATCTTTGATGCATTCAATCTTTCGTCCTTATGTTTCTAATCTCCAAGGAGATCGCTCCTCTCCCCCATTAGCCAATATGGCTGGAGGGACTGACTGTAAGGAAACGACCATGTTGTTTTCAACATTTTTATGGCCCAGTCAGTGCCGCACCGCACCGCTCCGCACCGCGCCGCACCGCGCCCCACCACGCCCCGCTTCTCCTTGGCTTGGCCATTACGATGTCTGGCGTCAGTAGAATGTGCCACAAAGGGAGACACACAGCAGGAGACGAAGAGAGAGGGCTGGACGATGTCTAGTCGTGCATTAAATTGCTAATCATTTTTAATGTGGCCAACTTTGTCTTAGCCAAGTGCAGTGTACATATATCTGTGTATGTGTGTGTTTGTGTGTGTGTGTTTGTTTGAGTTGCTTAAAGCATAAAGCGAGGGAGAGCTCTCAAATGGTTGCCTCCTTAACTCATTGAAGCATTCGCATTCGCATTTGCACTTTAGCAGAGCCAAAAACAACGACTACGACGACGGCATCTCGTTTAGTTTATCGTGACTCTTTGGCTTATCAACCGAGAGACCCGCAAACAGACCCAACAACACACACAGACAGACACACGCACACGCGCCGCATCACACTATCTGTATCCTTTCTGTGGCTCATATCCTGTTTACGAGGCGATGGAGAGGCTGCTGCTGCGCTGAATTTAATGGGTCTCCAAGGAATGGCGGTGCGCGTTGATATCAGCTTTCGTCAAGAGCAGGAATGTGCGATTTCCTCAAAATTCCCCAACATTCCACAGCATTCCACAGTTCTAAGATGTCCCTCTGCCTCCCCGGCCTCTTCCTGTGGTCTCGAGTCGATTTACACCCAACATCCACATGTGGCAAATATGTACATACATCCCGCATATGCAAAATAGTTGCACATAAAAAATTGTGTTGAAGGACTTGTGACTTGTGTGTACATATTCTTCTAGCCAAGGGATGGCTGGCTGGCTGGCTGGCTGCCTGGCTGCCTGCTCGTGTCAGCTGTCGTTACTGTTGCTGCTGGGAATGGTATTGTCGGTTGTCATCATCGTTCTCCTCCTCCTCCTCCTGCACCAGCAGGAGTCTTGCTCGTACTCCTATTCAAGCTCTTGCTTTCGTACTCATCCCCAGCCAAGCCGGAAGAGAACTTGACTTATAGCACGTCAGTCTTTTCTCCTTTCCCGTCTGTCATTTTTGCCCCAAACAAAGTTTGCGCCTCAATAACGCAGCGGAAAGGGAAGTGCAGAGGCGCACACATACACACACACACCTGTGCAACAAAGTGGAGCGTCTGGCAGGGGGTGTGACTATAATTTGTGTTGCAAGCGACATGTCTCTGTTCGGGTCTGTGGTTCAATGCATTGATGCCTCATTAGCGTCTCAGGGCCAGCACATCCAGTGGCAGCCAAAATGCCAAATGATAATTGCAGCAATTTTCCCAAAAAAAAACAAAAAAAAGAAGAAAAAGGAAACCGTAGCAATTTGTATCGTAGCAAAACTCAACTCAACCCAAATTGGAGAGGCAGGAGCTGAAGGAGCAAAGACTTGGCTCTGGGGCCGAAATGTTAACGAGCTGAACATTGCTCCTGGTCCCTGCCCTGAGTAGTAGTCCTGGCCAAGTTTTTCCCCCTTTCATAAGAAGTCAAATTTCTTTTGGGCACGTCAAACTGAAGCTCACGTCATCAAAGTTTTTTCTTTTCGTATGTGTATGTGTATGTGTATGTGGGTGTGTGTGTGTGTGTGTATGCCATTAGGAGCGGAAATGCCACAGACACAGAACCTAGGGAAAGCGGTGGGGAAAATGCTCTTACGTACATGTGTGGTGCTGCATGCAGAAAGCGCGTCAAAGTTGTTTAAACACCAAAGCGACTTTCCTTCACCTCCGCCGCAGCCATCCAGTCAAACAGCCACCCAGCCCCAGCTTTCCTGCATCTCAAGTTTCCCCCAAAAGGCTGTCATACTCGCTCTCGTATTCGTATGAATATATATATTCATGTCTCTTTTTAGTCGATGCCTGCCACACGCATTCGGCAGGCAGGCAGGCGGGCAGAGGACTTTCACTAAGCCGCTTAGCGGCTCCGACAGTGCCTCCCTGTCTCACTTCCCGATTGCATACATATGTATGGTATGGCGTGTGGTATGGGTCTACCACGTACAGTTGCGAAAGAAATAATAGCACCACTACTATACATTTTGTTCGTGATAGAAAAAAATGCGAATCATGTTACGATTTCTTTAAAGTTTGATTTTTTTTATATTGCTTAGTATTCCCCAAAAATAAAAACTGCGTTACCGTTCCTTAAATTTCTGTCTATATATTTTTTTTTGGAATTTTAAGAAAAAATATCCAAAAAATGGCGAAAAAAAAAATAGCACCACTAGCCAATTTCTTAGTGCAGCTTCTATATTTCTCAAAATTGTCTTTGTAAAAGGCACGTATTCATTAGTTTTGACTAAGATTTCATAGTTTCTGTCATAAAAGTTAATAATAATCATTACAATGGGACGTGGAAAACACTGCACTGCGGAGATGAGAGATCTGACCAAAAAACTGATATTAAACGGAAAAACTTACAGAAAAGTTGGTCGATTGCTATGATATTCCAATAAAATGATTAAAAACGTCTTAAACTATGAAGAAAAGGCTGAAACACGCGGACGAAAACGATTTATGGCCCCTCTTCATGGCAATAGACGGATTCGTCAGAGAAAGAAGGTTCCCTTTGGGTCAGCTACCGAGCTTAAAGAAGAGCTTAAAATAAATGCGATGGATCAAAAAGTTAGTTCATATCTTAGCCAACATAATATAAAAGTCTGCATCCCAAGAAAGATACCACTTTTAAACGCGACACATATTACTAAGCACATGAGGTTAGCCAGTGTTCAAGCAAATCGGACATCCCAACAATGGACGAATATTCTATGGTCAGATGAGTCCAAAGTGGCTATGTTTGGTGGAAAGGGATCTTTATACTTCATTAGACGTCCAAGGAAAGTAGAATACAGACTTTAGTACACCAGAAAAACCGTTAAGCATGGAGGGTGTAGTGTAATGGTATGAGCCTGCTTTTTCCACTATGGAGTAGGTACACTAGGTGGGATAAAAACCATCATGGATTAGCACGTGTTGGTGAATATCGTGGAGACAGTAATGCTACCCTTTGCAGAATATGAAAGTCCGTTCGTATGGGTCTTTTAACAAGTTTATGACCCCAAACACACCAGCAAGAAAGCAAAGGAATGGCTCAGGGCAAACTGTGTGAACGTTTTGGAGTGGCCTGCTCAGTCACCTGACCTGATCCTATCAAAAATCTGTGGTCCTACGTTAAAAAGGCGGTTGCTACTTCCAAGCCAGCCACTATTGGATCACTTTGGGTATAAATTAAAGAGTCCTGGTCCTAAAACGATGCCAGGACTTGATTGATTCCATGCCAAGACGCTACGCAGCTGTTATTGCCAAAAAAGGACATTGTACTAAATGTTAAATGATAAATATAGATTTAGTAATAATAGTTAAAAATAGTTAAATAAGGAATTCGTTACTTTTTGGTCATTATTTTGTTTTTAAGTCAATTTTTGAAAAGTGGTGCTATTATTTTTTTCGCCTAATTTGATCACTTTCAAGGAATTTTCTTAAATAACTTAAAAACGTTAAAAAGGAAGAAAATTTTTTTTATATTCATATGTTTATAAGAGTCTTCCATTTCTAAAAATGTGCTTAACGTTTCCTTAAAGTTAAAAATGTGAGTTTGGCAACTATTTAAAAATTTTTTGTGGTGGTGGTGCTATTATTTCTTTCACAGCTGTACGTGTGTGTTTACTAATGAAACTCAAGAGTTGGCATCAATCTTTCCTCTTGTTTTCTTTTCTTTTCCTTTACTTTTTTATTTGTTGGCAGAATAACTTTTGTTTTTAGGCAGAGCGAAATCCAGTCAGAAACGGTTTGATCTGATTGGATGGTTTCCATTCACAAATAAATAATCCATTTAAAGCGCAAGCAAAAAGTCGGCTTTTGGCTCTATCAGAATCCAATGAATCATTACCGTTCTACCAACATATATCTACCCAACCAGCTCCATACTTTCTGTGGCATCTTTTAGCCCCATTTAACACTTGGCACTGATCTCTCCTGACCTGACCTGACCTCACCGCACCTCAACCTAGAACCAACTTAAGTCTCTTACCTAATCCGAAATACTTCATTTATTTGCAGAAACTTGTTAGAGACCAGCCCCAAAAATATATATATGCTTAATCCTCTTATATAATTTCAAAACATTAACTTCTATATTCCCATTCTCCGCAGCCCACTGCTCCACTGCTTCCCCTGGCTTCCTCTGGGTAATTTTTGTTTTACTTTGTACTCAACTTATTTGAGTTTTACTTTTCCACTCTGCCACTCATTCATTCGCTGCCACTCGTTGCCTTTGCCCCCGTCCTCCTATCCACTTGTGGCGTGGTAAGTCATAAAGTTGCCACACGAGAAAATTAAGTTCGTTTTCATGGACATTTAAGATGTCAGGATTTAATTACTGAAACAGCACGCAACACTCGGAAGCTTTCATCCGCACTTTCATCCGAATATTCCGGTCCGGTCCGAATTGATGGCACTTTCTTTTTCGCCTGTCATTCGCCGCGCAGTTTTGGCGAAGGAGAAGGAGGGCGGGGTGGAAGGACTATCATTCATGAAACATGGTTCCATCTGGCATGGCATGGCACGGACCTCCCCCCCTCCCCTTTTTATATCGATTCGAAGCGATGGCGCATTCCATTGTTTAGCCTTTGATTGTCATTCACTCAGCGCGCCCCGTGCTAAAGTGTATTTTAATTTGATTTCATTGTTCGCTGTCATTGGCCGTCATTTGATGGCCCAAAATGAATATGAATTGAACATCGCGACGGCAGTGGCACTGGGGTGGTAGTCCTTTTTTTTGGCTCAAATGACATTCGTTTCATTGCGTTTCAACAATTCGATTAGCACCCTGCAGGGAGAATTGGGAGGAGAGGATGGGGCCTGGCTGTCGAGCCTTTCGAATGACACGGCTTTTTAATTAGTTTTCAGCTGTGGCAGTCGGCCAGACAGGCGACGCCGAAAAAGAGAGAGAGAGAGATACAGGGGGAATGGCTAATTAATATGACAGAATCAGTCAGCAATGGACTCAGGCCACTCAGATTGGAGCGGGGCTGGAAATTTGAATTCCATTTTAGTGTTTGATTGTGATTTTGTAACGGGTCAGCAGGAACCATCCACCATCCACCATCCGCCATCCACCACTCCGCTCCTCTCCTTTTCCTGAGGGAAGCCTTTAATGAATTTTCGATGGAAATTAGTACGGAATTCGGAGCTGATTGGCCCTGCCACTGGCACTGGCACTGGCAGCACTGCCTAATGAGCCACATACGACATGAATTAATTTGGCTGCAAATCAGATTCAACCACAAATTTGATTTCAAATTCAAATTGAGAGAATGGAACACCAAATAGAAGGCAGAGACTATGCATGTGTAGGTACAGAATTCCATTTAATATTTCATTTACACTCACAAATGCACCGCATGAGACTCAATGATGCATGAAAAACTTGTCTGACGGGACAAAACCCGTTTTCGACCCACCAAAAAATAGTCCAAATAAATCCTGCACAAGGGGAAAAACATAAATATTCCATTGCCTCGTTCGATTCGACAAAAAATCAAATGATTTTTAATTAAAAATTTATTTACAACGGGTGGGGGTTTGGCCTCCACTTTGATTCCTATTCGAACGTGAAATATCAAGCATACGCCATGTTGTGCTGTGATGTGCTCTATTTGAATTTCGAACCATTCATTCTGTCTTCAATTCAATCAAATTCAATATGGAATGCCATGCATTTTCCATGCATTGCAAGAGTAAATATTGAAATTTGTTCATGGAAAATTTGGCAAATAGTCGTTGAAATCATCGTTTTGATTGATGTGCGTTTAAATCGATTGAAAAAGGGGTGTCGTATATCTCTGCATCTGGCTCTGCCTCTGCCCCTATACATATGCACATACGACGACTACGTATGTCATTAATTTTAATGCCTAGAATCCTCGCATTCGCACGATATATGCATATGCCCTGTCCCTGTCAGCCGTCAGCGTTTCGTCCTTCATCTTTCCATCGTCGCATCATCTCGGGCTTGCTCCTGCTTCTCCTTCAGCTCCTCCTCCTCCTTCACCTCCTCCTTCTCCTGATGATGTTGATGATGATGATGAGTATGGCGATGCCTCTGCCCTGCCCTGCCCTGCTCTGCCCTGCCGTTTCTGCTGCTGTTGTTGTTGTTGCCATTATTTTGCTGAACAAATATCTGGAAATGTGTGCGTTGATTCTTCAGGCGCATTGCATGAATTACTTGGGCCTTTGTTAAGAGCCAACACAATGCCTAAGCTGATGATGGACTGGGAGTTGGGAGCCAGCTGGAGGATGCTGATGTGCGTGCCAAGGATTTGTAAGCTGTGAAATGTTCAAGGATACGCGACCCACATATACACACATATAAACACATACGTACATATGGAAAATGAGGCCTAGAAAAACGGCGATGAAGAGGAAAAACTCTCCAAGCAAGAAATATTCAAATCAGAGCCCAGAGATGGAGACGGGGACTGAATTTGCTAAACATTTGTCACAATGTCTTCTCGCTCAGCTCTGGGAAATGGGAAGGAAAAGATTTTCTTTACAACTAAGCAAATTGCATAAGTATGGGTACGGCTATGGGTTTGGGTATGGGTGTGTGTGTTTTTTTTTTTTTTTTGTGTTGTAGGAAAACAACTTTGTCTCTCATCTGTCGTTCCGCTTCATTTTATTTTAAAAGAGAAATTGTTTTGCCTCAGTAATTTGTTTTCTATGCAAATTTCCATCATCAAATCTTCAGGAAAATGTCACACAAAATGTACGAGTGCGAGTGCGAGTATTCCCAATTCCCAGAAAAGACAACCGATTTGTGTGTTGGCTTCCGAAGGTGACTTGGCCGGAAGATTAAGGCGGATCGAGGAGGGGGCTCGTCTTCTGCCCCGGTGCTATAATTTCATTTAAGTGCTGAAAATCTGCTGCCGTTGAGCGCTAGTCACTTGTGCCACTGAAAGCCAAATGAATGGGGCACTCTTGGTTGTGCACCAACTTCATGGCATGCCACTTCTCTCTGCACTCTGCTCCACTCCACTCCATGCTCCACACTCCACACTCCCGCACCGCCATCGACAAGTGGCACTCAACGTTTTTTACAAGTGAAGTGAGAGCCGCCGCGCCGCGCCGTGCTGCGCCGCCAAGACCAGGGCGAAGTGGCTTCCCAAGGCAGATTTTTGCAACAAATGGCAAAGAAAAATCGAAATCGAAATTGAAAAAAATCAAATTTCAAGTGGTCGAGACGCGGAGGAGGAGGATGGCGAGGATAGCTATTTGCATAATGCGACTGCTGCATGAATAAACCATTTCGAAGATGCCATCGTCTACCGATCAGCGGTTGCCTGGCTGGCTGGCTGGCTGTCTGAAGAGTGGAGAGTGGAGGGTAGAGGGTGGAGGCCCAGCAACGGTACAACGTTTAAATCAAATCAGGCACGGAATGTTTTTTACGGTAGATCCTCCCTCCTGCTGCCCATCGAAAAAGCCTGCAGACAGAGAAAGAGCTTATGATGATGCACACTAGCAAACACACACACATACCTAGAACGGTGTACGATGTACACCCACACACACACACACACACACACACACAAGGGATATATGGCCTCGCAGGAGGCGATAAGGCCTCGCACGCTTGATTGAACATTTTTCGCCCCGGAACAGCAGCAAAGTAGGAGAGTACCTTTCCCATTCCCCAATCCCCATTCTCCATACTCTCCCCCACATAGTGCTCTCTCTCTCTCTCTCTCTCTCCATTCCATTTAAGGACAATTTATGTGGCTTTAAGGACAAAAGCGTCTGTGCGATGGGCCTTTGCCCCCATAAGTATGCCATGAAAAATGTATGGCAGCATGGAAAAGGGATAAAGAGGGGGAGAAAAAGGGAAAAAAAGCGGCAAATGGGAAAAAACGTAAAAGAAAAACCCTTTGGAAAACTACACACAAAACTGACAATGAATATCAAATGTCAATGACAGCCGCAACGCGCCACCAGTGTGGAAACTATTCCGCAGGACTGTCAGGACTCGCACAGGACTCATAACACACACACACACACACGAAGCCATTGATGGAGCGGGAGACCCAGACCAAATATGAAATAAATCACTGGACGGGTTATTGACACGTAAGCAAATATTTGCCACCGTCCTGGGCAAAGGCAGCAAGGAAATGTCAACTTTGTGCTCATCGTCTCATCGTCCTTCGTCCCTGAGCAAACACGGTGGCATGCAGAGTGCCGTATGGTGCACGGTGAGCGAAGAAGAACTGAACTTCCAAGAACTTTTGCGGACGACCTGGGCATGCTAAATATCCGACCTCCACCGCCCTCGTCAAAACTCCGACACCGACTCCGACCAGGATGTCGACAGCCAGGTCCACTTAATCCCAATTCTGTAAAAAATCGTCAGCGCTCGAGAGATGGAGCGGGGAGGAGCAGAGCGCAGAACCTGCTTCTTCAATGTTGCCTCAACCTTTCAACCGGCACCCAACTCCCGACTGCGATTCCGACAAGAGCGGCAATGTCAAACAGATGACATGTGCGTGTGTGTGTGTGTATGTGTGCATGTGTGTGTGTGTATGTGTGTGTGTGTATGTGTGTGTTTGCCTGGTGGTATGCCATGTCATCAATTTCGCCTTGAATTTGTTTGCCCGCCTGCCCTGGTGACTGTCATTTCCGTTGGCAAAGGATGTACAAGAATGGGGAATCGCTATTTGCAGCTCAGGGAATGCTGCAATATGCTTGCTGCCTGTCTATCGCTAATTATGTGCTGAGGTGCTGGAAAATGTCCTTTAATGTGACATCTTTGGGTCTGCCTTTGGGGACACCTCAGGTAAAACTAAATAGTTTTCTCTTGGAAGTGCAATTCATTCTCTGAAATGAATCCATCTATGTGATATCTGCATTTTCGTATCACTCAATGCATATCCTTGACTCACTCACACACACACACACACACACACACACACACACACACACACCTAGCTGGAAATAGATATAGAAAGAAAGCGAACTGCTTTCAGTCATGCATTAATCTGCTCCAACCATCCATCCAACGCCTCGTAGTCGAACTCGTATTCGTATTCGTATTCGTTTCGCATCGTATCCAAAATTCCGCAGTTAAGTGATTGGTGAAATTTATTTGCATAATTTTTACAGATTTCTCAATGGCTGTCATGCATAATGTTTGGCAAGGACCTGCGTTGAGTCGAGTGCTTGCCAGCAGTTGCACTGATAGGATACGATAGGACATACACACCGCACCCACACCCCGCCTCAGCCGATGTGTGTGTGTGTGTGTGCAAGCAAACACGCCAGTTAAGCTCCCATCACCATCCAAAAAACTTCTTCTTGGGCTCCGCTCCACTCCATTCCGTTTCCGTGGCAGTAAGGCAGGGAAATTTTTGCATATGCGAATATTTTATGCAGATTCATGTCAACTTTTTCGGGCTACGTGTCCTGCATCCTGGCCACGTGCATTTATTGAATTAGTGTGTATCCCCGCCTGCCACGGCCACTGCCACACAGCCAGAGCCAGAGCCAGTGTGCCACAGCCAGTGCCAGTGCCTTGTCAGTGTTGTAAACTGCCGTAGAATGTTGTACACTTTTCGGGCATCAGCTTGCCCTGACACCGGGCGCCCACCACCCTCCCACCCCTGCCAAATGGGAGATGGGAACACGGGAACAAAACTGTCAGCCAAACAAGCAGCTAACAACAAGAAAGTTGTTTTTGGCCCCTACTCAGAATGTCCTCTGCTATACCGTCGCCACCCTATATGCCCCCGCCCCCGCCCTCTGCCCTGTCATCGCCCACACACGCATGTGTACAACAAACAGCATTTTGCAATTGTTGTTGCTGCTGCCGCTGCCGCTGCGGATGTCGCCTGTCGCTGGAGCCTGTTTCCTGTCGCGCTACGACCTATTCCCTGCCTGCCCATCCCTCATTCCATCTATCCGCCCGACCACTGCCCATTTTCCACCGTACTTTTTTTTCTTCTTTTTTTTTATATAATGAAAAGAGAGAACTTATCTCCAACTTTATGATGATTTCCACACAGAGAAAGGAAAGGCGGGGAAAGGGGAGGAAACGAAACGAAACGAGAAGGGAAACGAAGGAAAGAAACTTCAAGTTGGAGAACGAGGACGATGCTTTTCCTTCTTCAACTTGTCGCTGCGACTTCTTGTTTGTGTTGTGCGCTGCTTTTCCATTTCCTTTGTGTCCGTGTGTGTCTGTCTTGCTGTCTGTCTTGCTGTCCGTCTGTCTGTCCGTCTGTCTGTCTGTCTGTACGAGTATGCCTGCCCCGTGTCGTCCTGTACTTTGGGGCAGGGCAGGCATGTTTGCCCAGTCAGCTGAGGACTGAAGTGGGACAACACTTAATTTTGTGTAAGTACTCACTCAGCTCATTAACGGAGCCTGAACTCAAAAAGGAAACTGGTCCTGTCTTGCCTCAGAAAATGGAAATACCAGAGATTCAAAGGCGCGCCTTCCTTCGCGCAGGGGAAATTAAATTTAAGCGAAAAAAACCTCAGCGGAAAGCAAGAAGAGAAGAAGAAAATGACAAGAGCAATTTACCAGAGTCTGTGGATGTGGATCCAAATGTGGGCAGTGGCCTGTGGTCTGTAGCAATGTAGGATTTAGCCCTGTAGCCTGTGACGCATCTTCTGGCCAAGTGGCAAAATGAGAATTGGGAATGCGAATCCGTTTAGTTAGCGCCAAGTGTAGCCATCAATCAGACGGCACGCACGCACGAACGCACGAACGCATGCTACATCCTGGGGATCCTTGGCCATAACTCAGACCAACACTTGCAGGCAGTTTGTGGTCAGCAGCCAACAAAGCAGCCTGCAACTGCAGTTGCTCTGTGGCTTGAATTATGGCAATAAAATTGCATTCAAAATTGCGGAAATGACAGAGCATGAATTTCTTCTTCTTTTCAGAGCTGGCTTACGGAAGGGCAGAAGGACCCCCCTTCGATTTTGATGCGGAAAGTCTGACATTTTGGTACTTAAAGTGTTGGCGAAAGTTTGCTATTTGAAGTTCTATTTAGCTTCTCATTTCTGTAGAACTCTTGATTTAAAACGATGGAGAAAACAAACAGAGAAAAAAACCAATAACACTAATAGAAGCACACGCATTTTTAAATTAAATATACCTAGTATATACATAAATATACAGTAACAGATTAAATATTGAAGAAATCGAAATATGAAAATATTTATTTTATGAAATATATTTCGATCAAATATTTGCATACACCTTTTAAAATTTATTTCTCTGGGTGTACAGATTTTACATTAAGGATACCAAATGCCAGAGAGGAAACATTGGGCATTCATGGGGATAGGGCTCTGGTATCCAAGGCAAAGGAATTCGCTCATCTTTACGGCATTTAAAGATCATTTACATCACTCCAGAGAGATAGAGAGAGAGAGAGAGAGAGAGAGAGAGAGAGAGAGAGAGAGGGTGGAGGCGAGTGTAGTGGAGTGAAGTGGATGATGGAACCACTTCAAATAATTACAATGCACAAATACAACGAAAACAACAATTACAATATGGGAAGTGGTCCGAAGGCAGGAAAAAGAGAGCATCACAATATGAAAATATTTATATGTATGTATATGTAAATGTAAATGGGGGGAACCGCAAAGCACACACACACAAATATATACATATGTATGTACATATCCATGTCTATTTACATACATACACATACATATATACAAAAACGAACATAAACCCACAAAAACCACAATGGAAAAACAACATTTCACTTAAATTAGAAGCGAAAATGGCGGAAAAATATACATATATTTCAGAGGAAGTCCCCGTCTGGGAGAGGCAGAAAGAACCACACGATTTCAGACAATAATATCTGTGTCAGCGCAACAACAATGGGGCATGCCCTCCCCACAACCCCCATAAACCTCCGCAACCTACAACCCCACTCAACCCGATCCCAGCCCCAGTCCAGCCCCAGTCCAACCCCAACCCCGTTGTTGGCCAGGTAGTGGTAAATAGCGGCTAAGCGCCAGAACTCGAAAAACTTAAATCTCCGTGTAATATTTTTCCATAAAGCAGGAGAGAAAAGAGTAGTCCGCAGGGGCACGAAAAGTTGGGGGCGCCTGGGAGTTCTGGCCACATATTTAATGCTGAAAGTTGAACCGCTGAAGCCGGGCCAGGGATCAGAGGAGCAGGGAGCACCGAGCAGGCCATGGCAGGTGCTGATAGAACTCATTCGAGTTGCGGTAAAGTTGAGGAGCAGCAGCAGCCTGGCTGAAGGAGAAGAAGGAGCCTGGCACTGGAGAGGTAACTGGAGCATGCAAAGCACATCCGAGTGGTGGATGCAATGGGACTCCGGGGAGGTCCCGGCCACTGCCCTGGCGACAGGTTTAAGGAGGTCAGCCTCAGCCGGCAAAACAATGCCTGCCTGAAACGGACTCCGCTGGGCATTCACTTTCGGGGCAGCAGAGAGGGATAGAGTGGGACAGTGCAATCCAGAGTAGTCCAGGAAAAGTTACCCATTCAACCAATTAGCCAGAGATTATTTCATCGATTTTTGCCCCATTCCTACTCTCCCTCGCCTTCCGTGCGTCCGCGTCCAATCAGGGGCATGGTAAATGAGAATACATAGACAATGGGACACAAAGCCACTTTTGCGTGGAACCAAGACAAAGCCCACGCAGCGCAGATAGAGCTGGAGCAGGAGCAGAAGCAGGAATCCTCCAGCTGCAGCTGCCTTTTGTGCGCTCCAGGATCCTGCCCTGCATGTGTGATAAAAAAAAAGGATAAGAAGAAAACTTTAGCACGCCCACGCCCCCAAAAGCAGTCCTCCGCCCGAGCACAAGACAATATGCTCACGGCTCCATGGATAACTTCGTGGTTTTGACAAAGCGACGACGAGCAGCAGCAGCGGCAGCAGCAGGACGAGTGCAAGTACGAGTACCAGGAGGAGCACCACGAGGACAACGATGGCGTCAGCATTGCATGAAAAATGGCACTTGATAAGGTGCCTCAAGGGTGAATCGTGGCAGGGTTGCAGAGAGGGTGCAAGAGGCGTCAGCATCCTGCCGAGCAGGAAGTGTGAAGCGGCGTGCATAACAAAATGGAGGAGTGTTACCCGGGAGAAGAGTCTGGGATTGGAATGAGAATGGGAATGGGAATAGGATAAAGGCAACTGTGACGAGTTTTGGTGGGTCTTGGGTAGAGTAGGGGAAGGGGCACAGCACTCCGTGCTGCTGCGTCTGTCGAGGAGCTGCAGTTTGGCCCGCGGGCTGCTATTTGTCTGTCCGTGAAGTCCCCGCTCTCTGCTCCCATGCAGAGGGTTTTTCCCACTGAGTAAATAGCAAAAAGCGCGTGTAGTCGCCTGCTTGCTCCTTCTTTTTCTGTGTTGTGTGGCCAGGATCTGGCTGCTCTGTGTGGTCTCATTCCCTCATTCCCCCAGCCGTTACTCCTTCTCCTCCCTGTGGCTCGTGGATGTAAGTAAGTGGCTCTTGGTTAGTTCGTTTGCGTTGCCACTTCCGCGTCACGGAGCACCTCCGCGCGGAGGCGCCACAACTGCAACTGTGTCCACCGTCTTGCTCTAATTTGGCCACGTTCCGTTTCCCAATTGGCGCAGCTGGATAAACAGACGGCGAAACAACAGCAGAAGCAGCAGCAGCCACCGCCGAGGGGGTGGCCGGAACCCCTTTAATCACTGTAATCATCCTAATGGATAATATCCAGCGGAAGTCCGAGCTCTGTCTGACCCACAAACGGGCATAACTGTCGCTTGTTACTGTCAGCGACGGGATTGCGATGTCAGTGGCCAAAAGTCAGCGAAATGAATTATTGTTTGAGCCAAGGAGGATGCCAAGGAGGGGACATATTCATAGTATTAGCCACTGGGTATTATTTATGGCAACTACTGAAGATCTAAATGGTAATTTATTCATGAATAGAATAGTTATGGTTACCCTGATTAAAGGGTTCCAAACAGAGCTTAAATGTTGCACTTAAATGGAAATGTTGTTCTATCTCATGTAAAGGAAAGACTGTTCGTTGAGCCACTAAAAGGCAAGTAAATGTTAAGAATAAATTCCCACTTAAAAGATTTGCCATTCCTTTCCCCCTCCCCTGCTTCTCACTGACCACAGTCACTCACAGAGAGAGAGAGAGAGAGAGCGAGTGTCGAGGAGTCTCAGTCAAAGAGCGATAGATGCCTTTTCCTGTGCTTTTAGCCTGAAAGTGACAAATGCTCAGGCAATTGGCAACATAATGGCAGAATGGCATAGCACAGCACATCGAAGGAGGATGCTCATCGAGTGTGATGGCCTAATCAAGGGCAGCCTGGCTGTGTGTGGAGGGTGGATTCGAGTCGAGAGTAGTCTGCAGTTTGATGTCCTGGCCCCGTGGCTGCACTGCCAATCGCATGAAATCAGCGCGGAACAGCCAACTCATCGATAGGGGCGTGATGCAACTGGGAGGGGAGGAGGTGGATATAGAATACTTTTCAGGGATGCTCTGGTGCTTATCCCAAAGTGCTGGTGCTGGTGCTTGCGCTGTGCTGTGCTGTGCACGTTGCAAATTAACTTAATGTTGCAGTTTCCTGCAGGATCCTGGCGGGGATGGGTATGGGGATGGGGCAAGAGAGAGGCAAGTTGCTTGTCTGCTTCCTGCTGCAAAAGTGTCCTTGAGTGTTGCTAATGCCTCGGCACTAGATCCACGGGAAGGAAGCACAGAAGCACAGACACAGACGCAGAGACACACAGTCACGCAGGACTAATGGGCTAATGCCTTGCCTTCTTTGCTGGCTGCCACTTGTCAAGTTTTTTTCTTGTTAAGTTTTTAATAAAATAAGAGATTCCTCATTTCCTCGTTTGCTCTTGCCCCCAAGAAAATACAAGTGGCTGCTGTTGCACTTCATCTCTATGCTAGAATATCCATAGATACTCGTAACTTGCCGCATGAAAACATCAACAGCAATTCAAGTGGACTCTCCTCTCTTTTCCGCACCACTCTCTGACTCTCTGCCTCTCTGCCTCTATGCCTTTCGGCTTCTCTGCTGCTCCTCTTATGTAAGCGGATATTATAAATTTTCAATTTCATATCCCTGCCCCTGCCCTTGCTCCTGCTCCTGTTCCTGTTGCCTTTTTGCCTTTGGTTTGCCTTTTCCGTCTTTGACTTTCGTCTTCGGTCTTCGAGCTTCAAGTTATTTTCGCAGCGCTCTAATGAGTTTTCCCCTTATACCGAAGCGATTTAAATGAAAATATGTTTGCTTTGTGGCTGTGCTGCTGCTCCTCCTCCGATGGCGGAGGAGGAGTCCTTTGCATCCTATCCGCCCATTCACCCACCCACAATGCATTTCGATGAGAGGCTCAAGTACTTCGCCACTTAACTCCGCCTTCTAGGATCCTTTTTTATGCGATATGATGAGAGCGCAGCGTATCCTTCAAGTTCTTTTTCCACGTCCTTTTGTTTCCACCAAATGCAAGCATGCCGCCGCGCGTGCCCCACATCCCCCAGAAAGGAGGTGCTGAGGCATGCTGCCAAGAGACCTGAAAGCCGCAAAAGGTGGAGACAGTCTGGCCAGGGCCTGGTCTGGTACCGTCTGAGGCAGTGGATTTATGCTCTATTTTCCATTTTCCATTTTATTCTGCATATGCTGATTGCTATTTTTCTCCATTCTCCATTCCTCTATTCCTCTATTCCCCATTCCTTCATTCATCATTCCCCATTCTGTTGCCACTCTTTACGGCTCGACTTTTCTCGTGTTATTCCATCGATTTGAGGCTGCGCCTTTGCCACAAATGGTAAACTTTCTGGGAATGTTCTTCGCTCAAAAAGTTACCTTGTTTTCTCTCTGGGGAAAGTTTAGTTATCCCGAATTGAGAGATTATTAGTTTATGGAAGCTGCTTGCTGCATTTCTTAACTGCAGCTAGCAGCCTTTCCGATAGTCCATAAATGAGTAATAGTTGGTTAATGCCAGTCGATAATTCGCAAATAAATAAGATATTGAGCAATTGAAAAGCTTAGATAAATAATATCCTGGCAAAGACTTTAGTTGTAGATAATTGGAGACCATAATCAGTGATGTTCAGAGATTGCCTAAAATTCTACCGGAGAAGCGTCTTCATCAGCCATAAGATCTTTAGCATAAATACCCATGGCCTCTGTGATATGTGAGCAATTTAATGGTCGCTTTGCCATTTACCAGACATTTTTCAACCGATGAGTATAATGCAATTGTTTCACAATTTCTCAACATATTTTCTTTTCGTGAAAGTTTACACATTTTTTCAACAATGACACAATAAATTCCATAATGCAAATGAAAAATGGTGAAAATAATTATCATATTATACCATGGGCGAGGTTTTGGCTATTATACTCGTACCTAGAACCCGAAACTGAAATAATTTCAACATTTAATTTCGTGCTGCACCTAGTGGCAGTGCAGGGCAGGGCAGGGCAGCACAGGGCAGGGCTACGTACGTACGCAAGTTGTGTTTAATTTAATTGTTCATAATTTGTACTCTTTATGAGAAATTGCTGTCGTGTGACGGGTGACTGCATCTGATAACTTCCATACTTCCTACCACCGTGCAGAGCTCTACGTATACGTATATGTACCTATGTATATGAATTACTGCAGCTCCCCCCTGCAGGAGGGAGGAGGAAAAAGGAGAAAAATGTCAGCCACGCAAAAATGTCAACGCGACATGCAACAACATGAACCGCAACAACTGCTGCAACAGCAGCAACAATGGAGAGAAATATGCAACTGGTAGGCGGCAGGAGAGTAGTGGTGATACATGCCAGCAGTTGCAGCTGCCGTTGACACAGATTTACAAATACATCCATACACACACACACACACACACACACACACACACCCAGACACACACACCATACACACAGGAGACCAAAGGAATGCACGCACACGCGAAAATGTGGCCATAAATAAGCGTTGCATAGTTTTAAGCATGCATTAAATAAAATTGTGGATGTGGCAGCCAGCCTCCTCCTTCTCTATGGGATCCCTGTGAGATGGTAGGAGGGGAGGGCGGAAGAGGTCGGGCTTTAGTCCCATTTGAAGAGGCTGCTTTTAGACGGTAGACCTGCCCCAAATCGATTTTGGATAGGCTATTACGGCGCCACATACGGATACGGGTACAAGTACAAGTACGGTAAAGGGTAGGGGTACGTGTACGTGTACGAGTATTGCAGAGCCAGCACTCGAGAGGGGCGGCCAAGTGGCGACCCAAATCGATGCGACTTCTAGGTAGTTAAGTAATTCCAGCCAGTCAACCAGTCAACCAGCCAGCCAGCCATCCGGCAAGTGTGATAATGACAGGGGATTACCATATTGCAGGCTGAGCTGCGACCAAAAATTAGTGGGTCGATGAGGACTTGAGGCAAGCAAAACGCCGCTTTCAGGTCGATCGGATGTAGGAACATGTAACGTTTTATTCCTGATTGGCCATTAAGTGAAATTCGGAATCGATGAACTATTTACCAGGGTACATACTTATATAATTAACTGAAAATGTAGGCCATTGTTTTTATTTTCCAACCCAGACGAGCAGCTCCTATGATCTGAGGCAAGTTTAGTTGGAATTTGCAAAAGTAAACGTATAATGCTTGGACTTTTATCCATTTCGAAACAGCTTTTCTGGTGATTACCTTCGAAGCAGGTCAATATTGAAGGTATAAAAGTTACCCCCAGTTTGAGCTTGATTGTTTGAGTACGGATCCCAAGACAAGATTCAACATTTTGGCAAAAATCTAAGTGAAAACTATCAGAGCAGAGCAAACACCATTTGGCTGTCCGCACGGAAACTCCTTGGCTGGCCATGATGGGGCAACCAACGCCTCATTAAGAGTTGGTTCACGCCCACCTCCTGGCAGGAGGAACAGGATGGGGGCATTCTGCCATCTGCCGGCACTCGAGGCGTGCGAAAGTTGAATTTTAATTTGAATGTGACCAACTTTATGACTCCGGAATGAGTTCAACGAGGCTGGAGCACAGCTGCAGCTGCAGCTGGAGCTGGAGTGTGCCCAGAGCTTCGTGTTGCGGCCATGTTGTTTGCACTGCAGCAGTGTCCTGTCCAAGCACAAGGAGTGCAGCACGCAAGAGGACACACACAACCAGATGCTTGTATATAGTAATGTGCCCTCACACAGACACTCTTTAAGCACCCCTGCACCTCCCAGCCTCATACCCTTTTCCTGGTACGAGTATTACTTTGCATATTTTTCCGCCTGCTGATTTCCGATTTAAATGTAGTTCATTCTCTTGTACGAGAGTACGTTTTCCTGCTGCTGCTGCTCCTGCTGCAGCTGCTGTTGTATTTTTCTCTTATTGAATTTTCATTTGAAGCATTTCCTTTCGCTATTCGATTGTAAATTCAGTGGAGCTTATTTTTATAACCGAATAAATAAATATATGTGTGTTCAGGGCCCGTCGGTGGGTCTCGTGTAATCATAAATAAAAAGAAAATTGTTTTGTGGTCATAAAAACTCTGTCAGAACGGGAGGGAAAGAGAGAAAACTTGTTTATTTCTGTTTCCCTGCGTAAATATGTATATGTATTTAAAAAGGATATTTCTCTCATTCTCTGGCTGTTGTTTTTCCCTGTCTCTCTCTCTCTCTCTCACATTTTGTTCGGTGCGTAATGTGGCAGCTGGTGCTGAGGATTCCCGGGATGGAGCAGAGCAGAGCAGAGCAGCAGCAGGTCCTGCTGAAGCTTTATTATAACAAACTTGTTACGAAACGTGCCAGGACAAGCAAGCCGGCAGGATATATGTAATAAGGATATGCTCGCCATTAACACAACGTCTTTGCCCTTATCCGCAGGAAGAGGCAAATCCTTGGGCAAATAAAAATAAACACATAACATGGCCGGGCAAAGGGCACACAAAGGAGGAAACACAGAAGACCGACTGGAGGAGGCTGAAACATTTGCTTATTCCTGCCATAATTCGAACCCAACAAGAACCAAATGGAACCCAAAAACACACACAGACAGAGGGATAGAGAGAGAGAGAGAGACACGCACGCACACATTGACAGAACAATTAAATTGAAATTGTGACACACAAACACAGACACAGAGAAAGGACGATGACGATGCGACGAACGACAGGGAAACCGGGATACGAATACGAATATATGCCACAATAATAATTCCAAGACATTTGTATAAATTTGCAATTGCATTTTATTGGTCCGCCCTATTTGCTTATGTGTATGGGTGTATGGGTTGTGTCCTCTGTCCTGTGTCTTCTGTGTTTGTGCTTGGCATACATTATGTGCGTCTTTATGGCACGCGTTGCGTATTCGCCATGTGGAGGCTAATGGAGAAATCAATGCAATCAGTCCAAGAAATTGAACAAATATTCTCTCTATCTCTATCTCTATCTCCCTCTCTCTCTCTCTCTCTCTCTCTCTATTTCTCTCTGTCTTTCTTTTGGCTAAATGGCTAAAGGAATGCCATCAATATAATAGCTCATTAGTATCTGTAGATATAATTATTCTCATGAAGATTTACCTACAAAAAAACCAATCCAGGTCCATGGATTGCCTATTGCCTATTCAAGAGTTCTAGGGAATCGAGATCATATACATATTTCATCCAAGAAATATCTTTGCCTAGTCCCAAATCTTCCCTGTCCTCTCTTTACAGATATGTATGTACTTTCCCGTTGGATACTTTTCCTCCTCTGATCAATTACATCTTTACAGAGGGGACCTCTTTATGGTATGGTACCGCGTCCGCTCTTTCAAATCACATTTCAATTTATGCCTGAATGCAGTGCAGCAGCAGGCACTCTGTGTGGCAGCCACAAATCATCATCAGCTGCCAGGGCTTTAAAAAAACTGTTGACAATGCAGAGAGACATCAACAGAGGAACAGCAACAATTTCATTGACACACTTTTCTCGTTTTCTTGGTGGAGAACAAAAAAAATACCAACAGCATCAACAGGAAAAATGTTGACTGGTAAAATCGATGGCCTCAAAAGGGCCAGAACAGGCGAGAATAAAACAAAATGAAAACCGAAAGCAAAGTCGCAGTAAATCGCACAGAAGTGTGCCCCCAGTCCCAGTCGCAGCCAGCAGCCCCCAGTCTCAGATCCTGCTCCTTCCAATCTGTGGCAGTTGTACGTGTCATTTGGCTGCAGTTTTATTTGCTTGGCCATAATGCAAGTTTATGTTTATGGCTCTGCTCTGCTCTGCTCTCCTCTGTCGCAGCTGCAGCCGCCTCTCGCCGCCTCTTCGGAAAAACTCCTGACTCTGGGTCATTGAAGTTAGCTGATCTTGCACTCGGCTAAGCAGAAAACACACAAAACTTGGGATAGACACAAACGGAGAAGTGGTTGATATAGATGTGGATGTGGATGTTGGATGGCTGCATTTCGCAGTGTGACATTTTTGCATGCTCTTAAATGTTTATGGGGATAAACGTTTCAACTCTTATGAGAAAAAGGATATTTGAAACATTTGAATCAGTTTAATGATGATCTAGTTGTTGATACTAGTAAATACTGGAAAGAGTTTTGTATTGGTATAGGTTGTATATACCAGTAGAGAGTACGTTCATGTTTATCGATGGTTTTAAGTACCAAATTTCCCAAAGCTAAAGAATGCCAGGCATACATATAGCCAGTCACATACCCTTTCCCTAGAAAGGGAGAGCGAGTGCTCTCTCCTCCTGACCCTAATCGTTGGCACATGACGTCGCAGGGACTTTCACGATGTTGCAAATTGTTAAAAATAGATTTCGCTTGGCATTTTGCTGGCCAGACCTGAGGCCAACACCAGACCACGGCTCCAGCACCAGCTCTGGCTCTGCTTCGTAGTTGGGACATGGACTTGGGCACGTTTCCATTGCGCTGCCGAGCAATGAAATGTTCTAATGCCATTTGCAAGTGGAACGGAAGAAGAAAGGGCCAAAAGAGGACAGGGCAGAGGCAGAGGCAGTGGCAGTGGCATCTCCGAGTCAACTCTGGACGGGATGTTGGCTTTTCAGATGGCAGACAGACGGGCGGGCGACATTTTTCGGGAGAAATAAAAATGGAAAGTTGGCATAAAAAGTAAACAGCAGCAGATGGCAGGGGAAATGGGAAGAGGGAAGTATAGGGGATACAGTGGTTACAGCGGGGGATATAGCGGGTGCAGAGGAGGAGGTGCAAGTGGAAGGTAACTAAACGGAAAGCAAAAGCCAATGCAACAAAAGCGAAGGAAAAACAGAGAAAATGCGGCAATCTCTCCCATTCGGAGGAGGATGAAGAGAAGGAGGAGGACTGGGATGGGATGGGGGCTGGGGGCTGGGGGAGAAGTCACTAAATCAGGTCAGGGATTTGGATGGTGAATGCTTTCCTCTGTCTGTGTGTGTGTGTTTTTTTGTTTTTTCTGTTCCTGTTGCTGTTGGTGTTGCTTTGTTGTTTCAGCATTTTCTTTTTCGAGTGTAACTCCCTCTCTCGCTCTCCCTCTCTCGCTCTCCCTCTCTGCAGTGGGAAAAAGTGAAATTGAAATTACGTATACGCCGCGGTGTTGGTACTGGTGCTGGTCCCGAAGCGAGCATTAATTTAATTAAGGCGAAAACAACAAATTGAACTGAAAAGCCGGCCAAATGAGTGCGCCACACCGCATAGTCGAGTCTCTTTTAGAGCCAGCTTTGTGTGTCACTGGGGCAGCAGCTGCCAACAGAGTGACAGAGGGACAGAGAGAGAGAGAGAGAGAGAGAGAGCGAGAGAGAGAGCGAGAGAGAGAGAGAGAGAGCGGTGCAGGGGGAAGTGCAAAAGAAGTGGCATCAACATTTGCTCGACAACCGCAAGCTGCATTTTTAATTGCGCACACGTGCAACACTCCCCCCCGAGGACAACTCAAAGGAGAAACAGAGACAAAGACACAGAGTGTGTGAAAGAGAGAGAGAGAGAGAGAGAGAGAAAGGAACAGCTGGAACGGCTGCTGGAGGAGCTGAAGGAGCAGGAGCAGCAGGCAGAAGGAGATGCGGTGGTGCCGGCTCTACTTGAACTCATTTGGCGTGGAAATTATGGCACGCTCAAGTTGATTTTGACAGGCAGCACAAACACGCAGCACACACCACACCACACCACAGCAGAGCACAGCACAGAGCATATCCCATGCCACACTGTGCCGCGCACGCATCCTTGAATCCTTGAAAAGTTTTGCGCAAATGTTCGGCACGTTCTGCGTCCCCGGCCAAGTCCGTGGGGGCTTTGATCCTCTACGACATGGCCTGCAGCTGCTGCCAATGAGAGGAGGAGTGGCGGACTGTGGGACAGGCAAGTGGCTGTGGCACCTAGAACATGCTGCCATTTGGTGTGTTGCTCCTGCTGTTGCTCCTCTCGGCTGCTGGCTGCCCCTTAATTGATATGCAATAAACATTGGGCATTGAACGGCAGACAGGCCTATCAATAGAAGGTCCTGAAGGAATCGGCCTACCGAACGAACAGACGGACAGACGGACGGATACACAGCTCTGACAACTAAATCCGGCCAGGACTCCGTTTCTCCATGCCCCACTTGCAATATTCTCCGTCTTTTGTTTCGTTTCGTTTCGTTTGCTCTTCCTCCGGCTGCTGCCTGCCTGCCTGCCGCTTGCTGCCTGTCAAGTATTCAAGTTTAATGCGCTTAGCTGCTGCTGCTGCTGCTGCTGCCTCTGTTGTCTACTCAGGCTCTGACTCCGACACCGTCTCCGGTTCTCACTGTAGCTGTGGCTGTGGCTCTTCTGGTGCTGCCATCCGAACCGGCTCCTTTCCGTCTTCGTTGCTGATGTTCATTTGTAGAGCGTTTAAGAAAATTGAGTTACAATGTATTTTGTTATATTTAGCAAAAATCGTTGCCTTCTAATTGAGTCTGTGTGAGTCTGTGCGGTGACGTACCCAGAGGGATATTCCCACATTAAGTATACGCACTTTAAATTGCATTACATGGGTATTAGGCATTATTTAAGTAACCATCTCTTCATGTGCTTGCCTGCCAGTTACCCATAGTGTTTATGTGCCCTGGCATTTGATTACATCGAGGAAGCCGTTAACAAGTTGTGAAGCATTTAATCTTTCATCTGCCATCAAGCACCATCCAGGGCACACGTTCACTTATGAAATATAACTACTATTCGTGGTTTGAGCAAGTGATTGAGAAGCATCCAGCCAGCCATCCAGCATCAACCTCGTTATCATTGCTCCCTCGGCTGTTCGGTATTGCCACCTTGGGGCACATCCAGCTCCCACCCCAGCCGGCGCTACAATACAAGCGAGTATTCGCCTAGTTTTGGGGGGCAATTTCCACATTTAGAAAGCTACAGACTGCCTGACAGACAATGGGGAGAGTGGGAATGGGGGAAGGTCGCAATTGAGTACTTCATTTATTATTTACGATTACAATGTTGGCTCGAGGAAAGAACACGAAACCCCCAAACTAATCGAAGTAACTCAATCTAGTTGTTTGATTTGAACAAGACGAAGTTGATTCAGACATGGTACGTTGACAGAAACACATTCAGCAAATTTGTAATTAAAAATATATATTTGTATTACTAACGATGGGATTAGAAGGGACTGCAAGCCAGTAAGTAGTAGGCACTTAATTGGCTATACATTTTGGGGGATTATTGGATGTTCGTATATGTATATTTCGAATACTTACTCATTTTGTCAGAGGCAACAATGCCTATGCGGTTGTGCCTGTACGGCTGTTGGCTTTTGGTTTGGTTTTTTTGTTTATCACGTATACGCCTAGTAGCGCATGTTGGCTAGCACCACAGAAAAGAATGAACTTCGTACTTAATATATGTAGTACCTAATATATGTATCTATGTATATGTTATGTAATTCACAGTTTTATTTGAAGTGTGCGTTTGTCGTATCGCGTTTCGCGAATGCTGAATAACACGGAAAACAGAAAATTATGGATGAGTATGGATGGTGAGAGGGGGGATCACACAGAAACATACACACACACGCACAGGCACACACGCACAGCTAGCGACAGCTGCAGATACATAGATACATCCATAGAGTGAGACCAATGGCATCTGCTTCTTCTGCTGGGAATGTATTGCATTGTTTTAGCGTTTTTCGCATTGGTCCTGGTGCTGGTGTCCTGGCAATTTGTCTGCTCTTGATTGCCATTTAAATGTGCATATTTAATTTATTTATTTATCTATCGGATGCCCCCTCTAACCCCACCCACGAAACAACACACACACACAGCCAAAACAACACACGAAGCCACTCAAATGCAATTTGGGTTTTAATTTTAATTTATTTATGACATTTATTTAAATTCTACCAAAATATTTGTTTGAGGGAGGATTTTTATTTAAGCGTCATGCCGTTTGTGTGTTCTGTGTTGTGTCTTTGCTTCGATAATTTATGCAAATTATTTTCCAATTCTAGCTCTCTGCTTAATGGGGCATACACATACATATGCATGTACATTTGTGTGTGTATGCATGTCGGATTCCGCTCCAGCGGCCATTATTTATTCACGATTTGAACAAAGCTATATACTTGGCGGATCGGATGGCTGGAGCGTCGACCAGAATTGAATGAATTTTGAATGATAATTCGCTTTAATAAAAGCCGATGAAACTTTCAAGTGTTAAATGAATAAGGCAGCGACCGGATCCATGTACATTGCATACATAAATCGAAAAAGGCAGAGCGAAAAGGATCAAAATAGATACACTAGTTTTTCTTTTTTGTACTAGTTTATAGAATTAATTGAAATTTTCATGGCATCCCTTTATTATCCTTTGAGTCAGCCCCTCCCCTCTTTTTGCTTATAAAGGGCAAGGCCCTACTGCCTGTCTCTCCACTTAACCCCTGTTTGCAGGGCTTTGCACACTATGAATGGAATTTGTATGCAATTAATAAATTGTTGGCTCGCTTCTCGCGGAATTTATGCACCGCACAATTAAAATTAACGCCTGAATGCCTACACATACATAGACTGTACATACAGGCATATATCCTGGCGAAAGTGTGTTTAATCCCCGTTGGGATGCCAACAAGGAGATTAATACAAAACGGTTGATTAAATTTGTATAAATGCAGTTTATTTATTCAGTGTTCTCCAGGCAGGCCGATCTCATTATCCCGAAGTGTTATTAACTATTTAACATCCATTCGAAGGGAATACCAGCACAGCAGTGGGACACTCCTCCGCAGAGGATAGCTTGAAGATATTTTGGCATTGTGGCAAGAAATCTACAATCTACGAATGAGGTGCCCTAGGGATAGATACCTATCGAAAGACTCTGCTGTGGATATTTAATTGAAATTTTAGCACAGGCAATAATGGAGCAACAGAGCGATAACTACTCTCTGGCGTGCACATATTATCCATGTGTATTATCCACTGCAAATTAATACTCCCTGGAAAAGATACACACCCACTGCTCGTGGCTCGTGACTCGGTGCTCATGGCAGTGCAAAAAGTATACATAATTGTCATTTTAATTAAAATAAAAACGCTCGCTTCGACAACTCTCCGATTTGTTAATGCAAATGGCAGAGGCAGCGGCAGTGGAAGTGGCAGCGAGGCAGTGGCATTAATTAAATTAAAGGCCGGTGGGCAGAATCCGTTCAGATTGGCCACGTTCCAGTGAACCGGAGGCCAGTTGTTGGTCCGTTGGCCAGTTGGCCAATTGGTCCAGTTGCTCCAGTTGGGCAGACAAATTTGGGTTTTTGGTTCAATTTAAAATAATTAAAATTCCGCATATAAGCCTCGCCCGAATCCTTTTTCCGACTGTGAACCGAACCTTTTCCCAACCGCAAATATTATAATGTGGCCCTGAAGCCTCAGATCTCTCTCGTGTCTCTCGCTCCGCTCTGCCCTGCTCCTCTCCGCTCCGCTCCCTTTCTCTCTACCCGTCCCCGGAATTGGAGCACTTGAGCGTTACTAAGCAAGATTTATGAGCCGCTGGGGAGGGGCGTGGCATTGGCATTGCCCTGGCACTGCCACTGCCTCTGCCTCTATCCTTTGGTTATTTATTTTTTCAGTGGTATTTGCCAAGGTCTCTCGTTTGCCTCTTGTTTGCCTTTCTTTGCGGCCTCGCAGAAGTTTCTGCTCTCTAACTGGCCTTGCTCTTTTCTATCACCCCCTCCGCCTCCTGGGAACTTATGGGGCCCTGGCATTTAAATAATTTAAAGCATCTGAGCATTTCGGGCAATTTGGTTAATGGCCTGTGCCTGTGCCAATGCCTATGCCTGTTCCCTGCCCTCTGCCCCATAGAAGGGTTGCCGTTGCCTTTGCCTTTGCCTTTGCCAGAAGTCCCCAAAACGAGCTCGTAAATAACGCCAAGCGAGGCGATAACGATTGGGGCTCCGAGCCGAACACCAACTCAAAGTCGGATAACGCAGGCCAGGCAGATAAATCCGGTGAATGGCTTTAAGACGAGGACGGGGACCCTTTCGCAATGATGCCCCATGTGACGCAGGTTCGTGCAACGCTCGTTTATGTGGCACACTAGTTCAAGGACTCGCCTCGCATCGCCTCGCCTACCCGATCTACCCGCCCTACCCGCCGTATCAGTCCAACCCAATTACGCAAAAAGTACAGGGAAGTCACATGTACTCGTACGGATGGGAATAAGCGTACTTTTATTCTTGTGTGTGTGTGGGGCATCCAACCTGCTGCCTGGGCAACCTTTAACCCTAAAAATGCGACGACCCGACCTAGAAATGTGTGCGCTCTCTCTGTGGGTTTCCACACCCATATGGACTCGATGGTTTTTTTTTTGCACAAAGCTAGCGTGCCATGAATTTTTGTTTAAGCTTATGCCCCGCATATACACACGCACACAAACACACACAGAGGCAAGCATAGAACACGACGAGGAGTCGCGCAAATGTGCCAATGCCAGAGTAAATGGACGCCAGAAGGAGGAGGCATGTGGCATGCAGAAGCGGCAGCGGCAGCAGCATGAGGGGGCTTGACTGACAACGACATAGCCATCAGCACCAGCTTATGCAAACGTTCAAGGACACCGCATGCCAGCAGCCATTGCACTGGTGTCGGTGCTGCCTGCATGTTGCGCAACACTTTTTTGTTTGTCCATTTTCCTGTTTGCCCTTCGGTCTGGCAAATGCTTTGGCTTTGGCTTTGGCTTTCCTTTCCATTCCATTCCTCTCATTTCCTTGCCTCTAATTGCTGCCAATTTGTCAGGCTAATTTCCCAAAAACTTGACACCTCAACAAATACAAATACAAAAAACACACACAAGCACAGACACAGAACGAAAAAGATTCAGCCGCGCTTGCTTCTGCCACAAAACACTTACGAATTAATGACGTCAAAAATAAAACTTGCTCTGCTCTGTCTCTGCCTCCTTTCCCTCTCTCTCTTTCTCTCACACACCCTCTCCTTGGTCCGAGCTGTTCGCTGTATATGTGTATGTGTATTTGTGTGCGTGTCCCGTGCCCCTTGTGCGTGTCCCGTGCCCCTTGTGCGTGTGAGCAGCTGTCTATTTGTTTGTGTGTGTGTGTGCATGCTGTTTTCACTTTCACTTTCATTGATTTTCAAGCATCGCTAGCAAAAAAAAAATATAACGCTGGCCACAGCTCCCCGCTTCAACTTGTTTTCCATTCATTACCAGCAAAAAACGAAGAAAAAAAAACCAAAAAAAATACTCTTCACTTAAACGCTAATTTTTGCACGGAAATTACAGTTTGTTTTTCTATGTATTTTATTCGTTTGGTTTTTATTGAACACTTTCGCTGGACGTCGGGCACTGGCGCGTGGAATCTTTGCGTGGCATCATGGTCCGCTCGGGGCCACTGTCGACTGTCGTCTGACGGCGGAGACGGGGCAGTTCTTAACGTCGAACTGCGCTCACTGCCAAAACTGAACTGAACTGAACTGAGCTCTGACGCTGGCTGAAGCGTTGCCATGGCCAAGAGGCAGCAGCAGCAGCAGTGGCACTGGCACAGGCACAAGCAGTGGCAGTGGCAGCAGCAATACTGGTAACAGTTATTCCCAGTTGGCGGCGCAAGCGCAGATACCTGTTCCCATTGCCGTTTGCCGTTCCCTGCCGTTTCTCTGGTCACAGTTCGCATCACACTGTTGCGTTCTGTTCCTCTCTCTCTCTCTCTCTCTCTCTCTCTTTGTTTACATTGTTTTCCTCTGGTATTGGAGCTATATTTCTGTGACTGAATTCGTCTCATGTCTATAAATAAAATTACGCATACGCCACGTGGACGGGGTGGCTGAGCGTGAAGGTGCGACGGTAGTCCCTCAATTGCGTGATTGATGGTTGAGATCTATTTCTGTTCCTCCACGGAACTTGTCCTCTCAGCAGGAGCTCTTTTTATTAGCTTCGTACATACATCCATGCAGGACCATGTCTTGGACCACGTGTCGAGCAAATTACTTGCCCCAGAGCAACTCAATTTGAAGAATTCGAAGAACCAACGAGCAGACCGCAACAAGCCTCAAAGAACAACGTGTGTGTGTGTGTGGGTATGGGTGTATTTGTGCGTCCTTTTCTGTAGTTGAAAAAGAGAGAACAATTTTCACGCTGATTGGTTTCCAGTCATTTTTCCATCGCTGTTCGCCTTCGCTTTTCATTTATTTTGTGCTTCGCTCTACACAAAAAAAGTCAACGAGCCAAAGCCAAATGTCAACCAACTGTCCTTCGCCTCCCTCTGGCCCCGTCCGACTGGGGCACCGCTCAAGGACCTTTGGAATTTAATAATGAAATAGCCTCGTCCTTGGCCTGAGAGAACAATTTTCATTTTTCCACTTTCCCCCATTTCGGCTTCTGGCCTTCGGTCTTCGGGTTTCTTTCAAAATTGCGTTTGATAAATTTACCAGCAAAATGGTTTTCCCATCGCATCGCATCCCATCCCATCCCCTCCCACTCCGCTTTACCCATCCACGATCCACTGGCAATTGGTAGTGTGTGGCAATTACGGTGGCAGTTGCAGGTTGCACGTTGCACATTGCACGTTGAACGTTGCAGGTGCAAGTTTGCAGTAGCCTAATCAAATAACCATTTGCGATAACTAATTAAAAGTTGTTCCACAACCCCCACCCTCCCCGCCGCTGGACAATTTAATTTAAGAGCCAGCTTTTTTTCTGCGTGCCGCAATTGCGTTGGCTGTCCCATCGATTATGGGGCTCCTCCGCCTAACGCGGGGACGGCGGGGGAGCCATAAAAAACAACAATTTAAACATATTGCTCTCACAGCAGTAGGGGCGTGGCTTGTCCTGGGGCGGGAGGACGGGGGCCGACGTTGTGGGGCGTGAGACAAAGTCAAAGCCGAAAAGAAGGATACACTAAGGCCATTGAGCCTGACGGGGACCAGGCCCGAGGACGATTTTTATCAATGAACGATGGGCCGATGCGACAATTTTATTATACGAAAAAGTGGGTGGTGGGCGGTGGCGGTGGACGGTGGGTTGTGGTTGTGGTCGTTTCGTGTCGTCCTTGTGCTTTGTGTGGGAAGATTGTTGCTAACGTGTCGATGGGAGGATGTGTGTCATCTGAGAGGGAAAGTCCCTTGGGTTTTTCGTTAATGGCAGTGCAAGAGAATGGGAAGATTGAATACCCTTAACCCAAGGATAGTTAGCTGGCCCAAAACATGATAGCTTTCTGTAGCATTTCTTATAGCATGTTAATGAAAACTAGGTGACTCCCACTCCAGTGCGTGGGGTAGCACTTTTCTTTAAATATATTTACAGCGTATGGCAAATGTTGTGTCTGTGAACCCCCCACCCAAGTAGGGCCTCGAATTCCATTCAGCAAAAGTTCTAGCCACTCCTGGACTCTGGTCTCCCTTCGTCATGCCTTTCCGTCAGTCTGTCTGCCACTGGCATTGGCGCTGCCACTCAGCTGGCGGCCATCCTCCCATCCTCAATTGAGTGCCAATCGAGTCGTGATACTTGCTCGTTCGTTCTGCACAGCATTTTCGAACTTTTATGACAGCATCGAGTATTCGGCGGCTAATCATAACCGATAACCGCCGCGGGGCGAGATTTTTATGCTCGTTCGTTCATTCCCACTATCTGTCGAAGGACCAAGTTTTTTTTGCTTTTTTGGGGGCTTCGCTGCTCATTAGATGGAAACTGTTGCAAGATTTGGTCCCCGTTCGGCTGCCTCTTGCCTTGTTTCTCTCTCTCTCTCTCTCTCTGTGTGTGTGTGTGGGTGTGCGCTGGGCGCACTTACACTTAATTGAATCCTGCGGGCGTGGATGATGGTGCGCCTCTGAGGCATGCCAAAGCGTTTAGCAGCCAAATACTCTTTGCCGGGGATCCCTATCATCCCATCCCATCCCCGTACCGTCCCGTCCCGTCCCTCAGTACTCCGCACTCCGCAGAGGCTTTGTTGATGTTCCGGGGAAGCTATGCGCTTGCTCCGGCTCACATCCTGCCTCCGGCGCATCGTCATCTACTGAGCCACTGAGCCGCTGAAACGGATGGGAATGTGGAAAGAGCGGGAAAAACGGGAACGGGAAAAGCGAGGGAGCAAAGCAGCAAGCGAGTGCCCCTAATTCAATTAGCAAGTTCAGCGCCAAAGCGGCAAATGGCTCGTTAAACACGCTGTGTTTTCATAGCTGCCACTCCCACTGCCACTGCCACTGCCACTGCCACTCCCCCATTCTCCTGTCGCGACCGGTACCTTGCCACACTTTGCATTCGCCCGGACTCTATCCGGGTTTTGTGTCCTCCTGCTTAATGCCACTTCACTTGTGTGCTTGCTCGTTTTTTAAACATGTTTTATTACATTTTTTGCGCTAGCTGGCGCCATTTCGCAGGCAACCGGAAGTTGCCACCCACCGGCACCCACCCACATACAACACACACACAAAGTGTAAGCACTGAGCAAATGAGGAAAAAGTTATAAATTGCCAAAAACTCCTCCATCCTCGCTTTTCTTTGTTTCTTTGTTCCCTCGGGTTCTTTTTTTTTTTTTGGTTCCATCTCCTGTTTGGTTTGTAGATAATGCATGGAAATAATCTTGTTCACTGACCAAATGTGCGGACGCTGTCCCCCTCCCTTTCCCCCACCTCTTCTCGCTATACCTTTGGGATAATTATGAGCTATGTGTGGAATGGGGCTAGAGCAACAAGAGCATTCCTGCTGGACGTGTACCTTCCTTCTAATTTATGCACAAATAACCCCAGCAAATTATTCGCTTTGTTCGCCAAATATGTTGTTCGAGTGAATTGTGTTTGGTTTGCCGGAAAACTCTGGTCAGCAGTCCTTCATCTTTCCTCTGTGGAGATTAACCAGAGACCTCTCTACTGGCTGCTCTCTTCTGTCTCTCTCTCCTGGCCCTCTCCTGGCTCTCTCCTGGCCAGTGATAATCGCCTTTTCTTTCCACTTTTGAACATATGGCCATACCATACCGACCATCGTTAACTGCATATTCTCTGTGGATGCTGCCTCCCAGCAAGCAATTTCCCCAATCCGCTTGCTCTTTGCTGTCCCTCTTCCCCTCTGCCCCTCCCCTTCCCTCCCCCGTCTCACTATACCCATCCACTCTGCCCATTCATGGCTTTTTCCTTTTTGCTTTTCACACATTTAGTTGGGTTTCAGTTGGCGCTTTTCCTTCATTTTTTTTGTCGTTTTTCTTCCTGCTGTTGCTGCTGCTGCTGCAGCTGCAGCAACAAAAGTCCATTATCCTTTTCGGCGTTATCGGTAATCAATTTCAGTCCATGGACCATTGCTGGGAGAGGTGGTGTCTGCAGGGGGGGTGGGGGCTACAACGCGGACAACAGCGGAAAAAAACTTTTCCAGTTTTTGGAGCCCTTTAGCTTTGGGGCAACAAAAGCTGGAGCAGCAGCAGCAGCAGTGGCAGTGGCAACAACAAGAACAATTGTTAGTTTTGAAATATGCACGACCCTCTGGGCGGGGTCGCCGTTGGCTCCAAATACACACCGCACCACCCCTCCTCCAACACGCATGAGGGGCCTAACAAAAGCTTTTTGAATTGTTGTTTGCTGTTGAAAGTGCCCCATGCCCCACGTCCCGCGACCCGCGTCCCACACTCTGCTGCAAGAGCATTTTGCACTGTAATTTCAGTCGCCCGTCGAATAATTCAATTCCAATGTGGAGCAATTTCTGTTATACTGTTGCCCCGATGTTGCCCCGTTGCACTATGGGGAATTTGACCACTTTTTCTGGCCTAAATTAATAACTTCCAAACGAAGCAATATTTTTAAGTTCGGTTTTTTGATATGAGTTAAAAATAGTGAGAGGAAGATATTTTGAAAAAATGGGCGTGGTAGCTCCTTTCTATACCCGCTAATTGAGAGTACCGTCTTTATGAGCGCCTAGATCTCAGAGACCATAAAAGCTAGATGAACCAAATTTTGTATTCAAGCTCCTGTTATATCACACTTTAAGAAGTGTAGCTCAAAATTTCGCTCCGCCCTTTTCCGCCCACCCAAAAGGACGAAAATCTGTGGCTTGCACAATTTTGAAGATACGAGAAAACCAAAAACGCAGAATCATAGAGGATGACTATTTCTATCAGGATGTTGACTCTGGATCAGATCGAATCAATAATATAGCCACAATAAAGAGAACCATTTCGTGACCCTGTCTGTTTTGCCTATTCATCCAAATGAACGCCTTGATCTCTGAGACTATAAGAGCTAGAGCAACCAAAGTTTCTATCCAAGCTTCTGTGATATCACTTCAATACAATTGTATTTCAAAATATTGCCACGCCCCCCTCCGCCCACATAAAGAAGAAAAATCTGTGGCATGTCCAATTTTAAGAATACGACAAAATTAGAAACGCAGAATCATAAAAAGACTTTATTTATATCAGAGCTTTGAATCTGGATCAGATCTGATCATTATCATAGCCACAAAGCAAGAATCTCTAATTTTGGATTTTTAGGTTAAGTCCTAAAAAATCAAATTTCAGAGAAAGTGCAAAAAAGTGCACATTAATATTATATGCATTTGAAAGACAATTAAATTCTCTACAATATGTATTAAATCTTAGGGGTGCAAAAGGTGTCACTCTTTTTGTAGGCCTATTTAAAGACAAATTTTTGTCACAATATAATACCAGTCAAACTATTCCAAATTACACGAAATATAAGGAGAATTTGTACAGTTCAAAAAGAAAAGAATATATTAAAAACCCCATAGATTTGTATCCATTGTAAAAACCGCACTAAAATCGGTCAATTAATCATTTTTTTTAACTTCAAACTTTGAGAAAAATTACTCTGTGCAAAAAAAAATGTTGCTTGACAGAATACAGCTGATTTTGAAAGCTGTTAACTTAACAGTGGTTCGCTCTGTTAAAATTTCGATTACGTAACATTGAAGACCAATGTTATTCCGATATATATCCGTTAAAAATTTTTAATTTTACCGACTTTTGGAAAATGGGTTTTGGCCAGAAAAAGTGGTCAAATTCCCCATAGTGCGTTGTTGCAGTTGCTGCCAGTCACTTACATAGTTGTCGAGTTGTTGAAAACTTGATTTTTTTTGTTGCTTGTTGCCAGCTTTGGATGTTGGCTACAAATTGGCTTGTCGAATTAGATGGGGGGGGGGGGGGGGGGGGGGGGGGGGGGAGTGGGCGATGTGCGGGTGGCGGGTGGCGGCAATGCCTGCCAAATCAGGCTTCAGCCTTGCGCTAGATTTGAGCTGCATGTCCATGTCGGTCCTAATTGAATGCGGACGGACACCCAACAGAAGCAGCAGCAGCCTCTAAAGCCTCTAAAGGGGGGGGGGGGTGGGCTAAAACTGGGCTCTCTCTTCCAAAATATAATTACACTTTCTATACCGATACAGTTATCTAAGGCAAGGATTCGTTGCACAGCTGCCGCTGCTGCTGCTGCTGAATTATGCAGATGCCTGTGATGCAGCCTGCTCATCCTTTTGTATGCCATGGAGGGAGATGAAGCTGGCTGCCTGCTCTTTCTTTTGGCGGATGGCAGATAGCAGGGGCGGGCGAAGTGGCAGGGGCAGGAGCAGCGAAAGTGAAATTGTGGCTCACTCTTTAGCGCTTTTCAATTTGGCGGCTTGCCTCTGGTTCGCTCCTCTCCACTCGACGGGGATTCGCTTGGCTCTGCTCTCACTTTTCAATTAATTCTTGCGGCGCGGCTGCTTTTTGGGGCTTGCCGCGTTGTGGCATTTTATGTAAGCACTCCCTTGTTGGCTTCTGAGTTCCCTAAAACTACAGAAACGAGCAGACTGGATCTGTTCACTATGAGAGTGACTTTGGGGAGTCCTAAGAGCTCGATTTCTCCGATCGAATCTCTCCAGAGAATTGTAAACTCTCTACATATCCAATCTATGGGTTCTAATCTATTGGTTTCCTTCTTCTGCTTTACATTTACATTTATCTCCTTGATCCATAAATTGTCCTAGAGCATTCCGTGTTCTTTTTACCCCTCCCCGAGACATGGTCGAAACATTTGGCTTTTGGCTGCCCCGCCATTAGTTTCGACTATTTCTGAGTGGCTTTTCTTTATGTGGGTCAGTGCAGATTTTGGCTAGTGCTCTCAGTGAGAGAGAGAGGGTGGACAGGACACGTGGCTATTTGGAACAATCGGGAGGCCTGGGCCCCGGCTTAGCGGAAGCTCCTGCTGCAACAATGTGGGGCGAGTGTGTCGATTAGCAAATTGAAAATGACAAGCGCGGGGCGCAAAACGAAATGCCACAAAACTGGGGCAGGAAACAGCTTATTATGCTGAAGATGATGCAGGAGTGGAATGGAAAAATATCCAAGAGGGCGACCGACTCGACTCGACTCTCTCGCCGGGAACTGGGTCAACTGTTCAGCGAGTGGCTGTGGCTGTGACTGTGGCTGTGGCTGGGGTTGTGGCTGCCAATAAGAGCACATTGTTGCCGCGAGCGGGAACGGGGCTGGGGAGCTTTACAAGCCGCGATATATACGATGGATAAATCACAATTTCCAGTGTGTCCAACTATGGGGCCCACTCGGCGTATGAGTAATTTTCTCTAAGCGGTTTATCCGACGTCCCCGCAAGTCCGGCAAGTCCGAATGACTGACTGCTGCCATGCGAAAGGGTGAGGGTGAGGGAGAGGGAGGGCCATGCAAAATCCGATATACCATTTATTTTGGTTAACTGCACATCCAATAAACTACAGCCATGATACGTACAACAGGGGTTGGGGCACATGGGCAGCGGGTGGAAGCGGGGGAAGGGGGGAAACGGGGGCAACGGGGAGATGTGTAAATATTGACTTTCGAAAATCGAAATCGTCAAAATGTTCATAAAAGTCCAATGGAAACCGTTCAGCGCAGCAAATATTTGGCTCTACGAACAGACATGGCTCTCAGTCCCAGTCCCAGTCCTAGTCCTAGTCCACTCTCCTTTGTCCTTGTGTGTGTGCGTGTGTGTGTGTGAGCCATGTCCTGCGGATGGGCCAGGAACAACTTTGACCAGAAGCCATCTCGTCTCCCTTCTGGACTGGACTCTTTGCCATTTGCTGACTTTGCTGAAGCTTGCTAAAAATCACAGCGTATAAATAATGAAAAGCGATTTAATTTCTACCAGCTGCAGTTTTTGTTTTTGTGTTTGTGTACTCGTTCTCGTTCTCTAACGGAAACAGAGAAGTTGCAGAAGGAGAAAGAGTATCGCGTGTCCAGCTGTACTCGTACTGGCTGACTGAGTGACCAGCCCAATCCATTCCAACACCAGACCGATCCGTACCCCAATCTATACCGAACGAACCCCGGCCAGTGCTCACATTTCACACTTCATTTGGGACTGGCGATGGCTGGGATTGGCAAGGATTTGTACGGTATTTAACGAGTTCGCCGATGAAATTGACGCGGGATGCCAAGGATGACTAAGTCAGGTGGCTACGGTGGCTCAGGTGGCTCAGATCTCAGGTTTGTGGCCAACTAATGGGAGTACTTAGAGAGATGAAAGACGAATGATTCCCCTTATTAAATGTACACTAATTAAGGCACAATCAGATGGTCGAAGGGGCACTTAGTAGGCATTAAAATGTTACCCTCTTTTATCTAGTTTCTAGATTTCACACTCGGAGCAAACACTATCCTGGAGCATACAAAGCTGCATCCATTTTGGGAGACATCTTTTATGCCGTGTTCCGAACCAAAGAACTCTTTGACTTTTTATGGCCTTTGTGGCCCGGCAGACACAAACACTCTCCCCATGCCGCAAATTGGCAGGACCCTACATGCGTATGCTCGTATTCCCTTCAGCTTCAGTAAGCCAGCTTTTACGACCATTTAGCTGTGCTGTGCTGTGCTGAGCTCCGCCTGGCCGTAAAGAGAACTTTGGCCATTTAAAGTAATTTTCATATTTTAATTTAATGCCGCAGCAGATTGAATCCCGAGGATGCAGCCACAGCCAAGCCACAGCCACAGCCATCGCCACAGCCACAGCCACCTGAAGTGAGCGGAATGCAAGAAATTGTCAGAATGAAGCTTGGGTTTACATTGGTACTTTCATAATTGGTCATAAAACTTGGCCATTAATGTTGTAACTGATTAATTTTCAACTTGTTCTGTTCCCGGACATCTATTTAAAATAGGAGGAAAAGTTTTGTTCTTTCACTCTTGCTATCTGTGTGTATCTTTTTGCTGGGATATAGATACAGCTCCCACGCTTACAGCAAAGTTGACATTCATTAAGGCGCCAGAAGAGGAGCTCGAACAAGAGAAAGAAAGTAAACTGGAAGCGGAAGCTGCTTGGCTCGCCATTTTCTTCCATATCCGCCATGATGGTCCTCGTTCTCGTCCTCGTCGTCGTCCACATCGGGCAATGGCAACAGGAGAGGCGATTCTGAATTAACAGAAGTAGAAGCAGACGCAGCAGCGGCATAGCTGAGGCAAAGAGTGTCCTGTGCTGTCCACCTCCTTAGTGGCTGTCCCCCCAACTCCCCACTCCCTCTTCCACTGTCTCCTCTGGGTATCCATGGCCCGCTGGCTCATCAAAAACTGTTTGAAATGAGTTTTTATTAGTTTTTGTTGCTGCCATTTTTTTTTTGTTGCTGTTGTTGTTCTTGCTGCTGCTGCTGTCACTTGTTGTTTGCTATCTTTCACTCTCCATCTTTGCTCTCTCCTCGACCATTCTGTGTCTGTGTTGTGTGTGTGTGTGTGTGTGTGCATTGGAGGGGTTTTTTTGTGTGCGTGTTAATTAAATTTCAAATGCACAAAAGAACTAACGACACGTTGAGAGAGGACGGTCAGAACATAAAGGGATGGGAGAGCCGGACCGGAAGCGGGTTGAATAATGCCAAACCCATTCTCGCCTTAATTGCATCCATGTGTGTAAATGAAAATGTTTGCCATGTTTTTCCTCATATTTTCATCTCCTCCTGCTGGTTCTCTATTCTCCTCTATCTCTCTTCTGCACTGTTTTGGCATTTTTGCATTTGCCTCACAACAATCCATTGCAATGGCGGGAGAAGGGGAGGGGCCACAGCAGCGGCAGCAGCAGCAACAACAACAAGGACAAGTTGCAAGTTCAACGGGAAAGATTTAGTCGGACCAGCGCCAAGTTCCGAGCCATAAACTTTATTCCGGAGCTGTATTCCGGCTTTCATTTATTTTTTTTCTTAATTTTTTTTTTTGGCATTTGTTTTGCGTTGGTTTTAATTAAGTTTTAACTGGCGCTAGACCAAAAATGCACCACACTTCTGGCAGCCATCCCCCCCCCCTCCCCCCCCACTACCACCCCAGCAGGAGTTGTTATAATTTACACACAGGCCCCCAAAACAGAGAACAGAATAGAACAGAGCTAAATAAAATGGTATAGAATGGAATAGAATAGAGGGATGGGATGAGATGGGAAAGCCTTGCCCCTGAGGCAGCAGTTAGCTTTCGGTTTCGCTTGGCCTGGCTGATGTTGATGCTGATGCTAATGCTGTTGCTGTTGCTGCTGTTGCTTCTGCTGCTGTTCCTGCTGCTGATGACAGGCGCCAGTGAAATTGATTAATGTGACTTGTATATGGCGCCAGATGGGGGCCTAGAACTGCCTGCGTAGCAACTGCAGCAATTTGTGGCAGAAATTGTTGCGCCAAAAGTGTCACATGCAACTGTCCCCCCTGTCATCGCAAGTCCCCGTCCCCGTCACCTTCTTCCTTCTTCCTGTTTCGCTCCCACAGCTATTAGCCAGAGTCCTGACTGTTGGCTCCCTAGATGCCTGGATCCCGGGGTCCTGGGGCTGTGTTTAGTTAATAGGCTACACAATAATTAACAGCCGCCAAGCAAACAATTTCAATGTTTGCCCGGGAATGAAAAATGATTTCTGGCCATTGTGTGGCGTGTTTCACGTGGCAGCGCCTCATAAATTGTGCGCCTCGTCGTGTCGTTCTCGTTGTTGGAAAATTTCATTATGCGAAAGTGAGTTGAGTTAATGTGTTTCCCCCACAGCGCAGCGACCGAAGAGCGAACGCCGCCAGGCAGCGCCCAAAAATTATGCACAAGACAAACAGCAAACATTAGCGGAGCGTCCTCGAGTGTTGCGCAGGGATCGACTGATGGATGTCCTGTAAAGATGTAAATATGGATTTATACCATCTTGCCAGACCTTGATGATTGAATGCCATGAATCGTTCTATTTGCTTATCAGACACACACTTGGAATGGAGTCTTTTATAATCGACAGTCCCTTCTAGTTAGCCGAAGCCGCATACCCTTTAAGTACTTTTATATTAGGCTGTAAATTGCGCTGAATGTCTATTTGTTTGAATTTATTTTTGGCCTGCCAACAAATCAAAATGGTGCTTCATTATGCAGGTTCCTAATTGTGTGATGCATTGGCTGTTTAAAAGCTAAAAATTCAACTAAAAAATTCACTTTTTCAAAAGACCTTACGGAATGAAAGGCCCTCTTTTCATGTCGTTTTCCATTGCAAGGTGGTGTCGATGTAACCATAAGCATTTGATTTATCCCATTTGCTTTTTATGTTTGCGGAACGGTTCCTTGGGAGGGGAGGACCGTCACCGTCACCGTTCAGGCAATTGCTTTTCCGTTTGTCATTCCATTTCATTTTTCTTGGTTCTCGCTTTCTCTTCTGGCCATAATTTATGCCAAGACGTGAAGGAATTGCTTGTGCCACAACAGCCGTAACAACAGTCACAACAGTCTAGGAGCATGGCCAACTGCAAGACAGACAGAGGCCAATGTCAGCTTAACAATATAATGGGAACATGGCCCGGCACTCCACCGCCTCCTCCTCATCCTCATCCTCATGGGAGTGGGGAGTGGGGAGCGACAGCGAAGTTAACTGGCTTCGTAGTCATCGTATTGGCTGGTTACGCGGTCGATGCAAATTTTCTGTAACGCGAAATATGCAATTTCTGCATTAAGTCAACAGAGAGAAAACGAGAATCGTAGCCTGAGCGGAAGAGAAGGTGGGTGGGGGAGGGGACATTGGCATTGGCGATAGCGATGCCTGCCTGCGTGACAGTTGTTTGGTTTTAATTTCGGTTCAAAGGTTGCCCTGGCAATGCCAGGCTCCATCACATCGCCTGTCTGCCACCAGCCTCCTCCTTCGCCTGATGCCGTAACCAGCGAGGAGAACGGCAGAGGAAGAAGAACTCTGGCAAAGGCAAAACACTAGCTGTCGACAAAATGGTGAATGCAGAATTGAAATATTGCATGAAATGCTGGAATTGGAATTGCTGGAATGCACTATGCCACTCCTCACAGCCTCCACTCCCGTCCCCCGCAGAGGGAAATCGGCCAACACACGACGCGTCGTGGAACTATTTAATAAACATCAGCAGTACCTCCCTGCAGCACTCATTTTGACTGCGGTCGGAAAAGCTTTGATGTCTCGCTCGGGTGCATTTAATAAGCCACAATAGAAGGAGAGAGGTACATAAGTACATATGTCTGCATGTGGCAGGAGGGGAGTGTAAAGGAAGTGACTCAAAGTCAATGAGCCTGCTGCCTTGGGATCTCCAGGGAACGAAACGGAAATAGCAGCCTCACTAGCACACAGAGTATATGTACTTCTGAATGGAGGGGGAGGCGAAGCGCTCAGTATTTTCCAGCAGCTGTGGTGCAGAGAAAAATTCCAATTTTGTGGCAAAAGGTAAATTTGAATGCAACCTCTTCACACTAAGATTTGGAAGAAAGCGAAGGAGAGGGTGCCATAATCACATGGAACTCATTTTGTGGATCATTCCCTATCATACAGCACCTGCTGCTGTCTGCCTGGTTCCAGCAGTTGTAGGTCTTTGTAATGGACTTACTAGACGAGAACAGAGGACCCTCTAAGGCTACTTATACCCGTAATTGCAATTAGCATTGGCCTACTAGTCGTATACGTATTGTATCGGCCATTATAATGCGATTGGAGGGAAACAAGAATCTATTGTGTCAGATATTCGCAGGAAATATATTCTGTGGTCTGTTCGATATTTGTTGTGCAATCTATTGGATTCCTCTAGTTTATTTGAGCAAGCGAGTGCGAATGGAGCACAAAAGAAATGTTGTTTGCGAATGTGGGTAAAGTAAACAAAAAGGCAAACGACTGCCAACTTGCAACTGCTGCTGCCTGGTGGCTGCTTCTTCCACCTTCAGGGCCTCCTCCTGCTCTGCTCTGGCCGGGTGCCAGCTGCTTGTTTAGATGGGAATGGGAATCAGAATGGGACTGCCAATGTGAGGAGGCGTCCACAACAAAACCGGTCGAAGAGGAAGTGACGAAGGCAGCTGCGGATGCTGCTCCTGGTGCTGCTGCAAACAAAAACCGAAAACTATTTGCACTCAACGGAGGTGGCAACAGCAGCAGCAGCAGCAGCAAATGTTGGTGTCCTATTCTGTTGTGGTTGTTGCAATGTGTTGCCTTGTGCTACTTACGGCTGCCATTTGATGTTGTTGATGTGCCTTACCGGTATGTGCCTCACTATACTCGTACTCTGCTGAGCAATGCAAATATGGAGGCGCCTTGCGATGTGTTTACAAGTTTGTGAATTGCTGTCATTGTCGTCTGCTGGATGTGGGTCGTGGATATAGCTTCATCTTGGCCAACATTCAGCCCGCTTTTCATTACCAATACCAAGCGATGTGGACCGCCTCGATTCCCGCACCGCCCTTTCCGCATCAGGGTAAACATCAATCAAGCTGCATTATGCAAATATTCGCCTGAATGTTGCAACAAAAGCGCATCGAGAACGTGGGGGAAGCAAAAAACCGGCTACTGGAATGGAGAGTACAAAGTGGAGAGTGGATAGTGGAGAGCAGCCTGTCAGACGTCAAAAAGCAGTTGCTATCCGTGTCCTCAGTATCATCCATTTTCCCCATTATCCCCTCTCTCTCTCTCTCTCTCTCTCTCTCTCTGCCTCTGTCTCTCTTTGTGTGTGCCCCTGCCAGTTGCATCACTAAGACAACAAAAAGAAGCCTGACTGAGAGCAAAGAAAACCCATCGTCAGGCAGCTGCCAATACTTCGACGCGGCGGGGACTCGACTCCTTTTCCTCGCTCCTTCCTTCGCTCGCTTTGGGCTGAATTAAACGATAACGAGTTTTGGCTTTCATCGCTTCATTTTGATGCTAAAAGCAACTGAAGGGTTGTTCCCTGCCAGCGCCAGAGACAGAGCCCGAGCCAGAGCCAGAGCCAGGGACAGCCAACTGTTGTTTATGCGTAAAGTTTCGCGGCCAACAGAAATACATAGGAGACGGCACAGCAACTGAAGGAAATCTGAAATTAAAACGTCTTCAGCAATTTATGCCAGCACTTTAAAGGGTCGCAGACATCTCTTTCTGGGATCCCACATATAGTCGTACGATGCCCTGCCTGCCACGAATCCATATTCTCGAATTCCATTTCATTTTCTTCTCTGAAAGTTTCGTGGGAGTATGGATGTGGATGTGGATGTACTCTCACCGTTCCAACTTTTCCTCGCCTGCTGCTGCTGCTGCTGCTCCTGCTGCTGACAATAAACAAAGCTTTCATCGCCAGCGAAAAAAAAAGAAGAAAGACGAAGAAAAGGAAATTCTTCCACTATTACGAACGATAGTTCGAGAAGTACTGTACAGTATGTACAGTAGAGTAGAGTAGAGTGGAGTATGGTGGAAGGACTGATGGCAGCAGATTTCAGTTTGGGGTTTCCCTGCAGTTTGTTTAGCTGGCAACACTTTGTTGAAAAACTTTGCATAAACTTTGCGTTTGGCTTTATTTTCGGAAGAGAGGCCAAAGGAAAGCAGTGCAGGGCGGGAGAAAACTTTGTAAATTACTTTTTCGATTTTCGAACAAAATGCAAGCGAAGTACAACAGGGCAAAAATTGCCGTGTGCCGTGTGCTGTGGTGTGTGCTCTGCCGTTAATTGCGAGCAATTTGCGATGCATTAAAAGTTAAAGGCCTCCCACCCGCATTCGCCTGGATCTGGTTCTGGATCTGGCATATTTCTAGCTCAAAATGTTAACCAAACAATTGCACTTGAAGACGAGTAGCTTCTGAATCAAATCGAAATAATGTGCAAAATTTACATGCAATTTGTTGTACCCCTTTGCCCTTGCCAGGTTGCCGCCATGCTTCTCTTGCATAATCCTACGAGCACGAGTACGTATGTATGTATGTTAGGCTGTAAGTAGTTGTGCCGGGAGAAATAAGCAATTTAATTAGGCGACCGCTTTTGGCGGTGGAGAGGGGGCGATTCTCTGTCCTGTGTCTCTGTGCAATATATCTGTGTGTGAAATCAAATATGCGTAAATATCAGCTAAAACATTGCTGCGGAACCCCTCGGAACCCGCCCACTGATACACGCACCCCGAATCCCGCACCCCGCACCACGGGAGCATGTCTAAACAAGACGCAGGCATGCGTAATTAAATTTACATGAATTTGATATTGAATACACAAAAGCAGGAAGCCCAACTACGCGCGCACACGGAACGCAGAACACATACATACATACATATGTACATATACACACGCACACATTCTATCCTGCGTTACTTGCAATTAGCATTGCCTACTTTTGAGCGCCTTCGGAAGCAACTGAAATTTCTATTGCCTACTTCTCGGAGGAGGCAGATGCGAAGGAAGGCGATGGCGTTGGCGGAGGGGGAGGGAGAGTTTCTAAGCCGCCATTTGAATGCCAAGTCGCACACTCAGCCACACATAGACATGTGACTCACATACTCTTCTGCTCACATGGCACTCACACAAATGAACTGTGCAAAAGTTCATTGCGAAGTGGAAACTTTTGCCATTGTCTGCTTTGCTGCTCTCTCTGTCTACCTCTCCCTCTCTCTCTCTCACTCTCTCTCTCTCTCTCTATCTCTGTGTGCCCCTCATAATTGCCCCGTCCTCAGAGCTCCAATGAATCTCTAATTTGGCGCATTTCGGAGTTCATAATAATTAAAATTACGCGCTGTCTGCAATGATGTTTGTCTCCCCATGTTGCTGTTGCTGTTGCTATTACTGCTGCTGCTCGTGCTGCTGCTACTACTGCTGTTCTTGCTGGTTCGTTCGGCTTGTTATATGTATTATTTATGGCCTGCGAAACTTGGTCCTTGGTGACTTTTGCCTTTGACTTGGTCTTGATGCCAACTTTTTGGTTTTGCTCTTGGCATTCATCAACTTTTTGCGTAAATGTCACAGACACAGAGACATAGATGAACAGAATACGGGAATATAGAGATGTGGAGCGCTATATGCAAATAAAGATTTAACTCTCAATGCTTTTCGCCACATTCCGCAAATCTGATTATGAAAAGCGTTTAATTTATATGAAATGTATGTGATTATACTTATAAATGGAGAGGAGAGATACGGTTGTTGAATGAAAAACTTAAATGTGACAAGCGTGCAAAACGCCCTGTTTGATGAGCCAGCAATATTGCATGGGCAGTGGCAGCAGCAGCGGCAGCGGCAACGGCAACGACAGAGGCGGGTAACAACAGGGAGTTTTGTTATTGTTTCAGCTCTTGACAATGTCAACAGTTTTGCGCTTTTATCTGTTTGCACAATGGACTGCCTCGCGTTCATTCACACACACTACCACTCTCCCTTCCCCACTACCACCCCTCTCTCTCTCTCTCTCTCTCTCTCTTTCTCTTGCTGTGTGTGTGTGTTTGTTTAACATAAAGCGATTAATTGCTTTTCATTAAACGTTGCTCGTTAGCCTCTCCTTCCTATCTCCTATCTCCTCCCGTCCTGTTCCAGTGCCATGCCACGGGTTGCCTTTTGCAGTCGGCGCTTATTTAACTTTTAATTTGAAGTCGCGTGGCGCGGCAATTTCGAGATGTGTTTACCTTGTGGCAGCCCCAAAGAGCTGGAAACTTTAGATGCTCCACACTACGAGTATCTGGCAAATTGTGGCAGAAGTTTCCGGGATAGTTTTCTTTTAACAAGGCTTAAAAGTTGTCTGCTCACAAGTGGGTCATATGACAAGTAGCAGATCTCACATATAATTGTGGCTTATCATATCCAACAAACCACCTGAGGATGGGGTGGATGTACATCTTTTGTCTTATTTTATTACATTTAATATATCCTACAGTCAATAAATGGCATTTCCATTACACTTAATCAGATCTCTGTCATTCACAAATGCCACATTCTTTTTGCCACGAGCATGCATAATATATATAATTGGCCATTAGGCAGAGTCTGCAGCAGGCAACCGCAGACAGTCAGACCGGCGTGTGTTTGTCGCAAATTCGTGGCCAAGACAACGCCCATTTTGCAGTTCAAAGGTGGCATAGGGTCAAGGCCGCGCTACCAACCTTACCAACAAATCAAAGCAAACCCAAAACCAATCCATGGCGAGACGAGACAAGACACAAACAGCTGGCGAACGGATAATTGGCGTGGGCTTAGCTGCGTCTGGGTCTGGGACTATCAACCAGATGCGATGCAGACCTCCAGCCAATACCCAGCGATATATCATCTCATTTTTCTGTATATGTTTGTGTGCTTAGCAAACGGATTTTATGGCCAGGGGAAAGCCATCAAGGCAAAGCAATAGAAACTTTACAACTTGCAGACATCTTTTTTTGGTCTGTCCATAGCAGCAGCGGCACAAGCAGCAGCAGGACAAGAATTTTGAACTTTCATCGAGTCGGTCGCCCCTGCAACTTAATATGGATTTCGGTGTGGGTGTGGGTATGCATACATGGAAGAGCATTGGCCCCAAAGTTGGCCTCTGGACAATAGCCAGCCCCAAAGGGACTGGGTATGGCCTGATGCAGAGGGTGGACAAACTACAAACTGCAAACTGCATTGAAATTGAGCTAAGCAGCAGAGCAAACTCTGGGCTCGAAGTTTCCGAAAAGCATTTCCTTGTCATCATTGAACTTTTTTCGGCCTTGGCCACCGCCGGTCTTGTACTCCCGCAGATTCACCGTCAAACGCGGGTGCTAACATGGGTGCTAACAAAGGCGCTAACAGGGGCGCTAACAGAGGAGCTAATAGTGGCGTTAACAGAGGCGCCAACAGAGGCTATTCAGAGCATATCATAAGCTAACAGAGACTGTCTAGAGCGCTAACAGCGCTCTGTTATGCGAGTGGGTCGACCACGTGCTTTCGAGCAGAAGTTCAGGGGCCTGCGCAATGGGTTATGGGGCCGTGGGGTCAGTTTCGTGTAACCGTTCCCAGTATTTAGGGACGACTGTGCATATGATTGATAAACCAAAATAAATATTTGCCAGCCTCCTTCTCGATGCTTGGGCGCCAAAACAGAGCGGACAACTGCGATTCTTATTTCAAGTACGGAATGGTCTTGGAAATGAAAATGGGATTCGAGTGGAATTTTTTAGGCGTTGGTCGCACGCAATGCAAGGGAAGAGGGCAAGGCCCAATGAGAGTAGGGTCCAAACATCTGTGTTATTCTGCCGACACGCACACACGCACCCACGCACACTCGCACAGAGCGGAGCCATACACAGATACAAAATGAAGGCAATACAGACTGACAGCCGTGACCTTGAGGAGGCACTGAAACGAGAGAGAGCAACGGCAACGGCAACAGCAGAATCATCTCTCTGAATGAACGTCTATGTAAGTGTGTGTGTGTGTGTGTGTGTGTGTGTGTTTGCGCGTCACGTGTGAGCCGTTTTGTATCTGCGTGTGGATGCGTGTGTGCGTGTGAACATTGGTCTCCTCGGCATTATAAAAACTAATGCAAATTTAATTTCTGTTTGGGGAAACATTCCCCAAACACCGGCCAATAAAGTTGCCTCCATGTCCTGCCTTTGATGATCCTACTCTGCCACGATTATTGTACTTATCATGAGGGGGATACTCGTACTGTGTGCCCTTTGGCGCGGGGTTGAATTCCCATTCCTGGAGCAAATCAGGTGTCAATTAAATTCTCTCGTCAAACTGATTAACAGTCAGCCTCCAGGACACTCCCGGGACACAGCTGCCATGGCAATTGTGGGCTTCCACTCAACCTCCCACTGAAAATTCATTGAATTACAATTTAATTATTGCGGCAACACCCACAGCTCTCTCCCATCTGTGTGGGTCTCCCGCTTCTCCTGCTGCTCCTGCTTCTCATTTTCCCCCTGCATGTCGGCTATTGTTGTTTTGTGCTGGATTTGCAACTGTCAAAGTGACAAACATTGGCAGCTGCCTGGCCTGGTGGTTGACTCGACTCCGTGCTTCGTTGGCCCCCTGGTTCTAACCATCATCCACTTATTTATGCCATTTGAGCATTTGTTGTGCACTAAATGCTGCTGCTCTATCCCTATACCCTGCTTCAGCTCCTGCTCCTTCTTCTGTTCCATCTGCGGCTCCTTCTACGGCTGCCCCATGTTGTCATGTGCAGGAGCCACATATAAATTGCATGTGACATGGTCCGTTGACTTTTATGAGCGGCAATGAGCTCAAGGATTGTCTTGGCTCGACATTCAATACATTTCAGTTGCCCTTTCCCTAATTAGAGCCGACTTCTAGATAGAGGTGGCCATCATTCCGAAGAGAAATGCTTGCTCCTTGTTTCTCCATGCTCCTCCAGTCGGTTAAGCGCATTTAACAAGGCAACGAACGTCAGGGGCAGACAAAGACTCCAATTCCGACTCGGAGTCAGAGTCAGAGTCAGAATCAGAATCAGAGGCGGGGAGCTGTGACCGCAAGCACAGGGAGGGAGGGGGTTGGAAAAGAAAGGAAAACTTTGTGGAATAGAAATGTTGCAAAATATTTTGAAGGAGATTTTTCCCACTCTCACACTGTCTCCCTTTTCCTCTCGCTCCCTCTCTCTCTCTCTCTCTCTCTCTCCCTGTGTCCCCTACCCCGTGCCTTCCTTGTGGCATGAACAACTTTTTGTTTCGTTCAGGTTAAATGCGCGCGAATTGTTTTTGGCCAGCGAAACTTTGTGATTTAACTTTTGAATAACAGCCAGAAGGAATGGCAGTAGGGGAATGAAGGGAATGGGAATGGGAAAGGGAGAGGGAGGACTGGTAGACTGAGAGACTGTGCCAAGTATTTAAGTGAAATTCCGTTTCAGCTGAGTCAGTAGACACAGCAGCCAGAGCAGCCTGCAGTGACCTCGCAATGGATCGCCAGGACGACAGAGTCCTCGTGTTCTGCCAGAGCCACGACTGTCGGACTGGTTTGGTTTGGTTTGGTTGTCATTTGTAAACGCACTTAACGACCAAGTGTGGGTCAGCTCCTGCTCCCGAAAATTGGGATACACTCTATGCTGTTAACCTTTTTATGCAAATTACAATTTCCAAAGGCAACTGGATGTGGGTCTAGCCCGCTCTCTCTCGCCCTGTCTCTCTCCATCTCTTTTTGTTCGTTTCCTGCCTTTGGTTTTTAGTCACATTTGTGGCTAGATGGGCAAACAATGATTCTGCTGTGGTCTCCACTTTTTGTCCATCCCGCTGGCTAATCAACTTGTTTGCTTAGGCCTAAAGAGTCCTGCAGGAGAAACAGGAACTCTAGTAGGGTCAAAAGATTTTTTAATTAATGCACACACGTGGCGTATGCTTAATGCGGGAAAGATCAGCCACACAGCCACAGGACGAATTAAAAGATATTTAAATGGGGTTTTGGGGATGGAACTCTTAGTTGCTGAAAGTAGGAGATGAATGTCCTTCATCCTGGCCTCTTTAGAGCTCCACCTTCTCTTTAATTTACATACAAATTTACCTATCCTTGTATCTCATATTCTCCGCTCTCTATCTCGCCCGCAGTTCACGCATTTCATGGCCATTAGATTTGCACATAAATTCCTTTTTGGCTTTTTCAGTTTATTTGCATTTTTCAGCTGCGGCTTTGGCCCTGCCCCACCGCCCTGAGCTGCTTTTCATGGAAAGTTATGAAAAATATAAATTTGAAAACTCCGAAGCGGAGCTGGAGCTGGAGCCAGAGCAGGGGGGCATGGCCCAGGGGGCAGGGAGACAGGGGGACAGGGCTCGGCCTGGTTGACCGACAATTTATTACAATCACGTCAGAACTCATTTGAATGGCTGCCATCGCATGGCCGCAGTTGCTGGCCATAAATCAGGAGCTGCACTGCAGCTGATAATGCCAGCAATAAGGGGGGGTGAGGGGAAAAGTGTGGATAGGAGAGCAAGGAAAAAGGAGAGAGTATAAGCAAGATGCTCAATTGAATTGGCCGCAGATTTCTGGCCAAAGGCAACCCACGCAATGCAGGAGCGGAACTGGGAGCCCAGGGCTAACAGGGCTCCCAGAGCCCCTTTCTGGGTCACAGGCAAATGGGTCAGACGAGGAGGAGCCCGCGCTGGAAGGCTGCATAAATCACAGCGAAAGTTGCCAAAATGAAAAGTGAAAATTGCTTAGAATCTATTTCAGTTTTACAGAAGAGCAAAGAAGGAAAAGGAAAAGAGAGCAGGGGCAAGAGGTCACCTGATTTATCGAGCAGCAGCAGGTTCCAGCCATCGGGGTATGGAGTGGTTTTGCTAGAACAGTATATTTTGTACTTGAGAGGAGGGTTGAGATATATTATAGATATTTATATTCAATACGAGTATTAAATAAAAACTACAATGCAAAATATTTATTCAATTCAAAAGTTTGATTGAGATACTCAGTCTTCCATTTAATATCAGACTAATGGCTATTCTTGTGTGGAACCCATTCCATCCCTCCATTCATTCAAGAGCCAGATCGAAAGATAAGTAAGTAGAATAATCCGAACCGCCCTGGTCTAAGGCAAGAAACCCTGAATAAAAGCAGCACAAATTGACTTGTTTATGCTATGGGTTTTCGCGAGTAAAGTCCAGCAATTCGATTATTTAGTGATTTCCAAAGGATTTCCAAAGAGTGGGTCCGGCGGTTGGAGGTTGAGGCGCCCAGATGTTTGCATCTTCACGTGCCTTGGAAAATAAAACAAGATTTATTTAGTTGGCCCCGGCATTAACTGTTGCCCTTTTGTTGTGCCACAAAGTCCATCCCTTCCGCTCGCCTCCTCTCTCTCACTCTCTCTCCCTTTCTTTCTGTTTCTTCTGACAGGAACTCTTCTATAACGACTTTGTATGTGTGTGTGTGTGCGTGTGTGTGTGTGTGTGTGCGTGCGTGTAGGAGCGTCTAAGGAACCAACGACGCAACCAACACATAAAACTTGGATGGGTTTTCTTTTCATTAAAAGCGGATTTACGCACACACACAAATGGCTTGGGGGAAAGGGAAGTGAGAGCAGCTTATTGCACAATAAACACGAATACGCTCTTCCACACACACACACACATACATATACACACACACAAAAGCACACAAATTATAGGGCCCCTCTCCCCTGTCTTGCCCCTTGCCAAGTGGGCTGCTGAGTCAGCTCTCTAAGAAGTTTCCTTTCTCTCTGGCAACGATGGCGATAACGAATCCGCAAGGCAAAGGATATGCTCGTACATGTGTGTATCTGTGTGTCTTGTACATATCTCCGCATATGTGCCTGTGTGTATACTGTGTGTGTGTGCTGTGTATATCAGTCGTCAACTGGTCAATGTTGTCACAGACGAATGTCAACAAGAGATAAGCCATTCATTTTATTCATTCATTCATTCATTCATTCAGGGTCTCCCCCTCCCCTATACATATGTAGCTTTGGCCTCACTCGCCTTGCCTCTCCTCTCCTCCCCTCCCCTCTCCTAGCCCTGATATGGCAGTTAACTATTCCGTAATTTGAGTCTTGTTTGCTGTCACTCGAGACGAATATAATCGACTTTGCCACGCCGTCATCCCAGCGACATGTCTCCGATTTTGTGGGGGCCAAACAAGCAAATAAACGCGTGAATATACCCGTAAAAATATGAAAGGAGAAACACTTTGAAGAGTGTATTCGAAGCGGCGAATACCCTATCAGTTTTCTCAAGGATCTGTGCTCTCCAGCAGAAGGGAAAGGCAAGATAAACTGATAAACGGAAAGAAAATGTAGGCCCTATGGAATCTTTCATGCTGATTTCTTCAAAAATTGGAAACTGCCTTTCACTGGTATATATTTTTTGTTAGGGGCAAGGGGGATGGTTTGCCTTGAATGATTATTTTTCCATGTCTGCTCTGCTCTGCTCATGTCGGCTGATACGGACACATGTGTTTGCGGCTAGAGGAAAAACCTAGAGTCCTTTTGCTAATTATGCCACAGAGTTTTGCTGTTGACTTTGCTGCTCCTGGAAATAAATGATAGGATGCCTGCTCAGCTCATTCGCATCCTGGCCATGTTTGTTGACCGTTTCTTGGGCTCTTGGCCATTTGCCCAAGACAAAACAAATGTTGCTACATCCGGGCTGGGCCGGGCAAGGCCGGGTCGGGTCTGGCCCCGAGCTATGTCAGAGTCCTGCCTGCACATGTACACATGTACATCCTGTGGCGGCTGCCTCTGTTTTTCTGTGTGGCCACGCCAAATGCATTTTTCAACTCCTGACCAGAGCAGACCAGAGCAGAGCAGCTGCCTCGGCTGGCTTCTGCTTCTGCTCCTCCTCCTATTCCTGCTCCACCATCGGTTTTTGGTCGCCTGCCTCGTTAGCCACAGCAGCTGGACCGGGCGAATGTTGCACGTTGAAAAATAACAGAGCACAGGATGTGTCGCCCATGCCAGAGCCCATGCCTCTCCTCTCTGCCAGAGCTGTTTGAGTGCTGTTTGACTTGCGTATAAATGCAATTTACAGTTGCAGGCGACGCCTCATGAATTTCAAGGAGCTGGCTGGCAGGCTGGCTGGCTGGGTTGCAACTCCGGACCCTGTCGGTCTCCGGACTAGTAGGCGTGGCCCTCTGGAATTACTTTGTGTGTGATAAATGCATCACTTAATTGTGTGAACTCATTTCTGATAGGTGGGCGTGTCGGCGAGGCCTAACCGGAGAAAGAGAAGTGTTGCAGCATGCAGATGGCAAATGGTGAATGGAAAATGGGAAATGGGAAATGGAAACTGAGAAGCCCTGTGGATCCAGCGGACACACGTACACTATATACGTGCTACTGTGCGGACATTGCGTATACGCCTACGTATCGGGTATTTACAGTTTATTGGCGGGCTCTTTGTGGCTGCTGTCCAGCTCTCCCCCTCTCCAGCTCACCCCATTCTCTGCGCTTATTTATTGCACATGTTTTTATTGAATTCTTTGGCAGACAGGCAGTCCAACGGATGGAGTGGTGGAGGAGGTCGGGGCAGTCCGGGCAGTCCGGGAGGATTTTCGATATAAATATTTATGCCCGGACGTAGCATTGTTTCGAGGGGGGTAATCGAACAGGACTCTGTAGACTACTGACTTCTGCTTCCTGCTCCTTAACGTTTTTTAAATTGATTTCTGGTGGCCATTGTGCCGGAGCGGAGCCGCCACAAACAGATGGGAAGATGAGCAGACAGACCCCTTCCTGGATGGCGAGGCATTTATCTTGCGACCCTTTCGGGTCCTTGCACACACGCCCCACGACTGTCGCCTCGCTCCCTAAATTGGCTTGTCCGCACTTAAATAATAATCAATTCTATTAAATTATTGAGTAAGCTGCTTTCGCTAATTGTGGGCGGAGGCGGGCCCAGTTAATGCAGCAATCTCCTCGTCATCCTCCTCGGAGGAGGATAAGGAAAACTTTTCTTTTCCTTGCCTTGCTTGGCCTGTCATCGTGCCCGGATAAACTTTATTGCCAACTTTATTCTCGCATTCCCTTTTCGGGATTTGTCACTGGAGGAGCCTTTGCGGCCGTCTCTTCGATATTTTGACTGTTATCTGGCGCATTACGGCGATTACAGTCATGTCTGAATGTCCTCCGAAGGAAGGGCGGCGACTGGGGTGGGGTGGGATGGGGTGGGGAAACTGTGGCACTTACTACACGTGGCATATGTCTGCCAGTCGGTTTTGCCGTTTATCCTGTCATTCCGACTGGACCCCGAATGAAATTGCTTGTCGGATATAAATCAACAAAGGTCCAATTTATTATGCGCATTTCTGTGAATTTTAATAAACGAGATGACAAACTGATAGAAGTAATAAATAAAAACGGCAGGCCACAGACAGCCCGGCCTGACACCTCTTTAAAATAAAATGCAAGTATATCCTTGATAGCTGTGCATACGGGGATATTACATTATAACGGATTAATGTCGCAAAGAATATCACTCACTGAGCACAAAGCAATGTAAAGCATAGAAAATATGGTATTTATTGATTTCATTTGATGCACAGTGGTTCGTCCTATATGTCAAAGTTAAAATTTTGACTTTAAATGTATCAGCACTCTTTTTATAATTGGTCTAGCTATTAAACTGTATTCTTGCTTTTGTTTTGTTCTTACTGTCCTCTTCAAGAATAGCATCGAAAGAGACAGCAACTTGCAAGTAGAGCTCTCAATGAAAATTTCATAAAAGCATTTAAAACATAGATACTGTACGATGGAAAAGTTTAATATTATAAATAAAGGTATTAACTATATTTATACAACAGAAAGTATATATACTTCCTGCTGTGTTTTGTTTACACAACTCAAAAAAACTTGTTCTATATTGTTAATTAACATTTTAAGATTATGAGATGTTTAATTCAAGTGCCGATAGGTGCCCAGACTCTTGCTATATCCGATATATGTAGATCGGAAGGGGGGTCGGACATGCCCTAAAATGGCATTTCTACGCAATGTTACTTTTAAAAAAAAAAGCCCAAAAGTATGCAGCACTAAATCCCAATCACATAACAGCCGCCTCATGGCTAACATAGCCATGGACTGTTAATGGAATGTTCGTGAAATGGAATGAAATGAAACTTACCACAGGAATGGGCACATGGCATACAAAAGAAATTAGAATGTTTATGCAATTTAGCGCCGCAATTAAATTGAAAACTCTCTCAGACTCAGACACAGAAACAGAACAGAACAAAACCAAACGAAACGAAACGAAAGAGTCGACAAACAAATATTGTTTATGCTTATTCCGTAAATGCAGCACAGACAAACTTTTAATGAGCGAAAGAGCGAAGAGTACGAGAGATATTTGCTATTTGCCGACCCTGACTTTTGCCCGAAAATTTAATCTGCACTTGCAACTAAATGAAAACTCTTAACATTTTGGGAAAGTGGCCATGGACATGGCTGCCTGCTCCCTGCTCCGCCCTGGAGAGAGTAGAGGTGGCATGCAGTGAGGGGGTGTGGGCGGTCTCAAGTGCGGTTTGCAAAATGATTTTGTAATGTTGCACACAGTCAAAGCGATGCGCTCAGCTGTAAATGGTTGAACGCACGGGCACAAATGCGCATAAATAAACATTCCAGAGTGAATATTCCATAGCGTGGGACCAGCGAGCAGCAGGGAGCAGGTAATAATCGGATGTAGCTAATTGAATAAAGCGTGTTAAAGCCGGGACAACACACACACACACACACACACAGGACATTGCACTCGAAGCAGTCTGGCTGGCTCCCAGGACGGATGCAGGCGCATTCAGCAGCTCTGTGCATTAGCCAAATCCACAGGGACCCAGCGGACATGGACCTGTACCCGTACCCTCACAGGAACTGCTTGCTCACGGGTCCTGGCCCATGCAAGCGGAAATGCACTCGCCGCTGCTCATGTGTCGCCTCCCTCTTTGGGGGCTGTCGTACCCCCCAGGATATTGCTTAATGGCCAAACTATTTAAATTTTAACTCGCTTTGGCATGGCCCAGAGAGTTCATTAGACCTTATTGGACACGTTCTCGTTCCCGTTTCATTATGAAAATAGCCACAGATTTCCCCGGCTTTTCTCACTGTTTTATTTCCGTTTACTTGCGGTCAAAGCCGTGTAACGAGCTCTGGGCCCTAATCCTGTACACATTTAGCAAATCACGTATCCCACATACATCACCATACACACAAACACACACACACATGTACTAGTACAATTCTATTCATATTCTCAAACGATGTACAATGTACTAGTACATATATATATGTACACATGTACATGTACATATGTGTGTGTATGTGTACATCCGACTTACCTGCTTTGAGGCCCTGCAATTGCCCTGCGTGGCTGCTGCGTGGCCCATTCTGATGATGATTAATGAAAACGAATCTATTGAATACGTGCCATGCCGCTCTGCCGCTCTGCCACTCTGGACCCCCGCCCCCACCTCTCTATTGTTGCTGTCGGTATTGTCGTCGCCCGAGCAAACATAATACCCCCTAAGACCCCAAAAGACCTCTGGGGCCAAGCCGAAATTTGTTTCCTTTTGATTGATTTGTCGAAGGCGGCCCCGAGCCCACCCCGCCCAAAAAAAAAACACTTCTTAATTGGTAAATTCAATGATTGGCAAAAGTCACTTTTATGAACTTAAATTTAAGGCGATTTCAACGGAAGTCCACTACAGGGGGGGGAGAAGATTTAGTGTGTGGAAAGAAGGAAACATTATCTAGAGGGGGCAGGCTAGGGACGTTTGCTCTGTGCACTGCATTCGTTGGCCACAACAATTTGATTTTCCGGAAAGTCAAATCAATTTCAAACTCCAGTCCAGCCAAAATGTCAGAGGCTTTTCGAACGTTTCACGGCTGAATGAACTGGCTAATTATTTTGGCCAATGGGCACAGACATAGACATAGATATAGACATAGACATAGACGATGGCCATGGACAGTAGGAACAGCAGGACATGTTGTTCGGGATCAGGATGCAAAGTCCATTTTGGCATCGACTGACGCCTACACAGAAGACAGATTAACTAGCTATGGAGAGTGGGGGGTCCAGTCACCAGTCCCCAGAGCCAGGCCCAAAGTAGATTACCAAATTTAACGCTTCATTGGGTTTTTACATCCAGTTCATGGACACGGACACGGACACGAACATGGACATACGACAGAGTCAGCGACAGAGACAGAGACAGCGACAGGCATTGACCCTTTTGCCTTTTGGCATATTTAAAATTCCATTTGGCTGTTTCCCAGTTTCCCCTCCTTTCATGCCTTCATCATCGATGGATATTTCATATCTTTCACATTTATTTGCCATTTTTAATCAAATTCACACTCATCGCGCGGGAACCCATGAAATATTCAAGTTTCGGCTGTCAGCCAGATGTTGTGGGCTGGTCTCGGTTATGTCTGTCTTTCTGTCCTGGAATCAGCAGAGAGATCTCAAACCAGCCAGCCAGCCCACTGTCAACCCAAAGCTGCCAACTGCCAGCGGCATCTCATTTTGCGTCCTTTTGGCATTTTTATCGCTCCTCACACATTGTTTTTTTTGTCAGATGAGTTTCTGTCTCTCTGTCTTTGTGTCTGTTTTCTGTTTTCTGTGCTGCCGGCTTTCTGCGGGCATTTTCCCTTTTCTACGTTGACAATATTTTTAATGAAGTTCCATTCTTACGTTTGGTGTTGCCGGCAGAGTGTCAAATTAAAATAATCAGAACATGACAGCTACCGGTACTGCTCCTCCTCCATGTCCCTACTCTTGCCCTTGCTCCTGCCCCACCCTCCCAAAAGTTGAGCCGCAGAAATATGTTTCATTAGCGCGAATTTCGGCGCATTTCTTGCAACTTATTTCCATCGCTCCATTAAAGCGACAAATCCGATTAGGCGGTCCAGGCCGGCCAGAGGTTTCCAGCAGTTCGATTTTGCTCTCCCTCTGACTAAATAAATTGAGAATGAAATCGAACGTGAACCGCAACATGAACATTAGGCGGCCAGCGACTAAGCATTCAATGTCAGAGCCCTAGAGAGCAGCAACCAAAAATCCATAAACCAAAATACACACAAAAACTCAAAAGCAAATATACAACGAAGCAGCCGGACCAAAAGAAATCTCAAGAAATTACCCGCCAGATCAGCGAATCTCCTCTCCTCTCCGTACCGAACCATACCGTACCGTACCCTTCTCAATATTTGCTGCTGCTGCTGCTGCTGCTGCTGCTGCGGCTGCTGCCCCAAAGAAGGAGAGAAGGGTCCGGCGGCGGCGTAGTTGGAAATTTGAGATTTATTAATTCTTAGAATGATTCCTATAAATTTGTCTCCACATCTGACCAGAGACCAGAGAGAGAGCTTACAATTGAGCGCACTGAATGGGGACGGTTCTGGATTCTGGGTTCTGGGTTCTGGTTCCTTTGGTCTCGACAGGGCTGACAGAGCATGCAAATTTCAGACTCAGCGCAAATTATTTTATATATCCAGATGAATTGCAATTTCGATTATGGATGGAGGACGGACGGGTGGGGGGATGGGGGGATTCGACTGAATTAAAGAAATCATGATTCAATAAACATCCGCTCTATGTATTTTCCTCACTGGATATATGGATATTTATTGCCCCTCTTTATAGACTGACAATATCGCATGAATCGATTCGTAATCCGCTTACAACATCCATTCCGTACTGGACTGTCATTTCATTAATGCTAATTGCCGCCAGTGTGGGGTTTTGAGCAGCTTAATACGGTTTTCTTGGCAGATTAAATGAAGCAAAGGCTATACCAAATATTTACATACTTATTAGCGATTCATTCATTTATGAATAATGCCCCCAATAAGTACATATGTACATATATGTATCCACAATATCCGCTGACTCTTTTCTAGGGTCTACTACAATTGAAATTTTAATTGAGAATCTATTAAATCAGGATTTACGTAGGGGAGTGTAAGGTATATGGAAACTTTTTTTTGCATCTCCCTCTCTCAAAAATAAATATTTTTCAAAATTTCAAAAGCCGGCAGTTGCTGACATCTATTGAGCATACGATATTTCCTTCAGAAGCGGCTGCTAAAATTTAAATGGAATGCAATTTTGCAGCTCTTCGCGCAAACCATTGATTTTTTGCATTTTTGAAAATTGTAAGGTTTGGTGGCGGATAGTGTTTTCAACTAAAACATCATGGAGATCTGAAAATCATTTATTTAAACTATTGAAAATAATGAAAAATAACAGAACAAAAAAGAAATTATATTGAAAATCTCGAAATCTCAAAAATCTATTGCCTGTGCATTGCTCCGATGGTGTTCTTCTTTTTGACGATCTTTTTTCCTTTCTTGTCTAAAGACAAAAACCCGGGGCCCAAATTGCAAATCCGCTACTGAGTGTTAACTTACACACTTCTGTACGCAAAAAGATAAAGACAATTGAAACTCGTGCTAAAAAATGATCCGCCACTATGCCTTACAAAAAGTCGGCCATCGTACCTTACAAGCTATTGGTGGACGTTGTCACTGTCATACGTCGCGAATTAAAAATGTTAGATACAAAAAACTGTTGGCCAAGGCTTAAATATACGTTCCACAGTCTTACCTGACTCAATTTAAAAAAAAGCATCCCTCTGGCATTGTTTAAACATTTATCCAATAACACTTTTATATTTTTTTACTAGATTTTTATTAAAAATCACTTAGAGTTCAAAGCACACGTCCCCTCATTAATACTACTGTATATAAAATGTCAGCACGATAAAAGACATCGTGATAAGAGTGATAAAAAGTTTCAGATGTAACGTTACATGCCAGATTTGACAAGTCCGCCACCATACCTTACACGTCACGATACCTTACACTCCCCTAATGTAAATGATTGTCAATAGCGCTCTGGTCTTCTGTTCATCTGGGTATTTCAGATAATTGCAGATGTTCGACCACAAGCCACAATATTCCATCAATAGAGCACAATATTCGTTAGAGGTTAGAGCAAAGACTTGCATATTGGCTTACATACACCCCCAGCCGACACGACCCCAGCGGAATCTCTAATCTGGCACATGCAACTCACACAAATATCGCATTCAAGCCGGCGATTGTGGCATCTACTATTGGTGGAAGCTGCTGCCTGTTGCTGTGGTTTCTTGTGGCCACAAAACGACACCCAGCTGGCTGAAGACGTGGAAAAACAAAACTCCCATGCATCATGTTTGGTTATTTAATACATTTTTCATTTTTCCCAAACACAAACGCACAGAGAGAGAAAGAGAGGGTGTGTTAGTGTGTGCTTGTGTGTGTGTCTTGAACAGGAACACCTGGCAGCGAACTATCGGAGGCAACGGTTGCTGTTGCCCCAACATAACCACCCGCCCCACCACAAACCGCCTGGCAAGTGTGTTGGCCCTACAAATTGCTTCCTCATTGGCTACAGCAATTAAAAGTAATGAAAAGTTGTGCAAAGCAACAAAAAGTTTCCTGCCCCTTGCTCTACCTCTGACTCTGCCTCTGCCTCTGCCGCATGCAACACATCATCATCTCTCTACATCGACAGGCCCGGGACAGCCAGAGGTTCACTGGATTGGAGAGTGTTCACTGGATTCGTTAGAGTCGTCGCATTCGTCGGATGCGGCGCTGCATTAAAGTCAAACAACGGTAATTATGCAAATTGCAAAATAGAGCGACTGCAGCAGCACCCCAGCGACAGGCAACGGCTGTCAGGCAATGGCTCCAGCTCAAGCTCGAGCTCCTGCTCCAGAGCTCCATCTACAGCCACACAGCCAGAGCCACAGCTCCAGCGTAGGCCACACATCGCACTCGATGGACCCCGCCTCCTCCTCCGATTGTGGCGGGGGGCAAGGCGACCGCAAGTGTTGCCAGTAGGAAATCAAATTAGTGCGCCACACCGGACGGGGCAGCCAGCTGGGCAGCGGTGTCCACTCGCGCAGCCTGCCTAGCTCCTGGACTAGATTCAGACCACAGATATGGCAAGTTGTTGCAGTTGTTGCAACTAAAGCTGTTACTGTTACTGTTGTTGCAGTCGCAGTGGCTGTGGCGGCAGTGTTAGTGGTAGTGGCTGTTGCGGTGGCCACCAACACGCACGCCAGCCACTGGCAACTGCTCTGCATATGGTCTGGTATGAGTGAATGCGATTACCAGCGGACTGCATGGACACTTACACAGGAACAGGCCACAAAACGCCTGTCCTGTTTTGAGGAGGGAGGCATGGGGCATGGGGCATGGGCAACGTGGCATCGTGGCATTCGACTAGAAAAGGAAGCTTTGAGTCAGCGGAAAGGCTGAAAATTCAGGAAATTGCTCCATGAGATCTTCTTATAATCTATGCTAAGCTCTTTGCTCAGGCACTTTGCCTCATGTGGCATGGAAGAATGTTGGAATAGTTAAATGAAACCTCACAGTCCGCACAGTCTCTTTCCGCCATCAAAGCCAGATTACGAATACAGTTAGCCTGGAAATTGAAAAAAAAAAACTAGCTAGAGAAAATAATGGTATGGTTTCGATAGATTGATTTGATAGACAGGTTTCAAGCCACCGAAGAACATCTCGAGAAAAGGAAATGGAAATGGTAAAATAATGAAAAAAAATATTCTTAAGAATAATGAAATCAGAACATATCAGAATTTAATAAATGTTTCGTATAAAGTTTTCTTAAGAAATCATAACCATGGCTCCCATTTCTGATCTCATAGCCGAAGATTCGAATTGAAATTTTGTAAAATTTGCATTAAAGAATCTAAATAGAGTTCTGCTCCGGGGATACAGCTACTTGGGTGTTCCATAGCTCATCGCAGCTGCGGTGGCATCTTCCATTCAAACTAATCTCTCAATTGTGCTTCATATCTCCCATTTCGTACAGACAGATAGCAAAGTTGTAAGCAAAAATACATACATACATACATATACGTATGCACTCATGTTACAATGCATGCAAATAGGATTCTAGTAGAATCCATCCGCTCTCCTATTTTCGCTCTGAATCTTCTGCTTCTGGGGGCCAAAAGTAGTTTGAAATAAATGTCCATGACTAACGTAAATTTAATTAGTTCTTCCGTGCCAAATTGGAGGGGCACAGCCCCAAACCGACTCTCAGCTAGGGACACGTATTTTTTGTTTTCTTTTTTTTGTTTTTTGGGATAATTGACGTTTGACGACTCTTAGACCTAGGAGCAAATTCTTGCCTCCTTGGGGCTGTGCTGGGTGCTGTCCCCCATCCATCCCAGCCATCCAGACATAAACTTGAACCCGTTTCGCTGCCGTCGTTCCCTTTTGGTTACTTCTGGAGCTGCCTGCTCCTCCGTGGAAATGGTCGTAAACTTCTGTAGCCCCTGTGCCGACAGCAGCCTGCAAGTTTTATGAGCATTCCGCTCCTCTCTGTCCGAGACAGAGGGAAATGCGAAATGCAAAATAGCGGAAATGGTTCTGCCTGAAAATGGCATCAGAAGTGGGCAGCGATCTCTCTCTTTTCCTCTCTCTCTCCCTTTCTGTCTATGGCAGAAACGTCGCCGGCGGGACTGGCCACGCCACCATTTGAGGTGTTGAAAATGGACCTGGGACAGTCGGGCAGCTGGGAAGCTGTGGCAAGGTGACTGTCTGTGGCCCATGACAGCTACGCTAATTGCAAACTGCCATAAAAATGCGCAACATATTGGGAGTGACGGTAGAGATCTGTTCTATGAATCAAGTTTGGCCAAAATGCATTTGGCCTGGTCCCAGTCCGAGGACAGATTTAGCGAGAACTGTCCAGCCAAATTGGGTCCACCTCTACATGCAGTGAAATATGTAAAATTTCAAAGAGATGATGGAACGGAGCAGCTACATCCATTTAAACTCCTTTTAGAAGCTCCACTTTGTTCGCTCTCTGCTCTCTCCAGTTCGGCTCGGTTCGGTTCGATTCTGTTCTGTTTTTCGCTTAATTGGCATCGAATTGCTTGGATATTTGGTGTCCAAAAACAACAAAAAGCACAGATGGGGCAGGCGCTGGCCGCGGAGAACGCAGCCGAGGCTCATCAATACAATGGCCAATCCAATACATAGCCCCCTCGTCCCTCGTCCCTCGTGCCTTGCCCCTTGCCCCGGCCCCGTGGCATTTTTCAAAGTCCGAAGCGCGTTAACAAAAATCCTTTTGAACATGTCTGTGCTCCTAATCAAAATTCCAAAAGTCATCAGCTCTTGTTTGGCCCCCTTCCCCATCTCCACTTTGGGGCAGAAAGTTAACTTAACTGCTGCTGCCCCTGTTGCCCCCGATCCCCACTGCATGCCCCTTTGGATGCTGCAGCTTAATGACTGCTGCAAGGAATTCTTAAGCCGACTTTTGGTCCACTCTCCGCACAGACGTACCGAAGTATTACTACAACAAGAAATGGGAAAAAAAGGCAAAAATGGATTTCTTTAATTTATAATTTATTGATGTTACCGATTCCCCTGTCGCTGTTCGTTGTCAGTGTCCGTGCCCGCGTCTGTGTCCGTGTCCCTGTTTGCTTGTCCCTGTCCGCCTGTGTGTCCTCTTTGTCCGCTTTCCACAATTGCTCATTAGGTGCCGGACATTAATCATGCCGGGAGTGACCCAGAGACGGCCACTAGGTCACTCGCTCCGAAGGGGAAAGTAAACAATTTAACGCCCTCGAATAGCAGGCCCCGAAACTTGCTAATTATCCACACATTGGCTGTGGCACATGAGGCAGTGAGATGATCTGCGGTGTTCTTGGAGTGGGGCAAAAGCAGAAATATAAAATAAAATAAACTAAAGCTTCTGCGGGGGAAGAGATGGAGAGTTGTAGAAAGACCAGAAAGAGATACAGAGCCGAACAGAACAGAACAGAACAGAGGCAGAAATCCAATTTTGTTTCACATCAAATTGTGCCACGCCCCGCTCAACGCCCCAAAGAAACTACCGAAGTAAGTGTGGAGCCAGCAAGCAGCTGGTGTGGCACTCTACCGCGAGTCCCTGCATCTTGCATCATCCATTCCCCACTCCTGCACTCCTCCACTCTTTTTTCCACTGCACTTTCATGCCATTCCTTCTTTCTTCAGATATTCCTCCATTCCATTCCATTACCCGATTCCGTCCAGTGCGTAGCTGTAAAATGCAAAGGGAAAAGTGATTAATTTTTGATATTGTTGAGGAGATTGCCTACTAGGAGGAGCAGAGCGGGCATATGAAAAGAGATAGGGATAACAGAGGAAGAGGGAGAGAGAGAATCTTTCACAGGTGCCCCACGCAGGAACGAGTTAGGAACCCCAGACCCCGAAACAGGATACGCCATGGCCTCAGGTTGGTAACGCTCCACACCGCACACAAACCATACTCCGCACTCCGCACTCTTTGCAGATATTCTCTTCTCTTCTCAATTCTCGTTTCCCTACCTCTTCGCCTTTCGTTTCTGTCTGCCAGCTATCAATCAGCTTTTGACATTTTTAACTGGAATTTCATGAAAATTTATTCGATTTTAAATTAAAAACGAAAGAAAAAAACCAGCAAACCAAAAGGAAGACAAAGGACAGACAATGAAAAAGGAAAGGGAAGGGAAGGTAAGGGGCAATCCTTGATCCTTTATTAGCTGATGCGTAGCTCTGGGTCCCGAGGTGCGGAGGCGCCTACAAATAAGAACAATTTCTGGAATTTACATAAAAATTTCTGCATTCGAAATGTTTAACGAGTTTTATGTGTTGTTTATTAGCTCCTCTACCACTCACTCTGCCCCACAGGCACACAGGCACACAGCCACTCAGCCACTGTGCCCCTCTGCCCCACCACTGAAATCCAAAGACAAACAAAAGAAATAAAGAACCTTAAATGGCAATTTAATGAACTCAAAATCCATGAAATGAACGTCAAGTATTGCCCATCAAAATTCATTTGCACTCGAACCGCTGTCAGAGAGAGATACGATTCCGATGCCCAGTCCCAGTTCCAGTCCCAGTTCCAGAGACCGAGTGCAGGGCAACTTTTGGACCGCTTTAAGCTGCTTAAAACATCAGATGATTGCGGCTGATTAATCAGAGGCGAGCATTTAAGCCGCGAACTGCTGCCCCGAACCCACGAAGGCCCGAAGGGGTCCACCAGATCGAACAGGATAGCCACAAATAGAAAGAGAGAGAGAGAGACAGAGAGAGACAGAAAGGGACAGAGAGAGAGAGAGAGAGAGTGTGGGGGACGGGTTTACGGGTATTTGGGCCATAAAAGTGTCATTTATCAATTCGAATAAAAACGAATCTGTTTTTCTTTATTTTTTTTTGTTGGGTCTCTGCCACACGCAGTGGGAGAACATTCTCTCCCTCTCCTTTTCTCTGTTTCTCCCAGTGCTTCTCCCTTTTAATAGATCTCTCGCTTAATTGGCTGCTGCCTTCTTAATGTTGTGACATCAATCAGCAGATGCTCAACTCTTTCTTTCTGTCTAGTTTTTCGTATCCACAAAAACAAAAAAACAAAAAGAAAAACCCATTTTCAATTTGGTTTTAACGTTCGAATCGAGTATTCCCAATTTGTGTTTATTACTCTGCCCCCTCCCTCCCCCACACCTTACCAACACGACCACCACCACTCGCTCTCAGTTTACACCCATTGATTGGGGCATGCCTCCATGTCACATGGCCATGTCAGTTGTTTTGTCAACCTTATTTCTAATTGGAATTGGAGAGGAACTACAATCTAACCGCAATGCCATTAGGCCTGGTCCTGCTCCTGGTCCTGGACCCCCTCTCTCTCTCTCTCTCTCTCTCTCTGCGTCACTCAGAGTACGCACAAAATCGAATAGGAGCCACATCCACCCACCAATACACTCTCAGATGACCATATCCATGTACACTATCACAGACCTCGCTCCGGCATCGAACGCCTGTCAATATTTACACTAATTCCCCGAGTTGCACTCTGTTTCCCCGCTCTCTAGCCCAGCAACAGCTGTGCGTTTCGTTAAGGACTAACCAGAACCAGAATACCACCCGTAAACCGTAAACTCCCGTGTCCTGTGGTGGTTAGATGACTTTTATTCGTAAACTGGAAGCTGAAACTAAACTGAAACCAGGAAAAGTTGCACGAGTACAGCCTCCCTGAAAGTGGGAAAAGTGGGAAAATTGGGGAAAAGTAGGAAAAAGCGTTGCGGTTGAGGGCCTGGCAAATTTTGTGCCTTGTTGTGGTCACTCCTTCTCGAAGCCCTCTCCGCTCTGGAACCTTTTCCTGCTCTCTTGTTAACGTTTTTCAAGCATACATACATATTTGTCGTTTTATTCGTTTCAGTTTTTTTAGTTAATTTATTTCAATTAGCACAAGAATGTGACGCAAACTGTTTCCGATGGGGCAGCAGCAGCTGCAGCACGACCGATACATGTCAGCCAGCATTGTGACCCCGTCCCCCAGCTGCCCCCCATATCGCCACCCACATTAGAGGCATGCGCTAGCGCCAAACAAAAGATACATTTTGCTCTGACGTTTTTGCTCTTTTGCCGCCTGCTTGATTTTATGGCGCGTGACAATTGTGCCTGCCCCGATCCCCCGACCCCCCGACATCAGCCAGCAACAGCAACAGACCGCTCCACATTTGATCTGACCCCTGCATTTATTGTACTGCAATTGCATTTAAATTTGCCTGCAAATTTCGTTTAATTAACGGCCAACAATCCCGACTTGTGCCCTGCCTGTGCCCCAAGCCAAGCTAAGCCAAGCCAAACGACAGCGATTGTTGATTGTTTTGTCATTGAATCCGTCGAGGCAATGAGGCATGAAGGCAGAAGCAGAAGCATCATCAGCAGTAGCTCTGCCACGCCCTGAACTGCCACACGGCCACAAGCGGAAAGAAGAAAGCAGCAAGCAGATGAGGGGAGGAGGCTGCCCGCCCCTCCACTACCACTACCACTACCCTTCTATCACTGTCCTTTAGCGCCACTCAACTTTCACATGACTCCGCTCTAAACTTTTGGCCAAACTATTTTCCGTAGTAATCGAAACATTCTGCGAGTATTCTGTGCCCCGTCCCGAATGTTGCTGTTTCATGCATAGTTGCATAACATTTTTTGTGTTGGCTGGGAGTAGTGCTACATATATGTATGTATGTACTCCTACTACGAGTATGTACTGGAAGTCTGAAGTTTATGCAGATACAATGCAGATTGGACGCATCCTTTATACTGTCCTACCCTGTCCTGTTCTGTTTTGTTCTGTCCTGCCTGTCCAAATATTGGGCCATGACCCGAGCTCCAAACTCCAAAGTGAATAGTGAAGAGTGAAGAGGATCTGCAGCATTCACTCACTTTTCAAATGTCGGTTAGATCAAAACAACGACATTGCGAAAATTTATGAGCTACACGGAATACAAAAGACCAAGCGGGCAACACACCATACTACACCACATCACACATGTGGCAGACACGAGACGTGGCAGACAGACAGACAGACAGACAGTCTCGAGAACCCCAAAGTTGTTGAATAAAAATGAAAATGAAAACGGAACGAATGAAATGAAATATATTATATTTTATGCCCATAATAATGACACAACACCAACTCCCGAAGTAGAGACATGAAACATGGACATGGACAGGGGCAAGGGCAAGGGCAGACACAGAGGCAGAGGCAGAGACATAGGCAGAGGCAGAGGCGGGACCCGAATCTCGCCGAAAATGTTATAAAATGGATGATTATGTGAGCGATGCGATTCAGACTTCTGTGTATCTGAAATGTGTGAAGTTTATGAACTACCACCACCCGATGGCAGAGCCAGGGACAGGGACAGGGGCAACAGCTTTTCTGTAAACAAACACTCAGACAGACACTCAGACAGAGAGACAGACAGACCATCTGGAATTGTTTCAAGTGTCCGCCCCATAAAAAAGACATCAATTCCGCGTTTGTTTGGATACAATAATAATCCAAGAAGCAACAGCAGCAGCAGCCCAGATCTACGCCGAACTCATTAACAAAGTGATCCAACAAAACATTGTAATTATCGAGAGCCAAGGGGCCCCAACAAAGATGTGGAGCCGAAAGGCAGAAGAGCCACGAGGAAGCAAAAGACGAGCGGGAGTAGGAGGAGGAGGAGTACAAAAGCGGGAGAAGGCTTCTCTATATAGCCTGGGGGCTATTTTCAGCAGCATTCCGCAATTAAACACTTGAAATGGACTTGGCCGTGACCCAAGTGGCAGAAGCTCAATAGTATCCGTGTTTAATACCCTAGATATCGCGCAAAAGCCGAGCGAGGGCACTCTAGACTTGCGTATGCACATATTAACCCCTAAAATAATATATTATAGATCGAGCCGAACATATGTATGAGTTAGGACTCAGTGAGACTGCTGTGGGAGGCATGGCTGTCTGCACAGCTAAAATTCGAAATATAACAAATCATAAGAGGTCCTAAAGAAAAGAAAATGACATTCAATATTTGGTAACACTTTTTCCAAAAGTCTCTAAAGGGTATCTCCATTGTCGATACCCCACTATTCAATGTTCTTGTCCTTATTTTTGCACACGTTTGCACTATGGTTGATAATTATAGGCGCTGTTCATAAGCGACTGTGCTTGTGTGCGTGTGTGTGTGTGTTTTTGTGAGCGGGTTACTGCTTCCGAAGTGGGCGTGTGCCACAGGCCCTCTCTTCTCCATGAGAGAAGGTACGAAAATGAGTTGGCAATAAACGCCGCTGGCCACTGGCCAGTGGCCATACCAACGCCAACGCCCACGGGGTGACCAGCACTCGAAGGCCGGCCCGAATATGAAGAAGAAGAAGAACTCTGGACACCTCTTGAAATCGAGATGGAAACCGGGAGATAGTCGACCCCTAGACACTCCCCAACCCTAGACCGCTTGCTTTTCTACAAAATTTTAAGTACCTCTGTCTCTGTGTACCGCGGTGCTGTGTTTCTGTGATTTCCAGTGAAACATGAAAACGGCAAATGAATTACGAACGACTGAGCGACTGAGCGACTGGGAATGACTAACTACTCACGCGGTGAGGGGCACCACTTCAGATGGGCCAAAAGCCGCTGATAAGACGACCAAGAACCAGAAACAAAAGCGCTTTTAGTAGTAGGTTTCGCTCCCTCCACTTCTTCCACTGCCTTGAGGCCACTCCAGGTGATGTACATTTTTGACAGAGCAAACAATTGAAATGAGAAATGAGACAAAGAGACATATACCTGGCGCTGAAAGGTCTCTCTCTTTCCCTCTCTCTCTCTCTCTCTCTGTGTGATTCTTTTCCTTTTTCTTTGTTAGTGTGGATCTGGTGGTCTCCAGGTTGGGCTTGTTTCGAGTGCGTGCCACAACATGAGGTGGGGCAGGGGCAACGCCTGATTAATTTGAACTGATAAGCCCGTCATTTGCTTTTGTGTAGGTTGTGAAACGTTGCGCAGGCGCACAACGCACACATTTTCCAGGTCATACGCCCCGACATTGTTTTTATCTTTATCGCATTTTGAGTGAAACATGAGCAATGTTGTTGCCGCTTTTGCCGCTGTTGCCGCTGTTGCTGTTGTCTTTTACCTCCAGCCACGTTCGAAAACAATTACCCCACAAAACAACCAGGCACTGAGCGCAATGAGGGAGGCAGATAAAAATCGGAGGGGGGAAAAGGTTTTTAACGCATCGTCAACAACGCCATAAGCGATTCCACACACCGCCCAGCGGCAACTTTGACACAACTGTCCGACAGTCCGGCTGTCCGGTATCCGATATTGTCCTTACCGCGAATTCGGCGTAAACCTGCTGACGGAATCATCCAGAGATCGGAGCGTTGATCGAGAGCAGGCAGCAGCCAGCCCTAATAAAGTTGTACGAGTATGTGGCATGCAACCGTTAAGTATCTTTGCCAAACGCTAATAGCCTGCAGCTGTGCTCTGCAACAATCTGGGAGAGAGATCAACCCCCGATCGGAGTGGGGGAAATGGCTAGGAGATTGTGGAGTGAAGGCACTGATTTCTCCTTTCCACTCCATCCAGAGGAGAACATAATTTAGCCGAGTTGGGGCCATAAACTGCAACGGCAGCTTTAAGTTATGAGCGGGTTGGCAACAGCACCAGCAACAGCAAACTCAAACTGCAGCAGCAGGAACAGAAACTGCAACTGCAACTCTGCAGCTGAGTTCATTTTGCTGCCTCACATTTCCAATTATAGACAGGGAAGCATATTTCACTGGGAGAGGTAGATATTAGCACAGGAGATACCCTAGACTACTATACTACATATAGTACACAGATTTCCCTTGAAAGGTTTCCCTTGAATATATTTCATATTTGCGCTCTGAAAATTAGTGGTGTGGTTCGTGTAAAGAAAGATGTTCCCATTATTCTCACAAGAAGGACACTATTCTGTTCCCATGTACTGTTCAGGACTTATCTTCAGCTCTCAATCAATATACCCATCAATCCACATGTCTGCAAGGGGTATGGTATGGGTATGGCACTCTTCACCTCACTGGCAGTTGATCTAGTCTGATGCCCGTTTCACCTGTTGCTGGATGCTGCAGCACTGGCTGATGCTGGATGCTGAAGCTGTGGCTGGAGCTGGAGCTGGAGCTGTGACTGTTACTGGGGATTGGAATAGCGAACTCCATTCCGCATCCACGCCCCGATCGTTGGCATGCACAACATAAATTCAGTGCGGCACACTTGGGTGTTGGGTCTGGGGCTCCTCTGCCTCTGCCTCTGCCTCTGGAGGCTCCTGCTGCTACGGCTGCTGCTGCTGCTGCACTAATTTATAGTTTGCAGACTAGTCGAGTGACTGACAGGCTGCCTGCCAGCCTGCCTGCCTGCCTGGCTGGTTGGCTGGTTGGCTGAGACGGAGAAGACTCTCCCGACAGACGGACAAATTATTTGCTTGCCCGAGTTGGAGTTGGGGCCTCCTTCGTCTTTTTTTTTTTTGGCTGCTACCGATTCAGAAAGATGTGCTGCTGCCGATGCCGATGCCTGGCTATGGCATTTCGCTGGTCTCCAAAATTGAATGCAAACCTCGGGATGGGGTTGACAAGGCTGGCGGACGATGACGATAAGCATCGTGAAGCAGATACACAGATACTCGGATACTGGGATGCTCGGACTCGTAAAGTGGGCACGCATTGACGAGAGCGGGACATGCCCGGGCCACTGAGCATCCACTGAGCAGATACTTTGCGTTCCTTATCGCCCGATCAGCTTGTTTCGGACATTTTCTTGTGTAATTTGCGCCTCGTCGACTGCTCTGCATACAAATGAGCCTGCAAGCCGTCACTTCACTTCACTCAGCGCCCAGGCCCAGGCCCAAAAGAGCCTTAAAAATACAACGGCTTAGAGTGCTGCTTGCTGCAAGACACTTTCCGTATCCGTATCCATATCTCTTGCTGGAACAGTCGCCCCAAATCCTTTACTTTGCCCAAATGCGAGTGCAAGAAATTCAATTAAAATTATGATTTTGCATAAATTGAGTAGAGCATGAGAACGACTCAGAGTCGGAGTCGGAGTCCGAGTCGCCACAATTTGTATCTAATGAATCGCTTGGCGGCAGGCAACCCACAAATTAAATGGACTTCAATGAGCAGTCAGTCGACAAAAGAAACCAAAACCCATCCGCCATCCGCTCTCAGTTCTCAGCTCCAATTCGTGGGCGGCGCCCAAGTCGAAGTGAAAAATGCTTGAAAGGCCTTTGTTATTGCCACTGGATTTCGGTTATGGCTTTATCTTTTATGGCCCACTTGCCCCAGCCCCAGCCACTGCCTCAGCCCCTGACCGCCGCTACCTGGCCGCTACCGCCCGGCCACCGACTTTGTGGTTAGAAATGATGAATGAAAATCCCAAGGAAGGGAAAGGAGAGGAAAGGAAAGGAAAGAAGTGCGTGTGCCAGAAAACTAAATGAACATGAAGAATAATGGAGTGGGATTAAGTTGAAGCAACTCGAAAGTCGAACGGAGTCCGGAGTCTGGAGTCTGGGAGTTTCGGCGTTTTGGAGTTCATTAAATTCTGAGATCCGTAAAATATGCAAAGGCGTGCCCGGGCAGAAGAGATTATCAGGGGGCGACTGCTGCAAACTGACTTTTAATATATGATAATTAATTCATTATCGATGCTGGGACTGCAGACAGCAGCAGGAGTGGAGCACAGGAGGACAGACAGCGGGATGACAACGCTGACAAGGATTTCACTTGCAATTAAAACGAACAAGACACAAAAATTGCCAGCCAAGGCAGCGGATAAGCCAGCAACTTGGGGACGGGACTAACACTCGGACTCCCCCAGTTCCAGTCTCCCATCTCCATCTCCATACCCATCTCTCTATCTGTACTCCTGGCCAGGAGACACTGTCAGACCAGACAGAGAGACAGCCAGACAACTGGGCATCTCCTGGCTGGCTTGCTGGCTGGTTGGCTTGCTGGCTAGCTGGCTGGCAGGCAGCTTTCATTCATTAAAGCGCACCCCAAGCCGAGCCTCGACATGGACTAAAAACTGATTATCTGCATATAAGCCAACTAAAAACTGGATACACCAACAACAGCAGCAGAAGCAGCAAAGCAACAGCGCAGCAGAGCAACAGAGCCATCGCCATAGCCATAGCATCGCCATCAGCCACATCAGCATCTGCAGCAGCAGCGAAAAGGAAAAAAATAATTGCCCAGAACTGTTTAACATATCACGAGAGTGGTGGAGCGCAGGGAGCAGCACGAGGAGGAGGAGAAGGAGATGCCTCCCCAGTCGAGTGAGTCTTTTATAAAAATTCGCAACATGTCATTGGAGTCGATGCTGGGGCGCTGTGCGAGCGTATCGTGAGGAGAACTTCAGCCAGCAGCCACCAGCCACCAGCTCCCGAGGCACCCCCAACTCTTGGACCCGTTCATTGTCTGGGCAACTTTGACTGCGCAGGACACGGACAGGGACACGGACATGGACATGGACATCGGCATCGACGTGGACATGTCAATGTCTATCTCCCTTGCTCTCTGTCTCTGTCTCTCTCTCTCTCGCTGTCGCTGTCTCTGCCTGCGACTCCGACTCCGGCTCTGATCCATATCGTTAAAAGTTAACGCTTTAGCGGCTTAAACATGGCTTTTAGCGTTAATTAACAACGAATTTTCGAAAAATGCAAAATGTGCGCCACTGTGGCAGTGCCACAGCCACAGCAGGAAACGGTCGACCCAACAAGTAGACAGAATGTTAAGTGACACGGAGCCGATAAGCTGCCGTTGCCCGCAGCTACATGGATACCGCCGAAAAGTCGACAGAAAGCAAAAAAACATCGACATTGCAGGACCCTCGCTGGATATTTCCACTTTCAAATGCTGCTTGTACTATCAATATTTTTTTCGAGCGAGTATTTTCAGTGTACAGTGCGGTTTGATATAGTATTCAATATGGAACACAATCCTCGATACACACACAAAAAACAAGCAACCAATTTTACTGAGCAATATTCTTATTTTTTTCAATTTTAATTACATGTAAAGTCATGGAAATGCATTTCTATATATGTATGTATGTGTCTTTATGGAATGAAATATATACCTACAAAAGAAAAATATGCACCATTCGCAACGATGGTTAACCATCGATTCGATTGAGATATCCTCTATCAGATATCTTTTGAAATGATTTTGTTTTTCCGTATTTTAACTGAACGATGAAAACCGCTGAGAAGGGGACGATTGATCCATAATCTCTTTTTAATCATTGCCAACGAGAACTAACGCAAATCCTCTTAAAATTTCAGTTACCTCTCCACCCATAACGACTCTGGAATTTAAGTACAAAAGAAATCCATTTAAATACATTTCGCATAATATATATCATATCATTTTTATTCAAGCAAACTAAAAATTAACAAATTGTTTAACCAAAAAAAAAATTGCTTAGACAAAACTTAGGGCCTATAGATCCACTATATTTACACACATACTTACTCATACTCGTACTATATTTATTGCTAGTTTAGGCGATTATTAGACTGCATTACAGTATTACACAACTGCCACGGACTACGACAGCAGAGGGCAAGTGTTATAGAGCCTATAGTCGTGCTCGGTTTGGAAGCCAAAAAAAAAATAACTTAAACGTAGACTAGACGATTAATTTAACTATCAGCTAAATTGATTGGAAGAATCCGTGTTACTACAGGCTATAGGGAAGCACTTGGAAGTGTGTCGGAATTGCAAGATCTGCGAATGTTGATCCACAGATACAGATACATACAGTAAACCTTATACCTTTAGGAAACATAACTTTCATTTATTAAAAAAAAAAATTAATATGTACAGAACCATTGTTCATTATTCGTTATTCATCATATATCATTCGTTATTCATTATTCGTATAGTACTTTACAGTTTACAGTTTACACCTTAAATGTTAGATCACAGTGGCGAGATTGGTTATTCGACGCCTGCCACATCGGTTCTGAACCGAATCAGGGGGGGCGGGCGTGTGCCTGCAAACAGCCAAATGGAGGATCCGTCCATTGAGGACCCATTGGGAACTCCGGCGGACACAATCATCTGGGCGGACAGAAGCTGAAGTAGGGGAACAGCTGGCAGTGCAGGGAGAAGAAGCGCTTGGGATCCGTCTTCAGATCGAAGCCATCCACCTTGATCACGTTCCACTGGTTCTTCATGTGGGCGTAGCTGAAGGACACCTGATCGTGAAACGTATCGGAGCGTATGAACTCCATGGGCTCCAAATGCGAGTGGAAGTTGTCTACCACCGTCAAGGGCACCTTCAGGAGATGCTCTGCGGAGACGAAGGAAGAACAACAGTTAGTCTGGTCCTTTCCTCTGCAGTGTCCTTCGAGTGTATGTACTCACCTATAATGAAACCCATTGTGACATCATCCGGAAAGCGTATCTTGTCGCCGATGCTGGTGAACTTGCCGCCACCTGCTATGGGGCGCATCTTGAGCGTCAGGGCCCGGCTCAGACAGAAGCCAGCGCCGCCAGTGGCGAACCAGAAGGTTATCTTCTTGTTGGTTGTCGTGTTCTTCTGCAGAGAGGGAGAGACCAGACAACAGAGAGGGGGAATATTAACGGAAGAACTGGCTTATGAATGGGGACGAGGATGAGCAGAGCAAAGGATAAACTTGGATAAAAATCCATTTTTGTTTCTTTTTTTTTTGGCCCAGAGAAAATTGCTTCAAAATTAAAAAACAAAAAAAAAAAACAACAAAAAGCCGAAAACCCAAAAAGCCGAATACTGGCCCATGCATCTCGTATATGATTAATTGACCATGTAAATGGACATGTGCGAGGTGGAAACTTAATACGTGGGTCTCTGGCCCAAAGAGTAAGCTGAGACCTGCCCAGGATCTCGTCTCCCTCTTGCCACCCTGTCTCTCTCTTTCTCTTCTGCTCCTTGGTTTTGGTTTTGGTTTTTGGTCCGCAAATCAAGCGTAAAGTTTGGGGTTTATTTTTTAATTAGGTATGGAGTTGTGGAGTCCAGGGCTGGACTGGCATCCTCTCTCAAATGAAAGAGTCTAACAGGTCTGCCACTAAATTTCTCTTCAATCGATCGCCATCCCTGGCAAACACTGGCTTAAGCCGACAAAACTGTGGCAGCCACATTTATTGCGGGATCAGCTGGGGCGATATTTCAAATGGTCTGGAATGGGAACGGGTTCAGGCTTGGATTCGGATTCAGATTCAGGCTCTGCGCTTGCTGCTGGCTGCTGCTATGGCTCTATAGCTCTATGGCTTTTGCTATTACTGTTGTTGCTATTGCCGCGCCAGATCATATCGGTTATTAATGATAGCCTGCGCTGGCAGCTGGAAGCCAAATGGCGGCATAGACAAATGGCCCGGGCGGCCACATAAATAACACAAGGCCCGGCCCGGCCCGGCCCGGCATGGCTCGGCCCGGCCTCGTACCAAGCCTGTTGTTCGAAGCGAGCTCCAAGGAGAAGATAGAAAGGTGATCGGAACGACGGAACGGGACGAGACGGGACGAGTCGGTACGGGACGCGACGAGGCAAAAACTTGTAATTACGTATAGGAAAATGGGCAGAAATAACAGAGATTTGCACTTACACTGTCCAAGTGGATCTCCAGCGGCGAGGAGATGCTCGGCTTGCCCAGATACCAGTCCACACTGGGGCTATACTCGTCGAGCAGTTTCACCAGCCTCGGCACATTGACATAGTTGTCATCGTCAAAGTGGCAGAACCACCTGGAACGAGAGAACAGAATACGACATACATTACTAAAATTCGTAACGATAAGATCACATTCAATTTTTCCCCCTTACAAATAAAACACAAGTAAAAGTAAAAAAGTAGAAGTAGAGGATATGCCCTCCCACGTGCAACTGACGCTGGAGCAGCTGGTGAGGATTGCCGTGGGCGTGCCGGAGATGACACACGTCAATGTGGCCGTGTTGCACAGTCTGCTGAATGTGCTGCTTAAGAAACTGAACTGCGCGGACGATCTGGTGACCATTGGCGGGTTCGAGGGCAAGTGCATGGAGCGTATACTGGAGCAGTCCAAGTTATCGACGCTGCCCTTCGACGTGGAGGCCATTGTGCCCATCTCGGAGCAGCTGGACAAGATGGGGCAGCTGGAGAAACGCATTGCGGACCTGGAGAAGAACCTGGAGTGCCACTTCAAGCAGATACGCCTCTGCAACAAGGCCAAGAGCAAGCAGTTCCAGGCGAAGATATGGGAGGACTACGCCTCGCCGTGCGAGGACCTCTGCACCGCCTGCGACGAGGACAACAAGATCGCCTGCAGCCTGCTGGCCAACGTGGACTTCATGAAGAAGCTGATGCGCCAAATCGCCGGCCCCATCCTTATCCAAATGGAGGAGATGGGCAAGCGTCTGGATAAGTTCTACGAGACCCTCAAGGTGTTTCTGCGCCAGACCGAAGCGCTCTTCCAGCGCCTCGAGCTGGTCAAGCAGTGCGTCGTGGAGATCGAGAACCTGCGCAGCCTGGTGCACGAGTACAACATCACCTTCATCGGCACCATGGAGGAGCTGCAGGACATGCTGGACAGCAAGCTGGACAAAGTCCACATGCCGGCCCTCAAGAAGTACATACGCGACCGTTTCGACGACATGGAGCAGCGCCTGCGCATGATCGAGGACAAGGAGACCTGCCCGCGGGCCGCTGGATTCATCAATACGGGTATCAGCTGCCTCTCCTGCGGCAGCACCCGTGTCGGCGCCGATGTCGGCCCGCAGACCATTGCCTTGATGCCCGACGCCCCCAAACGCGCTTCGCCGGCCACGGTCGCATCGCCGGCCAACTGCCACAAGAGCCTCGTGTGCCGCTCCATCGAGAAGGAGCCCACTCTGATGGCGCGCGTAAAGAACCTCGATCTGGGGGTTATTTCTTCCCGACTCAACCGCCCCGCCTACGGGAAGGTATGCAAACTGCCCGAAGCCAATGACACCATCTACGGTGTGCGTAATTCCTGTTATTCTGGTTAGCTATTGCTATTGCAATCCCCCCCCCCCCCCACCCCTGCCACGCTCCCTGCCCCACCCCTGTTCAACCATGTTCCCCATATGTTAGTCACAATCCCAATCCAAATCCTTTCGTTTAAGCAATAAAACATAAAACCCCTCGTCCCTGAGGCCACTCTCAAGGCTGTTTCCGTTAATCAGCAGAAGCGTACAAAAAAGTGCACTAATTTAGATTGCAATTACCGTGCAGCCAGAGGTGGCCACCGAGGAGGAGGCATAGGGGGGCAGAGAAGCCCGAGGAGGAAGGAGATAGAGATCGCCGTACCCCGGCCCCAGTTGTAGTTGCAGTTGCAGCTGCAGTTGCACTTTTTATAGTGACAAACGATCAGCCATATCCGGTAGCCAGCGGTGGACTAATGATGGCATTAAGCGGCAGCTGAAAGGTCGACCGCTGGCCACGTAGACGGAGAGTGAGTCCCAGCCAGCCTGGAAGCCGAGGTCCGATCCGCGGTGGGGGATCCTCGACTTCGCAATGATCTTGACAGTGAAGGAATTTGACCATAAAAAATCAGAACATATTCTGGAGAATGTGGAAACCTTGAGGGGAAGTTGGGAATATAAAGCAAAATACTCGTAGAACTCGTAGTCGCTCTAGAACAGTAGTTCCCTTGGGTACTCGATGGTCTTGCAGGGTATCCCATTGGTCGGCTTGTGTGTCTTGGCTTTTGGCTTGGCAGCAACTTTCGTTGAGCCCATAAGTATTCAATAAAATCGAATCGAATCTTGGAGGATTGGAGGATTGGCAATGGCTTGTCTTGTCTTGTGTGTGTATTTCTTGTCTTGGCGTCTAGTTGGGTAATTTAATATAATTTTTATTGCATAAGCCGCGATACAAGAGATGGCAGGGTGTGTGTGTGTGTGTGTGTGTGTGTGTGTGTGTGTGTGTGTGTGTGTGTGTCGGTGGGGTAGATAGATACATAGATACTACTCCTAAGCCTGGCATTCATAAATTGCCTGCTGTTTCGATGTTGTGTCTATTGCTGCTGCTGCTGCGCGCGACTGCTGTGGCTGCTGATGTTGTGGCTGCCACATGCGATACCTGTGCGAAACGACAGCCATCTCTCTCTCTCTCGCTTGCTGCTGTGTTGTCTTTCCCCGCTTGGAGTCGCATCGTGACGCATAAAAATGCGCGTTTAATTTGCTTAATTATGCGCAGAGCATAACCCATCTCCCCACCATCGCCGCCACGTCCCGACTGCTGTATCCCGTCTTCTGTCTTCGGTCTTCTGTTTCCCCTGCTGCGGCTTTCCCTGGTTTTCCAAATTGAAATCTAGCCGCTATTTTATGTTCGTTGTCGTTTAATTAACGCTCGTATTCCCCCCCACCTTTCGCCTGCCTGCCTGCCTGCCTCTGCCCCACCTCCACTATGATGTCTTCGTGGCATTTATGAAAATGTTTTCATTTGGAGGTTCGCTGGGTTATCGATTCGGGAATCAATGCCTCTCTCTCTCTCTCTTGCAGCAGAAGCAGAAGAGAACTCTTCTTCAATCATTGTATCTGAGAAGTGTGCATGTGCTTGTATGTGTATGTGACCATTGAAATACGAAACGAGTGCAAACTTTTGGCTTAGTTTATTTCCATAGCTGTTTTTCCAATTATTCGCCGCTGCTCTGCTCTGATGTGGGCAGATATCGATCAGCAGACAGCTGCTGTTGCTGTTGCTGCTTTTGATGTTGATGTTGCTGCTCTCCATCCTGCCCCAAAAACCCGCTCCCGGGGCGTTGGCGGCTGTTGCCTCCATGCCATTCCCAATTCCCGTTCAAGCAAGTCCGTGCCACATAGCAGGCGAAATGAGTTTATGTCTGGAGCCACAATAAAAAATGATTGACGGGGCACTTCAACTCGAGAGCAGAAGGAGAAACTGTGCGCTGTGCGATGTGCGATGTGGGATGTGGGATGGGGAGTCCCGGCCGGAGTCTTAATAGATTTCGCATTAAGAGCGACCGTTGCAGAGGCAACTAAGTTGTGGTGCACACAGGCAGCGCTAAAAGTATTTTGACAGCAGGCGAGAGATAACCGATCGCCGAAAACCCAGTGCCCAGTGCTCAGTGCTCAGTGCCCAATGCCCAATGGATGACGATGACGAACTGATTTCGTTCGGGTCTCTCTATCTCTCTCTCACTCACTCTCTCTCCTTGGAGAGGCTCTTGCAATTAGCAATAAGTCAGCTGTCATCTGGTCTGGCGAACGGAGAGCAGTGTGAGGCGAGTATGCTTTATAAGTATCTTTCGGATGCCAGTTTCGCGGATTGATACAAATCAATGTGGTCGTGGTCGGGCTGGGCAGGGGAAAGGAAGGGAAGGGAAGGGAAACCAACAGACAACAAGATATTTACATTAAGCAGGAGTCCGTCCGACCACTCAAATCAGCCAGAATGTCCGCTTTCCGCTGTCCGATGTCTGCCTCATTAACAGAGACAACAACAAGCAAAAGACGGAGACAGAGCCAGAGACAACAGCGAAAGGGAAATTAATCTTCCCATTTTTGATGCAGTTTGCTTTCATCTTTAAGTGCAGCCATGAGTCTGAGATTTATTGGGGGGGATGGTGCTGTTGCACGCCTGCACGCCTGCGCACCCGCTGCTCGGCTGCTCTGCTGTTCTGCTGTTTTGTGGCAGATACAAAAGGCGTTTCACTTCTGAGCGACTGAACAGAACAATTGAAATGCATTTGTCAAATGCTCGCCCTGACAAAAGCAAATCATTAATTCCGTGGCAGCGGCTCAAGTGTGAATTGAGTGTATCTTGTGGATACACAAGCCTGCAAATTGAAGGCAATTGTCGGCGATTATGCTGTGCTCGTGGGTGGCTCTGTGTGTGTGTGTGTGTGTCAGATGCTGTGGGAGGTGCTAATTGAAATGTGGAGCAAAGCAGAGTTCTGTCTCCCTCTCAGCCGCCAGCAACTTCCCGGATGTGGATGTGGATATGGAGAGTGGAGTCGCTTGGAGTCGCTTGAGTATCTATCAAATGCAATTGCATTTCCTAATGGAAACTCCGCATGCAAATGCTGCTGTTGCAGTTGCAACAGTTGCACGCAAATTGCCTGCTTCCGCTGCCACAATTCTGACAAAGATTTTAGCTCTTTTTTTGTATTTTTTTTTTGTTTTTTGTCAACATTCGTTTAAGGTCCGCACTCTCCTCTCGCATTGAATCAATTGGATAATGGGGATTGCTGTTGCGGTTGTTGTTTCTGTTGTCGTTGCCTGCCACAAGTGGCAAATAAATGAAATTGATGCGTTTCTCTAAAATGGCTGGGGGAAGTGTCGCCCTGGTTGGTGGTTCTTCTTCCCCTAAAGGAAAAGTCTCCACACACTTCACACGCATCTCTCTTTCTCTCTCTCTAAAAATAGTTGCCCCTGGCCGCAAAAAAAAAAAAAAAACACTAGTGGAAAGAAGGAAAATTTTCTCACACATTGCCACAACATCTGCTGCTGTTGGCTGTTGGCTTTCCACATACGAGAGTGCGAGTGCGATTGCGAGTATGCCACGGAATGCTCATGTGCTCCCCCTCTGTCCCACGTCCCATCAGAGAGAAAATCCCCCATTGCATTTCATCCAGCGAGTGCATTACAAACAGCGATTAAAAATGTCGCAGCCTTAGATGGATATTGAGTGTGTGACTGACTGTCGGTCTGTCTGTCTGTCTGTCTGTCTGTCCGTCTGCTGCGGTGGCTCTGCTGTCTGTCTTTCTCTATTATTTTATTGCAGCTCAGTGTTGGGGATTAGCAGAGCAACAAGTTGCGGTGGTGGCAGTCAGTCGAAGAAGGGTGGAGAAAGGGCGCCTCTCTCACGCTGGGAAATTTCATTGATGGCCAAACCAGGCCAGCCCAGAGCGGAGCTGAGCGAATCATTCGATTCCCACGCACCCACAAAACAGGCAGCAGACACCATACCACGCAGGAGGGGGGGAGGGGGCAAGGGGCAGCACTAACAGACAGGGCCAAAAATTTAGGTAGCATGTAAAATCATTATCATCGTCAGACAGAATTTGGCCTCAGTTTCAAGCCAGTCTGTCACGGCTTTGGCTCTGGCTCTGGCTCTGGGAGCTCTCTTCGACTTTGCCTTGATTGATGCCGCTGATGGGCCCATCCTTGAGGCCCTCCATCGCCATCGCCATTGCCATCTCCATATCTCTTTGTTCCATTTACATTTTATGCTGTGAATATTACGCATATTACGTGTTGTAATTACCCAAGGGGTGGGTAGTGGAGGGCAGTGGAGTTGATATGCCGTTATTATGTCAAAATGTTGATTACGAAACGTGCCGCACTCGTTTGCACTCGTCTGGACCTGTATCCATGGGATGCGTCATTCGAAAGGGAGACCAGTTCCGCTCTGCCCTGCCCGCCAGTCAACCTCGGATTGCAATCAGATAAATGGGTGCTTATACAATTGCCTGACAAGTTTTCCGTGCCGTACGAATATCTGCTGGATACATACTCGTAAGGTTAGGTGTGGCACACACACACACACACACATGCACGCGCCCAATCCAAACGCAAGTCCGAATCCGACTATGAGCAGAAACAAAAGATAAATTAGAACTTGAAACGAATAAATCGAGTGAGATTAGGCAGGCAGGGAGGCCAGGGAGACGGAGACCCGAGCTTCGAGAAAGGAATTTAGCGTCGAAAAACACACACAAAACTAATTAATAAATCGTGAAGGCAAGGCTCCAAACGCTCCACTGTCGCGCACAGTGGGACGCACCCTTTCCCGTAAACACCTCTGGCGCCCCAAAATGTGGAATTTCTTTATGAACACTGTCCGAGCGGGGTCTATAATTGATGACTGGCCGTCGGTTGATTTGGAGTAGGAGTGGGAGTTGGAGGAGGTGCTGCTGCTGTGGATTGGGTATGGGAGATTGAAGATAGAGGAGTGACGTGCCAGGTCATCGCCTAGTCGCTGTCTGTCTTCTATGACTTGCAGTTGCTGTTGTAACTTTAATTAAATTGCACTAATTGTTCGGCATTATAATGGATACCCAACACCGACAACAACATGGCTGCTCTCTGCTGCCACTGCCACTGCCACTGCAGCAACAAACACTGCTGCTGCTGCTGCTGCTGCTGTTGCTGCCACTGCAATTAGCCATTCAAGGCGATTCAAGTCGGAAAGGCGGTTCAGTTCAGTTCGGTTTGGTTCGGTTTCTTTCCCTGTTGCCCGCGTTCGCACAGTGGGGCAAATAATTCATGTTTTATGGCAAATAAATTTGCATTACGCCGCGTAACAAAACGCAATTAAAAGAACTGGTCAGATTTGCATTTAATAGAGCCACTTTGGGGCCAGGGGAGACGGCGACGCCCCACAGTTGCCAGCCAGCAGACTGCAGTTCCATGCAACATGCTGTTGCTGTACGCACAGCAGCAGCAGCAGCAGCAGCAGCAGCAACAGCAACAGCAGCATGGCGTTGTAAAGAGAGAGTGTAGAGTGGAGCGGGGGGCAACACAGCGTGGCATAATTGCCAGTTCGAATGCACGTTAATTAACCTCTTTTTCATGTTTCGCCTGGATTTCTGTTTTGGGATCCAGAGGATCCTCAATATGTGGCTGCTGCTGTTGCTGCTACATTTCGTCGCAACATGAGCAAGTTTTAAACGTTGCCAATCAGCCGAGAAGGATGCCTGGCTGACTGCCTGTGCGACCGTTCGTTCGTTCATTCGTTCGTTTGGTTTCCTGTGCCACCTGATACCATTTCGGGACCCAAGCAGCAGCCACAAGCAGCCACCAGCAGCGCCAGTGTGGCAGCCACAAGAGCAGCCTCATGGCTCATGCCTCATCTGGCTCATAACTGCACATTTTCATTGCTGGTCATTTATTTTATTTCAGTTTTGTACAACAGCAACACAAATTGTTGCTGCTGCTACCAGCAGTTGTTGCTGCAGTTGCAGTTGCAGCTATTGATTGCATGCTCCGCGCTCGTATAATGACAGTTTCAAGTTCTAAGCCAAAACGGCAAGTCAACTTAAGATGAAAGCAGCCAGCCAGCCAGCCAGCCCGCCAGCCAGCCTGCCAGCAAACCAGCCAGCCATCCAGCAAGCCCCATCCAGCCATCCAGTCGTCATCGCCATCCTCCATCATCTAGAGTCCGAGCATGTCCAAGTTGTTCTAGATTTCTGGATGATGTTGTGTGCCCCTCCCCCACCCCCTGGTGCTACTGCTGCTGCTCTCAGTGTAATTACAAATAAGCGAAAAGGGAGGGAGGGGCCATGGCCACAGTAAAAGAAAAACCAGATAGCAAAGTCGAGCTTTTTGGATTGCGAGGCTTTTGATACCCTCGCAGATTGATCGTTTCTTTTGTTGGCTATAGTCAAGACTCGTCCTTTAGCTGAATGGCCAACACGCTGATAAAATCATCATACTCTGTTCCCAAAAAGGGTATAGCAAAAACGAGTAGAATGTCTAGGCTGCTCCTTTGGGCGCTAGTTGAAGTGTCTTTTTCTGGTCCGCTCCTTTTATTCTCTGGTTGCGGTCGCTGGACAAGTTTGGAGTGGATTGCTGCTGGGGCACTGTTGCTGCTGCTGCTTCTGCTGCTGCTGTTTTCTGCTGTTGCAGCGTCTTAATTGCGCAAATTAGAACGCATGGCAGCTGCAGTACAGAGCCCGAGAGTTGAGTCGAGGAGAGGAACGCCCGAGCACTGGGTGTTTTGTATTGCCATTGCCCATGGATAGATTGCTGTGATGGGCTTCTTCTGCGGTCGCTTATTAAAAGCATTAAAGTCTATTATTACAGAAACAGCAAAAGCAACAGCAACAGCAGCAGCCACAGCAGCCATAGACACTGCCACTAGCAAGGAGTCATTGCTCTCGGAGATGCCTCTTCAAGTTGTTAAACAGAAATGCATCGAATGAACATTAAGCTGGCAAATATGACAACATTTTAGGGGTCTGTATGCCCTGCAGGCAGCAGCAGTACGTACAACAGTGCTGCATACCCATCTGCAACATGACCTCTTGCCGCTCGCTGCCCGGGCTAATGCAGTAATTCTGCATGAAATTGAAGTCGTACGAGGCACCACCACGTACGAGTACGGGTACGATTACGAGTACAAGAGAATACGAGGTCTCACTCTCATATGGGTAGCCCACAATCAATATCTTATATATGTACATATATTTGCAATCTGGTATACTCACTTCTTGCCGCTCTCCAGGAAGACATCCAATTCGGCGGACATCTTGCAGCAGAGCGCCTTGCGAAAATGGCCCTGGGAGCACTTGGTGTTGATGAGGTGGCCCTCTGGAACGGAGAACAGAACAGAGAAAAGACATGAAAAGGGGGTAAAGGGGGTAAAGGGGGGCTTAAACATTTTGATAAAGATTGGTAATTAAGCAGAAGCCAACGAAGAAACAGGGAACAGGGAACAGAAGGAGCCACTGCCAATGCCACTGCAACAGGCACTCGGTGGCCGTGGCTGTGGCAGTGGCATGGTTCCACTTCTATGTTAATTAACTAAAAGGCCAAGTTCATATCGCCCCAAAACAGGAGACGGGGCACCCGAACAGTAGCTTGTTAGTCGAGAATGCCGCTCATATCCAGCGGATACATTTTGTATCGTTTGACAGCCGCCGCCGCCGATAAAGATGCAAGCCCAGGGAAAGGGCAGGGGCGGCAGCAAGGGCTCTGAAAGCAGAGCACAACGCACAAAAACTTTTGCGCCTTAATTGGATGAAAATTGTTGAAATACTTAAGAACACACTCGGACACAGGGACAGAGAGAGAGAGAGAGAGAGAGAACTTATCCTTTGTCCAGTCCGGCAGAGGCAGGCAGGCGGCAGGCAGCACAGGCACACACATAACTCAAAATCCCCGAGCGTGTTTAGCAGAATCCTTTTGGCCAGCTTTCGGCCTAATCAAAATACCAAAAACGCAGGGCCCCAAAGAGGAGTCTGCGTCTACGTCTTCCGCTGCCGCTGCCGCTGCGGCTGCTTCTCCGTCTGTGAAACCTGAGATCGTCTCAGCCTCTCTGCTCTTTTCAGATCATTTCTCTTGTGTTTCTGCTGTGTGTGTGTGTGTGTCTGCTGGAGTGTATGCAAAAATGGAATATACAATTTTTTGTTTAAGCAAAAATTGAAATTTGAACTTTTTTTTAATTAAACTCTTCTCCGCTTCGCTCTGCTCTCTGCTCTCAGCTCTGCTCTGTCTCTGAAAGTCTGGAAATCGAAGCGCAGTCCAGAGCCTGCAATTCAATTAAAATGCGGGTGAGTGATGAAGTTCCCATCTCCCTCCTCCACTCTCTCTCTCTCTCTCTCTCTCTCTCTCTCTCTCTCTGTCTATATAGATGATGGAATTTATAAACTTTAATCGGTTTTCGGATTGTTTGTTGCTGCTGCCGTTGCCGCTGCCGCTGCCTGCTGCCTGCCCAACAGACAGTGGCCAATATTAGGCGGTGCTGTGGGCGTGGCCCTTGGCTGATGTGAAACTAAATTGAGAACAGGCCAAAGCCAACGAAACGGATCGTTTTTTTGGATCGAATCCAAAAGGTAAGAGGTCGAGGGTCCAGGGTCCAGCATCCAGGTATAAAGAACATCTTTTGTGATAAATTTGATTTTCCATCCTCTCCATTTTCGGATATATGTATAAAGTATATTATTTTTGGGCGCAAAAAAAAAACCAAAAAAAAACAAAACAAAAAGGATAGAAAGCGCGGGTGCGGGTGCGGGTGCCACTGGGGGATAACTTATGGCTTCCTCTCTCTCTCTCTCTGTCTCTCTCTATCTGTCTACTCACTTGTCCTCTCCTGGTAGTAGTGATCATCCGTGTCCGTAAAGAACCAGGTCTGCAAAAGAAAGAGAAACAGAAACCAAAGTTAGACTTAGATTTGAAATTTGCATATGAATCATGTAAATTACAAGAAGAAAAAAACCAAGAAGCCAAGAAACCAGAAAACAGAAAGCAGCAGCCTGGGAACCCACTTGTGATTTTTACAGCCACGGGACCTAAACTTAATTATTCGAAGACACAAAACAAGAAACGAACGCGTTTGCCGGCCTACAAGAATCAGCCAGGTCCGTCCGGCAATCAGATAAGAAAATTCCCACACACCCTTCAGTCTTCGCACTCTACGTCTACGAATACGTATACGAATAGGTCCCTCTCTCTCTCTCTCTCTCGCTGTCTTTGAGAGACGTTCAAGAAATAACTCAAGCAAAAAGCCAAAAGAAAAACGAAGTGGCCCAAAGAAATCAGTCAACTTTGGCGGTGGCTTTTTCCATGCATCGCTGACTGCGGTAGGGTTCTGTTCTTCTTTCGTTCTTATAGAGGGAGCGGAACCCCTCCTTCTCATTAGTGGTCGGTCGCTCTCTGGGAGGCTTTCTCTTTCCACCTGGGCTTTAATCTATTTGGCTTTTTTCCGTGTGACATTCCCTTTAGCTATTTTGCATCTACTATATGTATTTTTTTTCTTTTTTTTTTGCTGCTCTTTCTCGTAATAAATTTGTTAACCCAACGACTCAATTGGTTCCCCCTCCACCTGCACCTCCTCCGCCGCCTTGGGATTAAGATTGGGATTGGGCCTGAGTCTGTGTCTGTGCCTGGGCCTAGGCCTGGGTTTCCCTTAATAACCTTTTTGCTTTTTTTCTGCTTTTCTGCTTTTTTGCTTTTGCCGTTGTGTCAAATCAGGCGAAAATCGTTTTAAAGCTTTGACAACTACACGAACAGCTTGTTGTTGGCCCTGTTGCACCGTTGTTGCTGTTGTTGCTGTTGTTGCTGTTGCTGTTAGCCATGTTGCTGTCTCTCTAGCTGCTTGGAGAATTAAGAGGCAGGAGAGGCATGAGAGGCAACAACAACTTGGGCAAACAATACGCCCGCTCCGCAAGCATTTTGAGAAACGACTTGCAACAGTTAGAAAGTCAACGTTGCAGTGCCTCCAGTTCCAGTGCCTCCATTTGGAGTTCTTTATACACAACTGCCACACAGCAACACCACTTGCAACAGCAACAACAACTTGCTGCAAAGTTTTTCATCGTCGTCTGGCTGAATTTTCATGGATTTTTACGAGATTTTTGCAGTTTACTTTTTCTACTTTTTCTTTTGGCGACGGAGGCTGCTGCTTCTGCTGCTGCTGCTGCCGCTGTCGCTTCTTCCCTCTCGCCTTAGGGGCGAAAATGTTAACACCATGTTGCAGTTGTGGACTTGTTGTTGCAGTTGCTCCTATTGTTGTTGCAGCAGCAGCAGCAGCAGTTGCAAGTCCGCACTTGAGTAGCTTTTAATTTATGTGACTGTTCAAACCGTTGACAAACAGCATTACAACGTGTCTCGCAAATTTATGGCTCGACTCGGCCCCTCACTGATGGAGCTGTCCCATAAATACAGTTCTTCGGAGAGAGAGATAGCGACAGCATGGCATGGCATGGCATCGCATCTCCTCGCCTCGGATCGATTGGGCCAAGTTAATTGAAAGGAGGAAACTCTATCCAAAGACATTGACAAGCAAATCTCAGAGATGGCAGTATCCCATGGCTCAATGGAGGACTCGTGTGTTTCGCTAAGGATCTGCCATGTGCTCATAAATTTGGCCGACACTTTTGGGCCCAGCAAGCATTTAATGGCCAAGAGAAGAGAGCGACAGAGACAGGGACAGAGAGGGAACCAAGTTTAGGTTGGATTTCCATGGCGTGGCAGGCATTCAATTGGAACGAAGCGATTGCCACAACAATTCGTTATGTTTTCGGCGCCCAAAGAGCAGCAGCAGCAGCAGCAGCAGCAGCAGCGGCAGCAGCGGCAGCAGAGGAAAAGCACAAGCCAAACAACAGCTCTAACCCCAACTCCTAGTTCCTAGCTCCACCACTTGGCTAACTGACTCTCGGACCAACAATGAATGCATTTTCAATGGCGTCTGCGTCTCTAACTGCAGCTGCGGCAGTTGCCCCAAAGGCAGGCTTGCTGGCTGGCTGGCTGACTGGCAACTCTGTGGCCAACCATTTGGACAAACCATCGAAGCATTTTTGGCTTTTGGCGTTTTTCCTTTTTGCCTTTTGCCCCATTCGCTTTGTTTTTCTCGGTCGCGCTAAAATTTAATGCCCACCCTTGCAGCACACCCTCCTCCCCCACCACTGCCCCGATACTGTGCACTGCTCGGCTCCCACCTGAAAGCACGTGGGGTGCGGTCAGCCGCCGCCGCCGTTTGGCCGTTTGCTGCATGCACCTCGAGGCCGGCCGCCGCTGCGCGCATTTTCCGTCTGCGGTTTGCAGCTGGACGACCAGCCTTACATCTGGACCAACAGCAGCCCCTCCCCAGCTCCCCGCAGCTCCCCGCAGCTCCCCTGGCTCTTCTACCCACAGCTTTAACTTCAGGTCCCAGTTCCAGGCCCAGGCCCAGGTCCAGGTTTCGGGCCGGTCACATTTTTGTGCATTGGCCAGCCCCAAACGAAAAGTGGCCAAAATTATAATCTATGCACAAGGGGCGTGTAGCGTAGGCAATGGATATGCTTTCCAAACTACCAAAAATTGTCCAAGACCAAAACCAAGCCCAAACCGAAGCCGAAGCCGAGGCCCATGCTGCAGCTGGAGTCCACTGGGAGTCGAGTGAAAGTTTCCAAATGAATAAGCCAGCCTCATGGGATGTGACTAATTTGGTTAATGCCAAAAAGAGTGCCACAGTTCCAGAGTTCCACAGATCCAGGGGCGACTACTCAGCATCCAAGTTCAGTGAGCAATTTGAATTTTAAATCCAAATAACTAGGGAAAAAGTAAAAGGCAAAGGACTTTTGATAGTTCAATAGATAGAGCCCCCATTCTGATGAGTTTTCCCATCACTCGCAGGGCACTCGGGGGCAGAGCAGGGCAGGGCAGGGCATCCATCTCCCAATTCAAGAAGCACTGAACCAACCACAAGATGATCTGTGAGGGGCGTTTCGCATTTTGCGTAATCTTTCTCAGCTACGAGAGATCCCATTCCGTCCCATCCCATTCCCACAAAAAAGGTTCAGTCAGATATTAATTATAGGCTTTTGGGGGCAGCTCTGTCTTCACCTGTGCTGTGAGCGCGCCTGTGTGTGCCCCCGAGGGGCACCAGGTCCATCACAAGAGTGTTAAATACAACAGAGAACACAAGCAAATGAATCAATTACTTGTGTGATTTGTTGTGCATCAAATTTATCTGTGAATAGGCTTGGAATATTATTCATTTGATTCATTGCCCGACACATTCAATTAACGTGATGGAAAACTGATTAAAGAACTCATAAACGAGCCAGAGAGAGAGAGAGAGGGGGAGCGAGAGAAAATTGTGTAAAAATTAAATTGAATTTCGATATTTCGATATTTCGGATAAATATAAACGAGCACACACACACACATATGTACATATGTATGTATGTGTGTTTGGCCGATGTTTGGTGGCCGGCACTGTTGCAGATTAAAAAGGAAGTCCCCTATGCGGGTGGGTTGATGGAAAGGAAAGGAAAGCGGCGACTAGTCTGACGGATCTGTGTCGCCGCCAAAAAGCAACAATTGAAATTTCAATTTAATGCGAAATTGAATTCAATTGAAGAGCATTGAAAGAGCAGAGGAATGAGAGCACGAGAGACGAGTCTGTGGCCAGCGCCACGGAGGTTCAGGTTCAGGCACGGGCTGTTACTATATGATATATGTATGTACTATACAAAGAGGGCTATTTAAGTGCTAGATACAGTGCACTACATTACCATATGGACTGGCAAAATAAATAAACTTTAATTCAATGGAAAGATCATTCCCAGAGGTTTGGGTCTTTGGTCTTATTTCTCCGAAACGTACTGTACTCTCTGTATCTGTCTGTTTCTGTTTCTCTTGTGCGTTGGCGGCACACTTTTGGTAGAGACTATGTCCATTAATTGAGCTTTAATTGGCATTTGGCATGTACTACTCGTACTCGTAGATCCGTATGACAGAGGCATATGGCTCTCGAGAAGAAGGCAAATCAAAGTACCCAGCACCGGACGACAGCTAAAAACTTGAACAATGAGCAACCAGAGACAGGCGGAGCTCTGGCTGTCATATGCGCGATTCTGTTTCCTTATTTATGAGCAGATGACATGGTCCGTTGTCCGCTGTCTGCTGTCCGCTTTCCGTTGTCCAGCTCTGGGCCCATCTAGTGATTCATCACCGGGGCCTTGACTGGTACATTGGGACTCTGTCTGTCTGTCTGTCAACATGCCAGGCGACGCGTCGCGGAGATTTGGCGGCGACTTCTGGTCGCTGGAGCACTACTACGTGCTGAAACTTGTGGCAGCCACATTAAAGCGAAAAACTACAGTGAAATGCGAGCCAAGAAATAGAAGAAGGGTTAATGAGACTTGGCCATCAAACTGTTCTGTGTAACGCATGGGGCTTGGGGCATTATGGGTTTTCAGCAGAGAGAGAGAGAGAGAGAGAAAAGCCTACAAGAGGCAAGACGCGCAACATTTTACGACATAGTTTTCCACAGGGCGATGTGAAGTCTGACTGCTTTCCACAGAACCAACATAAAGCGACAAACTTACCGTCCGACCGAATCCGACTTCTCTGTGAATCAATCAAACAATAAGTCAGGCAGCCAGCGTGGGGTACACAGGCATGCGGTACACTTCATTAAAAATAAATAGTAAATGGTAAATCAAGACAAGCAAATCGAGACACGGACAGCCACCCACAGGAAGCGGAGCCAGCGGAGCAGCAGCGGACCAGACCAGAGCCCCGGACCGGAGCCCCTTCTCGAAACACTCTCCACTCCATGCCATGCCACACCACTCCACGGACAGCTGTCAGTCGGTGTTCCCCGATCTATCTACAAATCCAGCGACTGCCTGACATTTGACATGCGTTTGCGGTGGCTGCTCTGTGGCTCTGTGACTCTGTTGCTCTGTGCCTCTGTGGAGACCCCAACAAATGAGGGAGCCCCAGCAGCAGCAGCCCCAGCAACTGACTTTCAAGGGGCATGCAAATCCGGGACAGACGGTAGCCAAAAAGTCACTGCCAGGGGTCCCCAGCTCTGGCGGAAAATCCAAATGGTAATACAAGCCAAAATGCAAAGCGATTTTCCGCCGCCACCGCCAGCACCACCGCCGCATTGGGCATTCAATCAAAGTCGAGAGCTCCGTTTGGGCCTTTCCAGTTTTGGCCAAAACTCTTTACAGTAATTTATGCTCATTTGTAAGCATGAAAAATTTGAATCATTCATCAAAGGCTCTGTCCGGAGAGACAGACTACCAGGAGACTGCAGGGAGCGTACGGTGTTCCCGATCTCTTGAGGGGATTTTGTGGGATTTTAGGCTGAAGAATGACCTTTCTAGAGGAGCAGCCCCTAATGAACATCCCTAACATAATCTGTAAGTTCAGGTTCATCTGAAGCATGACCACTTACGGGAAATACCATTCCAATCGATCTCCATGGAGGTGCACCCCCAAGCACTCTTTTGTCTGTTTGTCGCAGGAGCACCAGCACCCCTTAATATATCAGAGGAATAACTTCTCCTTCTGCGTTTGCCTTCGACAATCACTTGGAATCGGAATCCGAATCGATGGATCCACAGATCTGGTTTCTTGCAGGCAGACCTTTTATGGGCGCTGGCTCCGAGGAACGACAACGAAACATTAATCAACAGCAGCAGCAACAACAGCAACAACAGCAATTACAACAAATTGTTTCAAATGCGGCAGGCGCACAGCCACAGCGACAGCGACAGCCAATCAAATGCGAACGCAACATCGATGTTGTTGCTGCCTGTTGCACGTTGCACGTTGCTGTTGCTGTATTGCCTGTCGCGCTGCTCCACATTGCTGTTAACCACACGGCAAATGACGGGCCAACAACAACAGAAGTCGACACACAGCATCATCGACAGGCCAACACCAACAACAACAGCAACACAGCGAACACAGCCAACAGAGTTTCCATCAAAATAATTGGCCAAAAGCAGCGCAGCGATCAATTGTTGTTGGCGGGCAAGGAGAAATGGATGCGATGCTTGGTTGCTGGTTGCTGGATGGATAGATGGATGCCATGCCATGCCATGCCATGCAATGCCGTTTTTAGTGAGGAAATTACCAATCGATATGGTAGCGAACCATCGATACCGATAACGATAGCCGTTTATAGCTAAAAGTTGCATGTCCCCTTTGAGTTTCTGTGCCTCCCCCTGCTGCACGGCTGCCCTGCAGTGGTAAGCAAATATGACACAGGGAAAAAGTTGAAAAAAATAAATATTACAACTAGAGGATACCCCGCACTTTGATGGACATTTCTGCTGGAAGGTGCTCGAGGAAGCTTAAAGCTTAAAGTTTCTTTCCCAGTGTGGCTCAGCACTAAACGGTGGCTTTTCATGTCTTCCGCCATCTCTCTCTCTCAGCGAAGTTAGTAATAGTAGTAGCGATGATCACAAAGATATGCTACTTCTACTGTTCTACTATCTATGTATTACGATCTATTCAGAAGTATAGATTTCATTGGAATATTACGTCCATACAGATGTACATACATGACATACCCCTGTGTACTGTGCCATTTACAGGGTATACAAGAGTACTACATGCCCTGCAGCATTTTCCCCTGGCTTGGGGGGCTAGAAACTGCCTGGAAACGTGCTCGTCAAGCATTTTTACAATTTTCAAAAAGGCATAACACACACACACACAGACACACAAACACACATGCAATTCCCTTTGGGGTTATTTATTTGTGTGTTGTTCAGAGGTTTTGTTTTTTCTGTCGCTGCTGTTGTTTTCGTTGTTGCAACGTCAATGGGGTACCGGCGGAGGCGTGCGGTGCAGTACAGAGTGCAGTTTTGTGTAAACAATAACGAAACACATTTGTGACGCGTGATTTTGCATAAGTTGGCACACACACAGTTGGCTCCTCATACAAGAGGAGTCGGGGGAGGGGTAGGGGAAGGGGGTTGGGGTTGGGGAGATGGCACTCATGCTGCTGCTGCTGCTGCCACAATCATCCTTTCACCCGAAACACAAAAACCCATTGAAAGAGAGACCGAAATTCGATTAAATGTCGGTCCAATGAAATCGGAAACAAAAGCGTTTATCCGTTCAGTTATAGCCGCAAAGAAGCAAACTCCATTAACCCCACCATCAAACAGTAGATATATCCTCAATATATATTCGTACGAATTGCGAGTTTAAGCCACAAAATGAATGAAGACATTTTTATGGCCAATTAAGCGACCGCCACAGAAATCATAAATAGCCAAAATGAGCACCCAAAAAACAAAAAAAAAACCAATGAGAAAAAAAAACGAATAAAAACCGATCCAAAATCGAATCAATTCCAGACAGCTTAAAAACTCATTATGCAAATTGGTTTTGTTTTGTTTTTTGGGCTGGGGGATTGGCAAATCTTTCGAATGAAATCTGTGGCAACCTTTGGCGCTCTGGCTGTCGCTTGTAGCTAGCCTTAGTCCCCACTTGGCCCCACACAAATTGTCGGCCACCCACTCGGAACGAGTCGGGAAATTAGCTGCAAACTAATCTCCGATCTTCAACGGAGGAGTCTCTCGAGGAGTCTCGAAGTCTCTCACCTGATCGCGGGCCAATTGGAACCAGGTCTTGATGATCAGCGCCAATCGGGTATCGTGATAGTTCTTCGTTGTCTTCACACTGATGAAAATGTCATCCAGTTCGGTGATGGGCGGCTGTGGCGTCGCTGTCACCGCTCGCTGCGACAGGTCGTGGAGCAACTCCCCGTTTCGGCTGCGACGCGCGAGCTCTGTGAGCAGCGTGGCCGTTGGCCGCTCGCTGACCTCGATGTCGCTGAAGTTGAAGCTTCGGATGTCCTTGCGGATGATCACGGTGGTGGGTGAGGCAGCGGCGGCAGCTGCAGCCGCCGGCTGGGTGGGCGTCGAGCTGGCCGAGTGCAGGGCATAGTCCTGGAGCAGCTGGTCGCGATGTGTGGTCACAACAGGTTCATTGGCATTGGCATTCGCATTCGTATTCGTATTGGCATTGGCATCCACCTGGCTGTGCGGCACCTGGGAGGGAGTCAGAGAGAGTGGGAAAGAGAGTGGTGAGAGGGTGGGTTAATGTAAATTTGTTGTGTAAATCGCACGTAGGGCAATAAAAAAAGATTGAAGACGCCTATGCCACAGAGAGACAGAGACAGAAACAGAAACAGAACCAGAGACGACCCATCATCTACAGGTCCAACTCCGCCTCCGCAGGCGTTCGAGGCATTTTCACCTGGCAAACAAAGGCGAACTTCAATGGCAAACAACAATGGCAAACAAATGAGCAGCAGCGGCAGAGGCAGAGGCAAGCAGAACAAACAGAACAGTGCCACAACATCTCCCCCTGCCCCCTCTCATAAATGCTGAGTAAGAGCAAACACACACAGAAAACACACCGAAACGGGGATCGGGATTGGGTTTGGGTTTGGGCTTGGGATAGGGGGATCTGGGGATTGGAACTCTTTGGTGCTCTCGCTCTCTTCTGGTTGCTTGATTAATTTCCACTGATAACAGGTTCATTTGCTTTTGTTGAATGCTCGTCGTCGTCATCGTCGGCGGCTCTTCAATTGCTCTTTCCAGATCTCCTCCATCTCCGCTCTTTAATGACCCACTGGAATGGGGACAGGTGGGGAGTGGTAATGTTGGTGGTGGTGGTGGTCTCTTTGCTCTGAGGCGATTCTGATTGAAGAGTGCTGATAAGTGGCAGACACAGCACTCGAATGATGAGACACCTCGACCTGAGGAATACCCTGGTAGCTATAGATCTACTTTTCCCAACGAATTTCCGTTTCTCTATGCAAATCAGAAAACCGAACTTCCGTCATAAATCCATTCACAGAATAAAGACTGAATCTCTATCCCTTTCCCTCTCTACGTTTTGGGAGCTGTTTCACACGATATTCCCCCGTTGATAGCACCAGCCAAAAATTGTGGACAGATAGTCTCATAGAATTTTATGGCCGCACGATCGGCTAAAAGACAAAACGGTGTTGGTGTTTCTGTTGCTGTTCCAATATATAATAGAGCCAGCCCCAAAAACGAAGATCATCGAGCCAGTCTCAGAGAAGAGGCTGCCGCTTCCTGAACACAGAAGAGATACATTTGTATGTATGACAGTGGCACAGGTGTAAACGGCTGCTGGTGCTGCTGCTGCTGGGAATTGGAAAGCTGAGACGATCTGATGATGGGCTGCTGCTGCTGCTTCTGCTGCTGTTTCAAGCAATTAAAAAGCTGAAATATTAATTTGGCCGAAAGCAGCAGAAATCGCGAGCTACAATAAAGATCTGAACGGTAAAGATACTCGCACTCTGGGAGAAGTCGTGACGGGAATCGTGTGAGCGAATGTGAGCGACAGTGAAAGCCGTTCGCTGAGTGGGTTGCATAAGCCTCCCCTGGGGGACACGCCTCTGTGCCTCAGTGCCTCTTTCAATCAGAGCCTTCGAGGTTCGAGCCACATACTAGATATTCAAGGTTCATGGTGCATTAGAATGTGTGGTGGTGGTGGATTGGATGCCATGATGCAAGCAGAATAATATGCAAATGAAGAACATGGAGAACCGCAGCAGGCAAAGCTTTGCGACACTTTTGCTCGAGCGGCGAATTACTGGAACGTGAGCAAACTAACAAGCGACAGATACGGATACAGATACCGAAACAGATACAGATACAGGCAGAACGTGTGCCCATATATGCTGCACGCCTGCACACACTGCACACTACACACACACAACAGATACAGATACAGATACAAGACACTAGACACTACAAGTACAAGTACAAGCAATAGAGACAATCCAATGGATACAAAGAGATACAAAAGAGAAACCAAATCAAATTCGAACAAATCTACAACTCTCTGGGGTATCGTTTCGGAGGGGGGGGGGGGGGGGGGGGGGGCGACACCGGTGCCCCCTTCCACGCCCACTCCAGTGACTAATGCTTCATTAGCCAAGTGATTAATATGTTTATAAACATTTCCATGTCAATTAATAACGAGATTGGAGACTGAAGAGACTGAAGAGACTGGAGAGACTGGAGTGACTGGAGGGGGCGATATAGAGGTGAAGATGTGGCCACAGATGGAGGCCACAGAGAGGTGTGTTTGTGTGTGAGAATGATATAAAAGGGCGCCAAATCTACTCTGCGTTCAGCCCCCTTACTCTCCGGAAGATTAATGAGTAAATCTCTTACGATTTTTATATAACGGAAAACATAAATCAGCGAAATATCAAAAGAATTCCCTAACCAAAAAAAGGCATCCAGCTGGGCGGCAGAAAGAAAGACAGACAAAGAAAGAGAGAGAGAGACAGAGAGACAGAAGAGTCTGAGATCGAGCAGCGGAAAAATCTTCATTAAATGCTGTTTAACAATATTATCCGTAAGATACAAATCTAAGATAAGATGCACACAGGCAGGCAGTCGGCTCAATTAAGCGACCACCAAAAGATACGCTGCTGCTGCTGCTACTTCTGCTGCTGTTGCTGCTGCTGCTGCTGCTGCTGCAGAAGATACAGATACATTGCGCCTTTATCAGGCGCCTACAAGCGCTTGCTGCAGCTTAATGTCGTCAGCTTTTTGGGCCCTCAAGTTGGCAAGAAGATGAGGAGATGCTGCTGTTGCTGCTGCTGTTGCTGCTGCTGCAGCTGGTTTGGCCATGGGAATGGCTGGGATGCATGGGTCCCGGCTGGGGCACCTGCTTTCGGTCGATCGGGGGCCGTGTGGCAGAAACAGGAATCCCATACTCATACCCCTACCCATACCCAATGCCCAGACCATCATCAGGCAGCCGTCCTCTGTCTTCGCTGATTTGCATGCTCCTCAACTCGAGAGCCCCGAGTGCCTCGAGAGCCCTGCCTGTTGTTGTTGTTATTGTTGTCATTATGTATTTACCAGGGCCACAACTCCAACCACGACTCGCAATCGTAGTCGTAATCGTACTTCGGTACTCGAATCAATCTCTTCAGGGGAACTGGTCATCAAACGCCACCATTCTGTGCGCCACTTTAAACAAATTCGTTTGACGATTATTATTTGTTTCGTTTATGATTTATGCGTCAGTCACACGCGATTGTAGACGTGACATGGGGGGCTCCAGTGCTGCCTCCAGTGCTCGCAACACACCTAATTTCAAAATTATTGCTTTATCAGCCCGAAAGGCCAAACCCCAAACACCAAACCCCACACACGACAATTGAGAATCGAGACACAGTTTAGTGGCGTTGTCCAGTTTCGAGGAATCCGAAACGAGTCAACACACAGCAGTATTTTCCGTTTTTATTTTTTTTTTGTATTTTTGCGCAACACAAAAATTAAACAAATTGTACGTTGCATGCAGTTTTGTGGTCGCTACAACTACCAGAAGCAGCAGCAGAAAAAACTACAAAAATTAATTGGGACAAGTCACAGACCTCTGATGGAAGAGGAGGCTCTGCTCTGCCCTGCTCTGCTCGATGGAAAAAGAACTTCAATTGAAAAGTGCTACAACCGCAACAGCAACAGAAACATAAACTGCCCGTTGTCAACTGTTTTTGAATCCGGTTAAGCATTTAGTAGTCAGATATATACGTACGTATGTGTATTGTATGTGTAGCACTGGTCATTTCTGTCTGGTTTCCGGTTAGCCCACACCAAAACAATAACTACATGGGAACACAACAGCTACAACAACAGCTGTAAGATCCGCAAAAGCAACAGGCCAAAACATCCACAACGTTGTCCAAATTAAAACAACATAAACATAAAGTTTTTAATTATACTAGAGGCCGAATAACTCGTACACAGGAGGAGTAGAGGAGCACAGAGGTGGTATAGGGGTACGACGAGCTACCAGAGTGAAGACCACATGGCAAAGATGAGCCAAAAGTTGGGCAATTGAGTTGCAAATTGCAGAGGCAGGGATAAGGGTAGGAGCTGAGGCAGTGACTGGGACAGGGCAGAGCAGAGTGACAAGTGCAGACGCATACAGGGAACAGTGTACAGAACAGGGTCTGCAAATTGGATATTGGATATACATATATATATTATTCAGGGTACAAGGATGGTTTCTATCATGGAATGGAATCATATATGAGGATGAGGTAAGGCAATATCGTTAGAGTGACTAATTCTTGCCCCAGCAACGGGCATTACTCATCGAGAGGGCGCTTTGCATTGCGGTTCTTGAGAATATATGTCAATTCTTTAGAAATATATTTTTTTTATTTGATTTCCACAAACTATCGCTGATCAAAATTATTTGGAAAAGTTGTAAGTGATCAAAAACGATCAAAGCTATCAAATATTCCATAATTACAATTAAAAGTAATTAACTTTTGTTAAAAATAAATCGTTTTGAATGGTTCCAAGTAATTTTAAATGAAACTAGTTTGAAATTGTCTTAATGTAGAAAATAGCATGATCCTTGAGGATAGGAACAATTGTTTCCGAGATCCTATGAGAGCGGAGAGCTCCTCTCCCATTATTTCACATTTCCCGAAATGCACAAAATGTTTACTATTTTTGGATGCAACAGGAGCCGCGCTGTAAGCCAATTCCCACGTGCCTCCGCTATTCGTTATCTGTAGATATGGCTGATGCGACTCTCCGGCTAGTGGACTCTTCCTACGACTCCTCCCTCCCTCCTTCCTCCTTCCTGCACTCCTTCCTGCCGATGGCTGGTAATATTAGCACACAATATTTTATTACACAAAAATTTATGCAAAGCCGAACAAAAAATCAAGAACAGCAACAATAAACGGGGGACAGGACAGGTACAGGGACAGGGCCCTGACAGACAGAACAGAACAGAACAGAACGCAACGGAACGGGGGATATCTGAAAGCTTTGGCGACGCTCTGCCGACGGCATCTCAGCGAAAAGTAAAAAAAAATAACGAAAAAAAAGCAACCCAAACCCAAACTGAAACTGTTTTATATGCAAGGCAAAAGTCCAAAAGGGGGGAATCCAGCTCCAGCTCCAGCTCCAACTCCATTTCCAGCTCGGAATCGGCCTCAAAGACGCAGGCAAGGGCGTAAAAGGTTTTAACGGCCGGAGCCGGACGTCGGACCTGTGGGACGCATGCGCGCAGCTGCAAACGTCGCCGGCGTTGATTTATGAAAGTGCACGATCGGGTGGGAAGGAACTCGGACTCGAAGTTGGAGCGGGAATGGGAGCGGGATCGAGAATCATGCAAATTTGGACCACAGAGATCCCTGCGTATGACAATTGCCAAAGCGAGTGCCTCGCCCACGCACATGCGCAGAGCCAGTTCTATTTTCCTCTCCTATTTGGTGTGGGGAGGGGTTTCTTCACTCACTTGGATGCCCGGATATCCGTAGGCGCTCTGGTAGAGCATCAGCGTCATATAGACGACGGCAACGGCGAGTGTCATGGCTTGCAGGAGGCGTTTGAAACGTTGCGGCAGCGAGAGCACAGTCAGGCTCATCATATGTCGGACACACCGCACTACGCGAACATCGATCCGATCTGTCGATCGTACGAGTACTTGTCAATCACTGTCTCAGTCTCAATCTTAATCACAATTCCAATCCCAATCACTGTATATGGAAATTCTCGCAAAAAATTGTTACAGCTTTTATTTGGCTTTCGTTCAAAAAATAACGCGCGCGCATACGTCTTGCTTGTTGCAAGTTTGGGGCGAAACTGACGAGAGTGGTGGCGTTCCAGCGAAAATCGTAAACAAAACAGAAACCAGAAAGACCAGAAAACATACCCCGAGCAGGGAGAGCGACAGAGATCGGGAAAGAGAGCTCACTCTCTCAATGCTCCAATTGGAAGCGTGGGCCGGCGAGAGATAGAGAGAGAGCGTACAGCTGCAGCTGGATGTGCATTAACACAAGAACAACTGCAGTTTTCCAATCGGAGCAAATGTCTCTCTCTCTCTCTTCGGCACTTCGTGTGCGCATGCGCTCGTTCTTAGTCGTGTTCCGCTCTCTGTCCCTCTCTCTCTCTCTCTCCCTGTGGATCTGCTGATCGGTCGGCTATCGTTGACTGGTTGGTTCCGCCTCGGCATGTGCCACAGTAGCTGCCGAAGGCGATCTTCCTCCATCCCGAGTGGGGATCTATCTCGTGGGCGTCCGTCCGTTCCCCGTTCTTTTAAGGTCTCTCTGTCCTGTCTTTCGGCCCTTGGCGGCATGTCCTTATACAATCTGTATGCCATTCCTTACCCAAGTTGGCAGGGCTCCGGATTGGGAGACTACTCTTCCAGTCCTCCAGTCCGCCAGCCTCGCCTCGCCACTCCTCTCTGCCGTCCCCACTCCCATTGCGACGACAATTCCATTAAAAGTTGTACGTTGTCACTTTGCGTTAACTTATCTGTGGAGCATGTTGTGCGATCGCATTTTTATTGTCGCCATTGTCTCTTTTTCTCCCCCGTCCTGCCCGCCCTGTCTCTCTTTTCCAGCGCTGCCCACACATTCAAGCCTGCCACATCTCCTCACGTGCTTCACCGTACTCCTCCTTCTCCTTTTTGCCTTTTTGTCGCATGGATTTCTGCGGCACTTGGTCTTTTCCTCACTTGACAATGCTTTGCATGCTCCTCCTGCCTCCTGCCTTTTGCCTCTTGTCTGGTTCTCTCGCTTGTCATATTCCATGTTTGTGGCATCTACAAAAGCTCTTGCGGCTGCCTGTGCCTCAGCTGACGCAAGCTTCGCTGCTCGCACAATCAGCCACTCGGCATCTTGTTCGCCGTCCCTTTGTGCGCCTTTCGCCTGAATTGCATTAACCAGAGAGTCAGCAGAGCCAGAGACAGAACCCAATCCCGGAGCCAGGACCAGAGCCGAGACCCCAAACCCCAAGCCAACCTTGTTCTGCCACAGAAAAAGACATCGGTCGACTCGATTCCACCTCCTCCTCCTCCTCCCGCCGCTCCTCATTCCTCATTTTTAATGTGCAATTTTGTATGTACAGCTCGTAGCCATGGAAAGTATCTCAGTGTGAGTGTGTTTGCATAGCTGTGCTGGTTAGGCATGTGCCACGGCCCCAACCTCAACATCAGCTCCAGCTGCAGAGTGAGGCTATGTCTGCGGCTGCGGCTACGGCCTAGGCTGCTGCCTAGCTCCGTTTATCGGCCGACCTAACCTTGTTAGGATTGTAAAATGTAAACCGAAGGCGTTGCTATGGACTCAGTCCTCCACTTGGACTTGCACTGGGAGAAATCTTAGAGCTGATTGCAAGAGCAATCACAGACCAAAGTAATCTTGAAGGAGTGAATAATCGCTGAATGAAAGTGACTCAGGTGTTTCTCTACGTGTACTAAATACTAGGTCTATCTCTAGTTCACTCCACTCCACTCCACTATCCTCTCCACTTCGCTTGGGCTGGCACACGCTCAAGTTGCCCCCGTCCTCGTTCATCGTTAATCGAAAACGGGCCCCAGCACAGTCGCCCTGCGGTTAGGAGTGTCGCCAGGCCAAAGCGAACGAACCAAAGCGCGCTGGCGGTTGGAGGATGGTGGAGCATGGGACATGTAACAGTGGTGGATCGCTCGTGGTGGTGGATCGAGGAAGGTCGAGTAAGCCCTGGCTGGCGAACAACTGTGTGCGCGTGCGCAACCGCCAATCTGGCAATGTGTTCATTTCTGAGTCCACTTTGGGGTCCATATTTTCGTTTGGGTCGGGCTAAAAATTATGCCCGGTAGTCATGCCAGACCAGGCATGGGGCAGACCAGACCAGAGCAGTCCAGAGCAGAGCAGAGCGAAATTAAAGCGAGCATTTGACTGACGGACTGACGCAGTCAGTCCCAGGAACTGGGAAAACCAAGTGAGTGACTAGTTGACTGCCCAGACACACGGCTTGATTGCACGCCTTGTCCCACGTCCACATCCACATAGCTTCATTGACGTCCACGTCCACGGAAATGAGAACAGGAATGAGACTGGAAATGAGAATGGGAATGGGAATTGGAATGGGGTATTGGAGGCAAATCAGAGACACCGACCGACACCCAACCGAGACGCAGCGGTCGACCATACGTCATGGAGCATGGACTCGAGTCGAGTCGAGTCGAGTCTCTTCTATGCATGCATAGGATAGGTCCCCCCCACATGGCCCCGTACCCATACCCATACCCATAAGCGTACACAATTCGCATTCGATTTTGATGCGTATTGATGGGTGCCCGGCCAGCATGTCTGACGCTAAGCACTCGGAGATTAATGGTTCCGAATTAGTCAGTGTCACTTATTGGAACGTTGAGCCCTCTCTGCCTCTCTGTGCGCTGCATGCAGCATGCTTCATCGGTCGGGGAAACGGGAACCGTAAACCGGGAACAAGGGGGGGCTTAAGCTTACCCATTAGTCCAGCAGCCGGCTTCCAGCTGTAGTCAAAATAAAAGGCAATTACAAGTCACAACACAATGAGTACGTACAATTGAAGGTACAAGATCGTCGAGGGCTAAAGGAAAGCCTGAAAGCTGAAATACCGAAAGAGCTACATGAAAATTAATTTCGACATTGTGTATTCGATATTATCGATCAATAACTGTCAACACAGCGGTTCGATTTTTGTCTGCGATACACTGCAAAAGGGTACATGGGCTGTGAAGAGAATTCCGACTGGGAAGACAAACAAAAGACAGTACCAACTGAACAGAGGATTAAATAATCCACATAAAAAAACAAGAAGGAACGTTGTGCGCCGCGGTCCTTGCTGCGGCTCTACCTCACACCTGCTACTCAGTCAGTATATAATATATATGACAGAAAGATAGACGGACGATCAGACGTGGCAATATCGACTCGGCTATTTGATGCTGAACAATTATATATGCATATACTGCATGGGGTCGGAAACGCTTTCTTTTGGGTGTTGCACATCAACTTTCTCCACAAATTTAATATACCCCTTTACTCCTCGAGTACTGGGTATAAGAACGCCAATGAAAAGTTGACGAATAAGTAAGTCTTATAATGTTTTATAGCGAATCGTTTAGCTGAAAATCGAAAATCGGATGGAATCAGAGAAGCATCACAGAAGGGCATTGCGAAATCGACTTGGCCTCGCGTCTTGAGTCGCTTTTTATCTGCTGCACCCAAAATGTAATACAAAATTGTCTTGTATTTATTTCTTTACAGATTCTTGGTGAGTTTCGATTTAAGATTGCGGGTCACAGTGGAGAATGGCTGGGATACTGGCAGATACTGGGAGATTGGAAGACTGGGAGACCACCTGGCGTCTGCAGACCACGCTAATTGCATTGATGGTACGTAGAGGGTACAAAGGAAAGTTGCCAGGTGATGATATCAGCATGATCAAGCACTTAAGTAAGTACAAATGATGGCCCCCTTTTAAAGCAGAGTTCAGAGCCGCCCCTCTGCTCCCTACTCCCTCTTTTCGAGTCCCGTCCGAGCATCACGGGGGCTGGACTGAATAGTTTGAAAAGTTTACAATTTGTTGATTCAACGCGGCATGAAATCGGTTTTGAAACTTTGTTGAACTTTAATTAACCGATTTCTGTTGGGTTGGGGGTGGAGCAGACAAGCAGAAAAGGAGAAATGGAGAGGACGAAGAAAAAGAGAGAATCATAGAAATAAGTTAAATTACATTTAAGCCGATTAAAGTTCAGTTTGTTTTCAGCAAAAAACGATTCGATTTGATTCGATTTGTCTCGTTTGCGGGATGTTTGAGGGCTAATGGCGATCGAATGTCGACTGTAGACTGTCGGCACAGAGGGTTCCGCTCACAAAGTTCATTAAGACCATGGCCGGACGGGGTTAATACGTTGAGCAAAGCCATAAAACTCGAACTCGTTTCCCGGTGGCAGAAGCAGAGGTAGATGCAGAGGCAGAGGCAGCGGCAGCGGCGCGCTACGCATACTTTTGTGATGATTTTTCCCAAAACCTAATTTTCAATTTACCAAAACAATTAACAACAATTTTATTGGCTTTTAAGCCATGCAAACACTTGAGACGCTCCACTCGCAGGGGAAAACAGTGAGCGGGGCGCATCGTAAAAATCCACGAGTGTATCTCTCGGATACGCACACACACACACACACACACACACACATACATACAGATACACACACGCACGCACAGTGTGCCGCTATTGATCAAGTGTTTGTCCATCTCAAACATTTGTTTGCCTTCCACCAACCAAGTCGAGCATTCTATAGAAATGCCCAAATGCTCTCGAATTGTGCCCCCTCCTTCCATGTTTGTGTGTGCGTGTGTATCTTTTAATTAACAATTCCGAAATGGTATCTATAAAACTGATGTAACCCGAATCCGCTCTACCTATTTGATTTGTTTGATTGGCAAATCTCATGGTAACCCCAGTTCCAGTTCCCAGTCCCCAGTCCCCAGTCCCAATCCCAGTCGCACCACTCCATTCCATTCCGCATCTGTGGCAGACAGGCATCTGTAAATCTCTGGATTTGTAAAGTAGGTGCCAGCGTGCATGTTATTTTGCATGTTGGCCCCCAATATCCTCCACACTCCTCCATCCTCCAGTCACCTCCTGCTGTCCTGCCGCTGTCCTGCTATCCACACTGTCTTCCTGCTCCAGACTGGGGTTCACCACGTGAGCCGAAATGCTCCAAGAAAGAGGCTGAGCCGCGTGCTAGGGTCCACAATGTGCCATAAATTTATGACACTACTAAAAATAGTAGTGGTAAATGGCAGTCAGGGAGCAGTCTGTGTGCGCTGGATGCTGGAAGCTGGAAGCTGGTACACCGAGAGTATCTGTGTGCATCTTCGTGTTGTTATGGCGGCTGTTACATTATGTTGCCTTTGTTTCTGGTGCGCATTACACGGGAATGAGAATTATATGCAAGTGAAAATGCCATTTAAAAGCAGATAAATAAACTTAATGTGAATCCGCACCACGGGAACAGTGGGTCTATGGAACTGTAGATGGCAGCAAAGTGTCATTTGTGGAATATTTATGTTAGATATGTGTCGGTTGGTCGGTCGGTCGGTCGGTCGGTCGGTCGGTTGACTAGGCCTCTCTTTATAACATGTCCAATGTCCTGTGGCGCTGCCGAAAGGAATCTAGAGAATATCTTTAAGAAAATACAACTCGTGGAGATTCCAACAGATATATATGTACATGCATACATATGTAAATACATATGTACATATGTATATAATTTTTGGAGCTGGTTATTCCTCACCCACGACGTCTGTGGCTGCTCTATCATTAGGTGAACCGTTAAGCCCGGCTGCCACATCTACTTCACTTCTACCTGTGTGCCCCAAATTGCCTTGCGTGCCACAAACTAGCGTCTGGCTGCAAAAGGCTTTCCCTGCTGCTTCTTCGATCCGATCCCAGCGATAAATGCAGCGTTTGCGATGCGCAAAAGGAAGCTATAAATAACAATTAATTGTATTATTAAACTAATTCGGCAAACGCAGCTCCAGCTACAGGTCCATGTCCAGCTCCAGCTCCATGTCCAGGTTCAGGGCGGACGAAAGGCCGTCAGTCATGCGATGGGCACCATCGCCTGCTAATTTACATTTTGATGGCAGACAGGCAAAAGTAAAAGTACCAACCGTCGAACGTCGTTTCTAAAATTGTGCCCCTCGGCCAAAAAACCAAAACCAGAGACCAGAGACCAGCGACCATCGAACAGAGACCAGCGACCAGAGCAGAGCCACAGAGCAAGTCCCAATATCCAGGCCCAATCAATTATGGAATCAGTCAATGATCAGCAAGGAGCTGCCGTCCGCCGCCTGCACGCAAAGGCAATGGCAATGGCCCGAGTCGCTCAAAAGAAGGGCGCGAAAGTTGCAGAAAGATGCAAATAATGACAACAATTAACGCCCGAAAATGTTGTCCTGTCCTGTCCTGTGCCATTGCGTGTTGAGAAAGCGAATTAAGGGGCCTCAGCAGCAGCAGACCCATCGAGGTATTCATTAAGGCCAACACACGAATAGAAAGTAAGCGGAATGGAAAAACTCTGAAAACTGGGAGAACTCTTAATTAATAGCAAAGATTCCTTGTCCAAATAATCACTATATACTTTATCAATATATTGAGCAATTAGGGAACAGCAGAAGGCAGAGTAATACCAGCACTGGGCCACTCGGACAGATCGATACGCGTTGATTCCAAATCGAATTTCAGATCTATTTGTTTTTCAACAAAGCCGCCATGGATCTTTCAATGAACGGCTTGACAAAGCGGACATCTGTGTAGACACCGGGATACCTTGGGCTGGCACATCCAATGCCAAACGAAACGATGCCACAGACCTGATTCTTGTAGACCAAAGGACCGCCCGAATCGAAGGTGCATGCGTCCTTCTTGCCCAGCACTCCCGCGCAAAACATGCTGTTCGTCAGGTTAACTGCAGAAAATCCAATAAATTAGCAAATGGAAATGATCATAGATCACAGATCACAGATCACAGTAAGAGGAGCACCACTCACCTGTTGCCCTGTAGGTGTCTATGCAGGATCTTCTGCTTAGGACCGGTACAACCACCTTTCGCAGCATGGTCTGGTGGTTAGTGCTCTTGGGATCGATTAGACCCCATCCGGCGACGGTCAGCCGTAGTCCGAGCGTTAGCCTGGTCTGGCAGAGCCTCAGATACGCTATATTTTTGCCCCAGATGGGCCGCGCTAGGCGGGCCAGGGCCACATCCATGTTCATGTCATCCTGGCGAAACGAGCTGGGCGAGATATACTCATCCATGTGCACGCGCTGGCCGTGCTGGGACAGTGACGAGACGCCCGCCTGTACTTCCCACCTGTTCACCAGCTCACGCCCAGTAAAGCAGTGGGCTGCAGTGAGGACTATGCGACTCGCTAGCAGACTGCCCCCACAAATGAAATCGTTGCGGTAGCGCAGAGCCACCAGGTAGCCACCCAGCTTCTCAATGGTCGTATACTCGCCTCCAATGACGCGCGTGTGGACCGATGGCGCGGACACCAACTTCTTCAACATTTGCGTATCGATTGTCTGGTTTTCCTTTGAGTGGACATGATTCACAGCTGCCAATAGCGCGGCCACCAGAATCAGGAAAAGTCGCATTGTGAAGACGGAATGGAGATCAGTTCTTAAAAGCGAGTAGAGATATATATCTATGAGGAACCAACTGGAACTGGAACCCGGCTCATAAGCGTGGCCAAGCGGGTTAAGTGAGACCGATGGGGGTTATCCAAAGGCCAGAACTCCATCTGCTGGAAGGGAAAAACTCGGGAAGCATGCCAATTGAGTCTAATTGCTGTTAATTAAAAAGTTTATGCATTTTTTGTTTGGTCTGCTGCTGTCTACATCGGTTGGGGTTTTGTGTTCCTACGCGAAACTTAAGGGTCGGATCTCCTGCAAGAGCTTGCGTATGTAGTACATCAGCTTCGGATCTCGATTCCGAAGGTCTGTGGCATTTGCATACATGGAGTTGATCAGCTGATGCAGGTCCGAATAGTGCTGTGCGGAGAATTATTTATGAGGCACGATGTACAAGTGATGCTATTTTGATCCTTACCCCAACGTTCCGCCAAGTGAGCTTGTAGTCGAGGGTGTACACGTCCAGGTCATCGGAGCAGAGCTCTTTCACCTCCACAAAGGTGGCGCCATCGAGTGTCACCCTGGCAGTGACATCGGCCCCTTCAACCAGATCCTTGGGGTTGCGCAGCCCCAAGACAATGTCACGTCGCGTGGCCAAACGGTTCCAGTCGGAGCGGGTAAACTCCATCAGCTTGCAGTGCACGGCCATCGCATTGTAGACGTGCATCTCAGCGGCCAAGAGTTTCTGCGAAAAGTAGCCCTTTTCAATGTAAAAGCAGGCATCAGGCTCCGCAAATATATTGATGTTCATCTCCTGGAAACGCTGTCAAATGAACGGGGTGCAAGAGCTTAGTCAGGGCGCTCTGTTTCGTTCGTCAGAGTAAGAGTATTACCTGCCGCATTTCGACAAAATCGGAAATGGGCTCCTCAATGTTCAGAAACTTCTCCGGCCTGGCCTGGTACTCTGTGGGCAGATCGATCACATGGCCCCGTACGCCTTCCTTGCTTATGTACATCACTACGCGAACATAGAAGGTGTCCAACGTGAAGATGACCTCGTCGTGACTGCAAGAGGGTTATACAAATAAATATCGAAATATAAATCGAGATAGAAATACACCTAACATGTGGATCGTGCTTACTTCTCCTCGTTTGGCTCCAGGCACCAGTGTCGGAAGGGGAAGTGAGCGTATCGATTGATGGCGAGTGCAAACACACCCAAACGATCTGTCTTAATCGTTATGGTTCTCTTAAGGACATCGAATTTCGAGTGCAATATGTGATTGGTGGTCCAGTGGAGCACCTTGGGTCGTTCCGCTTCTGACAGGTTCTCCTCCTTTAAAGGAATTATTCCTTCGATTTTTCGCGACTTTCTGGCCGTTTCCCTTTTTCTTATATTTGAGCCCTCCACTCCCATTTTTCTCATGGAAGAGTCCTCGTCATCGCGGCTATTCAAAGTTTCCGCCCCGTCCTTAAAAGCCTCCATGTTGCTAGCCCGGGGAGACTGTATTGAATACGACCTGGGCTTACGGTATGTTGGCACACGATCCTTGATCGTCCGATGCCTTATCGCTACCTCTAGCATGGTTCGTTTGTAGCTAGTCTTGTACTTTTGCTGTATACCGTCCAGTGTGGCCAGAAAGCCGAAAAGTGTCGGTTCATCATACGCACCAACTGTCTTCTGTCCATATATGTCCTCTGAGTAATTTTCAGGTGGTTCGTAATAAAACGGCGCTGGTTCGACAAAGTACGGATAGACACGTTCCGGAGCGGACTGGTCCTCATAATTAAATAGCGGATAAGGCTGCCCCTCATCCAAAACCACATCGGTATCGTGCTCTAATTGTCGACGAAGCAATTTGTTGCCAGCCTTTTTACTTTCCAACTCGGTGTCCAGCTCCTCCTTGAATTCCAGCGGAAACTTAAACGAAGATATAATCCGGGGTAGACACTGCTCGCGAATCACGTGAATCTCCAGCTTGTTCAGGCTCTTCCCTGACATTTCAAAATTTCTCGTGCCAAGTAGGATTTTACTGTTGGGCGCACTCAGGGCGCTCCGGCGGAGCGATTCAAAATGTGACGGACGGTAAATGTTAATCGGTTCGTGATCGCGTGATCGCATGATGCAAGTGGCACTTGGCCTGTTAAAGGCCACCAAAACTTCCTCAACTTTTTTGCCGAACTTGTCGGTGGTGACTGTTACCGAACTTCGATCTCGTACATCCTCCTTGTTTCCCTTATGTTTCTTCTTGACCTTCTCCGGCTCCACTTGGAGGCCCACTTCTACTTCCTCTTCGGGTTCCGGGACTTCTTCTTCAATGAAGAGGCAGACTTTGGGCTCCCCCCAGCGACATAGATGCTTGGGCAGATGGAATGTGAGGAAGAAGAACGGCAACTCGTTAGTGCCCAAGTAGAGTACCGCTTCGCCATCCGTTATTTCCACAGCCGCGGCACGCTGCGCCATCTCGGGACGACTGGGGGCAGCAGACAGCCGGGAACCGGGAACCTCCCTCTTGGTAAGATGGTGGGACGTGGATCTGGGCAAAGCCCCCCCCTTATCGTCATCAACCATCTTATCCCGGTCGACATACAGGATGCGTCCATCCTCGTGTAGGGTTATGTTGAACTTTTCGAAAGCGGTGTGCTTGGGCTTGCGCACAAAGTCCACCGCGAAGATGCCGCCAACCAGGATGAAGCGCCGCAGGTTGATCTATTCGAGAAGATGGAATTGGGAATGGGCGATCCAATCGGTAATCGCATGGGCCTACCTCGCCGGGAATACAAGGTTTGATTGCCGGGTTATACGATGCGTCCATGAAATCATCGAATTCCTTCTGTTCGCTTTCGAAGAAGATTTTATACGGATCGGGAAACATTCCCTGCGGCAGATCCTGAGGCTCTTTTGGCTTCTTCACTGGCTTCGCTTGCTGCTGGTTTTCCTTGTCGCCCGTCTTTGACCTCCTCCGTGTCGGTTGGGATTCAATGTTGCTGCAAGGTAGATGCAACATGCTACGTGCAATATATGACACTACAGCATTTTATCGCTAAACTTACGCTACGGCATCCATATAGTTCTGCATAGCTGACTCCATTTTTATAATTAGTTCATCCTGTATGTCCACCTGTCTGAGCCACTCATCGATAAGACAGTCCTCGATATCTAGTAGGCCACCGTGCGGAAGGGTTTCACTGTCAATCACAACCTCAAAGCTCTTGGACCGCTCCGAGTACGGATCGAAGAAGGTGTGCACACATCTCACGCTCAAATTCTCGCAGAGAACGCTGAACGGCAGCTGAATATTAAGGCCCACACAGTCCAGATTGGCATTTATTACCGGCACCCTAAACAGGAAGTCGACAGATGAAGTCTCATAGATGGATGCCTCTCGCATTGATGATTTAGTAGAAACTTACTCCAAATACTCGAAGCGTATGGGAACGTCCTGCAGGCACCATACCTGATAGTTGAATGTGCTGCTCTTGTAGCAATAGCCGGACATGATGCAACTCGTATTTCTGTTTAAGATTGTTTAGATTGAAAATTTCCAAAGTTTACCGATCAAATCTTACGTCATATAGGTTTCGGGGGCGGTGATTACACGATAAGTAAGCTTATCGAGTAATGCTCCAATTTCACTGAAGAGTTCGAAATGCATCTGGCGAGGATGGCATACAGAAAGTGAGAAACACTATGAAAATGATTGCACCTACTGTTGCCAGTTCCACTGTACGAGTTGGCGACAGGAAAGCGAGCTCCAGCTTGCTGCGCTGTACCCGATCGATCCGTTTGATTGTCTCCAAAATGCGCTGAATATTCACATCGTAGAGCTTGGCTATGTCGGGGCAGAGGTCCTGCTTCAGCTTCTTGCGGGTAAGGTCGACGCGGAAAATGTTCTGCGTAAGGATGCTGCTCTCGTCCACGGACAGAGTCCAATTAACGACTTTCTGTTCGGCCTCCGCCTCCTCGCACCGCAACTGAAATACAAAACGACGGATTTCCTGCGGCCAATGGGGTCTGGGCAGGCCATCGCAGTCCAGATAGCGCGACCAGTGTTCGTCCTTCAGTTGCTGCTTCAGCAGCTCATTGTAGTCCTCAATGGACTCTAAAAGCAATCCAATCAGATACATACATTTAATATGTATATCTCTAATCGATCTACCAATACTATATTTACCGTTAATGAAGCCGACACATATCTTGACATCATGTAAACGCTGCACATATGAGTGCTCCCGAGCCAACCAATCCTCCTTGGACACAAGAGGTATCGGGAGAACTACTTCTTTGGATCTGCTGGACCTTCTGCTGCTAGACCTTCTCGGCATCTTGACCCCACTCTATTTTGTGTTGTTTTTTTGTGTATTTGTGTGTTTTCTTGTGTGTTTTCCTATGTTTTTTAGTCCCCGTGTCGTTGTAGTGTCGATGTGTGTGGTGTGTGTGCATTTCTAACGTAAATTATTTATACATCTGACAGCAACATTATTTTTTTGTTTTTAACATTCCTTTATTTCTGTGCTTTCAGGCACACTAAGTTATATGTATTACCCACAAAATAATTTCATTTACGAACCTCAATTCGTATTGGAACTAAACTAAGAATAACTCAATATACAAATCTCCCCCAACAACCGCCGAATAAAGTATAGACAAAGCGTATCCTTATTGCACATATCCAAGGCCGAGGCACTCATCGAGCATATGGCCTGATGCAGATCCGTATAGCGCTGAAAATAATATGCAATAATATACATATTCATTTGTATACCCAGAACTCTATTTACTTACGCTCACATTGCGCCAGGTGTTCTTATAGTCCAGCCGAATGACATTTACATCGTCCGAACAAAGTTCTGAAATCTTCACGAATGTTGCACAGTCAGGTGTCACGCGCATCGTCACTTCAGTATAGTCCGAAGGGTCTTTGGCAATCTTCATGTCCACAATTATGTCGCGACGAGAGGACAAAGCATTCCAGCTGGAATGATAGAACTTCATCAGCTTACAGTGGAGGGCCATCGCATCGTATATGTGAAGCTCTGCGGCCACATGCTTGACGGAAAAGTAGTCCCTTCCGATATAGAAACTGGCATCATTCTCGGCAAAAATGTTTATATTCCTCTCCACAAGAATCTAGGGGGGAAATATTGAGTAAATAGAGTAAATAGAGGAGAGGATTGCATTGGACTGTTACGTTCACCTTGCGGAAGTCACGAAAATCGGATATGGGTTCCACGATTTCTAGATATTTAACAGGATTGGCAACGTAGCCGCTCCCCAGGTCGGTCACATACCCACGCACTCCCTTCGACGTAATATAGAGAAAGATACGCACATGGTACGTGTCCAGCTGGAAAATAACCTCATCGGGACTGTTTGGGAGCATGGGAATGGCATAAGCAAAGGATGACAGCAAATACCCTAAATGTTGCTCCACTTACTCCTCATCGTTTGGCTGCAGGGACCAGTCGCGGAAGGGAAAATGCTCGTAGCGATTGAATGCCAAGCCGAAGATACCCAAACGATCTGTCGTAACGGTCAGCGTATTGGCCTCTCTGTCGAAAATGGATTTGATTATGTGCTTTGTGGTCCAGTGTACCACTTCCGTCATCGGCCCATCCGTTTCGCTACTGCTGGAATTTTCTTTATTGTCGGAGAACTCGACCAAATCAATCTTGACGGAATTGCCCCTTGGTTGTTGAATAGTTGTAGATCGTCGAAACGAATGCCTCGTCGGCCCCGCATCGGCTACACCTACAACTTTCTTATCTCTTTTATCTTTCTTATCTGTTTTGGCGGCGTCACACTGTCGAATCAGATCATAGGGCTTTGCCTGGTATTTCCCTTTGATATTCTCCAGGGTATTCATGAACCCGTGGAATGATGTATCTAAGGGGCTATCCTGCGTAGTCTTGTAATGCTGAGAATTAGCGAAGAAGGGAAAAATGCATTCTGGTTTGTTCTGTGATTCAAATTCAAATTTCCGTATTGGTCGCGCGTCATGTTCCTCATGATCCTGTTCCCTTTTAATCAAAAGCTTGCCCTGTCCCTTGTCCTTTAATTCCAATTCCAGGTCTTCGTCCTCAAGGTCTGTGGGTAACTTGAAGGAGGAAATAAGGCGAGGAATAGAGTACTTCTGCAGGTTCCTAATTTCCATAAGGCTTAAAACTTTATCCAAGTCAAAATTGTCCATCGGATCGTATATCGCGGTAATGGAATCCCGTTTACTCTGCCGCAGAACAGACAATTGAGAGAAACGAAAGATATTGGATGGCCGGCTGCTCATTTCACTTTCGCGGCCCGGCATTTTCAATATACTCGAGGGTCGAGTCTGTCCATCGAGCGGAGCCTGAGAAACTTCACTGCTGCGGTTGGAGGCTGGTTTCTCCTTAGTGTGTACCATGTCCGTTGCATACTGGCAGATCAGAGGATCACTCCAATTGCAGAGCCCCTTTGGCAGCTGAATAGTCACAATGAAATATGGCAGCTCGTTATCCTGAAGCCGTGCGTTACTCTTCCGATCACCAAGAGTTGTAGTCAAGCGCGCGCGCGAAGTATTCGCCGTCTTCGAATAACGTTCTTCCATTTTTGCTACCACATTCTGCATTGTGTGCAGAATCTGGCCATCTTCGTGAAGAACCACGTTGAACGAATGGAACTGCGTTTGCAGCGGTCGACGCACAAACATAATCGAATAGATTCCACCCACCACTATGTGCTGCCTGAGATTAATCTGAAAGACCAGAGATAGAAGAGTGGTGTCAGTCAGTGGGTTTTCCCAGGGTTTTCCAATGTATCCACCCACCTCATCCTTGGTCAAATGTAGTTTTTTTGGATGGTAGCACCATTCGATATATTCCTTGTAATCATTTTCCTCCCGTTGATAGAACGCTTCCTGGATGTCGGGCACCATGCCCTCAGGCACCTCAGGCTCCAATTTTGGGGTCTTTGGTACCACTATCTTTGGTATCTTGACTTTGGAATCGCCTTGGTTTTGGTTCCTCGCCATTTTGGCTGCCATGTCAGTCCGCTCCTCTATCAGCTGCAAGGTTTGCAGGTACTGCAATCGCCTTCGCACCATCGCTGCCAGCACCAACTCCTGCATTTCCATCTGGATGTGCCATTCGCTCATCAGCGACTCCTCGATATCCAGTAGCCCTGCGTCGGGGTAGATGTTGCCCTCCGGAATCACGTGCTCATAACTCTTGGCATTTTGCGAGTAGTTATCAAATCTGGTGTGGATACAGCGAAGGGTGAGGCAGTCCTTCAGAACACTTAGTGGCATCTGCACCATGACGCCCGTAGCTCTCAAATCGGCAATCATTGCTGGGATGCTGGAGGACAGATAACATTAGCTATAACATTTGCTATAGCGAGTGGAGTGGATTCTGGTAAACTTACTCTAAATGTTCAAAGCGCACGGCTGCGTTCGTTAGACCCCAGATATCCATGGTCCATGCCTTGCAATTGTAGCTCCACGTGGCTTCCCTGGCATCTACAGATCTAATGGTAAATTCTTGTTGGGATGAGCGTTTTCGAACATCTTTCGAACACTCACTTCATGTAAACGGGCTGCATTGCCAATATCCGATAGGTGAGACGATCGAAGAGGCGGTCGATCTCTTGCTCGTAATCGGTACGGACCTCAAAGACCTGCAGCTGCAAGTTCAATGTCATTCGCTTTACTTCTGCATGATTGTCCAGCATTACTTCGATCTTCTTTATTGTGTCGAGGCACATCTGAATATCTCTGTCGAAGGCCACGGCAGGTTCCTTGCCCAACTTGATCTGCAACGATGCTCGTGTTCGGTCGTCTCTGAAAATATTCTGATTGAGGATACTGCCCTCGTCCACCAACACTGTCCAGTCTATAGTTTTGTCCGTTTCAATGTCCGAGAAGAAGCGCCTTTTGACTAGCAATGTTCGCATCTCGCCGGGATCAAAAGGTCGAGGCAGTTCACTGCAGGTCACATAATGATCCCAGTGCTCCTTCTTGGCGCGTTCCACCTCCAGTTCGTTAAACTCCTTAAGGGCACCTGCAGTGGTTAAATGAATAAAAACATATGTAAGTATCACTTATCTGATCTGATCTGATCTGATCTAAGATCCATACGCTTTGCGAATTCACAGCTGACGGCCACATCGTGCAATCGATTGAGATACTTCTGCTGAAGCTCTTGCATTTCAGCTTCGCTGATCAAAGGATAGTTTACGTTCAAGTATGTTTTTCCCTCTTGTTGATTTTCCATTGTGCAAAATGGTGTGCTATGAGTACCCTACAATAAATAGCTAATCTTCCTATATATGTATGTATATATGTCTCTGTGAGTGCAGCGTATCTATCTGAATAGGAATGTATGAATGAAGTATCTATGTATATGACATTAAAATCATGACCAATCAAATATAAACCGAGCTGGAACGTTGTGAGTCGCGGCAAGCGCGACGGCTATACTTTGACTCTTGAGACACTATCAGTATAGTATACTGTACACATAAATGTAAGCTTATGATTTACTACATATACATATATTGCACAATTTATTTTTTACGTAATTGTACGTAAGCGTAAGAATTGGTGCCATAGCCGTTGACTGACGCAATCGTTTTCTTTCTGTGTGTTGTGGTATCGCTGTTCGCAAAAGAAACATTACATTTTCTTGAGTAAAAAATATATTTTTCTATGAAAAGCTCTTAGGTATATAAAGTCTTTTAACAACCTACTTATATATATAAACACACCGAATAATCCTAAGAAAAACTGAAAGGACGAATCTCAGTTAAAATCCGCCTAATATAACATAAAAGTAATGTATCCCTATTGCGCAGCTCCGTGGCATTGGGATTCATCGAACATATAGCTTGATGCAGATCCGTATAGTTCTGTAATTATATTATTATTACACAGAATAATGTTCACTATTTTCATTACGTACGGTAATGTTTCGCCAGGTTTCTTTATAATTCAACACGATGACATCAACATCTTCCGAGCAAAGCTCGTTCACATCCACAAAGGTTGTCTTTTCAGGTGTGATACGCACTATAACTTCCGATAAATTCGACTGGTCTTTCGCAGGCTTCATGCCCACAATTATATCGCGACGAGAGGACAAAGCATTCCAGCTGGAACGATAGAACTTCATCAGCTTACAGTGGAGGGCCATCGCATCGTATATGTGAAGCTCTGAGGCCACATGCTTAATGGAAAAGTAGTCCCTTTCGATATAGAAACTGGCATCATTCTCGGCAAATATGTTTATATTCTTCTCCACAAACATCTAGGGGGGAAATATAGAGTAAATAGAGTAAATAGAGGAGAGGATCGCATTGGATTGTTGCCTTCACCTGACGGAAGTGAAGAAAATCGGATATGGGTTCCAAGATTTCTAGATGCTTAACAGGACGGGCAGTGTACGCACTGCCCAGGTCGGTCACATACCCACGCACTCCCTTTGCTGTAATATAGAGAAAGATGCGCACATGGTACGTGTCCAGCTGGAAAATAACCTCATCGGGACTGTTTGAGAGAATGGGAATGGCATAAGCAAAGGATGACAGCAAATACCCTAAATGTTGCTCCACTTACTCCTCATCGTTGAGCTGCAGAGACCAGTCGCGGAAGGGAAAATGCTCGTAGCGATTGAATGCCATACCGAGGATACCCAAACGATCTGTCCTAATGGTCATCCTGTGATTTGGCCTGTCGAATGTAGTCTCTATAATGTGCTTCGTTGTCCAATGGAAGATCTCCGTCATTGATTCATCCGTCTGCGGAACTACATCCGATACAGAACTCCCATCCGAACGGGGTTCTTGTAGCTTGTGTTTTTGTTCTTCAACTTGTTCATGCGTAATGGATGCCGGCATTATCGGAATAGCATCAATAATTTCTTCTTTTATTCGGGCGGGCTGCCTTAGCAGATACTGATCTTTGATATCTTGAATTGTGTCTAATAAGCCGTACATTGTTTCGCTATCCTTAGAGGGTTCCTGGAGATACTTGACACTCTCGACCTCATCAAATATAGGAAAGAGCCGCTCTGGATTGTGCTGTGATTCGAAATTTAGCCCAATGTTTGGCACCTCGAGTTCGTTCTCCGCCTCTCGTCGGAGTATACCCTTCTGATTTGCTGCCATTTTGGCGGCCTCATGTTGTTCCTCAATTAGCTCTGCTGGAAACTTGAACGAGGACAGCAGGCGCGGTATACAGTGTCGCTTCAAGCTCCACAATTTCGGATTATCTAAATACGTATTCACCGCGAAATTGGCTAGGCCAACAGGCCCAATGCTCGACCTGATAGAGGGTCGAAAAATATTGGCGCTCGGTGTTTCCTCATCATCGTTTCCTTCAGGAATATGTGGCTTCGGAGCTGCCTGCTGTAATTTCTTAGTGGCAGTTCGGTTAAGGGATATTTTTGACCCTGGATAATTGGGTTGCACACTCGTTAAATACTGACAGACTATTGGCTCGCCCCACAGGCAAAGCCCGGGCGCCAGATCCAGTATGACAATAAAGTACGGCAGCTCATCGGTACTCAACTTCATATTGCCGATTTCCCCCCCCGTCAAGGGGATGCGGGATGCCCTCGCCGCTGCTATGGTGGAGGGTCTGAGTTTACCCTCGGGATCTTCAAGATTGGTCACCACCTCCGGAAAAGTGTGTAAAACCCGGCCATCTTCGTGCAGGATAATGTTGAATTTCTGAAATTGCGTTTGAGCAGGTCGGCCAACAAACATAATCGAATATATTCCGCCCAGCAGAATGCGTTGACGGAGATTTATCTGAAAGAGTAATGTCAGCAGGGACCTCGATTATAGATAGTGGATTCTACCCACCTCATCGTCTGCCAGGTGAAGTGCCATCGGATGGTAAACCTGCTCCAGAAATTCATGGTATTGACTGTTCTCCCTTCTGAGGAACTCATTGTAAATATCGGGCACCATCCCCTCCGGCACCATTGGCTGCTCCTTTGGGGCCTTGGGCACTACTGTCGTCATGCCCTTAGCATCACCTGCTTTCTTCTCTTTTGCCGCCTTTTCCGCCTTTTCGGCTATGAACTCCATGCGTTCCTCCCACAGCTTTCGCTCTTCTCTCATCTCTTCCAAGATCTCCTTTTGTATTTCCAGCTGCATGATCCACTCGTTTTCCGCCGAGACCGCGATATCCACTAGCCCAGCGGTCGGGTAGGTGGTGATCTCGGTTACCTCGTGCTCATAGCTCTTGGCATTTGGCGAGTAGTGATCAAAATTGGTATGGATGCAGCGTAGGGTGAGGCAATCCTTCAGAACACTCAGTGGCATCTGCACCATGACGCCCGTAGCGCTCAAATCGACCATTATTGCTGGGATACTGCGGTACAGATAACATTAATGACTCTAAAGATCTGACCGATGGATTCTGGTCATCTTACTCCAATTGGTCGAAGCGTACGGGTGCTATCATCAGACCCCAAATATCCATGGCCCACGGCTGACAATTGTGGCTCCACGTGGCTATCCTATTGTCCACAGTACTGCAAAATTCATCACTCAATAAGTTTTCCATAGTCTTCTATAACTTTTCTATAACAAAAACTCACTGCATGTAGGATCCTTGCATGCCCAAAATCCTGTAGGCAAGTCGATCAAAGAGGGTGACGATCTCCCGCACGACGTCACCACGAACCTGTAAGTCCCTGAAGGATTATCAACATCGGAGGCGATTTACACTAACCCACCAGCAATAAATCCTCCAGCCTGCCCACGTTCATTCGTTGCAACTCCAAATCGTTTTCCAGCATACCATCCATTTGCCTCAATGCGTCGAGGCACAGCTGCAAATCCTTCTCGATGTACTTGGCCGGATTGATGGAAGAGATCTTTTTCAGCGTTTGACGGGTTTTGTCGGTCCTGTAAATGCTCTGATTCAAGATACTGCGCTCGTCCACCGACAAAGTCCAGTCTTTAGCTTTCCCCGTCTCAATATCCTCGTAGTGCCGTTCTTTCGCTAAAAATGTACGTATTTCCGATGGGCTGAAGGGTCGCGGCAGGTCATCGCAACGAACGTAACGATCCCAGTGCTCCTGTCGAGTTCGTTCCTTCTCCAGTTGATTGAACTCGTCGAGGGAAACTGCATTAGATGATTTAGCTGATTAGTTAAGGACCAGCGAATGGCTTTGATACGTACGGCTTATTAACTTCCTGCTAATGGCAACATCATTCATTCGACTAAGATGCTGGTTGGTCCGCTCGAGCATTTCAGCTTCGGTAATCAGCTCATAAGTTCCCACCACCATTTTGCCAGAGTTTCAGGACTTAGAGCCCCCTAAGGGAAGATTATGACTCAGCTGAAAGCTGAAGCAAATGCTGCAATGATTTCAAAGTATTCTCCAAAGAAAGAGGATTCAATCGAGATATAAATTATTTATTTCAAATTTTAACACATTCTAAAGCCTTGGCTTCCCAGTACTAGTACTCAGAAAGCCATGCAAAGCCATAATCTAATGCCAAACTTCGGCCGCATCTCTCTGCTCCGGCAGCTGCTCTGGCAACAAGGTGGGTGCGGTTGGCCAGGTTGTCAGAGCAGATCTGGGCTGAGCTGAGTCCCACCCACCCATAGCCGCCATGCCACTCCACTCCATGCCACTCCACACGAATCGCCTGGATTTATGTTGGCCTTTTGCTCGCATTCGTGCCAAGAAAATACTTTTGACTCCCATATCAAACCCGTGAGGAGAGAAAGTGTAGATGCTAAGCTGGGGATAAGCTTCGGACGTTGATTCGAGTCGAGTTAAGTCCAAGTCCGAGGCCGAATCCGAATCCAAATCCGAGTCTCTGAGCTAAAAGACAAGAGACCAAAGACAATACCTCGTTTCCAATAAATTGATTAAATTTTATGTTGCATTGTGTGTGTGTGTGTCTGTTTCTGTAGCTGGATCTGCTACGGATTGCTGGCTCCATTTACATACGAGAGGAGAGCATGTTACGTGGCATGTCAATGCTCTGGCCCCATGTCTGATCGATTACATTGATGAATGAATTTCAACAAGCCATCGCATTATTGGACATCAAACCAGGAGGACAATGACGGGACACTGACTCTGACTCTCGACTCCTACACAGGCTCTTGTCGGGGTCTGCATTCCACTCTCTCAACGTCTGGGTCTGGCTCTGGCTCTGGCTCTAGCGAAATTTATTTGTTGCAAGTTGTCTTTTAAATAAATTTGTTGTCAAACGTTGATCCCATTGGCATGGCATGGCATGGCCATTACATTACATTCAATTCATCAGGCATTCGGCATAGCAGCTTCAGTCTGTAATAAGTCAAATGGGCCCCCAGACCCCAGATACAATTTAATGAACTTGACAGACACTCTCTTCAATGGTGGAGAAATGTTGTACATTTCACTAGTATTCAATGGTATGGTATGGTATGCCTTGAGGGGGCAGCAGCCGCAGCCCCATTTAGGAGGCAATAGTTTTGACACCTTTTTCCTTCAAACAGAGACCCAATCAATATCAATTGATCTGATCCGATCCATCCCCCCATTCGCCATAACGAGGCTGAATGAGTTTGGAAAATGACGAGCAAATCGCTTGGCAGCAGCAGCAACCCGTGCAATCATTCAATTATAATTTGCGAGCAATGAACAAGAAGCGAGAGATCTGTCGATGTACCATGTCCAATCCAGCGTCCGCGTCCGCGTACATATACGGCGGGCGGGCAGCCGGGCATTCAGGCAGGCAATCTCCATGGCAAAAGGTAGAAATAATAACAATTTCCCAGTCTTGCAATTGGATGACTTGCCAGTGCAGTGCAGTGCAGAACGATGCCACGTTGCCTCTTTGCAACGGATGGATTGTTGTTGCCAACTTGCAGCTAACGAGTTCAGCCAGCAATTTCGTCTCTCCAATCGCATCCAATACAATCCAAACCAAACCAATCCAATCCAAGCCGAACTGAACTGAACTGAACTGAAACGAGCCAAAATTGCAAGCCAGCAACTAAATCGAAATAGAAGAGCGGACCAGCTATAGCTTCAGGCAAAAATAATTGACATCTGTATAAGTTTGCTATTTGATTTGCTGCCGTGTGGAATGGAGTGCAGTGTGGAGTAGAGTTGCTTACTAGGGGGATACTTGGATACTTGGATGAGGATAACAAGTGGCCAAGTGGTGTTGTGTGTTGTCCGCGACTCTGTCGCTGTCTCCCTGTCTGTCCATTTTTCACCTGCACAGCGCGATTGCATTTCAGGCTCTGATAAATTACGCCAAAACTGAAGCAAAACCTGGCCATCTACTCCGTTGCAGTTGCACTGACTCTGGCTCTGGCAGTGACTGTTGCAGTGGCAGTGGCAGTGTTCGGGCTGAGAAAGTGCCAGTTAATGATTTTTTTTTTGTCTTCCTCCTCCTCCTCCCCCTCCAATTGGGGGCCCGGCTCATTGAGCCCGGCTCATTGGGCCCCTTATCGGCTCGGGCGGCGCTTTCTAATCGCTGAATTGTGGCCGGCCACATTGTGGCATGTAAATGTTGACAGCAACATGTTTACCGTTTGCCTCTGTGTAGCCTCTGCCTCTGCCTGTCCCTGCCCCTGCCCCACAAATGTTTCAACAATGTGGAAACTTGGAAACTTTTGGCATTTACATGAGAATTGTAAGCGCAAACATTTCGGTTTTTTTTTTTGGTTTTTGTTCCCTGTTCCTAAAAAAAACACATACAATATGAGCATAGAATTTGTCCGGCAAAAAACATTTGTTGTTGTTGTTGTTGCTGCCGCTGCTGCTGCTGCTGCTGCTATTGTTGTCGGTCTTGATGGTTGAGCAACAAATTGAGTCTAATTAATTTTCAGCAAGCGCTGCAAAGACTCCATTGTCTGCACAGAATATATATAGATATACCCTTTGGTGGCTGAGGGGCTCATTAGCAGGGTAAATGGTTCAGGGGCAGCGGCGGTGACAGCGGCAAGAGGTAGGTGGAGGCAGCTTCATACAGGGTTATACCACAGTTAAATCTAGGCTTGAGCCATCAAATTCAAACAGCTGATAACTTATCCTATGATGTACATAAAAAGAAAAGTAAAACTCTTAATTTAAAGCAATCTTTTAGAGTATTTCCCATTCGTCTAACCGTATTTATCTATAGATATTTCTATCTTTTGCCTAGCTCTTAACGGTAGATAGATACTTGAACAATGAACACTGCCATCATGAGGAAAAGCAACAGCGACAGCAGCAGCAGCAGCAGCATCAAATAAATAAATACTTGATTTTGAGCTCTCAAAATCTATGCAAAGCGGCATCAAAAGCCCCCCTTCTCCCCCACCCAAAACGAACGAACACTCATTCAGTTAGTTAATGCTTTAGATATGCAAATCAGGCAAAATTCCTTCTTCGTTCAGCTTCTCCCCAGGTGATTGGCTGCCTGGCTGCTTGCCTTCCATAAGCCCTCTGCTTAATTGCTGCTGCACCGTAATGGGGCCAACTTGGTGGTGGGGGGTTGGGGAAAGAGATTTCCATAAAATGCGAGCATTGTTAGGCAGAGCAGGCAACTGCCCTAACAGGGCTACTGTTTTCTACGGAGGAAAGTGAGCGTGGAAAGTGGATGGACCCCCGAATGAATCTGTTTATGAGCAGTTTTTTTCTTTTTTTTTGTGGGTCTCTGGGCCAGTCGGGGTCACCTTTCGGTGGGAAATGGATTGGAATGGCCATCAAATTGACTTCTCGTGTTGTACGGCTGCATGCAGCAGCCACACCCCAGAATCTAGACAGTCCGGATAGCAGCCCTGATGGCCAACGCCGGTGGCCAATACTCAGCTCTCGACTTGGCTTATCACTTGACAGGCAACGGCGACAGCCGACAATCGACAGTCGGCACAGTCGGCAATTTGCATCGGTCTCTTTGGCCAGGACGGGGGGCAGACAGGGGGGAGTATCAGAAGATATCAGGGAACAACTCATTACGAATGCGACACTCGCCTTGCGATGTGGCCTGGGTGCCAGGTTGCAACAAGTTGCAGCCGAGAGATGGCAGGAGTGTCAGGAGTGGCGAGGCGCAGTCAAATTGGCAAACTTTTAGCACTCTCACAAGAGATACTTTTTCGATTTACGGGGCGTATGAGCAACGGGTCGGGTCATCACCAGAGAGCTGTTGAAGCCGAAGCTGACGCTGAAGCTAAAGTTGCAGCTGCAACGGCCTCCCCTCTGAATGAAATGCAAATTTAAGTGCAGCTGGGGAACTGCTGCTGCAGTAGAAACCTGAACTGGAACTCGAACTGGAACTGAGACAGTAACAGACACAGAAACTCAAACAGAAACTGGACTGGGCGTGTGGTGTCGGGTGTGGGGTGGGCGATGTCGATGGCTATAACTATGGCAATGACGTGGCCGGATCGGCTTTAAATAAATGTTATTATTTCGATAACTTGGCGTGTTTTTGCGGCTGTGCCCACATTTAATTATGCCACAAACCGGACAGCAGCAGCCGCAGCAGCCACCGCAGCGAATGGATTGCAATGGATACCAAAATCAATATCATTTCGTGCCGAGTTTTTAATGAACAATTGTCGGGGCACACAATTTTAGCACATTGTAAATAAGCAATTGAATCGGTGCTGCAACTGTAGCTGTAGCTATTTCTGCAGCTGGCACTGTAGCTGTAGTGAGTGGTATGGAAGTGAGTGGTATGGATATCTGGTCTCTGATCCCAAAAACAGACCGGGCGCGAGCCTGCCGACAGTTTTGGTCGCCCCCATTCCGCACCCCCGTTCGCTTTAATCAAATTCACATTAACAACAGCAACTGCAACAGCAGCAGCTTTAACTTTAACGCAGCTGCAACAAAGAAGGCAAGTCATGAGGCAAGGCAGGCGGCTATTGTCGGGTATGCTCGAACAGGCCTACATTAGAAGAGAAGGGCGAGAGAGAGGGTAAGTCTCTTTAATTAAGATCTATGGTATAGATCTATATCTATATATGTATATTACTATGCAATAAATACAAACCAAAGTTCTCTGTGAAGATGTTCCCCCATTCGTTTCCATCAAACTCCTTTAAAGCCAACAGTGAAGTAAGGACCTTCTTAAGGAATTTATCTATGGATATTAAGGATGAAGACAGATGAAGAAAAGATGAAGAGCTGATCGATTCCACGGTACAGAGCATATCGATCTATCGGCCAGTCCCTGGCCAGATGTGTGCCCATGTTCAGTTATGGATTTGTATAGTTTTTTATAGATTTTTTGTTTTTTGTCTCGGGTACACGCCCAAAAGCCAATAGCAACAATAGCGATTGCAACCAGCCGCTTGTTTGGACAAGTTACCAAAAATAGACCAGACCAGGCCCGATCAGACCCCGACCAGGCCAGAGTCTCGCTGAAATCGAGCCAAAGAGCCTGAGCTTGAGTCTGAGCCCGAGACTTGAATTGGTTTTTGCAGTAAGACAGAAACGATGGAAAAAAATTATGAGCTGTGCGGCATGGTTGCGGTGAAACTGCGGATAATTGCTGTGGTTATGAGGCCACGCTAGTAATTCCAACATAAAGATATAGGTATACATAGAAAACGACCAAAAGTTGGGACATTTACGACTCTGGGCAGGGCCCAGGCCTGCCCATAGTGCGAACGGAAAAAGATGGAAATTGAAAACGGAGTCGAAATCGAAATGCGTTTGCGATAATTTGCATGCCCAAGGTTGGTTGCACGCCCCAGAAACGTTGACGCCTCTAATTGCAGGCCCCCGGTACCAGTCCCAGTCCGAGTCCCAGTCCGAACCACAGTCCAAGCCCCAGTCCCATCGGGGTTGGTGCTGGTGGTGCGATGGGCAGTCGTCGGGGCATCAAAATTACAGGTTTATGCGTTTCCGTTCCTGCACTGATCTGACAGTTATTATAACCTGCATCCCATTAGCACGGGACGGTGGATGTGGAACCCGTAATGAACTTGTCTAGGACCCGAACGGGCACACATCTGGGCTGGGCTTTCCTGGTCCGGGAGATATTGATAAGCCAGGCGGTGGGCAATCACGGGGCATGTGGCAGTGGCAGTGCAATTTATGGGATCAACAGACCCGTTAGTGCCAAATTACAAATGGGCTCATGGCAGCAAAGTGCAAAACAGACGTGGCAATAACCAACAAGACATTAACCCGGCACGGAGCGGAATGGAACGGAGCGGAGTGGAGTGTAAAGGAATGGTTCGGCGCATGCCTCGCCGCGCCTCACACAGCTGCACTGCATCCAAAGTGCATATGCTGCATGGTCCAATAATTGCCAGGCCCCACAGTCCAGCGGCCTCTCCCTCCCCATCCCTCTATCCCTCCCCATTACACACACACTCACACACACACACATGAGAGCTGCTGGCTGCAAGGCGGGAAGCTGGAATCAGAGCCAACGGCGATTCCACAAGATACGAGTATGAGTGCAGTTGCAGCACCAGAATGCCAGACCAGACCCCACCAAAAGACAGACACAGCGACGGAGCAGCCGACAGAACCGCCAAAAGACAAAACCCACCGTCCGACCGACCGTCTGACCGACCGACGGAGCAACCGTCGCTGGCCACAAAAACATAAAACAATAAAGCTGGGCGCTGCGCTGCGCAAAGAATAATCGCATAAATCATGCGGACTTGCGGCGGCGTCTAAACTGCACTAACGGCAACGAGAACGAGGGCTACGCGAGCATCGTACATACATATCTCTGGAACAAGGCGCAACTTGGGCCGCACGACACAGTGGTGTGAGACTGATTAGCCGAATGGAAAATGCAATAATAAATACCATTGCTTAAGCCGATAGTTATATTCAGAGGGGAGAACCCTTCGGCTGTCTCTGGAATATACACTTATAGATTCGTACCCTTAGAGCTGTAAATCTCTTACAATAGTCCAATATATTATAATTATGTACGTATACTGATCGATATGTATTCGTTAAAGTGGAAAATTGAAGATAAGGTATAACTAGGAGGCAAGCCCCTGGCCCCCTCGCTTCTCCACCATACATATGTATGTATGAATAAAATGTGGGGCGACAGCCCATAACTTGTTTATTTTATAAAGAGATATTCACAAATTTTAGTGATCATTGCACCAATATTCTGTTATTTCAGTGCAAACAGTTCCCATAAAAAATCCCTTATTCGAGACCATTGCCCCACTATGAATCGAGCAGCGCGGCAACACTTTTCTTGCCTTAAGCCAAATTTATAGCGATCTAAGTAGGTATAAAGCGCTCATTTTGTGGCAGAAACAACGATGACGACGACGGCAGCGACGACGGCAGCGACGACAGCGGCGACTTCGTTACGATTTCGAGGAGTGCCCGTGCACCACCAACAGGAGTGCAACGCTATGGCAATGCCTTTGTTCTCTTTCACATCCACATCCACTTCCTCCTCTTCCTTAGGCGACGAGCGACCGACCCATTGTTGTTGCTTTTGTAATTTCTTTATCCCGTTGGCAGTTTCGCCTGCACTCCGCTCCCGCTGCCGCTCTCTCCTTCTCTCTTTTGCTAAGAACAATAGAAATGCATTGCACGAAAGCTGCGAAAGGCGAGAGCGGAGCGGAACGGAGAGCGCGAAGAAAGCGCGGTCAGAGAAAGAGAGAGCTAAAGCCTGAAAACAAAAACCTGCGGATAACACAAGGTGTATTTTAATAAGGTAAGGGAATTCAGTTTCATTTTTTGTTTCCCAATCTCCCTCTCACGCACAAACGCAACTGATAGACAATTGTAGCTAAATATTATGTGTGGGCTCTCTCTGAATGGATCACCTTGCATTAATATACCCTGGTGCCAATCCACCGTTGAAATAGGTGCATACTGGAAGCTTTGAGAAGGGGAAGAGCTGCGAGCGGGCAGCTTTACCTCTGCTCACTCGTGCGCGATTTTCGAAAGAACTTCTTGTCAGGGCTTTTCGTAACGCCGCTGCTCGGCCTTTGTTGTGGTTAAGAGTTTGCCCAACACTTGCGGGGAGTGGGTAGCGGGAGCGGCAGCGGTAGCGGTAGCGGGAGAAAGGCGACTAACTGGGACAAACTTTTTGGCCAGCCGACAAAAACAAAAAGAATCGCTTTACAGCAGGAGTCGGCCCGTGCGGTTACCCGCAAAACCCTTAGAATGGACGCTTCAAAAAGTGGTCGAGTCCTGCAGGAATTATTGGGTGAGGTTAGGGTTAATCATTAGGCCGCAAAGTATTTCTTTTTCTTGATTTAGCATCCGTTTCAATGCCATTCAAGAGAAGCGTACAAATCAGCCATTAATCAATTGATATGACAAAATGCAAAAGAAATGGATCGAAAAATGAACCCGCATTGTTTCAGCAGAAGGAGGCACAGGAGGAGGGGTGTTAGACAGGTCAAGCCGGTTTACTGCCGCTCCATTGCCTGCTCCTGCCGCTCCTGCTGTTACTGCAGCAGCTCCTGCCACCTCTTCATTATTATGCGCGCATTGTGCGTGGCCCGGCAACAGGAACTGGCCATGGACATGGACACTTGGGCATGGGCATAGGAATTTGTAAGCCCGGCCCAAAGCCCAGTCGAAGCCCATGCCGAAGCCCAACATGAAGCGTGCTCCGATTCTCAATTGCAGCGTGGTGCATATGCCTCCAGGGAAAATTCATGCAGCTGACAGGGAGAGACAGTAAGAGAGAGAGAGAGAGAGAGCGAGAGGATGGGAGAGTCGCAAAAGGAATCCGGGCAAACTGCAGCTCGCAATTAAACAAAGCCTATGAGGAGCAGCGGGAGCGAAGCTGGAGGCAGACAATGCTTTGTCCAAAACTGTGAAAAACCAGTAAGAACTACATAGTCCATTGAGTGTTAGGGCCTTTCAGATATCCCTTAGTTCTATATATAGTACAGTCCTATAACAACACAAAGATCTAAATTAAATCAGCTATAAACCCCATTAAAATAACAGCATTCAATGGAATCAAATGATATACAACATAAAATCAGCATCATCCAGACTTGGATTTGTAAAATTGCGAAAGAATTTCTAGTTTATAAAATTAAAAACTCTTCTTTCTGCCTGCCACATACTCGTATCTCCATTCGAACACAACATACCATTGGTACCGTGTACGTGCCATGCCGGACCCAACCGAGTGGCATCTGCAGCATGTTGTTACGAGTAGTGCGGCGGCCACAGCAGCTACGAGGATGAGAGTGAGGATGAGGAGGAGAACGAGGCTCCCTCAAAGGACTCTAAACGCATTTCCGCCAACGATGACGACGGCCACGTCGCTTTGCATTTTATGCAAAACATCGCCTATCAGCCAGATCTAGCTCGAAACTAGATTGCGGAGGCGGGGGGGCAGGGAAGGAGAGGGACCTGAAGCTGGAGCTGCAACTGGCCAAATGTGGCCAGATCTTGACCAGGCCAAAACCACAGAACGGGGTGGAGTGGAGGGCCCAGCCCCAACGCAGCGCTTGTCATATTTAGTTGGCAGAACAAAGCACTCGCCATAAACGCTTGCAAATCGCCGCCAAATCGCAGGGGAAACGCTTTGCTGGCCAGCATGTTGCATTTAAAGCGATTTTAAACGCTAGAAAAACGGGCGGTGCTCGCCAGGAGGAACGAGTTTCAACCTGAAAAAGGGCTACCAATTTACATTTCTGCAAAAACTATGAGCCACATATGCACTAGAACAGTATTTTGTGATGTGTGTTTGAGGCGGGAGCAGAGAGGTTACTTTTGGGGGAACTTTGAGGGATTTAATGGAATTTCGTAGAATTGAATATCTACTCGTTTTTGGGACTTTTGGGAATCTTTGTGCAAAAATAAAGATTATGACCTTTACTTACTGGTTTAGAACTCTCATATTCAGTGGACACAATAAATGATCCCAGACTGATGGTTACCCCCTCCTATTTGTTTATGGTACTGATACTAATTCTTCTTTTTCCCGATTAAAAAACTCTTTAACCTACTCTTGCACGTGGTACTGTCCCCTTATTTATCTTTAAAAAAAAATCAAAAAAAAAAAAGGAACAGGGTCCCTTGCTTGTCCCAATTTGGTTAAAAACTTCAGATGAACTGAGGCGTGGAAAGAATTCACTGGCCGTGTCCACAATGCAAATGAGGTCCTTTCAGCGATACACCGTACACTTGTGCACACTGTTGTGGCGGTGAAGGTCTGGTCAGGGTTCGGGGCTCGGGACTCGGGGCTCCAGGCTCGAGGCGTAGGGCCTGGAGCTGTTTCCATCAGCATCTCATCTCCATCAGTAGCCTCATCATTGTCGTCGGGCTGGTCGGACTACCCTCTGGCCCTGTCCCCGAGGCCGTTTTGCTGGTGACAATTTAACACACAAATTCAGTGAAGCGCCAACTTGGGCACAGGCATAAATTTACAACATACCCTGCCCCCGCCCTCCAACAGAACCCAGGCCTCTGATCTGAAGTGAGGGATGGTGGGGGGGATGGTGCTTTAATTTTCCTTTTTCTTGCAGTTTTCCCTTCGGTCCGGTTCGGTTCGGTACACTTAGGCTTCGGGTTCGGTTCTGTTCGGCCTCGAATGCTTTTTTCGGCGCTTATGCTCAAAGTCAGTGAAGCAGAAAACTTTACAATCCATCAAATTAATGGAGCAATGTGTCACGAGGAGCACTCGTCGCAATCGTCCCACCGCCTCCTTCGATGGCTGATGGCTGACAGCTCTCACTTAGATTCCCTCTGGTCTCGGCACTGACAAAACCAACTGGAGCTCCTGCTTCTGCTCTGTCCCGACTGCTGCTGGTGAAATGTCATCAACTTGAAATTGTAAATCAAGCAAAAATTGATTGAACAAAGCGCAGAGCGCTTAAAAAACCAAAGGAACGGAACAATGAAGCAAAGGGCACACGGGACATGGGACATGGGACATAGGAGATGGGAGACAGGGAAAGATCTGTACAGTGGCAAGGGGCATGGCAAGGCTTCAATCTGTTGAATAGATTTGTGCATAGATGATGCACTTGTGTGTGCTCAAAGATGGAGATTGCGAGAGTCTGGGCTGACAGTAGAAGTAATTGATTAACATTTGTGGATCGAATGGTAAATACGAGTACCATCGAATCAGAACTGAATATCCTGGCTAACTATTATATTATTATAGAACATTCAATCCTTTTCTAATCTCTGTTAGTCGGAATGTTTTCCCATTCTCTTTTTAAAGAAATAAGTTAGTTGAATGATACTTTAAAATTGAGAAAATCACATACACTTGGGCTGCCGTCGTTTTCCCCACTTTTCTCAATTGATAGCTCCATCAATCTACGTCTTGGCAGGATTACCATTGAATGCGGAATCAATCAATACTGTTTATTTGTGCAAGTGTACTCCTCTCCAAACAGAGGGAGAGAGACCTCTCCACAATACCTAGTCAATCCCTGCAGGCCATGACACCACCATGCAACTTGCCTGCCTTTCACCGCAGACCCAGACCCAGAGACAGGCCCAGAGACAGACCCAACCACCAGACAATTGCCACATATGACATACAATTAACACAGTTAATGTGCCGATGCGTCCAGCCCACATGGCAGCCCACTCCCAACTCTCCGACCACCAGCCACCGTATACCATCTACCCATACACCAGAAAGTGTCCCCAGCCTGTCCAGAGTGGTGCCTGCCTTTCACCAGACCCTCCAGTGGCTTTCAAGACGATTTCTTTGGGCGACTGCCACTGGGACATAATGAAAGTCCTACGCGATGCTACGGGTGAAAACTTTCGCAAATATGCAAATCGTCCCACTGCCATTTGCACGTACAAATGTAACGTACATTTTATAGACTTATCACGCGACACTCGGCCTGGCTTCGACTTTGGCTTCGGGACTGGCTCTGGGGTCTGGGGTCTGGCAAGAGCGGTCCATAAATCTAAGCGATATGCCGCCCATTTCATCTCATTGCCGGCCGCCCACTTGGGTTTTGCAATGTTGCTGCTGCCACTGTCTCTGCCCATGCTGCTGCTGCTGCTGCTGTTGCATTTGCTGCTCCTGCTGTCGTCGACGTCGTCACGAGTGGCAACAATTAATTTTCATACGCAGACGCAGTTGGATGGTAGATTTGGCAGGAGGCTACTTCCAGACAGACAGGGGGACAGGGGCACAGGAGCACAAGAGAAACTGGGGAGACACACAGGGAGGCATGGGGCGACTGGTAGCCACTGGAAGAGACACTCACACCGGGAACGGATGCAGTTTGGAAGTCTTTTTGCAGGCGACAAACAAATTGCACATCGATGCGACAGAGATGGCGACTTGTGGCATTCTAGGAAAATAAATTTAAATAAAGGCAAAAGTCTTCTGCCTTGGCACTGGTAGTGTCGCCAGTTCCTCTTCCTCACACTGTCTTCCTCTTTTTCCCCCAGGGAGCGGGAAGCGGTAGAAAGAGAGAGCGAGAGCGAGAGAAATAGAATTGAAAATGCAAATTCGCGCTAAAATAAAATCAAGTGAAGGAGCAGGAGAAGGAGAAGTGACTGGAGGCCGACACTCTCTTCGGGCCACAAGTGTTTTAACAATGTTTGCATCGCGCATTACGTGATTTGGCTGCCTAACCCGCCCCAACCCGCCCCGCCCGCACCACCTGCTGTTCATCCTCCTCCTGGTGCTGCTCATCCGCTCCTGCTCCTCCTCCTGCTGCTGCTGCTGCTGTTCATACTCCCACTTGGTTGGTCTTTGCGTGTAGCAGCATGTTCAAATTTGAATAAAACGCAATGCAAAAGCCATTGGAGAGTCTACGAGAATCAGAAATACCCTGCCGCCAGTCTGGAGAAAAAAAAACAGTAGAACCTCATGTGTGCTCTTGGAGGTTTACAATAGAAACAAAAAACTGGAATATATATTCTATAAAGCTCACAATTTTGTGGGGATTTTTCTCCAGAAGATGTTGTCTAGATGATCTAAAATTCGCGAAACATTTTAATTATTTTACAAGGAAAAAAAATTTCCTCAAATTCAATATTTGCATAGGTGCTGTGAGGGCTCTAGGACCCAAAGAAGCCTGCGAAAACAATTGAACAACAGTGTTTAAAATTCGTTTTCAAAATTCCAAACTCGATGCAAAACATTTTCGACAGATGCTTAGCTCTTGCCAGACTCAGCAGACCCTCCTCTCTCTCTCTCTGTCTCTCTCCCTCTCTATATCACTCTCTGTTACCCCCTTTTCCAGGGCGGGACAGAGTACACAGAGTAGTGCCACCACCGATAAGGACTCCCAACAACGTGCAAGTGGGTGTTGCAGGCAAGGAGCAGACGGCTGCTGCTACGAGAACCCATTGACGCCTTCGCCTTGGCTGCATCTTGCATCCTCCGCCTTCGTTATCAGCGTTCCTTTCGCGCCGCCCCGCCTCCGCCGTTGTCGTCACAGCGACACTTCCAGCGACACTGGGGCGGAGATAACATTCCCGGGGCCGGCGACACTTTGCATGTCGGCAGCAGCTTCAGTTTCAGCTTCCTCTGGAGCCTCGCAGAGTCGATAAATTAGCGCATGCATCTTCATTTTGGGTCCGGGTCTGGGTATGGGTCTGGGTCCGGGAGTGCATTAGTCGCAGTGAAAGGTTGAGCTTAAGCTCTCGGCAAAAATCAAGAACAATGGGATACGACCTGCCCGAACAGGAAAGGACAGGATCTCCAGTGCAGTCCCAGTCCCTGTCCCTGTTCCTGTCTCCCTACCACTTTGCTGAGTCATTAGAATCCGCAGCTGCGACTGCACCGGCGGCTCAAATCCAATTACAATGCAGAATCAACTGGCTGTGGCACACATGCACACACAAACACACACACACACACACACACACACACACACACACACACACACACACACACACACACACACAGCCACACGCACACACAGATAGATAGTGGTGGAGCCTGGCATGGATGGGGACCTAAAACCAGTCCCCGATGGAGTTTGATCTGCAATTTGGGCCCCAGCTTCGGACATGGCCAAAAGCCGCTGGCGAGCATTGTCCACTCCGTGGGCTCTTTTGCTTTATTATAGCAACGCTTATACAGATTAGAATAAATCAACTTGTCCCCCGATCCCCCGTCCTAGACCGGCTCTCTACCGGCTCCCTACCTGGTTTCCTTTCTCTGGTGCTCTCGTTTCAGTTGTCCAGCGATCAGCAAGCGCTACCGGCAACAACATGCCTATGCTATGCCTCCTCATGAGGCAGGCAGCTGCAGCTGCAGCTTTAGAGGGACCCAACTGAGGGGCCACCCTACTCTCCAGATAGTTGGGAGCGGGATCCCCATTAAGTGCGCGCAGTGGTGCGCCGCCCCCAGACCAAAGGATGTTCTGCGGCGATAAGCAGGCAAATAAGTTGGCTTAGGCAGCAAAAGAAATTAATAATGCAGAAATGATAGGCTCCACTGGGAATCGGAAATGCGAAATGGAGTAATGAAAAAAAAAACAACTAACTGATCTGAAATGGGTTTCGGGGAGTCGCCTTGAGAGGAAGTTGCATGTGGGGATTGCACTGCTCAGAGGAAAGCCAATGGCAAACTGCTCTACGACTTTAGCTGATGGTTCTCCATTAGCATTTGTCTCTCGAATTTGTTTAGAAATATTTCTCCTAATTAATATTTGATTATTGAGCAAGTCTTGGGGCGTCTGAGGATAGACGAGTCTTCTCTTAGCCAAGAAATCTGTTATTGAGTCAGATAAAGTCTATTTCTATATGCAATTGGAATATTTGTCCTTTGTTGTGCTCTCAGAGCATTGCTTCCTTTCTTTTGGTTAAAGTGTTCTTTCTAAAAAACACTAAACTGCTATACAACACTTTCTCAGCCTTTGGACATTGGGAAGTTAAGTCAATATACTTACCTTACAGAATGTTTGTATTTTCGACATAATTCCATCTTCTGGCAGTTCCGTATGCGATCGCTTAAGCTTAAGCCATATCCCACAGCTTCTTTCGTGTCAGGGGCTTTGTGAAACATAAAGTTCAACACTTGGACAGTGGTGCTCATCTCCTTTCGAACCGAGGCAAATCTTACAAATTAAACGCATTCAAGTGCAAGATCCAGGAATTTTGATTGGGTCAAACGGAGTCAGAGGCGCGCGGTAGCTGAAAAATGCCATAACAAAATGTGTCAAGTGCCAGACATAAATGCCTAAGTAAGAGCGGGCCAGGCCAGGACAGGACAGGCCGGGGCCATGCCGGGCATCGTGTTCTTGGCCAGAGAGGCCTTGCGGCCTTTTTGCTGTTTGCTCTGGCCATTCGACATGCGGTGCCGCGTTGCCTGTTGCTCGTTGCCGTTTGCCGGGCTGCCTGTTAGCATTGCCGCGCAGTGGATCGTCTTCGAATCGCATGAAACAATAAATTTTCGGTGCGTCAGTTTTTGTGGCGGTGCTGCTGCTGCTGGTAGAGGATCGGTGTGCCCTTTGCCGGGGCCTGGGTTCTGTGAGCTTTCCAATTAAAAATTCACAATTGGGCCTGGCTTCCCAATCGTGGCCGACTTGTACTTATTTGTAAGTTGCACGCATGGCTCCAGCTCCGTCTCCATCTCCATCTCCTACTCCGATTCCTGGGTCCCTTGGTTCGGCCTGCCTACGCAGTGGCCTCCTTCTTTGCCGACTGTTTTCATTAATTTACATAAAAATATCTTAATTGCGATGCTGCGACGGCGGCGATTCAATTTTTTGTGCTTATCAATGCCATGTCATGTAGCCGACGCCATGAGCCTGGGGCCTGGGGCCTGGGCCTGGAGTCTGGGGTACTCTATCACAGCCACAGCCAATGCCTGCCAGCCCTGCCTCGCCTGACAAATTTGTGCGGAGCTTCACGTCAAGATCGCCATCGCTGGCCTGCGTTCCACATGGCATCCACATCCACAAGACACATGTTGCGCGACACTTACGGCCACGGCCACCTCCTCCTCCTGCTCCTGCCCGTCCATTGATTCCTTTGTCCATGCATAATCGCTGATAAATGCTGCTTTCGGGGCTGCAAAAATGATTTGTTGATAATTAATGCAGTTGGGTTACTCATCTCCTCCTACCAGAACTCGTTTGCCGCCATGCCTCAAAAGAACAGCAGCCGCCGACGCCAGGACAGCAATTTGTGCAACGCTTTTTTTTTTATTGTGGCTGGTGCTGGCTGCTGTTGCAATCAGGCCTTAAAGGCAATCAACGCACAGTAATTCATGCCGCCTGACAGGCCCAACTCCAGCTCCAACTCCAGCTTCAGCTTTAGCTTTTGCTGCATCTGCAGCCCCATCGCCCCAGCTTGAACTCCAGATGCTGACGACGACCCACAAATAAAGCAAAAGAAAATCGTTTCCTAGTTGTGGCAAGCGTCACGCAGCTAATTGTCAGCCCCGGCCGCCGGGGGTTCGGGGCAAGTGCAACATGATCGCAATTAATGCGACCAGAGCTAGTCGGCTGCTTAATCACGGCCACTTGATCAATTTGGCACGCAATGAGGAGCCAAGTAAAGAGAGAGAGGGGGAGGGGGGAATGGAGACCAGGAGCATACCGACTGGGGCAACAGATCACGCGGCAACACTGTGGCACCATTCTAAAGCAGATCAGAGAAAGTTGTGGGAATTTCTTATACAAAAACAATTATTTACGGATTATTTTATGCGCACTTTATTAGAATGACTATCGACTGGCGATTTTTAACGATCGGCTGTCGAATTAAATGCAACTCTATAGGACATTGTTCTGGTTTCTTTGTTGCTCCAGCCCTGGCATTTTTAACCGTTAGGTTTCTGTGACGTCACAAACACATATATCACAATATTTCTTAAGTGAGGTTGCATTCCTGAATTTCAGATTTCAGGATTTCAGATAATTTTAAAGCAAATTTAAAAACTTTCGGAATTTAAGAGGATTACCCTCATAGTAACTATTTCTCCAGAAACTAATAGAATAAATAGAACCATACCATACCAAATGTATAGGAATATAGAACAAACCCTCCACAAATAGTATGAAAGTGCCTTAATTTACATGGAAAATGGGAAATTCATATATTCATATTGATATAGAATAAGAAATATGGAAAATAATATATGCAAATTATTAATAATATATTCACAATACTGTGACCAAAAGTGTGCTAACTCTTCCCAACACTCAAGCCTAGCTTAAGATTTGTGTTGCCGCACACTGTCACTAGACGAACGAACTGCCCTTTTCGCTCTTTTTTTTGTTTTAATCTTTTGCAACCTTTTCCAAAATGGACTTGGAATCTTCAAAAAAGCAGCTCAGGCAAATAGCTGTGGGTATACGCAACATAACAAAGTCCTGGCCACATTTAATAAACCGTGGCCACATTGCCATAAAGAGTTTTAGCCGCCTTCGGCAGCAAATTTGCTCTGCGGAGAATCGGTTGAACAATCTCTCTAGTGAGCGTGGCCTTAGAATGGCGGACAAACGGATTCGAATGATGTACGAGCGACTAGCCAATCTCATTACCTCGATGAAAAACATTCTGCAAAAACTGCTCATTATACGGGACGAGACCTGTAAATTTTTGAGCTGCGTGCGCATGCATATGGACGATGAAATCCTTTCGAACTACGCAATTACACCAACTCTAAAGACACCGCAGATGCTGGAGATCTTAGAGTTCCTACGCTCGCGCTACGATCCCGAGTGGGAGGTCAAAGAGATGATAGTCAGTGAGTATCAGTGGTAATATCCGCGCTTCAGTTTACTTTATCCCTTTTATTTCACAGTGGCCTTGGAGGACATTGACAGCGACGACGAAATGGAACTGCTGGTGGGAGGCTGGTGCGACAGCCGCCACGCTGGCGGAGAGGAGTTTGACCAGAAGTTGAACGAATACTTTAAAACGGGGATGCCACGTTTTCCATACCAAAGGAACAGACGCCGCTAGTTTGTATTCTAATATATTTCCACGTGCCACGTGGATGCAAAACTGAGAGACAAACCAAAATAAATTATAAGTTTGATACGTACGTTAGCCATAATGAAACTATATTTCGCTCAAAAGTATGTCATGTCTGCGATTGAGTACTTCAGCCCGGTGTGATAGAAACCCTCAGGGTTTTCTACGCAGACGTCAGATAGGCGTATTATGTGTAGTAAATAATATATATAATATAATAATAAATCGAAATGTATTAAACCCACATCGCACACAATCGTGGATGACACTAGCAGAATAAGCAGGAAAGCAGGGCACTGTTGGACACTGGGCACTGGATGACCTCAGATAATCTCCACCGCCGAATTAGTTAAGTAACGAGAAACAAACGCACATTATGTTTTTGAAATTTGATGTTAGTTTTTATTTGAAAAAATGTTCTTGTTTTAGTTTTTGTATTTGGTATCGCCTGTAAAAGGAATTACAAACAATGTCGTCACGTCAGTTATTCTTTCATTTCGTCATCTTAAAAATCTTGACCCACTTTTGACCTTTGCTATACATATATATGCGGTTTGGTTGGTTTTCTTGTTTTTGTTTTTGTTGGTTTTACTCTGGATTGGTGGCAAAACAAAACTTAATTGTAATTGCACTACAACAACATTTTGTTTTTGCCCAATATATATAAAGTGTACTTATATATATAGGTGTATATATATATATAGATGTATATATATGTATTTATGTATATAATATGCAATTCTGTAGCTAGATTTTGACAATCATGTTCTCATTCCGATCCTAATTTAAGTGTGTTGTGTACATATATATATATATATATATATATATATATATATATATAAAAATATATATATATATAAATATATATATTGTGTGTGTGTAACATGACGCCCTTTTTTGTGTGTTTTTGTTTTAGAAACAATTGCATCTTCGGGGGTGTGTTGACTATATCATTTTTACCATCCATCAAAACCACGTCATCTTTTAGGCGCTCCAACTAAGTTCACTTAATAATTGAATACTTTTAGGCTAGTAAATGGTTTTCTTTGCCTTCCCCTCCAACGCTTAATGCACTTAGTATTTGTTCGAATCCTCCTCCACTCTCTGACCTTATTCTTTAGTTCTCAAGCCCTTAACTAACTTTACAATAAACATCTCGTGTATATAACTTTTCTTTTTTTTGTCTGTTTTTGTTTGGTTGTTATCTGCTAGTCCTAAACTGCGCGGGACATTAATTGGTTTTACTTATGCAGTTTATTTTGTTATGTTTTTTGTTTTTTTTTTTTTTTTTTGCTTTTTTTAGGGCTAATGTCTTTAATTTTAGAAAATTTTCAACTCGTATATCGAGTTGGCTTATTACAAAAATCTGTTCCCACCATGTTTTTGGTTTTTAATCATTATATATGTATATTTATTTCATTTGAGTTTTTCTTTTTCTTTGCTATGAATGCTTGTTGTCAATTGTTGCGGGGTTCTTTCTTTCTTTCCATCTGTCCTTCCATCTTTCTTGAATATATATTCTATATATGTATGTAAATCTCTATTTCTTGGTTGTGCTTTACACCTTATTATTGCTATAATTATTTGCTCTTTATTGGCGCCCCCAGAATATTCCAACCGGGGAAATGAACGAGAGTGTGTTGTTTTTTTGTTTTGGCGGCAACTCAACTGAAACCTTAGCTAGGAAATAACTCTTCAAGCGCAATCATGTCAATCAATGATTGTTTAAGCGTTTTCTTATATACAGCAGCGTGTGATAATGCCTTTGCGGGGTATATGGATATGGCTGGATCTAGTTGGGGATTGGTTTTTAAGAGCGCAGGAAAATAAAAAATCACGAATCAAAAACTGTTTGCAAATATGTTTGTTGTTTATTACACAAAAAAAAATAATAGAATAGAATAGAATACTAAATGAAAAACCAAACTACTTAAAGATATGCATGTGTGTGTGTGTTTGTTTGTTGTTTTTTAGGGATTAGGAGAGATGGATGTTGGTGTTGTTGTTGGTGTGTGATAATTACTAGAAAACCGTCTTTGTAATCGTACTTTCTTGTTTATACAATTTATGCTAATTAAAATACACAGGTAAAAATATAATTTCATTGTTTAATAATTGTTTTTTGTTTATGTTTTGTTTTTTTTTCTCATTACTTTTAAACCTAAGCCTAGCGAAAATCGTTTCGACGTGCAAAATCAATTTTGTGGTGTGTTGTTGTTGGTTTTGTTGTTGTTGGTGAGTGTTGGTTTTGTAGAAAGCTATCCTTTTTGTTTTTCTTTTGTTTACAGGCATTATATATTAATTTGTACACATTTTCGTTTAAGTATTTCCATTATTTGACAATTGGCTATGTGAGTGGGGGTGGGGCGTTGCGGTGATGCAGGGGGAAGTACAAAAATCGCCCTAGGGATTACACGACTATAGTACAATACGACGAATACAGACAAAACAGAATACACAATAAAATAAAAAAAAAAAAAAAACTGATCCTAACGCTCATCATATAACTCTACATGCTACTCCTCTCTCGATCTCTCTATTCCGATCTGCGCTTGGCGTCCAGATATATATAGTATATATATATATAGTGTTTTATATATATATATATATGCAATTTTACAGTATACCGTTTATATGTTTCTGGTTTTGGGATAGGGTTTTGTTTTGGATGTTTCTTCTTTTTTTTGTTTGTTTGTTGTATAATTTAAATTTAAGCTAATGCTCACTTCGCACAAAAAAATTTACACAATTTATTAATTTAATTTAATTATACTTAAACGACTTCTCCGACTTCTTCTCTGTACTCCATCCAATTTGTTGTAAACTAATCCTAATATTTGTATAATTACACTTTTCTTTTTTGCTTTTTTTTTGCCTTGTTGCTGCTTGTTTTTGTTGGTTGTTGAATCGGTTTTGTTGTAAATATGTACAAACTTTTTACTTAATCCTAAACATGCTCTCCTTTGATCCGATCCGATCCGAACCTCTCTCGTCCTTTTGCGTATTTTATATGCTCTATGTGTATGTATAATATATGCCTACGTGTGTGTGTGTGTTGTTGTTGTTGTTGTTGCTGTTTGCTCCTCGATCATTGATCTGCTTCTCTGCTCATCCTCCCACTCCTTCATCATTGTTCCTTCTTGTATATTTATAAATATTAAACACTAATCGAACGCCCAGGCCTATGTATATGTATAAAAAATAATATAGGTGTTAAAAAAAAAAAACAATCTTGCAAACGACAGACACTCCGTCTACACTTGTCTACACTTTAAACTTTACACTTTACACTTGACAATTCTCAATATTTTAATAAATAGTAATGCTGTTGCTGTTCAAGACTTATGGGGTAAACTCTACTCCTCCTATCTCCTATCTGTTGCTGCTCTTTCTTTCTCTCTCTTTCTCTGTATCTCTGTATCTCTCTCTATTTTTCTGTGTTACAAGACCTCCGGTTAAGTAATGCTAAGTAATCTGTGCGCTGCTGTTGCTGGTTGCTTCAACATTTGTTTCTGTTCTGTTCTTCATCTTTTAATTTCATCTAAGTCTAATTTTTGCTTTTGCTTTTGCTGTTGCTTATGCTGCTGCTTAATTGGTGTTTGATTCTGTTAGCTTCGATCCTCTACTAATTGCTAAATATTTTCATTTTTTCCTGTTGTGGTTTGGAGATGGATTTAGTTTTGTTTGGAGTTCTTGTGGATTATACGGAGTATGTATAGCTAGTGGAAGTATAGCAAACGGAAGCATGCGACTGCGTTTGATTGAAGATTGTGAAATGGTCTTTCGTTCTTTGATTCAGGTCCTTAGGCTATAGCTGCCGTCAGATAGTACAAATCCATCAGCGTCTGCACATTGATGGGCAGACAAGAGAGGCGGTCGTGTGTGTTGGAGTCGAGGGCCAGCCAGGAGAGGGCATTGTATCCCTCCAGTACGAAGCGGAGCACGTCTGCCGTCAGGCTTGAGTCCAGCGGATGGTCATTCGCCGACTGATGGGCGTTCGTTGAGTTGAGAATATCGTCGGCTATCTGGATGTTCGGCACATGCAGATGGAGTGCGGTTTTCAGGAAGACTGGACACACTTCCTCCAAATGCGGACAGGCTGACCAAAACCAGGCGGGCATGCGGCCCGTCGGTGCCGTTGAGACCATATAGCCCACAGATATGGGCTGCTGATTGAGGGATCCCACCTGGAAATAGTCAATGAAATGGTTTTTAGAGTTTCCTCTGATGGTAGTTAATGGGTATCCCTTACCTCCTCCACTTCCTGGGGCGGGGTGCACTTGAAATTGTTGCCTCCGGCGCTCTGCCAACTACGATTGTCCTCCATGCGCCCCGGACTGCCATGATTCGACACGCGATCCATGTGTGCTAAAACGGGAAGAAAATGCATTAGAATTTGAAGTAGATTTGCAGAGAGCATCGACTCACTGTCTCCCCAGAAGAGTTCCCCAATATCTGCATCGCTAAAGTCTTCATTGCCCTCCTCTTCAAAGGTGAGAAAGTCATCATCCACCTGGGGCTCGTTCTGGAACTGGCGGGTAAAGGGCTGCGCAAGAAAAAAAGTCGATTAGGAACGATTCTCAGAACAAATCCTATCTCGAAAGACTCACCGCACAGACAGCACTCGTGGGAAAGACCAGAATGTGGGTACAGGTCACATCCTGCGGCGTGGAGAGCGGATTCTGCATGGAGATCTGGGAGAAGCGTTCGTCGGGTGTAAACTGATCGGGCATCACGCGCAGCTTGGCATCCGGCTCGAGGGTGACGAGACAGGCGCTCAGGATGGTGGGCGGATACATGAGGGTGCATTGCTTGCACATGTCCTTGAACTGCTTGGAGGCCTTCTGCAGCTGCTGTTTGCTGAGCAGATAGCTCCACGACTTGAGCTCACTGTGGCCGATGCGACCAATGCGCCCGATGACCAAACGCCACATCTGCGAAGTCTGCGAGATGATGCCCATGACAAAGTCCATCAGTTTCTTGAGGGCCACATAGCGGGCGGGGGCCTTTCGGCGACGGGCGCGATTCGGCACATCGATGTTGATGCACACCTTCTCGAGCAGCTCGCCGCGCTCGTCGGTGGCGGTGGCCAGCAGCCAAGCCTGGTCTTCGCTGAGGCAATAGTTGCAGTACATCACTGAGTAGCGGTGCTCGTTCTGGCCGTGCATACTCCCCGCTGAGCGCGAGAAGTCGGTTTTGTCCGTCCGCTCGTACATTGGAGCTAGCACAAAGGGAGCGGTGTACATCTTGTAGGCCCGACGGTTCGGTTCGTCCTTGGTCTTGAGGAAAGCCTCCATGTTGGCGGCCGTACCAAAGCCCGTGAGGCTCTTCACTGACTGCGCATGGACCAGATGTCGTCGGCACTGCGAGAATATGTTCAACGCCAGGCACTTGATCTCGTCCGAGAAGCGTTTGCGATTGCCGCAGGGCCCCAGCTCCATCACCGACTCCAGGGATATGATCTGGATGTTCATCTGTGCGCGCACCGAGTCCGGTACGACCTTCAGCAGCTCCGCATAGCATCGAAGCAGTGCAATTAGAGCGAGACGCTCCAGCTCGCAGCTGTCCGAGGCAAAGGTGAAGGGATTGACCACGTACAGGACGATGGCTGCTGGATTGATGTCCTCCAGTGTCTCGCCCACGCCGAGGGGATCGCCCAGTATAAGGGCTGGCTTGGTGTCGCCTCCGGCGCTCCCCTTTACACCGTCCTTGCTGTCCTGTTGGTTGCTATTGTTACTGTCCAGAGTCGGAGCTGCCGGCAGTGGCGCCTCTGTGCCCGGCTCCTGCTTGATGGGATCGCTTTGCAGTGGATCCGTGCCAGAGCCGCCAGAGTGGTTTCCGCCTTTCGAAGAGTTTCCTCCACTTCCACTGCCATCTGGCGGATTGAGCAGCGTCTTGTCGTTGGGCACTCGACTGAGGTACGGCGCCAACTGGTGGAGGAAGGCCACTGCATAGCGACGGATCTGCTCGGCAAGCGGATGATCGAGAGTCCGCAGCCAATCATCCAAAGGCGTCTGCTCTCGCTCTGGCGGCACATTGCGGCTAGCGGCCACCTGCAGTATGCCCTCCCAGCCACGGATCGGGGTGTGCCTTCCCAGCTTGCACATCTCGTAGGTGCTGCTCAGCTCCCGGAAGTAGCTGCGCGTGCATCCCGCCACATGTTCATTATCCGGACACACTACCACATAGACCACGTCCCGGGCATAGGAGTATGGCTCCAGGAGGAACTTGTCCCAGTAGTGGATCGAATGCGGGGCCACCGAAATCCAGTCCTTCTCATAGCCCACCACCACCGAGGGTATGGGCTGTGGTTCGCACTGGCCGGATGCACGACCCGCCAAACGATGGAACTGGCGCCACGTGAGCGGCCCACTGACCGTGTTGTAGGAGCTGGCATCCTTGGAGCCTGCGGCCCCACCACGCGACTTGCAGTGGAAGGCGTTCTGCAGCATCGGCTGAATGGAGTTCATGGTGCGCACAATCTCCTTGTTGCTGCGCGTGAAGCCCACGGGCAGATACGGCCACTTGTGGACCGTGAGCCGACCGCTGCCGAGGATCGAGAGCTTCTGGCGCAGAGCGGGCGGATGGGCATGGAAGGCGGTCAGCTGTTGGCTGGAGTTTCCGTGGAATTCCAGCATGTTGTCCATGCGCTGGTGCTCAAAGGCCATGCGGGCCTGCTCCAGCGCCAGGCTGATCACATCGTGGGCGTCCATAAACTCCAGTACATTGGCGATGGACGCCATCGAGGCGGCCGGGGCACCGCCAGTACCAAAGAGGCGTCGCTGCCGGGACATGCGTCGGCGGTGAGACTGCAGGGCGCGATGCACAGAGCTGCTGGATGTCTGGATAATGGAGCACTGGTCCAGCAGCAGGTCAAAGATGGCATGCGCAAGATGCTCCAGCTGCCCGGCGCCGGCCGCTGCTCCCGTGACCTTCTCCAGAGCGGAGGAGCTGCTCGTGTCGCCGCCGGGCCCTGTCGTCGCCTTGGTCTGATTCTTGCGGCACAGGCTCTGGATGAGGCTGAGGAGCGAGGGCTGCTTATTCCTCCCCGGATCGTCGGCTATGCCCGTGATCTCCACCTCGTCCTCGTAGAACAGTCCTGCACGATGCGAGAGCCTGCGATTGACGACGGCACTGAAGCCACAGGTGCACTCCACGGGATCGTCGTCTACGTAGCCGGTAATGTGCGGATTGCTGCTCGGTGGCGTGCAGGAGGAGGAGTTGGAGCCGCCATTGGGCCCATGGCCGTGTCCGGAGCCAGCTCCGGGCATCGACGAGGAGGCGGGCGATCCTCCAAAGGCACTGATCATCCTCAGGCCACCGCCAAACGAGGCGGCCGATGAGGAGGAGGAGCTGGGCCCGTTGAGCAGCCTCTGGCCGGCCGTGGCCGCCACATTGACGGAATGTGCGGGGAACGGATTGAAGCTGACACCCGGCAGTGGGACGTACACCCCAGAGTCGGCTCCGCGTATGTTCCCGATCTTCTGGGTGTCCGCATTGCACACGCACACGCTGCTGCTGTCAAAGTTGTGATCGCGGAACACATTCAGCGCCGTGTCGTACAGCAGGATGTTGACCAGCACCGAATTGACTTCAGGAAGTTCCTGCAGCAGCCCGGAGGGCACCGCCACCGCTGACGCTGGCCCACTGGCAATGCCCGCATCGCCAGTGTAGGGCATCATGTGGCCCATGTGGTGGTGGCCCGCTCCTCCTGCTCCCGATCCAATGCCATGCATGCCCGTCTGCATGTGGTGCATGCTCTGCGGCGTGTGCGGATGCGGCTGCGCCTCCTGCGAATGGAGCTGCCGATTCAAGTACGAGGAGGTGGACGTCGCCGGACTGGCCACACCCAGATCGTATGGATACGGGGGCGGCGGATGGGTGGGCGTATGCCGCAGCATGGGACTACTGCGGGGGAAGGGTACCACCACGCCGCCGGGTCCCGGAGAAATGGGCGACATGCCCGCCCGCTGCATCAGCTGTTGCATGGAGCTCCCGGGCGGCGCCTGGGGGCAGTTCAGTTGATTGAGCAGCAGTTGGCTGCCGCCGCTGCTCAGAGGCTGGGGCACGGTGGAGGGTGAGGGCATGGCCGTCTGCGGGGTCCTGGGCGCCGCTGATAATAGTTCGTGCAGCTGCTGGTGCTTCTGGTGCGCATGACTGGCCGCCGCCGCCTGCTGCTGCTGCTGGTGCTGATGCTGCAGCTGCTGGAGCTTCTGCTGGTGCAGCTGGATGCGTTGCTGGAGGGCCTGATGCTTCTGGTGCTGCTGCTGCTGGGCGGCTACTGCCTTCGCCAGGGTGGCCGCACGCGACTTGTGGGTGCTCCACGTGGGCTTATAATAGCAATTCGTGGGCATGCTGATGCTCGGCAGCGTCTGGCTGGGCAGATTCGTCAGCGGGGCGTAGCGCGAAGAGCCCACAAATTTCTCCTGCTGCGGCGGCCGGTACACGTAATTCCAATCGTCGATGGGCTCCTCCAGGGGGCTGCCCAGCTCCACGTTGTACTCCTGCTTGAGCAGCTTCAGACTCGATTGCGTGCCCAAAGCCACCACAGCGGACACCGTCGGCACAGCAGAGGCGGCAGCAGCAGCGGCAGCAATGACCGCCGCTGGCATCTGAATTGGGGGAGCCGCTGCCATAATACTGCTGGTGTCCACACTGAGATCCGTCATCACCACATCTGTCTGGCAGGGACTCGAGTTCGGGTGCTGCTGCTCGTGGGAAGGCGGCGTGGGAAACATCTTCGTGAGATCCTCCGCCTGGATATTCCCAGCCCCAGAGCTGGCCACAGCTGCGGCTGCCGCTGCGGCTGCCACCACAGCACTGGCCACCGCTGTGGTCCGCTTGAGCTCGTCGATGGTGTTGGTCACGGCGCTGCAGCCACCGTTCGAGGGATTGTTGGAGTCGGGCGGCGTGTGGATCTGCACGCTGCTGCACTCGTCGTTAGAGCTCGTTTCGAACAGCTGCTCCAGGTCGTTCAGCGAGGGATTGAGGCCTTCGGCGGTGAAGAGATTACCTCCGCCGCCGCTGCTGGCTCCTGTGGTGCCGCCCGACGATGACTTGGTCTCCTTACACGACGGCGAGTGGAGTCCCGGCTCTGTTTTGATGTCCAGTCCGTGGAAGAAGCTGCTGCCTTCGGCCTCCGCATCACTGCCGTTGGTCGTGCTGTTGACGATGCCCACGAGACCACCGCTCGAGCTGCTTCCTGCTGCTCCTCCACCGGCTGCGCCTCCGCTGACCGCTGCCTGTACGTCTAGGGAGAGCAGCTGCGAGCCATAGACGGCTCCGGGCGAGGGCATAAGCGGTTTGACGTGCGTGTGACCTTCGTAGAGGTTCTTGGCGTACCGTGGCCTTCGCTGCTTGGACGTCTCCTCCATCTTTGGCCGCTTGACGGGTAGGAAGTCCCTAAAAGAATGAGAGAAAATACAATGTTTAGAAACGAATCAAGGATCAGGGATCACATGCACTCCACTCACCAGTTCTCCTGGAATTGAAAGTCATAGATGACCTCCTTGAGCCACTCATCGTCGTAGAAGCTGTCCGGATCCTTGAGCTTCAGCTTTGGCGGCTTATACAAGCTCAGCAGGTTGTTGATGGCGTCCGTCGTGGACGTCACTGTGGTCCCCCGCACCGTGCCGGGCTCTGGCTTGATGGGTATCTGATGGGCTGCCGGTGTCTGTTGTTGCATCTCCAGCTTCTTCACGGTGATGGTGCCGCACTGCGCCGCCGTCGCCGCTGTCGTCGTCGTCGTCGTTGTCGAGGCGGCTCCACTCGGTGTTCCGGCTGGCCCTGAGGCGGCTCCCGAGGCGGATGCACTGGCACCGCTCGTCGACAGAGTACCGCCCGCTGTGGGCGTTTGTGGCTGCTGCTGCTGCTGCTGGGGTGGCACGCTGCCAGGTCCGGTGAGGGATTGTGACGTCGCACCTCCCGGCGCATGGTCCGTGTAGGAGGGCGGCTCCACGCTGGGCGTCTGATGGACATAGGGCGACGCGGTGATGCTCTTGTTGTCGTGCTGGTCCGTGGGTGTCGGTGCGGGCGTGTTCTTGTCCAGCAGATGGTCGATGGGCGTCGGCGGCTGCTGCAGATTCGAAACGGACGTGGGCGCATGGGGGCTCATGTTGAGAAGCTGTCACGAGGATTGGGTGGTAGAAAGCAGAGTGGAATGGGGGGTTAGTAGGGAAGCCAAGCGGTGGAGGGGAGGTTTGCTTCTGCATTTTGGGTCGTCACTTGCACTCACTTGCTCTGCGGGCGGCACGGATGTGGGCTGCGAGTGCGCCGAATTCGGATGGGGCGAGGGCGCTGGCGTGGCGGGTGATCCCACGGAGGCCACCGGCAACGACGAATCGCCGCCAAGGGAGTTGCGTGAGTACGTGGATGCTCCGCCATGCGGTGTACCGTGTGGCGTGCTGCACAGGTTTCTGTCGAGAGAGAGAGAGAGAGACGAGAACAGGCGTTTGATTAGCAGGGATAACAAGGCGCCGTCTTTCAGGGTTCGGTTATATACAATGCTCAAACTACGGATAAGGTAGCCATGGAGTAAGTATTGATTAATGAAGAGTACATGTACATATGCACATATGCCATCGGGGGCAATCCAACAGAGAATCCCCTGCCGGACAACACCCCCAACAAACGTTAGGCAAAAGTATAAAAAATAAAACCACATCCAAGGCGGTTAGGGGATTCGCTTAAAACCAAATTCTCTATGATTATATTTATATAAAATCTATAAAATATAAAATGTTATTTACAGCGAAACCAATAAAATAAAGGAAAATCATTCAACAAAATGCATCTGGCTGAGGGGATAACGAGTGTAAAATGCCTCTATGTCATGCAGAATGCACTAAAACCAAGAAAAAATAACAGATCAAATTCGAATTCGAATTCATTCTAAAAATGTGAAATGCAAGTGGGTGGTGGGTGGGTTGCAGCAGGGGGTGGTAGCTACTAATCTAAAGATATGTTTAAAGGAAAATGGAAATAATAATCATTTACAGCGCATTAAGACCCTATCCACATATCACATCATTAGACGCAGGTCTTTCATTTCATGAGAGTCCTGCATGGGGTCCAAAAACAGTGTTGATTATGGCTTTTAAGTGTTGCGAAATACCATTCACCCAAAACCGAATGATAGGCCCCCGTCTGTGCTGTCAAGCAGTGTCTTATCGGGCAACACTGTCAAGCAGTGTTGCTCTGTTTTAGTGTTGCAAAATGTTCACACTGTCAAGCAGTGCGCTTTTTTAGTATTGAAAAATACCATTCACCGGAAACGGAATAACAATCGCCCAAACACTGTCAAGCCGTGTTTTGGTTTTTTTAGTGTTGCAAAATACCATTCACCGAACCGAAAAAAGTGAAAAGTGAAAAACTAGAACTAGCACTTGTTAATGCAAAATGGCGAATGATTCGTGTTGTTGTTTTTGTTGCTGTTTTTGAGTGGGTGTTTCTGTATAAGTGTGAGTGTCGTGTTTGTGTGTGTGTAGTTTCGATTTGTTAATTATTAAAGAGGCAGCAAAGGTGGAAGGAAAAATAATGCTCAAATCTTGCAACCAAAAATTTAAGAAACAATAAAAAAGTATATGGTTAAACAGAGCGGAGCGTGTTGTGTGTGTGTGTGTGAGAGAAAGAGAGAGAGAGAGATAGACAGAAGAAAGACAGACAGAGAAGAGTGGGTTAGAGAAGGAGAACGGAAGAGAAGCTTTATAGCGGTTACTAAAAACGCTAGCCAGCACTGGCTCTCCACACACACACACACACACACACACACACACGCACACAAACACTCTCACGCATACACGCACACACACACAGCAACAACACAAACCTTGCTTTTGGTGTATTGGTGTCTGTTGCCGCCTTGTACCTGGCGGCGACGACGGCCGAGGACGACGACTGCGTCAGCGTATGGAGTAAACGCTTGTGGAACGGCACATTTTGGCGCCTTGGGGCAGAGGAAGAGTTCGAATTCAAAATCAAATTCGTGTTTAAGGTGTTGGTGGTGTTGGTGGTGGAAGCAGAAGAAGAAGAGGTGGTTGTGGTGGTGGTATTGTTGGAATGATGCGTTGCTGCTGCTGCTGCCAAGGCGGCTGCTGCTGCTGCTGCTGCGGCGGCTGGTGTTCCGGGACGCTGCTGTTGGTAATGATGCTGGAAGGACGACTTGCCTCCGACAGTTCCTACGGCAGCCCGCAGGGACGGAGAGCCCAGCGGCTGCTGAGAGAGAAACTGTTGCTGCTGTTGACGCTTGCTGCTGCTGCATTGGGCGCTGAAAGTTGTTCGTTTTAAGTTTTAGACACACTTTTTACACACTTCTTTCACCGAAAACTCTTCCCCGTTTCGTGACCAAAAGCTGTCTGCTGTGTGATTTAGGTACAGTACAACAAAAGAACAAAAAAACAAAAACAAAAGAAAGAGAAGGGGGATCTACCGCCTATCGCATGCATATATAATAGATAATATCTATATATATATATATATATATATATATATATATATTATATATATCGACAAAAAAAGAACAGATAACTATCGCGATCGCACTGCTTGCTAGAGGGGGGTGTGAAAAAGGCATGCCATCAAAGCGGGAGCGAAACGGAACGGAACGGGATGCTCCGTTACATCGATTAAATCAGGGCATACGAGAGAGAGAGAGATAGATATATATATATATGTAGAGAGAGATAGAGAGAGAGAGAGAGAGTAGGAATAGGAGTAAGAGCAAAAGTAAGAGAGAGAGCTAGACCTCTCCATCCATTTTAACGGTTATCTGGTTTCTGTGCGGCTCTCTCTCTCTGTGGATCGCGACTTACTTGGTACATATACAGGGCGCCTTCTGCATGGGATCCACAAAGTTCCACAACTTCTGGCGCTGCTGCTGTTGCTGCTGCTGGATCTGTTGCTGCACCAACTGCTTGGAGTCCGCCGGTGGCTTGTTCTGCTCATCCTCATCCGGTGCGCCTGACGCCGCAGATGCTGCAGATGCTGATGCCGTCGCCGCCGCTGCCGCTGCTGCTGCTGCTGCCGCCTCCACATGAAGGGTATTCATGACGCAGTCCTGCCACGCACGCTCCGGCATCTCCACGGCCGCTGCGGCAGGTATATGAGTATTGTGGGTGTTAAAGGAGAAGCCCGAGGTTGGGCGTTGGTCGTAATAGGGCTGGAAGGAGAGGCGCTCCAAAGCACTGACGGCCTGGGGCACAGCCTTGCGCGAGGCGCCACCATCCTTGGCCTGGGAGGTACCAGGTGGCGTACCCGCAGACGCAGCTGGCGGACAGGAGACCGAGGAGAGGGCTGCTGCCTCGGCCCCGGACCCTGCGCCCGCACTGGCCCTCTGCAGCTCCGAGAATTCCAGGTGCTCCATGTCGTCCAGATCCGTGACTAGTACATAATTCGTAGGATGGTACATCTTATGGCCACCTAGAAAGGGGAATGGGGATGTAAAAGCAGAATTAGTTAAGTTCCACATTTGTTCGGGGAAAGAGGGGCAGCAGACACTCACCCGACACCACCTCAACGACGGGGGGCACGTCCGTGTTGTCCTTATTGCACAGCGGGAAAAACGAGGCCCAGTCCTCGAGGATCTTCTCGGCCACAGGGTCGTTTGCCCTGTAGCTATTGCCCGTGAGGATGGCCGCAATGCCGAAGGGGGCCAGCATCACCTTGCGCGCATGCGCCGGCGGTACGGCCTTCACCTCGGCCCCCTCATTTGGTTCCGTTCCGTTGGTTCCATTCGAATCCGGTGTCTGGTTCTGACCTGGTCCCGCTCCAGAGCTGGATCCTGGTCCCGACCCTAAGCCCGACTGGCTGCTGGTGCTGGCTGCGGCAAAGGCCGCTGCCGCCTCGGCCAGATGCTCCTTAGTGAGGGGCCGCACGGCGGGGTGCTCTCGTAGGTCGATGGAGGCGCAGACCGTGTCGCCGTGCACGAAGAACGTGAAGGAGAAGGACAGGTGTTGTGAGCTATAAGGGAACGCGAGAGAGAGAGAGAGAGGATTAGCCATTGAAATCACAGAAGAGGGGCAGGAAGGGAGAATGTAGCAGGAAGAACGATGCAGTGGCACAGACTGGGATGCCACTGCACAGAGTTCCTGATATCCTTGCTCTAGGATGAGGGGAGAATGTCGAACGGCCAAACTTCCAGCGTTCCCACATCGTCTGTCCCTGCATCCATAATTGGAAGAGATGCTTCCAGTGGAACGACGACACTCACCTGCGCCCAAAGAGACGATCGCTCGACGTGCAGGGCTGCACAAACCATTTGCCGAAGCGCACAATGTCCTTGGTGAGTACAAATCTGTTAGGGAATAAGTGATTGTTAGATATTTCTTATCATCTCTCCATCTCTCTCTCTCTCCCGATCTTCGCTTACCTTTCCATCAGATTGTGCAGCGCCTTGAAGAGCAGCGAGCGGCACTCGTACGTGAGTGCACCCTTCCAGGTGCCATTCCAAAGCGCTTGATTGGCTGGAAGAAAACAGATTTGCAATTAGTCAGTGAATTCCATGTGGATGCTGAGTGGATGGGGAAAGCTAACGGTAACGGTAACAGTAACGTTAACGGTAACTGTAGCAATGGTAAGGGGAGGGAATTTCATGCTAGTGATGAAAGCAGCTCAAAGAGGTGCTTTTTGCTTTTGGTTTTATTCCAATGTAACTTATGGAAAAATACCAAAAAACAAAAAAAAACTCGCAAAGGAAAGAGAAACAACAATGAGCAACGCAAACACACACAGAAGCTCGCTCTTTCTCTCTCTTTTGCTCTCTCTCTCTCTCTCTTTATTATTTCTCTCTCTTTCTGTAGAAAAGTCAACGACGCAACGCACGCCTCGAAAAACACTTTTGAGGCAATTTATTTTTGTTATTGTTTGGTTTTGCATTGTTTTTGTTTTGTCGAGCCGCAAATGACAAATAGGCAGGAAAGAGAGAGGGAACTGGATACAGCAGAAAAAAGAAGAAGCAGTGGAAGGCAGCGAAACAGTGAAATATGTAAATGCAACATTTGTAAGAGAGAAACAAACGTGAGAAGAACAAGAGGAAACACTCAAACACTTGAAAAGTAAGAGGAGGGAGAAAAAGTGTGAAGAGGGGAGGTAGAGTCATGGGAAGAAGGAAGCAGAGTTAAGGGAAAGGGAAGAAGTTGGCAGGCAGGGAGTTTGAAATCGCTGGAAGAAGATTACTAAAGAAAGGACGGGTAGAAACTTTGGGAATGAATCCAAGGCGGAAGTGCAAGCCCTTGAAACAAAAGAGTGGAAGCTGGAGGGTGGGGAGAACACACAAACACCGACACTGAACAAGAAACAGAGAGAGAGCGCCGCAGAAGGGCCAAGAAATTTTTGGAAAATTCCAAGCATCTCTCAAATTCGCCGCCTACAAGCGAAGAGAGAAGGAGAGAGGAACCACCTACACATACTCAAGCGCGCACGACAACGCACACACACTGCTGGCACTTACAAGGAAGCACCGCTTTCGTATGCTGCCTCAACAAATGTTGCAAAGATAATTACGTAAAGGTAAACAACATTATAAATAACAAAACGCAACAAAGTTGAGAGAGAGAAAGAGATACAGTGATGTGATAGAGTGAGAGTACATAAAAAAAAATAGTGAGGAGAGCAGACCAAAGCCACATCGTGGGGGCAGAGCAGAGCAGCGAGTAAGAGGCAACAGAAAATAAAACACAAATGCAGCAGCAGGCAGACAGGCAGCAGCAGGCAGGCAGCGGCGCCGAATTGAGCAGATTTACAATGTGGCGTCTTCCTCTTCGTTTTTCTTCTATTGGCAACGGCTGCTGCTTTTACAAGCCACTGCGTCACTGCTTTTGCGGATTACAATATTTGTTTGCATTGGTATTCGTATTTGTGTGCATATGTACATATGTATGCATGTATTTCTTGGGCGAGTTAGGTTTACTCTTCTTTCAATGAGATCAGCGTAGGGTTTTTTGCTTGGCTAAAGCTCGCACACAGACACGCAGTGCCATACAGAGGCGAGAGGGCAATGTACGATTATGTTTGTGTGTTTGTATGAGCATGTGTGCGTGAGAGTCTGGCGAAAAAGTGTAACTGTTGGCCGTTTGCCTGTTGCCTCCCTCCGCCCGCCATTCCGCTCTTAACCAACCAGCCAAGCCAGCAGCCGCCCAAAGCCGGCACTCTACTCGGCTGTGAGGTCACACCATCGGCCAAACGGCAAAAGTTCAAAGCTCGCCCAAAAAGCCCACAAGGGTAGGCAGCACAGCACGAAAGCAGTGCAGCCTCTCTCAGCCAATGCTTCTCTTCGGGTCTCGGCAAACAAGCAAAAGAAACGAAATGGAACAAAACGGATGGAACAAACAAAAAATAAACACACAAAACAAAAAAAAAGCCAAACGCAACAACAAGTCCCCACAGACACTACTCCTCCCTCTGTCCAGCGACCACAACGGAAAGTCCGGCTTCGTCTGCAAACCATCCCTCCACTCTCACTCCCTCTTAAACACAGCTGCTGCACCCGACGCATCTTCGGCTATAACAGGAATCGGGAATCGAAGCGAAGCGACGAGCTGACGACACGACGGCTCAATGCAAATTCCACATACATATCACTCGCATTGTATGCGTGTGTGTGGGTGTATTTTTTTTAGCACGTGTGGTTTGTGCACATGTTGCTGCCGAAAGACTCGCTCAGAGAGAGCGTCAGAGAGAAAGAGAGTGAAAACTATAGCGAGTGTGTTTGAGGGAGAGAGTAAATGTATCTGCTGCTAGGAAAACGATGATTTGGTGGTTGGAGAGTGAGGGTGCGAGAGAGCGAGAGAGAAATGTTGTTTGGAGCTAAAGTGCCGCTAGCTTGGCTCTCCTTTTTCTCTCTCGCTGCCTTGTTTGTTGTTTTGTCGTTTGAAAAAATAAAACACAACAATAATGGTATTTTAGGTTAACAAAAACCCCCACCCCACTCTCGAACCCTCTCACTTAATTACAGGTGGATGGAATGTCACACAACAGCCGTTATGTTTAATTGACGGGGAGCGATGGGACGGGACTGGCATCTGCGTGCAGCAACAAATGTTGAAATCAAGGTCAATAATCTTCCGCTAACGCTGCGAGAACCGCGCGCGCATTATGAAAATTGTTTAGTATGCGAAAAGGCAAAAACAAAGACAGAATCAGAATCAAATACACAAAAAATCAGGTAGAAGAACCTCCACACGAATGCAAAACTTTGCAACAACAATAAAGCGCAGTGTAATTAAAGCTTGATTCCAAACCAGTTTAAGCTCTCAAGAGAGCGACTGCTGAGTCTCTCCGTCAGAGACAGAGAGAAAATGAGAGAGTGGCACGTATGTAATTATTGGCTCCAATTGTGGAGCGCGCACACACACACACAATAAGAGACAAACCAAGTGACAGCTGTTTAAGGTAAAAAAACATGCTATGAAGAATGCAACAACAACAAGTACAATGACAACAAGTAGCGATGGTGGGAAGAGGAGAGTCTGACGCATATTGAGATTGTAGGCAGGCAGGCTCTGCAACTGAGATGCGTAGGCGTGTCTACGTCTACAATACTCTAATGACGTCGTTGGAAGCGACCAACGGAAGATGAGACCTATAAAAAGCAAAGTGCTGCCTGCAACGCACACATTGGGATTATTGGGCTGGGAATGTGGCCAAGGCTCTGCGTCATTTTTTCCATGATTTTCCGTGAATGGCGGTTTACACCGTAGATACCGCTTTTATGTGAATAAAATACGACAATTATTATTAATGTACAGTAAATGCGTTTTCCTAACAAGAAACATCTTTACTGTCTAACAATTAAAAATTTATAGAAGAAAAAAAACAAAGTGTCTTTTAAACTTCAGGTCCACTGTGCCTGAGTTCGCTGAGATTTGCGGCGTTGCCATTTTCACCTATGTAGCTTGAAAGCAGCGCTACTTACTACCCACAGCAACAGTAACAGCATTGGGACGCGACGCGACGCGACGCTCGCTCTCATCTCCCTCTCTCACGCTTTCTGTCACAATTTCATTCACACGCACACAATACACACTCTCTCGCACACACACACGCACACCCAGAGAGACCGTTTTCATGCGTGTTTCGGCTTCTCGGCCTGTTTTGTTGTTTATGGCAGTCCGGTGGCGGCCGCAAAGTAAAAGGCTATAAAAAGAAAATGAAATTTCGCACACACATACACGCAGGCAAACTCAACGGGTGAACGGGAACAGCAGGAGCGAGACAAAGTCATGTCAATGCAATTAGTCAATGTCCTTGTCATTTCGAGAAGCAGGCGACAATGACAAAAGCACAAAAAACAAAGGCAACAACAGCGACAGCAAAGCGGCTGCGGCAATAATTTCATCAGCGAGAGACGGGAGAAGCAGAGCAGCGACGTCGCGTGCATTCAACTCAAGGCAGCGGACAGAGGCCAGGGCAGAACGCAGACGACGCCGACGTCGCAGCCAGAGAGCCAGGTTAACGGTAAACGTAAATGAGACGCGGCAGAATGACGTAGTCGGACAAGGTACACAGATTACGGCGTTAAGTTCTAGGGGTCTCTGGTAATGGAATTGCCATAGTCGCACAGCCCCAGAGCTAGAGCCAGACAAACGGACACACAGAAAACAAAACCCAATTCCGAGTGCCACCATAGTTTTTGTGGTCAGAGATAATGGTGGCAATAGCAAAAATATTGAATAAATAGTAGCCACACGCAATAGCTGATAAGAATGGTGCCGAATGATGGCCGCGCGCACTGCCCGAAGGCCAGACCGTGATGTTCGTGTGTACAGAACCAAAACCCTCCCAGTCCGCCCACATGTAGGGTAACGAGAAGAGAGCCAGCGCCAGTGAGGGGCAGTTTTGCATAGTTACGCCAGAGAGCGTAAGAGTGGACAAGAGGCAGAGAGAGAGAGAGTGAGAGAGAGATATATACATAGATGGCAAAAAAAAGAGAGCGAGAGAGCACCGCAAAAATACTGCAAGTGACAGGTGACGTTTCACTTTGTCTTGGCTGGAGGGGGAGTGAGTAGGTGTAAGAGGGACGACCGCCTACGATTGACGTTTGTTGCTGTTGCTGACAGACGCTGACGCTAACGTTGGCGTTGACGCCAACAGCAAAGCCAAACTCACCACCATGTGAGTGACGTCGAAAGGAGAACAATAATCATCTGCGGCAATCGAAAATATCTCGCGTGTGTTTGTACATGTATTTGTGTGTGTTTTGAATGTTTTGAGTTTTCTCATTCCGAATCACACACACAAATGCATGTGCTGCTGCTGCTGCTGTGGTGCATGCGATGCGGCCTTGAAGCTTTTTATTCAATTCATCATCGTATGCATGCATATGTGTGTGTGTGAAAGAGAGAGAAGGGGAGTGAACGAATGCATATGTATAAAAAAGGGATCCCAAAGATGATACGCATTTTCAAAAACTCCATATAAAACAGGAATCCTGAGCGTTTATATCCTTTTATCCAGTGTTCCTCAAACTTTTTCTGTTAAAAGCACATCACTATCAAATCAAACATTTTTGGCGGCACACCAAAGAAAAAAACAAAAAGTCGATATGTTCAGTTAAAAATGTGATACTCTTTAGCTGATAATGCTGCTCTCATTCTCTTCATCGATCGTCCTCAGGAGTTCTCTTATTTTCGATTTATTAGCACATACTGAGAGTGGAAAATCTCAATTCGCAACAGCACGCTTTGGAAGTTTACATTTATGCATATGCAACCAGCTCTACTTCAGAAACTTTTAGATTTAATGTTCGATCCGTTTTTAATCCCATAAATGTCCCAGAGAAACAAATCCAATGACCTCCGCGAATGGATTTGGACTTGGGCATGGTCTCCGCAATATGCAAAGTCATAGTCATAGCTCTCATCATTTCGACAGACAAAAATAATTCAAATAGCTAAACCAGCAACGTGTATAAATCGTATTTGAAAACCAGCCTCCGCCACCTTACTTTCAAATTGCGAGAAGACGCAGAGAACGGTTTGAGGTTCTGCGATCACACAACTAGCACCTATCACATCTAGCATACACCAGTGTGCCGCGGTACACGCTTTGCGTAACACTGATTTGATCAACTTACCCGCTACTCTCAGCAATTCGGCGTCGACCAGGTCACTGAGATCGGGCTCCTCCCCGTACCAGAATATCCACAGCTCCTTAGCGGCGGCCAGCGATAGGGGCGGGTGGACCTTGGTCGATGTGGTAATCTCAAAGGTTAAGGCATTCGGGTCGGTGTTGTCCGGCTTGTGGGACTGCACGCGGCGCCAAACACATAGCATGTCCGCCTGGATGCATCGCGAGTAGGAGCGCAGTATGGGATCGGCCAACGGATCGCTCGACGCATTTGGCCGTTCCCCATTGACGAACTTCCGCCATTTTATTCCACATAAATCAGTCTGAAAGGAAGAGTAAATGTTTTTATTAATTATCATCGCATTATTGACTGTCCATGTCCAGCTCCCTAAATGATTGCTTCAGAAGGCGGGTCGGGTCTTGTTGATATTGATAAGCCCAATCGAAAGCAAATAATTGTGTAATATTGCCAACCGATACGGATATCTGTGCAGGAACGTGTCTGCGCCCTCGTCACTATCTACAGAGACCTGCTCTATCCCTACTATTTCCCCTGTATTTGTAATAAATCCACGATTTAGCTTTATTATTGCAGCTGCAACACGACTTTCACAACTTTACAGTCACTATAAACAGACCTGTCATCAAACTTGTGTTAAATATCTTTAAATGGAATGGATTTACTATAAACGAAATTTCTTTTCTTCTTTTAAAGTAGCTGTAAATAAGTGTGTACATGTTTTCTTCTCTTCCCTTAAAACTATGGAGAGAATTTCACAATAATGCGAAATAATATCGTACTTTTCGAAATCAAAAATCAAAAATATTCACTCAAACTCAAATTAAATTAATCAATCATATCTGTTTAAATGTCAGATTTTAATGGAAGTTTCACAATATTGAGAAACATTTGGCCTCTTTACACGTGTAAGTACTCTCACTCAGTTTTCACTGTAAGCTCTGATACCATTATAAAATGTAAAACTTATTCCCTCTTATTATTTCTATTGGGCATACATATATTTCCTTCTTAGAATCAATCCCTTTAGTAAATGTTTATTTGACCCCTGGGTTGATGGGGTTCGAAAGTATGATTTCCCCAAGGGTATTATCATTCCTGTTTGGAAGATACTTTGTTCTGGGCATAAAATCAGAAAAGTCTCATCCCATAGTCTGTTCCATTGCTTGCTTTACCAGTGTTGCACAGCGGCGCAGATCACACATACACACAAATTCCACGGCGCTGCACTTGGCGGCGGCGGCGGCCCCAACGGCAACAAAAGAAGAAAACGACCAAAGCGAAGCTCGAATCTGCTCGAAACTCAAAACAAAAGCACGAAAAAAATACGGCAGAGAGCCACAACCGAGGCAGAGTCAGAGGCAAGACAAGAAAAACTTGAGCAACGAGAAGAAGAAGGACAGGGACGGGGACGGGTAATGGGACGGGGATGGCAAGCTAGTGGCTTGGGCCTGGCCAAGTCTCGACTTGGGGTCGTCATTGGCGGCTTCCGCTGAGAGTTTTTATTTTGTGTTGGGTCTTTGGCTGGAAACAAGTTGCTGCCTGCTTGAATTCGGATTCCTCTGCTTGGCGGCGGTCGCGGTCGCTGCTGCAAGCAGTACACAAATCAATGGACGGGCCAGGCCGTGGGTGCACAAGCGAGATAGAGCCAAAATAAATAACTGCACCGCTCACAGACACAGAAAAGCGGACAGACAGAAACACAAACGCACACAGACACACAGTAGCAACCGAAAGGTATTCCCCCAAACCACGAATAAAACGGAACGAGCCGCCGGCCACCATCCTCTCCTCCGCACCTTCTGGGGCTTAGGCCATACACTGTTTCGCCCATCGTAGCTCTCTCGTCGGCCCACCGAAAAATGTTCCACATTCTTCCGTTTTTTTTTTGTACTTCTTTTTCTTTTTGCATTGCTGTGTTTTCATTTTCGCTCTCATTTCGTCTGCCTGCCTGCTGGTGCTGCCACTCGCTGCTTTCTTGCTTCGTTCTCGTTTTGTTCTTTTATTTATTGGCTTTTATTTTTGGGGCGAGCGCTATCGCATTTTGACCATAGCACTTGTACGCGGAGATTCTTTGGCGAATTCCCCCCCCGTACATTGTCTCGGGGCAGAGCCCCCAACAACAGTTGTATGTAGGTTTCTGCCTGCTGTCTACGTCAACGTCTCTGTCTCACCATACCAATTTGCAATGTTCATGCGCTCTCTCAGTCTGTTTGCCTCTCTCTCAATGTTAGTGTATAGGTGAGAGCGAATGCTGCTCTCCTGCTGTTATCACGACATATATTTTGCTTGTGTTTGTTCACGCGCGCGTGCCTCTCAAGTTCAAAATGATTTCTGCTCGTTCTCTCTCTCTCTCCCTCTATCTATCTCTATCTCTGTTGCTCGCTGCTCTCTATCTCTCTCTCTCAGAGAAAGTTTGGCGCGTTTGTTATTGTTTCGTTATTTCGTTGGCGTCGAGTCTCTTTAGGGCAGCGACGGCGGCAGCGGCGGGGGAGAGATAGCAACGGCGAGTGGAGCACGTTGACTTGTACGCACTGTCGTCGACGTCGTCACCGTTTGTTGTCCGTTCCGTTCCGCTTCTCTTTCCGCCTTACGTTACGGGGGGATATTCATTAAAGAAAAAACAAAAAAAGAGAAAAGCAGCAGCAATCGCGGGGCCAACAAACTAGTCGCAGTCGCTGCCTCTGTTACTTGGAGAACCTGTTATGGGGAGAGGCGGCAGTTGTCTCTTTTGTGTCTATTCCTTCACAGAAGCAGCCAGCAGCAACACTTCCTTTTCACACAAACTCACACACACACACACTCTCCAGAAGCATCTACTTCCTTCCCACGCTCCTCCTGCAGCTACATCCTTCCCACACTCCTCCTGCAGCTACTTCCCCTTTACACATACACATACACAGGAACAGACACACTTTTCCTGCAGTGACAGCAGTGTTGTCAAACGATCGTAGCACTCGTCGTGTGGGTGGTTCCCTCCCCGCTCCTAAAGCCCTACAATTCGCACTGACCTAGATCTTTCCCCCACAGTGGGACAAATGGGTACTTACCAGGGCATAAAAGTTTGTATGGCAATCCTCCAAACTAGCGCCGTTCGTCTGATGGTTTTGATGCGTCATAGTTCTTGGCTTTTCTTGTTTCCACGGCAGCAGCACCTCATTTTCTCAAATGTGTGTTTTTATTTTGTAATGGATTACTACTGTCTCTCTGGTATTTTGCACATTTGCGGTTTGAATTTTTATACTTTTTTATTGATTCTGCTGCGACAGAATATGCACACACACACAACTACACATAGAGGCACTGGCGGACGAACATGCAGATACGAACTCGAACACGAACGCAGAGATAAACACACGAACAGTAAGAGAGACAGGGACGCACAGAGATACACAAAGTGAACGGTTTACTGCTTCTCTTCTTCTTTACTCCTTCTCCGCCTCCTCTTTGATGTTGTTATTGTGGTTGATTCGTTTTTATTTTGTATTTGTTGCTTTTTTGGTTAAATATTCAGTTATATTTTTCTCTCGTTCTCTGCTATTCTTTCACAATTATTTATTTAAACGTTAACGTTGTTGCTTTGGCAATGACACACACACACTGCAGCACATTTCTGGAAGATAAAAAGCATTTATTAGATTTCCACGCACCCATATCTACCGTTGTATTCCACTCCACACTGCATCCACACACTCGCACACATACACCCCCAACAATAATGAACAATAATTTGTGCTTTTTCTTTTCTTATTGTTTTTGATTTTGGCTGCTGCTTATTTGTTGCTACTGTGGCTGCTGCTGCTTTCCTCACTCACACATGTACTCGCCGGGAGAGCCGAGACGAGCCACACAGATACACGGTAATTACAAGGGTGGACGACGAACGTTCGTTCTCATTCGATTGCTCTCTCGCTAGTCTGTCCATTCATTCCGCTGCTGCTCACAGTCAGAGAGAGAGAGAGAGAGAGCAGTGCCAGTGCTGAGAGCGTGACTTTTTTCAAGGCAGTCGGCAGCGGCGACGTGACGACTAAAAGAGCGAGTTTCATACATATATATTTCTAGAAACACAGTCACACACACTCGCTTACACCGACGCACGACTCGCGACGATGAAAGTCGTTGGGTTTTTCGTTAATCGTTGATGTAGACAAAAACCAAAAAAAAAAAAAAACCTGGCAAGTTTTTTTTTCAAAATTTCTCATATGCATGGCTTCTGGCTGCCTGAACCCCCCCAGCCCCCACCCTATTCACCCACCCAACCAACCATCCATAACTCTTTAAATGCGTCGCCATTTGTCTGCTCTGCTCTGCTCTTCCCTCCACTGCACTTTGTGTATACACTTTTTCGGTATTTCGATTTTTCGATCGCCGCTCTGCATTTCTCGAATACGGTAAATATTTGTGGCTGCTTGAAGAGTCGGGGGAAAGGGGGGGTGAGCAGCAGCAGGCAGATGAGTAATACACACACACAGGCACTCTTACAGAGAAGCAGCAGCAAAGACAGGGACTGGTAACGTACTGCTTGGCACTTTTTTGTACACAGCTTTGCACTAAATACACAAAAAAAAATAGAAAAAAACCAGTGCGATTGCGATTTTAAAATACACATTATTTTTAATATTATTACTCAACGTTTAACGTATATGTGCACCACACCACACATCTCTCTCTTTGCAATCGCCTTTTGCTGGCGTTTCGCACAACACACAACACAAATGACGAGTCAGAAAATTGTAGACCGACTGCGGGCCGACCCGAGACCAACCGTGTTCCGTTGGCTGCTACTGCTGATGGCTGCGCGGCGCTGCTGCTTCTACTCTGCCACACACAATGGAAATTTTGCTCGCCTAGCTTTGCCTCTGTCGCTGGCGCTGCTTGCTGCTGCCACTGCTTCAAAGTAGTTGTGTGAGCAGCGAGTAGCGAGAAGCAGCAGCAGCTAAAGAAGATTTGTCAAACACTCTCGCACACACGCACACACCGAGCAACAGAGAATAGCGGCTTTTGCTCTTTTTGCAAAGGCCAGAGAGAGGGAGAGCGAGCGTCCAAACAAGTTTTATTGCACTAGTGTGTGTTTTGCATGGCGGCGTCTGTTTATTAAATGCGCGGCTCTCTCTATCTTGCATCGCATCGGCTCTCTCAGGCGACACTATCGAATGCTAGTTGGGGATGCAACCAGATCAATTGGGCCCAAGGTGTACCCTATATAAAAAAAATTTAACTCCGTTTTTTGTTGTTTAAACTTTAAAGATTATAGCAAAAAAGCAAGACAGATTCCATAATTTATGCACTATACAACACTGCACACACACACACGCAGTGCGAAACGTGATACATAGACAGCATTCCTCTCGCATTCACACTCACACACAAAACACATCTATAGAGCCAGAGCAGCAGCAGTAGCAACCACTTTCGTAGTTTTCTTTTCGCCCCGTTTTCTCTTGTTTCTTCGCAGTAATCTGTGTGTACACATCGGATTTTTGACTTTGGGGATACTAAAAAAAATAGACAAAAAAAATGTTACAGTTGTTGCATTCCTCTTCTGGAAGCCTCTGCGGAGGCGGCATTCCCTTTTGGTCCTTTGAACATCACCTCCTACTCCTACTCCACCTCCCCGAAAACACACAAGCAGACAACAGCCGCTGTCTCCCTTCCACTGCAGCGGCAAATCGACCGCTTAAGCTATTAAACTATTAGCCGCTTCGACAGCAGGAAACATTTAAATGCAGCAACAATTTGCGGGAAAACACATTCACAATCCCCGTTGAACGCAACGGCACTTGATACTGTTATTTATATTAATTTGTTGCAGCGCAACTACTGCGGTATCCCCTCTACCGCACACACCCACACACACCACACAATTACACACTGGCATCGAACGGGTTTTTTTTTTGTTTTTCTATGTACATTTTTGGGGACATTTCTTATCGCTTTATTCTGGGTTTTTTCCGTTTATTTTTGTGTCACTTTCTCACGGGAAAAATCTGCGATCGATATTTTTTGTAACAATAATTTGCAACAAAATATGAGGGAAAAACGGACCGGTGTGACCGTCGGGCGTTACAGAAAAATACTAGGGCTGCAAGATACTAGGGCTGGAACGACCATCGACTGTTGAAATTATTGATACATCGATGTTTCCATTTGAAATTAATTTTAAAAATTTACAATATTAAGAATCCTGTATATGCTTTTTAATTTTGTTCGTATGTGCAATTAGGTACAGGCATCGACAACGAAATCTGAGCCACAAAAAAATAATTAAGAAGGCGAACTGGAGTCCTCTATGGTGTAGTGTGGGATGGCTTTGTAGCAAATCAAATGCAAAAATAATGTACAAAAGATGGAATGTTTATTATTTCGCTTATACTGTCGTCTTGGTTAATACAATAATGATTAATATGATATTATATTGAAATATTCAAGCGATCGGTAATATCGTGAACTGAAAACGAAAAAATACCTAAATGTATGTAATTTGCGCCAAACGGTCGATACCATTACGATAGGTTGAAAACCATAGCTATCGACAGTTTATCACCTCTAAATGATGGCCGTGCTAAAACCTGTTCCCGCTAAATACTGCCACCGCACTGCTGCCCCACCGAAACCCCCGCAACCACAAGCACCGTTGACGCCTCACCCGAAATTCCATGACAAAGCGTGGGGCAATAAAAACAAACAGATTTCTTGGCGGCCACTTGAACAACTGTAAAAGTGGGCCGCCAGCAAAGAAGCAGCAACAACAACAGCACCAGTCACAGCGGCAGCAGCAGCGCGGCGACGCAACCAAAACGAGAGTCGAGACGTCGCGTCGTCGGAGATTTCACTTTTTGATGCTCGGAGCGAGCGAGCGGTTCAACGGTGCGCAGCCAACGATTTCTGTTTAATTGAGACTGAAAGTCAGCCTAAAGGAGCACTTTGTACCTGACCCCAACCGAATCGACTAGAAACCCCACGAAAACGACATGTATCGCGCCAGTGGACGGATTATGCAACAGCTGCGCCACAGGATGCCAGCGCCAGAGGGTCGTCTGGCTGTGAGCCTGGCCGCGCCTGCGTTGAAAACTTTCACTCTGACACAGCAGCAGCGACATGAACAGGTGCGCTGGACTGCAACGTCAACGGTGAGCAGCAAACAGGTGACGACACCGCCACCCAGACACGACTGGAATCGTGCCGTCAGCGAGGCGGAGCGAATTGTCGGCTATCCAACGTCGTTCCTGAGCCTGCGTTGGCTACTCAGCGATGAGATCGCCAATGTGGCGCTGCACCTGCGCAAACTGGTGGGCAGTGCCCATCCCCTGATGAAGACAGCCAAGTAAGTGCAGTGCATCATCCATGAAGTCCTAATCCTCATTTCTAAATCGTAATATCGTAGACATCTGCTCTACAATGGCAAGAACACGATGCAGGCCTGGGGACTGATTGTGCTGCTGGTGTCCAAGGCAGCCGGACATGCGCCCAGTGTGCCCGATGTCGAGCAGGACAAGAGCGCCGGAGTCCTGCACTCGCAGCGCGCCCTGGCCGAGGTCACCGAGATGATACGGATCTCCCATCTGGTGCACAATGTAAGCGACTGACTGATCGATCCACTTTCCCTTGAAACCAAAAACTCCCTTTTGTCCCTTCCAGAGCGTGGTGAATCTGCAGTCCAGCACGGAGGCTGGCAAGGATGCGGCCACCTATGACGACATGTCCTTTGGCAACAAGATCGGACTGCTCACCGGCGACTATCTGCTGGGACACTCGAGCGCGGAGCTGGCCAATTTGCGCAACCAGGAGGTGGTGGAGCTCATCTCCTCGGCCGTGCGCGACTTCTCCGAATCGGAGTTCATCGGAGAGCGGGACGAGCAGAACAATCCGCTGCCCTACAAGCCGGGCACCTTCCAGCGACCCTCGCTGAGCGTGGCCGTGGACTTCAACGAGCACGACGTGATGACGCCCATGCCCATTGCCCAGGTGCTGGGCAACCCCGAACAGGAGTGGGAGTGCCGGAACATCCTGAATGCTGGCAGCCTGCTGGGCAAGTCCTGCCAGGCCTCGCTGAAGCTGGCCGGCCAGAGCGAGGAGCTGCAACGCCATGCGTATCGTTTTGGCAAGCATCTGGCCCTCGCCTGGCAGGCCTGCCTGGACGCCGAACCCTTCCAGTGTCCCACTCTTCCCCTGGACACCACCTTCAGCCTGGTCAGTGCCCCCGTGCTGTTCCACCTGGAGCACGATCCCAGCCTGTACGTCCAGCTGGAGCAGGGCAAGCAGTCTGTGGACAACATCGACTACGACAAGATCCACAAGGCCGTTCTGGCCGGCCCTGCCCTGGCCAAGACAAAAGAGCTGCAGAGGAAGCACACGGCGGCCGCTCTAGCCGTGCTGCAGCACTTTCCGGCCACAGATGCGCGACAGGCCCTGGAGAACATTATCCTGGCCATGCAGGATCTCTGACCAGCAGCAGACCTTAGCAACACAATTTCCACGGGTTCGGGTTATAGTTAAGTAATATTTATCACTCCATCGTTAAGGTCCACATTAAAGGGGACGGTTCACATAATTCGATTGGGAATACTCTCCTTTCGGGGGGGTTTGGATTGGGCTCGGTTACGTTTATTCATGAATGACTGATGACTGGGAACAGCTAGGGTGCTCTAGCGGCTGGTGATCCTCATCAGAATCAGCTGACGGCAGCGATCGTAGTCAAAGTACTGGGGAAAGTCCAGGGGCAGGTGCTCCAGTTTCCAGGGTTTGTGGGCTGTTTGCTTGAGGAAATACTCGTACATGGGTGCCACCGAGTCGCAGTCCTCAAGGGTGAACACAACGCGCTTCTCGAGGGCCATGTAAATCGTCTTGGGCCTGCCAGTAGGTCGTCCTCTGGCCAGGATCTGATCGACAACGGCCACGAAGGCGTCGGTGAGGTTGTCATCGTAAATGACATCTGCAGCCAGAATCACATCGCTGGCATCGATGGCGGACAGGAGCTCTGGCGCCTGCTCTTCTCGGGGTATCAGAAAATTGAACTCCAGCACAGACACCTTGCCACTCAGCAGGCCTGCATTTCGCTGCACGTTTCCACGGATGAGCTTCAGGATACAGCCCAGATCCACGTCTGTGCAGTAGACCTGTCCACCATTGTGGATGGCCGCTGCTATGCTGGTCAGCCCCACGCCGGCGCCCAGCTCCATTATGGTCTGGTTGGCCAGCTGCTCCCGCTGCGAGAACAAGTAGTCCGCCAGAAGCAGGGCTCCTCGCCACACCTGCAGCCCCACCAGCTTCAGCTCCGTGGCCTCGGAATGTTCAAGTTCTATGACGCCCCGACGTGGCCTTGGCACGTCCAGATCGCCATCTTTATCAGCGCTGGTGAGCCCAATCCGCTCCAGCTTCTCGTCAGGATACCGGAAACGGAACTTGGAGACCACTTTGTGGCCATCCTCCGTCTTCGTCGGCTGGTAGTTGGTTTCACTGTAGATTTCCGATGTGACCGTGAACATGATCGCGTGTTATGTGCGCCTCGTACATACACATTTTATATATTATATCTAGAATTTTAGGGCCAAAAATTTGGCTCCAAGGCCTGGGACGTTTCGGGCAGCGTGACCAGCTTAACCGCGGAAGTATCGATCAAATTACAGATTGAGATTTTTTCATTTCTGAACCTATGTTAGTTTTTATAAAATCTACCGCGTAGAATTTGTAATTGGAATTGGCAATTATCTAAGCTAATTTTTATAATTAATATAATATACCAGTATCAATTTCGATTTCAAAATATACCAAGTATATAATGTACCATAAACGGTCACGCTGGTTGCAGCTCCAATCGGTATCGTTAATTGATTTTGCCAGATTTTGAATTTCGATTCGTTTCTCATTTTCTGATACACGTAGTCAATAATTGTTTCATCAGGGAGTATAATTATTAAAATAAAATTTGCTAGATTAAACATCATTAAAAGGTACATTCAAATTCAAAATAAAAGGGACAAATAAATATATATTTCACAGATAATTTACCATCTTTATAGAATTCAGTTAGTTACTTGTAGTGTCATTATTGGCGTATGCTTTCCCTCACACTTTTGTAGCGTTTTTTTGTTCTTCGACCACTGTCCTGTCTTCAACGGCAATAAGTGCTGGAAAACCTCATAGACCATTTCGCTTTCTGGCAGTGCAGTATTTTAATTTTTTTGTAGTATTTTTCCGCTTGTGGCATGCGGTACATCGGCGTTAGAGGTGGAAAAACATCGATATTGGGAGACAACGATGTTTTCGATGTTTTTAGAGAAAACATCGATGAAACATTGAATTTCAAATATGCGCATTTGGACCTTGGTAAGAAATTGGAATTTCCTTTCCAAAGCTGCTTTATTATAATAAACAATGTATCCCAAATTATAATAGCCGCAATATGGATCTTTTTGGAAAGAGGACGTTGAGATAATCTTGGAAGCTGCAATTACAAATATGTTGTATTTCGGTTATATATATCGGTTATAATAACATATATCTATCAGTTGGAGATCGAATTAGATTAGTTATGCTACCGCGTACGTACCCTTTCGTGACGTTTCACTTGGCTCTTGTAGTATAATCTTTTCTCGCAGACACTGCAGGTGTAGCGCTTTTTGTTTGAGTGCACCACCTTCTCGTGTTGCGCGTAGATCCTGCGGTTCTTTCATGTCAGTAAGCACTGCGGACCCTCAATGGCCTTGTGGAGGTGCACGTAGTGTTTGTCCAGGGACCTTTTCAAGCGGAAATGCTTAGGAGAGAGATGACATTGGCATTCCTGCAGCGGCTCCTGATGCTCGTTTTTATATATTTTGTGGGAATGCAGGGTATGAAGTTTGTAGTCTTCCTAATAATACTACGAATGTGTATCGCGACTGGCTGTTTATGCGATCGATAAACATATATAAACGGAAAAAAACTCAATTGCACTAATAGGTCTAAAACATTTCAATCTGGTAATCTCCATTTTAATAATAATTGAATGAAATAGGGTAGAAAAAGGTCCATACCACGAAAATAAAATTGTGACCGTATATTTCGGTTTTTTATACGTTAAATACGCAGGTCACATTAAAAAAAAATCTCGCATGAAAATAAGCGTGCACCAGCGTGACCATTTATGGTATTTTAAATACTTTATGATATTTTTTGATGCCAAAATTGTGCAAGTATTATAATTATAATACTATATATAATATATATATATATATACAAATATACAAATATATATATATATATATATTATATAATATAATATAATAATTAAATTATAATTTAATTATAATGTTCCATTGATCAGCTAAAACTATTTGTTCAGGGTTCAGTATCCTATTCAGCTAGTTATATTAGGTCAGGCCGTTTATTTTATTGGAACTTTCTGAGGGATTTTGTGGAGGCAGCATTATCCCAAAAATTTCCTTTTTCATCCCAACAATTCCCCTTACATTCCATGCTCACCTACGATTTTTACCGTTGCCAACATTAATTTGTATGGGCCAGAAACATTTTGCATACCCCTTAGGACATGGATATTATAGAATTTAGGAAATGATTGTCATACCAGGCTCCAATTGATGCATAAATTAATATTAAAGCTATCTTAACGGAATTTTACAGTTTGTATTGTTATTGCTGGTACAAAAATATAAATCGGATCGAGATGTATATATACAGAAAACAAATCAAATCCATTAATGGGTCAAAATATGTCAATCTGTGTAAAACACATAATTAAGTATATTTTAAAGCAGCTGGGCAAAAAGAATTTGAACATTAATCAAATGAAAAAGGGTATAAATATGTCCATACCACCGGTTATGTTTCCAAATGACGTGACATTCCTTGCTCACTTATGTTTTCTTAAGGCGCGTTTCATGCCCGCGTACGTTTAATGTCTTGACCTTTATTGCTTAAACGGTATTTTATAAATAATCTAAAAGAAAAGAGTCACTAAACTTAACCAATCTTCTAGACAATTCATCAATCCTATTAAATTATGTGTTCAGGCCTGAGGGTCCTAGTTAGCTAGTTATATTAAACAGAATATCAAAATCGAGGAATATGATTTTCGTCGGTATTTTTACGGTATATTTTTCAAATGAGACCGTAATTTTCGGTTTATTTTTGAAGGTTGGACGGTATATTTTATCGACCATTCCGCGTTCACACTGTCGTGCGCCTAAAGTCAACAAAATTTAGCTAATTATTAACTAAAAATGGACGACGAAGAGGATCCGATTGTGGACGAGGTGAGTCCGAGTGGAGTACCAACGCCTGCAGGCATAAATCAATTGCGAACCCCCCCAGATACCCGTGTTTCTGTCAAAGAACCTGCAGGACAACTTGTACCTCTTCCAATACCCCACAAAAACGGAGCTGGCAAACCACGACGAGTCCGTGGTCGTCAACTCCTGCGTAAAGCCGTTCACCCAGGAGATCAAGGTGGACTTTGCGCTGAACACTGAATCGAAACACTATGATAGCTTCAAGGGCGAACAGTTCGCGGTGGCCTCCGACGGGAAGAACACATATGGTGCTGTGCCGCCAAAGGGCGCCGAGCGGCCCACCTACAAGCGTGGCATTATGGACAAGCAGGCCTTCACCAGCACGCGCTCGCTGACGGACATTTCCAAGTACATTGTGGGCATCTACATCGAAAAGGAAATACACCTATCGCCGCTGACGAGCATTGTTCAGATGCGGCCCGCCCTGAGCCACTTTGACAAGGAGGACAAGCGCAAGAAAGCAGAGCAAAAGGCCCAGAATGACGATGTGGACGACGATGAGGTGCTGCAGCAGGTCACAGTGAAGTTCGCTCGCGACAAGGGAGCCGCATCCAAGAAGACGAAGGAGGAGCGTGGCACCTACGACAGCTTTGTCCAGCGCATTGTGGATGAGCCATGGTGCGAGACATTGTGGCACGCCCGTACCTCACCCGCGGTGGAAATCGAACGCCAGAAGCTCTTTGCCGCCAACCACCAGTCAAACCTTTCGCTGACCCTCAATCCCGGCGATTACCTCCAGAAGCTGCTGCCCTACAACGAAAACGTGCAGAAGGTGGACGAGTCCACTGTGCTGACCGTGTACAATAAGGCCATGCTGAAGACTATGCCGCTGCTGGACCAGCTGCGCATCCTGCTCAAGGATGCCAGGATGCTGTCGTTCGGAAATGTTCTCCAGATACTCATGGAGCAGGTCGATCCACATGTGACGCCCGACAAGGTGCTGGCCCTGCTGCCCCAGGTTGGCATTCTGCTGAACGGCAACTGGGTTCCCAAATCGGAGGTGGTCTTTCCCGAAAAGATGCTTTCACACGCCAACGGTGTCTCTGCGGAGCAGATGATACGCGCCAGGGATTATATAGTGAGTCCTGGACTTGCCTACATATCCTTCACTTGTATATATATATGTATTTGTCCCTTTCTATCTACAGCTCTATAGATTCTCGCGTACGACGTGCTTGCACCGCACACAGGTGATGGCCGCCACCCAGCTGCCGCCCGCGGAGACCTTTGATGTGTTGCGGACCGTGGCTAAAGTGAACACCACGAAACGCTGGGAGCTGCTGCTGCCACCGGACAAGGAGTTCGAGCAGAAGCATCCGGAGCTGGTGCAGCGCCAGGAGCTACACTGGCGCGCCTCGGAGCAGCACTACAATGAAATGGACTGGGCCAAGGATACGAAGCGGGTGCGCAAGCGCTCCACCCGCAAAAGCGAGTCCCAGTCCACAATAGCCATGCCACCGCCTGCCACAACAACAACACCAGCGGAAGCGTAGCACCAGGGCAGGGAAATTTGACGGTGATAGGGAGGTGGAGGAGGTGCAGCCTCTTGGGCGCTAATAAACAGACCAACAAGATTATTATGTTAAAAATTTCGACTGTGTAATGCGCTCCGTTATCTGATCGACCAGGGAGTCCCGATTGCCCTTGGTCACCTCATAGATGACAGTGCCAGGTGCGTTCTTCCATTTCTCCACCAGCGGCATAGACTGGCGTGTCGTCTGTGGAATGGTGGCCAGAATGGGTCGCTGTTGCTGGAGAACTGTGGCGATGGCATTCTGAAATCGCTTGCTTAGCAGCTCCATTTTGCCCACTTCATCGATGACCAAGAGCTCGCAGACGGAATGACTGCCATCGAGCAGTGGCAGCGTCAGATCCTCAAAGTCCTGCACATAGACCGAGTACTTGCCCACTTTGGGGCGTCGTAGGTTGTCCAGCGGATTCTCTCGGGCCAGTACTCCTCGCATGCCGGTCAGGGTGACCACATCAAATCCAATACGCTGTCCTTTTCCATCGACACGCACCTCCTCCGTGTAGAATCCCTGAAGCTTGCTCTGCTCGCTTAACTTTGAGCAGATCTTGCGCACCAATGTCGTCTTGCCAACACCTGCTGGTATACATGAGATGAAGGGGAGATTGCTGGGTGCGTGGTAGGACCTTACCCGGTGTTCCTGTGATCAAAATAGCCCTTAAAATATTAGTTTTTTCCATATTCATTATTTTTTTATTTGGCAGTGCTGAAAAAAATCAACAGTAACGTCGATAGCACCGGGTACCGGGCATACTTCCAAAAACAAACAACAGATGGTGCTAGATGTATGTAGATGTAATGTAACTCATTCGTCAAAAAAACGACTAAATAAACGCCATTTCTTCTTAGGACGAGGATCAATCTCACCGAAGACCCGCAGACGCAGCAGCTCCATCTGGGTCTCCATGTGCTCGCCCAAGAGAAGCAGTCGCTCGCCACGCATCTGGAAGTCGTTTTCCTCCTTTGCCTCGTCCACAATTTCGATTTTCTTAAGAAGCCTCTTTACTCGAATCTTTCGCTCAACGTAGTCCGCGCCGATGCGGACATTCTGAGCGACGGTGCGGTTGTTTCGCTTGTATCCCCGTCGGAAGTAGGGCAAATTCTTGAAAAAATCAAACAGGCCCTGATACTCGACGCGAAGGAACTGAAAAAATTCGAGATGCTCCACCGATTGCGAGTCGCGTCTTGCCTTGGCTATCGTGAAGTAGTTATTGATCATCGCCACAAACACATTGATCAGGACGGTGCAGATGAAGAAGCCCAGGACGGCGTACAGTATCAGTCCGATGGCCTTGCCGCCGTGGAACATTTCGTTCGGATGAATGTGCGAGCTGAAGCCAAACGAGAAGCACATGAGGGAGATCAGACAGTGGAAGAATTGATTGAAATAGACGCTATTGTTTCCATTGATGATGACCATCATCATGCAGAAGCCGAACAGAAAGATGATTATAATCATGGCCATGCTAACCACCGGCTGCCAGGCCATGCGCAGCGTTTGGTTGAACAAATGAAAGACATTCGCGAACTGCAGAATCCGCCACAGCCGCAGCGTGGTCAGACAGATGAGCATCCCAATCAGCATATGCACGAGTCCCTCGAGGCGGGATCCTCGCCGAAAGTCCACAAACTCCATGTTGCCGAAGACACTCACATTCTTGAGCATCGTTCGGACCAGCTTGGCGCGAAAGAACATCAGCCAGAGGACCAACGCATTCAGTCCGAATATGAGCAGATCCATGATGTTCCACACGTTCTTGAGGGTCCGCGAATTGTACCACACCTTGTTCACCGTCGCCTTTCCGAACTGCAGCAGCACCACTATGTAGATCAAGTAGACGATCAGATCGTACCATTTGAGATGATCGAAGTCCCGCAACAGGACGTACCCCTCCACATCCACGTGCGGGATGACACTCCCGAAGGGCAGCTGCTCCAGGCGCAGCGTGATCACGCTGAACAGATTCATATCCACATTGTACATGGTAAAGTCAATGAAGATCGCCGATGTGTTTCTGGTGAGCCAGTGGTATTCGGTAAGGAAATCGAGGACCATCCTCGTGCTGGTTTTGCTGCGTGACAGCACCGTTAAGTAGCCCTTCAGCTCCGGATAGTATTCGCATATGCCGATGTGATAGAAGTTGACCAGAAAGCTGTCAATCGTCTCCCACTCCATGGGCATCCAGGGCCGTGTGACGCGCCAGTGCAGATCCTCGTACGGCACTATTCTGTAGGGCGTTCGCCATCCGGGCAGGTAGGAAATGTCAGCGTATTCGGGAAAACCCCAGCCGATCTTGCGTTTGCTCCGCCGCAGCTGGCGCACACGGATAACGCCAAGCATCACCCATTGCTCGGCGTGCACCCAGGGGGGGCTGGTGAAGGTTGTGCCCGGAGTGGCAAGGGTGTCAAAGGTGTTGATCAGATTGATCTCGATATAGTCGAACAGCTGATTGATATGCACCACCTCCGACAGGCCATAGTAGCTCGTGTGATTGAACAGCATCAGCTTCTTGATCATGTCCGAGCTGCGGTAGACGCGCGGCTCCCAGGTGGCCAGCATGGCCATCATCAGCCAGATGTAATAGCGCCCGAAGAGCCACAGATCCCTGCTGATCTCCTTGTACATCTCGTTCAGCTTCTCGTTCCGATATTGCGAGGTGATCAACCGGTTTCGCCGCTGCTGCTCTACTTTCTGCACCAAAAAGTCCTCCATATCGTATTCGGACCGGCTCTTGTCCATGGGCGGCGCATAATGACCTCGCGGCCAAAAGGTGCGATCCAATGATATGAGCATAAATTTGATAGGATCCCCGACGAGGAATTGGAACATCAATACAATGATAATCCGAACGCCGTTCGTCTTGTCCCGCACCAGTTCGTGGTGGAAACCGAACCGAATGAAGATCGATCCAATGCATATTAGAATGAGCGTGATGCTGATCGTAAACAATATTAGATGCGATTTAAAGGGCGTCATTTTAACATTTTGTATACCCAATATTTAAGCTGACAACCCTATGGATTGCTTTGTTTGTCTCTATAATACCATATATTTCGTTTAGAATTTGATGAAAACGCCACCCCGCGACTCATTCACTTACTTTGAATAAGGTGAATAGCTCTGACTTTGAGCTTCCATTCGGTAGTGCATCCAGTCCATGATTTTTCTGGACTGGAAGGAAATAATACTGTTGCTATACATTTTGTCGCCATTCTCATCCACCCACATTCACATTCGAAGGCGTCCAAGTGGACTTGTCGTAGATCTTGACATCGGTCTCGGGATATCCATCCCGAACAATGACAGCGAGGACATTAGCACGGAGTAAATCCAGCCGGGAGCCTGAAATGGAAATGGCAATGGCAATGGCAATGGCAATGGCCATAGGGTTCAAGATTAGCATACCATTATTCTGCTGTTGGTGATGCTAATGGAAATTATATTACTGTCACATTACATCCTCGCAGAAATTCAGGGCATTGGGCATTGGGATAGCATCATAGGATCCAATCAGAGGATCCTGGTAGAGTTTTTCAGGGCGTTGGGCGCAGTTAACATAGCTAACACCTGACACGCAAAAAAGAGTGAAAGAGCGTAATTTGAATCCGATAAAAACTCTCGTTGGTTATCGAATCATGGGCTATGAAAAGGTATGGACAACGGGCAAAAACAGCTAAGGGAAATTTCAAGGCTCGTACGAGCCTCACATAGCCTTGTGATATGGACAGGGCTGTTCGCATGGTATGTTAGACAGTGGGGTGGATTTTACCTTACATGCAGTACATTTTCTGGGCCGTTTTGCATGTTCTCCATACCCGCGGGATCTTGATTTCCCAGCGGGAAATTTGATAAACTTCCCTCATGAGTATGTTACCAAAACAATATCAAACTTCCAAACTTCCCAATTTTTTGCAACCGAGCCTGATTTTACGGCATAAAAGCTGAGTTGGTAACACTGGCTGGGACATAAACAAAACTCTCCCATTTTGCTCGTAAACGCGTAACAAAATAGACCAAAAATCCCTTACCATTTGACATTAGGAGAAAAAATCCAAACAAAATCCCATACAAATAAAACACGATCTGCCGTCGAGAGAAAATTTCCACATAATCAGCTCATATTTGACACTCAAAAATGAGTGAAAGGGCTGTCCTCATGGTATGTTAGGCAATTGGGGTGGATTTTACCTTGCATGCAGAAGATTTTCTGGGCCGTTCTGCCTGTTGTCCATACCCGCTTTTTCCCCAGCGGGAAATTTTATCAACTTCACTCATTGTTATCAAAATAAATTTCCCAAAAAAAAAATTTTTCAAATCGAGCGCTCACTTACGTTTCTTACGTGACATTCCATGCTCACTTGCGTTTTTTACCGTTGCAACATTAATTTGTATGGGCCAGCAACATGTGCCGCAAAATGAGCGTCATTGTCCCACAACATTTTGCATACCATACCCTTTAGGAAAGGATATTATAGAATTTAAGAAAAGTTTGTTTTACTAGGCACCAATTATTGCAGAAACTAGTCAGTCTCTATCTCAGAAAATTTTACGGTTTTCAGTCTTCTTATAAAGACTATACATGGGTATCGGGATTGATATGTTATTAATAATAGATTCATCAAATGCATTATTGGGTCAAAATACGTAAATATGTGCCAAATACAATAAATATTACGTTTTAAAGCAGCTGGGAAAAAGAGTTTTAACATTAATCAAATGAAAAAGGGTATAAATATGTCCATACCACCGGTTATGTTTCCAAATGACGTGACATTCCATGCTCACTTACGTTTTCTTACGTCGCATTTCAGCTCACTTACGTTTTATGCCTTCACCCTCCGTGTTTAAACCTTATTTCAGACTGAATCCAGTAAGCGGCCTTTTTTGTAATTAGTCTATCTTGTAGACAATTGTTTCATCTATCATCTAAAATTATGTGTTTAGGCTTGAGGGTCCTAGTTAGCTAGCAATATTAGTCGGAATATCAAAATTTGATACATTTAGGTTTCGTTGGTATTTTTCTCTCTTTTAACGCGAAAATGAGTAAAAGAGAGTAAAAAGAGAGTAAAAGAGCGCGTCTACTACTACTTCTACTACTTTTTGGGCTCGACACTACTATTTTTGGGATCGACACTACTATTTTTGGGTTGAGCCAAAAAAAGGTATAGATAACGGGTAAATTCAGCCAAGGGAAATTTCACGGCTCGCACGATTTTCACCCTACCCAAAAAAATCCCCGATATTAGTCAGCTGGGTGGATTTTACCTTGCAGGCCTTGCATTTTCTGGGCCGTTTTGCCTGTTGTCCATACCCGATTTTTCCAAAGAGCCTCAGCAATTTCCCAGGGAAAAATATTATAAACTTCCCAGGACGGCGAGTATTTTTTACAGCGCGCGGATTTGAAATGAGCAAGGGAGTTACTAAAACAGTGGATAAATTGCTGAAATCAAGGTAAACTGTTTTATGGGAGATTAGTTTTCGATTATGTTATCTTTTTCCTATATTTTATGGGATTCCTTCCAAGGAGTAGCCCCAACACTTTATAGCCCAAATTATAGTGAACAAATAAAACAATAGCCCCCAAAACAACTAACTTCAACACGAGTGTTGCAGAGCGTTGCCCACCAGCCATTGTAAAATTGTTAAATCTACTATTTGCGTCCATAAACTGCAATATTATATTAAACAGAATGTCAAAATATATAATAATCTTTTTACGGTATATTTGGAAAATATGACCGTAGTTTTCGGTATATTTCGGTATATTTCGGTATATATTCCGCGGTCGCACTGGTTTTTTAAGTATTTTATAAAATAAAATATCAAAACAACCATTTTTTCCGACGAGCAACGACGTGTGTCGCGCGTGAATTGAAGCCAAAGCCATTTGTTGCTCGCGAGACGAATTTTTTTTCTGCAAGTGTGTAGTGCATTTATTTATTTACCGAGCTCCAGCAGCCCCCATACCATACATAAAATTGGTAAAGTAAAACAAAAGTCAGAGGCCCCTGTGCGTCGTCGCCTTTGTGTTCTCGTTTTGCGTTTCGGCTCCTCTACTCTGCTACTCTGCTGCCCCCCCCGCAGCTTCTTGTCGCGAGTGCGTGTGCGTGGCGTGGCGGGGGCGCGCGACCATGTTCTGGCCGTAAAGTGCAGTCCAGTAGCAGTGGCAGTAAAACAGCAAAGAATATAACAACAGCACAGTGAAATAAAAGCGAAATAAATACAACAGCAACAACAAATGGAAATGTCGGAGGCCGAGCACAAGGCCCTGTCCCTGTCGCTAGCCCTGTCGCCGCAGCGCAGTGGCATCCAATCCGCTGCAGAATCAGATCTGGGGCCGCCATCCGATCAGCAGCAGCAGCATTTGCTGCTGCACCAGACCACACAGTCCCTGCTGATGGCCAGCACCATGATGTTCATGGATGGAGGAGCGGTCCAGCAGGCCCAGCAAGCACAGCAAGCACAGCAGCCCCAGATGCAGTATAGCGTGGAGGATCTGCTGCGGGAGAACCATGCGCTGCATGCCAGGGTCAAGGAGCTGGGCGTCGAGCGGGATCGGCTGCTCATCGAGGTCTCCAATCTGCGCCTGGAGCTGGACATGTCGGAGCTGAAGCGATTGCCCGTCCTCGACCTGGACATGGAGGGGTGAGTGCTGCCTTAATTATTTCCTTAGGCTAACAAAATGGGGGCCCCCCACCCGCCCCTTCTCCCAATTGTTGTTGACTCAACGTTGAGTCACCTTTGTCCCTGTGCCCCCGACTCCGACTCCGTCTCCGTTTCCAACTCAATCTTTGTCGCCTTGTCCTTGCCCTCACCTCTGCCTGCCGCTGCCTATGCCGCTGCCGCCGCTGCTGCTGCTGCTGGTGCTGGTGGCGGGGCAGCTGCAGGCTGACAAGTCTGTCTTTCTGGTTTTTGCAACCCCTTTTGCATTCTTTCTACCTGTGGGCTAATCGACACACTGGCGGCCCAAATATTGTGCGATCAAGGCGAGAGGCCGCCAAAGCCATTGAAGAAACACAATGGAATGGAGTAACCGCTGTACACTGGATTTATTATCACCACAGTAATCAATGGAATCTTATCTGGATTGGCATAGGGTTTTGGTGGTTTTATTTGCCATAATGCCATATGGATAGAGAGCATCTGGCCCCTTAAACCCTCAGCTAAGGGGATCTGATTGGATAATGGATATACAGTTGCGAAAGAAATAATAGCACCACTACTATACATTTTGTTCGTGATAGAAAAAAATGCGAATCATGTTACGATTTCTTTAAAGTTTGATTTTTTTTATATTGCTTAGTATTCCCCAAAAATAAAAACTGCGTTACCGTTCCTTAAATTTCTGTCTATATATTTTTTTTTGGAATTTTAAGAAAAAATACCCAAAAAATGGCGAAAAAAAAAATCAGCACCACTAGCCAATTTCTTAGTGCAGCTTCTATATTTCTCAAAATTGTCTTTGTAAAAGGCACGTATTCATTAGTTTTGACTAAGATTTCATAGTTTCTGTCATAAAAGTTAATAATAATCATTACAATGGGACGTGGAAAACACTGCACTGCGGAGATGAGAGATCTGACCAAAAAACTGATATTAAACGGAAAAACTTACAGAAAAGTTGGTCGATTGGTATGATATTCCAATAAAATGATTAAAAACGTCTTAAACTATGAAGAAAAGGCTGAAACACGCGGACGAAAACGATTTATGGCCCCTCTTCATGGCAATAGACGGATTCGTCAGAGAAAGAAGGTTCCCTTTGGGTCAGCTACCGAGCTTAAAGAAGAGCTTAAAATAAATGCGATGGATCAAAAAGTTAGTTCATATCTTAGCCAACATAATATAAAAGTCTGCAGCCCAAGAAAGATACCACTTTTAAACGCGACACATATTACTAAGCACATGAGGTTAGCCAGTGTTCAAGCAAATCGGACATCCCAACATTGGACGAATATTCTATGGTCAGATGAGTCCAAAGTGGATATGTTTGGTGGAAAAGGATCTCGATCATACGTTAGAGGTCCAAGGAAAGTAGAATACAAACTTTAGTACACCACAAAAACCGATAAGCATGGAGGGTGTAGTGTAATGGTATGGACCTGCTTTTTCCACTATGGAGTAGGTACACTAGGTTGGATAAAAACGATCATGGAATAGCACCTGTAGGTGAATATCGTGGAGACAGTAATGCTACCCTTTGCAGAATATGAAAGTCCGTTCGTATGGGTCTTTTAACAGGTTTATGACCTCAAACACACCAGCAAGAAAGAAAAGGAATGGCTCAGGGCAAACTGTGTGAACGTTTTGGAGTGTCCTGCTCAGTCACCTGACCTGATCCTATCAAAAATCTGTGGTCCTACGTTAAAAAGGCGGTTGCTACTTCCAAGCCAGCCACTATTGGATCACTTTGGGTATAAATTAAAGAGTCCTGGTCCTAAAACGATGCCAGGACTTGATTGATTCCATGCCAAGACGCTACGCAGCTGTTATTGCCAAAAAAGGACATTGTACCTAATGTTAAATGATAAATATAGATTTAGTAATAATAGTTAAAAATAGTTAACTAAGGAATTCGTTACTTTTTGGTCATTATTTTGTTTTTAACTCAATTTTTGAAAAGTGGTGCTATTATTTTTTTCGCCTAATTTGATCACTTTCAAGGAATTTTCTTAAATAACTTAAAAACGTTAAAAAGGAAGAAAATTTTTTTTATATTCATATGTTTATAATAGTCTTCCATTTCTAAAAATGTGCTTAAAGTTTCCTTAAAGTTAAAAATGTGAGTTTGGCAACTATTTAAAAATTTTTTGTGGTGGTGGTGCTATTATTTCTTTCACAGCTGTACATTTGTATCATTCACATTTATTATAAGAATTCAGGTGTCCTTCGAAGAGATCTTTGATGGTATTTTGGTGCCAATTTCCCCTTCTCTTCGATTTGGCGTTGGTAGTGCTATCTGCAAAATATGTTGGCATTTCCGAACATGGTAGTGCCCCTTATCTGGTTTCGTATTTGCTGCTATTTCTATATCTATATCTTTAAAGAGGGTATCTCCAAAAGATAGTACAACTTTTACCAGAACTTTGCTATAAATGTGACTCATTTTCATGATATTTCTGATAGATCTGCTAACAAATAAAGGCTTAAAGGATCCATTTGGCATTCAAGAAATATCCTTTAAAGTGTACCAAAATATGTACATTTTATATATGAAACAAAACATTCGTTTTTGTACATTTAAGGTGTCTTCTATTGGATTAAATCACATGCTGCCCATGGGAACAACCAGCGATCTGCATGGGTAACTAAGGTAGTGCATTGTTTGCCAAAATTTGGTGACTCATAATTTTGTATGGGTTGCTGGAATAGAACCCTGGGAGAATCCATGTTCTCCATTTCCCATTCCCCATCGGGTTTTCTGTTTGTTTTGGCTCGCTATCAGCGTTGCCTTGCTGATAGTTCGGTTCGACTCTCCCCCGATAAGAAGGGCGATCCGAAATAATGCCAACCAACCAACCAACCAACTACTACACGGAAATTCAATGTTAAGTGCAAGTGTTTTGTGTGTGTGTGTGTGTGTGTGTGTGTGTGTCTATCGCAGAGTGGGTCTCTGGGTATCTGGGTGTTGGGTGTGCTTCTGGTGTTGCGTTTTTGTTTTCTTTTTCGATTCTCTGGCTGGAGGGGGAGATTAAGAGCCGAAAAATCCGAAAACCCAAAGGTAAACACACAATACAGCAAAGGCAGCAAAGGCAGCGAAGATAAATTAATAACGATATGCCAGGCATTTGCCATTGACAGCCAAATGTACAATAAATATGTACTATATATCGCCAGATTTCGTACCTGACTTTGCTTTGCATGCGGTCATGCCCAAGCAGACAAGCACACAGATACACACACACATGCACACATACAGAGATACATGTACATGTACATGTAGATACACAAATAAAACGCAGTTATCTTTAACCGTTTTCTTTATTTTGCGGACCTCTAAGGTCTCTCACACCGCTGTCCGCCGTCTGCTAGAAGTTTCGTGGGCTCTTCCAAATATTCGGTTTTTCGCTGCTCACCTTCGCAAAAAAAAAAAACCAAAAAAAAACAAACATTCAAATCTGAAGCAACAGCAGAGATCTCCCCCATTGATTGGGGGACAGCGACTATTGGATACTCTTTTCATTTACAGTGCGACTCTGAAAAGGAGAAACTTAGAGGGATATCTCTACTTATATTTTGCTGGATGCACCCTAATCCCGTGAAAACCCCACAAGTATGGGATCTATAGATGAATCTATAACTGAAATTCCTTCCACCCGTATTGGATACTCTTTCCAGTGCGACTCTGAAAAGGAAGATATCTCTACTTAGTTGTTGGTGGGTGCATCCATCCGTGAAAACCCCACAAGTATAGGATCTATAGATGAAATTCCTTCCACCCGTATAAATGTTTCCATTTTGGAGACCATGAGACTGGCTTCTCTCTCACTTGCTTACCGCCGAAAATTAATGGAATACCATCTATTATAATCAACCAACCTACTACTGATAATTCTTCTAACAAGTTAATGAAAATAAAACTCTTTTTAAAGAGGCTAAAGATATGATAATTCCATGCGATAAAAGTGCTGCAAGGACACCCTTTAACCTCCTACGTTATGGTTAGTTTTCTAACAGATTTGATGGGATTTAAGGCTCAAAAAAATGGTCTCAATAACTGCTGAAGGAAAGTTCTCCAAAAAGAAAAGAAAGTGGAAAAGATTGTAATTATTATAAAGATAATCAAGAGTAGAATGGAAATGGAATGGAAAACCTGAGAACTACTAAAAATATCTAAAAACTTGAATGTAAATCCTTATTTTCCCAACAGTTTGGCTTTGGTTTTATTTAGAGCAAACTTTTCATGCAAAAGCAGAAAAAAATGGATGAAGAATAGCTCTTGAAATTATTTTATAATCCCTCTGATGTATTAGATGTATTAGGCTTGTTTCTCTTTGAAAACTTGTCTTGAATTTGAGATCAATTGAAGATCGTATATTACATACTTTTAACAAGCAATTCTCATTCCATTGTCGCTGGTCTTTTTCAGCATGGCGAGAGAGGGAGAGAGAGAGGGATACATGCATATAAGACTCTAAAACTCAAGATCAAAGATGTTGAAAATGTGCGGGCAGCTTTCTGAGTATGGTTTCCCCTTTTGCGGTGTCTCTCTCTCTCTCTCTGTCTCTGTCTGTCTCTGGATTTGGTCAGTGTTTCTTTTGGAGAGAGAGACGGCATATACATGTATAATGGTCGTTGGTGGCTTTCGGCTTGCCGCAGAGTTCAACTCATTAGCCAGTTATCATCATCTAATAAAGCAGACACACGCACAGCACAACTCAGCCAGGGCCTAGAGGGGGAGGCAGTGGGAAAGGGGATGGGAAAGAGCGTAGTAGGGAAAACACTTGCCCATTTTAAATGTATCTTTTGTGTTGTTGTTGTTGTTTCTGTTGGTCTGTTTTGTGATAATTAAGTGGGGAGAAGAACTGTAGAGGAGGAGAGTCTATTAATTTCATACGCCCCTGTTTTAAAATATGCTAGGGTGGGGGGCACTCGCATGGGATAACGTTTTCCCGACTCCCGACTCCCCGTAATGACAGTGCTTTGGCTGTACTGTAACCTTACTACGAATAGGAGTAGGAGTGGGAGTAGAAGTCGTAGTAGGTAAAGTAGTTGCTTCTCTTTTCCCCCCCTCTGATTTTCCTTTGTTCATTTGCATGCAACATTTGGAGTGAAGATTGCGGCTGGCCTGCCCCATGCGTGCTGCAAATACGAGTATACATATATTTATCTTCTCTTGTATTTTTAATTAAAAGATATGCCAAATGGACATGCAAGGGGGGGGGAGGGGGGATGGGATGATCTAAATATTGCAAAAAGTAGGGATTTCAGTATCGAAACTACTTTCAGCCACTCCCAATAAGCGAATTATTCCACACACCATCATGGGATCATGTGTGTTGCCCCCTCCTCGGTGCCTCAGTATCCATATATCCCCATCCCCATCCCGACATCTGTCCCGACTACTAGACCATTCCATTCCCCATTTATTATGCATGCAATAAACACACACTGGAAATGAAATGAAATTTTCAGTTTTCAATTGAAAGATGAGATCATCTGTTTAGGTCTCTGGCACTGCCACTGGCCCATAGACCATCAAAAGAATAATAATTAAGATCATTTATTTATATATGTACATACTTTGAAATGTTTAATAAACAGAGTGTCAATGGCTTGCAGCAGCAGCTACCCACCGTCACACCGTCACACTGCCACACTGCCACACTGCCCCTCCCCCACAGTCACGACGTTTTAAAAAACCTTTGGGGGATACTCGAGGATTAGCCTGTAATCAATTAGAGGGCGTACGTACCGACCGATCCAGTTATAAAACCATTTTGTATTTTTTGTACCAAGTATCTTTGCGTATGCGTATCTTTGAGCACATGTCGTGCAGCTCGTTACGCAGTCATTCACATCCAGTGGTGATTGATGGGACATGCCGATGCGATGTCCCTGTCAAATGACAACTTCCGAGTTGATGGTTTCCCTTCCCTTGCCTTTCCACCGCTTTTTAGCGGAAATTCAAATTCAAATCCGAATCGAAATAACAAACAAACTGGAGCTGCTGCTGCTTGCTCTCATTGCTCTCCAAACGGTGGCTTGTCAATCGTGTCTGGCTCTGACAGCAGCCGCGGTAGCAGGCCGCTTTACATGGCCATAAGAGCCAAGAGACTAGACCTGGCCTGGCCCCGGCCCCGGCCTGGTCTTCCCATCTTCCCATTTCAGGGCTACGCATGGCACCCAAAAATGGCCAACAATCTGGGTTCTGTAATGGCCAACAAAACTGTGGGATTCCTCTGATGAACGTTGATGATGGGCCAGAAATAATGATCAACGATCAACGATGGATAGAAAGAGAAAGACAGAGAGAGAGAGAGAGAGAGAGAGAGAGAGAGAGAGAGAGAGAGAGAGCTGCACTGTTGGTTGAATGTTCTGAATCGTTGATTTCTTTCCAAGATATATACATATATATATATATATATATATATATATATTTTCTGTGAATAATTGGCAACATCTGGTGGGGTTTTCCCTGCAATTGAAAGCAAAGTTGGATCTGCCATTACGTATACCATTTTTTTTTTTGCCAGATTTTTGGAACAGCTGTGCCTGCAAGTGATGCAAAAATGTAAATCTAAAGTATTTCTAAGGGTTCTTTGGTTCCTATCCGCAGCTGCAATGAATCATTAGTTTTTCTTTTGAATAACAGGAACTACTTTAGTGCTCTAAGATCTTGTAACTCTTGTTGGAATGTACATATTATATAGTATATTATATGAAAATGAATCAGTAATGAATGAATCGAATGGTAAATGGGGTATTTTATAGGTTACTTTTCCATAGTTAGTATTAGAATTGCTTAAATAAGTGATACAGTGATACATTTACAGTGATATATGTAGGTCTTGTCATCATTATAATCTCCGTATAACCTTTATATGGATGTAATTTCATCATCAGTCTTATCATAAGTTCTACAGTCTTTGTCTTATCTCTGCGTGGATGGGATGGGATGGTTGGGTTGTTTCGAAATCATTCCATCTACTATTTATCTTGATTCTACACCAATTACGTGAGTCTCTGTGGCCCCCACCCACCCATCCCCCAACTCGTAGATGCCTAACTGACGGACAACTTCCGGTGGTTCCTCCTGGTGGCAGCTGGTCAGAGCGCCGCCCCGCCCTGTGCTTTCCTGCCTCTCTCAATCAATTAACGCTGTGTCCAAAAGTCGTAAAGAAATCGCCAGAAAATATACAAAAAATGAAGAATGGAATTTCCATGAATGCATTGACTTTTCTTGCCCCCCCCCCAACCTCACAGATGCCCCCCACCCTTAGGCCCTCCCCCACTCTTCCTCTTTGACATATTAATGTTGTAAAATTAAAAAACCATAAAGAAAAACGTGAAAAATTATTCTTTCTTATGTGTTGTGTGTGTGTGTGTGAGTGTCTGTACATTGACCCAAATTTTGGGAGATCCCTCTTTGGTTCTTTTGGTTTTTTGGGGTCTTTTTCAACGCCATGGTTGAGTAGAGTACTCGTGGGGGCCGCCCGGCAGCCCGGCCACCCTGCCAACCACCGTCCTCCATTCCCCCTTGCCACCCTGTCCATCACACCCAGCCCCAATTGCGAGTGCCAAGAAAATGCGTTGTTGCTTAATTTCCTTCTATCTCTCTCTCTCTCTGTCTGTCTCTCGTTCAATCTATCAGAGTGCAGCGCCCGCTGCCTGTGGTTCCGTTCCGCTCTTCCTCTTCCTACACTTCAAATATTCAAATATCATTTTAATACCCTCTATTTGTTGGTGTACCCAAAGAGGGTATGCTGAACATACCCGAAACCTAACCGACTGCACATAGTATGTGCATGCATATTCCTGTTTAACTGACTGGATCAAGCGGTAGCCTTTCTCTCTCTCACTCTCTCACTCTCCATTCTGCTCTCCTCACGTTTCGCTGCTGCACAAATCCATATTCAACTGAGAGAGAGAGAGAGGATATCCTATAGTCGAAAGCACTCTCTTTCGTTTTCTTGTTCGAAAATTAAAAGCTCGAAAATTCGAACAGCTGTTGTTGTTGTTGTTTTTGTTGCTGCTTGCAGCGCCTGTGCGTGTGTGTGTGTGTTTGGGTGTGTGTAGGCGCTACAGGAAAAAAAACAACAAATAAATGAATTGCGATTTATATGATTTTGGAATAATTTTGTGGGTTTTTCGTTTCTGTTTTGGTTTTTTTGTTGTTGTTTTTAGTCTTCTTCGATCTTTGACTCACATTTTTGGAAGGCTTTTTGCCTCGTGCTCATCACTCATCGGAGATGCTGTCTCTGGTCTGTCTCTGTCTGTCCCTCAATGGATGGATGCTGTCTCGAGACTTGACCTTAGATTGCTCTGCTCTGCTCTGCACTTCTCTCTTTCGCAGCTCTTCTGCCCTGCTCTCCCTCTGCCTTTTGGACAACGTCAATGGACGCTGCCAGCAGCAGCAGCAGCAACAACAGCAGCAACTGCGACGCTTGCGCAGACGCCAAAGTGATTGGCGGCGGTGACCCAATGGATAGCGTCACAGCGGCGCCGTTGAACGCACTCCGTTCAACGCCCACAATATATAATAATTTTGTGTTTTTAAATGCTGTTTATGTTGATTTCATTCATTGACAAAAAAGCCAAAAAAAGTGAAAAACAAAAACACAAGAGAAAAAACGAGAGGAAGGCTATTCGTCAAAGGTCGAAGTTTTCAATACCCTGGCAAAAAAAAAACCATTGTTCTATATCCTATAGTCATTCGATCTTAATCAGATTTGTGTGAACTTTCGGGAAAAACACACGACTACTCGTAGCTTTTTCTTTTTGGTTTTAAACTTGATGATAACTATTCGGACACACATATAAATTGGGAACTCCCACTAGTTCCAGCCAGAAATAAGTTGCAGTGAAATGTTTTTTGGGTAGAAGAGGCTTCCCCTTAATTCTCCCCGCTGTCTCTTTGTGTTGCCAGCCATCTGCCAGAGATCATAATACCCTCTCCAAGGGTGCACAAACAAGACGAAAGACAAAAAACGGCTAACCAAAAAACAAAAATGAAATGAAAATGAAACCGAAACCGAAAACGAGAAAACATGCAAATTGAAAGCGAATACGAATTCGAATCCGAATCCGAAGCTGCTTCTCGCTGACCACAAGATGGAGGAGCTTGGCTGTGGGGAGCATTGAGACCAGGCCAAAAGCTGAGAGGCGATCGAGTGGCCGATTCGAGCGACTAACCAGCCAACAAGTCAACCAACCAACCAACCAACCAACCAGAAGATAGCCATTTATATGTGCCATTAATCGATTGTCAGCAGCCTCTCGTCACGGCCTGCGATCGCCAGTGGCCTGCAGTGGACGCCTGCAGTGGGTGGCACGAGGGGAGTGGCAGGGGAATGTTGGCCTGGGCTGACTGACAACCAGTTACAACCACCAGCCAGATGCGCTCTCATGCCCTAAGAGTCGGTTCGCTGCTGGAATGAACTTGATTTTTGTTACAGTTTTATGACGCGTATTATACTTGTACTCAGTAGTAAATCCTATTGGTAGATAGATCTTTAAGTTGAAGAAATGCCTGAACATCGTCCTAGACGAGTTCTTAAGAAATTTTTGTATTTTATGTAAATTTATAGCAAATTTATTTAAAGCTCTGATAAAACTTCACTGCACTTTAAATTTCGAAGCATTGTCTTATTGTGTTTTTATATTCCGTAAGAGTCTGTCTGGTATATTATAGTATTTTCTGTGACTATCTGGTATTTTTAGATTTTATTTCGTTGTATTTTATGCTACTTTCCAATATTTGTCTGAGTTTTTTTCTAGTATTTTTGTTACTTTCTAGTATTTTTGTTCTGTGTAATATTTTTTATTGTCCACACTACATTCTGGTATTTTTGTTAGTGTTTTTTATGGTATTTTTGTAGTACCTTTGAACATATACATTTATTCGATTTTTTTAAAACATTTCCAATTAAATTCTCTACCCTTTCCACTGCCCTCAAAGTTCCTTTGTTCACTGAAAAGAGGGTATCCCAGGTTCGTTGTGGTCTCTTGGCTGCATCGATATAACCGATTTGCTGTCCGTATTAATGTTTTCTAATAAGTTGCTCTCGTATTCGATTTCTGTTTAGTGTTAACGGCTTTGAATTGGAGAGTTGTGTGGCATTAGCGGATTGCATTGCCACGGCGTGCAGGAGGGGGAACTGCTTGCAGCATGATCATCAATAATCATCATCATCATCGCCATCGATGGTCATTATCACCGTTGGCGGCCGTGGGAAGGCAAACAAATGTTCGTATCGATATATTGACTGACTGTCAGATTTCTCCTACACCAAATACATACATATTTATAGAGAGAGAGAGAAGGAGAGGGGGAGAGGGTGAGAAATTGATACGAGAGAGGGGGAGAGAGAAAGGGAGATAGCGGGTGAGAGACTCCTCTGGGATGAAAATTGAGTTACCGTTAATTGCGTGGCGTCTGCTGCAGCAACCGAAAGGCAATCTACGTGTCCGTAAGCCTTGTCGGAGCCCATGTCGAATCAGCCTGGTTCTCTCTCTTTGCCTCTTCACCTGGCCTAATTGCAACACTCAATTAACACTACCAGCCCCCCACCCCCCACCAACCACCTCTCTGCCACTCCAACACCGCGCCATAACCACCCTCTCTGCTGCTCCCACTTTATCTCTGATACCCCCACTCTGTGGTACTCCTAAACGCCATCACCCCCCCACCGTCTGGGCCCTTAACAAATTGCACTAAAATTTGTCCAAATTGAAAATGCTGTAACTTTGTATACCCTTTGCTGGGGGAGGAGCGGAGGGTATTACGATTTCCCGTATTGATTTGCAACGCAGAGAAGAAACTTTTCCAAATCCTACAAAGAACACTTTGTAAATGGTACGGATGTGCCTAATGGAACTGCGTGGCAACCGGACAGCATCTCCAATGGATCTCCAGTAGATCTCCAGTGGATCTCCAATGAATCTCCAATGGATCTCTAGTACATCTCCTGTAGATCTGGTGGATCTCCAATGCATCTCCTGTTGATCTCTAGTGGATCTCAAATGGATCTCCAGTAGATCTCCAATGGATCTCCAATGGATCTCCAATGGATCTCTAGTACATCTCCTGTAGATCTCCAATGGATCTACAATGGATCTCCGATCTCAATGGGTATCCCATATGTCTACTTTCTGAGGGTTTCCTTTTGCTGTTTCGTTGTCTGCCTGTCTGTCCGTTGGGTAATATTTTTTGGTAGCTGTTTTCGGAGATGTTTCAATAAGTGCAGAGCTGGAATTACATGAAATTCGTGTTCATCAAATTAACATGCAGCAGTGCATTAAGAAAAACCCAACAAAAAACACACACAAAATATACTGTGGACTGTGGAAAAACTAAGCCAACAAGCGGCCCCCACACACACACACGCACACACAGACGGTGGCGGGCGGGGGTTTTGGGTTGTTTCCTTCCCATGGCCATTGCGGCCGCAGAGATTGAGAGAGGGCGAGGGAGAGAGGGAGCTCTAAAAATAGAGTTTAACAAACTGTAAAAGTATTCCATGCCACCACATACAAAGACAAACAGAAACAGAGAAACAGAGGCACGAACACGCACGAGCACGAGCACAGGCACGGACTCACGCATTCGGATGAGGCACAGACACACTCTCTCCCAGCTCTACGGGGAGATTCTCATTCTCTGCCTCTTCTCGGGGGTGCACTCTCTTTCGCTCTCTCTGTCTCTCTCTAACTGGTCCCATTTCGCACATTCACACACCTCCGCTTCCGCCTCTCCATCTCTCATCAGCCGCCTCTCATTTTCATATTTCTCATCTCGCATTCACATGCATCGCATCGCATCGCATCGCATCAGAGGATGCTCTGGCCCCTAGAATCCCCTTCTCTGTGGGTATGCAAAAGGGAAGAAATCTCAACACAGTTTTTTTTTCTTCTCTTCTCTTTTTCTCTGTTTGCGTGTGTGTGTGTGTGTGTGTGTGTTGCCTACACGTGCCCCACACGTCATCGTCCTGTGTTTCAATTCTGGTCCTGATGCTCGGATGCTCGTCCTTCTGTGGCATCAAAAACCACCCCCCAAAAGAGGTGGCAGACTGACTCTGTGGAGAGTTCGCTCCTGCCCTGCGGGTCTGTGTTGCAATGCAATGTTGCATGTGCCATGCCTCAGAGGATGCCTCAGCGCCGCGTCGCCTGCCACTTGGGCACTCTGGGCACTCGTGTAACAGCATTTCTGTTTGTTTTTGTGCATCTTCGAAGGCTCTGAGAGCGCGGGAGTGCTGCCTGCCTGCCGGCCCCCTTTCTCCAACATCCGATGATGATCTAGCCGCCCCCAAAAAGGGGTATACGGATTCGGGTGTCCAGTTTGCAATCAACAAGGAACGGAACAGGGAACAGTGGAAACATGAAGAGCATGAAAAAGACGAAGCAGGAGCGGAATGTGAACTCGTGTCATTACTTTTCTATGGCTTAGAGGAGACTTCCTTCTGGACTTTATGAATATGGGAAATGATCCTTCATTTATTCAGTGGTAATCTAGTAGTTTCCTGCTGAATGAATGAATGAATGTGTCGATTCATTGCCAGTTCTTTCTGTAGACTTCTCTCTCTCTCTCTCGTTTTGCTGCTACCATTATTCCCATCACGATTTCTTTTGCATTCGGGTGTGTGATAATTGGATCGCACGCACTATTCTCCGATAGATGAGGATCTTAGTGATTACCGTGACACACAGGTTACAGGGTATCGAATCGTGTGCTAATTCTGCCCCACTCTCCACAGTCTCAAAGAATTTCTAACTTTCAAGGGAAGGAAAGGAAAGGGTATTTTCTGTTTCATTAGCATGTTGCTAGTTGATTTTTGGGCCCTCTCGTTTTTATGTGCCACGCCATGCGACACCAACGCCACCCCAATGTTCTGCTTCTGCATCGTGTTCTTCATCATGTTGCGCTCTCCCCCCGGCATTTCCCTTGCATTTCCATCTCCAGGCCAGAGTTCCACTCCATCTGCATGATGGTGTCTGTCTGTCTGTCTGTCTCTCTGTCGTCCGTGGGGGTACATGAAGTGCTCTTTAGCGTTTGCTGACATTTCTTCGTTTTTGCAACACAAATGAAACAGCAACAAAACGAGAGTAGAGTGGAAAGGGGGGGGGGGGGGGGGGAGTCTATATACAGAGTCCACATATATACATACATACATACATATGTACATATACATATATGTATGTATTTATTCTCATATTCGTATAATATGCATACAAATGCTTGACGCTGGGGACGGTCTGTCGGTCGGTCACTGCTCTATTTCGTTTCATATTTTTGGATGCATTTTAATCATTTGTTTTTTAACTTATTAGCTTTTTGGGGGGGGGGGGGGGGGGGGGGGGGGGGGGGGGGGGGGGGGGGGGGGGGGGGGGTGGTGTTGTGGTTTGTCAACAAATTGACATTCATTCGTCTATTACGAGTATGTGGTGCTGCCCTGAGAGGAGAGGGGAATGTAAGATCTGCTGTAATGGTTCCTTTGTGCATTTCTGCTTCTTCGCACAACGAGAAAACCAAGGGAAAGACATGGCTGGTCTTAATCCACTGCTTGTCCGATTAATGTACTGCTTCTTAGATGAATGCACTGCTTTATTGGTAGATGCACTTCTTCATAGATAAATGCACTGCTTTGGATATGTATGTTGTCTGCTGCTTAGATCTCAATCTACTGCTTGATTTGCATCGTTTTTTCTCCCTAGACAGCTTGAGGAATTAGCAGATCCCAAGAATATCCTCCAGTATATTCCTGAATTATATTCTTAGTGTTGGACAATGGCTTTTGTCTGTTTAAGAAGTGGACATTGGACATTGTTGTTGTTGAGTTGCGAGTTGGACATTGGCTGATAGGCGACTGCGACACACCAAGCCGGAACCGACAGAGGGGCGCTGCCGCATGTATAGACTTTTAGACTGCACGCCATAACAATAAGTTTTAAATTAATAAACTGTCATTGGATATCCGAAATGTTTTACATTTGATTGACTGACTTTATTTGACAGGCCCATCCGCATTTACAAGTGAAAATTGCCTGAAACGCACTATGCAGCGAGAGAAAGAGGGAGAGAGAGAGAGAGAGGCAGTTTCTGGCCTGTCTGTAACGCACACGCCCCGCTAATAACTTGTCATCCATTTCTGGGACATCCATCTGTCCCTGGCAGTCCCGTGGATCTGCTCCACATCCAACACTACCAACACTGCTCCGCCGCCACCCATGGCTGGCCGGCCATCATCTAAGGCTCTTTCAATATTATGACAGCCAAAGAGGGAAAATCTTTTGTTGCCGTTGCGCTTAATTCATCTCGAGAATCTCAAAGTTGGTCTTTCCTTGGTCGCCCTCTTCCCCCCAACCCTCCTACATTTCCATTTCCATTTCGAGAATGATAAAGAATGTGAAAATATTGTGGCTGCTCTTTTCTGTTTATTCTCTCCACAAGTTGATCTCTCTGGCTGGCTGGCTGGCTCCATCATCTTTTCTGAATTTTCCACTGACTTTTCCAGCAGCTTCTTCAGCTTTTGTTTGTTTTCATTTATGACAGAGTGGTAGGTGGGGGGCAGGGGACAAGGGGGAGGGGTGCAAGATTAAAAGTTTTCCCTCTTATCTGCAGCTGAAAATTGTCATTTTCGTTTTTGTTCATTTTCTTCGTCAGCTTTTGTGATATCTATCCTTCTTCGCCTTTGTGTCTTTCGCCTCCTCCTCCTCCTCCTGCAGTTGCATTTTTGATGCACTTCATTGTCATTTGACCCATTTTTCGGTGGGGCGTGGACCTTCGACCAAAGTAGGATCCCACAGTCGCCCCAACACCCCCTAACAGCCTTCGTCAAGCACTATCGCCTCCAATGCCTCTTCAGAGCGCCCACCCAACCAACCACCCACCGCCCCGCTGAAATATTCATGTCTGAGCGGGAAGGCAGGCCAGGGCAGGGCGAATGCATTCAAAGAGTTTTGAACTTCTTTCAAAGTTGTTTTTTGTTCACACAATAAAATGCACGAATGGGGGCGTGTTGCACGGGGCTGGGGCTGGGGCTGGGGCAGGGCTGTGGGGCGCATAGCTACACAATTGCCAGTTGCAATTACCTCGGGTTGTTGCTGCCACTGCCGCTGCCCCGCTGCCACTGCCATTGCTCTTGCTTTGCTGTTGATTATTAAATACTTATTGTCCGACTTGTATTTCAAAAAAGCGCGCACAAGAATTGAAGTTGAAGTCGAAGCTCGAGAGACGAGAAAGACGAGAGAGACCTTTGTGTGGCTTAGACTGCATTAGGTTGCATGCAACGGGGCCATAGAAAGTGCAGAGGCACCACCACAGAGACGACAGACCTCTTGAGCACGCACCAGACACGCAAAATATGAAATTCTCTGAAGGAGGCGGAGGCGGAGGCACAGCGAGGGTGAAGCTATCACTTTTCTGGGTCTTTGCCCAATCATGGAGGCAAACAAAACCAACCTCCCATATGGGAACTGTGCCTCAGAGACACGGCCAGAGCCAGAGTCAGAATTGGAGTCTGGGGAAGAGCCTGGGATTGGTAACGGAGCGGAGTGGAGTGGAGCCTGGGGGGCACAGCGATGTCATGTCGTCGTACCCGAGTATTTTTGTGGCATGGTAACCATGGCAACAGCCTCAATTATTCATTTCGTTTCATTTCATTGTGATTAGCCGAGTAAATAACTCAATCATGGCTCTCTTCGAAATGGGTTAAGGGAATGGAATGGAATGGAATAGTTTTGCCCAGTTCTATAGGCAGCTCGTATCAAGGTTGCTCTATGAATTTATGAATATATTTTGTATATATTTTAATCTATTTTTATGGTTATAAATTTAGAGAATTCATTGAGAATATATTTACCATTCGATGAGTGCTCAATATATTCGAATTTCAGAATTATTTCACTCATTTCTGACAGTGTATTTCATTTGTAATCCAAGCTGGCAATGCCTTTTGCTCTCTCTCTCTCGCTCTCTGGCTGTCTGCCTGGCTTCCGGCTCTCTCTCGCGCTCTCCTCTCACCCGCTTGTGCGCTACTCTAAGGGTTGACTGTGCCTCTCCTTGTGCAATTTTTTTTTTGCCCAGTTTCAAAAGGGATTTAAAGGGCGGAATTCCTGGAGGTTGTTTCTTGTTCTTCCTACATTCGAAAACATCTTGAATTTCTTTCTGGAAGTTGCTTCAAAAAGCCGCTTAGGAATTGCACCCCCTCTCGGACGGGGTAGCGTAGCGCTCTCTTTGCCGCCCCATTTGAATTCGCGCGCTCTCTCTCTCTCTGGCGCTGCTCTCCTGCTCAGCGCCTTGGCTTTCTCTCGCTCTGGCTCTCTCCAGCCAAAACGGAAACTGCTGTTAATTGCCTCTCATTTTGGCATGATGATGATTTTTAATGCCGCCATAAAACTATTTGGCTAAGGGTTTATTTCCAATGCCACATTAATAATTGATTGGGGATTGGCACCCACTGACCACAGCCATAGCCGCAGCCACTGCTGGGGGCTTCCTTTTGGAGGGGATGGGGGTGATGGTGGCAGGAGCACTGCTGCTTCCATTCTGATGCATTTCCCGTTGATGCAACGGGGCTTTCCAACCCCCGAAAAGAAATTCAAGAAAAACAAAAGAAGCAAGAGAGAGGAAAAACAACCCGCTCTAGACACATCTGTCGCTGCTCTCTCTCTCTCGCCGGCGATTTCTCTTGTCGTTCTCTCACTCTCTCTCTCTCTCTCTCTCTCTGGTCTCTCTCCGAGGAGCCATACACTCCATTCTCTGTGGGCTCTGTGGCTGCCTTCAGTCGACGGCCTTCAGTTACATTCATTACTCCCATTTATACAGTTATCCGACGTTAGTTTTTCGCAGACGCTTTTCCGCCTAGAAGTATTTTTGTACCCCGCCCACTAGCGCACACACACACACACACACACACACACACACAGAGGACAGAGTATCAGCAATGTCTGTACGACTATGACTAGACTAGACTAGACCCCAAAGGAGCTCCCCAGAGCACTGATTATCCTTAGTCCTAGCGCTAGCTCTGGCCAAAAAGTGTCGTCCGTTTGGCTGAAAATTGAGAAAAATTCGTTTTCGTCTCGTCTCGCGTGTGCCCTCGCCGCCGCCACCCTCTTACCCTCTCACCCGTCGCCGCGTCCCGTGTATGTATTCGCTTGTCTGCCGCCGTAGCCGCCACCGCCACCAACAGCCCCGGCAACCCGCCCCCGCTGCCACGGCTGCCCCTTCGCTGCTGCCGCTGCTGCTGCTGTTCATATCCCGTTAATAATACATACATAGATACATATGTGCCTGTGTGTGTGCCAGAGATTTTTTTTATATAGCCATATATCGTAGATACATCCGTGTATATACTCTTTACGATTATAAATATATCGCAAAAAAGGAAGACTGACGCGACGGAAATATCTTCAAAGTGAAATTTTTGTTGGTGGCGCCCCACACACACACAAACACACACTAGCAAACACATACAACACACACGACCCCCCGCCGTTGTATTGATTTTTTGTTTTTTTTTTGCCATCATATTTGATGTCCATCAGTGGTGCCAAAGTGTTCGTAAACCGTCCAGAAGAAATCCATACAAAGAGAAGAACCTAGTTCCAACGTAGCCTACGAATCCATTCCATTCCAATTCACTGGTCGACAACGACAACGATAGACAGACAGTCGTTATCCAGGACAGAAGAGATAGTGAAACAAAGGAGAGACAGAGTGTGAGTGTGAGTGAGAGGGAAGGCCCTTCCGTTTCCTACAGTCGTGTCCCATAAGTAAATGACAGCAGCTGAAACACAATGAGCAGCTACACTGCCGCCCAGTACTACAAGACCACCAATATGATTACCTCCAATGAGATCTACTGGTAAGTGTCCTGGCAACTCGCCCTCCTTAAGGGTTTCGTATTTCTATTATCCTTTGACACATGTATGGGTTCCGTTTCTCCCCGTCCCCCGTCCCCCATCTGCCGTCTGTGAATGGTCAGAGTTCAAGGTTCGATTAGCGTGTGGGCTTGAGGACATTTGTGACGCAATTGAGTGATGCTGCTGCTGCCACAGTAGGGATGGGCCCCAAAAAAAAAAAAAAAAATCAATGGCATCATTGGGTTTTTCTTTTTTTCTTTTCTCTTGTGGGTTGCACTGCCCACACACGAAGCGCCGCTTACTGCATCCCATGGCTCCTCTGCTCTCTTGATAACAACAAAAGGTTAAAGCCGCCTCTGAGGTCCACACCCACGCGCGCCCACGAGTTTTCCTCCCAATCGCAGTGGGCGTCGTCGTCGGTGTCGTTTGGGCCCACACACAGCACATTACGACAACAACAACAACAAAAACCAGCAACAACAACAGCAACAAAACACTTAAGAGAGTATTTAATTCCCCCCAAAAGTCGGCAACGTTTTATATATATTTGATTTGTTGAAAAATAATCTGCGCTGCCAAAAAGTATGCAATAAAATGTTCGCCATGTAATAGTTGCGCCAACAACCGCTGGAGGGCGCTATCCACAGCATTCGTGGAGTAAAAAGTTTGCAAAACAGAAAAAAAGGAAATAACGATTTTTTTTTTGCAATTCCTTTTTCTATAAAAAAGGTGGGCCCTGCCCATCATTACTTCTGGTTCAACGAGCATATGTACTCAGCTGTACAGGGCTTTCCTTGCCTAGCATTTCGTCCTTCCTGTGGAACGGAACTGCTGGCTGTCCGCTTTGAGAGATGGTCTGGTCGCACTTGTGTACATGTTTTTCCAATTAAGATAGTTGTCCGCTCCCCAAGGGATCTATATCTGTGTGTGTCCCTCCAACGAGGGCTTTCACTGTATTTGCGTAAACATAAATTCGGAATTCCTCGACCTGTATAATGATACGAGTACCAGTACGAGTATGACTGTTTGTTTGTTGTCTTTGGCTGTGCGCTGTGTGCATCCATCCACACACAAACCTTGAACTCTGGCATTTGAATACAATGTTGGCGGGGGTGGGGGGAGAGATGGGGCTGCAGATTGGGGATGGGCACTGGGCGGGGGGGCTTAACTCCCACGGCGGAGGCACGCGCATGGAAATTCCAGCGATAAACACGTGATTATATGTACATAACCGTCAAATGGGGCGACCCGACCAGTGCCACAAATATTACCTATCTGCCAACAGATAGCGAATACTAAAGAATCATATTTGTTGCTTTGTGCCCAACGGTTACGGTACGGTACGGTACGGTACAGTATGGTACGGGATTAAATATAATATATCCGGGTTCTGCGACAGACAAGTGGATGGGAGATTGGGAACAGGAACAGTATGTGGGCTTTTAATTTAATCGATTTCATTGATAAAGATAGAAGTTCTTTGAATGATAATGAATATAGGAAATGTTATGGAAGAAAATGGAAACTGTTTGCAATTGAAAAACTCTTGTAATTCTCTTGGTAAAGCTTTTGTAGGGAATGTGTTTCCTGTACATATTAACCAAATATTTTAGCATTTTTTAGTCATACATTTTTAGCCATTATCTCTCTTTATTTTTGGCCAAAAATTCCATAGCAATCTATGAATTATAACTGAAAGACGGCATACGTACGTGTTTTTGTTTTTGCTGCCAAGTTTCCAGCCAGGCAAAATTCTAATTGTCGGATATCTTATCTCATTATCTCTCATTAAAAATTAAAACTTCGATTAAGTGTGGGCCCAGGGGCTTGGTTTTTTTCTGTTTAAGAGAACTTTTGCAAATGTCTGCTGGAAATTCGATTGAAAGTAGTTCCATTTCTTTTCATCGTCTCATTATTCCCACCGTCCAGCCGATCCCAAACCCTCAACCCCACTGTCGGTGCCACTGCCACCATCACAGCCGCTGTTTGGGTTTTGCAACAGACTTTTCCAGTAGCTGAAAGTCGTGGGATTATTTAATGACTTTCTCACTCTTTTATTGTTTTGTTCCCTTCCCAAGTTGTTGCTTGACTGCTCCGAAGGGGGGCTCTCGCTCTCTCTCTCTCTCTCTGAGTCCCCACGTGACCCACGAGGTGGCGTTGATTAGCTTTACCTTTAAGTGAGATTTTTCCGACGCGGCAGCTCCCGTTTGCGCCCGCCCGGTGGTTCGGTGGTTCAATGCTAATTGAGCGCTAGACTTTCGATGATTGATAAAACGAGGCAATTGGAGTCGGGTTTCTGTATCTCCATAGAGAAGATCTATCGATGGATGAATGGATGGTGAGAAGTGGAATATTTGGTTTCCTACTGCCCGCTGCAACTGGATATCCCGGCTCTTCTTCCACTTCTTCTGCTCTCTGCTCTCTGCTTGGGGAGCCGATCCTCCTTTTTGGATTCCTCTTTTGTAGGCTTCTAGGTTTGTAGGCCTAGAGTGTATAGTAAAAGCAAATAAATTCAGATGAGCTGCAGCCGAAATCAGCGGCAAAACCCGATGCGCACCGCACCACATGGAAAGCATCTAAATTAAGTGCGAAACCAGTTGTTGGTTAGCTGCTGGGGGGAGGTTGTTCCATTCGGGGCTGATGGCTGACGTCATGCATGCAAGAGGGGCAGTGGCAGCGGTGGCAGCGGCAGGCAGCAAAACAGTTGCCGGTTGCCGCTTTCCGCTTGCCGGTTGGCACACACCACCACACATTAACCAGTTCTTGAAGCAGTTGCTGCTGCTGTTGCTGTTGTTGTTGTCGTCCTAGTTATGTGTGAGCCAAATTTCTTGGAGCCAACTTTAGTCGCTTCCAGCACTCCCCACTCCCCCCCGCCATCTATATGGATTCCCCGGCTATCTCCCCCCACTCGTGGATGTACTCGTACATATGCAAAAGCCCAAGAACCTACTGAAAAAGTGTTTTTTTTATACAGGGTATTCATATTTCATGAAGGGTATATAGAAAAGTGCATGGGTTGCTGCGCTGCCGCTGATCGGCACCAATCCAATAACACTTTGTGTATACAGTGTATGTTCTTGATACAGGGTATCAAATTGCCCCTTCGATTCAAGACCTCTACGCTTAGGTTAGTTTTCAATTTCAAATTACATTTTCATAATTAGAGGGTATCCCAATGTCGAAGCATCGCCCAAAGCCTTCATTGCTTGTTTTGTTTTGCTTCGTTTTGGTTTGTTTTTTTTTTTTGTTTTTCGATGTTTTCTCGTTTCCTTTGTTTCGTTTTGTCTTGGGCTACGGCCGGATCGGATCGTTGCCCAATTCTGCAGCAGCAATTGCAGACTCGGACGCAGACGCAGACGCAAGACGCGCAGACACAGCGACAGCGACAGCGACAGCTATAGCGTTTTGGAGTCTTCTTGGGCGTCGGCAGAGCATGCAGTATTTGTTTTCGTTTGGAAATTTGCATTGAATCAAAGCTCTGACGAAATGCAGCCCCCACCCCCCTACCCCTTCTGTTTGCAGGGTATTGTAATTTCTGTAGAATTAATCAGACTTCTTTTGTCCTCTTTGGCTTGGCAAGGGTTGCAAAGAGTTACCTGAGCCTTACCCATTGTACATACATATGTATGGCATATGAAGCCATTGACCCGTGAATGACCCCGTACTATGTGTGCATTGCAGCCCATGGATTTCGATGAGAAATAAGATCTGGGTTGCTATCAAATAATCCAAAAAGATGTCTAAAGAATGCAAACAAGATCTGCAAATGAGAAAAGGAACATTAAAGAGAGTTCGCAACTGAAGAATCCGTTTGAAATTGATTTATTTATTGTACATCAACTTTGATTTACACAGAAAATACTTTATACATTTGGAACATACTGAAAATAGAGGATTTACGAGTATGAATGGGTATACTTAAGAGGTATACTTGAGTAGAAATTGTACAATGTATATAAAATACCTATAGAAATCATTAAGAAGCGGAGGTTTAATAAGTCAATTAATAAGTCATTTAAATATGTATGTATTTATTATATTTTTTCAAATTAAGATTGGTTTTGTTGTTAAATGCGGTGCGAATTTCGGGTTTTGCAAATATGGGAGCAGCAATTTGTACAATTTACAAAAGTAAATCCGAAAGTCTTTGCGAAAGTGAAAACCGGAGCCTATCCAGAATATCATATTTCGATTTAAAACTACAACAAAAAAAACACCTTTCCTGAGGAGCTTCGTAATCCCAGATAGACCGTCAATCGAATGAATAAAAATCCACTAATTCCAACTTTAATTATGGTTAAATAATTACAAAACCCCGGACTTGTATTTGAATTACTCAATTCTACCCACAATACTGTTGCGGTGTCTCGTTCAAGTTCATTAGCTTCTGTGGAAGAAGAAATATAGAAATAAAAGAGGAGTAACAGGAAGATGGAAAAGATGGAAGAAAAGAAAAGAAGCTTCGACATTCAACATTCACTCGAACCATCCAAAAATAGTAAATGAAGAAATGAAATTCGCATAATGATGACCATTTGGGAGTGGGAAGTGGGGATTTGGATGGGGATTGTTGGATTATGTAAAGCCACAAGATTTGTCTTTCTCCAAAAGGCCATCAAACGGTTTTCAGCGCCTTGGATTATCGGATAAGCATGGAAAAAGATGATGATGATTGGAGGAGGAGTAAGCAGAAGCAGTGGCAGTGCCAGAGCCACAGGCAGAGACAGAGTGCCTCGAAGAAGTGCAGACAATGGAAAAAGAAAAAATTGAGAAATTCAATTGGAAAGAAGAAAAGCAAATGAAAAATAAAAACTAATAATAATAAGCTGCTAATCGCTTGTAAACATGAGTTTTCCAATGAAAAATGCACACACGAAAATCAATGGAAAAGCCGAGACGAGGCAAGACGAGACGAAAGGCACTAGGTAATGATACACATACCGATGGGTATGGGGATGGGTGGTTGGGTGTGGAGGTGGTACGTGATTTAGAGCCTAACGGGGGCGGGCGGCGCAGAGAACCCTTGTGGGCGAACTTTCCCATTGTCTATGCCACATGTGCGACTGCTGCTGCCGCTGCTGCTGCCCCTGCCGCTGCTCGTTGATTGATGAAGGCGCCACTGGTGGTGCGGCGGCAAGCGGTATACAAAAAAGCTTGGCCAGTGGGCAGCCGCAGCCGCAGCCCCACTCCATGGGGAGTGGTGTGTGGTGGGAGGGGATTCATTCATGGCCAAGACAAGAAACAACAAGTGGAGCAAAAGGGGTGCGGGGGTGGGGGGGGCAAACCAAAGCGAAGTGTAAGTGAAAGTGATTCCAAGTCGGAATCGGAACGGAGTACTCGGTAGCATAGTAGTACTTCATGAAACCACACAAATTTCCCACTAACATCATTTTTTGTTGTTTTTTGCTTTTGTATCATTTTCTGGGTCTCTGTATCGTGTCTCTGTCTCTGCTCCCCCATCTTTCTTTCAACATCTCCATGGGGCTGCTGTGATGTGATGGTATTCGTACTCGTATCTCCCATCCATCCGTCACCAGCTCATCTTTGTCGTGGATTCGTGTGTTACACATTTAATTGAATGAAAAAGCAGAAGATGGAAAACCCTAATGACAGAGGAGAGTGAATCTTGAACCGATCCATGGCCCCCGATAGGCAGACATGTCAAGCTTCATTAGACCCCCAATCCGATCCGATGCGATCCAATGCGATGCGATGCGATGCTATGTCTTGGGTTTAGGTTCGGGTATTGTCTCTTAAGCATTCAGCGGTTCAGCGTTCACTTTCTAATGAGCCGCAAAGCCCGGACCCAGACCTGGGCCCAGGCCCAAGTCCCAAGCACAAGCACGAGCACAGTTGTAGCCATGACCGAATGAACAATTCAATGGCCCCGCCAGCGGTGGCAACACGCAAGTTGAAGGTGGGCCCTTCCCCTCTCTCTCTCTCTTGCTCTCACTCTCTCTCTAGGGGAAGGCTCTAGGGCCCCCTAAGCTCTCGCAATCGTTTTGCTTCTCTGTGTTTTCTCTGTTTTGGGGCGGACTGAAGGTCTTATAGCCATGTATGTACCAAAACCCCCTCTCTGTCTCTCTCTCTCTCTCTCTCTCTCTCTCTCTCTCTCTCTCTCTCTCTATTTCTTGCTGTTGCTTACAAATTGGGTTCAAAATGCCTAAGGTCAGTCGAGCTACAACACTGTAGAGAGTTAGAGGGTGAAGGGTGAAGGCAAAGGGGAGGAATAGGTAATCGCTTAGTTAGTAACTACATGCGACAAAACCTTTTGCGATGTTTACTAATGAAATATAAAATACGTTTCATATGTGAGCGGCAGAGGGGCGATTGAGAAGTTGCGATTCGTTAACAGCCCTTCAGAAATAGTCCTTAGGATTAAGGTATTGTTGTAGGTAGTGTAGACGTCAAGACATACATATGTATGTATGTACATATGTCAATTAATCCATGTCAAACACCCAAACGACGTTCTTCTGGAAGTCTTGAAACCTCTTAAGGTGTTTACAGGTGCATAATCATCATCATCAGCAGCAGCAGCAGACTGTTAAAATAATGATTATCTCCAGACTTCTTAAGGAATTTCCTTAATTTTCGAACATACTCCAACCTCATTTTTAGCCCCGAAACGTAATTAAAATCATTCTAGCAACCCCCGCCACAGTACTGGGTCCTTCGTTGAGGCTCTGCTTGTGGGGGACGCTTAAGGAATGAACGAATGAACGAATGACTGACTGAATGAACGAGTGATTCAGGTGCAGTTACAGTAGCAACAGAAAAACAGATTAACATACCAAAAGGAGCTTCCCCACAAAGGGGAATTTAAAGAAGAAGAGAAGAGAGATGTGCGTCAGAGCAGAAAGCTCTTTTCTCACATCTCAGTTCTAATTATAGACTTTCCGCTTATTTAGTGTTCCTTGAGCTTGCTCCAACTCGGTCCTGATGACAGCAGGAGCCCCTATTAAAATCCCTCTGGCAACCCTCGTGTAGTACTGTTGCTGCTAGTGCTGCGGCGGCTGCTGCTGCTGTCATCATCATCGTTGTCGTCGGGTTTGTTTGTTGATTGTTTCATAACACGGCCTGAAACGCCGCAGTAAAACGCGGTAAGCGGTAAGCGGTACGCGGTACGCGGGTACGAGACGCAGCCCCAGACACAAGTATGGCAAATGGGTTTGTGTACCTTGTGCCTAATGCGTTAATATCAGCCAGGTAAGTCTAGGCCGCAGGGACACGGGGCAAGGGACGGGACAAGGGACGGGGACAAGGGAGAGTGGGCAAAAGTTTTGGTTCATTTATGTATATGTGAAGTGTACATACGCGCGATAGTCCGTATGTATTCCGTATTCCGTATATATTTTTACGACTTTAGTTTTAACGATGGCCCCACCGACGACTATGACAGAGCGACAGCAGGTTTCAATGAAAAGTCAAAACAGGCCTCAGGTCCGGATATAAATGGTTTGTTGTCTGAGAAGCGGTATGGTTCACACACGTACAGATATGCGCACTCATGCACAGGCTGGGGAATACAGTCATCAGTCTTAACGCTTGGCTCAGTCGGAGTCGGAGCCAGTGAGGCATTACGTTGCCCATTTTGTTAGTGGCCGCAAGCTAACGACGAGCGGGAGAGCGACTAACTACCAGAGCCAGGCACTCCACTCGGCCATAATGTACGGCGCATGCACATGCCATATGGAGAGGCGGTGGCGGACGTCAGCACATCAGCAGCAGCAAGCAGCAGCAGCAGTAAAGCGCCCCCGCTCGCCCTTCGCTCGATCGTGAGTCACCTGAGCGTAACGTAAGCTCGGCTTGATGTTTGAGTACGAGCGCGGGCATACTCACTTTTTTTTGTTAAGCACTCACTAAACGAGAAAGCAGCTACATTGCCGTCGAGTCTGACTATCCAGAAATGCAGCAACCAGTGTAGGAGAGTACCGCAATGCAGTTGCTGTCACGTTTGGCCAGTACTTGATCCCCAGCTTATTGTTCGCTCTCCCACTCGCATGTGCTCTCACTCTCACCTGCAGTCTTCTGCAGTTGTTGTCTGTCTAGAGCAGCTGTTAATGCGCTCTCGGAGAGTAAGCCAGCCTCTCTTTGGCTTCGTGTTTGGTGTGTGTTTTCTGTCTGTCTGCGTGTGTGTGTACTCAAAGTCGTTTGCATACGAATTTACACCTTTTTACGACTGTTTGTCGATTTACGAGCATGTTCATATGTGCATACATATGTATGTATGTATGTGCTTTCGGATCTCTTTTGCAATTGCCCAATTTGACAATGGGAGTCAAGTGGAAAAGCCCTGTAAGCTCCATAAACAGTGGGAGAGAGATCAATGCAAAGAGCCTGAGCCCTGCATTGTGTAAGTCTTTTGGAAAACGTTGATTGAGTTAAAAATGCAAATAATTTTGATAATTGCATTGCTGCTTACTGCTGCACTATAATGGGGGGAGGGGGGGGTTATATAACCCCAATTAGACCCACTATGGCAGCACACGACATGTGTCATGTTTCATGTGTCATGTGTATTACGGAGCCACTGGTGCAGGTGTGCGGCAGAGAGAATCTTCTGTATGGCCCTATTTTTTGTTTGTTTTTTGTTTTGACCGAATATTTGTTTTGTGGATCGATCGGAAGAACCGTGGAACGGACCAGCAATATTAGCCAGCTCTTTAAGTGGCACACAGCCACAGTGCCCATGCTCTCACCCATACCATGGCACTATCGCTACCTGGCCGCCCTCTCCCGCCACCACATTCGAATTGTAAGCCGCTCGCTCGCTGGAACAGTTTTTCAGACCCCGACCGACGCCATCGCCATTCTCTCTCAAAGCTCCGTCGAGGTAACACACAGGTTGCTCGCGCGCGCTGTACTTCGTCTCTTTCGAACAGTTTTCGTAGTCAGAGCCGTCAGCCGTTCGTGTGCGTTCGTTCGTTCGTTCGTGTTGATCGTTTGTACGTACGTACGTTAGTGTGTGTGCGTTCGTGTGTTGGTGCATTTCTTAGTCACTTTGTTGTTGGCTGTCATTGCGATATTCGATAATCAATATTCAATATTCAATATTCACATTAATCGCGATATGTATTTTTTTTTTGGCAATACCAAAAATTAATATTTCCCAATGAAAATGCAAATTGATTTTGCAAACACAAATTGTGGAGTCCATGTGTATGAGTCTGTTTTTTTCGTGTGCGTGTGAGTGCTGAATGAAAAGAAAATCAACGAAAAAACATACGCATCACGCAAAGCTTTTATTATTACAGTTGATGTTGCTGTCCGTCTGTCTGTTGGGGCAGGGGCACAGGCAGGGACAGGGCCGGTTTATTAATTTGACATCGTCGTGTCCGCCTGCCACAATAAAAAAAACCCTCCATCGAATAAAACAAAACGGAAACCATGAAACAATCCACAAAAACAACAACAACAATAACAGCAGCACATCAGACAATTTTTTTATGTAAAAAATAAAATATAATTAAAGAGAAAATCGCCTTTCTCCAGCTGCGAGTATCACAAAAACAATAGTGCCGCCAAGCAGCGCCCCAACAGCAGTGCCAGCAGAAGTAGCGTAGCAGTAGCGAGAGAGGGAGAAAGAGCGGGAACCACGGCCACTGCCCCGTTACGTTTCGGCAAACACAACAACAACAACAAGCCCCAAACCATACATATGTGTCTCTCTCTCTCTCTCTCTCTTTCCGTCTCTTTCTGCATGTGTGTTGAACTGGAAATTTCTATTATTTTGTAATTGAAATTGTAGCAAGTGCCAGGGAGAGAGAGAGAGGAGGATTGCGGCTTAAACATTCTTGATCATCCTTAATGAGCATCAGAGCGAGTACCTCCTGATCCTGATCGTTCCTAGAGTTTCGGGAAGCTTCCCCAATGGCAGGAGAAAAGATCTGGTATACTCAAAGGATCACTTCTAAAGCTACTGAAATTGATGAAATCATTCTAGTGCCTCCCTACGCTGTGTTGCAAACCGTTTTCCAAGGAATATTTATGAAATTTCTGCAAATCAGCTGATTCAGAGCGACAAACACAGCTTGGAAGTGGTATTATACACAGTTTCAGCCATAACTCAGGCTCCGAAAAAGAGAGACAGAGAGAGAGAGAGGAGTCACCACTTTCAGTCCGAAAACGTCGCTCACTTTTGACTGGCCTGCTCTTTGGTGCTTTTGGCCTGGCTTGTATAATCGCTGCCACCCTGCCACCCAATTACGCTGCATCGTCGTTGTCGTCGTCGTCGTCGTCGATGCCGTGGACGTTGGTTGCATATTGTATTTCAACTTCCTCTTCCGCTCTTTAGTTGTGGCGCGGAGTGAGAGGCAAATCACACAGAGAGACAGAGAGAGAGAGAGAGCGGGAGAGTGTGTGTGTGAGTTTGTTGGTGATTTCTGTTACGTGCGCCGTTACTAATGACACGAAAGTGAATAAAAAGGCATCGGGCACGGGGCATCGGGCATCAGCTAACCCCCTCACCCTCACTCTGCCTCACTCTGCAGCAGCAGCAGCAGCAAACTCCAGTGCCAGTGCTAGTGCGAGTGAGAGAGAGAGAGAGAGAGAGTTAGAGTACAGAAAATAATTATAAATTAAATAATTATACAATACAAGTAAGAAAACAACTCAAAGCTGATTGTAGCTGCTGCCACTGTTGCTGCTGCTGCTGCTCGTGCAGTGGAACACCTGTAAAACAAAGGCAGCTCTATCTGCGGCAACCCTAGCCCGCCGCCGATGTCGTGCTCGAGAGCGGATGCAACCCAGTCAGCCCCCAAGTCCCGCTACGGTCCGCACCAAGCTCTACATATGTACATATATCTGTTGCATTGTTGCAAAGCCGAACCAGAAAAAAGCACAGTAACCGAAACAGCAAACAGAAAACAGCAAGCAGACTTTTCTTATAAACTTTAAAACAAACGAAAAACCTGCTCGACAAAAATTGCAATTACAAACAAAAGTTTCTCAGAAATACATACATAGCTGAAAGAAACAAACAGAACAAGTTGGAACAGTTCTTAGGAGCGACAACAACTAGAACACACCAACAACACCAACAACAGCTAAAACAGCAACGACAGCTAAAAACGACAACTAATAGGTTGCTAAATAACGAAAATATTCCGCTTTTAGCTTTTAGCTGATTTCGTTGATACCTTAGCAAAGGGAGAGAGGGGGTAGGGTATGATGATTATTGCTAGGAGCACCTCTCTCTTCGGTTTTATGTTTATCTTGTGATTGCAAAAAGCCATATCTATATCTTTTGCTATAGAAATCGCTACCATTATCTGAGGAACGTGAGCTTTTCAGCGCCACTTTGTAGAGATATGTATATATGTATAAGATATGTAGATAGATAGAGTATCTAGAGTACGAGTTCATTTTTCATTCAGCTTTTTTTGTTTTGGTTTTTGTGTGATTCGTGTGTTTTGTGAGTGGGCCTTAGAGCAGCATTCTATTCTACTCGACTTGGTACCAGCAATCGGCAGAACAACGTTTGTGATTGAGATTGAGAGAACAGAACTCCCCTGAAGCGCTTATTGGCAGCAGCAGCAGCAGCAGTAAGCAGTAGGCGACTTGTTTTGGCCAATAATTCCATGACTTGTTCCAAGGCTGGGCCTGGGCACCGCCAGAATCGTGAGATTATCGCTTGTTTGCACAGCTTTTTAGCTTGATTCACTCGTGAATCGATGCGATGCTTGTGAGTGTATTCATGTCCGCTGACTGTTTTTTTTCGGGCTCTGACGAAACAACACAAATAGTCGGCGACGGCACAGAGACAGTGGCAAGCAAGTGTTGTCACAATTGTATCCCGCCCCGTAACAGAGATGTCTCCGCAGGCACAGTGGCAGTCGCAGTCGCAGGCGTATGGATGGATCGCTTTCAAAGCTCTCGAAAGACTCTCGATAAAGGTTCTTGAACTTGAGATTTTATGGATGAAAGTGTGGGGGTTGTAGGCAGAATTGTCTTCCTCCATAAATATAATATTTTTATGTATGGTTTGGATGGCAGATCAGATCTTGATCTTGGGACAAAACACTTTGAGTGTCTCTGTTGTTGTTGTTGTTTCCCTTTCTATTCCGTTTGCTATTCGTGTGTATTCGTTTCTATTACTCATTGTTTTCATGGCAAATTCTCACGCATTTCGCACATAAATTTTCATATGATTTATGGATCATACGGCCCTCGGTCCTCGGTTGCCAAGTGGATCAGGTCATTCAGTCAATTCAGTTAGTTGTTCAGAGCGTGAGGATCACCCCTTCGCTGGGTCTGGGCGCAGTGCCAGCACACACTTTCCCGTCTGAGGCACGTCTGTGGCACGGCCTTATGTCTGGGTCTGGGTCTGGGTCTGAGTCTGGATTGGAGCTGATCCAACACCTGCGATCCAATCCAATCCAATCCGATCCGATCCGAAACCGCCTCTAGTCTGTCTGTCTGGCACAAGTCGTTTGATCGTTGTCTTTGCGTGTCGTGACATGTTCAATTTGAATATTGTTTATTTGCATTCTCCCTTCTCGCTTGCGCACTCTCTCTCTCTCTGTCTGTCTGTCTGTCGTTCTCTCTTTCTGTTTGCTTTTTCCTACATAAATAGTTCTGCAGTTGACAACTTGCGACTTTTACTTGCGATCGGATCGACTGACTGACTGGCTGACTGACTGACTGACTGATCGCTGACCCAAAAACAGAAACCGACACAGAAACAGAAACAGCAGCAGCAGCAGCGCCACAAAAGCACGATGATTGAATGCGATTGCTCACAGCTCTCTCATTGACAACAACAGTTCTGCGTGTGTGTGTGTGTGTTTTTGCAAGTGTCAAGCTCTTCTATGCAGCATGATTATCATATTAAGCGATCATAGGGGATGAGGGGTATGATGGAACCAAGACCCATATCATGTATGGGTCACTATGGATTATACTTCATCCCAGGGGGACACCCCACAAGCATAGACACAAAATGCTGTAAAAATACAGACAAATGACAGGCCAGTCACCATCAAATCACATAAGATACTTGTATTAGAGCAAAGATTAGTGGCAGTAGAAGCACTTTAGCGCCTGCTACTAAGAGATAAGAAGAGATTAGATGGGGGCTTGAAAGATTATGGGATATTTTTCTCAACGTTTTCGAATATTTTTTGAATATTCATGAAAATAAGTTCTTTTGACTGAATTAAGGCTATAGCCTTGTTTGCACAATTGGTGTACTGTCTTCTCAATTCATTGTTGAAATATAGCAGAAAAAGCTGTGTTCCATTTAGCCGTTCCAATCAGTGCCAGAAGCTGTTTAGAGACAGTCAGAAACAGAATCAAAAGCCATTGATAAGAAAACAAAAGCTACAAAAGGGTATTCACATGGTATTCCATAAATCTCTGAGGTATTTCCAAGTCTATACAGCACATAGGCTCTCTCTCTCTCTCTCTCTTTCTCTGTCTCTCTATCGCATTGGTTGCTTTTTCTAACCTCCGAGTGACTGGAGGAGGCACAAACACTACTCATAAATGTTATTCCATGTTTTATTTATACGATTGTTTTTTATGACAAACGCGCTTTGAAGGGCAGGCAGTTCTCATTCGCGCTTCTCTCCCCTCTCTCTCTCTCCCCTGCTGATGCTCTGTAGAGCTGTTTCGGTGGCAGGGGAAAGAGGGAGGGGGAAAAAACACTGCAAATTACTATCGCAAATGTGTCGCTGCTTTATCGTAGGCCTCCGCCGCATAAGAATGTAGCCCCATAGTCGCGCCAGAACGACGGAATTCCACAATCAACAAAAACCAAAGATAAAATGACAAAGAACGAGGCGAGTCGGCGGCTCAAACGAGAGAAGCGCTCGGAAAAAGCGGATTGACAAAACGAACCCGAATCCCATCAAAAAAAAACAAATTGATAATCGCGCATAAAATCAATTTGCAAAAAGACAAACGAACAAACAAACGAAAGTAAGCGAAAAGCGAAACAAAAACAATAGAAAAACCGAACGCTGCCAATGCGTTGAAGGGGAAAGTGTCGCGTATTCCCGAACATCCGAACATCCGCCCCCATCCCACCCATCGAGCGGTATCCACGGAGCCAGCAATGTCGTCAAAATGTGAACATCACCACAAATCGCGGCGCCAGCAGCTCCCAGTGCCGGCACCATCCCCCAGTCACAGCCACTCCCACTCCCACTCGCATTCCCATTCCCATTCGGACCTCAGTGGCGAGTCCTTCCTGCAGTACTGCACGGACGGGGACAAGAAGCCACCGCCCATTGTTGTGGTGGTGGGGGATGGCCGGAGTCGAGTGCGGCGCGTGGTGCGCACTGCCACACGGCACGTGACGGTGGTCAGTCTTTCCACACGGCACAAGGAGACGCAGACACACACCTCGCACCATGTGACGGCGGTCAGGTAAGAAGATCTCTCCAAGCAGATCCACAAGAAGATCTGATCTACAGCTGTGCCTGTGGTCTCCATCTATGTGCTCCACTCTCTAAGTGGCCAAAGCTCTCTTCTTATCGTCTCACACACACACACACACACACGCACACATTGCTATACCTTTATCTTTATGAGGGGGGGGACTAGACTCGGTTCTCTGGCTATTTGTGGCCCTGCCATTCCCCAGTATTTAGCCAGAGATAAACCTCCGATCATTTATTTATTAATACTTATACTCCAAGGCACTTGTGGGAATGCTTCGAATGTATTACATGGAATAGCGGTATCTTTAGGATTGTCACCAGAACAGGGCGATCATATCTCCCACAAATCTATTAGAACACCGCTGGGTACTGTTAATACATACTTATAGTTTATTTTTCTGATCAGCACGATCAACCCCGAATGAATTTCAGCATTCAACAAAGTGAAAATTCTTTCCATTCCCTTTAAAATACGACAGAGAATTTGTAACAACATTATTATACAGGGTGTAAATTCTCGAGCTATAATTTGCATTTTCTTAAATTCCCTTTCCCTAGCTTAAGTTCGAGTTTTGGTCTCTTGGAAATCCTTTAAATTTAAATAAATCTTTAATCCAATATTCGAATTGAATGAAGTATTTATGAATTTTACATGCAGTCTACATTCAACGGTTTCTACATGTAGAAGTCTGTCAGTCCGCAGAAGCTGACATGTATGTTGGCACGCATTTTGTGTGGCATACTTTTGGGGATTTATTAAGGGAGAATTAATTTTGATGTAGATGTGCATGTAAAATGCATGTAGAAATGTCATTTCGTGGCGCATGCGTCAAGTCTCCGGATCTGCATACGCGACATCCAATATATACAATATTTTGTAGAAATATATCATCATATACCCCTTGATCGATCCATCACTTGCTTCTATTCGTTTTCTTTAGTCATTTATGTAGTTCACTTTTCCGTTACGTTTCAGGGCAAACATTTGATTTTGTTAAATTTTCTAGTACTTAAACAATATTTGTAAATTTCCATTATGTTCAATTGGTCCCTTTTAACCGTTCTCTATGGGGCCGTGTCCTTTCTGATTCTCCTCCTGCCGGTGATCTTTATGGTGCATCGGAGGATGATCTCACAGATGGAGCTGGAGAACCCGGACGTAGAAGCGCTACAGGAGGATGAGCAGGAGAAATTGGGAGAGGCATCTCTCCTTGAGATGAAGATTGAGAATCCAGTAGCGACTTTAGTAGAGAAGGGGGCTTCAGAAGAGACTCCAAAAGAGACTCGTGTAGAGGCTCCAAAAGGAATTTCAGTAGAGACTCCAGAAGAGCAGGCAAATCTTCAAGATGTAGAAGAGATGCAGATTCCAGAGACTCCAGAAGAGAAAGGGATTCCAGAGACTCTCGCAGAGAAGGTGATTGGGCCTCCACAAGAGCCGACGATTCCGATTGCAGAAGGGAAGGAGATGGGGGTTCCGGCAGAGAAGGAGGAGGTGGAGAATCCAACAGAGAAGCAGAAGCAGGTAGAGGAGGATCCTGCAGAAAAGGAACTTCTCTAAGGGGAAAGGGTAACCGTGACAACACTCCCTGGGATACGGAAGTAAATATTAAATGAATAAAATTGTTTGTTGCAGTCCACTCTCTTTCTGTCTCTGTCTCTGTCCCTGGCCCTCTCTTTGCCACCACGTTCGGTGTGTCGTCTGGGCCGCTTTGTGGCACGCTCCATAACGCAACGGGGACTGCTAAAGCCCCATTCCCCAACCCATGCCCCATGCCCCATTCCCATTCCCATTCAAAATGCACAAATGCACAAACTAATGTAAAATCAATAATAATTACGCTTCTGGGGGAAAGGCTTCGGTTCGGGGCCTTTCAGGTCAGACATAGACGCGAGCCGCCGCCGCAAATGCAGCGACACTTGTTGCATGTCAAGCAGCAGGGAGGAAGCAGCAGCAGCGCAGCAGACTCTGGCAGAGACTGCAGCAGCAGCAGCAGCAGCAGCGACTGCGGAAGTTTTGGCTCGCGAGTGCAGGCAGCGGCGGTGGTTTTCTGTGACGTTTGTGTGTCGAGTAGAGATACAAGATACGCGATATGCGATACGCGATACGAGACACCAGTCGCACGTCCAGGGGCTGTCTTGTCTGGTTGGTCAAACAGAGGGACGGACGGCGGAGAAGCCAACGAAGCTGCTGCCCCAAACATGTGCAACGTGCAACGGCAAACAATTAGGGGCGACGTGTGGCAGATGTTTTTCCTTGCCCTTAAAATTGAAAGCAGGACCTCTTAAAAAATCACAAGAGAAGGAGAAGGGGGGACCGAGAGCCGAGAGTGCGGAGGAGAGTGCGGAGAAGTGGCAACAATGACAAGCGGGTTCTCCTCCAGCTGCTGCTGCTGCTGTTGTTGTTGTTGTGTGGCAAGCAAAACTACCTGCTGCTGCCTGTTGTCCTTGCAACAACAACAACAACAACAAAACAAAACAAAAAAGAAAAAAACCCTGAAAGATAAAGCCACGATGGTGCCTGGTGCCAGGTGCAGCTGGAAAACTGGCCAAAAAGGAGAGACAGACAGAGAGAGAGAGAGCGACAGAGAGATAGAGAGAGAGAGAGAGAGAGAGAGGGAATGCGAAGGATGCCCCTTTCTATAGATATCCTTCGGCTTGAATCCTGTTTTAGCTGATCCTGTTTCTGTACTCCTCTTTCGGTCCGTTCGGGCTAGGTGCAAATCTGCAGCTGCCACAAAATGTGGAAGAACGAGAGACAATGAGAGAGAGAGATCGATTCCCCGTTGCGTAGAAATGATTTCCAAAGAGGATTTTCGATTTTCTAGAAGCTATTCGAAGCGAATACGTGGATAATGAATTATCGGAGGATCCGAGGATCCCAGCATGCAAATCGAATGCCCGATTTCATGGCAAATCAATAAAGGATGAAACGTATTTTGGGTGATTAGACAGGAGAAAGACTACTTATAGGTACATAACATACAAGATACATAGATACATTTGTATCTATCTATCTCCTTAACTTAACGTAGGCGTAACTGAGGCCTAAAGTATGGGCTACAAAATCATCGCATTAATTTTGATTTGATGTTGAACCGAACAGGATGCGGAGTTGGACTCTTGTCTTGCGGTTGCTTGTTGCTTGTTGGTTGTTCTTCAATCACCTGTCTAGACGACCCGTAGGCACCCGTCGAGGTGGCAAGACCCTGTGGTCCTCCTGTGGGACATTGTTGCTGCTGTCCTCCCTCTGGCGCTGGGCTCTGGGCTGCCATGCCACGAATTTCGAAGTAGCATTTATGTGAATATTCTTTTTTGCCAATAATTGCAATCAATCAAGTGCTGATCTGGTAATTTCTCAGCTCAGAAATTAGGATGTGAGAAATCTCTCTGCCCCATCTCCTCCATCCCTGGAGAGTTCTCTATCTCTCTCCCTCTCCCTCTCCAATTGTTGCTGGCATCCTGTGTGTGGCGAGTGTCTCCTTGTTGGCTGCTGATCAATAAGTTTGTCATCGTTGGCTAATCATTTCCATTTCCTTCACTTTCCACCTCTATGGCAGGCAGGGTTCTCTCTCTCTCTCTCTCTCTCTCTCTCTCTCTCTCTATATCTGTCTCCCTCTGTCTTCGGTCCTCAGTCCTCTGTCTCGTTTCAATAATGGATCCTTTTACGCTTAGGATTTCTTTATTTTTGTCTGAATGTTTTTGTCTCTTTTAAGGGTAGCAGCAGCACAGCACAGAACAGCACAACAATTGTTCTTTTACGGGTACGATAACCGAATCCGAACAGATGCATTTCCCCGCACCCCACCCCCGATATTGTGTGGGATTCCGATTCGTGTGTGTGTGTGTGTGTGTATCTGTGTAGGCTGTTCTCTCACACACTCGCATTTAATGAGCCATGCGAAACACGTTTCTTCTTTCAGAGAGGAGAGGAAAAGAGAGGTAGAGAACGCCAACGCCAACGCCAATGCCGACGCTGCGCCTGCGCATGATCCCTCGCACTTTGTCGAGCAGTGGCCGAACGCTCGGTTTAGTTCAAACGCAAACGCCTTTAAGATCGGACGTGCCCCAGACACAGAGACAGACACAGACCCAGTCGCAGGGCCCAAAAGTATCTTCCGTTTGGTTTAGTGCTTCCGACACTCCGGGCCATTCGGACACTCAATTTGAATATCATTTCGATCGCCCCTCGCATAGCGTTGGTTCTCGTATGTTAATTAGAATCGATCTATCGCGCGGATCTTGTGACTCTGAGACTCCCATTTGTCGTCTCTCTAACTGTTTTCGGGTGTTTTTGTTTGTGTGTGTGTGTTGAATGTGCGACTGCTCCCAAACTCGCGGCAGACGACTGCTGCCAGCACCACCCAAGGCATAAATAATCCATATATCATCAGTCTGCTCTCCCCCGATACGATACGATACGATGATTATTTGCATATCGGGTTTTATAATTGGCGAAAGGTAGGAACCGCCACACAGTCCCACCTTGCCACCCTTGCCCCCCTTGCCCCCTCCAGTATCTGACCCAGAAAACGAAAGTTCTCTCCGGGACATACCCTCCTATAGATAATAGATAGTAGATGTGGATGTCTTTTCAAATTATAAAGTATAAAGCTAATCCATATCTGTCGCATTCTCTCTCTCTCTCGTCTTTTGCAGCTTTCCCCAAAAGAGCATCGAACGCAGCGGCTCCACACAGTACGATCTGGCTGGGGCGCCGCCACCCGGCTCCAGCACAGCCTCCACCACCGACAGCGGCAGCGTTGGGGGCTATGTCTACCTGCAGAACCACTATGCGCCCGGCGCCCACAACGCCGCCGCCGCCATCAACTACCCAACGCAGCAGCACCATCCCCAGATGATCTACCAGCTCCAGCAGTATCCCACGTGCCATCAGCAGCAACAGCAGCAGCAGCACCTGCACCAGGCCGCTGCAGGACACTACATGCAGGTGACCTCGACGACGGCGGGTGGATCCTCGGCCTACCACCACCACCACATGCTCCACGGGGGCCAGCATGGACAGCACCATGCCCACCATCACGGCCACGGCGGAGCGGTGGTCATTGCCGGCAGCGGTGTGGGCACTGGCATGGGAGGCGGCACCGTGATCATGCAACACCAGCAGATGCAACAGATGCAGCAGCACCAGCAGCAGCAGCAACAGCAACAGCAACAGCACCAGGGAATGCACAAGAAGAACTCCATCCGCAATGGCGGAGATGTCCTCAAGCGCGGACGGGCACAGTCAGCGTAAGTATTGGCTCTCTCAAAGGGGGAAAGAAGGGGGAAACAAGGGGGAAACAAGGGGGAAACAAATGGGGAAACAAGGAAGGAAGAAATGGGGGTAACTAGGGGGAAAACTAGAGGGACAACACCGTTTGGTGATATTAATTAGATATATTTTTATGGACGGTATCTGCCGATTTCTCTGCCATTCAGAGATACGAAATATATCAATTTCTGGTATCGATTCAGCCAGAAAAAGGCAATTGAAAGCAGTTTTGACATTCTGTCATTGTATTCTGTCAGTTTAGATTTGTTTTTTTTTTTGGTTAAATCCATCAATAATATATAAAAAATATTCGTACTATCCAAAAATTCACTTCTCAATGGATCAGTGATGGAGGGACGTTCTAGGTCTAGGTCAAACCATAGATATGTACGTATTTTGATCGGAACTAGAGATTGTTGTAAGTAATACTAACTGCAACTAGTGGCAGTGGCAGGGCTTCCATCGAGTCCATGAAAGATCTCTATCAAGGCGTTAAATCCATTCCGAACATTCGGCCAATCAATAGATACAAATATCCAACAGAACGAACGGTAGCCACCGTATCGGGGCTCGTGTTGGGGCTTTTAATGAGTTTGGACTTTGGCCTCCGCCCCCCTTTCAGGCAGGCAGGCAGGCAGGCAGTATCTTGTATCTAAGATTAGGGACTGTCGTCGTTGCCAGCCACCAGCCACCACAAGATATCAGCTGATAGGATGGCAAATATTTGCGTGCGACTGCAGAACACATCATCCGATGATGATGATGATGAGCGGGGGTATGAGGAGGGGGCGGTAGAACAAATATGAAATTCCGCAGAAATCCTTAGGTGGGGGAATGGGAATGCAGCTGCTTAGGTGCGGGGGCCCCACTGCGCTGACCTCTCGGTGAACTCTGGCGCCATGATATGATTGCAATCTGAATAAGCATGGCAGCCATTTGGTGGTCATAAAATATGAATTGAATATATTCCCAACAAAAGGCCATATTGTGGAGCCTAAGATGCGAATTTTTTATCGGGCAACCAAGTGACGACGCCAAAAACAGAAACAGAAATTTTGTATTCCCAAGAGACGACGGCGTCGTTTGTCGCTATCTTATCGCGAGGAGGGGGAAAACATTCGGCTCCAGCGACACTGCCGTTTAGTAACATTTGATTGCAACTTTGAGAACGAACAGCACAGCACAGCACTGAAACTTTCTAGAGAACTCTCCGGGGAGAACTTCCATCATCATTCGTCTTCCACCCAATCGACAATCGATTGTGAATCAATCTTCAATCCATCTCCTGCTCTTCTGTTGTCCTTGCAGCTACGAACTCTCACAAGATCTGCTGGAGAAGCAGATCGAGCTGCTGGAGCGAAAGTACGGCGGAGTGCGGGCCCGAAACGCGGCAGTGACCATCCAGCGAGCCTTCCGACACTACATGATGGTGAAGAAGTTTGCCTCCATCACGGCCATGGCCAAGGCAGAGAAGCGGCTCAGCCGCCGCATGGTGGTGACGGCCTCCAGCCTGGGCCTGGCCGAGGAGAATGCCTCCTCGTCGGCCTATGGCAGTGCCACAGAATCTCAATTGGATCAGCAGCAACAGCAGCAGCAGCAGCAGCAACAGATGCAGCAGCAACAGCAGCAGCCACGCGTCACCATTATGGCCGGTCCGGCCGGAGCAGCCTCCCCAGGACTCTCGAGGACACCACCCACGCGTTCTCTGTCCATGCGTGAGCGACGACAGCTGGACTGCAGTCCCATACCACGTAGTCAATCAGGTAAGGATCCACTCTCCCTCCCTCTCTCTCTCTCTTTCCTTTACTTAGTTGGAATCGTTTTTGACTTTTGCAGGCGCCTCTCCCGTATCGATTTCGGGATCCACAGCGACCGCTGGTGGAATGGCCTCCCATCCGCATGTGAATCTGTTGCACGCGGCCGAGCCGCATTACTACAATGCCCAGGGAGCCGCCTACTACACAAGCTACCACGGCTCCCCGCATGACCTGAGCTACGCCAGCTCCGCGGACGTTTCGCTGAACGCCTCGTGGGTGAACGCCAGCGGCCACAGCCCCCACACGCCCTACTACTCGGCGGCACAGATCTACATGCGCCCCAAGGGCGGCAGCACCACGCCCACACCCAGCTGCAGCGGCAGCACGGGCAGCGGCAGCGGCAGTGGCAGCGGCAGCTGCAAAAAGGTGCCGCCAGAGGTGCCCAAGCGCACCTCCTCCATCACGGCCCAGCAGCAGAGCCAGCTGCTGCTGCTGCAGCGCCAGACACCGCCGCCCCCTTCGCTTCTGCGGACCAACGGGCTCTGCAAGACGGCGGAGAACGGCAGCCTGACCTCCGTCCAGAGCTCCGGCTCGGACTCGAGCGTCACTTCGGCGGAGAGGAACATGAACAGCGACCTCGGATCGGATCGCAGCAACTCCCCGCACACGTGGAAGCGTGGCACGGCTCTGAACAGCTCCCAGCAGTTCTCCACGCACTCGGCCGACTCGGTCTCGGTGCCCGGCGGAGGGGGAGCGGTTGTGGTCTCTGGAGCAGCCATAGCTGCTGCTGGGCCAGGAGCGTATGCCGCACAGATGCAGGCGGCCGTGGCAGCGGCAACAGCGGCAGGCGGAGTACCGCCGGCGGACGATCACGCCATCTCGTCGCACACCAGCGCCGCGCAGTACGAGCAGCACGAGCAGCAGCAGCACGAACAGCAGCAGCTGCAGGCAGCGGCCTCCGCCGCGGGCGTGGCCCAGAACTACAAGATGTCGGAGACCATACGGAAGCGGCAGTACCGCGTGGGCCTCAATCTGTTCAACAAGAAGCCGGAGAAGGGCATCACCTATCTGATCCGGAGAGGCTTCCTCGAGAACACGCCACAGGGCGTGGCCCGTTTTCTGATCACCCGCAAGGGGCTCTCCCGCCAGATGATTGGCGAGTATCTGGGCAATCTGCAGAACCAATTCAACATGGCCGTGCTCAGCTGCTTCGCCATGGAGCTGGACTTGTCCGGACGCCAGGTGGATGTGGCCCTGCGCAAGTTCCAGGCCTACTTCCGGATGCCCGGGGAGGCGCAGAAGATTGAGCGGCTGATGGAGATCTTCTCGCAGCGCTACTGCGAGTGCAATGCGGACATTGTGGGGCGCCTAAGATCATCCGATACGGTAGAATCTCCCATCCCCTTTGTGGAGGATCTCCCACTGATCCAATTCTCCATTTTGTTTCTATTGCAGATCTTTGTTCTGGCATTTGCCATAATTATGCTCAATACGGATCTGCACACGCCCAATCTGAAGCCGGAGAGGCGCATGCGCGTCGAGGACTTTATCAAGAATCTGCGTGGCATCGACGATTGCCACGACATTGACAAGGACATGCTGAGCGGCATCTACGAGCGCGTCAAGTCGGACGAATTTAAGCCGGGCAGCGACCACGTCACCCAGGTGATGAAGGTGCAGGCCACCATTGTCGGCAAGAAGCCGAATCTGGCTCTGCCCCATCGGCGGCTGGTCTGCTATTGCCGCCTGTACGAGATACCCGACGTGAACAAGAAGGAGCGGCCGGGCGTCCACCAGCGCGAGGTGTTCCTCTTCAACGACCTGCTGGTCATCACCAAGATCTTCAGCAAGAAGAAGACCTCCGTGACGTACACGTTCCGGAACAGCTTCCCGCTCTGCGGCACGGTGGTGACCCTGCTGGACATGCCCAACTATCCGTTCTGCATTCAGCTGTCGCAGAAGGTCGATGGCAAGATCCTGATCACCTTCAATGCCCGCAACGAGCACGACCGCTGCAAGTTTGCCGAGGATCTCAAGGAGTCCATCAGCGAGATGGACGAAATGGAATCGCTGCGCATCGAGGCAGAGCTGGAGCGCCAGAAGTCGGCGCGCAACCGGGCCCCGGGGAACGCAGAGAACCGCGATAGCGGTGTGGCCGATGTGGAGGTATGTCCCTGCCCCTACGGCTCCCAGCCCGGCGGCGGCTCCCAGGCAGCCGGCGAGCAGGCAGCAGGCAACTCCGCCGACTCCACACAGCAGCTGAAGCGCAGTGCGCTCAGCAACAGTCTCCTGGACATGCACGAGCAATGTGAGTTCTCCTATTCAGATTTTGATATGTGAGAGCGTTTGCCTTATTCCGAGTTTCCTTTCAGTTGGCAACGAGAAGCCCCAGCGACGAGGCAGCGTAGGCTCCCTGGACAGCGGCATGAGCATCTCCTTCCAGTCGACCACCACGTCCAGCGCCTCGCGAGAGAACGCCGCGGCAATTGCAGCGGCCGCCAATGCGGCGGCAGCTGCCAAGATGCGTTTCAACATGCCACAAACGGCGGCGATCGCCACGCCCAGCAATGTTTATGCAGCCCCCGGAATGCAGGCTTACACGCATGCCAACTTTGTGCAGCAGTCACAGGCCGCCTATATGATGCAGCAACAGCAAATGCTCCAGCAACAGGCACAGATGCAGGCCCAAGCCCAGGCGCAAGCCCAGGCCCAAGCGCAGGCTCAAGCGCAGGCGCTGCAGCAGCAGGCAGGAGGAGGAGCCGTGGTCACAGGTCGAATCCCTGGAAGGGAGAGGAAGGCCTCACGCTCTGATGAGAACGCACGGTCGACGGAGGTCTAAGTCATCTACTCATCTACGTATTGTACATTTCCGTTGTTCAGCAAAGCGATAAATATTAAATCTATATAGCATATAGAGTCAAATATCTATATAATCCGAATCGAAACGAACCGAAAGCCATTTTTTCTGCAACACCTAACAAACACACACCACACCGCACACACAGCTTACGAGTATATAGTAAATTTTTGAATGTTCCTTCGTTCTCTGCTAATATTAATTAATGTACATAAATTAAACAATTGTCTGTTTCCCCCACTATCTACTTGCTAAAATAAGTTTCTAAAACTAATTGTATATATATACATTCAGCATACATGCATACAAATACGATATACATATACCCCCTACGATTTACGCTAGCTATTCTCAATATACTATATATACACACATAGTATATATATATATATATATATATATATATAAATTGTATAACACTTGACTTCCTCCAAGAACTTGAAACACCAATCTACCCAAGGCAACCTCTAAGCGACATGCCCCCCCCATTTTTATCTAATCCTCTCTACCAATTAATTACGAAGCGATCTATGAATGTACGATTACTAGTTCTATTAGCATTATACTAACATCCCGCCCCGTTGAGTGCGCGGCATGTTAGTTTTTTTTTTTTTTTTTTATTCAACAACAACAAAAACCGTGTATTCGTTCGTGTAACTAAAAACAACAATGTTCGTACATGGCGAATATTAATTTAAAAGCAATTAGCTATAATATATTATTATTCATATTTATAGAGCCAAAACTACCCAAACCTAAAATATAATAATAACACAACGTATATGAAAACAAACAAAACAATATGTATATGAAAAAGCAAAAGACTTAAAATTTTCAATAAATGAAAAGAAATAATACCAATGATCATTTGATTTTCATTCTTCATTCTCTGGATCCTCTGGATCATGGACAAATATGTAGTTTTTTCCCCGCTCTGACCCTATTTGCGCCAGTTATACCGCCAAAGATAACAAGTAACAAGCTCAGGATATCAAGAGGACCTCGTAGGATTGTATGTCTGATTACAACCGAGCAGGTGAGCACTTAATTATCCAAATCGGACGCTGTATAGCAGAGATATAGTGCAAGGAAAATACCAGTATTTCAGTTAAAGGCGCTATATCTCGGAAATACAGGGTCATTTCGGCGCACGACCTACTTTCCCAGGATCGCAAGGACCCAGGCATTCGACTGCGAAAATGAGCCCGATTTTGGCAAATTCAATGATGTTTTGCGAAAATCGTGACGGAATAAATATCCGTTTTTCTGATCGTTTGGCAGGACTCTTCCGATCATGAAAAGGTATGCCACGCCTCGATCGGTCTTTAAATAGGCGAAATATAGCAAAAGAAAAGAACCAATGTTCTAGTTCAAGGCGCTATATCTCGGCCCGAATAGGGCCATCTTCTTGTCTTTATTATAGGTCGCAATGGGTTTCTGAGATCAACAAATATGCTTGACTCGAAGATCCCCAGCCATAGATATACTATGTTTATACTAGGCCCATTTCTAGAAATCATTTCATGCAGTGGGGAAAAAAGTGTGTGTATAAACACCATTTCATGTATTCGGTAACACTCGAAAGTTGACTATGAATTCAGCCTCATTACGTAAAATGGTGAGACAAATTAGGTGGCAACGCCGGGCGAAATAAGTAAATCAATTGGGCAAAGTGACGACGAAACAAGAAGAATCAAAAAGATCCTTTTGGACTGATGCGGAGGTGACTGATCTTCTTGCGCTGGTGAAGGAGGAGAATGTAGATAGATTTTACTTAAAAATTGTTGCCAATTTACACATTTGGCCGCTCCTCTGATATGATTGCATGAATTCGTCTGCGTCGGATAAACAGGGTCTATTTTAATTTCACGAATTCATGAAATTCATAGTATAAACACAGTAATAGTTAGTTTTCTCGGCTACTTGTAGTCCCTTCGTATCGTGCCATGGCTTTCTGTAATCGGAAAAGATCAGGAGATCTTTTGGCATGAAGGACAATAAGGATATTGCCTGTTTAATGTTTAATCGCTCTAGCTCCGTTTTTGCTCTTCCGATCTGTGCGTTCCACTCTTTGGAAACGTCCGTATATCCCCGATCGTTTGGCATACACATGCTGCAAACCCCATTTACTATCCCTAAAAAATACTTTGCAATTTTACGATTTTTATTTAAAGTTTATATTTTATGAATTTGATAATTTCATTTTGTTTTTTATGCAGGCGACATCTTTATGCTCTGAATTAATATTACAGAGACACCAGACACCAACTTGGCTTGAATTCATTTAGAGAAAAATACCTTCAATGGACCACCAGGATCCAGACTTTCGATCGGCATCAAGATAGCGTATAGAAAAATCTTTTATCCTAGTTTTAGGCATAGGAAAAGTATGACCATATCCATGCCTATCCGTAATGAATAGAATATTGGCATGAGGTGGTAAGAACCATGGTTACCGTTATCATGAAGTACAGCCCAAGTAAAAAGTGCATTTGGTTTTTGTTTTCTTACAGAAAATCAATTTTTATTGATTCAGAAAAAGTTCAGTTTCATTTTTTTTTTGTTTTTCGGGTTTTGGATGACAGCTTTTGCTCTTTAGGTTTTAGGTTTTTCTTTTGTTTTTCTTACCAAAGAGACGTGTTCTTTTTCATTTACTTTTGTGAGTTCTTCTGCTTCGTTTAAATCTTTTGCTATGTTCGGTTTAACGCCTTCTGCTTCATACGCCTGTCGTTGGGCTAAGAGTGCCCTTTCCCTAGCTCTTGCTTGATTCACTTCCTTGCCTCTTTTATCTTTCGCTTTCTCTTTCTCTTTCTGTTCTGTTCTATACTGATCTATTCTCGTTTCTTGTATTCTTTTTTTTACTTACAATTAGATGTAATGTTTTTCTTCATTTACTTTTGGTTTTTTTGTTCAACTAGTCTTACTTTTCTTAAGCGAAATAAGCACAAAAGCTGCAAAATGTTATGCTTAAACTAATTTCTCTTTATTTAATCTGTTTTTGTTTTTATTTGTTTTGGTTTTGGTTTTATTTTTGTTTTCTTTTAGTTCTTTTTTAACTGTATCTCTTGCTCTCCAATTCAGTTTTTCAATGTATGATCTTTTGCATTAAAGTTGAGGGCACAAAAAGTACGCGTATAAATTTGAAAGTTGTAGCAAAGATGTCGCAGTTTCGCAGTTCCGCATTTTCGCATTTTTCTTGTTGTCATTTGTCCTTAGGTTTTCTTTAGCGTTTACTAGAGTTTTAGATACAATTCTTTAGCCATATAAAAAATGCTTAAAAGCGTCACATTGATGCAAAAAATAATACCTTAAAAAATACACAGAGAGTTGAAAAGGATTCTTCTTCATGTTTTCGTTTTTCGTTCGTTCTTCCCTCAGTTTTTGGTATCTTTTTATTATTTTCCTGGAGAGTTACAAAGAGAGATATAGTTTTTTTGTTTTATTTTTTGCGCATTTGCTTTGCTTAATTTTTTTTCTTGGTTTTTGGTTTTTGGGTTTTATCATTGTTAATAAGAAAAAAAATGAATAAAGTTCTTTAAAAGACTTTGATTTAAAACTTAAAAATAGCAACAAGCGAAATGTACATTACTCTCATTTAAGTATTCTGTTCTAAGTTTAATTAGCTGCTTGCATTTTACGCTTACTTAAAGTTAGTTTACGCCTTTGTCGTCGTGTTTTGTTCCATTCCCATTCCTCCTCTTTCTACTCCTTCAACTTCATTTCGGTTCGGTTCGGGTCGCCTCGTTAGCGCTTTTCCCTCACCTTCTACCTCTTCCGCTTCCTCTCCCTATCGAAACTTTTGTTTTATGTGTGTTTGTTTAAATTTAATGAGCTTGTTTCCTTTGCCTAGCTTTCGGTCGTGTCTTTTCGTGTCTTGCTGCCTTGCTTGCTGCCTTTGACGAGTACTTTTACTTTTATGTATTTTCATTTGGTTTTTCTCCTCTCTCTCTTTTTGTTTCGTTTATATTCTTGGTTTTGTCAAAAAAGTTTCAAAAAAATATATATTCATCATTTCCTTAAATTGGCTTAATTAAAAAATGTTTATTTATCCTCATCCTCGCCACTCCGCCACGCTCCTCGCACGCCTCTGCTCCGCCCCTAAACAACGACTAAGACGACCAAGTGTGCCTCCTCTTCTCCTGCTTAAAACAAAATTAAATTTAATTCAATTCAATACAGTTTAAACAATTAAATTTAATTCATTTTTTTACTTGGAAACTATTGGGTGTGGGGTGTGGGGGATGTGGTTAGTGGGGTTCGGGCCAATTAGCCATATAGCAAACATTTAACTACTACGAAATCACATCGAAGATAAACACAAAACGGACACGGAAGCAGAAACGGAAAAACGCCGATACAAAAACACAAAAATCGCAAAATATTTAATTTTTTTTTTTTTTAGATTTTTATTGAAATTTTTGTTGTGTTTAGTTTTCAATTTTACGCACTAGACATTTTTTTGCATTTTAAAAATTACTTCAACACTCGCATCAAATTTAATCGGTTCGCTCCTCTGCCAGAGAGAGGTCTTCAATGGGGGGGGGGGGGGCGAGAAACCCAAGCAATCTTGTATCTTGAATGGGGTCTCTGCGATTTTAAGACAAATAATAAATTAACTACTTAAAATTAGTTAAAAAACTAAAGTAAAACGTATTAAATTAAAACAAAATACAGACGCAACACAAACGAGTTTCAAGTTTGTCGAATACACAAAAGAAATCAGTATAGGTTTTAGATTAGAACACTACTCCTTCTCTTTCTCTTTATCCTCCTTCTTCTTATCCGGTCTCGTCGATTGATTTTATTGTTTACCCATTCGCTTTCTTGCTTGCATTTTCTCCTTTTCCAAAATTAAACCTAACCTCAAACTGTGCGGCACGGCGCAGCGCGGCGTTTACCAACACTGCCGTATCGCTCGCTAGCGCTCTCTCTCTCTAACTACACAAAAACTACAACTTGCTACATGTGTGAGTGTGGATGTGTGTGTATGTGTATGTGTCGGTCGTCGCTCTCCAACTAACCAGCTAATGGGGCGCCTGTCGCGACTCCTCTTCTTTGACTACCCTCTAAAAATTATATGTCCTATCTCGTCGACACTCTGCTTTTTTATCGCTCCACTGCGTTCCGTTCCGTTCCGCTCATTCGCGCCTGTCAACACTGTACTTAGGTTCGCTAAACTTACTGGCTAATGCTTTGATCTTATATACTAGTTTACGCTCCTCCGTTCCTTCGACTCGTTCTTTTCTTTTCTTTATGTTTTTTTTTCTCTTCACTTCTTTTCCTAAAACATGCATTTCATTTCTGCCCTTCTAGGGAGGGATGGATCCCTCATCGCATTTCCCTCATCGATTTATAAATAACTTAGAGTTTAATGCTTTCTCAATTTGCTTAAGTTGTTTGCTGCTAACGACACAAAAAAAACCAAAAAAAAAAACAATAAAAACTAATGAAAAAAATTGCACTTTGTGTATGTGTGTGGTGTGGCGTATGTGTGTTTGTGAGAGTTCGAGTATGTGTGCGTGTGTGGGTGTGTGAGTGTGAGGAAAATTTAAAAAGTTTCAAACATATTTTCGTTCGATTTTGTTTGCTGTTGTATTTGTGATTCTTCTGCCGATGACAACAAATGTAGATGCAGGCATCATCCTCCCCATAGAATTTTCTCATTTTCATTGCTTTGCTTTTGGAATGTTTTGGCAAAATATTTCCCGTGATCCCTAGCCTTCTCCCTCTTCCTTTCCCTCTAGACACTTTTTCCGATGCCTGCATTAAGAGCTACATATGCATGTGTGTATGTCCGTGTGTATGTCCATCCTGCATTTGCTTCTTTTTTTTTTAGTTTTTTTCTTTAAATTTTAGTTTGTAGTCAGTCTAAAGCAAATTAATCATACGAGTAAGTAGTAAGATAAGAAGAAAACAAGAATAACATTTGCATATTTTGTTGAGGTTTTGGTTTTGGGCTTAGGAAGACTTTTGGCGTTGTGTTTCTTACTTTTTGTATATAGTATGTATGTTTTGTCTATATAATATGTGGATATATATGCAGATGATCTTGTGGTTGATGCGACCTGACAACTCTAAACCGAGAAATCTTATTGGCGATCCCAGTCCCCATACACAACACATCATATACGAAAATCGAATCGAATCAAATCAAATCAGATCAATTCAAAGACTTGGCTCAGGAATGTTGTTTGCTCTGTGAGTGTGTCAGTGGTTTCGTCTGTGTCTATGTCCGAATGCATGTTGGCAACCCTGTCCCAGATCTGTCTACTCCTCTCACTCCACTTGGATCCGCGTTCCTTCCATCCTTCATCCTACCTTCCTTCCTTCCTCTTTCTTTTCTTAAAAATTCGAAAAAATCACAAATACAATGGATGTCTGTCTGCGTCTGTGCAAGTGTGTGGGTGTGTGTGTTTGTTAGTGCGTGTCTGTGTCCATGTGTTGGTGTTTCAAGAAAATAAATATAGGCTAGGCTCTGAAAAAGTATTCAATTTCAATTCTAAACTTGCTTCTCCACTATCCCAACTCCAATCTCCAATCTCCATTCTACATTCTCCATTCTCCAAACTCTACTTAAGAGACGCTTACAAGACTAAAGAAATCCTCGCTTATTAACTAAGTTTCACTAAACGTAGTTCTTCTTGCTTACTGCTGCTTCTTATTTTTTGTTTTTATTTTTCTTTAAACATTAATCTTAATTTTTATTATATCTGTTCTGCTTGTCTGCATTCGGCTGTTGATCATAACTCTGGCTAACTCTCTGCAAAAAAAAAACTCCACTCCATCATGTTCTCATTCTATCGTTCTAACGGGTTTCGGGTTTCCCTTCTTCTTATTCATCTCATCTCCGCCTCTTTCTCTTCCTCTTCCACTTTCACAAAGCTAAACTACAGTTCTACAATTTCAAATTTATATTCCGTTTTGTTTTTTTACTACTTTTTGTGTGTTGGTTTTCGGTTCTGTTGGTTGGTTTTTTGCTACGTTCCCTTTTATAAAGTGTTTGCCTCTTGGTTTCCTTGCTAATCATCCATCCTTTTCTCATCGCATCGCATCTCATCTCATCTCCTCCTTAATCCGTTTTTCTTTTATTCTCTTGCATTTTGCAGAAAAAAAATACTATATCTAACTTGGTTTTTACCTTTAGTAATATGTCTAAAAAACAGTTAAACGTAAAAAACTGTAGACAGCTACAAAAAATTCATTCATTAAATCGACTGATGAGCACAAAAAATATGCTAAAAACTAGTACAAGGTTTTCCTTACTCATCCTCATCCTCGACTACCTCCATTTCTTCCTCCTAATTTTCTTCACTTTCACTTTGACTCCTACATCTACTCGTCCACTCTTCCACTATTCTGCCCTTTTTCCATCGTTTGCTTTCGCTTATTCCCAATTTTTTTTGTTTTTTTTTTAGATCTCTAGAGCTACTGAATTTGCTGCTTACTGCAATTTTTTCTTATGTTCTTTAGTTTTTTTTAGTTTTACTTTTTGTTTTTTTCGCTAAGTCTTAACCTAGTGCTCGCCCCACTCGGGGGGAATCTTTTTCATACTCTCTTTTTGTTTTTTATTTCTTTTTGTTTTTCATTTAAACTTATTTTTCGTCTTCTCCTTTGACTGCTTGGATAGCACAAAAAAAAAAAAATTTATGTCAAAAGGGGAGATAGACATATGTTTTTTTTTTTAAATTTTCATTTTCATGTTCATTTTCTTTTCTTTTTGTTTTGTTTTGTTTTTGGATCTTTGCTTTATACAATTTGCATTTTCATTGGAGGAAATTGGGGGGGAGAAGAAACCAAAGATCTTCCCATGCTTTTGTCGCTATCTACGCTTTCTGCTCCTCTCTTTATTTTTATCTTTATCTTTCTTCTTCTGCTTCTGCTTTGTGCTGTTCAACACTGTTCAACAAAATACAAAATAAATATTACAAATTAGACAAACAGAACAAAACATAGGTAGGGGATTTCCTCCCCCTACTTTTCCTTATAGCAGGCCACAAAAACAAAGAAAATGTTGCCTATAAGGTACAAAAAAAATTGTTTTTCTTTTTCTTATACTTTCGCTTTCATCGTTTTCTTTCTTTTTCTCTAGATTTTGCTGAAGTTCGACTTAAGATGTAGGTTTTTTGTTTTCATCATCAAACTGTTTTTGGGGGGGTTTTTTTTGTTGTTGTTGTTTATTTGCTCCTCTTCTTCGTTACTCTTTACTCTTTCTTTTTTTTAACTTACATTGCACACACATTTATTTTTTGTTTAGTTTTGGGGTTCTTCCGCTTTTCATAATTTTACTTCACAAAATTTCTCTCTGCTTAGGTTTTTTTTTGCTAGCTCAAAATTAGCAAAATAGTTTTATATTTTTTTATTCTTTCTTTTTCTATTTTTTACATCCTCTTTTACGTCGATCCTCTCGCGGGGGATAATTTTCCATGCAGAACCTTAATTTGTTTCTTATCCTTTTCCTTCACTTAACGAAACTAGATCTTAACTAGAATCTGCTCTCGGATGTTTCTTGCAAATTTTCTCAAGCTATCCATTATTTTACTTTGCCCCCTGTTTGACTTTCTTCTCCTCTTCTCTCCTCTACTCAACTCTTATCCCCCTTCTCCTCTTCTGTCCCCTTCATTCTTTCATCTTTTGTTTTTTTATTTTGCAGTTCTCTTTTTGTAAATATTTTCGACTGCCCCTTGTTTGTTGTTCTTGTTGTTGATTTTCCGATTTTACTGATTTTCCCTCCTCTGTTGTTAAGCATCTTTGCTGTTTTCTGTTTCCCCTCTGCGGATTTCCTCTTCGGATATTTGCTGTTCATGCATTTAGTGTATAACTATTTTCTATTATTTAAGTTTAGTCTTTGCTTTTCTTCCTCGCTTCTTTTTACTCGCTTCTTTCTTTTGCTCTTTCTTTCTGCTTGGAAGCTTTGCGTTGCGTTGCGCTGCGTTGCGTTGCGCTGCTTTGCTTTGCTTTACTCTCTTCTCCTCTCTATGCTTTTCGCTCCTACTTATCTGCTGGCCTTCTACATGTATCTCAAATCATGTATCTCCTAAACTTCATCCTCCATTTCTTACTTATTTAAACATATTTTTCTGTTTCTTAGCTTGCGATTTTCGACTTTCGGTTTCGGGTTTTGCTTGCGTTTTCTGTATCTGTCTCTTTATCTGTATCTTTATCTGTCTCTTTATCTGTATCTGAATTTTTAAACATTTATTTTATGTGAACTGCATGGTTTCTTCTTGTCCGATTTATCCGATTCTGAATGTTCGATTTGTTGGTTGTTCATGTGGTGGTGGTGGTTATCTTCTATATCCGATCTGATCCTGCTTCTGCTTCCGATCCTGCTTCTGCTACTCCTCCTGCTCCTGCTGTTGTTGTTGTTGTTGTTGTAGTGTTTGATGTTCATCTTCCTCTTGCTCGGGGGCATGCTCTCTCACTCGTCCAATTTATATAGTACTCAAATAGGGTACTAACAGATTATAGCTAGAATGAACGATACTTCCATTAGATCCAATCAAATATAATGTGCTGCACGTTTTCCTGTAGTTCAGGGGATCTTTTGGTCTGGACTGGGGAGTGGCGGGAGTAGATTGGGGCTGGGGGTGGTGGTGGGGGAGGAGGACTCATGTAGTAGATGGATGATATTTACCTAGTATGGATTACCAGTGATTAGACTGCTTAGTAACTATACTGTACATATGAGAGAGAAAGAGAGAGAGAGAGATAGATAGAGAAAATAGAGAAATGATGATGTCGATGGTCATTGTTGTGGTTGTTGTTGTATCATTAAAAAGCAGCATAAACAAAAAAAACAAGTAAAATTACATTGGTTTTAGTATTGATTGAAATATAGTATTAATTGGTTGATTGATTTGGTGGTGATTGAACAGATATCTGAAGCAAACAGGCAAGCAACAACAGGCAGCACTCAAAAACACATGAAGCCGATGATTCAGTCAGTGTATCTGTTGTGTGTGTGTTTGTGTGTGTTGGTGTGTATGTGAGCAGTGTTGGCAAGTTTGTTCAAGTGTTGGGAAACGTTGAACCCTTGGGAGAGGTTTCAGTTTCGGTTTAGTTTCAGTTTTGGAAAGAAGCTCTGAATGGAAAGCAAATGAAATGAGGAGGCGAGTGATATTTGATCATCTATTTGTTTTTTTTTTTTTGTTATTTGGTGGGGGTGGGTGGTATTTGTCTTATGGGGTTTTGGGGTTAACAGAGAGACAGATCTAAGCTCTAAGAGCGCACGGCGCACATGCAAAAACAGTGTTGGTAAACCGAAGAGATACGAGTATTGTGTAGTGTGCTACAACCCAAAAAATCGAATAATTGAATGACAACTAAATCAGTTTTTGATGGTGGGGTGTGGTGGGGTATGGTTGTGTGGGAGGTGAAACACTCTTCTCTAGAGAACTTTATGGGGTGGTGGTGGTCTTGACAAAGAGAGTTTGTGGAAACTCAGCGACAGAGATTCATAGAGAGTGAGAGAGGAAGAGAGAGAGAGAGTTGGCAACAGGGAACAGAGACAGAGAGAATTAGAGAGAGTGAGAGTCAGAGACAGAGATTGAGAGACAGACAGAGACAGAGACAGGACAGAGAAGAGAGACATCACTCACCTCGCGAAGACCTATTTGGGAGCGGCTTGATGTGGATACTGTGTGTATGCCTCGTCGGGTGATGCAGCTGTGCTAGCCTGTTCGGAATCTGTCATTGGCATTGTTGGTATAATAGTTGGTTGTGGTGCATAATATGGATAAGTTGGACTAATATACTGTAACGATGGAGAAAAGTTCTATAAAAGAAAACCGAAAAGAAACGAAATGAAACGAAACGAAACAAAACGGAAAATTGTATATAAAATAAACCAAGAAGAACGCAAAAACATTTTCAAATTAAAATAAAAATTAAAAAATATAACAAGAGAAAGGAGTAAAAGAAAAGAATAGAAAGAGTACAAATTATATATCAAATTATTGAAGATATTATATCATTCGAGGCGAGGCACACACAAGAACACGGCCTCGGTTTGAGGAGTGCCGCATCCAGTGTGGCATGTGGCATATGGCAGGTGGCAAGTGGTTGCTAGAGAACTCTCTTTCTTTCGTTTCCCAACAAATATAACCCGCATATACAACATTTGTGTATGTACGTAGTATGTATATGGATCAGATCGGATATATATATACATATGTTGTATTCGAGAGAAAGAGCTTTTACGGGGGCATACGTTGGGGCAACGAGGGGGGATGGGATGGGTTCGATCGATTGCTTACAGAGTTGCCAATTTGAAGGGTGGCCAACTGTGGCATCATAGTTCCATATGGCACGGCCGTGTCGCCACTGACCATCATCGAGATGCCGCGTGGTTGCACCTGATTGACAGCCTCCGGCTTGTATGAGGTGACGCCCAACTGCGGAGCGGCAGCCATTTGCATGTACTACAAAAAAAAAAAAAAAAAAGGAGAGTTTTTCGATTTTAGTTTAGAGATTGTCTGGTGGTTGCGGTTGTTGTTGTTGTTGAGGTCACTCACCTGATCATCTACCTGAGTGATCGGTTGGGTCATCATGTAGCCGGGTATCCACTGGGACCCAGCCACTGGATAGCCACCCACCTGGGGGGCACCAAATCGCGAATACGGCACACCGATGGGGGTGCCCACATTGACGCTGACACCGTTCTGCTGCATGCTCGGGTCATAGGTGACGGGTATGCCCTCGGCGGAGACATCGCGCCACGCACGGGCATTCGGATCGGGGGTCTTGAAGAGATTCTTCTTTTTGGGTCCGCCATCGGCGAACTTCACCAATAGTGGATCTTTGGCACCCGGTATTGTGTTACCATTGAACATCTGAATGATTTGCTCGCACTTTTCGCGACTCTCCATGCGGGCAAAGCCAACGCCTAAGCAAAAACAAGTCAATGTATAATTAATATATTGTATAATTTCTAGGGTATTCCAAGTGCTATACATAGTAGGTACATCGTATATAGGCTTACCCTTTGAGTTCATCTGCTGATCACGCAATATTCTGGTCGAAACAACTTGTCCGTATTTCGATAGCATTGACTCCAGATCAGTTTCTTTGAAGTGGGGCGGCAAATTTGCAATATACAAATTTGTGGGATCCTGTTCCTGTTGCTGTGTTGGTTGTTGTATGCGGATTTCGGGTCAGAGTTCAACACACGGCACGGGGTTGTGGAGAGTGTTCGTTCATTGGTTGAAGATCAATCGAATTGAATCAGTTTTTAGTTTGGTTTTGATTTGATTTGAGATTTGATTTGTTGTTGGACACAAATGTTAAACGTTACACAAAAGCATTTGGCAGTAAGCATTTGGTATTGGTGTATAGGTGTACGTGTACGTGTAGGTGTAGGTGTGTATGCATATGTATATGTGTGTGTTTGTGTTTATTTGTAAACGAGAGAGAGAGAGAGAGGGGAGTAGAGAGAGAGATTAAGAACATAGAGAGATTTTGTCATTAGTAAAAATTCAAATTTATTTCCAAAAATGTATCTGTGTTGTCGAACTCTTTATCTGTGTGTGTGTGTGTGTGTGTGTGTGGGGTGGTCGATTGTCTGTTGTCTGAGTGTTGTATGTGTGTGTTAGTGTGCGTGTATCTGTGTGAAAAGTGTGCCTGACTGCTAATGGGAATGTTTCTGTGTCTGAATGCCTCCTCACAGACTTAAGCAATATCTTAAACAAAAAAAACAAACAAAGAAAAGGAACTCCTCTCTCAGAGAGAGAGAAAGAGAGAGAGAGAGCATCCATAGACCTATTAAAAAACATATACCCCCCCTGAACTTTTGGATATAGCTATGGATATCTCTGCTGGCGGTGGTGGTGGTGGTGGTTTTTGGTGGTATTCGTGGTGGTTGGTGTTCCCTCATCGCATATTCGTATACATAATGACAGACAGGAGATGGTGATGGTGATGGTGGTTTCGATGGCTTAACTAAGTTAAATACCTGATCAGCTGATTTAGTATATGGTATAGTATGTCTTAGGGTTTAAATGAGATCTGTTTTGTTGTTGTTTATACTTAGAGTTAAGATTGGTATTTGGTTTGATTGATATATTTTGGCCGGCACAGGTTTGTAGCAATTTGCGTACTCAAACTCAACAAACAACACAACTGTTTCAAGAGCAGGTTGCAGTACGAGTAGTAGTTGGAGTAGTAGTAGTAGTAGTAGATGGAGTAGTAGTAGTAGTACAGGTTGGTGGTTATATACTTTTTTTTTTGTTTGGCTGGCTATAACTTCAAAATACACGAGTATACAGTTTATACAGTTGAATATATAGAATATATATATATTTAATTGAATATATATATATATATATGATGTAATAGCAGAAGAGAGAGAGAGATATATGTATATATATATATATATATAGAGATTCGATTCGACTCATACGCTATATATTTACTTGTTTCTATTTGGAGATGTTTCATTTATGTGGCTAAATGTGTGTGTGTGTGTTTCTATAGTTTTTTCTATGGTTTACCAAAACGGTTTAAGGCCTACGCAAATACCAAAGTACAAATGTGTGTAAGTGTGTGTGTGTGTGTGGTCTCTCGACTGTTGCTGGCCAACAAAAGCTTCTTATTTGAGCCATGTTTTTACATGTTTTTAATGAGCATTTAATGCCACAGCCGGGTAAGCTCTTCCATCAACGGCAAAACTTTTTGATTTGTTTCGCAAAATTATTTAATATATGCACGAATGAATGGCTTGGCTTCCAACAGATTCCAACAGATTCCAGCATCCAATCCGGCAGGCAATCCTCTGTTAAGCCTCTGTTAATCTTCTGTTAAGTGGCTGCTAATTATTGTTTGTGGCATTTTTACAAAAGTGAAATGTGTCCACTCCCAGAAATGAAGAAGCAGCGAATGGAGGGTGACAACGGGGACTTTTTCTACTTAAATCAATGTTTAGTTAGTTTTTGTTTTGTTGCGCTAGAATCTACCCATATTTCCCAGATGTTTAGCAACTAAACTACAATCAAAAGTATCCAAAGAACTGATTAAAACGATACTCTAGAGATTGATGTATATTTTACTTAAGTTTTAAGATAAGTTTTCTTTATAGCTATCTTGAAATAGAAACCAAAATGGCCTAAAGGGATGGAAAATGAAGCAAATATCAAAAGTACGAATACATATCTTGATGAAGTATAACCAGAGATTATAGAACACACAGATTGTTGATATACATGTATGTACCCAGCGGCGAACAGCATATCCAGTACGCCCACAAGATGCATTTCGTAAAGGCCCCACGTAATGCATTACGTGTAGGTTTGAAGTAAGCCAGGTTGTAATGGGATGTTTAGCACAGAACTGTTGTTGTTTCGTTCGTTTGCTACTTCGGCTATAGAGTTCATTCCTGTTCGTAAATTTTTCCGAGTTTTTTTTGACGTTTACGCATATTATTACGCATACAAGTGTACAAATACAGCTATAGATGTAAGTGTGACGTGGCATTTCTGTTCATCCCTTTGTGTTATACATTTGTCGTCACTCTGATTTCTTTTTTTGAACTGTGCGGATCTAGTCAACGTTGGGTCAAGTGAATTTTAAGTAAATTACTGAAAATCGTATCAGGTAAGTGTTTACAAATATTAATAAGTAATATACAGTAAAGTTTGCAATAAAAGTGTTTGTTTTTCATTAGCAGGCTTGTCTACCAGCATACGCCACGCTTTTAAAATTCAGAAAGGCCGTCTGTCAAAGCGGAAATATGATGCAAAAATGAAAGTATTAAAAGATCCAGAAAATAAAGAAAATATTCCATAAAGATCAATAGTTTTTGTATTTCTTCCAGTATTCGCATTACTACTTCAATAACATAGTATATTGGATAGTGTAGTATTCGCATTACAACTTACATTACGTTGTATATTGGGTAGTGCAGTATTCGCATTACAGGCATGCACACATTTTTTAAATCGTGTGTCGTACAGTGGAAGGTCTGCCCACAGCCAGCATTACAATTTAGGATATGTATAATTGGGTGTAATGGAAGCCCGAAATGAACTCGGATTCTTTGCCCACTTTCTCGATGAGATTGTAGGCGTTCACTCCACAAAGCGGCCAAGCAACGTTAAATGTAATGGGAATCGTAATCCATTTTCGAAGGTAGTAGGCATACCAACTCATGAAGAGGTAATGGATTACGTGGGGTGTTTTTTCGCCGCTGGGTACATATGTCTCCCCATACAAGCAGTGGTCGGTTGTGTTGCTCTCTTTCGAGGGTCCATCCGTTCTTTGTTTTGCTGTTTTCTTTAGCTCTTTCTAGCTTTTTCTAGCTCTTTCTAGCGCTTTCTAGCGTTTTTCTACCGAGTGTCGAGATAGCTGATCCAAGGATGGTCCTCACCACAGCGGACGACGCCATATTTACGTAATTTCGTCATGGCCCAAGAACTCATTCTGGTCAACTCTCTCGGAGAGGGAAGGTTCTTTTCAATCGTCTTCACATTTGTTTTAATCTGTGTGTGTTCTATCATCTTTGGAGTTCCTCTAAGGGGGTATGGGATATTGGGTGGGGATTCAAAAATATCTATACAAATGTACTTCAAAATATCAAAACAAAGTAAAATGTTTCTTCCGTACTTTCTTTATGACTAACTTGATGGATTATACGAGTAGGCGGGGGCTGTATTTGTATATACATAAAACTACACCTAAATAGAAAGTCTTTATGGAGGATTCCTATATATATTCATATATGTATGTATGTATGTATATATACTACGAGTACGAGTAGGAGTACGAGTACGAGTACGAGTATATACCATACATACTGCTGTATATAATAGTACATAGGTATACTGTGTGTATGCTGTGTTTGTGTTTACCTAATGAGAGCATGAGATTATACGCTATAATTACAATTAAATACCTGTACTATAATGCTTAATGCAATTAATTTACCAAACAAATCTCTCACTTATGGACACTATTGTTTTTTTTTGTGGGTTTGGGGAGATTGGGGGGGGGCGGTAGGAGTTCTGTATTCAAAAATTCAATTGTTTTTTGCAACTGCTAAAGGAGGATTAAAGAGAAGGATTATTTATTTGATGACTGTCTGCTTCATAACTAATGAATGCCATTATAATAAATGCATTAATTCTCAATCGAAAATATCGAAATTATCGAAAATATCGAATGTACACTAATTATAGTCATATCATAACTATCGATTTGTATTGTTTGTATCCAATGGAACAGAACACTACCTCTAGCGAAAAAGAAAACCAACAAAAAGGAGCATTAAGAATTCTAGAATTTTGATATTGATATTTCGGGCTTTGTAAATACTAGACAAATTGTTTGTAGTCTCTAGGTTCGGTTATAATGGAGGATAAGTACGAGTATGTGTGGTTTTTGGTATACGACAAACGGTTATACAAAGAGAGTCTTGAAACAACACTACGAACTAGGGGATGGGCTAGGGGCTAGGGGCTGGGATCTGGGGACTAGGGGATTGGCGATTCGCGGTTGGCAGTTGGGGGTTGGGTTTGGGTTTGGACGGGACAGGACAGGAGTTTGGGATGGGTCGAGAGGATTATGATACAGAAATAATACAGAAAACAGAAATACGGAAAAACAAAAGAATACACATGTAATCAACAAAAAAGAGAGATTTGTATTTCCACGCTTTGGAAGGAGTTTTCCAGAAGATGATTAAAAACTAATCGAAACTTTATCAGCCATTAAACAAAACAAAAAGGGGACAACTCCAGAGAAAAACTTAAATAGAAACTAGTAAAAGTAGAAGGCAGCTGGCAGCTGGTGGAGGCGTGGTCAGTACAGTAAACGAAATGAATAGATGATTTGGAGCTGGGTTTAAGGCGGGGATTGACTGGGATTGATTCAACTGGGATTTCGACTGGGTTTCTTAGGGTTTGGGGTGGGGCTTGGGCTTGGGCTTGGGATGGGGTTGGGGATGTGGATCATCTTTTTGGGCGGTGTGTGGGGGGTGAGTATTACTTGCATGCAAACAAACGTACAATGGCCGGCCTATGAAGCACCCAGATACCCACTTTGGCCATCTGAGCTTGCACGCCCTTCCCCTGCAGTCCCTTGACGGCGCACTCGGCGAAGGCTGGCTGCTCGAAGTCGACGAAGCCGTAACCTGCAAAAAAGCATATTTTGTTTTTGTTTTTCGTTGTTTTTGTTTTTGTTGTTGTTTGTTGTTGGTTGTTGTATTTGTTTTTTGTGTGTTGTTGCGGGTTGTGTTGACGGGTTGTGGGTGGGGGAATTTTTTTTTATTTATTTTTATATTTATTTTTTTTTAATTGCATGTATAAATATATATATACGATATATCGAGAGATAGAGTGTGTGTGTGGTATTTATTTAGATTTCCAATAGTTTTTTTATTTTTTTTTTGTTTGCACACAAATTGAAAATTTAAAACACAAATCAATAAAGAACCGATGGTAAAAAATACGAATAAAAAATGTGGAATATATTTTGGTGTTGGGTCACGTGCAACGAAAACAAAATTGAAACAAAAACAAAATATTTTTTGAGCGGAGCAAAGAAAGAGAAGAAAAAACGGGTGAAAATTAAATTAATAATTAATTTGGTTTCAATACAAGTCAAATACAGAAGAAATACCACAAAACAATTCCAAAATATGAAATATTTATATTTCATTTACAATATATAATTAAAATGATTTAGGGGAAAAAAATTAAAGCATGATTGAAAAAAAAAACAAATAAATGTTAAAAATACTTTAAAAAAAAGACTAACTCAATGCTTTAAATACTTAAAATACCGAAATAATACTGAAAAATACTTTTTGAAAGACTGAAAATATTAAGTAAGTATTAAAAATACTAAACAAGTATTGCAAATTTTTATAAAGTATTGAAAATACTAAACAAGTATTGAAAATACTAAACAATTATTGAAAATACTAAACAAGTATTGAAAATACTAAACAATTATTGAAAATACTAAACAAGTATTGAAAATACTAGAAAAGTATTGAAAATACTCAGGAAATTCTAAATAAATACTGAAACTTACTAAAACAGTACTAAAAAAAAAAAAAAAAAAAAAAAAATATATACACAGAAAAATATTAACAATTTGGATCTGTAAAAACGCATAAAAAAGGTACTCGGAAATGAATAAAATCCAAGAGCGAAATCTATATTTATATTAATACACGCACACACATTGACAGAGAAAGCCTTTCACAGTTGTACAAATTTTACAGCTTGTTCAATTATCGATTACATTAGATGTAGTATTATAGTCATTGTCATTGTCATTATCATTATCAATATCATTAGCAGTAGAGAATTAGTAGTAGTAGTAGTTGGGGTGCATCTGTAGCAGTAGATAATACTGGTAATACTGGAGTAGTATGTATGTAGTATACAATATATAGAGTGGAATGCATGAATGACACGATTGAACAAATTTCGAAATGAGAAAGAAACGAAAACGAAAACGGAAAAAGAAACTCATAAAACGATAACCAGTAGAAAGGAAATCAAGTGAATAATCGGAATATTTCCAATCGAATCTTTGTTTTAGTATGGTTCAAAAAATCATATCAGTATCTACACAATCGTACATAATGTACAAAATGTATATATATTTTTTTGTCCAACGAACAAGCCATAATCAAATTTAATGTTTTAAAGGAAAGAAAAAACCAATTTACAAGAACTAAATCAAAGTGAGGGAAATGCTGAATACTCTTCAGCATCTAAGGAAATCTATTCTTTTTTTTTCGATTCATTATATCTGGAAATTCTTTGAAAAGTATTCCGAATTCCTCCAACAAAAATATAAATAAACAAAAATTAAAATAATATTTCAATGAAATTTTAGTTTTCACCATTTCTTTTTTTCGGTTGTTTTGTAGTATTTTTATAGGTATTTTTTTTGTTTTTTTTTTTTTTGGGTACATAAACACATACTAATAATACATATACGAAAAACACACATAAATAAAATAATGATGAGAATGGTGAAGAAAAAAATACCTTTACATTTGTTTGTTGTTTTATCTAAAATCGCCTTGGTTGATATAATGGTTCCGTATCTGAAAAAAGTTGTATACAAAAGAGAACAGAAGGGGGAGATCGAATTAGAATTGGAATTAGAGGGTGAGCTATAGTCGAGTCAAAACTATAAGGGGAATGGGCGATGGGCACAAAGAGTGCGATAATCAGATTATAAACACATTCATGTATCTCTCACTCTGCGTGTCTGTTGTGTGGTTGTATGGTTGTGTGCCACGTGCCACACACAACACACAAATTTTGTACCTTTCGTATAAGTAATTAAAGTCCCATTAAAATGCAATTTTTATGCTCGTGGCGCTCGAAAGTAGGCAATGGTACGACGAGTATCTGTATCCCATTTGCCACCTCTGCAGAGAGGCTAGAACGAACCCTTTCCGTATCCCTGCCTCGGTGTGAGGCAGGGTGAGTGGGGGGGGATACCCCTTTGAATTGCTCATTTATTCTTGCCCCATAATTGACTTAGTCCGTGTGTCCTGTGGCGCTCCATTTCAGCCTGACAACCAGCCAGCCGCCACCCTGCTTGTCAGGGTGCTTGCTACCTGATTGCCTGCCTGCCTGCTGCTGCTGGTGCTGCTGCTAGTGCTGCTGCCTCCCCCCCCCCGTTGGTTGGGGTTGGAATTAAATCGATATCTTCTTAGTTACAACTCTCATACCCCTCTCCTACCCCCTTGCTACTACCCATTGAACACCCCTTATAAATACATAGTTATAATAACATTAAAGCCACGAGCCTCGAGCCTCGACTTTTCCTCTGCTCTTGCCTTTGCCTTTGCCCCTTTCCTCTTCCTTTCCTAATAAGCCGCTTATTTTGATTGCCTGCAGCGGGAGATGGAGATGGTGATGCGGAGAGGAGTCTGCACTTTTCTCCCCCATCCCCCACCCACCGCGCGGAATAGCTGGTAAAAACAAATTAACCTTCTATTTAATTACTTGACTTATTACCAAGGAACCTCCTACAGCTATCCAGCCTCCCAGTCCTCCCTCCTCTGATGCTTTTCCATTAGTTTTTTATGCTTCTGTGACGCCACTAATAACTTATTTTTTATGCATAAAGGAAAATGCGATATGCGCAATGGAAATGAAAATGGGAATGGCATTTGTTCGTTCGTTCATTCGTTCGTTGATGTTGATGTTGACCCATAATTAAGTGGGGGAGCACTTGTGACAGGCAGCTGGGGGCACGCTGCGTATGCGTAATGCCACACACTTAATAATACGTTTATTTCCCCGCCCCCCCACCATCACCACCGCCTCACTGATTTTTCCTTTGCTGGTGGTTTTCCGCCACCCCCAAAAAAAAAAATGTATTATTATTTTTGTGTGTGTGTTTGGGTTTTTTTTTTTTTTGGTTTTGTTTGGTTTGCGGCCATTGATGAAGCGTGCGCACTAATTAGAGGATTTTGTTTAGTTTGCAGAAACTTTTCATGGGAGGGGGGCTATCATTTTTTTGGGTGTGGGGGGGGGTTTACTTTTGGGCCGCCTCGACCATGCATCGAGCAAAAAGGAGGGTGGCTCTGGTGCCTTTTGGGGGGTGACGCAGTCAAGCGGAAGGGACTGAGGCTTAGCCCCTCATTAGCAGAAGGGATGAAGGGTGGGGGTGGGGGTGGGGGTGAGTGCTGTGGTTTCGATATGGATTTAGGGTTTCTTCCCACAGAGAGAGAGTGAGAGAGAGAGAGAGAGGGCAGTCCGTCACATACAACATTTCGGTTACGGTTCGGCTGCTGGCATTTGGTATGCTTGATGGGGCTCCAACAAAAACTTCCAAGCCTCATCTCAAAGATACAATTGGGTATTCAGATGGAGGATTCAGAGGATAGAGGATGGGATGGAGGAATATCTTAAGAGCAGCAGATACGCACATGATGGGAATAAAGGGTAATGCCTAGGCCTAAGCCCAAAGATTAGGGCGTTAACTTTGCAAAAAATGAATCTTAAAGATGAAAGCACGCGAGTAATTTGCAGTCCTTGGCCTTAACCAAGGAAAAATATTATTACAGATATAAAAACAGTGTCCTACCTCCTGGTAGGATGCTACTGTCTACTTTTTTTTACTGTTTCTACAAATACAAAGCCCAAAGATACAAAAGTATCTTTCGATAGTGTTTAGACACTTGTGAGCAGATTGTTGAATTCTGTTGAATACTAACTTGATTTCAGAAACTTCGGGCCAATGAGGGGGATGGGGACAATTTTGTATTCTATTCTTATCGCTAGACCCACGGAACGGGTGCATCGGTACTGAGAGTGGCCAACTGATTGCATGCAAGTTAAGTACAATAATGTGTTCATGTTTGAAATGATAAAACATACTACAAAAGCATACCCTAAAACGTATACTTTCTGCTCATATCAAACGTTTGGGCTCTAATGCCACTCTAAATACCTCCAATAGTTCGGCCTATAACCATACCATATTATCATCGAGAGTTCCCATTCTGCAAGGAGGGAAGGAAAGGAATCTATCTTATTATTTTCCGCCTCAAGGACCAACGCCCATCAAATCTCTTGGGCGGCACAAAAACAATTAAATTGAGTTTGCATAATGGCCACCCATCTCTTCTCCCTTTTCCTATAATACAATTTAATATGATAGGTAGACCGCAGAGATACAAGACACACAAGACACACACGAGATGCAGGACACTGGACATGACCGCAGGGCAGTATGCAGTATGCAGGATGCAGAATGCAGAATGCTTGATTGCATTCATATCTGATTTGAAGAGGCTTCTTTTGAAGAGAGGGTGTGTTCTATACAGGGTGTGTGGGGGGGTGGGGGGTGTGTTGCTGTGCTCTACTCACTGTGCACACATATTAACTAGATCCTTGTCGGTTGTGCCTTGCTGCAGTCCGCGTATATAGAGATTTGTCTTCGACAACTGCTCGCCGCCCTGTTGGTTCTGGTTCTGAACGGTGCCGTTGGGACCCATGTTCGTGTTGGTGTTCGTCGTGTTGCTCAGGCTGGTGCTCAGTGTGCCGCTCTGGGAGCCGGTGTTCGAGGAGCTGCTCGAATTGGTGTTGCTCGGTGAAGCTGCCGTTGGCACACGTTGGCCGTACTGCAAAGAGAGAGAGAGATACGAATGAGCACATGACAAAGAGTATATGTATATAAGTATCTGTATCTGATAAGTATGGTAAAGGAGTATATGTATTTTCCCCTTCCATAATCGCTGCATGACGATGGAGAAAGACTCTCTCTTGTACTCGTAAGCAAAAGTATTTTTATTGAAATTCCAACTGGAAATAGCTGCCATTCGAAGTTATTGAATGCCGCTGCTGCTGGCTTACACAATAGCTACGGAGAGGTAGACAGGCAGGGGGGCGGGCATGGTAGGGGATAAGGCATGCCCCCAAGAGGGAGACATAGAGAGACATTGGCATGTTGACGACAGCCATGACGATGGCGTTTTTCACTTAAAATGCCACACATGTGTGCGCCAGAGAGAGAAAGGGAGTCCCTCCCAGGACTGCCAGGACTCCTCGGCTGCAGGACATTTTGGCACTCGAAGCAAGGCGTTGAAAATCTATAAAATTTGTATGCAACAAACAAAAGGCAAGGTTTGGCTTTCCATTCCATTCCATTCCATAAGAATGCTCCTCCTGCCATTGAGATACATTTTTGAAAATTTGCCAAAAAACATTATTTTATTCGAGCGAAAACGCTGAAATATGCAAAGCCATCGGAGCACAAACAGCGAACAACGAGGGGGGGGAGGGGGGTGGCCTGGATGGCAGGGGGGGGAATGTGGAGAGGAAAAGTTCAACTGCAAAACCGAAAATCCAGCGAAAAAGGGGTTAAGGGTGCGTTCTCCTTTCTTTCTTTTCTTTTCTTATTTTTTGGGGAAACTTTTGCACTCAACCACAAATCCATTTGGATCCAGAATCTACGTGTTCCAACGGAACGGGGGAGAGAGGGGTAGGTGCGTCCTAGCTCTCTGGCTCTCACTCCCCAATGGGTCAATGGTCAATGCTCATGTCAGCCAGCGGCTATGGCGGCCATTTAAATTTGTAATTAAATTTAGTTAAACATTAAAGAACAAAGTGAAAAGATATATCAGTCGGTTATGGGTGACCGGTGGTCGCAGGGGGTGGAGAGAATTAGTGCAAAACAGCCCCTGAAATGTGATTGACGTAGAGGCGGATGCTACTCAGCCATGGATTCTTCCATCCATCCTTGAGCGAGGAGATACTCCTTGATTTCTCTCATTCGTTTCTTTTTTTGGGATTTATCATCCTCTCTCTCCCTCCCTCTCATTGAAGAGGAGTGGGGGTGTCTTCTACCCGCTTAAATCACATCCATGAGTTACATTTCAAGTACAGTTTAACCCTAAATATAAAGAAAATTCTCTCTCTCTCTGTCTCTGTGTGTGGCGCATGCAAAAACATAATTAAATAATAAATTCCGCCAGTAAATTGCAAGTCTCGCAAAGTCAGCGAAAATCGCGCACACACTCGCGCACACACACACAAAAGAGGAAGAAAAAAAGCACTCATACGCCCTGTTGTGTGCCAATGAACTTTCCGCGCATTCTTAGCATTCGTTTGCCTCTGTCGCTGTCGCTGTTTGTGCCGCTCTCTGCCTCTCTGCCGCCCCCTGTCCCCTGGTGGGTCTTTCTTTCTTTTCGTGCCCTGTCTGTCTGTCTGTCTGTCTGCTGCTGCTGTGGCCTGTGTGCCGCCTGCCTCTCTGTCTGATAATGAAATTATATCGTTCTAATAATTTTATGCACAGCACAGCAACGAACGGAACGACGGACAACGAACCGGCAAATCATCGCGCATAAACTACACATGAAACCCCCCAGACAGATACACAAACACACACAAACACACATATGTACATACATACACTCGCAGATACAGATACACCACAAACTACCAGATATTCCCCCCGAGTGCTACATTGTCTCTCTCTCTCTGTCTCTCTTTCTCTCTTCTTTTTTGTTGTTTTTTTTATGTGTGTCACGCCAAAATTGGCCAAACGACAAGTTGCCTGTTTTTATTTAATTCTCCCCCCCCCCCCCCCATTCCCCTATGACTGTGGTTTTTTATTTCTTTTTATTGTTGCTATTCGCCCGCTTCTTTTTTTTTTGCAAAAAAAAAAATTGCGTCATTTGCAAAAAAAAATTTCACGCTACGAATTTTCTGCGAGCAAATTCGAAAGTTGTCTCTCCCTCTCTCTCTCCCCTTCTCTTCCCTCCTCTCTTTGCACTCTCTTCTCTTTCTCTTAATCTTCCATCAATTCTGTGTCTTTGGTTCTTCATCGTCTCATCGTCTGGGTCTTCCTTTCAGAATCCTCTTCCGATTTTTCCACACACGTGTGCCCTGAGACTTTGGCCAAGTGTTCGGTTCCATCGCCTCCCCCCAGCCCCCTCCCCTCCCCTCCTCTACTACTCGTCTAAGCGGCATACATTAGCACACGATGATAGTATTTTTCTTTCTTTTTTGATGTGTTAACGTTAACCCCCATCCCCCTTCCCCCTTCCCCCTCTCTTTGAACGATTATTTATGCGCATTTAATTTGTTTACTTATTTATTGCATTGCCACGAGACAGCAGACAGCAGACAAAGAAGCGGAGTGTGGCAGGGCAGAGATGGGGCAAGGTACTCGCACCCAAGTCCCTATAGGAAGAGCTGCAGGTGGGAGGTAGGGAGGCAGGTAGCGAGGTAGAGAGGAAGGAGGTGATGGCGGTGCAGGTGGAAACCCCCGGAAAGCGAAACAAAAAACTAAAAATACCATTTTAATGGCATAAGCGCAACTTTTTGATTGCCTCGCAGCCAAATGGTAGGACGATAGAAGGGGGGAGGAGGAGGAGGAGGACGAGGCATGAACGAAAGCAAGGACAGATGGCAGGACGACAAACAAGAAACGATGTCGTCTTCGATGACGATGGCGGAGGAACACGCAATTGTTAATGGCCTCAAAACTTATGGCCCGCCATTTCGTTTGTTTCTCCTTTCGGCCTTTTTTTTTTTTAGGAGATTAGACAAATGTTCATGGGTTATGATGGCAGCAGGGGGATTTGGGGGGGATGGGGTAGGGGGTAGGGGGAAGAGAGCCAGAGCGAGCTTCTGGGCTTCACAGAGCCTCTAAGGGCACATGGGAAGTTTTTTAGGCGAGGGGTTACGAGAGCCCATGGCACCCATTTTGATATGGGTCCGAGAGGAGGGATCTGCTGGGGTGGGGTGGGGTTGGGTTTGGGGTCCGTCTCTGATGTCTTTTTCAGATATCGATTATGAAGATTGACAGACGACCGACAGCAGTTCGGTAAGCATTTATTTGTCTGCTCTGTTCTGTTCTGTCTATTGTTCGCTCTAGTGCCCCTAGAATTTTCCACTTAAAAGGGGTCAAAGGGGTCAAGTGTAGAGTCAGGTAAACAGAGTGAGACAGGGAGAAACAGCGATAGAGAACAGAATGAAATCAGTGGAAATCTTTGAGCCAAGAGCCCCAAGGGAATATCAATCGAATTTCACAATAAATTTCCATTCATCGAAAAGATTGAAGCAAAATGACAGATGCCGATACATATGTACATATACAGATGCAGATACAGATGCAAATGCCACTACAGTAGGGGCTCTTTATAAAGGATAGCCGCAAGGTTTTGATCTAAATACTTTCGATGCGCACTCGCACAACTGAGAAAATTCATTCAAGTTTCAATTCTAACTCAACCCCCAATGCATCTTATACCATCCCATAAAAAATATCCTTCATTCTACATACAAATCTCCCCTCTCTACATTGCATTCTACATGCTCTACATGCAAATCTTCCCTCTCTACATTGCATTCTACATGCTCTACTACATACTACATTCAAATCTACATTCGAATCCAATCATACATTCCTTTCGACAATCGTTTCTACATTGAAATCTACATCGCCTTTTACATTATCTACTCCATTTCTACATTTCCTTCTACATTCTACACTCAGTTCTGGAAAGCAAAATAAAACCCAAAGGGAAATCTCTATTCTAAGAATTAGGAACCTGAAAGCCTCAAGGTGTGATGGTGATTCATTTCCCAACATCTCCCTCCCCCCATCCCCATCTCCCCACCTCCCTATCCTCCCCATTCCCATTCTTCATATCCAGTCTCTGCTGTCCGAGTGTCCGAGTCACTCTCCAGTATCCAGTCCCATGTTTAACATCTCCATTAAAGGCCATAACGAAATAATTCTCAGAATTTGAAGCGGAGATCAGAGATCTATCTGTCCATCCGTCCGTCTGTCGTTGTGCGGCGTCGACGAGTCACGTGCCGTCCCCTCCCGTCCGCCAGAAACAGAAACCGAAGTGCGAAATACAAATGGACTTAGGGTTTGATTTATGGATGTCGCCACAGTCAGAGCCAGAGCCAGAGCCACATACTCGCATAAAATATAATTCATTTAAGTCTTTTCTTTCTCGTCTCTGGGGGGGGGGGAGACGAGTGGTTAGTGGCTAGGTGGGTGGGGGCTTGAGTGCACTCATAATACGAGAATACGAGTAATATTTCGCAGTCAGTAAATCCACTCCATCATGAGATTTAGTGAGACATTTATGGAGAGTATTTGTCCGAGTACTCCCAGGCTCTGTCTGTCTGTCTGTCTGTCAAATTTGGTTAACCAGAGGAAAGGAAGGGCAGGGAAGGGCAGGGAAGGGAAGGGCAGGGAAGGGTGGGGAAAGGGAATGTGGCCTAAAAGCCAAAAGCCCGAATGGAGAGAGGAGGGAGCCACGTTCGTGACTGCTTAACGGCCAAAAGAAACTCTTCCAGAGAACCCCTTTTGTGTGGCAGGGGAGGAGGATGAAAAGTCATCAAATCAAAGAGCAAAGGGCCAGAGGGGAAAGGGGAGGAGTCTTAATCCCAAAATTTTCCATCTGATTGGAAGGATGGTGGAAGGAAACTCCACATAAAAATGCCTCTCACGTGACTTATATAAATTAAATGCGTAGCAGAAAGATGAGGCGGAGGCGAAGGAGGAGGAGGAGGAGAAGGCGGAGGCGAAGGAGGAGGAGGAGGATGAGAAAGCGGAGGAAAGCTGGCACGTTACTAAAAGATACGATAGATGGATGGATATTTAGTCGAATGCCAGAGAGATTGAGAGAGAGAAAAAAGGAAATGTTAACCGTCATCCCATTCAAGATGGGGACGCTGGTTGGGGGTTGGGTTTCCCTCCCCAATAATTGACGCAAGTCATGCTGCAGAGGTGGCAGGTGGTAAAAGTCAGGCATTCCAGGGGTTCCAGGAGTTCAGTTTAGTTCAGGGACCATGACATGCCAATGCCAGCAGAGACAAAACTTGAGAGAGAGAGAGAGAGAGAGAGAGAGAAAGATTTCCCAAGAATTTTCGTATCATCTGCTGCTGCTATTGCTGCTGCTGCTGCTTCTGTGGCAGGTGGAAGATGGCAAGAATTTATGAAATATTTCCACCCAAAAAAAGCAGAAATATGTATTTGCAGACCATTCAATCGATGGGGAGAGACCCCACACTCTCTCTCTCTCTGTGCTCTCTCCCCATTCTGCTCTCTCTTGGGAGAGATCTTGCATTTTCCTTTGTTTGCAGTTCATTCATCCTCTGGCCTTCAGCTGGTGAAAATTAAGGCTCTGTTTGGCAGACTTTTATGATCTGATTGATGACTGATAAGAAAACACACGGATGATTGCAATGATTCTTATCATGGGAATGTGAATGAATTTATGAATCTATTTCCAAGAATATTTATAATCCCCCATCCCCCAGTCGCCAACCCCCATTGGCCATCCCCAATGCAATTTCTAGCAAGGCCTTGCCCCTCCTCCTCTGTTGATCGCAATCCAAGTTCGTTTATAAATAAATTGACGAGAATATTTAATAAAAGTTTTCCCATTTTTCTGCTACAAATTATGCAGATTCCATTCCATAATTTTTTCATATTTTTTCATTGATTTAATTTCGCTGCTGGCCTTAACTTTAGCTGTAAATGTTTTATGTTTAGCCAGAGTTTTTCCAGAGGTTTTTCTTGCACATTTTCATGGCGATTTTTGTGCATTTCTTTGCACATTTGGCGCGACGACTGCGAATCGCGAATCTGCATTGCCAGGCGCGCTGGCACTTCGTTTTATTTATAAAACGGAAAACGGTATTTCGCATTGTTTGGCATTTTATTCTTGGAATGTTTTTATTTTTTTTGGGTTTAATAATAATATAAATAAATTGTGCCCCGCCGCCGACGAATGGGAAAAAGTGTTGACAACATTTCAAGTATCTACAATATTTAAGCCTTTTTTTTCTATTTGCTTTATACAATATGCATAATTTATGAGTGAGAGAGAGAAAGAGAGAACACAGAGATTCTGCTCATCATCAGACGACCTCCCGCCCCTCCCTCGGCCATACTCTGTCTCCCTCTCTCCGATTGCAGAAGACTTTCAATCAAGCAAAAAGGTTACTTCGTTTCCCCATTTCTCCACTTCCCCTTTTCTCTGTTTCCCCATTTCCCCTGTTTCCCCGTCTCTCTGTTTGTTCTACGTGATTTGGCAAAAGTTTGGGAGTTTTTTTTGGGATTTTATCTGGAATTCGTTGACGGAATGAGCACGTGCTATGATGTTATGAGAGAGATGGAACCAGAGAGAGAGAGAGAAGAAGAGAGGGGGGGGGGGGGATGGGGGGATAAACAACAGCAGAGATAAATTATCTAAACAATTGCCACAAGATTAAAGAAGAAAATTCAGCGGTGAGAATGAAGCGAGAGATTTCTGTTGGGTTGAGAGAGCAGGTTGGGTGTGGGGTGTGGGGTGTGGGGGTGCAAGGGGGCTGAAAATATATGAAAATTTCGAAATTGTTTATTTTACTTTGGAATTGTATTCCTTAGATGAAATATCTGAAAAATACATCGACAATTAGTCAGTATCTACACAGATTTCAAATATTTTGATTGTATTTTTTATCATTCTCTCTCTCTCTCTCTCTTTTTGGTCCGTTCTAATGTGAAAACCCTCGCACAAATGTTGCATACCCTGCAAATTCCACAAGTCCCGGGGAGAGTTGCACAATTCCCAACTTAACCACAAAGCAAAATTTTGTTGCTTCACAGATGCTAGTCGTAAGGGGGGGAAAAAAGTATCTGACAGATAGGAAAACTCATGTCTGATATTGAAATGTGGCAGCAACAGGGATGGGAGAGAGAGAGAGAGCGGGGATGGGTGGACATGTAATCCGAGAGCATGGCTTACTGGCCGCCAGTTCACAGTTGAAATCTCATGTCACCGCCAGATACTCTCCACTCACATGAGATAGAGATACAATGACACTAAGATACAAATACAGCCACAGCCACAGCCCCTGCGGAAGCAGTGATCTCTCGAGTGGGTGAATGCTGGTAGGTGGTAGATGTGTGGGTGGGGCTTGGGGTTGGGGTTGTGGTTGGGGGGTATATGGAAAGCAGTCACAGAACTCGCGAGACTCGCGCGACTCGATGCTTGTCTCCAGCCACTTGGCGACTCTTGTGGAACCCACAATAAAATGCAATAATTTTATTGAATTAAAGAACATAACTCAATTGAGAGAGAGAGAGAGAGAGGAGAAGAAAATGAGGGAAGAGCATAATATGTATAATCAACCACCCACTTGGAGAAGGATAAGGAAGCTAAAGCCATGCAAAATTGCTCCCAAGAGGCTTTAGCTATCGCTTACGATTCAGATACTTTAATTTGCTATCGTTCCATATCGTTTCGTGGTGATTATATGTCAATTAGAGCCCCCCCCCCACCCAAGCACCTCCCCATGCCCTATCGAATACCATTCACAATATTCACAATAGTCATTCGAATCACATGATGAATCACTCATTAAAATCTGTTGGAAATACTCGATACTTCGATAAAAGACAGACAGAGAGAGAGAGTGAGAGAGAGAAGGAGAAAGGAAGCGAGGGAGAGAGAGAGAGAGACAACTACAAATAAGTGAAATTTATCGCTAAATGAAACACTAAAAGCATTTTAGCGCGATTAGTCGTCGGTATTTGGTCGTCCAGTGGCAAAAGCAGACACTAACATTGACCAGCAGACGGACAGACGGACAGAAGCAGAAAGACAGAGAAGAGACAAAGAGACAGACAGAGAGGGAGAGGGTTAAAGAAAGAGGAAGAAAGCAAGAGCGAGACAGAGTCAGAGTCACGGACGGGGAATGGGCAATGGGCAATGGGGAATGAGGGGTGGAGTTCTGTCTTGTCTGGTGCCTCCGATGGACAGTCTGTTCCTCTGTTCCGTTTGTTGGCAGAATACATTTTAGCATTAATTGAGTGTATGATTGAGCGAGAGCGAGAGAGAGAGAAAGAGAAAGAGAGGGATAGTAGTTGTTGCTGTCTCCTACAGTACCCCTCCGTAGGCCCCTCCCCTCCACGAAAGAGCACTTCCTCCTGAGGTAAAATGCAAGTAAATAAGATTTTAATTGAAGCTTTTAGCACGGAAATGGAATATTAATGGAAAGAAAGAGAGCGAGAGAGGGTGAGAGGGAGCGAGAAAGCTGATGATGAGTTCTGTTGCCCCTGCTAGAGGGGCGGGTAGGGGTACTGCTTATATAAGCCATGTTTTTCCATCAATTCCGATGAAAATTTTCTAATCTAAAACGAAAGTTCATTTGCAGGAAAGCAAAAAGTTCATTAGAAAGGGGGGGGGAGGGGGTGAGGGAGGAGGGGAGAAAGCGACTACTACTACTAATAGGGGTACTCGGAGAAGCATTAGGGGCATTAGGGGTGCGCCTAGCAGGCAGGAGACAGCCATTCTGTTGTCAGCTGTAATCCAATCCAACAGAATTCACTCCTCCTCCTCCTCTGTCTCTCTCTCTTTCTTCATCATAATTGCTCCTGTCAACTTCTGTGACCCCTACACTACCCCAAAGAGAGACCCCCCCCCCTCCCTTGACCAGTCCTATTTTGCAGAAAGGTTTTAAACCCCTCTGATTGGCATCTGCACAAATTGGGAATGACAGCAGACCACCCCCCTCCCCCCCCCCCCCTCCCAAATGAAGATTGAAGACTGGGGGGGTGGGTGGCAATTGTGATAGGAATAGGGTGGTGGTGGTGGGTAAGGCATAAGGTATAATATTGACCAAATTAGTTAAGGAATGCCAATCAAATGGTAATTCAATTGAAAAGTGTCCACAACAGAAGAGCCACGTGAAACGGGGGAAGGGGGGCAGGATGGGAGGGGAGGATGCAAAGAGAAAGCTCTTCACAGCGGAAAACCAGGAAAACATTTGAATGGAATTGAGGAAACTCCACAGCAAAAGAACCGAGAAAAAGAACGAGATGGACGGAAAAGGAAAAGCACTCTGAAGAGCACTCTCTGGTTTTGTGAATATTCCGAGAAGAGAGGGGAGGGGAGGGGAGGGTATGGCAGGGTGGGGGGAGGTAGATTAAAAACCCTTTGTATTGGTATTCGGGGCATAGGGTTGGTTGGAGGGAGGGAGTTAAGGAAGGGTTAAGGAAATTCCCCGTATCTGAATCTAAAAATATGAAATTTTATATGAAATTTTCTAAGAAACTTTCGACGAAATATTCCCAGAATAAACGCTATAAAAACAAGCCATAAAATTGTATAAATATAAAAAAAAAGAAGCTTAAAAGTGGCTTAGAAATTGGATAGTATTTACTTGGGGATATTCCTAGGAATTTCCTAGAATTTTCATAGAGAAATTTCCCAGTTTTGAAGCTCAGAAAATTCGCCCTAAACTTTGAAGAGTTTATGCGAGAATTTTCGTAAAAATTTGAGTGGAAAATGAACCAGATATCGAGGAGAGAAGAGTAGGAGTTCCCATCCCATAAGTCACGCCAAAGTGAGTGAAGAAAGGTAAAAGGTTGGTCCCTTTCAGGATGAGAAAAATGGGGTCGGTCATTGGCTATATAATAAATCATATCGTAGGATATATGTATATAAAATATGGCCAAAGAACGTGATCGGAAGCGATTGTACAAAAATAATGGTCAAAATGGATCTCCACTGCCCCCTCCATCCCCCTTGCCTTCCCTTCCCCTCCCTCGTCCCTCGTATCACACTTCAGTCTCACAATTAACCACGGAATATGCCGCCGCATTTAAATTTAATTAAGCCTCAAGTCTGGCCAGCCTAAAGCCGACGCGATACACTGGGAGTATGAGGAGACACTCTATATCCCACCCCACCCCGCCACCCCCCTTTCTCCTCTCTGTTATGCTTCGGTCTCTTTCTCTCCACGCTTCTCGGCCGCTCCCTCCCATAAATAATGAATGAAACGAGTCTCGACACAATGAATACTTTGAATCTCTGCGAATGTGGATGCGTGTAAGAGTGTGTGTGTGTGTGTGTAGCGGAAGTAACACTTAACTTAAACACGAGACAGAGTCAGAGATAGAGAGAGGGAGAGGGAGGAGAGAGAGAAAGAGAAGAGAGACAGGCGTAGAAGATGGATGAGGGCTCACACACACACACACACACACACACACACACACACACACAGAGATAATAGTGAAGAGCACTCCACGGACACACACATGCACACACAAGTGTCAATCACATACACAGATACAATGAGAGACCCCAAAAAGATGACAAAAGACAAAAAACAAACGCATTTTGTGCCCCCCCCCCCCCGCAAAAGTAAAAGATACAATGTGACCTCTCCCCACCCTCTCAATCATCCCCCCCTCCCCCTTCTTTCTCTCTTGGTCTCTCTCTCTCTCTCTCTCTCTCTCTTTTGTGTGTGTGTGAGAATCATGCGGGTATTTAAATTTAATTTGCAAGCTGACAAAAAAGAAAGCAAAGACGATTTCTTGACACTTCTTTTACCCTCAAGTGTGTCTCTGGTTCTCTCAGGCTCTCTCTCTCTCTCTCCCTCTGTCAGACCGGAAGTCAAGTGTGTGTGTGTGTGTGTGTCCCTAAACCCCCACCCATACATTTACATATGTATATTGCTTACAGAAAAGGAAAGGAAAACTTCTGCTAAAAGCCAACATCCAGAACAAAGTCTAAATTTTCTGCATCCCTCTCGCTCTCCATCCCTCTCTCTCACTCTCTCGCTCTCTCTTCATACATATGTATCTGCTTCCATCTCTTTCTCTAAGTGGTTTTCTTGTCAGTCGATCAACTTCTGAGAGGGGGTTAGGGGTTGAGAGGGTGGGGCCTAATGGCAAGAGGGATTGAGTGATATGTAGTGTCGGAAGTGCCACTCAATGGGTCTTCATTTGGTGCGAAATTAGAGGCAAAACACACACACCCACAGAGGTGGAAAAGCCTACCCTCCAAGGGATTACCAACCAAATTTTGATCTTTAAGAATATTCAGTGAATGAGAACTCTTTCTCTTTGGTATCCACTGGAAGGATCTACAGGGAGGATTTAAGGGATGCAGATTCCACGCATTCCTCATTGCAGCTGCATTTCTCTTGCAACTGCAACTGCAACTGCGGTTGCAATTCCAATCCATTAACAATTAGCTAAATACGAAACGACTTCGTTTCCCCAACCCCCCCCCACCCCAAACCGAAAACCGTAAACCAAAAACCCATTCAAAAGGTGGGAGGCGGCCGGTGGCCACTTTACGAAATCAAACACACGTTGAATGCAACGTGCCTGCCCCCTGCTGTCCCACCGGAACATCCGCGTGTTGCAACTGATTAACCCTTCGAAATTCCCTCTATTAAACCACCGAATAGGTGCAGCACCTGCACCTGCACCTGCTCCTCTTTTGGCTTGCGGTTGTTGTGATTGTTGCTGTTTCTGTTTCTGGGCGAGCGTTTAATGGGAAATCATTTTATCACTCATACGCCACATGTGCCACAGCGGCAGAGCCAGAGATAGTGCAAAAGGGGGGAAAACAGAGAGGCAGTGACCGAGAAAAGGGGAGTCATAGATATACAGAGAAAGAGAGATGACGGTTGCCACTAGACAAATGTGTCCCCAGAGCAGCGGTCGCAGCCGGTCACCGGTCACCGGTCACCGCCGGTCGTAGGACAAACAAAACGCCTACGTTAATTACACTGTCCAACACACACACACGCAACCCAACACTGGAATGGACTGAATGGACTGAGGGCTGTGGGGCCTTTGGAAACAATGAAATTTAACAACTAAAGCAAACTGAAGCTTAATCTAACGAAGCGCCCACCCCTCTCACTTCCACTCCCACTGCCCCCCTCTTTGCCGTCTGTGTTTGTATGTATTCGTATTTGGGAGTATCTGTGTGTTCGTGTGAATTGAAAATGTGACTCATTTCAAAAGCAAACCCGGCTAAGCCTGCACCCCTCCCCCTTCCAGTAAAAGCCCACAACAACCAAACGCAAACGAATTGACCTTTAAGAGGGAGATGGAAACAGAGAGGGAGAGTGGGAGGGAGAGGGAGGGAAAGCCATAAAAAGCACCTGACAGCACACACAGTTTTGTGGCCAAAAGAGAAGAAGGCAACAACAGAATAAATTGAGCAACCAAATTTCAATCATTTCTGAATGAAGCTGCTGGCTCCAAGTGCAAGGGGGGGAAACAGAGACAGAGGTAGGGTAGGTAGGCAGAGAGAAAGAGAGAGAGAAAGAGATAGGAAGAAAAGGTATGTAGAGATAAAATGAAGAGATGATGCAAAAGATACATCTGAAACCCTAAGGAAAATCATTCCTTGGGGTTTCCCCTAAGGTTTCAAAGTGTAAACGTACTTCGTTCTCTCCACCTCTCTCTGTCTGCCTCTCTCTTTCTCTCTCTGTTTGCCCCTCTCTTTCTCTCTTTACCACCCTCCATCATTGTAAACCCACTAGAAGCCTTATCCGATCCAATGAGACTACTAGAAACATGGATCCCTCGATTAAACCTTATAAAATCCAATTTATTTCAAGAGACTCCAAGAAAAGTGTCCAAAATGGAAATCCTGGTATTATTTTCAATCCATTTTTGTTGCTGATAGTTTTGGAATACGTATTTTCCACTTTTTAAAAGTTTTTTACTTGAATAAATGTGAATATTATTGAAAACTTTATTCTCTGCCACCAAAGAATAACGGAAATCTTTTATTTTTAGTGAATATTTAGTTAACTTTCGGTGACACCTTTTCTCTGTCCAATATTCCACCCATTTAAAACAGATAAAGATCCAGATTAACCCGTATATACATAGATCCTGTTTTCAGGCATATTCTTTCCTTCCTTCTTTAGTTTTCTTTTGCCTATTAACCCTCTTGAGCTTCCCTAGGGTTAAACCTCTTTCTGTATCGTACATCGCCAGGTACAGTCACTCTCTCTGGAAATGTGATTTCTATTCGCTTCTGTACTGTGGTGTACCAGTCGCTGACTCATTTTCCCCTGAATGTTTCACTGTGCAAGTTTTTCAGTTGCGTCACTTGATCGCTATCAAAAGGTGGGGACGGGGACGGGGGAGAGGTTGGGGAGGGTACTATAAGAGGGGATATGTATATCTATAGCTCGTGTTTTTTCAAACAGTTGACATAATTTTTGTGTACCGCAATTTCTGATAACATAAAACGTAGTCACTTTTTTCTCTCCCTCTCTGTGTTTTTTTTTTCTGTTATCGCCCGTTGGGGCCTGACTAAACCTCGATATTGTTATCAGAGTCCGTGCTCTGCGGCAGCGGCTGGGGCTGGGGCTGGGTGAGGAGGGGGGTTATTCTGGGGAAATCACATTATTTTCATTTGAAATTTATCAGATTACACCACATTTGTATGGAATGGTTTTGGTTCCCAAAATACAATTTTAAATTTCTCGAACCATCTAAACATTTCCATGAAAAATGGAAGGACAATTCTGGCTACTAAAATGGTCACTTGAGACATTTTATTTTTTTGCAAAACTAACATTTGACATTTTATCTTAAAAGCATTTTCAAATATTATTAAAAAACAAAAACAAAAATATTGTGTTTCTCTGAAAAGAAAAGGACCACCCCCCACCCACTTAACCACCATCAATGGGAGGATAAAGAACGAGAAAACTATCCCATTACATTCCTTTCTAAAAAGGGATTCTAGTTCAAGGATATGCCCTTCCCTTTATAAGGAAATTTGCGCGGGATTTTGTGGTCATCGATTTCAAGGGAAAAGCCATCATCATAATATTCACAAAATTGGCTTTTATTTGTACATAATTTTCTGTGAATAGAATAGATTGTCTAATAAATACTTTCAAAATACAAACAGATCTTTGGCTAAAAAATTATTATATAAACAATTTGGGGCCCTCTGTCACTTGTGTGAGACTTTTTGCATGACATTGTATCTTTCTTTTTTTATTTACTCATAATTTTATTTTTTCTCTTTATTAATTTATTTTGTTTTTTTTTTTTTATTAATTTTCTTTCTTTATTTATTTTTTTTTGTTTTTATTGTTATTTGTCTAATTGGTTTTTGTCTTATTTTTTTTAATCTTATTTTTTTTGTATTTAATGTTTTAATTTTATTGTATTTCTTTCTTTATCCATTTTATTTTTCTGTTTTTTTTTGTTTGTTTTTTTCCGTGTTTTTATTTTGTTTGTTTTTTCCGTGTTTTTATTTTGTTGGATTTGCATGTTTTGTGGCACGTAGAAAATGTTCACGCCACACACCACACAAGTACCGTTAGCAGCAACCCCCGCGAGGCAGCAGTCGGCAACTTTTTGCTAACAAATTGCCCTGTCCGACCGATAGCCTCGCCTCGCCTCGCCTCCCCTCCCTGCCAGCCAGCCACCCACCCACCCAGCCTCCTGCCTGCTGTACCCCTCTTCAGTCCAGGAAGTCAGCGCCGTGCGATAAGTGCAAAGAAAAGCGCTCTAGAAGGAGGCTAACAAGAGGGCAGGAGGGGAGACAGCAGCAGCATAAGGGTAGTGGGGCAGAGAGAGGGAAAGAGAATGGCAGAGCAGGGCATGGCGGGCTGGGCGGGCTGGGCTGGCAGGGTTTGCGCAGGGCAAAGGGAATATGTAAATCCCGAAATTGCCAACAAACCATAAAAAATGCTGAGGCTGAGACATAAAACAGATGAGAAGAAAGAACAAGCACAAGTAGGAGATAGAGATAGAAAGAGGGGGGAGAGAGAGAGGGGGGAGAGAGAGAGGGAGAAGAGGTGGAAAGAAGAAGCCAGGAGCAGGAGCTGTAGAATGCCGAAAATGTTGAATAGATAAAGATGAGACGCGACCAACGCAGCAGAAGGAACAGCGAGAAACACAGACATGCCTCAGAGATGGATGGAGGAGGAATGAGGGGTGAAAGGGGGATGGGAAAAGGAGGTTGAAGAGGGGGGAAGAGGGATGAGCACGCTGACGAAGGACATGTGCTGTTTGCGGAGGTGAGAGTTCACAGTTACTTGGTGCTCGGTGCTCTCCTGACGTTCATCTTCTTTCTCTCCTCTCCTCTCCTCTCATTTCTTTTTTTATTTTTTACAACTTTTACTTTGTTACAGAAATAAAACAAAGAACAAAGTGTGCGGATGGATGGATGGCTGGATGGATGGATGGCTGGATGGATGGATGGATGGTAAGGGTGCTGCAAATAATCCCCCACGTGCCCTGGGGGCAGGTTAACGATGTTGTCTGCCACCGTCTTGTATTGGGGCGTGCCACACACATACAGCGAGAGCGAAAGAGAGTGAGAGAGAAAGAGAGAGAGGGGTGCAATGACTGCAACTTGTGCAAAGAGAAAGTTCCTTCCTTGTTGAAGCTTGTGTCTCCTTTTTGTGCGTTAAGAAATTTCATTGTTGCCCATTTTCAAGGGTTGATTTTCTCGTCTCAAAACACACACACACAAACACACAGCCGTACGCAGGCACACCTTCCCTTAAACCCCCTTCCTCCCCTCAACCCTCCTCTTCATGTAGCTGTAGCTGTAGCTTTTGGCAAGACAAAGAAGAAGTGGAAGAAGCCGAAAAAGTGGAAGGGTGGCGGTGCACACATCACACAAAAATGTTGAGCGTCTAAAAAATAAAGTTGTCCTCTTTATCGCAGACCCACACACACACACACACAGCCACACAAATAAATAAAGGCTTAACCTTGGACTTCACAAGCTTCAAAAGTGGGAGAGGGCCACAGAGGAGAGGGAGGGGGAAAGAAAGCTAATCAGTCGTTTGCCTCTCTTGTCGTCGTCGTCGTCGGCCCCCATATCGGACATTCCCCGTCTGCCAACGACGCTGCCCCGACGCTCCGGGGGCTGACCACAAGAGACAAAAACGAAGGGTGTTGAAGGGAAGCGAAGGGACGGGAATGGAAATGGGAATGGAAATGGGAATGGGGGGGAATCGTCGCGCTCTGTGCCGTGCCTGGCACTTCCCTTTAATTTTATTGAAATTGCTCTGAGGCCCACATCCCCCACACCCCTAAGGCTGTCTGTGCCAGATAAACGGGACAAGTGCATTACATATTACGATTGCAATTGAAAGGATAATAATGTCCAGTTGAGAAAAGGATTTACTATAGAGCCCATGAAATTGTTCGGGAATTTCCAATTTGAAAGTAGAAAAAGTGGAGAAAACATTCGAGATTTTCCCCAGAAAGGATCAAGACATTTGCAACAAATAGTTTCCTCCTATTTCTATACCCTAACATTTTAAAACATGTATCTATTTTTCTGAACTTTATCGATCAATGGACAACAAACCAACTACAAAATGGGACTATAATATTTATAGAATCTGAATCTGATTTACTTTCGGTTAATGGAGAATACCTCTCTCTCTCTCTCTGAATTCGAGCTATGTATAAAAAAATCTTTTAAGTCTCAGGTTTCCATATGTTCTATTATTTCTAGTATTTTTCATCTGCAAGAAGGGCTTTCCTTATGTTTAGAAAGTCTTGAGAATACATTCTACACTTCCACTGCCACTTGAAATCAGCTGATGAGTACCGTAAATCTGTAACTTTAAAGCTGTCTTCCGCGCTTCCCTCTTTCCACCTTTATCTTTTGTGTGTAAACTTTTTCTCTGACATTTGGCATTTGTCTCTTTAATTTTTTTTGCAAATGCAAAAACAAAAAAAAAAGTTGTTAACCTTTAGTCTTAAAAATTCTACAAAAATCTACACAGCCCACACAGAGAGATAGACAGAGAGAGAGAGAGAGAGAGAGAGAGAGAAAGAGTGGGGGATGGATCGGATTATTTAATTATACACGCAAAGAGAGAAAGAGATAGATAGAGAGAGGAAGAGAGAAACAGAGTGAAATAAATTTTATTTAAACGAAAGCGCATTTTTGTTGCTTTTTTGTAGTGTGTTTGGGAAGAAACAAACAAACAGACATTGAACTTTATGATATTGGGGGGCGGTCTAAGGGGGAAGAGGATGTGTGTGTGTGTATGTGTGTGTGGGCGAAATGCGAAAGAGCAACACAAAGAGGAAAGCCCAACAGCGGCACACACATACACACACACACACACACACACACACACACACACACAGACAACACACTTGAATACCTTTTCTTTTTGTTATTAATTATGGCCCAGGCACGAGGCAATTGGCAAAGAGTGGAATGGAGGAATTTTTCAGAGTTCAAGTATTTTCGAAATTAATATTATTATGCTTTTTATTTACTTTGTTTTTTTCTCGAGCTTTTGCTTCTGCTTTATGCTTGACAGCTGCTGCGCTGTCGGCGACGGGAACGGCGGCGGTGACGATGACGCTGGCGGCTTTCTTCTTCTCGGCTGATTCTTTACGTTTTTCTCTCTGCTTCCTTCTTTCTTCTTTCTATTCAGGCACGCACTCACAAGCACACACAAATATGTATGTGTGTGTATATGCAATGGGGGGATGGGGAAGCTTTCGGCTGTTTACAAACTTTTGCGACGTTTTCAAGTGCGACGCTAGCGGCGACTGCGGCTTCGGCTTCGGCTTCAGCGGCGACGTCAGCGACAGAGTGATGGTGAGAGAGACAGAGACAGAGCGAGAGCGCGCGAGTACAAGCTTTAACTATTTTGCTTTCTGCTTCTCGCTATTTTGCCGTTTGCCGTTCGTTCGTTGTTTTTTCTTTCCTTTTTTGCAAACGCTTTAATAACTTTCTATTGCTATTTATATATATTTTTTTTCTTTATGCACACAAAAAAAACAAAGAGAGGTGGTAGACGCGCGAGACACAAAGAGGAACAAATGAAAAACCGCACGAACGATAATATTTCACTATTTTCTTTCGCTAGATTTGTATTTCCTTTAGTATTTTATAAATTTTTGCTATAATTTTTGTTTTGCGGTGAGACCGGAGGTAGCGGCAACGTCAGCTTTAAGCTCACGCACACACATACACACTCGAAAGAGACAGAGACACGATTGTGGAACGACGGGGGGACGTGACACGCAAAAAAAAAACAGAGACAACCACACGACTACAGTTTTAACAGTTGCGAGAGGGGAGCTGAGCTTGGGCACAAAACTTAAGCTTCGCAGCAGCAGCTGATCTTCGCAGAGAGAGAGAGAGAGAGAGTTGGCCGGTATGTCACTGTGTTGGTGCTTCTGGGGGTTTGGGGGTACTCCGAGAGCTCTGCGAACCTAACGCGACTGAAATGAAAATCAAACTAAAACGCCAGCAGCCAGCGGCCATCGGCGGCAACGTTGGCCAGCGCCAGCGTCGGCCGGGCAGCGACGCTTTGGGAGCGGAATGCATGCGCAGTAGTTACTCTCTCTTCCCGGCGGCGGCGACCACGACTCAAAATGTATGAATGGGCGGCAGCGCCGACAGCAGAGAGAGATAGAGAGAGAGAGAGCGAGCGAGAGAGCAAGCAAATAGTAATGGAAAAAGCGCCGGCAAGCGGAACTCCTCTGCTTGGCGCTCTCAGCCCACCCAACCGACCCGACCGACCGACCGACCCACTCCCACTCCTCTCTCTCTCTCTCTCTTTCTGTGACTATCAGCCCCATCTCCCACTCACAGCCCCCTTTCTCGCATTTCTCTCTGACTATCGCCCACACCCTTAGTCTCTTTATACCGGAAAAAAGAATTTTGTATATGTGTGGCGGGGGTGTATTTTTCCAACCAAAAAGAAAAAAAATGCAGAAGAGAGTGCGAGAGAGAGTGCGGCTGCTGACAGTGCTGACTCTGCTGGCGCTGGCTCTGTCTCTGCCACTCTCTGCCACTGCTGTTGACGTCAACGTCTGGGGTTGAGTCAGCCTCTGCCGGCGCTGAGCGCCACCACCCAAAAAACAAGAAGAAGAATAATGAAAAAAGTTTGCACAGTGGTACGAAAAGCCACCATATTGCGCCGATTATTACTTCATTCATCAATTGTTGTTGTTTGTTGCACGGACGGACACGTTCGACATTTTTTTTCGTTTCGTTTCGTTCGCTCGCTAGCTCGCAGCTCGCGTGTAAAGCGCTCATTTCGCTAATGTTTGCCTCTCTCTCTGCCCCCCTTCTTCTTCTAAATCGCAAATGCCAAAAATATCCGTATGTGTATGTGTTGCTGTTTTTTTTTTAACAAGTGGTTTTTTTTTTTGGCGCTTTGTCAGCGGCAGCAGCGTGAGAAACAAATTTGTGCGCTGCGGCTGACTGCTCTGTCCACTGTAGCGCGGCGTCTCTGCCATGTCTCGGAGATACCCTGCACCTGCACTCGTCACCCAAGCCGCACTCCCAACAGCTGGCGGGACTTGGCGAAAGCCTCCTTTCTAATGGGCATACCCTTCATGGCCGAGGGTATTGCGATTTTCCCAACAGATTTTTGCACATCTTTCTCTTGCGTTGCTGCAAGGGTATCAGAACCTGCGACTCGTCTCGCCCCGTAAAAGCTAGCCCTCCCCCCACCCCACCCATCGAGTGAGTATTATTTTCGATTTGATGACTTTTGAGCCGATTTTTGTTTTGTTTGGTTTGTTTTGTTTTTGGTTCGTGTGAATGTTGCAAACCGTAAAAATAAATCATAAAAGGCAGAAAACGAACAAGTAGAAGAAGAGCAAGAATGAAGAATGAGGGTGATGAGTGGAAAAACTATTAAAATGGGAAAGAACAGAGCCGCAAAACCCCAGATCATCATCGTCATCAGCAACCTGTCGTCGTCCCCACCTTGAATGTGAAATAATTTTTCCAGAATTTATTGCTTCGGGCAAACTTCAAAGTACCTTCTCATAAAGATAAATAGGCGGGCAGGGGGAGGCAGCAGCAGACTATACGGGATAAAGCAGAAGAGAAGGAAATTATTGTTTGAGTTGAATGAATTCCAACCCACACCCCACCGCCCCACCAATCAATGTTTTAACCAACATTTTTAAACAGTTTTCCGTCTTTATTGTGTATTTTGAACACTCACAAAGTTGTTTTTTTTTTTTTGTTTTGTTTTGTTTCGTTTTTTTTTAACGTAAAACCTGTTTTGTTTTGTAGATAAGCGCAAGCGAATACTGGAATTGCCCATAACTTGAGACGAGTGTAACTTTGACTTTTAGAAAAATAGATTTGATCGATTGATTGATGGAGAGAATTATGTATGTATGAAGCAGAAGCGAAGAAGAGTCGGAGGATTTTCCGTCAGTGAGTAAGTAATTGTAGAATCATGACCGGATCTACGTAATCGGAGAACTTAATTTCATTTCCACAGAAGCGAAGCAGCGAGACTTTCCGATAAAGAAATGAAAATGAAAGAGGTTTAGGTTTAAGAAGGAGGAAAAGACAAGAAAGAATAATATGTAATGTGATGTAGAAGATGGTGCACAAATGAGAAAAGTAAGATGAGAAGAAGATGTGAAATGGGGATTAGGTAAGGAGAATAAGAGGAGGATTTTCCCGCCCTCGATCCTCCCCCACCGAAGTAATCGAATTACATACATACATGTATGTACATATGTCTGTACATATATATGTATGTATCTTCTAGAAACAATAAAATGACAATAAAGAAATGCAAAACAAGAAAGGGGTTAAGTAGAAGGGAAGGCGGGCACAAAGAAGCCGAAGAAAAGGGGAGAAAGCAATTTCAATGGAGCTTACATGTATTTACAAGGGAGAGAGAGAAATAGCGGTACAGCGAATATCAGCTGATAAAAAAACACAACAGAAACAGAAACACACACATAAGCAAAAGAAAATCGCCTCGCCATGTGGGCAAAGCAGCAGCAAAGGGAGCGGGTGCGGGGAAAGGGAACGCAGAGAACAGCCGTGATAATAGCAAAACAAATGAAACGAAAGAGAGAGGGGGGGGGAGGGGCATTTTCAATTGAAAATGAATGCGTATAAATGCGCCCATATGGAAAAGGCAACCCACACACACACACAGTGGATAGAAATGGGGGTGCACGGTGGAAAATTGCGACTTTGCCTGCCTTTTTATCGGCTTGCGGCATCTCTCTGCCTCTGCCTCTGCCGCTGTGTCTCTGCCTCTGCCGCTGTGTCTCTGCCTCTAGCGCCTGCTTTGACTTTGCTCTCCTCTCTGCTCTGCTCTGCTGATAGCCTTCTCTGCTTTCTCATGCACTTTCATGCTGGTGACGCAGCGGGGTGTGAATGCGGCAAAAAAAAAAGAAAAAAAGGAAGAAGAATATTCACACACACCCGCCCGCCCGCACACATGTGTACGCATATAAAATACATTATCAGCGGCGTTGCGATTACAGTAATAGCAGCGACGCCGGCAGAACCAAGCACCCACCCTCTCTCCTCGTGGGCGCCTCTTCCTCTCTTTCCCCACTCTCTCTAGCTCTCTAATGTGATGCTGGCCTGGTCTGGCCCCAAGCAGCAAAAGCAGCAAAAGCAAGCATCGTCTGTTTCTACATCGGGTGCTGCTTCTTCTTCTTTCACTTCTTCTTCTACTTCATCTACGTGTGTTCTTCTTCTTCTTGTAATAGCATTTACTGTTTGTTCAACTGTTATTGCTGGGCGGACGGACGACTATGACTACACTACTCTGTTGCTCTCTCGCGTGGCTATCCAGCCATCCATCCTCCCCATCATCCCCATCATCCATTCCCATTCTGATTCCGATTCCCATTTGCCATTGCCATTCCCATTCCCGATTCCCATTCTCATTCCCATTGACATTGTCTTTGTGCTATTTGTGCCCATTCTCTTATTTTATCGCATCTTGTTCTTTTTGCCTCATTTCATTCCATTTCCATTCGCTTGCAGGTCGTCAAGAAATTAAATGCTCATTATTTGGTGGCTTTTTTCGCTGTCATTCTTTCCATTGTTCCACACACACACAACACACACAGTCACTACATTCGTTTTTCTTATCAGTCTAACTACTCTGCACCCCGCTCAGCATTCAACGACACTCTCCCTGCTCTTCCTCTCCCGCAGCTTTTACTCATGCCAGTTATTATAGTGACGTTGACAGCGCTGCCGGCAGCGACTCATCAATTTCGCTCTCTAGCGCTGGACCATCCATCGCAAGGTAAGGCATTACAAAAGGTAAGGCATTCCGGCCTAACGCAGTTGCCTCTCTCTCTTTCTCTCGGTCTACCCGACACTTCTTTCGTACACACAAACAAACGAAAGTATGACAAGTATGGAAGTATGAACTATTATACGAGCCCTGACTAGCAGAAAATCTCACCTCATCAGAATACACCTTGGACTAACACCTCTCTCTCTCCCTCTCTCCGTCCGCATTGAACAGAACATAACACACACTTACTAACATTTTTATTGCATTGTCGCCTGTCAATCGCCGCTGGACAATTGTTGTTGTCAACACGACAGCAGCGGCTGGGCAGAGACAGCAGCGGCAGGCAGCAGCAGCGTAAGCGTCAGAAATTATCGCAGCAGAGAGGAAATAAATATAAATGTGTATCCAAATAAATAAGTAAACATGTGCGAAAAAAAAGGGGAGACAGAAAGAGCGGTGGGGGTAAGGGGGGAGGAGTGTGGTGGAGTGGAGTGTAGTGTGTGGGAGAGAACAGGGGAGTGGGAGTGCGCGTGTGTAGGCTTGTGGAAGTTCAAGATAAAAGCTTTAACCGTTAATGACCGAGCAAAAGTCCCCCCACTGATGATTCTTGCTTGATTTTTCTTCTTCTTTCTAAATTGGGGAATTTCTAGATTCCCCACAGTGGGCCGGGCCAACAAATTTCAAATTATTGATATTATTGGCAAGTACTTAATGGATTACGCGCCAGTTAGGATCTATTGCAGTCAGAGGATACTGATATTTATTTCCCCCTATTAAATCTCTGCCCAAAACTAAACTCCATTCCCTGTCCATTCGGTTTGTACTTTCCACTGACGTCATTCTTTCGGAGATTGGCTATAAATAAACCACAAAAACTAAACTAAACAACAAATGGAATTATATACATTACGAGCATAAGCCATATCAGAGAGCCATGCTATATGTACAAAATTCCTATAATAAAAAAAAAAAAACAAAAACAAAGGCAAATATTCTGTTTAATTTTTTTTGTGGGCGGTTTGCTTATCGATATTGTTGCTGGGGTGTTTTTTTTGTTCATTTTGAAAGTATGCGATAAGAGAGAGTGAGAGAGTGAGAGAGTGAGAGAGAGAGAGAGAGAGAACTTTAGATAAATATTGACAGATTTACTGCAATTAGTGGAAAATTATGGATACAACAATTGTAGGCGTTGGGTATAGCGCGATAATGAGAGAGGGATCCGATTCGAAACTCTATCGAGAACTGTGAACTCTGAACTTATCTCCCGACAATCCTGCGGTAATCCTTAACCATTAAAAAGGCAATCCGAAAGGCTTTTCCAGACAGAATTTCCACTAAGCCTCACCTCAAGGGAGGAGCAGGGAATGCTGGTGGCAGTAGGCAGTGGGACCCCAGGAATGTGTATCCATCATAATCTCGTTATCCCAAGTCTAGGCGAAAATTTCTACACAGAAGCAAAAAAAAAAAGGAAAAAAGAAAAGTATGGGGGAAGTCTCAGGGAAATATGCAAAGCGGAAAATTCCGCATAGTCGGAAGTGGAGGCAGTGGCTTACACCGCACCCCCCCCCCCCCTCTACAAAAGGGCGGTGAGCGTAGGTTTCCATAAAATGTCACAAATTCCATAGTTCATAACGACTACGCCCCTGACTACTCATTTCGAGGGTGAGGGGGAGGCGGAGGGGGAGTGGAGTGGCGGCGTGTCGGTTCAGTTCGGAGATGCTCGAGTGTAAAATGTGAAAAAAATACAAGAATTGCCAAGAAATAAACGGAATTGCATTAAGTGCAACCGTTTGGTTGGGAGCGCATGGGGGAATCACTGCTCAAGGGGCAGGGCAGTATGCAAGGTATGCAAAGTCAGGAAGGAAGTGAGGGGGGTAAATAGGGGGGGCTTTTGCGGTGTCGTTGCTATGCAATTTTCACCCTGCCACCTGGCCGCATTGCCAAGTAATTTCAAGGTTATGTGAGAGATGGAAATTAGATTATGGAGCAGCAGCAGCAGCAGAGGGAGCACAGAGCAGCAACGGCAGAGGCAGCACACAGCAGCAACAGCAGAGGGAGCAGTAGCAGAGGATGAAAGAGAGAGCAGCGACAGAGGAAGCAGTAGCAATAGCACAATAGGGACAGAGGTAGCAATAACAGAGGTTGTGACTGTACAGTGAACTAATAGAAGATGTACGCTGATCCATCAGCAGGGAGAAACAGAAGCAGATAAGGAAAGGAGCAAGGAAAGAGAGAGGAGAGAGAGGGTGGACTGCAGAGTAGCCAATAGCAACAGGATCGTCAGCTTTAGGAGCGGTAACATTAACAGCGACAGCAGTGAATAACAGAGGAACTGTAACTGCAACTGTAATGACAGCCAGAGGCAGCCGACAGAGCATGCAAGCAAAGGGTACCCAGCCGCAGAGCAGAGCAGAGTGATTAAATGGAAGAAGCAACTCTTCAGCAGGAATTGCAACATTAGCAGAGGCTTTTGATAGCGACAGCAACTGCAGAGGAAGTCATAGCAGACGCAGCGACAGTAATTAGTCGGCGTTTACAGAGCCGTTAACAGAGGCAGAAACTGCAATGCCAGCAGAGGCACGAGTGCTGGTGCAACAGAGCCTTGGGGGGATGGCAGTAGAAATCCAGTGGCAGAGTAGCGGTACAATAAGAGCCATCAAAAAGAGGAATTTTCAAGTCAAACTCCAGCAGAAACTGCAATGTCAGCAGAGGTAGCGATTACAGCAGAGGCGGCAGCACAGCAGCGGCAGAGGCAGTAGCAGAGGCGCAGCGTACACGCACTTCAAATTACCACCGCCAGAGTTCACACACCACACCACACACCACCCCGCCATCCAAATGTCAAATGCCGCTTAATTTGCTTAATTTGCCCCCCCCCCCCTTAAAACCTGTCTTTAAGCGAATTTTGACTTGACTTTTCACTCACTCGAGAACACGATAACAACGGAAATATGGCTCCCAGCCATACACTTCGACATGTGTGTATACATATATATATGAATGTGTGCGTGTGTGTGTGTGTGCGTGTTGTCCATTTTAATGACAAACATAACCATGAAAACATGAACATTAATGGATATCCATCCATAATGGTCATAGGACGTAGGACACACAGGACAGAGAGGACAGAGAGGAGGAGTGTGAGGCATGGCCAGAACAATTGCTTGACATTTCAAATCATGTCTCTGAGTAAATTAGACAGCGCCCCCCCCTCCCAATCATATCCCCTGCCAAAAGCACATAAATTGTATGTAATCGGTAATATATAATTTCTATACATATATCGCACATATACTCGTATATAGATGGAAAATTGGTTCTCTGTTCGGGGATCTGTTCCAGCTGTGGGCATGCATAAAATTGATATCTTAATGGTCATGTGGGGAGGGGGGGGATGGGGAATGGAGAGAATCCAATTTTCAGGTTAATACTGTGCGTGCTCATTCCACTGTGAAGGGTGTTATCATCCATTCAGAGTAGAAGGAGGGGCAGGAGCTGCAGCAGGAGACGACCCAAAGAACTCAAATGGAGTGTAAACTGGTTTTGGGGGAGGGGGAAGGCGAGTGTGGAATACTCATATGAATTCAAACACTTAAGGTGTGCCCCAGAGGGATCATACATATGAGAACGTTTCGTTGTTGTAGGGAAGTCCCTACAAGTCCCTAAATAATGCTGCGACTTGGACAGTTTCTGGTAAGATTCTTTATAGGGTTATTCCCCGCCCATGAGACCCAAAAAGCTTCTCATTTTTTCACATTTTTATTTGGAATTTAAAATATATTCCCAAAAATAAAAATCCCATAGAAATGCTCTCAATTTTCATTCGCAAATTGTTTCATTCCATCAATATAGCTTTTATTTTTCCGTTATTCCTTTTGTCCCACGCACACACACACACACACACACACACACACACATGTTAAATTTTAAATGAAAATCCCCATCGCCGCGTAACTAATTTAATCAGAAAAAGCTTTCATCTAAGGGAAAATCTCTGGGAAAAACGCAGGGAAAGTCATGCCCATTAAATTGAGCTCGCAATCGACTTCAAAGCTCATTAAAACGATTCTCTTTTCCAACACAGACAGCGAGAGGGGGCGGCGGAAAAACGACAGGGAGACATTGAGCGAGAGAGAGAGAGATGGAGATGGAGTCGCCTCCCAAAAGAATCATAAATCATTTCTGTGAAATTTTCATAAATTTAATGAACATTAAGTGTGTGTGTCCCCAATGTCGTCGTGGCTCCAATCTCCACATGACTTCCACACTGGACAAAAGGGAGGAAAACGAACGTTTGGGTGTCGCTGTCTGTGTCTGTGTGGGGGAATAGGGGGCGTGGCAAGTGGGTGGCGATTGGGTAAGTGGTGGGCGTCGCTGTAGAATCTGAAACGGTAGTCATCAGTCAAGCGTAATTCAATGTAAACCGATATACGTACCACCTCTCTCTCTCTCACTCTCTTACTCTCTTACTCTGCCTCTAGAAGTACAGTACCCCCCAGTACTATATATGCGATATGGATAGGGAATACGGGATTCAGGGTGTGTGTTTTTGGGTGTGTGTGTGTGTTCTGAGTGGGTGTGGATGACGCGCAACTTGAGGCATGTACAAGGTGGTGGGCATGGAGGGGCATGGCTGGTGCCAAGTTTCGGTTGACAGCAAATCTGAATTTGATCACAGAGCAAACATTACACAGAAGCGTTGCAGCAGCAGCAGGGGCAACAGCAACAGCAGCGAATGGTGGCAGCAAAAAGTGATTTATGAACATCCGCTGTGTGACCAGCGAGTGCCCAGCCCCAACCCCCACTCATGTGCTCCTCCCTACTCTTGTTGTAGCTACCCCGTAGTTATGGCTGCCCCTATTGTGTGCCTTCCCTATTTCTACCCCCCCGAACAGCTCTTCTGTTCAACATTTTAAGGATCAAGCTCCTACTAGAAATGTTCTATATCTCGAGCAATGATTTTCCATTCGAAAATGCTGCCAGATGATATTATTGAGTGTATGAGTAGGTTTTCCTCTAAAGATCCTTCGAGAACAGGTCTCTCATAAGGCTGAAGACTGTTAGCAGAGAAAATTGTGTTTATTTATATAGAAATTAACGTGATATATGTATGTCTGAAATTATTAACAATCTCTGAATCCTCACTGAAGGTATAATATCTGCAGTGATAAAAATCTATAGAAAAAACACTGCCAGATGATGCCAAATACTTTCATATACATATGTGTTGTCCAGTTTTGTCCTTCAGAAGGATTCTTGGTGTGCCATGATTTCTGTATAAATTGAAAGTCTGATGGGAATGGAATAGTACTGATAATAGTTGTACATAAATATAATATATTCTCTCTGATTTCCCTTAAATATATTTACATACATACATATGTACATATATTTAGAAACATTTTTCCTTATATTTTCCGTAGTTCTCGTCATTCATTTATCTATTAAAATCTATAAGGAGCTGCTCTGCGGATCTCCTTTGTCTTGTTTGCATCCCCCCTGCCTTAACCACATCTAACAGCAACCGTTTTGGCCCAGAGAAAAGGGTTACCTTCCCGCCCCTCCTCACCTTCTCACCACCATTTCCACCAAAAAAGATGAGATTCTGTTTTCCGTTTCGCAACTTTTCTAATTTCTAAACAAGCCTCTGAGGCCTGCCTGCCTCATGGCCCAAAAAAAGACAAAAAAAAAAAGTTTATCAACGCTTAAATTGGCCATGTCCATGCGCTCTGCCTGATAGGATCTGGTGGGGTTTTGGAGGGTTTTTTCTCGTTGTTGCTGCTCTTGTTGTTGGTGGAATGCCACTTAACGAATCAGTAGAGAATCGGCAGTGTCGGCTGCCTCCCCCGTGGTGCTTGCTGCTGCCGCTGCTGCTGGTGCCTGTCACAGCTTTCCTTCCCTTTCAGCGTTTCCTGGCTTTTCTTTCACACTTCTTGCCCTTCCCCTTCCCTTTGATTTTTGCTTCACTTTCCGTCCCGTCCCCCCATGTATTTCCTTTCATTTTTTTGTTCGCTTTTCCGCTGCCTTTTTTCGGGTTAAACTCTCGACAGGCGAACATTTTTCCCTTCGACTTGTTAAAAGTGTCAATTTTCGCTTTACGACAAGGGAGAGACAGTGAGAGAGAGGAGAGTATGTGCGTCGTGGGTGGTGCGGAATAGGCAGAGGTGCGGCGGAGGGGGGGCAGACAGGGAGTTAACTGTTTGTTTATGCCACATGTTGAAAGCATGGAGGAGCTCCACTCCACTCCTCTTGTTTCTGGGGGGTTGGTGCTTCATGTCGCTGCGGCTTATTGTGTTACACAGAAGCAGCTTCCTGGTCCTGCACCGGCTCCTGCTCCTGCTCTAGATCCTGCTCCTTCAGGCTTTCTTCTTCACTTCGCTGTCAGCCTCCACCAAATTGCCAATTAAAATGTGCGACAAGTGGGCGGAAAGGGGAGCAAGGAGAGTGGCATGTGGCAGCAGCAGAGGAGGCAACTCCCTTCCGCTCCTCTCGCTCCAATTTTTTTCTCGCTCGTTGTAGTTAACTTTGAGCCGATTATAGCCGTGTGGCAGAGAGCCTAAGTGCAGGGCAAACAAAGTGATTTGAGCTTTTGCCCCCCACCCCCCTCCGCTCCAACCCATTCCCCGCCGGACTTTAACTTTTGGCTTTTCCGGTGCCACACCTCCACACACCTCTTGCAAACGAGAAGAGTACAAAAAAGAGAAGCTCCTCCCAGGTAAAGGATACAAAGTCCTTGTTGAATAATTAAACAGCAAATTGCAGCAGGACAAAGGAAAAATGAAGAGGTGGAAAAGAGGGAGGGAGCATGAAGGAGGAGCCACTGGAGCAGGAAACATGGAAAAAAAAACATGGCCTAAGGCAGGAGCGGGGGATCGGGGGAGCGGGGTATTCCCTTTTGGGATGCGATTTGTCAGGCTTTTCACTTACCTTACCTTTTTTTTGTGTTTTAGATTGTCTTTTGCTTTTCTTTTCTTTGTTTAACAAATCAAAATTCTTTGAAACTTACCTGCAAAAAAGATAGAGATAGAGAAAAGATGAGTGATTGACAGAAAACAAAAAAAAAACACACACACACACAGTGAAGAAAAGAGTCTTAAGATACAGATACAGAGGAGCATACATATGAGTGATGGAAAAAGGATTGAACGAACTTCGAATGAAATGAGGGGTGAGGATGAGGATGCAATAAAGATACAAGATTCAAGTGATTCAATTTAGTTTTAAGTATCTCCTTCGACAGTTCTCCAGAGACTCAACAGAGACCTTCTGCCAAGTGCCAAAGTTTCTGGCAGGCTGTCAAACGATTTTCGACCCTAACAACTGCCTGAACCGCGTGGGATTTTTATGAAACTTTTAGATGAATTTCGGTATCCCATGTTATGCGACTCTATGAAATAGTTTGATGATAGCTTTTGTGGGAAGGGTTCGTAAAGTAAGTAAATGTACTTATTTCCTAATGGATTCAGTTTTCTATATTCCACCTTTAGTTCTATTAATTTTATGCCATAAATCCCATCTATTGCATTGCATAAGTTCCATTATTCCTAATTTATTTCATATATTTTATAATTTTTTGTATATTCCATCTATTTTCTATAGAAATCATTCTGTATTTGATTATATTTTTCGTTTTTTCTAGTAAATTTTATATTCCTATATTTATTTTACTTAATTTATTTATTTTTTAATATATTTAATCTGCAGATATTATCGGACAGATCGTAAATATTTAAGTATCTACTAAGAAAAGTATCTATTGTATGTGAAATCTATCATCTATCTATCCATCTGTATAAGGACACTCTGAAAAAGATACTCGTGTATGTACTCTTTCCCTGCTATCTTGGAAATACCTTCAATATATGTACATATGTATATAATATGCATACCTATTCCATTCTCATCCTTATTTTGGCTACCTTTCCACTTTATCTTTTCCTACCTATCTCTCCAAGAAATCCTGTTCCTGTTTCCCCACCTTTCCCCCCCCATCCCTTTATCTGTATATCATCTATCTTTTAGCCCCTAACCCCGTCCCTTCTTCTCCTTAACGGACAATCTCTCTAATCCATCCATCTATCGATGGCAATCTTTTTGACTTTTCTTGCAACATAATTGGCATCTCTCAAGAATTTCTTGTCTGTTCATTTATAACCCTCACACGAGGGCACGAGCACTCCCTGCCACTGCCACTGCCACTGCCCTTGCCCCTGTGCCTCTGCAACTGCCACTGCCCTTGCCTCTCTCTGCCAGAGATATTCCAACAATTTGTCAAAAACGAGAAATAATAAAAATCCCCCGCACACGCAAAAATTACCCCAAAAAAACAAAAAAAAAAAAAAAAACCAAAAGCCAAGCGAAAAACTTTGCTCCAATTTGGCAGAGCAGAGCACAAGACCCCGGCCGCATTGATAGAAATGCAAATATTGATGGATAGCCAGCCGGCCAGTTCTCCCTCCCTCCATCGATCCATGGAGTACATGGAGACTGGGACAGATACAGAGATTGATGATTGATAGTGTCACACATAAATATTAACAATTCATGGCACACACAACGCACAACACACAACCTGCCTCTGCCTCCTGCCTCTTACCTCTGCCAGCCATAGGCAAAAGATGGCCAAAGCCTAGAGAAAAGACCAACAAAAGTAGAGCTCATGAATTCCGCACGCAAGAGACATAGAATATTAATGAGAATCTCTTTCGTTTCTCGCCTCGTCTCCTTCCCTCTGGAGACGTGTTGAGAACCGTTGAAAGATGCAACAGAAGCCCAGATTTGGAGACCTCTTCTGTGCGGTGGCATAAATGAATTCCAACGGACAATGGCAAACCGTATCGTAGATGCTACGGATGGCGTTGTCCACTCCTCCAGGTGGACAAACGAAACGCATCGTTGCATGCAATTCGGTGACTAAGAAAATGGAAAGCAAAAAAAAACTACAAAATGAAATTGAACCCCCCCAGAAATGGAAATTGTGTGTGTGTGTGTGTGCGCAACACACACTTTTCTGTTCCGGCCCGTTCTGTTCTGTTCAATTTGTGTACTCTTCTATGCAGACCGGAGAGGGAGAGAGAGTGAGGGTATTGTAATTTCCAGCGGAAGTTGGACAGACACAGGAAGGAACCCTCCAAGGTATACGAATTCTAAATGGAATTGTTCTACAGCTCTGAAAATAATAGGAAAAGTATTTAACTTACAATCAACATTTCTAATAATCTCTAATGAAATCTCCTTTCCTGCAAAGACTTGAGAGAATTTCTATATTATTTCTACTTAAAAAGAAAACCGAAGTGCTTTCTTCCGCTCCTGGTACTTGATATTGCCCTCGAATTTCCCCTCCCACTCCATTTCCCAATGTGTTCAGCTACAATACTCCTATAACCTATTCGTATTGTTAACAATATATGTAAATGGCTGAGCCCTGCTTGAATTCACAGTATCACAGCTACAGTTCGAACATTACGAATCCTGCCTTCAGTCAGATTCGAATCAACCCGCCGAATCACTGAAAAGCGAATCCGAGTACTGCGAATCAATATCAGCAAGATGGATTCGCATATTCCTGAAGTGATTGGACATATACAAAGGAACAACCCCTTTTGTTCAGTCCGATTTGGGTGAATGAGAAAGCCGAAAGCTGAATCCGGAATCCCGCTGAATCAATTCGGTTACCTGTTTAGGGCAGGACTCTAATAAGTACATTCTTAATTGATTTTAGTTCCCGAACTTGTCATATTTTTAAGCTTAGAGTGCATATATTTGTTTTTCTTATAAACATACAGATATATATGTATGTGATTCGATCAAAATAAACATGAATTAAACCAATTTAAAGAGGTTTTAGAGTTAAGGAACCAATCACCAATCAAAGTCTTTTTTACACAAGGTTTTTTTCTGGAACTTGGAACCGTGTAGAAACAGCATTTACTTTATTTTTCCTATTTATTTTTAGATAAATATATTCTTTAAATTTCCAAATATCTTAAAAGCCATACGTGGAAATTTTCATATTTCTCAATACCCACGCAAAAACTGCAACCGAGGGGTGCTGCTGTATGACGCGTGGCGCATTTCCTTTGAAACCAGGCAAAAACTGCAGTGGAGGAGTTCTTCCGCATGTCAGAAACGTTTCAAAAACTGCAACCGAGAAATGCTACTGCTATTCCGATGGAAACTTAACTGATGGGTGCTACTGCATGTCGCGTAACATGTTTCGAAACCCCTCACTGAGAGGGTACTACACCAGTCGTCTATCTCTGGCTTTCCTCTGTCCTTTTTTCTTGTTTTTGGGGGTGTTCTGCTCTTTTATCTTTTTGCATTTCCGTCACGTCTGACATTCATATTTGTTTGGGAATTATGTTTTGTTGCACACGAACAGTAGGAGCCAGGAGCAACCAGAGGAGCGGTGTGGGTGTGGGTGTGGGTGGGTAGTGGCGCCCACACCTCCAGAAAGGATTGCGTGTGCCTTGGGTATTGCCATTGTTGCTGCTGCTGCTGCTGCTGGCTGTTGTAGCTGCAGTTTCTCGTTTAACTTTGTTGACACTTCGTTTGATGAAGTGCGCTTTAGCGTTGAACTCCCCAGACTCCACCCACGCAGCCCGCCCCCAGCAGAGTTTCGCCCACATTTTCCGGAGGAACTGGCATAATTGAATATGTCTTCATTTTCCTTGAGTTTTCCTCTCTTCTCTTTTTAGAGCTTGTTTTGAATTTTCCAAACGCACTCTTCAAGGAAAAGAAACGAGGAAAAAGGAAAAAGGAAAAGAGCCAAGCCCCATCGATTGTGGAATTGAGAAAATTGAAAACGAGACGCATGATTGAGAGGGGCGGTGTGTGGCAGCTGATTCACAACTATAATGATAATTGAAGTGGAAAGAAAAAAGTGAGGGAGCGAGAGAGAGGGAAAGAGAAATATGAAGCATAAGGAAGTTGAAAGGAGTTCCAAGGGAAGTGGAAGGACAACGACGTGCCAAAGGATAAAGAGAACATCAACGGCAGACACAACGACTTGAGAAATATGAAAATTTCCTCTCAAGCAGCAAATGAAAAATGTCCCGAGGATAAGAGAAATGAAGAGAGAGAGAGAGAGAAAATTCTGAGAGAAAGCAAAGAAATTGAAACTGAAGTTGATCCAAATTGATGGCTTCTCAATGGAAAATTCGAATGAAATATGGCGGAAAGTGGAGTTGTTGTTGCGAGAATATATGTACATATTGAACTTTGAACTCCTTTATTTAGAGCATAATTCTATGAAACATAAAGTTGGTTTATGGTAATGCTCTCATGAACAAAGACTTGATTGAAATAGGGTTTGGCTATAAGTATTACCGATATCCATCTCTAGGGATCTCTTCTATCCGCTATTCAGGCTTCTAAAGGATCCAAGTGCCCCCAAGAATGGAATAATACAATTCCCCGCTTCAAGCGATTTGAAAATAATAAGAAATAATAGCATTTTGGCAGACCGCGATCTCTCGCCACGTGCCTCAAATTCTTGTCCTATCCTGAAGCACAAGCACTTCTTCTTCGCTGCGACTCTCCCTGGGACTTCTCCTGTGGAAAACTTCCATCGTCTTGGAGGCATACAATTGCATATTCAACTAATTTCCAACTGCTTTTCCGCAAGCGCTTTTCACACTGCACCACCAGACTGCCTGCCACCACATGCCATGGAAAACAATGCACAGAAAACATTCAATTTCCATTTGGCCTAAAACCCCAAAATGCAACATAAAAACAAAGTAGAGATGCCACAGAAGAAGAAGGAGGAGGAGAAGGAGGAAGACGGAGGAGGCAGTAGAGAAGGAGCAGCAAAAGCACCGAGAAGGAGTCGAGTGTAAGAAAAACTTGCATTTTATGCATTAATTCAAAAATCGTGTTCGGCTGAGAGGAGCAGACGACCGCAGTAAGCGCTTTTAGTACTACTTACAACCCCCCCACACCACCCTCTGTGTAAGCTACCCCCTACTCCCGACCCGCACGGAACACATGCTGCTGTCGGTCGGGCGGGCAGCACCAAAAAGTTGTTGCCAAACTCTGGGGATGCATGCCCCATGCCCCATGTGTGTGCCAAGTTCGGATCTAAACTTCCTTTTCTTCTCTCCCTCCCTTTCTTCGGCTTCCCTGTCTGTCTTCTCTCTCTCCCTCTCTCTCTCTCTCCTTTAGGCTGTTTTTACACCTGTCCCTTACACACACACACACACACACACACACACACACACACACACACACACACACACACACACACACACACACACACACACACACATGAGAGAACTTCCGCCAAACTTCGGCTCGAACTTAGAGTTCTTCCAGAAGGAGTTTCGTATCCAAAAACAAAATTCGATGCCAAGGAAGCAATAAAAGAGGGTGGGACTACAGAAGAGAAGATATAGAAGAAAGCAGGGTAGAGAGAGGGTGGCTTGGTGGTGGCAGGGTTCGCAAGAGGCGAAACAGGGAGAGAGGTAGGGAAAACTTTGCCCAAAGAGCACGCACCTTGAATATGAATATTATTATGTGCGAAACTATATATTTGCAACGTATACAAAAAATGTGGCAGGAAGAAAAAGGAGTTCAGGGAGAGCAGATGAAAGAAGAGACTGAAAGAGAAATAGAGACGAGGAGAAGGAGACGACGAAAAGAAAAGCCGTTTGCAGGAATTTCTTAATTTTCTTCACGAAAGAAGTGAGAAAAAGAAGCTGGAGAAGAAGGAGAAGTTGAAGAAGAGAACAATTGCAAAAAAAAAACAGAAAATAATTGCATTTTGGTAGGACAGTCAAAGCAGACCGCGATCTAACGGTCTGTCATGAAGGAAGACAAGAGGAACAGCAGGAGAAGAGAGATGAAGATAAAGAAAAAGTAGATACCAAAGGAAGATGGCGCATCAGACGCAGAAGAAGGAGAAGAGGCCTAAGAAGATCACGAAGACGAACAGGGTTTGAGCTGAAGAAAAAGGAGTAGGACGAGGGTAAGGATGAGGGTGAGGACGGAAGGAAGCTGTGAGTGTTTTATTTTTGGCAACTGTACTAACGCCAAAAGGCAACCGGAGAAGAAAGGCAACCATTAAAGCGAGCAAAGGCGAAAGGGGGCAAACGGTGCAGCGCAGAAAAGGCAGACAAGGAAAAGGAGTTGGGAAACATCTGAGAAAGAGAATTGGAGAAGTAGCCATCACAGGAGGAACTTAAGAAGAAGATTGCTGACTGCAAAAGCCAAAGGAGGAGATGCAGAAGAAGGAGCCGAAGCTGGAGGAGGAGGAGGAGGAGCCGCAGCAGCATGAAGGAGGTGCCAAATGAGGCACAGACGATGAAAAACAGAAATAGTGGCAGGTTTAGGCAGAGAACCGTGATGGAAGGTGGAGGTGGAGGTGGAGCAGGTGTCGTGCTACTAATGGAGACAGTAGTGGAGCGGAGCAGCAGCGACAGCGACAGCAGCAGCAGGAGGACAGGACAGAAGCGACAGGCAGACAGACAGACAAAGCAAACACCAGCAGGGACCCACCCGGTACTGGGAACCCGGGAACCCCTCCCAGGACACAGACAGACAGCCGAAAAGGACGACGTGTCGGCAGCAGCAGCAGTTTTTTTTTTGTTTTGTGCTCCTGGCGGCTCCTGCTGTTTTTGTTGTAAATATCATTAAGTCCGCGTACGTGCCAAATGGCACTTTAATTATGCCAAAGGAAAAGCATCACCAGAGAGAAAGAGCGCGAGAGAGAGAGAGAGAGAGGGAGCGAGAAAGGGGGCGGGGGAGAGAGAGAGAAACTCCAGGCACTCCTGCGAAGAAGTAAAGTTTTTTCGAGAAGCATTTTGCAATTAAAATAGATATAAACATTAAAACAGTGAAAATTTTTCGACAAAAAAAAAGAAAATATGAAAATTTTCAATTGGGTTGGGAGCATTGCAGCAGGGTGGGGAGCAGGCCACGTGGCATACGTGTGAATTATTAGAGGAAAAGTTAATGAAGACGTGAAGGAATGAGGAGGAGATTACTTGAAGAGAAGACAGAAGGATGCTGCTGAGGCAGACAGAAAGAGAGATAGAGAGGGAGAGACAGAGAGGAAGAGACAGAGAGAGAGAGAGAGAGTAAGGAAGGTGGAGTGGCTGGCAAAATTAGAAAGAAAATTCCTTGTTTGACAAGTTGATTAGATGCCAAGGAGACGGGCAAATGCCAGTGACAGTAGAGTCGCGAAAAGTTGAGGCTCCACCTTTCGGATATTTAAAGTTTTTCGCTTAAAGTTCTGGCAGAAAGTTCCAAAGAAAATATTGATGTTTACCAACTCTGTGGAAAGGTTTTACAATTTATTGTCGGGGTCACCAAATTTGAACGATATTCAAATTATGAATGAGACACCACAATTACAGCATTTTACAACAATCAAGTGACTTTTATGACAATCTTAATATAGTTTTAAACATTTCACAGCTAAAGAATGTATAAATATTAGAGGTATTCATGGGAATGCGAATAAATTCGAACGAGTTTGTGTTTTGGATGAAGATTTTCTTTTCTTGAAAGATATTTCACGTTTCCATGCTTCGGCTATCGCAAATCGCAAAAGTTTCGAATTGGCAAAAATGAATACAAATTGTTATGAGCGGAGAAAAATATATAAGAATCTGATGATGTTTGAAGTTTGTATTTCTATAATTGGAAATTTATATAATTGTAAATATATATATTTATATCTTTATATATTTAATTGATTTATTTCAAATTATACCTCAAACTTTACGTCGCCCAAAAAAAAAAAAAGGAAAAAACCAACAAAAAAGCGAATTCCCGATGACAAATTCACAAATTTTTCGTTTTCTTTTGGTTTCATATAATACCTACTAATTTCCAAAAGAAAACAACTTAAAAATCGTTCGAATATTTCCGAAATGGTAATTGTCCCCTGCTATTAATAAACGAGTTTCCTCCGACTTTTTGTGCTCTTTTTCCTTCACAGTTCTGTGCTGCCCTTTCAGGCTCGTCTCTTGACATTTCAAGGGTGCAACAACATCCTCCCTTTTAGGTTGCATCATTTTGAGTTTGGTAAAAAGTTTTCCCTGCTTTCACCACCCCACCCCAACCCACGTTTCCCTGTCTGCCATTGCCATTGCCATTGCTCTTTTTCTTTCACTTGGGAGGGGGGAAAATGGCTCCCTTTTTCAACTATTATTAACAACTATTATTTTGTCTAGTTAAATGTTTCTTTTTTTGTTGCTTTGAAGAAAGAGTGGAGCTTAAGTGATGTTGCCACACTTTGGGGCAGGCACACACACTCCACACTGTTGCCCCTCCCCATCTGCACTTTCCACTCTCCACTCTGCTCGTTTGCAACCTCCTTTTCTGGTATCCAATTTGCGTTAACATTTATTACGCACTCGAATGGCTGAAACTTTTCTCCAACTATTTTCCCTCAGAGAAAGAGTTAGCTGTGGGGGGCGGAGGGTGCTGGCGTTTCGGAAAACTACTGATGGGCGTGTCCATTATACTGTGCATAATTTTATGACGATAATTAATTTCATGTTTTGTGAGTGGGAGGAATGGCGGCAATGGGTTAAAGAAGAAGTCCTGCGGCTGCGGATACGCCTACCATTCCGGAAAATGTTTGCAATGCAATGTTTTTCAGGGGTTTCTACATAAAATTTTCTTTGCCTTTTCCCCCCTGCCATCTGTCTACTTTTTCTGCTTTTTTTTTTGCTCCATCCATTATTTTCTTCTTTCTACGTTTTCCTCCCACCTTTCATTCTCTTTTAATTATTGTGAAAATTCTTGCAAATTATTTTGCTTTTTTTGTGCACTTGAAAATGTTCGCAAAAATGAGGGCCCCAACCCCCTACACCCCTCCACCTCTCTATAAAATATATATTCCAGAGGAATCTATTGAGGGTAAGTGCCTCCCCCGGATACCACTCCCACCCCCCGCAATATTTTCTTAGCGCATTTTGCGGTTACAACTTGTTGGCGTTTTTGTTCTTGTCATTTCCTGCAGCTGTCGCCGTGGCAGCAACCCCCACCCCACATCGCTGCCCCCTTCTCCACAATTGAATGGCAAATATTTTGGGAGATTTCCTCCCTCTATTAACCCCTCCCTGAACCCCTCAATGACCTACGTTGCGACGGTTTATCTCACCGAAATTTCTACAACTTTGGTGTTGGCCATTTTTTGCATTTTCCTTTTTTGCAGCCACGCCCCGTCACCCCTCACCCCTCACCGCACCCCCTGTTTATATATTGAGTTTTATATCGTTCAATGCTCATTATTTGGTGGCACTGCCATTTCCACTGCCACTGCCACTGCCATGTGGCAAGTACTGTGTGCAACTATTTGCAAAGTAATTTCATGAGTTTTGCTGTTTCGATTTTTCATTTTTCTTACTTTCTTTGCCTTAAATAAAGTTTTCCCCCTTTTCCGCCAGCGCAAAGGAGGAGGAGCCTGTGGTCTTCGTTACTTCTCTCCTTTTTGTTTTTTTTTTCTTTAGAATTTTTATCGTTATTGTATTTGCCACAACAACTGTTGCCTGCCACATTTCAACTTTGTTCTGCTGCGGTTTTCCCATCTCCATTTCCATTTCCATTTGCCTTTTTCTCTTTTTGATTGGGATACGCTTTTCTTTTGCTTATTTGCATTTTTAAGGGTTCGAGCAAATAGGGTTTGCAGGTGGGGTGGGGGGCACAGGGGGGACGGGTGGGAGGGCGGTTAGATGAAAGGGAATCGTATTTATTTGGATTTTTTTTTCATTTTTTGTATTATTTTATTTTAATGATTTCCGTTGACCTTAAACTTTTCTCCGAGGTTAAAAGTTGGCCATAAAAAAGAGAAAGGGGAAGGGCGGTAGTGGGGAGGGGATGGGAGGGGTGTGGGGCTACCATTTAATGACTACATTTCGTGCTGATTATATGCTGATTATTTTTTTGGTTTGGTTTTCTATATCCTAGTACTATTCTCTTACCCAAAAGTGCAATTCCATGGGGTTGTAAAGATGACTTACCTGCAAGGAGAAGAGAAAACGAGAAAATTGTTAGCAAATTAAATATATATGTACATATACATATGTATGTATGTGTGTACATGTATTTCACTTCAAAGTGAAAATGGGGTAGAAAATGTTGTATATATAAATCACTTTCAATCAATATAGTGCCAAGAATCAATTTAATCTCTCAATTGAGATCCACACAAACAGGCAGCTCCTCCTTCTACCAGCCACCTGTCTGTACAAACAATTTGTACACTTCAACTGGAAAAACAGCTGGCACACACACACACACATATGGCCTCATATGTTAACAGAAAGCAGCCAGAGAGATGCTTTAAATTACATCAAAGATCTATTTTACACACAACGAAAAAAAGAAGAGAAAAGAAAAGAAAGCAAAAGAAAAGAAAAAAAGTAATCGGAAAATCTATGTCCTGCCCATTGGAAAGTGTCGCCCCATTGTGTGAGTGTGGGTGTCAGTGTGGGGGTCTGTGAAAGATGAAAAATAAATAACAATCACACAAAAATCAATATTGACAAAGCGACCTGAACAGTCAGCAGAGACAGAGGCAGGGAGACAGAGAGAGACAGAGGGAGACAGAGGGGCAGGGGGGCAGGGAGACTGAGCGACGGACCGGACTCGACGTCAGGCTCCACAAACATTCGAGTGGGCGGCCGCGTGCACAGGCGTGGCCTCCACTCGAGGCGGCCATATGTTGCCTGCAGCGTGAAAAACTTACCCAAAACGCACAAAAAACACAACAACAACAACAACAGAAAACACAGCACAAAAGTACACAAGTTTTTCCTGGTTCCTTTTTCCCTCTTCCTTTCCTTGCCTTTCGTGTCGTTTTCTCTATACTTTTTTTTTTTGTGTGTTTTTTTTTTGGTTATTTTTTTTATGTATCAAAATTTATGGAAAACTTTTTTAATCAAGTGTCAGGCCGAAGGGCAAAATGACAGAGAAATCAAATCAAATTTCGATGGAAATTTCACACTCAGTTATGGCGCTGGCTGGCTGGTTGACTGGCTGGCTCCTTTAATGAGGGAACAGCTGTTGCACATGCCACACACACACACACAGAGACAAACAAATACACTCTCGGTTGTTCGGTTGTTCGGCTGTTGTTGGTTCGGTTGTTGGGTTGTTGGGTTTTTTGGTTGGGTTCTTTTTTGGTTGGATTCCTTGCTGCCGCTTAGCCGCACGCACATTCAGCTCGAAACGCTGTCGGATGCTGACTGAAAAACGAACCGGGCCCCAAGTCCAGGGAGTCGGCTAAAAAGAGTCTGCCGCCGAGAGACGAGGCCGCCATGATTGAAAGCCGGCTGATGTTCGTTCTGTCGGCACGGAGGCGGCACAAGGGGGCGTTCGGTTCGGCGGGTGGCGGGGGTGTGCAGGGAGGTAGAGGGAGGGACTGGACACAACCTGTTGCGCAGTTTCCCTAACCAACAGAAAAACCGAAAACCAAAGCATTTCCCCCCCCTCAAGCCAAATGGCAATGAAAATGTCATTGAAAAAGGACGAGGACACGAACGAGGACACACGCACGCACACAGGAAACAGCAAAAACGGGGATGGGTGATGGCAAAAGAGGGGACAGGCAAAAGAGGGAGAATAGTAGCAGAGGAAAGCGGCAAGGGGAAAGTAGAGAAAGCAATAGCTTTGACGCCTCAAAGTATGCTGAGGGAAAAGCAGCAGCAGAAGGAAGCCTCCTTTCGAACTGTCATCGGGATCGGTTCTCCATCTCACACCTCTCTAACCCCCCCCCCCCCCCTATCGGTTGTCCTTTCTCCTCCATTTTGTTTTTTTTCTTGCACCGGAAATGTGGCTGACAGTCAATTAATAAACGACACTTGGCCGCCAGAGGGCGTTGCCAGTCCATTGCCTGGCTTTCCTTTCATTTTTCTCGGCTTCTTTTCCCCCCCCCCCCCCCCCCCCCCCCCCCCCCCCCCCCCCCCCCATCTGCTCTTCTTCTGCTCTGTGTGTGTGTGTGTGCGCTTTTTTCCTCTGCGTGGGTGGCATTTGCGTCATTCCTTCGGGGGCTCTTTGCGATTCGGATTGTAGTTGTGGCTGTAGCTGTGGCTATTGGCACCCACAGCCTCCCTCTAATTAACATTTTTCTTGCACCGCACAACTTTTCTTTGGCTTTTCCTTCTCTTTGGGCTGCTTTCTTTGGCTAAGCTCCAGCTGGGGCTAACAGGTGCTTTCTTTTTTTGATAGATGGAATATTTGGCAATGCAATGAATAGATTTTTTTGAGTTTTTTTTTGATGGATTACCCCAAGAATTACAAGCAATTTTTGAGTGAAAAAAAAAATATAATAAACATAATTTCCATAAATTCCCTGACAAGTGAAAGGGTTTTTTTTTTTGTGTGGGAATGATTTATCCAAAATGTGAATTTAAAATTTGTTTTCTTTTTTTTTTTTTAGTTTGATTGATGGTTTTTTGAGATTCTTAGATGATAGTTCCCAGGATTTTTCCAGAAAAAGCAACATTTGATTTGAAGCAGAAAAGAAGAACACAAAGAATTACCTTTTTTGTTCTATTTTCTTAAGCTGAAAATTCCCAGAGAAAGGTATTTCATTTACCATGAAAATTATAGTAAAAATATTTCATCTAAATTAAATAATAAACACTTAAATTCCTCAGCTTTTTGCACATTTTATCTGCGAAAAAAATACTTTAATTTGTTGTTTTTGTTGTTTTACAAGTCCTCGTATTTCTTCGCTGGCTTTGGAAAACGCATCCATCATTTCCGGTTTATTCACAAACAACAGCTGCTGCTGCTGCTCTTCATAGAACACACACACACACAAATACTAACACAGATTCACGCACATATTTGTCACCCATTTTAATCTAATTAAGGCTCTTCCTTGCTTCCCCCTGATAAATGCCTCCACCTCTCTCTTCGCAAAAACATGCAAATCAAAAGCCCCACAAAACTTGGCCAAAATGTCTGCCCATTGTGCTGCCTCCCACCTCCTACCCTCACTCCCACACAGTCGTTATCATTAGCCCCAACAATACGGAGACAAAAGGAAAAAGCAAAAACTATTCCCAAAACATATGTCAAATAATAAAATAAAAACCAATCAGCAACAGCTGCAGGGCATTAATAGAGGAGGCAGACGACAGAGCCAGCCCAAAGGCAGAGACTGAGCGAGAGAGAGAAAGAGAGAGAGAGAGTGATACACGGATTAGAGTGAGATGGAATTATATAGTGATATGAACAAAGAGTGGGAGGCAGATACATACACACGTACGTACGTAAAGAGAAATGGAGACAAAACTCACACAGAAATTAGATTTCTGGGGGGGGGGGGGGGGGGGGGGGCCAAATTAGCCAAAATCAAATTCACATTTTCAGCCACAAGGAAAATGCGTTCCACTATCCCCCGGGGGAGAGCTCAAAAAGCAAAACGAAAGGGAGAGAGATGGAGATAGTTTAGATTAAGAGTACAAAGAGAGAGGGAGGGACATGCCATGGCGCGTTCAACAAATGAATCCTTCAAAAAACCACAAAAGTCCAGAGTCCATGGCAAAAGCTCCACTGAATTTTCTTCTGTTTTTTTTGTTGCTGTTGAACAGGGGACTGTGACTGTACCTCCTCTCGTTCCCCTCTTCTTTTGCTTAAGAATTTCCAACTTCCGGCTGCAAAACGTGGCAAGTGGAAATGGAAATGGTAGCAGAGCGCAACGAGGAAGCAGCAGCAGCAGTTTTGTTCTCCGAAATGTCAAGGACACAACAATTACAGCAGCAACAAGAAAGAAAGGCGAAGTATAACGAATATTTGGATATCCTACAAGATCATTCGATCCGTATACCAAAGATTTCAATGCTATGGCAACTATAGGATATGGTCACATGATCTTGAAACTGAAAATCTGTATACAAAAAAAAAAAACACAGCTAAAAAGAAAGTCCTGGTCAAGGAGATAGGGTAACCCAAAACCAAAATACCCTCTAAATACCCTTTCGGAGGAGAACAAGCAGAGAAATTAGGATTGGGGGAGGGGATGGGGATGGGGGCAAGAACAGCAGCATTCACGCCACCACGTTGTTGTCGTCGTCGTCGTCGTCGACGCCATTGAGAGAATGCTGTAATTAATTATTGTGGCACACATGCACACGCACCCACACATTGCGGCATGGCCGAGCATACAAAATGGCCACTTTGTTGACAATTCTTGCGGCCAAAACTAACGGTGGAGGGAGGCAGGAAACAGCAATAGCAGGAGGCAGAGTAGTAGAGGAGGAGGACCGACAGACCAAGGTTCAAAAAGGCTATGCAGAAGCTGTAAGACAAAGTTTCCCCGAAAATTCCAGTGGGAAAGACACTCTCGAAAATGTTGACAGCAGATTTTGAGGTAAATTCAAGGGAACTACGGGGTAAGCGATCCACTTGGGTAGTACTTGGGTACTCATGAGAATAATCCATTAAGCTATTTCCATGCAATTTCATTCCCGTTTCATCAATTATCATTTTCAATTCCATATAGTTTCCCAATCCTTAGTAATCCTTACTAATCTTTATAGCCATAATATTCGTTAAGTTTTTCACTTAATTTTTGTTCATTTCTTAATTTTCTCATTTCACTCCTTTTTCCCTCATTCTCTTCGATTTCTTCAACTTTTTTCCTTTCGGCATTTAATTTTCCACATTTCTATGTTTTATTCTTCATATTTTTGTGCACCAATTAATATTCCATTCCCCAATACGAAATGACAAAACAAGAGAGAAGGTAAATCCCCTAATTTCTGACCCAAAAGGGACTCCCTGGCCTGGTCACAATGAACTTTATGTCCCCACGTATCATCCCATGTGATATCTATGGCGGAATGCTTCCTTCATCCTTCATCTGTACCCCCGCTCCCAGTCCCCACCAACCCCCCCACCCACCTGTGCTATTTATAAATGACAAACGCAGAATTTTTTCCCATCCTTCCTGTCCTGAATGGTCGCCAACAAATGCCATCAATCAAAATCAAAAAGAAAAAAATACGCAAAAAAATAAATGCAAATAAATACCCCCGAAAAGCAGACTTTCGTCTGACAAGAGGGAAAATATTCTATGAAGGGCAGGGGGAGGGGCAGGAGGGGGAATTCTTATGGAATCCAGTCAGAGGTGAAACGAATTGCATGACAACTGAAAAAAAAGAGAGACTTAAGAGGAGGATTCGAAGGATTCTACCCCACGCATTCTAGAGGTAATCCATGGCAAGGAGAGAGGGGGAGGGGGTTGGGGAACTGTAGGAATGTTGGGTGGTTTTCCTGGAATTAAATTAAAAACGTTTAAAATGCGTGCTGCATACTTTTTGGCGCTGTCTGCCAGACAAGGGATGACACTCCAGTTTTTCCCTTTTTCCCCCCTCCCCGCCCCATCTGTGTTTCCTTTGAGTGTGGGAGGGTGGTGAGGGGCTTGTAACTTTTCTTTCTCTATATTTTTCTGTGGCAACATGTGTGCGTCGTCTGTGTTGCGGGGTAAAACTTTGCTGGTTCTTTGAGAGTATTATTTCATCTTGAGGAAAAAACTTAAGTAGCCACAAAAAAAAAAAAACCAGAAAATCTGACAGGCAAATGCGATGCTGCGGCTGCTGCTGCTGCTCATTAAGCCCAGGACACACACACATGTCCGGGGGAGGGGGGGCAGTGAGCTTAAGCTGTCAGTCATGTGCAAAAAGGACACAGAACACAGAACTGCGTAGCAAGAGAGACTCTGCAGAGTTTCCTTCTTCGAGTTAATTGAATTCTACGTAGTTTAAGTTATACGACGACAAAAGTCATAAACTTTCCCCTCCTTTTGCTCATATGCGTAAAACTCAAAGCATACCCCCCCCCCCCCCCCCCCCCCCCCCCCCCCCTCTTCGCCTGCTTTCTCCTACTTTCTTCAGCTTTCCAGTTATTTATGGCAAGCGTGCACGTCACTTTATGGGAACGAATGAAGGAAATCCTGGGGTTCTTTGGGGTTCCTGGGGTTACTTTTATTGTCATCTATGGGCACCGAAAAACTGCTCGTGCCGCGGCACTTAAACTGCTTTATTATAGGCACAATAATGACAAGAGGGGTGCGGGGAAGGAGGGGTGTTGTGCTGGTTTATCAAAAGGAAAGGGTTAAGAAAACAACAATTAAAGTGCAAAAGTTATGCAGAATACAGATTTATTTCACATGAAATGTAACTCAAAACTTCACGAAAAGAAGGAAAAAGAATTTTTTTTTTTTTTTGCTAGAACTAAAGACTGAAAGACGATACATAGTATATATATGTATATAGATAGATATATAGAGATACATATATGTTAATATTTATTTATTTTTATTATTTTGTATTTGTTATTTATGTTTATTAATGGAATTAATAAATATTTTTCCCCTGATAACTAAAGAATTTTACTCAAAGAAAACCTCAAAATAAGTGAAATGTTACCCTACAAGGCTGCTCAGCTAAGCCACACTGGAAGAGTGTCATCTAAGGGTAAATAAACCTTGCTTATGTATTTTTTTAGTGTATTTTTTGTCTTTTCTTCTCATTATTTTCCATTGATTTTCCCATTAAATGTACATATTTAAAATGTTTTTTTTTTTATAATTATTTTTGCTATAAACGGTCTTCAAAGGAAACCAATTTTTTTTTTCATATATAGAAACCCCTCAACAGTTGGCAGTTGGAGAAAATGAGGGAAAATGTGTGGAAAAATATATATGTATGTGTGTATGTGCGTTTAATAAATAAAAGTTGAGGATGTGTTTGGTTTCAATGGGATGAAGTTTTCTTGTGTTATGACTGCACATGACATACACTCACCACCCAAAACCGACCTCATCCAGAGGGTAGGAATAGGAGTAGGGGAAGCAGTAGATGTAGTAGTAGTAGTAGTAGTAGTAGTAGTAGTAGTAGTAGTAGTAGTAGTAGTAGTAGTAGTAGTAGTAGTAGTAGTAGTAGTAGTAGTAGTAGTAGTAGTAGTAGTAGTAGTAGGAAGAGGAGTAGGAATAGGAGTTGGAGTGGGAGTAGCAGTGGCTGTGGCAGTATGAGTAGAGGATGCAGTGTGGCACTTCCGCTACAAGCTATTCTTAGTCAATCACTATTCTTCTTGTACTCTCCTTTTTGTACTCCCTTTCTGATGCCACTGCTACTCGCTTCTTGCATCCCCGACAGAGGCTTGCCCAACCCACAGGGCCAGCCCACGGACTTAATAACACTTTAAATTACTTTCATTTCCGTTTTTGTTATTCCAAGCGCGTCGCCACGACAGCTGGAGCAGGCGGAGAGGGCGGAGCAGGGGCGGGCCCCTGTGCTCTCCTCTTGCCGTCTTTCCGTCTTCCCCGTTTTCTTTTTCTTTTGAGAAGCGCATTCCTCGGCTCTTGAGGCGGCGTTTGCTTATTCTTAATTAAGTTCCCTTCACTACGTAGGCGGCAGAGGCAGTGGAGTAATAATAATAGCGAACAAAAGAAACCAATAAATTTAAAGAGTTTTTAGGGAGATCTATAACATAAATAGGGTGTATGGAAATCGTGGCTATCGGTTCATTTTTATAGCCAGAATAATGCTTGTTCTCTCTCTCTCTTCCAGTGCGGCTTAGCAGTGAAGTATGATTGGAGTGCACTAGCTCTCTAGCCCTTATGGGTGCTAAACATAGTCGTCCAAGATATTTATTTATTATTTATTTATTTATTATTAGATACCGTGGAACTCGTGCGCTTACCCCCGGCTCACTAGCACGCACTGATATAAGCCAGGATCACTGCGACGACCCACAACTTTTTTATAGCTATGATAGAGAGAGATAATGGATAGATGCAAGATCTCTGGGCAGATCAGATGATTCGACTTTGGCATTTCTTTAATTTAATTATAAAAAAAAAAAAGAAATTCCCTATTGAATTACCATTTAAAATCATTTTAATTCTCCCTTCGAATGCACTTCAATTTGCAGCTTAAGAGAGTGTCAATCAAACTCTCTTGCTCTCTTATTATTTCTTCTCCCACCTCCCCTCCCCCCTCTCCCCATCTTTCTTCGCTTGCATTCCGGAACAAAGAGAAATGCGACGCCTGCGCCTCAAGCAGAAATGCCGCCCAAGTCGACGTTGGCGTTGCCGTTTTGCGTTGGCGTTGGCAGCGCAGTCTGCTTCAGCAGCGCCATGTTTTTGTATGCATCTCCATTTCGTGCGTCTCTCTCCTCTTCTGTTTGTTTCTGTCTCTGTCACTCCTGTCTGAGTGTGCGGCCATTTGCTGTTGCTTTTTGTACACACAAGAAATTTTCGAGGTTAACATGCCGGCAATTAATTTTGTGCATCCGAGAAATGCACTCGAAATTCAATTTACGCAGCCATAAAATACAGAAAACCCATCCTTCCACATACGCCATGGAAAGCCATGGAAAGAGAGAGCGAGAGAAAAGAGGCAGCGATTGGCAGATTGCATTTTTAAATCCGCTTAAAGCAGCAGCGTAGAGGCGGTGGGGCCGTTGGGTGGTGGGAGACAGCCAGCCAGCGTAAGCGAGAGCCATCCTTCAATGTTGGTCAGCCAATTAAAAAATATGAACGCACAACAGGATTAAGCAACGAGAGGAGGCGGAAAAACTTCAGGGAAAATGTATGTGGGCGGGAGGAAGGGAGGAGGAAGGACAGCAAAAGTTGGGAGTTGAGAGTCAGAGACGCAGGCGGAGGCGAATGCGGAGGCGAATGCGGAGGCGAATGCGGAGGCGAATGCGGAGGCGGAGGAAAAATTCTCTTGTTTCTAGCCATTCACATGCCACAAGTTTCCATAGCTGCTGCACAGCGAAAGACAGAGAGAGGAGGGAGGGAGGGAGAGGGGACAGTGTGTGAGCCATGTCCAGCGAAGGGCTAGGCAGAGGGAGAGTATTATGGGAGGGCCAGCAGTGTGGCCAGCTGCGAGCAACGTCAAAAGGAGCAGCAGTGTGTAGCAGCAGAAAACTGCAATACAGCGACATAAATAGATTTAAGCGCCGCAGGGATTTATATTTCTTATTGGACTTTCTATTTTTTCTTTTTCTTTCAGTAAAAAGTTTAGAAATTACCCCCCGTCCGAATGTAATTGAAAAGTTTGCACAGAACAAGGGATGGGGATGAGGATGAGAATGAGGGGGTACATACATGTATATTTATGGGCAGCCAACATGGGATATGGGATTTGTGCGAAACAGCCAATATATGTACAAATATATGTAGATAGTTTTAGTTTTATATACAGGAATATCTCACATATGTATGTGTGTATGTACTCGTATTCCCGCCCCCTCGGCAATTGTCTAAATGCAATGGTTAAACTTTTCAGTTGACAAAACAGGAAGTGGTCCCAAAAGGGCGGTTGCTGGAGGAGGTCTTACGATAGGGTTTCTGAAGTTTCTTTGATGATAGATAGAAGGATTTATAGTTTATGCTTTCTCAAGTTCTCTTGCTCTCGCTCTCCCTCCCTCTCTCAGTCTCATTGTGTTCCAATTGCAATTTGCATGAGAAATGGTGCTGCTGCCCAGGGATGTGGTTTTCAAGAGAAGTGGAGGGTGGGGGTTGGAGGTTTACAACTTAAATGGAATTCAAATTGAAACAGAAGAGGGGTCATGCCCTCAGTCTGAGCGCCTACATCATGCATATGCACCTTCCATGGAAGCCACAATTTGAGCATAGACAAGGATGCAGAGAGAAAGAGGACTGGGACGCAGAGAAATCGAAAAAGAATCGAAAACCAAAGAAATAGAAGAGAAAAAACAAAGAAACATAAGAAAAAGAAGCCAAAGACTACATTGAAACGATTGGAAAGGAACATTTTCCAAGAAACATTGAATGAAGAAACAACAACTGGGATGCAAAATTGTTTCTATAGAATCAGTGAAAAGTTAAAAACGGATTTATTTACTGGAAGTAAATGATCTCACCATTTGAACTATGAAAATGAAACGAAAGTGATCGTAATACGCAACTGTACCTCTATAATAAGCATAAATGAGCAAGAAATCGATCAAAAGCAAATGAAAGACAATCGATGGACATGGGTATACCATTCTCCAAGTGTTAAATGGATAAATAAAGACAGAAAACATACCTCAAATAGAGATTATACATATGTAGGTGTAAATTTAAACGAAATCCGAAATGGAATTGGAACGCCTCGTCTGAACAGCTGAGGAATGGTAATTATGGAATGAAATATCAAGCAAAGAGCATCTTTACATCTTAAGCTTCCCCAGCAAAGCAGAGGACAAAGAAGGGGCGTGGCATGAGGCAGCAGGCAGTAGGCCTGACAAACCAAATAATTTGATGTAAATGCTAACTAAACATTCAAGCATTGCACACACACACACAGACACACACACACTAAAGCAAACAAACAATCTACACATGAGTTTTGGTCGAGTGAAACTTTAGTTTTTGGTTATTTGCTTAGCTCCAGCCCAACCCCTCACTTGCAACCCACCACTTGCCACCCAGCACTTGCCACCCACCCCACTTGCCACCCTCTTCTTCTCTTTGGCCATGGCTATCGCTTGCAGCTGTTAACTTTGATTTATGCCATTTTGTTGGAGGCCCTAAAACAATGGGACGCAGGCAGGCAGGCATGGAGGGATGGAGGGAGGGAGGCAGGGATGAGTATGGTGGGGCATAATGGCTGGATCGGGAACCGGGTTGCTATGCAACAATTTAATTGCCAAAATGACTGTTTATTGATTTATGTGGAAAAATGCAGATTAATGCCATTTTGTAGTCGACTACTGGCTACAGTAGGGCTACCCCTTCCCTCCACCACCACCCCCTCCCCCCCTGCCCCTGCCTATTTATCTTTTATTGAATGAATGAAAATGAATGCAAATTTCATGGCTGTAATATGGCTGAAATTTTTGGCTTGTACAATTTTCTGTAACTGTAAATCACACTCAAAACACACACACACATAAACACACATTTGCATAATATTTTCTGTGTGCGTGTGTGTGTGTTTATATTTGTTCATTTATGTACGTTTATGGAATTTTCATGCAGAATATTTTCAATATTTGTGATCTATTTATTTAGAACAGCAGCCAAACGGCAAATCCATCCGCTTAATTATGGCCAGATTTGATTAGATATACATAAACATACGACTATACATATGTATATGCCGTTATCAAATATATAAGTATCTATAAGGGGGCGCTGCAACAACCATTAATTACTGTGTGCCGGCATGCGGCATGTGGCAGTTACAACAAATTCAAAAAGTTTTCATTAAATACAAATTTGCAAAAATGTACTTCAGATACAAAATGTATCCATCCATTATTCGATCAAATGATATATGTATGTATGTGAATATGTATTATGCGCACATTCATTTCGATTTATATGTGGAAATCAATTTTTACATTTTCACAACATTTTCCAACCCAACCTCCAACCCCCGTTTCTCGCTTTTTCGCTTTTTCGCTTTTTTATTGTGTCAATTTTGCTGTAAATAAATTTAGTTTTGTCGCAAAAGTTTATAATAAATCACTGCAACAGAAAGTTACTTGTGTCCCAAAGCTGCGGCAAGGGCCACGCCCCACGCCCTGCACAGGGAGCAGGCGACCCACGCAACCCCAAAGTGCAGCAGCAGCAACAACAAAAACGCAACTTTGTTCGTCCAACGATTGTCGCTTGTTGAAAATTTCCAAATTGCACAGTGGTTCGAGAGCCATTGGGTTGGTGGGCAGCGGGTGGTGTTTAATTATTAAAGATAAGTGTTGGTTGAGTCCGTGCCCTAATGAGGGCGAGAGAGAAATAAATCACGAGAGCTGCCACCAAAAGTGCTGCAAAAATGGAAAATGAAGGAGAGCGAGAAGCGAGAGAAAGAGACAGAGAGAGAAGTAGAGAATACCTTGGCTATGATTTATGAACTGAATTGGTAATATAGTAAGCCAACTATGTTAAAAGGATATATTTTTGGGATATTTATGAAAGATTTATGGGGAAAAACTCTGAAAATTGTTATATTACATTTTATAATTTATTTTTTTAGTTTCGGTATAAGTTTTTGTTTGTTATTATTTACCTATATTTCTCTAATATTATTTATTTATTTGTGTATTATACTATCTTTATTTTTAATAATATATATATATATTTTTTTATTTATATTTATTATTTAATTTTGATCTTTCACATTTCTATAAGATTCCATTATTCTTGCCCCACTGCATCCACTAGAAAATTTGCAATGCAACAAACTGGCAAAAACTTCTCGAACTCCCACAGAGGAGCACCGAAGGGAGGCAGGACTAAACCACACCACACACACAGACGCAGACAATGTTTGAACAAGGAAGAGCGTGAATGAGTGTGTCCCGGGCAGCCACGTACCAAACAACTGTAACCGACGTTACCCTCTCCACACCTTTGCGGGAGGGAGGGGTGTGTGGGGTGGGAGCATGACTCCAGGGTATATCCATCCATCCATCCATCGAAGAGCCCACCCAACAGACACCCAACTAAACAGATTTGCGATGGCGCGGCGTCGCATGAATAATTTGCCAAATTAATAAATAATCACGGATTTTCTGGTTTGTTAGCTTTACTTTTTTTTTTTTTTCCTATGCCCCTTCCTCCTTCCTCCCCCGCCCCCGGCACGGCTCCGCTGTGGCAGGCCCTAATTCAAATGCTAAGCGCCATGAATTTTGCTCCCCAATGAGCACAAATTGGTTCGACGGTCATGTGAATATTGTGTGGAATATGTAGTATCTCTCTCTCTCTCTGTCTCTCTCTCTGTCTCTGGCACTGGTTCCGCGTCCGTGTCCGTGTGTTTCCATGGTCATCATTTCTGTTTTTTTTTTTTTTTTTTGTGGAGGCATGGAATTGATCAGCCACGCATTAAGCTCCTGGCTCTGGCTCTGGTTCTGGCTGTGGCTGCTGCCACATCTAATGGATTGTCTGATATTCCCCTCTGGCTCTGGTTCTGGCTCTCTGGCTCTCCTCTGTGGACTGTCCCATATCTGGCTGTCCCTTCCTCCTCCTGGATTATGCTCTCTGGAGTTCTGGTAATCAAATTGAATTTACATACATGCGTGGCGAGATTTTCATCTGTTTGGCAGAACAATTGCAAATTAAATATAAATGGTTTTCCATGGGTAGGGTAGTATCCCCCAGAGGGAGGGAGACAGCATCGAATGTGGAATGCGGAACGATGCTTTTTGGGTTGGAAAGATTGCTTTTTTTTTTAGTTTCGTTTTAGATTTCAGATTTATATTGATTTTGTTGCATTATATTTTATTTGTTTTGCCTTAGTTCTGGTTCTGGTTCGCTTTAATTCCCCGCTATTTTGTTTCAATCTCAAACGTTTCTAACCTCATTTTCAGGCATGGAGTGTGGTCCTTTTGGGTTGCACCATCGATTAACATTTGAAAAGTATTCGATTGCTCTTTTCTTTACTGTTTTCTAACGCAATTCTAAACTGAAATCCATGTATTTTAACCATAAAGAGGATTAGGACAGCTGTTCATTCTTTCGTTTTGTTTTTGTTTTCCATTCTCAACTGTCTCTAACCGTATTTATCTTTGTAAAATCCTGCTGAACAAAAGTAATTGATTCGATGAAGAAACAATTAAAAAAAAGGATACGTTTGAATAGAGTTCGGAATTTTTCCACAAATTAACTTACCAAAAGCACAAAAAAGAGTGAAAAAAAAACGTTTTATTCCCTTTTCGATGCCCACTAGATGCAAAAAATTCCATTTCATTTCATTTAATGCCATTTCGCAGGCATCTCTCCGACATTCTCTCTGGGTTTTCACTCGATGGCTTCAATTAAAATGGCAATTAAGAAATTTTTACTTCCGTAACAGAAACTTTACAGTTTTCCACACACGTACACACACACACACAGACACACACACATACGTATGCACTCTCCCATATTAACGGAAATTAATTTCAGTGTTTTCCCATCCTTCATCCTGTCGCTCCCGCCCCCGATCCCCGCTCCAGCTCCAGCTCCCACGCTCGGCATTTTTTCCACTCATGTGCTCTGCTCTTTTTTGTTTTACTCTTTAGTTTTTCTTTCCCTTTTTGTTTCTATCACAATGCCCTCGCTGCTCAGGGTTTTTCCTTTTCGAATTTTCCTCTACGTTTTTTTTTAATGTTTTTTTGTGCTGCTGCCGCTGCTGCTGTTGCTGCTGCTTTGGCAGCTGATGTTCATTTCCTTGTGAATGCACAACATGCGGATAAATGGGAATGAGAATTGCAATGGAAATATGAAAATGGAAACTCAGGCCAAAGTCAAAGTGAAAGCCCCCCTCCCCGCGCTCCCCCCCCTACTCCAGAGAGGAAGTTTTCTGTCTGGTGTATTGAATGCATCATCATATGCCTGAATGAGTGAATGAATGAATGATTGAGGGTCTCTGCCTCATACTCTGTGATTGATGCTCGACGTATCATATTCCAGGAATATCAATATTGATATCCTTCCTGTGCAGTCCTGTAATTATGCTCCGCCACCCCCCCACCAGCCTTTCTATTTATGGACTTAACTTCCTTTAACTAGCGCTAGTTTAGCCTAACTAACTATGTAGTTCATTAATTATTAAACACTGCTGCTAAAACGGTTATCGAAAGGACAGGCAGCCATTTCTTGGTAAAATCAATGACCGACAGACAGACAGACAGACAGACAGGTAGGGGCATGCAACCCATGCAACAACCATCAAAATAGAGGAAATGTGCCATGACTTTCCACATTTTGGGAGAGGTGGGGGTGGGTTGATTGCGTTCTTTGATTGATAATTCTTGGAAAACATTTAAAGGGAGTCCATGCCACATTTCTGGGGGCCACCATTGACGAGACATTTTGTTCGATTTGAATGGGGGAGGAGGAGGAGGAGGCATTGCCAAAAGGGCAAAAAACCATGGTCAATCATTAGGCACATGGCAGTTCCATTTCAAGGGGCAACCTTTCGATTGCATATAGACTCCGTTACTGCCTCCTACTACATATACCCTCCACTTGACCCCACCCACTCTCTGTCTCCCTCCCTCCCTCTCTCTCTCTCTCTCTCTCTCTCTCGCTCTCTCGCTGTATTCATGTGGTGAGGCCCTATTGCAGAGCAGAGAGCAATGTTCATGTCTAGAAATGCAAATTGCAGACAATCAATGAACACAACAAAAACAACAACAACAACAACAAACAAGAACAGAAGAACAATTTGTGTGTGTGGCTGTGTGTGTGTGTGTGTGTGTGATGGCTGACCCTCTTGAATAGCCAGGCAACCATACGAGTCCTTCAGTTCTTGCACCCACTATAGGTTCCTCCTCTGTTGCCGCTACCGCCACCGCCACCGCCACCGCCTCTCCCCGTCAATCAGGTGTTGAGGCAGTGTAATTTATGCTTCGTCTGCTTAAATTGCCCCCACATACCCCACCAAGACCAAGACCAGGATCAGGAGACCAGGACCAGAAGGATCCAGTATCTGAAGCAATATTCAAACGCAATCCCCTGGTTGTCTGGCAAATTAAAGTCCTTGAAATGGAATTCCAAGTCTGGCAAATAATTAATGTGCAACAAAACAGAGACACACACACACACAGAGTGGAAGAGAGAGAGAGAGAGTAGAGTAGAGTAGGGATAGGGGGCGGGGGCTTGCAGCTTGAGCTCTTGGCACTTTGCGGTGCCACTTGATTCGGTTTGCGTAATGCAACAAAGATGCATCTAACTTAATTAGCAACCAAAGGAGTCTGGAGACCAAGTCCAAGTCCGAGTCCAAGACCTCCTCCTCCTTTCTTCAGTATCAGTAGAATGTCCTTTCTGCTTTGGCCATGTTTTGCGGTTTCTTTGGTCTCCTCTCAAGTCCCCCAAAAAGTCCCCCCGCCCCTCGTACACATGTGGCACCTCTCGTATGTATGTGTACATGTGCATGTATGTGGCATGTATTCAAGTACTTTTGTGGCTGAGGCAGAGAAAAGCCTGACAGACAGCAAACGGAATGGGTAAAAGCAATTAGCAAAATCAAGGCACACGGAAAAATCTCTCTCTCTCTCTCCTTGTCTCTTGAGGAAAACTCACGTTAGTCAAGGTCGGACCTTGATTATCTCTAGAGCTACGATGCGCCGCCCATCAAATATTCAAAAAGGTCAGATATCTTCAATCTCTTTTCGCTCTCTAAAGTTTTGTTTTCTTTTTTCCTATTTTTTGGTCCGTTTTCCGTGCAGGAAAAGCGTAAAACTGTTAAGAACTTTTGCAATAACTCTTGAGGGTTGATTGGACGGCGGGAAAAGCGGGGGGGAAAAAATCCGCGAGCAACCATAAAATATTGTTTTTACTCCCTTCACCAGTACCCGCTTTCGTTGTGGTATAAAAACCAAAAAATTAACGCAATGCATCGATGTCCGTGAGTCCGAGAGGTTTCCACTCTGCGGAAAATTCCAAGAGCTGCAAGGATGGGAAGGATGGGAGTCCAGTCCAGAGTCCACGAGAGGGTACAACGTCCGGCGCATCAGACGAGCGGGGGTTAGCTCGGAAAAGGGCGTGAAAACCGCGTAATAATAAAATATGATACGAAAACCTTGTAAAGCGACTTTCAGACAATTTATAACAGGCAAGGGGCGGAAAGGGAGGCGGAGGGGGAGGGGGAGTAGCAGAAGGAGCAACAGCAGCCCGCAGCAGCAAAAGTTCGGTCGTACAAAGGAAGGAAGGAGGGAGTGAAGATAGGATGGTGTTACAGAGGGCGACGGACTCTCTCTCTCTCTCTCTCTCTCTCGCTGGTGTTGTATGCCATTCGATTAAAGTTGGGGCGAAAGAGCAAAAACAACGGCGTAACACAATATTGGATTTGCCACATCCAATAACAGTAAAGAAAAAAGAAGGGATGCCTGGGCACACAGTGGGTGTCAAGGGGATCAACTTTGGGGGTTTTAGAAAGATTGGCACCACACAAAAAAAAGGGGGGGGGGACGGCGATAATTTAGCGATAAATTGGTTTAAACGAAACAAAATAATAAAAAATATACAACTGAGGATGGAATTATTTCTGTTGTATTGTACAATCGATACTTATCGATGACTATTCAAAAGTCGATTATTAATCGAAACTCGATTGCATTAGCAATGGCCAAAAAATTAATTTAAAATCGATCAATTTCAAATGTTTACCGCATTTTGTCAATTTTTTCATAATTTTTCATCAATATTGCATTATGAAACGATGATTATTAAAGTTAAAGTTAACTTCATTTCGATAAATAACCAAGAAAAAGTGCGGAATAAACTGTTATCGATCCATTCCTGCTGGTGGTACTCCCACGTTTTGTACCACACACAAAAGAACCGCTTGCTCGCCACTCGAATGCATTTGCAATCCAATTTATTGCCCCACGAAATGCAACCATCTGAGGCAACAACAACAAAAAGGACGATGACGACAACAACTTGGAGGCGAGAACAATCGAAAAGGAAGAGGTAGGAGGTGGCAGGCAGGAGGCAGGAAGCAGCACTGCAGCAACAGGAAGACCCAAGTGGATAATATTACACACCAAACTGAACGGCGGCCACCAGGAAGGCGATGACGACGACGATGATGATGAAGGGGCTGTGGGGGCTGCTGCTGCTGCTGCTAGGGGACTAAGCATTTTGTGGGGTCAACTGTAGGCGTTGAAGGAAGTGCGCCTTTCGTTTCCATGTCCTGCATCGGCATCGGCATCGGCATCCGCCTCCACAACTGTTCTGGCTTTCATTTCAATCTTTTCCTCTCTTCTTCCGCCGCCCCCTCATTTTTTTTTTATTGAAATATTACCCCAGAGTCGGATCTGCACTTTGAACTTCCACCCACACGCAAAAAGCGAGAGGAAGAGAGAGAGCGTGGGCTTCTGCGGCAAAATGTCAAGTGTCAGTGACGATGAGAGGATGGCCAGTTTTTTGTGGGCCGCCGCCAAATGTCAGGATGCGTGGCACGTGCGGTGGCTACAGCAACGGCAGCAACAGCAGCAACAGTCCATGCCCCCACTAGAAGCTGCAGCAGCAGCATTGGGCTGTCACTTGCAGTTAAGTTTCATAATTTGGTAGAGGAACAGCAGCAGCAGCGGCAGCAGCCTCCTGCCTCCTGCCTCATTGCATTAGCCGCAGGATAGACCCAGCCAGATGTTGTGGCAGCTGCACCAATTTGTTGCCAGACCACGGGAGAGACAGTTTTAAGCTTTAAGAAGCATTTTACAAGCACAAGATAAATACAATTTGTGTCCTTTGGTATCTCTCTGGCGCAAGCGAGCAAAGCGAGTGAGCCGAGGGTTGACGCAGAGTATTGCCCGCTAGTATATACAGATCTAAAGATAAATGGGGGCTCTTTAATACATACAATCTATCGATTCCTTTCTGGAACAGTGTAGAAATGGCCATGGTATCCACACAGTTTGTGGTGCCTGAGAACGACTCGAAGGGTATCCCCATAGTCGGTTAACACCACTAGTAGTAGCGTATCCCCATAGTCGGTTAACACCACTAGTAGACGGTTTTTTGTTTGCTTTTCTTTGGCTTGTAGCAATTTCCAGAGCTGGCTCAAAGCCGCATGTTTTTTGGTCGCTTGCCATATAAGCCTGTGTCTCTCTCTCTCTCTCTCTCGCTTTGCTTGTGATCCTTTGTGCTCTCTGTTCGCACTACTGTTCGCCAGTGTTTATTTGCATTGTCCGCTCGTTCGTGTCGTGTCCTTTATGTCACTGTCGTTTTCCGCCCTCTCTTTTGCTCTCTTTTGCTCTCTGTGCACTTTGTCACTTTTGTTTTAACGCTTACGCTTTATTGAGTTAATCGCTTTATGTCCCGTTATTTTCCCCAGGGCACCCTCATTCCCCGGACTGCCATTCGCCCTCTACCCCCTCTGCTTCTCTCATTTACCCCTCCCCTTTTTGGTAACCATCCTTTCTTTGGCCAATATTTGCCTTTCTGCACTTTTGCCAGCTCAACACTTTTAATTAATCCAGCAGCCCGGAGATAGTTGCCCTCCCACTCCTCCTCTATCACTCTCTCTCTCTCTGTCTCTTTATCCACCTGCATTGTTGCTTTTTCAGCTGCTGGTTTTTCCTTCATTCCATTCCCCGCATTAAGCCCTGTATTTTTTGTGTCCTGCTCCTTTTTGGGGCAAATAAAGTTTAATGTGTTTTTATTGATTCCATCAGCGTGTGGGGGGTGGCCACTCTATAAATATATCACCCTCTCTCTTACTGTCGCTGTCCCTCTCTGTTGACTTAACCCTTTGCTGGCCAGCTGGAATTTTGATTGAGCATGTTTGTTGATTTATGTGTGTGTGTGTGCCGCCGGTTGTGGAATTTATGGTGCGGTCGCTCAAAAGAGTACAAAAAACATACAAAAAAAAAAAAAGAGAAACTCGTATAAAAATTACAGCTGAAAAACCAAACAAACTTAAATAATGCTTCAACAAACAACGCACCAACGCATCAAAATAATTGTAAATCAACCAATGAAAAATTGAAATACATTAAAAAAAAGAGGAAAAAAGAAATGTTAATGTTTTGTGTGTGCCAAAAAGATCAAAGTGCAACGGAAAAAAAAGGAAAATTCAATGCTCAATTGACAGGAAAAAAGGATGTTTGCGAAAAAATTCGCTACAAAAATTGCTTAAAAAGTGATTAAAATTTACTGCCGGAATCGATTTAAGGATAACGACGATACAGAGAGAGTTTTAATTTAATTTAAATTTAATTTAATTATTCATACTCCAGAAATATCAAGAGCACAAAGTCAAAGCAGCAGCACCTTCCACTCAATGCCCTCTCGCTCTCTCTCTCTCTCTCTCTCCCACTATGCCTACCCTCTCTACACAGGGCATCTCTTTTCAAAGACTTAAAATTTGGACTGCTTTAAATTGATTTCGGTTAAACTGCTTGCCAATAATCTGTTTCCAACTGCTTCAACTGCTTGGAGCATCTAATCTATGGTTTGCGTTTCAATGCTTTCGACTTCTTTGCACTGCTTGCTAATGCTTATTGCTCTTTCTGCACACATATGTATACAGAGAATTCCTGGATGGATATATGGCTTTTACCAAAACTGCTTTGCGATTCCAAGTAAATATTTTGGCCAAAACAGAACGCAGGACCTTAATCAGGACTTTCATGGCAACTTTAGTGCCATCAAAGGCAAAATTTGTTTATATTCAAATACGGGAAAACCACTCAACTTTAAGCTTATACAAATTTCGAAAAGTCTCCTTTCCGAACACTTTATCCTTGATGCCTTTCCAATGAAAATTGTATAACTCTCCTCTTTGTTTTTTTTGTATTCCAAGAAGAAGCTTTTGCATTCCAAATAGGAAGAGGAGTTGAGGCCACATTATGTTGCATTTAGCAGGCGACACATTTGCATAACACTCATACGACCCGTGGGGATTTAATGGAGATAAAGGGAGACAGAAAGAGAGGGACAGAGAGAGAGAGAGAGAGAGAGAGAGGGACAGATAGCGAGGGAATGGCATAGTGAGGGATAGCCATGGAATATGTAAATAATATTTCAACAATAATTGCTTTTGAAACTTAAGTGCCCAAGCAAACGTCCAACTGTCTTACCCAGCCACCCATCCACCCCCCCCCCCCCTAAAGCCACCCCCACAAATTCAATTTTCTCATGAGATACCAGAGAGAGATATAACACAAAAGAGAGAGAGAGAGAGAGGGAGCTGGCGCTGCTGCTTCTGGCAGCTAAAAATAATTAAAATTTAAAACGGAATAAAATGCACAAGAATAACATTTACATTTATGCGTTTCTATCATCCATTCCTTCCATTTCCCCCAACCCCAACCCCATCCACGCCCCCGCCCACTGTCGGTTTCCGCTTCAGCTTTTCTTTTGCTTAACGAAATACAATTCAAATTCAACAAGTTGGAAGGAAAAGGCAGCAGGAGGAGCAGCAGGAGCAGCAGCAGGAAGGAAAACGCAGCAGCAGCAAAATGCTCTCAAGTGTGCGCCCTACCCCTGCCCCTTGCCCCCTGTCCCTGTTTCAAGAGTCCTGCGCCTGAATATACATAAACTTGTTGAAAATTAAACTAACTGTTTATAGTTATTGCAAAACTATCTAGTGGCGGATGCAGCGAAAGGGGCGAGGGAGGGAGGCAAGCAAGTCCTGCCCAAGAGACTGGAACCAAACGACAGAGAGAGAGAGAGAGAGAGAGACTGAGGACTTGTCGTCCTCAAAACGGAAATGTAACTTGAACATTGAATTGCAATGAAGAAAATTGCAGCTCCTTTTTCGAGGGGCCAGGGTGAGGCGGGGAATAACGATTGAAATGATGATGTCTTCTTCACTGACTTCCCCTTCCCCTACCCCTTCCTTCGACTGAAACTCTCCTTCTTCCTATTTCTCTAAGGACATCTCTGTGTTGGCCTGCTTCAATATCTGATTATATAATCTCTTGTGTACTCAGGCATTTTCCAAACGCATTTCCACTCAAGCGAGAGAGAGAGAGAGTCCACTTGGACTTGAATTTGCTAGAACATTGCCCAAGGACAATTGGAATTGGATGGAGTATGGAATATGAAACGATTACGATGATATAGGAGATACAAGGATAATAAGGTATATCTGTGTACATATGTATATAACTCCAAGATGAATTGTGGCTACAGCAATGCAAATGAATTGAAAATGGTAAGTTCTCTCTCTTGGGGTAATCATAATCCTTCACCCTGAAAATATATCTGTATATGTACAAATGTATCTGCAAAATTCCAATAGATATTCTGCTTATCTCCAGCAAAAACAGCATAAGCAGTAGCATACTTTTCGGCATTCCATCGAATTAATTTCAAACATTTCGAGGTACAATTTTCGTAGCATACTTTTCGGGTGCTGAGAAATCTCAAATGCTTACGTTTCTTGGAATTTTTCTTGCCAATTATCATCGCCCAAAGAAAAAGCTAGAAAAGATGATTACTCTCAGCCACCTTTCCTTTGCCCCACCACCCCCCCCCCCCCCTCTAGGCACTAATTTCAGGAGAAATCACCTGAGCCTTAGCCCTTAGCCCCGTCCTAAGAAAACCACTTTATCTTGAAACTTTTTTGTCGGCAGACACTCCACACAAAAGTTTGTCAAGGCGAAGCGAAACAAAAACAAAAAACAGCCCCGACAAAACAAAAACTAATTATAATTAAAACAAATTTCAGTTTTGTTTAGTTTTTTTGTATTTTTTTTTCTGTTCGTTCTTCCATCTCCAACCATCAAGTGGAAGAATTTTTCGGGGGAAAACAGAAAGCAAATGCCGCCGTATAGCCGTGGGGCTAACGACACTCAAATCAAAAGCGATAATCTATGACCCCTTGGGCCAGACGACGACAACGACAGCGATGGAAGGAAAACCTTTCATAAAAATACGAGAGAGAGAGAGAGAGGTGGAGGAACGAAAAACGAGCAGAGAGAAGGAAAACACGAAATAAGTAGCCGCACTTTATATTTATGAGCAACATTCGCATGCAGCTTTAATGGCCATCGAACTGGAACTGGACATCAGAGGCAGCAGTGGCAGCAGTGGCAGGAGCGGCAGGAGCGGCAGCAGTGGCAGGAGCGGCAGCAGCGGCGGTAAGGGCGCAGGCAGCAGGCAGAAGCACAGGATACGATGGACGATGACGCCCACAAAAAATACATTTCCTTTTTGGATTATTTAACTGCCATTCGGAGGACGCGGACCGCGGACCGACAACGACGTTGAATGAATGAATGAATGGCGGCTGGGCGGCTGGGTTGATGATAGTGGGGAAAATGGCACCGAGGAAAAGGCAGTGGAGGCACAGCAGAAAATAGAAATACAAGTAAGTGAGAGGTAAGCGAAAAGCCAGAGCCAGAGCGACAGCGACAGCAAACGACAAGACCCGCAGGGCATGAAACCTCCTTCCCCCCCCTGCCCCGCCACCGAAAAAATAAAAAGAAAAGAAAATGCAAAGACGAAAATCGACAAGAGGTTTTCCATGACACACCACACCACACCACCTGAGGGGGGAGAGTGGCGGCTGAGCGGCTGGGGGAGGTAAATATTCTCTGACTGGTTATTTATTTGCTCGTTTATTTTCAGCACTTTTTCGGCGCATTTATTAGAAGTTGTTTTTGTTGCCTGCCAGGCACACAGCCACCCAACCACCCAACCAGCCACCCCCTACCGCACTACACACATACATATACACACGCAAAAGGGGTTGGATACGGAGATACGGATAAGCAGTTTTTCGCCAAGAATTTTCCTTCGACAGATAGACAGACAGACAGCTTGCCATCGAATTGAAAATCATTTGTAAATCAAATTGAAAATTTCTACCAAAAAGAGAGATTGCCCTGAAGAGTCCCCACAGTGAAAGTGGGTGGCTTTCAGGGGAGGGTAGGGGAGGGTAGGAGATGGGGGGTTGCTGTCGGTGGTTGGTAAATTTGTCAAAACCAGCGAACATCATTCGTCATGATGATGCCCGCCGATACCCCGCACGCTGGAAGGGGACGGGGGGATGGAGACGGACAGGAGAGAGGAGATTATATTTGAACAGCAATGAACTTTTGAGCCCTGCCCTCGGTCTCGGCTTTCGGCTCTGGCTTTGTGTCACAGAGCGCGAATGGGGGGAGGGGGGGGATGGGGGGTTGGGAGGGGAATCCTGGGGAAATGAGTCAGAAGCAGATAATGCTGATTAAGTTGGATGGAAACAGCATCGAGTCGAGTCGAGTCGAGGGTCCTCTGCCTGACTTGTCAACTCTCGTATCCCACGATATTCTTAATTGTTCGTTATTAATGATGCTACTCGTACGGGTCCTGCTCCTGCCAGTGCTTGTTGTCCTGTTGTCTGGGAATTTCCAAATTGAAAATGACCCCACCCCCCACCCCATCGCCCCCCGTGCCCTGTCTCACTTTGATGAATGTCCGAGTGTGAAAAACCACAAACAGACTAATTGATTGCCTGCAAAAGATTTTTGGGAATAGAACTCTCGGCCTTCAGGAGCTACAGGATCGTCAGGAGGAGGTTTGCCAACACACTCCCCCGTTCCCCTTCATCTATGTTGTTTGAAGATTGGACCCTGCTCCCATTTTGGGGGCTGTTTTTGAGAGGAGGTAGATACAAATCAGAACGATGCCCAGACCAGGCAAATTAATGCAAGCAACAAAACTGTCAGGAGCTTGATGGGGCATGGGGCATCCTCTCTCTCTCTTCTGTAGAGGTGCTACCTACAAACAGAGGGCTTGATGGCTCATGGCAGGAAGGAGAACCGCTTTGGGGAAAGCCTGCTGCTTGCAAGGATAATCTCGCATAGAAAGGCCCACAGAAACAGAGAGCACAGCCCAACCGCTGCAAAGGAAGGAAAAGCCCACCCACCCCACCTCCCCCCAAGAAGTACTCTCCGCAACGGTCCAACCAACCAGTGAGAGGGTCATAAATAAATTGCTGCTTGAGCAATTTTCAATAAATGACAGCCAGTCCAACCAGCCTTTGTCTCCTGCCTCCTTCCTGCCTAGAGGACTACTGTCTCCTATCTCCTGTCTCTTGTCAAACTGAGGAACTCCACACTTGACAATCAATAAGTTGAAAAGGAAATGGAAATGGAAAGGGAGACGGTCGACGGCCGACGGCAGAGTGAGATAACTTTTCAGTAGAATAGAGTAGAGTAGAGTAGAGTACAGGGTATGGGGGGAGGGGGTGGGAGAACAGGAAACAGAAGAAGGGCAGGCTACCAGTTAATAGAGGTAGTAGTTCTTGGAGAAGTGTAAAAAACACTTGAATTCCATTTTGCTGCTTTGCTTTTGTGCTGCTGATGGACGCACATAAATTTTCGATTATGCGGACCATTACACAGGAATTGAAGAAAATTCATCAGAACCAGAAAAGGGGAGGGAGGTAGGCGGGGGAGAATGCTCCCTGTGCTGTGCTCTTTTATCGGCATCAAAGAGAGAGATAGAGGATGCTCTGATATTTGGGATAGTGCAAATTAATATGCAGGACTCTCTCAATTGAAAGATAACAGAATGTGCCTCTAGCTTGAGTATATCAAAACAGCATTTACCAACACTGGAAATTACAATTTTAAACACTCGCTGAAAGAGTTTCAACTGAAATGGTCATCAAACCAAATGGTATGCCAGAATATCTACTTTGAGTACTTTGCTTCTTAAGAATCTACGCCAACTAGCATTTACCAACACTGGAAAAGGTGAATTTTAAAGCCCTACCTGAAGGATTTGATCTGAAATAATATGGATATAGTAGGCAGTTGTAACGGTTTTGGGACCTACCCCACCACGAAAAACCGCACATAACAACACTGTTATCTGTAATGTAGAATTTTAAAACACTGCGCGAACTAAACTCTACTTTAAATCGCTTTTCCATGTCATTTCGCATGCAAATTCCCCTACAGATTTCCATTCTAAATCGATTTCCGCAGAGATTAGTGCACAACCCATAACACCCCCACCCTCCTCGCACCCCCACCCCCACCCCCTCAAAAAGTGAGTACTCACCGTGGTTGTGGCCGGTGTGGTGGCCGTGTGCGGCGTATAGGCGGCATAGGCCGGCTGGGGGAGCGGCGCCGTGTAGCGGTAGGCGGCCTGCTGGGCCACGGCAGCGGCGGCGGCGGCAGCGGCCGGGGCATAGCCCTGCGGGGTCCAGCTGGTGGCGCCGCGATAGGGGGCGCCGGCGGCTAAAGCAGCGCCGGCAGCAGCAGCGGCTGGGCTCGTCATGGCCGGTGGACGCTGTGGCAAGGAGCCTTTAAGTGCAACGGCTGAGGCGGTTAGCGGTGCGCCGGGAAATGCGCTGCGCTGCTGTGTTGACGATGCGGCAGCGGCGGCGGCAGCGGCAGCGGCACTGGACGAGCTCCCCTGCGGAAACAAACAGAGAGAGAGAGGAGAGAGAGAAGAGTGGTGGGGTGATGGTAAGTAAGGGGCTAGTGGGCGAGTGGTTCAAACATAAATAATATATAGTCTATGTTTTTCTATTTTTCTATTTTTCCATTTTTCTGTTTTTATCGTAAATAGAAAACCAACCGCAGCGTGCGGCGGCAGCAGGTGCGGCTCTGTCGTAAAGCTTTGCTTACCGCTGGAAAAACCGCCATGACATCCGTTCTAACATTCTCCCTCACACACGTACACACACACACACACACATACACATCCATTCAGGACACATCTGCATATGAATTACACACACACACACACACACAGCTGTAGAGTCGGAAAATTGTGGGTTTATGGAGATTTTGTGTTTTATTGAGTGCCAGGTGCGCATTCGTCACAAAAACAAAAACGAAAAACAAAAACCAAACGGCAAAAGCGGAAGCAGCAGCACAGCTAGGGAAATACATGGAGGGATGGATGGATGGATGGATGGGGGAGGATCGACGTGGGAGATACTCTTTTTTTTGTTTTTTTTTTTGTATTTGTCGTTGAGGTATAACAGTTCTCAGAACAGTCGATAGGTGGCAGTTGTACATTTTTTAAATCGTAAAAATAATATAACAGTTGTTATACAAAAATGTATAACAGTTTCCATTGATTGTAATAATTAGTATTACTACCAATAATTATTAGTAATTTTAAAAGTGTATAACAGTATACCAGCTGTTACACAAAAATTATAACAGTATAACAGCTGACATACAAAAACATATTAAATGTATAACAATTTTGATCGACAAATGAATAATCGTTTCCATCAACAAATCGAATGCAGTATAACAGTTTTCGAACTGATTGCATACATTTTCCAACAATTTGCTATGTATAACAGTTAAAAAACAACCAGTATAACAATTGAGCTACGGTGTTGAATGTAAGCCAAAAGTGTGTTTTTTCTTCTGTCAGTATAACACTTATGAATTCATTGTATAACAGTATAAACGTTGTACCTCGGTCACAGTATAACAGACTAACTTCAAAATTTCAATGTAGCATAGTTGAATATGTCTTCGCCCATAATATAACAGTTCTTCCAGCACATTTTACAACACCAAGTCCTCGGTATAACATGTTTGAGAGTGGACTTACAAAAAGTCTAACAGTTTTCACATCTCTCTCCGATCGTACCCTTCCTCAAAGAGTGCCTCTTGCCTTGCCTCTACAGGGTATCCTTTTTATAGAAACATAGCCCCATGATATAAATAATTGTTCCCCCTCTACACATGAGAGAAAAAGGGAGGGAAACAACAACCCACCCAGTGGCGGGTGCATGTGGGGAGGGGGCGGTGGACAGATGCAACAGTCGCCCGGCCTGTGTGTGCTGTGTCCTTGCTGCGCCTCGTCGCTTCCTGTGTGTGCTCCAGTTTTGCATTGCAAATGCATTCGCTGCCAATGCTGGTGCTCCGATGCTCTGATGCTCCTCCAATGGTGGTGCCCTTTGGGCCATTTCTCTTTTCTCTTGACTGTGTTTTTTTTTTGGGCGTCCATGGGGTCACTTGCCATAAACACAAATAAACCCCACCCCACTCCCCCCTCTGACTGTGTGGGCGACACTCGCATTCCACATTCCATCGCATATCAAAATGTGTATTTCCACTGAAATTTACAAGGTGAAAAATTTGATGTTTTTTTTTTTTTTTTTTTGGAAAAAAGAACGAAAAAAAACCAACACGTAAAAACGGAAACAACAGAACGCCGCCATTTTATTTTCGGCCAGGATTGAGAGAAGGACGGAAGGTCCTTTCGTTCTGGTTTTCTGGTGTAAGGATACGTGTGGAGAGCCTTGCGTGCTGTCGTTGATTTTCCCAATTGCAAAATATGGCAAATATTTGATTTTCGTTTGGTTTTCGTTTTTTGGCGGCCCCACACGTCGACGTCTCTAACATTTTCCAGTTTTTCCAGTTAATTTTTGTGTGCACGCAAATCGAATGTGGTTTTTCGTTTTGCCAAGAGAGAGAGAGAGAGAGAGAGAGAGAGTGGCAGAAAGGGGGCCAGACACACACACACAGGTGCACCCCATCAGGAGTGTTAGGGATGTGAAAGAGGTCTGTAATTTGGCAGCTAAATGGTAGAGAACGTGTAATAATGGTCTGGGCCCCAGACCCGACAAACGAGCGAGAGAGCGAGAGAGAGAGAGAGAGAGTGGAGTTTTGGCTAAGCATTTCAAGGCAGAATGTCCCTTAGCTACTAGATTTTACACCATTAATCGAGAGCTGCTGTACAGCCTGCCAATTTCTCAAACATCTGCCCTAAGTTTTTGAATCTTCTGGCATCGAGAAAAATTCCTCCTTGTTGTCGGGTAAAAATGTTGTACAAATTGCTGCCACACTGCCACATAGATTTTCCTTAAAAGTTAACTTCAAATCCATTACACATCACATTTGCCATTTATTTTGCGATGGAAATCCCCTATCCCATTCCGTTGCTTGGTGTGGGGTGCGGGGTGCGGGGGGGTGCTTGGTGCGGGGTGCTGGGGGGTGCTTGGTGCGGGGTGCTGGGGGGTGCTTGGTATAGGGTCATAAAAGGGAATAGCCAAACATTTTAAGCGCACAAATGCTATAAATTTAAGCCGCTAAATTAGACACGTTTGGCACATTCGAGGCCCCAAGGCCCGTACACATACACACGTACACGGGTATGTCTGCCATGGATACACCTCATTCCCAGTCCCCAGTCCCCAGTCCCTACCCTACTCTGCTCTCTCTCTCTCTCTCTTTCTCTCTTTCACTCTGAAAAATAATCATAAAGGTAATTATTTTATCGTTCGTTCAAATTCGCTTAATTTCAAACGTTGACTGGCTGCCTGGCTGCAAAAATCTATATAAAACGAGCCCCAAAAACGACCAGCACTAATGGAAAATGGAGAAAAATATGAAGCACCTCGCACGCTCTCCCCACCCCCCCTCCCAACCCTCCCCCGTCCACACTCTCCTGGGTTTCCTGTTTCCTGTTCTGCCTGCCTGCTGGCCAGCTGTGGCTCCCAGTGTGTGTGTGTGTGTGTTTGTGTGTGTGTGTGCTGCAGGACGACGAGGACGAGTACCGAGTACGAGGACGTGATTAATTACCAAATTGGGAGCCATTATCGCGTGCACTTGCGAGGGTGTTTGTAAAGTTTTTGCGGCTCACGCACACGCCCCAACAACATACAGAAACGGGAAAGAGGATGGGAAAAAGTGGAGAGAGAGAGAGAGAGAGAGATACAGAGAGCGAAGGCTAGAGACTAACGACCAGAGGATATCCAGTAATCGATAATTATCTAAGGATAAAGCGATAGACAATACGAGTCGATTATATTTCTAAGAGATTAATAATATCGATCGGTTATTTATCGATACATTTAAAACGATTGTATCGATAATTATCGATAATTTATTATCGCTCGGATAGCCACAATTTGACAGCAACATTTCAATTAGTTTTCTCTAATTTATCGAAATTATGCCGATAAATTACAAATAAATATCAATTTATTTTCGATAAATTTCTGATAATTATCGATAACCTCAATATGTACTGATTTTAGGTAAAATTTCCATATCGTCCAACTTATGGCTGCCATAACCAGGTTCTTCTTTCTGCCTGGCACATAAATATACCCCACGTACCCCTCCACGTGTCACAAATGTGGTTGGGTGGGGACAGATGGTAGAAAGAGATTCCACACAGAGAGAGAGAGGGTGGAAATAGGTATCCCAAAAACTGGGGGGGGGGGCGGAGTCCCACGTCCACCCACACCGTCCATGAGGAGGAGTTTTCTCCCCAGTAATTTTCGTCGCGTCTCAGAACATTTTCGTTGACGCTTTTGTTCTCTATTCTATTAGCCTCTATCCTCACCCATGGCAGCATATCTCCCCCTCCAACCTTCCCCTCCATAAGCTCAACCCACCATCGAGAATTTTCCCACATTTTTATGCAAAAAACGTTTCGTTTCCGATATCCTGCGATAGGCTATAGAGAGCACTGGCGTCTGGGTGGGGCGGGGGTTGGGTGTTTCGGAGTGGAGGTGTGGTGGTGTGGGTGTGGGTCCTGCTTCCTGCTTAGTCTGGCAGCAAAATCAAGCGCAAAATATTAATGATAATAATTTATTACCAAGTGACAGGTGGGGAGAAGCGACAGGCGACAGGAGACAGGAAAGGAGGTGCTGCTGCTGCCACTGTCGTTCTTCCCAGGGCATTCCCCAGGAGGGTCCTGATAAACGTTTTGTGATTAGCGGTTGTTGGTGTTTGGTGTTGTTGCTGTTCGCTCGTTCGTTCGATGGATTTTCGTGGCGGGTCTTTGTCATTTTTATTTTTGTTTTTGGAAAATTTATGCGCAAATTTTCGATTTTGACTTGTCGTGCGAGAGGAGGCATTGGAGACATGGAATGTGAAATACGTGAGCGGTTATAATTTAGGGGGGGGGGGGGAGATAGGGTAGCAGGCGTTGCGGGGGAAGGGGCAGCCATCTTAAAGATACTTTTTAAAGATTGATGAAGTATTTTAATCGGATCATTTAATGGAATTAAATGCAGTTTTACAAAAATTAAATATAAAATGTTTTAAAAAATCTATAAATTTTGTAATCGATGGTAGTAATCGATGCATATCGATTAATATATGTTGAGAAAAACGTTGCTGATACTTTTAGAAGATTTCAAGCATTCTCACGCCCCAAAACCCTTAAAATGAAATCAGCAGTTTTCCCTGTTTTTCCTGCTTTCCCCTGTAGCTCTCAAACACATTTTCAAATTACTTAATGCAAAAACTAGCAGATGCTAGATGCAAAAAACAAAAAAAGGAAAAACTGGGACGACTCTGCCTCTGTCGCTGCCTCTGCCTCTGTCACTGCCTCTGCCACGACTTACTTGTCATGCAAAGCCGCACTCAGAGACTCTTGCCACTCCCGGAAATGGCGGGGGGGGGGGGGGGGGGGGGGGGGGGGATGTGGTGCAAGGTGCATGCTGCAAAGTGCAAGGAAAATGCATGCGAAAAAAAAAAATATTTGCATTTTCCTTAAGAAATGTTTTCACACACACTCAGACAGATAGACACACACACTCAGACAGATAGACACACACACACACACAGTCACAGATGCAAATACAGACAGAGAGGGGGGGGACGTTGAGAGGGGAGGCTTTCTCTTTGTATAATTCATATTTTCCAACCACTTATTGTTTAAACTAAATAAAGCAAAAACTTTTTCCATAATTAAAACCGACGGCACAGCTAGGAACCCGTTTGGGGAAAAAGGACTCGCAGGGGAAAGGGGACGAGGGGCGGCGAGGGGGGAGCAAAAGGGAAAGCGGATTGTTAGGCGGGTTGGGGGAGGGGGAATACTTTGCTGGGCGTAAGAACGGAAAACAAAAGGATTTTCCTTCAGTTTTTCGCTTACATTTTTTTTCCGTCCCCCCCCCCCCCCCCCCTAGACTTTTGCCTATTTTAATTCTATGCGGCGGTAAATTTAATTTTACCCATTGTCCTGTGTCCGCCCACCACCCCCAACCCCCAAGGGATCTCTTACCAGCTTCTGCCTCCTCCCAGTTCCCGTTTTTCGAGCCCTGCAGCGTTGCATGCAAAATTCACAGAGTGAAAGCGCTTAAGGGTTTTTTTTTATTTTTATTTTTTTTGTATCTGAAACTAAAAAGTGGAATGGCTTAAAATGAAAATGAGGCACACGGGGCACGAGGGGAAAAATGCCTTATTCGCATGTGTATCTGTATGCGTATCTGTGTGATACATATGCATGTGTGTGTGTGTTTTGCATATTTTTCTACGAAAAAAAAAACATGGAAAAAAAGGAATAGCATTCGGATTTTTAGTTTTTTTTTTTTTTAATTATTTTATTTACACGAAAGTGGAGTGGGGGGAGTGAGGGATATAAATATTCATAGCCATGCAAATCAAAATCAAAATCAAAAACAAAACAAAACAAAATGTTCCTCCGGTTTTTTTCTTTTTTTTTCTTTTTTGTGGCTGAAATTTTCAAATAAACATTTTCCAAATTGAGAGGAAATTTCCAAAAAAGATTTGGAGAGAGTTGGGGATTCCATAATTCCTGATTCTTCAAACTCCTTTAACGAAGGAGGATCTAGAAGAAAAACCCCTCATAATAATATGCTGATTAAGCTACAACTTTTCCACAAAATTAACCGAAATGACTTATCCAAAAGAATGGAAACAAAAAAAACGGAGTAACGGACATTATTCATTTTCCACCAAATACTGGAGACCCCGACCGAGGGGCCATAAAGAAGTAAGGATTTACCAGACAGGAGGGGGGTTACCTATAAAATGGCACAATCAGAATGTCCTACAAATGCCATTATGTCTTGCTTTTCCAGGCTACAGGATTACCATTTTCGGATGGATGTTCCGATGGATGGATGAATGGACGGGGATGGGGGTGCTGGTGCGGCAATCCATCTTGGGGCGTTTATTTTATGAGCACGTAGCAAGTGAGGCATAAAAGTGGATGTGCACGAGTACCAGGTACCACCTCCACCCACGCCACCCACAACTCCCCTCCCTCTTCTACTCTTTCAAAGCGTGCAAGTTTTATGTTAACATCATAAACGATAATATATTACCCCAATGTTTCTGTTCTTTCGAAGAACATTAACCAGAGAGAGAGAGAGACAGCGAGAGAGAGAGAGAGACAGCGAGAGAGAGAGAAAAAACCTCATGCGGCGATTGGGGGGAAAACGCACAGCACGGACTCCCTGCCTGTGCAATAATCAATTTAAAATTTTCCACGCCTTTCCACGTTTGCCAACAAATTTTCATTAAATGTAACGAAACGAAAAAGAAAATCCAATAACAACCAAAAAAAAAAAAAGAGTTGAAATGTCGCTAGCCCCACCCCTCCCCGAAAAAAAGAGGGGGAGGGGGGGCGGCAAGTAAGGTTTTTCCTTCGCCTGCCTTTGATTTGAAGACATTTTTCTTGCTTTCTCAAAAAAAAAAAAAAAAAAAACAGAACAATTCCAGGACGGCAAAAACGAAACAGAAACCAACATAAAAAATGACATTTACGACAAAATTACATTTCCAGCCATCAAAACGGAGGGAATAAGGGGGCTGAAAGGGGGTGCTAAAGGGGGTTGAAAGGGGGTGCTAAAGGGGGCTGAAAGGGGGTGCTAAAGGGGACTGTAAGGGGGTCTGAATGGGCGCTCTGAAGGGGTCTGACAGGGGGTGCTAAAGGGGCAACTCCTTGGCTGTAGGGAACGGTGTGTCTAAGCCTTTAACGCCTCTTTTTTTTGGTGGCAGGAGGCGGAGGCGTCTCGCACCAGCCGTCAAAACAACAAAAATTGTTTGCTGAATATTGGGAAAGAAAGAAACTTTTCCACTAAGTGATTTCTTAGCAGGCGGCGTGCAAAAGTCAAACTTGGGGAAACAGATGGCTTTTCCTTATGCGAAGGCGGGGGGGCGTTTGCTTATTTATGTGTATAGTTTTTCCCTGTGTATCCCGTGTATCGCTTGATTTAGTTTTAGTTTCTTTCCTGAAACGCGATTCTTGAATCCTCAGCAGTGAAACGCGGCCTGGTATAATCAATGCAGCAGCTCGGGGCATACATAGCTCTCGCAGATCTGCTCCCATGAGGAGATGCAACTATCCCCCATCGTCGGTAGTGTCCAGTTTCTGTAGAGATTCCCTGAGTGGAACAGTAGAGGGAGCAGTATGACTCCACGGACATCTGCTGAGAGGATCAGAACCTCCATATCATCATCCGAGAGGAGGTTGAGGCGGTGCGGGCGGAAGCATCCTGAAGCTGGGGCGTTGATTGGAGATGGATCCAAAGGGCTCTTGACTTTGTGGCTGGATAGTGTTCTACTATGGGGAGGGTACACCTGAATCCAGAGGACTTAGCAGAGATACCAGGTACCAGGAGTAATGATGCTCGAAGGACGTTGAAGAAAACAGTCTGCTGATCCGAGCAGATGTCTAAGAAGTCCTCTTGTCCATTGAGGGCATTCCTGCTCAAAGAATCTTTCAGGTCCAACTATTTCTATCTTTTTTTTTTTTGCATTTAATTTTATAACATTTTCCCCATGCTTTTGACGCCTTTTTTTGCATGCCGCCACTGTTATTTATTTTAGGCTCAAATATAAAATTACATTTCATTTGTTGCTGAATGCCTGCTGCATGCCTCGTGCCTCGTGGACGTGGGCCAACTTTTGTTAATAAATTCAAATGCAACCGGCGGGGGCACTACAGAGAGGGAGAGAGAGAGAGCGCGCGCCAGGGTAGGGTAGGGGGCGTATAGTTTTCTGGCCCCAACTTATGCCACTGGCCAACGGGCCACCAGGCACGACTCATTTAAGCCATCATTTAGGAGCCCGTGCCCCTTACCTCTGTGCCTGCTCCAGTTCCAGTTCCAGCCGTTTTTCAGCGGTCACGTAAGCATCATAAATTCGTGCTCCCCTCACCCTCTCTCTCTCTCTCTCTCTATCACGCTTTACCGAAATTGCAATTTTAGTTTTAATGAAAATTTTTAACGCTCTCGACGGCTGCTGCTGCCGCTGCTGTTGCTGCCACTTTTGCTGTTGCATTTATATTTAGTGAGTATTTTTATTGAATTTTTAATGCCATTTCGGCCAGCCAAAAAGTCGGCAATGAAATTTTACAGCGCAAAAACAATTAAAACCCACACAAAAACAAATTATAAAAGTAAATTAAAGTTTACACCATTTTGCCAGCGAATTAACAATTGAAATGGACAACAAATAGCAAAGAGGGTGGGGCAGGTGGGGGGGGTGAATATAAAAATTAATTATTTCTTATTTCGTTTTGTCTTTGGGAATTGGAAAATCTTTAAGCGGCTTAAGGAGGAGGAGGAGGAGTACAGCCAGCTTCTGTCTCCTGTCTCCTGTTTCTAGGGGTGGTAATCCTCCAATAAATCTTCGCTTTTCCCATGGAAGAAAATGGACACCAGCTGCAGATTTCCCTTGCTTCACCATCCTCCCCCCTCCCAGCTTTTGGCCAGCACTCTGTCTCTGTCATACAAAGGGAGAGGCCCAGAGAGAGAGAGAGAGAGAGAGACAAAGACAAAGCTCAACATTCAAACCACAAGGACATGAAGGATGGAGGCAGAGTCCTGGGCAGGGCAGGGAGATGAGCCAGTGCCAGATTAGAGCCGTAACATGCCACTCCCCCCCGCTTCACCCAACACCCAAAAAATTTAATTATATTTTTTTTGTGTGAGAAAATGTGGAAAATTGCATGGAAATTCCCTTGAAATTTTCCCATATTGCAAATGTGTAATTATCTGCATTCTTACAGATATTTCATGCAAATTTTCCCGTTTTTTTTTGTTCTTATCTAAAAATATATGTAGGTATACAAATAAATATTTTCTTTAATTCCCAAGTGTAAGCGGATATTTTCCTGGGGGTTTTCTTTTCCTAAGAATTTCCGCGCACACGTTTGTTGTTGGATTTTATTTCACTTCCAGTAACCAGTCTAAACAAATGGTTTCCGCTTAAAGCAAACAAATCGAAGAAGAAAAAGCAAACAATTGGGGGAGTCAGCAACCCCTCCCCTCCCTTTTTCTTATCAAAGAACAACAAATTTGATATTTTTGCGGTGGAGGTGGGTGGGGAAATTTCGATTATGATACGTAGAGACGTTGTGCTCAAAGGATTCATCATGCAGCATGGTCTGGTTGTCTCTGCTGCTGCTGCTGCCTGCTGCTGCTGCCTGCTGCTTCTGCTCTAGATTTTCTCCTTTGGCTTAATTAAGGCAACAGCCAAAGGGAAAACCTCTTCGAAACTCCGCTCCTTGACCGCACAAGTCTGCAATTGAAAGGCCACACAATTTTCTGTCTTTCTTTCTTTATTTTTTGGGGTTGAGACTTTTCGTTTGAACAGTTAGTTTTCCTAGCCTTTGCCTAGAGAGGCCTCTATCTCTCTCTCTCTCTCTCTTTCTCTCTCTCTCTCTCTGTGTGTGTCGCCTCTCTCGAAATGTTGTTTTAATTAAAAATAATCGAGTTTCACGACTTCCATTTTCTTCTTCTGTTGAGTTTTCCCCCTCTAGAGTTTCCTTCTACGGAGTTTTCACCACTGGAATTTTCTTCTTTCTTTTTCGCCTGCAAATTGCAACAAAATGAGTTGACAACAACACGGTCTGTTGCAAGGCCAAAAAGAGTGTTTGCCATTTGTTGTAACATGTCTGCACCCTTTCTCTGTCTGTCTGTCTGTCTGTCTGTCTGTCTGTCTCTCTCTCTCTCTCTCTCTTTCGCTCTATATATGTGTGTTTGTCCTCTCTGCATGCCTGTGTGTGTGTGTGTGCGTGTGTGTGTGTGTGTACAAAATGAAAATGTCATTGCACATAAAGGCAGGATGGAGCGTACGTGACTCGCATTGCCGGAAATTAAGTGGTGTCCCAACACGTCCAAAGCGCACGAAGACGGAAAAAGCCACAGAGACAGCCAGCAAAAAAGAGGGAGGGGCAGAACAGGAGTGAAGTGCCCCTGGGCAGTGCCTGAGATGCGGTGAAAAACAGATCCGTAACCGAACAGCAGAGCGAGCAGAACAGACGACAGTTGAGGTGTGGCCGGGCCTGCAGGTTTCGGTCTCGTGTGCTGCCCGAAGCCCCCCCCCCCCCCCCCCCCCACTTCACACACAGGATGACAATCAAAGCCCCACAATGTCGCTTGTTTGTCAATAACAATGAACTTTTTTTTTTTGCTCGAAATTACAATGGAAACCAATTGGGGGGGGGGAAAACAGAAATACAGGTGGAACCGTAGCCTACAAATGTACATACATATGTATGTGTGTGCCTCCGATATGTAAATATGTACAATATGGTATAGGAAAATGTCACGTTCGAGTCAAATTTGTTGGCTGCAGCTTAGTGGAGAGATTTCAGAATGAAAATATACAGCCAATGCAAGCATTCCCCCAGCCGCACCCTCGCAGCCACAAAAAAGTCTTCCAAAAGTGGGTGCTAGCGATCTTCACTGCTTCACCGATAAGAATCAGCAAATAAATATTGAGTGAGGAGAAGAGTGGCGGAGAAACAAAGCAGGCCATCCACAGTCGAACGACGAACATTTCGTCGAACCGAACATGTTCGCGCGAACAAATTCGACAGTGGATGGCCTGCTTAATCTTCCCGTGCAAGCACGGACATGCACATGCAGGCTTAAGAACGAAATACGAGCGCCTAGCATCTCGCTATCTCGTTCTGTCCTTGAGGTCCCTATGCACGAAGTCGCTCTCTCGCGATGGCGCACGATGCTTGACGCTGGGTGTTGCTGAGAGTCTCAGTATGTATGTGTGTGGATGTGTGACTAGCAATCGCCTTCGTCCGGAGCAAACGAGCAAAAGCTGGCGGTTCGACGGCCGATCGTCTGATCTGCCGGCAGGGCAGGACAGAAAGCAAAGCAACAACAAAAAGTCAGCGATTGCTCTCTCGTTCTCTCTGCCAGATCTTCAAATCGAATGGGGGGAGTGGAGCGAAGGACTTGGAAATAAAAACAAGTGCGGTAGAGAGGGGGTCTTTCGGGAGTTGTTCTGCTGTAAGGAGATCGTTGGAGCCCTAGAGGGCTGCATTTGTTGACCTTTGAAATTCCGTTTCATGGAATTGCCATGTTCCATTTATGTAATTCCTTAGAATTTCTCAGCATATCCTAATTTCAAAGAATTTCTCTTTGGTATTCTCTTACAATTGGTATCCGCAAAATCTCTCTCATTACTCATTCATTTCTAATGGAAATGGAATGAATGGCCGAAACGAATCACGTGAGGGAATCTCAATCCCAACTAAACAGAGTGTTTAACACACTCTCTCTCCCTCTCGCTCCCTCTGTCTGTCCATCCCTTAGCCTGCAGTGCACAAGCCTCTACTCTTTCTACTTCCCAACAGAACCTTCTCCTTCTCCTGTGTGTGTGTGTGTGTGTGCGGTTTTGTCTGCCTCTGTTGTTGGCTGTCATGTTGCACGGTGTGACATGTTGTTGCCGCTATGCTATGCCATGCCATGCCACGCCTCAGTCACGTCACTGGCAGTGGCAGTGGCAACGCGGCAGGCACCAGAGGGAAAACTTTTCACTGTTTTCTCCTCCTGTTTTTCAGTTTTGTTGGCAATTAGCAAATAACTCACATAATGTCCGCCGCCAAACGTTGCAGCAGGAGGTGCAGGAGGCGCAGGAGGCGCGTGCAGAAGGTTCTGCAGGCAATGGTAGCGCCGCTGCCGCTGCTGTTGCTGATGCTGCCACAGAGTGGAGGATGGCAATGGTAATGGCATTGGAAATGGTAGCTGCTGCTGCTGCTGCTGCTCCTGCTGATTGCTGGCTGCCACTACACCAGCTGCCAAATCACCTGCTGCTGCAGCTGCTGCTCCCGCTGTTGAATCATCAGAGGCACTGCGGAATGTTGTTGCACCTCCAAAATCGACGGCAGCAGCCCCAGCAGTCCCTATGCTATGCAAATTAAAATCCCAACGTTGCCATGAAAAACGTTGCATGCCGCTCGTAATGCTTCTGCTGCTGCTTCTGGAACTGCTGCTGCTGCCGCTGCTGCTCCTGCTGCTGCTCCTGTTGTTGTTGTCCGCAGATGAAAACAGATTCATCGTTATGGATAGCGATTAAAATTTCTGTTTCAATAACTGGCCAAAAGACCACTCACACACACGCTCGATGTTCACGCACCGAACTCCGGGGAGTCACTGCCAGAACACAACTGACGTCTCTTCTAGCAAAAAGAAAGAGAGAGAGAGCGAGAGAGAGAGAGCGAGCTCTTCCCGAATGCATGAAATCCAAAACTTCAGACGGTGCGGTGCGGTTTTTTCCATTAAACATTTATAAACAAATTGGAATGGAAAAATACAAAGCCATCATAGAATCATTTCAATGCGATTCGAGAGCTGCGAAAAAGGGTTCCGAATTCAAAGAAATCTAGAGAGGAAATCGAACCCGCTCTTCCTCTATGAGAATCTACAAAGAATTCCAAGGAAGCGTAATTTAATTTTCCAGGTGGAAATTCAAGAGCCAAACTTTGATTACATTCCCTTCCCTTTCCCCTTCATTAATCTTAACAAAGTTTTTGGCTGGTTTTGGCTCTTTATTCGTTTTTTGTGCCTTTCACAGTAAATGATTCATTTTAATGACCACCGAAAAGCGAGCCACGGGAGCCACTTAACCGACCATAATTCAAGGGCTCTCTCTCTTTCTCTTTCTCTCCCTTTCTCTTTTTGTTGCTTTTACTTTTGTTGTGCCCCAAAACCTAATTTGGATTTACATACGATATGCGTATTGTGTGTGTGTGTGTGTGTGTGTGTATAGTATTTCCCATGCAAACACACACAAACAAAAGAAGAATAAGTAAATCAAGCGTGGAATTGTCACGAGAAAAGAGAGGGAGAGAGAGCCAGAGAGAATATTTAAGGACTTTTTGGAGGAGGCTTTAACCTTTGGGATACACTGGAAGAAATCGGAGAACAGCAGAGTATGATGATATATCGATAATTCGATAATAATATAAATTGTGTGGTGCAATATCGACAAAAAGCGATAACCAATTTTAATCAAGATCGACCATTAGACATATGTAGTTGAAACAACTTTAGTTGGTCTTTCGATAGCAAGCCGCACAAAAATCGATAATCACAAGGGGGTAACACAAGGGTGTATCGCTGATGTTGACAGTTGTGGACACAGCTGCAAGAAGCGCCTGAATTCAGGATAGTTATATACTATACAAAGATCTAGAGATCTTTTAATCATATTGTTTCTTAAGTCTGAAGAATGTACATACATATGTATGTTTCATCTTTTGGCCAGGTTATTAAGAGTGCTATAACAAAAGGCAGTGACATCTATTGGACATCTATTTTTCCATCTAAAGAACATATTTTAAACAATAATACAAAAAGAAGAAAACCTTTTTCCGCAGGATATTCCACATTCCACTACTCGAAAACCTCTTTCCTTATTTTCTATTTTTATTTATTTTGTATTATACATTTTTTTTTGCTGTTGGAAATTTCCGATAAAAAAAAAGTTGAAATAAAATGGTTGGCAATTATTTAGGCTTTTAACATGTCAACCACGTGACAGCCACACAAACGGAAACGGAAACAGAGAGAGAGAGACACGAGACACCAGACAGAAAGAGCGAGAGAGAGAGAGAGAGGGAAAACAGAATTTGTTTCGATCCGTGAGGAAAATAGAATATGTTTAATATTTATTTAATTTTTTGTACTTCAATCAGTCATTTATTCATTCATGTGAATGTTACAAGTTTCAAGAGAGAGAGAGAGAGAGAGAGAGAGAGAGAGAGAGAGAGAGAGTGGTAGAGTGGGAGATTAGTAGAGCAAACAAAGTTAATTACAATAATGAAGCTAATTCCGAGCACACACACAGACAGGCACAGACACACAGACAGCAAAAGGAAAAACCACAAATTAGTCCACAAAATAATGCTGAAGAAAAGTACTGAGAAAAGTTGCTGGAAAGTACAGGGACAGGGGCAGGGGACAGGGGACAGGGGACAGGGGTCATGGGGCATGGGGCATGGCCAAAGGCTGGGCATATCTCAATCCGTGACACATTTTTCAACGTCTGGTTCTGGTCTTTGTCATTAGAGTTGAATTTTCCGCATTTTCCCTTTTGCCTTTTGCGGTCAACTAAAAATAATTTTTGACTTTTATAATTTATGGAACGGTTGCCCCTTCCCCCCCTCTTCCTCTCAGCCGCACAGCCACACTGCTGCTGCTGCCTCTCACTCCCCTCTCCTTCACTGCTGCTGCTGCTGCTTTCTCCACTTTATATTTAATTACTGCGTGCGGTGGTGGAGAGAATCTCTTTCGTTCTCGTTCCAGCAGTGCGTGAGAATTCGCCAAAAAAAAAACAACAACAAAAAAGCAAGGAGAAGAAAAGTTATTAACTGCTCCGCTAATTATACATTTTTCAAGTGATACGCATTTATATTCATGCCGTTTTCCCTTCTCCTTTTTTTTGGTTTTTTTCATTTTCCTTTTCTGGCAAAGGACCCGTAAAAAGCTTTCCTGGTAATTAATGCCACATTTTTGCTTCTCGTTTTTCGATCTCTCTCTCCCACTCGCTCGCTCGTTTTCTCTTTTGTGCTCTCTCTCTCTCTGCCGCTCTCGTCTTTCTCGTCTTAATTACAGTGGATTATAAATATTAAAAACGGAAGCAGTTGGCCAGTAATCAGGACATCGAGCAGCAGTAGCAGCAGCAGCTAAAAGGAAGTGCCAGACATTTATATGTTCTGTTCAGAGCAGAGAAGAGAGACAGAGAGAGAGAGAGAGAGAGAGAGAGAGAGGTGTTAAAGGTAGACTGAGAAACTGAGAAATGGCTGCTTAATGAGTGTCTGGCAAAGGGGTCCGCCGGGGAGGGGAGGGGAGGTGCAGGGTGCTTGGGCATGCCACTCACTGATATCAGCTTGAAATAATCAAAAAGGATTTCTCCATATCCTGCAGGAGCAAGCAATTAGTTGGGCTGATTAAAGTGGTTCTAAATGATGGAATATGGATGGGAATAATTTCGAAATAGGCACGAAATAGGCAAGAAATATTATAAATTATAAATATTAGAAAAAGTTACAGGTTTATTATGAAAATGTCATGAATATTGGCAGGCAAATTTCTTCTAGGAAAAGGGCTAATAGGGCTAATAAAGAGTGGAATGACAAGTCGAAGAAATGAATGGATGGTAGGTGACATTCTAAGGCTAAAATCTGGGAGATTTGGGAGCTCTAAAATTCTATAAAAGAAAATAGTAAACTCCCTAAAAATGTATCCATTTTCTATCCTGGTTTTTCCTCCCAAGAAAACTCCCTTGGGAGTTGTCTGTTTTTTGCTCAAGTTACAAATTGAAAAGCAGAACAGCAGCAGCAGCAGCAGCAGCAGCAGCTGTCGATGTCAGGGGGCGGGGGCAGAGGCATGGCTTCACTGCTGCAACATCAAAATCTCATGTTGCCCCAAACAACGAGGAAACCCATTTGCAAGATGCCTTATGCCGCATGCCACACACTCTTTTATCATCTCATCGAATGGAAACAGCAAACAGCAGCTGTTCACACATTGAGTGCTTTGTTGGAAATTTTACACCCTTAACCTTAACAACGGGGCAAAAACTATGGAAAATATTGAGGGAAAAATATCAGGCAAATAAGCAGATATATTAAGATATGTTGAAGGCAACAAATGGTGCAGCAGATGGAGAGGCATGTGTGTTCTTTGCTGGACAATGCGGCGTATACGTGATGTGCGGAGGTGGTGGTGGGACATTCCATTCCTTCAAGGCTCCACTCTGAGGTCCACACCCTCCTTAAGAGGCGGAGGAACACCAGGAGGGGGGGGACAAAAGAACACTGAAGGTTTTTCTCAGGTATGAAACGCAGTAGCCAGAAATAGAAGTGGACGAAGGACGAAGAAGAATGACAAGTGGAATTCAAGCCAGCAAAAAAAAAACAGTAGAGGGGAGGCGGCATGGCAATTCCTGCCTCAACTTTGACATTCTCTTCCCTTTCTCGGTGTGTGTGTGTGTGTGTGGCATGTGACAGCAGGCACAGGTTCCTACTTGCTTGTGTGTGTGTGTGTGTGTGTGGGCGTGGCCAGAGTCCAAAACTTGTTTCCTGCCGCAAAATGATTTATGACATTGCATTGAAAAGTTCGCTATCTGTGCAGAGGGGAGAAGGGTAAAAGGAGAAGCCTGAGAAGGGGAGAAGATAGCGGGCAGAAGGGAGAGTGGGTAGAAAGAGAGCTGTCAATAGCTGCAGGGAGGAGGAGGAGGTGATTAAAGTGATAGCCGTCTACCTACCTCCTTGCCTCCCACTTTTCGTGTCACTTATCTGATTTTCAATTTGCGACTAGAAATTGTTTAAGGTCTCGCAGCAGCAACAGCAGCAGCAGCGAGAGAGAGAGAGCGAGGACTTCCCAGAAGGACTCAAGGCTGCTGGCAGGCAGGCAGTCAGGCAGCCAAACGCCAATAAGTTGTCATGTCCCGACGACAGCTGCAACACATACACATACCCCTCCCTCCCTCGCATCTTCCCTTCTCTGCCTCCTCCTGCATGTCTCCTTTAGGCTACTTACACTTACACGTTTCTTAAACAAGGAGGGAAAGAGAGAGAGAGAGAGAGAGAGAGAGAGAGAGAGGGAGGGAGGGAGGGAGGGAGGGAGGGAGGGAGGGAGGGAGGGAGAATTGGCTATCTGGAAGGAGCCGCTGCCGCGTAAGCGATGCACTGCTCGAAGATTCCTGTCTCCTGTCGCCTTTTAAGGCTGTGCCCAGGCACGTCTCTCATACGCCACAAGGCGTTGAACGCTGACACATTAATGTCCGCAAAATGTTACTCCCAGAATTACACACACACACACACGGAAATAAGTACACGAGAAAGACAGAGAAGGCAATATCCCCGACCCGCATTGGGTCCACGGTCTACGGTCCTCTGGGCATCTGTCCACCTGCAATGGTTCTTTCCTTCGATCCCATCCCTCCCTTCAACACACACACACCTGTACCACTCCCTCCTCGTGCTCTTCGTCCTCCTCCTCCTCCTCCTTTTCCTCCTCCTTTTCCTTTTGCCACCCACAAAACTATCACACATTTCCGTTTTCCTCTTGTCGTATTTGTCTTATGAACTGTCAAACTGACATTCATTGAAGTCTGACATGTAATAAACGAATCGAAACGAAACGAAATGGAATGAAATGGAATGGATTGAAATGAATTAAGAATGGAACGGAACCAAGCCGAACAGAACAGAACAAAGGCGGGGACAGAGATGGAGAGGCAGATAGAGGATACCGCTTGGGGTCGGGGGCCGAAATTTCAAGGGAAATTCTTGGGGGAACTTTGAGGGAAACCTCTTTAATATCATATATTTCTGCATTATATTTTTCTCTGATTTTATTTGATGCTTGAAATGCCATTTCCATTAGCTGCTGAAATTCCATTCGAAAAATGTCAAGAATTCTCCTCCGACAACCACGAATGCTAACAAAGGACTCCCTACAGCAAAGGACTCTCCGAATCCGGGGAGAATCCGAGTCCAAGATTCAAATACAGATTCAGGTGGTTATATTTTAAGGGATGAGAGGGGGGGCAGGGTGGCAGGGCAGAGGGACAGCAGCTCTGCTGCACAATGCATACAATAATGAGTTTGGGGAAATGCAAATAATTCGCCATGGAAATCATTATTGAGCACTGAACCAGAGAGGGAGGGAGAGCGGGAGAGAGAGGGAGAAGGAGAAGCTACTACTGGTTCCAGCGGTCATCATTTTGGGGGATTGGGGATGGGGACTCTCTCTGTGTACTTTTGTTGCACAAACACCAGTCGACAGTCAGTCCCCAGGGGGACTCCCGTTGCAGTAAAAATGGAAATACATTTGGGGGAAATGGAAAATGACTAAAAGAAAATGTCCAAAAATCAGAGTCCAGGCAGCAGTCGGATGTGGTGGAGGAGGAGGAGGCTTTTGGTTGGGTTGGGGCTGGCTTGGGGTTGGCTTGGAGGGTGGTGCTGTGTGCTGTGGCATAGCGATAATCGTTAAGCGATTTTCCCGTTTTCGCCTGTTTAATGAAGTGTTTCCAAAATGTACGAGGATTCACGGGGAAATTTATTGCACTCCCCGAAACAGAAAGGACGCACCCCCCCAAAAGGACATCAAGAAAATCTTAGAAAAAGAGAAAGTCGAAAAAAATCCGACGGTAAAGGAAAAATCCTGTTTTCAGGGCTGCTTGGGGAATCAATCTCCTCACATGAAAGGGGGGGAGGAGGAGGAGGACGGGGAAGAAGGCATGGGGCATGCCTCTGCTGATTGGATGACATGGAATAAAAACGTTGCACACACAAAACAGAAGAAAATTGTTAATGCCACATGCACTAACCCACCGCCCGCCTTCCCCGCCGTCCACGCCTTAGCCTTGGAACACTTCCCTGCCTACCACCTCCTCTCTGGACTAAGCCAATTACATGGATACCTTCCAGCCACGGCCACAGGCACAGCCCCCCTCCTCCCTCTCACTCACTCACTCAGACTCCATTTCAAGCTTCTGTCGAAAAAAACAAAGGGACAATAAAGGGCTTGCTCGTAAATGCCATCACCGAACGGAGAGAGAGAGAGAGAGAGAGGTCCAGCTTAGAGCTAGGCAACACTGGGATAGAGAGAAGGAGCAGCACTCTCTTTCTTGTCATGGTTGCCACGTGCGTTTCCTTTTCAATACACAGAACACACACACACACACACACACATACACAAATAAGGTAACAAAAAGCCGCGTACAAGAGCGTACAAAATTCGTTGCATACTTTTCTGGGACTCACTCAAGTGGCAAGCCACAAAACGACAACAGCAACGACAGTGGCATCCAGTGGCTTCCAGGCTTCAGTGGCAGGCAATGGCTCTGAGCGGCAGCCACAGCCACAGGCACAGCCACAGCCATAGCACTTGATGAGCTTTCCAATTACATTTAGCTGTTGCCCTGTTAACTGTTTTCTCCTTTTCCCCTCTCTCTCTCTCACTCTCTGTGGCCGGATAAGGAATTAACTGCCGCCATCGTAAAAGCCAAATATACAGCAGGAGGCAAAATGGAAGAAGGCTCTACAGCTGGAGGCTAGCTCTGGCTAGGGAGGAGCCACTGAACCACTGAATACCCTGGAAGAAGGAGCATTCCTTAGCAGCGAAAAGGGGTATACCTGATAGGATAAGGGATACCTAGAGGCCCTGGCCTTAGCTTCGATTTCATCTACTCGGAAATCCAAGTCCATTAGCAATTCCTCAAGGACTGCCCTCTGGAGTACAGGATTCCTCATTCTTTGAGTCCCTACACCTTCTTTTAGGGTATCAAAATTCCTAACCTTCAGCCCCTTTGAGCTCTCTGGTCGCAGTTTCTGGTTTCTCTAGTCTCCCATCTGATTCCGAGTCCTCGTGTGTGTGTGGCACCATAAAAATTATCATAAGTTTTCCCCCCCAACATCGGCGAGTCCATGTGTGCGGCAATTTGTGTAATGAAAATCAGGTATAAACGAGAAGGCAACGACTTCTGTCATCAGGTGAGTCTCCTGCCAAGGAAAAGCTAATGAAAAGTAGCTTCAGCTTGGAGAAGTAAAAGATAAGTAAATGAAATGAAAGGTACATTAAATAAAAGCCAAATGAATTCACAAAATAGTTGAGTTTCGGAAAGTTTTGAAGGCGAAAACCCAAGGGATGTGCTCGCACACTAAAAATACTTCAGAGTTGCGATAAAAATCTGCTTAAAATTTCAACTTTTCCAATGCAAAACGAATGGGAACGTTGTGAGTTGTGGTAAAGGCCGTGGCTCTACTTAATACCCAGTACACTCAGTCAGTGCATACATACATATATGACTTATGCAATGCAAGAAAATTCTTTCCTCAATCAGAGAAAAGTGTTTGGAAATTTCTCCACCAACAAGTAACCTTCTAACGAAACGTCTAAGCCTTCAATCCGTTTTCAAATTATTTCATTTCATTTCATTTTGTGGTCTCGCCGAGCAAACAAACCAAACAAAACCGATTGGCATTCAAATATTCCATAAATTATTTGTAGTAAAACATATTATATAATCTTTTTTTTGCTTCGTCCTGAAACACACGTAAAATGGCATCGAATCCTAGCACCACTGGCACTGCTGGCTCTAGCAAACGCGTGAAGGGTGGTTCATGCTGCAAGCCATGCTGTAGGCCATCGCCGTGTTGCCCACCACCCACCAGAGGCTTCCTCAATTTTGCGGATCACAGTCCGTGCTCTGTGCAAATGTGCAAGTACTTCGGTGGTCACGATGAGCCGTTCTATCCGCCCATGGATCCCAAGAAATGTTTACAAATGCGTCGTCACAGCTATGACAGATCCCTGGGCTATCCCATCGGTGTGGTGGCCAGCCCCAATCCGGTCAAATCGGGCATACCCAACCAGCAGAGCGTACGCTACGCGGGCAACCTCAAGGGCTTTGCCCACAGCTACTACACGCGGCGCGACGAATGGCTTCCGGCGATGATCGACCAGGTTGTCAATGAGGGCCAGGTGCTGTTCAACGACTCGGAGGGCATGGAGTCACCCAATGACCTGGTTAGTCCCGAGATATACGACGATAATGAGCAGCGGGTGACGCGTCACTTCAAGATCAACGAATTCGAGTTCGCAATGGAGCTGCAGCCCACCATCGAGATGCCCGGCTATCCGAATATCATGCACAATCTGCGCCGGATCGTCCGAGAGTTCTTCAAGCGGGCCAAATATGGCGTCTTCTGGACGCCCAATTGGTATATGTTGATCTGGAAGGAGAAGGGCATTTGGATGGTCCTCGATCTCAATGGGCGCGACACGGACACCCTGGCACTGAACACGGAAGCCGGCTTTCCCGTGCTTCTGGCCTTCAAGTCGCTCGACAATGTCATCTGGCTGATCAAAAAGGAGAGCAATCTCGGGAAAACAGAAAAATTCACGCTGCGGGAGATCATTGTGGTGCGTCTGGTTACACCCGGTAAGCCCGGCATCGAGCCACGCTCCTTCGATCGAGAGCACGGCGTCCGGATGAGCGAATTTGATGTGATTGCCTCCGATTATGCGTTCGTCAAGTCGAATCTACACCTGACACTCAATCCAAGGGATGCTCTGAGGAATCGCAGTGCCCTGCCGGTGGCCGTGGCCACTGCCCTCGCATCGAAAATCGATCACCCGGCCACTTGGGATCAGAAGACGTACGACAAGGTCATGTGCTATGGCGCCAACATGTGCAAGAACTGCTGGGAGCCCTGCACCAATCTAAGGATACCGATGGACCTCGACACGTTCCCGCGCCAGATCCGCATGGGCCAGTTCGTGGCCGAGATCCTGCTGTCGCCCAACATTTTCGAGGGCTGGTGGAAGTGCGTCCCGATGTACAAATTCAACGACTTCCATCTGATGCTGGAGAAGGCCTTGGAGCAGAACGACTACATCATCTTCCAGATCAACAATCAGATGTATTCGCTGTGGAAGAAGCGGGACTTCATCTATCTGATGGATCCCTATCGGCACCACATTGTCGGGCGCATACTGGACGAGGGCGAGGACCCCAAGAGCGCCTCGGTCCGGATGTTTGGAAACATCGATCGCCTGCTGAGTGTCTTCCATCAGATACTCTTGGAGTCGAATCGGTCGGCCATCTTTCACATCCACGGCCTGAAGATCCGCAACATTACCGAGTGTCCGCCGGGCACGGCTCCCGCTCTCCTGCCCCCCGACCAGGACATTGATGTGGCTTCGCTCAACGAGAACATTCGCTTCGATGAGAACTACGACAAGTGCATGGAGGAGCTGGCCGAGATCAGTGACTACGAGGAAGATCTGGCCTCCGAGATTGAGCCCATTGTCGAGGTCAGCTCCTCGGAGGAGATGGTCGAGGAGGAGGAAGGCGGCGAAGGCGAGGCCGCTGGCGGTGATGAGGGTGATGAGGATGACGAGGACTAGGACTAGGATTACAAATCATTCAGTAAAATATTTTAGTAAAAATTATAAATTATCTATCGGTGGTTATCAAAGTAAAATCGTGTTATCGATAACTAAAAGCGTAACCAATCTCTGCAATACATTTTTATCGATTATTAAAAATCTATGTAATACACTTGGCCCTCGCTTAACACGGGGGTTACGTTCCTAGAAATCCTCGTGTTAAGCGAAATCGTGTTAAGCGAAACATGGATTCAGTACAAAATAAGGGGTTACGTTCTCAAAATTCAAAATTGGCGGAAAAAAATTTTTTTATTATTCAAGTTTGGTCTGTTTTTATTTATTTCCAAATTAAAAGTGGGTATTAAATAAAAAAAAGGTGCTTCATATAATTAATTAACATGTTAAACTTTATAGAAACTTAAAAATGTTAAAAAGTAAGGAGATCATATGTTTCAATTCATATCAAATTTGAAATGCATTTGGTGGCATTTATAGTTTAAGCCAGTTTGTTTCAACATGTTTTCTTTTTTGGTGGCTCCTTATCAAAAAAATCAGTCATTTTCGATTGTTTGGTGGCTTTTAAAGCTTCTTTATAGCACTCCTTATAAGGCAAAAGTATTTTTTCCAACTCTCTCTTAAACTTAAGTCGTCGTTCGATGACCGGATCTGAATTTAAGAAGCACGATTCCAAGCTGCTAGCATATGCGAATCCTTCTTGGAGCTTTTCTATCGTTAAACTAATCGGGTCGGTTTCTTCAGAGCTGCTGTCATCTGATTTCGAATTGTTTGCTTCATTCACAGCAATCTCAAGCAATGATTCGTCATTAATTCCTTCATCTTCAAACAACTCTTGCAAATCATCATTTGCCATGTCGTCGAAACCTTCGCCTTCAATCAAGTGAGCAAGGTCCAATATATCCTGGAATCCACGTTTTGGCACTTCTTTTTCATGGCTTTTAACAACCTCTGGCCATAATTTCCTCCAGCATCTATTTAATGTTGACACCTTAATCTCTTTTAAAGATAAGTTTACCAACTCAAGGCTATCTTTAATAGAAAATTTCTTCCAAGCACTGGTTACATCGATGGAGTCAGTTTCAGTTGTATCCAAAATCCAGCGTATAGAGCGTCTGATGTAATATGTCTTGAAAGTGTAAATTATACCCTGATCCATTGGCTGCAGAAGCGATGTTGTATTAGGTGGAAGAAATTTTATTTTGACATTCGGATGGGTTAAATCTTTTGGATGTCCTGGGGCATTGTCCAATAATAATAGTGCTTTAAAGTGTAAATTCTTTTTTTTTAAATATTTTTCAACCTCAGGTACAAAGCAATTCAAGAACCAGTCTTTAAATAATTCTGCAGTTACCCAAGCTTTGGAATTTGCTTTCCAGTAAACGGGTAATTTGCTCTTGTCTATTCCTTTAAACGCACGGGGATTGAAAGACTTATAAACAAGCATTGGTTTTGCTTGAAAGTCGCCCGATGCATTACTACACAGCAAAAGTGTAAAACGATCTTTTTGTGCCTTAAAGCCGGGAGCTACTTTTTCATTCTTTGATAAAAAAGTTCGATTTGGCATTTTTTTCCAGCAAAGTCCAGTTTCATCCGCATTGAAAACTTGGTCGGGCAGGAATTCCTCTTCTTTAATGAACCCCTGAATCTCTTCTGGGTATGTGGTAGCAGCTCCATCATCGGCCGATGCCGCTTCGCCCTTAAATTTGAGGCTATGAATGGAGAACCTTTTCTTAAATTTCTCGAACCATCCATTACTGGCAACGAAATCTATGCTGGAAGAGGGCTCTCCATTTTGCTCGAGCAGTCCATAAATCCTGAGTGCCTTTTCCTGAATGATCCGCTGGCTTAAAGGGATCTTTTTTTCGTACCTATCGTCAATCCAAATGCTAAGTGCTCTTTCCATTTTTTCCAAAATTGGTGCACGTGCTCTACTGGTAAATTTTGTAGATATGGATGACCCAATGCTTCCTGCACGTCGTATTTCAGTTTCATTCTTTTTGATAGTGCGAACTGTTGCCTCATTTAAATCAAGGCTTCTTGCAATTTCCGTGGCAGTTTGCCCATTGTCTAACCGGTTTAGAATTTGTATTTTTGATTCTATAGAAATGACTTTTCGTTTTAAAGTAGCTCTGTTCTTTTTTTCTGCCATTGTAAAAGCTAAAATTTATTTATTTTAATTATGTACATATTCACTTTTTAATTTAATCAAGCTGTACCACCTTTTTACTTACCACAAAATCTTTGACTTTTTATTTACGCGTCTGCAAAGCTCAAGATTTTTGCACCTACTAAAACACGCTTACATCTGACATATCAAAGGTGGGATTCCCCTTTTTCGACAAGCACCCCATGCGTATGACGCAAGCACAAAGGCACTATAGCGTTAATCGACAGCAAAAAAAATATATATATCGATATTTTGCATTAGTGTAAGAACGAGGTTTTTAGCGTGTTAAAAGGGGGATGGGAGCAAATTTGTAACCCTGTAAGACCGAGTTCGTGCTAAAAGAGTCCGTGTTAAGCGAGGGCCAAGTGTACAATTTTATCGATTATCGAATCTAAATAAATATGTATCGATATTGAATTAATTCTTAAACAATATTTTTATCGATAATTATCGATATTTTATTATCGCTTTAATAGTTTGGATACCAGGCTATCGATATAAAAACCTAATCTATTATTGGAATTCATTCTTATCGATAGTAAAAACGGAATTAATCGTTGGAATATCATTTAAATCGATCACAAACACTGTTCAAAATCGATAGCACATACATACATACATACATATGTACATATGTATGTACATATGTGCGTTTTGACATCCCATAGTATTATTTTATAGATATTTTGTGATGGAAACACTTGGGCTTTGATTCTTCGTTCGATAAAAAACCAACAAACAAACAAACAAACAAAAAATGCCATAAAAATGATGCGAAAGTTAAATAAAAATTATGAAAAAGTCAGAAAGATCGCCTTTCAGCCGTGGCATCGACAGCAGCTGCAGCTGCACCAAATGCCCGAACATTTGAAAACAGTGGAGACCGAAGCGGATCCCGAGTTCTCATCGATGATCATGTACTACTACCACAAGGCCGCACAGCTGCTGGAGAAGGAACTGAACCGCCAGATGGATGTGTCGTACTCGTACTTGACACCCGAACAGAGGTCGCAGAGAGTGGAGGGGATCCTGCAGAAGATCGGGTCAGTGAGCACCGCTCTGGAAGTGACCATCAGCATCCAGCGGGAGGAGACGTACGAGTTGATTACAGGGTTTCGGGCACATCATTCACTGCATCGATTGCCCCTCAAGGGGGGCATTCGCTATGCCACCGATGTGACGGGCAGCGAGGTGAAGGCCCTGGCCGCCATCATGTCCTTCAAGTGCGCCTGCGTGAACATACCCTTTGGGGGCTCCAAGGGCGGCATCTGCATCGATCCCAAGAAATACTCCTCCGATGAGCTGCAGACCATCACACGGCGCTACACGATGGAGCTGCTCAAACGCAATATGATTGGTCCTGGCGTCGATGTCCCGGCACCCGATGTGAACACCAGCAGCCGGGAGATGTCTTGGTTGGAGGATCAGTATACCAAGACCTTTGGCTTCAATGACATCAGCGCCAAGGCCATTGTGACGGGAAAACCCCAGCACACGGGCGGCGTTCGCGGTCGGGAGTCTGCCACGGGACGGGGTGTCTGGAAGTCTGCGGATATCTTCCTGCAGGACCAGGATTGGATGGATGTATTGGGCTGGAAGACGGGCTGGGAGGACAAACGGGTTGTCGTCCAGGGATTCGGCAACGTGGGCTCCTATGCCTCAAAATTTGTCTCTGAAGCGGGCGGGAAAATTGTGGGCATCAAGGAGTTTGATGTATCACTCACGAATCCCGAGGGCATCGACATTAAAGTGAGTTCTCATGCGATTGATTGATTGATATTTCCTATGAAACCTTTCACTTTCCTTTTCGTAGGATCTCTTGGAGTATAAATATGAAAACGATAGCATCAAAGGTTATCCCAATGCCGAAGAATCGGAAGAGGATCTTCTGCTCGCCGATTGTGACATTCTGATGCCGTGTGCCACACAGAAGGTCATCACCAGCGAGAATGCCGAGGACATCAAGGCAAAGTTTATACTGGAAGGTGCCAATGGGCCCACGACCCCGGCCGCAGAGAAGATCCTCATCGATCGTGGGATTCTCATCCTTCCCGATATGTTCTGCAATGCGGGCGGTGTGACGGTCTCCTACTTCGAGTATCTGACGAACATCAATCATGTGCCCTATGGCCAGATGAGTTCCAAACGCATCTCTCAGACCATCAATGCGCTGTTCGATTCGATGAACGAGTCGATTAGTAAATGCAACATGAAATGTGTGAGTATAGCATGTGTCCCTTGATCGGTCACGATATATCCTTCAATCGCCTCCCCAGCCACTCATTGAACCCAGCGAGGACCTGAAACGCTTTCGTGATGCCCGCGAGGAGGACATTATCGATGCTGCCATGCAAACCGTCATGGAAATGTCCGCCATGGGAATCAAGAAGACGGCCATTAAGTTTGGTGTCTGCAATGATCTGCGTACGGCCGCCTATATCTGGTCTACCCTAAAGATATTCCATGTGATGGATGATTCGGGTATATGGTATTAGGTCTTTTACAAATCTGAAGCATAAATATTTTGTTATCGATAAAAAAAACCACAATACAAATCGTTTTAATGCATTGTTATCGATCGGAAATCAATGGAATGCATCATCAATTCTTCTAGTACATGGTTATCGTTTATCGTTTAGAAAAACGTGATAAATCTCTGGAATACATAGTTATCGATAGTCGATCATTAAAAAATCGTTGAGATACAGGGGAAAACTATTCGTAATCGACAGCACTAGCAGATATTCTTCTATAAATTGTCTATTTTTCAGCTTTTCCTTTATCTACATTGGCATCTCCTTTGGTTTTTCACATTTTTTGTTAACAAGCGAAACACTAAAAAAAAAATATCATGTAAGTGAGAGGGAAAACAGAGAGAGCGATAGAGGCAGAGGAGGGGGTAAAAGTGCCCCCTCCTTCCAGGGGGCAAAAACATTTTGAATTAAATGTCACGTTTTGCGGGGCGTAAAGTCGCTTGTTCCATCGTGCAACAAACAATGAGAGGCAACAACGAGAACGACAACGACAACGACAACTGACTGAAGGCGACTAAAATAGTAGTAGCATCGCATCCAAGGATCCATAGCGGGCCGGGATGGGGTGCCACTCCACGGTATTGCCACCTCACACGACAAGCGTAGGGCGTGGTCCACGTATGTCATTAAAAGTAGCACCCGGAACAACAACAACAACAGCAGCAGCAACAAAAACAACGAAAATAGAATACAAGAGAAAAAAGCAGCGACAAAATGCGAAAAGAAGAACCATTAGATACACTTCCACGTACAGATACATGGTTTGTTTAGGATACTTTTCAAAGATACATTGATCATAGGGTTGCCTGTAAAGATACATAGTTCTATAGCGGTAATTTCTAGGATATACTTAGCCATACTGATTCCCCAAGCGATCACAGAGCTGCGATCCGGTTCGAAGCGAACGGGCGCCATACATGTTTGACGCTATGAACCCATCCGATTGGGCTCTGATCGAACATGCTGGACACAATCGTTAATTTGCAGTTCGTTTTCTGTCCTCGGCTTTGGGTTCGACTTCGATCGAGCATGTTTGATCCTCAACTGCATTGCTTACTGCATTTCCCTTTCTGCATTCATGTATGTATGCGGCAGGCATACCCTTTCGAAGGGCACAGAAAACCCGTACCCATGCGCTTGTTAGTGGATGCTGAAGGCCCTGCTGTGTCTGTCTGTGCCCCTCTTCTTGTCCCTGCAGTTGGTCCACAGGAGCAGCGTACCACAGGAGAGACATCAGTCACTTAGACAGTGTGGAGTGGGGCTTCCCACCACCTGGCCAGGTGCTCCCTGCTCTTACAGCCCACCCCTCCATACACCTGTGATTATTTGCTTGGCTGACAACATTGTTATTGCTGATAGAGGAGCAGCAGCGGCAGCGGCAGCAGATGGAGGAGGCAAAAGAAGGACATACATATCCCAGAGACAAGTCGCTTTATTTTCTTGTCGCCTGAACGTTTTTTGAATGTGTCGCCCGCCGCCAAAGTGACATTTCACAAAAGTCGACAGCGCGAAATTAATGGAAATTTAAGAAATTGCATTTTTCGACACATGAGAGAGCGCAGAAACACGAAACGCGCAACGCAGGGGGGAACAGGGGAGACGGAGGGAGCCAGGGGAAATGGCAGTGTCTGACAATGCGGTCGGTTCTCCCTTTTGTTTCTCTCTCTCTCTGTCTGTCTGTCCGTCTGTCTGTCGCTCTCTCTCTCTCTCTCTCTCTCTGTGTCACTCAATGGCATAATGGAGGGACAAAGAGGCTAAGGATTTTCCACTTTTCCCCGTTTTTGAGTGCTTCCAAATTTATTCTTTTTTTTGTGTGCTTTCCGATGGCATTTCCCTGATTTTTCCCTTAAAAAATGAAAATTCCCCTTTAATGCCAGCATTTGTAAGCCCCCTTTTTTTTTTTTGCAATTTGTAATTAAATTAATTGATTTTTCGCCGCTTGCCACATGAAAAACTTACCTGAAAAGAGAGAAAGAGAGAGAGAGAGAAATGGTGGCATGAGAAATCAGTGAAATATACATATAATCTTTTTTATTCATAAATATTTGATTTTTTATTATAATAAAATGCATTCACTCAAATACAATTAAAATTTCATCATCTGAACAATCAAAGGCGGACGGCGGGCGGGGGGCGGGGGGAATATTAAATATATTCTATATGTACATATATTTTTATTTTTTTATTTGAAAATGGCATTAATTTTTAATTCTGCGTGTAAATATAGCACGTTGCCGTCATTGCCGGCAAATTGTTGGCGCAATTAATTTGCAGTTTATGCCACATCCCCCCCCCCATCCAGACCCCGGCCCGTCCCGTCCCGCACTGTGGTAATTAAACTGCAACCAGCCACGCCCAGGCCACACGCGGGGGCGGCCTCATGTGTCAGCAACAGCCGAGCATTCAACAAACAAACAAAAAAAAAAGAAAAACAACAGAAAGAAAAGTCTAGGAAAAGAAAAAAGAAATACAAATATAAAGATTGCTGTACTCGGGACTACGACTAGGGAAATACCCCTTAGAATGTTCCCGAAAAGCACTCCAGCTCTCAGTTCTAGCTCTAAACCAGAGGCCGGCAGCGTCCTATGCAATGTGCATAGAAAAAAGGCCACGGGGCAGCGCAGTCGGCACACAAATAGCGTAAAACTTCGTGTAGCGTCGGCCCTGCGATCATTCGGCTTAATTATTCTGCTCAACAGCGCAGCGGCAGCGAAAATGAATCGTGTGGCTTTGGCCCTATGCAGAAAAAGCATCATAATTCTGCTGGGCAGCGCCGCGGCAGAGAAAATGAAACATGTTTCGTCATGTCTGTTTCCTGCGCACTGAAACGCACTAGGAGCATGTGAGTGTCTGCGTGCCGACCCCTGCTCTAAAAGCTTTCTGGATTTCTAAAAATGAACCCAAAAGAACCGAAAACTATAATTCCAAATATTATTTATTATTTTTTTTAGATTTCTGGCAAATATTTTCTTCTTTTTTATTCTTTTATTTCTTCTTTATTTGTGTTATATATTTTTTATATATATTTATTTATTAATATTTCAAAAATAAAATGAATTAATTTTTGCTATATTTTTGGAATTTACGGCTTGGATGGATCTTGGGAGGATATATAAAAAAATATATTTCCTTTTGTCGTGAGTTCTTGAGTTTTCAGTTTTCCTTTCTTATAATACTAAAAGTCTCCGATGTCAGGTGTTCGTATACTTTCTTCTCGTTCTGTTACATGCATTTCCACGAATACATCATATCCTTTTTACTCAACCAATGCCAATGGGTAACAGGCTACAAAGGCTACACCGTAATGGACACAGGACCGAGCCACTGCACCTGCCACAAACTCAAACACGAACACAGATACACACATACATACATATATATTTATATATAGAAAAGCAATGGGTATACTGGAAAGAAGGGCAAAGGGGGAGAGAGAGAGAGCGCAGGAGGGGTGGAAAAGCTTGTCGCAATTTTCCCCCTAAGTGCACATGATAAATTAATGATTGAAGGCTCTCACATGGGGGCGACTGACGAGAGGAGAGGAGAGGAGGAGAGTGTAGTGGTGCCCGTGTCTACTATGACAAAGTGATTAATTGTCAGAATGCGACAAGGGGGTGGGGGCTGGAGAGAGCGAAAGAGAGGGCGGGAGGGCAAGTGGAGCCTAGAGAGAGAGAGTGGCAAAACAGAAACAGCTGTAACTGGAACAACCGTCAAACCTATCGACCCCACGCGACAGGAGGACACGAGGTAATTTGTCCTGTCCCTACCCCAAACCCCTCTCAATCTCTCAGAGACTCCTCCCACCCCCCGCTCCTCACCCGACAAGTGTTTTGAGGAGTGTGAAATTTTCACCGCATGCAACCTCTGACCCTCTCCGACTTTTTGCCCAGGTAGGAGAGAGGGAGGGAGGGTGGGTTGGGACTTCTGACTTTTCCAAAAGTCAAAGCCGACGACGCTCGTTAGACATTCCATATATGAACTTTTTGACTAATTGATTGGGCAACTTTTCTGCCCACTCAACCAGCCACCCACCCACCCAGACTGGAGTGATGGGTGGGATGGTTGGAGTGGGTGGACCCAGAGGTGGAAATACATATGTATGTATACATATCCCCTAATTGCTTAACGTTTAATTGTGCTTCAAGTGAAATATGAGAAGTGCTTCCTGGGGATACGATCAAGTAGTGTGGGGGGCAAATACCAAGAAAATATTACGTATACGCAGTGCAGGGAAAACAAGGAAAACAAATTGTTTGATAAAATCTTCGAAATCGAATACAATTTTTTAGCTTAAAATCTAGACCTAAGCCAGTAAATATTTGCGGCCCATCGAAACGTAATTGCTTTCAACTATGTACATTATTTTCCACCCAAAAAAAAAAATACATTAGAGAGAGTTTTAGCACATAAAACAAACGAAAGCCCGAAACCACAGCCCGAAAATCTGAAAAACCAAAAAATTAACACTAACTGACAGTGACAGCGACAGGGACATGGCCAGGGACAAGAGACAAGGGACAAGGACAGTAACAATGTGTAAACAGTTGTTACATGAAAATGCCCCCCACCCCACACACACACAGAACTGTGCAACTGTGCAACAGTGCAACAAATGCAACTTTGACAGCAACCAACAGAAGCAGAAACAGAACCAGAACCAGCAACAGCAACGGAAAATGGCAACCGAAATGGAAACTACAACAAAACTTTGGGCTTTATCCAGTTCCCCTTCCCCACGCCCCCCCACCCCCCCCCCCCTGCCGTACGGAACAAATTCAAAGTGCAAACCAAAAAGTTTTAGGCCAAAAACTTGAACACCCTTTTGGCCACATTTTCTACCCTGAAGGGAATTTATCATTTAACCAAAATGCACATGCACATGGACATGCCCTTCTATGGTAGGGTACAGGGGGAAAACCATTTAAATATAAAGCATTTAAGAGAGACCAACTGTATAAGAGCCCATTACTATTGAAGTTAAAAAACCAATCAAGCTAGTATTTCCATGTTGTCCAGCATTCCCTCGGCCACACCCTCGCATCCCTACAAAAGTTTTCCAAAAAGTGAGTGCCAGCGATCTTCACTGCTTCCTGCCGATAAGAATCGGCAAATAAATATTAAGAAAGGAGAAGAGACGGGGAGAGGTAAAGCAGGGAATCCACAGTCGAACTTCTTCGCGCGAACACAGCCAAGCTCGAATCCTTTCTATCTTTGTCGAACAAAACGTCGAGCGACGAACATTTCGTCAAACTTAACATATTCGCGCGTGCAAGCACGGACATGCAGGCTCAAGAACTAGCGCCTAGGATCTCGCTATCTCGTTCTGCCCATGAGGCCCTATGCACGAAGTCGCTCTCTCGCGATGGCGCACGATGCTTGACGCTCGGTTTTGCTGAGAGTCACAGTATGTATGTGTGGCTAGCAATCGTCTTTGTCGGAGCAAAGCTAGCGGTTCGCCCGATCGTCTGATCTGCCGGCAGGGCAGGACAGAGAGCAAGGCAACAATAAAAAGGCAGCGATTGCTCTCTCTCTCTCTCTCTGTCTCTCTGCCAGATCTTAAATACAAATGGAAAATGGAGCGAAAACCTTAAGCAAGTGTGGAGAGGCGAGAGAGGGTTACGGTACACTCGGGTGTGAGTAGTTCCACGGGGGTGTACATTCGTCTGTGTTTATGCCACCTTATCCCAGGAAATGCAAATACACAATCGATTCCTTGGAATTTCCGTCTCAATGCAAACAAACTGGCATCTTGGAAAGCAGCTTATCAACTATCATAGAACACCGCCCGACAATGACGCTGGCGCTGGCTCTGGCTCCGGTTTACGTCTTTGTCTGAGGAGGCGTCTGGCATAGAGAATTTACTAAGAAAATGCATTTCAAAGTAATTAAATTTTTTATGCATGAAATACTTGTTTGTTTTAATTTAAAGTTTGATCAACAATGCAGCTGTTTTTATTGAAGCTTTTTTGTGGGGGGAATAAAAAGAGGATAAAGGGAGAGGGGGGAGAGGCGGGCAATGGAATCCAAGCTAATATGCAAATATTTGCTTTAACCTGCGGACAGAATGGAAAGGAGAGAGAGAGAGCGAGCGAGCGAGCGAGCGAGAGAGAGAGAGGGATGCAGAAGAGAAAAATGCAATAGAGAACCGAGAAAAAAATCTGGGGAAAAACAAGGAATAAAACGGCAAGGATTTTCATGCATTCATATACATATGTATGTATGTATGTATATGTATGTGTATGCATGTGAGTGTCTCAGTATGTGTGTGTGTGTGTGTGTGTGTGTGTGTGTATTTGGAAGCTTAAAAAAAACTCTCTTTTTAGAATTGCTCTTCGCCACCCTCCCTACCTTCTCTCCCTGCCACACTTTGTGGCATAACCATAACAAGAAGCAACATCGTCAGGCGATTGTCCTTTGGCCATGGCATCCGCCGAGAGTCCTTCCCCTCCCTACTGCACCCCTTTTCCCCTTTTGTGGCATGTCAATCCACCCTCCTGTCCCCCCCTTGTCATCCCCATGCCACTTCCCTTTTACAGTTAACGGTATTTGCATGTAATTAAATTTTCCACTCGACAAATGCAAACTGCAGCTGCTTTTCCTTCTATTTGCAGAGCAGGAGAAGCGCGGGGGGGGGGGGGGGGGGGGGGGGGGCAGCACGACGAGTACTACTGGTACTCTATGCGCCACAGAATGGGGCATTGTCGCTGTCCTCCCCCTCTTCTCCATTACTGCTGCTGCTGCTGTTGTTGTTGTTGTTCCTGTGCTCCTCTCTCTCTCTCTCTTCGTCCCTTTTTTTTTTTGGTAAATCATTTGCCGTGTGGCAGGTGGCAGGTCTTTCCACATCAGCAGTGGTTCGAGAAGTTTGTTCATTTAGTTTGTAATTGCCACAAAATGATGCCAAATGAATGGGTGGGAGTGGGAGTGGGACTAGGACTAGGACTACGACTAGAAAGAGTTCCACAGAGAGAATCAATAGAATCATAGATTCTATGGCTACTGGTGATCCTTACCTAGGATCCTTTTGCTATGTTCTAAGCATAGAAACCCTCAAGATGGATTCAATATGGATGGCATTTTGAAGAAAAATCAAATCAAAACATGGAAATTTGTATATCCTATCGCTGCCAATCGATCCTAACAGTTTCCATTAACCTTTGACCCTCCAATTTGTGTGTGCGTGTGTCTGTGGAGGGGGAAATACAATTTTCAATTATCGAATCGAGAGATCTCTCTGTCTCTGTCTCCACCCCCCTACCTCAACCCATGGAAAAACACAACACAAATGCAAATCAATTTCAGGAGCAAGGCAATCAACTCGAAATAGAGAGAAAGAGTAGGAAAATGAAACAATGCCAGAGAGAGGAAAACAGGCAATAAAAATAAGCCAGAAATATAAACAACAATTGGTAACCGCAAAAAGCAGAACCCACACACGACCAGAGCATGTGTGGGTGCCACAAAAGCAAAGGCTGGGGTGTGGCACGAGGCACGTGGCACGAGGCGAGGCAGGATTGAAGCACCGTCAACAACATTTGGCCATTTTGGCGAATGAACTTTTTATGAGGCCAAAAGGAAAACGGGGCCAAAAACGAAGCGCACCAGCAGCAGCACCAGCAGCAGAAAGCTAATCTAAGCTAAACAATTTTCCTTCCATTTTCTTGGCCAGCAATTTAGTGCTGCCTCAGCGTTAGAAAGAGACAGAGAGAGAGAGAGAGAGAGAAAAGAAGAGAAGGGGCAGACAGAAGGTCTTGGGGCGGTGAATCGAATTCAATTCCCAGCAAAAATCAAACGAAAAGAGAAAAATTCTATTCAACCAAATTGTTGCAAGCGAATAATAAAAGCCGCAACGAATGGCAGGCGGGCAGGAGTCAGGCAGGCAGAAACAAAGAACATGAAAAATATTCTATGGAAAACCCGAATGGGCAATGCTCTACAGAAGTGAGGGAAAACAACAAAACAAAAAAACAAATAGAAGATTGGAGATGAAAAATCAAAATAAAGAAAGAAGCAAATAAAAATAAATACATATAAATAAGAATAAATAAATTTTATACTATAAATTCGTAAAAATACAAAAAAAAAAGAAGTGTGTGGCTATTTCTGCAACGCGTGCACCAAATTGTTGCATGCTGACAGCCAGAATATGTGGCAAAATAAATCTCGAATTTGGGCCAAAAATGTGTGTTTGAATTCTGAATCTGAATTCCAAAACATTAAACTCATTTAGTAAGCAGCGAAGCGCGCGATTTTGCTAGTAGTACATATATATATAGTAGTATATAATAATATTAATAAAACAAAAAATTAATTTAAAAAAAATATATATATATAAAATCCATTTAAAAAAAAAAATAAAATACAAATAAAATTAATTCAAAAAAAAATAAAATATAAATAAAATTAATAAAAAACAAAATTAAAATATAAATAAAATTAATTCAACAAAAATAAAAAATAAATAAAATTAATTTAACAAAAATAAAATATAAATAAAATTAATTCAACAAAAATAAAATATAAATAAAATTAATTCAACAAAAATAAAATATAAATAAAATTAATTGAACAATACTAAAATATAAATAAAATTAATAAAAAACAAAATTAAAATATAAATAAAATTAATTCAACAAAAATAAAATATAAATAAAATTAATTGAACAATACTAAAATATAAATAAAATTAATTTAAAAAATATAAATAAAATTAATAAAAAACAACATTAAAATATAAATAAAATGAAGTAAAAAAAACAATAGAAATAAAATTAATTTAAAAAAAATTAATATATTAATATAAATAAAACTATAGCATATAAAAAAATTCATTAAATTTATACAAATAAATTAAGTAAAATATTTAATAAATATACACATTAATATGAACATACATATGTATGTATGTATGTGGAAGAAAATTAATAATTAAAAAATAATAATAACAAAAATATAATATACATATGTACAGTTTTTAATTAAGAAAAATAAAATATATTGATTTAATTAGGAAAAAAAAAATTGTTTTAATTAAGAAGAAAAATAAATAAAATATTGATTTAATAACAAAACAAAATTCTATCACAAAAGTTTTCCGTTTTACAATTACAAATTGATATTTCCATTTAAATAATTCCAATACATAATTTGAATTGCGTAATTTTTCAATGTTTTCTCCACTTTTTCTCAAGAAAATTGAAGTACTGCAAATGTCATAAGAGTATCCCAAAAATGTATAAAGAGTCTCTTCTGTGGGAGTGGGAATGGGAATGTGAGTTCTCTCTTTTGCTGTGAGTGGCAGGCAGTTGTGGCGGCACTTCTTGCCCTCAAACACATGTACAAAAGAAGCCCACACACGCACACTCCCATACACACAAATACACAGACAGAGATATGCACACACTTAATGAATGAGGTGTAGAAGGAAATGTAAACAGATACTTAACCTCCAGCGAGAAAAGAAAGAAAGAAAGGCTGTAAATGAAATGAAAAACAACACAAGTGGCAGGTGGCTGGTGGCTGGAGGGGGGAGGGCGAGTGAGAGGAGAGAGATGTGTACAAAGCTAAAGCTAAATGAAATAAAGGAAAATGTAAGCAAATAATAAAGGGGAAAACCAAGCTAAGCGCTTTTCCAAAACCCAAACCCACCCAGAGATCAGCCAGTCGGTCTGCTCTTTGTATCTGTATCTGTAGCAGGTACCCCTTCTGTAAGAGTGTGTGTGTGTGTGTACTCACTCTACTATTCGTGTATCCGTGTATCTACACGTATGTCAACCTTTTCCTCCACAGAGAGATACTCTGCGGCAAGCTTCGCCAAAGTCACGTAATTCTATTTAAGATTATTTAATACAAAAAAAAAAGAAAAAGAAAAAGCAGCACACACAGACAGACACGAACACACACACACACACAAAGTACAGTACAGTTAATTAACATTTTCCATGGCACACACGGCGTATGAGTAATGTCCGAACATCGAGTGGGGGGGGGGGGGGGGGGGGAGGGAGAGAGCAAAAGGGTTTTTCATTTCATAAAACAATTTTTAATTAATTTACAAAATGTATTTAAATATATTAAAAACAAAATAAACAAAGCAACAAATTCAAGAAAATTGCAAAAGAAAAATGAATTAAAAATATAATTTTAAGAAGTGAGGGAAAACCAGAATAAATGGAGTCGGAGTTTCCCAACGACACACGTGCCGCGACACCAAGATATCAAACACTAAGATGTGTAAGGAAGGGAGCGAGACAAAATACGCGCTGTTTCGCTCGCACGATAGGATTATTTTTCGTTGAAATCTTTCGAATTTTCGAATCACATTTAGAAGGCGGAAAGAGGCACTTAATGCCGCCAGATATACTGGAACCCTTGGACTCTGCCAGACTTACGCCTCATACGCCACCCATAACAAGATGTTAGTGCCACCCAAAATATGATATTATTCCGTAGTGTTCCAATATGCAATACATACAACGTATGGGAATTATCTCAGCCATAAATTACAGCTATCTTCATTCCATATATCAAATATGTCTAAGCCAAAACGGAACTGCAGAAATACGGCGGGGGCGGGGGCTGGGGGAATTGCATTCCATATCAATATCAAATCTTACATTTTCCTCGTCTATATTGGAATTATATGATATTAAATATTATATTATATTATATTCATTATAGCACTTTACCGGAAATGAAATGAAAAATATGCAAATTTTCAATAAAAAAAAAAATTTGGGTGTTTTTTTTTTTTTGCTTTTTTGTGGACGGTTAACCGCAGAAAAGCCAAATGGCAATTTATCTACATAAAATGTATAAATATTTAATGGAGAAAATGTCACCAGAACCAAACCGAACCGAACTGAAACTATATTCTATGAGGCTTTTCCCCTCTTTCCCTGGTGGTAGAATGTGTGTGTGGCACCACCAGGAATGTCAGTCAATGCGAAGCCAAAACAATGCCAAATGGGCCAACAAGTCATCGGCCAACTTGACCAACTTTGAAGCAGGCAGAGGAGGCGGGGCAAGACAGGGCGAGAAGGTGTGCAGCTGCAACAGTGCAACAAAAGGGGTGTGCCCCTAAATCCATCAAGGTATTGCCTCTCTTTGATGGGCAAATTTCTAAAAATATCCATGCATCGATATGAGATGTGTGTATGCAAGTATCTTGTATCTATGTATGTGTATCTGTGTATCTGTATGCTTATATTGGTTTGTTTGCCACTTGATTGCGGTTTTAGACTTTTCCACTTGTTAAGTCGAGCTTTTTGCTGTCTGCGTCTGGGTCTACGTCTACGTCTGCCCCACCGACTCAACTCGACTCGGCTAGAGTCGACTCGAGTGTTGTGGATTGAAGAGAAGAAGAGTTAGTTGAATGTTGAACGTTCAAGTTGCATCGTCGGACGTTTGTGCACCTCTTCAGGCCTTAATTTAGAACGTTGAATGGTGCGCCGCTAAAGGAAAGGTTTCCCCCCCATACATATTGAAAATTGTGTAGGAATTCTAGAGAATTCCTTATACTTGGGAGTTCTTTTCTGCTTCCTCTCTTCGTTAACAGATATACCTCGCATATATAACTCTAGGGTGTGCAACGACCATCCAACGACAGCAAAGATATAGATAGACCATCGTCTCGATAGGCAATGCAGACAGAGGGACAACAGACCAAAGGATAGGCAGAGTGAAAGACAGAAACCGAAACCAAAACCAAAACCAAAAACTGGGTGCAACGAGCGAAAGAAAGAGAAATAGAGAGACTGAGAGAGAGAGAGAGAGAGAGCCAGGGGTAGCCACGAGAAGACAGTAGTAGCCGACGGTAGACAGCAGGAGGGGGTCTGCGGTGCGGTGCAGAGGCAATGAGCGTATAAAACAAATTGCATATCGTTGCAGAGCAGGCTCACCCCCCTGTAACCCTTCTCTCCCCCCCCCCCTGCCTATCACCCTCTCTTTTTGCCTGGCGAAAAAGCATTTTCAAGTGCATTTTGTTGTTGCATGATGGACTTTCGAGAGGGGGCCAAAGGAGTGGAGTGGAGTGGAGTGGAGGGGAGTGGAGAGGGGGGAGACCCCGCCAGACACAGTTGTCTATTTAAACAGTCTGCAAAGTGGGTGGCGGTGGAGGGGAGCAGTCAGCGAGGCATGCAATGGTTTTAGGCCTTAAATAACTGTATTTTGCTATCGTACGGTTCGTACGGTACAAGTTATTTTTTTTTTGTTTTTGTTTGGTTTTTTGGGGCGCTAAGTGGGGGGCAGGGCAGTGGCATGCCCCGTCTTTGGGGCAGGCACACACAGACACACAACACAAATTGCACATGCAAAATGTTATGTGGCCTGTAATTGATGTCATTTTGTATCCATGGAATGTGCGCATTCAGAAGACATGCCATATGGACATTGATCGTGGGGGGGGGGGGGGTCTCTCCCCCCACCCACACCACTGCCCTCTCTTGTGATTTATGGTTCGTTAACTCTCACCCCTCTATCGCTCTCTTTGTCTCTCTTTTAGAAGGTGACAATGGAATAAGTGGCCTGATATGTTGGTTGCATGAATGTGGTGAAGAGGGGGAGCCTGAGGAGCCTGCGTATACCGCGATTATAACGGAAATTGATGAGGGCCATTATGGTTTATAATTATGACAGGCAGCGGGGAAGGTAGGCGGAGCGGCATTCGAGCGGGTGGGTGGGTGGTCGATAGAACGAGCCACCAAAAGTGGTAAATGCCACAAATGATATGTATATGGCTCTGCGTGGGGCTCTGTGTGGGGCTCCCTGTGTGGCAGCATGGCTGGATGGCCAAGTGTTCGTGTGTGTCGGCCACTGATTTATGCAAGTTTTCCGGCTACGGAGGAAAGGGTTCACATTAGTTTTTGCCTTAGACAGAAAATTACAATTAAAAATCGAAGAAATATTAAGAGTTATTCCTTAAAAAAAAACAAGAATCGTTAAAAAAAAAACCATTGATTATAATCAGACAGATATATTTCTCCGAATTTAATTGCATTTTTCTTTTATTTAGATAATCTTTTTTTCGATTATATAGAAATATTAATATTAATGCATTAATACACTAATTAATTATTAATAAATATAAAATATAAAAATATTTTTGAAAAAATTGTTTATTAATTTATATTATAATTATTATGTTGTGATATAATTTTAAGTTTACAATTTTAATAATAAATTCATTAACAAAAATAAAAAAATGTATCGTATCGATTTAAATATTTTAGATTTTTAAATAGATTTTTTCACAAGAAAAACATTTATCGATAAATTATCGATATGTTTGAAAAATTATAATCGATACATTTCGATAACCGAATCATTTTTAAAACGATGAATAGACAAACAATAAATAAAACAAAAACAAAGAAATTTAATTTAATCAATTTACCCGAAATAAATATTACGCCAGCTACATGTTTATCGATCAATTAATTACGTTATCGTTATCGATAGGAATATTCAACATTCCTCAGGCTCTCTTCAAAGAATTGCCATTCATTTATAGCTTCGATTATGATTCCCGACAGCAGCACCCACCTCCTCCCGCCTCCCCCTTTAAAACCCCCACAAAGACTCCCAAACAAACATTTGCTTTATTTTAGTTTTTTTTTTTCAATGCAACGTTTGAATGAATCACGCGGATGGAATGTGAAATCAATTAAATGGAAATCCGCCACAATAAAAAAAAATAGCAAAGAAAAATACCAGCAGATAGATCGAAGAGAGCGAGAGAGAGATAAAATACCAGACAATAAGAGACAAAGAGAGAGAGAGAGAGTCCCCGAGAGAGAGAGAGAGATAGAGAGCAAGAGCGACAAAAGGAAAGGAAAATCCGCCAGAGGAGGATGTCCGTGAGCAGGTGCATTGACTGTCAAGCTCCCCCTTCCCCCTGCCACCCTGAAACCCATACTTCTGGCGGGGGACATGCCCCCCAACGGCGTTAACTGGCTTTGGCTTAGCCATTTCCATTCACAGAGCGTTGCGATGCGATGCGATGCGAGGGCCCCCTTTGGGGCTAAGCGGATGCATTAGACGCTGTTGGACACAGCAGCAGCAGCGGGGGGTTGGGGGGGGGGTGAAAGCATGCACAAAAGTGAAAATCTGTGGGGGGAAGAGCGGGAAGGGGCTAACTAGTTGCAGCAAAGAAGAATGAGACGGAAAAGCAACCGATGGAGAAGTGTAAGAAGCAAAAGCCAAAATGGCCTGAGGGGGGCAAAAGGGGGATTGGGGGAGGGGGAAGAAACGGCGGTGTTGCAATGTTGTTGAACCGTTAGAAAACCAAGTTTTTTTCCGCTAAAAAGATGCCAATGTGTGGAATGCGTGTGTGATGCTCTCTCTCTCTCTCTTTCGGGCTCTCTCTTCTTCACTTTTGCTAGAGTTCTCTGGTGACTCGTTTTTCTCCCTGGAAAACAAGATTCCCCAACAATTGCCACATTAGCCATAGCTTGCAACTTCAACACTTTGTTGGTTGATATTATGGCTGCCACATCCTCCCTCCCCTGCCCCTGCCCCCCCACCTACCTGCTGCCATCTGTGCTGTGATGGTTGTCTGCCTCGTCATCGCTGCGACACGCGGACAGGGTCGGAGGGCGGTAGTACGTCGCGGGGGAGTGGGTGCTTTTGAGAGGAGGGGAGGGGGGGTGCCACTTCTGGGTGCGGCATGCCAATTACATTTGATTTGATGCGTAAGCGAATCTTCAAAAAAAAACACACAGCAACAAATCGCAGAAGAAGAAAACAAAGTTTGTGTGCGAGAGAAAATGAGGTTGGTAGGTCAGAAAACGAGCAAAGAGACGGAGTAGGAGGGGTAGGGGGAGGGGGAGGGGTACTCGTGGAGAAGACTTCAAAGATTTTAAAGTTGAAAACTTGATTAGGATACGGATACGGAAACCGAAACGAAGGCTCTTCACAGATTAAAGCCGTAGACGGGGAAAACTTTTACGGGGAAAAGAATGAAATAAATAAAAAGTCGTATATTAAAGATTAGAGACAGGGAAAAACATAGCGGAGGAGGGGGAGGGGGAGGGGGAGGGGGAGAGAGGCTGATCCAATTGTATCTGATTTTGTACCCTTTAAACCATCTTTCAGATACACTTTTGCAAATCTGCCTACGGCTCTGACGTCTCTCATAATTTCCAGCATTTTCCCACCATGAAAACCGTCAAAAATCTCCGCCGTAAAGGGAGCAAAAAGTTTAGTTAGTTAGCAGACACCCCATAGGCACCCCACCCCCCAAACCCCGCCCCCTTTACACAAGCGAGAGAGTGGTTTTGTTTTTGGTGGCAGTGGCAGAGTGGCAGAGGAATGGGCTGATGTTTGAAATTGCATTCATTTATTAATAATTCAATTAAAAATGTAACAAAACATTAAATTAACAACTTGATTAGCGTGCAATTCACGAAATATTTAATGGGATTACAAGACGCGGGCCAAGAACGACCCAAAACGAGAGGAGGCGTACAGTAATTGCCATAAAAATAGGAAGCATCCGCCATCCAGCAGCAGCAGCAGCAGAAAGAGAAAAGGGAGCGAGAGAAGAGAAGGGGAGACAAATTATGAAGCTCTGGCAATAAACTTCCGCACAAAATTAGCGCAACTTCCTGGCAAGCCCCAAAAAAGATTGGCGCCCGCCCACGACTGCCACAGCGACAGCGATGACACCCCCACGATGGCTATGCAAATACGTGGGAATAGATTGGGGGAGAGGAGTAGACAGGGTGATGATGATGTGTGTGTGTGTGTGGGGGGGGTGGCAACGTTTGCTGTGCTCCAAACTGTGCAGAAGAGTTCCTTCCGAAGAGCTAAAGACCGTTTATGGCTAGAAATGAAAACTATCGATAGTTATCGAACTATTGTCAGCCTCTCAGTTCTCAGGCTCTCAAAATCATTGTTGGATCATCGATCGAGTGATAATCTATGGATATACGAGAATATCTATAAAAATATCAAATACTCTTAACTTGATTTACGATCTCGCTCAATTATCGATCAATTTATCGACACATCCTTTTCCATGATGTAATTGATTGTTAAACAATATTTAATGTAAATAAATACAAATAAATGTAATATTTAGGATTTATCGCCCAAAATTTAAGCCTTTTTTTTTTAATAATTTTTAATTTTTTACGACATTTATTTTGCTATAAAAACCATGCGGCATACTTTGGCTATCATTAAAAAAAAAAAAAAGCATAAAGTTTGGTACACGCGTTGCCCATTTCAAACATATTTTATATTTTATTTATATTTATAGTACAAATTAATATTAATAATAATTTTACTAAGTGATCCACAATGGACACTGGATCCGCAGTATTTTTTTACATTTTCCCCCGCCCAAAAGTTATTTACCTTTTATATCAACTTTTACTGGTTTTTGGAGAGCCTTGAAACTCCGATGAATGTTGGAGATATTTCTCTTTCCTTTATTTATAAATATTTATTTTTTATTTTTTTGGGAGTGGCCACCCAAAAAAAAAATGTGTTTTTGCTTGATTTTTGTTGGTTTATTTCTCGTATCTTTTAAAAAGGTGGCAAGCCTGGCAGACAAGCACACACAGACACAGACACACACTCGCACAGAACAGAAACACACACAGACAAAAAAAAGTTCAACAGGAAGCGCTGCTTCTTTTTCTTTAACAACAATTTGCGTTTTCTCTGGATTTAATAAAACTATAAATAAAAAAAAAACACATTTGGTGCGTTAGAGGGAGTCGAGAAGAGAGAAGCATTAAATTGGCCAAAAAACATAAAAAAAAAAAACAATAAAAAAATGGCTGAGCGGCAGCGGCAGCAGCAGCGGCAGCAGCAGCGGCGACAGCGACGACGTCGGCGACAGAGGCGGCTGAAAAAATCAATAAATTTGTCGACAACGTTGACGCCGGCGTCAACGTTCGCAGCCGGCAAAAACAGCAGGCCAGGGGCGTCATCAATGCAATGTGGAAAGTGGTGATAGAGGGGGATAGACGGGCAGACAGACAGACAGACAGACAAATGCCGGTTGCCATTTGTTATTGCTATTGTTGTTTTCGTTTTTGTTGCAATCAAAGTTCAAAGTTGCTTAAAAGTTCAATTCACTTTTTTAAGGCGGGGGGTGGGGTAGCTAGCTGCGTGCCGGCAGACCTTTTACACCTGCTCTCTCTCTCTCTCTATCACTCTTTCGCTCTTTTGTTGCAAATATTTTATAACAAATTGTTGTGATTTATGACTCTATCTCGCTCTTACTCTCTCACTCTTTCTTTTAAAGGGAAGTTACTTTATATATCTATCTATATATATATATGTATATGTATGTATATATATATGTTTTTTTTTGTTTTGCGCGCCCGTTGGATTTTATGATATTTCTCTCTATTTGTCTCGTGCTGTTGTTGTTTTTGTTGCTTTTTTTTTTGTTTTGGGGGGTCGGCTTTCTCGTCTCGTCGGCCCGAGCAACGAAGTTCAACTAATTGCCGAACGTGCACGCCTTTGGAGCTGAAGTCGAGGAGAGTCGAGTCGAGTCGAGTCCGTTGTCTGGCATCGCTGCCGCTGCTGTTACTGTCGCTGCTGCTGCGGCTGCTGCTGTTGCACTTGGTGTCGCTCCCTCTGTTGCTGCTGCAGTCAGCGTAGACTGCGACTCTGCTACTGCTACTACTGCTGCTGCTGCTCTCTCAATGCAGACGACGACTTTGGCAAACTTTTTACTGTTATCGTTTGCCGCTCTCTTGCATTGCAACTCCAGTGGAGTTAAGGCGTGCTGGCGGCAGGCAGGCAGGGGGCGGCCGGTAGAATGCAGAGTGTGGGACAGGGACAGGTTTGTGCTTTTGGCTAGACAAAAGCAGATGTCGTAGAGTTGCCAGGCAGGTCCCCCTACCTCTACCTCTACCTCTCCCTCTCCCTCTGAGTACCTCTCTGCTCGCTTGGCTCTGTCGCTTGCCACTGTCGCTGTCTCTGTCTATTGCCGGTTCGTTGCAAATATTTTGCCGGTTGCTTGCTGCCTTGCTCTGCTCGCTCTCTGTCCATGTCTCCTCTGCCGACGTCAACGTCAGCGCTAGACTCTGCAGCTGCGAAGCCTGGCTTTAGTCTCGTTTTCCGTTTTGCCCCCCACTCCTGTGTGGTCTGTCTCTGTGCTTTGCTCTGTTCAGTCATGTCTTGTCTTGTCTATTCCTTGCTCTCTTCTTTCTCTGGCTTTGTCCTTGTCTCTGTCTCTGCCTCTGTCTCTTCTGTTGTGTTTGCCAGACCGGAGAAAGAATCTTTCGGGTTAGGCTCGGGGCTCTCTAGATAAAGAATTACTCTATTACAGAGAAAGAGAGAGAGAGCGCCTACATCTGTTTTGCGGTTAATACCCACCCCCCACCCACCAACCAAACCCATGCTTTTAGAGCGGATATGTTGGTTAGTATTCTCTAATGTGTGGAATGGTACTCCAAAGATCAGAGAGAGAGAGATAGAGAGAGAGAGAGAGGGAGAGCTTGCTGTTTCTGATGGCCACAATAAAAATCATGTTCATTTGTTGGTTTTATGCTAGAGAGAAGATTGCAAATGGATGGAATGGAATGGAATGGTTTGGTATGGTATGGTAGGGATCCCATTATGCTTCAAAGAATTATGGATTTCCTGTCCTTATTCATGATTTCTTGTGGCTTGTTCTACATATAAGAACCAGAGTTTTGCTTGAGAGAACATTTCATATATGAACATAGATCTCATAAATCGAAATCTCACTTAGAGCACACATACCAAACCACACTACAATGAAGAAACAGCCTTGCCCTCCCCTGCATTGAACCCCATTGACAATCTACTTGCTTTTTTACAGGTCTTTGCCATCGGTCCCCTTAAAGGTGATTCCCTCCACCCCCCAAAAAAAGCGAAAACTCCCATTTAAAACTCAGGGAATAGAACAGTAAACTTTTTTCCTGCCAGATCGCCAATTATTAACAACTTGCCAAAAGAAAATCGCCCCCCATCACCCACCCCCTCTTGTACGAATAAAACGAAAATCAAGGCAATATTTGTTCCTTGGGGGAAGCAATACAAATGGGGCGGGGCGGGGGAGACATCGACTTGTATCGACGAAAGTTTCGAGGTTCCGCTTTTTTGTCGGTTAAAAAACAAAAAAAAAAAAAAACAACAGTGAATTTGTCGGCATTTTCTGGAGAAGTTTTCAGCGGTTTAATTGTAACTCCATGCCGGAAAACTTTGCTTCTTTTTGTTGGGTGGCGTCGAAAGGGCGTTGCTTTGGACGGTAGTTGCAGTTGTGGCACGGCGGCACACAAATAATCCGGGGGTGGGGTGGAGTGGAGTGTGGTAGGCAGAGATGAGGCTTCTGCTGCTGCTGCATTATTAATTAGCCATGAAAATGGCTTTGAAAGGAAATCTCTACTCTCTCTCTCGCTCTCGCTCTCTCTCTCTCTCTCTCTCTGTCTCTTTGCTATCTTCTTTTCGGAAAAAGGATTTTGCACATGTCAACATCAGGCGGCAAAAAAAAGGGAAGTCTCTCTCTTTCTCTCTCGCTCGCTCTCGCTCGCTCTCAGAAAAACTAGGAAAACTTTTTCAAAGTCTCGGCATAAATTAATGTGCGTGTAAACGACGACACTGACGGGGAGGGGGTAGCAAAAGGGGGGAGGTCTGGGATAAGAAAAAGCCAAAAAGAAAGTTTCCAAAAGGCAAAAACTAATCCAAAGGACAAAGGACTGAAAGAGAGTCCCAAAAACAAACGAAACGAAACGAAACTGAAACCAAACGAAAGTGCTACCCAGCGACAAGATAAAATACAAAGAAACAGCAATAGCAAATAGCAAATAGCAATAGAAATAATAACAGCCGCCAAGAGAGCTCAAAGTCGCTAATGGTCTCAAGAGTTACAACTGGGGGATACCCTGTCACCCTATAGGGTGTATCTGGCAATCAGAAATTGCTTTGTGGAAACGTGGGATCAGGGTCGAATGATTTTCGTTCCCAAATTTGACCTTTAAAGTCGTACAGTTATGAAAACATCTGCTCTAACTCGAAATATGCCATAGAATAGATCTACAGTATACCTTTGACTCCTAGAAGTTGCGGATATTGTGTCTAGTTCTTATAGATCTCAAGATCTTAACAGACCAAAGAGCAGGATCGTGCATGCTTTCGCACAAAAACAATATACTCCCCCCCCCCCCCCTTTTGGTCTCCTTTTTGAGAGAGTACCAGATATTACACAACAACGTCACACAGCAGGGAGATCAGTAGCAAGAGAGCGAGAGAGGAGCTTGAAAGCCACAGACGCGGAGAGCCCGAGACGACATCCATCGACCGAACGTGGGAGTGGGGCCAAAGGCAAACAACTTTTTGCTTCTGTTGCTGTTGCTTTTGTTTTCTGTTTTCTGTGGGGATTTTTTTTTTTTTTTTTTTTTTTTTTTTTTTTTTTGTAGCCTGCCAAATGCCAGCGAAGGCCGTTCGACTGACAAAAGTACCGTAAAGAGTGAGCGCACACACACACAGACACATACACACAAATCCCTCTAGCCAGACAGATAGTCAAAGAGAGCGAGCGAGAGAGAGAGAGAGAGAGAGAGAGAGAGAGAGAGACAGACCGAATAGGAGATAAGGAAACAGCGCGGCAAAGAGGTGTATGGATAGGGGTGACGTGGCGGGGACGAGGAGTAGTGTGCAAATAGTTTCGAGCATCCTCCAGTGACCAAAGATGGGCATTTTTGTTGCTGGTTTGTTTCTTTTTTTTTTTCTACTTTAGTTTTATTTTTTTTTTTTATTTTTTTTTTTCTAGCTTGAAAACCTGACTGCAAAACGGCAACAACAACAAACAGCAAAAACTGTAGCAAAACTAAAACGGAATGTTGCTTGACAAGTCACATAGGGCGGATGGGGGGAGGGGCAAGGTGGAGGCGATGGGAGAGCAGGTGGTACCATAGGAAGACTTAGCCAAGCATAGCCAAAGCCTCTCCGCCTCTCTCTCTCTCTCTCGCTCTCTTTGAGAAATCTGGATTTTTCGTCGAGAGTTTTTTATGCGCTATGAATTGCAGAATAGAAGACAACAAAAAGAAGAACAAGAAGAAGCAGAAGAAAACAGAACAGAACCAAAAGATACTTTTTCTGCAGTTTGCAGATACTTTTTCTATTTTTTTCTTTCTTTTTTTTGTTTTTTTTTTGGTTAGGCTTAAGCGCCTGCAATGTTTATGGTCATTTGGTTGGGTCGCAAAATCCTCTTTTGTGAAACGTTTATGGGAGGCAGAGAGGGGCTGGGAGATCTTCACTCTTCTCCTGCATATCCTCTTTGGAATTGGTGCCTGTATCCTTTCACTCCTTTAGCCGCTTCCTATCGTATGTATGTACATATGTACATATGTATGTCGTGTAAATCAGTAAGCTTCAAGCTTTCTATGTCTGAGGTTTTTGGTTTTCAGGCAAAAGAGAGCCCTCATTTCACACACACACACATATCCAGGAGGGTGGGGGGTTTGTGACCCCCCCACAAGACCTGCCTCATCTGCACCCACCCGCTTGACAAGTAGCCCCATTGACGACGAAACGACGCATTTTATAAGCCTCCTCCTGCCCCCACAGACCACCCAACATACACGAGTGGCGCCTCTTCTAGTGTAGTGTTGGGTACCATCATCAAGGTTACACACAGAGAAACAGAAGGAGGGGGTGGCACGCACGCACATATGTGGGTTGCAACACCACTACCAAACACACACACTACCACACACACACACAGACATTCTGCCAACATTCTGCCAAGAGGCTTTGTTATTACGTCCGGAGGTGGTTTCGTTTCGTTATTTTTTTTTGCCAGTGGCTCTTAACTGTTTTGGCCACTGGCTTAGTCGGCAGGGGGTCTCGCCGTTACAAAGTGTGAACCAAACTGCGGGGGGAGAGAGAGGTATTTATGTAAAACAAAAATGTACAAAAAAGTTTGTGAAAAGTTTTCGACAACTAAACTTGAAAATTGTTGGGAGAAAGAAGCAAATATTTGGGAGAGGAAGAGAACTTGATTTATTCCTTAAATTATTCGAAAAGAGATTAGGCGGCAAAAAAAGGAAAAAGAGAATATATACATAATAAAATAATATATACATAGGCACACATATACATACATACATATGTACATATATGTATGTATGTATATGTACCTATATGTATATGTATATGTACATATATGTATGTATGTATATGGCATGAGATACAAAGAGAATTACATACATATGTACATATATGTATGTATATGTATATATTTTTCCATTTATTGCGGGATATTTTCTTGGAAAACGGCTTAAATAATACACTTAAGGTAAGAGAGAGCATTCTTTGAGAATCGTTGGATCGATGCTTTATAGATCCATCGAAAAATCGATTTATAAAGAAACAACAGAAGCGGCTAAATAATCGATGGAATTATCGAAAAATTAATTCAATTCATTTGATTGAATAAAAAAATAAAATAAAAATAAATGGTATAAAAAAAGATAAAAAAAAAAAAGCAAAGTCTAGTCTGAAGAATTTATCGAAATGTATGAAAAAATCACTAGAACTACCTAAAAATCTATCGATTAATTGAAAGATCGATAGAGTCCCATTAGGCATCGGTACTTCCCACAGATATGCTTAAGATTCCATAGAACCTTATTGAAAATCGAGTGGAACATATAAAACGCCGATAGAATTTTATGAAAGATCGATAGAATTGCATAACTTAATCGTTAGAGGTTCCATGGAAATACTAAGATTAATGATAGAAAGATGAAGAACAAGTAGATGGCTCTGCAGAAGTTATTAGTGAAAAAACGATACCAGGAAATTGAAGAAGAAAGACTTCGAATGAGAGAAACACACAATTTCTTTAGAGCAAACCATATGGAAACGAAGTGAGAGATGAAATACCTATGATATGTTATAGAATGGATACAATGAAGATAGGTACTCAAAAGCAGTTCTTATCTTCTTATCCATAAGATTCTCAAGATCATTCTCGTACCAGCAGACCACAAGCCCACACAAATCCCCTTCCGAAAACTAAGCCACTGGCAGCTGCTGCAGTACCGTTTCGATCATTACGCATGTAAAGAATCCTGTAGACAGGACACACACACACACACATACCACACTCGGAGGATACACCTGGAAGGACATGTAAATATGTTTAAGGGCTACGCATAGCATAGAGAACACCACCACACCCCCACACCCCTACACCCACGCACCCCATGATGGTATAAGCTCATTTCGTGCAATTTCACCTTTCTCTAATTTTCATGTTTCCAGGCAAGCGGGCGAGGGGGGCATGTGGCATGTGGCAGGTGGCTGGTGGCTGGTGGCAGGGGGAGAGGGAGATGTGGATTACCCCGAAAAATGGTGACATTGTTGCTTAAGGCAGAGGCAAGCCACGAGGACACAATGATGGCACAGAGCTAAATCATGAGAGAAAGGACCAGCAGGACAGGCTCGTACCAGCAGCAGCAGCATCATCAAGAGGGGCAAAGGGCAGGGGCAGGGAGAGGCAGGCGGAGCTGAGTGAGTGGCCAATGAAAAATATCCACAAGCAAAGGCTGCAAAATCGCACTTGCCAGCAGCCCCAAGGATTTAGCACTGGACACAAAATCTGGCCAAAAAGGAAAAACTATTAGTCGGCTGCCCACACGCATACAAGAGGCAGGTGGTGGAGGAGGAGGCAGTAGGCAGGGGGAAGGGGCAGGTGTGCCACTTGTGTGGATAGATGGAGAGAGCCACTAACTAGTTGCCTCCTAACAAATGGCTTTCGGTTGTGGATTTGTGTCCTGGGCATTCTCAAAAAAGGGCAGCCGAGAGTCGAGAGCCACCTTTAAACATGATTAATGTTGTCAAAATGCCTTTCGGCCTGAGACATACATACATATACACAAATATATGTATATGTATATGTATTTGCACGGCCTGCATTAAAAATACATGAAATTACATGCAGCCCAAAAAGGACAGAAAAGGACCTACACCCTCCATCTCCATCTCAACAAGTTTTGCAAGGGAAATCGATAGAACGAACAGCCAACCCACACGGTGTTTGTGGGGTAAAAATGATGAGCAAAAATTCTGCTACAGGCAAAAATCTCAACCGACAAAATATCTCTGCCCCAGGGGTGCAGGCGTTTTGGCCATTAAAGAACCGAAACATGTCATTCAGAACGAATGCGTATCTGTATCTGTAGCTGTATCTTCTGTGCGTGTGTGTGTGTGTGTGTGGATGTGGTGTTGGTATCCTGCTGAGGCAGCAGGGCCATTGAATCCACAGGCACTCGTCCTCCTGTTACAGGTACTGGTAGCAATGGCAGAAAAGGAAGGAAAGGTGCGTGTGTCAGCTCCAATGGGGCCTTCGCTCTGGCAATTAGCTTTGACAAATGTGCGGTTGGCAGTTTTGGTTTAATGGATAATGTACCCTGGCCCTGGTCCTGGCACTGGACACCCCAAACAGAAAGACATACCATAAAAACACATACATAGCCACAGACACAGACACTCATAGACTCATAGGTGGAGCGTACATTTTAAGCCTTAAATATGCAACAGACAGGTGGAAAATATTATTCCGTATGGTTTTATGCACACAGATTTATGCGTAGGAAATATATCAAGGCCTGCTTAAAGGTTAAAGCTTAGGGAAAATATCATTGGCTTTTAGGGATTCTCTTCGAGATGGATTAAACTTTATATTGCAAAATTATAGTTCAAGGAGCATGAGATACAAACATATTTCTTTACACTTGTACATGCTTTATCCTTGGAATGGATGTGTGTATCTTGTTGTACTTGTTTTCCTCATCGTTTTGGGCTTTACATCGGTATTTATTCGGTACTTACCTAAAAAGAGACAAGAAAATAGAATTTAATTAGTTAAGAGTGAGAAATGATATGGAAATTGTTGAATATATGTATGTATACTCTAGGTAATGGAAGAAATGTACATATTTTTCTGATCAATAAGTACAAATTCGGAAAGGAATGATAGGAATCACACAGGCAAACTAACATTGAAAACATTTTAAAATATTTGAAATTAATAATATAATACTAGAAAATAAGGATATACTGGAATTAACAGATATAGATATTTATATTATAGATATTTGTTACTAAAAGTAAAAATAAGTACTAGAAGTAAATGACAAATAATATACTAATAGTAATGGAAAAACACTTAAATTAATGGAAAAATACTAAAAGTAATGGGAAAATACTAGATATAATGGGAAAAATATAAAAGTAATGAAAAATACTAAATTCAAGGACAAAATTATAAAAAATGGAAAAATACTAAAAGTAATGGAAAATACTAAAAGTAATGGAAAAATACTAAAATTAATTAAAAATACTAAAGTAAATGAAAAAAATACTAACAATTAATGGAAAAATACTACAAGTAATGGAAAAATACTAACAAATTAATGAAAAAATACTACAAGTCATGAAAAATACTAAAAGTCATGAAAAAATACTAGGAAAAAATATTAGATTACATGGAAAAACACTAGAAGTAATGAAGAAATACTAGAACGAATGGGAACAATACTAAAAGCTATGGAAAAATATTGAAAGTAATTGAAGGAATACTTAAATGAAAGTAACACTAGAAAATTTTGAAATAATACTAAACATTTTGTAAACAATACAAGAAAGTGTTGGAATTAACACCAAATATGATGCTAAATAATGCCTACCATAAAGTAGGAATAGGAATCATATCAATATTTATGCAAATACTAGAAATAGTGACACAATTATTGAAAAACACAAAAGAAACAGTAGAAGAAATTCTACAAACTATGAAACAAAAATTCCCCAAATTGAGGTAATTCTTAGAATTCTGTTCAAAATAAATTAAAAATTTAAATAATATATTTCCACAATATATTTCCCCAACGGAAATGCGTAAAGAGTTCCGCAAACAAAACCGCCAAGAAAAGTTCGCACTTCAAGAACTTAAATTTCCCTGGTAAGATCAACCTGTATCCCACATCCGCGAAATGTATCTTCAAGTGGAAGAAACCGCAGTTGAAAGATATTTACGCATAAAAAGCGAATAAAAATCAAACGAATCAGCAACAATTTTGCATCATAAGCGACAACATTAAAAGAGAATCCTGCACAAAAAGAAAAAGCATACTGTCGGTGACAGGCAAGAAGAGCGGGGAAAAGGAAAGGAGGGAGAGGAAAACTCGTGGAATCATTAAACTTTCATGGCCAGAAACAGAAACCAGAAGCCAGAAACAGTGGGACGACCATCTGGTTACTTATTTTGTTTTTTTTTTTCTGGTACAAGTAACGCACATTTTTTTTTGGCTAAGGATACGATGTGTGCGTGTGGGAGCAATAGAGGGGCGGGGAGGGGAGGGTCCTGGCAGTATGGAAAGCGGCAAAGAATTTATGTGGCCAAATGGAAAGCGAACTGCCAATTGGCATATAACTCAGCAACAGAATGGTTTTTCCACACACACACACACATACACATACGCAGCGAGACAGCAGCAACAGAAACAGCAGTGACAGCCGCAGAAAGATACACAGTATAAAGAGATACAGATACAGAGGCTACAGATACAGATACAGTTGCAGATACAGATACAGAGACCTACAGTTGACGATGACGCCTGTTTTTATGACTTGACTGGCGCCCAGTGTCTTCAGCATTTGAGGATTTTACGACCACTGGGAGCGGGTTGACAGTAGGAGGAGGAGGAGAAGGAGCAGCAGGAGGAGCAGCAGCAGCAGCAGCAGCTTGTTAGGCGAACAACTTTTCTTTAGAATTTAAAAGAAGCCAAGCAAATGTCTGGGCAAACTTTGCCTGCAAATTAGAGGTGGAAAATGTGTTTTAATTGATGCTTCCCCCCAAAAAGGGGGAATTTCTAAGGGAAATATATTCCCAAGAACGTGAGTGGAAAACCAATAAGTTTTTCCTTTATTGCAGCAGCAGCAGTGCCGGTACCAGTGGCCCCAGCAATTATTTGATTTCCTTTGAGTGGTGGATGTTTGGGTCATCAGCAAAGTTTTTCCCTGTGCATTTCAATGGTGGGCGGTGGTAAAACCGCATTTGCATACCATTGATATTCCATTTTCCATTTTCACATTGGAAATCATTCAAGCAGTGTCCGAGAATCTATGGATGGATATTTTCATATAAATATTTGTGGTGATATCTCTTTGAACCTTTGATAAATACCAAATACTACGACTACATCGTCGTACAATTTCAATTTCAATTCCATTAGCCATCTTCTAATATTGACATTCAAAGGAGTGAAAAATCTATCCTCCTATCCTCCCGTTTTTAAAACACATGGTGAAAAATCAACAATCCTTCCCCAAAACTGAGAGTTCACAGTTCAGATGAGATGATGATGATGATGATGATGGTGTGGTGTCCCAACCAAAATGACGGGAAGTGTTGATAAAACGTGTCACAAAGGCACAGACAATGTGGCAGTTTCCTCTACTCTCACACAACAATGGTGTGGTACGGTATGGTATGGAATGGCCACAGGATGGGCGTGACCAGGCTTTAGAGCAGAGCAGAGAGTGCCAGGGCCAGGAGGTAGCTCCATTTATAATCCGATTTTGAGCGACAAACTCATCAAGTTTTAATATTATTGACAGACAAGATAGCGATGATGACAATAATGATGATGATGGTGGATGATGGGATGGAGCTAGCCAAAGCTTATCGCAAAAGTTTTATGCACTTTTTGCACTTTTCATGATGATGATGCTGGCTTTTGGGAGACTCTTTTTTTTCTAGATTTTTCTCTCGATTTAGTACACTCTTCTCTCCGAGTTTTGTCTCGTAAACTCTTTTTGCAGTGTTTGAAAAATTATTCAATTGAATGAATGTTTGTTCTGCTGCTGGTGGTTCTGCTTCTGCTTCTACTCTCTTTGTGTGCGACCAGGTTACAACAAACAGAAGAGAGCAGAGCTGCAGGTAACAAAAAAAAGAAGAAAAAAGAATCCAACAGAATAGAAACCCAACCTCTGTATAAACAGTAACCAGGCAGTCAGGCAGCAGGCGAAAAACTATGCATTGTAGGAGGAACGGCTACTGTTTGTCTTTCCGGAGAGTCCAGGCTGGAGAGGGGATGTGGGTACGGGGAGCCATTGGCTCGGAATTGACAACTCGGTTAAGCTAACAATATTTGAATAGCAAAAACCCAAAGGATAATGCATGACTTGGTCAGGTTTTTGTGTCTGACAAATCTGGCTAATGGGCAGGTGGCACCAGGGGGTGGAGGGGCGTGTGCACTGCAATGCAATTATCATTGACATGCCCCCAAGCTGCCCTTTTCTGCTGTCTGTTTGCATAAAGTTTTGTGTGTGTGTTTTTTTTTTTGTGTTTGGTAATAGGAGGAGCTGCCAGTTAAGTTGAGGAAAGGGGGGAATGTCAGAGGGGTAAAAGTCAGGGTAAGGCAAGGGCAAGTAAGGGTTGAGGGTTTGGGGCAAAGACTGAGGGGATTGGGGTCGTGCTAGGTCAGATTTGCTCAGGTGGAAAATAAACAAAATTCTTGAATTTCACACACAATTTGTGGGATCAACAACAAGAAAAAGTTGTGGCCAGGGGCAAGGGCCAGGCTAAGGGTAAGGGGTAGAGGGTAGGGGGTGTTGCAATTGCCAACTTTAGATAGGTAATCGATTGGGGGTGGAGGGAAGGTGGGAGGTGGCAAAATCACTATATAATGCAGGGAAAAGTTTGAAAACTCAGTGAAAACTTTAGCCAACTGAAAAAGTATCGTGATTTGGGGAAATTATATATTTTAGAACATTTACTACATTTTAGAACATTTCCTAAAGTGTAAAATATGATCTAAATGCAGAATATGTCGACCCCGGAGCACTCCTCTATTTAATTTTAGACATGTACTAAATCTTAGATCAGTCACTGAAAGGCATGTAAAAGCTTAGACATGTTCTAATCTAATTAGACCAATTTAGACCATTACCTATTATGTACAGGATCTAAACTGACAAGCATTCGCTTTAGAGCCTTCTCCTAGCTACCGAAGTGATTCGAAACCTGTTCTAAATGTAGGAATAAGGATCTAAAAGAACTTAACTTTCAAACATATTAGCTGCAAGGCTTATCCCTAGATCCGTAGATCCCTAGATCATAGTATAAAATTGAGTACACCTCATACAAACACTGACTCATATTTCCATTAGTTTTTTTTATTATATCAAATAGAGAAAGTAATGAAGAGACTCTGTCATCTTCTGTTTCCTGCATTTCCCTGCTAACAAGCTTGTGGCACAACTGTTGATTTTAAACTCTTTTGAAGGGAACTCTTACAACATTTTAGAACACATCTGCTGCAGCAGCAGCAGCAGAGACAGCAGAGGCAGCAGCAACATGCGATTCCCATTCTTTTTCCCAGTCAGGCAGCCAGGCAGCCAGGCTGTCGTCTGTCATTCCAATTGCTCGTCTCCTCTTACACAGAACTCACTCATAACAAAAACATAAATTTTCTTTGGAATTTTCAATCAGTCAGAGTCAAGCATGCATTATGCATAAGAATCCATCATCAGCAGATTGCAGCAGCAGCGGCGGCAGCACCAAATGTGAAATGTGAAAAAGTCAAGTGAACATTTTGCTACGAAAAAGATAGAAATTATTTACAGCACATGCCAGAGAGACAAAGACAGGGATAGAGAGAGAGAGAGAGAGAGAGAGAGAGAGAGAGAGGGAGAGAGGAGAACACAACTGTGGTTCTCGAATGAACAACAAAGCAATAAAAAGTCAACGAAAATTTGATGCCGATTTAATAATTCACAAAAATTCTGCTCTGCTCTGTTCATAGCAAACAGCAGAGGGCAGACGGCAGGCAGCAGGCAGCAGCTGCTGCTGCAATTGATGAGGAAAAACCCCATCGTAAAAATATATAAAATGCAAATAAAGATGACACACATACATATACATACATATATATCCTGATCCAGCTATATAAATATCCTTAGCTGCCTGATAAACATGACCGGATGTTCTGTCATTTGGGCATTAAAAATTAATGTTTATTTAAAAAGGACACCGACCGAAATCGGCTTAACAAAAACAATTGTCAACGAGAGATGACGAAGCACAAAAAATAAATGAAACCGGGGAAAGCCAACAAACCCAACAGCGGTCCTTGAAGGTAAGCAGCTTTTGTGTGTGGCAGGTGTAAAAGAGACAGTCCAGTTTTTGTTTTTTTCTGTTTTTTTCTGTATTTTTGTGGGTGAGGGCTTCCTTCCTGGTAATGCTATTAGCTTTTTGGTTTTTTTGGTCAAAGGTCAACGGTTAATGATTCTCGAGAAAAGAGCAATCCCCAAAAAGAGTAATCCCTCGAGCGAAAAAGGTTCATCAATTGAATCAGAATTGATTTGAAGAAGGTTTTCCCCTGTGGCCTCTTTTTCTTTTTTGTCTTTTCTGGGGAAAGGAACATTTGCTTTATTTTGTTTTTGGTTGAAGGTTTTTCCTTTGTGCCGTTGCATTAATTTACCTTTTTTTTTGTATACATTTCATTAAAAACTAAAGTGAAAATTTGGAAAATTTGCTTAAAACGGTGCAAAGAGTGGATTGCCTCCGTAAGCAGGTTTTCTTACTCTTTTCTTTGGCGCGCGCGTTATTTTGAATGAAAAGTAAATTTACAAAACGTGCGCACAAGAGAGACGGGCAGAGCAAACAAACACACACACACACACACAAAATAATAAAGAAAGGAAAAGGGAAAGAGAGGTAGAGGGTATATAAAGGGTTAGAAAGAAAAAACAAAACGCACAATTTCGCGGGTACTTCCCCCACTCGCCTAACCCACTCTTCGGTTTGGTCCTGGGGTCTCCTCTGTTCATTTCTTTTCTCATGTGCGCACAAAAGCGCGCTTCATTATTTTCATTTCCGGCTGCTCTGCTGTGACACGCACACACATGCACACACACACGCACAGAGAGACAAAGACAGAGACAGAGCGAGTGACAGGGGCAGGGGATGGGGGGAAGGCTGGTTCTTCTTTGTAGGCTTTTCTCATTTTCGCTTGTTCGCATGTAATTTAGTGTAAATTACTTTGAGTAGAGACACCACCCCCCCCCCCCCCCACCCCCCCCCCTCACACACACACACACACACCACGACCCTTACAATTTTAGTTTTAGACAAGAGGCACACACACGCACACAAATGTACTTCTACAAAGTAAACACACACACACACACAGAGACAAACACATGTGTGTATGTGGTGGGTTTCATCGTTTGGCAGTAGCATAATTTTCTTCTATTTTTTTTTAATTGTATTTGCTTGGCGTGCTATAAATGATATGCGAATTTACGCTACGAGCATATTCCTCCATCCTCCCCCACCAATATTCCCCCGAAAATATGTTATTCCCTGAGGCAGAGACCACAGCCACCAGCCACAGCCACCAGCCACATTCTCAGTTTCAGTCTCAGTCTCAGAAATCTCATTCTTTTTTGGGTCAATCTCAGCTCAAGTCTCACTCCTTAGGCTGTAGGTCCTCTGGCCACTTTGTACCATACGGAACCACTCTGATAGATGAATGACAGTCGACCATTAGCGGTCAGCTCTCAACAGGACTGCCTCGCATGCAGATGCAGATACAGATACAGCACTGATGGAAAAGAATCAAAGATTGTTTGGACCTTAAAAGAAAAGTCTACTCATACTAATTCATACTTACTTTATTTCAGAAACATCGGGCTTAATATGTGGTTTAACAATGACGGGGATGGGGACAATTTTGTATTCTATTCTTATCGCTAGACCCACGGAACGGGTGCATCGGTACTGCGAGTGGCCAATTGATTGCATATGGACTAAATTAGGGTCTTGACTTTGTGTTGTCTTTCTCTGCTCGCACCCTAGCAGTCATAAATTCTGTACTTTTTCTATACTTTTACTTGGAATAGATTGGTTTGGATCCTTTACTTCCCAGCAAGTCGCCCCAAAACGCATCCATTAATATAATTTTGTATCTTTTGTACCCGAAATATTTTCAACAAATATCACACATTTGTCTTTGATTTATGAAACGTTTCTCATGGATGGATGGTTTAATAAACCTATTTTGTTCCAAAGTTTGCCCAGTAAAGGCAGCTGGAAGCAAGGAATAATCCGATAATGCATCTAATTCTTGGGTAATTTCAGTGCTTTTCCTCTCACTCTCCCACTCTCTCTCTCGCTCTTTCTCTTTAGCTTTTCATTTGAGAGTAAAAAAAGAAAATTAAGCACATGTATTCCATTTATGGGTTAATAACCCCTTGCCCCTATCATGTGGCATGGACACAGGGACAGGCGGTGGCACTTAATATTACTAGAAGAGCAGGAGGCACCACTCGATGGATGCAGCTGCTGCTGCTACCCCAAAAAGAGGCGGCTGCTGCAAATGCAATGGCGGCAGCAACGGCAGGCTTCAAGCAAAATGGCGGCGCACACACAGGCATGGCATCCAGAGAGAAAGAGAGAGACAGAGACAGAGATAGAGGGGCATATGCATGGTATGGCATATTAATAACACTAAAAACTTGCCACCGTCTGTGGCACCTACCCCAACCATCCGCACACGTTAGACAGAAGGACACGGACACACACACACACACACACGTAGACAGATAGTGGCATAGTGGAACAACCGTTAGAATTGAGTGTGTGTGAGAATTGAATTGCTTCAAGTGGCCCTTAAATTGCCCTCATTACATAGACAAACACAGACACACACACACACATGCAGACGCACACACATGGATACAAAAAGAGGAATGCACACAGATAACAGATACAAAGATACAGGGGAACGAGCACAGAGAGAGATACAGATACAGATACAGGATACAACACACACAGATACATGCATACATACATATGTAGATATGTAGATGTATAAAAGGTTGCTGCCACAGCTACAGCTGCGCTTTTGCAAAATGGCCACACCCCCATACTGCCTCTTCCCTGCTACTGCTGCTGCTGCTGTTGCACTCACATACATGCCACTTTTCATTTCCGGCTTTCGGATTTTTCCACTCTCCAGACAGCAGCAGCAGCGGCAGCAGCGGCAGCAGTAGAGACTCTTCCTAAACACAGAGCTACAGCAGCAGCAGCAGCATTAGCTTGCAACAGCAGCAGGCAGCAGCAGTGCAACAGCCACTCATCTATCTACTTATGCTTTATATTTTATCTCCGCCTGCAACTGCTCCTCCTCCTAATGCTTCTACTGCTACTGCTTCCCCCCCTCCCACTTTTTGTTGCCTCATATTAAGCATACGCCCTGTCTGTCTGTCTGACCCAACAGCACTTGAGAGATACCGCTGGCTGCCTGCTGCCTGCTGCTTCTGCTGCTGCTGCTGCAAGTCGCCATTTCACTGATTGTCGGTGGCGGGGAGGGGGCAGCGGCCAGTGGTTTATGGATAAAAGATTGGTAAGGAATGAACATTCCAGCAGAGGCAAAAGAAAGTATGAGAATTATGGAGCATTTCGGAGAGCATTTTGATAGCACTTTTAAGAGCTCTGCAGAGCTTAAAAATCTTCGATTCGAAAATGTTTTTGTTAGCTGAATATTCAAGAGTTTTTGATGTTGAAATTGGTCTCCTCCGCGTTGTACCATCTTCAGAAAATCTTTTTTTCATCCTTTTCTTAAAGCTTTTGTTTCCAAACATTTCCAGTACTTAATGGTTCTGCTTCGTGCAACATTAACTACTTTTCTGCAGCAAGAACTAGTAGCTTCTCTGAGGAAGAGTCGCCACAGAGACAGAACCGAAAGCCAAGAGAGGCACTGGCAGAGTGCTTTTAGGGGGCATGGGCGGGGGGCCAACAACATTTATGTTGATTTAATTCATGTTCCATTTTCTAAGCATTTTTCCCCGAAATTAAAAGCAACACAAGAGGCAGAAGGCAGGAGGCAGGAGGCACGAGGCAGGAGCATGCATCAGACAGCAGACAGCAGAGTGCCTGTGCCTCGGATTTTGTGCTGCAATTTTTGGCTTTTAATTTGGCTTGGAATGCGGTCAATCCACAGAGCCAGAGGGAGAGCAGAGAGAGAGAGAGAGAGAAAGAGCGCAAATATTTATAATTTTTAATTATTCCAATGAAATTGCTAGGGAAAGCAACCAAAAGACAGATAGAATGACTCTCTTTTCGCTCGCTCTCCATCGTTTCCCACTTTTTTTTTTGCTCTCTCTCTCTCTGAGGTTTGGAGAATTCTAATAAAAATAGCTAACGTCGAGAAAATGTCGACACTCTCTGGATCCAGGAATGGGGGATGGAAGAGGGGGAATGGATATCCCGAGACGGGGGATCATGGAATGGAGAATGGGAAATGGGGGGGGGGAGACGAGTGCTGCAGTCAGACGACAAGGACAAGCCGCAATGTGAAGTGAAGTGAAGTTTTTGCCGCACGAAAATTCAAACACAAAAGTTCAATTTAACGTAAATACTTTTCCAGTCTGAGAGCTTCAGGATAACGGAGTAAAGGGCAAAGGGCAGAGCAGCACTCGTAAGCCAGCTGCCAAAGTAGCCTGGCAGTCGCAGCTATCAATAGTCCTTAGACGGCAGAAGGATCGAATGCCCAAAAGTTCGAGTGCGGGAAATGCCATTGGGAAATGGCTGGAAAAAACTACTTACGACGGAGAAGGCTCTGGGGCTCTGGCTGTACGATGCCGACGACGACGAGACAGGAAACGAGTCCTGAGAATGAGACAGATGGACAGACAACGCTGGGAATCTTGAATATGAAATGTGTGGGGCCCAGTCGAAACGAGTTAGCCATTCCACAAAACGGGTAGCAGCTGCAACCTGCAGAAGGAGCAGCAGCAGCAGGAGGCACAGAGAAATATGAGAGAATATCTCCCAGACATATCTCATATCTCGAAAAGAAATGCAAATAAAGCTATTAGAAAAGCTAAAAAGAAAGAGTATAGAGAAAGTTCTTAAAGGGTATTTGCAGATGGAGATACATAGGAGAAAAGGCATCAAAGCAGCTCCGAATTGATAGATAGATTGATCGATAAATAGATAAGATAGATCAAACTATCGATTGATTTATTAGTTTATCGATATATAATATCTATAATTAATATCGATAATATATAAATACATAGAAAGATTGTTATAGAGATCACTTAATTTGATCGATAAATTAGTTTCTATTAATTGATTTATTTATCGATACATTATCTGATGGATGTATGTATGTATGTATACTGTATGATGATGTATGCTGTATGATGTATGCTTATTTATCGACACATATGTAACTAAATTGATCAACAGTAAGCTAGAGGCTAGAGGTGTACATTGATCGATAGATAGATAAACAGCTGAATGGGTAGATCGATTAATATATGGATCGATAGTTGGTTGGAAAGGCTGATGATATGATGGATATATATATATATGACTATATTTCGAGACTTCCTATACAAAACTCACACCACATTTCGTGTATAATCTGCATCAGAAAATCTCTTTCTCCCTTCAATTTTCTCATTCCCTCTCCACAGACGCACACATGCATACATAAATTCTCTATAAATCATTATATGTATTATCCAACTTCTTTTTGCAAATATTTCAAGAAAACTTTCATGTGACAAACTTTGAACCCTATAAACCCCCCCACAACCCCTTCCACGCACTTACAGCATTCTCGGACTCTTTTGCAACATATCTCCAAAATGCCAATGGACTCTTTTGCAACTCCACCATCCACCCTCCACCCCCTACCCTTCCCCATCCCCTTTCCTCTCTCTATCAGCCACTGATAAATGTGGGATGATGGCATGGGGCGTGGCACGGGCACTGAGACAGACAGACAAAGCACATTTCCCCATCAAACACAATAAGTCGATAAAAAAAGAAACGAAAAACAGAAAGAGATAAAAAAAAAAAGCAAACGGGAAAAACTATTTTCCAATTTTCCAAAATGTAACCACCCCCTCCCCTAGAAATGTAGAAAGGAGCATGGGGCGGGGATGCTGCTGCACAAACAGAGATATGCAAAAATTGGTAATGGCAGCACAGAGACGCGAAAGCTGAGGCAAGCAAAAGTTGCGCCAAAAAAGAAAAAAGAAAAAAGAAGAAAAGGAGGGCAACGGCGATAAGGTGGGGGGGGGCAAGGGAGGCAGGACGCAAAGGAATCCAAAGGATGGATGCATCGAGAGGAACGAAAGCAGCCAAAAGACGAGGCAGCAAAAACACGAAGATGAATTATTAGAAACGTATGCAAAATACGCTGCATATGCATTAGGCGCACTATCCACACACACGAGTATCTGTTTGAGAGTTGAGAGAGTGTGGGGCTGTATCTGTGTATCTGTGTGTGTGCTGCGTGCGCCTCTTGCGTATAAATCAAAATGTTGCCTCAAATGTTGCAACGTGCGTTGTGTGGTGCTGGTGGAGGCTCCTATTTCTTTTTTTCCTTTATTATTATTATTTTTTCTTTATTTTTTTATTTTGTTTTTTCTTTCCTTATTTTATTTATTTTTGTCCTAATTTTTTCTTTATTTTTATTTTTTTTTATTTTTATTTTTTTTTATTTTTATTTTTTTATTTTTTTTTATTTTTTTTATTTTTATTTTTATTTTTTTTCTTCTTTTTTTTCTTACTTTTCTCTCGCTTTTCCCGGACATCACAGATAACCAGTCAAAGAGTTTTCCCATTTTGCCACTTTTCACGATGGAGCACGTATGTACTACATATCTCCCTTCGAAACCTCCTCCCCCCCTGTATCCTTTTTCCGCTTCCCAAAGGGGACACAGCTGCAGTTGCAGCTGCAGCTGGAGATGCTTTTTCGGGCGATGTTTTTAATATGCTAAGCACTCTTTTTATGCATTTTGCAACAACTGTACATATATCCTGCATCTCGGTGTCTGTGTGCTTCTGCTTGTGTGAGTGTGACTGTGGGGCAGCATTCACATTGGTAGTCAATGGGCACTGGCAACATGCGACACAGTCACAAAATGTGTGCGCATATCAATGGATTTGTCAGGGAAAGGCATTGCCGAGAGTTAATAATACATTTCGCATGTGGCATGGCCATGGACATGCTACCCCCAATGCCATCCCCCAAAGAAAGATTCTGCTGCTGCTCTTGCTGCTGCTGGCAAAATGGAGTGTGGAATGCGGAGTAGCAGTAGAAATAGGAATAGGAATGGAAATCCACTACAAACTCCACTACTGCCTTTACTGCCACTCTCCCAATCGCTAAGTGCATGTCAAATAAAATGGGGGGGGGGGGGGGAAACGCCAGCGTCTGTCAGGGAATGTGACTGCCACTGCCATTGCCATTGCGATTGGGATGTGACTGCATCCTGATTATGACACAGACGACACGAAACGACAGACACACACACACACACACATACACGATAGAATTCAGTCCTAGAGCTTGACATTGGCTTCGTATCGTTAGATGGATTCCCCCTCCGTTTTTAAAGGAGGGAGAAAATGCTATGCGAAATGGCTTTGGATATGTAAGTATCTTAGAAATGAGTTGTGTGACAGTCGATAGATACAAGATACCACTGAGATTATCGATCTACTTATGGCATATGTATATGCGAAAGTGGAGATAAAGTGTTGAAAAGGCGAAGGCTCCATAGATATTTCTACCACCCATAGATATTTCTACAATCCACAGATATTTTGTACAAAAGCAAAATAAACATACAACAGAAACCACATAAAAATGTACTCGAAATATAAATGGAAACCTCCGACATAAAGAACATAAACTACACATTCCATTAAAAGATAAACTCAAAGCTGGACAATCGCCCCCACCAACTAAATCAGGATTAAGAAAACCACAGATTGTTCCACATTTCTCACTCGTTTCCCCCCCCCCCCCACACACCCTCACAGCAAGTCAAGAAAGGAATATGATGTGGGGGGGAGGGGGACTAGGGGGCACTATGAGAACTACTATATCATATAAGTATCTTACAAAGAACAATCTTTTGGTAATGCAATGCAGCAATGAGAGCCACAAAAAAGGGGGACCATTAATGAGGAGTCCATGAGCAATGCTCTCCCAAAGAGAGGGTCAAAGTATAGACAGCAACCCCTCCCCTCCCCTCGCGTGCCTTCCCTTGCCCTTGTATGACACAATCCCCCTTCTAATCTTCAAATTCCCTTTTCCCCTTTTTCAAGTAGTAAACGATTTATGCGGAGCACGTTTCATGTGCGAGTCGTCAGCACGCGGCGTTACAGTCTCTCAAGAAAACAGAAGAAAAACAAAAAAGAAAGAGGTACAGCTGTGCTCTGTTCGGGTCTGCTGCTGCTGCCCAACACTCAGCATAGACAGTGTTGTTCAATGCCAGCGGCAATAATAGCAAACTTCCGTTTACCCCAATAGCAAAAACAGCAACAGCAACCGAAAGGAGAATTCGATTGCGAACAAGGATGAAACGCAACAAAGGGAAGCACTTAGCGGTTTACGCATTGGCGGTGCAGATTGGGGTTTAACAGAAGCCCCAAACTAGAGATGGGAGATGCGAGATGGCAGATAGAATCGAGGGGTGGGAGGGATGTGTGTGATGGAGGGGAAGTATAGCAACCACTAACAGTGGTTACGGTTGCACGACGACTTATCCATTCCCATTCCCCATTGAGGGGCAACCATTGGGGGGGAGGGACAGAGGGAGAGCAGCCACAGAGACGAGCAGTGTGGAGTGGAGCTCCTGGACAAGGAGCCTCTGGATTATGCAGCTTTTGCGCACACACGTGTGCCGAACGTGACAATTTTCGGACAAAGCTAATGATGCGAGCGGGCTAGCAATTTGTATGGATGGAAGGAAGGCAGGCAGGCGACCGGCAGGACGACTCAGGGGGGTAGATGGGAGAGGACACTTGGGCCACAGGCAGGAAGGAAGCGTTAAGGATAGGTGGGTATCCCAATAATAAGAGTGGGCGCCTCACTGGAGCTTAGCTAAAGTTTCGGAAGCCTTAAATACCCCTCAAAGAGATACGCTGAAAAAGGAAGTTTTAGTGCTTGTTTCCAGGGAAAATCTCTAGGGAATATCAGAACATAGAATCTTTATGAAGAGCTAGGGAAAATACAGAATAGGAAATGTAAGAAATACGAGTAGGTGCTAGGAGGAACTATAATTAATATGGTTTATATTAGTAGGTGGTAGTAGGTGGCATCATTGAATCCTATCTACCATCTTTATAGGGTATAACCATCTTCCATAACTTTAACTACAGCATTTCCTTGACTTTCTTAAGTCATTATAATGGGATTACACATCATTACACCCACCCTAATGTATCTCTAGCATCTATGGACATTAGAGATCATCTGCCAATCAGACATGACAGAGCAGGAGGAAAACAGATGGGAATCTAACAGGAAAGAGGAAGGTGGAAACAAGCAGAAATCAGGGGAGGGGAAAAATGAGAAAGATATCAGAGAAAAAGTCAAAGGACTGAGGAAAAGCCTGAGAAATCAGTGTAAAAATCGTGTGCAAGACATTCATTCAGAACATCACAAAATCACACAGACAAAAAGGAAGAAAAAACCAGTGAAAAATCATAAGAAACATCATCGAAAAATCATAAGAAAAATCCTACAAAAATCATTAAAACAAAAGTGAGGCGCCAACACATATTTGGGGACACCCAAATGTCAAAGTTCATGGCTCATAAAGAAGAGAAAAGAACAGGACGGAAACTTTTTAATAAAAACATTGATTGAAAACAAGGCATCAAACGGTGGGACAGTGGACGGGGAACGGGGGACACAGGGAAAAGGAAAAGCGAACACAAGAAACAAAATGAGGAATCTTTTTGACAGGAAAAACAAAAAACCAAAAAAAAAAGAACCGAACAGAACAGAAGCGAAATTACAATGATTATGAAATCGGAAGGGCAAAGGGCAAGTAGGGCTGGCAGGGGAGTGGCATATCGAAGCAAGGGGCAAGGGCGTGGCAGACCTGGACAGAGAGCAGAGCGGAGCATGTAATAAATTAATGAAAAGTTGATGAAGCCAAAAGCCAGACCCCCCCCCCCCCTCCCCCTGTCAAAGGCGTCGTCAGGAAAAACAAAAAAAAAAAAAGCGGAAAATATTTTCTTTCTCATCAAACAAGGGGAAAGAGGAGGGGGAATAGAGAGAGAGTGAGAGAGAGAGGGTCAAAAAGAGAGAAAGAGAGTATGAAACTTTTTTCATTAACAAAACAAAATCTGGAAGAGAAAAAGTCAGAGGCGACACAAGTCGATGATAATAATGCCCCACACACACACACACACACACACACACACACACATCCAGCCATCTATCCATCTCTTTGGCCTTTTTTGATACCCTTTTGATACCCTTTTGATACCCTTGATACCGAAGGGTATATTGAGGAGGCAGAAGATAGGGGTAGAAGGTGGAACTTGCTGGATAAAATGTCTTTGGGATCCATCAAAATATGGTTAGTATTCATAAGTCTTGCGACCGATTTTAGATACTATTTAGAGAGCCCTCCACTTGCCCTAAGGAAACACCTTTTCTTTGGCAGAACATCCATTTCTTTTCCACTCATTGTAAATGTCCCAATAAAGGATAGCTTATTGTCGGTATATGGATTTATGTATTTGTACTTTTATTTTACTTTTTTTATTTTTTATGATTATTTGACGATTTCCCAGCACAAACACACATTGGCGAGAGAGGAGAGACAAAAGGAGGGGGAATAGAGAGAGAGAGAGAAAGAGAAAGAGAGAAAGAGAGAAAGAGAGAAAGAGAGAGAGAGAAAGAGAGAGAGAGGGCAAGAGCGCAAGATGGATGTGTTGTAGGACCGAAAAAAAAATGTCAGCCAAATGTTGTTTGTCGCCCGAGCGATGGCCCCAAGTGTTGAAAGTTGTTTTAATGTTAATGACATTTCATTACAGCACCACACATACACCTTCCCCTTGCTGTATAGGGAAGGAGGGGGATGGGGGGTAGCTGTTGACAAATTGCTCAACATATTTTATGGGAAGGAAGAGACAGGGACAGGGACAGGAGCTGGACACTCCGTTTCATTTTGGAGGCAAATTAAATAAATAAATAAAGCATCAAGCATACGCACTGTGGTACCCGGTACCCAGTAGATAAATCTCATGCCCACCACTACCACTACCCCTCTCTCTCTCTCTCTTTCCCCCACATGGCTATACATTTCTCTAGAGAGCAGCAGCCACTTCAACGTCTCTCAGGCTCTGCTGTTCTGTACTGTGGCTCTTCATGTGCTATTTTTACAAATTTTAGGTTAAAATACTTTGGCCAAGTGGCTGCTGGCAGCCAGGCCAAGTCGTGTGGCAGGCTCTGAGGCATGTGTCATAGCACACACACACACACGCACACATTCAGCGAGAGAGAGGACCAAGGAGCACGAAGGAGGCTGGCAGGCATCACCATCTATGAGGCGTTGTAGCGTAACGAATTTCAAAAGGCTGCTGCTGCTGATGCTGCTGCTGCTGATGTTACTTGATGCCAAAAATAAAGCAAGACAAGATGAAATGAAAACGTGGCAAGACCCCAAGAAGAATTCACACGAATGCCAATGCGAATCCGACTGCAAATGCGAATGCGTACCCTGGGAAATCTATTTAAGACTTCAATTTTTCTACCAAGAAAAAGAAACAGCCATTTGGAAATGAAGCCAAGGAAAACACTTTCACCAAAAAAGTTTCTAAAAGATTTTCTAAATTCTGGCTTCTGTCTGCTTCCACGGAGATCTGAAGCCTCTCAAGTAATGCCAGAAGTGGCAACCCTTCTGGCAACGCCACTGGCCACATGGCCACTGCGTCTTTTCTGGCAACCCTTCTTAAAGTTTCCCTAAATCAAATTGTGTGGAAAATCGGACGTTTTTTTTCTGTTTTTTGCATACCAAATGAGATGCTGCTCTGATTCTCTTTTTTTTTTTTGGGTAATTGTTATTGATGTGGAAATATGTGCGATTAGCAGGAGGAGGCAGTGGGTTTCCCCCCCCCACAAGCCCGCACACAACCCTCCAGGAAAAAAGGGAAAACTTTTACACCCCAAAAAACTAAAAAGTGAAAAGCGTTATGGAGGGCTGGGCTGGGCCTGGGCCTGGGGGGGGTAGCGACGCCATATTGGATAACATAAAATGGCGTTTATGATGGGCAAAGTTTTCATCATTTGCAATTTGCTTTTGACCCTCTGCCACCCCTTCCTACCTTATCCCCTTTTTGCCTCCTCCTTCTGCCCCCCCCTGCTCCTCCTGCTCTTCGTTTTGGTTGAGTTTTCCAGCAAATTTAACATGAAACATTTTTTTGGTTTGGTTTGTAGATTTTTTGTTTTTTTTTTTTGTTTTTGCACGCCCTTCGTTTTGTTTTCAAACTGTTTTAAATAAATGATTTTTAGCGCCCAACCCGCGACCCCCGCCCCTCCCTCGATCAAAACTTTATGCGAATGTGTCTATATATCTACTGTATCTATGTATCTATGGGATGATACTAACTATTTTCCCAATGTCTGTTTCGCACAGTTTAATGCCATTGACTGAACATTTAATTAATGTTTTTTCCGCAAAAAAAAACAAAAAAAGGTGGAAAACAGTCTCGTGTTCTGCCCACAAACGAGGTGGGGAAAATAGAGGAAAAACTTTACGAGACCAAGAGAGGAGGGCAAAGGGCACTGGGGGGTGGGGGGGGGGGGGGGGGGGGGGGGGGGGTGGATGGAAAAAAAGTTGTACGAGTAATTCCATGAAAATGGCATTTCATTCAATTCAATTTCAGGGCTCTGTAATTATTTTGTACAAAATGTTTTTTGGGACTCTCAACGTGCCACACAGACACACGCCCATACATGCACAAGCAACATTACAACATGCCACACAACGCCGACGACGACGACGATGTTACAACTGTCACGACAACTAATAAAGTCGTGAGTCAAGCAATGAACCAAAGCTCTCTCTCTCTCTCTCTCTCTAGGGCTCGCTTTTCCTGTGTGTGTGTGTGTGTGTGTGTGTGGGAGGGTCGGCAAGTCACAAATGTCAAAGTTGAATATGCTTTTGGCTGTGGAAAACTCGCAGTTTTGTGTGTGTGTGTGTGTTGTGCACTAAATTAATGGGAAAAATACATTTCGAAAGCAAAGAGAAAATTCACTTGTGAAATTTAGTAAAATGCATTTAATTTTCTTACGCATTGCATTTCAATGATCAATGGCTTTCCCTCATTTGGAGGGAAGGGGAAACCATTCAACCATAATTCACTAACGATTCGGAATTTGTGAGAATCTGTTCCTGATAGACAGATGTCATTTCCCCTAATTGATACGTTTTCGCTTTGTCAATGTCCTTTGAGGGTGCACAAAAGATGGAAATGCTTGTAATCCTTTTTGTGGGCATCTTAAGGGAGGCAGGCGAAGGCATAATTTTCCTTAGGGAATCCTTAGACCAACGACCAGATTAGTGCCTGGCTAATGAATGAATCTTTGACCAAAGCATCCAATGATGGACTTGATCTTTCACTCCTCCAAATTGAAGAAGTGCCTCCCCTTCACCTCTCCCTCTTTTTTTTGGACCCTACTTGACCTCTTGCCACCATTTTGCTGGGTGGGTGTGGCAGGGGTAAGAGGTAAAGGAGGGGGGAATGTATGTCAGTTGCTAATTAGCTGCCACTTCACTGCCTCTGCCTCTGCTACTGTCGCGCGCATATATAGAAAATAATAATGCATATGCATAGGCGCCGCGCCGCGCCGCACCGCGCCGCCACCACATGTCACGCATATGCCACATGCAACGTGGTGTAACCGACCCACTCAAAGGTCCTTGAAAGCAGTGCAACAGTCGCTGCAACAAGCAGCCAGCACGTAAGTGGGCGTGGCATACATTCTCTGCATCTGTGTGGATGTGTGTATGTGTATGTGTGTATGTGTTTGTGTGTAGGCAAGTGTGTGATCGCATTGGCCAGATACATATCGCCGCCAAGTGATCCTTTTAGATATGGAATACATTAAGGGAGCGAAATTGTTCACAATTTGCATAAAACAAAACGGATTTTCACCTATGAAACGTTAGAATAGGATATCTTATGGAAGATAACCGAGAAGCAAACCAGTATTTTGCTCTCCAAAGAACAAATTTTTCAGAGACTAGACTACCCAAGAGGGTCCCAAAACCAATCCATTCTAAGTAAAACATATGTACATGCCTTCGATGCAGTACCGATGCATCCGTTCCGTGGAATAGAATTCAAAATTGTCCCCATTCCTCATTATAAAATTACACATAAGGCCCGACGTTTCTGAAATCAAGTGACTTGACTTTTCTTTTAAGGTCTAAACAATCCCCAACAACCCCAACCCAGATTCTTGAGCTAAGGAGATTTATTATTAAAGTATCTGCCATGTGAATGTTTTTGGGGGTTCAATACTCGTAAGATCTATATTTTCTAATATTCAAAAGATTCCTTGGACTTTTTCTACTGAAGATGAAAGATGGTTTCTCCATGCCTTTTTCTATAAATTTTCTACAATTTTGTTTGGGTAGATCTGTTGGCCTATTCTTGCAATGCTTTCCCATCCATAACAATCTTGCGGAAGAACTTCTGTTCAGATCATCCTCTAACACATTTTCCAGGGCAATTATTTTTGGAACCAAGGAAACCCAAAGCCATGGAATGCCCATCATTTGAAGCCCCAGGATCCTTCCGTTTTTCTTTCCTTCTTTCCATTTTCTTGTATGCTGTCGGTCTGCAGGGCAGTTTGCCAATTCATTTTCACTTCGAGTAAAATTAATTAGAAATCAACAAAATGAGCAACAAAATGGGGCACGTAAGAGCCGAACGCGGCTCAGACAGTGCCTTACATAAATCTTCGGACGCCTGAGCCCTAGAAAAAGGAAAACCCCAAAGGAAAAGCAGTACAAGAAAGCACCAGAAAAAAATAAACAAAAATAATACAAGAGGCATAGAAAAAAACAGAAAGAAAAAAAAACATTTTTCACTCTTGGCAAATGGACAATGAGGGAACGAACATGCCATTGCTCTCCCCGCCACCCACACCCCCCTAAATAACAATGAAAATGAATGAATAATATGAAAAGATTTTTCAGTTGCATTTTTTCCCATTGGGGTTTTGCTCTCTTCCTCTCTCTCTCTCTCTTGCTCTGTATTTCCGCGATTTTCGCTGCTTTTCAATGTAATTGAAAACATTTTTTTTTGTGGTGGTCGGAAAATGGCTTTTCTTTTGGAGTAACCCTCGTTTCCAGCCACCCACCCACCTCCTTTAGCAGCGGCTTTTGTTGGGCGAGAGCTAATAATGATTATTATTTGTGATTTATTTGCGGTCATTCTCCAGCTTGATTTTTGTTGTAATTATTGGACGGGGAAAAATGTGCTGGTTTAGGCTGTTTTCCAAGCACCCCCCACCCACCATTTGTTTTTGTGTGTGTGTGTGTGTAATGAAATTTCCCCTGTGATTTGGCCACACAATAAGTGTCATTATCATTCCATTCAGTCCAGTCCGTCCGTCCGTCTGTCCGTCCATCCATCTGGCAGTCAGTCTTTCCCCCCTCATTCCCTTTCTTCTTTCTGTTTCTGTTTCTGTCAATCCCTCCCTTTGGCAGTCACTCATTTAGTCAAATATTTGTATAATTTGTCTTTATTGTCATTCCAACATTAGGCACATTTGTTGCCGTCGATTATCATGGGTGCTCTTTAAGTGGACAAACAGCTGACGCACCCACAACCATCCTACCACCCTCCCTCCCTCCTATTTTCCGCCTGTTATGTTTTTCTTAGAGCCACTTCTGCTGGGGGGGCGGGGGCAGGGGGTGCGCTCCTCTGTAATTTGTTCTACAAGCTGAGAAATTGTATGTAAATTGGCTTTATTTTCGGTAGGCACTCACTCATGAATAGAGGGGGGCGGGGGTGGCATTAAGAAGTTGTCATTATGGTTAGGCATTATATAGGGGGGTGGGGGGGGTGAAATGGGAATGGAAATGGCTAAAGTGAAAGCACGAAGAAAGGTTAGGTTTATGGGAATAATATCAATAGAAATTTGCATTAAAAATCTCATAAAATAAACCCCTTTTTAAGACCTATTTACCATTATATCTCTCTTCAGATATATTAGCCATAAAAAGACCTTTTGCTTGAGGCCATTCGCTACAAATCAGGCAACAAATCTGTTCAAATTCAAAGATATCTTTTGACAAAAGAAATTTCCATTTTCTAGGTATTTTAAGAAAGTTTAAAAGCTACAAGAAAATTCTATAGATTCTTTGCAAGATCGGACACCACTCCCATAGATAATCCCTCTCTAACCAACAATCTTTCTTTAAATTTAACTATTTTTATATGCAAATGCATCCATGATATTCAAGATTCCTTTACAATTGTTATACAAAAATTTGTTTCATCATCACACAAAATTCCTTTCAAAATGTGCAAAGAAAATTGAATTCAGCTATAAAAATATTATATTAAGAACGTATCCATAATAGTTCACAAAAAGCAGGCGGGCCGAATTGTCCGTGTCCTCGAGCGATTAACCGAGAGAGCGATAGAGAAAGATCGAAAGAAAGACGAAGAAGACGTGAGAGAACGGCTGGATAGGCTGCTGCCGTGCGGGAACTTAGGTCGATGTGACCAGTGTGACCAATCAATTCTATAAAAAAATATACTCCAAACTGTTCCATTAGTCTAAAATTTGGTAATAGTACATAAAGAATAGTCTAAAATAGTTTGTAAATGTCATAAAATGAAACAATCTATGGGAAAACCTGCTCCCAAAAGCAATCTGCACATAAAAGTACTCCTCAAATGAGTAAAACCTTTTTCAGATTAGATCTTTTAGTGGAAAATGAGTTTAAGGGGTAAAGTGAAGAAAATTCGCTGCAGAAATAACAGAAATGGGAAATCATAGCCAAAACACACACAAAAATAGACCTCTCAAAAGAAAATCATTTGATATTCAAAAATTACTGTAAAAAAAAAAAGTAAACCAAAATTCTACCCAGACTAAAATCTCCTTTAGAACTCCTCCCCTCAATGAAGTAAAAGTTTCTCCATCCCAAAATCCATCTACAGGTAAACCTCCTCTCAAAACGCCTCCTCGAAAACCATAAAGAAAGATATGTACATACATATGTATATATGTAGGTATATATTTTTGTGAATCTAAAAGCGTGAACAGCACGAATAATAAATGATAATGAGAAACCGCCCAAAGGAAGCCGAAAAACCCGGACCTACAGGATAATCATCCAGAAAGCGACGAAAATTGGGGAGGAGAACCAGCTGTAAAGGACCCCCATATTTAATGTGCAGCAGCAGGAGGAGGCGTAGGACTCTGGCTGCCCTCGTAATTATTTTAATATTTAATGAGGAAAATCAAAAGAAATAGCACAAACAAGAGACACCAGTGGGATAGCTATGCAAATGTTGCTTCTCTGGTGTAGAAGAAGAAGAAGGAGGAGTAGGTGGAGGACTCACCAGGGGCACAGGTATCACACAGTAGACACAGGGATGCCCACCAACAGCAGCAGTCGGCAGACCGTAGGCACCGTTCAGGCACAGCTGATGATGATCCGTTTTAAATATCTTCGTTGGCGGCGGTTGGGCAATCAGCGACGAGGAGGCGCTCGAGCACGTGTACAGCGTCGTGGTGGTGCCGGTGCTTTGATTACTTATCGCTGGAGTCTTCGATCCTGCTCCTACTCCTGCTGTTGCTGCTGCTGACTTTCCTTTCGATGTGGCGACTGTGGCTTCTTCTTGGTCTTGTGCTGTCGGCGGTGGTGGCGGCGGCGGTGGTGGCGACAGCGACGACGACGACGGTGGCGGCGGTGGTGGTGGCGGTTGATTCAAAAAGTGTTCTTGTCCTGTCGTGACTTCTGTGTTGTCGCTGCTGACCGAGGCTTTAGCCTGAGAATTAATGGGGGTGGTGTTCCTGTTTGTTGCTGTTGCTGTTGCTGCTGCTGTTGCCGACGCTGCTGCTGCTGCTGTTGTTGTGGCGCCTCCTACTGTTGCTATTGCTGCTACTGTTGCACTTGCTGCTGTTCCCGCTGCTGCTGTTGCTGTTGCTGTGGTTGCCTCTTGTATTTGGCCAACTGTTGCCACCAATTGCTGCTGGCTTGCAGTTGCTGCCTCTGCCGCTCCTTGTTGCTCCTGCTGTTGCTGTTGCCGTTGCTCTTCAGGACCAAAATTGGTTAGCTGCAATGTGGCTGGTGTCGGCAATGGTGAGGTTTTTCTCTTGATTGACGCAATTTTAATGGCTATTGAGGGGCGAGGCGTTGAATTTTGTAATCTTTCCCTTTAGCTTTCCCTTGATTTTCCAATGACGACGACTGTCTCTGCCTTTTCCTTGCCTATGTTTTGTTTTGCTTTTGCTTTGCTTTGCTTTGCTTCCTTTATGGATTTTTTTTTAAAACATTTACTAGGTTTTTTTTTTATTTTTTCATATGGGATTTACCAACACTAACACATTTACTAACACTGAATGTTGGAATATTAATTATATTGTAGCAGTTACTGTTTTAGCACACACAAAAAAATGACACAATATTTAAGCTAAGCTTTTTCTTATTTTTGTTCCTTATTTTGTTTTATTTTGTTTAATTTTTTTCACTAATTTTGGTATTTTTTGGTATCTAGTTTATCTTTGTATTTCACTCAAAATTAAGCTAGTATTGTTTTAGTATTTTATGGTATGTTCTGTATTTTTCAAGTATTTTTAAGCTAATGTCTCAAATTTAATTTGGTTTTTTTTTTCTCATGAATTTTTATTGTCTTTATTTAGCGCTTAGTTTTTTGGTTTTTTAGATTTCTTTTAAAAATAATACTGTTTTTCTTTCACTTTAAAGTTTGTTTTTTTTGCTAGTATTTTTTTGGTAGAGTTTTTAACTCCTAATTTTCTTTTTAGTGTAGGAATTTCGTTCTTGTGACAATTGTTGCATTTGAAGACCTACTTTGAGTAGTACTTTTTTTTGTTTTTAATTTACTTGAGGGTTTCTTTGAGCATTTCTTTCTCTGCAATCTTTAGTGTTTTTATTTTTAGTATATTTTGTAAATAATACTGAAACTTCACTTGCAATTCTTCTTGCGAGTAAATATATATGTGTATAGGATTTATTTATTTTTATTCTTTCTTATATCATGGACAGAATGTGAACTGATTCGCAGATTACGTATACGCACAATAAATCGGGGGAAATCTCTATATACTATAATATATATAATAACTTTATATCTTTCTTCTTTCACACACAAAAAAAAATGGCGACGGCTCACTCTGTGGCTGTCTGGCTGGCGACTCCTCTGTCTAGACTGTGGATTTTCCGATGATGGGTTTTGGTTTTGGGTTTGGGTTTTAGGCTTATTCTCTGGGATTCTGGGGTTCCGGGATTTCGATTCCGATTTGGCTTTTGGCTTTTGCTTTCGCTTGAAGACTCTTCCTGCTTGGGCTCTTCTCTGCGGTATGCGGCGGCTATGGCTATGGCTATGGCTCTGGCTCTGGCTCTCTGGTGTGTCGTGGTGCTTTCCGTCGCTTTTTGGTTTGGTGCACAAAATGAGGAAAAGGCGGTGTTTACAACTTAACTTGACAATCGTCGAATGGATTCTGAATTTCTCATTGAGTAAGGTTGGACCCTCTAGCAGAGCAGGATGTGGCAGGCGTTCGGTTTTGCGTTCGGCTGGCGCTTTCTGCTTCGTTCGTGGCCGTTGCATGCCACACACACACACACACACACAGACAAACAGAGGCCGGCAAAATGCCTTTTGTGTGTGCAGAATCCACAAGCCAACGCAGGCGCACAACCAAAAGGGCGGCATTCAGCGGCTGCATTGGAGAGCGTGGAGCGGCCTGGTGCCCTCCCTACCACCCCACAAGTAATCCGAATCGGAATCCGAAAGGCATACGAGTACCGGACACCCGAATCACGATTCACGATTCACAATTCGCGATACACGACTCCCTACTCCGATGGCCAACGATTCCCACCGATTCCCCCCGATGATTCCCAATTGAAATGCATCTCAGCCTACGACAAGTGTATGCGGTCGCAATTACCTTAACAACTTTCTGGCGTCCTATCGTCCTGGCCTTCTGGCCCATCTGTTTCCATCCGTAATTGTCAACATTGAATTTAATCACAAATTACTACGTGACCAGAGCCCCCCTAGTTATATATATTTACCTATTATATCTGTATCTTTCCTTCCCCTTAAAATTCTACAACTTTTCAACGCAAATACTACCAAAAGTTTTTCAAGTTTTGATAACATTTTTTGGGCATAAAACTCAAATGGAAATTCGACAAGAAAAACACTCGGAAAAGGAAAAAAGCGAGACAAGAAATTATCCATCCAGGTAAAGGCAAAGAAAAAAGGGTGCGGAAAAAGTTAAACAAAGTAGAAATAATATTTCTTTTTTATATATCAAAATTATTTTAACTATTGAAAATGCCTGAAAAAAAGGAAGTAAAAAAATGTTATTATCTGGGAGCAGATGAGGTGAGAAGTGGTATGATAACTGTATAGTTTTCGATAGAAATTATGCATAAAAGAGAGGGTTAACAGAATTAAAGGAGGATTTTTATAGGAAGATAGATTATGTAAGATACATATATGATGTATAGAGTGAGAGAATGGGGTGGGGTTTGTATGAGAGTGGTGGAGGTACCTCTAGTGATGGAGGTAGAATATTATAATCTATTTATAGCAAGAATTAAACAATCCAATCCAAAAACCAATCCGCCCTTTAGAGAGGTAAAAAGGTAGTATCTTGAGACAGACATATAAAAATTGAAGTTTGATTTATTTTTAAAGATACACTTTAAAACTTAAACTTAATTTAATATTTTGGTTTTTTTGGCTAAAACTAAAGCGCTTGTCTAGGGTCCAATTGTCGTTTTTGATTCGTTCATATTTTTTATTTTTATTTTTTATTTTATTTTTTTTTAAATATAACAATAAAAATATAAAATAAACAGGAAGAATAGAATAGAAGAAGGCAGGGTACCATAACGATAAGTTGTATATAGAACTATACAATCTCGGACTACAACATGATTATATAAACTAGAACAACTAATGCAAAGTTTATATAAATAAATATAAATAGAATGGTTATAAAATAAAAAATTATATAGGTATATCTATAGTTATAATAATTATTTAAATTAATGGAATATATTGAATTTATTGTAAAAGCTCCTATGGAAATAGTGCATAAAGAAGTAGAAGAAGAATAATGATGGATATAACATAAATAAATACTTAAAAGATTGTAGATTCTATTTGGAAAACCCTCCCAAAAAAAAACTCCACGACTTTCTCTCAGAAACTTAACTGCTTCTCCAGCAAAAACTCCTCCCGAAACTCAACAATATCCATTCTCCCCAATTGCAAGTCTTCGCTCCCTTTGCTCTTTTGCTTTCTCCACCCTTCGCTGGAACCCCCACCACCATACAATGCAAAATCTTTCGTCCATTACCATACAAAAACATACAAAAAAAAAAAAACGAGAGGGAACGTTGTGAGTCGCGGCAAAGGCCGCGGCTCTACCTTATACCCGGTACTCAGTCAGTATATACATACATACATTTATGAGCCTACGATTTATGAAATTTATTATATGTTCTCAAAAGGGACAAAAATAATATTTAAATTAAAAAAAATGAATTTTTTGGAATTTTTATACATGTTTCCATTTTTGTTTACATATGCTTTGTATATCTGCGCCTACATTTCTACATGACATGTATAACTACATATTTGAGACGTACAAGTGTTTACGACAGAGATAGAGAGGGAATGAGTCAGCGCTTGGCAGGCGTTGCGTAGCCACTGAAATTTAATTTGTTTCTTCTGGCCATAATATTGATCCGATCTGATCCAGATTCGGTAATCTGGTAGATATGATAATTTTTCATGATTCTGCGTTTTTGGTTTTCATTTATCTTAAAAATTGTGGATTCCACAGATTGTCGTCTTTTGTGGGGGCGGTCATTTAATCGAATAAGCAAAGCAGATGGGGTCGCGTGTGAGAGAGAGCGAGAGGGAATGATGACTTTCGAAATGGTTTTCTTCATTGTAGCTATAATAATGATCCGATCTGATCCAGATTCAACACTCTGATAGAAATGGGCATTCTCTATGACTCTGCGTTTTTAGTTTTCTTGTATCTTCAACATTGTGTACGCCACAGACTTTCGTCCTTTGTGTGGGCGGAAAGGGGCGGGGCGAAATTTTGAATTACATTTGGAGTAGTGTGATCACACAGGAGACTGGATACAAAACTTGGTTGCTCTAGCTTTAATAGTCTCTGAGATATAGGCGCAAATGAAGACGGACGGACGGACAGACGGACGGACGGACAGACGGACGGACAGACAGACATGGCTATATCGACTAGGCTATTGATGCTGATCAAGAATATATATACTTTATGGGGTCGGAAACGCTTCCTTCTGTGCGTTACACACAACCGTTATCCCCACAAATCTAATATACCCCTATACTCTTCGAGTACCGGGTATAAAAAGAACGGCACACAAAATGTGGACTAAAGTAATTTTAAATATATCTTCCCTTAAACTCCATAAACTTTAGCAAACTTCAGCGCGTTTCCTCTTTTATTTATTTTTTCTGGCGCTGTAGAATGGAAAATGGGAAATATAATTTTCATTCCAGGCACAATAACTGTGCGGCGCTGACTAAGCGCGGCGACTGTTTACAATTTTCTAGCTGGGGTTTTTTTCTTCTTTTATTCTATTTTTTCCCTCAAATTTTTCTCTTGGTCTTTATTTTTTTTTTTGATGTGGTCTGAATGTTGGCTGTTGGCTGTTGGCTGCTGCTGCTGCTGGGGAGATGTTCGTTGGTTGTGTGAGAGCTGAAAGCTGTTTAAATGAAAGAACCTCCACGGTCCATGCAGCGCCTGTTGGCCATTAGAAGGATGCTGGCCAAAATAGATGCTCTCGGCCTACAAAAGGGGACCCAACTACCCAACCCCCCATTTCACATCCATCGTCTGCACCTGGTGCTCATCCCCTTCCCCCTGCATTGTGCAGCAACAGCTTTGAATAGTTTATTATATGAAATACATATAGAAAGAGAATAACGGGTGTCTATATACGATATTTGGACTAAAGGATACCTCCAAAATCATCAAAGAAAATTTAAAGAATTAACAATACAGAAGGTCCAAAAAAGCTGATTCAATCTTCTGCTACTTCAAAGGTTCTTGAACGCCAGACAATGGTAAAAACCACATACATAGCGTGTGCATGACGCGCTAAAATGATGCTGATTTGGGTTGTTTTTGTTGTTGAACTGTTGCCAATTGTTCTCCAGTTCTACAGTGTTCAAAATCTTTGGGTTCTTGGGGGTTCAACAGGAATAAATATGGACTGGATCTTCCTGTCGATTTGTCACATACATATATCCTCAGTAAAACAATATATCCTGCTACATCCTATATGCCTCGCGTAAATACGCAGATAAAACAGAATTCGTTGGGCTGTAGATGTGTAGGAAAGAGTGGTAGAGCGACTACTTATGAAAATGTTGCCTTTGTGTGATTTCCATTTTAGGTTTCCTTTTTTTTTTCATCTTTTGGTTGGGTGGGGGTTTAGACAGCAAATGCATAAATTATGATGGAAATATCACAATGCAGTCCACCCACACAGCACAACACACAAAAACAGGATGTAATTCTATTGAAATTAGCAAAGGAAAATGGTCTTTCTTTTGGGGTTTCCACCCCTCCCCTCCCGTGTGTGAAGAATGATTTATCCAGGTATAATGGGTGGGCTGGCCTCTCTCTCTCGCACTTTCTGGTTGGGGATTAGGGGCAACTGCAACTGTCAGCAAATTGATGGCGGGAATGGTTGGAAAGGAATCCATATCATTGCCAGGCCATAGCCGCATCAGCGGGAGCAATTTTCCACTCAAATGCCTTCATCTCTCTCTCTCTCGCTCTCGCTCTCCTTCTCTCCGATGGATTGGATGTCTGCGTATGACACATGTCGATTGCAGTTCAGAGTGGCGCCTCCAATTGGCAGTGCACGCCTTCTGTGCGGTGGGCGGAGGGGAGGCAAAGGCTGATGCTGAGGCTGAGGCAGCGGCAGCGACGGAAGTGGAGGACATCAGGAATCATCGACCAGGAATGAAGGAGAAGAGTGAAGGCCCCGTGTCTGAGTGTGATTTGAATGAACGATTGACTGAACGAACGAACGAACTGAATGTTTGGTGTGTCTGTGTGTGAGTGAGTTGTTTGATTGCTTGATTGATGCATGGCGCCCATTGATAGATGGCGACTGATTGGTTGAATGCTAAATGGATTTCAAAAGTTCGATAGCTAGAAAAAGCTTTCTACAGTATTTTCCACCCAAAAATATTCGGCTAAAATTATCAATTTTCATATCAATTTTCAACTTACATTCGAATAATTCTGTGATCGTGGCATCTGTGGCGGCAATTGCTGGGAATTCGTGGATCCTCCACCTCTCATATGACTCCCACCGCCTCCGCCTCCTCCACCCTGTTGATGGGGTCCTCCTCCTCCTCCTCCTCCACCCATTTGTTGTTGTTGTTGCTGCTGGTGCGGCAGTCCTGGGCTATAGCGGGGATGCATTGGAAGTTCTTTGATTTTTCACTTCTGTTTCTATATATTCGTTAAATACAATTTCAATTATCGCACCCGCGACTGCAGAGAGAAGAAGAAAACAGAAAGCAGAAAACGATTAAAGAGAGGGTGTTTCATAAAGGGAAAAGGGCACTTTTGTGCAATGTTCATGGATTATACAATAGCTTGAAAGATAAGAGTGCTTTACAGCATCTAACAGTCATGCATCCCTAATTGGGTTTTGGCTACACTAAAGACCGTTGCAACGGTTGTTGGCTTCCCTTTCTATGCTTAGAAAACGAAGGTGAAGCCGAGAGAAAGGATAGTTTATTTTGAATCTACCTCGCTATCGTCTTCGACCTGCACTTTTCACTGCACTTAAAGCCAATCAATCTACTGCTTCTGAATGCAACTCGGCAACACTGTTACGCACTACGTACACCACTACGCTTTTGCACCATCAATTCATTTGCTCTCTCTCTCACACTCATGTTTTTTGCTCCTCTCTCTCTCTCTGTCTCGTTCAGTAGTCTCTGCTGTTAGTGGAACTTCCAGATCGTCTAATTTGTAATTAATATTACACTTGGGTGCCGTGTGCCCGTCTATGAAACTGCAACTTTGTTGATTTCTCAGTGCCGCTTTATGCGGCATCGAGTTATTTTAGCACTGTGTGGCACCTTCAACACATCCCCATCCCGCCCCCCACCACCACCGCTTCACTGGCATTAGTGCATCCCGCGGGGCAGTTGCAACATTTGCATACAACTTAAAAATAGCACACAGCCAGCCGTAGTTTTTATTTTTACGGGGCCAGACACCACTCACACACAAGCATCAGTCATATGCAATCTCACACACACATACACACTCACACACACGCAAAATTTGAACGGGTGACCGAGAGGAGGGAGAAAGTGGATGAGACGGGCAAACAATTTATATTGAAGCAAACTCTGGCAAAAATTTATTCTATTGCAAATTGTTATTTGTTATTGGGACAATTATTGTTCTCTTTTTCGTTTGATTTGCACTTTTAAGGCTTAAAATGTGGCCGTAAACTTTTTATAGTTTTTGTTGTGTTTTGTTATTGGTAAAAAATGATTATTTGTACTGCTTATTTTTTTTTTGGAATACAAAACTGCAGTAGTACGCCAAAAGGACAATGACAGCACCAAAAGCCAATGGGAGAGGGAGACAGACAAACAGAAAGAGCGCGCGTACACTTGACAGCTGCTGCAGCTGACTGCTGAGAGCGCAAGAGAGGAGAGAGAGAGAGAGAGCACCCGGCAAACACAACGACAACAAGTGAGCAAAACGAAATATTATTTGTGCAAATTTGATAAGATTTGCTGGGATGCTGATGCTGCTCATCCTATTTCATTCACTCCCAACGGAGAGCATAACACCGTTTCTTTTTTGCTTATTGGAATACCCTTTCCTAGCAAAGGATATAATGTTTATAGAATGATGTTTGGCCAAACGGAAGAGAGAGCATTTTCAAAACAATTAGCTCGATATATTCTGGATAAGCAAGAATATCTAGAGCGATACATTCATAAATCAGGCAAAAAAAAGTTCGATTTAGTATCAATGGTATCAAAGTATCAAGGGTATCAAATATTCGACATCCAAATCGAACTTTTTCTTGTTTTTATTTGTGTTCCTCTTTGTGTTTTTGGCGGTGCTTTTCCTTTGCATTGCATTTGCACTACCTCTGCTTCTGCTTCTGCTGCTGCCGCGCCGCGACTGATAAATTTTCTGTTGCTGCTACTGCTACTGCAACTGCTCATTCTTTCTCACTTTCCTATCCCCGCTTTTTCTGGTGCTGCTGCATCTCTTTTGCACTTTGCTTCTGTTCTGCCTTATGTATTTTTATGCAATTTTCTAAATTTTCGCACCTACAGCGCCGCGAACGAAACAAATTTGTGTGTTTGCTGCTGCTGCTGCTGCTGCTTTATCGAATATATTGAGTGCAATGACACGACACCAGCAACAACTAAAACATTGACAATTAGCTGGAATATGGCAATCTGTTTAGTTGTGATAGCAGTTTGTTTTTTTTTTTTTTTGTTTTTTCTTTTGTTACGACAGCAGGCGCTGCGGTGGGGCTTCCAAAGGTTGTTGCTTTTTTGCTGCTTACTTTTATTGGAATTTTCAATTCTCGTCAGCTGGTGTTCTGCGGCTCTGTTGCTTCTTGTTGCTGCTAGTTCTTGTTGCACGTTCTGCTTTCAACGTTTATTTGACCATTCAAACACACACACACACACACGACGAACTCACGCGCGCGCACACACAAACAGAGAGACAGCGACGACGAAGACAGAGAGACCCGCACTTTGCACTTCACAGTTATGTAGCTGCTTCCAACTTCTTGATGCTTCGATTCGATCTTAATAAATCGCTGAGCCCTAAGCTTTTTGTTAGTGTATTTTAATGGCAATCGAATTGCGATATTTATGCAAAATTATTACAATGCGAAAATAAGTTTGCGCAGCCCAAAAAACGAAAGAAAGCGCAACCACACACTCACAACCGACGGCGACGGGAATCATATGCGAAGAAGAGGAATGAGAGGAATGGCACAGAGAGAGACAAAAGCAAACGGGGGTATATTTAGCAGAAGGTGAGGCTGTGACATGTACAGCTCTGATGATAGTTACAGTATTCATAAATATTTATTGGGGTATGAAAACGGAACGTGACAAATAAATATTAATATAAAATATACTACTAATCAACGCGGTTATGCTTCACCTTTTATTTGCTGTACCTTGAGCAAAGCAAATGAAATTTACTTTGCTTTGCCAATGGTTATCTCTCTCTCCCACATGCTCTCCACTCTCTGGCTCGTTTCGTTTTTGTTGCCGGCAAACAAAGCACCGAAATTCTCTCCTCTCTGCACTCTCTCGTAGCTTATGTGTGCCTTTCCCGTTCTTGCTGTTGCTTTTGCTGCGGCAATGGCAACACGGCGCGAATATAAATTTAAATAATTAACTAAATGGAAATGGCAAAAAATAGCAACGTAACTGGGAGAGGAGAGGCGCAATCTGTGCAAAAACGAACTCTTATCGGTGGCTGAGAGAGAGAGAGAGAGCAGGGCGCGAGTGCCGTAGCATCGGGCTTTTTGTGCAGGTGGCAGCTTTTTTCCGCCTTTCCGACTGCAGGAAGGTTAATCATCTGTTTGAAGCTGATTGATTTGAATGTGCTTTGGCGGAAATTAACGGTAATGCAACATTTGGTGGAATGAGGTAGAAGAGAATAAAGTATTTGTTGGAGACATCTGTACATATCTGTACATATGTACATATATATGTAAATGAATGGCAAAAAACAAGATTATATCCTTTATTTCGGCAACAACTGTAGGATTTTTATCCGCTTCATACATCTTCCAGCTGTAATTGGGGTTGGGTTTGATCCCATTTGGTTCAGTTCATTAAGTAAATATCCCATATGTATACAGCAAATGAAAAAAGTCCAACCCAAGCAACTTTGTGTTCGTTTTGAAATATTTAAATAAAATTAATATTCTCAACAAGTGCGAGACATAAAAGTGTGACACTCCCATACAACCACCACCACCCCACGCATCATATCATCCGACACCCCGCCCAACCATCTGTATCCCACAGCTTTTGGCACATCACAAAGGACTATGGGACTAAACAAATGATGCATGATGACGAAAACAAAAAGGGAGAAAGAGACAGACAGAGAGAGAGAGAGAGAGAAAGAGAGACTCCCACACATTGTAAAGATCCCCCCCTCCCACATGAAAACCAACAAAACGCCCATGAAAGCCTCTCCCGATATGAAGACAGTCTGTAAACAATGTTCCGCATGAACCCATACCATACCATACCCATACTCAAGTTTGTATTTTTTGTTTTTTGCCTACAAAACAATAAATTTGCAATAAGAACAACAAAATTTGAAGAATGAGCAAAACTGGATGAAGAGGAATCAAGGACAAAACGACAACGAAGTGAAATTGGAGCGTTGCAAAACAGAACAAAAAAAAAAGGACAAAAACGAAAGAGAATTCAGCAAAACATGCAAGGAATTTAAATTTATCTTAAATATGCAAATTTAATGACACTATCGAGATATGCAAATGATCCAAAAACACACAGGAGAAGAGAAGAAAAGAAGCAACAAAATACAAGAAAAATGGAGCAAGAAATCAAAAAAATGCCAATACATAGACAGCCACGGACACACGAACAGACACGCACCGACACGCACACGAACAGGCACACGGACGGTCTGCACAGTGGTATGAAAACGCATGCAAAAAATAACATATTACGGAATGAGTGTGGGTAGGAAGGGTACGGTACGGTACTGAAGGATAGATGGCGCAGGGGGTGGGTGGACGGACGGGGAGCACAACTTTCAGCGAGAGTGAGAACCGTTACAGCCTCTCTGCGGCCAAAATGACGACACGCGTTGGTATTTTCATTAAGTTTGGCACCATTTTCTTTTTGTTCCCACTCCACTCCACTCATCTTCTCGCTATCTCTCTCTCTCTCCCTCTCTACACCACCACCTCACAGACTTGTTCGCTTGAAGCTGAAACAAAAAAAAGGTAGTTGATATTGGGAGTCGAATCGCTGGATACCCTTTATCACAGCAGAACAATCTGTTCGTTGAGGGATTCACGATTTTGTTTCGATTTGTCATCTTTTATACATATACATATATATAATACATATATCCCGCTATAACTACATCCCGTCGTACATACATACATATGTATGTATATGCCTACTTCAATGCGTATCAGCCGTTTTGATCGGAACTATCATACCCTCTTCCAGGGTATATACAGAAAAAATTCTTGTCGCGCAACAGCAGCAAAAAGGAGCGAATGTGGTGCGACAGAGAGAGAGAAAGAGAGAGCGACAGAGAGAGAAGCCTGCTGGTACGTGACCGTAAGCAATTTGCAGTTAGAGTGGTTGAGGAGGCTGCGGCGGCGGCTGACGTTGGCGCTGCCGCTGAGGCGTTCCTCGCTGCGTAATCGCATCAAGAAAGTGAAATGTAATGTCAGCCGTTTCGTTTCCATCATCTTTACGCTAGGTGGGGGGTATCGGGGTCCGGGGCGGGGTCTCTGGTCGGTGGGCGGCGGCATGTGACTGCCAGGAATTCAAGCTAGTTAAAAGATGAAGAAGACCGTGAGAGAGGCAAGCCCTACAACTACCATCTTTCTAACGGAATGCATTGTATAGGTCACTGCGTAAGTCGGACCTAACCAACAGAAAAAAAAAACAAAAGCTTCAGCAGCAGCAGCACCAACACCAGAGCGGGCAGAACGAACAGAAGAGGTGGCAGAAGCAGCAGCAGAGTGTTTGGAGGCGCTTTTGTTGGCGCGTGATCTAAGGATAATTTATGACCCACCCAAGGACGGTCGGGGCACGGGAGAGAGGCGCTAGGAAAGAGGAGAGGAGTGGCAGAAAAGCAGAAAGGTTGTCAGGGATGACTTTGAGATAAGGGCCGACGAGGCAAGCTCGAGAATTTAAATTCAATCAAATTGCAGTCGGTAATTGCTCAGCCTTGGGGAACGAGGAATTCCAATTCAAGGGCTGTCCCCTTACCCCCAAGAATTACTCAAATGTTGAAAATGAATGATGCCAAAATCAAGATTTAAAGTTAGAATCATCTTAAATGGGGAATACATGCAATTTTAATGGTTATCCAAAGACTTTTGGGAGTGAAACGCATTTGCTTGATCAAAGATAACAATTACTGTTGTTATTTGATCTATATATCAAGTATTTTTTTAATAGGGAATGGTTCTAATCATCAATAAATCTTGGGAATATCAAATATCATCATTTTATATAGTAAAATTCTTACCAAAATACACACAATACAAACACTCCTTTAAATCCCCATTCATATCGCTCGTATCAATGTCTTTTCATGTGATGCCCGTTAATAAAATTCCCCCAAAATGTACCCCCAAAAAGGGCAGCACACGCCCCCACACGTATGCACATAATACATATGTAAGTATTATGTCGATAATCCATTTTGCGCCCAACACGCAGAGACATCGAATGTGATTGGCGAAAATTAATTTATATAAAATGACATAGATTTAATATGCGGAATGAAGCAAGAATATTGATGTTGCGTTGCCTTGCCGCCTCTTAGATGACTTCCACAACATGTCTATTGTCGCCCTGCCTCTGCCTGACCCCAAAAAAAACCTCCCACATTTACGCGTAATTACCTCTATTAGGGGGAGGGAGGAGAGCCGGAACGAAACGAGGAAGACAGAATGGAGTAAAGCCAAAATGGCGGCGTCGCCATCATCATCATCATCCTCCTCATCGTCATCGTCGCCAAGACATCGTTAAATTAAATCTATTGTCGACGCATTCAATGTGCATATAAATCATTTATGGTCTTTCAGACACAGTGCAGCAGCAGCATCAACAGGGTAGGGGGGTGGGTGGCCAAATGTAGACATTACAACAATTTATTATTTAATTATCTATGCCGCAAAATTTTCATTCACAGGCCGCAAGCAAAGCCCGTGCCACAGGACCGACCGACCGACCCACCCACCGAAAAACCAAACTCAACCGCAGAAAAGACATTAAAGTGCACCACCACCCCCACACCGCCCCCACACAACGCCACACAGATATTCACCCGCCCAGCAGCAGCATCCATCCTCTTCCTCCAAAGAAAAGGCAAAGAAAATTCAGACTCTCTCGCTGAGCATTTTCATAAAATTTGATTACAGTGAATGCGTAAAGTTTACGACCAAGTAAAGGGAATTAACTCAAAGTGGCAACACACAGACACCAGCCCAAACATGTGTGTGTTGTGGTGTGGTGTGGCGTGGTGGCAGCTTGTCTTAACTCTATATCAAGGGAATACCCCAGGCCAGGCCAGACCAGGCCAGGCCTGCTGCCACCAACCAATCTTTACCCCCGGAAAAATCCATTAGGCGGAAGATGATTTTTTGGCAGTCTGCATGTGTGTTTGTGTGTGTGTGTGTGTGTGTGTGTGTCTGTCCCGGCAATGATAATAATTCTGTTATTAAAGCTGCAAATGTTGATTATGATTATGAATTTCAGGCGGTTGGCGGGGAGGTGGATAGGAAATTCTAATAAATTTATATATGCCCCGACATGCCCCGAAATCGCACACGAAAAACTTCAGTTGAAAATTGCTTAAAGATCGGATAAGATACAAGAAAACTGTTGCTCCAAAAGTTTACTTGCTTTTGATTGATAGCTCCAAGGGGCTGAATGTTGAATGTTGAATGGAAAAGGCAGCTTTTTATACCCTTAAAAATGTCAGAAGGCAGCAGCAGCACCACCACCAGGTCTTCCAACTTCAAAGGGTATCCAAACTTCGGCTTAAAGAAATGCCCCCTCCTTTCTGGCTTTTTTTCCACAAGCTGTTTGTTCCACGACCAACTTTATTAGTGGCTGGAGCCTGCCAGTCAGGTCAGTCCTGTCCAAACTTGGACAAAATCAAAGCTATTTTGAGTGATTGATTTCGGTCTGGAGGAAGGGAGTTTTTCAAGAGATTGGAAAGGCATGGGATTCTCCTTTGAAAGTGTCAACTTTGCATAATTAAAACTTTATTAAATTCAATTATTTGACTTGATATATACGATTCAGAGTAGAGTTCAATTGAGGATAAGGAACTGTAAGGGATGGTAGGAAGACACAGTCTCTAATAATAATTCGTATTATAAATTATAATAAATAAAGTCAAAAGTATCCTTTTCCATGGAAACCCTAACCCTAACAAATCCTTTAAATGTGCAAACTGTAGAAACTATTTTGAAATTATTTTGTATCCCATTTGCATGGCACTTTAAATCACAAATATTATGTGTTAAAAGTTTCGAATCGGTTGAAAATATTTTTAAGTGCTTAATGCGACAACTCTCTAGAGGGAAATCCGCTTATTGTTTTTCCGGCATAATTCTATTGCTGTTGCTGTTGAAGCTGTCAAAATGTTGATAACTCTGTTACAGTTTTTGGTTTTCTCTCACACTCTCTCTCTCTCTCTCTCGTTCCCAAAAAGCCTGCCCAAAATAAAAATGCCAAAGAAAATGGCAGCAGCGGCAAGCTGTCGCATTTTGACAATCTAATCTACTTTGGTATTAATCCTTTTGGCCACAATGCTGCCTCAGCCTTATGCCACAACTCCTTCCTCCCATATTTGCGGTCGGTGCGATGGAATGGGCGGGAGTGGTTGGGGGTGTGGGGGTTGGTTCTATTATCTCTCAAGTCCGAGGCCGCAATGACTTCAAATTGCCGCACAGTCAGCCGGAGAGACACAGTCCCACAAATGTTTCCAACAGAGGACCGCAATACCCCCCGATCCGACCAAATCCCCACCCCCTCCCACACCCCTACCGCATACCGCACACCCATCCCATGGCCTGCTTTTCCAGCGCTAACGAGCTTTAAACCGCGTAAACATCTGTGCGAACAGAAAACAGCTTTCGGAATCGGTAACGTGAAATTCCTTTTATTGTTTGCCCTTTTCAAAAAGCGAGAGAGCTCTTCCATGGGAAAACCCTTTTCTCTACAAAAAAAAAACAAAAAAACCAAAAAAAAAGGACAAATAATAGCCTGGCAAATATATTTGTCCTCTGTTTAAGAGGTTTACTTCTTTCTGGCATGGCTTTCAAATTGAATTATCCTAGAGCACAGAGAGAGAGAAAGAGGGAGAGAAAGAGAGAGCAAAGGAGCGAGCGAGTCCTGCGAGTGGCTTGGTTCTGATTTGATTTAAGCTAATTTGATTGAGCATTCGGTTGAGTAGAAATTTCCCTCACATACTCCATATATATGTATGTATGTATGTATGTATGTATGTATGTATGTATGTACGTACGACGAGTAGCAGCTAAAACCCAATGAAATCCACAATCTATCCCTATCCCCCCCTCCCCCCTGGCGTATATCCCTAATCGCATTATTAATAAGCATTCATTAGCCAGAAGGCAAGGCCATAAATAAAATGCCATCTATTATATACAAACGATTGCATTTGCCCTCCATCTCTCTCCCTCTCTCTCTTCATTGCGAAAACAATCGCTTGATTTATTAAATTTATCAGTACGAAAAAAAATATCTCTATATATAGATGGCAAATGGGGGGTGGGGGTAAGGAAGTATCCGCATATCCGTATATCTTTTGGCCACTTGAGGGCATATTTAAAAAGGGCCAAAAGAGCTGCGTTTATCATGCGCCACAGGACATTGCCCACAGAAAATTCCACCTGGCAGAAGGAGCAGCAAGCAAACTCCGGCTTTCTTTCTATATCCTTCTATATCCCTACCCCCAAACACCCCACACCCCTCTCGCATCCTGTCGCTTCCATTTTGGAGTGTCTCGCTTGGCTGGGCAGCAAATGTTCCATGCCCCGTCCTCGAAAACGCTTCGAATAATGAAAACCAAAAAAAAAAGAAACAGAAGAAAGCCAGAAAGAAGACCAAGAAAGCCGTGGGGCGGAGGCAGGCGAAATGGAGAACTTTAGGCCTCAATGTACTCAATAAATAACGGTAGTTTAAAGTGGGTTTCCCACCCCCCTGGCCCCTGAGCCTGGGTGGGTCTCATTTGGACCTGTCACTGGCAATTCCCTTCTGGTATTCCTGTACAATCCTCCGGCTGTACTCGTTTTGCTCCCTTACGTACTTCTCCCTTAGTGTTAAGTATTTTTGACAGGACATTCGTGTAATTCAAGGCTGCCAACAGTGGCAAGGGAGGCGGGGGGGTCTACGGTTATTCCCTAGCCAATTTTAGTTGTCGACTTTTGTTGGCCCTGTTCGTCTGTTAGTCTCTGGGTCTCCTATGACAAAGCCCTGTTCGTTGTCCTTTAGTTAAGGAAATTAAAGGGTAGCCAACAGGAGCTGCAAAATGGCAGACGGGCAGTGCAAAAGGAGTGCAAGGAAAAACAGACAAGAAGGTTTATAGTTAGGTGACAATTAAACCTCTAATTGGTTCGATTTTCAGACTAGAATCCACCCAGGAAAATTCTCTTTAAATTCTGTTAAACTAATGCCATTTGCAAACGGCATTCGTATTCGTATTTCAATTTCCCTCTTTCTCTGTTATGGGACCCCCCATAAATACATCAGAAAATGTTGCGAAAATTAATATCCTTCAGCCCCCCTCCCCCCCTCTTACAATCCCCTCCCTCTATGTCACACACATAAATTCTGAACATTTACAGAACAGATAAAATACCAAAAATTGCCGCCTGACCCATTTAAAGGCCGCCCTTCCATTCGGTCGTGTGGCATCCACACAGACACACACGGACAATCGGAATAAACTGCCACGCCTCCATCTAATTACAAACATTTTCGGCAACGGGAGGGGGGCAAGTGTGTAATGGTAATAAATGGCATGTGTTGACCTTATGCTTATGACCCGAAAATAGATTATAGTGATAATCCAGCCAAAAAAAAAAAATATATGTAATATAGTTGAGGGTGAATCCTATGTGAATCCTATGGAATGAATCCTTCTCCAGATATAAACGAAACCTAATTGAAGCGAAATCGAAACGAATCGAAAACGTAGTCCCCTGAAACGAGAATCGAGTTGAGCGGAAGAGCGGAAAATGTGCAACACGCGATGAGCATAAATTGCAATTCCAATTTCCGGTTTCTGTTTCAAATGTCGCACGTTCGAGGGGTACCAACTTTCCACACACACACTCACACACACAGCTTTTGGGAAAGGCCCACTGCCATATCCAGTGCTTCTGGCTTTTCTTCAAATCACCCACACAGCAACAGCAGCAGCAGCAGCAGAACCGTGCAACGTTGCACAAAATTTTGTTGCAATTCATTTAATATATACACATTTTTGGCCTTTTTTGGGTGGGCTGCTCTTTCGGGGTCTCGTTACGAATGTGCAACATTCTCTTAAGTAGCAAAAGTTTTCAATTTGTTTGCTGCACCATGGAAATTGCTCATGTTGCTGGTGCGGATGCTGCTGCTGCTCCTGCTACTGGTGCAATTGTAGTTCATATATATTTAACCGCCTAAATACTGTTTGGCAGTTGATGTTGCCCCTTGCCCCAACCCACGTTACCGATGCTGCTGCTCTTGCTGTTCTGCAGTTGTTATCGGCAGCAGCCAAATGGCGGAAAATGGAGCAGCAACATCGCCAGGAGCAGCAGCAGCACCAGCAACAACGTGAATGAAAATGAAATGAAATTGACGGCAACAATTTTATACACTGAGCCAAAAAGGTATGCGGATTTTTGCAATCACAAATATTATATACTAATATTCTTTTAAAGCAACAACAGCTGTCAGCAGGCAGGCCTTAAGGATTCTTGAGCTAGTCCTTGCCTAGAATCTTATTCAAAAATATGTCCTTTCGAAAGGTATCTACTAGGTCGGCTCTCTATATCAATCCTTTCTCTCTCTCTCCGGTATTGTATCGCCTGTGTTAGGTCCCTTCAGACCTCTACATCGCCCACCCCCCCTCTACAGCATTACAAGCTGCTTTTGTTGTTGCAACTACAAATTGTTATCGAACAACGAGCAGAGAGAGAGAAAGAGAGGGCAAGCAGAGGCAGGCAGCAGCAGCAACAACAAATTGTTGCAGTAGTTTTTGGGCTGGGAATTACAACGAACATTGAAAGAGCATTTTGTAAGGCTTCTGCCCACTCCCACTCCGTCTCCCTCTAGCGTCTATCATGCCATTCCCCCATGTTGCATTATTTATTCACATTTCTCTTTTGCTTTGCTCTGTTAAATATTTCATCATTAATGTTCTCTCCTGCCTCGCTCTATCTCGCATTTGCTAATTGCCGAACATTTTGTGTGTGCGTTTGTTAATGTGTTGATAAGTGCCGTGCCGTGCCGTGCCGTGCCACTCCTCCCCCTCCTGAAAAGTCACCCAAGAAACTACTCAAGATACATATGTATGTAATATATGTACATATGTACAACATACGAGTGCATCCAACCTGATATTGTTTAATGATTTTGGTCAGCTTTTAATTATGATTCATTTGGTTTTGGTCATTTTATAATTGAGTTTAGTGCACATCCTGGGGATTCCTTGAGCTTCCTCCTCTGATTAAGTAGTCACATTCTGCACTGGCATCAATTCGTAATAAATAAATTCAATTAAATGAAATTGGAATTAGTTTGTTGAGTTCAGTGGCTTGGAATGAATGCAATTTGATGATTTTTGCTTTGAAGAGTAAATGGGATATATGGAAATATTTCTGCATAACCAGAAAGGAAATCCAAACCGCAAAAATGTTGATCCCATTCCCGGAACGCTGTTTAAAGTTCATCTAAATCTGTTCCTCGAAATGTAACTAGTTAAGTAATTGTATCATTTATCTTAACAAAAAACTAGGGAGAACTTTACACATTCGTGCAAAACATGCCACACCCACAAGTCACATGCAACGCCCACTTTTTCACATAGATTCGAAGCCATTTTCTAAGAGTATTCCAACTTATTTGATGCGCTGCGCATGATTAATCTTCCAAAAAAAAATATATATACATATACATATGTATGTCCCAACAGAGACAGAAAGAGAGAGGGAGGGAGGGGGGAGATGAGGAAATTGAAAGGGATATACACAGTTGGAAAGAGACAGAGGACACAGTGCGACAAAGAACGTTGCAAGAGGTGGCCAGTGAGAGTGATAGAGAGAGCTAGTTTAGAAAGAGATAGATGGATAGACGGATGGATGGATGGATGGATGGATGGATGGATGGATGGTATGGGATGGCAAATGTAAAGCATGCCAAGGCGAATAAAAACGAAAAACGATATGTATGTATGTGTGTGTGTGTATGTGTGTTTTTTGTTCGCCCCATTCTATGGTCCTATGTGTTGACTGAAAAATGATTAAAAACTTAACTTTCAAAGAAGTTTTCCGCTACCGCTCCCCCCTCCACCCGCCCCTCCAAATGCACCACCCACCTTGCACCCTTTCTCGTCACTGTTTTCATCCCTCTGCCAAGTTTTGTGGGTAATCCTTTAATGCAGCAAGCGCGTATGTCACAGCAGCTGCAACTATTTCTCATCACACAGCACACACAGACCGCCAGACCCCAGACGACAAGGGGGCGGACAGCTGTACTACTTCTTCAGCCCAACAAAAGCCCACTCCATACCAGTACACCCCACCACGCCACACCACACCACACCCCACTCCCACCCGGTACCCTTGGGTGACATTTTCCGTGCATTTTCCCCGAGCTACTTTTGGCTACAAATATTTTTGCTCACTTGCTTTTGCCTTTTTATTGCATTCTTTTTTTTTTTCTTACCTAAATCCCGGCAAAACATTTTCCCAAGTTTTTCACACACACACTCCTCCTACTCCTTCAACCTTGCTCCTGTCTTTCGTTTTCGTTCTCCCTCCATTCTTTTGGTGTCTTTCTCTCCCCACCCCACTCTTTCGGTTGTCTTTCTTCCTGTCTGTGATGCATTCTACCAAAGATTTTGACATGGCATAATAAATTGTGGTGTTGCCGAGAGCGGGTGCTGGTTTTTTTGGGATGCAAAAACACCTGTAAAAACACGCACACACACACACATGCATGTCTGTACTGTCTGTACGTATGTGTGTGTGGAAAATCTGCTTATGCGCCTGAAGCTATGCAAAACTTTAAAACTGTTTAGTGGATTTTCCTTCTCAGGCTTTCTTTCACACTCTATCTGCCTGTGCATTCCTCTCTCTCTCTCTCTCTCTCCTTCTTTTGTTTCTTGGCCATTTTCGCGCCACAATTTTCCGCAACATTAATTGCTTGTCATTGTCAACATCCCCTACCCACCACCCACCCATCATCAGAGTGCGTGGGGGTACGGGGTACGCGGTGTGGGGGCAGGCACAACCTAATGCCGCCTCGAGGATACGCTCATAAACTTTTGCACGCGTAAATTGTAAAATTTTCATTGCATACTTTCGTGCGTCACTCGAAAAGATAGAGAAGAAGCGATTGCACGAGAGTGACAGAGAGAGAGAGAGAGAGAGAGAAGGGAGCATGAAAGGGGGAGAGTGGGAGATATATAGGGTGGGATGTGGGTGTGGGTGTGCTGCCAACGCACAAAATTCTCTTCTCTTCTCCAGAGTGCGTTGGGTTTTTCGCTATTAACATTTTTGCCTTCCGGGAGCAATTGCAAATTAACGTGTGAAATCTGAAGGGGAAAGGCATGGGGGGAGGGGCCAATGGGGTTGGAGGCTGTAGAATACCAGTTGAAGCTTTTGCATAAGTTTGACCAAAAGTTTCCATCAGAGAGAGAGAGAGAGTGAGATAGAGAGAGAGGGAGATGATGTTTATGTGCTCTCTGAGTGCTTATTGAGATGGCTTTAATTAAAGCCAAGTCGAGTGAAAGTTCTACATCATGGGGGCAGAGTTAATTACGGGGCAGCAGCATTTCCAGAGAGAGAGAGCATTTCCAAAAATGGAATTCCTAAGCGGCCAAAATATATTCATCCGAAATTGTCTAGACTGGTGAAGTGTAAGCGTAATTAGTTTACCGAATTTTCCCAAAATGAATCTGTTATACATACATATGTACATACGTCAGGAAAGCTCTCAGTTGATGGAAAAAAGAGTTGAGCTTCTGAGGAAAGCAGTGGAGAAAATCCGTAAAGAACGTCAAATCCGTGTTGGTGACACAATCAAGCCTTTCCTGTACTGTTATACAAATACTAATCTGTTATATACAAATAAAATGCATTAGCGAAAATGCATGAGAAACTGTCATACAGCATCTTATTACTGTACCAAAAACTGTTATACTAAGTACGGACCAAACTGTTATACAAGTAGAAATCTGTTATATTTGAACGAAATGCATACAAATCTATTTTCCTCTCAGAAAAAAATGTCTTATTAACTGTTATACACTCTCATGAAACTGTTATACAAACTGTTATACTACTTGAAAATGCATCAAATCTAATACAGAAATTATATAGTCAATTGCAAAACATTCCTCAGCAACAGCTTGCACATTGACCTGCTCCTAAAAGCGCACGTCTTGCATTCACAGACCGGCAAACCACACCCATAGAGCCACCCACCTATCCAACCCCCGACCCCGACCCCCAACCCCACCTACACATACCAACAACCGATTCAAAGCACTGCAATCGCCGAGCTTTATAAACAACTCATTTTCTCGGCACGTCGGCATATTAAATGATTGCTAAGCGCAAAAGGCAAAAAGCAGAAAAACCATTTGCAATTCATAAACCCCAACGATGGAGGTATACTGCGTCGAATGAGATTCCCAATCCATGACGAAGTTTTTCCCAGGGACCACTGCAATGAATTGAAGATAGAGTGAGCGAGAGAGAGAGACAGGGAGAGGGAGGGGGGGATGTGGGGGGTAAAGGAAAATTGCAGACAACGCGCGACTATTAATAAAAATATGCGAACAATGCTAAAGCGTAGCGCTCAGCGGACCGAGTGGTGAAAGGGGGGACGGGTGCGACCAGAATGGAACAGAACGGAACGGAAGCCGCCTCCAACATTGATTTCAATATGGCGGCTCCCACACACACACACACCCACACACACACATACAGGCAGAGACACACACACATAGGGCTGCACAATGAATGACGAACGTCGCTGAAATGAATGCAAAAAGCAAAACAAAAACTTTAAATCCTTTAGTTAAACAAAAGGAGTCCGTCCGCGTCGCACAATGGCCCATGGGAAAAGGGGAACCATGGGCATGGGCATGGGCATGGGCATGGTTATGGAAGGATGTTTGAGCCAGGGGGGAATCTGGCTGCCAAGGACTACACACTGAAATCAGCATATCCTGTCGGCTGCGGCTCGCTCTCTGGTCGGGAACATTTATATTGTTTACGCGATGGATTAGTGGCGACTAAACGTGGCATATTGGCAACGAGACTACAACCGATGATGATGGTGATGGCTGAAGGACGACGACGCCGCCCGACGCTCGAAGCTCGACAATGAATGGGAATGGGCATGGGAATAGAGAATAGAGCCTTGGCAGGACTCTGGGCTCTATAAAACAATGCTGACCGCATTTCCGAAAGCGATTAACTGGCGAACACAACACTAACTTTAAATGAAGGTTTAGGACGAAGGCCGCTTCATCTGAAAGGCAAATCTTTTAAATGCCACCAAGGATTCGATGATGGACGGGATGCTGAATAGTATGTATCCCTACCCTTACGATCCTGCCCTTATTACCCCACATACCCAGCCATCTATCTATCGTACTTCTTTTGCTACTTCCTTAACCATTTACTGCTTCTGCTTCTTCTTTTGGCTATTTCCTTGTCCATCCATCTACGCCTTCTTTCGGTTACTTCCTTTTCGATGGGTGTGTGTGTGTGTGTGTCTTTTCTCGTACGTGACCTTTGGGCTAAATTCTTTTAGCAGACTGTCGTCGGTTGTCGTCATCATCATTGTCGTTGACTGAAACCCAATATGCTTGAAATGAAATTGTAACAATGAACCCCAATACACCAGCATACACACACACACACGCGACCAGCCCCGCCCCACGCCCCACGCCCAACGCACATGCACACGCACACATCCCACATGGCCTAAGAGTTCACATTCTGAGGGCCAAAAACCAATGTTCATGTCAGAGATATCTCAAGTGTTTAACCACCCCCAACCCCCCCTGAAACCCAAACCCAAACCCATTCGCATTCCCATTCCCACTTCTTTTCTCTGAATAATTTTTGATATTTTCTTTTTTTCTGCCATCTTTCGCTTGGCGTCAGAAATCTTTGCTCATTATTATTGGCAGTCAAACGCTACTCTGAACAGAACAAACTAGAACAAAAATTATGCGAAAAAATTATGATGAAATCTTAGACAGAAAAACTTTTGTGCCATCTCGAACTTTCTCGCTCTCTCGTACTCTCTTTCTCTCCCTCTCTCTCTGTGGAGAAGAACCCTTTCTTTGTAGGTAATTATACACCTAATTACAATAAAGAAGGTTTAACCGAACAGACAGTATAGGATAGAATGGGATAGACTAGAATAGGATAGGACAAGCAAAAAAAACCAAAAACTTTTGTCCATAAACAAAGGCCAGAAAATTCTATTAATGTGCTCAATTTGTGATGAAGTCAAGTCTGAATCTTAAGAGCCCAGCCCCGGCCCAGGCCAGGCCCATAAAATTGTCGGGATGTCGGGTTAGAGATGGTGATGGGACCTGGGACTTAACCAAGTTGGAAGTACTTTTACTTACAAGTCTAATTTGGCGGTAATAAAGTTTCCTTAACTATTGATTTGAAAAACCACCCACCGCCACACCCACCCCCACACCCACACCAAACCCAACAGCCAAGAGCCAAAAGCATTGTCTAATTGGCCAGAAAAGAAGTTCTGCAAAAAGGGAAGGGGGAGGGCAGGGCAGGTCCTCAAATACAACGACGGGCTGAAGGGCCATTCATTAAGTGTAGTCGTAAACTAAGGGAAGCGCTAATAATAATGAAATGAAAACTTTCAAATGAATTTTAGAATTTTCAATTAAAATAATATTAACAAAAAAAATATTAAAACAAAATAGAAAAACTGGAGAAAGTTTGCTGAAAGCTAAATGCACTTAAAGTTGGCTTTTTATGGGTGCTTAAAGGTGCTTAAAATATCCTATATTTAAAGCTTTTATTTACTGAAAACCATAGTTATGGCCTTAAGGATTCTCAACACTCTTGAAGATATTCGAAAATGTCCACCCAACGCATCATTCATACGCCCTGGCGTACGCGACAATCAGCCACAAAATGAATGGCATGGCATTCATAAATTTCATTAAATTACCAAACAAAAAATAATAATCAAAAATATATATAAAAATAAAATTACAAAAACAAAGAAGAACAAATACAAAACCGGAAATTTATTATATTTAACAAACATCGTTTCTGTCCCAAAAAAAAAAAAAAGACGGCGCAAAATAAATTTTACTTCGAAGGAAAATTGCTGAAAGCTGCGAACAGACCCGACCCCCGGGAAATTTATTATGCCTCGAAAATTCATTCAATGCTGCGCCAATGCAGCAAATGTTCCCCCTTTCCCCCTCCCCTCCATGGTTGCCCCTCAACTGATTTTTGTTGTAAATGCAGCTGAGCCACAGAAACAAGTACAAGAACAAGAACAACAATCAGCAGCAGCCCCCCAAAAAATGTGGCAATAAAATTGTATTTATTACATTTCTTGAACTTTGCCACATGAAAAATTCAAAAGAAACCGAAAGAAAGAACAAGGCAGCTTTTGCAGTGGTTTTCTTTCAAAAACGAAGAGAAAGAGAGAGAGAGGGAGAGAGAGAGAAAGGGGTGGCTGTGGGTGTGTGCACTCCGATAGTTACTGAAATATTTTTCAATTAAACGCAGAAAATAAAACAAAAGGCTAAGAACTACAGTAGTGCTACACGTATAACCCAATTTTGAACATCAATTGTAATTGGTAATTGAAAAGTTGTGAAGCAGAATTGGCGTTTAATTTGGCGGGTTGAATGTATGGGGGCTAGAGAGGACGGGGCCTGAAGAGGAATGCATGAGAAGATTTGGAGGAGAGACCCTGAAGAGGAATCCACCAGAAGATCTGAGGGAAGGGCCTGAAGAGGTATGACTCTGGGGGGGAAAAGGTTCTTCAGATCTGCCTCTGGAGGCAAGCTTTTCGAAAAGGAAAGGACGACCTAAAGAAGAATAGAGGTCTCTAGGAATGGACCTGAAGCGGAATAGAAGTCTGTTAGAAATGGGGCCCAAAGAGGAATAGAGGTCTGTAGGTCTGGCAGAGCAGAGCAGAGAGGTTAGCTTACAGCTCGTCATTTTAATTGAGGCCACAGCCGAGTGCCATTAAAAGTCGCTGCTGCTGCTGTTGCTGTTGCTGCTGTTGCCTCCGCCTGCTCCCTCAACCAAAAAGCACTTAAAAGATTGCATTTAAAAAACTAAAAAAAAAAAAAGAAAACGAAACCAAAACCAAACACGAGACAGAACGGAACGAAACGAGACGAAACGAAAGGCAAGCCAAAAGCAGCAAAGTGCTGGCCTCCCAGAAACACCAAAACCTCCACCCCAATCCCCCCCAGCCCCATTCCAATCCAGAAAACTAACTAACTTTTTACAGCAAACCGGGCCTAAAGTGGCCAGGAACCACGCCTCCGCCATGGCCCACCCACTCGCTGTTGTCATACGCCCTAATGGATAACGTTATCAACGCCGACGAACGCGAAACGAACGCTTAGGGAGAGAGAGAGAGAGAGTCAGAGACTGAGAGCCACAGAGAGATGAGCGGAAAAGCGGTAAAATGCCAGCCAGCCAGCCAGGAACGGAGGCGGAAGGGGGGCGGTGTCTGATCCCCAATGAATGGGCCCTGGCCAGAGCTCCTGTTAACCAAGTTAAAATTCAATTTTGAACACTCGGCTGCGTGCACAAAAACCGACAAAGTAAACAAATTGCGGTTACCAACACATGAGAGACCTCTCCTCCGCCTCCGTCCCATCACCCCCCTCACACCGTCAACATACCATCCCCCGCAAACAGACCAGGCCAAAAGCTTACTTCCTTTTCCTCGTTTTTCATGACGGAAACGATGACAAATTCTGGCACACACACATACAGAACACCAAAGCGAAATAAAAAAAAAGAAAATAAAGAAAACAGAAGAGTAGAAAAGGAAATGCTCGTACTCGTACCAAAACCCCGATTCCGTGCTCTGTAAAATATTAAATTAATACGTATGTAACCCGATATGGGAGCCGGCAGCTCTGATTTGAGTGGGCGGGTGGTGCCTGAGAAAGGTGGAAAAGCGTTTGGGCAATAGGTGGAAAAGCGGCGGGGCGGCAAGGCGGCAAGACGGAGTGGAGTTTCCCCAAACATTCGACGGTTGCTTTGAAATTCAAAAGTTAAATATTTAGTAAGCAAATAGCACACAGGCAGAGTGCAGGCAGGCAGACAGGCAGGCCATGGAGGCAGGTGGCAGGAGGCAGGAGGCAGGTATTGCCTGAAGGTGGAGCGGCATGGAGCGGAGCATTTCGTATTTTCCAAATTAGAAACAGACTTTTCCTTGGCCAAATATTTGAGAGCATTTTGGCCTGCCAAGCCGGAATTGACAGTTCAAGTTTTGTATTTATGAATTTTCTCTCCCCCCTCCATGGTTTCCGCTTTCTCCTTTTTTTGTATTTCAAGGGAGTGCTCAACAAATATATAGAGTAGCTCTAGAGGTGTCTTTGCAGGTAAACGTCTACATTATATAATTATTAATGGCTTCGCAACGAACTTGTAAAGTGTTATGGCTGCGATGGAAAATAAGTCTTTGGCAAATAAAACATGTATGAAATTAAGGTAGAAACTCTAAGCAAATAGAGTTGAGAGATCTACGAGGAGAAGGAGAGTGAGAGCAAGAGTGAGGGAGTGAGTGATGGAAGGAACTGCAAACAATCTACATCTAGTTATGGGAAGAAGCAGCTGCAAACAAATAAAGTGTCCTGTTTGATTTGTGGCCAGGTACAAGCTGCTGCTGCTGCTGCCACAAGGAGTTGAAAAATTGATTGAACTTTTAACACTAAAGTTTAGCCTTCCATTGCCACATTTAAGGCGGAACTGGGCCTCGAATGCTGCCTTAAAAAAAAAAAATTAAGCAATTCAAATTGAAATCCAAGGATGGCTGTAGAGTTTTCATATCTTAAGTGCAATATCGTGTTTCAGTTTCAATCACAATTGCTATCAAAGCAAAAGTTTTTCTTCGGGCACCGCAATAACACAAAACTATGCCTCCGGGGAGGGACTTGAATGGGTGGTTGTTTTGGGGGGTATGGCGGTGTATGGTGGGGTATGGTTAAAGTAAAATTGTATTTTCCTCAATCAACAATGAAAGGAAAACAGAAACGTCACACAGCGCCTGTCTGCTCGCAGAATCGTATCGTATCGTTGCCTTGTTACAGATTTTGCCTCATACCCATTGCCACACGACGGTCTCCATCTCAATTTGCGTGCCATGGCATTTGACTTGAGCCGGAAACGGAAGTGTAATGCAAACAAACATGGCTGCTAGGTGGAATGGAAGGGAATGGATGTGCGGATGCACACAGAGCCAAAAGCAGAGCCACAGTCAGAGTCAGAGCGATGAGTGTGGCTTGATTTATTGAAGCCACGTTTGATGCCATGATGCCACAAGTGCTATTTGGTGCTCCACTGTTCTGGCAAATCATTGGGCATTCAAGTGCCCACAAAAACCAATCAACTAACTCCTCCGCCGACACATCCCTCTCTCTCATCCAGCTATTGACCATTGAGTGTATCGTGAGTGTATGCGTGAGTGTGTGTGTGTGTGTGTGTGTATGTGTATGTGTGGACCTGGTGAAGCTGATAAGCGCCTTTAGCTCTACGGCTATTTGATAAGAATTAAAGGCCAACAGAGTCAGGAACCAGAGCTGAAGCTGAAGCTGAAGCATTGGCAACGACAAGGACCCATAGCCATAGAGCCATAGAGCCATAAAGCAGCTTTGTTGTTCAGCTTTCTGTTCTCTCTCTCTCCCTCTGCCTGACATATGAAAGAGCTTGCACAAAAAAAGGGAGCAACCGGGACAAAAAAAGCGTTCACTGCACAATTGTAAATCACTGGAAAAGTAAACTCCATCAAGGGCTTAGCATCCCTTTCCCCTGTTAAGCAGGAAAGTTCTTATGCAATCCCTCAACACCCCCTCCCCACCACCTTGACACACAATCCCCCCCCCCCCCCCCCCATTTGTTGGCACATAATTTCATCATTGGGGCAAATCCTTTTAAGGTTTTAAGTTGCCAAGGGCAACAGTCAGGCAAAAAAAGAGAAGTTCCTTGAGCCCCCCATTGGGATCCATCAATTCCGATTCCTCTAATTCCGATTTAATTGCGATAACTTTTTTGTATCGATTTGAGATGGTTTTTAGCTCTATATTTGGCCAGAGTTCCAGAGCAAAAATTCGGAACATTTCAAGTAAAGAATAGATTCGCGTACAGGCCATATTCTATTCAAATCATGTGAATTTTCCAATCAAAATACCGCAAACCCATTGGGTTCGCGATTTCGCTGTCGTGCAAGCAACTTGTGTATTCAAAATCCCGCCGAAAAATTGCACAAGCCTTCCTGCCTTTCTTCCTTCCATTCCCGATTCAACGTGGCCCCCCGATAGACCAATCTCATGTTATACAATCTTTACCCTCAGTTTGGACAATCTCTACACCGTCCCCTCACCACCCCTCAGTCCCATTTCTCTGTAAAACTAACAGAAGATTTGCACCAGGCTAAAACCAACGTGAAAAATAGAAACCTAAACCGAAAGAGGCAACAAAAAAAAAAAAAAAGGAAAGCAAAGGAAAGCCATAAAAAAGTGCACAGAGAGCGAGAGAGCGAGAGAGAGAGAGGTAACGGCAGGGGAACCGATGGCTGTCCAGGACAAAGCTATTGAACGGGGTATTTGGGTCGCTAGGTAACAACGGCGAGAACAAATGTCTATAAAACAAAGTTATCAACAGCAGCAACAGCAGCAGCAGCAGCCAACGGCAGCAGCGTACTACAGAAAAACCAGAACGAGAAAATGTCTGGGGCGAACCAAACACAAAAAACAAAAAAAAAAAAACAAAAATACAAAAAAAAAATATAGCCAGAAACTAGAACCAAGAAACAACAAGTAAAACAGAATACTACAAAATAGGGAGAACAAAAAACTAGAAAATACGGAATATAGATCATACAGAACGAAGCTATAGATACACTTGCAACGATCTGATTTCTGAGATTCTGTTCTTAAACGTACTTCATCCACTCTTTCTCTCACTCTCTTTGATGACGTATCGTTTCAGCACCGTTCTATGTGATTCTCATAGGTACCACCTAAACAGGAGAAATATTCATGATATTTGTTTAGTATTTTAGCATTTTTAGAGGTCCGATTCTAGGCTATTCAATCTCAAAGATCGTACTTAAAAATACTTAATTTTCAATATTTTTTTCTACATATATTTTGCACTCTCTCTCTCTCTCTCTCTCCCTTTGATTTTCTCTCTTTCTTCTCAAAAGAGATAGATCATTCTCTAGCAATCTTATTATACAGTGATTCATGATTGCAGCAGGGCTCATTGTCCCCTTCTCTCCATTCCATAGACCTCTCTAGACAGCAGAAATACCCTCCTCCTCAATGGCAGAGTATACAACTGAAAACTAAAACTGAAGATACATGGCAAACGGCTAAAACGGCTGCAATTCAAATGTTCGAGTGTGTGGATTTTTTTTTGTATGCTGTCTGCTGGGTGTGTGTGTGTGTGTGTGTGTGTGGTATTCAACTAACGAAGCTTTTCGGTAGCAACGAATGACAGAAATGTTTGGCCGAAAACGAGAGAGAGAGAGAAAGAGAGAGAAAAGTTCTGTCCAGGCAGCCAAAGAAAACCCCTGCTGCCAGGCAAAAGGATAATAAACGAAAAACGAGTTTCGGGTATTAATTATTGGTTTCAGCTTCGTTTCGTTTCTTTTCGCTTCGTTTTTCTGTGGCGAAAAAAAAGCAGAAAATTAAAAAAAACTTTGACAAAAACAACTAAAACCCGCAGAAAGAGAAAAGCGAAATGAAGAATGGGAATAATCGTAAGAAGAAGAGAACGAAGAAAGGACTGGGAAAAGCCACAGAGAAAAGGACTCATGCTCTGGAGGGGCATTGAGATTTGAAGTTACGCGCGCGGGCCTTGTACTGAAAATTCAAAACTTATTAAAACACAAAAGAGCACAACAAAAGGATAGCCCAGGATAGAAAGCCAGGCGGCATGTCCTGGCCATGTCGGAGTCCTCTCTCTTTCTAACCCTCTCTTTGGCAGCAACAGCAGGCGCGTCAGCACCGCTTGTTGAATAATTTTTGGTCGCCTTTTGTGTGTTTTATGCCTGGCTCAGACCTCAGACCTCCCAGATCCCTGAGTTTCAGCCTCCAATGCAATTGTTGTCAGCTGCACTTAGAGACCAGACCAGAACAGACCAGACCAAACCGACTCCATGCCCACGTCCACTCCCACACCCACACCCACACCCACGCCCCAGCATTTGAATAAAAAGAAAATTTTCGCTTTTTAGTTTTAATTATGGCTAAAGTTTTGCGTTGGCCTGTTAAATGTGTTAGGCAGAAGCAGCGGCAGGAGCTGGAGCCGGAGCAGGAGCCGGAGCTAAAAATAATTATGAATGGCAGGCTGAAATTAAAATAATAGAAAGAAAACGAGAGAGAGATTCCGGGGGATGTTAAAGGGAGGGTTTATGTTCGGATTAGAACAACGCGTAGTTCTCACTTTTTGGTAGAGAAATTCGATTCGAAGAAGCGGCTTGGCGGTTCTTTGTGATAAGGTTAAGGGAGTGAAAGGATTAGCTATTGTTCTCAAGCATTAAGAAACTTTCTTGGCAATCCATTCCCATATAAATTCCGATACGATATCCTACTCAAACCAAGCCGAATAACAAGTTCTTAAAATTTTAAAACTTATTGGCAGTTGGAACGATGTTTCCCTTTCGCTTTTTCAAACTTAATTCCATTCTAAATTAGGGAGAAATATTTGAAAAAAATATACAAAAAGAAAAAAGTTTCTTCTAGAGCCAAGTTCTCATCTAGCAGATGTTTTTCCTCTGGAAAAGATTATTCATACGCCATGTGGTCGAAATAGTTAGTGGGCCAAGAAGAAACAAGTAAGATCTGTGAGTGGCATCATCTGGAGTCAGGGGCCTATAAAAGTTTATATTTTAATTAAAAATTGTATTTAAAGTTGGTCAGAAAACTGGACACGCATGGCTTTAATTGCTCATCGTTCTTTTTTATAATACGACGAGTACGAGTACGAGTATGCCTCGAGGCATGCCCCAGCCAAGCAACAGGAGGAGGAGGAGGAGCAGTAGTAGTGGCAGAATCTGTGGCAGAGGCAGCAACAGCAGCAGCTGTCACAAGTTGACATCATACTCTGCGAACAACGAGAACCGCAAAGACAAGAAATGGCCATGATAGAGATGGCGATGGCGATGGAGGGGCCTGAGATACGGCTGATACACAAACCGCACGCGACTGAAGGCTAACCGAAAATCCAGAGTGAGACAAAGACAGAAGGACAGACAGAAAGACAGACAGAAAGACAGACAGACAGATAGACAGAGAGAGCGAGGGAGAGAGGGGACACATTCAAGGCTTCAGTTTCTGGTGGTTCTGCAACGCTAACAAAACTGGCAACAGCAAAAACATGGTAGAGGAACAAGTAGCAGGCCTATAGATGGGCTTGCGACCGAAATGATACCCGGAAATGGGGTTAATATTTGAACAGATTCGAATGCTGGAAATGGAAAGGAATTAAATAGTTTAAGAACGATCTTGTTTTCTTAATTTTGAAGGCAGAAATTAACCAATTATAATGATAATTGGTAGAAATTAACCAATTATAATGATAGTTCAGTGAATCAGTAGAAAAATTTTAGAAATGCGAAAAATTGTGTTCTTTACCAAATGTCTAGGCTTAGGAAAGGCCCTTATAGAGACCAGCCTTTTGTGCTTAAGCTCTTTCCAGTAATACTTCATCTATTTTGTTGGAAGTTCTTCCAGTGCAACCCCATATACCCTTTCTACCCGACAAGTACCGATGGGTATCCACACAACCGACTCTGACATTGACAATTCACAAGAACATGGCATCGGTCTGTCTGTCTGTCTGTCTGTCTGTTTGTTCACCCTCCTCCTCCTCCCTTCTCCCTTCTCCCACTCTCTGTCTGTCTGTGCGTGTGTGTATGTGATAATTAAATTTTCCAGTTTTGCTTCCGAGCTGCATTTGTGGGTCCTGGACTCTACGCCTCCTGCTCCTCCTGCTTCTCCAGCCCTTACTTCCTGGTCTTCTTGATACTCTTTTTTTTATAGCTTGTGGTTGGGGCACAGTTGATTCGGCTGACTTTTGTCCGATGCCCCTTCTGCTGCTGTTGCTGCTGTTGCTGTTGCTAGCAAGTGCTGATGCCTGCTCACATGATTTGGCCCGAAACGAACTCGAAACCGGGCGAAATGGTCCATGGCCTTTGGCCTGAAACCGAAAGTGCCAAAATGGTCATTGATGAACGTTTCCGTTATTGGTCGAGGAAATTGTATTTCGCTGTGCAATGGTCGAGGAGCACAGAGAGAGAGGCATAGAGAGCGAGGCAGAGAGAGAGAGAGAGTGTACTAAGCCTAATGCGATTTGGTGAAAATGGCTACGAAGGAGGAGAAGAAGGTAAAGGGGTGTGCGGTGCGGTGCGGTGTTTGTGTTGCCACAGCCTGTGAGGGAGTCTATATTGGGGCTTAGTGGCAGTTGTAACATTGACAGTGGCAGTGGCAGGATAGATTATTGAAGAACCATTAGGTGGGGGAGGAAAGGCAGATGGAAACCAGCAACAGAGAAGAGGGGAATTTTCAGTTGAAAATAACATCTATGGAGAACAGAGGAGTCTTAGAACTACTAAATCTATTAAAAAACCCTCTGAATCTATTAACGAATAATCTATGCAATGAATTTTAAACGTAAAACAATATTCATTATTTTTATGAATAAATTATCGATTAAATTTGAAGATTTGCATCATTTTGTATTGGTACAACATTTTAGTATCTTTCTATTACATAAATAAAGTTTTGGGTAGCTGTCGTGGTCAAAGTGCAAGCGAGTGAGCCGGGGGTTGACGCACAAACGCAGCCTCTCTACTCGTTTCTCATGTTATTTCTTCTCATTGAATTTAAACACTTTAAACACCAAATATCTAAGTAGTTTTTTCTTTAAGAACCCTTCGCTGATGATCGAATTGGACTTCAAAAAGTTTCTCTTCTATCTGTAAGATCAGCTTTAATGTTCTTTAACCCTCGTCATATGTTTGGTTTGCATTTGCCAGAGGGGGAAACATGTATTCTTCACATGTCCTTGATGAAATTACCAAAACGTGTTAAACTTTCGAAAGTCGCCAAGTATTCACTATCCCGGCTCCATTTCACATGCTGTCCCCCCCTCCCCCTACCACTACTTTCTAATGGCGCCGAATTGTTTGCCAAACAAAAAAAGACAGAAAGAGAGAGAGAGAGAGGATAAACCTCTAAGAAGGAGAAGAAATACAGCAGCGGACATTTTGTAAATATTTTCCATGTGTATTTTAGTGGCAAGTAGTGTGAAAGACGCACAAAAGGAAAAGTGGAAAAGAACCAAAGGAAAGCCGCATGGCAACAGAAATAACGCACACACACACACACATGCCAAAAAAAAAATATATATACATATATAGTTATATATAACTGTACAAAGTGAGGACATTCTCGAGAAGCGGCGGCTTATGTTTGGGTTTTGTTTCTGTTGCTGGTTTAAGCAAATATGGCCGCACCGCACCGACCCCTCAACGACCCCGCACCGACCCGACCCGCAGCTTTTGGCTCTCATTTCGAGAGCATAAATAACAGAGACTCTCGAACGAACGAACGAACAAACGAACGAACGGACACATGAAAGATCTCTATACATTTTGGCAGAGTCCTCGACTCGACTCGACTCGACTAGCCCATCCCAGTCATTCGTTCAATCATTCATGCAGTCATTCAAACATTGACGCCAGCTGCTGCCTTTCAAAAGCTGTCGAGCGAAACAAATGTGTTTGTTTTTCATTTTCCAGTCTCTTTCGCTTTCCTTTCTTTGCCGGCTGCCGATGCTGCTGCTGCCAAATCTCTTTCGTGAACGGTAAGGCGTTTTTTAAGTAGTTTTTAATAATGCGGAAACACACGCGGAAAAGGAGCAAAGGCCAAAAAGGGCTAACAACCCATCGAGAGATGTGGGCAGGATCAACAAATTATACATTTCAGCCAAAGCCAAAGCCGAAGCGAAAAGAAAACCAAAACCAAACCCAAAACATCTGTTGCCACCGAAAGGATGGTGGAAAATGGCAGGACAGGACACGACAGGACAGGAAAAAGGTAAAAAAAGTAAGTAGAAAAAAAAACCGCCATAGCCAGCATAAATAAAGCTTGGATAATCATATATGTATTCCCAGATAGAACGTGGAACGTAGAACGTGTAACCACCACAGAGGGAGAGAGGGGGCTACTCAATCCACATAGGGAGGCAAGGGAGCAAGGACCTGCCCAAGACCCAAGACCCCAGATAATCGTCGAGTTTTTCTTTTCTTACGAGTATTCCCTCTGTCCCTGCCCGCTGCCCGCTGGCTTCGTGCCCTTCCGTGCCCCTAAACAGCGACACAGCAGCGGAACAGAAATTGAATTTAAATGGTTGTCAGCAACAGAAATTAGTTTTGCTTTCTCAGAAATGAAAAATAAAACGAGAACGAAAAAGAAAAGAACATAACAACATAAAAGTGCAGGACTGGCCGGCCATTCAGTGTAAAATTATGAAACCAAATAGCGGCAGAAATACTCAAAAGAACAGTACTTACAGCTGGACAAGGCTCTAATTAAAAGATGGACAGCCAAAGATTCCATTTGCGCAGATGAAAATGATACTGGAAATATATACCTAGAAAATAATTAACTGACATTTGCAGAAGGAACGAGAGCGAGAGAACAATCGAGAGCCAGAGATTGAAAATGTTTAAAATATCATCTTAATTATCTGCTCTTTAGAGATTTTATTCATGAATTTTATTTAAATTTGTACCCACATCTCGGGATTAACTATATACTATATACAGATGTATGTATGCTCTATCCCACATCTTTAAATTCATTTATTTAAATATGCGGCTTATTTCTGCCTCCTTTCTTTTCTGGTGTGGCAGGCAGCAACCTCTTTGTCACACAGGGCTCTCGACCAAAAAAAAAAAAAACAGAAAAAGAAAAGGGAGAACAGAACCCAAAAAAGAATATATAAGTACTCGTACTCGTTCTCGTACGAAATAAATATAAAGGAAGCCAACCGCAACAAAGTAAAGTCTACTTTAAAACACTTTTGCAGTGCATGAAACTGACAAAGAGACAGCAGAAGCAGCAGTAGCAGAGGAGGCACAGCAGGGTTATAGCCAGTGCCACTATCAAGACCAAGAGGGGGCGTAAGTGGGGTGGCAGCAACCACAAGAGCAGCAGCAACAGCAGTGGCAGTAGCAGCAGCAGCAGCAGCAGCAGCAGCAGCAGCAGCAGCAGCAGCAAGCACACTGGAAAAAGAGGAGCAACAAGGAAGAACAATGATAATGATGATGGGCATGCTGAGGGCTGCTGATGAGTGAATAATGCGGCACACGTTGAGTGCCGGCTAACATATGAGCATCATATATTTTGACAAAAGCCGGAGAGAGCGAAAGCCCAGAGCCCAGAGTTTGCATTCCCTCTGTATGTCTGTGTGTGTGTCAGTATGTGTGGCTCTGTGTGAGGACACGGAACCAGGACATACAGCCCCAAAAGTACTACTCCAATGTTCATGTGTCTTTGTCGCAGCTGGCGGCTGTCACAGCAGCAGCAAACAGCAAGATGGGGCCAGCCGGGCTACTACCTCGTATCGTACCGTACCTGTTCATACATATAAATATAAATAAATTTATAATAAGGGTTGTCGGGGCTTATTAAATTTGCGCCGAAGATAGCCCGCAGTGCACTTTGTGTGTGGCTCTGTGTGTGTGTGTGGCATGGCATGGCATTTGTTTGCCTCGTTTCTACGGCAGGGGGCAAAAACTCTCTATGCAAATATTATGACTGCATTTTTCTCTTTTTTTCTTTTTTTCTGTGTCTTTCTTTCATTTTCCTTTTTGTGATTTTTAACACTCCACTGACGGCCCTGACACGATATGATATTTGCTCATGATATGTGAGAGTGCCACAGGTGCAGTGCGGCACAAATGTAAATGAATTTTAACCCCCAACACACACAAAATAAACAGCCACAAAAAAGTGTTGTGTTTGGCAAACAAAAATATTTAATCAAATGCAAAAAAAATGTATTTGAAAACGATTGAAATTGATTAAAAATACATGAAAGCAAAATGGAAATTAAATACGACACAGAGAGACAGAGAGAGAAAGACAGAGAGAGAGGAGGAAAATTCTACAAAAAAAATAATCTTTTAACGAATGAATTTACAGTTTTATTTCAGTTTATTTTAAGTAATATACACAGAGAGAAAAATGGGGGAAAAAAATGGTAAGAAGAAACACAAGCAATATAAAACTAGGGAAATTTAAAATTTAAAGTTAATAAATTCGGTAATCACTAAATAAATAAAATAAATAAAATAAATGTATTTAAATGAAAATATAAAACCCCATAAAGTGAATGTAAAGCGTTGATTGAACTTGTTGGAAATATACATATACTCGTATATACATATAAATAATATTAGCTGAACTTGCAGCCCATTTGCTGCTGTATTAAGAACTATTTGTATTGCTCCAGACGATGTCATTTGGAAGAATCAATTGAATTTGCGAGTGGACCTCAGTAACAGGTCTGGATCTCCGTCTGGATCAATCAATGTCTCAATTTCACACCATCTGACTGAGCGCTTGACAATGGTCATATTCTTTGTCTATAGCACAAATCAGCACTTTCGAATGAGCGGAATATTCAATATTTTGCGCGTACTCGAAGGCAAGATGATGAAGAAACAAAGCGGTTGTATATACTCGATGTATTTGTTAAAAGTATACTTGATTAAAAAGTAATGGCTGATGGTAATTTACGACCTATTCGCATATCTACTTAATATATTATCTAGAACAAGTATTTTCATTATAATGGCCAATTTGTACGGGGAAACTTTTTCATTTTAATATTTCCACTGTCGTTGCATAAATAAATGGCAGTAGCTATTCGATCCTCAGAGCTTCTTTCACTGATTGTATATTTACATACATACACATGTACATATGTATGTACATATATGCTAAATATTCTTCAGACAAAGCTTCGGTAATCAGTGTGCCATTAGAGTTGTGTGCCTTTTCTTCTTTAATGATTTCAGCATTTCGTTTCATGTGCATGTTCACTTTTTTAACCACCCCCCGCCCGCCACATAGCTCTTTGAGCAGCAGCAGCAGCGGCGGCAGTGGCGGCAGCGTCAAATGAAATGCAAATTAGTAGCTGGAGCTCTAGCTGAAGCTGGAGATGGAGATGAAGCTCGGCTCGAGCCGGGGCCATACTCGGGAAATGTACTTAGCGTCGACTGCTCATAAACTGCAAATGAACTCATTAGAGGTGAGCGTGTGCTGAATCACTTTGTATAATTGAGTTTCCAGTTTCGAGTTTCCAGTTTTCAGTTTCGAGTCTGGCGAGGTTGAGTACTCCTTTTGACGGTGCAAGGGTGGGTGGGTGGTTGGTTGGTGCGGGGGCCCTGGCTAATGCTCCGCTGATGGACAGTGTGCTCGTAATGTGCTGGCCGCCGCCATATCTGGGGTGGCATGTATGTACATTTCTCGGTGCAGCATTTTTCAATTGTCAAAGCCAGCAGCAAGCACATAGCATTCGAGAGCATCCGAGAGCCGGAGAGAAAGAGAGGCATCATCAGCATCAGCATCATCATCAACAATGTGCAATCCGCATGCCTTGAAGGCAACTTCCGACACAGTTATTTCTTCGCCGCTCTCTATCTGTATGTGTGTGTGTTTGTGTGTGGCTGGGTGTTTTGTATCTATGTGAATGGGTCGCCCACATATACTCGTGCACTTTCAATAGCACTTTCCATTGACACCAAAAAAAAAAAAAAGGAAAAAAATAAAAATAAAAAACACGAGGGAAAAAGTGTGAGACCGAAACGAAATGAAACCAAAGCAAAGAGTAGCACAAAATGTTCACATTTTCTCTCTACTCCCACCGAGCCCGCAGCAGACCCTGAGACACTGTACTCTACTATACTGTACTGTACTGTACTGTACTGTACAGACTCCTGTGTGCTAGTGTGAGAGTTTCGCCCTGAACTGGTGTGTGTGTGTAAGTGAGAGTTAACAGCAATTTGTAACGATAATTGTGTGTATTTTTCAGTGACAATAACGTTGAATGCTGATGAGTTTGCCAGACCAGACCAGACCAGACCAGACCCAAGCCCAGGCTAGAGAACCAGCATCGGAATGGACGTTCGCAACGTTCGTTTCGAACAAGATACAGATATGCAGGCAGGCGACCACCATGCCCATACCCATACCCACACTCATGCCCACACCCATACCCATTTCTTCCCCTGAACCATTGCCCTTTCCATCCTTCAAATCTGCACTCTGCTGCCTCCCTGCCCTGTCCTGCCCTGCTCACTGCTGCCGTAAGTGCTGGCCTAAACGGCAAACATTTCCACTGCTGAGTGCTGCGAAAAAGTGGGGCTTGTAGCCAAAAGAGAGAGAACGAGAGAGAGCGAGAGACAGAGAAACAGAGAGAGGGAGAGAAGTCAAGCGAATGCGGAGTCATTGTCAAGTGTGTCAAGTGTCGGGCAAACACCAATTTAAGGCCAACAAAAATCAGCAAAAACGACAAACAAACAAAGCAGCAGCAGCAGCAGCAGCAGCAGCAGCAAAAAGCAGTCTGCAAGCAGCCAAAGGACCTTTTGAGCCCTTAAAATTTCTACCACGTTTCGCGGCAATTAAATTCAATTTGTCATTGACTTTTCTCATAATTGATTTCATTTGATTTCCCTTCCCTTACCCAGCCCCAGCCCCAGCCCCAGATTGGTATTCGTGTATTGTGTGTGTCGCCTCTAACTGCCTTCAATTGTTTCTGACAATTAATAAATGTTGTTGCATAATTAATTTATGCACATATGTATGTATGTGTGTGACGCTTTTGGGGGCAGCAAACAAAAGGACATCGCCTATTGACATTTCTGTCATAGAATAGAATGTATATATAAAGGATATGTTCATACATGTATATATGTATCTAGGATAGTAATTTACCAACAGTAATTAAACAGAATTATTTAAATTATTCTCGTGGGGTAAGAGTGGACAAATGACAAAACGTTTTTGGCGTTGCGACCACAAAAAACTAAAAAACATAAATGATGAGCGTTGATAAATAAATAATTTAAATTGCTTAATTTATGTGGAAATATGTTAACGGATATTAGAAAACTATGGCAAATGGAATTTTTAATTAAAAATGGCACAAAGAACCATAAATTAAACGTAATTTAAAAGATTTTCCACACTAAAATGTATGTGCTTTGAAAGTAGATGCAAATTGATGAGTTTTCTACAATTTAAGAGAGTAATTCATATATGGAATAGCTCTGTTCTCTCCCCCTCTTAGTTCTCTAATAATCTTTAAAGATCCTCTCAACATTCACTTGGATTTAAATTTTGCTTTCAACTTAAACCCTTTTCACCTTCATTTATCTGTTAGCCTCGTTACCGCCTTGTACAACCCCAGGAGAAATCTTAGCAATTCAAACATTTCTTTGCCTTTCGGGCATTTTTAAATACAGCAAACACTCCCCTCTGCCACCGCAACCCCCCAAAGGGGGGGAGCCTCGCTCTTTATGATGCTGAAATATGAGACGCATGTAGTTTGTATTTAGTAAAAGGATTTCCCATACACAACACACACACACATGCACACACGCATAAGCATAGAATTTTTTCTCCCCCCGAACTGCTATGCAAACACAGACGAGTCCCAGTCCCAGTCGCAGTCCCAGTCCCAGGCTTAGACGAGGAAAACTCGCTCGGTACCAGCGGCATCGACACCGGCAACGGCACCGCATGAAACACGAACGAACACGTATTTTGTATAACGGCATTTATTACATGTTTACTCAATAACAAAACACTTGAGCTTCTAACCCAAATACCCATAAACATGTAAGCCACACCACATCCACATACATAGTACACGATACGATACGACCGTCACACGCACATCAACAGCTCTCGCTCTCTCTTTCTCTCTCTCTCTTCCTGTCTCTCTCTGTGGCTGTCGCTTAAGCTGGAACTTGGATTGGGATTGGAATTGAGATTGTGAGCTGGAGCTGGAGCTGAGGTTGAACCTTAAGCTGGAGATGAAGCTGGGGAGCTGTGACTACGGATAGCCCAATGAATTTGTCACACTTAAAGTGGTTTCATTTCCACTGAAATATTATGATATTGCAGTCCTTTTTGAGGTGTCTAAAGAGTCTGTTTATAACCATTACCTAATACGTCTCATTGAGGGTTTAAATTTCCTTGAATTCCAGACCTTTTCCAAGATTTCTATAGCCAAAGGCTCGAATAATGCATCTTATACGTAATCATTCATCGATTTAGGATTCGGGATAGAATATATAGTCCCATTGGCTATGTTTTATCTTTTCCAATTATAAATTAGATCCAAGCACAAATAAAAGCTAAAACTTTAACTCTATTTCATATGAAAATTTATCTAAAAACCAAACAAATTAAATTCCCCAAAGAGCTTTCAATCTTTTCCTTTTCATCTAAATTCTACAATCGAAGCAAACAAAAAAAAAAAAAAAAAGTTTCAATTTCACCTGAAAAATGGCTCCGGCAATGAAAATTGAACAGAAAATATTGCAAATAGTTAACGAAAGCCAAAGCCCCAACCAAAAAGGCGAAACTTTACCGAAATATTTAGCCCCCGATGGAAATCGCTTTGCAAATTTGCAAATTTGGGCTGTAAATGCGGCGGGGCAACATTGTTGAAGTACAGAGAGAATGTGGGATGGAGGATGATGGAGGTTTTGGGGGTTGGAGGAGATAGAGGTGAGTGCATACCATAAACAGGAGTCGAATAAATCAACGTCGTCATCATCATCATCAGCATCAGGAGTCCCCACACGCGGCGCAATCCAACAACAAAGTAGCAGACGACGCGCACACACACACACACGCCCAGAGGAGTGAGAGGAACACACACACAAAAACACACACAAGCACAAACACACACAGTCAGAGTCAGAGACAAGGAAGCGGGAAAATCTCCAGCAGAGGCAGACCATAAAGCAGCCACCGAAATATAAATGCAATAAAATATTTTTAATGGCTCGTAAATGTAAAAATTACGCAAAATATACAAAAAATCTGAAAAAATGCGGAATAGCTTTGGAAGTCGAAATACCAAATACCCTTGAAGATTGAAGGAGTATGACTATATCCTATAGATGTACATACTGGTGGCACTATCAGGCGGCATCTGTGGACAGTTTCAGGCAGAAACCTCAAAGATTGGTTGGTTTGCCTTAAACAAGAGAGACCCTATAGACATCTAATACTGATCAAGACCACGACAATACGAGTATATACTATTTTTCTATTTCACGTATTCAATATGTCTTTCTCTTTCTGATTTGTAAGGCATATATATACCCTCATCAAGGGTATGCAAAAAACATAAAAAAAATATGTGAAAAACCTCACAAAATAACGACCCAAAAAATATTATAAGGAAGAACATATGAATGGCCTGCAAATTGTCGCAGGACCCCCAATATCCATACCCATACCCATACCCATACCCGGATATGCCAAAAAGTATTTTCCTTCTATTTTTACAGTTTGTTTGCCTTGTATTTGTGTGTGTCTGTGTATGTGTGTGTTGGGTGATTGTGTGTGGTTTTGGGTAGCTGGGGGCGGGGGAAGAGAATATTGTAATACAATTGAGTGGAAATTTACAAATTAGTTAGCATAATAGTTGACGCAACAATGCAAGCGCCGCAGGAGTCGAAATTTGCCTAATTGAAAGCAGCTCCAATGATGGTCAAACAGTACAGTGCTACCACCACCAACAACAACAACAGTAACAAATGCAACAACAATGGGCCATAGAAGATGCAGAGACGAATGTTGCATATTGCAAGATGTGCACAAACATTGTAAAGGCAATTACGGCCAAATTGCCAAAGTGACAGGCTGAAAACCAAACTAAAACTGCAGCAGCAAAAAAGGGTCAAAAACCAGGGGCTAAAAGGGAGTGGCAGACAAAGGGAGGAGGCCGAGGTTGATTGAAGGGTGGATTAGAATGAAAAAGTTTTTGGTCCACAACGAAGGCTGGCATATCCTTTCTATGAGGCCAGCATGCTATGGCGTTTATTTTCACACCTTGTATTTGTACCTTTTTTGGTCAAACTTAATATCCTCTTCAACCATCAAGTCAACATATCTCTCACCAATCAAAGGGTATCCCAAAGCAAAGCCAAAACATCCTGGCCTTGTCGAGGCATGTACTCGTACCGTACGTATCGTGTATGCATGTCTGTGTATTAGTTGTTGATAAAATTAAACTCCATTGTTGAAAATCACAACAAAATGGCGATACAGATAATAAAACAAAGGCGCACACACAAAATAGAAAGCAAGATAGAGATAGGGCTAGAGAGATAGAGAGAAAGGTTACAGGAAGGACAGCAGCAAACATTGGCTCTTGCGGTTTTCAGCATTTAAATATTTAAAAATATTTATTGTTGAAAAATGGCAAAATATTTATAAGCCCAAAATATGCACACAAGATGGAAATAAAAGGGCAATTTTGTTTGGTATTTGTTAAGACAAAAGCCCTCAAGGATGGACACAAGTACAGGCAGAAGCAGAAGCACAAGCATATCCATATGGACAGCCACTGAATGCAAGGACATTTATGGTAGATCCTGCTGACCTGCAGGAAGGGAGGTGACAGGAAGGTAGCAGCAGCATATGGCAGGTCATGCGTAGACGGTAGATATTTTAAATATGCAGATCAGGGAAAGGTTGTCGGGCTGTTGGGCTGTCGGTTAAGACAAACAGCTCAGAGACGACGGCCATGTCCATGTCCTGGGGGAAGAATTTCCTGCTAATGCCTGGCGATTGTCTCCCTAAGCCTAGCACAAACATAAATACTAACTAGCGCCCCGAGGCATCCCGCCCGTTTGGGGCAGCAGCAGCACGAACTGCTCAAAAATTTGCACATTATTAGCATTAGGTTAAAGTTTAGTTTTATTTTTATTTTCTGTTGTCTGTTGTGTGTTGTCTGTTTTCTTTATTCCGTTTTCGTTATTTCGGTTTTCGTATTCATTCCATTTTGCCGTTTATTTGATTTGATTTTATTCTATTTTATATGTATTTTGCTTCTGTTTTCAATGCTCTCATACTCCTCTCTGTTATCCTTCGGGCAGAGGAGCAGTCCGAGTCCTCGACTCTGGACTCTGGAGTTCTGCATTTGCATTGAGTTGGGTGCAAATCCGTAACAAATCTTCGAAATTGTTTTACAGCTCTCCACAGCAGCATTGAAATTCATTTGATTGGCGAAAGTCTTTTACCAATTTTTATATGCATATGTGTCTGTGAGTGGAGGATGTAGTGTGTGTGTGTGTTTGGCTAAAAGGAATTTCCTTCCTATTTGAAATTGAATTAAGACAGAGAGATATTTGTGTTTGTGTGTGTGGTGAATGCAATTCTTTATTCAATTGCAACTTAACTCAATAAATATTCAAATAAATATTCGATAAATGCTGGCCATAAACTATTATGGTATTCGATTACTAGATGAATGGAGAATGAGTCTCTTTCGATTACATTTTCCACGTTGAACCAGACGGATTGGATTCCCCTTGAAAACGTATCCCATAAATACTCGATAAATAGCCAAACACATTCGATAAGTGGTCGACAATCATTGTTATTCCACATTGTGCTCCACCTTTACGATTTGCCCACCCCCCAACCCCAACCCCAACCCCACCCACACCCACACGAGATGCAAATGCAAATATCAGCCCCAAAAAGGTCACACAAGTCGCAAAAGGAATTGAATGGAACAATCTCTCTATACTCGCATTAGATATAGTAGGAAGTTCATGTACTATCTGTATATACATATGTATACGCACGAAATGTTCCGCCCACATCCATCCACTTTGGCCAACGGAGGAGACTGAGGGGCGTCCGAGTTTGAGTTTGAGTCTGAGTCTGAGGCGAGGCTGACCCAAAGCCAATTGCCTTTTTGCAGTGACTAAGATTTATTTGCATTTCCGTCTGAATGCATTTCTGTTTTATTTCTATAGACGAACATGGCTATTGCTTTTTACACAGCAGACACGCACATGACTACACTCACACACACATACACACAGCGATTGGGGATTGGGGATTGGAGATTGGGGGGGAAACATGTTTCGGCTTTTGGCAACTAAGTTGCCCTGCGTATTCGATGGAGATTCGCGCCCTGGCCACTGCTTTTACTCTTTCTATCACACTTGGTACAGTCCCGACTATTGCCTCATACCATCATGTATGGATTTTGGTACAGTACCGCACTCCTTCTATTTCCCTCTTAGTACTGTAGCGCACTTCCTGGTCCTTGTACTCCTTCCATCGTTTTATACTTATAATGAAGCATTTTCTATTTGATTTCTTTCTGCAAGTGCCCCATTAACAAACTCAATTTGCAAAGCATTTGCCAGCTGGGCAAAGGAACAGGACCAGCAGGACCGTCAAGGATAATAATGGTTCAGAGATAAGAGTTTATCGGGTCTTTGTCTTTTGGCCATGTCGCTGCTCCATCTCCTGCTGCACTCATTCCTGACCAGTGCAACACGTTTCACGTGATGCTGATGCTGCCACTGCTGCTGCCACTGCTGGAATTTTTCTCCATCCTCCATCCTCTACTAACAATGTGCTTTCCGTGTCCTGGTTCCTTTGGATCCTGTGTCTATGCAGAGCAGAGCAATTTAAAAATCGCTTACGGGCACGCCACTGCCATAAAATCAAGCACCATCCCTTCCTCATCGTCATCATCATCATCTTTAGCATCATCATCATCATCATCATCATGGAGGAGAAGCAGGAGCAGGACACGAAGTAGGAGGTGCTCGAGGAGACTCCGACCCGACATTCGCTTCGTGTCTTTTCCTGCGTTTTGGTTACTTTTATTCTTATTTTCGATTTGGATTTTCCCTGTTGTTTTTTTGCTGGAAAATGTTCAGTACGTGACAGATTTGTTATAATTAACATGATTGACGAGCTTGAGACGCCCCAGACGTGGCACCACCACCACCCCCACCCCCCAAAAAAACGACCCTGATAGCAATAGTTTAATGACATATTTCGGAGAGAGAGGGAGATATTTCGAGGGAGTTGAGTTATAGCAGAGTGTGTTTGTCAAGGGGTTTGCTGTCTGTAAAGTACATAAATTTCAATGTTAACAAACAATTGCATTGCTTCGCATCGGGACACAGCGCATACGCTTCGATTGAAATCTAAATTGCATTGCAAACCAACCCTTCCGCCCATCCTTCAGCCCCTACTTGCATCACCACGCTTATAGGGGGGATGGAGCCGGGGCTAGGGCTGGGGCTGGCGCTGTAGCTGGCGCTACAAATTCAACTGTAAAAATTGCTGCAGTTAAATACTGCACTTGATAACAACTACAAATGCTCGACGTGTTAGACGCCGGGTCTAACAAGCGGCAGCCCTGCCAGGGGTACTACCATCCACAGGCACCATGCACCATGCACCAGTCACCAGGCGATGGTGAACAAAAACAAACAGGATATGGGCGGTCTGCGATATGTGTGTGTTTGTTTGTGTGTGTGTGTGTGTGCGTGTGTGTGTGTGTGTGTGGGGGTGTACAGATTGTTGGGGCAAGTGTATGTGTATGTATGTGTGGGACATACATTACATTACATTGCAGTTTTTGCAACTGTAAAAGGGGCTACTGCCATCGGCAGCAATAGCAGCACCAGAATGGCAATACCAGCAACAAGAATGGGGGAATTGTAGTGCATTTTTGCTATAAGATTGTAATACTCTTTAATGAAAGAACCGAACAACAACAAAGAACTCTCCACAATACTGTAAATATACCCAAAGTAATGTAAGACCATATTGAGCTCAATCTAAGATGAACAATGGCCTCATCAATCATGGGGAAAATACATACGAGTGTCCTCTAAGGGTCACAGAATAGGTACACAAATTTTATGAAACAGAGGTTTCAGGTCAAGGAATTTATACCTCCAAAGGAAAATCTATCAATCTGAAGTCAAGGCATAGGAGTATGATGCTCAAGAATGGATCTACATTTCTATAGAAATATAAGCAAATATCCGCTCAAGCTTTAACAAATTCTTCTCAAGGAGTATTCTATCTTTACAATCTATCATTTTCTTTCTAGTTCAAGGCCGAACAGCTTCATGTTTGTGTTTATTTATAGCTGAAACTTGTCATCAAATATTTCTTCGTCTTTCCAATATTTCCTTTCCATAGACATACCCCTAGAAAGAGTATTTATAACAATTGCCAGCGACTCATTGGGCTTCAACTTCAAACCAAAAGGGCAGGCCTTCCTGCCTGCCACCAGTTCGCGCAGCACTCCGCAGCATTGCGTTTTATTCAAAAGGATATTGGGCCAGTGCTGCCAATTGGCTGCCGCAGTCGACTCCTCTGCTGCGGCAGCTAGTACTGGTTACTGGTTACTGTTGCCTGCCAGTGTCCATGCCCCTGCCACTTCCCCTGCCATCGCCACTGCCACTGGCTGTTCTTCTTCTGCTTCTGTCATTTACAAGTGCAGCAGTAGCAGCGGCAGGAAGAGCAGTAGCAGTAGCAGCAGCAGCAGCAGCAACAGCAACAGCAACAGCAGCAACACTAACAACAACCGCAGGCATCATGAAAGAACATTGTAACCGCAAAACGGAGATCAGAATTGCATATGCAAAAATGTAACTGAAATTCGTAAAATGCGAAGAGGCCAGTCAGAAGCAGGACATCCAGCAGGCAGCAGCCAGCACCCAGGACACACAGGACATACAGGATCCAGGACAAGAGTCCGATACCGAAGCAGTGGGGTATTCAGCATTCACGTATCCGGAGCGATGCTACACGGCCAATCGAATAAAAAGTGCATGAAATATGTTTACTGTTATGTGTTGGCGTTTATGTTCCCAGCATTGCTCTTCTCCACTCCACTCCACTCCACTCCACTCCACTCCTCTCCACTCCACTCTCCACTCGATGCTGCTCCAGTAATAGCTACGGAGAGCTTCCTCCGCCCAGAAGGTCAATAAAAGGTCATCGAGAAGGTTATAACGGCCACGGCCAGCGTATGTGAGTGGCTCCCAGAAAACCCCGTATGGAGGCAGAAACTCTGAGTGTTCTGTGTGTGTAGGTGTGTGTGTGTAGGTGTGTGTGTGTGGCTGTGAACGCATAAACGTTTGCGAATGTACGAGTATTCGGGGCAGTGGCAGTAGCCTTTGTGTGTGGCTTGGGTGTAGGCACAACCTGGCCCAAAAGTCAATAGGTAATCCAAATTTGTAGACGCTTTTTTTTTGGCAAGCGACGAAAACAATGCACAAAAAATGGTGGCTCTGCCAGTGCCAAAATACCGAAAAGTTAACAGATTAGAATGAAGTGTGAAATGAACAGAGCAGAACAGGAGAGAGCAGATGAGAGAAATGTGGGGTGTAGGGTGAAATGAGTATTCAAACATGATTAATTCAAACTCTTTCCGGGAAAACGCTTGCCCCTGTAGAAACTCCCAAAAAAGTTGAGCGAAACTTTTTGGCAACGTATCATTTTACACCTTTTAATTGTCAGAGAGTGTTCGAGTTGGCGTTGGCGTTGGAGTTCGAGTTCATTAGCATTCACCGGACAAACTAAAATTATCTATGGCTTTTCTCGCATCTCATATCATATCACATGGCCAGCACTCAAAATGCAAAAATTAGAAGAAATCCTCTTAGCTGAAATGGAATTTTACCGAACTTCCACTACCCACAGCAGAGCGTATCGTATAAATCAGCTTACAAAACTTTCATCGTATATCAACACACACTAATTATGGTAATTTTATAATTTTCTAAAAACTGGGAGAAAAAAGATAGCAAGCGGAAGAGCGGAAGAGCCGAAGAGGAAGGAAGGAAGGAGCAAACCGCAAGCCAGAGCCAGAGCCAGAGCTAGGGCCAGAGCCAGGTCCAGGGACCCTGGAGGCGTTTACTGTTGATGTTTAATAAGCCAAGACACACACACACACACACACACACACACATACTGATGCAGAAACATTTTTGTTACAGGAGATGGAGCCGGGGCTGGGAAACAAGTTCTTTTCATGAAATTTGAACATAAATTCCAATGAACGAAACAAAACCAAAGTGCAGAGAACTGCCCACATACACCCACACCCACCACCATCACCACTTCTCCTACTCCTGCACTTCTCGTGCCCTTCTCCTGCTTTCGCCTTACCCTTTAGTTTGCTTTTTGGCATGCAGTTTAGTGTTACCAACCCCCCTGGGGGGAGTTCCATGGAAGGATGGGGGTATGATGGTGTAGTGGTGTGATTGTGTGGTGGTGCGAGGCAATGGGAATACCCTGAGCCCTGTGTCCTGAGAAAACTGCCCAGTCTCAGTCTCAGTCGCTCAGTGGCAGTAAGAAAACGCCATTTCCCCCAAGCCCCAAAGCGGCAAACTATAAAATGAAACAAATTAGTGGGAAGCTTACCGAATCAGCAATACCCTGTAAATAGGTTCACGGAAATATAATCCCAGAAATTGTGTGTACAGATGTTTTCCTTTGTCTCATAATTTTCCATAGCATACTTTGTAGGGGAAACTGAAAATGTTTTCCGATTAATTTCTGTAGCATATCTTTTGGGGCCAGAATAGAGATTTCTCATCTGAAAAGTATATCAGAACATAGGAATCAATTACTTATGAAGCATAAACCAGAAAGCTGATGCTTTTATATACTAATATCTAAAAATGTAGATTGTAACATATATACCCCCAAAAAAGCAGGCGGATCCAAGGTACTAAATAGAAAACGAATTCCAAGACCTGGGCACTAGGAAGGCGTGGGGACCATAAAGTTTTTGTGCCCAGCATGGGGGGACGTGGCCGTCAGAGCAAGGGCCGAAGAAGGACCCCAGCAGGACAGGACAGGACAGGACATGGGGAGGAAGACCACTGGCAAATCAACTTTGCAACTTGAGACTGTTGCAGTCTATTAAAATTACCCCGACGGGCAAGTGGGGTGTGAATGTGTGTATATGTGTGTGTGTGTGTGCATGTTTGTGGGCGGTAAAAGGGGGCGTGTCAAGCGCAAGCACAGCAATGGGCGCTAAATTAAAGGCAACTGCACCAACGGCAGCAACGGCGCGGCAACGTCGGCGGTTGCTTGCTGGTCGGTGCCTCTTCTTTATCATCTTTCTCTCTCTCAATCTGCCTCTGACTCTGCCTTGGCCTCTTCCTCTCTGCTATACTATGTCTTCTTCTTCTTGTGCTTCTTCTGGTTGTACTATTTCTTGTTCTTCTGCTTCTGGTAGTGCTGCTGCCGCTGCTGCTGCTGCTGCTACTTCTGCCCCATGCAGAGCTATGTTTCCGGCCGCCGCTGGCAGTTAGCAAACGTTCCAAGTCCCAGCCAACTTTCGCAATTAGAGATGGCAACAAAAGAGGAACATTTTGAAGGGAAAATCAGCGAGAGAAAATCGTGAGGAAAGCGTATCACGAAGCCTTTGCAGCAGCAGCTCCTGTTCTTCCCAATTAGATACCCAAATCTCGTACAAAGATCCCCAAAACATTTTCCTACCCATCCACCAATGATGGCGTTTCCCTGCCATCTTTGTGGTGACCCCGAGATCGGGTCACGCTCCCATCGCCAAGCATAATGGCTGCCTTCTACCATGCTATAGTACTTCCTGCCTGTGCTCTTGGTTACGCTTGGGCTGGCCTTTGCCTGGTGCTTCTTCGGCCTGGGCTTTGCTTCTGTTTCGCTTATTTTTTGGGGGTACAAAGATGGTGGCATGGAGATCTGGGGGCATGGGACATGGGGCCGCCCTGCATCGTAAATTTAAAGACTATGCAGCTACTTGAAACTTTTGCTGCAAGGCGTTGCCATGTAGTTTATGGCTGGACCTAACCATCAAGCTGTTGTTGCCCCCGCTGCCGTTGATGTTGTAGGTGTGTGTGCCGTCATTTTCATATCTTATAGCTGTAGTTACAATACTCGTACATAAGAGGTAGACTGAGGATGGAAGGCCCACTTTGTGGCGGGGCACTTTTGCATATTTCCTTTGAAGGAAGGAGCAGGAGCGGGAGCGGGAGCCGCAGCCGGGGCCGGAGCCTCGCCGCCGCACTGATTGAGCAATTCCTGATGATGACGATGATGATGTTTGTTCCCCCGCTGCAACCCGCCCTTCCCCCCCACAGCATACCAGAGAGTCATCTCTTGGGATATATCCATGTGGCGGCGCCATCATCAACGTTATTATGATTATTGAAAGGCATCACAAGAGTCAGCGAGGCGGGGCAGCAAAATTTTGTTGGTTTTTGGGCAAAATCATCAATATCGCATCTCATATCTCATAGCCCCGTCATACCCTCTCTGGCCCTGCCTCTGCCCCTTCCCCTGCCCCTCTCTCTCCTGGGGGGCACTCACTTTATGGCGCATTGTTCAAACATAAAATTGATATTTTTATGGTTGTTTTTCATTCCTTTCCTTCCCTTTTGGCTTAATGAGCGGTAGTTGCCGTGTTTGTAGTGGCAGTAAAGTATGGCCAAGATTGTTTTCCGAAAAGAAGCAAAGAAGAACAAGGAAAACCAGAGCCAAAAGAAAAACTATGGAAATATTTGCCTCTTGATTGCAAAGTGGCTGTGTGGAAGTGGAAGAGTGGAAAAATGGGTAAGGAATGGAATGGTACGGGTACGGGAAGATGCCAGCTGATGATACGGTACATTGCTTCATTATAAGTTTAGCAGGGAGAGAGGCGAGAGAGAAAAGGCAGCGAAAAGTGGAAAATTGAAGAACTGATAATGAGAACTTTGTTTGATCTGATTTTAAATAGGAAAAAAAACATAAATAAAAAATTAACAGAAAAAAATCGTGTAGCGTAATGAAAGAAAGCGTAATCAGAATAGTTAGACGGTGTTTTGCTAAAGGGAAACAGTTATCGATTTTATGGAATGAAAATCAGAGGGATAAATACTCCTTAGGCATAAAGGTGGGCATTAACAGGGGATGTTCCTCGCCAAAATTTTTCAATTAAATATACCATACATTTCTCCCTCTCTCTCTTCTCATCCTTTATGTTCTGACATATATGTACATATGTATATACCTACTTGTATTTATTGTATTTATAACATATAAACTTTCTGTAGTGGTGTAAGAATCCTCTTAATTGTTCCACCAGCTCACGTACTCCTCATTTTCCGCCGGGGCCCCCCACCCTTAGCCAACCATTTTGGGGTCCGCATTTTTCTGCCTCAACAGGCAAACAGAACGTGGCAAATTATTTTCACACCCTAATTAACGAGAGCTCCAACCCTCGTGCCGCCTACTTTTGTGCCTGTGCCTGTGCCTGGTCCTGGCGCGCTGTCTGCTGGAGCGCCTTGATGGAGTGACACATGCCGTTCGTTCGTTCGTTCGTTGCCTGTTGTCGTCGTCCTCAAACTTTGACAAACAAAATTAATAAGTTTCATTTGTATTTTTTGTTTTCCGTTTTTTTTTTGCACTCCGCAAAGTTGCAAAGTTGAGGACGGCGCTCACCTGCGCTTCTTGCTCTCGCATTAATTTGAGGGCTTTCTGTCAGACTGTCTGTCGGACAGGCTCGTTGACTCTGTGACTGTTTGATGACTGACTGACTGATATATATGCTAATTTAGTTGCTGATTACTTGGCTGCTTAATTAATATGCATGCGGAAAGTTGCCCCCGGAATGAAGCGAAATAGATCTGTGTGTAATGCAATTGCCAGTCAAAGTTCTTGATCATAGTTTTGTTTGATTTTTAATGAATACTCGAGGCACAACAACTCCTTCATCTCCCACTCGGATGAGTATCTCTTGAGTATCCGTCTCTCTATGTGTGTGTGTGTGTGTGTGTGAGTGTGTGTGTGGCCCCAAAAAGTTAAATGTACTTAAACTTATTTGTTGTCGACTTTCTTGTGGAGCCAAATGATTTGTATGACCAACTTTTAGGGGGAATGGGGCTTAATAAGTTTGACAGAGAGTCAAGTTTTTGGGAACTGACTTGGGTAGGGCATGCATGTAAGTGTATTTGGTATTTGGTTTGCATATCTGTTTGTCTTTTGGGAAGTATTAAATCTAGTTTTAATTGACTTGATCAAAATGGGTTAACTTTGTGCTGATCAAAGGCAATCGCTTTGGTTTTGGCTTTAGCTTTAGTTTCAGCCAGGAGCTAATTAATTTCTTACTTTCATTCACTGTTCCCGTTCCCGTTCTCGCTCTCCCCCCCACAGAAACAAAGAGACAAAACATCACTTAACGGGGAGAGGAAAGGAATCTCAGCAGCCAAGTCAAAGCTTATAAAATAACAGAAGCAAACAGAAAAAAATTCCACTCCTCTCCTGTCCTGTCCTGTCTGTGTCGGAATAGTTTTTCCTGCTCCTGCTATTGCTCCTGCCCCAGCTCCTTTGCTTTCGTTTACTTCGTTTTTTGTAACACTTTTGTAGTGCATTTTTTCGGAACATTAACTGCTGTCTGTTCCCATTATCCCTAACTAGCAACCGATAGACTCACACACTTCGTCCTACGTCCTGCATCCTGTCCCCTTGAACGTTTCCAGCAAATGGCAACTAAAGTAGCAGCCATTCACGGGGGAGAAGGAGGTCTGCCAGAGGATGCTCTCTCTCTCTCCCTCTCTCTCACTCTCTTTCTCTGCCTGCAAGTCGAAGTCGAAGCACTCAAGTATTCACACGAAAGGGCAAGCTCTCTAGAAGAAATTGTGTGCGGCTCCCCTTAGCATTTCTCCAGTAGTCTTTCAAATGTTAAATGATGCAGTTACAACAAATTACCTCGGAATGCCGAAAGGAAGAGGGTCCTGGGGTGGGGAAAGGTATGCTTTCTCAAAGATTGCAGCTAGAGATGGCAGCGTGACAGGACGACAGGCATTGCCATCCCACCACTAATTGCACTTTGAGCAGCTGCAGATTTGGCCAGAGATTTTAGTGGCGGAGTGGAAGGAGTGGAGTGGTTAAATATTTGGCGGGTTTTTGAATAGTTTAGCAAACTGTGTCTGCATCTGTGTGTGTGTGTGTGTGTGTGTGTATGGCAAAATGAAGTTGTTTGCAGTTTCAATTTGGCAAGAACCAAGAACCCCTTCCTCCCTCCCTCCCCCCGTTTCGGGGGAGAGCAGAGAGCTCTTTCAATATCCGTTGTCGTTGAAGTTGACGTGCAATTAGGAAATGTCAGGCGGCAAGTGCTCTGCTGCTCCTCTACTTGTCCCAGTGGCAATGGTACAGGGGTGTACAAGGGAGTGGCAGGTGCACACACACGCACACGCACACACAGAGACACACAGGAGACAGAGGAGAAAGGAGACATGTCGCGAGGCTTACTGCAAACATAAACCGGAGAAATGACTGCACATAAAGTTGCTTTAATTGAGTTTTATGCTTTCAATTTCGGGGCGCTATTATGGCGCCCAACGTAGACAGGGTAGGCACATACACACACACAAACGCATACAAGCACATACAGACACTCATATGGATGGGGAGACGGAGACATCTCCACATGACAAGCGCAAAAACCCATAAAACTCATCTGTCAAACACTGCAAACGCCGCCTATCAACATTCATGTTCACTAATCCTTGGCATATATGCGCAAACGGATATATAGTCGAGGCATGGCATCGTCCTCCCTGCCTGCATGCTGTGTTTGTGTGTGTATCTGTGTGCTGCCATTATCAAGGTTTTTTGTTTGACTGCATGCGAGGCAAAGAGAGTGAGAAAGAGGGGGCGGGAGCGGGGGAGGAAGTGTGCAAAAAGGATTAAGAGCAACGAAATGATGCGTTACTCGACAGACAGAAGGTAAAAGCTCCAAAAGAACAAGCTGAAGCAGCAGCAGGAGCAGGAGCAGCAGGCGAAACAGCAGTCAAAAATCATATTTCTCGCTCCGGAAAAAGATGATCTATCAAATGGTATTAGTTAGGGAAAAAGCTGAAGCTAAAAGGAACGTCAGAGCAAGCTCCCCTTATGACAGCTGGAAGAAAAGTGCAGGAATTCACAGATTTTCATAGGTCTGGAATAGAAGCTGAAAAGGAATATAAAAAAAATAACTATTTTAAAGGTAAAATGGTTTGAAAAAGGAATAAGAGTGGTGGAAATAGGGCAACAAGTTCAACAGAAAATGGCGATGAAAACTAAAAGAAAGAAATTAATTCTTTAAGAATTATCTATGTAGTATGAAAAGTATTAAAAGTATCCCATACACCATACTCTCTCTCTTTAAGCTGGGTATCCAGCACCGCGGAAACTAAAAATTACTGCCAAACTTCATATAAAAAAAACGGGGCCAGTAATTTTTCGTTTGTGTTTTCCTGGAGTCAGTATCCAGCAACGTAAACGGGATCCACGAATTTTTATCGATAGTATCGATATTCACACGAATGTGGACTGTGAGAACAGCTGATAGGGGTGCCAGTAAAATATATGTGCCTATTTTTACTGGAGTACAAGTGAGAGGTGGGGGCAAAATCTGTGCGCAAAACCAAAAAGAGATATGCAAATTTTTAAAGTGAGGGGAAGATTGCTTTAATAAAAGCAGTTGAGGCAAGACCATGTCTTTAGAGGATCACGGAAAATGAGCATTTTGATAATTTTGACATTTTGGCGCCTCCAACTGTGCTGTACTTCTTCTTACAACAATATGTGCCGATACCAACTCAATCACTTCATCGTCAGAATAACTTTTCTTCCTTTTTTTAATTTTAGTTTAATTTTCAAAATTGGCGCTGTTTACAAAACACAGCTGATTCATGAGAGTGGCAAATCACTTTTTAGGTTCTTGGTCACATTACATTAGCTGAGTTCCACACATCCGAAATAATGAGCAGTTTGCTTTCAGTAAAATTTCGCGGTGCTGGATACAGGCCTTTAACCAAGATAAATGATTCTCTGTTCTCTTGTCGCCTACTTTCATAACCTTTTGGCAAAACGGACAAAGTCATCTGTTTATGGATTTGACTAAAACTTTAATGAATGCGCGGCGTGCCTCGTGCCCGAAACAACAAAATCGGAATAACAATTCGTCCCACTCCGCGCCAGCCAAAACCTTTGCCGAAAGTGACTTGAAAAAGTTCTTGGTCGTTGGCCAGTTTGGTTTTAACCGCAGAGAAAGGGAGAGGGAGAGAAGAGAGAGAGAGAGTGCTGTCATGACATATTTAATTAGACGCTTGTCAGCTGTATTAATTGATGGATTATGCATATGGTATGTGGTATGGTGAGGTATGTGGTCTATATGTACAGGGGACTGTGGCTTGGCAATCTAATTTCGTTGTTTGCCCTGCCTGCCAGACGATAGTTCCTTTATGGTGCCCATTGATGCAGGTTTTTGCCTTGTTTTGAGCTGCTTGGCTAACCAGCAACAACAACAACAACAAAAACAACAGCAACAGCAACAGAAACAGAAACTACGCTTTTGGTCATAATCTTGTTGTTGACATTTCTGCCCACACACAAACACAAAGCTGTCAGCCCTGCCACAGACACTGTGCCACCTACATCTACATCTCTGCCTCTCTGTGTGACACCCACAATATGCAACCGAAACCGAACTCTGCACACACACACACACACAGTGAAAAAGGGAGTCAAGGGAGAGCCATGGGAGAGTCTGAATGGGCGGCATATACACACGTTTTGAGTCTGACTATGAGCTGGGTTCATATATGTATGTATAGGTTCCAAGGGTTCGTGATTATGGCATAAGGTATATAAAGAAACTCTCGAAATTACTCAAATATTTATATATTCTCATTAAATTTTGGACCTTGTTTTATACTTAAACCATCTTTAATACATTTTTATAATAATTAAAGCAAAGTGCATCAATTTAAATTCGAATAGTATGGAATGATTATACATAGATAACTGAAAACTTTAAGGTTTAACTATACTTAAAGAAAGTCATACATATTTTTTTTCTATGATCTTCAGTTGTTCCTCAGCGAGATTCAAGTTTTGGATTGTGCCATAGCATATTCCATTTGATTCAATCAAAACTTGAATTCCCATAGAAATGGTGCTGCAGTGCCAACTTCATTCGCCTCTTTGCCACCTTCATTCGACTGCGAGTTACTTTCTGAACAATTTCCGACTCACGCAAAGGAATTTGACAAACAGAAACACCGCAAAACCAATCCACACCCTGACCGCCCCCGCTCCTGCTCCGCCCTGCCCTGCCCTGCCCATCCTGCCTGCCTGCCTGACAATCCTTAACCGTACAGTCACCCACATCGACCATATCGTTCCAACTCAGACATTTTTGGCCACACAGTGTGCCGGTGTAGACGAAAATTGTAATGCATTTGCCATGATTTGGCGCATAATAAATTATAGCCATGCCTCTCTGTCTATGTGTCTGAGTCTGTGGCTATGCGTGTGTATGTGTGTGTGTTGCAAAAATCAACAGTATTTATGTATGGCGCATATGTACATACATATGTGTAAAAACACCTGACGGATTTAAATTTTATCATGAGCTCAACTACCGTTGACTGACGGTCTGTCTATATGTCTGTCTCTTCGTCTGTCTTGCTGTCTGTCTGCCACAACCACTCCTATCTGAAGGCATTACCCAGCTCCATCTTCGGGTGCCTGGCTGCCTGTCTTTCACTCCTTGGCTAAAATAGTTTTTGCCTGACATGTGTATGTGTGTGTGTGTGAGTGTGTGTGGGTTTTCGTTGCGGATGTGGGTGTGGGTTAATGTTTTAAGTCTTTAAGCTTTTAATGCTTTATATTCTTCTGTGCTGGGCTGTGCTGTGGCTGTGTCGCCGTCGCCGTCGCTGACGCTGTGTCGTACCTGAGAGACCATGTCTTTCCCACATACATTTTCTGGGATTTATATTATATTTTTCGGGGACAATTGCATTACTACAGACAGAAGACAGGAGAGAAGTTTCAGCAGATTGAATAAACTTTGTAACTGATGAAAGGCAGAGCCACAGAGCCACAACCACTCCACTCCAGTCCACTCCTTTAGTGGAAATTGCATAAATTCTGTCCAGAAATCGAGACTTTGGCATGCACTTCTTTTGCACTGAATGTGCCATAAAATTAAATAAATAAATAAATTCCCAATGAATGTTATGAAAAATGTTAAAACTCCTCTGCACTTGACATAATTTATGTTTAGAGCAACTCAAAAAGGGTTGAAAGCCACCCACAAAAAACAGAATAAAAGAACGAACAGTTTTGACCAGTTTGGAGTTATCTCTGGGTGACTCTTTGGCCTTCGTGCTGTGCCCGCTGGCTTTTATGTAATTAATCACAATTTGCGGATACACAAATTGTCGCAGTAAAAGTCACATTTCTTCAACAAACAAAACGAAAAAAAAAAATGAAAACGAAAAGGAGAAAAAGGAAAAGGGAGGCGGCGAATGAGACAACAAATAAAAGCAGCCAACGAAAATGGGGCCAAAATAAATTCAGGCTAAAAGAAATCAAATAGAAAAGGGGGGGAGAGGGTGAGGGTGAGGTAGAGAGAAGAATAGAGAGAGAGAGATAGAGAGAGAGAGAGAGAGCGATAGATGGTAAGAAAAAACGGGCTGCACTTCCGTTGCAGAGCTTCCGTTTCTGGCCCGTCGTGGCCCTGCTGTCTGCTGGATGCTTCAAACTTCTTCGTTGGCTTCTGTGGCGCAGTCAAATAAATTGCGCCCTCAAATGGAAATGCAACCCAGACTCAACTATTTGTCTCACTAAAAATGGCGAGACCATTTGCCCTACCCCATCCCCCAACAGCCCCTTCCGACGTCCCTGTCTCCTCTTCCTCAGTATGTCCAAAGGGGCAGTGAAAAGTCTCAAAAGGATGTCGTTGGCCATTGTTTGCCTTTGACTGCGCACTTTCTGGTGCCATCTTTTGGCCGGCCCTGGCTGCGGCCCTGCCTTTCTTAACAAAAGTCAATGGCAATTAAGCAGACGTCGCGTCGCATCGCATCGCGTCGCGTCTCTCTCTCTCTCTGGCTTGGCCCTGTCGCAGTGCGATCCCATAGCCATAGCCATTGCCATTGGCAGAGACGAGGACAGAGACAGAGCCAGAGCCAGAGCCAAACCCACGTTGATGGTCAAAAGTTTGTCGCAAATTTTGTTTCCCCCTTCTCCCTGTCGCCCTGTCTTCCCAAAGAAGACAAAAAACCAGGCCAAATTACTGTCGTCGGGGCCCATGTGAGTGGGCACACAAGGCGGATGAGTTATGTGATAAATACACAAAAATTACTTGGATTTATTCTCCAGTAATATTTTAAATCATTTTTCTGTGTGTGTAGGGCGTCATTTCTGAATGGCAATTGTTGATGTAGGAGGGTGTAGGAGGGTGTAGGAGGGTGTAGGAGGGTGTAGGAGGAGGGTTGAGATATAGATATGCCTAATTAGTCAGTAAACTTTGGCGTACAAGTGCGGTCGCTTGACAGCTACATTATGAGAGATGCATATCCGAGAGATGGCATAGATATACTTTGGTTTTAAGGAGGTCTTCGGATGGGAACAACGGCAGAAAAAGCATCATCTCAATCTATCTAAAAGAAATTATCTATAAATCTATTATTTGATAGCTATAGCTATACATTTGTCTGTCTAAGAACGTATAGTTTGCACCTCGCGACACCAAACAGAAGCCTGTTAAGGGCGGATCTCAGGCAGATTTACAGCTGTCATCCCGTCCAACTGACGGAGGGGCACTGCCGCTTGACGACATGACGCATTTAGCCAGGCATCGATTTATATTTATTTTACAAGTATTTTGCAATAATTTTCTTACTAGAAGATCGTCTACATTATATTATAGCTTCTTCTGGAAATAAATAAATACATTTAAACACTAAATCTAGTATTTTCATATTAGTTTCAAATGTAATTGAAAACACTTTCATTTTAATATTTTCACTCTCGGATGTAAAGGCTTTAGATCAAGTTATCAAATTTCTGAAAATTAGCTTAGGACACCCATCTTTAGCGAAATCTTTCAGACTTATCTATCCCAAAACATCGTGTGAGTTATCTCCTATTAACATTTTGCTTTTCTAAAAGAGAGTCCCCTACCCATTCCATTTCACACACCACACGTCTTTTATCCTTTATCCCCCCCCTCTGGTTTCGCATTTCAATTTTAAATGACAAAGTTATGGGATGCGATGCCCATCCCATCCCATCCCATCCCATCGCATCCCAAGATCCTCATAAGAGACTTTCGGGAGCAACAGACAACTAAATGTTTCCCTTGAAACCGGATGTGTGCACAAAGTGTATGAGTGTATCTCTGTGTGTGTGTGTTGGTATGTGTGTGTTGTGGCTGCATTTTAAACAATGAATATTGCACATGTGTTGGTGCGGCTTCCTTTAACCTTTTTATGACTGACCCGACCAAAAACCGCTGGGGAAAACGGGAAAAAAGAGCGGGAGAAAGGAAAATGTGGCCGGAGAACAGGGACGGAGATGGGGATGGGGATGGGGACAGGAGCGGGGATGGGGATGGGGACGGGGACGGGGAGACGTCCAAACCATTGCACGAAAAATTAGAATTGCTAATGTTTGCGGTAAAAATTTTGCTACTACCATGCATGTGTATGGCTTTGTATGGGTTTGTGTGTGTGTGTTTGTGGGGGTGTCTGTGTGCGTTCATCCAAGTGTGAGTGTGTCGCGATGTCTGCTCTCTCTTGGCCATGTTTGTGTTGGCCAGTTTTTAGTTTTGACTCCGGCTTGCAGAAGCATGAAATTAATTTAAATTTTGCGCACTTGGCTAATTTCTTTTGCTCCACCAACAAAAAACCCAAAAAAATAAGAAAGTTAAAATATACTCGAAAAAGAACAAACGGAATGGATAAACCCGCAGGAAAGGATGTAGCTATAAAGTCGAATGTTTAGACACTCTGATAGATCTATTGTCTAAAAGCGTTTGCTTGGGATTTGCTATGAAAGCTTTATCTCTCGTTGAATTTTGATTGAATTTTGTTAAAAAAGATACTTATTTAATCGAAAAGACTTGTTTTTGTAAGCTCAAAGAATGTTCCTTCTCTATTTTCAATCAATGTACCCTCTGAAAGTGTATAGAAAAAAGAGAAACCCCAGCGAAAACGTATGGCCTCGACTGTCTGGAGAAGGTACTGGTTTGGAGATTGTTTGGTAAGCACTCTCTCCCTCTCTCTCTTACCCGCTCACCCCCTCTCTCTCTCTCTCTCTCTCTCTCCGAGATAATAGTTTTAATAGTCCCTTGAGCGGCCTTAAAAATGTATGCGCCGCGTTATGAGCAAAGAAACGCTGCGATAACTGGCAACACTGCGAACCCAGGGACCTCTCTCTGGACCTCTGGAGCTCTGGAACCCCGAAGCCCTGGACTCCCGCTTTCTGCTTCGTTTGTATGCAAAATCGTTTTACATTTTCGTTTCATTTCATTTTACTTCCACTCTCTACCGTCTGCCCTCTGCTCCCCTCCGCTTTTGGCCAGTTTCTTTGGGGGATTGCGGTGGTCCGTGGTCCGTGGTCCGTGCCCCATGGCTGAGTGGCTGAGTGGCCGAGTGAGTGTAATCTATGATTAGCCGTGAATGTAGCGAAAGGTAGAGCTCGGTCTCCATGGATTTGAAAGTTCGTTTTGTTGCTCGCTTGGTATTGATATTTTATGATAATTTTGGGGAACATAATATTTTTCGTGAAATTAAGAGGATATTTTGAATAATCCATGAGTCATAGAGGGTATTTAAGGGTAATCGAAAGATAATGCCCCTGGGATAGTACTACAATAATCATATGAGAATCCTTGAAGTGTTGATCTATAAGTACTGAATTTAATCGGGGAATATTCGAATATTCAGATAGAACTGTGCTCCAAAAAATATTCCATGCAAATTTCAAACCACAAATCGAAATATTCGACAGAATATTCGTTCCCTCCTTCAACGCAGAACCTGCGCTCTCCGTTGAAACAAAGTCAAACAACACTTGCAATTAATCAAAACCCATAACATCGCACAGTGCCTGCAATTCGTATGCAAACACGCATATCATATGGGGAATACCAGGGGCCGAAGCAAACTTACATGGCGCCTGCTGGCCTGCTGTCCTGTTGGGCCTACATTGACGGGTGTTGCAGGATGTTCGGAGGATGGTAATGGGGTCTGAGAGGACGTCTGGCTGTGGTAACGTAACGCATTAAGTATGCGTTTTAATTAACTTTTGATGGCCGGAGACGAAAGCTCGAAAGCAGCAGGCGGCAGTCGGTAGGCGACAGTCGCCAGGCGGCAGATGGCAGATCGCAGTACCGTACCTCTCTCGGTAAAGCAACAGGACAACGGGACAACGAGGCACTGTCCAAAAAAAAACTTTTTATGCAAACGCAACAAAAAAGTCTCCTTCTGTTAGGTTTTGTGTGTGTGTGTGTGTGTTTTTAAATATTTAATGCTGTTTTGAGAGGCCAAAAGCCGGCAAACAGAATGGCTCTCTCTTCCTCTCTGTCTGTCTCTCTTTGGATTTGCAGATTTAGCGTGTGTGGGTCAAAAGTGGAACCTGACTGCAGGACGCATGCCTCGAGAGCAGGAGACCAAGAGAGCCAAGAGATTGGGGAAGGTTCCCCGACAGCGTCTGCGCTTTGGCAAAAGCCGGGGGACTGCTTCCCGACGGCTGTGGCTGTGGCTACTACGCCAAAAAGGCTCAACAACTGAAATGCGTATACACACCCAATACTCATGGATCCTGAAGGGGAAGGGGAAGCGGAAGGGAACACACATACAGCGGGGCGGGGGAGGGACTGACAGAAGTAGGAGTTACTACCCTGTGTGGGCGGCAGTGCATTTTGGCACAGCTGTTGCTGCTGCTCGGCGCTCGGGTATCGGCGCTCAGATCTGCTCTGCTCGGTAATCCATGCCGCTCCACAAGCATTTGCTTTTACCCGCTCCTCTGCTCGATTTACGCTCCACAATCTCACTCTCTTTCTGTCTCCCTTGCTCTCTGTCGCTCTCTCTCTGTGTCTCTGAGTTTCTGTCCGGCTTTGGCCAGCAGTGACGTCAAGTATTTCTGTCTTTAATTAGTCAGGCATGGCATCGTATTCTCAGGATCATCATCTTTATAGCCATAATCATCATCATTATTGACCGACCGCTTGCTGGGCGGCAATTATCGTAGTTTAAGCATCCCATTAACAAGCCAGCCACAATATTTGTCTATTCATGGGGCCAGAAATCGACAAATCCAAAAGTCCAGATTTCGCCATGGATATAGTATTTCCTGCAGATGTAAAGGCGGCACGCCATTAGTCGGAACCAGGCAGGGCGGGGTAGGGCGGAGGGCAGGGGTTTCTTGCTTTCAATTAAATGCGCTTTGCCCTGGCATAAATCACGCATACGCCGCGTGGCTCCACACAGCATTCGATTCGATTCGATTCGATTGGGAATGGAAAGAGGGTAAGGAGGTGGCTCGGTGGATTGGGTTAAGTGTAGGAAGTGAGAGATGAGTGGAAAGTCGTGGTGCTCTATTAATTTTAGCACTGTCACTCGCCACACGGCTGCTCTTGTATTAATGGCGGGACCTCAAAAGCAATTCAAGATGAACTATGGCAAATGTCTGGAGCGGAAGCGGAGAAGGAGGCACAAGGCAGAAGGAAGAAAGGATAATCAATAAGAGGCAATTAAAGTTTGAATTTAATGAAATTTTTATTAAGTTTAGGCATATCTTTTGCTGGAAAATGTTTAAGAGATATCTTTGAGAAGTTCTCCCCGCATTTCTGTCTTCATTTAACCACCAACTAAAAGCTAGGTATCTTTCCTGCATTTGACACATCTCTAAGCAAACAAAATCAAATCAAAATCAGCCGCCCCAAACCCCAATTCCAATCCCAATCCCAATGCCTCGATTCATAAAGAGATGCAAAACGGCATCAAATATGCCAAACTCCAAATGGGCAGAAGAAGCCAGCCACAGCCAGTGCCACAGCCACAGCCAGAGCCACAGCCAAAGATATTCTGCATCCGTGGCAGAGGAGGCAGAGATTCTCGTACAGATGGCGACAGAGACAGATAGACAGACAGACAGACAGATGGATAGATGGATGAATGAATGGATGCGAATGATTTATGCACAAACTCTAATTAAACTGTTGACTCAGGCAAATGAAACATGCGGTGATGTGTTATTAACACCAAAAGCACTTAAAATGTTTAAATAGCAATTTTCCCAGAGCGTCCCAGAGCCCATTTATGGCCCATAATTACAACAACCACATAGGCAGAGTATAGCCAAAGAGATGGAGAAGCAGATAGAGAGATAGATAGATAGATAGATAGATAGATAGATAGAGAGATAGAGAGAGAGAGAGAGAGAGAGATAGAGAGATAGAGATAAAGATAGAGAGGAGCGGAGCGGAGCTTTAGCTTGATGACAAGTCAAATGGAAGACAGACGACGGATCATATGAATTATCTAAAACCGATAAAGTGGGGGCGGTGGGGAGGGCTTTTGTTTTGCCTCGGGTCTTATGCCTTATTTAATTAAACGATTTTCATTTCCAGATAATTGGACAGGAAAATCTTAAATTTCCCATTTGCCCTGCACATGCATTGGCATCGTGTTCATGCAGGAAAAGGTTGTTCAAGCCAAGTCATCTCTGCGTATTACGTATACGTCATGTTGTAATAAACTTAGTTCCAGGCTGGCCTCTGCCCTCAGCCTGCACTCAGTTTTCATTTGCGACGACTTTCCTCGCTCCTTTATCATCTTTCCAGCCATCATTTATCCATTTGTCCAGCCATCCATCCATCCATCCATCCATGCTCCTTCTCTGGGCCTGGATCCTCTGATTATATTGAATGGAGCGTAAATTGCGAGCAGGCTGAAGTCGGCAAAGCCATTGCCGTTGCCGTTGCCATTGCTGTTGCAGCAGCGGCAGCAGCAGCAGCCATACAACTTATTCATGAAAAATGAAATGAAATTAATTGCAAATATGAAAACTTTATTAAGCGAATTTATAGCTGCACAGAGCACAGATTTCAGCTTGTCTCCTGTCTCCATCCTCTGTCTCTGTCTCTGTCCCTGTCCCCATCCCCTGCTTTTACCGTCACTCCGTAAGGTTTAAGCATTCAAATTGTGCAGATTCCACATAAAAACTGGCTGTCCCAGCTCCACAGCAGACTCTCCTTCCCTACTCGGCCATAAAACGGTTGGTAAATCCAGCTTTATGGTTAAAACTAATAATTTCCGTAACCCGAAAAGTCCTAAAAAGTAGGGGTAGACCATGGACCGTGGACCGTGGACCGTGGACCGTGGACCATGGTCCAAGGCAATGAATATACCAAAAAGAAAAATTAAAAAATTATATTGTTGCTGAAAAGGCAGGGAGGGGGAGGGGAACAGATTTTATGACAAAGAAGATAACATTTTAATGGACAGCTGACAAAAAGACACGGACAGGCAGGGCACAAGCAGAAGATGAGATGAGAAGAATATGGAAATAATACTATCCAAAGAAGGTAAAATATTCCTTAAAGTTGTCGTATTTAGTAGCTGCAGATGGAAAGGAAGAGGAGTAGATCGGACGGTTTGGGCAGGAATCTTGCCATTTGGGCACAGTCATGCCAACAAGTCCAAATACTTATCCATCAATAGTCCATCGGTTCATCGGTGTCGCTGATGTCCTGCCAAGTGCAGAGCATCGAATGCCTTTTCGAAAATACTGAATTTGAACAACTCCCCTTTAACTGGGCTCTATTGAAACAAGTATAACATTTCAAACAAAATTTAAATTGAAACAACTAACTTAACAAACAGAATAAGAAGATTTAGAAATCGCGCTTGCTCTAACCTAACAGAAAACACGAAGTACGACAATCAAAATTACGACTACGATAATTGTAAACATCTTAGGACTGTGATTATAAGCTTCGTATAGGAAATCGACAAAGTGTTGCAGAGCCGCGGAGATACAGACCTCGTCCGGGCTCCGGGATCGGCGGATCTGCGGCTTAATGCCCATAGTACGGGTGCTGTTGCGACTGTTGCGACCCCCAATCCCTTCAGAACGCAGACGGGTCAAATGGCGAGCATAGGTATTCGCGTACTTTTGTACATCGGGCGCCTCGTCTTCGTCGTCGTCGGTCAGCTGGAAGACAAATGGTTGGAGTGGTTTAAAGCGACGGTAGCGTGAGGTAGAGGACAGTGCTGGGGCCTCTGCAGTGACATAGCTCTGGGCTGGCGAGCGCACGTCGTAGCTGTTGTAGCGCCCAGTGGGATGGTAATCGTATGAGGACTTGTATGCCTGTCTGCGTGGTGGATCCACAACTGGGTTTCTGTGGGCCATCAAAGCACTCGAGACACCCGTCTTGGCGGTATACTCATGGATACTTTTGTTAAGTGTCATATTCGTTCCGGGTTTTTCCAACTGCTCGTTAGCTTTATCGTCCGACTCCAAGATGATCTTCGAGTTTACCTTCGAAGTGTTCTTATGGTATTTGGTGCGCTTGGGCACAGCAGGTACCTCTACGACTTGAGGCTCCAATACAATCTCCTCTCGATTTTCCGAGGACCTGAAGATGCGACGCGTCTTGAGCACCAGTTCCTTAGGGCGACGACGGCCAGCGGCTTGGGTGGACGCAATGGTGCGGCGTGCATTGGTGGTTGCAGGCTTCGCTCCTTCTGGCTTGTCCATCGGAATGGCAAAAGCCGCTGGTGCAGCCGGCGCCAGGATCTCAAGCTTGCTGGTTGACGATGCCTGGTCACAAAGGGCGGGGCGCATACGCTTGTCCAGCACTTTTTGGGTGCTCTTTGTCACCTGGGCAATCCTCATCGCTCGCAATTCGGCATCGGTTAGGGTGTCCAAATCATCGGCCATTGTTAACAATTTGGTGAAATTAAATTTAAAAACGTCACTTCAAATGTGGTGATAGCAAAACAGAGCAAAAAGTAGAAAAATATTTACTTATTTTAGCTGGAAGCGCGTTAAAAAACAACTGAGAAATTTCCTTACTCAAACGTAACGATTTTCTAAGCAACGCCTACTCACCCTACTATCTATGTATTAGTCATAGATATTTCAAAGGTATTCAGTGTGCTATTTATTTGTGACAGCATAGGCAGAGTTAACTAATCAAAAAGGAGACGAGAGCACGTCGCTTCGTTGCGACTCATACATACATACATAGGTACATACATACATATGTACAAACATATGCTTAGGCCCGATGTTGAATATTGCTATATCATTATTATAAATGTAAACATCGATATCGTAATACGATACAAAAACCTGTATATATACATATATGTACATTGATCGATGTTTATCGATCTATCCCGTTCTCTTCTTTTATCGACAGTGATGCCCGCAAATGAAAATTCATTTAAAATCGGAATATAGAAAAGCCATCTTCGTGTGTTTTTTCAATCTGAGTTGAAACAAAAATATATTCACCATATATGTACATATTACCGTGGAATAAGTGGAATAAGGACAGTTGGAGGCTGCATTACCGAATTAATTATAGCGTATGCAATATTTCCAGCAGGGTATTATGTGGGCTGTTCCATACCAGTTCGAACCACAAAATGTTCAAAAATATATCGAAAGTGTAAAATTTTGGAAACAAATTATTGTAGTTCAAAACTAATTGGGTAACCTTTTATTTCCAATAAAAAAAATTACAGCAATCGAATGAACGGATTTAAAGATATAAGCCTAAAAATGACCTGACGCTACGTTACATTAAACACACATAATTTCGGGGTAATACATTTTTAAAAATATACCGTTATACGGACCAAGACTGGACCATTTCTCTGGGATTTCAAGAATCATCTTTTCAATGGGAGATTATAGTAAAGGAAGACATAACAGCCGATAAAGTGAGCTTTTGCTCTTTTCAATGTGTTTTCAAAACTAAATTAATGACTTATATTAGTCAATTGGGTAAATTAGTTCATTTTGTATAGATTTAAGACATAATATTGAAGAAAAAACTATACGGAAATTAGTTTTTATTGAATTTGAATGTTTTTTGGCAGGGAGGATCTTTTGGCGGAACCGCCCAGCCATATGCAAAAGGAAAACAGGAAAGAAGACACTGAGCGCCGTTATATTAAACATTTAGTTTAAATATATAAGATACAAATACAATATACTAGATATATTTATTTAAATTTTGTTTATATTTAGATTAAATATGGGCTGCTTTTTTTAAATTATAGTGAATTCTATTTATTCGCACTTAAGTGTTTCAGTAGGTATTTATATATATTATTTTGTGAGTATTATATACCTATTTAATTTATGTATTTAATTGGTATATTTAATGATTGAATTCATAATAATGCCAATAAGATTCTTTTTTGTATTTTCTGGCAAAGTATTGCTTACATACGAGTATTTCCCTGATTTTATCCCTAATTATGGTTCATTCAACTCGCATTTTGGCTGGCAGCATTTTCCGGAAAAATTATGCGCCGCAATTAAGAGATAAGCAATCAGTTAAAGCAGAGCGGAAATCTTGGACATCTAGAAGAGGAAAATTGAGGCAAGGCAGAGACGGAGATAGCGCAGACACACACAGCGTGGATGGCGTAGAGACACAGTGGCAGAAGTGGGTGGCTGGCGTCGCCTGCCAAAAGCCACACTCAGAGACACAGAAAAAGAGAGCGCGAGCCAGTGGCAGTGGCAGTGGCAGGAGCGTGTGGCAGCATCAAGTAGCAAGTTGACTTCTGCTGACCTTAATTACACTCCAAAATGCATGCGACATGCGGCGGCCAGCGACCAGCGACCAGAGACCGGCAAGCGGAATCGGTTGGGAATCAGGGTCATCATCAGACCCCGTCGGTCAGTCCCTCATTCAGAGCATCCAATGACATGCGAAAAATGCAGTTAATTAGCTATGAAGGACTTTCTCTCTCCCGTCTCCCATCTGCCATCTCCCGTCCTCTCCCCTGAACGGACACTACCAAATGGAGCGCAAAGAACCAACAGAACAGAGAAAAAAAAAAAACAAAAAAATGAAAGCACAGAACAGCACAAAATTTATGTGCATTCAATTCAATTGCAGTCTCTCTCGTCATCGATTGAGGCATCGGCCTGGCGGCCAGCACTCGTTTGAAATATGCCAGAAACACTCGCGCACACATACATACATACACTGACACACACATTCGCAATCACAATTGGGGGGCCATAAAAATTCACTCAATGGCAATTAAGTTTGGCCATCGCCCGGCCTCTGACCATCGCCAGCGCACCAGGCACCAGGCACCACCAAACAATACCAAATCAACCAGAGATTCGAGAGTCGAGCCAAGCCAAAGGGGGGTGCCCGTGGCCACCAGTCCCCCAATCGACAGACCTTCCTCCGACAAAAACCTCTGCAAACCTCCGCAAACCGTTGATGACAACGTCGACATCGCGGCATTATGACTCTTGGCTTAAAGCCAGAGATCGAAGCAGAGGTAACCGAAACCCAAACCCAAACGCAAACCCAAACTGAAGCGAAGCTAACCAGGAAAATCAGCCAAGCAGTCAGTTTAGCTTTTGGGTTTAGTTTTTCATGTGGGATGGGGGATGTGGGGCATAGCAAATGTGGCATAATGAAGCAAACCAGTTGCAATAAGAGAGCCAAAAAACATAACCGAAAATGGTAAGCGAATGGTGGATGTTCTCAAGAGGGAAACCCCATCAAATTCAACCACGAAGAGGGAAGAAATAAGGTAGTCAATGATGGAATTGGGGCAATATTCGATAGAATATCCCTAAAAACTGTGATAAAGATTAAAAGCAATTAAAAGACACCTTCTGCTCCTGAAACCCTTTCAATAAACAGTTTTTGGTTGCTATTTTGCCAGAACATCTCCTACACAGGAATGCTATCAAATATTGCAGCCTGCAATTGCTGTAAGCCAAAAGACATTCAAGGTAAGCTGCAGGCAGGTTGCTGGCACTGAAAGTCAGGAAGGCATCTGCTTGGCACTGCCACTGCCACTGCCACTGGCACTGGCCAGGCAGGCCAATTGGCCGTGGTCACGCCAATGGCCAACTGGAGAAGACGACCGACGACGACTCCTACACACTAGTACGAGAGCACACTCAGGAGAGCAGTTTCATTTTCCTTATTTTTTCTTTTTTTTTTTTTGTTGAGGAGGAGGCCACATGGTCAGCGTTGGCCCGAAACGATAAAATATCGCAAATCTATGAAGTGCCCTACCCAATCCTTTTCTTTTTTTTTTGTTTTGCTAAGAGGCAAAGCGGAGGAGAGGAGGTGGTACTTGTGAAAATGAAATTGAAAAAAATTGCATTGACGCCATAAATCAAATGGTTATGTGTCAAACCATCATCATAGTGTGTGGCTGCTTACTAAGGGTGTGGGTGTGGAGGTGGTAGTGGACGAGGGGGTGTATAGAGTTTTTAGATTGCTGATTTATCGTAGAGTTTGGCTAAAAGGCAGAGCTGCTGGAGAAAGTTAATGGTATTGCGCTAAATTGAAGTTGGATGGCAGTAATCTAGGAGCCAAAAAGGCATTCATTTGACACTCAGTTTCTGAAGTATTTCTCCTTGATATTTAATAACCATTTTTCATTTGCCTGCAATAATTTCTATACAAATATAATATGTGCACAGAATGCTGGAGTCCCTGAATCCTTGAATCACATATGCATTTCCATTCCCTTTGAGCTCAGATTTCAGCCGTACAGAGCTATGCAATTTACAAACTGAATTTATCATTTTACAGCGTTGATTTTCAGGGCATAAACGAGTATGTAGTATTTGTGTGTAAATCCGAGTATGTGTATGTATGGATGTGTGTACACTTTGCATAAACAGTATTTCATTTCCCTTTTTCATAATTGATAATTGCAAACGATTTACATTTTGCTGCAACTGAATTAAGCCAAAACGACTGGACACATGGTGAATGTTTAAATATGCAAAGACCGAAAAGTTTATCCCAGCCAACTTGTTGCAGCCACACACACACACACACACAGAGGTTGGGGAAATTTTCTATGCGCATATATGGAAAATTTTTAAAAAGTAGAAAGAGCAAAATACCATTTTGTCTGTATCCGTGTGTGTGTGTGCGTGTGTGTGAGTTGGAATAATTTTCAATTAAATGAACGAAAATTGCCGTCACTCAACTTAAGTAAATTGAACCCCCGTCCACCCTCTCCCCTTTCTCTGGCTCTCCTATCTTTATAGAGCCATAAAATGGGTAAAAAACAAGAAGAAAAACATTTATTAGCAACATTAAGTGCAGACACAAGCAGATGACTACTTATGTGCACTCGGTAGCTCGGTAGCTCGGTAGCTGGGTAGCTGGGTAGTTGGGTAGCTGGAAAGTTTTAACTAAAACTCGAACAATGCCTCGAACAACTGTGAATGGGCATGCGCCTGTTAAGTGACCTTTTTATTGTACTGCATGTCCCCCCGTAACTATAAACGGAATCTCAGTCAATTGTGATAACAACAATCAGCTGCAGAGCAACAAGAGCGACAAGAGCTACAAGAGCTAACAGCCAAGTGGACCATAAAAAAGTAACCAACAGCGCGAGTGGCAGAAGAGAGAGAGAGAGTGAGAGAGAGGCTCTTAAAAAGAAACAGAGAAAAGTAAATTTTAAATGAAGCGCATTGCATTTATCCCAGAGACCTCTCGACAAGATGCTTAAAGGATTACAATTGCATTGAGCGGAGCAGAGTGCGGAGTGCGAGGAGAAGAGACACACGAAAATGCAGGAACGAAGCCATCAGGAGCGGACTGAGCAAGGACTGAGCAAGGACTGAGCATGAGAATGAGGATGAGCTGACTTACGCACAAAAGCAAAGCAAAAGGAAAACTTTTGCCTTCAGCCAAGGCGAAACGGAACGGTGCTGTGCTAAAAGTAGGAATACAAGGAATAAAGTGGAAGCGAAAGGGGCTAGCTTTTAGCGAACGAATCTGTGGATCCAGTGATCCAGTTCCTTGTGAGGTATATGCTATAGTTAACCGACTTATAGCTATTTTTCCATTGGTTTCTTTCTTCAAAAAGGTTTCCTGGAATAAAATACGAGTACATAAAACTTTTAAAGTCCTTTTTTAAAGTTCCCAAAAGCTTCTTTTCTTCTTTAGCTCTTCTAAAGGACATGACAGTTATAGAAGAGCGCACAAATTCGTTAAAAGAAATATACCATGCAATTGCATTTGCAGCTTCAATTAGCAACATCTATGGAATATATGTATACAACTAAGCGACTCCTAACCCTGCCTGCAGGACCACTCTGGCTGCAGGGCAACTAATCAAAAACTGACATAACGGGGGAATGGGATATGGAAACCATGCCAACCCACCGGCCCACCGACCGATCCGCCGACCGACGACAAGTGACAACCACATGGCAATGACCAGAGCTGACAGCCAAGCCTGCCCCGTCCCCCAGAACCGCCATCGCTAATTTGCCGACATTTAACAGCAATGGATGCTACATCAGCACGGCACTCCACTCCACGCCACTCCACACAGTAGCAACAACTGCCTGCCTGCCTGCCACACGGAGCAGCAACAATTTCCATGAAGCCCAGCCAATGCATCAACGCTGCTGCTGCTGCTGCTGCAGTCGGTTCAAATTGTAATGCATCTGATGAATTAGCAGGAATACTGCAGGAGGAGCGGCAAGTGCTGGCATGGGCAGGGGCAGCGGCAGAGTGGCATGGCAAATTGGTTATGGAATGAACAGCAAATATGCAACAATTATGGATGCCATATGAGCTAGCGGAATAGTTGTAATTAGCCAAAGGTTTCCAATTGACAATGGCAGCAGGAGGAAATGGCAAATTCACGTTGCGTATACGCACACTCGTAGGCATATTGGCGACCTGAAATTGGCTTTAATAAATGATGTGAAGCAATTGAAAAATGCACAAAAAATATTAGAGAATTGAGCGAAGAGAATGGGCAGTGCAGTGTAGATTAGATTAGAGTAGAGTAGAGTATGAAATTGTCTGGGAAAACTTGTACAAATGATTGTTAATTCAGATGAAATCCCATTGAAAACACTACTAATTAACCACAATCCAATCCGCTTGTAGCAGGACTCTCATCCTGACACTGACCGAACGACCAACGGTCGCACATCAAATGCTCATTTTCCGTTAAACCAAAATTGGATTTTCGTGCACGCCAAATGAATGGAAATGAATGAAGCTGCTATCTGCAACCGAGCCACATACAATTTTCTATAAATTTGCATAATTTTATTTTACATGCATTGAATTTAATGCAGGCAAAGAGACAAAGAGACAGAGAGAGAGAATCAACAGAGAATCAACAGCGCATCACCAAGTATCCATCCGAAAACCAACATCTGGAACAATGGGAACGAAAATGAACATTTTAGAAATGCTAGGGACCTTCTGGACCGAACTGCTGGACATGTCAGGGACTTTTCGTTCGACGTGTTCCGTTTTGTTAAGCAGAAAGAGAGACCCAGCACTGACACTGACAGAGAAAGCGATATACACAGATAGATAGATGAAGAGAGAGAGAGAGAGAGGGCGAGAGAGATTTCCTGGCTCTGAAACATGAAAATTGTATTGCCAAAATAAATGTAAATTGATCGAAATGATGCTGGAGCTGGGGCTGGTGCTAGTGGGTCCTGGGTCCAGGGTCCTGGGGACAAGTTCAATTGTATAATTAAAACCGAAAATGATATTTGATTTTCGGCGACAGGCTGTCTCAATGGGTTAATGTTTTGTGGTTTGCATTTTGCATAATAGATTTGTGTGTGTGTGAAACTGAATTATGGCCCACAGCCACGCCATGGCAGGCCACGCCACCATGAAACAATACGGCTTAAGAACATTAAAGAAAACACTTGCACACAAAACAGTCAACAGCATAAACAAGGCTCGAAAATGCACTGAAAGGGGGGGCGCAAGGGGTTAAATCTCAAGCGCACTTAGCACTTTTCTCTAAGAGAAAACAGAGAGAGAGAGAGAGGGAGAGCGAGAGAGCGGGCAGTGTTTGAATGCCTTGGGGCAGGGGGCAGGGGCAGAGGCAGGCAGAGTTAAATGCACTTACTTCAAAGCGCCAACAGCAACAAAAGAGCCAACGAGTTGGGGCCCCAAAAAAAAGTGTGGCCAAGTCACACACAACACACACTTAGTTACACTCACTCACACACTCAAACACTCAAACACACACACACACACACACATACACATACACATAAGCAACAAGGGAAACCACTTAAAAGTAAAGCCAAAAGCCATCCATGTAAATTTTTCTTTAACTTTTCTCCTTTACCATTTCTTTTCCACTCATATTTATTTAACATATTTTCCATGGACTAAATGTGTGTGTGTGACTGACTATCCATGCATGTGTATGTGTGTGTTCGCGCCTGCCACGCCCCTAAATTAAATGCCGCCCCACGTCCTTGTGTACATTTCATGCAATTGGATTACATGGCACTGCTTTCCATTTTTCTTTATATTTTCCTTTTTGCCGACGAAGACGACGACGACGTTTTCTTACATTTTCGTTTCGTTTCGCTTTTCTTTTTATTCTCTGGCTTGCCTTTTGTACAATTTCATTATTTCATTTTGTAAGCAAAAGGAAAAATGTTTTTCCACTGGATTTTCTTCTCGTTACGAGTGCGAAATTGGGAGTAACTTTGCATGCGCCGAGGGTTTTGACATTATTTCGGCAGGGTTTCGTATCGTTTCGTTTCGTTTCGGAGAATGTGGCAGGTGGCATGTGGCATGTCGCAGGCAGGCAGGCAGGGGGTGAGGGGTTTAAGCAGAAAGCAGGAGAAAATAATACTAATCAGGAAATTGTTCCATGAATGGTTTCCATCGTGAACAAACATTTCAATAGAAATTAATGGAAATTGGACTCAAATTCAAGCAAAATAAAAACACAAAAAAATATGTATGAAAGAAAATAAAATGAATAATAATAAAAATAGCAACGAAATATGTATATTTTAAGAAATAGAACAAAAGATGGACAAAAATATCTCTCTATCAAAAAAGATTGTGCAAATAAGAGAGAGAGAGAGGAAACCCTATAAAAGCTGTAAATTTTTCCTTTGTGTGGGAAAACTTGTTAGAGTTTTCCCTTTTCATTTGGACTAATTGAATTTATTTCTGTTTCCTATTTAAATTTACAATTCAATAAATTATTTAACATTCATTCGGCTTGCCCGGCGCCTCGAACCTTATCACATCACTTATTTAGTTGGAAAATATCCTGAATGAATGCCGGTTGAGTGGTTGGTTGGAAAAGTGTTGTGGGTGGGGGCGGGGAAAATGTATTCTCGAAAACTGGCAGCGAGGCAAAATTTATGCTTGAGTAGACCAGGTGGTGGGGTGGGGAGGGGTTGGGCAGGGGAGGGGTAAAAATACTTAATAATAATTGAACAGGAATGACAAAACATTGGAGTGGCTGCTTTTGTTTGCTTTTTGCTCCGGCATATTTCCTTCATTCTCATTCTTATCAAAAAATGTAATTAAAACCGAGCGCAGAGCAGAGCAGAGCAGGGTGAAAATTTCTACTCATTTTCCAGCGCTCTGCTCCCTTCTCCCTGCGCCTTCTCCCTCTCCTCTTTTCCTTGTTAAATAAAAACTTTATTTGATAATTTATGACATTTCGCGCCGCGGGGAAAACTATGTAAGGGTCCTATCTCCACAGAGAGGAGGAAGAAGAGTGCTGCGCGACCAGGACATGGCCAAGATGTTGAGGCATCCTTATCTTCTCTCCAAAAAAAATTCAATTAAATGCTCAAGAGCTAACCACACACACACACACACACACACACACACACACACTTACACACAGCACACAGACGCATTGATGTCACCACAAGCTCATTCATTGTATGTGTGTGTGTGTGTGTGTGCGCTTCCGTTCTGACATCAAGGACATGGCCCAGGCCATGGGATTCCACCCACCCATAATGCTGCTTAAGGTTAAGGAATTTAATTACCTTGCGGTTTGCTCGCATAACTTTTGGACAGAAACGAGAGAAAGATATAGAGAGAGAGAGAGATAGAGATAGGTGGGTGTGTGTGGTGGGGGGGTGGGAATTTCTGGCCTATTTTCATTGCATTTTCTCCTCACACACAAACACACACACACAGGCACGTATTAACACCTGGACACCTTGGCCCCACTGGAAAATTTACATTTTCCCTGTGGCTGCAAATATTTCAGGTGCGAAAAAAAAATAAAGAAAGCGAATAAATCTTGAATATTTTGTGTGCTGGATAATGTGCATTAAATTGATGGCCATAACTACTGCCACTCCCCCACGCCATCTCTCTGTCTCTCTCTTTCTTGTATTACTGCTAATGATAATCATCTGCATAAAGTTTCCATTCCGTCCGCTCTTTGACAGCAAATATTCCAAAAGAGAATAAGTCATTTAAGCCCTTGACGCCTCCTAACCCTTTGAGAGCTCTTTGCTCTGCTCTGCTCTGCTCCCCCCCGCCGCCCTCACTTGGCAATCGCTCAAAATGATGTTTGCAAAATGTAACCAAGAAAAGGCGAACCGCCAACGCGCTTCTACTTGGCAACTTCCTGTGGACTTTACCCCCACGCCCTGCGCTGCCCACGCCAGCCCCGCCTCCCATCAGAAGCCATTTGCAGAGGAAGAACGATGAGTGAGCCATGCCACCATGCCACCATTTGCGGAGGAGGAGAACGCACCATTGCCTGGCAAATTGGTTGATAACAATGGGTTGCAGCAGCAGCAGCCAACCACCGAGCCAAACCAACCAAATAAACCATTCAAAATCAAACTAACTAAGTTCCAAGTGGGTGTAGAAAAGGCACAGGCTGCCAGTGTGTGTGTCTGTGTGTGTGTCAGGATAGAGAGGAAGGGCACGTGCCAAAAGTGCCAAAGTCGTTGTTGGCTAAAGATGAAGCTCCTCCAGGAGTAGCTAGGACCTTCAAGTGCCACACAGTTAGCGCTAAAAGAATCTACTACTATTACGTACCGACTCGACTCGACCCGATGGCTGCCTGGCTGGCTGGCTGCATGTCAAACATTTGCATCCTCAGCAGCAGCAGATGACGATCCTGATGGTGATGCTCACCCTGCCCCCTGCCCCCTGCCCCCACCCAAATGTATGGGAATGTTTAAAGTTTGTTTGTTAGTTTCGATGTGGTATAAATCCTTGAGCTTTGAACTTTTCAATATCTGTGTGTGTGTGTGTGTGTGTTTGTATGTGTGTGTGCGCTCTCGGGGAAAAAAGTTGTTAATAACAATTCGGGTAAGAGAAAGTTTTTTGGGCAAAATCAAAAAAATAGAACACAATTTTGAGTTTGTTGTGAAAAATGTGTGGATACGGTGGCGCGTACGTACGGGGGGAGCAAAAGCTCATTTATCACAATGATGAAGTTGCCAAAAAGTGGTAGATGGTAGATGCTGGATGCTAGATGGTAGTAGATGACAGTAGGTTGAGTGGATGATGGCCCTGTCATGCCTGTCGAGCAGCAGCAGCAGCATTCGATACGTGTATGGAGTGTATTCCGTTCCATGCTTTCACTTTAATCATAAACCAGGACACTACGACACTGACAAACACTTCAAAAATGCAAAACAACACAGTCGAGGCCCAGACGTTGCTTTGTTCTGCTTTCTACCAGTATATATGTATCTACAACATACATATCTATATGTATATGTATATGTATATGTATATGTATGTATTTGTATCTATATGTATGGTACTCTGTTCAATTTTGATTGCAGTTCTCCAACTTCAACTTCGTTGATGACTTTGTTTTTGTCAACGTCATGACTGTCATGCAGAACGTGTTCCAGTTCATGTTTCCCTCCCCTGCTCCCTGCTCCCTGCTCCCTGCTGCTGCTCTTGCTACTCTCTCTCTCTCTCTCTCTCTCTCTCTCTGGCTTTCTTGTTCTTTCACCATTTCTTGTGTTGTGTAACAGATTTCTAATGCTATGCTTCCTCAATCTCCTTCTCCTTCTTTCTACTCCTCCTTCTCTCGAGGCAATATTTATTGTTTTCCAACTCATAATCCTTGGAGTGGAGACCAGCTCCTTCTGTTCATTCTGTTCCTTCTGGCTGGCTGGATGCCTGCCTGGTTAAGATGGTTTCCAGCTGCTTATTGGCATTGAAGTCTGTTTGAGTTATGGCTTTGCTTTGGGTGCTGTTTGACTTAAGGTACTGCAGGGAAGCCATTAAAGTTATTGCCCCCCCCCTGCCCATCCCCTTCCACATACACCCACACACACAGAGAGAGTTTGGGGGGTCCGTTCAGCTTCAGTGCAGTATATAGGAATCGAAGAAGTTAGAAGGTACTGTACTGTATACGTTTAAGGGTGTCCCATGGCCGAATCATTCATCATTCATCCATCCATCCATCGACTAGCGAGTGTTTTTCAGCTTTTTCCCAGTTATTCAAATAAGTGGAAAAACCCTCCTTCATCCTTCCACCATTAATTGAGAGCAATTAGAGGCTGCGGCAAATGTCACTTTGATGACCTCTGATACCCCTTTCTGGATTAATATCCGCATCCGAAATGCCGCAGCACACAAAAACCACCGCGCCACATTTCAATTTGATGACCCAATGACCTCGCCTTCTGGCCGGGGCGGCAGCGGAGGCGGATCTAGGGGCGTGGCTCTGCTATGCTGGGCTGTGCTGTGCTGTGGTCTGGTCATTGTTTGCCACTTGATGGCGAAGGGTTAAATGCTTTAAAGTCGACATCCAAGGCCTTGGTCGGGATAGCTGGAGGCAGACTGGTGGCAGGGGCAAGGAAGCAGAACCACTTCAAGGGATGTGTGCATGTAGCATCCCTTCCTGTGGCTCCCCTCCTCCTCGGTGGTTGCTGCTAAGCTTTACAAATTTGTTATTAAGATGTTGAACCCCACAAAAAAGCGCTTCTGATATGTGGTTTCACACACAAAAAATAAACCCGAAAGAAGGGCACAAAAAATTGCCACAAATAAATGAGCAAATAAATAACAAGTTGCACAAGCGAATCTTTTGTGTGAGTGGCCACATGATACGAGTATAACGGACAGGGGGGTAGAGAAACCCCAGGGGGCATGCCAGGACGTACTGCTAGTTGGGTCTTTTGAGAGGAAAAGATTCCTGACTCCTTCAGGTACAAAGATTTGTGTAGTGTTGTTGGTTGCTTGATGTCGCCGCAGGGCAAGGAATACTCCTCTCAAATAAGCAATTGAATGAGCTTTCATCTGTACACAGCCACACACACAGATACAGATACAGATACATAGACACAGATACAACACTGTTGTCGCCAAAAACTAATTTCATCAAATAGTTACCGTTCTTTCAGTGAATTTAATTTCTGTTGGAAGCAAATCAGGCTTCAATTTAAATTAAATACGTAACTAGGTCTTGAATAATTTTGTTAAGATAAGGTATATCCATATTTATATTTATCCGTAGTGTATCTGCATATATTCTCTGTTATTATTGGCTAGTAAAATTATCATTTATTGGTACTACCACTCGCATTACCATTAAATATTCGAAAGCTATTGCTTTTGTCCCATCTCCAGTTACATACTTAACCCATCTCTAGTCTTATCCCTATCAAACATTCATTTCTACCTAAACTACTGCGTCCCTGATCATTGCAGAAATTATATTTATGTTGCTCTGTCATTTCTAGCATTCTATGACTTCTTCCATTCCGTTTTCGACTCCTAGTTATTCTCATCTTTAATTACATTTCTCGTTGCTATTCACTTACTTTATGCCATTTCTATTACCTTCCTTGGTGCCTGCTCTACGCTCTCTGCTCTCATCTCTAACGACCCCACTCAACAAACATAAGTGATGTATCCTCGAAAATTAAAAACTTCCCCCACCACACCACACCACACCACAGCACACCGCCCCCAACACAGGCAAAATGAAATGAAGCACCTACGCAGCCGCCACCATTCACACACACCCACACACCCACAGAGATACAAGCTCCTGGCCACACGCGCATATGTTACGCATACGCCGCGTGGCACACGGCCCTCGTGTAGGGGGAAATTTAAAAATGCTGGTCACTGGCGGCTGTCCTTGCTGCTGTTGCTGCTGCTGATGCTGCTACTGCTGCGGTACGCAATTGCGTGGCTAAACCATAAATCACAGTGCCTGAACAACGCCAACACCTGCCAACCGAATTGAGGTTTCGGCAGGGGAGAGGCCATAGACAGGGGGCAAGCCTTGAGCAAATGCACTAATTTCCATACACCTTTGCCATGGATATTGATATATCAACATAATACTACAAATCAATGCAATGTTCGTGGTGGCATGAGGGCATGGGGGCATGGGGGAGTGGGGGCGCTGTGTATACGATTATGTTTGTGGATGGACAATGGTTTGCCTTGGGGCAGCGTCATTAGCATCAAAGTAAATTTACGTTTATAAATTAGACCGAGGCCAAAAACGAACTCAATGGCGGCCATAATTCAGGTAAATCATATAAGCCCACAGATATGCACATACATATATACAAAATGCATCCTCCCACTGCCCACTGCCCACTGCCCACTACCCACTACCCACTACTGCCCACTCCCATCTTCATGCTCTGCACCACCCCCTTTGCAATGTATGCAAAATACATCGCCGTAATTCCTTTCGCTCGCCTGCTTGTGCTGGGGCACAACTTATGCAAATTGGCGACTCTTTGCCTTGGCTTGGTCTTTGTCAAGCAAAAGCAGTTGCATACCAGAAATAGAGCTCAAAAGTTTCCCCACTTTCCTCTATATATAGTATAAGAGAGTATTACGTATGTATATATATAGCATAATATACTGTACTCTATATATAGGAAAATTGCATGTTTCAATGCAATGAAAACAAATCGCAAAATTACCATAATCAAAGCATAAAAGGGATTTCTGTTTTATTCTTTGGCCCACACTCTCTCCTGCACTCCCCAGCTTCCTGCTTCCTGCTCTGCTTCCCGCTTCCCACTTCCCACTTTCCACTTCTGCTTAGCTTGTTGCCAGGCTCCATTTGGCTTGTTCTTTTCTCCACTCCACTCTCTCTCTCTCTTCTCTCGACTGAAACAAAAGCGAACCTCTTTTCGGTTATTTTTTTCTGTGTTTTTGAAACTTGTCGACCAAGTTTGCTCGACGAAATATTTTAAAGTAATTGGCCTCGTTTGTTGGCTGCCCGGGAGAACGATGCGAGAGATGCTAGATTCGAGAACAAGAGCAAATTGAATTTCGAAATAGATCTATTTGAGTTTGGTAATTGGTGCGGGGCTCCTACGAATTGTTTTTGACAAGTTTCCCTCTCGTATTTTATTGCGGTCTCGGTCTCTTCACCCACGTCTTCCCCCCCCCCCCCCCCCCCCCCCCTTTTGAATGGTGCGTGTAATTGCACCCAGGCAGAGGCACACGAAATGAGAGCGGAAAGAGGAGCGAACCACAGAGAGATAGTGGACAAGTTTCAGATGAGTGAACAGTGAGTGGGAGTTATCTATCTACGGCGGGGGTAGGGGTATGAAAACCAGCATCACCCCATTCAATTTTTGATAACGATACTTCCTATTGCTATAACTTTTGTCCACAATTGTCTTTCAGTTCTTCTGCTATAGCATTTTCTGTTTTCTGCATTTTTGAATTTCGTTCGTTCGTTTATGAGTTTGAAGTCTGATCGATACATATTTTCTAAATGGATATTCAAGCATTGGAAATTGATAAAAATATGCTAAGGACAAGGTACGAGAGCGGGCTGAAAAATATATATTTTAACAATTTTCGTAGTGGACTTTCAAGACAATAAAATTTGGAGTTGAAGCACTGCATTGCCACTGCGAAAGACTGGTAAAACGAATTCGATAGGGCACGTTTTTGGCTGCAGAACGAATCTTGAGAGGATTTTCCAACATGGACAGAAACATGGATGCTGTGCCTCATACCATGAAATATAGGGATCTTGGGCCATTAGAGGGCTCAAGATATGCACTCCCCTCAGGATATTTTTTTTAATCACCCAAAATATTGAATCAAGGCGTCCGCTGACTTGCAGTCATTTCCTCACACCTAATACCATCTTTTTCTTTCAAAGGTAAAAAAACAAAATTGAGTGGTCAACGATGTTCGATGCCGAAAGATAAAAATAAACAGAACTGTAACATTTCAATCTCAATGAATTGTTCAGATTTACGGAATATGCATACATAGGTAAGCTTCAAAGAAAAGAAGTAGGATATAAATATTGTACAATATATCAGCGGTGGGCAGGATTTTTAATACAAATGAATGCTGTTTTATTATTTCTTCGGCTCTTTCTCTTTTGTAGCAATCGCCTTGTACTATGTTTCGAGTCGCGGATCAATGTTGAAGCGATGGTTGTATGTATATAATCGGATCCAAAAGCATACTTTTTTTTTTTGAGTATTAATAATATATCATTTTGCTAATGATTTAAAATTAATTAATAATTAAAAGCCAAATTCGAATTTACATCCAATCCAATTTCTCAACCAAAAAGCTTTATTTTTTTCAAGGGTTGCAGTCTTGACTAGACGATTTCAAATATCTCTGCACGTTTCGAATGGTTTCGAATGAGTCTGAGTCTTTTCAACAACAAAATAAACCAAAATGCGTATAGTCTTTTCATGAACTCCTAAATGTTAATCAAATTTTAAAACTAAGCATTACATTTAGGAAATCAAATTCGAACTTACATCGAAGCCAATTTCTTAACCAAATAGCTTTTATTACTTCTTTTTTCCACGGTTGGCGGACTTGGCTAGACGATTTCGAATGGTTCCTTTCTTTGCTAACGGCTAAACGATTTCACATACATATTAGAGCACGTTCCGAAGGGTTGCTGTCCAGATTACGCGAATGTCGATTATATTTTAAATATTTATATTGTATATAATGTATATAAATTCACTGATTTTCTCAGAATTGGACTGAATAAAAAAAATATTGAAATTTCAGTGTTTTCTTTTTTATATATTTCTTTTTTTTATAAAGTTACTAAAGTACAAAAATTTTCTGCTAAAAAAACATTGTTACAATTTTGTTTTAAAATTAAAAAAAATGTCTACGAAAAAAAAAATAGATGTATACGCGTATGTATGTACATGAAATGTGGAAGACAACAATTGATGGATTGGACCCAAAGTACATGCACAGATAAGTACAGTAGACACTCACTATATGACTATGGACGTAAGATACTTGGATAAACTTGGATTACCAGCTAGGAACACGCAGGACGACACGATGGGGAGACACTTATTTCTGAATCTAGAGGGACTGGATTGAATGGGAAGGATGGAGGGGAAATGGGCTTTTGAGACTTTGGGAAATTCGATTAAATTCTACAGTGGGGTTGGGGTTGGGGCTTAGGGTTGCACCTTCTATGCAGATTGTATTCAGAAAGCGTTTACCACGCCCATTTGGGGGACACCTTGTCAAAGTTCCACTCATCGGGATGGCCCTCGTGGCCACCGTCCTCGACGGGATTCATGTCGGACCACTTGAAGGGTCCACTGCCGATCCGGCGCATGGCAATGGCTCGCATATCGTTCCGCACGGGACGCCGTTCCGTGATGAGCTCCATTTCGGCCAGGCTGGCCGCATCGTCGATGGTCACACTCAGACGCTCATCGCCAATGGAGGAAGGCACACCCTGGCCGCCTTGATCCTGCTGCTGTTGCTGCTGATTTTCCTGGCTGTCCTCCTCTAGTGCCCTCGGCTGGACATGCTGCAGTCGCAGGAAAATGGGACCCGCAAAAGCATGATAATCGCTCATACCCAGCCGCGCATTGTAGGAGAAGAGTTTGAGGTCGATATTGCCATAGGCAATGGACTCCTCGCCGCCAAGGAGATCGCCACGAAAGCCGTGAGTGCGCAAGTACTTGTCCACCGACTCGAGGTTCGTCAGCTCCGCCTCATCGATGGCAGACAGCTGCTGGTCGTCGCTGTAGTTGACGCCGCTGGCCTCCAGGGTCTCCTTGAGGTAGGGCACCCCATTGGCCAGCCACGAGGCGTTGCCTGCCACAAGGAAACTCTGGGTGACATCCCGACTGGGCATGCGACCCGGCAACTGCTCGGCAATCCACACCATGTCCTTCAGCTGATCGTGACGTGCCTGAATCGCCGCCCTGTCCTTGTCATTGAGCGGCACGGGGGCATCATCGTGCTTGTCATCGGTGTCCAAAGCATGATAGAGATTATCCTGGGCTCCCAGTTTGTTCAGGTCCACGGTGATCCATTGCTTGGCTCCGGTTGCGGGATGCCTGGCCATGGCCCTGGCCCAGGTGCGTCTGTTCTGGGCAATGCGATTGGCGGCCATAACGCGTGCCACCAGCGGCACCACATCCTTGGTGTCCACCGACTTCCACAGCTGCAGATTCTCGTTCTTGATTCCCACGCCCCCGACTATGGCCTGCACCTGTCGGCCCTTGATCACATAGAAGTCATCGGTGGAGCCCAGTATACCCGGATAGCCGGTAAAGGTGATGTCCGCTCCGGGCACAGTGTTGCTCCTCTGATTGGGCGAGAAATGATAGTGGAACTTGTAGCGCTTCTGTATCCTCAGCATCGAGGAGTAGCTGCCCGCAGTGCTGTGTCCAAAGAGCAGCTGCAGCGTCTGCGGGGACTGCTCCTGCTGGATGATCCGCGTCAACATCGACGCGCTGGGCAGGAAGAAGTTCTTGGGCTGATCACTGGCCTCCTCCTGCTGCACCGTGCTGTTGGGCAGCACATAGTTCTCGTAGTAGATCTTCAGGTCCTGTATGTCGGCGGCGGCATTCATCAGCAGGAAATCGGACAGAGGTATCTCCTCCTCCAGATCCGAACGGGCACGCGTGGCGCCCCGAATGTAGCCCGTCTCCAGGCCCTCCAGCTGATTGAAGAACAGATGCAACTGATGCCAGTAGTGATCGTGATCGGCCCTGATGGCCGCCTGCTTCTTCAGATGCTCGAAGTTGGTCGTGAGCAGATCCCTTAGCCACTCGCAGAACTTCTGGGTGCCTTCATCTCGGTCACAGGATGAGGAAATCGTACTAAAAACGGGACGAATCTATTACAATCTATTGACCCTACTCGATCGTATTGAATGATCTTACTTGGCCCACTGATTGTAGATGTTCTTCCAGGTGAGGGAACCCTCCAGTATACCCGCCGCATAGGCCTGCACCCAATCCGGATACGATCGCTGTGTCTCGACCTCAATTTGTGCCCAACTAAAAAAGGAGGAGGATAGCTATGAGTATTTATAAGTTGAATCGGAATTCTAGTCGTAGACCATACCCATTCTCGTAAACGGAGTCCTTGTAGCATATCCTAGCCACACCCTTGGGTATGTTGACCAGATCGTTCTGCTGCTTCCAGTTCTCGATTTGGAAGCCCACCTGCTTGGTCCAGAATGCCGTCGCACAGTAGGTTCCGTCATACTCCGGTCGATCCATGTAGCCGATGAAGAAGGCACCGATCACCAATAATCCAGCTCCGATGAGTATGTAAGTCCCTATCCGTGTTTTCTGCCATGATGCACCTACAACTTTAAGCATTGTTCCGGCCGTCGTGAGGCTGATTTGAATCCAAAGAAAAGACTATATATGGGTCACGCGACGAATCGCTTCAGTGGGCGATCGGTTCGGATCGGATCGGATCGGGTCAGTGTTCCTGGCTATGAATAATTGAGATCGGCCCGTGCAGCGTACGAGTGGCCAAAACGTTGACGGATCAGTTGGCCAGTGTGATGGGGGATGGAGCTGAAGCTGGAGCAGGAGCAGGAGCCGGAGTAGGTGATGTTAATGGTGGCCACGCTGTAAAGCGATGCGGCCGAGTGGTTCATTGGTGTTGCAGAGAGATTCCGAACAGCTCAATTGGGTCTATCGTTGGATTTCCAATAGGTTTTGTGTGGATGGATATGGATATGGATGTTTTGATGTTCTCTTGGGCTATGTCTTTTGAGGTTCAAGTTGTATCCCTTTAAAAGAAGAAAAAACAGATCAATTTTCGATTAGAAGACGCAAAAATCATATTTATTTAAATTCGGAAAAATCCGCCCATTTAGATGTCCATTTAGTCTAAATATTTATTCAGCGCCCAATCTTTCTCCCCTCCTCCTCTCGAAATCCATAATAAACAATTTTGGAAAATTTTGGATGATCTGCTCATCCAGAATTATTACCCACTCGCATTCGTATTCGTATGAGAGATTCCCTTTACTTTACCCTTGAACCAGTTTGAATGCATATTTATCCACTTTCTTCGACTCAAAGATGATGATCTGATGATCCCCCCATCAACGTACATACATACTCGTATTTATGTATGTTTATTTCACACTTTCCCTGTGAGTTTCCTCTGGTTCTTTTTTTGCGGCTGCTTTTGGCAATTTTGGAAATTCCAATGCCATTGGGTAAACAAATGTTAAGCATTTGTAAAACTAATAAATTAATTTTATGGCCGGAATGGTACTTGCTTTATGGCAAAAAAACAGCAGCCACTGCTGGACTGCTGCTAAATTGGTTAAGAGAGTGTTGCTCGAAGATAAGCAGAACATCTGCGGTTCCCCCACACACACCTCTACACACCTACATACATATATCATAAAAGTATCCACAAGATCGTGCCACACACACACACACACACACACACACACACACACACTCAAACACGGGGAAAAGTGTTTTAAGCTAGTTTATTTAGCTTATCTGGTGGTAGAGGGGTTGTGTCTCCGTCTTTGTCTTTGTCCATAAACAACATTCTAATTACAAAACCAGATTGCTTTTGCCATCTATAAATAATGGACTCTAATTTCTATTGGGTTTTTAAAGCCAAACCCCAAGAATCTCTTTCACAATCCACAAAGAATCGAAATTGGGGTGGTGGGGGGGGGGGATGAAATTCCAAAATTGATTCGAAACTAAAAGCAATATCAAAACAAAAACCGAAAATCAAAACAATATCATTCGTCTGGCACGTGTGGCAGGAGGTGGGCACATTCCTTGTGCAAATTTTCTTAAAGAGAATCTAATAGTATTATAGCATCAGTAGCATCAGTCAGTCAACGGGTAAATACAATTAAACATTTATATTGATGGCTATTACGAGTACTATATCCCATAATACGTTTTTGCTGCTTTCTGCTTTCTGGTTTTTGCACACAACGGAAATGACTGAAAGCGCAAATATTTACGAATGGATCGAATGGAATAGCAGATTTACCCCAAATAAATGGATATCCACATACACACACACACATACTAGATGTAATTGTTTAAACCAAATGTAAATCATATAATCGCCATGTAAACAGCGAGCAATCAAGATCAAGTGATCTTGAGGTGTCTGTCTGTCCGTCTGTCTGTCTTTGTTTTTCTTACCTTTTGTTTCCCGGGTCCAGGAAGCTGCAATATCACAAGTCAACCCATTTGAAGAACTGAAATGAAACGCAAAACGGAAACGGATTATGTTTAGTCGAAGAGTGGATTGGATTGGGATTGGGCGCAGTTTATAAATGTTTGGGTTCTTTTGTTTATTTATCGAATTGGTCGCGCGTCGTCTCGTGATTTGTCTCAAGTTCGCCGACAAGATCCACAAAGGAGAGTCGCAAAGGCGGTCCCCAATGTCCCAGAGTCTGTCTGTATGTTTATGGAAAATTGCTGGATCTCTGTTTGCTTTTGGGGACCAGAGCTGGACACGAGCACGCGTTGTGCTTTGAGCTTTGTTTGTGTCATAAAATGTTGATCGTGGCAGTCATTTGATATGATATATGACCATGCTAATTGATTGGTGGTCCCTCATGGGTCGTAGCCAATGAAGGAATTATGGCTGTTGAGTCGTAAAGCCCAAATGAACGTCGGGAGGGGGCAAGTTCCAGTGGGAGTTTCATCCATCAATCATTTTGCTGTACTCTAGACTAGAATACGTTGTAGTTTAATAGCTTGGCAACAGCTAAGAGATAAGCCCTTCGGCTGGCTACTAACTATTCCAACTGCTTTCCATTCCAACACCTGTTCCTATAGCCTGACCTGAAATTAAGTAATCCCCCATATAGAGTCTCCCAGTGAGTTATTTTCCTGGAAGATATTGAGCTGAATTTTCAAGGCTTAGCGAAAGGGAGAGGAATGTAAACAATTTCAGTGCAATTGAAAACAGAAGGAGAGCGGGAAAAGCGATTTCCATTTCAGTCTTCAGTCTGTGAAAATAAACAGCAATCAAGTTTGAAGTGAAAATGGCAGACAGACATCAATCGTACGAATATCAATGGAACAAGTTTATATTTATTGACAAGAAAAACACAATAATATTAAAGGTATAAACCATAGCAGACCGAATTGTCTTGACCTCTAAGAAGGCCAGGGGCCAGCGGCTGTCAATACGGATGGATATCAGGCAGATGCAGATACCAGAAGGTATCCGAGAGATCCATCCGCACGTCGAGTGCAGAGTACACCTCGCCATGGGACTGACGTCAGGAATTAGCGCTATATCGCTATAGCGCTATAGAAAGCCTCTAGAAAAACACAAAACTGTCTAAAATAGCAATGGTAGCATAAAAATACGACCGGGAGAAGATTCCACTGACGTCTTTTGCGGCTCACTTAGCTCACTTAACCCCCGATTAACATCATTATCGCTGTTTAAACACAGTTGTTTTTTGTTTCAGCCTAGACTCCAGAGTACACTATAGTGTATGGTATCCATAAATGTACACACTTCAATTCTGTATTCCAGCCTGAACTACTGAACTAGATAGTGTTCAATCAAACTATAGTCTAGAGTAAATAGTTTACCCCCGTCGTCTATCGTCTATCGTTTACCGACTGCCACAGAAACCGTCACTAGAAGGGTAAAATATATTGATAAGATTACGCCCCGGGTATAGAACATTCCACATAGAACATATTTATGAGTGGAAATATTTAGATATCTGCATGTCTAGCTTTTGGCATATTAGGAACGCAAGTTCAATCAATCGGTAGTCTAGGGGGAGCACCAGGGACCCAGGCATCCAGGCAGCCAGGGAGTCACAGATAAGATAATTCATTAATCAGTATTTCCACAATTTGCAAGGGGATTTTAGATACCTAGACTACATATATACTATATTATACAATGTATAATAAATTCTAACGATTATAGTCTCTCCTTCAATCATAATAGATCCTCTGATTGTTGGGGCCATAAATTAAATCCCACATCAGTTTTTCAAAATTTATAAACTAAATAAACAACACAAATATACATATATAGTAGGTGGGTACTTTTAATTTTCTGTTTCTATTAAGTCTGCAGTAAAAAACCATTCATAATCTTTCCTAGAACTTCCAGTGGAGCGCCACATGTGGCATGCGGTAATACGGTACGTATGTACATATATTCACGTGCCACGTGAGTGGCAGGGGCAATCCTCTGCAGAGGGTCTCCGAATGTGGGAATATCTCAATGAATAACCAATGCATATAACAAAAAACCGTCGACTGTGCATAAACTGATGGCCAATGGCCAGTAACCAGGTTTGAAGGCTTTTGAATGGCTCAATCAATTGGGTTGACAGAAAAAACTGCTTACTTGGCAGCCGCCACGCGTCGCCACAGATATGATAAGCTCCCCCCATTTCTGGGTAAACTGAAGCCCCCACCAAGCAGCAAGCAGCAAGCACCAAAGTCCAGAGTCAGCCCCTCTCTGTATGGCTGGGGTTCTGTAATATCAGATGGTACTGCAGCACCAGCAGCACTTGGAGATACAATATCTTTTGTGGATATGGCACAAATTTCCAGAGTTAACAGAAGGATCCGCAAGCACAGACTGGGTGACAAGTGTTTAGAGTACGCGTCGCGACGTCTGGAACGCAGACTCCCCTACCCTCGACTCGGATTCGTACTGAATTTCTATGATATCAAACACGTGGACACTGGGGACACTGGGGACACTGGGGACACTGGGGACACTGGGGACACTGGCACACTGGTCTCCGATTCAGTCCAATTCCAGACGACTGAACGTGATTGACTGTTTAACAGACGCCCTAGAAGAAATGAAACCTGAAGCGTAATAATAATATTCCATTCGGAGCACATTTCCTAATCGAATGCTAACGATTCAATGAATGATCAGACGGCAATTTAATCAGAATGTCTGTGCATATGTATGTATATACATATATACATATGTATATGCATATGTATTGATGATGATTATCTATGGGGTTGGAATTAGCGGGAAACTCTTAATTAATACAATATATGCAAATTGTCAGAGAATCATTAAAGAATAGATCGTTTCCCCCTGTGGGAAAAGTTTTGCAATCAAAGTGATATAATCCATTGTGGAAGACTTTTGGGGGAATTTTAGATATTTATATAAGTTGTTTCTTTATTTTTTGTATTTCAATTTGTTTGTAAACATTGCAGGGGATGGCTTTTGTTTCCTTTTTCTTTTAAGGCAATTTTTATAGTTATTTATAAGGAATTCGATTAGTTTCTTTGTTCTTTTTTCGCTTTTTTATCTCTGATATGTATTACACTGTTGCTGTTCTGTTTTGTAATTTCCTCTCTTTCGTTTTTCAGAGAATTATATTTTAATTCTTAAGAACAGAACACGGGCTCACTAATCGGCTTTGAAGCAACCGAAACCGAAACCGAAACCGAAACCAGTTATGGAAGAACCAAACTCCCTCACAGAATGACAGAATGACAGTTCGTTTACCTCTTTGTTCAAAATTTGGGGGGTTCCGTTCCGGCACCAAAAACCTCTTCAGTTTTAATCCGTCACTCACCGACAAAAAAAAAACAGAAACTGAAATCTATTTGGCTTTCCAATTAACTGCAATTATCTGGAAATTCGTCAAGTGCGCGCGCGTCTTAAGTCGATTGGGGAAATTCGTTCGGGTGCCGTTAAACCGGAAAAATCTGCACCGAATATACGTTTAAATGGAATCCTCCTTTTGCGTCAAAGGTGATCTTTTTTCTTTCCCTCTGTGTATATGGATCCCGTACCGATGATCCGTATGCCTTGACGTTCCCACCGAAAATGTCGGACGGGGGCGCTTTTTCGGGCTTTTCTTCGGGCTCTTTCGGGTTTCAGGTTTTTCTAGCCACGAAGCACTCGCCGAATGCCAAATGCGATTGCGAATGTGAATACGGGGAAAATCGTGCCAGTCTTCGTGCAATTTTTTGCGTTGTTTCAGCGATCAAAAGTTCTATTGAACTTGGCCGCCACCAACCACCAAACCACACCAAACCACACCACACCAGAGAGAGAGAGAGAGAGAGAGAGAGAGAGAGAGAGAGAGGAGAACCAAGGGAGAGATATACACGTATATGCAGATGGTTCTCAGGTGCTTAAACGCAGAGATAACTCTATCGGAAAAAAGTTGTCATTTGGGGGTCATAAATGTGGATGCACTTTGCACTTGCTGTTGACCGACTTCTGGGGGCAGTTTCCGCTTGGCTACAGTTTTACAATTTTACAATTAGAATTGACATTTAATTGAGCAGCGCCGTGCATCATTTTCATCAGTGCGCAATTGTCGAGAAGTGCAACATGAGTTTTCCCATGAAAATGTGTGCCTGCCTGACTGCCTGACTGCCTTGCATTTCACTTTCTTTGCCTCTCATAAATTGATAAGAGTCTGTGTGTCTGTCCGTCTGTGTTGAGGGGTCAATCAAATTCTTGGTCTGCTCTCAATTGAAATGAATTGAAAATGAAATGGCGACAAGTTCTCTGTACCAGACATTTACATAAGTCCCAGGCACAATGGGAATGGTAATGGTAATGGGAAGGGGAAAAACCTTGATTAATCTGTATATTGTATATGTATGTATGTATATAGTTATATACCTCTCGTTCTATCTAGCCTTACCTAAGCAGCAATTGATTGACAATTGTCGGTCAATATCAAAGCACAAACACAGAGAGAGCAAATCCACACAGAGGAAGAGATATGTCGGAGCTAAGCGATCTGCAGCGATCTTGGTTCTCCTTCTATTAATACTTTTTCTCTTTCCTGTTCTGCTGCACGAAGCATTCCTGTTGCACAGTCCCGACGACCAGCGACCAGAGACCAGAGACCAGCCCTAAGCCAGGAAGGACAAGAACCTCAAGGATTTTGACCTCATTTGTCTGTCGTACAATGGGGCTGACTGCCTGTCTGCCTGTCGGAGAACTTCTTGGAAAGACCTGCCTCTCTGCCACTCTGCCTCTCTGCCTCTCTACCTCTCTACCTCTCTACCACTCTGGATGTGTGTCTCTCTCTCTCTATCCCTGTGTTGTTGCTTTAATAGTTTTTATTGCCTTTTATTTGCTTGGTCGCCGCAGACACCGAACGGAGAAGGGGAAAGAGGAGAAGCCTGGGAAGAGACGCCGGCGCGCATGCCCAGTCCCCAGTCTACAGTCTTCAGTCTCCAGTATTTCAACTTCAACTTGAACATCGTGTTGCTAGGCAGAGAGACATTGCCTTGGCTCCCCCTTGAACCGATTTTGGTGGTAATTTGAGAAGTTCTTTGTCTCGGTTTCGTTTTGGGGTTTTTTTTTTTTGATTTTGGCTGTGGAGTTTCTGTATTCTAGGCCATTGGCTTTTGGGGTTGAACTCTTACTTTTATTGGCTGAAAAAAGAGCACTTAATGGTCGTCGGCATACGCAAGGTTTTCATTTTGTTGGGAACGGAACTCTTTTGAATATATTGAATATTTTGAATCTTTGCTTAGTGCACAATCTGTGCGAACCGCTGCGAGGTAAGACCTGAACTAGACTGTCACAAATTTTGATTTTGTTTGACTGGACTTGACTGGAAGTATCATGTGCAATATCATTTGTTATCTAGCCCCAGATAAGGGATCTTTCAGCGGAAAAGACACTAAAACCCCGACAGACAGACAGACAGACAGACAGAAGGACAGACAGAAAGACAGACAGACAATCTACGTAAATACATCAAGTACAGAGTATTTTTGGATGGGATGCCCTGCGTCTTGGCCATTAATATGGCATGTTTATTTGGCAAACTTCAACTACGCTGTTTGTCCGGGGTCTTCACCCATGTCAACGATCTGCCCAACACCCATGTGATCTTGTCCTGTTCCGCATGTCATACGTCGTGCTCGTATCTTGGAAAATGTTATTCAACGAAATGAGTCACATCCAGACATCAGAGGGCAGGTACAAGGTCTAGCTGATATCGGACATGTTGAGGGGAATTTTATAATCAATGGAATGAAGAAAGTGGAATGGCAACATGTACTAAAAATAGAGAAATGGCCATTCGGGATTTACTCCGTGAACCCCAGATAAGAGTACCGAGAATCCATCCTCTGAAGAGTGGTTGATGAGAGCGAGAGAAAGATCCACCCCTTATATACATAGTACTGCGTCTTCTCATCTGTCGATCCTCTCCTCTCTCATCAGATGTTGACCCTATTTCGGGTATATTTTTTGTTTTTTTTTTTGCCAGTAAACAGATACTGCGCGTCGCCATTCCTGATTGTCTGAATGTTAATATTACGAGGTCAATAATCAATAATCGAGAGCCTTACAAATGGCACTGTTAACACTAACACTTAACACGAGATGGAAACAGTATTCCATAGGTATAGGAATACACAACTGTGTATAGTAGATATGTATATTCGATATCGAGATCGAGGACAACTTACCGGAAAATTGAAATGGCTCGTGACTCAGGCAAATGTTGCGCTAACACTTGAGTGAAATTCGCTTTGGCTTCTGCTGTGAAATGTGTGGTATGGAGGAGGAGAATTCTTTGGATATTTTGCTATAGTCGGCCACTTTGTACGATATCTGGGTATTTAACACGAAAAACTGCTATATAGTCACACAACGCTCTCGTGTTAATCAGGCGTGAAGGGCTACATTGGAAAAGCACTGGTGGGAGATATGACTTTTTCCCGATTTCTCTCGCTTTTTTTCCGTCGGACGATCCGCACTCGTTTGGTTTATAACAAATTAACGTTGATTTCGCTTGAAATTATAGTTTTATTTCATTGAATTTGTTAGGCTTGTTGTTGCCATGCGGTTTTGTATTAAAATTTAAATTAATTATATATAGTAGTGTGTATATGTATGTGGTTGGGAGAGTTTTGTAGAACGCGAGAACGTGGCGCTTTTTTAGTTACACTCCGAAAGCTGGCTGCTACTCTTTTCTTTCTTTTTTTGTGTACGTATTTTTAGCCGTCGGCAATTGTACAATGGTACAGTAACAATAAATACTCGTACACGCTGAACACGATAAAACACAAATTACAAAAATATACGAAATAAAAGCACCTATGTATTTTTCCTTCCGATTGCGGCGATGAGTAAAAGAGAAATAAACGCACGTCGAACAATCGGCCCCGAACGATGATCGTGAATTGTTTCCGACTCAAAGAGAAGTCAAAAGAGAGCAACTTGATTGCTTGCTTGCTTGCTTGCTTGCCTGGCGTGAGAGTTTGAGTGGGTATGCTAGCAGAATGTGCCAGACTACCAGACTACACTGCTCAGCATGATTTGCGGATAGATTAGGTAGGGTAGGAACCCGTCACGCAAAGGCCGGTTTCTGTCCGTCGTGTTTGTGGTACAACTATCCAAACTACTTCTCTTTTCTCTTGCTCTTATTAAGTTTGTCATCTTTCTGCCACATTTGGACATTTTTGAGATGTAATTAATTAAGGATGTCTGGGCCATCGATGATTTCACTATCCCGCAAGTGAGCAATTGATCGATGAGCATCACCAAGTGACGATCCACCCCCAGGCCAGGTAAGGGCTCTGGTACGACAAGAAAGACCATACTCCTTAATATTCTTTGAGATTTAGAGATTTCTCTTAAACCGAGATTTCTTTATGGAGTGTCGCTTTCGTGGATTTTCCTTTGCATTAGGCAGCATCTGTAGCTTTATCGTTGTCTCATTTGTAGTCCCATAAACCTCTCATGGGTTTTAATAATGAAGAGGAATCGGTTTAGTGCTTTACACTGGAAAAAGCGAGATTGAGAGAGCCGAAGTCGCATTGCCGAAGCCACACGAAGGCTTGCTACTTTTGCATACTTCGCAATTAAAAGAGAGCCTTAAATACATATACAAATCTCACTTAACTCCAATCTTGCAGCACAGTGTATGACTCTCACACATTTCACTCATTGGTTAAACAAATCTCTCCAATTTAATATCACTATGCTCGCTTCTGCACGCTCTCATCTTCGCTCTTTCTCTCTCTCTCTCTTTTGATCGTAGCGAATTGATTTCTTCATGCATATGTAAATTAAACAGTTATTTGTGACGTCAGACAGAGACAGAAAATTCCGCTAGCAACGGCTTGAAACTGAAACTCCGAACATGTGGTCCCGCCCCCTAAACCTCCCATCAGACGAATCACAATCGGAAAGAGCAAACAAAACGTGCCGCGATAAGAGATAACAGATAACATGGTGTGGTGTGGCGGGGGGCGACGACTGAGGGGAGAATTTGTCAAGTTATTAGGTGGTCTGAAACGCGAAAATCCCACTCAAAGTCATAAACAAATACACCGTAACGGAAACGTACAGTACAGTAATACAGTAATGCACACTCTTATCTCAGCATGTTTGTTGAGTCCCGGTACCTGCACACAAGGTGTATTTTTACAAAGGTAAGGCATTAATTACCAGGAAGCAACTCTCTTACAATAGTAAATTACTTATTTCGGTTCAATGGCGTTGTACCGATGTACCACCACCTGAGCGGAAGAAATTGCAACCAAACAAATGCCTGACATGACAGCAACTGCACAACAGAAAGAAAGGCTTTTTAATTTATTAAATTATTATTTATCCGTTGAGCTAATATGGTAAAAAGGAATTCCCGCAAGTGAAATATGCTAATGTAAAAATGCCTTGGTTATTTTCATTCTTTAATGATCGACAGAACGAACCCAGTTGCCAAAATCGTTCAAATACCAATAATGTTCCGTTAATTGTTGCGAATTCTTGGGGCCTTGGCTTGTTTAAGAACTCTGAAAAACAGACATTAGCTGGTTCCATAGTGTAGCGGTTATCACGTCTGCTTTACACGCAGAAGGTCTCCGGTTCGATCCCGGATGGAACCAGGAGGAAACAAATTTTTTTCCATCACATTTCCCCATTTTTTTTTTTGGTATTTTTAAAGCTGGTTAAAATTTTTACTGTTTTTAAATAATTTCGATATAAAAATGAATTGTAAATAGAAAAGATTTCTTAAAAAGCTAGGCCAACTACTTACCGAAACCAGAAAATCGAATCCGGGACTGGAACCAGAAATCGTTTTTGTACAATGTAGATCACAACTTACATCTTTATTTACATGTATCGGCAGGTTGGCAGGTTGGTTGCCTTGCTAATTGGAAATGTATAACCCATACCCATATCCTTCTCCATACCCTCCATGTCCTTCGCCATACCCTCCATATCCTGCTCCATACCCTCCATGTCCTTCATATCCGGGACACTCTTCAAATATAAACATATTTTGTGCTCCGTCGCCCCAACCGGCCGGACCGCAGGCGTATGCCCACGGGATGCCCACTGCCGGACCGCAGGCGTATGCCCACGGGATGCCCACTGCATTCTTTTCGCCCCCCGGCGTGGAAACGGGACACTACAGTCCGCCTGTCCCACCATATCCAGCGGGACACTACAGTCCGCCTGTCCCACCATATGGGTGGCGCCACTGTCTGCCGCCGACCATCACATCGAGCCTGAAGTCGACGTCCAGTTCGTTGACGGCAATGAATGCGTTTGCGGCCAGCACAGAACAACAACAAAGCTCACAACAACAGAAACAACAACAGCAACAACAACACCAAGCAGAACAACTCCTACTCCAACAACAATTACAACAGAAACAGCAAAAAGAGCTCGATAGCACCACAAATGCACTCTCCTCTCTGCTTGCATTTCCAGGTCTCAGTCCCGCGAAGCGGGCTAGACTCGAAATGGAGTACGCGGCAATGGCACCAGCCGCCCAACAGCATCAGCAACAACAGCAACAGCAGGCGGCAGCAGCTGCAGTGGCAGCAGCCGGAGGACTCCATGGAATGCTCGGAGCCGCTGGCATGCCAATGGGCAGTCTGTCCGGGCTCACGGGCATGTCCAATCCGTTGGATCAGCTGAGTGTCACCAAGTCCAGTGCCGCGACGGTGACCAGCAATGCCAACTCTTCCTCGTCCTCGATAGGGGCCACGGTCACGGCCAGGGCTCGTCGAGCCATCGGGTGGAGGTGATCAAGCTGCCGCCGACCATCACCTCGAACGGGGCCTACAATCTCTCCAGCAAGGGCAAGGAGGTGCACGATCTGACCAGCGATCATGCAACCCCCGGTTCGGGTGGCGTCAATCTCAGCCTGAAGTCGACGTCCAGTTCGTTGACGCCTGCGTGGGCCGTCGGCATGGTCATAAATCCCTCGGACAAGAACAGCGACGGCGCCCCAGCGACCACCACTTCCTCATCCAGCACTGCGTTGGCCTACATGGCCAGTAGTGAGTATCAGGCGGAAACGTCAACGGACACGGACAACATGGCCGCCGAGAACGGTCTGTCGGAGTCGGAGAGCGAGGATGCCAACATACACAATGTGTTGGAGCTGCGAGTGCCCCTGGATATGGGCTGGAAGCGAGACACCGTCATCCGAGGCCTGAACGATCTGGGACAGATCCGTGGGGAGGTCACCTACTATGCACCGGGCAGTGTGGCGCCTCTGAAGACCATTGAACAGGTTTCTGCTGTGAGTTTGTAGGGAGAACTTTTTATGTCTTTCCCACACCCCATCCTTGAGCACAGGACTCTAACAGCAACTCTTTTCCTCTACAGGTCCTGCAGCAGCAGCCATCCAATCTGACACGCGAGAATTTTAGCTTCTCCCCAGAGGCAGCAGCAGCTTCTCCGAGCAGCCACAGCCGACCAAGATCTCCAAGACAGGGCAATCCGTGGCCTCCTCATCGTCGCCCAACTCATATGGAACACCATCTCCCACACCGGATTCACCAGCACCATCTCTCACACCGGAGCAACCAGCACCATCTCCCACAGACAATGACCTGCAGATCCACACCGGAGAGGAGAGCAACTTGAATATTCATTCACCTGTTGTGAATTTGGGCAAGGTGTTAGGGCTTCCGGAGAAACCACCGACAGCATTCGCCTGCTTGTGGCAGGACGAATTCTGCCGGCTGAAGTACCTGCGCAATAATATAAAAATGAAGGCCTTTAATAAAAATGACAAACGGCTAATAGCAGATACAGTCATTGACTTCCACGGAAAGATAGGATTTCTAATGACTAGGCCTGAAACAGTGAGGCTCGAGAAGGAGTTGGACGCTTTATTCAATGAAGCGTCGTTTTTTCGCCGGAAGGGTGGAGTGCTATACCAAAGGTATACGTACACTCACAAACGACGACCAATCGAAACAAATAAAGAAAAAAAACGAGGGGGAACGTTGTGAGCCGCGGCAAAGACCGCGGCTCTACCTTATACCCGGTACTCAGTCAGTATATATGTACATATGTACATACATATATGAGCTTGCGATTTATGCAATTTCTTATATGTTCGCAAAAGGGACAAATTAAAAAAAAAAAAATGGTCAAAAAAAAATATTTCAAAAAATGAAGTAAATTTTTGGAATATTATACATGTTTCCGATTTTGTTTGCATATGATTTTTACATCTGCTTCTAAATTTTTACATGACATGTATAACTACATATTTGAGACGTATAAGTGTTCAGGACAGAGAGAGAGGGAATGAGTCAGCGCTTGGCAGGCGTTGCGTAGTCACTGAAATTTAATTTGTTTCTTCTGGCCATAATATTGATCCGACCTGATCCATATTCGGCAATCTGGTAGATATGGTAATTTACCATGATTCTACGTTTTTGGTTTTCATTTATCTTAAAAATTGTGGATTCCACAGATTTTCGTCTTTTGTGGGGGCGGAAAGGGGCGTGGCAAAATTTTGAAATACACTTGTGCTGGTTTGGTATCACAGGAGCTTGGATAGAAAGTTTGGTTGCTCTAGCTTTTATAGTCTCTGAGAACTAGGCGACACAAAATACGAATGGGCAAAGTGGATGGGGTCGCGTGTGAGAGAGAGCGAGAGGGAATGATGACTTTCGAAATGGTTTTCTTCATTGTAGCTATAATAATGATCCGATCTGATCCAGATTCAACACTCTGGTAGAAATGGTCATTTTCTATGATTCTGCGTATTTAGTTTTCTTGTATCTTCAAAATTGTGTGTGCCACAGACTTTCGTTCTTTGTGGGGGCGGAAAGGGGCGGGGCGAAATTTTGAATTACATTTGGAGTAGTGTGATCACACAGGAGACTGGATACAAAACTTGGTTGCTCTAGCTTTAATAGTCTCTGAGATATAGGTGCAAATGAAGACGGACGGACAGACGGACAGACGGACGGACGGACAGACAGACATGGCTATATCGACTCGGCTATTGATGCTGATCAAGAATATATATACTTTATGGGGTCGGAAATGCTTCCTTCTGGGCGTTACACACAACCGTTATCCCCACAAATCTAATATACCCCTATACTCTTTGAGTACCGGGTATAATAAAAAAAAAAGGAAAAGTCTCAACTAGATGTTATGGACGTGAATAGGACGCACGCTTATGATCCTCATTATATATTATTATATATCATAGACGAAGATTTGATAAGAGCTTTGTTTTTATTTTCTTTTAATTTTTCATACTTTTGAACCACATGAATTATGGTTTTTATACCCGGTACTCGAAGAGTTTAAGGGTATATTAGATTTGTGGGGATAACGGTTGTGTGTAACGCCCAGAAGGAAGCGTTTCCGACCCCATAAAGTATATATATTCTTGATCAGCATCAATAGCCGAGTCGATATAGCCATGTCTGTCTGTCCGTCCGTCCGTCCGTCCGTCCGTCCTCATTTGCGCCTATATCTCAGAGACTATTAAAGCTAGAGCAACCAAGTTTTGTATCCAGTCTCCTGTGTGATCACACTACTCCAAATGTAATTCAAAATTTCGCCCCGCCCCTTTCCGCCCCCACAAAGGACGAAAGTCCGTGGCGTACACAATGTTGAAGATACGAGAAAACTAAAAACGCAGAATTATAGAGAAAGACCATTTCTATCAGAGTGTTGAATCTGGATCAGATCGGATCATTATTATAGCTACAATGAAGAAAACCATTTCGAAAGTCATCATTCCCTCTCGCTCTCTCTCACACGCGACCCCATCCACTTTGCCCATTCGTATTTTGTGTCGCCTAGTTCTCAGAGACTATAAAAGCTAGAGCAACCAAACTTTCTATCCAAGCTCCTGTGATACCAAACCAGCACAAGTGTATTTCAAAATTTTGCCACGCCCCTTTCCGCCCCCACAAAAGACGAAAATCTGTGAAATCCACAATTTTTAAGATAAATGAAAACCAAAAACGCAGAATCATGGAAAATTACCATATCTACCAGATTGCCGAATATGAATCAGGTCGGATCAATATTATGGCCAGAAGAAACAAATTAAATTTCAGTGGCTACGCAACGCCTGCCAAGTGCTGACTCATTCCCTCTCTCTCTGTCGCAAACACTTGTACGTCTCAAATATGTAGTTATACATGTAGAAATGTAGAAGCAGATGTAAAAATCATATGCAAACAAAATTAGAAACATGTATAATATTCCAAAAATGATTTGACTTCATTTTTTGAAATATTATTTTTTGCCCAAAATTTAATTTGTCCCTTTTGCGAACATATAATAAATTGCATAAATCGCAAGCTCATATATAATATGTATGTACATATGTGTATACGACTGAGTACCGGGTATAAGGTAGAGCCGCGGCCTTTGCCGCGGCTCACAACGTTCCCCCTCGTTGGTTTTAGATAGACACATTAATTAGGCGTCGTTTAAGGTATCGCTTATAAAAATATAAAAATAAACGGCTTAGCTATAACCGTTTGACCAAAACTTCATATGCCGTTTGGCACTATCCCAAATGCCATTTTACCGTTAAAAACTGTTACAAACACAGATTTTTGGTATTTTTGTAGGAAAAAAAAACGGTTATTCGTCGGCTAACGGAATTTATCGGCGAAATTCGGCATATGAAAGTTTGGTCAAACGGTTATAACTTAGCCGTTTATTTTTATATTTTTATGAGCGATACCTTAAACGACGCCTAATTAATGTGTCTATCTAAAACCAAAAATCAAGGCATTCAAATATTTTTTTTTCGACTCTTCCTGAGCTTTCAAAGTCAAAATTTCGGGGAAAAATACCGAAAAAAATTATGAAATTTGAATTTGAAAGCTTAATATCTTCCAGGCGTTAAGTTGCAGCTACAAAGTGTCTGAGTTTTATAGCTGCATTTGTCAGCTATTTTTAACTGCAAAGTTCAATACAACCAGTTGTAGGAAACTTAAGTTATGTGAAAAATAGAAGCACTACCTATGACAAAAAACACAAAATTTTTTAAAAATTCTTTAAAAAAAAACTACTCCATGAAAAAAAAACCATAATTCTTAAAAAAATTTTAAATCTCCCAATCTATTAGAAAAAGTCATTTTTGGAGACAGCGGAAAAAAAAGTTGAATTTTGTCGAGTAGTGTAATCGCTAACATTTTTTATATTTTTTAATTTAATAAATTTAAATTTATAATCATAATAATAATAACAATACCAAAAAACGAAACAAAAAAATTACCAAAACTGAGTGGAAATAGAAAAAAAAATAAGCCACCTGGTTCCATCCGGGATCGAACCGGAGACCTTCTGCGTGTAAAGCAGACGTGATAACCGCTACACTATGGAACCAGCTGTGTACCATTGGCGAAATTGCAGTTTTGTTTAGCAGCCAATGTTGCTAACATTGTTAACAGCATTTTGAAATGTAGTATGTATATATCATCCATGTAGAATGTAAATTTTTCCATTTTCATTCCTCTGCAGCGTCGCACAGTGGGGCCGACAGTCGTTTTCTTCCTGTTTTTCGTAAGAGGTAACGTCAGTTAAATCAATTTGTAAGCCGAACTTAGGTAAAGGGTATTCAAGGAACACATAGAAAAACATCTCACGAAAATGTAGGTATATATTTTTTTAAGTCAAGTCAATGCTGAAAAACAGCCCAAAAATCAGATAGTTTAAAAATAGGATATAATAATCTTTAGGACTGTCTGTGCAACGGACCAGGTTTTTATTGAGTAGGTATTGATTACTGTTCAGGGCAGCCGCAGACTGCTGCCGCGCACTGTGGAGTGCGCTCCGTGCCCGACTCGCTCTCGCGCGCTCTTGCGTGGGCGCTCTTGAGACCCACACAGCGCTCGGGCGGCCACCGGCTTGAGCATGCATAATCAGTTACGCTCCCACCCCCCGCTACGATCGGTCAACGTCTTTTCGGACTACATACATACGGTTTCTCGCCTATACATACATTTTGTGAACATTACCTACTATAACCGAATAACATAACCTACTATAACCGAAAATAAACTTAAGTGAACGAAGTCAAATACATAGACGTGCTGGTTTCATTCGACTGTCTTGTGATAGTGTGAATCCGACCGGATCCGCCCCCTACAAGCATTTACTTAATAAAGGATAACAAAAACAGAATTATAAGTTACTTACTAGTTCACATTTTATTCAACCTGAAAGATGCAGTATTTGAATAAAAATCGAAGACATTTTTGCACAATCAAACAATTTTCAACTTTGAGTTCTTATATTTCCCAATAGCTGTTAGGCTTTAAAGCTCGAAGAGCTGCAAAAACCGAGAAAGTCTTATAGGAAAAACATGAAGTGAGAGCAAAAGATATATGTTTACGCATCCGATTGGCTTTCTAGTTGAGTTGGGAGCAGCGCTCCAAAAGAAATGATCGACTTAGAGATGGCTACGAACACTAATTTTGGAGTTTGTCTATCATGCTATCTCTCTCTCCGCAGAACATTTATTTTGTGGGCAAGAAGTTGGTTCTGGTTCATAACCATTCCCTGCATATAAAATAAGCAACTACCCTCCAATACAGTCAATCCCTCTCCAGAAGGGCTCGGAGGAACTCCTTTTATTTCGCGATTGTCGGTAGTTTGTTCACCAGCTGCAGATGGCTGAGGATCTGCTTCTACAGTAGCTAGACTTGTGGCTATGAATTCTTTGGCTGTGGTTTGTCCCTGTCCTTCCGTCAGCTGCATGAAGACAAAATTCTCTTTTGCTGGAAATTCCGTTTGTTATTTCTTCTGCAGCAGGACGCGGCACAGGCCATGCGGATAATCAGGGCAATGCCGTTGTACAGAGGATCATGCTCTTCACATCTGGGAATGAAATGAACACAACAGACCAGACGTCTTCAATAGCTCCTTCCCTCCTGGTCGTGCTGGCCGCACGACCTGTTAAACAGCCTCCGTCTGCGAAATGCAGATTCAATTAGAATTTGCTCAATTAACAAACTGACAGATCCTTGTGTACTCCACGCTGCTCAGGACTTTTCTTTTGTCAGAAGAGTTTACACTTGTTTGAAATATTTCGAGTATAATATTGCTATTTATTTAAAAGCCAAAAGCACATCAATAATATCTTTCTTATGCATGATTTGTGCCTAGGTGTAAAATCCTGTTCCTGCTTAGTCGTATCATAGAATAAATTATAAATTAATGTTAATTGTAGACATATTGCACCGTTTTTTCAACCTAAAAGTATGGCCTAAACAATAAATCAACAAAAACTAAAGTCTATAAACGGAAATTCTCTGAGCAAATGAACTTCAAGCCGTAGAAAAGTAAGAGCAGCAACAAAAGAAACCAAAACTGGGCACGTAGCCCGGCTAAAACCTGGACTTGGACTAGCAATGGACTATTGGGAGTGGGCGTGAGAGTGAAACTGGAACCGTAACTGTTGTGGCTTCAGTATCGTCGTGCTGTCGTGGGACGGGGCACACCCGAGGTGCGCGGCCTGGCCGACTTGGATTGGCGCATGGGATTGGAGACGCCGTCGGTGTTGTAGCTGAGATACACGTGCGAGAGATCGACAAACTCCGGCTCCTTGCCGCTGGACTTGTGGGCCGAGATGTGCTTGCGCATGTTGTTGCCCGTGTAGGCAACGCACTTGAGCTGCCACTCGCCAATGTCCTCGTTCCAGTGCGTGTATTGGTTGATCATAGACTGGTACTCCTTGGGCACGTACGAGTTGAGGACCAGCTCGCAGAGAGCTAGTTCCCGGGACAGGCTGCGGATGTTCTCGTAGATGCCCTCCTTCTCGCGCTGGTGCTCCTGCTGCTGGTCGGCCAGCTCTGATTTGACGCCCATCAACATCTGCATCACGCGGTGGATTTTCTTGGTGATCCCTGTGCTGGCATCCTGGAGCGTAGAGTAGCGCTCCTCGATGTCGATGCGTTCGGTGGCCTTTTTCTGCAGAGTTTCGCGCAGCTGTTCTTCGGTCTTCTCGCGCTCGTCCAGCTCGGCAATAGATTGCTCCAACAGCTTCTCCTGCGTCTGAGCCTTTTCCAGGAGATTCTCGCCACCCACCAGGATTTTTCCCTCGAGAGACACCAGTTTGTTGCGCAGCTGCTCCTGCTCGGTCTTGGCATGCTCGATCTCGCGCAGATGCTCGTCTTTCCGCTGGGCCAGTTCCTCCTTCTCCTCGTCGGTCTTCTCGCGTTTCTTTTTCGGCTTCTTTTCGGCCACCTGTACAGTAGAAGACTCCATTTCGATTTCCAGCGGAGCCTCAAGTTCATCGTCGGCGGTGTCCTCCTCCTCCTCAGAGCTCGGGGGCTCCTCCTCGAGGGTGCCTTCCTCCAGCTGCTTGCGCAGGCGGGCAATCTCCTCCTGAAAGTGGCGCAGCAGGGCATCCTTTGGCTCCTCATTTATATGCATACGATTCTGAATGTTCTTGGCGCGGCTCGCATAGCGCAGTGTGGAAATAGTCTCCATATAGTTGCTGTCCGCTGGACTGATGGTGGCACACATCACGGTCTTGGAGTTGCCTCCCAGGGAGTCCTGCAGCAGTCGCGTCAGCTTGGAGTTCCTGTAGGGAATGTGCGTGCTTTTGCCATCCACCAAAGCGCTGATGACGTTGCCCAGCACCGAGAGCGAAAGATTGATCTTGGTGGCCTCCTTCAGACGCTGTCCACTGGCCTGGGTCTTGGACTGCCTCTCCGATCCAGCCAGGTCTACCAGCTGGAGTTTGCCCATCCGCACATGCTGGACACCGCCTTCGCCAAGCTCGCTCCGCTCCACTGTGATGGAGAAGATGGCATGGGACCGAGAGGACTCTTGGTTCATTTTGGTGGCTCCCACGGCGCGATTCTTATTGCCCAATCGCATGATATTCTCCAGATCGTCCGCATTGTGCACCACATAACCGCTGAGATCCTTGACAAAGACCCCGATGTCGGGCCGCTCCTTCACCTCGAGACTTTTGCTCACATCCTTGCCGAGGAGATCCCGCACCTCCTCGTTGTATATCTCCATGTAGCTGACGCGCACCAGGAACTTTTGATTCTCTCGGGCCTTGGCTATGTGTCCGAAGATGTGGGCAAAGGCATTGGGTATAATGCCCTTTGTCTGGGGCGAGTCTGGATTTCCCGACATTGTGTATGTCTTGCCGGTGCCCGTCTGGCCATAGGCCAGGATCGTGCCATTGTATCCCTCCAGCACCTTGTCTACAATGGGCCGCGCCGTGTCCACATAGAGGTCCAGCTGGTTGGAGCTGCCATCGAAGACGTTGTCGAAGTAGTACGTCTTGGGCGGCTCATTGGCCGTCACATTGGGCTTCATCACGGTAATGGCCCGGTTGATTTTATCCACGGATATGGCACTCAGGGCTCCAGCAGTCAGCTCACTCTTATCCATGGGCCTCGTCCGCACCACCACACGGACATTTTCGATTTCGTCATCGAGTTGCTGTTGCGGCGCTGCCGTTGTTGCTGCCGTTTCCTCCTGTGGCATGATGTATGACTGTCTCTGGATTATTCCCCAATATCTGTCAGCAGTGAGCAACTTTTTCTGCTAACTGCAATTACTGGGAATCGATTTGAATAGATTTTCTGCGCATTTGTTTATGCACCGTTGCTATTAGACGACCATCAGAAATATACCGAAAAGAACGGTCTCATTTTAAAAATATACGCTAAAAATACCAACGAAAATCATATTCGTCGATTTTGATATTCTCTTTAATATTACTAGCTGAATAGAACCCCCAGGCCTGAGCACATAATTTTATACGATTAATGAATCAATTGTCTACAAGACTGGCTAGATTTCAGGACTCCTTTTGGTTGGGTTGTCTATAAAATAACGTTTATAACACTTGAGTGAGCATGACATGGGACGTAAGAAAGCATAATATTGCAGTTTATGGCCGCAAATAATAGATTTAACCATTTTACAATGGCTGGGGGGCAGCACTCTGTGACGCTCGTGTCGAAGTTAATTGTTTTGGGGGCTATTGTTTTATTTGTTCACTATAATTTGGGCTATAAAGTGTTGGGGCTACTCCTTGGAAGGAAACCCATAAATTATAGTAAAAAGACAACATAATCGAATAACTAATCTCCCATGAAACAGTCTACTTTGATTACAGCAATTTATCCATTATTTTAGTAACTCCCTTGCTCATTTCAAATCCGCGCGCTGTAAAAAATCCTCGCCGTCCTGGGAAGTTTATAATATTTTTCCCTGGGAAATTGCTGAGGCTCTTCGGAAAATGTCGGGTATGGACAACAGGCAAAACGGCCCAGAATATGTTAGGCCTGCAAGGTAAAATCCACCCAGCTGACAAATAGGCTTTGAGAGGCGCATGCGCCTCTCAAAGCCTATCGGGGATTTTTTCGGGTAGGGTGAAGATCGTGCGAGCCGTGAAATTCCCCTTGGCTAAATTTACCCGTTATCCATACCTTTTTTGGCTCAACTCAAGCTCAAACCCAAATGTTGTGTCGAGCCGATCGGTTTGACACTGGACGCGCTCTTTTTCTCATTTTCGCGTTCATGTATGAGCTCTTACTCTCTTTTACTCTCACGGTATGAGTTCGAAACGATCATGCAACAAAACATCGATAACAAAGTATATTTGGTAATGTGGCGGTAATTTTGAAAATTTTCGAAACTCATATTCCTCGCTTTTGATATTCCGTTTAATATTACTAGCTAACTAGGACACTCAGGCCTGAACACAAAATTTTATACAATAGATAAAACTATTTTCTACAAGACTGGCTAATTTTAAGGACTCCGGTTGGATTGTTTATAAAATAACGTTTATAAAGCTTAAGTGAGCATGAAATGCGACGTAAGAAAACGTAAGTGAGCATGAAATGTCACGTCATTTGGAAACTTAACCGGTGGTATGGACATATGTATACCCTTTTTCATTTGATTAATGTTAAAATTCTTTTTTTCCAGATGCTTTAAAACGTAATTAATATTGTATTTTGCATATATTTACAATTTTTGACCCAATAATGCATTTGATGAATTTATTATTATTAACATATCGATCCCGATACCCATTTTCAGTCCTTATAAGAAGACCAAAAACCGTAAAATTTTCTGAGATAGAGACTGACTAAATTCTGCAATAATTGGTGCCTAGTAAAACAAACTTTTCTTAAATTCTATAATATCCTTTCCTAAAGGGTATGCAAAATGTTGCTAATCCCGTGCAAATGTTGTGGGACAATGTCGCTAATTTCGGAACACATGTTAATGGCCCATACAAATAAATGTTGCCAACGGTAAAAAACGTAAGTGAGCATGGAATGTAAGGGAAATTGTTGCGATTAAAAAGGAACTTGTTGGGATGATGTTGCCTCCAAGAAATCCTTCAAAAAGTCCCAGAAAAAGTCCCAAAAAGTACGACGGCTATTCGGCATTTAAACGGAGCACCTTGAGTTAAATCGCGAAATATACTGTTTGTAAGTTATTGTAGATCGATCCTATCCTTCCGCTTTACTTACAAAAAAAAAAAAACAATAATATCTTTCCCCTGAACTGAGCTAAAGTTCTACAAGATACATAAACTGGTGGACAATGGGTAAATCGGACATCATTTCGACTTTTTACATGGATTTTTACATGGTAACTGCACATTTCGAACCAGTTAGAGCTGCGCGCCAAAGTGCAATTGTTCGAAAGGAGTGACGAGGTTATGAACGCAATCCAATGGAAAAAATGAGGATAGTTTTGGTGTGCTGCAGGAAAGGACGATTCAAGAGAGCAAAATTAAAATGGTAAATAGTCACCCCGGTTGCTACGCTTATATTATTTTTTACATTATTATTGCTGTTATCGATTGTAATGGCAATGTTCGTTACATTCCAACGAAATACTAAATTTAAAAAATACCAAATATGTGGGGAAATTAACGATATTTGGTTTTATTTTTAAATAGTTGTTTTAATTATAAAAAAAACTCCAAATAATTAAACTAAAACCCATTGACTAGATAGAAATCAAAGAAATTAATTATCATTCTATATCTCCGTATCAAACTTGCGTTGGCCATTTTTATCCAGAGCTTCCCCTATATAAGAGTGAGTGGAGGGGAAAGAAAACGTAGGAATATAAAAAATATATCCTACAGAAGAGGGGAAAGATAACGTAGAAACTTAGAAATAAACCCTACATAAAAGGGGAAAGGAAACGTAGAAATAAATCCTACAGAAAAGGGGAAAGGTAACGTAAGAAATAAATACAAAATGGTCACAGACAGCTGTCTCATGAAAATAATCATCAAGTGGTTGGAAATATAATTTAAAAACATATGCAATGCAACAGGTCGCAAGAAAAATTCAGAAAATTCAAAATAAAAACAACGTAGAGTGGATAACAGTTTATAAAATTAAAAATTTAAGTAATCATCCAAAAAAATACCAAAACGGACTGTGGGATACGATGGTTCCCACGCCAACGCATCCATCCGAGCGAACGAGAGCCGACGTGAATCAATAGCGAGTAAACATCTGCGAGAGAGCGACGATAGAAGCCAGTGCCAGCGGAATAGATAGATTGGCGCTGCCCTTAGATTTCCTTACACGACCAGACGACGCAGAAAATTGTACTCCGGCCACCATGGCAGCGACATTGCGAAGATTCCATGGCCTGCGACTGCTAAAGTCCACGCCAGCGCTGAATCTGCAGCAGGTAAAACGCCAGGCGAACTGCCGTGCCACCAAATTTTCACGGCCCCCGAGCCAGTGGGGACGACACTGATACAGGCCCCAAAAAGTGATGTCAAATGGCAAGATTTCCCCCTTTTTTTTAAGCAAACGGTTGAAAGGCAATTGTGGGTGCGTGAATCGAACGAAAAAGTGTTTCCCGTCAGTGATAAGAAATTGCCTTTGGTCCAAGTGCAGTGAGAGGTTTACCCACAGTCCACCCAATTATGTAACTCTGTGCGAAAAATCGTATGGCTCCGACTTTTACCTGGGCAAATGCCTAATCGATTGTTCTCTACTTGCAGGCCAAGAACCTCTCCTCGGCCAGCAGCTGGGCCAACAGCAACAAGAAGGTAAGTCCCGAGTCAATCCGACCCGCAGAGCATTTCATAATAGCCGAACGGACCTAACCTCAAAACGCGTTTACTCTTTCTGCCCCTTACTTCTGTGTGCGTGTCGAGAACAGCTGATTGGCGCTGTCGGTGCCATTACCGGCGGCGTTGGTGCTCTCCTGTTCGCTCTGGAGCAGTCCGTGGATGCCAGCGACGGCACGGTGCATTCCCCTGCCCAACCATGGAACCACAAGGGCCTGTTCTCCTCGCTGGACCACCAGAGGTAACAAATTCACCAGAGATTCACTCATTCCTTTCGGGGGCTTACTTTACTATACTCCCGGCTCCCATTTCCAGTGTGCGTCGCGGCTATGAGGTTTACAAGCAGGTGTGCTCCGCCTGCCATTCGATGCAATATATTGCCTACCGCAATCTGGTTGGCGTCAGCCACACCGAAGCTGAGGCCAAGGCCGAGGCCGAGCAGATCACGGTAAGAAATCCCAAGAATGAGAGAAAGAGATAAATTTACATCCTGTATATTCCTGTGCAGGTCAGGGATGGTCCGGATGATACCGGCAACTACTACAACCGTCCCGGCAAACTGTCGGACTACTTCCCGTCGCCGTACCCCAACGAGGAGGCGGCGCGCGCTGCTAACAACGGTGCCTACCCACCGGATCTGAGCTACATCGTGTCGGCCCGTAAGGGAGGCGAGGACTATATCTTCTCGCTGCTGACCGGCTACCATGATGCGCCAGCCGGCATAGTGCTGCGCGAGGGCCAGTACTTCAATCCGTACTTCCCAGGCGGCGCCATTTCCATGGCACAGGTCTTGTACAACGAGGTGAGTGCAGCAGTGCAGTGGATTGGGATCTACGGTGAAATCAATTGACACATTTTTATTTTGTTTGTTAGGTCATTGAGTACGAGGATGGCACACCGCCAACACAGAGTCAATTGGCCAAGGATGTGGCCACGTTCCTCAAGTGGACTTCGGAGCCGGAGCACGATGATCGCAAGCAGATGCTGATCAAAGTAATTGCCATTCTCGGCTTCTTGACTGCCATCTCGTATTACATTAAGCGACACAAGTGGTCCTCGCTCAAGTCGCGAAAGATCGTGTTCGTGCCCAAGGAGAAGTAGAAATGTTTGAATTTGATTTGTGGTCTGAAGAATTGCAGTGTTATCTCGGCTTTACCCGACTAATAAAGATAAATCAATTTTAAGCAAAACAACACACACAAAGAAAACCAACATCAACTACATCGTCAACTACCAAATCAGTGTTCTCTCTATCGCCCGAACCGAACCCACACGAACAATTCGATCTAAATCCAGAACAAAAAAATACAGCTAAAATCAACTTGGGATCGCGAAGATTCAGTGGACGGACGGACAAGATTGAATGGGGAGTAAAGTTAAAGTAAACCAGCAGCAGGAAACCTAGCAAAATGTATCCATGGATGATAATATTACATTGATTGTGTATAGAAGCTATAATTCAAATTATGTATTTAAACAAAATATAAAATTGACAAATAAACGGAGATAAATATATAGCGCAGGAATTTGGGATCATTGCAGAGGAGGAGAAACAGGAATCAGTTCCAGACTTTAGTCCTTAAAGGGTTCTTTCTTCTGATTCACTAATAAATCTGATTAAATATGCATCTAATCATACGGATGGAATATGATAAGGGAAATTGAGAGTTCTTAGGGGTTTGATTGCTGATCGAAGGAAGTATCATATTAGAAGGTGTAGAAGTAGTTGTAGTAGAAGTAGAAGGTGATCCAGCTTACCATTTATTCAACAATATTTCAAAATTCCCAATATTGAGTTAGCCCTTGCCAATTTTATATAATGGGATTACAAACGAAGACCGCATCTTATAGTTTTTCTGGCTCTGTAAAATGCAGAAATATAACTTTAGTTAAATGATGCAGTGATTAAGATAATTGGCTAAATCAGAGACTAGGCAAAAATCTCAACAGATCTGTACCAATATTCAGGGGTTTTGGAGCGTTCTTTTATTGGAATATTAATTGTTTTATTTAGAAGCTTAAATTAAAGTATTATATTAATTCATCGTTCCACTCGATTTCAACTTCACTTCAACGCCAAATGATTGGTACGGTACGGTACGGTATGTATGGTACACGGTACGCACGATTTCATCAAGTAAAAACATTCGCACTGGCGCCGGCTTCCTTCCTTTCTTTCCTTCTTCTTCATTTTCAAGATCCTAATTCGGATTGCTCTACAGAAAATTCTCGTCAATTGGTTGTTGTTTCTTGTTTTATTTAAATTAATATATATATTTTGTTTTATGTATATAATTAATAAATTTTTAGTTTAGGCAAAAAACAATAATTACGCATCTTTTCTCAAAGAACACGGGCTGCTGCTGCTCATCCATCTCTCTCTCTCTATCTCTCTCGCTCTAGAAATACATGCGCCGGCCTGTTTTTTTTTATTTTTTTTCTGTTCTTTTCTTTTCGATTAGTTTACTTTTACGCTTAAATTTTACGGATTTACTTTCTTCACTTTTTCTTAAATATCTTTTGTTGCAAAACTCTGTGTATGCGCGTGAGTTAAAAAAAATTAAATAATAAACTGAATTTCCGTTCGTTTTTCGTAGGCTTTTTCATGTGTGTTCTACTTGTTGCTGGTTTTGTGGTTCTGTTGTGGTTTGTGTCTCTTAGCTAAAGAAGGGAGGAGGGGGGGGAGTAGAAGTAAAGTAACCAAACATGATGACAGTAGTTTATGACGGAAGGGACGACGACGACGACCATTATAGTGACGTGTTTGTTTGCTGTTCTTTTTACTTATAGTATAACTTGCATTTGGTTTTTGTCTGCCGTTGCTGCAAGCGTCAACGTGCAACATAACCACTCGCTTCTCATTCATCATCTTCTCAATCATCTCCGCGGCTGCCGCAGCTCAGGGGCGCATGCCACATGCCACACACAGCTTGTTTCTGTATAGATTCATGGCTGGTTCCGGCTGATATTGTTTGCTTTAGCTGGTGTTGCTGCTGTGCTGTGAGTTGGTTTTGTGGGGGCTCTGGCTCTGGTCGTTTCTGCAGCTGCCGGGATTGCTGTTGGTGTTGTTTGTTGGATTTTGTCGACTAAAAACAGCTTCCTTCTGGCGGCTGTGCCAGCTTCAGGTTCTCTTTCATGGTCATAATCCTACGAATTTCCTGCAGCATCGTTTTTATAGTGTAATCACGACTCCACCGGGCCAACATGGGCACTGATCTATGATCAACCTGTGGGAATTCCAAACAGTATAGTATTATTAATTGCTGAATCAACATGCGTGTTAGATTTCGCTCGTGCTTGAATAATTATTAAAAATTGCGAATCTTCTCTTCTCTTCTCTCTATCAAACCACCACAAGTGTATTTCAAAATTTTGCCACGCCCCTTTCCGCCCCCACAAAGGACGAAAATCTGTGAAATCCACAATTTTTAAGGTACGAGAAAACCAAAAACGCAGAATCATGGAAAATTACCATATCTACCAGATTGCCGAATATGGATCAGGTCAAATCAATATTATGGCCAGAAGAAACAAATTAAATTTCAGTGGCTACGCAACGCCTCCCAAGCGCTGACTCATTCCCTCTCTCTCTGTCGCAAACACTTTTACGTCTCAAATATGTAGTTATACATGTAGAAATGTAGAAGCAGTATACAAATCATATGCAAACAAAATTGGAAACATGTATAAATATTCCTAAAATGGTTTGACTTCAATTTTTGAAATATTATTTTTTGCCCAAAATTGAATTCGTCCCTTTTGCGAACATATAATAAATTCCATAAATCGTAAGCTCATATACATATGTATGTATATACTGACTGAGTACCGGGTATAAGGTAGAGCAGCGGCCTTTGCCGCGGCTCACAACGTTCCCCCTCGTTTCTTTTCTTTTTTACATATTTATTGTTTCTAATATCAAACAATGACCACCTGTTGTGCTAAACGCTGTGACGCTCACCGTTCGGTAGCTACACGGCAAACATTTATTTTCTGCTGGTTGTGTGACAACACGGCTCACTCTAGCTGCGCGGGTTTTGGTCATATCGGCGCTCGCGTCATTGATCTGATTAAGACCCGCTGCGGTCTCAACTGGACTTGGCCGATATGCGAACTTTTATGAGACAGACTCATAACGAATTCGCTGCTGTCCACTCGGAATTCCGGAAATTGCAGGATAAGTTTACCTCAATGGAAGCTCATTTCAAAAATCGTAGAATTTTAAATGAGTCTCCAAAGAGAAAAAAGGTTACACCTAGTTTGCCCAGCGTTCACAGTTCTAATTCTCTTACAGCTAAAGACTCTGACGTTCCTCCAATCAGTTCGCCAGCCTTGATCGACTTTGGCGCCAAGGTAATCGATGTACACGCAACTACATCGAAAATGACGGCTGGCTCTTCACATGTTGGCTGTTCACCTGTGCCTGTGTCTGCCAAGGATGTCCAACCGGATAGTATTGTTCATCCAGTGCCTGTGATTGCCCATGCTGTCCAACCGGGCAGTTATGATCATACTGATGTCTGCATCACTGTTCCCCCTACGGAAGTTGATACTGCTGTCAGCATGGAAGTCGAAGTAGTTCGTTCTCACCCGCTCGCACTGGCTCCTCAGCCAGCGCTATCCCATCTGCTCCTCGGGTAAAACCCGCCTCTGCCTCACCCTTAAACCATGTGACCCCTCTTGACCGATCTACTCTTTTCGCTGTCGCTCCTCTAAAATCTATTTTCGTCTCACGTCTTATGTAATCGGCTACGGATGCTATGGTTCGAGAGTATATTTTCTCTAAATTAAACATTAATAGCTCCTCTGACATAGTAGTTACTAAATTTTCTTTTAAAGAAAAACGTAGTATTTCCTCATTTAAAATTCTTGTTCCGGAGAAGTTTGTTAAGACTGTGCTTGAACCCTCTTTCTGGCCAGAGCACACTATCTGTCATATTTTCAATAGTCGATCACGGCCTTCGCAACCCGCTCCTCGGGTAGGAATCCTTCCAACTCCTTCTACTGATCTTCCATCCACTTCAAAAAACTGAATTCTTCCCCACCTCTAAAGATCACTTATCAGAATGTACGTGGCCTGTGCAGTAAGCTCACCAAATTACATGCTGATAGTGCAACTTTTGATTTCGACATTATCGCCTTCTCTGAAACATGGCTCAATTCATCAATCTCGGATTCCGAGATTTTTGTAGATAACTTTAACATATATAGATCTGATCGACCATCTCGAGGTGGCGGCGTCCTAATTGCTGTTCGTTCCGACTTAGCTTCCCAACTCTTTTCCATCGATGAGCTCAACACCATTGAAATTATCGTTGTTAAAATTCGTCTGTGTTCTTTTAATTTATTCATATCATGCTCTTACATCCCACCGTCCTCTGAATTTACAACTTATATGCTTCACGCTGCCCATCTCCAGTCCGTTTTGTCTCAGCTTGGTGATTCTGATCGTCTTATTGTCCTCGGTGACTTTAATCTCCCTAATGTCACTTGGTCCCCATCCAATGACTCAAACTTAATGTTCCCATCTATACAGCATGACTTTGTTGATTCTCTGTCCGATACATCGTTAGGCCAGGTAAATGGCATACGCAATAGCATGAGTAGGACCCTTGATCTCGTCTTCACTACCGATGCTTCGAGCACTTTGGTATGTCGAGGATCACCTCTATCATTCCCTGAAGATCCATACCATCCCACACTTTCAATTGATTTCATGTTACCATCTTCAAGCCCTATAAAGTCGTTTATTAAGCCTTCAAATATTTATTGCTTCAAGAAGGCTGATTTCCTCTCCTTGAATACTGCCCTATCTCAGATGGATTGGTCATTCCTTGACGATTTCCAGGAAATCGAGTCTGCCACGAATGCATTCTATAGCTCTATTTTTTCCATCTTTCCCATGCATGTTCCTTTAGCTACCCCCTCCAGAAATCTTTCTGGTCCTATCTGGTTCACCCCTAGATTAATAAATCTGAAGAATTTAAAATCCCGTATGTACAAGAAGTTTAAAAAATCCGGTTTGCAATCAGACTTTTCGAAGTACTCAATTGCAAAATCGAAATTTTCCTTATTTAATACATTGTGCTATAACAGATACTTGACCCAATGCAAGCTTAACTTTAAACGTGACCCTAAACAATTCTTCAGGTTTGTTAATTCTAAACGTAAATCTTCCCGATTTCCTTCTTCTCTACACTTAAATGGTAGTTATGCTGATAAGGATTGTGATATTGCTGATCTGTTCGCTTCCTTCTTCCAACGTTGCTACTCTGTCCCTTCCATTAACTTTCCCTCTATCCTAGCCTCATCGAACGACTTTAGTAGTAGTTACTCTTATCCTATCCCTATAAATAGTTCTAACTGTATCCTTCCCCCTTCATCGACTATGATGGTCTCCTAACAAATTTAAAATCGTGCAAGTTTTCGTTCTCCACTGGGCCAGACTCGGTTCCGAGTGCTGTTCTAAAACTTTGTGCTGAATCTCTTTGTGTGCCTCTCCTAAAACTTTTCAACTTGTCTCTCAAGACTGGTGACTTTCCCACCGTCTGGAAAGAATCCTATATAGTACCCTTTCATAAGAAGGGATCTAAATCTGATGTCTCTAACTACCGCTGCATTTCCAATTTATCTGCCATTCCTAAACTCTTTGAAAAAATCATCACGTCTCAGCTGCAACATTTTTGTAGTTCTGTATTCTCTGAATCTCAGCATGTATTCATTAAACGTCGCTCAGTTTCCACTAATCTCCTAGAATTTTCCACCTTCGTAACTTCGGGTTTTGCTAAACAGTGTCAAACTGATGTCGTTTATACTGACTTTAGTAAAGCCTTCGACTCTGTCAATCATAATCTACTTATTCATAAACTGTCTCTTCTAGGGTTCCCGACTAAGCTTCTATATTGGACTAATTCCTACCTTTGTAACCGCTCACAACGTGTCTGCTTTAACTCCTCTCTCTCTAAACCAGTTATTGTCTCATCGGGGGTTCCTCAAGGTAGCCATCTGGGTCCCTTGCTATTTAACCTATTTATTAACGATCTTCCACAAATGTTATCTCATTCCCGTGTCCTAATGTATGCTGATGACGTTAAGCTATGTTTTTCCTACAGTGACCCCTTTTCCCCACTATCTTTGCAATCTGATCTTGATGCCCTTAACAACTGGTGCCTAATCAACATTCTACTTCTTAACATTTCTAAATGCTATATAATGACTTTTCACCGCCATAAGCCATACCTTTTCGACTACTCTATCAATAGCTCTATCCTTCAACGCCTTTTCAAAGTTAACGACTTGGGCATTACCTTTGTACCTAACCTATGTTTCAACTCTCATATCTCTACTATCTCTAACAAAGCCAAAGGAGTCCTTGGATTTGTCAAAAGATGGTCTAAGGAATTTACCGACCCGTATACTACAAAACTTCTGTATGTTTCTCTGGTCCGGCCTATCTTGGAATATGGTTCTTGTGTCTGGTCTCCTCATTACCAAAAATTTCAGGATATGCTCGAATCAGTACAAAAACAGTTCCTCATCTTTGCCCTCCGGGGACTCAATTGGGACCCTTCGATCCATCTCCCTTCTTATGAAAGTAGGTTGCGCCTAATTAATCTCCACTCTCTTAAATCCCGTAGAATCTGCCAAGGAGTTCTCTTCCTCCATAAGCTTCTCTCTGGGGAGGTCGAATCGACTGCCCTCATCAATCTTATTAGTATTGCTGTTCCTTTCCGCCCGACTAGGCATTACTTCCCTCTTCATCTCCAACTCTGTCTTTCTAACTACTCGGATTATGAATCTTTCCGTAGCCTTTGCCGTAACTATAACCAATTTTTCCATCTGTTTTCCTTTGATACTAGTTCTAATATGGTCAAAATTATCTTAATCAATAACTTAATTTAATTTAAATTGCTTTAATTGGGAATTGTTCGGCTATCGGCTCTTCTCTTATCTAAATTTGGCTGTTGGTGGGATCTTATCGACTACTGAGCCGATAATCAGCCCCACCGGGTCTGAGTATTGGCATTGGCCCTTTAGTTTAATTAGTTGATATGTCATTTTACCCTTACAGTTTAACTGTACATTGTTAAACTTTAAACAAAATAAACAATAAACAATTAAAATAGCAGTGGCAATTGCGTTGTTTTGTGTTTTTACTTACCACGCCATTGTTCTGGTTAATGCAATTAATATTAACTTTAGTTAAAAATCTTAGCGTGGGTGGCTCATCCGGATAGCGTTCGTTGCACTCAATCTTTAGTGAATACATTCGATTCTCAAATGGTGTCTGCAAGCAAAAGATTATCCAATTTTAAAATTTCATGAGCTGCTCTCCACTATAAACAAATCCATTCAACTCTTAAAACGGTTTGCGATTACGGTCATGGCAAGTGTCGATGAGTCAGCCATCGGCCATCAGCCACCAGACCAGACCAGACCAGCCCCCCTATAGCCTTGGTGCAGCCAGACTCTGCCTCTGCTTTGGAGAGGTCTCCCATGAATCATGCGACGGCGCGCGCAACATTCCACGGCTATACAAATATTTATTGCATATTTATGAGTTGAAACTACGCAGAAGGATCGGCTTTGAGATGCAAAGTGTACGAGATCCCAAACAGAGATTTAATGCTCTAAACTAACGACTTGTTCTATGAAGATCTAATTTACTTTTTTCTTTGTGAGAGCGAGTTTTATATTATTTGCAAGCAATATATTTCTGGGAAGCTAAAAGATATCCTTGGCATACGTTATCTTAACTGATTCCATCAAATTGTCTATATCTAGTGACTTTTATAACATCTGTCGCTCTCCTCTTCGCCACTGATATAAAGCTACTCTTGCCATGGCTACATGGCTAATATTTACAAATTCTCTACTCATTAAGGACATTAATCAGTGGGAAGATATGAAATTAGCTAGCTTTCATTAGAAAATGTGCCACACTCTCACAATTTACGCAATCAAAATGATAAAATATCAATAATCCAACCGAAAGCACTGATAAGAAGTGCCCCTGCATGGGTCTGGTCTTATCAAGTGACGTATCCAATAGGAAAACGGTTCCAATCGGAACCAATCTTTTGCGGTCGTCTGCAGGAGGAAGGACACTTACTCTAGGCGGACCAATGATCATGCCGATCCAGTAGGTGAGTGTCATATCATCGTCGTTCTCCAGTCCCCACGAGATGGTGCCATCGCCTACACCCTTCTGGCCCTGATCCAGCTCCTCCAGTAAGCGGAAATTTCGTGGCACCACTGCAAGAAAGAACAAGAGCTCGAATCAAATCGATGACATAATAAATTTCCATTGAAAACTTTTTGCAAATAACTCAAAATGATGGCCCACAACACAACACCGCCGTCCGTCGTCATTCGACGCCGTTCCAGCGTGTTTTCTGCTTCCCTCGCTTCTGCCCCCACCGCTCACCCCGCCACCTACGGTTGGGGTCATATGGGGACGAACAACTGCTGCTGCTACTGCTGTTGTTGTTGTTTGCTCTTTGCGTTGTTTTCCTTTTCGCCCGTGTGACTCTCTTCGCACGCATTTTCGTATGTTTAAAGAGTCCAGAGCAAAGAAAAAAAAGTATAATAAAGACTAAACGAAAAATAAAATCATATCCCAATAGAGGAAGGGTGTGGTGTGGTGCGGTGCGGTGAGGGGAGAACCTAGTCAGGTCCGGCTAAAACCCCACCCCACCCCATCCCAATTGCAGACATAATTTTTGCATTTGCAAAAACAATTTCAAGCAAATGAAATTTGCAGCTAATTTAATTAGAAAAGAAGCAGATTGGCCAGCAGCAGCAGCAGCGACAGAGTGAAAAACGCACGGAACGCCAGAGTGCGGTGCGGAAGAGGAAGAAAAAAACAAGTAAGAAAAAAAGGAACACAGCGAAGGGCAAGCGGGGCGACGGCAAGAGGGGGGTGTCGTCGACCGAAACTGTCAAGTCACGAAGCGAAATTACTGCAATTCCTGCATTTAAACTGGAATTGTTGAGCACCAGACGGAGCGGCGTGGCTGGCCCCGATCAATCCAATATGAAATTATAATCACACCGCACTCGCGGCCTGGCTTTTATCGGCTTTCGTAGTGCCTGTTTCTGCCTCTGCTTTCTTTTCCATTTTCACACGGTCCATGCAGCAAAGACGGCGACAGGGTGGCGTTCTTTCCCTTTTTTCGCCAGAAAAACCGATTTAAACGCGCCAGAAATGTAGCTCACATATTGCCAATATATTTACGCACGTGTTTGATGGATTTATTCCTTTGCAAATAGTTAATTTAACAATTATTTTCTTACCAACGCCGGTACTTGATGTATTCGCCATTGTGGATGTTAACAGTGTGACCGCGGATTTGTCTATAAAATATACCGTGTGACCATCAGAAACCGTGAATTCGTCAGCTCAATTTCGACGTCAAAATATACTAAAATGTACACAGTAAACGGTGCTTAGCCCACCTAATCCCCTCTAATTAAACAGGTGAACAACTTTATTTAAACCTTGTAGATCACATCACTCCTATTTACTCACAAAAAAAAGACCACGATATCTTTCACATGAACTGCGCTGAAAATGTTTAAGTTTTATTATTATCAGTCAGTGTATTTTAATACTGACGGGTCTACAAAGGGCTAATCGTTGCCAAAAATATACCAAATACATGCAAAAAAAGTACTAAAACTACTTTAAATAGTAGGCTTATTATATTTAAAAGGCTAGTAAAGAAGGGAGTTTGTTAGAAAAATAAAGACAGACTTTTACTTGAGGAATTGTAAGCAATAATTCAATTAATTCTTGTAAAATAAATAAATATGGCACCATGCTACGGCAACGCGTTAAATACCAAAACAAACATGCGCGAAAATACCAGAACGCGTGACAGCTGCTCTGCCGCAAATTGCAACGCGTCAGCTTTTTAAATGAACAAGTACATTTCCATATAAATTATTAAATAATTGGCAACCAGGGAGCACTCTATTGATGCAAGTGCACTAGAATACTCGCCATGGAATCCCTCTACCATCAAACGAATCACACGGTCAAGGAAATCGAGCATGCCTTTCAGCGGCTCGGCCAGATTAGCATCCAGGAGGCGCTTGACGTGGAAAACGAAATTCAGTTAAAAATAACGCAAGCCAATTCGTGAGTCATTTGAGTCCTATTTCACAGACCCCACCGCTATAATTTCGCCACACCCACCAGCAATTGCGACCGGCTGGATGTGCTGCTTTTCAAGGTGCCGCCCTCGCAACGTCAGAGCTCTAAGCTACGTGTGGATCAGCTCAAGTACGACCTGAGACACCTGCAGACTTCGCTGCAGCATGCCAAGGACCGGCGCCACCGCCGGGAGCAGGAGATCTCGGAGCGGGAGCAGCTACTAAACCATCGGTTCAGCGCCAACAACACGCAACCGGAGGAGACGTGCCTGCAGCTGGACTACGAGCTGCAGCACCACACGCAGCTGGGCAGTGCTCACAGAGGAGTGGACGACATGATCTCGTCGGGCAGTGGCATACTCGAGAGCCTCATATCGCAACGCATGACACTGGGCGGAGCCCACAAGCGCATCCAGGCCATTGGGAGCACTCTGGGCCTGTCCAATCATACAATGAAGCTGATAGAGCGCCGGCTGGTGGAAGATCGCAAGATATTCCTGGGGGGAATGCTGGTCACGTTACTGATCATCGGACTGATTATATACTTCTTAGTGCTGTAGAAAAAGGGAAAGGGAGGAGCATTCGCATTCGTTGAGTTTAAATTAAATGTACTCTATTTTGTAAATGGTAAATGCCAGAGAGTTGTTATTAGCCGAAAACTGGGTGTGGAGTTGCGTCTAGTCGTCGTTCTCTAGCGAGATGTTACTGCCGAAGCGCTGGTAGAGATGCGCCTTCAGTTCGTCCATTTCCACTTTGATTGCTTTGGCCTTGGCCTCAATGCTGGCAATCTCTTTAATGACCATATCCTTGGTCTCTGCTAGCAGCTCCTGCGTCTTGCCCAGCTTGTGTGACAGAAATACCTCTCCCACCAGGAAGGGAATGTCCTCGTCTTCGTCGAACAGCTCAATCTCGTCCAGTGCCTCCTCCACGCACTTCAGCTCGTTCTTCTTCACGTCCAGCTCCACCTTCAGGTCATCCATGCGAGCATTGTGCTTGGCAAAGCGATTGATGCGCTGCTGATCCTCGAAGGAAATGTGTACATCATCGTGCTGTGGGTTGGGAACGATGGGAAAGATGTGTAGGAGTCACCGCAAAGTGAGGTTACTTGTCGCCGCCAGCTGTTTGGGCAGCTCCAGCGGATGATTCACGGCCACTTACGTTCTGGAACACCTTGTTCGCGGTGCTTGCAACTTTAGCGGCCATTTTCTATTGCTTTATAGTAGATTTAATTAATAAATTAAAGAATTTTACAAACAGTTGGTGTTCGCTAGTGCAGTGTGACCGCAGAATTATCGATAAAATATACCGCCCAACAATTAAAAATATACCGAAAAAAACGGGCTCAATTAAAAAATATACCGTAAAAATACCGACTAAAATCATATTCCTCGATTTTAATATTCTGTTTCATATCACTAGCTGAATAGGACACTGAACCCTGAACAAATAATTTTAACTGCTAGATAAAACAATTTTGTATAAGATTGACCAATTTGAAAACCCCGTTTATTGGATTCGGTCTAAAATAAGGTTTAAACGAGATAGGTCAGCAGGTAAGTCCCTTTTGTTACATGGCAACTACACGGTAACTACACATCGGTAACTTATTTACGGAGTATGAACCCATCGTATACCCTTTTTCTGAATAAATGTTACAATACTGCTTTTCAAGCTGCTTTGAAGACTAAGTAATGATGAATTTTTCTCGTATTGAAATGTTTCATGCATTTAATTAGATTCCGGTATATATATCTCGATCCCGATTTATATATTTAGTATCAGCAATAACACTAAAAACTGTAAAATTTCGTTGAGATAGCTTTAAAATTAATCTATGCATCAATTGGTGCCTGGTATGACAAGTATTTCTTAAATTCCATGTCCTAAGCAAAATGTTTCTAATTCTAAAACAAAAAGTCCCAATAAAATATAAGGTCTGACCTCTAAATATACCAAAAATATAACATATTTCTCGATTTTGATATTCTGTTTCATATTACTAGCTAACAGGGACACTCAGGCCTGAAAACATAATTTTACACGATAGATGAAACAATTGTCTACAAGACCGGCTAATAGCCCAATAGGAAAAATAATGCGAGGCGTTTACACTTAAGCCGCATCATTTTGTCAGCTATTGTTGGCTCCACCGAACAAAAATTACGTGCTACTGACTTTAATTTTCAAGTGGCACTTTTAAAGTAGGAATCAGTGCGCCCCAAAAGACCTTTCAAGTCTTTGTGTTACCATTTTGTTGCTTGCAATCAGACTTATTTTAATTGAAATGTTCAGGAATGGTTTGGCCGCTCAAGTTTAAATTGAATTTATTGTTTGATTCGCCAAAAATACCCCGATACCGCATCGAAACACCGAAAGTTTTCAGTATTTTGGAAAAATACTTGTCAGAATACGGTAACACTTGCGAATGATGCGCCGAATGTTGTATCATGCGGCCGCATCATTGTCTTCTTCTATCTACAGGGCTCTTATGGGCATCCATTTAACAGAAAAATCAAATGATGCGCCCTAATGTAAAAAGGGTAGAAATAATACCGGAAAAAAAACCTCAACAAAAGTTTATGGGTTTGTCACCTCGCAGAAGCTGAGATCTGTAAAATATTCGGTTTGTCACTTCGCAGAAGATGATTGTGGCAGCCTGAAGGTGGAGCCACGGGTCCAAGTATAAGACGATGTAGTTAGCGTGACGCACAGTTTTTACATTAAAACGAGGGGAACGTCCGTGGCAAAGGCCGCTGCTCTACATTACACAGTCGACTTCCATATAGCGAATCTTAATGGGACCAAAAAAGAATTCGTTATACAGAAAATTCGTATGATTGAATTCGTAAAAAGAATTGAATTTCAGTGTTCTGGAAATAAATTTGGTATATAGAAAACTTCTTTGAACGGGTACGACTGTACACGGTACTCAGTTAATATATATGAATTATGAACTTTGTACAACCTATTTTACATGTATGTCATTTGGTATCGTTATTCGCAAAATGAACAAATTGACTTGTTGCAAAACAAAAAATTATCTTTTTAATTTAGGTTGGCTTTCATATTTCTTTAAGCTTTTGTTAAGATATTGAAAATCAATTTCTTCATTCTGGCTGTAATATTAATCATATCTAATTCGGCAATCTGATAGATACATATGGTAACTTTCTTTGCATTTTCGGTTTTCTGGTTTCATCAAAATTGTGAATGTCAGAGATTTTCCTCCTTTGTGTGGGTGGAAGGAGCCTGGCGAAATTGTAATACAATTTTAGCAGTGTGATATCACAGGAATTTGAATGCAACATTTGGTTGCTCTAGCTCTTATCGTCTCTGCGAACTAGGCATCAAATAAGACCGAACTAAGGACAGAAGGACGGACGAACGGACAGACAGGCTATGTACATATGTATATCGACTTGGTTATTCGTCGGAAACGCTTCCTTCTGGGTGTTACACACAACCACTTTTCCAATTTTCGAACGTACCCTTATACTCTTCGAGTACCGGGTATAAGAACAAAATTTAAAAAAAAAACCAAAAATAAATTATACAAATATGTATATCGAAATTATTAAACATTATTATTATAGAGGGACATCCTTTGAGATGGCATTTATTATGTCCATTTTCTGACGAGCAAATACTCATATTATTTTCCAAATTGATTTGGGCCCCAATCAATCCCAATACGAAAATGATTAGCCAAGTTATGGCTTCCTTGGTTGGCCAATCATCCGATTCGATTCGGTCACTAATTGTCTGCACATGTTACAAATTACGCAAAAACTAATAAATAATTATGGTTAATCGCAATAATTAAATGGAATTTCTTCTCTCAGTCGAATGCAATTAAATTTCCGTTGGCAGCTTAGGAGAATTGCGTTAACACCTCCCGCCTCCATATCACACCCACCAGCCCACCAACCCCGACCCAATGGGTGTGAGGGAAATGGAAAATGGAATATCTCGGATGAGGAGAATGGAGAACGGAGAATGCATTTGCCACTTTCATTTCCCTTTCGGAATATTATCAGAATATGCAAATGCAATTAGACATTAAATGCGAGGCGGGACAGAAGAGACAGAGAGAGAGAGTGTTAATATCCTGGAGATGACTTTGGTTTAGTTTGCATCGGATTTGCTTTTCCGCTCTTCCGCCCTTCTGCACTTCCGCCCCACTCCGCCTCGTCCTCTTTTCCCCGAAAAGCGAAAATCCCTGTGGGCATTGTCATTTTACAAATTGGAATCATTTTGGTTTAAGGCAAAGGCAAATATTTGCATTTCGGCGAACAGATGGCATGGAAAGTCACTTCTGGCCTACATTTCTGCCCGTTTCTATGTAAATTAATGCCTAATTTATTGAATTTGCATCGGGATCCAATGCAATTTCATTCGAGTTTTAAAAGGGAGAGAGACGGAAAAACCTTTCGATGCAACAAGTTGCACGTTGATTTCAATCTTTGTATCTCTGTATCTGGCAAATTTCATCAGTTTATCAGTTTTGCATTACAATCAGATTATCACACAAACACACACACACACACACACACACACACACACACACATACACACACACACGAAAAAAGGAGGCGGCTGTGGGGGTTCTGGAAAGGGAAATGATTTAGTTCTGCTGGAAAATTCGTTGAATGAAAAATTGCTGTATTTAAATTGAAATCGTTTTTCTGTTGATTTGGGGCAGAATTTATTTGCCGAAATTGTGTGTTAAATAATCATAAAATAGCTATAGAATATTTATCAGAATTAAATTTTCGGGTTTTAGAGAATTAAAGGCTTGATTTTGTGTGTTTAATTGTAGAATAAATACACTGGGGATTTATAGGATAATTCATTTTAATCTTTTGGTATGGTACAGAGAAATGGTTATAGAACATGCAGAACATAAAGATCTTTCAACTAGAAACCCTCTAAACTTTCGCTGGCAAACTATCTTAATTTTTTTTTGCTTTCATCTTCTTGCCCATTACCAATCGGTTCCCATTGAGCATTGACCCAGTTTTGGGTCATCAAATGACGCCACATTGAGTGTCACATATGGGGCACGCCCAGTGGAAAAAGGATTTCTGTTCATCCTCTGCCACATGATGGTGGGGTCTACGCCTCAAGTGCGTTGATGAGGCCCACACGAGGGAAATCAAAAGACATGGCGTCAATCAGTTTGCCACTAAACCAGGCAGCCATTGAGGCAGCAACCGAGGGAGGCAGCAGAGGGAGGCAGGCAGGCAACAGAAGTTGCAGCTGTTGGTTGGTTGTAGGTTTCGTGCTTCCTGCTCACTCTGCTCTCTGCTGCTGGTGCGGGCAGACCTTCATCTCTTATATTTTCTCACTACATTTATCTTTGCTCTTCTTCGCTCAGTTCTCGCCATATATTTTTTGCCACACATTCTCTCTGCAGTTGGCGACCAGCAGCAGCAGACTGCAGCAAGAGGTAGTTAAACTTTGCTTAGTTCAGAGGTGTATTGATATATTTCGTATCCGTACCGTACCGTACCGTTGGTTTATTTACTCGTACATTTGCCCAACCAACTATTTCGTTGTTTGTCCATTTTGCTGGATCTGGATGGATGGGATGTGTTCTTTGATTTCGATTTCATTGCACACAGGTGAACACGATATTTGGGCAGCAAAAAATCCGGCAACTGAGACAGTGCCTGGCAACCGTATCGGTCCGGTAAATGCTGTTTGATGATGGCAACTATTTGTATCTGTATCTGTAGTTCGTAGCAGTATCTCTCTCAGTGTGGAACTTTGCCAACAATTTCTGATATCCCAGCGACTATTTGCAGATTTCTAACCCTTGCTCTATCTATCTATGTATATATATTTATGTATGTACCTCCGAGTGGTCTATAGACCATTTCTCTCTCTATGGAGTGGAGTGTCCTTAAGAGGTGTTAATATTTAATGTAGAATTTCGCTTATATATGCACGGGTTTAAGTTTGCATCCGACCGCCCCCCTCTATACGGCCACTCTCTCAGCAAATTGAGTTAACGTTTTCTGGTGTCTCATTTCGCATTCCGTTTTCGTTCCTCTTTATTTTGGATTCGATTGCAATTTGTGTTATTAAAAGCAGTAGGACATCGAGCCATGCCAAGCCATGCCAAGCTATACCATGCCAGGCCATTGGGGCTCTGAGCCTTCGCTTTAATGCGTTAATTTATCACTCCACTCAGCAGCGGCAGTGGCAGCGGCAGTGGCGTTGTTGTCCTCCACATAAGAGAAAGTCACGTTCTTGAAGAGAGACTCGACGGCTCGACGGCTCGACGACTCGACGACTCGACGACTCGAAGACTCGACTCGGCTACTGTTGAGAGGCTTCGAAAGGATTTATGGGTACACTTAAGTCCTGTGCCTTGATGAGGCGCCATTTGAGTTTTGTTTTGGCCTCTCGACAGGTGCAATATATAATCTAGAAATGAATGATAATGGGTTATACCCATACGAATATACAGATACTCGTATGATTAACCCGATGAGTGATATGGCAATTGGATGGAGCCAGCAACGACATTTGTTAATGTTCTTTTAATGAGCGTGCGAGCGGAAAGTTTATGGATCAGAAATAGCTCTCGTTGCTGTCTGGCAAATGGTGTGGGAAGACTCATTAAATTATGCCATTAACCAGGCACTGTATTTATTGGTAGCCGACTATCCATTGTGTGTGGCCTTCAACTTCAGTCGTAACAGATTCTTTGTTGGCCTAAACGAATGTAATTGAGTGCAGCTTTTGGTTAATTGTAGGCCGCAAGCAACAAAAGCCATTTGTCTGTCTCTAATCACTCGAAATTCTGTTGAAAATGAACCAATGAATGTTTCCGACATGCCACACAAAAGGGTATGCCATAAAAGGGTATCCGTAAAGGGGAGGACAGGCTGGACAGGCTGCTGACTGCTCATAAATAAACCATCATAAAAACTCTCACTCTCCAAGAGGATGTTCAATTCATAAATAATAAGTGGAATCCAGGTGAAATTCTGTTCTCTGCTCTTTTGATATGCAAATAAAAACGGAATTCCTTAGCCCGAACTGGACCTCAGAACTTTACAGCTTCAGACACCACATGGCGTATGCGCAATATATCTACGAATACTTTTCACCGCAATCGTTTTTCCTTTTTCGTTTCGTTTTTGTTTTCGTTTTCTTCTCCGTTTCTTGTTTTCTATCGCATATTCTGTAAAACATTTCCACAATTCAATTGAATTGTGGCAAACTGTCCAGAAACATGTTTTGGGGTAGATGTAGGTTTTTTTCCTGGTATAAGGGGCGCCCCGGGCCTCGGGCAAATTTGAATTGTCAAAATTGTAACGAGTTTTTCGGTGTTCCTCGCAACCCTCTCCATTGGCCATTTTGAACCCGTTTCGCTGACATAAACTGCATTGAAATGTCATAAAAATTGAAACACGTTCCTCGTTCTGTTGCTGCCCGTTTCCTCATCCAGCCGCAGCGGATCCTGCTCCTGCTTCTGCTCCTGCTGCATGTCCTGTTACTCCTGCTCTTGGCCTGACATTGAATGGCAGTTCTGGCCCATCCCTGCTACATTGTTGTTGTCGGTTGTCGGTTTTGGCCTGCTGCTTTGCATACAAATAACGGTAATCTTTAGCTAGCCATGACATTGGCTCCACGCAACACCCAGGCCACCCAAAGCCAGGCCCATATCCATGCTCATCCTTACTTTTATATCTCTCTTTCTCTGCCACTGGGCTCTGGTTCTGGCTCTGGCTCTGACGAGGTCCCGACTTTGTCCATTTCGCTGATGCTGCAGTTTTGCACTTTACACGTGGCCCGAATGCTGGCCCAAATGCTGGCCGCCTGCCCGCCTGTCAGGGTCGCGGCCAACACGTGTGGGTCCGGGGTTACTCCAAAAGGGATATTATGAAAATTTATTGTTTTACGTGCGAGTAATTTTGTGCAATTTTTGAAAGACTGCGCCAAAGGTCTAAATCAATGCGAGGGTCTACGACTGGTGACTGGTTGGAGGTGGTTACATAGGTTGGGAAACATCTACAGACATATCTCTTTGGTGCAGCATAAATTTGATAAATTACTGGTAATACGAGTATGTTTGCCTCAATTATTTTTAATTATTTAGTTGAATTAGTTTCGAGCATTCTCTGAATCGAAATCCGTTTGACTGACACAGACATGGACACAGACAAACACAGAAATCATAAATGCAAGTGCTCGGGTCGACTCGGGTCGGGTCGGGATGGGTTGTGTGGGTCACTCAACTGCAACCTTCAGCCTAGGGAAAGCTCTACGCCTGCATTTTATTGCACATCCATCCACAAGCCTATTGTGGGGTGGGGGGCGGGCTTGCCTGTGGGTGGGTGTGACTCGAATACTAAACGACCGCCCGCCCCCAAATAACAAACAAAATCGATTTGCATTTAATTGCATCTGCGGCTGCACAAATTTCCAGAGTGGATCCCACATAGAACGACGAACGGGACCCGGGGAGGATTCGGGGAGCGAATTCTGTAATCAGAATTATTGTTCAAATTGTCGTAATGTTTATCCAATTTGTTTTGTTGGTTTAGTTGTTGTTGCTGCTGTTGGCCTCCCCCATGCATGTGTGCATGAGACTTGTCCCGGGACATTGGTGTGGCCTGGTACTCATTCTGTGTTGGTATTAGTGCCAGTGTTAATGTTAGTGCTAGTGTGTGTGTGTGTGTGTGTGTGTGTGTGTTTATTTTATGGCCATAATCCGATTAGAGTGTGTTAACTGCTGTGCAGAACTTGGCCAACACCTTTTGTTAATTACGTAATTGTTTGAGGTAAATATTGTCAACAGTTTTCAACAGATTTCACATTTGTGAAGCAACCACTTCAGTGGCACACGCATATCATATCGATGATCCTTTTTCGGAACATTACTTTATGAAAATGAATCGTTTTTAATGACAGACAGAGAGAGAGCTAGAGAGAGAGCGGCAGATAGAGAGACCGAGGAGCATGGATAATGCTATTTTCATTTGATTTGGATTGACTTTTAGTTCATGGAATTGCATAAGAATAATCTGCATAGATTTTCTACATATAAGTGCATGAGTGGGTGTAAATTACATACATATACCCCCCGCACTGTGGCTGATTGCCATGCCATGGTCTTAGCATAACTTGACTTCCTACTTCTTTGTCATCAAGCAAGATCATAATTTGCATTTTCCAACTGCAATCAGATGCATTGAGAGTGCCTCAAAGGCAATCCACTCGGGGCAGAGCAGCTCCTGTCTGTGCCACCACCACCACTCCCATACCGCTCTCCCATCCCCAAAGCCATGTAATGTCATCCCGGCAACGCTTACATATCCAATCTCCATCTCTATCTCTATCCCTATGACTATCTCTTTCTATTCATCGTTCCCTGTCTCTCTCTCTCGCTCTATGGGGTGCCCTGCTTGTTATGCATTCGTTTGTCGGCACTTTTTTCATGGCGATTGTTCTTCTTCCATGTTGCTGACAACGTCGTTAGCTATTCAAGTTTGTCAATTAAAAACATAATCCCCAATCAGAAGCCAATAATACCAGGCCGTTGCCAGAGACATGCTACCCAATCCCCTATTCCCGATGCCCGATCCCCTATCCCAATCCCAGTTCCTGCTTCTAGCTCCGACTATGCTTCTGCTTCTGCTCCTGCCCATGCCCCTGCCTCTGCTCTTCCCCTATGTCTGGCCACTGGGCCTCAGATAATCTGGAATGGACTGTGGCACTGGGCACACCATCAAAAAGTTTGCCACGTTGGAGACACTGAAACGACATTGTCATGGCAAAAGTAAATATTATTTCTTCGTTTTTTTTTGTTTTTCACTGCTCTCCCTCTCTCTATCTCTTTGACTCTGTCTCGCTCATTTTTTTTGTACTTTCTGGTATTTCTTTTTTGTAACATTTCTGTGGGAACCGTCTGTGCTGGGACGGTGGGACGGGGTGCCGGCTGCCGGGTAATTGCTACGATTTCCATGACTTTTCTGATGCAGTTCAGCCATTAAAATAGCAAGAGATAGACAGAGAGACAGAGAGACAGAGAGAGAGAGAGAGAGAGAGCAGAGATCGGGGAACGGGAGCTAGAAGCGGGGAGAAGTTAAAGTTTTGATTGAATTTGAAGTGGATTACAATAATTGGGAATTATTTGTGTAAATTTGTAATCTTTTGGCAATCAGTGAACAGTGAAGTGTCTAATGAAGGGAAATCTGCTATAACGGGGCTAGACGGGAAACAATAACGAGCAAAATACAAATCAAAACAGAATTTAATCCATTCATAGCTTTATTGAACATGTTCCATTAGTTTTACTTAAGCCCCTACTAAATTGATTTTGTATATCTCCTTATTTTTCTTTAGGTTTTCCCAACTCATTTCCGCATGGCCCCTATGCACATGATGTGATGATGCCTGCTGATGTCCGGCTGTATCAAAGGCTTTGGCCCTGGCAAACACTTTTCAATTACGCTCTTTGATCCAAAAACAAACTCCATAAAAAGCAACAACAACTGGAAAAACAGGGGAAAATCTGAACAGATTTTGTTTGGCTTTAGAATGCATTGCAATGTGTGTGTGGATTTTGTTTGCATTTAATTTGCGCGCTGTTCAAATATATTTGAAAATACAGAGAGAAATAGCGTATCGTATCTATTCCAATCCCCCCCCCCAACTGTGTATCCATAGAGGGAGAGGGCTTAAGCTGCAGTTGGGTGTGTGCGGGGAGAGAGGGGTAGGGGTAATGCAACAATATGAATAAAATAATGAGGATATTCTAATTTACATTTCACTTTGGAGACATATGGGGTCGGTCCTCTGCCACTCTTCCACTCTTTTACTCTTTCACTCTGCCACTCTTTCACTCTATCACTCTTCAGAGTGTGTCAATATTTGCCGGTTAAAGTTGCCACAGAATGTTGAACTTTCGCCCTGAGTCCACCAACGGAGTCATTGTGGCAGGTCCTGGGCAAACACAATCGCTCTACCGCACATTTGTTGGCCTTTTCTCGGAGGGATTTGCCTTTGCTTTTGGCCCCCGCCCTCGTCCACGCCTCTTTCAACTCAACTTGTCTGCGGTTGGCTTTTGACCAGCCGTTTATGAACCTCAGACCCGGTGAACCTCGTTACTCAGGTCTGGTCCGACTTAGCTTTCCTCTTAGCATTTTCCCCATTAATAATTGCACTCTTTTTGATATTGCAATTAGTTAGCATTTATCTGCACTGGCTTATGGCTTATGTACACATAAGTATCTGCCTTTTGCTTTGGTGAGTCTCTCGCGGGGAGAATACACTTCTCAGCTGAATAAACACTGTACTGGGAGCAGAAGATAGAGAGAGAGAAAACCAGAGAGAGAACTGCGAAACAACGCTCAAAATAATCAGATTTGGAGTAAAGTGAAAAGTGAAAAGCTTTTAATGGCATTTGCGTAAATTAAATGCTATTAAAATTATTTTCATAGCTGCTACTGCCACACACACACACACACAGGGAAAAGAGGGAGAGACAGGGAGAGTACCAGATTTATGCAGAGAAAGAATGTCAGACAGAGGGAATGAGAGCATGAGAGTCATCTCCAACTATCATCAGTCTTAAGGCAGGGAGGGAGCTCGGCAGCTCAGATGGATGGTGAGAGCAGCCGGCTGGCTGGCTACAAAATTCTACATTTATGCAATGGAAATAATAATAATAATTTCGCCTGGCATTTAAATTAAAATGCCAAAACAGCTAACATCAGCTGAAAGCACTCAAAAGAAAATAAAGGCAGCGGGAGAGCAAGAGCTGGTGAAATGTGTGCTATCTGGAGAATGAATGGTATAGAGTGTGGCCTTCCCAGAGAATGCACATACAAGAATGGAAGTAGAGACGTGAATAAACCTAATAGAAATGTTCTCTCTGTTTCAAAATAAATTTCAAATGAATTCTGACTAAAGAAATGCCATTCGAACAATTTTTGGGAAGAATTCATAATTAAATCCAAGAATAGAAGTACTAGTAAAATCTCGAGCCCTAACTTGAGTGCAGAGTGAAACCCTTTAACCCCTATAACCCGCTGTAACTACATACATATATAAATTATTCAACTCCATCATTCATTCCGAATTTATTCACATTTCATTCTTAGTGTCAACTGAAGTATCCTGCTGCAAAGCTGCTGTTGCAAAGGAGGGCTTTGTAAACAATAATTTAATAGAGCTCAACAGACAAATTCCAGGCGAAAGAAAAAACACCCGAACACAACTGGGAATAAAATGAATGAAGATTTGTTGAGACCAATAAATTTGTCTGCATGTCTAATTTTCGCATGTTGCACACACAAATACAAACACAAATACACACACACACACACACGCACATAGACAATGTATCTGAAGGGGCATCACCATAAATTATTCTTATCTACTTCGTCATCGGGCGACTGCGGACGAAGCGGATCGGGTTTTACCTTGTGGTCAGCATGTGCGGTCAGCATGTGTAAATTTAACCGCAGACTTTTGTTCGAGTGCAACATATGAGACCCCTTATGGGTAGGGGGAGAGTGGCAGTCACTGCCCCAACATTCGACCCCCCGCCCCAAAAAGGGTTAGAGAGGGGAGGGGTCTACGCTGTGGATCTTGTGCAATAATGGTCCAATGGTCCATATTGTCGAAAGTACAGACGCATTTATCTGAAATGGCGAGGCGACCAGAACGCAGTTGGGTCATAAATTAAATCAGCAAAGGGGGAGGATGCTGCATTGCATTGAGCAAGGAACCAGGGGGGAACCTGCCGAAGGGATGACTGCAATTGCAGTTGAAGCTGCAGCATCGATAGATAGTTAGCCACACAGATAGACAGACAGACAGACAGAAAGAGAGACAGATAGATAGATAGATAGATAGTTAGATAGATAGACTCGCTGCAGACAGGACAATGGACTCGGGCGGGCTCCTTCTGGTTTTGGTACCCTTTAGAATGCCCCAAAGGAGGGTATAAGTACCTCGACAGGAGTCAACTCGATTCGATTGTATAGTCGGTATAACCGGGGCAACCTTGAAGTCTTTACTTCAAAAATACATACATACCTTTCCAACTTGTTGTACTATATCTCATCCCCCATCTCTGAACAACCATTCATGAGTTCCACTTGGACGACTATGGCTATGACTACGTCTACGACTACTTACAACCTACAAATGTCAGTGTCAGAGTTACAGTCGGAAATCTGTGTGCTGCTGGCTGGAGTGTGTAATCCTCATTCTGTATTGTCTTCCAAAGGATTGGACTGCGGGGCCCCTGCCCCTGCCTCCCTGCCTTACGGCTTTCAATTCCACTCCAATTAAGATCTATGCCAGGCGAAATGAATTGCTGTTGTGACAAGTAAAATTGTTCAATGCAAATAAGAGTCATTTGCAGAACCCAGAACGAAGCCCCCAACTTCACCCCCGAAACGAACAATACCGAAATGATTTTTCATTATTAATATGTTTGTATGGGTTCGGTTCATCCCTCCACTCCACTCCACTGCCCTGCCCTGCCCACAAGCTACCAGGATTTTGGGATGCGTTAAAACTTTGACACTTGGCCCTGACCAACTCAAACGATTTGCTCGGTTAGCCGACATGACCAAAAAAACAACAACACCAACAGCAACAGCAACATTGACAAGAAAAACCCTCTAAAACCTATACACAAATGCTCAGGAGAAGGGGGAGGGATGCGGGAGGGGGCAGGGACTTTAAATGACTGCCAAAGCCTCAAATGGGTGTATAAATCCCCTAGCAAAGAAAATCAACACAAACAGATGGAGCCGCCGGTGGCCAGAGTCCAGGACTCAGGGCTCACAGGGCCGAGTGGCGAGGGCCGAGGGCCGGAAAAGGGTTTTTCTATGTTGGTTTTTCTGTAAACCCACAAAATCCCCCAACTAAATCCGTGTGTAAACTTTAAGGACACTTTGCTCAAGAGCTTTTGCATATTTAATTTAAACCGAAAAATCTCTGATGAGAAACTTGAGATTGTTGAAGAATTTCTAAGAAGCAAAATCACTTTTGTTAATGCTTAATAAATATTTGAAGTTTAATAAGTTTTTGGCCTCGAAGATGGATTCAAGATACAAGATACAAGTACAAGAGATACTTCCGAGGTAATGGAATATTCTCTAAATAAATGTGGCTATATATGTACATATGTATGTATTTTGTGTGTATTATGATATTTATTGCAATTAGAAAATGATTGTAGGTTGAACCTATCATTTGAACTATCGTTTAAAGATCGCTCCACCCAACACCCCTCCCCCACACATTCGCACATACGCACACACGCACACAAAAGACTATTTTAGTGGCCACAGCAATTTAATTCCAGTTTTAGTCCCATTGTTGGCATACTCTCAAAAACCAAAAAAAAAAAGGAAGAGGATATGTGTCTGTGTGTGTGGCTACACACAATGGGGCAAGCAATTTTCGAAGCTCTTTTGTTGTTCAGCAGAAATGTCGCCGAACACAAACCAGAGAAACCGAGAGGAAAAACCGAAAGGAAAGCAATAAATAAAAAAAAAACAGCTAGCAGCAAATGAAATGCATGAGAATTTTAAATGTAATTCATATTAAATGGCAGGAAGTGCAGGAAAATGCTCAAATAATTGCAGCTTCAATGGGCATTTGTAACAAAGAAAGCGCCTCTCAAGGACTCGCACGTTGATGTCCTTTGCGTAGCTATGTTGATGTGTATGTGTGTATGTGTGTGTGTGTCCCTGTATCTCCGAGTATCTTTCTCTGTCTCTGTGAGTGCAAATTGAAAGTGCAAATATTAACATTCAAGACACCGTGCCAGGCACACTTGTGGCATTGTCTGCGGCCTGCTGCCTACCGCCTGTCGCTCTTCCTTCGCTGTTGTGTCCTTGCCAGCACTCAATCTTCGGTGGCACAAAACCATGAGTGATGTAGGACCAGAAGAACAGCTGCTGACAAGGACTCTTCCTCAGAGCCATGTGTGGGTGTTTTACTTAGCTCTGCTCTTTCCTGGACAGGGCAAAACTTTAATTAAATTATATAAGAAAATTCCATTTACCTTTTCGTAGTATTTCTTGCTTGTGTGTGTGTGAGTGTGTCAGGCATGGACCGCCTCGGGCTATGCATAAATTTATTAAACTGATTTTCTCGCACACAACAACCACAAGGCAAAGGGGTCCAAGGGGGTCCGCAGGTCCAGGGGTCCAGGGGTCCAGACACAAAGTCTTAAATATTAATAATGTCAAATGCAAGGCACACAAATAGCGAGAGAGCAGTACAGAAATAGAGAGACAAAGAGAGAGACTACTAGTAATGCTGTTGTTACACGACGAATATTCTACCGACGCTTTTTTTGTTTGTTTTGTGTTGGTGTCGGTTTATTTAGCCCTTCAAATACAATAAAAAACAAATCAAAATATACTTAAAACTGGTTTCGTCGTTCACACGAGAATGGCACGTGTTCTTGTTGCCAAAATGTGCTCTGCTAGAATCCTCCATAGTGTAACAACAGATTAGTTGGAGAAGCCAAACCATAGAAAGAGATAGGTAGCAGAGTAGCCATGGAAACGGAAACAGAGGCAGAGAGAGACAGAGACAGAGAGAGAGAAAGCGAGTGAGATAGAGTAGACCAACACATAATTGTTTTGAATGCCTCATTAAGTGTTTGAGAACTTGAGCCCAAGTTCGGAGGACACCATGTGTGTGGCAGGGACTGGAACCGGGAGCTGGCAACCAGGAACCAGGAACCAGGACCAGGACACACACGCACAGCAGGGGATTATTATGATTATTATTAACTTTAATGAAATGCTGCATGTGTGTGGCTATGGCTACGGCTATGGCTATGGCTATGTGTGTGCGTGTACGCTGGTTGGCTCTGGCATGAATGCTTTTTCCAGGGTTCACTCTTTAAAGCCACTTCATGACGCTCTAACGTTGCCCTTCTGTTTCGAATTATCTTTCTGGCTGCCATAATTGCCAGCTTCGTGTACTATGTTTTCTCTCTTTCCATCTCTCCCTTTTTCCTTTAGCTTGTGTGTGTGTGTGTGTGTTTTTAGGCAAAGCCAATCATTTGGGCGTTTCATTGTCATTATGTCAATCTTTTGTCCCCACCACACCACCACCACTACCACTCTTGCAGTGTCACGTGTGTGTGTGTGTGTGTGTGTGTGTTTGGAGCAGGGAGTACCCCCCATAAGAGTGTGCACAGAATGATAATGAGACACTCGTTATCTTTTCCATGCTCTGTTCAGATCTGTGTCTGTTTTTGGTAGTTCATTTCGATGTCGTTAAATACACGTTCCAACTTAATTGCAATAGGCAGCACCCTCCTCCTCCCAAGCCCCCCTCATCTTCGTTCTTGGCTGCTTTCTGTTTCTCCTGTCTAATTTTTTTGTTGGTGTATTATTTTTAATTACTGCTTAATGGGATGATCAGATTAAAGAGTTACATTGCACATTTTAATTGAATTGAATTCATTCATTCACAAAAACAAAAAAACCAACAAAACAAAAAACGGCTACGGATTTGTTTTGTTTCATTTAATATTCCTTCCATTTAATTTGAATGGCGCTTTTTGCACATAATTTTCTGCATTGCTTCGTAATTGTTTTCACTCATTCACAACTCGATTGAGAGCACATTTTACATATCAATAATTGGCAAAATCAATTGCGAAAAACCACCAAGAAAAAAATGCAAAACTTGTGGAAAGCCAAAGAAAACAGAGGGCCAGAACTGTTTCCAACAAAGATACATATGTTATGTCCTTCCACTGCTGGCAAAAACCCCTCTATTGAACAACAACTTCCTTTTGGCACAAGTTTAGTTGAATAATAAAGTTCTTGTTATGGCATAGTTTTGGCAGAAAACTTTCGACTGCCTAATAAGCCATGATCTTCTGTGGGTCGAAACTTTAAAGTCCAAACTTAAAGCCACACATAAAAACGAAAACAAGAAAAAAAAGGGTTAGGATTAAGGTGCTTCATCCCCGCGCCTTAACGGGACCATAATAATAACTCAAGCCGAACAAATCGGTTTCATTAAATATTAACACTTTAATCTACTGAATGGCGGGAGGTAGGAAGGCACTGCCTCAACAGACTCTCTCTCTCTCGCTCTCTATCTTTCTCTCTCTCTCTCTGTCTCTGTCTCTGTCTCTCTGGGCCAGACGGGCCTCTTTCGGCGTCCTCTAGGGGAACGAACGGCGGGGGGAGGGGTGAGTGGATTCCTGGGGCAATAAAAAATAGCAAAATATCTGGAAAATCAGACAATCCGACACATAGAGCTGGCAGACAAACAGGGGAGTGCTTGGCGGAGTCGAGACTCCGACTCTCTTGAATGCTAAGAACGTGTTTAGAGCTACGAAACATATATTTTATAGCTCACTTGCAAAAACAAGGGGCAGCAAGTGAGCTCTAGAGCTCATCAAGGATGGGTACTCCAGTGGAGAGGAGTGCTGCTGCTCCTCCTGTGGAGTCAAGGGGAGTGGAGAGTACCGTGCCCCCCTGTGTGTAGCCAAAATTCTTCAAGGAGGAGTACATTCCTTACGGTCGAAGAGTCCGTATTCCCTGGAGTCCGCGGAACAGTTTACTGGAGAAAAATCCACACCGGAATTGGGCAAGCGAAACATGTCTGGCAACACGGGAATTAAAGCATCAAAGCAGCCCACAAGTTGGCAATAATTATACGCTCCGAGACCCGAAAAATCATCAAGCCACACCTCCACACCCACCAACCCCACCAGCAACGCCCCCACAATCATATTAAAAGCTAAACCTCGATGGAAAATAAAATATGAGACATTAACATTCACACCCCCAGCCCCAACCCCAACCCCGTCCCATCCCGCGACCCACGTGAGGATACACTGGTGGGCACTGGGCACTGACCTTTTCGGGCCAGACGGACGGACGGGCGAGCGGGCGGTTGAACTCGACGGACCAGGACGACGTACTTCCTGACGCCTCAAATTATGCCATAAAATGTTGCCCAGGGGATGAATTCATTTACCCGCACACACACACACACACACACCCCAGCCAGCCAGCCAGCAAACGGCACACATCTATGGGCATTAAATCACCCAAAAACAATGAGCCAGAGTCCTGAACCTGAGCCTGAGCCTTAGTCCTTGAATCCTTGTCCGGGTGTCGGTGTCGGTGCCGGTTCTGGTTGCTGGCCTCCTGCATGAAGTTTACCTGGCGAAATTAATTTCATTTGAATTAAGCACAGGCAATAATGCCGAAATTATTCACAGACACCATGGACATGGACGTGGACGTGGACGCGGCCGAGGCTCTGAGGCTCCGAGGCCCATACAATCAACGCTCGATTCCCATTCCTTTTGGAACCAAATTGTTTACCAGTCAAACCCCTGAAATGCCAACGAACACCCCACAAACCCCATGCTCGTGGCGGGGGCTCTTTGTCGATGTTTAAGGGTTGCTGATTGTGCGGTTCTGATGGCGGTGGTCAGGGGCACAGGGCAGGGGCAGGGGCAGGGCCAGAGGCAGTGGAGGAGTGTGCAACGATTTCTGACAGCTAATTGAAAACATTAAATTTTGTTTACCTCTCAAGATCTATGTGTTTGTGTGTGTGTGTCTGTGTGTGTTGGTGTGTAGGTCCTGGTAAATGTGACTTTTGTGGCTAATAAAATTTCATTTAATTTGGAAAACGGCTACTTGCAATTCGAGTACGACACCTACCACAGAAAAATCTTTGATAATTCCCGGGCATAGTAGTAGTAGTAGAGAAAACCACGTGAATGTGAATGTGAGTGTGAATGAATTTCTATGATGATTTTTGCTGGCTACGCATTTACAGGCAGCTGTCCAAGCATTTGAACATTTTGCCATTCATTCGTTTTGTGGGGCTGTGACTCTGGTCAAGAGTTTGGTCAGGGCCTGTCAGTCCATTCAGTGGCTGGCAGTCATTCGTTCGTTCGTTCGTTCGAATAAAGCGCTGCCCTTGCATATTTAATGCCACACAAAAACAGACAATTCTCTCTGGGGATAAATAATATGAAATATTTACACACGCCTCAACCTGCTTCTCCTCCACCGATTGCTCCTCCAACTGCGCCTCCTACTGCTGTGCCTCCTACTGCTGTTCCTCCTTCGAATGCATACAAATCCACACACATGACACATGTATAGATGTTTTTGTTATAATCGTGTATAAATATATGTAATAACAATGATATTACATTATTGTTTTCTTAACGCTCTCCAGAGGCTCTCCGCCCCACCCCAAAGAGCAAACAGTAACTAAAACCATTTATTTCGACAGTTGTTACAATTTTTATTAGTACTTTGACCTGGGAATAAGTGCAAACTAATGAATAATGTCACACTGGTAGATATTTATGTGAAAAGTTAGGGAAATTTCCTCCTTGAAGAACCCGCAAAGCTCTTTTCTCTCTATGCAGAAGGGTTTTTCTTTTCTTTTTCTCCCTATTTTAATATTATTAAAAGAGGAAACACCTTTCTTTCTCTCGTTCTGCCTCAAACTCTATTTGTTGCCAGCAGGTATTGCAGCAGCAGGATTGTTGTTCTGCTTCCTTGAGCAATCGCACTGGATGGATTCAGGCAGGCAGCACATTCATAGCCGTTTACATGTGGAAAATTTTCGCTTCAAGTTGATTGCATTTTTCACTTGCCAAAGGAGAGAGAACGAATGGGAGAGATCGAGGAAGAGAGGTGGTAAAGAAGTAAAGGAAAACTGTAAGGAAGAGAGGGTTTGTCACACACACACACACACACACACACACACACACACACACACACACACACACACACACACACGCACACACACATAAAGAAAACAATCCGTTTGGAGTCCGAAGTCAGCTTTTGTATGCATCGCACGTTCGTTTTTGGTTGATTTCTTGCATTTCTCATAGCTGTGGGATCGACTACGAGACTGTGACTGCGACTGCTACTACGCTTTCCTCTCTCTCCGTTATCCACTTTCCACTTTGTTCACACTCACACACTGATATACTCTTGGGCACACACACACACACACAGATACATATACATATCGTATATACACCTTGCATTTATAAATCCTGGCATCGCGGGTCAATTTCATGCAACAGCGACGAACCTGGACGACCTGCAGCAGCAGCAGCAGCAGCAGAAGAACCAGAAGGACCTGGACAACGGCACGTATGCGCGTTTTTCTTCATGCCACTCACAGAATCAATCCCACCCTCCCAGCCCCCCAATCTGCCCTTTGCCTGCAACTCTATATGGAGTATGGGGTATTGAGTGTGGAGTGGGCGTGTCTGGCGGCACGTAATTGATTGTTCAATCTGTTCCAGATCAAACGAAGTTTGAAGCACTCCCCTACCCCACAACCGAACACCTGGTAGGAATTTCTCTGCGTGGCGGCAGTCGTATCTAAAAAAATGCCAAGGGCTGACTCCTTGCTTGATGATTCACAAATGAACTGTGAGCTGTTTTGGGGGAGGCGCACTCAGCTGATTGAGTCCCACTGCCTCTTTCACTTGGGGAAGAGTGCAAATGAGTGCAAAACGTTGTTGTCCTCTAATGATGTTGACCAGTACAATGGCTCAATGGGTGGAAGGCTCTATGGCTCGATGGCTGGCATTGTCATTTGCATGCAAAGATTGTTCGAAAGATGGACATTATGTCGGTTCGATTTGTTGGCCTCGATATTTAAAAGCCATTCCACACTGCAGCTGTCACTGATTGCTCACTAAATCAGCATTTCGATGGCTCCGCATTTGTTTGCAAATTGAACTTTGAGGCAGAGGCAGAGACAGAGAGAACTCTCTCGCTCTCTCTCTCTCTCTCTCTTTCTCTCTCAGTCTCTGCTGCCAAATCACATTTCTCTGTTGGTTGGTTGGTTGTTTGGTTGTTTGGCCAACTGGCAAATGGCCAGTGGAAAATACTTGGATATATCTTTATTTCCCAGCAAACAGATGGCAATCGGATGGCATCTGAGGGAATTAGCTCATAAATAAAACTTGAAATTGTCCAACGGGCGGTTGGCCAATAGTACGTATGCTTAATGCTGATGAGAATGTCCCCCCATCCCCCTAAAGTAGAATATAATTGATGTCGATCCTTGATTTGTAGACCTTTTTAATGTCAGGAATGTCCTTTGCATTGTTTTATACTCTGTGGTAGAGCCCTTGCCTGCCTTTTTGCGAGGGAGGGGGTGGGGGGGTCAGACTGTGGTAATCTTTGGCAAATTTCACTTTTCATGCCATTCATTTCACTCAAATCAATTTCATTCAATTGCGGACTCATAATTCATGAGCCTGGGACTAAAACCTTGGACCTGTCTGCTCTCTCCTCCCTCCTCCCTCCTCTTTGTGTCATTTTCCCCAGATTTCCCTAACAAATGAATATGCATGTAAACCTCATTCTCTCTGATTTTTCAGATTTGCCTTTTCCATTCCTACTTTTTTCCTACCGTTCTTTTTTTTGTCTGTTGATTGTCCATTGGGCATTCATGGGATTTTTGTGTGACTGTGTGTTTGTGTGTGTGTGGAGCCTGCTCTTCTGCTCCCATGTCAAAATTTTTGGACAGTTTGTCACTTTAATTGAATTTCCATGCAGAGGACGAGACAAATAAAAAGTTGCCATAGTTTGTTCATGCGATTTATGGCAAATAGTAGACAGTAGAGCCCAGGCAAGTTTTTGCATAAATTTTCATACGGAAAAATGTTTAATTCAGGCCATATGGTTGTAGGTAGGAGGGGCCCCTACTTGTTCCCCCACTCCCTCTCCCTTGGCAAATGCAAAACATGCCCCTTTTGCCAGATGTGTTGCTGCTGCTGCTGCTGCCGCCACACACACGCACACAATGGGATACAAATGTGGGTTAAAGTGCAGGTTAGTATAGGGGTACAGTAGGAGTACTAAAGAAGTGTGTAACAAGAGACAGACACACGCAATTCACGCTTCTTAGACATCATTGCGGTGATAGTGTGATGGGGTGACGATTTCCGTGCGTCATTTTGTCGACAGTTGCCACAGCAGCAGCAGCAGCAGCAGCAGCATCTTCCATTGCCACATCTACGTCTACGTCTACGTCTTCCTCTGAATGTTGCCACAGTCTCTACAGTTTTCTTTTTCCCCTCTAGATTTTCTCAATCTCCCTCTTCTCAGGTGTATGGTCTCCTCAATGCCTCAAAAGCCGCTAACAATGCTGTGGAAATTTACCCAACGCTGGCGGCATTGTAACCTGCATTCTTCCGTGATGGCTCCGCTTCCCTTTTGGCCCATTTAGCCGGGTGGGTCCTTGTTCTGTTTGTGGAATGTCTTCCCTATAAGCTATGCAAAGCATCTAACGCCTTGGCGTAAAAGTATCTTTTGCTGCTGCTGCTTCTGTTGCTGCTGCTGCTGATGATGATGTTGATGTTGTTGATGTTGTTGTTTTGATTGAAAATATCTTTGAGACGGGTCTCTTATAATAAACTATGCGGAGCAACAAATAAATGTTGACAAATATCTTTTAAGAGGGTAAGAAAAACTTTACACACAATTCCCAGTGCGGCAAGCGAGCGAGAGAGAGAGAGCAGAGAGAGAAGAGCGAGCACTCATTGTGGCATTGTGGCATTAATGCACAAGTTTATCTTCTGCTATTTAAAAGTTTTGTGGCTTTCACAAATAAAATCTGAAATGTTGCCTTGCCTGACAATTCGCTTTCAATTTACATCAGTGGCCATAAATGTTGATGATGATGATGGCGATGATTTCACCGGAAAGAGGCTTTTTATTGACAAGGAAATGCTTTTTCCTTCAAGAGGAAACCAACGGAGGCGGATGTCAGCAAATGTTTCCTTCTCCTTCTCCATCTCCATCTCCATGTCGTTTGACCTTTTGAAAAAAAGAGCATAAAATATAGAAATTATAGGGAAAAACTAAAGCCATGGCCATTTATTAATGTGAGGCTCAAGAGCAAGCAATCGTTTGTGTCTGTCTGTGTGTGTTTCATTAGAAGCTTGGCCTAATCGTAGTTGGCCAAGAAAGAATTGGCCAAGGAAAACTCATTTCGACTCTCCTCTCAAGTGCCAGCACACAAATTGTCGCCTTAACACCTTGTAAATTATGAGCCAGGCAGGACAAAGGGCTCTCCAACTGTGTGGCAGGATATAAAAAGTGTCTGCCACACACACATAGGGCCACAGGCACATACATAGCTAAGAGAGGCTCAAAGGAACCACAGACAAACACTCATAAACACTTTATGAGAGGATGGCAGGTGGGTAAAATGGTGTAAGGTTGTGGTTGTGGTGGGGGTTGGGGTTGGGAAACCCGTTTCAAGTCCATTGCTCACGCTGGGGAAATCAAACGAACATTGGGGCCAAATCCCTCATCTGACCAAACGGCAGAAGTGACAATGAAATCAAACTGAGAATCGAGAACCGAGAACAGAGAGAATCGACAGAGAGAGAACTGTTTGTGGAGATTGTGTATGTGTGTATGTGTGTGGAGAAGCTGCGGGCAAAGAACCAAAATCCAAAAGGTCTACATTTCGACTAGAAGATATCTATTAATCCCAAAAAGAAAAGAAAAGAAAAGGATGACATCATTTATAGGAATTCTTTCTTCAATTCTATTTCTTCAAGTTTTTGGATTGATAACAATTTCCAACACTTTGCACTGTCTCTCTTTGGAAACAAATATACCCTGGCAGTACTCTACAAGCTGACGAGTATAATGACACACACACACACACAAACACCAAAGGGAGGAAGGATAGATAGATTGAAGAAGACCTAGAGCTAGAGGCGAAACCACATCCCTTAGTTCTAGTCCCCGCTTCCGCCCTTTTGGTATCTATCCCCCTTCGATGTCCTCACGCACGAATGTGTCTTCATTGTGGGCCAATTTGCGGACCATCATCAAGTGAGAAATTTCCAATTTCCGAAATGTTCAATTGGCCAGCAAAACGGCCCGCAGCAACAGTCCTTAGTCCACAGTCCCCCCAGTCCTGAGTCCCTCAGTCCCTCCCTCAGTCCCAGTTCTCTGGCCAAGGCAACTATTGTGAGGGCCACAGCACTCCTTCTGGGGACACCAGCCAGAGGTTTGCTCAGTGCCCAGAGAGTTTTGTGTTTCTATTTACATTTAGCGACGGTATTTTTATCATTTGCCATTTGTCAGATGCTTCGTATCTTCGATCAGGTGGAGACGTCTCCTCCATCTTGTAGGTTGCAGCAAACTACCATTTTAGTGGCACATACTATTTGTATTTGTTTTTGTTTTGTTTTTTGCTTCCATTTGCTTTACTTTCCCTGCGCTTTCCCTGTCCTTTCCCTGTCCTTGTCCATTCTGCTGTTGCTGCACAATTTTTATTTGTTGTTGATCTCTGGAGCATTCGATGTCCTGGCTTTTAATTGTTTCCCTCTGATGTGGTCCTGGGGGCTCAATTGTCTCTCGGTTTCGGATAGTGGACAACTTTTGACCTTCCTAACCACCCACCCACCCAACCCTCCCTCCCACCCCCCGTCCGCCCATCTATTTCCTGGCTATTTTTTGGCTGGACTAAATAATGCAAATTGGTTTTGGGGGCTGGCGGAGTGCAGGACGAGACAAAATGAATGTCGCATAAATTGTGGCCTGTGTATGGGTGTGTGTGTGTGTGTGTATGTGTGTGTATGTGTGTGTGGATGAATCCTCATTTGAATAATTGAATGTTGAAAGCTGAAATTAGAGGGAGCCCTGGCTATTTCCTTAGACATTATCTGGCATATAATTACATTCCAGGAGTGGGAGGGAATTTTCGGTGCTTTACCTAATTGTGGTTGTGGGGGAATTCTAATCGAAAAATACTTCAAGACCTCACAATGATGAAGATAATTGCATTTTAATGATTGGTACATGAGATGGGACTATGGAAGAAGACGGGAGAGAGAGATGGGGAGACTCTGCTTGGAATTTAAGCTGGGGCATCGTCTAATGTCTGACGTCTAATGTCTGATTTCTTCCATCTCCTAAGAGAATCTCCATCAGATTTGGTTAATAATAACTGAAATCGAAGCTGGTGCGACGAATGTTTCCAGCTCTCACGGAGATCTTTCAAATTTCATCAGTTTCAATAACTTTCCATTAAAGTCTTCATGATTGAAAGCAAATATGAGACGGAGGAACGACGCTAAGGAGGAGGATTACGTTACAGGAGGATTACCCGATCATTCAGTTTTCATCAACTTGAGAATTATATCACTTCCCCTACGCCCTACGGGAATCCCTTTCATCCGTCTTGAGCTGATTGAGCGCGACAATGGTCTCTCTTTCTCTCTCTCTATATATATATATCTCTCTCTCTCTCTCTGAAAGTTCTTTGAATAAAAATAAATCATTTGGCTGTTTGTGCGGTTGGAGGAGGGATGGGGAGGGGGGGGGGGGGGGGTGGGCACTTACACCTGTCGAGATGGGTCTCTTTTGCCGTCGCTTTTGCCATTCCCGCCACATCCCTCATAGCCTCACCTGCCATCTGCATTAACCATCCCCCCTCATCTACCCCATCCACCCCCATTTTCCCTTCCATTTCCATTTCAATCTCATACCCCACTGGCGCAATAAACTTTTACGCATTCATTATGACCAACATGGAAAATGGCATTTTCTTTGTGCTTGCCGTGTTTTTCCTTTAGCCCACTACGGGCCAAGGGGCTGTGACGGTGAGGGGGCAGTGGCGGTGGCGGTGGCGGTGACGGTGACGGGTCAGGGGCAGCATTAAATGGCCGCCGCGGTCTCGTCACGTAAATCGCGCTCCTTACTTTTCACAGGGGCTTTTCCTCTTCAGTCGCGGTCTCGCTTTCTGCTTTCCTTCTTTTTTTTCTCCTTTGCATTTTTGGGTTCTGTTGAGGGGTCGCGGTTCTGTTTGGGGTCCAGGGGAGAGGATGGGGGGATGGTTGTCAATAAAAATAAATACTGCCGACAACGCAGCTCTCGTACGGAAAGTGTGTGTGTGTAGGGGTAGGTGGCAGGGGGGCAGGGGTCGTTGACTTTGGTGTTTCGTTGATGAGGAGGATATGGATGGTGAGAGGACGGATGCCACCAAGCTTCTCTGTGTAGAGATTCTGTTTGTCGTTCAAAGTGACACTTGTTGTATCTGTGTGTGGGTGGGTGGGTGGATGGTTGTGTGTGTGGTGGTTGTATCTGTGTATGTCAAGTATCTTTCACTTGATGATAATTGTCATTTAGGTTAAAGCGAGCGTTGATAATGATTTTCATGAAAAGGTAAGCAAACGCAAAGCCTACTTTTTGAACTGAGTCCTGGGGGATGGACCTCTTCCTGAGAAACCGAGTCTTTAATTGCCAATTAATACACATATATTTAATTCGTATTTAATATATCTTAAAGCCCACTTGAAGTCTGCGCTTAAATCCCAAACCTCCATCTATATCTCCTTCTCCCGTTTTGGCTATAGTTCTGTTGATCCGACTTTAATTTCCCAATGCAATCCCTCAAGTGTTGTGGTGTCTGCGGCCCCCGGATGGGCTTTTGGGGCTAACCATAAAACATAACCCAACGTTTTGGGGCGATAACCATAAAATGGTGCTCCCACCTCATCTCTTGATTCCCTTTCGGGGCTTTGGCTTTGCTTTTGCTATTGCCTTTGCCCGTCCCTAACCATTCCTCCACTCTTTTACTTTACTTTCTTTTACTTTCTTTTCCATTCCTTGCTGTTTTTTATTGTTGTTTGATTTCGGCATAAAGGACGGATTTGGCAACAAACGTTATGCATTTGCTTCGGTTTTTGGGTGGAGATTCGGTTTGATCTGGTTGGTCGGTGTGTGAGAGGGGGTGGAGAGGGCGGGGGGGGGGGAGTGGGGGTATTAGCAGGATTTGGTCCTCTGCCTGTGTGACCCAAGGATTGTTGTTCCCTTTTGCTTGTTAGGATTCCCTTTTTTGTTGTTCTCTTGTGTTGTTGGGCTCCTCTCGAGGCGTTTATCGTTTTCTTTTCCCTTTCTCGATTTGCATGTCGAAGTGCGAACAGTAAAAAAATTCCGTTTCCTGGCCCTCTCTTTATGTTGTGTGTGTGTGTGTTTTGGCACTACAAGTGCCAGATTACGCATACGCAATGTGTGTGTGTGTGTGTGTGCCACATTGTATTACATTGTGTTATGTTTGTTTTGACAAATTATGCAAATCATATGGACCACAAAAAGAGGGAGAGAGGGGGTATACATATATATGCATAGGCTATCGAGACAAAACTGAAGAGGGAGAGAGTGAGGGAGAGTCTGCGAGGAAGAAGTGGAAACATTTGTTTGCAGATGTCTTTCGTTTTTCCTGGTTAGTGCTATGGATTGAGTTTTGGGCAATTCAATGGCTTACTCATTTCCTTTAAAAATTGCCACCATTTGTATACGCTTTCAGATGGGTTTTTGACGGAGAAAGTCGGGGTATAGAGAGGGTAAGGGTATAAAATGCTTCGACCTGTCATTTTTCCTTTCCTTTCTTTCATTTTACGAGTATGACTTAATTTGGTTTGCGTGTTGGACAGTGTTCACGAATGGCCTCTCCCCACTCCCCCCGGCATCCCCATAAACAGCTTCACACAATAAACTTGTTGACATTACTCGTTGCCAGAGGCAGAGGCAAAAAAAGCCGGACAACACTTCATTAGCAGCCGCCGCATTCGTATTTGTTTATAACTTAATCTACACTCCCAGCCAGACCCCCACCCACCCACGAAATGTCAACACGAATCGCGCCTGTGAAATTTCAATGAGTCCTGGTCACGCACATTATTATTTTGTCAGCCTGTAAGTATAAGGCAAGGGGAAGGGCAGGGGCAGGGGCAGGGGCAGGGGAGAGCTGCCTCCTATTAATAGAAAATGTTTAGACAAAGTTCATTTAATTTGTTTGTGCTCAGAGAAGCAAATGAGGCCGCTCCTGAGTCTCTGCTGCCAGCCTGCAAAATTCTTGGAGTTCATTTTGAAGTCGGACTTTAGGACTTTAGGCATTGCCTTGAAATTTTTGGGAGGGGGGGTTTGGGTTGTCATAAAACGCAGCCAGAAAATATATGTATGCCTGTCTGTCTGTCTGTCTGTCTGTCTGTGTATCGAGTATACGGTAAGGTTTATTGCAGGTACGTGTCTTGAATTATTGTCAACACTCGGCCATGTTTGAGATTAACAAACGTTCACGCCTGACACTTGACTGGGGCTGCTAGTAACTCACTGCTCACTGCTCTCTCTCCCTCTCTCTCTCGCTCTCTCCTAGAGGACGCCTATTTCTGGGGTTTTTCCTTAGCGCAAAAATTGATGAGCGTGTAAACATGTGTCTGTGCGCTTTTATTTATGGATTTCCATAACAATTCAGCGTAACATATGTGTCTGAGCTGTTGATTGAAGCGCTTTTCCTACACCCCACTACCTCTCCTCTCCTTGGAGGGTTGGAGGGGGGCTGAGGGTAATGTGTCTTAAACTGGGTCACGGTGCTACTGTGCCTTGCCTCAAGTTTGCTTTGGTTTTGGCCCAGGGAGCACGAGTGTGTGCATATGTGGGTTTCTTAAAGCAAAGCCAAGGGAATGGATGGGCGCCTCTTGCAAATATGTTGCGTGCCTGGTTCTAGGTCGTTCTGCTTTCGCTTACCTGTCTCTCAGTTTCTCTTTCTTCTTGTCTCTGTGTCTCTCTCTCTCTTTCATGTTAGTGGACTTCGTGTGAGACTTCGGGGTCTTCTTTGGATTGAAGTCTTTGTCTTTTGCTGGAAAAATGAGAATTTATGTCCATCAAAAAACGGGATTTGTCCACAATATGATAAATATTATGTTAACGTTCTGGGTTAGTAATATATATCAAAAAGTAAAATACTTAAAGCGGGAATAAGAAGCTTTTTTCCTATGGCACACGAAACTCCTTCCTACATATGAACCTTGAAGGACTTTCTTTAGGATTTGTCTTCGATTCATCCAAATGCGCTAATATGTACATAACTTCCTTTTGTCTTGGTTCTCAATTGCAGATCCATTTTCCTTTCTGTATAGCTTGAAGCACAGCTCCCACAGCTCTAACAAATCAAAAACCATTTAAATCAGATTTATGCATGTCCCCCTCTCCCCCCCCTCTCGTACTCTGCCACTCACTCCGCCTTTCATTCATGTGCCACATTTAACCCAAGACACTGTTTTTCCGCTCCGAGTTCTTAAAAGTTTTTCTACGTTTTCATTCTTTTTTTTTCAGTTTTCTAGGGGAGAGTTCTGGAGATGGTAAACTTTTGTTTGCCTTTTGTCACAAGACGTTCTCGCATAGTCTGCGTGGAATTAACATGCCCGGATCCGGTTAGGGGTACGCGTCCGGTGTACGGGGTGCAAGGTGCAAGGTGCGGGTTGCGGGGTACGGGTTCCAGGGGTCCGTTGTCAACACGGTAAAATGGTTCAGGTTCAGGTGTCAAAATTGTTTTGGTGAAAGTTTGTGGCTGCTTTTAGGGCCACGCTTATTTTTGTTGAGCATTTCAGGCACAGGCTTGAGATATGCCACCCGCCTCCCCCTCCCCCTTCTAACTCCTCTCCGGACATTTCTTTACTCCGTACCCACCTGCATTTCCCTGCTTTCCACGGAGCCCCTAACCAGCATTTCCCTGGTTAAGTGGTGCAGCCGACGAGGATGTCGCTTTGGATGAAAAGTTTTATGTTGCAACAAAAACAAACCCATGAGAATGCCACTGCAGACTGCACTACGACCTTCTGCTACCCTGTAATTGGGACAGAGGAAATGCTCCATGCCTGCAAAGTCTTGAATATCATAGATTTGCTTTCAAATTAGGGAAATTATACGTTTGGGTACGTTGCTTTTCCGTGGCATCCTGTGGCATCAACTTTCCCAGAAAAAATATATCCTTTTTTCCTGCATATAATGGGTATAAAAAAAAAGAAAACAGGGGAAAGGAAAAAGAAAATATGGTGGGAATTTTTTAACGCTTCCAAGTTTGTCGAGAAGCCGGCAGGGGACGACGAGTACGACGACGACGACAGCTTGCAGCAAAGGTAGAGAACGGGGAGATGGAGTCGCAAAGGGGAGCGGAGGGGCAGAGTAAACTATTACATAACACGCATTATACAAAAGGTGCCTGAGAATGCAGAGAGAGAGAGAGAGAGAGAGAGCAAAGAAGAGAGGGGTGGAGAGCTGGTGGAGAGCTGGTGGAGAGCAGGCTGAGAGCCGTAGAGCCGAGAGGCTCAGGGGAGGAAAATGCATAAAAAGCGCATTTTATTATTTCACTCGAAACTTGTTTACGAAGCGTTTTCCCCAGCGCGTTTTCCTCGTATCGCATCGCCCCTTAAGATCTCCCTCTCTCTCTGTCTCTCTCTCTCTCTCTCTCTCTCTCTCTCTCTCTCTCTCTCTCACACTCTCCCCGTATCCCGTACTCCGATTCGTCGCCCTGTTTCATTATGATGTAATATGTTTTAAACATTATTTTTATTATAAATCAACGGAATGCACTCAACGCGACTTTCAGTTGACGTTACCCCCCGACCACCCCCGCCCACCCAGCGGGGGGGCAAAAGTGGGTAAGAAGGCTAAAGTGTAAAACCAGAAGGGAATCAGGAACAAAAAAACAGCAGCTCCAAGATTGGAGTCTGATTTATTTAATGATATTATAGTTATGACTGTGAATGGATGCAGGGGGAGGGGAAGGGGCAGGAGCAAGCAAGTAGAGAAAGAAAATGGTAAGATCAAAGAAAGTTTGTTGCTGGAAAAGTGCCACAAAGAAAGCAACGGAGGAAAAGAGAAGATAAAGACATTCAACGAAAGGTGCCACGAAAATTGCTATAAACTCGTATATTATTATGGCTCTAGTTTATCTTAGATCCTTCATCGTGCTCAAAATATTCCACCCACTCAAGGATAGGTTTGATTTTTCCACTATTCTTTGGACTTTCACTTTAAATGGCATTTGTGCTGTCGCTTGACAGAAAGTAAAGAGCCCCAGCACTCATCTTTCGGCTTTTTGCGAAACAACAAAATGTCACAACTGTCTGTCAAGTCAGCTGCACACCAAAAACAACAACAACAAACCAAAAACAAAGAATTACTCGTATTTGTATTCGCATTCGTATTCGTATCTCCAGGGCACAAATGCAGCTGGGAGATATTTTTGTTTTTTTTTGGTTTTTTGTTGCTGCCGCTTCAGAGTTACGTTTCAAGGATAAAAGCTTTCCCTTATACTTATTAATATTTGTTGCCAGCACGGCGCAGGGGCACAGCCTGGTGCGGCACGATGCTGCACGGTGTCGGGGAATGCCACGGAAATTTGTCAACTTCATCATCACAAGGCTGCGAAAATGTCTCTGGATAGCAAAGGGAAAGTGCGAATGTCCTCGAAATGTGAAAGAAAGTGAAAATGTAAGGCTTGGATGAGACAAGGATTTGGATCGGATACACTCTACATAATGCTCTTCGGATAATCAGAGACTTATCTGTGTATTTATCGTTTATTTATAGCTAGTTCTTTGTTATTTGTTCTCTGCTCAAACATCTGTTGACAATCATCATACCCTCCTCTCTGTAAGTGTAGTATGAAAAAAGGGAAATTATTCGAATTGCATGCAGCATATGTATGTATGTTTGTATGGGAGTTGCTCAACTGTAAGAAATATTCCCATTAACCTGCTGCTGTGATGGCTGCTCTCTGCCGCCTCCTCTGCTCCTCCGAGTGTTCATTGAGTTGAATGGAAATCATCATCAGGCGGAGAGGGTGAGAGAGTGCTTTGCTTGGAGGTCCTTGATTAATGTGACTTGTCATAATATTCCCCTCCCCCCCTCCCCAACCGAACCATTTGCGTGCATGCGTGAGTGTGTGTGTGCCTGGAATCCAAGAGCGAAAGCAATGGTGGAGCTGTAAGTGGGCACGACGACCCATTATCCCTACACTTCTTGCATTGCAATTTCCGCTCCTTAGTTGGCGCATTTGCATGCTGATCTCATTAGCACAAAACAAGTTCATTTGCTGACTTCGGACTTCAGACTTCAGACTTCGGACTTCAGTTCTCGGTTCGCTCGGTTCCATCTCTCTGGCTGCAGGTACAGGTCCTTCTGCAACAGCCTCCTGCTCCCCGCTGGCTCCGGCAGCTGCCTTGGAAGCTGCTGTGCTGCAAGTGCTGCATCATTTGCATGCAAATGTCGTTGGTAGGCCACTTCCCTAGAGCCACCATACCACACCACACCACACCACACCACACAACACACTCTCCCTTTACCTTCTAGCATGCCCCCTTCCCCCTTCGCCAGGACTGTTTGCCGCCTGTTCATTTTGCTCTTTTGCACGCCTTTGTTGCGGTTTTGTCCTGGACTTGGCTTTTGGCTTCCTTCCCCCCAATGTTTCCACGGACAAAGGCGGCTTTAGGGCTGACTGGTCTCATAAACCAAGCGGCATAGAGAGAGAGAGAGCGAGAGCGGGATAGGGTTAGAGTGTGGGCCCACAGTTGGCACTGCCGTTGACACTTTGGCCAATATTCAGTGCACGCAAAAAGGAGTGGGCCTGAAGCGATGTGGGCGGTGGGCGGTGGCCGGCGGGCGGTACGGGGTGTTGGCTTTTATGAAAAGTTTCTTTGGCTGAGGGAAAAACTTCTTGTTTGAAAATTGTCCTCGCTGTCGCCTGTCGTTTGTGTCGTTGTCGCTTTTTATTGGCCACTCTGGTTAGGCCAAGGCAAACGTGCCCACTCTTTATCCACTCATTATGGACAGTTTTACAGTTTTACAGTTTAGTTGCACTTGCCACCAGCCACCAAAAGGGAAATGAATGCTTGGGCATCTCGCTGAAGTGCCTCCATTTCACAATCTCGAAGCACTGAAGACCCGACTCGACCCGACTCGACCCGACTCGACCCGACCCGACCACCTTTTGTAAGCCCTAAGCTCTTATGGTAGGTGCAAGCATAAATAATTGAATTAAAACCAAGGCAAGCTTTGCCTCGTACTTTCCTTCACAAAAAACTAGCAGAAACCTGCAAAAACTTCTCTATAAGATCTTCAAAAATTCTACAATCCGCTTACCGAAAAGCACTTGGAAAATATTACGCATACGTACTGTTGTGCAGTGAGGAGTGAGCTTCAAAGAATGCCCGAAATACCCCAATGCCCCCCAATGCTGCTGAAGGATCCTCTGTGACTGCTGCTGCTGCTGCTCCTTCTGCTCTCTTCCTGCCCCTGTTAAAGACCAACTAAATAATGGCAAAAGGTAAGTGAAGCATCCACTCTCCCCCCACCCGCTGCAACAAAAACAGAGCTCAAGTTGAAGCCCATTAAAGCCATGCGCTCCAACGCGTTCAGAGCCAAGTACAATTAAGGATTTCAACGAGCAGCAAAAGCCATACACCAAAATATATTGTGGTCGAGGAAACAATAAACAAAAAACAAGCATAGAAACCGAAAAAGGAAGAATGAAGTAGCGCCCGCTCCTTCAAGGCTGCTATGTGGCCCCAAGGCCAAAAAGGAGCAACCGTCCGTCCGTCCGTCCGTCCGTCCGTCTGTCCGTTCAGGAGGAAAAATAAACAAAAATGTAATTTGCGCCACTTAGCAGCAAATGGACAATGCCATTAATAATTCCATTTTTTTCAGTCCAGAACCAGGGGAGGGTAGGTCTTGCGAGGAGGGTGGCACAGATAATAAGGAAATATGACTTTGTTCTGCGGAGGCCACGACGCTTGACCGCAAAAATGTGAAATGGAAAAAACAAACCGAAAAACGGAAAAACGGAAAAACCTGCACAAGAAACCCTGAAAATCTGTAAGGGCAACAACAAACAGCAGTTGGCATTAGTCATAAGCTAAGCGGCAAAGCTAAGGGAAAATGGAAATGGAAATAAAACGAAAATGGGAGAACTCCAAAAACTTGAAATGTCTGAAAATTATGTTTAAATTTTCAACAAAAATGGTAGGTCTTGCTGGAATAAATATAATTAAATGTGTTTTAATCAGAAGTAATACAATTTGAAAGGGGGGGAGGGAGTCCTTGCCTCAAAGAGAATGAAATTAGAAATAAAGAAAGGAGGGCAAACTTTACCCTGGAGAACCCCCTTGCAGATGCCATAAATATTATAGTATTTTAATTCGCAAAACTAGACCTGTTGCCACATAGGATTTTCCTTGGGAAAGTTCTCTATTTTTCACAGTGATTGTTGCTGTTGTTGGTCAGTCGTTAGCCCTGTCTTGTCCCGTCCTGTCCTGCCCTGTAATTCAATTTTGAGCCGATTTTTATTTTTTGTGTTTGGATAAATCTTGCTTTTGTTTCGTTTTGTGGCATGGAAATCCAATTAAAGTGACAAACTGTCCGATTTTATGACATGGGGACACACGCACACACACAACAAAGCGGCGGGTATACCCCAAGGACACAAAGGACAATGGTTTGGGGTTTGAGTAGATTGAGACACACACACACACACACACACATACGAGCAGGCAAGCGACCCTCATTCGGATTCCGGAGTGCGTTCTATTCGCATCCCTTATGCATATTCATGGGCAAGGGCCAGAGTCAGAATCAGATTCAGAATCGGGAGCCATATCCTTAGCCTCCTCCCTCTATATAGCGGTAGCGGGAGGCGGGGGCGTGGGCGTGGCTCATGAATTATGAAATGTAATTGAATGAAATTGAATAATGACGACCGGTGTCAGTTGACAAGAAAAGTGAAATGCCAAATTCCAAATTCCAATGAGCGATTTATGGGCCAATTGAATTTCTGACAGCCGCCAAATGTCAAAGCCAACCTCCAATTCGCCAATGAATAATGGAATATCGCCTGAAACGCCTACGTTATATAAAGCACTGGCCAAAAGGAATTCCAATGTCAGTCGATCACAATACGCGATGCATTGGCTAATTCTGCTGCTGCTTCTCCTGCCGCTCTCCGTCTCCATCAGGGCTATGGAGCCCTCCATCTCCATGTCCATCCGCCAGGAGCGAGAACTAGAGCTGGCGGCGGAGGGGGAGGAGGAGGAGGTGGGGGAGCCCTTGCGAACGTCCGTGCTGCAGAGCAGCCTCCTCCTGCAGTTCTGTCTGCGGTACCGGCATATACCCCGGTTAACCTACTTCACGTGCCGCAATCCGGAGACCAGCTCTGGCAATGGAGAGGAGTTGCGTGCGGCATTTGCTGCCAAGAATGCGCAGCTGATTAAGAGCCTCTACCGGAGCCAGCTCTTTGTGCGGATTGTGCGGCTCGATGTGCTCCAACAAACGGCAGGCGGCTCTGCCAGCAGAGGCAGCAGCAGCAATGGCCCCCGGCGCGGTGGCAGGGTGCAAGGACGGCCAGGAGCTGGGCCCGGTTTCGGTTTCGGTTTCTCTCAGTCGCAGAGCCAGGCCCAGAGCAATGCCGACTGGTTGGACAGTGTACTGTCGGTGGACGCCCTTAGGCAAATTGTGGCTGTGGATCTGGCATGCGGCGCTCAGAGTCGTCGCTTCCTCGAGTTGGTAAGAGACTTTGAACAGGCGACAGGACGCGGCGGCGCCCTTCCAGCTGCCTGCCGTCAGCCTTATTAAGTGCTCAAGCGAAATTATTTCAAAGGCTTCCGCCAAGAGGCTCTACAGCGACAAGTTTCACTGGCTATTGATAGAGGATTTTGCCCTGTTCAACAGGCTGGAAGGTGAAGTGAAAGAGCAGCTGCAACTGCAACTACAAGCCAAGCAACTGCAAAGGACGAAGAACGAAGAAGACCTTCGCCTGCCAACTATCGAGGACTTTATGGAGGACCTCAACCTGTACATGAACACAGAATTGACACTGGCCAAGCGACTGTCAGAGGCAGCAAACTATACGCTCTATGATGTGTGGTGAGTGGTTGACGATTTAACGGTCAACTCCTTAAGGATACCCTCCATAATCTTCACAATCATCCATAAACTTTGCTCCTTAAAGGTAGCAGAAGTCTATTTGCCTCGGTTCACATACAGATCAGGCGGAAACCTTCATTAGATCGTCGCTATCATCCCAAAAGACCTTCCTTCGGGCAGCCTCAAAATCTGTCCTCTCAAAAGTTCCTGGCATCCACATGGTGCACCATCAGAGGTCACACATCTGGTCTGTCTGGTTTTCAAATCAAGCAATCATTGCTGCCTTCCCTACCCCCCATGACTCTGTCCCCCGACAGACTAATTCCCATAACCCCTGGGAGTGTTGACTCCCAGTTGCCGCATTTCGACTTTCGCTTTAGGAACCCCGGCCTGAACTATGGAGGACATGTCAATCGAACGGAAATTGGCAGCTTCACGCCGTCAGAGGGTGTTCGATTGCAGACCTGGTACGGCCGGACATCGACGGTGCGGCGTCGCATGAATATGCAGCATGCCCGACTCCGTTGCATGGTTGTGGTGCGTAGAACGAAGCGACGGTGGGGATTTATCATTGCTCATTTTTGGCGGCTGATATCTATCGGCGACTATCTATCCATCTATCGGCAGGTGACCAACAAGAACATGACGGGCACGCTGATGTACTACCTAACGCACCCGGTGTCGGGACACATCGATACGATGAACCGGTTCAACTTCAATCTCCTGATGGCCGTCCGAGACATGTTCAACTGGACTTTTGTCCTGTCGCGGACCACCTCGTGGGGTTATGTGAAGAACGGGCGGTTCGATGGCATGATTGGGGCACTGATACGCAACGAAACGGACATCGGCGGGGCACCGATATTCTATTGGCTGGAGCGGCACAAGTGGATCGATGTGGCCGGCCGTAGTTGGTCCAGTCGGCCGTGCTTCATCTTTCGCCATCCACAGAATACGCAAAAGGATCGCATTGTGTTCCTGCAGCCTTTCACCAACGATGTCTGGGTCCTGATTATGGTCTGTGGCGTGGTGACAGTGTGTATTCTGTGGCTTCTGACCACCATTGAGTGGAAACTGGTGCCACACGATGGTGCAGCATTGATCAAACCCAAGGGCGGGGCACCACCACGCCATCATCATGTGCAACAGGAGCAGGAGGAGGAGCAGCTGGAACTGGATCTGGGGGCCAGTATGCGTCCAATCACCGCTTTGTCCGTGGAAGACCTGATAGATGTTACGGAAATACCAACCAAAGAGGAAAACCCAAGCACCAGCATTGATCCGTCTACCCTCTGGCAGCGCTGCTACCAAAAGCTTAATAATTATCTGAGGGAACGGAAGGCCAAGCGAAAGGCACCCGAACGGGTGGGCCTGTTCCTGGAGTCGGTTCTGTTCTTTGTGGGGATCATCTGTCAGCAGGGACTGGGCTTCTCGACCAGCTTTGTGTCGGGTCGGTGCATTGTCATCACCAGTTTGCTGTTCTCCTTCTGCATCTTTCAGTTCTATTCGGCCAGTATTGTGGGTACACTGCTCATGGAGAAGCCAAAAACGATCAAAACTTTGAGCGATTTGGTGCACAGTTCTCTGCGAGTGGGCATGGAGGATATACTGTACAATAGGGATTACTTTTTGAACACCAAAGATCCTGTTTCCATGGAATTGTATGCTAAGAAGATCACCAGTGTCCCCACCACCAAAGAGAACGAGGCCGATGAAGATGAACCAGCAGATCCCCCACCAGCAGCAGCAGCAGCAGCAGCAGCTGCTGCCACACCAGTAGATCCAGCCAAAACCTATCGAGATATAGTCCATAGCCATGAGACGGGTGCCCATGCCAAGGATAATTCAGCCAGCAATTGGATGGATCCGGAAACGGGTTTGCGTAGGGTCAAAAATGAACGTAAGTTAGGGTCAAACTTGTGTCAATCTTTTAACGATCCTTTGGTCCCCTTTTAGGGTTTGCCTTTCATGTGGATGTGGCCGCTGCCTACAAGATCATTGCGGAAACCTTTAGCGAACAGGATATATGCGATCTGACGGAAGTCAGCATGTTTCCCCCGCAGAAGACGGTCTGCATTACGCAAAAGAATTCCCCCATGAAAAAGGTCATCTCTTATGGGTAAGTGGAGCCAGAGCAAGGAGCACCTACATATATCTGTTTCTATGTTTTACCAATCGGGGGTTTTCCAGCCTGCGACGTGTCACAGAGACGGGCATCCTCACATATCACTTCAATGTGTGGCACTCGAGGAAACCGCCTTGTGTGAAGAAAATAGAAACCTCTGATTTGCATGTGAGCTAAGATCCACTTCAGGGACCTCTGAGAACTATCATTTATCATATATTCCCCTGGTAATAGGTCGATATGGATACGGTAAGCTCTGCTCTGTTGATACTGCTCTTCAGCTATGGCATAACCCTCATGATTCTGGGCACAGAGATCCTTTACTCCAAGTGGCATAGGCGCATCATAATAAAGTTCAGTTGAATGACACTTGAGGTTTTGTTGAATAAAATGTAAGGTTAACTGTAACCTGTAACCTCTAACCTCTGAGTTCACGTAGAATTAATTTTAGCCCCGAGGAAGTTTTCAGTTCATTTTGGATGCGCCGCGATTTCCGTTTCATTAGCTGCCGCCCCCCACAAAAAGGGGGGGAACTGGAAAACGTGCGGGGTGGCGGGTGGGGGTGGAAGAATGGCAATGTCAAAAGGTAAAAGTTTAATTCAATTAAGTTCGATTTTGGCACGGACGGGAAGAGCAAAGGAAATTCTCGACAGCATCGATTGCATAATTAAATTTAAACTTTTTTATTTTTTGGGTTGAGAATTTGTCGGGTCGTACACGAGTCCTGTATGTAATCCACTTAGGAAGACAGACAGAACTAAGATTGGGAGTTGATGTGATTGTGGAATTAATTGAATTAGAATGTATTACGGTTGCTAGGGCTTTTCCTCAAAGACGAGACGACGGATCCTGGCGACAGATAATGCAACAATATGGTGAAATTGTTGCTTCTTTTTTTGTTCTCTTTTTTTTGGTGGTTTGGTGGCAGAAAAGTGCCTTGCCTGCCTGCCTGCCTGCCCGCCTCGGAGTGAGTCAATTTTAACCACAAACGAACTACAAAATATCCATTAAGATAACAAGTTTTTCCAGTAGTTTCAGTAACATAGTTTTCCATCCCTTGGTGCTGCTCTGCTCTGCTCTGCGCTGCTACTTTCTTTTTCATATTTCCTCCATTTATTTTTTGTTGCAACTATTTGTGCCTTTTAGGAAGAAGGAGCCGCAGAGCCGAACCTAACAGAACAGAACAGAACAGAACCGAACAGGCTTCTTGTCAGCGCACACAAAAGTTCTTGTTCTTGTCCCTGGGTTCTTCTGTGTGTTATTTTGGCTCTTTGCCAAAGTGACGCTCTTAGGCATTTCTTTTCTTTCCTTTCCTTCTGTTTGTTAAATTTGAAAGGACTTGTTTTTGCCCCCTCCCCCCTTCAACAAAGTGTCCGCGCCTAGGAAAAGCCAAAGCCAAAGCCGCAACAATCATCGAGTCGGGAAGCCAGGGAAGTCGAGGAGGGAAATCAATTACAAGTCGTGGAAAATCTGCTCGAACCGCTGCTCGAACGAACAAGCTGCCAAAAGTTGTCAACATTTTCATTGAATGTCTTGTGAATGTCCTGTGCTCTCATTAGAGAGCCGAGACCCGCGCCCAGCCACCAAAAAACATCCTGTAGGATCCTGTGAGGTATACCAAAATAAAATTAAGTGAGTTTTTCCAGGATTTCCCAAGGAACAAGGCTGATTGAAAAACTTTTTAAGACATATGGCTTGGATTTGGGTCGGTTTTAATCCAACAATAAATACAATATACACTTTGGTTATTTATCTGTGTCTAACTGTGTATCTCCCCATTGGGCGCGTGAACGGGGGGACGGGGCCGGGGGTGATGCGCCATAAGATGCAATTTTGCGACTGTGACAATTAAATTGTTTTGGCTTTGTTTAAGCAGCAAATTGTGCAACAAAACTTTGGCGGTTGCCAAGAAAAATAAGCAACAAAAGAGTGGCAGTGGCAGTGGCAGTAGCAGTGGCTGTGGCAGTGGCAACAAGGAGCATCGCCTGCCAGGGACCTGCAGGAGTCTGGCATAATTAACAAAAGCGCTCAGCAGGGCGCGTAATTTTGCCCGCTTTGCCAGTGTGTTGGCAGTAGTGAAATTATGCTCTTTTCTGGTCCCACTCCGTCGCCTGCTGCTGCTGCCTGCTGCCTGGCCAAAGCCAGAACCAAAAACTTTCCGCGCAAAGCCAAACTAAAGTAGTTTTCCCCGCCCCCCAAAGACGGTGGATGGCAGAGCCAAGATCGGGCCGCGAGATTGGGCAGCAGCGAGACGAAATAAGACGAGACGAGAGACGAGAGGGCGCAGAGCATATGCTTTGGGGCTTGTGTCAAAGTGTGAAAAACTTTATGCGTCTTAATTAAATTTTATGTACAGTAGCACAGGGCGGGAATTATGCGCCAAAATATTGCCACAGCATCCAGCAGAGAAAGACAGAGACAGAGAGGGAGCGAGAGAGAGAGAGAGAGAGAGAGATCCACCGACAGAGGGCAACTTTTCAAAAGTGACAGCTGCAATGGCTAGCAGATTGGTTGCAAAAGGAGACTGCTGGGAATGGTGAGGCAGGACCTGCCCTCGACTTGACTTTAAGCCAACCAATTAGTGAAAACTTAGGGGATAATTGAGTGCCTGATTATGAAGTTTACTTTCCACCTTTTTTGGTTTTCTCTTCTCCTCTTTTTCATAATACTAATAAGAATAATATACGTGTACTAAAGGTACAAATTTTATTGTAGGTACATTGTGTACATTAATTGCATGTTTTTCGTTCCGCTAATTAGGATCAAAACTTGGGGGTTTGGCATCCAATTAAAAGCAAAATCCAACCAAAGTTTCAATAAAGGGCAAACCATTAATAGGTTTTAATATGCGTTTATTTGACACAAATGGATCCTGCTGTGCCGTTTTTGAGGGGTGTATGCAAGATGTATCTCTGGGTCCTCCATGAGCTGCATTTCTGTGTCGAGGCATCTCTTGGAACCTCCTTCATCGATAACCAGGAAAAAATAAATTCGAAAGTGATTCGAAGTACCTGCCATTTGTTTTTGGATTTTTTTTTTCCATAAACATTTAATGAAACATTTACCTCGGCTAATTAACCTTTTTGCTTGTGCCAAAATGAACTAAACATACAGACGAGTAGTTGGCCAGAATTCGGGGAATTTTGTGATTTTCTGGATTCTTATTATCATTCTAGGCATACACCAGCACACAAGAGCAAGTGTGTGTGTGTGTGTGTGTGTGTGTGTGTGTGTATGTGTGTGTGTGTGTGTGTGTGTGTGTGTGTGTGTGTGTGACATTTCCTGTGGTGGGGAAAGAGACTCCTCCTGCTGAATGGCAGCCTGCCACGTGGCTAATTTCGAGCGTCACCAAACAGATTCTGTTGTTTTGGTTCTTTTATGAGTTGGGTAGTGTTTAGCCTTCGGGGGTAGCTCTACTAAAATGGAATTGAATTGTTGTTATTCCCTTCAACAAGTGGATTCTGAGAGAAAGAGGGAGAGGTAGAGTGGAGCGAGAAATGGATTTACATTTCATTTAATTAATTTTTGAGAATATAAGTTTTTTACAATTATAAAAAAAAGGCCATTCCGAATGGACTATGGACAACATTCTCAGTGATGTTTAAGTATTTCTATTTATTCGGTATTTCTGCTTCACACACACAGAGCCTACCAAGACCCACACACAGATACAGCTACCCGTAACTGTAAGTATTTTCCCCGAAATTCCCCCACAAGCCTGGGATACCATACCAGTACGTAGTTCGGCCAACAGCAATTACGTGGTAGCTTAATTAATATAGATGTCCAATGGATAAATTATTCAGGCAAGTCAATAGCTCCTATAATTGAGGTCTATTCATAGTTCGCTTGTTATTTAATGTTTCTGCAACTGTTGGTTTTTTTCTTTGTGTGTGTGTGGCAACCAATTCCCCGAACAAGTTGTAAACTTTAATGGCATTTTGGTTTTGTTGTTATATGTATTTATTGTGCCCTCATAATAGTTGACAACTATAATTTATGATTATTTTCTAGCATTTTTTTTGTTTGCTATACTCGTATGTGCTGTACTGTACTGTGCTGTGCTGGCGGTTTGGCCAGTTGCCCAACTATTTTTTATATCTACATAGAGTTTTTTTCCCATGCAGTTGTGGCTGTTGTTTTTGTTTTTGTATTTGTTTTTTTTTTTGTATAAAATACACCTGCAATGGCAGGTGGAAAAAAGTTAGTTATGGAATTGTTAACTAATGTACAAATGCATTAGGATGCAAAAAAAAAGAAACACTGCACACATTTTAAGTGATAATAAATACTGTGGAGCTTGCATCTGTATTTCTATAAACGCAAATGGCTTTTAAATTTGATTTAAATTCAAGAGAGATGCGTTTTAGTCAATGGTCAACTTTCAGACAAAAGTCAGAGTGGAAGCTGCTCCCAGAGAATAGAGACAGAGATAGCGACAGCGACAGCAGGGAACATCATTAATACGCATTATTTGCATTTCTCAGAAGTTGTGAATCGATCAATTGTCGTTATTCGCTTTCAAGTTGCGCTCTTTTCATCTGTGCAAAGTTTATCCGCCTGCCCCTTCCCCTTCCCCGTGCATGCCAAGGCGAATTTTCTTTTTATTTTTCCCTCTGTCTAGCCGATGGCACCGGAAGTTTCCCAAGGAGCAGAGGCACCGGCACCGGCAGCAGCAGCAGCAGCAGCAAAAGAAAAACTAAAAGAAAATGGAAAGTTTTGATTTATAATCGTACAAGTTTATAGCTCCTCCAGTGGAAGTCGATGTCGAAGTCGATGTCGATGTCGATGTCCATGACGATTCAGTTCAGTTCAGTTCTGTGTTGCATTTTCTTAAGTTGTCTATCGACTCGGAAAGGGGGATTTGTCAGGTGCTCAAGAATGGAATTCGATTTTCCTTTATAGAATATTTAATATCCGCTCTCTTGTCCTTCGACACTCAGGTGTTGAATGGACATTCCATTTTGAATGAATGTCCAACAATAAGCTGTTTTAAGCTCAATAAATTTCAATTAAAATGTCAACGTTTGGGGGGTTCAGGGAGCTGGGGAAGAACTACCTCTTATAATGCAATCCATGAATATATTTCGTATCTGTTTTGGCAAAGGAGGAAGGCAGGGGGAAGGCAGGAGGATTTATCGCTGCCATTTGCTTATTGACAGGCAGGAAAGTGAGCGTGACATGATGGAAAGTAATCTAATGGAGACGGGATAGACCAGCTGACTCAGGTAATTCATCATAAATACAGAATACGGAATACGGAGAGCAGCACACACCCGCACTCACACTCGCACTCACACTCGCACTCACACTCGCACTCACACCTGTGGCTCGCACTCCGTACTCCGTCCTCCGTTCTCTGTCCTGGAAGTCATCAATCTTCTAAAAGGGAAGTTGACTTCCCCTTCGCATCCCCCCATCCATTGCTGCGGGAAATTTAAATAAATTGTATGGCATAGAGCAAAAGGAAGAGCTGTTTCTCTGGAATTTATCCCTCCTGCCATCGACAGCCATTGAATTATATGCCATAAATATTTATTCCGCTATGGGAAACCCCTGAAATGGAGGTCAAGGCAATAGTCAAATTTAATGGAAAACTACTTTCAAAATATTAATCCCCCTCACCCTTATCACAAGAAAATAAAGAAAAGAAAGAAACTTCTTCTCAAGCGGATCAATTTCGTGGTCTTTTTCTCTGAGCCGCCGCCGGGAAAACGTTTTAGGGCTTAAACGTTCTCTTTACAGGCACACAAAAAGAAAAAGAAAAATTGTGTTTTTGGCCTTTTGCGCATAAAATAACAGCAAAAGAAGTTGCTGCTGTTGCGGCTGTTGCTGCTGCCTCTGCGAGTGACGACTGTGACGACCGAGCACTTTTGATAAGCCGCACAAAGGCAGAAAGGGGTTTACGAGCGTACTAGCTGTGGGTGGAAAAAAAAAACAGAATCCAGTGGGGAAAAAAAGAGAAATAGAAATAGGGAAACTCCACCCCCCGTTAAATGCTCGAAATGGCAAAGGGCTTTGGGGAAGAGGAGGGATACTGGAGGCGGGAGGGGGCCAATGGAGAGGATAGTTTGCGTCCTTTGGCTGCTGATGAGTGCGTTCACTTGATTGCCGGCTACCCATTTTCCCATTTTCCATTTTCGATATTCCCACCCCCTCGTCCACCCCCAACCACGTCTAAATGGTTTCCAACTTGAAACGAGACTTAATGACACAAAGCGCACTAATTCAGTGCGCCACTCTATCCACACTCTGCACTGCTGGCTGCACTTCGCCATCGACTCCTCCTCTCCTTCCTCCATCCTCCATTTTCCGTGTTCCTCATGCTCAGCCCATCATCGACAAGCGAATTATTGTAATCCACTTTGAAATTCAATCGCTACTGGGTAAAAAAAGTGGCACTCAAATTGGTGCAAAAACGCACTGAGTGCAATTATCGGATATTTCCTGATTCCTGGGAAAGGACTGGTTCCTGGAAAAGGCTACAACTGGCGAATAGCAGAGGATAACTTTTAATATATGAGGAAAATTGGTTGGAAGACAAATTTTCATAATTTTTTTTTACACAAATCTAATTTACTATCTCAATTCGACCCTGATCGAAATTCAATAATTTAAAAAATATTAATAGTGAAAATAATACATTTTATTGTTGCAAAAAAAAAAAAAAATTCTGTTAGGCTTGTCCTAAAAATCATTGACACATATTTAAATTTCAAAATCCGAAGAATTTGAAAAAAATACGAAAATTGGGTAAAAATATTCATCATAAATAAATTGCTCAAATAAATATAAATATACTAAATAAATAAAATTCCATAAATAAAAATGGCTATATCTATGATTATTTTGTAATTTCTAAAAGTGAAAATCCAAGGTTATCCAAAAGTGTAAAAGAGGATCAACGTGTTTCCTTTCTAAGCCTTGAAACTACTCTTTTTGATACACTTTAAATGGCACATCCTGCTGACCAACTTATGTCCACTGAGAGGCACAGTTTTCTTGGTAAATGCCCAGAAATAAAAAGGTTTATGTTTGCATTATTAAGTTATACAATATTCAAATGAACCGAAAGCAGGGCACAAACTTTTCCCCAACCAAACAGCTCAAATGCGACTCATGGGCATTAAAAAGATACAGATGCAAAGATGCAAAGATACAAAGATACAGATGGGGCAGTCAGGCACGGCACGGCACAGCTTGGCATGGCACTCACAACTCAGTTCGGATTCTTGGATGACCACCAATGGGAATACGAAATGAAGGAACAAAAGCTGCAAATCTGTAATGATAATTCCACGATTATGTTTTTGTGCTCTGCCACTGCCACAGCCACAGCCACTGCTTCTGGCAAAGTTTTTTGTGTTGTTGGCCCTGCTGCTGTGCGTCGGCCATTGGAGATTGTTTGGGCGGGAGATGAGTGGCAGGCAGAGCAAATATTGTTGAAGGGAAAATATTTATCTTGTGCCTACGCTTAACACGTACCATACTCGTACTCGCCCCCATGGTAATTGCTGCATAATAAACAAGACTCTCTCTCTCTCTCCCCCTCTCTCTCTCTCTTTGAATCCTGCCTCCTGCCGCTTCTGTCAGTGCCATTCTTTTGTTATTTGCATTGTCATTTGTTGAACAAAAGCGTTTTGTACTTTGCCTGTGGGTTTAACTAATAAATACAACAGGCAATAAAGGATATTAGCGTGGACCGAAGCATTTGATACCCTAACAGATTGCAGACAGAAACAAGATCCTTCTTTGAACTGCAAACATCTGCTCAAAGTCATAGTACCCTTCTGCATAATACTCTACCCAGAGAGCCACTGAAAGAGAGAGAGAGAAAGAGAGCGAGCGAGAATGCTCATTGTCAGAGGACAGAAGGACAGGCAAATGGTCCATGTTAAGTCAACAATAAACCAAACGAAACCAGGCGCCAGGGCAAATGTAATTTCGATACCAGATTAAATGCATTTGGGTACTATTTTTTTTGTTGAGGGGGAAAACAGAAGTAGGACTTTCCGAGCTGAGGTTCCGTTACCATAATTAACTGCAGGGGCTTCCAGGCAAGCAGCGCCACCTTCTCCTTCTCCTCCGCTTCTCCAGCCAGTTCTCGCATTGATTTGCAGCAGGACAACCTTTTCGGTGCAGTCTTTCAAAAATTGCACAAAATTACTCGCACGTAAAACAATAAATTTTCATAATATCCCTCCAAAAGGAGGAGCCAGAGTGGAGAGGAGAGACCCTAACCCTGCTCTGCATTGCTCACACGTGATGGCCCGCAGCGCGACCTCCTGCCAGGCATTCGGGCCACGTGTAAAGTGCAAAACTGCAGCATCAGCGAAATGGACAAAGTCGGGACCTCGTCAGAGCCAGAGCCAGAACCAGAACCAGAGCCCAGTGGCAGAGAAAGAGAGATATAAAAGTAAGGATGAGCATGGATATGGGCCTGGCTTTGGGTGGCCTGGGTGTTGCGTGGAGCCAATGGCATGGCTAGCTAAAGATTACCGTTATTTGTATGCAAAGCAGCAGGCCAAAACCAAAAACCGACAACAACAATGTAGCCGGGATGGGCCAGAACTGCCATTCAATGTCAGGCCAAGAGCAGGAGTAACAGGAGATGCAGCAGGAGCAGGAGCAGCAGGATCCGCTGCGGCAGGATGGGGAAACGGGCAGCAACAGAACGAGGAACGTGTTTCAATTTTTATGACATTTCAATGCAGTTTATGTCAGCGAAATGGCCACTGGAACGGGGTTGCAACTGCAGCCCGTGAGTGAATCGGTCACTGGAAATGGTTCTACAGAAAAGCTCGTTACAATTTTTGACAATTCAAATTTGCCCGAGGCAGGCGCCTGCTAGAACAGGAAGAAAAAATAGGTACCTACATCTACCCCGAAACATGTTTCTGGACAGTTTGCCACAATTCAATTGAATTGTAAAAATGTTTCACAAAATAAACAAAAATAAACTTAAAGCAAGAGAAAGAGGACGAGAACGAGAGAGAGCGTGAGAGCAGGTTGGAAGATGGACAACAAATTGTGAACATATGTGGCACATTGCTCTCATACGCCATGGCTCGGCTCCCATTTTTCCCCATTTTTCCATGTGCCACAGATAAGCATTATTTTTGTGTTTTTGTATTTTTTATTGTGGATTTGCATATGAAACGCATTAGACAGAGGAGCCAGAGAGTCAGGCCATTAGCCTGGTCCGGGGATCCCCACTGCGAGAGGGCACCTGCATTGCCCCGTGCCCCGTCCCTGCCCAGACCCCGAAATTACCTGAAGCTCATTTCGAAATGTTTGGCACGCAGCAGCCAGCCACTTGATGTTCATTTTATACAATTTTTATATATGCCCGAAGCCACTCGAAGTCATTATTTATGGCCAAAACGTTTCGCTTGTATTGGTGGAAAGGTGGCACACGCATCCATGGAAAATGAATGTATTGAAGCCAGGTTAAAGCATCCTCCTCCCACAATGATCCAAATATTGCTGTGGTGCTCTCATTAAACGAGTCTTAGACGAGATGTTTATGGGAATGCTGTTTTTTTTCAGAAATACTTTTCAATGGAAATATGAATATTTTATGTCTTGTTCGATGTGTGTGGCATCTATATATACATATATCGTACTTGTACTCGTACTCTTTATGTTTTTTTACAGACGACTGCCGACTGTTAACCTTTTTTTCTCATTGGACGTGGGTTGGGGCACAGATAGAGAGGGGGAGATAGGAGAGGCATGCAACATCATCAACAGCAACTTAAGTAGCTCAATAAATCTTGAGCTTAACATTTGTTGAAGCTTTTGCCAGTTGGCAAACGTGACTTGAGTGCGACACAAATGTGTGTTGTCTGTGTGTGTGTCTGTGTGTGTGTGTGTGTTCTATCTGTCTGTCTGTCTGTCTGTCTGTAGTCCTATCTGGCGGCGGTTCTGCGTATCCCTGTCTTTTTCTTTCTCATGTGAAGGGGCGCCTCAAAGTATGCAGTAATATTTTACAAATGCTTTCATTGAAATGCAAAAGCTTCTTTCTGCTTTCCTTGGTTACGTGGCCGCTCTGTGTCTGGCACCTGGATTTTCCACCCGAGCAATGTTTGAATGCGAGTGCGAGTGCGTGTGCGGGTTGGGGGGAGGGATGAGTGTGATAAATTAATGCATTAGCTGAAAGTGCTGCTGCTGAGGACTCTACTCAACTGTGGTAATCGCACATTGTACATCCTCCTTTCTCCTGTTCTTAGAATTTCCACTTAAACTGCTTCCAACATATCAATTGGGGGAGGTGTGGGGGCGGGGATGGTTGGGTGCCTTCGAGTTGACTTCATCAAAAAAGTCTCACAGTTTTTTCTACTTCTTTGGGCCCTGGCATTTGGCAATTAAATTTAATTAAAAGGTTGGCGCTACGCTTCTCCTTATCTATACAGGTCCATCATTCCGACAGTCCACTTAACAATTCAGTTATTCAAATTAAGATGAAAAGAGGTAGAGGAACGTACAGAACCAGCGGGCAAGTGAGAGAAAGGAAGAGAGAGACAGAGAGAGAGAGTTGGTAAAAAATATTTTATCAAGACCAGTTGTCGACGCCCCAGACGGGGACGACGACGACGACTGGCCGCGGATTAAATTTAATTTTATTCATTGTGCACACAGAGATAAAAGGTGAAAAGTCTAAATGAATTTAAAATGCTCATTAAGCATACGACCCTTTGTACAATTTTTAACCCCCACCTCCTCCCCTACCTATCCCTTTGTTTTTCTATATATTTGAAGTTGTTTTTGATGCTCCAAAAACAATGAAATAAAATCATATTCGAAAAGGGAATTGCACTCAAAAGTTTGGACAAAGAATGAAGCAAAATATAAGGGAAATACATCAAATTTATATAAATCTATAATTAAATATAAATAAAAAATATGATTACAAAATACATACATACAAAATAAAGCACTTCATCTCATTAAGCACATTTATTTAATTTTTAAATGGAATAAAATAATATTCCAAAAGAAAAATGCGCTACAAAATTAAGGGGAATAATCAAGCAAAAAGTAAGAGAAAATATCTATTATATTAGATTTAACTATAAAATCAAATAAACTATTTAAACCCGCTTAATATTTAATCTCTTGGCAAAGTTTTCATTGAGAAGTTTTCCCGTGCTCGGTTAGTGGCTGTTTCCCCTTAAATCTAGGCTTAATTTGATTACTCAATTCGCATAATAAAGCCAGACCCAAATCTCCATCAGATACGAGTAGATCCCCCCGAAAATTAATTGATAAAACATGGCCCAAAGTGTGGGCGTGTGGGCCAGTGCCCGGAACAGGCCATGACTTATGGGCTAGTTAAATAAATTTATGCTCTGTGATTTTCGCATAAAATTGATTTATCACATTAACCACAGAATGAATTGGGCAGAGGGGGGTGGGTGGGGAATGATAGAGCCAAACTGGAGTTGGACTTCATTTCATGCTTGTTGGCTTTGTGGCTCATCAATTGGCCAGAGCTCTGGCAGATACATAGATGGGAAAGACAGACGGTCGACGGGCGACGGAGAAAGGAGTGGCAAATGTTAGCCATATATGAAAGTGGCATTAGATGACCCAAAAGAGGAAAGGCCATAAATCCCACTGGTTGGTAAGGTCAAGCGGAAAAAAAATTGTACAACATTTCATGTCCATTGTATGTGTCCGTACGTGTGTGTGTTTGTGTGTGTGTGTGTCCCTTTTTTTTAAGCCACCACAAAGATGGGGTTAATGGTGCGGTTCTCCCATTTTCCATTTCTTTTCTTTTTTTTTTTGTGTTTTTGTTAGTTTTTCTCTTGCTAGAGAATATTTATCACATTTCTAATGGAAATCTTTTGGACGAAAGACGAAAGCAGGCAAGCAAGCCCGTAAGCGCATTTATTTCAATTCATATTCCTTGAGAGATCCCCCGCCGCTTGGGATAATCAACATAATGAGTGAGCGCATTCTGTCCCGAGCTCTCTCCCAATGGAACCCCCCTTCCCGCAATCCTACCACAGGCTTTGTAGGGAATCAACTAACATAAAGATGGAGCCACAGCCAGAGCCGGAGCAAGCACCAGCGCCAGAGAGAGAGAGAGATAGACATAGAGAGAGAGAGCCACAGGCGAAGACGAGTTGTGTCAGAAACAAATGCTTTTCATTTCAAATGCAGCTGTTGCTTGGTTACCATCTCAGTCTCTCCCCAAGGGACACGCCAAGTCCCAGGACCAAGCCCAAGCCCAAGCTCAAGCTGAAGCCCAAGCATATTCCTTATGCTGCTCAGGGCAATAGTTCGCTCCTTGAAGGACAACAGATGTTTACTGTATCTTTTTGTACCACTCACTTGCGGAGTGTGCAAGGGTCCATAGTTTTTTTTTTGCTCATAGACAGTATTATGAGCATTTTACCCAGGATAAACACAGGATATTCAAATATGAACATTTGGATGCAGGATGTACTTAGTTTTTACTTAGTCTTAGACCCATTAAAACATGTACTCGTATTCCGAGTATTTTCTTCATCTTTTCGTCTCCAACTATAATCCTTTCGATTAAAGGATATCCCTATAGCCGCATAGCGTTGCCAATTGAATTTTTCCTCCTTTTGTGCATAGATTCATCTTCGAGGTATGCTTATAAGAGGGCTAAAATGGGAGCTGGCTAAAACATGTCGTGCGGTTAGCATTTGTTCTCTCTCACTACCACCCGCTGCGCTTGTAATTGTGTCAGCTTGTGCTTTGGCCTGAAATTCGAATTGACATGAACACGGACATGAAAATCGCTTATTTGTAGGCTCATTGGAAAGGCTTACTTCAACCACTTTCAACCACTTTCAACCACTTTTAAATCTATTTCTCGAACAGATTTTTGGACAGCACAAGGTTAGAAGGTTTCCATTTCCTTTCTAAGGCTATTTTATTTTTATTTTTCCATAACACACTATGGGTGTAGGTTTCCTTTCCCACTGTTTGATTTTTGCCTGGGAAAACGAAAGAAAAATGAGAATCGAATGCGTACGCATACGCTTGGCGGCATTAGTAGGATTTTCCCATCCACACACACAAACACACACACACACACACACAGACACATCCACACATATGAACCATAAAATGGCATCAATTGTATGTGGCATGGGCCAGAATGAGTGAGACCTGGAAGGAGACGCAGGAGCAGCAGTGGCAGCAGCAGCTTGCCTCAAGGCGTTTATCGTTTGTAAAATTCTAGATTTGCATGTATTTGCTTGTCATAAAAAAGAGCATCAACGACAGCAAGAATGAAAGAATGAAAGCTGGGGTGAAAGCAGGCGGCAGCAACAACGCAAAAATATAACAAAATGTTTTTACATCTTTATGGGACGGAGAGGGAGAGGGAGAGAGGGTGGGAGGAGCTGGGGATCCCCAGCAAGTGCAAGATTACGCATACGCAATGTGGCCCCGGCCCGGCCACTTTGTGCCACAATATGTGCCATGGGAAAAAGTGTGTGCATGGATTCTCTCTGTATAAATCATTTGCGATTTTTGTGTTAAAGATACTTAAAGATTTCCCTTCTTTTTGTTTGTGTGGCGTGCTGCCAAACAATTAAGGCTGAACGCCACATAAAACTTGTTGACATTGGGGTTCTTTAAAGGGGCGCCGCCCTACAACATCTAATAATCTTTTAAATAATTACATATATCCATAATGTGCTCGAAACATGCCAAGTTCTTTAATGCCACTTGAACTTTGCTTTTGGCATAGTTTTTCTTACATTCAAAAGATAGGCCACAAACTAAAAGCCCGATAAATATTTTAGAACCGAACGAACAGAAAAAAACTTTCCATCCAAAGGAAAAACTTTGTCACACAGAACATTAGTTATGCATAAATGTTTTGGTTTATTTGAGAGTTTACCCAAAGATTGGACTCCATTCAACTGCAATTGCGATTATCTGCGTGTCATTTTCTACTCCTTTTTCTGCGGCATTGTCATACTCTCTCTCTCGCTCTCTCTCTGTCGCTCTCTCTGAAGAAGTTGTCGCGGAAATGCCAGTTAATTGAGTCGTCCGGTTTAATGTTACTGACAGGGCTAGACAGAGTTTATTGTACCCTGTTTGCGGCTGGGTATAATGATTTCGAGACCATGTGCCCAAAGTCCAATAAAGGAAGCATTAAGAGACGGCTGGCTGTAGACGAATGCCCCTCCTTTCTCAAATATCTTCAATATACCAAATATTTTGAGAGGGTATCAAAAGTTTCGGCCTCTGAGCCGCACTTTTTTTTTTCGTGTTTCGTGTTCCGTGTTTCGAGTCTGCTTTCTGTGGATTTTTCCGTTTGGCTCTATCTTTTGTCCCTTTTGGTTTGTTGTTATTCTAGCCTTAGCATTTGCATGCTTATCTCATTAGCCACCAAACAAGTTCATTTGCCAAGCCATGGGCACGTACTCCGTTGACTCCCGTACCCTCTCGCTCCCTCCCTACCTCCCACCCTCCCGGGGCACCCTGGTTTCAGCCCACTGGCTGCCACCCATTTGCATGCAAATGTTGTTGTCCCTTTTAACTCTTGACTGCTCACAAAGGCGTGGTCTGGTTCTGGACCACTTTGCCCATGCCAGTTGCTGCTGCTGTTGCTGCTATTACTGCACTTGACACAATTTAACTTTTTTACCGTCTGCTGCTGCCTTCTGGCATTGCGTATACGCGGCAGCAGTGTGCTCCTAGAAAAGCATCTCTCAATTTCTAAGCAATTATCGTTTCAGTTTGCTGATTGTTTTCAATAGCCAACAGCTGTTCTGTTCTATATAAATAGACATATATACTTGATATATATTTACGTAGATAGCAAACAACTGCAGCCACTTTCACTTGACTGAATCTCCCCCCAACCGAAAGGGCCAAAAGCTAGGTGGGATATCTACCCAAGGCTCCTTTATCCGCCAGTGATGTGGACTGGAAATTATGTAAATTTAAGTGTTTTTTTTCTTCACTGCATTTTTCTGCATTTTGCTATCCTATCCGCTAGTATTTTTTCTTCCGTCAGCTAGCTGTTTGTTCATGGCACTGGAAAACATGATGAGCACAGCAGCCATCATCCCTCGAGGGTAATGATGGGTCGAGTCGGGTCCTGTTTGGGTTCGGGTTCGGGTTACGGCTAAAGCAAAGACTTCAACAAATAAGCCATAACTTTGGCCTTCCGCTCTCTCTGGGTAATTGTTTTCTTTTTAAAAAATGTCTATAATATATTTTTGTGTAAAATAGAGAATTTTAAGTGGCACTAAGCTATGCCGTAAAGGGTGCAAGCGAAAACCCATTGAGTTCATCCCCAAAAACGACCTGAACGTGACCCAAAACGCAATGGAGGAGCTTTCTCCAAATAACTGCTATTATCATCTGCTCTTGGCCCAGAATGTAATTTCCCGAACTTACAATTCATCCAGCAATCCGGCCAAATGCCATCGAGTAAATAAATGTTTGGAAATTTCTCAAAAATATAGGTAGAATATAGAAATTGGACTGCAATTTGTATGAGGAAAAGGTTGTCCGAAATGCAGCTCATTTATAGGCCACCCAGCGTCCAAGAAGATGGTTTTTAGAGAAAATTGAAATTTCATTTCATATTTCAGAAGATTTCTTTTCTTTTCTCGTTCTTCCTTATTTCATTTGTTTGCCTTGATCGGTCTTTTCTTTACTGTCCTTTTTCATTGTTCTTTTGAGCAGAATTTCATTTGGGATGATACTCGGATTCTGCTTTAAGTTGGAAGAAAAATCTTGAAAAATGCATTCCACTTACAGGATGCTGGCTGCTGGCTGGCTGGTTGCCTGCCTGCCTGCTTCAATCTTTCTGCCACTTTGCACCTGAAAGAGGCAGCAAACTGAAGAGCATTTTGTCAGCTCCGATGACACACGAGTGTCGGAGGCTAAAGTAAACTAATGATGACAGCCAGGACACACACAGAATGCACACCATACACAACATACACAACATACACTCGTAGTATGCATAAATGTCACACTTTCAGTTGAGTTATGCCTAAGAGATCGGTTGACATAATAACCCCATCCATAACATTCCCTAACATCAAACACATCTTTAAATGCCATAAATATCATTTGTCAAATGTGTGTGGCTTGGTATTCTGTGTGCTTTATGTGTTTTCGGTTTAAACCCCATACATATTTATTCATCCCTTAGGCGCAGGTTTTTCCTGGAGGAGCAAACAGATACTCATCTGACTGTGAAAACTCAATTTGGTTACGCAAATAAACAGCATATGCGAGTGTGTGTGGTACGATATGTCATGACTGCTTGACTTCTTCAAGAGTTATTCAATAAAAAGTTAAGGTAATATTGTGACATATCCTGAGGGCAGAAGGTTGTCTACAGAGTCAGTAAATGTATTTTAAATTGTTTATTTTTTGTTGTTTTGTTTTGTTGGATTTTGTTGAATTTCGAGTCCATTTCTAATACAAAGCCAATACCCAATCTCATTCCATTCTGCACTACTCATTATCATTTATGCGCATTGTTATAAACTTTGAACTCTCATATGGTCCGCCACTCAACCTCCCCCCCCATTCCCGTTTTTCGGACCAAAAACCATTGTCAAAATTGTCACTCATAAAAGTTTGATGCTGACAATTACGTATACGCTGCGTGGACGCTGATTGTTATTCATTTTGGTTTCCCATTTTATCTCTCGCTGTCTCTCTCTCTCTCCCACTCCCACTCTCTCTGTCGCTCTCGCTGTCTCTCTCCAAATATTGTTGCATTGTCCATTTGTGAGTGCCATCGAGGAAAGTTTTTGTTGCCGTGGCAGCTCTCATAACAACTGACAACTGTGGAAATTAATTTTGCCACGCCCCACACTTCCACTACCACCACAAATCCCACTGCACACCCCCCACTCCAACCTAACCGACTCCACCCTTCAGTCTTGTGCTTGAACTTATTTGCTGGCTTTTACCTGCAATTAGACGCAATTAAAATCGCAAAATGTAATTTATTTTAATTGCTGTTTCGAAACAACTTTTTGGCCAAAAGCCTCAAAATTGTAGAAGGGGATGTTCCTGCTGAACGGGGTGTTCCTGCATGTTTAGATAAAGTTAGTTGAAGTGCTTTCAAAATAATAAAATTATGCACGGAATTTTGGTTGTGAATTTGATGAAATTAGAAAGTTTCCGCCCAGAGACAGAGAGTGTCCAGAGAGTGCGAGAAAGACTTGGAGATTTGAAGTTCGAGGAAAAACTTATGCGGAGACACCATTGAAAGCCATTGAAAGCCAGCTAAATCTAAGCCTTATGCTGCCAGGATATTCGTGAGGAAACGAAAAAAGCCCCAAGGCAGCTAATTGATTCAGTTCAGGGCTAAGTAGTCGGCTTTTGGGCCTCAACGACTTAAGCTAGCCATAAAAATTAACGCCCTTATTTGTGTTCGTTCGCCTTTGGCTTTTGTTGTGGAAAATCGTGTGAAAAGGTCCTTGTCAGCAGGCTCTTATCTGAGGGCAACTTGTTGCGTAATTAAAGCTGCAGGGATTGAGGGAAGCACTCAGGGCACTCGAGGCACTCCAGCACTCATTTCGAGTTTCCCCAGCGTAAATTTAACATTATTGGCAAACAATTTGAGTCAATTGCTGGAAGGGAAATGGAAATGATTTGCTTCCTCACACACATAACTCACATCCGTTTCGCATTTCTTTTCACACTTTCTCCCTTACTCCCCTCCCTTACTTCTCGCATTCCCCATGTGTTGGCTTGCTGCTCTCAATGAAAGGAAGCGGCTGGCTGGCATCTAAGGGGGTGAAAGAGGGGCGGCTGTAATATGATGCCAACGAAAATCCGTTTAGCTGACACGGCACCAAGTGTTTGTGTGTGTTTGGAGACAGAAAGAGAGAGAGAGAGAGACTCAAGGCAAATTGCTTTACTTTGCCGCAGATTTGTCGAGGGATCCATCCGAAAACCCAAATTCGCATTAGACCCACACCACACTTGCCTCTCAAGACACTCCACAAAATCTTGTCAACATTTGGGGCGGAGAAAGCCATCATCAAGCCATCATTTTCATTTTTGGGGTAACATCAAGTTGATTGCTTTGGTTTTGGTTATCGCCAGCAATTAAAATTCTCCAACCCTCCTCCTACGCTGATAAATGATTTACAATTAATCAATTCGAAAGCAACACAAAAGTTTTTGCAGGGGGTGCGGGGTGTGGTGCATATTAAAAATCATGGAATATACATACATGTATGTGGATATGGTACCACATCAATTACCTTAATGTTCCAATACATATGTTTCCCCCAAAGGCAAACAAAAAACAAACAAAAAAATCTAAAAATGAGAACATAATTGATGGGGATAGAAAAAACATCAGAAATTTCTTTAAACCCTTCTTGGGAGATCTTTAAAAGATTTACCTAAATTTATAAATATCTATAAAGAAAACTTTACCACCCTCTTTTTTTTTTTTCTTTTTTGTGATTTAACAAACGTTTATTTAAACAAAAATAATTTAAATACAATTTTGTGGTAAAAAAGTTTTCTTCTCTTCCACTTTTGGCCCGAATTTATGTGTTTGTGGGTCAGTGCAGTGAAGATAAACCCTGAAAGTTAAGGTTCCCCCTCCTCCCTCTCATTCCTATAAGCCAGATAACCGTACAAACAAAAACAACAACAACAAAAACAATATACAAATACCTTGCTCAGTGTTCCAACTTTTTAGCAGGAAGACAAAACACCTTCGGGGTGAAAAGTTCACAGGTGGGGCAGGACAGGACAGGAGAGGACAGGACAGGACAGGCAGGCGAGGCCAGGCCAGGCAAAAATAACAATAAAAATCAGAACCAAATGGCTTCGGGTTGAGGTTGAATTGAGAAATAACAGCCAAAAACAAACAAAACAACATTTTGTGGCGTAAGACAAAAAGTGAGAATTTAATGTTTTCAATTAGCTGCCAGACGATTCGTATCGGTTTCTTGTGTGCTGTGGCTTTGGGGCTCAGAATTTGATTTCGTAGCTTTAAGCGTTTTTCTTGTTTTTTGTTTTATTCCCCACTTAATTTCTCAGACAAGAGATTTCAGATCAATCTTCTATGGATCTGTCCTGCTTAAGGATACTCCACTGTTCTTCCCAAAACACAAAAAGGGAGCAATTCCTTCCGTCCCGGCCCGCCCCGCCCCAAAACAATTGTCTATTGGTTGATTTAATGGGTTTCGCTTGAAAATTATGTGCAACATTTTGCTGCGGCCAGAACATAACTTTCAGTGCGGAAGTGCCTGGCATGCCACGCCTATTTATGTGCTTTTAACATGGGCGTGAATATTAATGCTTCATATTTCTAGCGCTTCAACGTTGTTGTTGATGTCGCTTTTGTTGTTGTTGTTTTTGTGCGGTAATGGTGGGTGGGTGGGGGTGGGGAGGGCGTTCTGCTTGTTGATTTAATTTGTGGCCGCTGCTGTTGCGGCTGGCTGCTACTGCTGCTCTTTGGTGTTCCGTTTCCCCCTCCCGTCAGCCGTCAGCCATCCGCCGTCCGGTATTTGGTCTTTGGTCGTAGGCGTATAATTATTTTGCAAATGGGCGTGTCTCGAATGTTTCTTTGGCAATTTATGTCCCACGCGACTCGCGTGTTGGCCCGGCATAGCTCTCGTCCTATCAACAGTTCCCTCCCTATCCATACATATAGCTCCCTCTCTCTCTGTCTCTCTCTTTCCCTTGCCCATGACTCCTGTGCATCTTTTAGTCTTTCTCTTGTCTGTAGCCCGCCCCACTTCCTGCTTTTTTGGGCGGTTTTATGTCCTTTCTGGTTTGTTTTATTTTTCAATTGGCAAGTTTTTGCCGTTCTCAAAAACTGTTTAGCATGCAGAGCACAAAAGTCCGTGAGTGTTTTGCTCGGAGGATATTATATAAGTTTGCTATCTTTATGACCTAACCCACACACAGACACTCAAAACAGAAGAAGAAAAAGAGCAATAGAGAACGAGAGACAGAGAGAGAGAGAGTATACACACACATACCCATCGAGTAGATTAAATTGTTAATATTTAATGCGCGCGTCGCTTTGAATTATTTCTTCCGTCTGTCTGTCTCTACTTTCATCTCCCTCTCACCCTCTCTGTCTCTTTCGCGGCCTTCTCTTTTCCTTTTTGGCTTATTTTTGTCGGCTTCGATTTTCTTTTTAAAGCCGCCCGTGTTAAATGCCTGTCAAATATTGATCTGCTAAGGCTAAGGCTAAGGCATTTGGCTAACAAGGCCTTTTTGCCGTACAATGCCATTGTTGGCAGCGTCGGCCAAGGTCGGCTAGAGGTGGTGAACTTCATGATGTTTTGGTAACACTTTAAACGGGACTTTCAGTCGCTTATTTTGCTGGCTGCTGAAGGTTTGACCCTCAATTGTTCGATCTCAATCAAAGCATTATAAAACATTAGCTAACACAAATGTTCAGAGCTGACTAAAAATGCACTCCATTTGTTGCACATTCAGTTCTCAATTTTCTGTACAATTTGCTTACGGAAAAGCCGACAAAGGAGCATGCATGCTTAAGCTTTCAGTCGGATGCAACATCAACTTATGTTCGATCTTTAACTACAGCCAACTTATCCGCATCGAACATAATGCTTGAGCGAACACAGAACATTAAGCTCTAGTCTGTTCGATCAGACATGCTGGTGGCCCTAGGCTCTGCCCTGTGCCAGGGCTGCTATCTGTGGGTTGACAGACACTATGCGACTGCTTTATTACCCTAACTTCTTGGCTTGGTTGTGTCCACAAGCCATTCTCTTAGTTAGTGTATTCCCACTTCAAACTGGTTGTAACAAACAACTCCAATCTGTTGGCCTTTACTTAAAGCTTGTTGCGTATACGGCTCCCCCTTGTGTTGCTGTTTTGACTGCTTCCCCCCCCCTAGTGTTGCAGCTGTTGCTCAAAACTACCCTGCGCCTGTGTCCGTTCTTGCTTTTACTACTCCACGCCCCTTTTCTCTTCTTGCAGTTGCAGTTGCAGCCAGTGCTTCTCAAGCATTAACAAGTGCATCAAGCCGATAAAGTTTTCGCCCAACCGGCCCGAAAGTTTTCTGTTGGCCGCATAAAAAGACCCTAACTGCCGCTATTTGGAAAATCAATTACCGCACAAATAGCTGGGGATATATATACATATACATATATATATATATGTATATATATATATATATTCTTCCTCCCAACTTCCTCTCTGTCTGTCTGTCTGCTGTCTGGGGGGCAGCCAAACATCTTGTCTGACGACAATTGACCGACATTTTATTTAATGTCGCCGTTCATTAGGCAGCCGCAGGCAGGCATCGGAGAGTGCTTCAAACCGCACAAGCATTTAGTTCGAACCAATCCACGTAAACATCACAAGGAGTTGGAACAGAAGCACCAGACCCAGCACCAGCACCAGCCATAAGCAGGAAGAGGGGCAGAAGCAGGAGCGTCGCGGTCAGACCCCGGTTCGAGTTGCAACCGCAGCATTAGAAGCTACTCTCCTGCTCGTCTGCTCTCCGGCTCTTCTGCTCTACTGCCATCCATTTCCCCTTCCACTTGCTCGATCATGTGTTTGTATCTTAATCTGATAAATACGTGGCCTGCCTGCTCGCTTGCCGTCTCACTCTCACTCGTTCTCTCTGCAGCTGGTTATTGATGGTCTCTGACCCTCTTGCTGTTGTTATTGTTGTTGTTGGGGATTTCCGCTGGCAGTCAAGTGCAGGGATTTTCCGCTTTAGAGCAAGTGAGAGAGATACGAGCTACCAGCACGAACTGGATGCCTTTCCTGTGCTTTAAGCAAAAACAAATTGCATTTAGTTTGCTTTACCGTTTCGAGCTAGGAAGGAAGGGAATCGAGAAATTCAATCGATTTTGGGATCACAACTACTAAATTCCTTAAAAACCAATTTAAAAATTGGAGTTCACAGCTCATTGAAATAAGTTCTATCCATCGAAAACATTTCCGGAAATATCCAATTATTATTAGCTTGTAATTTCGCTTGAATTCATTTGCATCAGATTAAATACTATTAAAAATAATCATTATAATTTTAAGAAGAAAATTTAAAACATTTAAAAACGTCTGCAAGCGAAAGCTAAAAAAAAATGCATATAATTACATATCAATCGATATAATCAATCGATTTGAAAATTAGCTTCGAGTGTGCACTGTAAATCATATCAACAAAAGGAAAAAGCCCCTGGCATCAATAATATTAAATTAAAATATGTATTTTGTGGTGACAGAAGGGAAATGCAACCGCAGCTCGTTAAAAAATATCCATACAGATGGAAAAAGGGGGAGAAAAAAACAAACAGGAAATATTTATACCGCTATTGGAATTAAACTTTTAAATAACCCTTTTTTCTTGTTGTATTTAACCATTAATGGGTTAAATAAGGCGCAGCTGATCTGCCAGTGTGTGTGTGTCTTTGTGTGTGTGTGTGCTCCTTCGAATCAGTGACATTATCTGCTAGCGAACAATTTATTCAGACCCAAAAAAGCACACACAAGGGACACGAGAGAACTGTGTTGACTTGACCCACTAAAAGAGATTTTCATTTAATTAACTTTCACATACATGTACATGTATATCATATGTGCCTTTGGGTGTGTGTGTGTGTGTTCCAAAGCTTCTCCAACAGTGATTTATGAGCTGCAGTACCCTGCACACCCAACCACCCCCTTCCAGCACATCTCAGATGTCCTGTGGTAACCAAAGTTTGTCCAAGAATATGCGGAGACAGTTTTTCGGTTTCTCGTTTCACATTTGGATGTCAGTTACATTTTGCCGCTGAGCCAAGCCCAAAAATTTAATTTAATATTTGCCCGAAGGATTTAAGTTTCCGAAATTGATTTATTATGTTATATCTGTTTCGGGATATTTGTTGAAACCCTTTCTAAAGTTGATTGCCCTTTGGCAGTGGCTCCTTGATTGCGAGCACTCCGTCACCTTGTCGGTTTTAATGGTAAAACTTTTTCACTTAACCTTCACTCATGAATTGATTTCTTTTCTGCTTTTAACGACTTTTCACTCGCAACATAGCATGGGGGATGGGGGGTGGTGTTGTGGTAGGGTGGGTAAACTTTACCGCTTCTTGAGTAATCACTTTACATGCGTGTCTAACATGTGTGTGTGTATGTATATATATCCCTACACTCCTGACAGGCTAAGCTCTGGGTGTCATAAACTTCTCATAAGTTTATCTGTTTCCTTCCCCCTTCGAGGAGAACCGAGACTCTGCTTCTGCTGCTGCTGCGTATTTGAGAGAGTTCTCTCTCTTGACAAATAATGTAATATGTTTATCGCATTAAAGTTAAACAAAGTTTGCTCGTAAAAGGGAAATTAAGTAAACTATAAAGTTGCTGCAGACTTTTGGTGGGGGATGGGGGAGAGCGTGAGACACAAATACATTTGTAATTTAAATGATTGCTGTGCTAATCTGATTGTAAAAAAATTACAAAAAGAGACCACAATCGAAAATCTCAGTATAAATATTTGGTAAGATAATTCTGCGGATTTGCGGGGTTCCTTGCCAACCAGGAAAGATTCTGCTGTAATGTATAGGAAGAGCACCAAGAGCAAGAAGAAGATACCTAGGCGCCCCGAAGTCGGTGTCACTGGAAGATGCCTCCAAGAGGACGTCATGGGTACTACTTGCTTTTGCCAAACACACCTCGAGGACTTCCAAACCTCACTGACACCCCCGTAACGGTCCATTCACATCCGGATAACTAAGGGCCATACTGGCCCATGAGGGCCCCCCTTAGGGCTGTCATTAATAAACTTTATTTGTTCCATTATATGTCGATATTTGTATCGTTTTGTATTGATTAACAGCATTCTAAGTGCACATTTCAGAAATGAACACAGCCTTAAAGTCTACCTGTAAATAAGATCAATTAAATTCAAGCTTATTCAGCTCGTAAATCATGAGAGAATTCCATGAAAAGCTGTGTGAATATCAAGTTACCATCACAGTAATCGATATCTATGTACCCATCGGGCAATTAATTACAAGCTCTTTGCCTAATGCAGAACTTTTCCCAGGGCTCTAGGCGTAGGCCGTCTGCCTTCATCTCAAATTGAAAGAGATTGAAAAATGAAAACTTCCCGACATCAGAAGACAGAGGCAAAGGAAGGTGAGTAAAGGTACGGTACGGTACGGTATGGTACGGTAGAAGAAAATAAGGAAGTGTAAGCGTGTGCTGTATTCTGTTCTTTTTCCTGTTGTTGTTCCTGCTACTCCTTCCTCCTTTGCATACATCAATAAACAATAACAGCAAGAACATCAATTTACATGTGCATGTCAGTACAGTACAGTACAGTACAGTAAAGTAAAGGAGGAGGAGGAGTGGGGGTGGCAGCCCGGTACTTCGGCAATCATTCATTTTGTTAATGAATTGCCTCAACTCCAGCTCAAGAAGAAGAAGCCCAAGAAAAACGTGGCGCAGTGAATGGAAATGGAGGGGAGAGTATGGGAAAGTTCAGAGGTTCAAAGTAAGAAGAATGGTTAAGGCGAAAACAATATTTCATTGTAAAATGCATGCCATAATAATAATACAGGATAAAAAAAAACGTCGAATAACAGCCGAAGCATTGGATACACTCGCAGATTGCTCTTTGCCATGAAAGCCATATGGCAGCAGGTAATACCAGGTATACCCAGATCCAGTCCTTCTTTGGTTGTGTTGCCAAAGTGGTGCTGAAAATCATCGTACCCTCTGAAAGCATCCAAAACTTGAGAGAAAGGGGATGAACCGCCAGTGGAAACCATAATTAATATTGCTAATACGCAGTGTATGACCCACGGCTATGGCCTTATGTCACACACACACACACACACACACATACTGCGAATAGCTTAAGCTGTTCGTTTTCTTTGTTTTTTATTCTGTTGTGGAGTGGACATCTGTTCTATATGGCCGGACGTGCGATAAATCTTCCGCGCGCTGATTTCACATGTGCGAACCTTTTGGGCAAATTTAGATTTATTTGAAATGCGAATGTGGATGTGAATGCAAATATATGCGAACCGTGAATAACGCCCGCCGCCATTGCCGGAAAACTTTTGACATATTTCACTCTCGGCCGCAAGACAAATGCTTTTTTAATGTCTATAAATTATGCATTCGATGTTATCGATGGGCCCCCACCGCCTCACCACTCCCTTCTCCAATGATCTGAGAGTGAAAGAGCTCTAAAAATTAACCCAAAAACTCCAGCGTAAAGTACAAGTTTCAATGGTTTTCCTTGTGGGCTATGGAAATACTTTTCTAAAGCACTTTATGTGTGGGAATAGCTGCAGCCTGCACTCTGCCACATTTGTCCGGAATTTTCATGTGGCTCATCAGAGAAAAGGATACACAGGACGCACAGTCTCTCCCATGCCCCTTGTTAAATCATAAATCTCATTCTTTAGCTTCAGTCTGATTCCAGACAAACAATGAAATTAAAAACATATTTCCTGCTCATTCTTGTCGGGCACCACGCTCAGGATTTAGATTCAATTAAAGTGTCAACGGGATTGGGATCCGGACCCGGACACGGACTCGGATTGGGACTGGGACTGGGGCAGGGACTGGCGAGCCACAGACATGCCCATGCCCCACTCTCCCGCACTTGTCCTTGTCCTGTCGCCACTCACCTGCCACTCTGCCAGTCTGCCAGCCTGCCACAAGGAGACAGACAGGACCAGGACACTTGCAATGTTTGTCATGTCGAGCAGCGGGCATTAAATTCGAATTAGCAGGTGGAACAGAGCAATCTTTCGGATGGGAGATTGGAGACCGCTCACTACTCCCTGTTCCCTGTTCCCTGGCAGACCGCAGCCACGATTATGCTAAACACTTGATGAAAAATTCGATTTTAACACCGCACAAGATTTATTGATGCCCAATGGAAGAGCAGAGGAAGGGGCAGGGCCAGGGCTGGGGTCGGGGCATCTCTGCGGGCGAACTGTCAGCCGAAAACCGCAAAGGCCATCGACTTTGGGCCATCGAAGGACAACAAAGTGAAAATTAGGCCGCGAGGAAGTGGCAGATGGCGACCGCAATGTCTGTCAAGGGGAAGGACAGCCGCGGACAGCATTGGGACATGGAACAAGGACACCTGTGGCTTTTCGCCTGGCAATAAATCAATTTACCCTGACGTCTTGACACCGTGTCTAATGGCAGGGGAGGAGCAGGACTCCTAGGGACTGTCTAACCGAACAACTACTCCTCGTCCGTGATGTTTGTCAAGGGACTTGGCTCTTGTTTGACTCTTCTGTGTGTTTTCTCGACATTTGCATTGTTCCGAGTGCCATTTCCCCTGGAATAACATTGAGCTACAAGCAGAGAAGCAGAGAAGGGAAATTGTGGGAAAACTGGTTTCATTTCACTATCAGATTTGGCAATCTTCAAGTGAACAAATCCTTAAAGTTTCCCCCAGCCAAAGGGGTTTCTCCCACTTATCCTCTGCCCCTGCCCCTGGCACATCCCTTTAAGGTCAGCGGATGGTGACCCACAACAGAGCCACTGAAATGGAGTCCTCTCCCTGTGAAAACCTGTCAGTTTCAATGAACTTTCGCCCTCTCACAATCCTCTCTCTCTCTGTCTCTCTGTCTGTCTGGCTGTGGCTGTATCGGATTCTGGCTGCTGTGGCCCAATATCTTCAACTTGAATCAGGGCCAACAGAGCGAATCGTTTGCTCCGCTCAAAGTCAGACAATGTGCGAAAAAGATTCGTGAGGAGAGAGTGAAATGAAACACCTTTCTCCGTCTTTCTCTCCCTCGCTCTGTCCACTTGGCCCCTGTCTGACCCTTTCCCCCTATTAATGAGGGAGTTTAAAGCCATCCCCCCACTCTCCCACTCTGATCGATTTGCAATTTGAATTTGAATTTGGAATTCAGACGCCTTCTCTCCCGCGGGACAGGTACAGGATCCACTGCCAATGAATGCCAGCAGCAGGCGGAATGAAGCACTCGCTACGGCATTAGCCAGCCTCGATTTATGGCCCCCACTTGACCATTCTAAACATCCTGCATGCCCATTCCCCATTACCCATTCCACTCCCCAGTAATCCCTCGAATTGTCAGCATTTCCAGCACATCCTTTGTCCGGGAATCCCACGCTGAATCATCCTCCATGCGACCTCCTGAAGGGGAGGAGTGCATTTTGGGGCAAGTAATGAGCCGCTGAGGGTCTTGAACTTTGAATAGCCTCCGCACCGCATCGCACCACATCCCAAACTCTCATCGCCGTCCGTCCTGGAGCGCGTCCGTCCGTCCGTCCGCTTGTCCATTCCTCTTCCACAGTCAATGCAGATTCATGGCGAGGCTCTGCTCTTCTGCAATTGACATTTATCGCCGTTGCCTGAGCAGCAGACAATGCTCTGAAGGGTTGGATAATGCCGCATGCCGCATGCCACATGCCACAGGGGGTGGGTGGTGGGTGGTGGAGTGCACGTGGGGCAGGGGTGGACTCTTTCGGGGAACTTAACAACTCATTAACACGCTCCCCGACAACAATTGCTGTCACGGCCATCGGCCATTGGATCGGCCCTTAAAATGCGGTAATTCACGTGTATCGCACAATTATTCGCTCATTTATCGAATAACAAACAACGAATAACGAATAAAGCCACGACCCATGTCAAGTCTAATTGAATCGGAAGATGGTACATCCATTAGAATGGGGAGGCATTCAATTCCATGGTAAGTGGTAAGAGGTTCCAGATTCCCGATGTTGCTCATCGAAGGAGAACGGCTCCAGGGATAATCCCTCCCATTGTCTTCGGCATTCAATTGATTGTGGGAATGCGGAATTACACAGAGACAGATTTGTGTAGGAGTAAAGTTCATTAGAGAGCCACAATCCACACTTAATCTCCTGCTGCTGCTGCTGCTCCTTGGAACTCTTTAAATGCTCCTATTATGGTCGCACATTATGCAAAATGAAAACAGAATCTCCTCTTGAAGGTGTACCTCTCCATCAGTCATGCCTGACCCTCTGGGGGGACCCTCTGGGTCCGCACATGTGGCCTGCCGCCTGGCCTAAGACAACCCAATCCGTTCTGACACGATTCCAGTGGTGCTCCATCTCAGAATCATTCCCTGACTTCTCCTCTGACCATGTCCCTGTCCTTGTCCTTGTCCCTCTTCCTGTCCCTGACTCGACCTCGACAATTTTTGAATAACTAATGAAGGTGCCTGTTAAACGGGAAAACAACACTAACAGCAACATCAGCAGCATCCTCTGAGAGGCAGCAGCAGCAACAATAAAACAATAACTGGGGAAACATGAGGAATGGAATGGAATGCTTCTGTCCCTCCATCCGACCCGTTCGTTGAGGCCCGAGTGCTGCTGGCTGGACGGGATTGCCTGCCTGAGTGCCTCCGAGGGAGTCCTGGCCTGAATATGAAATTCGGATTCAACGCAACATCCAACTGTCGACATTCATCTTGCCAACTGTCTGTCTGGCATTAGAAGGAGTCTGCTCCGTCCCTTGTCCCTCTGTCCCGCAGTCCCGCAGTCCGTCTGTCCCCCTGCCTGGAGTCCACTCCGTCCGGGACTTATGCATCATTGTCAAAATATTAACAGCTGGCACATTCCAAGTCCGATCTCCTCCTCCCCCCGCCTCCTGCCTCCCCTCTCTGCCTCTCGGCTACCCTCCTCATGTGAGCACTTAAGCCCTATCCGAAGCGAAGGCCGAGGCCGCGTCCAAGGCTGATGCTGATGCTGATTCGGATTCTGATGAAAAATAGAAATGTAGATTTAAGTATTTTAAGATACATTTTGTTTGGCCAGCAAATGGATTTGCGACTGGCCAGAAGATGTACAAATGGGTCAAATCCTTTCTGATTCGGACTCGCATTCGTCTGAGCACTGAAAAGTGTCAAGAAGTTGGCCTCCCTCTGACCTCTGACCCGATCTTGGTACAGCATCTGGAGTATATAAATCCATCCATAAGCAGGATGGACCCTGACTGGAGAGGATGTTTACGCATTTGCAGGAGGATGGCATAAATAATGCCAGAAATTTATAAATCAACACGACTGGGAATGGGAGGAGTGATTGGTGGAGGGACCTGCTCCAGGGAGGACTCCCTGCCATTCTCCAAGGAAACTCATTAGAACGGCCAGGCAGGAGACAGGGAAAAGACAATGCAATGATGCCCCTCCTGGAGAGTGCAGTGTCATGGAATATCGATTTCCATCGATGCTGCAACAGACACAAGTCGGAGGGGGATATCGAATGGGGAGGAGAGTGAAGGGCGCTGTGAATGACTTTGTGTCGTGTTTTTTTTTTTTGGAGGGAGCATTGATACTACAGAAGGGGAATATCTAAATAAATTTGCTTTTTTGAGTAAATTAAAATCAAATATTAATACTCTCCGAAGCGATTCAATCGAATCACGGGGATATATGTACATTGTGCATATATACACCATAAAGAGATGGGAAAGAGACTTTGTTGACTTTTCCAAGAGCAAACAGGGAAATTTAGACAGGGAAAATCATTCAGTTTGTTCTCCGTCTCCGTCTGCGAGTGAGAGGGAAAAAGAGAGAGAGGGGGAATCACAGCGAAAAAAGTGTCACTTAGTCGCTCGCAAATGAAGACACATTCCCCACACCCCACACCCCCCACCCTGTTCCAGTACCCACTCCAGTGGACAGCATGCCCCAAATAGCTGCATGCCTCCAAATAGACTCGTCTCCATCTCCATATCCATTTCCATTCCATCCTCCAACCTCTCCTCTCTTCTCCCCTTCCCTGCCATGGTATTTCCCCCGCCATTCCTCGTTAGTCTGCGTCGAGGCGGGAAATAAAAAACCTTTTTTGGTATTCAAATGTTATTTTTGGCGCAACATTTGTGGAATGCCGTCCCGTCCCGACCCCTCCCAGGATGGAAAACAAGAAAAACGTGTGAAAAGCGGAAGTGTTTTCCTCGTTGTCACTGAATTTGGGAATGGAAAACGCTTTGAGCAGCGACCGCAGCCATGAAAATGCCTTCAAACTTTTGTTTCCTTTTGCAGGAAGGGGATTCCTTTGCGGAAAACACTTGGGTTGATTTTCCCCCAGGATATAAGTCCATGTATACTTGTGTATCCTTGTAGGCCAGTTGAGTGCCTCTCTGATTGATGGAAATCCTTCGGAGGAAGAGGAAGTGGGGAATGGAAACTGTTCCCTCGGTTGCAGCTCCTAATTTCATTGTTCATTGATGACCCAACGTGCACCAGCGGATCCCCACGCTGCATCCTTCCTGTCCGCACACACACACCACACACATCCTGGAGGATATATGCAAGTATGTCGTCGCATTCCTGGCACTGGCCCCAGTCCCAACAATAATTTCGATTACAGAATTTGAGAGCCGAAATTCGAGGCGGCCGCAGATGCAATTAAATGTTAATCGATTGTGTTTGTGTAATCGGGGAGGTTTGAGGGCTGCCACGCCCACACACCTGAATACGAGAGTGAGATAATCAACAGCAGGGGGGACGCAGTGGGGCGTAGTGCGGCTGATGACCTCCTCTGCATCTCAAAGGAGATCCCACAGCAGTAGGAGGAGGAGCAGGGGATGGGATGGGTGTTGTTTTCGTGTCACTTGCGTAATTAATTGAAAATAATTGTGCAAATGTCACTCGCCATTTATTTATTTGCCAAAGTCATCTCCGATGACCCCGAACAGGCCCTTCAGCGATGAGGAAGGAGTTCCACTCGCACTTCCACTCTCACTCCCAGTCCAATCCTTAAGTTTCCAACTCATTTGCATGCGGAACAGGCTCGGGAATGGTCAATAATGGAGATACTATCTTGGGGATATCTGACCCGACCCTTTCTTCGCTGGGGTTACTCTTGGGTAGAAAGAAGAACTATTAGGATGCCTTCCGCTTCCGTTGCAGCATTCCGCATACGCCGCGTGGTCCGTCTCCATCTCCGTGTCCGCCCCATCTATAATTGCTGTTCGAAAACCAGAAGGAAGCTGTGTGTCTCTGCGTGGTTTTTCTCCGATATTTGCATGTCAAACGCGTGCTAATTTCAAATTACTGCGACACTCCAGCACTGTCGCGCACCTTCCCTCCCATGTATCCCCTCTGTTTGCCCCCCGAACGCATTATTTATGACTTGTACGCTTTCTGCGTCATTTTATAAACATTTTCCAAACATGTTGGCCAGAAGGAAAGTTCCCTCTCGCAGAAGAAGGAGAAGGCGGGACGGAGACGGAGGCTGCTGCATAAAGTGTATAAAAATAAAGAAGGGACTTTATGTTTTATTTATGAGAGCCACGCACACAAAAAGTTTACATGGGAGTCCACAATGCGTGTCGCCTTTTAATGTGACCAGAGCGAAGGAGGAAGGAGGGGAGAGGGAAAGCAATCTTTAGAGAGAAAGAGTGCGGTTGCGGCTGCTGCTGCTGCGAAGAGTGGGGCAAGATGATGATTACCTTCAAAGGAGAGCACTATTAGGGCTGATCGAATCGATACTCTGATATGCAGATGCCTCATTATATCCGCAGGCGAATGCCATATGTCCGTGGAAGGGTCAAAGGTCGAGTGCAGCCTTAGCCCTCGGGCGCCTCAAGTCAAGTTCCCCGAGCAGCTTAAGCTAACCACAAGCCGCAAATCGCCGTTTAAATATTAATACATCAATCCACTTAATATGCGAGTTTCAACCATCGAATGATGTAATAAATATAAAAAGGAAAGCGGCCACAGGGCCAGACACTGGGATACTGGTACACTGGTACACTGGGGGAACAGGGAACACGGAACAGGGAACAGGGAAAAGGATATAAAGATGATGCCCATATGCTGATGTTATAAATCCTTCCTTGACTCCAGAGCTGCTCCATCGCTGCAGCTGCCAATACTCGTATCTGTATGTGTATCTGTATCGGTGTCCTGTGGGGGCAACGGATGCCAGAGCCAGTCCTCTCTCATCCACTCTTCAGCTTATGATGAGTTTTCTGTTGATGGATGCAGACACGCACACACACACAAACACACCATAAAGGGACCACAAAGAGCAGGCTCCATTAAAGTTACAGCCGAACTTCAATGGATATTCATATTTTTTTGGTTTTGTGTTGCGTGGGGGGGGAGGGCGGGGGAGGGAGTGCTGCTCCTACCTCCTTCTCCTCCTCGTTCTCTGTTGGCCTCTGTCTGGCTGGCAAAAGTCAACCGCAATATGCCAGAAAGGCAAACAAGATTGTAATACTCCAAAGACAAAACAAATTCTTGGCATAAACGCGCACTTCCTGGAATCGCAGTGTGGGGTGTGGAGGTCCTGGGCACAAAGGAAGTGCGCTCCTTGTTTACTTGAGCAACTTATAAAGAAAACATCAACTTGGATTTCCGACAAGAAGGCAATGGGCATGCTCTCTCCGGAATGGGTCTCCCACAAGGAACAGCAACAGGATCCCCACTCAACAGAACAAGACTTGATATCAAAGCAGAATTTTGCATTAAAACTTAAGAAATCATCGGACGCTGGTTCTGTTATTTTGGGTTGGTGGTTAGGGGTTGGGGCTGAGGCTGAGGAGGGGAAATAGAACATTTTCCTGGGCCAAAGATTGTGTAACGATTTTCCCCAAGTGTCTGTATGTGTGTGTGTATGTGAGAGTGCGCTTGTGCGTTATGATTGCACAAGCATAACAAAAAATACAACAAACTTGCGTAGATCCGAATGTGACAGGCAGTCAGAGGGCGTGCCAGCGCCCACAACTTCTGCAAATGACATTTTTACGTAAGCCGAATGGGGATAGAAAAATCAAAGAAAAAAATGTATTTCTTTTTGAAAATATGCGGTTAAGCTGGATAAATAAATTCCACAAAATATTATAAACATTTTTCAAAGAAATAGTATCTTCTAAACCATAAAACTAAACCAAACTAAAACTAACCAGAAAATAGATAAAGGGAATATGATAAATCTTCTGATAGTCAAAATGAATCAATTCATTAAAAAAAAAAAAGAAAAAAACAACTAAATCGCATACGAATTAAATAGATGATGAGCATATCCGTTGAGCCACTTACTGAATCTTTCCAGTAGCGTAGTGTACGATGATTATTCAGTTTGTGGTGTGTTTTATGCGATACAGCGGAGAGGATACAGTGAAACGGGGCACGACGAGTCAATTTAAGTGTTATCTCGATTCAAGATGGGGTCACACTGAATATGGGATCGATTCCAGATGGTGTCGAATTAAAGAACTACTCCATGACGATGTGTAACACTCAAGAGGTAGGTCGAGACGGTACAAAGGCAAGGGGCCCTAATAGAAGCGAGTTTTCGACTAAAGTACGACAGATTACGGGAGTGATAGCGAAAGTGAAAGCGAATGAAGGAGAAGTTAAGTGGTACAAGAAACTTTACTGGTTTCACAACACAACCCTTTCCTCGGAGGCTGGACGGGAACTTTGCTGGCACCTCTCCCGTCGATCTGCTCCGTGCTCTAATTCGTCCTCGCTTGTTCCTGCCTTTTGCCAATATCCAGCCCATTTTTATGAAGATGAAAATTTGTTTACAGTGGACACTGCTGGCACCACTGGCTATGATATGTGGATTAATGGCTAACATAGGAATGCGTAGCCCCACAAATTTCCAAATTATCCAACGGAAAATCTGAAAGTCTTACCTTATTTGCAGTAGATTCTAAGTCCTTCAGAAGGCAGATACTATAGAGCACTCCCCAAAAATGCACTTTAAGTTCCCTTCAAAAATATCCTTGAAATTCAACCCAATTCGTGCAATCCATCTACCAGACTCATAAATCCCCCCCTTCCGCATTCAAGTTCAAGTCAACCCTTAATATTGTAGGCCCTGAAAAGGGAAACCGCAGCCCCAGTGCCAGAGCCAGAGCCAGAGCCAGAGCCAAACAGGAACAGCATTTGCCGGTCGTCAGATGGAATTAATTTTGGCTTACACTCATTCTTGGCCAATGAGATTTATGCGTTGCGTATAAGTTGTTTTTGTTGTTGTGGTTCCTCTTTTTTCTTCTCTCTCTCTCTCTCTCTCATTTTTGTTGGCGGATTTTTGTCGCGAGCGAATTTGAGAAGAGTCAGAGAAATGTGAGAAAGTTCGAAAAAAGAAAACGAGAGAGAGAGAAAAGGCACAAAACAAAATGTTGTTTTGATTTGAATTCCGTTTTTGCCGACAAATTCCATTTCGAAGCGACCGGGCGCACGTGTTTCGTTCGAAAAGTGGAGACACCCACCGCCAGCGCGTGTTCGAAAGTTGGAGAAAGCCGAACCAGAAGCCGAACCGCCGATAGCCGAAGCGGAGCGAACGAATCCGAAGTTCGGATACACGAACTCACCAAGAGCCGAGAGCCACGAAGCTTCATTCTTGTTGCCAATGAAGCGACGATGACTCGGAACTCAGTTTCACTCGAACCTGCACCGGAAGTGGTTGTCAGTACCGCGAGACTTTCCACTGAAAAGGAAGACCCTACCTAGCCACAAATAAATCAAGTAACCAAAGAGCTCTCTAGCTACTCTCTAACGAACGTTGGTTTGGTGTTTGTCACGGCCTCAGCTGTCACTCGAATTAAATAAATCAAAAGAAAGAAGAAAGAAAGAAAATGTAAAATGGTATATCAATTACCGACAAAAGTGTGCAATAATTAACAATATTTTATTTAAATTTTTTTGTTTTTTTTTGTGTTCCGTGCTGTGTGGTGGCCATAATAATTATTTAAACCGCAAACAGCAGGCGACAATAAATTCTGCGGTCGGGATCGTTAAATAATTCGCTCACCTGCAGCGAGCCACCGCAGGAAAAAAGAAATGAGTATGGAAAAGGAGCAGAGAAGCAGAGGAGTGTTTCCCTCTTTTTATATATGCAATTTGCATTCCACCAAAAGGTGGGGAGGAAGGAAAATTCATTAAAAATACAGTTGAAACTGAGAAGCTGAGACGACGGACCAGAGCAGCGCAGAGCCAGAACCAGAGCAGAGCCGAGCCGAACCGGTTGCTCACTCATCCCTGTGCCACATAAATTTCACGGCAATCAGCCAGCAGTGCTGCAAGTCATCCAAACTTCATTTGTTGCTACTTGGACTGCTGCTGCTGCTGCTCCTGCTGCTGTTGATGCTGCTTGCCCCTGATGCTGATGGTGCACTCCGCCAGAGTGTGCTGCTGTTGGTGCTGCTGCAGAGACTCCTCCTGCAACTGAAATATTGCTTCCATTATTTATGTTAAGTTTATGCAACATTCTCTCCTGCTTCCTGCTGAAGCAGCAGCAGCTTCGGTGGCTCCTCTCTCTTGTTTTTAATATCCTTCAGCTTGTAAAGGAATTACTCCTCAAGCCATGGGACCAAAAGCAAACCCAAGACTCGCGGCATTTTGCTCCATCTTCATCTTCATCTCAATCCGTACGCTTTCGTCCTTTCATCATTTGCCTCGTTATGCCAGGACAAACATCATCATCTTTATGGTTCATTGCTCTTGGCGCATAGATAGCTATAGCCATAGCTGTAGCTGTAGCTATAGATAGATGGGATGCCAGGATGAGTGTTATTCCTATCGAGTGCATTAATAAATCAATTGTTTTTGCAGCGCCAAGATCCTGTTCTGCTACAGGGATTGACAGTTTTGTGATGGCGCATAAATCTGAAATGTAATCGCTGCCAGACGATCCAATTTGCTTAGGGTTGGAAAATGAACTCTAATTGGGTCTGAACGCAAAAAAAAAGAAGGTAGATAGATATCAGCTAAAGGCTTGAGGAGAGATGGTATGGTTGGTAGATATACAAGTAAATTTATAGCGAGATTGATGGATACAAAAATTGAAAGATGGCTAGGCAAATTGATGGCAAGGTTGCAGAGAGATTTATAGATGGAAAGGATAGAAGAATAGAGAGAGAGAGAGAGAGAGAGAGGAGACAGGTATCAAAAGATGTGGATAAATTGAAACATAGATAGACAAGTAAATGGATGTGCTGAAAGATGTATTTAACAATAAATAAATGAAGAATGGAAAACAGATATCTGTATTTGGAGTAATAGGCTGATGACATACATTCATATATGTAGATAATTGTATGGAAAGTTTTTAAGTTAAGGGAATTTATTTGTTATAATTTCTGGAAGTTTTGTAAAGAATTTTATAGATGCTATGATTTTTCTAGGGGTTTTTGTTTTCGATGGAAATTTTCGCAAGGATCTCAAACATAAAATTACCAAGCATCGAAAGGATTTTTCGTGTAGATCATGTACCAAAGGAAAAGATAGAGAGAGATAGAAAAAATATAAAATTACCTTGATGATCGCAGTGATTCGTATGTAGATCAGGTGCCAAAATAGTTGTTGCATTTATCATTCTATTCTTATAAACATAACTCGAAAAATACCAACTAATACCAACTAATAACTTAATCTTCTATTTAACAATACCTTCAACGAGAAGAGAACCCTTACTACATATATTAAAACATATTCCAACTTTCCCAACAAAACCATCTACAAAATGCATAGAAACTAACAAGAAAAGCACTTGGTTACCAAAAAATGGACCACAAGAGAATACTTCTTAGTGGTGGTGGCGGGAGTGCTCTTAGCCCTCAAGCTCATTAAGTGCTATTTCCCCATAGAATTGGTTCCATTCCGAACAACCAACTGCTTGGGGGCACCTTCTCTTCTGTATGTATATTTTTTGTTTGTTTTTTTTTTTGTCGGTGAAACAAAGGATAATAAGTAGAGAGGAAACAAAAACATTTACTAATTAGCTCTTCAAGGATGCTGCTGCTACTGCTGCTGTGGCTGCTCCACAATGAATGTAAAATTATCAAATCCTTTTCTCCCTATTATTTTTGTGGTTTATTAATGCAAAGTGTGAGGAGAAAAAGATTCGTTTGTTTTGTGTGTGTGTGTGTGAGTGTGTGTGTGTGGCAAACGATTCTGGGAATGGAAAACTGAAAGCGAAAATTTAATGCATTTTCTTGCCGCATTTCATGTCATGACGCTGAATGTCTCCTGCCACACTTCTTCCTTCCGTCCCGTCCCGTCCCATTCCGTCCCGTCTCTCTCCTGCCTTACCCTGCCCGCGTAGACATCTGAAAACAATTCCATTTTCGCTGGCTGTCAGATCTCATGGCATTGCTCAGCTGACTGGCAGACACTGGGCTCGCTCTTGGCTCCTCCTTGTGCCACAGACACACACAGAGAGATGGAGATGGAGACAAGAGGAGATGACAGCCCCAGACCCCGCACCAGATCCAGCCGCAGCCGCAGCCGCTCCACCATCATGAATACCATTTCTTTTGCTGCTACCTCCAAGCATAATTTACATTGTATTCCATTTGCATCTTCAGTTCCAGTTCTCATCTCCATCGCCCATCACCATCACCAGTTCCACGAGCTTACCGCTTGAGTATGCAGTTTGAGGCTGTCTTTTATGGTTTTCGTCTTCTCGGTTCCTTGGTTCTTCAGTCTTCAGTCTTCAGCTTTGCCGGCGATTCCATTGCAATTCGCGCTGCCATTGCCACGAAATTTCACTTGTCACAACGGGCGAAGCTTGAAAAGAGTCAGCCACCTCTTTGAGAGAGTATTTCAAGCGGAAACGAGACTTAACTTCAATTTATACATGTCAGGCTGGTTAAGTTGTGATTTCTCTGGACTCTCGAGTGGACTGATTGCATCATAATTACCCCCATCCCCACCCAAAAACAACAACTGCCACCGACCTTTTCTCTGTTTTGCCCACATCCCCCCTTGATTTTTGTGTGCCCCTAAGTGCTTTTTAACGAGCTCTTTCTCTCTTCTGGTTCTGGCTCTGATTCTGGCTCTGGTTCTGGTCCCGCTGCCGTTTGTTACGTTCTTGTCGAAAATAGAAAATTTGTTTCCTAATTTTCGACCGTAATTTTCCCCCGAATTGTAACCCATCCATGTCCATGCGTTGGCTATGGACACATTTCTCTCTCTGATTTCTGTCGTAATAATCTGGTACATGAACCCCATAATTTGTAATTTCAACCTAATTACTTCGAGCCAAGGACCGGTCTGGTCCTGCCCAGCCCAGCCCTGCCCTGCCCCGAACTGAACAGAACTGAACAGAACTGATCGGAGAGGCAGGACGACCCATCGGGCCCCCCCTTTTGGAAAACACTGTTGTCGGCAATAAAATGTCAAAAGCAAGGCAACAGCACGCCCATTTTTGTGTGGCACACAAACACATGCATCTGTACGTAGGACAAGAGACACGCCTCCACTGCCACACATGTGTGTCGAGGATTTGTATATCCTTTTTCTGATTGGGGGGCGACACACATGCTAATGATCTGACATCCATTTCGAGGTCATTTTGCATTGATTTTGTTATCCCTGTCTGGTGTTATTTTTAAACAGAAATTAATGTATAATGACATGGAAAGTCATATTGTAATTAAAATGTGGAAAATTTGAAAATTAATGTGTTTTTAATGAATTTCTTTAATTAGTGATATGTGATATATTTATATAATGATGGATTTCAGGCATGATATATAATTGTTGGGGACAATAGAAAAGTTATCCTTGATATTTTACCGTCATTTTAATAATCAATATGTTATATTTTACTATTCAGATTTCTTTTAAACATTCAATTTTTTGGGGTACCACATACAAATGGCAATTATATACCTATTAAATACATACAGCCATCTGGCACTCCAGGAAAATAAATATTACTAAATTAATAAAAAGTAAAAGGAAGCTGCAAAAAGCTAAAGAAATGTCTAACATAAAGTACTCTTTTACTTCGGAAGATGCAAATTTTAGCAAATAGTTTACCCAAAATCCATAAAAGAAAATTAACATTAAAACATACATACATATGTGTGTTTAATAACTCCTTCGAAGAGTGTTTAGAAATCTCTTTTATGAATGGATACAGCACAACAATTATTGTGTTTTTTGTGCAACATTTGGTTGCCTGGGAAATGTAACGACATCCGTCAGTTTTAACTACGTCCAAAAAGGATAAAACAAGAAGAAATATGTAGGTATATATAAAAACCATCTGAATATAGGGGCCACATTAATATTTAAGCATTCAGTCAGATTGCGGGGCGTCCTTTCTGGCAACGCAATAAAAAGCGGTAGAGTTTTCCTATACGAATCAAATATTAATATATCGAAGCGTCAACCGAGTTGTGAGTTTTGAGTGACTGAGTGAGTGAGTCCTGGATCAGCGGTACACGCGGTGGCAGAGTTGAGAGTTATAAAGAGAGTCCTGGCGAACGCAGGAAGCTGATATGGAATGTTCATTCATAAATCATTTCACAAAATTGCCATTGCCCCCGCAACCAAGCAACCAAGTGCAGAGAGTGCGCTGGCAGGAATGTCAGAGTCTAACCAATGCATTTCAATGAATGGCGGGGGAAATCCAAAAGAGAGACTGGCCACACGGCATACTCTGGAATTATGAGGGGTATTCCGAGAGATTTGGTTACTGAATATTTCTGTGGAATATATCCTATCGTAGAGTCCTTGGAAATCTGTAAAAATTAATGATAAATATGCGAGATATTTGGTGAATATTCGTTTGTAAATATTATGAAACAAGACAATGATTAAGCATCCAAACATTTCCTTAATAGATTAGATGGATATATTTTTAAATTGTTTTGTTAGATTAAATAATTTAATTTTTGCTATTTTGCTAATATGAAAACAAGTATGAATATCATTGCGTTGTTCAGATTTAAAGCCATTTAAAATATTAGAAAATAGAATAGAATAGATACATATCCCCAATATTCTCCACTCTGTATTCTAAGGGTATTCCTTGGGTCACGTTAAATGAATACACATGAAAATGCATCTAAAAATTAAAATGCAATGGAATGACGTCATACTCGTATATGCAGCATATAGTGCAGGTACTGTTACCGGTAAAAAGGGTAATAATAAAAGTAATGGTTACGGTGACGGTGACAGTAACCATAATAGTAACAGTTACAATGACACAGCCTTTACTGGCGGCCATCCACCATCCATCCTACAGCTACTACAACGCATTTCCAGGGGCCATAAAATAGTAACATCAATGAAACGCATTCATACATACTATGTGGGGGCAGTGGTAGTGGCAATGGCTATATATCCATAACTACATATAGACGACGACAACTGACCGGAATAAAGTGCTATTAATAATAAATGTTGCAGGGAGCCCAGCCAAATGAACTTGGCAAACCGAGAACCGAGAACCGAAAACAACCAACAGCCAAATACACACAGAAACACACACACACACAACAACGGCACAAACGGTACAGCCAGACGGCCAACAGCCAAGAGCCAACAGGAACCCAAATGTCCAGTCATGGACCCCTTTAGGCTCCTCTATAGACACTTCTGCAATGCGTATTCCCATTGTTTGTACACTGTCAGTGTGCGCATGATGATTTTTAGTATAAGTTTGTTATGCAGAAAGGTTGGGTTTTTTTTAATGGAAAAAGAAGATAAATATAAGTCTAAATCAGAGAACATAATGCCATGTCTATGTAGTCAAGTCCCATCATCATCATAAATCAAAAAACTTGGATAGGTCAAAGATCGAATGGAAATAAGTCTAGCAGAGAACAATGTTTCTTGTTCTTGTTTTTTAGAAAATTTCAATATAATTTTTTGTAGTGTATATGCCATTTGTATTTTCCATAGAAAATAATGATAGAAAAATTATGTTTTTATAAGCTAAATTTTCTTCTTTTCAAAGAAATTCGCTCCAATGGAATTCATTCCAATGTTTCAACATTGTGAGATATTTTGGAGTTCTGTTTATAATATACTTACGGGTATATAGGGTATACAGCTTTGGTTACACAAAGAAATGAAAGCCTTCATTTGTGTTTTTTCTGTTGTTGCAAGTCGTAGTCAACATACAACATTGCAAAGCCCTGGCAACAACAATCGCAACGCGAAATTCCAGCCCGAGTGCCATAATAATAATAAATGCCATAATCCCTGGAAATCGGCGTTCCTCTGCTCCCCCACCGGTTTTTCACCCGCCCTTTACCGCCTCACATGTGTTGGCTGCATTTTTATATTCAATTTCATTGTTTCGTCTGCAGAAAAAAAAACAACAACAACAACAGCTACAACAAGAACAAAAAAAAAGAAAAACAACAGCAACAAATGCAATCCGACGCGTCAAGTGAATTAAGCGATTTTTAAAGCTTTACGCTAAATGAAATTTGAATTGCCAGAGTGTCCGCATATTCGTTTTGGTGTCGGTGTTGGTGTTGGTGTTCACTTGTGTGTGCAAATTAAATTACGCAAATCAAATAAATGTTTTAAATCCAAAAAGGAAATACACGAAAAGCCAAAGAGCAAAAAAACAAATATATAAAATTAAATAAAACCAAACGGCAACCAGCTACGAAAAAAAAAACATTTAATGAAAATTTTAACCAAAAAATACCAGCTACAAATTGTGTAAAAATTCCACCAATACTATTTAAATCATTCAAACAATAATCTAAAAGAATAAAGAAAAAACACTCTATAAAAAACGAATAAAATTAAAGAGACGAAATGTTTATTCTAACGGTAATTAAATTGCTGCTTATAGCCTTAAATATATTCCCCAGTCGATTCACAAATCGACGGATTATGTTTGTCATCTACATGACAAATCTGGTGACGCACGGTAAGTCGCAATGGATAATATTTTTTTTAAATTGATTTGTTTGTTTGTTTATCGATCGCTTGAAAAATTAAACTTTTGCCAATAGTTTCTACTCATTTCAGTGTTGGTAAAGGTAATCATTAGAATTTAAGCTTTACCAACATTGCTGCAAAGAGAGAGAAAATTAGTGTTCGTAAGCGTCCCAGCTACCAGTCGAAAATTTGAGGCACCATTTGTGACAAAATAATGTTATCCAGCATTTTCAAATTTGATCTGAAAAGTATTGACAGTCGATCATTTCTGCCGCAGCGCTGCTCTCAGCTTAACTGGAAGGCCAACTGGATGCACGTACTACATATACGCCTCTCGGTCTCATTGCATGCTTTTGCCATTAGGCTATCTCTGTTTTTGCAGCTAGTCAGTTAACAAAGTCTAAAGTCATGAGGTTAGAACGGTTTCTACACTTTTCAGTGTTTGGAAAGGTAATCAGTATTGAGATAGGTTTTTATACTTCAACTTAGTGTTGGTAAGGGAATGCTTCAGATTTGCTGACGGAATTTTCACTCTTATACATTATTATTTACCAGTCATTTAGAGCACTTCTCCCGCTATTTTACTTATCTAAGTGTTGGTTAATACATCGCTGTGTTGGTTAAGAAATCAAAAATGTAAACTCTAATTTTACAAAATTTATTGGAGGACAACGGAAAAGGACGCCTTAAAAAACGTAGTTTTCAATAAATTCCCATACCTTAATATCCCCAAATAGTCAGTTGTATAAATGAACGCGACTAAATCCTGCTACCATTCTCTCTGCCACGTATATTCGTGTCATAATTTCCTCTCGAAATTCCCACGAAAATTTCCATATGCTTTCCTCCGTATTCATACCACCGAATACGTGTTGTTTGGCAGTGTTAAAACTGTCAGATCTGGTCATAATTTAATTAAGAAAATGAGACCTCAAAACGATGGCAACGCACCAAACACACGGTTTGGCCTGGCCAGGACTGTTCTTTTCTGCCCTGGCCAAAGCCGTGAACCGTGAGACAGGTGCAATGCTGGTGCCTACTGGAGCGGTAGCGAGATGCAAGGGGCTGTGGGGGGCATGGGGACAAACGGTGCTCCGGCTGCATGACGGAGATAACGGGCAACAGCAGCCAGGAGGTAGACCGTGTTTTTTCCTTTTGTGCGCCACTTCCGCGGTAAAGGCAGAAGCACGAACACGAAATGAATGCATAGAAAAAAAGGAGGAAAAAGAAAAACAGAGTGAAACAAAAGTTGCATATTCCAACAGCAGGACGCGGCAGGAGAAGTGGCACCACCATCCGCATTCGCACCAAGGACGCCTCAACAGGCGTGCTACGTGCTGCCATAGTCGTTGCCACTGCCAGTGCCACCGTCAGTGCCCCCGCTCTTTGGCCAGATAAAAAATTGCTTTGTTTAATTATTTCATAATGACGCTGCGGTTGCCTCTGTTGCTCCTCCTCCTCCTTCTGATACTCCTGGTGCTCCTTCTGCTGCTCATGGTGGTCCTGCTGTTGATTATATTTGCCCTGTGGGTCAGGGATTTCCGGCAACAGCTGCTATTGCTCCTTCATCAACATTTGCACTTCTTTATTTTTATTACCCTGCACACACTCCGTTGGGCTTTAATGACTTTGTTATGGTCTACAGAAACCGCTGGGTGGGGCAACACTAGACACTAGACCAGCGTCGTATACAAATTATTCATTTTTATTTTGGTAATATTGGGGAATTATTTTTAGAGAATATTTCCAAGAAGCTTACAGCATTATTGAGGAGATTTGAGGGCAAAGAGAAGTAAGTTGATGGAATTCGAGAGTTTGGAGCTACTCTTGTGAGGAATATATTTTTGATAAAGTCTGAGACATTTATCTTACGATTTAAACAAATTAACAGAAAACAGATTAATTTCGTAAAAGTTTATTAAATTTACTGCCCAATAAATCTTCCTAATTATTATCTTTATCCACAAAAACTTTTAAAACAATCTCTTAGCTCATCTAAGCTTCGTCCTAGCCCAATGAATGCTGCCTTTTAATGGGACTGGGATCATGTTTTTGCCCCATCTCTGTCTCTCTCTTTCTTTTACACTGATTAACTAACAGACTTTTCCGGCCTGTGGCTTCTCCTCTTTTCTACTCTCTTCATTCGCAGTCATGATGGATGAGCCACGTTTCGCACAGCCGATACCAAACGTCACCGTGGCTGTGGGCCGTGATGCCAATCTGCCCTGTGTCGTCGAGCATTTGGGTGGCTATAAGGTGAGTGTACAGACGGTGGATATGGATATGGACCGTGGAGAAGTTACCATAAATCGTGCGTAAAATGAATACCCTGGTTGAACATTGTTTGGGCCATATGATGAAGGAGTCTTTGAGCCAACGATGGACACTGTCAGAAATCAATTTCATAAATGGCACAAAGACCGAAATGGTGGCGAGTGTCAGAGCAGACAGTGAGGCAGTCTCTGAGCAGGACAACTGGAGATGACAGACGTCACAGGCCCAAAAGGGGCCTCTCTTGGGGAAAATATTAGTCATATCCTAAATTCAAAGGACATTTTACACTCACTCACATTTGATGGAAGATTACACTCATTTACGATGCAAATTTAGACACATATTTGATGGGAGCTTAGAGGCAGTTTAAGTTTGAAATTACAGCCAGATTCGATGGTAAATTACAGATGATTTTAAGGTTAACTAATAGCTATATTTGCTTGCATTTGAACATAAATTTCAAACGCAATTTAACATCTACTTTCGATGCAAGAAGTCTGACTGTTATTTGTTTGTCCCAAGGCAACAATCTGTGAGATTGGAATGTGATCCATATAAGCTAAAGATACACTTCAGTCAGGCCTTTGACTTTGAATTCATCTTCATTCTCCTTTCTTCTGGGCTCTCGAACCACGAGGAAAATGACTAGAAAATCACTTATCATTTATCTCCCTAAGCTGCTGCTGCTGCTGGCACAGCGAGAGCTCATAACAAATCACAAATATTTACTCGCCATATCAACTTCATATAAAACACTGTCCCCAGGACCCGGGGTCCTTTCTGCAGCTTGGCTCTTATTGGACTTTTGTCAACATTGGCCAGGACATGCGAGGGCAAAGAGAGCGAGAGAAATGAGAAACTCATTCCTGTCACTGATGGCTGGAGACAGAGAAAGAGAGAGTAAATTTGAAAAGTTTGCAGCTGGGGAAAAATCCTTGCAGCTTGAGGAATCCCTTTCTCTCTCTCTCTTTGGTGTGTATGTGTGTGTGTGTGTGTGTGAAAGAAAGCCCAAGGAAAGTGGCGAGCAAGACCAAGAAAAAGCTGAAAGAAAAGTGTATTAAAAATGCGGAAACAGCTGTCAAGTTGGCTTTATCCCTGGCTCGGTCCCAGCGTCACACGACATGACGTTCATTTATAATGACAGCCTCGGCCTCGGCCTCGGACACCCACTCCCAAGATCTTCCTTAAAGAAGGAGCAGAGCCAGTGTATGTGTGTGCTCATGACATTAGTTGGGTGGGGGGGAAATTGACCAAAATCGATTATGGATTTGATTCGTTCTTGTAGGTGGCTTGGATACACATCGACAGGCAAATGATATTGACAATCCATCGGCATGTAATATCGCGTATACCACGCTACAGCATCACCTACACGGACAACACGTGGCTGTTGCACGTGAATCAGGCCCATCAAGATGATCGCGGCTACTACATGTGCCAAGTCAACACGAATCCAATGATAAGCCAAGTCGGTTATCTACAGGTGGTGGGTAAGTAGAGACTGCCCTCCCCCTTCCCATTTTAGGGCTCCCATTTAAATTTGCACTCTGTGTATTTGTATCTTTGTTTTTTGCAGTGCCACCCAATATACTGGACATTGAGAGCACACCCTCGTCGGTGGCAGTGCGTGAGAATCAAAATATCAACATGACATGTCGTGCCGATGGTTTTCCAACGCCCAAAATCATATGGCGTCGCGAGGATGGCGAGGAAATAGCCGTCGAAAAGAAGAAAAAAGGTAAAGGTGAGGTTTTATCAAAGATAGAGGTGTGTTTATGGTAAAATTATGGAAGATTTATTCCTCTACTTTTCAAAATCTAACTCTGAAATAATTGCTTTTCCCTCTACTATCTCTCGGTATATGAAACATATTCTCTTATTTGAAAATGTCTATTCTTTTTGCTCCCTCACTCAAAAAAAAAAAAATAGTGCTCGTCTATGATGGCGATATCCTGCCGCTGACCAAAGTGAGTCGCAATGAGATGGGGGCCTATCTTTGCATTGCCACAAATGGTGTACCGCCATCGGTGTCCAAGCGCATAATCCTGGATGTGGAGTGTAAGTATTCTCAAAGACAAAACTATCCGCAGTCGGGATATGGGAGGAGTGTGAGGGTACGACTGGCTCGTCGTATATTATATTAGTCCGCAGTTTGCCGCTGCCTTTTGTCAGTTTAGTGGAAACACGCGCGCGCACTTACCGGAGTGTACGCGGCCATTCATTCAGGCCAGGCATCCCATTCCTACCTATCCTTCTAGCTATACCATCATGCCATCCCGTCCCATCCCATCGCATCCATCCATCCATCCTGGAGCCACATCCCATCTCATCCATCCATCCATCCAGGCAGGCAGGCAGACAGGCAAGGCATCGTCTGCTGTTGTACCTGGGTGCTCATCAATTTAACTGCACGCTCGTTGCTCCGTTGCTCCGCGCAATGAGTGACAAACGCAGCAGCTAAGCTGCCGCCATCTAATGCAGCTGATATATACCTATATTCTCTATATATACATACATATACATATACAGCAGATATACAGCAGATATATGTATCTGGCAGACCTGTGATGGGCGTAAAAGTTACGCTGCTGCTACTGCTGCTGCTGCCATTGCACGCCGTGCGCCAGTAAACGCTTGTTAATCCTAACGAGTTTCAGCCGGTGTGCTCCTGCTCCTGCTCCTGCTACGCCTGCTTCTGCACTGACAATAATTCACGTCACGTACCTGCAATAAAGTCACTTGCCGGCGTTGCACGTATGACTTTCACGGCGTTTTTCTGTCTCTATGTGTGTGTGTGTGTGTGTGGGGGGGGGAGTGTGCTTTTTTCTCTCTATTTTATTATGAACGGTTTTGTGCGTGAGCACACACCCACCCCCTCTGCTTTCGGTTGGGAGACGGAGAGTCTCTGTCGTCGTCGTATTGCAGGTAGGCGTATTGTTAAGAGCGTTTAAAATTTCCAACAATCTCGTTTGGAAAGAGCACACACAGCACAGAACAGCATAGCAGAGATGTGGGAGGTGGGGGGTGGGGATGGTGTTCCACAGTACCTCTCAGTAGTTAAACGGGGAATTCTGGGCTTCGGTTTCAGTCGCAGCAATTGGAGACGGTTCGGTTCTTTGAAAATGAGCAACCTAATATATAGTTTCGTTGAGGTTGTTTCTAGCGGGCGGATGATGGTGGTTGAGAAAAAAAAGGTCGAAAAGGTATATGTATTTTGTGTTAAGTAAGATGAAATGCCTGATGCCTGATATATTGAGACGGTGGCTGACTGATGGAGATAACCGAACAGAAGGGGAACAGTACAGAGGCTTACCAGAGTTCAGTGGGAATGGATTTGACACGAGGCCGATTGAATGGGAAAATCTTTGTCTAAGCGCCTTTGTTCGAAAGTAAAACCTCTAAAATGATTGTGAAATAGTGAAACAAATCCGATTTAAGTGGCTTTAAAGTCTCAAGGATATTTTTGAAACCTATACACATACAATTGGCCTTACTGGAATTATTTGAAGTCATTAAAGAACCTTTGACACATGTGAAAATATCAGTCATAGATTTGCTTTAATTTTTTTGAATAAAATCTCCATTAAAGATGTATCTAAAGATCTGTAGATACATACATATGTATGAAGTTTAAGGAAAGAGCATTCTCCAAATAAGAAAAAAATCCATTTACCACTCAGGAAACCTCCCTCTATTCCCTCTATACCCTTGCAACCATCCATCCAATACAAATTTTCAGTGACAAACCCGTCCACAGCACGTACTTCCTGGGAAACTTCATTTTTTTTCGTTTTCTTTTTTTACCACTACTCCTCTCTTTCCATCGCTCAATTCTGCTGACGTGTTGTCTTAGCCATATTGTATATTGCTCTACTTGAAAGGGGAACGGAGAACGAGTGCGAATGTGACTGTGCTTCTGTGTGTTTAACCACGTTGCGTTTCCTCTTTCTCGACTCAGTTTTTCAGCTTTGTCATTGCACTTTCATTTTAATCTGGCAGACAGATGGACCGAAGGACACGCAGACAGGCACACCTACACGGAGACAGAGAGACAGACTGACTAAAAAGAACGATGGAGACAAACATTGGAACAGGCGTAATGCTGCTGCTTATGCGTGTGGCATGTGCTTTCGCAACGACACCTGTATCCTGTGGCACACCCAATCATCTAACCCTACCCCCCCTCGCCTCCCCTCTCTCACCTGCTGCCATTTACATTTCGCCCCCAACTTTTCCATATCAGCTCTTCTCTCTCACACAGACTCTCTATTTCTATTTGTATCTGTATCTGTATCTGCAGTTTCGCCTATGATTTGGGTGCCGAATCAACTTGTTGGCGCCCCATCCGGCACAGATGTAACCATCGATTGCCACACGGAGGCGCATCCCAAGTGAGTTTTTTACATCTCTCTCTCTCTCTCTCTCTCACCCGCTTTGGTTTTCGTATTACTTTTGCATTTCGATTTTCTTTGACGATTTTTTGTTTCTTTTATTTCTTCCTGTATTTTTTCCTGTTAAATGTAGTTTGGAAATGTGTAACTGCATCTCTCTCTCTCCCTCTCTAGATTTTCCAGGTTTATTTTGTGTGTTTTCGTTTTGGTATACTCTCTTTTTTGGAGTACATTTGTTTGGTGCAGGAACTTGATTTCCACAAGGGGAAATTTGTAATCTTAATAGGGTGTTTGAAAGGCGCTTTATAAGCTGTCTAGTATTTGTATTCTATTTATTTTTATTAACAGAAATGTGTATATATTCATTTTGTTATTTGTTATTGATATTATTTTTCAATAAATATATCGTATGTACATATGTATATACAGAAATATACAACCCCTAGATTTGGAATCGCTAGCTTAGAGCTTTTTATAAGTACAAATCAAAGTTCTAAAGCCCCTTCTTTCTCCATCTAAATGTGATCTGTTTTCAAAGAAGAACCTTTCTATCTCTCATGATTTTACGAATATTTCACCCAAAAGTCATATAAAAACTTAACTCCAAATTTATTTTAGAGTAATTAGTTCTTCGATCTATGAAACCTTTTCCTTCTTTCCGTTCTCAATTGATTTTACATTGCACCTGATTGCAGTTTGTTGTGTATTCGTGTGTGTGTACTCGTGTTAGTGTGTGTGTGTGTGTGTTCGTTGTGGGTGTCTGTGTCTCTATTGAGTTTTGCTCATTCGATTTCTCTTTTGATTTTGTTAAAATATTTACTTTCATTTGAGAATTTGATTAGTTTTTTCTTTTCTTTTCCGTTTTTAATATATGTAAAGTGAATTTTTGCCTTTCAACCGAACCAAAATGTTGTTTATCGCCAACAGGGCCATCATCTATTGGGTATACAATTCGGTTATGGTATTGCCCAGCAAGAAGTATAAAACCGACTATACGGAGAACTCTTATCGGTAAGTGAAAACAGCACAACGTACAGTACGCCAGCACAGTTTACCTACCTCTAATATAAATAAAACATCTAAGATTGTGTAGTTAAATATTTATCAGGCATTTGCAACTGCCTTCTTTGGGGGTCGGTCAGCAGGTGCAACCACACACCGCTCGCTGCACCACTCAAAAGATCTGGCAAAAGTCAAAGAGGTGTAATGTGGGGGAAGGGGAAGTCCCCAACCTTATGGCTAACGTATCCGTTTCACTCTGTTCTGTTCTGTTCGGTTCGGTTCTGTTCTATTCTATGTGTGTGTTTTTGGACCTTTTTGTAGCGCCCACATGAAACTGACGATAAGGAACCTACAATATGGTGACTTTGGCAACTATCGATGCATCTCGAAGAACTCACTGGGGGAAACGGAAGGCTCCATACGTGTTTACGGTAAGTGCATCTGTATTGGTAGCTTAAGTGCACTAGTTACAGCAAACACACACAATCACACACAGGCACACACCCACAGGCACAGATACAGATACACTCACAGGTAGAGATACCTAGAGAGAGAGCAACACTCACCCACAGAGCAATGCAATATCGTGCGCCCTTTGTGGCACAATTTTGCCAAAAGCTTTTACCTATAGACCCGGAATATCCCACATATATCCCTCTGCCTTTCACCCCCCCTTCCCCTCTCTCTCTCTCTCTCTATGTTGTCCTCTGGAGCGTAAAACTAAACGAGCGGTGGCTGGTGTCTGGCCCTATCTGCCCCTCTGTCCTTGACTCCACCACTTCCTCCTACTTCTCCTTCTCCTTCCTGCCTTTCTTGCACCTATCATCATTCTCTCGTCCGCCCTCTCTCCCCATGAAGCTTATTGCTCGGTAACATGGCCCACAACAACACGGAGACACATTCACCATAAACGTAAACGGAAAATAAAGGTGAATTTCGGAATTGTTTGACTTTGTATCGCCCAAGGAGCTGCTGCCGCTGCTGCTGCTGCTGCCGTACTCATGTGGGCGGGAAGGAGGGATGGATGGCTGCATTTATACTATATTTATTTTTTATGCAGTTTCATGTTTTCGGGGGTTTTTCCTTCTGCTTTTACTGTTTACAAGCTTGTGCTTTGGTAAATGCTTCATAGATGTGGGGGGAAAAGGTTATCGAAACACAAGCTGAACTTGGCTTTGATGTTATTATATCATGGGGTATCTATATATATAGTTTAGGTTTAATTTTATTCAATTTTCAATTTTATCCTCCATTTTAATGTTATATTTGAAATTTGAAAGCTTAAAGTCGTACTTTTTCTGACCGAATGGTTTTCCCTTAAAATTACGCAACACTTTCATTCAAAGAGAGCACTCACTGTATTAAGGCTAATTCATTTTTTGTGCTACAACGAAATTTACTCTCACAATACACTTAGAGAAAAAATGTCATTGTTGAAAGAAAAACCACACCCATAATTAAATGAAATACAAATTAAATAGAATTCACTTTGATTTAAACATAAATATATTAAAACGTCTGTTTTATGCATTCCATATTTAATCTAAATATAATATAAATCTACATGTGAAAATATTTAATTTGCATATGAAATATAATTCTTTTAAATATGATTTTAATAAATAATTATAAATATTTATTTTAAATATAAAAAATATAAATATTTATTTTAAATATAAAAAATATATTTAAATCAAATATTTTTATATTAATGTCAAATTTTAAAAGAATACATTTTATTTTGAATTTGTATTATATTTAATTATAGTATATATATATTTTTTAATAAAAAATACATTTGAACATGTTGAACATGAAATTTATGTATATTTTTATTTTTGATTTGTAAAGTAAATATATGTATGTATATTTACAATTTCCACTCTCGAAGTATATCTATTACCTTACATTTCTAAAATTAAGTGTAAATATTACAGTTTCGGGTAATTTTTCTTCAAGTGTAGTATGCATTTTTCCGAATTCCTTTCATAAGAAACCGTCAAAAGCAGACCACTGTGTTTTTTTTTAATTTAACTTAAAATTCATTCATCCAAAGAAAACAGATACCTTCATATCTAAAACTTCAGTTTCATATTCAGTGATAAAGCCATGCTTTGGTTTTCGCAACGTTTTGCTATCGATAGTGTGTAATTTCCAAATTCTTTTCCGATATTTCTTTTGATTAAAAGCAGTTTTTCCAACGGAAATTGAAATATTTAAGTTAAATCGGAAGGTCATTAGTAGCCGGCTTTAAATCGTAAGAGTCTTACGATTTTCGAAAACCGGAGCACGCAGAGCAATCCCACATAAGTATGCTATAGTCAACACTCCTGCTATGCATAGCTATGGTTGACCCTCAAAAGTAGGCAGCAGTTTCCATAGCATTTATAAAAACTTTGAGCCACCATCGAGTTCAGTTAAAACTCTCAGCGAGCCGAGCCTTAGTGTGGTTGACCTTACCACTAGAGAACACCACCCCGCCACTGCTCTACCCCCGGCTCTTGACACAGAAAACCAGCCACAAGCAACCACCGACACACACACACACACACACACACATAGTATAACGTTTAATGAAAAACCATTGGCTCTAAGTATTTTTTCCTGCTGCATTTTTGTGTAGAAAAGGCACGACTCTAATTATTAATTATGCAATGTTATTCAATTCCATTTGCAGAAATACCTTTGCCATCCACACCATCCAAGCAGGTGACCCACACCACCGTCGAGTCCAGGGAGAGTAAGTATAGTATCTGTCGAGATCGGGCAGGGGGAAACCAGAGGGATCCGTTCCCATCCCCCATGTTGGGGGGAATGTGCTTCTTCGTATTTGTGCTTAACACATTCAGTGTTGAGCGTGAAAGTCACACCAGCCCACACACACACACACAATCACATAGAGATACACAGATAGAAACGTAAAGGGAAGGATACAGGATACAGGATACGGCGAGCCACAAACAAAACTGCGAAAGTAGCAGCTAAGCCAGACAGATCCACAAGCAGGAGCTGGGGACTGCGACTGTGAACTGGGGACTAGGGGTTGGGACACGCCCACAAAAGAGATAAAGTAAAGCACTTTTGACTATTTCAGCGACGGTGGGGGCTTTCTCGCTCACTCGCTCACTCGCCCAGTCCCTGTTTCCATCCCCATCCCCACTCTTGTTGAAATTCAAGTCGAGCAGAAAAGTACACACACTTTCAAGTCTCCTGTCCTCCGGATCCCGGAGTCCGTGTCGCTGCTGCTACTGCTGCTCCCGCCTCTGTGTGTCCATGGCATAGCTAAGACTCCGACTCCATTCTCTGGCAAAGCAATATGCTGGGGATTAAGCTGGGGAGGGGGACGGGCGAAAGGATTTTCGGGGGCATTAGGTTGGAAACACATTTGAAACACTGCCGCAGACGCTGAAGCTGAAGCTGGAACCAGAGCTGGATGCTGGATGCTGAAGCAGAAGCCGAAGCCGGGGGCAGAGCAAAAGACCAAACATATTTTATTTAAAGTGACTGGCGGGCAGAGAGCCGAGCAGAGCAGAGCAAAGCGCGAGAGCAATGCAACGGAACCTAATCCCGGAGTCAGGACAACAAAGGATGCCATTGTTTGTGGCCTCGTATGTGTGTGCTTTTTTTTTGGTTTTTTTTTTGTTTTTTTTATTTGTATCGCAGCCAAAAGATTTCCACGCAATTTAACTTGAAAACCATGTCAGGTTAGGGTTAAGTTTTGTTCAAGAGACCGCAAAAGATATTCGACGATAGTGACCCACAAATAGTAGCACACTCAATGCGGGGTACAAGGTATATATACACATAAATTTAGTGTATAATTCTCTTCATTATATACAGACAATATCATACCCTCATCACGCAACGATACAACGAAATCCCTACAAACGGATGTTGGATATGCCATGAAGAACGATTTATATCCTGGCTCTGCCTCCTCCTCATCGGGGTCGGGTGGCAGTGCCTCGGCGGCCTCGTCATCATCATCGACCTCCATGCAGACCTCAGCCCTGCCAGGCGGCGGTGCATCGGGCAATAGCCTCTCCGCATTGGGGGGCAGCTCCAAGGGCTCACTGGCGATAGGCAAGAGCATGTTCTACACGGAGCGACCACCGAATGAGTATTCATCATCAGTGGGTAAGTAGCTCTTTGCCCAGTGGCTCTTTGCTCTTTCATCCTCCTTCAGAATGATGATGTTATTAACCCTCCCCTTCCCTCCCCTCCAACCACCACCAGCTGGACTGATGCCTCCTCAAAGCTGCTGGCTAACAACGTTGGGCACAGTCATCACAGTCATGGCAATTCAGCTCTGAAATCAATAAATCCTTTCAGTTACTCAATAAGCATTTACAAAATGCAGCCAAAGGGGTTTGGGGTCTATAGTCTATCGATCTATCTATGGGGGAGAAGGAAGGAGTTTAGCCTAGGTCTATAAACATATTTCATAGCTGGAAAGTATATCAAAATGGAAAATACCTATAAGAAATATTGCTTCAAAAAACTTGGCTCACTTCAAAGCTATGAGAATTTGTAAAATAATCAAAAAACAAAGAAAAAACCAAGAAAACAAAAACGAAAAGTAAAGAAAATCGTATGAAATTTTTTTGCAAAAACAATAAAATGCTCATTGTATGTACAATACTTATGAATGGCAGGGGATGATTCTAAAGCTTTAGATATCCCAAAAAAAAGAAAAGAAAAAAAAAGAAAAACTGAGATGAAAATCTACTTGTATCATATAAATACATAAACTTAAAACTGAAAAATGGCAACTAAAAATCAGAAAAAGCAGAATTAAATATAAACATTATAAACATTTAGTATAAAATTGTTGAGCAAAAGTCTCTGTATTTTTTCTGTCTGGATTTCAGGGCTTAAGTCTGGTATCCTTTTTGTACCACAAAAGCAAAAACAGCTCTACTCTTAGAGCCGAATTATGTTTATTAAAAATGCATTTTTGGCCAAAACCAAAACACATCTGGTTTCATTTGGCCAATTTCCAAAAGGAATTTGTTGCTTTTAATTGAGAATTTCTATATTGTTTGTTTCCTTTTGGCAACACACACACACAAGTATACACACATACACACATATCAGAAACAGAACAAACACAAAAACACTCAAACCAAACTCTGTACAACTTTTCATATCAGCCAGACGAATAAGAGTCTGGTTTTCGTTTTTCTTTTTTTTAATAAAACATATCTGAAATTTCTACAACTCTCACATGAATAGTTTTATAAAGTGCTCTTGTTTATGTTTATCAAATTTTTGTGCTATATATTTTTTGGCAAATATTTCTCTCTTAAATGCATTTTGATAGATTTTTGCTCTAATTTTTATTACATTTTTTTATTTATATGGTTCTGCTTTTAATTTCTCAAATCACTTTTAAATCCCAATTAAGGTATTAATTTTTCTCTTGCAATTTTCTGCTATATTTTCAAAGTTTTCTCAGCGTCTACTTCATTTGAAAAGGTCAAAACCAAAACTCTACCATGAATCTACAAAATGTAATCGCATTTTTGTGTTGCCAATTCCTCGGTATCCCCAGAAACATTCAGGCATCTAATCCAAATGGCTTTTCTTGCTTTTCTCGCTTTTCCGAACTCTGCTGGAAATTCGTGTCGCAACTTTTCAACCCCTTCTCGAATAACGCGCAGAAAAAAATCCAATTTATTTAATGAAAGAAAAAGAGTCGCGCACCAGACACGCCTCCAGTCCAGGAGGCCACCGCCCATCGGAGGCAAACACAATATGTGTTTATGTATGTGTGTCCTGTACGTATGTCCTGTCTCCATGAAATGGTCCAATAGTGGTCATGGTGCGAGAGGAAGGGCTTAAAATGTTGTAGCCATGTGTTCGGTCGGTCGGTGGGCATTAAAACGCCTTGAAAATGTCATTAATTTTTACGATCTCCCTTCTGTGATTCGCGTGCATGCATCCTGGCTGCCAGGCTGTCTGGCTGCCTGGCTGTCTGGCCTGCACCTCGGATCTCCTGTTCTATGGTTAAAATTTGCAATAATAATTTGCATTGCATCGTGATTTCGTTTCCTGCCTTTCCTGGCTTCTGAGTTTCCTGGTTTCGGCCTCGTCAGCGTCATCGCCCCATCGGCCCATCGGCCATCGCACGTCAACGTTCGTCGCTTGCTTTTGTGCACTTTCATCATTTTTTAATAAATGTGCATGCTAATTATATTATTACTCATACGACCCGCTGCCATGTGTCTCCTGTCTGTCTCTCGCCTGTCCTTTTCCCCCTTGTTTTCTTTCTCCGTTTCCCCGTTACTCACTTCTTGTTTCTCTCTCTCTCTTTCTGCGCTTCATCTGTGCGAAATACTTGCAATTAATTTCAGCATAAAATTGCATGGCCTGCGGTCTCCTGGCCCCGCACAGTGACACACAGTTAACATGTCCAATTTATTGGCCATAACTCATGCCACGGAGTGCCCAAGGAGTGAGTGAGTGAGCCATGGCCAAGTGAGTGAAAGAGTGCGAGAGAGGCAGTCAGTCAGACAGACAGACAGACAGACAGACAGAAGCGCTATCGACGGCAAAGAAAAATGACATTAAGGCCAGAAGATATATGGCACATTTGCATATAGGTTCATGCACGGAAAACGGATGGCGGGGCGGGCGGTTCTGTGGGAAGCAACAGTCAGGGGTGTGGGCCAGGTTATAGGCCTGCCAATTTTCTGTATTTATGCAATGTTGTTGCTACTGCCTCTTGCCTTGCCTTGCCGTTGCACGATTTTAATAATTCAACGCGTGTTGCATCAAGTTTGCATTGACATAAACATAATGAACGATGGGGAAAACCGCATGGAAAATTGGCTTTCTCCACATACAGCAGGATAGGAAAAACTCTTTCCCTTCGTTTTATTAACAAAGTTAATGCCGAAAAGGAGGAAAAGCGCATTCAGTGTTGAAAATATTGATAATCAACATTGTGTGTGTGTGTATGTGTTGTTGACGGTTCACAACAATAACGAAATTAATGTATTTTATTTAATTCCAACCCCCCCCCCACCCCTTTTATTGACAACGGGTAAAAGGGTAAAGTGCAGAGCAGGGAAAATGAAAAATAAGGTCACTTGTGCAGTTAACTCGAACAATGCAGCTAATTAAGTATTATAAATGCAGGCTGAAAAGATTGCAGGCCAAGGATACACGGCACAATCTTTCAGCCGTTAGCAGCAGCACGACTCCTCTGGGGAGTCGTAGACTTTCCAACTGTCATAAATATTTCAATATTTGCAGAGAACTCCCATTATTTTCCACCTCATTCCCCAATTCCAATCTCATTCAAAGCTCATTGCAATGTGTTATTCAACCACAATTTTCGCCTTTTTTTTGTGGCTATTTTTGCTAATTAATATTTCACTTTTTTTCGATTGTTTTATTTGTAAATAATACCTAATTTTGATATTTGTAGGATACATGTCCGAATAATAGATGTATATACATTTTTGACCCATTTTTTTCAGTTATGTGTAAATATAACAAAAAAGCCCTTGAATAAAATATCAGGCAGTAAATAATTCAACAGAAATTAGCAAGAAAAAAAAAACCCAAAAAAAAGGAAGAAGAAAAAAACAAGTTCTAAAAATAGAAAATTAATCGTAAATACTTAATTTAATTAATTTATACATACATTGAAAATAATACAATAATTATGAATACAAAAAAATATACCTATAAAGATTATAGTATATATGTATGTACGCCTATACAGAGTAATTTAATTGTTTGTTGCGTATATTCGAAAGAGTAGATCACAGCCGAATTCGAAGCCGATATACATAGCATTCGAAAAATGTATGTTTAAGCTTTTTTTTTTGATTGCAAAGAAAGAGAGAAAGAAATAAGTACGGATGTGTTTTCCTATGAAGCATAGTGTAAAATATGTAAGTATGAAAGTGCAAAAAAAACCATCTATTTGGGGGGAAATATATGTATTTGCAAAATTTAAAAAATTTAAGATTTAATTCCGAAAAATGTTTTTTGACTTTAATTTAAATTTCTAGTTCATTTTGAGGACATTTCTCCCACAAAAGAAAGCGGACCAGTTCCTCAAAAAAAAAAAAAAACAACAAAAAAACATGTTATATACGAGTATTCCTTGAATTTTCAGTTCCCCCTAAAGTAAACGAACGCTTAACTATTGTAAAATAAAAGGCAACTCGAATGAAAATACCCTAAAATTAAACCAAATTATATATAAGATTGATAAACTAATGTTTGTTTATAAGCAGTTACATATATGATTATGCGATAATAATTAAACAATAAAACTTTGGGTTGATTGATACCACAGCGACAACAAAAACAAAGCACAACAAAAGTGAGAGGGGAAGGGGAAGGGTAAGGGAGGAGTAAATGAACATAAATTACAGTTGTTTCATTTAATCATTTGCATTTAATCCTGGCCTCTCAATTAGACGGAAAAATGCCCGGGTTTGGGCTTTTGGTTTTTGGCATTCGGTTGTGGCATTTGGCTTTGCATTTATGCAAATTTTCCTATTTTTCGGGGTTTGACATTCGGCGGTTGGTCGGTCGGTTGCTCGGTCGCTCGTCGAGGACGAGGGCAATAGCAATCCTCGCCATTTTGGCCAAAAGCCGAAATATAAAGCACGTTAATGAGCGCGTTTATTTACAGCAATAGCAAAAACACATACACCGAAGCGTTAGCCACACATGTACACTGGACGAAATCAAAATCAACTATTTAGTTGGAAACCAGCGAATCTGGCATTCCCTTAGAAAATCGATTATTTCAATGGAAAAGATATGGCATGGTTTTAGTGATTCGTACGTAAAATTAGGGATTACTCTTGCTCTCAAAGAAATTTAGTTCTCAATATTATTGCGGCTTTATGGTACTCTTATGGTGATTTCTTCATTGCAGATCCTTTTTAAATATTTTTTGAGGCAAAAGGTAGGATCTTTGCTCACTGATGATGTAGTTTATATAGAAAAGGATATATATTCATGACTTTATGCTCTTTAGTTTTGTATGCTGATTTTTCCCCCTTTAATCTCTCTCTTAACAAAACTACATTTCACCCAGACATTTCTCTCAGTGAAATGGCAGCAGACCGCCGCCGAAAACCTCGATGTGCGTCTGCTAATTGTTTGAGTCACGCAAACAAATTTAACACAAAATATGCTAAACACTTTCGCTGGGGGCTGGCTGGCTGGCTGCCCGGCTGCCCGTCCGTCTGTCCGTCTGCCCGTGGCAAGAAAAATGTTTAATAATTTAATGTTATTTGCATAGATTTCAGCAGAGGCTGAACGTTGACGTTCAGCAATTAACCTCGACACGCACACATAGCCTCTGCCCCTCTCGTAACTCCCCCTGGCTGCTGCCTCCTGCCTCCAGCAACAACCAGAATGACAAAACGTTTCACTCTCGTACGGCATGCGTATACGTAATATTTTATTTTGTTCAAGCCAAAAGTTTCTCTTCTCACATCTGAAGGGGAAAACCACTTGGGCGCACTAACATTATCATAATTATGGCTTACAGAGGAGATGGGTGAGGTGGGAGGTGGGGGGTGGGGATGGGGCCAACGAGACACCTTGCACTCTTATCTGAAATGCCTGCTTTGCGCCCACTTGAGGAAACTTTTCAAAAGTCATTTAAATTATGCGCACAAAAGCGCGAAAATTATGCCACGGCGAGACGAAGATTCAGACGCCACTTACAGCCACATACAGTGTGCGAAAGAGAGGGCAAACAATAAAGAGAGAGAGAGGCAGATAGAGATAGAGATAGAGAGAGAGAAAGAGAGACAAATAGAACAGGAAACCACATTTGTCGGTAAAGTTTTGCCTACAGCTTCAGTCTCTCATTTCATCTCTCATCCTTTTGGGCTAGGCCACAGCAGGATGGCCGCAGAGTAAAGATTACGACTATAAGGATGCCCTCTAAAAGGGAACTATTGAGATAACTATGTTAGAATAAGTAAAAAGGAATTTTAGTGGATGGAACGCTGTCTACATTTTTTAACCTTTTATTGCCCTCATAATACAATGTTCATACAGATAAAACGTTTTGGATTAGGTGGAAAATGCATCCTTTTGGCTTTTATATTTTTACATTGGTATACCCTGACTCTTAAACTCCTATTACAGGGTATAAATAGTTGAGTGGCAAAGCGTGGCGCACACTTAAGATAAGCTTCAAGCGCAAAACTTTCATCTTACAAATACGAGACGAGCAGAATCCTTTCCCTTCCTTTTCCTTTGGCTGGGGTGCCGTTTGAGAACGCATTCAACAAATTAATTCTGTGCCCGCTTTTGTCAGTCCCTCTGTCCGTCTGTCTGTCTGTTTGTCTGTCTGTCTTTCCGGCGGTCTGTTCGTCTGGGGGTTCTGTCTCTGGCTTTGTCGCTGCAGGAAATATGTTTAATTTCATTTAAATGTAGTAAGTGCAACACTTTGGTTAGCATTCAATGGCGTCTGAGGAGCATGGGGCAGCAGATGAAAGTTGGCAGGATATTCGGCTGCGTTGATGGGAATCGTTTGCTGCGTTGAAGTTTCTTTTGGGTATGCGTTCTGTGCAGGTGTCTGTGCCCCTGCATGTATCTACAACTTTAACATGAGCATCGCAGACTGATAACGATGAGAGATAATGGGAGAACGTTTTTTTTGGCAAAAGTGTTTTAATTAAATCTCGGTTTATAGAAGAAAATCGGCAAATTTCTATCACAAAATCTCCATTTAGAACTCTCTTAGCTTGTGTAATATTTTTCTACCCCATCGATTCATCACAATTTAAGCGATTTCTACCCCATCAACTTATCCATCATTTTGGCTGTAAATTTGTGCCCTTTATTCAGTTGCAGGATCTATACAAAGTTTACCAACTACGAAAATCATTACAAAATCGAAACTTTTGTGCCCTCCAGTGCCAGTGACAGTGCCAGTTCCCGAGTTCGAGTTTGAGTTCCACTTTTCAAAGTTAGTCTTTGGGTGCATTCTCTCTCTATATACATACATATACATACATATGTACATATGTATATAGATATTTTGTGTTTGTTTTTTGTGAAGCCCCCCAATAAACAGTTTTTCTTCCGCAAATTGCTGCTTAAAATTGTTCCATTTAATACAGACTCTTGTATGGAAAGAGATTTACATACCATCGTTCTCTTTTTGTTTTCTATATATTTTGCCCCGTTTTTTTTTCTGGCTTATGTGTGCGGTGGGTAGGGGTTTGGTGATGGTAGGGGAACTCCGTCATCTGTCAGTTTCCATAGTGCACCCCAGAGAAATTTGTGTTTGTTGCATAAAAATTACAACGTACATTGTTTCGCGAACGGACTTTGATGGCCGTATGACACTGACGGTTTGGTTCGGTTCGGTTCGCTCGACGAGTGACTTTGAGTGTGTGATGTGTGTGTGTGGCACTGTGGCACAGGGCAGTGCGGTGCAGTGCGGTGCGGTGAGGTGCGGGGACTCTGTTTTTGGCATTTCTAAAAATGTGTGGCATTGTGTGGGGAACACGACACTCATTGATGCGGCTGCTGTGCTGAAACTTTGCTGTTGGATGTTTTTTGGGCTCACGTTGTGTATGGGACGAGAGCATTGACATCATTGCAGTTTTTATGAGAACATTGCGGTCATCTGAAATGTCAGCACCATACAATTTAAGGAGCAAAGCTGATGATGGTTCTCCATCCTTCGTCCTGTAGGATGAAGTAGTGACAGCAATGGAAGGGATTGTCCGTTCCCTTCCTCCCATGTGTATTATTTGCTTTTCATCATAAAATGAATAGAAGGCATTTTCATGTGGAACTATATATGTACATTTCCTTCTCTATTTTCTGGTTAATAGATTCAATATTTTCCGACTTTAAGCTCCGACAAAGTACTCCGTAACAGAGACATTCCTTTTGGCTGCGGCTGCTGTTGCACAGCGAGAGAGCCTTGCTTCTTCGTGCCTTTCCTTGGCGCATATTTGTTTGAGTTTATTTTTTAATTTTCACAACTTTTGACAGCTTTGCAGTTGGTCACGTACGCGGCAACGCTCTACTGTGTGTCTGGACTGCCATATATTGGCTGTCTCTCACTCCTGGAGGGTTGGGGCAGAAGCGGAAGCAGGAGCAGGAGCTGGGATGACCACAGTGTGCAACAGCTGCCTTTGGCGCACGTGACATGGCCTGTGACCCATCCCAGGCTCCGGTACCCCGTTTCCTTGGTAAATTTTAATCAAGTTTTTCGACTCCATCCTCACACACATTTTTCTCTCTCTATTTAATTGTCAATTTGTTGCGGCATGCGGCATGCGGCGTGTGGCATGTCTGACTGCTACTGCCTGATAAATTATGTCCAGTCGAACTACTGAAGCCGCAATTAAGGATGACGAAAAATGAAATGAAATTAAATGCACTGCACTGCAATCAGTATTTTCTGGAATATGTCCGAGAATGTCTTTAAATTCCGTCTTAAAACCGACAGGAAGAAGGTCCTGCAGTTCAGTCAGGCATGCTTATCTATACTGCTCCGGACAGCAGACTCCGGGACTGTCTGTCCTTCTGTCCTTCTGTCTGTCTGTCTGTCTGTCTGTCTGTCTCTCTCTCTCTCTCTCTCTCTCTGTCTATCCTGGAATTTCCAGAGCAGTATCTTGAGCTTAATGATTCCATTGTCAAAGCCATTGGCTACGGAAATTGTGTACACAAATTTAAATATTCAACAGGATATTGCATGAAATATACATGAGGACAAGATGCACAAACAGAGCATGGTATAGGAGATGGCTGACGGGTGATGGGAGATGGAAGATGGGATATGGTCCTGCAGGCGACAAAATCCTGTGTTGTTCGTAAATAACTTTTAGTTTGATGTTCTTCACAAATTATTTTGACAGCATTTCCTTAGTCTCATAATCTGTGATTTCTTCTCAGAGATTTCCCCTCTCCTTTTCGCTTTTCTTTTATGAAATTTTTGTGCATTTCTCTGAATTAGTTGGACAAGTTATGTATGTATTCGGACCCTCTGTGGAATATTTTGGGAATGGGAATGAGAATGGAAATAAAGCGTTTAGGGTATTTGGGAGTAATCAAGTTTTGATTAAGGGTCTCCCCAAGTATTTCACACATTTCTTTTCATTTAAGTTTGGATTTTCTTCTGCTCTATTCCCCGCAGTAAGCAAATGTATACATTTTGAACCGCTTCTAAAGCACTTATTTTAATCCTGTTTGGAAAGGAGTGAAGTCTGTTGTCTGTTGTGGCATTGATTAGCCGAGAAAATTTTATTCCTTTTTAGCAGAATTCCCTTCGCTTGGAGGCAGGATTTCCCTCCTATTCGCTCCTTTTGGAACCAGAATTCCTTCCTTTTGGAGACAGAATTCCCTCCTCTTGCAGGCAGATGGACGTTCCTCCAGCCCGGCCTACTACATCTCCCTGGAGGTTGTTTTTTGTGTGCGGGAAACAAATGCCATTCATTTCCTATGCCATGCTGCAACCCACGCAATTGTCCTGGGAAGAGTTCATTACTTATTGTATTATTTAGACCATCTTCCCCACTCGAGAACTGGCATTGACTTTGACAAGTTGGCCGCCGTTTTGGACGCCCAGCATTCCGTTTTGTTTTAATCTTTTACTTGGCTCTTTTCGTCAGGGTCACCAGGGAACTGGTCTCAATCCTGGATGCTGGACGCGGGACGATGGGAGCTGGGAGCTCTGTTTTTCAAGTTGTGCTCTAATGCAAGTTGAAAACTTTTTGATAGCCAAACAATAGCAAATCACTTGATGCTCTTTGCCAGGCAGCCAGCTAGCTCCTCTGCCACACAGGATGATGATAATGCTGCTGCTGCTGCTGCTGATGATGCCGGCTCATAAACTTTTACGCGCTCATTTTCCCAAGGAAAGGACTCCCCTCCGCCGTTTTCTGATTGCCGCCGAAACTCTCTTTCGCTGGTTACCTCTCTCTCTCTCTCTCTGTCTTTCTCTGGCTGTCTCTGTCTGTCTGTCTGTCTGTCTGTCTCTGTCTCTTTCTGTCTGTGTGGAGGACTTTGTCAGGTTGGTTTTGGTGTCGCCGAAAAAACAGAAAATAGCTTTTCATTGTCTGTTTGGGACAGAGAAAGACTGCAAAAGAAGAGCGGAGGAGTAGGATGCTTGGCATACAAATGTCAATAAAATAAATACTGTTGACGCAGCGCGGTTATTTCCCAAACACAATCTCCATTACGGCATTTACATTTGTATCAGTATCTATGTATGTGTGTGTGGCAGCACACTCTCTTCTACCTCATGTTCTGCCTTCTCTTCTATATATATATATATATATATATATATTTATATATATTTCGTTGTTGGTGTTTGCTAAACACGTCTGTTGACTCTTCTCTCTCTCCCTCTCTCCTTTCGACTTCTGTGGCTCGGCGGCTGTGTGCTCTGAGTGGCTGTATTTGACTTTAAGCGGCGTTAACGGCCACGCAAAAGATAAAGACATTTGATGCCAGACAGACAGTGTATAACTAAGGGGGTTGTCCTGGGGGGTTGGCCTGGGCGTAGTCCTGCCACTCCAAGATTGTCGCACAACAACAATTGTCGGTCATTGTCATTAAGTTGCACGAAATGAAAATGAGATTCTGTTCTTTTTCTGAGATTTCTTTTTTTTTTTGCTGTCATTTGAGTTGATTTGGAAAGGCATGGTCAAGGCTTGATAAGATTTTTGGGAATGTTTAGACAGCAAAATGGTTAGCATATAGGAAAAGGAAGGTATTCCGAATGATTGCTATCTACGTAAGCATTCGAATAGCAGAAGGAGAACATGAGAATTCCATTATAGAGAAGAGAGAAGAAACTTCCAAGGAAAGTAAGTATACAAACATACATACATACATATATTGGATAGGATATGGAAATCAACTCTTTTCTGAACTCTATTCTATACGATCTTGAAATGGTTAACATACGAATTCAAAGATCATAGGAACCAAGGAGAGGAACTACGATTGTTTCTACTTAATTTCAAAATCAGGAGCTTTGTATATATATTGATATATGTACATATGTATCTATAAATTATTAACGTTACATTTTTATTGTTTATTTTCTCACTCACTTTCTGCCAATATCGCCTTGTACTCCATACCGTCGTTTTTCTGCTTTCCGCTCATTATGAACATGGTTTTCTTTTCACTCACGCACTTTCGTCTATTCTATTCTATTTTCACTCGCATTTGATCACACTTTAAAACTTTCACTCACTTTTGGCCGATCAAGAGCATTCTTACCTGTGTAGATTACACAGAAAATAATTTTAATAAGCGTAGGTAACGTTTACTCTGTTTTTCTTACCGCTGCAGCAACAGCGCGCTGTTGGCTCGCTGCTAATCTAAGAGGCCTCTGTAACGCCACAGGAGAATTAGTTCTTTCGCTGTAAGCTTGCTGCTAAATAAACTTACCTCTGTAAACGGCTGCCCTGCTAATGATTTACAAGCCTTAAACATTGCTGCTATGAAAACAGAAGCTAGCTGCTATGAAACTGTCAAAACTGACTGCTATAAAACTATCCCTGACCGGATTAACCTGATGCACTTTACGAAATCGAGATCAAAGCTATTAATTTTCGATATGAGGAATGGTAAGATGTCCAAAAACAAAATCATTTCAGAAAAGGAATCTTACGAAACGATGGTGTTATCTTCTGTACACCATAACTAGAACAATAGAAGCAATAATTAAAATTTAATATTGGCATATTTTTTATGAACATGAACTAAAGAACACCCTTCTATAAGAATTCTTCAATTCAATTCAATCCCATCTAGTCAATGTTTGCCAAAAAATCGCGAACGTAATTAAAATTATTTAAGCAAAGAATGTACGAAATTATGTATGAAAATTCTCCAAGAATCATCAATGAAAAAAAAGGAAGTATCGACTAAATATCGTTAGGCTCCATCCGAGGACTCTCCCATCCCCCACTTCTTCCACCACAAAAACCCCAAGAACAGTCAGGACCTTCTCCTCCTTCCACCATTAACAACTCATTTCGGACTTAGTGAACCCTGAACTGAATTTCCATTTGCCCAGAGACCCCCAAGACATTCCCCCTCCACTACCACCAGTCCATCCCCCCTTTCGCGCTGTGCACTGTGCTGCTCGGTTTGGTTTATCTACTACTTTATTACTGTAAATCCTCAGATAATTTATTTGATTTGTACGCGCGAATCCTCCGCCTCGAAAGTCCCCCCCCATCACCCCTTGTTCCATGCCGCACACAGAGAACCCAAAGACCAACAACAATGGAAGCAACAGCTGCGTTGATGGAGAAGGTTGGGACTGGAAGGGGGGGGCTACGGCTACGGCTCTGTCTCTGTCTGTCTTGTCTCGATGGAACGATGGAGCAGAGTGTGGCGTGGCGTGGAGTGGAGATGATGTGGGTGCTGATTTGTATCAGTGGAAACTGTAAAGTGTATCGTATTACAATCAGATTAAGTTAAAGCCGTTGCCACCCATATGCATGTAGCCCCCGCCCCCGGACCCTCACCCACTTCGCTGTGAGCGATGTTGGGCGCCTAAATTGAATTTAAAACTGGAATTGAAATAAAATTTAAAAGAATTTGCATGCCCAGCATGTGTACTCGCACGTTCTGTGTGTGTTTCACTTCTATTTTAAGTAAATTAGGAAAACGTCTGCGCCCACATACTCGTATGTACTGTATGTACTCGTACGCAAAGACCAAAGAGCAACACAAATCGCAATTTAAAAGGCCTATAAATATTTATTTACAAAAAGGGAAAATATTAGCAAATCAGACAGATAACAGAGATACATGGTCAAGTGGTTATTGTATTGGCAGCTCCTTTAGCCACGTTAAGACAACGCTATACATACGGTATGCAAGGGGTTTCAGTACAGGTATGGGAGATCCATAAAAAGGAAAACAATGGGCATATAAGAGGCATATAATTTTAGGCAATTATGTGGTTTAGGCTTTGATTGGTGTTTGCTCAAAGCAGCGGTACATATGTACGGATGGGAGGAACCTCATAGATATTGAATGTACATAAAACAAAAATATAATGGAGAACAACTGTAATGAGTATTTTCTGGAAATGATACTAATATTATTAATATGTACATAGAAAAGAATTAATTTAAATGAATGCAATTTCACAATAATGTATATGTATATTGAATAGCCTTTCAATTAATCCAAAATTGAACTATTTTTGTGTGTGTGTCCGAAGGCCATGTGCCACTTAGATTTTGTGGCTATATAGATTGATATATATGTGTATATATATAGAGTGCAAACGACCTACACCACATTCATTGTAACCAGTGCTTCCAATAGTTCAATCACAGTTCTGTGTATTTTTTTGCCCTCCTCTGCGAGTTCCCCTTCCATTTGCCGACATCCAAACCGTTACCAATTATTCTATTAAGCGATTCCCAAAAACCGCAGCAGCTATCAAAATGACAACTCCAACCGAATGGAACAAAAAAGAACAGAGAAAAGAGATGAAATGTAGGGAAAGAAAGTGTGGGGGGAAAAACTTTTGTGTGTGGTTTTAGAGGAGGATAGGGGAGGGGAAATCAAATCCAGCAACAATGGACATGAACATGGTCTGTCCTGTCCTGGTCGTAACTGTTATTTGATTCCGTATATGGCCGATGGCTAAAGTCTCACAATCAGTGACCACAAAATGTCAGGCTACCTTTTTCAGGCCCAATTGTTCATCTATCTCCACGTCCAGTACGAACCAATCAATTTTATTTTCTTTTTGTTGCAGTTAGTGGCAGGCAGTAGGCGGTGGCGGGCAGCAGGCGGTGGCAGCATCAACTAATGCCAATGGCTGACAGCCGCCTGTTGTTCTCTGTTTGTATTGGCGACGGCTGTTGACCAATTTGTGGACCATCATCAAGTGTGAAATTTCCAATTTCCGTCATGGATCGGGATACCCAACACCCAATACGAGAACCTCTAACACCATCTATCCCACTGCCACTCCCACCAGACAGTCCCACTCCCACTAGCCCTTCCCACTGCCCACTGCCCACTAGCCCTGCGGCCTTTCTCTCACTTTTCGATTGGGTTGCAGCATTTGCATCATCGTTTCGTTTGATGTTTGTCCAAGGACTTTTCTCTTTCACTGTATGTACGCCATGTGTGTGTGTGTGTGTTTATTCTGTTCACAGTGAGCGCTGTATCTCCTCGTACGTATTGGCAATAACGATCTATTTGTAGAGCCAGTGAAGTGATTTGCTTCGAAAATAGTCGTCAAATAGTTGTTTATTGTAAATAAATTGTTGGATACTCGTTTGCTTTTGGGGCCTATTTGCCTATGCCTATGCCTAATGCTTAAATTTGGCATTTTGTGTATGAATGTGAATTATGCATTTAAGCCAACACCAAATATGGTTTTGTTTGCCAAAAACTGTTGAAAAAGAGATTTAAACGCATCAATAATATTTGATGAGAGCTTTTATTTATTATTTATCGATGCGAAATCAGTTTAATGGCTGACATTAGCTTTCAAATTTCAATTTTCGTTTGCAAATTAAATCCAGAATATGGCAATCAATAAAGAGTCTCTGAAAAGGTATGGTAAAATACATAAAGGACCACCAAAAGATGACTTATTAGAAGCTATATGAATGATCAAACATATTGATATTTATAAAATAGTTTGTATATTCCTTTAGGTTATTTTCGCGGAATGGCTATATGTTTTATAGAAAAATAGTAGGAAATCACTCGAAATGTTCTCTGTGGATACCCAGAGATATGATACATCACTCGTTATTGCTAAGACACACTGGAAGAGAGATAGAGAGAGAGAGAGAAAGAGAAAGAGGTGGTGCGCTCTGTTTGATTTCATTCCGGACTTTAACTCACTCTTTACTACTAAGCCACACTGGAAGGGAGAGAGATGTAAAACGATAAAAATATTGGCATGACTCGATCAACAGAGGGAAATCGTAAACTTATCTAAATTTTATTGAAAAACGAGGGGGAACGTTGTGAGCCGCGGCAAAGGCCGCGGCTCTACCTTATACCCGGTACCCAGTCAGTATACACATACATACATATATGAGCAATGTTCGCAAAAGGGACAAATTAAATTTTGGGCAAAAAATAATATTTCAAAAAAATGAAGTCAAATCATTTTTGGAATATTATACATGTTTTCAATTTTGTTTGCATATGCTTTTTACAACTGCTTCTAAATTTCTACATGACATGTATAACTACATATTTGAGACGTACAAGTGTTTGCGACAGAGAGAGAGGGAATGAGTCAGCGCTTGGCAGGCGTTGCGTAGCCACTGAAATTTAATTTGTTTCTTCTGGCCATAATATTGATCCGACCTGATCCATATTCGGCAATCTGGTAGATATGGTAATTTTCCATGATTCTGCGTTTTTGGTTTTAATTTTTCTTAAAAATTGTGGATTCCACAGATTTTTGTTCTTTGTGGGGGCGGAAAGGGGCGTGGCAAAATTTTGAAATACACTTGTGCTGAATTGATATCACAGAAGTTTGGATAGAAAGTTTGGTTGCTCTAGCTCTTATAGTCTCTGAGATCTAGGCGCTTATTTAAACGAATAAGCAAAGCAGACAGGGTCGCGTGTGAGAGAGAGCGAGAGGGAACGATGACTTTCGAAATGGTTTTCTTCATTGTAGCTATAATAATTATCCGATCTGATCCAGATTCAACACTCTGATAGAAATGGTCATTCTTTATGATTCTGCGTTTTTAGTTTTCTCGTATCTTCAAAATTGTGTACGCCACAGACTTTCGTCCTTTGTGGGGGCGGAAGGGGGCGGGACGAAATTTTGAAATACATTTGGAGTAGTGTGATCACAGAGGAGACTGGATACAAAACTTGGTTGCTCTAGCTTTTATAGTCTCTGAGATATAGGCGCAAATGAAGACGGACAGACGGACAGACGGACGGACGGACGGACGGACAGACAGACATGGCTATATCGACTCGGCTATTGATGCTGATCAAGAATATATATACTTTATGGGGTCGGAAACGCTTCCTTCTGGGCGTTACACACAACCGTTATCCCCACAAATCTAATATACCCTTATACTCTTCGAGTACCGGGTATAATTATCGACTAAGAGTGTCACTCAAGTTGCACTAACATATTTATATTACTTTTACTATGAACATAATTTATATATCCAGCACCTCCATTGACAACTCTCGTCACTCGCATTATCTGCATTCCTCAGTCGCACACCATCAATGCCTATGCCCCCTTCCCCCACTAATGTATTCAAATATCTTGCATTCCCATCGCCCTAAATCCCCTTCGACTCACCTCAAAGCTGATTTGAATTTAATTAAAAGCATACAAATTGATTTAGTCAGAGCCAGGGGTTCAGGAATCTGTGGAGAGGTCATTAGGTGAAAGGTCAGCACCACAAATTTAAAGCTTCCTTCCGCAACCCCCCAGTACTTAAAGCGATTTACCAGTCAAGCCTTCGACTCTGAGTTTGAGTCTGAGCCTGAGCCTGAGTCTGAGGCCTCCTCCTTGGCCTGCTCTTGCTATTCCAAATTAATTATGCTGAAGCGAAAGTTTAATTGAAGATATTGACGGAGAGCCCGACCGTACTGCGTTCTGTGTAGTGTGGCAGTGCTCTGTTCTCTGCCTGGGCCCTTGCGATGGGCCATAATTACACCTGTCCAAGTTGTTTCCACTTTGTTTCGGCCGCTTTCAATTTCACGAATGATAAAACACAAATTAAGATTACCCCACACCAGAAGATACACCGGCGATACAGAGATACAGAGCGGGTATATATTCGTATTGGTATTCGTATTGGTATTGGATGAGTTAAGCGCATTTCGCAGTCTATCTTTAAGTGGTAGAAAGAAAGAGTCCCGTCCCGTCCCGTCCTTTGAACTTGTGTGGGCGGCAACGGCAGCGGCAGTCAATTATGGGCTATGGCCACATTATCAATTGCTGATTATGCGACCCCTTTAAAGCCGCAAAAAGGTCGGCCAATGGGAATACAATAAACATGGCCCCAAGAGCCATGCTCTAGACGTTCAATATATTCTTGGCTACGTTTTTTCTGGACGCCCTTCGCAGGCATTCAACTAAAATAAAAACCATAAATGGCTGAGAGAAACCTCTCTCTGTCTCTCTCTCTCTCCACCTCCCTCCCTCCCAACTGAATGGGGTACGAGGCAATCAAACTGAAAGGCTGCTTGCTGGGTTGCTGCCTCAGTTTCTGTGTCTCAGCGTCTCGTCTGTGTGTGTGTGTGCATGTGTGTGTGTTGGCGACTGCAAATGGCTGCCGGTTAAATTGGCAACACTTTATCAAAAAATATAAAAAGCACTAAAAGTCAAAACGCATGGCAAACTGTTGGTAAAAAGAATGAAAGCGAACAAAAAGAAAGCGACAGAGTAACAGAATCAAAAGGGACAGGGTCCAAGACCAGCGAGACCATGAGACCATCATCACGATGATGAAGATGATGATGGCAAAAAGGGGCATGCATATAGATTGGCAATAAGGACAAGTCGTACACATCGTCATAGGGCGGCAGCAAGGACCCATCAAAATAGACAGTGCGAAAGAAATATAGATAAAAGAAAGAGCGAGAGAGAGAGAGAGAGAGAGAGAGAGAGAGAGAGAGAGAGAGAGAGAGGGAGAGAGAAAGAGATAGAGAGTGGTATATACATACATATAGTGAACAAAATAATATGCAAATTTTTCGCATAATTCATATGAAATTTTTCTATTTATGAAATGTGACAAAGAAGCAATTTAAAGCGAGCCTTTTTTCCGCAGATTTTTGTCGCTATTTAAAGGTTTGCCAAAGCTACAGTGAGAGACAGGGCTATTAAACAGCTTGGAAAAGACAGGAAGTCTTTAAGTAGAGCATGTGGCAAACCTTAAGTGACTTAAGTGACTTAAGTGACTCCTTTCGAGTCTTTGAAAATCTATTACATAGAAAAAAAAATAATTGTGCACTCTAAAAAATTACTTTTGAATAATGTTAATGTTTTTGAAATCTTTTATATTCAATCATTTTAATAAAATTGTATAATTTTAAAGTCTCACTGCATGCCACAGTCCTTTGAATAATTATTTTATTGTTCAATCAATTATTTTCACATTTTTCTTTGAGTTGTGGTGTTGTGATGGATATCTTTCATTCAATTTAAATACAACGAATGGGTAATTCATATTTTTGTCTTTATTTCGGACTTAAATCATATTTTTGGCATTATTTTCGAATTAATTCATTGAAATATGAGCACCGTATTCGTGTTGAAGTTTCATTAACGAAAATAATTCATTCGACAATTTTTTGTGTATATTTTTTTTTTTATTGATGGAATTGTTGTCCTTTGGCCAAGAGATTGATGGAAAAGGAGTGCACTCTTTTTCTGCTGCTGATGCATTTTTCTGCTGTGTGTGTGTGGTGGGTGTGTGTGGCTGATTGAACAGCATTCATTGAGTTCCCATCAAACCATGGAGGGTTTTTCCCCGCAATTTTCCCGTATTTAAAATTGATGGATGGAGATTAAAAAAAGAGAATTTAAACTTTAATTTTTGGGAAATTCTTTAATGGAAATATTCATTCAATTTTGTGCAGATAATTTATGCACATTTATCGGGTATTTATATTCCTAATCATCCTGTAAATTGTTTCAACGTCAGCGTTCCATAAAATCCACAATAATCACCGAAAATTAGTTGGAATATTTATGCACAATCTCCTCCTTTGGATTCCTGTAGATCAATTTGTAGAATGTAAGAGGATTATCATAGCGGAAAGTACTTGAATTATAATTAACTATTATTTGCACTACAGTTAACCTTGCACCCCCCTCCCCAACCCCAACCCCAACCTCACCCCACCAGTCCACTCCACACTTCAACCGCAAAAGCACTGGATGGATGGTGATGCCATGGCAGCGGAGTAGCCACTGGAGAAATCTCCAGACAATGCCCGGGAAGCAGAAAATGTAAATTATTCAAAAGGTAGCTGAAAGAAGAATATGCCCGTCGCGATGGATGTCATTTCCTTCAGAGAGAGAATGGAAATGCCTCGTCCAAACCCCACACCAAAACGCATTGCATTGCTTTGCATTGCATTGCAGTGTGGAAGAGTGGAAAAAAAACAGGGACTACAGAGTGGAGGGGGGGAAAGCGGTAGTCTAGAGTGGGAAGAGCGGTAGTCTAGAGTGGGAAAGCGCCAGAGTAGACGGGGGGAAAAGAAGTGTGGAGTGGGAAAATATGGTAAGGAAGGCAATGGCGTTGGCGCTGACGTTGGCAGACTTGAAAAGTGCCTAGGAAAATGCATTAAATTCAGTTTTCATGCAACTGAGACAACAGTTGAGTAAATTATGGCAACGAGCTCTGCCGCCAACTAACCAAAATGGAGGAGCATCTGCAGCAGGAGGACCTGTCTGACAGCCAAGCTCCAGTCTGTTGAAATTTAAATTGAAGCTCGTTGAATTTTCCTTAAATTGTAAGTGTTTCTTAGCCTTGAAACAGAGTCCAAGTTGCTTATTCTAGAATAAGCACTTATAAAATGTTAATTTAATTCAACTACTGTTCATTCCTGTTCATTCCTTCACACCTTTTTCACACACTCAAGTGCCCGACTGTTCACAGGTCTCTGTGCTTGGGGAAAATGCAATGTCAGCAGGGAAAATGTTGCATAAATCTAACATAAATAATGGTCAGCAGCTTTCAGCTACAGAGTCGAGTAGAGTCGACTCAAAAGGAGACCCAAAAGCAACCAGAAACAGGAGCCAGGAAAGGGGAGCCAGAGGCAGAAGTAAAGTAGAGGCTGAGGAGTACTATTTAGATTGAACAGAGTCTGGGGCATCTCATGGAGGGAAATACTGAAGCAAATTGCAACATGAAATGAAAATTCCTCAAATGGTTTTCCTTCTACTAATTACGAAGTATTAATATTCGAATAGTTGAATATTTATTGAACAAAAATAAATAAAAAATTGTTTCTGGTTGCCCAACAAATACCTTGCGTGGTCCGAAACCAACTGAAAGCAACTCCATTCGGTTGAGATTCGTCTTTCGGCTCTCGGGTTCGTTAAGTTCGTTGAAGAGAGAGCCTTACCCACCGCGCCTGCGTGGGAGTATTCTCTCAGTTTTGTAGACTTCTGAACTCTTAAAGAACCAAAACAATAATTCTGTTGATGATTTAGGCCGAAAACACATCTGTGAGCGGCAAAAAAAGAACCATAACAAAGAAGAGGGCAGGAAGTAAAGGAAAAAAGACTACCATTTCATTGGCTAAGCAAATGTCACAAATTAGAAAGCAACAAGCAGTTGAAAAGAGAGAGAAATATGCAGAAAACATGAAAGAGAAAGGTCAATAATTGAGGTAGGACTGGAGAAAGTCAGTCAGGTCATCTCAGGATTATACTATTTACTGGTTTTATGGGGGAAATGCTTGTACGCGAATGATAATCCACCAAAAAATTATGAATATCCATAGAAGTTTGCCTGTTACTTCGCTGTCCCTTTATGGTGGTGGACACAAGCCCACCGTGCGTCCATCACACTGACTACCAAAAAAAAATAACTCATCATAAACTGAAGAGTGGATGATAGAGGACTGGCTCTGGCATCCGTTGCCCCCACAGGACACCGATACAGATACACATACAGATACGAGTATTGGCAGCTGCAGCGATGGAGTGGCTCTGGAGTCAAGGAAGGATTTATAACATCAGCATATGGGCATCATCTTTATGTCCTTTTCCCTGTTCCCTGTTCCGTGTTCCCTGTTCCCCCAGTGTATCAGTGTACCAGTATCCCAGTGTCTGGCCCTGTGGCCGCTTTCCTTTTTATATTTATTACATCATTCGATGGTTGAAACTCGCATATTAAGTGGATTGATGTATTAATATTTAAACGGCGATTTGCGGCTTGTGGTTAGCTTAAGCTGCTCGGGGAACTTGACTTGAGGCGCCCGAGGGCTAAGGCTGCACTCGACCTTTGACCCTTCCACGGACATATGGCATTCGCCTGCGGATATAATGAGGCATCTGCATATCAGAGTATCGATTCGATCAGCCCTAATAGTGCTCTCCTCTGAAGGTAATCATCATCTTGCCCCACTCTTCGCAGCAGCAGCAGCCGCAACCGCACTCTTTCTCTCTAAAGATTGCTTTCCCTCTCCCCTCCTTCCTCCTTCGCTCTGGTCACATTAAAAGGCGACACGCATTGTGGACTCCCATGTAAACTTTTTGTGTGCGTGGCTCTCATAAATAAAACATAAAGTCCCTTCTTTATTTTTATACACTTTATGCAGCAGCCTCCGTCTCCGTCCCGCCTTCTCCTTCTTCTGCGAGAGGGAACTTTCCTTCTGGCCAACATGTTTGGAAAATGTTTATAAAATGACGCAGAAAGCGTACAAGTCATAAATAATGCGTTCGGGGGGCAAACAGAGGGGATACATGGGAGGGAAGGTGCGCGACAGTGCTGGAGTGTCGCAGTAATTTGAAATTAGCACGCGTTTGACATGCAAATATCGGAGAAAAACCACGCAGAGACACACAGCTTCCTTCTGGTTTTCGAACAGCAATTATAGATGGGGCGGACACGGAGATGGAGACGGACCACGCGGCGTATGCGGAATGCTGCAACGGAAGCGGAAGGCATCCTAATAGTTCTTCTTTCTACCCAAGAGTAACCCCAGCGAAGAAAGGGTCGGGTCAGATATCCCCAAGATAGTATCTCCATTATTGACCATTCCCGAGCCTGTTCCGCATGCAAATGAGTTGGAAACTTAAGGATTGGACTGGGAGTGAGAGTGGAAAGGGCGCTGAAGGGCCTGTTCGGGGTCATCGGAGATGACTTTGGCAAATAAATAAATGGCGAGTGACATTTGCACAATTATTTTCAATTAATTACGCAAGTGACACGAAAACGACACCCTCCTCCTACTGCTGTGGGCTCTCCTTTGAGATGCAGAGGAGGTCATCAGCCGCACTACGCCCCACTACGTCCCCCCTGCTGTTGATTATCTCACTCTCGTATTCAGGTGTGTGGGCGTGGCAGCCCTCAAACCTCCCCGATTACACAAACACAATCGATTAACATTTAATTGCATCTGCGGCCGCCTCGAATTTCGGCTCTCAAATTCTGTAATCGAAATTATTGTTGGGACTGGGGCCAGTGCCAGGAATGCGACGACATACTTGCATATATCCTCCAGGATGTGTGTGGTGTGGTGGTGTGTGTGTGCGGACAGGAAGGATGCAGCGTGGGGATCCGCTGGTGCACGTTGGGTCATCAATGAACAATGAAATTAGGAGCTGCAACCGAGGGAACAGTTTCCATTCCCCACTTCCTCTTCCTCCGAAGGATTTCCATCAATCAGAGAGGCACTCAACTGGCCTACAAGGATACACAAGTATACATGGACATATATCCTGGGGGAAAATCAACCCAAGTGTTTTCCGCAAAGGAATCCCCTTCCTGCAAAAGGAAACAAAAGTTTGAAGGCATTTTCATGGCTGCGGTCGCTGCTCAAAGCGTTTTCCATTCCCAAATTCAGTGACAACGAGGAAAACACTTCCGCTTTTCACACGTTTTTCTTGTTTTCCATCCTGGGAGGGGTCGGGACGGGACGGCATTCCACAAATGTTGCGCCAAAAATAACATTTGAATACCAAAAAAGGTTTTTTATTTCCCGCCTCGACGCAGACTAACGAGGAATGGCGGGGGAAATACCATGGCAAGGAAGGGGAGAAGAGAGGAGAGGTTGGAGGATGGAATGGAAATGGAGACGAGTCTATTTGGAGGCATGCAGCTATTTGGGGCATGCTGTCCACTGGAGTGGGTACTGGAACAGGGTGGGGGGTGTGGGGAATGTGTCTTCATTTGCGAGCGACTAAGTGACACTTTTTTCGCTGTGATTCCCCCTCTCTCTCTTTTTCCCTCTCACTCGCAGACGGAGACGGAGAACAAACTGAATGATTTTCCCTGTCTAAATTTCCCTGTTTGCTCTTGGAAAAGTCAACAAAGTCTCTTTCCCATCTCTTTATGGTGTATACATATATGCACAATGTACATATATCCCCGTGATTCGATTGAATCGCTTCGGAGAGTATTAATATTTGATTTTAATTTACTCAAAAAAGCAAATTTATTTAGATATTCCCCTTCTGTAGTATCAATGCTCCCTCCAAAAAAAAAAACACGACACAAAGTCATTCACAGCGCCCTTCACTCTCCTCCCCATTCGATATCCCCCTCCGACTTGTGTCTGTTGCAGCATCGATGGAAATCGATATTCCATGACACTGCACTCTCCAGGAGGGGCATCATTGCATTGTCTTTTCCCTGTCTCCTGCCTGGCCGTTCTAATGAGTTTCCTTGGAGAATGGCAGGGAGTCCTCCCTGGAGCAGGTCCCTCCACCAATCACTCCTCCCATTCCCAGTCGTGTTGATTTATAAATTTCTGGCATTATTTATGCCATCCTCCTGCAAATGCGTAAACATCCTCTCCAGTCAGGGTCCATCCTGCTTATGGATGGATTTATATACTCCAGATGCTGTACCAAGATCGGGTCAGAGGTCAGAGGGAGGCCAACTTCTTGACACTTTTCAGTGCTCAGACGAATGCGAGTCCGAATGAGAAAGGATTTGACCCATTTGTCCATTTTCTGGCCAGTCGCAAATCCATTTGCTGGCCAAACAAAATGTATCTTAAAATACTTAAATCTACATTTCTATTTTTCATCAGAATCCGAATCAGCATCAGCCTTGGACGCGGCCTCGGCCTTCGCTTCGGATAGGGCTTAAGTGCTCACATGAGGAGGGTAGCCGAGAGGCAGAGAGGGGAGGCAGGAGGCGGGGGGAGGAGGAGATCGGACTTGGAATGTGCCAGCTGTTAATATTTTGACAATGATGCATAAGTCCCGGACGGAGTGGACTCCAGGCAGGGGGACAGACGGACTGCGGGACTGCGGGACAGAGGGACAAGGGACGGAGCAGACTCCTTCTAATGCCAGACAGACAGTTGGCAAGATGAATGTCGACAGTTGGATGTTGCGTTGAATCCGAATTTCATATTCAGGCCAGGACTCCCTCGGAGGCACTCAGGCAGGCAATCCCGTCCAGCCAGCAGCACTCGGGCCTCAACGAACGGGTCGGATGGAGGGACAGAAGCATTCCATTCCATTCCTCATGTTTCCCCAGTTATTGTTTTATTGTTGCTGCTGCTGCCTCTCAGAGGATGCTGCTGATGTTGCTGTTAGTGTTGTTTTCCCGTTTAACAGGCACCTTCATTAGTTATTCAAAAATTGTCGAGGTCGAGTCAGGGACAGGAAGAGGGACAGGGACAAGGACAAGGACAGGGACATGGTCAGAGGAGAAGTCAGGGAATGATTCTGAGATGGAGCACCACTGGAATCGTGTCAGAACGGATTGGGTTGTCTTAGGCCAGGCGGCAGGCCACATGTGCGGACCCAGAGGGTCCTCCCAGAGGGTCAGGCATGACTGATGGAGAGGTACACCTTCAAGAGGAGATTCTGTTTTCATTTTGCATAATTTGCGACCATAATAGGAGCATTTAAAGAGTTCCAAGGAGCAGCAGCAGCAGCAGCAGCAGGAGATTAAGTGTGGATTGTGGCTCTCTAATGAACTTTACTCCTACACAAATCTGTCTCTGTCCACCCCTGCCCCACGTGCACTGCACCACCCACCACCCACCCCCTGTGGCATGTGGCATGCGGCATGCGGCATTATCCAACCCTTCAGAGCATTGTCTGCTGCTCAGGCAACGGCGATAAATGTCAATTGCAGAAGAGCAGAGCCTCGCCATGAATCTGCATTGACTGTGGAAGAGGAATGGACAAGCGGACGGACGGACGGACGCGCTCCAGGACGGACTGCGATGAGAGTTTGGGATGTGGTGCGATGCGGTGCGGAGGCTCCTCTGCGATGCGGTGCGGAGGCTATTCAAAGTTCAAGACCCTCAGCGGCTCATTACTTGCCCCAAAATGCACTCCTCCCCTTCAGGAGGTCGCATGGAGGATGATTCAGCGTGGGATTCCCGGACAAAGGATGTGCTGGAAATGCTGACAATTCGAGGGATTACTGGGGAGTGGAATGGGTAATGGGAATGGGCATGCAGGATGTTTAGAATGGTCAAGTGGGGGCCATAAATCGAGGCTGGCTAATGCCGTAGCGAGTGCTTCATTCCGCCTGCTGCTGGCATTCATTGGCAGTGGATCCTGTATCTGTCCCGCGGGAGAAGAGGCGTCTGAATTCCAAATTCAAATTCAAATTGCAAATCGTTCAGAGTGGGAGAGTGGGGGGATGGCTTTAAACTCCCTCATTAATAGGGGGAAAGGGTCAGACAGGGGCCAAGTGGACAGAGCGAGGGAGAGAAAGACGGAGAAAGGTGTTTCATTCCACTCTCTCCTCACGAATCTTTTTCGCACATTGTCTGACTTTGAGCGGAGCAAACGATTCGCTCTGTTGGCCCTGATTCAAGTTGAAGATATTGGGCCACAGCAGCCAGAATCCGATACAGCCACAGCCAGACAGACAGAGAGACAGAGAGAGAGAGGATTGTGAGAGGGCGAAAGTTCATTGAAATTGACAGGTTTTCATAGGGAGAGGACTCCATTTCAGTAGCTCTGTTGTGGGTCACCATCCGCTGACCTTAAAGGGATGTGCCAGGGGCAGGGGCAGAGGATAAGTGGGAGAAACCCCTTTGGCTGGGGGAAACTTTAAGGATTTGTTCACTTGAAGATTGCCAAATCTGATAGTGAAATGAAACCAGTTTTCCCACAATTTCCCTTCTCTGCTTCTCTGCTTGTAGCTCAATGTTATTCCAGGGGAAATGGCACTCGGAACAATGCAAATGTCGAGAAAACACACAGAAGAGTCAAACAAGAGCCAAGTCCCTTGACAAACATCACGGACGAGGAGTAGTTGTTCGGTTAGACAGTCCCTAGGAGTCCTGCTCCTCCCCTGCCATTAGACACGGTGTCAAGACGTCAGGGTAAATTGATTTATTGCCAGGCGAAAAGCCACAGGTGTCCTTGTTCCATGTCCCAATGCTGTCCGCGGCTGTCCTTCCCCTTGACAGACATTGCGGTCGCCATCTGCCACTTCCTCGCGGCCTAATTTTCACTTTGTTGTCCTTCGATGGCCCAAAGTCGATGGCCTTTGCGGTTTTCGGCTGACAGTTCGCCCGCAGAGATGCCCCGACCCCAGCCCTGGCCCTGCCCTTTCCTCTGCTCTTCCATTGGGCATCAATAAATCTTGTGCGGTGTTAAAATCGAATTTTTCATCAAGTGTTTAGCATAATCGTGGCTGCGGTCTGCCAGGGAACAGGGAACAGGGAAAAGTGAGCGGTCTCCAATCTCCCATCCGAAAGATTGCTCTGTTCCACCTGCTAATTCGAATTTAATGCCCGCTGCTCGACATGACAAACATTGCAAGTGTCCTGGTCCTGTCTGTCTCCTTGTGGCAGGCTGGCAGACTGGCAGAGTGGCAGGTGAGTGGCGACAGGACAAGGACAAGTGCGGGAGAGTGGGGCATGGGCATGTCTGTGGCTCGCCAGTCCCTGCCCCAGTCCCAGTCCCAATCCGAGTCCGTGTCCGGGTCCGGATCCCAATCCCGTTGACACTTTAATTGAATCTAAATCCTGAGCGTGGTGCCCGACCAGAATGAGCAGGAAATATGTTTTTAATTTCATTGTTTGTCTGGAATCAGACTGGAGCTAAAGAATGAGATTTATGATTTAACTAGGGGCATGGGAGAGACTGTGCGTCCTGTGTATCCTTTTCTCTGATGAGCCACATGAAAATTCCGGACAAATGTGGCAGAGTGCAGGCTGCAGCTATTCCCACACATAAAGTGCTTTAGAAAAGTATTTCCATAGCCCACAAGGAAAACCATTGAAACTTGTACTTTATTCTGGAGTTTTGGGGTTAATTTTAAGAGATTTCTGTTTAAAGAGTTGCGAGGGGAAGTTCCAGTCCCCTGCCCTTGGACTAAAATGATTTATTATCTGTGCAAACCGACTACAAAACAATTTCAACATTTTCCCCTGCTGTTGTTTCTCTGACAGCCAAAAACTTCGATAACAAAAAACTAAAGTGACATTTACATGGATACCATTCCCTCCAGCATGCGGAATGCTGCATGCCACCCCCCTAGAGATTGTTGCACAATTTAGAGATAACTGTGGAAAAATTCGAGTACAAATACCCAGAGAAAAAAGCACTGACATTTTAATATTTACACTTAGATTATTTTAAAATTTATTCCAATAGACAAAAAATAGAAGAAAGAAAGAGAGGGTTTTCAATTACAATTTTCCATTCACAGGGAAATTGAATTCTTCATTTGAATTCAATATTATTAATATCTAAGTTTATGATAGGCAGATTTTTGTTAATAAAATAAGTACAAAATATACACATATAATTACTGTGCCAACCCCCGGCTCACTAGCGACGCTCGATCTGGCCGATATGAATAAAATATTGCTCGACGAGGCAAAACTTTTGTGTATCACTGAGAGATGTTTCATAGATTTCATTTAAATATACATATGTATATTTAAATCAAATAATTTTCAGATTTTCATTAAATATTTTTATATTTATATATTTATTATATTTATTTTATAGCGTTTTACATTTAAATTAAATATGGCCCAAATTAAAAAGACTTTTATATTTATACATAGACAAAGTTTATACTAATTAATTACACTATTTTTGTTTTTAAGACCCGAATATTTTTCTCTGAGTATATTGTGCATTTTGTGAAATTTGTTGGATCTAAACATTCTGCTACCTTTTTGTACTGCATTACTCTCGTATGGGAAGTATCTTTATTTTGTTGAATTTTTCCAGGCAACAATTTATTGACATTAAAAACGCATTTGTCTTGCGGCCTGGCCTCTCTCTGTGAAATATGTCAAAAGTTTTGCAAATGTTTTCTTTTCTTTTGACTTTGCTGCCAAATGAAATAAATCTAAATTTCGGGGAAAACGGAATCGCATATGTGAAATCCAAGCGGAGAAGATTTATCGCTGACCCACTGGCATAAAACAGCTGAAACAATCAGAACTGCTCAGAAAACTGCTTCCTCATGGGGAACACTGACAGCGCCCCCAAAACAATTGGTTAAATAAGGTTTTCTTACGATTTTCCCTTCCATCAATCAATGGTTTGTCAGGGGGAATCATTTCGGTTTGGGCGAGGGCTCTGCAATTTCATCTACTTTGCCATGATTTTGATTATATATGCAAAATAATGAGCCTTCATTCGATGTCAAAACTATTGATTTTCTGACACAAGCCACAGACATATCGTATCGTATCTCCCAGGCACAAAAACTGCCAACGTCAGTAGTCGTGGGGGAGGCATCTCAGAAACAGCATCTGAGAGCCAGTGCCAGTGCTATTACCAGTGCCTCTCGATTGCACACAATAGACTTCACTCCACTCCTCTGCAACATCATCCTTTTATCTTCCTGCACACTATTTATGAAGCCACCGAAAGAGCGAAACTTTCAAGTCATAAATATGAATCCTTCCATGCGAAAGTCAAGACAGATAGAGAGAGAGAGAGAGAGAGAGAGACAGAACTTCGGGGATAGTTTCTTCGTTGCCAGCGGCAATTATTATAAATTTATTGATTGCCCAATAATGTGGTCTGATGGGGCAATGGAATCCTTTTGCCACAGGCCTTGGCCTCTAGGCCACCAAAAAATGCTTTTAATCTGATTGCAACGTTCGTGTGCCGTGCCGTGCTCTGCCCAGCCCTGCCCCGCCCTGCCCAGCCTTGCCCCACGGAAAAGATTACTATTGAATAAAAAATATTTATGCACTTGAATGGCGTTAGATAGATAGATGGCTGGCTGCGGGGCAGAGGGCGTGGTTGAGTCTCCAACTTCACGACGGGTGAAAGCAAGTGAAAAACTTTCCAGATTATAAATCAAAACTTTCAATTTTCCAAGAGTCTCCTTTAGGGTTGTCTCTGTCTCTCGGTGCTGCTGCTTTGCTGACGGCTAACTTTTCGCCAGACACGGAAAAACTTGCCATCAAACAACGCGAAAAGAGAACGAGAGAGAGAGACAGAGAGCGAGAAAACACAAAGAATAAAGCTGGGGAAAAGCTGGCGGAAAAGTCCAAAAGAAGTAAGTGAGGCACAATTGATTGATTGACTGACAAGTTTTCTAGCGGGGGGTGGTAACCGAAGAAAGTGGCATTGAAAGTGCAAATATGTTGCAACAAAATGTAATTACTGTTTTGGCTGCAGTTGAATATTTTATCAAGTATTTATGCAGCAAAAGAGACAAAGAGAGAACCAATGTGGAGTACCCTAATATTCTAAGGTATGATGGGATCGATCTATCGATCTTCTTGGTAATTTCAAAGTATGAGATTTTTATTTGAAATTCTTTGCGGATTGATATTTTCTGTGGTTTTTCAATGATATTTATTTTTAATGTTAAAAGCTAATTTACATAATATGGCTTTTATAGATATATTTATTTTATGGCTTTATTTTTAATTTTAATTTAAAATTATGTCTTTGCGTGATAAGTCATTCCTTTCGCTAATTAGCGGCATTTCTTTGATCTTGTACTAAAATATATCATTTCTGGAGTACCATTTTCAGCTGCAACTGTTCTTCTGTCGCAAGAACTTAATTCCTTAGCATCTCTTTTGGTTTCCTTATTGTTCAACCTCAAGGCATTGCTGCTCATTTAAATGCATCCTTGGAACTTAACCGCAACCTTAACCCACACAAAACACACAAGCTGAATCCAAAAGACAATGAAAATGTTTCATAATATTATTTGTGAAAGAGCCTTTTGTGTGTGGGGTGCCGTTGTTTTTGTTGTGTGTTGGTCCTGGTCCTGGCCCTGGCTCTGGCTCTGGCTCTGGACCTGACTCTCGCTGGCGTAAAATGTAATCAAGAAAACATTTAAATAAATGGCAAATTCAAAATTGCATGCATATTTCATATGTGCAGCCACAAAATGTTCATGTAATTGCGCACAAGTTTACCCCCCACTCCCCCCCACCACAAAAGAGGGGCAAAAGATATGGGAGAGGACAAAGTGGAAGCAGGTCCTGGAGGTTGCATAAATTCTGCAGTTGCCGCATCAAACTTTGTGGGGGGTACAAAGACAACGATGATGATGATGATGATGATGATGAGGACAAAACGAGGAAAAGCTGTTCTTGAATGCCTGGACATGCTCGGAAAATTTGCACATTGATTACCAGCCGGAAGTCATAATTAAACAACAACATCAAAGGCCATCCCATCGTACAAGCAGGAGGATAGAAATACTTTCCAGAAGCAAAATTAACACATAATTTGTTTACCAAACACGTCTTGTCCCCCCTTACCCAAAAACCAAGGAAAACTTGACCCCAAGACGCTAGTGCAGTGTCCCAGACCGACTTTTCACTTCGACTAATTGAAAATTCCAAGTGTAAGCTGATAATGTGACAAGCAACTAAGTTCCTGACTTCCAGACACACATTAGAAGCGGAGTCTTCGTCTCCTGCCGCAGGAAGTTGAATGTGGATGTGGATGTAGATGTGTGGGCGTGACCTGTGTCTTTGCCCCTTTCTCTCTAGGGTGCCACCCCCTTCCAACGGAGGGAAGGTCGTTAAAAAGTAAAAATCAATTTATGAGTAAACGTTAAGTGAAAAAGTTTTACCATTAAAAGGCAGAACAACGTAGGTGCCGGTGCCAGCAGCAAAACTTGACAGACTTTGGCTCCGAGAAGGTGTCGAGAAGATAAATCAATTTGCTTGTTGCACAGTTGCCAGTCGGTGGGAGGGCAGGCAGTGGGCAAAGGCAGTGAGCAGAGGCAGTGGCAGCGGCAGAGAGAGACCCACAAAAAGGTTTAATTAACGAACAAATGTCAACGGGAGAGAGCTTGAGCTTGAGAGCTGAAGCACAAGCCAACTTTTGTCCGCAATTAAGGCTTGAATGACAGTCTGAATGAATTACCAACTGGCAGAATGACTCTCTCACTCCCTCACTCACTCACCGACTGACTCACTGAATGACTGAATAAGTGTATGAGTGCTGCGAAGGGTGTGAGTGTTTCTGAACAAGGATTTGTGTGTGACCAAAGTGCTTGATTGCGTGTAAGGGATTCTTTGTGCGCAATTGAAGGCACAAATTGTCCTTCAATGCATTGACCAATTGAGAAAATTTCTGTCATGGAAAAAAGAGCACCAATTACGTGGAATGTTACTAGTGTCTTAGATCTATTTGGCAAAATAAAAGATACACATCTAATGAATATTATTTTTACTTAAATAAATCACTTTACATTCGAGATATTTTGTATAGGAACGTTGCGGATTTTCATCTATTTGTACCGGATGAATTTTTACTTAATTTATTCCAATTGAGATTTCAATCTGATTTTTCCAATAAAAAATAAAGAAAAAAGAGCACTAATAACATCTAATTATACCCGGTACTCGAAGAGTATAGGGGTATATTAGATTTGTGGGGATAACGGTTGTGTGTAACGCCCAGAAGGAAGCGTTTCCGACCCCATAAAGTATATATATTCTTGATCAGCATCAATAGCCGAGTCGATATAGCCAGGTCTGTCTGTCCGTCCGCCTGTCCGTCCGTCCGTCCGTCTTCATTAGCGCCTATATCTCAGAGACTGTTAAAGCTAGAGCAACCAAATTTTGTATTCAGTCTCCTGTGTTATCACACTACTCAAAGTGTATTTCAAAATTTCGCACCGCTCCCTTTCGCCCCCACAAAAGACGAAAGTCTCTGGCATACACAATTTTGAAGATACAAGAAAACTAAATACGCAGAATCATAGAGAAATCATTTCTATCAGGGTGTTGAATCTGGATCAGATCAGATCATTATTATAGCTACAATGAAGAAAACCATTTCGAAAGTCATCATTCCCTCTCGCTCTCTCTCACACGCGACCCCATCTGCTTTGCCCATTCGTATTTTTTGACGCCTAGTTCTCAGAGACTATAAGAGCTTGAGCAACCAAACTTTCTATCCAAACTCCTGTGATATCAAACCAGCACAAGTGTATTTCAAAATTTTGCCACGCCACAATTTTTAAGATAAATGAAAACCAAAAACGCAGAATCATGGAAAATTACCATATCTACCAGATTGCCATATATGGATCAGGTCGGATCAATATTATGGCCAGAAGAAACAAATTAAATTTCAGCGGCTATGCAACGCCTGCCAAGCGCTGACGCATTCGGGTGGCAGCTCCTGCCGTTATCCTTTTGTTAGCGACAGGATTTATGTGATTCGGCGCCATGCTTATTGATTGATGCCTTTGTGGATGCCGAAGCGTGCAATAAGCCTACAAGGTAGTTGCGGCTCTGAATGGGGGTATTGTTATCGACGGCTTCTGATCCATTCTCATTCTCTCTCTCATAAAGGAAAGGCAATTGTAGCAAAGGAAACATACAAACAAACATAATTTAAATGGGTGTTTGTTTGTCAGGGAAATCTTTTCGTTTTTGTATTTTGTATTCGGAATATTGCTCATATTTATAGATTTGAAGTCGTCGAAAGTTTAATCTTATTTCAATCTGATTTTTCCTATTTTAAATCATCCAATTTTAAACGTATTTATACTCTTAAAAAGTTCCCTATCACATCACGTACTTTTCTTATATTTTAAATCATTCAGAACAGAAGAGAAATGTATCTATTATTTACTCTACAAATTTACAGCAATTTAATAAACGAAAGTGACCCACGGCAAGTCCTGCCCAAAACCCTGTTCAAACAAATTCTCTGCCAAACTTTGAGCAGCTTCTATTGTCCTTCCAAATCCAAAAGTTCCACTAAAAATAACTCGGGGTTAAAAAAGAGCAAATGGCATTTAGTCGGCCCACTTACGTCAGAGAGCGTAAGAGAGAAGGAGAAAGCAGAGAGAGGGAGTAAGTGTCAGTAAATTTCAACGAAATGGAAACCAACAAGCAACAAAAGCGAATAAATTGTCACTTGCCAGTTGCTTAAATTGAATGTGCAAATATTAACATTCAAAACAAGCCAACACTTGTAGGAATATATACTATATACATATATTTATAGAGTAGGAGGAGGAGGAGAAGGAGATCTTACAACAATGCCTCCAGTGACAAGACACATACATACACACACACACACACAAACACATACACGGTCAGAGTCCGTGCCAGCAACTCTGGGGATTTCTAGTGCCTGCTGCAGTCCTCTTCAGAAATCAAAAGTTGAATCCGAAAGCAGGGCAAACAATGAATGGATGAATGTTGCCACTAGCACTGGCACTGCCATGCCACAGCCACTCCTTCTGCCACTTCCACCGCAGGATATCAAATAATATTTGAACTGAAATCTCTCAAGTTGGAGAACAGATGTTGACACAGGCCTGGGATTTGGTAGCGTTTCGTTAAGTGTTAATCAAATTAGCAGCAGCAAACATGCAGGTCAATGCAAATAGCAAATGCGTTTGAGAGCTGCTTACATAATGTCATGCTATAATCCCCATCCCTGGTCCTGCAGCCCAGATACCAATGCTCAGACTCCTTTCGAAGAGGAGAGAAAACTCATTAAGCCACCCACTTAAGTGTTTATACAAGTTTTGGTAAGACCAGAGGCACATTTAGGGTTTTGGGGAATGGCCTCCGCACCTCCCACCATGTGACATTATAAATAATTAATGCATATTTAAACTTATAATGTGTTAACCATTTAATGCTTCGCACTTTTCATGCCTCTAACATTACAGAAGCCCCCAAACCATTAAGCCTTTCTTCTTTTTGGTTTTGTGAAACACATTATTAAATTAAACAGATCCTAAAGAGATTGGGGCTATTGCGTGGGCGTATAAAATGGGAAAATCAGCAGAAATCTTTAAGAGCCAATTAGCCAAATGTATTCCCTGCTCAATGTTCAGCATTTGCCCTCGATTGAAAATTAATTCAATTAACTCTATAATGAGCATGGAAACACACAGAGTGGGGGAGGTGGTGGTGGGGGGAGGGGAGCAGCAGTTTTCCCCATTCAACAGAATGAAATTTTGTGCAACGAAAGCAAAAACACAGAAAGATACCAAAATGATCATTACTTTTTCGGGATATTGGGATTGGGGATTACATTACCCATTTTGGGCAATGAAATCTGTATGAATCTCATTTTAATTAAGCAAAATGCTTTCACTGTACCGCGCTGTTGTCTGAGTAAATGTTGTATCACATATCATGCATACAGATGTATATCTTGCACTATATGGTTATTTGTACAAAACTGTATAAATTGCAACGAGTTTATTTATTTAGCAGGTGGCAGGCAGTGACTGAACAATCCCGCATATTCCAATTAATACGAAACAATGCAAAACACACACAAAAAGAGGTAGAGACATAGTCAGAGAGAGAGAGAGAGAAAGTATGTGTGTGTGTGTGTTATTGGCATACATTTCAATTGAAAAAAACAATAAAAAGATATAGTGAATGCAGTACGACTATAGGATATCCTGGTGTGCTGAGAACCCCTCCCTCCCTATACAATGATAAGCACTTCCTTTTAAAATCAATTTTTTTATATTTATAAAGTACAGCAACGAAAAAAAAGAGCTTCGTATCTTTTTAATTGCGTAATCCACAGGTGTTTCTTCGATTGCTGGAAATGAGAGTATCAAATCCAACTTGATATCTATTACACTTAATAGCTTCCATAATACTATCCTCTCTGCTTGTCAAATATCTCCCCTTAAATTTCATACACCCTTTTACTTCACAAATACCGAATATCCAATGAAACAATATACATATATTTATGTCAATTTTAAGCCGATTAATGATGCACTCGTGTCGTGGCAATCGAAAGCGAAACGATTCGTTTCGGCCACCTATTAAAATCACTTAAAATGACAATACCCGCAGCTTCGTGCTCGGAAAAGGGGCAGAACAGCGGGAGAAGATTTAATTTAAATACATTAATCCCCAGTGGGACAATAAATTTGTAAAATCAAAATGACAGTTTGCCCGAAATTGTTTGTCTGTCATTAAAAAAGTTCAATTATCATCTCGAGGCAATCATTTCCAACAGCCACCCGCCCATTCATCTACCTCCTGTTCTCCCGACCAAAAAAAAGAGCAGTAAGCTCGTCAAATTACAAACTTTAAATTGAGTCATAAAATTTCACACAACGTACACAAAATAATGCCATTTAATTGAAGGAGATTGTCCGTCGCTGTCCTCCTGTAGCCATCATTCCTCTTTCCGGTGTCCGGCGTGTCTGGGTTTCGTATTAATCCAGCCAAATGGAATGCGATTAAATTTCAATGCTGGCAAATAAATATTTAATTAAAAATTTCCTCTTTGTTTGTGTACAAATTAAACAACAACATATGTAAGCAAAGGTGGTGTTGCGGGAGGGGACTTCAATAAAACGCCTGACTTTTGTTTACACCTGTATTTTCAATTTTAATTGACTTGGCAAATAATAAAGAAAGTGCAGCTTCGCCATGTGAATTATTGAAAATTATCGCAAAAATACTTATTCTGAGATGCAAGAGAAATTATAAATTTAATTCAAAATGCGGAATGATAATAAATAGAATCGGTGTCCCTCGTTTGATGGGGGGTTAAAAGATTTAATTTATAACTTGAGGTTTATATGGATTATCAATTAAATCTGTATATGTACATATAATAATAAGTACAAGTCAAAAGGAATATTTCCTATTGTCCTTGTGATTGACTGATAAAGCGACTAAAACAATTTAACGTTCCTTCTTTACTGATATATAGATAGATCGGGGTCACCACTTTCGTGGATTATGTCTAACAAAACCTCATTTTGTGGAAGCTAATTCGATTATTGCAAGTATAATTTTTAAGGAACATTTTGTACGCAGTGTTACTTAAATTTTGAGTAAAGGTAAGTATTTGTATGAGCGGGGTCACCACTTTGAATGTACAGTACGCTTAACCGTGAAATATTGGACTACAAAAATCGCAATTTACATTCTATATTTGTGGTTTAACGTCCAACCTCTATACAAACTCCCATCCCTTCCACAAAAAAGCTCCCAACCAAACTTTAATCAACGAAAAACCTTTTTTTACACTCCACAAAGCAGGAAAGCGGGGTAAAAACTGAATAATCAAAATCATAAACATTTGCCTAAATGGTCTGAAAGCATAGCAAATCGCGTCCACGGGCATCATGTACAAGTAAAAACTAAAAACCATGAAGCTGTGCAAAATAAAGTATTAAGGCATTAATATTCACACGCCCTCTCGAGTGAGGGTCAGAGGGTCTAGTGGTGGGGTGGTGGGGTCATGACCTGGCCATCTCTCAACCCCAAAAAGTCCAACTGGGGCCCAGTCTGAGTCCCCAATCACCCGCCAATCCCAACTGTGGAGTGGTGCTGTAGCTGGAGCTGGAGCTATAGAGCTGTAGCTGACCTTTTTGGCAAAGTGAACAGCAATAAAAGTTTAAATAGAAGTGGCAACAAACCACAACAGCACTCATCACGCTCCAACGCCATCGTCTGCACCATCAGCAAATGGGGCAGGTGGCAATGGCAAAAGTGGGTGTGGTGTGTGGCATACGGGCATTTTCCGGCCAACCAAAAAAACGAAAAAGAAAAGCCAGGAAAAACCTCAAAGCAGACAAGCTAACAAGGATTAGTGAAGGATGTGGCATTGACCTGAAATACGTTTAAAGGCACATTTTTTTTTTTTTTTATGAAAAATGGGAAGCTTAACCCTAATTGAATAATGGTTGGGTATTAATTAGGTTTAATTTATGGCCATTGTTCGAGAGGTGTTTTTTCTTTTTAATATGCAAATTATTTTCTAATCTGCCACACAATCGCTAATTTGTTTATAAATTCGACCAAACGAAAGTGTTAACAAACAATTTTGATAATCAAAATGAAAATTATTTCGCATTGGAATATAATTGAAAGGGCAGGCAAATTGAGAGCCACGCATGAGAAGAGTGTTTCATAGACGGATCCTATAGCTGTTAAGGATTATTTCTATATATAAGTATACAAATATAAGTGACATTTTTAATTCTTTCAGCTATTAATTTAGCTTGCGGCTAATTTCTTTTCCATATTATATAATATAACTCTTAGGATGCCTGTAATATTTCCTTTCAATAATTCCGTTAAAAGAAAACTCTTAACCAACACTCACTACATTAGTGTTGGACTATTCTGCCTGTCACTCTCTTTTTTCCCGGGCACTTTTTCACTCACTTTTTGCAGGCATTGTTCTGGGTTAAAGAGTAGAAGTAATAATACTCAAATAAAACATTTACAGGCACAGACGACGAAAAACTGTAAATGACATGCCGATGGTGGCTGGTGGCACGATGGAGGGGGGTAGCAGGGGGGGAAGCAAAAGGCTTCTGCGGTATGGCCACAAAAACAGAGTCGACTCGACTCTCGTCGACATCGTTTGTCGTTTGTCGTTTTGGGGGCCGCTCGAGTCAAGTGGAGTTTGAAGGAGCTGCAAGTGCACTTCATTTCGTTATCCCTCCCCCACTGCCATACACCAGTCCTACTCTCCGCCATGCTCTCGCCCACAGTTGCCTCATAAATTGAAACCGAAAAAAAAATTCGCTTGTGGCAGGCATTCAGGCAGGAAGCAGGCGCATGAAGTGCACACTTGAAGGTAAGAACTGCCTACAGCAATACCCTGACGGCGGTGGCACACGAATAGATAAAGACTCCACCCAGAAGGAGAGGGACAGCGGACAAGAGGGGAACGGGGATGGAGCATGGTGGGTGCAGGGTGGCAGTTGGTGGCAACATTTAGTCCACTTTACCTGCTTCTTTTAGCTGCAACACCACACCACTTGCCCCCACCACTGCCACAAAACAAAACAAAACCGCAAATGCGACAAAAGCAGAATGCAATTCGCACTTGAAACTCTATGGGGGTAACAAGAGCAACAAGAAAGGCGGCAGAGAAACAGAACGAGAACGAGGGAGAGGCCGAGGCAGAGGCAGAGACAGAGAAATTAGAGGCGATGTAGAGAATAAGAAAGAGAGATATACAGAGAGAGACATAGTGAACGAGATAGAGAAAACAGTCTACTTTTGTGGTAAAAACAAAGAACTTTCCATAGGCAAAAGTACGCGTTTGCTTTCCTACGAGTTTCGACTCCTTCAATAGGGTATTACGACTTGGAAGAGAAGTTTGCAACGTTTGAAGGAAGATTTATTTAATGAAAAATTCCCTTTCTTCAAAGTCTTAGGAATTGAGATTAAACTTTTCATGGTTTTCACCCCATTGAAAAATAAATAATGACAGCTGGAAAGCTCTAAGATCGGATCACAATAGCATATACATACATATATATGCAGCACCCATAGTCAAAATTACACCAATAGCAAGACAATCCTAAAGTTGTAGAAAACTGACGACCTAAAACGACAGCAAAGTTAGATGATCTTCCAATGAAATCGATAGATCTGTAGATCTGAAAGAGTACCTATCTTCCAGCTTCTCTACTCTCAAAGCAAACTGTAGACTGTACTTTTTTGTGTGTCTTTTTTCGGTTTGCCCCCCAATTTGCTGCAGAAAATGAAAATTTAAATTTTTAACCAACGATGGAGTCGAGTCGAGGAGCAGAGCAGCGTAGAACGAGGCTGAGAACTGGCTTGCCAAAAAGTTTTAACAGTTTTTGCTGCTGCTGCTGCTGCTGCTGCTGCCGCTACTGCTGCTTCTGCTGCAGCTGGGAAATTTCACACATTTCCCACAGCGCATTTTCCAGCGTTTCCCCCTGCATGCCATTCATGGTGTTCTTTTTTTTTCGTTTAGTGTGTCAACCAAGAAGCCTTCAATCCTTACGAGCGAGAGTGATGAATGGAGTGGCCCAAAACCCAAGGTGAAGTCTGGGTTCCGGGCTCTGATTCCGGCTCTTGGTTTAATTTAACATAATGAAAAGGGAAAATGGGGAATGAAGTATGATTGAGGCACGAGCGCGTGCAAGAGAACTGCCCCACAGCTTCCTGTGTGGCATAGCCAAGGCTTTGTTTTATTTTCCCAGCTAACAACAACAATCATCGTCATCATCATCAGCAGCAGCAACAGCACAGTGAGGGGCCCCACAGGCTAGGCCAAGGAATGCACATCCGACACCGTGTATCCTGCCACTTCACTTTGCCACCCAACGGCCCCAATGCCCCTCCCCCCCTACCGACAGCATGCAACAAATGCCTCGAGTGCATAACTGGCTGGCGCACAGCAGCAGCGCCAGCACTAGCACCGTCACCGGCACCGGCACCATCCCTGGCTCTATAACACTGACTCTGGCATAAATCATGGCTGGCATTTGCATGTTGCCTGGTGCCCCCATGCCGCCTCATTCTACATGCTGCATGCAGCACACACAGCTAATCTGTGTCCTGACCAAGTGGGGAAGTGGGAAGTGCATCCTTTGTATGCTTTTTGTTTACTTTTCATGTACTTGCTCAATTAAAAAATTGCTCCGAACGGAGGGGCTTTGCCCTGTGGCAATTAATATGTTTCGGCCTGCTTCGGGTTTCTAATTGCATTTTCACACGAAATGCCGCAATTTTTCCCCCCCGAAACAGTCAAGACCTGATTTTCACACCTAGAAAAAGTAAATTTTCCTTTCAATGCAGGAAAAAGGAAAACACTGTTTATATCTCTGTAGATAATATTAATGGCAGCTGCATTTGTCCGACTGTCTACCCGGTGTTCAGATCGAAATGTACGTAAAAATACGTAAAAAAAACCTCCAAGGAATTGCTTTTTGAGAGAAAAGCCTTTTGCCTTCGGCCTTAGCTGAACAGCAACTGTTTTGTTATTTGGCCAAGAATAAGGGACCTCATCGGTGTTCGTGTTTTGGTGAATTCGAAGTCGAAGCCGAAGTGCGAACTCTCCAACGCAGGCGCCACAAATTCAAAGAGAAAAATCTACAAAATGCGAAGAAGATTGAGAGAGAGAGAGAGAGAGAGAGAGAGAGAGAGCGATTTATATGCTTTATAAGACTAAACACAAAGGTATAATGGGGCACCATATGTTGGTGCATGTAAAGCAGGTTCATTATAAGCATGGGATCTATTAAAAAATCATTAGGTTGATGCTTTGGGAATAGGTCAGTAAAACTTTGTACTACAAATTTTGTTAAATAAATAATAATAAAAAATAATCAATGAAAAATACTCCCGACTAGAGTTCAATACGAATATGTCCCCTACTGTATGTATCACACTCAACGCCTTATTTCCTACAAAAAATATGTAGAAATTATTACAAGTCACCTTTCAATCATCCGTCTATCTCAAAGACGTGTCCTTTCTTTTTTTAACTATACAACAATTTTCTTAGCAATATCAATCAAACCCTTTTTTGTTCATCCATCAATTAAGACTTCTAATCATATCATTTTGTCTCTCTTTTTATATATTGTTTTTTATAAATGATATACTTATAAATTAAATCCTATCAATACTTGAAAGATATCGATCAAGACCCTGCCTAAAAAAAATCTCTTTCAATTGCTTTCATTAAATGTTCACCTATTGCCTTAAAAAATATTCTCTTGGCGTTCAACATTTCTTTTTGAATTGTTCTATCAAAATTAATAAAAAAATTCAACGAAAATTCATTTTTAAATAAATATTTTCCATTTCGCTATATCTTTCATTCCATTCCTGCCATCAAATTTATAACATATTTTACCCCTACTCGATTACTTTATGAATTTTAATAAAAATAAAAAAAAAATACGCTTCGGTCATGAATTTCACTATTTGAGAATCTTCTCTATTGGGTGAAGGCCCCCCTCACTCCCCCACTGCTTTGTTTTTTCCTCTATATCTCTCTCTTTCAATGCCGCTCTCTCAATGTGTATTCCCTCTCAACCATGTAAAAATATTTTCATTAGAAAAATGAATCGCAGCTTAAGCATTCCCTCAAAATGGTAGGAAAAAAATATATTTTTAATTTTACTGTTGATTGTATGTTGTTTCCCACACAAAAAATAAGAAGAAACCATGTAAAAGGGGTGGGGAGAGGTACAAAAATTCTTATCAAGGAACGTTGCAAAAATGTGTGCAATTAAAAAACTCGCCAGCACACAAAAAAACAAAAAAGGAGAATCAAAAAACTAGAAAGACTTTCTTCCGAAAGGAGCAGGAGCAAAAAAAATGCAGATTCAGGCTAAAGCAAAACGTAAACGAAACTAAAAGAAGGTCCTGGATGCTAGGGAATCATTGGATTTTAATTAACAGTATAGAAAAAAAACAAAAAAAAAACAGGGTAGTGGCAAATAGAATACAATGGCAAAGGTCCTTTGGCCTCGGGACGCAAGAGGATGCACATGCATATTATATGGAATCCTCTGCCTTTGGGTTCTCCTGTTCTGCTCTGGTCTCGTCTGTTCTGTTTGTTTGCTCTGTGACTTTGAGTCCTTGCGTTATTTCTGGGGGCAAAGATTGGTTGCTACTTGATTGCATTTTTGTGGAACTTCTTTTTTGGTTTTTTGATAGTCTTTTTAAACAGGGTAGTCGAAGAGAATATATGTATGTAAGTGCATGTCGAGTGGGAGGAAACTAGTCAATATTTCTATCGTCAAGGCACTGGATATTTGAGCGGAAAGAGTATATAATCGTATTAGCAGATTTTATCTACTAATCCGCATACAATTAGACGGAATCGTATCAGAATTACCAGCACATTAAAGAAAATACTCTTCAACGCTATTTTAATCAAATTTCATCACACTAAAATGACTGTTCTTGAAGAGTTCCTTAGATATCTGAGGGTATGTGTGGGTATGTTTTGAGTCCAACTTTCCCCTAAGGCGTTTCCCACTTGTTTTTCGCATCTTAAACAAAGTAAATCTCTGGACGAGCTCGAGAGTCCGTCATGAATCAAGTCCCATGCCTGCATAAACCCATCCATGGCATTGAGAGTCCTGCCTCGTCGCTGGCGACACACGCACCGGGTCAATTTCATGCAACACAAACAAAGCGGGGCCCCAAGGATAGGGGCAGGGGAAGCCGCCCCCAGTTCCGAGGAGCTTTTCCGTCTTGCATGTAGGACACGTTTGGGGCATGCCCCAAAGCCCGCGTCCCCTTTGAGAGGCAGCCAGGCAGGCGGTCGGTCGGGCAGGTGCTCAGCTGTAACTAAACGTCCGTTTTAACATTGCCACCTGATGGTTGCCCTCAGTCTCTTCCTTCCTCAGTCCTCCCCCATGGCACAGCGTGTGGGCGTGGCTGTATGTGTGTGTGTGTGCGGCAAGTGGCATGTGGCACATGTCAGGGGCTGGTCACGTCTGCTGGGGCATAATTGATAGTTCAATCTGTTGCAGATCAAACGCTTGACAGCAGCCAACAGATCAAGCTGAAAAATTGTCCCACCAAAGGGGGGGACGACTCTGAAGAAATTTGATTGCGGGTATATGTATCTCAAAGATACTGCATCTGAAGTTTGCTTCACGTAAATTGGGGGATACTCAAGAGTAGAAGGGCAGCCCAATTTGCATTGAGTAAAGGAAGATATTAGTGAATACGTTGATTAAATGGTTTTTCGGGTTGAATACTGAATGAATCGAAAGAAGAATACAAAAGTTTAAAGATTTTTAAGCCACATTTTGAATGTATAATTCCCATTACCATATATTTTATTATTTCCCTGCAGAAGCGGTTTAAAGTCTCCACTAAAATAAGCTACATTTTGATATGGTTTTTTCTTATTTTTTTTACATTTAATTTCATATTTATTTTAAAAGGCTTTTGGCCTTTCAGCTAGCAGCAGTAGCAGCAGCAGCACTTTACTTACCCCTAGCTGCTGGGGGTTTTGTCAACCCAAAGGGCGGGGGCTGGTGGCAAAACTGCAAGAGTTTTCCTCAATGGCATAAAAACATCTTTCAGCCAAATAGATTTTTATGCTTTTAAGTAATTTGCTGCACAAATTGAAAGTCCTTCAAGGAGCAGCAGCTGCAGCGGCAGTCTTTGCGGAAACTCTTGGCTTTAGCTCGAACTTTCCCAGGCAAGGTTTTCTTTTTTTATGCCAATTTTCGTGTGCTGCTCATGTTTTGTCGCTTAATTTTAATGGCTTGTTGCGCATTAAACTTCTAGCTTCATTTATGTTTATTGGCGCACTTTTATTTGTGTAATTTACGCCGTCGAGTGCCGATCATAAATTGTGACACGAACTGCACGGAGAACACAGAGCACTGAGAGAGAGAAAGGTCACGTTGTCTCATTAAAGTCCCGCCAACAGCGACTCCGAACAAGAACAATAAGTGTAATAACAAGGGCAATAACTCCCACCCAGGACCCACCATACAGAAGTAGCAGTAGCACACACACACACACACATGTCAGCGGGAGGGAGGCGCTAGGGCGTACAAGGACAACAAATGATTTACCTTTCAACTGAAAGAATATAAAATGGAAAATGTGAGGAACATTTTCAAACATAAAATATAAATTGGTTGCTTAAAATATAAAGTAAGTACATACCTTGACAAAAGTCAACTTTTTTTTAAACATTGAGATTAAAGTTAAGATAATACGAGAAGATAACCTAAAGATATAGGGCAATTGTCTATTCTGGTTTATTTTCCGTTGGAAACATTGACAATTTAGATTGGATTTGTATATGTATTTAACGATGAAAAGCCCCAACCAAAAGTTCACCTACTTGTCTTCAAATATATTATAATTCTATTTATACTTTGTGGTTAGTCTCACTGGGAGAGTGCGGGTGGTGAAGCGCTCTCTTCGAGTAGATATCGTCTGTGAAAACTGACTGGGAGAGAGTCAGCTACAACTGAGAACCTATTTTCCCCATGAAAATTATCTGTTGGCCAAGATATGGGATGAACATTCTTATTTATTTTAAATCCCTTTAAAATAGCTGACGGTATTCCGATCTAAAGATATAAAAAGAATGCATAAAGAGTTTTGTAATTTTCTTTGAGTGAATTTTGTGTCCTGTTTTTCAATGGAGCTTTCATCTTTTATATTCATAAGACTAGACTCTGAAAATACCCCTTAGCCATAGAAAGAACCAATTCGCAATTACGTAGATCATTTGTGGAACCTTCTAATCGTATTTTATTAATTGTCTAACCAGACAAACGTCCAGCCCATAGATAACACACTCAAAATGTAGTTCATGCGTACTTGTTGAACAGAACCCTCCCAAGGCAATTTTTCAATGTCTTAAACGCTTCCAGTCAATGCGCGTGTATTCTTTAGATAATCATCAAAACTTAATCAACTTCAATTTGGCATTATCCTCAATGGTTAATTACAAAACGACCAACAAATATCATTTCCAATGAAATTCATAGAACTTCCAATTAAATCTAATCAAGCTGTCATTAATATGCTATCCATATCAGTAGAATACCTACAACTATAGAAAAACACTTCAATGAATGAAAAGGTCAGTGTGGCAGCAAGCGTTGAAGAACAAACTAATGGAAATGAGAACATTTATAGCCAACAAATAAATATAAATCGATTGCAATGCCAGGTAAAATGATCTTAAATATTTTAAATATCTTTAATTATACATGCGTATTTTCTTATAGTTAAAACATTCCACCTCTTGACATGGCTCCTGCTGATGGTAGCTCTCGTCTGGAGCTGGCAATTCAAAGGAGGCGTGGCCACGTCACAGGTGGAACCGCGCCATCAGACCTGCGACAATGAGAGGCGATATGAGAACCAGGTCATGTGCGAGGGAAAAGAATTTGGCGCCCTGGTGCCGTATCCGGATAATTGTAGTCTGTTTCTCGTCTGCGATTGTCTGTATCCCACGGTCAAGCTGTGTCCCGCAGAGCTCTGGTGGGATAATTCCACACAGATCTGCAATTATCCACAGGTCGTGGATTGTGTCCACTACTCGATTGACACGCCGGAACCCACGGATGGAACTACGAGAATTACACCAGCGATTACCACCGAATCAACTACTTTGAGTACTCCAAAGATCACCGAACACCCAACGACTCCAAAAGTGACGGACGTTCCCTGTATCACGCCCACTACTTCACCTCCCACTTCTAGCTGGGACCCGCCACCAGCGCCACCTGGCATTTCTGATGATTTCTGTAGGGGTCAGCCGGATGGTTCGCTGCTTCCTTATCTGTACGATTGCCAGGCGTATATCAACTGCACCCATGGCTGGCCTGTGCTCGACTATTGCATCAAGGATAAGGTCTTCAATCGGTGGCTTCTCATCTGCGATACCCCCGAAACAACCGACTGTGAGGAGGAGCCGTTGCCAACGACCACCACCACCACAACTGAAACGGTGCCTTCTTCAACCACTACAGAGATAGATCTCACTTCCACCACAGAACCGGAAGATGTAGAGTGCGGGCCCACTCCAGAGTTCGTGGAGGAGGATTACTGCCAGTCCTTGGGCAATGGATTCTACGATTATCCCTACAATTGCAGTGCGTACCTCTTGTGCCGCAATGGCTGCACGGATTTGGATTACTGTATATCGGATAAGTTGTACAATCCATGGCTTCACATCTGCGATACTCCCGATTCAGTGTACTGCAATCCACAGCCATATCCCACCCTTCCACCATCTTCCACGACTCCTTCGATTACGACGACGACTCTTTCGAGTACTACGACTTCTGTGGATGTTTCTACGACGGATAGCAGTACTGCCACCACAGATGCAGCCACTAGCACCACACCAGGACTACCCCCCGGTGTTAATGCGACCGATTGTCTAGGTATTCCCGATGGCAGTCGATTGCCATATGCCGGCAACTGTTCGCAATTTCTTCTTTGCAACGACGAGCATGTAGAGATGGGTCACTGTCCTCCTTCGACGCTCTTTAATCCGGATTTATTCATCTGCGATGAGGCTGATGATGTCTTGTGTTTTGGCGATCGCACCACCACACCGGTACCCACGACCACAACCACTGAGGCGACAACACCCACACCTACCACAACAACAACGAAGGCCACAACTCTGGGACCCGCTGAGCTCTGTGAGGGGCAGAGTCTGGGAGCCTCCTTCCCGTATACCGAGGACTGCTCAAAGTACTATTTGTGTTTGGGTGGTGGACAATGGGTCCTGACAGACTGCATTTATGGCAGTTACTTTGATCCCAAGACAGCGAATTGTGCCCCCAATGTCTCCCCAACGGCCTGTCAAGAGGGAGAAGCAACCACAACCACGGCAGCAAGTACAACCACCCAAAAGGTAACCACTCCCACACCCACAACCGAGAACCCATCGACCACTGCGGCAACGACCACAACTCAAGCACCACCGGGTGGCATTTGCGGTGGTCGGGATGAAGGTGAAAATATCGCATATCCCAAGGATTGCAACAAATACATCGTCTGCGTCTCCCCCATACCCATTGCCTTCTATTGCCCGGCGGGATCCTACTTCAGCTCGAAGCTCCAGAACTGCTCCAGCTGGGAGGAGAGCGACTGCGATCAGAATATCAGCACTACAACGCTATCCCCAGGGATAACCCAACCGCCGCTGGAGCCAACGATATGCACAAACAGTAGTCGCGATACCTTCCCATATCCGGACAACTGTCAGTGGTTCATACGCTGTGTGGATGACTACATCTACATGATGGACGTCTGCAACTGCGGGGAGTACTACGATCCTATAAGCGGTAAATGTGGAGCAGATGTTCCTTCAGATGCCTGTCGCTGGGACTACACTTCGACCACGACCACCACCAGCGAACCGACCACCAGCACAGCCGTGACCAGGCCCCCACCGCAGAAGGGTCCCTGCGACGATGTGGAGGATGGTGCTTTGGTGCCCTATCCCAACGATTGCACCAAGTACATCCAATGCAATCGCCCAATACCTGCGGCCTTTGAGTGCGACGAGGGGGATGAGTTCAGTGTCGAGCTGGGGAAGTGTGTGGACGCCTCTATGGCCGGTTGCTCGGTTACAACCACGGCCAATCCATCGGGATCGACAACGCCATCGATACCATCGACAAAGACAACGGAAGGGGATTTCTCAACAGATTCTTCCACAGAATCATCTACTGTTTCAATCACCACCACTCCAGAGCCAGATTCTACTTCTACAGTGTCTGGAACAACCACCACAGATTCTCCAACAACCACGACCACTCCAGAGCCAGATTCTACTTCCATAGAGCCTAAAACAACAACCACAGATTCTTCAACAACCACCCCAACAATCACCACTACCACAGAGTCAGATACTTCAACCACAGTACCTGGAACAACTACCACAGATTCTCCAACAACCACCAGCACTTCAGAGCCAGATTCTACTTCCACAGTCCCTGCGACAACCACCACAGACTCCCCAATAACCACCCCAACAATCACCACCACTCCAGAGCCAGATTCTTCTTCCACTGTGCCCGGAACGACCACTACAGATTCCTCAACAACACCCAAACCATCTGGTGGAGTTTGTGAGGGCAAAACAGATGACTCTCTGGTGCCATATCCCAACAACTGCAGCAAATTTATCATGTGTAAATACCCGATTCCTGTGGGCTATGATTGTCCTGATGGTTTGGAATTTAGTCCCACGCAATTGCAGTGCATGGATCCCGATTTGGCAAATTGTAGTCCAATGGTGACAACACCTGCAATACCAATTTCTACAACTGAGGAACCTTCAACAACAGTGTTTACAACAGGTTCTATAACAAATGAACCGTCAACAACAGATTCTACAACTCAGGAACCTACAACAACAGTATCTACTACGGACTTTACAACTGAGTCATCAACAACAGATTCTACAACAAAGGAACCTTCAACAACAGATTCTACAACAAACGAACCTTCAACGACAGATTCTACAACTGAGGAACCTTCAACAACAGTGTCTACAACAAATTCCACAACAAACGAACCTTCAACAACAGATTCTACAACTCAGGAACCTACAACAACAGTCTCTACTACGGACTTTACAACTGAGTCATCAACAACAGATTCTACAACAAATGAACCTTCAACAACAGATTCTACAACTCAGAAACCTACAACAACAGTCTCTACTACGGACTTTACAACTGTGTCATCAACAACAGATTCTACAACAAACGAACCTTCAACGACAGATTCTACAACTAAGGAACCTTCAACAACAGTGTCTACAACGGATTCTACAACTGAGTCTTCAACAACAGATTCTACAACAAACGAACCTTCAACAATAGGTTCTACAACGACCCCAGAACCCTCGTCCTCCACTAGGGAACCAACTACTTTGGATCCCTACACCCCCAACATTTGCTGTGGCTATCCTCTGGGAACACTTCTGCCATATCCCAATGATTGCATGCGATATGTAGTGTGTGATTATCCCATTCCTTTTTCTGTCGATTGCGATCCCGGCACCTTCTTCGATGAGTACTTGCTGCAATGTACTTCAACGCCCACTGAAAGTTGTATCTATAAAAGAGGATAAATAGTATTGGTAAATTTAATAAAGAATAACCATGCATTCATATAATATTCTTACCTTTTTTCCATAAAAAATCAATTGTCTAAGTGCCCTAATGCTCAACCACTTAGGATACACTTTTAGGGCTTTGGACACTGCCTATTTTTGGAATGTTACTCCTATCAATTACACGTAAACCCTTTTCTGTAATTTGTCACAGAAAAATAAAAAAATAAAAGTGAGAGAATGGTAAAGGAAACGTACGAGTAGATAATTTACCACTTAACAGGTAATTCCCGTGACAGGGAACAAGCCGATTTGCATTGTGTAAGTGGAAGCCACCTCCTGGAAGACCCACAAATGCACAAGCAAAGGATAGGGCATATTTTTAGCAACAGGCTAAAAGCAATTTTTCCCCCACGACAATTCCACATACGAGTAATATTCTTTTGCTTACAAGTTTCAGCCATTTATCGTAGTTTGATACTCACTCCCGTCCCTTCCTCTGGGGCACAAAGAACTCAACTCCTCGTCTAATCAGATTTGGGGTTGGCCACATGAAAACACAATTGCCAAGGAATTATCTGAGGGGAATACTCGTACAAATTCTAGGGGGGAGGATAACAAGGACAAGGAAAAGGAAAAAGGAAGAAAAGAAGGAAGCCAAATCGAGGACAACGAATGCGAGGCAAGTTATGTATGGGAGAAGGCAATGACAGTAACGACACAAAATGAACACAATTCGAGCAAATTGTTTGGCAATAATGTTAACTTAATGCGTTCCATTTGTCGCACTTCAATCGATAGACAAGGAGCGCTCCTTGCACGCTCTCTCTCAAGTGATTTGTAACGAAACCCAACAAGGATTTGTTCTTGTTGGGTGTTTTCGTGGGGACGGGGGGTGGGATAATCAGGGGTTTACTAAATTCAGCAACAAGTCACATGAACCTGAAAACCATTTAATTGAAGATAAGCCTACTGCTTATAGAATTTAAATGGGATTTCCATTGATCGCCATAAATTATCTGTTGATTGGCCATAAAAAAACAATTTCCCTAGGATTGAATCCACAGTTGAATCGCTGCCAACTGTGCAAGCTGCCAAAAGGAAGAGTGCCAGAAGCCAAAAAACTAAACTCATAAATGTACCACTTGAAGTATGCCTAATCTGTGCCAAGATTTCAAGTCACTTTAGAGCCATAGTTTGAGAGGGCATAAACAACAGTTGAAACTAATTATAGGTGTGACATTTGCTGCACTAATTGACATTGTTTCCAGAACTCGACTCTACTTAATGGTTGGTTGTGATGGCAAGAAAACGTTTCGCTCATCTTTTGACACTCAATGCAATGCGATATGCAAGAATAACCAGAAATTATCCGAATTCTCAGCAGCACACATCACACAGAGAGCACGACAAATTGCAATGGAAACACTTTCCACAAGCACTCGATAGATGTGGGTTTATCTGTTGTCTTCCACCCATTAAGGGTTTTGGGTTTTAGTTTGTGAAACTTTTCTGCTGGCGCATATTAATATGCAATACCCATCATCCATTTATGTAAAATGTATTTTATAGTTCCCGCGAGAATGCCGCTACGTTGCATGCCCCAGACAGAAAGTTTTTGGCTTTTTCCCTTCTTTTTGCAGCCTGCTGTGTATCCATATTAAATGGCATTTTTGTATATACTATAGGAAAAATTCATCGTGAAAATTGGTAACTTCTGCAATATTTACATTTCGAGTGAAAATTGTATAAAAAGCTTATGCAAAACCGGAAAAGAGGGTTTTATGAAAATTTATGAAAACATAATCAAATATTATGGCCAGTTAGGGGAAACTCCACTCAACCGAACCGGACTCTACTCGTACTCGTACTCGCACTCGCACTATATTGTACTCTACTGTTTCTCTGGACTTTGGAGTTTAATCTGCTGCTGCAGGGGGTGGTTAGGCCTTTAAATTCAGTTAGTTGGGAATTCAGTTTGGGGTTCAGTGGACTGTGAACTACATAGTTGCCTTGATTCGAATAAAATGTTGTGTAAATTCGTAAAGCAAAGCACTTTGTGCATATTTTAGGAAGTAATTTGAATGGTGTAAACGCCATATACCCCGAAATGGTTTTATGGTGTCTACAAACTACTAAATCAAAAATATACTGCACCTACAAATAGTAAGCTTAATAAATACTATACCTTCAAATACTGAACTTAAAAAACAATAGTATTTATATTCTTGGTGCACATGGTCTATATATACACTATACAGAGTAATCTGCAATCTGCGGATTGAACTAATCTGAAAGTTTCACCATTTAAGTTCCATTTTGCTTAAAAATTATGAGTTGTGTTCCAACTTGTTTCATCTAAAACTCCTCTCATTTCCGAATAAAATCATAAAAAACTTTACCAACTTCCTTGAGTGACTTTCTTGTACCAGTAACCAGTACATCATATCCTCATACTCATCCTCATGCCTATATTACCCTCCTGTGACAAATCCATCCACTTATCCCGAAACCCAAACCCATACCCATACCCTTCTCCTGTGTGTGATAACAACTTGTAAGCGTTGTCATAACACGATCCGGTCATATAAAAACAAAATTCTCACAAATTTAACGCCTCCGACGCAGACGTTTAGGTTTTTATGGCCCAGCCACGATTCCTTCTTTATATGACTCCTCCCCCTTCCCTACCGGGGGCCACCCATCCCAACCATCCGCAACATTCATATTCATAAAAGGCAGCGACTCATCATTATTTGTCAGGGATCCGTGTAAACAAGTCAACGGAGAAAAAAAACAGAGATCCAACACACAAAAATCATGAGTCACGCATAAAATTTTATGAACTGAAGGGAGAGGCTGGAAATGGGGGCGTGTGGTAAGCGTGACAAGAGTCCTGGGGAGTTAGTTAAGGATGGAGGTGAAGAGCAAATTAAAGGCGACATTCCGCACGCCGCATGTGGTAAGGGTTTTGTGGCTTAATTAAAAATCAGCGTGTGGTACATTTGTCTGCATATACAGTGCGTTTCCTTAAAGTACAGAAGCTAAAAATTGTAATCATGGCTTTCTATTCTATTGCTTATGAAATTAACTGAGTATCGACAGGAGTTTATCGAAGTTATTCGATTTATGTAATCTCGAAAAGGTTGAAAACGCTAGATCTACATATATATCGATATTTAAATCGATAGTTAATATCAAAAGGAGTTAGCAAAAGCGATTATCAGAGATCTTTTGCTTTTTATTCCCTTCGGAATTCACCCATCCCTCGGTAGATCTGCTATTAAATTCACGTAACGCACTGTCCACTTGCAGTGACGCAAATTTTAATTAAATGTGAAATTCCAAATGGGTAAAGCCTGCAGGCGGCTTCTGTTCGTTTAACCAATCTGTGAACTGTTTACCTTTTAATTTGCTTTATTTCTTTATTTATTTTTTTTTTGACTTTTTTATTTTTTGTTTTGTCTGCATACAAAGCATTCATTTGTCTTTCCTTAAAAGCGGAACAGGAAACGGAAAGAAGGTCCATCAGGCAGCCATGCAAAAGCTGAAGAAAGTGAGTGAGAGAAAGCGAGAGTGAGTGTAAGTTTAATTAAATTGATTTCCCTTTGCGCGTCTTTCTCTCGCTTTCTTCTGATGCTATTTTAATTGATAGATTTGCAAAGAGAGGAAAGATTAAAAGCAAACTGTAAGCCAGAATTGCCTTTGGGGGGCTTCCCCTAGTCTTCCTTGAAGAATTTCCATTGCTCAAAGTTTTTGGGGAATGGTAAATTTCTGTTATTACAAGTCAGAGAGTTTCTCCGTTCTTTGTTCTCTGTTTCTTCACTCTAAATTGGCCTTCTCTCGTTTTCCTTTTGTAAAGAACTTTATTTTTTGAAGTCAAAGTTTTATCCATGGCATGTGATGTGTGTTTCATGTCTACGCCGAGTCGTGTGTTTATTTAATATCTATAAAACAAATTAAACATTCATATTCCGTTTATTTACTTAGGCAAATTGAGTTTTCGCAGTTGACATGCTGAATACGTTACAAAAAAAAACCAAGAGAGAATGCTCAAGTGGAGTGGATCGACAGGCGGATACCTGGTATTCAGTGGAGAATTTCTTAAATTTATATTTGATTTTAAAGAAGTTACGGGTTTTCATAGATGTGGCAAGGAGAATTCTCTGCGATGAGAGGGCACTAAAACTTACCTTAAAATAAAGAAAACCTTCTGGGAGTGAAAGAGGCAGAAGAGGCTGGAAATTTGAAAATTATTATGGAGCTTTTAAGTATATCGTTAGATAAAGGCCCTGTTTATAGATCTGCAAAGTGTTACAAGTATTCATCCATACACTCTATGGGAGCGTATTCCAAAATACCCAACGATTACCTGGAAAAATATAGAAGTTTAGCTGGAGGAAAGCGCGACTCATGGCTGGAGGATGGCTGGGAAGAAGAGAAGCTGGGGCCAGGAAAGGGCCAAAAAAAGAGTCAAAAGTTGGCTGTGTCATCCACATCGGGGGTTCTGAGAGGTCTGAGAGTCGTTGCTGTAAACAGGAAACGAGTGTCTGTTGCATGCAGGCAGGAGTGACAAATGTCATGAAATATTCAAATTGGCAAAAGTGTCCGCCTGTCGGCTGTCGACTGTCGAAGCCAGTTTCTCTAACACGTTTTTCGGGGTCGGGGCCCCTTTTCAGATTGCAACTTTAATTGAGGTAAGGGCAAAAATGTTCCATTTATCACAGACATAAAACCTTAACAGCTCATAATTGGCAATTGAGTGCAATATGGAATATCATAAATACATAGAGGTACAGGCAAATGAACATAAATCAGTAGCTCCTAAGCCAAGGAGAAAAAAACATTGGTAAGTAAAGGAGGTTACAACGTACCGCAAACACACATACTCACACGCACACACGCACACAACACTCATGGAAAATGTTTCGTTTTCATTGTGTAAATATTTAAGCAAACAATAAAATGGAAACAGGAAAAGAAACAGGTTTCATGAGGCATGATGCCATGGGGCAGGGTGGAGCAGGCCCACTCAGTCGTAGCAGGTGTCAAATGTTGCGGCCAAAAAAGAAAAACCAAAGTCAGTTTTTGCCCTCATGTAGTGCTCTCTCCCCTCCTGTCTCTCCCTCTCTCTCTCGTTCCACCACTTTCGAAAATTTATGACAAAACTGTACCAGACATACTCACACTCTTAAACAAAGACACACACACACACACACACCGCCAGAGAGCCACACAAACGTTTGATTTTCCCCATATGTTTAGAATAAAAAATGTGTAGGAATGATACGGGTAGAGGGTAACGCCACTGAAAATACCCATTGAAAAGGAGGAGAGTCATTTTTCGAAACAAAAATTTCTCTTTTTTGTTTTTGGTGATTAAAATTAAATTTAAACATATTTGAAAAAATTATAATAGTTATTACAAAATAAAACAAAAAAACGTAATAAAAGAAAATAAAACAGAATAAGTTTCACAGAGACTACAAAGATCAAATTTGTTTTTTTTTTTGTTTCACATTTTCTTAGTTTTTATGATGGAAAATCCTAAGATCGTTATCAAATAAACAACCACTGTAGTCGCTATCATAGGGGCTATCATATCAAACAACTTCTATATACAAATTTCTTAAATACGAATTTGTATATAGCATCATCCATATAAATTTCAATAATATATGTAAGATCCTTAGGATATTTCGAATAAATAATACAATTTTTGTTTTAATTGCACTACTTTTCTTACTCTCTCCACAACTTCTATTTATAGCTATAAAAATACATTTTAATTGATTCCCATAAACTTTCGAAGCATTTTCATAGTGCCATTAATTGGGAAAATATTGGAAAACTCTAGCTCACATATTTCCCACGATCCACCCTTACGGACAGCAGATAGAAACATCCATCGAACTAGTTTTCCGCACTTATTACATTTTTATCCTCAGAAACAACATACCCTTCTATATCAATTGGTAAAAATTGCTCAAAAATTGCTTTGCGGAACTTTTGGGTACGTGCCACTTTGGATAGGCACGAAGCGTTGTTGCAGCTGCCCCTGGACCAAGGACTCTGCCACTGCCACTGCTAGCGAGTGTTCAATGTGTTTCTCTTATTTTTTTTCTTAGTCGGGTGCATGACATTAGTTGTGAGCACATAAAAAATAAATAAATTTTATACACGTCATTGGTTTTTATTACTGCAGCAGTGTGTGGCGGCAGGCAAAAATGATTTAGATCCAACTTTTGCATTGTTGAAACAGTTCCGAATGGAACTGAAATGGAAACTTTCAAATGTACAAGAATCTGTCAATCACTCCATCTGGCTGCAAACAATGTCAATCGATTCACATTCAATCAAGTTGAGGGAACTATACCTATCCATGAGGAAAACTGCTTTTAATTAGAGCTCACGAGCACCTTCGAGCAGCAGCAGAAAAGTTAACAACTTTTTGGGGAGGTAGAACTTCTGGTAATCGCCTTGCACCACGCACTCTCAACTTTTCCCCGAATCAGTTTTCCTTCTTCAATCCGTCCGTGTACGAGGTACAAGGTATATATAGATTTTTGGCAACGAATTATTGACAATTGCAATTCAATTTCACACACAATTTGGCCAAAAATGTCGTTACGCCGGAAATGGCGTAAAAAACTTTTTTGGGACCTGCAGCCTGGAAAAGTTTTCACTTCGTGCTGTCAAAAAAGCTTGGGGGAAAACTCAATGGAAATGTAATTCAATGCGAAAAAGGAGTAAATAAATATCTGTAAATATTGGTGCGTCTGTTTGTGGGTGGTTTTCGTGATTGAATGTGCAGCTGATTGAGATGCGGAAAACGGAATGAAAATGCACAATATTCTCTCTCTCCCTCCCTCCCCCTATCTCACGACTGTCGTGAGTTTTTGGCTTGTCAATTTGAAAGAATGGCAAGGACAGTCTTTGTCAGTTGCTGATAAATACATTTCATAGATTGTTTGGCTAATGGAACAGATGATGGCAGATACAGTGAAATCGGTTGCCAGTGGACAGAAACGTATCTTAAATTAGGATCTCCTTTTATACACGTTTCCTTAGCTCTCAATTCAAACTCTTTTCCTTTGTCGAAAGTTTATAATTATTCAAATTGTGTTCCCCATCCGAGAGCCTCTGCCTCTTGTCTACCATTAAAAGTCCGACTGTGTACCGTAAAAGCTTCACCAGCTGCAATAAATCAATCAGATCCCCACATCTACCATCCACAAAACATACAGAAATACCAAAAATACTTTCATTTCATATGCAAAACATTTCCCACTCCTTCCCACTCTCGGGCTTTACCTGGATCCCACACCTACACTGAGGAATGCAGGTGGGAGGGAGGCTCCCCAGACATTTTTTTGGGTTCCATGCATGGGAAAAGTCAAATATGAAAACTGTCAGCAAAGCTGCAAATTTATGGTTCTCTTAATACAAAACACACACACATGCATATGGATATACACACACTCCCTCAAATGCTGGAAAGTATGCTACAAATTTAAAATTAATATGCAGCAAAGAAACGGTAAAAGAATCGGTAAGGAAGGAGGAGAGGAGACCTCTGTACCTCTGTTACCCATATTCCTCATTCGCGACGAATTATTGGGAAGCGGCTCAAGTTCTTCCCGAAAAGAAAATGTACTACGTGATTTTTAAGCCGGAGTAAAACTTTTCTAGGAGTGCGTGTGTAGGCGGTGGGAAGGCCCACCCACCCATATATCATTTATAAAATGACATTTTTATTGTCAAGAATTTAAGGAATTTAAAAATGGAAATCGTTGAATTGGGATGTAGAAAAAAATATTGTTGATTTTTATTAGAATTTTGTAATTTATAATGTAAAAATGAAATTGTTGAAGTTTTCGCACCTTCTAGGGGGTTCTATTACAATCCATTTCTGTAAAAATACTCTATAAGGGGTCGGTCCTCTAACTCATTTGTACTTTTCTTTTTTGTTTTGGGTGTCTCTGTCGGGGTCTTTTCATTTCTCTCCCTTTCTCAACACTTTTTGTTGGGTATTTACTGTTTTCGGTGTCTCCCACTTTTGCTTGGGGCATTTTTCTTCTTCTTTCTATCTCTTTCTGCAAGACTTCGTGGGTGGGATTCCTCCTCTTGATATTTATCTGCTTCTTCATATTTTTACCGTTTGTGAGAGGAAACGAGTTATATAAGAACCTCTGTGATTGATTAAAAAAATATGTTTGTTTCATCTTTCCTCATACCTCTGGCATTACCCCCGCACCGCTTAAAACCGCATTCTACAGTTAATTTTAAGAATCTTCGCTGTATCAGAGAGATACAGAGAGAGGCAGAGAGAGAGAGAGAGAGAGAGAGAGATACAGAGATACAGAGATACAGAGAGAAAGAAAGAGAGAGAGAGAGAGATGGTGGGAGGGTGGTATTGCAATCGCCTTAAGAACTTCCGTTAACAAATGTGCGAAACGTGACTTAAGCATGGAACACAAAATTCTAAAGTGCATACAAAAGTACACATGAAAATGAAGAGAGAGAGAGGACAAGAGAGACGAGAGGACGAGAGAGGGAAAGTGCAGGGCATAAACGGGAAAGTGGCAAAGAGAGTGTGGAAGAGCGGGAGACTGCCACACACTTGGGGCTTGGGCAAAAACTTGTGAAATGCAAAGAAGCCAGGGGTGGGGAGGGACAGAAGAATGAGGATGTGTAAAGAGGAATGGCTATGGGATAAATGTAATCCCTGCTTGCAAATATATTTGCAGAAATTTATAATTTATTAAAAAAGTACAGCGCACCAGCCAAGGGGCAGGAAAAAGAACAAAAGCTGCTGCATACTTATGCACTCCCACTCCCTCTACCCCCTCCCTGCAGACACCACACAAAACTCCAGCACACTCCCTTCTTCTCATACGCTGCCCGGGGCATACATGAGTAATATGTAAGCAGCGCCACCAAAGAGAGCAGCTCTGCTCCGGCAATACAGCACTCTTCTCCTGTCATCCTCTTTTTCACCCATACTGAGAAGAACCGCCTTCTCCTCTTATCTACTCTCCTTCGCTTCGGTATGCAAGCGGACAGCGACAAGGTGCATTAATTAAAGGTGAGGCATTGCCTATTTTGGTTTTAAGTCGCACAAAATCGAGCGAGATAGCGTAATGGTAAATGGTGAATTAGATTCCACCTTTGAGAAAAGAAAAGTCGTACCTCGCTTTTATACACCTTGCTCTAGCTACGCCACTTATTACATCGTTCTCCCGCGCCACCGTCCTACACTAATTCGCCATCGCTTCCAACCACTTACAGCGGAAAGAACTACCGCTATGCACCATGCAAACCGCAACGCAGTAGAATCCCCCCTGCACTTACTCAATTCGCCATTCTCTTTGCCCCTCAACAGGTACGAGCTACGCGTATTAGCAGCAACTTGGTCAATGGTTATTACGCTTCCATCTACCACTGCTCTCTCGCCCGCTTGCTGCTGACAGCGAGAGAGCCATTCAAATGCAATAACAACATTTTTCATGCTTCATTGTTTTTGCTACTTAAATTGCACTCTTCTTCTATCTGTTTCTTCTTTCTCCCTTCGCACGCGCTGTGATTCCAGCAGAGGAAGAGCGCGAGTGGTGCGGGGGGAAAGCGCAGTCTACTGCTATGGCCGGAGGGGCAGTGGAGAGCCACGCTGATGAGGAGTCCGCTCCTGCAGCTGCTGATGATGAAGCGTGTTTCTCTCTCTCTCTTTCTCTGTATATATCCATGTTCCTCTTTGGTTGCTGCGCCGCGGGCTGCACTGCCACCGTCTTGCAGCTGAGGCTTCAAAGCAGAGGCTCTGTTTCTTCCTTTTTTTGGTCTGAGGAACCAGTTCCGTCCGTTCCTTCATCCTTCTGTCTTAGCATTTTTTCCATTGCATAACCGAGAGACTGAGATTATTAATTTTGATGTCCGCCCCGGAGACGGGAGAACCATAATCGATGCACTCTTTGTTGTTTTTTATTGTTCTTAAATTTCTTTTGAAATATTCTAGCAAGTGCCGGCGGCAAAGTTAATAAGTCAAGGATAAGCGTTAGAACTCCCATTTTTGTATCGTTCCGGACTTTGGACGGCCATTTAGCAATTCAAAGAGTTGTGTTTTAATTGCAAACAGTACGGATTACACTGGTGCTTAAACTTTTTATTTTCTTTTTTTTTAAATCGAAATTTCACTATCTCTTTGGTAGGAGTTTTTTTTTTGTTTGTCACCGTTTAACGGGTGTTTTTCAACGGGAGAACGTTTTTCTGTTTTCTTGCTCCCACGCAGGCCTGGCCTGGCAAGCGTGTCGTTTTATAGCAATTAACTTTTTTCTGTGACCTTAAAAAAATCCTTTACAGGACAAGCGATACGATCAGCAGACATATGTCTGCAAAAACCTATGAAAAAATACTAACTAATCTTGTATACAAATATTCGTTATATTTTTCATGTAATTTTCTTTGTTCTTCGCCTAATTCCTGAACAAATTCTCTCGATATAGGAGGTATCGCTAATTATAAATGGTACGAGCAGAGAGCGATCCAGCCCTTTGACCGCGCTTTCGATCTTGTGGAAGAAGAAAGAAGCAAAAACAATGCAAAGACTTGCGCATGCTTGTTGTAAGATTTCTTGTGTGTTTAAACTTTAAAGTTAGATGAATTTGTTTTTGGTGTATAAAATGAGCCGCCTGCTACCGCGAAGCAAGAAAGTTAATAAGAGTTCTCTGTGCGTTTTACGGTTTATTTATTATTTGTATTTTTTACGTATTATGCGGCAGTGTGTGTGTGCGTGTGTGACTTTAGTTTTCAAATTACATTTCAATATTGAAAAATTGTCCCAAATTGGCGCAAGCGATTCAATTGTTGCTGAAGCAATAAACTTTGTCGTCAAAAGGGAGTGCAGGAGCATAACATGTACCGTTTGCTAAGTCCATGTCTATGTGTGGGCACCTCCCACACACATGTCAATGCCTGCAGCGGCAGGCAGCAGCGATCGCTGTTAGGGAGAAGAGACTGCCGCCGAGCGAGTCCATTATCAGGGCGATAACAAAATGTTTAGTTTTCGTTGAGCGGAAACTTTTTTCGGGTGGAAACTTTTGGCTGCAAGTGCATAAAAATTGAATGTAACTTTGCACTCGTCTATGCTAACAGACCAACACACTTGCATGCACTCATATGCACTGCGTGGTGTGTGTTGAAGCAGAGCGGAGATATGGTGAGCACCCGAAATGTAATTTCAAGCAGTGTGTCTAGCCATCTCGCTTGCACTAGACAAACTTTGCATATACTTCACTTACTAACTGGAATGCTGCAAGCGAGTGCTGGCGATAGATAGAGTGGGAGTTGGAGTTGGAGTTGGGGTGGGAGCGGGAGATGGAGTTGGGGTGGTTGAACAACAGATTGGGCATGTGACTCTGTGTGCCTGCCTGTCCCCTTCTACTTCCTTCCCTTTCGATACTTTTGATATGCAAAAGATATGAAAGGGACAGCTGTTTCCTGCTCCATTTGCTTGCCAAAAACTTTTGCAAAGAACCAAATGCATTTCCCGCCCTAACTTCAAGCAGAAGCAAAAGCAGAAGTTGAAGGCGGCTTTTGGGCGTGAGCATGGGCGTGGTACGCATCTATAAGAACTTTAAAGATGGAAAGAGGCAGTACATATTTAAAGGTATTTTTCACGCTTATTTTATGGTTATTAGCATTTATTTTTTAACTATTTCTGCAAAAGGTGTCGCAGGTGTGTAGTCTTGTAGAAAATTGGCGAATTTTCCTCTTGAGGAAAGTTTTTCTGAAGTTGAAAATTGAATTTTATGCTTATTGATCTTGGGTTTTCTTTTTTCTCCGTTTTTTTTTTTGCATTTTAGCTGTTATCCAGCACTGAATAATGGTGGGTCTTCTTGGAAGTTCTATGGAAGTTTTGTTCCAATATTTTGGAGATTTAATCTACTTAAGGACCTTGCCTATGCATTACCATCTTCAACACGGTTAGTTGTAACTGGGAAAATTCTTAAATTTTCTCTTATAGTCCCTTTCACAGGTTCAATCGATTGATGTCTGTTTTTTGTGAGAAATATTGTGGAAATCGTTGCTTAATTCTCCAACATTTCATACGAATCGGTTAGTCATACAATTATTAGTATTACAGCAAAAAGGTAATCCAAATCGGTTGGCTATATCCTTTAGAAACATGGGTATTGCCCTCTTTAGCATGGATCTTTCTGCACATTTCCATTTTTCCCACATTTTTTCGTTCTGTGCGTAACACCTTTCGCACTGAAATGTAATTTATTTAGTCTACTTCACGCTCATAATGCCACCACCCAATCTGGCGCTGGTGGAGGGGGGTGGGCACGGAGCGGGTGAGGCATGACACAGAGGATTCATGTCAGTCGCCAGGCCATCCCTCTCTCTCTCTCTCTCCCCCACTCGTCTCTCCGTTGCTTCTGCTGCCGCTACTCCTTGCAAGTGGCAAGTCGCTTGGAAAAATTATGTTGCACGTGATATGCTTCAGCAAATTCGCTACATGTTGGGGGGGCGGCGGTGGTAGGAGGGGAAGCAGTTACAGTTACAGCAGCAGCAGTTGCTGCCATCCCCCCCCACACACGCTTTGGGCTCTGACGCTGGTTCGCTGATGTTCGGGCTAAAGATGAGTTCCACTTGGAAATATAAATTGAAATCATCAACTGGCTTTTGTGCGTTTTATCAACATTTTTACGTGCCGCAGTTCCACGGTAGCGTTAACGCTGCACTGAATCTGCCACACACAAAAACCCGTCACGCCCCCATCCCAGCCAGTGCCGTGCCACACCTAACTCTCCCTCACCCGAATCCGCCATTGGACTGAATCAGATTTCTTTCTGACTGGGAATCCTTGCTGCTCGACTCCTGCCCGAGTGCCAACTGCAAATTAAGCAATTTTCCAAAGGACTTTTGGCTGCTTTTTGGTCTTTCGCATAGCTTAATGTCTGACTGAGTGCGCGGTTTATTAAGATAAACGATGATGAACGGTGGAGCCGAGCAGCAGCAGCACTGGCTCCTTAACTCCACTCTCCTCCAATTGTGGCACCACCATCGCACCCCATCTCATCCCATCCCATCCCACCTGCAGCAGCAGTGCCTTGTTAATTGACTGCTCTTCGTGGGCGCCAGCCCCTCTTTTGGCTGACAGCAGCCACAGCGGAAAAAAAAAGTGGCATCAGGGCAGTGGCTGGAAAACTGTACCAGGATTGGGTGGTGGCAAGGATCGGTAACAGCAGCAGCAGAAGCAGCAGCAGCTCATTCTATTAGCGCATTTGCATGCTTATCTCATTAACACGAAACACAAGAGTTCCGGGGCAGGGTTTTCGCTTCCTTTTTTTTTCCTCTCAGAATACCCTTATTGAGGGGTAGTACATATGTACATATATAGGGTTTTAAAGAATTTTGCCTCTTTGTGATGATAATGATGATGGAAATATTAGTGTTTAAGATTATCCGAAATTGAGACGTTTTAATTTTTTAATTGATACTTAAATATTTATTTGATATGTAATACGCTTTTCGATAGGAATTGTGTTTCAAAAGACCATACAAATATTTCAGCTCTTCAGGAAATACTTAGAATCGACCTAGACCTGTTCGAAGCTCAAAGATTTCCCTAATCGCAATATCAAATGGAAGGGCATATTGCCAGTCAGCTTTAACCTTTAACCCTTAACCTTCCGCCTCTCAGTTTTCTCTCGATTTTTGTTTCATGTTTTCCTTTGTACATAATTTGCATGTAAATGTCGCCTGGTGTGTGTGTGTGTGTGGGTGGGTGGGTGGTGTGTGGCATGTTCTGGTTGCTGCTGGGTCCTGGCTTGGATCCTCCTTCTCCTTCGCCAGATGACCCCTCCTCTGGCTACTTGTCTCCGTTGTGCAACTTTTGTGCTTTTGTCGTGGTTTTCATTATCCCTTTCCCGCGTGTTGGCTTTTTGCTGCTGCTCCTGCCTCGAAAGCCACAGGAAAACCCGTTGGAAAACCCTCAACTCCCATAGAGACAGACTCCGCCACAGACTGCAACTGACACATTTGCCAATATTGACTGTACACAGTGGACCATCCAGCAGATGACTGTAGCCCGTTCTGGAACCCTCACTCTTTCTGGTCCTCCTAAACCTCTTCCTAGACCACCATCTACTCCCTCCCAGAACCTGCCCCAGCCCCTGCACCCTCTTTATAGGGGGGACACTCTTCCCTGGCGACTTGGCTGCTCATTTCCTGTTCTTTCGGCCTATGCAAACAAAGCCTTTGGTGGTGGTCCAGTGGACTCTCTTGACTCTTCCGTTCGCTCTTTTTACCACTCATTAGTGACAATTTTCTTGTAGTTGACATTTGCCACGCCCTCTAGTCGCCCCCGTTTGCGTTTGTGGTTTGCAGGGAAAAGTTTTTTGTGTGTAGACTTTCTCTTCGGGGAAAGCGTACTGCCTCCTGCAACCTACCTCCTGTTAGCCCCTTGCCTGCTTTCCGTTTAGCGTTGTCGGAAGGAAAAAAATAGTTCATTTTTTATGGCAGATGCAGGTGCAGGATGCTGGATGTTGGCTGCAGGATGCAGGCGGATGATTGGGAGCTGTATAGGGAGGCATGTTAAATTTTTGATGGAAAACCAATTAATTGGAAAAATTAAAATCAAATATTTGCCAAAGCGCTTCAACAACACTTCAACGGGAAAAACCACCACACAGAAAGAGAGAGATAGGGAGAGGGGGGAAAAAAAGGAAACGGGGGCTGGTAGGACAGTGTTGCTCTCTTTTTCCGACCTCAGATCCTAAGCATCGTCCTTCATTTATCCTTTACCCCAATGTGTGGCAGAGAGTGTGTGGCAGGATGCAGGGATGGGGGTAGAACTCTCAATCAGCGCATGTTGGCGCCCACAAATCTCACGTGCAAACACTTTACGACAGAGACCAAGAGGAGGAGGAGCAGGAGCAGGAACCAGAAACCAGGAGGAGGGGAGCAGGAGATGCAACAGCAGAACAGCAGGTGGAACGTGGGTGGAACCAGGAGCTGGGCAGAAGAAGCTTTTCCTGCTCTCATTTTGAAGTGCAATTTTGCACAGCCACAGATTTTCCACCCACTCTCCAGATGTTCTCCCAAGTATGCGGTAATTAATGCAATGGAGAAACGAACGAGGCAAAGGCGGAGCGGGGGAAAGCTAGGGAGAAAATAACGAGAGAAAGAGGGAAAATGCTGAGGAGAAAGTTACGCAAGTTGTGGGCCACACAGTTGGATAAAAGGTGAGGTATTGACCAGATAAAAACCGAAGATAGAGACGAGGAGCAATGCCTTATATTGCGTTCCTGCTTTAAACGGAAAGGTGGAGAATGCAAAAAAGAAGATCAATTAGTGGAAAATGGATAAGATTATAAATAATCTTAAAGAAAAATGTATTAATTAACAGGAAATTTATAAGGAAAGAGTACAAATCAAGAGGAAGCAAAATGATATGGGCAGAGAAAAGTAACCATTTATTCCTAGAATAATTATATAGGAAGAGAAGAATTATTATAATTGAAGTGAAACCGTATTGCAGACGATTTCGGACATTAATATTGATGAAATAATCGATACAAATACAACAATTATCGAACTATCGATACAAAAAAGAAACGATTTTGATTGTTCAACGCTTCACGATAATAAATTTCGATAGTATTATAATTATCGAACTATAGATACAAGGAGTAAACAACTTCGATTTATTTATTGAAAATGTATCCCAATATTAGATTTCAGATTCCAGCATTCTTAAAGCTCTAAAAAGTACTCCAATCGAAAGATGAACTTTTAACCTAAATTGAACCTGATTTGAACCGTAATTGCATGAATGAAACGCACTGTAAACCTTCGGCCTGCTCTGCTCTCAACTTCTTTTGCGTTATGATGGCAGCCCTGTCATAACTCCACTTTACCTCTCGATTATTTTTATGGAACCTCAAGCGTCATTAACAAAGGTTCAAGGTTCAATGCGCCCCATAAACTGTGGCACAGTCCCCAACCGCTCCCCAACTTTAGTTAAAGATTTCCACAGGCCAAAGAGAAAACCTTCAAAGAAAATCTTTAAGATTCTTAGGACTGATATAAACAAACACACAATTTGGGCCACTTAGCTGCAAATGGACGAGGAGGCTATTAATAATTCGCATTTTTTTTTTGGCGTAAGGTCAACCGCAAAAAACACAGCAGCCCCCCACATCCCGCCCACATAATAAGGAAATATGACTTGAAGCTGGGCCGCAGGACTGCAGGACTACGGGACTACAGGACTGAAGAAACTTGAAGGAGAATGTCAAATGGGCGACCGCAAATGGGGTCCAAGCAGTGGGCCACAAGTAAACATGGCCGAGACGATGGGGGCTTGTAAAACAAGCCATGAACAAGAGCGAGGTGGAGTGCAGTAGGGGAGGAGGATCTCATAAACAATGTAATAATAAGGCCAACATTGTGTGAAGCGTGCGCCCTCTAGTGGTGGGGGGTGGTAGGTGGTGGTGGCTTGCAAGTGGCTCCCCCTGTGGGGCATAAATCTTTGCTTTAAGCCGGGGGATTCCCCGTAATTGCAAGCCATTAGAAAAACGTTAATTGTCATTAAATGAGGATACGGAAGGGATAACCATTGAAGGAGAAGCCACAAAGAAGCTGTAGAAGAAGTCCTTTTTTGTTTTTTTGTTTAATGGAAATGAGGGGACTCCCCATCAGAACAGATGGAAAATGATGAAAACCATGTAATAAAATTAGCACTTTGTCCATTCAGTCTTTCGTTTTTGCTATGTAGAATCCATTTTGATTCGATTTGATTTCGCATGAATTCAATTAAGTTTTGGTGTTAACATTTTTCCATTTTCCTTGCTTCATTTCATTATTTTCCCCTATTTCCCCGCTCTGGCGCTGTCCCTCTGTCTGTTTGACAGGATAAAATGAGCTGGATGGATGAACTGTCACTGGAAATTTTTAATTAAATTCCAATTTCCCATAACTCCTGCCAAATGCTTCTCCCTTTGTTTGTCTTTCTTTTGTAGGTGCACGGAGAAAACGGGAGGCATGGGAAAATATGATTGCAAATAATTGCATAGGAAAGAGTATTGTAATGAGAAAAAATTGCCTGGAAAGTTTTGTCGAAGAAAAAACAAAACGGAAATGGAATTATAAATTAATTCGAAATAATAAGCGCTTTTAATGTGACTTTTAGTCTGTGGAAAGGATTGGCTAATGAGATTATCGATTACTTTAGCGGAATTTCATTAGGAATATGCAGGAAAAATAAACGATATAAAAAAAGATAAATAATGATGCTCTAAAGATAAGATGAAGATGCTCCGATTTTTCTTTTTCGTAATAGAACTAATAAAAATAAAATTAAAACTAAAATTAAAATAAAATTGATCCACACATTCCATAAATTGCAAGGTTCCAATTAGTTTTACTTTTGGTTGAAATTTCCGCTTAGTTTTTCCGCCTGTGCAGTTCTTACCCTCAAGCAGTGCACTTGAAATAAATCGATGGAGCCTTTCGTGCTTTCCCTTTTCATAGAGAGAGTTTATCATACGCATAACACTCGTACTCGGACACCCCACTGGCCATTGGCCATAATTGCTAAGCGTCTATAAAGTTTTCCCTTGGCCTGTACAGGCCAGTCCTCCAGTCCTGCACTGTAAGTGGGGGCCACACCGCCAGAGGCACTTGCCAAAGGCCAACAAGTCAGCTACGTGTTGGTTTACCACAAAAACAAAGAGCAAAACCGAAAAAAACACGGGGGAAAATTCAACTAAAATAGAAGCGTTAAAATATTGCCAACATTTCCGCGCTTTTCCACAATAAACAAAAAAAAAAAAAACGAAAAAAACGTGAAAAATCATGGGAGGAAAAGTTTACAGGGCCACCAGGAGGAGGACCTCTGACCAGGAGGAGCAGCAGCTGATCCTCGCCAAAAAGCTTTTACAGGCAGACTCCCCATTTGGGAGTCTTGGAGCGGAAATTATGTAAATTTAAGTGTTGCTGCCCCATCCAGACCCACCTCTGTCCCCTGCCCTGCCCCGCCCTGCCTACTGTTTTTGAGGCAATGAAAACATGAAAGGAAAAACGGAAAAAGAAAAAGCGCAGAGATGCCAACAAATAACCAATAAAAAGCAACAAGCAACGGCCCAGCGAAGCAAAAAAAAAAACATCACAAAGTTTTGGGGCACAAAATTTCCCACATTTGGGTGGAGTATTCCACCTCCGCTCCCGCTCCGGCACCCCCACCCCCAGCTCTTGTTTTTCCAGGCAACAAAGTTTTGCCGTAATTGTTTTTGCATTTTGCGGCGCACACATCGTGGAGGGGCTGGAGGGTTGGGCGGGGTGGGGCGGGGCAGGAATAGGAGCCCAAATGTGTCCTTTGGTGTATTAAAAAGTTTTCCATTTTTTTCGGGGTTTCCAGAGGGAAAGTCTGGCCACTGGCACTGGCCCAAACATTTGTCCAGGGCACTGCTCGGGGTTCGGGTGGGTCTCGTGGTCCATTGCCCATTAACATTTTATATGCAATTATGATTATTTTTCCCATTGTGCATTTGCGGTAATCTTTGGGGAGCAACTGTTGAAAGTTGCGGGCCAGCAAATTTAATGGGCGTCCACTCCGGAAAGCGCCAGAAACAGAATCGATAAATGTTTGAGGGAAATGCACTGCCGCTGAAGCCCTGCCACATGTTGCAGAATGTTAATTGAAATGGGAAAAAAGAGGAATTTCATTTCATTGCCACCAGGTGATTAAAGTCCATGATTGATGCAATTTCACGTATACGATGATTGGATACTTCCCTTCATGGCCGTTTTCTTCAATTGATCATTCATTCATTTGCGAGGCCGTTTAACTTCCGTTTCGGAAGTTAAAGGAGTTCTTTGGGGAGAAGCCTTTCCTTTCAAGGAAGTTTTAATTTTATTCGGGTAAAGTGTGACAGAGAGATTTCTCCATTGCGATAGATTAACGACGAAACAAGAAGAATCAAAAAGATCCTTTTGGACTGATGCGGATGTGACTGTGGTATTCTGAGGTAACAAGGTATTCAAAACCCTTTCTACGCTTTTCCATGGTAGCCAAAAGGTTCTCTGTTGATCCGCCCCTGGTTTTGTTTTCTTGTCTAATATGATTTTAGATTCTAGCCATCATTTATTTCATTCGATTTTGCAGTCAGAAGGAGAGAGACCTTGTCATCACCTGAAGTCCAGAGGCTATTTCATGCCTACGTCATGCTATATTGACCCTCAACAAAGACCATTCTGTGCCTGTCCCATCCTATTCCTACCCTGCCCTGGCCTGCCCCTTCATGAGCCTCCTGAATCTGACTCTGCGTCGGACTCTGTCTCTGTCCCTGACTGACGACTGACTGCAAGCAGCAGCCATTCTGTGGTCATTAGCCCAAAACCAAACTTGACTTTTACTCCTGGCCGAGATTTTCTGCAGAATTTGCAAGAAAAAGGGAAAAACTGAAAGGAGAAACGGGACGATTGCGGGATGAAGGGATGGCCCGAAAATGTATCCACAAAATGCGGATGGCGACACAAATCTTCTTTATTGCTTGCTACGTTTTGCAATGCACAGACTGTCCTGTGCCACATGCCTCCTGACTGCTTGCCTCCTGCCGGGCAACCTCCTCTTTGCATGTGTCTGCTGCTCCTGAGTGTGGACTGCTTTGACAAGAGGACATTAGGCGGGGGCTAGCAGACAAACAACTAATGGCCTTTCTGGGATCCATTTTACCTGCTGGATCTGGATCCCTCTTGCAACCCTGCCCTGCGTCGGTCACAGGTGCTTGGGCTTACTTGCTTTTCCTGTTTTTCCGCCTGCTGTCCATCCGGATGGGTTGTTTTAAATTAAACAACTATACGGATGAAATGTACATGCAAAAATATACTTTTCTGGGCTTCATGCAATTTTCGAAATGCCTTTTTGGAAGGCAGGAATTTCACTCACTTTTACGAGTATATATGTAATTTTAATATATGCCAGATATCTGAAAGCATAGAATATCTCTGGCCAAAAAATAACAGTTATTATAGTATCAATTTTTATTTTCATATATTAAAAATATTCGTTAGAACTTATAGTTTTCGCCCAAAGATAAAGGAATAATATCAAATATGTATATAGGATATATATTAAGTTGTTGATGCAGTTGAAGTTCGAGTCCTGGCGGCAAGAGGACACGCCCTGTCCTGCTGCTGCTACTTGAACATTGCTCATACGCCGCATTGCCCCAGCATTGATGCCGCATGGGGTCATTCCGTGCCTCTAAGTGGAGTTGATGAGAGGATGAGCAGCACCATGAGCTGAGCGGATGTTCAGGAAAATGAAAGGATGAGCAGGAGGATGTGGTTGTGGCTGTGGCTGTGGCTATGGAATGTTGCCTGCCTGATGACTTGATTATCACCACTCGCGTGCACTTGCCCCAGCTCTCCGCTGAGGCATGCATGAATGCATGTTGCATCTGGCATTTGACAGCTGATGATGTTGCACATTTCCCTCCCCTTCCCCCTCTCCCGCACGGAGTCCAGTTGTTAGCTTCACTGCGTTGCATCATATTCTTCACAGAAAGGATCCTATCCTTCTCCCATGTCAGAGCTGCTGCCATGACCAGACTAATTATGCACAAAAGCTGTCAAAAGCATAGGGAAATATGAGGGAAACTCATGAGGAAAATAGCCAAAACGCTCAAAGCAAATGGCCAGGAACTGGATAGCAAAATGGAGATGATTCCCGGGTTCGATTTGTATTCAGCTTTTTTTCCAGGTTTTTCTTTTCGGCAGGGAGGTACTTACCTTATCAGAGGGGAAACAGCCTGTCCTCCGCCTGCCCCTGCTACTGCCACTGCCACGACCTACACTGCGCTATCAGGTAGTGGTAGCCAAATCTGTGCAGCCAAGTGGTAAAAAGTATTCCACATTAATTCAAGCAAAAATAAATTATAAAGGCCAAGTAGGGGGGACCCTGCAGGCATCAGGCAGCAGGCTGCAGCCTTCGCTTCACTTTTCGCTGCGTTGTGCATTTTATGACGTTTAATGTGTTTCTGCTGTCAGCAGCAGAAGTTGCCACTGCCACACTGCCTCCGTTGGTGCCGTTGCTGCCACTGCCACATCCACAGAGTAGATGCAACTTTTTCTGTGAGTGTGTGTGTCTGGGTGTCTGTGTGCCGCGACGGCGTTGAGTGCATTTTGTTGATTTATAATAAAATAATGTAAAAATATTACACAATAATGAATGCACGGCGCCGCACCCTCTCTTTCACTCTCTTTCACTCGCCCGCTTCCCCGCTTTCTTGCTATCTCTTTCTGCTCACACGACCCACTGCTGTCCCCTTTTGCCTTGGGATGAAATATGAAACAAGGAAATGCTCGAGAGGTGGAAAAAAGTTTTTCCAACGCAGAAGAATATGAAATATGCGAGAAATAAAACTTTTAACTAAAATTATATATGTATACCGTTATACGTTATATATCCACTTACATATGTAAGAGAAAGCGAGAGAGGGAGAGAGAGGGAGGGAGAGAGCGAGAGTGTGTGTGTGTTTGTATTTGTCATGTTGTTTACGCTCACTTCTTGGGCCATATTTCTTCTTTCTTTCTTTCTTTCTGGCGCGTTGAAGCTACTTGAGAGATGCGTTTTCGGGACACGTTGTTTGAGTGGGTGCTGGAATGCCCTACCCTGGACGATGGGACTCAAAAGATCGTAGAATATACAAAGAAGATACAAAAATTAAAGATTGAATATCAATTAGAAATATGTATAATATTTGTAATATCATAAAAAAGAACCATATCTACCTGATAGCAATATTCGGTTGCGATCGGATAGTTATTATAGCCGGAATGCAGACAACCAGTTGAAGATTTGGCTCCTTGAACACCTGGCATTCAACCCAAATAGCGCCAGATATTCTATGATCTCCTGCAAACTCAACTTCGTGTTAAATTCTACTTAAATAATGTAAATTGTGCCCCGAAAGAAACATTCCAATTGGTTCCTTTTTGCGATTTTTATTCCAAATCAGTATTTAAATACAAATAAACAAGTTTATAATTAGTAAAAGATCTACTGCAAGAAGAATTGTTTCGCCTAAGCTGACATCGAAACGAACTAGTTCCATTTTGTATACAAAAAAGCTACATTCCACAATTTATTAATGCTCATATTATAGTATGTGCCTGAATTCTGCAGGAATCGTTGAGTAGAGTATCCACAAACTTTGGGGCCACAAGAACCTCTAAAGCCCTCGGCCCTCCCTGTACTCAAAGTCAACACATACTAGAGCTCACATTTTGATGCGCTTCCAGATCGTGGCGTCCTTGCAACTTTATCGCACCAGAAATTGCATCATATTTCACGAGACCTCAGCGTGACAACAAAATATATGTTGAAAAATCCCCCTACCGCCAAAACAGAAAGAAAGTTCAGGGAAGGTTACATTTACTTACCTGAGCGGCAGCCACCCTCCCCCTCTGCCACCGTAAAACGTCTGTCAACGAAAAAATTATGAGAGAAAAAAAAGTTGTCAAAAGTTTTATGCCACTCCGTAAAGGGAGTACGTATGTACCACACTGCGTGTGAGTAATGCCAGAAAAAAAGTCAGGATATGCTTTAAGAAACGTTTTATTAAGGGGAAACCAACAAAAACTGCTGGGATCGTTTGATTATAATTTATAATGAAACGCGAGGTGTTCAAAGTGCAATCTTTGGAATAATTTTGAAAATCCTGAAATAAATCTTGAGCATGCACATAATTAATGAAAGACCAAATGTTGTCTTCAGCAGCGTGTGCAGGATGAGCATCCTAGGAGCAGGTTAAGCGTCCAATTGTAAGAAGAGTAGCAGCAGCAGCAAAGGCAGCAGCAGTAGGAGGAAAAGCAGCAGGAGGAGGAGCAGCAGCAGCAGCAACAGCAGGCAGGAGCATGCAAAAAAGGCAGTAAACAAAAGTGTAATTAAAAACTACTTAGTGGACCCAGCCCAACCGAACCCTCGTTCTCTCTCTCTATCTCTCTCTGTCCCTGAGAGAGGAGTCGTGCGACTCACCTGCGATAAATAGTTTTGCGCTGCTGTAATTTATTATCGTTAGCGTTATCCTTAAAGAAGTAGCGCCTGATGCCGCTGAGGTACGAGTGAAAATATTCGCTCCAATTAATCGTTGCAATGTTGAACTGCAGCACCGTGCGCTCGTCTCGTGGCAACAGCTCGTTCAATTCGTCAATATTCCGATGCGAGAATTTCCACTCCTTCAGACCGAACCAGGCCATCATATCGATGATGCGAGAGATTTTTCTATATGCCTTTACATAGCTATTGAAAAAAGGAAGAGAGAGAGCGGGTGAGAGTGAGATGGGATTGAGAGATGGTAGAGATTGCTGTCGATACATTTGCTAATTGGTTGACCCTAAGAGTTCACGGAGAGGCTCTGGCTCTGTCTCTGGTTCTGGTTCTCTGCAGCTACATAAATAAATGGACACATTGCTCAGACTAATGCGCTCTAATTGCAATTTGTTAAATATTACGTATACGTTTTGTTGTTGGGCTTTTGCTGGACATAAGGAGCTTGCCAGAGTAGAAGATCTCTAAAAGCGGAAAAAGGAAACAACGAAGTGCTGGTACACTTTCTGAGATTTAAAAGTAAAGATAAATCTATTCCGGAAGTTTAAGAGTGAGGGGTGATGGCAACAAATGTTGTTTTAGATTTAATAAAAAATTAGTTTTGTTTTTTATTTTGTATACCAATCTTCCATAAAATAGTACAATTAAAAGGTTAGACATAAAATTAAATAAATTTCATTTAATTAAAGAAAAAATTACTTTTTATATTAATCTTTTATGGATAAGACAAATAAGTCATATAATGCTGTTTCTGTTTATGATCTTTTATATTACAATTTATTAATATTCATATCTAAAATCTAGACTAAAGATTGTAGCCCAGTAGCGCTGATTTTCAATAATATTACAACTTTCCAACACCGCTATCCATTACCCTATCATATGCTACCCGTTCCATTCGAGTTACAAGCCCCATATTATAGTCTATATCTGCCTTGATGTATACCCTAACCAGACCCAACCATTCAATTGCCTTTCCATGTACCATTTAAAATCCATTCAATGTAGCAAAACACCCAAAACCCACACAGAGAAGCAGAGGCGGAGTAGAAGAGGGAGGGGAGACAGACACCCGTGCAACAAGAGGGGAACAAGGGCAATGACTGCCACCTTCGAGAACGTATTCTCAATATATGTGGGAGTACAAGAGCAACAAGAGGATGATGTGGATGTGGATGTGGATGGGGCTGTGGCCGTGTGGCCGTGTGGCAGGGATTGGATAGGTCCACCATCCATGTGGATGGAGACCAGCTGGAACGGACGTTGGTGGGCTGTGGGTTGCGGGGCGTGTACTTACATGCGCTTTTGTCCGGTGACCATGGCAATTAAATCTAAAATATAAGCTGGGATATTGTGCAAGAAAAATGCAATTGCACAATGCAGAGGCTTCGATGGTATTATAACGTACGAGAAGCACCTGTGACAATAATGCGGTCGATCGAAGGATATCGTTCGAATATGCAGGGGAGGATACAGAGGAAAAGGATGTGTATGTGGATGTGGTAGAGGATTCTCCAAACGTTTGGCATTTCAGTTCGATTTGGTTTTAGTTTGGAAATCCACCGCCAACGTTAGTTCGATTCCCTCCCCACAAAAAGCAGTTGGGAGTTTTACATTGTTTAAAACGTATTTTTTTAAAAGGATTTTTCGTTCCAGAGTTTCGTTTCCGTTTTGGTTGTTTCAAGGTATTAGCGGCAGGGAGCGGCAGATAAATATTCCATTCGGCCAAAAATCCAACAATATTTAAGCATTGGATTAGACATGCCATACAATACGGCCATCGTTCGTGTTTCATTTTGTTTGTTGTTGATTTTTTTTGTGGGAGAAATTCAATAAAGAATATTTCATTTATAAATGTTGAAATGCTTTTAGAGCAGAGAGTTTTTGTATCTTTTTGTATACTCACCAAAGCGCCTTGTCGAAGGGCTCGTGAAAGCCATTGCGCGACAATCGCATGTACTCGCCCCAGGTAATGTTGTTCACATCGGATACGTAGTTGTAGACGGGTAGCTCTGACTTGGAATCCGTTTGGGTGGCACTTATCTTGAATCTGAGAAGGAAACGATTCGATTATCGGATTATATTCGATCTATCTATGAAAAGAACAACTTCTATAAAGAAAATGCTGGCGAAAATCTACAAATTAAACGAACTGTTGTACTGATTTGATAAGGAATTAATCAACTTAAAAAGCAAAAACGTTGAACAAATCAATTTTATTGAATCAAGGAAATTTAGCAAAAGAACTAGTTCATAAACTGAAACATTAGAGGAAATGGTACAGTACAGTTCAAGAGATTCATTGGCCGTAAGTACCATCAATTGAACTAATTGAACTAGTTCAACTTACAGAAGCGAAATAGTAAAACTTTCAGTAGTGGAACTAGTTCATCTTTCAACAGTGGAACTAGTTCAACTTTTAACAGTGGAACTAGTTCAACTTTCAACAGTGGAACTAGTTCATTTTCATTAGTGGAACTAGTTCAACTTGAAGTAGTGGAAGTAGTTCAACTTTCAGTAGTGGAAGTAGTTCAACTTTCAGTAGTGGAACTAGTTAAACTTTCGGTATTGGAACTAGTTCAACTTTCAACAGTGGAACTAGTTCAACAGTGGAACTAGTTTATTTTCATTAGAGGAACTAGTTCAACTTGAAGTAGTGGAAGTAGTTCAACTTTCAGTAGTGGAACTAGTTCAACTTTCAGTAGTGGAACTGGTTAATTTTGATTAGTGGAACTAGTTCAACTTTCAATAGTGGAACTATTTCAACATCTGATAGTGGAACTAGTTCAACATTCTATAGTGGAACTAGTTCCATGTTAGATAATGATCTGTAGTATAACTAGTTCAATGTTTCTATCCAGAGCAAATTCAATGTTCTTATCCGGAACCACTTCAATGTTTGGTAGTGAATCTGGTTTAATATTTCATTAATATTTTTCACATATATTATTCAACTAGCTGTAGAACCGCCAAAAGTGGCAATTGATTATTGAAAGAGACGGTTCCAAATAAATAAAGACATTGTCAAACTGAATTTCGGGTATCTTGATGTTGTGGTACGTGTGCCTCTACTAAACAAAATTTCGACTGGTTTAAATATCTATATATACCTGTACCTATATAGTTATATGTATATACCTATAGTTGCTGTCGCTCAAATGGATATTTTTTAGTGAGAGGAGAGATATATGTTTCTAAAAGATGATCGGTTGCATATATATAAAGAACTGTAACTTGTAATTTTAATCTCTTTTATGTTACAGAAACTATCTATTTAAAAAAAAAAAAACAACTATTATGTCATTTAAGATACATATGTATCTCTGCCCAAAGTACAAGCATATCCTCCACATAAGAACTGGCGCTCCCAATCTTCATCACGATACCCCGCTCTCTCCGCATACTTTCTCAATGTATCTGTAGCCCAAAGCTTTATCCCGCCTTAATTTCACTGCCTTTGGTATTTACGAATTTTCCACCTTCTTTTCTTTTTTTTTTGTTTTTTTTTTACTTGCTTTTCGCAAACATCCGAATGCTATCAGCTTACGGGTGGGAACTCTTTTACAACTCTTTTTACACATCCTTTGGCACCGCTTCCGCTCTACGTGCAACACCGTCTGTGGCAGTGTGTGGCAGAGGGTGTGTGTGTGTGTGTGGGTGTGTGGGTGTGTGTGGCACTAACCTTCTGGCTATATCCCAGGCGGTTGCTATCATGGCATTCACCACATAATCGGCGGGCACCATGTTCGCCTTGCATTTGGCCTTACCGTAAATGCAACGGACGAGTCCCCGGGCAGACCAAGTGCATAAACCTGATGGCCCGTACAAATTATCAGTCCAGCCGGGAAATGGATCCTTGTACGTTGACATTACTGCAAATAAATAAGAATTAATGGCTGCTTTGTTCGAAGGAAGGAAGGACGAAAGGACGGAAGGGTGGAAGGAGTCGGAATCGGAGTTGCAGTCCGGACTTTGGTTGTTGATTTTAGCCAACGTCAAAGCGATAATGGTTTCGAACCGGTATGGCTAGAGTCCTTTTAACCATTCCCCATTGCCATTGCCATATCCTCTTGCATTCCCGTTCTCTTTTTTTTACAGAATTTCCCTTTTCATTTGCCATTTGGCTAACTGAAATGACCGACTCTCAATTGCACGTTTTTCACATGATTTTCCGCTACTTTTAACAAGGTGTGCAAGACTTGCAGCGTTGTTGAAGGAATCTATTTGTTCTAGAGATTTTTTATGGTATAAATTAATCATCATTTAATTGCGAAAAGTTCCATTTCCATTTATGGTTAGAGCATACAATCTTCCATCAGTTGTTACCATATTTTTCTCATTTTTTCCCATTGCCTTTCCTCGTTTCCACTGGGCACAGGAGGCAGCTTAGGATACTGGCTGCTGCTGCTGCTACTCCCTGCTGCTGCTACTCCCTGCTGCTACTCCTGATGCCTGCTAGAGGATGCTTTGGCATTTTTGTGTGTTAAAATAAATGAAAATTTGTTTGTGCTTTGTTCCTCGAGAGCATCGGCAGACGCTGTACCGCACTGGTCTTCCTCCTCCTCCTTCTCCTCTTATGTTTCGTTCGTTACGTTACGTTGCGTTTTAGGAAAGAACAACTTTTTCCACATGCATTTATCTGGTAAACACCAAGCCCTCCCTCTCCATAGAAAATCCCAAACGAAGACAATGCTGTTGGCCATTTTTCACAAAATTTTAAATATTCCTTTTTTCTGAAAGGAGAGAGAGAGAGGACCCTAGAGTATCTCCTGGCAACAGGACGTCCTCCTACTTCCTTGTGCTTGTGTGTGTGCTTTGTTTGCACTCTTGCACATGCCCCTGGGGTATTTGTGCTAATTATCTGACAATTAGTTTGTTAAGTCAAGTCTGAAACCGCAATAAATATACCAGACAAGCAGTCCTCCCGCTCCTCACCAGTCCTCCCCCTATCCTAGACCACCGCCGCCCACTCACCTATGGGCGGTCGAAAGATGCCCGCCGGCATATGGAGTGCCCGATGATTCACCAGATTCTCTGCACATTTCTTGGTCATTGTATAGGTGTTGGGCATTTGGCCAATTAGGCAGTGGCGCAACTTTTCCAGCGTTTCGTCATCAAAAGTGCGATAGATCTGCAAAAATCAGAGAGAACAAGGGCAGAAGAATCGAATATATTTTCCAATTTAAATAACTGTCATATCGCGTATATCCATAAAATGATATCCCATGAATGTACAAGTGGTTCCTATACCCTTTGCAAAGCCGGCTATTTCCCATTTTTCTTCAAACACCAGGAAGGAAAGTGTTGAAGTTTATTTGAGATGAATAATCATGCAAAAATCATTAAATTTTGTGAAGAAATTATATCACTTATGGCTTATTTTGTTAAAATGTAGATTACATTTTGCATTTCTTGTAATTTTTTTAGTATATAATTAATTTATTCATCAAAAAGAGTCGAATATAATAGATTCCAGATCGAAATTAGTCAAATCTCTGCTTTAAAAACATTCGGAGTAGAAGGGATCTCTTGTTAGGGTATTTTAATCTCCTATAATTTAAAAAAAATCCATTTAAAAAAAACGTATTTTCCACTAGTCCTATAATATAAACTGACTGGTAGCATATCTAAAATTCGTTGTGGCTAATTTTCATACATTTTTGAGGTATTTTTTGACATACTAGTACCTGTATGATTTTTTCGTAGCCAATTTCGTTTTCGTACACTTGTTCGTTGATAAATTTGCGATTGCAGTTGCAGTACAGTGTCGAAATGTGGACAAACGACTGTGTGTGTGCCATGCATACCCGACCCGCCCCCCCACAGAGGCGTTGGCATCAGAGATCGTCGGGGAACGGAGGAAAGGGCAGGAACGAGTCGAACGAATGCATGTCCGAATGTTGATTGAATTGTGTTGGAAATTGTTTGTCCGCGAATTCCCGTAAAATATGCAACAAAGAAACAATTTAAAAAAAAAGGGACAGAGAGAAACAAAGAGAGAGAGAAAGAGAGACCGAAACGTCAGTAAATATTACAATTCATATACAAATATTTATACATTCATCCGAGACATTGGGAATTATAGACTTTGGTTACTTAATGGATGGAAATCTGTAAGCTGTAAGGTTCCATTTGGACAGAGTATCTGTAGATAATTCATAGTACTTGATGGAATCACCTCAAAGATTCTCAAAGATCACATCTACATATACATATGTAAGCACTGTAAGACTTGTATCACTTACAGTGAATCTTTGCCATAATTTATCGAGATGTAGCATCAATTGTACACCAATTATCGTATTGTTATAGCATAATTTTCTTACCATCAACTGCTTCATTTCCATGGCCAAATCCAGTATTTTCTTGGTGCCCAAGACATTTATATCAATGGCATCGCTTAGCTTCTCATTGAATTTCACCGATGCCACAACATTGAATACAATCTAGAGAGAGAGAGAGAGAGAGGGAGAGAGAGATAAACCAGAAGACCCAAGAATTGTAATGCATATTAAAAATTGAAAGAAAATTCGGTGTGGAAAGCGAAAGAACAAAAGAAAATGCTCATGCAAAATGCACAAGTGATGTGCATACAAAGCAGGCACCAACCGGGCCCCATTCTGGCTGTGTAGTGGAATGTTGGGGTCTGCGTTTTGTGATAACCTCAAAGTCAGCAACACACAACATCCACTAGATGCAGATGCATAGGCAGAGACAGAGAGGGTGGGGATAGGGAGCTTAGGAACAGAAGCTACTGGGATTGTGGTAGCAGGAACAGGAACAGGAGGAACCAACCGAACCTGCACGAGGGATGGGGATGGGGATGGGAACTGCAGTGCGACGCGTGCATCGAACATCGACAACAAAGCAATTTTAGTTTTAAAACAGTGCAAGCGGCGGACTAAGCAGACCAGTCAGACCAGACCAGACCAGGCCTCGTACTCGTACTCATCCTCGTCCTGTGCTTCGTCCTGAGTGACTTGTATGCAAAATGTTTTCACAAAAATACAAAAAAAAAAAGTAAAATACAGAGAAAAGAAAAGCGAAAAATAGAGAAACAAAAAATAAAAGCGACGACCAACGGATCCAACGGATGCGGATGTGCCCGGCCGTCAGGACAGGGCAGGACAATGGCTCGCGCGCATGCCAAGCACTTGAAGCATGCACAGGAATTTTCATTTATTTATATATTGTGTTTTATAACCGAACGGCAGGAGAAGGTCCTAGAGGAGCAGTAGGAGCAGTAGCATCAGCTTCAGTACAGGGGGGACCTCCTCGTCTCTATACATTTTCACAGTTTTACGTGGCGGCGGGTTTTCAATTTTTGTTGAAAAGTACAATATATAGATATTTGTATGTAAGTATATATCGTACATACTTTGTATATGTATACAAATATAAAGTGTGCCTCTTGTGATCAACGAGAGAACAAAAACAAAAAGCAACAAGAAAATATATAAGCGATATATCGACTTTGGGATACCAATTATACAGAATATACATAGTTTCGAAAACCAACGAATTGAATATTTCCAAGCATATACAAGTGTCTTTCTATCAGATAATCTATCTGATGTATCGTACTTAAAAAAAAGATCGATATAATCAGTCAATCGATATGATTTTTCGTTTTTAGTTGGAAAATATCTATAATTATAGCTACATATATACACATGTATCTGAAGGATACCAGATACAAATTTTGTATGCTAAAATCTACAATCTATCTACGTATCTGTGAATGAAATAATCATCAAATGATTGTAATGATGTTTGGTATTTCGGTAGATAATGTATCTAAAGATATGTCTACCAAATTTTAACCCATAATCTGATGATTTCGGGCATATATGTAATTAAATGAATACCTCTATGGAGATATTTACCAACGATGAAACTCATATCAGAAAAACTGTTCCTGGCACAGATCTAGAAACTTAAGCTTTATATCCATCAGAGATGTCTTAGATGTGCTTCTTCTAGCTCCTGATAGTCTCTGGGATCTAAAAATTATATGATTGTGAATCTTAAAGAAGAATATGGTTTGTTTTAGGCATCAAAAACACTTCCGGTTGTACTCAAAACAAATATATCCGTCGTAATACTGGGTATTCAAAATGAGAGAAACGAAAGAAATAAACTGACTGGCTGCCTGCCTGCTGTTGTCGTAAACATTGCGCCTGCCTTTGGCATGCAACGTTTTACGTATACGTAATGCACAAACCAGAGCGAGAGAACACAGAGTGGAAAAGAGGGAGAGAGAGTGAGTGAGTAAGTGAGTGGGGGATGGGAAGGACAGGCAGGACAGGAATCGGGGGACCCATCCAGATAGGCAAACACAACAAAAGCCCATGAAAAAGTTGCTCCACACAAAAAGTCCATTGATTGAATTGCCAACAACCGTAGAGAGAGAGAGAGAAGAAATGGGCCAATGGAGGTTGAGGATGTGGATGAGGATGAGAAGGAGAATGTTACTCTTACCTGGACCTCAGACGAGAGCATTGCTCGGTCGGCGGCATCAATGTCCAGGTCGATGGCACTGTAATCAGCGCGTATCGGATGCACCTTCGCCAACAAATGCGGTGACTCCTCGCGCATTCTATTGAATATCTGTAGAGAGAGAGAGAGAGAGCATCAGAAGAAGAAGAGACGATGGGTGGGTGGCACATCAACATCGTTGCATTGTCCTTGTTGCCACCACCTACCAGAATTGACGTGGCAGGCAGTCTCCCGCATCCTGCCAGGATGACACTTACCGATTCATTGAAAAATCCCTGCAAACGCTCCTGTACGCTCATGTTGTCCTTGCTGCGTATCAGCATGTAAATTTTACGCAATCCAAACGAACGGAGCAATTTCTCTGTTAACACTTTGCCAACGAAACCCGTACCGCCCGTAATGAGTACGGTGGCGCCTCTATAGAAATCCGTAACGGGTGTGCCACTGCCACCTGTAGTGGGAGCATCATCTGCTGCACTGTTTGTCCTGGTACTTGAGGCTGGTGCTGCTGTTGCCTCCTCGAAGAGTGGCTCTTCCTCTGACTGATGGTCCAGCCATTCCTCTGGCTGATGTGCCTCTTCCTCTGACTGGTGTCCTCCGTGGACAGAAGTCCCTTCATTGCTACTGCGTCTCGAAGTGCTGGTAGAAGAGAAGGCCTTACGGGTAGCTAAAAGGAAAAAAGGATTCAAGAGCATTGCTGTGGAGATTGGCGATTGGATTGAAGGTATCTTCTCACTTTTATTAGGATTCGTTTCGTTCATTTTCCTGTGACTCCTGATGATCCGTTCACTTCAAGGGTAAGAGACACATTGAAAAATTTTCAAAAATAGACCCCGCACGTGGGTTTTTCATTTTAATCAATAAACGACAGTCATACATCATGAAAGATTTTCCCACCGCATATGTCCAATTATATGACACAGAGAGACCACCCCACCCCACCCTACCAGTAGATCCCACCACCCGGTCTCATGGTCTAACACAATTATTCTATATGCTATAACCCACGTCGCACTGAAAGGACATTTATTCCATTTTTAAATGTGCTTGTGGGCTGACATTGTGGTTGCATTTGACCTGATGACCTGGCCTGGCCTGGGCTGGCCTGACCAGCGGATATGTCTAGGGCCAAAACCTCACGCTATATGCGGCTTTCGCTTTTTAGTCCTCTCCCTTTCTGTTGGCGTCTCTCCAGCTGTCCCTTTCGTTCGAGGGACATTTTAAACAATGTTAATTATTCAATTATCAACAGCCAATGGGGCCTGACGGGAGGACACACTGTGCTGACCATCGTGTCCTTCTAACCAGAGGTGTGACTGTATGTGGATGGGTGTATCTGTGTGGTTGCATCTGTATTTGTTTGCATCTGTGGGCGGAGTGCGTGACTATTCCCACTCCCATTCCTATCTCCATCACCTCCTTCATGTGTGTCACAGTTGGTTCTTGTACATCGCGTGCCACTGCCGCCGCCTGCTGCTGCCTCGCCTGGCACAGCATATGTTGTTTGATTGTCAGCGAAAAATGAGCCACAAGCAGCAGGCACACACATATAGACAATACCTCATTGCGTGACATAGTTGTGGTTGTTGCTGTTGTTTCCTTTCATATATTTGTTGTTGGCAATATGCAGCGTCTGGCCTTTGTTTGCATGGCCATAACAGCGGGAAAGGGTGTGGGGTAGGGGTAGTGGTAGTGGTAGGCGCCTGGTCAAAAGGGGCATAGAAATTTAAAGAATTTAAAGGGGAAATCAATAGGAATACAAAGGAATACTCTTTAGCAAAGTCAGAGACCTAAGCGAGGACTATTTATATATGAATTATTGAAAAGGTTACAAGTGGAGATGGTCATTTTTTGATTATGGCATAAACTACTAAAGAATTCTGTGGATAGTAGTAAGGAGGGATGAAAAAAGAGTGGATTAAGAGCTAATTTCGAATTTTATTGAAAGAACTCTCAGCATTTGAAGGTCTCTTTTAATACAGTTCTAGGAATATATATGGCTACAATACTTTATATTCTTGAAATGACTTTACCCACTTTGAGACGCATAGAATTCCATAACTTTAGACATTTTTGAAAAAAAATTCAAATTTTTAACCTAAGTTTTCATATCAAAAGTGATTTGAAGACAATCTAGAGTTAACCTTAGGCTTATCTGTAAATTTATAACCACTACCATCCTCAGAAAAGAAAAGCTTATCTTAAGACATTTTGCACTTTCCAAAAGTCAAACGCCTAAGGCTTAAACCTCAGGCGAAAGTCGAAGCCCAATATGTTCTGTGTTCGGCACCTTCAAAGGGTTAAAAGCTTTTACTTCAAGCATCTTGAACTTTCAAGTGACCGCGGCATCCGGTTCGAGTCTCCGCTAAGCTTGACATCTTTCGAGGTGCTAAAAAGCTTCACGTAAATATTTTTGGAGCTTTCGCCTTAAGAGACAAATACTTTTGATTGGAAAAAGTACACTTTCTTAGCGGCGATCGATCTTTATCAGAGATTTATAGAATATAGCATGCCATAAACTATGCAAGCAAAGAGCTTTCGATGTCAGAGAAAATAGAGCGGAAACTGCCGGCCATTCGTGTGATTTTCATTTCAAAAATTTATGACCTCCCGCTGCTGCAGCAGTAAAAATAATAATTATAATCGCGTAATAATTCGTAATTAACATTCCCATTCCCATTCTTATTTTTTTTTTTACTTTTTGGTTTGCTTAATGACTTGAAATGTTTATTCGTTTTCATTCTGGTAATTTAAAACGAGAATAATTACATTAATTAGCCTTTATTTTTTGTGGTTTTTTTTTTTTTTTTTTGCTTGACAATTATGGTACATACATACATACATACATGCTTACATATATACAGACATTGGGATACATACGCATTATCGGATTTCAATAATTTAATTTAAACGCTATTCTTAATTGTTTTTAGGTAATTATCAGAGCTCGCAAATAAAACCCAAACTAAAAAAAAAAAAAATTATTTTACAAATCTCTCATTGTTCTTGTTTTTTTTTATAGAAATGTGTTTGGGTGTGTTCTCATTGGAGATATAAGAAATCGTCTGTGCCTTAGTTTTTTTCGGCGTTTTTTTTTTTTCAATACATATTTTGGTTTCTTTTTTGAGTAGATTGTATTGGTAAAATCTATTGAGGTATATTTACGAGCTCTGTATTTTAGTTGGTACATATTTCATTTCAAATTTGATTTGGTGAAAGCTTTAAGGTTTAAACAATAGATTTTTCAAGCAAACTTTACATTAGTCAGTATATATTTCGTGCTTTAAGGAACGTTAATTGTATCTGTAGTTTGAAAAGTTGTAATCTTCCATAATTATAATACTGTACAGGGCCGCACTCTCACAATCGATACAAATCCGCTTCGAGCCATCATCGTCATTATCCAGGGGATTCGTAATCACAATTCATTAAGACAAAAATCACAGATACCAATATCTTCCCATCCTTAAGAGTATAAAACCATCCTAGTCCTAGAGCTGATACCATTGAGCCCTCTGCTGAGGCAAGTGGACACGGGAGACCTCGCTGAGAATGCACGAGCCATCGCATTCCGTTTGGCTGCCAATTACCTGCTCGCAAATGCAGCTCGTCCTGGAGTCCTGCTGTGAATCCACATTTCCGTTTAGCTACTCGCTGGGCGGGGTGTTTGATGGCAGCTCCATGAGTGCCATATCATCCTCGCACTCGATGACGTTCGGATGCAAGGGCTTGAAGTTATTCCGTCGCCATGGTGGCATGGCGCCAACACTTGCCCCGGATGCACCGTGAATCGAGGGACCAGCAAAGGTGACCACACTCTGGTGATGATGGTGTCCTCCTCCTCCTGCTCCGCCTCCGTTGTTGTTCTGGCTGCACAGCAGACTGACATTGTTGCCAGCCTGAGCTCCATTTCGTGGTAAATGTAAACCGTTTTTGGTGCCATTGTGGATGCCAACGCCGCCACGCCCTGCGACGCCGCCGCCAAACAGATTGCTTCGTATGCGCATAGAGGAGTTGGCGTAGGTGGACCTGATGGAGCTGGCTCGCGTGTGCATCGAAAAGGTTCTCTCGTGTGCATCGAGACTCGTCTGGAATTTGCAGAAGCAGGCCGCGAATCGCTTATTGAATTCCCGCTTGAACTTCTCCTGCAAATAGCCAAAGTTGTAGTTCATTAAAAGACGGAAAAGTAAAACCGAAGCGGCCTAAAGTATTGCCAACAGCCTCTTTGGCTAATGAATGTTGGCCAAAAAAAAGCCTCCTTCTTCATCCAAAAAAGCACTCCACTCCATTTGTCTTTGGCTGGCAGTGAGAAAAGTGTATTTGTTGACAAAAGTTTTCAGAAGGAGGCAAAGTTTACGACCATTTCGTAGATCCCGCTCTCAATCTATCTTTCACAGACAATTTAAGTCTCACAGCAAACAGAGGCCTGCCCTTAGGCTTTTCCATTCGTATTTTCCCTTTTACGGCTTTTCGTTCTCCTAAGGCCTACGATTTTTGTGTCCCCTCATGTCATTCCTTTGCGGCTTAGACAACTGTAGGTGTTTGTTTATGGGCTACAGTGGAACGTGGCTTTAATTAACTTTGACAAAGTATTTTTCCTTTTCGCGACCAAAGTTATTTTTGTCATTCCATGGAAAGAAAACTGGCGAACCAAAAGGAGCGGAGAAGGAAAAGTTGGATGGCATGCTAATAAATCAGGCAACAAAAAAATCGAATGTCAAAGAGAAATCGATTTTTAAGTTGAAAAGGAATTAAATTAAAAATAAAATTTCATTAGTTGAAATGCGGGATTTGATTGAGATAAACTTTCATTAGGAAAATTGTGGGCTTGGGGAGCTCTTTCATTACAGCAGTGATTTATATTTTTTATTACGAATTTAATTCAAATCAAGAGTACCACATTTCAATCGTTCGTTTATAGCCATTTAAAGTTTATTACCTCTCTTTTGGGGTCGAAAAGAATCGATTTTGAAATTGTTTGCAACGATAGATGTTCATCGGGAAAACTTTCATTGCATTTACAACTAAATTTGGTCGAGAGCATACTTAATTTTGGTCGAAATATACCTAATTGTTGGTCTAAACAGTATTGTTTAGTTTATTTATGTATATAAAAAAGGTTTAAAAATAAAGCGTTTTTTGTTGTCGAATAAATATGATGTCAGTTATATATAAATAAACTTAGACCTGAATCTAATCCAAATTTTAGCTAAATATTGTCTAAGTAATGCCCAAATCTATTCTACTCTATAGACATTGTCTACATTTTTGTAATTTTAATAGTTTTCTAGATTATATCTATATATTTTGTCCACATTTTTTCTAAATTTTACCAAAATCAATGAAATATCTCCTACAAAATGATGATTACTTTGTTTCATTCTGTTCTTTTGACAGATAAATTGAGCAAAGGAAACGCATTGTGGAAGTTGTGGATGTTTCACCATAGTATACCCCAGACAATATCTAACCCCACTTAACGCCAAAGCCTGTAACAAACTGAGAGGCACTTTTAGTTCCATTTTATGGTTTATTCCCTTTAGTGTTTACCCTCCCTAAACAAGGCCCCTGGGCCAGGGAGCCGCAATCACAGAGCAAACACACAAATGCAAATCAGGACCCGAATCACACTCACACTCACACATACACAAATCAGGACTCACATTGTAGATGCCATAAATAAAGGGATTGTAGCAGCTATTGCTCATTGCCAGCCAATCGCAGCAGAACCAAACGATGCTAATGAAATGGTAGTCGTTGATTTCCGGTATCGTCACATACAGAATATTATAAAGCTGCAATGGGAGCCAGCACAGACCGAAGATAATCACAACGATAATCAGCATTTTGATGACCTGCAATGGAAAGAGACAGACAGACAGAGTGTGAGAGAGTGTTGGATTGAAAAAAGGAAATTAGAGTCGAGCTGCAGCGTCCTGCTGCGTCCGTCCTACCTTCTTCTTGTTTTTGAGCAGTGTTATGTCCCGTGAATCCTGTGCATTGCCCGGGGCCCTCGTGCCCCACAATCTCACTGCCATTTGGATGTAAACAAAGCTAATGACACAGAATGGAACCAGATACTGCACAAAGACCAGGGAATATCGAAAGGTCTGCAACTGGTCATCCGATAGATTCTTGTTCATGCAAAAGTTTCGTGTCACATTGTAGGTCTCATTGTTTTCTATCCGAGGGTGTGAGAAGAATGAAAATTGACTCCTTCAAGCTCAAACGTTTATCCAATGCAAATCGTTTGGGTCTTACCACGAAATCTTTCGGTTAACTCCTCCACACGAAAGGCGATGGCAAAGGGCACGGCAAACAGCACAGCCAGCATCCAAATTCCAGCAATTATGAACTTCGATATGAACTTCGTAGGACGTGCCCTGCAAGCGTAACAGACCGTTTTTAATGAGTGTTCGGTTCGTTCTCTCACCCAAACAAAATTATAGACAGACTTACCTTAGTGGATTAATGATGGCACGATGTCGATCTATGGCAATTGCGGTCAATGTGAACACCGAGACGTTGACGCTCAAGGCCTGAACGAACGGACAGAAGCTGCACATGAACCAAGGCAGGTTCCAGCTCTGCAGAAGGGCCGCCTGAAACTGTTATGGGGAAAGGAAGGAAAGTAGAGCGAAGAGTGCGTTGTGTGGTGATTAAATCAGACAGACAATCAGACAGTTCCAGGGTCAAACATCATTTAATGGAGCCATTCGACCCCGAAAACAGTTGGGCCCTCTCTCTCTCTCTTTCTCTCTCTCTCTCTCTCTCTCATTATCAACAATTGGACAAAATCTCTGCTGTTTTGTGCACTGATTCGTGCGTACCACCATCTGTGCGAGTGGGTGACAGTGTTGTTTGTGGTTGATGCGGATATTTGAGGCACGCGCTGTGTTGTGTCCTCGCTGGGCCCCAGAAAATTGCAATCATTTCGCACAGCTTATTGATGGCAATAGCGCTGGCGGCGCTTCTGTTGTTTTCCAAATTAATGAAAATTAATTGCGGAAAATGTACTTAAATGTCAAACGTGGAACTCAAAGAAACTGTTTGGGGTTTATAAGAATCGATGTTGAAATTGGTTTCAGTGATAGCTATACATCGGGAATTCATTTCTATGATTATTTTATATTCCATCATTTTAAAATTATTCATAACTTTTCTCGAAATTATACCTTACTGTTTTTGTTGATAGATCTAAATTAGATTTATTTGTTGGCCAACATTTTTGGTATAAATTATACCTCAATTCTGGTCTAAACTAAACTCAAACTGTACCTAAAATGCCGTTCAGCAGCGGACTTAAGTTTTGTCTCAGCTTTACATAGAATCTAGTCTAGATTCCACCTAAACATGGTCAAAATTCAACCTAAGTCCGCGTCAAAAACCGACCAGAATCTGGTCTAAATTCGACCTAAATCTGGTCTAAATTCTACCTAAATCTGGTCAAAATTCAACATAAATCTGGTCCATTAACAGGAGATACAAGGAAGTTTTACCGATTTATCTAAGGGTCTTTCCATTAAGGCATAACTTCATCTTAATTTCCTTGTCTATTTGATTTACATTATTTTTCAACTGAAAATATCTATATAAATAGTAATTCATGAATTCCGTGAATTCGTACACATTTATTGCAAAAATGCAATTACTTTTTGCATGCAAAATATATATTTGCATGAGATGATTTCACATTTCAAACAAACAAAACCACGCCCCATTGATAGATAAATACTCATTCTATGTACAAAACCCTACCCAATGGCTTTTGTCTAACCAAACAGAAAGGAGTTTTCCAATAACAAATACGCGTTACATATAAAATTGTAATTTGCATTCAATTGCTAGGCACAAAAAATGGAATTTCCCACTTGGCTCTTAGCACTTTATTCGATGAATACTAAACCCATTAACACATGAACGGAAAATCGCATTAAAATTTCTAGTACTAGGTAATATTCCATTATCATACATACTCGTATGCACATACATAGCGGGATACAGTGGAATACATGGGATCGGAAGAGGCTCTTTCTAATTCCACACATGAGCGGAAATTAAATTGATGCATGATTATGCCATCCCAGTGGTCCTGCTGTGTTTGTGCCTTCTTTTCGCGGCAGTGTGTTCCTATGTATATCTGTCTGTCTGTCTGCTAATGTCATTTGCTTGTGTGATTTATGCCCACGAGAGAGTGTCAACACAGTGTCTGTCTGGTTGGGGATAAAAATCATTCAAGTTCGAAATCCATCGTTGCGTATGGATGCGTTTTGGCCCGAAATGGATTCCAGCTAATTGCCAGTAAAACAATAAACCATTTTGCAGCCCCCATAACTCACCTGAAACGGTATGCAGAAGAGTCCTATTATCACGTCGGCAAAGGCCAGATTTGCAATGTACATATTCGTCACGGTACGCATTTGCCTGGTGGTGGCTACCACCCAGATGACCAGGGTGTTCCCGATGACAGCCACGATGCTGATGCCGCCATAGAAGATAGACAGCAACGCCACAATCTCGGCGGGGGCCGCATACAAGCGTTCTGCAAAACAAACAAATAACAACAACACAAAACAAATTGTGGAAACGGAGATGAAAATAGTTGCAAGAAAGCTGTCCCCTAATTGGTAGATACTATATGTTGGTACGGTATGTCCCTGACAGTGGCAGGATTAATAAAAGTGTCATCTGTCAGCTGTCAGTCGGCGGAGAAGTGGTTTACACTCGAGGAAATTGAATTTTTAGTACAATATTACTCGTATATCATCTGTAGCTGGAGGATAAGAGCTTGTTTTTGCTTTCCTTTAGTCACCTTTCACTCATCTGAAATTCATTCGATTAAATCGGTGAAACTTTCCTCCCACAGTCCCAGTCCCACTCCCAGTCCCAGTCCATGAATAATGCAAGATCAAAGAACTATGGCCAACGGCAAGTCCTGTCCTGGCAAAACAGCAGCTAAACTTGCCAATGTTTTTGATTGATGAGACACGGCATGTGAAGGGCCCAAGGGATTAATGTAAGGATTCATTTAGTTACTTACCAAACTCTGCCTCCTCCTCGGCTCCGGGCAAGAAGTCCAGGCGTGGCTCTTGCTCTATTAGTTCCATAGCCATGACACTTTGTTGTTTGTGATTTTTTGATACCCTAAGAAAATATTTATCCTCTTTGTCAGCTTCAACTTTGTTGCTGTCGTTTGGCCCTTGGGATTGTTTATGATGTGGAATGCATTTTATGGATATCTCATCCTCATTGCTGCAAGCTGCAAAAGAGTAAAAGAAAAACTCTAGTAAAAACCAATCCATTTTCAGAATTTTTTCCACAATTTTTGTCCGAAACTGAAACGGAAATATATCTCGAAAAACAAAGGCAAAATCAACTTTCTGGCACATTCCATGCATTTTTCAATATCAGAGTGGGTGGACGTGTATGAGCAATGGTTCAGGTAGTATCACATTTCAGCTTTATCAGGTGAAACGTTTGCACTCCGATAATTGCACACAAATTGCATACCAATCCCTCCGGCCACTAGCGAATCGTGTGGAAGTTTGTTCATATTTTCCTCTGTGGAAAATAGTTTTACTTGTATAATATTTTCCTGTTTTTTTTTCAAAGAGAAATGACGCCAACGCTGCTTCGTTGCTTTTCAATTTTTAGAGTGGCCCTAAAAACGGGTGTCGCACCAAAAGTTCAATGAATCTACCGAAAATGAGAGTCTCATTTGGGTTTTTATTGCCCATTTATCGGTTGGTTAACATTGTGCCGGGCGACTTGTTAATTTATTCACTAAAGAGTCAACATCATGGTTAATAGACTTGTTAATTAATTGGACAACTAAATGTATATTTTATTTCCGATTCAGAATTTTTGTAGGCGAAACATTGTTTGACTGTGGTATACGAGTGCGAGGAAACTGTTAAATGTTGGATGAAGCATCATTTTAAGTGGTTTATACTTTAATTTTTAATGCATTTTTTTCCTAAATGTAGCTAAGAGAAGTAGAGTATAGTTCTATAGTGAAATGACCAATAATACTCAAATGACACCAAATTTGATAAATTATATTCAAATACATGTAAAAGGTAGTGGGAATGCCGGCCCGCTGGAGGAGCGTCGGTTAACAGCAGTAACAGCAGTAATAACAGTAGCAGCAGAGTAACAGCAGATAGGCAGATTAACAGCAGTAACAGCAGATCAACAGCACAACGAAAAGAACAGCAGATAAAGCAGGAGAAGCAACGGCAAACGGAGAACGGACAGCAGTAAGAAGAAGAGTACAACAGCAGGCAGCAAGCAGCAGCAGCCGACATCAGCAGAAATCAGCCGAGATCAAGCCGTGACATCCAACACGAATTATTCTTATTCTTACGAATTGTATTCTTACTTTACATGCCTTTCGCGATTTAATAATATCAATAAACAACATTCAAATAATTTTACATACATACATAAGTAATTCAAATAAAAAATTATACCTAATTTAGGGAAAAAATGTACACATCACTAGTGTTAAATAAATAGTTGAAATAAATTGTATACAATTTTTGTATAAACTGTACAAAATTCAAGTATACATACATTAGAGCCCACACCTTTCCTAAATTTTCATCTCTAAAAATGGCTCCATGAATCAATAAAACCTTTCTTTCCCTTCCTTCAAGTTCCTTCCTCTACTCTCTCTTTTCGCAAGAGCTTTTGTTCAAGCACCACCCTAATGCCGAATACGACATTTAATAAGAGCATGCGTAAATTGTCCTACAATTCTGTATCCGCAGCTGCACCTCTAACATATGTGGTGATATTTTTATACAAATTATGACCCCTTGTTAGGAGTTTTCGTGTTTTCCTTTCCTTCAGAATTAGCATTTTGCTCTTTAAGCCTCTTTAAATGCGAGTCCCCAAAAGCCGTCTAAGTCCTTAAATTACTACTATTACCGTAGCTCTGCCAAAGCTGAAGATAATATGCCAGCTTAGGACCTAGTCCGATGTGCTAGAGACGGGGATTTCCACTGTAAAAAAATAAACTACGAGTTGAGCTGTGAGTGAGTGGCTGTTCCGTTGAGTGTTTTGCCACCACAGCCACTAGCTCATTCTGTTTCTGCTTCTGTTTCTGGCGTTGCATAAGCGTCAAAGGTAATTTGGCTCCAACATGGCTAGACCACAGTGCGCGACGGGTATAATATTTTCCAGTAGCCGAAGGAAAAACAAAGCTTCGACAATTCGTTTAAGCGCTCCTGTCAGAAAATGCAATTAGTCTGGAGCCAGATTTTCTAATTAACGTCAAAGGAAATCTCTTGTTCTGCTGTGGGCCTTGATGTTTTTGGTTTGCCTTCAATTTTCGATTTCGATGGTCAACTTCAGGTTCATTTAAAGGTGTCTTCAATTTTATTTTTTTTTTTATTTGCCCAATTAAAAACACTCGAGTACAAAGAAACCGAAACAAGATTTGTGAAATCAACAATTAATTTGTGAAATTTACAGACTCTTGACTTCACTCGAAACACGTGTATCGTCACTTCACAGGTGAGAGGACGAAAGTAGTCCTGCCTCCTGTGTCCCTCTGCCTCTACCCGAACAGAATCACAACAAATTGAAAAATTTGAATAGAATTTGGTGGATGCTCAAGCAGCCGAATGATATTAAAAGTGTATCCTATTAGATCGTACATCAAAGTGAGAATTTCATATTAGATTGGGAAAACGTGTGTCGCCATCAAGAGTCAGAGACCGGAGCCAAAGGACCATCGGGGGGGCCAGTTGTGATATGGAAACGTCTCTCTCTCTCTCTTGGGTAGCTTTTCCTTTTTAAATAACAAGCATTACACACACGACACATAAGCTGGAATCGAGCCACATTATGTGGCAAGGCTTAGACGGGCATCCGACTCCTGCCCCTGCCCCTGCCCCTGCCCCTGAGCCGTGCATAAAAATCACAATACAAAAGGCAGCAAATATAATGAAAAATAAAAAGAAAGAATGGGAATGGGGTAAATGTCCAATAAAAGAGCAAACTGTAGGCAGTTTTCGGGGGGTTTTCGGAGAGCTTAAGAATTGAGCGTGTCTCTCAGGATTCTCTTTGTTTACAATGCCAATGGACTCTGGACTCTAAGCCTGAACATAGACGACATATGGGGAGACATGTAGTGGGAGTAGATTGCTACGCTTCTGGTCTCTGATAGGTCTTTTGGGATACTGGTTGCCGGAGGACTCTCCTTCTATCTTTAAATAAATAATCACATGGTGTTTGGGCTTCTATTGTAATTAGAAATGTTCATGGGTAAATGGAATGCATGAGGACACTTGCCAAATATTCATTTCTTCATGCTTTCCCCCGCAAGAAAAAGGTAATTTAAAGTGGTTTATGGCTTAAATCTGAATGTATTTTTCTTGACTTGGAGCATGTCTAGCATATTGGATTCGCCATTTTGAATTTGTGACCTCTGACTACAGATTTGTAAGCTAAATATAATTGCGCACCCTGCTCTAAAGGCTCTTGCGAACAGTTTGGCAAAGGGCTTATTTGAAAGGGTGTGGTTGAGCCTTCAATATCTGATATCATTGAACTTTCTGCCATTCCATAGTTTAGCTGTTTTTAAAGGTTTTAACCCCTATTTTTTGGAAAACTTGAAGCCATGCAGGGCAGTGTAATAAGTATGAAAAAATTCAAAGTTTTAATTATGGCAGGAATATTATTATTTAAATAAAATGTAAAATAATCTAAATAAGATTCTTGGGGTACATATATCTAATATGGGCATAAATTATACCTTATGCTGGTATAATAATACCATATTTGTGTATAGAATGTATAAAACGTATACCTAATTTATACCTTTTTGTGATTAGTTACCAAATTAAGGTATAAATTATTGCCAAGTTCGCATACATTCCATATAAATTCCATTGTTATGATTTTATAATATAGCTGGAACTATTTCTGAATTCAAAATGTGGTAAAAGCCCCTCACAGTAGGACACGCAAACACGGAATTCCATTTGCACTCTTCATTAAAGTTATCCTTTTCCGCCAAGATAGTTTTTCATAATTTCCTTAATTGCTTGCGTTTGAAATTCTGTTTTCTTTCCTCTCCTTTCGTTTTACATTTCTGTTTTCTGTTAACTCAACTTCTTCCCACTGGTTTTCGTGGAACCCCTTCTTTCGGCCCAGTGTCTTTATTTAAGCCACTTACGATTCCCGTGAGACAGTGTCCTGTCTGTCCCTTTTTCAATTATTATAAAATGGCTGGCCACTTCAGTACTTTACACCGCAAGGCAACAGTGGAGGAGGAAAATTATCAGTGGCAGAGAAGTGGGAATTCCATTAAAAATTCATCAGAATAAATTATTTGCTGATGAAATGCTGGCTAATTTAGGCCAATTGCGATAAGATGCTTACCACAACCGCTGACCCAGAAGCGAAAGGATGGCTCCAACCCATTCATCCCTTAAAACTGGTTGACCGAGTGCACCACAACTTTTTCCCCCGCAAGACTTTTCCCTGGCTTTTCTTCCGCCATCTGCCCTTTGCTATCCATCAAAAGGAACCATTTAATAGCCTCCCATTATGGCCGCACTTCTTTAGACATTGTCCCCCGTCTGCCCCCATAATATCCTGTCAATTTGTGCGGTTTGTGGGGTGATCTATGTATGAGTGGGTGCAGGCCCTGTCTAGAAAATAAGCAAAGCATGAAATCCTTTACAAATTTTTTAATGTCATTATTTCTGACCATCGGGTGCAGTGCAGAGGAAAGGATGTTCACAGAAAGTTTGCCCCTTGGGGGAAAGGTTTTTCAAATACACGTGCCTCCATCACAATAGCGTTGCGTTTTTTCCCAGAAAATGTACAATTGTGGAAAAGCAATGGAGCTATTTTTTTTATAAGATTTTATGGGAGAATTATATAGGTAAAATATTAAAAATGCCCCTACTTTTTTTATAAATAACTATTCCAAGAAGCTCGTAATTGTTATTTATTTTCTTATATTCTTCTTTATTCCTTTTTTTGTGTATGTGTTTTGGGCTAGCCCTCAATTTCAGATTCTAAATCTTGAAATATAGTTCTAAAACACCTCAAGAGTAGGTCAAGGACTTGCCTTTCATTGTCATGAGTGTCGTTGGATTGCTTCAATATTTTCTTAAATTTTAGAGCTCTCAGGCGTTACGCTTTCTTCGAAATCTTCTTTCAAGATTTAAGGATTTATCCGCTCTTTCATATGTGAAGATGACGATCTTACGTTACATTTGATTGATGTTCTATAAACTCTAATGATAAAGTTAAGAATATGTCTTTAGCTTTGCTGAGTGTCTAGGGATCTAGAGCTTTTCTCAAATTTTGACAGTCTCATAAGCAACCGCCCCTTAGATTCACCCATTACCGCCCACTCAGCAATAGTTCTTAGTTCATTAAACCAATTAATGTTCTGTTTTTATTAGCTCTCAACACAGCACGAAACCACATCTCTAATCCCAATTGTAATCCAATAAAAAAAAAAAAACACCAAGAACACAGGAAAAAAAAACACCAAGATGGGAAAATGGGAATAAGCAGGAAATGGAAAAAGCAGAAATCCACACAGAAGAGTGCGAAATTTTTTTGGCACACATATAGTTTATGTGTGTGTGTGTGTGTGTGTGGGGTATTAATGTAATTGTAATAAATGTGAATGTTACCCGCAGGTGCTGTGCTGTAAACAGAGTAGTGGATACACCCCAACGATGAGCAAGGACACGCACGCACTTTCTAATAAGTATTCTTGTTAAATGAATCCCCTATTTCACACTCGTTTGAGTTTTAGATAATTGCCAGTACACCAGCCCCTTGGGGGCAAATACACATGAACAAAATCCGTGTTCGATTTAATTAAAGTTCGAATCGAACGCGTGGAACCTTCGCTTTTTCGTACTTTCAAAATTTCTGCTTTTCCGCTTTTGAGACTTTCACTTTTTTGTGGGGCGTGAAGCGTTTCTCCCTAATGTAGTCCTTGCTGTACGAGTATCCTTTATCAACTGTTTTGGCAGGAGTCTGTGGCACAACTGTTGAACCGCCCAAAACGAACGACCTACACGAGGAGCATGCGAGCCGAGCCGAAGGAAAATATTAAGGAAAATCGTGGCAAGAACTCAAGTCGCTTGGTGGCACTCGAGTGGCGCGCCACGCTCAAAACACAACAAGTTGCACTTCAAACTTGTTCAACGTCGAACAGGTTGCACCGTGCCGCTAAAAAACAAGGCAAAAACGCACAAAAAATAAAAAAATGATAATAAAAAAAAAGAAAATATGAAGAAGAATTTTCCCCTATAAATTTATGAGGCTCATTTCCATTTAGCTGCAGCAAAGTTTATGCTGATAAAGCTAAGTGAAAAATTAGTCAGAGAGAGAGAGAGAGAGAAAGAGGAAATATAATAATCAATTAAAAGAGTGTTTTTTCCAAGGAAAAATCTGGGTTTTCCTTATGGGGACCAACCCGCACCAAATGTTGCAGAAATTTCGAGTACTCGTATGTCGCTGGCGTTGCTCCTCGACTTATCTGTAAGCTTTCCATGTCATCAGCTTTAAGCGTTTTCCGACACCTGGCACCCGGAATTTTCCTGTGTGCGTGCTCGGGCTTTCATTTTCACCTACGGAAGTTCCCTTTGAATGAGAATTAAATTACGTTTTCAGTGAATGTGTCGCTATTTATACCTTTTCCAGGCACTTCCTGATGTCATGCAAATGTTGTGTGGAAAATCTGTGACGGAAATTGAAAATAGATAATCTTTAATGTCTGACTTTTGATTGATGTCAGACATGGGGGAAAATCGAACCATTTCAGCATTGGCAATCCCCAGAGATCGTAAATCATAAAAATTGAGTGCAGGCATCTCACAGCTCATTGACCCCGCAAATCCTTTGAGAATGCCGTCTAAACATGTCCTATGATGTTTCAACTATTTTAACCGAAATATTTAGGCACCTTTCATGGCATAAATTAAGTGGAAATGTGGGTTATCCTTTTTAGTTTTTCTTTTATCCCAGATTTCTTAAGCAGATCACGTTTTAACACCATCTCAAAGCACATTTAAACGCATTCAGATCACATTTTTACCCTCTCAAACCACATTTTCACGGTCTCAAGCCCAATTCTCACCCTCTTAGGCCATTAAAAAAAGAAAAAAAACGCCTGAAAAAAGGGTTTTGCTAACTAAATTTGCAAAAGTTTCATGGAACAGCATAAAACAACATATGGAAACCCAAAATACCTCAGAAAATAAACATTTTATGGTAGTTTATTAAGACGAAAATGTTCTGCACCTTTGATGGGTCTGCTGTCACAGGCGACACTTTTGAAATGCCCTAAATAGAGTACATTTTGGAAGATAGTCAATCTGTTTCCTTTAACTGGCAATCAACTAGAGCAATCATTTTAGGGATAGGTGTGGGGGATAGGTATCAACTAGTCTAGTGCCCCACCTTTCGTCCTTCAATGGCGAATTTGGAAATAGATTCCCTTTCTAGACGATGATTCGATTTGGGGCGTCTCCTAACTCTGGCTCTGGCTCTGTCATGGGGTATAATTGGGTTTGTTGCCCATGTGGACAGGTGCAAAATGTTTCTCCTCCTGTGTTCCCCTTGCTGCTGTGGCGTTTTTCGGATTTTTCTGTTGAGTGGGCGGATGATTAGATTGAAACATATTTTGTGCTTGTAAAAGTTGATTTCATTTGAATGCCAGCATGAGGGCTATGCTGCAGACATTCCAGAGCACCCTCACGCCCACTCACCCCAGATTGTAACTCCACCTCCGAAGCCCCACCTTCGACCTCCTTTTGACTCGGGCATTTGATGTATTTCAAATAAATAGAATTCCAAGTGTGGCAAAATCATTGCAAAAATTCCAATCAGCGGCAGCCGACGCCACACATGAAATTGCTTGAAAATGTAATTAAAATTTAAGGAACCAAAATATAAATAAATTGAAATTCTCAAGTCTCTCTCAATTTGTGTAATTAATTCTCAGTAATCCATTCAATCGGCTCATTCAATGGAAAGGAGTGCTTTTGGCTGTGAGATTTGCATATCGACCGATGGGATATGCTATTTGCATCGCTAGGCACTTGACGAAGCAATTGAAGTGCAGTTCAGGGCACTTTTATGCCTCAGGGGATCAAACAGATGAGCAGTCGACAGAGCAGACGGCAGAACAACTGGAGGAGCAGACGAGGGGGACGAGTTGAAGGAGCAGACAGACATTGCACTGCCAATGTCAATGACAGACCTAAATCAAGTTAATCAGCAGATTTAAATGCACAAAAAGAAGCATTTGAATCACCGTGCCCTCCGCCCATTTGCACGTTCTCGAAGGACACAAAGGATATATCAATTTGTCAGGTGGCAGCATAATCGGGTATGGCATCGGGCCAAAGGGAAACCCAAGAAGTCTGTCTAACCAAAAACAGATACTTTTTGTGGCTTAAATATCAAATATTCAATGGAAACTAATTGTTGGTCCGACGTATGCTATGAATATTTATAGAACCGTCACTCACTCACTGTCAAAGTCTACGAACCAACTGATGGATATATCCAACAAATCAACGCAAATGACAATTGCCGTAGGGGGTGGTCTGTAGGGTCGTCTGGGGTTCACCCATAAATATTTAACAACGTAATTATGAGAATAAAACAATTAAAACTGGCTATAATTGGAGATTAATTCAATTTGATTAATGGATTACCATTTACCATTTACGAGAATAAAATTGTGCCAGTCAGGTGTGTGATTTATTGAGAAGAGAAAATGCTGGAAATTCTGAAAAATACTCGCAATATCTCAACCAAAAAATGCAATCAATAAAGCGAACCCGATTATAACATTCACCACCCTCCACAAACAAAAACTGTCAATTTTTCTTATAATTAATTCCCAATGTTCGCATTTTCCTTTGACTTGTTTTCCTAACATCTTTGCGCTTCAGTGGAAAAGTCTTTTGTTTGTTTGTTTGCATAAGAAAATCAATCCTCAGCTTTCTGTGTGTTCATTAGCAACAGATTTTCCACCGGATTTAAATCAAAGTTTTCCCCTCTCCCCGCCAAGGTTCATAATATCCGTGCAAAGCTAAAAATAGTCTTGAAATGTAAAGGCAGTGAAGGGAGAACTTTCTATCTGTGGAAAAATGTCAAAGATTTGCAAATAATAGCTATATTTTCACCCCCGTTTTCCATTCTCTTGGTTTTTTCGCAGACATCTTCAATGGCTTTTGAAATTTGCATTCCTCTTCTTAGACTTTCTTGCCTCATAAGCGTTAGGAGGGGGACGGGGGACGGTTGGCTGCTGCTAGCCTTTCTTTGTGAAAAGCGTGAAAACACAACGCGAAAAAATTACTACATTTTTCAATAAAAGTCAACAACAGGCGGTAGAAAAACAACTGGAAAAACATGTGAAAATATTTACATATATACGTAGCGTGGCTGAGTGCGTGATGGTATCAACAGCAGCAGCATCAGCAGCAGCAGCGTATTGGGATGTGCCACAAACGCGGCAAACGGAACAAGCCTGTTGAAGAAAATTTTGTTTTGTGTTGGACAAAAAGTAGAGGAAAATTTGGGGGTAGAATTTCAATGAAAAGGCGAAAATTCGTCTTGAATTTTGTATTGCAAGCAATCCTTTCTGCATGTCCTTATTAACCTTTATAGCCAAAAACTCAATCCCTATAAGGAGCGTTCTGAGAAATTCCATCCTTTCAATAACCTGGGGGATCGCTGCTGGCCAAACTTCATTGTTCAGTTGATATCATGAGAATATTTGGTTCCGTCCCAGTCTCATGAGAGAGTTTTCGTCTCTCCTCAGGTATATTATTCCCCGGTTCCTCGCAGGAATTTGCATCTTGATCCTTATACAGCGCGTGTTGTTCCGTCGGCTCGCCGTTCACGCACTCACAAACTGCCGGACCACTTTCCCGAACAACCAGAATTATTCCTACCAACAGGCACGGTACTCGGCGGCCAGTATTATTCCATTTTTATGCAATTCCAGTAATTGGTCGGTGATTTGTATAGATTGTAGCCGTGCCAATCCCATTGTTCCTGTACTCTCACGCTCCTCCTATCTTTCATTCCATTCATTCAATCCGAGATCATCTATCATTCAGATCATCATTCAGAGATTTCGACTTACAGTATTTCGATCTAAACGGAAATTCTTTGCATTTAAACCTAAGAAACCCTTAATATTTGAACTCCTTAAAAGTTCTTTACACTTTCCAACGAATCAACTCCCACACACACACACACACACACACACACTCACACACACACATCCTTTGGAGGAAATTCTCTGTAATTACCCAAAAACATCTTGTGCCAACGTTCAGCGACCCGCGAAAAAACAATCTCTAGACGAGCCCTGGGTCCGCTCGCTTTCGATTCAATTTGAAGTTGAAGCTAATTTTTGGATAGCATTCGTGGCAAATGCCATTTGCCATTACAAATTCCAGCTGTTCCTTGACCTTTTCAAAAGGGAGACAATGACAGCGAAGGAGCTGCTGCTGCTCCTGCTGCTGCTCCTACTGTTGTCCCTCTATAGCTGGAGGAACAACAATGCCCGTAAGCCGCCTTGAGATGAGCAACATTCCCATCCTCAAAGGTACAATTAAGCGCATCAGAAGCCCTGTACAGAGCCTCCAGTGCAGGTGCAGGAGCAGGGGCAAGGGCAGAGCAGGGGCAAGGGCTAAAAAAGAAAGAACCAAAGAACAAGGGGTTTTTCTCTTTACCGAACAATAACGATATCGAAATATTGTAACAAAGACACAGAGAAAAAAGGAGACAGGCACATCAAAGGCAAAAGACACAGGCATTGTTTGGTAACAAAAATGTTACCTCAAATACATTTTCAAAGATTTGTCCAGCCAAAAAAGTAGACTATAAATATTACCTGTGGAAATCGAAATAAATTAAAGCCAGCCATGGACTCTTTGGCTCACAACGGCAGCATAATTTATGTAAAGGGCGTGGGAGAGGGAGAGAGAGGTTATATAATCTGAGGTTATGCATCCCTGGATAATATATCCAATTCATGCCTTAAAGCCATGATGGATAATTGTAATTAATTCGGTTATGCGATATGGCAGGGAAATTGGTTGTGCTGCGAGTGGCGAGAAAACCCGATTGTATTTAATCAAAACCACTCAGGAGAGAGAGAGAAAAGGTAGCAAATATCATTATTCACATCATCCTTATCGTTTGTGTTAGCAATTAGCGGTTTTAAAGCAATTAAATTACAGACATTCCAGACAAAAAAACACCAACGAGGGGTAGAGGAATAAAACACCTTAATTTACCACCCGACCTTTGAACCAGTAAAAGAAAAGCTAGGAAAGGGGCAAAACAAGATGGAACCATGACAAGAAAAATCCATTTGAATGCGTGTACCCTTTGCGTGTGTGCTTCGAGTTTTATTTAAATATTTATGGAAAACTTACAGTGAAAACATCCTTTGAACGACCTGAATATTTATTATTAATGCTAGAACTATAAACGTAATTACAGGGAAACCTTACCAAACCAACTTTTCGTCTTTTTCAGCTTCCATAAAAACTTGGTGTGGAAACATATTCTATATTTTTTTTCTGTTTTGCATAACCTGCCCCTGGTTTGTGGTGCCCGGAGGCAGAGCCATTAGGAGGAGGCAGTCTTCAAGGTTGTTGTCCTGTTTATTATTTGGTTCCTTTGGCTTTGTCTTTGGGGAATTTTAGCAACCTTGGCGGCGTCTTGTCGCACCTGCAATAACACCCAGAACACACTTTAATTGAAATTCTCTTGTTCTCTTGTCTTGGCAACGCAGTACCTAGGAACAATACAAGTAACATGTTTTTCTGCTAAAGGAAAAGGGTGGAAAATGTCCGGAAATAAGATTTACCCGGAAGAGCTACTCTCCTCTCGCTGGCAAAGCAACAGGGGAATCGAATAAGCTACTGCCTGCCCGTCTTTTGTCTGCATTTGAGTTGGCTCTGACTCAGACTCAGACTCTGCTGCCCGACTCTTGTTAATACTCGTGGCTGTGTTTCGAGTTACTTTTGGCTGTCTTTTGAGATACTTTTAGCTGACTTTTTGGATACACGTGGCTGACTTCTGAGATGATACTTCAGCAAGCAACTGAGAAAGGATTGTCAGGGCCATGTCTTGAAATCAAGGGAAATCCTCTTTGTTTCTCTCTTCCATAGAATTCTCATATCAATTCCATAGAATTTCTCTACACAATTAGCACTTCCTTCTTTCTTTTTATATCCGGTACTCGAAGAGTAAAGGGGTATATTAGATTTGTGGTGATAACGGTTGTGTGTAACACCCAGAAGAAGCGTTTCCGACCCCATAAAGTATATATATTCTTGATCAGCATGAATAGCCGAGTCGATATAGCCATGTCTGTCTGTCCGTCCGTCCGTCCGTCTGTCCGTCTGTCCGTCTTAATTTGCGCCTATATCTCAGAGACTATAAAAGCTAGAGCAACCAAATTTTGTATCCAGTCTCCTGTGTGATCACACTACTCCAAGTGTGTTGCAAAATTTCGCCCCGCCCTTTTCTGCCCGCACAAAGAACGAAAGTCTGTGGCGTACACAATTTTGAAGATACGAGAAAACGCAGAATCATAGAGAATGACCATTTCTATCAGAGTGTTGAATCTGGATCAGATCGGATCATTATTATAGTTACAATGAAGAAAACCATTTCGAAAGTCATCGTTCCCTCTCGCTCTCTCTCACACGCGACCCCATCTGCTTTGCCCATTCGTATTTTTTGACGCCTAGTTCTCAGAGACTATAAAAGCTAGAGCAACCAAACTTTCTATCTAAACTCCTGTGATATCAAACCAGCACGAGTTTATTTCAAAATTTTGGCACGCCCCCTTCCGTCCCCACAAAGGACGAAAATCTGTGGAATCCACAATTTTTAAGGTACGAGAAAACGAAAAACGCAGAATCATGGAAAATGATCGTGTCTAACAGATTGTCGAATCTGGATCAGGTTGGATCATTTTTATGGACAGAAGGAACAAATTAAATTTCAGTGGCTACGCAACGCCTGCCAAGCGCTTACTCATTCCCTCTCTCTCTCTGTCGCAAACACTTGTACGTCTCAAATATGTAGTTATACATGTAGAAATGTAGAAGCAGATGTAAAAAGCATATGCAAACAAAATTGGAAACATGTATAATATTCCAAAAATGATTTGACTTCATTTTTTGAAATATTATTTTTTTCCCAAAATTTAGTTTGTCCCTTTTGCGAACATAAAATAAATTGCATAAATCGCAAGCTCATAAGTATATGTATGTATGTATATACTGACTGAGTACCGGGTATAAGGTAGAGCCGCGGCCTTTGCCGCGGCTCACAACGTTCCCCCTCGTTTTGTTTGAATTGAACTGAAATATTTATACAACTTAATTATACTACCCATTTTTATTCCCGATGTTCGAAGAGTATAGGGTATGTTAGATTTGTTGCGAAAGTTGAAAGGAAGGAAGCGGTTCCGACCCCATAAAGTATATATATTCGTGATCAGCATCAATAGCCGAGTCGATATAGCAATGTATGTATGTCCGTCCTCAGAGACTATAAGAGATAGAGCTACCAAATTTGTATCCAGACTCCTGTGATATCACACTGTTGCAAATGTATTTCCCCGACCACTTTCGCCATCACAAAAGACTAAAATCTGTGGTATCCAGAGTCATAGAGAATGACCATATCTATCAGATGCCCGAATCTGAATCTGAAACTGCAGTGCCTACGATAATGTGGCCTGTTGCTTACTCATTCCCTCTCTTTCACGCACTCTTCATCGTGCAGTGTGGCCCCTCTGTCGGAGGTGGGCCATACTCTCTGAGGAGCGGGGGTAAATGTAGAGTCGCGGCCCTAGCTGCGACTCACAACGCTTCCACTCGCTATTTACTGGAACCATCCGCTATGCAAATATTTGGCTATCGCAAGTAAACACAAAATAAGAAAAACACTTAATATTCCAAAGAGAAACATACTACCGCTACACTGTCCACCCACACGATAAAGGCTTTACAATTCATTGATAAATTCCAGCAAAATGGACTTTAAATTGCACGACTCAAACGATTTTTAATGGGTTTATTTATGCGAGAATTAAATGATCGAATGGGTGGCCCATCCCCCCCCCCCTCCATTCACCATTTCGGATAGTATTTAATATGCTTATTGTGTCGCATGTTTAATGCTCTTAACTGTAATGAAAGTTCGTTTTTTTCCATTTGTGGAAACCCATTCATTTAAAGTATCTAGATATAAGAGGTATTTGCAGATTATAAGGGTTTAGACGCTTTCTAAACGATACAATGAAGCTAAAGGGGTAGTAAATCCAAAACATCTATTTATCTATATTTATCCGTCTATTAATCAATTTATCTATCTATGCATCAAGTATCTACATAAATACATATGTATTTATGGTACTCATCACTATTTTCTATTTTCTTCTTCGATTAAACATAGAAATACGTATGGGTATATTTTTAATATTTGGAACTTTAAAAACTTCGACTTAACCATCCGCCAAAAATGGTTTAAAATCACATAAAAATAGTGAATAATAAAATATTATATTATATTATATCTATCATATTATAATACAGAAAAAAAACGGGAAACAAAACTATATGGGGTATCTTTTAGTCGTAACATTCTTACTTGTTTTTTAGACAAAAAATTAATTACTTTTCCGTTGGATTTAAATGCTATTTTAATTAATTAATGGATTTCTCATTTGGTAATTTCCGCCTTCCTTCTGTCCGGGATAGTCCTTCCCCTCCTTGATGTCTGGCTGTCAAATCTAATTAGATTTTTGGCAAACGATAATCATTCGTTTAACAGCCACAATCAATAGCCAACTAAAATTCACAGAAATTGTATCTGAATTTATACACATATATATATTGTTTTTCACACTTTCGAATGTTTTTTAATTAAACTATTTTTCACTAACTGGTGTTCACTGGTGTTTTTTGTGTGTTTATGCTTTTGTTTTTTGTATTTGATCATCAATTTAAGCGCAAATTGCAACCAATGTCGATTGTCGAATGCCCAATGAAAATTCGATGGAATATTTGCCACAGATAAAAAAAAATTCGATCGCGAGCAGCGAGAACCGCACGATAAAAGCTCACGGAATCAACTGATGGCAGCTCCAGTGCCTGTTAATTTGTGTTTTCTTTTCGTGCCGGTTTCCCATTGATTCCCCAACCCCAAAAACTCACGCACAGATACAGATACGGATACACAGCTACCCAGCTAGCCCAGCACAGATACACAGATACAAAGAGGGGCAGGCGCTTATTTTGTATATGATTTTTTTTTTATAAAAAAGAACTCTGACGTATGCGCGGAGTGGGAGCCACCACACGCAAATTTCAGGTGCAGCCCCACAAAAATCTTAATCAATAAAAAAAAAAAATAGAAAAAAATCCAAACACCAAATTTTCAGGCCAGGCCGGGAGTCTGGGGCGTGTCTCCCGTTGACTGTTTTTTTTATCGTGTGGGATATTTGCTTACTGATTACCTCAGAAAAAAAACATTGATTATGCGGCGATAAGTGAAAGTTTCGATTGTGCCAATTACCATTTAATATTGGATCAAAAGTGTGGCTGTTTAGTGGAGTTTCAGTGTTATCTCTACCAAACACTATTCCTGTACCCTCTCTCCCTCTCTCCCTCTCTTTGTCTATTTTTCTTGGTCGTATCTTGTTTGGTAATTGTTTGGCTTAATACTTGTAATTAAATGTGTAATTTGTTTTACCCAACGATGCAGCAGCAGCAGTGGCAGACAGACTGTAGACACTACTCTACACTGTACGAAAATAATGAATGCAAATTAGAGTTTCATTTTCAAAAGCTTACACCAAAGATATCCTCCAACAATGAATTGTTCAACCCAATTTCGGGGCACAAAAGTAGATACAAAACAACCTCTTCTATTAGTCATAGATTTGGCATACAGACTGGTAATAAAGGAGCCATGTTCTGGCTGTAGAAGCAGACAGTGAATGGCCATGGCTAAAAGCAGACACAGGATATTAGGTAGAATGGCCTTGGAAGCAGACACACAGGGACACACATATACAAGGTCTGGGTCTGGGTCTGGCCCTTGGCAACACAATGTCCATCATTGACACATAATTTGGTAAACGAACAATGAATGTATGCGATGGACATAGACATGGCCCAAAGGTAAATGAGTCCTCACTCAAAATAACAAAAATAACAAGAAAATTTAGGAGAATTCATAGAATGAATGTGCCACACACAGACACGCACACGCACACACACACACACACACACACACACACACACACACACACACACACACACACACACACACACACCTGTGCCATTGATCGACACAAAAAGCAGACAAATAGATATGTATGTAAAAGCAACACGTTCAAGAGCAGGTAATTCCAAAGAAAATGTTTTCCTGACTGCTTGAATCTATGCCATTCTTAGGGCATAAGAAATTCATTCAAATGCTGAATATTTGAAATACAGACCCCGCCCTTTTCTCAGTGCATAATAGAATTCAATGCCCCCTCCAACGGGCCACAGCGATGTAATCAATTTAATTGCCTTTCAATTACCCGAGAAGTCGATATTCGATGTTCGATGTTCGAATATTCAGCCAACAGTTTTGTACAAGCATTCGCCCAATTCGAAAACTTCAATCAATTAACGAATACAAAATAGTTTATAAATGTGTAATCCACCAGTTACAGATACAGCTACAGATACTGCTACTGATACTAAGACTGATATTGAAGAATACTTAAGGTTGTTATTCAAACAGATTCAAACAGAGTATGCCTCTGGCGCTGCTGGTGTGGCATCATGGCGGCCATTAGCATTTCCATGTGAATTGAATTAAAGATTCAAACTAATTTAACTCTTAAATTTCGCATTATCATCAAGAGACTAGAAAACTTCGAAACTGGTATTTGACTTTGGGGACAGAACACTCCGTTAATTTTTGCTTAATTAATTAAATTATTACTTTATTTTAGACGGTACTCCAAGAGTAAACGGGGGTATATCAGATGTAGAAGCCATAAAGCCATTAACTATATACATATATTCTTGATCAGCATCGATAGTCGAATTGGTATACCCATTGAGAGTCTTAATATCAAAGACTATAGGAACCATAGATGTTGGATTTTGTTAACTATGATACTCCTATGATTTGGAACGGAATGAAGTTTATTTTACATCCAAGTTATATGTCATCCACAATTTGAAAGATACTAGAAAATGGCAACTGCAGAATCCAAAATACTTATCATACTTACTATAATGGGATAACTATAATAGGTAGAAAAGAAAACAATCTGGGCTCATGGAATATCTAGATTTCGAACACTATTTATAAAAAATTATTATTAATATATATATATATTTTTATTATTTTTATAAAACAAAATACCTGCACTCTCGCTGACCCAAATATTTATTATATAAAAAAAAGATTATATTTTATATTAAATGTATTTACATATATTTCAATGAAATTAATACCTTAGGGTATCTGAGTGTCGAAACACCTGCCGCCTGTAGTCCAACGGTTTAACTGGTTTTACTTTATTTTATTGCATGGGGCAACGCAGGCAGATTTTGGTGAAATGTTAACTCGAAATTAATTTCATTTACATCCACCCATTTTCTCCCCATATGTATTCCCAATAAATTGTCTGATTTACCTGTCAGCGATGGGGCGGAAAGCGGTCTGTTCTTTGATTATTTGGCTCGTGAAGTGAGTCTCTTCCTGAAAGTCAAAAGATTCGATAAAAACTCAAATGAAAAATTTCCCAACAATGATGTTTATTCCCTCCCCTCCCCCAACTTCCAATGAGTTCCACTTAACTTTCGTTTGGATTCGGTATTTTTTTTATGGCTGTAATTAAATGCATTTATGCATAAATTCCGCATCGCCGCAGAAAGCGAATGTTAACAAGCGATTGACTTTGATTTACATCCTTTAAATCGATTCCATTAGGGAAGGCAGACAGACACTCCCATTCGACGCCTCTTTCTCCCGTTAATGGGAAAATCAAATAAAACAAAAAACGCGAAAACAACAAAAATGGGAATATGATAATGATTTTGAATCATTTCTGCTGTCTGGCTTCCTTCCGCTGAAGCAGTGAGAGGCGACGACGATGGCACGTGCTAAACTTTGCAGAGAAATATCATCTTTTCCTTTTACACTTTTCCCGCTCTCTTTTTCTTTTTGTTGCATAGATCTTTGGACTTTGGAACACTTTGGAACACTTGGACTCTCAAGCACGTGGCGCCCCTTTGGGGGTGTTAATTGGTTAAGCATGCCATATAAATGGAACTTGCTTGAAGAATCAAATCGAAATGCCATAAAAAAAAACTAAACAAAAGTTGAGACAAAATTAAGAAAGAAGCAGCTAATTGTTGATTAGCAGAAATATTCGTATCTGAGGTTTATACGGGGGCAGGGTGGGTACAACTGTCCGTAAGGATCCAACACTGGTTTCAGAAGGTGTGTTTGTTTGTTGCTAATGGATTAAGAGTTCTCCGTTTAGCCACACTTCTGATGGAAGAGGAGAATATCTGGCATTAATAGTGTTTGAAAAGAGCCCTTAATCTCTCCTTCTTTCAACGTTAGGCGTACGCTCTAGAGACCAACAAATTTGCTAAGAAATTTCAATTCTTAAATTACTTTTTAACCCATTCCACATTGAATGGAGCTTAACCCCTTGAGGGTGGGAGGATTATCATAAATTTAAGGCACACCATTTTCGGGCCCTCGTTCTGTGGAAAAAAATAAAAAATATAAGCCCCTCATTTGGCCGAATGTCAAGTTTTCTCGCAACTCAATTTGTGCTGTTGGGATAACGATTGATAAGGATAACGACGCAACGACGCACGCTATTCCTTTAACTAGTTCGTATGAAAACGAAATTCATATACATTTTATTTCGAAAGAAACTTTGTCCTTTTGATAATTACGAGTTGAATGTTGTGCTGGGCGTCAGCTTCATACACAATTTGAGCTGCAGTTTCAAGTTCGTTCAAGCAATTACCACGGAACTCGGATGGGAGTGGGAGTGGGGGTGGAAGTGGCATCGTGTGGGGGGTGCAACATCCAGCAGCAGCTGCTGCAAATTATGAAGTGCCATGAAAAAGTTTTCGCCATTTTCCTTTTCCATTTGCCCTTCTCTTTGCCCTTCTTTCAGCGGCAGATAAGAACGTGACAGGAAGCAGCTTTTGGGCTGAGGTTTGGCTGTAAGAAATTTCCACAAGTTGGTATGCCTTTGACCCTTTTGTGGAAATTCGATTGGAAATTGGGACTCGTTCTGTTAAAACTACACTTAAAATATGCTTTAAACGGCTTTGAAATATTCTCTGGAAGAGCATGAGGACCGGATCACTACGGATACAGTAATCTATCAACTCTGGTATTCCACAGAAATTCCACGAGTGCCCAAAGGCTTGGGATGGTTTCCACACACAGTTTGGTTTCTCTCCTACTTAAAGCATAGATTATTGCTACTTCCTTCCGGATGAGATATACAAGAAAAGGCGTACTTCTCAAAAGACGTTGAAGTTTCCAGTGAAGGCTCATCGGTCCTGGAATCGAGCATCTGATTGATGAGGCGCAGAGTCGGGGATGTGGCATGTCGAGAGGATGTTAAAGGCTGAAGGTAGGCCACTAGGGAGGCTACTCCTTGCAGCCCTGTAGAACGGAGAATTATATGGGAGCTGTATAAGTTGTAGGGACAGTATGTAGGGTTTTGCCTTGTCAAATACGATTTTCGCTATTTTTGTAATATTTTTCCCCCAAAGGCCCAAATACAGAAATATATGCCATACAAATATTTACTCCGAGTCCAAGCCGAAGCGGCTTTCAATTTATTCATTTACTCGTACATACTACATATGTACATATATGCAATAATTTTTTGCATTATTTGTTGTTGTTTATGGAGCACAGGGTTTCGGCTTCGATTGCTGCTGCTTTCGTTAATTAAAATGTTGTTAACATTAGATTTTGAGCGCGTGATGCAGCGGCCGGCCCGGCCTGGCCCGGCCAGTTGGCGGCATTTAATCCGAAGCCGCTTGGCAAATAAATAATTCCATTTCCCGCAGATACGAATATTTTTATCTGCCTTTCAGTGGTGTTTTATTTATTGTAGTATCCCGCGCGCGGGGCGCTCTAATTATTTCTTTATTTCTATTTGCCTTTAATGTAGAGCACAGCATCGTCCAATAACAAACATTGAAAAATGAATTAAGATTCGCATAAAAAACAGCAGCAAAAAGAACAAGCAACAAGCAGCAAAAAGAACAAAAAGACAAAAAAGAACTCTTTTTTTTTGTTCGCTCAATTCCATTTGATGCCATAATATTCAGTTTTTTAATGACCCAAGGAATCGCCGCTTGCTTGCTTGTTGTTATTGTTTTTCCTTTTATTCTAAACAATTTTCAGATAACAACATTTTATTCGAAAATATTCCATACGTAATGTTTACCCTTAAAGATGAGGTATTCTGTGTCTGACGAAGTGCTTGCGACTCTTTTTAGACTTTTTTCTATCCAAATTAATCTAATTAATCTAATCTATTCCGTAAGCAAGTTGTAGAAATATCAGATAATAACTCGTGCATCGGTATGCATTACTATTTGTGATTAGTCCCAAAATTAATGAGAAACATTATTATTTATTATTTTATAAAAAATATATATAAAATATTTTAATAAGCTTATTTTGCCCTTCAATCACTCCATTAGTAAGTATATCATATGTATCTATCCATCTGTAACAACCTTCTTCTAGGGTATCTATAGGCTTGTACCCCTCCCATAAACCCTTCCCTTTCAGTAGTATTTCATGCACATCATCAAATTATGTAGCTGTACGTATCTCTGGTATCGCTTTGTATTTTTGTTTGGGCTGTTTCGCTGTTTATTTTTTTATGGCTGCACGGAAGGAAGCTGCGCATTCGAATGGAACCAAATGAATGGAAAATGTATGGACATGAATGTGGAATTCTTTCCCAAGTGTTGTCATATGTGTTTGTCTTTGGCTGTAAGGGAAAATTACCAAATAAAAAGAACTCAGTTTTAATTGCTGTGGAATTCTTTTCAATGTCTGAACTTTTTTTGATGATTTTTGTGATGATTTTTGTGATTTGCTAAAAATTTGCCAGACATTTTTTGAAATGAAAAGGAAAACTTTTTCCCCTTTTTTTCTCTTGAATTTTTCTTTTTGTCTGGAATTTGTATCTCTGAATAAAGTTTTCCACAAAAAATGCTTCGGAGTTTCAACAAAAATATATGTAAAGTGTATTAAAGCCATTTCATTTTCGATTGTGGGCTAGTTTCACTTACAAATTTAAAGAAAACTTGTGGAAAAGCATCCATCTAAAATTGTGTGAATTGTGTGTAAAATTGAATTGCCCTAATCCTTCTTTTGGACTGACATTCATTAAAAATATTATTTTAAGCCTCCAGTAACGTCTTCCTTTCATAGCCTCTGAGTCTGGTTTCCGTTTAATTAATTTTTCCAATGAATATCCCAACACATACTCGAGAATTCTTTGCAAAAATATTGCTTTATTTAACAAGATAAATCTATTAGCCTATCACAAATTGCTCTCAGCAGCAGCAGCAGCTACACATGCTCGTCGTGAATGCATTTTCCGAAAGGCAAAATAGCCAAGAGAACTTAAGCTTCACTGCATTTGCGAGGGAGTGCGGATAGCGGTAGGTGGGCGATAAAGCAGGGTTAAACATAAACATGACTTTACTTAAAATAAAGTAAAAAAAAAAACAAAAAAAAAGAGCAAGAGCTGATATCTCCAGTAAAAACTTGACGTAGATGTGGGTTGAAAAATTCCCAAGGTTTCTTCCGCACAAGATGTTGCCTAATAAATTGTTTATAAAAGTTTTACGATCTTTTCGTGTATGTGTGTTTGTGTGTGTGTGTGTGTGTGTATATGGTTTGTGGACTTTTGGGCGTGCTGTACCGTGACATCTGAAGACGTCTTAGCCATAAGTTTGTCTGTAGCCTGCGAAATAATAGTAGAGGGTTGTAAGGCATTAACAAAAGAGTTGCACAAAAACAAGAAAAAATCCGTAAGATGCTTTTAAGCGGCAGCTGTATCCGAGAGATAAGCACACAAATTAATTAAGTGAATGAATGAATGAGGGAATGTGGGAATGAATAAATGACAAATTGACACATTTTGAGTGTGCAATTGGGCATATCCGTTGGCAATTTGAATTTTTAACGACAAAACAACAAATGAATTATAAGCAAAATTAAATTAGTAGCAGATTCTGTTTTATTGTTATAGAATGAAATGAGAGGAAAGAGAGGAGTAGAAGAAGAAAAAAAAATGAATAAATAACATAACAAAAGGCAATAACAAAGCGACAAATGGGAGATCACAGAAAGATACTTAGTCATAGCCGCGATACGAGGAGTAGGAGGGGGAGGAACCATAGCCAGAAGAGCCATAAGAGCCATAGGAGCCGTAGGAACGATCTGGCATCTGCTGGCGATGTTCTGGCAGGCCCAAGCGATCTGTGTTCTCATAGTAGCCATAGCCACGATTCCTCTGGCCCTGGTAGTCGCGCTGCCAGTAGCCTGAATATTGCCTTAAACCGCCATTACCTCCATAGCCGCCATAGCCGGCATATCCTCCTTGAGAGCCCAGGATGTTTGTTGTGGGATAATAGCTGCCTCCAGTATTCGGATAGCCGCCAGTCGTTGGATAATAGCTGCCTCCGGTAGTGGGATAATAGCTGCCTCCAGTAGTGGGATAATAGGCGCCTCCTGAACTGGGATAATAGCTGCCTGAATTGCCGTAATATCCATTGTTGTTATACCCATAATTGTAGCCAGGATATGTTGTTGGTCGCTGGTAATTATAGCCATAGTTTGGATATCCACCAGTGCCGCTACCAAATAGATTCAAAACTAAAGAAAAAGGGGAGAGTCCGATGAATACATGAATATCTTCAATCCTCCCCATCGAACATTCTCCTGATTGAACACTTACACTTTGCTGAGGTCTCTGCCGTGGCCAAGTCTCCTCCAGCTGTCCTAGTGGTGGCAGGCAGGCTCTCGCTCCAAACTCCTGCAACCATTACAAGCTGCCAGAAAACAGGTTTTCGTTTATAGAAATTAACAACAAATTGGACCACCAAACACTCACCATTAGCATAAACAGCTTGAACATGTTTCGTTTCTGTGTATGTGTGTGTGTGTATTGAAAAAAAGGAACTTCTTTGGATTCGGAGAAGCCAAGTGGTAGCCAAGACAACGTCTATTCACAGCGACTGTTGTACGTTAAATAATTCTGCTTCTCAGACGGAGAGGCCAATTTATATTTTTCATTTTACGGCTGAGTTGCTACGTTCCTCAAACTTCAAGTTGCGCTTACCTCCGCTAGCAGAGATACAAAGATACAGCAACGACACCGCCGACACAGAGACAGAGACAAACAAAGACCTCCCCCCAAAACAACACCCCCACCCCCACCACCTCTGCCGCGAACTCTCGCACTTGTCGCACTTTTTGTTGTTTTGTTTTGTTGTTTGTCTCAAGTTCAGTATTATTACTCATACGTCATGTAAACATGGGCAAAACGTTCGCTTCGTTAAGATACCTGGGAGAGAACTTCTGTTGAGAGACAGACAGAACTGCAACGCAACCCAACGCAAATGATACTCAATTCTAGACACTTTTCGTGTGATTATCTAGTATTATAAAATAATATTCGCAAAGTGACAAAATAAATGCCTCATTTTGGAGTCAGTGCGTGTTTAATTTTTTGGTTGAGCTATTTACCTTTCAGATAACTTTAACAAACACAAATAGTAAAAAAAAAGCTGAAAAAAAAGAAACAACCTCCGCTTCGATAATCCTCTCTCTCTTTGTTTATCCCCACAGTTCACAGATCGCATTTCTTTCAAGTGGGCCGCTTTTGCTTGTTTAGTATATCTTTAATTCCAATTATCCACAGAAAGTTTGTTGCACAAATATTTACACAACTAGACGCTTGAATGGAGTGTGGTGTGTGGTGTGGCTTGGTCTTGCATAATTTCCGAACAGAATAAACCCTAGATTTCATAATCATTGTGGTAGTTTCATTCATAAAACTCTGGAGTACCTATGGGCCATTAACTAAAGAAGAGACCACACCCCACAATGGGAATGGAAATTGAAAAAATGTGTGAAATGTTATATGTGGGCTATTACCATGCGGGTATTACAAATCTTCAGCTATTGACTTGTCACAGAGTCGTAAAATCCATCCAAAGCCCCAAAAAAAAACTGGGTTACACATCACTTCCAAGGCTAGACCACAAGCAAAATATTACGCAAAAATAAAAACAAGTGCTTAAAGTGCCTTTGTATTTGTTTGGAGAAAGAAGAAATTTAATTGCAAATATTTTCACATTATTTACAGCATTACAGCAACGGTGGGCGTCCAAAAAACCACAACAAAAACAAAAACAATGAACACAAACCCTTATCACCACTTGTTTTTTGCATTCTCTTCTGCACATTGCATTTGTTTATTTTACTTATTTTTTTGTTGCATTCTCTGTCTAGAGTCCCGCTTGGACGCTGCATGCATTTTGTGATTTATTTCTCGGTCCCTGATCCTTGGCTGTGCAATGGAGCTGTGTTTTTGTTTTTGCAGCACTCTAGGCAATGCTATCAAAGCCGTGACCACCGCTCAAAAGCAAAACAAAAATTTCCATTTCCACTGCAGGTTGGCTGGCCCTCCCTCTCTTGTTTCTACTTTTTGATCCCTGATTCAGTAACCAGAATTTTCCATTGAATACCATTCCAAGTACTCGGTGGATATTTGGGCAGCGGGAGGTGAGAATTTCCGTCGTCGGCCACAATTTAACGCACAATAAACGTCGGTAAAAGCAAATAACAAGGTTGCAAGCAAAATAACTCGACCAAGAGATGACCCTACAACCGATGTATTCTACATTTATCAACATCGAAAAGTCAGGCATTCTATTATACCCCTGGAAACCCTCTGGGCAGCAGGGAATCGATAAACATAATTCTCACTTACATTTCCACAAAAATATATATTTTTCCAAATGTGTTTCTTGGAATGTAATACGCAACGTTTTTTGTCTCTGACCCTGGACCTGGACTGGGAGCCCTTATGGCATTTTCGAGGGCGAGTTCTAGCTAAAAGCGGATTGCTTTTGCCAAAAAAGTTGCACTCAAAAGCGGGCTCCAAACTCAAGGCAGGCAAAAACTTAAAATGAAGCACGTTCCAGTGAGGAAAATGTTTTTCAATCAAAAGTAGAGTCTTGATTTGTTATTCATAATTCAGAGTCTACTTTTAGGGGTTTCTTTTTTTACAAGTTTTCAATAAAATAAAGCTCCATGAAATGCCGACGGGTGGCGCCAGTCAGTGAAACGTGAGATAGAGAGAGAGAGAGAGAGGAATGCGCAGAGAAATGTTAAACCTTATCATAGCATAGCTGGGGTTGTATTTGGTACATCTTGGAGTGCTATGTCATTGCAAAATCGGTAGAGAATTCACTGTGAAGTAGACCACATTTAAGACACTTTAAAAGCTTTCGGTACTTATGCTCACACGAAATTTGGCTGTTTTTTGAGGGGTTTGGTCACGCGGCAAGGTCCGCGGCTCTACTTTTTTACCCGATGCTCAATCTGTATACAAGTGAGCCTATGATTTATGTAATATAGCTATATAGACTCGGCTATTGATGCTGATCAGGAATATATAAAATGTATGGGTTCAGATCCGCTTTCTGCTTGGTGTTACAAACATCCACCAAAACACGAATGTGTTCTTAAACTCTCTTCACCCAGTGTGGCTAAGGCGCTGGCGCAGGCATGTACTCAAAAGAGCGTATCACCTGTATGCCTCTCTCTTGCTTTCCAGCGCTAGCTCTCTCCCAGTGTGGCTTAGCTTGTCCGACATTCCCTCTCTTTTTCCACCCCTAGCTCTCTCTCTCTCTCTCTGCATCGCTTGCTCTTTCCCAGTAAGACTCGTTTTTAATTTGTTTTTCTTAATTTTATTTAATTTCATTTAGTTGCTTTTTTGACATATAACAATTCAATATTCCGTCTCAATCATGATTAGAGTAGACATTAAATAAACTAAAAACTAAAGTTGGTAAAGAAATAAGGAAATAAAATGAAATGAAATTAAAAAAAAAAAAATAAAAAAAGAATACACAAAATGCATAATAAACAACATGTCACAAAACAATTTTTTCTTAATATTTTCTTCTTTCACATTTTTTATCATCGCTCTCTAAAGTGGGAATTATTTTAGTCTACAATTTCACAGGCAGATTAAACACAAGAAAAAAAGCGAACACATCAATTGATTCTCAACTTCAAAACACTTAGACGCTAAGACTGGAAAGTGGATTAGTTTTTTGTGGGGAGGTTTGGGAGGAGTTGGAGGAGGATTCTGGATCGGGATTAAAAGCGGGATCTGGGAGAGGGTTTTTTCATCGTCAGGGCGTCAGGGCCGTTGTCTTAGTTCGTAGTCTCAACCTTGATCTTGTCGTCGCTAGTCTCCTTGATCTTTTCAACTGGCAGTGGATCAACCAGTACTTTAGCTTCCTCAGAGGCAGCTGGTTTTAGCTCTTCGTAGGTGGCTGGTACTGGTACTGGTTTAATCTCTACTTTGACCTCTTCGGAGGCGGCTGGTACTGGTAGAACCTCTTTAACCTCTTCAGAGGCACCTGGAATGGGCTTAACCTCGACTTTAACATCTTCGGAGGCAGCAGGAACGACTGGAACCTCTACTTTAGCTTCCTCAGAGGCAGCCACAACCGGTTTAATCTCTACTTTGGCCTCCTCAGAGGCAGCAGCCTTGACCTCCTCCGCCTCGGCCTTCACTTCCGTGGCCTCCGTTTCGCTCGTCTCTCGTTTCTTGTGCAATCTGCTTGGCAAATTCTGAGTGCAGGAACAGGGACACATGCACTGATCCTTGGGGGCACCGCCCGTGAACACCGAATGCAGGCTGAAGGCATTCGGTATGGCCGCTGGCTGTACGCCCAGCGGGAAGGGATCGACAATGCTGTTTTGATGCTTGTCGCTTGTGTATATGGAATTCTCATCACAATTCGAGTAGTACTCCTGTGGCAGGATCACCACCGGCATAAGAGCGATGACAGCACCCTTGGGTATCTTATCCGGCGGATAGAAGGCCGGCTGTCCAGGGGCTTGGGGTATCACGGGCAATTGTGTGAGTGACATGGCATTGATTATGCTGCCGAAGTTCGCTTGTCCATTGAAGCCGGAAAATTGTTTGTTAAAGTCAACAGAGGCAGGATTTTGGGGATAGTTGTTACTAGTGTGGGAGTGAGTGCTTGTGGTGGTTTGAGTGGTTTTCGATGAGTGGTGCGTCTTATCGTTGCAGACACAGGTGTCGCCGCTGTTCGGATACGCAGGCACATGCAATGGTGGAGAGGGACGTGGAGTTACTTTTGGTTCAACAACATAAGATTGTTGTGGTCTTGACGTCGTCGTCGTCTGTTGTATGGGCTGTCTGTACGGTGGTGGCTGTTGTGGCACCTGTGGCGTATGGTATTGTATGGGTGGACTGGAGACCTTTTCAAAGGGTCTCGGTGTAGATGGCTGGTAGGCAGTAGGTCTGGGTGTCGATGGCTGATAGACAGTCGTTCGTGGAGTCGTTTCGTATCGTGTCACCACTGCAGGAGTGGGCGGTGTTTGTGGTATGTTTGGTACAACGTACTGCGGTCTCTGTGTTACTGTATGAATATCAATATTACCGATTGTTACTGGTGGCTTATTATCCTTCTCAATAATGATAGCCGGGACCTTTGGCTGTACAATCGTTGTCGTTTGGAATGGTGGAACGGGAACAGGAACGTTGGGAACGGGAGCAGGAACATGGTGTTGGGAAGGTGGTGGTGGTTGAGGTTTTGGGAAAGAAGGAGGAATATAGGTTAGTGGTGGCTTTGCTGTGGTTGTGGTTGTGGGTTTGCTTGTGGGTGGTTTCTTTTGCACATAATCATTATTGTGTTCGTAATTGGGTTTGAAATTAATTACTGGTGGCTTCGGGGGTGGTTCGATCTTAATGGTTTGTGAATAGGATGGTGGGGGTGGTATCGAGATTTTACCCGGTTGATCTGGCGGCAGGTATCCGGGTGTATCCTTGTCCGAATGCCTGGGATCGGTGGGGGGTACACGGTTACCGTTTGGTGGTGGTGGACCTGGTGGTCCTGGGCGGTCGGGTCCGGGTGGTCCTGGACGGTCAGGTCCGGGTGGGCCAGGGCGAGTTGGGCCGGGTGGGCCGGGAGGTCCTGGGCGTTGGGGTCCTAGGGCGAAGTAGATTTTCGAGTTAGTAAAGAGAAGTTCTCTTGTCTTTTACGGGGGTCGGGGGTTTACCTGGTGGGCCTGGTGGTCCTGGGCGAGTGGGGCCGGGTGGGCCGGGTGGGCCGGGAGGGCCATATGGTCCTGGCTTGGTTGGTCCCTGAGGTCCAGGTGGACCGGGAGGTCCAAAGGGTCCTGAAAGGAGTCCTTTATGTTTCGAACTAAAATTTTTAATGGAAATTTTGAGACCTACCTTTAGGTCCGGGTCTAGTGGGTCCGTTGGGTCCGGGAGGTCCTAGATTTTATGGAATTTAAAAAGAAAATTTAAAAAACCTTTTCTAAGCAGATCCTAAAGGACTACGGATTCTTTTCTCTTAAGCATACCTGGTGGACCAGGGGGGCCGGGTGGTCCGTTGGGTCCGGGGGGTCCTTTAGGGCCTGAAAAAAGTCATCAACGATTACAAAATCATCCTTTAAGAGCGTGTCTTGCCCAGTTTTTATCTTACCTCCAGGTCCCTTGGGTCCTCCAGGGCCGTTGGGACCGCCTGGTCCTACACCGCCGCCGCCGCCATTGCCGCCGTTGCCGCCCTCACCGCCGTAGCCGCCCTCGGGTCCAACAACGTGGACATACGGAGGTGCTGGCGGACCGGTAGGGCCTTCAACGTGAACATATTTGCCCGAATCATCGTGATAATATTTGCCATCATTAATACCTGACAGAATAGAAACAGGATATATGAATATATCGTTCTGCGAAGGATCTGTAGAGTTTTAAGAGCCTTACCTTTGTAACGTCCATCTTCACCTCTATATTTACCGTTGCCTGGAGAGGAAGAGCGTAGGGGATGTGGAAATCATTCGATTAGTAAACATTTTATAAACGTTTTTTCAATTCAAATTAACTACTATTACAACTACTAGCTACACTAATCACTAGCTACAGTAAGTACAGAAACTAAATTACAATACAAAAAAGTGCTACAAAAAAAAGGAAAAAGAGGGGACTACCGACTACCGACACCACAAAAAAATAATAACAACAGAAGCGGCAAAAAATAAACAAGGATAATGGATTGGTTAGCATCAACATCTATAAAGCATATGGGAGGATTAGACCAGAAATCGATTAATGGTTATCGATCCTATATCGATTATAAGAGGGGGTTAAGGAATTAAAGGAGTTTTTTTTGGTTAGTTTTTGTTTCATTGCTCAAGCGTTTCATCTTTTTTTTTGTCGGGTGCATTTATTGTACAATATATGAAAGTGTATGTGTGTGTGTATGTGTAGGTGTGTGGTGTGCATGTTTGTGTGTGTGTGTGTATCTGAAGAATCGGTGCAAGCATGATTGATATGTATATATATATACACATATATCTGTGTGTGTTTTTCATTTCTTTTTTAACTTTTTTTTTTTTTTTGGGTGCATATAAAATATATAGAAAGGAGCTATATATATGGTATATACATATATAGTTTGTGGAATTTGTGCGCTCATTTGAGAAAGAGAGAGAGAGAGGTGCTCTAAAAAAAAAACGTGCCCTATATCGCCTAAACATATAGTATAGTGTGTGGTTTGGTGCTTTCTGAATATAGAATATTTGCAAAAAAAAAAAACATTAAAAAAATCAAAGAAAATGAATAAAAATATTTATATATTGCTGATCTTTGGCTGAAAGTAAACGAAAGTAAACTTAAAATAGTTTAAAATGTAAATAAATTATCATCTAAAAAGAGACATAGACATAAGTTAAGGGAATCGCTTAAAGAACTACGAGAAAAGCCTTTAAAGAAGCAAAATTTGAACGAACATTTCGGGGATCGTTTTACCCTTAATGATAACAATCATGAGTTGAAGACCCCTCTCTATGTATATCCTCCACAGCTCGTTCAAATTTTGATCTCCAGGGGCGAGGGGGGTTGTTGGTGCAAGGCTAACCTGATACGTATCCAATGGCCCCAGGAAAACCGGTATCGGTGTGCGTGTAGGTGCTCGTGTAGGTACCCTCACTGCCAGGACGATAGCTACCGCCAGCACCGACTCCAGCACCACTACCCGTGCTATAGCGATCACCAGCACCGACACCGTTGCCATTGCCAGTGCTGTAGCGATCGCCAGAGCCGAAACCAGAGCCGCTGCCGGGACCAGTAGCATCGCCATTGGCATTATATTGACCCGATCCTAGACCTGTGCGATCTCCATCCTTGTATACCGGTTTTCCTGAGGCTCCGCCTCCCGCGCCGACAGGGCCCAAGGGTCCTGGGGGTCCAGGGGGGCCGAAAGGTCCCTTGGGTCCGTTAGGTCCCTTTGGACCACCAGGACCGTTGGGTCCAAAACCACCGAATCCTCCATTGCCGCCTCCTGAGCCGCTGCCGCCGTTGCCTCCGTTGCCTCCATTGGGACCAACCACATGGTTGTAGGGATTGTTATCCGGCTTGTATTGGCCATCATCTAAAAGAACACGAAATACTAGAGTCCGTGGCCGTGGGGGGATCTGAGAGGTCAGTTCTCACTGTTGCTGCCCGGAAGCAGGGTGTTCACAGAGTGGAAGGATGGTGCCTGATCCCCAGGATACTCGCGATGCGTGTGTCCCTTGTCGGTGCCAAAGAGTCCCGTGCCCTGGGGCACCAGCGGACCGGTTGGCTTGTGGATGGGCAGACTCTTCTGGTCGGAACCCTTCAGTACCGGAATGTTCACCGAGAACGAGGGTATGGCATCCTTGCTACCCTCCTTTTTCTTATACTAGAAGATCGATATATCAGTGAGGATTTGATCTGGAGAGAGAGTTCTTTTCCTCCTCGTTTATATCCTTACATCATTCTCCACAAAGTAGGGGATGCCCGACTGGGCGCCGTTGGCAAACTTGCCGCATCCAATGGGGAAGTAGAGTTCGTGCCACTGCAACAGAATTCCTGGCGCCGAGGGACCACCATCCGTCTCATTATACAAATGCGGCGGGAAGGTCTCGACTGGTTTCTCCGGCTCCACTGTTCTATAGCCATGGGCATCGGCCACATAATGTGTGGCACGGAGCAGATGGTAGGGATCGATCAGACCGTAGCAGCCGTAGGTGACGCCATCGGGACCACGGGTCTCATGATGGAAGTTCCCTGTCTTTCCCACATCATAGCCATAACGATAGGCATCTAGTTTTTCGATCGTTTACGTTTCATTTGTTTGTGGATATTTGTTTGTTTGTTGTTGTTGTTGTTGTTGTTGAAAGAGTAATGTTTTTAGAGGTATAACTTTTTGTTTGTGCTGTGTGTGTTGTGAAATTTTGGTGTGTGACAAAACCTGTAAAATGTAGTTTAGATATCCCTAAGAATCTCTAACGACTTGACTATCAGATGTTCCCCTAAACTCTCTTCTGAACCTACAAATCTTTCGTAAAAGGCGCTGGTAACTGCAAAGGTTTCGTTCAACCAAAGACATTTTAATAATAAGATGAAGAGACTCCAAGCCAAAGAGCTCTCCTCTCACTCTTTTAGGCTCTCAAATTGTGTGCTCAAGGAAGAGAGTGGTTCTCACTGCATTTTTGGTGTTCCTCGTTACATCTTATTATTAATGTTGCCTTGGGAATAGTCCTAACCATATGGGATATTTTTTTATATAGGTAGTATTATAGTATATAGAAAATGTTGGTGTTTTGTGTGCTGTTGTTGTTGTTGTTGAGTTTTTGTTGTTGAGTTTGGTTGTTGTATAAACTTTTTTTAACTAGTTTTTTTTATTGGTTTTCTTATTTTTTTGTGTGAGAGGAGGGTATGAGTATGCAAAAGCTTTTTTTCATATAAAGTTTCATGTTTTTCATACAAGAAAAGTATGTAAAAGAAAGAGATAGTAGCATAGAGAAGGAAAAGAGACATATATAGAGAGAGAGAAAGAGGGAGAGAGATATAGATAGATGGTTGTTTGATTGATTGATTGATTGATTTGATTGAGCGTATATATATATATTTACAATTTGAGTCTACGATTTCTACTGGGGTGAAATTTTTAGTAAAGCTGCTACAAAAGAACATACTACAAAGGACATTCTAATGAAGAACGAGGGTGGTGGTAGGGGGTATACAAATACTTAGGATTATGGTACTACTAGTACTAACAACTACATTAACAAGAATTGGTTTTATCTATGAAAAAAACACTAACTAAACTGCATGGAATGGGTGGATAGTGGGGGTTTTTATAGGATAGATACAAAATACAAGGAGATTCTAGGACAATACTTTACATAAATTAATGGTTGTTTCTTTTTTTTTTTGATTGTATGTTGTCTTTGTAATGGTTTTATAAGCGGCTTATTACAACGTTATAGACAGCGGCGAAATGGTTACGGGATGTAGGGAAACGTGTTCGTCACTTACTTGTGTCAAAGTTAGAGGAATAATATTGTTGGTTCGTTGTCTTTTGATCGTTTATATCGAGTATAAGACGACGATTCTCTGCATCGAATTTGGCAGAGTAAACGCATTGCACCAAGAAGATGCAAGCGACGACCTGTAAAAAAAATCACAAAAGAAAATGATTAATGGTAGCAGATGTTGAAAAGATTTGTCACATTCAAGTCACGCCCCCACACCCCACACACCCTACACATACACACACATACACACACGCATAGACCACAAAGTGTTTAAAATGTAAGTCTTAACTACGGCTTTGACTCCGGCTTTTAGATTTGCATATGGAGACAGACGATGACTCAAACCAGCAACAGCAACAACAAAAACAAAACCAAAAACTTGGAAGTTTTGAGCTCGTTTTTAGCGTCTCGTCTCGTTTCGTACCATCCCCGCAGCAGTCCCATTTAGATCCGGTTCGATTCGTTCCCCAAAAAAACAGAAAAATGCCCCAAAATGTCAAAGGCATAAAATAATCAAAGCACAACATTCCTTGTGGCTTGTGGCATCACTCGTCAAAAAAACGGTTTGACGGACGGTTTTTGGCTTAAGACTAGAACTGGAACTTGATTTTATATGCTAATTTCCTTCGATTTGTCACAGTCGCTGCGAAAAATGTCAGCCACTTTGCGAAAAGAAAAAATTACTTCAAGTTAAAGACGAAACTTGAAGTTGGCTTCCACTGACACAGACAGACAGACAGTTTAATGGACAATTAGCCGAGTTCTTAATGCACTTGTCGACATTTTAGAGTGGCAGTCATACTAAAATTTAATCATTGAATCATTGAATGTACATACATATGTATGTATGTATGCCACATAATCGAGGGCTCTTTTTCGTTTAGTTTTAGTTTAAGATTTGGTAGTTCTTGGATTAGCATAAATTCTCCATCGAGTTAATTTAATTCAATCCACAGTTCCGGCTTTGTGGCCATTTCCTTATCAGAAACGAGTTGTATTATTCGAATTCATAAAAGGCAGTCATATTTCTTAAATATGTCTCTAGGCAAAAGGAAGACACTCGCAAAAGACCTTCACATTATGCTAAATACAATAACAGTTCGATTGGTTTATGATCTTTGTTCGATTGCGAAGCCTCCTCTTCAATCAGCCTCTAATTATGTGCCTTCATCTCTTCGATTAATGAGGGTGTATGTCTCTGAGGGCTTGTCGTCTCTCAGGTTAAAAAGAGATGTCTGGTAATTACTATTTTCCCAATGCGATTTGCTCACTGAGACCAAGCACAACCGATCTCATATCTCACTTTTAATACTTTTGCTTGCAGTCGTCTCTGCTTCGTGTTTTAGGTTGAGCCGAACACGAATGAACATGTAATAACAATAACAGCAACAACAACACAAAAAGTGTCTTTGCCAGTGAGCACAGCTCGAAAGGTGTCTGTCTGTCTGTCTTTGTCTTGTCTCAAAAGGTGGCTGCTGCAGTTGGCGTGGGTGTGAGATAGAAAGAAAGACTGGGAGCTTATCTCTTCGCGGAGCACTAGCACACTGTCCACGAAAGTTCGCTTCAAAACGAAGACGAAAAAAAGGGTGCCAATGGCTGCAAACACAGAATTGAATGTGTCTACCTACAACGTTAGGGTATTTAAACTTCGTTGACGGCTTCGTTTCCTTCAATTTCTTTGAATGTGTGTATCTGAGGGTTTGTATTGGTTGGAAGGTTGAAGAGAGATGTCTGGTAATTATGTTGGATAACAATGGTTAACACCCGCTATAGATTTTTCGGATAAGGTCAATAATTTCTGTTTTTGTTTTTTTTTATTGTGGGGGCAAATAAAATGAAAACCAAACCATGTGAAGGAAACCAAAGACAAAAAAAAAAAAAAACCAAATGAATTTCTCATAAAAAACAAATTTATTTGACCATCGAAAACGGCTTCGAAATATGAAATCTCATTAATGCAAATTGGTGGCATCGTATCGGATTGGTGCGTATGGTTAACTGTCTTTTGATTGGCATATCTTCAAGTTTAAATTGTTGCCAAATCTGCCCAGTCTGCTCCCATATCTCCATGAAAAATATCTATCAGTATCTATAAAAACGACTATAATTTATGATGCCATAATATCAAACAGCTGCTGACGGCCGGAGGTCGTCCCCATCCATCCAGCGATGGTGAGGCCTCTGGAGGGCCCAGCACATTTTTCATAATAAATAAAGTTCAAGCCTCGACAAAGAGTTCAATGAATCATTGAGAGAGTGTCTCACGGAGGGAATGTGTATTACAAAAGTTTTTCATAATTTTCATATGATTATTATTGATTTTTTTGGCAGTTGATTACATTCGCAGGCCAGCTGAAAGTTTGTCTGGCAAACTAACGTGTTGAAAGTTTTCTCTGGGGGGGCTTAAAAGTCTGGTTAAAATGGGGGTGGCAAAATGATTGACTGCCTTTCAGGAAGGAACTGAAGGCATAGTAGGGCTACAGAAGGTACTCTATATTCCACACAAAATTGATCAGAAATTGCTGGAATATATTTCCCCAGAAGGCACCTAGAAAGTAAGGCTAATGAGTTATTTAGGACAGAAACGAAGTAGAGCTATGGTAATGGAAGCTTTTTAAGTTTACTTCAGCTTTCGAATTTCGTTACACATCACTTTGTAGGACAGCCAGCACTCCTCTCAAGCTCTCAAACAACTCCTTCCAATATAACGACTCAAACTTTACCCTGATCTATGGCACCCTGTTTTGCACCCTTTTTTTGGTTTGTGGGTTCGGCCACCTGGCAGACTGACAAACTCATTTGTTATAAATAATTTGTCTGCTTCACTTAAATTGAGTGAATGGGGGCTGCTGCTGCCAAGCCTCAAATCAATTTCCAATCAATTAAAAGCCAAACTCCAAGCCAGAAAAATGTGGGCCACAGAGACACAAAAAAAGTGTTGGTAACGGTGTATAACTTTTTGTTGAGTTTCAATTTCAGTTTGAGTTGCAAATGCAGTAAATCAAGTGGCCCGTCAGGTCTGAGGCGTTGCTCACATTGATCATTCCAAGACAAGTGGCTCCTCTGTGGCGGCGTGACCCAAAAAACCATAGAACTCTACGCCTTGAGAACGAACGCATGCTTCATGCTTCGAGCTTGAAGCGTTCTACAATGAGCCAATGAATCTTTTGCCAAGTTTTCTTGCCATTTTTGCATAACTTGAAAATTTATTAATCGACTTATTTGCACGCACCAGAGATGTTGTATTTTCTGTTAACATGATTTCAGCTACAACATTTTCTTGATGATCATTCCGGGGGCTCCAAAACCCAAAACCGGTTAAGACATCTCCATCTCCAGACTCTTGACTGCTTTTTGCCCTTTGGCGGTTTTTAGAGGCGAAACTCTCAGGCATTCAAGGTCAGTCTGGCATGAGCCCATGCATTGAACACAGAGAAAAATATGTTTAATAAACTACAATGAAATAAAAAAAAAAAAAAAATGCAACCGATTATGCGGCAGGGGAATCTCTGGCCTGGCCTTAATCGATGACACAAGTTTTTGGGATGCAGTTTCGATTCGTTTGGGGCTGGTCTGGGACTGCGATTGCGATGTGAAATTGTGAAATTTCTTTCGTGTTTGTGAAATCAAATATTTACATAAGCCACGCATATACAAATACAAATGTCAAACAAACATTTTTAATGAGTGCCATAGCCTGTTGTTACCTGGCAACAAATATCATCATCATCATCAGATGTGATGACAAAAGAATTATTAGAACTTGGCAAACTTTTGTAACCCACCATTAAAAAGAATCTCCAAAAAGTCTGATTCGATCGATAAAATTCGATTGAAAAACAGGTCGAACCTGATGTTGGGATGGAACCTTTTTCAAGTTCGAGTCCAGCGAGTGGTTTTAATTAGCAGCAGTATCTAAAAGTGTTCTACCAGAGCAGAACAGAACCAAAAGCTAATCGAGTTCATTCCTCAAACATATCTCTCAAACAATGATGAGAATTTATACGAGTATTTACATACATACATATAGGAGGAGTACCTGTCACTGAACTTCCTTCCCCTTTCCATATCAGAACAGATTTATGGGAATCATTAAAAAATAAACCGTTTCGGATACATCTCTTTCGGGAGTGACATCATATTAATTTGAAATCAAAAAAACTTTTACTTTCAACTTTTGGCATTTTGTGGGCATTCGCATAACGTTTTTCGTTCAAGCCGAAGACCGAACGAAGACTTCCTCCTCCTCTGCCCACAACAGTCTTTGTCTCTCCTAATCGCTGGCTGGCAATCACCAAAAAACTCATTTGCATTTCTAGATTTTTCATTATAGATACACTCACTCTCTATGTATCTATAGATTTTGATATTAAAATTAGCCAGGAGATCGTCATAAATTAGTGCCACACAAACCACAATCTTTTGGGAGTCTTTAAATATCGAAAGTTGAGCAAAACAAAAGCCATGGAGATGGAGAGTTGGCAGAAGAATGCTTAGAATGGATGGGCAATAAAAGTGAATGGGACGTGGCCTGGAGTTCCATGAACTCTTACGTAAAGAACAGAACTTTGCGCCAGGGAAGAAGATTGAAAGTTTTCATGGATTCATAGTGGGTTCTCCATATATCTACCAAGTTTCATTTGAATTCGTTCTACTATATACCATAGTTTTTATCAAAGAAACATTAAAAATGTGTTCTATATGCATTTTTTCCTCTTAAATCTTCTGTTTTGGCTTCCGTTACTTGTAAGCTTGACCCATACAATGTCCCACATGTTTAATACACTTAACACTCTCTTTTACAAACCGAATAAATCCGCCTAATTTATTTCAAACTGTTTATGAATGCCAGACACTCATGAGTACATTTTATGACTCGAACTCAACTTTTTGCCTACTACTGTGTCCCATCAGATTAAATCTCTGCCTCTCAAATTGCAGATGAAAATACCGCGCACTCTTTAAAATTCCACAAACAAACTTCAACTTCAAGTTTGGAACGGGAACGGGAATTGGAATGGGAGTGGGAGTGCTGAAGAAATCTCAGAATTCTGGGCCAAAATGAGACGATGGCCCTGTCAACGCTTGTTGCCGCAGGGCATAAACAATCTTTTACTCCTACCACATTTTCTCGTACGTGTCTGACAGAAATAAGCCGCATGCTGTCGTGATAAATTCTCGGAGCCACAAGCTTAACCCCCAAGCTCAGGCCCCATGAAGGGGTCAAGGGACCCTAGAGTCAGAGCGAGAGAGAACGAGAGGGACGGCAAGAGGCAAGAGCGGGCCTTTTGGCAGGTGACAGAATCCCAAAAGCAACAACAATTTGTTTCTAGTGCGAAATGGAGATGATATCGCGGCATCATTATGACACTTTATATACACATTTTGGGGGGTATCTGTATCTTTTGGGACAATTAACATGTTTTAGTTGAATATTATCTAAGAATTTGCTGGAGTTTTAATCAAATTAACACTCTTTTCGGATAGTTTTTTGTTTGTTAATGAAGCAAGTCCTTGACTTTAAATATCATGACTTTCTCGAAAATCGTACTCAAACGGAACTAAGCAAATCATTTGACTTGAAATAAATCCCCTAATCAGCAATCCCCTAATCAGCAATCCCCACAAAAACAAAAACAACAAAAAAAAGTAACAAATGATTCAAAATCATTTGCATACCAAGCGATAATATCATTTAATATGAATTTATCTCTCACTTTTGACCAGAAATTCGCTTTTGTTTGGTTTGTTTTTTTTTTGTGCTGTGTCGCCGCATTGTTGGCCATTGACGCATCTTCTGCTACTCAACTCAATTACGAATATCGATTGGATTTCAATGACAAAAACTGGGTAAAAAACATGGGCAAGACGTTTTGCGTTGCGGCTAAAACAAATACTAGGGGCTACTCATCGGAAAACATTTACGAAATTGCCGGTATTCGTATTTTGTTTGTCTAGTAAAATGCCGGGCCAGCCTGGCCTGCCTGATGAGTGCCATTGCTATTACCTATTCGTACAAACCATTCATTTACCCCACTCGTTCGTACTACACCCATTCACTTCCCTTCAACTACGTTGCATTCAGGCAAATACTTGGGCAAATAAACCGAAAATAGTAACAAAGTTTGACCCGGACTCTCTGTCTGTCTGCTCATCAAATTTGTACTATACAGAAAACAGAAATGAAATCGTTATTGGAATTTGAATCATTCGTTCGTGAGCTCTGCAAGTGCTATGCGGTATACTATAGTATGTAGTAGTATTAGTACATAGCACTCTTTGGCTGCATTCTGCTGTACTCTCAAAGCCTTCAAAACTTTACTGCTGTTAGTTGTTGCCATGCATATTATGCTTTTTGTTTGTTTGCAATCAAATATTCGAGTCAGACGCATTTTTTTCCCTCTATTTATTTGGTTTTCTTGTTTGTTATTAATTTTAGCGATTGCTAAGTGTTGAGGACAGACGGAATGGAGTTCAATGATTATTAATAAAAAGGTAAGGAAATATGCGGAAACATTTGGAATATATTTAAGAACAGAAAATAAAAATTTCAAATTTACAAAAAAAATTTGTTTTAACTATTTTTTTTCCGAAATGAATGACAAAAATAGTTTACAAATATTAAAAAACGCTAAATAAAAATAAAATTGGTAGTGCTTCCTTTAAATATCCAAATTCCCCTTCTTTTACACTTCCCAAACTTTTTAAAGATTTTTACAAATATTTTTCATACACATTAAAAAAAATATATATTAAAAAAAAAAAACTCACCATGCAACAAACTGCACGCGCCATTTTGCAACGAATTTTTTAAGGGTTTTTTTATTTGACACAACGCAACGCTCCAGTAAATATTTATTTAAGTATTTTATAAAATTTACAAATGGAATAAACTTGAGTTATCCAATTTCCAATCTTGAAAAAAAAGGAAGAAATATTCGTTATATTATTGAACACAGATTTCACACTATACAGTTTTTTTCTTTAGTTGTTCTTTTATTTATCCTTGCAATTAGTATATTTCTTGGGGTTTTTTTTTTGCATGGGAGATGATCACGGATCTTGTGTGAGATCTCTTGGGATCTTTTGAGTATTTACTTTGGGGAGCCTAAACTAGAGCTCATACCGTGGTGACCGATCTGGACGAACTGAAGATGAACGCATCGCGTCTTAGCCATATAAACCAAGAAGCAGACGCAAAAAAAAAAAAAAACGAAACACAACTAAAAAAAAAGACAGACTGAAATCGAATTTCAAGACGCGCTCAACAAAGTGTACTTGAGAGCAGCAGAAGTAGCAGCAGCGCGACTCCAGAGTCAGAGCTTGCGTTTGTGGCTTAAAGTGCGTGAGTGTGTGAGTGGAACGGGTTTTCAACATATGATTTGCATACCCTGTAAGGAGGGTATTATGATTGTGATGATGGGATAGCATGATGATGAGTAGCATTAATATCAGAGTCTGTCCTTTCTATTTACTATATATGACGAAAAGGTCAACATTTAGCATATCTTTGGGTACCCATCCCTCCGGAAAATGTAGGTGGTAGGTATAGATAAGGAAATGAATAAAACAACAACACACTTGAGCCGGCCTTTGGCAGAATGTTCAAACATGAACATGAGCACACTTTCCCCTAAAAGTAGGAGTAGACCTAAGTAAATAGTGGGCCAAAAGGCGTTAAGATTTTGAGTGGAAATACGCTGCTGATCTAAACTTGGAAAAGGCAGCAGGATGTATCCATAAATAAAGATAATAGAATCCATAATGTGGTTAATAACCCACAGGATATCTGTAGACCCAAGGAAACAATTGTAAGCATCAAAAACTGTTGCCAAAATCACACAAATGAGTGATACGACCCATCAATCTGAATCAATCTGAAAGGGTATCTACTATTCGATGCCAAAGCCACCATTTATGGCTTTTGTTAATTTATTTGGCCAAGCGCCGGGGAGAGATGAGCTTGAACTAACTCACAGCCGGAACACCGGATCGTATACTTGATAAATCTCGCACCTCTCCGAGAACACACACTCTCTCTCTCTCTTGCTCCCTTTTAGATCCTCTCTCGGGGAGGATCTGCTTGCGTGTCCCAAGAATTTAAGTTCACTTTCAGGTTATTTTTTGTTGGGGTTCATTAATATTTAAAGATAGCTTCATTTTTTTTTTTACTTTTATTCTCTTCTCATTTTTGATGTTTTATTGTTTTGTATTTTGTTTGTCCCGAAGAACGTTTTCAGTTTTTTTTAATTGAAAATTCGAGTTTTTCGTGTTTTAGTTTGATTTAAGTTAATTCCTAATCGAAAAGTGATATTTCAGCTATGGATCGATGGATGGATAGATATTTGTTGCTATTTTCTGATAGTTCTCTTACTATTTAGTTGGTTTATTGATTTAATTAAAGCTTTGGCTATCGCAAAAAGTCAAAAAATAAAGAAGCATAAACGACTGGCTGCACGAGAAGTCTATTGATTTCCGTATACTAATTTTGTTCATTCCTTTGATATGCAAGAGGCGGCCGTCATTATTAGAATTAATCATTGATCAATGGTATTTCTATAAATGTATATTTTCTATATTTTGAAATGAACTCAGACTTGACACACAGTAGCCACTGAGGAGATTAATCTCGAGAATGCCTGCCGTCTAGTCTAGGAAATTGCCCAACTCACATACATACTCGTATATATTTTTAAATCCATTTGGCCATAATTGAGACACCTTTTCCGACACGTTTCCGTTTGATGATCCGCTTAGATGCGGATTAAGAATGTTTTTCTCGCTGAGTTGCCTGACATTTAACGCACTTTTGTGGGGATTAATTTACGGATTTAGCTGCGGAAAACGTTTCTGTCTGCTGTCTGCTCTTCTGGCTGCTCTTCTGGCTGCTCTTGAGGACAGCAATTGACACAGAAATTAATCGGCTACTTCTTCGGTCTCGGTCTCTGTCTCTGGGGCGTATGTATAAAAAAGGATGAATTTAATGACAATGCTTAAGTCAAGGCAAAAGTCGAATCGAATTCGAGTCATTTTATATATATTGTTAACGATTAAAATGAAGAAAGAAATCGTATCTGGTAGTAGGGGGGGACACAGCATGTAGCGCAGCTGGGGATTGGTACGAGTATTCGTATAAAAGATGTGCATGCACGTGGGTTTTTAAAAGAAATAATGTGCCAAAGGCTATACAGATCAGGGACCAACGTTCGAGGCTATTCATGCAGAGATATAGGCAATTTTTGGAAGAAATATTACAAAGTATGGAATTTGGAATCGGACTATCATTCAAAGCGAATCATTCAAGGATATCCCTAGGAACGAGCTTTACTTTTCATGCCTGATAGCTGTGAAAAAAACCTCGGACTTCAAGGCCTGGGATATCATGATATTTCTTCTTTCAGAGATTCCATGAGGCGATGGATAAACCACAATGACAGAACACTCTGGAGCTATCTTTCACTATTTTTTGACTTGAATCTGTAAGGAAAATGAACACTAAAGCCTTCTGGGGCTGTCTTATCTGTCATTCGTTGGCTGCCCAAATCCAAATTACCACAGAACACCGAAATACTCTGGACATTCTTGAAATTAATTTTGCTATGCCATTTATCTTTAACCCTGAAAACGCAGTCTTTAATCTGGCCATATACCACTGCCCCAATGCCTTCGACATTTTCAGAGCATTATTGAAATATTTCAAGTATTTTTTTGCATTATTTGCAAGCCTCGAACTGTGCCCCAAAGTGGCTCAAAATGAAAAACAAAAGTAAACCATTTAAAAACTGAAGTTTTTTTTCGAACTTTGTTTTAACTTTAGTTCATATGTAAATGCATTTTTGACAGCTGTTTCATTGAGTGCTAAATTATTAAACATAATTTGAGATAATAAAAAAAGAAGCCAACGCCAACGGCAACGGCAAAAGTGAGTCAAGTGTTTTTGGCCCCGGCTAAAAAGGGACAAAGAAATGTTGTATAGTATATATATTTAAATTATATTTAAAACCAAAATTTAAGCTCAAACGGAATTTAAACATAGTATATATTTTTTGCTGTTTTTTGTTGTTGCTTTATTTTTATTTGCGAATTTTCAGCCCCCACACATTTTTATGATCACATCACACACGTATCCAAGCCACACAATACACACTACCGACAGACCGGAGGCTGTTGGCTGTTTCGGAAACGACCTTTGAGGAGAACAAAACCACACAGAAAACCCAATAGATATTTAGCTATCATCAGTCGCAAAACAAGTTAAATTTTGAGTTAATCAAAATTCATAAAGTGGCAGAAATACCCGACCAAAAAATTGAAATAGAAATATCTATCCGATTTTAAGATACGTTTTTAACAAGCCCCAAGCCGCAAGCCTCAAATCTCATGTCTCAAGTCTCAAGTTCGATTTTGAACTACGCAACTTCCCAGCCCCCCGAAGATCAATATTTCACGTTTGAACAAAACAGAATTCGAGGCGACTAAAAGCCACGCAGATTGGCCAACACTTTGTGACCAAATTTAGAAAGCCTACCACCATAAAACAGAGACACCGAAAATTGTGGCAGGCAGCCGGCAGCAGGCAGGAGGGGCAGGGGCAGGGGCGTGTAAATACCAAATGTCACTTGGCTTGTGACTCAAGAAGCAATCAGTCGGTGATGCCTGGCTGCGGGAATGCAAAATGCGTTTAATCGGAGTCCATAAATCGTTCAACCGAATCGAATGAGTCATGTGGATGCGCGCAGGGCAAGTCCCTTGATCCCCGACCAGAGCGTGTTGCATGTGGCATTCGTTGACCTTCAACGAATGCGGTAGATACACGCATTGCCACTGTCCCTTTACTGCTGCTGCAGCTGCAGTTGCTTCCGACTCCGGGTTGCACGCATCATCGATGCTGATGCTGATGCTGAATGCTTATGTAACCCGAAGTTGAATGACTCTTTGCCCCGTTGCCCTTGTGGAAATCACAGAGATGAAATCGACTATGAAATCCAGCTCTCCACAGCACAGCTCTCTTTTTTTCGCCTGGTGTTCTTTTTGTGGCATTTCCGGGCGTTGCTTTAGGTTTTCGTCTTGATTAAAAAAACGCCCAAGTAATGTCCGTAATCCTTTAATGTCATGCTGCAGCTGCTGAAAGGAGAAGTTTGCGGAATGAATGGCCTCCAAGTGAAAGGGAAACGAATGTCTGAATGCGTCACATAGCTACGCAGATCTGTGGATAAATTTACATCCGCTGGAACATCGTTTTTGGGTAGCCATAAATTTAACAATCTGAGAGATGCGATTTACGATTTAATTGTATCATATAATTCTTTGGGAATTTCGCTATGCTTCAACAATGTTAGATACGGTTAGATACGTAGATACAATTATATCTTTTTGAAGTTCTTGTAGAATTTGTGCCTCCATTCGAACCAATTTTGTATGATGTCATTGGGTGTTTCATTAAAAATGCATTAGTCAAGTTTTGTATTAATCAAAAGTACCACACCAAAGGCCTATGACGTGTTCTGTGGCCAAAACAGTAGAGGAGTGAGGGCAAATGGGCTGTAAAATATACATATCTTGATAAAGGATATACTAATTTCCACATCATTTATATGTTTTTTTTTTGTTTTAAGATTTATTATATGTATGTACATTTTTTAGGATTTCTTGGGGTCTCTTACGCTTCACCAGGAGAGGAGTTGGTACAAATATTTTTATATATTTGTAATAATTTATTATTAATGGCCGAGAGGTGCTGCCGCACAACTACTTCAATATTTAATTCTTTTTGCATCTTTGAGTCTTCTTCATGTATGAATATTTTCCTACAGCGTTGTATAAACATTAACATTAGCAGCGCAGTATCAATATCTGTCATAAATTTCAGATCTCTGTTGGGCCCAACCATTTTAGCCCTTAAGACCGCTCCTGTTCATCGCTCCACTGCCCATCACACAAATTCGTGAGAATTTCACTTGAGCCAAAAAGAATTTGCGGCCAATTAAAACTCAAGATAATGCCAAAAGACAAATGACAGTAGAGCCTCGTCTGACAGTCTGCCTGTCTGTCTGTCAGTCTCTCTGTCGGGAATGACAGCCCGCAATTGTCGGTGGCATAATCCCCTTGGCCATTGGCCATTGGCCACCTTATCAATGATATCAGATACCCAGAACTTGTTTCTGTCTTGGCCAAGGTAGAGGTTGTTGGTAGTAGCAGCTGCTAACAGAAATAAACAAATCATTTGCATACAAATTGTTGCCAAGACTTCGAGAGGGGGGCGGGGGCAGAAGGCGGAGAGAACATACATAAAAACTTCATGTATTTGAAATTATAGCTAAAATTTGGATGGATGAGGGCGGGGCTGCACACAGATGCTACAGGTGCAGGGGATGTGGAATGAAGGCTGAACATGCCTCGGACAAAACTGCAAACAAATTTCCTTCATCTTGTTGCAATCAATCAAAAGACTTTTGCTGCGACACCAGACGAGATATTTAGTCACTTCCTCGGACGGTGTTGCTTCCATATCGTAGATATGTTACTTCCGTTTGGGATTCGATACGATTCGATCCGATTCGATTCGGGTTTTTGGGTGCGAGATACACTTTGACCAGAGCTTACGCTTAAGCAGGGCTTATGTTGGCCACAAATATTCGCTCAAGTATGTTAAATATTGTTTCAAAATCCAGTCAGAGCATTAATACTATAAATATTTATTAATGAATAAGCGGAGGCATTTGTTTGATTTATGAAACTAAATTTGGCTCAAACTGAACGCCAAGGCGCAACCTTTTAGGTGATTTTGTGGGTTGTTAAAGAGAAGGCCTATGTCTAAAAGGTTTCGGCTGGAAAGTCTTTTTTAAACGTAGCCTTTTGACACTATATTTCTTATGAGATTGAATTTTGGAATCGATGGAAGGAAGGGCAGGACAGGACAATGGAACAAAAGGTCTATATCAATTGAAGCAGCGACTATAATAAAAAACCACAAGAAGCGAAGACACAATTTGTGAGCGCTGACTGCAAGGTCAGGGAGGGGCATCGGCATTCACTCAAACTCTCACTCGACTCTCTTTGAACTTAGAAGGAGATATTTGACTCTTTATGTGATAACACTAGGCAACAAAATTGATCTTTTTTTTCCAAGCCAAAACGACTTTTTCTGATAGATATTAAGGCTCTGAAAATTTGTAAGAAATGATGGTGTTTTTTAAAGGTATTTTCTTTTAATGTACCTATGACAGAACAAAAATAAAGCCCAAGATATAATTTTTTGTCGACCTTTCCTGTGTTTTCAAAGTCAACATTTTAAAAAACAATATTATCAATTTTGAATTTTAAAGCTTTATATCTTCCAAATGGTAAGCTGAAGCTACAAATTTCTGAATTGCAAAGTTCAATACAACTAGATGTAAGATACTTAAGTTATGTGGAAAAAAGAAGCACTACCTCTAAAAAAAACATAAAAATATAATGGCATTTTTCAAAAACTAAAAATAAAAAGACCACTATAAAAAAAAGTACTTAAAAAAGTTTAAAAATCCAAATCTATCATGTAAAAGGTTGGTTTGGTTCACAGCGGAAATTATGTTTAGCATAGTGCAATTAGTGTAAGGGAGATAGCAAGCAATGGAGATTGTGACAAGATATAATTAGAGCAAGGGAGATAGGAAGAGGTAAAGGCTTTCGGTAGTTCCACTTTCCACTCTGCTGGTACATTCTGTTGTTTCTTTAAATGATGTGTTCTCTATGCCTTCAAGAAGTCACCAAAATTTTGAGATTAAAAAATATGTACCCATCCTATTTGTTGCGATTATCCTCTTGATTTCTTTTGTAGATAAAGGTATTCCTATCGATGAAATTATTTTTTACCACACAGAGATCGATTACTAGTCGTTTTTGACCATGTATGTATTTAACAATTCCCCAACTAATATTCCACCATACTATAACGAAATATATCACTCAATTCTATACACACTGTACTAACCCAAGTTCCATACTCGCCCCAAAAAGGGATCAATATCTTAAAAAAAAAAAACACCTCTTAAGCACCACACCTGCTCTTTCAGATAAGTATCAACGATGATTTATAGGCATACGAGTGTATCGTTGGTCTACAGGAAATACCCACCGCAAGAAACACCTCAAATGGAATTTCAAACTGAAGCAAAAATAAAACCAGTGGCATTGAGACTTCGCACAAATAAAAACAAACATTAATCTGAAAATCTGAAAATTAAGTAAAGACGAATTCAAAATTAAACAACATTTAAGCGGTGATTTCTGAGCCCCCGGGCACATCTCGGGTGTCACTTTTTGCAGAAAAACACGAACAATTTTACGATCCATTTCGAAAATAAAAGCTAAGAAGAATTAGCATAGAAATAATTCAATTAGTCGCATTTTTGGACCGCCATTAGCACAAAAAGCTTAGTTAATATCGAAACATAATAATAAAAAAAAAACTTTGCAAAAATGTGGAGTAAAAAACCTAAACCATCAAAAAATCAAGAACTACTAGAACTTTTACGATTGGCACACAGCACACACTCAGACCGCATTCACTTTTTTTTTTGTTAAAAAAAAGTTTATTTGATAGAAAAAGAAGAAAAGTTGTTCTGAGCAGAGTGTGCGCATAAATTAGAATTAGAATTCGTTCCACACTGGTTCGATCGGTTGGATGGAGTGTTAATAGGACTTTTCCTTCATAATTCTCGACTAGTTTCTTATCTGAAAGTGTTGTGAAATGTATTTTACATACAAGTTATGGTTATTGTCGCTATCGCTGTTGCTGTAGCTTTAGCTGAAGCTGAAGCTTCTCCCAAAAACCATATCTAATGATGCGGATCAGCACTATTTTTATGTCCCCCAAAATGTTGCGTGTCCGGATTGGCCACTTGTTTAGGTTTGCGTTTGAGTTTGGGTCTGGGTTCGACTTTTGGCCATTTAAAATGATAATATCTCGATAAAGATGGGCAAAATTATGGTCATGGTGGAGGGATACTGGTTATTGTTGTGTGATATAATATTCTATAAAATCTAAGACTAAAAGGCACTCCACTCTCCCTCCCTCCCAGTCTCCTCTTCCCGTCTAGAAGGTTGTTCTATTTTAGGAGGTAACTGTGTGAAGTTCAAGGAACTTGCTGACGCACATATGTATATACCAGACCTTACCATACAATATATTCCGCAAAGGTGAGACTTTGAATGTTAAATATCTACGGGTGGTCTGAAATAAGTGGATGATGAATTTCTGGGTAACAAATTGAAAGGAAACAATAGTTAGAATATCTTTAGAAATTCATTTTCACTTTCACAGAAAGCAGCAAAAGCCAACCAAACTCGATTCTTACTTTCATTTTGGCAAAGAACTTTCCTTGGTGGAGGGGGGAAGAAAAAATACAGGAATGAAGCTAAAGAAATCTTTCTGCTTTCCGCTTTCGGGGTTTGTTCATTGAAATTCATTCAACTTCCAGCCATAAAGAAATGTTTCAACTTTTTGGGATGCATATATTAATGGACTGAAACTTGCTTTTGGCAGACACTATAATCCCAAAAAAATCCTTGTTTAATCTTGTTTAATACATTCTGAAAATACCCACAAAAAAACAAGAATTCAAATAAATATGCCATTAATTACGAACGTCAGCAAACCAGACCCCATTCTCCTGTTCTGTTCTGCTCTGATCTTTAGGATCTATGTGTGGCGGACCATAAAAGGAAACCTTTTAGGCGGATGATTAAAGCGGACAAGTTCATTTAGTAGTCCAGCAGTAGTCGCTCCTAATGGGCCTCTCTCTCTCTGTCCTGAACCAATTTGTGTAAATTGACATTCAAATGTCGTTCTATTTCGCAAATAAAATGAAACCGAAAAATGTCTATAAACTTTTTAATGACCTTGGCGCGACAGAGACTCAATCAATATTTATAGATTACCAGCAGAAGCAGCCACCAGGCAAAGACAATAAGTGGATTTTTGGAGGAAAGTTTGCTTTGCGTGTGGCACAAACAATAATCAATCTAATGGACCGACCATCGTCCATCTGTCCAGTTCATTGCTTATTTATTATAAAAGAGTTTATTTTTAAGAGTTTTGCGTAATCGCAGGCGCATACTCGCATACTCTCGGTTTCGATTTGAGGTTTTTCTCATCAAATACCATCAAAGACCGAAATTACCATCACCATCGAAAGTCTTAACTCTTAATTTCAATGTAGATGGGGGATGGTCGATGGGGAATGGGGGATGGGAGGGATGGTTACGCGTTCATTGACGTTCGATTTTGATTGAATATATTATGCAAAATGTTGGCAATTAATCTCTGGGGCCAGCCAGCCAGCAGAGCCGACTAAGAACAGGTCTATTGCCTTTTGTTAATGAAGCAGCCATCAGCCATCGGCTCTGTCGGTTTTTGGAAATTAACTTTTTTAGATTCTGGTTCTTTGCGCAGCGTTCATGTTCTCAACTGTACGTCTGGTATCGTCTGGTATCGTATCGTATCGCATCGTACGAGTATGTGGATGGATAGCCGCATTTTATGCAAATGGAAAATCTTGAAACATCTTTGAAAACGAAATTAAGCAAAAATTTATTCTGTCTTCTGTTTCTGTTTCTTTTTTTTTGTGTTTTTTTTGCTGAATTTAGTTATATATTAATTTTAATTTATTTGCTTAAATTTATTTCTCTTTATACAATATATATTATTATACATATTTGTGTTATAATCTTCCGTATTTCGGACAATTCGGAAGATTGTTCATGCTAATCCCCCATGAAAAACGAATCTTAAATCAAATTTAATTACAAGACTGCTCCAAAATGCAGGGGGATTATAAGCTGTCTATCTGTAGTCTGGCCTGGCCTGTCCATCAACCCTGAGTGTAAATCCAAGCAAACTACTTGACAATTTTCACACACAGTTTAAGGCATAGTTCTTAATCCGTTCCGTGTAATAACTGACTTAAGCGGCTCACTTTTTTCCACGCTAACGGCATGTGAGGTCATACCGTCCGTATGTAGTATGTACCTCTATACAGGGGGGATTGCCATAATAAAATCCGTAAATAAATTCGCGTTTAGCACATATCTTTGTGCAGTCTTAGCTGGACAGCCCCAAGGCTGCGGTTGAGTCAGTCAGTCATGAGACAGGCATCCGGTTTGCTTTGAATTTGTTTTGTGCTAATCAGATCTGTAGCGAATCCCCAACCAACCATCCATCCATCAATCCTAACTATCTTCAGGCCGATTTCACGCCTCAACAAGTCCTCACGAAGTCAGCCAAATATCTCTCTCTCTCTCCATCTCCATCTCTCTCTCTCTCTTTTCGGTCGCTTCCTTTCCATAATGTCATTGCCATGTCAGGTCACAAATATGTGGGTGTGTGGTGGTCCATATTTCTCTGTTAATTATGCCTTTATAAGTCGGGGTTATATTAATATATTTCAATTTGTTATGGTTCCCATTTAAAAGAGTTTTTAAGTGATCGAATAAGCCGCTGGCCAGATGTGTTGACAAAATGATCTAATACTTTTGTTTGGGGCTTTTTTCTTGAAAGTTTTGAAAGGCCAAAAGAGCCTTCAAAAAATCAAATAATGTATTTCCATAGAAGTTAAATGAACAATTAATCAAGTAGAGTGGATGTCACTTTGGGAACTTTGTCTTTGAGACCTTTAAAATATTACATTTTAAGCGGCTGTAGCCGCTTACTTATGAGAATAATCAAGGGTAGGGATAGTATAAAAAATAGTTTCTAGATTATGTGTTTTGGATGTGGGCTTTTGATTAGGGTGCCAATTGGAATGGCAGAAGTACTACAGAAAAACGATTTAAAATTCAGATTCAGATCTGTTACATAGGGAAAATACTACACGTATCAATTGAATTCTTTGAAATTAATATAGAACTCCATATCGATTCCACTTATTCCATATTGCGATTTATCGTATTGCATTGCTGTTCTCATCTTGGTGCTTTTTCATCTATAATTTCCCAATTTAATGACATGATAACCTGAATTCAAAATCTGTTGGCTTGACAGACAGACACATGGCTCCAGCCCCTCTGCCTCCTCACACGTCATAATCTGATGCCATATCAATTGTTACTCCAGACAACCGATGCATATCCATAGCCCAAGCATTGCCACAGAAGCTGCGCTCGGGACAAAAGCTTTTGGTTTTCCCAAAATGTGCATTCGACAAGCAGCGCCATGGGAAAAGCAGCTTGGGCATTCATTGTTCGGATCACTCACTCTTGGGGTCCGCCTTGAACTCGCGCACGCATGGAAATGCAACTCGAGAGTCGCATTCAGATATTGTTACATATTATTATTATTATTTTTTGTATACAATAAAAACTTTATTCGCTTTGTACATCAAAAATGTTACACATATTATTGTATATTGGGGGTATAAAGATGGTTGTTGTATAAAGATGGTTTGTTTTTGTTCAATACATTGCTAATTTCATATGTAAAACAGTGCATTGGAGATTGGAAAAACACTAATCTATAGATATCTATTCAAAAAAAAAATATTCGAGTATAAAAGGGATTCTATTCACTTTGATTTTTACAAGTTATTGGACGTTTTCGCTTAGGTTTTTTCTGTGTTTGTTTGTCTGGGTAAATGGTTGGTTTCTTAACTAAGGCAATTTCTTAGCAGAAGTTTATGCAATCCAAATGGGGGCAGGGGGAGGAATGTAGTTGTAGTTGGAATGTAGATCGTCGCAGGTCTGTGTTGATCAGGTAGGTGGTCGAATCTAATAGTAATATGTATTTTAAGCACTATAAACTATACCAAAAAAGCTTTTCTAATTAAGGCACGAGTGTAACATTTCGTTGCTAGTTCAGACAGAGTTCTGCGACTTTACAAAAAAGTGTACGTACTATGTATGTATGAGATACGGACGGGAGGTGTGTAGGGGAAGGGCGGGTCGTGTTAATTGAGCGAAAAAGTTTGATATGCAAATTGTCATATACTCTACATAGATAAATGAGTCACTTTTTGAGCGTCTTGCATAAATACTGCAGAAGGAAGAAGATTTCGGATACATTCAGTCTTCGTTTAGAACTCTTTTTTGTCGTCGTCGGATTGGATGGATGATTCATAAGTACCAAAAACTGAAAGTTTCTTCTGATGTGATGCTGGGTTATAGGGTATTCTCCGACTGTCTGTAGACGTCGTCGTCGTTGTCTGGCAATTGCATAAACATTTCCAAGTTAAAAAAAAAACTAAATTTAATTATTATGGTGAGAATTCTTCGTAGAACTTTTGTGTTGTGTTGTGGGGACGGAATGTTGTTTCTCTTGTTGCTGCTGCCGCTGTCGCTGCTTCTGCTGTGGCTTTTGCTAAAAGACAAAGAAGGTTAAGCGCCTGGTGTCCATGGCTTAGATATTCCGAAATCCCACTTACCCGTAACTATCCTCGGACCAACTCGAAACGAGTCTGAGACTCTTTGAACTGCAAGCGCTTGCGTTGCTGTACATGTGCTTCGCTGAGGAATAATGTGGCCGCCACCAGGGTCAGCACGCTGCCCACACAGGCCAGGATGAAGGACCAGCCGAACCAGTTGTTGGCATGCTCTGGCATCCAGCCATTACGATTGCCAAAGCCGGCAAAGACAATGACGGCAATGGCTGCACAGACGCCAGCGCCGAGCAGAACATAGCCAACGGATCGGATCAGTGTGATGAAGTGCTTCTGGTCGGGTCCGGCGCAAAGGAAGAACACCAGAACTCCAATGGCACTGAGCAGCATGCCAATAAAGGCGAGGGTGTAGAAAAACTGTGTGGCAATCATGAAGGCTGGCAGCAGGAATCCGCGTATCTCGTCATAGCCCGTGGTAAATGGGTCATAGACCCAGCGACATCCCACAAAGAATCGTCGCTGGCTATCGTCGTTGACATCCGGCAGAGAACGGAAGCAGTGCACCCATAGTCCCAGCCGATCCAGCTTGGCGCCTGTAATGCGGTAATCGCTGACCAGCCAACTGGGCGTTGCAAAGGCAATGGCGATGAAGGCGAATGCAAAGATGAAGACGCCAACGCCACAGCTGCCGGAGAGGGTGCGTCGCTTCATGTTCACGGTGTGCTGCTGCTGGTGTAGGTGGGTGGGCAGATGCTCCTGGGAATCCTCGCGTGCAAAATGAGACGACTTTTGCATGCTTTGTATGGGAATTTTATATTAATTTCTCTGATTTCGATGGAATGTTTGTTTGTTGGGCTTTGGGTGTGGACTAGGTGTGACCATCCATCAGAAATATACCGAAAACTACGGTCTCATTTTAAAAACATACCGTAAAAATACCGACGAAAATCATATTCCTCGATTTTGATATTATGTTTAATATAATATTGCAATTTATGGCCGCAAATAATAGATTTAACAATTTTACAATGGATGGTGGGCAACGCTCTGTAACGCTCGTGTCGAAGTTAGTTGTTTTGGGGGCTATTGTTTTATTTGTTCACTATAATTTGGGCTATAAAGTGTTGGGGCTACTCCTTGGAAGGAAACCCATAAATTATAGTAAAAAGATAAGATAATCAAATAACTAATCTCCCATGAAACAGTTTACTTTGATTTCAGCAATTTAGCAGCAAGGTAAAATCCACCCCACCTGATTTACATGATTGTGGGCGCCCCAACCCAAAAATAGTAGTGTGGAGCCCAAAAAGTAGTAGAAGTAGTAGTAGACGCGCTCTTTTACTCATTTTCGCGTTAAAAGTATGAACGTGGCGGTAATTTTGAAAATAATACCAGTTTATACCATGAGAAAAATACCGACGAAAATCATATTCCTCGATTTTGATATTCTGTTTAATATAACTAGCTGAATAAGATACTGAACGCTGAACCAATAGTTTTAACTGATAGATGAAACAATTTTCTACAAGATTAACCAACTAAAAACACTCCGTTCATTGGATTCTGTCTAAAAGCTAATTTTAGTATTTTAGTACCAGAAACGAATATGTAAATACTTTTTTACCGTAAAATGTCAAATGTAAATGTCCCGCTGCTAGGGATGGTATGTTAACAATATATTTATCGATGTCGATAGAGCAGGGCTGCATCTGAAATTCTCCTAACATAAGCGCTTAACAGTACACTGTTCACATTTGACTAAATGTAAATCGAATTTCAAGTAAATATTTGATTTCGACTATATGAAGTCCGAACATTAATAAAATGTATGAAAAATCGCTAGTTTAGGCCTTCAGCTGAATGTGTGTGAAATTTCCCCTCTGTACAACTCAAATTTTACAAGGAAGTTTTGGTAAAATAAAAACATAATCAGGGTTATATTCTTCGTTAAAAACTTAAAACTAGAAGGCCTGTCCAATGTAAATGCTAATTGTGCGTCTGGAAGACATAAATCTCACAATTCTTATCTCTAGTTCAAGGCAGCTACCGACTTGTGAGCGGCATCATCCAGATCAGTGGCCGTCTGAATGGGCAGTCCAGAGTTCTTCAGGATCTCGCGGGCCTTGTCCACATTCGTTCCCTCCAGCCGGACCACCAGAGGCACGTTCAACTTCAGCTTCTTGGAAGCAGCCACAATGCCATTGGCAATGGTGGCACAGTTCACGATGCCTCCAAAGACGTTCACCAGAATTCCCTTCACTTTCGGATCGGCTGTGAGGATCTCGAAGGCCTTGGCCACTTGAGCCTCATTGACACCGCCGCCAACGTCCAAGAAGTTGGCCGGTGAGCCGCCATTCAGCTGGATGATGTCCATGGTGGCCATGGCCAGGCCGGCGCCATTAACTAGGCAGCCAATGTTTCCGTCCATTGCCACATAGTTAAGGTTGTATTTGGATGCCTCGACCTCACGGGGATCGGCCTCCTCCTCGGTGACGTCCATGGCGAAGATATCCTTCTGCCGGAACTGCGCATTGTCGTCAAAGTTCAGCTTGGCATCCACCGAGATGACCTCGCCCTTGTCCGTCTCCGCCAGAGGATTGATCTCAATCTGCACGGCATCCACGGCCTTGAAGAGAGTGTACAGCTTCTGGATCTCCTCGGCGCAACGCTGGATGGTGTCGCCCTTGAACTCCAGGAATTTGGCCACCTTAATGAGCGTGGCCTCCGGTATGGGCTTGCCAATGTCCAGGGGAACAGTCAGAAGCTTCTCGGGTGTCTCTTCGGCCACGGCCTCAATGTCCATGCCACCAGCGGGCGAGGCAATCAGCACGGGTCCATTGTGCTCGCGGTCCAGCAAGATGCAGAGATAAGTCTCCCGTGTGATGTTCACGCTGCGAGCGACCATCACTTTGTTGACCAGAATTCCAGATTTTGGTGTCTGTTTGGTTATCAGTCGGTGGCCGATCATCTGTTTGCTCAGCGAGAGCACATCGCTCTTGCTGCCAAAATGAAACAAAACAAATCCGAATAGAGTGGTAAAAGGTCAATTGTTTGTGTTATCTGTCGCCGCTGTCGCTGCCGCTGTGTGGCTGCTTCTATATCTTACTTTGAGGTTATGTGGACGCCTCCCTTAAAGCCATTGTCGAATGTTCCCTTGCCACGGCCGCCGGCCAGTATCTGCGCCTTCACCACATACTCGGGACACTCTGCACACGATAATTAATATCAATTAATGCAGTGATTACATAAACTCAGACCGACCGACCGGTTCTTGCAGCTTACCGAAAGTCTTCACAACCTCTGCATCGGAATTGGAGTTATCCAAGACCTTGAATTGTTGGATGGCCACTCCGTACTTCTGGAGCAGATCCTTGCTCTGGAATTCCAAGAGATTCAGCTGACGGACCTGCTGCTGCAGCAGCACCGGGGTCTACATCGGGAAGATAAATAAAGAAGACAAAGGTCAACTCTCTTTTCTTTGCGGCTTTAACAGATGTTAGGGCGGCGGGGAAACCTTATGAACGAGTTGGCGTGAGCAGGCGGCTGCTTTCATCAGGAACGACATGTTGGCTGCACTTGGGAGGCACTCGCTGTGACGGATAATTAGATTCAATTTATTTTTATGGCGCAGCGCACTTTATTGCTAAATATTTTATGCCCCGATTGTTTAAATAAACGTCGCCGCCACCGCCGTTTGCTTCAGTGTGACCGCGGAATTATCGATCAAATATACCGTCTGAACCCTGAACAAATAGTTTTAACTGATAGATGAAACAATTTTCTACAAGATTAACGAACTATAAAAACTTCGTTCATTGGATTTTGTCTAAAATAAGTTTTAAACAAGGATGGTCATCAAATAAGTCCCTTTTCTTACATGGCAACTACACGGTAACTACACATTTGCTACACATCAGAAACATTTTACGGAGTATAAACATTCGTATACCCTTCTTCTGAATTAATGTTAAAAATACTGTTTTCCAAGCTAAGTAGTAATGCACATTTCTCGTAATTAATTGTTATTGACCTATTCATGCATTTAATTAAATTCCCGCATATATATTATTTTTTCATACCTACTAAATATATAACAACAATTTATAAAATCAGTTATTGCGTTCGTTGGACAAACATTTAATCAATTCCCTTATACCCTTTCGTAGAAGGGAAGTTAATAAAATTCCCCTTGCTGAGGAAAAGAGGGTATGGACAACAGTCGAAACGGCACAGAAAATTCAACGCATGCAAGGCAAAATCTACCCCATTGCCTAACATACCATGAGGACAGCCTCATGTCATATCATATGTTGGTTCGGAGGTGAGGTGAGGCTCGTCTGAGTAGGCGCCAAATTTAAATATGCATTTGATTTATTTATACTTTTAATTTGTTTAAATTGCACGGAAGACTTGCTATATATAATTATATATATAGTGTGAGCAGTCAGCATTTTTTTTGATATGCAATTAAAATCTAAACATGATACATAAGTACAGATGAGCGTGTCATACTATGGCCACAGTCAGAAAACACAAAATAATTTAGCTATAAACTTCACAATATTGCTACACATTCCAGTAGAGCGTATTCCCATAAATGGATGGACTGGTGGCAATGGGCAGCAGCAAGATCCAGCCTGCCAGGCCAGATATATACAGAACGATCGCCAGTACACGCCGCCACAAATCCTGCTGCCAGAGATCCTGCAAGTCCGGCAGTCCCATGTGATTGCAAAACGCATGAACAATGAACGGCGCCACAATATGGCCAGTTCGAGCAAACAGAAAGGCCGAATAGAAGCCGAAGAGGGTGGTGTAGATGAACTGGAACAATCCGATCAGCAGGGCGGTGCTCAACTCCACGCCCAGGCTCAGTCGCTCGGCGATGTGATGTAGATGGGCGACGCCAAAGAAGAGGGGCGTAATGAACACAGCCGTCAGTGGCGGAAAGCTCTGCAGGATCAGCGGCATCATGCAGGCCCGGAACACAAACTCCTCGCTAAGTGGTGCCATCACATGATTGCGCACCCAAATGATGTTGTGGATGCAACCGCGCCAGTAGTCCATATCTAAAAGATAGAGCCGCAAATGTAATTCCTAAGCTTTCAGATCGTTTCCCAGAACATACCAAAGTAGGAGCCAATCGATTCGTTCTGGCAGTTGACAAAGATGGGTCCCATGAAGAGCAACATTGTCAGGCCATAGGGAATCACCACAGCCTGCCACAATCCCTCCCAGCGAAAGCCGAGCAACTTCGCAAAGGGCTCGCTGCTGAGCAGCTCCGGCGATGAGAAGTACCACACAAAAAACGGGGCAAAGAGCATCACCGCCGAGACGCTGGCAAAGCGCCGCTTTACGGTCGCCGGGTGGTCCCGATTGTGTTTCGTGTTCCACACGTAGAGGCTGCCCACATAGAGCAGGGACAAAATGAAGCAGCATGTCACTGAGGTGATGATGGGTATCTGCGGCAGTGTGTCCTGGCTGGGGAGGGGTTCCAGCACGGGCTGTATTGTGGCTTTGGCTACCATCGCGCTCGTGTTATTCATATAAATGCGGTTTATTCGTCATTCTCTGTTCCCAGAGAGATAACGTGAAAAAAGTACACAAAAACAGCTGTTCTGTGACCATGGCTGCACTGTATAAAAGTTAACAGTGTTCTGTTATAGTAAGAGCAGAGTTCCAGCGATCTGGCAGCCTCGTAATGTTGTGATAAGCAAACCAGCGTGACCATTTATGGTATTTTAAATACTTTATGGTAATTTTTGATGCCAAAATTTAAACTAAAGTTAGAGAAAATTTTTGTCGGAAAAGTGCTGAAATGGTTAATATCAATCGTTGTACCCCTCCATAATAATTTTTGTTTCCAAAGCTTAGCCACAACATCAACACCATTGGAAGGCCTTTCACCGTTGGAGAGTTCTGGTAAGTGAGTTACTCGAATTGGTATCCTTGCGTTTGCCCAAACTAAAGGAAATATAAATAATAAGAATAAGAATAATAAGAAATAATATAGTCTTCCTACTGATACCAATGTGTACCAATGTGTATTTACGGATTAAATGCATGATTAGGTCAAAAACATTTCAATACGCGAAAAATGCATTACTACTTAGCTTGGAAAACATTATTTTTAACATTAATTCAGAAGTAGGGTATACGAATGTCCATACTCCGTAAAAATGTTTCTGATGTGTAGCAAATGTGTAGTTACCGTGTAGTTTCTATGTAAGAAAAGGGACTTATTTGTTGACCTTCCTTGCTTAAAACTTATTTTAGACAAAATTCAATGAACGAAGTTTTTATAGTTGGTTAATCTTGTAGAAAATTGTTTCATCTATCGGATAAAATTTCTTGTTCAGGACTCAGTATTCTATTCAGCTAGTAATATTAAACAGAATATCAAAATCGAGGATTATGATTTTCGTCAGTATATTTACGGAATATTTTGAAAATTTGACGGTATATTTCGGTATATTTTTTATATTAACAAATTCTTTGAAAAAGAAAACATCAGCTCGTTCCAAACATTAATCGACTTCATTCACAAAATGACAAAATCGACGTAAAACTATAAACAATTCTCCATCTACCGCTATTTGACTTGGCGTTTTACACCTTCACATAGGCGGGTAGCCAAATAATCCCACGCTACTCACGGGTAGTATGGTAACATAAAATCTCAAAAAAGAAAAAAATATGCGATAAATAAAGAAACGCACAACATAGAAGCGACTCAATTAGCCAAAAACGAAGGAGGAACACGGAGTGCAACCGCAGGAGTGTCCAGCAGACACCTGGAGAGAATCGGAGGGAGAGCGAGAGTGCTGTAAGGCGTGTGCTGTTGCTGCCGTCTGGTGCCGCGTTTGCCCAGGACAACCAGTCGAGATAGTAATTATAGAACGATTAACTAAGCCTCGCCCCCTTTTCTTTCATGCAGCACGTTGCAGCCACGTCAACGCTTCTGGCCAGGAACACTCATCCACGCACCCAGACACGGAAATCACGCCACAGAAGGAACAGGGAAGGGACACGCACACACCTGCTCCATACACGATGTATTGCCTGCAATGCCTGCTGCCGGTACTCCTCATACCAAAGCCCACAAATCCAGCGCTTATGGAGACGCACGTGATGTTCATAGTGCTCTATCTGGTGGGATTCTTTCTGGAGCGAAAGCCTTGCACCATCTGCAGCCTAGTCTTTCTCACCGCCGTCTCTCTGATCTGCTACAGCGGCGTGGGCAACTGCATCTTCTGGGGCAACTGTGAGGGGCATCAGTGTGAGAATGGCTAGAGAAGATCCCTAGATCCAGAACATAGTGGTGGTAGTAGTAGGCAACGAATTGGAATTGGTGTGGAATGCTGCAAGGAAAGGAGAAGAAGGAGGAGTGCTATTCATAATAATTATTGTTACAGCTTTACACATCCTAACGAAAAAGATACAAGATATAGGGGAAAAATGAGTTGAAGAGAGAGAGAGAGAGGATAATTTGCACAAAATACAAAAAATCGGTGATACAAGAGTGAGTGAGTCCGACCAGGCGGAAGAGAAGGAGTCTAGAATGTTGTTCTTTGTGTTGTATTTCATTTCCAGTCACTGCTCCCCAACTGTTGCCCCCACCCCCCTTCAAAAGAAACATCTGTCATTCTTTAAATGTTAGTCATTTGCGAAAAGAAAAAATTGTACTTGTTTGTAAGACTTGGACGAAACGAATTTAATTTCGAAAGGTTTTACCAATAGAACGCTACAAAAACGTATTGTACATCACGTAACCCACAACCACAACCCACCCCATCCCCCCACTCGTCAATGCAACTTATAATTAGTCATACATACCATATATACATATATACACTTAAAGCTAATTATACAAAAAAGGATAATTGTAAAGATATAGTACTGGCCTGAGCCAAAGGAAGCTGCTGCTGACATCGGTTGTTCGTTCCCCCCCCTGTTGTCCCTGTCTTGTGTGCACATGCAAATTGTATATAAAAATACGGATATACATATATCTAACACACACTGATTATTATTATATATACAACTTATATATATAACTGATAAATATATACATATGTATGTATATTCTTAACTGATTAACAAAAACGACAATGTATGTAAAAAAAAAGTGTTCGATTTTTGCGAATTTGTATGATTTTGAGCCGCGAATGAAAAACAGAAAGCATGTGTAGAAACATAGAGAAATAAAATACATATATAAATGATGCTATTACTTTATAAAGAATTTTTCAACAATAGATTGTAGGTATCGTCTTAGAGTGTGATTGTTTGTGGCACGTTAGAAACTATGAAACTTCTCAAAAATGTGTCTTTGTTCGACTTTTGAAACCACATTGTAGGATCGTATAGTTTCCAGCTCTTTCCTGTTCATATTTCCACATTTATGCCTTGATTTAAGTTGTTTTGTTTCATTTATAATATCCTATCTGATCAGACTAGGGATGTGATTGAAAAAAATCACCTTATTGCAGAAAATGTGTGATCTAATCATCACAATCCTATAGTTTACACATGTTTCTCGTTCATATTTTATTGAAATTCCTTTCCTTTTATATTATTATTATATTAATAATGAAAGAACAAAATTCTATTAAATTTTTTGTTGGTTATTATTATTCTACAAGAAGATGAGGGAATATTTTTCCAAAAGACCTTCTTTCGGCGTGGATAAGCATTGACCACGTCATTTTTTATACACGATAATCGTAGAGTTTAGGGCTATAGTAGTTTTGTGGTGAAAGTGCATGTATGTAACGCCGAAAAGGAAGCGCTTCCGATGCTATTAACTATATATATTCTTGTTCAGCATCAATTGCCCAGTCGATATGGACATGTCTGTCTGTCCGTCTTGCTTGATGCCAAGTACTCACAGACTACATATACACGTAGGTTAGGTTAGGTTAGGTGATATACCGCCCTCACAAAGAGCGAAAATCTTACCAGAAAATCGAAAACACAGAGTCATAAAGAATAGCCATATCTACTGGAATCTGGATTAGAATAAAATTTCAGTGAAATTTCACTATCCAAGCGCTTACTCATTTTCTCTTTCTCTCACATTCATACATTCCTCGCGCAATGTACGCTCCCTGGCGGAGGGTAGCGGCTGTTTTTAGGTTAAAAAGAGAGATAGATGTACAAATAAAATGTTAAGAAAAATGGAAACGGATCTAATCTTATGATAAACGGAGTGAAAGTCTCAACGTAAGGACATAACTAGCGGTCGTGGTTCATCTCTTTCACTTTATGTTTTTCCCATCACCCATGACAGGTGCGAGCAAAATTGGAAGATCCTCCCATCGATAAAATGAAGTATGTATATATTTTATGAGTTGCATGAATCATATGTAGACATACTGACTGAGAACCGGCTATGACTGAGTCCAGCTCGCTTTGTTAGTCATGAGGATGCTCTGGACTGGGTAAGGGAGTGGTGTGAGAGTCACTGAAGTAATTCTCAATTCCCCACCGATTTCCACCAAAAAAATAAACCAGAATTGATCGTTTTACATTAATCTAATCATTAGAGAGTCTAATCCTTGGAAAAACAGCCAATCCCGAACAACTTTTGTAGGCCTTGACTCTTGTTTGGGCTAGGTCTAAGAATATACCAAAAAAAACACAAAAATCCCCATTTAAATTTCCAATTATCCACAATTTTATTCGCTTCAAAATTTGTGTGTGTGGGTGTGTATGGGTGTGTCTATATATATATATATATATATATATATTTATGTATATAAAATGTACAAATTTCTCACATGGTTTTTTTTGCTGCTTGGTTCTTATTTTGCTTTGGAATTTGATTATATCAAGGGATCGGATCGGATCGGATCAGCAACAGATCTCAGCAGACGCTCTTTCTTAATTTACTAAACAACTACACAAGACAATTAATTAATTAAAAATACGATAATAATTTATGTACAAAATTTCCATCGGATTTATTTTTTTTTTTTCGTTTGTTGTTGTGTGTGTGTGTATGCAGTGTGTTTGTGTGTGAGAAAAACAAAACTGTAGACAATTCAAAACAAAAAAAAAGTACTGAAAGAAAAACTGTATTGGAAAAACTTTCACAATTTTCATCATTTCACATTTTGGAGATTCACAGGAGATTTGCTTCTTTTTTTTTGGAATTGGATTGTGGAATGTTTGTTTGTTTTTTTTTTGTTTGTTTGTTAGACACGCAGATACATAAAGATATATCAGATATATCGGATATATATTAATCATATATGAAATATACAAATATACGAGGGGGAGACATATAGAAGAAGGCCACAAAATATGTTTGGAAAATCTGTTTGAAAACTCTTTAAATCTTTTCTTTTCTTTTGGTGTTTTTTTTGGGGGACAGAGGCTGCTAAAAAATTGAATTCGATCTTGGGGGGTGGGGGGTTTAGTTGACTCCTTGGCTCCTCCTTCTACTCCTCCTTGGTTTCTCGTCGAGATTCGATTCGCAGAGCAGCAATCACAGGCGTGGTCTTCTTGTTACTTAAACGGAACGAGGCTGGACGACTGTCGGAAAGGGAGGATATTGAGAGGAGAAAGCACATTTAGTTAGGAGATCCAAAGGCGATCTAAAGGATGTCTGTACTCACAGTGTGGGCGCTGCGACTCTTCGGCGGCAGCTCCTGCCTCGATCGCCTGCATCATGGGCACGGGAATGCGCACGGGCTGGGCCAGGCTGCGGCCATAGACCATGCGGCCGAACTGCAGCTGTGGTGGCTGATCGGGCATGGGTGGGGTCATGGTATCACGTGGCTGCTCGGGCAGTGGCTGCAGGATCAGACGCTGGAGGCGCATCTGGGGCTGCTGCTCCGGCTGCTGTTGCTGCTGCTGCTCGCTGGTCTCCTGCTGGTGCTGCTCCGGCTGCTGCTGCTGCTGCTCGGACTGCGACTGGGGCTGCGTCTGAGACTGGGACTGGGGTTCGGTGGTGGCCTGCTCTGAAGAGTTGGACGAGACGTCAGTGCGCTCATCCTCCTCGCTGGAGGCATTGCCTTCGTTGGAGTCGGTGTTCTCCTCGGCGGCCAAGCGACGCAGTTCATCGGTGATGCGGTCCTCGGCCATGCGCTGGATACTGCGCAGATCATCGGCGGTGATGCCCACACGCTGCAGGGCCATGCCCAGGGGCATGTGCTGGATCTGGATCTGTGGCATCTCGCGCTGCTGCTGCTGCATCTCACGCTGCTGCTGCATCTCGCGTTGCTGCTGCATCTCGCGTTGCTGCTGCATCTCGCGTTGCTGCTGCATCTCACGCTGCTGCTGGATCATCTGCTGCTGGGCGGGAATCTGCATGGGCACATCATCGGCTACGTGGATCTCGCGGAAGGGCAGCTGCTGCATGTGGATGCGCAGGGTCTGGATCTTGGGCTGCTGCTGCTCCTCGGAGGACTCCATGCGTGGGGCCTGCATCACCTGTGGGGGCATGGGGGGACGCATGGGCAGGTGCTGGAACGGGGGAGGAAGCTGGCGGATGATGATGGGTCCCTGCTGCTGGGGCAGCTGCTGGTGCTGGTGCATCTGCATGGCCGGGGGCATCATGCGCTGGGGCATGTGGGTCAGCGGCATCTGGTCGGGCATGCGACCGAAGGGAATGGGCACGCGCTGGAAGGGAATGAACATGGGGCGCAGGGGCTCGGCATCCTCGTCAGAGTCCTCCTCCTCTTCGCGCTGTCGCTTGGCCTCCTTCTCCTCCCGACTGGCCTCATCGCCACCATCGCAGAAGATTGAAATGCGTTCGCCGGTGATGCGGGCCTTCTTCGGATCTGTCGTCAGATTCACGCCGAATGGCAGGGCCACCGTCTTCGAGGGCGAGTCAACAATCTCCTCGGCATGCTTGCGCTCCACCACGCAGTTCATGCGGGATCTATAGACAATTCATAGGGTCATAAAACGGGTGAAACCTTAAAAAAACAAAAAAAAAACCTACTTCTTGTTGTTCCGCAGAATGGCGGCAGCCAGGTCGCTCAAGTCCAGCTCGAGCGGCATTTTGCCGGGCAACTTCTGCATCTCGTCGGTCTCATCGCTCTCCGAGTAGGAGTTGTCCTTGTCCGAGGTGTTGTCCTTGTCCAAAGAGTCCTCCTTTGCGGACTTGCGCATATCCTGGTCGAGATCTTGCAGCTCAGACTCATCGGCAGAGTTGGGTCCGCCCAGGAGAGGTTCAGCGCGGGGAAGTTCCTGAAAAATTTTTTCAAATAAAATTGACATTATTAAATGGACGACCTTTACTCATGAATCAATTATCTGTAGATAAAATAAAGTTTTATCCTTACAATATCTATTTAGAGTATATTTTGTCTTGGATTCTATATCTTTTACGAGTTCCAAAGACTTTTTTCTATGCCTTATTTAATCTACGATGCAATTCGGGGCCTCAGTCTGTTACCAAGTCGAATACAGCAAGAGAATAGGCAAACGACTTGAATAACGGACAGCCAAATAATAAGGGAAATAAGGAAACACACTGAGAATGTGTATGTACGCATAGATGTTTATCTCCCAACGACCCTCATTATCTCCCTCTTAAATTTGGATAGGCAAATGGGGAAGTCTTAGATCATCTTATATCATCCGCAAATTGTTACAAAAATGACTCAAAAATTGTCGACTGTAACAGCAATTGTTCAATTTTTCAATTTTCTAGTAGTTTTCTTGACTGTTTTCCACTGGGTTTCGGGGGCCGCCGCTTCGTGCTCGAAACAATGAGAGATCCGATGATCAGCGATGTGGCAGAGTCATTTGCCTGGCGGAGATGTGTGACCCCAACCTACATACGGACTCTCGTCAGAGTCGACTGCGACTGAAACCAAGAGTAAAATGCCATCGAAATAAACTTGTTTGTTGTCTGTCTCTGTTGGACGATGAAGCTCTCGAGAAGTCTAAACAAAACAGCAACAGAAATTACATAATCCCCCAACAGTCCCCAACAAATGTCTATGTCTATGTCTATGTCTATGGGCGGCTATGTGTGGCTAGGGGATACGTGGCTAAGCATACTTCACGCCCAGCCACAAACACAAACAGCAATGAAAATACAATTTATTTTATTGTGAAGCTCATTAATGCCAAACCATGAAAAAGACAGGGATGCACACTCTACAGGGAGGGAGAGAGAAGTGTTATGGTATGGATAATGCCTTTTATATCCGGTTTGTGGATCGCTTATTTTGCAGGTCATCGTGTACTTGACAAAAAAAACTAAACACAAAAAAAAAGAGGTTGACATTGAAACAGAACTGAAGAGATCTCTCTCAATGGATTTCCTCTACATAGATGATTTCTGTTTATTTCTTGTATTGATTTTCTAATGATTCAAAGAGTTGAGATTTTTGCTTTGAGATTCTTAAGGGAGAATTATCTGTAAATTGTCATCAATTAAGAATTCCTTTTCTCAGAATATACTCTGAATAAGAAGCTTATGCGCTTGTTTTGGATAGTTCTTTTGATTTTCTTACGAGATCTCTTTTAATTGAAGCTTTTTCATGATATCTAAGCAGAATAATAGAATATTTATGAACATGTTTTATTCCTAGAAGTTCCTAAAAATTTTTTGAAAGTTCCATAAGTTTATTTTATTTAACTCTCAAGAGTTTCTATGAGCTATGTATTTTGCTTACTGTCAAATATTTTCACCTGTTTAAAGTTGCATCTTTTATGAGTCTCAAAGTTCTCAGCTTTATTGTGCAATGTTTTTTTTTTGTTTTTCCACACATAAACCAAAGGTTAAAGTCTCCAGACTGTTATTAAACTTCCCTAATGATCTGTTTATCCAGGTACAGTAGCACCCCAGAAATGAGTACAGTGATGAACATTTTAAAGTTAATTTGAGCAAAACTTTAACCGCAGCCACAAATTGCGTTCGTTTCAAAGAAATCTCTTTTCACAGCAGCTTCCCAGAAAAACCGCAGCAGCAGGCTGTCTGTCGATCTGTCTGTCCAGTCTGTCTATCTGTCTGTAAACCTGTCTCCAAAATGCAGATTAAACTCGAATCGATTCATCGCGAAATTGAGTCAAAAACCTGAGTCATGTGGCAGGCAGCAGGTGACACACTAACTGAAAATTTCACTTTAAAAATTATACGAGTATGTACCTGAAAAAATAAAAAGAAAAACTGGCAAAAAAAAAACGAAAACAAAAACAAAAACGAGAGGCAGAGTCTGGCTCTGGCTCTGGCCGAAACCAGTCAACAAAATCCAGTCTAAGCCTCTTCCGTTGCTGTTGCTGCTGCTGCTGCTGTGGCTCTACCGATCGCTGGCTTTAGTTTTTCAAGGCCAACAGAGGGGCTTGAGATAAGAGATCTATTATAATACAATGAGAACATTTGTTTGCCCCTAATTTGTTTTTGTGTGTGGAAACGCCAGAGCCGCACGAGACGAGACGGACATGCGAGACGAAACGAGACGAGACGAGACATGTGGAGAATCGACTGTTGAACGGACGGATGGACGGACTGTCGAGAGGCGCATTAAGATGACAATTAAATGATTACAAATTGAATGCTTTGTGCAATTAAAATGACAGACAGACAGTAGGCATTTGTTGTGCAAAAAAAAACAACAAAAAAAAAACAAGATTTATTTATAGCCCAACGACTGTCCGACTGGGACTGACGCAAGCCTGCAATTTGAAATTCTAGAGGCATTCCATTTCAGTAATTTCTTTAGGGAAATCATCCATAAAAAACAACACAAAAATCAATTTGCATAGCTCGTATGATAAGTTTTTCCCCCTCTCTATCCCGCTGTCCTATTAGGTATATATTTTTTTCTTCAAGCTTTTATATACATATGTATGTATGTACATATGTATCTGTGAGTACTTATAAAGATATAAGATATCTCTCTATAAGGTATATTTGAACAGGTATGTATCTATGAGTACTGGCTTGTTTCTTTGTATCTGTATCTACAAGTACTCCCCGTATGTGTGTCTTACATAATCGTCAGGCCAAAAACCGTTTGCTTTGTCCCCAAAAAAAAAAACAAAAAAAAAGCAAAGAAGCAAAAGATACGAAAGAAACGAAAGACTTAAGCGCGCAACTTGCCTTAAATGGCAAACAGTCAACAGCAGGCTATGGCCAAAACCACAATGGAAGGGGGTTAGGGGGGAGGTTTGGGGGGCTCTCTGGGTCTTCGTTCGGTCTCCAGTCCACAGTCCCCAGTCCCCATTGGTCTTCTGTAGTTGACTTTTGCAGATGCCTTTGGCTGCCGCTGGTTGTTTGCTTAGTTGGTGCCAAGCGGCGCCAGACCAAAAGCAACAAAACAAAAAGCAGAAAAAAACTGACAGCCAAATTGCATTATGGCCAGGCCTGTTGCAAGAGCGATGGCCACGTGAGAAGATTGATCTTCATCTGGGCCAGATATTCACACACAGAAACTCAACTAAAGACTGTTTGTAAGCCTCATCTTTAAGCAAGAGACGATACATCATAGATTTTTGTTTATATTTAAGATGATATATACCTTAGAGATGGTCATAAGACGAGTCTAAATTCAGGAAAGAATCCAAAAACAATATATAGAAACATCTGTTATCCAAAATGTAATCACATACAGGTTTTTGGGGACATCAACAACGACAGAAATTCGACTGGAACGCTAGCTCAGAGTCAACTTTGGGTTTCATTTGGTAATCTTTATAGAATTGCGAATGGGTTATGGGCAGCTCAAAGAACTGTTTTAAAAAATTCCTAACGACTTGAAAGAAATATATGTTTTGTTCTTCTGATTTTTGGAGGAATTATTCTTATGCTTAGATTGGTTTCACTTTTAAAATCTACTAGCAATATCTATGATGTGCTTGTTGTCAATCTATTTCTGGTCTGTTGCTGCTTTTTAAGAGCTTCAGTCGCATAATTGTTGCTAGTTGCACCCTTTCCAATCTTTCCAAATATGTTTAAGGATCCTCTAAAATTAATTTACTTGAAAAAGAGCCGCTAAAAATAGCATTTCCAATTATTAAAGATTGTTCAAAGTTGAAACCCTGAACAATGTGCATTCATTTGCCTCATTAAAGGAATTCATACAGACTTTCGCGATCTTCAGAGCCATCTCTATTGGCTGCTGTGGCTGGCTGTGGCTGTGACTGCTTCTGCTATTGCCACAGCTGATGATCTCTGGCATTTGGGAATCCACATTCAGCAGCAGCAGCAGCAACCACAATATGCTGCCGCGCCCACACGCCCGCTGCCTGAGAGAGGAGGCGCGCTTGAGTGGATTACGGTTTGTATATGGTGGGGGACTGCTTGCAACATGTTTTGTTGCCTGCCTGCCTCTTGCTGCCTGCCGCTTGCTGGCTGCTGCTGCTGGCTGCTGCTTTCACTTTGTCTGGCATTTGATTCGCAATTGTCTGCCGCTCTGCTGCTGCTGCTGCTACTGTTGTTGGATGGTTGGGATCGTGGATGGTGGATGGTGGTGCTACCTCTCCTGGTTATTATGTCGCAAGCTCCACCATTTCGGTGTCCACTTAAGCGTCAAATTATGGGAATTTCGCTTGATTGAATTTATCGTTGCATTCGTTCACTCATTCACTCACTCACTCACTCATTCGTTTACATAAGCCACAGACCCCGATTGAATCGGGTTGAATAACCTCATCCTCATCTTTGGGTATTGACTGGCAATCATAGACAGACCCAGACACCAGACATCTATGATCTCTCTAATGCTGTTTAATTTTGTGAACTTTCCACTGGCTACCATTCTCTAATTGAATATTGATGGCAGTCTCCCAAGTCCCCACCTACCGGCCCCCCCCTGTATAGACGCCATCATAATTAGCTTTGAAATCACTTGGAAATGATTTGCGAATTGTCATTAAATTTGAATTATGCGCCCTGCCCAGTCATCGGCCATATATCTAACCATTTTATGGTTATTTTTTGTAATGGCCATTCGGTTAAATCGGTTATACATACACACATATCTGTACACTAATGTATATATATCGTTATATGGGTGAAATTTCACAAGGAAGCACGCAATTGTCTTATGAAATTGCTTATTCAATCAGTTTTGATTGAAGCGGTGGGCAGACATATGTCTATGTCTATATATACATATGTATGTATGTATGTATATGGAGAAAGGTATAATATAAACTATAGGAAGTCTTTTACTTTTATAACCATACAAATTTGTACGTTTAAAGCGTATAAGTTACAATGAAATTTCCAACCATTTCCCAACATTTCTGATCAGACTTTTTGTTTGCTTATTTAGTTTTAACTATGTGTTTTTTTGCTTTTTGAAAACCCTTCAGTTTTTCGACTACAACTTCATAATTTCTTCTACAAATTTCTACAAAAATTTCACAAAATTCAATAGTACTTAGTTTCCCAGCTCTAACCCACATATTATACATATGTATATACATATATATGTATGTACAGATGATATTTCTAGTACCGGTACACTGGCTGTCACAAGTCTACAACCCACTTTGGAACTAATAGCGCGTGCAATCCACAAACAGCATGGCTGGAAACGAAATTATACACGGAATACATGTTTTTTTCTGTATTCTGTATTTCGGCTATCACGAGATTGTACCTACATTTTCCGGTAATTATATTTAATATTCGAATATTTGTATTTGTGTGGAAGGGGGCGGTGGTTGCTGGTGCAACCAATCTGTGGCGTGTGTGTCTGGCAGAGCCAAACCATGCGAAGAGCTACTCGTATCATTAACCAAGCGATCTATTATTTTTTTTCAACTCCGAGAGTCCAAACACGATCCGATATGCACATATACATATGTGTATATCTGATAATCATTGAGGCAGAAAGGAGGATATATCTGATGTTCATTGAGGGGGAACAGATTGTATTTGATTGGATTCGAATTGGACTTACCTTTCCCACCTGTTGCAGGGTCTCGAGCATCAGTTCTTTCTCCAGCACCGAATCGAGGGCCTGCACCTGATCGCACGAGGCCTTGGCCTGCAGATACGATGAGGCCAGAATGAAGGAGCCCAGGATGAAGGCCGAGACGATGACGGTGAAGGCGGTGATCTTGGCAATTTTCACCGAATTCGCCTGACGCTTGTAGGCCTGTAAAAAGAAAGTCACAGAAAATGCAAGAAAAGATTAGCCATGAAATGTACTATAGATACCCACATACACATATATGTATGTATGTACATATATGTATTTATTTTTAGTTTTTGTATGCAATTTGTATGCTACGAGTACGTGCTGTTTTGTCAATGACCTCTGTCTCTCTCTGTATGTGGTGTGTATGGTATGGGGGTTTTTTGGGGGTCAAGCGGGTAAAAGCGCCGCGACCTTACTCTACAAAATGTTGGTCTTTTACCGGGCCGATCACGTTTCCCCCTCGAACTTAATGGCAGACTTGAAATTTACTTTTGAAAAACGCTGGAAAATAATTGAGTCAGCAAAAGAAAACAAAGAACAAATGGTTTTCAAGTTTGTTTTTGTTTCAAATGTTAATGGAAAGCTGGAAGTGAATGATGTTGAATGTCAGTTAGATCATTGCAAATATTTGCTCTTCTTTGAGCAGATATTTTGTTTATTATTTATTTTGAGTTGATCTTTTATTTGCTTTTCGTTGAGCAGAGGTTTTTTGTGTCTGTGTCTGTGCCTGGAGCTGTGCCTGGGGCTGTGCCTGTGCCTGTGGACTGTGACTAATATTGAACTTTCCGCTTAAGGTGCAAAAATTTACAAGTTTATGCAAAAAGCATGAAGACCAAATATCAACAACAGATCGAGTACGAGTATATATGTATGTATGGATATACAAAAGAAAGAAAAACATTGAGGTTTGAGATTGATTGCATAACAGGAAGAGGCGGCACTCTTGGCAGAGGCAGAGGCAGAGGCAGTCGAGGTTCGCCGCAGAAATTGAGGAAATGCCAAGCCCAAAAGGAGGCCCAAGAGAAAACTCTTGAAGTGTCTTCCACTTCACTTTGGTTGTAGGTGCAGTCAGGTGAGGCCCCTCTTTATGGGTTGGTTATATCTATGTACATATATCTGTACATCATAGTATCTGTATATCTGTGAGTGTACGTGTGTGTGTGTGTGTGCAGCGAAATGTGCAATGAGTGTGTGTGTTTTTGGTTTTTTTTAACACCTTTACGTGCGTGGCGTGGCGTGGCCCCAAAATGCAAGTTGCGAAAGTGAATTTTGTGAGTGAGTTATGGAAAGGGGTTGGGGGGAGGGGGAGCAGAGTGGAGCAGAGTGAATAGAGTGGGGTTGTGATCATCGTCTCATGCAGTGAAGTGGAAGTGAATGGATCCGATCGTCAGCGGACACTCTACTCTACATATCGTACTCTAATGCGAGGTTTTAATCGGTGGTTAATTTTTTTGTTTTTGTGCAGACAAAAGACTTGAACGACAAACCTGATGATTAAAGTTAAAAAATCCCATCTGTGGTTGGTGTTTGGTGTGTGGTTTTTTTTTTTGTTTTTTGGTGGTGTGTGTTTTGGGGATACAGGGAAATTTTCATATTGTCAATCACGGTTTCAGATGCAGGTACGGTTGTGGGTTTATAATGGAGGGAGAGGTTTTTTGCAATCACAAAACGATTTTTGTGGTTAGCACACACACACAAACACACACACACGCACAGAAAGATACATAAAAACAAGAAAAATACAGAGAGAAAAAAAGGTTAATGAGATTGCACTGTAAGGAAAGGGACAGCGGGGAAGGGGATGGGGATGGTGGATGGGTGGTAGGGGGGGGGGGGGGGGGGGACAATCGCTTAGTAATACTTAACACATATGAATGGGAAAACAAACAATGCAGAAAAGGGAAAGCTTTGGCCAAGGGTCTCTCTGTTTGAAGGCTAACTAACACCCAAGTGATTGAGTGACTGAGGCCCTGATTGATGGCTTGACTTGACTGATGATTGCTGGCGGGACTCTGTGGGCTTTGAGTTATTAGAAAGGTCAAATAGAGAGAGCAGAGAGCTCTGGGGCAGTCCCTGAGATTGGAGATTTAAAAATGAGAGGAAAAACGGGGAAGAACCAAAGATTTGGTCTGTGAATCCCCGCGATACTCGTTAGACTCTTAATATATATTGAGGATATAATGCATTTGAATAATTTTGGGTTCTAAAAACTACGTCGTCAAAGGCACTAAATCATTCGAAATCGAAGAGTTTCGGTTTTGGACCCTGCATTGATGATTCAATCGGAGAATCTGTACCCCTCCTCCTCCTCCTCCCCCAATCAGCCCAAAAATGCCACACATCGCTGGGATTCCCCTCTCCCATTAAAACCTTTCGTTTTACTGCACCTGAACAAATCTGTTTTTGATTTTATTTTCCGCACTGCCTGTCCTTCAGTTCACCTCCACGCACACACACACACACTCAGAGAGTGCACTCCAATCAGGGCTCTGTCTGTCTATCTGTCTGTCTGTCTGTCTGTCTGTCTGTTGGATAACTGTTGGCTTTCACTGTACCACAAGGTAGGGATTGTGGAAAGAGGGCAACCCCCGCACAAAATCTGTTTATGGCTGATGCGGATGCTGACTGTTGAATGCCAAATGCAAACAAATGAAAAAATGAAAAAAAATGCAATTTATGTAAATTTTCCATTTTTACCCACACACAACGACAAAGAGAGCGAGCGAGAGAGACAGAGATAGAGAGAGATCTAATAATCTAATATATATGTATGTATGTACATATATACAATACAGATATATGTACATATGTAGTATGGCTGGGAAAACGGGTTGAACAAGTCAAAGTACGAGTACTAATACTATATCTTGGTATTTGTTTAGGTTTTTATTTTTGTTCATTATTAGCGATTGTCGTGACTGGAGTATTAGAGGTCTCTTGTGGGTATCTGGTGTACGATTGAGCTGGTTTTCTATTTGTCTAACCATAATGGGGGCTACACAGATCCATTCACACCTTGTCTCGAAGAACGTCAGCGATTGCTGAGTTTCTGATTGCTGGTGTATCTTGCAGATACATGAACTATGGCTATGGCTGTGTCTCTGTCTCTGTGTGTCTCTCATGGAAATGTCAACCAGCAATTGTCAAAGCCACTCACGTTGCATGCACAATCCAGACAATAATAATTTTGAAAATTGCACATTAAGAGGAGACAGAGAAGGGGATTGCAGCAGCAGCAGCAAATTGCTTATGCATGCAGCAGGCTTTCCTCTACCCCTACCTCCCCCTCCTCCTCGTTCTCTGAGGCATAGGCTCTCTGGCTGATTGGGTGAAAATGCTGCTCACGTTTGCAGCTGCGTGCAGACATCGGACACCGCAGACGCAGAGGCATTGCGCATACGCTCTGTGGTCCGCAGGCGGATGTGCCACCAGCCCAACCATCAGAAGCCAGTGTGTCCCTGGAACCCACTTGGCTGCCGACCAATCATCAATCCATCATTCGAACTCAAAACAAATCTCGGCCCAAAAGTAGCGCAAATAATTGCCAATCAAAATGGGAAAAATGGGACATTTTTACGTAATTAGTTTCCCCCATTTCAGTCAGAGAACACAAAGGGAAGTGAGGTGGGTGAGCTGGGAGGGTGGTGGCTGGGAGTTGGGAGTTGGGAGTTGGGGAGGGAGGCTTCACTGTTTAGTGTGTACTTACCGGTGGCGGCTCACTGGCGGTGCTATAGACCTCGCTGGCCGCATAGTCGGGCTTCATTTGCACGGTAGCCATGGAGACGGTATCCTTCTCGGTCATCTATAAATCACTATAAATATGAGGGGATCTGATTAGATTTCAAATGGATTGGAACGGATCCTTCCTTTCTTTGCTTTTGTGGGGGTAGGGGTGGTGGGGAAGGAAGAAAAAAAAAATAAAATCCAAGGACATGCATTCCCTCTTTTAGTTCACATTTGAGCACAGTTTCTCTTTCCACAATTTTCACTTTGAGCATTTTTCTTTTCACTTACATAGGCTATATTTCCCAAAAAAAATTCGAATAAAAGTAAAAGGAAGTTTTGTTAAACTTTGCTGCGTTGCTGTTGTTGTTGTGGTTTTTTGTTGTTATTGTTGTTGCTGTTTCTTGATGAGCGAAAAAGTTGTCTGACCAACTTTTCGATTGTGGGTATGGTATGGTTATATTTTGCTGGCTTTTAGGGATAACGGAATACTACGTCTTTGCTGTACGACTGCCACTCGCCGTCTGAAGCCACAAACGCGTTTCGTTTCAGATTTTTCTACCAGATTTAAAACATTTTTCGACGTCAACGGCGGTGGGGCACAGCGACTGCGGTAGCGACTGCAGGCAGCACCACAGTCACTCACACAAACAACACGTACAGGTAGAGCAGCGAAGCCAGCAGCGGTGACGCTGACAGAGACAGCTGCAAGATCAGCGGCAGACAGACACGAACCGACACGAAAAAAAACGAAACGAAACGAAAAATAAAAGTAAAACAACAAAAAGCACACAACACACAAAAACAACGCACACGAAAGCTACAGCTTACGAACACACACACACACATGGAAGTAAGCTTTGCAGTCGAGCTTGAGCAAACCAAAAACAGAAACAAAAAAAAGAGAGAGACGGGTACTTTTGATGTATGGTGTACCCTTCCAGATCGATTGATTCTATGAAAACCTTATCAGAAAAAATACGCATGAATATGTAAACTCAGATGCTCCTATTTCATGGGAATGTAAACACAATGCTCGTACTCGTACGTATTGTTTTAGAGCTGCTAAAGCTTATCTTTCATTGCACTAAAGTCTTCAATGCTCTGATTTCGGATTCAATGAAAATACTGTCTGGTATTGTATACATATACACGAGTATCGGATGGCATTTGTAGTTTTCCAGAACAAAATGTTTGCTACAATTTCTAGAATTTAGTTGAATTTACTAACAAAATGAAGACGTTTTCCGTACTACGAATCGATCGTTTTCATTTCCTGCCAATGCGAACTATAATCTTTCATTGCATAGAAGAAAAATATAGAACAAGATTTTGCTTGTATCTACAAAACAAAGAAGAATTCCAGTTCATAAATATTGAAATTCGATGCTGCCTAAAGAGCAATAGGATGGGTATGGGTCTGTGCCTTTTATAGCAAACTTTCACAAAATGCTATGATACCCTAACCTCAGAAATGAAAATACAGTCGAGTACTACTGTATTCGGACAATGGTATCAAAGCTACTTCCGTGACGAAGAAATAAATTGAATATAATGATATAATTATAGATATTAAATGATTTTAATGATAGTCATTACAGTATCTAGAACATTCTAAACAGCAACTTGTGGAACTTTTTATGTAATACCCATAACTATATTTATTTGTAAACATCAGTTGTTTTTCAACCTTTCTATAGCCAAAACAATTCGTTCGGCATTCCCTCAATTAGTTGCAGCTAATCCAATTTAAAGGGCGACAAGCAGAACCAATTGGTCTATGGAAACGACATGCCTTATCCGTATGGTAGGGTATGGTCAAAAAGCTCGGCACACTAAAAATTAAAGGTACTTCGTACTCCGCCAACACATTCACACATACACACACACACACACACACACACACACATATAAATTAAGAAACCGAACAGATCTCGTACGATTGTACGTGTACTCGTATAACTTGCTCCCCGACTTAAAAGTTGTTGGAGCCGTCGCTGCTTCTGCTGCTGCTGCTTCAGCTGCTGTTGCAGCGACTCTTTCTTGTTGCTTTTGCACTAAAACTTCTTCTTGTTTTTGTTGCTTACGAAAAGAAACAGAGGAAAAAAAACATTACTTTTTGTTGCTGTTGTATTTTTCCATTGTTGTAATAATTGTAGCTGGGGCCAAATGCAATGCACTTGTTCCTCTGCCCCCCATACAGAGGCAGTTTTTGGAATACATACTAGTACTACTCGTACTATAAGAGACACTATTTATATATACATATTATATAGTATGCTATATAGACAGCGCTCATCTTGATTGCCGGTCGCCTGCCTGCCTGCTGTTTGTTTAGATTATTCATAATTTTTGAGACGGCATGGCATCCATCCACTTGGCGGCTTGGTGGGGCGGGCGGGTAGGTGGGTCACAAACAAATCAAATCGAATCTAAGGTTACGGGTGGGTCTCCAAAAAATTACTTGGAATTGATAATGATAATGCCACTATCCGCCTTACCGACATTGCTTATACGCCCTGTGGCCAATCCGTTTTTTGTTTTTCTATGATTTTGTTTTGATTTTCGTCTTTCTTTCTCCTTCTCTGTCTCTGTCTCCGTCTCTGCCTCTGTCTTGGCTGGGTTTATATCATGCTAGATGCTCGTTTATTAACTATTTTTTGGTGACCCAAGCTCTTATGTAAGCTGGAGATCTGTTGTATTTTATTTTCGGACTCTTTCTCTGTTAATTGCATAATTTTCTGGGTTTATGATTAAAATGTCACAAGCCAACGAACCAACGGAGTTGGTCAAACTCTCCAAGTGATTAGTCAATAGAGTGAACCTCAAAAAAAACAGAAAAAGAAGAGTGAAGTGATTTTCTTTGTCTGTTTGTTTATGCAACGCTCCTACGAATGAGAGAGAGAGAGAGAGAGAAAGAGGGGATGCTGATGGGTCTGGGTATCATCCTCCCAACCAGCTAATCCCATGGCTTTCATTTGCATTTGCATTTTCCTCTTACTTTTTGCTTAGCTTTTTCCCTAATTATTAATTAGAGTTACATTTTTGATTGTGGTTTTCTCATTGCATCACAGATTTCCATTTCGCCCCATGGAAAAGTAATGGGGAAAATGGCAGTGGGAACGGTTGAATCTTAATTTCACGGATAGCTTAACAGCTGTCATTCCATTTGTTCTTTAAAAAACAACTTTAACAACTGGAATTCCCCCGCCAGCAGCAGCGCACAAATAAATATCTGTATGCAAATCATATTCGTCTTCGAACCCAAATGACCTGCCCTACGTTCCTATTATATAGTGTCTATGTACATACATACATATGTATGTATATATATGTATTTCTAGAAAAACAGCAATAAAAACGAAAAGTGGCAGATCTAATCGGAATTTTTCGAGTATCCTATGTGCCCCTCTACCATGTCTCTGTTTTCTTAAAATGAAATTATTTATTAAAAATATTTATTTAATATCTTGGAATTTATTTAATGGCTACAAGTCCTAAAAGTTATCTACGACTATAGTATGTCTGCCCCTCTGGCAGATGTTAATTTTGAGAGCTTTTAACTATAGATATTTACACATATGTACATATATATATGTATGTATGTATGTATCTCCAACATTCGTACCATTCAGGGAAGATCTCTCAGGCTTTACGATCTGTGGGGATTTTTTGTTTTGCACCGACTATAAACATTTCTACTCAAGCTTAGAGCTGAAAGATGCGCTGGGCTTGACTCGCAAATTGGCACCCGGCTTTGGCTACAGACACATACAAACATACACATGTATGTACATCTATACATACATACATACATATGTATCTACGACTCCAGCACCGGCTGGAACTGCTGTAGAGATCCGGCGGTACGAAGAAGGGAGAGGGTAGGGGCGGGGTCTCTGAGGAGGTACCAAGCGGCGACGTGGCACCGGTCTTAGGCTTGGGAATTGTGTAAAATGGAAACAGCAGCCGCGACCAAAACAGAAAAAAAAACTGAAAACAAAAACTCAAAACGAGCAAAAACAAAAAACAAATTCAATGCAGCCATCGAACGGATACACACAGACACCGAGAGATACATACATGCGAGTATCTTGAAGATACAATGAGACGCCGCTGCCTAATAACTGAGGTTTGTGCATGTGCAAAATAAAATCGAAACAAATCACAAAAAATCTCATAAATAATAGCCACAAGAAGAAAAAAACCAGAAAAAATAAGGCTTATTTTGTAGTTGAAGCTTTTGATACTCTCATACATGGGATGTTACGATAGTAGGCATATGATATAGGGATATATGTACATACAAAGCGTACTTATGAAAGAGCAATGTTCAGCATACCCAATCTTTCATTTCTTAATTCTAAAGCGAGAAAAACATTAGGCAAAGATAGAGAGATAAAGATAGCAAATGAACGAGCAGAATTAGAAAGAATTAGAACCACAAAATATATATTGAACAACTAAGGGGCAAGCCCCCTGTACAATCGCTTCGTTCGGGCGCCAACCCCCGGCTTACTCGCTTTTCCAGCTCGCTCCGATAGAGATGACGAAAAACAAGGCCGCCTAAGCTTATAAGAAGCGCAGACTCGTATAATATACTCGAACATATACATATATGTAGACATAATAACAAATGTCGACTAATAGTTTTTATATAAGAAGGAGGAGCCCGTTCCAATGCTGTTCATGAGAAACGCATAGAAAGGTAACAAAAAAAACTCTCACCCAAAATCGTGACAAACCGTGACAAAACAGAAAGAGCGAGAGACTAATAGAAGAAAGGCAAAAGGATCGGGAATGCCGCAGACAGTCCAGATACATGTATGTACATCCCTTCTGCTCCTGGCGCATGAACATCTTCTATAAATTGTTATGACCTTTGCAAAAGGGTATCCACAACAACGAAAGACCACAAAAGTTTTCGATCGTTAGCGGCAGCTCTCGTCGTCGTCGTCTCGTCGCCATTTTGGCTTTTGGCTAAAATTAGCTAATAACAATAAAAAAAAAAATAAACAAAAAATAGAAAAAGCAACAAAGAAAAACCAAAAATAAAGGTAAACAAGCGAACCAAAATAAACCCAGAAAAATAAAGTTACGAACATCCGAAGAAAACCGAAACCAGAGAAATAAACAATCATATTATGGGCTGGGCGGACTTTGATGGGTAGGCAATAATAAAGTTGATACATATGTACATATATATTAATTAATTGAATTTTCAGTAATGCTAGAATGAATAAAGATTCTGCATTACCCTCTACCAATTGCATCACTAATACAATAGTAGTCTGTAGATTCTTCAATATGTAGTTTGAATGCAAGTTTCTAATAAGATTCGCCTATTAATTCATTCACAATTCACTTGAGATTTCACTTCATTAATTATAAAATTTTCCTTACTTCATTAGTGGGATACCAACTTCCTATTTTCTCGGCAAATACGTAGATATGTTTGTATATGTATGTATATTTCAATCGCATTTGCTGGGAGTTTGGTCACGGGAGAGTGAGCGAAGCGGCGAGTAATTACAAATAAATTTTCAACTGTTCAAAGATTACTTCCACGGGGATTTTATTTTATTTTTTATACGCCCCATTCAGATGGTACACGTAGAGTACAAAGGTACATACATATACATATGTACATATGCATATGTACGTATATTCTTTCTCAGGATCAAGCGACAAGTGCATCTAGTCGTACATCTTCGAGTCCATAGGAACACGTATCCCTTAGTCGTATTATATATGTATGTATATGGAATTCCCCACTGGTTTCTATATTATATTCCCCACTCTCTCTCACACAGAAACTGCGTTCTAAGAATTCATAATCTTTTGCTGCCTCTCTTTTTCTGTGTCCGGCTATTGGAACGAACGTGCGACCGCCGATTAACACCATAATGTTAGAAACCCCAACTGGAACCCTTCTCCTCTCTCTCTGCCTCTCTCTGTCTCTGGGGCATCCTTCTGCTTTGGGACTGGGGACTGCTCATTGGACATGTGATAAAAGCATGACCATAAAAATTAAGCCAATTTGGATAGGAACAAAAGAAGTTTTTGTATGCCCAGTAGCCCGTAAATTGACGGGAAAGATCTTCAGATCATTCGTGTTGTTTTCAGATTTGTTTTTTGTTGTTCTCTCTCTGTCTCTGTCCCTCTCTCTCTGTCGTTCCCCTGTTCTCTCTGTCTCTCTAAATATTGCCAATTTGCGACGCTTCTGTTTGGAACGATCTATCCATATCTGTCTGTGTGGCGGGGGGTACCTGTATACGACTCGTATGCGGTTGAAATAGTTTTGGGTTCTGCTTATACCCTCACTCAGGTTGTCTTTCTTTTGATTCTATGACGAATATCACTAAGGAATATCATTCATAATTCATTAAAAGCCACCTAAAGATAGAAGCAGTATTTACAGACTCTTAGGCAGATGAAAGGTAGGATCTTTTATCCCTATTCTCATAGATCAAATCTCAATGAAATGCCATATTGTCTTATCGCTATACAGAATATAAATTTTAAAATATACTTATGCAATAATGCTCTCTGGAACATTCAATAAACCCACCCTAGAGTATAGTAATAATCGGTTACTTTTCATCTCTCTCTATCTCTCTGTATTTGTGTCTCTTCTACGCATCTCTCCCCCTCTCTCTCTCTCTTTCGGCTTACATTGTGTATTCCATTGCAATTATCACATTTTTTTTCGAATGGCGGATTTGTTAGTTTTCTAGTTCAAGCTTGGATCGCAGCGAATGTCAATGACTTGTCGTCATTGGCTTTGTGGTGTGGGGGGTTTTTTGGATTGGAACCTGCGGCTGGCCGGCTAGCAGCATTTACCACCTCACCATCTACTCTAGCATTTACCATCCTACCATTTACCATCTTACCATTTACCGCTCTCATTTGTCACAGCCACAAACAGAGTGGAGTAGAGTGGATTCGAGTGGAGTGCTGGTGCCGCCGCCCTCAATGTCCATCGAGCGTTGCGCTTTTAACGCTTCTCTGGTATTAATTGCCTACTCTATACGTACCAGAGATCATGAAAATATGTTTAGTATAGTGTGTACGTGGTATTGTACCGAGTTTATAGGAAAATTAACTACATTTGTAGCCATACATATTTGTCTAAATGCGGCATTAAAAAAATGTTAATGGGCAAGAGATTTACGTTGTTGTGGGGTAGAGGAAGTTTGGCACTGAATAATCATAGAATTTATAGATGAAACCTTTGAAAGATCAGTACAAATCTTCACTCCTTCTAGAGGGGAAATATTCAATCATAATAGGAATAGTATATGAATGTTGAACCTATTGTTTCACCTTGGATTCTTTGGTTTCCGTCTCAATTTCAGGACAAAGCAATCCCTCAACAAACCGTCAAGGCTTTCACACCCAGGTGCCAAATTCGAGAAGTCTCGTGGTCGCCAAAAAAACAAAAATAAAAAAAATAGCAGAGTCAAAGCCCCTGCTCCCTGCTTGAAGACCAGATACACTGAGGGTGGGGTTGGGGTTGGTGTTGGGGTTTGGGTTCCGTACGCACAGCAGCAGGCAGCCAGTGAGGCGTTTGTTCGGGGACATCCCAGTTGATTTTTCGAAATCTTCCCAAACAATGGTGGCAGTGTTTTTTATTGCACATCCACTTAGCAGCTGAAGATTTTCAAAATGCGATAACAAGTCACATTTCGGGAGTGTGGAGTCGTCTTTTTTTTTTTTTTCTTGAGACTCGACTTGACGTGTGACAAAGCTGAGAAGAAAACGAAAAAACGTTTGGGGAGCAACAGATTACACCGATAATGAGGGAGACCAGAGGCAGAGCCAGTGCCATTGCCAGGGTGAGGAAGGTTATATTGTGGGGCGCCGCGAATTAATTTGCACCTTTCGCCTCTGGTTGCCGCGCAGTCGCAGCAGCAGCTGTCGTGCGGCAGCAGTCGTCGGAGAAAGTTGCATGCAAATCCACAAAGAAAGAAAAGCTTTGCAGTGGGTGAGGGGTGGAGGCTCGGAGATAGACACATGACGTGACGGGGCGGACAAAAAGTGCAGCATCCAAGATAATTCGAGGCGCTCTCTTCATTTTTTGTTGTTGTTTTGTTAGCCATAGGCAACCTTTTCTCTACCCAACCAACCCCCCCGACCCTACAGCTCAGCCGCTGGGCAATGTCATAATCATTTGTTTGGTGGCGGCTCCACCGTTTCGCTTGAGTTACATATTTATGTGTGCTTTGGGTGCAGCAGGCCCAACGGTAATAGTAATTTGTAATTTGTCATTTATTTGCACTTCGCATTTGAGTGCGCCCGCTCGCTCGTTCGCCGAGCTGGCAGCAGGAAGCGGAAATAAGTGGAGTTTGCGTTTGCCCGACTGCATTTCGGTGTTTGATTGCGTTTCACACAGTTTATGATTAGCGAAAACTTGTGATGCATGTAAAAGTCGTTGGTGAAGTAAACAATAGATTGAAAATTAATTTAAATATGTAAAATTTGTGGATACAGTACACAGTGTGTGCTGTTAGGCGCAAAAACTCGTTCGTTAGCATGGTGTTGTTAGGCGCATAACATATTTCAGAGGATAATTCGTATGTTAATTAAAATGGTGCTGTTGTGCGCAAGACATATCAGTATTTTGTTTGTAAACATTTTGAAGATCTGAAATCTGAAAAATCATCAAAATTGAATAAATTGACACTCTTGGATCATTAAATATTCGCTCCACTCAACTGCCACATAGATACTATCGGTATTTTAACATTAATTCAGAAGCAATTTTTTAATTTTTTAATTTTTACTCCGTAGAAATGCGTTTGATGTGTAGCAAATGTGTAGTTATCGTGTAGTTGCCATGCAAGAAAAGTGACTTATTTGTTGACCTTCCTCTCTTTCCTAGTACTCAGATAAAAAAAAGTGCTAGCAAACAGAATCAGGGCTGATATTCGTATGAAACCGATAATACAATTTTTAATGCATAATGTTTTGGCTAGGGACATTCCCAAAGTGGTACTCAGATCGACAAACAAAAACGACGATATATGCTGGAAAAGTATTTTATGGTATTTTTTTCGGTCTCTAGATTTTTAAATCAAATAGATTTAAAATTGAGGTTGTATGCGTGAATGTGTGTGACTACGATAAAAACAAAAAACAAAAACCAAACCAACCAATTTTGCGACAACATTTTAATTAAATTAATAATGGCTGCCGAGGAGAGTCAATTGTTATAAAATTTAGTGGATAAATCGGGAATAAAAAATAGTTGATTGCATTTCTGTTCAGCAAAATCGGATTTATCCAATATTCCGGTGCTTTATCTGTGTATTGGCGTTCTCCGGCGCCCACAAATAATACATTCCTGATTGCTTTGATACAAAATCCGAATTCTTAACGGATTTATTTCTATACAGTGGTACCGCAGGGCATGCACACATGGTCATACTCGGCCGCCAGTATTTTTATATTGGACGTTTTGCTTGCAAACGTGTTTTCGGATCTGACTACTAGGCTAATCCAATAAAGTTAGTTTTTATAATTCGTTAATCTTTTAGAAAATTGTTTTATCTATCGCATAAAATTATTTGTTTAGGGCATAGTATCCTAGTCAGCTAGTAACATTAAACAGAATATCAAAATCAAAAAATAAGATTTTCGTCGGTATATTTACGGTATATTTTTAAAGTTCGTCTGTATATTTCGGTATATTTTTTATATTAACAAATTCCTTGAAAAAGAAAACAGCTCGTACCAAACATTAATCGACTTCATTGACAAAATCGACGTAAAATTATAAGTAATTCTCCATCATCTGCCACTCTTTTGGCAATTTCCACCTTCACATAGGCGGGTGGCCAAATAATCCCACGCTACTCACGGGTAGCATGGTAACATAAAACCTCAAAAAAAAAATGATTGATAATGGCATAAACATACATTTAATACATGAACCGGAACGTGCGGAGGTGGTTGGAGAGTTGCAATAGATGAAGTCGGTCCGTAATCCGCAGCCGCATTGATTGTACCTTAACCATATCGCCCTCCAGCGTGGGCAGCGACAACAGCGACAGCAACGCGGCGCCGCCATTGAAAGAAAAAGCGTGTTCTAAACAAAAACGTTTCGAGGCCACCGATAAATTGATGCAAGTATGTCATTAACGACGGCAAATTCAGCAGCAGTAACAAGAGGTGACACGGGAGTAGGAGTAGGAGGTGGAGGAGCAGCTGCACTTGGTGGACTTATCAGGGAGCTGCACCCCCCGCCGCCACAGCAGCAACAGCAGCAGCATCACATAAGGGCAATCGATGAATTGCAAGATGGAGACACTAGCAGCCTGGAGCCGGGCGAGGTGGTAACGCCGCCCCACCACAAGCGCGGAGGCTCTAGTAGTCCCGCGCTGAAGAAAGTGCTGACTAAGGACGCGAAGAGCAAGACATTGCGCAAGCTGGCACAAATCGATACGGACGGCTGCAAGGTGGCTATCCTCGAGCGGGATGGCATCAGACGCAAAGAGGCCAAGGGCAATACGCCACGGACACAGGAAAATGGAATTTCTCGTCCGCCCTCCGAGGAAGCCGATGACAGCGAAGGTTTGTACTCGGACACGGACTCCTCGGGCGAGGAGCAGCGGAACGTGGAGGATGTGCAACAGGCCAGAAAAGAAAAGCAAGCCGAGGAAGCGGCTGCAGCCATGCCGCAGGCTGACCCGTCGGTCGGCCCTCCATTTCTCGGTCACAACCCGCTGAGGTTTCACATGCGACCGCCGTTCTGCGAATTTCCTCGCATGGGATTCATGCCGCGGATGCCGCGAGGCGGATTACGAATGCGCCCTCCCTTCTTTAACCGGCCTCCCAATCGAATGGGTGCACCCAACATGGGCGGCGCCCCGCCCCCAGGATCCTATGGACCAGCATTGCCGCCCGCCCAAGGTCCCTCGGGCAGCTCGGGACCCTGCAAGCGATTGATGTCAGATTTGGAGTATGTATTTGAATTATTTGTGAAAGAAATCATGTTTTATTAACTGTTTTATTTGTCACAGCTGGACGAAGACGCAGCCGCCCATACAGTACAACTTTAACCTGGTCTCTGACTGCTCCATTGCCCAGCACAAGGCTTGCCGGGAGAAGGCGGAGTCAACTAGCAAGAAACCCCCACTCAAGTCCAAAGAACCTGCCAGCGATGGTCTGAGCAATCAATCGAAAGTCCGATCTGTGGATAAGCGCAAGGAAAGGTCAGCCAATGAGAAGGATGGGGAACGACCCAAGGAAAAGAATAGCGAAGCATCCAAGGAGAAGAGTGGCGATGCCTTCAATGAGAGGAATAGGAAAAGTTCCAAGGAGAAGCATCGAGATAAATCGAAGGAGAGGCATAGAGATAAATCAAAGGAGAAACATAGAGATATTTCCAAGGAAAAGTCTAGAGATATTTCCAAGGAACAGCCCAGAGATTTGCCTAAGGAAAAACCCAGAGATATGCCCAAGGAAAAGTACGGAGAAAAATCCAAAGATAAGCCTAGAGCAAGATCTAAGGACAGGCACAGAGAAAGATCCAAGGAGAAAAAGCCGATTGGGACCCCTCGGGAAAGATCCAAAGATGACAAAACAAATCCAAGGCGACCTAAAGACTCGAAAGGAAGCTCCAAAGAGTCGCTTACAAGTCATGCAGCGAAGTCACGAGATTTCTCAAAGGACAATCATAGTGAACATCCCAAAGAGCTTCGCTCGAAGGAAGGCATGCCCGAGAAATCAGACGAAAAGCGTCGAGAGTCATTGAAGGATAACAGGTCAAGGCCAGGATCTAGGGAGAAGTCCACTGTACAGTGCTCCAAAGAAACCTCAAAGGAGGACAAGTCCAGTGAACGTTCGGAGGAGAAGACCCGCTTAGAAAAGTCACATCCCAAGGAAAAGAAGCATGAGCGCACGAAAACGCGCAGTCGAAGCAGGAATCGTTCGTCTGGGAGTGAGGATAGGACGCCACCGTTGACGCCGCCGCGCGAGCTGTTGCTACCGCCGCCGGCTGCCGCCAGTGAAGTGGTAGAAATGGATGAGAAGGCCAGAGTTTTGGATATATTCGCCGAATCCCCGCCAAGACAGCATACTGCTCCTCAGATAGCCCACGTTCCCAGCCCTGCCTTAATCATTAATCGGAGTACGACACCGCCTCTGATAATACCACCAGTTGCACCCACCGCGAAGGCAGCTCCCCTGCTCAAGGCCAGCGAGATTCACAGTCGCATTGGAGCCCTGCTCGAGGACAATGACCTGCACTTGGAGGCCCTGTTGGCCACCAAGGAGAAGCTACTGCGCCGCACCAACGAGCACAAGGAGCGAAAAGAAGCACCCAAGAGTGGACCTCAAAAAGAGATTAAAGTAGAGGCGCAGCTGGCAGTCAGCAGCGACTGGGAGACTGCAGATCATAACCAGGTCGTACCGCGCCGTGCCAATCCCTTCAGAAAACAGGAATCAGTATTAAATGAACGAAGATCAATGTCTCGGGCAGCCAGTGCTTTGGGGAATGGCAGCGCCTGGAAGTACGGCAGTCAATCGAAGGAATCGGAGTCCAGCCAACAGCGATGCGGCGACGAGTACAAAGAAATCAGCATTAAGATTGAAAGGAACATCTCTCCGAAACCGCTGCCTATGCCAATGATTGATGTGAGCCAAATCAAGCTGGAGCGGAATGCGACGCCGCCTTTAGACACGGAGAGGGAGATTCTAGTGCGGAATGGTGCGGTGGCAGCCAATGCTCCTCCACCGCCAGCCACAGCCACGGAGAAAGGCTCGCAGCAGGAGAGTCCCGATACCGACGACTACATCGACAACTGGGAGAACGATGACTCCTTGAGCAGTATGACCAAGACTGCTGCCACCAGAATTGCTCCACCATCGGCTGCTGTTCGCCCGCTGTCCACCTCCGTAGATGAGACAACAATCAGTGGCGACTCGAATGAGGATGACACGAATGATCTGTGGAATGCCAAGAGCACGCCGCCGCCAAAGCCGAAGGGGCCAGCCATTCCATTGGGCGGTGCCAGCCAGGAGCATCTGGTCAACATATATGACAAGTTTATGAATAGTATTAATATGTCCAGCGAGGAGCAGATGGTGACGGAAGCCACAGGCTCCAAAAATAGTTCCTTAAGCAATTCCACTGCCGAGACTGAGACATCCTCCGGTTCCGAGTCGTCAACGAGCAGCAGTAGCTCCGACGATGATGAAGAGTCCAGTTCAGCGGATGACGATGACGATGAAGAGGAAGAGGAAGAAGATGATGCTGATGCTGAGGAGAAGGAAGCAGAAGAGGGGAATCTTTTGGAAGAGGCAGCCCTAATCACTGTGGGATCCGAAACCTCTCAAGAAGATGCACCAGAGAAGGAACAGCAGCAGCAGCTGCAGATGCAGCAAAAAAAGAACAACGTGAGTAAAGATTTGCGCAAGCTCAAGAGCCTCGAGGACAATTTGGCCAGGATTCAAATGATGCGCGAGAACTATGATTCGGGCGATGAGATCTCCGAGGAGCTGCTGAAGATGGAGTCCCTCTTCCTCATGCAGCGGAATGCCATCATGGATAAGTATCGCAAGCAGGAACTCAAATCCCAGCAGGAGGTTCAGGAGAAGCAAGAGCCTCGCTCCCCGACGCCCGTAAACAACATCTTCGATGACAATCGAGAGGCCATCAAGCTGACCCTCTCGCCAATGAAGCTCACGCGGAAGCCGGCAATCTTTGACAACGACGATTCGGAGCACCCCCAGCAATCGCAGCAGCAAGTTGTGAAGGTTAAAGTGGAGGAGAACCCACGGCAGCAGCAGCAACAGATCAGCAATGTGAGGCGCCCCAAGGAGATAGCCATTGTGAAGCCCACCATCGTGACGACACGCACAAGACCAAGGATTCCACGAAGTACGACGCCAGGCGGAGGCAGGCGACCGGTCAGGGATAGAACTCGTTCGAGATCGCCCTCTAGGAACCGAGAGCGATCCTTTCGGCGCGGCAGTGCGCGTATGTCCAGCAGAGGAAAGGACTCGTCCCGTTCGCGCAGCCCACGTCCTCGCTGGCGTCCCCCATCGCCCCGACGGGGGATTCGATTGGGAAAAAAGACGACCGTCATGCGCAGCCACAGCAAGAGCGTGAGTCGTAGTCGGACGCGTAGCAGGAGTCCAAAGCGCAGCAGAAATCGCTCCCAGAAGGTAGGAGGCGGCAAGCGACGACGCGTCTCCGTGTCGCCGCGTCCAGTGAAGTCCCGGCCTCCCCGCTCACCGCCAGTGCATCGGAGGCGCTCTTATAGCCGCGAGAGGGAACGCTTGTCTTCACGATCTCCGCTGCCCTTTAGGCCCCCGTCGCCGCCCATGCGACGCAGTTGGTCATCATCCCATTCGCATTCCCGCTCTCCCACCAGAAGAAGATCACACTCCAGAACGCGGTCCTCCACCAGATCGCGTTCCCGTTCACCTTTCGACGGCAGAAGGGAGGATAGGGACTTTGCGGACTACTTTGGGGAGGACCAGAGCCTAGAGGCGGCCGCCTACTACTACAACATGTCGCTTCTGCATGGAGAGGCCACAGGCGAAGACTACGATACCTATGCGGCCTACATAGACTCCGCCTACCACATGGAGCAGGCCTACGCGCAGCTCACCGAAGCAATGGAGATGCCCGCCGGTGTCTATGGGGAGTATGGTGCTCTCATGGAGACATCGCCGGTGCTGCGTGAACTGCCCAAAGCTCACGTACCACCAGGGGGTGGTGCTCCTGCCACTGCTGTTGCTGCCTCTGAGCTGCTGGAAACCAAGGTGCTCAAGATCGAGCCTGAGCTGCCTAAAGATGCGGCTTCTGCTCCGGTGGCGGTACCGGTGGCCGTTCGAAAGGGAAACGTCCTGGAAATTGTGCCAACGCCAATCGACGAGGATGAAGAAGACAGGTAATAGAGAGAGACAGATAGATAGAAAGAGAGAGATATATACAGAGTGAGAGATAGAGATAGTCAAGGGAACCGTTTGAATTAATTCTTTAATCTTTAAACCCCATCCCACAGGAAACCCAAGAAGCGTGTCAGTTTTGTGGACAGTGTCAAGCCGAATAATGAGAGCGACGACGAGGATCGCGCCATTGTCAACCGCGTCGTGGAGCGGGCCATACAGCAGCACCAGGAGCGACGCGCCAAGGCTGCCGCCAGGCTGCAGCGCATTCGAGATGAACTACTAGCCGCACCACCGCCACCGCCGCCAGTGACGCCAAAGCCCCCAGACCAGGAAAAGGCGGTGCTCGTGCAGAAGAAGTCCAAGATGCGCTACTTCCACCTGGATCCGCTCAAGCGTGAGATTGTAATATCGCACTCACGCATCCTGCGTCCTCCCGTGCCCCGCTTCGATCGCAAGCACTTTGAAATGCTGGTGAAGACGGGTCGCCTGCCGCCGCTGCCACACGGCTTCCTGCGCCATCGCCCGCCCCTGCTGCCTCCGAATGCAGATCCCGCCACCAAGGCGGCCATGCTCAAGGAGTACTTCAGCAAACACCCGCCGCCTCCAACGCGAATGCAGTTGCGGATGCCCATGCGACTGCCTGTGGGGATGCCTATGCGAATGCCGATGCGGATGCCAGCTCGAATACCCATGCGAATGCCGATGCGGATGCCACTGGTCATGCACGATGGCATGCCCATTCCCATGCACAATGGAATGCCCTACTTCCTGAGTGGACCGCCACCCTCCTCACCGCCAGTGTCGATGCCCATACCCGTACTGGGGGCCCACCCGTACCACAGTTATCCGCATCCACAGCCCGCTTCTATGATGCCAGTGCCAACTACCGGACTGCTGCCCATTCCCATGTCTGTGGCACTGCCAGTGCCTGATTCCAGCTCCACCCCGTCGCCGGTGCCCTTCTTCACGCCGCCGCCCCTACCTACGTTCACGGTACAACCTGTGCCCACCATTCGGGAGATCATGCCAGTGGATATACTGCAAAAAATAGGACCTCTTCCCAAGACGCTGGATCTGGATGGTGGTTCAACGCCCAGGGCGGACGAAGTGAAGCTGGAGATCAAAGATGAGCCCTTGGCAGAGGCTCAGCTCCTGGTGGAGACCCAATAGCATCCAGTCATGGCCACAGTCACAGCAATCCCTTCTCCCAGCCCGATCTTCGATCTTCATTAATTAGAAAATAATTTTAGATAATTCTCTTCCCTACCTCCCCCACTTTTCTGTAAACTCAAACCTCGTACAGGTTTTCTCTATTTTTTCCCCATTTCCATAATTTTTTGTTTTAAATTATTTTACGGACTAATCATGTGAACAATACGCATTTATATATAGGACTCTTAACATATTTATTAGTGACTAAGATAAGCATGATTCGACATTTGACATTTGTCCATTGATTTCTAAAAGAAAACAAAATTGTAAATATACGAGTATATCGGATTCAGGTAATGAATCTACGGCATAATCCACGTCTACTGGCAGACTACAACCAAAAAAAAAAAAAAACCATTACATTATATACAAATATATACTATATTGAGTGTATGGATTGTGTCAGCGAAACGAAACGAATGGAATCGAATGTGAGATACGTGCTACAGTGCCACGTGCGGTGGTAGAGAGGTAGTTTTATGGGAATCTCTGGCATGAGAAATCTTATAAGCCAAGCAATCATCCATAGTCCATAGTCCTTAAAAACATATCTATCGTGTTCGAAACTTAAATTATTATTTATTTTATATATATTTAGTTTAATTGTAAAAATTAGTTTTTAATTATGATTTAATGCTGATTCCTGACGGACAACTAATACGCCTTGTACTACCGCACTGTATGGGCACTGTAGTCGATCGTTTGACATTTCAAGTACCGGATTAGCTCTTAAGTGGCGGCGGGGCCCTTGAAGGATGTGCTGCTCATATTTTTTTTCCTTTTTTTTTTGCCAGTTACAGCCAAATATAAAAAAAAAAAAACAACTTCATACTGCCTAGATCCCTGCCATTTTATGCCCTTCGTGTCAGCAGCAAGGGAAAGCATTTGGCTGGCAAAGCCAAGCTGGCGGGAGTGATCCTAATTGTTGTCGGATCCCCGCTGGATACATTGTAGCTCTGCAGGAGGTTGGCCAAGAGCAGGAAGCCGAATCCTTTGACCAGATTCTGGCCAATGCATGTCCTTTTGCCAATGCTGAAGGGCAGAAAGTGGGGAATGTTCTTTCGGAGATGGAACTCTTTTCGGTCGCTTTCAATGCCCGAATCGGAACCCCTGGATTCTCTTCTGCCTTCGGTGGATTCCTCCAGAAACCTTTGCGGCTCAAACTGGTCGGGCCTTTCCCAATTCTCTCGACTCTTGTTGAGCACATAGTTGTTGATGAAGACAATGGTGCCAGTGGTGACGCCAAAGCCAGAGATGACCGTATCCTCGGTGGCCACATGTGGGACTATCGGAGAGGAGGAGTAGCGAAGCACCTCAAAGATCGTGGCCATGGTGTAGGGCATCTGATGCATATCCAGTAGGTTGATTTGACGCTGCCCCTTGGAGGATACGGCATCCACTTCGTCCTGAATCCTCCTGCCCACCTGCGGATCCCTAGCTATGTAGGCCAGTGCCAGCATCACCAGATTCCCCACAGCCGAGTGGCCACCGATGAAGTCCTCAAGCATAAAGATGATCGTGTTGCGTGATACAGCCTTGTCCTCGACCAGACTTTTAAGCAGGGCATCTGTAAAATCACTGTCAGGCTCATCCACATCGATGTCCAGCTCCCGGTGACTGAAGATCCGATCCATGATGAACTTTCTTATGGTGGACGACCAGTGGCCGATTTTGTTCAAGTGGCGCTGATAAAACGGATAGAGCCAGGGCAGAAAGTCCAACGGATGTCCCTGATTGATCTCCCAGAAGATCTCATCAAAGTAGTGCACAATCTTGTGGAACTCCTCATCGTCGTAGTCGAACCTCTGGGAGCACATGTACTGACTGAACATATTGGCACAGGCCCTCAGTAGAAACGACTTCACATCAAAGGGTACTCCGGGCATCATCTTCTCGTCTATCTCACGGATAAAATGCTCCAATTCCTCGCAACCGATCTGGGACATTTGCACGTAAAACGAAGACGATTCCCGTGGAGAGCAGTGACGCCTGGCCAGATTGCGACGCCTCTGCTGGAGCTGCGACCAATCACACAGGGCCAAGGAATTGCTCCTCTCGCCGCCAAAGAGTTTGTGATAGCGCAAAAAGTCCGGTCGCCCACTGACAACCTTTCCATTCTGATTCAGAACCTCGCGAATCAGTTCCAGATTGTTGACCACCAGGCAGCGGGTATGTCCGAAGGTCAGCGAGTATATATCGCCATATTTCTTGGCTAACTCCGTGAATCCCTCAAAGGGATTGTCTCTGTATTTATCGAGAACATTCAGGTTTCCAATGATGGGCCAGGGTCTTGGCCCTGGGGCCTGTTTAAACAGTTGTTCTCTTTCCGTTGAAAATTTTCCATTCCTTATGGGTACGCACACGCGTCGCAGCGATTTGTATAGAATCCGAATGTAAGACGTGACTATTATAGCCAATAAAATGGCCAAACCCGAATAGATTTTAAACATTTTCGCGTAGTTCTTACCACTTCGGGGTACAAACAGCAACTGCGGATGGCCTAGCGAATCGAATCAACAGGTAATCTATGCCTAGGGTCCTTCTCAAGGCTCTAGGCATACCTGTAACTTGAAGCCAGGCAGTCCCCGATAGAACTACCTGTAATGGTTTGTTTTTCAGTTGGAAAGGAAAACGTGAATCATCTTGAACGAGAGACTGATAAGAGGAGGGATGGTTAAACCAGCCATTAAAATCGCTCTAAAATGAGATTAGATTGTTTTGGATATTAGACCACAAGATAATTCGCATATTTAAAGTTTTAGAGGATAGATCCTGAATAGGAACATTGCAATTTTATATTATTTTATTAATTTCTGTAATCCTATGGGGGCGTTCCTTAAACTAAGATATATGTATGTACATACAAATGTGTCTTTATGTTGCTTCTTTCTATATTAGACTTTATTTGAAATCACTCATTGAGTTTATCCTCCGAAAAAGGACCCATATTGGCGGCATATGCCATCATGGCTGGAATAGAGCTTTGCTCGTAGTTGCCCGTGAACAGATGCTCGAAGGGACCCGAGGCAAAGACGCCCACATCCTCGGCGCCATGGGTCTCGCTGCTCAATGGAACTGTGGCCTGGAAAGCGAATTCCGCAGCCATTGTGTCCACATGGGAGAGATCCAGGCGTCCGTTGCCGCTGCTGTTGCTGTTGCTGTAGGTGCTCGCGATGCTGCCAGGGCCATTGGCATACGAGAGAATGGTGAAGGGCAGCTCGTCATCCGCTTGATTGGGTGCTAAAGAAAAGATGTTCTGGCGCCGGCTCTACAGGAGAAAGAAAGGAAGGACCTGTTAGAAGATTGATGGCCTTATTGAAGAAACTCTAAGCTTACAGGATAACCATTGATGGACATGGTATGCGAGTGATCCGATGTGACCACAATCAGAGTATCATCCTCATTTGTTAGATCCCTGGCCAGCTCCACAGCCGCAGCAAACTCTGCGGTATCCTCCAGGGCTTTATGGGCCAGAGTGGCATGATGGGCCATGTCGATCCTGCCGCTCTCTACGAACAGGAAGTAGCCCTGATCGTTGCGACTCAGCAGCTTGATGGCCGACTCTGTCATATCGGAGAGTGAGGGCTCCGCGTACTCCATGTGGGAGCGCTGCCGGTCGCCATGGTAGGGCAGATGGGAAGTATCGAAGAGACCCAGCAGATAGTCGGTCTGGTTGAGATCCGTTTCCTTGAGGCCCTTCAGCGACCACACATAGTCGCCCTTAGATCCGCGATTGGACTTGTCCTCCTGCCAGTCCTTGATCAGATCACGACCATCGCTGCGCAGTCCCAAAATGCCCTCCTCGTCGTGCATCAGCTGATCCCGGAAATAGGATCGTCCACCGCCCATGATCACACGCAGATCCCGGCCCACACTCCATTCCACCAGCTGGCGGGCAATGTCCGTGTTCAGCTCCGCGCTGCAGCCGGATTCGCTGATCAGGCCGTCGTGCTCCCAGTTCCGCTCTGAGGTGTGCGCGTAGACGCCAGCCGGCGAGGCATGTGTCACTCGCGCCGTGGTCACCAAGCCCGCCCACTTGCCCGCCTCCTGGGCCCACTGGGCAATACTCTGGGTGTGAGTGCTCGCATCGGCGCCTCGCACACAATCCGCTCGCTCCACATTTGCATTGAGGCCAATGGTACCGTAGTTGGCCTTGACGCCCGAAAGGTAGGCCGTGGCCGTGGTGGCCGAGTCCGGAGTGCGCTCGTTCACGGCATATGTCTTGGAGAGTCCCAGGTAAGGGAACTTCTCGAAGTAGACCTGCTTGTTGCTATCCCCGAGGAAGGCACGTGTGGCGGCAATCGTGTGCACCGACATGCCGTCGCCCAGGAACATGATCACATTCTTGGCACGGTTCTGGTTGAGTTTTTTATGGGTGGCCAGCTTATCGGCCAGAATGGTCTGGGCCTTATCGTGCCAGAAACGTGTTTCCAGTTCTTCTTCAAGTGGCTCAAAGTCGCGTGATGGCAGCAGTCGGGGATGTTGTACTATTTTTATAATCAAAAATAATGATTGAACTTTGTATTAAAATCTAATCGTTGGATAATCAGCTATAATTAAGGCTCATAAATATTCTATGATTTCCCCATACTGTTATCATGATTTCATTTCTGTTTTTAATAATGACAGCCTTGATTTTTGGGTGTCCCTGTACCATTCAACTATGACCACCTATGACCCTCGACTCGAAGCAGGATCAGCATTTGAAACCCAACACGGACATCCACAATGTCACGCTGGTTTCTAATGTATTTCCAAATCATGGGCTTTCTTTTCAACATTCCGTACAGATCTAATCAATTCTAAGCTATTCTATTTATTCCCCAGACTCCATAAATATTGATCCCATTGATATCTAATCAGTTCAGTTAGACTTTCTCTTCATAACACTTGAACTCTTTGGCATTCCTATGTATAAACTTTCGATTTCGTGTTCATTTATGATCGATCCCTGTTTTACATTTGTAAACCTTCAAATACGAGTACTTGATTCGAACGATTATGAAATAATTAACATCGTAAAATATTTCTGATTGAAAGTTATTCAAAAATAAAGAGCAGATTAGATTCCGAACTTAATGGGCAAACAAGATTTCAGATAAACAATCGCGGGGTATTGGTTCTCTATTGGTTGTAGATAAGTTTGTGGGGTTCTCAACGAATGATAGACGATCGCTTTCGGTTCGTAACGTAACGTTCGTAACCGAAACGATTCTACTTACTATCTTCCTGCTCTTCGGTTAGCCCAGCCCGTACTTTGGGATGGATCGCTGAGGACGAGGCCAGCACCACAAGCGCCAGAGAGCACAAAATGGGGAGCACAAAACTTTTCTGCATCTTCAGACGGTTGCCGTTAGACTGTCCAAATTAGACGAATCGAATCGGTTATATAGCCACCGATTTTGCACATATTGTTACTGTATTTTACTGTATTACTATTGTAAGAATGTATTTGTATTATATGATTGTGTTTTTGTGATTTGTGAAGGAGCTATCTAAAGTGGCCATCGATTAATGATTATCTCGAGTGGCGAGTGGAAACGTGAGTGTCACGGTTGGGCAAGGAGGGGCCATAAATTCTGACCACTGGCCAGTACCCTATCGACTCCTCACACGAGCTGCACATGATCTGGATCGGGGCTATATAGCGGCCTGTTATGTTCCGAAAAAGTACAGTATTCACTTGGCTAACGAGGTGAAAGCAACGTAGCGAGAGAGAACCAACAAACCCCCCCCATTGGAAATGACTCTGGCACTGAAGTTCATTGTGGGCCTGGGCCTGATCACCCTGGCGCTGAGTGCAGTGGTGCCCCGAAAGGCACCCGTAGATGACGAGGAGTCCATGCATCCACATCTACCAAGGAGCCCACGTTCCAGGTCGATTAGTGAAGAGGCAACCCAATCGTATTGGCACGAGAACAGCAAGCAGCTGCTGCGGGAAAAGCTGAGCCAAGTGCGCAACACCAGCCGGGCCAAGAACATCATACTGTTCTTGGGCGACGGCATGGGACTGACCACGCTGGCTGCTGCCAGGAGCTACATTGGCGGCGAAGAGATGAAGCTCTCCTTCGAGGAGTTCCCCTTCACTGGCCTCTCAAAGACCTACTCCGTGGATAAGATCGTGCCGGACAGTGCCTGCACCTCCACCTCATATCTGTGCGGCGTGAAGGCCAACTACGGAACCATCGGTGTGAATGCCCATGTGCAGCGCGGAGACTGCCAGGCCATGGCCAATGCCAGCAATCATGTGTTCTCCCTAGGCAAGTGGGCCATGGACGGCGGCAAGGCGGCCGGACTGGTGACCACCACACGCGTGACCCATGCCTCGCCCTCGGGCGTGTATGCCCACACGGCGGATCGTGAATGGGAGAACAACGCCCTGCTGGAGGAGGGCTGCGGCGAGCAGGCCGAGGGACTGCAAGACATTGCCATGCAGCTGATCTATGGAGAGGTGGGCAGCCGACTCAAGGTGATGCTCGGGGGCGGCAAGAGGAACTTCTATGATCCCGAGTTCTACGACAAGGGACGTCGCTCCGATGGACGCAATCTGGTGGAGGAATTCGAGGGTCTGGACGCTGGCAACACCTTCGTGAAGACACAGAAGACGCTGCTCAAAGTGAATGCCACAGAGACCGGGCGTCTGCTGGGTCTCTTCAGCAGCGGTCACATGCACTATCATGTGGAGCAGCTGGCCGATCCGGAGAACAACGAACCGACTCTGGAGGAGATGACGGAGAAGGCCATCGAAGTGCTGCAGACCGAGGAGAATGGGTACTTCCTCTTTGTGGAGGGCGGCAAGATTGACATCAGTCATCACGATACCATGGCGCGCATAGCTCTGGACGAGACCGCAGAACTGTCGAAGGCTGTGAAGAGGGCCCGTGAAATCACCAACCCAGAGGACACCCTGATTGTGGTCACCTCCGATCACTCGCACACGTTCAGCGTGGCCGGGTATCAGCCCCGTGGCACTGACATCTTTGGACCGGCCAAGTCGCAGGGCCAGGATAAGAGGCCCTACCTGCCCCTGAGCTATGCCAATGGCAAGAGCTTCGACTTGTACTACAACACAGAGACGCACCAGCGGGAGGATCCCGTCAGTCTGGCCACCGGAGACTTTGATCAGCTCTTCCCAGCGATGGTACCACTCGAGTCGGAGACGCACGGTGGCGAGGACGTGGGCGTGTTTGCCTCCGGTCCATGGGCCCACCTCTTCACTGGAGTGTACGAGCAAAACACCATTCCGCACATGATGGCCTTTGCCGCCTGTGTGGGCGATGGTCTGACCGCCTGCCAGACTGCTACCGACTGATTGACAGGCAGAAGGACTCTTAATTAAGGCTTGCCTACTTGACGATTCTCACGTCCGCTTTATCGTCATCAATATCAATGAATACTCAACAGATTGACAGACACTTCACGCAACCGCCCCTCTGCCCCGCCCAAAAGGTGCTCATGATACGAAATTAGATTGGGGATTATTTTTAAATTATATAAGAAGTAATTTCCAATCAATAAATACCAAACAACATATATATAAATATAATCCATTTAGTCGGATTTACTTATCTGTATTCAAAGATTTTCACGTATTGGACGTTTGGAAGTATCCATTTAATGACGTCGAGGGTTTTACCTTTGGTATTATATGACAAAACCCCTATCCGTCAGGGTGTATTTCATGCTAAGTCTAGATCTTAGACATTTATAGGATTACGGTCATAAGTTCTGTTGATTATATAATTTCTAGACTGTTAAAATGAAATCTACTAATCGTGGACAGTATGATTAAATGGACATTATAATTTAATGGCGTAGAAAGTTGTACCTTTGCACGTTGGGCCGAACGACCGATATTCTGGCATAAAATCAAAAATGTCATGGAAACAAAATCTTTTTTTCCTGGCTAGGAAAACAGCATTTATATTTTTTTATTTTAATGCAGCCCTGAAAGTTTTGCAGCCCTTCACAGTCAGTTGTTCAAAACTGCAAAACTTTTTCTTAACTTTGTTAGCTTGTAAATGTTGTAGTTTTAAAGAAAAAGTGAATGTAAAAAATGCATCAGAACGGCCGGGATATGTAGAATGTCAATATAAAAAAAGATTTTGTTCATATTTGATAGTTTGTTTTTTGGGCATATTGATCTGGGCCTTCCAATATTAGAGAATAATCGAGAAAACTTAACCAACTAAATTAATGTTAACAGTGTATATTAATTAATGTTTATGAAATAAACTGCCAATTTTTGCGACCGTACCTTTACGGTTATGTTCGTTTTGTAGGTTAGCTTGAATTTTCTTATAACACGCTGCTCAATATTTTTATTGATACCAATAGAAATGATTTTGCTGTTGCGATCTTGGTTTTTAAGCAACTGAAGGCAAAAAACCATGATAAAAACTATGAAATATGTACATAAGTAAGAAAATAATGATCTTAGACATTTAAATCGAAAGAAGCTTGCCGAAATGTGATAGAAATATACAAAATTTGAGTAGATGCATTTTTAATGGTCATTTTCCTAAATAATCCTTAATAGAAATAATCATATTTAAACACTCATCAAATAATCACGTCAATAATAATGCATTACTCAATAAAAACTACTATCCAAAGCTGCACCTTATTTGGGCGTGGTCGAATCGGTCTGAAATTTATCTCAGGTCCTATGTATATATATTATTACAATCAATTGTGCCTAGTTTCAAGTCTCCAACTGCATTTTTCGAACTTATGCGGATGCTTTGAACGGATGGAAGTGAGAGTGGAATCTGTGAAGTGTCTGTACATTCAGGAGATCTTAAGGAACACACCCTATAGTTAGAATATGTATTGATTACTATAGAAGATAGCTACCAAATAGAAAGAAAGTAGAAGGAGGTATACTTAGAAGAAAGACTCTCTTAATCTCTGACATAAAACCCATAGTGTCACATGATCTATTGATTTTGTGTACTACTAATTTCCTATCAATACTCGTACACACAAACAAGATACGGTCTGAGCTGAAGAGCTAATCTTTACTAAGAATTGTTTCTTTTGGAAATTCGGGGAAGTGCATCTGATGACGACGAAAGAGCAGAAAGCGGACTCTGATAGTAGCGGACGGTGACGTCTAGCACGTCTGCTGTCAAATGCCTGTCTAGCTGGACGTTTGATAAAAATCTTAATCTCCCAAAAGCTAAGTGACAAGAGTCACCAAATCATGTGCCAATATAAAAAATATTGTGCTAAAATATATACATATATATATTCCCTATCTATCTGATAATTGCTACAGGTACGCAAATCGTATTTGAATGCCAGCCGCTTCTGGGAAATTCAATTTGTGACTTTGTTTTCGGTTATGGAGTTAATGAAAATACCTATTTAATGCCAGATGGAAGAGAAAGTCCGCTCTTGGATCGTATCATTACTAAGAAATTCTATTTGGCAATTATATTCCCAAGAAATGCATCTAAAAACAATAAAAAGAACTCGCTGATAGAAGGTACAAAAGAGAACTGTCCATTTTGGTTCTTTTTAAAAAGTAGTTCCGAGCAATTAAAATGTAGAAAAAAAAATTCAGTACTTTATTTAACTTATTTAGGAAATCCCCTTGTCTCAGAGAATGACCGCGTATCTATTGCCGCTCCTTGGCTGGATGAGCGTGGCATACTTCTCCTTCAGCTCGACCAGAGCCCGCTGGAAGCTCTCCATGCTGCTACCGAGCTGACTGGGATGTTGCTGTGGCGCCTCGGTGGGACGCTCGCCCAGCAGAAGAATCCGCCGCCAGTCGCTGGCTTCGGAGTTGCCGCGCAGGAAGTCCTTGCCTCGATTGCCCGTGACCGCGAACATGGTCTCGTCCAGGACTTCGGGCGTTACGGTGGTCTGCTGCTCCCCGGTCGTGGGCTGTGTGGGCGGTGGCGTTATGCCCGACAAGGAAGCCGACGTGGGCTGTGGCGGCTGTGGCCCTGGATTGGCTGCTGAAGCACCCAGGGAATCGAAGATTTCATTGGGAATATCCTTTGGGGGTTCGATCCGCAGCACCTGGCCATCGGACGAAATGTGGTAGAACTGTGCGCGTCCATTTAATCCCGTTGCCGCACCCGAGGGAATCACTATGATGTTGCCCACTGCAGAGGTCAAAGCAGAGGCGGCATTTCCACCTCCTCCTCCCACCTGAGTGGACAAAAATGGTGGTACGGGCACTCCCAGGGGGGGAGGGAATGACCTGATCGGTGGTGGCAGTGCCGGACACGGGAAGCAATATCCAGGTGGGCCAGGGGGTCCAGGAAGACCTCTCGGTCCTGGGATGATCGGCAGATTCGGAGTGAAAGGAGGCGTAGGTGGATAGGGCCAAAAACCGCCACCACCACCACCGCCACCGCCAAAACCTGGTCCAGGCGGTCCCGGAGGTCCCGGCGGTCCCCGCTCTCCAGCAGGACCAGGATCACAAGAGCATTTCACCAGCGAAGCCTGCACCCTTGAGCAAATGCCTGTCAATGACAGATGTTTGGTAAAAGAAATCCTGGATCCATTGTCTGTAAAAACTTACCCAAAAGAAGGATAGCAAAGAGGACAGAAGATCTCATGATGTCGTTTTGGAAGAGACTGAGCTGAAAAATGAGCTGCAATCGGGCTTTTATAAGATGAAGACCGCCAAAGAGGCTGGATTGACAAGCATTTTTATATGTAAATAAAATCGGAAAATACATTTTCCCGCATCACCTTTTTAGCCCATAACTGTTCTTGGCCAACAGTATCGAAAGGGAAATGGACCGCACATCAAATGGAAAAACGCTATCAACATCCATCGGCTCTGACATTTATGATAATTTATGCAGCAAGATAGATACATAGCGTCATTAGCCAGAGACCAAATCAGGTTAGAGACCCACAAACTCGGTCAGCAGGGTTCTATTCCAATGGGTACATATGGAAAAAAAAGCATCAAGAGTGCGTCAAATGTCAATCAACTCGTAAAATTTGTTTAAATCAAACAATTTATAGAATGTGGGTAGAGGTGGGGTTACCGCTGGGCTTCAGATTAAACCCTTCAGTCAATAAGTTTTCTTTTATAGTTCAACACTTTCAATAAAATACCAGCAAGCGCCGTTATAGTTTTTTAGAAATTAGCATAAACTTTTCTTGTTGGACTGGAAATGAAAAGGTTCTGTCTGCTACAGTTCCGACATATCGGAGCATTCCATTGACTAGACAGAGGCCCCTGAGAATACACGCGTCATTAGTGCCACACTCGTCCACTCCAAGTAGTATAAGTGGAGACTTCCAGGGAGCGCCATGCGACATTGGGCCTCTTGAGAGCGCTTAGATTAGAACGAGGGGATGGACCGACGGTTGGCACACAGATAGAGGAAACTATCAGGTGTGCGGTAAACCAGACAAAGGAAACTCCAACAATTGTAAGAGTACAACACACTCCGCAAAGCCCTCACAGATTAACCCTTTACGTACGTAATAACTATGGTTGAAGCATGCCCAAACACAGTATTGATAATCCAAAAAATGCCTTTATCAATTGCGCTGGCATGGAATAATCCCAAAAGTACTCACTCCACGCAAATCAAAAAATACAAAAAAAGAAACAGAAAATATAAAAAGAAATTGGCGCTTGCTCCTCCACTCTAATAAATTGATAGATAAGCTTAATGGCTAATGGCGAGAGAATCGGCAATCTTTTGAGAGCAAATGAACAGCAAATATTTGTAAGAAGGCTGATTAAGAGCGATGATGATAGCACCTAATGCAGCGGGGTGTTTTCTTGGCTTTTCATATTGAATTTATTATTATTTATTAGATTATCGACTATTGCTAATCAGCACACATCGCACATCGTACATCTTCTGCATCGTACATAAACTTAATTGGCGCAAACAAGTTCAAGTCACATTTTGTAGCAATTGCATAGATTTGATAAGTTTTCTAGGCATACTATTTAAATAATATATGTATGTTATGTCTATAATATAGACATAGCCATTGTACGTAACCAAACAGTACATTTTTCGTAAGATCTTAAGTTGGAGGGTTTCTTTTTAAACAATTCTTGGAACACCAAATACTTTAAATTTTCAGCTTACATATTTTAAGTGCAAAGAAAAAAGGAAGATTAATATTAACATTTAGAATAGGGCTCAGTTAAGATTCTGTGCTTCTGTTCCATGATTAGGTATTAGGTGGAGAGCAAGTTAGCTGATAAAAAAAAGAAATATAAATATTTATAAATTATTTAATTTATCGCATTGATTATATCAAAATTAAGTGGACAAATTTGATTAGTTTTCAAATAGATTCGCATTATTTTATGGAATCATTAAATGCAACTAACTGAACTCTCAATTTAGACCTAATACCTTTTTACAATTGATTTGAAGTTGTTCCTTTTTTATATATATGTAATTATCAAACGGTTACGAAGTGCCATGCCTATACATAGATAAATTGAATATTTAATCTTTGGTGCGAATACATTGGACTGGCATTCATTTTCACACCAACATGAGAAGTGATTTCTGAGAAACAAACAGAAATAAACAGGGGATGCCAACACAGCGTGGGAGGTCGAATGGAGCAAAAGAAAACACTCAGAATATTGTTAACTAAAACTCTACTAGATAAATACAATAGTAGACTGCTTTTCCGATGATATACAGATCTGGGTGGAGGGTGTAGGGCGGCTCATCTGATCTACATCCTAGTCTATTTTCACATTGGAATAAATTTTGCGCACGAACAGATTCGTGCCAACATAGCCAACGGTGCCACAAATTATGCCCAAGGCGCCGCTAAACAGGGCCATGTAGCCAAAGTAAAACGCCGTTTGGAACAGGCCAAACATTCTGAAAGGCAACAGGACAGGGATTAGATTAGTACTTCATATTCATAATGAATCCAATAAGAGTAGACTCACTTGGTTTTAAAGAAGAAATAGTAAAACGAGTAGGCATAAACATAAATGGAGGTAGATCCCGCCGCCATGAAACTCGTCCACTGCCATCGGTAGTCCTCTGCGTTGAGCAGGAAGTACGTGCACACAATCGTCACACAAACGGTGACTATGGTCAGGATGGTGAACACCAGCAACATAAACCCATAGACATAGTAGATTTTGTATGCCCAAAACGATGTGAAGATGAAGTACCTGGAAAAGAACAAAAAATATAAAAGATTACAGGTTATCGCTGCGATATCCGAAGGTTTCTTCTTACATCTCAATGAAAATAGAGCCAAAGGGAAGGACTCCACCCAGAAGCACAATGATCAGTGGCTCCATGTACCACTTCTTCTCGGGAATGGGTCGCGGTACCGCATTCACGCGACAGGGGAAATCTGGCTGGCCGTCTAGATTGCGGCCCACCACAGTGCCCACGAGGGTAAGCGGCAGGATGACGAACAGGCAAATGCACGTGACGGCCACCATGGTGCCAAAGGGAATGGCGCGCGAGGCATGGTAGCCAATGGCAATAAAATTGATGAGGAAAGCCGTACCGCAAACAGCCACAGGAACTGTGAAAGCCGAGGCCAGCATCTGTCTGATCCAAAGGCGTCCACCCAGACGGGCATAGAGCGATCCGCCAAAGTAACCATTTATGGGCGAGGTGGCGGCATACACAAATATCGCCGTGGACAGCATGGAGCCACGCTCCGTGTAGAGTTCGCCGACAATGGCAAACATGATGACGCAAAACACAACAGAGATGAGCTGATAGCCAGCTCCGACCAAAGCAGAGAAAAGCAGCGTGTGGGGTGGGGAGCGGAAGACATCGCCATGGACCTGTTTCCAGCCATACTCATCGCCCAGATCGCGCTCCATATCGTCCACCTCCTCATCCTTGCTGTATCGGGCATAATCCTTGCGCAGAGTTCTCATCAGTATCATGGACACAAGGCCCACCAGGAAGATGACCATCATAAAGCTGTTAAAGATGCTGAACCAATGGATCTGTAAGAAATGAACGTATTAAAAAAGCAACATGGATGATGTCATGCATTTCTCACTCTGTGCTGGAAGAAGTTTGGATCTAGATACTTGTCGAAGCGGTTCTTGAACTCCACCTTGCTGGGCTTCCAGTTGACCTCATACGAGAAATTGATCTGTGCCCCTGGCTTTAGTTCCTCCCGCCCATCCGTCGTCAATGTGATGTCCACAATCTGCTGTCCATTGTAGCCAATGTCGAACCGTTTGTGCGTGAAGATGTAGTACTTGCCATCGCGATCGTCGCGTTCGCCCACCTTGCCCCAGATGGGCAGGCCATCGATGTACATCTGGTACCAGTACTCATTCATCACCGCATAGGTGAAGGCCTTAACGCTCTCGTCCGCCAGCGTCACCATGCAGATGGTCGATCGCTGCACGTCCGTCTTGAAGTCCATCTCGTAGCCACTGAACTCCAGCTCCACGCCCTGGAGAGCCTCGCTCAGGGTCTCGTGATAATGGGAGATGGACGACTTCCCACCGCTGCAGAATGGCAGCGAGAAGTAGGCATACGTCTCCTGGCGATTGTGGTATGGCCCCACTGTATTCATCCACAGGACCACCTCCTCTCTGTCATTGTACTGGAATGGGAAACGAATTGAGGAATGCAATGCAGTTCGGTCTCCAGTTCGCACAGGTGCATGCAAACTCACCTTGTGATTGTGCTCGTCCGCTTGTGACTGCGACACGTAGCAGCTGCCGACGACGAGCAGACATAAACAAATTGCACGGAACCGTAGCTGCTGCTGCTGCTGTGGCATCGTTCCCATGCTAGCGAGAGGTGCGTGTCTCTGTTTGTCGATGTTGAAGGGTAAGTTCAGCAGAAGCTGTTCGTTGAGTTCCCTTAACTGAATTATATGTTAAATATTTTTGTTTAAGCAATTACTCTGCCGACAGAAAAATATTTTATTTTTTTTGAGGGTTTAGGGCAGTGTGACCGCGGAATCGATAAAATATACCGTCCGACCATCGGAAATATACCGAAAGCTACGGTCTCATTTAAAAAACATACCGTAAAAATACCAACGAAACTCATATTCCTCGATTTTGATATTCTGTTTAATATTACTAGCTAACTAGGACCCTCAGGCCTGAACACATAATTTAATAGGATTGATGAATCAATTGTCTAGAAGATTGGTTAAGTTTTTTGACTCTTTTCTTTTAGATTGTTTATAAAATACCGTTTAAGCAATACAAGTCAAGGCATAAAACGTAAATGAGCAAGAAATGAACCGTAAGAAAAGGTAAGTGAGCACATAACTTGGAAACCTAACCGGCGGTATGGACATAATTATACCCTTTTTCATTTGATTAATGTTAAAATTCTTTTTTCCCAGCTGCTTTAAAATATACTTAATTATGTGTTTTACACAGATTGACATATTTTGACCCATTAATGGATTTGATTTGTTGTCTGTATATATACATCTCGATCCCGATTTATATTTTTAGTTCCAGCAATAACTCTACAAACTAATTTATGCATCAATTGGTTCCTGGTATGACAAACATTTCCTAAATTCTATAATATCCATGTCCATGTTGCTCCTTTGGCGGCACATGTTGCTGGCCCATACAAATTAATGTTGCCAACGGTAAAAAACGTAAGTGAGCATGGAATGTAAGGGAAATTGTTGGGATGAAAAGAAAAGAAAATAGCTGGCTGGGACCCTCAATCCTGACCACATAATTTTATCCGATTGATGAATCAGTATTCTACATGACTGGCTAACTTTAAGGACTCCCTCTGTTGGGTTGTTTATAAAACAAGGCTTACACAAAAAGGGCAAAGATAATTCTTTTGGAACTAGAACACACGTCAGTTGGCTGTCATCTGACATTACTCAGCACTACTTCAATCATTTAGTGTGGCCAGACGGAGCAGAGGCGGTTGGCAGCAAATTAATTGAAAAGCAACCATTTAATTCTACTTTTTGTTTATTAACTGTAATTAATAAGTAATTTCAAGGTGTTTGAACTCATTAAGTGGTTTGTTAACTGTCTGCTGTGAGGCCATACTTATCATCGATGGCGAATCTTTTTGTTTATGTGTCCACTCTTCTTCGCCGTGGCACTGGAGCTGGACGTCAGTTTGCTTTTTGTTGTGGAAGTAGGTGTACCCAGTACATCTTTGTTGGTTCCTCCGGATCCGCTGCTACCCGTACCCCCTCCTCCTCCGCTGGCAGACAGGCTTCCTTCATTCCGATGCGAGGGTGAATCTGTGGCGAATAAAAGTGGGACGTGGGGATGAGAGAATTTTTCGGGATATCCTAGCCATACATACATTATTTTGTGTTATTTACAAACTAATTTTGTGTTAAACACTTTTTAGTAAAATCTTATGCTTTAAAAAGTCACCACATTCAACCCGCCTGGACTTGACGGAGTCTCCACCTTACCCTTTTCATCTTTTGGTGTGCTCTTGATTGTCGTGGCCCCGTCATGGGCTGTCGTCGTATGCTGGTTCATTGAGATCTGATTGTCGCTGGAGTCCTCATTCGTTATGGAGTCCGATTCGCTGGCACGCTCAGCTGACAGAAAGAAGAGAATGCGTAGAATATGGTTTCCTAAAGGCGTTATCCACTTACGATTGCATATAGCCATTGAGGTAATGCTGGATTTGGAGAATAGGCGCTCCGCTTCCTTAAACTTGCGATTGCGTTTGTCAGCCTTCGAGTTGGTGGCTTTGTTCGAGGTGAGGTAGCGTTCCCAGCCGCGTATTATGTTGCCGCACAGTTGCGTGTCCTCCAGATAGGATCCCTCGAAGGCATATATCTGGCGCTCCAGGTTGGCCAGTTGCTCCTGTGGGTCACAAGATTGCTATAATTGTTTGTACAACTCGTGTTTGTGCATGTCTCACCGAAGTCTCGGCCTTCTTTTTTATGAGGTCCGCCAATTCCCCGCGCGAGTCCAGAGTGCCCCCCTTGGCGTTGGAATTTGTTTTACCCGATTTTTTCGGCTTATTCCCATTCGTTTCGCTGGCATTCTTACTTGTTGGCGAACTCATTTCGTGCTTAATGTGTATTTTTGTTTGTTTTTTTTTCCTAAAATTAAGTCAAAATAAAGATGCTACCAGTGTGACCGCGGAATTGTCGATAAAATATACCGTCCGACCATCAGAAATGTACCGAAAATTACGGGCTCATTTTAAAAATATACCGTAAAAATACTGATGAAAATCATATTCCTCGATTTGGATATTCCGTCTAATATCACTAGCTAGCTAGGACACTCAGGCCTGAACACATCGATTTATCTGATACAAAAACCAATTTCCTACAAAACTGGCTTATTTTAAGGCCTCCGTTTGGTTGGATTGTTTATAAACGACAACAAATTCGGACGCGGTGAATAGCTGGCAGTGTGACCGCTGATTTATCCATGAAATATACCGTCCGACCATCAGAAATGTACCGAAAATTACGGGCTCATTTTAAAAATATAACGTAAATACTACATATTCTGTACAAATGAACTACATATGTAAAATCATAAAAATCGGATGTAATTGTTGTTTGCCAATTGGTTGGCAGGACTCTTCCGATCACAAAAAGCTATGGCATGCCTAGATCGGACACTGTATAGCCGAGATATAGCTAAACAAAAAGGACAAAATTGAGGAACTTTTCATGGCAACTACAGGCTAAAGTTATGAATCGAGTCGATTTTGTGCTATAGTTCAACAATACTTTTTAAAACCCTAGATGAATAAGCATTTAGTAGAATCAATCACACTGCACCGTGTTTTACGTCAAACCTATTCAGATAAAAAAGTTTAGCTCAAACCACCAGGAAATAAATATTTCAGTCGTCCGGAACAGTTTGTCGAGATAACATCTACAATTTCGGACTTTAGAATACAAATTTAAAATTTAAAAATAAATGGATAAAAAAAATAGTTAAAAATCCTTATCAAAATTACGAATAATGGAATATAAGCAAGTCATTTCGATCAAAATTTAGGCCGAACACCGAGAAACCAATAACCGGAAATTAAATGATATCGGGAAGCCAGGGGATGATAGTTCCATACCTTGCTGGGGTACGGGCATTTGTAAAACATTTCGGAACAAATATCCCTAGTTGAAGCGCAATTTCTATTGTTTTCTATTAGAAATTTTTGATGTTTTTTCAATGGCATACTTGGTTGTTTCGATTTGATGTGGGTAAAAATAAATCTTAAAAATTCAATTACACAATAACCGTGCACGTCCGTCTAAATGTAATTTCTTGATGAATCGCGGTCCTTTGAGGGTATTTGTTGTTTTTCTTTTAGATTTTTGTAGTGCAGGTCCTTGTATTAAACATGTTCATACCCTAAACTCTTCCACTCAGGAACCTATAGCGTCTGGTGCTTCGGCAAAGAGAGGACAAGTTTCTCAGAGGAACACAGAACAATTAACTGGGGCCAGCCTATGTGTAGGAAGCCTCTATATGGAGGACGTCCATATGGGAGTATGATTGCGAAACATTCTATAAGAGCCTTAGCATTATGTCCCATTTTATCGAAATACTGCAGGCAATATTTGATGCCCTCCGAGATGAATATGTTGGAATTGCCGACAACCTGTTCACTTCTGTCGAAATAAAGGAGCTTGGTAAGTACACCTGAAACACCTTCAACCCTTCAGATGAATCCGAAGGGACTGAAGACGAGTCGAAATCATACAAAAGGACAATATTTCAGGTTATGTGCACAATTCAGCATGACGCTTACAAGCCTTGAAGCTTCTGTCACTGGTACAGGGCTCGCTATCACTTTCATCATCGATGCCTATGCTCCCGCTGCACACAGTTATCATCATCCCCATCATCATCATCGTCGCTGATTTCTTCCTCGTCAATTATTTCACCGTCCTCAATGGTATCTTCGTGGTTTAGAGGTGAGCTCCCATTGGCCTTCGGAGGTCTATAAAACTTTGTCGTGGGCAACATTTTTGACAAAGTCTTAGGCGGATCCTTTCGAAACTCCAACCTGCGCCTAAATTGCGGACTTGACTTCATTAGGTATTTTTTTTTTATGGAGCTTAACAGCTTCTGGATGAATTTCCTATCTTTGTTTTTCTTGTGTGCGTTCTGCTGCTATCTCTTCGGAGATTTCTTGAGCAAGAACTTTCCTAAGATTAGCAGCAGAACGCACAAAAGAAGAAGAAGAATATGGATAGGAAATTCATCCAGAAGCTGTTAAGCTCCATCAAAACGAAATACCTAATGAAGTCAAGTCCGCAATTTAGGCGCAGGTTGGAGTTCCGAAAGGATCCGCCTAAAACTGAGGCAGAAATATTGCCCACGCCAAAGTTGTATAGACCTCTGTAGGCCAATGGGAGCTCAACTCCAAATTACAATGACACCATTCAGGATGGAGAAATAATTGACGAGGTAGAAACAGTGACGATTGTGATGATGCCAATGGGACCACCTACTGGTGGTATCGCGGTGACCTTCAGGTGACCAATTGCCACGGTCATACCCTGATTGAAACTCTACAACTAAATGCAATATACATGAGCTCCTTGAACAGGTGAGTGATGTTGAACCGGTTGTGTGAGCAGTGAAAAAATTACAATGCAATTTCCCATTTTACCATATTAAAGGTATGATCTACGATAAGCCCATGCGAGCCATGCAGGCTCCCTGCCATGATACCGCTATACGCGTAGTTCGATCCTTCTTCTGGAGATCTAATCCTGGAAAAGGCTATCATCTTAGCGACGGCTAAGAGGGTCTGGTTGCCCTTTATCTATCGGTCGTCCTCGGAGATCGTCTGTTTGTCAATGCAATTCTGTATATTACACTCGATATATCAGTCTGGGAGTACATATATTGAGTGGTATCAAAAGCAGCATCAAAATCATTTAATCATGACGAGTTACTGAATGTGAGTTCTAAAGCTCCCCTCCCTAATTCTCTTCACTCATCAGTATTTCTGATTTCTTTTATTTTATGTATGTTTCCTATCGCAGCGTAAAGATCCGGTAGCTAAGGTAGCGGCTAACCAATGAAAGGAGATCCAATATTATGGACTTGCTCCCATACTTGAAACACAGTTTGGATATCATATTTGGATAAAAATATACATATATATGTATAAATCACGGTACACACCCGGACCCTGGATCCCACCGACGGAATATAAAGGCAAGCGGTTCGTGGGGCATGGGTCGAATAAAGTTCTTTGCTCCCAAGCCCTGGGGCCACAAATGGGCAATATTTTTTGGTGCTAGGATGCAGTAAAATCAGGTGGAGTTTTTTAAAGTACATGGTAGGGCCTCCATATGGAGGGCTACTGCGCATGGACTTGGTCACGGTCACTTTTGATGTATAGGACCTGCGAACATTTTTACAAATACATATAAAATATTAAAATATATATTTTTAAATTTCTGTATTCCACACGAATCGATAATGTCAATCCTAACGGTTCTTTCGGAGCTTCAAGTTCGGGTGGCGAGTTATTGATATGCGTTATATCGATATGAATAGTTACACATATTTTGACAATAGAGGGCGATTTTTTTTGCTCACGAGCACCATCTTCTGGAGTTTCAGTGTAAACTCAATAAGGCGGTTACAGTTTGAATTTGAAAATATTAAATCGAATAATTTTCAAAATGCATAAATGCTCGTATCTATCATAGTGATTAGTGCTCTAATTTATAGTACTAATACTGTAGCACTAAGAATCTGTCTTTAATAAAATTAAAATCAATTTTAACGGATTTAGTCATTTTTATTGTGCTTACACAAATTTTCCTGCAGTTTTCATACATATATTGCTGAAACACTTCATATCAAATTTTTCACGGATGCGGCCTCCACTTTACCATTAGTTTATTGTGCCGGCGTCTCTCTGCCATTGACCCCGCTCTATGGCATTTCTTTGTATGCGGATTCCTCCCAACAAAAAACTGGGCTCATCTTCAGCACCATCATCTAACGATCTCCATGGTGCCGGCTTTCGTAGTTTATTGACCCAAGTTCCCTTCTTCTTTTGGTGCCCAAAGTTTGTTGAACTGCCGAAAAAAAAGTGAAGCGGTTGCTACCGTTCTAGCTGTACTCCGCTCTCTCCCTCTTCCCACTCTTTCTCTTTCTATTTTTCTTTACCTTCCCCACTGGGTAGGCCTTTCGCTCTCTGTCTCTCCCTGTTTCTCTTTTACTTAGCTTCGTTTTGGGCCTTCGTTTTATGGCTCGCGCCTTGCCTATTTCACTTTCGTCATACACGGCGTATGCGTGATTTTATTTCGCATCGCATCGCGCGCTCGCTTTTCTTTGTTGACCAGCGCGGAATGAAATCTGCTTGGAAAACGATATCAAACCGAAGACGAACTCGATTAGAAAATGAAATCATAATGCCACGGAAAGAAAAACCACTGGAAAGACAGCAAAATCGAAACGGCAACGACCGTTGCAAGTCTTTGACTAAAACAAAGTCTGCTGCCACGTTCCACTAACAGACTGAGAGACAAGACCAACTGAAAAACTGATGCACTAAACAACTGATAGACTTATAGACTGACTGACTGACTGACTAACTGACTAGCTGATAGACTGCCGCCTTCTATGTGTGTCAAACATTGGCGCGCGCGTTCGCCAAAAGCAAAAAAAAGCAAAAACAAAAACTTTCATTTTATTTAAACAAACACACACAAGGCGCGGCCGCAGTCGCTTCGGTAGGCTACGGCAACGGCAACGGCCTGGGCCCGTGGTCTTGGTCTTGTACTTGGAAAAACTTATTTTCATTTCGGTTTTAAGCAAACATCTTGCCAGTGCCGCCCGGCCCGGCCCACCCAGCCCCTCCGCTGTTGCCAATTGACTGCAGTTTACAATAATTTTTATGATGAATTGCTTGGCCGCGTGTGAAATCTGCAGCAGGCAGCACCAGCACCAGCAGTCGCACCACTGGCTGGGGGAAAAGTGGAAAACTGCCAGAAAAGTGGAACACAGCTAAAGAAGCAGCAACAACGTTGCAAGTGCAACGCCAGCGACTGCAGCAACAGCAGTGGTTGAGGAAGAGGCAGAGGCAACACTCTCGACTAATTAGCTGCGTTTTAGAAATTCAGGCGGCAATGAAAACAAAATCGAGTTCAATGCTTGCCACGATGACGCTGTTGTTGCTGCTTCTGCCGCTGCTGCTGCTGTTGCAAGTGTGTTTTCGACTTTTCCAAGAATTTCACATATAGCAGCGCTTTCCCGAGTGAAAATGAGTCTGCCAGATTTTGGACAGAAATGGAAAACTGCTTAAAAATGTTAAGCAAAATTATTGGCTTAAATACAAAGGAAAAAAAATGCAAGATTTAAGCAAGAAGAGAAGGAGAAGCAAAAGCTAGGCCACAGAAAAGTTTATACTGAAACCAAGGAAAACCAAATTGAGAATCTATAAAATATCAGCAAGCAAAGAAAAGCTTCAGAGAATTATTCAATATAAAAATATGAAAATTCTAAGCTGAATATTGGCAGGAAAAGAAATCAAATCATTAGCCCTTGAGTGGGAGGGGAGGGTGTCGGGTGGCAAGGGCATAGGAAGCGGCACCGGCACCATCAGTGACATCATACACGTAGTAAGAGATAGCCACAGAAAATGCACTTGCCGTAAAGCATTCACACACACACATACACACTTGCACAAAAGCTCTCTTAAACAAGCAGTTTGCGCTCTCTTTTACACGAGACACAGACTCTCTTTCCCGTGCAACTATAAATTGAGCGCACTCATTCGTTCGCCTGTTCTCTCTCTATCTCTCTCTCTCTCTCTCTCTCTCTCTCTCTGTCTGTTTGGCCAAAGCTCTAGTTTTTGTTGTTGTGCAAAATGCCGGAAGAAACTTGATCTTGATTATTTTCTATGCACTCGCGCTCTGCTGTGTGCGCGTGTGCGTGTGTGTGTGTGTGAGAGAGCAAGCGCGAGCGAGTGCGCAAAAAGTTCAAGTTGAATGTCGCGGCCATCATGGGGGGCTGTCTCTCTCTCTCTCTCTCCCTCTGTCGTAGCACATGTGTGTGGGGCGTCACAATTTGCATTTGCTGGGTGGGCTTCACGAATGCAGTTTGTTTTTTTTCGTTTCGATTTTGTTCTAAGCAATTTGAAAGCTTTTTTCCATCATCATTGTAGTTGTTCGTGTGCTCTCGCGTGCATTTTGATTTGTGATGGAAATGGGTGTGGGTACAGTGATGGAGAGGCATATTGTGTGTGGGCTTCAACAAAAAATGGTTATTGTAAGTATAAAAAACACAGCACTCATATGTACAAATGTATTAACATTACATTTCCCCCGATTCTCTATAGAGTTGAATGCCTTTTGTTCGGTAATCTGTTTTAATTGCTTTAACCCATTTGGCGGGCGTGATAGCTTGACACTGTGCTGTGTGTTAATAATAGAAATTTGACGATTCCAAGGCTTATTCGGATTATATGTATTTTTAGAGTGCAGCACACTGGAATGGTCTCTCTATCAAGTCTTTCTATCAAGACCACTAATATTTCCATGCTTATGCAATGTTCTTCTGTGTGATGAACATTTTCCATACATTTTTCTAACGGCCACTTGAGAATTTCTGTTTACCTTTGGCACCTTTTCAATATTATTACCTTGGTTTACTAATAATCTTTTTACTGACCGAACGAACCCTTTTAACTGCTTGCCCAAATAACCAAAACAAAACGCTATTGATCAACATCAAACACACAAATTCCCAAGAAAGCCAACAAAAAAACAAGAGGAGATAGGAAGACAGAAATGCAATCAAAGTTAGGTAAGAGAACTGACCTTTAACAATGCTGCACACAGATCGACGACGACGACGACATCTCTCCAGCCTCTCCATCGAAGCTCCTCTTTCACTGTCGCTCTTTCTTTCTCTTTCTCTCTTTCTACCCAAAAGCAACATTCACCCAAAAACGTCACAAACATTCCTTTTTCAAGAGACAAGACACACAAGAAACACACACACAGAAGACTTTTTTCCAAAAGCAAACGAAAGCCCAGCTCTGTAAAAAAGAGAAAAGCAAACTGAAAGACGGAAAAAGAATGAAAAAAAAAAACAACAACGAGAAGGAGAGTCAGAGCCAGAGCCAGACAGATGCGAGAGAGCGAGAGGGAAATGTTGGCAATGGATGGTAGAGGCAGAGTCTAAAGAGGAGAAGGGAGAGGAGGTGGAGGATTGGTAGAGGAAGACCAAACGGAATGGAGTGCACGAGGCGAATGAACTTTTGTGGCGCTTCGTTCATGCTGGCTGCGCGATGGCATGAAAGTTATGCAACTCCACACACACACACACACACATATACACTCTCGCAGACACACAGACACGCAGACAGAGAGAGCTTGCTTGAGCTGGGCTTTCGGCTATCCACACGAAGCTCAACGAGCGACGAAGTCAGTTAACTGTTTTTCTGCCACTTCGTGATGTGATGTGGATACAGCTCTAAGAGGAAGAGACTGATATATATAGAGAGAGAGAGAGAGAGGAAAGCAGGCGGCGACGAGTCGTTGACTTTGCATAAGTGTGCCAATTTATAAAACAGTTCAAGATTACCGTGGCCTTCAACAGCAGATGGAACACACGGGGCAATAACAGCAGCAGCAGCAACCACAACAACAACAACAACAAAACCAAAAGGCAATCACCTATAAAATGAGGCTAAAGAAATATTATACATATAAAATGTATGTACATAAATACATATATAAAAGAAATATATAACTATAACTTGTACGTTTATATCACATCTAAATAAAAAATTGTATTTATTGTGCTGTAATATATTTTGTATTATGTTTATTTCAAAGTTAAATGCAGTTTAAGTTCGGCTGAAAAATGTGTACTCTTAGTAACGAACTTCTTCAATTCAATTTATGTTCTTAATGTTTATTTCTCAATCAGCATAGCGTCTATAAGACCCTGAAGCAATGGGACTTTTAAGTGGGGCAGGTAAAACGAAACTGATAGAAAAATGGCACAGTAAAACCGAGCACAGTCCTAATAAAATTAAATAAGTAGTTTTTAAATAAAAAAACATAGTACAATTTGATTCTAATATAAGTGTACTGAAAAGGCTTTTATTTTTTAATACGGTCATATTATTTAAAACACTTTAAATTCTATTAATGTAAAATATTCAATATATTTTGTTGAAATATTTTCATAGTACTTTCAAAATGTAAGTGAAGAAGCTTTAATCTTAATATTTGAAACCATTTGACTGATTACTGATCTAAAATATATATTTTAGTGTATATATTTTATGTACATTACATTTTACAAGATAAATTTAATTTTTGTTGCCCTTACAAGGGATTATTTTCCCCATCAACTTATTTTTAACTAATTTGAAATTCTAAACATAAAAACCGAATGGATAGTCTTTATATATTTTCTATTCAACTAATGAACCTTTCTTAGTGTAGAAGAATACTTAAATGTGTTTGAATATTCTTTTTTAATCATCATAAATAAAACTCCAATAAATGTGCATTCGCTTTGCAGCTTTGTTTTTCTTCAGCTGCAATCTTATGTACGTACATATGTATATACATATATAGAACTCAAATTGGCAACGATGTTTGGTGGGTATTTGGATTGGGGGTATTCTTTTCCTTCAATTACAATAATTCACGTATTTTATTGATTTACTTGTACAAACAGTACAAAATTCAATTATCTTTCGGGATGGGAGAAATGCCATCGGCTAGAACCCTAAATCATTTCCTCTTGTGGACCCCTGTTCTCCCTTTGGATTTTCTTTTGCCCATTTTGGCCCTGACAGAACGTCACGAATTTGCCACGTTTTGTTGTTGCTGTTGTGGCTTGCAGCATTGCATTTGAGCATGCAGCAAACATTACTGTACATTCACCCACTTTTCAAAGTTCAAACACAGATACACACACACACACACAGGTAAATAGACAGACAGACAGGCACAGAGAAAAAGAGAAGCGAAACAGAAAATTGCATTCTAACAGAGTTGCGCATGCGCAGCGCACTCTCCGGTCTTTTGGTCTCTTGGTCTCTCGGTTTTTGTATTGGTATTGGTGTGGCATTTGCAGTTGCAACTAGAAAAAGAAAGAAGCGAAAAAAACTGCTTTCTCTTGCAGTCCAAAATCAAATTCGCTAAACTTTATGGCAAACTTCTAGCCAAGAAAAAGCCACGCAAACAAAAACTGCTGGAAGATTTGAGGGAAATATTTGTTGGGGAACACTTGAGCGATAATTAAGGCAAATATATACATTTTCGGATTGGTTGCAATGAGTGGTCTGCATTGGCCGAAAATACTTTACTCTAAGCACATTTATCTAGAATTGGGCTCAAAGATCTTTAATTTATAATCCAGCAAGCAAGGAATACTGTTCGCTCAAGAGTAGGATAGAAAATCCTTCTGGTAAAATGTCTACGATCGCTGATTCGTATCTTGACTCCATTTAAATAAGAGTTCTATCTCATACTTACTATATCTGGGTGTTAATCATACAAAAAAATACCTTATATCTATAATACTTTTAAAAGTTACCCAAAAAAAGAACTGCCCCATAAGCAAAGTAAATCTCTGCGTCGCTTGGCCTTTTCTCAAGGCAGCAGAATCCGTATTCAAGCCACGTTAAAAGCAAAAAGTGGAAAATTGCATAGCTCTACTAAGAGTACATGCATCTATGTATCTGTGAGTGAGCGACTGTGTGTATGTGTGTGTGTGTGAGTGAGCAAATGTACGGTTATAATGCACTTCAGTGCAGCATTTCACTTAGCGGAGCGAACAGCAAACAGTTCTCTGGCTTTTCCAGTCATTCGTTCTGGCCTGTGCTCGTTGTTTTTGCTGCTGCATTTCCCGCTGCTCTGGCTATTGTGGCAGTTGCACACACTCTCTGGTTGCAAAAAAAAAAAACAACACATATATATATAAATATGTATGTATATACATATGTAGAGGAAAGCACCGTTAGGCGAGTGTTTATTACGCTCCTGTTACAGCATACAAAGTGGGCAACAATTGACAGATGAGAACAAAACAAAGAAGAGCGAAAGAGAGAGAAATGTGTAGAGATAGGGGAATGTGTGGGGATCTATAAAAAAGGGAGAGAGAGAGAGAGATAGAGAGAGAGAGAGGAAACTTGCCAATTTTCCATATTTGGCTCTGGGGCAAAGGAAATTCGTCTCAATGGGAAACTCGAACAAAGTTTGCGTTGCCCAAAATCGCCCATGGGCAAAACGTTCTATGAAAATTCAGAGTAATACCACCTCCCCGCACCAAAAAGAATCGATCCAATCGCTCCGGCTCTTCGTACTCTATAATTTGAATGCTCTTTTCTTTGGAAGATGAAAAACTAGTGAAAGAGGCGGCAGCAGAGGCAGACGAGGTGAGCTGAGGTGCAAGAAGTAGAAGGCTGGGGCATAATTTCAGTTATTTGCAAGCTACAAGTTCCTCGATCTATCGGGCGCATGAGGCAAAGAACTTCCGGGACAAGAGAACCACAGCACCAGGCAACACCAACAACAACAATGGGAAGCTAACGCTAACAGCAACAACAATTGCCACAAACAACAACAACAACAACTGCATCCAAGTACAAAAATTAGGTCACTGGGAATTCTTTTTTGTGCAACATTTTTTTGCTTGCTGCTTGCCTCTGCCGCTGCTGCCGTTGCTGCTGCTGCCATTTCTTTGTGGTTAGAACTCTTTTTCTTTCTTGGTTTCTGTTGCCGTTTGGGAAGCGTTCCCAGCTGCAGTTTCTATTGAGTATGATTATGCCCAAGAAAGATATTTCTTGGCTAGCAATTTTCAATTAGTTGCAATTTTTGTAGGTTTTTTTTTTGTTATTTTTTGTGGTTAGCAAAATGCATTTTTGACATCAATTGCGGTGCCGAGAAGGTTATACTGCGGCGATGAAAATGCGAGATGGGAGATTGCTGGCCAGATAAGAATGATATGTGGGTTGGGATGCTCCTAAATAATATCTATATCTAAATCTGGGAGAGGTTTGCAATACGATTGGAATGTGGGGTGAACAGAATTGAGAGAATCGTGGAGTAGGAATGTTTTGATAGTGGTTATTGCTTTGATTCAATTTCTATGCAAGTTTATGCAATTTTATTTATGCAAGAAAATGTTTTAAAATGGAATAAACTTTCGGCTCAAGATGGCTGGAAATAATCTACTTATCTAGAAGTGTATTAGAGAATTTGAGAAATTATACACGTGTCCCTCAAATATGTATTTACAATTCGATTTACAAAAAAATAAAAACAGTACAAAATCAGAAAATTCTGTCCATCTATCGCTAAAAAAGAAAAACATAATCCCATAAGCCGAAAAAAATCCGAATGTTTTGGTTAATAGAAACTAAAAGAGTTCAAGGGAAGGCATCCTGCTGTCTTGGATTTTCGAACCCCTTCATACATATATGTATGTTGCATCTTAGTATCCATTCTAATATGTAGCTGTTCAATTTACCCCCGCCCCCATCTTCATTTCGATTCTAATGCCTTTCCCCTCCACATACACATTCTCCGCACCTCTAATACTCGTTCCCCCCTCTTTTTTTCCAGTTGACAAGACTTGACCAGAATGACCCAAACACACCGCAATAGGCCTATTCTGCGCCCGTTCTGAGCCCGTTCTGTGCCCGTTCGAGTACGTTCTTATATGCCCTCCCACATTCACTCAATGGCCCATCAGAAGCGAGTGACGGGTAAGTGAGAAACAGCGTCTTTCGTCTCATAAATAGCCAATTAAATGGAATGTATTTCATAATTGCATTTCAGAAATTGCCTCCATCAAGATGAGGAGGTGAATGTTTCCCAAAAGCCAAAGAACTTTGGCTCGGAAAAATTCTGTTTTTTTTTCTGGTGGTTCTTTTTTTGGTTTTGTTTTGTTTTTGTGTGTGTGTGTTTTTTGCGCCTTTCCCTCGATAATTTTCTTGGAAAATGCTTCTTTGGGGGGACCGGTTTGCATCTTTGGGCAGCAAAAGAATCGCGAAGCTACCACCGAGTACTGTTATATTCTGCTGCATCTGCACCGCTCTTTCTTCCCTCTCCTCACTCTTTCTGTCTTTCTCTTTCGCTGTCTTGTTTTCCTCCCGCTCTCTCTCTCTCTCACTCTGAGTGTGTGTGCATCTGTATGCAAGTCTCCTTTCGCTGTGCTTTTTGCACACATTTTTCAAATGTAAGTTACTTGCGGTCATTGGCTTTAACTGCTTCTGCCTCTGCCTCGACTTCAGCTGCTGCTGCTCCCTCTTCTTCTTCTTCGACTGCAACTGCATTTGTGGCTCGACTGCTACAACTTTTTTTGCTCTGCCTCTACTGCCTTTTCTTCTTCTACTTTTTTTTTTTTTGCAGAACTCTTTCTCTTCTTTGCTGACTTTTGCTACTGAATTTCTATTACTTGCAACGAGCGAAAATTTTAGCTTACATTTTGTAACAATATTTTGGTCATATATCAAATATTTGAGATTATAATATTTCTGGATTTCAATTGGAAAATTCCATTTTCCTTACTTTTCCGCCAAGTTTACAAAAATATTTATTTTTTTCTCTTTTTTTTTTTTGTATCTTTTGCCGAAATTGTTTTCTGTTTGTATTTTGTATTCTCAATATTTCTCAGTACTCTATTTTACAGGGGATTCATATTGGTTTATTTTTGTGCCAATAGAATTTATATTATTTGTACCCCTATTTTATTCTACAGATTTTTAGCTAAATAATATAATAATATATAAATAAACTTGAATATATATATAATTATTCTTTATTTAAAAGATTTTTGTGGTTCTATTCTATTTTTAAATTCTATATTTTATTCTGTTTTCTTTATATTTCTGCAGCTCTTATTTTTGTATGCGTGTTAAATATTACATTCCCATGAAAATTAGATTAACCATTTTTTTTTGGTCATTTTGTTCATAATCAAAGCTCATTTAATATGATTTAACCAGTGGCGGGCTTTTGATTGCACATCCAAAAAACGAACCCCGAAACAAAAGACTTAGGCAACGAACTTGCGAGAACAACCAGGCAGCAGCAACAGCGTCAGCAGCAGCAGCAGAAGCAGAGAGCAGCAGCAGCAGCATAAGAATGAGTGAAGAAGAGGAAGCACTGCAGACAAACGAAGGCGCGCACGATGTCCAAGTCGGAGCCGAAGTCGTCGTTCAGTTCAACGAACCTGCGCTCGAATCTAGGCTAAACATTCTCAGCTCTGCAGCGGCTGCGGCTTCGGCTGCTGCTGTCGCTGCTCTGCTCACTGTTGCTTCTGCTGCGGCTGCTGCTGCTGACGTGCAATGAAAACGAAAAGTACCGTAAGCTAACCGCTACGCATGAGCCAAGACGAGGAGGAAGAGCTAGAGAGAGATAGAGAGAGAGAGAGAGAGAGAGAAGGTAGAAACGACAGAGACTACTACGACGACGACGACGAGGAGACTTCCAGAACATTGAACGAGGCATTTGATTAGCAAAGGGGGGCAAAAGGTGTGCGTGTGTGTGTGTGTGGTGGGGGGAGGGATCCAAAGGGAAAAATGGGGACGGGTGAGAGGAGGTGACTCTTCAGTGGGAGGGGGTCTTGACCAGAACGTGACGTTCTATTTGTCTGTTAATCAAATGAAGCCAGAACCCCGCTCTGGCCGGAAGTGGCCTGCGCCTTTATTAGCTTTTAATGGGAAAGTTATTAAAGCCATAACCAAATAATATTAGAAGAAAAAAAAACGACACAGAATATACATACATATGTACATACATATGTATAAATAAATCTATGTATAATCCATATAGAACTCTTCAGAGAATATGGCACAAATACAGGTTGGGAGTGGGAGTGGAACGCGCGTTGGCTCATTGACTTTGGGCCATGTCTGTCAATTGTTTGTCGTCGAAGTCTTTCGTTTGCCTGTCAGCGTCGTGTCGTCGTCGTCTCCAGAACTGCGAAAGCAAAACAAATTGGTGAAAGTTGTTGGCCATCGTCGCTCGCTTTGTTTTGCCTGATATTCGCGTTCTTATTCGCAACAACAACAACATCAACAGCAGCAGCAATAGCAACAGCAAAAGCAGCAGCAGCACTAAAAGCGGCTAAAAGAACGTTCTCTCTGCTCCAAGGCCCGAACCATTCTTTCGTTTCGTTTCGTTCGTGTTACAAAAACGGTCGTTGAACCTGCCCAAGATTTTAACTTCAACTCCGTCTTGGAGTCCGGAGTCCGGAGTTGGATCCAGAGCTGAAGCTTCGTTTTTGGTTCTTCATTTTTGTTCATCTGTAATAATTTGGCGTGTAAACATGCGGCAGAGGGAGGCCTTATGAAGTCAATGACTTCTGTGCGGAACATCATCATTATGGTGGTGCTTCTGCCCATCATGAACATCATCATCCTCTGTCTTTTGCGATAACACTCAACTGGGAGGAGGACTGACTCATTGAAAGAGTTTCTTTTCATTGGAATCGGTGGGGAATATTTCGCATAAGGAACTGGGCTAACGGGCTCAGTCTCAGCCTCAGTCACCAGCCACTAACCGAAAGTGTAATCGCAAACAACAACGAATGCCCCTTCTTTTTGCGTTCGGCATGGAAATTTTGACCATGAATATGTGGCATCCACATCCACATCAATGGCAACAGCAACAACAACAGCAACAACCATTTTAACCAGATCTGTGACTCATTTGTTTTGTTCTGTTTTGATTAGGGCCAAATGTGAGTTAACTGCAGGCGGAGAGCAGTCGTCCGACTGGAAGAATAACATGATAGATTTCGTCAACATTCTGGGGAATTCGACGACTGTCCGTGTGGGGGAATCTCCCGCTGGTTAAGTGGGCCACTGATGCGGTTTTTTTAAAGGGAGGTGTTTTTCTTTTTTTTTTCTTTTTGTTTGATAGAAGGTGTCAAAATTGTATGACTATGAAGAAGCCACTGCAGCCACTATAATCCTAGAAATACTCTTAATGTTTTACTTTTATAATATCTTATATCTAATATCCGTATTTTTTTAAAGGTTTATCGGATATATATCCTAGATAGAGACTAGGATAGAAGAAAAAAAAGAAAATAGAGTTTTGATAATAGAAAACAAAAAAAATAATAAAATAAAATAAAGAAAAATAAATAAAATACAAAATAAGGGGCAAAGTGAAATAAATTAGTTTTTAAGGAACGCTAAATAATTGTTTAGATTTATGATGATTTACTTGTAACTTTGGAATAAATCAAAAAAAAATTCAAAAAAATATACCTCTCCAGGACACCTGATTCCTTTGATGAACTTTGAAGCAACGAAGAGTTAACATATCTATTAGCTAACGATATGCCAATGTTCTGTTCTTCGATTCCTGCATATGTAAGCATTGAACTTCATAATTTATCAGCTTAGGGGGACATCTTTGATCCTTAGAGAGCCTCATCAAGCTCTCATGACCCCTCGATTTCTTTGCCTGTGCCAGCATTCACTTTACAAGTACATACCAACTTTTCCTTGGCATTTCCTAGATTATCTCACCATAATTTCTGCTCAGTTTTGTTCTACTTCAAAGACAGACATTCAGAGAATGTGCAATTTGGGAATTTTCTAGCTCTTATCCAAGGAAAACATCGAGTTCAAGCCGAGAGAGAGAGAGACACAGGAAAAGAAAGAGGGCGAGTGAGAGGGATGGGATGCATTAGAATTCCCAGCGCGTTGCAGCCACCACCATTATATGCAATTGTAATAGCCTTTTGATGATCTTCTGGATCTGGATCTCTGGCTGTAGCTCTGGCTCTGGTTCTGGTCTTATCGCTTAACCGAAATCTGTAACGAAACCTGCCGCTGGCGTCGCTGCTTCTTTTCCTGCCATTTAATTATTTGTCATCTCTTTTGCTACTCCACTTCTGTCTCTGTCTCTTTCTCCATCTCTCTCGCTCGCTCTCTGTATACAGACACCAAGTTCAACGCACTCGCTTGAACTGCACAGAAGAAAGAGACAGGTAGATGCATAAAGAAAGAGACAGCGACACGAACATTTCCGCAAAAATCTAAGTAGAAGAATTCTTTCTTCTGCGACGCGCACGAGAAGCTGTTGGCCGGGCCAGGAGAGTGTGGCCAAACAGCGCGAGATACTTTCATTGCCAATCTCTGTGTGTGCCTGTCTCCTCTCCAGCTCCAGCTCCAACTCCAGCTGCAGCTACAGCTCCAGGTCCCGCTCCTGCTCCAAACCCCACTCCACCCGCTCTCATACAGCATTTGCAACCAGTTTTCCAATGCAAAAAGAAAGGCTTTCTTTCTGCGCTTCTTTCTTGCGTTGCGTTTCGTTTCGTTTATTTCTTCTGAGTGCAGTCCGCCGATTGCAGTTTTTTCCCCCCTCCTCCACCTCCACCTCCTCCTCGTCTTCTTTATTGCAATTTGAAAGTATGACCGACTGAATCTCTACCCATCTCTCTCTCACTCTCTTTAAATGCTTAACTGTTTAAGTGACTTCCTCTCTCTTTCAGTCCCTTCTACAAGTTGGGTAATTTTTAGTTCTAGCCCGAGAACTGCCTAGCGTTTTGTGTTAAAGTTCATTTGGGTAGATTGCCATTTCGGGGCTCTTCGGGCCGGGCTTTGTCTTTGGGTCTTGTAGCCCAAAAGTTCTTTTGTCTGCTGGCTGCTGGCGGCTGTCGGCTGGCGGCTGGCTGCTTCTGGCTGGTCAATGAACTGCCCAAAAAGAGCCACAGAACAGAACTTTATATACATAGAGCCCCCACGAAAGAAACTCAAAAGTTCGGAACCGATCCACCAAAAGTTTGTTACATTCTCACTGCTTACATAAAAAGCAAATGGAAAAGACAGCCAAAGAAAAATACAAAAACACAACAACAACTACATTTTGGACGCACTTTTGATGGGTTCTTCTTTTCGGTTTTTTCGGTTTGTCGGTTTGTCGGTGGGGGAAAGGAAAGGCATCTCAAGGGAATGGTAGGGAGAGTGTGAGCAGCAGAGGTTCTTTCGGGGGTCTTTGAAAAGTCAGCGGCGTATTAATTTTTCTAATTTGTTTCTACTCGTGAGGCGAATGAACTTTTGTGTCGGTGTCGGTGTCAGTGTCGGCAGAGTTTTTAGTTAGTTTTTTCGTTATTTTTTTGGTAGTTTGCTTTTATGTCATGATGATGTTATTTCGTTTTCGTTTCTTGAGCCCGTGGTTCAGCTCCAGAGCTTAGATTCTTGAACCTACTACTATGAAGACATAATCGTTATAGTCGCAGCCCAAAAGTTCAAAGAACTCTCTGCGGCGGCCGGCTACGAGTGTGCTGTGCTGTGGCTCTGCCTCTATGAGAATTCGTGCATAAATTTGAATAACACGCGTTTTCCACACATAGACCTCTCCCCCAGAGGTCTGCCAGAATGGGGGATAGGCGAGGGAGAATGGGAGGGACAGGCGGTAGAGATATGGAAATTTGATTTATGGATATTTCAAAAGCATAAAACATACTATCATAAAAATCATTGGAAATTAGCAAGGCCCCCCCTCTCCCCAATCATTAATCACAGATCGTTTGCGGAGCGATCTTTTCGCTGAATTTCATTTGCATTTATTTGCAGCATTTTCGCTCTTTCTTTTCTTATTCCCTGAAGATCAAAGTAATTTCAATTTCCTTTTACTTTTGTAAGTCTTAAGTTCTTGTCGCATAAAATTGAGTTATCATCGCCAGATCAGGTTTTATTACTTTGAATCTGTTACATCTTAATACATCTGTTCAATGTATGTTTGCGATATGCTCCTATATTCCTTAATGGAGTATATAAGTTGGGGACAATTTTGGTATAGAATCGTTAAAAGAGCTCTCAGCTTTGGATGAAGGATAGTTCCAGCGATTAAAAGAGTTTTTGGAGGGGAGTAGGTATACCTGTATTTTTTTAAAGATTTTATGTGTATGTATGCGCCATTGAGTGCCTGAAATGGTTAGAGATGATTAATTAGTTTAAAGTTAGAAAAATTCTTTCTGATGACAGATGAAAGAGAATGAAGAATGGTCAAAAACCTGTCAAAAAGTTCTCCAAAATTTAAGAAGTACATTTTTAGAATCTTTATTCCATTAAGAAATCGAATGTTGTGTAAGAATCATCAATTGGTATTGTTATTCTTAAGGGATCTCTGAACTTTAAAGAATCAAATCCTAAAAATATTTGATTTTATAAACCAAAGATTCTATAAGGAATCCTATATCTTTGGTATCTTTAAACATTGAAATTACTTATACAAAAAGTAAATTCCGTTAGTCCTCTATCTTAAGGGTTGCCCATCAAACAGATGTCCTTTACATTTACATAAACCCCAAGGAAAAGAACAAATTGCGCTTCCTCTCAATTCCTGCCATCAATTACCATCACTTCCCGTGAGTACCCCCGAAAAAAAAAATCTAAGCCAGGACCTAACCTAACGGTGCTGCTCCGCTCCGAAGGAATCCTTGGCAGCGTCAGCTGCTCTGTACAAGCCCCAAGCCCTACGCAGAATTTCCATTCAACATGTTGTCATAATTGATATCCGTTCGGATCATTCCATGCCGCTGCTCAACTTGATATCCTCTGGAGCTGTTGCTGCTGTTGCTGCTTGTGCTGATGCCTCATGCCTTCTGCTTCATAGACAACTGCTAACCCACTCACAGACACAGGCACACCAACAGGCACAGGCACAGGCACACATTTCCATGAACAGTTATGCTTTGCATTTACAGTTATGCAATGCCACCGACAATGCATCCTTTTTTGACATAATGCTGAGGCACAAACAGCGACAGCGACAGAGACACAGACACACGAAACGAATCGAAACGAGTTTCCTGTTTGCCAAGAAATAAAATTTAAATAATGAAAGAGGTACAACAACAACAGCAAGAAAAGTAAGTTAGTGAGCAAGAAAGGCCAGCTAAGACAGTCGACATTCGAAGTACCCTAAAATATGGATGGTTTTTTAGGATTGTCCTTCGGTTTTGATCAATGTTCGGTACGTTATGTGTGAGAGCACCATATTTAAAGTGTTTTGGGGCTATCTTTTGAAACGGAAGATCATTTCTGGAGCAGCTATATCATAAAAGCATCACAGAGTGATTCGATTTGAAAAATGTTTGACTATTTTGGTTATCTATCCGTCTATTTATCTTTAAATACCTTCATATGAATGCCTTTTATTTCCTACAAAAACTCGTATTTCGTATTGTATTTTTCAAAAGAAGCCATATGATTTGCCCATATTACGAGTATGCCTTAATAGTCTTTGACAATTTCCATTAAATTTAAATTTTAAGTATGTTTGACCTATCTTCAAAAGATTGTAAATGCTGATTATTAAACACTTGATATTATCATAAATTCATTTCTTATTTTCGTGGCAAACATCCAATCGAAATCATAATACCCACATTCTCCAGCACAGGGTACGGGGTAACAACCGCTATGTGGCCTCTGTCTCTGCCTCTTGCCTTGCCTCTTCCTGTGGCTGCTGCTGCTGATGCTGCTGCTCCTTTCCATTTCTCGCAATTCTCACTTGGCAGGAAAGCAAATAAAATGAAGCAATATCCAACGTTCCGACGTTCAGTTCCGCCTCTGACGCCTACAAACTACTCTTCGATGGTGTGCCCTACCCCTACCCCTCTCCTGCTCCTACACCCACTTCCACTGCCGCTGCCGCTGCCACGGCCACTGCTCTCCTCCTTGGCAGACAGCAGGCAAACAAACAGTGGGAACAATAGAACAATAAACACGGCCAAGAATGGTTCGAAAACAACATTTTTACCGTAATCCTTTCGTTTTGATCCGCTTGAGAAACACTCACTGGAGGAGAATCAGCCGAAGACATACATATACATATTTTCATTCGGCTGAAAATGAGATTGAGGGAAGGATTAAGGAATGTTGCGCGCTACCTGATTCGGCAGACCATGGACTGATGAAGGTCCTGTTCTCTCTCTCTCTCTCTCTCTCGCTCTCTCTCTCTCTCCAGCCAGGACATGAGATTGCTTTATTTGAATATCATCATCAAGGAGCAGGTACCGCTAAAAACATGCCCAGGGTTTCCAAAAACGGTCTCCTGGCGTCAGGTGCTCCTGCTGATGCTGCTCCTGCTGCTGTAAGGGTTTCAACCAAAAAAATGTCGATGGGATATGGGGTGGGGGGAATGCGTGGATCCTCAATCAATTTGATTGCGTGAAATGGAGAAAAATGATATTCCAACCCTCGGAAGAAGAATGAGAGAAATTGGAATGCTTACACAATCCCCGAACAATCGATTGTAACGCATATGTTGCTCACAGGATGTGAAAGGATCTAGCCCCATACACACAACTCTGTTTTTCTAATTTTCCCATAGCGGAAATGGCAGCAGTCGTCCGGCTACCGTCTAAACAATTCTTTAATTATGGCAAGGACACGGTCATAAAGCCATAAAATCAACCGTCAAAGGGTTCGACTGGCACTCCCACTCCTTTCTGGCCCATTAGTTGTCGCCTTTCTCTTTTCAATGGAATCCTTTGAAGCCCTTTGCCGATGTCCTTGCACGGTAGGCAAATTTTGCCCATACACAGATACCGATACCAATACCGATACAGATACAGATTCAGCGGAAAAATTGAGGCCAGGCGCGCCCACTTTTTGGGCCAGGTTTGTTGCTTAAGTCTTTCGCTCGTGAAACCTGAAAGACGAGCACAAAATAAAACACAAGAAAAGAATGAAAAGAAAAACGAAACGAAGCAAAATAAAATAAAAACGATTGCTCAACTGCCAATAAAAAAAAAATAAAAAAAAATCGTCGGAGTTCAACGAACGCACAAAATACAATAATGAAAAAAAAAAAAAAATACAATCAACAACAATGCGTGTGCTCTGTTACCAACAGTCACTCAGTCAGTGGTCAGAACGAACCCCTCTCCGCCCCTCCTCTGCCGTCCCCTCTCGCATCTCACTCCAGCAACGTGGCTCTCTGGGTTTGTTGACCTTCTCGTTTTTTGATTCGTTCGTTAATACATTTTTCGGGCCAGAACCGAAAATGAAATGGAAAAGAGCGGGCACGGACAGCGGTCGGTCGGTCGGTCGGTCGGCTCGGTCCCCGAGCCCGAAACACTCTCGCCGCCCCGTGCACGCGCTTTTTTATGAGTATTCCCCTCCTCCACAAACTGTCCAGATTTTTTAACCGCTTCTCTTGGTCACTCTCTCTCTCTGTTTCTCTCTTTCGCTCTCATCTCTCTCTCTCACTGTCTCTTCTTGACTTGGTTTTTGTTACTGTTGAAAAGTGAAGTGATTCACTTCGATTCCCCCCACAGCACCCGCAGTTCCTCCATTCCCTACGCATACAGTAGCGATTCGTGGAAGGAGGAACGATCTTCCTTTGGTCTCATTTTGGGTGAGCTGCAACTTTGGGAACAGGGGGAAGATTGTGTGCAACTTAGGTGGTGGGGAAGAATGGTCAAGTGGAGTAAAGGATCAATAAAAAAGGCAAATAAAACGATACGAGGAAAGATCAAAGAGATCTGGTATGAAAGTAGTGAAAAGGTGGAAGTGATGTTCAGTGATCTGCATAACAGCCATTAAATTAGCAAAGGAAGAACAAGTAGGGAGACTGGAGGGTATTTTTCGGGAAGGAAGGATATAAAATGATAGATATATACGGCAGATATGCACACGACGCGCGACACGTATTGGAAATATCAAAATTCATAATGTTTAGGAAAAATACTATTACGAAGGGCAAATTGTGGTGTCGAAATTTCTTGGATCACTAGAACTGCGGGGGTACAGCAGAGGAAAAGGTGAAACAGCATTTGAAGATCAATAGAATCAATGGACCAGCAAATAGTTGGTTCTAGGTCCAAACAGGAAGAAGATCAACGATATATAGCCTAGGACATTGTTGGAAAGTACAAATGTTGAAAATAGACAATAGTTTGAACAGAATTAATGAATTGAAAATCGATTAATGACAAAATGGCGCGAAAGAATTTGAGACACGACACCCCAAAAAAGGGTGGGGTTGGGAGAGGGGGTCGGAAAAAATCCGAAGCGCTCAGAAATGGAAAACGAATGAAACGGTGAATGAAGCTCAACGATCGTCGCGACGAACGTCAGCAGCGTGTTCGATGGCGGTGCTCGATGGCGCAACGGAGAGGCAATGAGGCTACAAATTACTTATTTTCGCATTTGTTAAATTTGTTAAATTATACGTACTCGCATGTCGTATATCGTATAGCGGACTGTCGAATGAGTTGAGCAAACAGAAATGGCGGACCACAAAGCTTTGCGCTCCCCCTTTCGGTAGCAGTCAGCCGCCCACCTGCTGATTTTGATTGAGAAGGTGTGTCGGCTAAATGAATATACATACATACATATGTACATATATGAATATGAATATATATGTATGTAAATATATACACACTTTGAGGGTGTTGTTGTCTGGAGGGAGTTGCTCCCGGTGTTGCTTTCTTTTGTGTTTCATTCGGAATCGTATTCGTACACGGATTCCTATACGGAATCAAATGCGGATTATCATTGCGCATGCGGAACTCGGAGAAAGAGTCGGGAGTGGGACTGGGATTGTGATTGGGGATTGGCTCTTTTTCTTTCTTTTCTTTTGACAACTTATTTGAGAGACGAGACCACTCGAATGAGTAATCATCGTTGTCGTCAGTGGATGAATGGATGAATAAGGTTGTTGTACATCATTTGTGTGCAAATACCTGATGAAACATTCGAGGATAAATGCAGACACAAATTAGCAATTATAATCTTGTTTATCTTTAAAGATTATATTGGAATATTTCAAGTAAATTTGACAACAGTTTCCACACACACACACACACAAAAACAAAGGAACCCTCAAAAGAAGTCCCGTGGCAAAACAGTTTCTACCTGTGATTTTTGGGCAAAAATTATGACCGCAACACCGCCTTTAAAAAAGGAACCAGAGAGAGAGAGGAGAGGCAGAGGGAGAAGGCGAAAGAGAGAAAGTTATAGCCAGTCAAAGTCCTTGAACTGTTCTTTATGCCAAAAATGCGCGTGTCTTTCTCGCTTCTTTCGGGCTCGAAATGGACAATGGAACACGGAACAACGGACTCTGGCTCATGGTTAGTAGGGTCCAGGGTCCAGGGCCCAGGGTCGTACCTGGTCGCCATGACAAGATGTTGCATCATTTTTGTGGCAAACTGTGATCCGTGGAAAATGTGTCTTCCTTGTAAAGGCCCAACCAACCATCCATCCATCATCTTTATGAGTCCTGGCATAAACAAGCATAAAAAATCGTGTTTATTTTTTTGGAAATTCATTTTTATTTTTTGACAGGACCATAAACAGATTTTCCATACTCAAGGAAATGAACATAGAGGAAATGCCATAGAGATGGTGAGATTTTTTTCTGTTCTTTTTTCTTTTTTGATTTGGGTATAGGTGGTCTCATTTTGGATGTAAAAGTGGATCAGTAGTTCCGTTCCCATTCCGTTCCGATTTTGTTGGCTAAGTGGGTTAGTGTACATCCTTTTCCGCGTCCTGCACGCTTTTCCAGGTCATCGTTTCCGTTTAAATGGCAATCGAAGTGATCTCTCAATGAAAAGAGCACCACACACTCACCGAAAAGGCTCCTTGACGAACCCACAACACTGACACTTCCCTTTCCCTTCCCTTCCCTTTCCCTTGGTGTTTTCCTTTCGGTATTTTCCACTATTATCCCAAATCTAAAATTACATAATTATTGGGTAGAGCATCCATAAAGGAAACCCTTAAAAAACGAACGCCAGAGGGAAAAAATCCATAAAAAACTCGAGAATTTTCGCGCGGAATGGGAAAATGCATTGTTCCAACCCCCATCGAAATGGAAAACCTCGACAGATGCGAGGGGATTGATTCACTGATTATCATCATCATCATCATCGGGGGATCCTTCTACGTATCTCTCATCCTTATAACTGTGAACGCTTTTGATTTCGTCAGGTGTGATCCTGAGACAGGCTCCTTGTGCTGCTGTTGCTGTTGCTGCTGCTGCTGCTGCTGCTAGGGGTAGGAAATCCTTTTGTTGCGTGTTTACTGTTACTCCATGCGGCAGCGGCAACAGCGGCAACAGCGGCTGTGGCAATTACGACTTGGATCCGTGAATCCGTGCATCGTGGGAGCGCTCCTCTTACAGGATACACCAGATACCCCAAAGAAGTGCTTACGATCCCGCTCTAACGGTTCATAATTATGCAAGTGGCGTGTCACTCTCGCAGATACAGATACAGAAACACACACACACACACATACGCAGATACGAATCGTATTTCGCATATGTTCCGATCATCAATCAGCATTAGGTCCACAAACGAAAAACAAGAGCGACAACAGCTTAAGAGTTCATTGTTACAATTTTTTAAACTTTTTCGATCCCAGAGGCGGTATCGGTAGCAGCACCAGCAACAGCAGCACCACCAGCAGCACCAGCAGCAGAACGGAATTGGTCAGTAAACAACTTTAAAGAGATACAAAGATACAGAGATACATAGATACAAAGATATGTGTGTACTGTCGTACAATGGCCAGACAATGCAGAGCAAATTATACCCTATATAACAATGGCCTATAACAATGAGATCTGTTAACAGATGAAGATCTTAAGTCAAGTGGGATATATGCATAATTTCGAATTGTTTTGTGGGATACAAAACTCGTGTGTTCGGCGACATTTGAAAGAGGATAGAATGGTCTAGGGGTGGTGTATCGAATAAGAAAAGAAACAAGAGGGTGGATATTACACCCGTCTTTGTCACTTTTCGATTGGATTAAAAGAAAAGATTGCATTGAAATTATTCAAATGATGTATACCCAATCCTTTGCATCCTTTGCATTCTTAATCCAACACATCCTTGAAATCTATAGCTCTAATATGTATCTTTCCTTCCAATGATCGTTTACCCCAATATGTGGCATGGCAGAAATAAAAAACTCTCGTACAATATTTAATTGGTATTAAGTAAAATGTAGAACATTTCAAGAATTGTTGTCTATTGTCTGGTTTTTGCTTCTGCTCTTGCTTTGAGTTTTGCTTTGCGTTTTTGCTTTTTGCTGGAGTTCTGCTTCGAATGTAGTTGGTGGTGGAGTAATCATAATCATGCCTCCAAATACCGCCTCAAACTACAGAGCAGAGACAGCGCAGCAGCAGCAGCAGCAGCAGCAGCAGCAGCGGCGGCAGCAAAGATCTCTGGCGTAGGCTGCAGGAAGGAGTGTAATGGCAGAGCGGAGAATGTGCGGGGGGAATTGAGACAAACACTTGAAACCACAGAGAGAGAGAGAGAGAGAGAGGTAGCTGGTGCTCGATTCACGATTCTTTCCACTTCCATCCCACCTCTTTCTACAGCTTGTTCTTCCCTCTTCTCCGTTTCTTCCCCATTCTTTAGCTTGTTCTTCCCCTTTCTTCTGCCTCCTTCCTCTTTCTCTTTCGCCTTCCCCTGATTCTGCCCCCCCTTCGTTCTTTTTCGCGATTTGCGAATATGCCCCACGTACACACGTATTTATGTTAACAGTTAGCTTTGCCTTTGTGTGTGCTGTCGTTGTTGCTGTTGCTGTCGCTGTCGCTGCTGCTTCTGTCGGTCGGTCATTGGCTTAGCACACATTTTTCATTTCGTTGCGGAAAAAGAGTGAATTCCTTCAGCAATCGCGGGCTCCAAGACCCGAGAACTGGCCAAGAGCTGGAGTTGGCTGAGTCTCGGAGTCGCGGAGTTGGTTATTGATTCTCACAGTCTTCGATGTCGCTTAGGCGGTTTTTTTGTTTTTGCTCTTTTGTTTAAAATGCGAGCCTTAAGATACTTTTTCGAATGGGAATTAAATAAAATTTGTATAAATACGACTAGAAATCAAATAGTTTTTTCTCCATATGTATCCACATTTTATCACAAATTTTCAGGTTGAATAGAGGGTGTCTTCTGCAGATAAATGTAGATTAAAATATATTAAATTATAAATGAATTAATTCGATTCCTCGGAATTGCCCTCAAGGAGTTTTGGAATGGAAGCTCTAACAATTCCTACAAATAAATCCTGTTTAATTCGCAAATAAGCTTTTAGCTTTGTTTAAGCTTCGATTCTTTAAAAAAATAGATTCATTCCTCTCCAGATTCCCATTGCTTCCTTTTGCTCGGACGGATGGATGGATGGATGGACATTCGCTGACATGGCATTCACCGACCGACCGACCGACCAAGCGAGCTTCAGTCCAATCAAAGTCCATTCTACTGGCCAGTGCAATGATTCTGAGGAGAGAGAGACAGCCCGCAATTTGACCTGTACAGGTGTCTATTGCTAAGACAAACAGACGGACACAGACTGACGGGTAAACAGAGAAAAGCATTCACTTTGTCGCCGTCTCCGTCTCCGTTTCACCGATTCTCCTCCAGTCCAGCATGTCTCCCGTGCCGTCTCCCGTTGGCCTCTTGCCATTCCAGCCTCTGACGAATGGCAAGTTCATTGCTCCTAACCTAATTTTTCAAACATAATCATGAAGTAAATCAGGTTTGGCACATAGATAACAACAGCAACAGTCAACAACAGTCAGCCAGAGAGACGGAGATGGAGATGGAGTCAGAGACTGTGGCGGAGACTGAAGCTGAGACAGACCAGAGTCAGAGCCAAGTGGCAGAGTCTATCAATGAGTATCTGTGTCTGTCTGCATCTATGTATTTATGTATGTGTGTTCTGTGTTCTGTGCTGTGTGGTGAGAGCTTTTACCGCAAAATTCGCGCGTGTGTTTAACACCTTTCGCGCCCCCTTACTCTCTGAAGCAGCCGCCTCTCGACGAACAGTTAAATAGTTGGAGCCGCCACACGGTTCGGTTCTGCTCTGCTCTATACTGGCGTGGGCCCAGAGTCAAGTTCTCACAGTGGCGGAGACAGAGACTGAAGCAGAGATCGGTGGCAGAGTGGCAGCTGCTGCAACACATAATCAACAGCAACTGCTGAACTACTTACCCACTGGGGAGGCCAAAAAGTGGCGGTAATTGATGGCCAGATCTGAGATTGTTTGTGGCGGCCGCTGCAGCTGCAGACAACAAGTGGCAAGTGGCAGAGATACGAATACGAATACGTGTACGAATGCGAGTACTGTGGCAAAGCTCCTTAATTTGTTGAGTGACCAGCCGAACAAACAAACAATCAGATTCTTAGCCAAGATTTGGGTTAAGATTGATTTCGGGGCTCCTTGACAAAAGTCAAGATCAAGGATCAATCCTTTCTTAGACATTCGAAAGAACTTTGCTTTCGAAACCATTTGACTGAAGATTGATTGAAGAGAGATTTGCTTTATTCCAAGGTGAAATGATCAGCAGTTTCAATTAAAATCAACCCATTAAAGGCATATCTTCTCTGTCGTTTCTATTGCTGAAAAGAGTTCTTCTCATATCTACTCTTGGTCAAACTAGTTGGTAGCCAAACTTAGTCAGGAATCTTCAGAGCCCCACCTCTTCCCTCAGTAAAACATAATTACCAACAATTAGAGAATAATATTTTGCCATTAAGAGTCTGCCAAATGCAAATCACATTGAAGTTATTTCTCCCTCCGACCATTGTCGTCCAATTATTCTTTGATCAGATTTTTTTTACCGAAATTTGATTTGCGTGCAAATAAAGCATACATGTACAAACGTACATACTCGTAAATTAACTAGTCATTTTCTTGTGGTGTCATGCAAAATAATTTACGAATTATGATTGCCTAATCCCCCGGTAATCAATCAAGCCGCCACGGCACTCCACTCCACACACAAGAGACAAAAGACTCAGGCGACAAACTTGAAGACAAAAAACGAAAAGCAGCCAACGAAACGGAAAATCCATAAATAAAATCGTAAAAAATTATTCGTTGAGTGGCAGAATTTCTTTTTGGTTAAAAAATGAAACAAAGAACAAGTTCAAATGTAATAAATAAAATACATTAAAAGAAGTATATTCAAAGGGGGGACTGGGACTCGGGGGACTGCCATTTCATTTCAACCATCATTTATTTATTGGAAGTGTATAGCCAGCAGCTTCTTTGGAGCTCTTTTCATCTGCTGCTGCTGCTGGTGGTGGTTCTGGCCTGGCCAATGAACTCCAGCAATGAAAACGAAATGTATAAAAAACGAAAACAACAAGAACTCAAAAGCAGCCACGAAGAAGAACCAACAGAAAAAAGAACCGCGCCGGCAGAGCCCAAAAAAGAGATACAACCGAAATTTTGGTTTTTTTCTTTCCCTTTTTCTTTTTTGTTTTTGTTTTTTCTTTTTTTTTTTTTGGTAAGAAGTCAATGAACTTGTTCTGCCAGTGTGTGTGCGTGAGCTTGAAACAAACTTGGCTAACCGAAAAAAACGAAATGAAATGTAAAGAAAAGAAATGATTGTAGCGCCCAAAAAAAAATGTGAGAGAGCCATCAAAAGCGGGCACAACGCTGGCTCCGGCTACGGCACTGGTTGTGGCTCTGACTTTGGCTCTGGATGGATGATGAGTTGGCCAAGACACCATTAAGCCGGGCCGGGGGACAGCTGTGCTCTGTGTGTGTGTGTATGTGTGTGGATGCCGGCTTTTGGGCCCCTGCGTAGGCCCCGGTGTATCCGTGTGTATCTCCGATTGTGTATCAGTGCCTGTGTTTGGGTGTTAAATAATACAGAGGCACCAAAAAAAAAAAAAAAAAATTTGTGTTTTTGGCCAGGCCTAAAACGCACTTGTTGTTGACTGTCTTCTGCTTTCGGCCTAATCGAATCTATATTTATTTAAAAATTATGCTTACCCTTTTTTTCCCCCACATTTACTTTCCATTATGGTCGAACTGTTTGGGCTTTTGGGCGGTGATATGTGATATACATAGAACTTGTTATGGATTTTCGAGGGGAATTTCGAAACGCAAAAACACTTTTATTTATTCTGAAAGTTCTTTCCTCTCGTGATTAGAACTGATGATATAATAAATGGCATAGCTATGTAGAAATGTCTATTCTATTTGGAGATCCCTGAAGTCGATGAAGATTTAAATTGTATTCAAGTTAGTTCCTTTCTTAGACAGCCCATGAATGATGAAATGATGATGATATAATAAATACTTACAAAAATGATACTATGAAAATTTTAGTGATTCTTTCCTCTTGAAAGTTCTTTCCATCTTTGGATTGGTTTTTTTTTCCAAATGAATGATGATATAATAAATTCTTCCATAAAACACTTTTATTTATACTTTCAAGTTCTTTCCTTTCTTGGACAGAGCTGAAAAATTAATGATGATATATTAAATATTAAAATTATGCTCATGCTCATGCTTGTGTGGTATTTAAGAATTTATTGACCCCATCGCTATCCGTTTTTGCTTTCAGCCGCAAGAACCAACCAACAAATAATAAAATAGGGTTCTAATGACCGAAAACAAAAAATTCTAATCCCAGTTGCTACAACGATTCTTTCGTTTTTGGTTTTTTTTTTGTAAGAGAACTTTGTTGAATGCTTCAATTGTTATTTATAGAGAATGATGGCAGTGCCAAAGCTAATGAGCGTCTATCTATCTGTCTGTCTGTCTGTCAGTCAGACGTCTGTCTTTAGGCCTTTTTTTCACCCCAAAACGGATGCGGATTTTGCCTCTTGATTTGCACAGAGACCTCTCCACTCTGTCTGTATCTTTTTTCTTTAAGCCTTTAATTCTATGGCCACCCTTTGTCTTTCCCTCTCAAGCGTAAAGTTCAAGGTTGATTCGGAGTCGTGTCTTATTATTGATCGCCCTCCCCTTTCCCCCTGCCGCCAACCTGCGTCCATGTTAATTACATTTTAGTTATGTAAATGCTCGTTTTTCAATTAGTTTTCGTTAATGTCTTTTGTGCGGCGCGTATTATCATGATTTGGCATTTATTATCCAACCAATAGATTGTTTCTGTTTCTATTTGTAGTTGTATTTGTATTTGTATTTGCAGGTTTTATGACTATTGGGGAAACGGAGATTGGGCAGCAGTATGGATCGTCGTTTGGTAAGTGCCTTACACATTATTTATAGCGCAATTTTATTGATTTCGATTAGATCATGAGTCTGTGTCTGTGAGTCACTGCATGACAAGCATATCCCGTTTATTTGGAGATATTTTTGGAGTTAAGCTTTTACTTTTACTAGCAATATATATTTTACATACATATGTATGTATGTTGTGTTCAAGATTGGGTATATTATATTTAGTCAGAAATGAATTTAGAACTAGAATCATAACTTTGGAAGCAGATTCTATAACGTGATCGATAGATAAGATAATCCATAATGATTATCCGTTTTTCTTTATACGCGTAATTGTCTCCTAACTTCAAAACAAGATGCCTTTGGGTTGCCATAGGGTTTCATGATTTCATGGGGCAATAAATAAAAGAACAAAAAATCATTATATGTAATAGCACCTTGTAAATCTCTCGTTGTCGCCTTGTCACTTCCCCTTTTTAAGCGGCCAATTGTTGGATTGTCGGATGCAATTATATAGCCAGCCTAATGAAATTTGATATGCCAAAAAAAAAAGAAAAAACAAACCAATTACATGCAACAGCCGCTGCCACTGATCACTGACCACTGACCACCACTGACTTCTGGCCAAGAGAGTGTAGGAGTGAGCGAGAGAGAGAGAGAGCGGTCAGCAGGAGAGCGATTTTGGAAACGGGTTAAGAGAATCGAGAACAAGTGGCCGATCGGTGTGCGGGTCGGGTCGGTCGGTCGGACGGTTGCGCTTGGCTTGCGCAGAATTCTAAACTTGTTAGAAGAGTCCGACCGTCCGAGAAGACCCCATGTTCTGCTCTGGCCGTGCTCTGCTCTGGCGCTGCCTTGTTGTAATTTTACGCTCCCATGCTCAATTTACTGCTACCCCCCTTCCGCCATCCCCCACTCTCCATTCCCTATTCCCCATTACCTCTGTGTGTGTGTGTGTGTGTGTGTGAGTGAGTTAGAGGCGTTTAGAACTATTTTGTGCGAAAAAGAAAAAGAGCAGCAAACGGCAGAGCTGGGGCTCTGAGAGTGGCTGTAGTGGTGCTGCTTCTGCTGTTGGTTCCAATGCCAAAGAGATACCTGCGAGCGCGCGCTCACCTTGAATGAAAGTTCTGGCCTGTTGCGCACTCACACACAAAAAAAGAGAGGAGATAGAGAGACAGGCAGAGAGAGCCGAGCCGAGTCGAGTCGAGGCGACCCAGTCGAAGAGAGATCTCTTCTCTCTGGCAATTGTGTATGGGTGATCAAGAACCTGAGACACCTGAGCGGCTGCTGTTACCTCTCTGTCTTTCTGTCTGTCTTTCTCTCTCTCTCTCTCTCTACCTCTACCTTCATGTGTGCGTGTTTTTGTTTGAGAAGAGAAAGAAGAAAGAGAGTGTATGTGTATGCGGTGTATGGGTGTGTGCGTGTATCGTGTAATGAAATGTCTGAAAAGTCTATCTGTCTGCTCGACCGCTGTCGCTGCTGCTGCCTCAGTCGCTGCCACTGCCACTCAGAAGCCTCTAACGACATCGACATTGAAGTCGCACCGCGACTCATCCGTAGTTTCAGTTTCCCGTAAGCAACAAAACGATCGAGACATGGTTTCGTAAGACCCGCACGCTTAATTTTTTTTTTAAAGACAGAAGATACAATTTCAACTAACGTTCTAAAACTGTCGAAAGATACATATTTTTACAAGTGAAACAAAGTGAATACAAATACCCCGAAACAATTCTCCCCGGTGCAATCAGAGGGAAGAAAAAAAGAGTTAAGAACAAGTGACATCCAAAACCATAAGACTGCCCCAAAAATATTCATTCATCTAAATATAAATCTTTAAGTTAGTTCAATTCCCACCCAAAAACAAACAAACAACTATACAAATATATACTATATATATCCATGTATATCGGAAGCATGAGGATTACAAAGCGTCGATCATAATTGACACTTGAGCCGCGTTTTTTTGGATTGGATTGGATTTATTGCGTAATGGATTTAAATTTAGCCGCCACACCAACAGCATCCACAGCAACAAACACACTATCCACAAGCAGCTTCAGATTTGGCTCCAGCATCACGGAACGGATATGCAATTAAACAATGAAAATGGTGAGTACTACTACTAAGACTTAGACTTAGACTTTGACTTCTAATTGATTTATTGCCCAATGCTTTGTTTTTTACACATAATTTATCTTCCAAGTTATATGGTTGACAAGGTAACTATATTGGGGTTCTGTTCAGTACAAACAGAGGTTTTTATGGGTCTATAGATGTGGTTAGGGTCCTAGCACTTCTATCAAGAAAGCTCCAATATTCTATTCGTTTGTATCTAAGGAAAGGGAATCACTTTATGAAAGATTTTCCGAAAGTTCTGACTTTATGGTCTAGTCAATGTTTGGGTTCTGTTCTTACAGGTTCCATACAATTATGGGTTTTAATGACTAGATTGTATATGATATGTTTGGTTCTGGTTGATAAATGATAGCTGCAGAAAATAAATGATAGCTGAAAATAGACAGACGAAGAGTCTTCCCGAAAGTTCTGTAAAAGAAAACTTTCATATGGTCAAAGCTTGTCTTTTGACGGGTTTTTTTTTGGAGAAAACTGGAACTACCCTATGGAATGACATAAGAAGTGATTGCATCTTCAGGAATATTTTATAATTTCTATAATTTATGCATTTCCAAAGTTCCTTTTATATCTATCTATATATGTATGTATACCTTGTACTTAATTTATTCGCAAAGGTGGATTCTTAGGTAATTTCTAATTTCCAGTTAGAACTTTTTTCTCTTTCAAAAACTTCTCCTATAATTTATGCTCAGATAATTTTTCTTTATTCATCATTTTTTTTATTGACATCTTAATCACTTCGGTTAGTTTTAAGCTGTATTCCTGATTTTCTACTGCAACCCCTTGGCACCTCGATCCCTCCATACCCCCATACCTCCAGAGAACCATCATAATTTATGACTTGTGTTTAATTTTAACCATGATGTTCGTCAAAGAAAGTCTTTGCTTACTGCGATTTATGTTAATCAGAAAATTTCGATAGAAATGTTATATAATAATTTCAACCACACACCACATTGGGGGGAGCAAACACGTTTCCAAACAAAAAGCCCAAAAAAAAAACAAAAGAAGGCGAAGGTGAAGCTGAAGCTGAAGAATAGTGATTAATTACAGACAGGCTAGAAAAATGGCATAAGCAGCCGGCTTGGATCTTGGCTTATTGTCCGTCGACGAAGAGAATGCTCGAAATGGGATGATGATGGGAACTGCCATTTCATTAGAAAACTTATATATGTACACACGAACATATGTATATGTATCCATCCTCCTCCTGTCTTTCTATACGAGAATATATGTATATAAGTTTTTTAATAATCACATCAGCAAAAACAAAAATAATTAGACAAAACCCGTTTGGGCTTAAACAAACAACAACAAATGAGGGGTAAAGTGTGGAGAAGAGCTACACAGGGAGACATATATATATATATATATATGAGTAGTACAGATATATATATATATAGTATGAGTAGAGCGAGAGTGACAGAGAGAGAGCGGTTTATATAGGAGAGACAGAGAGATAATTGGCGACGTAAGGCAGAAAAACCTTGACTTTGACTTTAAATGACTCTCGACAGCCGACGATCGGCACGCTAACACGCTCCAACAGAAGCAACAGCAACAAAAGCAACAAAAACAGAAAATAAAAGCTATAAAATATTGTATAAACAAATAAATTGAAAATGAAATCGAAACGAAACGAAACGAGATGAATGAACAGATCCCCCGCCCCAGCAAACCATTAACCCCCTCATTTCGTTTAGAATTTGTAATTCAAAGATACTTTTAATATCAAGGTCATTAGCTGCTGCTGCTGCGGCTGTGGCTGCTGCTGTCGCTGTTGTTGCAGCTGTTGAGGGGCCCACCACCTGCTCGGGGGCCGCGTAACCGAGTCGTCAATTTGTTGAAGCCGATTCCGAATGGCGAATACCAAATGAGTTATATCTATGACTACGAGCTGTCTTCTATAGCTCTCGAATCGGATGGATTTTTGCAATTTAAATGAGCTTTTGGGATGGTTGTTGTTGGGGCGTATGCTCTAGCAACATTGTACGAGCTATGACACGACGAGGAGGGGGAGGGTGGCTATTCTGGCTATTCCTCATCTTTCTTCGTTGTGGTTCTTTTTGTTGTTCCTCTTTTTTTTTTGTTTTATTATTTGGCACGCATGCCGAGGGTTCATTGACTGCCACATTCTCTATGCCTCCCATCCACTCCGTATTCTTCCCACACACACACACACACACATACACACAAAAACCAAAGACTTAGGCAACAAACTTGCCTTCCTTTGGGTTTTCGTTTTCATTTCAGAGAAGGAGTTGTTTCTGCTAGGGAGAGCGATAGAGACAGAGAGAGAGAGAGAGAGGCCAAGGACCTAGGCTAAGAATTAGAGAATCCCCCTTTGGAGGTGCAGCTCCAACAAAAAGTGAATCTGCCGCTGTTGCTGTTGCTGCCGCATCGCCAGCGAAAGAGACATCCATCCCGTGGCAGCAAAAGCGCCAAAGACCAACGACCAGGAGAGAGGGAAACCAGTTCAGTTTCCACATATTCTGTTCTGTGGGCATCATCCTTGGGCAAGGGGCTGGGTTTGGGGCAGGTTGAAGTTGCAACAACACAGGCTCCCCCCTCTTCCTACATCTCTCTCCCTCTCTCTCTCACTCTCTATGGGGGTACAGGCATCGCGAATCGGGAATCATTTGCCGTGAAAAGGGCGTTCAACTGGCAAATGCTCATGGATGGGCACATGGCGTGCCTCCAGCTCCAGCTCCATCTACAGCTCCAGCTCCAGAGGTTCTTGCACTCAACGTGTTCTGCTTCCCCTCCCTCCCCATCCACCTTCCCCTCCCACTCTCCTGCTGCTGCTGTTCCTGCAGTATGTTCTTGTGGTTCTGCTGCAGTCACTGGTTCTTCTTTCTCCTCTGAGGCCACCGATGAAAAGGGAATCAAATCACTCTTACTCTTGGCCAGCTCAGGGTTATTGACATTGGTCTTACCTTGGGCCCCAACCCCGGTACCAGCTCTGCCTTGCCTTTTGCTTTCTGCCTGTTGCCTGCAATTAGAATTGTTGCTGCTGCTGCCTGCCACTTGCTGTTGTTGCTGCTGCTGCTGCCACGCACAGGCATAAGACCTGCCAAGTCATCCGAGCAGCCAGCAGCGGCAGCCAGCAGCAGCAGCCAGCCTCCCAAGAAACCAGCTTAAGAGAGCGTGCAAGAGAGAGAGAGAGAGATCGCAGTCTCTCAAAAGAGTGCGCGCCAACACGCCAACGCACGCACAGGTGGCAAAGCAGCAAAGAGAGCGCGCACGAAACCAGGAAGAAAGTGTGGCCAGTCCAAAAGAATGAAAGAAGTAGAAGCAGCAGCAGCAGCGACGGCGACGGCACAGACGCAGATGAAAAGAAAACAAGTTCAATGACCGACCTACTCAAGCGCGTTATAACCAAAGCATACGAACACACACACACACATAAGCGTACACCTGAGAAGAGAGTGAGAGAGAGAGAGAGAGAGACAGTTAGAGAGTGAGAGAGAGCGAGCTAGCGCGCAAAATGCAAGACACGAACGAACACGAAGAGCACAAGCGCATGCGCACGAGCTCGAGTTCGAGTTCGAGTTGGAAGCCGAAGACAAAGCCGTGTTTTGAAGAGTGCGTCCCCTTGAAGTTGAACTTTGTTGCTGTTGTGGCTGTTGCTGCAGGCGACAGGTTCTTTGTAGTTGTTGTTGCTGTTGTTGTCGTTGTTGTCGTTAGTGTTGCTGTAGTTGTTGCTGTTGCTGTTGGTTTGACACTATCGTATTTAGCTGTAAATTCTTACATTTTTGTTGTTTTTCTGTGCATTGACTGTGACATTGCGGGCCCGATAAAAGACCGACCGTCCGCCCGCCCGATCATTGATGCCCATTGAATGTGGTGTTTGGACGGGGTCGGGTGGAGTTACCTCTCTTTCTCTGTCTCTCTGTCACTCTGCCTCTTTATCTCCCACTCTTTTGATTGTTGGAAATCAAATTATGCTCATTTACGCGCCTTGCATACGTAATAGTGCTGCTCCGCCCTGCTCCATCCCAGAGGTTATGGGCCCCCAGTCGTAATTTGACTATGACAAAATGGCTTTTTATTAACTAACGGTACATTCTCGGGCTGTACTTTTGCTATTGCTTTTTGGTTTAACAGTTCTTTGTTTGTGCGTTGTGTACTTTGTCGTTGGCCATTAAAAACGTGCCTGGAAAACCGAATTAATTTGCCGCCCCTGTCATCCATCGGCTAGTTCTAAGCAAAGATTTCGACTCCGAAAAGAGGTTCTTGAGACTTGGCTTTGGCATACTCCTAATGTCCATGGCCCAGACATTTCCGGCTTTTGCTCTAGTTCATTGTCAATGGTCAATTTGTGAGCGAGAAGGCAAGATACAGATGCCTTAGCTCAATGGGAGAGCGACAGGGAGCATGCGTTGTGGGAGAGAGTGCAAGTGCATTGGAGAGCTTTTTGTTCGTCTGCAATGCACTGAAAGAAATTTCGTAACGAAAATAAGGATCTCAAAGGGGTACTTTTCGGATACTTCTTGGATTAGGGTTACATTCATAGCCAAAGTAAAAGATTTCGAGATACAACTCCTTGTTATGACCTATCCCAATATTTTAGCTTATTTTATGCTTCTTTCAAGAGCCTCGCCTCCATTTCCTCCCGCCCAGGTATGCCTGAACATGCACAAAGCCACCCCAGCAAGCCTGCAGCCTGCACTTCCACCCGAATCGAATCGAACCAAAGCTTCGACACGAACACGAACACGAAAGCAGCACGAAGCCGAGTGCCGCCCTTGTTGAGGCTGCTTCTACTGCTGCTGCTGCTGCTGCTACTGCTGCTGTCACCCTTCGTTTGTTGCTATTGTTTTCGAATGGGCGAGTTCAGGCCGTGCCAAGTGCAAGTGCCAATACCTCGACCCTTTTCCACACACCACCCCTTCCTCTCCCCCAAATTTTTGCCCACTGCTTACTGTCTCTGCACTCTGCAGACGTCGCTGTCTCTGCTAACGTTGACGGCAGCAGCGATTGGCGGCTGCGACGGCGGCTGCTGCTGCTGCTGCTGTTGCCTCGACCATCGCACGGAGCTCGATTCAGTCCTGACTCGGGATGTTAACGCGTTGGGCAGGTCATGTCTGGCACAGCCGTGGCGCAGTTCCGTGGACCAAACGACTAAAACAACAACAAAAACACCCACTGTGCATATAGAAGTAGAAGTAGCAGGAAAATTCATACCACAATATGTGTTCAGCAACAACAAAATAAGAAAAATAAGAAAAATAAGAAAAATAAGAAAATTAAGAAAAATAAGGAAATGTTTTTTGTTATTAGGAGAAGAGTGCTTAAGTGTAGTTAAGAGAAGAAGCTCCTAGATAAGCTCCAGCACATGTATCCATATAGTTCAGGGCCGCAGTGCCGCAGTGCGATGCCACCAATGCAGTTCTGTGCAATGTGTTCATACGTCCAATGGCGTAGACCTCTATACTTTAACCGCATCTATTTTCGGGATAACTTTGCGATCGTCAGTTTCTTCAAGTCGCGCTTAAAATGCAGCAGCCCCATGGGAGCCAACACCTAAGACACCTAAGACTGAGACACCAAAAACCACACTGAGACTGAGAGAAGGAAAAGGAAAAGGCTACGGAAACAATACGGCAATACGAATACGAATACGAGTACCAGTACCAGTACGAGTGTTCTTTGCACTGTGATTGTGCAATAAACAAAGAAAGGAAAGGAAAATAACTGACAAGAAAAGAAAAGGTAAAGTGCATTAGAAATCCTTTTGCATAAAATCTACTTTTGCTTTTGACCAATGGCCCGAACCCGACCCAGCCCGACACAGACACAGACACCGACACCGAAACCATGTCCTAGGCCACCACGAACCCAACGGACGAGTCCTGCTGCTGCTGCCGCTGCTGCTGCGGCAACATTGTGAAAGTTTGCAACTTCGCTGCCGACTCAGTTCAACAACCTTCTCTACAAACACACACACACGCATTCGAGAGTTCAGTAATGCACTCCACCCTTGGAACAGTAACCCCCCTTTCCCCCCAGTTGGCACCCCTTCCCGAAAAACGTTGTCCTGGACCCCAGACACAAACACCAGACCGTCGTCTCGCTCGCTCGCAAGGCCTTGTCTGGCGCTTTTGGGCTTTTGCTGAATGCTGAATGGGTGGAAAAAATTAAAAGTGAAACTTGCGCTGCGCCTGGGCAGACGACAGCGATGACGTCGGCGCACAAGAGTCTCGACTGCAGTCGACCGCCGGGTCCTTGCCCTCGGTGGCAGCGCAGCCGTTGCCAGTTTTCCGACGTTGCTGCTGCGGCTGCGGCTGCTGCTGCTGCCACTGCCACTCTGCACACTGTCAAGACCAAGGAACCCAGAACCCAAAACCCAACCCGAAGTTGGGCAGGACCTTCGCTTTGCGTCTGTCTGCTGCCTGATGCCTGCCTGGTGCTGGCGTCGCTGTTGCTGTTGCTGCTGCTGCTTCAGCTGCATGTGGCAGCAGCAGAGCTTTTGCTGTCGTTGTCCTGTGTGTGTTTCGCTTTCCGTATTGGGTGTGTATACGCCCGGATTTCTCCAATTGTTGTTGCTGTTGTTGTAGGGAAAAGCCGACGACCGTACGTGCCCGGCAGAGTGGAGTTCATTGAACGCCAGTGCCAGCAGCCGTCATCCCCAGTGCGATTTATGTATGAAAAGCGAAAAGGATAATGAGCTGAAAGGAGCAGAGCAGTGGCAGCGTCAGTGCCAGTGCCAGTGGCAGGGCCCTGCCCCAACATAGGAGGCAACAGCAGCAGCGCCACAGCCAGGGCTCCCATCGTCCATCGATGGCGTCGTCTGGCGCGTCTGAAAAGTGCCTGAAAAGGGTCGTTCGCCTTTTCTGTTGTCTGGCCCTTATTTTTTCTCTCTTTCTCTCTCCCTGTCTCTTTCCATCTCTCGCTCGGAAGGTTCTTGTTTTTTTTATTTTTTTTTGCAACTTTGACTTTTTTTTTGTTGTCATGGTCTGGCAGGCAATCTGTATGCCCCTGCAACTCATACGCCTCCAACTGCTACTCCACCCGAGCAGACACGGTCTGGTCCTTTGTCGAATTTATGCGCATTTTCAATCGCTTTGTCGTAGGTCGTGTTTGTTGTTGCCGTTGCGTTGCCGTTTGTCGCTGTCGTCGTCAAGGTAATTTGTCGCCCACAGGATTATGCCTTTAAGTCGCTTGCAACAGCCACCAAACGGAGGTGGAGACCCGATCTGATCTTCTATAGGCATCTCTCTTTCATTTCTTTATGGTTTTTAATTGCTTTTCCCTGCCTTTTTGGCTGGAGTTTCGGGTAGGAATATCCTGCCGCAGGATAAATGTATTCTTCTTTTTCGCCCATTTGTTTCCATGACATCATCATCGCGGAGGAACATTTTTTCCATTTTTCATTTCTGACGGCAGTTGAATTTGCATTGCCTCATCGCACTCTGTCACTGCCTTCGTCTACCTCCTCCCCCCCCCCCCCCCACCTCACAGTCTCTGTCTGCGTCGACTGCGACTGAGTCTGGGTAAAAAGCATTTGACCTTTGGGTTCGTTAACCCTGGCGGTGCAGATGATGCAATCTATGGCAGAGAATCTCTCAAAGGGTTGAACTTTGGCCTTTCTCCCAATGAAGGAGGGGCAGGAGCTTACTTTTTTCATATTAATTTTTAGTAAATTGTAGATCTAGTTGGGGAGTTTTTTGAAGAAACTCTCAGATACCTAATTAAATCCTTTAAATAATCTCTGAAAGCCCTTGGAGGTTTCCTGGAAGTACAAATTATTGATTAGATTATAGACTATCGATACAGATATAGATATATATTGCCCAAAGCAGGCGTTCGTTTTTTAATCAATACCCACCCTTATCCCCCCATTTAGGTTCCATTCGCGATTATATATGTATGTATGTATATATAACAATTTTTAATCATTTCCAATTAAACAGCAAAGCAAACAAACACATTTTACAATCAACAAAAAAAAAACCAGAAAAAACAAACTAAAACCAATAATAAAAAAAAACACTAATAATAGCAGCAAAAACAACGAGAAAAAAAAAACAAAGAATGCAAATGGAAAACTTTCACTGCGCAATAAGACAGCAGAACTGATAACGAAGCAAAGTTTAAAGTAAATGCGAAATAAAAGTGCATTGATAAGAAGCATTGCCGACACGGTGAGAGAGAGGGAAGGAGAGAGGAAAGGAGAGAGGGTGATAGCAGTAGCAGAGGGGTATTCCAAGGTCTAAGGCACTAAGTACTTAATTTATGGTTTTTGATTATTTAGACCTACGTCAAAGCCCATTACCAAGTGCCACGACTAAATCAAGGGCAAAACCAAAGCTTACAAAAAAAATACATACAAACATAGTTATATAGGAGAATTATAGTATCTATATAAAGTCTAAAGTAACATACAAAAAACAGCAAGCAAAAAAAAAAAGAAAAGAAAAAAGAAAAAAAAATTCCCTTTGATTTATTGGCACTAACAAAAGTGAAATATTAAAAAAATTAAATATACTGAAACCAAAGCAGACATTTTCGATCGAGGTGGAAACAATATATAGTTTTCAAAGAGTTTAACCAAAGTAAAAGTAATACAAATTATAGTCTATATAAAATATTATATTATTTGTATAACAAACTTCCACTAACAACAATGATACCTTCGGAAAGCGTATATAACGATAATGTAATGCAAAGGCAAAAATAAACCACAAAAAATATAATAAACAAAATTCATGGAAATTTTACTTTTATTTTCAATTCCAACCAAAAACAAAAAAAATAATGAATGCAAATTTTAGGATTTATTTTAATTATGTTTAATTGCGGTTTTATTGTTGTCAAAAGTTTAATATACTTTCGCTTTTATTGTTGTTTTTTATTCGTTGATTTTGATTTGAGAGTTGATGTTTGTGTATTATTCACTGTACTGTATGTTTACAGTGAAGTATCAACACAATTGAAGGCAAGAAAATAAATGGGATAATTGGTGGAGCGATTGGTAGACTCTTCCATACCCCAGACACTAGACACTCCTTTTGTACTTTTCTACACACTCTCTCTGCTGCATTCTCTCACCCTCCCTCCCTATCTCTCTCTCTCTCCCTCTTTCACTATCACTCTCTCTCTCTCTTCCTCTCTTTCTGTATACCTCTGTATGGGAGAGTGCATTCGGCATGCACATGCGCAAATGGAAGTAACAAAGATTTTCAAGGTTAAAGTGCAACGGAACCGCAACACAATACTTTTGCAGCTTTTACAGAAGAAGGGTTGACGGGCTGGCTGGCTGGCTGGCTGGCTGGCTGGCTGGCACCCACTAACTGGGTGGTGTGCGGGCTGTGGGTGGTTGGGTGATGGTTATAGATACATTTGTCTCGGTTTTGAATTTGAGCATAAAAACATGTCTGCCCCTGACTGCCTGCATGTGGCATACCTTCTGTCCATTGTCCTTGAAATGTGGATATTAATTTCAGTGCACATTTTGTATGATTAGATAATCAGTGGCATACACCCACTGTGCATTCACATATTCCCCCTGCCTACCCCTTCCTACCCTCTCCTCCTCGCAACGTTACGATTGCTATGCGGATGAGTGCGGTGTAACACAGTGAGTGAGTGTTTTGTTGTTTTTGTTAGTTTTTGCATTCAATTCGCATGCACATTCTCGTCTTGTGACTCAAGGTTATGATGATGATAATGATGATCATCAACATGATGATGACGATGACGATGATGCTCCGACTGCCGATTGCCGACTGCCGCCTCCCTACTACGTTCTGTTCCCGCTCCCGTTTCGTTTCGTTCCCTTTGAGCAAAAAAAAAGCTCGCACAAATTATTATTACAGCAGACGGAGCAAGAAAGTGGGGCGGGGGGGTGGATTGGGTTGGGGTGGGGTAAGGAAAGAACTAGACGAACTGCAACCGAGCGAGCAAGAGAGAGGGACAGATACACACAAACAAATAGCACACAATTTTATTTTATCAGCTGCCCCTCCCGTCTTCGCCCTGCTCTGCCCTGCCCTCCCCCCATCCCTCCACAACTGCGTTGGCAATTTTCGTTTCGTTTTTCGCTTTTCGTTTCGTTTTGCATGCACATAAAACTAAATGCGAATTCTTCCCCCCTTTCCCCGACCCCTTTTTGTACCTTCCTCCTGCTTGTGCTGCTCCTCCCCCTCGTATTTGACTTGTTCTACGTTTACACTTTACATTTCCGGGTTCTTCTCTCTCTCTCTCTCTCTCTCTCTCGGTCTCGCTCTCTCTGTCTCTATCTCTTTCTCTATAACCGAGAGTGATTGATTGAGTGAATGAATGTCTGTAAAGTCATCTTCTTATATGTACGAGAGATGCACTTGCATGCCGAATATACATAAGTGAAACGAATCTCGGAATGGGAGTAGAGAGTTATGTAAATATAAAACATCTTTGAAAGTGATTCGAATGGCGGGGGAATGTTTCATAACATTTAATATAGTAAAGCATTACCAATCTTTCAAGAATTCCACCATGAAAAGAATTCCTTTAAGAATAGCCCCTTGAAAGCAAGGCTAAATGATAGAAAATTAGGTTCCGTCTTTGATAGCAAGCAAAAGATTTGATGCCTAGTAACACCACAATACGATTAAAATCCATATAGGCCATGAATGCTTTAAACAGTTTCGTCCCTTGATATACGGAAAGGATTATCATATATGTAGATAAGAATAAAGTTTAAACAGAAAATCACTATTTATGATAAGAAACCTAAAAAGAACAACCCCCTGGATTAGAAACCGCCCTCCTTCGGAATATTATTTATAAGTAAAGCCCCCATCTGAGCAATAAATATTTACCTTACACTTGAAAAAAAAGAAGCATCGTTAAATTTGTTTATGCATTGAAACTACTTAGCAGCCGCCTGTGTTTTTATTTCCTAGTCGATCAGAAAGAGATGGCCATATGATCACACATTTAATTTATGACGGCAGTTATCAGTTCTACATATATATGTATACATACATATGTATCTATGTATATATGTACTATATATGTATGCGGTTAGTGCAGTGTTCAGTTTGTCCTTGAATGCGATTCCAATCAGACCTCATTTGGGGTTCGGTTCGGTTCTGTTCGCTTTTGCAACGTTTCCCGCATTGCAATTTGATAAAGATCGTGCATGCATTCAATGCATTAGACGGAGCATAGAAGCGACAGGGCGGAAGTTTTTTTTTCCAACGGCTATAATTATTAAGAGTAGCATCAGGCGAAGGCAGTGGCAGTGGCAGCGGCTGTGGCAGAGGCGCACACCGACGAGCGGACGGTCATTCAGGGCGTATGCGCAATGTGGAGAATCGCTTATCAAAAATGCACTCGGTCGGTACCTGGGTCGTCGGCGTTCAAGTTGAATGTTGACAAATGCTCTCTCGTTCTCGTTCCCTGTCCCTGTCACCCTCTACCCTCTACCTCTTTCTCGCACGCTTACATTTTTATGTTATTTATTTTTAATTTAACGCGACTAGTGCCCTCTCTCTTTCGGCTCGTTACACCCTGTCGCCTGCTGTCTCTCTCTATCTTTCCGTAACGTATCTCTGGCCGAGTGTGTCCTTCAAATGCAATTGTGCGATGATTAGAAACGCAAAGCGCACTGCGATTTTTACTTTTTGTTTCTAATGCAGCGCCACACTCGTTCGTGTGTATCAATGTATCAGTGTATCTGTATCGTAATATCTGTGTATCCGTGTGCATGTGCAGCTGTTTATTTTCATTTTCACAGCGATAGCGAAAAGCTTTTTGGCGCGCTATCTACACATACATACACACACACACACACACACATACTGAGACACCCTGAAATTGTTGATTCTAGTGGGAATTTTGTTGATTTTTGTCGACTTCCTAGTGGGGCTAAACGCATCTGTATATGCATCTTATCCAACTGCTCCCTCTGCCCCCGCCCAGTGCAAAACCCTTTGCCAGCGAGATATCTGGTCTAAAATCGAAAGTATCTCGAGACCATCGTTCGACGAGTCTTCCTCATTTTGTCTGCATATTTCATTCGCTTTAGCGGCGCCAACTGCCAACTGGCGACTGGCAACAAAACCAACCCACACACAAAAGGTGCCACAGAGAAACACTTTCCGAATATCGTTTTCGCACATTTCCGCACTCGCCAGCTATTCGCAAGTGCAAGTGCATCTATAAACAAGACACAGCACAGCACAGCACAGAGAGATACACACACAGATACAGATGCAGATGCACCGACAGATGCACCCATGAGATTCCTCCCGTAGTTCTGTGGCAAAATTGTTTTTTCTTTGCATCCGTGTCGCCCATCGTTGAGCAGCGTTGGCCAATCGCCTGGGGCTCGTTTCAGCTATGTTGCACCGCATTCTACGTGCGTACAGTTCTACGAGCGGACGGGATACAGATACGGGGCTCCTCGATCTTAACGGGGGAGTCGAACAATATATACGGGATATATTCCTATATATATATTTACGGTAATATTTCTGGGTGAGTTTTTTACAACAATTACAAGTACTGTACCCACTCCGCCACATACTATATGTACATGTATGTGTACCTAAGTGACCATCAAATGAGACTTCCTAGTTATGTGATTACAAATCTACTTAATGGAAGGTAGCTAACAGCGATAAGAGAGTTCTCCGATTAGATTCCCTGGAATTTCCTGGTAAATAGACGTGGCTTTAGTGCACTCAAGGATCTGTTATATAGGTGGGAAAATCCCTTACTTTCTATAGTTTGTGTATTCAATGATTCATTCGAGAGAAATTTCAAGGTTTCACTATTGTGATGTTTAATTTCCTGGTTTCTAAAAAAAAGGGGGGAGAGCTTTAACTGGTATTTTATTTGAATTTCGAATAATTAATCCATATTTTTTGTACATTATATAATTGTGAGGTTCTACTTCCTGGATTTGAGTCGAAGAAAGAATTAGATCTATCGATCTATCCAATCAACTGGAATCAAGCCGTACCGTACTCCTATCTCATTTTCAGGCTAGAGCCATGCAGCAGCCTTAACATCTTGCAGCATATTTTTAGCCAGAAACTAACTCTTAGGGGAGGGAGAGTCAGGCAGTGAGCGGTGGGCGGGGGTGGAAAGGGGACAGGGGACAGGGGACAGGGCAATAGCCTTGCACAATAAGTTCCTGATTGCGCAGCTGAAAATTTATAGACAGAAATGAAAGAGACATAACATTTGTGAATTATCGACGAAGCAGCAACCACCCAACCGCCCAACCACCGAATGTCGTAGCACTCGACACGAGCAACCACTACCTATTCGCAGCAGGCAGTCCAGGGAGGAGCAGCAGAGCAGAGAAACGCAGAGCAGAAAGCTTTTCCTCGGCGAAATACAGAAAAAAAAACAACTTTCCGAGCGAGAGAATCTTTTGGATGCGTTCGTCGTCGTGCATTGCAGTTCGAGTGAGTGCAATATGCCGGCGCGGTGGTTGTCAGAGTGTGAGTGCATGTATCTCTGTGTGTGTGCACTTTCTGCCTGTCCGCTAATGTGAGCTTTTTTGGGGTCTATGCCGGTTGTATGTGGGTCAGTAGTAGGAACAACTCTCGGTCGGCGGCGTCAACGTTTCCCATCGTTCTCTTCTTAACAAAAAAAAAAAAAAATAGAGAAAAAAATAAAAAAAAACAGGAAAAATAGAAGAAGAAAAATCAAAACTAAATATTTGCCTGTAATTTTTTTTGTTTTGTACTTTCCGTTCTTCTGATTGTTGGTTGTTCGTTTGCCATTCATTTCCGTACTGCGTACTGTTGCCGCATTTTCCGTGAGCGTTTGCATTTATTTTGTTGGCAAAAAAAACAAAAAAGGAAAACAAAAAGGAATTGAATGTCGCGTTGAAAATGAGAAATGCTTGGAGAACGCAGGAGAATAGTCATAGAATATACCCCCCCAAAGGAACGGGCCTCCGCGTCAGCAGCAGCAGCTGCGGTAACGGCGGCGTCCACACGGCGTATGCGTAACGAGAGAGAGACAGACCGAAAAAAAAACCGAAAGTGACGCGTAATTTGCGGGTCCATCACAAAAATCAAAAATTAAAACTGGATTAATGTGAAAGAATGCAGCAATATACCAAATACAAAAAACCCCTTTACAATTAGCAGATAAATAATAATTAAAACCAATCATAAAAAATACCTGAAAAATAATTAAAAGAATATGCAAAAAAACGAGAGTACAAAAGCAACAAGAGCAGCAACAACAATGGCAGCCAAATGAAGAAAATCACTTAAAGTGAGTGTCGTTGCAAGGAATTTTCAAAATAATATTCTTCAAAAGTTAAGAAAGAAATAATTTTCGAAAGCAAAAGGAAGGGCAGCGCCAGGTATAGGGGTAGAGGGGCAAGAACTGCCCCTGAACGTGAACGTGTAACCTCCATTAAGGCCGTAATCTTGAACTGTGCAAACACCCCATTTCTCAACCCCCTCGTTTTCCGTTTCCCGCTGCCCGTTGCCCTTACCCCATTTCCCTGCCATTCGCCAATAGCCGAACGCTTTAGCTTTTAGTTTTCTACCGATAACACAGCCAGAATGCAACACTGCAAAAATGAGTGAGAGAGCATCAGAGTGGAGCGAGCTTTCAGGGGGGGGGGGGTGGTGCCGTGCAGTGCCGGTGCCTCTCAAAAGGTTGCAGTATTTATTTATAGGCGGGAAATAAAACATCATTCCACTGCCAGTCCAACTAAATGGCTTATCCTTTGCTCTTCTTTCCTTTGCAGATCAAGTAAAACTATCAGGATAAGCAGCCACACCACACCACACACACACACAACCACCAGACCATCTACTAGATATCCTTACAACAAGGAGTGCAACAATTTTAGCTGTAGTCAAAATGCATGAACATCATCACAATCATCAGCAGCAGCAACAGCAGCAGCAGCAGCAGGGACAGCAGCAACAGCAGCACCAACAGACAGCAACAGGAACTGCCAACAATATGAAGGCAGCGTCACATCATCATCCCCATCCCCATGTCCATCCACATCCACATCCCCATCCCCATCCCCATCCGCACCACAAACTGTCCGCGCGAAGGACTGCGCGCAGTCGCAGCCGTAGTCGCAGTCCAACGCCCGATGGCAGCCAGGACTACGATGTGACGCGTATGCGGGAGGAGGACTTTGAGCGTCTGGCCGTCTATCTAGTGCCGGATGTGCAGGCGGAGCGCGGACTACCCAATCGGGCGGACAAGACGCTGCCGCGGAGTCTGACACTCAAGTCATCGATGGTCTACTCAACGCCAAATGTTAAGGTAGGATCCGGCAAACAGGGAACCCCCCTCAGAAGAGTATGAAAACTAACCATCCTTTGGAATGTGTCCTTGTCCCTTTGCAGACTGAAGGAGTTTGGAGCAGTGGGGTCATACCACGCGGCACACGCTTTGGCCCCTTCGAAGGCATTCCAACCTCAAACTATCCCAATGATAAGAATAAGGCGCGATATTTTTGGAGGGTAAGCATTACAGAATATTCGGGAAATACTGGATATTTGGTTTTGGATTTTGAGTTGCATTTTCTGCGATGGGTTTCCCTTATAACTATCATCAAATACATTACATATGCTTCACCACCCACCAACCCACCCACACACTCCTCAACCACCAAATGAAATTTCCATCCAATTTCCATTGAATCAAATATGCGACTAACCAAAACATTTCGTTTCTCTTTAATTTACTTTTATTTCATATGCAAAAATTACCATCTCCCTCAAAAAAACACACACAAAAACCGAAAATTAAAATTAATTTGTTCGGCATTTTTGAAACAAAATTTGGTTTGTGGTTCTAAAAAATCAGGTGCAGGGAACACGCCACATAACCTATGGGATTATTAAGGTACCACCAATCCAATCATGATTTATGCTTTTCTTTTCTTACTTTCTTACCCCCTAAAACCCCCCCTTCCACGAGCACTTTCTCTTTCGATCTAACACGAGAACTATCTACTATCCTGCCTGCACTCTCTCTCTCTCTCTCTCTCTCTCTCTCTCTCTCTCACTCTGTATTCCTCTTTCTGTGTCTCCTTTTGTAGTTTGTTTTGTTCTCAGTGTACTCTATGTGTGTCTTTCTTGTGTCTTAACCTCTCTTCAATGTTTAAATGCCTCAGTTTCTAACCGTCTTCTCTCCTGTTCTCCTATTCTTTGTGCTTCTGTAGATCTTCAAGGACGACGACTACTACTATCTGGATGGGTCGGATCGTTCGCAGTCCAATTGGATGCGCTATGTGGCCTCTGCCTACAGTTTGTCCGTGATGAATCTGGTCGCGTGCCAGCATCAGGAGAACATCTACTTCTACACCACCCGCGACATCCTGCCGAATGAGGAGCTGATGGTCTGGTACTGCAAGGACTTTGCCAGCCGCCTCGGCTACGATGTGGATCCGGAGAGAACCATTTTTGGGGCCTGCAAGCAGGCCAGCGTCGAGGAGGATCTCGAGGAGGATGAGGAGCTCGAGGACCAGGACCAGGACCACGATGAGATGCCGCCGCACAAGAAGCCGCACTACTCCATGCCCGCCCCCGAAATACCCGCCGAGGTGGCCGTCAGCCACATCACCTATGTAATGGGTCTCCATCTGCCGGCGGTGCCAGGAGCCCAGGGAGCCGGCTCCGTGCAGGAAGCCCTGCCGCCTGCCCCACCGCCAACAGGTTCCGGCTCCGGTGCCTGTTGTCGTCGCGCCAGTCCTCCCGCCCACGTGTCCACCACATCCTGTGGCGGTGCTCACCATCCGCACATCATTCAACACGGACGCCATGCTTCCGTAATCATTGGCCAGGATCGTTCACCGCTGGCGAGCAGCAGCGACAAGGACACCGCGGGGTCGCCTCTGTCCGGCTTGGACCACCAGCTGACGCCTCAGGATGGCAGCGTACGATCAGTGCGTTCGGATGAGGGCTACCACAGCAACGAGTGCCACGAGGATGGCCTCACGCCACCAGAGGACTCCAGCGACAGCGAGAGCGAGCACAACTATGTCCTCGATTGCTCCAAGAAGGCCATTGCCCCCAAGGAGACAGTGATTGCCCAGGCCCAGAAGCCACAGAGCAGCTCCCCGCCCACTGTGGGCGTCACCGCGAGCATCATCCACAGTCCCCAGGCGATGGCCGTCATGGCTGCCACGCCCATGTCCTGCGAGACGGACAAGAACGAGTACAGGAAGTTCAAGGTGAAGATGCCGCTGAAGTACGAGTTCAAGAACAAGAGCTGCGTCAAACAGGAGCCCATCCACAAGGATGTGGACGAGCAGATGTCGCATGCCCTGCCCCATGGTGTGGACGAGGATGAGGAGATGCACGCGCACCTGCACGCGAATGTGGCGCACTCGGAGGACTCGGCCTGTCCGCCCAGCACCACCACCCATTTGGGGGATGAGCATTTGATGCATTTGGAGAGGGAAAGGGAGCGCGAAAGGGAGAGAGAACGGGAACGGGATAGAGAGCAATCCAATCAGCAGCCCGCCTCCTCTACGGTCATTGTCCTCGAGCACAACTCTGACGGACAGACCCGCACCATTGTGCCCCTGAGCAAGCCCTACTACGAGGCAGACCCCCCGGGAGAGCGGTATGTGCGCTTTGGACAGCCCTCCTCCAGCATCCTTGAGACGATCTTGACGAGCCAGCATCGTCTGGAGGCGGCTGCTGCAGCGGCCAATGCCTGCCGCCAGGCGAACGCTGCCACACCACCACCCACATCGCCCACTGAGATGGCGTACAGCTACAAGAAGTCGCAGCGATATGGAAACGCAGTGAGTCCAGACTCCAGCTCGAATCTGGGGCAGCCACAGGAGCAGCTGTCTGCCGCTGGAGTGGGTGTGGCGGAGCAGGAGCTAGTGACGCGGGGCGCCCTCATCAAGGGGGAGTGCTCGCCGCCGCCGCCGTCGCATCATCACCACAACGTGATCTTCTCGCCCTCGCGACACGTCTCATACATGGGTCAGGGAGAGGGCGGCGGTCACGGAGGCCACTCGCCGAGTCCCAGCTATCCAGGGTACCCGCACCATTACGGGAATGCGGCTACCTCCACCTTCCACTCGCCGCCACACAGCTCTCATTCGCCCTTCGACCGCCAGTCGAATGCCTCGAGCGGCGGAGGTTCGGCCTCGAATCTGCATCTCCTGCAGAGCAGCACCCAGATGCTGAACCACCCGCTGATGCAGCCACTGACGCCGCTGCAGCGCCTTTCTCCGCTGCGCATCTCCCCGCCCAGCAGTCTCAGTCCAGACGGCAACTCCTGTCCCCGCAGCGGTTCCCCCCTGAGTCCGAATTCCCTGGCCTCGCGCGGCTACCGCTCGCTGCCGTATCCCCTGAAGAAGAAGGACGGCAAGATGCACTACGAGTGCAACGTGTGCTGCAAGACCTTCGGCCAGCTGAGCAACCTGAAGGTGCACCTGCGCACCCACTCGGGGGAGCGGCCGTTCAAGTGCAACGTCTGCACGAAGAGCTTCACCCAGCTGGCGCACCTGCAGAAGCATCATCTGGTACACACGGGCGAGAAGCCCCACCAGTGCGACATCTGCAAGAAGCGCTTCTCGAGCACCTCCAACCTGAAGACCCATCTCCGCCTCCACAGTGGCCAGAAGCCCTACGCCTGCGATCTCTGTCCGCAGAAGTTCACGCAGTTCGTGCATCTGAAGCTGCACAAGCGGCTGCACACCAACGATCGGCCGTACGTGTGCCAGGGCTGTGACAAGAAGTACATCAGTGCCTCGGGGCTGCGTACCCACTGGAAGACCACCAGCTGCAAGCCCAACAATCTGGAGGAAGAGCTGGCCATGGCAGCGGCGGCCACATCAGAGTGTTTAGGTAGGTTCTGCACTCGAGAATACCCGTTGAACAACCTCTAACTTAAGTTTGTCTCTGTCGTCTCCAGACAAGGATCATCCCGAGCCGGACAGCCGTGAGGCCTATGAGCAGCTGCAGCAGCATATGGTTCATCCCAGTCTGAGGCACTCCCCACCGCGTCTAATTCCTTTGGGGAATCACATGCAGGGACCCGGACAGCATCAGCAGCAGGCACCACCGCCGCACATGATGCTGGGACCTGCCCCAATGCTGTTGACTACGGCTAGCCAGCTGCCACCACCGCCACCCCATCATCTGCAGCAGCAGCAACAGCAGGCGCAGCAGGGGCAGCAGCAGCAGGCCTCCCCCAACCAACGTCCCACGCCCCCACACCTGCATCAGCATCCGCATCCGCACTCGCATTCACATCCGCATCAGCAGCAGCAGCACTCGCCGCAGGGCAGCCTGAAAGGGTTGAAGCCGCTGCCGGACAACGGAGGAGTATACATGCATGCGCCCCATGTGCAGACCCAGGAGAACCGCCCCTCGGTCATAGAGTCCTCCAATCAGCCCATGATCATTGAGTGCACGTAGGGGGGGAAAGTAGTCCCCCCCCCCCCCCAAGGAAGCGGAGGAGAAATGACGGAATCCAAGTGCAATAAAATCAAATTTTTTTGTTTTTTTTTTTATAGAAGCTATTTGTTTGGTTTCTATATAGAATCAAATAGAGTTAAGAGCATCCCCACATTTCACAGAAACAAAAAAAGAAAACAGAAAACAGAACAGAACAGAAGAACATAAAGCGACAGAGCAGCACAATGTAAACGTAATGGTATTATTATATAAGCTGTGTATATATATATATGTATAGATGAACCTCCCCCTCCCCCTAAGCCCTCCCTACGCCCCTCCCACCTTTCCTGCCCCAAAATTGGAAATTGAAAACTCAAAACTCATTTCGCGCTATGAAAACCAGATCTCACTAATTGGCATAAAAAGAAAAAAGAAAGAAACATCGTGTAGTCTCGTCCTTCCCTATGAATTCTTCTCCTCTCAGAGAACTAAAGGCATATTATTTTTGATAAATATTTTATATACATAAAAACACACACACACGAACACGAACACGAACACAATATATACATTCAATTGGATTGTTAATCGAGAGAATAAATGGAGCTATAAAGAAAGATTGGTCCCAAGACAACAAATGAAAATACTTTGAATGAGAAATGCATTTACAGAAATTGACTTTTCATTTGATTTCCCATTGGATACACTTTTGTTCATCTCTCCTTTTTGATTGTTTGTTGAGGCGCGCACCTTATAAACTATATAGATATACATATATATGCTATATAGATCAATAAACGTACATAGATACCAGATACATAGATATAGAAGCATAACCATACATGCATACATACATACATACATACATAGCATATACATATACATACACATAAAATACACATAGATTCAAGTTGCCTTATTTGAATTTCGTTAGCACTGAAAGAAAAACCCGCGATAGAAAACCATTCAGAAGAGATCTGATAAAGCTTAAAAATATATACGTATTTTATATATGAATATATCATTATTAAATATATGAATATATATACCTATATATTTATATGTATTTTATTAAATATACAAACAGCAACAGAAAGAGAAGCAACAAAAACTGTATATATAGAAGGAACGAACTTTGTTTCGGAGATCTGCTAAATTTGCTAAATAAGTAAAGCCTATAATTACTTAGACCACTAGGGGATTTAACCATTATCCATTATCCTTATCATTATTACGATTATAGACAACAAAAAACTAAGAACAAAAAACAAAAAACAAACAAAAAACAAAAAACAAACAAACAAAGAAAAAAAATATGAAAACTTAGCTGAAAAATCGGTGCTTTTGACTGTTTCCATTTGTCCACACTTACATTTACATTTACTGTATTGTATTTGTATTTTGAAACACACACATGAATTATATTGTAGACCACATTAAATATATACTATATATATATATACCATACACTATATATATGTATATATATATACACATTATAGCGTACAAAAAAAATTTAGAGATATTTCCCTTTGCCCTACTTTTCGCCTTAAACATTCTCCACTTTCTTCCAAAATCTCCCTTAAAATGGAAAGTGAAAAACAAATTCCAAATATTCGCTCGTATTAAACTCTCAATTAGTCTTTTTTTTTTTGTGTCTGAATAAAATCTTTAGCTAATTTAAGCTTATAATATTAATGAGGCTGACTAGCATTAAGTATAAATATCTAGATTAACTATATTATAACGTAATGGCTAAGGAAACTGTACATATAAACGAGCTGAACCCAAGCTTCGATCAGTAAGGAAAGACACCAATTCTTAGGAAATAAGTATTTCTAGTGTAATGTACTGCGTCGTACGTTCTTGGGGGTCTATGGGGATTTACGGGGATTATGGGGCTATGGGGCTATCGGGTGATGTTTGCGGATTCATCCGCGAATTTGAGACTAAGACTATGCAAAAGTTTTTTGTATTTTTTTTTTTGTATTTGATACAGAGCAGAAGAAGAGCAGAGCGTTTTGGCAGAGAACCGACGGTTAGATGAGGAATGAGGATGTTCTAGCTATAGTTATAAGATTAGCCAATAAGTCTATCTATAAGATTTCTAAGCATATACATATACGCATACATACATATATTTCTAAAGAAAACTGAAAGAACACGGAAAATATGAGAAGAGCCTACATACATGGAAAATATAAAAGAAGATAATCAAAATTATACAAAAAAAAACAAAAAAAAAACAAACAAACAAAATTGATTTTTTATTTCTACTTTGGTTTTTTTCTAACATTCTTGTTGTTGGTTGTGCAATCATTTAATCCATTTTGTGCAATATTCCGCTTGAAAGTTTCACATTTTTTACAGAAACATGTTTTTAACAAAACAAAAAAAGAGAATATTTTTTTTGTTTATTTTTATTTATTTTTTTTTTTCAGAAACAAGTTTTTAAAGTAATAAGCGACGATACATAATACTTTCCTATTTGTGAGACTGAATGAATTACTATATATACAACAAATACTCTTTAAACTCTTTAAACATACAGTGGCTCAAAGCTGAAACTGGGCAGTGTCAAATAAAAAGTTTAAGGTGGTACATATTTTAAACTAGAGGAAAAACAAAAAATGTTTAAACGCCAATTTGTTGTATGTTTTATCACATTTAAAAAAATAACTTTATTTGCTGATTAAATATTGCTCAGTTTTAAAAATAAAATAAAAACTTAAAATATATCTTAAATACAGGTCAAAGCTGAAACTAAGCAGCCACAAACTAGTTTAATATTAGTCGAATAAAAGGTTAAAGAGGTATTTTAATACTTAGTATGCAATCCCTTAACCTTTATTACTGCTTTTAACCTACAATTCATGGAAGACACCAGCTTTCCGGGCTTATTTTGCTCCATTCCTCCAGCAGAGCTTTTTTAAGGTCGTTTTTGCTAGAAATCCTGTGTTTCTGGATGTTTTTCTCCAGCGCAGCCCACAAATTTTGAATAACATTTAAGTTTGGAGACTGGGCTGGGGGAATCATCAAGTGGGGGCAGTTCCAGATAAGCCAGGACTGTCCTATTCCGGACGAATGTTTCGGGTCATTATCCTGGTAGAACCGGAAATCATGTCGGAATCCAAATTTCTCGGAGCTTTGGTGCAAGTTATCGGCCCCAAAACTTACCCAACAGGTAAAGGACAAAATGGGGAAGGAGTGCAGAGTGGAAACTGTGCGCCGGGTTCTGCGCAACCATGACTTCAATGCCCGAGTACACCGAAAGAAGCCCTTCATAAGCCTGAAGAACAAAGGGACAAGGTTGGCGATCGCAAAAACCGACTTTTACAAGGATTTGGTGTTCTGGAATACCGTAATTTGTACACACGAGACCAAATTCAACCTTTTTGGGTCCGACGGAAGGAATTTTGTGTGGCGAAAGGCCAATACTGAGCTGGATCCCAAACACGTAAAAGCGACAGTCAAGCACGGCGGAGGAAGTGTCATGGTATGGGTATGTACAGGCCGCAGCCGGCGTCGGAAACTTGGCGTTTATTGACTCTACGATGGATAAGCTCACGTACTTCAATATTCTCAAAGAAAATTTGCACCAAAGCTCCGAGAAACTAGGAATCCGACTTGATTTCCGGTTCTACCAGGATAATGACCCGAAACATTCGTCCGGAATAGGACAGTCCTGGCTTATCTGGAACTGCCCCCACTTGATGATTCCCCCAGCCCAGTCTCCAAACTTAAATGTTATTCAAAATTTGTGGGCTGCGCTGGAGAAAAACATCCAGAAACACAGGATTTCTAGCAAAAACGACCTTAAAAAAGCTCTGCTGGAGGAATGGAGCAAAATAAGCCCGGAAAGCTGGTGTCTTCCATGAATTGTAGGTTAAAAGCAGTAATAAAGGTTAAGGGATTGCATATTAAGTATTAAAATACCTCTTTAACCTTTTATTCGACTAATATTAAACTAGTTTGTGGCTGCTTAGTTTCAGCTTTGACCTGTATTTAAGATATATTTTAAGTTTTTATTTTATTTTTAAAACTGAGCAATATTTAATCAGCAAATAAAGTTATTTTTTTAAATGTGATAAAACATACAACAAATTGGCGTTTAAACATTTTTTGTTTTTCCTCTAGTTTAAAATCTGTACCACCTTAAACTTTTTATTTGACACTGCCCAGTTTCAGCTTTGAGCCACTGTATAACTGACAGGACCCCAGGACATTTCGAAATAGATATATACTTAATCGAACCGTTTTTTTTTTGATCAAGCATTGTAATATATATAACGATATATATATATTTATATACGAGGCACACATATACATATATATACATACATATACATAAACGTAGCCGTAGATACATACATACATATATACGTATATTATGTACGTATATATATATATATATTATATAGAGAACCCATGGCCTATGGTTTAAGCGCCCAAAACTTTGTACAGTAATTGAAATCTGTTTCAGGATTCAAGAAAAACGTGACGACACAACGTAAATTTAAATGGAGAATAAATGACTGCTTCTTAGTGTTATAAGTGACTCTGATTTAGGTCGAATACACACTCACACACATATACCCATACACCCATACACTCACACACACACACACACATACACACACTCACAAATGATTCAATGATTCAATTCTAGAAATCGAAATCCAAATATATATTCCATTATATATTCAATAAGTCTATCGTATACCTTTATTGCAAATCAATATTTCAATATTGTATCTATATAATTAACAATTATCTATAATTCAGCCCCTCTCTATATAGATCTATCGTGTAGATCCTCTGTTATATGTTCTATATTCTATATTCTTCTCTCTCTCTCTCTCTATCTCTATCTCCTCCCCCCCCTTACCCCTCAAAAACATCCAAACACACAAAAAATGTACAAAATTGGTTCTCACAAACAATTAAAAATCAAAAGAAGAAAAAGAATTTCCAAAAAGTATAGACCCTTAAAAGAAATTACAAATTAATTTTATATTCGAGATGAAGATTGAAAAATTAGTTTCCTGTTACAAAACCCCTATTTTTGGGAAATGTTGATTTAAAAGAGCCTCAAGATACATACATGAATATGTATCGATCCCCTCTAATACCACAATAAACGAAATAATTGACTATATGCATAATTATACGCCGATTATATGCTGCTCATCATCTAAAAAAAAAAAAGCAAAAAGCAAACGCAAATGCAAAAAGCGAATGAATTATCTAATTATTTGAATGCAACTTAAATTCCTATTAATTATATAAAATATCTCTATAAAATATCGCTAATGAATCACAATTAATAAAAAACGTACGAAAAGAATGAATAAATAATAATAAAAAAAAAACAAAATATTTCATACTAAAAAAAAACAATCTATTCGAATTTCTTCTATAGTAGAAAACGACACGTCTTTGGGGACGGTTCCCATAAAATAAAGGCATACTTTTAGGAGTAGTTTTTTCTAAAATCTTTTTCTTTTATTTTTTTTCAGTTCAGGCTTCAACTACGATCTGATAATTTTAAATATTTAGGTGCATCTGGGCATACATATGTACATATACATACGAAAGAAAGCTCAAGTTATTCAGAGATGGTTGACTATCTATCTTCAGTTTTAAGATATTTGAGGTAGCCCTATCGAAGCCCCTATCTATTTAAGAGTAAGTTGTAGGTTAAACAAGACAGAAGACGGCCAGAGATATTATCTCTCTGTGGCACTTCCTCGCTCTCTGAGATCCTGGAAGAAGGCAGCTATGAATGTCCTCCTACTTTAGGTTATGTTCACATTTATTTGCCACTAAAACTTATCCTTCCGCCTGATTTAATCTATAAGAAAGAATTTAAGTTGGCAAAATATTATGCCAGTAAAATGAGGACTCGCATCTGCTCGTAGATTTAATATCTATCTCTCTCTCTTTCCCTGTTTTTTCCAACAGAGCTTATCCTGGCTAAAGGACATCTCTTTGACGCTGTCACTGGAAATAGAAACATCAATCACATGTCAATCAAGGATGAAAGTAGGGCACTTGAATGGTTATGCCTACATGTCAAAACCCACCTTCCCCTTACCCTCCCCCTCCCCCACCCTGGAACATGCAAATTGTGTTCGTTTTATTGATAAAAAAAAAAAAGAGAAAAGTTTTTGCAACAAAAAAACTCTGCCCTGATTATCGCTGGGAAAAAGGGAATAATATATGTAGAGGGAGGGAGGGAGATGAGGTGCCATGTTAGGTCAAACGCGTGCTGTGCGGATCTGCCACATGGATATGCATCCACCCTACCCTCTTGCCCTGCTGTGGCTCCCCTCCTCCCTCTCATTATGCCGCACTTTCATTTCTATGATTTTGCATAGAATTTGGGTACGAATTTTCCTCATTTTCCATGCCCAAAAACCTTTTGATTACTGTTTGGCAACGTTTTCCATTTAAAGCGGATTATTTTCATGGCCATTGTGTGTGGCTCCCCCCTCGACGGTCTACCAACTGCTGACTACTGACTGGTGCCTGCTGCCTGCTGCCCGATGCCCGCTGTCCGTCCGGAAATGCCTCGAGCCGATCCTCGGACCCTCCTCGGACAATGGCCGTCTGGCTTGCGGCACTTCCCCAACTTCTGATGCATTCATTCTGATGCCCTGGCCTTGTTAATCCTGTTCCAATTATGCGCATGTGAGTGGCTCTGCTGCCATCCCTAATGGGCACTTTCGCTCTCGTTGCGGCCCTTTGTCCGAGGGCCAGGCCAGCATTGAAGACCACTGGCCGGCCACTGGACCACAGCATGGCACAGAACGGCACGGGATAGAATGGATAGAATGGCAGTGGCAAAATATTGATTACAGACTGTGCAACGGACTTGTTCTCTACTCTTTGTTTGGGTTCTTTTCCATGTATTTAACGCTGTGATAAAAAATTGAGCTGACCCTCAGTGACCCCTCCCTGGGTATTTGCATAGTTTTTGATCTAGTTTGGGATCTAGAATGGGAATTGGGTCTCAATGTGTTTCATTTTTGTGGGGAAGGCTTCTTTAATGGGAAGTAGTTTTGTAATAGATGGACCTTTAGGAGTCAGAAGTGGAAATGTTCTGATTTAGGCATTGCCTCTAATTTGTTTTGATCATAACTTGAGTTTTTCTCTTCTTATTTGTTTGAATAAATCGACACTAAAAGTGTCCCATGGAAAACCAATGAGAATCTATAGTTGATATAGTGAACATTCTTTTCCCCATCATACCCATGATAACTGGAGAAAATCTGCACAGATTTTCCATTTGCTCAGTACCGATTGAAGGCATTAAAGAATTCTAAAGACTATAAAACGAAACATAAAAAGTTGAAGGCATTTTTTTGTACAAATTTGAATCATTGTAAATTATACGTTAAAGATATTTCTTCATCATACTTTATTAAGTTGAAAAATGACCATTTCTTGCATTTGAAAGCCATCAAATTGTTTCCAAAAACAGAAATTTTACTGAAATGTGAGTTAAATTTTTGTGAAATTCATAAGCCCATGGATAGATGGGTGGATGGATAGATGGATGGATGGATGAAAGGATGGGGGTCTGTTGCAGGCAGCACCTCCCTTCGGCGAGCGAACATGTGCGAGTTATGTGCACATAAATGTGTATTCGGATGCGCAATACAGTTTCCGCCCTCTCGGGTCTCCGCTGTCATCAATGGCATTGGTTCGGTTCGGCATGCCCTCTGGCACGAGGCACGTGTCGTAATAAATTGCGTGCATAACACATCGTGGCAGGGCTGGGCAGGGACAGGGGCAGAGGCAGGCTCAGTATTCGCAAATATGTATCTATGTTGCACATTGCAAGGATCCTTTGGGGGTGAGCTTGGTGGTGGAAATGCAGCTGAATCCCTTACGGCTGTCTGGCTGGCTGGCTGGCCGGCTGGCACGTGCCCAGGAACAGCACCATGAGGGTTGTGCAGTTTTTTAATGCAATTTTTTCACCAATCAGGAGCTGTTTTTTATGGAAATCCTCGGGGGAATGGAGTTCTAGCCTATCAAAAGCGTGCTAAAGAATCTCAAGTCAGCGCTTGATCTACGCACTTATACGCGTGTTTGAGTTATAGATACGAATACATCTAAGCGTGTTTACGGCTGGGGGTTCCACATAGATAAGTTTTACACGCTCTCTCACGCATTATCTCTTATACTCGTACTCACTCCCTCTCTCTCTCCGGCTTGCCCCCCTCCCCTGTGTGGATCGGTTTGTGTAGAGAAAGAGTATCTGGCAGATACATTTGCTTACGTTCCATAACCGCTCGCACGCTCAGTCCGACTCGAATCGACTCGGCTCGACTCGACTCGATGTTTTTCCTCACTCACACTCGCACACATGCCCATATGTATGCACACACACTCACACACATGAATACGTATTTTGAAGATACAGCCTAAACATTTTTCGGGCCTGCGGTGGCAGCGACGGCGACAGCGACAGCGACGCAACCTTCCTAGAAATAGTTGAAAGGCAACGCGGAGTCAGTGTGACGAAGTGCGTCGTGCGCAGCGGCAGCGTTTCTTTTTCCTCCGCCTTGGAAAATAATTTCACAGACAAAACGCAGAAGAAAACTCGTGTAACTGTGTAAGTGAGTGTGCGTGCTCGGTAAAAGATACAGATACAGATACATCTACAGCAACAACTACAGATACCTCGTACAACTGTATCTACACATGCAGGAAAAAAAAACCATGCATTTAAAGTGAAAATTTCAAGAGCCTAATTAACGAGAGAGCAAAACGAAACACGAAAAGAAAAACAAACTGAGAAACACCCAAGGAATAACTGAAGGAAAACTAAAATGGAAAACATTCAAGAGGCAGCAGAGGAGCTGAAAACCGATACAGGAGGAGACCCGAACAGCAGCGGCAGCAACAGCTCCACAACTTCATCCCAGCCAGGTCTGTGCCCCCGATTTTCAGACAGTGTGCCACCCAACCTCAACACCCCACACACACACCTCTCCCCCCCCCCATGCCACCTACCCAGACCTACCCCCACCCTCCCAAACTAGTTTCGTTGTTTTTAGATTTTTCGTCTGTTTCCAAAATAAAACCAAAGCCAAAATTCAATACGAAATCTTATCAAACGCCTCGCTGATTGGCTATGATCATTCGCTCTCATTCTCCCACTCGTGGTACTCTCACTCTCTCTATCTCCTCTCTTTTCTCTGTTGCTCTTTGTTTTTTATGTACTGCGCAGTTTCTTTATTCGTCGATTCGTGTTTTTACGTTTTTGTTGTGATTTTGCCATTCGCGGATTTCGATTTTTTTATTGGCAAATGCGGAAATTCTATGCACGGGTGGAAAGTGTCATTCAACCCCTCGGCAGATCGAACGTTGACCGATTTCTGCCGCAGAAACACCCTCCCTTCCCCCTCCTCAGCACAGAGCAATCCAGGACAAATATCAACCCTCCTCCATCCCTCCATCAGGCTTAGCCTATAAGCTTGAGTGAACTGGAAGGATAAAAAGATCGTTCCGAAGATAGATTTCTGGCCTGCTTTGAGCATAGATTTCTTTCCTTATACTTTTACTCTACACTACTCGAAATTGAACAGAGAAAACCAGTTTGTGGGATCATTGCCTATAAGAAAAAGAATGGGAATGGAAATGGAAATGGGAATCCATAAAAAGGATAATCAGCCATGTGGTGCTGGTTGTGGTGGTGGTTAATTCCAAAGATTTCTCAACAATTTCTTATCAGAGGCAAACGAATTACCATTAACCAAAGAATTCCATTCAAATGTGAGAGTCAATCTCTCAAGAAAAGCCAACAAAAACAACAGCCCCAGAAATGCAGTAAGAAAGAGATATAGATAGAGAAAGAGAAAGGGAAAGAGAGAGAGTAGCTATGAGAATGTGCATTAGAATGCGTATCTGTATCTAAAGAAGGGCCCCCATCCCTATCCAGAAGATAAGCAACACATCACGAAATGGGAACACAACGAAGTAAATACCATTTATGAATGAATGAATGAACTCAAATGAATGGGTGTGTGAGTGCGTGAGTGCGTGAATGCGTGAATGCGTGAATGCCAGTGCGAGTGAGATGAGGGCATGCCTTAGATATCGAAATGAATATGCGCGCGCTGTCGCTTCCAAATATTCCAAACGAAACCTGTTTTGTGAGAGGCAGAGACACACAGAGATCTAAGCTGAACTTGCCTCGCGGCAAATGGGGCAAGGACACACACACCACGCACCACACGCCACACACACGGGTTCGGTCCCAAGATCTTCAGCTGCCTCTTTGCTCGGTGGCTCATTTGAATAACAAAAGCCCTTTGCGAAGGATTCCCAGACAGGATATCGAATGCGAGAGTAGAAGAACTCAAGTTACCTATTTCTATAACATGTATACGTTCCGTTTCTATCCTTAGCGAATCCTGGCGAGGAATGCGGCTGTGTGCGTTTGGGCAAATGCAAATGGTTCAATGTGGCCAAGGGCTGGGGCTTTCTAACTCCCAACGATGGTGGCCAGGAGGTCTTCGTGCATCAGGTGGGTGTTCTCTCTCTCTCTGTACAGATTCTATACACATGTACATATATCTATATCGAAAACTCCCTTTTTTTTTCCATTTCCTTTTTATAGAGTGTCATAAAGATGTCTGGATTTCGTTCGCTTGGTGAACAGGAGGAGGTGGAGTTCGAGTGCCATCGCACGGCCCGTGGCTTGGAGGCCACCAGGGTCTCGGGTCGTTCCGGGGACGAGTGCCATGGCAGCACCTATAGACCACGCATGTATGGCATATACGAACGACGACTCTAACTTGCCATACATTTTCCATATTGCCATAATCATTTTTGTCTCTGTTTTAGCAATCGTCGGACTCGCCGCATGCGCTGCTATAATTGCGGCGAATTCGCCAATCATATTGCCTCCGAGTGCGCTCTGGGGCCGCAGCCGAAGCGCTGCCATCGGTGCCGTGGCGAGGACCATCTCCATGCCGATTGCCCCCATCGGAATGTGGTGAGTCCTGCCCCAGAAGTGAATCCTGGCCCGCTCGAAGCTCACGCCACATCCACATCTCTCTTGTCGCAGACACAAACCAGCAGCAGCAAAAGCCTCGAGGATACGGAGCAAACCCCCGAAGGTTGAGAGAGAGCGAGAGCCAGATAGGCCCTGGTCGGGGTGTTACAGGAAGTTACAAACTTCTTTTGAAGAGTACAAAAAAAGCAAGAAACGAGAAACGAGAGGAGAGGAAACCGAAGGGAGAAACGCATCAAATCAAAGAAACCCAACGTACAACACACAACACACAAGGAAATCTATCTACACGTTTAAGTGCAGTAATTTTTTTTTTCGTATGCGAATTTAGATATTATACAAGAAACGGGGGCTTACCCTTAATCCTAAGCCTAAAACCTAATCCTAAACGTAACTGTATCTACCTCTAATTATCCTTTAAGCTTTTAGTTTCATAAGGTTTTCAATTAAACGAATTCTACATCTAAAAGGGAGAGCATTCGTTGGTCTACTCTCTACCCTGCTTTTCGCGTTTTGCAACCCCCCGAAAGCTCTGTGCGGGCTGTGATAAGAAAGCTCCATCGCTCTCGCAGGATGGGGGGATGGCCCGTCCCTCCATGTCGTCACGTGGACGGGCGACAACATTGAAGCTTTTCCGGCAGCAACAAAATCTCCATGAAAACGCAGAATCATTGTAAGCTTCCATCGCTTCCAACCCCCCTCCCATGCCATCCCTTATGCCACTCCCTCTCTTATTCTCTCTCGCTCACTGAAAGTGAAACATAGGGAGAAGGGAGGCAACAACAGCAAAAAGATTAGGCGAGGACATGGACAGGGACAGGGACACGCACGCGAGAGGTGAAATTTTCTCTCACCGAAGCTCTCTCTCTCTCGCTCTCTCTTGTGTGTGGGGGGCCCTTTGGCTGTTTTTGTTGAGGTTTGAACTGTTGTTGTTGCCGCAAAATCATTTTGCAACATTGTTGGGCCGCGCGTCCTTCGAAGGCAGCAGCAGAGCAGCAGAGGCGGAAGCTAGGACCTCCTCCCGCCCGAGACCCACCAAAAAAGGATGCAACTGCTTATGCTAGGGCTCTGGTCTCTGGAATTTTTGTGTGGCCCAGTCTCAGTTGATCTCTGGCCGAGAATTGTTGTGTGCAACGCGGCGGATAGAACTAACTATATATATATACAAAACATACATATTTAAATATACAAAAAACAGAAGCAGGCAATCAAAGCTCCTGCTGCTGCTGCTGCAAAACAAAAGTCAACAACAAAAACAATAAAAAAAAAACAATAACTTCGACAACTAAAAGAATTTCAACAAAAGTTAACAAAGCGTTTCAGCAACAAATTTTCAACAAAACCCAAATAAAAAAAATCACAAACAAAATCTCAAAAAAATATATGAAAAACAATTTGTAACATTTTTTTTTTGCATAAAATGAGTAGCTAAAATGCTAGAAAAAGTGGAAAATGAAAAGGAAATAATCTCAATATAAAAATGAAAACATGGAAAACTAAAAAGGAAATCTCCACAAAAAAGCAAAGAGTTCAAGGTTAAAAATCAAACAAAAGAAACGATTTGGATTATGATTTTTTTATTGTTTTAAGAATAAAAAAAAGGCACTAAAATTTAATGAAAAGAACAACAACAATAAGTAGAAAGAAAAATAAAGCAAAATAAAAAAAAACACAGAGAGGAAATAGCAGCATAGGAGAGGAAAAAGAGAGGAAACGAAAAGGGAAACAGCATCTAAACAATAACAAAAGCAACGTCAACGTCATCGCATATTCATTTGGGGCATGCCACACAATCAAACACACACAGGCGCAGAGACACACAAACACACACACACTTACACACACACAGGCGCATAGAATTTACAACTAGATTTACATTGGGGGAGCGCCTGTTATGTAATATCCTCCTTCTGACGCTGTCTCCTGTCATGTTACAAGTTCTCGTTTTCTCTCTCTCCTCCCTATCCTGGACATGGGGAGGAGTGGCATGCACCTTGGATCCCGCTGCTAATTTGATTTAACACACAAACACACACCCACATACACAAATCGGGACACGCTGCATGGGCACGGCATTGAGACATTAACATGAAGGACACTCCACTCCACATCCAGCCATCGATAGATAGATGTTGTAGTGGCCCCATAAATAGGGGCACGGCACGGCTGGGCTGTGTGGCTGGCTGGCTGGCATGGGGGGTGGGAGTTGAGGGGATGGAATGGAATGTTGTGTGGCATGCAAATCGGGGCCACACAAAAATATTACGCATACGCCGCATATTCGATGAGCAATGATTTGCACGGATATCTATTTATGCGGAGAAGAGAGGCGAGGCGTGGCGAGGAGAGGAGAGACGAGGAGGGGTGATTCCCTTTTTGGGGATGGGCTGGAACTGGGGCTGGGCCTGGGCCTAATTAACGAATGTGTGTCATAATGCGACAAGCGTTAGTAGGTCAAGTAGATTCGATGCTGGAGGTTGAGGGCGAAACTCTTTTGCCTGAAAGAAAGCTCTGTGCCAAAAGGGCAACACGAGGCAACCGAGGACGAGCACTAGGACGAGGTGCGATGCCACGCGATGAGCAGAGATGAGTCGCATACAGAGCACACGAGTGCTCTGCGAGTGCGAGTCGAGTAAATAAATAGATGGGCGTTTCAGTAGCCTTTTCCATTTGGGTGTGGGCAAATCTTTTCTCATATTCTATTTGTTTTTAAGTGTTTATTTTGTTTTTTTTTTAAAGAATCTCAATGTTCCACGTCGTTTAAATATCTCTGTTTTATGCACTAGACACTTTCACTAAACATTTGTTTGAACAATCTTTTACTCCTGCACAGGCATAAGATTCACCCACTCTCTCTGTCTCTCTGGCATGGAAATCAATTTTTAAATTACAAAATTAAAAAAAAAAACTACATCTCTAAACGGTTTAAAGTTCCAACAAGCTAAAACACACAATGTACAAAGTCTAAACAAAGTTACAAACTTAACTTAAAAGCAAAAGAACAACTTAAAGTTTCAAGTGCTAAAAGCAGACCACAGACATCACATAAATTTATCAGGATCGACCGCACGAAAGGTAAGAATTTTATTTAAAATTATATGTATGTATCTATACTTTAACTTGGTTTATTCATACTCTAAATCTCTAAGTGTGTTATACTATAAATAATGTTTTTATGCAATCTAATAAGCACCCTCTGAAGTAGTGGCTTGAGCAACGATTCTTTTACTCGTACTCGTACATTAATTTTTGAATATTTCCTAATTGATTGCCATACGAACTATTAAACTAAAGGGTTTTAAAAGGGCATCGGCTCCACGGACAGATTCCAGGCGGGCAGACCCCTACACACATAAATGCAGCAATTGTAGACATTCGGCTCGACCTTGCCCTGTTGCACCAGCGACAGAATGGAGCTCAAGCTCCCCAAATGGTAGTTGGGCTGATCAGCCATGCTGGGCTGTGGCATCTGCCCATCGCCGTCAGCTGCGAAACCAAAGAATATGTTTGTCAATCAATATCCATATCAGTGTCGAAGTAGAAGTGTACAAGTGTCTCGTCAAACCTTTGATAATCCCCTTTTTGTGCCAGGAAAGTTTGTGGATGTGGGTCCAGGGCATCACTTGGCTATCTCCGGGACTCAGCCAAAGGCTGAGCACCGTCACAGAGACATTGTCCATATTGCCATCAAGTGCGGGCATCAGGGTGCCCACTACGGTGGGACACAGAGCGCCATGGTAATAATCATGGGCTCCATAAAGGGCGCTGTACAGACCAGTGCCCAGCATCCGAGTGGAATCGCAGCCAAAAAGAAAGACTACACTGCGGACACGGGCACGACAAATAGCACGTCCATTGATGTACTGCAAACCAGAGCCATGACCAGCATAACTATGGGGAGAGGATTAGATTGGGGGCGACAAAAGAGTTTAAGACTTTTTTGAATCTCACACAAAACAGTCGGCCTGGTAGGCCTGACGGAGCATCACTTCCTCGGTGGGTGCCGTCTCGAACAGATGCTTCCAGTGGGAGAGCCAGTACTCGAAGAAGGTCCTCAGTCTCCTCCCAGAGTTGGGTAAATCCGCTCCGGGATTGATTACGCACATGCCACGCTTGATGCTGCTGGTGTAGTAGCCATGCCGGATGCTCTCCTTGTGGTATTGATATAGCCGCCACAAGCAATGCAATGATTTGACGCGGGAAAACTCCTGGGCCGTTGCCAGCTGCTCCCAATGCATGTGATCCAATCGCTGCGGGAACAGACCAGACAGACAGAACAGAACAGAACAGACAAAACAATTAATTGCAACCCAGATGAGATGGGAACACAGACAAACCTCATCGACCACCAGAATAGTGGGAAAACTTTTGGATACGTGCACTTGGCGGTCTTCCAGCGGCTGCCATTCCCCGGCGAATACCCTGAGCATATCATAGACCATCTGGATTTCATTCTCGTTGCTGGTCATTTCGTAGGCAATCAGTTTCATGTCCGTGGAGGTAAGGCGGTTAGCATGCAGCGACGCCTGGGAGAGCAGGACGCGCTGATGATTGCTCCACTGACGGTCCACGCAGAACTCGTCCACGCGGTCGTAGACAGCTTTGGTTTGATTTGCAACGGCGCTGCAGTCGTAGCGTTTGCCCAGGAATACAAAGGAATAGGGCAACATGATGTCCCGAAATTCAGAGAGAAGTTTCTGTAAAATAGAACTAAAAGATTTCCTCTTCCGTTCTTTGCCTGTCACCCACCTATCCACTCACCTGTAGAAAGGCATCAAAGCCGTTTAGCTCCTCCCAATACTTCTGCTTGGCCTCCTTGCTCTTCACATTCAGGGGATCCACGGTGACCACTCGCCTGAAACGCTCCACCAGGGTGCTGTACTGCTTGAAGACCTCCGCCAGGCCGCTGTTGTGGAAGCGCAGGCAGATAGGTCCCAGCTCGGGGCTCCGGCAGTGCCGTAGCAAGGACAAGTAGATGCAACCATCGGAGGCAAAGATTTCGTTGAAAACCGAGTAAGTAGTGGCCGGATTGAAGCTCTTGCAGAGATGCAGGACACACCATTCGCTGGGCAGGCCATTGCAGATGTCGGTGATGCGTGCGAGGCCAGCCACTGGATCATCGATATCCTCCAGGAAGTCCAGATGCTCGATGGGTTCTATGGAAGGCAGTAACTTGGGTCTTTTTTTCTCCTTTTTCTGCAAATTTTTGATGATGTTCTGCAGGAATCGGTTGCTGTTTAGCAGATGGATTAGCCAATAGCTTCTATGTCAGTCACTACTTTTTGTGCATCCCAACCTTTTGTAGTCCTTTCTCTCCCTGTCACTGGCCTCACGCAGCAGATCCTCGGTGCTCGGACGCTGATTCTCCAGATCCACCGCCTCCGTAATGTATCGCAGATCTGTGGACTGGAACTGTGCTTTCACCTGGTAGTAGATGGAGTGCTCTACATTCCCATTGCGGTACTCCTCGTCCGCTCGCAGCAGATTATATTCTGTGCGGGAAAATGTTCCAAAAGGAAAGGCATGAAAATGTAAACAAATAATAAAATGCTGCAATACTCACCTTTCGCCTCGGGCCCCACATCTGCGCTTGTGATTCCTCGCAGCATGTCTTCCCCCGCCTCCGCCTTAATCATAATAATATAGTTTTTTTTCTTTTGATTGTTTATTTAAATTTTTTGGCGGCGTTCGGGCTCTGAATTCCACAAGTTGCAACGCGATAGTTACGATAGTTACGATAGTACCAAAAGTGTTAGTGTTGTAAAGTGGCTGCTGGCTGCCTCTGCAACGCCTTGCAGCACTTAAAAATACCAAAACGACCAGTACATTCTGGTGGTATTTTTTAGAACATTTTTCAAACTGCTGCGCGAAGTCTCTGTGCTCCACAAATTTACCGAAAATGTTAATTATTTGTTAATTAAGCATTGATTTCGTTGAAACATGTGTGACTGGTGTAGCGGCTGCTGTTTACAGGTAATTGTTTATCAAAAAACATTTAGTTTTGTGCATGTAACAAGCCTTTGGGTGTTGGGTCCCCTCCTCTGCTTGTTGTTGATGTTGTTGTTGCTGCTGCTGTAGGGCCTCGTGCGTTCATTCATAAAAAAGCAAGGTGCAGAGGAGATTGCAGGTGGCCAACAAACAGATGTTAGGGTTGCCAACACTCCAAAGGGGAAGCAGAAGGCGAATTACAATTTTGGAGCAGCAAAACTGCGCATCAACCACACCCTCCGGTTGCCCTATAAAGCCTTACGCAACAACAAAAAAACAAATTCCATACACGCACTAACACATTCAAATAAAGAGATTGCCAATTATTGCAGAAAAAACAACAACAGCAGCAGTAGCATCAGAAGTAGAAGCAGCGGAGCCATCTTTTGGCCATTTACCGTTTAACTTTTAGATGTTCCGCTTTGCGAGGACTCTTCTTCTTATTCCGTGTTCCGTTATGCTATGGCATGTCTGTTATTGTTCTTGTTGTTATTATAATGCATGTCGTGACGCGCCTTTTGGTCTGCTGATGCTGCTTCTGCTGCTGCTGCTGCAGCCGCGTCGCTGCCAGCTGCAGTTTGTAATGACGTCTTTCGTGAGAGATAACGGCACGTTGGCGTTGGCTGCGTTTTCGGCGCGTGGGCAGGTTGCCGCTGCAAGTGGGTGCAGCCCATACAGACCATGCTCTCCTCCCCCTTCCCTTCCCTTCCCTTTCCATTTCCTTTTCCCTTTTCTTTTCCCGTTATGCAAAACGACCTCTCCCCAATGGAACCGTTAGATAGAAAATTATTTAAATATTTCATAATATTCTAAAGCAAGCGGGATTAACAGTTGTTGGTAGGTGGGGTGGGGTGGGATAGTGTGGGGGTTGCCTGGAGGAGGCTGTGCAGCTGGTGCGTTGTTTCTCAACTTGACGAAGCTTTCGTTGAGAAATTGAAACAGCGCCGACGCACAGTCGATTCTCTCTCATCTCATCGTTATTGCGCTCTCTCTCGCTCTCCCTCCCACTTTTGGTACTTTGTTCGGCCAGCGCTGGGAGCGACGCTGGCTGAGGCAGCGGCCAGGAGCAGCGCCACTCAGCATCCTTTCTACTTATTAATTTTGATGTTGCTTTTCACTTTTACTTTGTGGCATGTTGAACGTGCTGCGACCTGCCATCCAACCAGTGTTGGGCAAGGCCTGCATAGAGGGGAGGGTTTTGTTGGGATGGGGACCACCCCCTCACACTGCCCCCCCCACCCCTCGCAGTCAGATGTTCTACTTGGTGTTGTAACTTTTTGTGTCTAATTGGAAATTGGCATGCACCACGCACTTACTACTTTTCACCCCCACCCTCCATCCACCTCTGGCCCCATCGTCTTTTGCCACCACCGCCACCCTCCCCTCTACCCTTTTTATTTGCTGCATTATTGATGGGCCCAAAGCCTGGCACGTACATTGTCCTTTCCACCTAGCAAATTATAACATTAATATTACATTAACACACACTCCCACACACACACACACAAACACACACATACACGTTCAGATGCCACACATGCATTGGGGAGACATTAAAAGCGAGGCAAAATGGCTAAAACTTTCACAGCATCCAGCAGCGGCGGCAGCGGTAGCAGTGGCAGCGGCATGTAAAATAATGTAACAAAATGCGTTCTAACACGAAGCAAGGCAAAGAAGGGGCAGCGACGTAGGAAGCGACAGCATAGGCAACAGCAGCAGGAGCAAGAGCAGCAACAACAAAAGCAAAGCCACCCCGAAAAAATGTGTGGCACACATTCCAACAGTTGCAGCAAAGCAGCGCAGCTGGCGTTGCTGTTAACGTCACAGCATCTTTTGCGGCTCTGCCTCTGCTCTGCTCTGCTCCTTTCTGTTCTGCTGCTCCTGGCAAAGTCAAAACGAATTTCGAAGTCGACGGTTGTGGCTGGCGCTGGTCGTTTTTTCTCCATTGCGCCTCTGCTTGAAAAATACTATTTGGGCTTTAAAAAACGAAACACCCCTCCTCATAGAAAAAACCGAGAACCCAAACGCAACGCAACGCACAAAACAAACTTAAATTCTAACCTATAATTAAATTTCAAATTATAGCGAAACTGTAAGGAAGTGAAAATGGAATTGACAACAAGAAACAAAACCAAAAAAAAAGTGTAGCACACACATTTGGACTGGGGACTGTGGACTGTGCTGGAAAAAACGCCCACGAGGCATTTTCCGATTGAAATAAAAGTGTAGTCAAAATGCATGAAAACAAACATAATTAAAGTCACAACGACGGTGGGTGGAGTGGTTGATGGGGGAGTGCAAGAAATGGCATTTAAGTAAATTAAGGTGTGGTGATTTATGCAACTTTTTTAGAGGCACACACACACGCACACACAGTCACATAGGGATAGAAAAGACGGAACAGACAGACGGGAAAGACCGTAAGACATGGAGAATGCGGATTGGGGATGAGTTGGGACGGGAGCGGAGCAGAGCGGAGGGGGAAACTGCACATACCTCTAAGCTAAGACTACACACACACACACACACACAAAAATATACACACATACATATACATAGCGATGAGAAGAAGAGAAGCGCAAAGAGGAAGAGGAATACAAAGTAAAGGATAAGCAAGAAAGAAATCGAAATTAAAATATATGTTGTACAGCAACAACAACGAGAGCAGCAACAGCAGCAGCAGCAGCAGAGAAGGGGGCAGAGAGAGTGAAAGGGGGAAGTGAGGGAGCAATTTTCGGCTGTCGCTGTAATTCGACGCTCATCTCTGCTCTACTTTGCTCTTCCATCTCTCTGCTGTGCTCCTCTCCCTCATGTTTTGCTACTGCTGCTGCTCCTGCTCTGCTCCGCTCTGCTCTGCCAGCCTCCTGTTTCGTCAAGTGAAAACATTCGAGTTTCGTCAAGTTTTGTAGGTATTTTGGCAGAGCACAAAAATACACAGAGCCATCATCTGAACTGAATCTGCTCCCTGTCGTTGTGCCCAAAACTAAAGAAAAAAAAAAGAGAAAAACGCTTAAATTCTTGAATAAAATAACTGAAATGAAACAAAAATTCATTCCTAACTAAACCGCGAAAAGTGATTTTTAAATATAGCTGATTGTTGATTCGGAATTTACTCGAAATTACCGAAAAACGTAACCATTTTTTTGTGGCCAGTGTTCCCCGAAAGGCGTTGCCAAATCGAAAAGCTCTGATGGATAAAACAACAAAACCCTTACTATAACCTCCAGATCCCATGCAGGCACAACCCTTGAAAGAACACTCAAGAAAATTACCAAAAATTAAAGGGAAATCTAAATAATCATACGCACCGTTTAAAAGCACAAAAAAACGTGAAAAATTCACAAAAAATAAAGGAGAAAAAAAAGCCGAACCATAAAAAGCAAACAAAAGCTAAAAGCTAAAACTCTCTAGAGAAGGAGCAGAATCAGCAGAATCATCGGCAGCAAAAACATTCTGCTGCATAAATAATACACGCCACACACAGAGAGACGAGACGGGACGAGACGCGACGCACGGAAGGAAGGAAGGACCCACACGCGTCATATAGGAGGAACCACATACCAGGCTGAAGGAGCCTGAGAAGCGGACTCTGGAAGCAAACACACGCATGCAGGAGGCGCGGGGGGAGGTGCTGGATGTGGTGCTCCTGTTCTATTATTTAACTGCTTTCAACGTTTGCGTGTTCAACTTGACGAAAGTCGATTGAAAGCCGCCTTCAACGGCATCCAGCCACCAGCATCCCTTGCTCTCTCCCGTTCAATCAACACAGAGAGTCAAACTCGTAGAGAGAGAGAAAGCTAAAAAGAGAGAGTCTGTGCGAGAGAGTGTGACGGAACGAACGACGTCAACGTCAATCCGCTCAATATTTATACATTGAACCGAGTCTCTTGGCCAGCATCCAGTACCAGAGCCAGGACCTCAAAACGCAGACGCTCCCTGGCTCCCTGCTGGGCCTCAAAATAAATAACATCTGACATCTGCTCGACTCCCCGAGTCTCCCCCTCCCCCACACGTCTTTCTCTGCATCGAGAAAGCACTTAACCATAAAGAAAACCCCCCAACAAACGAAACTTAACGAAAAGCGAAACAATTTCCATACAAAAACCATAAAACCAACCAAAAGTGAACTAAAAAAAAAAAACCAAAACTAAAACAAAGCAATGGGCGCCAAGGAAAGTGTCGAGGCAGCGGCCAAACTGAATGCCGATGGCTGGGGTCATGTGGAGGTGTGTATATGTTTCCAGACAAATAAATACCCAATTACTTATCCATTAAACAAACCTTACAAAATCAAAAACAGTTGCAGGTTGCAGTTAAGATTTCCTTTAGAAAATATGCTTGCTAGTTCTGAACAAAATTAAGTGGGTTGTACGGTATGGGATGATGATGTGTACACTAAAGACTGTGCGGTTTTTGTGGAAGTGTGCAACATTCGTATTTTTATAGAATTTTAGAATTTATTTAGAATTCTTCATTCTAAAAAAGTGCCTACTGCATCCAGCATTTCCTTACCTCCGAAATATGCACAGATGATGTCCCTTTTATTTTTTTTAAGACGAGACTTTATCATCTTTACGTTTTTGTAAATAACTAGCATCATTAGAACCTTTAGGAATATTTCGCATAGATTCATGGAAACTGTTAAAGTTTTTGTTTATTGTTTGGTTTGTAAGCGTTCAGCATTACCCATAAAAATATAGGAGTGGAGTTCATATGTTTTTACTCCTTTCAGATACACCTTCTTTTATGTTATTCCATAAAAATTATTTTTCAAAGAATTTTAACACCCATTCACTATCAATTCTGAAATAAACAAGAATGCTCTCAAGTCCCTGCCTCCGCTCTATAAAAATATCCATCACTTGCCAATATTGTCAACAGTTTGATGAACCAATTCGATGTGTCGCTCATCACCCCGAAATGTGTGTCACCTTCAATCCCATTTCCAATTGCATTTCCCCACGAGAGTGCTGCGAGAGTAGAAAGCTTCGCTCTTGTTTTCGCCTTTTGATTGATTTTAAAAATACATTTTGACAACAACACGTGCAGCCAGTGGCACGTAGAGAGGGAAAACAAACACAGAGAGAGAGAGAGAGACGCAGTTGTAAAATTTCCCCCCATTCTCATTCTTGTTCCCATATGCCCATTCCCATTCCCATTGTCGTCGTTGTCGTTGACTAGTGGTCCACTTGATGATCACTCTGTAGGCCCCCGAGCATATCTGCCAGCAGAGATCTGTGAGATCTGAGAGATCTCTTGAGCATAATGGGGGCTGTGTGGGCGTCAGTGGCGCTCACGAGACGCCAAAAGAGAGAGAGAGAGCCCCGAGAGCCGCCAACTGGCTGGGGCCTCCACCGCCGCCGCCGCGAGAGTGTGAATGGAAAACGCTTTGATTTTGATTTTTCTTTGGCGTCTTTTAGTTGAGTCTGTGGCGTGCATTTGTGATGTTGTTTTGGCGTTTTCAAGATCTCTTTTAGCCGCAATCTGTGAACCGCAATCCGAGTAAGCCAATCCACATAGGAAGCGAAGCCGGCAACTGAATGGCCAAAACCCATTCGATAAAACAGGTGTCTCTGTCTCCGTGTTCGTTTAAATGATGTAAACAAAAATAGATATATACATTTATACGGCTATACTATATATATATTTATAATCAGAGCTATAGCCATCTCCCCCATGTGGCAGACATATGGGGCAAACAGAGTGAATATCTTTGAAAATTGTTTCCCCCCCCCCCCCCCCCATAAAAAGAGATTTTGAATCTGCAATGTACATACATTTCAGAGAACGAAATCAAAAGCAAAAACTTCAAAGCACATTTTCCGCTTTACATCGTTCCGTTTGAGTTGTGGATTTTCTTTTGTTTTTGACACCTACACAACAGCTTTTCAGCGGCCACCACCGAGTGGAGTGATGGGGGAGTGGACTGCACTGCACTGCACTGCTGCACTGCCAGCGTTCGCACCTCTCGCCCTCTGCGGTCGCTGGGTTATGTGTGGATGATGATGATGATAATAAACGTTGACTTGCTGTGTGGGTTGCTTTAAAGACCTGTTTTTTTTTGAATACAACTCGTACGGCTGAAGAAACATAAAAGATATTTGATAGATTTGATAGACTCATATTTCATGTGTTTAATCTTTCCAGCGAGGAAGTCGCTACCACGGCCATCGGCATAATCAGCGATCGCAGTCGCTAAATCGCGGACAGGCGCTCTCGCAGGCGGACGTGAGCGGCATGTGGTGACATCGGGGTGCCTCTGGTAAAGGTAAGTACACTCAACTTTACCATTATTATATCTCTTAACTAATGTAATCTTCTATATTGTTGTGCAGGATCCGCGAGTAGCTGCGCCAACTGCGCCATGGGCAACAAATTGAGCTGCTCCTGTGCCCCGCTTATGCGCAAGGCCTATCGCTATGAGGATTCACCCTGGCAGAGTTCCCGACGACGCGATGGTCATCTACTGAGGTGCGTTCTAATAGAGGGTCCTCTCCCCTCCCGTAATCTCTGAATACTCCACATTCTCCTTTGACTCTGTTTAAGTTCTCTGACTGCCGAATGCGGGCCTATCAAACAAAACACCAAACAACAAACTGAACAATTAACTAGAACCAACATTGAATCCGCTCTTTCGATCAACTTTTTTCCAATCGAACTAATTGTGTTTCTCTTCTGGTTTTTCTTTCTTTCTCAAAAAAAAAAAAAACAATTACTAACAAACTTACGACCTTTATCCAATAATCCAACAACAAAACACACACAAAATGCGGCCAAAAAAAACCCACTTCGAAAACCCAACAACAAATGTTCTCCTGCTTCAACTTTTCTACAACTACAACTACAACCAAAACAACAATAACAAATGCGATTCTTTGTTTTGAAAAACTTTCCTCTTAACAAACAAATCAATTCAAATTGGATTAATTCTGAAATCAATCTTGATCAATCTTTGATAATTGTATTTCTAACCAACAATAGTTCGTTCAGGTTGTGGGCAGAGGTCTTCCATGTATCAGCCAGCGGAGCCGGCACCGTTAAGTGGCAACAAGTGTCGGAAGATTTGGTTCCTGTGAACATCACCTGCATTCAGGACTCGCCCGAGTGCATCTTTCACATCACCGCGTACAACAGTCAGGTGGACAAGATACTCGATGTGAGACTTGTGCAGCCAGGTGAGTGCACATCATCCACCCTTTCCTTCTTCCTCTCTACTCTCCTCTCTCCCCTCCCCTTACCGAATGAGCATCTAATTCCCGCTTGCTCCTCTCTACAAACACAGGTACACGCATTGGCCAGGCATCGGAGTGCTTCGTTTACTGGAAGGATCCCATGACAAATGACACCTGGGGCTTGAACTTTACATCGCCCATCGATGCCAAACAGTTCCGAGAGTGCTGTGTAAGTATTCTCTTACAGTCTGCCAACAAAACAAACAACAAAAATGCAAGCAAAACCATTTTGCACAGCAACGAAAACAAAAGCGCAAAAAAAAAAAAAAAATATTAAAAAAAAAAGAGAAAAAAAATAAGAAAAATTTAATTAAAAAAAATCAAAACCTCAACTGATACCGATACCGAAATATACCAAAAACCTCAGCCACCACCCCACTGAATACAACACTAAAACAATGGCCTGGGGCAGGGCCCCCGTAGCCAACCACCCTTCGTCTCTGGCTAATCATGCCCCCGCCAGCTCAAGCACTCTACTACTCGTACTAACTAAAACTACAACCAAAGCATCTCCCCAACCACCAACCACCACTGTCATCGAACCAACCTCCCCCCATCTGAACCACTCACCCATCCATCCAATGAACCAAAGAACCCAGAACACCCAACGAACTTACACAGACAATGAAACACACATACAGTACTCGTACAGCAGAGAGAATGGCGATGGCAGCCGGCCCAAGATGTTGACTACGCTGAAGATGATATGATATGATATGAAGATGATGATGATGCACTGGCTCTGATAATGATAATGATGTTTACTTCGCTATGTATATCATACATACATCTGTCTGTTTATAATCGTGCTTTCATAAATGTATCCCATAATCAAACTCAAGGTTCCACAGTGCCACACGACACTCGATAAATCTAAAGAATTAATCACAACCAAGCTCTTCATTCGCTCAGCAGCAGTCACTGTCCATCTCTCCCTCTGAGACACACACGCACAAAAAAAAAAAACAAATCATAACTATTTCCTTGTACTTCGATAATTAGAACAAATTTCAACGCGAGAAAAATATTCGACCACCTTTTTTTATTGAGTTGATGTTATGTTAATGGTTTTCTTTTTTTTGGTTTTCCCCAAATTGAAAATTACTTAGTTTCCAGTTAAAACCGTTGAAGAATTTGGCCGAAAGTAAAGTAGAAATTGTAGAGACACTCACACACACATGCATACAAGCACACGCACAAACACACCCACACACACAACACACAGACTGAAATTTGCACTCACTTTGATCGTCAGAAATTGAGAGAGAGAGAAGATCAAAAGAAAGAAAGACTATATGCAGCAAATTAGAAGTTAATCCTTTGTAATACTCTCCGTTAAGACTTTCCGTTAGTTTAAACTAAACTGAACTAAAACTCAAACTTTTAGCGCTTAAATATCAGATAAAACATTTCAAATGTTTTAATTTGTTGTGCCGTAAAACAAACTGAAACTAGCGAAAGAGCGGTGAAGCGCTCTCTTTCAATACTTGTCTCGCATTTACTGCAGAGCTAAGCTGTGAGAGAGAATAGAACAAAAAAAACCTAGGTAAAAAAGAAAAGCAAGAGAATAAGAAGTGGCGCTCTCCATGAGCAAGATAAAATTAGTAATGACGTCGTCCAGATTGGTGAGGACCATCCACTCTCTCTCGGCTCTCAATGAAACAAGTGCTTGAAAGATATAGCAAATGTTTTACTTTCTTTACGTGCGCATGCATACTATAAAACGGATGGTCCTCGAAAGAAAGCAGATTTCGTAACAACGTCACCTTATTACCAAATTCATCTTGTCCATGCGCACGTGTCTGATTCCTTTAAAACTAAGCCACACTGGGAGAGGTTTTTATCTTTGAGTACATGCGTTACATGAAACCTCACACCACGCTTTACTGTTAAGCCACACTGGGAGAACGAGAGCGGGAGAAAGCGCTTTTTCCTTATTCCGTCTATAAAAATGTCTAGAATGGCTCGAAAACTTAATTTCTGACTCGTGGAATAGCCACTATCATTATTCATACTCCTGTTCATACACGAACCTCCCGCAACATCTTTATACACACACACACACACACATGTATACATGACATACAACATACATATGCCTATTAATATTAATAGATTCTATAATATAATAGTAGTCAAACATAAACTATCTGGACTATCGTCTAAATAATGATTTCATTTTCTTTTCTTACTTTGCGCATCATATGTTGCAGGTATCTTACATTGTAAAAAAATACGTTAGTATCGCTTCATATTATTTCTTTTCCACTGTGTCGCACACACACACACACACACACCCACAGCCACCGCACTCACACGGACTAACTCACACACACCACATATGTACATCAAGTAATTCTTTTTCTGTCACCCAATGTGTCTTTTGATCGCAGCTAAAGATATATGTATATCGTAGTACATCGTAGATCCACAAGAAAAACCCCCTTTATCGGGCATGTACCTATAAGTTCACACACACACACACACACAAAGACACACATCATACACATATTGAGTGTTATATTTGTTGTAAACTTTGATTGCTCTATGTGTATATCCAACCACCCACCCACCCCAGATTCCACTCTCGTTTTTCACTCTCAGTAATTTTTTTTGGTTGTTTGATGTTTTCTTCGATGTTTGTGGGGGGTTTCAAACCAAAAGTCGCTCGACTTTTTGGGACCATTTTTGTATATGTGTATGTGCCTCATTCATGTGCAAAAATACGATGAAGAAGATGCAACAGCGGAAACGATCCGATCCGGAGAACATGTAACGCAGACAGACACAAAACACACACACACACACGCACACACCACACTCACACACACACAGCCATACACACACACTAAAATTTGTTAAATGTATTTATATTATATATTCTTTCATTTCTTTTTCTCTCTTCTAATCATTTTTCGAAATCATTCTCGAAACACGCCAAAAACAAAACAATATATTCCCCGTAAAAATATATAATGTCCACCCAAAAAACAAAAAAAAAACAAAAAATAAAAATGTTTCATTTTTGATGCATTTCATTTTCCTACAAAACATTCAATTCGAAAACATTTTCAAAAAAAAAAAAAAAAAACAAAATACCGACCAAAAATGAATACCGTACATACCGGATATTTCTGTCCCGAAAATCAATATCAAAAAATGTTAACAAATATATTTAAAATAAAACACGCAACACCTCCTCCAATAAACAACAAAAAAACTCCAACCAAAACTCAACAACAACTACAAATACAACAATAACAACAACCACAACAACAATATCCCCTATAATAAACCCCCGAATGTACACCCCCACCGACTGTGTCTCTGATAAATCTATATTCTATATATATTATATATGATATGATATATCCGTTCTCTAACCATGCCCCAACCCCTTCGAAATGCTTTTATTATCTCTAACAAATAATTTTATTTAACTATCTCTAAATATATATTTATGTATGTATAAATATATTTTTCAACTCGATTCGTTTGCATTTCACGTGTGCCCATAAACCGAAAAATCAAAATTTCTGCAAAACCAAAAAAAAAAACACGAAAAAAAACAAAAAATGTAAATGAAAACGAATACCATATAAAATTGATTGATGATCAATGATTGAAATGTAAATAATTTTTGTGGAATTTGTATATGGAATGGAAAATGCAAAAGAAAAACGCAAAACGCTTTAAAACAATCGCACGTATCCTCTACTACAATACCGTTACCTATCCCCTACAATCCGTTTCCGACGAGCCCTAATCCGAACCGAAACCCAATCCCGAGTCGTCCTCCCGTGTCCAGCCAATCCGCATCCTCCGCTCCTCCCGATCCGAAGATCCCATGCAAGTGGGCGGTTTACTACAAATCGATGCAATTTTCAAAAATCAAAAACAATCTTACTCCAGTGAGGATTTGAATGTGTATCAGAAATACTAGAAGCAGCAGCAAAGCAGAGAACAGAACAGAACAGAGAACAGAGAAAATAGTAACATTAACAGTAACAGTAACCGTAACAGAATCAGAGTTATATATTTAGATATATATATAGTATATTCTTGGAGCATCATTTATCGCCTTGAAGGCGCACCGCTTCCATGGAGGTTTCTGAAACCCAACAAAAAAAGAAACAAAACGAATCGAATACAAATCGAGTCGAAGATGAATCGAATATGAATCGAATATGAATATGAATACGAATATTCAAGCAACACCACGCACATGGCTTACAATAAATTGTTAAAGTTAATACAGATGTTGAAATATCTAAAAAGCAAAGTTCAAGTTTGAAGTTCTGAAGAGTATCCAATAATCAAAAGCAAATGTTAACAAAGTTAGGCTAAGTCGATGTTTAGATCAAAAGTTATCAAATCAGCTACTAAGGCAAGGCAAGGCAAGACGGCGCTAAGCGCCTGAATATCGAGAGAAGGAGAAGAACAACAACAGCTTCTAGGAGAACATTTCAGAAAAATATATTAAAATATCTATAGTATATAATAACATATATAATGCTCGTTTGTGTCCTACACTCTACTACTCGTACTACTACTACTACTACTACTGCTACTACTAATACTAAAACTACTACTATTACTACTAAAACTGCTTTCACTATCTAGATATATATATCTATATACATATATATAAATATATATTGTATGCCTAAACCGTAGATCAAGGCTTTAAGCACCCAAAGCTCAAGCTTCGAAACCTTCTTTTTGCACCCCAAAAAATAGTTCTTCTTCAAGTAGATCTCGTAAGATATATTTTCTAATAAAAGTAAAAAACACAAACACAGAAACACAACTCAAGAAAGTGAAAGTTTCGCCAGGCGGCAGCTTGTGCCCACAAAGATTTCCATCTGAGGAAGAGAAACTGAGAGATATTAGAGACAGAAAAGACAGAGTGAGAGAGATAGAGAAGAGAGAAAACCGCACACACAGAACCTTGTAATCCCCAATCAACTAACCTAATGATAGTGCGACGTTTTACAGTCGCCTTCTTTCAAATTTTCACGAAAGGCCTCGTCGTCGTACTCGCTGAAATTGGATCCGCCGGGCAAGGGCAAGGTGAAGGCCAAGCGAAAGCCTCTCAGCACACCGGCGTCGCCGTCGCGCGTCCGCCAGGAGCCCCAATGCACCTGCATGTCCGCCGAACAGTATGCGCGCCTGAGAACCGATCCACGTGTTAGAGGTGAGAGCAAAACAACAAACACAACAAACAAACAGAAAAACAAAAAAAACAAACTATAAAACCAAAATCCCCCCACTCCCCAAAAAATACTGGGATACGTCCACTACTTAGAGAGCAAACACATCCATCATCTGTACCATCTGTGTACCACGATGATGATGAACAAAAGCTCTCTCTCTCTCTTTTCCGCCCCACGAAAGTTTACGTTTCATTTCCTCTGTTTGTTATTTTGAGTTCCCTGCAAACAAAACCTGTAAGATCTGTAGATCAATGAACGAATGAACTGAGAACACTCAGAGCTTTAGCAATTAGGCGACAAGTCCTGTCCTCCCACCACGCATCCCCACACCCATCAAAACTCATCCGCCATCCTCATTGCAGGTTCATCCACATTGCCGCGCAACGTTGGCTCGCACCGCATCACCGATGTCGATGGCCAGCAGCAGCAGCAGCAGGTGGGTGGCAGCGGCAAGGTGGTCAGTGCTGTAAGCAGCACCTCGCTCTACGACAATGTGGCCAGCGGTGGGCCGGGAGTAAGCCAAGGCGGTAAGCCGACCCAAGCCATAGAATGCCAAATAATTCTCTCTAATAATAACGATTTTCTCTCTCTCCCTTGCAACAGACACTTTGCAACGTCAGATGAAAGGACAGCAGGAGCGACTGGATGTGGCCAATGCTGGGGTCAACACCAATACCCCGGGCGTGATTGTCACCGGAGTGGGCAGTGCGGGTGGCAATGCGGATATGTGCACCCAAAATCATGTGGGTTCTCAGGTGGGCAGCGACGATACGGCCGCCTGCCAGATGGACATGGATATGTCCAAGAGCGAGGGCACCCAAGCGGGCGGCGGTCTCCATCAGAATGTGGGCACTTGCACCTCGTCCTCAAAGTCAACGGGCACACGCAGCAAGGACTTTGGCGATGATATGGTATGTTCAGTCGCAAAATCTGGTCATTATTCATTCACCCACACATTCGTCTCCTCTCCTCTCCCCACCTCTCTCTCTTGTTGCAGACACGCGACGCACACTCGCACGACATGCACCAACACAATGTAATCAACAACAATACACGCCGCAAGACCAAGAGCACCGAGGACATGAACGTAGACACCAGCACATTGAAGCGCATGCTGAAGCCGATGCCCAGTACCGAGTCGCCCGTCACCTCGCCCGAGATGGGCCGACGCCGTTACAACTACTATAATGCCAATGCGGCCCAGACATTGGGCCCGCAGCACATGCACCAACACGGCATGAGCATGGGCATGGGCATGGGCATGGGAATGGGCGGGGGCGTTGGCGGTGGTCATCACGTCATGAACAACAATACGATGGGCCGGGCCAGCAGTCAGTCGTCGCGCTTCTCTGGCTCAAGGTGGGTGTCCGTTCTACAAAAACGCTCTATTCGATGGCTAATTGAAACACACTCTTTGTACACAACAGATCTTCGCATGAAATTGGACGCGGCTATCCGCCGCGTAATCTCTACTTGGAGCTGGAGCGAGAGCGGAGCTGCATCGAGGGTTCGCCGCCCTCGGATAACGTGATGTTTGATAATCAGTGCTATGCCACGACTCCCAGTTCCAGTAATGGCAATTCCGACCAGGATCAGTCATACGGTCAGCAGCAGTCCTCGGGACAACAGCAGCAACAGCAGCAGCAGCAGCAACAACAGCAGCAGCAGGCGCATCATCAGCAGCTGCAGCAGGCGATTGCCCATCAGCGAGCTTCGCGGCATCAGCATCATCATCAGCAGGCGCCCAATGTGACGCCAACACCGGGCAGTCCCACCTCGCGGCTGCTGTTGGAGTACGAGATGCATCTGAGAAATACTCTGGCCAAAGGCATGGACGCGGAGTCCTATAGTCTGCACACCTTTGAGGCTCTACTCTCCCAGAGCATGGAGAATTTGGGTGAGTAGGGTTTCGTTGTAGTGTTCTCCCTCGTTCTTCTATGTTTTGGTTTACATTACCTCTGTTCGTTCTTGTTGTTGTCTGTAGCTGACGTTCGATTCTGTTTGTGTTTTGTTTTTCTAATTGAATTTCCTCTCTTAATTAGCTTTTGAATCGAAATGTTCTGTCAGTCAATCCATCTGTCTGTCTGTTAGCCTGCCTGTCTGTTCGTCTGTCAACAGTTCCCTATTCAAAGAACCCATGCCAGTGGCCTAATCAAGTCAGGTGTTTTCGATAGGGAAGGGTTTGGGTGGATAATCTGATTACAAAAGGGGAAAGACGATTTGTTGTAGAATGTATAAGAAGGGATGGGATTTATCAAAGGGGGTTGATTGTATGTGTGTGTGTGGGAATCTCCCTTAGAGGATTATAGAATATAGAATCATTTTGTGTTTTTTTTTGTCATGCGAATTGTTTCTACATGCTATTTTACATTATCAATAATCAATTTATTCTATTCATGTTAATTTAATCTTTTCAAACCTATGTCTAAACCTAATGCTATCCCTTGCCATAACACAAACAAAAAATGCTCTCATCCATTGCCTCCTCTACTCACATACATCCACAACAATCAAATACCAATCAAACAACCATCATCAGAATTCGCTGAAAGCCTACCCGGATCGAACCAGCGCAGCCCATATCCACTACGTAGGCGTAAGTAGTTCCATTCAAACTCTTGCACGATGAGATCTCTTGCAGATACATATCTATATCTATAGCTTATTATCATTCCTCGAACTGTTCGAAAAAGCTTTCGATTTTTGAATGTCTTTCAATTAGGATTTATCCTGGCTCTTTTATCCGTTGATTCTCATTAATCCGTCTAATCGTTTTCTATATTTTCCAATCTCCAGCCAATGCCAAATCTTCGACCTTGCCATTGCCGCCACACCGACCCTTGTCTTCGATACGCGACAAGGAGCGTGATCGCGACCGGGATGGTTACTACAGCGATCGGAATGAGTTGATACGTGAGAGAGAGCGCGAACGCGATCGTGGCTATCTATCGGATCATAATGCTAGGTATGCTATAAAAAATATAATATCTGTATCTGAATATTCTCTAACTCTCGTTTTTTCTTTCTCCAAGTTTCTCCAATTCGCGTTGCGCCTCATGCATTGGCGAATCGGCTCGTGCCCAATGGTTTCGCCATTCGGATGGCTGGCGTTCGGGCAGTTCCACAATTGGGTCTGGTTCGGGTCATGGCATGATGTCCCAGCAGATGCCAGGCACTGGAGGACACAAGCGTTCGCCCTGGGACTCGTTGCCATCGTTGCGTCAGGACAGCAGTCTAAACGATTCGGGCTACAAGAGTGCACGTGCCGATTCCCTAGAGCAAAGGTGGGTCTTCTATTGGATCTCCTCCACGTTCAAATAATATTTATAATGAGAATTATTTTTTCATGGTAGGGCCGAGTTTATACGTCAGGATAGCCTGCGATCGGAGTATTTGAGCGATCGCGAGTCACGCTATGGAATTGTACAACAAGCCTCGATTGAGAGCACCGATTCGAGGATGTGCTATTTAACATCATCAGAGGTGAGTGAGAGTGTTCGCTATACGATTCCATAAGGATATTCTATATTTAAGTATGAAACGAAGTGCAACCGAGGGGTGCTGCTGCATGCCTCTTACCTTCCAAGTGGAAATGTAATTTCCCATACTTTGAGAATGCAATTTCTCTTGCAAAGTGCTGAACATTCATCATAAGCCCCCAATGCTGGCTATGGGGGGAGGCTGCACCCTTCAATCTTTGCTATTTATATATAGAGAGAGAAAGAGAGAAGTAGAGAGAGAGTAAAAGAGAGCGAGGCGACAAGGGAATTGGGTCAACAGCATCAGAGCCATAACAGCAGCCGCAGCAGCAAGAACTCCTCTACCTGCAACTGTTAACAGAAGAGCCCCTGTTAGATCTGAACGCAAAAATATATGGTATTCATATATATATATATATATATCCTATACCTATACGAGTACGAGTGTATAAATATATTCAAAGCCGAAAAAACGTAAGAAGGGAAAGTCAACTGGCGCATTTGTCTGCAACATAAATGATATTTTTAGTTGCAGCCCCAAAGCTGACCCAGTTGCACGTTGATTAAAAACAAACTGCCATACACAGCACACCCCACACCCCACAACCCACAACCCACTCCAGTATCCAGCATCCAGGCATCAGTAGGTAGCCGAGGCGGCATCCTCGTACACTCCTAAGCAAACAACAGGATGGATGATGGGCGTAAAAGAAAAACTTTCTCTTTTTGTAACACAAAAACCATCCTTAGCCAGAGGTCCATTCGATGATGAAGAGTCGCTCAGAATAAAGATGATAATGATGATGATGTTGATGGCCGCTAAGCGTTGCATGTAAGAGGTGGGGCGTGGCAAGGAACGAGAGTGGCATATGCATATGCATATTAATTGCGTACTTGAGAAATCTTGTCTTGTTAATGCCAAATTTATATATCGCCTTGACACTAATGAGCCGCAGCCTCCACATCCTTCTTCGCTTCTCTGGGAGTCCGAATACGACTCTCACAGGAGTCTAGGAGATGGAAAGAGAGAGAAGGAGAGGAATGGAATCGCTCGCTCACTTGTTAATTGTAATGGACTTCGTTCCATTGTTACACTGACACATAAACCAGAGAGCCCCACACTCTCTCTCTTTCTCTTTCTCTCTCTGTAAAGCTTAAAAACCCTCTCCCATGCCAGTCGACTTTTACAGCTCTGTGGCGGCGGCGCATGCGCTTTAAGCTCCGCAGCCTCTCCGCATCAGCTTCGGCAATGCATTTCCAGGCTGGTTTCCAGCTGCGAAAGCTTCGGTCGGATTCGGCTGCTACTGCTGTCTGCTGCTGCTTCTGTTTCGTGCCTCTGCCGCCACTGCTGTTGTCACTGCTTCTGCCTGCTTCTGTTTCTGTTTCTGTGCTTGTGGATTCAGCTTCAGCTTCGTCTGCGCTCCGCTCCGCTTGCCACCGCTGTGTGCTGTGTGTCATTGCTGCGCTGCTGTCTCTGTGTTGCTAGTGTTGCGCCAACTTTTGCTCTGTCGTTTTATAATCAACTCGAAATTTCATGTGCCTCGTCGAGTGACGTGTGTGTGTCTGTGTCTATGTGTGTGTGTGCGTAGCGTATGCGTATGCCCCATCCACACACGTGTGTATGTGTGTGCGTGCCAGATTTGCAACTTACGAAAATATTGCAATAAATAAAGTTTCGCTCAGTGGGAAAACTTGCTACCTCCTGGAAAAAAAATAAAGAAAAGAGGAACAGAGAACTGCAGCAGCAAGAAGTTTCCAAACCAGAACCAGCACCCGCACCCGCAGCCGCATCCTGCCGACTGTCGCTCAGGAGGCCACAATGAAAAATTGTGTATAAAAAATTGTTTTAAAATTCAGCGAGCCAGCGAGGAGTAGCCAGGAGCAGCCAGAAGCAGCCAGGAGCTAGCAACCCACAGAACGGCGGCAGCAGCAGTGGCAGTAGCGGTAGCGGCAGTAACTGCAATTTTCTCTCTCTCTCTCTAATCCGTGCAACTCTATGTATGTCTGTGAGCGGTGTGTGTGTGTGTAAAAGTATGCAACGTGTGGAAAAATTCGCTTTATTGCAATTTTGTAGAACGTGAAAGACAGCAGCAGAAGCCGCAACAGCATCCCCAGTAACAGCAGCAGCAGCAGCACCAACAAACAATTTGTAGCAACAACAGAAACAGCAACAGTCATAATAATAATAAGCATAAAAGAAACAACAAGGAGAGCCAGAGGCACGTTAAGCAAGTAAATGTCCATAAAAATGGCCCAAAAACAAACAGGAATTCCCCCATGTGCGTGCGTGTGTGTGTGTGTGTGCGTGTGTGCGTGTGTGTGTGTCAAGCTGCGATTAAACGCTTTGTTAATCCCCCCATCAGACCCGCTTCAAGCTGTTTCCCCTACCCCCATTTCCCATCTCACCGACTGAGTGCAAAATCCCTACGCACACAGTGCGTATGCGTAATTTTCTGTTGTTTTCACATGCCACAAGCAAGAAAAAAAAGCGACGACAACAACATGACGTATGCGAGATATGCGAACCAATCTTTCAATAATAGAACAACTAAGGGAAACCGCAGAAAAAATACATACTTAAAATAGTCGAAAATTCGATTAAGAGGAAACCACGTTTTCTTTTGCCTGTCACGAGTGTATGTGGGTCTGTGTGTGTGTCCCTCAGAGTGCTTGAGTGTCTGTGTGTGCGTAGATGTTGTGTTTTGATAAGCCACACACACAGTTACAAGTTTTGTATTACAAATGTGTTTGGTGGTGCCGCCATCAGCAGCAGCATGGGCAGCAGAAGCGGCAGCGGCAGCAACGACGTTTGTGCGCGCCGCTTCTATGGCTGCCTGCCTGCCCCCAAAAGGGCGCACACGGCCATTGATAAATAATGATAATTATAACGATGATAGCAGCATTTTTCAACATAAATATCTTGGAAATCTAACCCTAAGCTCCCAACCAAAGGCGTTTGCCATTAGCTTAGGGTTCTCCACAGGCAGTCTTTACTGTTTTTGCCTGTGCGCTGTCAGCAAACAAGACGAGTGCCAAGAGTGCTGGACAGTGTTTAAATAATGTAAATCGTCTTCTGCTGATGCTGCCAGGTTGCTGCCTGGCTGCCTGCTGCATTAACATGCCGCTAAAAGCTTCGTGAAAGCTTTTCTGTTAAGTAACACTTTGCCACAGGAGTTGGTTGGTTGTTGAAGAGCGTATGATAGTCAGGGGATTTAAAAGCTTTGCGCTGTTCACAGGATGTGGCAATGTGGAAATGAGGCAAGAGGCGGCTGTTAAGCTCCTTACGAGCCATCACTCCATCAGCCCGGCCCGGCCCGGTCCACCCGGCTCGGTCCACCCTGCCCCGTGTAATGGGAGAGTCTTGTACGGGCTGTGGGATGGTGTTTCCCCTTTTAATTGTGTGCATTTTTGATACAAATTGGGCAGGCAGGTCATCATTGACATGGACACAACCAGCCACCACATGGACCCCCTCGTTAGTTGCACGAAAATATGCAAAAATCTGTGGCCCAAAAAATGGAACAGACAGATAATACTGGGATCTGTGTACATAGTTTCTGGCCAAACAAAATTTCTGCTGATAATATAATTTGACTGAACTGTCATCCACTCCACTCATTTTGTGTGTGTTTGTGTGCATTCCACGATGCTAACTTTTTCTGACACTTTAGCAGGCAAAAGTTTTCTCCTTTTTCTCCGGTTTTTTTCCAGTTGAATCGGAAACTTTTGTACACTGCGCTCTCTTCCTCTCCTGTGGGGTGGGGGTGGGGGGAAGGGTGCTAAGGAAGGGTTTCCCTATCGATTACAACTTTTGCATTTCGAATTCAAACTCAATTGCCTTAATGAGCTTGCATAATTTAAGTACTTTAAATATTTACAATATTGACATTCGGGAGGTTGTTGTTTCTGGAAAATGGCGTCCGCTTGGGGGGCCATTCGAATGATCAATCAAATTGATTAATTACCGCCTCACAAGCAGAAGAGACAGACATGGAGGGACAAGGGAACCCAGAAAAAACATTGAACACATTTTAAATGCGTGGCAAGACATTAATTTATGCGACTTTGTGGTTTTTCCCCAACTGACACCAAAAGGGATCCCCAGAAAAAAAGGAAAGATGGAAAGAAGGAAAAACAAAGTAAGAAAAGCTGACATTCATTAGGGGCTAAGAACAGGAAACATGGGGGAGATTAGGAAAGAAAAACTGTGTAAACACATAAGCCACTTTGGCCCCCACTTCCACTTCCACTTTCTTCTCCCTCCTTCCTCCTCTCTCCGTTTTTTTCATCCTGCTTTGCTCATTAGCTTTATTGTCTTATCATAGATGGTTCTGTTGTCCGTTGCGTTAGGTTTCGTTCCTTTCAAAAGCCAACGGGGAATTACCTTTTTAATTTTGTTTAATTTTCATTTTCGCACCTTTTTTTGGTCCGCTTTTTCCGCTGATATCATTAGGGCAAATTGATGAGCGCACTGCCAAACAGCTGAGACTTTGAGACTGCGACTGGGACTGGGGAATGAACTGGTGCCTGGATGGGGCAAAAAACAAAAGCTGCAAACTTTTTTTCGTGTGACTCCTGCTCCTGCTCCTACGCCCCTCCCTCCCTCAGGTGTGTGGCAAGTGGAACGCTAAATCATTTGGCACCGAGAGCATTTCAAGCAAATTGACGCACAGCAGGGGCCAAAAAAAAAGAAAGAGACCATGATGGAAAAGAAAAAGCTGCCAGCGGAAAAAAAAGCAAAAAATAATAGAAAAAGGCTCAACTCAAGAGATGCTCCAGACGTGGAAATTACAATTTGGCCAAAGAGAAGGAGCAAGAGGATAAGGATGAGGTTGAAGACGCTTGACATTCCATTGACATTTCAATAAGTGAAGAAACTAATTTTTGTATTACAAGCTTCTCTCCAGCAAAAAGTTGTCCCATCTTCAAACTACGGAATAGGGTGGAAAGGGTGGGGAAAGCGGAGGCTAAGAAAAACTGCAATATTAATTTGCAGCAAGTACATTAAGATAGGAGTGGGAGACAGGAGGACAGCAGCAGCAGCAGCAGTAGCAGTAGGAGGTGGACGACTCGCAATCGTACACGGGGGTGAGGAGGGGAGGGAGGTGGTGCTGAAGGTCTGCTGCTGTCAGCGAAAGTTGTACGTTGGACAGTTGGCCAAAGTATTTGACACAAAAATAACAGTTTTCTTATTTGCCGCTGACCAACGAACTGAGTTCTTTTCCAACACCCTCCATCCGCTCCCCCCCCTCGCCGAGAGTTCTTTCTCCAACAGTTTTAGTCTCAGTTTTTATTCTTTTCTTGCCACGTATTTCTAGTCCAAAGTTTTGGAACTAAGTTTCATCTTCTGCTGCTCCTATGACGCTCTGCTGCTGCTGCTGCTTCTGCAGATAGTTGGACAGCTTTGATACTCTGGCCACAGGCGAGGAGAAGGAGGAACTGTCAGCGGAACTTTGCTCCCGACTCTTGGCAGCCAGCGGGAAACATATGAGATCGTATGGGTCTTGAATTTATCTTGATGGATGGTGGAGTTATAGATGGGAATTGGTTCATTCTTAGCTGTAAATTGTACAATTAATCAAGCATATTGTATATGTTGATCTGGTTTTGTAGAAGTCTGAAAAGGCGGGATCATCACGCAACTTACTTGATTGTTCCCCGGCTTTCTGGCTTGAGTATTGCCTAGGGTTCTAGCCAAGTAAAGTGCGTAATCGTCTAATATTTTACTCAAATTTGTCATCTATAGTACCTTTGCTTTTTTCAATCTTCGCAATAATTACCATGAATGGATTCCATGTTCCATTAGGATAATGGCATGAAATTAAATGAAGCTTATGGCAGAAGGCAGTCATTAGGAGTCTACAACTGCGTACCGAATCTGGGTGCAACTGCATTCGACGTCAGAGTCGTCAAGTGTGATAAAAGTTGGAAAAAATGGGGAATTCCTTTCAAATATGACCACCATTCATCCATAGAAATGGAACCATGAATGCATAGTATTTCCGAAATGATTTCTTGATATGATTCCCACCCTCCACATGGGCACTCTACTCGTTCGTGTCTGTCATGAAGTATAGGTATAAGCTGCAGGCAACTCCAGGCAACGCCTGGCTTCAGTGCCATTTCATTCTACATTTTTTGCTGCTTCTGCTGCTGCTGCGGCTGCTGCTGCCATCTTCTATGCCAAATGACATTATGAAATGCTAAAAGCCTTGAGCCAAAAGTTGTCCAAGTACCAAAAGCCGCACCCGCACAGAAAAAAATACCGTGTTCAAAGAGAGGGCGGGGAGAATCCTATCCCACATATACGTTAGAGAGGCAGATGAGTAGGAGGGGGGGAGGGATGGCTAGGGAAGGGCCATGGTGATGCTGCCTTGAATTCATTTTCATTTTTCGATAATTCTTTTGGCTGCTGCTGCTGTCCCTGTGCCGCATATGTGGCAGTCGAAACATGGCCAAGAGTTAAGGGAGTGTCCCCTTTTTTGTGTGTGTGTGTGTGTATGTGTGCCTTTTTTTGCGGTGGCCAAAAGCTGATTCCGAGAGCAGGCTTATGAAATTTAAGCGCATTTCCCCCGAGGCAGCCCCAGGGATGAATGGTTTTAAGTTTCCCAACACAACCGACAGAACTAGTGCCTGATTATCCTGCCCAGTGTAGGACACATTAATTGTCGATGGATAACCAGAGAGAGAGAGAAAGCTACTTTAGAGCATAATTTAGAGCCTTTCCAGCAAGGACTCTTGGGGAACGATGCACTCGCCTGACGTCTGACTGCCACCGCGTGGTCTCCTTTGAAAGGGATTTAAAAACACTTACACAACTTTTCACTCTCCTCCAGGACTTCGCTCCAGAAGTCTTAAGCACCCAACAGAAGTTTCAAGCCTTGAAAATAAAGGCAAAATAAATGAAACTTTCCTCCCACATGCTTCAGCAAAAGGAGTTTTCCCCATCTCTTTAATGTTTGTCTTTCTTGCAATTTGTAAATTACACGAAAAACAAAAAAAAAAAGAAAACAAAAACCAAAACCAAAACGAAAACGAAAACCAAAACGAAAGAGTATTCTTTGGGCTCTGAATTCATTTCAATTGCAGAAATCCCCCCAACTAAACCACGTAAGATGATATAATAAAGAAAAGTTAAAAAGAAACATCAATGAACAATTGGGCGGCAGGATGGGGGTTACCTGGGTGAAGCAGTCAGGATATATGGCACTCCACACACTCCACAAGCAGGAGCAGGAGGCAATAGCAGGAGTCTCACTCTCAAGTGCAAATCAAGTTAACCGAATAAAAAGCCGCTTCCTGGCAGCCATTTGCCCTGTGTTTCGGCAGGTTCTTTGCTTCCCTTTTTCCTTTTTTTTTTTTTTTGTTGTTTAGTTCCTGGTTGCTGGTTTCTGGGGTTTTTCCTGGATTTTCCACGCGCGCTTCTTGATTTCTTCCTTCCTGAAATGGCAAACGATGTCGTTTTCGTTTCGTTTCGTTGCCGTTTCGTTGCCGTTTGCCTCCCATGTCAAAAGATTATGCTCGCGCACTCATAAAAAATAATAAAATGTGCAAAAAACGCACAACTACATGGAGGGCGGGTGGAGAACGGAGAGTGGGGTAGTGGGGTAGTAGGTGGAGCTCACATGAGTGCACACACCCCTAGAACCTGCCACAGAGAACGCAGAGAACCTGCCACGCATTTCTTTGTGTGTAACATGTAAATGTCGTTTTGGCATTCGCGCATTTTAAGGCTGCCAGAATCCCCCCCCCAACCTCCCTCGCACACTCCGCGGTACAGGTGTGACCCCAAAAAGGGGTGCAAACTGGGTGCGGGCTGAAGCGGGTTGAAGGGTGGTTCGACCTTCTTCACCTCTCGACAGCATCAGAAGCAAAAGCAAAAGCAGCAGCGGCATGCGGCATGAGGCAGGCAGCTTCGGCAGTTTCTCAGGCCTCATTTTGGCACCTCTCCTCTCTCTTTCCCTCTCCCTGGGCTTTTCCATTCCGTTCCGTTCGTTTTTCCCCCTTAATTGGCATGTGTTCAGCATTTTGTACATTTTCGCACAGTTGGCAGAAATGCCGTGCCCCTTGGTACGTGGATCCTCTCGCTGGCTGCCTGCCGCTTGCTGACTCCCGCGAACCACGTACCGCATAACCCGTACCCCGCTCGAATTACGGGCGGGGGTTATGGGGCTAAAGATATGAATATAATTAAATGTTACAACTACATTTTGTGCATTTTTTATAAGTAAAGCGATGTTTGCTCTGTCTCTGATTCCAAGCGGTTGGTTTTGAGGACAGGACGGAAACATCCTTTGAGGTGTTTATGAAAATGGCAGGAAAAGCAACGACTGGGACAGGCAACGGAACGGGCATAAAGCCATCAACTAAATTGGCCCCCAAACCCAGTAGCAGTCCTCCGTCCTCCGTCGGTCGAAAAACTTGAATTCCATTTAGCTGCTTAGCTTTTGCTTTGTTGTTGGGCCAACAATTAGGGACAATGACAGTGGCAGATTAGGTCCTTAAGTTGAGAAATTAAGTTGAAATTGAAATGCCCCGAGATTGAGTTAGCCCCGAAAAAAGTTCGTAATGAGGGAAAACCCACCCACCACCGGCACCAACCAGGCTGAGGCGCAGAGGCGCAGAGAAACAAGAAAAATATTTTTAAAAAACTCAAATAAAAACTATGGAAAATGTTGAGAGAAGGTTTTCATTTTGCACTGATTGGGTGGGCAAAAGAGAAAAAAAAAGAAAAGGAAAACTTAACGACGGTTTTGGGAGATTGACTATTTTATACTTTTAAGAAATTCCCTTAAGAGTGTGAAGGAGAATGGCATCATTTTTGTTTAAATTATATCAGTTCTGGAGAGGTTGGAGGGTGGTTTATTGTAGTTCTTTCTGCATTTTTTTCAATTCCATACCGAAAAATTGTTTAGTAATGGATGAAATGGACGAAAAAAAGTAAATTGACAATTTCGCACTCTGATTTCGCTCGTTTTTTGTGGCAATTAAATTTTGTCACAATTGTGGCACAGATTTTCGGTCAGCAAATGGAATTTGCATAACTTTTGGTAGCTAGAATCAAATTGCAATTTATCTGCAATATATATCTTGAATAACTCATTTGTGGCATGTATGTACATATCTCTTTGTGGGTGAGCTTGTGTGTGCGCGTGTGTGTGTCGGTGTGTTAATTCCAATAAAATATGTATCGATATCAATATTTATAAGCAAACACACCAAAATCTACATCAATTTCTTCTTGTTTTTTCTTTGCAGGTAAGCATTTTCCACAATTTTCCAATCTTTTGCGGGGTAGTGTGCGGTAGTTGGTGGTAAGTAAAGAAAACCATAAATTTCCAATGGAAAATTGTATACAGTTTATGAGTTGGAACATGAAAATGTTGCTAATTTATAGTTTTTCGGGATGGTGGTGTCGGGCGGGGTAGAGGAAATCCATGCCGCAACGAACTCTCGGGGCGACACCTCAATGGGGAGCCAATAAGCAAAGTTATATAAATGTGCCAGACACTGTGTCTCTTGCTGTTAGTTTGTGTATGTGTGTGTGTGTGTGTGTATCTGCGTGTGTATTGGAGAGAGAGAAAAGCGGATATCCGCATGCAAGCCATAACTCAATAAACCATTGTCCACAGCCAAAGCGAAAAGAGGAAGGACGCAACGAGAGGAAAAATGGTATAAAACAAAAGGAAAACTAAAACCAGAGCTAGGACTAGGACTAAGGGGATGGAAGAGCAGGAGCTGGAGCAGCTTCATGGAGCACGGCCAGGACAGGACAGGAGAGCCAGTCAAAGATACAATCGAAATGCAGTAACTAGCAGTCTATTCTATGGATTCTCTCTCTGTCCCTCTGTGCAAAGAGACAGAGAAAGAGGGAGAAAGAGGGAGAGAGATTAGAAGTGTAAACAATGCCAAAGAGTGAGCGAGATAGAACGCGTTTCCAAGAGGGGGATCTCTATAAAGAGAGAGACGGCAATGGGAAGGAGAAAGAAATAAACATTAACTGTAATTTAGTGGGGCATTGTGCTTAAGCGTCCAGTCTCGGACTCTGACTCGGATTCGGATTCAGAATCGGACTAGGATTCTCCCTCTGAAATTATGGCCCCATTGTGCAGTCAGTGGACGGCCAGCAGTCACGCCTCTCAGTGCCCAGGATAGTTTCAAGTTGCACGAAGCTGCCGGTCAAAACGCGGCAGGGAGGCAGGCAGCCGCCTATAATCGTATGGTCGTGGAGGATGGTGGATGGAGAGCCTTCTGGCCATAAGGCCCCCTGTCAGTGAAGCAATTGTTATTTGCCTGCAGAGCCAGAGGCAATGTAGCAATGTGGCAGCGAGGCAGAGCCAGCAGAGGCGCCCCGCTCCAGTTACATAGACAAGTTCTCAGTTTTCGCATTGCCAACAATTAGGTGGCAGCAGCTGGAGCCGGAGTGGAGCTGGAGCTGGAGATGCCACAAGGGTACAGTCGCAGAAATGCCACAGACATTGCTGAGCCCACCAATCAAGTTCGATTAGAATTAAAAGTCAGAAATTTCTCTCAGTGTCGGTTCGGGTATGGATAGGACAGATCCCTGATAGGAGTGGAGTGAAAGACCAATAGAAGGCCTGGACACTGGGCAAATACGAGCTCGCGGAGCAGCAACAGCAGCAAACTCAACAATAATCGACAACAATAAAAAAGGAAAAAGAAAATTGTTGGCCAGACTAAATTGTTGGCCCAATGGAAATGGAAATAAGAAGGCAAAAGGGACATAGGACCAAGGACTAGGACGCTGTGCTTCATAGTTCCATTCCATTCCCGAGCAGCAGAAATTTATCGAAATGAAATTGCGACCTTTTTATGAATATTGCATACCAAATGGAAGACCCTAGCCTGCCCTTTCTCGCCCTCTCCTAACGATACAAAGAGCCAAAGAACCAAAGAGCATTAAAAAGGTTAATCGAAAGAGCAGGCCATGCTCTCGCAAAATAAATGTGGCAAGTCATATTTTGTATTTCCGCTTTTTGCGCCATCATTCAGGCCAATTTCTAGGCAATTAGCTGCAATAACCAAGAAAGACAACAAGTGTCATAAACTGAGCAAACGCCATTCGCTACTCGCTACAAATATATCGAGTTGTAAAAAATACATGCCAATCGATGTGCAAGACGAGCGAATGGTGACTTGAAACCATATTCAGGCCAATTTCTAGGCAATTAGCTGCAATAACCAGGAGAGACAACAAGCGTTGGGGGAAAAATGCCCCAAAAAACACCTAAACAGTGCAAACGTTACACGCCACACGCTTCAAATTTAACGAGAGGCATGCACGGACATGCACAATCCACGTGCCAAAGGACTGAGACGCGACTTGAAACCGCCTACGGCCATAACAGGGATTTATTTGGCTTATAAAATTGTTAGAGATCAGAACCAGGGGCACACCTAGGCAGGCACTCATTTCCATTCCCAGGGCCCAGTCTCATGAACTTTCCTCATAATTCAACACCTCGAGAACGGCGGCAGGGGGATGCCCCCAAAACAACAGTGAAAACAAAATTAATAAAAATAAAACAAACCAACAAAAAAAAAAGTACAACAAAATATAACCAGAAAGGGAAAACAAAAGTCCAGCGAAAACGAAAAACGAAAAAAAAAGAAAAACCTTTTTCAAATTAAACTTTTGCACCCGCGCTGGCTCTCCCGCTTTCCCGTTCCCGTTCTCGTTCTCTTTCTATCTCTATCTCTTTCTCCGACCGACTTTCTCCTGCTTTCTGTTTCGCCCGCTCTCTTCTGTGACCACTTGATGATGCGATGCCCAGTTCTGCCGCTGCCGCCGCCGTCGGGCCAGCCGGAATCTCTGGTGTTGGCGGCACTGATATACCGCCTCCGCGAGTAGACGGCTTTACGGAGGGAATTGCAACTAAACAATTTTCATAGCCTATCAGCGGCGGGTGCTGCTGGGAGAAAGTTGGCAACTTTTTCCTCGAGTGCAGCAACAAATTAAATTTGCGCTGGTAATTGGATTTCAAAACACTTCTCCCAGACCCACACAGAGAGACAGAGAGAGAGACGCGACACGAAGCGACGCAGACTTTGGGCTGTATTTAATGCCGCCAACAGCCGCAAGAGAAGCTTTTCCCCCAGCCCCCCTTAAAAACCCAAATCCCCCACACACAAAAGAGAAAGAGAAAGAGAGAGAAAGCTGGACAGGAGGCTGTCAGTTTTTTGCTTTCGGCATTCGGCCCTCACTCACATTTCAGGCGCAGGAGAGCTTTGGCCTAGAATCTGCCAGGCCCAGAAGCAGCCCGTCGAAAGGAGCGGCGGCGTATCCCCCGTAAACAAAAATGAACTGACATCAAACCAAATTGAAGCGGCAATGTCAACAGTTTTTTGGGGATAATTATGAGAGGTGTAAAGGAAGAGACGGAAGAGAGGCTTCTGGTCTGGTGCCGCCACCCTGCTCTGTAATAAGGGAGGAAGGATACCATGCCCCCCATAGGGCGTCCATCCATCCATCTATCCATCTGGACCCGACAACCAAATTGATTTATTTTTGTAGGTGACGGAAATTAAGCAACAAACGATAAGAGAGAGAGAGAGAGAGCAAGACAGAGAGAGAGAGAGAGAGAGAGAGCGTGAGTCTTAAGACCGGAAATTATAAAAATGCCGATTTCCTGCGGTAACTGAATTTCATCGAACAAATTGGAATAGGATGGATGGTATGGTGAATGGAGAATGGAGAAGCTGCCATTCCATTCGATTTTTATGCCATAAACACATGCTTTCACACCACAAAATCCAGAAACAATTTTCAATATTTCCAACCCAAAAACAACAACAAAAAAATCATAAAATATTGTTTTTACCTCCACTTCAATTACATTTACAAGCGGAGCAGGAGAGAGGAGTTCGAGGAGAAACCATTAAATAATCTCACCTAAAACTGCGGCGAAAGAAAAATCCCAGAGAGAAAGAAAATTCATTTTTCAAATCCCAATCACAGTTATTAAATCTTAGGGCTATATGGTTATGGTTATTGTTGTGATTTGATTTTATGGTAATAGATGGTAGGAAACGAACACACAAACAGACAGAGAGAGAGAGAGAGAGAGAGAGAGAGTGGGAGAGTGAGAGAGAGAAAGAGACAGAGGCAGAGACAGCGACAGATAGTAGCTGGAGAGATAGAGAAAGATAGATAAATAGTGGCTAAAGAGAGTGAGATAGAGAGCAATTGCAAGATTGCGAGCTTTTTTTTGTTGTCGGTCGGAATCTAAGAGAAAGAAAGACCTTTCGCCGTACGCTCTGTTATTGTTGTTCGTTCCGATGCTTGCCCGACATTTGCGCGCGCTCCGAAACAGCATGGGAAAATTCAAGGGAGGGGGGATGGGGATGTTCGGGAGGGTTGGAAGGGTTGGAAGGGGAGAAAAAACGGTCTAAAATGGTTTACTGACGTCATAAAAGTGACTTTTCTTATCTGGTTGCGTATCTACAAGCGAAATGGATGCGAAGCGAAGGATGCTGCTGCTGCTGCGGCAGTCGAATGTTTTGGGTCGTCTTTTGTGCCCACTGTATCTGTGGCTGTGTGTGTGTGTTTGTGTGCGTGTAAATTTAAATGTCGCTGGCAGAAGGATGCCCCTGCGATGGCTGTGAGGCCTGTGATGCCTGGCCCAAACAGCAATCCTTCAGTGTCCCTGTCACTGACGTCGCATAAAGGGAAAATAATTATATTTAAAGGCAATTTGGGTGGCATGGCACATCCACATCTCTCTATCCACAAAACCCCCTACACTTGCCATCTTCTCATAGAGCCCCGTCGGATTCAGTGTTCAGTGTTCAGCATCAGCTGCAGTGTCCTTGACCGAGTTTATGTAGATTTGCAAGGCTTTACACTGCTTTCTGCTTTCTTTTTTTTCTACTGCTCCGACTTTTCCGCTGGCTGCATCCTCCTGGCCTGCCTGACTGCCTGCCTGCCTCACCCTCTCGCGCTCTGTGTGTTGCATGTATATTTGTATAATATTTAGCTAGGCAGCGGCTCTTCTCACATCTCATTATTAACATATTTCCACAGTCATTTTCTTATTGCTGTGTGGCATCCATGGGACTTGGGTCTGGGGGTTGGGAACTGGGGACTGGGGGATGGGGACTGGGCACTGGGACTAGGACTGGGCCATCGCTGCGTATGCGTTATATTTTTCGATTCGTTCGTATGTGTCTCTATGGCTTGTGACTGTGTGTGTCTGTGTTTCTGCCTGTTTCTGTTTCTGTGTGTTTGTGTGTGCGTGAGTGTGTGTATGTGTGTGTGTGTGTGTGTGAGTGGGCGTGGCACAGGCCATGTGACTTATTTGAGCGTGTTTAAGCATTTTGTGCTGTTGTGATTGCCTCTATATGGAGGTGGGATTGGGGAGGGGGATGGCTGGATGGCTGGATGGTTGGTGATGTCTGGGGTGACATTTGAGTTTTTGAGGTGTTGACTTTATGGCGAGCCATTTGGGAGTACGATTTAACGCCTGTCTGTGGATTTATGACCCTGCCATCAGAGCAACAGAGTAACAGAGCGTTGGCTGGGCCATAAAAAAGGGAAACTCACAGAAACTATAGCCTACTTATGGGATGACAGGACAACAGATAAACCACATAATTTAGTTTACCTCATGATAATCAAATATTTAAGCTTTTCTTCTCATTCAATCAACTGCAGCAGCAGCAGCAGCAGTAACAGCACCCAGACACAACCCACAAAAGCTGTTACAAATTAATCCCAAAAACTCTACAAGAAGTACTCTGGAAAACCATGCCATTATCCTTCTTTCCCCAACAATAGAACCCAACAATGTTGCCAGCCGCTAGCCGCCAGCAGCCAGCAGCTTCCCCTCCAGGCAGGGGCAGGCAGGCAGGCAGGCAAGCAGGCAAGCAAGCAGGCAGGACAGGCTCTGCCTCGAAAGTTGTAACAAAATAAATTATGCTTACGATTTGTAAAAGCTTTAATACGCCCCAGAGCCAAATCCTGAGTGCACACAGAAGAAGCAGCAGCAGCCAGGCAGCAGCGGCAGCAACAGCAACAAACAGAGCTGCTAGCTAAAGCATCTGCTGTAAGTGTTCGTTCGGTTCTTTGGTTCTTCGGGGGGAGAGGGGATAGTAGCGGTCGGTCTCTACGGCTCTCTCTCCCAAAGACAACAATGAATAAATTTAATTTTAGCTGCGGCCGACCTACCGCACATAACTCCAGGTTGCTGTTGCTGTCGGTTGTCGTTGTTGCTGCTGTCGTTGCTGCTTGCTGCTTGCTTGCTTGCTTGCTGTTCATGTTGACTAAACACCTTTGAGATTGTGCCTCGCCCTCTGGCAGCTGTCACACGGGTTGTATACCTCCAGCATTCTCCATCCTCTGCTCGCTCTGTCTCTGTCTCTTTCTCTCTCTCTCTCTCTCTCTCTCTCCCTTTCTACCCCTCTCTGTCCGCTATCCAGCTTTCTATCTCCCTCCTGCTCTATATATCTCTCCTCTCTCTTGATATATCTCTTGTCCCTCTCCAACCGCTGAGTGCATTATAACTGCATTTTGGTTTTGATGACGTCGTCATCGCTGTCGTCGTCTGATTTGTAAATTATGCTTGGGCATCCCACAGATTTCACAGCTCTCTCTCTCTCTCTCTCACTCTCCTTTGTGCTCGCTCGGCACTCTCTCTCTCTCTCTCTCGCCCTGTGGAGCGCTCTCTTAAAGCTGACCCAAAGAGCTGAAAGCTTTGGGTCTTAGCTTTTCACCGCACAACCAGCCCATGTGACTCCCGCCAAAAAAAGAGAGATAGACCGAGAGACAGACGGAGAGACAGACGGAGAAAGAGAGAAAGCAACTGTGATGCTGCAAAAGCTTTTGCTGATTACGTAAATAAAGGCGAAGCCAGGGCCAAAAGCATTACAATTTACGAATTGTAACGAAACTGTTATAAACAAGTTCGCATTAGAACTTGGCAGCGCCGAAGAGCACGCACGCGAAGGCGAATCCTGAAGCCGAGGCTGAAGCTCATCCGAAGGGAGGCAGGCCCGAAGTGACCCGGTTTCGTGTCAGTGCTGTGCTGTACACCCGAAATGGGGCGAGAGAGCAGAGCCAGGCTCTGCTGGAAGCACGACAAAAGAGAAAGAGAGAGAGACAGAGACAGAGAGAGCCGAAGTCTGAGCTTTGGCTCTCTCTCTGTCTGCTGCCTGCTTCTTCTGCTCCTGCTGCTGCCTCTGGCGGCTGCTGCTGCTGCTGCTGATGCTGCTCCTCTGCTGCTACGTGGTGAAAATCAGTCAGAACGGGAACGTCGTTGCGAGCTGTGCATGGTAGCGCCTTCAGCCCATAGAGATTCCTGTAATGCGAGGAACGAGTCCAGCCAGAACAGTCGCAGTCCAGCAATAGTCAGACGCAGATAGTTTTCCACAAGTCCGCGAAAAGGAAAATCTACGCAGCCATCAACCGTGTATTGTATTTTTGTGTGTATTTTTTCTGTGCCGCGCCAAGTGAGAAGCAAACCAAACAAAAGCAAAAACCAAACAAAAGAATATTAACATAATAAAATAATTAAATAATCAACAAACAAATCAAAATCCAAAATACAAACCAAAAACAACAACACAGAACAAGTAACCAACAAAAAAGTTAGGAAAAAACCGAAAGAAAGAAAAGAAAAAAAAGAAAAGTGCGTCAGCATCAGCACCAGCAGCAGCATCAGGCTCATCATCACCATCATCATCGAAGCAAAGGAATTGAAGCTGAAGCTAAAGCTGATGTTGAAGCTGTATGGCTGATGCCTCAGCAGAAGGCGGGCGGCAAAAAGAAATCAAATTACAAAACAGCAACACACACAAACACATAGATAGGGGCACACATATACGCTCGTACAAGATTGTGGCACACACACACACACACACACAGGCAGACACACACTTCCAGAGAGGAGACGCTGTGGCACACGCAGAGGCTGAAATTGACGCAGGCTATATAATTTAGCACACAAGTTAAACGAAGAAAAAAAGGCAAAAAAAATAGGAATAAAGAAACGCGAGAAAATTATGAGAGAAAAGAAAAAAAAAACAGAAATGAAATTGGAAACGGACACGGAAAACCGCCCAAAAAATAGATGGAAATTCCCATCTCTCATCTATCTCTCAACTAAAACGAAGCCGACCATGCCATAGCCAAAGCCAATGCCAAAAACAAAGTCAAAGCCAAAGCCAAGTAAAGCCTCAAAATAGGGATATATTTTTTGTATCGTTTTTTTTTGGATGTGATTCGTTTGGTATTTGTGGCATTTAATGCAAAATTAACCACCAGTCAAAATCAAATAAAGAAACTTGCCACAGCGTTGCAGAAACAAAACATAGCGGATGGCGGAGACGCCACAACACACACAAAAAAAAGTGTTGAAAAATCCCCGAGCAGCTGTGATGATGGGCGCTAAAGGAATCTGTGTGTGTGTCTGTGTGTGTATGTCTGTGTGTGCGTCTGAAGGGGTGAAGGCGGAGGCGACCCTTTCGGTTGGGTGGGAAAGGACGAAGCAAATACCAACGCACTTAACACATATTTACCCACACAACAGCAATAACACAACACACAAACACACGAACACGAACACAAACACAGACATAGACAGACCCAGCCAGGGCAACATTTGGAGGCAGAAGCAGGAGTGGTACAGAGAGCGGCGTAGGTGGAGGCGCGAATAAAAAACGAAAACATATACTAGGAAAAAAAATGGAAAACCATGAAACAAAAACAACAGAAACACACACAAAGAGGGAGAGGGAGAGAGAAAAATAGATGGAAAAAACTTGAAACGCGAGCGAGAGTCGTGTCGAGATTCCATGGTATATTGTTGACTTGTTTTGCTCCTGTTTTGGCCCTGTTTTCTGTTTTTGCTATTGCTATTGCCAGTGTGGCATGCCCATGCCCATGTCCATGCCCCCACCTCACAAGCAACAACATTGCCCGGATATTTTTAGCATTTTTAAATCGCAATCGAACAAAGAAACACAGAGGGGAAAACACCCAAACAGAAAAACAAAAAAAAAAACGTTAGTTGTGTTTGAGACCTTTTTTCTGGCTAATAAAATATCAACAAGCAACGGTTGTTTTTGTTGCTGTTGTTGCTGTTGTTTTTGCATGTGGCAGAGGCAGGCAGGCAGGCAGCACCTTCTGTTGCCACCAAGGATAACCAACCGAAGCAGTAGCAGCAGCAGAAGCAGAAGCAACGTCATACATGTGCAAGGATATTATCAACGTCATGCCTGTCGAAGTTCACACATATACAAAAACACATGCACGCAAGCACAGCAGGAGAGAAAGAGATGGGGAGAGAGAGAGAGAGAGGGAGAGCATTTGGTGTAACCATTAAACGTATTTATATTTATGGCCATAGGTGCCACTGGCCACTCCATTCGCCACTGGCCAGTGCCTCTCCTTGTTCTGTGTGGGTGTGTATCTGTGCTAAATACATTAAACTTCAAGCTGATGCTCGGATAAATCTATTAAAAATAATTTCAACTAAAAGTCAACACAGGCTTCAGAGAGAGAGAGAGAGAGAGAGAGAGATAGAGAGGAGCCCAAGTGGCCTGTGGCTGACCGTATTAAGAGGAAATCTAATTTATTTGAGCCACATCCTCCATAAAATCTTTGACTCTGGGTGCGCCTCCCACATTCTTCATCCTCCTTCAAACAAAATATACTTTATAAGCCATCAAGCACACAGACGCACACAAACACAAAGAAAAGTTAAAACTTCTTAAAGAGCTTTTAAAGCCAAAAACTGTTGCCTACTTTTGAGCGCAACGAAGACATAAAATCAGCCGATGAGGAAGGACCGCTAGAGGGGCAGAAGAATCTTAAGTAGACATAAGTTCCAAAACAGATATATATTTTTGTATATGCGCTACCTGTTCCCTGTTCCGCGCAATGAAGACTATCTCACTGATCCCATCTTAAGGACCCTCTCTGCATAGAAATCCCCGTGCAACCTTTTTGAGTTGGGAGTCCCGGGGACTTTTGCAATTTTGGGAAACTTTTCGGGGCCCCCAACCCACAAAACCCCACCCCAAAAAACAACAATCGAAACGATATAAAAATGTCATTTAGCACGAGATTTCGTTAGCGAGGGTGGGGGTTGAGGGCTTTTTGGAAAAAGTTTTCCCTTCTGGGAGAAGGAAATTAACTTTATTGGCCGAATCAAGCGAAAATCGCTAAACAAATGCGCCCAAGCACCTTTTCAAGTGGTGGATCAGGAGGCATTCCCCCTTCCCGACCTTCAGTTGCCAACTAGTTGAGCCTTGCCACACGCTCACGCACACACACACACTCACAGAGAGAGAGAAAGAGTGCTGCAAGCACGCACACACATTTTGGAAACTAAACACATGGCCAATGCGGCAAACTTGAAACTTATCGACGGCTCTAATCTAAACGGGACAAGCTGCCCCGAAAAGTTTTGTGTTGCCTCCGTCTCTAAGACACACTAATTCGCAACTCTCTCGCTGCCACATGCCCATGCCCATGCCCATGCTCCCTCTGGGTGTTGTGTGGCAAGTCCCAGAAAAGTAGGCTATAAAAACTATCAACACAACTCAAGTTTGTGGCAAGTTCTATGTTGTGTGTTGTGAGCTATGCTGTGTATGGGTTATGCCATCATCTTAGGTGCATGCAGCAGCATCAGGCAGCAGTATCAGGCAGCAACAGCAGCAGCATGAGCATAAAAATAGGAAAATAAGAAAACTTTTGTTGTTTTATTTTTTTGTGTATTTTTAAGTTTTTTCCCCCCTTTGCCCCATGGCCCCATGGAAGAACTGGATCATATAATCCTTTCACTTAACAAGCAAACTTTTTGGCAGGAGCCGAACGAAACGGAACAAAAAAAAAAGAAGGAAGAAAACTTTCGTAAACTCCTTTGCATAAACACAAACAAGACCGTAGCAGGAATAGTGGGGATATCCGTAGAGCAGGAGCAGGAGCAGAGTAATAGAAACAGTAGGGGTATCTCCACCGAGCAGAAGCTTGGAACAGTAAGGGTATCCTCAGAGCCAGAGTGAGAGACATAGCCATAGCCATTGCCATAGCCAGAGCCTGTTTCCGAGTCATATCTCCCCATGTACATGTAGACATGAAATTTATGCATTTGCTGCCACCAGCCCCCAAAAAGTATTTATGTATGCGCTTATAAATATATGCACATCTCCTCCTTCTGCCACTCTGTGTGCGTGTGGCAGTGTCTGTGTCTGTGTCCGTGCAGATAGCCAACAAATTTATGCTAGCAATATAACAAACAAAATATTTGCGCACGAGCTGCAAAACTTTTCGCAGAGCAACTTTAAAATAACACCGAAGACAGCAGCAGAAGAGGCAGTTTCCCGTATCTCGAAAAAGACAGAAAAAAACTGACTTGTTTAACATGAAACAATGTTTTCAGATGGCCTTTATACATACATACATATGTACATACATACATATGTATAAATACATATATGCTAATTAAAGCGCCTACGCCTAAGAGACACGTGCATTATGTGTACGTACGAAGCATAGACAGACAGACAGCATAGATAAGCAAATGTATACTGGGATAGATAGGGAGAGATGTGCAGAATAGATGACAGTCAGGGATTTGTCTGGGATTTGGGACTTGGCTTGTGTAAACGAACCATGAAGATTTTGAAAGAGTCAGATATTTATCTGGGGAATCTGCGAAGATATTTCATGACATTTATTTCAAATGAAATCTTGAGACAGACTTTTTTTATTAAGATTCAGGGAAGTATCTTTGTGCATATTTCTGTAAGGTAACTAGCCCTTGCCATTCAGATTCCCCACAACCAATGACCTTCTAAATTCTCAAAATTATAAATGCAAATAAAAGCTTTTTTTTGAGACTGTTGAATGCTCATGATGCATTCTCTCATTCAAACTCCCAGAAACAAAACTTCCTCAAAACTCAAAAAAAAAAAGATCATTTAAACCGCTTTTCCATTTTGTATAATTATTTCTTTGAGAATGATTTTACATTTGACACAAAGTTGTATACTTGTGTTTTATGCGATTTCAAATCATTATTCTTGATGAATCCCCTTCTCTCAGATACCCACCATCGATGCGTTCATTTAGTGTATCCTGATATTTAAACCCTGTAAAATACCCTCGGAGAGGGAATAATAAAAGTCAGGAAGCCAAAAAAGGGAGCAAACTACAACTTGTTTGCCACACAGAAACATGGTAACATGGCAGGGCAATGGCAGTGGGAGTGGTAGTGGCAAGGAGACGAGCACTGCAAAACGCTTTGTGATTTATAGAGCAAAACAAATATAATTAAATAAATCCTCGAATAAATACACACACACTCAAACACTAATACACACACACGCAGACAGACAGACAGACAGTCGGACTGATAGTAAAACGATTTCTTTTTGGCTGCCCGCAAAAAGGCAACAAGTAAAAATAATTAATTATAGATAAATGTGTGTGTGACGCGCATAGTCCCCGTACCGTGTGCGTCCCCCGAGACACACAGCGAGAGAGAGAGAGTCCGGCGGAGAGATAAATTACCGAAAAGCAGTTCGTAATAAATGACTCTGCCACAAAATGAGCTTTTAGTTTAATTAATCAAATGAATAATAATCGCCAAATGAATAGAGAAGTGCATAAATAATAGCGAGAGCGAGAAGTGCACCATCCATGGAGCGAGAGTGTCGTCGTCCTCCATCGCATGGCCACAACGGGAGTAGTAGCCCCGCAACGAGTAACTAGTAACGGAGTAACGGATAGAAGAGCAGCGAATCGGAACAACGAGTAGCAGAAACGAAACAGCAGCCTCATCCAATCGTGTCGCACTATCCGCCCGTTTGTCCATACCGATTACTGTTGCCGTTGCTGTTGCTGTTGCTGCTCCTCCTGTGATTCATTCTGGCCGCCCAACAAAACAACAACGAGCGGGAACACAGCGGCGACAACAACAACGGAGCGGTCGGTGCGGCCCTCAGCGGGGGGCCTGGCGGAGGAGGCGGAAGCGGGGGAGGAGGAGGAGGACAAGGACAGGGACAGGCAGGAGGAGGAATCGTCAGAGTCGGTGCCAGCGGTGGAGTCGGAACAGGAAACGGAAACGGAGGAGGCGGAGGAGGGAGTGGAAGTGCAAGTGGCAGTGCTGGCGGCGCGGACAGCGACGGCGATCCCAAAAAGACCTTCTCGCTGCACTGCTGTTGCGTGATCGTCGACATCACACCCGTCACGCACCCAGGACGCCTGACATCCGCAACAACGGCCTCGGGAAGGGATGCGGGTGGAGCCGCCGCGGGACAGCAGCAAAGCACCGGCGGCGGCTTGGGGCTTGGTCTCGGCGAGAATGTCTCGCAGCTGGCCAGTCAGCTCTTCCGCTTTGGCAGCAAGAAGCGCGGCGTCTGCATCTGCAATGCCCAGTGTCGGCTTCAGTCGCTCGGCGAAGGATCCTTGGGGCCGACCATCAAGCCCCATCACGGATCCCTGGATCGACTGCTCCAGCAATCGGAAAAGACAGCGGCAGCCGGGGGAGGAGCACCTCCCGTCACCGCTGAGCGTTCGATAAGTTGGGTTGTGGATGGTGGTGCGGCTGGGGCCGGGGCCCTGCTCAATGCCTCCTCCGACGAGAGCGATGAGAAGAAGAAGATGGAGGAAGCGGTGGCCCCACCGCCACCCAGGCCCCCGTCACGCTCTCAGAAGCCCACGGCCAAGGAGGAGTTCGATCGTGGCGTGGAGGTGGAGAAATTCTATCACCAGATCAACGGCGACATTTTCGAGATCACGCGGCGAGTCCGTGCCCGCGACGAGGAGACTATGGAGCAGAAATGCATCCGTCGCAAGGGCTCGGTGCGCCTCACCGAACCTCCCTCCTCAGGTCATAGTCACGTGCGGATCGAGCAGCAACAGAAGCCGCAGCTGCCGCCACGGCGCCAGAAGAGCGCTGAAGAGGTGGCCACAATGCCGAAGAGCGCCCTGCGGCAGGCGCCCGAACAGCTCGAGTGGTTCGACCGCAAGGCCCAGCAGCGTCACTCCGCCCGCTCTGCGGAAGGGGGACAGGTGCGAGAGGAGACCATGGAGTGGTTGAAGCTGCAGAAGACGGCCTCGCCAGCGGCGGCAACACCGGCCCGCACCTCTTCCGGACCCAGTGAGATCACCGTCCTGAAGGACGAGCTTCCCGACTGGCTGCTGGATCACCTGCCCAGGAAGCGCGAGCGCCTGCCCTCGGACGCGGCCAAGGGCCAGAGCTCCTCCTCCGCCTACGCTAAGGCCCTGTCCGAGCTGCTAAAGAAGCCCCTGTCCCGTCAGAGCTCCGGACCGTGCGAGTTCTCTCTCCTGAAAACGGACATTGTGGAGTGGCTCACGAAGATGCAGGCCAGTGGTACTGCCAAGCCCCGGCGCTCCCATCATCGTCGCAACGGGAGTGGAGGCGATGCTCCGAGGTCCAATTCCCAGGAGGAGCCCATGGCTCCGGCCAGCTCCCATCGCAAGCGGCACTCCCTGGGCCACAGTGGAGCGGCCAGCGAGGAGGAGGCGCAGCAGAAGCTCTCGCAGCCCCCCGACTGGATTGCTTATCCCCTGCACAAGCTGCAATCTCTAGGCAAACAGCCGCCACCGCCGCTTCCGCCCCCGAATGTTCCCAGCGGCTATGCGGTGCCCAGTGCCCTGGCCCTGGCCCACACGCCTCTCTGCCAGCGAAGGGAGGAGCGGTCCAGGGAGCGCCGGCTGCGACACTCCGCTAGCGAAGTGGTGGGAGGAGGCGTTCCTGGTCCATCCATCGCCCATCTGGAACGCCTGTACGCGAAGCCACACAAGGAGCGGTATCAGTATGTGCCTAAAGCCAAGGATCCCGCCGTCTCCGGCTCGAAGAGAGAGCGATCGCGTCGCCATCAGACCCAGAGATCGGCCACCGTCTCGGACATGTCCGCCCAGCGTTCAGGCGGCTACAAACGCAAGTCCTCTAGTGCCGAGCGGGCGCCACGCTCCCCATCGCCCGGCCCCTGCACAGATCCCGACTGTCCGCTGCTGCCCATCTGCACGGATCCACACTGCCGCTATCTGGAGTGCCAGTCCCAGGCCCAGACGCAGGCGCCGCCCAGTCGCTGCCTCACCTCGTCCGTCAGTTCGGTGAACCTTGCCCGCCACCAGCAGCTGGCCCAAGTGCAGCTCCATGCGGTGCCCGCCCACCTGATGGGAGCAGGAGGAATGGGCTCCGATGTGCCCACAACGCCATCGACGACGGCCACACCGCCGCCGCCGCCACCGCCACAGTCAGCAGCAGCAACAGCAGGAGGGGCCGAGCGGCGGCTGGTCATCTGCCACGAGTGCCGCTCCTGCTGCGCCCCGCTCCTCAGCTGCCAGAATCGCAAATGCCTCAATGCCGCCAAATGCAACTCACTGCCTCGCTGTGCCGCCGACTTCAATCGCCTGCGGACACAGCTCGCCCAGCCCCCGACCACCCTGGACGACATCGAACCGGCGCCGCCGATGATGATGATGGACCACATCGAGGACCTGGAGATGCGGCCACTACCATCGCCGCCCTCGCATCATCACTATCGCAGCAACTCGCAGCCGAACACACTACAGCGCGGGGACTCTGCCAGTTCGGGGGCAGGCCATGGGCCGGCATCATCCATGGGCATGAATCTGGGATGGTTGGAGCCGATGACGAGTCTGGTGCAGCCACTGCCCACGGCCTATGTGCACCATCATGGGGCGACGATCAATGGGAAGCTGATGAAATCCGCCTCAGCGGCGTCGCTCAACTCGCGTCGGAGGCGCCACAAGACGGTGCACTTTGGGGAGAATTTGCTGCGGGAAGTGTGTCAGAACCGGAAGCTCATCAAAACGGAGCAAGTGCCATCCGGTTCGGCACCGATGAAGGCCAACATACAGATGCTGTACAACTTTGTGGAGGGTGTCCTCAGTGCCTGGGTGGACGATGACGAGGATCAGGTGCGCTCTGGGGCCGAATCGGAGCCAGAGCATGGCGGTGTGGTGGCCCTGCAGCCCATCCATCGGTGCAATCGCCTGCGCTACCAGTGCATCCGTCGGGTGGTCGAGGAGGCAGCCGATCTGCAGGGGACCCTCAAGCTGGGCAACTCCCGATACAGGCATCGCCATTGGCGCAGCACGGCCAAGCAGTGCAACGAAATGTTCCTTCGCAAGGTAAAAAGCCCATCCATCAGATCGGAAAGAGTATTTATTATCTTTCAAGACTTTCAGACGTGTTTTTTTTTCGTAAAATTAATGAAAGTACCATCCAATCTTTGGTACTCTTTTTTCTCCTTAATTTGTTGGTTATTTAACAAAACGTTGATCAAAGCCAAAGCCAAAGCCGTAGCCCATCCTTTTCACGCTCGAGCTGTTCTTCTACGGCGGCTCCTTCCACAAAAGGAGCAATAAATTAAAGCATTAGCCCCACCCCACCTCAGCCCCCAAAAGAAAAGCTCTTAGCACACACACACATATACAGACACAGACACATAGATACACAGAAGCACAGATACAGAGAGAAATGGCCATACCCATCCTTTTGAAGTGCTGTATTTAGTTTTTGGGTAATGAATGGCATTGATTGCAATACGCATGAATCACAGACAGTGCTTCAAAGTGATAAAAGGCCATTTGTAAAAAGAATAAAGAAGAGAAGCGAATGGAAAAGTGTACAGATAGATAGATAGATAGATAGATACATGGACACATAGATAGATGGATGGACAGATGGATAGATAGTTCAATAGTGATAGCAGGTATCCTTCTGCCCATGGTGTGTCTGTGGCGCATAAACTGTGAGTAACACAACTTCACAGCGTAATTGAAACGCACAGAGAGATACACAGAGAGACAGAGAGGCAAAGACAGAGAGAGAGAAAGAGACCGAAGTGTATATAGTATATGTATCTGTAGCTATTTACATGTATCTTTCATTTGGTTAGACTTGACAAACAAAAGATACGATGGATACAGATACTCGCACTATAGTACACACAGCAGCAGATATTCAAATGAGTGGAGGAGCCTGAATGGAATCAAGGATTAGGGGAATGGCCAACTGCATATTAATTAATGTCTAAGGATCGATAGGACGACCAAAAGGAGGGAGAGTATATCTGTGAATAAAATTCGTTGGATTAAAGATACAAAAGTATCTGTGAAATGGAATGTGTGTGTGTGTGGGTGTGTTAAAAGCTCATTTAATGACTCATTCATTCTTTTGGTCAAATTAAAGCTTATTATGTCGCCGCACGAGCTGAATATAAAACAAAATATTTTCTCATGGACAATGGTGGGGTTTTCATTATTTGGCTGGGAGGTGTTTGTGTTTGGGGTGGATGGCAGTCAAACCCTGCATTCCCTGCTCACCTCCACTGTTTTTTGGCTATCAATTTAGATTGATTCAATGCTAAACAGGTTTCACCTTCAGACAATTATTTTTGCCGATTTAATCAAATTGGAAATGACATCCCTCTGCGGTTGATGCTTTGCAGGATAATTCCAAATTGATTTTCTCTCAGTGCAACAGAAAAAGAGCAAAGCAGCAAAGAAGAAACTTAAAAACACAGAACCCCACTCGTATCTGTCTATATATCTATCTATCTATCTTTGAGAACCTTTCCTCCTCGTTATCCTTAACGAAGGAGTAGTCTCAATAGACTGCATTCCAGATTGGTCTTTGAATCAATTTCATTTCGGGGAGAAAACAGCTTTCTTCTTTTTTACTCGTACCACCCTGCCCACAGAGGCAGCAGGTCTCTTTTTCTTGAGCTGCCTTAATGCCTCACTTAATCGCAATGCCAAAGACGTGCCACAGATACAGAATACCACGAATACCACATGAGCCATGAGCCATGAGCAAGAAGGAGAGCCAGGGAGAGACTGGCATGGGAGGGAGACAGGGGCTCCATAAACACTCTATCAAATATTGTAATTTTTGACGACAGGCGACATATGACAAAGATTTTTCGCAGCAGCAAAAAGAAAAACATCAACGGCGAATGGTTGGATGGGTGGATTGTTGAGGGGGCAGAGGGGGAGTGTAAATGGTGTACGGGGTGACAATGGCTGTGCCAACGACATCTCTGATGCTCTCTCACATTTGACATTCAAAAGTCATTGATAATTATGGGTGAAACGTGAACGACAGCCGCATCGAGGGATCACAATCAATTCTTGATTAGAAATCGTAACGAAAGCCCTCCCCAGAAAAGCACCTGGGAATCCCATCATACCACCAGACCACCATACCACACGATTTTTCGAGAGGCAGCAGCAGCAGCAGAAACACATCCCATCCGTTGCCTAAGTGGGCGTGTCTACCTGTGTGTGCTGTGTGCTGCCTCGTTCAGGGTTCGTCTGTGCGTAAATTGAATTTTGATTTTGCACTGATGCTGAGATATGGCGTATTAGGCCCCAAAGTAATCAGATGGAGCGCACGAGGAGGAGAAGTAGGAAATGGAGGTGGAGGTGGAGGAGTAGCAGGGACGAATGACTGACTGGCTGGCATTTAATCTTTTGTGTGATTGTTGTTTGGGGCGCTTTCTCGTTCGTGTTTTGGGTTGCCCATTTAGGCTTAGACCCATGTGAGTGCCTACTCTGCCATCATTCGTGCGACTCCTGCCTGTAATAGAAGGGGAGGGACCAGGGCCCGGGGACCAGTGAGAGTTGTAGGCCCCGTAAATCTCATTGTCAGTTTTTGGGGTCTGATGAAATTCAAGAAACACTACACCGGGAACGGGGGCGAGGCCAATTAAAAATTCATGAATCATTTGACAAACTCTTTGGACGGTCACAGGACGCAATCACTTTTCGGGAGAGGGTTTCTTCGTTCGTCAGGTACTTTTAGGGCTACGATGACCAAGAGGTTTCAGGCAGGGACACAGACACCATTTCGTATGCAGAGTAATCTGTTGTAAAAGGGTACATAATTCCCATAGTTTAGGCCCTCGCCCTCCCCCCAACCAGTCCATACTTATCCTCTTCCATGTGGACACTGCATACATTTGGTTCTGTTTTTGGCCCTGTTCCTTGATTCCTATTTCCTTCCTTAAGGGGAACATTTTCGGGATAAATGGCATTAAAGTCACAAAATTTGATTTACAGAAGAGGGTTCCTCTCTGTTGGCCTCTCGCTCTCTGTTGAAGGAGCAGTAGTCGAGGACGAGTGCCTTTTACTGGGTCAAGCATTAGTCTTTAAATCAAATGAAAGTCTACGATGGAGTTTTTCACTCCAATACTGAACTCCAATCCAACCTTCTCATTCTGCCTTCAAACACAGATACATTCGACTCGTTCGATTCGATTCCCTTTCTCACATGCCACATGCCACAGGAAAATTCAACGTTTTCCCCCCTCCTCAGTCTCATCCTGAAACAGTTGAACAGTTCCGCTCGACAGCTTCCGCTTGGCTGATGATGATTTTCATGGAAAACTTCATTGAGCAAGCGGAAACTATTTCATTTTGGTGGAGTGCCAGTGGCCATGCCCATGCCCATGCCCATGCCCATGCCACCTCCTGTGGCAGGTTGTTGCCTTGAGAGAGAGCAGAGAGCGAGCTTCCCTCTGTTTTTGAAGTTTTCAATATGAAAGTTTCCTTTTAAATTGAAAGGGAGGCTGGGGAAGGGATGAGTGGAAAATCCTCCAACCTTTTAAAGTGACACGCACAGATATCGATTTGTTAGTCTCTCCTCAAAGGCCCGACCCCTCCACATCTAAAATGTAACCACTTTGATCTGTCTCGTGGCTCCCCCACTAAGCCATCGCCAGTCCCCAAGTTTGCAGGTTTTCTTTTTGGTTATTTGCATGCCTTTGCACTCCTTCGATTAATATAAAATTTGATTAAACTTGGCCAACGTCTCCGTCTTCGTCGTTCTCATCCTCATCCTCATTCTGCTCATCCTCTGCTCAGCCTTGTCGTCTGATTGTGGGTTAAGTACACATGACCCCATGGCTGGCAAAAGACGCAAGGAGCAAGGAGCAAGAGCAAGAGCACCACGGGTGGGACTGAGTCCGTAGTGTATGCAAACACAGAACGCAAAAGCCACTTGACTGCTGCCCCTCCTGCTGTGTCCTGGCGTGTCCTGGGGTGTCCTGGGGAACAGGCAGTCAAATAAATAACTTGTAAAACATGCATATGAGCAAAAATGTTTGAAAATTGCCAAAAACGTAAGCGTAGAAGATGGAGAAGAGGGGCTTTTACAGTGGTAGGGGTGGGGTAGGAGAGGAGAGGAGAATGAAGTATCGTAGTAACCAGGCCAGCCAGAAGGAGGACCAGCAGCAGCAGCAGAAGCAGGACGAAAAGGACCAGCACCAGGAAAGGAGAGACGAAACGAATAAACACATTGTAAATTGATTTCCTTGGGAACTCAAATAAAAAGTGGCATGAAAAGCAAGTGAGCAACAGTTGGCCCTACTACTACCCCTCCTCCTTCTTCTCCTCCTCCTCCTTCTCCTCCTTGGTTGGTGGGTGGTGTGGGGCCTGCCCCTGCCCCTGCACCCGCCGCACCACCATCATTCCACATTTCTCCTTTCGATTGAAACGAATGAATGGGCAAACCAATTTTTATTGCCACGCGGGACACGTAGCCGGGAGTCTTGGTCTGGAATTCCCACATGGACCGAGGACGAAGACGAGGTCGAGACTTGGGTGAGAGGTCTCCATCCTGTTGCAAAGGCAGGAAAATTGCTGCTGTGAGAAGAGCGGAAGGAAGTCGGGGAGAAGGAGAAGGTAAAGAAGCAGAAGGAGATGGAGATGGACTGGCAGAGGCTAAAGGCAAACAACAGTCAGTCAGTCAGTCGGTCCGTCGGTCCGTCTGTCATTCAGTCAGTGAGTCATTCATTCATTCAGCCATTCAGTCAGTTAGTGAGCCGAGGAGTCCGACCCCGGCTTTTGATGAAATAACATTGCCAAGTAACAGTTTGCCATTCGCCATTTATTTGCCTCTCATTCTCTCTATCTGTGATTCTCGCTTTTCCTCCTCCTCTTTCTGTCTGCCATTTTGTCAATTGTTCGTCCTGCCCTATCTCTATCTTTGACTCTGAGTCCTGGCTGGTGGGGCGCTGTCCCAGGGTTTTTGCCTTCTTTCCCTTCTCTCACTAAAAATGCAGGCGAGAAGAGAAGACAAATTGCTTTATCGACGACATACGTAACAAATGTTGCTGTCGGCACTGACAACAGCAACAGCAACAGCAGCAACAACAGCCAACAGCAACAACCAGTGCCACATCCAGAGGCAACAACCCAGAACAACGAGTGAGAGACATGGATCCCAGGGCAGCCGCCATTATTGGTTTCAAATGGCTTCGTTGCAGGACTTACAGCTGAATCCTTCGCTGTTCTTCAGGGGTCTGTGTGTGGCGCTGGCTGCCTGCTGCCTGCCTTCCTGCTAATTATGACTTAATTATTTCAATTATTTTTTCTTGGATTTATTGAATTTTCTCGAATCGAACCGAACCGAATGGAAACCCCATTACATGTGGCATGAATGTGGAGGTGTCTTGTCTCTTCTTTGTCTTCTGTACCTTTTCCTTTGCCTTAATTAAAATCGAATAGGTATACATTCTTCTTCATTCCGTGTGTCCATGTCGTCACTGATGTGTTATTTCTTTTGATATTCTTACCCTCTGCAGATTTCGGACGATGATCGAATGAGCCTAACTACTGCCGTTTCGGATGAAGATGATGGGGAAAGTGTCATGGCGTCACCATATAAAGCAAAGGCCACTGGCACCGCTGCATCCTCCTTCAACTGTACGGGAGCTGTACGAAAAGCTGGGTGAGTGCATTTTGAAAACTATGAAAAACTTAGCACAAATTGCAAATAAACAATTAACAATAATGTCTTAAAAGAAATGGAATATACTACGCTCTAAGTCAGAGTTAGGGTAGATTTACTGGGTTCACATTTTGAAGCATATTTTTCGAGATTGTAGCCGTTTCTTAGGGTATCCAGATGTCCTGCCACGTGTGCCTTTACTCAAAATTATTCAGTAAATAATTCTCTTTTCAACTGCTAATAAAGTTCTCTTGGGGTACAAAATTTTGTATATTTGTTTCAGAAATCCAAAAAGAACATATATTCAAAGTAGTTTTCGCGGCAAAAAAGTTCAGCGCCTCAGAGCCTCAAGAGCAGTCCTTCAAGATATCTGTAATCCTTAAAGAAATCTTTGTCTAGATACCAGTCTGTCCCTTAGTGTAGTCCTCTCCTTCAGTTATTATTCCTCCAGTTGATGTAATCTCTGTGGCAGCCACCAAAAAGGAGGAGCAGGAGTAGCCGCCGCAGTAGCAGTAACAGTAGCTGGAGAGCACGTCCAACAAGTCATCATAAATAACCCCCAGGATGGATTCCTGCTTGGGTCTCTTTCGGTGTATGAGTGTGTATGTATGTGTATCCCTTGGGGGTCACCAAGGAATATAATTTCGCAGTGATTAAGGTAGCCATAGAGGAGAGGGAGGAGGGGAGGGGCGAATAGATGAGTCTGAAGATTAACATTATTATGATAAAGTGTGCGAAGAGTTATGAAGGAGATTCCCTGCTGGAAGCTGTTGAAGTTTCACCCCCCACCCCTACCACTCTCTAGGATTACAATTCCCCAAACGGGTAAGGGGAGGGGGGAAGCTGTAGCTGATGCTGTTACCCAACTTAACCAATCTCTAACTCTCTCTCTCTTTCTCTCTCTCTCTCTATCCCTTCTCTTCCCTCCACGAATACAGCTTCCTATCGGTGAAGAAATGGTTACTACGCAAGAAGCATCAGATCGAACTGGCAAGAAAGCGGGGCTGGAAGGGGTATTGGGTGTGCCTGAAGGGCACCACCCTACTCTTCTATCCGTGCGACTCCCGTGAGGGGCGGAGCGTGGAGGCGGCGCCCAAGCATTTAATTATTGTGGATGGTGCAATTATGCAACCGATACCCGAGCATCCCAAGCGTGACTACATCTTCTGTCTGAGCACGGCATTCGGAGATGCCTATCTCTTCCAGGCGCCCTGTCAGGTGAGTCCTTCTCGGACGGAGAAAGGGGGACCGGAACGGAACGACGAGGGTGTTGGTGAATGGGTGTTGGGAGGGTGACTATGACGATGAGGATGAGTATGAGAATGAGAATGCCACTGCCTGAGGCTCTCATTTTGAGCAGTCAATATCTATGGCGCACACAAGGCGCATCCTTCAAGGAAAACTATGAGGCAAGGCCAGGCAACGGCAAGGTAACTGGCAACTGAAATTTGTTTGCACAAGGATGTGCAAGGATGTGCAAGGATGGATGGAAGGCCCAATCCCAAGCCCGAGCCCGAGTTCAGCGCTCGCGGCCTTTCCACACAGGCCTCAGACGCAGTCTCCTCATAATCGCCAGCCTAAAATGTATGCCACATAAAGCAGAAGCAGAGGCAGCAGCAGAAGACGCATACAGATGCCCTGCCCCCAGATATACATGGATATACATGGCTCACAGATACAGCTACAGATACAGGACGAGGACATGGGCATGGACGAGGACGAACGACGCTGACGTAGGCGTTAACTGACGCAAGCCGCAAAAGGCTCACAAAATGGTCAGTGTAGGGTGAGGCGAGGCGAGTGAGGCGGGGTGTGAGATGTGATTGAGGTGTGGATGAGGCAACTCTCGGCGTTGACTGACTGCCAACTGGCAGATTGCCTTGAACAGGACCTGCAGCTGCAGCAGCAGCAATAGCAACAGCAGCCATAGTTGCAGCCGCATCCTTGTGCCCTAAACTGTTACATGTCTCAAAGGCATACGCTCCGTCCACCCCATCATTTCTTTCTCTCTCAACCTCAACCTCTCTTTTTCTCCTTCTCCTCTTCTTTCAATGTGGCAGTTTGTCAGGTTGCCAACTCCTCTCTACCGTTCCCTCTCTCTCCCCGGGCCAACGTGATTTGTCATTAAATTTGCATAACTGATAGTCAGCCAACGACAGCAATGACGGACGGGGGTGACACACCCGGGGGGTGGTACTGGTACCATGGGGACCACGGACCACCATGGCAGAAGTTCGACGTTTGGCGCTGGGGAGCAACATCAAATTGCTTGCGGTGCATTTGGTCCTGCAATTTGTTACAATGTTTCCTCTTTAACCAATCCCCGTTTCCTTTCCTTTCCTTTCGTTTCGTTTCCTTTGCGCAGGTGGAGCTCGAAAACTGGGTGAACAGCATACATAGCGCCTGTGCTGCCGCCTTTGCACGTCATCGCGGCAAAACGGGAACACTTCATCTCCTCCAGGAGGAGATCTTTCGACTGGAGAAGGCCATTGAATCGGTAAGTAAATACCCACGCAACAACACCATAATATACCATACCATAGCATACCATACGTATGCATGCATGCATATATTTATGTGCCACTCGTAAGTGGATTCCCAAAAACCCAAAATACATTCCACTATACACACACACACACACTGCGATGTTGTGGCAGGATGCAGGAGGCCGAAGGCTGAAGGCATCGTGCGAAAGTATGCGTTGCGGTTGCTGCCGCAGAAGCACCTGGAGAATGTGTGGCCCAAAATGGTGCCAGGATGAGGCATGCCACGGGTACAGGTTTGGATTGCGGTTGCATTTTGTTGTAGTTGAAAATACATATATGCTCGGGCTGGGATTGGATTGGATTGGATTCGAGATGATTCGAGATGTGATGTGAGATGTATGAAGTGGGGAGGGCGGCATGGCTTGTGGCTTTGTTGCTTCTTGAGAGTTAAGTCAATTTTGCCAAGTGGCTGAAACGGCGAATGAATAGAACATGGCCATGTCAAAAGCGATATGCAGGCTGCAGACGGAGCTGCGTTTCAGTGATGCAAGACAGCCCGCCCGAACATGTACATTTCCATCGACGATTGTGCCATGAGGATAATCGTCTTATTAATGCAGTCAGGGCGGCTGAAAGGAAGCCACTTACTGAATTGCGATTATATCAAATCTGTTGCATAGCTTTGAAAAGCGCTGTAATTTACTTGCATGTCAGTGAAATGTTCCAAATGCAACGCCACACGAGTCTACGAATGTATGGTTATTTATTGATTGGGACAAAGGGACGAACCGACTGGAGCGACAGTCGAAGAATGCCTTTTGTTAACTACAGGAATCGCCAGGAATCTCTCACAAGGCTTTGTCTTGTGTATTGAAAAAAGGACTCGTACTCGCATTCGCACTCGCAGTTTTAGGAATTTTTCATCTGAATTGCATATTGAAAACGCATTCAATAGGAACAGGTATTTATTGATTTATGTACACATGTAAATGAAAAATTCAATTTGACAAGAGCTTGAAAGCCAGCAGGAGATATTTAATAGCATACAGCTTTGAAAAGCACTGCACTTTGGTTGAATAATCGAATTAAAGTCTTGTAAATTTTGAATTTCAAATTGAATTAGGGCGCTTCTCAGCAGAGGTTAGTCCTTTAGTTGGGATAGGTTTTAGGTGTAGCTTTTCGATGGGGGATACAAGAGATACAATTTGTTTTTGGAATTCTCGTGAATTCGATTTTGCACTTTTCGCATGTGCGTCGATTGTCGAGGAATATTTCCGCGAAGCAGTGGGGAGCAAGGACGTACCACCCCCATCCCACCACTGATTTGGATGACTGAATTTCATTCGAAATGAAACAAAATTTCACCATTAATTCGCATCGAAATCAATTCCAGTTATGCTCCTGTCCATATCTGAATTCATAGCACCCTTCAAACCTCTCTCAGTCTCTCTCTCTCTCTCTCTCTCTCTCTCTTTCCCACTCATTGGTTAAAGCAATCAAGTAGAAAAACAAATTCCCGCAGATAGATAGATAGATATCTCTGTTAGAGACAACAACAAATTCTCAATATCGCGGAAGTCAACAGAGAAAGAGTGAGTGAGAGAGCAAGAGAGAGAGAGAGAGAGATGGAACACAACAATCGCATTTTCCACATTTTCCGTCAACATTCCCAACCAATTTCTCAGTCTCAGGCGATTCCCCGCGAGATTTGTGCCATTGTAAGGAAAGGGTTGCCAGGAGGGGTGTATTGGGTATTGGGTTCGTTCAATCACTGTGTAAGGAGGGGGTCCGGGTGTGTGCTACCACTTGCAACTATTTATGTATTTGCTTTCGAATCAATTCCCCATCAATTTCGCGGCAAACAGCGTAAAATTTTCTGCACTGCAATTTATTTTCTCTTCCCCGACAACGACAGGGAAACTTTCCTTTGCTGGCAAAAAGGTTGGTGGGCTGGAGGAGGCCAGGGGGCTGTACCTACCAGAGGGAAACGCAAAACAACGACGAAAGAGGGCGGCGCAGGAACAAAAAAAAAAGAAAAGAAGAAGAATATGAGATTGCAAAAGCAAACTGAATTGAACTCGAACTGAAACTACAAGAAATTGCACTTGCCCCACGATAAATGCTCTCTGGCTGAAGCCTCTGGTGGGCTATGGTGGAGGGGATTGAAGATTGAAGATGGATATAGTCCAGAAACCCTCTACGGGCGCAAGGCGCAAGAGGGAAATGGTGAACGAAAGAAGCCCAACGAAAGCGTTCCCAACTCTTGTTTTGAAGAAAGTAAACTTTATTTGTATATTTATTTTTCATCATGTCATTTTCAGTTGTTGTTTCGCTTTGGCTCCACTCTTCATTCTCCCGCTTCGTCTTATTCCTCTTTTTTTTGCCTGTTCTGTTTTCCCCCACTTTACTCTCCTGCTGCTGCTGCTCCTGATGCTGCTGCTGCTGTTGTTGCTAGTTAGTTAGCAGGGACTCCAAAAGACAATTATGTTGTCCGTTCCTGTCCTTCACTGAAACTTGATTCATTCGTCTCTGTCCCTGTCCCTGTCCCTATCCCTGTCGTTGCCATCGCTCTCCTCTCCCGCTGCTACTGCTACTGCTCCTGCTGTCAGCATCGCTGCTTTCATTACTATCGCGGCTGCTGTCTTAGATGAAGCTGATATCTCTGCAAGATATATGCTGAGGAAGGTGAGGCAGTCTGAAAGACTCAAAGAGAGGCCCTTCAAAGGAACCTAAAACAGTCTTTGATTAGAGAGCGAGAGAGAGAGAGAGAGTTAGTGTCAATTCAAGTAGATTACATATAGATAGAGAGCATTCTCTTACCTTTCATGAAATGTACCTTGCTGCTGCTGTGTGCTCTGGCTTCACCTTCTTTGTCTTCTTCTTCTACTGGTTCTATCCAAGGTGTCTTTTGGAATTGGGTAAAGGTGAAGCCTTCCCTTCTTCCCAGAAAGCACGCTCAAAATATGCATGCGAAAATTGCCCACCTTCGATACTACCGATGCTACCGATGCTTATCTCTCATTCTGCTGGTGCCAGCTTTGTGTGGATTCTTGATATTACTGCTGCCACGGAGGTGAGGCATGCGGCATGAGGCACGATGATTTGTCTATTTTGTTTTTAGTTGCAAACTGGAGAGTGCGTCAGAGGAAAGCCATACCTTATCTAAATAAATCTTGCTCCTGTTTCTTGTTCTGTTTCTGTTTGTAGTTTTTTTCTGTTGCTGCTTTCGTTCTGCCAGTACTTCTGTCGCTTATCCTTATCCACATCGTTTTTCATCTTCCTTTCCTCTTCTCTGTCTCTCACTCTCTCTGTCTCTCTGTCTGCCCGCTGACTTCTTGGAGCCCTTTTTTAATTTAGTTTTTCTTTTCTCATTTTCTCTCAAAGTTGAAGTTTGAGCGAGTTCTCTCCTCCTCCCTCCATTTGTCTGCCACTATCTATCCCTTTGGATAAACCATAATTACTTCCTTGAACTGCTGCGTTTTTTTTTTTTTTGCGCTGTCTCCGCCGCAACTGCCGGGCAAAAAACAAGAACCGAGAGAAAGAAAGAAAGTAAGCCAAAAACAGAGCGGAAAAAACCATTGAGCGGAAGTCCGAGATTGCCATAAGAGGGTGCCCCTGCCCCTGTCCCTGTCCCACTCACTCTCTCTCTGTCGCTCCCTGTCTCGCTACCGTTCTGAAGGAGGCGGTGTTCTCAGTTAGCCGAAAAAACTTGTTGGATGAATATTAATTAAATGAGAGGCTTAAGGAGTGGTCCCATAAAATGCTGTTTTTGCATTTTGCATTTTGCATTCGGCATTTGTTGTTAATTAATTTGCTAGAAAAATACGCAAAAAACTAAAACGAGAAGCAGGGGACAGAATGGTAGAGGACGGGTGGAGGAAGTGCCCTGAATGGAATTAAAAGAAAAGAAGAGCAGAAGAGAAAAGGGAAGAGAAGGAGAATGAGAATGAGAAAGAGTAAGCAGCAGCAGAGAAAAGGTGTCACAGCAACGAGCTTCTGTGTTGTTGTTTGCGCCTTTTATGACGCCATGTGTGGGTGCTGCTGCTCTCTCACACTCTCCCACCCTCACACCCTTTCGCCATTTGTGGGTGTGTGCCCCTCTCCTCTCCTCCTCAGCTTTCTACCTACTCTTTCTTTGTATGTGTGTGTGTGTGTGAAAAGAGCAACAGTGTTGTTTCTCCTCTGTCTGTCCCATCTGTCCCTATACGGGGGGGGGGGGATCTTTTTTTTTTACCTTCTGCCTCCTCTCTCCGTTTTATTTCTCTTGCCGTCGCCTTTTGTGTGTGATATGCCCCGCCCACATGCTTGACTGCCGCCTTCCCAGGCCACCACCCGTATGGGATCGCCCTGTTACTGTAGTTGTTGTTTTTTTTTTATAGCTGTCACCTTTCGGAAATAATCATATATGTGTCACGAGGGGCAGGAGGCGCAAGGGTGTTGCAGAGTGTATGCCACGAGGGGGCGGGTGGGGGGTGATAGGGTGAAGGTTTGGCAGCACTTCGCTTCGTTTGCTTTAGCTTTTCTCTAGCTTGTCGCCCTTCCTCTTCTCTACTCTCCTCTCTCTACTCTCTTTACTGCTGCTGCTGCTGCTTTTTCTTTTTCTAGCTATCTATTTTTCTCTTCGCATAAACCAGTCACACACACACACATCCATTTAGATATGTGTATATGTATCTGCACATACACAGATACATACACAGACACATTTACACAATGCAGAGCCGTAAAAAAAAAATAAGAAAAAAATAGTAGTAGCTGGCCGAGCGCGTTTGGTTTTTCGTACGCTCTGGTTTTTACGCTCTAATTACGACTCCTACGACAGGCACGTCCCTCCACTGACACCCTCCCTATTCCCCTACCTCTGCCCCTCGCCATCACCATAACCCACACCACCTGGTGTGCAATTGCCATGCCGGCGCTGTCTAAACAAGGCTCACTTGCTGCCTCTGCCCCCCACGGACCTCATCCCTATCCCCATTCCCAGCCCATGGCTTCTGCTGCTTTCAATTTGCAATGGCGGCTGTCATTTCAGCTCAATAGCAGCTCTCTCCTCACTGCACCCCGCCACCACCCTCTCCCTCTCTCTATCGCTCTCTCTCTATCTCTGTCGTTGCCTCTCTACTGGCTCCCCCATCACGCCTACCAATTCCAACGAACTCTACTGTAGACCCTATCTCCAATCCCCCTGTTGCGCTCTCCTTCTGAACTGATGTTTTTTCTATACCCTCATACAAGAGAGTACTCTTACTTCTAGCAGATGTTTGCCATCATTTTCGACCCTAGAAAGTATTATCCATTCCCGATCAACTAAAAAATCGAATCGAAACTATAGGCAGATCTTCTTTTTAGAAGTTTACACCGCCAGGAATGAATGGAAAATATCAGGCTTCTACAGAATTTGCATATGCATATATGTACATATGTACATATGCTTTTCCCACAACTCACTCAAAAGCCATTAAATTCGAACGATATACGATATATGCAGAGTATCAGAATCTTCGGTATCTAGAAATCAGCATCTCCTATTTGCTGTTAAATTGCTGTTTGCTTTAACATTCAACGTTATTTGTATAAGGTTTTTTCTTTTTTTTTTTAAATATTTTTTGCCAAATGTTTTTTTTTTATTTTTAAACAACTCTCTATGTAGTTTTTTCATCTTTTTTTTGTTCTCGACCACCACAGTGGTTTTCGTGTTTGTGTGTGTGTGTGGGGCAAGAAAGGTTTTGTTGTGGCAGAGCTATCGATTTTAAATAATTGCACTAATTAAATCTTGCATCGTTCGTGAATTGAAAGCTTAATGCAATTTTGTGGGGGAAAGCTGCTGCAAGAGGGACAGTTGCAGAGTGGGGGGCGGGGGAGGAGCTGGTGCAGTACAAATATTTTAATTGCGCTTTATGGAAAGCATTCGACTAAATGAAAATTGTTTTTCTTGACTGCTCAGCTGGAAAGCAGCAGCAGTGGCAGAGCCAGTGCGAGAGAGAGGCTGCCTGGCAGTGATTTAAGATTAAAATTCCCTTTAAACTTTCCGTTGCCTACTCTTGAGGGCAAAACGCACTCACGCATACAACCACGCAGAGCACACACACATACAAGCAGAAGAACTCTTTCACGTACATCTTTCAGCATCCTTACAGCACCCTTACAGCGAAAGCCCTAAAGTGTGCAATTAATTTTATAATAATTAAACTGAAATTCAACCACAACTACCAGGGTTTTTCCCCTCTCAATCTCTCAATCTCTGAATCTGAAACTGCTCACCCTCGCCTCTCAATGGCTCGCCAATCTCTCACGACGAGTATGTATTCATTCTCTCATGTTTCTCTCTATCCTTCTCCCCCTCTCCCTCCCCCTTCTCCCTCTCCCTCTCTCTCGCTGTGTGCCATGTTACATAACCCATAAACCATAAACCGAAAATGTGTGTAAACCCCAAAATTATAATGAAATGCATATTTAGTTAATTTAAACTTGAGCCAAAAACTTTACTTAATTAGACCCCAACTTAAAGCCACACAAAATGTAGCCAGCAAGAAAGTTCCGTCACTGTGTGTTGCAGGGGAAAAGCCATTGTTTTCCATCCCTCCCTGCCTGTCCTCCGTCCCTCCATCCCACCCTTATCCCAGTCCTAGTATTGTGTTGAATTTTCTTTCGTTTCAAATATTTTTTAATGAAACCATAAAGTTTATAATTACCATCAAATTTACTTGTTCTCGAACACCCTCTCTCTCTCGGTCTCTCTCTGAGTGTTTTTCTGTGCAGAGTTTTCCTTGGGAAATGGCAAAAAAAAAAGAAATAGACTAAACTTTGACCTAACACACACACACACCCGCACGCACACACATTGAAAATGGGTAGAGGGGTTACGTGTGGGCGTGGCATTTCATAAACTAATGCCAAAATGGTAAAAATTTATGGCAAGAAATATGAGAAACGAGTTTGAACTCCAAAGTCCGGCACAAAAGGCACGCACAAAAGGGGACATTCGGAGGTATGGGTGGGTTGGGGTGGGATGGGATCGGATGGGATGGGATGGGATGGGAGTGGGGTAGTGGGAACACCCACATATGTATGTATGTGATGACCTATGGCCCAGCACCTACGGAATACCGCCCGTCTGCCACACTGTCGTGGCAGCGTGTGGATAGCGGGGCAAGGCTTTGTTTTTGGCCAAACGTGCGAATATTTTTGCCACTTTTGGTCCGAAAGTTGCACAGGAAATGGGTCTGGCATATGGTTGCAGGCACTGTCCTGACTCTCTGGTCAGGACACGGAACCAGGAACCGGGGACCCATCCTCTAATACCCCCTACTACCCCCTACTACATCTCAACCCCACCAACTCTGCCTCTTGCAGCATGCGTTTGCTTTGGTTTTTGATTTGTTTTTGTTGGGTTAGGAGGAGGCAGAGGTGGTCTTCTGTTGTTCCTGCCTCATGCCTGCTGCATGCAGATGCAAAAATATGCTTTATGTAGGCGATGACAAAAGGGAGGCGTGGCCTGTGTGGTTATGGGCGGAAAATTCAATTCAATTGTCAACAGCCGCCTGACCGACCGACCCGATCCGTCCGTCTGCCTACGGTTCATCCTCTCCGTTCTGGTTGTGGCCACAGACATAGGCGCCAGTTTAGGGGTCTGGGGTTTTTGGGGTTTAGCTTCCCTTTTTTTCCCTTCGCCCCCATCCCCCATCTTCTAGCCTGCCTGCCCCTGTTTTGGTGCCACTCTGCTGCACACTCGCACGTTATATAATGTGGCATCATTTTGTGGTCAGCATTTATGCAGGCCCATATATGTACATGCGAGTACTTCCTACAATTTAGCAGGAGGCCTTTTGTGGACATGGCCTAAAGCTACCCCAACAACCACCCCAATCCCAACCCTTATTGTGCCCTGCTGATGCTCAGCTGTGGTTAAAGGGGGTGACGGGGGGAGGAGGGGTTTGACCCGACCCGCTCTCTCTCTGCCTCTGACTTTTGAGCTGCAATGGAGAGCAGCCATTTAATGCACAAGCCATGTCAAAAGTCATTTCAGCCAAGGCGACTCCATTGAATAACTCAATATCCTTTGGGGCAGGACACCCGCTCCTCCCCCGTCACCGGGCACAACCCCCCTGTGGCTTACTCCTTGTGTTAATTGATTGTTATTGTGTCTCTGGGGCAGTGCTGCTACGAAGGATGGTTGGTGTTGAGGTGGTGCGGTGGTGCGGTGGTGCAAGGACACTGAAGCCATTAGCAGCGGCAAACAAAATATACTGATACCATCCCAGCCACGAGGAGTAGAAGAGTAGTACGAGTCCTTTCCTGCCTGCCAGTGCATGATTATTATTTCAGTCATTGTTTCCACGTTGTGTGTTGCATGTTGTTTTGTGTGGCGGTATAGCTGTGTGCTGGCTGCCACATTTGAGGCATCTTTGGCCTGTCATGCACGAAGCGAATGACAATGAGACAACTCTAAAACAATGATAAAATGTATTTTTTAATTGTACTCCAGAGAGTGTAAACACACACACACACACGTACTAGAATACAACTAGAGAAACCAAAGAGCCATGAACTCTCGAAACTCTCAACTATGAACCGAACCGAACCGAATAGAAATCTACTGTACTATGGTAGTACAGTGTACACTCTGCACAGCGGAAGCGGAAATGGCAGACCAACAACAGCAGAATCAGCAACACAGCAACAAATGGCAATGGCAGCTGGAGCTCTAGAGCTCTGGAGCTCGGAGCTCTGGAGCTGAAGCTAGAGCTTTAGTTCGAGCTTCTGTTTCTACAGAGAGATAAACAGAGAAATTGTCGCATGGGGAGTCGTCATCGGTAGAGGAAGAAGAGGGGGAGGGGACGGAGGAAGAGGCATCCTCAAGTGGCGCTTAATGAAAGCGCAACAGACAACGGCAGGACCGCAGGAACACGACCACACGACAACAGTGTCCCCCTGTACACACACAAACACAGAAACAGAAGCAGAAGCAGAAACAGGAACAGAGCCAGAATCAGTGGGCGAAAAGAAGAGGATAGGACAGGACAGGACAGGACAACTAAATAGGCGAACCGCAAAAACCCATCGTCAAGAAGACACAGAGACAGCAACAGGAGGGAGAGCAGGAACAGGAGTGGGAACAGAAGCAGGAGCAGGAGCGTGGGAATGGAATCCAACTATGTGGAGCAATAATAAAATTCACGGGAATTGAGATGACAGCAGAGGAGTGGAGTGGAGTGGAATGGAATAGAGTGGACTGGAGACCTCAAGCCGGAGACGGAACCAGAACCAGAGACAGAACCATAGCCTCTCTTCGAACTGCGACTGGGGACTGAAAACTGAGGACTGTGGATTGGGTACTGGGGACTGGGAATGATTCTACGACTGCGTCTGCCACTGCGACTGGGGCTGTCACTTAGCGTGTGACAAGTGTCAAAACAAGCAGCAACCGCAGCAGCAGCAGCGAGAGACCGTGACCAGGCCAAAGACAGAAGTGCAGCCAACCAAAATGCTTGAGGAATGGTGGTTTTTGCACCCCTAAGCAAGAGTATACCAATCGCCATGGGGAGGGAGGACCCATTAAGAGAGACCTCAAACTTCAGCTCATAGAAGGTGATATTAAAGGAGAGAAAAAACTCCATTAAAGGCAAACCAGACACCAGGGAAATCGACGAGCAAGAGACCCTTAAAGAAAGAATTAAATGGGAAAAGAGGAGGACGCCACACCAAGTCGAAAGCATTTAAACGCTTTCCCATTTCCATTTCCATATGTGCATGTGCAGGCGACATTTCGCTACCAAAAAGGAAAGGCTTGGCCACAGGTTATGGATCACTGACCAGGAGCTATTGTGCGTGATTTACATTCCCAATTGCATGGCAATTACAAGTCCATTAACATTGCCATTAACCCTTGGAGTGGAGCTCCCCCAAAATGCGTTGGCAGAGGACCCTCTTGACACAAGGGACATGGGACACAGAATGGTCGAGGCGATTAATGGTCAAGCAGGAGAGCGACAGAGAGAGAGAGAGCGAGCTATTTATGGGACACAGAGACAGCGACAGAGAGACTCTTCCCTCGCATATTACTTTGACAAGGACAAACTGTTGCCTGCCTGGTTGCCTGCTGCCTGCTGCTTCTAGCCTTCCAGACACACTGCCACACTGTTTAGTGTTGTAAATAATCACAAAACTGTGCTGGAAGGAGATACTCTCTGCTCTCTGCACTCTGCTCTTCTTCGTCCTGTAGTAGCATTACCCTTCTCCATTACAAGTAGTCTCCTCATCACTGGCTGCCTCTGCCTATGCCTCCTTTCCTTTCCTTTCCGTTCCTTCCTTCCTTCCGGTTTGTGTTTGTCAAATAAGCAGCTTTCCTCAAGTGCCAAATGCCATTGACAGCAGCAGCAGCAGCAGCAGTAGTAGCAGGCCTCCGCTCCGTTCCTCCTTCGACCTCCGTCGTCTCCACTTCGGGGTAGTGTATAATGGGATTTTGGTTTATTAATTACCCAACTCTGAGAGGCTCCCACCGAACGAATGGGGGATATATAGATGGGATGCTCCTCAACATGAAATTATGGTCATTCAATTAAGACAGCAGACAGGAGTATCGATTGTGGAATTATAGTGCTTTACTCTGCTGTACACTGCACACTGTACACCGTACTGTATCCTGTACTGTAGTCCTGTACTGTAGTCCTGTACTGTGAAGCCCCTCACGTACGGGCATTGTGATATCAAGTATACTTACGAAATACGTGCAAATAAAATGCACAAAACTTTTGATTTATTTCCACGTAAAACAAACATTGAAAAGCCTCAACGTCCACACCGCACACACAGGCACGCACACGTAAGCTCAAATAGAGAGAGATGGCCTGAGAGAGATATAGAGACAGTGAGAGAGACAGGTACAACACTCGCGTTTCCCCACGCCCCATCCCCTTCACAGTAGTGCGTTCCTGCAGGGATCCCAGGTCCCTGTTTATGTGTACACATTCATTAAAATGTCGAACATCGAAAGTGCCTATTCAGGTTGTTGGCACGCCCACGGCATAGGACACACGGCCCACGGAACACAGCACACGGCACACGGTGCAATGGTAACTGCAACTGCAACTGCAACATCCAACTGCATCTGCAAATAATTGTCAGCTTACTGGCTCACATTCAATGTGGCATTGTTGATGCTGCCACCAAGAGATAGAGAGTGAGCGAGTGAGAGAGAGAGAGAGAGAGAGAGAGAGACCGGTAGGGATAGACATAAAGGGAGAGAGGAAAACCCGAAATGAAACAATCACGTGCTCCATGAAATCTATGCACGTGAAAGTGGGATTCAAACAGTGCGATGGGTTTTGAAATGGTGGAAATCCACCTACAGCCAGCCCTTCCACTGCAGGGAGACGCAGATAGGCAGAGAGAGACAGAGAGCTGGCGAGTACTGCTGCTGCGGAAGTCAAACGGTATTTGTAATGAAAACAGGGCCATGTATATGCATCTCCCTCTGTGTGGATCTATGGCTCCCAACCCTCTTTCCTTTTTCCCTTTTTTTTGGTGCATTGCCAACGCACTTCAGTCCTCTTGCTCATAGAAGGGGTAGGGGGTAGGGGGAAGGGGAAAGGGCATCCAAGAGATATTTGAATTGCGCCAACAGCAGCAGCAGCAGTAGCAAAGGGGAAAAGGGGGAACATTTTAGCTGCACATGACGCGTGATTTATGTATTTTCGTCAAATGGCAGCCACCGCATCAGCAGCAGCAGTAGAAGCAGGCAGCAGTGGAACAAAGCTGCCATGAAATGCTAATGATGCCCCATGCTTCGAATGCCTTTCATAACCCAACATGAGTGCCGCACTGCAACACCACATATTCGCATACACAGAGAAAGACACACAGACACGATAGAATAACATACTACATTAATATATATACATATATATATATATATATCTCCATATGCATAGACTTGTTTTAACACTTTTGTACCGTTTCTTTTGCAGGATCATAAGCTGAAGCACATGGCCGAGTTGCAGCAATCAGTTGTCACCGATCAGGAGACACGTCATCAGATCCAGGGCCAAATACTGCAGTGGGAAGAGAATCTCGAGCGACTGCACTGCGAACAGTTCCGCTTGCGCTGCTACATGGCCTCGCTGCAGAGCGGAGAGTTGCCCAATCCAAAGGTGAGTTATGGCACATGCCTGCCCTGCCCTGCCCTGCCCTGACTGTCTGCCCTGCCTGCCTGCCTGCCACATGCCACCAGGGCAACCAGGCCACCAAGCAATTAATGGTTTTGGCCCCCGTTTATGGTCACAGCTTAGCCAAAAAACGTGAGAGAGAGAGGGAGAGAGAGAGAGAGAGCGAGAGAGAGAGAGCGATAGAGAGAGCGAGAGAGAGAGAGAGAGTGTGGTAACCAGCAGGAAGGGAGTTAGGCCTCCTCGTTTGGCAGCGGTTGAGTAATTCCTTTACGAGTATTTCCCCCGAAAATACCTTTGAAGAACCTTCTCCGCTTAATCAATACATAATGCAGGGAACAAAACACCAGGCCTAAGCTCTAGCGCCGCGTACGCCCCCGTCCCTGCTCCTGTTCCAAAATTAGCAGCGAACCATCGTGCAAACATCAAAACCAGGCTTCACAGTCCCGTTGAGGGCTTAAGACCCGCACAATACAGCCAACTGCCGAAAATCCCCCGAACAATAATGTTTTACCCCCACTCCGCGCCCCACTCTCCCCAGAGAAAACCCGTTTACAATTTTCTTCTAAACCCTTTACGTGTACGAGTTGTCTATAATTACCTCTACCTATTCGCACAATGGCTGTTGTGTCTGCTGTCCTCTGCTGTCCTCTTCTGTTCTGTTCTGTCGGTCTGCCACCGCCACTTCCAAATCTAAGGCAAATCAAACCCCGAACATGCACAATTAATCGCCATAACAAAGTTTAAGCATCTTAAATGAGCTTAGTGGTAACGACGTTTTCCCCTAACTAAAGGAGAGCTGTGGGAAAGCTTGCAAAAAGATAGAGAGAGAGAGAGAGAGAAAGAGAGAGAGAGAGATGTTTGAGGCACTGACTGACTGGCTGACGGGCTGAGTGGCTGAGTAACTGGCTGACTGAAGGGGGTTGAAAAGAACATCCATGGCAGGAATAAGGGGTACGTACTACTCTCCATGTGGATAGAGGTGCAGTGAAAAGCAACGTTATTTATTATTAATAACCACAAAATGCAAACAACTTCAGACCAGACCAGCACCTGTGAGGGGAGCACAACTTCACTTCACTCCACCTCTCTCGCTCAAAGGATTATTTGCCTAGTAGGAGAAGATGCTCACTCTTTTTTTCGAATGCTTTTCAGTGTGAGGATTATGCCCGAGCAAATAAGATTACTTGTGTGGTCGGTCTCTCGTAAAAAGCTCAACCTTTTGACTTGCATTTATAACACTCTATTCTTTCTCTATTTCTCTATATGTATTTTAAAATATATTCTTGTATTTATTTCCATCCACAGTCGCTGCTCACTCACGTGTCCAGGCCAACAAAGAATACGCTGAACAAACTTGGTGTGTTTACGGTCTCCTCGTTCCACGCCTTCATTTGTGCCCGTTCCCCGTCGCTGCTCAACAATCTGCTCGCGGGACGTGGTGCCACCAAGCGACGGCCACCAATGCTGTCGCGATCGAATAGCGGCTCCAGTCGTCGCTCCATGCAGGTGAGTCCTGTCCTTCCTTGTTAGCGTATGTGTGCGTGTTTATGGGGGTATCAATGTGTGCGTTGCAATATGTGTGTGGATGGTCTGCCATCAAGCGGCGGCCGCGGTGACGGCACTGGGGGCGTATGCGTAATAAAATTATTTCAATTTTAAACGCATTTATGGCTCTACCCACGACTTTGTATCTGTATCTGTGCGGGTTTATGTTTATAGTCGTCTCTTTATGTGTGTGTGTGTGCATTTATCTCTGTGTATCTGTGTGTTTGAGTAATTGAATTTTTATTTAAGGCAACGGAAATGGCATTAAAAGCTAAATTGAGCACTAATGCCTCGAATGGCGAATGGTGGATAGCGGATGGCCACCAAAAAAAAAATATATATATATATGTGTGCTGTGTGTCCTCTTGCAAAGAGAATGGACGAATGGAGCCCCATCGTCCATTAGAACTTGTTGTTTTTGTATATTTCTTTTTGGCTTTTATAATTTGCATTTAATGGCCATCAAAAATTACAAAAGAAAGAAAATGAAATGGAATTTATGGAAAAGAGAGAAAACTTGGCCAAAGAAAAATATTTGCATATTTTTAAGTAAACAATTCGAGGCGAATGGAATCAAATGGCGATCTAGCACACTCCCTCCAACTCCAACCCCGACCACCCTAATGACCTCATCATCAAATTGAAATTATGAAGAAATCCACTCCAAATGCTGTGATTAAATTCACCCACAAATTACTCAAAGAGAAAGTTCCACAACAGATTTCATCCTTGGGATACTTATTTGATAAACTCCAATTAGTATAACCAATTTGTGCATATATCGTTCATACATACATATATACGAGTAGACATACACATACATATGTACTATATGTATATCGTGTACTCATAATGAAATTCATTTCATAAATTCAATTTATTTCGATTATTGACAAAATAATCTTGTGCACAGTTCGGATTTCATGGGAGATGGACCCTCTGACTGACTGACTGCCTGCCCCACACGCACACACATACACACACATACACATACACATACAAACACACACGAATTTCACTTCATTTCCAATTAAATTTGCCAACGCTGCAGAATTGCCTTCCTTCCACCCACGAAAAAAGGATGAAAAATACTACTTTCATGGCATCCATACATATTATATATCCATACAGATATATTCATGTAAAAACAAATGAAATGAAATAACATAAATGAGAGGAGCGACAGAGCGACCCCACCATCCACACGATGCTGGCTGTCGCCACTCGGTTTCCATTCGTTTCTGGCTGAAAATTTCGTTGTAAATGCGCTGAAAATTCAATGAATTTGAAAAATGTGCATTTGATTTGGTTCATTTTGCACTCCTTTCCTCTCCATTCCTCTCCTCGCTCCATCTGGTTCTGCCTGTGACTGCATTTCATTTTTGCCATTTTACGGAACATGTCAACTGCAATGCAGCACAAAGTGCATTGCAACCAGCAATTCAAAAATTGAAAATAAAATTAAAACTTTTCCAAAGCAAATTATCATTGGCAGTTATACTGCTACTGCTGCTGCTGCTGCTCGTACGAGTGCATCAGCACCCAATAAATATATAAAAAAAATATATGTAAAATACCTAGAAAAAATATAAAACGAATAAATGCAACTAAAATTGAATCAAGTGCCTAGCCATTGGCATCCATCCCGGATTCCTGACAGTAAATCAAACTTAATCAGACACCAAAAAAAGTCAAGTGTCGAGTGTCCGAGAGGATACAAAAAATTCCATATTTTCAAGATGGATCCTTAACAAAATCCTAATGGAGTGTGGTTTTAAACAAGGAAAAAGACACCTTTGGGAAAACGGAACACAGCCTAATTTGACTCCGAAATTTGTGTTTAATATGAAATTCCACGTAAAACTCTCTGGAACTCTCAAGAAATCCGAACTCGAATCCGCAGACATCAACTTAAAAATTCGTAAGTTCTTTGAAAAAATCATCTAAAAAGCCCTTGTGAATTTGTTTAAATGAGCTATAAATATGAAAAGATCATGAATGAATATTACAGCATTTGAGGTTTCTTTTGGAATGGCAATTTCTTGCACGAAAACCCTATCTATCATTCCGGTCTCATACACCAAAACCAATTTAATTGTTGGCTTAAGGTTCAGGGAATTTCTTATACGATACTCGTACTTTGCATATCCAGAAAAGTCCTTCATTCTCATGCAACAGCCACAGCAACAGCATCTGCCGAAGCTGTCAGCATTCCACATATGTACATATGTACGAGTATCCTTGTTCTTTATTTTCATGAATATAAATTTGATGTATTTTTGGTCCTGGCATAATGATCCCGTAATCGATATGCAAAATTGTTATGCAATGGCTTGTCCTTTTCACGGTTGCTGTGCCAGCCAGACAGCAGTCCTTATTTGTCACAAAGCAATGGCTGTGGATGTGGCAACTGCCAAACTAATTCGATTGTCTCCGGCAAAGGGTGTGTGTGTGCGTGTACGAGTGTATTACCTGGTCCAAAAACCAGCTGCATCGAGAAACTACCAACTCCAGACCGATGTGGAATGGAGGAGCAGAGGAGCAACCATTGCCAATGGCGGCTGCCAATACAAATGCAATTTCCAGTAGCCGACAACTGGCAGCTGGGCCACCTGATTCGTTTACAGATGCAGTCGGACCCTCAGAACCAAAATGGGAACAGGAGATGGGCGATGGGAGATGGGAGCTGGAAGAGAAGCAGCCAGCCAGCCCCATCATAGGGTTAACATTGTACAAGGATAAGGATGAGGATGAGGACGGGGATGCGGATGCGGATGACGTTGTGGAAACTGTTAAGCATTTTAACTGAGTTTTCTTCGAAATTGTGTGAGTGCGGGGGCAGGGCACAGATCCTCCTCCTTTGGTTCGTGGTCCGTGGTCCGGGTGCAGACGGAATTCGCGGCTCCTGCTACTGCTACTGCTTCTGCTTCGACTGATGTAATGCTGCTGCTGGCGACATTTTTCATTACGTTTGAGGGGTGGTGGTACGTTGAGGGAGGAGGGCGGGGAGATGGGACAGGGGCATGCAACATCGTCAGCGACGAACGTCAGCGTCAACTGCGGGTGAAAATGTGTGTTTGCTATTTTTCAATTTTCACTTCCGTGTGGATATATGTATGTATTTGTATCTGTATCTCTATGTGTGTGTGTGTGTGTGTGTGTGTGTGTGTATGTTGCAAAATGTCTGTGCCTGACTGCTTAATGACATTGTACGTAAGTCCGTCCCCTACGTCTACGTCTACGTTCTGCATCTGTATTTGTATCTGCGGCTGCAGCCGGCTGTGTCCGTGCCCGTGTGAGTGTGTGTGTGTGTTCACTCCTGTTTATCCAATCGAATTTTCTGCCTTTTTCCAGATGAATTCACGTGACGAACCGGAAAAAACTTTCAAAGTTGCAATGCCCGACAATGCTTACTCGACAGTTTATCTACGTGATGCGATGTCTGTCGAGGAATTCCTCGCCAGCGCCTGCGCCCGTCGCAACCTCAATCCCATGGAGCACTTTGTGCGCGTCAAGAAGCGACGTGACATGGAGGATCACAATTACTTTGTGCCGCATCGCAACGATCTGATTGAAAATTATGTAAGTACACATCACATATAATCAAAGCCAGAAATGCCAGGAATGCCAGGAATGCCAGATAGGTAGACAGCGTGACATTCGCAGTCACAGTCTCAGTCACAATCAGGGAAGGAGGTCTCCTTCTCCTCCATCTCCCCTGCATAACGAACACATTACCAGTCGGTGAGGGGGCCCTTGCGATGTCTGCGGGTGCAGCAGCAGCGGCTCCAACTTCAAGTTCAATTCAATTTATTGAATCACATCGTATTGGAAAGGGAATGGAATGTGACAATTTGTCGAGCATTTAATCCAAGATTGATGTTAAATTTAATGCGACTAAAGCAAAGTGCCAAAGAGGAGCTGTAAATTTATAATTTATGAAGATTATAGCAGAACGGAGAGAATAAGATAAAGTTAAAGATCTTTGGAGTGCACTTTATGACAAAAAATAGGCAATTTATCCCTCTCCCTAAGTACAATTTATACCATTTCATAAATAATATATAATAAACATAAATTGTACGTAATTTAGGTAGGAATTATACCCAACTTTGTTATAAATTTTACCTAATTTAGGCACCAGATACAAACCGTTTTTGGTATACATTTCCATAAATGATTTTGTATATCTTTTGTATGCCTTATTTTGGGATTAATTATACCTAATTTAGGAGTCCTAATTTAGCCATGAACAATACCATATTTGGGAATAGATTATATCTTATTCGGGCATACATTTCTCATAGTTAACATATGTATGTATTTACATATGTATAGCAGTATCTTACAATCCCCGAAGAACAACTTTCAATCCTCAATTAGCTTAGCTTTCTGTTAAATTACTCATAGGTATAACAAGAAATCATAGGTCAGAGATCTGTTCCCTTATTACTCGTTAAGGAACATCTGTAATCGTTAGACACCCATTGCTCCATCCAAAAAATGAGTGTGACTGCACTTTGTCTTGCAACAAAATACGAAATATTTTCAGAGCGCACCACCACCCCCCGGTGGCGGTACTCTTCGATGCTGAAAGCATAATGCCATAAATTAAAAACTTTCCCGTTGGCATTTTCCCTTCCACTTGGCACCCGATTAGCCGTCTGCTAGGTGAGACTTTAGCCAGCTGCCAAGTCAGCCGCTGGCTGTGAAAACTTTCCGCCCTCTCCATCTCTACGTTGAAGTTGCATCTCCATCTGAACTTCGACCTCAACAACAAGCCAGTAAATACTATTGGCCGTGGCAACTGGCGATTGGCAATTGGCAAATGGCAAAAATGTGCAACTGGCAAAAATGAAAAAGTTTCTTTCTCCCTCTCTGGTTGCGCTGGTGGCAGTTCAATAAATTTTCGACAACAACTTGAACAGAACTCGCAGCAACTCCACTCCATCAATGGAGTGGTGTCCTCCTGCTCCTCCTTCATCTTTCATCCTTCATCCAGCATTCAGCATTCAGCATCGAGCATCCTGCATTCTGATTGCTTGCATAACTCGGCTAATTTGGTACTCAACTTCGGTCTCTCTTTCTCATTTTTTTCCATCTGCCATCTCTTTTTCAGCTACATAATCATGAATTCGTGGAGGTTTGCATGAAAATCTTGTACCAGGTGGAGCTGCAGCGTACTACCCTCGAGCAAATGTGGGGCTTCTCCGTGGAGGCGGAATTGATTGAAAATGCGGAGCGTCAGGACGAGCTCTGCTGCTATGTGAGCCGCGTGGAGGACAAGAGTGTAGCCATGCATAATGGTAAGTACGAAATAATTTAATTTCCAAAAATATACCACAAAACAAGACAAATTTTGGACGAAACGAGATGATAATTAACGAGATGAATGAAATAGAAACGAGACGAAGTAATGACAAAACGACACGAAACAGGATGGCAATTTAGTTTAAGTAGAAGAAAGAACTGCCTTCATTTGATGAAATAGTGCATTTCATTTAAATAAATTTGTACGAAAAGAGAAATGAGATGAATATCGTACAAGATATGATATAGACGAGATGAAACAAGAAGAAACGAGACGAAATAAAGACCTAACGAGACGAAACAAGATGGGAATTTAGTTTAAGGATGCGATCCGCATTCAGTTGATGAAATCGTGCATTTAATTTATGCCATTGAGGTGACGCAACGGACGAAGGAGATGAAATTCATTCTTTGTCCTGCTCTATGACAACTTCCCTCTCTGCCCCACTCTCCTTCTCTCTGGGGACTCCACTCACCTGGTCGCCCAAAGCGAAACAATGTGGCCCAATGTTGCCAAGAAAATTATAAAGTGCCCTGCTACTCCCATTGCTGTCTGGTCTGCCTGCTGCTCGCCTGCTCGCCTGCCTGCCTGCTCTTTTCTGTAGTTGTATGCTTCTTTTATATTTAAATGCTTTTCACTTTTATGTCAAAAAAAAACACACAAAAAATAGCAAAGAAAGAACGAACGAAAGAAAGAAAGCCAGAAAAAAGGAGGAGGAGGAGCAGGAGCAGAGCTCCCCCTGCTGCGGGAGGCGAAACTTGAGCAAACTCACTTTGGTCTACAACAGAGCCCGAGTCGAGTCGAGTCAAGTGGAGTTTGAGCCAGGCTGGAGGAGGATACCTTGATACCTGGGAGATGGTGATGCTGATGGGAGGGGGGAATAGAGGGATTGTATAGAGCCTGCCTGGCAGCTCCTGGGGGCGTGCAATGCGAAAAGTCAACTGTCAGCGCTTGTTTGCCAGGGAAGAAGCGGGGAAAAGCAGGGAAAAGAAAGGACACGATGACGATGATGGTGATGAGCAGCGCACTCGAAATGTTTGCCAGGTGTGTGCAGGGATACTAGTACTTTGGCTACAGCCATTGCGGCGGCGGTGGGTCCTTAAAGGGTTTTGCACAGGGCAGAGCGCAGCGAGCGACATCTTAGCCGGCTCCTGTTCCTGCCTCAGCTTCAGCTTCAGGCTCCTTCTCCTGCTGTTGTTTTTCTATCACTTAAAATCAACTTAAGTTGGCATTTGCATTCGCCGGCACGAGGAGGAGAAGGACGACGAGGACATGGAGTCAAGTGGATGTAGTCGAAATGCCACTAGAACAGCGCCTTAAATTATGGAACTGACATCCTTCCTGACTCACCCCACCACCATCACAACCACCACCATCACCACTCTCAGTGGGGCAGGTACGAAAACTGCAATGCTGCACTTGGCAAAGTGATGAACCGAAAGAACATTTCTCGCTCCTCCTGCTGCAGCAGCAGCAGTGGCAGTGGCAGCGGCAGAAGCAGCAGCAGCAGAAAACTCATTAAGCACGTCGAGTGCAAGTGCGAGAGTGGCGCTCATTTGGTTGGTTTTGAAGGCGACAACGAATCAAAAATCCATGAAACAATGCACACGAAATTCGCTGGAAGGAAAAGGAAAAAAAACAACCGGGGGAGAGGTAAAAAAAAAAAAAAACCAAAAAAAAATTAAAGGGAAATGCCGCCAGTCGGTGCAGACTTGTGCTAATGACTTTTCCGATTGAGCAAATGTTGCATTAGCTATGGGGAGGGGGGCATTTCCTGAAACAATTGCATAATTAAATGTGGGGGATCTTTGTTTTGGATTGGACCATTTCCAACGAAATGGTTCCCCTTTTAAGATTACGAATACGACGATTGTGCAAGATTAGGGATTCAATAAGTGAAAACTTTCGTTGGGAATGAAGGAGCCGAACCTTCGTTTGAAAGGTGCCAAACCTGATTTCCGTGAATGAAATACATTGGTTTCTAAAATTCTAAAATTGGTTTTCGTATAAAAAGCATTCTCATGCAACATTACGTGTACGACGTGTTGAACAAGCTTTAAGTGAAGCTTTTGTTTCCCTCTCCCAGTCTCTGTCCCTCCCGCACTCATTGTAGTGGCGTGTGTATGCATAAATTAAGGACTCAGGACTAGCATTTACATTTGCAAAACGCAGAACGCAATACGAAACTTTCTCTGCCCCTCTTCTCCACTCCGGAGATAGAGATGATTGAGGAGAAAGGGAGAGCGGAGAGAGCGGAGAAAGGGTGCGTGGAGTGGAGTGGAGTCGAGTGAAAAGCGGTGGCTGAGTACAATTGAATTTAATGGCTATTAGCATGTCGAAAGACGCAGCTCTTAAGCAGCAACCGCAGAACAAAGCCCGAAGCTTGGACCCAGACAACATTTACGAGGAGTAAATTGCACAAAGTTGGGGGCTGGCCCCCAAGCTGGAGCAAAACAAAAACAAATCCTGACCGCAGCATTCAAATGCAAATGTGGCACAGAAGCGGAAAATTCTGGCCACTTTTCCCCAGCTAATTGTGGAATGGTAACGAACTGAAGAAAGAGAAAGAGAGAGACAGAGGGAGAGAGAGAGAGAGAGAGAGGCGTTGGCTTTGATGAAAATGTGGTGTGGACTCCAAACAGCAGCAGCAACAGAAGCAGCAGAAGCAGTCTTAAAGTCTTAAGACTTGGCTTCCAACTGCATCTGGTCTTGAGTCCTGGGTCTCGTTCCTGAGGCCAGTATGTGCACAAAAGTTGAGCCGTTCGAGTGGCACAACTTTGGCGTTGAAACAAGCGTGGCAAAGCATTTGGCAAACACGGAATAACAATTTGCTCAAGCTTCTCTGGAGTCTTGGAGCCAGCGAACCGCAAAAAGAGAGCGAACGTGTTGACAACCCATGCATATGCCATGCCACAAGGGAACGGGAGAGCGGAGAACGAAACGGAACGAAACGAAACGCAACGCAAAGGATAAGGCACCACCACCGCAATATAAATAAAATTTGTCTATTGCCAGAGCCAGAGCCAGACCCAGAGCCAGACCCAGAGCCAGAGCCAGAAATAATCCCCATTCACAATCCCCAATCCCCATTCCTCAGATACAAGTAAAAGTACAAGAGAGAAATATAAAATATATATACATATATATGCATTTTATATGGTAAATCGCATGTGTCATGCGATGGCAGCATTAAGATGTAAAAATCCGTTTAAATTGTAACAAATGCAGAAGGAGATATCTCGAGGGAGAGAAGATATAGATGGTAGACGTCGTAGGTGAGCCAGCTAGCCAGCCAGCCAGCCAGAGGTAACGCATAAAATACTGCCACGGGGCATGCCACACACCACACCACACCACACCCCAGACTATACCACACCATACACATACAATAGATGTACATATCTGTCTATCGAACTTTGCCTTAAGAAAATGTTGTCGCTGGTGCTGCTTCTGGGTTCTGGGTGCTGGCTGCTGGCTGCTTGGTGCTTGGTGCTGCACCAACAATGATAAGCGACACAAGTAATGTTGCAACTGCGACTTGAATGCATGTCGTCAACAGGAAGAAGACGGCTCTCTGGTGCAGGTTCTGCTGCCTGGTGCTGTTTGTGGGGCAGGTGGGGAGCGTAGGAGGAAAGTGAGACAGGTCGAAGCCTGGCGGAGAATAACCAACATCCATGGGTAAAATAAATGTTGTAGAAAACTCACACAAACACATAAACACACGAGACGAGTCCTGCAGACAAAGTAGAAAATGCTAACGAACGCAGAGCACCAAAGGGAACGAGAGAGAGGGAGAGAAAGAGGTCTGTTTGTATATAGGATAGACAGAGAAAGAGAGAGCTGACGAAGGGATAACGTGGCGTATGAACAATGCAAAAAACCACAATGCTCTTGTTGTTATTGTTTTATAGAAAGAAGTAGAAGCAGCAGCTGAAGACATTCCGCTTATCGTTTGTTATATAAAAGATGTCAGTGGTCCGCACACAGCAGCTGCAGCAGCAGCAGCAGCAACAGTAGCAGAAGCTTCAGCTGCAACAACAGCAGCCACACAATTGTCAGACATTGATTCCCGTTGCCTCCCGAACCCCACCTTGATTGCAGTAGCATTAGAACCTGTACCCCGACTATCCCCAACTTCTCCGCAGGTTTTCTCTATTGTCTAAGCGTATCCTCAACCACACAGAACAGAGAACAGAACGGAGACAAAAACTAACAATACCTGCAACAGAATCGCTAGTTGCATGTAACATCTACTCATACACACACACACACACACACACACACACGTATTGTAGCAGCAGCTGTAGCTGTAGCTGTATCTGTGTAGCCTCCACTAATGCTGTCTATCCAATTGCAGGCATTATCAAAGGAGACGAAATAATGGTCATCAATGGGGCAATTGTATCCGATCTAGATATGATGTACTTGGAGAGCGTCCTGCAGGAGGAACAATCGCTCAGCATGATGATGCGGTAAGTTATGACATAGTCCTTGTTTATGCTCCATTTAACATCTGTTCGGTCTGCTGTTTGGTTCGACCTGAATTTATAAACGAATAAAGTACGAATAAGAGTACGAATAAGGGTATCCACGACATACAATATGTTGTCCGGCTGTACGAGGCTATCTGTAGGAGCATGTCCTCTGGCTTTTGGCCTCTGACTTCCATTGTTTAAATTTCAGTTATATGGATTAATTAACTATTTTAGTCGCTTGTCATTTTCGCCTCCTGCTCTGTCTGTCAATTAACCCACGGCCTTTCGCTTGATGGGACAGCCGCTGCTGGCTGCTGCCTGCTGGCCTGTTTTATGGGTGTGGGCCCCGACAAAGTGTAATGTAATATCCCGGCCATTGTTCCCCATTGTACGAGTATGCTCTCTGCTGTGGCCTCTTTGATGGCCAATCAAGTTGGATGATCTCTGGGGAGAACTGACGAACGGTCGCACGGTCGAACGGAAACGCCTCTGCTGATTTCATTTCAATTATATTTATGCAAAAAAAAAAAATAAAATAAAAAGAGACCGAAGCGAGACGATGCAAGGCGCGATGCGATGAGCCATACGGATTATCTGTGTTAAAAGCCATTTCAAAATTAAAAATATCCCATGTACTGATGCTGACGCTGATGTTAATTAAAACACATCCTTTACATGCAATCAGGTTTCTATCTATGTATCTTTTCCTCTGGTCACAGAGGACCACTCAAACCGCTCTGCCACAGACCACATCAAGTTTTTCGGGCGGGGGGAAAACCCCATCCTGGGGAAAGTCCTCCCAAAATGTCAACAATCGACAAGCTTTGCTAATTTTTGATGATGTTACAGCCAAAGAAGTTCCCATACCATCCCCCTACCTCCCTGCAGCCCTGCCTCCCCTACCCACCCGACAACACAAAAAATTGAAACTAAACCAAAAGCAAGAATTGTTTCGCAACAATTGAAAAAAAAAAAAATTGGAAAAAAAAGAGTTGAGGAAGCGAAAAAGAGTAGCAAAAAAAAAATGAGAGAAGCAACGATGTTAAAACCCAAAAAATGTTCCATGTACATTCTCGAACCATTTTTGGTTTTATAGTTTTTCAGCAAAGTCAACAACAAGTTCAAGCCGCAGCTGGAAAACTGTGGAAACGACGAGGAAAATGGGGTGGGGTGGAGGCAAACCCAAACACGTTGCCAGGCCACGTTCTCTCTGGTTCGTGGGGCACTTTGTTCCGTTTCGTTGACCAGCACGGTTCTCCCCACCATTCCTGCTCGTACTCCCTGCTGCCTGCTGCCTGCTCCCTGGTCCCTGGTCCCTAGTCCTGTTCCTTGTGCCCTGGTCTATACAGCTCTTGCTCTTGCCAGGCATCACCTACCTTTTGGCACCCAGCCGAACGGCATTTTGATAGCTAGCCTAATTAGCTTCTCTTTATGGAAAACGAAAACAGAAAGCTTTTGTGCTAAGCGTTTGTGGAACCGAACCAAATGCTGCTCCCCAGTTTCCCAGCTCCGACTGCCAGACTCCCCGTCTCCAGCTTCAGTTTCAGCTTCTGCTTCAGCTCCTTCTCTCCCTCCCTCTTCTACCATTTTCCATTCAAATTATGCACGTTGCGAGCATTTTCCGCATCTTTTGCTAATTTCGCGCACTGACACAGAAAAAGGTCACGTCGTCGGCCAATCCCCAATCCCAAAAACCCCAATCCCCACCAATCCTCTCCAGTCCCCACCAATCCGCAATCCCGAGTTCCGAGTCCAAATTCAGGTGATTCAATACGTTTCGGTTGTTTGATTTCGTGGGTCAAAAAACGGATATTATGCAAATACTCGAATTAATATTATTTCTCTTTTTGTTTGCTTCTTTAGATCTTCCCGCACAGAACCACCAGATCTAGTGGGGATCATGCGTGTGACGGATGATATGATTGATTCGCTGGTGTGTCCACCGCCGCCGACAGATCCGCCCGTGATGAGCGAGGAGATGATAACTGGATTGATTGTTCCGGCGCCCGGTTGGAGTAAGTACACAAACAGAGAGCGAGCTTTATTATTCCTATGGCAGGTATCCTGCGTGGGTGGGGATATTCGGCCATTTTAAAACATTTAAACGGGAACAAAAACGGGGGAAATATGTTGGAAAAAAATAAGAACCGCAACGCAACATTCATCAGCTCGGTTGGCTACAACAAAAGCATACTAATCACGGCTATGGTTACGGTTCCGTGTTCGTGTCCGTGTCTGGGGTCGCGGTGTGCCATGAGCCTTGACGTAAGGTGCATGAATGTGTATGCGTGTGTGTCTGTGTGTTTGTGCAACGGAAACGAAAAAGCGCATTTCCGGGCGCGCATGCGAATTTGCAAAGTTCATTAAAGTAATTTATATTTTTTTTTTTTTCATTTAATACTGCCTCTAGACAACAGCCAAAAGAGCGAGAGAGAGAGAGAGAGAGGGGGAGGGAGAAGGAGAGGGAGTGAGTGTGTAAAAGAGAGGGCTCAAAAGAGAGAGAGAGAGAGAGAGAGAGAGAGGAAGAGTAGTACCAACAACAATTACATCAATAAGTAAAACGGTTGAGAGACAGAGACGGGGAGAAAGTGAAAGGGTTGCTGAAGAGGGGTTGGCTGTAGGTTGTGGGTGGCATGTCGTTTCGCAACAACAAAACTACATAATTACAGGATTACAAACTGCAGCCACACACAAACACATACACACGAACACACACATGCACAGATACATACCCACTGCACTCAAAAAGCCGAAGTGGCTAAGAACACAAAACAATTAAAAACCAACAAACGCAACGGCAACAGCAGCGGTAGTGGTAGTGCTAGCGGTAGCGGTAGCGAAACTACAACGAATTCCAACAAGAACAATAGGAAAGAAGTGGTTGATACCCTAGAAGATCGATGGTATGCCATTTCAGCGCTCTATATATAGTAATAGGATATTTAGTGATTATAATAACTATGTATAAGAGTTGTGTTTCGAGCCGCAAAAAAAATTATTTTTAAGCTGTGGCAACTGTAGAATTTAGTAAATATAGTACAAAGATACGATACCATTTTTATGGGTTCTTGAATGCGTTGCTTTTAATGCCACAAAATCATTATGTCCTCTGAAAGGGAATACCAAACAACCACTGAAAAAAAAAGCAGCAACAATAACGAGAAATACCACAACAACGAGTACGAGACCATCAACAACAACAACGAGAACCACAACAACAGGAACGAGTACGGGAATCCACAACAGCAACAGCAACAGCAACAACAGAAACAACAACAGCAGGAAGAACAGGCGTGTATGCTGTACACAAAATGAAACTTTTGTTGTTGCGGCAAACAATTAAAAGGCACAGAACGAAACACTAAAAAAAAGGATTAAAATAAAACAAAATAATGCAACAACAAAACAAAAATTGTAGCAGAAATTAAACGACTGCCACACACGCGTACATATGTACATATATGTATGTATATTTATATGTACATATATGTATGTACAATGTATATACTATATATCCGCAAACACATATGTGCGTGTGTGTGTGCGTATTAATATATATTCCTTCTTTCTTTTTATTTTTTTTTTGACACACATATGGGAAAAGCGGGATATGAGATGAGCAGGAGTAGAAGCAGCAATAACAGAGAACAATCAAAGAGTGGAGGAGTGGGAGACTGGGAGATGGGGCAGAGAACTGATAACAGAGAGTCTTTTTTCCCCTCACTTCCCTTCCATTCCAGTTCTTAAATTTTCCACCGAAATTGTTGATTGATTCCACTGCCACTCGTGCAGTGCAATCAGAATCATGCCCCAACCAACGAGCGCTTCTGCATGGCTAGTAAATTACCAAAATTATAGGGAGTGTTGCCCCTTCAATTCAACACGATTTCCCATTTGAATTTTCCCACCATATAATTGTAGATTTGTCAATAATTGATGAATAAAACTTTTTACAAAGAAGTCAATGAAGTCAATGAAGTCAAAGAAGTCAATGGATTTGAATAATCAATGCCGACAGAATTCGAATCTTGAAGTGATTTCTCTGTCTGAATCAATTAATGTTATTGAATTACCAACAAAGGGTAAGAATCAACCCCTTCCACTCTGCTCCCCCACTTCACACCACTCTCTCTCTCTGTCAGCCAATCAAAAATGTATCCATCCCTTGAATCCAGCGTAAAATCAGTGCAGTGCAGTGCTGTGCAGCAATTAATATTATTATTGAATAACCAAAAATATGAAACTTTCTCGTTGTACGAAAATACAGCACTGCTCTTAGAAACAGAGTCAAATATCCACAAAAGTTGGTAACCATTGAGAGGATCATTAACCCCAGAAGAAACTATTGCAGAGAAGACTTCTTGCCAAGTTGTTTATGTAGTATCCTCAACTCGATAGGGGACAAGGGTTAAAAGAATTTCCCAACTTGAGGTCTCCTCAAGCGTATCTCCTGCCATAAACAAGCTACGGCACTGGTCCTGGTCCTGGTCCTGCACAAGTTCTCGTACTTTATTTAAAGCCACTAAAACTGAAAAAGTTATTTGCCATCGACAAATTCAGCTTGGCACGTCTAGAAGTTATTAGCTCTAGCTCAAGTAACAGAAAGGGAACAAGGCACAGGACCAAGACGAAGACTAAGACCAGAACCCACACCCAGAACCAGACCCGGGTCCGGACCCGAGCCCGAGCCCGGACCAAGACTACGTGCAATTTGGCAAAAGGAGACCGCAAACTAAAATTTATAAGACGGCAATTTCCAATATTCCTCGTACGTATCCTCCACGAACACGTGTGTGGTGTGGTATGGTGTGGTGTGGTGTCAAATTTGTAACGAAAATGTTCATAAAATTTGCTGCTACCGAAAATTTGCATGCACGGAAGGCAAAGACAAGACACCACCAGGACGAGGACGACAACGACAGCTAGAACGAGAACGGAACTCCAAGGCGGGTGTTCAAGGACATGGATTTTAAATGCTTCCTGGGTGCTGGGAAAAACTACTTCCAACTATATGGAACAAACACAAATATACTCACTCGTAGCCACTATATACATACAGAGAGGGTATATATATGTACATATATATATATATATATATATGGGATTTGCTCCCTCATACGAGTACCAGTATGTATGGGCCATACATTTTTTTCGGTTAAAAGCGTCTCTCGTTCCGCATTTCCCCCGCACTCTCTCTCTCTCTCTGTCTCTGTGTGTGAGTGTGGACGTTGTGGCAAACACATTGCAGCAATAATCATTACAGCTTGTTGTTGTTTCTGTTGCTGTTGCTGTGGTTGTTGCTTCTGGCTGTTTTTTGTCGTTATTACTTTTGGCTTTGAGCCGGTCGCTGCCATAGTAAGGCTTGAGGTTGGCAGGGTAGGGTGTAGAGACGGAAGCAGGACGCGTGCCATTTTCGCCAGTATTAAAATTCCTTCGTGCGCTTTTTACTGCACAAACATGGAATTTAAAATTAACAAGCAACAACTAACCGAACGGAAATCAATGAACAAAAACATGCCAAAGGTCCACACTGCGACCCAAAGAATACCTACTACCAGTATTTGTTTATTTTACAATGTACAATGGATCAAAAAGGGCTTGCTGCCCAAGAGAATATCGTTACAGGCAAATCATTTTTTATGGGCTTGCTTTAGCTTTAGAATTAACTGAAAGATATCTAAGAAAGAGCTAACCCAGAGCTCGCAAGGAACCCTCCGTGATATATTTTTCCAATGCAATCGGCTCGCTCCTATCACACAACACGATCAAAACATAATAATCTCTCACTGACGCGAACGACATACAAAAAATATATGTATATGCAGTATATTTGTTTACGTACCTATGTATGTATGTATGTATGTATGCATGCATATGTACCTTCTACAAACTCTACCCCTGTTCGTCCATATCGCTTATCGATAACAAAGCCAAGACCATTGTCTGGGATAGGGGTGCGATTGCGGGGCGGTTGGGGGACACACAACTAATTATGGGCTGCGGAAAACTAATAATAACAAAATGAAAATGATAAAAAGTAGTAATAGCAATACTCGTAATAATAATAATAATGACAATGATAATGGTAATGATAATAATATTTAATACTTAATCGCCGCATTTTGTTATCTTTGGCTTTTGTTTCGCAGATGGCAATGGCAAGGATCTGTATTCGCCGGAGGCAGAGAGCTCGCCGGCGCCCTCCTTCGTGGACCCCCAAATGGTGGCCGCCCAAATGGCGGCGGGTGCCGGTGTGGTCGTTGGCGGACTGGGCGTGGCCAAGCCCACGTCGCGTACGAGCAGCTTTGAGATTGAGAATCTGCTGAAGACCGCGGAGCAAGTAAGTAGGGGGAAATGAACGGGGGAAAGCAAAAGGAGCCCAAAAGAAAAAATATGGATAAAGGAAAAACGCAAACACAATTCTCTCGATGCCATGACCCTACCACCTACCACCCACCTTAGTAGCCCTGCCCCGCACCACAGTCGATTCCACTTTTGGCATCACCTACCTACCCAGCCACCCACCACCTCTCATAGCAGCCCCTACTCCTTCGCAGCCCCACTTGCAGCAGTAGCAGTAGCATCCCACAGGAACTTGCCACTTGGAAGGCAAATCAAATTGCTTTGAACTCGCAAACCGGAAACGGAAACTATTAAAACGAGCGCCAAACATGACGAAGGCAAAGGGATAGTGGGACCTTGCCAAAGGGATTGGGATGGGGATGGGATGGGGATGCAGTGGGGTAGATGGTGAATGGTGGTTTGTCGGTTGGTGCCTCAACCCAACCACCTCCCTCTTCCTCCTTCTGTTTGCCGCCACTCCCCAATGAGCACTTGTGATTGAAATGTGCACAAATTGAAATTTGCACAAAAAGAGAGATGTACTCTCGTGTACTCGAAGAATGAAAGAAGATAGAAGACAGGACAAGAGGGAATGGCAATGGAAGGGGATACCAGTGATACCAAAGTTGGCCCCAAGGCGAGTCACAGAGAGAAAAGACCGAGTGGAGCCAAGGCGTGTGTGTCGTCTCGACACATCTCAAGATGTCATGGCAAATTTGGCCTATTGGGTCGGTCGCCCGCCGCAGTAGAAGCAGCAGCAGCAGTCAAGAGGCTCGGTCCTGGGCCAGAACAATAAACGTCACAAATAGAAATGTGCCTGGCATAAAAATATCAAGGATATATACTATATAGTATATAGTACAACTGAACAACACAACGAATATGTCTGTGGCTCAATGGGTTGGGTTGGGTGGAGCTTGGGTGCTAGACGGTCCTAGAGGGACAGGGGCGACAGATAGAACAACAAGCAAAGATGCCACAGAATGCACTTTGTTTTCTGGATATGCTTTCCCCAAGTGTGCTCGAAACTGGCAGAAACCCACTTCATTTAATGATACTTGAACACTGTGACACACAAACACACTGAGCGGAGAGGAGAGGAGAGGAGAGGAAGGAGAGGAGTACAGGGGGTACAGTGGGTGACGGAGGTAGCGGGTGGCGTGTTATATAAGGAATCCTTTTAATTCAAGTTGACATTTCACACAGAGAAGAGCAAAGAGAGAAAGAGAGAAAAGAGTGGCAGAGGGGCAAAGGGGCAGAAAAAGGAAGAGAGGCAGAGGCCTAGACTGAAATTCAAGACATTTTCAAATTTTTCATCTTTGGGCCAGGCCAACGGCAACAACAGCCGCCGCCGCAGCTGCAGCAGCCTGCAACTGCCACAGCTGTTGCCACTGCCATACCTAGTGGTGTCCTACCACCTGAGTCCATAAGCTTCCACCTGGAGGCCACGCCACGCCACACCTGCCCCCTCCCCCTGGGGGGATGTGGTGTCGTCGTCGTCGTCTGTGTTGGCTTTTGGGTCGGCGTCGCTTATGCAAATCAGCATCGCAGCGCAAAAATGCAGAACAATAAAACAGTTAAAAGTAGACAAGAACAAGCTGCAACTGCAACACAGAGCAAGGCAGAAAGATAGAGAAAGACAGAGGAGAGGAGGAAACACAAAGGTGGAAGCAGGCAGTCAGGCAGCGAAAGAAAGAGATAGAGATAGAGAGAGAGAGAGACAGAGTAGTAGTAATAATACACAAAGTGCAACTGCATAAAAGTGAAATGTCTCCACAATACGAGGCCAAACAATGACAACTGCAATTCGCAAGCAAAAGAAAGAGAAAGATACAGATGGAGACAACAGAAAGAGATGGAGAGAGAGAGAGAGAGAGGGAGAGATTACTGGAATATCCTAGTGATGGCAGCGTGACAAACGGATTTCGCACGCCATCACGACTGCCCGCTGGGAAGATAAACTGCATAGAGGAAGGAGGATCAGGCCATAAATAGTTGAATGGCATGCCATTTTCCAACAATTCATACACACTTTATTATATACATATATATATGTATGTATACATATGTAGGTATATATGTATATATGTATTTGTGCCGCCATCTCTTTCTCTTGCCCCATCCATCTCACTCTGTTCTGTGTCTCCAATTGTTGACACAAGTTCAAGACCTTTTTTCGGTTAGAATTCTGTTTGTTTAGGCATTTACAATGCAAATTCATTTTGCTGCCACTCCTGCCCGCCAATGCTGCCTCAGCTGCCTCGGCTGCCTCTGCTGCCACACTGCTGCTCAGTCAATTTATCAGGAATGCTCCATTTAACACTTTTTCTGTGTGTACAAGTGTGTTCCACAAGTAGGGGCACAAGAAGAAGAGCTAAACAAATATGAGAAAAAGTCAAGAGATACAGAGAGAACGAGAAACCAAGAAACCGAGAGGGGAATGGCTTAAGTAGAAGATGCTCCTCTGAAGAAGGAAGACCATGCTGTTTCCAGCTCTACAGCTACTACATCTGCATCTCCATCTTTATGCAAAATCAGGCGGTGGGAGGAAGGCAGGGCGGAGGCGGAGGCGCCTCCCCCCTGAGAGATGTACTATATGTGTATGCGCCACACCCACTATATGTCAACCGTCAAGCGTCAACTGTCAGTGCCAAATGTGCTTGTAACCGCAACAGCAGAGAGCAGAGCAAGCACACACTAGGGAAAGCGAGGCAGCGAGAGAGTGGCCACAAAACACTTTAGCCGCAACACACACCAAAGGCTGCAAGAACCAAAAGGGGTGGGGCGGTGATGGAGAAAGGGCGGAGAAAGGGCTCTGCTGGAACCAGCACAGAACAGAACAGAACACAGACAACTTGGACAAGGACGTGACAGTCATTTAGAACCGCAGATGTCTCAGAGTTAGGGTCTCCTTGAAAAGTGGCACCCTCAACATAGAGCACCCCCCCTCTAAAAGAACGAACCACGAACCACCCCTGCCCTGAATACCCTGAATGCCCTGAATGCCCCGAATGCCCCCAATGTCCTGTTGTACCCCGCCCGAGTTTACTGCTGGTATTATAAACTATCGTCTGTCTATCTGTATCTTCTGTCATTTTGCTAACTTCATTTTCTGTTTATTGCCATTTATTTGGTGTCTCCTTTTTCATGCGCTCGCATCTCTTTTTCGTTTCTTTTTTCCTCCGTTTCCTTTGTGTGTTTTCTTTGTGTGTGGGTTTGCTCCTTTCGTTTCACGACAACAACAACTCTATCCCCATCATGCAACAACAACAACAACCAACAATCAAACACTATAAACACCACACAACACAACAACTATAACAACAACAACAACAACAACAACAACATGAACCTGACAACATGAACCCCATGTTAAGGTTACCGGATTTTGTCGTTCACCCCAGGAAACACGCAAATCGAGCCCCACAGGCTCTGTCACCTCATCGGTGTCGACAACGGCATTGACCCCATCACGGCAGCTAACCGATGCGGAGAAGCTACGCAAAGTCGTCATGGAACTGGTGGACACTGAGCGCACCTATGTGAAGGTAAGTCCCCCACCTCCCATCCACCCAATACTCTCAACAGTCCCAACACCCCGGGAATCAACCAAATCCTGGTCATCGACCACACGGTCGGTGGTAGTCACCGTCGTAGTCGCAGTCACAGTCACAGTCTCAGGCACAGTCGTCGGGTATTCATTAGGAGTCTGAAGGCTGAAGGCCAAATGGCGGGAGAATTGGAGGGGGAACAAAAGTCCGCTTGCAATTAAAAATGCAAATTTTAATCCTTTAACTGTGTCCCGGACTTTGTTTCCCTGATTTGGAGCAACCATGCAGCGCCCACCAACTGTTTGCTTTAAGCCACCGTCGAAGCCAGGGTCCTGGGCCCAGGAAGCATACAAATAATTATTATAATTTAGAAATTATGTAAAGCGCGGCTGCGGCAACGGCAACGGCAACGGCAATAGCAACGGCAATGGCGATGGCTCCCGGCTCTTATCTGCCGAGCATAGACTGGTCCATAGCCAACCTCGTGGCCCACTGGCTGTGGCTGCTCCTCCGCCTTCGTCGCCTCCGTCGCCTCCTCCACATTCGCATTCGTTGCCTGCCTGCCCGGAAGTATTGTTCCAAATGAAAGCGCGCGCCTGTGGCGATGCTACAGTATTTCTGCCCGCCCCCAGTCTCCTTCCCATTTTTGTTTCATGTTTTGTGCCAGTTTGCAAAACTAAAAAGTTTCCTCCGCCAAACCGAGCAGAACCGCTGGCCAACTCCGATGGGAATTGTTGTGGTCTGCAGGACTCGAACGCAGCCTCAGACTCCAGAATGATAGGATCCCCCCAACCCCCCAAATGGGGGGACGGCAGAAAGCGGTCGTTGATTTTTTAATTTAATTTATGCATTTTTGTTTGTCCCTCCAAAAGTATTTGGCCCGCGTCATCTACTCGTACCATTTGTATAAACTGAAATTTATTGAACGAGAAGAGTAATCCACTTTTGGAAAATCCACAATCTACAATATGCACACAGCACTTGAACAATCTACTGGAGCACTATCTGGAGCCCATGAAGCGGGAGACATTCCTCTCAAACGCCGAGATCAATGCACTGTTCGGCAACATACACGAGATCGTCACATTCCAGCGACAGTTTCTCCAGAATCTCGAGGAGTCCCTGGATCTAGAGCCGGAGTTTAATAAGTTCGAGCACTGCGGACAGTTTAGGGTGAGTATTGACAGCCGTTGGTCCATCATCATCTATGTTCTATATCTGTGAGATTTTCCCCCCGCTAGAATGTGCTCTTTGCGATTGGTTCGGCCTTCCTGTACTATGTAAATCACTTCAAATTGTATTCCTCGTTCTGTGCGAGCCACAGCAAGGCGCAGAAGGTCCTGCATCCGAGTGAGTATTTCCCCGGACAAATGAAATGCTTCTGTTCGCACGACATGTATCAGTATCTATATATATAGTGTATATCAAAAGGGGTGTAAGTGTATGGCAAGTCTTATGCTGGCGAAACGCACTGTTCTATATAGTAGTGCCAACAATTGCAATCAGCGTCAAGCGTCAAAGTCTATTTGAGTTGAAGTTGAGGCAAGAAACTTGTAAAAGTCAAACAACAGACGCCCTTAACGCAAACGCGGCAGCAATTGGCAAACTATTCGCTTCAACTGTGTGGCATGCCCCGGAGAGGCAGGCGTTCGTTCGCTTTAAAATGATTTGCAAGTTAAATGAATAATTACAACCGCAAATGCCAACCAACAAAACTCTGTTGGGTTGGGGTGGGGAGGGGCACATCCCACCAGGAGAAAAAGAAGGCATGGTGGCAGAAGGCGGGCGCCCGTGGTGGCAAATTGGGGCGGGTGGCAGCATATTCATATTCATGCCAAGGCAGCACCAACAGCGGCAGCGACAACGGCAACGGCAACTGTCAAGTATCTTTTGTTAATTAAACTTGTAGAATTATGACACGCTTACAAATGGCGGCCCAAAACTATGCCACAGGAGCAGGAGCAGAGGCAGAGGCAGAGAAATCCACGGTTTGTGTATGTAAGTGCGTGTGCGGCAGGAGAAAGAAAGAGAGCCTGACTGTTGAAGGAGCAGGAACAGAAAGAGAGAGAGAAAGGTCTGCTGCTGCAGTGAGGCGGATAAAAGGTAAAGCTGAAGATGAGAGAAAGAAGCTGTGGCAGGCGGCAACATGTCATAATTAAATTAGACTTAGTCCAAGCTTAAAAACACCCAAGCAAACAGAGGGAATAGCATACCACACTCTCTACCTGGTGTGCGCCTTTCAGGCTGTGGCAACCACATCCTTCTCGAATTCTTTTTCCTCTTCTCCTCTGTCTGTCTCTCTCTCCACACACACGTACACGAACCCGCACACACACTCGAAACTATCCCGGCAACAGTGATTGAGGCAAATGGGATCCATGGTATCCGTATCCGTGGATTGGCATTGGTTCCTGCTGCGGAGAGCTAATCAAAAGCGTTGAAGGTAAAAATGTATGCACAATATTTGCAATCAATGAGCTAAGCTCCAGAGCTCCAGCGCGTTGTCAAGGTAACCAGAAAGGGGAGACAGAGACTGAGGCAGCAGCGCCATCATCCACTTAACAGCAGAGAGGGGAAAGGGAGGGTGTAGGTGCGGGTGTGGGTGCGGGTGCGGGTGTGGGTGGAGTAGTGGCAGAGAGAACGTGGCACTGCGCCTGGCTGTTGCATGAAATTTTATGCAAAAAGTTGAAAGGATAATTAATTATAGCAAGAAGTGCACTTAAGTGCCTTCGTTACGTGCAGCAGGAGCAGCAGGAGAAGGAGCAACAGCAGCAGCAGGAGGCTTGTCAGACTGGCAGAAGGACAAGCAGTCAGCGACAGGCGCTATTAGACGTAAATCTGCTCCGACTATGGGTCCTACTCCTGCTCTTGCTCCTGCTTTTGCTCCTGCTTTTGCTCCTGCTCCTGCTCCTGCTTCGGACGTTCTTTGACGTTGCCTTTATCAAAAGCTGCTCGGCTGACAATAAGAACAAGTTAATGACATTTTCTTGTCGACATTGTGACGTTGCCAATGCCGTGCCGTGCAGTACCGTGCCGTGCCTTGCCATCCAATGCCGTGCCTTGCCTTGCTGTTATCCCTGTAACTGCATATCCTTGTGCCACCTCTATGCCACCGTTCTCATCGGCCCTTAATGGGCCAACGTCGCAATTAATTACACCGACTCGAACGAACGTCCATTGAAATCGAATCATTTGGCAAATGTCTCAATTTACATTTCCATTTGGCCTCTCTTTACCCTCCCATCTTCCACCTACCATCTTCCATCGGCATCTGCATGTGCCACACCCAGATGAAGGCAATCATGCCCTGCAGGAGTTCTTGGCAGCACGCAATCCCAAGCAGCAGCACAGCAGCACCCTGGAGTCGTATCTGATAAAGCCCATTCAGCGCATCCTCAAATATCCGCTGCTGCTCCAGCAGATGCGCAATCTAACCGATACCCGGGCCGATGAGCATGTACATCTATGTGGTAAGTCCTTGTACATATTTAGTACATAAAAGGGTTTATACAGATGGAAAAACGTTATTTTGTTTTTATCCATTTTACAGAGGCCCTCAAGGGCATGGAGAAGGTGGCCGAGCACATCAATGAGATGCAGCGCATCCACGAGGAATACGGCGCCATATTTGATCACTTGTTCAGGCAGCATCAAAAGTCCTGCAAGCAGCCCATTGATTTGAGTCCAGGTGAGATCTTAAACTGACAGAATAACCTCCGAATATTGACTGTTATATGGCATTCTTGACATTCGCTCTTTTAGGCGACCTGCTGTACTATGGCGGCGTCGAGTGGCTCAATATCTCAGATTTTCTGGGCAAGATTAAGAAGGGACTTGAGTTGCATGCCATGTGCTTTGTGTTCAAGTCGGCGGTTGTGTTCCTCTGTAAGGAGCGCTTGCGACAAAAGAAGAAATTGATGGTAAGAAAAACGTAAATCCATTAGAACCGAAACCTCCAGATATAACCAAAACTCACTCTCTGTCTAAGGGCGTGTCGAGCAAGAATGCCACCAATGAGGTGGAGATTATACGCTACCAAGTGCTCATACCTGTTACCGAGGTTCAGGTGCGTGCCAGCTCGGCCAAGGACATGGACTCGCACTTCCTGTGGGAGCTCATCCATCTCCGCTCGCAGCTGCAGCGCCGCTCCGAGAAGGTTTACGTGCTGTCCAATAGCACTGCGGACTTCAGGAACGCCTTCCTCAAGACCATACGCCAGATCATACGCGAGAGCGTGCGGAACATGTCAATTCCCATGAAGAACTTTGGCGGCAGCTCAGGCTCCGTTTCGGGCCACTCCTCGCAGGGGATGAGCGGACACGGACACGGCTATGCAGGCAACTCCCAGACCCTAGAACGACCCAAGCAGCAGGTAAACTAAACCTGGGGCAGCACTCTTCTGGTTGGCTCTTCTAATCTGCCAGGGAATCTCGTACTATCCCCCCTAGATAACCATCGTTCATGGATCTCACACACTGGGCAAACCGAAGAAGAAGTCCGGCTCGCAGCGGCACTCGGCGGGCAACATCGACTATGACAACCTGTCGGGCAGCCAGGAGGCAGACGATCTGCCACCGAGCGTGCACTTTGGCCCTGGCCACAGCCACGGCCAGTCAATGCAGCCGAGTGGCTTCCGCAGCCGCAGCAAGACGGTGGGCGATGTGACAGGTAAGTGTGACAGATCCATCGGACTCCCAGTCGCCTTCTAACTCACTCGCTAACAACATCACTACGCTCCATCCTCCTCTTCATCAAACACATTCATGCCATAAAGAAATCACTTACTCCTCCATAGATCCCCAGCAGCAGCAGCAGCAACAACAGCAGCAACAACAGCAGCAGCAGACTCATCCGCATCCACATCCCCATCCACACCCACATCCCAGGGAGCCACCACCACCGCCGATCAGGCAGCCGCACTTGCATCACCACAGCAGCGACATCGAGCGGATCGATCCGGGTACAAAATCGGAGGGGGAAGAGGACTCACAGCAGGGCACAATCAGACCCAAGGCCACACTGGGCCGCACGCCCAATCATCTGACGCTGAGGTAAGTGTAAGGAGCCGGTAGATCCCGTAGATCTCAGAGCCAATGCTCCTCGAGACTATTGCTCGACCCTTACGCCTTACGCTCTCTGCATTTCTCCATTTCTCGCCCTGAATCCGCATCTGAATCCTGTAGCACCACATCGACACTCTCAGTGGGCAGCACTGGGAGCCAGGCGCGTCTGATACAATCATCGCATCCACCGGCCAGCTACCAGCCGGTGCTGATGAAGGACCTAGGTAAGCCCAGCGACGAGTCGGAGACGGACTCGAGGTCGGAGTCCGAGGCGCATGCCGCCCAGGTGGCGGCCTCCTTTAATATAAGTCTAGGCAGTAGTGGTAGCTTGTTCGCCAGTTCCGACCCCAACCAGACCCAATCACAGAATCAGAATCAGATACAGATACAGAATCAGACCCAACACCTGTCCCCGCGTCAGTCGCCCCGACAATCGCCCCGACAGTCGCCCAAGCAGGAGATCGAGGTGATCGAGATATTTGAGAGCGAGGCGGAGCGTCTGGCCGCCTCGCAGCAGGTGGCGGTGGTCCACCAGCACCATTCAGCGGGCCAGGCCAGGGAGTCCTTGCATAAGCAACGACGCGACCGTGACCGTGACCGTGACAGAGAACCAACCGAGACGGATGCCACAGCTCGCTTCATGGACAAGCACCTAAGTGACCTTGAGCAGGAGAATCTGGCGGATGGCACCTGTGACATTGTGGCCTATATGGCCGGTCTGCGCGAAAAGGCCTTCGATCCGCAGGAGCTGGGCGAAGAGGCGGCCGATCAGCAGCAAAATGATTCCAGTCTGTCGCCAGAGCCGCAGACCATCGTGGAGAACACCCAGCAGACGGTTATCGTGGACATTGAGTCGCCCTCGCGGCCTGCCACTGAGTCGGACAGCACGGGCACCACCACAGGACCTTCGGAGCGGTCCGGCGATGAAACCGAGGAGGAGGCCACCACCAGTTCCGGCCTGGCCTCCCACATCGTCGTTATTGACAAGAAGGTGGACAAGATATTCAAAGCAAAGTCCCCAGAGCGACCCGTCTCTTCGAAGCCGAAGAGCGGCAAGCGGCAGAGTATCTACATATCGCCGGACCGATGCAAGTCCCAGGGCAGCTCCCCGGTGCGCATCATCAAGATCAAGTCGCCGCGCACAAGTCTCAGCGATCAGGGCAAGCGGCTGAGTGTCTGCTCTTCGAGGGACAACTCCCAGGATCGCATTTCCGGCGGCCGGCGTACTCCCAGTCCGCGGCGATCCTCGGAGGGAGGTGGCATTCTGAAGCACACCAGTCCGGCTCCGGGAATACTGAAGCCACCCTCCAGTCCGGCCAAGTCGAAGAGCCCCGATCGCAGCTGCCTAAAGAAGGGCGGACCATCGCATGTGTGCAGCGTGGAGACTCTCTCGCCGCACATTTCGCCACGCAGCAGTCTGGACCATCTCTCCCCGGACCGGGGCAGCACCTGTCTCCGGCACTCGCCACGCAGCAGCTTCGACAGCCATGGCGGATCCGACCACAATCTGGATGTGCCCTACGGTGGTCGCAAGCGCAGTATGTCTGCCCACGGCAGCTTTGAGACGGGCACCAAGCCGCGTCCCCAGGAGACATATCAGTACTATCCGGTATACGATAACCAGACCTGCAGCGATCACTATGTGGCCGCCGCGCCCAGTGGTCGATATGGCAATGCAGGAAGTGGAGGAGGTGGAGGCGGACGCGGACGCAGTCGCCTGAGCAAATCCCTAGAGCGCTCCACATCCCGTGACAGTACCACGACAAGCAGCTCTTATGGCCAGCGGGCGTATGGAGTTTCTCCAGACCGCAACTACGTGGTCTACAGCTCTGGACCGCTGCGTTCCCAATCGGCGGAGAACACCTTCTCACAGCCCATCTACGATCCTGTGCCCAGGCAGCCGGTGCCGCTGCACCAGTCGCCGCACCAGCACCAGCCGCAGCAGTACGTCAGTTATGTGCCTGAGATGGGTGGCTACGGACCACCCTCTGGCTATACAGGAGGCTGCTCTCACGATCCACAGCAGCAGGCGGGTGGCGGGGGCGGCTACCAACTGAGCTCTTCTGCGCCCGAGTACACCACATGCATTGACTGTCTGTACCAGAAGCGACCCTCCTAGCATAAGTCCCGCGTGCGGCAAAGTCGCACGCGGAAGAAGACGCCCCGAGGCATGGTGGTCAGTGCGCAGCCGACGGCCACGGGAGGGATAGGATTCGTGCCAGAGATGGGTGGCAGCGATTCCGGAGGATGTGTCGATTGTCACGACTACTTCGAGATACACGTTTAGGCACAGAGCTCGCACAGAGAGAGCGACTGGCTCAGAGAGAGGACTGAGGAGGGAACGTATCTAGACTAGAGTTATTTGAATCCACTCAGAATGCAACCAAAGATAACAGCAACAACAACCCGAATGCCTCAACAAAACTAATTTTAACCGAACTCAGCTCAGATATACGTAAACGCAATGCAAAATGCAACATAACACAACAAAAAAATAATCGAAATACTCGTAATCGAACTCGAACTTCAACAACACAAGGGATTGAAATCAGTATACAGTATATACAATCTAAAATCTACAAAGCATAACCGAAGAAAGCATAACTCAAAAACACTCGTAAAAAAAAATCGAAATTCACTCGTTACTCGCTACTCGTACTCGTTGTGTAAGTGTTTAGCATGTAAGTCACCCCAAACCGAACGTAATTTTTTTTGACTCTTTAGAGTACCGTAGTTCATACCGAAAACTAATCAAAACCCAAGGAGAATAGGATGGAGAATGGTGGATGGAGGATGATGCAGGTGAGGTGGTGGTTGCATAATGTGTGCGCCACCACCATTTCTAGTTAATTATTTAAGCTGCAGTTGCCGAGCATTTCACCATGATTTACACAGAAAATGGCGGAAGTTCCGCCATGTGGCACACGTAGGGGTGCCGTGAAGAAAAATTACGTATAAGCCGCGTTGCACACACAATACTCAAGTGCCGTAATTACGAAGGAAAACAACAACAGAACAACAACAGAACAGAACAAAACAAAACAAACGCAAAGAGCAGAGAAAAGAGAAAAGAAACTAAAACTATAGTTGAAATTCATACTCGCACTCAAGTAAACTACCAAGAGACATGCATCCCCAACTTACTGGCAAACTGAAACTCAACTCAACTTGAAACATAGATGGGGGGAAAAATTACAAGAAGCTGAAGAAAAAGAAAACTATATGCAATCGCACACACATACATATACATATGTAGTACATATGTACATACATATATCTACGTGCCACACAGGGGTAAAAACAAAGGGGCAAAGAAAGAAAAGTTGAAGGGAAGTCGCCAACCAACCAACTATTAGTAGAGCAGAGAAGAGAGAGAGAGCTGAGAGAACACAGATGGGAAAACTATGTCACTGGCAACATTTCCGCAGATGATGCCCTGCAGCAGACGGGAGTGGAATCTACGAATGAAATCAACAAATTTTAATTACCCATCAAGCGAAATGAAATGAAAGGAAACTGCAACTGCAACTGCAACTGAGCTGGCCCAATGCGGGGGCTTTGGCCAACATTCTATAGGGTTAACAGAATAAATACCTAACAAAACGTATACCTAAAGCGGGAATATTTACACGGAAAACCAAATAAAATAAAATAAAATTAGTTAGACAAATTTTCGAGTGTGTGTGAGAATAATGTTGTGACAAATAATTTGCATATATGCATATGGTTTTTGTATGATTTTTATAGGTTTTTTATAGAGTATATAAAACAAATATACATGCATATACAAATCGAAATCCAATCACATTTTCCTACTCGTAAAACTCGTACTCGTACTTGAACTCGAACTCGTATGTTTTCCAGCATTTCCATTTTTGCATTTCACTAAATCAGAAAATACAATAAACAGAATACCAGGCAATCGATGTGTATTCAAAGAATGATAATCGTAAGTCGTACCTCAATGTTCAGTATTATATATGTATATGTATACAAAAGGTAGCTACAGAAAATACTCAAACATACTATATTGTGTATCCGAAACTCTCCCTTCCGCCCATCTCCTGGAGCCAGGTGAAAGGAATATCCTTTTCATACCTGCCAGCCCGAACCTCCAAACAAACAAACAAACAAACACTCGACTAGCAAAATGATTACGATCAAATTTGAGGTTGTTGTACACATGAATTCAAAGGGAAAAAAATAAAACAGAAACTAAACTAATGAAAATCATAGTCAAAATAGTTTTAAGCTTCAAGAAACGTTTACAGTTTACACTGGGCTTCACAGCAGCAAAATCAAAAGGGAAAAACCATTTTCAAAAATCAAAAGTATACATCATAAATATGGCATATATATATACAAACATATAGTAAATACATATATACAGCAGCATATACAGCAAAATATACAGCAGTTAAAATGGGAATCCTCAGAAATACGAGTATATAAAAAATACACTAATAAATGCAACTAAATAGAGATAAACAGAGACCGCAAACAGGAGAACATTTAAGTGTAACACAGAAAAAGCTAAAACAAATATCAAATGTATTCGGTAATCGGTAATCCATGTGTGCACACACAGACACAGGCAAACAGTCGGACAGACAGTCGGACGGACAGTGAAATGTTGGTGTTTAAACACCGAAATCCACTAAACAAATAATCAAAAAATAAACAGCAAACAGCAAACGAGCGAGCGAACGAGATACAACTTCAAAATCAAATGCATAAAAACTAACACTAAAACTAAACCCAAAAACCAAAAGCCAATACAAATATAACTAATAATAATGGGAAAACTCGTAACTAAACTAAACTCAAACTAAAGCAATTGAAATGCAATTAAACGAAATGAGATATGGGAAATATGCAGCATAAAATACTATACATAACATACAATACTTACATATATGAATACAAATACAAATACAATACTCTTATACGTACACCCGTACCCTGACAGACCCGTTTAACCCCTGAAGGACAGAGAGACAGAAATCTAATCGGGTTCATGCAGCGATTACCTGGCCTATCCCCCCTCATAAATATATTCGATACTCGTCACTCGTCACCCCCTGAGATACTGAGTTACTGAGATAGTGCCCCCCCCCTCCCTCAATTAGTTATACATTTAAAATTTATTTTGTAGTTGCTTAGCAGGTAAGTGCAACAATGTTCATTTGTAATTAGGCGACAGAAAACAGAAAAAAAAGCACTAAAGCGGTCGAATTGAATTGAATTAGTCATTAAACAATTAATCGGGTGATATTCCATTTTGTTTACACACGCAAACAAACACACACACACACACAAATTATCTCAAAGATAACTAAAATCCCAGATAACTAATGAAACACAAGCTTGAATCAAGTTGAATTGAGTTAGATACCACCATATATATACACAAAATACTATATATGTATAAGTCGAAGTCAAGGTCGGAATGAGGAGGACGAGGCGAAGGCATGTTAAGTTAGTACTAGGTTTTCTTTTCCCGCCTATTTCGATGTGGATGCATCTCTTATCCATACAATATATATCCATATAGTGTATCTGTGTATCTGTTGTGTCTGTTACAAAACACTTGATATTATTAGTTGGCATCGCTTGATTAACTAATTAACAAACTAACAAAGCAGAAACTGAACTGAAACAGCAACTGAACCAGCAACTGAAACTGCAACTGTAACCAACAAAAAAACTTTGCAAGTTTTCTTTTTCCAATTTGAACGTTTTGCATTTTCTCAAAAGAAAAATCACAAACTTACAAAATCTAATAACAAAATATAGACATCAAAGTATCGAGAGTGTGCCACAGATCTGAAACCAAATCTTGTACTGCCGAAAGAGCGCTAATATCTAATGCAAAAGTACATTATTATCGAATTATATATTTATACAACTATATATATTTATATATATATGTATATGTCTTATGGTTACACACACGTGCCCCCACAACTCGACCTGCCACAACTTCCACCACTACCACTACCAATACCACTTCCACCACCACTCCTTCAATTAAATCACTATTTTCCTCAATTTATTCGGCATTTTTCCACACCCTCGTCCCCCACACACACACACACACAAAGTTTTTATTCAGAAATGTAATTTTCTGTTTGCTGTACCAGCAGAACTTTTTGTGTGTCACTTATTAAAAATATAATTAAATATGCATAAATTGAATTTTATGAAACTCCCATCTATTCGCATTGCACAACTTTTTTCCATCATTTTGCATCATGCTCTCTTTGACTTTTGAATTTGAAAAACTCATCACAAAATTAGGGAAATGCTTGGCCGCTCATTCGAACACAATTTTCAAAATTTTCTACCCCTACATATATGTGTATATATGTATATCTTCTCTGTATATCATTTGTATCACAAATTGGATTACCCCCTCCCCCCACCCCCCCCCCCCCCCCCCCCCCCCCCCCCCCCCCCCCCGGTCCCCCTCACCCCAGCGCAAGCAAGACACACAAAAAACTTTAGAGACAGAAAGGAAAATGTTGGCATAAAATCCAAAACTGTTGATCAGAAATTCGAAAATTTGTCTAGTCTATAATTATAGTAACAAAGAAAAAACAAAAAAAGAAAAGAAAGAATCGAAATGAAATGGAAATACCACACCAAGCGATGTCAACATTTTAGCCAACACAACTGTACTCAAAAAACTAAGCCTAACCCACAAATATTAGTTGTTGAACTTAGTGTTGATCCCTACCTTCACAACCCTCGACCCCCAGCCCAGCCCAGCCCAGCCCAGCCCAGTCCAAAGTCCAAACACCACCCCAAACCTATATTGAGTAGCGAAATTCTGTTTTTAAGTAGTGCTCATTACATTAAACAATAATTAGTTTTGCTTATATTTTTCCTAACCAAAAGTGCGCCCAAAGTCGAGTATTTTGGTCGTGCTGCTTGCATGCTTTTTTAAAGTAAACGAATAATCCCCGACTGCTAATTGGCTGCTAATTTATTTATTGAAAATCTGTGCAACACAATTGTATATAACGAAATATGGAGACGCCCCTCCTCCCACTCGCTCTCTCTCGCTCTCTGTCTGTCTTTCTCTCACTCTCTCTGTTTCTAACTCTTTCTCTCTATATATTCTATATGAAAAGAAACTAAAAACTAAAACTTAAACCGAAACTACAAATTAAGTTCTGCAAAAACCAAAACCAAAACGAAAATATTCATAATTTTTCATATATGTATGGTTTCCATTGTATCTTTTCCTTTCTTTCATTTAATTGTAGGGTCCCCGGTGTGGAAACCACGAGACATGATAAATTTAGGCACAGATCCACAGTCAACAACCCGCAAAGACGATGTGAAAAACTAAGTCAGAAAAAGCAAAACAAAACCTTTAGTGTCAAGCTAAGCAAACATAAGAGCTCTTAAGCCTTCACAGCTTCACAACTTCAATTCCTTTGTTCGATTTCTCAATTTTACGAGTAACTAATCAAGTGTGAGGCAACAGCCAGCAACAGCAACAGCAGAGGCAGACAGAGGCAACAGTTCAAAGTTCAAAGCAGAACTGAACTGAACTGAACAGAACAGAGCAGAGCAGACCCCCAAGCCTAAAGAATTTCTCAAGCACAACTGTACCTCCGCTCCGCCAAATGAAGATGCATTGCGACCATAAATTGAATGAAAGTGGAAGTGGAAGTTGACTCTTGAGAAATGTATGGGTTTCGGTTTCTGTGTTTCTGTGTGTCCTCTCTTTTTAAAAGGATAAAACATCGAAGAAGTTTTGTGTCATTTTTACGTTTACGTTTTTAACGAAGAGATGAAAACAGAAGAGAAGAAAAGAATCACACACATAAAAGATACTTGGAGATCTTTTTTAGAAGTAAAACCAAAATGAAGAAGACTTTGATTTATATTGATTGTATTTAAAGTGCAAAACATATAATAAAAGCATAATTAAAGCAAAGGATTTTGAGCAGATTTAATAAGAATTAAGAATAAAAATGATTAAGAAATATGAGAACAAATTCAAATGCATTTGTCGCTGAAAAAGACTTGAACGTAAATTTCGATTTAAATACATTTATTGAGGAAGATGAAGATGACGTTGACGATGACGAAGCAGCAGTTTAGAGAAGAAAACGTAAACCAATTGCAAACATTGTATTTAGGATTAGAGAATTTAAATTATAAAACTTAAACCCAAGAACACAAACGAAAAACGATAAGCATAAAAAGCAACAGAATTGCAGCAACAACAAAAACAAAAACAAAGTCAAATGAAAAACTTAAACAAATTAATAAAAAAGAAAAATGGAAATTTTAGCCAATTAAGCCACACCCACACTCACATACTGAAGCAAATCAACACACTCGTAATCGTAAATGGCAAATTAAAAAAGGAAAATGACGGCAGCAATGCAAATGTTTAGTCTGTAGGAAGTACACTGAAAAAAAAATAAACACAAAAGATACCATACAAAAACCACATACTACACGTAAACGAAACAAAACGAAACGAAAGAAAATAGCAAAAATTTAGTCAAAATGTTAAATGGTAAACTAACAAAAGAAAACTAATAACAAAACAAAACAAAACAAAGCGACACAACACCCAAACACCCAAATTAGGCTCAATGCCCCTCCACACACCCGACCCCGATCGACACAGTATTCGTACAAGAAAACCAAACGTTAATTGCAGCAAAAATAACTCAAAGCAGACGCGAACCTAACACGTTAAAGCGGGCAAACATTAAAAAATAAATTATAAACTATACAAAAGCATGAATAATACCACTACACAAGAATATATAAGCATAAAGCAAGAAAACGAACACAAACCACACACAAAAAGAAGACGACACTCTCTAGCAGAATTACAATAATACTTAAGAACTTCACTTCGAACAATTTGAGAAAAATGGGTATCGATGACAACCAAATTATAGATAAGCAAAAGAAGCAAACCCCGAATCCAAAAAAACTCCATAGACAAATGCACAATTTTCGAGATCTAAATTGAACATTTGTTTGATTTCTCTATATCTCTCAATATGGTTTTCAATTTTCGTAGGTGGAATTTTAGAGGAATAACCAACAAACATACTTTCAATACAAGTAATACAAACAAAACTCAATGAAAATTCTACCAAAAAATGGGAAATAATAATTAATTGGTTGTGAATGCAGCTTGGATGTTAATTCGATTCAGGAATATAATGAAATTGCCCAATTGCTGAACATTTGTTTATTCCTCCGGTACACGTACACTATTCGTACAAGTGGCGATTGTCAATGGTTTTGTTTTTCAGTGTACTTGCAGACATTGCTCACACTCATTCACATTCACCGGTTAATTCATTCATTCATATTTTGAAAAGCCCAAGCCCCATTGAACCATGTAGCAACAAATCGAAACATAATCAAAACATTTTTTAGGTTTCCAATCAAATTGAATTACGAGTAAATATACAAATGTAATCTTTAATTAAACGATGAATGAAGAATAATAATAATAATGATAATTGAAACTACAGACCATAGAAAGCTATAAGAAGAACATGAAGAAGAAGTCGAGTAAATAGAAATTCTAAAATGTATACAACAGTCTAATTGATCTACCGATCTACGGATCGATCGGTGAGTGTCAGTCGAACACAGAGGACAAAGACAAACAAAGAGAAGATTACCAAATACCAAAATCACAACATTTTAACATAATTTTTACAGTTTGTATAAGTTTGACAGCGGTTAAATGATAAATACATACATACAATTAACGATAATAAGCAAAACTCGGCATGCAAGAGACGTGGCAGGCAGTCAGTTGGACGGACGACTTTAGCGAAATGAAATAGTAAAATTATGAAACTCATTTGATGGCGAATGATGAGCGTTGAGCGATGGCAACATTCGAAATGGCGTGAAACTTTTTGTACGCATTTGACTATTTTTAAAGCATTTTTTTAAATATATATACATAGTCTCTATTATACGAATGTTTGAGAGCCAAACAATGTACTCATTTAATTAAGTTCACGTGCACGCCGATGCGCTGAATCTCTTTTAACAAATTGTTATCGGGTATTTGTCTTGTTTGAGCATAATTGTTAGTTATCTCTTATCACACTTTACTTTTGGCAAGTCCAAGTGCAAGGGCAGCGGGATACACGAGGGTAACAATTGCATATTTATTACGATTTATAAGTCAGCAACACGACACGACACGAAAGGAAATCCAAATTCAATACAAAGAAAAAATAACTTAATGGCATTGAAAACAATTGTAGTTATTAACAAAATGAACAATGAACAGCAAACAAATTCAATTTTTATTAAAGAAAAAAAAAAAAACAAAACATAATTAGCAGCTGCAACAAGAGTAAGAACAAAAAACGTGCAATGGATGTTAATAATTTTTTTTGAACAAGAAAAACAAAGAAAAGAAAAAATATGCAACAGCAAAAGAAAAACAAAAAGAAAATACACAATGATTATACAATTGCAAATGCAACTTAACACTCGAAATAAGGATAGTGAAAATGTGTGACAAATGATTAAATTACGAATCCTTTTGAAGTGAAAAACAGAAGAAAATAAAATGTGAAATTTAAAAACGATACCAAACTCCGATGCCTTTTATTTAATTCAATCATTTTCAGAGTCCTTTACCGATATGAGGCTATTTTCCCATTATGTATATAACGCCTATTTCAAATATTGTATCAAAATTAAATGTCTTTGCTAAGATACTGCCAACCTGATTACAAACGATCGGGGATGCTCACCCGAGAAGGCATTGCACGCCCAAATAGGATCATGCATAGCGAAGGAAAGTAAGTATGAATATCTGGGGGGATATATGTACAAGTTAATACTCCCCACCAGCTGCAGGGTATCGGTAGAATTCCAAAACCACTACATTGTCGCACGAGCTTCTGCCTGGGAGCCGTTGGCCTGCACTCGAGTGGCTAGCGGAATCATATTTCGCCCCTGCATAAACATCCGCTGAGGAGCTAATGGTCTGCACGAGGCGCTGACGAGCAGCGCTGCCGCAATGGCGGGCAGATTTAAGAATATCATTATACCCGGTACTCGAAGAGTATAGGGGTATATTAGATTTGTGGTGATAACGGTTGTGTTTAACGCCCAGAAGGAAGCGTTTCCGACCCCATAAAGTATATGTATATATTCTTGATCAGCATCAATAGCCGAGTCGATATAGTCATGTCTGTCTGTCCGTCCGTCCGTCTGTCCGTCCGTCCGTCTGTCCGTCCGTCCGTCTGTCCGTCCGTCCGTCTGTCCGTCTTCATATGCCCCTAGATCTCAGAGACTATAAAAGCTAGAGCAACCAAATTTTGTATCCAGTCTCCTGTGTGATCACACAAGGCATACTAAACAAGGTAGGCTTATAGAGAGCAGCAAAGAAGGTATTCTTAAGTGTTAAAATGACAGAAGAGATAGAAAGAGAGAGAGACTCTCACAAATGCGTTGTACTGTTCACAACAGACTGAGTCGAAAGAAGCAAAACAAGAGAGCGAGCGAGCCAATAAGCCTACCTTGTTTAGTATACCTTGTGATCACACTACTCCAAATGTGTTGCAAAATTTCGCCCCGCCCCTTTCCGCCCGCACAAAAGACGAAAGTCTGTGGCATACACAATTTTGAAGGTAAGAAAAAACTAACTACGCATAATCATAGAGAATGACTATTTCTATCAGAGTATTAAATCTGGATCAGATCGGATCATATTATAGCTACAATGAAGAAAACCATTTCGAAAGTCATCGTTCCCTCTCGCTCTCTCTCACACGCGACCCCATCTGCTTTGCCCATTCGTATTTTTTGACGCCAAGTTCTCAGAGACTATAAGAGCTAGAGCAACCAAACTTTCTATCCAAACTCCTGTGATATCAAACCAGCACGAGTTTATTTCAAAATTTTTCCACGCCTCCTTCCGCCTCCACAAAGGACGAAAATCTGTGGAATCCACAATTTTTAAGGTACGAGAAAACGAAAAACGCAGAATCATGGGATATGACCGTGTCTAAAAGATTGCCGAATCTGGATCAGGTCGAATCATTATTATGGACAGAAGGAACAAATTAAATTTCAGTGGCTACGCAACGCCTGCCAAGCGCTTACTCATTCCCTCTCTCTCTCGTACACACTTGTACGTCTCGAATATGTAGTTATACATGTACATGTAGAAATGTAGAAGCAGATGTTAAAAGAATATGTAAACAAAAATGGAAACATGTATAAAAATTCCAAAAATGGTTTGACTTCATTTTTTTATTTTAAATATTATTTGTTGCCCTAAATTTAATTCGTCCCTTTTGCGAACATATGTATGTATAATAAATTTCATAAATCGTAAGTTCATAAATGTATGTATATACTAACTGAGTACCGGGTATAAGGTAGAGGGTACAACGTTCCCCCTCGTTTTATATTTCATTTTGTATCTTTAGATTTAATCTCGCTTTTAACCGAGCCAGTTTTTCCGGCAATAAAGATTTAACCAAACACCCGCGTCTTTGATTGCCGTTGGCCGATGCCACGGTATTGATAATCGGGAACTACAACTAATTAATTTACATATATGTACATACGTATATAACCTTAATCCTTGATGACACTTTCAAAGCAACGACAATTTTTCGCTCAGAAGAAGCCGTTGCACGCCAGGATCTGCTTACAAATAAAAGGGAAATTATTAAAACACACATCTTTAAGATACATTTGTATCTGAGAGATACTTTTGTATCTGAAAGATAAATTTGTATCTTTGATATACTTTAGTATATATACTTTAGTATCTGAGATACTTTTTTATCTCTAAGATATTTTTTTATATTTAAGATACATTTGTATCCTTAGGATACATATTATCTTACGGATACCTTTGTATCTGAGATATTAAGATACATTGGTATCTGAGAGACACATTTGAATCTTTGAGATACTGTTGTATCTGAGAGATACATTTGTATCTTTGAGATACATTTGTATCTGAGAGATAATTTTATATCTGAGAGATACTTTTGTATCTTTGAGATAGATTTTTATCTTAGAGATACATTTGTTTCTGTGAGATACATTTGTATCTGACAGATACATTTGTATCCTTGTATCTGAGAGAAACTTTTGTATCTGTGAGATACTTTTGTATCTGTGAGATACTTTTGTATCAGTGGGATACTTTTGTATCTGTGAGATCCTTTGGTTCTGTGAGATACTTTTGTATCGGTGAGATACTTTTGTATCTTTAGATACACTTGTATCGGTGAGATACTTTTGTATCTTTAGATACACTTGTATCTAAGAGATACTTATGGATAGTTGAGATACATTTATATCTGTGAGATACTTTTGTGACTTACATATTTTTGTATCTGAGAGATACTTTTTTATCTTTAAGATACATTTTATCTTTCAGATACCTTTGTTTCTGAGGCCACCTCGGCCTTGCCCACACTTATTGACCATGCCAGGCAGGGGAATTAACAGTTTGCGATGGCAACGAATATTGCCCTGGCGGCGATGATCAATACGGCTCCAACGACACCGACGACTTCCGCTGCACTCAGGGTGCGTGCATCAGTGCGTATCTGCTGTGAAACAGACGCAACAACTGCATCGAGTGAGGGTATCCGCATGTGATGCTGCTAGATCCAACCGACGAGCGGAATTGTGTACCCAAGGAGCAGGGCCTGCTCTTTGTGATGGTTGATAAGATACGTGGCATTGATCTCCATTAGCCGAATCATCATACAATACCCACCATCCGACAATACCCGACGATGAGATCTGTACTCTGCCACAAATAATGAATATATCCTCTATACGGACAACTACAAAAATTGGGCTCTTACCTTTCTATAGGATTATGTAAATACTATATACTTAAGACATTTATTTTCATAATACAATGTAAATAAAAAATCTTAAATGTATTTTAACATGATCATGTTAGTAACATTTTTTCAACATTATCATGTTAGAAATATGTTGTACTTGCAAGCAGCATGTTGAACATGGAGATGAATGCGATTGCCCCCCTCAGTTCAGCCGATAGATGGCGATAGATCGCCGGCATCTCATTTAATTACAATGGTAGTCGATTGACAGATAGGAATTGAGAACGAGCAGAGAGGACTATTGTGCGAAGACAAGTATGAAGCCAGTTTTATTGTACTTTTTATAGAGTCTTGATCTCCTGTTCCTTAAGTAGGACAAATTACTGGAGATCCAGGGAGGCTTGGACGATACAGGTACAGTAAACACAGGAACATATGGTTTTAGGGCAGAGTTTATGATGTCATAAAACGAGTTGACTGGTTCATCAATATTCGGTAAGGGTTGGGTTTTATATCATTGAAAAAACACTCGTTTAATATTTTTTATTTGGTTTAATTTATTGTAATGATTTGAGTAAAGGTTATTTTCAGACTGAATTAAAGATATCTGATGTTGTATTGAGCTTTTAAATTTTTTTATTAAAGTTTTGTTAAAGTCTAATTAAGTTTAACATGGTTTGTGTATTTGATGTATGGCTTGTGTATTTGATTAATGGCTCATCTCGGCTACCGGCCAAACTTATCAACAAACGTACACATTTCCTCGTCAGGTGTCTCTGTTGATAATTACATCCAATACGTAGTTTATATGTTGCAAATGTGTAGTTAGCGTATAGTTATCATGGAGTCCTTATACACAAGCTCCCCCAACCGGAGAGCGGTAAAGGTTGCACATTTGAGGCCAAATTTACAGTGGAACTTTTAAAGCATACTTTCAGGCAGTGCTGAAAAAAAAACGATAAATTTGTTTAATTTATTATATAAAATTTCATATAATTAAATCAACTAAGAAACGGTCAAATTTTCAACCATGAAACTAGGTGTCACTAGGTGTCAAAATCTGGGCCGACTAGGCTGACGAACATGAAAAATTTGTTTGTTTTGCGAAATAGGACGCAAACCACAGTTTGTTTGGCTGAGCCCAGCCGGCAACAACAAGAAACCAGTCTCTGCAGCAGCTGAGAGCCAAGAACGGGCGAGGCGGCAGCACCACAGCAACAGGTAAGAGTCACCTAGCAGACAGAAGGTAAACAGGCGTCGCTCCGTACAGACGTTGCCGCGCTTCGAATTCGAGTTCCGCCGTCCGTGAGTGAGACACCAGATACAAGATACAAAAACATACAAAACGGCAACAACAAGAAGTCGCAAGCGGCCGCCTGGCCAAGATCAAGTTTCGGACCCTATCGTCATCCATCCATTCGCCGCTTCAAGAGTGTGTGTTTTTTTTGCGTGCGTTGTTGGCCAAAAGCGAAACGAAGCCAAAATATAATGTGAAATAGCTGGACTTAAATGGACATTAGTGTTAATTAGTGTCTGTGGGTACTTTCTGACTTTGGCCAGGCTAATTGCACTTCAGCCAGAACTACAGATCTGAGGGTTTTGCATTTGCAATTTACAGAGGAGGCTTCCTGAGAAAGGCATTTTTTTCTCTCCATCTCACTATCTCTCTCTCTCTCTCTCTCTCTCTCTATCTATCTCGGGGTTTCTCCCTCTCTTTGTTGTTCTTTTTTGCCCAAAACGAGAACTTGTAGATATACGAGTGTATTGCTATACCTACTACATGGACCCATGGCTCAGAGTTTGCAGATTATAGCAACCAGTCTGTGTGTGTTTTTTTGCGTTATGTTTCTCGGCTGCTTTGGACATTTCGGATTTGTATACCCTTGCGGAAGGTAGCATGGTTTTGACAAGAAGGCAGTATTCTTGGCTAGAGATAATCAACAACAGACGTATGTTGTATCGATATAGCCATGTTTTTCTTTCTTGAATCGAATCTCTAAATCATCCGCAGTGGATCTGCAAGGGTAACTAAATTCGGTCCCTGAAGCTAGCCTTCTTTGCTTCTTTAGTTTGTTTTTCCGCCCGTCTGTCCCTCTGCTTTCCTCCGCCTGTTTGTTGTGTGTTTGTCCGTCTGTCCGTCCGTGTGTGCCTCTCTGCTGGTGTGTGTGTGCCAGCAAAGAAAGCCATCATCACACCGTTTGCCAATCGCCAAGAAGTGCCCAATGATCGGAACTCCCAGCCAGCGGCAGCAACAGCAGACTCAACAGTCGCCTCATCATCATGTGCTACTTTTCACATGTGCATAAAGTGAAATTTTCTGTCCGCTCCCGCAGCGGCTTTCAGCTCTTGTTCAGCTTCTGGACTAGAAAATGGTCTTATTCATTTTTTTGCCCATCGGCAAATGTGCTGAAAGCTGTAGCCACACTGCCGCTTCCACAAAGTTCAAACGGCAAGGCTGCGATTAGCAAACTAAAACAGCAGACTCAGCCAGATTCCAGCAAGATCTCTGCTATTGCCACTCCATTACTCGTAGCACTGTGCCGACAAGGCCAACTGGGGGCGGGTGTGATGCAGCTAACATTGAAAAAGTTATTGTTTCGGTCCAAGTGAATAACAAGAAATTTGGTTTGCATTTTCTGTCAGTCAGCAGTACGAGTAACAGGCCCCAAGAACGAGCCACGAGCGGAGTAAAATCGAAACTGTGTCGATCTATAAAATCTATGTGCTAAATACTAGAGTAAACAGCCACGAAATCTCGGCGAGCTAACGGATACAGATACCTAACGGCATTGAAATTAGCAACGGCAACATGTTGCCGCTGGGGCTGCCCCTGCTTCTACTGCCCCTGATGCTGCTGAGCTCCACCATGGCCCAGCTGCTGAATCATCCGCCACAATTTGTCCCCGGAACAGGAGATATGTCCCGCTTCAGCCTGTCGGAGAACACGCCAGTCGGGAGTCCCATTTACCAGCTGAAAGGTGAGTTCTGACACTTCCAAATTGTCCCATATATCTAGAATATCTTCCCGGTCTTTGTGTGAGATCTGGGGCACTGGAAAAGTCTGCGTTTTATTAACATACTCGCACATACATACATACATATGTAGTAAGTAAAGCCCGTCAGGGGGGGGGCTCGTTTTCATCACGTTTCATAATTTTATACGAAATTGCTACATGGCTTTCATTGCAGCATTGAGACAATGTTCAACAATAGCCCAGTTCCCACGCAGTTTGCGGAGATGCCTTTCACTGGCAGCAGCATGTTGTTATTGAAAATAAAGAGCCCCACTAGAATCATGAGATGGTAGGCCCTGGGGATGGTAGAGCATTTGATTAAGTATTATCTGAGAGCTAACAAATGTAATCTTTAGAGCCGGGCGCTTGGAATGCAAAAGAAAAGATGCAATCATATCTTAACAATGTTATGTTCTGAAGATTAGGTACATTAATGATCATCCAGCGAATTTATATCTGAGATATATGTATGTAACTAAGATAGTTGTTATTGAATTCTATGAGAGGTTGGGTGAAATAAATATATTTAAAATACTTAGTTCCGTATTGGTGTTATTTATCTATTTACATATGTGATATTCTTGATTTATTTTTGAGTCTAATATCATAGGGGAATCTTTCGCGATAAATCTGCTCGATTCAAATCCGGATTTCTGCTCTGATAATTTCTTATTTTGTAGCAAGAACTTCTTTAAAGGGTATCCCTGCTGCGATTCGAACACTTCCACTGGCTCTTTAAGTTTATAATAATTTTGTAATTTGGCTTTTGGACATACCTCAAATTACCCGTGCTGACTTTCATTTCTTGGCTCGGAGTTTTTGGGTTGGCTCTGGCCACAACACCACCTACTTCGAGGCAACCTTGTGTGGGGTATTGGATTTTTATTATGGTAGCAGCACGTTTACAGCATATTGGACTCAGATATGAGCATATATATGTGTGTACAATGTACATACTCATATGCGATTACACAATGTGAGTGTAGTAAAAAATGCAGTGCAGAGATCTGGCAGAATGTGCGATAAACCACAGATACTCGCAGGTGTTTCTCTGTTTCTTGCTTTTGGGGTTTGCACTCGCCAGCAATCGCCCAAGAATGCAGTTTGGTAATCAATTGACAAACAAAAACAAACAAAGATACATATGTATCTGATAGGTTGACATGCGGAAATGCATTTGAACACGTTTGTGCGTAGCAAGAGAGCCGATCCAAAGATCCGGTAATGATGATTGCTCTAATGGGTGCCGTGCCGTCATTAGATAGTCTCGCTTTTGCTTTAGAATACTTTACACTTTTACTTCGATCGAGAGTGCCAATCAATCGAGAGTCGAGAGCAATCAAAAGGCAATCATGTCTCAATCAGCATAGAGGAGGCCTGTCACCGTCACTCCCTCAAAAACGATTATTCAACAACCAAGCCACTGAGCAGATCTTGTTTACTCTGGTGCACCTGCTCCACTGCTTCACAGTTGACACCCTAACACAGAGGCCCAGTCCCCAGTTACAGATGCGATTCAAAGACATGGAGAGGCCTGCAATTTGATGCCACTGCAACTTCATCAGCCGCGCCAACTTCATAATCAGATGGAGCATTGTCTTAACTGGTTGTTTGGGGGCTGGCTGCTGAGCGTGTGCCAAATCGCCTTGGCCTGGCCTGGCCTGGCCGGGTTGTTGCTGTAACTGTAACTGAGACTGCCTCTGCGACTGCGACTGCTCTGCGACTGCTCTGCGACTGGGTGAGCGGCCTCTCAGCAGGTTCGTTTTGCAAGCAGCATCCGTGAGATACAAAACACGTTTGCTGCGTTTGAAATCAAAAGTGCCAGGCATACAAAAACATAGCCAAACACTTGAAAGCCCAATTGAAAAACTGGCCAGGCCAAAAGAAAATTGCTTTGCCTAAGCTGTGAGCCAGGAAGCAACTGTCCAACTGCATCTGGTTCATAACTCCAGATGGGAAATCCATACTGAATACCAACACAATTGCATAACTCCATTATTCCCAGGGAATCGAATCGATTACAATCGATTTTTACAGGATCTCGAGTGCAATGCCATCTTGTAATAATTGAAATCGAATATTCAATCGGAATTTATGAATCCATAGATTAATTCAGCAAACTCAGGTGAATCCACAGAACTATTTCTGGAACACTCCTCTCAGTGCAGTTCGGTTTTAGGTTTCATTCGAAATGGGTACTAAATTACACATTTCGAAGACCATTTGAATGGAGTGGCTAAGCAAACGAATAATTGTCCGAATGTTGGCACATGGCGGGTGCATCGGGCGTTTCTCTCGTTTTATCCATAAGAAAAAACCAACCTAACCTATTCAGTATGTAATAAAGAGCCAAATATTAACAAATACGCTTCGCGAAGCATGAAATCACAAATTATTTCTGCCGCATAAACAGCAACAGTAACTACCACAACAATTACAGACACATCCTCCCCCGCAGAGCAACGATCGGTTCTCTGGGATGGGCCAAGTGAAAAGAAGAAAAGCTTTTCCACAACTCGCACGTACCCGCAATTACAGTGTTCATTCAGCTTTACCACTTTTCCCCCAAAAACTCTTACCAAAACTTTGTTAACTCATGTGTACATATGAGCACGAGAATTCCTAAAGAGAAGAGAAAACAAGTAAGAACGGGCTTGCAGGGCGAGACTTGACTAAATCATACCCTACACAAAAATTATATTTCATGGGAAAATTATATTTTCATAAGTTAACAATTAGAGAGCAAGAGATAGAGAGAGATCTCCTAACGTTGAAGAAAAACTGAAAATATAAATAATGGAAATTAAATTTGAATTTTCTTTGCCATATACGAAATTATATTGCAATTATGTACACTAAAAACAGATTACTCCAACAGATTGCAGTTGGTTATACATATACATACATATATATGTATGTACATATGTATATAAGACATAAAATTACTTAGACTCAAGGTTATTTTGCCAGCAACTCCCGTTATTCCTTGGTTATATTCATTCTCTATCCCATTTCTATGCATAGATACAAAATATGTATTTTTCAGATCCCGTTGAAACGGCTCGTAATAAATAAATTGTCATTCATTCGTCATTCGTCGCATAGAAGATATCTTCTGCACACTTAGATTATCATATTTCTTTGAAGTCAATCTACCCTCTCCTCCTTCGTGTACAGGGTATGAATATGTGTAAACCCGAAATATAAGTATGATTATGTACATTGAAAAGTTGAAACGGTCACTCACGCGCCATTGCAAGGGGAATGGTGATAGTACGGTGTGTAGAGGGGGGGCATATAAGCAACGATCATAGCAATGGCGATGGGAGATGGGAGAGAGGAACGGGAATGCAGCGCGGACAGGGTTGGCGACCACAATCGGTATGTTTCGGGTGTAGAGCTCGTAGAGCTGGAGGAGCGGTTGCCGTGGTTGTCTGTTTGCTTCCCGCTTTTGAGTCGTGTCTTTCTGGTCGTGCTGCAATTGTCGGTGCACGCCAGACCCGCTCCCATATCGGTATACCCAGCAACTCTTAGATTCCCCCCTCCCCCTCCCCCTCCCAGAGTACCCGCTGAATGGTTAGAGCAAACTTGAAAAATCTGTCTAGCTGCATGGCAGGCAGGCAGGCAGGCAGCAGTGCCAAAAGCAGTTTTCCCGACCGCTTATTGGTCTCTGTTTTCCTTTGTAAGCTCTTCTGGGTTCATTTGTTTTCTCTCCAGTTATTTTTCCCTCCATCATTGCTCTGAAAGAATTTCTAAAGTAATTTCGTGGTGCCCCCAAGCTGGGATCTGGCTTTGGTATTTTTTTTGGAAATACTTATGTATATTTCCTGTTATTAGACTGGAGCAAAGAGAAAGAGAAATTGCCGGGGGAATGACACAATCCACTTAGTGGTAGACACAGCCCCGACTACTTACCGACTTCCAACTCCCCAACACCCGACCCCACCCAACCCGACCCCAACTTGCTAGTTGGCCCCGTTTTACCGGCACAGGGCACCACGAACGCATTCGACTAGAAACACAAGGCGAAGGAGGTTGTGGGAACTAAATTAGCATTTTTCACACGCTTTTACATAAACCCCCCGGTGAGTCGGGGAGCCGGGAAGTCGGGAAGTAGCACTACTGAACGACTTCCACGAAGTGACAGCCTATGACGTTAGCTCGAATAACTCGTAATTAAAGCAGTGAGCGTGTCAAGTTGTGGAATAGACGGATAGACGACCAGAAGACCGACAAACCGACAAACCGCTTTAGTCTCCAACTAATTTGTTGCACTTTTTCCCGGCCCACTCTCTCACACAGGCACCGACCCGGAGGGAGGCCGCCTCAAGTACAGCATAAGTGGGCCAGTCTTCTCAGTGGATCGGGAGACGGGCGTGGTGCGGCTGCGGCAGGAACTGGATCGGGAGACCCAAGATACCGTCGAGGTGATCATCAGCATCACCGACGAGGGCGTCTATGGCACAGAGCCCAACACTGTGTCTCAACGTCGCGAGATACCCGTGCGGGACTACAACGACAATCAACCCACGTTCTTCGGAAGACCCTACACTGCCAGCGTCAGCGAATCCCTGCCAGTGGGAGCTGAGCTGAGCGTGGAGCCCGCAATCATTGTGGTGGATCGTGATGAGGGAATCAACGCTGAGGTGCAGCTTACCTGTGTCGAGGTGAGTGATAGAGAATTATTTCCATAGGCCCACTTCACAATTTGTCTGCCTATTCCTATTCCAGGAGAACGAAATCTGCGACATATTCGCAGTGCGTGCAGTGAAACTCTCCGACGGGAACTACACCGCTCGAGTGGCTCTGAAGCAGCCACTGGACTTCGAGAGTCGTCCATCGTACATCATGACCATCTCGGCCTCGGACAGCGCGCATGAGAACCGCCTCTCCTCTTTGGCCACTATTTCCATTAATGTGATCGACATTCAGGATCAGCCGCCCGTCTTCACCACTGCCCCCTACTCCGCCACGGTCCCGGAGAACACACCAGCTGGAGTTAGCATTCTGACAGTAAAAGCCATAGATGGGGACGTGGGCATACCCAGGGAGATATTCCTTTCGCTGGAGGATGAACCATTCGGTCACTTTGAGTTGGTGCCCTTCGGGGATCCCAGGGAGGGTAACGCTGTGCTGCAGACCACTTCAGAGCCGCTGGATCGCGAGAATGCGGAGATTCTGCAGAACGGTGGGGTCTACGTTTTCTCCATTCGTGCCACGGAACTGATTGACGGAGCAATTCCAGCCGAGCACTCGATAACGCGCGTCACTATCGTGGTTACGGATGTCGACGATCACCAGCCCACGTTCAGTGCCCCCCACTTCAACGTCTCGATTTCCGAGAATCTGGCCAACGGTATGCCACTGCCCGGTCTCTCGATATTCGTCGATGACCGGGACTTGGGCGAGAACAGTCGCTACCAGTTGGCCCTGCGGAACGTCGCCAACTCAGAAGGCGTCTTTGCCATCTCCCCCACCGAGGCCCAGGGTCGCACCCCAGTCGTGGTCAAAGTCCTAGATGCTAGTCGCTTGGATTACGATGTCCCCGATCCATCGCAACGCAAATTCGAATTCGATTTGGTGGCCCTGGTGAAGGGCGTGGAGAAGGCCAAGGCTCGTATGGAGATTCACCTACTCGATGCCAACGATAACGCTCCAGTATTCGCCCAGCCCACATATCGATTCACCGCCGCCGAGAACCTAGCCCCAAATTCGCTCATTGGTCATGTAAAGGCCACTGATTCAGATTCCGGGGAGTTCGGACACGTTCGGTATGTGCTCAAGGGCTTTGGGGCCGACTACTTCAACGTGGACCCAGAGACGGGCGGCCTCTACCTGCAACGTCAGCTGGACTACGAGAAACAGAGCAGCTACAGTCTGACCGTTGTGGCCATCGACGGTGGTGGTCGGGAGTCGAATGCCAATCTTTTCGTCGGCGTTGTCGATGTCAACGACAACCATCCGAGCTTTGAACACAAGGAGTACAGTCGCACCATCCGCGAAGGAGCGGCCATTTTTGAGCCTCAGTTCTTTGTCCGTGCCCATGATTCGGATGGTCCCACCCAGGGCAATGGACGGGTGACTTATGGCATAGTATCGGAGAACAGCATAGCGGGAAATGTGTTCCGCATCGAATCGGATACGGGGGAGATAATCATTCAAAAGGCAGCCCGATCCATGGACACGGAGCGTGGAGAGTACGAGCTCATAGTCTCTGCCACAGATTTCGGTAAGTTCATAGAGATAGGGGAATACTTGGAGAAATTAATATTTGAGTAAATTTGGTCTCTTTAGGTGTTCCGCCTCTGTCAAACACCACTCGTGTCCTGGTCCGCGTGGGCATCTCTGGCAATCAGCGTCCCATTTTCAGGGGACACTTCCAAAATGTGGAGAATCTGCCCATCATAGGCCCGCCTAGCTATCGGGTTTCCATTCCGGAGAATGCCGCACCAGGCTATAATGTGACTTCAGTCTCTGCTCACGATCCCGATGGCCTGGACAGCCTGCTTCGATATAGGATAGTGGGAGCCAACGATAACTTCGAGATTGATGAGGAGTAAGTATAGAATTTGGATCCACAAACTGCTTGAGTTTTAATTCATGAATGCCTTCTTTTTTGTAGGTCCGGTGTTATCACAGTTTCAACGCAGGCCCACATTGATCGCGATTCGAATATGAATAGCTTTGAGATCATCGTGAATGCCGTGGACTCGGGCACACCCATCCCGGAAACTGCCACCAGCACCGTATATGTGAACGTAAAGGACATAAACGACGAGAAGCCCAAGTTTGAGCAGGCCAGCTACGCCGCATACGTATCCGAGAGAACGGCCATTGGGGAGAGCGTGCTGCGTGTAAAGGCCATTGACAAGGACCTCAACTCGCGCTTGGAGTACAGCCTACTGGGCCCGGTCAAGGCCACCACCAAGGCTGGTGTCAGCATCACCAACCGCAGCAACTACCGCGTGCAGGAGGCCTTCCGCATTGACAGCCAGAGCGGGGAGATCTTTGTGAACAGCTCGCTGCGCCACGATGTGGCCGCCATCATAATATTTACCGTGCAAGTGCGAGATCTGAATGCAGAGGTGGACCCCGAGGGGCAGGTGGACAGTACCGAGGTGACTGTCTATGTGCAGTCCTTCCAGGACACCAACCCAGTGTTCAAGAACCCTGGCTGGAGCAGTTCTCGACCCGTGATAGACATCAAGATCAAGGAGGAAATGCCCATCGACAGTGCCCTGTTCATTCTGCAGGCCGAGGATCCAGTGACCCGGCAGCCCATAACCAGCTTTGAACTAATTGAACCCAAACAGGTGGACTACTTCCAGATAGCTGAGCGCACGGGCGAGGTCATCCTGAAGAAGCGCCTCGACTATGAGGCCTTGGCAGTGGCGGCCAACGGTCCAGAGTTCGAGCTTCAGGTGAGGGCCAGCAGTGCGGATCGCCAACGCAGCACCATCAGTCGCCTCAACATCACCGTCGAGAACGTGAACGACAACAGTCCGCGGTTCGAGCAGAGCTCCTACCGTGCCACAATCATCGAAAACCGGATGCACCCGGAGAGAGTGGTGCGTGTACGGGCGCTGGACAAGGATGCCGTACTGAATGCAAGGGATGAGCGTTTGGGCTACCACAAGATCATCTACTCGCTGCAGGGCGAGCACGCCATGCTCTTCGAGATCAACAACATCACCGGTGAGGTGGTCGTGGCCCGCGACCAGACCATCGATCGGGAGAGGACCCCGCATATTCGTCTCCAGGTGAAGGCCGAGGACTCGCCGGGCAAGCCCACAGATGCCAAGCAGAGTGTCGTCGACCTGCTGATCGATGTCTTGGACGTCAATGATAATGCCCCGGTGTTCACCCAAAAGAAGTACAGCACAGTCATTCCGGAGAATGCTCAGATCGACTCGTACGTTCTTCAACTGGAGGCTCTGGATGCCGACGAGGGCCTGGGCGGGGAAGTTCGCTACGAGCTAGTTAACGAGGGAGAAGCCAACGGCCTCTTCAAGATCAATGCCCAGACGGGTCTGCTCTCCACCCGCCGCAATCTCACTGGCAAGGGTCGCGCGGAGCCGTACATCTTGATCGTCCGGGCCCAGGACAATGGCAGCCAGCTGCCCAAGCAGCCAACTCTCTCCACCGATGTGGATATAAGGATATTCATCGGCGATGTGAGTGCCAACGATGGAGTGCCATACTTTGTGGTGCCTCGTGTGGGACAAATGGCTAATGTTACTGAGGTAAAAAACAATTATTGAAGCATATATAGACGTGTTACTTAGTATAGCCTATTCCTTTTAGAATGCTGTTATAGGAGCGCCAGTATTCCAAGTCATTGCCAATGATCCGGACGATGAGAGTACACCCTCAGGGAGCATAACCTACCGCATTCTCCCAGATACAGTGGATGCCGAGGCCTTCGCCATTGATACCCACACAGGGTTGATCACGACAAGGCAATCGCTGGATCGCGAGACCAAGAATATTTACAAAATCATCCTAGAGGTTGGCGACAATGGACAACCCAAGCAGTCGGTGACTCGCATCCTGCAGATTGCTGTGCTGGACGTGGATGATCACGAGCCCCGATTTGCCAGGGAAACTGTAAGTAATGCTAGGGGAGGCACCAAGAAAAAGGAATCTGACATAATCATTTCTCAATAGGACGAGGGACCCTTGGCCATGTCTGTCAGTGAGGAAGAACCGGCTGGCACCATTGTCGGTAGCTTCAGTGCTGTGGACGAGGACATGGGTGAGAATGCCGCCATCGATTATGTCATTATTGAGGGCAACAACGAGCAGATCTTCACCATCGAGCGAACCAATGATAGCCTGGCTATCCTTAAGACCAGCCAACCCATTGATCGAGAGCTTGTCGAGTCTTTCACGCTGACCGTGAAATGCCTCAAGTTAGGGGAACCCGGTTACAGGTTCATCGGAGATCCCTATGATCGCCAGGATCCCTCTCACTTGCGCATTACCATTAAGGTTCTCGATATTGATGATAATTTGCCGCAGTTCGAGCAACTGGACCCCACCGTGGGCATTCGGATCAACGTCCCCATCGACACGGTTGTCACCACTCTGCGTGCCAACGACGCTGATGCCGAGGCGCCACCCATATCCCTATCCATTGAGAATGTCACCTTTGTTCCACAGTTCTATAAGCGGAGTCGGAAGCTGGCCGTTGGCAATCTCCAGAACCTGTTCACCCTTAACAATCGCACCGGAGAGCTGCGCACTGGCGGCTCCTTCTTGGACTACGTGGATGGGTACTTCCTCATGCGAGTGGCTGCCAACAACTCGGCCAAGCCAAAGCGACAGGCACACAGCCACCTGAAGGTGTTCGTCATTCGCGACAAGTCCCTTCTGAAGTTCGTCTTTGCCCGCCCGCCCAACGAGATCCAGCACAACATACGCCCCTTTCAGGAGCAGTTGCAGAAGAAACTCAAGCCGCTGGGTCTGGAACTGCACGTGCTTGACACCCAGGTCTTCACGCGTCCCGACATGAGTCTGGACTTCACCGCGACCAGCTCCTGCTTCCAGATGTTCAAGAACGGGGCTGCTCTATCCCTCAGCGAGATGCAGAAACTGATGAACTCGCAGCAGCTGCGCCAGGAGCTCATCGATATCTACGCCGCCTTCGGGGTCAGTGAAGTGGAGTCGTGCTCGGTGAGAAGGATCCATGCAGCGGTTCTCTTCGCCGGAATGTTAACCTCGGCGGGGGCCTGGCTGGTCTTTTTGGCCGCCCTCATAGGCCTGGCTGCTCTGATTTCCTTGTGCACCGCCTGCTGTCTAAAGAAGAAGTAAGTAATTAATCTTCTCTAGAAGTTCTAGATGATGATGATGATGATGATGATGATGGTTCAATCTCCCGCACAGATTCAAGCGGCACAGCAAGCGGAGTTTGCAAGCGAGTCTGCGCTCGCCCACGGAGCATACACCCACCTCATATAGCTACTCGATGCCCGCCGTTCTGTACTCGGAGCCAATCTACGGGCCCTTGTAGCCGCAGCTTATCTTCTGCACGGTCAGGTCCAGGTCCCTAGTAAGCTAGTGCACAAGACTTAAGCTCCGTTTCGCACCAGCAGCATTGGAGATCGGATGGCGAGGGATCTACCTTTGGCAGCTGCGAATCGGGAGTTCGATTGGCAGAGGGAATGCCAAAACAGTCCATATATAAGCTTAAGCATACTATGCGCGTGATCTAGTATGTATCGTACATATCGTATATAGACTAAGTGAGGTTAAACTGTATAAAGTCTAGCGTTTATACAACTGAAAAACTTAGCCTAAGTAAAGTCAGTTCTTTGTGTCATTTGCGCTGAAATACGAATTTGGTTCGAGGTTGGGTCGATTTGCTGATCTGATTTGCCCGGACGGACTTCGCTCGCCTCGAATCTGCGGGTTTTTTGTATTTTTTTTTTTATGTATTTCGGTAGGAATAGAATGCATTTACTTATATAAACCTATTTATCTTATCTTATATTTGCCCATAACATGTCGAACAAGTGCAAAATAAATATCACTCGAAATGCAGACCAATTCCAGCTCCAGCTCCATATTCAAATCCTCGAACTCCACGCAGTCCATGATGATGATGATGGGGCCCTGTCGTCATCAGAGTCGGAGTCAGTCATGTGCGTGCTAGCCGAAACTGAATTTCCCATTTTCAAACAGAATGCATATGTTTCTGCTATTAGGTAAATATATTTATACTCGTATATTCGTACGAGCCTAAGTAGTTTGTCGAATGTGAACATGTGTGCAAATAAATTCTATTAACTACGAAAAATGTGAAAGCTAAACACGAGCATTTAGTCATTTTCCAAAGGTTTTCGCCGTGTTGGCGTTGGGTACCTGGCTCTGGGATATATGTACACTGTACATACTCGTACGTAGGTGTGAAGTGATATGCAAATTAATTGTTTCCCCACTAAAAGCCATCAGGCCCCTGGCCATACCCTTCAATATGAGAAGTGAAAAGGTGCAACTACTTACTTCATACTGGATTTCTTTGTTGAGATAGAATCAAACTTAGTGATGCATTGACGACGTTGCAAAAAAAAGGTTCCAATTTGGTAGAAAGATTTTTATTCGATTTGTGTGTGTACATATGTATGTAAGTATTTGCAGACTGTTAACCTTTTCCTAAATTGTCGAGAAATTCTAGTCAGCGTGAAATATTCCTCTGGGAAATACTACTGCCTCCTACATATCTTCCCACTATAATTCGTATATAATCTTCAGTACAGTACAGAAATTTGTCTAGAGTCCAGAGACCAGACCCCAAAGCTAGAGTAATTAAAAACGTCTGAAATGCTTTGTCATCGCTCAGTCTCCAACATTCTTTGGCCCTATCTCTGCTCCCTTTTTTCAACACTTTCAAGAACCATCAGATCGTTGGTCGAATTGCTAACGACCCGCTCTGTCCAGATTCCAATTAAAGTTGCCCTGCATATAGTAATTTCAAATTCTCATTTCAAATTCATTCGGGAAGTGCGTCACTATGCAGGCAAGTGTAAATGTAACGTCCAAAGCAAACATTCTAGCCAAAGCGAAGGGAAGGGAGGGCCAGGGAGCTGCAGATGGAGGGAGGACGGACGAGGGAAAAACCCATAAATAATATATGTTGTTAAAACTAATGTGCGGCGCTCATTAGCCCCTGGCAACGAGAGAGAGCAAACGAACAGGGGATGATGCTGGCCCTGCCCCTGGTTCTGGTTCCTGTTCCTGTTCTTGTTCCTATTCCTATTCTTGACTAAATCAAAGGGTGCAAGATGAACTGTACTGTTCCGTTGGCCTGGCTCCGGGGGTTGCTGCTGGTAGTTCCTGCCACACATCCCATCCATCGACTTATTTTTATAACTTTTTAAAGCGAAACAACATCAACAGCACAAGACAGCGAATCAAGTGTTGTTCGAGTCGGGTCAAACTTTGTGGGGGTTGCGCTGCTGTTGCTTGCCCGCCCTCACGGCACAACAGAGACTGAGTGTAATTAAACGCGATTCCTGCACAATTCCCCAGTTCAAGGCAAAATTTTACAATTAGCATAGAACCCGACTAACCTGGATTGCAGCTCCCATTGTTCTTTCTGCCAAATCACCTACCACTTGAACAGTGATTGATGACGTCGATGGCGATGCCATCCTCATAAATCACACTTCAGAGCCGAGTGACAATGCGAACCCCGGTAAACATTGACGGCGCCAACTCTCGGGGCCCCTACGTTTCGGTAATCGCCAATTAATACCATCGGATGGATGGATAGTTACGGCGCCAAAGAGCTTAAAAGTGTGGGAGATCCGCAAGTGTTGGCAGCTTGGCTTGCTTTCGTTATAAACCACATATTCCATCCACTATCCACTGGCCAGGTACAGATCCAGATACCTCTCTGCCCTGCAGGTGTCCTGTGCTGCGGCACGAGGCACAAATCAACTTTTTACCCCAGATTCAATTCAATTCCCTGACAGCTAGTGTCCGTGTTTGTCGGGCCGTCAGACGGCTGGCCAGATGTTCAACTGGCTGACTGGCAAACAAAGCGAACAATTAATGACTGAGGCCCCCGGCCATTTCCTTTTTCGTCCCTCCTCTTCCTCCTCCTGGACGTGCAACAAATAGTCAAAAGACTTGCGTGCATATCAAAAAACTAAAAGTGAAAATAAAAATGAAAGGAAATCATAACGGTCGCTTGGCGAGGTGCCGGGGCCATAAAAAGGGACTTAGGACTCACCCTGGCAGGGTCTGCGTAATTGCAGTTAACTACTTGTTCGGCTGCCCGTGTATACATATTTTGGGGTAATTTTTTGCAACATTTTTTTGCCTGGATTTTCGTTAATTTTTTCGCAATTTCCTTCTTTTTTTACGTCAGACAATGATGGAATTATTGCGGGATTTTCGCGCGAGTTTTCGGCCTAAGCCGGAAGTGGAATTACCCAGAAACGACAGCTTGGTATAAATCGCTGATCAATTGGACTAGCCAAAGGATTTACCGCACAGAGCAGCAGAGCACCAGAAGTGAGAGCTTAGGATCAAACGCTAGCCATGGAGCCAAAGGATTTTATGGGCACAGGCATTATCCGAACCACCTTTCAATTATCCGTAGTCTGTACCGTGCCCGTTGTTTATACTCAACAACAACTAGGCATGAAACCGTTGTTTTGTCGACATTTTAGGGCTAACCTTTGGATTCAATTTATTCACATCAATGCAGAGAAAAAAACCTTAACAAATATCAACCATAAATTAGAAATGTCAGATTCATTATGCACATGGCGCTGCATAGTAATTAGATAGCTCCGCGCGTCCTTGTAGAAATCTCTCTCTCTCTCTTTCTGTTTCTGTCCAACTATGTAGAAATTTATGACCACTTGATGAACTGCAGCCACTACGGGAACAGTTCAGTTCAGCCTCTGGGCACGGGGTTGAGCACTCGCATTTCGTCCTGGTCCTGCTCATTTGCATAACAATCAACTCATCGTTTGTGGTACAGCTACAGCGACAGCTACCATCTACCATCAACCACTCCGGTCTTCCTCTAGTTTTCCGTAGGTAAGAGGGAATCCGCCCTGCAATGGGGCTGGATGGGACTACCATCCAATGCTAATGCTAATGCATTCCGTACAACAGCAGCGGGTGTGAAGTTGTAAAGTTTAATGTATTGTTTGTCTAACAGTTTATTCATTTGGAAAAGGAATATGTACATATATTTTTTGTTCATTCTGTGACTGGAATAAAAAACGATTGCCCATGGGGTTGAGAATAATTCAAAGTGATTCTGAAACCCTTTCCAAATCAGCATACGATTGTATTGCCATTTCTTTCCTTAATAAACTGAGCTTTGACTAATATTAATAAACAGTGTAGCTTATTAATAGTGTAGCTTAAAAAAAAGATAGTATTTGCTCAACTTACGATGAATATTATTTCCAAAGAACTACACAAATTTTCAAAATTAATGTAATAGGTATTTTATGGTTGACAATTTTGCATCTTCAAGATAAGCATCAATTCCAGAAAAAATATTACAACATATCCAAGAATCCATTAAAATTACTTCTATCCCAGCAATTCCAACATTTTAGTTCAATTTCCCGCAACTTAAATCAAATTTGTTGCAATTGTCGAACATGATCTCGATTCGATTTGCTCAATAAAGGAACATGGGCGATATAGTTATCTTGATTCTTGATTTACATGTGTTAGCATTTTCTTGTTTTGTGTTTTTCGTCTCGCGTGTACCACTTTTCGGCTCAACAATGTGACATAAATCTGCTTAAATTTGACTAAAACCGCTCTGATCGGATTAAAATCAGAACTTGCATAACATTTTACAGTTTCAGTTTCTGAGGGCCGAGCATCCATCCCATCCCGCTTATCCTCGCCGGGCCAAACATGCACACAAATGCGACAGATTGGCTTCCTTCGCCGAGCTGGTTCCCCGAACTTATTGAGAAATAAATAGGTCCAGAGCAGGGTATGGATATGGGTGTGGGTATATGTAGGTATGGGTACGGGTATGGGTACTGGTACGGGTTACTCAGTGTAACAAAATACTCGAACGGCTGTTTGTTTATCCAATGTTTTTCGGTTAGATGAGCACACAACTCAAAAGCGACAAAGGTAGGGCAGATAGCTCAGACATCATCGCAGGACCGTGTTTCGGGAACAGTAACGAATACACCCCGAAAGGCGAACGTCACAGATTTCACAGATAAACCAATTCGAGCAGGGCAATGAATGGGTAAAAAGGTCGAGCAACTTGCCGCGAAAAAATGAACGTGTAGCTCTAGCACCAGAGCGAATCTTCCGTGCTGATGTTTGATCAGAGCCAAAAAGGGTTACGCAATGCAGAGGGAGAGGGTTGGGGTTGGGGTTGGAGGCAGAGTTTTGCACGTGCAAAAGGCAAAGCCAAAGGGGTTATCCAGTATCTGTGTCAACTTCTTGCTAAAAAGGCGTAAAACAATCAATTCGCCAAATAAAATTCGATCTGCGAAATGGGAATAGACAAATTGCACAAGGTCCTGTCCTATCCTGTTCTGCAACGACGTGATATATGGTCTGCGCATATTTCATGCCTGACACAGCGAGCAGAAAGGTTAAATCTATAAATTCTGGCAGATTCTTTTGTACAGTTAGCTAACCTTTTTTTACCCAAAGTTATTTTGTATAGAAAGTACCTATGTATATTTAATTGACGGTTCTTTGCGCATCTACCAGGCGAAACTTCTATCCTTTCAATGGAGAAACATGATTCAAAAGAATTATGGAACTCAGCACCATTTGGCATTGCTTTTAGCTATCTGCAAGTCGAGCCCTCGGGCATATTATCCATCATCTGTGTACCATGTATCTTTTGTACACTTCCATGGAACCGCGCATGAACCGCACCCTGTGGACCAGCACTTGACGCAGTCGAAGATGCCATTGTGTTTGCTCCTTTTAGCATGTCCATGGCAATTTGTTTCCATTTTGGTTTGCTTATCGCCTTATGGCCATCGCCAAATTGTTTTTGCAGCTCCGGCAGTGCATTAGCATAGAACAGGGGAAGATGCCGTCATTGATCCGTCGATAGCCATCTAGATAAAGCTACCCCGTATCGCTAATGATGCCCGCCCGTACCCAGATGTAGTCTCTGCCTCTGCCTCAGTATCAGCCCCAGCCCCAGCCGCATCCCTTCGGTGACAGTTCTGGAAATTGAATGCAGCTTAGCTGGCTCACCCGCTGCGTATTTGCGCCTTTGTTATGAGCTCTGGCACGGAACAACAGAGGAACGGAGCCCATGTCGAGCCATAATAATGATTATTGTAAAGATAAATCCGGACACCTCCAACAAAGCTGCACAAATGACAAACGCCGGGTCCGATCCGGCTTAGTAGTTAAAATAATCACAAGTTTGAGAAACCGAATTCCTCTCTACCATTTCGGAATCTTTGGGATCCTGTTCACCCTTGCCTCGTAACGGAAAATGTCAGTCAGTTCCCGTTCTCCTCTCCTGTATCTCGACTCTTGCCGGTTCATTCAACTAAATAATTTGAGTGGCATTCATGCAGGTCCACTACAGGCTCATGTTTCAGGACTGCCGGTCCTGACTCTACCCCTGCCTATAACTCTGCTGCCATTGCCGCTGCTGCTGCTACTGCTGCTGCTGCTGCTGTTGGTACATTCGTTTTGTAATTCTGTGGCAGGTGACGGGGCAATCTTCCATTGTTCGACCTCAGCCGAGTTTCTACTTGAACTCACCCCATGTCGAATTGTAAGGGCGCAAAAATGCCCCCTACAATACTCGTAAAAACAAGCTGCAATGCACACACACAGAAAACCATTCATTTTATGTGCACTGCAATATACAATATTTATTTGAATTTAAGTCTTTTGTTTGGAATCTCAAATCCGCACACACACAGAGACTCTCTGCCTCTCCCGTTCTCGGGGTTGTTTGATTTGGCTACTATTTTTGACTTTTCCATGAGTTCTTAGATCCTGATTGCGATGGAAAATTGAAATTTTCTGGTTCGTTTTGATCATCAACTTTATTTGAAAAAAAAAATAGTAAAGTAAATATGAATAGTTCTTTATGGCTTTACATCGAAATTCAATCTTATCACGATAAAGTTGTAGTCCTGACTAGCTCGCTTTCCTTGCATTGCAATAACTGATACAGCATCTGGTGTAACCTATATATAGTCCATCGATTGTACAGTTTCCTGGTGTTACCTAATACATACATGATACATTGTGGCGATTGTGGTGATACCTAAGATTACGCTTATGTCTACGATGGCAAAGGTACATACATATTCGTTTTGTGGACAACCGATTTGTACTATATAGTTAATGGAATATGAAATATTTTGAGAAAAAGAATGCTTATCCTTTGAAGCATTCTTTGTTCAAATATTCCCCTGAGATCCACAACAAAGAAACCAATGTAGATCGAAGTTTGAAGTTTGTAATGGAATAGTGGTCTGTTGAATTAGCTAAACTATGGATTGTGTTTCGTATATGGACATTGATTCTTCTGTTGCGATTCCCTCTCTAATATACATCACTTTAAATTGAGGGCAAGGATCAGCTAAAGTTATAGTGGGTCTTGGAAGAATCCAAATGGAACAAAGCCATATCCTTGCAATCAATTTAGTGGTTCACCTATTACAAATATCAAATGATTTTTGGAGCTTTGCGAAAAGTGATGGATGCAAATACTTAGATGATTCTCGCCAGTAACTTTATGATTTCTGTTTACCCAAAGTCAGTCATGAGATCAACTATTGTGTATTCCCATGGATCAGTTGTCTGCAAATCTTTAAAATCTTTGTCTCAATCTATCACGATCTGCACGCTGTTAAACGCAAGTTCTACCGCCAAGAGTTTGCTATACCTGGGGGGCAAACTGCTTATAGCTGTGTGGATGTGGATGGAGCTGTGGATGGTGAATGGGCTGTTCCTCTGGGTACTCCTTCCAGGGCGGCGTCTGCGTGTAGAAGCTGCTCTGCTGGTGCATTGCTGGCTCCGTGGCTGAGGACGGCAGATTGGCAGCTGCCTCGAAGCTGCCTCGGAACAGATCATATTTCTCCTGCGAGAACTGGCCAGCGGGTGGCGTCTGCTGTGGGTTCGGCTCCTGCTGTGGATTCTGCTGATAATACCGCATGCTGCTGCCAAAGTCGAAGCCAGTTGGATGCTGAGGATGAGGATGAGGCGCTGCTGTAGGGTAGTCCATTCCCGGCTGGAAGGGCACCATCTGCGGCTGATGGTGATGCGGATGGGGATGAGGATGGGGATGGGGATGAGGATGAGAATGTTGATTCAAATCTGAATGTGGGTCAGGATGCTGGGAAAGAGGAGGCTGCTGCGTCTGGCCGTAAGGAAACATCCGACCGCAGCCAAACATGGGGAATGGCTGGGGATTCACAAAGAGGGCGTCGAACAGCTCCTTCGTGATGCGCTCCCCACTCAATGTGAAGTTCTGAAGCTTCTCTAGGTCCAGATTGACAGTGTTGCCGCTCTCCAGCACCTGCTCTAGAGCAAATATGTAGTTGTGGGCGAACCGCAGTATCTCGATCTTCGTGAGCTTCGTCTCCTCGGGCAGCGAGGGCAGCGTCACCCGCAGCTTCTCCAGCGCATCGTTGAGGCTGTGCATCCGGTTGCGCTCCCGATCGTTAGCCTTCATTCGGCGGAACTTCTTAATGCGCACCACCTGAGTTGGGCTGCGCGAACGGGTGACACGGTTCTTGCCGACGGCATATTTCCGCTTGGGCCGCGGTGCATCCGGATCTTCCGGCGACTTCACCGGCGTGCTGGTCATTTGCGGCTCGAAGCCTCCGCTAGTGGCACGGCTGTTGAGGTGCTCTACCAGGGTGCGGCCGCTGCGCGTGCTGTGGTTGCTGCTCGTGTCCAGCAGGCCCACGAATCCTGCCGGCGGTGAGTTGATCGGGGCTGTGTCCCAAGTGCCGGCATAGGCCAAAGGTGCCGCGGGCCCTGCCGCTGCACTGTTGTAGGTTTCATCGAAATCCAGACGCCGCCGGGAGCTGACTTGAGCCTCCGTCTCGAAGCTCTTTTCGTAGCCGCTGTCGAAGGAAGCATCGTCATCGTCCTCGTCGAACTCGAAGGATTGAGGGGGAGCACTGTAGGCATTGTAACAAGCAGCCATGATCTGTTCTCGATTTCCGTTCGGTATAAACTATATCCTTGGTCTGTATCTGTGTTTATCCTGTATCGAACAGTCGCTACGCGCCTTCCACGCCTCCCAATTCCGATTTATGATTTCCGTTTTTCACTTTCAGAGTAGGACAGTGTCGCTGGGTGTTTCTCTGTGTCTCGCGTGCCCGCACCAACTAAAAGCTGGCAAGGAGTGCGCACCGGTTTTATGCACCGGGACCAGCCATTAATGCCCGCGCTGGAAGCGGTAAGCCCGCTGATTTGGGTCTAGGCGGCGGCAACAACCCTCGGCGCATTGTCGTCGGTCGTGGCGGCGCCATGGCACACACAAATCCCAAAAGATATGCGCGCCGTGATTGTCGCCAGGGGGTTGCTTTTGCCTGCTCGCACACATACACTAGCACGGATGTACGCTGTACGTGTCCGTACACGGACACACTCTCGGAGGAGATTCGTTATAGCTGGTATCGCTGCCAGTTAAAATACGAGCATTTTTTACGCTTTGCTGGCTAGCGGTCCGGTCTAAGCCAATCGGAAGGATGACAGAGCTGGCGAGGATCAGCGATGATGCCAACGGCATCATCAAAGTTCAAAGCAATATTTGCTGGTGGCTACATACTCTCTCGTAAAAGGGTTGTCCTGACTTTCACATCTTGAAAAGAGGACGTAAATCGAGCCAAATATTTGAAAGAGGTTTCATTTTGGGTTTTCTTAGCAGTAATAAAGGAAATAACGCAATTCTTAAATGTTTAAGAGACACCCAAAAACACGCTGACTTGAACAACATGTCCTGGATTATTGATAAAGTTATATCCCTCTGTATAGATCAGTCAGTACAAATAGATCTGTTCAACGTTCATCCGGAATCTGCTGCCAGTTTACGCTTCTGGTGGCATTCCTTTAACCATGTAGAGTATATCAATTTCGCATTTTAGATACAATTGCCATTTTATTTTATCACAACATTGAACTTGCGTCCGCTTAATGCGATTGCCATTCAAAACGTTTCAATTACCCGCAACTCTTTCGCTTTTGTCGTTTAAACCGCAGTAATCACTTAGGGCTTACGCCTGTCGCTAAACGAATTAGAGCCACGTGGCCAGGACACCTCTGACACTTCCGAAAACGCAACATGTGTACTCCCACTCTCACTCTTACTCCCTCCTTGGCCCAACCTAAGGCCTGGCCACGTGCCGTGGTCTTACCGGCTGCTCAAGTGGCAGAGTGTGCCATAGATATACATATACATATATGGGGCAAGAAGCATCTAAGTCGAGGCGTCTGCGGGCAGCGATTTCGCAGATTCCAAGTGGTCGACGGGAACGGGTGCCACGTGCGGATCTGTTATGATATGCGGAAATTATCGCAAATTGCTGGCACAATTGAGGAGGACTCTAGAGTGTCAAGGGTGCTAATTGAGCAATATGGTTCTATGGCTTGTGGCTTGTGGCTTCATGGGTATCAATTATGCCCACCACAGCAATATTTGATTTTCAAAGATTGGGTGATTGTTATAGATATATTTCATTTGGTTGGTTATTAAATTTATGAGTCGATTTGGTGCTATAAATCAACAATAGTCTTTAAAACCATAGATGGAAATTAAGCATTTACTAGACTTACTAAAATCGATCACACTGCAACGTTTTATACGTCAAGCCTATTCAGATTAAAAAGTTTAGCTCAAGCCATTAGGAAATAAATATTTCAGTCATTCGGAACAGTTTGTCGAGAAAACATCTACGATTTCGGACTTTAGAATAAATATTTAGAATTTAAAAATAAATGAATAAAAAAAAATTGTGAGTGAAATATACTGAAAATTAAGCATTTACTAGACTTACCAAAATCGATCACACTGCAACGTTTTATACGTCAAGCCTATTCAGATTAAAAAGTTTAGCTCAAGCCACCAGGAAATAAATATTTCAGTCATTCGGAACAGTTTGTCGAGAAAACATCTACGATTTCGGACTTTAGAATAAATATTTAGAATTTAAAAATAAATGGATAAAAAAAAATTGAGTGAAAAATAGTGAAAAATTATTATCATAAATACGAATAATGGAATAAAAGTAATTCATCCCGATCAAAATTTAGGACGAACTCCGAGAAACCAATAACCCGAAATTAAATGAAATCGGGAAGCCACGGAATGTGGAAAACAGCATCAACTAAAGCGTAAGTGAATGATAGTTCCATATCTTGCTGGGGTACGGGAACAAATATCCCTAGTTGTACATAGCGCAATTTCTATTATTTTTTATTAGAAAATTTTGTTGTTTGTTCAATAGCATACTTGGTTGTTTCGATTTGATGTGGATAAAAATCAATCTTTAAAATTCAATTACACAATAACCTTGCACGTCCGCCTAATGTAATTTTTTGATGAATCACGGTTCTTTGAAGGTATTTGTGGTTTTTCTTTTAGAGATTTGTAGTGCAGGTCCTTGTATTAAACATTTTCATACCCTAAACTCTTCCACTCAGGAACCTCTAGCGTCTGGTGCTTCGGCAAAGAGAGGACAAGTTTCTCAAAGGAACACAGAACAATTAACTGGGGCCAGCCTATGTGTAGGCAGCCTCTATATGGAGGACGTCCATATGGATCCTTTGGGAGTATGATTGCGAAACGTTCTATGAGAGCCTTGGCATTATGTCCCATTTTATCGAAATACTGCACGCAATATTTGATGCCCTCCGAGATGAATTTGTTGGAATTGCCGACAACCTGTTCACTTCTGTCGAAATAAAGGAGCTTGGTAAGTACACCTGAAACACCTTCAACCCTTCAGATGAATCCGAAGGGACTGAAGACGAGTCGAAATCATACAAAAGGACAATATTTCAGGTTATGTGCGCAATTCAGCATGACGCTTGCAAACCTTGAAGCTTCTGTCACTGGTACAGGGCTGGCTATCACCTTCATCATCGATGCCTATGAAGGTCGTTGGGGGCTCCCGCTGCACACAGTTATCATCATCCCCATCATCATCATCGTCGCTGATTTCTTCCTCGTCAATTATTTCACCGTCCTCAATGGTATCTTCGTGGTTTAGAGGTGAGCTCCCATTGGCCTTCGGAGGTCTATAAAACTTTGTCGTGGGCAACATTTTTGACAAAGTCTTAGGCGGATCCTTTCGAAACTCCAACCTGCGCCTAAATTGCGGACTTGACTTCATTAGGTATTTCTTTTTTATGGAGCTTAACAGCTTCTGGATGAATTTCCTATCTTTGTTCTTCTTGTGTGCGTTCTGCTGCTATCTCTTCGGAGATTTCTTGAGCAAGAACTTTCCTAAGAGATAGCAGCAGAACGCACAAAAGAAGAAGAATATGGATAGGAAATACATTCAGAAGCTGCTAAGCTCCATCAAAACGAAATACCGAATGAACAAAAGTCCGCAATTTAAGCGCAGGTTGGAGTTCCGAAAGGATCCGCCTAGGACTGAGGCAGAAATGTTGCCCACGACAAAGTTTTATAGACCTCCGAAGGCCAATGGGAGCTCACCTCTAAACCACGAAGATACCATTGAGGACGGAGAAATAATTGACGAGGAAGAAACAGATGATGCCAATGGGACCACCTACTGGTTGCATCGCGATGACCTTCAGGTGACCAATCGCCACGGTCAAACCCTGATTGAAACTCTACAACTAAAGGCAATATACACGAGCTCCTTGAACAGGTGAGTGATGTTGAACCGGTTGTGTGAGCAGAGAAATAATTACAATGCAATTTCCCATTTTACCATATTAAAGGTATGATCTATGCATGCGAGCCATGCAGGCTTTCTAGGTTGTTTTGGCTTCCCCCTGCCATAATACCGCTATACGCGCAGTTCGATCTTTCTTCTGGAGGTCTATTCCTGGAAAAGGCTATAATTTTAGCGACGGCTAAGAGGCTCTGGTTGCCCTTTATCTATCGGTCGTCCTGTATATTACACTCAGTCTGGGAGTATATTGAGTGGTATCAAAAGGAGCATCTACATCATTTAATCATGGCGTGTTACTGAATGTGAGTTCTAAAGCTGGCCTCCCTGCTTCTCTTCACTCCTCAGTATTGCTGATTTCTTTTGTTTTATGTATGTTTCCTATCGCAGCGTAAATATCCGGTAGCTAAGGTGGCGACCATGGTTCTACATCAACCAATGAAATGAGATTCAAGATTATGCACTTGCTTTCATACTTGAAACTAAATTTGGATCAAAACAGCTTGCTTGACGGAATATAAAGGCAATCGGTTCGTGGGGCAAGGGTCGAATAAAGTTCTTTGCTCCCAAGCCCAGGGGCCACAAATGGGCAATACTTTTTGGTGGTAGGATGCACTAAAATCAGGTGAAAGTTTTTAAAGAACATGCAAAGATACTGCGCATGGCCTTGGCCACGGTCACTTGTGTTCTATTCCTCTAAGTTTAAGGTAAATGTTAGATACAAGGATCTGCGAACATTCAAATATTCAAAACAAACTTTTCAAAACATTTGAATAAAAATGTATCTAATTAAAAAAATTAAATACATATATTAATATCATCTCAAGTATTAAAATATATTGAAACTATTTTTAAATTTTTGTATTTACATGAATCTATAACAGCTAGGATTGCTGTTAAAACGTCCTAAAGCTTAATTATGCTTTTGCGATGCACTAGTTAATTATAACTACTTTTAATAGGTTTAGTGTCTAATACCAGATTCATTTGAATAACACAAGCGTTGCCAGCTGCACGCAATTCCAACCAACATCCCTAACTGAGAAGACATTGCCAACCAATTTCACGCAAGCCGCCACGTGTCGCGGACTCCTTTTCCGCTAGTGTTGTTGATAGGCCTGACCAGCTCAAGTGCTCCTCCGACGCGTGTGGCTAATTCGCTTTTTCGAGAGCCACAATGCATATCAATTAGGCTATTAATTGGGAGGCGTGTGCATGTTTGTCGGTGGTCGAAATGGAGATGTTTTTGTAAGAGTCACAGTCCAAATAGATACCGAAACACAATGCTTGGGCCAATCGGAAGGATGTCAGAACTTGCTCACACCCAAATGCGCTAGCAAAAATACCACCGCAAACTAAAAGCAATAAGAGCACTGCGCATACATATACCCAACCGGCCTACACAGAAAGCGGATAAGACATTTCATAACTACTCTTAACTGTTTTTTATATATGTATAAGAATCTAGTGTAACGGTGTTCGTGGTTGAACTTATCATGCGATTAAATTCAAACATGAGTAAGATGGTATGCTAGTTTCAGGAAAAGTGAAACTATCTGAAATTAAGACACAAGCAGAATCATTGAACAGCGTGCTTATCGGGATGAATCCAGATTCAACCCTGTTTCTAAAATCCATCAGTACACACAAAAAAAAGTTCCAAAGACATCGTTCTGAGCACTAGAAATAGAATAGAAAATGGTTAACAATTAAATACCACAAAGTGGCCTCATTCCCGATCAGAATTTAGGTCGAAATCCCAGCAACCAATAGCCGAGAAGCAAGGAGACCGGAAGCCACAGCCAACAGCATCGACCAAAAGGTAAGTGAATCATAGTTCCGTACCTTGCTGTACTTTGTTTAATTTTTAGATGTACCTTTTGCCGATATAAGGGTGTGATATATTGGCATGTGCTCCAAAAATCGCGATGGAGTTGATGTCGTTTAAACGTTGAGTGAATCTCCAGAATTGAAGTCACAAATGATACAGGCAGACGAGCTGCAGATAGTTACCACTGATGAAGAACACTTTGCCTTTCAACTTAAATGCATTTCAATGTTTATATGTTTAGATTTTTCTTGACTTCATTGATAAATAAATACGTATATACATACATATATGGCATATGGCAAGCACAAAAAAAATAAAAATACTTAGAAATAGAAATATTAATTCTCAGTCAAACTGATCCCTAAATAATTACCATATACATATGTAAGTACGTTAACTAACAGATAATTGTTCCTTAATTCATCTTAATTAAAAATAAACCAAAGAGGATACGAGTTGAATATTTCAAACTATCAAACTATATTGTAATTATTTGTAAATTTCTGTATATTACAAGAATCGATAATGTCAATCCTAACTGCTTATATATCCTTAAGCTTAATTATGCTTTTGCAATGCACTAGTTAATTATAACTACTTTTAATAGGTTTAGTGTCTAATACCAGATTCATTTGAATAACACAAGCGTTGCCAGCTGCACGCAATTCCAACCAACATCCCTAACTGAGAAAATATTGCCAACCAATTTCACACAAACCGCCACGTGTCGCAGACTTCTTTTCCGCTAGTGTTGTTGATAGGCCTGACCAGCTCAAGTGCTCCTCCGACGCGTGTGGCTAATTCGCTTTTTTCGAGAACCACAATGCATATCAATTAGGCTCTTAATCGAGAGGAGTGTGCATGTTGCTGTTGTTGTTCCTGCTGCTGAGCGTTGGTCGAAATAGAGAGTTTTTTCCGAGCCTGCAGGCGTCGTCGTCACAGTCCAAATAGATGCCGAAACACAATGCTTGGGCTTTGGATAAACAGATGTACACATATATAATTTTGTCAAATCCAGGCTCAGTGCGGGAAAGAGCCAACACGAAATATGCCCCAGGCCAATGGCATTCTAACAAGCGAAACAAATTCAATTTTTCAGGGTGTTCCCGATGTGCAACCCCTCGTCGGCATTCGTTTCGAACACGTAGAGCGGCGCCCCAGGCTAGTGCAGGGAGAACGCTACTCGTCCTTTCAGCACCGTCAAAATGGAACAATTTCCTCTTCGTACAGCGGATCCAATTCCAGGACCTGAGACAAATGGATGCTTGCTTTGCTGGTCCGCGGCAATGACGAGGACGAAGAGTGTGAGTCCGAGGACAACTCAATCACGTCTGGTAAACAGGAGGCTTTGTCTGAAGGTACTTGCCGACAGACTCGCACTTGGAGCCCCTTGACCCTCCTGATACCTGGGATGCTATGACCATCACGGCCGCTTCGTTTACGATTGAGGGGGGCTGGCCGATGAACCTCTTCGAGATCCGTTGAGGAATCAGAGGTTATGTGTCTGAACATCTTTTTGGGCACCATCACGGATGGTGACGGTCTCGGCGAATCCGACGTTATATGCACAAAATTCCTAACCCGTTTCTTCCCGGTTTTTTGCATCTCGAACGTTGGCGTAGAGGCATTACTGTCTGTTGTGATGGAATGGCTGTGGCTCTGTCTGCCTGGTCCTGGCTTTCTTCGTTTCCTCTGCGGATTCTCTCTCTCTTGGAAGTAGGATTCAAAGTCGGTGCGCTTGATTCGAACTCGGCATTCGCGCATCTGCTTCAAGTCCTGGAGAGTAAGAAGATTTAAGCGGACCTCGGCAGTGCGTGTTAGACACTCTTGGATGAGGCGTTTGGTTAGTTCGCAATCGTCCCCTGTTGGATGGGTTGATTCTGCTCCGTGGCTGCTTATGTTGGAGCTTGGTGAGGTTTTGAAGCGCTTGTTTTGATGTACCTGATTATTCGTTTCTTGTAAGAGATCTGCCGCCGTCGTCGTCGCTTCGCCTCCTTTGTGTACTCCAGTCCCGGTCTCCTGGCTCACCTCCTTCTCTTTTTCATCGGGCTGCAACACGCCTGTCTCCATATTAAAATCAGACGATGTGGCCGGCGGAGGCGTTAACTCTTTACTTACACCAGACAAATTTTCGCAGGGCTCCTCGGTGGAATCGTGCATGGCCATAGTTGAAGTTTCCGAATTCACGCTGTCAGTTTCCGACGCGCCGCGCCTCTTCATCCCTCGTGGCTCCACATCTCTGTCTTGTGATTGCGCTGGCTCAGACCCTTTCAGGGCTTGCAAGCTCTTAAATTTATTTAGAACTGAGCTGCATTCTCTCAGGCTATTGCTGTCGAAAGCCACATCCTGAAGCTCTTCCTTTTGGAAGCTCCAGATGTCGGCAAAGGCCTTGAAGCCGCTTGTTTCATTGCTAAACTTTTTTCGGGTATCCAGCAGATCGCCGAATGACCGCTTGTTCAGATTGACCGACTCTTCTGGGGATGGGGATTTTCGCGACTCGGACTCGGGCAAAGGCTTAGGCTCAGACTCAAGCTCGCGCTTAGTCTCCGTCTCTTCTTCTGGTTCGGAATTTACAGCAGAGCTGATGGTGGGGGCCGAGCGGCGACCACTTCGCATGCTCCGATCCATGTCAGAGAGCATGGCATTGGCAACCATAGCAGCAGCTCGAATGCGTGTCCTTCGGCCCGAGCCTGTGTAATAGGCCTCCGACTCGTCTGAGGCAACCTCCTCCTCCTCCTCCTCATCTTCGGATATCACTAAAAAAGGGTATATGCATAATTATGAGGAAAAAAAAATTGGGGTTTGCTTACCTTCATCCCAAAATTTGCGCGGAGGTTTCCGCTTCTTGGGCTGCTTGGGACCCGGGTCCTCTTCTTTCTCATCCGCGCTAACTTCAGCTTCTGCTTCGGCCAGGTTTGCCGCATTCTCGTAGCCCTCCTCAATGGTGCCATAGTCCAGTTGCGGGCGGTCCTTGTACTTGGCATAGTCAATTTTTAGAAACTCTAATCGATCGTTAGCTTCAGCCATATTGAGAGCCACGAACTTATTCTTCAGATCCTTACTCTTCAGCAGCGCGTTGCACCGCTCGTGCAAGGTGGACCACTCAAGGGCCCACGAATAGCGCTTGTTGCGGGGCTGAAATATCACCGTCAGCAGGTCCTTTATGAAGCTGCGCGGCAGTCGCAACGCCTGCAGAGCCTTGTAGATGGGTTCGTAGTCTCCTACGGGGGCATTGTGATTGGTTATGGTAACGATTTCATCGACATCAATTGTGGAACTAAGCAGCTCGTATTTGATGCTGCTAGCAGTATGTGCACTGCCGCCGGCCCCGGCTCCGGCCCCAACCCACTCATCATCAATGATGCGCTTCTTTTTGATGCGAGAACAGCGCTTGACTTCATTGTAGTTATTTGTTGTCGGATGCAGATAGAAGGCCGTTAGCCAGAACTCCGCCTCCATGAAGCCATGATCACTGAACACCTTGGCCAGATCTGCGTAGTTATATGATAGTTTGTGCTCTAAGTTAAGCATAAAGTCCGTGGTCAGGCCGGGATGATAGCGCCAAATTTCGATGGCATTCAGCTGCTGGCCAATAATCTTCAACAACAGAGCAATCTTGGCAAACTGCCAGCCTCGGAAGTCCTGTGTAAAAAGCATTTGAGCATTCTATGAAAACATTGGTTGACTCATTTGACTTACCCGTTGTGCCAACAATTTGTAAACAAAGTCCAAGACCTCCTCGTTGTTGGGTACATTTTGAAAGATGGGGTCTATTTGCCGATCCAACTCCTCATCGGCATCTGCCAAGGGCTTCTCATCATCATCGCAGTTCTTATAGTTACCAATGTTGCTGGCACGATTGCCTTTGCAGATCTGTTGTTGATAGTTAAGATTCAAGTTCACGGTATACGGTTTGGCATGGCTATTCCGCTGAGACTCCAGCTTTTGCAGCTCGTTCAGAAGAAAGGCCTCGCTGTTTTCCCGCTCCTCCACATAGCGATGCATTAGGACCTTGAAGTGAGGTAAGTGCGTCAGGAAATCGTGTTCGTTTAGGGCCATCAACTCCAGCAACTGATTGCCCAGTACATAACTTGTGTAGGCCTCCAACATGACGGCGAACGAAGTGATGAGATTCAGCTTGAACTTCTTGAACACAATCTGCTCGAAGAAGTTACTTTTGCTTAGCCGCAGGCGTACACACACCTGGGCGATGAGACGAGCAGGCGTAAAGTTAATGCTGTCTACAATTGGAGCTTCTTGCATGCTCAGAGCATAGAAACGTATATTGTACATCTGTAAAGGTGATCATTTATAAATTCAGTTGTACATAATGCGAAGATTTCCCTTCTCACCATGTTGTCGATCACATAGCCCCGATTCTCGTCCATTACGAAGATCGTCAACAGATAGAAGTGTCCCACCAATGTTATGGCCGTCCGCTCATGCTCAAAGGATTCAAAGCTTGAATTAGCATTGGACTTTAGCCAAGCTGCCAGGACCCTTAGGGAAAGTTGCTTCACTGCCTCAAAGTTACCCGCATTGAACAGCTGTATAAGTCGCAGCAGTATGATGTTTAGCTTCTCCTGCTGCAGGAACGTGATATCTGCAGACGAAGACACTCAGTAAACCTCCGTCATGGAACAGTCCCCCACTCACCTTCATGTGTGGCAGCCAGCACTGAATGTTCAATGGTATGATGCTTGTTCTGTCTCAGGTTGGCAAACAACTGCTGCAGATAGGGCACGTGCCAGGGTTTGCCCTGGAGACTTAGGATATATGGCCAATCGATTTTGCAGAGCCCTTCGATCTGGGCAAACGATGACGTTGCTTTGCCCAGGTAATAGAGCAACATGCGTTTTAGTCCCTCCGAACAGTTTCTCCATTCTTGACTGAACCACAACTGCAGCGAGTAGTGCGCCAGCACCTGGACAACATAGCGCAAAGAATCTTCCCTGAGGCCATCGGGATTGGGTAGCTGGCAGACCTCCCAGCCGTAGATCAACTGCATCAATCGTTGGTTTCCCATCAGCTCAAACACGTCCACGTCGCTGCATTCAGTGCAGAACACAAACATTTTCTGTAAGCAAAGGTTAAGCAAAGGGTGATGGCGTAGATGAGTGGGCTTAGACTTACAGCTGAAAACTCATCGTAATCGAGCTTTGCGGCACAGTCGAGAAACTTCTGCCCATTGTGCAGTTCCAGGGGTAATATTACTTCCATTGTGAGGTGTTTTTATAACGGAAAACCTCTTCTTTGCTTTATAATTTGCATTTTATTTTCCGGCTTCCGCCGGTCTTATGTTTTGTCTATTTTGTTTTACTAGTGTGACCAAGCTATTATATCGATAAAACATACCCGTCTGGCCTTCAGAAATATACCGAAATATACCATCTCATTTTCAAAATATACCTTTATTATACTGATAAAAAACGATCTGTCCATGATTGAAAAAAATATTCCTGATTTTGATGTTCGGCTTTGCTCAGTGAACATATTTTTTTATTCAATAAATTAATAAATTTTCTACATGATATTTACAAATTTCACCCCACAAAAGACGGAAATCTGTGGCATGCACAATTTTGAAGGTACGAAGAAATTAAAACCGCAGATTCATAGAGAATAATCATATATACTATATTGCCCAAGAATGTTGTCAATGTATAGAAATAATTCCGTTAAAATTTCAAATTTTGTATCAAGGCATGCAGGAATGTATTTTTTGTGGGGCGCCGGAGAACAACAATACACAGATAAAGCACCGTAGTATTGGATAAATCCGGTTTTGTTAAACAGAAATGCAATCAACTAATTTGTATTCCCTGTATTCAACAGCCTTTATTAATATCATTATCATTAATATAATATCATTGTTTTCACGCGTATTGCATCATTGTCGAAGGTGCGGAAAAATGATGCGAGGCGTTTACCCTTCAGCGGCATCATTTCCGCATCATTTTGTCATCTATTGTTGGCTCCACCGAACAAAAACAACGTGCTGCTGACTTTAATTTTCAAGTGGCACTTTTAATGTTGGAATCAGTGCGTCCTAAAAGACCTTGCAAGTCTTTGTGCTACCATTTTGTTGCTTGCAATGAGAATTATTTTAATTGAAATGTTCAGGAATGGTTTGGCCGCTCAACTTTAAATTGAATTTATTGTTTGATTCGACAAAAATACCCCGATACCGCGTCGATACCCCGAACAGTTTTAACATTTTGTAAAAATACTCGTCAGAATACGGTAACACTTGCAAATGATAAGACGCATGATTTATCATGCGGCCGCATGATTGTCTTCTTCTATCCACAGGGCTCTTATGGGCTGCTCCATTTAACGGAAAATCCAATGATGCGGCCTAATGTAAAAAGGGTATTAGTACTACTTTCGGAATGACCCTAGCAAAAACATTATGTATTCAACATTTTCTTATCGGTGTTTTTACATCTGTCTTATAGATTTCACATTTGCATATTCGTCTTTACATATATACCGTTCGTGGAAATGTGTGCGAGTAAGAGAGAGGGAATGAGTAAGCTCTTGAAAGGCGTTGCGTAGCCACTGAAGTTTAATTTTTTCCCTCTGGCCATATTAATGATCCGACTTGATCCAGATTCGGCAATCTGGTAGATACGGTTATTGTTTATGATTCTGCGTTGTCCTAGCTCTTATAGTCTCTGAGATCTAGGCGCTGATGAAGGCGGACGAGTGGACGGACAGACAGACATGGTTATATCGACTCGGCAATTGATGCTGATCAAGAATATATATACTTTTTAGGGTCGAAAACGCTTCCTTCTGGGTGTTACACACCTCCACTATTACCACAAATCGAATATTAGGGGTATATTAGATTGGTGGTAATAGAATATGGTAATTAGAATGTGGTAATGGTAATCTTCGAGTACCGGGTATAAAAAAAAGGTTTTTGTTTTAAATAACATCGAAAATTAACGCTCAGTACTTCGTATATTAGCACAAACAATTTTAAACAGATTCTCCTACCAAATATGCAGAGCTTTGCAATGTTGTAAACCCAACCTTTAAAACCACTCTTTTCTTTTTTAAGTAACGTCAGGACATATTTTGGCTTATAACTTTAGGATCGTACGTTCGATTATTGTTTGTTTTTTGTATCCCTATTTGACTTTTTCATTTTTGTTTTTTTTTTTATGTTTTGTCGTAAGAATGCAATGTAACGCCAGAATGGAAGTGTCCTTATGTAAAAATTTGAGGACTTTTCGAGTTTTTAAATGAGCCAGAACCAACAGAGCATATTTACATACATATATATAGGTACATGGAATATAGATATAAATAATTAAGTATGTTATTTAATTCTTTAAAGACTTATAGAAAAATATGGCTTTTAACGGTCACTTCCATGCATGGCTTCGCACGCTCGTGGCCAAGTTATAGTAGAATTGAATTTATAGACTGCCCTTTGTTACCATCTGGCGCATGCAAAGTGCAAACAAATGATTATTAGCTGCCAACAGCACAGCGGGCGGCAGCCACTACTCCATCTTCACAATGAAAGCACCAAGGGATTCCTATACAAATGTGGCATTCTGAATAGAAAGGAATTGTCACGGGGATGTGTGCGTTGGTCAAGGCAAGAGCAAGAGCAGGGCTTCAATGCAATTTCACATTCTCGTGGTTTCTCTTTAAAGGTTCCTTTGACAGTACCCGAACAACAAGATACGATATGGCTCCTTTCAGTGACGTACCCAAATGGATCGCATCGCTCAGTATAAAGGTCACCTGCTAATAGCTGCAATTAGGCCAGACACATAAACAGGAAATGATTTACAATCGTTGCTGCTGCTACTGCACTCCCAGAGGAGCCAACAACACATGTACCTGTCATTGATAGCCTGACTCTGAGTCCGCAGCGATTTATCAGTGGCAAAATCAATTAGTAGCTACGTAGCTTATCGTTGGGGATAAGGGATAAGGGATGAGGGGGTCGTCCCAATGCGTCCCCCATAACCCATTCATTATACGCACCGGTAGAGCAGTGTCATAAATATTCCCATCACAGTTTATAGGCATCACAAGCAGGGCATACGGGCACGGGCACCCATCAAATGGCCACAAATGAAAACCTGTTGATGTCCGCACGCCCATACATCCACGTAGCAAAGGCTGACATCTTCTTCAGCTCTCGTAATTGAAGAAGCTCTTTTCCTTCCTTTTTTTGTGTACTTTTAAACACGGTATCGTTATCAAGGGTATATTGTATTCGGGAAGGAGTATGTAATAGGCAGAAGAAAGCATTTCCGACCACATGAAGTATATAAATTCTTGATTCTTCGAGGAGATGTAACATATCCTTGATATAATGCCATTCTGGTATCCATCCATTGTATTGCATTGCAGGGAACAGCTTTGGATGATTGCAAAAACAAATACATGAAAATTACCCGAATAAACCCGCTTAGTTTTTAAGGATACTTACTTTCATGAGGACATGTGTTCGTTGGGTTTATTCATGCTCGCTTCCGTTCGAGGTGTTTCGAGTGTTTTTTCAAGTTGTAGTGCATGTCTAAATCAAGAAATATGTGGTATTTGCAGTTCAGGTGTGTTGCTCTTTTCTTAGAATTTTAAGAGGTGTAATTTATTCGGAATATCGTGTATGGGGTTCTTACATTTTGTTTTTTTCGAAGGGAATTCGAATACCCACACAAAGTGTGTGGAGTGTCTAAAGAGGCGTCGCAATATCGTCATAAATATTCATGAAGCACTAAAAGGGTTGTTACTCGAATGCTTAGGTGAAACATGTGGAGCGGTCGCAGACGCAGCCGCCGCCCTCCCACATCGATGGCAGTGCGCATCGAAGGTGATTGGCAGGAAAAAATAGTATTTGTATTTGTGTTTGGTCAAGTGTCACGCCGCCCCCCGCTGACAGAAAGAAATGCAATATGCAATATGCTCGCTGAGTGGTTTCACTTCATTGTAAGCGTGTTTAATTTTAAATGCCTGAAGGCGGGACCCCAACAGGGAGCATGTACCTGAATTTGAATGAGTCCAAGGCCCACGCAGGCATCGTCCAGGCACATGCACAGTCCTAGTCCTGCCCGCGGGCTACAGTCTGTCCAACTCCCCAGGGGATCGAGGATGCGATGCGTTGGGTTCGGTTCGGTTTGGGACGAATAAACAAAAGTTGTAGGGCCGCGCATGTGTGCCATCAACTCAAGGAACTACAACACTACTAATACTAATACTAACACTGCCACATAGGAGTGTAGGAGTGTAAGGGGGACACCCCGTCAACTGGCACTTCCGTTGCAAGCGGCAGTGGGACTACAATGGAGGACAGGCGGACATCCTGCCACCCATCATTGTAAATGTGAATGTGAATGTGTGCGTGCGCAGTGTAGAGGAGCCCCTGTTGTTGTTGGGACCCGAAGTCCGATTCGGCCATATCGCCGGGTCCACGTTCGGGCCGCGAGTCGCTTCCGTTTTGATTTATAAGCGACTGCTGCGCCGTGCTGCGTATCATTAGCAGTCGATCAACAGGTTTACGCACACGCAGCCCATAGACAGGGCTCCAACGAGAACACTGTCCTCTGCCACTCCTTCATATCCACGGTGCACAGGCTGTGCAAGTGTCCGCTAATTGAGTTCCAAGTGGGCCCACAAATCCACTTATAAAAGTAATTTCACGTGGAAAAAACTATTATAAAGCAGAGCACAAAAATCAGGAAGCCAATCAGAAGGTGCATTGTGAAAAAAACGTCTGACCGCAGATACAACGGAAGCCCGGCCCCCGTTCACTCTTTGATTTCAAATAAAACAACCAAAATTGTGCAAAAATATACTCAGGTGAGTGGTTTGGAAATATTGAATATATGGCGAGGCGAGTGGTTCGTAATCAAATTGTGACCGATGGGGATGAGTTCCACGGTTTTTCAGAAGAAGAAAAATTAATTTAAAAATGCACAGGTTTTGCCGTGAAAATATAATTAAAACTTTAATTCTGATTCTGAAAAACCATTATTGAAAAGTGTGCTTGCGCTGGATTTCATAAAATTTGATAAGTTTATTTTACAAAAATTAAGGAATATAGAAACTAAGTGGCGGAAATAAAGTGCTCCTCACTTTTTTTTCAGTAATTGCTCGCTAAAATTAAAAAATTTAACCAAGTAGAAGTTTAGAAAAATGTCTTTCGCTTTTTTTTCCTAAAATCAGAAAATGCTAGTAATTTATTATTATTATAATTAATCTCTTGAAAAGCTATCTTAAAATATGCAAAAATGACTGAAATAAGGCCCCTGCTTCAGAATCCATCCAGGACATCAATACCTTTCTTCGCGTTTTACTATTCTCTATTCTCTTTAAAGGAACACAGCTTTATTTAACTTTCTTTGATTTGACATACAATACTCATTTTAATTTGAACTTTTAATTATATAACAAGTAATATCTCGATTACATTTTTTTGTGCAGGAATTCATAATTTAATCAACAGCTTTGACAAAAAAAAACTTAACTCCAGAGCGCTAATACCTTTATTACCTTTCAATATTTCCACGAGCTCAGCCGGAACTAAAATAATTATAATTTTCGCAGAACTGTTGCCGGCTTAGCGGCCTAAATTTGATAAAGAATCAATAAATTATGCAGAACGAACTCTTTTGCATTAGAACAGAATCGAGTGTGGGTCGAGAGGGTAGACAGGGGTCTGGGCCAAGTAGCGCCTGCTTGAGACGAGCATTCTATTTGCACTTTTGCGGATATTCTGTTGATTTACGAATTTTCGTTAATGTCCATGTCCCCCAAGCCCAAAGCAGCCTGGAATTGTCGATGAAGATTTCCATTTACACTCTTTTTTTAAAGGACAGGCAACAGGCGGTGTGCTGTGCTCCTTCTATGTGGGTGCTGTGGGACCTATTTAAACAAAATACTTATAGGCAAATGCCATCCTTTGGCAAATATTTGCCGAGGCTATTTATCGAGGAGACACAATGAATGGGCGAGCTGGCAAATTCGATTTCCACCGAGCTGTTTAATTTTGGCGCGAAAATTTCGTTTCAATTTGTTTGCCCAGCAAACTGGGGAGGAGTCCTCTCCAAAAGGATGTGGCCAGGAGTGTGTTGGCTCTGTCCTCTTCATAGGATTCGGCTGGTATGGTTGCCGTTGCCCTGACACCACATGAATTATTCTCAAGCAGGCAGGCAAATTAATAATGGACACAGGCATGGAGCCAACTAACAAATTCGGAAGAATGTCAGCCGCAAAGGCCATAAATTTTTTCAGTTAATTTCAATTACAACTTGACCCTGCGCACGTTTTCTGGCAGTTTTCTTGGTTCCTGGTTGATTCCTGGATGGCCTCTTTCGTCCTCCCGCTACCGCTGATTGTGGTCATAAAATTTGATGCGTGCTCCATCATCACGGTGGCTCTATATATTATAATTTGGCGCAAAGCCGCTAAAACTTTCATCTGGGCGGCGTCAATCAATCAACGACAAGCGCACAAATTAAGTCCAATCTAAGCCGGCATTAGGCGGCCAGAGATCCGAGAGATGGGTTCACACTCTGACCATCATCAGTCAGGAGTTAGAAGTCAGTAGTCCGGGGCCAGTTCCAGCTGGCAACGGGTTGGCTTTCCGCCGACGCGACGCCTCTCAATTAGTTGGCCAATCCAAGCGGACAACAAACAACATCATTTAATCAGGAGTCGACCTCCCAGATAAGATACGACGGACTTGCCATGCTGATTGACGCGCTGTAATTGTGGCGGGCTTTGAAGACTTGATTCCATGCAGATGACTTTCCAGATTGGCGCCTCTAAGCGGTTCAGCCAGGAGGATTACTTTAAATGGGGCAATATAAATAGAGATAGGGATATGTTGTTATATGATTATTCGAACCTCTGTAGGAATATAACGGAAACCCATTTCTATCGATGGTATTTCGGGAAAGTTACTGCAAAGATATTCTGCGTTCATGCCAGTACTTTTTGCTGATTTTCCTCCATTTTCCTCCATATAAGCAGGATAGGGATTTGCTTGCTTTTAAGAACATTCTGTATACTAAAATGTATGCTAATCAATATGGTAATACAGCATATGCGAGCGCATGAGAAAAACTACTTTGGCAGGAAGTGCAAACAAATATCCGCCCACTTGCTGCACCCATTCCGTTCTTAGCTGCCTTTTGTCTAGTCTTTGGAGCGACCGCAAGTGCAATCGCAAGGCACTTAATCCGTTGGACAAACAAACCCATAATCTTCACTATAAGAAAGCATATTAACGTTTTAAAGCATCATTATCGACTTGAAATGGCCTTTCACCGGCCTCCTCCCTTTCCATCTCAAAGTCCTAGCTCCTTTGCACACGCTGCCAAATCAGCAATGGCATTTAGTCAAGTGGAGAGCAGAGCTGAGAAGTGCGTAGGATTACCGCCAATAGGCAGGGATATACGCGTATCCCCAATCATTCCGCTGCGTTGGCCTCGCCTCCTTCCCCGTTCCTCCTGCTGCCAGCAAACATTCCGAACACCCTCCATCGGAATGCCGCCTCCCGCTGGTTGCTACCTCAGGAGGAGGACATTAATAGGCCATAAATTGTAACTGTTATGCGCTGTTGCCTTTTAACGCAGCGGTCGACAGGCGGCATGACATGACCTCCGACATCCAGCTGGGCGGCGACTCCTCCTGGAAGCTTCCACCCCCACCGCTTTCAATTAGAGAGGTTATTTAGCTAAATCGTTATGCTTGTTCCCCCCCTTGTTCGGACCCCTCTTGTTGGAGTAATTTTTAAGCGTGAGCGGAAATGATTGACGTTGAACGGGAGAGGGGGGAGGGGGGGGAGGGGGGGAGGAAAACAAAGCGCTCCCCAGGACCCCCGTGAACCCCCAGGGAGCAGTCGAGTGGCGTTGGCTTTGACTTAATTGAGCATTCCTCGAGGCCCTGCGGTTGAGCCTCAGGGCCTCAGTTGAGACTCAGGCTTAGACTCAGTTTCATTTACATTTACATTTCCATTTACCTTTTTTCATATTTTCCCAGTGAGCATGGCCCACCCGAAGACAAAGACCCAGAACCGCCTGTTGCTGGTGGTAGTCTTGCTTCTGTGCAGTGCCTGCAGCAGCCTGGCCACCGGCAGCATCGCCAGCACTGCCAGCAATGAGCCGAGTGGCCTCTCCGAGCAGGTGGTGGACCAGATGAGCGACAGCGATCTGTACAACAACAACAAGCGGGCCTGGCAGTCACTGCAGAGCTCCTGGGGCAAACGGAGCAGGGACGGGACAGATGGGTTGGAGGCATCGTTCGATGTAGACGACAACATCTACATGACCGGACACTTTGTACCCTTGGTGATCACGGATGGGACCAACACCATCGACTGGGACACCTTCGAGAGGCTGGCCAGCAACCAGGACATGCAGACGCCGCAACAGCAGCAGTCGGGCGAGGATATGATTGAGGATCCGGAGGCGGCCGGCAACATAGGGAAGAGGGCCTGGAAGAGCATGAATGTGGCCTGGGGAAAGCGTCGTCAGGCCCAGGGTTGGAACAAGTTCAGGGGCGCCTGGGGCAAACGCGAGCCCACCTGGAACAACCTGAAGGGCATGTGGGGCAAGCGCGATCAGTGGCAGAAGCTGCATGGCGGCTGGGGAAAGCGCTCTCTGGCCCTCAACTAAACGCGAGTATAAACGTAAAACTATCCCAACACTAATCCGGCATTGCTATTACCCAACTGTATCTAACCAATAAAATGTGTATGTGTGTTCCCCCACAGAGGTTCCGTTCCGTTTCCAGTCTAAGCATCGGTGGAAGCTGCTCTAGAGACCTGCTCCCAGGCACCAACGGGATCGGGGCAACTGAAAGTCAATTCCAAAAATGTATGAAAGCCTACGCCAGATACACAATACGTATACATATTCAGATTGTATTCTAGATGAATCCAGTATTATTATAGCCGTTACATAAATATATGTACATGTATATCCACTATATGAGTACAGTACTATCTTTAACTTTTTTTTTTAGCACCTAGCATCTCTCAGTATACCAGAACAGAGGAATATTTCGAAAGAATATCACATTAATTTAGTGACGTTAACTTAGTTAATGAATTGTGCATATGTTTATATTTAAATATACCTACATAAATATAAAGGCATATATATACCAAATGGCAATTATAAATATGAAATGCAAATACGTTGAAACAAAAACTTGAATTCATTTTGGATGTTTCTTTGGGCTTTATGTGGAGGTGAGTGCTGGTGAATCTAGTAACTATGGAAGACAAATACATATATATGTATATACATATATACGTCTAGTAACCGATATATAGGACTCTGAGCAACTAATGTCATTGTTTAAACTCATTTAGTTTTTGGCTCAAAAGAAGGAAACAAAGTGCAAAAAACTTGACCATGTCTGCTATGATCCAAAATGTTAACAATCTCATATTTTTTGGTGTCACCACTGTGGTGTTGATGGTGAGCTTCATCATAATAACCGTGTACACGGGCTTCCAGCACGAGACCAAGAAGTTCAAGACCATGGTAGTGACGATTGTGCTGGTACTGCTGTTTCAGTTCATTGTCCTCGATCTGATCAAGTTCATTGTGCTGTCCATCGACTCGGCCACCTGGCCGGAGAAACACGTCATGAGTTACAAGCCGGAAGTCGCCAAGGAAAAGTATAACCACTTGGACTACCTGAGGACGAGATTGAGGAGCCTGAAATCTCAGCTTATGATCACCATTCAGCACCGCAACGAGAAACTGAACGAGAAGTACTACCAGATAACCCAAGATCTGAAGCTCTACGGGACATACTTTCTCCTGCTGCTGTGTGTGGTGCTTGTGCATCAGGATGCGCTACTCTACTACAACACGAACGCCGTGGTGACCCTCATGTCCCAAAATACAACCACTACAATCGGCATAAAGGAGATACTGACCTTGAAAACGGTGTATGACTTCATCGAGATAACACTGATCAAGGGCTTCAATCCGGATACGCGTTCTGGTTGGCTTCATATCCCGCATATGAGGAGGCTGGGCGTAATCCGGCTGCGGCAGTTGCGTCATATTGACAGACACAACTTCTACAATACACCGTGGGACCAATTGACGAGAATGCCCGCGTGGAGCGAGCCCTACCAGCGGCTCCACTACCAGGATAAATACTGGCGGATCTACGAACCGTGGCTACCCATCAAACACAAGCCGACCTTGGAGGATGGACTGCTGCTGAACTTTCATCATTATGGATACGACGTGGACTACCCTGAACTGCTCGGCTATGTGGCCCTTCTAACCACAGCGCAGCACAACAGCCTCAAAGTGTTGAAATACCTCAAGACCTACAACTGGATCAACTATCTAAACACCTCGGCGTTCTTTATCGACTTCTCCATGTTCAATGCGGATGCGAACATCTTCACTGTGTGCACACTGATGGTGGAGTATACTCCGTTCGGATATCAGATGACCCACGCAGGGGTGCAGAGTGCGAAGCTGCTCGAGAGCCTCGACCAGATGAGCCATGTGAAGATAATCGTTATGCTCCTCTACCTGATCATAGTCATTACATTTGTCCGCAGCCTGATGGTCAAGCTGTGGTACAATCATTCTGCCATCAAAAATGCCTGGAACAAGGTGGACGTGGTCATCTGTGTTATGAATTTGATCTTACTACTGCTCATATTGCTCCGCGAGTACGAGGTAAGCAAGCTGCTGAAGCTGCTCAAAGAATCCACCACTAGAGACTACCTCGACTTCCAGCGGCCCGCCCGACTCTACCTGTGGATAAATATTGTTGTGGGCTTCCTTGTGTGTGTCACCACGCTACGTCTGTGGAAGGTGCTCCAGTTTGCCAGCGTCTTTGCCGTTTTCACCAAAACGCTATATCTCGCCTGGCCAGCTGTGGCCAGTACCGCACTCATCATCATTATCTTCCTGATGGGCCTCGGCATGGCTGTGGCCATCATCAACGGCAATAACAGCGAGTACTTCCAAAAGCTGCTCAAGTGCATCATCGCCTGCCTGTGCTTTGCCTTCGGCTTTAGCTCGGAGGTCCATCCCACGGATATGTTTCACGGTGGAAAGTCCCTTGGGATCGTGCTCTACCTAGTGCTGGTCTTCATCATTGCTGTTGTGCTCATGAACGTGTTTGCTGCCCTCATATTCTCCTACTTCGAGAGCGCTGAGCAGGATCGCAAGGAAAATAAGAACCAAAAACGCATAAACTTCTTACAGTTCCTGCGTCTCGAGTTCGCTAACACACTCAAATTCTGTGGCTGTTGCTGCCGCGTTTTTCGCAGGAACTACCGTCGACACGGCCGCACTGTCCGCGAGAATATTGAATGGGAGATGTATAGGCGCGAGTTAATCAGAGCCAAGTCGAGCAATTTGGTGGTTAATAAAAAGCCCAGCGACGAGGAGCTGCGCTTCCAGTATCTCCAGCGTATCGAGCTGCTACTCGGCTTATCGGCCATCCTCACTGTCCAGCTAGAGTTGGCCGAGCGGCTGATGCTTGGCGATAAGAATGGCGAACTTCCAGCCTCTTCAGACTCGGATGACGAATCCGATATACCCGAGTTGTATCGCAAGCATCCAAATGCAGAAAATAAAGAAAAATAGTGTACAATGCAATCCCCGAATAAAAATGAAAATAGGCGAGGGGGACATTGTGAGCCGCGGCAAAGACCACAGATCTACTTTATACTCGGTACACAGTCTGAATGATTTATTTAATATAATTTGTATGTCGTTTGGTATCGCTGTTCTCAAAAGAGACGAAGTTAACTTTTACCGAAATAATAATTTTATAAACATCGGTCGAGCCGTTTGGGAGATTTTTATATACATATTCGATTTTATGTTTCCAATTTTGTTCTATCTGACTGACGCCCGAAGGCCCGCAATGCACGAAATGAGTATATGATATATGAGAGATATATGTAGATATATGTACATATGTATGTATGTATAGGCACTCATGAAGACGGACGGACGGACGGACGGACAGACAGACATGGCTATATAGACTCGGCTATTGATGCAAAATAAGCGTATAAATACTTTATGGGGTGGAAACGCTTTTCTATATGAAAATGTAAGATATCTTCATGACCTTGCAGAGGACTTTAGGGTTTTGGTTAAATATTAGCTGCGAATAGTCTTACAGATCATTCCCCTGGGCCTGGGCCGACAGACAGAGTCACCATAAAAATAAGCCGCGATAAATGATTTAATTAAACTTGAGCTTTTTATTCCGCCTAGTCGAGGGCGCGAATAATTCCACTACTTAGTTTCTGTGCCCACGAGTATGAGTGGTGCTCACCCAATGCTTTTATTTCAATAATCCGGGAGTGGGACGGGCAGTAGGAGTGGTAGTGGAACTGGGCACAAATTGGCAACTACACGCCCGATGCCCCCGCTGATGAAAGGCCTGATGAAAGAGTGAAGAAAGAACTCCCTCAACTCCCAAGCTGGCGGCACTAATCGTGGCCCATGTCAAGCGCAGTTGCAGGCGGCGCGTCGTCTCAATCTCAATGCCAGCCAAGCGGCGACAACAATCGCAGGCCTAAATTGCCGTCAGCCCGCAATTTGACGCCACTCTGTAATGCCACGAGATGATGACATATTCCCCAGCGGCTGGGAGACACTGCTCACATATATACGCTGCTTCTGCAGGCCGCGATCCCAGTCGAAATGTTTGCTTCGAAACGAAATCTGCTCCCGGTATCTAGCTTCTGCTGGTGTGTCTGCCTCTGGCTATCTTTGGTGGCGGCGCAGGAGCAGAATTCGAGTGCTGTTGTTCAGACAGCGGACTCCTGGACACCGCTAAAGCCCCCACAGAAACGTCAGGCCAGTGTCCCTCTGGAATCGGCAGTCTCTGCAGCAGCAGCCAAAAGTTACGATCCACCCCCGGAGTTCTATCGAGGACCGGGATCGGTTTCGAAGTTGGACAGCACGGCAGCTGGATTTATATCCAAGCCGATTGGTGCCATTCCCCCTGGAAGCACATCCAAGATTGGCGGCTTTAAAGAGAATCTCAGTGAGGCCTACGACAAGTGGCGCCAGGGAGGTCGGCCCCTTCAGGATCGGATCAGCGTGGGTAAGATCATCCAAAAGTCGAGTGTAGAAGACCCTCAGATCTATCCCCCATAATTCATACAAAGGTCACTACGGTAGCAGTGGAAGCGGATCAGGAGGTAAAAGCTATGCTTATGAAGGTCATCCCTATCCGTACGACTACGGAACAGGACCCTCACACGGATACGACTCGGGACCAGTTCCCAGTCACGGATACGACTCGGGACCAGTTCCCAGTCACGGATACGGATCCAGTGTCGAGGCAGGAGGGCCGCCATACCACGTCTACAGGCCCCGACCCGAACCGGTCCATTATGCCGGACCTGGTATAGAATACACCTACAGCTCGTATCCCATTGACTCTCACGAGATCGTCTCGCACAAGGGATCACCAGAAATCTCCCCCAAAGCTCTGCTGGCCAAGAGCTTCCTCATTCCGCTGGCCAGTGCCACAGTTTTGGGCATAGCAGCAGCCCTCATCAACAACCCCCTGCTGTTGCAACTAGCCCCTGTTCCAGGCCTGGGGGTCGGAGTGGGAGTCGGCCCATCCGTTGTGGGAAAGCGGAAGAGACGAAGACGTGCTCTTCGACAATAAGAACGTCCCTTTACCCTAAAATTATAGTTTTCCTACTCTTTGCCCTTTTAAAAGAGTAATTCCAATCGTACATTAATGAACGTTTTAAATCAAAATGTAGCAATATAAGAAAGCAAATTGAAAAACCGTTTCAAAATCAGTAGTGAGCATGTCATTTCAGACATCCACAACCAACTATTGGACTGGTTTTATATATATATCATAGATCATACATACACATTGTTATATGTATAATTAATTATATCCGATAAATAGATTTTTTTTTTTTTAATGACTATTTTTTAAATGAGCTGTTTTTTATTCCGCTTTATCTGTCTCTCTCTTTTTCACTTTTCATACTCCTGGAGCCGCACACTCCACGAGAAAGAGTGAGAAAGATAGAGAGAGAGAGAAAGAATCTTGCTTATTGCACATGAAATGGCAAGTATCGATTTGTTCATTCCGGCTATAATATGGTCCGATGTTATTCAGATTCAACATTCTGGTATATATGTATGGTCATTTTCCATGATTCTGTTTTTTTCTCGGCTATAAACATGTTTAAAAGAGTTGAAAATATTGAAATTTAAACTCTAACTGCCAACTTGCAACTACACAGAGAAGTTTTCGTAAGGCGACACCTGACGACGGAATGGTTAGTTCTAAAAATGGTCGTGTTGGCGCTGCGAAATAGACTCTTTCGATAGGTTTTCACACTTGTTACATCACTAAGACGGCACAGTATTTCACATCACTAAGCAGCAAAGCCGCCAATTTTCCGGCATTATTCTCAACTTTTGTTTACTAAAAAATATATAATGATTTACTCCAGGAACACATGGTAAGATTACGCAATACCATCCATGACGACGTGACCAATCATATTTGAATATCAAACAGCTCACCGATTGTGCAAAAGAGCTTAGATCTGCGCCTCCGCGGCGCCCTGACCTCAAGATACCTTAAATGGTGCACATTCAACGTGGTCATCCTGTCACTGCTCCTGTTCGACTTGCTTCAGACGTGCCCGTCCTTACGGCAGGGTTACTTCTTCATGGCAGAATGCTCCGTAACCACTGTGATAGCCCTAAGTGCGGTGGCCTGCCTGGGCAAGTATTTGTGGTTATGGTTTAGCGGGGGCCAGGTGGTTGGGACAGATGTTCAAAAGAGTCTACTGGATGGCTATGATGGTAAGGAGTTGATTCAGGTTATATATAGAGAATCGTCTAATGTTTTCGTGGTCGTTAAGACAACTCTTTCAGAACCATCATCACAAAGAAGGTGAAAAAGCCGCGTTGCTATGAAGTTGAGACAGATTTTGAAGATGACACACCCATAATCAATTGGCATTCATCGTTCGAGGACTCCTGCTGGGGTTCTCAATCGCTGCGTCGCAGTCCCAGCATCACAAGGACTCCCCAACAGCAGCAGCAGCATATGCAGAATTCTTCGTACAATACCTCGCCTATGATGCATAATAGTTCCCTGAACGTCAGCAACTTCAGCGATGACTCTCCCTATGCAGAGGTGCGGCACGACGATTTCCTCACTGATGCCCGCCAGCTGCCAGCATTGATGAAGAATGCCCGGCGTCAGCGGAGCATATTGGAGAATTTAGATGGTCCCAACGTTCAGCACACGAGCTCGGCTAATTCGTTCTGGAACTGTTGCAACCAGCAGTTGAACAGGTTGAAGACAATCTATCAGCTGTCGCCGCCGCCACCGGTCTCTACCGAGAACGCACCCACGTCCATTGAGGAGTTCAGCTCGTTCCAATTCAAGGACAGCAACTCCGAAGTCATCAATCGCATCTCCACAGACAAACTGTCACAATATGTGGCCAACCTCAGAAATGTATGCAAATTTTCACTGTGCCAAGAAGTCGGTCTAATTTCCGTTTTTCTTTAGTGGATCTCTACCACAATACTGCAACGACTGGTGAAGGAGATCGACCATGTGGACGAGATGTTTCGGCAGCGTGGCCTCCACGATTTGAAGATCGGAGCCGTGAGCCTCGAGCGTCTGCGAAAGACAGCCGATAACCAACAATTTGTACAGACCTGTGCCCCCATTCTGCCCATGCTGCTGCCATTTCTCGATACCTTTAGCAATCAGGAATATTTGGTGCAACGAATCAGGGAGCTCTCGCAGGGCTCCTGCCTAGCCGATTTCCGCTGGAACTCTGGCAATGCGCACAACGGCCAGGAATGGGGAGATCATTTGCCCACAGATGCAGCAGTAAGAAACGAGCCATAGAAACTATTAACTGTTAAGACTATTCATTAATCTATTCCTTACAGATTATATTCCATCTGTTCTGCGTGTATTTGGACAGCCAACTGATGCCAATGCCCCAGGGAGGAGGGCGGCCCTTCCACTGCCGCTATGTACTGATGCGCGACGAGAAGCGCTCAACCAAGGACATTGTGAATGCCGTGCACAACAAGGCCCACTGTGCCATCCTCTGCAGCAGCAGCCCGCTTAATCCCAAGTTTAATTTTATTAGCGACAAGGAGCTGCACAACTGCGTATATGACAGAAACAACTTGTTTTACGTCATCATTCAGTTCCTCATCTACATGCGTCAGCATCAGGAGTCTGCGCTCGAGGGGGTCAATCTGGGGAAGAGTGGCATCAACATCATGTGCGTTATTGATAACTGAGCCCCAATCTCCCAAAAAGATATTTGTATAAGCATATGTATATAAGCGTTATATTTATAAGCATAATTTCATTTGTATGTGTGTACTCTTGAATCGGCTGTCGGTTCCGTGGCTTCCTCTCGGTATTGCTCATAATTTGTAACTATTAAATTATGCATTTGTAATTATTAAGTCAACATCCGACAATGAACACGGCCCTACCTCGTGTATGGTGCGGTTTCTGCGGTCAGTAGGCCTCTGACTTACTTCGTGGGCCCCCTCAACGTTCTTAAGTGTCATGCGACCCCCATGCGTGGAAGCTCTCGCTGTCCTTGTGGTAATTGCGGTTAGTGCCTGGCCAGCAATTAACTTGTTTGAAAGTCAGGTGGGAAGATGTACTCATGTGGGGTGCATGTGGTGGGGTCCTCCGTCCGCCAGTGGGAATCTTTCTGTGTGTTTCTGTCTAGGCAGGCGAGCAGGAGCAGGTGCCGGATTTAATTGCCTTTTCATGATTCTCAATATTGCTGAACATTGTTTTGCTGTCGGATGGTCAATGGCCTAGCTCCCAGCCCCAGCCCAGCGACTACGATTGCCATGTGCACCTTCTCCACTTTGCACTTCCGAAAGTGACAAAATTAATGGTTTCCGCCGAGGACGATGTCGACATTTTGTCGAGAGACGTTGAGAAAATGCTGCAAAAGAAGTGCACACAAACTCTTGACTGCTATGCTGCATATACTCAGGATTGGATAGAGTGGGGAGTGGAGGAGAGTGGAACGTGGAAGTATCGGCTCTCAGCCCGCCGCATTACCATTTCTCTTGGCCATACTCATTTCTGGTCTCTGTTCTCCACTCCCTGCCGGCTTTGACGTGGAATCGGTTGGCTGGTTGGCTATCCTCGCTGCTCGCTGCTCGCTGCACACTGCTCATGGGCTGGCTGGCAGGATGGCTGGCTGGCACCTCGAGTGAGTAATGTGCCTGGGATGTCAACTTTACACTTTTATCCCCAGCATTATATTTGCCCCACCTACACAAACACTCACCCACTCACCCATGGGGATCCAGAGTTCTTCGCCATACCACGCCTCGCCTCGCTTTCCCCGGTGTGATATGTTTTCCTGATACTTTTTCTCAAGTTGTAAATTGGCTTAAAAATAATTTGTCAAAGCATTTCAGAGTACGGAGCGACGGAGATCGGATGCCTAAATGGGAGTTGAAACTGATGCCTTTGCCAGCTGCGATGCTCCATTTTCTTGTCACAATATTTGGACCCTCGGCACATGGAGTGGAATGCCGCCTTTAAAGAAACGCATGTGCGCGTCTTCATATCCAATTAGAAAAGTTTTCCTTCGACTGCTCAGTAATTGTGTTGATTAGTGCGGCTCGCTGGGCTGAGGCTGGGGCTGGGGCTGGCGCTAGGGCTCCGGCATCGGCTCCGGCTACACTTTTGGGATTGGGATTGAGATTGAGATTGGGTGGATGTTGTTGACAAAAGGCAACGTGGGTGCTGGGTGGTGCTGTTCCCAGATGCTGACACTTTTAAAGAAAATGCGCATTAAATTCGATTGCCAATCCTCGCACACTCTCCTTCAATGGGCTTTTTCTTTGCGGCTTACACAAATTTTCATTTAGCATCGCTTTGAAGGATCCTTACTACATGTATAATATCCCTAAATGGAAGTGTTCTTTGAAGCAACTGTCTCAAGGGGGGGTTGAAGATGTGCGGAACAAAAATACATATGTATGTACATCATGGGTTGATGGAATGTCGCTTCATAGAGAATTACGAGTGTTCCTACAGGGGGTGAAAGGGGAATGCTTCGATTATGAATTATATGGTATTCGTATGTGGATCAACTGGGAGTCAGAAATCTGCAAAATACGCTACAGATAATTCTACTACTACAAAGTCTGCCACTAAATCCATTTAAATTAAAATCAATGCTATTCATTTTGAGTCCCATTAGAATGCCTTTTATTCCCAATTCAAATTCCTAACAAGTTTAACGTATAATTCAAGAAGGCTAGCATGCTTGCCAATCCATTAATGATAGATAAGCACAAACCGTTTCTGAGAAGAAAAAAAAAAACAAAATAGGAAACAGAAATGTGGGCAAAAAGGAGGAAAAGGAAAGAGATATCTCAGTTATCTCATGTGCCTTTGAATAATTAATTTTTACTTTTGGTTCACCCACAGAAATACCTCCTCCCCACACATACACACACACTTATGTATAAACGTATACGAGTATGCGAGTGTGCGAGTATCCTCGTAGAGAGACAAACACATCCCTGATGATCCGATCCAGATATGGCTGGGAGTCGGAGGCAAAAAAGCTCCGAATCGAACACGCAGGTTTACATGCGCCTAATCCCGTTTGTCAGTGGGGAATGGCTTGGGGATGCGCCATTCCGCTCCTATCCCCAACCCACACTTCCTTCTTTTTGGAGCACCCCTTCACACATATGATAGCTGCCCCTGCCGAAAAGCCTCAAGCATGTCCGTTATTTTGTTTACAAGAAAACATAAATCTCGGCTCCTGTGGCCCGGGAGTGAAGTCGGGGGAAGTCTGTGTGCTGTGCGGTCGAAAGGATTGTCAGCCGTTGCCGTGTGAAATGAAACATATCATCACATCCAAGCCTCCCTCCCCTCGCATATCTGGGTCTGGGTCTGGGCCTGGGTGCTGGGGAGTGCAGGGTCCAGGGTTACGGCCTCTGCATATGCTCTGGAGGAGCGCACAGAAAGTGGTTTGAGTGGCGCTTGGGCCTGGATCAGCTTCGGTTTGCACGCGTCAACTGTAAAATCCTTTTGACATGCAGCCGGCAACTCCTCAGTCCGGCCCGGCCCGGTCCGGCCCGGTCCGAAGCTTCCCATAAAAAATGTGGGTCCTGATCCAGGGACCATGCCCGGTTGGGTTCAGCTTTAGACGCTACAATCCAATTATAAAGAATTTTAAACTATGTAGCGTGAACAGGACACTTAAAGTGGGCGACCAAAAAAAAAAACCAGGTTATTAGCGGATGAATCCCCACTCTGTTCGGATGTCTACGAGTACGTGTGTATCTATGTATGTATCCTACTGTATACTATAGTGGCGCAAGAGTGTGAGTATGCGCTGTGTGTGGGAAAGTTATTAAAAGGAAGCAAGTTCTGACGGCCAACAATCAGTCAAGGGCTCACCCAGCTGAGCTCCTTCAGACCCCCTCCATTCTACATTCTCCTCGAGTGTGTGTATAAAAATTGACGTGAAATTTATACGCCATTCCATTTTTGGGTTGCAAGTTGGAGAAAAAATATAGCAACAATCCATAAAGTAAATGTAGCATTTAAGCAAACAAACCAGGCGACAGAAGAGAGCTAGGATTGGAGTGGCATCGGGGACAGGAGTGGGTATCAGGGGTGGGAATCAGGAGTGGGAATCAGGAGTGGGACGGGATTCCAGTGACAAAACACTGGAAGCCAAAACTGACAGTGACAACTGGCTGAAGTGGCAGGGATGAGGATGAAGAGCAGCATGTATGTTTGTAGGTGGGGACCAGCGTTGATGATGCTGCCGCTCCAAGTAGCAGAAAAAAAAAATTGACATAAGCGGATATGTTACCCCCAGCGTCTGGAGGATGATGTGCTCCATATAGGCAGTGGCAGCGACAGTGACAGTGGCTGTGGCAGAGACTACATGAGCAGTGAGCAGTGAGCAGATAAATTAATGCGATTTTTCATGTTGCATGTTTGAGTTTGATTTATGCAATTATATGTCTCTATACGGAGTTTTGTGCGGAGGAACATGTGTAGGATAGAGTCCGAGGAGTGTGAGTGACATAGAACTTTTGTCAAATACGTCTAAAAGCAGTCATTTTTTATATTTGATATAAAGCGGAAGTGCTAAGAGCATTTCCAGTTCGTTACCTACCCGCCGTCCACAGGGTTTAGCAGATACCCTGTAAATAGGAGTAAATAGACAAAAAGCTGGTGGTGACTTTCCCTAATTGGTTTTTGCTTACATTCATACCCAGGCAACAAATCAGAAACCGAAAATACGAGTGTCTGCTGAGGCAAAGAGCAATCTGTAGACATTTCCGAAGAACTATCCCTAAATGAAACCAGTTTCCAGGAGCAACAAACACTTATAAATAGGTTCTTTCCGACACCCAGCTAGCCCCAAAGCGAACGCTCATACAGGGCATCCACAATGGAGCAGCAGCTGCCGCAAGACAGGCAGCAACAATGGAGCCCAGAGTAGGGCTGGGGCTGGGACTGGGACGGGCTCTGGTGCTGATGCTGGGAGTGGCTGCTCATGTTAATTTGTCATGATGCCACTTGCTTACTAGTTCTGCCTGTGGTCCACTCATCCGCCAATGCAGCCAACATGCACACACATACCCACATTGGGATTGCACAACAAATGGACTTTGGTCTGCTCTGGCATCGACTGTCTGGTGCGTCTGCCTCGCCTCTTCTTTTCCTGGAATCAGAAGTACAACCTGTAATCTGGGCAGCCAGTACGCAAATCCGATTAAATGCAAATGCCCCCGCAAACCCACCTACTGAACACATACACACACCCACACACACGGTACAGATTAGTTGCGTAAGTTATAAGGAGCAGGGGTGGAAAGAGCAGGTGGAACAGGTGGAGCAGACCAGAGCAGAGTAGAGCAGGGAGAACAGCAGCAGGATTGAGAATGAGTGGCAGTGGTTGCACTGCAGCAATCGTCAGTCAAGCAAATACTGCAGCAATTCCATTCCCATTCGCATTCGCATTCCCATTGGCAGGGCATGAGCGTTCCATACTACTAATTAATATTTCAATGGACGAAAGATTCATACTGGAGGAGATGGAGATCCTCATCGCTTTAAGTCCTGGCCAAGAAGCTGCAAACTTCAAAACGGGTGCTGCCAAATAGTTGAGCATGAAAACTCGTTTCGACCATTAATGGCTGATGGGTTTGCCGTAGCGGACAGCGCTGTAGTGTGGAAGAGTGTTGGGAAAGGGGGGAGTGGGTCGGGACGTCTCCCGCTTCAAAGGAAATGACAGCCATTTCCATTTTTAGCAGCGCATGGGAAAGCTCACAACTGGCGCGCCGAACGGAAGTGCCCGGCCATAGAGAGGACTCTTTAAAGCGAACTACACAAATTGCTGGCTTAAAATATGCGCCAAAAAATGCCCCACAATGGAGTATCCACTATCCCAGTATAGTACAGTATCCAGCATTCAGTATCCAGCATCCCTATCCCAGCATTGTCGCAAGTTTGTTTGGCCCCAGCATCGACATTCGACATCAGAATTTTATGTAGCGCACGAATAATCGACCAGGAGGAGTTCTGGGGAGAACGCCACTAGACGACGAGGAGAAGGAGATGGCGATGGCGATGGAGAAAAATAAAAACGCCACTTCCGTTTTATTTGCGCAAAATTAAATAAACCGAAATATGGCGGACCATATTGGCGCATAATGGGCAAAAATATTCTTTTCATTAATGGTGGCTGGCCCCTGGCAAAACCGACACAAGTACTCGCACTCGTACTCGCACTCATAGATGGGAAAATAAATAAACTGCGGAGCCAAAAAGGAAAGCCGAAAAGTAAAAGCTCCGACCAGCTTATTGTGTATAAATATTTGGTTGACCAGGACAACGGCATTGGACTGTCGTAGTGTGTCCCCACCTAAGTGGGGATGGGTACGAGAGTGCTCATAATTGGTATTGGGCCAGGGCCAGGGCCAAGAATCATGGAAAGATTGTGTCAATGGCTGAGTTTATTCAGTTTGATTGAATCTGCACGAAGGGGCCAAGGAAACGTTAGCTATCCGAGTTTATATTACTTTTGTTATTGAGATGATAGAGATTTGAGAGCCTCTTAAATGAATTCGATAGTGATCCTGAACATGGAGCGACTATATATTCATGTCGCATGTCGCTATTTGGGGGTCGAAAACTAGGGAAAATCGAATCGATTCCAGCAGCCATTTTTACACCTGCTAAATATTTATTATATTTTGACCAGATCTACCTGCTCTACTGCACCCACCCCCTTACCAACTTCTCTGAGCGCCAAAGCTGATGCTCTCCTCTTAACAGGTAAATCTGTTGGATAAGTGAAAAATCGTTTGAAAAGTCGTATCGGCTGGATACTGAAACTTAAATGTGTTTTAAACGATTTTAAAGCGAGTTTAAGTTTGAATATCGAATAGCTTAAAAGGGTAAGATTAATCTGGCAATTAACTTTGATTTGTGTAGATCTTTCGATTCAGCTTTCCTTGGAAATACAGATCCAAACTGCTTCTCCTCCTGCGTTCAAAGTAATTCATCTGATTGCTTGTGTAATATTAACTAGATCTACGGGCAGGTCCCCAATTATGTCTAGACGAAACTGAACCCTGCTCCACATCTCCACATTTCCTGGTGCCCTGCCGTTTGTCCAATAGACGGTGGCTACACACGTGTCCAGGTTGGTTCGGCCTACGGCTTTGCTCGTTGCCAGCCATATGAAAATAAACCAATTTGCATATATTTTACAAAACAAGATACATAGAAGCTCCCACTGGCAATGGAGATTTCGTGGAAAGAAAAAAAATCAGGATAATATCACTCATACGCACAATGTGCCACAGGTTTTACGGGTAGTGGTCGGGTAGGTGGGTAACTTGAAAGGAAATAAAGTAGAACAAGAAAATTGCCCAGCGGAAATTGCGCACTGCGGGGGCACTGTCACTGACTCGTCTCTGTCCCGAGGGGCAGCAACAACAGCAGGATTCGGAGTCGCTGCCGGTTTCAGTTTTCAGTTTCATGTTTTGGCCTGGCTAATTGAGTAAATTTACCAAACCGCTTTTGTTGGACCACTTCCGGGCCACGTTTCTACCAATGCATTGGTAGTGTCCGTAATTATAAATCAATTGCTTGCAGGGTGCTCTGTATTTGGATTTGCTTCCCCCAGCCGCAGATCTGGCAGAAAGTTGCGTGACATTTGGCACATCCTTCGGGCAGTTTTCCACAGCCTGAGCACTGGCGTGCAACTCCCGCTTCTGCTCCTGCTCCTGCTTCTGCTATTGCTTCTGCTCCTCTTTCTGGTGCTCCTACTCTTCCCGTTTACTTGCCCTAGTTCGTGCCTTTTCGCAGGTCCTTCTGTTTGCCCGGGTGGGTCCATTGCTCGTTTGCTTTCAATCTGTGTCTGGCTGTTTTCAATTTCTCTTGGAATTTGTTTTCCACGCAAAAAAGCGAGAGAATCAGCACAATTTTATAACCCCGGAGTTCGTCTCACCCATCAGCTCTATGGCTGTATAGATATTTATAAATACATACATATATTCCTATACCCGGTTGCCTTAAATGGTAGGGTATGCTGAGTCCAAGTCAGCCTTGACGAAACCTTTCCGATCTCAAAGATAACAGATACTTAATCATCTTTCGATGGCTGAAATATTTCCGACTAGAAGGTATCTTTTGGTCGAAGTTTCGAACACCTCTTTCTACTGGTTTTTATGTGTTTATATTTGATGCGTTTGCCGCTGGGGCTCTGGATGCAGCGGTGTGGGTGCATGACTCCTTGTAAATATTTGTATATGCATTTGTGGGTCTCCGTGTCCGTGTGCCCATATATTTGCTACTGATTCCTGATTTATATACCCAGATGTGTATTGATTTGGTGCCCATTTCGATGTCTCGTTCAGTGTGTGTTCAGTTTGCCGTCGGCGGCTGTGCAAAATGGCCTCGTAAACGTTTAATAAAATATGATTTCAATTGATTCGAAACTCGCATTTAAGCAGAACGTACTCGTACTTGAATGTGTGTGTAAGTCGTCCCGGATTCCCCCAGGCAATCAATAAAGCAAAAACAAAGTGCCACAAGATGAGAGAGAGAGAGAGAGAGAGCCACCTCCAAAGCCCCGACTCATTCTGTCTGGGTCTGTCTGTCTGCCTGTCTGTCGGTCGGTCGGTCTCCGCAGGCTTTCGTTCGCCTTGACTTGGTCCTCAGTTATCCGCTTAGATCACTCAACTAAAAAACTCAATTTGCATATTAATATTATTTGGGGTTTTTTCTTGTTGTGAGGCCCTTTGCTGCTCCGGTTGAGTTTCGCCGCTGGGTCTTCATCCTTTTATCAAACAAAAAGAACAGCAACGAGAGGCAGAATCAACAGTAGTGAATTGAATTTGCTCTGCTTCAACGCCTTTTCCGTCGCCCTTTGATACGAGTATGGACAGGACCACACACAAACACACAAACACACACACACGCATGGACTGGCGCTACTCCCAGGTGCATACTTTGGGAAGCTGCTTGAGGTAGCTCTGCCCAACATGAAAGCCCCATCCCACTCCTGGCTCTCTGTTTTCTGGGTCTTTGTTCACCTGCCGGACAAAAGCCGAGCTGGGTTGTCAGTCAGTGTGTTACGGCAATTTCATTTTTATTGGAATTATGTCAGTGTTATTTTGTCATAATCATAACAAGAAAGGACTCCTAGCTTGGGGGCTGAAGCCTTAAATACCCTTGCAGATCCATTGTTCCTATGGCAGCTGTCAAACCGATGTTGATGCAATTCTGCTGAGCCATGTTAAAGCTCATAAAACCTCTCAAACAGCTCCTCGTTGACTTTGCCTGATTTTTCATCTGACAAGGTTTTGCTTGGAAAATGCTTGCGTGTCTCAAATAACTTGCCAAGGCCGAAATACTCTGCATAGGGATATAATTCTATGAAATGTGAATGAATTGGCTCGAATCGAGTTTATTAAGGCAGAGATTCGTACATATGTATGTACATATTTCCTTAATAGCTAGAGAACCCTTAATAGCTTTAATAACTACCCGCAATTAACTTGGAACTTTTGCACTTGATTTGAGTTCCCCAAACGAACTCGAATTAATAATGAGATATTGGATTTTAGGGTTGGAGTTTTGGTTTTTGTTTTGGTTTTGGTTTCGGTTTCGGTTTCTGGTTTGTTTTGACGAACGCAAATGAAACTGAATAATTTAGCATTGAGGAATATTTGAATTTAATATTTCATCAGGCTGGCGCTGGCGGCAATCGGAATTAGAATATAAATGGGCTCCCATCCAATCCGAGTGGCTGCAGTCAATCATCACGGCAGAGCAGTCTGGTCCGAATATGTCAGGCACTCGCTATCGTCCCCGTTTGGCGGATGGGCAGCTCGCGCCCCTCCCCTGGCCCGTGGCCCTGTATCGGAAGCTCAATCACATCTCGTGGCCCTTGGAGGTGGGCGTGGCTGGCTGGACAAAGAATTTTGAGGTTTTCTTGCTCATCGTTGGATTTCTAATCTTTTGCGAGCACAACGAAGTGGACTTTCATTACCTGATTGTGAATCGGAACGATATAGACAACTTTCTGACGGGCATGCCCACCTATCTGATTCTGGTTGAAATGCAGATACGCTGCTTCCAGCTGGCCTGGCACAAGAACCGCTTTAGGCAACTGTTGCAGCGCTTCTACAAGGATATCTACGTCCAGCAGGAGTCGGAGCCGCAGCTATTTGCCCAAATCCAGCGTCAGATGCTGAGCACGAGACTCAACTCGATTATCTACCTGTTGGCCCTGTTAAACTTTCTCCTGGTTCCCGTCCAGAATATCATCTACCATCGCCGCGAGATGCTCTACAAGCAGGTCTATCCATTTGACAACACCCAGCTCCATTACTTTATCCCCCTGATTGGGCTCAACTTCTGGGTGGGCGTTATCGTCACCAGCATGCTCTTTGGAGAACTCAATGTCCTCGGCGAGATGATGATGCACCTGAATGCCCGCTACGTTCAGTTGGGACAGGACCTGCGGCGCAATGCCCAGCAGTTGTTGGTGGAGGCGCACCAATGGGAGATGGCTGCCAGGTATCGCAGGGAACTGACCCACATCCTGCGCCGGAATGGTGCCCTTCATGACTTTGGCGAGCAGATCGAGCAGGAGTTCAGCTTCCGCATCTTTGTGATGTTCGCCTTCAGTGCCGGCCTCCTGTGTGCCTTGAGCTTTAAGGCCTACACGGTAAGCCAAAAGCCGTCTTAATTATTCCTTTATCACTCTATCGCCCTCCACAGAATCCATTGGGTAATGTGGCATACATTGTGTGGTTCCTGGCCAAGTTCATGGAACTTCTATCCTTTGGCATGCTTGGCTCTATACTCTACCAAACGGTATTACTGCTGCTCGTATTCATTCAAATTTCCCCTAATCTTCTGGTCTAATTTTCCTCTGACAGACGGATGATCTGGCCCTGATGTACTACTCCGCGGGCTGGGAGCTGGTAGTCCATAAGTCGGATAATCTTTGCGAGAATCTCAGGCTCATGAGGCTGGTCACCTTGGCCATCCAACTGAACTCGAGGCCATTCTTCATAACTGGTCTGAAGTACTTTCGTGTCAGTCTGGCTGCAGTCCTCAAGGTAGGCTTCGAATGCTTCCCAGCTTTGGTTTACGCTATTATATTATCGTATTTACATTTACAGATCATTCAAGGCGCCTTCTCGTACTTTACCTTCTTGAATTCGATGCGCTGAGAATCTCGTTTGGCCCCTCATCTCAGCTGCCAGTTGCCTCCTATTTTCCCCTTTAGCTTTATTAGATATCCGCTAACAATGGAACCGAACCGTACCCATTTATGTGTGTGGGGGGGATGGGGATTATACCTATTCAAAGATATTAACACGTGCACGACTGAGATTTATGGAGCAGGGAGTACAACTGCAGCGTGATGCAGAGTTAGTGCATCATCAATCCACCGCTCTGCCGCTCTGCTCTCGACTCCACTCATGAGGGGCACATTTAAAGCAAATGAAATTTGCTGCTGCGTTGACAGCTGCAATCCAAAGACGTTACCCGGCACATCGATATCCATATAGCCATAACTGTCAGCCATAACTGAGTGGCAGCGATTGGCAGGGCTTTCGAGCAGGAGCGTGAGCAAGAGCAACCTATCATGGCACTACGAGTATATAGAAGGGAATACATGCTCATCCACATCCACATCCACTGGCACTGGCACCAGCACTGTGGCACATTGCAATATATTCACCCTATATTTTTCTACATACATAAATATCGATATGTGGGAAACATAAATCGGGTAAAAATGTCGTTACAAATATTTTATAACAGGAAATCCGTTATTTATACGCACATTGTGCTTTGCTGGGTTAGGGAAGAGTCCTGAAAAAGGGATGATGGTATGGGATATGAAGTAGGAGCGATCCGGAGCTCGGCTTCAATCGGCACTTGGCAAATATGAATGAATGTTGTTTGCCTGTCTTTCGCTTGTCCTCCTCCTCCTCCTCTTCCTCCTTTCTCTATAGACATCCAGACACCCACAGTACAAACATTTCTTACCATCTGGCCGACCATCCATTGCCTGATTGAAGCGACAAAATGCAAAATCCTTATGAATTGGCTACAATTTTATTTATTATTACTCGTTCTTCTATTTGCTGGCTCTGCCTCTGACTGGCACTCTCGGCATGGCAAGGCGCTTTTCCCGTATTTCTATGGCAGATGGTGATGCTGCTGCTGCTCCTCTCTGCTGCTAGTCCTCTGCACTCGTCAGCAATCTACTCCCAGCAATCTCCTATTCAGAGAGTACGATTGAAAAAGCAGAAGCAGAAACAGCTCCTTGTGCGACAAACGACTTGTTTTGAGCCACACAAAGTGGCGTTCCCAAGGCGATTCGATTCCATTATGAAGGCTGGCACACCAATGGCAAATTGCAAAGGCGCAATTGATATTGGTTCTATGCATTGTGTTAACAAAGTGCCAATACCGTCAATAGGATGATGCAGAGGAAGAATAAGAATAAGAAGCAGAAGAGCATCAACTGCAAAAGTTCTTGAAATGATTTCCAACTAATAATTGGCCCTCACCTCGCTGCGTTTTTCCGAGCAAGGAAGTGCGATCCTTATCCTAGCTATAAACAAAGTTTGATTGATCATTTTTCTATCCAAAAAGTAATGCACATATCTTTTTTAACCAGAACCCCTTTTTTAATTCATACGTACTAGTGACCATAAAATATCCTAGATGGAATTCGATTTATCAGCGATTTACGTGCACAGAATATTATTTGTCAAATGTCACTGCTGTGGTATTAACTACATTTAATGACATTACACGGATGACAGTTTCAAAAATATATTTTGGGGATACATTTGCATCTGTGAGCACATTTAGTTAATTTAATTTAGTTTAGCTTTACCCCGCCACGTTTCGCTGTGGCGCACATTTTTGTTGCACAGATAAGAAATAAGGAAAAAACATTGCAAGCCTTTCATACATGTTTAATTTTTACACAATATGTTATGGATTGCCAACCCGGAAACACGCAATATTCCGTTCCCGCTGCAGCCATTTTCAGTTGACGTTCTCCCGTTCTCGCTGTTGCCGGATTCCCACCATATCCGCCTCCCGCTACGCCTCTGGATGCTTAGTGAGGTTCTCAGTCGTACGGATGCTCATTATTCCTCAGTCATATTCGAAAGCCGTCCTGTCGAGCCTTCTCTAAATTGCGGCTATGTCGGGAAAGATTATATCGAACAAACACGACTGATTGATGCGGTAGCTGGTATTCAACTATTTTATTTATTTGAGGCCTATGAAGTTTATCAAGGAAGTGCAACTCGTCCGCTGAAACGCACCGAAGACCACAAAAGGGCACATGCCCTTTTACCAAGGGCTGCCCGTCGACGATAAGAAGGCGGACGAGCTGCTGCAGTGACCGCCTGATGATGCCAACAGATTTAGACATTCATTAGATGGTCCACGGATAGTTGGTTGGAATATCCTCAGCAACGTGGTATTGTTGTGTGAGCCACACAAGCAACAATATGCGTCTTCCAAATTTACAAAACTTTTTAATTAGATTTCGGTAACAGTCTTTACCGGCTCCTGCTCGTGCTCTCCGCTGATGGGTTGGGGTTGGGATTGGGGATAGCTCTTGTTAATTTTCACTTTACCAACATGTTAATTTTAATGGTCCACGCGCAAGTTTAGACCCTGCTGACGAACACCCATACGCATGAAAAATATAATATTTGGTTGCCACTCGAGTCCCGTCCCCAAAGTGGCATTTTCCCATTTACCCTGATTACTTTACTGGGAATTGGAGGTGGATGGGGATTCGTATGTGCCTGGAGGGTGTCTGGGAGTGGGGCATCATCCGCATTGAAATCAGTAACTTTTCGATTAGTTTTTGTCCGCAGTTATTAATGAATATGCGTATTTATAAAGTAAGGGAAATTCTGAGTAGAAAATGAGAAGACTATATGATAATTAATTTATTTCTCAGAAATAGTGTGGCTTTTATTTTAGGCTTTAGAGCTGGCATACCCAAAAAAAAAAAAAAGTGTTAATAACTAGGCTTAATATATTTATATAGTATGTATCTTCTTAGACATAGTCATAGTCCATATCAAGGGCCTCGCGGTGGTCTGGCAGTAGGGGATTGTAATGCTTCTTCATATGTTGCATGGGTGGTGCTGGTCGTGTGGGTAGTGGTAAGAGTGATGGCCGCGGCGGTGGCTGCAAATGTCCCGATGCCCGGCGCCATTGACCCACAGGACGCAGCTTTAATGGCGGCGCGGAGTGCACGGGCTTCTGCTGGTAGTAATGCTTGTGAATGGTGACGGGACGAAGGCCCAGCTTTAGCCTTTCGGCCCTCTTGTTGGCCAGGAAACGTTTTCGATCGAAGGCATCCACATTTTGCTTGACTCCGAAGACCAGATTGAGGAATGGTTTCACCATCACACTCAGGGCCACAAAGCCCAAGAAGCCAAAGACCACTGGAGAGACGAGCGTGAAGAGAAAGACGCCCAGGGTAAAGGGATTGAGAACCGTGAAGAAGGCCACGAACTTGACGAACGGATAAAGCACCTGTCCCACATGGCTGAGGTACTCCTTTTTCTTTTTCTTGAAGAGGCTGTTGTGCCGCAGCAGGTACTTGATCTTGCTGAAGGGACGATGAGTGGTCGCCGGAGGCTTTGTAGTGGTAAAGGTGGCCAACAGGGTAGTGGGTACTGTCACGGATGGGGCCTGAAGGGGATGGGAATAGGAGGGATAGCCACTGTCATGTGGATGGGGGTAGTAGTGGGGCTGTTTGGTGGGATTCGCGAAGATCACTTGGCCCGGCTGGAAGAGCCCGCCCAGCCCAGGGGATGCTGTTGGCTCTGGCTTCTGCTTCTTCCTCTTCCGCTTGCGTTTTCCCTTTTTTTTCCTCTTCTTCTTCTTGTCACCCTTGTCGCCCTTGTTCTTGTTCTTCTTCTTCTTCCGCTTCTTGCGTCTCTTCTTGCGCTTTTTCCGGCGACGACGTCGTGTCCTCTTCCGGCGTCGGCGAATTCTCTTTCTTCTGCGGCGAATTCTCTTTCGCTTTCGCTTCTGACTGTCCTTGGCCCGACCCTGCTCCTGGGGCACGCCCTTGTGCTGCTCTTTGAGCACGTCCTTGTGCTGCGCCTGCGCCTCCACCTCCACCTCCCCAGCGGTGGGCTCCAGCACCTCAAAGCTCTCTTCCTCTTCTGCCTCATCCTCTGGGTGATGCTCTTGCTTCTTTACCGACTCTTCCATAAGGGCATTCACGATGTAGAAGGGCTTTGTCGTTGTGGTGTGCCTCTCCGCCTCCTCCAGATCCTGCATAAGGTGTTGCAAGACACGGAAAGGCTTTGGGGTAGTGGTTACTCTGTCAAGAGCCTCCTGATCCATGTGCAGGGCCTCGAGGATGTGGAAGCTGGCATTGGATTTTCTGTGGAGCTGCAGGGCCTGCTTCTCCTGCTCTAGGGCCAGTTGCTGCAGCACACTGAAAGGCTTCACCGTAGTGGTCCGTTTCAGTTTGTCCTCCAAGTCTAGCTGCAGTTGCTCCAGCACATGGAAGGGCTTCCTGCTAACCCGTCTCATGGGGGACCGGAGCTGTGGCTTCCAGAGCAGAGTACGGCCCTCATTCTGTAGGATGTCGGATGAGGAGCTGGATTTGGCCTGAGGCAATCGCGCATACCCGCATAAAGTTTCGTATATTTTTGCAAAATTAAAAACATGGAGAGCTTCCTCTTCCACCGAAGCTCCAGTCCGATGAGCGCTGCGAGCACTAAACTCCAACTTTGCTAATCCATCACGCCCCGGCTGCTCGGCCTGCTTGTCCGCCGACCGCTGGGTGCGTGCCCGGCCGCAGTTTTGTAAAATCAACAGAAATATAACAAAGTTCCTAACACTTTTGGCACTTGGTCTCTGCCCCATTTCGATTCATGTTGCCATGTTGCAGAGGGCGTTGGTGGTGGTGGTGGGGTGTGGAGCTGTGTCCTGGCTCTATCCCGGATCTCTGATTCCGCCTCCGTTCTATTCCCTTCTTGGCTTTGCGATTCAGTTTGATGTTTGATTAAATTTCAACTTTTGCGTTTCACTTACCAACTACAACTAAAGTCCGGCTCTTGGCCATTGCCACTTCATCAGCTCGGTTGACGGTCGGTCGGTTGACGTTGCTGTCTGTCCGCCTCTGTCAGTTCTGTCTGTTCTAAGCGGACTCTTCGAGAACTTCGCCAACTTGTTGAGCGGTGGGTCAAAGGGCAGGCGGCAACCATTTCACTTTTCGCCTGGTAAAAGTACTCGCTCTTGATTTCTGGTTTGTTTTCGCAGCTTCTCCCCCAGTTTCAGTTTTCTTTGCTTTGCTTGTAGTTTTGTTATAAAAGTAAAATTTATTACTACTTAGTACATTATCAACGGTTCTGCTGCTCGTTATGGCCCCCATCCACCCCATCCACCATTCCCCCTCGCCATGCCCATGTTATGACAAATTCCCGTATAGCCAACAACTTGTCAAGCACTTAATTATGTTTTTTGGGCACAAAAACCGAAAACTGCTGTCTGCCTTTCGGGCCAACTTCTGCTTCTCGGCCCAGTGTACACATCCACATCCACAGCACCAACAAGAACCAGAACCAGAAGCAGAACAGTTTGGGGCGAGGCTTGGCTCACAAGAGGCCGACGAGAGACTATCACAACACGAATTATGTGAACTGCCATGCAAAAGACTTTGGAAAGTACTTAGTGGCCAATTGCAGTTCCCACTTTGCTGCTGCCTTCTTGAGCTGGCCGCCCCGAACTTTCCCTCTGCAGAACATTTCATGGCTATTTTCGTGTATATTTACGGGTATAGATATATGTAAGTACTGCTTCAAAGCAGTTGGCTCTTGCTGAGAAAATATCGGTCAAAGTCCTCTTTAAAACCGTATTTCATGAGCCAGGCAGGTAGAGCGTCCTCTATGTTAACAAAGTGATTTGGTAAACCATCCTTTAATACATACCCCAGTTACTATACCCAGTTCCATCAAAAGATATTCAGTCTATATTTATTACAAACTTAATTATGCAAAAAATATTCCGTAGCTCTTCAATGGAATACAAGTATTCCTCCTGCCTCTCCCTTGATTAGATTAAACATTATAACGGTGCAAAATTTGGAACTCCCCCCACCCGCACTTTGTTGGTGGGTCAACATGTGCTTTTGGGTGCTTTTGCCTACTTACAACATTTACGTTATACCATCTGCAGTCAATGCCACTTTGAATAGCCATTATCCTAATTGTTTATTATGGATTTCGATCAGAAATGAGCATTATGCTGCTGGCATAATGTCTGCATTTTACGATCTAATCTTTTAGGGCGTGTAGGCACACACAGACACACATAAGCCCAGTAATAACCCGTAATAAAAATGCTGTAAATGAGCCCAGGGACAGGTGTTGATAAGCCAGAAGCCTCTATCAATGGAATTGGATGTGTGAACCACCCACCTACCTACCCGACCCACACTTCCACTCTTTGTCAATTATGCGAGAGCATGGCATGCAATTTGAGCCATCTGTGGGATGGATGGATGGATGGATGGCTGGACAAGAAAAAAAGAGGAACACCGATTGTTTGCTGTCACCTCGATGTTGGCATGAAAGCGACTGTATATATTTGATTGCAATTTGCTCTGTGCCAGCAGGAACGATTTTTAATAAACTCGTTCTCGTTCTCGTCCAACAGGAGTCAGAGAGGAGAACATCAAAGCACAGATAAATTTAATATCAAGCAAGTCACACAAAAGAAACTAGTATTCCCAATCACCCCTGCCATTCGAATTCAAATTCAACACAGACAGCATATACTCGTATAGTTTTTCAGCAATGTTTCTGGGAGCAGGGCTCCTCGCCTTGCCCCGTTTTCGCCTACTTGGAATTTACCCTCGCATCAGTTTGATGCGCCGAGGGACCAAGCTGGATGCCTGCAACATGTACGATAAGATGAAGTTTGAGTTCACCAAAGAGAACAAGGCGCGGCTCGAGTCCCTGCTCACTTGGTACCCAGCAGAGGAGCGCCGAGGTGCACTGCTGCCACTCCTTGACATCGCTCAGCGCCAGCATGGCTGGCTACCGATCTCGGCCGTGGTGGCAGTTGCCGAGATCCTGAAGATCGATCCGATGGCGGCCTACGAGACGGCCAAATACTACACAATGTTCCACATGAAGCCGCGCGGCAAGTACGTGGTGTCCGTCTGCAATTCCACGCCGTGTTTTCTGCGCGGCAGCGACGACCTGGTGAAGATGTGCTCCAAGATGCTACGCCTGCAGCCGGGCGAGACCAGCAATGACATGCAGTTCAGCCTGAGAGTCGACTGTTGTTTGGGGGCCTGTGTGAATGGGCCCGTGGTATTCGTCAACGATGACCCGTACGAAGACCTCACCGAGGTAAGCCTCGAGTCCATTTTGAGTGATCTGAAATGCGGCAAGATACCGCCCCCGGGCCCCCGCACCGGACGCTGTTCCAGCGAACCCAAGGAGGGAGCGACCACTCTACTGATTGACCCACCGACAGCCGGCTACAATATGCAGGATTTGGACGACTCTGGCGAGAAATGCAAGTAGCCGGCTTTAGTCTCCTGCTCCATCGTTTGTTAAGTTTTAAAGCAATAAATTTCGATTGCCATTGGCAACTGCAAAGAAATTCGAAAGAGTCCTGCCAACAGCTGTTGTTTTGCTAAGCTCCTTCTCATCCGCGTTCACATTCACAATCACATTCGCATTGTCCTTGTTTGTGTCGGTGTCTCGGGTACGGGTCCGGGTCCGGGTCCGGGTCCTGGTCCGTGTCCATGTCCGTGTCTGCTGCCATTGCAGTTTATCCCTGGCCAAAGGACATGCCTTGGATTTCTGCAGTGCTGGCACAATAAACAGACAACAGCAATGACAAAACAAGAAGAAGACATTCCTCACCCCAGAGTCGAAGATATCATACCCTACGCAGCAGGAAGATGGGTGATAATGATATATAACTGGGGGGTGCTCCTTTCTCAGTTGACTTTCCAATTAATTCGGTTTCATTTTTAGGTTTTCCTCAGCATAAATGGCTAGATGCATTTCTTGTAACATTTCTTGTAAATTTAACTGTTGCTTTACTTTAACAAACATAAAAGTTGACTTATGAAAAGTGCAGAAACAACATGAGATAATGGCCCTTAAAGCCAGAAACTCTTAGTACCTGTACCAGTAGCGGTTAAACTTCTGGCAAGGGTATAGCCAGTATTTACTGTATTCCTGTATACGGGGCCCGGCCCATGTCCTGTCAGCCATTGCAGCAAGTAATCAGCTTTTGTCTTGTCTCTTCCCCAGCCCTTGCGTGCTGCGGTTTGACCTCGGCCCTGGAGTATGCCCCGCCAGCAGCATTCTAATAAAATGTTCGCAGCAGCAGCAGCAGCAGCAGTGGCAACTTCAAAAGCTGGCAGCGTTGGCAACAACCCCGATATTGTTTTGGCCAAAATAGTTTTAATTGTTGCGCGCTCCCCCAAAGGCAGTCAAGCACAGCCCTGCTTCCCATCCGATCCCAAACCCTAGGCAGGACCGGACCCTAGGTCCTCTATGCCACTCGCATAGTCAAATTACAATGGATATTTTTCAGTTTTCATAAATCTGTTTGTCGCCCCCGCTTCGGTGGCACTTCAATTGCCATCAACAAAATGGTTTGCAGCACCAGGCCATGGTGCTTCCCTTGCTGCTGTCACTGACATCCGGGCCCGCTCTCCACTCTCCACTCTCCGCTCCCCACTCCCCGCCCACACCCCGTGACAGCGCATGGTGTTGAATTTTTAAATGAAAATTGTTGCTATTGAAAGTTTTTAATTTGTGTGCGTGCGTTTTAATTTTATTTCACGTTGCGGATATTCAATCGAGGCAGAGTCCAGTGACTTTTTTAGGCATTTTGAGACGTTATTTATTTTAGCAATTTTTTATTAAGCAAAGTACAATGTATGTGCCACTTAAGTGTTAACTTTGTAGGTTTTCTTTAGTTATTTGGTATGTACGTTTTTATTTTTGTAAATTGATATTAAGCTCGCTCTCTGGACGTTCTTGTACTGAACATTTATAGATAATAATCTACACATTTCTAGTATGAAACTTGATTTCCAAATGACAGACTCAAATTCGAAGAGCATGAAATCTTCTGTGTGGAAATGGCATCACTTTCTCTGCTGTGTTAAGTTGTCCCCTGATTCGCGACCCCTGTACCTCAAACCGCCTCAGTCCAGTCGCATTTTGCGTGATTTCGCCTGCAAAAACGGCACCTTTGGGAAATTAATATCCTTTTTGGATGATTCTGGCTGCCTGGAGGGGCAGCCGGGTCTGGGGAGGGCATGAGAGAGAGTCAACAACATCACGTGGCTGGAGCGCGTGAGCGGCGCTTGAACTTTTTGCGGCCACGTTGCACGTACTCACGCTCTACGCCCCCCAGCAGGAGGACCCACTGGCACACCCACTACCATATCCACGAGCACTTGCCCCCGGGCGGGGCTTTGTTTTAGTTGTTGCCGTTGCTGTCGTTGACAACTTTCGTTGTTGCCCCCGATGCCCGATGCTCGATGCCAGTTTCCCGCTCCGCTTGATCCTGTTCCTGGTCCTGGTCCAGGCCCAGGCCCTGGCCCTTCGTCCGGCAGGGTCCTTGCTCTTATCCCTGCCAGATTGCATGGTCTTCGACCACCCACTGTACCGTGCCACCTCCCTTTTGCGTAACTGCGCGTTCTTTATTACTTTTTTGCGCAATTACTCGTTACATTATTGCATTTCATACTTTTGATACTCGTACCCGTACACCCATATACACGTACAGTTGACTAAGCCTGCGAGCCGGAGGGTGAAGGATGTCCATTGGAGAGGGGTTATGCCAGAGCGAAATAATTAGAAAACATTTCCCTCGCCCCAACAGAGAGAAAGAGAGAGAGAGAGAGAGAGAGAGAGAGAGGTGGAGGGAGGGGCTCGGGTCGAGTCGAGTCCGGCCACTTCCAATTGCCACTTTTGTGCATCTGAATGAGTTGCATTCTCTCTCTTGGTTCGCTCTCGGTGGCAGCTTCCGGCCCCGCCCCGCCTGATGGGGCAGCAGCCCGCGGCTTTGTCGCCCTTCCCGAAAAAGTTTTCATTTGCATGTTTTTAGTTAATTGAATTTATGCAGAACTTTCCGCTTTTCTGCTCTCTCTGGGCAACGCCATTTATATAAGCGCCAACTGGCTCAAAATATTAAGCATTCGCCCCGTTGCCGCACACAGCTTATTAGCTCTCTCTTTCTGTGTGTGTCTGCCTCCCGTTTCCACCACTCTTTCTCTTTTTTCACTGCTCCTCTGGCCTGGTCAGGGCAGGGCCATTAAGTGCGACGGCTGACTCTTTGACTTGCCCAGCGGAGCAGCAGAGACTGCCTTAGAGTCCTTTGATTTCCTTTTATGTCCCAGCCATAAAGTGGAAATGTCGAAAGAGTCTAGAACCAAAAAAACGCTTTAGCTTTATTACATTCCAGGAGCAGCAGGAGCAGCAGCTCAGCAGCATCAACATCAACATCGGTGGCAACACAGCCATGTCATCAGCTGGCCATAAATGCCTCCATTGTTGGCCCAGAATAAAGTCCGTCCGTCGCTTCACACATGATATGTGGCAGGGGCACTTTGAAGACTTCTCCAATCTCTGTTCTCCTTGTGCGTTGTCAGCCGCATTTAAATTTGATTTTTATTAAGCGCAAAAATCAAAGTGGAAAATTTATCTGCTTCCCCAACCCCAGCCCCCAAAATGGTTGTATATCTGAGCATGCCAAGAATATTTCAATGCTCCTATTCCTACCCTCCAATGGCTTCCTGCCTCCCTTTATAGTATCTGCTCATCTTGTGTTCTGCTCTGAAGTCTCGTATATAAAAGCAATTTTATTGCTCAAGTTGTGCTGCTCGATAGGATAAGCCCCTCATTTATGCCCGTTGCCGTTGCCCGGCAACATGTTGCCGCTGCTCCTGCTACTGCCACTGCCACTTCCACTACCACTACCACTGCTTATGGTCCTCCACCAGCTAAATTCGCCTTGATGGGGGAGAGGGCTTGTGGGGGCTTGCCATGAGCCAACTATTAAAGTGCTGTTAACTTTATTATTTCGAGCACTTGTTGTATAATGTGGCAATGCTGTCATGGCAACTTCCAGCCATAGTTTCTCGGAAAAAACAAAGCCGTCAGAAGACAGAGAGAGCGAGAGAAACAGTGGAGAGTGGAGAGAACAGAACATCACCGAAGTCATAATTTGTCAAAAGATGCTTGGCACATATTTGTTACAAAATATATTTTCTATGTGGGACTATTCCTCCTCCTCCTCCTTCTCCTCCCCTGGTGCTAGCCACTTCATATCGCAAGTTTTACTGATGTAAATTCTTGTCCTGTTTCCCAGCAGAAAATATATTACTTTCAACTTTCTGGTTTCCATTGTCTTTGACTGAAAATGTTCGCCAAGTGGATCGGTTGGGGGTAAATTGTTTGATGAAAGAAATCGTATGAAATGACTTCACAGAAGCCTGGATTTTGAACCATTTGCCGACCCACAGAATTTTGAAAACTAAAGGCAAAAAAACCCCCATCAACATTGACAGCTTTCATTTAAAAGTAAATTTAGTTAGTGCAGTTATGAATGATTTTATTTTGATTTATCACGCCTGGATGGATATATGGTAAAATACAGTTACATTTTATCAAGATTAAATATTAAATTAATATTAATCGCGCACATTTCATCCGTAATATTTACATAATTTGTGTATTCCTGACCTGCTTTGAGCTTCATTTTATTGAACAATATTTTACGCAATTTGCCGTAAACATTCATTTAATTTCTGTTCTCGTTGGAAAATGGTAATACAATTTTGATTGCTTTTATTTCTCTGTAAACAAATACGTTACATGTTTGCATATGCATATATACATTTTCATTCTCATGTTAAAATCATTTCAATTAAAGTTCAATCTGAATTGTTTTGTGTTTCACTTAGATGGTAATCACATTTACTTCGATAAGTGCCAACATTTTAGTACGTTTTAAATTTGATTTTGGTTGCTGGGGTGTATTCTTATTTCGAGCCGCGATGTCCAGTCACAACCCTTGAGTATTGAATATCAACAAGAATTGCGTTTGGACAATCATAGCTAAAAATCGAATTAACCAACTATTTTGATACTGATGCGAGTAATCGTATCTATTCCGCTGCCCTTCTCTGGATGCTGGCTACTGAGATGCTGTGATGCTGAGAGCTGAAAGCTTTTCCATCTGCTCGCCGTGGGAACTTGACCAAACTGCTTCGGGGATATCGCATGGCACTTCATGGGGGAGCTGGGAACTTCCTGTGGAGCTGCAAATGGGAACAGAAAAGATGCGAGTGGTTCGAGGCAAATGGGAACATTGTCAGCTGCTGCAATGGCTGTGCTCCAATTTTCCATTTTCGTCTGCATTACATGGAGCACACCCTTCGAAGTGAACTTTTTCGCTTGCAACTTAATACCGAGTTGACGATGGCAATGGCGATGTTGCTGGCAATGGCAATGGCGATGGCAATGGTGATAGCTATGCTTGCTTAAAGTCTTTCACTCTATTATAGTCAACCCCACCTACAGATACAGATATACTCGTACAGTATATACGATAGCATACTACATACATACAAATACATATACATATACTTATAGAAGGGGTGTTCAAATTTAGTGGGGGCCGCTGTCAGCTTGGCTTCGGCCATAAAGTGTCGGAAGAATCACAAAATCATTGTAAATGTTGAACGAATCTCGTATTACACGCAAGGGGCTGTCCACCCAAGCATTTGGATAGGGGGAGTAGGAGTGAAAGTAGGAGTAGGAGTAGAAGGAAACTTGGGACTGCCACTGCTGACACTTTGGTTCGCCTGGCAACTGGCGCCTGCACTTCTTGATTAAATTTCTGCACTGAAAATGAACTGGGTTTACACCGCGCATACACGTACCAAGCCAAGTCTTCAACCTCAACCTCAATCTCACTCCGATTCGTGCCTTAGTCCGCCCCCAGCTTCGGAGTCATCGGAGATGGACGAGATGGACAGATGGACGGACAGCTGGTATGTCCGGGATGGTGTTGGCGCTTCCTTGGGTTTGCCGCGTGTTTTGTGGTTTTTATTTTCAGCCCTGCCACGCTTTTATTGTGGCTTTGACCGCTTCCCCATTGTTGGCAACTGTAAAATGCATTCCTGCGTGGCTCGACTCCGCAGCTCGCTCTTTTCCTTGCCGTTATCTTTCCCTTTTCTTTGCAATTTCCCCAGGATCAGATAGTTGTCCGTGTCAGGCAGCTGTTATTACAATATCCTAGCAGGTTTTTGTTGTTCTGCGGTGGCCTGAAACGGCAACGGGCAACGGGTTACTTTCAGGATAACAACATCAAACTGTTGTTGTTTCCTCCACTCCGTCTGCCGTCTGCTGTCTGCCTCTGGATATTTCTCTGGATATTTCTTTTTCTGCTGTTGGCCATTAAACTTGAAATTAAATTGTCGTTCCATTCTGCTAGCAATTTTTATGGCAAAAAGGGAGCCGCTCTAATTGGAATTGATTGAAAGTTATTTGATGTTTGGCCTTTTTTGGCCCGAACCCCAGCAGCATGGAACCCAACAGAAATTCACAGTGGAACCCACGCTACGTGTCTTATTCATCAATTTCTCGCTATCTATCCTTGTCGCTCTCTCTCTGTCTCTGTCTCTCTCTCTCTCTTTCTCTTTCTCTTTCTCTGTGTGTTTGTGCGTATCTGCTGTGTGTTGTTAATAGACTTTGTTGTAGGTAATTAACATAATTTAATTATGTGCTTGGCATTAACTTTACGCACGAAATTAAGTGTTGAGTTTTAAGTGTCTACACTTTAATTGAGCGACATTTTTATATACTCCCCATACACACGCACAGTGCAGGGTACTGGCAGGGGTATATTCGACTTCTAAAAAGCTGGAAAGTTGACTTCTGTGAAGGGTGAAAATAAAATGTGTACATAGCTCCCGGCCTTTCAGGCTATCTCTCACAGATAACCTTGTCCAAATAAATATATATATTTTTATTATAAAAATAGTATATACGAGGGGGCAAGCACCCTACGCACTCGCCTCTCTCGTGCGCCAACCCCCGTCTGGCTTAAGTAACTAACAACAGTTTCTCGATGGACTGCGACTTTTCAAGCATTTACGTGGAGAAAATATGATGTGTCAAATGGCCAACTACAAACTGATTCTAAAACCTTTACTCAAAAAAAAAAAACCCAGAATGGACTGCGATTAACGTTTCGGTCATTGGTATTTGTGAGCTACTTTTGTATCTGTGAAAATAAAATGTCAGGTGACGACGAAGACAAAGACCAAAAACAATTTCGGATAGTAGAGAGATTATATTATAGTCTGCATCCTAAAATTCTCTTTATTGAAAGTTTATAAAACTCACATGAAACCTTCCCATTTTTGTAGCATACTTTTATGGGCTACCAAACGATTGCAATCGTTCGATTAACGGGTATACTCTCGGTCGTATCGTCACATATTTTTGGTTTAATTGTTATTGTTTTGCTACGGTATGCGACCAATAAAATTTCTGTACTAATAACAATGATATTTTTGGGCTGCTGCCGCTGCGGCCATGACTAATTAAATTAAACAAAAAGTAACACTCACTCTTCCTGGGCCAGGGGCCGCGGGGCTAGGACGGGTGAACGGGGAATGGGTATCTCCCATTCCTGGGACTGTTGCTTTTATGGGCAATGAAAGGTTCCCTTCCGCTCCTCTCGTTGCCTGGCGCCGCCCTCAGCATTAAAAGGGCTTCGACGTGGGGCTCGTAAAAAGTGGATGCCTAATAAAAATGCCGCAGCACGTACGTCAACCTGCAGGCATTAGTTCTACTTATACTTGCACACCCAAAAAACACACAGGATACGCACACACACACACACATATATATACTTACGTATATACTATATGTTCTGGCCCCCTCTGTGTGTGCGCTCTTCTATCTTCCAGGATGAACACGAAAAACTCTTGGCTGTTGTTATTAATTTGCACAGCGCAAACTTGTTCCTTGTTCGCCGGCAATATCCTGTCTCCTGCCCTGATTCTAGTGGAGAGGGTGTAATAAGCTGAAGCCTCGTCCTGGGCCATCCTTTTATTTAGCTATTTGCAAGCAATTTGATTTTGTTTTTATGCCTTTTTTGTTTGCCCCAATGTATCAAAGTTTTACCGCGACGAAAGGTCTTCGGCGAATTCCCCCACAAATGCTCCCACTTCCCATGCCACTGCCACTGCCCCTGCCCCTGCCACTCCCACTCCCAATCCAATTCCCATCTGAAGCATACAAAATACTTGGCCATATCGAATTGCACTTGGCTCGCCGGTCCATTAGGCGAGTCCACTTGTCGCCCCAGTGCTTTTAGCCACTGCGGAAGCTGCGAAAAGCCCAACGAAAAACAGAAGACGGAAAAACAGACAAAAAAATAAACCCCAAATATTGTTGTGGGCCGCCCCACAAAATACGGATAAGCAGATACATAGATACACAGAGATATGGAGAAGTCAATGCGAGAGAGTTGCCTGTGTGTAAATTGAGCTGCTAATGGCTTTGAAACACACACAATGCCAGGCAAATACAATGCCGGATGAGAACAAAGGCATATTAAAATAAATATAAACGCTTCATTCGATGACTTCGACTCTCCCTTAACCAGAAACACAGTCATTTGTACAGGCTCTATAGGTACAGGCCAGGCCCTTGGTTTCCCAGAACAAAACCATCATCGTCATTATCATCGTCATCACATGCCCAGCGGCTGGAGGCAGCCACTTAATCCCGCCAAGCTTTTGCCTAAGCAACTTTATTAGGCCACGTTGACTGCTACTTTGGCGGCACTTGAGTGCCAACTTGAATGCACTTTACAGCTGCTCTGCAGCTAAATGTTGTTGCTGTCACTGCTTTCTCTGCCACTGTGGCAGCCTCTTCTTTTGCTCCTACCTTTGCGGCAGCCTCAGTGTCAGCCCCAACCCCAGCCTCAGCCTCAGTCTCAGCTGCTGTCTTTACCTTTGCTGCTCTGCTGATGTTGCACCTGGCCTGGCCCCGTCGAGTGGCTGACAGTCGTTGGCTTCTTGAAAAACTGCCATTAACTTGTTACAACTTCCGGCGCTGCCTTCCAACAGTAGCTTGCACTTCCGGTGATAGGCTGAGTGCCCCGGTGCTGCGCTACCTACCCCATCCCTATTTATGCTCGAACTTTTTCGCCATTTTCCCTCTATTTTATTTGCGCCCTTAACTTTTGCCCTCTACGTCCCGACGCCCACTTCATCTTCCTCACACAGAAGAACGCATATTTAGATGACATTGGGTGTTCGTATTGTTTGCTTGTGCCGGGCTCCTTGACAGGATCGCACAGCCAAACAATTTGCGTCAACGGCACCTGCTCTAGTCGAGTGCCTTGTCCCACACCTACCCAACCGTGGAGTCAGAGCTCTCTTCATCGTCTTCGTCGCCGTCGTTGTCGTCGCCGTCATTATAATGAGAAAATTGTTTCAATTATGTTTGTGTTTAGTTGCTTCAATTTGCTAAGCAACATCATTAAGTGCCCTGCCAGGCCCACCCCACTACTACTCATAAAAATATAATTTGAGTAAGGGCTGGAACGAGGGTTGGTTGTTCGAGTCCCGTTCTTCGAGCACATCACATAAGTAGTCGGGGCGAATAATGCATGAATAAAACAGAGGAAAAACAGAGGGAAAACTGAACGCAAACACAAATTGCGCACGTGAAAAGTTGACTCTGCTTCAGCTCACGTTCCTGGGTCCTGGGTCCTGGCTCTTGGCGCCTTGCTCCTGGCTCCTGGCTCCTACTCCTCCTCTTCCATTTTGGCCATGTTTTCCATTTCTCAGCTCACGTGGTCATGACGGCGCCCTGCGGAAGTTGCCAGCTCCAGACCCTGGCGGCAGGAGAGCACGAGGGCAGGAGAGCGGCAAAAGGAGTTGCTAATACTTTGATTTTGCTGCTGCCGCCATAGCCGCCGCCGCCGCACAACAAAACTTTTACGAGGATTATTTTCACATTACAAACAAAAGCCACTGCCGAAACCAAACGAAACTACAAACACTAATAACATCCTAGCCAAGCGGAGAATCGTTTTCTGACTTTCACCATACCTTGGAATGCTTGAGCACTTGAGGCATTCGTTTCAGCTGGAAATTTCTAAATCTATCTAAACAATCGAATTTCATTTATAATAGCTATACATTTTTGACAAGTGGATGCATATCGTATGGAAATTCAATATAATTTGGCAATTAAATTGAGTCCGCTATGCAGATTGGCAAAGTTTGCTAAACAATTAATCGTATAATTATACTATCGATTATTTAATTATACTTATTATACACATTTATAATTATACCATCGAATTAGTTATGCTTTGACACGTACTTTAAGCACGAGTATTTGTTTCGATTATGTTGCTAATTTGCGAATTTGTTCTACCATTTAAGATAGAAATTCAATCGAATACTAAGCGCCAAAATACAACAACTGCAAAGGTTGAATCTACAAAAGAGTATCCAGTAACTGTTCCAAAAGCCGGCAAAACTAAGTAACTCCAGAGTCAAACCAGGTACCAAGCGAAACTCCGGGGCTCGGTTGAACCGCAGCAGCAACATCAGCGGTAATCTAAGCGGCTGTGGCAATGGCAATTCCACTGCCACACTGCCACTGCCAGATGCAGTTAAAAGTCACTTCACATAATTTTTATGCGCATATACTTATTATCAATAGTGTGGATAAATACCCACACACTCTTACTTCAGGCAGGTACCCTAAAAATAAAGCAAAATCATAGACAAAACTATAAACTATTGTCTAGCTGGGGTCCACCTGATTTTAAATGGAATAGAATGCATGTGCATATACCTATACATGTATACATACATACATATGTATATGTATATGTATATGTATGTATGTATATTAAGTCAGGGGCCAAAGGCAATTTATGAAGCCATATTGTGGCGTTGGTTGGGTTGGTATCAGTGCAGGAAATCGCACAAAAAATCTCCTTTATTGCATGCACAGCACGTTTCATGTGTTTGTCTGAGTCGATCTTTCTGGGCCTGCGTCCTGGCCTGCTCCTGCTCCTGCTCCTGCTCACGCCCGTGCTCCTTTCCCAGCGTTCATTTGCAAGCCTCAACGTTGGCAATGTGATCAGGCCTGCAATCTGCAATTTTAAGCAGAGACGCCCAAAGGTACGGGATGGGGGCAAATAAAGTTTAATTTGAATGCTTCTGTTGAACGTCACACGCTCGGGGATTGGGATGTCTGTGGGTCTCTGTGTCTGTCCCCCCATCGGGGAAGTACGAGGGAAGTAGTCCCCGGGCTCTGCAGGGGGGACAAAATCAAAGTTATTTGTATTTATTTGCAAAATCGTGCGGCGCGTGCAGAGCAGCAACAATGCCCCAGACATGATGTATATACTCGTAGTAGTGCAAGGGGCATGTGGTCCGGGTCCTGGTTCTGCTGCTAGTGCTGGAGCTGAAGCCGACCCGCTTCATTGCTTTCGATTGCCGTTACAATCTGCTTATTTGTCGTACCTCAGAGTGGGTCCTGGCCCTAGGACTTTGCTGTAGTTGTGGTGTGTGTAGACTCCTCCCGGCTGTAGGTAGGTCTCTACAGTTTGGTATTTGTATTTTATGCTTTGTGCCTTGTATTTTGCATTGCAGCACGTTACAATTTCCGAGCGAAATGTTAACGTCAATATGAAATGCACATCCCAGACTCAGACTCAGACTCAGACTCAGGCCCGACCCGGCCCGGCCCGGACCAGACTCTGTCCAAGTCTCAGGCAGAGGCACGGGCATCAGCTCCAGCTCCAGCACCAGCTCTGTCTCTGGTCCTCTTCCACGCACGTGCGTCACGTTCCGGGCCAGAGCCAAAGCCAGACAGAGAGGACATAGCCAAAGACATGTTCCCCTAAGCAGGACTTTAGTCCCAACCCATCCCATCCCATCCCAAAACCATCTCTATTCAGCTCCGGGTCGTGCCAGCATGCATCGACACCTTGACTGAATGAATTGACTTGAGCCCATAACTTAGTCAGCGCTTATTTACACTTCACGTTGGATTGCTCACAGTAGCATTGCCACTTAAAATCCCTCTTCCATTGCAGGTAAATGCAGGTTTCTTGTTTTTCTATAATTGCTGAGCAAATATTTCTTGAATCTTTTTGCACAAACATTTTGACAATACTCCTATATTCCATCCTATATTTAATGTTTGAATTGAAGTTCAGTTTTAATTGCTTTGCAAATGCCTGGGCCATCTCTCAAGTATCAAATCATATCGACTGCTCATCAAACATTTATTTACGGACTCTGTCCGGGGCGCACTGCTGGCCGGATAAGCTCGGTTGCAGCTCTAGCTCGAGCTCCGGCTCCGGCTCCCTGGCAAGTGCAAGGCAAGTGCAGTGCAGTGCACACGAGTTTTCCTGAATGCAGCAAGAGAATGCAATGCATAAATTTACGGCATGCCACAGCACAGCCCGGCAGACAATTAAGAAGGGGTCTGAATGGATGTGCGGGAAGATTGGCTGGCTTGTTTCTGGGAAGCGTGTGCCGTGAATGCATAAAATGGGGATCTCGAAGCTCAATGCAAAGCGAAGGCGTTGTTCAGGCTTTAGTTTTGTTGCTGTTCCGTGTTGTTTGGGTGTTACCATTTTAATATCATTACAGAAGGGTAATTCGATTTATTGCAAAACGCAGAGAATTGGTTCTCTTTTCTAGCCCTATCAAGTATATCAAGTATACGCCATATTTATGTGATTTCTTTTCGAGATTTTCACAGGCTCGTAGTCTAGGCTCCACTCAGTATATTCTCATGTTTCTGGGCAACATACGGATTGTGCTTTGGAAAGGGTATCCAAATCTTCGACCCTGGAAGCTCGCTTTCCTATCATCTTGTTGCCATAAGGCCATAAATAAAACAAGCGAACATGGCGATGGCGCGGCCAACTCCCTTCTACCCCGGGCCTCTATCTCCATACGTCTGTCTGGGCGGGCGGCTTGTTTGTATGTAATATGATTTAAATTCAATTTGTGGCATTCGTTATCGATATCAAGACACACACACACCGGGAGAGAACAACAAAGGCCCACACACAAACAAACACACTCAATTACATGCAGTAAAATTTGTTTTCAATTATACATACGATATATGGCTTAGATGTCTGCCGTTGTTCATCGTTCTCTCTCTCTCTCTCTCTCTCTCTCTCTCTCTCTTTCTATCTTTTGGTGTGTGTTCAGAGGGAACATTGGGGCGTATACGCAATATTTTATGCATCAACTTTAAAGAACTCCTTCCACAAACACTCCGGGCACGAGAGTACTCTCCCCCACTCTTTGCCAGAATGGTATATTGTATTCCACTCGTATTTTTGGCCTCTGACTTTGTTCTGGCATTAAGTATAGGAAAAATTCGCATTTATTTTCGGATGCCTTTTATGGCAGCAAATCGTTAAGGAAGCAGCTTGAAACAGCATGTGTTTGGAAAATATTTTTCCACATATATATATTTTTTCTGCTATGGAGGAACAGAACTTCACTGCCAAGGCAACAGAGTGGTGCAGATGTGTATGTGTGGCAAGCCCAACTAGACCACATTCGCCAGTAAAAAAAGGAAGAAAAAAAAAACGCAGAGCAGAACTGCAGCTTTGGAAACTTCAACTTGAAACCGCAATTTACTCATTTCATTTCGAGTTGCGCGGTTTTATTTCGCTTACGAGCGAAATCCATTTGAACAAGAGCTCAACTTTCAGCGTTGCGTTCTAGTTTTTTCACATTTTTTGGTACAACGAGAAGAGCAAGAGCAAGAGACTTTTTTCAACCAAAAAACTGCCAGTGCTGCCGAAACAGCCGGAGAAAAAAAACGAAAAAACCTCACACACGGCGGTCTTCAACTTCAAGTGGCAGGAAAATCCTTTGCTTTTGGCCTTCTGGTTTTTCTGTGTGGCAGTGTGGTAGAGTGCTGGTGGGGGGTGGGAGTGTACAAATTGCATGGCGCCCAGCTCATTAAGAGTCGACATGCAATTATAAAAGCAATGCAGAAACCCAAACGGCGTTGGCATGGCGCCCGAAATGAATCAACGAGTGAAAGAGTGAACGAATGGGCCAACTCAAATGAAACTCAATTCAACTCAAAGGCAAAACGGTTTATTTCGTACGAATACCTCCGCACAAAAGTCGGCCAAAATGTGCGTCATTACACACACATAGAGAGAGGGAAACATACATACAGACAGGCAGATGATGGAGTATTTCACGTGTTGGCCACTTGACTCATTAAAAAGAAACGTTTTCCAGCTTAGGCAGCCGACGTCTTAGCTACCCTTACAATACCGTCGTTACCATAGTACCTACATACATATGTATATGATGCAGGGATCTGCTCTAATGAGTTTCCTCGAATCAAAGGTATATGAGGGTGCCATGAAGTCAGTCATAAGGATGCTGCATTGATGCTGGGCAAAATCATCGTACTCTCCACTCACAGAAGGGTATGAAAAGCCGGAAGATTTTTTTCCACTCGCCGTGTGTCTGTGGAAAAGCGCTTCAATTGCAGTTTCAGTTTTCCACTTGCCTTTTGCCACTGCCCTGAAGTGTTGATGAAAGCACCGCCTGGCTGTGCCCCTACCCCTGCCCCTGCCCACACAATCCCCCACTCAACCAGAGGCAGCTTTATTTGCGCTGTCGCTACCCCCCCAACCCCCGTATACCTCACCGATCCTTTCGGCAGACATTTTCATGTAGCAATTTGTAAGCACTTTTAAGCCGGGGCACAAGAGCTCGTTATGCCACTTTTCAATGAGGCAGCGACTCAGGGGATGGGGTGGGGATGGGAATGGGCAGGGAAAGGGGGATGGATGGATGGAAGGTGAGGAGTACTACTTATACGGCTCAACAGGTGGTGCATGTCGGACCAAATTAATTATGCATTATGTACACACCGAGTACCATGCGAAAGTACGAGCGCATTAAGTTGCATAATTCGCCAGACACACGCACCCCTCCTCCTCGGCGGCTACTTACCACTATCCTTGTGTCCTTATGTCCTTGTGGCTAATCCGCGATTGCTGCCAATGCCGGGTGCTGGAAAAAAAAAGAATATGGAAAAGGAAAGGGGAAGGGGAAGGTGAAAGCAGCTGAATGAATAGAGGAAGTCATAGGAGAAGCGGAAAAGCAAGCTAAGTAACTCGAATGGAAATGTTCCATTCACAAATGTGACTCGACTTCCGCTCCACTCGCACTCTCTTCTTTCTTCTCTCTTTCCTGTGCACTAATGTGTATGTGTATCCTTTGTAATTAATAAAAGTTTCAGCAGAAGAAACACACTCTCCCATAGATAAGCAAGTTTGTTCGGGGAAAACTTTGCTCCTTTCTCCTTGCGGCCCGCTCTCTTTTCTACGAGCACGTATATATGTGAGGTTTCCGTCCCTGAGGCTCTGGCTATGGCTCTGGTTCCCCTTGGCACTCCATAAATTGCGTCAAATTAGACAGAAATATTTAATTAATCTCACTGAAAGTTGGTTTATTGAATTATTTGCGCAGCCTGGCCTGGCCTCTTCTTGCCGGGGCGGGACGGGACGGGGCTTTGGCGTGGCTTTGTGCCTCGCTAATGTGCCAGCGAAAGTGGCACGAAGTGTTTTCAAACTATTCTAGCCAAAGACTCATTAAACATGGCGCACGCGGCGTATGAGCAATGCAAGCAGAGAAATAATGAAACCCGTGAAGATTCATTCGCTTGCCGGAACTCATCAAATTTGGCTCTCAGGCCAGTTCTGCGGCTCCTTCTCTGGCTCCCCGCAATCGTGTTGTTCGGCATGCCAATTGTCATTAGGAAGCTTCGACCGGGCCCCCCGCTTGCTGTTGCCAGCGGACACCCGACAGGAAGGCGGGAACATCTGCCATTGACAAATGACACGATTTACATTATACTTGATGCAATTTTTCAACATGGCAGCCAGGCAGTCAGCCAGCCGACATGTCAAAAGTGGACACAGCAGGCGGACACAGCGGCGAACAGCAGGACAGCAGAAGCGGCAAACAAATGACGCGCCTGCATGTTGATGATGATGAGGCGGATATCTCCGACTCCTTCTCTCTCTCTCTACTTCTCTTTCTCTCTGTCTGTTTCCGTGTGTATGTGTGTGTGTGTGTGTGTGTGTGTGCGCGAGTGCATCTTAAGCGGCGGAAACGGAAGTCATTTGGCCAACGTTCATGATGCTGCGAAAAGCGACTGTGCGCTATGTTCCTGTCGCTCCGTTTGCCTGATGACGCAGCGTCGAGTTTTATGGCGAATGCAAATACTTGTAGATATACATCATACAAATAAAAAGTATTTCTCTATTTACGGCAGTTTCTCATTTAGCTACCTTTTCCTTTACTGTGCTATTTCTTCAAATCGTCGTAAGCTTTCAAGAAATTTAAGCTGTTCATAGATCTTTCTGTATATTCGAAAAAGTATACACTCCTGAATAGTGCTCTAATCTCTTTATCGATATATATATAATAGAAACTATACATAGAAGAGAATGTCCTGCAAGGGTATCCCAAACTTCAGCTGTGAGACAAATCTTTTTTTTTTTTTGCTTTTTAATTTACACCACTTCCGAAAAGAGTTGAATTTCTCAGAGAAAAGAGAGAATCAGAGTAACTGAACATTGCGGAAGTGTAGAATATCTTATAAAAATTGCAAACGAGCTGCAGGGAGTTTCGTCCTTCGTCCTTGTCGAGGCCATTTGTTATTCTATAATTTTTCGTTTTGTTGCGCTGCACTTTTCGCATCATTTTCGCGTCGCATTTGCCGTAAACTTTCAGCAAATGTTGTCCCCAGCATAATTGACATAATTTGTGTGTAGCAGAGCAGGAGCAAGGACATGGCACTCTCATAACCTATTCATACACTAAGCGAAATGGGTACTACTACCCAACTACCCTCTGGGATAGACTCTGAATAAGGAGAACCAATTTCCATTTAAGCCACGTTTTTGCAAATCTCCATTTGGGAGAGGATCCTGTAAAAAAAAATTTCCATTTTAGAGCACTCTGGGAGAAATCTCCATTTAAGGGAACGAACTCTGAGAAAATGGAACTTTTTGTCTGCATTCACAGACATTTCCCATTAACTAAATTTCCCATGTACAAAGGAGGCTATCCCAGACATGACTTATATGTTTTGCATGGAAATTGTGTGACAACGGGGCCCTTTGACCGTCTCTCCATTTGAGCCTGGTAGTGGTAGCGGTAGCGGTCTGGTTTGGGCTGGGCCGGAAAGTCGATAAAGACGTCGGAAATGTCAACATGATGACAACAAATTTGTAAAAAATTCTTGATTTATTTGCCCCCGAAACCACAGCAGCAGCACCACCCAGGACCAGAAGCAGAACAAAAAAAAAAGGAACAAGAACAGCCAAATGAAATGCTTCAGTGCTGGGGAACGCATGCTGAGCTAATGGCAAACTGGACGGTGGACACATACTCCTCATCCTCTTGCTGCTCCTCCCCTGGCCATTCAATCCGCCATCAGCCACACAGCTCACGTAAAGAATGCGAGAAAAGGAAAAGCGTAAAAAAGTTGCAAGAGGAGATTCAGATTGGAGTGGGGAAAGGACCACCCTCTGCTGATGGAGGGGTGATTGCTGGGGGCGTGCGTGGTTGGTTGGCTGGTTGGCTGGCTGCCTGGCTGCCTGGCATATAATTTTCAATGTTGACAGGCAGCAAAAGTTAATAACGCTCCCATAGACGATAATGGCCGCACCACAGCGATATACAAATAGTCAAGAGCCCTGGCCCTGGCCCTGGTGGTGGAGTGAAAGAACACAACTCTGGAAAGATCAACCAACCTCGTTCTAGCCCTGTAATAGCGTCACAAACGACCGAGATTTAGCAACACCGAACGAGGGTCAACGTCTGTCCTGCCCAGAACCAAAGTCACCTACATCAATGCGGCCAGGATGGGAAAATGAAAAGAGAGACGGAGATTGGGGGCATAGGTTGGAGATGACGTAGGTGGACTTCAATTCGATTGATGGGTTCTACTTACGAGTAAGTAGTGCGGCGCTGCAGGACGAGGCAGAGCCGTGGGACCATAGAGATGACCAAATGTGAAGAAAAACCTTAAAAAGAAACAAACTTTAAGAATTGAATGGAAAACGATATCAATAAGAGGTTTAAATAAAATAGGGACCTACATTTTCTTGCCCTCAAGCCAACTTTTAGAAGGAGTAGACGAGGAATTCTTTGGAGCTCTTTTAATTTTCTGTCACAAACACCGCGTGTCACGACCTCTACTCACGCCACTCAGTGGTCGTTACCTTGACTGCCAGTTTAGGGGCTGCCTTGGCTACCCGCTCCACTAAATTGCGGGCAATTAACTTGCTTGATGACTGCTGCCAATCACAGGGAGTTGGTCGTCGTCCTTTCGGACCTCTGACCCAGCCCCTGCCTGTCTCGCTGCCTTGGAGATTTTTAAACTGTCGCTGCGTTTTGGCTCTCCTTTTTCCGGGCCCTTATTTTTCGTGCGCTGCGGTTTTGCCTGGCCGAGGATTTTCATTTTAATTTGCTAAATACATTGGACCCTTGTAACTCCATGTGACCCTAGACGGATGGTTTAACTTGGAGTGGAGTGGAATGGAATGCTTCCTCTTCTGGCTCGTATATTAAGGAGATTAGCGACGTTAAATGCTTTGATTTAGGGTACGTGTGCCAGCAGCGATATGCTATAATTAATTCCCAGGTCACCCAAGCAGGATTGCACATAGAGAAGGGAAGTGGTGCAAGGGGGTGTTGCAGATTGACGCATATACATACATAACCATGCCACCACACAAAAAGTAATAAGCTGAAAGCTTCCACAGGATGACGATGACATCGCTGATGAAGATATGAAGCTGAAGTAATTTACAATGCACTGCAAAGGATGCAGATGCAGATGTAGATGGAGATGGATACCGAGAAATGTGCACCATTTTGGGCGAAATAAGTCAGCAATTTCCTCCTAAGCCCACCTTGTGCCATTCTTGCACTCCCATTCTGCCCCACTCCCACTTCCAGTCGCATTCTCGCATTCATTCAGCGTCATGTGCATTTTCGCATAGGCAAGAACATAAAACACAATGGCAATGCAGAAGGAGCCGCGGCAAATGAACATAAAATGCCACTTACTTGTCCAACAGCCACGCCCCGGAATAGTGGCTCTGTGGGTGGCTCTGGGGTGGCCCTGGCCCTGGCCCTGGCCGAGGCCCTGGCCGAGTCTCTGGGGATGGAGATGGGGAAGGGGATAGACTGAGTGGTGCATAACTTTTGCATTCTTTATGAGAGAAGAGGCCCGCTCTTGCTCCCCCTTCATTTGTGTCTGCTGCGAGTGTAAATTTGGGATTGGTGTTCCGCGTATTTTGTGGGCCTGGTGCTGGTGCTGGTGCTGGTGCTAGTTCTGGTCCTCGTCCTGGTCCTATGTCCTAGAAAAAAGACAGCGGAAATTTAATGCCTGCAGCAACTTCATTTAACTTTTTAACCCGACTCAAATGTATCTGGTAGCCAAATCCCACTTTTTTCAACAGGCCCACCCCCAAGCACCACATCAAACACAAAATGGGTTAGGTGACAAAAAAAAAGGGGGGAAACTAGAAAAGAAAAGAAGGAAAAGGTTAACCAGAGGTGGAGAGAAACGCCTTGGACAGGGAAAGAAAAGAGAAGCTTGGGGCAAGTAAAAGATACAGAGAAGCGAAGCTTTTGCGGCCGGGAAAGAAACGGAGTGAGGCCTGTGGCTGCTGCCACACAATCTGCCATATCACTGACAGTTTTATCGACTTAACAAAACTAACTGCCATTAGTTTCACTTTGCTGCGAGTGTTGCTGAAAAGCCACGACAGTTGCGCCCCTCCCATTCCCCATTCCAGCTCCACGAGGAAAGCTCCGAGTCCGGGACCGAGACCGGGACCGGGACTCAGCACAGGGGTCGGGGGTTTGGAGATAGCAAGACAAAGGAAAAGTAAACACGGAAAAAATGGAACAGCAACAGCAGAATGGAGATAAGCAAAATGGAACACGGGACACGGGACATGGGACATGGGGACCCGAAGAGGATGTGTACCGCCCGCCCGCCTGCTCCTGGCAGACGTTGAAAAATCACTTTAGCATGACCCCAAAATGTCTATTTCATTAATACAAATAAACCCGGAAAGGCAGGACAAAACGAAATCTTGCCTTTGGCGGCAAGTCGTGGAGAGGAAATCGGTATCGAAGGAAATGGAAAATGCCCAATAGAGGCTACGACCAAAACAAATCGTTTGTGCCGGCTGCAAAGACATTTGGACAAATTAAAATGAACATGAAAAGCGGCGGCAGATAAAGAGCAAATGGCCGGGGTCTTCTCTCTGGTCCACAGTCTAGTCTATACCCCAGACTAGTCCCATCTGTCCCGTCGGTCCCGTCCATGTTTTTTTTGTGGCACGTCTTTGCCTATTGGCATTAAAATTTGTCATTCGGTTTTGTCCTTCTTTTGGCACTCGATAAGAATCATTTTTTAGAAAGAGTACACACACTTTTTTAAGCACTTTGATAAAAGTGCATAGAATTTTACTACATTTACAGAATCCAAAGATTTTTTCAATTATAATTAATTTGAATAAACAAAAAATCTTGATTCTTAATATTTTATTTTCATATGAACCCTTTTGCAACCCATAATAAACCACAATTTCCTTACTTATTCAAGAGCATTCAATCTTCGTTGCTTGACAGCACAGAGTTTTCCCATTTCGGCTAGGGCTCCCCTTCCTTGTATTTTTCTTCGGTATTTGTTGCCTTTGCATTCTCGCTCTTGGCGCAGGTTATCCAAACTACTTGAGATTCCCGGCACATGGCCCCGGAGCCCTACCCGCAAAATGGCTTAGATAAACAGCTGGGAAACATGGCGTCTCTAATCGGGCAAGTGCTTGAAATAATTTTGAGCAAATTCATTGTAAAAACTTTTTCGATTGATGGCCTTCTCGACTGGCCATTGCCATTGCCCTGGATCTGGATCCTGATCCGGATCTGGGGAGAAGCTGTCATTGTTTGTTCGCCGCTTCATTTATATTTGTATTTCATTAAAATTATTGCCAGGGCGTGTCTCCCTCTCTCTACCCTGCTATGTGTACCAGTGTGTGTATGTGTTTGTGTGTGTGTGTGTTTTATCTGGCCCTTGTATGGGAAACTAATTGATTGGCACACTTTTTGCCGAGGCTTGATCGATTGATTTAATTTATTGTAAAAAGCTGCTGAAATTGATGGAGTTGAAACAGGAAGGACGCAAGGAGGAGGCAGAACGATGGCCGAAGCGAGCCAGTACACAAAAAAACAAAAAAACGGCACCAGGCATAATGCCATTAAGCCATGACGGAGCGGAAAGAACGGTTGAGTGGTGGGAGTGGACTGGCGGCCAGGAAAAGGACTCCTGGTAATGTCATCAAAGTGCCTACGAGATGCACAAAGCCGGCCCCAACGACAAACACCCGAAAGACTCAAAGATGGCGATGGCTAAAAGCCAAGTGAAAACGAGATGGCAGAAAGGGCACTATCAGGAGCCGAGCCGTAAAATACTCTATCAGATCCGATAGAAAAGAAACTAGGGAACTTTTTTAAGTTTAAGTGAGAGTATAGGAGACTATACTACACATACTTAAGTGGCAAATACTTATATTTCCGCGAGACAGCTTAAATTATTCCACCTTATGATACCCTTGTGAAAGGGTATACAAATCGATAAGATTCTAAAGTGGCTTGTGGCCTGTGGCGCGGTCTGCAGTAACAGGAACAGCAGAAAGATGAGTTCAGATGAGATGCTGATGATGATGATGGGGCTGCTGCTGCCGCTGCCGCTGTCGCTGTGGCTGCCCCATCGTCTTCGTCTTTGCTTTGAGCCTGCAAGCTGCACACTCGCCTCTTTGTACATGAAGTGTGCCCTGAAAGAGGACTCGGAGGGGTAAAGGACTTCCCTCTTGCACTTTTCATTAATCAGAGAGAAAGGAGACGAGCTGGTGGCGACTGGCAGATGCTCTCCCCAGGTCAGCTTCCGCTTAATTGCCAGCTTACAAAAGTTCGACTCCACTTTTCGTTTGCAGGAGTGTCCCTGCGTGAGCGTGGGGCTGGTCCGCAGTTGTCCTGGTCGCGTGTCATTCATCAATTTTGGCCAAAAAGGAAAAGCTGGTACTGGGAAATTAGCACTGCTCTCTTCTCTGCTCTGCTCTGCACTTGCAACTGACATCAAAGGGTGTTGTGTCAAAGGAAAAGCGGGGCACAGAGCTAGGCAAAGACGCTGACAGGACTGACAAGTGCAATGTAAAAATAATTTACACAACTTTTGTCGACTCATGGAATCGAAAATGAAAAGCAAGTTAAAGTTTGAGTAGAAGTAGAAGTAGGAGTAGGAGCAAGAGTTCGAGGGAAGTCGGGCGAAAGATGTTTTTTAATTTCCGTGGCAAACGCGCAAAATGTTTTGGGGCAAATTCAATTTGGGCCACGCACATCCATCCTTATACGAGAAAGGGACGAACCGAACCGAACCGAACCACGTAAAGGCACTAAACGCTGTCGAGCTTTTAAATCCAACATTATTAAGTTTGCCAATGAATATGTCAACGAATATGCTGAGCACACGCAACGTCAGGACCCGACAAAACCAGACCAGACGAGAACAGAGCAAGGCCTGATCCAGGATTCGGGGATTCGGCAGGCGAAGACACATGTCCTGATGCTGGTCGGATGGCGGTAGCTGGCCTGTCCCGGCCAGACGACAATCAGCTAAATAGACGAGCCGAAATGTCGAACTTCCCCAAGTGACTGACTGACGGGCTGAGCAAATGATGAGGAATGAATGCGATATGGTAATCAGCATCCCAGCAATGGCAATGAAAATGGAATCGCAATGGAAAATGCAAATGGAAATGCGAACGATGAGATATGGTAGATGGAAATTTGTATGTATTGGACCCGCACGTTTTGATTCCGTTGATTCAGCGTCAAAGTCAACCCTAAGCTCCCTGTCCTTTCTTGTCCTGGCCTGTCCTGGCCTTCCACTCACCCGAATAAAATTCAACTCATCTCTCTTCTCAGTTGTTTAGATGTTCGCAGAGAGTCAGAAGAGATGCACTCAATGCAGAGGCATTAATCAAACGTATCGAACGATGTGTCTATGTGTGAAATTCTGCAGGCCACTGATTACGGATAAAGCCGATGGAGCAGGAGCAGGAGCCACCACCAGTAGATGGGCAGCCACTGCAGACAGTAGTGGATGGTGGACTGTGGACGGCGGACAGTGGACAGTGGTACTCCAAGTACGTGGCGCCCTGAGTTATGCAGTGAAAAATTGTTGAGAGCAAGACGAATGGCGGAGCAGAACTACGCGGAACGTGGTCAGCCAGACAGACATTCGGCGGGATAAGAAGTTGAAAAAGAGTTCCCCAGAATATATATACGTATTCGTAGAAAGCAAAGATAAAGATAAAGCCAATGGTTATACGATGGGGCTTGTTTGGCCAAGCAAACATCACGTTGTCTCTTCTATTCCCCTCGCCTCGCCTCTCCTCTCCCTGCTCTCACTGCTCTTCTTTGTGCGCATTTTCAATTTGTCAAACGCATCAGGAATGAGCGTGATTGAAGTGTGCTGCCAGGAAATGGAAAATGCTCAGCGGTTGTCTTTAAGCCGACTTCAAGCTCCTTATACTTCAGCTGCAGCTATGGTTCTGGATCCGGCTCTGGCGCTATCCGGAATTGCCATGATTAATCATACCAGAGACTCTGTCTGTGTGTCCCGGCATCCTTTTGCCACGTCTGCAGCTTCTTCTTCTGCTTCTGCATCGGAATGCTGCGGAAGGGGGGGAGCGGGGGATGCTCTTGCTCCTCCATGTTGTTGCCAGTTTGTTTTACAGCCGGCAACATAATTACAACAACAATGCCCGAGACTGTTGTACGCATAATTGTGTGACAACGGCAGGCAGGCTGGCAAACGGGGACGGGCATGGGCACGGGTACGGGTACGGGTACTCGTACAAGGGCGCACAGGAGAGGCACAGTGGCAGGATGCAGCCTGGATACTCGCACACTCTCGCACACACACACACACACACTGGAAGAAACTTTGCCTGGCGCCTTGGTTTTGATTTTGACACTTTTCAGGCAACGCCTCGGCAGACTCCGCCTCCACCCCCACCCCACCTCTGGCACTGCCACTGCCACCTCCTGATTGCCCCGCAGTGCAAACAAGGCTGTCATAAATGCATTTTATGATTTTAATGAGTTTTCTGTTTATGCTTGGGCCTCTGCCGAGGCCTCTTATCTTCGGTGGACCTATCGGGGGTGAGGGGGAATTTCGCGTGATCGTACCCGGTAGTCGTAGCAGTTCAAGGGTATATTGTATTCATGCAAACTGCCGACAAAATAAAGAATAATTTATTGTAAAAGGGTAGCTCTCGAGTAGAGGGTATCGAATGAGCCAAATATCGACGCCATCTGGCTGAATTTTATTGAGCCGCATTTGGAAATGTGTTTGCTTGCTGCGCTGACATACCAAAACTTTAATCAATGCTACTGATTTTCATACATGTAGATTGGGCCAAAGACAAAATATAATTACACTTTGATGGCCATTGAGCCAGAAGGAAAGTGGAATACATCTTGGAGAAATAATGGCCCGAGGTGCAGTTGCTTAATTTGTGAGTGGAAATACAGGTAAAATATTGTGTGGCCAAAATAATGGAGCCTTGATTGCACTGAGCGGCAAAGAAGGTCAATAATTTATCTCACAAATCGGACAAATATCAAGATTTTGTTTTATTTATGGTCAGCAATCTCCACCACTGACCCCTGACACCAGACCCATATACATATACATACATGTACATGTACTCCCTCTGGATATAATAACGAGGAGCATTAATCATAATGCAGCACAAGTGAAGATGGACACACACACACACACAATCACTCACAGACATACTAGCTGCATGGCTGAATGGTGGGGGTAAGTGTTATAAAAGTTTGTTGCATGATAAATGCAGGAGAAACCGCAGAATATCATGTGAATGATTGCACTCATAAATAATGGCCAACACGGACATGGCACTCATACACGCCTTAGTCCCGGAATGACAGCCCAGCCGTCTGCTCGTACCCTTTCGCATAATTTATGCCAACATATTTTGCTATTTGTTATTCGCATTTAATTAAAATCAAGTGCAAACCCAACAAACAAGCGGAAAAGCGCAAAAAATTAACAAAAAACCAGCCAGCTATCCAATGATTTTTAATTAGAAATCAAATAAATAAAGCGTTTAAATCAATGCCCCGCACGTGTGACACGCAGCCACAATAACAGGAACTGCTACAGCAACAGCAACAGCAGCAGCAGCACCAAAAGCAGCAACAACTGCCTTGCGGCAGACGGGCAAACAAACAACAAATTCGACAGCAAACAAACATTTAATTTTGTTGCTTTTTTCCATTTTCCGATTTTTGATTGCAGTCTGCCCTGGCCAACAATCCAACTCGTTCCGAACTCCGTTCTCCCTGCCCGCATTTTCCTAAAACAAGAAGCGAAGGCTCCGGTGCTCGAAGCAACAGATACCCTCACAGGTCACAGGTGCATCAATGTATCATTCCTGATCAAATAATCTGGTTTCGATCACACGTGCTACTGTAAAGCTAAACCTTCTTCAGTTTTGTTGAAATATCTTTAGAAACAGACATTTCATGAAAATAAATACATACGTATTTAGGTATAAAACTCTTTGAAATTTATACTTGCAAACATCTGGTCAATATCATAATACCTTTTGCAGCAGTATAGAACCGAACCGAATCGAATCAGTGTGAAAACCACCTTACCCCGGCCCTTACCCAACCAACGGCCTAACATCTGGCAATTTAGTTGGCATACGATACCTTCCTTCCATTCATCGCTAGTTTTCCCATTTTCCGTTGTTTGCATATGAATCCGAGAGTTCGAATCCAAATCCGAATCCAAATCATGTCCGCCGGCCATCGCTCAAGTGTGGCAGCAGGCTGAGCAGGGCAGGGCAGGGGGGATGAGGTGTTTTTGCCATTTTTTATGCCGGGCCAGACCAGACCTGGGGATATTCATACTTTTCTATCGCTACCTATTTTTATCGCTGGAATTTATGGCTTTTATTTCAGGCCATCGAAGATTACTTTTTTCGCTGCCACAAATCACAAACTGATTAAACTCTACGGAGGCTCTGTCTAGGCTTCAAAAATAACACAGACTAAAATACAGATCGATTTTCATAGTGATCGATTTGAATATTTAATGCCAAATAGCTTCAACTTGAATTCAAGTTGAATCGTACGTCTGTATGTATGTATCTCTGGTACGAATCACCAAAATAATCTCAATTCCTGGTATGTTTCCCAGAATGCAGAACACCTTTCCCCCAACTGCCAGCTGCTTCTGCTGCTGCTGCTGCTGTTGTTGAGGCAATTGTTTTTGCATATTTAATCGAATAGAGCTTAATCGCATCTGCCAATTATGCTGGCCATTCTAATTGGGATTTCATTATCGTGGGAGACGCTGGCTGTGGCTCTGGCCGTTCCTTATGTTATGTTCTATCCGTACAGCATATTGCAGAGTGGTGCTGCTGCAATGTGTGGTGTGGTGTGGTGTGGAATGGAGTGGTTCGTTATGGTCTGGAGAGGTGTACTGTGGTGTGGTGTACTGCATTCGCACTCAAATTGGAAGCAATAAAAACGCATAAATGCGATCAGGGGGCAACAGCAAATAATTGCCAATTTAATGCGCATTGTTCGTGTGCAGACGGAGCAAGTTCTGCAGCCGTAACGGAGTCCGGAGTCCGGCTACGTGTCCGTATTCCGTATCTGTGTCCACGTACTCGTACTCGCACTCGCACTCGTCCTCGTTCTCGTCCTCGTTCGTGTCCATAACCCTGTCCATATTCTCGTATCTGTGTTGGGACTCTTTCCCGTAATTCAATTATGTTTGTCTTTGGTAAATCAGCAAAATAATTTCGCTTGTTTTGCAGCTAGCAGATTGCCATTTCATTTGGATTGTGCAGTGTCTCTGTTTGTGTACTTGTGTACGAGTGTGTGCGTCAGTTTTTGTGTGCGTGTACGAGTATCTGCTTGACTTTTCATTATGCAGGATACGTCACGTGTGGAAAGTTTGTAATTACTTTGCCAGCCAACCATTCAACACATTCATTTTGCACTTCTAATTGCGATAACATTTTAAATGCCGAAAGCAGCAGAAGTCAGGATCCAAATGTTGTTCATTGACGAAATGCCGAAACACACACATAGAGAGAGAGAGAGACACGTTCAAAGATACAAAGGTAAAGATACACACGACTGGGATATGCTTCCATTGTCGACGAGGAATTCAATTGAAATTCAATTTAATTGAAATCAGCAAAATCGAAAATTCATTTGGGCGGCACAAATTAAACACATATGACAGTTGCATAATAAGAAATTGTGATGTCATTTCAGTCCAGAGAGTCTGCCGCTCTCCCGCTCTCCTGCTCTGCCCCATCTATTTACAGTAAGCACACGCTCTGATGGATGGGAGTGCGCGTGTCCAATTACGTCGACATCCTCGTTGTTGTTCCTTCTGCTGCTGCTGCTGCTGCTGCTGCTGCCGCTGCCGCTGTCGCTCTTATTTGCATATGCACATTATTATTTTCGTTTCGCTTTCGTCTCACTTTATCTCAGTTTATTTATTTTGGTCGGGCACCGAGTCCTGCAACAATTTCCAGCCCTTTTTTCTCTTCTGTCTTTCTCTTTTTCTTGTTTTTTCGTTACAAAAATAAATGGAAAATCGGTAAAAAAAAAAAAAAAATGAACTGCACTGCATCTCCGTTTCTGTTTGGATATGGATTGTGATTGTGACTCTGGTTCTGATTCTGTGATTCTGATTCCGGTTCCGAATCGGTTGTGCTGTGCTGTTCTGTTGCTATTCTTGTGGAATCGCGTCGCTCAATGCTCAATGCGCTGATGCGTTTTAATTGGAATTTCCGCCACCTCTCGGTTGTGTGAAATATTAAAATAATTTCAGCACTGCCATCATGTGCCAGGAGAAAGCCTCTCACCAGAGATGTGGTAGAAAGCATCTCAGTTGGGCCACGCCTCAACCGCTGACTCTGGCGGATCGTTTGATGTGGTTACAGCTATTTACAAGTTTTGTCACGGACACTGTTTTCCCTCAGCGAAACCCACCCCGCCCCACCTAGCCACACTCCAGACTTTTTACAAAAGTCCATCATCCTCCCACAACGCTGACGGGCCGGGCCTAATGACGTTAAGTACAGTTCTCATGTATTAATTATTCAATTGTTGAAAAGAGCAACCCAAGAGTCGTCTAAAGGATAGCTCTTAACGGAAGCTTTAAAGTGAAGTACATACTTTTCAGAATTTTCAAAATAATTACTATTTTTCGCATGCATTCTGCCAACTTCACTATTGAAGTGTTTCAAGATCATATTTCTCCACCGAAATATGACAAAATGAAACGAAAATGAACCACATTTTACCTTTTACAAAATGTTGATCAACTCAAGTGGCACTTAATGTAGTAAACGTCTGCTGTCGACCCATGAAGTCCCCATATACCCTTGTTACCGGAATAGTTAGGTACATGGAAGCCACAGCAACATAACAAATGATATACATATATAAATGAGAAATGGGATTCCCAGAAATTTTGACATCGGCGACATTGATGAAATGCCCCAAAATTTAATTGACCATTTTATGTGGCACCCCTGGGCGGCAACGGCAATGGCAATGGCAACGGCAACGTCTACAACCGCGGCCAGAACTACTCTCCCCCCAAGCCCGTCTCGTTATCCATCTCCTGCGCCGCTCTTTGTGTTTGATGTGGGCTTAGACCGTTGAAGGCGCCCCCGAGTCCCAATGTCCCACTGTGGGCGGCCCGTTAAATGGGTTTTTAAATAAATTCCAGCCACTTTGTTTGTCTGTTTGCTCCTGCGGCCGCATGGTTCATGAACAGTGGCCAGAGGGCGCGTAGGAGACAGAGACCTGATGCCCTTTTTTAACGTCCCATAAACGTGCCCAACAGCAAATACTTTTTTAAATGCTAAATAAACATTTTACGGCTGCAAAATACTTAAAAACGCTTAAAAACGAAACCAAACGCAACGCGACGCCGACCATTTTCAGCACGGACTATTTGTATACAGAATTACAATATAAAGTTTACTTTGAAATGGGATTTGATGAAACTGGCATCGCCTATCATTTATCAGAGAAGAAATTTGTTTGACTGAGGGGGTTCCCCTCAATAACTATCAATAAAATCAGTCATCATAAATGGCATTTGTATGACTGTAGACACAAAATCCGCCAGCGGTTCTACCCATAATCCTGAAGATGAGCAAGCTATCATAAAGATAACAAAGACTTATATATTCTGCTATATTCTTTATCTCCTGCAATAGATTAAATACAAGTGCGCACATTAGCATTCACCCAACTTGGCCATGAATCCTTGCCCTAAACTTTGCAGTAGCCCAAAGTAAGCCCTTTGAAATAAGGATACTTGTATAAGTTTATCCTTGACTAGTCCTAATGAGGTATACCCAACATAAATTCACTGCTAAAATCTTTAACCCGAACCCCGCACCATTCTTAATTAGTCCAAAAGTGTGAAGGATACTCCGATCTGGAAATTTCAGTCCGGCCCGGCCCTTTTGGCATGACAATGAAAATGGAGCGAAAAAAAGAAATGGTAGGGCACAGGAGAGGACCATGTAAAGTGCTAACAAGGTAGCTTAATTTTTGACGCATTTCTGGCGTTATTATTATCACCCTGGAGCGGCAGTACGAGCAACACCAGGAAGGAACACAGCTGCTAACGCTTAATGAGATGAAATTTAATAAAACAGGACAACTCAGCCCGGCCTGGGCTGGGGGCTGGGGGCTGGGATCCCAGGGGGTTGGGGCTAGGGTTGGCAACGGGAAATTCCTGTTAAATTGTGGCCTGTTGGGCGATTAAGTTGCCAAATAAAGTGCAGTGAGCGCGACAAAGTACAGCCCCGGCAACAAAGGGGTTAAGGGTTATGCTTAAAGTAGGGTTTTTCGGCATTTAATATCAAAGGAATCCCGATCCCCAGCCATCCCAGGCCATGTCTTGTTTGCGTTGTGATTTCTCTGCTCTGTCCCACCCTCTTCCTGATTTTTACTTTTAATGAATTCATTTTAAAAATTGTTGTTCGTCCCTCATTTTGTTCCGTTTCTTTTTTCTCGCTTTCCATTATACTCGCAACCTGGCAGAGGGTATTGCGATTTTGACCAGATGCTTGCAACGCATAGCATATTGATTATGGATCAACTCCGGACTGGATCTGAATTGTACGTTTCTCTATGTTTCTATGTGTACGTTCATAGCTCGAACAAATTCTCCCGCAATCGAATTAAAATATAATAGACTGAAGAATAAGAAAAAAAGCAATCGCCAAGGGTATCCAAAGCTTCGATGCCTTCCTTTCTTCATTTCCGCTTTTCATTTTATTTTAACTGCTTTTATACATTTTTATGCAATAAGTTTCAGCCCCTCCCTTTGTGTGTCTCCCCTTTGGCAACGCGCTGAACATAATTGAAATCCATTTAATGAAAATGCGGCCGCAAAAAAAAACGAGGAGAAAGGAATGAAGGAAAAGTTTGCTTCCAGGGGGCGGCTGATAAGACTTGGTCCTGGACTGAAGGGAATATAATTAATGACATGCCAGGCAGGGACAGGCGGGCAACAGGAGGGGATTTGGAAAAAAAAGATTATCTATTGGGGGATTACGGATTACGGTGTGTGTCCAGCATCCACATCCGGATTGATTTCGCACAATGGCGAACGCCGAACGGCGAATGGCGAATGATGAATGTCGATGGCTTCCATGCTTATAGAGTATAATTATTGATAAATTAGGCCCGGACTGTGACATGACAAATGGTGGATAGTCGTCCACTGATGTCTGTTGTTTGTGGTCGACGGGTGTCTCTTCTCCGAGATCTGGCCACACCCACTCCTAGTATTGATTTTCTTCCTTATTTCGATGACTGCAGCAAAGTAGCCGAGAGGCAATCGAAATGCCATTAGAGAGATAAAGTTTAAAGCGCCAAAGAAGGTGGAGGAGGAGGAGGAGGAGGAACAGGGTTTACTGCAGACCCAAGTCATGTCGAGCATTGTCCAAATACGAAAAGTAGCAAAAAGTTATTTATTATATTTGCCAAAGTGCAAACACAAAGCCAATGGCTGGAGCCTGCTCCTCAGGCTCGGATACAGACAGGGACAGGGATAGGGATAAGGACAGGGGCCCCACTTCCGTTACGCACTCTTGGGCAGCCGTTATGGCTCCCTCTTGGCAGCCATTTTGTGTTCAATTTGAAACTTCCGTTCAATTTGGGGCACCGGTCGGGACTACAGCTCCCCCACAATGTAAATGCAAACAACAATTGCGAGCTCCCATCGAAATATCGAGGCTAATAAGGATCAATTGTGCCCGAGTTGTAGGTACTTCTCAGCCTGATTGATCTTGGGCTTGGGCGGGGATACGATGAGTGCTCGTATGTGTGGTGCTCAAAGTAAAATAAAATATTATAATTTGCTCACAAATGAAATCAATTTCAATATCACTTAAATCGAGGCCCCAACAACTGCCAGTCATGCCAACCGGGACATGCCACCGCCAGAGCACTCAAAGATATACAGATACAAGCTGAGTGGGGCAAGCAGCAGGTACTAGGCACTAGGGGCACTAGAGTGGAGTGGAGAATGGAGAGTGGAGAGGGAAGGCCAGGTCCACAGACAGTTGCTTAGCAGCTATTATGTGCACATGTTCCTCTCTGTTGAATTGACTGTCAGCGGTGTACGTATGTGTATGGCATCGACATACACATATACATACATAGATGTGTGTTTTGTGCGCCTCACTGCTAGCCCCTGCCCCTACCCCTGCCGTCATTTGGCCTCTGGACTCTGCCTCAGGGCCATTTGGGACTGCTTTTAGATGTCGACTTGAATACTTTGTGCCTCCTGCGTCCTGCCTCCTGCCTGTTCTCTTCGTTATGTGGCAGGCAATGCCCATAACAAAATCAAACCACATCAATTGTATACGTAAATGGCCAAGTGGGACCTCTTACATATTCATTTGGCTCTGTTTCTGTTTCTATTTGTATTTGTATTTGTATTTCTGGTTCTGTTTCCGATTTCCTCTCTCTTAAGTGAAGTTAAGTTAAAGTTCCTTAAATGAAATTCATGTTAAGCGCTTTTGGTCAACTCATGCAATTGTCGCTTGGCCATTGTTGCAGCGGGTACTTGTGGGGTTGTTGCAAAATGAAATTAATTTTTCTTTTGCAGCTAGCACAAAACACTCATACGACATGCTGTCCACGCTGCTAGTGACATTTTTCCCCACTCAAATCCCATTCCCATTCCCATTTTATCCTCCTGCTCCTCCTGCGCATTTCCATTTCAACTTTGGTCACACATGAGTGGGATTCGTCTCGGTTACAGTTTCCAGTGGATTGCTCTGACTATGGCTCCATCTCCGGCTCCGCTTCCGTCTCCGCCTTCACCTCTGTCTCTGTCCACCTGGCTGGTGGCTGCTGGCTGGTGGTAAAAACATTTTCGTTTTCATTTCCATTTGCAACTTGGACAAAATTGTATGCACAGAGCGACAAAATACTCGTATCAACACAACACAGCACAACACAGCACAGCACAGCAGAGGGACACAAAAAAAAAAACCAGAAAATAATGAAAAAAGTTTTATAATTGCATAAAACTTTCCAATTAACAAGCTGTCTTTGGTTTTGGCCTGCATGTAATGCGTTTTCCCCATTGTCCTGTTTCCTGTTTGGTTAGACTGCCAGCCGCAAAACTGTCAAAGCCGACAAACCGGCAATTAGACATAAAGATGTGGGAACAGTCAATTACTGGCTCCCATTGGGGTGGAACATTGTTGGAGATCGATTTACTTGTCTTGCAAAAATATGTAATGTATTAAGCCCGATGCATTGGGTGGAAGAGAGATACGCGAGAGATCACTTGGATGGATCCCATAATTTGAAACTCTTTTGGGGGCTTTATCCCATCATTTTTAACCGCAGGGCAAACATTTAAATTATTACACACTTGTTTTAATTGAAAGGCATTCTTCCGACTTTCTCAAGCGTAAATATCAACAACTTCCTTTGTACAAGCTGCAGTCGGAAGGACCCTCCTCCTGCTACTCCGTGACACAGCTCCCCCATTCAGACACATGAAGAACATGTTCATGCCTGTCTGCTAACATGCCTAGGCCCGAAATGAGAAACCTCCTCAGTCCTCAGTCGGCAGAGCCTCCCTTCACAGAACTTAAGGTTGAGTCGGGTCTTGGTCTGCGCTTGGGTCTGGTCTGGTCTGGTTCTGGTTCTGAGGCGGAGTACAGAAAGTGAGCACACAGAGAACTGGTAGCTGAGACTGTGGCTAAAACTGTGGCTGAGGCCTGCCAACATTTCATTAAGTTTTGCTGCAAAAGTTTTATTAAAACAAATACGTGCCACAGCCACAGCAACACACACACAAACACACACACGCACGCACACAAGGAGAGATAGAGAGTGGGTGAAGACTTACGTCTCGTTACATTTTGGCCTCGATTTTTTGCCACCATTGCCTTTTGCCTTTGCTTTGTTCTTCCGTTTTCCGTTGTGTATACTCTTCACGAAGGGTATACGGATATGGAGCAGAGAATCGCCTACAATAGATCTGTAAGAGTATCTTATGCATCGGCCTTGCGGAGCTGTCTTTTGTATTCCTGTTTGTTGCTTGCGGTGCAGGAAAAAGTCAAGTCAAGTATATTTTGGGCTGACTTTTGCAACATACAACCGAAATGCAACAATTTCCTGAAAGCTACCACCCCGTCTTAGCCCCTGTGCCTTTTGCCTCAGGGCATTGCTTAAGTAAGTTGCTTAACTCCCCGACGATGTCGGCGAGGCCGTTGCCAGTCCGTGGCGGCGGCAGCGGCTTTGTTGTCTTTGCAGGCGGCGCCAAAAGTCACAAAAATACACAAGGACACAACCCGAGAAACCTCTACTCGTACATCCACCCAACCGACCCACCCTCATCCACCCCAAGGAAGGTACATTTCGCACGGTCATGTAAGCTGAACAGCAAAGTAAAGTCAAGTAAAATGGCATCTGGAAATGTAAACTTTTTTGCAGCTGCACTTCTTTCTGAATACTTTTACCACTGACTTTTGAGCTGCTGCTCCTCCCTCTCTCTCTCTCTCTCTCTCTTGCCTCACTTGCGACCTCTTATCAGGCTCTTTCTGCACCCTTTTGCTCAGACTTTCTCTCTGTTTCATGTCTCTCAGGCTCTCAGTACATTTCTCTTTCTCCATCTCTGACTATTCCTCCGTTTGTGGTGGGGCTGAAGCTGGGGCTGGGGCCGGGGCTGGCGAGCGTTAGCGTGAGCGTGGGCTGCATTTAAAAGTAGTCACCAAAGAATCTGCAATTCAATGCCTGCGAAAAACCACCAAAATCCCCTTGCATAAAATTCTTCTAAAGCAACTTAAAGCGCATCGAATGATGAGGAAATCCTCACCGTCATTCCCAGCATCCCATCCTCGTCGCCATCATCACCATTACCATCATCATCATCATCATCAGAGCTGATTTGATTGTACGAGTATGCCCAGGGGAATTTCGAATGTTGCCAGACATTTGATTTGCAAATTCTGGCGACATGTGTTCACCAAATTGAAAATATAGAATAGAAATCAAATCAAAGGTGATACGACTATTGCAAGGGGTATTGCAAGTAGTTTTTGGGTTGAATTTAAAGAAGCTATAGAAATAGATTGCTCTGAACCTATTTTTTTTTTTTTTTAAAATCTTTTGCATCAGCGGAAACAATCAGATGGATTTGCATGCCAAGAGAATGCAGTAGAGAATGCAATATTCTATAGATTCATCCATAGAATATTTAAGACAAAGACGAAAAGATGTAGTGACTACTGCATCACCTCTAATGGCTTAATTCACAGACATGAATGTTCTATGAATCTTCTATTATTCTTTCATAATAATGGACTTCATTCATGAAGTTCTTATAAACCGATTAATTAAATACTTACCACTCGAAAGCAGCCACATATGGTTTTCACATCTTTGAATCTATAAAGAAAATTAATTCCGATTAGAATTTTTTCCGTGGAAAGCTGGAAACTGATAAAAGAGAAACTAGCCAAAATGGGAGAATAAATTAAATTCCCAGACGTAAATTTGTGGCAACAACTTTGTCACTTGCCAAAGACACCAACAACGACAACAACTAGATACATTTTAGTGTTTTATCTCATAATTAATGGCGGTGACTGCGAACTGTTCTTGAAGGTGGTCTCGGTATGGGACTGGGATCAAGGACTGGAACTGGAACTGTGAAGACTAGCTGTATGGGATGTGGGCGTAGCAACTGCTGCTCAAAACAGACATGAAATTAATTGCGCCTTACGCGGCACGATAAACGCTGCAGCGAAGGGCCAAGCCAGAGCCTTTGCAGGAGGAGGACGTCAGGACGCCAGGACGCCAGGACGCCAGGACGCAGACAGGAGCAGGAGTCTGAACTGGAGCTAGAGCTGGAGCGCCTTACAGGGCCAGTTACAAATGAACTGACGCGTAACGGGTGGAGGAGCCTGGCCCAGCCAACATAGCGAAACTGAAATGAAAATGAGTTTGCGTTGGCTGGAAACTAGAAAGAGGACCGGCAAGAGGGACCGGCCTGGATGAGAGGACCACAATGTGGACCAGGAGGAAGGAGGTTCCACAAAATTAATTAAAAGTAAATCCAGTAAAAACTATTAAAGTTAAATTTGGCATGAACTCGACCACAAATCAATCTGCCACACAGTGTAAGCGCTTTATGTGCCACCCGGTGGCCACAGGACAACGACAACGCCAACGCCATTCGCAGGGGATGGAATTGGGCGGGGTATGGTGCTTGGCATGGACTATGGGAGGATGTGACATGGAGGAACCACTGACAGCTGGAAAGAATTTTATTTCTGTTTCAGCGCGTCCTCGCGTGTGTGACAACGGCATGTTAAGCTCTTTATAAAGCGTTTCCAGTCATTTTTGGTTTTTTTATATAGCCGCTAACCATTCTGATTCCTTTGAGGGTATACTGAATTTAGGAAGAGATATGTAACAGCCGCAAGGAAAAGTCTGCCGTTCGATTTACTGCGAGTATCCATTCATTTCTGTGATCCTAAAAACGTAAGAGTTTTTCCCAATTTTCCACATAGCCATCACTTTTATTCTCCAACTGAGGATATAAATAAATGATAGAGGGGATCTATCTTATAGTCCCAACACTCAACTATACAGTAGACACTGGTTTTTTGATGGCTGTCATATGCCACTCTCTACCTACACACACACACACACACACACACACACACACACACACACACACACACACAAACACAGAGAGACACACCTTAAAAGACTGACAAGGATTTGCAGTAAAGTTTTTAAGTGCCAAGTTTTTTTTTCGGTTGTTTCTTGTTTTTTCATTTCAGGCTTATGTACGGTGACTTGCTCACTTTCAGATCTATCTGTTCTGTGTCCTGTGTCCTGTGTGATTCGTTTCGCTTCGCAAAAGGAATGCCACCCAGCGCTCCAATAAATAATCACAGAAAAGCTCCCAGATCTTGATGGGGCAAACCGAAAGCCTCTGGCTCGTATATGATTTGCATTAATTTGCTACAGATTTTGTCAAATCACAAAGCAAACAACAATGGCAATTAATTAAAGCACATTTTTGGGCACAAGAGGGCTGGACTGGGCTGCGCTGAGGGCTGACAACTAAGGGCCAAGGCGGAGGAGAACTTCCAGTAATTCCATCGCTTTGTCAGGCCGACCTTTTAGTTCGGCTTGATGTAGTATACGGGAAAACTTTTGCATGAAATTAATTTAACTACCCTCAACTCCTCCTACAGAATGCCATCTAATCTGTTGCCATTTGTGTGCGGCCTTCTTCATTGATTCGCCTCCCGATGGTTCCGGCAACTTTTGTGCCAAACTTGGGACACCCATCCTCATCATAGCCACCCAAAAACCAGGACCAGTACTAGTACCAAGACATGTGTTATATATCCTCCTCTGCACATACAGAGCACATGCCAGGAAGCCTGGTGGGGGGGGGAGAGAGATAGGGAGAGTTTGTGTCCGTTTTTGTGCTATCAATCAATATACCATTTACTATAAATGCAGTTCCAGTTGAAGGAGAGCAGAACGAGAGCAGATTGCTCGCAATTTGATATTTGCTTGAAGGGGCTCCAAACCCCCACATTCCAATATTCCAACATTCCCACTCCTTCTTTTCGAAGGACAATTTTACAAGTCATTCATTTTGCAATCAGGGCGTTGATTTAATTGGATCGTCATGGCACACAGCACAGTCTGCCATAATATACCATTCATAGCCACGACACGGAACGGCCATGAATCAAACTGAGTAGTTTATTATTTTGTGCCTTTTGTCTGAACACTTTTCCCTCATTTTTCACACAAAAATGCATACACATTCATACACACACATGTACGAGTGTGGCATTCCCTGGTTGTCTTTTACCTTTTGTACTGCAGTCAAAAGTTGAAAAAGTTTCACCCAATATATGGAAAAGTTATTACAACAACAAAAAATTGATGTTTTCTCTCTACGAGTGCCATTTTAAGTCGTTGTTTTAACAATTTTTTTTCATTCGAATTTTTAATTGAATTGCACTCTACGGTAATGCTCGGGCAATTATGTCGCATGCAAAAGAAATACACAGTATTCAGTAATTTAAATAAAACATTTTCTGCAGTTGACATCAGTTTTATGATAGCCACAAAGTTTATGAAACTAATTTGAGTTCATGGAAATTTCATGTATGTACACATGTCCACCAGTACCTGCTGCTGCTGCTGCTGATAATAAAAGAAGAAAAACCATACAAAATGATTGCAATAATAAATGGGAATAGTATAAGTAAATTATCCCCAGCACAAATTGGATTCTGTTGATATAAAAATATACAATTCTAGGCCAATGGATTGGTTTGCCTTTAATCCAATTAGGGAACACAGAATTAAAATGGCTTTAAACGGATGCTACGAGTATTATTCAATTTAAGTCATCAGTTTTATCGTTTCAAATAGAGTTTTAATTGCACAATCAATGGCAATATCAGAAAGTTTTCATTTAGGCCTCAAAAAATTACACAATAAAAAAACTCGTAAATAAAACTACCTATAAACATATTCCGATCATCTGAATAGGAAATATTATATAAGTACACTACTGGGCAGGGACTTTAATCCGATGATTTTAATGTCCGGCACACAAGTTTCTCAGCTGTTTTACTTTATGGATAAACTCTTTAAGGAAATGATAGTTACTCTTCGTTTCCGTTCCTTTTATCCCCTCCGCGTTTTATCGACCATTGAGGCATCGAAGGCAATTCCAGCCATCGTTCATCGATTTTTGAGTGTCTGTCAGGGGTATGAAACCAAAATCGAGACCAAATTTAGTGCTCTTTTATGGATATCTGGGCGAAAGTGTTCACGTTAATGTGATGAGAACATAAAACGCTTGCAATCGCATCAAACGGTTATTTAGTTAAGCTTCCTCCAAGCAAAAACCCCACCCATCCCACCAGACACACACACACACACACACACTTGCGCACACACACATAGATCTAACGCCTCTTTTTTCCACCCCAAGGCCGGGCCACGCCCATGGCCGGGGACAAGGACAATATTACTTATGTATATTGCCGCATAAGCCGTCACTTGTAGGAAAGTACAAGCAATTTGGGCTAGCCATGAGGATGATGGGACGGGGACGGGGACGGGAACGGGGACGGGGACGGATATGTGGGGGCGGATAAGAAACGCATTTGTATTAGTTTTACGCGCATTAGAGTCTCATTGCCTGGCTTAGGGGCACACACACCCCCCACATCGCCACATACAAACAAGTTCTCGAGCCACAAAACCGAACCAGGACCAGGACCAGGACGAGCATAAAATAAAGTAATAAAAATCTTAGCTCTAAGATTGTGTTTGGGGTATGGGGATGGGGATAGGGATAGGGGTAGAGCATGGGAAGGTGTTTTGGGTAATATCTATAAGATGCAGACATGTATATGTTATATTTATATGCCACCAGCGTTTGTCTGTGTTCGTGTTCATGTTGGTGTGTGTGTGTGAGAGACACTACGTGACATTTAAAGGGGATAAGAGACGTCTGAAACCCAAATCGAATCATAAAATACAACTCGAAATGGCATTTGTCGCCCTGGCCGCTGTCAAACTATAATTGCCCTTTTAAGTGAGCATTTGAAAAGTAGTTATCCAACAGGATCCAAACGCAGCCAAAATGTGGACTTGACTTTACTATTCCGCTTTATGTTTCTATTCCACTTAAAAGTGAAGAATTCCTTAAGTTTCTTGATTCTTATTGACTCCACTCCAGTTTTTGCTAGTTTTCTCGATTATCTCATTCCAGTTAGTTTATCTACTCTTTGTTTTAATACTCTACTTTTTCTTAAACAACATGTGCAATATAAATATTCTATCTCTACTTCTACTTCTCCTTATGCTACTCATCTCTAATCCACTCTGTTTTACTTTATTCCTTCTGTCCTTCAATTCCAATAAGTTTATAACCACATATAATGCCAATTTATACTGAAATCCATACACCTTTAAGAATGCCGCATTTTTCTACTCGTCCTATAATTTTAGCTTGAGGAAATTCTGATCCAATCCAGGGATTTTTGTTGTATGAACGAACCAACTTCCATGAAGGGAGGATGAATTTTTGTCATTGAAACAAATGCAGCACGAAATGCACCCGAAAGCCCAATCAAAGCCAAATTACCTAACGACTAGCGTCATCAAGTGGCCTCCCACGTCACCCTACACCGCATACCGCACACCGCACACCGTATACCGTACACCGCCGTGTAACCCACCATCCAAGGCGACAGCAAGGCAGCATCGCATCCAGCCAGGCAGCCAGCCAGCCAGGCCGAGCGGCAATAAGCTACTTGAGCTGATCTCGGGCAGCTTAAACTTTTTACGGTCGCATGGAGAGCATCAGGAGCGGAGCATCATAAAATGGGAGTCGACCAACCGTGGATGCTACACCCTGGAGCGGGCAGACGAAGAGGGCAACAGGAAGAGGAGAGGGCTATGAAGGGTAGTGGGGGAAATTGCTCAAATCAAGTCAAGTTTCAACAACTTTTACTTGATTTAAACCCATTAAAAGTCACTTTTTTAACACTTTTGGCGCCCAACGTCGTCAGCTAGAAAACAGTGGAAAGAGGGAACGAGAGAGAATGCAAAGGGGAGCATAGAATCTTACAGAGAACTCACCTTGTGCCATTAGCGCATGAGATGGAGGTGGAGATGGAGATAAGGAGGAGGAGGAGGAGAATATAGATGAAGATGGAGATGGAGCAGGAGCACGAACATCGACTCTGATTTGTTGCAGACAATGAAGCGTACTTATATACATGTATATATGTATGTATGTATGTATGTATATTCATATATATATTTTCGTGTATCCTGTATACCTGCATAGGAATGCCCTTGGGGCGTGCTCCCCTTTTAAAAATGAATGCAAGCGCAAAATCGTAAGCCAGGATGAGATGACGATGACGGAGGCGCTCCTGGAGCTCCAGCTGCTCCAGCTGCTTCCCACTTGAGTCAACAGCGCGGATGTCAGGAAGACATAGACAATGACAATCGGATGAGTTGTGAATGATAATGGAGTTTTCTGCTCTGCTCTGCTCTGCACTGCTCTCCTCTCTGGTGTGCTCTGCTTTGGAGTATGTGTGGGCGGAGTAGCTCTGTGGGAAGATAGGAAATGGCGAATACATAGATGAGAGATGGATTGAATGATAAGTAGCTGCAGACAGTCGAGGCAAACGACAGCTTAACCCCTTGTATCCCCCTGTCACACAGTTGTAAGACGATGGATGAGAGAAAATATGAAAAGTTAACCTGAATTTAAGGCAGAATGTCAGCAATGAATATTACTTTCTTGAAGCAAATGTATCAAATTAAGTCTGAATTATTAAGAAACAGTTCAGAATATTCCTTTGTGAATGATAACCCAATTTACAGAGATATGGAAAATCCACCATAACGAAAAAGAACAAGATTATGTGTGCATTATTCTCTGTTCACCCACAGAAATGGGAGTTGCCGACTTAAAGGGTTAACAGGGTTATCGGCTGAGCTTCCTCTGTGCTGTGCTCGTATGTCTTTTGTTTTGGGTAAGCCTGATAATCTTTTTCCGCCCGACACTCCTTAAAGAATTAATTAATTTGGAAAGCTTACGATTCGGCGAACAGATACACAGATACACAGAGAAATGGGTGGCTGGGCAGATGGGGATTTGTGTCACTCAATTGCAAATTATTTAAATGCGGCTCGCTGAAAGACGTGCATGACAATTACTCAGCGAGCAAATGGGAGACCCAGCTTTCGGAAACGCAATGCGGCAATCATGTATATTGCGACTGTGGCATCAACACTGCCCCATTAGAGGCGGCATTCACATCTCCCTGCCCATTTTAGAGGCACATCAGCGCGGGTACGCACGATTGCTGCCCCCCCAGAATACAGGCCGCTGCTGATGCGGCGGAAATAATTGTCTTGACACAGATAATCTCGTTACCTTTCGACCAGCAGAGGTCCCCAGTTCCCTGGTTCCTAGTCCCTTGTCCCTGGACCCAGTTCCCAGATCCCAGATCCCCCATCAAACTGGCTCCGCTACCCTGAAGGCCTTTTTTTGCTTTCTATTTATTTACGTAATTTATGCCCCACCAATGCCAGGGGCGCCACACGCAAACACAAACACATTCAGCCTCATTTGCCATTCCCTCTGGTGCGGGCCGGGCTCCAAAACGCGGGACACCCTCCTCCATCAACTGTTGCCTGCTTGTCTTTGTTAAGCTTTTCTGAGGGCAGCCAGAGAAAGAGACAGGACCTGGTGTCCTCTGTTTAAAATTCAAATCAAATAACTTCATAAATTTGGCGCAGCTCGTTACTATAACGAGACAGGGAAGGAACTGAGGTGAGATTTTTACATCAGTAAGGGGAAGAGCATACAGAACTAAGGCCTCCCCTCTCGAGGAGAAATACCTTACCTAACCCGAAAGGATACCTTAAAATACCTCTTTTTTTGTTCATGGTTCTTTTAGATGGTCTCCCCAGGAAATTCCCACAGAATATCTTAAATTCGTCTAAATTATTTTATGATTTTATCTTTCTTAAATTTCCTCCCATCTTAGAGTATTTGTTCTTCGACTTCGGACATCTGTATCAGGCTTTTACTTTGCGTTTTGTTTTGGCCACGTCACTGTCGCTTGGCATAGTCTTCAAAAATGTTGATTTCTTGTCACAATTTGTTGACATTCATTATTTTGTTGGTCCTTCCATTTTTGAGGTTCCTTCCTTTTGCGATTCTCTGTCCGCAGCCAATTAAGATGGAAAACAGCAGAGGTTGAGACAGGTAGGAGCGAGAGAGACACGTTCGACACATGTTTGGTGCTGTCTGGCTGATGGAGCTACGTGTCATATGCTTAACATATTGATTTTGCTCAGCAGTCAGCGGAGCAGCAGAGCAGCAGAGACAGCGGCTCTTCATCGCCTTTGCTGCACTTCCTGTGCTAAGGAGCTTCCGCTTCTGTTTCGGCAGGCTCAAAGCCTCGAACCTCTTGGCTTATACCTTTCACCTAATTGCACAATAAGGACCAAGGACCTAAGGAGACGACGGCAAGTGTCGAGTGGCATAGTCTGGTGCAATTTCCGCACTTGCTCGTATTGTTGATGCAGTCAGTCAGTCGTTCAGTCGTTCAGTCCTTCAGTTATCCAGTCAGTCTGTCAATCTTTCGGGGGAGTTCCTTCCACTCAGCTCGCCAGTCAGCTGAAAGACTTTAAATTGTTTCCCAGCTTAAATTAATTTGTGTGCCCTGGCATATATGTATGTATGTACATACATACATACATACATACGTCCGTATGAGTGTCTTCCACCACTCAACTTGGCTTCGCTTCCATTTGGCTCTGTTTGCTTTATCCCGTGGCAACATTTCAACAGAATTGCCAGAGTCCCTCCCTAATAGGTAAGGAAAACATTCTCCAACCTCTATGGCCTCTCCAAGGCTTCACTCCCCATCCTCTTCATCCTTTCCAGCCACTCAAGCCGCTCCCACTCTTCTGCTCATTATTTTCGCACAAACAATAACAATTTGGAGGAGCGTTATGTATTTTTCAACTCAATTAGAAAATGTTTACAGTGTGCATGAAAATTTGATGTGGATTGGAGGATGCACAGGAAACTTTTGGGGAGGAAACTGCGAGGGAAAAACTTTTGTAAAAACAAAGCCCAAAACTGAAAAGAGTAAATGCCGCCATCTGAAAGTTGGCTAAGTGGGCTTCCACGTCTACTATTACTTCGCCAAGTTAAAGCCGAAAATGCGAAATGGCTCCATTAAGTAACCGAATAGGATAGTCACGGTGATGTTTCATACTCGTTACATTATTATTATTAAGACTTATGGTGATGCACAATAGCACCTCCCACTCACACCACTGACTGTCCTCCAGTCTGTGCCCCGAACGAACACCGAAATAAGGTAAAGTGGAGTGCATAAAAATGGCCAGAAGCGCCAGCCTGGCGTCACCGACTTGGCCAAGTTTTGTCCGATTGCCGCGCGAGAGACTGCCGCGTCTGCACAATTTTTCCATGGCGTCAGGTTGTCGCTGCTGCTGTTGCAGCAGCAGCAGCAGCCGGGTTTTCCAATTCCCTGCACCTACATACACCGTCAGCAGAAATGTCTTTATGCGAGTATATGCGGCCAGCCACAGCCACATGGCCTGGCCGGGCAGGGCCACGCCGAGTCGGGCCGGGCCTGGCCGGGCCGGGCGTCAGACAATCAATGGAAGATGCCGCCCCGGCAATTCTGGCAGTCCTGGCCAAATGGCAGCGTCTGGTCATAAAGATAGCGGGCCACTCATAACTTTAAAGTTCGAAAACTAATTATGCCTATGGCCTGGCAGAAGACCTGACTCTCTGGCTTTGGCTCTGGCCCGTGTCCGTGTCTCTCTTGTCCTGGACTGTCTGAAAGCTCTACTGCATTCCCATAAATTAAGATCGGCCAGAACCCCTTTAGCTAATTTGCTTTCTGCATTTTGCTGCATTTTATGGCTAATGGTTTTTGAATAACAATCGGCCCAAGGCAGGACACAGTGCTCGTAAATGTATCTGCTCTGCTCTGCCCTGCCCTGCGCTGCCCTGCGCTCTTTTGGGTACTTTTGGGCATCGTTTTCTATATATACATACATATGTATATGTACAATGTACATATTTGCTAGCTTAAGTGCCGCATTAAAACAAGTAGACTCCGGCAGCATCCAGCATTCCGGATGCGTCTCGTACTCCCACACCCACCTCCCATTCACATCACCATGACAATAAAGGCAATTGACGAGCAGGCAAATGTCGAAAACAATGATTAACGAGCAGGCTAGATGAAATTGGGAGAGGCTTTCAGTATGGGTAGCTCTTGGCTCTGGGGGGCATGCCACTCACAGAGGCATATAAAAAGTAAAACGAAATCCGTATAGCCAGAAAACCAAATGGCATCGGAGATGGATGGCGGCCAGTGGAGGAGGACCAGGACCTGGGCCGGAGATACTCGTACGTATGTACATTCCCGAATCAAGCTGGGGAGGAAGCTGGAGGTATGAGGGCATCATCAATGATTTAAATTAATCGTCGTAACACACGCAAATCTCGCACATGACAACCAAACGACAACAAAAGACCCCAGAAGATCCAGAACAGGCGGACGGCCTTGTGGGGGAGAGAGAGATCTGGGGAGCCGGATGTGAGACGATTTCTTTTCTGCTTTTCTGCTGGCAGCGGATATGATGCTAGAATCACCATATCAGGCCAAATTACAAGCGCAAACATAAAATGGCTCTGCCAAATGACTCTGCCTCGAAGTGGCAAGCAGCAACAGCAGTGGCAGTGGCAGCGGCAGCGGCAGCGGCAGTGGCAGTGGCAGTGGCAGCGGCAGTGGCAGCGGCAGTGGCAGCGGCAGCAGCAGCACTTGATGCCATTTCCTCCGCCCATTGAGGAACCACCTAGCCTCCACTCCTCCCCGGTAGCCGTCACATCCTGTAGTAGATTTCGGTGGCAGGAGGAAGGCAAGGAATCGACTTAAAAGGCAACCGAGACCAAATTAAAACGAAACGTTGCGATGACGGTTGCGATGAAGATGGGGAATGTGGCATGGGAGCACAGGAGGACGGGGGCATATGAGTGGCAGCAGAGGCAGTGGCAGTGGCAGGCGAATGAGATTGGCGGTGGATGTCTTTGCATTGACGCAAATCACAGCCAGAGTTGGGCAACCAATCAAGTTGGATAACATGTGAAGTGGGCCAGGCCAACGAAATGGAGATGCTGCCACAGCCACTGCCGTCTGTCTGTCTCTGTCTCTGTCTGCTGCTGAGCTATTTTGACAGATTAACTCACGCGTGCGGCAACATGCAAGCCACACCACGCAACGCCAGGCCAGGCCAGGCCAGGCCACTCCACCCACCGCACCACCGCCCATTTCAGCTCATTCTCTTAGCTCATCCCGCACTGCCAACTCCCAACACTGTCAATTGCTGATGGGGTCGGGCGCTTTGACAAACAAGCGGGCAAAAAATATGGACAGTGCCACACCAGAACTGACTCCAACTGGGCCGCAGTCAGTGGCAGACACAGAGACAGTGCCATCCAGAATCGGAGCCGGAGACAGAGCCGGAGAAATCGCGCGTAAAAATAGGAATGCAAACAGACAAATCAAAATGGAGGATATTTTTTGGAAGAGGAGAGGCAAAAACGAATAAGGGGTGCCCTTTCTAACATTCAGAAGAGTTTGCAACTGTACATTCCATTTTTATTTATTTATATTTTCATGAATAATGTTCAAAGATGTCTGCATCATAAACACCATCAGCTGGCAAGCCATTTTAAATTGCAAATATACGATTTACCTTCAAATTTTCTTTCTGTTATACAAACTGCTTGTCAAAGTCAATGTAACCGGCTGTGAGGGCATGATTAACAGAAGTCTACATCCGTTTGGCAATGTCAGCCATTTGCCGCTGCATCTGTTAAATTTAAGTTTTGATTTACGACCTCAACTTTGTAGGCTGTTCTGTTGTTGTTTTATATAGCCAATACACTCACTCACACCCGCACCCGCACCCACACCCACACTCACACACTCACAGGCAACCGACTCACCCACACATATGACCGTTTTGATAGTGATAAATTGCGCTGTCAGAAGTTGGTAGCTACAATCGCAAACTGGCTCGACGCTTTTTATTTTCTCTCTGCTGTTTGCTGGGGCTGGGGCCTGGATGGCCTGTGGCTCTGTTGTTTCGAGGGTATCATGATTTTTCACAGATTTTTTCTACACAGAGCGAGAGCGAAAGCGAGAGGGAGAACCCCCCATAAAATATATAAATATATAGGTATATATGCTCGAATAAAATATCTGTAAAAATAGTAGTTTATTTTGTACCCGTTAGATCTCGAATCGAATGACTGTATCTCAAGTATGTGCAATTCCCAATGGAACCATGCACCTTTCAAGGGTATCCAGGACTTCGTCGCCAAAGCAAACCCGTTTCTTCCCCGTTCGTTCATTCTGCTAAGCCAACTGTCGGACCAAGTTGAGTTGAGTAGAGTCCCAGCTGCCGTGGAGTCAGCAAAATGTATACTTTATACGGAGCTCCTACACCATTTCTCCACTCCCTCATTCACATAAAGATATCTGTGGCATGGCATAGGTTGCACCCACTCCACCCTTCACAGATGGGTATAACTGGGTTATGAGCCCAGCTTCAAGCATTTAATGGCTGTTGACAGTCGTGTCGGAACAAAAAAAAAGCCTCCATACAGCAGCGGGGGTTGGAATTGGCCAAGAGAGCCTGCCTTTCCTTTGTTTTAAGCCTTTCGCTGTTCGCTCTTTTTTATGGCCAACTTCTTGACGGGGCTGTGCAAGTTATGTGCTCATTTCATGGCATTGTTGTTGGGGGCTGAAGTGCGCTTATAAATTTGTAATAAACCTGCTCATGTCGTCGAGTCTGAAGCCCAGGACCGGGACCATGCGCCATTGTGTGATTTGTGTGCGCATCAAGGACCCTAGCGGCGTATGAGCAATATTGTCAGAGCGGACTTTAGCTAATTGTGGACATTAAATATTAAGAACTATTGGCTATAATTCGTTCTCAGACCCGGCCTCGGTACCGGTCCCAGTCCCAGTCCCAGTCGCCGTCCCTGTCCCTGTCCCGTTCTCGTCTGGAAAATTACACATGCAATTGTGCTCTTTTTTACACGCCAATGAACCCTGGATGGCAGCTAGGATGTGGATGAGGATGACGATGAGAATGGGGCTGCTTTCGGATTAGCTGCCATTTGGTCTCCGTCGGTTTGGTCTACGCATAAATTATGCAAAATGATTTATAAGCGAAAAGCCAAAAGCGGAAACCGCACAACGTAAAAACTAAACATTGACCGAGCGCATAAATTAATTGAATTATGCAAGCCATGTTTCGTTCAGTTGAGGTCCCGTCATGTCCTATGTCCAGTAGGGAGGACCCATAACCCAGACCCGCACCACCGATAGATCTATTCATTATTATTATTATGTAAATGTTCTACTTATACGAGTAGGTGGATGTGTGTGTGTGTGTGCCTGCCAGTCGATTGCTGGCATTTAATCAAGCGATTTTGAACCATCACTTGATTAGCGCCTGGCTTAGTTGACAGATTTATGGAGTCGTGTTTCAGCTGGAGCTGGAGCTGCGCTCTAGAGAGCTCTTAAAGCTTAACCAAAACCGAAATCAATTTGCCATGTCCCCTGCCTCACTGGCCCCACTCCTTTGTGAGGTTTTCAGCGTGTGAGTGTGCGTGTGTACATATGTATATTTCCTCCTACTCCTGCTCCTGCTTCTGCTCGTGCTTGTGCCCCTGCTCAACGTTAAAGTCTATAAAGACTGCTTTTGAAATCAATAAACCACGCACGGCTTTTATGAGCCTGAGCTTTATATGGATCTAGTACGAGTAGAAGTGTGTGAGAGATCCTATGGATGTGGATGTGGGTGTGGGTGTGGGTGTCTGCCATGAACATGACATGTGTCTGGGCCCACACCCTGCTCGCCTCTGCTCCTGCTCGACCTACCCACCTCTTGGGGCTGTCTACGTTGGCAACAATGTCTTTAATTTCTTAGTAGCTGCATAAATAAACTATAAATTCAATTTAAGTACGGCAACGAGACACTTGGCCTGGCTGCTAGATAGATCACTTGAATGGGGTACGCGCACAGTAAGGACTCACAGATAATGGGCAATATTCAGCCTAATTATAAATGTAATGATGAGAACAGATATTAAGCAGGAATCTGGTGGCAGATTAAAAACAGAACTGAACTGAGGAACGTATCCTCATACCAGAGGATACCACTTTATCGTCTAGAAGGAGCAATTCCAGATTGCCACACATTCGAATTGGTTGCATATTTTCTCAGCTTTCCCATAAGTTATAAGTATTTATGCCATGCGGCAAGTTCAAATAATGAACAGGAAAACTTTTGCTCTCTCCTGCTACTGCCACTGCTACTGCCTGCTTCTGCTTCTGGCAAAAGAAAAGCAGCAGCTGATGGAAATGGTAAACGTTTATCGGGCCGTAAATCGTGGCTCGGTTTTATGCGAATGCAGCAGCAGCAGCAGCAGGACTGGAACTGGGAGTGGGACTGGGGTCCGGACCCGGACTAGGACTCGCATGTGATAAAAATTTAATGACCCTTAAAGATCCAGTCACAGTCAGGCGACTTTTATGAGCTGTGTGATTGCGCGGCGGCATGTGTGAGCCACATTTAAGGACACGACACGAGACGAGACGACACACAACCAATCACAGCGAAAGTCAATCTTGCAGATACACATAAAGACACAGATACAGACAACAGACAACAGTCCGAAAGAGAGTCATACATAGATAGAGACAGCAGCGGAAGCTAAATGCAAAAATATGCAAAACGAAATGCTGTCATCAAAACGTACAATCATCTCCGCAGATACCCGTACAGGATAAATCCGTGTGGGGGGCACCTATCATGAATGGCCACCTACCTGCACCCCACACCCTACACCCACCTGCACGCCTCGTAGCAGTGTAAATTCGAACAAAAGCTTTCAGTATTGGCTGGGGGGGGTGAGGAACCAGTGTCCAGCCAAAGCCCAGCCAAACCAAACCAAACCCAACGAAACCGATCCCATCGAGGCCAAAATGGACGGGCAATCGCAATCCCCAGCTGTCTATGGGAAAGCCCGGATTAACAGTTGGCCAAAATGAAATGGATAGGAGGCAAAAACGTTATGCCGGCCAAAAGGCATACAACAGTTTAAGCACTTGATTTTCTGTTGCAGCATTTTCCTTACGCTCTATTTTTTTTGAGGCGGTACATGCCATTTTTTAGTTGCTAATTTTTTATGAATATTTTTTAATGAAACAACATTTGTAGTGCGTTTTTTCATTTCATTGGTTGACTGCGAAAATTATCTAAAAAACTACTTTAGGGTATCTACAAGTTGCTATAGCTGAAACGATTTTTTCCTCTCAGTTTTCCCCATTTTTTTTTTTTTTTTGTTTGCTATTTTTCCATTTTGGCCGTGTGCGCTTTGATAAGTGAAAATTGGAAAAATCCTCACTTTGCATGCAAAAATAATTACGAAAATATTTGCAAACGGGGCAACAATGTCGTTGTCGTTGTTGTTGAATATTGTAGTTGTTTTTGCTGCATGTTGTTTCTGTTGAGTGTGTGTGTGTGTGCATGTGTGTGTGTGTGTCTGCATCGAGTCGAGTGCTTAAATTGTGCAGCAGATTTGACAACTTTAAGCACCAACTTCAGGCCATTTCAGAGCATTTCAGAGGCATCGCATCGGCAGTTAGTGGCTAAGCACGCGGGCTTAGAGGCTGGGGACAGATGAAGTGTAACGGGGCCATGGCGCTATGAGGCAGTGGGATATGGAAAGTCCGGCGAACAATGCAATGACTGTGCTCTAGAGCCGAGTGCTCCATTGTCATTCGCCGTGCATGCCCCAAAGTTAAATGACGTTCATTTTGTTTTCGGTTTTTTTCCTCCAAACTTGTGTGTTTTTCTTTCTTTCTTTTTTTTGTTGTTTTTTTTTTCTTTTTAGTGTTTTTCTTTGTGTCTGTCTGCAAATGAAAAGGCCATCGAAAACAAAAGCCGGCGTTGGCTATAAATAGCGTGAGCCCAACTTGACTTTCCACTTGCCAACTTTCTGCCACTGCCACTGCCACTGCCTCACATTGTGGCTCCTTTTTGGCCACCGGGCTCGGGTTCGGGCTCGGGCTCTTCTTATCTGTTTATAGCATTTTTCGTGTAAGATTTTCTGCACTATTTTCCGACTTTTCCGCTTTTCTTCTCCCTCTGCTTCTGGTGCTCTCCTTTGTGCTGTTGTTGTGTGTTGTGTTCTGAAACGAGATTCAAAATTATGCGCTGCCTGCGCCCATAGATCTGGTCGAGATTTGCTCATAGTGCATGGCGGATCGCCCTCAACTATTTTACTTAATTGCATTTTCTAACCACATGGACACACTCACACACACATATACACATATACAGTGTGGCACGGCACAAATCTAATTGCAATTATGCAATTTGCTGCCAGTTAAGCAAAAAACATATAATGTGCCATAAATTTATGCAACGATAATGCGCGATGCGGGTGCGCCGATGTCAACGCTTGTTTGCAAATAAACACAAATCGCTGGTCATAATTTATACCCCCCGATAGTGTGTGTTTGCATGTATTGGTGAGAGTGCTCTCTATGTGTGCGTGGGAGGGGGCGTGTGCTTACATGGCAACACGTTCCACGGAATTATTCACATTGGTTACATTATAATTAACAAAAAACTAACAGTGCGATAGACAACATTCCGACTAAGCGATATCCCTGATACTGGTGAATATTCTAAAGAAATCCCTCAAAAAATTTATAAGAATACAGAAAGGTTAATATGCAGGCATACACCTACATACATATATATACAAGCATATACATATATGCTACTTATGTATATTCTTCTTTACCAGACTCAATATACTCCTTTCAATCGAAAGTACTAAGTATAAAATACAGGCGAAAATATCGAGCTATGGCAACAATTGTTTATTGTATTCAATAAATTATTTTTGCAGCTCGAATCTAGAATTTTTTTGTATTTTTTTATTGCATATTTTAATTGCATTTCAATGTGGCAAAGTGCGTGAATTGGGCAGAGATGTGTTGAAACTTTATTAAATTATATGCAAAACACGTGCGTTGCCAGGCCATGATCGTTTTTTCGCCATTTTGAATATGAATTTTCATGGTACATCGCTTTTTAAAGCGAATTTCTGTGTGAATTATGTGAATAGTTAATTGTTAAAAGCCAGTTAATTGGCAATTGGCATATAACCTTTGATTATCATCAAAAAGAAGTATCTTTCGGTGGATTAATTGTCTATATATTTCAGTTAATTATAAAGTCTAAGCCCACTTGAATGCCGTTTGATAGAGGCTTTTGCTGTGGCTATGGCTATGGCTGTTGATGTTGCTGTTGCTTTTGCTGTTTAAATTGCTATTGGCCCTCTGAAATTCCGCGAAACTTGGCTAAATAACAGAATTAATGAAACATTTCCAGGCAACGCTGGACTGTACTGTAGACCCTGGCTGTGCAAATACAGTTATTTATACTACACTCAACTTAATTACAAGCAACAGCAGCCGCAGGAGGCAGCCTGCTCTCGTCTGACACGGACTGTGTGGCAGGAGCCACATCCGAGCAGCACCCAAGGAGCCAAGTAATCCGGCTACATAGCCACGGTTCATTAATCAGGCGCGACTCTAAGCCACAACAAAACCAAGCATCAGGCTACCTAGCACTCGTTCTTCTCCGCCGCCTTCCAGGCAATAGACAAGAGTAGCCACCAGTGGCAGCAGCAGCCACCAAACAGGAAGGAGCTAGATTCCAGGCAAAAAATTAACAAGCAACTTAACACTTTAACGCCTTTCACTTCACTTTACGATGCCTGCGAACAATGTAATTACTTCAAAGCAAGAAGATGCTGACCTCCCTCCTCCCTCCCTCCCTCCCTCCCCCTGCTGTGGGATGTTACAGTGTTGCAGGACGGGACGGGACGGGGATGCTCTGTGTGTGGCAAAGGGATTGAGTTTAGGATGAACTAACTAAAAGTCTGGACTGGACGGTTGGTTGGGTTTTTCGGGCAGACCAGGAGCCAGCCCCGGGCCCGAGCCCGAGCCCCACCCGATTCTGACTGCATTACCATTTGATTATAGAAAACATTTATTTAAGTTGCTAGGGCAGCGGCCATGGGCAAGGCAACTATGCCATTTTGCAGAACAGCCACCCACCCAAACATCCACAGGATGCCTATTCCCGGGCTGCCGGGCAAGGCTGCCAAGGCGGACCAAGCTAGACCAGGCCAACAAACTGCACCGCCAACTAACCACAATGCAAATCCGCAGAGCAAACAATGTCAGGTGACGTTCGGAAGGGGCCTCCTCGTCTCCAGGCTGCGGCCTGGATTGTGGGTGCTTCAGTGGGCGTGTATGGATGGGCGCTGGATTGTGGGCGCTACTGTGTGGATGGGCCCATGCAGTAGGGGTGTGTGCAAGCCACTGACAGCCTGACAGACAGCGGCACACCTTTGGAATCAACTTTGAACGGACCCCGTCCTGCGCCAAACCTCCCCCTCTTTCCGGCTGCTCTCAAATTGGTAAACGATGTCTCCACTCCGCTCCACACTCGAGTCGAGTCGACTCAACGGCCTGTGCACGTAATTCAATCTGCAGTTTCAAGTTATTCCCAACATCAGTCGGAGCTGAGCTGAGCTGCAGCCTCCGTGCCTCCATGGCATCTGTGGCAGATTTGCTCGTCAGTCGTCGCGTCGTGAGCATGTGTTAACGGCTTCGTCTTCTCCGTCTGCCTTTGGCAACTGGCAGCCATTTGTCTTTGCCTTTGCCCACTGACAGCCGAGACTTGAAGGCCGAAAAGCAAAACCTCTTTCTAGCAGCCTGCACAAATGCCAAATGGAATTGCCCAATGCTAATGGAAAGCCAGGCAGAGTACCCACACAACTCGTCGCTAAAAACGATATCAACTAGGCTGTAATTAATGCTATCAGAGTAGCAAACTGTGACAAGAAGAGGGGGGAGACCAGAACGGATAAGGCGACAGAGCGAATGCCCTTCACGGATACCTCCAAGTCCCTGCCTTGAAAATTATAGGTTGTTACATAGACAACCCGTTCAACCTTTACTCGTATGGCTAAATTATTCAATGCAATAGTTCTCGTAGGGTAAAGAGAATGCCCACATTTGAATAACTTTTCAACGAGAATCCTAGCGAGAAAAATGGAAGTCATCAATGATAGAAAATTAGCTGTATCAAGCACACGTAAATCATAATGCTTCATTTGAATTTTAAAAGCACAAAAGAGCAATGAACTTGTATGCAGTGTGCTACCTTCGAAGGGTCTATGTAATTATTAATCCAACTCCCATCCATTAGGGCGGATACACCCTTTTTGGGAGATGGGAGATGGGAGATGGTGAGAGTGTCCGCGCCGGAGTTTTCAGTTGATTGCAGACGAGACTTGGCGAGCGGGCCACAGCAGGAGTCAGGGCCTTGCCAGTGGGCAAGGGTCAGCACGAGCTTATTCTGAGCTCCAGGCGAGCAACGACACTTGGACCAAGTGCTGCTATACGGGCACGACAATCATGGGCGTGAAGCGACGGAAATAGCAGCCTGAACACGCATATGGCTTGGAGGAAATTGGGTTGAGAATGTGCTTGTCTTACACACAGACAGATACATATCAGACCGTGTACTTTTGGCGATGAGTGTGCGTATGCGTGTCTGTCCGCGGTACATAATTAATTTAAAGGCACTGCCCGCTATGGTAATGTTTGCAAAGAGTGTCAGGTGTTTGGGTTCGCAACTATTTATCATCGGGCGAGTGCATTTGCATGGCGTGGATGTGAATGTGGGGACGGGGATGGCCATCGAGTTGATTTATTATAATTGCTCTGCAGTTGACAGCCAGAGCGGTAAATGGTAAGCGGTATATGGTGAATGGTGAATGGTAAATGGTGAATGGAAAGGATGGATAATGTCATGCAAATTGATTTAATTACACAGACGTATTAATTTACAATTATCACACAAAAAAGTACTTACCATCATCCAGTGAGGAATTAAAGCGGCGTTGAAGTCTTTCTTTTTCTCGGATTTTCTTGCAATTTCTACCCGTTGGACATTTCACTTGTTTTTCCTTTTTTTCAGCTTACATTTTTATAAATGTTTTCTCAAAAACAAAGGGGCTAGGGCTAAGGCACACACGCACACACACACACACACAGTCACACACACCCACAGAAAACACAAACCCAGCATATGGCAGAAGGGCTCGGGCAGGATGTCCAAAGCAGGCCACATAATGTCCACACTTTGCAACACCCCAAACGCGCTAAATAATAAAAGAAAATGGCCGCAAAGGAAAATAAAACAATTTAGAAAACCAAAAACAAGTCATTTACCAGGATGTCCCCGTGTTTTTTGTGTTTGCGGCTGTTTGTGTATGTGTGTCTGTGTGAGTGAGTGTGTGTGTGAGTGAGTGTGGGCGTTTAACTTGGGCGTAGCCATTGTCGTAGTCTTTAAGCAACCGTGCCTGCCAGTGCTTTTGTCACTTATTGGCGCACACAGTGATGTCCTGAACAGTTTCAGTTTTCGCACTTGAACAATTACTTCAAAAAAAAAAATCAGATTTATTTCTTGCTTGGTTGTTTTTCCAGTGGTACTCTCTCATCACTTTGAAATCGCAGAAGAAGCTGAGCCTGAGTCCTGACTGTGGGGCAGGACAAGCGCACACAACCTCCGCTGCCGCAGGACGACAGCCGACTGTGCGATGGGGCCGAGCGCCAAGCCCAGGACGATATGGCATTCGTTTGGCCGGGCAAACCAACTCCAACTCGAACCTGTTCGACTCGCTATGGCGGACAAGGCCGAGTCGCACTCGTGCCAACCCCCTACTCCCACTCACTCCTTGTTTGTCGCGACACTTGTTACGGTTTCGGGGCTGGGACTGGGACTGGGACTGAAATTGGTATCGGAGCGCGGGCGTTGCAGCTGGGGATGGGCCGTGGTCCAAGTGTTCGTGCGTGTTTGCTCGCGGCTCCCGTACAACGTGTCGTATGCGCACTTTTGCGGCATTTTTAACTGTTTATTCCAAGAACGCTTCCGCGCAGCCCTCACCCTCAACAACAAAAAGGGATGGCGTGGGGCAGGATTTGCTCGGAATGAAACATTCATTGAAAGACTCTCTAAGTTTTCCTTGAATTTAAAATTAGATAGTATTTAAAAAATTCAAAATTTAAAATAAATGGTGAAGCTTGAAAGTTGTATAAATTAAAATGGGTCCTACTGAAATCTTCCATTCTCTAATCCCACTGAAATGGTTTGAGATAGAGTGCGTCTCTGTTCATTTGGTTGTTCTCTAACCCCGCGAATCACCTCTAATATCTTTACTCGTTCTACAAAATCAAAATTAATTGAATGCCTGTCTTCTCATTAGTTCAAGTTGGCAATTAATCAATAATATTAATGTTTAGACACATTTTGAAGGACCACTTAGTTTATTATCGGAGCTGAGGGATTACACATACCATTTATCCATTTATGTAAGGCATGACAGCAACGCAACTAAACATGATTTATTTTAGATGTAATATTACTTTAGCTTTAATTCTTAGTCATTTAAGTGACACAACAAACCTGTTCAACAAGCTTTAATCGGATCAAAAAGTCGATGGCTAAAACGATTTGAAATACTAATTAATACAATTTATTCAAATAACAATAGTACCTCTCGAAGCAATTATTTTAAGCTTATGCAATAAACGTATATGATTAAAAATGCTTTGTAAATCGACATATGTGAATTGTGGAAACTTAAATAAATTTTAATCTATTTTAAAGATAAATATTTATAAATAAATATATATATACTAAATCCTACTAACAAAATATTGCATTTGTAACAGTAATACCCGTAAATATTTTATAGGATTTACCTTATAAATCTATAATTTAAGTATTCCAAGCAAAGATTCGCAATAAAATCAATACACAGCACCAAATAGTCGATATATTACGAGCATCTCTTTATATTCGATTTACTAAACATCCTTGGGGCTAAGGCAACAGCAAACAATTGACAATGTCCGCCAGCGATTGGAAAAATGTCTGACACTATTATTTAGCAATCTAAACGATTTTGTGCGAACAGAACATGAACTATTTGCCATTTCTGCTGGCATCGATGGGAATGGTTATGGTTGTTGGATGCACTCGTTTTCCCATTGGAGTTTCTGCCGTAGGAGCGTGTGAGTGTGTGGACGTGCCCGTAGCCCGTAGCTTGGTGATTTGGTAATTGCAGCATCAAAAATGATGTCATAGAGCATACAAGCTTAATGTTTATGCAAGTGTGTGGTCTGGTCTGTGGCCCAGAATATCCAGTGGCCGTAATATGCAAGCGGCACAATTAACGGCAACCAGTCGGAGGGCCAGTTAGCCAGACAGGCCTGCGAGCTATGCAAATATGTCTAACACAGTCAATTAAATTCGAACTCGGAGCCGGCAATTGGTTGGTGTTAAAGCGCCGAAAGGGAACGGAAACGGGAACGGGAACGTGAACGGGGCTCAGGTCCTTAAATCGGGCGGATAAACATGTCTGGATATGCCGGGCAATTTGATTAAATTTTCAAAAAATGCATCCCACTCGAACGAAATTTGTAATTCAAATTAAAAGCGCAAATAGTTTTTTCTGGAATCGGTAGGAGGAGGAGGAGGAGGAGGAGGAGGAGGAGGAGGAGGTTGGGGCACAACAAAAGGAATACCAAATTACTAGTGAAGCGTCTATCTCAGAGTCGAGGAGCAGTCGCAGTCGCAGTCCCCATCTCCATACCCGTCACCGGGAGCAGGCCGAGAGTCGAGTACTGGCAAAAGGCAATGAAAAGCAGTCAGTGGAAATGACGGCGCTCAGCGCGGGCAAGAAATAAAGGCAACTAAAAAATAGAAAAAAAAGCACACACACACACACACAAAAACCAAAAGAGAAAATAGAAAATGCCGCCACATTTGAATGCTGTGAAGCAACAATGTTGCATTCCACTTGGGCACTTTGTTAGGGACTCTGTGTATATGTGGAGGCAGTGGCAGCAACAGTCATATTGTGGCAACGCATACACACACCAACACACACACACACATGCCGAAAGAGGGAGAGTTGCGGCAAAGGAAGACAAAAGGCGCTCTAGGACAAAAGGGCGAAAAGTAAAAGCCACGCAGGCATTTGGCACGGAAAATATTTTAAAATTCCAGCAACGAAAGTGCAGACAAAACTCTTAAATGACGAGCAGCACGTGCCCAAATAAAATGATGCGCATAGTTCGGGGCAAGTGCGGATAGAGAGGGAGAGAGAGAAAGAGAGAGAAGACTGTGTCCCCATATGGCGGAGGCATACAACATATATGTACATATGTATGTATGCGTGTATGTATGTATGTACAGGCTGCCTTATATAAGCCTCCTGCCTCTTCCGGGTTCTTTCAACTCAATTTTGCACAGGGCACCCGGACCGTATCCGGGCATCCTTTACCGTACCATCCCATCAAATCCCATCCCATCCCTTGCAATCCCTTTTTGCCGGGTATAGGCTCAGGATCTTGGATTTTTTCGCTGACTTTTCAATGTGTCACATCGTGCAACATTAGATTGGACTTGTTACCCCTGTCGCTGTCCCTGTCCCTGCCCTGACAGGCTGATGTTGAGCTTCTGCGATGCAGATGTGTGACAAGTGCATGTGAAAATGGCTTATTTCCACTGATATATTGATAAACATCAATGCCGTATGGCAGCAGAAAGGGCAACGGCAGATGTCTTCTTACAGACAAGAAATGCAAATGCTGAAAATTTATATTCAATTGCAAAAATATCCGAAGATATTAATCAAGTGATTTTTGGACTCCAAAAGGAATACGGAAATGTTTATTTGGTATTTTATATTTAAAAAATATCAAATCACTCAATGAAAAACTATCAAGTACGAGATGGCTTTTGTATTTTTGATTCCAGAGAAATCAGAGACCGATTAAAATTCCACTTTTATATTTTTAAATTTATATATTTAAAACTATTCAATAATTCAGTGATAAAGAGTATTTTTGAGTACTCCCCTGATTTTCATTGGAATTTCATCCATCATTAAAATGCAAATATCATATTATAAATTGAATTTATCATTTGAATTGTGCGATTCAGTCAAAGAAAACAAACATAAAAGGTTTTTGTCATTAAATTATCAATAAAATCTACAATCGTTCAACAGCCGTTTCACTCAACAAAAATTGATATAATTTTTACATAAAATAATATTTATAGTCAAAGATGAAATAGTATTCCATTGATTTCCATTTGCACTTTTTCCGAATGGTCATACCTTATAAATAATTGCTTTCCATTAAAGGTTGATATGATTTGTATGACTTTTTACCCCCCAAATTTAAATGATACACTAATGAGCGCTCTGTACTCACCAATTGCGAGTCGATTGCCACGTAACTTTTACTCCCATAACCCACCCATCATATGGCAATCCAGTGGGATATATCCCAGTCGAGATATTCCAATGGCACATTCCTTCTTGTTAGTTGTCACTCTCAACTTTGTAATCATTAAGCGTGATATGTGCAAACAGGCAGATGAAAATCGACTGAAATCGACTGAAATCGCGAAAATACATGCGGTCTTGGCCTTTTTCATGGTGGAAGGGAGATTACCGCTGGAGGAGCATTAATCAGGGGTTATTACGCGGAGCCAGCCTGCAAATGGTAGTAAATGGCAGCTAATTAAAGTTCTCCAATAATTGGCGAATTTATACACTCGAAATCCATTTTTTCGCATTCAAACCGAATGCGATTTTAAGAAATTTGCATAAAATAAACATTGGCATTTACGAGTAAATCACGCAGTATTTGTACAATCTAAAAAAGAAGAACAAAAATCGAGACCAAACAGAACCAAAAAAAAAAAAAAAAATCAAATAGAATAAAGCGAAAAAAATCGAAATAACAAAAACTGGCTGGCCGCCCCTCACATTCGTAGGAGTTCCCTGGCTATAATCAATCAAACGTAAAATAAATGAAAATATGCTGAATAAACCGAACAACAAATCGGTTGTCTGGCACAAAGGGGATTTCTTCTTTTATCCTTATTTCTTTACCAATTTCTGTGTTTTTTGACATGGACGAGTGGTTGCTGTCTTGGGTCTGCCACTCTTTAATATGACTTCCTGAACCATTAAATTTTAGCATAACAAACAAAATACTTGCCGACCATTTCCGTTGGCTTGTTTCAATGACATTTAAGCGACACAAAAACGAGAGCGAGAGCGAGAGAGAGAGAGAGAAAGATAAAGAGAGCAAATACAAACTAAAAAAAAACACACAAACTGAAAAGTGCAGTAAAAAATTTGTTGAAATATGCGACGAACGCTCCTGTCTCTCCTCACTGCCCCTCAATGTCTCACAGTCCATGTTCCAGGCACCAAAATACCAAAAAGAAAAGAAAAGTTAAAACATTGCTCAATATTCCGACTATAATATACCCGCTACGAGGACATACGTATGTAATACCCTAACTCCTTTTAAAACTTTGTATGGATCTAGCACAAGTTTGTTTTTGGTACCTTCTTGGAAATTAAGACCTATACTATACGATCAAGAACATAATCTATATCTATATATTCGGAACTCTCTGGATCTGCTTAAGTATCTCCATGAGATGGTGGTGCTCCCCGAGATTCAATTGTTCTATCGAACAGTTATAATACTTTAACGCTGCTTCCTTCTGGTTTTTGACAAATAATCTTAAGAAAACAACATGCCCATTCGTTTTCCAATTAACGGGTATAGAAATGAATACCGCGTACTGCTTGCCTCGGCTCGGTTCAGTTCAGTTCGTTTCGGTTCGGCTTGGAGCTACTCGGCGTTTTATTTGCACTTCAATTTTGCCCTCGACGACGCCCGGCGGCGCACTTTATGGCGATTGCAGTCCCAGCTGCACTCGGCTAACTGCACTGCAGTGCATGCTAAGGAGCCGCGACTCCAGTCGGACTTGGTCTGGGAGTTGGACCCGGTCTGTGTCTGTGTCTGGGTCTGAGACTCGGACTTGGACTCCCAATCGCCGTCGGAGTCGAAGTTGGGGTCGGGGTCGAAGTCGGGCAGGAGCTGGCAGGTCGCTAGACAAGTGCTACTTACAGCTATTTTATGCTTGGAAATGTCCTTTTGAGCTTATCAGCGCTTAAAATCGGACAGAAGTCAGCCGAAAAATAATGGAAGGTGGGGACTGGGGCCGGGGCCGGGACTGGGACCAAGACCGGCACCAGGACGACGGAGCCCGCAAAAAGACAGCTGCAGGTGAAATGCACGGTAAACGAAACGAAATAAAATCATGTGACACTTTGTGGTTAATAATGCGAGGGTATGCATGCAGGACGAGCCCAGCCAAAGGGTCCTTTTGTCTCCGAGCCCCGAAAAACCGGTACAACCCACAACCAATTGCCTTCCGTGAAACGGGACAAAATGAGCTCCTGGCAGTGGCAGTGGTGGTGGCGGTGGCGGTGGCGGTAGCGGTGATTTAAATGCAAATTTATTATCATGCAGCAGTTAAAAAAAGTTATATAAAACCCAGAGAGGGAGTGGGATAGGATGACGAAGGGGGCATCCACAAAATATAAATAAATGGACCCGCAAAAAATATGTAATAATAATATTTACAGAAGCAAAGAATAAAAAGAGGATATTTTTATTTTTTCGCTTTTGCATTTACATTTTGATTAAAACAATTTGCATATCGCCAGGATTGTGCGTAACTGATTAATTGATTGAAAATAATTGAAGTATTAATCACCCCAAAGTTGCAACATCAAATCACGGCCAGGAGGTGGAAGTGGAAGTGGGTCGTCGGAAACACACATATACACATACTGTAAAAGGATGCAGGAGACAGCAGCAGGCCATCGCATCGAATGCCTGAATGCGGTTTAATGTAATTTCTCAATCGGAGATATTGGTATTAAAGTAAAGTGCAGGTCCAAGTGAGATTTATAACATATTGCTACTCAAACTTTTCCCTCATGGTCTAAGCAAATTTGGAGAACGTTCAAACAAAGGCACGCACACACTGCCTCATCGTTAGTCATTCCCAGGGCCTGCTGACACCAGGTACTCGTTGCGCAAAAGGGTATATGGAGTTCGTGAGAACTCAGGGAGACCTCTAATGAGGAATTTTATGCTGCCAAGAACCAAAGTCACAATCCTTGAGATACCTTTGCTGCGGTTTGATTATATGTACATACACATGTATTTATATGTATGTATAACTACCAACTTTATATGAATAAACGCCATCTGATAGTTATATTAAGTAATATTTCGTAACGTTTCTCTTAGGCAGCATTTGATATGATTGGATTGTATAGTATTGGAGGGTGTCCCACATTCGTGAGTGTCCGCCAAGCTCTTCATGTTTGCGTTTGCCATTTTTCAACAACTCATCAATCTGTTCGATCTGCCATGGCACGAGTATGCTACTTAACGCTTCTTCTAACTTATGCCAGGCACGCACTCCCTCTCTCTACTCGCAAATGCAGCAGCAGCGGCAGCGGCAGCGGCATCAGTCTTTGTCTTTCTCTGCAGCACCCGCTGTCAGTCCCTAGTCCCGGTCCCGGTCCCGGTCCTGGTCCTGGTCCTGGTCCTGGTCCTGGTCCCGGAATGGAAGGGCAAATATAGCTGGCAACGTTTGGTCGATTTGAACCGGGAAGGAGCCAAAGCGGAAGTTTAACTCATGGGCCTCGAACCACCGCTGCTGCTGCCGCTGCCGCCGCCTGTCGCCAAAACTTTTTTATTATGTATTTTGCGCTTTTATTATTCATCTATCATCGCTGTTATAGTTTAATAGAAAGTTTAAAAGTCATCATCATGACTTCGGCATAGCCATAGGCAATGACTTGCCAAACACTCTAAGCGCCATATGCTGTGATCTAAGCCAACTGTTTCACATGACAGTCTGAAGTCTCAAGACTCTAGCCCTGACTCCGACTCCGACTCAGACTGCGACTCAGACTCCGTCTCCATCTCCGTCCGTGTCTCCATTTGCCGATGTTACTCTCGCCAAAAGGCATTTGGCAGGATCTGGCCGTCCGCCAGCACAGACAGGAGATAAACAATTAAATTTATGCAGCAAACGTTTCATTAGCATTCTAGGAGGATGGAGAGGAGGACGAGGGGGATTTCGAGGGAACATACGAGAAGAACTAGAAGGAGGTTAACGAGGGCAAACTAATAGCAGGACAACGAGAAGGACTTTGAGGAGCGGAAGAAGAATCATTCTTTGCTTAGTTTTTGGCTGTAACCAGCCCAAGCCGTTAGTGTTAATTAACTTGGCGCGAAGTCAAGTGCCCAAAACAGACAATATGGGCATTCCCAGTAGCCCTTTGAACTTATTTTCCTGACAGGGCATGGCCGCTTGCCATGGCCAATACGTATACGAATACGGAACGCAAATTCAATAAAATCCACCCCTTCCCCTCCCCAAACTGCAGCGGCAACGGGCCATGAGACGTTAATGGGGGCCATCGGCAACGCATGCAAAAAACCAACACAACCGCAAAGTGTTTCTAATAAATTTGTGCAACAGCAACAGCAACAGCAACAACTACAACTACAACAAGTGTTCAAATTTATCGCATCTGCGATTTACTCTCTCCCTCAGACACACACCATACACACACACACACACACTCTGTCCTCATACCACTCCCTCTTTGCATTTCACTCGGACTGAATAAACAATATTTTATATGAGCCAAGAGCCCCAGGACCACTCTGCCAGCTCGCAGCTTGGCCATCGCCTCGCCCGTTGGCGCTAACTAAAGGATGCTGAACATCGACTGGGGTAGACTGGAAGTATAGCCGACTAGGGTATACCCTATTTGGATAGCCATATTGAAGTTCAAGAAACTCAAATACCGATTGAAAAAACTCTGTTCAAAGTATACAGGTTCAAGGACCCTGGACCTTGGTTTTGTAAATTTATTGCAATATATGTGGAAATTATTTCCAACCATATTACTGATTGAATCGATTCCATTTTTCGACCGTTTTTTTTAACAATGGGTATATAATAATAGGTATATTTTATCGTTAAGGTACTACAAAATAATTTTTATAGTTATTCTAAAGGCAGAATATGCACTCGTACATTAGGAAGGAACAGATTCTACTCCGACTAAATCCTATGAAAGCATATGCAATAAAAATGCATGAATATCCCCCATTGACCGCACAGATTATAGGGTATACAAAACCACGAAGAGCAATTATGATATCGGGCATGATTTTGTGGGCAATTGGCTTTAATGGCTACCAGGGCAGGCCAAGCCAAACGCTGTCGCCAACAGCAACAGCAACAGCATCCAGCACCGTGCTTTCCTGGTATACATATATCTCCTTCTTTTGTATATATCCTCTTCTTGTGTATATGTATCCCCCCCCCCCCCATCCTAGCCCTAGCCATGTGTATGTGTGAAATTTATTTAAATGCTGCCAAAAGGCAACACCAGAACTGAAGCTGACACAAAAGCATGAACTGATGCTGACGCTGATGTTGAGGCTGAGGCTAAGGCTGTGGCTGATGCTGTGATGCTGTGATGCTGCGATGCTGGTGTCGGAGTCCCATTCGTAGACGGAGATGTAGGCGATACTCAATTGGCCTCCGTTTTGGGGCTAAAGTGTCGCCCTAGCTGTGTATTATTAGCACTGAGCTGGGCCCATTGCCAGCTACTAGTCCTGGTCGGGCCTAGAGAGTCCGATGCCTATCGGGGAGTAGGCAAACGACAAACCCATCTAGCCAGCATCCTTTTCATTCCCATTCCCATTTCCTTCTGCTCTTGTGGTATTTTATTTATATGCTATAACCTTGCAGAGAGTACAATGATTTTTAAGAGCTGTTTGTAATGCACAAGGGCTCATTCGGTAAATCATATATAGAAATTCGATACAGGCACATGCTGTATCTCACATACTATTGTATCTATACATAAACTTGAACCTTTGCGATTGGATCACTCACTGTATCCCATGAGAAATATAGCCATTGTGGATACATATCCTTCTCAAAGAGTATAAAAGCGTTGGCCTTCGAAATTGGACCTGCTTTCTTGTATATTTTTATTTTTGCCTGGTTTGTTTGCGGGCTGCAATTTATTTTTATATTGCCTTATATGATAATCGTTTGCATTAAAAATCGCCTGCCGTTTGTCCGTCTGGCCGTCTGTCTGGCAGTTGCCTTTGCCAAAAAGTGTCGCTGCTTGTATTTATTTATTATTCAAAGTGTTATCGGTGACAGAGCAGCGGTGGTGCCGGCGGTAGACGTGGTGGTGTCGGTGGTGTCAGTGCTGGTGTGGGGGAGCGGAAGGCGGGGCGAGGCGGGGCGGGGCATGGCAGCCAAAAACCCAAAGGATTAGTTATGATAAATGTGTTTTATAAGCGTGACACTGGCATACACCAACACACACACACACACACACTCGCACACATAGAGAAACAGATAGATAGGGGGAGAGAGAGAGAGAGAGAAAGCATTTACCCACCAGAGCGGGTCGTGTCCTGTCCTATTTTAATGCACAGATAATGAGTTCCTTTGTTGGCAATATGTCAAATCGCTAGGCCAATATTTTAGCCTCCGTCCTCAGCTGGGAAAGAGAAAGGATTGGGATTGGAATTGGGGATTGCGGATTGGGGATTGGGGATTGGGGACTCGAATTGGGATCCATTTTGCCGTTTACCATTTGCCGTTTACCATTTTGCCATTTACCATTTTGGTATTTATAATTTTGTTGTTTTGTGTATGCGCGTCGAATCGTGTTAATTGACGCACTGCCCCCTGCCCACATCCCACCTCCCACAGCCACAGGGTCTTCCATTTCCATTTTTCGGTGGGGACGGGGGTGGGGGGAACTACTGTGATGAGATTAGTTTGTTAAGATTACTCGCATATAAATCAGTGGCATCAATTCTGGCTGAGTTACGCAAGACGAGTGGGCGGTCGGGCGGTCGGGCGGAGGCCACAACATGAAATGCTGATAAATATGGCGAAACTCGAGAGAAGAGAAATCAATTAAAATCGCTTCAATGGTTTTGACTGCTGTATTTTCCTTCTTCTCATTTGATGCTGTTGTTATTGCTCATCGGTTGCCATGGATAATACTTAATTAGTCGACTGACGAAGGGTGTTTCGAATTTATCAATGATGATGTCACATTAGGCCCCCTACCCTGACGTGTAGCTGAAAGGGGAGGGAACACAGGACTATGCCATTATGCCATTAGACAATGGAAAGGAGTGGTCTATGAACATGCCACATATGTATAGTATGTATCTTAAGCTGTGGTTTCATTAGATATCGTTTTAAATCATAGTCATTTATTTCTGTATGAATCTGAATATGGAAATTATAATTTCTATACCGGAGGAAATGGTTAATTCCACGAAGGATCTGTAGCCCCTTAACCCCTGGATAGGACATCAAAAAGTTGTATATGCCTTGGGAAAGAAATTTTCATTCGATTATTGTTTTCTTTTACTGTGTTTTTTTTTCCCCCATTCACACAGCTGAAATAGGGGAAAAAATGCAATTATGTAAGTCAGCAAGCATAATCGATGAATGCCCGCGCTTGGCATTGATGTAGCTGCTCCTGTTCCTGCTCCTGTTCCTGCTCCTGCTCCCGCTCCATCTATCCATACTCGTCCTGCCATCCATACTGCTCTGGCTGTGTTCCTCCCCCATTGTTACTCCTCCGATGCGATTCCTCGATTGTTTTTTCTGACTTTTTCCTGTGGACTGGTTCTATAACTCGGGGGCGCTGCGCATGAGTAAATGTGAATGTGCTTGTGATTGCCTTATCAAGACGTAGGTGCTTATAAATTCGATTAAATTAACGCCAGCCCGCACGCACAACCACCCATCTACCCACCCATTCCCATTCCTTTGGATAACATCCTGCCACTGCCACTGCTACACTGCTCTCGTGGTACTCGTAATTTCAATTTAATCGCGTGCCCTGAACGCGTGACTGCCGATGTGCTGCTGGCTAATAAATATTTCACTTATTTCACGATTTTCACGCCTACTATTTGCTGATATCCCGCCCTCCCCTCCGTCCTGACGCCTTGACGCCCCTGACGCCTAGCGCTGACCCTGATGCGGAGTGAATTGTTACAAAACGTTTTCACCATTTTTCTTGCCTGCTCGCACATTGTCAGCGCTTTGTGCCCGAAATGTGTGGAAAGGTGGGCGGACGTGTCTCGGACTCCTCAGCACCCAGCACTGCCGTCTGCCCGTCTGCCCTTCTGCCGGGTGTTGAATGCCGAGTGCCGAGTGCCAAGTGCTGCCGGCGGCGTGTGGCGTCTCTCAAAATGAGTTGACACTTTGCATGTCAGTGTAATTTTGAAATATTAATCATATGGTGTGGCATGTGCAGCTTTGGCGACGATGACTGCCCCTGTTCCCGCCACCGCCTGAATGGGAATGTTTGCTTGGCATGGCATGAGTATGAGCTACAGCTACAGCTGTGGAGCTCTCTAGCTCTGGCTGGAGGACACAGAGCTGCAAGAGCTGTCGCTGTCGCTGGAGCTAAAGCTAGAGCTTGGGCTTGGGCTTGGGCTGGCGCTGTGGTAGGACGAGGGTGATGAGGGCAAACTATTGTTGCTGCTGCATATTACGTTACAGGCGAACATTAAGCACATATACTCGTATAGAGTCCGAGACCAGAAGCAGAACCAGGACAAAGGAACATTGGCTGCATAATCAAATAGAAAATTTTCGCCTCCTACTGAAAGGGGCCAATAGCACTGAGAGAAATTTAGAACGATTTTGCATGGATTCCTATACTTTTCTCAACGTATAAAGCTACGATTACAATTACAATTACGATTACAATCAAAATAAAGATTGATATCAAGATAGAAGATAGATTTCTAGTTCATAGCCCTAAAATTTGTCTCAGTGCACACTGCCCTAACTCGACGAGGTGGCATAAAGCAATTAGTGTTGCATTTTATGGCCTTTAATGTGGTAATGGTTTCGGGTAATTAACAATTATGTCTAACTACAAATGCGACACGTTGCCGATTGCGTGTGTTGGTTGCCGTTGCCCGTTGCCCTGCCCTACCCTGCCACAGTCCTGCCACAGTCCTCCCACAGTCCTGCAACAGTCCTGCCCGTCGTCCGCAATCTCAATCTCGTGGCACTTCCTTCTTGAGGTTATTACAAATTTTGCATATTTCAAGTGGCTACGAAAACTTTCATTCACCCGACAGCCCGCCCTGCTTCGACTCTGGCTTCTACTGCCAGAGCAGCGAAGCACCGAAGGGAAACTTCATTTCCATTTTCCAGCTGCAAATTCAAGTGCAAAAGCAGAAGCAGGAGCAGAAACAGGAGCAGCAGGAGCAGAAGGAGCTGTGGCAGCAGCAGCTGAACAAAGCAAATTAGCCATGGCTATGAGAACTAACTAAGTGGTTTGCTTATTGTTAGTTCGTTTTGGCATATTAAAATTTCAGAAATTGCCAGCGCTCCCTCCACACTTTTGGCTTGCACGTAATGTGCCCTAGTGCCCAAGTAGGACGGGGATCAACTCCCGCCCTCTCCCGCCAGATTAATTACCCATGCAAAATGTTGCAGGTCCTGGCGGAAGTGTCCTAGGACCCCAAAAGAGCCAAATCCCAGCGACCTAATGAGCCAAACTGCATCGAGAACAATGGGTGCATATTTTATGTGTGTGGCTTTATGCGAGTGGAATGATTAATATTTCCATTTGATCTCAAAACTGGGAAGCATTTTGAGTGCTTCCAAAATATTTCCACCATAAAGAGAATTCATGAGAGATCATCACACTTTGCTTTGGGTGGGTGTTCTTATTTGAAACATTTCTTCTTCGTTTAGGTATATATTTTTTATCATCTCATATGACTCTTAAAAGAAATTACAGGTGTTTTCTGACACCTGTTGTCCACATCCGCAATAAAAGATTTTTCTAGACACTCTTTTCCTTTTCATTTAGAGTGCATTTTTGTTGGTTGTAGGAAAGGTTTCTTCATACTTCAGAGCTCTGTGAAAAACAAGGACATTTCATTACATGTATCTGACAATCGCCGACAGCCCATATGCACACCTCAAATTCCGTTTTTATTTCCAAATTGGCCATGACTGCGCCTCTAATAATTATAATTCAATTGAAATGTGCCCAAAAGTGCAGCACCTCTAAGCGATTTAGTGTCCTACCGGGACGAGAATTTCATTTTAAACAGCAACATACTCTCTTTTGGCCATAATTAAAATGGCCCAACCTAATGGGCGCACTGCCCCAGTGCCCCACCCACACCCACACCCACAACCACATCCACATCCACACCGACTCCCAGAGTCTCGGTCCGAGGTCCATGCGCATTCCCAATCCCGCAGAGATCTGCCCATTCTGCGGTCGTGACTGGACCTCGGCAAAAGTCTATTAACGTACACTGAAACTGTTAATTTTGCTGATGCAATTTCGGCTCAATTTATTGTGCACCCACAAAACACAATAAAAAAAAGAAGTGTATGTGTGTGTCCGTGTGTGTGTGTTTGTGTGGGGGGAGGGGGGAGGGTGGGGACGAACATTGCAAGGGGAAATGCCAGAGGAAGGCGGAAGCAGAGCAAACGAGGAAAACGAGCCGAAATTGAAAAGCCAAAGTACATAACAACAAGCTGGTGGCCAAACGTAGGACCAGGACCCCCCCGAACCGCCCCAAAAAGTGCCAATCCCAGGCGCGAAAATCAATATAAATATGCTAGGCACATGGCCATGGAGTCCCTCCTACCCATCTGGCTCTATCTCTCTCTCTCTCTCTCTCTCTATCTCTGCTGCCTCTGCCATTGGTCTCATTCGCTCTTGAAACATGACAATTTATGTGCATTTGGTATGCAGGCGGCTAAATAGACAAGGGCTAGGCGAGGTCCGTGCTCGCATTTGCCGCTGTGCGTGTGCCAGAAAGACCAACGGACAGATCGACCGACAGACAGAGAGACCGACCGACCGCCCGATCGACAGACCATGCATAATACAATGGCTTCGCCAAGGCCACCAGGCATCCACCCACCCACAGCCAACCCACAGCCAACCCACAGCCCACCCACAGCCCGACGCCACGCAACGATAAAACTTGAAAATGCTGTTAGCTACAAAAATTTGTTGTCGGACTTTTGTGCGACGGCGGGGCAGCAGCAGCAGCAAGAGTGGAAGTAAGAGTAGGAGTAGAAGTTGGAGCGAGGCGGAACAGTGCCAGCGGTAGGCCTAATTTGACACCCTCTGCCACACCCCCAGCGGAAATGCACGCACCATTGAGTGTATCTGTGTATCTGTGGGAGTATGCGTGCAATTTCAAATTTATGCAGTGCACTGTAAACCAGGCAAACATTTCCGCCAACGCCCCCAACGAGCCCCGCACCGCACCGCCCCGCCCATGCTCCTACTCGTATATCGCCCATCAGTGGAGCTCTTTTTCACGGAGAGTGCAAAAATCGAATGCGTCGCACAATTGTGAATTATTTACAGCAACTTTTGGGCCGACTGCCGCGACTTTGACTGGGATGCGACTCTCTGGTCAGCGACAAACCTAATTACAGTAGCAGTCGCCCCAATACCCATACCCGCACACAGGGTCGGGCACAGGCACACGCACGAACATGCAGGGAGGGGACAAGCAGAGGTTTACCCCCACCCCCCTGCAGGGACAGGCGGAGCAAAGGCAAAGCGCCCACAATGGCCGCCTTTGTGGACTCGTTTAGCCGCGCAAATTGCTGTCCATTCAGTTAGCTGTTAGAGCCCTTTGCCACTTTGCCACACACACACACACACACACACACATATACACACACACATATCCCGAATTCAACTGCCAAGCCACATAACTTTGTGCCTCATCCCCTTTCCAGGCCCACATTGCGACAACTGACTTTTCAACTCGACTTCGAGCCGACTGCAGTTTGTTGCTGCCGCTGTTGCTGTTGCTCCTCTGCTTGTAGGAACAGGAGCTGGCTGCTCCTGTCAAGTGGACAACGTCAGGACCTCTTCCCTTTATAGAGCCAGAAGCAACAACAAAAAGTGGGAAAAAAACTGCCTGCTGCAAAATATTGTGCAATGCGCTGCCAAATAACAAAACAAAGAACAAAAAAAAAAACAAAAAAAAACAAAAAGTTTCGGAAGACCGGGGAAAGCAAGAACGACTTTTAGATACTGAGTCGACTTTGACATTTCGTAAATATTTCGATAATGTTTTCACCATTAAACAACACACACAAAAATGCTGTATTTAATATATATACATATATTTAAGATACTTTTACACATTGTTTTAGTTGAATAACTTGATTAGGAATTTAGGATTTGAAAAGAATTCATTAAATGATATATATATATATATATATATATATATGTATATATATATACATATATGTTGTGGCATCCAAGACCCGATGATACCATCGGGCTTTATAGAGCCCACTGGGTATCAGGGATGGGTACATCGCGTATAAACAGCAACAACGAAAAACCTTTAACGGCAAATGTCGAACCTCGGAGCCTCGACCCTCGAACCTCGAATGTCGAACTGCTCCGCAACGGCCAAATGCGTTTGTCTGCCTTCCCCCTTCCCTTCCGTGTCCATGTCCGTGTATGTGTCCGTGTCTGTGTCCGTGTCTGTGTCCGTGTTCGGGTCCTGGGTCCGTGTGTCTGTTTTATTTTACTTTTGCATATTTTTTGGCGTGTTTCAACTATACTGCGGCTCTGTCTCTACATTTTTCAAGTTGTCTGCGTTTGACATGCACGGATGGGCGCTCCACTGCGTCGGCGGCGGCGGTTGGCGTAGTTACAGTTTTGCCCATCGACTGGTTGCCCCACCAGTGCCACTGCCACTGCCACTTCCCCATCCACTCCCACTCCCAATCCGTTGTGCGGTTGTGGTTCGTTGGTTGGTTATCGCCAGCGCCACTATTCACACAGCCAAAGACCACTGCCTTTGCCACTACCCACTATCCACTATTCGGAGGAACCGAGAACCCGAGCACCCAAGCACTGGGACCAGCGACTTGGGGGCCCTGTCGGTGAGCCTGTTTTTTAGTGCCTTCCGTTACCATTAAATTTTACGTTTTTATTAGCGCGCACACACACACAAATACAGATAGGACACCCCCCGCCTCACCCCACACAACACCACCCACTCACCCACTTGCTCAGTGCCAGTCCCCCAATTCCAGCAACAAGAACAATTTTTGAATATTTCCGTTTTGGCTGGCAGTTTTTGGTTTTGGGCTTGTCTACAAAATGCAGTTTTGCATGCACTTCGTCCGGGTCACACCGAAAAAAAAAAACAGTCCAGCGCAGAAAGACAATAATAAGTGCAAAACGAGAAGCGAAAAGCGAAAATCAACCAAAAAGAGGGCAGAAAAACAACCAGAAAAAAGAACACTGAAAATGGAGGAACGAAATTGCATTGCGCTCGAATGCTATGATGATTTTTGTTGTTTTCTTTTTGTTTTCCTACCCCTTTTCACTGCTTGCTTATGGCTTATCAACGTCTCGGATCGGTCGGGGGAAGGAGAAGGGGGAGAGGGGGTGCTCCTTGCCAGCAAAAGTTGGCGCAAAGATAGCGGAATATTGTCGCTGAACAAGAAGTTGAATATTTTCGGCCCAGAATGGGTAACATCCCCCCCGAACACCCCCATTAAGAGGTGATTGGAAGAGGCCACGAGGCATAACCAAAGCAATGTTGGTGTTGCAGTTGCAGTTGTGGGCGGCTCCAAGCCCCAATGGTTGCAGCCACAACATGTCCTGGGTTGCAGGGGCAAAAATCACTCAAAAGACAAAGGCCTGGCCTGAAGAAGCGGAAAAAAGCTCGAACCAGTTCGCTTCCATCCTCGAACAAGTTCGACATCCACAACAGGGGAGGATTCGACATGTTGGCGCAGGGGAGGGACCAATACAAGCAAAAGAAAAACTCTTATACGATTGTACGCCCTAACAAAGCGGAGTAGTCCAAACGGAAACACTCAGAGCTTGACTCAATCATTCGGAAAGCCAAATTCAAAATTAAACAAAATCCAAAAACAAACCGAATCCGAAACGATAGTTTAATAGCATCCCACGGTTTCCTCTGACTACTGGGTGCAGGATGGATCTCTTTGTATGGCTATGGCGGCAGTGTGTGAATTTCTTCTGCTACAATTACCCCTGCATTGCCATCTATAGCAGTGCGGGAGCCGTCTTGACGGCCTACCTGCACTACCACCTGCGGATCCACAGCCTCGACCTCATGTACTGGAAGAACATAGCCGAGTCCTTTGCGATGGAAATCGACGCATTTCAGCTGGTTATGATCCTCATCATATTCGTGATCAACGGCGTGTTCGTGTTCGTCCTGCTGAGCGTTTACCTGCGCCCGGCCCTGGAGCGAGATGACGTCGAGCTGACGCTGCTAGAAATCAAGGATCGCTACGCCCGCTACATACTTCTGCGGCTGATTGCGCGCCTTGACCGCATCCAAGGCCGGATTGCCACCAGACGGAAAAGCCTCGGCTTGAATCAATATGCACGGGCTCACAGCAGCATGGCCAAGGCAGTGGCCGTCTTCCGCAAGGATGCCCGCAAACTCATCCTGCCCAGTGAGTCGGAGATCATGCTGCCCATCGAGGATATCTACCATGTGGCCGAGGAGGATGAGCGGCAACTGAGGCACGCCGGCTACTACAAGCTGAGCATCGACACCTCCGACGAAACCGTCAAAGCATTGTACAACCCCAAATAAGGAGCGTAGATGCCCCGCTCTCCGTGGATCGCCGCCAATATGTAATATAGGATTTCGATTTAAAGTTTTGAGTAAAATTCCGTCTAAAGCTGCAGCTGTCAGCACCAGGACTCTGTGCTCTATAATTGCTTTTATCAACTCCACTCTGCGGCTGTTTCCAGTGGAGTGCAGTGCGGCCTTAAAGCCGTTTTATTGTTTCAATTGTTGTTCGGTGCGGGCGCCTTTTGTTGCCCCCGCGCACTTCCATGCGACTCGACTCGACTCGGCCAGGAGGCGGACGCGGACGCGGACGTAGATGCGGAGGTGGAGGTAGAGGTAGAAGCGGGCAGGCTTTTTATGGCCGCATTGTGCGCCAAGCCAAACAATAACAAGCAAGTCGGCGACAGAGCTCTGGCCGGGACTCCAAGCAGTCCTCGGCCAAGCCAACAAAAACAGAAGCAGAAACAGAGACAGAGACAGCGACCAGCTACAGAAAATGGTAACAGAAAGCGGCAAAGGCAGCATCTAAAACTAAAACTAACACAAGGTACAAAGGCTACTTTTAGGCACCGAAGCTTTATATACTCTAGCGGATCTATGGTTCCAATGGCAACCTATTCTCATAGGATTCGTGCAAAATTTAAGCCAGATATTACTTGTTCTGATCTAGAATAATCTGCGAGGCAAAACCTCTGATCTGTATACCCTTTAATACCCTTTGCAAGGGTATTCGTACCCGTACCCGTACTCGTACAAATGCCAGTCCATGTCTCTACAGCTCAAAACAATATCTAATGTTGTCTACGGCAAAATATTTTGCCAGTGCCTTTGTTTTTGCCATTTTGCCAGTTGTGTTGTTGCTGTTGTCCTGCAGGCTTTTGTGTTATGGCTCGTCTTTAAAATTAGCTAAAAGGTTGTGCAAATTCAAGCCAAACGAGGGAACTTAAGCAGAAGATACGAATGGTTGGCAGCACAAAAAAATATACATTCATATGTACTCGTACGATATGTCTACCGCAATTTAAGTAGCTCGAAGTGGCATCTATTATAAATATCCTATGCAATGGCTAAGCCATTATAACGCACAAATCCGAACTGATAGATGTAGATGTAGATGTAATATTCGAGTAAAATTACAGCTACACTAAAAAAAGACTCGAAGAACTAGGCATGCATTCAAAATACAAATTCTATGCAGGTTGTATTCACAACAAAGCGACAAGAGAATGGAATACTGATACATATGTATGTGTAATCCTCAAATACTGACACAAATTTGGTGCCTTTGAGTATATTAAAAGTCCTATGATTTTTGTACTCTTCCTCAAGCCATAGAACTTGCCGCACACTCTGTTTACCCACTGTTTGGCCACATTTCCCTGTTGACGACTTCAAAGCAGGGCACGCATCGATGGCCCCAAAAAGTAGGCAACAAAAAATAATAATGAAAACAAGAAAAGAAATACACTCACTTTTCACAAATTTTTGAAGGTAATGCGAAAATGCTTACCAAATGACAGCCTAATTTCAGTTAATGTGCCGTGTCGTGTACCGGGCATGCACGCACGAACGCACGCACGCACTGGGGTCCGGGAATATGGCAAACTGCATTACCTCATTCATTCAATGCGCATTTTTTACGAGTACGAGTACGAGTATGTACACCGGACCCACCCACTTCCCCCAGTTGTTGTTTTTGTTGTTGCCCCTGCTGCTGTGGCTGGTGAAAAAGACATTAAGTAGATTATAGTCTGATTGCATATTTGCGGATATGCGCGCCATAAACACGTTCAGACGTGCTGCAACCGCAACAGCGGCGAACACCGTACAGTGGGCACACGGCAGCGCAACAGCCGAAAGCCAACACGAAAAAACCGCTGAAAGCGTGCAACACACAAAAAAAAAAAAAAAACGGACAGCAGTTGGCACAAAATCGAGGATGCTCGAACTTAAAGATACCCTCAGATGCAAGTTTTGATGTCGCTTGCATACATATTTCCCATCCGCAAAGTAAGGAAAAAGTACAAGGCACATTTATGTACATATGTTACTCGTATAGAAATTAATATCCATACAATAATATAACAAATAATTGCCATATCCATAATATCGTGAATATGATCTGCATTATCCTCTTCTACGAGAGACCTCACAAACACAAATGGATAAAACTACACAGAGACGCTCCCATCTACCTGTTACATAGATCCACACGAATCCAATATATCCTCGGAATCTACGATTAATGGGCAGAAAAAAAAGTGGGGGAAAACAAACAAAAAAGAAACGCGAACAAAACATGAAAACGTACGCGCATCTAACCGCAGACAAAATGACGCCGCTCCTCAACACAAGCCACCTCTCTCCCCTTCCGTCTCCCCCCCTACTACCCATCCACCTCTGTTTTACTCTCTGTTTTGCAGCTTTCCCTTTGCCTTTGGCTTCTGTTTCGGCTTCTGTCTTGCCTGAAAGACTACAAAGCCCAGCGTCTGTGTCGGTGTCTGTGTCTGTGTCCTGCCGGAAGCATAGAAATTTTCCAAAAACACATGTAGAGCTTCTTTGTGTGTGTGTGTGTGTGTGTGTGTGTGTGTGTGTGTGTGGGTGTGTGTGTCATAAACCCAAATAGGAGCTATTACTTTATCGCCGAGGCAACGCCACAAAATGGCTGTCTATTGCAGCTAAATGCTGCCAGCGGCTTTCCTTTGCATGTGTGAGTGTGTAGCTTTTTAACGGTGTGGGATGGGAAATGTGAAATTCGAAAAATGTGAGGTGCGGGTCAGGGTGTTAATTTTATCAGGTGGAGAGAGAGAGAGAGAGGAGCAAACGACCCGCAAGCAATAAACAAATAATCATAAATAATGTTGCCTTTTTAACATCGGCTCTAAATTAGCTATTAATTGCTCCACAGCCAGCAGCACTTTCCCACAGCCCCCCGAAGCGGTCATGGGGGGTGGTAGGTCAACGTCGACCACCCACACAACCACTCACTACCCCAAAAACACCGACACACAGCCACCCACTTTAGGACCATTCCAATCACAGCTGGTTCAATTAGGCTTACGTCTTGCAAATGCAAATGCCGAGCCAGAGCCAGAACCGCCACATTAGCATACTCTCGTATTTCTGATCGCCGTGCACCATCGGCCACCACTATGGGACTGTTTAGAATGTTTAGAAAGTTCGGTTTTTGTTTTAGGTATTCTACACCAAGTCATTGCTTCAAGATTCAAACACCGCTCGGAAGCTGAACGAAAATTCCAATATTCATTGTTTAACATTCTCCAACGGAGTGAAAGCATAATTTGAATAAAAAGCACACCAATCTTACCATTAAAACAGCATTAAAGTACCTGCCTCATAGCAAACCAAGAAACCAAATTAAATGGTATAAGCCATAAGCGTTGCAGCCCAAAAATTTAGCCCACTGTGCCGAGTGAGGGGGGCACTTTAAATTTGATATGATATGATATGATATGATATGCATGCAAAAGATAATTTCACAGCTGAACCATGCGAGTGGTTCGATCAGGGATGCGCTGCGGCGTGGGCTGGGCCGGGGCAGGGGCAGGGCAGAGGTTAGCATATCGTATGCACACGGACTTCAATCAGCTATGTAAAATCTATGTAAAATATTTATATTGCACTGATGCATCAACCGGGGGGAGCTGTCGGGCGATGGATGGCCGAGTGCGTAATCAGAAGCAGGCCAGAGCCAAGCTGCGCCTCAAGGAACCACCGAGGGATGGGCCAAATGGAATTTACATAAACATGGCCTATATGTACATGGCCGGGCAGATGAGATACGACTACCTACCACTTTTAATGATTATTTATTTAGAGAAAAGATTTGGCTGCTTCACGGTTCACACATACATATATACATAGATACCTAATATCCGAATGTCACCTCATAGCGTTATCTTTACGGAATGAATTTTTCAAAGTTTTCCACACATTTTAGCACTGGGATTCTATTTCTTTTCTGCATTCAAATGAATCACCTCTGAAAATAGACATGACTTCAATCTGCGGTTCAAACAAAATCCAACGGTGTTTACGAAAATGAAAGATCTCTCGGCGCACAAGTGTGTTGGTATCTCCGTAATAGGATATTACTCAGGCAGCGATAAGTCTACAACAACTTGTACATGACCATGTGGCCGGTCAATGGCACTTTCGGTGTACATTCCCAAGAATCGGAAGCTACGAAATGCACTTGAATTACAAAGCTATAAAGTTGATAAGCCAGATACTACTGGCAATAATCGTCATAATACAAATACAATGGTAACATTTATTAATATTTTTGATTCATATTCATTGCATATTTGTTTCTATATATGTACATATGTATGTATATGCTTTAGTGTCCATCGAAGGTGCATCGGCCATGCATCAGCGTATACAGCTGCATAAGGTTTCGAACCACTGCAATCTACAATTATGTATGTATTATTTGTACTATATATATGTATTTATTTACAATATTTACTTTTAGGCATATTTTAATGCAAAAATAATGCACACAATCACGATTACGTTAAACGCAATTACTAGATATTTTGTTTTCCCCTCAAATTTAATCATTTTTATCGCTTTGCCGCTATGCAAAAAATATTACAAATGACACGTCTGGGCAGTCCAGTTAATAAAAATAGAATGACCAAGAGCCCGAATAAAGATCGGAGAAGCCAATCCGAAGCCGAAAGCCGAACTGCAACGAAGTTGCAGTACAGAGCTGCAAGTACACATGTGTGTGTACGTGATCGATGCGTATCGATCGTGATCGATAGAGGCAGAGAGACCAATCAAAATTGACCGCCCAGAGCAGATTTGAAGGTTGAGTTCGTATGCCCTGCACACGGCCATGTGGCAGGCTATGTGCCCCACACCTGTGCGCTGAGAGATGGTTCTTTGTTCTTTGTTTAAACCGCAGATTGACGTCAAGTCTATTTATTGGAGATTCATTTGAATGCAGAAAAGAAATAAAATCCCAGTGCTAAAATGTGTGGAAAACTTTGAAAAATTCATTCCGTAAAGATAACGCTATGAGGTGACATTCGGATCGTGTGTACATATGTTTGTGTGTACATGGATACCATCTTGCGTGGGGCAGTCGCGAGGGCAGAGCCACGGGCTGGCCTTTTGAACGTTAATTAAAATGCATCAATTTATTGCTGGGCGATGTGCGTGCAATAATAACCATTTAATAAATATGCTCAATCAATGCCTCGCCCTTCGCTGTTCCTCTCTCTCTCCATGTCTATCTGCGCGCCCCAAATAATGAGAAGAATTGCGGGTGAAAAAATATTTGCTTAATTAAAGTAATTATGGTTTAATATTTCATGCTGCGCCGACCTGTAGCTGTTGGAGCCTGAAAAGGGGATGTCCAGGGGACAGTGGAAAGTGGTCAGTGGCTAGGCAGGGGGTTTGGTAATTACATTTTGTCATAAATTTAACATTTATTTTAAAATGTCATTAAGTACTTAACATGCGGTTTCCTTCTTGCTCGGGCTGCCGCTCTGATGGTTGCTGCATTGTTTGGGTGTCTCTCACTGGCATGCATTTTCCTTCAACGTTTTGGCATCATTTGAGTGGCCAAAAGACAAACAAATGAACATTAGCCGGAAATCTACAAATTTACATATGTATGTACATATGAGTGTGTGTGTGTGTGCATTGGCATTGGCATTGGCAAAAATAACAAAAAAGCAATGCAAAAGAAGCAAGAAAAGACTGAGAAGCATTCGAATGAAGTACAGACTGATGTACGGCTGTGGTGGCCGAAGCTTTTAATACTCTTGCAACGATGAAAAGCATTTTTTTCTACTGATCGTTTTTACTGCAACCATATTTATACAGAAAAGTTAACGTACTGATTGAAGGCAGGGACAATGCTTCTTCAGTGTGGTCCCAAAAGGCATCCATCTTTACGTTGCAAATACATTGTATGTGAGTAAGGCCGCAATACCCTCTGAAAGTGACAAGGGAATCCAGGACCGAAATGAATAATGTGAATACGCCAAGAGTACAAAGTTTTAATTGTTATCATGTTTTGTTTGAGCGTTACTATCCCTGTTTCACCCAGGCTCTCCCTGTCTCTCCATGTCTCTTTCTCCCACTTTCCAACTCTTCTTCTCTAGCTGTATAAGCGTTCCCTCTCCTTCGTTTTTAGTCAAAATGTATCCATTTACGCTTGGCCAAGTTTTAGGTTGCGCATACGACACGTTGGACTCGAATTGTGTCGTGTCTGGCGTTGGCTGAGTGGCTTGCGGCTGCCTCAAAGTTTCCATTTTGCATATGTGCCTGCAGGCGACACTTGCATTCCCAAATACACTCTACCCACCCCCCCCCCCCCCACACCCCTTCAAATTGTCAGAATGTAATACAAATTGTATTCTTAAATCAGGCACTTTTATCTGGGGATTTGATGCAAGATCGAGTAGAAGGTTTTCTTGCTGCAAAACATTTCAAGTTTATTTCTCAGGCGTACGATTGTTAACCTTTAAAGAAGGCCTTCACCATTCCTGCCGTTTTTGATTCTGCACTAATTTTTGTCAGCACTTCTCAAAGAGTTAAATAAAATTAACCTAGTTACGAGAACCATTAAGAGAATCACAAATAGAATAAAAAGTATTTCGACTCAGATGCAATTTTCCATCTGCAATTAATAATAAATGAATAATTTCTAATATTTTTAGGAGTATTCCACCTTGCATTAGGGCGGATTAGCGAATTATCTTAGAGTATATGCCATCGAGCATCATCATGATTTTTTTGTTGCTGCAGTCGTCTTGTTGTCTCTCTCCAGAAGCGCTCTCCCCGCTGATAGCTTTATTGCAGCTCCGAGCACAAAACCACACAATAAACATTGTATTCGAATAAACATTCGTGCGTTTTGATTTTTTTAAAGAAGGGTGATAATAGATATCTTCATCTAAAAAAAAAGTGCCTTTAATTTAAAAGTTTTCCTTTGAACACTTAAGGCATTTATTGGCATTAAAGTTTAAGAATATTTCACCTTGCAGTTGATTTGCATAAATATTTCAACTTGTTCAGTCTTAGCGTCTTTCGGCCGTCTCTGTCCGGAATTTGACTTTTACCAAGAAAATCTTGCATTCTGTGGCTTTTGCCGTATTTATTTGGCACAAATTTTAAGTGATTTATGCTGGCCACAATTGGCTCTAGCCCCATCCCATGACTACGCACAGGGCTATGAAAAATTCACACAGATATCCAAATACTACGGAAATATATACAAACATATATACATATATATATCTGACATCCTTGTGAGAGGGTGGGGGGTTGGTATCTGTATCTCTCTATCTTGGGGCATGCATATTTATTTGCCAACATTTACTTATGCTGCATTTGAAGCAATTTTGTTTGCTGAACTCAAATGCAGAACTCAAATGTCCAGCGTGTGTGTGTGTATGTGTGTGTGTGTGCGTGCCACCCAAAGTTGTTGGCTATAGATTTACCAGCAAATTGTGTTGCCATAAGGATGCACATGATACAATATATACACATATACATACAATATGTACATATGTGTAAACAGCAAAACTTGAATGGTTGGGGGGGGGGGGGGGGGGGGGGGGGTCTGCTTACTCAGCTTGAGCACTTATTTATTTCATAATAATTTCGGGTTGTTTCTCTTCAGAAACAAGTATTTGTGGAACCGTAGAGCAGCCAACTCTATTCTCTAAATAAATAATCAAAATGTCATAAAAAGTGGAGGGTAGTCGTATCTCATCTGCCCGGCCATGTACATATAGGCCATGTTTATGTAAATTCCATTTGGCCCATCCCTCGGTGGTTCCTTGAGGCGCAGCTTGGCTCTGGCCTGCTTCTGATTACGCACTCGGCCATCCATCGCCCAACGGCTCCCCCCGATTGATGCATCAGTGCAATATAAATATTTTACATAGATTTTACATAGCTGATTGAAGTCCGTGTGCATACGATATGCTAACCTCTGCCCCTGCCCCGGCCCGGCCCCCGCTGCAGCGCATCCCTGATCGAACCACTCGCATGGTTCATGCTGTGAAATTATCTTTTGCATGCATATCATATCATATCATATCATATCAAATTTAAAGTGCCCCCCTCACTCGGCCCAGTGGGCTAAATTTTTGGGCTGCAACGCTTATGGCTTATACCATTTAATTTGGTTTTTTGGTTTGCTATGAGGCAGGTACTTTAATGCTGATTTAATGGTAAGATTGGTGTGCTTTTTATTCAAATTATGCTTTCAATCCGAAACTTTTACACAATGGCAGACACAGAAAAAAAAATGAATAATTCCCAAAATAAATAATAATGATTGTCGATCCACTTCGACTGGTGGGCATGGTTCGCCCTCTCCTCCTGCATATAAATGCTGTGGGTTCCCCGTGCAGTCGAAGCATACGAAATCTAAAAAAAACCCCAACTCACCAGATCAACACCATCTTTTCTGGCTAAAATTCTCTTCCTATGATGGGGCAATTCGATACTTCAGTAAAATTTTCACAAATATACAACTGTACTATTAAATGCTCGGCACAACGATCCTCCGACCTGAACACCAGAGGGCGCCACCTCCTCTTTCGGTTACCGACAGAGAGCGCCACCAAAAAAAAAAACTTTCGCTGCTACAAGCGTTACAGAATATTGGAATTTTCGTTCAGCTTTCGAGTCTTTGAATCTTGAAGCAATGACGGTCGATACGGATTGGTTTCTCTGGCTCAGCAGCCTCAGATTGCTTGTCTCTGCTTCTCTCTCTCTCTCTCTCGATGGCCGCAGTGGATCAGAGCACTCGCCGCTGCCACTCCACTGAAGCCATAGGCCATTTCAGCTTACTAAATGAATAACTTCTGAACGATATAAGATACTTTCATGAAAGAGACTGCTTTTGGTGGTGCTACGACGTTTTGAAGCTTTACAATAATGTGTCAAAGTTTTACTATAAAAAATACAATTTTTTTGGATCAATAAAGACCGTTTAATAGTCAATTTCGCTATGCAAAATAATTTCATATTTGATTTGATTTTTATAAATTAATCATCCACATCGGAAGTCATACATATGTATCTAAAAACTTAATATTTCTGGAGAATATTTATTACTAAAATGGATGCATTAGTGGTTCGATTTAACTGACGCAACCTCACCCACACCACGTACTTATTGGAATGGCGGAATACATAAGGTATCTGGACGATCTCTATAAGTCGGAGAGCAACAAAAAAATTTAAAAGTAAGTGAAATGGTGAGGTAAGTCATCTATATGTACAATACGCAATTGCACATTTAGATCTTTAGTGCTGAGCTTAACGTTCCTAATATTAATTAATAATTTTTAATAAATGATTTTTAAAAGAATTGCCTGATTGTAGATTCGTCATGTCTAGGTTCCACTGTTATCTAGAGGTTAAGTTGAGCATCAGCCACCATTTATAATAAACTCCCCTTCGATGGTAGCTGGCTCCAATGCCCTTTGCTGCTGCATATAAGAGAGGGCATCTCTGGTGCGGGTAGAGTGCTCATTGGCTCGTACACTGCGATCCGGGACACTCCCAGTCATATGCCTTTGGATCTTCAAGGCAGTACTCTTGCCGACATTTGTGGAGCTCGTCTTTTCGATGATGACTGAGGTTGGTCAGCTGAGTTGTTCTTCAACTTCAGCTCTAACTCTGTTGGCTATTAAATTGTGCAACATTTTATAGTCATCCAACATCTCTGCTGATAATGTGACATTTTTATAGTCGGCCATTTACTCATTTAAGCCTAATTTTATAAACAATCAAATAAGAGGGAATATTTAAAATTAGTTAATTTTGTAGAAAATTGATTCATCAATTGGATAAAATTATGTGTTCAGGGCTGAGGGTTCTATTTAGCTAGTAGTATTCAACAGAATATGAATATCGAGGAATATGATTTTCTTTCATTGACATTGACAGCAAATGCTTAACCCATTGCAGACGAATGGGTATTGGATTATACTCCACGTGACACCACTACACAGCATTGAATGACTTAACAAGGCCCCCTGTGCCTTGATGGTTCACTACGGTCCATTCGCCCATCCCCGCAAATATCATGGCCTGGCCCACCTTCTGGAGCATATGATCATTCATGGACCGCAATCCGTATTCCACGGGGAACGACTTATTTGCGCGTGCTTCTCATCAATCTTCAGCGAGGTACCCGATGAACACTTTGAGTCGAGTCTGGACTACTCAACCTATTCTATACGCTCTGCAGCCTCTGTTGGTGCTGCAGGACACCATGGAGCGTGGCCGCATACTCGTTGACTCGAAGTTTCAGCCGGCGGCCAAACAAAACGATCAGCGTCGGTTGCTCTTCAAGTAGTAGAAGTAGTAGAAGTACGTGTGCCTGCATGGTATCCTGCCCATCGCGAAGCTAAAGAACATGGTGGTACGCCACTTTTCTAAACTGCTCCGCAGTGACATCCGCCTCCGGTCCGGCATTCCACGAGCAAGAATTCCTCGTCAAGCCTGCGAAGAAATGGCACAAGTTGAACCTGACCTGGGTACTTCCTAGTATGCGTCCATACGTCAAGTCAAGTTTTTAAGTTTAATTTTGAAATTCTTTACTACAAAATGTTAACAAAAAATGGAAAAGTCAAATTTTGAAAAATTACAAATTAAAAATGATTTATGGGTAGCCCTATATTTACCAAAAAAATGACAACAATCGAATGAAAGGTTTTAGAGATATAAGCCAAAACATGACCTGACGCTAAGATACATTAAACAGAAGTGGTTTTTGAGGTTGGGGTACAAAATTGCAAATCTCTGCGAATTGGAGGGACAGTACATCTAAGAAAGACTTTGAGGGAGAACTTTGATCGAGAATCATATTTCATGTGGGATAATATTAAACATGACAAAAATAGTACCAAAAAATACAGATATCGAAAAAACTGATCGTTTGCTTATTTGAAATGGTTTTTAGATTAAAGCTAATGATATTATATGTCGATTGGGTAAATTAGTTAGGATTCAATACAATTTTGAAAATAATATCAGGACAAAATATATGGAAATCCGTTTTTTTCAAGAATTGACTAATTTTTTTTGGCGAAACTGGCCATATGTGATGAATTTCTAAGTTTATTTCAATATTTCAAACATGCACATTTATCTTTACACGTGGATATAGACTTTCGAACTGCCGTATCTGACTGCTGCATCTGTTAGTACAGCCCTGTCCAGAATTAGAGCTATAGATAACGCCAGATAAACAAGTGGTTGACGATATGCCAGCTGTTCAGTGGCCCTTTAAGCTCCTAATTTCACTTCAGTCTTACAAATCAAACTGACAAAATCCTGAGCGCATTGGACAAGCTGCGAGTGTGGGGAAGTCGGTAATCTCGAACGACCATCGAGGACTGCCCTCCCACAAGCTGATTCTGTGGCAATTCCATGGATTTCTATGGCTCTATTTTAGCTATTGATGTAGCTTTGTCGTCGGAACAGATCTAAACAGTATGGGATTCTCGTGGAACGGAATCATCCACGCTAATTCCAGTGGCAACTGCAGAACAATAATGAATGCTTTCTGTCGTAAATGAAGTGGATAGAGCCGGATAGGGCGCCTTCTGCAGTGGTAAAGGAATATTTTTGTTCGGTGCCAGGATGAAGAACTTTAAGATCATGCGATTTTTGAGCGTGCATGCTCCAGATTGGATGGAGCAAATAAACGTATGCTGTGTCCTCCTGGAAGACAGATATCCATACATGAGAGCCCGCACCGATGAAATTACTGCGCGTCCTGCGACATTATCTGTGAAAAGTTGAACGGATGAGTGGAGGCCATTCGCAAAATGCATTCCCTTCACTTACCTACAACATGGTGCTCGAACATGGGATGGGAGTACACGTAGCTACTGTGCCAGTAAATACTTTAGTCGGTGAGTAGGCCACTTAGCCTCTTCGGTGACCTGTTCCCTGTGCCAGGTTCTGTTGATCTGATGGCCGATGGTTCAGCAGTTGAAGTTTAACAGGGGATCATTCCGAATCTGGTTCTATTTAGGTCCAATATCCGGGTAGATATTGAGTATAAGAATTCTGGTTTTCTGGTTTATTTAAACAATAAATTTTATATTCGATGGGGTTCTCAACGACTTTTTATTTGCTGGCCTACACTCTCACATACATATTTTGTGTAAATACATATGTATGTTGTAAATACTTAGTACAGAATTGAGCTCCCGCCGTTTGGGATTGGGATTTGTGTAGATTAGAATTTACAAAATCTAATTGCTGACCGGTGCGCCCCTCAATACACATTCGACTGTGCAAAATGTTATCAATGTTGAAAAGTTTATCAAAAGGCCCGTTGCTAAATACAAGTATGTATATGAATACTTTTGGGCTAATTGTATTAATAATTTGCTTAGTTATCGTTTCCGTTATTCGGTTAATGCGTACAGTTTTTTAAGTCAGGAGGAGCACCACGAGTTGGTCAGGGTCTGCATATACATACATATAGTCGTATTTTAAATTTATTCCTATAGACATTTCGGAAAAGGCTTGCGGTTTGGTCTGGTTTAATTGTTCATTGATTGGTAAGCTAACATTCATTAAACGACATGGCGGGGGGTGGGGGAGAAATACTTTGAAGTGCAACAAAATGTCTGATAAAATGTGACACATTTGCAGTGCGATTCGAAGCTATTTAACAGTTGAGGGATTTATCGGGAATGAACAGACAACTTTTTTATAATTATGACAGTACATCGTCTGATTTCGTTTCTTGTATTCGACTTGTATTAAACTTTCTAGTGCCACCGAATCGATGCTGATCGATATTGAATTTGTACTCGATTGTACAAAAAAAATGTACGTAAATTACGTATTCCTTATAACCTGTTCCACAACTGTCTTATGGCTTTGAGACGCACTGTAACCATGAGTCCATGCGACAACAAAAAACAGATTTTCAATGTTTTAGCCTTACACTTAATAACTTTCCACGAACATTCGCATGCAAATACATTTGAGAATCTAGCTTAAATCTTGATTTACTTTCGTGGACTAATGAACGCGAAACCGAGTTGAATGGGAAATCATTTCCGCAAACAATTTCTTGGCAAATGAGTTACAACGAGGCCACTTACGAGTCACCGCTCAGAGGCCTGGCCCAGCCATTGGTTGCGGGACTCGCAATTTACAAAACTTTAAGTACAACAAACAAAATTGAAACCGAAATCTAAATGCAAATGCTCTATGAGTTTCACACACGATTGGTTACCATGTAGGCAAGACTTAGAGTTAGATCGATCATATTAATATATGTAGTTATTATTTTTGTTTCGTTTTGATTACTTAAGAACTATGTAAATATCTTCAATTATCTACGAAAACAAATTGCGGCTAGGCGAGTCGCAAGCCTGTCCTGGGCCATTGGGTCGCTCCTTAGGGCCTGTTATCGAAGCCGGCATAGTCCGAGGCCTCCGATTCATCGTCGTCCCGCTCCGCGCCGATACAGTGGATGCCCGTGCGCAGCATGGGCGTGCCCTTGCCCTTGCCCAGTACCCGGGCGGCAATCACCAGCTGCAGCAGCTCCTTAGCGTTGTTCGAGCTGACAATGTGCAGCACCTCACGCAGCAGCTTCTCCTTGTAGGCAAAGAACTCGATCTTCATCTCAAAAAAGTCGTGCTCGTCATGCTTCGTCCCAGCGAATTCCGTGATCCGGCAATGCAGATTGGGCGTGGCGCTTACAACAGGCACAAACTTGCTGCCCGGCGCTCCCGTATCCCCGAACACAGTTGTCGGCAGTTTCAGGTCGATCAGATAGCGATGACTGATCTGCAGAAAGCCCAGGCTCACCGCGATCGTGTCGCCCGAGCGCTGATATGTCACACAGCTGTCCGACTCAAAGTCATCCGACTTCACCGTGGCCGCATCAAAGTGTACATGATGATCTAGAAAAGAGTAAACCATTTAAAGTGTCAATTAGAAATGTGTGTTCCAAGGTAGAGGAAAAACTATGCAGCAAATAATTGCCATCTGTAGAGACCATAGTAGGCATCGTTCCGTGGTGGCAGTCCCGAGTACGGACCGCAATATTTGCGGCTTGTAAGTGTGCACAGAACTTAATTGAAAATGAAAATCCTATTTGTTAAACAAGCAGATTGGACGAATTAAAAATTGTGCACACTTTCCCGGAAATAAGACGCCACATCAGAGGGGCACAAACGTAGCCCCTGCCTGTGGTGGGTTGGGGGTAGGAGGAGTCAGGTGGAATAAACACAAGTATTCAGAGTTAAACAAACAGTGGTGTGGGGGCGAGGTGTTGGCAGAGGCAAACAGAAGTCTCTGGTCGCGGCTCAAGTAAACTTCCACCCCGGGCCCTTCCCCCCACCGCATTTGAAGAGGAAATTGCGTGTAACCCCCTAATTAAACGCTTCCACGGTCCGCTCTTAACTGCCTTTGGGCTTAAATCGCATTAAAATTAGGTCAATTGTGGCCAGACCTGGCCCTGCACTCGTGTTCCGCAGCGTCACATTTCGCGCTGACATTCAACTTTCGAGCGACTGTGAAATTGAATTTATGAATAAATTCGAAAAAATTGGCTGGATTTTAATTAATGTTATCACGCCAATTCGATGTACCTACGAGTACAGAATGATGAATGATCCGTAGAGGATTTTTAGCTGAATGAATATTCTGAACAGCCGACAGAATTCCCATGTGAGAATGATCTGAGAGACACTCAAGGGGGAATAAGTAATGTTAACAGTATCTAAAGAGATCTAACAAGAAGAAATTTTACAAAACATTATATCAAACTGCGATCCCGAACCTCGGTACCAGTCTCCCTGATAGCGGACATATTATACATATACAATAAGCATACAATAAACAGAATTGTACATGATTTCCAAGAGGGGATAAAGAGTAGAGAAGGGTATACATATGTACATATATCCTATCCATATAATCGTAGATTATTTTAAGAGTTGCTCAATCAATAAGGAACATAATTGTACATTCAAAAAATCTACAATATACATACATATTAGTGTCTACCCATCACGTTCATATGGCAAACGGCATCAGATGATCCATTATTCAGACGTACTTCCAGTTTCCATATACATACGTGTACCATATATGACTGCTGCTCGTAAATCACAATCAAAATTAGCGTACACCTGATACGTGGCGCACACGTTACACTCGTACATAAAATCTAGGGGGGTCGGGGTAGGTATATATTTATACGGGGCGCCATAAAGTGGCCGCTTGGAAATGCAATTAACAAATCGCTCGCAAATGTTTATGCAGCAATAAAAACTTGACAGCTTAACGGGCTTCTAATCGGGTATCCATGTGCGTTTTGTATAACCAGAATTGTGGATAGCCAAGTTCAACAATTAATCATGGACTATTGCCTCAGAGAAAAATATTTCACGGGCCCCGACAAAAGTCTTGTCTTGTCTTGTCCTAAAAATAGAATTCGTATTTGTTGTCCGTTGGCACTCAAACATTTTTTGGTGGAAAGTTTGTTATTTTGGGAACAACGTTTCCACATAATTGTGGAACCATCGAACAGTGCGTTTCATTCGATTATTCTATCAAAATGTCCGAATATTGATCCTGAGCAAACGTTCCTTTTCTAAATGGTTTTAGGGTCGGTCTACAAATGTATAAAATGATCTGATCTGATCAATTATTGTATAAAATTGAAGGTACATACATACATACATATACATATGTATGTAATGGAATGTATTTCCTTTCCTTTCTTTTCTTTCATCCCCATGTATCTTGTACTTTTGATACGCACTGTAGAAATGGGAAAACCTTCGGATATTTTTCATTCTGTTGTCATTGGACGAATGAAATATGTATCTGGTCAAATGGTTCGTTTTGTCGGATTCTTCTTTATGCCGCTGTTTGTTTTTTTTGGCTGATCGCCCGCTCAGCAGAACGTCATAGTAATTCAAATTAGCAATTTAATTTTGTAGGAAATGTTGACAATAAAATTGATGTGTAATTTCTGTTTTCGCTTTTCTGTATTCGCTTAATGCTGGATCATGTAAAATTGAAGCAATTTTCCGGTTCTTCATTCGCTGGGTGTAAGCAATTTATTGTAATCCAACTTAATCTGCTTTAACAAAGGAGGTAGCGACCTGAGACCCGACACCCGTCACCCGACACCCAAGACCTTTCAATGTCGATTCATCCAAGCAAGCAAGTGGTACCCAACCCCCTGTCCCCTCCCTGTCCCTGCATGAGAAGCAACCTCTCCCAAGTGCCGGGACTGTTGTTCTTTTTATAAATTTCATTTAAAGTCACGCTCCAGGCATTGCCACACGAAAACACACAGCAATCTGTACGTATGGAAAGATTGGAGAGGATTGGGGATGTGGAGGGGGATGGGGATGGGAGTCACTTAGTCTCTCACGTGCCCCCCAATCAGCATTGATTTATCATTAATGGAATCTCAAATTGGTATTGTTAGAAATTCAAATTTGAATAGAGGAAATTTTGGACCTCTTTTTGGGCTAGCTTTATTTTATATAATATACATATATCTGTATATAGACAAATGATCTGTTGTCTATCTGGAGAGATTGCCAATCAATTGATTTCAATATCAATTGGTTCGTTTATTAAAAGCATATTCTTAATAAATGTCCTCAGTTTGGGTATTGTAGATTGAATAATACTTATATATCCACCGATCCACCGATCTACGTTCTACCTTTCTTGCCAATCGAACATTCAATATTCCACTCATTTCATAATACATATGTATGTATAATCCAATGCAAAGACTGTACTGTGTGTGTGTGTGTGTGTCTCCGCGTTCATTCATAACTAATGCGGAATTCTGCCACCCGGAGAACAGCCATTCCATTGGGGGATGGAATGGGATGCCATAAAAAGGCATATGTACAGTACGGTACGTGGTACGTGCCAAGCAAAATATGGCCAAGGCATTTCCCGCTAGGGCGGGGAAGGTAGGGTTGCAAAACCTGCATAACAGAATTCTGTTCAATGTTCTCGAAATTTTTCAAATCAAAACAATTGCAAAGGTGTCGTGTCGTGTCCAACGGGACAAATATCAATCACAGAAACACCTCGTGGCCGCCCAAGAGTGGGGGATAGTGTGGTTGTGGTTGCTCTCCCCAAACAACGTGCTCGGGGCAGTCCGACCCGGTACACAGTCCCAGCGCTATAAATAGCCCAACTCATGTGCATTATACAATTGCATATCACTTTATAGAAAAGGCAATAAAAAAATAATACAAAACAATGAACAACGAAACACGAAACACGAAAAACCACTGCCAGCGTTTGGTTTCTATGCAAACAATTTAATTAAGCCAAAAGGCCAGGCCAGGTTCTGCGGGGGTGTGGGAACTGCACTTGTGACGTTGAAAGTGTAATCTCTCTGGGCGGGCGCTAAATGAATTGATAATTAGGACTGTTCATGATATGTCTGCCAAATGATTGCAAGTGCTATCTCATGGCAATTTGTTTGTGTGACGTAGCCAAGGAGATGACATTTCACATCACATTGGAGACTTTTGAACACTCTACTCTACATCCAAGAGATCAGCGTGGAAGCGATTTGCACTCAAGTACTGGCTAAGCGATGCTGCAGCTAAAGAGAACGAAATTGAATGAGTTAGAGAAAGATACATTTTAATGTTGCTATCTCATTCGAATGCAACGGGCCGCTCTAGAGAGCGTAAGGTCCTGCTCAATCGAAAGAGAACCGAGAACCAATTAGGTTGCTCTCTTCACTCCCTCAATCAGACAATTTACAGCTACTTTACTTGAACAATAAATTCAATGTGGCTCTCCCCCGCTCCCCACAAACACACCCCTCCACCACCCTCCCACAGAGAACACTTCAAACTGTCCAACAGAGTGCGATAAACCGTAATTGATGAAAGTGTATAAAAAGAAAAAGGAATATTATTTATGTCAGACGACAATTCATTAACTTTTGCCTGGCAGCGGGGGGGTGCGGTGATCATAAATAAAAACTAATCTACGACAATTTAAGAATATTTTTATCAAATGTTTGAGCCTGGGCTTTGCCTTAGCCGATAAGGGGGCAACGGCGACAGACCCGCAACAAGTCACGCGAATTGCGGCATAGGGGGAAAAATCATCGATTCGCCGGTAAATGTCATGAATTTTGCATCATAGGACGCAGAGAAAGCAGGCAATGGGAATGGAGGTGGATGTGGAGGTGCAGGTGGAGGTGGGGGCAGAGGGACATTGAAAATTGGCTTAGGTTTGACCATGAACAAATATTATTTTTAATATTGCGACAGAAAAAAGCAGGAAAACGGCCAAAGAACAACAATGAACGTTGGAGGGCAGAACGAAAGGGAGAGCTGACAACACGAGAGAGAGCGAGACATATATATGTAAGAGGGATAAAGAGAGCGAGGGATATGCCTGCGTCAATTGTCAACAAGAAATGTTGAAATTTGTACCAGTAGCGGACTTTTTACAGGTCACCCGGTGGTAGATTCCCTTGCAGTAACGAAAATAAATATTTATTCTATGAAGGATCCGACCTGCCTTGTCACTCGTAGCTATCTACTCGTAGGCGCAGATGTAAGTGGATATTAAGGAGCAAGCGCCAACCACGTTCCTTTGGGGTAAAGAGAGTAAAAGTAGGACGAGGGGTACAGAATAGTGAGCGGAAGTGTATTTGAATGTGTCAAAGGAAGAAGGCAGGGCAGTGGGAAGAGCGCAGAAATACAGAAATGATAAACGTGTCAAAGCCCAACAAGCAACAAGGAAGCAAGGTATTTTCTATAAAAGGTATGCAATGCAATGCATTCCCAGAAATAGTTATCCGATTTTCACAAAAAAATAGCGACAGCGAATGGATGGCAACTGGTGAGAGCGAGAATACTGTCCTTCTTACAAATGAGCCATGCAAGGAGGAAGGCTCACACACACACACACACACACACACACACACAAACTAACGCCGTATCACTCACACAAGCACACACTAATGTAGCACATGAACATGGTTGTGAAAATGCATTCAGAAAAAGGTCAAATGGGAACATTTGTCCCACTTCTTGATCTAATTTTAGCCAAAAAAAAAACTCTTGGCAAGTCCATTTAAACATTCAAATCCCCTCAGAATCCCCCTTTCTGGGAAGCAGGCAAAGACACTGCCGGCTTTGGTTAATGATATTTTAAGACCACTTTCTGTGTAGCGTTTAGTCGCAGCTGGGCAGAGCAGAGCAACCCCTGCTAATGATAATCGCATTTTTTAATGGCTAACCACATATAGACAGAGTAAACACTTTCTTGTAGTACTATTTACCTTGATGATCTGCAGCGGCTTCGTCGCACATTTTTTGGCTCTTCTAACAGCTGATTTTCTTTCGGGCGAAGGTGTGCCTGTCTTTTCACACAGATCACAAATTGAATTAAACTGGAAGGCGCGTTCCTCGCACGCTGTCAATTGGCAATGAATGAAAGCAGCCGACGCCAGTTAAAAATAGGGCAGATGCACGTTTAGGAGCGTCCAGTAGATATTCTTGTCGTTTCTCCACCGTCAGTTACCGCTCTTGTTATATATCTTCAATTTACGTACTAAAAAAAAAACAAACAAATTTCCGGGAGCGTTTTTGTTGGGTGATGGTTCTGACGGTTGCGTTTGTTGTTAAAAAATCGAGTATAAAAAACAAAAAGTGACGGCTGTTAAAAAAAAGTCGCCAGTGTGACCGGGGAATATACCGCCCGACCATAAGAAATATACCGAAAAGAACGGTCTCATTAAAAAAAATACAGCAAAAATACCAACGAAAATCATATTCCTCGATATTGATATTCTGTTTAATATTACCAGATAAATAGGATACTGAACCATGAACAAATAATTTCAACTGATAGATTAAACAACTTTCTACAAGATTGACAAATTTAAAAAACCCCGTTTATTGGATTTCGGTCTAAAACAAGGTTTGAACAAGTAAGGTCAACAAATAAGTCCCTTTTGTTACATGGCAACTACACAGAAACTACACATCGACAACATATTTACTGACTATGGGCTATCGTATACCCTATTTCTGAATAAATGTTAAAATACTGCTTTTCAAGCTGCTTTGAAGCCTAAGAAGTGATGAATTTGTCTCGTTTTGAAATTGTTCATGCATTTAATTAGATGCCCATATATATGTACATCTCGATGCCGACCCACATTTTTGGTATCATTCAGAAGACTATAAACTACATTTTCGTTAAGATTATTTGGAGATTATTTATACATACCTTGTAGGTATATAAAAATGGCTATAAAATCGGTTATTCCGTTCGTTGGACAAACATTTTATCAATCCCCATATGCCCTTCCGTAAAAGGGCAGCTTATAAAATGCTCCCTTAAGGAAAAAGAGGGTATGGACAACAGCCAAAACGGCCCAAAAAATTCAACGCATGCAAGGTAAAGTCCACCCCATTGCCTAACATAACGTGAAAACGTTTTGTTAGCTCACGCATCTAATATTGCAGTTTTTGGCCGCAAATAATAGATTTAAAAATTTTACAATGGCTGGTGGGCAACGCTCTTTAACGCTCGTGTCGAAGATAGTTGTTTTGGGGGCTATTGTTTTATTTGTTCACTATAATTTGGGCTACAAAGTGTTAGGGCTACTCCTTGGAAGGAAACCCATAAATTATAGTAAAGAGATAACATTATCGAATAACTAATCTCCCATGAAACAGTTTACTTTGATTTCAGCAATTTATCCATTATTTTAGTAACTCCCTTGCTCATTTCAAATCCGCCCGCTATAAAAAATCCTCGCCGTCCTGTGAAGTTTATAAAATTTTTCCCTGGGAAATTGCTGAGGATCTTCGGAAAAAAACCGGGTATGGACGGCAAAACGACCCAGAAAATGCAAACCCTGCAAGGTAAAATCCACCCCACCAGATTTACATACATGACGTATGGGCGCCAGCGCCGTGGAATGTAAAGGAAATTGTTGGAATGAAAAAGGAAATTGTTGGGATGATGTTGCCTCCACAAAATCCCTCAAAAAGTCTCAATAAAATATACGGTCTGACCTCAAAATATACCGCAAATATAACGTATTCTTCGTTTTTGATATTCTGTTTAATATTACTAGCTGAATAGCATATTGAACCCTGAACCAATAATTTTGACTAATAAATGAAACAATTTTCTTTAAGACTGACCAATTTTAAAAACTCCGTTAATGGATTTCGGTCTCAAATAAGGTTTAAACAAGGATGCTCAACAATCAAGTATAAGAAACAAAAAAAGTTGGGTGGCAGTGATCAAAATATACCGTCACATTGTCATTAGTACCAGAAACGAATATGTAAATACTTTTTTACCGTAAAATACTCAAATGTTGCGAGGGGAATGTTCCGCAACATTTTGAAACTTTTTCCAAATGTTGCGAAGCGTCACTATGTATTTGCTTCATGGTGCTACTACACCACACAATTTTAGTTACATGACCACGATAGTTTCCACGATAGTGGATCACTATATATCCGCAGGTGAGGTGAGGTTCGTATGAGCTTTGCAATTTTCTTTGGCTATTTTTGTCTGTTGTCCCTATCTTTCGATGGCCCAGGTGCGATCAAGCTCGATCGATTTGGCGGTAATTTTGAAAATAACCAATGTTGTTTCAAATATCTTGAAATGATTGATTAAAGTGCTGAAATATATACGCAACAACTAAAACTAGAGCTAATTAATAACATATTTACATATATGTAGGTATTCTATTGCTTCTGCAGCGTCTCTCCTTATTTCTGTATGTATCATATACATATGTTCATATGCATGAGTGTGCTCTATATGCATGTACATATGTATGTGTAAACATCAATCTGCATGTGAGAGCAAAATAGTATGTAGTAAAATTTCGTCCCTATTATAAATAAATATGCATTTGTGTATTTCGCTAGAAATCAGGCAGAGAAATTCATATTTTTCGTTGTACCGTATGTAAAACACATTTTTTTAAACGTCTTAAAACGACACTGCGTACGGTGACACTGTGCAAAAGAAATTTGAGCCTCATTTAAATTATCTCCAGAGCTGCGCGCTAAAATTTAATCTATGTCGTGGTTACAACGGTTACACTAATAAAAATCCAAGCGAAAACATATACCTATTTTTGGTGGATACATGATTTTATTTAATATTGCTTGTTTGGTGGAATATATAATCATATTACTTTACTTTACTCAATTTGGAGCAAATGAATATGAGGAAGGAATTTGGCGTTTTATTTTGAAAATAACACTAGCAATTTTGGCTTAAAATACCCTTAATTTGAGCGTAAATACCAAACAAAACAAAAAAAAGGTTGTAGGCCAGGTAAGGTCTGGAAAGGAAGCACCAAGAGGGCAGTTAAACCCAAATATTATTTCTGCTTTTGTGGGATAATTATATGAATATATTTTACATATTTTTCATAAAAGAATAAGTTGATATTTATATTTCATTGAATACAAAGTGTGTTACATAGCAGAGGTAAAGCTTGTGCTCATTTCAGCGCTCTGAGTAGATAGGCAAAATGCTGATGATGTTTTTTCAATTTTTTTCGATCGATTTAACGAAAAAATTTATAAAATTAAAATTGTATTTAGCATCGCAGAGATTTTTGAAGAAAATAGTATCGAATGGTATGCGCGGTATTTAATATCACTACAATATAATATAAGAGCAAAACAAATAAACTGCACACGCTCAAAAGCTAAGTGACGTTCCACTGCTGCCCCTTTTGCTGGCATTTTTAGGACGTTCTTAACAACAGTGCTGCCACCCGCCAGAAATTCGCGCTGCCAGACCGCCTAAAGTATATATTTTTACAAAATGGTGGCTTCTCCTATATTTCTTGCGCGGAGAATTTCGTTGTAGCAGCGATTACGAACAAAAACCACGCATTTTAGCCCAAAACTAATTAAAATTGTAGTGCTAAAACACTTACAGCAACGGTGGCTGTCCCGTTTGGCTGGAATACGCGTGTGAAAGTCAATGTGCAGAGTGCACAAAGCAAGTGAAAATTGTATTTCCATCGTTCGAGTAGCAGGAGAAGCAGCAGCACCACAGAGCAATAAAAAACGCAAGCAAGCATAGTGCGTGTGTGTGTGTGTTTTTTTTGTACGTGTGTGTGTATGTGCATGTCGATTATGTGAGTGTGTGTGTGCGCAAAGTGTATGCAAAAAAGAAGAAGAAAAACAGAAGAGCATTACAAAAAGTAGAAGGAAAAAAAAACAGCGTATTGTTGGTCGTCTGACGACGAGTTTCACGCGCCCAACAGCACCAACAAAATCAAAGCAATAAAGAAAGAGATAGAGCGAGAGAAAGAAAGAGACAGAGACAGAACGAGAGAAGCGAGAAAACGTAAGGAAAATCTACAACAAGTGTGCGAAAATTAATTATTACTTAAGTGTGTCACTAATTTCATTTGGAAAACGTCAAAGTAGAAGACGTCGCTGTCGCTGTTGCAGTAGCAGAAGTTGCGTAGCGTCAAAATCGAAACGGAATTGAGGAGAAAAAGAGAGAAAGAAGGCCCTGTTGATGGTTGGTTTCCTGCAGCGGTGGGGAGGGGGGGGTCAAACGGGGAGTCTATTACGAATTTTTTTTTTGTTTTTTTTTTTTTTTTGTTGGGTGGTAGAGCAATACAAACCACCGACAGGCGACAAAAGACACGGACGGCGAGCAGAGGCTCAACAAATTTTCTGAAAAGGAATCACAAAGCGCAGTAGTAGCATCATCGTCAGAGGAAGAGAAGCAGCAGCAGCAGTGGAAGCAACAACAAAGCAAAGCTAAGCGTCAGCAGCAGCAGCAGCAGCGGCGGCAGCACCAGAAACAACAACCCACCACCGTCAGTCAGGCCCGTTGTCGTCGGCGTCACCACCGACGCGTCGAAACGCCGTTGCCGCTGCCGCTGCCACTGTCGCTATCACCGCCACCCCAACAGACAAATGGTCTTGGCTCCTTGCTCCTGTCCTGGCTATGCTCCTGATTTTTGCTGACGCTGCCCGAGGAAAAAAAAAAAGAAGAAAAAAAAGATTTTTATACATATGTAAAAATATTGTTGCATTGTTTTCCCAGAAAACGGGGGTTCTCCTTTCCCTCTCCCTCTCTCTATCTTTCTCTCTCTCTCTTTATCTCTCTCTCTTCTGTTCCGTGTAGTTTAGTTTCCAGTTTTTAATTTTTTTTTTATCTGTTTAATCATCTTCGTCTCGGCTCTCACCTACGTCATCTCTTCGCTTTCCAGCTGTGTTCTGTGCAAATTAACCAAAATATACATTTCCGGCCGCCCGCGCCCCCTCGCTGAGCATTCAACGGCCGCTGTTACCCACCCTCCCCCCTGCAATATCTTACCCTCTGAGGAGACTGTGGAGAGAGACCGGGCCCGCCTGCTGCTGGAGCCGCTGCCGCTGCCGCTGGGAGGAACCCGCTGCCTGGAAAGGGGCTCATCGGGCACATTTACCCTGGATTCATGGTGAGCTCAAGAAGAAGAAGAAGACATCTGCCCAGCCGGGCGTATATTTAATTATTTGTTTGCCTAATTCGATACCCAATGGTGTCCCCCTACCCCATGTCCCGCCCCGCCCTGGTCGAGTCTCATGTGTCATCTTCCCCTGCCCCAGCAGGCTCGAGGTCGTTGCTGGATGGAAGGGTTTCTGGGTTAATGTTAATGGAGGAAACTATTCTTCAAGCGGGTTATCATCAACTCAACGGAATCACTTAGAGTGCAACAGTGCTACACAGGCATAGCCCATATACGACCTGTGGAAGAGTCGAGTCTATTATTAGTTGGATACCATACCAGAATTACTGCTCATTTCTGGGAAACGCTTACCAGATAAGGCCAGATACCAGACTACTCAACTGATCCAGATCTTTATCGCTACACTCAGATATGGAGTGGCACTCTAATGTACCAGGCAGGCACCATTGTAACGCAATTAAAACGATCTGTGTCTGAAAAGGAGAATACAAATATTTGAGAAAAGGGAAATATTCACTTTTTTTTTTTTTTCGTAATTTGAAACGTTTTGTTCAAGGCAGGATTTCATGAAATTAAAACTATAATTAATAACTAAACTCCACTCTCAGTAATCTGAGTAGAAATATTTACAGTAATCTCTCTCCCTCAGTTTCCAGTGTAATTCTGTGACTAGTTCCATCTCCCTCTCACTGCTGCTTGGCGGCTTCTCATTATTTCTCTTTCCAGGCAATGAAATACATATTTCAGTCAAATTCCTGTTGATCCACACTTAAAATTGCAATTGGATTGATCCCATCGGTGAAAGATAGAGATAAAGATAAAGAGATAAACCCCGTCACCTGATATTTTCTTACGAACTCTGACCATTATCTCTTTCCACCTGCATTCCCCTTATCCGAATCCGAATCCGCAGTAGTACGAACCAGTACGTACTCACCCTTAAGGCACATTTAGATCATTTTCGAGGAAATTCCCTAACAATTTGCAACGCTTATCTCGGGCCCGAACCGCCCATTTCCATTTCTTATCGCCCTCCCCACTCCCCACACGTGCATGTTGAATGAGTGGAGAAGAGGCAGCGGCACAGGCACAGGCAGATGTGAAGTGCCAAGAGAGTTAGTCACAGCCGAGGCCACCTGATTAGAGACGCATAACAAAAAAAAAACCCAGCTCTGAATTTGAAGTGTTTAATTAATAAATAACGTGCTAATAATGCATTTAATACAAAAAAAAAAAGCGAGACCAGCTCCGAGGCACAAGTGGAAACACGGGGGGAAACAACAAAATACATAAAAAATGCTGTTGAAAAATGAGTCTTCCCCTGCGGTCCCGTCTGTCTCTGCCTCCACCAATGAGGCCAATGGATGGGTAGCCTCGATTCGGTTCGGTTTTGCTTTTTATTGGATTTTTGTTGTTTTTTTTTTAAGTATACATATGTATGTATTTCGTGTTACACAGTTGTTGGATAGGATAGCCTTTGATGTCGGGGTTTTTGTGCGCGCTTTCATATTTTATTATTAGTCATTTGGCTTATTTATAATGTGCCGTTAAAGTTTAACTTTTATTAATCTGCTCGGTTGTGCTTTTAATTTATAAATGCTGCTTATCTGATTGAAATGTCCGTCCCGTCCCATTCGCCCACTCAACTCGAGTGTCGATTTATTGATGTCGATTAGAAATCAACGAAACAGTTGCCTCTGTCCCAGCCCCAGCCCCCATTCCTCCCATCTCTAGCACACCTTGCTGTCGATGGTGGGGGGTGGGGATACTCTTTCCTTTTCCTTCCGTTCTCCATTACATAAGAGAATTAATTAGCATTTCTGGACTGAGTTGCTAAGCGGCTTGATCTGAGGCTGGAGCTGCTGAGCCGCCCCATAAAAACTACCTCAAAGTGTGAGCAGCGCAGCGCAGCACAACTCTACTCATCGAGATGTGTGCGTGAGTGGGTCGGTCGTGTGGCACAGAACATAGTTTGTTAGACTCATTAGTGGGCGAAATAATAGTAGATAACTGACTGGGTACGGAAGGAACACTCCCAAAACCATCAATAATTTTCTGTATTTACTGAAGTTTCAGTACAGTTCTCGAGTACCTGTTCAATTTTCCGGTAAAACCAAATTAATTAAGAAGACCGACCCGACCCTCTCTCACGACCCGACTTCTCACGGTATCACCTCTGTGCAAACAGTGAACTAAATCAATCCCAGTTACTCGGTTGCTGCTACGTGTTAACTCCATTTAGCGATAAGATAATTAGCACACACAAAGTGCTTATTAAAATATATACATGTACATACATACTCACATACATATACATACATATATATGTATGCACAAAGACCCACCGACCGAGCGAGATATTTGTAGGGCTGTCTGTTGTCAGCCTTTTAATATTTATTTTCTCTATATTTATAATGTACAACAACAAAAAACACAAAAAACACAACAAAAAAAACAGTGAGGAGAAAAGAATTTAAGCTCTTGTTAATCAGTGTTAAATCAATGAGCCGAGTCGGGACCAAAATGGGTGAGAATATAATGTAAGAGCGTGTTAAATGGTGCCATAAATCTTTGGCCTTGGCTGTAATTCGATTAAGGAGAGGGTAACGGTCGAAGGATAAGAAGAACAGAACAGGAACGTGCAAGGAAGGAGGAGAGTGGTTGCCGCCGCCGCGCAACAACAGTTTCACATGCAAAGAGCTCATTTAAACACTCACACAAACAAATAACGACAGTTCCATAAACACTAGATGAAAAGGGACAACAATACGAGTAAGGACAAGAAATAACAACAGGCTAAAGAAAAGTAAAGTAAAGAAAAGAATGGAATGGAAAGAAAAAAAAACGAGCCCCAGCCAGACACATGATAGAAGACGCAACGCACCCCGTACCCCTAATGTGTGCCCCTTCAGACGACAACACATCCCGGCATATAAGTAACACGAAACAATTTCCAAATGAAGCGCGGATAAGCCGCAAAATCCTTAAAATACTCGATAAAATTACATAAAACTAATCGCACAAGCGCACGCACACTCACACACACAGATAGAGACGGAGGCAGAGACAAACAGATAGACAGACGCACACACAGCCATAGAAGAGAATTGGCTGGATGGGACTTGGGACTGTGACTACTGCTGCTGCTGTTGCTGCTGCGAGAGGGGGACGGACAGACAGTTGAGTGGCTGCTGGCTGGCTGACTGGCGGTGGGTAACGGGAAGCCAGAGTGCGAGCAACGCAACGGGGCAGAGGAGAGGCGACGGCGTGCAAAATGATGAAGGTATCTACACCGACAATCTGTTTAACAACTTCATGAGCAAAATCCAACAAATCGTATGAAACGAAGCCGACAGCAGACACGACAGACGACCCCCGTTCGGATCGGTTCGGATCGGGCCAATGGATGCGCACAGGTTAGCGCTTGGCTAAAGGGTGGTGGTGGTGGTTGGGTGCGGTATGGGGGAAGGGGCCAGCGTTGTGGGTCGTTTATTTGGCTTTTGGAACATTGACTCGTCGTCCAAGGTGTATTGATATAAGGTGTGGTCTTGCCAGAAACTGCTCTTAAGTTAGGTAAATATTTTGCTGCAGTTGCGTTTGCGATAACTCGGACGCGCATTAATCCATCACCCTATAAGAATATACCATGGACTCGTCGTCGTCTCGTCATCATCATCATCATTGCCGACGGCGACGACGACCGACGACGGCGACGTTGCTTGAATAGATGCTCAATCGTTTGGGTTGAATGAAGAAAAGCATGTAGAGTTGTAACAGTATGTGTATGTGTATGTGTGTGTGTCTGGCAGAGATTGGAGCATGAATAGGAATGTGATGTGGGGGGGGGGGACGAGACCAAAGGAGATGCTGGAGGAGCATCGTGAGTGCCACTGCGGTGGCATAATGTTCTTGTTGATGTTGAGTAATGGGCATAACAACTGTAAGCTGGGATGCCGCCTGTCCAGACCTACTACGAGTCGTATACATACATACACATCTAGAACTTGGAAGTCGAAAAATTTCTGAACAGAAGCACACAAAATTCCATTACTAGGGAACCCGAGGGGCTCTACGGGCCAAAAAGAAAAGAGAAATTTGTTTTATGACTTTTTGGTTAAACGGCCAAAGCTAGTCGAGTGTCGTCTCTCTCGCTCACGCCTCTCTCTTTGTCTCTGTCTCTTTTCCCTATCCCTATCAGTGTGCCCCTACTTTACTAGCCTTTGTTTGTTTCTTTGCCCCTTCTGCAACCTCTGTTTTGACTTGTGAAAATTTGGCTTTCACAACACGAACCAACACGTTACATACATATGTACATACTCGTCGTATTCGTACGGGTATATCATCATACATACTAGTGCAAACATACATATGTACATATGTATGTACGTACGTATGGATATGGCTCGGCAAAGTGCCTACCAACCAACATTTAATGGGATTTCCGTACTTGACACGAACCCTTCAAATAGACAGATGCAGGCACCGTTACACCGTACCGAGAGGTACATATGCTATGCCATAGTATGAAGAGTGAGTGCCTTATGCCCCCGGACCGGACCCGGACCGGACCGGACTGGGTCGGACAAATGCCTATGACGAACTCAATTGGCCATGCTGCATGATAACATTTGTGTGTCTGTGTCTGAGTGTGTGTGTGTGTGTTTGTGTGTGTGTGTGTGTGTGGTTCGGTTCGACTTGGTAATTAAATGGACTCCTCTCGGCACGGCTTAATAGACCAGCTTTTTGTTGGTCGTTGGTCGCTGGTTGGTGTGCCCTGTGGAGTATAGAGGAATGCGTTAGTGATGGGCACTTTGGTTCTTTTTGTTTTTTGGTAGTATTCCAGTGGTTCCGTTGCCTGATGAACCAGACAATCAATTGTTTATTTAAACCACAAAGAGGAATAGAAAATCAATTTCAGAACAATTTTATTTTCGTCAGTATTCGTCAGAGCTGTCAGAGTTTTATGTATATTTTAGTGGTTCCATTCAATTTACTATTGATTTAGAGGGTTCATTTACCATATCATAAAAGGAACACACTTGAAAGAAACCAATGAACAAACAGGAATAAATAAGTTCCTGGTGGTTCGTGTATTTGCCCTTTGTTCGGAGTCTATGGGTATTCCTGTAGTTCCAATGCTGACAATATACATATGTAGTTCAGTGTACTTTCTACTAAACTAGTTTATTTATTCCTGAATTGAATGAGAAACACAGAATGAGAAAAGCAATCAATAAAAGAACTATTGGAGTCAGTTGTGAGCAGCTCTCCTTTCACAGTTCAGTTCCACTCAATTGAGCAAGTTTATAACGAATGAACCGAAGTAAGTTTGCGGTAAACAACCCTTAAGAATTATAGACCCCTAAATGAATACCCTTCCTTGCTTCTGGTCGGTCGGTCGGTCGGTCGGTCGGTCGGTCGGTGGTGGGGGTCAACTAATTTATTTACTGCTATATCACTTAAATTTCTCCATCAGCCGGGGACTAACCTAATAATCTCTCGCCGAGCGGATGGAACGAACTGGGGGTTGGGGGTGGCGGTGGTGGAGGTGGTGGGGCTGCTGATAAAGTCTCAAGTTTATCGGCCACCCTTAATGTACAGTTACGGCGCATTCATCTGGCGGCAGTGGAATTTTAAGTTGTCTGCCTCCCTGCCTACTACTGCTGCTACTGCCCTGCCTGATGTCTGCTGCTCTTATTAACGCAGCGTGCTCTCTTTCGTAGTTGTTGCTATTGCTGCTTGCTGCCTATTTGTCAGTCAATTAGTCAGCTTATTGGCAAGCGATGATTGCAGAGAGAGAGAGAGAGGGAAAAAGAGAGAAAAACAAGCTACAGCTAAAGCAAAGGAGAGCTGCAGAGCCAGTTAGCCGACAGCCAGCAGTCGACAGCTTTTCCATTTCAAAATTACACTCGGCAAACGCACACACAACAATCACACCCAGGAGTGCTGTAAAAGAGAGCAAGAGGGAGCGAGACAAGCATAAACACGTATAGAAAAGAGGCAAGCTCAGGCTCAAGGTATATTCAATAGAAGGTAAGGCACGAAAACTGTACATAGTCCGTGTCATAGGATAGGTCCAGCTCAATCATAGTTTGTTACTGGGGCAGATTTTTTTTTGGTCGATCCCTAAGTGTGCCTTACCTTCTAGTTAATATACATTGCTCGGGCTTTGCTTACTTTTTTTTTTTACTCTCTGCTTGTCTGCCGCAACACCCTCCACACCCCTCCCCTTCCCTCCCGCTCTTTTATTCATTCACTCGCGTCCGTTTAGCCGCGTGCGTACACACAATTTTCCGCTACTCATGCTACAAATTGTTTATTGAATTTCCTCTTTCTGTGGCCCATGTCGACAGCGTTGCCACGCTGTTGTTGCTGCTGTTGCTTGCTGCTGCTTGCTGACTGCTCTCCAAGTTTTTATTTTCATTTACATTTCTCGCTTTGTTTTCGTTCATGTTTATGGGCTGTTTAGAAAACAATTTGCCACGGCGGGGCGGGGAGGCGACGGCTGGGCTGTGCTGGCCTGGCCTGGCCACCGCACAGCCATTGACTGGAGTGGAGTGGACGGAGAGGAAGAGAAACGAGTTGTTAATCTGATGGAACTTTATAATACGCGATGACATTAATTGAGAGACAGACGGACACGCCAGTTGAAATTGACAGCATTATTGGCCTTAAATTTGCACGCAGGTCAGCCCCGTCGTCCGTTGATGAAGAATAGCAGGAGGAAGAGAAAAACAAAAAGAGGAAGAACCATAGCCATAGCCATTGCCAGAGCCAGAGCAACACAACAGCCAAGCAGCTTGGCTGCTCTGCCTGACTCACAGAGTACTCGAAAACGTCACGTAGTCAATGTACAGACTGCTCTCGCTCATGCTCTCTTTTCAGTTACGCTATCCTGCTCTTGCTCCCTGGCACTGGCACTGCTGGCCTGGTCTCTCAGTATAGTATGGCTCTCCTTTTGTGTCTGTGTGTGTGTGTGTGTACCCTCTCCTCTCCCTTTCTCACAGTGTGCCATAATTTGTGGTATTTTAGGGTAAGGGTGGCGGAAGGGAGGCGGAAGAGCCGGAGAACGGCACTTTTCGGTGGTGGCAAAATGTGGCTCTGTTCGAGCCTTTCGTTTTGTCTTTTTCAGATTTTATGGCTTTGTGCGTTTACAACGTCGCTTTTTGTAGTACATTTGTTTTATAACAGACCCCGCCGACACACCGCCGCCTGCCCCCCTCCAAAAGCTACCACAGGCAGAGCCAGAGCCCAGAGCCCAGAGCAGAGCGAACAAAACAGAGACCCAAAGACAGAGAGCCCAGAGTGCCAGCGGGAGAACAGCAGGAACAGAAGAGCTTAGCACACTGCTTGCAGTTATTACACAATTTTTCCCCAAGCGCCAGGGGCCCAGAGGCAGAAGCCAGCCAGCCAGCGAGCCAGCCCCCACTGTCGCCCGGCAGGTGATGGGGACTGGGGGGTGGGGTGTGGGGTAGGGGGTTGGGTGGGTTTGAGGGATTCAGCGGGGGATTCAGTCGCGTGCCCTGCGCCGCCACCTTCTGTTTGTGTTTATACGAAATTTTTCCACTCACGACTCCCTCATAAAAAAGTTTTGTGCTGCCAGTTAAACCAGCAAGCAGTAACCAGTCAGACCCAAAACGGCCCGGCCCGACCTGGCCAGGCCAAGCTAAGCCAAGCCAAGCAGGGCAGAGTAGAGAACAGCCCAGGCCAGAGGAGCTGCCAACCTGGTGTGGCTGCTGATGTCGTTGATAAGTGTCGGCCCCAAAACGCAGACGACCGTCCGTTGCACAGTGGTACAAAACTGTTAATTATGGTTATGCCAATGAATACTAAATGGCATCTCATAGCAGAAATAATCCATTAATATTTTGGAATTTGAAATGGTAAATATCGACTGGACTTATTTGCATTGTTAAAGAAAACAGTTGTGGCACGTTAAAAGTGAACCATAAATATTTAAGCAAATTCACTTTAGGTGAGCATTTATTTATTGGGGTAACAACATTCTTCAGCACAGCACACACTATTGCAGGGTAGTCGAACAAAAGAGGGATGAAATATTCTCATCCCCCCGCCATAGAATGTAATGAATATTTCATATGAGTGTTTGACTTGGGGGAGGGGGGGAGGGAAAGTGCCACTGCCACTGCTACCGATACCGATACCACTGTGCAACCCCAGGGCTAGTCGTGTGTGCGTTCGTAGCCTGCGCTTTCGGTCCGCCTCCGTCGGGATCGTTTCGCAGACCCGTTGCTGCCTGTTCCTTCTCTCCCTAGCCCCGCTGTCGTCAGTCATTTAGGCGGCGTGTCGTGCCTTATTGAGTGTAAATCTGTCGACAATACACACATACATTCTCATACATATATGTGTGTGTGTATGTATGTATACCCTTTTTTTTGCAGTCATCGCGCGCTCCCACTGGCACTGGCACTGCCACCGCTGTCGCTGCATTTAATTAATTGATTTTAATTGCCATAATTTGTGTGCCGCTGCCACACAACCGCAACACCGTCGGCATTCCTGATGAGACGTGAACGCACTGTGTGTGTCTGTTGCCCTCTCACTCACTCACTCACTCTCTCTCTCTCTCTCTCTCTACCTCTCCCTCTGTCAGTGTGCATTAGCCATGATATTGATTCATAAGCAAATTTAATGATAATTCACACTGGGGTGGGATGGAATGAGATGAGATGCGATGAGAGAGAGGATAGGGCCCATGAGAGGATGCTTACTTAGCCGTTGGCTCCTCGTTACAGTTATTCGCGGAGTTACTTGAGCGGAAAATCTGTTTACAGCTGCACGCACACTTGAGAGGCAGCAGCACCCCAGACCCAGAGAACCCGGACAAGAAGAAGCAACAAAAACAACAACAACAAAAAGAAGAAAAGAAACCAAAGCAAAGCTGAACATAAAAAAATTGAATTTAAGATAACTAAATAACGACGAATTTCGAATACCCTTTAATCGGCTCATCCATTTATAAGTCAAGTTCTTATTTTTTATTCATGAACAGAAATTTCATTTCTAAGAGTACAAATTGTAAACCCATGACAGTCTTTCGTTTCCTCATATATGGGCTATAAACATAATATCTGATTAATAGAATATTACACGCTGAAAGGGTATGCAAGCGGTACAAAACGAGTGAATGAACAACCCAAACCCAAACCATACGTCTGTCTGTCAGTCAGTTAGTCTGACATTCTGCAGTCCAGTCCCTCCTCTATTTTTACCTCCCTCTTCGAGACGGACGCATTAACATATGCAAGCGATTAAGTGGCAGAGAGACTCAATCGTCCGACAGCGTAAGCCCCTAATTTCCCGACCCCGTCAGCCGTGGCCCCCAGTCCCCAGCTCCCACTCCCAACCTCTCTCTCTCTCTCTCTCTCTGTCTCTCTTTCTTTCTGTGATACTCCATCGTTCGCACATTACATGGCATTATTTTTATGGATTATTTATTTATGCATGTTGATGTGAACTTCATCGCTTTATTGAAAAATACTACTGGTACTACTCCCCCCCCCCCACACACACTTTGCCACCACTCCGATTCGATTCCATCCGATCCGTTTTTTATGCATTTTCTCTGTGTTTTTTGCAGTTGAATTTTCATATCGTAGAGGGCATAAAAAGGCTTAACACTGGACCGGAAGCGTGTTTTTAAAGGGTGATGGCGGCCTCCACTCAAGGAGAAATTCGAGTGGGTCCCGGCCACCAGGTAAACGATGTCTATGTACGTACATAACTCTCACAAATCAGAAATTCAGCTCACGGTAACAACAACAAAAAAATTAAAAAATAAAAAAAAAAATACAACAACGAAGAACTACAAAATTAAACAATTATGCCAAAGAGAGAAACAAAAACAAAAGAAAAGAGAATATAAAGAAGAGATAAACTTTTTTTTTTTTTCAAAAGTTGTAATTTATATTCCTTTGTTCTTTCTCTTGAATTTCAATGAATTTCTCAACGTAAAAATCGTTCCCAAATTGCTTTATGGTGTATAGTCCTTAGAAGGACTTTGAAGAGGAAGTGCGGGAAATAGTAATTGCATTTCGCAAACAGTTTCTACTCGGGGTTATAAAACTCATAAAATGAACCAAAGATTACCAAAGAATGCCGGTACGAAATGGTATAAACATACTCGTACTGTATGCATGTTAATAAAATGTTCTATGTTCTAATGTTCTAAATAAATGTTAGAAAGATATTTCCCAAGGATTTCAGGCCTATTCCTTAATTATTTCATATATTAAGTGAAAAAAGACCTCACTCAGACTCTTTCAAGAACTTCTCAATTTCCTTCTTAGTTCCTATCTGAAGGCTTTAATATATTGACTTTCCTTCGGTAAAGGGCTACACGAAGAGCAATTTGTTTGAAATATTGTATGTCCATCGGCTAAACTCTCTTGTAAATAACTCCTAAACTCCTTGTACATAATTATTGCAATTGCGATACAATTGGCTCTCTTCATAGTTCGAGTTCTAATTGGTAGATGTTGAACCAAAACCAAAAAAAAAGAAAACCCACAGATCCCAAATCAGTATCCAGTATCCTCTGTCCCTCTCCCGCTCCTGCTCCCGCTCCCAATTCCCAATTCCCAACACCCGAATGAAATCCGTAGCACACATTATACATTATTCATACATAATCATGCATTAGTCCTAAGAATTTCTGTATCATCGTGTATCCATCCGGAGGGAATCTCCTGAGTGGAAGGTTCCCTCCTCGCAGCCTTCAGGTGTTGTCTTGCGGTGCGTGGATTGTGTTTTTTGTGATTGTGTGGATTGTGTGCGTGTGTGTGACTAACAAAAACAAAAAAAAAAAACAAAAACCAAAAACTAAATTGAGCGCACACCTGTCGTCGGTTCGATAGAGTCGCGCTCGATGGAGTTTGCTCTCCTTTGGAGTCTTTTTGAACTAATCCCGAACATTTTCGTTTGTCTCCTATGACGACTGAAGGCAAAACTGCCCGATTATAATCCAATCTCAAGCTTCCCCATCGACAAGGAAACCGATGAACGTGAACTAGAGGAATCAAGATGGAGTCCAGGCGTTGTGGCCGATGGCGATTTGTTAATGTTCTTGCGTGCTGCCCGCTCGATGGCTGCATTTCAAGGAATGTGTGATGGTGGACTAGAAGACGGTTGTTTGGCTGCCAGTCGCGACGACACAACAATTAACGCACTCGACGTGGTAATTATCCTTACATATATCCTATATGCTATATGCTAATACCCATCTTCTTAAACCAGCTACACGATTCTGGCTACGATCCAGGCAAAGCTCTACAAGCACTAGTGAAGTGCCCCGTTTCGAAGGGCATCGACAAGAAGTGGACCGAGGACGAAACGAAAAAGTTCATCAAGGGTCTGCGACAATTTGGCAAGAATTTCTTTAGGATCCACAAGGATCTGCTGCCGCACAAGGACACCCCCGAGCTGGTCGAATTCTACTATCTGTGGAAGAAGACGCCCGGCGCGAACAACAATCGTCCGCACCGGCGACGCAGACAGAGCGCCTTGCGACGCAATCGTGTCACGCGCGCCAATAATAATACACCTCCCAAGAAGGAGGATACACCGGAACCACAAACTGCGACGACGGCGGCGACGGCGACGGGGTCGGCGTCAGAGACGGCGAGTCGCTCATCGCCCGCTGTCTCCAAGGAGGAGAACAGCTCTCTCACCGAGGACGACGCCAGCGAGTGTGACAGTGATTCGAGTCTGACCAACAAAAGGGATGAATCACCCTCTAGGATGAGGACGCGCAACAAACAACAGAATAACAACAACAACAACAGCAATAACAACAACAGCAGCAGCAACACCACCACCAACAGCAGCAGCAGCAGCACGGCCAGCAATAGCGGGGGTGGCGGCGGTGGTGCGTCCGTCGGTGGAAGCTCTGCGGGAGGCGGAAACGCTGCAGCAGGCGCCACGGCCACCAACAGCACTTCAAAGGATCAGTCCACCACCAACAACGCTGTGGCCAATGGCAAGCGGCCCAAGCGAGGCTCCGAAACGCCCGATACCGGCGGTGGAGCCTCCTCGGTGGACAGTCCCAAGACTCCGACCAAGGCTGTCGCCGAGAGTTCGGCCACCAAGCGCAAGGGCGGCAAACAGGACACGCCCAACAAGAAGAAGCGCACCGAACAGGAGCAGGCGAACGACCAGGCAGCCAGTGCTGGAGTGGGAGCGGGCGGTGTCGGTGGATCGGAGGAGAACAGCAGCAGCTTGAAGGAGAAGAGAAAGCAGCAGCGGCCCGACAGTCCCGTGGAGAGCATGAACTCGGACAGCAGGCCGGACTCTGTGCTGGACGATGGCGAGTCGAATACCACGGACACGACCACCGCCGAACAGCAGTCGACCAAGGACAGCAAGGAGTTGATGCTCAACTGCAAGGAGGAGCGGGAGATGGCAGCCAATGATAGTAGTAGCCTCCACCTGGAGCCCAAAACCGAGGAGAAGTCCATCAAGGCAGAGGTCGCCTCGGAGGAGAGCAGCAAGGAGGCGCTTTCGATCAAGAACATGGACGAGGAGACGAACATCCAGGCTCCGAACAGCGTAGATGGGCTGCTGCTCAAGGATTCCCCTGGCAACACGATCCAGCAGGATGGCGGTGTGCCTCCGGTTAATCCCGTGGCAGCGCCCCTTACCATGAAGGTGCCGACCATTGCCACCGTGGAGGCGCTGAATGCCTCCGTGGAGCGCAAGGAGGCCATCGAGAAGATGGAGACGTGCGACAGCGATCCCGATCTGCTCAAGAAGCTGGCCACCATCAAGCAGGAGGTCTCTCCCCAACAACAGCATCAGCAGCATCAGCAACAGCAGCAACAACAGCAGCAACAGCAGCAGCAACAGCAACAGCAGCAGCAGCAGCCGCTGCAACAGCCACCGCAGCAGCAGTTGAATCCCATATCCATTCAGCCGCCACCTGCGTGTCCGCCCACGGAGGCGGTGTACATTAAGAAGGAGCCCATGGACGATTCGATGGATGCCACCTGCAATCAGAACAGCAATGAACCGCAGGACCTGAAGGTGAAGATTGAGATCAAGAACGAGGACTTGCTGAAGCACAACACGGGGGGACTGCCGCTCACGGGGCCTGGAGCGCCGCCCACATCCATGCATTCCCATTCGATGGCCGGTGGCGAGAGTGGGCAGCCGCCTCTGGGTGAGCCGCTGCATCTGTCGCATCTACCACACGGCCAGCAGCCGCTGCAGCCACCACCCGCCAGCTATCTGATCGATGCCCAGCTCAAGTATGGCCCGCCTGGAGGACAACAGCAACAACAACAGCAACAGCCTCCACAGCCGCCGCAACTGCACAGCGATCCGGCTGGACCTGGTGGTAATGGACCTCCGCCGGGCGGACCCAACACGCCGCAAAAGTACCCGCCCGAAATTGAGATGAAATTTACGCCGCAGGATCTCAAGTATCCGCCGCCACCGCCGCTGGACGCACTGAAGTACCAGGAGATGCAGGCGGTGGCCGCTGCTGCCGCCGCCGCTGCTGCTGCGGCTGGCAAGTACGATATGAAGTACATGATTGAGCAGCCGGGCAAGTATCCGGTGGAGCTGTCCGCCGCCCACCAGCCGCCATTGAAGCAGGGCTACCAGGATTCCCTCAAGATACCCGACGTCAAATCGGGATTTGGCCATCTGCCGCACAACATGGCCTCCCAGCTGGACGTGGCCCACAAGTACGGACCACCGCCCTCGTCCCAGGAGCAACAGCAGCAGCAACAACAACAACAGCAACAGCAACAACAACAACAACAGCAGCAGCAGCAGCAGCAACAACAGCAACAACAGCAGCAGCAGCAACAGTCCCAGCCGCCGGCCCATCAGGTGCCGCCGGGTGCGACGCCGCCACCGGGCATAGCCATGCCCAAGCCGCACTATCAGCACGATGTGCAGACGCCCCCATTGGGACGGCCCTTCGAGCCGGGAATGATGCACAAATACGGAGATCCTCTGGCGGCCAAATATGGTCCGCCCCAGCCGCAGGATCTCAAGTATCCGATGCCACCCGTTGTTTCCGCTGCAGGACCCGTGGACGTTAAGCCGTACGGCGAGAACCTGATAAAGTCTTCCCCGTATGGACCGCCCCCGGAGAGCCCCATAGATGCCTCATCGCGCTCAACGCCCGGTCAGGACAGCCAGGGCAGCAATAGCAACTCGCAGCCCTCGTCGATGGCCCCACAGCCGCAGCAGTTCCAGTCGCCGCATCCCTCGCCTCACATGCCTTCACCCGCAGGCGGCGGCCTGCCGCCTGGTATGCATCCCCAAAATCTCATCCACGGCCTACCGCAGGGTGGGGCTGGCGGACCCCAGCCACCGCCACCGCCCACATCCCTGCACCAGTCGTCGAGTGGGGCGCCGGGTGGTCCGCCGGGCATGCATCCGGGGCTGCATCCGGGACAGCATTCGCAGATGTCGGTGGCCTCCTCAATGCCGCCCAGCTCGATCGGGATACCACCCACGCTGTCGACGATGGCGCCCTCGCATATGCATCCCCACATGCATCCGCATCATCTGCAGCAGGTGCTCCATCGGCCGCACGACATGCCACCCAGCATGCATCCGCACGCGCCCATGCCCATGTCCCTTCAAGGACATCCGCAACATGGCCACGGACTGCCGCCCTCCCATGCCCCCCAACAGCAGCAGCAGCAACAGCAGCCGCCCGGAGGTCCCGCCGGCACAGTGCGCACTCCATCGCCAGCCCAGCATCCGCCACGCAGTCTGCACGATCCCCAGTCCCGGGAGCAGCCGCCCACGTCGCAACCATCGACAACGATGGCCGGATCCGGCGGTGGTCATGGCAATCCACACCAATCCCCGCATACGCATCGCACTTCGCCGCTGCCGGGACTGGCGGGGAATGGTCATCCGCCGCCGGGACTCATTGGCCACCCGATGCCCATACATCCGCATCTGGCGCATCTGCCGCCGGGTCATCCGGCCCATGCGGCTCTTGCACATCCCGGACACCATCTGCTGTCGCACTCGATTGCCGGTCTGGGGCCGGGCGGAGGACCAATCGCTCTGTTGGCGGGTCCCGGAGGACTAGGTCTGCCCGAGTCCGCCCTCAGTCGTCGCACCCCGCCCAGCCATATGCCCCACTCGCACGTCTCATCGGCACCGAATACACCCCATTCGGTGGCCTCGATGACGTCCAGCAGCATGGCTTTGACTACCAGCACGGTGCCGTCGTCGGCGTTCAGCCGTGCCAGTCCCAGCGTTCAGATCTCGAGTGGTGGCGCTTCAGCCGGACCTGGCAGCAGCAACAGCACGCCTGGCGGTGGCCAGAGCAACTCCTCGGCAGCCGCAGCGGCAGCAGCAGCTGCCCATCGAGCAGCCTCTCCAGCATCCAGTGTGAGCAGCCTCAGTCGCCAGAGTCCGCTGCATCCGGTGCCGCAATCGCCGCTCAGCCATCACCCCTCATCCTCGGCTTTGTCGGCGGCAGCGGCAGCCGTGGCCGAGCGGGATCGCCATGCCCTGCTGCGACAGCAGTCGCCGCATATGACGCCCCCACCCGTGTCGAATGCCTCGGGACTGATGGCCAGTCCGCTGAGCAAGATGTATGCCCCGCAGCCGGGCCAAAGGGGGCTGGGAACGTCACCGCCGCCGCATCTGCGACCAGGAGCCTCACCGCCGGTCATACGGCATCCGCAGATGCCGCTGCCATTGCCTCTGATTGCGCCGGGTGGAGGCATTCCACAGATTGGAGTGCATCCCGGCCAGTCGCCGTATCCGCATCCGCTGCTGCATCCCTCGGTCTTCTATTCGCCGCATCATCATCCTTTCAATTCGCCTTACGGCTATGCGCCGTACGGGCCTGGATTCCCGGCCTACATGAAACCCCCTCCACCGTCGGGGCCTCTGGATCCCGCCGCCGTGATGGCCGCCCACCATGCTGGCCTCCAGGGTCCGCCGCAGCAGCAGCAGTCGCGGCAGGATGAGCAGAACGCCGCCGCAGCCGCAGCGGCGAGAGATGCAGCCGAGAAGCAGCACCATCAGGCGGCGGCCGCAGCGGCAGCCCAGCAGCAACAGCAGCAGCAGCAGATGAAGGGCCCGCCCCAGCAGCAGCAGCAGGGTGGCCCGCCGCCCAACAAGCCGCCGACGCCAAAGACGCCACAAGGTCCAGGGGGACCGGGTGTGCCAGTCGGCATGGGTGGGCCCGGAACGCCGACGGGCCTGCCGCCGGGTGCCTATCCGGGCTCCCATATGCCCGGCTATCCGCCTGGTCCGCCGCACGGCTCACCCTTTGCCCCGCAAGATGGTCAGCCACACGGCATGAAGCCCACTTCCCACATGGATGCCCTGCGAGCACACGCGCACTCGGCCAACTCGGCAGGCATGGGCGGAGGCCATCATCCAACGGAGCCATGTAAGATTGGATAGTCGAAGGTGGTTAAAGAAGGTGTTTTTACGGCATATATTCCCTATTCTTGCAGTGCCCATTGACATTGAGCCGGATCCGGAGCCAGATATACCCAGTCCCACGCACAATATCCAACGTGGTCCCAGTCCCGAGGCGAAGCCGGACGACACCGAATGCCATCGCTCGCAGTCTGCCATGTGAGTATTACCAGAGAATCCTGGAGAACCGAGTGGAACAAACATTTTTATCTTCGAAATCCCTGATAGATTTGTGCGACACATCGATCGCGGAGATTACAATTCCTGCACGAGAACGGATTTGATATTCAAGCCGGTGGCCGACTCGAAGCTAGCCCGAAAACGGGAGGAACGGGATCGCAAGCTGGCCGAGAAGGAGCGCGAACGGCGGCAGGTGAGTTGAGCGGAGAGGAGAAGAGCAGTGTAGACCCTCTAGAGGATCCAGCTAATAAACCAATTCGAATTCTCTCCACAGCAGCAGCAACAACAGCAACAGCAGCAGCAACAACAGCAGGCAGCAGCCGCCCAACAGGCGGCTCAGCAGGCCAAAATGAAAGCGGAACTGAAGCCCCCGTATGCGGATACTCCAGCCCTGCGACAGCTCTCCGAATACGCACGCCCCCATGTCGCCTTCAGGTGAGTGCCGTGCTGCTGGACGAAGTGACTCTTCTATTCTTCTTCCTTCTTCAGCCTCTGGTGTTAGGATTCTGTTCAGTTATTTTCCCCCTTTTTCCCCGTACCCCCTTTTGCTCTTTCTTTATGTTGTGAGAGTCCGTTGAGTGACGTTGATTCTTGATTGTAATTATTTCAATATTCAATTTCAGTCCTGTTGAGCAGATGGTGCCATATCATCATCCAATGGGCCCCATGTACAGAGAGAGGTACAGTACCACAAAAAAAGCCTGAAAGAACCCCTCCACTGCACCATCATGCACCAATACACCCACCCAATACAACCTTTCATCCAACTCCTCCATCTCCACTTAGTATACCCTAAACACACTCCCCCATAATGGAATTCTTATCTAAAACAAATTGATACACAAACAGTGCGTTACAGAACTCAAAAATCAACTCTAAACGATTGAAAATTAATAACCATAAGAATTATTTGGATTTTAAATGGATAAAATGATATACTTGTCGTTTATTGTTAAGAAAAAATCATTTCTTATTCGATACTAAAATCAAAACAAACAAAAAATTACAAATCTAATCTAAAATTCGTGACTAGCAGATTCCATTGACATGTGGGCAGCCAGACGCACAACCGAGAAGTTCCCAAGAAAAGACGATTCCCTGCTCGAGAATACAGAATACGTCTTTTGAAAAAAAAAACCAATTGATTTGTTTGAGGGAGGAGGGATCTTTCGCGATATTTCTCAATTTTGCTCGCCCTTGTCAGAAGAGATAGGAAAAACATAGACAGAAAGAGTGGAGCCACGTCCGCTAGTTATGTTCTAATGTTAACTCTTGAACATAGTTTGTCCTCCTTCCAGCCAAAGATTTATTTTCATAGAATTTTAAAACAATACATAAAATATTTGTTTCCACTTTTCCTCTACTGTTTTGTATTCCGCTACCTCTGTCTCTCTCTTTTTCACTTTTCACACCAACACCACAGCTGTGTTGCTATCTCGTTCCCCTCCGCCAGAGGACGTACACAGAGAGAGAGAGAATAAGCAAGCGCGTAGAAGGCGTCCATTTCCACCACAAAACTATTGTATATCCTGTTCTGAAACGCACTGATAAAACCCCCACAATCTATCCCAGCAAACCAAAAGCAGCCGCAGCTTTTTTAGAACTCTTTTTTTTTGATTTGGTATCAGAAAAGCCGTCAAAATTTAAGCTTGTGTTGATTATTATTTGCCAATGCACCGTCCTACTCCATGCCATAACCGATACAACACACCCACACACATTGACATTCCCATTGCTGGACTGCACCTGCCTCCATCCCCGTGCTCATTCGGTGTATTTCGACTTATTGCAGGGAACTGGAAGAGATCAAGAACGCACAAGCCGCTGCGGCGAGTCAATCCCGCCTCGATCCGCACTGGATGGAGTACTACAGACGGTTGGTTATCATCATCATTAATGCTTCATTAATATTAATATTGTATATTAATATACCTACATTGTTCTATATATTTACAGCGGCATACATCCCTCACAGTTCCCACTCTATGCGAATCCGGCGATATCGCAGATGGAGCGGGAACGTTTGGGTATACCGCCACCGCATCACGTAGGCCTTGATCCGGGCGAGCACATGGTGCGTATGGTAGGCCACACTTCTTTTTTATACTACTATTATTCCATACTCATATTCACAAGATCAATCGTATTTGGAACGAACCACAAAACCACAAATCGAATCACTCTGTTGTCCACTTTGTCAGCTATATCTCTCACAAAACATGTTTAACCACATAAGCAGCGATGCTATAAGAATCTTCTACGTTTTGCAATCCAATCCCATACCCAAGCACGTGTACGAGTACTGTCTGTCATGCTGTGTTCATTTTTGTGCTAACCATACTCTTTGCCATGCCATGCTTGCCTCTTCTCTAACTTGGGGGGAGGCGCCCTAACCATCAGTCGCGCCATCTAACCCGCCAAATTCCATCTAACTCAACAAAAACTCAAACAAACGCATTAAAATAACGCATAAAAAACAACAAAAAAAAAAAACCAAACAAAAAAACACCAACCAATCTTCTACTGTTGGCATTATTCCACAAATGCAGCACTGGCTCTTCTCTTTTGAAACTTTCTACGATATTCAATAATTTTCAGATACGATTGACGAGAGAATATCATGCACACTCTCATACTCATTTACATTTGCCTTTGCATCCACAGCCGCAACCACCGGAGGCCGGTTTCCAACTGCCACGTGAGTTTGTATAGCCTCAAGAGGTTTCCCCCAAATCCCTGCTCTGTTTCCATTAATAAGTACACAAATAACGTGATGTTTTCTCTTTACTCCTTCTCTTTCTGTTTCTGTTTCTATTGTACTTTACGCTCGCGCTACTACTTACTTACTTACTGCAGCGAATGTTGGCCAATATCCACGCCCAAATATGCTTATACCTAGGGAGCCGCACTCGGATGTCCTGCTGCGCATGTCCTATGCCGATCAACTACAGGTTTCCCAAATCCAAAATTAATATCCTAACTCATTAATTACATATATACAGTATTTGCAGGCCGCCGAATTCCAGCGACAATCGCTGCACGACCAGTACTTTAGGTGAGTCTCTGTCTCTATATCCCCACTCAAATCCAAATTCAAATCAGGCACCACAACGTTCCTCCACCCTCATTGACATTTGGTTAATCATTATCTTGAGTTTGTGGCTTTCTTTTCCGTTTTTATCATCAACCGCCTATCTCTATATCATCCCCACAGACAACGGCCCAGATAAGTGGACAGCCGGCAATTGTAGAGACCAAGCAACTGAACAAAGAACATACTCCCTGGCCCACCCATCTCCTGCGGCCTTGAGGAAAATCCTTTGTGTGATTTTTGTGTTCAAACGTTTTACATTTTGTTTTCCATAAACACTCCATAATATCATCCTCGACAAGAACAACAACCAGAACCAGAACAATACCAGAGACAACGTATGGCATCTTGAGCACATCCAGAAACTAAGCGAACTTTAAGTTGCGCAACGTCCTCTCATGATTTTATGTGAAAAGTTAGTACATCTCACCATTCATTCACTGTACTCCTCTGCATTCCCCCTCCACCCCCACTAAGAATGTCACATAACATACTTTAATCCTGATCTAATTTATATTTTTGTTTGTTTTTGTATGGCACAGAAATCAGCTGCGTTGATGGGGATCATCGGATATTGGATCTTGAAAGACTACTGCAACAACAACAAAAACAACAACACCCACACGGACACCACGAGACACCACACACCACCACTCACTGACCAAGGCATACAGAATCAAAAGAGAAAAAACCTTCAACTACAAGAAAATCAACTACAAAACTAAACTAGACAAAACAAAACACGATGGTCGCAATATTTTAAGTATCCTCTTTATAGTGTATAGTGTTAAATTCTAAAACCTAAACCAACAAGATGTTAAATATCGTTTAAGATTACAAAACTGATAAGGGCAATGGAACAAATCAACCAACCAACAAAAAAACAAACAAAAAACATGGTACACACACACACACACTTTTATTGAGGTCTTCAAGCTAGTAAAGCGAGTAAAAATGTGCAGCACTTTGACTAAGATCTTTACGGATAGGCGAATTGATCAGATAACACTACTGCACAAAATTCAACTTTTTATTTCCGCTGTCGCCCAAAACGACTTTTTCTGATACCAAGTCTATTTAAACTTTTGTAAAGAAATATGGTTTTTTTTCTTGGTTTAGTTTTTTTAAAGAATTTTTTAAAAATGTGGTATTTTTCTATAGAGCTGGTGCTTCTATTTTTCACATAACTTAAGTTTCTTATAACTGGGTTGTATTGAAAATATGTATGAAAAATATTTTTTTTCGACTTTTCCTGAGTATTCAAAGTCAAAATTTCGGGAAAAAATACCGCAAAAAATTATGAAATTTTAATTTTAAATCTTAGTATCTTCCAGACGTTAAGCTGCAACTACAAAGTGCCTGGGTCGAATTTATAGCTGATTTTGTCAGCTTTTCAGAACTGCAAAGTTCAATACAACCAGTAAGAAACTTAAGTTATGTGAAAAATAGAAACACTACCTCTGAAGAAAAATACCAAATTTTTAAACTATTCTTTTAAAAAAACTAAACCTAGAAAAGAAACCAAAATTTTTTAAAAAATTTTAAATATCCAAATCTATCAGAAAAAGTAATTTTGGGCGACAGCGGAAATGTCGTGTTGACTAGTGTAACTAAGCAAAAGCAAACGCAAAAACCAACCAAAATACTTGCTGCAGGAGGCAAAGTACATAAATTAGTATAGAAAAAGTGAAGCAGTGAAGGAGTAAAGGGAAGGGGAGTCAATGGCAATGAAGAGTTCACAGAATTCATTTCAGATTGAGACATCAAAATGGATATTTATATTCGAGTGTATTGTACAAACGGGTTCGCGGACATGGATTTTCTTATATGACAAAACAACACTTACTTTGTACACTCTACTTCGCATAGATACTACGAAGAGTATAATTTAAATGTACTTCCAGCCACAAAGGAACTAATCTAATTTATGGATCGGATCATCGATGATGATCGATTGCTGCTTAATTTTTTTGACTGCTTAGCTAAAGAGGAACAGAATCCAGTTTACCGATTCCTGTAGTCCCTAGTGTGTTATTCTTGTGTTAGCCTAGAGACAGCTTTGCTTACCCACTAATTGCTACTCATTAATTTATTTTTTTTTTTTCTATGAATAGAGTATTATATAGAATGGGGCAACAGTTTTGTAAAAAGTGCATAATAAACAATGGAATATTAATTATGGGTATTATACATATGTGAATGATTTGATGCTGCACAGCAAATGAATAGTATCTGTAGGACAAGAGGGATGGATGCATTTGAGCAGCTGCAATTTATCGTGTGCTTAATTTATATTAGTAATTTATACAATTTACGATACGCAAAAAGGATCCATTATATACATACAAATATATTTAAAAAAGAAAAGGAGCAAAACAAAAAAGGTTTATATTAAATATAAGGCCAACAAAGGAAATGAAAATGAATGGCACGATAATAAGAAAAGGAATAAAAAGGAGGGAACGAAGGAGCGTAAATTATAAACTAAACAAAAAATGAATGCATATTTTTAAATAGGGTTTTTTTATTTCACATTTTGAATATACACATTGATATAAATATATTGTAGCTATATATATGTAATGTAGTTATATATACATTAAATTAAAGTTTATTGTAGAATTGTCTTGCAGCATATTCAATGGCACACACACACACACATGGAAAACCAACCATTTTTTGCGTAGTTAACATTTAAGATTGTAAAGTGAAAAATCCAGGCATACATATTTATATATACAAAACCCAACTCCCAAAAACACACACACACAAAATGCAGCTATATATTTGCATATGCTATATATACATATATACAAATTAAAAGGCATACAAATCCATTTACAACTTGATAAAAGCCCACACAAAAACATAAATTATTGAAACCTGTAAAAATTAAGTAAAAAAAAATAAAATTAGTTACATTAGTTACAAAATCCGAGAAAATATCTTCATTTAACAATGTGTTCGTCCCCTTTGACCCTCCCCCCACCTCACACAGACTCACGCATACGTACAGAGCTCTAAAACTCCCCGCCCCTCGCTAAACATAGAAACAGAGCAGCTCGGAATTGCAGATAATATATACATGAATTATTTAAAGAAAACAGCGATCTTTTTAATGGGAAAGACATCCATTTTTTATTTGTCTGTGACACTTGAAATTTTAGAGAAACCTGTGAGGAAAATATCCGACTTAGTGGAGAATAGATTTCTTGTCCGGCTCGGGCAGACTACATTCTTGGTCCGTAAAAATTAAAAATTGCAGACTTTACGAGTCTCTCTCCTCTTAGCTGGTGCTTCAAATAAACTCCAAGTTTTCTATATAACATTTTATATTTGTGCTAAATAGATAACCTAATTGTATATACCATATAGTTTCTTAGCTTAGGGATGACCTTATTTCACAATTGTTTAAATAATTGAGTACTTTTTAATCAGTGGCATGGTTATAAAGATAGAAAAAAATCTGTAAAATGCATTCCGTAAATATGATAATAAATATAGCTAAGGATCAAACAGATCTAGACGAGACGGGCAGCCGAGCAGGTGGCCACTGAAGTAGCGCTTTGTGGCTCCGCTGAGCTGCCATTGCCAATATCCACTAGTCCCATAGCCCCACCGGAGGCGCTGGCCAGCACGCGTTTGTAGTTGCTGCTGCATTGGGAGTCTGCTACGGAGCGACCGTCACCCTCGTCGCGACGACATAGTTCTGCCGCAAAGGGTGCCCCCGCGTTGCTCGTGTGAATCTCCAGGCGTCGCTCCAGAATATCCGCTGTGGTTAGCTCGCTGGCCTGGACCATACTGCTGGCGGGGACATTGCTCAGCCAGGGCTTGAGGCTGCTCTTCTTTTGAATGGTGGCTGCCTTGCACCGGCAGATAACATCCGCATGCTCACCGCAAATGGGGCAGGTGGCGCGGTCCGCGGCACTAATGGCACCGGACGTGCCTTCCACCTCGTTGCCTCCACCCACAACAGTGGGCATGGTGGCCCCCGAAGAGCTGCCACTCAGCTCCAGTTCGTTGACTGCATCCACTAGGGTTTTCAGGCCAGCGGCGGACTGTGGACAGCCCTCGCCCATGCCGTTACCCTCCTGCTCCTCGTAGTTGGGGCTGAGCAGCAGCTTGGAGAGCGGTGGGGCCAGTCCCAGGCCCAGATTGCGCTCATGATACAGCTCTGAGATACTGGGTGTCAGCTCACGGTTCATGTGCCGCATCATGCTCTCCTGCAGGCACTTGGAGCTTGTCTTGGCCGCAATGGGATTCTCCTCCGGCTTGGGCTCGCTCAACAGCAGATCGGTGTCTGTTTGGGAAAAGTACAGGCTCGCCGGATTAAACACAACACTGGAGACTTCCTCCTCCTCGGGCAGGGCCAACGGTTTTCTGGTGGCCGCTGTTCCAGCATTGCCTCCCGGAGCACTCAGCTCCGTCCGCACACTCAGTCTGTCCATAAACAGAGCGTGCTCCTTGTTGACCCGCGCCGCCAGTGAACTCTGGGCACTTCCCAGCTTGATTTTGGGCTTGCTGCGTCCTCCGATGCCCACACCCAAATTGTGATAGGCTGGCGGGGGTCGTGGCGGGGGCAAAGGTGGCTGCTGTTGGGGCATAGCCACACCGGCTCCGCGTCGCAGCACCGTCGCATGTCCGGATCCCTCCCAGTCTGTGGTGCTGCTGGCCGAGCTGGAGCTGTCCGGTCGTCTGTTGTTCAGGCTGTTTCCGACCATTCCGGCCGATGCTGGAGTCGCCACAGTTGTAGGCTGTGAATAGAGACTCCTGATGCGTGTTTGGTGGGCGAGGGCCAGCGTCAGACTGGGATCTGTGACTGGAGGACTGGGGGTAAAGGCGGCATCGCTCTCTCCGCCACCGCCTGGCCGTGACACCCTCACAGGGGCACGCATACTGGCATAGCCGAGGCGCGGATTGGCCAATCCAAGGCCCGGCTGTGTGGCATAGCCATCGGACAGCGAATGCTCGCTGTCGGTGGTGTTGGCCAGGCTTGAGTCCAAGCCGCCTCCAACTCCTCCACCTCCTGGTCCTACAGTCACCTCAGTGCGTCCGCCATCTGGCTCCCCACGACGCCTCACATACGAGATGAAGGCGCTGCGCGGATGCAATGGTAGCGGAGCTTTCCCAGAGCTCACGGAGGGCGTGCTGCTGGCCGTGGGCTGAACAGGTGTGATAGCATCCATCTCCGTCTCGGCCAAGGACTCGCAGCTGCTGCTCTGCGCCGAATCCAAGTCCATTCCCATCCCCATGCCCAGGTTCTTGGGTGCCTCTCGAGTGTCTGGAGAGGAATATATAAATAGATTATTAAGAGGATTTCTCCAAGCGAAAGCTCCTGTAAAAACTCACCAAACAAGGCAAGAAGTGCCTGAAGAACGAATTGGCAGTGACGACGATTGGCCTGCTTGCCCGTCCGGAGGATCACCTGATCAGCCCCCACCTCGGTCAGATCAAAGCCCACTGAGGCTAGCAGTTCATGGCATCCTGCCACGCGCCACAGGCGCACACTCAAAGGCATCTCAATGCAGCAGGCCTCCTCCTGCTTGATGGCACCGACATTTGCTGCTGTATTGGAGACGACGGCTGGGGGGAACTGGGCCAGAATGTTCCGAATCACAGCAATGATGTCGTCCGCATGCTCGGCACTGTTAACATGGACCAGCTTGGCCAGCGCCTGAAGCGTAGCCGGCGTCAGGGCCAGCAGAGCCTGCAGACTGGCCGAGCACTGCGATAGCCGCTCCTCGGGATCTGCCTGCGGAAAGAACACGCTCGAAGGGATGCCATTGGCAGCAGGTTCGAAGCGAAATCCGACAGCCATCAGCAGATCTTTCCAGCCGGCCACGGGACCTGCCTTGTTCTCAATGCTCTGCTGCGTCGTATACATCGCATTCTTCTGACCACGATGGATCCGCTGCAGACTCTTCTCCACCAGATGCAGGCACACCCGCAAGGCATCCCGACACCGCTCTGGCGTGCGCAGCAGCTCGCAGAGGGCATGGCCTAGCGCCACCTTATTGGACAGCCTCACATTGCTGCCGACCAGCAGGAAACCCGCCCAGTTGGCCGGATGGGCAAAGTGTTTCGTGTGCTGAACTGTCTGCATGGCCTCTGCCAGGGCGCTGCAAGGGAGAGAGGATTGCATTAAACATGAATGATAATGTTAACAGATCTGTGGCACTTACCGTGCAGCTCGTGCTCCCTGCAACAGAGCCGAGTAGAAGGCACGCAACAGGATCTTGGCTGCCGTCTCCGGGACGGGCCATAAAGAAATAAGCACGGCTCCGGCACCTGCCATTAGCCACCCGCCGGCCAAATGGGCCACTCCGGCCCCCGTGATCGGCTCCACCGAGTGGTAAGAGCTGAGCACCACCAGACGGGCGCTGAGGCGCAGCTGTCGCAGTTCTCCGGCGGCCAAAGTAAAGTCCGAAAGTTGGGGCTCGTGCGGCTCCTTTTGCTGCTGCTGTTCGGCGGTGACCACGTCCCCAGGACTGAGCACCACGGCGCCCAGCTGCCAGCTTAGATTGGCTGCAAAGTGTATGCATTCGGCGGAAGGGAGCTCTGCCAGGACAGACTCCTTGGTGGCATTGGAGCCAGCCAGGGCGGTGGCCTGCAGCATGTCCGCCACCATGGCGGCCTCTTGTAGGGCTGCCGGTGATTCGGCGCCTGCCCAGCCCCAGCGTTCAGCCAGACTGCCGGGAACCCGAGGACCTCCCACCACCAAAGCCTTGGGAGGACGAGCCCGATCCCGCCGCACCTTGGGTCGACTGCGTAGTGCCTGCAGGGAGGGGGCCGTGAGAATGGCACAGCGCTCCGAAAGATATTCCCCGTCCTCGCCGGCCGCTCTCAGAATGGCGAAGGGCACCAGATACAGGGAGCTGTCCAGCACGAGGATGAGCTCACGCCTGCCCTGTCGCGAGAGATTGGCCGAGGGTAGGAGGTCGTCGAAGGGAGCCAGCAGCAGGTTGTAGAGGGTGTGCAGACAGGAGGGTCCCCGCCAGGCGGGCACAGGCGGCGCCCGACGCGAGCTGCGGCTGCCCACGGAGCGTGTGGAGCCCTGCAGACTGGCCACCGAGCCTCCAACGGAACCCAGTGAGAACAGGGAGCTTAAGGAGTAGTTGGAAGAGTTGAGCAACTGATTGCGGCTGACCATGCGCAGAAAGCCGCCTCCTCCGGCTCCAGCTCCGGGCAAATCCTCCAGAAGCTGCTCTGTGCTGGCCCGCCAGCCGCTGCCGTCGCCCTCGTGGAGCAGGCTCTGGGAGTTTACGCCCAGGTTATCCCGCACCATATTCACATATCGCTCGAGCAGTCCATCGCCCTGCGGATGCTCCCGCTCCTCCTCATCCTCCATTTCAAGCTCCTCTTCCTCCTCCTCGCTAAGGGACAAAGGCAGCTGCAGAGTCTGGGCATCGATGCGGGCCGCATGGAAGCGTACAATCCCCGTCTGGGGATGCAGCAGCCAGGCAAACAACTGCTCCCCGGCCAGACTGTAGTACAGCACCGGCATCCGTCCGCGATTCACCGTCTCCTGGATGGCCTCGCTGTCCGCCAGCGGCGCCTTGTTGCTCTCATTGCCCACGGCATCTGCTCCGCCCCGCGCCTTACACCGCTCGGCGGCCACCAGAGCCTCCTCGTTGCGCTGCAGGGCAACCAACAGCTGCTGCAGCAGATGGTAGCAGTTCGTCTGCAGATCGTAGAGGGCCAGGCGCGTCTCCGGACTGCGTTGCTCGTGACGCACGGCCTCCAGCAGCTGGGCGGCGGTCTCCAATTGAAGGCGAGCGCCCTCGGCATCGCCAGAGGAGCGAAGGGCAAGACCTGGCAAAAAGAGATTTCAATGAATAATCTTGATATGAATAATCTTGACGTTTCCTTCCGACTGTTGCATACACCAACAGGAATCTAAACTTATTCTTAACCTGCCAGCCACTCACCCAATTGATGTCTTATCTTGGCCTCCTCCTCCGACTTGCCAATGGACTGGGCGCTCGTTAATCCCTGCCGCAGATACTCCACCGCCTGTGGGTGCTGCTCCAGCTGATGATGGACACGCCCAAGGGCCAGGCAGGCCGTCGCCTTGCCAAGACGATCCGCGCTGAGCTCCAGCTGCCGTTCGTAACACTTGAGAGCCTCCGCTTGCTGGCCGAGGGACTCGTGCACGGCACCCAGATTGCTGAGTGCTCGAGCCTGTAGCGAGGGAGCCGCCAGATCCGTGCATATCTGCAGATCCTGTCGGTGCAGCTCCAGAGCCTCCGAGTGCTGGCCCATCCGCTGCTGCACCTGGCCTAGGGCGCACATGGCATCCGACTCGAGGGCGCGATCTTGGAGCCCCTGCGCCAGTTCCCGCTGATGTTCGAGACAGTTCAGGGCCTGCGTGTGGTTCCCCAAAGCGGCATGGACATGCCCTAGATCTCCGTAGGCCAGAGCCTTGATCTCGGCACTGTGCAGCTCGTGGGCCACCACCAGACGCTTCTCCAAGCAAACCAAAGCCGCCGGCAGCTGTCCGAGCGAGCGTCTGGCCTGTCCCAGTCCCCGATAGGCACGCTCCTGATCCCGATGACTGGCTAGCCCCAACGCCAGCTGTAGCTGGCGCTCGTGGCACTTAAGTGCCTCCTCGTAGTCCCCGAGGGCCGCATAGCAGTCTCCCAGATGACCTAGAGCACGTGCACGATCCGCCTGCGTGGATGGCAGGGAAACCCGCTCCAGAGTCCCCAACTGCGCCTCCAGGCATCCAATGGCGGCCTCGTAGTGAGCCATATTGAGGCGCGCTATTCCCAGATTCCCATGGGCCTGTGCCTCCACAGCAGCATCCCGCTGCTCCTGCGCACGCTCCAACTGTTCCTGGTAGCACTTGACGGCATTCGTCCAGCTGCAGAGGGCCATGTGCACGGCCCCCAGGTGTCCATGGGCGCGGCACTCTCCCGCCAGGTCGCAGAGCTCTTGGCGCAGTGTCAGCTCCTGGGTATGATGTCCCAGTGCCTTGTCCCAGCGCCGCATGAGACGATGGGCCAGTCCGAGTGCTCCACATGCAGCTGCCTCCATCGAACGGTCGCCCGCGGCACGGGCCAGTGCCAGCTGCCGTTGATACAGTTTGATAGCCTCTTCGTGGGAACCAGTGCGTATGAGGATGTCACCGATGTTGCCCAGTGCCCGGAATTTCGCTGGCAGCTGGTTGGTGGCATGTGCCACGGCCAGGAACAGTTGCTGGCACTCGAGTGCGGCGGCGGTGTGTCCCAGCGCCAGATGCGCCAGCCCCAGATTGCAGTAGGCCCTGCCCATGTTTGGACGATGCTGGGCGTCCTTGGCGAGGGCCAGATCCTGGTCGTAGTAGCGCACCGCTGCCCGATAGTTTCCCAGCGAGAAGTGCGCGTATCCCAGCAGATGACATGCCTTTCCTTCAGCGGTCACGTCCCCCAGCTCCTGGGCGAGCATTAGATAGCTCTCGTAGTGGGGCACCGCCTCCTCGTACTCCTGCCGTCCGCTGAGGCAATTACCGAGATTCAGCAAAGCACAGGCCTCTCCGGCCGTGTCCTTGAGAGATCTGGCCGTCGAAAGGTGCGCTCGGTAGTGGGTGAGCGCTGCATCATGGGCGCCCAGTGCCTGGTAGGCCACAGCTAGATTTCCATGAGTGGCCGCTTCTGCGCTGCGATCATGAACCGCCTGATTTATGGCCAGCTCCTGTTTGTGGTACTTCACCGCCGCCTCGTATGATCCGGCCATGTGGGCCATGCGCGCCATATTCCCGTACGCCCTGCCCATTCCCGTGCGATCGCCCAGCGAGCGAGCTATCCCCAGATGGGCCTGGTGCAGCTTCAGCGCCGCATCGTGGGATCCCAGCAACTGATAGACGATGCCCAAATTCGAGCAGGCTCTGCCCTCCCCCAGCTTGTCCCTGGCGGCCAATGCCATCGCCAGCTGCCGTTCGTGCCAGCGTTTCGAGGCATTTGCGTCGCCGGCACAGCGTGCCGCATGCCCCAAGCCCGCATAGGCGGCCGCCTCCATAGAGCGATCTCCCAGGGCCTGGGCAATCCTCAGCACTTGCTCGTGGCAGGCGGCAGCCTGCGTGAACTGTCGCCGCTGGTGATGCGCGGAGCCGAGATTCGAGTATGCTCGCGCCTCCTCCACCTGATCGTGCAGCTTGCGGGCCAGCCGCAGGTGCTGCGTATGGCAGTCGAGGGCCGCCTCGCACTCGCTTAGTGCCAAATAGACGGCGCCCACGTTGCCGATCTCGCGGGCCTCCTGTAGGCGATCTCCCAGCTGTTTGAACAACTGCACGCACTGCTTGTGGGAGGCCAGGGCGTTCGGGAAATCCCCGCTGGCCGTGTACACGTGTCCCAGCGATGTGAGGGCCGAGGCTGCCGCCTGCGTGTCCTTGCACTTCATGGCCAGCACCAGTTGATAGCGATGCGCCGTCAGAGCCTCCTTGTAGGCTCCCTGGCTAAAGTAGGCGGAGCCGAGGTTCCCGTGCGCCCGGCACTCTCCCGCCGTGTCGCCCAGGGACTTGGCCACCGCCAGATCCTGCTGCATGTAGCCAATGGCCTGATCCAGCTGATTCAATGCCCAGTGCGCGGAGCTAAGGGCGCTAAAAACGGATCCCCGCAGCTTCAGCGAGCAGCTGCCGATCCGGAGAGCCGCCTCCAGCACGGCCACCGCTGCCTGGTACTGTGCGGCCTGCAACAGCTCCTGCCCCACCACCGAACTGACCACAAACGGCGACTCCTGCAGCTGCATCGTCCTTAGTTGCTGCAGCGTCGGGTCCAAGGCTGTCCTGAGGGGACTCTTCAGCGAAGCCTCCACTAATCCGCCCATCAGCTGCTTATTCGTTGGCTCCTGGGCCAGACCGGAGGCAAAGGATGCCAAAGCCTCGCCGTAGCGACCCAAGCACTGCAGGGCCACGCCCTGCCGGAAGTACGCCTTCGGCCATTGGGGGCAAAGCTCTCGCGCTTGCGTGGCATCTTGAAGAGCAGCCGAAAACTGTCCCTGCTTGAGCAGCGCCGCCGAACGGTTGCTGTAGAGGATGTGGTTGCCGGGGTCCAGCTGCAGGGCGTCCGTGTAGAGTAACACTGCGGTGGCAAAGTCTCCGTTTTGGCAGGCGGCGTTCGATTGGCGTACCTTCTCCAGGAAGAGAGCGCGGTTCGCCGCAGGCAGCTCCGGATTACATTCCGGTTCGTTCTGCAGAGAGGGAGAGAGAGAGAGAGAGAGAGGTTTAAGGATGAGCGGTGGATCAGAGTTAGCATTGATTATGGTCAAATTGCTGGCATGAGCATTCCCTGCCGACTGCGACTGCCTCTAAGTAGAGCAATAAACACAACTGTACAGAGGAGATGGAGGAGGTTGCAAGGATAGGGGGCAGACTCGAGGATGATTGCACACATCTGCCACAGTCATTTGGAATGCTGAACAGTGGGTCAAAAGTGGCATGTGCTAGACTAAAATTCGATAATCGATGGAAGAAATAGGAATTTCGGACTAAATAATTCATAAAAAAATAATATATATGCATATGTATATATATCTATATATATATAGGAAAGATATAAAAATAAAGGAAAAAAATAAAAATATAATACATATTTTAAATAAATAAATAATAAAAAAAAATTAACTCATTTTATTATTTTGGTTTTTAATATTTGTAAAGTATTTTTTATTACATATTATTTTTTTTAATTTGAATCCTACTTAAAAATCTCTTTAAATGGTAATCTTTATCTTTCTTCCCAAGGATCTCCTCCCATATCCTTAAACCCTGCCCCACTGTGCGGTCGTCACTGGGTTGTAATTATGTTAAATGCCGACGCACCAGCCTCGGCTCCAACTGCGGCTCCAAGCCTCAGTGGAGTGGCGCGTCTTGCCCTCTCTCGCGGTGGTGGTGCTCAGGTATGCGGCCACCGAGTCACGTTTCCCGGCCAACTGCTGTTCGCTCCCAGCTCCCGATCCTGTTCACCCCCCGCTCTGCCTGCCACCCGCCGCCGCTCATCAAATGCGGAAGCAATTCCACGAATTCGTGGCCCAAGAACTGAGCCACGACTGGCAGCAGCAGTTGGTTTGGGGAGGGTACGGGCCCGGGCAGGGGCAGGGGCAGAGACAGCAGTCGAATCAGTAGCAGCGCACAGAGGAAAAAGTGTCGGAGTGCTAGAGTTGAGGCCCATTTTTGGCATAAGCCACCAATGGCTGTGGTCACGGCCACGGCCATGGCCATGGCCACGGCCTGGACGAGACCAAGACAAGACGAGACCGTGACAACGACGTAGAATTTTTTACATATTTTTTGAAGCAATTAAATGCAATGAGTATGCAAATGCATTAGCCCGATACGAGACGAGGCCATGGCCAGGCCTGTGCCCGCTGTGGCTTCCTAGAAAACGTGCCCGACAAGTGTCGATGTGGATGCCCCATGTCCCATGCCCCATGCCCCATGGTCCGTCGGTGCCGCGCCTGTCGCTGGCGGGGCGTGAGTTACGGATAACGTGCTTAGATTGGCCTTCTGGCCGCTCTCGACCGCTGCACGGTCTCTGCCAGGCGTATAAATCAGGTAACAACAAAGTATCTGACAGATGCAGAACGCAATTTTCGTTTTATGCAGCTTATAAGAGCCAAGACTTCAGGTTCGGAGCTCCGGCGATAAGCCACAAATGAAGAGGGCGTTACCACAAAAGAACCCCAAAACTCTCCTTCTTTGCGAAACGTAGAAGATTCCCCAGCAGTTCCATGCGTTGGCGGTGCTAGAAGGCCAAACAGAGATCTCGGGAAGAAGATTGTGGTGGTCAAAGTCAAAGTCAAATAAACACGCACAGAACATGCCCTCGGAAACGGCGGAAGGGAGCGCCGACGACGACGCCGCCGCCACCGCTCTCTCTGTATGGACCAGCATTGTCTAGAGTATTAGCAGATGTTATCGTTTCCCCAACGAAAATAATAATAATAATATTAATAGCAGGCAGATCCGAGAGGAACATAGAATGAAAGGCATACAAAACGCGATCAGCCAAAGCCAAAGCCAAAGCTTAGGCACAGCTTAGGTAGCGACCGGATGGATAAGCTTTGGCATAAGCTCCCTTCAATCTGTGGGAATGAATTCCCTCTTTTCTTCTCTTCTCCCTTTTCTCTCTTTTAATCAGCGCACTTTACTGTTTCTAGTGCAGGCTGTGGAAGCTTTCCAAAATCTCAGAGTTGCCTTTCTATTCTTTTAAATTCCACATGGGGAACGCCGCGTACGACGCGACTTGTACCATGAAATGCTGAAAAGGCTATAAGCTAAGTCAACAAATGCGCTGTAAAATGGGGTGTTTTAATTTTGAAACATAACATTATGTACCAAAGACGGATAAAATATATTTATTTAAACTCTTATAATCCGATCAGGATAACCCGATTTACCTGTACATAATGTCATCGTCCAGAAAGTGTATCTAAAACTACGGCTTCTATATACAAATGTATGTACTTCCTTTCTTTCTCGCTGTTTTGCCCTTTAGCTTCGCCTTGGCGTTCCTCGCGCCATGCTGTATGTCAATTTAGGAATTGGCGCCCAAATGGCACATAGAGAAGTCATGTAAAATGATACGCTTGCTATCTCGCTCCAACAATTCCAGCTAAATTGGAAGCAGCATCCACAACAGCAGCGGCAGCGGCAGCAGCAGCAGCATCCAACAGCAGTTAAGAAAATAGTCAAAGACGGACAAGAATTTTATGCAATGAGAAAGGGAGAAAATGAGGAGGTAGCCAGCGAGAGAGAGCGAGAGAGAGAGAGAGAGAGAGATAGAGGGGCAATGGGAAGTGAGTCCAAAGAGGTATTCAGGAATGTAAGAGAAAAACCTGCGATTCGAGAACTGGTCGCTGTTTGTCGGTTGGCAGTTGTCCGCCCAACAAGCAAGAGCAGAAAAAAAAAAGAAAAAAAAAAGAAAGAACGCCACAAAAAAGTGGCACCCATAGATGCATTCGGGCAGCAGTTGCGTTTCGCTTCGCTTCGAGTGGTTGTTGCCTGGAACCAAATGGAAGTCCATCTCCTCCTCTCTGTGTTTGTGTTCTCTCCGCTCTATGTGTACATATGTATATGTGTGTGTACGTATAAATGTGTGTTTGGTTTATATAAGTTTGTGAGCGAGCAAGAGAGTGTGCCTGTGAGGCCCCCGAGGCTGGGCAGTGGAGACTGGAGACTGGGGACTGGACCCCGGGACCATCGATAAAGTCCACCGCATTGGAATGCGAACAATTTCACGATTGCTTGTGGCGCACATTGGCATGTTTTGCGCTCAACTTGAGAATTTTGTTGCAATTTAACGCGTAATAAAATAATTAGCTGCGGGCTCTTCCTCTCAGGCTGTCCACTTTACTCTGCACTCCTATTCTGTTTTCTCTCTCTCTATCTCTTTCAGTCATCCTTTAGCTCTCTTCGTTGATTTATACGCTGTGCTTAGGCAGCGGTGATTGAGGGCTTTCCAGGCACATCCCGTTGAAATGAGCGTATGTAAATGAGAGCAAGGTGACCTTGATTCTGTGTAAGCTCTTGAAAAAGAGAGGGCGATATTGGACAACTCAGTTTCCAGTACAAATCTAATTAAAAGGATCCGATCCTTCTTCTGCTGCTCTTCTTCTAAATGCGATTTGTGCATTTCAGTGCAAAAGTGCCGCAGGGGTTGACGTAATCTTAATCCTGCCTAATCTCTCCAAAAGATTCATAGTATGTACATGAAATAAGGTTGGATATTTATGCTATTTTTACCCCGTTTGATTGGCATCTGCCTACGCAATTGCACAGCAAGAGTTGTGGCTTTGTTAGTTAACCCCTTAAACATGAGCTTTAATCGAATTAAGTTCCCCCTTTGCTACGCTCCTGCCTGTGCGCTGCTTCCAGTTTGTGTTTAAGCATTTCCTATCGTCCGTCTAGCTGCCAAAGGGACACCACTCCACTCGAAATGCGGACACAGACACGGACATCAGCCAGTCAAGACAGTCATTCAGTCAGGGAAGAAGGAGACTGCCAGCTAGCCAGCCAGCCAGCCAGCCAGCCAGCCAGTAGGGGAGGGAGCGGTCCAGGGATCTGTCTTTGAGACATGCGCCTGAAACTTATCCAACATCGTTGACGTTGTCGTCTGTTCGGCCTCTTCTTCTTCTTCATCTTGTTCTTTTTGTTGGGGGTTTGTTGTTGTTTTTGGTTTTGGTTTTGTCCCTGACATGACAGCGCGGAATATGATGAAAGGGCCAGAGAGTCAGAGTCAGGGTCAGGACTGCTGGGGCTATACTGGGCTGGGGGTTAGTACAAGTCCAAATTGTTTTGCGTTTTGGCATTCTTTAATACCCTTACAAAAGGTAAAATTCTATTTACGAAATTAATTTAGTGAAAATTCACATGTACAAAGTGTTGGCCTTTAACTAAATTTAAATTTCAACTTAATGCCCATATGTTTCGTTTCGGAAAAAATGTATTCAAATGCGATCCGCAAGGGTATCTGAAGCTTCTTCATGTGATATTCGTGATATTTACTCCCTCTCTCTTTCTCTCTCTCTGCATGCTGATCTGTTTTTCTTGGCTTTTGTTTAATTTTGGTTGCTCGTTTTTTTCTTGTTCTTGTTTGTGGCTAAGCTAAGCCCTTTTGTAGTCTTGCCGCTGCTGTTGAGTTAATCAGCATTGAAATCATTTTGCCATCATTTTGATTATTGCCTGATTGTTTCTGCTTTCCTGTTTTTTTTTCTTCTGTCTTCTGTTTTCTGTTTTCTGTGGGATTTCTTTTCTTTTTAAACATTTCTGCTTCTTGAGGTTAAATTTTGGAGAGCGGCGTAATGCCTGATTAAGTTTTATATGTACATACGATACATATATTTGAAGGCCATAAATAATTGTCATGGTGTTTGAACTGCAAACTGGAAATATGTACTACATATAACTCGTACATGGCCAAACATGTTTGTGCGTAACAGAGAGAGAAAGGGTACTATATGTACAGGGACACCGACAGGGAGCAGGGAGTACGGTTTTCCAGCAGCTGCTGATGAATGATGGATATATTGATACCGTTTTCCACTTACCTCAGAGAAATCCCGCTGCGACATCTTATTTAAAAGCTGTTCGCCAGCGACGGCAATTTTGGCATTGTTCTCACTATTACTATTGGCATTGGCATTGGCATGATGATTATTTGCATTAAAATTTAATGGCAAATTTATAAGATTCTCATAATTCGTCATTTGTATGCCACAAGAGGAGAAGAGTCATACCATCAAAAAGCGCCTTCGTTCTGCAACAAAAGAAGAGAACAGAACAGAGGAGATTATGCTTATGTATGGTCAGAGTCGAAAGGGAGAGAAGGGGAGGGAGGTGGAAAAGAGAGAAAGATTGGCGGGAATGTAAAAGCAAAAACAAGAGCTTCCAGCCAGAGAGGAGGAGAAGACTGACAATGAGGGCTTTGCTTTCAAATGCCAAGCGAATTCTAGGGAAAACAACACTGAGAGAAAAATCAAAACCAAGACAATCCATATCGTGCGTATTCATTCCGTATTTATTGAGGCTCCAACTAAAAGAATAAACTGTGCAAATTATCAGATAGATAAATACGAAACTATGGCTACTTTTGAACATGCAAAAATATAGAATTTAGGTTCAATAACTCTCAGAAATGCTCGTAATTAAGGAATTCCACAAATATGTAGGAAAGCCATAAGTTGTTGGCTCTAAAATATCTAAAAAGCTCTGACGTTTCGGATTGTTTTTTTTTTCAGTGAAGGGATGAACGCCGACAACGACGCCTCTTATGCAAATATTGGCCCGATCCTCAGTCGCAGTCACATAAACTTGACAATTGAATGTGGCCATAAATTTGTGGAACCCGCAGACGTCTCGACTCGTCTCTCTTCCCAGTGGCCTGCCCACCACAGCCCTGTCGTCCCCGGGTAGCACTTTTCGCACAGTGGCCTGAGCTCAGTGGGAATTCTGCTTGGCGAGACCAGAAGATTCTGATTGCGCCATTCACTTGCCAGCGGCGCCTGGCTATCATCGCCATCATTGGGCTGGGACGGGCTCAGCCACGCCCCGACTGCCGACCGCCGACTCCCGCCCAGATGGACTTGTTATCATTTAATTGAGTTTGCGGTAGCTGCAAAACTCTTCTTAGAGAAAGTACGCATCAGAAACCATTAACAGGCACAGACACAGGCACCGCAACAAGCAGCGAATCGTAATTAAAAAACCAAAATTGGCCAAATCAATTAAATCTCTTTTTTATAGCGGAAATTGGTAGCATCTGAGAGAGTCCGAGCCCGAGCCCAAACACCGACCCAACCAAACCGAAGGAAACCGTTGTTGTTGTTGCATAGAAATTGCTTTTGTGTGGCATTCGTGTGTCTTTTAATAGATTTCCATGGGGTCTTGGCTGCATTGCGGCTAGAAGCCTTATGTATGTCTGCTGGAGGCCTTAATTGAAATGTTACGCCGTGCAATGACAAAAGACTTGAGTGACAGACGGTTTAACCGCAAACGTCATTGCTCGACGGACACTCACTCCTCAAACTATTGAATGATTCTAATGAAGTTCCATTGGTTCTACTGACTCCACATTGGATGCGCTGGTAACAGCAATGGAATGCTAATGAGAGAACCAAGTGGTTTATATATGTACATAGTATAGGCCAATACGATAGAAGATATCATAGCGGACAAGTCCGAGGGCACTCAATCTACATAAATACATATAAAAACTGACTCCCTCTACTACCAATTCGGGTGAAATGTTTCTTGGGTGCTTGGCATTCAAATAGGGAAACTACACACAACAGTAAAAATAATAATACTAATCCTACTGCTGGCTCATGACTGTACTTATTTGTATGACAGTTTTGCACTGCTTTTTACTTTACGTGCACTGCTTGCCCATTGGAATTTGATCCGTTTCAATTTTATTGAGTGGAAGAAACACTGGAATGGCATTGAACATTCCAATTGGAATTTGTTGGCGGTATTTATGATCATTTCTGTGATATTTTTATGATTCGTTTCGATGCACTCAATGCCGCGGCATGTTTCCAAATCAATGAGCATAAAAAAATTCATAAACCGTAATGCATTCACCTGGCTCCCTCTCACCTCTCTCCTCTCTCTCTATCTCTCTCTCTCTCTCTCTCTCTCTGTGTGTCTTTTATAAATCGCTGCTGCCATAAAACGCTTATCAATTGCCTTGCCGCCTGTGTGGCGGCATTTTTAACAGTTTGCTTTTATTACTTTTATTGGTTATGTTTTCTTTCTTTCGCCATTTCCCTCTGCTCCGTCTGATCTTTTGCACTTTTTGCACTATTACTCGTATTATTAGTTTCTGCGTCTGTCTGCTGCTGCTGCTGTTTGGCTTTTAACGATTATGAAGCCCGGTTCCATGGATCCAAATGAGCTAATTTAGATGCCTTGATGGTTTTATAATTGTACTTGTACACCGTCGTTTTTATGGCAGCTCTTTTTATGTCTGGCTATCTGTCCGTCCGTCTGTGTTTGTGTGAGTGTGAGTGTGTGTGTGAGCAGCAACGGCAATGACAGGAGGCAATGATGAGTCGCTTTTTCCCCATTTTATTGAGTTTTTCATATCCATTGGGAGTTTGGCACTGATTTTTCTATGCAATGAAGTCATATGGGAAATGATTTGGTTGGCTTTTAAAGGTTTTTTTTTCTGTACTTTTTACTTTTGCAAGTTCGTGTCCCAAGTCTTTTGTATTTGTCTGGAATTTTCTTAGAAATTAAGTCATATCGGTAATGGTGGTTTTGATGTTTTAGGTAACATTAGCTCAGTTTAAGTTAATACACATTTTATCTTTTCATTTTTTTTTTTTTTTTTGCAAGTTCGTGTCTTAAGTCTTTTGTATTTCTATAGCAAATATTTTTCAAATATGCACTTTGCTTGCACTTTGTTTCTTTATGATCATTAAATGCTTTCCGATTTACTTTTGAAAACGAAAAAATTGGTGCATCCGTTTTCGCTAAACGCAAAACTTTTGCGTTTTCAAAACGGATAGCTTTCCTCGCCGAAACGTTTTTATAAAACAAAACAAATCTTAGTTGCAAAGGAAAAGAAGCGATGACTAATTGCAGAAGGACAAGAGAAGATGAAAAAAATCAATGACAATAATTTGCGGAAACGGCAGCCCCTAAAAACGAAAACGGAACGTTTTGGGCTGAAAACGTAAAAGCGAAAACCGGAGATAGCCTGAATATATTTTTTACATTTTCTTCTCTATAAACAGCTGATTAAAATACCTTTGGAACTTTTTTTATATAAAAATATATTATTTAGTATATTTTTAGCTAAAAGCTCATCTTTTGGTTTATACCAAGGAGGAGAGAGGATTTTCAGCGTGGAGTTAAATATATCTGGAACCAGTCCGATCCACTGTCTCCCATTGTAGCTAACGGACAGTTTCTTGCAGTTTATTTGTGTGTGGTGTGTGGAAAAGTCGCAACAACTACAGCAACAAGGCAAAACATGAACAAGAACCACTTTGAATTCCTTTTGTCAGGTCATTAGCGTTAACTAAAGTTTGCCTTAAAGTTAGACTCCTTTTGAATGGCCACAGAACCCCCATGTGGCCCCATCCCCATCCCATCCCACCCGACACTCCACTGCTCCACTGTCACAATAACAAAGTGTTGCAACATTGTTGCATTCGGGCTACGTTGGCGGTCGTTTAACGAGCACAAAACTCAGCCCTGGGCACCAGCATTGGCAACAACACAAAGAAGGAGCGAGGACGTGCAACAACAACCAAAAAAAAAAAAAAAAAAAAAAGAAAAGAAAACATGACCATCCATGGGCTCATCCAGGGACGAGGAGTACACGCTGGTTCTTTATTACAACTTCTATAAATGATTTCCGCTATTAAAATGAAACACTTTTGCATAATTTTTCACTTAGAAAGGACAACAGGCCACAGAGCCAAGAGCCACAGAGGCAGAGGGAAGGGGGAAGGGAAGAACCATGCAGTAAGAAGAAATTCCTCACGCTTTATAAGGCCCGCCAGGTATGCCCGAAAATTCCACACACCACAAACGCCTACCCAGCCACAGACATGTCCATGTCCAGGCTCGGAGACCCTCTGCTCTACCCAGACCTCAGACCTCAGTATGTGGGTATCCTCCATCCAGATACCTCGTACCTCGTCAACGTCTTCTTCGTTCGGGTTCTGATAATGCGCCTCCGCCTCCTTTTCCTTTTCCATCTCCCTCTCCATATCCATCTCGTAACATGTTGAAATGTGTGACAAATTGGGCGTAAAGAGGGCCCCATCCCCATACCTACTCCGATCTGCCTTTATTTCTACCACCATAACCCCTGGCCATGCAACGACGTGGGCGTGACAACAGCGATTTTGGTACCGATTTTTTTTTTTATTTTGAGTCTTTCCTCTTGGGCCGAAAAAATACATTTTTGGAGCGCGGTCTCAGTACAAAAATTGAGTCATAAATTTGATGTTTATTAAACTGTAAGCCTGAAGTTCATTCCATTCCAGTGGGGAGCAGAGAGAGGAATAAAAGGTGATAATAATAATAAAAGTGCCCATATGTGACACAGAAAATAAGCTTTATTTTGTCTATAAAGATTAGGGGAAATTAGGAGAGAATCAATGAATGTAAAGCTTATTTATTGCACACCAAACCAAACTTATTTACTGCTCAATACACTTCCTCAGACAAGCTGCTGCTGCTGTTGCTGATGCTGTTTTGATTTTTCCCAAGGTTTTCCTTCAGTTTTCTTTCTTCTGGCCTCCCCCAAACACATTTGCGACTTGTTAACTAACAAATCGGCAACAAAATTAATCACACAAATACGAAATGTGTTGCGTTTTATATGAGGTGTTTAGGTTTTTCATTGATTTTTGGCTTTTCATGGCCTTAACAGGGAGCTTGTACAATTTCGTGAAAACTCATTAAAATTGTTTGCTGCTGCTGCTGCTGCCGCGGCTGCTGCTGGTTGGTAAAACATTAAACTATTTCCCAGTAGCCACGAACATGAAAACAGCATGGAATGGAAAAAGGAAACAAGGCGAACGAACGGTTCGGCAGGCGAAGGAGAGAGACATGGACATGGATGTAGACAAAACGAAAAGCAATTTTAATGAAGCCAGAGTTGGAGGCACCAGGCACTTGTTGTTGTTGCTGTTGCTGCTGCTGTAGCTGTAGCTGTTGTGGCAGGCCGCATTGTTTCTGCCTTATAAGCGTGGCATGCATTTGTTGTCCGCAATGCTGCTGCGAGTGGCACGATGTAATTGACATCATTAGACTAAAGCGCAGCGAGACCGAGTCGGAGTTGGAGTCCGAGCCGGGCCAAAAGGAGCTCTAGAAAGTGGCAGCCATGCTGCAGCAACTACCGTTAGACGTTACCGTTCTATGGAGAGCGAACGAGCCAGCGAACGACCCACCGCAGTGTGGTGTGGGGCCCCATTTAGGGTCAAATTATGCAAATTATTAAATGAAAATCAAATCTAATATAATTATTTTTATTGACCTGCAGAGACAGAGACAACAGAACGCGGGTTAGGGGCCTCTTCGGTTTTGAATTTTTAATTCCCTTGTCACATAAATTTCTTGCTTAAGCATTTTTGGTCAAGACTTTTGGTTTGGGAACTTTTTTTTGGGTTCACTTCACCCACCCTACAACTACTACTCACCATGGAATGGAATGCCGCTGCAGACTGGAAAGTTTACCTTGTACTTCTCTCTTTCCTCTCTCTTCTTCTGTTTCTCCTGTTGTTGGTGTTGTTGTTTCTGTTATTGCCGCTGGTTCTCTGATTTTCTCCTTTTTTTCCGTTTGTTTTGGCTTGCTGCTTTTCTCTTTCTGCTCTTCTTGTTTCTCGTTTTGTTTTATCACAGACTGAGGAATTATTTTAAAATTAATTTAATTGGTGAAAATATGCGGAATGAAAATGAGTGTTAAAGAGCGGGGAGAGGTAGAAGAAGAACGAGACAGCCGAAGAATTTATAACAGAAGCTTTTTCTTTTCTTCCTTTTAGATAAATATGTGCACATACATATGTATTTATGTATAGTGTTATAGTACATACATATTTACATACAAATGTACATATGTTTATATGTCTCAATCTGCACTAAATCATTCCGATCCCGATTAACTGTAAGTCCTTTTCCCTACAACAACAAGCCAAGAATGCGGACCTCACCTTGCACTCCCTCTCTCTCTCTCTAACACACACACACACTCTATAACGCACACAAACACACACACACATTTACGCACGAAAATATTTGTTGCCGTAATCCATTTGCAGTTTTTTGCGTTACATAAAGTTATGCAGGCCGTTATGGTGTTTTACATTTGCTTTTGTTGTTCTTTGCATAAATTAAAAATTCATTTTTATGGCTTTTATGTGTCATTCTGTTTGGAAATTTATGTAAAATACGGGCTGCTGCTTCTGCGGCTGCACAGCGGCCAACAACAAGAAGCAACAGATGAAGCAGAGGAAGAAGAAGGCATGGATGGATGGCCAGAGTCGCACTCACACATGGAAACGAAACCCACCAAACACACACACTTACATATGCCTGGGTCAAACAAGTCAAGCAACTTTTTTTCATCTTTTTGCTGGAAGCGGCCAATCTTTGGATTGCCTTCCTTTGGGTTTTTCGATGTGATGTTGTTGTTGGGTTCCTTGTTTTCTACAACTTCTTGTTGTTGCTTTTCATATTAGTAGCATTTACTGTGGAATGCACCAAAGCGAGAACGTTTTGGGAAAAATTACGACAACTACAACAAGTCCGTCTTGGCCATTGAAATCAAAGTCCATGTTGTTTGGCGAAAATGGGGAAAAATGCATGGCCTCGATTACAGACCGAACAAGAAAGGGAGAAGCACAGAGAGATACACAGTGAATAAATTCCGAAAACGCCAGCGGATGTCAAAGCTACCTTGCGGAGTTCAAAGGCCGTTGCCGAAATTTCTTAACTTTTGTTTCGCATTTCTTTTTCTCAAACTCACTTTACAAATTTGCCACAATTGAAAAAATGGAAGTTGTTTTTCGAAACCGATACAAACGCGCTTGGATCACTTCACTTCGTTGGGAGCTACGCGTGCGCACGACCTTTCGGTACCGTAATTTCTGTTAGCTGGATCGGTGCGGCCAGTCCGAACTTAACCCGCTTAAACCCCCTCTGTTTAAACATGGAACAAAATTGAGCTGAATCGCGAAAAATAATACTGTTTGTAAATTCTTCTAACAGATACATCCTATCCTTCCTCTTTACTTTCAAAAGTTTCGATATAATTCTTTAAGATTTTTTTAAGATTCATCATTTTTGTGGGGTGTATTTTAATATCCACTGATCGACAATGGGTTAATCGTTCTCTGCCCATGATCAGAAATAATATTCGCCGATTTTGATATTCAATTTGATATTATCAACCCTCAGCTCTGAAAACATATTTTAATCCAATTGATGAATCAATTTTCTACATGGCTGGTTAATTTTAAGGACCTCCTTCCTTGGATTGGTTGTAAAATTCGGTTTAAATAAAAAATATCAACCAAAATTACCAATATTTTACATGGTAACTACACAGTAACAACATATATGGTACATATTAACTACATGTTTATGGAGTATGGACATTTTTATCCCCTTCTTCTTTTAAATAAAGTTGAAATTCTGTTTTCCAAGCTTCTTTAAACCCGAATTAATAATAACTTTTTCTCAGATCGACATATTGTTGAACTAATGGAGATAGGCAGGATTCAAGGCATGAGCCTTGAATTCAATTTCTGTATATAATTTCTATATATTTGTATCTCGATCCCAATATACATATATTCTCGGTATCCGTGGGAATATGTTCCATGAACCGTTAGTATGTGTTGATCCTTTTTCATCAAACAGAATGTCAAAATCGAGGAATATGTTTTCCGAGCATGAACAACAAATAACGATTAATGACAGCTTTTTTATTTCGTAGATTTTTTTTTAGCCAGAAGTGCACATACCCCACCAAAAAACAAACTTCCTACAATTATTTTAAGCGTTTGTTTAATATATTTTTTTATTTCGTAATAATAAAATTGAATAACTAGAAAAATTAGGACTTAAAATAATCTATAGAGCCATACTTAACCAAATTGATTTGTACCTGAAACGTTGGGTCCAAGACTTGTCACATACATCCACTGATCACTTATCATTCTTCTTCGCCCAGCGGTATGAACGCAGGCAGTGCCCCTAACTTTGGTCGTCGGCGGAAGCTAACTGGGCCCGTCTCCGCTGACGACTTCTCCTCCTCCTCCTCGTCCACGGGCAGCGCTTCTTCGCTATCACCATTGGAGTGGTCAGCGACAAAGGCAGACTCGTCCTGTGTTGCTGGCTTGCCTTCGGACTTAAAGTAGCGAGAGCTACTGGCTTGCTCCGTTCCAGGGTTAGCAGTCTGAGGAGTTTCCTGGCTGCCGACAGACTTTCTCTTCGTCTTGGGTTTTGGCTTTGTCAGCCGCTTTGAGGTTTGCTTGCAGAACCGACACTTGGCCAACTCGCAGGTACCCTTGCGCTCCAGCTCGGGACAGGCAAACTCGTGACGCTTGTTGCACTTGAAGAAGCAAAGGCGTTAATAGGATGATTTGCAATTGGAGCAAGACAACTTACCTCGGCAGCAAGCGAGCAATATCCACGCACAAAATCAATGCAGATCTCAGTATTGCGGCTGAGCTTTTTGTGCAAATAGGGGCAGTCTTCGCGCACACAGACGCCACGCAAATAGTAGCGGCAGACGGGCATCTTCTCCAGCGTAACATTGTGCGACAGAAGGCAGTCGGTCTTGGTGCATTCGCCTCGCAGGAAGCTGAAAATAGTTAAGCAAAGTTAAGCAAAGAAAGTTACCGCTTAGAGCCTCCACTCGGAACACCATCGAAGAGTCTCTCCTCGCACGGCTGAGGGACCAACCTGGGACAGATTGTGACCTGTCGCTTGTCGTGCAATTTTCGGCACTTTCCGCGATTGTGCGCCACACATTTACCGAGCTTCTGGTAAATGCCACATGGTACATTTGTCTTCACCAGCGACTTGTTGAGCAGAGTCAGGCTGCGCTGCCTGGCGGTAATCAAGTGGGCGCGCGACACATGATTCGAAGTGCGTATGAAAACATTCTTGGTCTTGGCCGAGGCCACATAGGTCAAGCCACCGATATCGATTCGACGGAGGGTGCTTCGGTTTCCGTTTAGCTGTGTTGCACCACCACTAGCTGTTGAGGATGCTGCCACGGTTGGGGATGGTACTCTCGTTAGACGGCAGCCCGAGGGATCAATGATAAACTTGTTGCCGCTCACGAGCAGAGTACGGCCGGACAATGATCGGTTGACGGTTTTCGGTTTCGTGGATTTAGCCACATCTCCTGTTGGGGCGTCCAGTTTGGTGAGCTTATTCTTTGATATCTTCCTGTACATCACTCCATGTATGCTCACCATGCTCAGGGACTTGTTAACGCTGGACTTAACCACTTGCGGCTTTAAGCTAATTGGTGAGGATTAGATGGCATGTATACTGTGGCATAGTCGACTAAATATTTGGTCTAACCTCGGATTTTTGACTGTTTTCGCATCGTTGGTACGCTGCAGGGCGTATTGGCCCACAAATTCGCCCAGGGTGCGTCGCTTCTTGACCAGGGGAGTAAACGTTAGGGAGATGGCGCGCACTAGCTTGTATTTCGTACGCTTGGCAGGAGGTGGAGCCGTGACCGTGGGCGCTGTCGTTGTCATTGGCGTTGGCTTCACAGCTGGCTGACGCACGATTTTCCGTTTGGATATGCTAACCAGAGGGGGCTGGGTCACAGCAATAACGGGAGAGGGGACACGCAGAGGGGCAGACTTAACGGGCGCCTTCCGCACCAGGCAAGTGCTGGCCTTGCTTATTATCTTTGCCTGCGGCGTACTGGCTGGAATATGTGGCGTTACCTCTGCGGCCACTCGTCCTTGGTAAAACGGAACGGAGACCTGTTGCTGCGTCTCCTGCATCCGCTCCTGACGGCGATACGCCTCGTACATGGCTTGCTGGCGCTGCAGGAAGTACGGGTTTATGTGGATTGCAGGCGGTAGCGGTGGTAGCGACTGTTGCTGGAGCTGGGGCTGGGGCTGAAACGGATTAGCAATTCGGCCTTGCAGAGCCATCTGAAAATTGGGATTAATATACACTTTTCGCGTTGCGGACGGCAGGATTTCCTCGGTGCTCAGGTGGGGCAACATTTTGCTAATCACTATTCAGGCGTTTCGTAATATTAGTTTCTATTGTAAACCAAATTTTAAACAAAATGCCACAAACAATAGGCATGCCTTTGTTACGTATTTTCGTTGTCTAGTGATGAAATTTGAACGATTACTCTAGGAGTGCGATAACATACTTGGTTGGTGAATGGCAAATGTCATATGTTTTCGCATACTGTGAATGACTAAACGTGTGTTGGCTGCTTTGAAAATCTGAAGAGAAATACAATTTATTGACTTGAAAATGGGCAAAGAACGGGGCAGGGGACGCAGAAACTATCAGTCTAGGCCTTATAATAAAAGTAATTGGCGTGGCCAGAAGAAGGAGCGTTCCCAGCACAATGGAAACCCACGCAACAGGTACGAGCACTTATAAATTTGTGGTGCCCACATAACCGGCTTCTCCTCTATTCCATTCGGTCCCAGATCAGCGCCCCAGCAAAAGTCCACACTGCGCGAGAACCAGGTGGGCATAACGGAATTCACCAATGGCGAAGCTCCCGGATTTACGGGCATTTTGAAATCGCGGTTCTCCGACTTTCATGTCAACGAAATTGATACCGAAGGACGCGTGCTGGAACTGAATGATTATACCGTACCAAAGGCCGTTGTAGAACGTATGTCTATTCTAAGTGTAATGCAAAAATTTGTATAGATTCCTTATTTATATTACAATTTCAGCTGTGGATCCACAAAAGTTGGATGAATGGCGCGAGGAGCTGGAGGAGGTGATTGGCCCAGATGTCTGGAAGAATATAGCCAGCTTGGCGGATGCCAAATTTGACCCAAAGACTGAGCAAAAAGTAGAGATCGATGTGAGCAACCTGGACAAGGAGAAGCGCACGAAAATTCACCAGCTGGTGAAGCAGTTGTACTTGGGCAAGCTAGTCTCAACCACATTAGGACAGACGCCGGCTAAGGAGAAGCCGCAGGAGGAGGTGCCGCAAAAGGTGCCAGAGGCGGAAGCAACCCCAGTGGAGGACAAGAAAACCATACGCATAATGAAACCAAAGCATGGACGCGGTAAGTGGAAGGCCATTTTCTAATAAACCTACATCAATAGAGTTTCATTTGAATAGGCGATAATCGGTGGAACTTTCCTGGAGAGTTTGTCACTTTCCTGGTGCACAAAACGAATATAGATACCAGTGAAGTGGCCTCCACCCTAGCCTCTCGCCTGAAGTAGGTTCACCCACGAAACCCCCATAATTAATTGAACCTAATTGAGTTGTTTGATTTCCATAGCTTACGACCCTCCCAGGTCAACTACTGTGGGACCAAAGATAAGCGCGCCAAAACCACGCAAAACTTTTGCATCAAGCGCCGTTCGCCCGAGAGCATAATCAATGCTGCACGCGCCATCCGAAATGTCTTCTTCGGTAACTTTAACTTCAGATCCACTACCCTAAAGCTGGGTGATCTGCAGGGCAACCGTTTCCGCATTGCCTTGCGTCACATTGCCAAGGAGCGAAAGGCAGATATTGAGGTTGCGCTGGAGTCTCTCAAGGAGCGCGGCTTCATCAACTACTACGGTCTGCAGCGGTTCGGCAATAGTGCCAGTGTGCCAACGTATGAGGTGGGCGTGGCGTTGTTAAAGCGCGACTACAAGTTGGCCTGCGAGCTGATCCTGAAGCCCCGTGACACGGACATGGAGTTCATGCGAGCCATACGAGAGGAATGGTGGGAGAAACGCGACTCGGCGGCGGCGGCTGCAAAGTTCTATGGCGACAAATACATCGAGAAGAAGCTACTGGATGGCCTCGCCAAATTTGGGGAGACCGACTATTCCTCAGCTTTGCGACAGATACCACGCAACATGCTGATGCTGTATCCGCATGCCTATCAGAGTCTGATCTTCAACCGCATCGCTTCGCGAAGGATCAAAGAGTTCGGCCTGAAGCTGATCCCCGGCGACTTGGTTTATGTGGAGCAATCGGAGCCCATGGAGGAGGATAACCAGGTTGATTCAGCTGAGACCGAATCTGCGGAGACTGACGAAGGAGATCTCCCAGAAGGCGTCGAAGAGGAGGACGATGCCGCCCTGGAAGAGGAATCGGTTTTCAAGCGCAAGGTGCGACCGCTTAGCGAGGAGGACATCGCCAGCGGAAAGTATAAGCTTTCAGATGTGGTCCTTCCCCTGCCCGGTCATGACATAACATATCCCGCCAACGAGTGCGGGGCTTGGTACGCGGAGATGATGGCCGAAGTGGGCCTCTCCTCGGAACTGCTTAAACACAAGGAAAAGACGTACGCCCTGGGGGGCGCCTACCGCAAGATGATCATTCAGCCAAACGACCTGAAGTGGAGTTTCCGGCGGTACAACACTCCCGAAGACACACTGATAGCCTCCGACTTTGAGCTGATGAAGGGTATTCCAATCACAGCTGAACCCTCCGAGGACGATGCCAAGTATCTGGCCCTCGTGCTGGAGTTCTCGTTGCCCACGGCTGCCTATGCCACCATGCTGTTGCGCGAGCTGTTCAAGCAGGATACTTCGACGGCCACACAAATGCAGCTGGAGCAGGAGGCGATGACTAAGAAGGAGGATAAAGATACCCCAACAGATAGCCCAACAATTGTGGAGGAAATAGGGGAGGGGGAAACGGAGACTGTGCCAGAGACTGTGGAGCCTGAGAAGGAGAAGGTGGTGGAGGCAGAGGCGGAGGGACAGTAACGTACGGTAGCAGAAATCAATATACTCAGGGAAATCAATTTTACGCGCGTTGCTCGATGCTCCCGTTATATTTGTATGTAACTTTGAACCAACCACAACAATAACAATGCGCGCACGTGAGAGGGGTGTAAGCTCGTTTCCGCTCTCTCTCCCGGTGCTGGGTTGCGCTCTCTGGCGCCCAGGCACAAGGTATGTTAAGTATAAGATAAGGCTCGCTCTTTGTGCGGTCGAGTACCCACCCTCTTTCTCTCATTCCGATGTAGGTTCGGGCCTTACCATATAGTCAATATGCCCTGACCTGACCAAGCAGGACCAGGACATTCATTCGTTGCTGCATTTATTCGTAAGCTGGCAAAGCGAAAGCTTTGGACGCGGCGCAGTTTCCCCCTGTCCAACCGTCGCACGTCTCTGTGTGTAGTTTTAACTAAATCCTTTCAATGCAGAATAATATACAAATGCAATAAATAAATAAATTTTTGAACAAACTCAATTTAACCGTTACAAGTGCATCGCAAATAACCAACAAATAAAAGCAAAGCCAAGGTGAATTATTTTTGATTAAAATATTACTAGAGCATTTTAGGCGCGATTTTTAAAAGTAGCGTTTATTTCAACATTTAAACTTAAAGTAAAGCTAAACAACACATTGAATGAACAAAGCGAATGCCGAAGATTTGTGAATTAATCTTACATTTAACTGTACAATAGTGGATTTTGACTGGCGCTTATCGATTTTTGTTTGTGCTAAAATCAATCGATAATTTGGTGTTTAATACCGAATGTGCGGGGAGGAGGTGGCTGGCAGTGGCGGCGGCGTCGGGGCCTGGCTATAGGAGTAGTTCAATGTAGTAGTGTGCTTTGTGGGATGTGCGTTGGTAAGGGAAGATGGAGAGGTGAGCGCACAGGCACACACAGTAGTTAAGGGTGCACGACGACGACGCTCCTTGTTCGTTTTGGTTTTTGTTTTCGCTAATATCGCATGGTCTGCCTGCCTCGCGGAGTCATCAAATTAATAAACTAAAAATGCTTGTTTTGGCGTCGTCGCGCGCACCCCCTCCCTAGGTAGTGACCTGCCAGCTCGCTCCCCCCCGTAGACTGATCCAGACGGGGATATTGGACATGTTATTGCTTGCGCGCGCACTCTTTGACCAGCTCTACAAAACTGCGTCATAGCAGGAGTTTTTGGCGTGGTTGAGTTCGATTTTTGTGTGCTGTGTGCTAAATAACCAAATCGTCTATTGGTTTAGATTCCAAAACACGCAAATTGCATTTACATAAGTATGCAATGATTCTTTTTCCCGCCTTAACGCAATCCTCCTCGCCCAACCCCTCTAGCAGGACACCGACGCGCTTCATGGTATCGGCAGGGGTCAGGGCGGGTGGGGAAGAGGGAATTTGGCCACTACCACTTGCCATAGCCTTGGTCGCCTCTGCCCCTGTACACTGTTCGTCCATGGCCTCTTGCAAAGTGTCCTCTTCGTCGTGCACCTCCTCAATAAGGGGGTCCGATTGCCGTGGACTTCTTACACCACCTATCCCCCTTGGCTTCATGAATCGCATTTTCGGCATCAGGCTCCAGGTGGAGCCGACACCCTCGGCCTCCTTGGCCAATTCCTGGTGCAGTTTCGATTTAAGGTGCTCCCAACGGGTGGTGCATGTTTTGACTACAGTGGAACGGGGAATTGCATCGCTTTAAATATGTACGCAGAGAAAGTCTGGATAGGATTCGGCTAATTACCATCAGTTTGCAGGGAGGCCGCGATAGTGCGCCAGAGCTCCTCCTTGTTCTTTCGCTTCAATGCGTACGGAGTGGTGCGGATTTGCCGTTCAAAAAGAGGGGGGTTGCCGCGTATCAACCTGATTAGACGAGAATCAAAGTCGGCCATTGTCGCAGAAGGCGGCTGCGATTTGTTTTGTTTTGGTTTGTATTTTTGTATATACAAGCAAAACAGTTATCGATGACAATTGACAGAATAGAAATCCCGATAGCTCACTCGATAACTAAATCGAGAGTGTTCGACAGGGCTGTTACATCTGGTGGGGTTGTGGGTGGTGAGGTGAAAAAGATGTTTGAAAACTTGTTTGCCCCAGTCTCCCACAATTTATTGATTTATCTTATTGATTATCGTTGTCGATGTGCAGCAGGAGCAGCAGCAGCAGCAGTTGTGCGTGCGAGGCGCTTCCGGCCGCGAGATGGCCGCCGAAAACTATCATTTAAAGTGGGACTCGCATTTGTCCTACTTGAACACTTCCATTGCCACGCTGTACAAGTGAGTAAATTAAATATCCTGTAGTGTACTCTTCCCCATGTAAATAATCATTGGTTGTCATGCAGGAATGAAAAGTTTGCCGATGTGGTGCTATACAGCTCATACACCAGCAGCAGCATCAACTCGGACATACCCACGGTGGGCATCTCGGCGCACAAGTTCATTCTCAGCTCCTGCAGTCAGTTTTTTGCCACCATGTTCGAGACGGCACCGATTACCTCGCCCAACGGCGTCATATACGTTGTGCTTCCGCCCGACCTGAGCCACCGGGCCATACAAATCCTGGTGCAGTACATGTACAGCGGGGAGGCCACCGTCTCCAATGACATCCTCAACGAGGTGCTGCGGGGCGGCGAGATTCTCAAGATCCGTGGCCTCTGTCGCTCCAGCTCTTGTGCTTCCAACAACAGCAGCACCACAGTCACGTCCTCGCACCACCATCCGCACGGCGGACATCTGCATCAGCGGGAGCGCGAGTCAGCGAGCGCCATGTACGTGTCGAATGGCTCGCGTTCGACGCTTCCACCGCCACCGCCACCGCCCATGTCCACACAGCTTCCTGGCGACATCTACAGCAGCAAGCCGAGCAGCAGCAGCAATAGTGGCTCCGGCCGATATACCTTGGAGCATCACCATCACCAGCCACAGCCACAACACCATCCACCTTCGCATCAGCACCAGCAGCAGCAGCAGCAGCACCAGAACCAGCACAATCATCATCATCACCATCAGCAGCAGCAGCAGTTTCGCGGCCTCGGCGCTTCCGTCATGCCAAAGGACAGTCCCGTGATTGTCAAGTCGCCAAAAATGGCCGCCCACACGGGTCTGCTGAGCGTGGCCAGCAGCAGCAAGCTGGGCATATCCGTAAACAAGGAGGTGGCCATCGATCCCGAGGATAAGTGCTGCTATGCAGCCGCCACCAGTCAGGTGGAGCCACAGCCGCCGCCACCGCCATCATCGACGACCGCAGGAGCAGTGGCAGGATCAGTAGCCGGAGGAGTTCCGCCACCACCAGCCATGTCCATATGCACAGAGGTGGGCTGCAGCAGCTGTCCCCTGGCCGTGGGGACCGCCACCGAGCCTGCGGAGACCACGCTGCGTCGGCCGGAGTACGAAGAGCAGGCGCTCTGTGATCGGGAGGATGTGGGTCTGGTGTACGAGCGTCGGATGCGTCGTGAGAGTGCCTGCGAGCGAGGTGAGTGTGAAAGATGAGTTGGGGTATATATGTAAATAATTCGATTGTGATCCATTGTACTCCAACAGCTCACGAGTATTATGAGGCACCGCTGCACTTTGCCTCACCACCGCCACCGCCACATCCGCACAGCTTTCTCAGCATCAAGCAGGAGCCCAGCGACTGGTCCAACAACCCACCAATAGCGGCCAATGCCAGCAACAACAACCACGAGGATGGGCACCTGTCTCCCAAGCAGCCGCTGGACTTTAAGATGAGCGCTGTCAAGCTGGAGGTCAACCGCGACCGGGCCACGCCACATGAGGATTCCGAGGAGCACACTCTGCGCGACTACAACAACTTCAAGCAGCTGCTCGTGTGCGAGATATGCCAGAAGACCTTTGAAGACACCAAGACCCTGGTGCGTCACCTGGGCACACACGCGAACGAGCCGGGATCTGGCACTAACCTCATGGCGACCAGTGCCAGCGGCAGTGCCTCGACTACTTCCAGCAACACCAATCTCGCGATGCGAGCCCTCAAAACCTATGTGCCAAAAAAGCGACGCAGAGTCTCGGTGAGTCTCGTGGAGGTGCTATGCCGATCGGGCCATGTGGAAGGTGCCTAACCATTTCCTTATCCCTTTGCAGCAACAGGAGAATAACATGGATCATGATCATGTCACCCTGCTCTGTGATTTGTGCTCCACGTAAGCGAAATCCAAACACTAAAATATAGTTGAGAAACCAATTTTTTGTCTTGCCCTGCAGATCCTTTGAGACGCCTGCGGAGTGGGTGCGTCATATGAACAGCCAGCACACGGAGATCGAGCTGGCCATGTTCAACAGCAAGAAGGATGGCGAGCAGAAGGGGTGTGTGTCCTAAATGCCCTGCCCTCCCTCCCCCCAAACCCGAGCAAATGATGAACTCTGTTCACTTGCAGCCAGCACCAGCAACAGCAGCAGGTTACCATAAGTACGACCAGCAGCATTAGCAGCAGCATCGGTGGCAGCAGCTCTTCCACAGTGTCCACCAGCCAAATGCAGCCAAAGTTCCATTCCAGCTCCACTCGATCGACGCTATTGCAGTGCCCTTCCAATCAATCTCAATCTCAGACCCAATCCCAGCCTTTGATTCTGAACAAAAGGAGCAACGTTGTGGCGGCGGCTGTCACAGTTGCATCGGTCTCGCCTACTGGCCTCTCAGTGCCTGCTACCTCATCGCATGGCTAAGCTGCCCCACCAACAACAGGCAACATCCTTCACCAAAATAACATTTTCGTTCGATAAATTCAAGTCGTTCCAGTAATCAAAAGAAAAGGATATATATAATGAAACAGCAAGAACCGTGATCAAAATGCAACAAACATGTTTGCATATTTTATAGAGCAACAAACAAAATACAAAACCAATAAAAAAAAAAACAAAAAATCAAAAAACCCAAAAAAAAATAACGAAACTATTAACGAAACTAAGGAGTCGGAATCGTCAGGCAACGATGCAAAACAAAAACATCAAAAAAATTGCAAACCAATCGAAATGAATATAAAAATGTAATTCAAATGTGTAGAACTTTTTTTTAGCATGTATTGTATGTATTTGTGTACTTAGCTTAAGCAACTTAATCCCCCAGTAACAACAAACAACCAAAAAACAAACAAAAAAACCAACCATGTATGTAATTACAATAAGAACAACGCGCAATCGATATGAAGAAACGATTCAACAATCGAAACAATTTTTAAATTTAAACTTGAATGTTTTTTAAAAGCAGATCAATTTGTTAGCCCTTAAAACGTATTCAATTATTATCAGAAGAGTCCTTTGTCATTCACTCTGTCTGTCTGTTTAGATAATAGTCTTCAACCGAAAGATTAACTATTCCTTTGTATTGTATCTCACAATTTTAAGTCTGTTTTTACACTATAAATCCAATTAATCTGAACAATAGAAATAATTGATACAAATTGATTCAAGGGCTTTTAAATCAGGCTTCGGCCACACCGAAGCGAACCGAACCGAATAAATCGTTATTCCTTAATTTATTCGTATTATTTTTTGTATCGCGATTTATTTCGTAAACACTGATAACTGATTGAACTACAGTACTATTTTTTTATGCAGCGCTGATTGATCAGCTGGCAGTATTTGTTAAATATATGTATGTATGTATTTTTTGTATATTTTTTATATAACTTCAGACAGGTATTATCGTGAATTTGTGTACATAGGATAAGTTCCGTTGCAATTTTAAAACAGGATAAAACCTAAATGAAATGTCTCTAAATGTGTGTCTGTTTATTAGTAGTTGGAAGTTCACTTAACCAAAACAAAATCAAAAAATCAAAAAAAAAAAAACAAAGCAAAACAAAACTCTCCCCCCAATCCAATCCAATCTATTGTAAAACTGTAAAGATATACCCAATATATATACATGAATATATAGTATATGTATATTGCAAAAGCCGGGCGTGATTATTAATCAAATAAGTAGATGTACGAACATTGATATGATATGTATTGACAGGCAGCATGTGAACGAATCAAAATGTAGCAAAAGGCGTTTTAATCGCAAAAACAAAAATAAACGAGGACAAAGTGAAATTGGTTCTACTCCCAGTATGCATGTGTAGTCGCTATCGAAAGAGCCAGAACTGCGTTAATGAAATTCGTAAGAGCCATGTCATGCTCACGAAAGCTTACTCATCGTATGCGGCCGTATAGGGGCCCCAAAGCTTTATAAATACAGAGCGCACGCAAAGAGAAACATCAGTTGCTTAAAGAAAGCCGGTTGCCTTCAACATCAAAAGTGAATTTGTTTCTCTAAAAAAATCCATAATGAATACTGGTAAACACTACGCCAAAGGTAAGAGCACGGTGGGAAGAGCAGAAGAAAATTAGGGTGCTATTTCACCATTAAATAAAAACAAACACAGGTTCTCCAACATTCCACTAATTTCTCTTTTTTACAATTAATAATTAAGAGAACCCATACAATGAGGTGGCAGATTGTTTGCAGTTAGCTGACGGGATACTCTTAAAGCTATAGCAAAACAATTAAAAACAATAATTCCTTATACATATGTAAATATGTATATGTATACCTTATCCGATAGTGTTTCCATCGATCTCTGAGCAAAGAGAACTACGCGTTGGGGTAGACAACTTTTAAGCCTAAGCAAACCTGTTCTATGTTAATTAATAAAACATTGCCTACACCATATTTGGTGTGTTAAGAGCTTTGTGTTAAGAATAGTATGATATGCAATATACATACATACGTACATCAGGTACTTTATGCCACAAATTACCCATTACTCAGGGTATACAGAAATTATTAGGGTTTGATAAAGATGTTTCACAGACGGAACTGTTGTATTCCATAAAAATTGCATAGCTTGCGAGTGCATGCGTCACGCTTTAAATATACAGAGAGGGGAGAGATACGACTTTTGGGTAGGATGATAGGATACCTAATTAGTATACGAATTATCCTCGTCATAGATAAGATATTGGTAAACAAAATGTTTGTCATATGGGTGTGTTGTCATTCATGACCGTATCAGCTTTCTGACTTGCTATTTGGCTAGACATTTCATGATATTATAATCGATTTATTGGTTTAATGATTGCGCATTTTTAGGTTCCTCGAAACCCATTCTGCCCGACGATGGAAAACTGCGTCTGTTTTCGATGCGCTTCTGCCCGTTTGCAGAGCGGGCACATCTTGTGCTGAATGCCAAGAAGGTGCCCCATCATATCGTCTATATCAATCTCACCGAGAAGCCCGAATGGTTGGTGGAGGTGAGCCCGCTGTTGAAGGTGCCTGCCCTGCAACTGCCGGAGGAGAAGGGTGAGCCCTCGCTCATCGAGTCGCTGATCATTGCCGAGTATCTGGATGCGAAGTATCCGCAGAATCCTCTCCTGCCCAAGGATCCGCTGCAGCGGGCCCAGGACAAGATCCTGCTGGAGCGCTTCAGTGGCATCACCAGTGCATTCATGAAGATCCTGATTCACAGCACTGGCCTCGATGACTACTGGCTCGCTCTGGAGATCTTCGAGGAGGAGCTGGCTAAGCGTGGTACACCCTTTTTCGGCGGCGACAAGCCTGGCTTTGTGGACTACATGATTTGGCCCTGGCTGGAGCGTATGGCTGTGATTGGGTTCATCCTCAAGGACGGCTACAGCTTCGATACGAAACGCTTTGCCAGGATTTCCAAGCTGATTGATCTGCTCAAGGCGGATGATGTGGTGAATTCCTTCTATGCCACGCCCGAGCAGCACATCGAGTTCTGGAGAGGCCGCAAGTCGGGCAACGCCAACTACGATCTGCTAGCCTAGATCTCGCGATACTCGATTCTATAGTTTTAGCTTTTACTTTTGTGTGCAATTTCTGATTCTGAGAGATGAATAAATAAGTGTGGCAAGAACAGAGACGTTCCACTGTGTGTCCATCAACACGGCTATGTGTGTCAGCCGCAAAGGTTGACGCAGCCGCCAAGTTCAGCCGGGCCGGGTAATGGAAGCCGCCCAGCCAAGGACGGACCGCTGCTGATCTTTATATATTAGTCGACTCGGTTGATGATTTGCATCACTTGCATCGCCGGACCAGAGCAGACCAGACCATATCAGATCAGACCACGCGCATCATGAGCAACGGCAGACACTTGGCTAAAGGTGGGTACAGCTCCTCACTATGTGGGCCTGCCAGCCTGAAAGGAATCAAATCCCCAATTGTAGGCTCTCCCATGCCGGATGTACCCGAAGATGGGATACTGCGGTTGTACTCCATGCGCTTCTGTCCGTTCGCCCAGCGTGTCCATTTAGTGCTGGATGCCAAACAGATACCGTACCACAGCATTTATATAAATCTCACAGAGAAACCAGACTGGCTGCTCGACAAGAATCCGCAGGGCAAAGTGCCCGCCCTGGAGCTGGTGCGCGAACCGGGTCCACCAGTGCTGACCGAATCGCTGCTCATCTGCGAGTACCTGGACGAGCAGTATCCACTGCGACCGCTCTATCCACGAGATCCACTGAAGAAGGTCCAGGAGAGGCTTCTAATCGAGCGCTTCAACTCGGTCCTGGGCGCTTTCTTTACGGCATCTAATGGCGGTGACCTCGAGCCTTTCTGGTGTGGCTTGGACACCTATGAGAAGGAGCTGAGCCGCCGCTGCACGGATTTCTTTGGTGGCGAACAAACGGGCATTCTCGACTACATGATGTGGCCGTGGTGTGAGCGCCTGGAGCTGCTCAAGCTGCAGCGTGGCGATGACTACAATTTCGATGAGCGGCGCTTCCCGCAGCTGGTGAGTGCTCTTCGGATGACTCTTGATGTCTGAAGTTAACCCGTAATCTTGGTTTTACCATTCAGTCGCAATGGGTGGAACGCATGAAGCGGGATCCGGCTGTGATGGCTTTCTACATGGAGGCGGAAGTGCAGGCAGAGTTCCTGCGCACTCGCAGCGCCGGCAAACCCAACTATAATCTGCTGGTGAAGGAAGCCTGATTTTATTTTTTGTTTGTTTTTTTTTTTGCTTGGAATGAATAAAGCACAGATGCCGGAGGGCCCTTAAGCCTAAAGAGCTATGTCGTACTGCGGCTTGCCCAGCCTCTTTGAACCCTGAAAGTCTGCGTGCAATCGGGCATCCAGAGCGGTCTTCCGAACAGCTTCCTCCTGGGCCACCAGATCACGCCACTTAAGCTGCAAAGTGAGCATTAGAAAAGGCCGCACATTCAGTTGGAGGCCAACAGCTTACCAAGAGACCAAAGCGCTTGGCATCCAGCTCATACTTGTGTTCCGTGGTCAGCTTCAGACTGGGAAAGCGCTCGAACCAGGGCCAGATCATGTAATCCACAATGCCAATTGTCTGTCCAGCAAAGTAGGGAGTCGTTCGCTTGGCCAGCTCTTGCTCGAACACGTCCAGGGCAGTCTCGAAGTTCGTGAGGGAATCTTGCGGAGCATTGGCATTGCAGGTCAGCACTGGATACACGGCATTGACCACTGGAGCAAAGCGTTCAATCAGAATCTTGTCCTGGGCCTTTTGCAGCGGGTCAGTGGGAAAGAGCCGCAACTCGGGATACTTCTCATCGAGATATTCGGCAATGATCAGCGATTCCACAAGTGTTGGCTGGTCTTTGACATCCGTCAGCTGCAAGGCGGGCACCTTTCCGAGAGGACTGTAATCCTTGTACCATTCGGGCTTGTCTATCAAATCGATATAGATTTTGTGATGGGGAATTTTCTTTGCATCTAGGATGAGGTGTACCCGTTGGCTGAATGGACAGAATCTCATCGAGTAGACACGCAATACCCCATCCTCGGGCAGCTGCGGTTTGCTGGAGCCTAAAAATATTTTCAGAGTTTTGGTTAGTTCGTGCGGAAGTCTGGAGATAACATCCCAAATAGTGGGTTGAATGCCCTCGAAGAAAAACATTTTTGGAGGCTATATTTTCGAGTATATTTAATATTGCTGATTCAGAATCCAACTTTAAGTCACTCCCATATTAATCTCACTTTTACAATCTAATAATTTCTCATTCTTTACAAGGGCTCGAATGCCAAGTCATAGTTGGTCTTTCCCTCGTGGCGAGTGCGCATAAACTTGGCATGCACTTTGGCATCCAGCGCGGTTGCCTTGACAGCCTCGTCCTGGGACACTAGGAGGCGCCAATTGAGCAGATTCGGATAGCGTTTGGAGTCCAACTCGTATGGCTCGGCCAGCGTGTACTTGAGGGCGGGGAACCGCTCGAACCATGGCCAGATCATGTAATCCACAATGCCAATTTTGTCGCCTCCAAAGTAGGGCGTTCCGCGCTTGGTGATCTCCTCCTCGAACACATCCAAGGCAACCTCAAAGTTCTTTAGTGCATCCTCCGGTGGGTTTGTAGTGAAGAAAACCGGATAGATGGCACTGACAGCGGGGGATAGTCGCTCAATGAGTATTCTGTCCAGGGCCTTTTGCAGCGGATCCTTGGGAAACAGGGAGCGCTCTCCCGGATACTCCTCATCCAAGTACTCGGCAATCACCAGGGACTCCACCAGAGTTGGCTGGCTCGGCAAATGGGCCAACTGGATGGCTGGCACCTTGCCCAGGGGACTGTAGTCAGTGTACCACTCCGGCTTCTCGGTCAAATCAATGTACACCGTGTGATGGGGAATCTTCTTGGCGGCCAGCATCAAATGGGCGCGCTGGGAGAAGGGGCAGAAGCGCATAGTGTAGTAGCGCAAGACGCCATCCTCTGGAATATCCGGTTTGGGCGTACCTGTTGATGATGTGGACTTTATTGGCACTGACGTCAGCGGGGAAATATCTGTCTATAATTAATCACTATCTGCTAAAGCGGTGCATTTTTCTTGTTGCTCTCTTTTATTATGCGATGCAGATAAAACTACGAGAACAACATCAATTTCCCACTAAAATGCCGCATCACAACCTCAAGTGCCTCAAGTGGTGGTGCTGACCGGCCAAATGCCCTTGAATAAATCCTTGAACTAACCTTTTTTAAAGTGCTTCTGCGGTATGGACATGTTAATGCTTTTTATTAAATTGTTGAAGCTCTTTAAACGCGAAATGGCTGACTTCTTGTGGGCTGCCTATCGAATGACAAAGACGTGAATGCCGTCTCGCCTTTTTATAGGCGCGGCACATAATATATTTATCGATAACAATTCAAATTGAATTTGATAATTTACATTTAAATTTCCCGGAATATTTACAATATCTGAATAATCAATGTTTTCGTGGCAGCGGAAAAAAAATGTAAAGTTTTAATCCAATCGTATACGCTTGGAGGCATGGCTAAAAAAGTGAAATGGGAGATCTTAAATATGAATGGTTTAAGATTAATTTGAGATGGATGAACCTACTAGAGCATATCATAATCTGTTTGGCCGGGAGCTCGACGGGAGCTCATATATTTGCCATGAGTCTCCCCATCAAGATAGAAAACTTTCACGGCCTTATCCTGGACCATCAAGTCGCGCCATTTAAGCTGCGAAACGTACATTTTATATCGACATTCATTCATTCCCAGTATGTACTCACTAGTGCCACAAAGCGCTGTGGATTCAATGCAGCTGGGGTGCCGTCGGTGCGTTTCAGGGCAGCAAAACGCTCACACCAAGGCCAAATCATGTAGTCTAGCATTCCCGGCTTGGAGCCGCCAAAGAAGTTGCTTCCACGCTGCTTCAGCTCATTCTCATAAATATCTAAGCCGTCGTTCAGGGCGGCCAGGTCCAGGTCGGGTTTGGCGTCCAGCAACAGCTTGTAAGTGGCTGAGATGAACTGCCCAAAACGATTAATGAGTATCTTGTCCTGGGCCTTTTTCAACGGGTCTTTTGGGTAGAGCGGCACATCCGGATACATCTCATCCAGGTAATCGCATATGACAAGAGATTCAACTAGCACAGGATTCCCGCCTTCCTTGACGAGTTCCAGTGCCGGCACCATGCCGGTTTTGTTCATCTTTACAAACCATTCGGGTTTGGCTTGCAGGTTAATAAAGACGTTGTAGTGTGGTATGTTCTTTGCATCAAGCACGAGATGCACGCGGTGTGCATAGGGGCAAAAGCGCATCGAGTATAAGCGGAAAACGCCATCGTCGGGAAAGATGGGCTTGCAGGAGCCTGTGAGAGGGGAGGGGGGGGGGATTTTGAAAATATATTCAATGTATTCAATAGAAACGTTGGAGCATAACACATACCAGTAGTAAAATGTTTAGTTTCTTCCATTTTTCCCGTGTAATTTTTAGCTGTTTTACGTTTTGTTTCTGATAATATTATCGTCGAGGGTAATCGAATATATAATTTATAAAGCAAGGATAGTATGATTTGACAGCGTACACGGGCGACTACTTCTACTCGATAGCTATCGAGCACGCGTTCGATATCAATATATATTTAACATGCATTCCATCCCTATTTTGCGGATTTTGTGTTGGCGGTGGGTGCAAAAGTGAAAAAAAGAAAATGGAATTGGCATATGTTTAAATCAATCGAGTTCTCAAGATGATTACAGTTAACCAGCGCCTTGCGTAACTGTGCATGTTTGTGTGAGTGGTGTCTAGTCTGTGCAAGTCGGTCGGGGCTAAGTTATTACCGCTGTCTCGCGCCTCCTCGTCGTTGAAAAGTTGCTCTTTTGGTTGATTTTCTGTGTTAATCTTGGATTGTTGCAACGTAATTGAGATTCGGCGTTATCTCGACAGTACGTATACTACACTAAATCCGTCATCCCGCCGTTCCCGGCAGTGTGGGATCGAAGTAATCATTGTGCAGCATCAGGCAGGCCCTATACTATCACCGCTGTGCGCATCTCTGCAACTCTTGGAATTGATAAATACATGTGTATATGCATTTGATGTGCTAAACAGTTCAATAAATAGACCTGTGTAAGTGTTGCAATATTTTCCTAATTAAAGATTATTTAGTTTAGTGTGTCTCAGTGCATTGGAAATGCATGCGACGGGCCCCCTCATCTGCTCCTCTTTGCTCACCCATTCATGGTGTATTTATAGCAGCCGCCTTCCATGTGCGAGTTTTTGGTCTTCTTCTTGCGATTTGGACACCCGCTCTCTTACATACATACATACATACCATGTACAACTGTATATGAACATTCACACAAGAGTGTTAGTGATACATAAGTATATATTCGGCACGTTTTTATGCTATTTTGGTATATTTTTTTTATATATTTATAACACGAATTCAAGTGCCATTTTCATTTCCATTTTCCCTGCTATCATTAAAGCCCAATTACGCAAAGAACAAAAACGATTTTGGTAAAATATGCAATAGAATGCTTATCGGCAATGACCCATATACTATCAACATGTGTTTTGCTCTACATACATATGTATGTATATATGTATGTACGTTTTCAGTCTCTTATTTTAAGACTTGTTGTCGGACGAGGCGTAGGTGCTATGCTATGCACTGTGATTCATAGCTGGATCGGTGTCCAGCGATGATAGTATGGTTTCCTTATCGCACCCATTGATTGTCATTCCATTGCCCCGGTGGGTAACAAACTCTCAATTGACCAGAGAGAAATCAATTATTCATGGAGGTCCACTATCAAATGCCTTCCGACTCGCCGCCGTCACTCGAGGAATCTAACGACCGACCAGTAAACACTGCAATAGTCTATTGTTTACAAAACGATTCTATATATTAACAATACTACACAGATACACATATCTATATCAATGAATTATTTATCGCATTCGGCGGGCGCGGGCCCTTCAACATCAGTTATGTGTCAAAGCGCTACACTCTGGCTCCCTCCCCTATGGTTGGTTGTATCTGTAGCATATTAAAATGCGAAACTCACGTAGTTTAGCAGTCGGTTCGGCCGACGAGCAATGGCACAAGGTCACAGCCGCAGCCAGAGCCTCGTCCCAGCCAGATCCGTTCCGTTTCGATCCGATCCGGACACTCATTATACATACTATGTTTGGACGTGATCGACCTCTGTAAAGTCACACTTGATAAGCTATTCTAACTATCCAGAACTCAAAAATTCATGCATCGCCACATGACCCTCGCTCGCTCCCTCGCTCGCCTCGCAGTTCAAAAGCTGAAAATCCACAACATGAGCTTTCGGTCAATGATTGTACGTTTCTGTCTGGCAAAAGAAAAGATAATATATTTCAGAGTAAATAAAGGTTGAGGAATTAGTGTATGTGTCTGTGTGTGTGTGTGTGTGTGTGTTTGTTTGCTGCTTACCTGTGGGGTTCTCGATATGAAATTCTTGAATGTTCCGACAAAGATATGTTGCCAGAGGTACAGCTGAAGATAAAAGGTATACACATACGCAGTACGAACGCAGGTAGCGAACGTACACTCCTCTGTGGTGTTGTCTGTGTGAAATTTCAGCTTGCGAGATCTGCCTGCCGGCAGATGGATTACGTCAGGGAATGGTGTATGTACGTCTGTACGTCATTTGTGAAGGGTTATAGCGACTGAAATTTCAGGCTGTAAAACGTAGACACATACTACATACATATGTACATACATATAAATACATATGAATATGGTGAAATTCTATTTCGAACAAGTGAGGACGAAGCTGGTCTGAAGCAATATTCTAAAATGGAGATACCATGCGAAATGTAATTAGATGATTCAGCGCAGCGCATGGTGCTGCAGAGTGCCAAAACAGCTGTGAAATTGATTGTAATTGGTTTGTGTGGTGAAATTTCAGTTCTGAAGGCGGATATCTCTGTGAAAAATCGATTCCCATGAGTCAGCAACAAGTTGGAAAGTTTCCAAACTGAAAAATTCAACGAAATCATCCTTAAGACAGGAAATTGTATGCTTGCTTTAATTTGAAAAGTCAGCAGAACTCTTTATACAGTCTTATGAAGTGGAGATATCATGCGAAATTTAAATTTCGTTTAGTCTGCAAAAACAGCTAAGGTATGTTACGTTCTGGAAAAAAAAATCAGTTTTTGCAATGGAGATATCTTGCGAAATTTGATTTCGTTGAGTCAGAAATGGGTTCCAAGTATTTCAACCTGGAAGATAACGAACACAATTTTTCCACCTATGAAATGAAGATTTGAAGCGAAATATAAACTGTAGTGTCCGCACACATGAACATATGTATATATACATATGTATATGTAGATATGCATACAAAATTACTATTAAATTTCAGTTTATTTTACGAAGGTAATATAAATGTGAAAATGATGACATATAAAGAGCAATGACTTCTAGACCATAGAATAGATTCATCGGGTTTTATACATGATACTCAAAGGGACTTGGCGCAAGTGGATTAGTGTTTCCCACCCCATAAAGTATACATATTCTTGATAAGCATCAATAGTGGAGTAATGTCTGTCTGTCAGTCTCAGACACTACACGAGCTAGAGCAAACAAATTTTGTATACAGTCTCCTCTGATATCACAGTGAATCAAGTTCCGCCCCCACAAAGGACGAAAAACTGTTGCATCCACTCATAGAGAATCTGAATCAGATCGGATCATTATAATAGCCACGCTACCGCCTTTCCCTCCCCACTCATTATCTCTCTTCCTCACACACACACACTCTTCTTCGTGCGGAGTGCGTCCTCTGGCGTAGGGGAGCGAGATAAAACGGATAGACGGAGAGACAGATATAAACGAGGGGGAACGTTGTGAGCCGCGGCAAAGGCCGCGGCTCTACCTTATACTCGGTACTCAGTCAGTATATACGTATGTATGTATATACTGACTGAGTACCGAGTCATACATTTATGAGCCTATGATTTATGAAATTTATTATATGTTCTCAAAAGGGACGAATTAATTTTTGGGAAAAAAATAATATTTAAAATAAAAAATGAAGTCAAACCATTTTTGGAATTTTTATTCATGCTTCCATTTTTGTTTAACTATGATTTTTACATCTGCTTCTACATTTCTACATGACATGTATAACTACATATTTCAGACGTGGAAGTGTTTGCGAGAGAGAGAGGGAATGAGTAAGCGCTTGGCAGGCGTTGCGTAGCCACTGAAATTTAATTTGTTCCTTCTGTCCATAATAATGATCCCACCTGATCCAGATTCGGCAATCTGATAGATACAGTAATTTCCCATGATTCTGCGTTTTTAGTTTACTTTTATATTAAAAATTGTGGCTTCCACAGATTTTCGTCTTTTGTGGGGGCGGAAGGGGGTGTGGCAAAATTTTGAAATAAACTTGTGCTGAATTGATATCACAGGAGTTTGGATAGAAAGTTTGGTTGCTCTAGCTCCTATAGTCTCTGTGATCTAGGCGCTCATTTAAACGAATAAGCAAAGCAGACAGGGTGGCGTGTGAGAGAGAGCGAGAGGGAACGATAACTTTCGAAATGGTTTTCTTCATTGTAGCTATAATAATAATCCGATCTGATCCAGATTCAACACTCTGATAGAAATGGTCATTCTCTATGATTCTGCGTTTTTAGTTTTCTCGTATCTTCAACATTGTGTACGCCACAGACTTTCGTCCTTTGTGCGGGCGGAAAGGGGCGGGGCGAAATTTTGCAACACATTTGGAGTAGTGTGATCACACAGGAGACTGAATACAAAACTTGGTTCCTCTAGCTTAAATGGTCTCTGAGATATAGGCGCAAATGAAGACAGACGGACAGACGGACAGACAGACATGGCTATATCGACTCGGCTATTGATGCTGATGCTATATACTTTATGGGGTCGGAAACGCTTCCTTCTGGGCGTTACACACAACCGTTATCCCCACAAATCTAATACATATACCCCTATACTCTTCGAGTACCGGGTATAATAATAATAATAATAATAACCAGTAGATGGATGTATGCTATACGATTTTAAGGAGAAATATTGGAACTTTTTCTGTGACTGTAAACGTGACTTCTGCGTGTGTCCCCAAAAATTCCCTAAATTGAAATAATAACTAGGCTATAAAATATAAACTGAAATTTCGGTGAAACGGATACAAATTGAAGTCAAATTAATTGCCTTTTTGAAGGACTTTCATGGTTGAGATTGTCGATTTTCGAAATGTACATCTAGTATATTATATAGTAGTATAATCCAATTTAAAGTATAGATTATACTAAAAGTGTCGGATTTGTAATGAAAGGAGCATTACCACATTGACATTTTCCATCAATTAATTGATTAACTGAGATTAATTCGATTTGGCCCAAGCTTGGAGTAACTTGTGGCATCCAATCGACTCGGAATGTTCTCTTTTTCTTTGGTGTGTGTTAGCCATGGTCTGAAATCAGTTTGCACGCCTCCCACCGATCATGGGCATGCTTTGATGTGTGTGCGTGTGTGTGTGCGTGTGTGTGGGGGAGCCATTTTATGGCCGTAATGAAAAACTGGGCTTATAAATCGCACGGAAAGCGATGCGCGCTGCTCAGTTGGCGGTTCGGCTCGGTTCGGTGCGGTTCGGATCGGGTTCAGTGTCTTCAATATTCAATATTCGAGTGCTCTAATAGACACATATGTATATGTAGACTCGTAATAATAGATGGGGTACGGAGCTATTAGAATATCATATACATACGAGTATATATGTTTTTTAACTTTTTTTTTTTTTTACTTAATTGTACTATCAATCTAGAGCTGTGCGCATGCGTGCCAGATACAGATACAGACATAGGCACAGAAAGAAAGTGAATTTAATTGCTGAATTTATTGGCACAAACGAATGAAACAGAAAAGCAAACCCCTCCCCCCCCCCCCCCCCTCCACCCCCCTCATCCCTCTTTAACAATTATATCAGACATTCAGGGAGAAATAAAACAGCGGGTCCGAAGTCAATTTCAGTTTTTCTCTCAGTGATTTAATTTAAAATAAAATCACGCGTACTGAATTTAAATGAGGCTTGATTACAAACAGATAACGCAAAAAAACAAAAACAAAAAAAGAAATACATAATGAAAGAAATAATAAAACAAATCAGTCAATGGCGGCGGCGGCAGTGGCGGCACCACCACTTGACCAATTGACTGACTGCAGGGATTGATTGGGAGGTCAGAATTTTGGTTGGGATCGCAATTCTGATGGTTCGCGGTATCTGCTGGGATATTCCACAACGGACATCGGGCATCGGACATCGTTGAGAAGAACCAGCCCACTGCCTCAGCCCCCAGTCGCTGGAGATTTGGGAACTGTTTTGCGATAGATTTTTGCATACGCTTTTATTGATTGATTTTTATTGAAACGAAATTAAGTTTGTATCAGAATTGATTGCAAGCAAAGAAAAGCAACGAAAAGCAATGCCAATTATTCGGAGTTTTATAAACTTTAATTGAACATTCTCATTTGCTCAACAAGTGAGTGCAGGGTCGGTTCGTTTCGTTTCGGTTCGTTTCGTTTCGGTTCGATGCGGTCTTTAAGTGAACTCTCAACCTTTTGAACATCCACTTTAAGCCACTACCTTGATCCTGGGGGCCGGCCAGGAAACGCCTGTCCTTGTCAATGCCGAATGTGCAATGACAGGGCCGCCTCGCCGCCTTGCCGCCTTGCCGCCCACTTCCTGCGACCTTGACGCGCCTCTTGCTTATGCAACAACAGTGACGTTTGTTTATGGCTTGGCTTGGCTTTCCCTTTTTATTAAGTCGATAGGCAGGCACCCACCTGGCCACCCACCTGGCCACCCACGTGTTTCCGCTTGCCACACCCCTCCCCCCACTGGCCCTCTCCTGCTTTGTGTCGCAAATATTCGCCCAAGTTTTATCAATAAATTGGATAGCAATGCAGGGAGCTGCTGTCGTGGAGCTTGTGGCATTAATGCGCAATTGCAAAAAATTGTCTAAGGTCTGACGTCTGCCTGTGTCCCCGCAGCAATGAAAACTCTAATAACAGCAGCAGCAGCAGCAGCGGTTGCAACAACAAGTTGTTACATTAACAGAGCAATTTTCAGTAGTTTTGGCTTGAATGGGGCAAATTAGAAAAGTCTCGCTTTTGGCGCGTGCCGTCGTCATTCGCGGTCTGCTTATCGAGACGACCGCATGGCATGGCAAGGAGCAGATGAGACCGAGACCCACAACCACACCCACACCCAGACCAGAAGATGTTGATAGTAAATTTGTACTTTATATGATTCCAATCAAAAAAAGTTGATAATATTTCAATTGAAGTGTGTGAAGTGTGTTAAAAGATATTTAAGTAGATCCACAATCGTTTTCATTTGATACATAAGTACTATAATGCTGATAGAACTGTCTACAAAAGTGCTTAAAAGTTAAAGATGATAAAGATCATACTGTGCTGCAATACAAGTGATTCCAAGTGAAACATCAATGATTGATGTGACTTCCTATACGTTGATCTCTTTAAAACGAACTACAGAGAATGCATTGAAATGAGAATCCCATTTATGGAGAATGTTATGAGCACCTGAAAACCAATTGATTGCTTGGGCGTTCTGCTGTCGTCTGTTTTTATCGAGCTTTTTTCCACATTTGGAGGTGTCGATCCACATCCACATCCACATCGTGGCTGCCGCTAGTCGTTGGCCGCGAAACGAACTTGAACTTCCGCTTTGGTTGACTGACGACTATTTTGGTTATGCAATTGTCCACCAAATGGGTTGGGTGTATTGTAAGTGGTCTCCTCTCCTCTCCTCTCCGATCAACTATCTGTTCAGAAAGGGGGCTTAATGAGTGTGGGATGGGATAACGAGCTAGCGATTGGAGTAGAGTCCCGCTCCGTTCTGTTCCGTCCCCTTGGCCATAGAATCTATGGGCATGTAAACATATCGAATTCTGTGTTGGTGTGTGTTTTTCTTTGACTAATCCCCTAGCATATTCCTCTACGTTCCATTGCAGATCAGAACTGAGCGCGTGAATTGATGACTGACCTGACTGATAGATTGATTGATTGATTGACTGACTGACTGAATATATGTACATATAATGATTGCTGGGCAGTAAACCGAATCCACCAAAACGATCATCGACGAATCATCGACGAATCATCGACGAATATAGAGCATTTGAACATTGTTTGACCAGAGAAGTACCGAAAGAGGCGGCCGAGAAGATGGCGCGTCACATAATGGCCGTTTGTGTGGTCTGTCTCCTCTGCGCCCATCGCCTGCACTGCCAGGATCATGTGGAGAGCCTGCTCGCAGGCGCCACCGTAATGCACAGCCAGGAGCAGCTCAATGCGCGCGTCTACACCAGTCTCTCCTCCAGTCCCTCCAGTGATACCACCGATCAGAGACAGCAGCTAGCTATCGACGATACCCAGAATTACAGCACAAGTCCGCCCTCGAGAAGAGACAAACGGCATGCCGAGCATGGCCATGGCCATTCCGAGCCACCTGTCCCGCAGATCACCAAGTACTTTCTCGATAAGCTGATGGCCCAGCAGGGGACGATGGACAGCAGTGGTTTCAACAGTTTCCTGCAGCAGATAAATCTACGCTCGATGGTGGCCTCCACCGAGGGAACCGTAAGTAAAGGTTCGCTCTTCATTTATGGATTTCACATTAATGTATCCCCCTCTCCCCCTCCCTATCCTCAGTGCGTGCCTGCTAGTCGGCTGGTGCATCATGTCCAGCCCCACGATCTCTCCCATCACAGTCACAGTCACAGCGAGGAGGTGGAAGGAGAGGAGCTCAAGCTAAAGAACTGCACCCTTTTAAACAATGGCACCAACTCCAACATTGTATGCGCACCTGCCCTGCTCCAACACAACAGCAGCTCCATCGAGGAGCCGACTGAGTTTAGACTCAGCGAACTAGACATGCTCCATCTGTGTCCTGTGCTGCTGCACGAACTGAAGGCCCAGACTGGCGGCTGCATTGACCTGGATGTGCTGGACGAGATCGACAGCACGGAGAAGCTGCTCGTCGCAGAGAAGGACATGTTCTATGGTTCGTTGAACCTAATGTTTTTTGTTCTCCTTAAATTAAATGAATCCTTCGTTTCAGTGTGGGTCTATGCATTCGCATCAGTGTTCGCCTGCGGCATCCTGGGTCTGGTTGGGGTGGCCATCATACCCTTCATGGGCTCCCGGTATTACAAACACATTATCCAGTATCTGGTGTCGTTGGCCGTGGGAACGATGACTGGCGATGCTCTGCTTCATTTACTGCCGCATGTGAGTATGGGATTGTCGTCCGCCTTCCTTTGTGATTCCTAATTCCATATTTCTGTTTCTGAATTCTCTTTCGATGGCAGTCGCTGGCAGGGCAGGACGAACGAGGGATGATCATGAAGGGACTGGGCTGCCTAGGCGGCATCATCTTTTTCTACATAACAGAACATGCTCTGACCATGATCTCAGAGTGGCGAAAAAGCGTGGAGAAGAAGGAGACAAAAAAGCCGTCGCGTGCAAAGGTGATGCGTGATCCGGACTCGTCGGTGAACAACTCCGTGGCGGGGGACAAGATCTGCAAGCAGAAATACAGCTCCTATCCGTACTGCTACGATGAGATTACGATGAACAACAAGCAGAGCGAGTGGATGCACCTTCCCGGCGACGGAGTGGCTGCGTCGGCGGCAGGAGCAGGCGGGGATGCGGCGTCCGCCTCTGAGGTACGCAACGGACTCTCCGATCACGATGGTTCCAATGAAATGGCAGCGGCCGCCGAGTCGCTGCTCTCCACGCTGCACACGAACTGTGTGGAGATGAACCACCACAACCACAATCACAAGCATAACAACCACCAGCAGCAACAGCAGCATCATCTGGAGGCACAGGACAACAATACCATTGTCACGGATCTGGATGGAAATGCTGTGTATGCCGCCTCGAACAGCAACAGCAAGGTGGTGGATGGCAAGGACGGCAAGAATGATCATGTGACTGTCATTCTAAGGGAGCATGAGTCCTCGCATCATGGCCATAGCCATCGCCACGGGCATGTCCATTCGCCACCAGAGACGCTGAGTGCCGTGGCCTGGATGATCATCATGGGCGACGGGCTGCATAACTTCACCGATGGCATGGCCATTGGGGCAGCATTTGCCGAGAACATTGCCGGTGGCTTCTCCACCTCGCTGGCCGTCTTCTGTCATGAACTTCCGCACGAGCTAGGCGACTTCGCCATTCTGATGAAGGCGGGAATGTCCGTGAAATCGGCTGTGTACTACAATCTGTTGACTGGTGTCCTCAGCTTCATTGGCATGATCTTTGGCATTGCCTTTGGCCAGTCGCAGGATGTGGCCCAATGGATGTTTGCCGTAGCAGCGGGTCTGTTTATATACATTGCCCTGGTCGATATGGTATGTTTAGCGATTCCCATTTAACCTTATTATTTTGATAATGATTGCTATCATTTCTGTTTACAGATGCCTGAGATATCGGCCTCACACAAGTCGCTGGCCCAGTTTCTGCTGCAGATACTCGGTATGCTCAGTGGCGTGGGGATCATGCTGATAATTGCCCTCTTCGAGGGGGATCTTATGAGCGTGTTTGGCACTGCGCCCCCCAGTGCCGCCCACCATCAGCACGTGCATTAGACAGTAGCCCCAGTAGCCAGTAGGGAAGAGAGCAACAAACAACCACCAACCACCAACAACTGCAGCGAATCTTGTAGCGTAGCGTATTATGTGAATTGCAGCAAATCTTGCGTATTAACTGCATTTTTTTTTCCGTCAGGCCTAGGATTTTTTCCAATTATATTTTGTTTAATTTGTAATAGACCTTTGTTACACCTTGCACATATATATATATATATACACACACACACACACACACACATACAGCTAGATCAACAGGTTATCAATTATCAAGAAAAGGCATTTGTTATCCAGTTTTTGAAACACACCTAAACACCTTAACACCTGCACACCCACACACAACAGGCGACAGGCGATAGGCAACAGGTTCCTAACTTTTGCTACAAAACTGCGTTTGAAAATGGGGAAAAAGGAAGAGCGAAACATTTACAGATAAAGGTGCGATTGTATAGCCATGCTGGAGCACGGACACACGGATCCATTGATTACTGATCTTCTATACTACTAAAACTGAAAACCGCAACAGAACCTAAACACTTACGATACACTTTCGATTGTAGGACATATATATATATATATATATATATATATATACACACACTATACATATAGATTTTTTTGTATTTTGTAGTCTAGTGTGCGCACGAGACGTTTACTTGATGCGAGTTTGAACACATTCTATAAGCAAAATGTCCGCTATTACTTAAATATTTCGAAGCGTATTATCTACATTTGGATATCGACCCCAACACCCATTTAAGTTTAATTTATTATCGTATTTGTAATACACTTAAAAAATATCCTAAATGCACGCTCGTACATAATTTGCCACTTCTCCTGAACGTACGAACTTTCGTTTAATTATGTTTTTCTCTTTTTTTTGTAATAAAACAAGTATGAAATATATAGTTGTCTATTTTGTTGTTGTATAATTTTGCACTGATTTTGTTGGTAATATGCTCACATAACTAACACGAAACGAAAGGTGATTGTGATTCAAAATGAGTAACTAAACATTTGTAAAATGGTGCGACTTTGATGAGGAAAGGAACGATTGCTCTTAACAGACACACACACCCCACAATCCACACGCCAAACACAGATCTGCAAACGAAACTATCACTTTAACTGAGCAACTAATAATATTTTCTAAAGCCCCACACACACTATATGCTAAAGAGGCAGTAAAACCTATAACTATACTTAGCTATAAGCTCTCTGAAAACTATGAAGAATGGAAGTCGAAGGATGCGGAGACATCCCTTGGAGAACTTGGAGAAATTGATGTAAAATTACTTTGGTGATATCAAGCAAAAGGCAATTGAAACGACTAAACGAAATAAGTTTACAATAATATTAATAAATATATAAATATAAATGTATGTGTGTCGTGTTGTAAGTGTGCACCAGCACACGCAAAATGGCGCGTATTTTGCTACATTTAATATTATTTTAAACACTAAAAGATCAAATAAATGTTTTTCCACCTCAACTTCGTAAACAAAATGTATGCGTGCAAGATTTTGAATTTACCGGGCGGGCAGGCGGCCTATCGATGACAACAAACATGCATTGGTCAGTGGTTTCGAGGTAGCCCTGGTTCTGATTGATTATTTTCCTTTCAATTGCAAAAATAGAATTTTTGCTGTGTTTTTTATTAATAATTAAACATTTAACATGTTGAAGCTAACTATAAAACTGCCTATTAGCTATTAAAAAATAAAATTCCGTATTCGTTCCGTATATCGTACAAAAGTACCGATAATGAAACGTAGCAACCATGTACATCGATAAGTATAATCAAAAGTCGGTATGTCTGAATGAACGATGTGAAAAAACAGAAAAATAGTGTCAATTAGCTCAAAATTCAGAAAAGTATTATTTAATATTAAATGATAATATTTCCGGCAATCGGCTAACACAAAACTCACTACAAATTTATTATCAACAAATAAAAATATCGATATATTGATTAACAACCCTATGTATATATATGTGTGTATATTTTATAGATATATATATGTATATATATACACACGTATATAGATACTGTGTTAGATTTTTCTCAGCGCAGAATTTCTTTGCATCAGCTATTTATTGCCAAAATTGAACGAATTGAAATTGAAAAATGAACGAGGGGAGTCAGTACTCCATACATACGGTATGCCGCACATGTCTGAGCACCCTGCACGACACAATGGCGTACGATCTCTTTTTGATTCCGGGCCTGGCCAAAAAACTATGCGTGTGCACTTCGCTATCGGTGGAGCAGCAGGATGGCTTTCCCAAGAACCTATGCTTCAACTGCTACGCGAAGCTGAACGAGCTGCACGACTTCCAGAAGCTGTGTGTGGACTCGGTGCAGAAATTCCAGGATCTGGTCTCCAGTAATGCCTTCACGTGCCAGACGAACTTCGATGTTCTGGATCCCAGTGCAGCGGTTGCAGACCTGCCGCCCGACGACGAGGACCACGTCAACTTTGATCCGCTTTTGAATTCCAAGATAGAGATCATTGAGAATGAGGAGGATGTGTTCAAAATGCTGGAAGATGTGGAGAAGGAGGTCGAGGAGGTAGAGAAAGATGAGCTCGGCTCTGCCGAGGAATCCAACGACTCTTCCGTTGAGAGCGGCAACGACAACGACCAGGACGACGACTTCCAGCTAAACAGCAGCGATGATGACGTGCCCCTGGCCCAACGGGCCCGACGCGGAAACAGGCGTGGAACCAAAGCCAAGGCCAGCAAACGACCCGTAAAGGAAGATTCGGACGAATTCAGCTCCTTCTCCGACGACTCGGACTCGGACGGCGAGAAGGGCGGCAGGGAGAAGCCCAAGCGCAAGAGGATTCCCGCAGCCGAGCGACACCTCCATCGCCTCATCGACTGCCACATTTGTCATCAGAAGTTCAAGAAGGCCATTCGCTACGAAGAGCACATGAAACACCACAACGATCTCCTCCCCTTCCAGTGCAAGGTGGAGAGTTGCCGGAAGGGATTCACCACGGCCAACGGTCTGCGCGTCCATGTAGAGCATGCCCACACGGAGTCATCGGAAATGCATCCGTGCACCTACGAGGGCTGCAACAAATCCTTTGCCCGGCCCGTGCTGCTCAATTTCCACATGAAGCGGGTGCACAAGGTGGACACGCCCCAGAGGGACTTCCCCTGCACGGAATGCGACAAGGTATTCCGCTGCCCCACGGCCCTCAAGAAGCACATGTACAAGCACACGGGCGAGGAGCTGCCATTCGCCTGCGAGATCTGCGGCAAGCGATTCCCCATCAACAGTGTGCTGAGGGATCACTTGCTGCGGCATGCGGGCATCAAGAACCACGTCTGTCCGTACTGCGGCGTGGGCAAGACCACGCGCCAGGAGTGGAACAAGCACATTCTCACCCACACCAAGGAGAAGAAGTACGAGTGCCGCCAGTGCGAGCACACCTCGCACAACAAGCAGGCCCTGGCCAACCACGTCAAGGTGGTGCACGAGAAGAGGAAGGATTTCGCCTGCCAGTATTGCGGAAAGACTTTCGGCAAGTCGCATGCCTGCAAGATCCACGAGAGAAGCCACACAGGAGAGAAGTGCTGCGAGTGCAAGATCTGCGGCAAGGTCTTCCTCTTCGAGAAGGGCCTCACCAAGCATTTAAAGACGCACGAAAAGTCGGATCTGCCCAGGAACCAGACCACAGTCAATCCATTACTGGCCGAGGTCGCTGCGGCATCCTCCTCCTCAACCATTGCGAAGCCCAGCCCTCACTTGCGTGGACGTGTGGAAAGAGTAGACATTGCTCAGTTGGCAGGCACTGTGGTGAATCCCATACCGTCTGTTAACCTACCGTCGTGGTCGCCGCAGGTGAACTTCACCAAGAAGGAGGGCCAGCACATGTGCCCGGACTGCGGCAAGGGATTCAACCATGTGAGCAACATGAAGCTCCACTACAAGGTGGTGCATCAGAAGGTGAAGGACTTCTGCTGCCGCTTCTGCCCCAAGCGGTTCGCCAAAAAGCAGTATCTGCGCCACCACGAGTACATACACACGGGCGAAAAGCCATACGAGTGCAAGGTGTGCGGCAAACATTTCCGCCAGGAGCAGGTGCTCAAGACCCACATGAAGGTCCACGACAAGCCGCCGAGGCCCCCAAGCAAGCCCAAGGAGCCAGTGGCACCCAAGGCGGAAACGGTCAAGCGACAGCAGCCAAAGAACTTTGAGCAGTACCAGGATCCCGCTGCGGAGCGGGCTGCCGCCACCGCCGAACTGTTGGCCTATCAGCTGGAGGAGAACGAGGCCAAGCGGAAGGCGGAGGTGGAGCTGCGGAAGATCCAGGAGGCGGCATTCGAGCAGTTGAACAAGCTGCAGAAGCAGACGAACACCTACGATGGCTTCTATGCCCAAAAGGCCGAGGCGGAGGGCACCACCGTCGATGCATTCAAATTGGATCATGTCTGAGGACAGCAATAAAACTCTATATGTTTATTAATATTAGTAATATACACGTATATTATGTGTGTTTCTACTACCATGAGCATAGTTTATATACTATAGTATTTTTAAATGTATCATTTATTCGATTCGCTATTATTTTAAAATATTTTTTTTATGTCTTCTCTCAGAACTCGTTTCATTGAGATGTATTTTTGGGTGTCGCTATGAAAATGATAATTCAATAACGTAAAATATGAAGAACCGAATAGAAGTTTCAATCCAAATCAAAGAATTTATGCCGGAAAAATTCCTTATGAGGAATGTTCTGATTTTATTTGGAAGTAAACGCCGAATTCGTTCCGCCTATCGCACAAAAGTACCGATAATATTTTGAGCTACCCTGTGTATCGATAAGTAGAGTCAAAAGTCGCGGGTATGATTTGTATACAAGAAATGAACCACCCACAACAAATAACATATTATCGCAGCGATATGCAAAATGAATTCTCCCATTGTTTTATGCGAAATCGCGGATGAAATTCCCGTAGAATGTGTTGGCGAACCTTCACAATTCATTTATGCCGTAAAGGGCTGGGAACTAATGGATTTCTTTGTGCCGGAGCATGCGGAGATACTCATTGAATGCATAAAAAAGTGTGAGTTGAGAAAAGTTTACCAAAACTGGAAGATTCTTATGTACGCATTGGCAGGCGAAGCCGAGCGTCCTCGACAGTTGGTCTTCAAGGCCATCAAAAAAGATGCCAAATGGATCTTGGTGCTTTTGCAGAAGGCGACTCATGTCCACCCACGTCCGCTGGACATGGAAATAGCTGCCATACTATTGCCGATTGTGTTTAAAAATTTCAGGCTGGAGACCAGCCTGGATTTTGCAGTGGCCAAGCAGGAAAAGCTGTATCAACGACCACTCAAAACGTATGTGTCCACGAAGCTATACGATGCTCTCTACGACAGACACCAGAAGGCGCGAGAGGGCAAGGACAAGCCATTAAATCTACCCGACTGCTTTCAGTCGACGCTGCGCAAATATCAAGAGCGCAGCGTCTGCTGGATGCTTAGTCGCGAGCAGGAGTCAAATGAATTTACTGGGAACTACTCCAACCTCCACGCGGTGGATGGACATACACGCGTGGTCAAGCATGACTACTGTTTACAGTTTTATCCGTTTCAGGAGGAAATGCCAAAGATAACTCTGCCCCCGGGTGGCATCCTAGCGGATGAAATGGGCTTGGGCAAGACAGTGGAGTTCCTTGCCATGCTGCTGCTCAATCCCAGAGTTAAGGGCACATTCAACAACAAATACTGGCTGGAACTACTAGAGAGTGCCAGCGAAACCGCACCTCTGAAGAAGTCTCGGCTGCAGAAAGAACTGTTTTGCATTTGCACAAAAAAAAAGGGGATCCGGATCAAGTGCAGCATGTGCCAACTGTGGCAGCACGAAAAGTGCATGAATAGCAGTGGCGAGCAAGATGCGAATGATCCCCCATATGTGTGTCCCATCTGCTGGTCGGAACTGCGAGACATGGAGAACACGCCCCTGATCGAGTCCGGAACCACCATCATAGTCTCGCCCAATCCCATCAAGATGCAATGGTTCAACGAGATGCAGAAGCACATCTCGCCTTCCCTAAAGGTCCTCCTGTACCCGGGACTGCACTCTAGCCAGTGGTACAGTCCCTTGGAGCTAGCCAAGTACGATGTTGTGCTCACCGATTTTGTCATCCTTCGCAGTGAGATTTATCACACCGCTGACCACAAGTCTGACCGCCAAATGCGCCACCAGCAGCGCTATATGCGTCCGAGCTGTCCACTCCTTATGGTCAACTGGTGGCGTGTCTGCCTGGACGAGGCTCAGGTATGAAAGAAGCCCTCTAGCCAGTGCACCTCTTTCGGATTGTTATAAATGCATTTTCTCTTCTTTAGATGATGGAGAGCACAACATCGCGGGCGGCGGAAATGGTGCGGATGCTGCCGGCTGTAAATCGCTGGGCCGTCACTGGAACCATTGACGATCTGCCGCCACTATTGCAGTTTGTTGGCTTCCACGAGGCCTGCCAGCCGCCCGCTGCCTGGAAGACTGTCGATAAGTCCTTCCAGCTGAACCACAACCCAAAGCCATTGCTGGATCTGCTTGAGCACAGCTTGTGGCGCACCTGCATGTCGAAGGTTGAACACGAGCTTGGCATTCCACCGCAAACGGAAGTGGTGCATCGCCTGGAGCTTAGCAATGTGGAATCTCTGTACTATCGCGAGGAGCACAATAAGTGCCACGAACAGTTCCGGCAGGAAGTGGCAAAGAATACGCATCATAACGAGGACAACAGCTCCCGCCTGGCGAGCATTTCTCCGCAGCTGCTGCGGATCATCTTAAAACCATTTTTGCGCATACGCAAGACTTGCTCTGTGCCCGTCGTGAACAACAACAGTTTGAACACGTTACCTTTTTTGGATCCGCGGGATCTCCTAGATCATCTGATATCCAACAACGAGAACGAATGCAAGAAGGAGCTTCGGAGTTGGGCCTCCTCGTACAATGGATCGGCAGCCATATATTTTATACGGAAAAATTATCGCCAGGCCATTAGGCAGTACAAGCTCCTACTGAAGCTAGCAGCGGACTACAACCAAGACAACATATCGTAAGCAAATGCAGCTATAGATTCTCAGTTATAAATCTGTATAGTAATGGTACAATGCATTTTTACAGCGTGGACAGTGTTCTTCAGATACATGCCCTTTACAACATTCTGCAAGCCAGCACTCTGGCTGCTCCCCAGGATAGGGTATCTGAAATCGAGGAGACCGCGTATAAATCACAGATGCAAAGGTGTGAAAGGAAATACCTGGGGGAAACCTCCAAGGTGCTCCAATCGGCTCTCAGTGCCTACCAGTCAAAGGTGTCTGAATTGCACATGCTGGAGAATCAGTTCCGTGGCAGCATTATCGAATTTCTGGCCACAGTGGTCAACCACAGGCGTGCCCTCCACGATGTCATATTGAGCAAGGTGCAATATGCCAATATTCCTGCGGATAAATTGGAGCAGGTCCAGTCCGTAGCGGGCATCATTTATGTTATTGAAATGTGGCATCAACGTCTCGAGGATCTCAAAATCAATTTACTTGCGGAATTCGAGTATCTACAGGATATCATTGGTCGGGCTGTTGGGGCAGTTCATGCGGGAGATGCCCTCACATCGGACATCATTAGTTTTATAACCAATGTTTCCGATTGTCATCTGGCTGAGATTTTGGTGAGTGGTAAATGATATTGTTGCAGCTGAAAGATGTAGTTTGTGACTCTTCCAACAGGATGAAGACAAAAAGAAAAAGAATAAGAAAAAGCAGCGCACGTGTCGCGTGTGCAAGATTCGTGACACCTTGCAAAAATTCGAATGTCTTGTGTTTGCCAAAGAAAATGACGAGACCGAAGGCTTGGAGAGGCCCAGCATGGAGATCACTCTTCTCAAAAGTACGAAGCGAATAATCGAATCCAATATTTAACTAACGTATCGCTTCTTTTCAGTAATCTTTTCATTCGTTCGCACTAAATTAGAATTTTGCGACTACATTGGAGAGTGTAAAATCAAATTGGAATTGCTCTCCTGTCTCCAGGGACTGGCCAAATCCATGGTCAAGTACTGGATCGAGGCGGAGTATATGGTGAAGTCATTCGATGAGCTGGAAATGTGCAAGATGCGCATTCTGCTGACCAATAATCCCGAAGAACAGTCGAATATCCGCATCCTGAGTGGCCAGGTCGATGAGCATTTGCACGAGAATCTGTACAAGCTGGAAATTGCACAGCGCAACTTCACTCGGCTGAGTGGACGCCTCAAGTATTTGAAGCACTTGAAGGAGGACACCAGTGCCAGGACATGTCCCATTTGCCAGTCCGATGAGGATTCGAGAGTAAATATAATTACAAATCAGATAAATACCACATGTCCTATACAATGATACTCTTCTTTTCTATTGCCCTCTCTCGCAGTATGTGATGATGGTTTGCGGCCATTTTGTTTGCCAGGAGTGTCTGGAAGAAATGATAAGGAAAACATCACGCGACGGCAGCACCAAGTGTCCCATATGTCGCCAGGATTCGCCGCAGTAAGAAATGCCACTCAACCTTAGTATATGTATATCTCTGACTATCGCTTTCTGTTCTGAAGGCTGTATCATTCCATTCGTCCTGGCGCAACCAAATCGATCGTTGGGAGCTTTTCCACGAAAATCGCCTGCATAGTGGACCTGATTCTAAATATTACGGCTGCAGATAATCAGGTTAAGATCCTCATTTTTTCCCAGTGGCAGGCGATACTCGAGCAAATTTCAATTGCACTCAGGCTGAATAGGATTGTGTACCGCAAATTCAGCAACCAGGATTTGGAAGACTTTAAGGTTCGTTATGAGTGCTTGAACAATGATTATCCGACTCTAACCAGCACTCTGTGACCGTCCTTTAGAACACAGAAATGAATGTTACTTGCCTGCTGATGGCTTTGTCGCGTGGCTCCAAAGGTCTGAATCTGATCGAGGCCACACATGTGTTTCTGGTTGAGCCAATCCTCAATCCTGGCGATGAACGCCAGGCCATTGGGCGCATTCATCGCTTCGGCCAGACAAAGTGAGTTCCAATTTTAATAATCAGTGTTTTATATTTAATCTATTGGCTTGTCTTTTTTAGACCCACGACGGTTCATCGGTTTATAGTGAATGGCACCATTGAGGAGAATATTCTGTCGCTGATTTCATCAGCCGATGACAGTCAAACCCTTGGCACGCACTGGGATCTGGAGAACATGACATTAGACAGCTTAAAGAAGCTTTTCATACTCAAGGAGTAGACTCAAAGGTGTTCCATGAAGAGTACTAAATATGTATTGGTATTATTAATTATAACCATAGCTCGCAAATAACAGTTGACCGACTCATGTGGTCGCAAAATAAGAGTGCTTCACTGAGTCTGAGAGCAACCGATTGCATTGTTCGTACAAAAATTGTGCTCGCGCTCAACCGACGAGCAGTTTTTTCCGGCCTTTTTTGCTCTGCTCATTCCAAGACCGTTTGCCCTCGAACGACGATTCAAAAAGTCTTTTGCGAATGTATGTGTGTATGTGAAGTCTCGAAGGGCCAACGCGTCGCTTTGATTTGAGAATTTCGATGGTACAGTGATCGTAGGTCGAGAATTTTGACAAAATGTATAGTCGCTTACCACTAAACGAAGACATATTAAATTTTTTTAGAAATGTAATGCTGAAATCGCCACACTTGAGTACGCTGGCACTGGTAGTATTGGCCACACAAAACCTAAACTCGTTTTTAGTTGTTAAGCTTAATTTAAAATAAATTAATTATAAAGAAACTATTCATTTTTTAATCAAAAAATTAGTTTGATATATAAAAAATTCATATTTGAAATTTCAAGAAAATTTAGAGGGAAAATCGAATGTCACAATGTTACACAACGTACCACTGTGCATCGAAAAGGAGACAAATTATTGAAAAGACCGTTTGGGTTGACTTTTTCAGTCAATCGGTCTTTTAGTGAGTCTCTCTGTGCGAGCATCACTCGTATTTCTCATTGTGCGATGTTCGGTAATAGAGCGTCTCACGAACAGCTCAGCTCAATGTAAAACGCTCAACAGAAAACCGAAACGAAAAGAAACGAAGTCTGCTGCTCAGAGAGAGAACGAGGGTGCATACTTTTTTTCGGTTGTTCTCGCAAGCAGAGCGTAAGCAAAACAAACGGTCACCAGTTATTTGCGAGCTATGATTATAACCTTTCAGGAAACTAGATTTAAAAAAATGAAGTTTTATATAACTACATCCGCTACATCTTCTATAAAGAATATACAATTGCTGTTCGTATAAAACATCTACATTAGTATTTGCTTCTACCTCCCCCACTCCCAGGGGCAACGTTTAACGTTGGACTCCGCTTCTCTTCCTCACACATGATCGATCTTCAGGGCGTCGAGGCTGGTGCCATCAGCGTGGGCCTTCTGCGCGTAGTAGCCATCGTAGGAGGTCTGCACCTTTTCGATCTCCTGCTGCTGCTGCAGTCTTTGCAGCTGCTCGTAGGCTGCCTCCTGGATCTTGCGCCGCTCTTCGTCTGCCTGCCGCTTCACCTCGTTCTCCTCAAGCTGCTGTGCCTGCAGCTCGGCGGAGGCAGCTGCCCGCTCAGCGGCAGCCTCCTGGTACTCGTCGTACGAGTGCAGATTTCTGTCGGTCGTCTCCAGTTTGTGCAGCGACGACAGCTGCTCCTTGGCCGCCTCGGCGATCTCCTTCCGTTTTGCGTCCGCCTTGCGTTTGGCCTCCCTTTTGCTGCGCTCTTGCTCCTCCAGTTCCTCGCGGGCCGCATAGAACTTCGAGGAGATAACAGGCGGCCGGTTCTCGTGGGTTCGCTGATGCCGCTTGAGGGCCGTCTCCTGGCGGAAATGGGTGCCGCAGGTCTTGCACTCGAAAGGCTTCTCACCCGTGTGGATCCATTCGTGGTGGCGCAGTGTCTGGGCCTTCGCAAACCGCTTCGGACAAAAGCGACAGGCAAAGTCCTTCACCTTTTCGTGGATGATCTTGTAGTGTCTTTTCATGTTGCCAATGTTGTTGAAGCCCTGCCCACAGCCCGGACAAATGTGCTTCCCCTCCTTTTTGGTGAAGTTCACTTCCTGCGGAGACCACGAGGGCACCGACACCGACGATATGGGATTGACAGCAGTGCCCGCCAATTGGGAAATGTCCACGCGTTGGACACGGCGCGGATCCTTGGGTATTGTTGCCACCGATTCCGCACAAACTTTCAGCAGCTCATCGGCGGCATTCTGTGACATTACCGGCTCTCCACCCGCACCAGCACTCGATTCGATTCCACCTACGGTAGGCACTCCCATAACATCCGCGGGGTTGTCAACCTGTTCCACGGGTGCCGTCTCGCCCATCTCCACCTGCCGTTGGCGATAGGTTTCAATGGCGCGAAGTACCCGCTTCTCGTGCGTCTTCAAATGCTTTGTTAGACTCTTTGGATAGAGGAACTTCTTGCCACAGACCTGTAATCAAAGAAATTATTAGTGTAAAAGGATACTCCTTTCATTTTGAGAACCTGTCTCTCTCTCTGTCTCTCTTACCTTGCACTCGCATCGTTTCTCCCCCGTGTGTGTCATTTCATGGATCTTGCAGGCATGAGATTTCCCAAACGTTTTACCGCAGTACTGGCAGGCATAGTTCTTGATCTTCTCGTGAACGATTTTGATGTGATTGGCCAGGCTCTGTTTGTTGTGGGAAGCATGCTCGCATATATGGCACTTGAACTTCTTCTCCTGGGTGTGCGTTAGAATGTGGGTGTTCCACTCCTGGCGCGTCGTCTTGCCCACGCCGCAGTAGGGACACACATAGTTCTTGATGCCCGCATGCCGCATCAGATGATCCTTGAGGGCGCTGTTGATCACGAACCGCTTGCCGCAAATGTTGCAGGGGAAGGGCAGCTCCTTGCCATCGTGCTTGTACATGTGCTTCTTCAGGGCCATGGGACATCGGAATACCTTCTCGCACTCCGTACAGGGATAGTCGCGAGGAGGTGCCGCTGACTTTGCTATATTGTGCACCTTTTTCATGTGGAACGTGAGCAGGCGTATGCGCGGGAAGCTCTTCCCACAGCCATCGACGCTGCACGAGTGGACCTCCGACAGTTCGGTATGGGCATGGTCTATGTGCAGGCGTAGTCCGCCTGCCGTTGTGAAACCTCCAAATCGAAACGTTAAAAAATATTGCTTTAAATAATAAATGCTAGAGAGGATTACCTTTCCTGCAGGTTTCCACCTTGCACTGGAAGGGAAGGAGATCATTGTGGTGCTTCATGTGCTCTTCGTAGCGGATGGCTTTCTTGAATTTCTGGTGGCAGATGTGGCAATCGATGATGCGATGCAGGTGACGTTCGCTAGGAGGAATCCTCCTTCGTTTGGACCTCGAGCTGTCGCCGTCTTCGTCAGCTTCTGATCCCGACAAGTACTCATCCTCTTCTTTGACGTCTGTAGCGCTAGATTTCTTGGATTTCGCCTTGGTCGATTGGCGGTGAGCCGCTTTCAGACGTTGGGACAGGGGCACGTCGTCATCGCCATCGCTGCTGTTGGGCTCAAAGTCCACGTCTTCATCGATGTCACTGCTGCTCTCCCCAGAAGAGTCGTCGGCGAATATGCTCATCAAATGATCATCTTCAGCGTCCTGCTTGACCTCCAACTCTGCCTCCTCGGCCTCCTTGTCCACATGCTCCAGCATCTTGAAGACATCCTCCTCATTTTCGATCAGCTCCATCTTGTGGTCCAATAGGGGATCAAAGTTGATGCGATCCTCATCCTCCCCCACTAGTTCCCCCTCATGACCGGCTACATTCAGAACATCGAAATTCTTAATCTGCGAGCCCGTGGAGACGACGCAGAAGACATTATTGGCCACCATGTCCTGGAACTTCTGCACCGAGTCCACGCACAGTTTCTGGAACTCGTGCGTCTCATTCAACCGGGAGTAACAGCTGGTGCACAGATTATTGGGATATCCATCCTGCTGCTCCACGGATAGCGGGGTGCACGCGCAGAGTTTTTTGGCCAGGCCCGGGACCAGGAACAGATCAAAGGCGGCGTCGTTCCGCAGGTGCTGCAGGCAAATGCGGCACACCGATTGTACGGAGTACTGAGCCCCCTCATCCATTTTGCCCCCGCTACAACGTGTTGGCCCGTATTTTAGAAATCAAAATATTTCAGAAAAACTTTACGCGTCAGAAGGGAAGATTTTAGCGAATATGTAAATATTGATATATCAATATATCGATATATTTTTTGTTATGTTTTATTTTTAAGGGCGAAAATATTAGTATGGATATGGATCAAGGCAACTACTTTTCTGTGTTCTGGGAAGATCTAAAAGAATTTTTTGTTGTTTCACGTCGTTAGATTTCTTCACCGTTATAGATCGGCATCAGAAATTGTAGGGGGTATTCCTCAAAACGATTGACCCTGCACTATGTGTTCAAATGCGCAATGAATTATCAAACAATAACAAATCCATATCGGACTCGAAGCTGATTTGTTACAGGACAAGCTATGTTTTTTAGAAAGCTGTGACCATAGACGCTTGTGCTTTACTTTTATTTAATTCTGACAATTCAGAAACCTCTATCAACCCAAAAATGAAATAAAGTTCCTTATATTAATCCAAAGCTAATCAGTCTTATTCGATACCAAATATTGCGAGTGGTTGGTGCAATCGATGAATCGATTTATTAATGAGAGATACTATCGAATATTTTGCAGCTCTACACAAAAGCAGAGAAGAAAATTTTAGCGTGGTTTTTTCGGACGAAAAACAATCAAAACTGCAGCAGATCGTGAGAAATACAAAGCCAAACATAATCGTAAGTGTGGCCGCAACGATAACCTGCACAAATCTAAAGCAACCAACAAGCCAAAAATCATCCTTACGTTACATTATAGTGTATATGTGGAACCTGCTTAGCATAATTACAAAATTTACGCATTACTTTGTGCGAGAGTCGGCAACGTTTTTCGTTTTAATTGACTGACTGCCCTTTACTCTTGCCCCGCAGTGCTGTGTGTATGCTACGTTACAATAAATTATTCGTGCAAAATATATCCAAGAAATCAGTGAAACTCGCAAAGCAAAACAAAAGCTAACAAGCTACCGAAATAAAAATTCTTGTTCCCCCCCGCCTGAAAGTGTCACCGCCAAGACGTTCGTGCGAAAAATGTTTTGGGACAAGGGTTATGCGCCCTCAGCGAATATAGAGGCGTTACTAGAGAAGGAGGTAAGTTTGTGGCCACCTGCAGCGTCTCCGTCTCCGTATCCGTCTCCTACTCAACTCACCCACTCACCGTCTCGCACATTCGTCTTTACACATTGCACAGAATTCAAAGCTAGAGGAATTTCTAGATGAGGAGGACATACTGCAAGAATGCAAAACGCAAAAGAAAACTCTCGTCAACTATTTTACACGTGCCGATGTGATCAGGCGTCTGGTTGAGCTAATCACAACTGAACCCTCTGACGATCTGCCCATGGTACAGCGTTTTCGCTACGCAAACATGTCCTGTGAGATACTCACACTGTAAGTGCTGCCTTTTTCCATCGCTCTCTTATGCCCATTAATCAAACGGATTTAATCATATTGAATAAATAGCGGCCTACCGTCCCTTGATGAAAAGCTTCTGTCCGATGCGGACACAATACAGCTGCTGTATTCATATCTGGAAAAGGAACCACCGTTAAATCCATTGCTGTCGTCGTTTTTTAGCAAAACGTTTAGCATGCTCTTTACCAAAAAGCCTGAACAAGATTGGTTTTCGTATCAACACATGTGCCTACAACTCCTGGAGTATATTAAATCGCAGAAGACCTTTTTGGATTTCATTTGCAAACACTTTGACACACCGGTCATACCTGATCTAATAATGCAAATGATGAAGGACATTGAAGGTGGTCAACTCAAGCGAAACCTATTCGAAGTGAGTGTCAAGGTTCCCGTCGTTTAGCACTCAATTTCAACACTTCAATTTCTTTTGTTTTCGCAGTGGCTAACTGAAGATAAAATTGTGGAGAGACTGATTGCAATATTGCGTAATCCTCAAGAAACCGATAAACATGCAAATGTTGCCGACTTTTTCTGTGATCTTATTAACCAAGGGCGCCTAATGCGTCAAACGGAGCAGGAGAACGATTCATTTGAGCCGGCCTTTGATGGCTCGAATCCCATATTGAAAACCATTGAATCTGCTGATACAATTGAAGCCTTGTTAAATGTGATTTTGGAACCAAACGCTCAAGAGAGCGCCATCTTATCAGGAATATCGGTTGTACTTACGCTTATCAAGCCAATTACATTCACGTAAGTCGCTGAGCCCCCTGATCGCTGATCCCTGATCCCTGGACCCTTGATCACTTATTCATTTCTATTTCCCCCTACCCCCTCCTCCCCTCCCACTCTTCCACAGAGATGAGCCCAATTCTGATCGTCAGCGTTTGCTACAAAAGCGAGAACGAGAATTTCATCAGGAAGTGCAGGAGACTGTGATCACTGTGATGGCGCCACGCCTACAAGAATTCGTACATGTTCTCAAGAACCCGCCTGCTGTGAGTTCTTACAGTGAAATCCAAATGAAATGCCAGTTCTATATCCTATATATATATATCGATTTGCAGAAATCCACAATTGAGACCACAGCGGCCGTGTTGACGCCCCCCTTTGGCAAGACACGTCTTCAAGTGTGTCGTGTGTTCACTGCCCTGCTGGAGACCAAACACGAGAGCATTCAACAGGCGTAAGTTTTAAAGCTTGCCCCGAGTCTGCACTTCAATAATTGAATCTCCATTCTTTCTTCAGGATCTGCGCAACCGAATACTTTAATTTGCTGCTGGAGTATTTTAAACAGTATTGCTGGAACAACTTTCTGCACACCGAAACGGAGAAGGCCCTTCACCTGGTGTTCTACAATGAGCTGTCCAACAATAATACGGCCTCTACGGAGGCCACCGACTTCTTCACCGCCGATTGCCTGATCAATGCCTTTCTGAAGGTCAACGAAGAGGAATTTGACGTTGAGTTGAAGAATGCCTTGAATGACTATAAGCGGGAGGAGGGTGGAAGCAATCCGGATCAGGATCAGGATCAGGATGGTGACATTGAAATCGAAGTGGCCGCTGCGCAGGAAGCGGCGGTCCAGGCCGATGAGCAGACACCAAACACCATTCAGGAAGCTAACTCCCAGGAGTCCCCAGAAGAACCGGAAGCGCAGACAACTGTAGAGTCCGCCAATGAGGAAGCAGCGGCGCCAGCGGTGGAGGAGAATCATGTGGAGAACAATTTGGAGGATGATGGAGGAGAGTTGCCGCTTGCAGCAGATCAGCCGGAGAGCGAACCAACGCTCAATGACCTGGATAAGACCAAGGAAGTGCCCAATGCCCTGCCCTCAGAGATGCAAACGCATGTAAGTTGGAAATGAAGGTCCTGTCCAGTTCCTGGTCTAATTTTGGCCCTCCTTTCAGTTGATTGTAAACTGCCACTTGATCTCCAAGTTGATTGACTTTTGGCAGCACAATGCGCAGGCGCAGTAAGTATTCATACAGATCAGTCTGAGAAGCGCTTATCCCCAATGTCATGATTTTCCCCCGACTGCAGGTCTGTAGAAAAGGGCCGTCGACTTGGCTACATGGGTCATCTCATCAAAATTCTCCGTCATATTACAAATTGTATATCAGAATCTGAACATATCGCTGCCTTGATGGTTTCCAGCCTCAGGGACGAGGCCGAGCAGCAGCTCTGGCAATCGCTTATCGATGCGGAAACTGGCGAATTCACGCTTGCAGCGAAGCAGCAGAACCAGATGCTGGCCAATTGTAATCCGCACGAGGACCACGAGTACAATGCGAGCGGCTCGAAGGACTATTTGGGCGAGACCAATAGCTGGGACATTGGAACGCTGTCGTACAGCAATATGGGATACAGTGATTTGGACAACACGTTGCAGGACATTGTCTTTACCATGGACAACGATCAGAATCTATTTCAATTCGGTCGCAACATCGACGACGAGGACGATGACGAGGACGAGCAGGGCACCCACTCGGGATCTGGCGATGGCCATGGCCACGGCATGTTCACAAAGAACTCGATCACGCTGAGCAATCTGGCCGATCCCTGGGACATGGATGTTCAATTCTCGGACATTCCCGGTGCATCTGCTCAGGTCAACACTGGCACCGAGAACTGGGGCACGGAATTCAATACGCATAACTTTGCCGACTTCGATGCGCACTTTAGCACCTTTGGCAGCGATTTGGGTATGCCCACATCACGGCCCCCCGTTGACGAGGAATCGCAATCTGTACCGGAGGTTCTGGCACCCACTCCGGCCACGGTCGGCGATGAGAAAGAGTCGCACGCGCACAATGATGATGATGATGATGAGCCTATGAGCCCCAAAACTGCACCGGATAATGCATCCAGCGACGATCAACAGGCTGAGTACGACAATAATGCCAATGTGGAGAAGTCCTCCAGCGAAAAGCTGGCGAGCGAGGTGAGTGTGGTGGAAGCCACATCGATTGTTACCCGACTGCAGTCGGTGCTGTTGGATGGCGAGGATGATTACGAGGACGATGAGGGCATGTGGACCAAGCCCTTGGGTGGCGATCGCGAAACGGAGGAGCATACCACACCCATTTCGAATGGACCCACCAGCAAAGTGAACGAATTGTACGCAACTGCAAGTCGGTTGTATCCAAAAATTGACATATTCTCTCTTCTTTTCTTGTTCCAGCAATCATGCCAACGATAACAGCAGCAGTAACAACGTGGACGGCCATGAGGACAGTAACATCACAGCAACAGCGGAGCAACAGAAGCTGACGGCCGCTAGTGCCAAAAAGACGAACAATGTTGAGATTGCAACACAAAACACATAGATACACTCTCTCGCACACACACAAACCACACACCACACACCACACCATACCCTAATAAACACGTACTCATCATCCAATCTGCAATTTGTATAGCATAAAATGTTTCGACGACAATTTGTAAAAATGCCTTTGATTTGCTCTTTGGTCATTTCTTATACATAAATACATAATCATGCATATGCTACATATTTATATGAATATATACCACATACTACTACTTATACGTACATGCATAGACACGTCTATATATATATATATATATGTATATATATATATATACATATAATATACAAAACAAAAACAGGCTGCAAAAGTACAAGAAACGATTTGTGCATTAGCAAAAGGCCGAAGCCCGCCCAAAAAAATCCAAAATGGAAATGAAAAAAAAGAAAATTGTTTAAAAGTGAAAAAAAGTTTATTGTTGAATCCTTCTGCTCCTCGCTCGTATTGCCAATTATTTTAATTTGTAACTTCTTTCACGCTTCCTAATTAAGTGAATTTAATTTTTTTTTGTACTTGTACTTGTATTAGTCTGTCGTTTTAGTGCTGTAGTGCTTCTACTTTCAATACTCTCAATGTGTTAGGCAACGAATGAGCATTACTTAAAGTACCAAAATTTACCATGCAACAAATTAATGTCGTATAAATAGTTTTGTATTTGTATTTCGTGGATAATCTATATCTATACATTTACATATACATTTATAATATATATATATTTACACACACACACACTCCTACAGCCACACACACACACACATCTGTGTTGTTGAATATTCGTATTGGAGACTTGTGTGAGCGGGTATTTATTAAATGAAAACGAAGCAAAATTAATGCCAAAATACAAATAGTTTCAACACACCACGCTCCCACACACAAACACACATACACACACACATGCTGCAAGCACAAAAAAGTACGCATTATGTATTAATGAGGTATATTTCTACATATTTATATATATGTACAAATATACTTATGTCTTTTGCCATTATGACTTTGTTTCTATACAAATCGGTATAACCAAAAAATATTCTTTGTCGAAAGTACAAAAAATCACACTGAAAGAAACTACAAAAAGAGATGAGAGAGTAAGAAATAAAAGCAATAGAAATAACTGAAAATAAAAGAAAAAATAAAAAATAACAAGAAGCAAAGAAACAGCAAGCATTTGTCAGGACTGGACATGAACGATATACGCCCCCGATATACACACACTCTACAAGCAACCTCCTTAACACCCACTTATAGATACGATTTTCTATTCGTCTCCCCCCCTCCCCTCCCTCCCCCTCCCAGAAAACGGGAATTTCAAATGAAGACTTTCCAAGAAGACATTTTAAATTTACATTTACTTACTTTTGTGTATTGTTTTTATTTATATTTCTATTCAACCAACAACAAAATACATAAAAGAAAAGAACAAGAAAAACAGAAAAAGCAATGAAAATGAAAATGAGAAAATACAAATATGCCATCTTTCGCTTCCAAATAAACTACACTTAAATTATGTTTAAAAATAAAACAAAAACTACTTTAAAAGTAAACTTGATGTTTGTTTTACACGAAAAAAACAAAAAAAAACAAAAAATCAAACAAAAAAAAAACAAAACAATGAATATTTAATCTAGAGAATGTAGATTAAATTGTAAGATAAGTTATGAAAAGAGAAGAGAGCATGCAGCATATCGGGCAGAGACATGTGTAACCATAACCAAACCTCAGCCCCACATTCCCGCGTTCCCCAACTCCTATTCCCAAAAAAAAGGGATCTTCGTTTGCCTGTTTTGAAGAATATATGTAGAATACTAAAGTAGAATATTTTTGCACAATTTTCCAATCGCTTGCTTTTTATTTTTGCATAAAACAAGAGGGAAAAACAAATAAGAAAGTAATGAGAAAAATGAAACGTTTAAACTATCTCTGATGAAAAACTGTGATAATTAAATGAAGTTGCAGGGTATTTGATAAAGCAAACTTAATTTAAACAAAGTGTAAGACATCAACTAATGGATACCATACACCTCACGACATAGCCAGCATGTACACGAAAACACACACGACACGGCCCCTACACACACACGCACACACAAACACACACATCAACTAACAATTAAAGAAAGTTAATTATACAATGTAATTCGTTGGCACCACACAATCAACAGGCGAATAGCCGAAGAACAGGAATATGAACCACAGCAACTGAACAGCAATACGTACTGCAATGAAATCTAATTGAAAAAGAGAGAGAGAGAGAGAGTTTTAATGTGTAGTCTTTAGTAGATATCTATAGGTATAGTCAGCGATGATGGTAATGGATGATGGATGGCTTTTCGCAGCTTTTAGTTCTCCAGCTTCATGCGAACCAAAACTTAACTTAATACTAAGTCTTAAACTTAAAAAAATACTCATATCAAACAGCCAATTGTAAACCGTGTAATATGTACATATAATTGACCCTAGTATTGTCTTCCCCGCCCCCCCACTCCTGTAGTTACGTGTTCTTCGTTTCTTACAAACTAACTTAATATCTTACATCCAATGATCGAATCCCTTCCTTGTGCATATGCCTTACCACACCATTCCAACATACACACATAGAAATAAACAGCTATCCATTATCCTAGACATAGTTCCACCTACATACTGTGTGTCTTTTAAAAGTTAAGCAATAATAATAATACAAGAAACGAGTACGGAAATACTTAGTAGGTACATATGTACATGTATGTATATGCTTAAGATTAACTATTAGAAACAGAAATAGAAAAACAGAAAAGTGTAGACAATGTCTAGTGTGTGGCAGCTTTAAGCATTTTGTTTGTCTAATTATAAACTTGAATAAGAATACCAAACGTCCAAAGTTTTATGCAAAACGATAACTAAGAACAATTGTGAACAAGAAAGTCTTCAGAAATGTTTTGATCACCCCGATGCAGAGCAGAGTTATACACACATGCATGCAGGCCTACTTACGTATACATACATATACAAATGTCGTTTATAATAATTGATTGATTGATTTCTCATCGATTGTTTCACCCCAGGACATCGGAGCCCAGAGGAAGGGAACTCAGTATTTTGTGACATGCACTAGGCATTACTCGATATCGTAAGAGAGAGCAAGTAAGGTTGTAATTGTAATTTGTAATCGTGGCGCAATTAATTTGAGACAGAACTAAAGCTGCATAACGATGATAACGATACGATAATGATATTTTCTAACTAGCGAATCGAACCTAAGGTATTCTAAGGTGTCGGAGTGTGTTCAGCAATTCAGTATTTCAATTAAGCCAATCCCATGAGACCCAAACCCAAAAACAACCCAAAAGAACCCCCTCCCACAATGCCCACAAATGCTACAATGGTTTCCAACTGCAAACCACATGAAAAGGAGATGAGAATAGGACACAAGATTTAATAAATAAATAAAGTAATTCTCTTAACTCTTAATAAAGAACCAGCGGGAACAACAACGAGGAAGATAGATGATGCAAACTGTAATACAACAAATAAATGAGAAACTTGAACTTCAAACATACATGCAGTATAATAAAGCATATATATTTGAAAATAATTAAGAAAACCCATACAAAAGTTAAGCAAATTGTTAACATAATGGATAATGGATAACGAACTAAATACTAACCACAATTAGCAAATAGTCGATGAGAACGGAAAGAACCGAACCCAAGTGTGCTTCATGTATGAATTTATGTTTAGATATTTACAAGCAAACAAATGAGCGTATACATACGATACATATTCCTAACTAAAAAAAAATGAAAATCGAAATGAAATGAACAGAAAGAAAAACCAAGCGACAAGAAAAACTTACAGAATTTGCATATTACTCTTAACGATTAACAAAAACTATTGGTGTCTATACATATAGTATATTATAAATATAATGAACTATACCCCAACTATATAGTATATACTATATATATATATATGTATACCTACTATTAACTTTGTATGTATGTAAAACGAGTACAGACTTTTGAGAACTGCAAAACGTATCGTCAAATATCCAAAGGCAGACATATTTGTCGCAGCTACAACTTGCTATAAAAGGAAAAACAAAATATTAACAATATATATATTTATTCTTAAGTGCTCAAGGTGATAGTTGCACTCACATACACCCACGCAGTACACACACACACACAAATAGATACATGCATACTCGCTGATTTGCTTTTGGTCGAAACTACGAAGAGATACTACTGAAACCCCAAGGGACAGACACTCTGGAATCTGCAATTTCTTGAGTAAGTGCCTTAAAACGAAAGTCAGAAAGTCAGAAGAGTGGAGAAGTGGCAGAGGGGTTTGAAGAACGATAAAAATACAAAAAAAAAAAAAAAAAAAAAAATACACGATTTTTTCGATGCATTTGTTAAAGAGAAACAGAAAAGATGCGACCTTTGTTCAATTTTTACTAAAGTGTTAGCCCCCGTGCAAACCAAACTAAAATGTAGTTCCAAACAGAAATCAAGCAAACAGAAACAGCAACAGAATAGTTAACTTTATGCTCCGATCTATATTGAGAATATAATGTATACATATATAATTACCGTATACCTATACCGTCGCATTTCTACATACACAGGAGATGTGTAACAATGATTAAACCATGTATTTGTGAGTGTTTATTTTAGGCCAGTTTACGTTTTGCTCAACGCACACACCACACACATACACAAACAGACACACATACACCATACACACTGTAAACGAAAGCCCACACATACTAGATACGAGTACACACACCCTGACAAAAACACAGAGAAAAAACAAACGCTTTAGCAGAGTTAAAGACAATTTGTGATTGTTTTGCATGTACCCTAACATTTAACGAGTATACACGAAAATAATTAACAATAAAAGATCATTAAAAAAAAAAACAAAGAAAAAGCCGGAGAAGGGAAGCGAGCAACCAGTACGAGTAATAGCATTAATTGTCTAACAATAAGATTTGTGCATTATACGATAGAAATTCACTTTGAATTCGTATTGAAGTTTATCAATAAAGCGATACAATTTGATTCATATTCGAAGAGAGCTTTAATCAGTCCCATATCCCCAGTGAAACATTCCATATAGGATTTTCCTTATTACATATTTCCTTAATTTATGTACATATTTATCACAACGGGCCCTGAAAAGTATGCTACAAAAATATTTCTAAAAAAAAAATCAGCTCGATTTGGAAGTGGATGTGGCTGCTCTTGAACCACTCACTGTGGCCATAGTCAACGTGGTGGTGCTGGTGGTGGCATGTGCAATGGTGGAGTCACCATGTCGCGTCTCCATGTGACGCTGCAGATCGCGGCGTCGGGCCAGGGACTTGTGACAAATGCGACACTGATAGCCCGCCTCCGATTCTCCTTCGATGTCCACATCGCTGCTGCCACCTCCGCCCTCGCCTCCGCCTCCTCCTCCACCAGTTGAACTGGGCTGGGTCTGGAGATGCAGGCGCACATGCTTATTAAGGTTGCTCGGATCGCCGAAGGGGCGAAGGCAGAATTTGCACTTGAGCGGCTTGAATCCGGTGTGGGTGCGGATGTGGATCTTCAGTCCATACTTGCGGGAGTATACCTTGCCGCAGTAGATGCACAAGTGTCCCTGCTTGGAGGCGCCCATATTGCTGACAATGGCCTCGATCTGCGCTGCCGCATTCATTGGATGAGCACCTAAGGGTGCGCCTGCCATCGATATGGAGGGCAGGTAGGAGAGCGTGCCGGAGGCCGCCGCGGTGGCAGTAGCCAGAGGTCCCAGTGTCTGCATGGCCGATATTGGGCGAAAGGCGGAGAATCGAGGAGGAATCTGTAGCGGAGGCGAGTGGGTAGGCGAGGCCGAGGATGTGGAGGAAGCCGCTGGCGTTGGCGACAGATGAGTGGCAGTTCTTTGGTGGCTTCGGGCAGCCGCCTTCAGGGCGTAGTGCAAGCGCATCCATAGTATGTCCATCGCACTGCGTCCACAGCCGAGAGCCAGATGGATCTTCAAGGGATGTGGGGTCTCAAAGGTGAGATGGCACAGGTGACAAGTGTAGCGGCTGTTTCCTGGAAGAGCAACAAAATGATAATTCTAATTAGTTGAAGAAATCAGGTGAAATCCCTTAGGTCGTGTTGTGTGATCCTTACCTTGTATGTTCAGTGGCGTGAGGAAGGGTATGCCCATAAGCAGAACTAGCTCTTCTCCGAACCAGGCCACAATCTCATCGTCCCGGGCCACATCCCGCACCAGTCGCACCCGAACTTGTCCGCCATGAAGCTCGAAGATCGCATTGAAGCTGTAGACATCTTCGGAGAGCTTGATCTGGCGCAACAAGGTGGCGGACATGATCAGTTCCCCGTTGGACAGCTTGCAGTGGGTTCGAGTGCCGTCGGTGGGCGTGGCTGTGGAACTGAGAAGGGCCTGCGTGGGCACGGAACTCGAGCAGGTGTCCTTCGGGGTGTACTGCGAGGTGTAGACGCCAGGACGTGGATTGCCTCTCACGCGCTTGGCCGGGCTCTGAGTGCTCGTCGTAGCCGTCAGTGTGGTCACTGGCGATGTGGTGTTGGTTGTGGTCGGCGATAGGCTGGAGCTGGGCAACAGCTGCTCGATGCGGAAGATCATGCTGGCCGCCGAACGCTTCTGTCCGGTTGCCGCCTCCTCCAGCTCTAGACTATCCAGATGAGCGGTCGTGTGCATCGTTCGCGTTCGAATTCGATTCTGCGTTCCAATTGGAAGCAGCGGTCGCTATTTATACCTCATCCGCATTCGCACATCCGTATATCCTGCTCCCTTATTTGGATTTGTTACGGCCTTGCAGTGTCACAACACGGCTGGCGTCAAGTGCAAGAATTCCCAGCCCAGTCGAGTCCAGCACGGGCACGGGCATGGGCATGGGCATGGCTCTGGCACCGGCACCGGCTCCTGACATAGCTACGCACTTTGCAGCCGCCTCACTCACTCATCCACCTCATCTCTCAGAGCATCTCATCTCCCTTGCTCGCTCGCTCGCTCGCTCCGGGCATCCCCTTTTTCAGGTCTTTGCCTGGTGGTGGCTTGGCATGGCAAGTGCAACATCATGTCCTCCCAAATCACCAAAGCACTAAGCCAAGCTAAGCGGCCTGTAGCAAGTGTGCGTATTCCTATGCCAATCTCCTGCCCTGCCCTCCCCGTGTGCATCCCTGCCACACACCCCCCTCTCTGTCTGTCTCTCGCTCGGTCGTTGGTTGGTCCTTTATTTTTTGGCTTTTGGGCTGCGCCTCAAAGGAAAATGTATTTAATTGAAATTAAACGATCGTTTGTTGTTATATTCCCGGATGTTGTTGCTGTAATGCCACCATATACAAATCGCATTCGCTATCCTCAATGTCCTTGCCACTCCCTCCCTCATTATGAAGCACACCGCTCCCTTCGCTCCTCCCCTCCATCCCCTTCTGCACTCGTACTCCGCATCATTCCGAATTCCCTGCTAATGCCTTAATATATTGGCGTGTATCGTTTCACTATTTGCGGTTTGGGGTGGGTCGTGATTTCTACAGTTTGTGCTGCTGCTGCTACAGTGCCCTGGTGCGGATTGAGGGTAGGATGGCGCCCAAAAGAGCAGTAATTGATGGAAAGAGATTCGATTCTGCAAATATTTCTGGATTGTTTCACCCACTAGATCTATTCGCTCTCTAGAAATCAGGAATAATCCTTGAGACTAAATATTTCATCCATATTAGTTCTGTTAGGAGTATCTGTTTTCGATCCACGTTCTTTTCATATTCCTCATATTTAGCTTCATTGATTACAAGAGCATTTACTGTGCCCCTTTTCTTGGTGGGCCCAAACTGAAACCCTCCTGAAACTACGATAGTCCGCTCCTGTCCGCTGACAAATATGCTACGAGGCTAATGTTTTCATTATTGCGACACAATCGCTGCGGCATGCCACCCCTCGGCGAGCGATCAACAGGATAAGGGCCAGGGATTGGCAAAAACATGTGTTGCCAGTCACACAGCCGCCGCTCTGGCTTGACGCTTGAGGTTGGAGAAGTGGCTGCAAGGCGTTCCGAATGAAGGACCCCTTTTTCTAGTACGGAACAGCCCTTGCGCAAGGTGTACCAGGCCAGAACCAGAAACAGAACCAGGCCAGGACCAGGACCAGGACCGGGCCAATTTCGGTTTGGTGTTTGCTTGTTCTTAATAAGTAGGCCGCCACCTGGGGGTTTTCCATTTGAAACATTTTAATTTGCAGTCAAATCCGTACCATTAATCGTAACTTTAGCGATAGACATAGCCCCCACCGTCGTTGCCGCCCCCTGTCTCGTTGTCATCGCATCCGTGGCAGCCGCCACCTGCAGCCAGCAAGTCCAGTGCCTCCTGGATCTCGATGGGAATGGGTGGGGGCGTGGGCAGGTGATCCCCCATCGGCTGGAACCCGTTCTCGTCGGCAATGTAGGTCAGCGAGATGGCATCACCCTCGGGACTGGTGTAGGAGAAGGAGCCCTCTGCCACCTGCGCTTCGGCCCCCTCCACGCCTGCATTCTTCAGGTAGCCCATTTCCTCGGCCATAATGCCATTCCCGGTCTCGTATTCGTACTATAAGGAGATCAGAGAGGAGATTGGTTTGGTCTTACGGGCGGTGGTCCACTTACCTTATATGAACCATCAGTGTTGACTTTGGAGTCCAGCTTGATTATCGGTATATCCTCTCCGCCTCCACCGCCACCTCCTCCACCATTTCCATTTCCATTTGATGGCGGTATATATCCATTGTTAGGTGGAGCTGGCGGTGGTCCATAACTGGGCTTAGGCGGTGGTCCATAGCTGGGCTTAGGCGGTGGTGGTGGCTTCTTTGGTGGCGGTGGTGCTCCATAGCTGGGTCGAGGAGGTGGCGGTGGCGGTGGCTGTGGCTTTGGCTTTCCATTGGGCTTCGGAGGACCATAGCTATTTTTGGGAGGTGGCGGTGGTGGTGGTGGCTTAGGAGCTGGAGCTGGTGGCTTGGCGGGCAGATAGGTGGACGGAGGACGAGCACTTGGATAGCCCGCAGGCTGGGCCCAAACGCAGCCTAAGGCGATGCAAACGGCGAGTACCAAGAGAGTGAACAGCTTCATCTTCAATGCGAACTGTGGCAACTGGTCATCCACCCATGGGGTTTTATACACCCCACTCTCGTACTCTGGCGTTGACCGCGACCTGTTGCCCCCCTCAGTGGGTCAGGCACGTGCCATGGCTTCCGATTGTACGATTGTAATGGGAAAAATGCAATGAAATCGAAATGCAAACTGAAAACTGGGCCAATGCAAGTGCACTGGGAGAAATCCCCATCAGATTACCGCCCCAGCCAAATGCTAATAAATTGAGTGTGCAATCTCAATCGCCTTGAATCGCTTTGAATCGAAAAAACCCCTTTTGGCTAATCGCTAAAAACAACAAAACCCGCCCGGCCACAAGCCAAAACTTTTAATTCAAAAGCAATTTTCAACAGGATCAGGCAACACCTGCATGACCAACCCGGTCTAGGGCAGGGCACGACTCGGCAGGGCAGCGTCCAACCCCTCCCGATCCTTTGCCTAATGCACTTTGCCTGTTGCCAAGGGGGTGCTAAGCCCTGGACCCAGTACCCGGTACACGGTACACGGTACACGACAATAGCGACAGGGATGTCGGCTTTAGTCAATCGTCTATTAACTTTTTGCCAGTTCTCGTTTTCCTTCTGGAGCGACGACAGTGGGTCCACTACCATTTTATTGGAAACTGAAAGGGCAATGTCTACATTTTCTTAATCACTGTACCCTTACGGGGCCTGCTAATCTACTATATTTGAATGCTTTGGCACCACTGTGCCCTTGGCTTGGGCTTGGGCTTGGGCTGTGGCTGTGGCTGCTGTTGTGTGTGTTTATCATTTGGTAGCTCAGCTTGTGCCTGTCGTGGATGCCGCTAATATTGAACCCTCCCCCGAGATACCATAGTCAAAGTCCATGGCTTGGCATGGTATACAATGGCATGGCTAATGGCAATGTCGTTTGCAGCTTGTCCTACTTGTAATGTGCTGGCGCACAGCTGACGCGCTCCCATGGACCGACCGACCGAGAGTGTGTGGATTTTGTGAACCTGTCCGGCCCGAGCGTGGCGTCAGCTGTGGCCTGTTCGTAGCCGAAGCAGTAGCCCTGTGGCATGTGGAACGTACCATGTAGCCACCAAGCAACCACCACCCGGGAGAAGCTGCCACCAGGAGAGCTGCACCGGCTGCATAAACCAACAATAGTCGGTCCTTGGTCCTTTGGCGGACGCTTCGATACGCACCCATTGCGCATATTCCACGCCCGCATTCGCATTCGCCAAGCATCGAGCATTGAGCGATTCTTCATAAGGCGAATTCTGACAGAGCGGAAACGATCTGATTGCAATTTTTTCATTTCATTATTCAAGTTGTGGCTGTGTTGTTTTTGGCGGGGGTTGGCCGATTAAGTTCTTCTAAATAAACATTTAGATGAAGCCCGTTGATAAATTGGCCGCTGGCCCGCGCTGACAGCCGCAATTTGATGCGCGGGAATCTCTGCAACTGTTCCGAGGTCCATCAAATGCTAAAATAATAAGCCAAATGGCCATGGGTTTTTCCTTAGATTAACCATCATGAGTATCTTCCTCTCCAGAAGACAATCTCCGACAATCTCAGTGTGTGGGCTTTCTTTTGCTTCTTTTGATTCTTTGGCTGCTTGCTTAGAACAAAAGTTGAGCCATAAATAATGACGTAATCCGACTACGCAGAATATTATTTGTTTTCATTATACATATGTATCTCTTTGACTTATTTCGGCTGCTGTGCTCATCCCAGGGGCCGCTTCTCATCTTCAGTTGGAGTTAAAACACGAACCGAACAACAACGAACCACAAAAGTTCTAAGCTACTCGTACATAAAGTAGATACATATCTCAAATCGATTCAGACCCATAAAAGTGCAATGAAATTGGTTTGTATTCGTATTCGCATTCAAGTTGACAATTAAGTCGTTTACTGACGATCACCTTTTGTTTTTTATTTTTTTGTTTGTGTTTAGTTAAGACAAATCTTGTGTGTGATTTTGCTGTCGGTTTTGGTCTCGTCAGCAGCTCTGGAGAAGGGTGAGCGTGAGGGGGCTCTACACTTCAAGTAAGTTCAATGCGTTCTATCCTTAGGAATAAAAGTCTATCCCTTCCCTTTATGCCTATAAGTTTTCACACTGAAAACGGTCATCAGAGGACCGAGGACATAACGTACACTGTCAGGCCGGAAACGGATCGGGATGTGAAGGAGGAGGGTACCCCCAAGCCCGTGGAGTATCGTGGCGGCTACAGCTTCATCTCAGCGGATGGCTACGAGTATCAGGTGCTCTACAAGGCCAACAAAAATGGCTTCCAGCCCTATGTGACGGCGCGTAAGATCAAATCGGATAAGATCTAAAAACCACTTTTTCTTTTGTGTTGTGATAGATGATAAATAAACCGAATTTTTAACAGTGTATTAAGCGTGGATTCAAAGCTCTCTACGTTCGGGTGCCTGTCATGGCTAAGACAAGCTTTTGATCGTTGATCGTTAATCTTTCAGATACAGACAGGGGAGATTGCTACATCAGCATATTAATGAGGGATACCCTAACCATTTCTGCGGCTATTGAGACTTTAGCAGACAGCTGAAAACAGGTTTAATATATATTTAAATTATACATATATATTTTTATAGTTTATATACGATTCAGTTCTCCCATTTATGATGTGATTTTGTGATTTAATACTCTTCTTTGATGTTAGGGTATACAATGGGCGGTGTTCCCTACAGAACAACTTTCTTTTCGTGCGGTTGCTTGATTGGTTTTCCATTTGATGGCATTTTAAATGTAATGCACATTTTCGAGAGTCGCTTGCGGCCTGTCTCATATGTGTGTGGAACTTTTTTCTGCTTTATTATGCAAACCAAATTAGAGACAAGGGATTGGGCAACCACCTTAAGCTTACTCAGCAGTTCCTCGCGGGTCCAAACATTTAAGGTGGTCGCAGACGAGTCTCTTGGCTGTGGCCTCGACGAAGAAGATTCATTTGACTGCTAGCCGCGTTGGTCGTCAGTTGCGTTGCTCTTCGGTGGATAGCTTTGAACAATACCCGTACGCGTACCCGTAACCGTAACCGTACCAGTGAAGATGGTGAATCTATTTCTTTTGGCTGGCACTAGCTGCAGCAGCGGCAAGGAGCCTGGAAAGGGTTTGAATACAAACAACAAGTTGGTCCATGGATTGGTCTTGCTACTGGCCTGCATTCTACTGGGCGCCAACATCATCAGCGCCTCCTTTGCCCCCGGCACTGTGCTGGATATCATGCTGGGCGAAACTACTGTGGAGCAGTTCAAATACATACCGCTCGCCGATGGCTATGAGTTTGGGTGAGTTTTCTTTTGGACACATTTCTCTTTAGTATACTTATCTTGAACCCATTCTCTGTTCAGATACACCCTGCCCAATGGCGCTCATCGCGATGAGATTGGAAAGGTGCTCAGTGGCACTTCGGCCGCCAAGGATCTGGAGAACGCCAACAATTTGGCCCGCAACCATCGTCCCTCCCGCGAAAATGGCCTCAAGGTGCGCAAGCTCTCTGGCAAATCCCTCGCATCTCTGGCTGGTTAAGCACCCCTCCCCGCCCGCCTATCCATACATAATTTTTGTTTTGTTTATAGTTTTCCTCTCATATTTAACTGCCATAGTGGACAAAATAGTGTGCCAACTGCTTTAGGTTTATTTATTAGTATATAGTCCATGCATATAGTATGTGTAATCTTTTCGCATACCAATAAACATTGATTGATCAGGCCAAAGTGGTATGGCTGGTTCGTAAAATTCGCATCATAAATGGCCAATCTTGTTTGTTGCCCAATGCGTTAAATTAATGTAATGATGTGCAAATTTGTGATAGATTGGAATGGATTGGGTCGCAACAGGTCACGTGTTTAATCAATGCGAAGCTTTCAAAGCTATATCAAACATTTGAAAAGATATTGTATATTTTCTGGAGATAACGTATGTACATACATATATGTGTATTGAATGCTCTGGGTAAACAGCTTATAACGGACACAACTATATATGTATCTATGGCAAGAGCAGTACAATTTCTGGTAAGTGCTGATTCAAATTACATGATTATGGATCGCATATATTCCGTTGATCTACTGAGCTTTTCCAGCCGCGTAATTTGCGATCTATTTATTGAAAGCCGACGGTTGGTTGGCTTAAGTTCTGTTGAAAAATAGCGAAAGAGTTGAGTCGATTCAAGACGGGACACAGGGGATTGAGGACACAGGGGGTCGGGTCAAGATGTTGTCGGATTGAAGAACTATTCGATAAAGACTAAGTGCGAAACTTGGGTGCTAGCTGTAGACTTAATTCAAGGGCAAGCGATAGAACGACAGATCGAGGGAGCGATAGCAAAGACGAAAGAAAGAAAGAAAGGCGAGAGAAAACGGCTTCATTTATAGGTTGCTGCCATGCGTGAGCTTATGTACATATGTACATATTATATGTACAGTGTGGTAAAGTGGGAAGTGCAAACAACAAACAATAGTAGAGATTTTATTTACTGCTGCACCACTGGCTATAGTCTCTCGATAACGTTGGCTAATATTGGGTTGCGTTACGCAACACATTCCAATTAAAGACAACTTTTAATTTTACATATAACAAGTTCTAGAGCATTTCTTGGGCTGTGAATATAAAATAAAAAAAAATTAATGTTCATTTTCCTGGATGTTGTGGAAACTTTTACATTTATATGAAAATATGAGGGAATTTCACTTAACTTGTACATAGATTATAATCAGAAAACCTAGTAAAAAATTTCCTTGAATATGTATTTTATTTGGTATTTATTTATTTAGTATTTTTTAGTTGGACTACAAAATATTCACACATACTTAAATGTTTAGTTCCACAGCCGGAAAGTATGCCATGGCTGAAGTCCGTTCAAGTTTGTTGCTTAAGTCTTTTGACATGCTGCTGCAAGAAAAAGAATTGAAAAACAGGTTTACATCATCAATTAAATATACAAAGTCCTCGTATTTTATGAACTAAGATTTAGTAATAGATGGCGCAAATGGAAATTTGTTTTGGCTGCACATAAATTTACATTTAATGGCACCTCACGGCAATCAATCGCTTGGTAGGCGTTTTGTAGCCCGAAAAACAACATTTGCTGCGAGCAGCAGAAGATGCATCCCAAGCGATGCAAGCGACACATAAAGAACCGAATAAATGGCCAGAAACAGCAACAAAATTAAATTATACGCACCATTCTTAATGCCAAGTGTCAGTCGCAGTAGTAAGTATTTCTGTGTCTGTTTCTGTTTTTGCGGCATGACATGCAAATATTACGAAACGAATGCTTTGAGTGATAATAAAGAAATGAAAAAACAACACCAATGTGATATTTACATACTTAAAGAAGTGCGCGGGGAGGTAGCAGGGGCAGGGGCAGGGGCAGGAGCAGGGGCGCTATAGAAAGAGAGGGGGAGACAAGCTATTAAAACATTGCCATTAACGCTCAAGTGCTAATTTTGCAGAAACACTTGAAGAGGCAACTGTTGGAGGGGACGGAGAGGCGACCGAGCCGGCGGGTTGAACGTGAAAATCGGAATCCGAATCCGAGTCCGAAATCAGAAATCCGAAATCCGAAACCCGATTCTGCGGCCAAACTCGTGCCGATCCAAAGCCGGTCTTCGGATCCACTCTGTGGTGTGGTGCGTGCCGCCTGGGAGCGAGCGAGTTGGCAACAGCAAACGGCAGCTGAATGGGCAGGCGGACAGTCAAGCAGACGGGCAGACAGACAGACAGACAGACTGACAGGCAGATGTACGGACGGACGGACGGACAGACAGAGCAGAGAAGCAGCATCTGGCGCTGACCTTGAAGACGTAAATGTGAAGACGCATCCATATATATGTATATGTATTGTATCTGTGTATCTGTGTATTGTGGCTGTGGCTGTGGCTATGTCTGGTACTGGGGCTGGTATCTTGGTGTTGTGTGTGTATCGAAAGCGACAGCGGAGCCTAAACAACAGAACCTCTTGTTCTCAAAGTTGAAAAACCTGTCAATTGATGCTTGATTAGAACAGTTATGTAAATGATTGCATAAATGTATATGTAGTTTAACGATAAGGAGGAAATCTATTCGCGCTGTTCGTCTTCTTCTAGTCGGAGACGATTATACATATACATACATACATATGTGGCGAGACGAGTATCTGTGACAACGCCCCCGCACACACGAACATTCCGCTTCACACTCTGACCGATCAATCAAAGCCAGATTAATTATGCAAATCCAGCATGATAAATGCAGCTCGCTGCAGATGCCCTCCAAAAGCCACAGAAGAAGATCAACGAATATATATTATACAGTCAAAAGAAATAATGGAATCAGCTTAGTTTTCAAGGGCCGACGGAACCTTATTTACCAGAAGCTTAAGCTCCAGTCGGTATTTAAGGTTAAAGTTGAATTGAGTGTCTTTAGGGGATGCAAAAAAAGCTAGAACCATTTCGCGGTTGGTCCCACTTTTGTGATACGTGAATCTAATGGATATTCTTTTTCAAGATACATATATAAATAGTTCTCCTTGAAGTCCACACAATTTTGGCACGATGATCAGCTTCGTCTGTTTGTCTTTCTGGCAGCCTCCTAAAATGAGGTTAGCTTTGAGGGAAACCAAACCTATAGGAAAAATGTCAAAATGCCAAATTGCAGCTGCCAGAAAATCAAACAAGACAATGTATTTTTAAACGGCATTTGAGGAAATGCCAAAACAAATGTCCAACACCCTGCCAATACTTAGGAATAAGATGAAGCTGTTGGCACAATTTCAGACATTGTGCGGAGAAGGAGAACCATGTCGAGCCGGGGGCCGACAGATGACCAATACAAAAACTCGATTGACCGGCTCGGATGAGGCTTCTTCTTCGGCCTGTAGCGGTCAACGAAGGTGGCATAAATTGGCTAACAGAAACGGAGACAGAAAATACAAAATACAAACAAAAAAAACCCACCACAAAAGTCAGAGATTTAAATTGCATGCGAGCTGTAGTTGTAGGTTACTCGATGGATTTTTATATTTTTTACTGTTTTTGGTGCTTGTTACCAGGCACATGGCGACAGCAGCAGCAGCAGCACAAGCAGCAGCACATCAATCGAACGCTGTAAAGGCCGTTGCATATGCCAAAAGTCATTCTGGGGTTCCATCTTCTTCACCGCCGCTTGTCCAGTTCATCTGCGACTGCCGCCATGCACTTTGGCCATCACACACAGTCATATACATACATATGTATGTTCGTACCTGCCACAGCCCCATCTTCAGGCCTAGATTAGAGACGGAGTGGAGTGCTTGTGTCCGCGGCTTGAACTTGCTGCCCTGCAAATTACAGCTCGACAGTACTTGAACTTTGTGGCAGGTAGCTGCTGCTGTTGCAGTTGCAGTTCTGGCTCGGTCTCTGGTTTCCCATCGTTCTAGCTTCCCATGGCATCTGTCTCCAACCTTTTCACCATGCCTCATCTGGCTGGCTGGCTGGCTGGCTGTCTGGTTGGCAAGCATGAACTTTTTCAAATTTTCTTAAGCTGCCACTGTTGGTTGCTTTGTTGGTGGTATTATACCTTTCAGCCGAGTACATCGATGCACAAAGCCGCTTTAAATGTTACTTGTCGCAGCGACTTTGGCGACTTTGGTGCATCTTTGGTAAATTGAAAAAAAAAAAAAATAACAAAATAGAAGTAAAAAAACACTTACCCGGCGACCGCCAGAGCCACGTTTGTGCGCTTCTTCCACAACTGAGCAAATTTATGACGTTTGCAAATGCAGCCCGACTGCAGTATAAAATGCAGTGGATCCCAATGCATCGCCACCATTAGACAGTCGGTAGTTTATCCATCCGCAGGTGAACGCTTCGAGAATCGCGCAACAAGATGAAACTGGTAACGTTAAATCGAGGATTACAATTGATTACCCAATCGAGGATAACATGATCTTTGGTGTCCTTTGCACAGATGCTAGTCGTTGGATTTATGGCCCTGATCGCCCTGGCCACCGCCCGTCCCCAGAACGATGTGGAGGTACTGGAGTACGAGTCGGAAAACATTGGCATTGGCGGCTACAAGTTCAGTTACAAGCTCAGCGACGGCACCACCCGCTCCGAGGAGGGTACGGTCAACAATGCTGGCACCGAGAACGAGTCCATATCCATCCGCGGCTCCGTCAGTTGGGTGGCACCCGACGGTCAGACATACACCATCAACTTTGTGGCCGACGAGAATGGCTTCCAGCCGGAAGGTGCCCACCTACCCAAATAGGATGATGATTCCCCCTGGAAGATGATCCTGTAAATACGCCAGTCCCCATCTTGCATCTTGCATCTTGCATCTTGCATCCTGCATCCTGCATCCTGTTTCCATCTGTTTTCCGCCACCACCACGCCATCCTAGCCTTAGGACGAGAGTGAGGGAGGTGCTGTGCTGTGCTGTGCCAGTGTCCTCAGTTAGTAAGTCGATCAGTCAGTCAAGTCAGTGTCGTGCATTGTTTTTCTTTTATTTGTTACTCGCATTAAAGCCGAACTTTCGATTTTCGAAATACCTTCCATCTACATTTATTTACAAAATACTAAGAATATGACAGTAAGCCCACAATAAGCCAACGTTTAGACATGGGGAATGTGTGCGCCTTGAGGCTGGAATCCATTCTCATTGGCGGTGTAGGTCACGGTGTAGGTCTGGCCGTCGTCTCCCAGATAGGTGTAGGAGCCGGACACCTGGAGGGCATCCTCTTCGGGGCTAAGTTTCTTAAGTGTGGCCTGCTGCTCCTGCTTGCTGCCATCGCTGGTCTCATAGGCAAAGTTGTAGCCATCGGCCAGGACCTGCGATTCCTGTTTGACGATCTGCACCTCATCGGCGGGCGCCGCCAGGCACATGGCAATCGAAAGGAAGACAATCAGGAGGACACACTTCATCTTTAGGCTTTGCTTGGTACTGCTCTGGCTCTAGTCCCGCCCTGAGATGGCTTTTATATGGGAAAAAGACCAATGCTTAATGCAATTAGCACTTGGAGTGAAGACATCATCATATCATCCCGATTTGACCGGCTCCAGCTGAGGTCGGACAGTGTTAATTGAATCTCTGCTTGAGGGGCAGTGAAAATGAAAAGCAAACAATCCAAAAAGATTATCGAATGTCTGTCAAGAGTTGTGACTTCTTCGAATAGGAGTCTCCCAAAGATCTTGGACTTGGTCGATATGCGAATAAAATTTTCAAGAAACAGTTTCTACATATGTCTTCTAGATATACATACATATATGTATGTAAATCTATCTATTTTTAAAAAGGTTGTAAATGAATTTCCATACATGTGGTTCATTAGCCCAAACTAGTATTGATATCAAGTTTCGCGTCTTTCATCGCCATTTGATTTTAAACTAGTTCCCAACGCTCGACGTTTTAACTCAAAATCAAACTATAAATAGTCAGATGATAAGTCCAAACAGCATTAGTTATCTTTGAAGACTTCAACGATCTACACAATCCCTTCAACATGAAGTTCGTCATCGTCCTCGTTGCCCTTTTCGCCCTGGCTGCCGCCCGCCCTGAGGTGGCTCAGATCACCCGCCTGGAGTCTGAGGTGAACCCCGAAAGCTACAGCTACGCTCTGGAGACTAGCGATGGCACCAACAAGCAGGAGGAGGGACATCTGACTAACGCCGGCACCGAGCAGGAGGCTATCGCCGTCAAGGGATCCTTCTCCTTCGTCGCCGATGACGGACAGACCTATACCGTCAACTACATCGCTGATGAGAACGGTTTCCAGCCCTCCGGCGCTCATCTGCCCGTGGCCCCCGTTGCTTAAGTTGAGTTGCTTCCATCGCAAGCATTTTGGGAAATTAAAATAAATCAGTTTATAAGAAGAAAATTTGGTGTTTTACTTTTTCAGTAATACTTTTTCAGACTTCAGCATTTCAGACAGCTGTTATATTTCAAAAGAAATATTTATGTTCGATATCAATCGACCGTTGATATGCTTTTCTTTACTAAAAACGTTGCTCCTCTCTCGTCTCTTGAAAATATGGACAGGGCATAAAGACAATACATATTTAAACAAGGAATAGCACTCCTGACAGGATCTGCCATAAAATTTGGCTTAAAATAATCCGAAATTAATATAAAATGAGACAAGCCACCAAAACATAATTATATCCTTTCTTTTCTCTTCTTTGCAATATGAAGTGACTGGCTATACAATATGGAAATATATATTAATTTATTCAAAAAGTTTTTGCAATTAGATTTCTGTGGTTTAAAGGACAAGATACACAAGGAAACATAAGCATGCACAATTTGCACAACTATACAAATAAAATATAAAAACACAAGACACCATTTATTTTTCTATTTTTTCTGATTTCTTATATTCAAAACAAATATAAAAAAACCGGAAAAAATGATGAAACTACACAGCTATGGGTCATAATTATAGCTATGTACATTTATAAGCTTTTTATAACTAAAAAGCTCAATCCAACCAGATGCAAGATAACTACTTAAGTTGCATACGTGTAAAAATAAAAAATACTATCTTTTTTATTAAAAAAAACTTTGCATTGAAAAAAAATATATATTAAATGAATTAAATTATTTTATTAAAAAAGTGTAAAGCCGCAAATCTATCAGAAAAAGTCTTTTTGGTTCGAAGCGTAAATCATTGGATATCTCAAAATGGTACATATGTATGTACTTCGCATTATTGTTTTTCCTATTGTTCTCTCAAATACAGATAATTATACTTACTTTGTGGATAACTAGGTGTAATAAATTACTCTTTATTTCAGTATATTATGGGCAGTCCCTTATTGGTTTTTTTTACATATAGTGAAGATGAATTTTATGGCAGATCCTGTCAGGAGTGCTTTTCCTTTGTTTAAACGAGAGAGGAGTAACGTTTTTGGTAAAGAAAAGCATTTCTACGATCGATTGATATATCATAAATCTGATATCTATCATAAATATTTCTTTTGGAATATAACAGTTGTCTGAAATGCTGAAGTCTGAAAAAGTATTACTGAAAAAGTAAAACACGAAATGTTCTTCTTATGAACTGATTTATTTTAATTTCCTAAAGTTAGGCCACGGGCAGATGAGCGCCGGAGGGCTGGAAACCGTTCTCATCAGCGATGTAGGTGATCTCGTAGGTGACGCCATCATCACCGATGTACCTGTAGGAGCCCTTGACTGCGATAGCCTCCTGCTCGGTGCCGGCGTTAGTCAGATGTCCGTCTTCCTGCTTGCTGGTGCCATCGCTAGTCTCCAGAGCGTAGCTGTAGCTTTCGGGTCCAACATCTGAGTCAGAGCGGAGGATCTGCACGTCCTTGGCGGGAGCGGCAAGGGCCACGGCGAAGAGGGCAACGAGGACGATGACGAACTTCATGTTGAAGGGATTGGGTAGATCGTTGAAGTCTTCAAAGATAACTAATGCTGTTTGGTTTGGACATCTTACTATTTATAGTCGAACTTAGGGCTCGGCGGCTGGAACTAGTTTAATGTCTTGCAAATTATAAATATGTAAATGCAATGGAGAGCAGTAGAAACGTGAAGATGATGCTAATTTGTAACTCAGATTTTTGTCGTTTGTTTGCCAACTGCATAACAAGTATTTGATACAAGTCGTGGGCACAGTGGGAGAAGAAAATTGAAGCTCGTTGAATGTTTGTTTTAAACAAATTGATTTTTTCTTTATTCATTCATCGTGGTTTGTGTGGAAAAATCCATTTTAGGGAGCGGGGGCCACGGGCAAATGAGCGCCCGAGGGCTGGAAGCCATTCTCATCGGCAACGTAGGTGACGGTGTAGGTGACACCATCATCGCCGACGAAGGAGTACGAGCCGTGGACAACGATGGCCTCATCCTCGTGACCAGTGTTCTTCAGCACACCCTCCTCCTGCTTCTTGGTGCCATCGCTGGTCTCCAGAGCGAAGTTGTACTTCTCCACTCCCACATCGGAGTCCAGGCGGACAATCTGCACATCACTGGGGCGGGCAGCGGCCACGGCGAAGAGGGCGAAGGCGAGAGCAATGACGAATTTCATGTTGAAGCTGCTGTTGTGTTCCTTAGAATGCTGACAACTGTCTGATGCTTCACTGCAGTTGGGTGGGGGCCTTTATACTCGCTTATTTTGCGAAATGCAAAAGTCAAAGGTGGCACAGAATTTGGCAGATAGTATTTATGTATGTAGATCTGTTTAGATAATGAGCAGCGCAGCCCAGCGCAGCGCATCGCATTATTGTTTCCGGTCAAACTGGAATACCGGTATGAATCGGAATGCGCGTATCTAACTATTGTATTGTATTGTATTGTATGATATCGTCACAGAACCAGCTCTACTCCCCTGCAGTCGGATGCGAGATGGAGATGGGATCCCTAAATGGAAGGAAGATCGAATGGAGGCGAGATTTCAGCTCGATTTTCTAGCCGCGTTTATTTAATAATCAACTTAAAACCATTATAGATAGAACAGCTCTCGGTTTGCGCTTCCAGCTTCCACTTTAGTTGCCAATGGGCACATTGGGCAGATGAGCGCCCTCGGGCTGGAAACCGTTCTCATCGGCGACGTAGTTGACGGTGTAGGTCTGACCGTCATCGGCCACAAAGGAGTACGAGCCGCGGACGACGATGGCCTCCTGCTCGGTGCCGACGTTCTTCAGCTCTCCCTCCTCCTGGTGCTTCTTGCCATCGCTGGTCTCCAAACTGTCAAAAGGATGTTGTCAGTGGTAATCCTCAAGACCGGTCGATCAAATGACTTACGCAAAGTTGTAGCCCTCTGGCCTAACGTCCGAATCCAGGCGCAGGATCGTAGCATCCGCATCGGGGGTGGGAGCAGCAAGCACCACGGCGAAGAGGGCTGCGAAGACGAGGGCGATAGTGTACTTCATGGTTGATTGGATTGAAGGATTGATTAGGCTTTGATTCGAGATGAACTTGCGACCGAGCAGCTAGTCAATGTTACTTGGTTTGTGATGTCTGTGGCCATGTCCAGGCGTTTATATAGTCGGGTCGGAGGCCGTCGATTGAAGAAAAGTTAGTCGAAAATAAAAATGACTAATTACACGCCGAGCACCAAAGCTAACAAATTGTCTTGAAAAACGCACCAACAACAGATGAAACAACGAAAAAAAAAAAGCAATATACGCCGTACAACAACAAAGAAATATTAACGAAAAACAAAAACTTCTAAGGCAAACAAATCGATGCCGTTTTTAGGAAATACCTCATCATCATCATTTGCATTTTTCGTGAATCAATCAAAGCATTCGTTTCCAACTTAAAGAAGACAACAGCCAACAACAATTTTTGATAATCCACGGGTGTATTCATAGTAGTGGGAGCGGGCGAGGTAGAGGGAGAAGAGCGCCTTACCCCTGCAGCATAATACCGTATCAAAAATCATATGTCGTTTGACAATTGGAAGTTGTTTTCCTTCAATTAGTAAATAGCTTCGAAACCAAAGACACCCTTACATGTATAAGTGTTCGAATTTTGTTGAAAATCCTTACGAAAATCTCCAAGTTCTGACAATTGATAGGAACGCAAACTGGAGTTACAGAGATATGTAGGTACATATGTATGTATGGGAATGTACATTATGGCGTTACGTTTCATTCGTACGAAAAATTGTAACAAAAAATCATGAAAAAATTAATTTGTAAAAATATTGTTCTTTTGAAAAGTAACTAGGCATCCCTATAATTAAAAGAAATGTCAATATTCGAATGTACGGTTTTTAAGATATAAACCAAAATATGACAGACCTTACGTTACGAAAAAAAATCAGAAGTGGTTCTTGAGGTTTGAGGGTACAAAATTGCCAAATTCTGCGAATTTTGTGCAAAACATTTCTTGTATTCAGTATTAATTTTCCAAGTTATTAAATATAGTACGTATATGTATAAGCATTTCCTCTTATTTGTTGTTTTAAACTCCCGAAACACAAATACATCTTTATGAATAAATGCGAAAACTTCCCAAGGATATCTTACTTATTTTCCAGAAGATAATCCCATCTTAATCGAATCAAAACAATTATACTTTTTTTGAGTAAATGAATATTTTTATTATGATGTTTTTGAGAGGAAAACTTAAACATAGTTAACACATTGATGCTGGGTGGACTGGAATCCAATTTAGATTTCCATCTGAATGCGATTCCATATCGAATGGGATTTACTGAACGGCACGGGGCAGATGGGCGCCCTCTGGCTGGAAGCCGTTCTCATCGGCCAGATAGTTGATGGTGTATGTCTGTCCATCGTCACCGACATAGGAGTAGGAGCCGCGCACCACAATCGCCTCGTGGTCGGTGCCCACGTCCTTCAGCTGGCCCTCTTCCTGGTGGGACTTGCCGTCGCTTGTCTCCACGCTGCTTCCCCGAACACCGCGAAGAATCAAAAACGAAAGATATAAGAGGAAAAAAAACCAGTAAGTGTTACGACCTTGACACAGTTACAAGTTGGATGAGGGATTGGGGGTAGTGGGGGACTGGGGGACTGGGTGATTGGAGAGTGAGAGGTACTATGTTTAATAATGGCCAACACTTACGCGAACTTGTAGCCCTCGGGCTGCACATCCGAGTCGAAGCGCAGCACCTGCGCCTCCTGCTGGCTGGCCGGAGGAGCAGCCAAAGCGGTGGCCAACAGGCAGGCGACGGAGAAGGCAACGGCAATGGTGAACTTCATCTTGCTGAGACTGGGCTTGGGTGCTGTGCTGTGTGTTCGAGGAGCTTGCAGTTAATGCATGCAATTCGACCATCGAGTTGCCAATTTATAGCAGCAGCGACTCGCGATTTTCGAGTAGTGACGACTCGACTCCTTTGGCAATGTAATGTAACGTAGTGCGTGTAATTATCAGAGAAACCGAAACTGAAACCGATACCGAAACCCAAAGCCGAAATTCAAAGAGTAAGTGCAAGAGTAAGAGAAACCCGTTTCTCATTTCTTTCCTTTGACCCAGAGTCTGAGTCTGAGTGGCGCGGCGTGGCGCGGCGCGACGGTTACCTAACCAGGTGACTGCTTGTTTGGCGATTGATTGATTGCTCAGCGACAAGCAAAAGGTACATAGACTTCATTTGTTTTATACAAATTAAACACACAAAGTGCCCAGCCCAGCCCAAACCCAAGCCCAAGCCATGAGTTGCGTTACTTTGCCTAGAAAAAGTCAGATGAATGGTGAGATAATTGGGTCACAGCTTGAATTTAGCTCAAGTGCAAGTGAAATGCAAGCCAAAGGTCAGGAAAAGTAGGTATATTTTTATTTACAATACAAAAAGTGTCTTTGATCAGAAAAGTACAGATCTTGCAGCTAAGGGAATAACTTCCTGAAATATTGTCCTTTGATATCCTCAATTTCCATGTGGGTTATTCACTATAACCATATCCTTTCCAGCCAATTTCGCTAATAACTTTCAAAGCATGCTCAAAATAGCTGCTGCTCGCTCTCAAATGACAGACAACGCCTAGAGGTACACTCTGGTTTAGAGGGTTAAGGCGAACACAAACACCATTTGAACTTTTTCGAGCGAACGTCTTCGTCTTCGCATTGTGGCTGCTTTCAATTTCATTTGGACTGGATTTTGGATTTTTGGTGGCACTTTTTGCTTTGTTTTCGAGTCGTTTGGTGGCTGTTCGCATTTTATTACACACTCGCCGCGCGCTTGTGGCCGTTAATTAGCCTCAAAGTTCGACTTAGTCTCGATGATTGGGATGTGGGGGATATGGATATATTGTACAGATTTTGCGCAACTCGCGTTAGTCGCATGCGCGGATCGGCGCAGGACAGGTACGGTACGACAGATAGATGGCCAGACAAACTTTGATCCCCATCCTGGCCGGCTTCTGCCTGTGCCTCTGCCTGTTCTTCGCGGATGCGGATTCGGCCAGCTATGGTTCCAATGCGGCACAGATATTGAAATATGACAATGAAAAAATGGATGGCGATGGCTATGCCTTCTCGTAAGTATGTGGATGTGAATATTGATCGGAAAGTACTCAAAGATATATACTATATATCGTTTTCCCGCAGGTTCGAGACGAGCGATGGTATATCGCGTCAGGAGACGGCCACTCTGAAGCATCCCGGCACCCCGTTGGAGGCCATCGCCGTCCAAGGCAGCGTCAATTGGGTGGGACCCGATGGCGTGCACTACAAACTCAACTATCTGGCCGATGAGAACGGTTTCCAGCCACAGGGCGAGCATCTGCCACAGTTGGAAGCCACTCGCACGGCCTGACAGTGATCACGTGATAGCTTTGGACTTTGTGAAACAAATTAAATCACCAAATATGTAGCAGGAGGAACAGAAGAGCAGCAGATGAAGAGGAGAGAAGACACAATAGAAATTAAATATATTATAACATATAGAAAGACACATGCGTTCTGCTGTATATTACTGACGACGTATCGACGGCGGAGTGCTGTTCGGCCATACATTTTCACCAATCGAAATTGAATTGTATTCTAAGCATGGAATTAGCATATACATCTGTACGAGTATCTTCAAAACCCGTTTGCACAGCCACAGCCACTGCCCCTGCCCCTGCCCCTGTCCTCTTCGGTCAGAGTACCTCTCGTCTGTGGGGAGTTCGGGTATGCCGTAACAGAGTAGCTTCAACCTGGGAGCTGACCAAACCGGTTCAATAAACACCCAGCAAAGGTTGCCAAAAAAACAACAAAAAAAAACAACAAAAAATCCAGCAACAATTAAAGAAGACACAATGCTGGCAACGAAAGTGAGAACCCGCTGTCCCGGGAGACCATTGTTGTTGTTGGGCTATTAAGCAGCATCTCCTCGTTTATCAATCGCTAAATGCGAAATAATCAGTCCTGTCTCAGCCTAGACATGTCAGCCCTACCAACAGTCACAGTCACTTCAGATGATTGACGAGTGTGTGGGTCCACTGTTTTGGTGTGGCAGAGCCTCGACAAATGACCTGCAATCGCATTACGTATACTCCCGATGGGTTATTGTAGGGCATAGCACGACCGCAGACACTGTACTGAAAGTGTCAGATATTGGCTGTTGTTGCCGCTTCTGCTTTACTGGTAAAAAATCGTTTTTTATTTTATTGACTAAGGTCATCAACCAACAACCAACAACCAAGCTGAAGCTGTAGCTGAAGCTCCGATGCTGGGGCGCTGAGGCACTGACGATGATGGTGATTGTGATGGGCGATGATGAAGCCTCGTAATCTTGAATCTCTCGTGCCGCATCTTCACCTGAACAACGAATGCAGCTGTGGAGGTTTTTCGTTTCGTTAAAACATCTTTGGAGGTTACAATGCCCAGCCTTAATCAGGAATTGTGTCAGCATTCAGCAGCAGTTGTGTCAGGGCGGAAATGCTTATCCAACAACTAAAATCTGCACTTGAATATTATTTAATTAAATGAGAAGTATCTAAATTAAAGCTTTATTTAACAAAATTCTTGGTAAATTCAAACAACTCCATGTTTGTTCATTTCCTTTTTTTTGGTTGTTATTTTATTTCATTTTCTACTGATGTTTCTGGGTAGTTATGTTGTCCACACTTCCTTACTGCTTATTAGTTGAGATAATTCTCGTTTGATTCATTTTATTCAACTTATGTTTACCCTGGCATTGCAAAGAGTATTACATATGTTTTAGAGCAGACCAGGGGATTTTTGATTTAAATAAAAAATATTTTAATTAATATGATTCACTTTTTGTATTTTTTTAAGTAATTCCATCAGTTCATAGACAATAAACACAAAACAAATTTCCGGTTTATTAAAAACTACAGTAGTATATTTTACAGTTTTCATTTGTAATATAAGACGTAAGTCTTTTCTTTTAAACAGCAACAAATTCCATTAAAGTTTGATGCAGGAGATATAATGATATTTTATAGCAAAGGGTATCTAATGTTTCGTCTTCCAATGCTAGCCTTCCTTGTTTGTTTTTTGTGGCTTATCTTTTTCATAACAATTTGTTTATAAGTGCAAACATAGCCATTGACCTATTGCCTTATATATCGTACGAAATTTCTGGCTTATGTGTGTGTGTGTGTATTGTACTTATAGACAAACACGCGCATTGGCCAAATATTTTTGAAGAGGCCCAAACATTTCATTATCACTTGCCCCATCATGCACCATCTTCATCGCCACAGCCATATCCATCTCCGATCTCTGATCTCCGAACGCCGATCTCCGAACGCCGATCTCCATCTCCATTTGTTGCTTCCAGCTCCCGTGGCGAGGCAATTGAGATGAGATTTGAGCGCACATCAAATGCCTAATGGGTTTTATACTCGTATTTTTTGTGGCTTGTTCAATTAAAAGCTTAAGACACTCACCAGCACACTCGTACACATTCGCTTGCCTTCAATTATATGCGTATGGGTGGATTTTTAGGTGTTTGTTATGGGCCACCTCTACGAGTCTTTTTTGGGGTTTCTTCACGGATCGACGGCTCTCTGTCTATCTGCATGTGTGTGTGTGTGTGTGTGTGTGTATCTGGGGAGCACTTGGAGTTGGCCAGCCTGTTATAAATAGCACAACACTCATTACAGGGCAACACACAACTCGTTAGCACCTAATTGTGATAACTACCGGAGCGTGCAGTGCAAATCTAAGCCCAAACTCCGCAAAGGATATTTCTACAAATCAAACAAACAATATAAAAAAAATCAATATGCAGTCCATCAACGTTTGTGTCCTGGCAGTGTGCTCCATTCTCCTTGCATCCTCGATCAGTGCAGCTCCCTTGGATGACTCGAAACAGGCCACAATTCTGCGCTACGACAACGACAATATCGGCACCGATGGCTACAACTTTGGGTGAGTGTTTTGTGACGACATTTCTCGGATGGCTAACACTCTTGGAAAAGTTGTCCTTAAACGATATTCCTTCCCTGAATTCAGCTACGAGACCAGTGATGGTGTTACACGCCAGGAGCAGGCTGAGCTGAAGAACGCCGGCACCGATCATGAGGCCCTCAGCGTGCGAGGATCTGTCAGCTGGGTGGCGCCCGATGGTCAGACCTACACCCTCCACTACATTGCCGATGAGAACGGCTTCCAGCCCCAGGGCGACCATCTGCCCCACAACTAAATGTGGCACATTTTGTGGCCTAAGCTGAAACAGTATTTGGTTTTTTTTTTGTTTTCTAAAATATATATAAATATCCTAATAATATAATATTCATGTTAAATCTTTGAGACGTCACGTCAGTGAAAGAGCTTGATCAAAGAAGTTCCAAAAATGATCAGCGTTTCTTGAACCCGGATCAATGTAAATGCTATGCAAATCCTAAGATTCGTTTTCTTTTTGTGTGGAATAATATCCATAACATGTTTGGAATATAATGAAAAGAAAAGTATGACGCAAAAGAAGTTTTGGACTTCTGCATGGATTTCATATATTTCTCCCTATATTCTCCATACGCCCTGTTGGACATAGGCTAGCAGGCATCGGGCATCGATTTAGCTGTCTCGTCCGGATGACCTTCGTATGGCTGAAATTTGCAAATTTTTGGCACGTTGAAACTTGTTTGGGTTTTTGTTTTCTTTGTAATTAATACATAATTAAAGCCGCGCATATGGAAATATGTGCGAGTGATCTGGCCACGAATGAAAACGAAGTTTCTGAAGGTTAATTTCTGGCGCTGATTTAAATTTCATGCGATGCTAATGAAATTTGGAAGATGCCAGCCAGAAATACACACACAAAGCAGACATTAATATGCATGAAATAAAAAGTGACAATGATCAAACTAGTTTGGGATAAGCCGATGTCGATGCCGTTGCCGATCCATTCGATCGATCGCACTGACTGCTTCTATGCTTCTGCTTCTACTACTGCTGCTGCTGCTGCTTCTTCATCTGATGATGCTGCTGCTGACGTATGTAGTTGCCATGCCCAATTGTGGGTTGAACATGATCTGCATAAACGTCTGCTCGATTTACATATCTAATATCATTGGCAGATCATTTAAAACTTCTGCTGACCAGCCGCTTACATTTTGCACGCTTTTCCCTTATGCGGCTGGCCGGGGATGACTGCCCAGAATTGTGTGGGTTCGAAATTGTATTGTTCTGTAGGTTGTTCGGTTGTTCTTCGTATTACATTCATTATTATTCAAAGCAGTGTCTAAATTCTTATTTATGGATATCCTACCAAAACCACTTTCACAGTCTTCACACAAGTTGTCGTGTTCAACAAGGGATTTGTTCCTTTATGGTAAAGGATAATATCTATAATCCTGACGAGCAGGTCGCAGGCTCTTTTGTCTTCCAGTCTTCTGATGGACAACCTATTGGAGCACGTGACGAACACTTCACTGCCAGTGGGAATCTCTTGAATGGATATGCCATCTCACCTACTGAGAATGGGGGACCAACAGCACAGCCTGGTTTGCATTTAGTCTTTGTATTTAGCTCGATACGTAGATCAAATCAATTATGTTTGGTTCATGTTTGACTAGTTCCTCTGCCGCGCTTTAAATAAAAGCGACAGATCTATTATTGTTTGCATCTATAAAAGAGTAGACCCCGGCCTGGTTGAGTATCATTCGAGAACCGAAGACCAAACAACAAACAACCAACAATCACCATGAAGTTCCTCATTGTCTTCGTTGCCCTCTTCGCCCTGGCCCTCGCCGCTCCCTCCGCTGAAGTGACTGTTCTCCGCCAGGCTTCCGACGTCGGACCCGAGAGCTTCAGCAACTCGTAAGTCATTCAAGTAGTTAAGCATCAAGGATCAACTCTAATCTTTAACTGTTTGGATAGCTTCGAGACCAGCGATGGCACCAGCAAGCAGGAAGACGGACATCTGACTAACGCCGGCACCGAGCAGGAGGCTATCGCCGTCAAGGGATCCTTCTCCTTCGTCGCCGATGACGGACAGACCTACACCGTCAACTACATCGCTGATGAGAACGGTTTCCAGCCCTCCGGAGCTCATCTGCCCGTTGCCCCCCTCGCTTAAGTTGAGTTGCTTCCATCGCAAGCAGCTTTACAGCTATCCTGCCATTCAAATCCCTTGTTAACTTCCCCAAAAGTTAACTTTGATGCAATCCCTTGTTAATATCCCCGAAAAAATCCCAAAAGTGATCTAATCCTTTCGATCGAATTTGAAAGGATAAAAGTTCAAGTCAATTGTTGAATATTAAAGAAAATAATGAATACCTAACATATGATTCTATTCAATTACATAGTATACCTACATAGTAGTTCAATAGTAAGTGGAACTATGGTTCCAACTACATTTGAAGATAAAGGAGGTAAAATTTGGAAATTTCTTTCTGTCTGGGCTGAAAGAAGTATCGTTTGCCTATGTTGCCATTTATTCAGAAAGCTACAGTCATTCATATGGAAAACTAAATTTGTGTGTTATTTACATAATAACTAGATTATTGATACGAAACGACTTACTAATGCATTGGCTAGCCATTTTTGGTGGAGGATTGTTAGAATAGTTTGACTGTGAATATATGAAAGAAAGACTGAAAGAATCCTGCTCGTAATTTTTACTGAGTCAAATCCTAACAGATCTGTTTTTTTTCTCTCCCACTCGCCCCTTGATTTTCTGGTAGAGAGATCGAGAAAGCCATACACAAAATTGCTGGTTTTTGCTTTGCCCTCTGCCTGAAAATATTTTTGCATGGGTGTGACCGTATGGGTCACTTGGGTCCTGGATATACAGCATGTTTATGCATGCACAATACGAATCTCTGTGTGTGCAATAATGTTGTTCATGCATACACAAAAGGATTGCTCCGTTGTATATGTCGAATCACATTAGAAACATGCGAATCAATCTTGCTTATATTGATTCGCAGTACAAGGATTCGTTTGTCAGTGATTCGGGATGAATCGAATCTGACTGACGGCATTCGGATTTGTAATGATCGAACGCATTGAAGGGGCACGAGTATAGCAGCGATTTTATGAAAGCTGTCGAATTATGCAGGGCTCTAAAAGATACCCAGACCTAAAAGCAAAGCTCCCTATGTATGGGTAATCGTAACCAAAAATGTTGCAAGGTGGCAATCGATTAAGGATAATTTATTGAACCACATCAAGGCTTTCTTTCTTTTTGCGAGAAAAATGTTTCTGAAAGAACCCCTTCTGATTTAAGCCTGGTTTGCATTTAGTCTTTGTATTTAGCTCGATACGTAGATCAAATCAATTATGTTTGGTTCATGTTTGACTAGTTCCTCTGCCGCGCTTTAAATAAAAGCGACAGATCTATTATTGTTTGCATCTATAAAAGAGTAGACCCCGGCCTGGTTGAGTATCATTCGAGAACCGAAGACCAAACAACAAACAACCAACAATCACCATGAAGTTCCTCATTGTCTTCGTTGCCCTCTTCGCCCTGGCCCTCGCCGCTCCCTCCGCTGAAGTGACTGTTCTCCGCCAGGCTTCCGACGTCGGACCCGAGAGCTTCAGCAACTCGTAAGTCATTCAAGTAGTTAAGCATCAAGGATCAACTCTAATCTTTAACTGTTTGGATAGCTTCGAGACCAGCGATGGCACCAGCAAGCAGGAAGACGGACATCTGACTAACGCCGGCACCGAGCAGGAGGCTATCGCCGTCAAGGGATCCTTCTCCTTCGTCGCCGATGACGGACAGACCTACACCGTCAACTACATCGCTGATGAGAACGGTTTCCAGCCCTCCGGAGCTCATCTGCCCGTTGCCCCCCTCGCTTAAGTTGAGTTGCTTCCATCGCAAGCAGCTTTACAGCTATCCTGCCATTCAAATCCCTTGTTAACTTCCCCAAAAGTTAACTTGTTAATATCCTTGTTATAATATCAATTCAAGTCAATTGTTGAATATTAAAGAAAATAATGAATACCTAACATATGATTCTATTCAATTACATAGTATACATACATACATACTAGTTCAATAGTACGTGGTCCTATAGTACCAACTACATTTGAAGATAAAGGAGGTAAAATTTAGAAATTTCTTTCTGTCGGGTCTGAAAGAAGTATCGTTTGCCTATGTTACCTATTTATTCAGAAAGCTGCACACATGGAGCCGCAATTGGCTAACCATTTTTCGTGGAGGATTGTTAAAATTGTCTGACTACGAATATGTACTAGTTTCTAGCTTAGATACCCAGACGTGAAAGCAAAGTCTCTTTTTAATGGGTAATCGATTACACGACACTTCGCTAACATTAACTTCTTGTATTTTAGACATTGTGATATAGCATGCGAGTAGAGCTCGATATATCTCGATATGGCCTCATAAAGATGTAGAGCTAAAGCCACTAAAGCTCTTTCAGAAATCACAGAGTAATATTACAAAAAAATCAAGTTAATTATGCTATTTAACGTTCCCACACATATGTACATATGTATGTTTCTAAATAAAAATAAAGAGTCGGTCAATTAGTTTGGTTCTGTTATAATTTTTTTTTTAGGTGTAAATCTATAGTTTTATAATTATAAGTCACAGACCCATAAATAGCCACCTAATTTATAAACTGAACCAGATTTATGTATGTATGTAAATACAATACAAAAAAAACAGTGCCCTGGCAGTACAACAGCATGAGACCATCTGCCTCAAAGGCATGGCAGGAATTGGTTTTATTAAAACCTAGTATCATAGACTATTAACGACTCAGCCCTAACCCAAAACCAAATCACACATTTTACATTATGTTTTGGACATGTTTGACCAGTTTGGCAGCGATTTGAATAATCGCGAAGAGCTTGCGAACTATAAAAGGGTTCGAGCAGCCATCAGTTGGTACCATTCGTCGCGAACTGTTCGAGAACCGCAGACCAAAAACCAAAAACAACCAACAACCACCATGAAGTTCCTCATTGTCTTCGTTGCCCTCTTCGCCGTGGCCCTTGCCGCTCCCTCCGAAGATGTGGTCCTCCGCTCTGACTCAGATGTTGGACCCGAAAGCTACAACTATGGGTAAGTCCTTAACAAAAATCAACATCAAGGATCAGCTCTAACTGTGACCCAATTTGGATAGATACGAGACCAGCAACGGAATCACCGCCCAGGAGGATGGACATCTGACCAACCCCGGCAGCGAGAATGAGGCTATCGTCGTCAAGGGATCCTACAGGTACATCGGTGATGATGGCGTCACCTACGAGGTCACCTACGTCGCTGATGAGAACGGTTTCCAGCCCCAGGGTGCTCATCTGCCCGTGGCCCCCGTTGCTTAAGTTGAGTTGCTTCCATCGCAAGCAGCTTTACAGCTATCCTGCCATTCAAACCCCTTGTTACCTTCCCCAAAAACTTCCTCAATCCCGATATTCGAATCCTTATTTTAAAGGAAAGAGAACTAAGTCAAAACCCCCAAATTTTTTTTTGTGAATTTGTTGAATATTAAAGAAAAATGAGTACCTTAACTAAACAGAATTTGTTGTTAATCGAATGGTTATACAAATGGTAATTGTTTTTAAAAGCTGGTGAAAGTTAATTCCAATGAGAAATCGAGCGGATACAATTTATTATGATATTTTATGTAGAGCAACGTATGTGTATGTACTTAAATTGGGAAGTGTATGCGAACGACTAACTGAGTGAAAGTGAGAGAACGAAAAAGATCCATCGAAGGAATGATATGGTACAGTGGGCAATAGCGAACAATATTGGTGGTTTACGTTTGGCTGCACCACTGGCTATATTTTAAGGACTTGGACACTAAATATCGGGGTTGGAAACCGGACATACTCCGTCCGTTGAAAGTTTGACTTTCAACAGACCCTAAAGGGTTTAGCAGATACAGCTTTTCGAAAGGCCAGACATTGTCGGGAATCCAGATGATTGATGCTTAGCCTTGCTACGAGTGACTGAGCAGACGAAGCATGCAGCCCCCCATTCAAACAATGCGGTGATGCTATATCATCGAGCTCGATATGGCTCACAGAAATCGGGAATAGAGGGTTTTCATTAGCAACGGCCGCGATGTGGCCCAAAAGAATCGGGACAGTATCTATGTAGTACGATAGAATATGTAGTTGGCTTTTTCCCCTCAATAGAGAAACATTTGGATGGACTCAGCTCCAACAGCTCTCAATATCCGGCGATAAAATTGACTAGATGGCTTCTAGGAACAATAATTGCGGGACTGCCGTCAACGAAGTCCAGCGAAGGTCCAGTTTGAAGTCCAAAAACGGATTTAGCGCACTCGTTCAGGGCAGTGGGGAAAGCTACCAGCAGCTAAATCCATGAGCTTCCCAATCAATGTTGGGAACGAGTATTAGTAAGGAATACATGAGCAACGAAAAGTAAACGAGATTTTACGCAGAGTCCAGCACCGAAGGCTTTCATTCCAATGAAAGTTCACCTTGCATGTCCGCTGGAGATCGATTTTCAACTTGGCCAACGCATCGACGGCTAAAGCAAGGCTAGGAGTGCGCTCTTCCTTCCATCGCGACCAGAAGATCTGATGCAAGTAGACGCCGCATTGCCTGAGATCTGATCGATTAAAGCTCAGCCTCAGCTCAAACATAGTCTCATAGACTTAACGACTGCGGCCTAACCAAAACCAAATCACACATTTTACATTATGTTTTGGACATGTTTGACCAGTTTGGCAGCGATTTGAATAATCGCGAAGAGCTTGCGAACTATAAAAGGGTTCGAGCAGCCATCAGTTGGTACCATTCGTCGCGAACTGTTCGAGAACCGCAGACCAAAAACCAAAAACAACCAACAACCACCATGAAGTTCCTCATTGTCTTCGTTGCCCTCTTCGCCGTGGCCCTTGCTGCTCCCTCCGAAGATGTGGTCCTCCGCTCTGACTCAGATGTTGGACCCGAAAGCTACAACTATGGGTAAGTCCTTAACAAAAATCAACATCAAGGATCAGCTCTAACTGTGACCCAATTTGGATAGATACGAGACCAGCAACGGAATCACCGCCCAGGAGGATGGACATCTGACCAACCCCGGCAGCGAGAATGAGGCTATCGTCGTCAAGGGATCCTACAGGTACATCGGTGATGATGGCGTCACCTACGAGGTCACCTACGTCGCTGATGAGAACGGTTTCCAGCCCCAGGGTGCTCATCTGCCCGTGGCCCCCGTTGCTTAAGTTGAGTTGCTTCCATCGCAAGCAGCTTTACAGCTATCCTGCCATTCAAACCCCTTGTTACCTTCCCCAAAAACTTCCTCAATCCCGATATTCGAATCCTTATTTTAAAGGAAAGAGAACTAAGTCAAAACCCCCAAAATTTTTTTTTGTGAATTTGTTGAATATTAAAGAAAAAAAATGAGTACCTAAACTAAACATAATGGTTGTTTTTTGAGTCGAATGGCATACAAATGGAGATTTAGAATGGGAAATCGTCATGGATTTGCATAAAGCACGTTATCTGATCAAAACTATTTATATTGCACTGTGATAAATGGATGTTGAAGCTACTAAATAATAATACGAGTATTGTGGTGCAAGAAATGAGTTTGAGAACGTCTGAGAACGGTCGGGTGATTGATTACTAATTGATTTTAATACTAAATAAAATACATACATATACATATATTCAGTCTTCCGATGATAATATGAGAAATGACAATGGCAGAAACACAATACACGACGAGTAATAGCTAGAAGATAAAATAAAAGTCTGTCGACCAGGGAACACCCTTGACTTTTCTAAAATTCTTAGTTACAATATTCTATCGGTGCATTTATGGAAGAGATATCCTGAGCTAGGGTACTCTCTTAATAGAATAGGTACACAGTGCGCAGAGATGATGTGTATTATATGTGTAGAATATTCTCTGGAGAGGCTTGTATGCCTTTGCTGCATACACTCTCCCTAGCCGATTGCACCCTGATGATGGGTGATGAAATGTGTTAATCTGTAATTAAAATGTGTTTTATTGAATTTTTTCATTATTCTTGATTCGCTTTCTTTTGTTTTTATTACTATTCGTTCGAGTATTTTGCATTTTTTGCCGATGAGGACATTACCTAGAAGTTCTGACGATCCGCCGCCGCTGTATAAAAGGGCCCCGAGCAATCGATCAACAGCTCAGTAAAGTGCAGCTAAGTGTGAAGCGTGACTGATGATGATTTCCCATTTTACGTGTCTGATTCTATTGCTGGCAGCAGGTGTTTGCCTGGCCCGCCCAGCCGGAGACGATGCCCAGGCGGAGACCCTGAAGCAGGAGAGCGAGAACAATGGCGTGGACAAGTATTCCTTCTCGTGGGTATAGCTACATGGGAGGTGTTTTTGAGTCAATCAGCTAATTGTGGTCATTCTCTTATGGACTGTAGCTACGAGACTAGCAATGGCATATCCCGGACTGAGGAGGGCGTTGTAAAGCCCGGTGCCACCGAGGATGATGGCGCGATCTCTGTGACGGGCACCACCAGCTGGTCGGCTCCTGATGGCAAGAAATACGAGATTAGCTTCACGGCCGACGAGACTGGATATCATCCAAAGTTCCGACTGGTGGCCTAGGATTAGGATCTGCTGTAGCCATCGCTGATTTTAAGCTGAATAAAGCGAGCATTCCCAAAAACCAAATTATAATTGTTTCCATCGGTTTTAGCTGGGAGAATCTACACGATTTTAAATATCTTTGGCTCTTCTCTGACGTCATTGAGACTAGTTTGTGCGGAGCTTTGTTACAGATTTATTGAAAATTTATAAAAAACTACTAGACAAATAAAAAAAAGTGCTTGTAAATTTGAATAATGAAATATTTATGTGTTTCGATTCTTTTCAAGTTGACTTTTCAGCATAGCATATATTAAGACTTCGTATTAGGCTATTAAACGACCAAACTCCAAGCCAAAACGAATACCCAAACCAGACACATCACAGTAACATTGACTTTGCCGATTATGTTTTGGACTTGGACAAGTTTGACTAGTTCGACCGCCGCACTTTGAATAATCGCGAAGAGCTTGCGAACTATAAAAGGGTTCGAACAGCCATCAATTGGTACCATTCGTCGCGAACTGTTCGAGAACCGCAGACCAAAAACCAAAACAACCAACAACCACCATGAAGTTCCTAATTATCTTCGTTGCCCTCTTCGCCCTGGCCCTTGCTGCTCCCTCCGCTGAAGTGACTGTTCTCCGCCAGGCTTCCGACGTCGGACCCGAGAGCTTCAGCAACTCGTAAGTCATTCAAGTAGTTAAGCATCAAGGATCAACTCTAATCTTTAACTGTTTGGATAGCTTCGAGACCAGCGATGGCACCAACAAGCAGGAGCAGGGAGAGCTGAAGAACGTCGGCACCGAGCAGGAGGCTATCGCCGTCAAGGGATCCTTCTCCTTCGTCGCCGATGACGGACAGACCTACACCGTCAACTACATCGCTGATGAGAACGGTTTCCAGCCCTCCGGCGCTCATCTGCCCGTGGCCCCCGTTGCCTAAGTTGAGTTGCTTCCATCGCAAGCAGCTTGAACGCCATCGAGTCCCTTGTTAATTTCCCCAGACCGATATCCAAGCCTTTTTTTTAAAAGGAAAAAGATCTAAGTCAAAAGCCCCAATTTGTTGAATATTAAAGAGAAAATGAGTATATAAACAAAATTTGTTTTGAAATTTCACTACAGATACCACAGATATAACAGATGAGCAATGGTTGGCTTTTAAAGTTGATCAACCATACAGAAGTTTAGAGGCAAACTTCGAATATGTACATACATACATACATATGTATAAAATTGTTCTGTTCTGTTGATTGGTGGTTCATATAAAAGCTCGAATAATCCTGCCCCGTTTGAGCTGAAATTTTGACATATCATAAAGTTCAGTCACAGAAAACCGCGGAAAACCCCAAATTGAAAAGCCGCTGCAAAGGCAGTGGCTGTACTTTTATACCCGCTACTCATTTAGTATATGTATATACATATGTGCAATCTTATGATTTACGCAACCTATGCAATATATTTTTTACATAACTATACGTAAAGTTTTTATGACATTAGACTAGGCTAGTTCTGCTGCAAAGAAAGAGATAGTCTGATAAACAAAGCCCAAAATTAGTGATCGTAGCCTATAAGCACGTCTCCCGGGTATCAGTCGAATAACTGAGGCAACACACAGCCAGCCAGCAAAATCGTACCAAAAAACTAACATATATCTATAATAATCGATCATCTCTGTCGCAGCGCTGCTCCCAGCTCAACTGGAAAACCAACTGGACGCAAACATATATATTCCTTTCACTCTCCCTGCACGCTTTTTGCATAAGGCTGTCTCTGTTTTTGCAGCTTGTCCAGCTTCAAGGTCTGATGTCATACTGCTGTAATCGCCGGAATCGGTATCGGAGGGGATGCATTGCGATGACTGCCTCATGCTGTCTCTTTCTGTCTGATTTTTGTTATGTCTTGGGGAGGTGGGATTCTTTCCGAATTTTGCACGCACTTGTCATGAAAAATGAGATAAAAATAGAGAGAAAGAGAGAAACTGTTCTGTTCGACCACTAGTTACGTTCTAATGTTAATTCTTGCAATTTACGAGTAAGACTCTCGCGCTTCTCACAATATCACCTATCTCGTTCTCTTTCGACAAAGGTGCTGCACGACTAAGAATGAGACGGATATAGAGAGAGAATGAGTAAGCACATGGAAGGGATAGTGTTGCCACTCTAAATCGTTTTATTCATTCTGGCTAAAATATTGATCGGTAATGGGTCTCTCCCTCGCGCTTCTCATAATATCACCAACCACTCTCTCTTCAGACAAAGGGGTATACTGCACGATTAAGAGTGAGAGACAAAGTGAGAGATTGAGTGGAAAGGGTAGTGGCTACACTAGCCCCTATAATCTGAGTTCTCCAATCTAGATTTACTATCTAGATATGGTCGTTTTCTATGATTGAGAGTGGTAGAACACTTTTGAAAATTTTTGAAACAATCTTGATATTAAAGGAGTCTATGCTCAAAATTGTAATGTATTGTACAGACGGACGGACAGACGGACGGACGTTCGGACATGGCTATATCCCTCGGCTATTAATGGTGATCAAGAATATATGTACTATATGGGATCGGAAACGCTTTTTCTGGGTCTTACACACATCCATTTCCAGCGGAAAACTATACTCTTAGAGTACCAGGTATAAAAATAGTAAAATATCAGCATCTTATCATCCAGACGTGTTTGCTCTGATTACACTACTCGACAAATTTCAACTTTTTTTTCCGCTGTGGCCAAAAATGACTTTTCCGGATAGATTTGGAGATTTCAATTTTTTTAAAGAATTATGGATTTTTTTTCATGGAGTAGTTTTTTTTTAAAGAATTTTTAAAAAATTTGGTATTTTTTGTCATAGGTAGTGCTTCTATTTTTCACATAACTTAAGTTTCCTACAACTGGTTGAACTTTGCAGTTAAAAAAAGCTGACAAATGCAGCTATAAATCCGATTCAGACACTTTGTAGCTGCAACTTAACGTCTGGAAGATATTTCAAGCTTCCAAATTGACATTTCATATTTTTTTCGGTATTTATTCCCCGAAATTTTGACTTTGAAAGCTCAGGAAAAGTCGAAAAAAAAATATTTGAATGCCTTGATTTTTGATTTTAGATCAGGGGTCGGCACGCAATACACTCACATGTTTTGTGCGTTTGTGTGCGCAGACAAGAGACACGAAGCAACACGAAGGCAAAACGTTTCTTGCTTTGCACTGAAAGAAATGAATCCAGATAAGGAGAAATGTTTTACGCCAAACAAAAGAAAAAATAACAAGGGTAAAAAATCGTAGTAATAAAAAAACAAAAAAACAGCATCATAAACAACTAAAAACAAGAAAAAAAAAACATTGCGCCCCGCCATCCATATTTTCTAAAAAGAAAAAATCATGTTCCCACATTATATTGAACATTTTTGTCAGTGTACAATTTAATTTGCGCAGCGTGGTCTTCACCATTTGACTTCTGAACGCAAACTGATTCATCTCTGTTCTCTCTGTTCTCGCAACGCTGACGAACAGAATACCGAAGCAGCATTTGCATAGGCCCGAAGACACACGACTCCATTTTCTCTGCCGCCGCGGGACCCGAGCAGTAAGGCCGACGGTACTCGAAGTTTTTACGCTATGCGTGTGCCGACTGCGCTGCCCCGAGACGTTTTTGCTATGCACATGGGATAGGACGCTGCCGACCCCTGTTTTAGATAGACACATTAATTAGGCGTCGTTTAAGGTGTCGCTTATAAAAATATAAAAATAAACGGCTAAGTTATAACCGTTTGACCAAAACTTCAAGTCGTGTCGACTAGTGTTACACTAGTCAACAAAATTGAAATTTTTTTCCCCGCTGAGAACCAAACCGAAATTTTCTGATAGATTTCGGGATTTAACAATTTTTAAAAAATCATTTTTTTCTAGGTTTAGTTTTTTTTTAAAGATTTTAAATTTGGTATTTTCAAGTTTTTTTAAGAGGTATTGCTTCTATTTTTCACATAACTTAAGTGTCTTATATCTGGTTGTATTGAACTTTGCAGTTTTGAAAAGCTGACAAGTGCAACTATGTATAAATCCAACTCAAAAGTATTGTAAATGGAAATTGAAATAATGGTTTGGTCAAACGGCTGCAACTTCCATCCATCGATTCTTACAAACGATACCTTAAACGACGCATAATTCTCTAGTGAGAGATTTAACCATTACATCAAAAAGTATAGTGAATAGTGAACGTCGTGGAATCGTAATATGAGTATATATATTTTTAGTGTATTATACATACATATATATAAATATTGAACATATGTATATTGGGTCAATGACTACATAGCACGATAGAGAACGATAAAGGTACATATGTATGTATATATATGTATATTGGTTGAATGCATCCCCAATTTGGTGCACCAATTCGAACTGAGTTGAATAGTGGCTATACAATACAATACAATGCAATGATTATTCAATAGCTATGGTAGTCAGTATTACGTACTATGTTAATATTTTATCAGGGCCTTTCTATGCGCTTCTCAAAGGTCGCAATAAAGCAAGCCGTCTTTTTGTTTGTTATTTATTCATTAATATTTTTGTTTGGCATTGAGTGTGTCTCGCTCATTTTTAAGAATAAAAATGCATAAATACAGTTTCTTTCTCCCTAGAGGGATAGAACCCGCACACACATGCCCCCTCTTCCACACATATTCGCTCTCCCCCAAAACACTTTCTCAAATAACTTTTAACATAAGATATATCTATTTCTAATAAGATATTATTAGATATATAGATATATCGATAGATAGATATCTAATAAATAAATAAATAAATATAATAAATAATAAAAAAAGGGAAAATCTTTCTTGATAACTACACGCTAAATACAAATATGCTACAAGTTAGCTACATATTGCGTGTAATTAGCACCGGAGACACCTGACGAGGAAATGTGTACGTTTGTTGACAAGTTTCGCCGTTTTTTTTTCATAAGAGCCCGATGGAAGCGCCCCTGCGGAAAACCTCCGTTAGCCACTTTTTTACTTGCCTTTTTTTGCGACATTTTTGAAAAAATGTTTGATGCCAATCGATCGGAAATTCAATTCTGACTCCGATAGGGGTCAGGAAGAGGGGTCGGACATGCCCCAAAATAGCTTTTCTACATGATTTTCTACGAGATTTTACTTTAAAAAAAGCCCAAAGTCTTTAAAAATCTTTGCATACTTTTTGGATGTTGTTGATATGTCATGTAGAATTTATGCAACAACTATGTAAAATAACAGTAATAACTGTGTAGTTGCCATGTAGATCAATTTGAGCATGATTGTTGAAACTGCGTTTTTTTAACGTTCTTTGAAAATGAAATTCTATCAAACTGTAAAAAAAAGGGCAATCTTTTGTTTCTATAATGATAAAACATTGAATTAGGATACAATTATTTGTGCATTTAAAGGTATAAAGCATACTGGATTGACATCCTCTTCGACTTTTTGTGGTTGCAGCCAGCACTAAATTGTTTGTGCAACATTTCTGGATTGTGTTGTGATTGATACAACCTATTCAAGACGCTTTCGGAGAGCTAAATGTGTATTCTCTAGGGAATATAACACTTTCACTGCACGCAGCGGTCGAGTATCCAATATTGGCGAATATTGGAAATGGCTGAGGCCTTTTTTGGGGCCAGCCGGAGAATAAAATAACAGAAAATTGACAAATAAATGCAAATAAGTATCTCTAACATCGCAAACGACTCAAAGGCAAAGCCATAGCCAGAGCCAAAGCGCAGCGAGACCACGGTGCACGGGGAACGGGGGCAGAGGTACAAGCAATGTTAAATTGATAAAAAAGAAGCGCAGCAGTTGGAATAAGTTCGTTGGCCAGTTCGAAGCCGAAATTAGTGCATCGACAGGCGACTGCCAGTGCGGGTCTCCACCACTTTACCTTTTCAGTTGATTCACATGGCCATGGGCTTGGGGCTTCTCTGCTCAGCCCTGCAGGCGGCCATTCTGCCGCTGACTCTCATCGAAAAAGGCAGTGTGGGCGATAAGCCCTTTCCCTTGGATACGGAAAAGTTTGGTTATCTGGAGATCAAGCCAAATGGTTCCCTGATCCTGAGACGTGGCCCCAATCAGAGCGGAAGCAATGCGCAGAACCTACTTCTGCTGCGTGGCGTACTGCAGGCCATCAAGCAAGGCAACGGCCACGGCAACCACCACTCCCACGACTCCCAGAGCAAGCTCAACATCAGGCACAAGTTCCCCCCTCTGCTAGAGAACATCATCCAGCGCATTCAGACCTACTTCTCCGTCTACCGCTACACGGACACCAGTCAACCAGTGAAGAGAGACGAGGCTGCTCCCGCCAAGGAAGCCATAGATGGAAATGGGGATCTGGATCTCACCACCGTGCGGTCTGGCGACGAGGATGATCTGATAGCCATTGGGGAGCATGATGCCTACATTACAGTGGGCGAGGTCGCAGATTAGACCCCCTCCCAATTCCCTCCTCGCACCCTCGAATTACACTATTTATTTCATATTTATGCCCCTATCTGTAAGCCAATAAAATGCCCTTCCTAAAGACTGCGGGGTCCCAGCCCAGATTTGCCTACGTTTGGGCATGTTCCGTGAGTGTTTTGTATGCAGTGCTGCGCGGATCGGGCTAAAAAAACAAAAAATAATATTTTTTCCCGTGTAATATTTCTATGCTGGCGGGGAATTTTGGCAACAACTGCGCAAGAAGCCACCAGCCGTTGAGGGTCATTGTCATTACACAATCTGCAAAGCTTTGAACTGAATTCAAATGTTTAAGCCATTGAAACTCGTTCAACTATCTACAGAAAAAAATCCTTTAATTCCACAAACTCCATCCCCTCCCCTTTTAGAGTTCTCTCTCTCTCTCGCTCTCTCCAAGCTCAAGTTTCTTTTTTTACATTTTACATTCACTTTTTTATTGTTCTGTTTTACGTTTTCAATGTTATGGTTAATACGAACTTTTTCGTGATGATAATTAAGAATGAATGTCTCTTTCCCGTTTCGCTGCTGTTAATTAATGGCTGGAAAATGGAAAACTATGTATGTGCGCAATGCAATGCAATGCGATGCAATGCGATGAGATGCGTGTTTCGGTTTGTTAGTAAATAAATGTACGGTCGTGGGTGGCGGTGTATGGTGTATGGTGTGTGGATGGTTGATGTTTAATGGTGGGAAAAAGCCCCCTGCCCCTTCCATGGGGCTCCTATGAACTCCTCCTACGAAAATTTACGATACAGATAAAGGTTCGTTTGCTATTTCTATCTAGCCCATGATCTGCTCTTAGTAATTTCATCATGGGCTAGGGTTCTATCAAAGACAATATGAACAGTAAGATGTGTCACTCCATAAAAAATTTGCAGCTCGAATTTGTTCTGCCGGGAATTAATTTCAATTCCTCAATGACAAAGAGAGGGACAGTTAGATAGAGAGACAGAGAGCGCTCTAGAGGCAGCCGCACTGTACGTGAGGCTGAGCTTTAACTGTATGTGTGCACATGTTTTAAGTCTGCTTGTTTGTATTGGTTGTTTCCTACGCCGCTGTCGAAGTAAACACCCATTACTATAGAATAGATTATGATTTTATGATGACGCTTGCCCAAAACACAAAGTATGTTATATTTTGTACATCCTTTATATGCTAATTCTGTTTAATGTACTATAAACGAATATAATGAACGAATGTAAATATGTACAAATGCAAAATATATATCAGATATGACATCAAATTATATTAATTGTCTATAGGGTATTAGTGCATTAGTGCTCAAGAAATCTGTTTGTCTCGAAATTTGCGCAGCTCTGCACTCGTACACACACATGTGTTCTTGCAGTTCTAAGCGTACGGCTAAATCGCGCAAAGGAGAGAAATGGCAGAGGCAGTGGGATGCGTCTAGCAAAGGGCGGTGGACACATTGCCTCATCCCGAGCATCTCAGCGTGGACAAACAGGCGGCATGGTCAGCTGAACTTCTACATCACGCAGCTCCTAATTGGTCATGGCTGCTTCAGGGGGTATTTCCACCGATTCGGGCTTGAGAGTGCCCCGTTCTGCACTTTTTGTGGCGACAGAATCGTCGAGGATGCCGAACACGTCCTGCTCCACTGTGGATGCTTCTCCGGGTCCCGAGCGGATCTGGAGAGGACTCTAGGATGTCTTTCCGTGGACAGCCTCGTGGCATCGATGCTGGCTAGCGGCGCTAACTGGGAAGCGTTCAGCGCGTTTGCGGCGGCCGTCATGACCGACTTGCGCAAGGCTGAGCGCGAGCGCAGAGGAGTGGTAGAGTAGGCGGAACATGGGCATTAGCGAAGCATTATCTCACGGCCGTACCGCTAATGCCATGTTCCGCCCATACACTACCCTATATTTAGTATGTACAAATACCTAGGATAAGATACTCAATAAATGAATTCAAAAATAAAAGAAAAAAAGTTCTGAGCGTACGCACATATGCAAGCTCATTCTATTTTTAGAGCCCCGAGCGCAATGAAGTTCGTGCGAGCGCGACATCGCGTATTTTGTCTTTTACTAAAAAACGTCCCTGTATACAAAACAGAATTGTATGAGTGTTACACATCTTAGTGTTTATATTGTCTTTGGTTCTATGGATACCTGTGGAATTAAGTAAGAGAGAGATATGTAGATACATTTACATATATGTACATATGTATCAGCGTCGCACAGTGGGACCTCAGCCGAAAAGTCATTTTCTGAATTAGCGCTTTGGATAATTTAAATAGGAGAAATTATCGCAAATGATGTCCACCCACTGTATCGCGTGCAAGCGAGCGAGACCGCAAAACAGACAGAAGCAACTAGTCCCGTTACGCGATCCCTAGCACAGACGGATCGAAAGAATAAAGATTGTTGTTGCAAGCTGCCGATACCGAAATTGATTTGGCAGCAATCGTAGACGAAGAACGACATCTTAAAACGGAATTTATTTTATTCGGGTGTGTTTTTTAGACATTTTTTTAAACTTTGAGTCGTTTCGCAATCGAGAATTGGAAATTACCAAGGCGATGCTGCATTGGTGTAGGTATTCTCATTATATAGATGGTCCTAATTACTTAACAATGTTCATATGTACATACATATATGATGTATTTCAGACTGTCGGTCAATTACAGCGATGGAAGGTGTTGGTAATCGCAGGGGTCAAAATAGATGGAACTGAACTGATATTTGTCCATGCATGTTGTAAGTTTCACATTTCTTCTTTCCTACTTTCTCACATTGACAATTGCATATATTTTTTTCAACAGGTATCGACAGATTTCCAAGTTATGGGCTCCCTAAAAATTCGATCGGGGCTCAGAAAGGTTTGAAATCTATCGTGCCAGCTCGTGCCATATGCAAATTATTTATTTATGCTCTCACAGTGAACAGCAACAGTTATTGCAATTAATATGCAAATTTGTGCACACATCATCAGTCATTGCCAAACTTGATAGCAATATTTCAATTACAATTGGCTGCCAGCATCCGGCAGAGGACACGCTGGCCGCTGATTGCGATTGCGGGTCGATAATGTGCACCCTGAAGTGCAAACAAACATCTTCCTCATTGCATTCAGATTTGCTCATCCATCAGATTGCGTGTCTACCCAATGATTGGCTGCAACAGGTTGGCCGACAAGTGGCTGCGAGTCGTTTTAATTAACAACAAATAGTCAATCGATCTGATTGCTGTGGCTGGACCATAATCCACAGCCCACAGCCCAGCATCGTTTCGTTTTGTAGGTGTCAAGCGATAAAAATTTATGCATTTTATGGAATGGCACATGCCGAATGGGAAATTAGCCAAAATTGTCTTGAAAGAACCACATTTTGGTCGATGATTTACGATTCCCCAACGCCCAGAGGCGTAGCTCAACAGCAGGGGGAGAAACGCAGCAGCATTATCCACTTGTGCTGGAAATTGATGAATCAGTCGAACAAACAGATCACTGTATACATCTGTATATACATACATATGTATATGTAGATATCTCAAGAAGCTCCATACCCTGTGCCTACGCGCATGTTTAGATCGAACGGAACAGTATATTAGCGACTATTGAATGCCTCTCATTTGATGTTTATGAATGCACACATACGATGAGCCGAAACTCATCGCGAGAACCAAGGAAGTTGATATACAAATTTGCTTCTAACTAATTTGTAAACTATTTCATTGCCTTTGCTTGGGGTCCCCGTTGATGCAAATAATATTCTTGAGATAAATGACAAATGATTTAAATAAACGCATAAATAATCATGCAGTGTATGATATTATATACGAGTAGTATAACCGTACGTATCGTATATGTGTTATGTGGCCAGGCGCATACACAGGCTTCGATGATGTTTCGAGAGGCTGGCTTGATGCGGTTGTTGCTGTTGCTGTTGCTGTTTCTGTTCTCGTCTTTGCTACCAGATTGGTATGGCAGACGCACACACACACTATACCAATAGAGAGCCAGCTGAGCGAGACAACAGGCATTGGCAGTGGCAGACGAGCGTCTACGTCCGCTTCTAATGTTTTATAATGTTTAACTAATATTATCAACATTGTCAATTCGCTGCCGAACATCGTGGGGTGTGTTCCATTCTGTGACGCTTGCTCCGAAACTAAAAATCTCGTGAGAAACGCGTCGTTATCCGTTCGAAATTCGAATATTTATACTCATTTATAAATGCCCAATTATTTATTTATTTTTTTTTTTCGCGTGATCAGTCGATAATCGTATACTAAAGAGGCGTGAAAATAAAATAAGTTTGTGTCTAATTTAAATACAAATCGACCATCAACCATCGAAATGAACCCAAAATCAGTGGCCATCGTTTGGGCTGTAAGTGAAAGTGATACGAGCTATTTTTTTTGTTAATTATTGCAACGCATCCATTTCAAGCTGCTGCTGGCGCTGTGTCTGAGCCATGTCCTGGCCGCCGTGACCACCGTGCGTCCTTACAAGTTTGGCTTCACCATCGACGAGCAGCAGCATCGGGCGGAGCAGAGAGGTGAGTGACAGACAGCTGGGCTAATGACGCTAATTAAACCATTAGCATATCTTGACTACTGTGCGTTCATTTATTGACACCAAAACCGAAATATGTAAATAGAGATGCGTCATCGTCGTCCCAGTGGTCGTTAGAGCCAGCTGCTGGCAGACGCCGATGCAGATGCAGAGGCAGGAATGCAGCTAGTCGCTGCAAGTGCAACAGCATTAGCCAAAAAAAGGCAATAACTTTTGACTTTTGTACCGAGTGGTTTGTGCAATGCCACACAATACACGTTTCGTTTGCTGTTGATGTTGCTGCTGCTGCTGCTGCTGCACCTGAGCGACAGGTCACCAGCAATTGAAATACTCGCACCAGTCAACAGTCAAGAGTCACCAGTCACCAGTCAGCATCACCATCGGACGGTACGTCAGCAATTAGCGGATGTCTGGCAGAAGATCATTCCATTGTCTATATGGCATGGTCGTTATGATTTTTATTTCTATGCTGAATCGGTAATAAAGTTTTCAGAAAAACGAAAACGAAACTCAAACCATTTGCATAACATGTAGCCGTGTCACAGAAGCGCTGCCTTATTTATGGTTTTTCTTTCTTTAGTTAATGCTAATTCAAAAATAAAAAACGACCACATTTCAATATTTATAAGTATAATTCTGCCCTGCCATATAAAATGCCAGAGTTGAGTCCACAATTCGAATTTCGTTCAAATTTCATCGATTATCGACTTGGGGAACTTGTTGGGGATGTGTGCTTGTGTGGGAGATGTGTTTGTTAGGAGTGGAGTTCCTCAACCAACCAACCAACCAACCAACCAACCAACCAACCTCTTTTAACAAACATCTTTAATCAAAAATCTTGGCTTCTCTCTATGATATCATTTATTTTCGATTACACCATTTTCGAGCATACTTTAAGGCGTGCACCCCTCTTATCTGAATACCAAGTTAAACTCGATATCAGTATGCAGATGACACTTATTTTTATTGCCAAAATAAGAACGTTGTTAATTTATATTGATTTGTATTTAATAGTTTTCATTATTCCACTAAATTCAATGGGCAGTTCGAGCGGCCCATACATTAGAACAAAAGAATAATTATTTTTCCATCTAACTGAAATCGATCGTGACAAATGCGAAAGTAACACGATGCCATATCCAAAATATAAAACAAACAAGCGAAAGCCAATTGATTAAAGCCGTTCAAACGTGTTAGCAAGTACGGGTTAAAGCCAGAACCAGAGCCAAATCCATAACCAAAACCAAAACCAGTTTAAGCCCCAAAGGCCACACAGGCCACAAACTCGGAACAGCGTTAGCCAATCGAGTGGGTGGCTGGCCAGGATGCATGATTGGGAGTCACACCTCTTGCCAAAGATATTGGAGAAGACATACATATACATGCTATATGTATGCATAGTATGTACGGGTATACTCGATCCACGCTTAAAATCTTGAAGAATGCTGCTCAGCATAAGATCTATTCATGCGTAGGTAGGCAGGTGGCGAAGGGTTGGGGGGCGACGAGTCGTCGGATTTGAAACCAGCTTAAAAATTATGAGCGTCATTATCGATACAGTTTATTAGATCTTAATCTTTATGGGCCTGTCGGGGCAGGTTGGTTATGGAAGAATTCAAATACACGGATCGCCGCCAAATTCGCATTCATATTCGATGCGAACATAAAAGAATGTATTATATGAATCTTAGCTAATCTCGTTTCCCGTTTTCCGATTCGCAGATGAACGAGGCATTGTCATGGGCGAGTTTGGGTTCATCACCGCCGATGGTATTTATCATGTGACGGTCTATGCCACCGACGAAGAGGGCAAGTTTCGCATCATATCGATGAAGAGTTATCCCTACGCAGGACCCATCGCACCCAGTAAGTACCCAAATTGTACCTAAACGGATATCTGCCACATACATATATTGCGCTTTCCAGAAACCGTAGCTGCCACCGCCACCACCACCTCCACAACAAAAGCCCCACCGCCGTCAACTTTGCCCAAGTACAACTTCAATACGGAGGCCTGTTCGGGGTGCTTCCTGAAAAAGTCCCCAGCGTCGGGCAGTCCCAAAACTGAGATTCGCACGCTCTCACAGCCGCTGGCACCATCTTCGTCCGTCTTTCCTCTGGCTTCCGGACCCCAAGGTAAGCTAACGCCCATTCGGCTGCAAGCGGGCTCCCAGGATCATGGACTCAATGTCCAGTTGCCCTTCCGACAGTCCATTGCCCAAACTATTGAGGTGGCATCGCGACAGAGCCAGAGCCACAGTCACAGTCCGGCACCAACACAGCACAACACGAACACGAATAGAAACACCAATTCCTACACTAACACACACACCAGCACCCATGCACCCACCACGAATCCTAGGCCACTCAAACAGCGGATAGAAGTTGGTCTCGACATGGCCATGAGCACATACACCACCTCCAAGGCCGCCGTCACGGGTCACGTGATCAGTCAGATGCAGAGTTCGAAGACTCCCAGCAGCAACACAAAAGTAGACTACGATGTGGGCATCACCAGAACAGACGAAAAGGTTTCATCGTCACCATCGAATGGCTTCAACTATGCCACAAAGCCAGCGGCGACCTTTCCCCCATTGAACATCAAACTGGATGCGGATGCTGTGAAGCAGGCCAGTACATTCACTGCCAGCATTAAGGCTCCTCTGGCCTTGGCTGATCAGGCAATTGTCCCGCCTGCCACAATACCTGCAAGTCAGGTGCAAATCTTTGCCGTGGGTCCAACCAGGCAGAGCGAGAAGAGTTCCCCATTCACTGCCGGTGCCAGCCGCCCGAATGTGCCGCTGGCCAATAATGCTGTGCACCAGACGCATACCGGACCATTCTCTAGCCCTGCTGCGGCTCATCCTGCTGGTGGACAGATATTCGGATTGGGATTGGCAGCACAGCCCTCAACACAATACCCACATTCAGCACCGATACACACCACACAACAGCAATCGCACACACCAACAACACACACACTGAGCCCACACCAGAGATATCCTTTGAGTAAGCCCAAAAGGGAGATACACTATTTATAGTAGATCTAAGTTTGTCCGTAGGGAATATCAATATTTTTGAATCAGTGATAGTATTTCTGGGTAGAGATCGATCTACATCGGTTGATGTTTTTAAGGCACCACTCCAACTGCGTTTAAAATATTTAAAATTTTACTTTTGCGATCTGCTGCTCTGGATTCTTCTCTGTAGCGGCCTCTTCATCATGCTACTCCTGTTGAGGAGCTGCTTTCTCCTGCTGCTTCCGCTGTGAAAGATATGCTTCTTCTGCTTCCCTCTGCTGTTTAAGAGCTTCTTACTCCTGCTCATCGCCTGCTCAGTGGACACCTTGTCCATGAGATTTATCTGCATGAAGACTACCTTCACGGCGGGATTCTCGGTCTGCAGCTTCTTCATCATCTCCAAATTCTCTATGCGGTGCATGATGCCGATCGTCTTGTCGAGAGCGTATCTCTTTAGAGAGATTACTTTGTTTGTTTTTCGAAATGCAATCTATCTACCGATGGCCGATCGGTAAATTTAAAAAATGGTTAAAATAATTGTTTCCCCATTTCCTGAAGATATATGTATATAGTGGGTGGTTTGGAGGGGAAAATTCTTCAAAGAGTCATTGCACAGTGGCGCTAACGTAACACTTTATTTTACTACGATTATTTCTGGAACTAAGCAATAACATTACAATTATGTACATGCTTTTTCATGGAGGTTTGTATCCTTACTAAAAATTTCCCATTTATCAGATACACCAACACAGACGGGACTTTCTGGAGCAGGCGCTCTTCGACCATCAGGAAATACATCCCGTAAGTCCATGGGGGTGGGTGAAAGGAGTCGAAATCATTTGAAGGCAATTTATCTCTTTTCTTTGAATTTGTAGCAACGAAGATCGCTGGAAGCCCCGCAGTGGTAGGCACCTCTGGGGGTAGCTTCCCTCAGGGAATTCCAGGAAATGGAGGCGTATCTGGTACACCACAGACTTCAGCATCAGGTGGAAGCTTCCCGAGTGGATCTCCGTCATTTGGAGGAGTATCTGGCGGAGCGGTAAAGACTGGAAGTCGCCCGGCTGGATCGGCAGCTGGCGGTGCATTAAGCGGTGGAAGCTTGCCAGGAGGAACCTTCCCACATGGAGGTCCATCCAGTGGTGGTGGGGCGGCAGGAGGAAGCGTATACCGTGGAAGCGGGTCTGGAGCCAGTGCCAGTGCGGGTGAAGCAGGAGATCTGTATAAGTTCAAGTACATCCTGGACTACAACGGGCACGAGGAAAAGGGCAGTCGGAATGGCGACAAAGAGGGAAATTACTTTGCCATCGGCGAGGATGCCGTGCGACGGACCGTCGAGTACATAGCGAACGAGTTTGGCTTCCAGCCGCACATCAGTTGGCAGAAGCTGGATGAAAAGAGCGTGCTGCCGGAGGAGAACTCCCTGAAGCACTACGAGTTCAAGTGGTTCAAGGAAGCGCAGTGAACTTCGCCCGGATTAGTCCGATTTCGAGTGTAGATTCTTGTCCCACTTGCTGTACATAACAATTTGATGATTTTTCGAATAAACACAGAGATTAACAAATAAGAACGGATACCGTTTTGAATTGGGTTTTATTTTGGTTGAAAGTTTTTGCCTTAAGTTAACTAAATTCTTAGAGGGTTTCGGTGTGTGGGCGTTGCTGATGTTTGTTAATTCTTGAGGGGATTACATTCAGAATTTAAAAATTGTATACATTTAGATCGATGGCATTAAGATCGCCTTGTGGTATTTTTTGTATGTATGTATTTGCTGCATTTGCGTTTGCATTTGCTTTGCATTTGAATTTAGTAATTCACACACATGGAAATGGTTACACACATACATACCTACATGCATACATATTTCATATTTGTAGGTAATGTTAGGTATAGTTAAACGTGGACTTAGGGTTTAAAAAGATTTTTTTTTTACACACAAATATATATATATTTATTTATATATATGTATACCTATACTATATGTATATATATATATATGCGTATAGTATGTGTAGATTTTGGATTAGTAGTTATTTATGTTATTTATTTAAATATTCCATTCGTATATTATTTGGTATTCAAAAAAAAATTATGTAAGAGTTTAACTGTACAATCAACTATCACAGTCAACCATCTCGAAAGTATAAGCGATAAGGAAAAACCTAAGGATGTCTCTTTTACGACATTTCGTATGCCCCCCAAAGCAGGGGTATGGGTATGGGCACCGAAACTGAATGCAAGAACCATTTGAAACACACATAGATACTACTTTTTATTGCTAAACATCATTACACTTATGTAGATTTTGCATTCAAAAAAAAAAAAAAAACTCTTTTGCATATGGCAAATATTTATAGATATTTATTTACATATCGTAAATTGAAGCGAATATGTGGCAAACTTCTATAACTAGACATTCACTGTGGGTTTTGTGGGTTTGTTTGGTGCTACATTCTACGAGTAGTTCTGAATCGGAATCCGAATCTTCTCTGGCTTTTGGTTTCAGAATCGTAGTAGTCCTCTAATCGTATTTCTATTTACACTTCTTCACCGAGAAAATTCTAACAACAATTGAGACAAATATACTATAGAATTGTTCAAGTGAAAACTTGAGGATTCTATTGTAGGAGAAAGAGGTTTCCAATAACTTTTGTTTTTTGCTTGGCTTTCATTTGGTTGTTTTAATTCTGTTCTGTTACACTAAAAACACTAAAAACACTGAGAAGTTTGTTTGAGTTTTGTTTTGCAGATTTTGTTTTGATAACTACGGGCTACTCCTATTTCTTAACGATTCTCCATCGTACATACGTACGTACATATATATCTATGTATGTAAGTATATTGGTGGAGCCAGCAACTACGAAAAAAAAAATCTATTCTAATCACTCACACTTATGCACTCACTCACACACCACACTCTTCGTTCGAATACATTTGTCTCATTCGCACACGCACACGCACACACATAAAATACTCTGTTCGGGGTCTTAGCTTTTGGGGGTTGGTTTTGCTGGTTGGTTCCATTCGCTAAAGTTCTAAGAATAAAATCCGCTCAAATATTCGAGTTTCTTGCGTTTCGTTTGGATTCATTTTCTGGTGGTTCTGGTTACAAGTTCTGGTTACATTTACAGTAAAAATGTGGCCTGCTCGCCGCTCTTCATGTCCAGATAATCGTAGAGGGCACGCTCGTTGGCGCCATAATTCCCAGGATGGGCAGGATGTCCGTGATGAGCCGGATGACCGGGATACGGCGGCATGTTGTCCAGACTGACGGCAGTGCCTGCAGCGGGCGTGGCCGCCGGCGGCGATGGCCCTGCGCCCATCGTCAGTCCGAACTTCTCCAGGTGACATCATTTGAGCAGCGTCGGCAGGCTGCTGTTCATCAGGCGGTTACCCACGACCAGGGAATTGAGCGTCGAGCTGCCACCGCCCACCCCGACGCCCACGCCAACACCCACACCCATGCCAGCCACACTGAGACCTCCGATGGCCCCGAACCCGGCACTGGCATGGGCCGGGGCAGCCGTCAAGGTGGCCGTGGCTATATTCAGATTATTGCTTACACTGGTCGCACCCCCGGCTCCGGCGCTGCTGGAGACATGCGAGGAGCCGTTCAGGTTGCTGTTACTGCCGGCGCTGCCAAAGCCGCTCATTAAACTGCTGACGCCGCCGCCGCCCCCGTTGCCACTGCTGGTACTGCTGGATGTGGAGCCCAGGCCTCCTGTCGCCGTCCCGGATCCGACTATGCCGCCGACGCCTGTTGCTGCAGTGCCGCCGCCAATGCCTGTGGCACTGGCGATGGCATTGCTCTCATATTAGAAGGCGCCACCGGACGATGATGGTCATGCGTAGTGAGGATAGCTGCTCAGATGCGGCGCCACATGGGAGGGCGTCACATGGCTCATCGAGTGCGGCTGATATAGATTCGTGGCCGGACTGCCCCAGTTGCCCCACGAAGCAGCTGACGGGAAGATGGATGCTATACAGAAAAATACAGAAAAACAAAGAAATTTGTGTTAAAAACCGATTGGGGTTTGGGAATCCTCTAAGAGTATAGATTTGCTTACCCGATGACGAAGTCATGCCATGGTGGGGACTCATGAACGAGCTGAGCTTGGCGCTGTGATGATATGGTGTCATGAACAAGTCGCTCTGATACTTGTAGGTGGGATCGCTGGCCGCCGGCTGTGTGGCAGCTGCCAGGCCTTGGAAATCGAATTTGTACGCATACCGCTTGCCATGCACCTTGGTCATGATGTTCTTGTCGTAATAATATCTGCAAAGAGGTAGGAATGGGGGAATCTATCTTATTATTTGTCCAAGCAACCCTCCGAGTCGCTGCTGATCGAAATGTGGGAAAAGCAAACAAAAGCCAAGTCGAAGGACATGGACGTGGACGTGGCCATGGCTATGGTAGCCCCCCCACAGATGGACAATAAATAATTACAAAATAATGCTCGCTTTATGCGTTTTAAGTTAATTTGCTGACATTAAGCGATTTTAGTGCCGCTCCCCAGACACTCTATCCCCCCCTCTATCTCTATCTCTATCTCTCGCCCGTTCGGCAATTAAATGGCAACGCCTTGTGCACAAACTCAAATAGAAATTTCTGCCCTCAGAAAGTCCCCCCTGCAAGACTGCAAGAACATACATTTATTGTGTGGGCGTCCAAGAAATGGCAGCAGAATGGCAAAAATTTGTTTGCATTCGAGGGGTTGGCCGTGATTTCTTTTCATTAAGTTGGCAATCCATTATAAACCATGGATGATGGCCAGGTTTCAGGCACATTAAAGCTCATTTGAAAGGACAATTCGCACATCCTTTTGTTCATTTGCTGCTGCGCTTTAAAATGTCCGCAACTTCCGCTGCAGCGAAGAGGAAAAAAAGATCAGGCAAATAAATTACAAAGGAACGCAGTGGCAAACATTTCAATGCATCAATGCAAATTGGCATAATGCGTGCAGTTCTGCTCTTTCGCTTTTTGTCTCTGCTCTGGGCATAAATTATGCCAATTACGTCCATAAATTAAAACCATTAAAAACAAAAGCTGGGTGGAAAATGCAGAAAAAACCGCAAAAAAAAGAAGAGAAAATGTTACTGCGACGGCGACTGCTCTTTGCACAAACAATCAAAGCCAATCAATAGACTGATGACAGGGACAAAGGCGCACAATCAAGGAGGAGGGAGAGAGAGAGAGAGAGAGAGAGAGAGAGAGAGAGGGAGAGCAGAGATAAAGGACCAAATAAAGGAAGAAAAAGGATTAAAGTAAACCCATTTCGAGGATTGGCCACACAAAAGGGCAGCTGGCTGTGAATAAACATGTCAAATGAAGCATTAAAGCACTTGTCCTTGTTGTCTAGCTTTCGCTCAGTGTGTGTGTGTGTGTGGGTGTTAATTTACACACCCATCCATCCATCCACACATGTATGTGTGTACATATGTACGCTTTCACCCATGCATCACACCCATGCATATACATCCACGTAGCATACTTTGCTGTGCTCGCATTTCTGTGTAAACATGAAAGCCAACGATGATGATGTCTCTCTCTCGTGTTCAATTGTTCAATTGAGTTGAAATGTGCAAAAGGAACAGACATGTTGAGGCTTCCTGCGCATCACATCAAAAAGGATTCTCTGGCAAGGATTTCTCGCCTTTTTACATCGTTATTTACATGTGTGTGGGAGAGCGTGTTGCAAATTGGCTGCCAGGATTTTTCCACTTGAATTCGCATCATTGGCCCTCGTTGCCCATTTGATTGCAAGTGACAGTTTCAAGGAGCTGGCCTAAAAGGGTTCACCCCGGTTCTGCCCGATTCCCGCTGTCCTGCCCAGGGATTAGGCCAACTATACTTTTACTCTTGGGGCCATGTTTGCTCAACAAATTGACCGTTGCACAAATACTAGTTGGTAGTTGGTGCATATGCTGCTGTCATCTGTTCGTAACAGAATTTTGGCAAGAGAAAATAACAAAAACTGAACATAGAATATAGAATATAGGGAATCCGAAATCGAATTAGAGGGTTCGGCAATTGGATTTGGATTTCGATTTTATTGGATTTTTGATTACATTCCCGAGCAATTTATGATTGAATCTCTGCCCAGGACCAAGGCACGCCCACACAATCAAGTGGGCTAAACGATGGTCAGCTTTTGGATTGTGCCATGCTTTCTTTATTTATTTATTTCTTGTATGAGTACGATATATGTATGGTTTGTTTTTTTGGTTATTTTTCTGGATGTTTTGTCATCAAAGAGGCTAATCATTGACGGGACAAATCATTTACTGATGAGGCGAGCGGCAAATTGCACACATGCTCGCATTTTGATGATGCGATTGCCACAGATATCGACTAATTAGGGAGCACTTGAGTGCACAGGGGCAGAAACCAACCCCGGAATAGACTAAGTACAGATACGAGATACAGATACATTCATAGATACAATTATACATATATAGAAATATGGCTAACCTCAAGGCGCGACTCAGTTTGTCGTAGTTCATGTTCGGCTTCGATTTGCGTTCGCCCCAGCGGCGGGCCACCTCGTCGGGATCTGTGAGCTTGAACTCCCCGTTGGTACCCTCCCAGGTGATGCAGCTGGCGTTGTTCGAGTCCGACAGCAATTCGAGCAGGAATTGCCATAATTGTATCTGTCCGGAGCCTGAAAGATTGAAGAATGAGATGTGAGTTATACCATAATATTATATGTACATATATATATGAACGTTATAAAGACATTTAATGCCGGTCTTTTTGAGCCTGGCTAAATGTCCATCAAAAGAGCATATCCTTTTGGCGTTTCGGGCTTAAATTAACTACTGCTGCGACGGCTGGCAGGGGATGTGGCCAAAATGTAAGCATTTTGTGGCATGCAAAAGCCCCATAAAGCATTTCCTGTACGGATTGCTGGCCCCAAAGAAAGCCCCCCGCTGTTGCTGTAGCTGTAGCTGTAGCTGTAGGATCCCCTCTTGGCAATTCGATAAATAACTGTGACTCCATTCCATGCTGGTCTCTGCTCTTCGCGGGGGCAATCTATGACGGCTGCCTCAAATTGTTGCAAGAGAAGTGTAGCGCAACGGAAATGGCATTGCATGTAAGTGTAATGGAAGTTGGGAATGCTTTGCCTCCCTCTTTCCCCTCTTCCCCCTTTGTCTCCTCCCTCACTATAGGGGCATAAAAATAGATGTTCTGCCTTGCACTTTCACTGGAAATTTGTCAGAGTCAAGCATACATATATACATATAATTTCAGCTTGATCTATGACTAAGAAAACCTCCCGTTACAGCTTTCTCTCTCTCTATCAGCAGAGAGGTATTCCTCCTTCACGCGCCTTGGGATCGGAGAAGGAATAAAGGAATAAACCGTAGAAACAACATCCAGCTTTCTTTGGCTATTGCGTCACTGAATATTAATCCAGCGATATGTATTCGGGCCCCCACTCCCCCTTCACTTCATGAACCATAGTTCCCCATTTGGCCTTTGACTTTTGGGCTTTCTCATCCCACGCCCATGCCACGAAAATCAAAAATTCCTACTCCAATCCGCCTTTGAACTTTGGCATTGTGCGTGCTAAAACATTTACAGAATTATGATTGTGTATTGTGAGCGGGATTCGCCACGCATTCGACGCAGACATCATAAATCGCTTAATCATTTGGCAATTAGGCTGTGGAAGGAGCCCAGCCATGGGCCGCGGGCCGTGGGCCACGGCAAACGGGCCACGAAATGTAGTCTCTCTCCTTTTTCATCTCTGTTTGCTGTCAGACAAAAGGCTCGGGCACACAAAAAAAAGGACACCACACCGCTTCTCGGAGAAGGACGAGTCGGTGGGGGGTGGCTCGGAAAACTTGAGGCAGCTGTGGGCCGGCGGGTGTGGGAAATGTGGGACTTTGGTGGTGGCTTAGAGCTGCTCATGTGTGAGAACGTCATGAATATTGCGTTAATTGCAAATCATGGCCAAGTGAATGTGTTAAGTGCCAACACGACGATTTACCAACGATGACGATGATGAATGATAATTGTCCTTGGGCTAGGCAGAAGACACACACACACACACATACAGAGAGAGATAGAGATAGAGCGAGGGCGTGGCTTGGCTTGGCTAAAGACACACAGAAAAAGGTGGGGCTGGGCTGGCAATTGACACGCTATTAACTTTAAACACATGGCGGTCCAAAATAACTGTTGCAGTTTCTTTAAGCGATTATGAATTTTTATTCTTACGTTTATTGTGAAATAAATTCACTTAGTTATCACTTTGACCATTTTATATTGAAATATTTTAAGCGGTGAAAGAAAAAGTATCGTTTGTTCAAGGTAATAGAAAGACTTGAAATATCCCGCATAGAACGGCAAAAGAGCAACGGTAAGGATTTTTTGATTGATTTTGATTTTCATTGCATATTTTTAAGTAAATTTGAGCTGCTGCTCGAGCTATTGCTAGTGAAAGTCACTGAGATCGAAGGAAAATCGATTTGGCTATTGATATTGATCAGAAATACTGATATTGATATGGTTTTTCGCTGGGAAAACCCTGGGCATGTACCAAACGCCAGATACAAACCACACCTCTTCGATTGCCTGCCCAGGAATATCCCCAAGGAGTTAGCTAAGTTCACTTGAAAGGCGTTAAAATACAAAAAAAAACATTTTCATTTAATAAATCCCAACGAAAAAAAATAACTAAAGCCGGAAGTAATTAGCGCGGCCAGGGCTTTGATGTGAGGCTGCAGGGGAGTCCTTCTCTTTACATAATTAAGGACTTTTTTTTTTGTAGTTTCTTGTCTTGGCTTATTTAATTATGCAGCGACTCTGGGTTCGTTGTTGTTGTTTTTATTTATTTTTTTTTATCAGTTTTGTGGTTGCATGCAACTTGCAGCTGGAAAGGCACACACACACATGCAAATGAGTGTGGCATGTCAAGTGTTTGACCAGCTTGCAGCGGCGGTGACCGGACTTGGCTAACAAAGCGGTTCCGTGTCGAGAGGAAGCCATAATTAATCAAAAACAGCATTTTTGCCACCCAAAAAGCGAAAGCGCAATGCATGTGTGTGTGTTTCTGTTGGTTTCTATCCTTTTTCTCTCTCTCACTGTGTGTGTGTGTCTGTGTGTATCTCAGTGAGCTTTTGCGTTCAACTTCAAGTTGAAGTTTAGAGCCAAGTCTTGGCAACGGGCTAAACCGCACAACAAACAGTCGAAAGAGAAAGAAGCCCAAAGCCAGAGAGAATGAGAGGAACAGGCCCAGGCACAGGCAGAGGCAGAGCTCGATTCGTGTAAATGTCGCGCCGGAAAATGTTGGGCGTCTGGGTTTTTATGCTAATTCCGCTGAAGCGCCATGTTTCGATGGTGCCATGGGGCGAGACGTATGGTATGGGCTGGGGCCGTGGCAGGCTTTGGGGTTGCGGTGGGTGGAGCTCATGCAACAATAATGGCGGCGTCAAAAGCTTGCCCCAGCGCAGGATCAATAGAAATTATTGATTTTACCCCCAACGCTGGTCATATAGAGAGAGAGAGAGAGAGACTATGAAAAACCTATGCAATTGACTTTCATTTGTGCAGAAAATTCAGCTAAAATGTGCACAGAATTTAATAGAATTTAAAAAAAGCTTGGATTGATTTTAGGATAGTATTGGCTACAGTTCTTCTAAGGCTCTAAGGATTATTTACAGGACACTTTTGAAGGAACCATTCATTCCTTCTCCTACTCTATCTATATTTCTTCTATTTTAAATCTCACGGTCATTAATCTTGAAGGCTGTGAGAAAAAAGGCTACACATCCATTGACCGATTTATCAAATTTTATATAGAGAACACGCCCACTTTTGAATACCCCTTTGACTTCGCTTGCATCACTTTTTAATGGATTTTCATGGCGTTTAACAGCAGGGCGCGTGCCCAGTGTTCAGACACTTTCCGAATCCCAAGGAATGAATGAAACAAAAGGCCAAAAGCTGCAAAAAACAATTGCCGAGACACGCCCATACAGACACGGACACACACACACATACACACATACATAATCAACCTCTCCTCTGGCACACACTGATGTAATAAATTTACGAAAACACCTTTCGCATAAATTAGAAAACTGCACCCCAAAAGTCAGAGCAGCGAAGGGTTAAGCTCGCATGCAATGGGTTAATTTGTTAGGGTCGCCGTCCGGGCAATGACTAAGTCGAGTCGAATCTCAGCCAGAAATTGATATGATAATGAAATGCAGCCAGAGTCCGTAAGTGTTTTGGGGTTCCACTTCCACACCAAACAGATTGGGGAGAGTCCCAGGCCAGAGGGCCTGAGAGCCCGAGCCCGAGCCCGTACCGAACCCGAACCCGAACCGGACCCCATGGCTTAGTCACGTGGCCCACGCAATTGGAAAACTAATCGCAGCACCTGCATCTTTATGCTTTTCTGATTGTTCCACTCACCTGAGCTGGCCAGCCTGCTGCTGGTGGGTCCGAACATTTGATATGGATCTGTGGAAGAGGGTTGCAACAGAAAGCGTGGCATTAGTCGAAGTCTTTTATGCAAATATTTTTTAATGAAGGGTGCCGCCTCGAAAACGGCATCGTAAACGGGAAGGGGAAGGGGAAACATTTTTATAGAAAAGAAAATGAAAAAGGCAGAGCAATGGCAAGTTTTAGTTTCCGTTGATGAAATGAAATGCATTACTAGGAAACTGTAGAATACGAGTATATAAATATATATATATGTATATACATACATATGTATATGTATGAGCATTCAGATGCTTCATTTGTGCACATTTGTCGAGTGCACTCATACACCCACACCCACACTCACATCCACACTCAGAGAGCAACTCACTCACACTCGAAATATCCATTTCACTTATTATCCGGCGCGCGTTTCCTGCATGCAAAAGCCCAGAATTCTCTCCCCGCCTTCACAGGGGAGGGGTTACGGAAGAAAGGTTACTCTGTCTCAATGCAGGGCCTGATTGCAGCGAAACATAGCCCGAGACCGAGACCGAGACCAAGACCGAAACGGAGACCAGGACCAGACACACTACTCAACATACGACACAATTGTCCATAATTCGCATCATCTAGCCTGCCAGGAGTCTTCAGCTCCGTCTCTGTCTCTGTCTCCGCGTCGCTCGGCTCGTTCTGGCTATTGTTTTGCAGTTTCTCAGCCTCATTCGTACATGGCATTGTATTGTTCTCTCAACAGTTCTTTAATGTCCCGAAAAAACTGCCCCCTATTCCGGTATTCCGGTATTCTGGGACTGGCTTGCTGGCCGGCTGGCTGGCTGGCTGGCTGACTGGCACGCGTCTTATTCATCCACGGCCGTCAATTTTTGACAGCAACAAAAGCCTGGCCAAGTGCGTCTGAGTCTCCGTCCCTCCCCCTCCCTTTCCCCCTACCCAACCCTCTAATTGAGAATCCTTTATGGCATTTTCAATTGTTTCCATTACGCTTCAATTCCATTGCTCGGCTCGGCTCGGCACTTTTGTTTCCATTACCATTTCCAGTGCTCAAGTGGCGTATTTAAGGTTTGATTTTGCGACAGTATTTGCTCGATTTCTGTTTCTGTTTCGGTTCGGTTCGGTTCGGTTTCAGTTTCGGCTCGTTTTCAGTTGGGTTTCAGAGTGAAGTATTCGAAATGAATTTTAAACCGTAGGGGAGGAAAGCTGCTCTCTGGGACTCTTGGATGGACTGCATCCAAAAGTGAATGAGTGAGCGAGTGGCGGCATTCGTATCGGAAGGGAATGGAACGGAACTGAAAAACCCAAAACTCAAGTGGCACTTGCAGCGTGCGTCCGATACAATGCCGAAACTTTATTAGTGTTGGTAAACAGAGTTTCGTTTCAAATTTGTTTAATATACAACATTTTTTGCCTGCGTGTTTATGTTTGATTTTAGGCTAAACAATGCGGCACGTGATCTGAAGGATCTGCCATACACACACGGCTATTTTTAATGGAGAGCCAGAAGTGGCATAATATCCTATACTATACGTACATATGTACATATGTATATATGTATGTATGTATTTATGTGCGAGGTACTCACCAGGTTGCCGTAGTTGCGAGTGCGGATCATGTTTGATGCTCAAGGCATTGGAACTGTAGCCTGAAAGGGAGACAACGAGAGATATAGAAATATAGTGTTATTCAATGAAATTTAAATATAAAATAAAGAAATGTTGATTGGTTTCTTAGCTCAAAGAAGATGATTACGATCTGGGCAGTCAATGAAGAGCCTTCATGGACATTTAGTAGTCTGCCAGGGATTATAGGAAAGATTATTTCTGGTATACGTTTGTATTCCGAAAACTTGGGCTTACAACTGCTGGAAATGATATAGCAGATCCTCCGATATAATTAGCGTGCAATTAGATGCAACCACAGAGCTCAGAACGCTTAAAAAATACAAGGACAAGCCCACGAGTCCTTACAATATACCTATATATTCTAATCATTAGAACTTAACCGAGCTGTCAGTTAACACTCTCAGTTGAACAATCAAAGGCAATCATCAGCTCAACCGCAACACAAACATTATCTCAGCAATGCCATCAAAGGACTCGTCAAATCGGGGGAATGGAACGGAGCCAAGCCAAGCCGAGCCGAGACGCACAGCCACACAGCCGCCCAAGGCGTTGTCCTGGGCGACAACTGTGACATGAGCAACGATGAACACTGAACGCTGTGGGATCTTTCATTTTAATGGAATATGATTGCAGAGAGCGAAAACAATGCCGCTGGCAATTCAATTTACAATCTCGGCGCGTTCAACTTGTGGCAAACTTCACGCTTCATACGAAATTAAAGCCGCCGGCAGTAGAGGCAGTAGACTACAGTAGAGGGCACGGGAGAAGATTTTCTGGGTGGTTCATGCACCGCCCGCTGTTGTTGTTTTCGTTGTCACTTATTGTTCTTAAAAAACGACAACTTTTCATATGACATTTTTTGGTTTTGCGCTTTGTGTGGCCACTCAACTGCGAAGAGCACAAAAGGCGACCGATTGCAGCAGCCCAGACCCAGACCCATACCCATATCCAACCATCACCAGTGGGTGGGTGGAGAGTGGGTTTGCTCTGGTGGTTCTAGTGGGGTTGTGCCTGAGTGGAGTTGAGTGAGGTTCGGTTCTGTTCTGTTCTGTTCTGTTCTGTTCTATGAGATTGGTTAGGTGGTGGCAGTGGCAGTGGCTGGAGTGCTGGAGTTGTGAACAAACTTTAGCTGTGCACAATTTTGATGCCATCAATGGCCAACAGCTAAATGCGTTCAGCCAAGCTGAAAGTGTTGTCTCTTCTTCTCTGTGTGTGTGTGTGTGTGTACAGAGAATATTTCAGAAATGTCCAGATTTAAAATGCCTCCTGGCTATAGGGAATAGAGTGGGTGTCAAAGGACAATATAATTTCAATTAGTATTGGCCATAACTAGCCTAATAAGCAATCCAGTTGCCGCTTAACCTAACCCCTCTGCTCGCTTCAATGCCTCGCAACCCCACAAACACGTGTAGCCGTCACCTTTTTCAGTCTTTTATCAATACATCAGAACCAGGCACAGAACCAGAACCCCCAACACCAACACCAACACCAACCCGATCTGTCTGTCCGTCTGTCTGTCTGGCTGTCAATATTCTATTGATGCTTGTTGATTTGCTTCAATACATCTATCAGGACACACATTTTGCATGCTTCAGTGGTCCCCGGGTCCCCGGGTCCTGCGTCCCTCATTCGTGTGAATTTCCATCTCCTTGGGCTTGGGCTTGGGCTTCGGCCTGTAGTCGTGTGTGTTTTGCATATTTAATGTTAGCTTATGGGCTTTTTGAGTGCCTTCATTTGACGTGTTCGGTTTTTGTGACATAATTTGCCTATAATTTTGGGCTTGGAAAAGAACTTTTTAAGTATATTTGATGCCAATTTGTGATCATTGAAACTTTTCGAATTAGTCAAGTTTTGTTTAAGATTTTAACGCAGGTTCGTTGGATTTATATTGAGCGGAAACCGAAAATATTTATATGAAAAGTGGGCAAAAAGATGATAAAAAGAAATTACTTTTCTTAAGGAATATTTTAAGACACTTTTTATCATTTTTATGATGCATTTACGGCTTTGAGAGGCCAAAATACCAAAAAGAAGAAATTTTTTTAGCTTATTGGAAATAGATTGGAATAGATATTTTTTCAAAATATCTAAAAAAATATTATTTTTCTTCGAAAAACAATTTGTTAAAATATTTATCATTTATCGTAGTATTTACGTAGTTCCTTAACCTTTTTGCAATTGAAAAGCAATTCAAGATACAAACGATGAAAAAATGCTTCACATATGCTTTTGATTTAATTTAAATCAAAATCTAAAGTACCCACGATTAGGTTAATGATTTCATTATATTATTCCACAATTAAGGAGTATTTCTCTCATGGATTTTCCAAGCAATTTTTGAGTAATACGTTCCTTTCAATCACTTTTAGCTTTGTTTACCATAATCCTCTTATTTTTCCATATCCATAATTTTATTCAATGGATACCACTAGCTTAAATTCAGTGAACACAACACTCACCTTGCGATTGAGTCGAACTGTGGGAGCCCCACGACGATTTGTACGAGGAATCTGCAATAGACAGAGAATATATTTTGAGTATCTGATCGATTTGGCTTCAGTTTATCTTAGACATAGAAAAGTTGCATCAAAGAAGCATCAGCCGACGGCAGAGTACGAGTACTAGTAAGTCTTAAGAAGCTAAGGCATTAATTTATTTACTTGGATTCCATGCGGCATTGGTCAGGACCGCGGCCGACGGTCGTGTTGGCTCACACATTGCCCACTCACCTGCGAAGAGCATTGAGAAATTGCTGAAGCCTCCCGTGGAGCGTGACAAGTAATCAGCGGAGGACTTGATGTCCAGCATTGTGGCAGCGGGGCAACCGCCGTCGGTGCTCCACAAAAACGTTGCTTCACTCGCTTGGATATACTCTCAGGCCGGCAGGTAGGTGTCGGTCTCCAATCCGTTTTCCTTTTTCCGATTTCACGTTTTCACGTTTTCAGGTTTTCCCGTTTCGGTGCCGAGCAATTAGTTGGAATTTCAAATTCAAATTGCAATTGCTCTTTGTCTTTCCTCTTCGCTTTTTTTTGTTGTTTTTTTCGTTTTTCTGTCCAGCTGTTGTTGTTCTTTTTTTGGCAAGTGGTAAATTGGTCGCCGGAGCCCGGAAACTAATAACACGGTGGCAGAGGCAGAGGCAGAGCGAGAAACGGAGGCCGAAACGGAGACGGAGAGGCGTCTCCAAGTATTGTCCACAATTGAATTTATTTAAAAAAAAGGCAATACCGCAAACGAGCAGCGAGCCGACGCGCAGCGGAACAGGAAAAGGAACGGGAAAAGTGACGATCGGAACCGGTTACCGTTTACCGGACACCTCGACTTCCGCTCGAACTTTCCAATGCACTTCTGGACCCTGCCCTGGCGTTCGCGTGTCCAACTGATTTATATGTGTCAATTGCTGTATGCGTGTGTGTGTGTGTGGGTGTGTGTGTGTGTGTATGTGTGCTCTGTGTGTGTGTGTTTTTTGCCCAGTATTTCTTTGCAAGTGTGCGTGCGCTTGTGTCTGTGTGTAGGCCCACAAAATCGCGTAAATCACTTTGGCTAAGAAAGGATGCTTCTGGCTTCTGGTCTACGGGTATATGTTCGGGTATTGAGCTTGAGCAGTGACACCAGATTGCGTCCGATCTGTGGCACGGCAGCGTAACAATTGATTTCATTCCGTCGTCAAATCGCGCATATCCTGCCCAGGCCACCGTCGTTGTCGCTGTCGCTGACGTTGACGTAGCCGTAGCCGTTGCCTCTGCCCACCGACCAACCCCCAAAGCTTCTCTACTGCCGCCTGCTTCCACATGCCATAGTGGGGGTGGCTGGTGGCTAGTGGCTGGTTGGGCAGCACTTTTGGTGGGTGGTGGTTCGCTCCTTTGTGTGTATCTATCTGTCTGTCTGGCTCGCAGGCTCGGGTTGGGCATGTTGCTGGCTCTGTTTGGCATCGGTGCTGCTGCTGGTGTTGTCCTTTGTTGCGCCCCAGGATATACTTAGGGTTTTAATCCACACCAAAAGTACATCCACCCTCTGGTTCCGTTTCGTTCTCGACTCGAATCACCAATCAGCATTGAGACAAGGTGTGGCCTATCCAGCAGAGTCCTCCGCTCTCGAAAGCTTTCTCTGCGAGACGAGAGCTTTCTGCAAATGGAGAGCGAGCGAGCAGCTGTACAATGGGGAGGGGAAAGGACATTGGAGTCGGAGCTTAGAGGAGCCCAAACATTGGGTTCTAATTGTTCGAGTATGTCCTCATCAAAAGCAGCATTTCCAGCGATCTATGTGGCTTGCACTCAGCAATGAATATATATTTTTGTATTACGCCAGGACAAAAGCTCTCTCTCAGGCTACCCCTCTCTATCTCTCTCTCTCTCTCACATTCTCTCTCTCTCTCTCTCTCTCTCTCTCTCTCTCTCTCTCTCTTATATTCGCTCTGGGTTTATTGTAGGAGGTTACCGTTTCCACTTGACTAAAAACAAGCCACAGGCCGCTAGTTTGGGAGTCGACTGCCGCCTCTGACACTGCCACCATTTTTCTCTCTGTCACACTTTCATCACACACACACTATGCCCGTCTCTTTTGCGCGCGGCCACTCAATGGATAGGAGCTGCCGCCGCTCGTGGCAGAGCTTCAGAAGTGGCATCGCCTTTTTAGTGGGTGACACGAAGCAACAAGGACGGATGTATTATCCACTTCCTTTTTCCTTCCACCAAACACAAGGATATTACCGTTTCGTCGTTCGCCTACAACACCCCCAGCTCCTCCTTCTCCTTCTCGCAGCATGTTCCCCCTCCCCCTCTAAAGCGTGGTGTGGGCTGCGGATTGGGAAAGGTGGTGCCGGCAATGGGAAGAGTAGAAGGAAGGTGGGACTGACTTTGAGGGGACGGTGAGGAGTGAGGCAAAAACAATGCGCGAGAAGTTGGAGCTGCAAGGATTTGCAGGCGAAATCAACAATAGTTGATTGTGAAAGGCTTTGACTGTTGTCGGGGGAAGAGTGAAAGGTGGAGAAAGGCTACAAGGGGATGGCAGGGGAGGTAGATGATGGAACGTAGGTGCACATGCGTTGGCGTCTACGCTGACAGCGCTGCAGCTGCTCAAGTGCAATTGTGGCGCTGCCTGCCTCATGCCTGTCGCCATGCTCCTAGAAGCAGGCTGCAGAAAGTGATAGACACACACACCCACACACACACATAGGACACACACACACCCAAACACACGTAGGACAGACACCCACACCAACATTCACTCACTCAAAGACACCCAACCATCTACACAGCTGCCTTTCGGGGCTGGCTGGCTTAATTAATTTTTGAATTCCCCATTGAAATTGTTTTTGCCTCTCTGTTTTCTGTTTTCTCTGCCTCTTGCCGCTGGCCAAGTGAGGCGCTGTCCTTGCGTTCTGGTATGGTATTGTATGGTATGGTATGGTATGGTATGGTATGGTATGGTATCCCCCGCCCAGTGGGTGGCATGGGCTAATTCATAGGCGTCAACGAACAAATTGTAGTTCCTCACACTTAAACGAAAAGCTTTACTAGTTTTCTTTCTCCCCGCTTTTACTGTGTGTGTGTGTATGTGAGGCATGTTTTCCATAGCTATAGTTTTTCAATACCCTATAGAGGAGATTATGTTCTGGGAAAAATAGAAACAGCTGCAGGAGAATAGATGGATATTAGACAGAAATATTTGTAAATTTTGATCATATTTTAGGAAGAAATAGCCATTCAGACGGTTTTTTTTTGTTCCTAAAAGAAATAAGTCTCGCAAAAAATATCGAAAAAGGCTCGCCAACGAATCGTTTGTCATCATATGAGGACACTTTGACTGCCACAGACTGAACGACACAGCAATCATATTTCGCATTTGACGCGTATGTGATATCATTTGCGAATGAATAATAACACAAGAACAAAGAATAAAATGGTTCGAAAAAGTGTTAATTTTATAATTAATTTCCCTAAAAAGTCTCACAAAACTTTTAAGGATTTCCATCGCCGAATACAGATTCTCAGTGAAAATATAAAACAAAAATATGCTAAACATTAACCCAGTACAGAGTGACCATTGTAGCGCTCTGTTATGTCCATGAGAGCCTTCAAATCAGCATCGGAAATGATTTCGTTCTGGTGATGATCGCCATCATATGAAATTAGATTTCATAACAAATATGTACAAAATAGGTACCAAATAGTCTATTATTTTCACATTTGGCAGTGACAGTGGCTTGGCTTGTACTCGTATTTTAGTTTTAGTTAAAAACAAATTTCGCTTTTCACCCACGCATTCATGCAATCCATCCACATACAAACAAAGTAAAAAGTTTAGCTCAACTCGAGGGAACTTTTAATTTGTGTGTGTATACCAGCGTGTGTGTGTGCTAGTTTGTGTCTCTGTTGGTGTGCGTGTGTTAGTTTGTGAGTTGCTTTGACACGCAGTTATTTAATAAACGTAGCTGGAAGGCAAAAGTGGGGTCTCGTCTCGTCTCTCTCTCTCTCTCTCTATCTCTCTCTACCTCCCGCAGCAACCTCTTACCATCATAAGCTCTCAAAGAGTTTGTATGTATGCATGTCTATGTGTATGTATGTATGTGTGAGCCTCTGCTAATGGCATCTAAAATGGCTAAATAGCAATTTGCTGTTCTCCGCCAGAGGAAAACCAAGTTTCACTTGGCTCAAAATGTTTGCCTGTGGCACGGTGGACGTGGATGTGGATGTGGAAGGGGCCGAAAGGGAAAGCTTTCCTCTGAATAAAGTTCTCCCTCTGCCTTCTGCCTCTGTGTCTTAGCTACGCTTAACATTTTAATTGCATTCATTATGTAATTTCATTTGCACGCTTTTGGGCGAAAAAACTTTAAATTAATTTCTTTTGTTGTGCGATTTCCGCCATTTTGCGACGCCGTAACATTTCCGCCGCCCCCAAAAAGCTGTGGTTACAACGCCTCCGCTTAAGCCTACGCCTACGCCTACACCCACGCCCATACCCACGCCAACGCCCACTCCCACGCCCATTCTTCTGCCCACCCGAAACACCCACAAGTCAAGTGTTTTAAGTTAACTTTAAGCCACAAAACATTCATCTGTCTTTGGAACTGCTCTCGTGTCCTCCACCTCCTGCTCCAGTGACAGGACGGACCCCATCACACAATCAATGCATCAAGGCCTGTCCATTTGTGTTGTGTGTGCAGCCAAAATATTCAACGGACCGTCAAGACAAACATGACGACGCCACGGCATTGAATCACTGAATCTCAGAACTATAGCCAAGACAGGGAGCATATTGTTCGGGTCCAAGTCCAAGTCCAACCACTGAACCACCGAACAGTTAATAAGAAACGCAATCAACGCTGCGATTTGTTTTCTCAAGGCTGGAGACTGGGAGAGTGGGGGAGTGGGAGGGGAGTCCAGGCTGCTAATATCTAGTATGCGTCTTGTCTACGGACACACTATACGAGTACGAGTAGGAGTAGGAGTAGCAGTACGAGTATATGTGCAACACCGAAATGGCCCAGCCTACAATAACAACTGGCAGTCGGACACGTGGCCATTAATGACGTATGAATGATGTAACACGCGACGGAGTCGAAGTCGCTGCTGACGCGGCACGTGGCTCACGGGCCCGGCGAGGCATGACAGGCCAAGAGTCACCCGGGGCAGCTCCTCGTTGCGGGTCTTTAATGCTCTGCCACTCTGCCACACTGCCACTGCCACTCCTCCTCCAGCTCCGCCTCCTTCAAAGATTGCTCATTTTGCCTGCGGCCTTTGGGCTGTGCATTTTGTTATTGCCAAAATGCGTATTGTTATAATCGCCATAAAAATAATAAAAATACAATACACAAATTTCTCTTCGAGCATAGCCCAAGCCCAAGCCTGGTTCAATATTTGCTAATCAAATGGGCGGCAACGGCGGGGCATAAATCAGCTCGAAATTGGCAGCTGTGAAAGTTTTTGTGGAGTATGTGATGAGAGGGTTAAGGATGGGGCAACAGAGAGAAACCATTGAAAGGATGGGTAATAGATTTTGGGGGAAGTATGGAATGGCAGTACGAGTATGTGTGGGAAAACCTCGAGGCAAAGGAATTCAGTCTCTTGTTTATTAGAGTAACATTTTAAGTGAGATTTGCTTCAATAGCAGTTCATTTCCAGCTATGATTCATTAGGGCTTGCTATATCGAATACCATTAATTTTATAGGATGCTCGTACACCCGGCAAATCATTTGCCGCAATGAAATTGTCGCTGTTGAATTCGTTTATCTCGTGCCTCTTGTGGTTGAGATTTTCGCAGTGAATGCGACAAGCTCACACGCACATGTTCGTTATATTTTCGGATTCGTTCGCCAGTTCATTGTTCACTGTTATACAGCCACACACAAAAAGCGACCAGAATGCTATTCTTACGGATAAAAACCGGTATGCAAACCTTTCGCAGTCACAAAACACAATTAACGTGCATAAACAGTATTTACATTTTCCTTTCAATATTGCCATCAACTTTTTCTGCTCCAAAGAGCATGCTGAAATATCTGATAAAGTAATTTGTGGCTTCATTTTACTCTTCTATATTCTGTAAAGATATATGTATATGTATGTCTTTCAAATATCTTTCATAGGATTACATCTATGATTCGGATATAAATATTGGGGGCTCTCTTCTATCTTATTTAAATCTGTCAATAGTCATCATATACACAGCATTAACTTTTCATAAACTTTCTTTGACCTGGCCCTCTCTTTCTCTCTTTCTACTGCTCCTCCTCCCCCCTTTGTCGACACCTATTACACCTTCCTTATCAAAGCCAACAGATCTAGATGACTCCCTGAAAGTTGTTCCCACAAAAATAAGAACAATGTCAACTCGGAATTCACACAAATAAAAGGAACACGCCAAATCAAACAAACCCTAACCACAAAAACCAAAATAAAAAAAAAGGTAAACCCACGAAATGAAAGTGAAAATTGTAATAAAAACAAATTACGGACACGAACAAACAGGCAGGAAGGCAGGCGAAAAGTGTAAGAGAGGGAGACGGTCACGAAGGAAGGGAATTCTCACAGAAACATATTGAAAGTGTCCTCGTGGCTGTCTATGTCTATCTGAACAATACAAGCAATAATTGCGCGATTGATAAACAGCCGTAGAGGTGGCAGGGTGGCACGAGTGCCGCGGGTGCCACGGGTGCAACGGGTGTAACGGGTGTAACGGGTGCGTGTCCTGCCTGAACTCCGACGACGACTCCGATTACCAACGTTTGACTTTCGGAGATAATTGCAAGAGAGCTCGTTTACATTTGGTTCTTGTTTTTTTGTGTGATTCTTTTATAAACTGAAAGCTAGCATATTCACACGGCATTCCTTCCATGGGGTGCACACCCCTTAACCACCTCTCCACCCCGCGCCACTTAAGAGCCAATGACAACAAACAGCAAACAAACAATTAACATACAAACTGCCTGGCATCCCAAAAGGGGTGCAGGGCCGTACCGGTGGCGGTGGCGGTCGAGGAACGTCTGTATATGGTTCACGTGGCTCGGGTCGGGTCGGATCGGGTATAGGGCTATAAATTACTGCGGTTCGACTCCGAGCGACCCTCGCTGTCAATTGATAACGCAGATTGACTTTAGAGGGTCGGCGGGTCAAGGGTTCTCCCACGGCCTCCTCTCACGTGAGTTGTGTCACTTGAGATAAAACGTCCGAGTAAAGGCAAGCCGAGGTGAGGTGAGGTGAGGAGAGGAGAGTAGTGCAGTGTAGTGCCATAGTGGCCTGGCCATAAATTCAACAAGCTCATAAATTCAATTGACAACTAAATTGCAGTTCGCTTTTTGGCCCCACACCGAGACCGGAGACGCTTCGACACAGTCACCTCCGGCTCTGGGTGCGCTGCGTTTCCGCCGTGTAAAGGCTGCTCTCTGGAGGTGCTCCCCCTTCCTTCTTCTAAAAGTTTCAAGTGCGCCGCAGCCTTTTTCTATTTTCCTTTCTACCTTTCGCTCCCGCTTGTATTTTCCTATTTTTCCTATATATTTTCTCTTCTTTTTCTGTTCTGTTTTTTTTTTTTTTTTGATATTTCATGTCGGAAGCGGGTCATTTCCAACGGCATAAATCACAAACAAAAAAGCGAGGCCTTCGAAGGCGGAAGCCGACCTGTTGCACTCGCTGACAGTTTTCTATTAGACTTTGTGCAGCGCGTTTTTTAATTATTTTTGTAAAGTTTTTGCGCTTTTGTTCGCGCAGGCAAATTTGTTTGTCTATCAGTGCGAAATCAATGCTTGCACGGAAAAACTAAATTAGCAAAATGTATATTTTCCAGCTTGTTGCCGTCATCGAAAGGCTGTGACGACGCTGGCGCTGGCACTGGCATTGGCTCAGGCGCTGGTCCTCAGGGGTTGGGCCAACAATGACGTGATTTATGACCGACTCGTGCTTGAATCTCAAAGGGGGGTAATGACTGGAATCGGCTGTTAAGTGAACCGCGAAAAGGGCCATGAATAAAAATATTTGGATATCAATAGGCTCGCATATACACACACACACACACACTCGCACATGAGCGGACATGAAGCAGGGAAAGCCTGGGAAACGGAGTTTTTCCAGCACCAGCAAATCGGCAAAGTTCCCTCTTTCTTTATATTCATGTATTCTTTTTTTTTTGCTTTGCTTTTTTGCTTGCCACATTAATAAATATGAGCGAATAAATTTAAGCGTGAGCGTCAGTCCGCGAAGCTGTCAAAAAGGACTTCAACGTCCTTTGGCCCCGGCTCGGTGCGGCACGGCCCAGGCCCCATACCCATACCCGTCTCCGTCCCCGCCCCTGGCTTCGTCTACGTACCCGGCGCCAGTTGGCACAGCAGCATTTTCAATTTATTTTCACAGCCTGAAACAATTACGGGTGAAAAAACGAAACGAAGAATAAACTGTGCGCAAATGAAATCAGAAATTAAATTTGAAGTGAGCAAAACATACGGCGTCAGATAGAGACAGAAACTGGGCGACAGCCAGAGACAGGGACTGGGCAATATGGATAGAGAGAGAGAGAGAGAGAGAGAGAGAGAGGGAGAGAAACAGAGGGAGGCTGAGAGACACAATGTGGCGCTTACTTGTGGGTGTGTGTATGTATATGTGTGAGTGCCACCCGCTGGGCGTTTTGATGGAGAGGCGTGGGCTGGCGTCCAGATTATGTGATTACGATTACCGTCGAGCATTAGGAGTGTGTGTGTGTGTGTGCGAGCAACCAGGGAAAACAAACAAGCGACAGATGATGATAGACATCAGAAATATGATTACATAATTTAAAATATAATTAAAAAATGGTAGAGAAAGGAGTGCAATAGAAAAGCAGAAAGGGAGACCTGAGAAATATACTTATGTATATAGGGAAAACATTTTTAATTATTACAGAATTAGGGAAGGCCTGCCGTGGCTATGGAAACAACCTGAACTCTCTCTCTCTCTCTCTCTTTGTATGTAAAATCTCGTTAATCTTCTATAACCGCACTAACAAATGATATAATTCCCCTATAAATCAATCTGTTAAGTGTACGAATATGCCATCCATATAATTAAACAACTAATCAAGGAGTATAAATCTATCCCATCATTCCTATAATAATAAACAATAAATTCTATCAATTGGCACTCACTCAATCATGGATGTTAACGATGTCATGCTCCCGTTCTCCACACCACCCCACCTCACCCTACCCTTTCGTATAATGCACACCTAACCGCTCAATTGTCCGTGCTAGAAGGGATTCCCTTCCAATCCAATCGAGTCCCATCCAGGCAACTCCTCTCCTATCTATTGTATCTACCACGCTGTCAAGGACGCGTGCGCCCTAATGCGCTTCACATAACATTTTGATCATTTTATGATCTGTCGATTAGCCTCATTGTTGCTCGTTGGCCATCCCTCGAGCACTGCTCGACGACTGGTGGCCAGAATGTCTGGATGCGCTCGGGGGTTGTCCTCGTCCTGGCCGCACACACTCCACACCACACCACACCACTCCACTCCACGGTCCCTGTGAAGTGTGTTTGTGTGAGCGTGTGACTAACACGCTTTAATAGGATTACCGCTGAAGAGCACTTAAGAGTCAAATTATCAACGGGGGCAGTCACAGATAGACAGATAGACAGACAGAGAGTCTCTGAGAGGGAATGTTATGACTGTTGCGTTTTGTATGTTTACAGTCGCCCTGGACAATGAACATTAACAGAAGGCCGTCCAGGCCGTCCTTTGTTTGCCAACTTTCCCACTGTCAATAGACTCAATTGCAGTTCCCAGAGGGACCAGGCCAATGGTTCGTATCCCAGATTACGCGCATTAGTCAGGCTTAAGGCATTAAGTCAAGTGAGCAATTGAGATATCAGCACTGGTTCTCATGGATATGCAGATGGATCGGAGAACTACATACAATGGGAAGCTCTTCCAAATAGGTGAATTAGTTTCAAGTGTTGATAGATATCAATGAAGACACATATGGAGGTCGTGTTCTCATAATCCTTATATGGCACAACCTAGAACTCTGAGTGGCACCTTATTGAGTTTTTGAATATTCTTTTGAATAAAGAAAGACTTTTTTAAACCATCTCCACAGACGAGTTGGTGGTATATTGGTCTGGCAGACGCTTTCTAATTCTTGGCCGTACAACTTAATGCAGGGATCAATCGAGTGCGACTCTTCATGTTTTTGACATATTTTTATTGATTTTTAATATATTTATGCTCAACAGAAGAGTTCGTTCCGCTGTTTGTTGCAGTTTCTCTATAAGAAAGCTCTTGCTCCCTTTCTATAGAGAATTTTGCTTATAAGTCAAAACAGATTTTTTAAGCAAAAAAATTAATTTTACAATATTTTCGCGTAACGATTAAAAATCTGTGACAGAAAATCGCATACAACAACTGTTCTTATTCAAGTAAGTATGTCATCATTTTTTCTTAACAGAACTTAATACAGTAAAGGAAATATAAAAACGGGGCTGTACCAATTACGGAAAACTTACAAAATTAAAAAGAAAACAAAAGTACTCGTGTTTCTATTCTAGTGAGCGGAAATTTGGATATGTAGTAAGAAAACCAAGCGGGTATTTCTTCCTTTGGATATTTAAACGCTGATCCCTTCAATCCGAAGATAAGGTAAGCTTTCAATCTTTGTGAAATGTTGTTCATCGAAATCATCGAATTTTAAAACAAATATAAAGGAAAACATTTCAAAATATGGTAAGAACATTCCACCGACATCTTTCGCCTTTATAATAACCTTTAACAACGTTTCCTTCAACACAGTGGAAACTTTTCCACTTCCACCAAAACCACCCCCTGGAAAAAGCTGATATGTTCTCACCAAGGACATGCCACACCCCCTCAGAGCAGAGCAGAGCACAGCACAGGAGCGCCCTCTTCTGTGTGAACAATGAGGCTTCAGGTTGCTGTCCTGACTGAAAGCTGTCACTAAAGCTCAAAGGACATTTTTGACATAGTCACAACGTTGAAACTTACACAGTGCCGAGCTGCCTGCTCCTGATGCTGTTCCACCGACGCCGCCTCCTCCTCCGCCTGCGCCACCGGCGGTGCTGCTGCTGCTCTTACTTCCGCTGTGCCTGCCCTGCTGCTGCTGCTGCTGATGCTGGTCGCTGGAGGCGGACGAGGACGAGGGCACGGCAGCGTGCGAGGATGTTGTGGCGCAGTCCAGCGAGGATTTATCTGCAAGAAGCAAAGAAGGAAACAAACAAAGGGATACTTTAATTGCCAGGCAGCGAAAATTTGCACACTCAGCACGGCACACTTCGCCTTTTGCCACGGAAGTGAATGGAAAAAAGTAAAAATACTCTCCGCTCCGTAGTGGAAGCTGGGAAAAAATCATAAATCTCGGCATAGATAATTGTCATCAGAACTAGCGACTGGTTTATTTATTGCCCGAATTATGGTTTCCATTTCTATCTCCTTCCCCCTGCAGTCACAACATGGGTGGTGCCCAAGCGTCACGCAACGTCGCTCGGCACGAAACAGCGCACCCTCCCTCTCCCTCTCCCTCGTGCTCGTGCTCGCCCTCGCCATCGCCCTCGCCTATGACTCGCTGACAGATCCTGTGAACCGCAAAGGACATAATCGCGAGGGTTGTCACTTCACAGACCAGTCGCCAGCCAGAAACCAAAGGACACCATCCAATGGAGAGATGTTTAATTGCCGTAAATCTTTGTTTGATGTAAACAACAATAAGCCAGCAGCCAACGAACAAAACGAAAAAAAATACCAAGAGAAATTTGCAACGCTTTCAATTGAAATGTCAGGCCGGATGTGATACGAGTCTATGATAATGATAGCCATGAAGATGACGGGTATGATGAGAGGATGATGTTCTCCCATGAGAGCTGTCTGGAAATGGACTGTGTCATAATTGCAGCTTCTGAGCTGGAAGGGGGACGTTTTCAGGGATATGTGAGTATCCAATGCTATAATAGTAAATCTCCCGTTATACTGGATTTAAAGCAACCAAAAGAAACTCAATCTCTTACTGTTTTAAACTAAGAGGAATTGGTTATTTAATGAGCATATTTCTAACAGAAAGATGAGCTGAAAGTAGTCACAGAAGATATATCTTTAAAGGCTATTTCTCAAATTATAGTAGAATATAGAAAGTATCCAAAAAGCGGAGGGCTATCAGCTTTTGACTCGAACAAATGATATAGATATAAAAAAAGATGATATGAATAGATGATTAAGAATGAAACTACAGAAGATACATTAGCATTATTTTGCTTATAAAGTATTGCTTATAAAATATAAGCTAACATTTAATTGAACATTTAATCCAAAAATGTTCAAAGTTGAGTAAAAATTTAAGAACTCATTCATAGGGAACGTATGTATCTATGTGGTTTTCTATATCTAACTGTTATATAATAGCCCCTATATATGTACTTATATCTTTGCCTTGAGTTGGCTGGCAAGTGTAATTATTTTTTATGCGCTTTTGTGAGCCAAACGTCTTTTCTGTTCAGCACAAAAAATAATGAGTTACGCATGACAAAATCTTTTCATGCCAAAGGCAGCGGCAAAAACTCAGCTACAGTTGACAGCATCAGAGCCAGAGCCAGAGTCCCCCCTCAGAAAGAGACAAGGAGACAAGAGAAGAAAGAGATGGGCAAGTGGGGGCCGAAGCGGGGCAGAAGCTAAAAAGGATTCATTTCATATTTGCTTGAGCGCTTCGGAATGAGATGAGAGCAAAATGAGTTGAGATGGCGGCCATTTTGTGTCTTCAGTACTCGTCTACAGGCCTGGCCTAGCCTTCCTCCACATAATGAAAAGGAAAATGATCTTAAAGTTTGTGCTATATAGTAATAAGTGAACATTTAAAATGTACAACATTTTACAGTCAAACAAACAACTTTTCCCTCAGCCAAAGGAACCTCCGACAAGTCCAAGACAAGGAGGGAGGCCTTGTCAGTCGTCTTGTCTAATTGAAACCGAAGCAGAAAGAGAACAACAGCCATAGCCATAGCCATAGCCAGGGCATAAATTTGCCAAAAAAGAAACTTTCTTATAGAAATAAATGGACATGGACAGCGCTCGACTGGGACTGGGACTGGGACAGGGACTTTCACGGCATAACAAACTCTTGCCAGGCACGCGATGAAATTGTTCAGTTTTGATGGTTCTATCAAAACCTGGTCGCGGACAGCAGCAACGGCCAGAACAGAACAGAACAGAGCAGGCCAACAGGCCAACAGCCACCGACTAAGGGCCACATTATAAGCCACATCCGCCGGGCCGGCTTAAATTGATAAATATGTAACCGAAAAAAAGGGGGAAAAAAAAGAAATAAGCCCCAAGAGCGAGAATAGAAGCGGGACCCCAAGAGACCTCAACGTTTATATGGATAATTCAATTTAAATTTTTTGTGGAATATCTTTTTTTTTTGTGTTGTGTTGTGGGTTGTTTCATTTTTCCAGTTGTTGGTAGAACAAGCGGAATTATGTACATGGCTGGTCGCGGTTTTTGGCCATTGTTTTGGCCATTAAATGTAACGGGGCTCGGACATATTCGTTTGCCCTGAACTAGCGGAGGAGTTTCAGGAGAAGGACGGGAGGTGTGGCACTGGCTATGGCACATATGCTGTTTGGATGTGTTTAAATAAATACGCGAAATTTGCCACTTTTGTGGCACAACATTTTCGGCAGCTCTTTTTCGCCGCTTTGCCACTTTGGGATTCGTTTTCCCTTTGACCGGAAGCGCAGGATTTGTTTTTCCGCCATTTCGTTGACATTTTTGTGCTAGACAATTGCGAGAAGGTCAGTGGGTTGGTGGGTGGACTTGGGTCGATTGGGGGGCGGAGGGTGGGGGGATGTTTTGTCTAGGGCTGATCCTCCGCGGATACATATATGCCGTCATCATCATCTGTTCTTTCCTTACCTGCTCGGACTTTGTGCTCCACATGGGATGTGCTGGAGGCCGTTAGCGATGGCAGTGCCGGTGCCGCACTAACCGCATCCAAAGTGCCGGATGTGACCTGGCCAGCACTGGACGTGATGACGCCATGCTGTGTGCCGGCGGGCGAACACCCAGCGGGTGGCTGCAATGTATCCAGACGATGGCGTTGCACACTGCTGCTCACTCCGGCCGTGCTGCTACTCACCGCATTGTAGTTGAGCACTCCGGCCACGCCCACACCAACGCCGACGCCGACGCCCACACCGACACCAGGGCCGTGATTGTGCGGCAAACTCAGGCAATTGCCAGCCCCATTCCCGGTCTGGACGGGCAGGGTGTCAAGGCTATCTGTCAGGCGCTGGCTGGAGTAAATGTCACTGTGGATACGAAAGATCTGTATTCTGAACACTCTCTACAACCATCACCATAAAATTACTCACCTGAACGCACTGGTGGCCCCAAAGAAAGTGCTGCGATCCTGCAGCGCCGCCTTGGCCTTCTCCACGCTCTGCTTCAGCTGCTCAAAGGTGGACTGATGGAAGCGGTACGAGGTCCAGTCCGGCGAGCACTGTCCCAGCGTCAGGCAGTCCTCGGTCTTCACCTGGGCCAGTGTCGGCGGCGAGACACGCTTCAGGTCCAGCGCCGTCTGATACGAACACGAGTTCTCGTACATGGTGCAAGCCTGAGAAGCCTCAATGGCTGGCTGTTGGCTAAACAATGGATTCCACTTGACTCTAATAGATTTTGGGCAAAGAAATTTAATGATGTGAGTTTTTTAGAGTTTCAGCAAAGAAATTGAATGATGCGAATATTACATATAATGGTATACTACAGATATTCATAGAAAACAATCCTTAAAGTCTACACTTTAGTATGCAAATTGTCCGAAATTTGGAAATGAAAAGCGTCCTCCGAAATATATATCCCAGAACTCACCTCATAGCAGACTACAGAACTACGGAAAGATATTCATAAATCATAACGCCTGGCCCGCAATTAAAGACTGCAATTTGAAGAGGCCTTTTGGGCCAAACAATCGCTCTAATTGCCAAGGCTCCAACACGTTTTGGTAGTTCTCCCTCTCCCTCTTCGTCTCCCACGCCCTCTCCTCCGCAGGCCTCACGCTCTTTTTGCCAGCATAATTGATAGTGGTGGCTGGTTGGAGCGGACAAGTGGAGCTCCCTTAGATATAAGCACGACGTGCATAATTATCTGGCTTGTTATTTATTGTGTGTACGACTAGTACGAGTACAGTCCCGCTCTTTGGACTGGGCCAACGTTGCGTATGAGTGCTGTACTGTGCTGTGCGTGGGTGGAAGCCATTTGAGCGTGCATTTCTAATGTCCATAGAGGGGGTATAGGGTAGAGCAGAGAGTGCAGACCATTGTTAGCGGTGTCCTTTTTGGCCAGTCTGCAGTTAGCCTCAGGAACAAGGCACAGGCACTGGCACAGGCACAGGGCATGCAAATTTTTGCACTCTGCCCTCGTCGGAAGTTGCTGAATTTTGATTTATGCCAACGAAATTTATGCCACACAACGTGCGACTTCCACTGTCTCTGGCTTAAAGTTCCCCCAAACGCAATAGCGAAATCGAAACGGCTTTAACTTGGGCAGCATCAGCGGGAATAGATTTCATTATCGGACGGTCGCATCTCGTACACAACATCATCAACTTTTGCCTTGTCAGACATTATAAACGGTCTGCACACGCCTCATTTATTATTTATTATTTGTATTTGTACTTGGGCTCGGGTTTGAGTGAGGGTTTGGGCTTGGGCTCTCGGTCTCTCGGGCTCTCGGGTTGGCTCTTCTTGTAAGCAAATGTAAGCAAATTTCCCCAAACAAACATTAGCGAGCAGACATCTTTTTTTGTGCGTTGCTATCACAATCGTTGCGAGCGCGCGCACACCGGAAATACGAGCGGGATGCCAGGATGTCGGCCTGGAGTTGGCCTGAATGCTCGTCTCTCTCTCTGACGCGTGTGGAATGGAAGTGGAATGATTGCCGGGCGGCTGCCGTGAGTTATGCTTCGGTCGTATCGAGTTGCCAGCGAGCATCTGTTAATGGTATAATCCCCTTGTAGAACGAGCTCTTTTAATTAAGAGGCCACACGTTTGCATCCTCATTAATGGTTTGTAAGATTTCACTGCTCTCTGGTTTGGTTGCTCATTTTCAGGAATTTACAGATTTTTGGATGCTTTCGGGGCTCACTGCGTAATGCGACTAGTGAGCTGTTTAATTGTCGAGCTGATGATGATTTTGCTGCAGCAGCTGCACGCTGGGCGAAAATGCCAATTTGTTTGACATTTATGTATGTGCATCAAAATTATTTTTTAATACATTTATAACTTTAATATTATTCCCATTAACTAAATGTCCTCTCTTAAAGAAATTATATAAGAAAGATTTCTTGGCAATCCTTGGATTTTGGGAACTCTTTACATTTTCCTTTCTGACTGCAAACCTTGCGTATATTTCTCAGCGATTTCCATTCAAGAAAACCAAACGGCATTATTTACTGTGGGAAATGTACATCAAGGTATGTGGTTTATTGGCTAGAATTCGCTTTTAAATTCTCTTTTGTTCTTTTTATTCGTTCTGCATTAGATTGCAATCACATACAGTATCACCAACAGACAAACTTATGCGGAATGACATTTGGAAATGTTCAATTATTTACCTCAATATTGAAAATCAATGGGCAAATTTCCCTTTATTTGAATAGTCTTTTCAGTCGACTACCAAATAAGTTTAATTAAATTTAACAAATTTTGCAAAGAGACTCTCCTTTTGCACACGAAAATATATCCCTGGTATCCCATGACTATCAATGAATATTTCACGTAAGAAAATGTAGCCGAGTGAATAATTAAACAGACATTTTTCACCGAGTTTTGTTTCTCCTGATAGCAGAGGCATCAGCAGAAGTCGTTACCGATTTTAAACTCCACGTATACATGTAAAAAAATATAATATTAAGTATAAAATTGAAGCTTTGGGTCACTATATTTTCAGGTATATCCACTCTATCGATACGAATCCCGAATTCTGCGAAAGATCGTACAATATTCTTTCCAAATCACAAATCGGTGCTGCAGATGCAAAGTGGAAATTATAAAAGTGCACAAAGTCAAGTGATTCTTGGTTTTTTTAATTTTTAAAAACGATTTTGGTGGTAAATATATTTCAAATTCCAAGTTTGAGGAAAATAATTCTTTATTCAGGCCTATACCTAATTAAAATAATAATTACAATCTGTACATATAAAAGTGCTCTGTGAGTTTGCTAAACAGTCCAAAAGACCTGCATGGATTCAACTGAAATTTGGAAATATCATAAAATGCAGTCCAGAACAAACGAGATTTTAGACTTGTTGTTTGTGCTTATCGTTCAGCAGATCTTATCTTTCCCGACAAGGTCGTAATGCAACTAGGCGTCGGAACATTGTGAATTATAATTAATCATTGTGAAACATCAGAATCGAATCAAAATCCAATCGTACAATCGATGTTTCCGAAAACTTTCATGCGGTACTACGAATAAGAAGGAGACTAAGCATCCAGCAACAGAGAAGGATCGAGAACACGGAGGAAGAACGGGCATCCGTACGAGTGAGATCTAGACTAACACTTCAGAGACTTAGCGGGAGACGGATATGCCGGATTCCCAGGCAATGGCAAGAACGGGAGAAGATCAACGGAAGGTGGCGGGAGCCGTAACGGAATATTGCGTGTTTCCGTGTCGGCAAACCAAAAAATATTGCAAGCCCACGCGTTTTACAGAATTAGTTTTATATGAAAGGCTTTCTTCTTGTTTGCAACCAAAATATGCGCAATAGCGAAATGTGGCAGGGTACAGATTGCTATTAATACATAGGTATATTAAAAACATTAAATTAAGTTACTATTCATGGGTAGCCTTACCGCCCCGATCCCACTCCCTGATCGCACCTGTTAGAAAGTTAATTCGACATATTCCAAGATTCAACTTTCTAGCTTTACTGTGGAGGTTAATGCTAACGGCAAGAAGACGGCAATTCCGCCCACTGTGCGCTGCTTTGATTTGTTTGCTGATTTATGAATATATCCGTAGTATGTTTGCTAATTTGATTAGCGGTGTACGTACGATAGAATGTTGAGGTGGCCGTGTTTGATTAGTGGGGAATTAGGAAATGGAATTTGCCGAGCATAAGGCACCAGCAGATATCAAGATTTTATTGTTTTTAAAAATGTTTTCAAGGAAGATGCAGATCTTTTTATTCGAAAGTTGACAACTCTGAAACGAGAGTTCTCGAATATTCTATAATCCTATAGTGTCTACGCAATTTTATTTTTAAAGTTGAATATAAAAAGAAGTCATTAGGTCCAGGTCAGGGCTGCAATACGGATGAGCCAATAATTCATGTTTTCGATACTCAAAAACGCTCTGGAGGTGGTCGATGTGTTGAGGTGGAACTGTCATGATTCATCTTTTCGAATTGGTTATCCCCAATTCTGCAATGACTTTAGACAGGCACATGGTTATGTAACAATCAGAATTTACTGTTCTTTGATTCTCGATTGTATTTTTTTTTGGCTTTAGCTCGTACCGTCGATTACTGTTTTGTTCTCGGCTCATATGAATAATTCCATGATTCGTCACGTAACCTGTTACGATATCATAAACGTATTTTGAATCATATTTGGCTATATTTCATCAAGATAGAAATCGCACCAGCCGACACGAGCCTTTTTTTGGGCAGTTAACAAATTATGTGGAATCCATGGGAGCATATCTCTTTGGAGTCCAAATTTTCATGCAATATAGAATGTACGCCAGTCCCACTAATGCCTAAAGATGCCTCGATCTCACGGTGTGTTGTATGACGATCTTCCAATGTTAAATCACGCACAGCATACATTTTTTTGCTGGCATAAAAACCGTTTTAGGGCGACCCTCATTAGATTCGTACTTAAGTAGTGATTTTGAGGTGGTTACAGCCCACGACAGGACGGGGTGGAATTTCATCCGATCTTCAAAGTTCTTATTGTCTCCGATCGTTAAAATCATTTAATTTTTTTTATTATAAAACTATGTTTTGACTATGCGAAAACCCCTTCCTGACTTCCAGAGGTCTCACATATTTCTGACTTTTTGCAAAGAAGATCAATCTCTTAAGTTTATCTTAAATATGGACACCCCATATTAAGTTGATATTTAGCCGAAAGCCTCACTCACCTCAGGATTATGGCTGTTTCTCTGATAGAGCCTATCCAAAAATACTACTCCGCTTGTAGTCTTAGCTGCACTTGACTTGAAATACTTCCGTTGGGTGTAGGAAGTACGTAGAGTTTCAATCGTTTCAAACACTTCACTTGTTGGCTCAATCGTTACGTGCCGTTAATCACTCAAAACAAGTGCGTACAAATTGCAGACCGGAAATGAAATTATTGTCAAAATGGCGACGGATATGCGACAAGTGAACGCGACAACGACGCGCCACGCGAATAAAGGTTTTGTTTGTATTTGATGTCCTCGTAGCAGTTTTGTAGCGGATATGCAAGGAAATTTGTCAGTGCAAGGACAAGGCAGACTGGACACCGACGGCAGCGAAGGCAGTAACGTTTACGGCGTTGAGGACGAGGAGAAGAACGCGTTCCTTGCCTTTCGCACAGGTGCATAGGAGCGAAGGCAGCAGCAGTCGGAGAAGTTGGGGCCACCAACGAAAGCGGAATGAAAATGAAATCAAAAAGCGAAATTTCTATAATTTCCGCACAAAAATATCCGCGACACACACGGAGGAGGACACATGTGAGTGTTGCAGTTGCATTTGCAGTTGTTCGTTCGTTCGTGTGTGTTTTGGTTTTGGTTGATTTTGCCACGCCCACAGCCAGCAACAAGCTAGGCGTATGTGTCCACTGAAGTAAACTGGTAACGTGTGTGCTTGTGTGTGTTTCCTTCTTGTCCCTTTTCTTTTTGCCGCTTGTATTTTTCTTGTGTGCTGCCCACTTGGCCAAGTGAAGGTTTCGTTTGCTTTGCCTTTCCTGTGGTTGTGGATGTGGATGATATTGACGACGTGTGACCGACGAATCTTAACCGCAAAATACCGTTATTATGTCGTCCGCGACGTGTTGCACGGTAACGCGCACTCGAAGTTAATGTGGCCCGGTCTTCGCCCAGATCATCCCGTCCGAAACAACGCTTGAACGAACGTTCAAAGATGGCGACAACGACACCGACACCGACACGGACAGAGGCACGGACTCAAACACACACTCCTCCCACAATCATTATATTTTGGAGCTGTGTGTAATCAGCAACCGCGACGCTGCTAGCAAGGATGTCACCCCATCGTCCGTTCTTGCGGTGGTTGATGCGCAGGCGCGCTCTGCACTCCTGCTTTGCCCTTTTATCTGGCGCTGTCATCGGCTGCTGCTTCTACTACTGCTGCTGCTGCTGCTGCGAGATGGGCGGAGCCAAAACTGTGCCGCCGTGGATGCTCCTGGTGCTCCATTGGACTGCTCTTCTCTGTGTTCTTGGGCAGCACTGTGGCAGCAGGCGGCGGGCATCATTAGTGCTGGCGAGGAGACCCCATTTTGGGCGGAAGTGCGTATGAGCAATATTTTAACAATGGCGTTTAAAACAGTTAAAGAGCCAGCACTAACACACACGCTACTCTTATCTATGTGCATGTGTGCATGTGTGTGTGTGCTAGTGTGTGAGGCCATTAGGCTCTTAGTTTTGCAAGGACTTTAAGACCCAGCCCAGCGATAAGCTCTCCCCGCCGCACACATAATACCATTTTAATTTCAAGCCAAAGTGGCCACAAAAGACGCCCCAAGATCTCGAGATGCGCCTGCCAAAAAGGATATAATTAACATGCCACATGCCCCAAAGAAACACACATGTACACACACACACACGCACACATGCTTACAGTTGTATGTACTACATGTGTTAAATGACTTATAGATAAGCGCCCAGAACAGTGACATGATTTAAGGTACTGTGTCGGGGCAGGGATAATTTGTGATGAGCCAACATCTGACATGGAACGGGGGGTTGGGGGCTTCATCTGCCATCTCAAATTAAGGGAACAGTAGAAGAAAAATGTCTACAAATCGTCGATTCAGTTAATGAGCGCGGAAACAGGCCCACTAACCATACTATATACTATATACGATGTATACTATATACGTATGTATTTATATGTAAACATTTACTTTATACGTACATATATACTATATATAGCAGATGTGTCAGGTGTTTTTTTTCCTTTCTGTTTTCTGTTGAGGTTCCAGCGCATTTGAATGCTTTCTCATATTCTGCGTGTACAGGTTTAAAGATTTGTGGCATTTGTATACTATTTAATGTTCGCTTTCTAAACTCGCATAACCTTTACTTTAGTGTTTTTTGAGTATTATGACACTTTTCGAAGACGCTTACCGCACAATATCAGAGGAACTGTTATTTTGTATATGCTTTATTTGCTAACAAAATATGGAATAGACAAATGGTTAGGGGCTATACATATGTATGTACATAATATATATAGTATCGTAATTGACCTCACATCCGAAGAATAGTCCATTAGGGTATTCAAGGCTCGACGTGCATTCGCATCAGAAAGATAGAAATGGGCAAATGATTTGACATTTTATGCACAAGTATGACACTAAAATCTGTATAGAGTCTATACTATAGACCACCGGTCGCCCCGTACACATTGCAGGTCGTTTGTGTGCGTGGACAACAGGCAGTATAGAGCAAAAAGTGTTATTGTATTGGTGCCGATCACTGGTATAGACCCATCGCTCCGCTCGAACGACAACCGCCATTTCACTTGCTTAAGTAGCTAAAAGAAACCCTCGATGGACCGGGATTTTTCAAGAAGTAACGTATCGGTCAATTGTTTCAGAGAGATTCTTTTTTTGTTTGACAGATACTTTTGAGACACATTCAATTCTTCCGTAAGTCGTTCGACTTCCAAGAGTCGAATATCTCCATGATTCAAATGAAAATACATTTTGGCACATGCATTTTGTAGTTCGAACTTTTGAGGAAATTGCCAAATTATGTGCTATTATATGCTTGAATAACATTGAGGAAAATCTAATTCAATGATGCTTCGCCTGATATGGGAAAAATTTAATTGAGACCAATCTCTATTGACAGATTTTATTTTTAACTATTTAACACTGATCTGAGGTATACATTTTTTTAATCGTATATAGGGGCCCGTAATTTGATTGATTACCGAGAAAGAAAATCATCTCAACGGCCCTGATTACTGAATCCGATTTGAAGCGAACCGGAAAGTGGTGAAAGTTCGGTAAAGGAAATTAATCTTCATCCCTCCTAGGACGACGTAGAAGACTCCTTTAAAACTTTCAATGTACATACATATATTTAAAACTTCAATGTAAAGCAAATAAATGATTTTTTAGTCCTTACTTTTAAAAGGTATATTAATGCATGATATCATATATACTCTACATAAGTAATTTAAATTTCTTTAAAAGAAACCTTGTAAGTCGAAGTCTCGATAAGTAGAAGTTCAACTGGATATGTATGTACATATGTATTAAATGATATGTATGTATTTAATTCAATGATGAGGTATGAAAGGGTATGTTAACAATGCTAAAAGCTTTCCAATGTCTTGGAAAAGTAACGGTATATGAAGCTTGGAAAAGGTGCAAGTCCTTGTAGAGCTTCCAGTGCTTGCTTCTTCATAAGCTCCCATATGGCTTTCGACAAATCAAATTGAACTTGGATGAGAAAAAAACCTCCCAAAAAAAACTCGACACTAAGTACAAAATTATTCAATATTTTTATTGAACAAAAACACACACTCATTTACACTTATCACAATAAGTTTGTTGTATATAACTCGCAAGACATAACATAAGTAGTTTCATATATATGTCAATAGTCTGCCTAGTTTGAACTTGTTCTGTTTAGCCAGTGATAAAATTAATTACAAAAATGCGAAGGGATTCATTCTGTTGAATGAATATATTGGAAATGTGCGGATGGGAAGTTATAAAAAAAATTGTAAGTCATTGTGCAGCATATCCGAGAATCTCTAGATGCGACTCTTTGAATTCGATTTCACATCAAAGAGCTTTCGCACAAAGAACACCTGATAAAGAACACAAGAAAATTAATATGAGTTAAAAGAAATAATTGATTAAACGCACCTGTATGGAGCATGTGATCAATATGACCACAATTTGGCTTAGCGAGAAAGTCTGTATGTAGGAGTTGTTATCCAGGAGCAGAGCATAGTCGCGTGCCTCGCGATGCCGGCTATGCGCCTGATAGCCCATCATGTCGTTGATGTTGCGCTCCACAGTACCGATGGTGGCCTAAAGTAATAAGTAGATCAGTTACAGTTTTTGGGTGTGGCTTAGGAAAACAAAACCAGTTTCCGCTTACTGTAAAGTTTTGCATGTTCAGCTGCAGCTGCTCAATCTCTTTGGCGTACTTGTCCCAGGCATCGTACTTCACCACCGTGATGTAGATGTTGACCAGCTTGCCAGCGAATCGCGAGAACTGGTTGTCAATGCAGACGGAGTAGTAGCCGCCGGGAGAGACCTGGTCGGTGTAGTCCGCCGTGGCTTGCCACTGGTAGGGCTTCACCACTTCATTGGCTGGATTGCGCACGGCAAAACCGGCCATGCCATCGCCGCCACGCACAACCTGGGGAACACAAGTGTGAATATCAAATATAAATAATATCTATCTATGCACTTACACTGAACGACACATAGAAAGTGGCCCCCGCCTGCACGTACTGATGATAGCAATCCTCCTTTCCAGCGTCTATGTGGACCTGCGAAGAATAAAACAATATTCTCCAGCTGTTCAGACTCCGTATGTCGTGTGGATGCTGCGTATTTCTCACCTTATAGTCCATGGCGACTGCTGGCAGATTCTCATACCACGGCTGTTGCGCCTCTTGCGCTGAGGCAACGTTGATCAAACAGCAACAACAAATCAGAGCAAATGTCAGTAATAGATTATTAATCTGCTCTCGCTGCCACGTCAATCGCATTTTGGATTTGTTCATCTGAGTGTCACTTTGTGTATGCAAGCTATGGATACGGCCACTAGATTTCGTGTTTCTCCACTCTCGCTGACGAATAGGTGAATTAGTGATTGGAAATTCCTGCCGGTTAGCTTTCTATTTGCTAAATAAACATTTAAAAAATGTTAATAAACAACCAGTGAGACCGCGGACCTATCGATACAATATACGGTCCTTCCCTCAGAAATATACTGAAATATACCAATGAACTATTTGCATTCATATTCTATCATATTCCTCGAGTTTGATATTCGGTTGATATTTAGTAGCTAGCTAGAACCCTCAGCTCTGAAATATAATTTAATCCGATAATCTAAACAATTTTATAGAAGACTGGCTAAATTGAAGTACTCATCTTTATTTGATTGTTTATAAAATAAGGTTTAAACAGAAGAGGTCAAAAACAATTTCCACTAAATTAATTCTTGTAGATTGTAATTACACGCTACCTACACATGTGCTACATATTAACTACATTTCTCACCTGAGAGGTATACTGAAAACTATTAGAAAATACTCAAAGATACTATTCTATAAAAAGTTTAAAAATATTATTGTAACCATTGAAAAAATACTGGAAAATGCCAGTAAATACTCGAAAATACTATAAAATATATTGAAATATGCAAAGTGTTTGAGCCATGCATGGCAAGCAAATCAGTGTGACCGCGGACATGTCCATAAAATATATCGTCTGAACCTCAGAAATATACCGAAATATACCGTCTCATTTTCAAAATATGAAACAGATGTACAACTTGAGTTAAACCGCGTAAAAAAGTACTGTTTGTAAATGACATTTAACATATACATATTCCAATAAAATTGTAAATCACCTGTTGGGTTTACAATATATATATATATATATTATATATATATATATATACTATATGGTTAGTGCTGAAGTGCATCGCTCTTATCGAAGGTCTCTCCACCCCTGTATCTGATAACACACAATTTACATATGTTTGTTATATTTTTATATATTGTTGGTTGCGGCTTTTTTGCGATAATTTAGCGTGTGAATACGTACATACACATAACTTATATTAAGTGGTTATTAACCTCTACGGTTCTGTGTCGGTCAAATAAAAGTGCCAGCGCACTCGGCGCTCATGTTCATTTTGTAGCTGCATCGAGATTGAAATGGTTCACGTCACCGAGGATGTTTTTGCCACTGGAGCAGTCAATCCCATCACCAAGCAAACGGAATCCATCCGACGTTTCACCCTCTGCAATGGCGGTCGCATGTCTGTCCAGGTGATCACCCTGGGCGCCACCATTACCAGTATCAAGACGGAGGATGCCGGCGGCCAGCTGGACGACGTGACTCTCGGATTTGATGACTTGGCGGGCTATCAAAGCGAAAAGAATCCCTACTTTGGGGCCACCATTGGTCGTGTGTGCAATCGTGTGGGCAACGGCCGCTTCAGGCTGGATGGCGAGGTGGTGGAGGTGTCCAAGAACCGGGATAACAAATTCCAGCTGCATGGCGGATTTGTGGGATTCGACAAGATGCACTGGGATGTGGTGTCGGTGCGTCAAGACGGCGTCACACTCTCGCACACCAATCCCGATGGCCATGAAGGTTATCCGGGCAAGGTCACGGCCACGGTGAATTTCACCCTCAGCGAGGACAACTGCCTGCATATCCGGATGATGGCGGAAAGCGACAAGCCCACTCCCGTGAATCTCACAAACCACTCGTACTTCAATCTGGCTGGCCACAAGGCGGGTGCCAACGGTCTCTACGAGCACACCATCGAGGTCAATGCCTATGGCATCACCGAAACAGACAAGGACGCCATACCCACCGGGAAGATCACACTGGTGGACGGAACTGCTTTCGATCTGCGAGTGCCCAAAAATCTCGGGGAGCACCTCAAGCAATTGCAACCGGCCCGAGGCTATGATGACAACTTCTGTGTGGAGTTTGATCCGCCTCAGCCCTTCGCCAAAATGGCCAGAGCAACGCATCCGCCCAGTGGACGCTGGCTGGAGGTGGTCAGCAACCAGCCAGGCGTTCAGTTATATACGGGCAACTTTATGCCGGATGTTGAGCGTGGAGAGGCGGCCATTCCCGGCAAGAGTGGAGCAGCCTATGCCAAGCATGGGGCTTTCTGTCTAGAGACCCAGAGGTTTCCCGATTCTGTGAACCACAGCAACTTCCCATCGACGATCTTGCGCCCTGGCGAGACCTACAATCACGAGGTCATCTACAAGTTTGGCGTCTCCCACTGAGTGCGCCCAATTCTTTATCTAATCCCAATATGCCATAAATACTATGTATCCGAATAACCAACTACGTAACGATAATAACCAATAAAAAGAAAACACGAAAGCACTCGAGAATTATGCAAAAGTTCGATTAGACCTAGAGCACGCCGTGAGGGGCCATAAAACTGTAGCAATCACTAGAGCTAATATTTCGAGAGCAGGCCATATATAACCCAGTGATGGGCACAAGCCATAAATCAGTTAAAATGATTCTTCAGCTGGTAGTATGTCTGATCGCCCAGCTAAGTCTGGGGTTTGGTCAGGAAATGGGCTATCTCCGCATAATGAATGGCACCGCGGCGATGGATGAGCAGTTCCCTTACCAAGTGGGTCTGCTTTGCTTCTTTGATGACTCCAAGGATGAACCGAATCTCTGTGGCGGGACAATTATCAGCAAACGTTGGATACTAACAGCAGCACATTGCCTACAGAGCCCCACCTCTGAACTGTAAGTAAAAACATCAATAATCTGCTTTGAACATGGTCCACTAACATGAATCTCTTACAGTCTGGAAGTAATTATCTACGTGGGAAGTCTAGAAGTGTACGACAATAAAGCAATTGTGGTCAAAAAGAACGCAACCATTGTCCATATGGGGTTCAACCGCAAAATTGTAGCGAATGACATTGGCTTGATCAAACTGCCAAAGGATCTAACGTTCTATGCCCGCACACAGCCGGCAAAGTTACCCAACCCAATGGAAAACTATGTGGGCCAGACGGCCCTTATTTCCGGCTGGGGTCTGACCAGCAAACAGGAAGCCAGCAGTGTCCTCCAGTACATCAGAACTCCAATCATTACCAACAAAGAATGCGAGACACAATGGAACGAGCAGCTCAAAGGGAAAAGAAGAAAGATCGTACTAGACTCTTTTATATGCATTGATTCCAGGGGGGGTCTTCCGTGTCGCGGCGACTCTGGCGGTCCTCTGGTTCTCGATGATGGCTCCAGAACGCTGGTGGGAATCGTCTCGCACGGTTACGATGCCAAGTGCCAGGTGGCACTGCCAGATGTCTTGACGCGTGTGTCTTCGTTTCTGGATTGGATTGAAGAGCAGACTGGTGGCTTGGAATGAATGGGCTCCTGTGGAATGTTATCGAGCGGCAATAAAATACGAATATCTTTTCAAACGTGTGCTTTATTCTTATTACTCATACAAACTTCCATACTCGTACACTTTCTCCTCTCTATCTCTCATTTCGTTTCGTTTCCATAATATTTTTTTGTGGCTTTGCTAAATTTGTTATCATTTTTTTTTATTTATTTTTTTTTTATTATATTATTTGTGACTTTGGTTGCATGTCGTTTAAACAATTTGTTTATGATAATGTTTAAATGTATTCATTTGTGGGCTTCGTTTACGTGTGAGTGTGGTATAGTGTGTGTGTGTGTGTTTGTGTGTGAGATTGTGTTAATGTTGCTGATTATTTGTGATCCATTTTTTTTTGTGGTTTTCATATTTTTTTCTTCGTTCTCCCCTTATTTGTTGTCGCTATCTCATAAATGCAGTTCTCAAAATGTACAAAAACCTGAATGGAAATGATACAATGAGTGTGTGAGGAGGGGTGATATATATTTTGGTTTCTTCAACATTTCATTCCTTTTAGTAGGTATTTTTCCATATACTCGAATGTATTGTATGTACAAAAGGTGTAAACGAAATTGTGAAAAAGCTATACAATTTGTAAGTTAACAAAGCGAATAAGTTTAAGAACTCGGCTGAATAAATTATTTGAGTTGTATTATCTTTTTTGTTGTAGGCTGCTTGAAGACTTCAGAAAAATTCGTTTGTAGCTAGCATAAAATTTGTTTTGGTTTGCTTTTCGTTAGTTTTTCTTTAAATATATAAAAAATGCACATATTATTCGATAGTAAACCATAATAGTTAAGTAATTGTTAAATTGTTTTCCTCTCGGTTTTTGTAACGATCCGATCCGATCGCTTCCGTTTATATCCGTTTTGCAGCCGGCTTCATATAAAATGATCGATTTACTATGCGTTCAACTAGTTTTATTTTCATATTGAAATATATATGCATTTTATATATATATACATACATATATATATATATATATAATTTCGTAACTTTCAATATTGCGTTTATCATTTGCCTATAAATCCATAGAGTTCGGTTCGTGTGACTTGCAACTATATTTTATTACAACTGTTTAATATATTATAATGCGATGATTCAGGGTCTAAACTGAACCGAACTGAAAACTGAAACTGTAATATATTTTGGAGAAATGATTCTAGAAGAGAACAGATTTTTGCTGTCTTAGTTAAAGTGTAAACTTTTTTGTATGCATTTGTCGTTCGGTTTCGTATAAAATGTTGGTTGGGCTTTTGTATTTTACGAGTACTCGTACTTTAACATACGCAAAATATATTTTGTATATTTTTCCCGCTTAGATTCCACTTATCTAGGGCTTTATGTATAAACGTTATTATTAATTATTATTTTTGCTAGACTTTACTTTTGGTTTTCGGGTTTCCCTTTTTCTTATTTCCTTATTTTCCCGTGTTGAAACAGTAACTTTCAGTCATCTTTTAATCATAATAATACATACATACAATATATGCAATATTCCATACATACATATTCTGGTTTCGTAATTTTTGGTTTTTGTTGTTATTTTTGTAATTTTAAATTTAAATTTGTTATGAGCGCGCCGCCGTGTGCAATGCATAAAAAAACGCAATGCATTCCCTTTCTTATATAGTGTGTCGTGTTCATAATTCACATTCAATAATGGTTTTTATTCTGTATAAAAGCTAAAATGTTTTTCCACTGCGTATGACAAAAGTTTACATATCCCTATATATCTTTCTGATCAGGCGATCCTAGACCCAATACAAAAAAAGTTCACCCAATTTCAATACAAAAATTGCCCCGTCCGTCCACGTCCCGCGCACTCGCTTCAATTAAATTTGATTTTTAACTTTGGAAATATTTTCCCATCATTTTCTTTTGGCAGTTATCGTTTTGTTAGGTTTGTTTTTGACATGTTTTGTGGTTGTTGATGTTGATGTTGTTTTTGTTTCTGTTGCGTTGCTGCTGCTGCTGCTCTGATATCGGTTTAATATCATTGATTTCTTGTATGTATATGTGTCGTTATCATTAGATTTATCATTTATCATGTATGTATATGCTAAGCAACTAACATTGGACCATTCCATTGCGCGACGCACTATATAAGAAAACTAGCTACTTGATTACTTGTTATATTTACTCGTACTTGACTTTATATATGCATATATTATATATATTTATATTCATACTCGTATTATTACGTTATGTCGTTATGTTATACGTTATTATTAAAATGAATAGCGCCCTTGCGTGGACAGCAGCCAGGCAGTTAGGATACTTAACCCCCACTAAAAAAAAAATGAGTGGAAACCCCCAAAAGACCCCCAACCCCCTTCCCTTTATACCCCATACCCTCCCCAATATAGAGCTCAGGCCCAGATCCAGTGCCAGCTCCAAGTCCAACCTTGCGGAAAAGTATTGTACAGCAAATGCATCAAAGCGGAAATGTAAGAACAAAGGATCTGGTAGAGCTGCTGTCGCATGCAGACAATTAAGACTAGGACTAAGACTACGGCCAAAAAAAATCATCAGTCGCACTCCGGCCCCTCCGAGAAATGGCCGCGCACATCGAGAGCCGAGGCCAGCTGAAAGACAATGTGCGATAGCGATGGATGCTCCAGAAGCTCGCTTGCCGGCAGCTGGGGCTCGCAACGCGGCCGCATGTGTCGGCCACGGAACCCACGATGCAGACGCAACACAACATCACAGAAGACGAAACGTAAGATGAGTGTGCGCAAAAAGTCGTCGCCAAAGAATTGAACATACGATGAGTCTAGCCGGCAAATGAAAATCGAATTTAAATCGAGTTTAGATCGTGTTTTGAAGTGTATATTTGTATATGTGTATATGAAAGATACCCCTTACCTATACAGCCTATGCCCTGTTCGATCTCATCCATGCGACAACGCGTGACCAGGCGCGAGGCCTCCGTTATGAAGCGATCCACATAGGTCTGGCAGCGTTCCCAATGATGGATGGGCACGTCGCCCACATTGCAAATGTAGCAGAGGGCCGTGAGCGGGGAGTGCAGGAACAACGTAAACAGCGAGCCATGATGCTGGACATCGGCTGAAAGACATCCAAGAATAATCAGTGATTCCTCCGAGATCCATTAGGATACTGTATGAAGCATGGGCTTACCTTGAAATGCGGATGGTACATCTTGCGGTGACATGAGTACGACCAGCGGCTGGCCAAAGTAGCGGGGTATGTGCTGAAAGACGAACGAGTTGTCCGAGTCGATGACAATGAACATGGGCCGGCGTGTGAACGGATAGAGATCACCCGGATATAGGCAGTGGTTCTCCTTGTACGATTTCCCGCGGCACGACAGTCCCCCGCCATCGACACTGTCCCGCTTTGCGCAGGTGGCGACACCGCCCAGCTCATATCCAACTGGAAGATAAGGATATAGGATATCGTGATGTTTCGACTGTTCACCATACTCCATAGAAATACTTACAGTCTTCGGGATGTTTTGTGGTGGAGAAACAGCCGTCCGCGGACATGTACAAAAGTAAGGCGCCACCCAGTGGCAGTTCCCTAACGCCGCTGGCGAGGAAGACCATCAGCTGGCTAATCGAAGGCTTGTAAAGTAGATACTTGTGAGGATTGTCTCGAAAATGACGGCCATTCTCCTGGTAACCCTTGGATCCTGGCACACCATAGGGTGGTATGCGACTGGCTGCCGGACTGGCATCGTGTCCGTGCAAGCCATGCGCCATGCTCAGCGGATTCGTGGCCGATTCCGTTGGCTCTCGCTCCAGCGTCTGCAGCATCCGGAACATGTCCATGGTCAGCTCCGAAAACTTCGCCTGCTCACAGGCAGAGCCCACGATCAGGATCTCCTGCAAGCTCAGCGTCATGTGCGGCGACCGCTCGCAGGGCGGCGTTGTAAGCGGCGATAACCTAGAACCGGAACCACTACACATAAGTCGTTGTAGTTGTGCTGGTCCACAAGCGATTGGTGGGGGCCCGTGCTTTCACAGAAGAATTGAGAATGTGGCGCACTAATGAGGTGACAAGGGTACGGAAGGAGAGAAAGTGGGACTCGTGTGTGTGGTGTGTGGGGGTGTGTGTTGGGATCGAGGGGGTCAAAACCATGAAATGATAAATTCTTGTGGGTGTGTGTGAGAATGCACCTCTCTGAAAAACATATTTCCTGTAGCAATGTACAACAAATATTCTTTCGAGGGTGCGAGATCAGGCAATAAAACAATCAACCTTAAGAAGTGGATATGTTTTATGGGCTTATATTTGTTTAGATTGTATTGTGTGTGTTTGTGTAGGTTAGTGGATGGTGTGGGTGTTAGGTTGGATAGATCATGGTTAAAGTGCATGACAAAATGACAAAGGTGAGTGTTTTCTCTGGTGTTTCAAGTCTTCTGTGATAAGCACAACGAAATTAACATAATCAACGGCAACGGAACTCAAGCAAAACTTGTATACCTACGCAAACAGAATATAGCGCTACCCAAAGTAGACTCTTATACATATAGATAGATTGATAGATAGATAGATATACTTTTGGCTACCCCAGAAGCTGTCCAAACTCCTCCTCCGCCGACGAAAGCACGGGCAATTTGTACGCGGTATGGGCACAAATTGTGCCAACGACTCACCTGTGCGATAATATGATGGGATTGGAATCGGCATGCAGTACGGCCACGGCTGCCTCGGCCTTGATGAAGCCCTTGATCTCCTCCAAGACCAGCGACCATTCCAAATGATCCTCCGGCTCGTAGCTGAGAAAACTTTAGGATAATCAAAGCATCGACACGGAAAGTATATTGCTACTCTTACGTGTTGGTGTACTCCTGTATCTGCTTCTCCAGTTCGGTGACCAGTTCGCGTACCAGCTTCATCTTCTTGAGCAGCAGACAGACGACAATGAAGCGGGCATAGTACCGCAGCTTTTTCACCATCAGATCGGGCCGATCCTCCTTGGCGGCCCGCGAGTAATACGCCCGTCCACGTATTGCCGCATAAAACTGATACGCCTCATTCAGGTAGTTGGTTTCGCTGGTTCTTAAGCTATAAATAGAACAGAAGTGAACATTGCTGGTTAATCCAAAGCAATGCAATACTGGTGCGGACTACTTACTAATAGTGATAATAGAGCTGGCCAATTTTGCTTGCTATCTCGCCAATCTGCCAGCGCTTCAGTCCGTACTTGGAGTCGAGCACCATGCGGTGTTGCTGCTGGAATTTCCACAATTTCGTATAGACATCGAAGGTACGTCCGAAATATGCTTGCCACTGCCGATGACCATATTGCGGCAGATCCCTGAAGCGAGTATAGGATTAGAATTTTGTATGCATAGGATTCTGCTTTATTACACTCACCTGAGCCCATTAAAGAGCTGCTTGGATTTCTCTAGCAAATGGCAAAACTCCAAGACTAGCTTTCGATCCTGTTCTTCCGTGGATTCCATTTTCACCATGCCGTTCTTCTCAACCTCCACCGCAATGTGTTATGTCTGTGAATCGGTTCTGCTGCAAAAATGCAAGAGTTGGAATAAGTATTAATCAAAAGTGCAACGAGTTCTCTCAGCCCCACTTGGCATACAAAATGAGCAGAGACGATGGGGAGATTCTATAGGCAGACTCACTCAAAAACTATCCCACAAAATAAACAAACTGAATCATGCAATTCTGCTATACATATGTATCCATTTATCCATCCATCCATCTATCCATTTATCCATCTATCCATCTATCCATCCATCCATCCATTTATGTATATATCTATCGCCCCTCGCAACGTGGCAGAGATGTCTGCCCACTTGAGATTCATTCAGCCGCTCATTCAACCATTGTTGACGTGGATAATGATAATGATGATGATGCCGTCAATGATGCTTTGCATGCAATGAAATGAAATGCCTATGCGGCTTTTTTTTCTCGTCCCCAAACCAATGCACATTAAATTTTTTAATTTTTATGTTCAATAAATCAGGGAGCAAAAACCGCAAAATATCGTATTTGATTTGGGGGTTTTTGTCTAAACCAAAAGACAAACGGCAAATGGTAACCGATCTAAAGGCATACATATTCGTAAATGTTTGAATGCACGAGTGCTCGTACTCGTACTATTCCCGTTTACCGGATTCATGGATTCATGAATGACCGGCACGATACGATACGACACCAATACGAATTCAATTAAAATTTCAATTTGGTAAAAACAATTACGATGCCTTTTAAGTGCACACGAACAGATGGATGAGATGAGATGGGATGGGATGGAAGCGGATGAAGATGAAATGGGATGAGACAATCGTTATTCTGGCGGTGGGGGGGGGGGGGGGGGGCGGACAGCTATGTATCAAAAGCTCAATTAATAACGCCCGACCAGGCGACCAGGCGAAATTGTTTGAACAAAAAACACAAGAGGGAAAGCGCCCACCGACCCCTGAATCCGAATCCGAACCCGAGCCCCTTACGAAAACCAGGAAAATGTCGAACAGAGTAAAAGAATAGTGGAGCTGAGCAAATGCACAAAAGGGTCGGCAGTGCAAATGGCGCCGCAGCGGCCACATTGATTTGGCTTTGGCCAAAACTAGGTCGCTCCATGGAGCACACAAAAACTTTCAATATGAGCTCATCAGCCAACAGCCAGTAGCCCGAAATGGGAACTGAAGATGGCCAGGAGATGGGGCTGGAGATGCGACTGGAGATGGGGCTGGAGATGATGTAAATGTAGTTTAGTTTTTGTGTGTTTGTTCGGGCAGGCAGTCAGTCAGTCAGGGACAAAGGAAGCTGCGTCAACAATGCGTCACCTCTGTAAGGGGTCGACCAACAAGTCAATTGGGCGACAGGACACAGGACATAGGACACACTCTAATGTGTGCACACGCTGATATTTATGGCGCCCTAATCAAATTAAGTTTTCATTTAGAACATTAAAGTGACATAATATGAAAATTACGCATACGCAGCGTTAACAAACAAGACGAGAGTGAAGTAGAGAGTAGAAGAGTAGAGTGGAGTAGAGCAGACACAATCAAACAGGGCTGACAGACAGGGCCAGCCGCAAGCCCACTCACTCACTGAATGACAGACCTCATGCCACTGCCACAGGCGGATGCTCCTGCTGCCCCAGCTCTCCTGCTCCTGCGCCTGCTGCTGCTGACTTCATCATTGTCATCATCATCGTCAGTAGAACTTAACCAACATCATCAGCATGTCAACATGTGGAAACCGGAAATGAAGAAACACAAATACTAAGCAAAGTCGTTGCCACTGCGATGTTGCTCATTAACACCCCCGCCCCTGTTCTTGTCCCTGCCCACGCCTTCCCTATCTTGTGCTTTTCTCTCTCTCTCTCTCTCTCTCTCTCTCTCTCTCTCTCTCTCTCTCTCTCTCTCTCTCGCTTTCTCTCTGTCTTCTAAGCACACATTTACAGTGAGTGCAGGGCAACGCTGGAATGTTGACTGTCGCACAGCTAGCAAATGTGTCGAAAACGTTTTGGTGAGGCATCTGAAAAAATACTCGGAAATATTGAATTGCAGTTTCAAGTAAAGCATCCTTAAGCATATTCCCATAAAATGTTAATATATTTCAGCTTTGATCTAGCTGATGCAAAAATGTACATCATTGACACTTTTGTCGCCTGTTCAGTCAGTCAGCAGTTAACGTGGCAAAGTTTTTCTCCTTTTTAGCGCTCTCTCCTCTTCTGCTGTTGCTGCTGCTTCTGTTGCTGCTGCTCCTGTTTTCGTACTTGTTGTTGCGTGTGCGTTGTTGCTTGTGTGACAATATATGCAACAACAGCAACAGCCACGCAACGAGAGCGAGTACAACTGTTGGGGAAAATCCCAATCCCAGTCAAACAAAGCGTGCAGCAGCAACAAAAAGAAAAAAAAATAAAAGGAACGGAACGGATCGGAGTATGCAACGCACTTTGGCGCCAGACGGAGGGGAAAGAATGGCAGAATGGGGAGCGGGAGTGCCGCCTTTTGACTGACTGCCAGGCGGAGGTCCTTCCATCTATTTGAGTGAATGTGTGCGTGCGTGCTTGTGTATGTGTGTGGATTTTTCAATGCCCGCCAGCACTCCTGAAGCAACAATACCAACAACTATTCGCTGCTACTCCGCGCTCTCTCTCTCTCTCTCTCTCTCTCTGTGCTGTGCTGCACATTTTTTTGCCCGTTGCCTTTTTCGTACACCCTTGAAGAGGAAGGGTATTATGGTTTTTCCTCGACGCTTGCAATGCAGATGGGAATTATTCAACAGTCCTCTCGTCATCCGATCCGACAGTTTTTTAGCTATATATTTATCTAAATATCTGCCAGTATTCTGATTTCTGGTGAATGTAGTATTTAATTGTAACTGCAACGATCGGTTCCCAATTTCATATTGGCCAAAGAAATAATCAGTGGGATCACACAACCCCAATATTTTCCAATAGAATATTCGATTTCCAAGGGTATCAACGACTTCGACTTCTTGTAGCTGTACTTCCTTTCTTTTCTTTCTTCTTCTGGCCGATGCGAGCCCTAGTTTGTGTGTGTGTGTGTGTGTGTATGTAAGTAAACAAGCATGCAGTTGCAGGAGGAGCGACCAGGAAAGACCACAGGAGAGAGAGTGAGAGCGAAAGAGAGAGAGAGCGAGTAAACTCCTCTGGTTGGTGTGTAATCCTTCAAAGGCATTGTAGGCTACACATTTAATGGCATTTTGACGCTGGCAACGCTGATAATGATGTTGTCGTACATGCTACGTCCGCATCCGCAGCAAACTTGAAGTTGTCTGCCCCACAGAAGCCTTTCCTCTCCTGCCCCTGCCCCTGCCCTTGCAATGCAATGCCCTCCTGCTCCCTTGCTCCCATGCAGGCCCCACCAGCCATTAGGACTTATGAATTTCGGTTTAACAATTGAGCAGCACAAAGGACACGCTGGCGGGAATCTGCAAAACTTTGGCATAGTTCAGCCTTCATAATTAATGGCAGCGCGGAAAAAAGAAAAAAAAACCCTGCATATATACATATATAAAAACCAACTGCTTGAGTGGCCCAACTTTAGCCTAATGATACGGACAAATGGACAGTCAGACAGACAGACAGTCGGTCCGAAAGTTACACTTCTCATATCTCTAGGCAGACATCTGAAAGTAGCTCCACAAAAGTGCACACAAAACTTTGTCCCAAGGCTGATACTGCTGCTGCTGCTCCTCCTTCGGCTTCTGCCAGCAAACCGGATGTGGAGTGGCCAGCGGAGAACTTTTTCCATAGCCTTTGGACATTTCACTCGTGTTACACCCCTACCCCCTGCCCACCCCTTTTTTTATATTTTGAGATGTTTGACTATTGCTGGAGGGCCATTTGAATTTTATATTTAATTGGCAATTGGCATATCCATTACATGCAGCGCCCCGTAGTATGCAACAAATTCGTTTTCCAATCTTACCTTATCATTGTTGTACCTGCTGCCGCCACCAACAACAATAGCAACAACAGCAGCAGTAATAGGAGGAGCAGCGGTGGTCCCCTCCGTCACAGACTATGGCAGGACGCCGACGCTAACAGCAGAACCGCCTTCACAGCCGTTTTTGCAGCTTATTGTTGCTGTTGCTATTGGTGTCGGTGTCGTTGTCGGTGTCGTTGTCGTCGTCACCGTGACCGCCGACGCCGCCGTTGCTGCCGCAGCCGCCGTCGAGCAATCAAATTAGCGTATGTTGCCGCTGCTTCTGGTGGCGCTCCCGCTGACGACGCCGTCTTCTAGCTTTGTTCCTGGCGCCCTGCACTTGACATATGTATGTATATTTCGGAGTCCGAAATCCCAGAGGATGAATGCGATTGATGAAACACTTTTCTCACTTTTCACAATTTCTTTCCCGTTCCGCTCGCGAATCTTTTTTTTTTTTGCCGGTTTGCAAGATTTCACTGTCCTCTGGGACGAACTGGCGAGGGCTCGAATGTGGGAATACACAGCCAGGTATTGGGGCAGCTTCAGTTACCGTTCCGAACTTTTGGACAATTTCGGGCGTTTTTCCTCGATTGCGGTGCCGTGCGTGTGGGGGGCAGAGAGTATGTGAATGGTGAAACGCTGCGACCGTCGCGTATGGCTGCACAGTATTGAATTTTTTCGCATTTACATTTTTAACGAGGAGGGTTGGGGGTTGGTATTGATTTTTTTGCGACTTTGACAGCTTGCTAGTGTCAGTGCTGGCCGCCAGGCGGCGTTTTCTGACAGTTGTCCACTCTTCGGGGGTGGTTAAACACTGAAACTCTCCACAGACAAACAGCTGATTGGAGAGTGGAGAGTTGCCGTTGAGGAAATGAAATTTGAATCTACCCGCGGAAAAAACATCCCTTTTGCTTCCTTTTTTACACTACATGAACACATTTTTTGAGTTTTATTTGCATTACATTAAGTAGATTAACATTTACATTTTGCATTACATAAAAGCGTTTTGAATTTTTGTTTTCCATTTTTGATAAAATTGCGACTAAAATTGTTGCGGTTTTTAGTGCCTTGCCCATTCACTATCACAATGAAATAAATTACATTGTTCTTGGATACAGTATACAATAAATATATATATATATACTATTCATGTGTATGTATATGTATATGCTCGTAAAACAATATTAGATCTATAGATTCATGATGGGTAACCATATTATATGGCAATTACGGATATACATATATATATATAATATATATAGTATAATCATCTAACTATCATTATAAGACGCCAAATTTTTCTCTCATTTGGAATATGCGCATAGCTTCAGTCTTTAAATAAATCCAAAACGTCGAATCTAAACGTCACTGCGTCCTAGTCGGTCCTAGTTGTATGATACATATACTATACAGTCCGTTTCAGAACTATAAGGCAGCTGAACAACGGGGCTCTTAACTTCTCTTAACTTTGAAGGGGTTTTCGGATATCATCTACTGCTGTTTCCTACGATTCTTACTCTTTATCGGTATTGTCATGTGGGATTTTTGCTGCCAGACTATGCCATAGCTATGAAACCCACTGTATAGTAGGTATACATACATACATTTATAGTTTGGTTAAATATTGATTCTTTGGTAAAATTTGGCTTGGTTACCATTTCTAATGATTTCGATGTACAGTGATTGAGTGGAGTGTAGAGTCAAGATACTCTTAGTGCATTCTGTGCATTCTTTAGACGGTTCTTAGATAGATCACCCTAAGTATTCCTAGTGTCACTTACAAACGCGTTGCCTCCGACACCGTGGACACATCCCCAGCCCCGTTGTGCACCTGTTGACTGGTGGAGGTTCCCACATCTGTCGTGGGCCGTGGCAGATGCGAGTAGTAGCCCATTTGACAAGAGTTCTGGTGGGTCAGCTTCTGGTTTTGGCTCAGCTGATATTGGGCCGCCTTGATAGCCGCCTGCTGCTGCGGAGACAGGCAATCGCAGGCGGCCAGCAGCTCCTCCGTGGACTTGGCCGTAATCGTGGTCGTTGTGGTGGTCGTCAGCTCGCCCACAAACTCCGTGGGCGGTGGGGCATAGTTCTCCACATCCCCGTAGGTGGAGAAGCGTCCGTAGGGATTGCGACGCGGCATCGAATGACGCTGCTGAGCGATTTGCAGCTTCACCGGCGGCTTTACGGCCACCGTGTCCAGATATCCATAGCCGAAGCCATAGCCACCCGCTGCCTTGGTGGCCAGATTGTCCCAGGACTTGGGCTTCTGCACGTAGGATATGGTATTGGGGTAGATCTGCGAAGGCTGAACTTGTGTGGCCGTCACATGGTAGCGCTGATGATAGCCCGGATGATGATGGTGATGGTGGGGCACCTGGTGGGCCTGCTGATGTGGATGCTGTTGTGGTTGCTGCTGCTGCTGCTGCTGTTGGTGGTGTGGCTGATCGTAGGATTGTCTGGATTTGGTGGAATGCTGCCGCGACTGTCCCGTTTCGCTCTTGGGATCCCAGAACAGAGTATCCGTGCTGATGGAGGTGGTGTAGGAGGCAGAGTCTGCAGGCGCAAACTCGCTGGAAGTGCAGGAGTGGAGGCTACAGTGACTGGCCAGGCCAGAGGCTAGATCAAAGTAGCGGGAACGTGTGCTCCCAGACTGGGACTGATTCGCATGGCATGGAGTCGGAGTAGTCTGTCCCTGCGGGGGATGATGGTAGTGATGGTGATGGGGCACTGGCTGCTGTTGCTGCTGCTGCTGTTGTTGCATCTGCTGCTGCTGCTGCTGTTGCTGCTGCTGCTCACGGCTGTGATGGTGATGGTGATGATGGTGGTGGTGGCCCCCTCCATTGGCACTGGGCGAGGCATGCGACTGGGACTTGGGTCTAATCCGCTGCTCCTTACTCTCCACCCTTTCACGCTCCCTCTCGCGATGCTTGTGCTTGTGCGTGTGCTCCTTGTGCTGGCGATGGCGGCGTCGGCTGGGCACACACTGCGTGTCGCAGCAGGGACTGGCCAGATCATAGGCATCGAGGCTGACATTGTCCCCGGCCGGCAGAGGACTCTTCTCCGTCGATTTCCAGCGAAAGTGCCCAAGACATGGATTACACGAATGCCCCACATGGTAGTGCTTCCCCGAGGCGGATTTCTCCTTCTCCGCCTTGGGCGGCTTGGCTGGAGGCTTGTGCTTTTCGCAGGTTCGCGGCGGAGGAGCAGGTGGCTTCACCGTGGCCCCTCCGCTGGTGGTGCTGTGGTACTGAGTCGGAGCGGTAGGGGTGGGTTGACTGATTGTATTGGTGTCCACCGACTCGGTGCGGTGCAGCATGAAGCGTTGGGCCGTCGGCTGATGGTCGCTACTGCTCCGCTGTAGGCCCAGGCCATCGATGTAGTCCTCGGAGCTGCCATGCGTGGGCCGGAGGACATAGCGATATGTGGGATCCAGATAGTGATAGGTGAGCATAAACTGTGCCGGTGGCGGGATGATAGCTCCTCCTCCCGCCGCTTGCTGGCGTGCAGCTATATTCCCCACATCCTCTGTGGACAGGGCGGGACGATAGAAACCCGTTTCGCCCGCTCCTTCAGTTGGGGAGACGCCTTCTCCATCGCTGGGCGATGTGTTGGCATTGGCCTTCTTCCGCGCGGGCAGACTGTGCGTCTTCCACTTGCCCTCGAGCAGCTCTCGCTCCCTGAGATGCACCCGTTCCAGTTCGTTCATCTTGTGCTGCAGCATGCTCTGGAGCTGAATGTAACGCATGTGGAGATCCACCTTAAAAGACATCAATCCATGAAGGATAACCTAATCTATGGAAGTGGCATTGTCTACTTACCTTCCGCACACAGTCCTCGAAGAGCACTACCATTCGCATCCTCGTATCGCACTGTTTGATGAACTCCACGATGGTCTTGTGATCGGCCTTCTCCATGTCCCTGCCATTGATGGAGAGTATCACATCGCCCTCTCGCATGCCAGATCTGTAGGCCGGACCGCCATACTCCACATAGTCCACGTAGGTGATCATCTCCAGCTCCTCGTCCCGCTTGTAGTGGATGCCATAGCTCTGCAGAGTGAAGCCGTATGTGTCGTTCTTCTTCTCCACAATGATGGTGCGACGGCGGCGATCTTCGTCTGGCTTGGAGGCCAGAAAGCGCTCCGACTTGTAGCGGCCCAGGATGTGGGTGGACTGCGATAGCTGGGGGATGGAAGGGGGGGATGGGGATTAAGTGTTGATTAGTGAGTGAAAGTTTCCTCTTGTGCTCTCAACTATTCCGGAGCAGCACTTCCGGTTATTTACACGTCTGTGCAATGTGGCACACCGAATGGCCGCCAGGTGCGGCCAGACCATAAAAATGTGGTGTTTGCTCAAAGGCCATACCCGTATCTAAACCTATTCGCATTCCACAAGCCCCCTGCCCACTGCCCCCGCCACCCATTCACTCCTGCTGCTGGTCCTTGGTTCTCTTCCTGCTTTTATTGAAAGCATTTCCATGAATACACGATGACGGCCCCCAGCACCAGCAGGCAACACTTTCACTGCCGACCCCCCACTACCACCACCACCACTACCACCACTACCGGCGGAGAAAGGGAAAAGAAAACCAAACAAGTTTCACATAAACACAGACAGATACGCACAGATGCGGACACGGCAAATACATAGATAGATAGAGCGCGCAGCTCTTTCATTAACGGTACATTGTGTGAATAACCGGACCCGGACTGAAAGGCTTACCCTCGGACTCGGCAGAACCTCCTGCCGGGCATTTTCTCGGGAAATTGTGCGGAATTACATGGACGTATAAAAATATACAACATTTATTAAATGTGAGGGATACTGTAATCGCAAGTCCTTTCATAATAAAGAAATTGCCGTTGAATAAACGAGATGATTTAATTGAAGATGGAATTTAAATTGTTGCAGATTTAGAGCTTTCAAGCAATGCCCGATAGCTGGACTTTATTTAAGATCCCTAAACACGAGAAATTCGGGAATGCGGCCCATAAGTTAAAGTAATCCAATCCAATCCTATACGGGGATGAGGGCGATGGGGACTCCACTATAAATACTCTATGGTATATTCCGTTAAAAAAGATTTCAGTTACAGTTTGGGTTGGTTGCTATGACTCTGAATGACATGAATTCAGAATCATCCAAATCCCCCTTCCCTTCCGTTGGTGATTTTTCCAATATGGTAAACCAACTGGTTAATTTTTGTTCTCCATAATTGCCTTGGCCAAAGTCAAGGCCTGGCCTGGCGCTGCTTCATCCATGCGGGGGCTGGGGGACGGACGACTCTTGTATGTGTAGTATATATGACAATTTCCGGGGCATTGAATTATTAACACTTGATCGAAGACGCCGCGCGGTTACTGAAGCGTAAACTATGCATAACGATGATAGAGAACAATAGGTTAAACAGCTGAGAGGGCAGCAGGCAGCTGCAATAAACAGGAGAAACAAAAAACCCACCACCAAAAGAAGCCAACCACCCACACACCACCCACCTATTTGTATCCAGTATCCATACCCTGGCCCACACTCCAGCACCCGCACTCGTACCCGCACCCGCACTCGTACCCGCACCCGCACTCGCACCCGCAAGACAATTTCAATTGAGGCAACGCTGCAGGACCTTGTCGCATTATGACTCAATAAGAGGACGGACACACATGGACATTTCAATTGAATTAGAAGTACTAGTACTCGTACTAGTACTAGTACTAGTAATAGTACGACTGTCTGCCACTTGGACATACCTGCGCATACTCGATCTCCTCATCGCTGGCATCGAGGCTCTTGTGGAACTTGAGGCGACCCAGGCTGCCAGTGCCATTGACATAGTGCGATGATGGCTGATGTGACTGATGGTGGTGCTGCTGCGACTGGTTGTCGTGGTGGTGGTGCTGCTGCTGTTGCTGGCAGGCGGCGGCTATCAGCGAGCCCACCGAGGTGGCGTTCGAGGCGGAGATGGAGACGGCGGCTGCTGTGGTGGCGGCACTGCTGGCCGCCGTTGCAATGCTCTGGCAGCTGCTGCTCATGGGCTTGCTGGCCATTGTTGTCTATTGATTTCTTCACGCAGTCATAATTATTGGGATCCCATTGGAGGAGCTATTCAAATGTTTGCCAGGCAGTCAGACAGCCAGGCAGCTCACGGAGCAAATCTGCGAGGCGACAATGGATACAGATACCGAAACCGAAACAGAAACACAAACACCGACACTGAGAAAAACTCACTTTTCACTGACTCTTGGCCTGCCGCAGAGAGAGAGTGACTAGGCCCCAACGAGTTGCGGTCGCTGGTAATTATAATTTGTCATTCCTATTCACAAAACTTTGCCCTGAACCACTACCATTATCAGTGGTATTTGTTGATGAAAAACTTTTCCATATTCGTGCGGAGCGGAGCGGCGCAAAGCGGTGCCGTATGCCGTGTGGGTCTGTTTCCGCTTGGTTTGTTCTACTTCCGTTGAAGTTTTGTGCCGTTCTGAACGTACGGTCTATCGGCGCCGACTGCGTCAAGAGCGGAAGCGGGAGAGCGGCGCATTGCACCCACAAGCAAGCTTTCAGCCATAGGAAAGACGTTAATATTTATGGCACATGTTGACTGCCACTGCTATATCGGTAAAAGTTATGCTCAAAATGCTGAAGCGCATGCGCTTCACAATGCACACGCATATACATATGTGTGAACATTAACAAAGGTAAAGTTATGATTCTTAAATATCAATTGGTAAATGTCTATATATTCCATTCCAGGTAAATATTAATATTCCACAAAGAACTTGGAAGTAAAATAACTAACAATTTCCACTTATTCCCCGATTGCCTCATTCAAATTCTAGCGCCACTTAACATTCCTCTGCTAACATGCGTCTAACATGCTCCGAATGCTCCATCTGAATGTTAATAGCCTCTGTAAGCGCACACATGCATGAAAAGACTTGTTTTTTTTGTTGCTGTTATTTTACAAATATATAATTTTTGTTTATAAATGGAATATTTGCTACTCCGCGAGCTCGCCTCCAGGAACCAACTGCAAAGGGAATTATTTAAGTAACTATACTCATACGAGGCGTCAGCACTACGCACCATTGTTATGTTGTTGCCATTTAACAGAATCTGGTCCAATTTCGTGATGCGGCGACCGTCTGGCGTATTTTCGTACTCCGTGACATCGTCCAGCAGCATGTTCACAAAGTCATCAAAGCCCAAGAGAGTGCCAACCATTTCCTTGTCGTTCTTCATGATAATGTGGATGCGGGAGCCAATGCATTTGTCCACCAACTCTGTGGAAAAACAAGGACCGGACAAGCCGGCAGAGACGCTGTAGCCGGCAAGACGGGTAAGGACCTTAACTATTCACTTACCCAGTGGCATCAGTGTAGCAATGTTTGCGGGAGGGGGTACGGCAGTCATCTTGCTTTGATTAACTTAAAAATTTGTTTAAATTACAAGTTTGTTTAAATTATAATATTTTGATGGAATTACCAATTTAACAGAGGCTGGAGAAACTTATCGATAAAACTGTGAGCATGACATGCGACGTAAGAAAACGTAATTGAGCAATGAAATGTCACGTCATTTGCAAACTTAACCGTGGGTATGGACATACGTATACCCTTTCTCAGTTGATTAATGTTAAAATTCTTTTTTCCCATCTGCTTTAAAACGTATTTAATATTGTATTTTGCACATAATTACATTTTTTGACCCAATAATGAATTTGATTAATATATTAAAAATAATATATCGATCCCGACACCCATTTTCAGTCTTTATAAGAGGACCAAAAACCGTAAAATTTTATGAGATAGAGACTGACTAGTTTCTGCAATAATTGGTGCCTAGTAACACAAACTTTTCTTAAATTCTATAATATCCTTTCCTAAGGGGTATGCAAAATGTTGCCAACTGTAAAATACGTAAGTGAGCATGGAATGTAACGTAAGCAACGTAAGTGAGCATGGAATGTAAGGGAAATTGTTGCGATGAAAAAGGAAATTGTTGGGATGATGATGATGTTGCCTCCACAAAATCCTTCAAAAAGTCCCAGTGTTTATGGGACTTATCGATAAAAAAAAATTAACTCACTTAACCCCCACACTTTAAACAGCTAAACATATTTCATCGATAACACCGCGGTCACACTGGTAGTATCTTAATCGTTGGATTAGCTGGCAACGCTAAACGTATGATTTAACAAATAATAAATAATATCAAAAATTGAGTAAATAGAAGCACTATATGGTGGTGTGCTGGGACGACGGGCAGGTTTCCTGCTGCTCACCGCTTACATAATGTCCGTGTCGCTGGCCCTGGGCGTGGGACATGCTGCCAAACTGAAGATTCTGGCGTCAAGTTCAAGGCAATGGCAATGGATGTCGTTGCGTCGATCATTGAACCAAGGTTAATTTCATTTAAGTTGATTTGCAGAGATAATTCCTGATGATTTCCTTACAATGCAGACTTGACAACGGCACTGCGACCCTTCTATTTTGCCGTACACCCCGATTTCTTTGCGCAGCATCCCGAGCAGCGAAACACCAACGAGATCTCCTTGAAATTGCTGAGCGAGCATCTCGAATCTTTACACGAGCGCAGGCCGCAACGGAGTGCTGATGCCCAAGTGCTCAAGTTCTATGTGCGCGCCAGTGCAGACGCCAATAAAAGAGATTCCTTCAGGCTGATTCAGATCCGAATAGACTGGCAGAGCACAAGGGACCCGAAGACATTCATTCAGAGCCTGCTGGAGTCGTGCAATCTCTCAACGGAATATGTGAGGACGATTAAAGCCCAGCCGGAATCACCAAAGAGCTCGGACACGAGCATGGCCTATAAGCCGGGCCAGGACTACCACTACGACAAGGAATTCTCCGAGTTCGAATCTCAACTGAGAAATGTGAGAAGATTATTCCCCTCTCTATCCGATTAATGTTGATCACTATTTTACCAACAGGAGAAGGCTAGCATGCGTCCTGTTCTGACTACTTGGCTGGAGGAAAACGCGGACAAAGCCAAGCAGCGGGCCAAGGAAACGGCCGAGCTGCAAGCCGAGATCAACAAGCTGCAAAAGGTGTTGGTGGAGAAACTGAAGCTGGGCGATGCCCGCTACGAATGCGGCTGGAATATCGAGCACTATCGCGGCTGCCTGAAGACCCTGGAGCGCCTGGCCAACACTCACTTGGCGGAGATGGCACCGCTGCGGGATCGTATTGTGGTCTTTGCACCCTTCACAGGCATCAGCCTGGAGGGACATGTCATGCTGTTTACCGGAGATGTGCTGAACAATTGGATCGACTTCATCAAGAACATTCCGCATCACGACACCTACCTAAAGGTGGTGCCCATCTACGAGCAGACCCTCTCGCAGGTGCTGCGCGGTATTCAGATAGGACGGCGCAAGTTCATGCCAAAGACGCAAGCCCGTGGCTATGCCAACTACCTCATGAAAGTGACAACATCGCTTGGCGACTATCTGGGCAAACAAAAGTATCCCAAGAACTGGCCAGAGACGCTGCAAGAGTTCACCATCGTCGTGGAATCAGAGGCGGGTCCTCTGATGGTCAGTCCAACAGGTCAATTTATCACCCCGGCCACCTGTCCGGGCTTGATACTAGTGGACTTTATCAGCCAGAATATGCAATCTTCGCGTGAGCTAATGAACAAGTACGCCGAGGACAAACACATCGAACAGGAGCTCATGGATGAGTGCATGGAGCATCTGCACCTGCAATCGCTGACCAAGGACGATGCTGTCACGCCGGATAAGATGATAGTCGCCCTGAGGGATCTGTCCCAGATGCAACTGCCTCATTTAAAAGAGGTCAAGCTTCATATAACGAACTACTATTCCGTTCTAACCGATGGAGTTGTGTGTATACCCTGGGACTTTATGCAGAGGTAGACTCTTACATTTTCTTGTGCCTTTTTATTGACAAATAAACATAGAAATAATTATTGAGGGTGTGATTTCTCTCTATCTACAGCTAGGCGGCATCGCTGCAATCTTCGACGCTCCAGGTGCACTCCTCTCGATGGGCTGCAAATTCAGATGCCTTGCGTGTGTAGACATGCCGCTCCAGGCCATCAAAGTGTATGGGATCACCGCCACAGAGCACAGAATTCTCGGTTGCTGCATCGTATAAGGACACGCCACCGTTGCGATAGACCACACGCCACCAGCTAATGTTGGTTCGGCTGTACACGTTCTTGCTAATGGCATTGGTCGTGTTGCTGGTTGCCAGCGGGGATGGCTCCATTAGGATGTACCGATTGCGCCAGAAGGCACTGTAGAAGGCAAACTGCGGTCGACTGTCGTTGCTGTGGCCACGCTGGACGTAGTATGCTGCCTTCTTCGGATCCCGCGCATTGCTGCAGATCAGATACGTCTGCGGGCACTCATATATGTAGGCATTGCTGTCGGTCACGTTCCGGATGCACACCTTACGCGCGGTGTACAACAGCTGCTCATCCGATGGAAGCTGCGCGTAGATCTGCTGTCGCAGAGACGCTTCCACTTCCTGCTCAAAGCTTGGCTGGTCGAGCAGTCTTCGCAGATTGTCTTGCATGGCAAGGCCCAAAGCATCGGCTTCGACATCGTTCTGTGTGAGCTCTTCACGCTGCAGCAACTGAAGGTTAGCCAGAGCCAACTGCGTAAGGCTGCCCGTGAAGTTGCCCAGACGCTCCACCACACTCAAAGGCGTCTCCAGGGCCAGCACCGCATCGTAGAGAACTTCCAGGATATCGCGCAGATAGTCCAAGGCACTAAAGGTCAAGCGATGGAGCAGCGTATCGACCAGCGGGAAGGCTGCGTCGCGACTGTCCGTGTGGAAAGGAGCTTCCATCAACTGTGCACTGCGGGAGATGAAGGCCTGATGGACCAGCTGTAACAGTGCTGCCGGTACATCCGAATTGAGAGCCAGTTGGTCGTAAAAATCCAAAATCTTGAGCGGGTCGTAGATCTGTTTGGTCTGCTGCAGCTCCTTCCAGAGTCCCGTGTAGATAGCTCGCTTCAGCTCCGGAGTCCGTGCTTGATTCGCCAATTGAAGCACCACCTGGCCACGCTTCCAATCGCCGCTCACCTCTGAGCGGATCACCGACTCTAGATTGCTGGATGCGGCACCTGTAAATGTCCCTGCCACGTCCGCTTCCCCAGTCCACACATCGATGTGGAAAAGCACTTCATTCGTAGGAGCGGATGCATTCAGGACTGCCAAAAGCTTGCTACTGCCGTTGCTTGAGAAGCTGTTGCCGATATCCAGTACCGCACCCAGTGCCAGGACCAGTAGTAACAAAACGCAGGCAGCCATAGCGTCTCAACTGTTCGGAGTTCTCTCCCAGGCCATGGTTTTATAGGTGAGTCGGAGATCGGCATCTATTTGTAGTTCATTTCATCCGGTATTTGCTCAGGGATCTCGATGTTGACCCGTGTGCCGATAATATCAGCAAAGGTATACAATGTTTAATTGCCTTTTGCACCCCGCAAATCTTAAGTCTCCTTGGGGCTGGTCCCTCCCAAAACATCATAAAACGACCCGGCACAGTGCACCAATTTCAAAAACAAACAGAGAGTGGAATTTTTTATTTGATTTGTTTGGTTGCGTTGCAGAGAGAATGCATAGAGCAACGACATAAATTCGCCTGGAAGACGTAGGGCCCAATCACTAAGCCAACAGCACATGGACTCGTCAAACCACCCTGCATACAATTTCTGAGCGATTGACGAGTCCCCTATGTAGTTTCTAACAATAATGCAACTATGTATGAATTTAATGTAATTATAAGTAAAATGCTTTCTATGAAAGTTCCAACTTAAACTACAGCATAAATCTGGCAATTGTTCCCCCGATATAGATACTATGCTGATAATTCATTATAAAAGAGAATGGGTCAAGTCGGCTTCAGGGTTTAAAACTTTTGAAAACGATATCTTGATTTCTAATGAAAGAAGATTGAGAGTTAAACCTTTTGATAGTAGAAACAGAGCTCTGTATTCTTGCCGCAATCAATGGTAATTCATTACGTTATTATGCATTGTATTTATTGAATAAGCTGCTGAAGAAGTACGACTTCAAAAAAGGCTCTAATCTTTTAAAATTGTCTTATGAGGTCCGATGTTCTTCTGAGTATTTAATACTCAGTAAATCATTTGGCTATGTTAGCAGTAGTTTAAAACTTAAAGCTCTTTCTAAAAATTTGTATTTTTCATAGACATAGATGTGAGACTTAATTATTTAAAAATTAATTATTTAAAATGAAGTTATATTGAGTCGACCCATAAAGTTCGGACCCTATTACATAATTTAGGTATTATTTTATATTATTTTAAAAATTTTTTTACATATGTACGTACATATATGAACATATTTAAATAAATCAAGCAAATAATAGCTTTTATTTTATTTCCCTGCAGCCCATACTTCATTTATTTTTCGGCGGTCAGGTCCAAAAGCCATCCGGCTCAAAAAAAAGTTAAATTTTTAGCTCTGACGAGGCGCGATCCGAAGGCCTGGCAGCACGCATCAAATTCGTCGTATAATGCATATGAAACGCCACCTGAGGAGACAATTGTCAACTATGTAACACGTAGTTCACGATTATCCCGCTAGAGGGCAGTTTCCCCAATTTTTAGTTCTCTGGTTCTCCGGCATCTGGCGTATTATTTAAAATGATTTTCGTGAGATATTTCGTTATTTATTTAATTTTTTGTTCAGAGGCGCATGAAATTTCTTATTTCTAGTATCACAAGTCTTCAAAAAAAAAAAACGCTTAGAGGCTAGTTGATGCTAAAAATGCAAAGCAAGGCTACAATTGATTGAGTTTGTCTATCTAAGAGCTAAGGAATTGACATTGACTGATCCTCTAGAGCTTCGTGGAGTTGCGCGATTTCACCGATCTGCGCAAAATGCTCGAGCGTAGCTCTCCGCCTGTGGAGGCAGTAAGCGAGGCTCCTGTTTGAGTGCCCCTCACGAAGCCCTGGGAACGGACTTCCACATCAGTGTTCCTTCTCGTCTCCTCGTCCTCGTCCACCTGTTTGGCCAGGCAGGGGAAGTCCCAAATGCTCTGACCCCTGCCGAATTCCTCCCCATCACTGAGGGTTTGTGGCAAATCGTGATTAAGGGTCTCCGGAAGCAGCAGCGACAGCAGGCCACCAAAGATGCCCAAAAAACCCAGAATGATCAGCGGCAGAGCTGTGGAAATATTGGCCAAGTACACGACGAATGGTGCAATGATGCTGGCCACATATCCCATGATGTGGATGAAAGCCACGGCCTGGGCACGCACCACTGTCGGCAGCACCTCAGCCGCCCACTGAAGTCCAATGTTGTAGCTGATATTGACGAAGAAACGACCCATAATGGCCAAGGCGGCGGAGTACACCCCGACGGGCACAACGGTTGCCAACAGACTAAAGATACCGCTGGCCACCATGGAGCCACAGGCCAACCAGCGACGTCCAAAGCGATCCAGGGTCACGGTGAGGAGAGTATCAGCCGGCAGCTCGGTGAAACAGGCCACCGTGAAGGTAAAGAAGATGTCCAGCCCCAGGGAGCCGACGTTCCTCACATGCCCGTCGAACACTAGTGAGATGGCCATCCAGATGACGATGAGCAGCAGAGTGGTGCGACGCAGGCGGGGAGACTTGAACAGATCCAGGACGGAGTAGCTGCCATTCTGGGCCTCCTGCTCCCGCATGCGACGGCAGCTATCAGCAAAGTGCTGATACGTCTGAGCGGGGACCTGGCGGCCGTTGCGTCGCTCCAGCTTCTTGAGTATTGATATTGCCTTGTCCACCTTGCCCTGAGCGACCAGCCAACGTGCCGACTCCGGGACAATCAGGGGAGTGAAGATAACCAGCAGCAGCGGGGCGGAGGTGACGATCGTTAGCAGCTTCCAATCGGCCACGAAGTAGGCAATCCACGGCAGCAGGCAAGCGGCGCCCGTGAAAAATATGGCGATAGACATGTTGGCGACAAAAGTCCGATATTTGGGACCCACATACTCCAGAACTGGAAGAGAAATACAAAAATAATCACATGGAATTCCATTTGAGGTGGCAGCTTGCGTACTTACCCAGTATGTACATCATGGTGAAGCAATTGTCGAAGGCGAATCCCACAAAGAAACGCATGGCAGCAAATTCCCAAAAGTTGTTGGCAAAGGCAGTGCCAACGCCGGCAAAAAGGCCTATAAGATTGGTGCCAATCAGTGCCGGAATGCGGCCGTAGCGATCCGCCACCCATCCAAACAAAAGGCCACCCACGATGGCGCCCAGAAAGAAAATGGATTGGGCATAGGTGGGCAGGGCGGCATCATCGCACACCCAATTCTGCTCCGTGGCTATCGTCGAGTAAGGTATCTCCGTGTAGTTGTAGGACCAGCCGTGGCGACACTTCACCTTCGGCCACTTGGGATCGGCCATCACCTTGCCCTGGGCCATAATTTCGGTATAGTTCATGTCGTACATGTAACAATTGTTGTATTCCCCATTCATCATGGGTATAGAAAGCGCAAGTCTGTGGATAGGAACGGAATGGAACGGGGTAGACGCTTAGTTTTGGGTATTCGTAGTGGCTGCAATTAACACATCCCCAGGGTCAGGCGTCGGATTGTCTCCGTCTGGCTGAGTATTCAGTTCTCAGTAGCTCTAAGCCATGGCCAACACTTCTGCACTGCGTATACAGCGTATGCTGACACGCAGACACTAAGAGCATGCATGTACGTGTATCTGTACGACAACTTAATTATCATGATCTTGAAGGGGTACTTGAATATGCGGTTTCAATTCGAAACGTTTTCGGATACACTTGAAACTTAGAATGAAGATTGATCGTGAAAATGTAGGGATATTGATGGATGGTAGGGAATTTGCTATGAAATGTGGCTGTGGCTAATAATTAAATAAAATACAAACGCCAACTAATATATGATTGGATATTTCATTTGGGAAGAGGGAAGAATCACTCCCGATCATAGAAGTGTACAGAGCTGTTACAACCCTCGTAGATATCTATCAGATATTCCATTTTGAGACAACTACGATTTCAATTAACTATCCACTAAAGTTATGAAGTGTTTTCTGGCATAACTGAAAGCGTGTCCAACATTCGTTACCTCCACTCCACACCACTCCATCGTAAAGCGACTCCGCCACACAACATTAGTCTTCGTGATGGCTGTCTGTGGTGGATGTTGATGTTGCTTGTTGCTACTCGAATTCGTACACTGGTAGTGGTGTGCGGCACGTTTTGGGCCTGCCTGGCCTGCTGCGTTGTCGCAACATTCACGCTGCGCTGCCCCTAATTAGACGGCCCACTAGCTGACTAGTACTTGTATTTTATCCAACTCAACTCTCTGCTGGGGGAAAACCCTCACTCTTTTGCCACTGCCAGTGCCAGTGGCAGTGCCCAGGAGTGGGGGCTGGCTAGTAACTATCTAATGCTGACCACCCCAGCAATTATACAGATGAACGAACGTTTTGTAAGGTTCTTTGCCTTATTAAGCCGTCGCTTTGACTGGAAACTCAATCATGGCCCAAGGTCAGGCAAGCCGTTCTAAGCCAACTTGGACGCATTAATGACTGTTGTTCTGTTGGTCAGAACACTTGAACTCAAACTCGAAATTCGTTTCGTTACGTTTCATTCGTTTTAGGTGCTTTTCAATTCAAATCGAACGTTGAACAACGTTTTAAGAGTTGCAATTTTTCTTACTTTATAATTTGACTATTAGAATTGTGCGGATTTTGGTCTTGGTCAAATGGGTTTGCTTTGGTTTGGTATTATCCACTTCGGTTGGGGTTCAAAAACACGCACACACAGCCCCGAACCGGTATTAGCCTTAGCCTTTCGATTTCAAGGTGATTTGGGACTATTGTCGATCGATCGGTCGCTTGTTAGTTTTACTCGTACGAGTGTGTCTAGTAATCGATCAAGTGCTGTTTTTTTTTTTTTTGTCTTTTTTTTGTGAAAGTGAAACGGAACCGCATTGCTTTGATTGCTATTTACGCACAATGAGATTGTTTCCGGATGGGATAGTTACTTGTTCAAACAGGTATTCAAACGGATTAGAATGCAAGCTAGAAAGGAGATTGAGGAACAGAGGGAAAGCAATGTTTAACATTTCTTGAAATGAAAAGAAGCTGAAGGGTAAGCCATAGAAATGTCTTAAATTATACTTCTGAAACGCAGCGTTCAAGCAATATGTATATGCAAGTGTTCATTATCATTTGAATAAACACGATATCTTCATTATAGTTTAGCACTTACGACAACGACAGCCCAGCCACTGAAGTACCTCGTACCCATCAGCCGTCGTCTGTGCCAGTAAATAATCAATTTTTCCATTTGTGGAATATTTATGGCAGATTACGTGAAGCCTAGCTTGAGCTTAAGCCATGGAACATGACTACGAAATGGCCAAAATGGTGCCTTGCCTTGGGAAGGTGTTAGATTTTATAAAGGGGAAAACCCAGTGACTCACCTGGCCTCCACATCCATACCATCCAGCTCTGGGACATGGCACCAATGCTGTTCGGGTATCAGGGTGAGAAAGATCTGCGAGAAGTACACAAAGGCCACGAAGAACGAGAAGGGTATCATGCAGATGAACAGAATCTTCTGGTATCTGCCGAATTCCCCAATCAGCGGCAGTATGTCATCGAAGTCCATGCTGGGTTGGCTGCCATTGTTGTCCCCGCTGTTGCCACTCAGATCCTGACCCTTCTTGTTGCCCAAATCCAATTGAAGTTCCTTTGTGGTGCCGCCGCTCTTCCGCCGATGCAGATTGTCTGCACCTCCGCCTCCGCCATGCGGGTGTTCTTCATGATTGAATGCTTCATTGACGAAGTATGCTTGCTTGGCCTGACCTTCCATATTCTTGGTAAGCTATATACGAGTATATATTTATGCAACCTTGCTTTATTCTCAGAAAAACTTCACTTTGTGCAGGGCTTTGGGCTTTGGGCCGACCGACAAATGCAAATGCAAAAAAATAAAAAATCCAAAATTCAAATCGAAATCCAATTCGAAATTGAAACCGAAACAGAACTCGTGTTCAAAAGCTGACGGCGCACGCGCGCAAATTCGTTTCTGTTCTGCAACTGAGTGAGCACGCGCGCCAAATGTCGTTTTTATATAAGCTCCGCTCTGCTCTGGTCCGGGCTTGCTGCTGCTACTGTTGCTGCCGCTGCTGCTGCTGCTGCTGCACTTGCTGCTAAGAACAAGAAACCTACCACCGCTGCGGGGCAGGCAGCCGGGCAGGCAGGCAGGCAGGCGAAAGTTTGATTCGAGCAGCTGTTTTGTTTGGTTCACACAGCTGGCAAACCGGTTAAAATCGGAATCAGAATCAAGAGTCGGCATCGGATCGGGTAATGGACACTGGCGAGCCCCGAAAACGATATGATCGCCGATCTTATGGGCGGCATTTGGTAGCGTTATTTTTAAGCCTGGCCTGACCAAGCATGACTCCACTCTGCACCCATCAAGAGAGCACCTCGTGCTCCGAGGTGGTTGCACATCTTCGAGCACAGCTGCTGGGTCGCGGGCTTTATTAATAACACCCCAAAAGTCGGCATAATGCTTGTGATTCATGCTCAAACCATTTCGAGGATTGAGGAAATTAGCCAATGATATTATTTGTTCAATTCGTGCACGAGCGAACATATACGTCAGTCCATTCATAAATTGCCAACAGAAGGAGGGGATTCAACTCTCGTCGTCAAAGACATTAAGCGATCTATATAGCCGAACAGGTTCTCGGGCCTTTAAAGATGCTTATTTTGCGGTATTATTTATCGTTTCGCTTAACTGTTAATTTGTTCAGAATTAATATTTGGATGTGTTTATGTGTGCCTGTGTGTTTTTATCTTAGTTATATACATTTTTGTGTGTTTCTGTTCAATTATAAAGATACATTTGTTACAAGGATCTCCTCCGCCTCCGCGTCCGCACCGCTCAGTGCACATGCATGCATTTACAATATATTAAATATGAAGTCGCACCCTGATTGAATATATCAAATAATTTCCAATCCTCATTACAACTGGACGACAACAAAAATATTGTTCTCTTGACCGCTGCGCCGCTTGAAACCAGTTTAATCTTGCTTTATAAATTACAGTATTTTATACTCGGAGTATTATACTCTTGCAAATTTGATTAGAAGTTTGCACATGCATTGAAGATATGAATTTTGTTGATTGCAATTAAAAGATAATTACATATATGTACTTATGCCATCGATATGCAAATTGTAATACATAGAATAAGAATCAGTTCTAAATTCAAATACCGAATGGGGATGATCTAGCAATAGATAGTTTCTTTTTTTTTTTATATACATATATGTATAAGAGTACCTCCAAAATCTAAGTGTATTTCAACATTCGAAGCTAGCCTTCCTTTTCTTTTCTTCTCTTATTTTATTTGAATTTATTTCATTTTATTTTGTTTTTGTTTTTGGTTTGTGCTACGTATTTCATGTTTTAATTAGATCTGTTTTGGGAGCTATTCCAAGGACTTTTGGCCAGTGTGTGTATCTATTGCCAGTTGTTGGGGAGTTAATAGAACGACTCTCCGAACAGAGATCTATAGCGAGATAGTGTCATATGGCTAATTTAATTTTTAATGTGTGCATGTTTAAGCGTCTGGTGGCAGGTGTCATTTGGATTGTTTCACATTTAGAAAGCTGCAGCTAATTAAATGGGTAAACTTGTCCTTCTACGGATAAATATGTATGTATGTATGTATGTGGGGTGGGTGTTCTCTGGAGACTCTCTTCTCTTCTCGCTCTGTGAACTTTTGGCGTGGCAAGGTTTCGTCTTTTAACTTTTATACGACCTTCAATTGAAAACACACACAAAAATAATTGTATTAAATCAAATTTCATTTCCGTTTTGATTCACGTTTCGCTTAGTTTTCTTGCTTCTGCTTTGGCCGCTTTAGCCTCACTCCCCCTTTTCTCGACTCATTTCTGTGTATGTATTTTTTATATTAATTTTATTGGATTCCATAATACATAAGTAATACGTTTTAATGAGTTTGGAAGTGTTTCGAGAAATACTTGGCCTCTTAATTAAATTGAGGGGAAGTAAAACGTTTAGGCTTGGATGCACGCGCTGGACTTGGCGTAGAGGTGCGAATGAATGGAATGGTGATGGTGATGGCGATGACGCCAAAAACGAATAACGAATGAGTCGGCAGGGAGCAGGGAGCAGGGAGCTCATCGACACAGGACGGACAGCACAGCTCTTTCATGTCATCGTGAAATATAAGTGCTACCCAAGAGAATTATTGTTTTTTGCTCAATAAATTATACAATTAAATCACACACCCTTGCTAATCGATGTCTGCGGTTTCGCCTATCATAGTGATAAGATTTCGAAATGGTATTACAATCTATAGAACAGTGCTATTTAAAAGGAGTACATATGTACATATGTATGTATGTATTAGCTTTTTGTTTTGATTATTAATTAAAAACATTTATAAAGATATAGATAAAAGTACTAATCCGTCAAACAAAGCACTATCTATCTATAATAAGAGTAATCTTTTTGTTGATTAGAGTTTCTCGGCTTCTATGAAAAGTTTCTTACAATATTTTTCTTAGTCGTGGGCTCGTCATGGCTCAGATCGATAAGCTTACTACGAACTGGGAAAATCTGGCCATGATAAGGCTATATAACTCATTCTGGGCCAAATCAATTCACATTTCTAGGTTCGCTCGAAAGTTGCTTATCGATTGAAATCGAAATCGTTCCTTTCCTTATCGAAGATCGGTAGCATCGCCACTATCAATATGTAATAAATTACCCTGGTTTATTCCAGGCGCTGGGTAATACAGCACCGATAGTCTATGAAATATGATCACCACATGGTCGTCGAATAAAGTATAAAAGCCATTGGATTCTTGGTGAAAACTTTAGTTGAAGTCAACATGAAATTCGCTTGCGCTTCGGTTGTGCTCCTTGTCGCCGTTCTCGGCGCCCAAGCCGTGGATTGGAAGTCCGTGAAAAATCTGAACATCGAGACTGATGCCCCGAAGATCCGTCATGGTGCACCCACAGGTCGCATCACCGGTGGCACTCTGGCCAGCCGCAACCAGTTCCCATACCAGGTGGGACTCCTCCTCTACGTTGAGGGCGGTGCTGCCTGGTGCGGCGGCACCCTGATCAGTAATCGTTGGATTGTGACCGCTGCTCACTGCACGGACAGCCTGACCACCGGTGTGGATGTCTATCTGGGCACCCATGATCGCACCGATGGCAATGAGGAGGGTCAGCAGATCATTTTTGTGCAGAAAAAGAATGTGATCGTGCACGAGAACTGGATTGCCGAAACCATCACCAACGACATTTCCCTGATCAAGCTGCCAGTGGCCATTACATTAAATCGTGCGCCTTGGATCTCGTATCTTCTCAGGAATCCGTTTTAAGCTGATTCTTCTTTTTGCAGAGTACATTCAGCCTGCCAAACTGCCGGTTAAGGGAGACACCTACAATACCTACAGTGGGGAGACTGGTATTGCTTCCGGCTGGGGCTTGACCAGCGATTGTGAGTACCCTACTCGTAGTACTCTCTGATCTCCCCTATTCATTTCATTCCACTTTCCTTGGATTAGCTGCCACTGCTGTCACCGATATTCTGCAGTTCATTAAGGTGCCAATCATGTCCAACAGCGGCTGCTCTCCCTGGTACTTTGGTCTGGTCGGTGGCACCAACATCTGCATCAAGACCACTGGTGGAACCTCCATCTGCAGCGGTGATTCCGGCGGCCCCTTGGTGTTGGCCGATGGCAGCAACACTCTGATCGGCTGTACCTCCTTTGGCATTGCTTTCGGCTGCGAGGTGGGATGGCCCGGTGTGTTCACCCGCATCACCTCCTTCCTGGACTGGATTGAGGCCAATACTGGCATCGCCAACTACGGAAACTAGAGGTGGAAATGTTTTCTAAATAAATGTTTCTCTTTTGTGAAAAGAATTACATACATTTCTATGATTTCATTGACCAGTATTTAAGGGGAACTTGTGAGATAGAGTAGAACTGGTATAATAAGATCAAAGTTCAAATTCACTAATCTCCCTAGTCGTGGGTTCAGCATCTTTATATTTGATAAGCTTACTACGAAAAGATAGATCTCACCATGATAAGACAATATAACTCATTCAGGGCACACTTCTGGTTTTGTTTGCGCTCGTTTCTTATCAAAGAAACCTTATCGATTATTGGTAGCATCGCCATTATCAGAGTTGGCCTTAATCTATAGCAAATCACAATGGTTTATTCCTGGACTGTGGGCAGCACCATAGACACAGTATAAAAGCCCTCAGGTTCTTGCGAGCAAATCTAGTTATAATCAAAATGAAATTCGCTAGCACATCGATTGTGCTACTGATCGCTATTCTCGGCGCCCAGGCCGTGGATTGGAAGTCCGTAAAGAATTTAAACATCGAGACTGATGCCCCGATGATTCGTCATGGTGCACCCACAGGTCGCATCACCGGTGGCACTCTGGCCAGCCGCAACCAGTTCCCATACCAGGTGGGACTCCTCCTCTACATTGAGGGCGGTGCTGCCTGGTGCGGCGGCACCCTGATCAGTAATCGCTGGATTGTGACCGCTGCTCACTGCACGGACAGCTTGACCACCGGTGTGGATGTCTATCTGGGCACCCATGATCGCAGCAATGCCAAGGAGAAAGGACAGCAGATCATCTTTGTGCAAACTCGGTACGTGATCGTGCACGAGGATTGGGCTCCAGCGACCCTTAGCAACGACATTTCCTTGATCAAGCTGCCAGTGCCAATTGAACTGAATGGTGGGGCATATATGTACATATATCTCTTTATTCTCCGGAATCCTAGCTAAGTTACTTCTTCTTTTGTAGAGTATATTCAACCCGCCAATCTGCCCGTGAAATCGTCGGACTTCAGCTATGAAAACTACAGCGGGCAGACTGCCATTGCCTCCGGCTGGGGATTAACCAGCGATTGTGAGTACTTTCGTGGAGTTCTCTGAAGCGGTTTTCAATCCTATTTCATTCTAATTAGCTGCCACTGCTGTCACCGACATTCTGCAGTTCATTGAGGTGCCGATCATGTCGAACAGCGGCTGCAAGAGAAGGTACTTGGGCATGATTAGCGACAACCACATCTGCATCAAGACCACTGGTGGAACCTCCATCTGCAGCGGCGATTCCGGCGGCCCCTTGGTCTTAGCCGATGGTAGCAACACCCTGATCGGTGCCACCTCCTTTGGCCTTTCTGTGGGCTGCGAGGTGGGATGGCCCGGGGTGTTTACACGCATCACATCCTTCCTGGACTGGATCGAGGCCACAACTGGCATTGTCAACAATGGCAACCAGGCATAGTGTGTGAAACAGCTAATTTGGCTTATATAATCTTTAATTTATCTTTAAAATATTTTGATTATCTGTGCATTTACGCTCTCAGAGTACACAAAAATTGTTTATATGAATAAATTTCTTTTGCTAAAGTTAAAGATACGCACAGTAACATGGACAATAGTTTTTTGCCTATTTATTACGCATATTTTCCCGAAAAAAAATGTAGAGCATAACCCTAAGTACTTTAAGCATTATTCTGTAGAGATTATCTAAAAATATCTAGACTTGTCCCAGCTAAAACTAGTATCAATTGGTAATTTGTTTCGTTGTTTCATTGCTTGGCCTCAAAACATTAACTTTTTCCCAGAATTCAGAAAGTCTGCTTTAGGGTCTGGATCCGACTAGAATATGATTCTGAATAATATTTTGTATTTTTTTCTAGTCATTATAGTATATTATAGAAAATAGTTTGATGCAATCACTTTTTTATTATTATTTAAAAAAAAAAAAAAATTGTATTAAAAAAAATTGCATTGAAAAAAGTCAATGATTTACATAATACACATAGGCAAAAACAGGAAGAAAATATCTGTTTTCATTTCGACGATATTAGTTTATATAAGCTAGAAACGGCCGTTTCACCCACTGTGCAAGGACGCGTAGTTGTCTTAAATTAATTTTTTATTTTGGATTACAGGAAGTAAAACTCGTATTCGGACTTGGGCCTGGGACGAGGGCGCTGGCGCTTATGCTTTGACATGCTGACATCGTCGGAGAGGTCCTCTTCTGAGCTGGGACGCACGTCCAGCTCATCCGGCTGATCATCCTCCTGCTGATCTTCCTCCTGCTGCTGTTCTAATCTTCGACTCTGGCGGGGCTTGCCATAATCTCTCATATACTGATCGAAGAAAATCGCCTCCGTTGTGTCCTGATGGGAGTTGACGCCCGTCTCGTCGCTGATCCAGTCCAGGTACGAGGCCACCTTGGTGAAGGCTGCCGGATAGCCGCGATCGCAGCCATAGATGCTGCCGAAGGAGGTGATCCCCACAAGCACTCGCTTCTTGGATTGTCGTCGCTGCAGAACCAGAGGACCGCCGGAATCTCCATTGCAGGTGGAGCGGGAATTCCTTCCGCTGGTGCAGATATTGGTGCCGCGATAGGAGAGCGGAAAGTTTGTCTTGCACGTCCTTCCATCGATGATCTGCAGCTGGACATACCGCAGGACATTGCTGATGGCATGGACGCCAGTGGCATAGCGTCCCCAGCCAGAGGCGATGGCCAGCTTGTTCTTGAAGTTGCGGTACTCGTAGTGCCGCTTGGGCAGCTGAATGGGATGGATGCGATCTGGAATTCAATTTAAGAGGTATTACTTCCTTATAGTCTCCAAAATCTTTTGTCCTTACCATTGAAGCTAACCGCATGTGGCAGTCGAATCAGGGCTATGTCATCCTTCAGGCGCTTGGGATTCCATGTGGGATATATGTGAAAATTACTGCTGGGCACCATCATTCGCACCTGGCCCTTCTCTTTGGCGTTCTTGATCTCGTTGGCGCCCAGAAAGACCAGAGCGCGTTTAGCCCTGTAGGGGAACAATCGGTTAGGGGATGGGTTTTGTGGCAGATATCATACCATTCGTACATGTCCACACAATGCGCCGCAGTGAGCACATGCTGATCGGAGATCAGAGAGCCTCCGCACCAGTATAGACCTTTGGGACGCTGAAGCAACATGCCCACCTGGTAGGGGAAGCAGTGAGGATTGCCCACGTTGCCGCCGAATATTCGATCCATGGCCATGGCCCCTTCGGGCAGCATCTTCTCTAGCAGCGGTGTGGTCTCCAGATTCAAGACCAACGGCTCTTTTACATCCACATCCTCGTCGCTGTTCCCATTTCCTCCCCCATTGATGCGGCTCTCCAGGTTGCTGGCACTCGTTTCCGCATCTTGTTCCATGGAGGAGGAAATGGAGGAGGAGGAGGATGGAGACTGCGACATGGCCATGCCGAACGGTCCCGGATACATGGACACTAAATACATTGGCTTAACCTGTTGCCAGTCCAGTGCCGCTGCCACGCCGCCGAGGGAGGTGGAGGCGGCATAGAGCAGGGCAATCCAGGTGAGCAGCTTCGTTTCCGATTGCGGCGTGGCGTGGTTCCGATTTGGGGATCGCCTCCGAATGTGATTCGTTATTGTGGCAACAATGAAGGAGGAGGCACCTGCTGATTGTGTAAACATTTGCGTTGCTTTGTTCGCGCACGCATTTAACTGTTAATTGCGATTAATTTAGTGGCACTTTTGCACTGCTTCCTCCTTTAATGCATTGGCCCCCGCCGCCCCACGTCTCTCGTACGATCAGTCGGTCGGTCACTGCGCTGTTTTCCCGTTTCGAAAAGCCGTTACGCTGGACAACGCGTTTGTAATCTCAGTTGCTACCGCTACCGCTACTACTGCTGCTGCTGCTTTATTGCTTGCCACCTTGCCACTGACATGAACACCGATGAGCGTCTCGTAAGGTACTGGTGCGGCGCGCGCCGCTTGCCAGCATTTTTATAAACTCTTTCGCCAGCCATTTCTTCGAACCACTTTAATTATTTCATCTATTTTGCTGCATTAATTTGGCCCCGTCAACGCCACTGCTGCCGCTACCTCCGCCGCTGCAGCCGCATTTTGTGCTCGCAATTGTATTGCAGTTGCATCAATTTCATTTAATTTGACTGCATGTCAATCTGCATATGCTCTCATCTCACTCTCGCTTACTCCCATCCTACTCCTTCATTCCACCTTCCACGGCAGCTATGATGTGGTCACGCTTGCGCTTTTTACCGTTTGACAGAGTCACACAGGGCATTGCATTCTTTCTCTCCATCTGCCATCTCCTTCTTCCTCATTCATTCAAAGTTTGGCTGCCCTTTTGATCGGTTGTCTCCCTCTTGACATAGTGGCGAAAATACCCACGAGTGCGTGTGTGAATGTGTGTGTGGCTGTCTGCTGCCTAGTTGTTTTACCATTTAAATTGTGTTTGAAGCTGTAACTCGAGTTATCTCCCCGTTTTGGTGCTATTACATCACGCGTACAGAGCTCTTACTCTCTTAATCTTCATTATGCAGTGAGAGGGAATCTCTGTAGTGCAAATGCTTTCATTGAGAAAAGCGCGAGATAGAAAGAGAGAGCAAGAGCGGCTAGCGGTGAGTAAAATAATAAGATTACACGATACAGTTATAATTTTCCATTTCAGTCTCAGACAGTCTCGCATTTCATCTCTTCGCACAGTGGGCAGTGGCTTGTTGAGCTCTTGTTTTCCCTGCGTGGGTGTAGGAAATCAGTTGGTATTCCCACAGCCCACAGTGCAGCTTCTTTGACTCTGCCAATCTCAAGGTTATTGCCGCCGGGTCTTTCTGTCTGTCGCATGCTTGCCATTTGCTGCTGTGTGGCTCGTAAACAAATTAACAGTTTTCCATTGATGGCCTGGTTGGTTGCATGTGGCATGTGCAGAATTCTTAGCAGGAAATGGAAGTGCAGCATTAAAAATATGTACTTTTAATTAAATTAATTCGTGCACCGCCTGCGGCTGCCAAGAAATAACTTTTATTTGGTGTTGAAAGTATTTCTGTTGCCTGTCTATTTAGGAAATTACTGCTATGGTACTGCTGCGGTCTGGCCTGCGCCTAGCCAACCAAGTAAACAAAATCGTCTTGTCTCGTCTCGGTGATATGTTCGAATCGAATTCGTCGGTAATGAGGCTAAAAAAACATAATCCGCGGCACCACCAGCAATAACAAAAACAATACAATGATTATGCAAATGCATGCTCTACACCCGCCCCGCCCCCTTTCTCTACCCCCTCTGTATCATAACACCCCACCTGCTGCGCTTGTTGTGCTGTTCGATTTCGTGATGTGCGTCGATACCCAACCAATGCATAAGCATAATCGCGAATTGTGATTACCACGCCGCCGCAGCGAGTCTCCGCTGCCCGTTGCATGTTGCACTGCACTCATTAATAATGGGCGCGTTTTTGTTGCTGCATTTTATTGCACTTGCTAATGCCTCTGCCGTTATTTAATTTCGCACTATTCCCCAGCATTTTCGCATTTTGCGACGCCACCTCTCCGTGTGCGTCGTCGCTGTGGCGAATGGCCCAGGGCTTCCGTTTCGCATTTAAGTTATAGAAGAGTAGTGGTTCGTTTAACTTTTCCTTACAACATTTATTCTGCACAGAATCGTATTCTATGGCTGGATGCTAAGTTTAAATTACATGCTATTTACAAACACATGGACTGGATAGGATAGGATAGATTTAATGGGTTTGAGTAATTCACCCACAATGGGGGCGAAATGACCCAAATGAAACGGTCGACGGCGCTTCCTGCAACTATGACATGATCTATAGCTTGGGCTAGGGGCGTGAAATGAAGTAATGTGAACGATCGGTCGGTAATCCTAGCTTCAATAATTGGTATCAGTACAGGTGACCGCAGGCGAGATTGCAGGCCCGGCAGCATTCAATGGGAACTCCCTGCGGTCACATTATATTTGGACACGATTCGTAATATCTATCGTAATTTATGCAATGGGTGTAAGGTGTAAAACAGTGACACAATCTGTCCGACTGTAATAATAATATAACGTACATATGAAGATGCTTCAGTCTCTCTCTACTCGAACGTTGCCGGCTGCGGCTGCTGCTGTGGCTGGTGCATGTGGTACTGACTGCTTAGTGTGTGCAACTGTATATCGTCCATGGTCATGGCAGTCTTGGCTTCAGCGTTCCCTCCTCCGGGACCGGCTCCGGCATCGCCTTCGTCGCCCTCGAGCATTGCACTGTCGAAACTCTTGTTGAGACGATCGTGAAATTCGGTCATTGAGATCTTCTTTAGGGCGAAGCGTTTGCCAAAGGTCTTCTTCACTTTCTGGCGGCGCTTCTTCGACAGGATTTTGTTCTTGTTCAGTCCGTCACTGAAGGAAATGGCGCGTCGCAGTTTTCGGTTGCCAAATTTCACAATTCGCACTTGACTGCTGATCGAACACTCCTCGCTGTCGTCCTCCACATCGGCGGCATTTTCATCGCTGGGCTCCTCGAATATTGTCTCCAAATTTGTGGGCGTAAACTTCTTCATTCGCTTGTTCGTGTAGATCTTTTCGATGCTCTTGAGTGTTTGTGCATTGGTGGTGAGCTCTTTGCGACGGTTCTTCTTGATGGGCTTCATGATGGCACTGCAGACGCGGTTGAAGTTGTCCTTGGAGACGCGTGCTGGCATGCGGCGCCGTGCCACGCCGCCCCTGCGGCTTCTTCCGCTATGACAGTCGCTGTCATCGTCCTCCCCGCGGCTCAGTTGCGAGTCCACCTCATCGGACTGATCGCTGCTTTCGCTGGGCTCCGATTCCTTGGACCCTGCCTCCTGCATTTCTTCAACGTCTGACATGGCCGTAGCCATCGGCTTCAGGCTCCACGAGAAGCTGCTACTGCTGCCGGATCTGTTAAAGGAAATGAAAATTAGTTTGAATTTTGATTCCGTTCTCTCTGAGTAGTGAGACACTCTCACCGATTCTCCGACAATCCGACTTCTTTCGGCTGAAATGTGATGTTGGCAAAGTTATGCACAATGTTATCCATTACTATAGTCTGATGGCCGCGGACCCAAGCATTTCCTTTAGCTTTAACTTCACCCTTTGTGGTCGCTCCCGGGGGGGGGGGGGCTTTTCTGGTCACAAGACGAGTCCCACCACTGGGCAGCAAGTTCTCGAACAATCCGACTTTGCAAAACTTTAAGAAAAGTTGTCAAAGCGAAACATAAGCGACACACTTGTTTGTGACAATAGTTTCAGCGTCTTCTATGCGTATTTTTGTTGTTAAATTTTTTTTGGCTCAAAAATGTTTATTTTCTAAAGAGATGCCAGAGTGTTCAAAACAATACGCCGTCTATCGATATCGATATCGAACTTAGCGGGACCATACCTTAGTATTATGGTTCAAGAAAAATGCACCAGAGGGCGCTTGCGTTAAGAAGGCCGTTGAATTTGAATGTCGCGCTCTTTGCTATTTTCAAAAAATATCTCTAAGGTGATAAATATATATTTAAATTTTTTTTAAGGGCTTTGTAGAACATTTTCTTTCTTTCTATCAATATACTTAAACAAAATTAGAATAAAATAAATTAATAAAATTCAATATATTTTAATTCAGCTGATAATGGAAGTACTTGATTAAATCTTATCGATAGCTTAAAATTGATTGTCCGAAGATTTCCTTAAGTTTCATTAGGCATATAGATAAAACTGACACTTGGGAATTATAAGATGGTGGCTTGCGTTCCTTATCTGCATATTGTAAATCATACAATCTCTAAATGTATATTGATTTCCGGTAAAAAGTACACGCAGTACAGAGGGGCATACTATAAAACCCCCAGCGTTCATTCAGTAGACTCAAATAAGTATTTCAGAATCAGAATGAAGTTGCTGGCAATTCTGCTTTTGGGAGTGATTGCCTCCGCGTCGGCGTTCGAGAAGCCAGTGTTCTGGAAGGATGTGCCCGTGGGCAAGGCCTCTATTGAGGGCCGCATTACCATGGGCTATCCGGCCTACGAGGGCAAGGTCCCCTATATTGTGGGTCTGGGCTTCAGCAAGAATGGCGGCGGCACCTGGTGCGGTGGCTCCATCATTGGTAACACCTGGGTCCTCACTGCCAAGCACTGCACGGACGGCATGGATTCGGTGACCATCTACTACGGCGCCCTGTGGCGTCTCCAGGCCCAGTACACCCACTGGGTGGGACGCAACGACTTCATCGAGCATGGATCCGGTGACATCTCTCTGATCCGCACACCACACGTGGACTTCTGGTCGCTGGTCAACAAGGTGGAGCTGCCGAGCTTTAACGATCGCTACAACAATTATCAGGGCTGGTGGGCACTCGTCTCCGGATGGGGCAAGACCTCCGATGATGGCGGCGTCTCCGAGTACTTGAACTGTGTGGATGTCCAGATCGGCGCTAACTCTGTGTGCGAGAGTTACTACGGCAGCTTCTCGGGCGATCTGATCTGCATCCCCACGCCCGAGAACAAGGGCACCTGCAGCGGTGACTCCGGCGGTCCCCTGGTCATCCACGACGGCAATCGTCAAGTGGGTATCGTGTCCTTTGGCTCCTCCGCCGGCTGTTTGTCCAATGGTCCCAAGGGAATGGTGCGTGTCACCAGCTACTTGGACTGGATTCGCGATCACACTGGAATTTCTTATTAAGAGAACATTTCAATGGGGAAATGAAAAGATTTTAAATGCAAAAAACTATCAAAAGAGTGTTTTATTGCTCATAATTGGGATTATTTATCCGAAACGTTTATTTCCAAGTCAATTCGTTGATTAGTAGGAAATGCCCGTGTGGTCACGGATCCAATCCAAGTACCAAGTGACGCGAGTCATGCCCTTGGGACTGTTGGACAGACAGCCAGCAGAACAGCCAAAGGAGACGATGGCCACCTGGCGGTTACCGTCGTGCAGGTCCAGGGGACCACCGAAATCTCCCCTGCAGAAGCCCCAATTCTCGGACGTGGCGACATGGACATGGACATGGACATGGTTGGGCGTGATGGTCGTGAAGCTGTAGTAGGCATCGCACACGGAATTTTCCGCGATTTGCTTTCTGCCCAGTTAATATTTCATGTGAGGAGACATATCCGGTCCAAAATACAACGCTAGAGAAAACTGCACCTAACTATGACACGGACACATACACACATACAGATTCGTGGCACGGTGTCGTTGTGATCACATCTGCCCACCCTACCATGATCCCCCCTTCCGGAGCCCCTGGTGATCCCTTATAGACGGCTCTTACCGTCTCCTAAATACTCTCATTCGCATATGAGAATTCTATTTCGGATTCATATCGATTCATTTGAAAAATCGATAGTATGCAGAACAAATAACATATTGGTACTTACTGACGAAAAATATAAAGTAAATAAAATATATCTATTTTTTTTGCATGATACATGTGTAAATAGAGTATGCGAATTTAAGTCGCATAATTTTATTGAACCGAAGACAGTAGAAGTAAAACTGTGCATAGCGATTACTGCGGCAATGCAGAGATAAAATTGCGGTAAATCAAGTGCTCGATCGATCAGCGGAAACCAGAACAAAACGCAAACGAAAAACGAGAGGGAACGTTGTTAGCCGCGGCAAAGGCCGCGGCTCTACTTTATACCCGGTACTCAGTCAGAATATATGTGATCTTATGATTTATGTAATTTATTAAATGTTCGCAAAAGAGACGAATTGAATTTTGGCCCAAATGGAAAATTTCAAAAAATTTGGTCGAACCCTATGCTAGATTTTTATATATTAGAAATTATCTGTTTCTATTTTTATTTACATACCAGTTTTACATCAGCTTCTAAATTTCAACATGTACATGTATAACTACACATACGAGACGTGGAATTGTGTGCGAGAGAGAGAAGGAATGAATTAGCGCTTGGCAGGCGTTGCGTAGCGACTGAAATTAAATTTGTTCCTTCTGGCTATAATAGTAGTTTGACCTGATCAAGATTCGGCAATCTGGTAGATACTGTTATTTTCCATGATTATGCGTTTTCGGTTTTCCATTATCTTATTAATTGTGGATTCCACAGATTTTGGTCCTTTGTGGGGGCGGAAGGGGGCGTGCAAAATTTTGAAATAAACTTGTATTGAAGTTATATCACAGGAGCTTGGATAGAAAGTTTGGTTGCTCTAGCTCTTATAGTCTCTAAGATCTAGGCGCTCATTTGGACGAATAGGCAAAGCAGACAGGGTCACGTGTGAGAGAGAGCGAGAGGGAACGATGACTTTCGAAATGGTTTTCTTCATTGTGGCTATATTAATAATTCGATCTGATTCAGATTCAACTCTCTGATAGAAATGGTCAACCTCTATGATTCTATGATTTAGTTTTCTCGTATCTTCAAAATTGTGTATTCCACAGACTTTTGTTCTTTGTGCAGGCGGAAGGGGGCGGGGCGAAATTTTGAAATACACTTGGAGTAGTGTAATAGCACAGGAGACTGGATACAAAATTTGGTTGCTCTACCTTTTATAGTGTCTGAGATCTAGGCGCTAATGAAGACGGACAGACGAAGGACAGACAGACATGGCTATATCGACTCGGCTATTGATGCTGATCAAGAATATATATACTTTATGGGGTCGGAAACGCTTCCTTCTGGGTGTTACACACATCACATCGTTATCACCACAAATCTAATATACCCCTATACTCTTCGAGTACCGGGTATAAAAAGTCTGAGCGATCAGCCTCTCCTACTCCATCTTGCGCTTCGTTCGTGTGAGAGTACCGCAATGCAGTTTTATGCGTTTATGGGTTAGAGAGCGAAAGACGGGCATGAGGAAAAGAGGAAACGCCTCTCTTAAGCTAAGAGATTATCTATTACGTGAGCTTTTTCTTTTAAGGGTTATGCAATCAATTGGCCATAGCTAAAAAGTAATTGAATTACGAATATATTTATTTTTAATGTCATACTTTGACCGATCCACCGAAGAAAGCGCTTCCATAGGGGTGCTGCGAGGTACCTGTAAAAACTGATAAAGCTCACGCTCTTCCTTGCGGTTTATAATAAAAACATTTTTTTTTAACGGAACAAAATAAAATAAATATCACCTCTTTCACTGCCTTCTTTTATCTGGCATTAAGAGAAACGGAAAAAGTAGAAATAGTTAAAATAGCACTTATAACGACCGAAAATCACGGAGCGAACGTGGAATCAGAGTCCCCCATACATAATTATGAATCCACATACAGACTACATATGTACATATATTCAACACAAGTAGTTGCTGCACTTTGCAGTTATTCACTTGTTTTTCTGTTGCAACTTCTAGCCTGGTTTCGAAGTGTCGCCATCAAAGCGTCCCCACTCAAAAACACTCTCCTCCGTCTTTCTTTGCCTTGTCCTCCGGCGACAATATGAATGGCATCTGTCTTGAGAAAAATTTCCCTCCTTGGTAATTTTTCCCATATCGTGCCCATTGTGCATCCCATTCGTTATTTTATGCCTCTTTTGTCCGCTGCAACTACTAGCGCCACTATCCATTTACATATATACATACATACATACATATATTGGCATTTCTCTCAAAAGATCTACCGAGGCCAAAAAATATCAATAAAAACGCATTTCAATATAGTTTTCTCGGGATGTTATTTTTCAAAGATATTGAAAATCCGCTAATTTAATTAATTGACACATAATTTCATTAACTGAAAACCTATTATCTGAATTTGATCTGAAAACCTATTAAAATTACCAAAAGTTAATTTTTTTGGTATTTTTTTTGTCAGGTTTTCCATTATTATTTTCTCCCATAAGAAAGATGATTCTTGATAAAAGGTTTTCCTCAAAGTCTCTCTTACATATTGAGCTATCTAAAAAAAATCCTACAAAATTGTGTCAATATCGGCTAACAGAATTTGTGTAACCTTTATAAAGCGAAGGAATTTTTGTCCCGTGGAAAATGTCGCGTGCGACAGTGCTTAAAATTAAATTTAAAAAAAACTACTGTGTAAAGCAAAAAGCATTATAATTGACTTCTGTCTGAGTCGCGTGCGAATGCCTTGGATTTTTGTAATTATCTTTAAAACGAAGAACTTCACAAAATCAACCATAACACCAACTATAGGGCTAATCAAGAGTTATATGTTTCACCTTTTGTCAAAATGAAATAAAGTCTTGGCGGATGTTTTTTTTTACTTTGAATGCTTACGAATGTCGCATTCGACATTAGAGAATTGCCTATGCACAGCTAAATTTTTAGGAGAAGTGAACACGTTGCAGACTGCTCCCAAGAATGCCATATGCTTTAGCAGTCTCTTCCAACATTTCTTGTCTCCTAAGCAACACTTAATGGCTTGCAACAGCGCCTTAACATTCATTTTTGATAAGGTTAATTAATTGATTGGATTATATTTCATTAAATGATTCTGCCGGTGTTTAATGACGTAAAATGCAGTGTTAAAATGTTAAAAAACAGTGGGTTCACAACGGGTTATATAAGGGAGTCCATACTTCGAAATAACACCCATTTTTGCATGAGACCAAAAAATTCATTTTGGTTAAATACGAAGATAAATAACTAAATAAATTGACCTGCCTGCAAAAAAATTAAACACTCTCCTTTTTAGACATTTTTTAACACCCATATATCACACTTCGAAAACACTAAAAATAAGTTTAGTGTTTTTTTATTGCAACTTTTTCTTTATGCTCCCTGCTACTACACAAATGCACATATTTGTTTCGTTATCAGCACAAGAACTTAATACTGTAAACTGCCAACACGACTGCCTATTACACTAGTCGACACGACTTTTCCGCTGTCGCCAAAAATGACTTTTTCTGATAGATTTGGATGTTTAAAATTTTTTAAAGAATGTTTTTTTTTTTTTTCATGGAGTAGTTTTTTTTTAAAGAATTTTTAAAAAATTTGGTGTTTTTTGTCATAGGTAGTGCTTCTATTTTTCACATAACTTAAGTTTCCCAGAACTGGTTGTATTGAACTTTGCAGTTAAAAAAAGCTGACAAATGCAGCTATAAATCCTATAAATCATTTTACCGTTAAAAACTGTTACAAACACAGATTTTTGGTATTTTTGTAGGAAAAAAAAACGGTTATATGTACGTCGGCTAACGGAATTTATCGGCGAAATTCGGCATATGAAAATTTGGTCAAACGGTTGTAACTTAGCCGTTTATTTTTATATTTTTATAAGCGATACCTTAAACGACGCCTAATTAATGTGTCTATCTAAAACCAAAAATCAATTCAAATATTTTTTTTTCGACTTTTCCTGAGCTTTCAAAGTCAAAATTTCGGGGAAAAATACCGAAAAAAATTATGAAATTTCAATTTGGAAGCTTAATATCTTCCAGACGTTAAGTTGCAGCTACAAAGTGTCTGAGTCGGATTTATAGCTGCATTTGTCAGCTTTTTTTAACAGCAAAGTTCAATACAACCAGTTGTAGGAAACTTAAGTTATGTAAAAAATAGAAGCACTACCTATGACAAAAACCAACAAATTTTTTAAAAATTCTTAAAAAAAAAACTACTCCATGAAAAAAAAACCATAATTCTTTAAAAAAATTTAAATCTCCAAATCTATCAGAAAAAGTCATTTTTGGCCACAGCGGAAAAAAAAAGTTGAATTTTGTCGAGTAGTGTTATTAGAGAGTGCTTACAGTTGGCATGCTTTTATGCTATTATATGCTTATATGCATGCTATATAAACGCCAGCGTTCATTCAGTAGACTCCAATAAGAATTTCAGAATCAGAATGAAGCTGCTGGCAATTCTGCTTTTGGGAGTGATTGCCTCCGCGTCGGCGTTCGAGAAGCCAGTGTTCTGGAAGGATGTGCCCGTGGGCAAGGCCTCTATTGAGGGCCGCATTACCATGGGCTATCCGGCCTACGAGGGCAAGGTCCCCTATATTGTGGGTCTGGGCTTCAGCAAGAATGGCGGCGGCACCTGGTGCGGTGGCTCCATCATTGGTAACACCTGGGTCCTCACTGCCAAGCACTGCACGGATGGCATGGATTCGGTGACCATCTACTACGGCGCCCTGTGGCGTCTCCAGGCCCAGCACATCCACTGGGTGGGACGCAACGACTTCATCGAGCATGGATCCGGCGACATCTCTCTGATCCGCACACCATACGTGGACTTCTCGGCGCTGGTCAACAAGGTGGAGCTGCCGAGCTTTAATGATCGCTGCAACAACTATGATGGCTGGTGGGCGCTGGTCTGCGGCTGGGGCAGGACCTCCGACGATGTCGGCGGCTCCGAGTACTTGAACTGCGTGGATGTCCAGATCGGCGCTAACTCTGTCTGCGAGAGCTACTACGACAGCTTCTCGGGCGATCTGATCTGCATCCCCACGCCCGAGAACAAGGGCACCTGCCTCGGCGACTCCGGCGGTCCCCTGGTCATCCACGACGGCAATCGTCAGGTGGGTATCGTGTTCTTTGGCTCCTCCGCCGGCTGTTTGTCCAATGGTCCCAAGGGAATGGTGTGTGTCACCAGCTACTTGGACTGGATTCGCGATCACACTGGAATTTCTTATTAAGAGAACATTTCAATGGGGAAATGAAAAGATTTTAAATGCAAAAAACTATCAAAAGAGTGTTTTATTGCTCATAATTGGGATTATTTATCCGAAACGTTTATTTCCAAGTCAATTCGCTGATTAGTAGGAAATGCCCGTGTGGTCACGGATCCAATCCAAGTACCCAGTGACGCGAGTCATGCCCTTGGGACTGTTGGACAGACAGCCAGCAGAAGAGCCAAAGGAGACGATGGCCACCTGGCGGTTACCGTCGTGCAGGACCAGGGGACCACCGGAATCTCCACTGCAGGAGCCCTTATTCTCGGGCGTGGCGATGCACACATGGTTGGGCGTGATGGTCGTGGGGTTGTAGTAGGCTTCGCACACGGAATTATCGGCGATCTGAATGTCGACGCAGTTGAGGTAATCGGAGACGCCGCTGGTATCGGAGGTCTTTCCCCAGCCGGAGAGCAGGCCCCACCAGCCGTAATAGTTGTTGTGGCGATCCTCGCTGCGGGGCAGCTCCACCTTGTCGACCAGCGCCGAGAATTCCACGTGCGGCGTACGGATGAGGGAGATGTCATTGTTAAGGGTCCTCGTGCTGTATGCCTCGTGCTGCAAAATGTCGCCCTTTTGCACCACATGCGTGAACTGGGGCTGGTTGCGCCACACGGAGCCATAGGAAACCTTCACAGAACTAGCACCCTCCGTACAGTGGGCGGCAGTGAGGACCCACGTGTGCCCAATGATGGAGCCGCCGCAGAACCAAGATCCGCCGACTTCGTTGCTAAAAACCAGATTCACAATATACGGAACCTTGCCCTCGGTCGCCGGATAGCCCATGGTGATCCGTCCGTTCACATTCTTACCCACGGGCATATCCTTCACGGGCACGGGCTCCTCCAGGGCTGCCGCCAAGGCAATCCCCGCAATCACTAGAACTGCCACGACTCTCATGTTAAGCGGATATCAGCCCAATGGAGGTCTTGAGTGGCTTATATAGGCTGCTTTCGAATCGGACTATGTCATTGCTTCTGTTCAAAAACATTCACCTCAAGTTAAGAGTATAATATACAATCCTCTCACCCAAGTCCGATAACATTGTTCGATCGTATATCAATGCACTCGAATTGTACAGAAATTGTATTTTGCTGAAATCTTTATAACGCCAGACACACCCCATATTCTTTTGATTTCTCATATCTCTCAAGGCCAGAACTGAACTGGGACGATTCTTATCGGTCGAATACTTAGTTTGGGTTTTTTTTGTTTGGACATTCTATTTTGAATTCAAAATTTACAAAATTCATTCACCCAGCCAAAAAAAAAAAAAAAACTACAAAAACCCAAAATTGTAGTTTGTAACTTAATAACCAAAAAAAAAAAATATTGTAGTTTTTTTTACTTAAACTTTACTTAAACTTCGAAATGAAAAAGTATACCAAAGTTCACTTACATTTTGACATTGATAAGAAAATATTCAATTTAAATATATTTCATAATTAAATAAAAAATAAATCAAATATGTGCATGTATAGATTAAATCTATTTCCTACATGTTATGTTTAGATTTAGTTTGGGTCGGACTGAAACGACTTTTCAATATATTTATGTTTAAATCAAAGTGAATTCTTTTTAATTTCAATATATTTGTATTTAAAACCCGAATATTTGTTTAAATATGAGTGTGTTACCTTTTATTATGCCGGTTTTCTCGCTGTGTAGTACAGACAGAGTATGGATTGTAATATTTGTGTAAAATCATCTGCTGCATTGGTATGTCTTTCTAAAGAGCATTGCTATTGATTATAGATTAAATCTGGGTGAAACTGAACATTGTTCGGCAATGTCCCGATTTCTAAAACTTAATTTTGCTTATACCAAAAAAAGCGGCTGTTATTTCTGAGTTATGAGCTCCAGAATTATGGGAATCTAATCTTGTTTTCCACCATTGCATATCCCTCGAATATTTATGGTCTTTGAAAATTCCTCAGCTAAGCCGAACTTTTCCGTTTGAGTCCAGAATCCTTTTTGGAACATTGATTGCGAAGTAGTTTCATTTGGGAAAGTGTATTAAATAAAATCTGTAGAAAGTTTCTTTCCAAGATTACTCGTATACCAATTTATCCGTTAAATATTAATTATAGGCAATAGAGTACGGGATTTTTTCAAATGCACTTTATTTGTTGGTCAGAATAACCTTCTAGAATTTCATTTAGCCAGAAATTCCAGTGTTTTCCAAGATCCAGTCCAAGTAGTAGGTGACACGGGTGAAGCCAGCATCGGAGCCGACCTCGCAGCCAGCGCTGGAGCCGAAAGAGACGACACCAATCTGGGTGCCATCGAGGACCAGGGGGCCGCCAGAGTCGCCGTTGCAGGTGGACACACCGTTTTGGGTGCCAACGCAGATGACCCTTTGGGTGACGATCAATGAACCGAAAGTCTGTTCGCACAGGGCGTTGGGGATGACCGTGAGGGGGGCGTACTGCAGATGGTTGGCCACGGAGTTGGAGGCATCGGAGGTCTTGCCAAAGCCGGAGGCGACGGCAGTCTGGCCGGCATAGGTCGAGTAGCTATCGGATATGGCGGGCAGCTTGACCTGGTTGACGGAAGCGCTGAAGGAAATGGCGTCGGTCTTGATCAGGGAGATGTCGTTTCGCAGGATAATCGAGTTGTAGCTGGCGTGCTGGATGAAGTTCGCGCTGGATACAGTCTGGGTGAACTTGGGTGCAAGGCGGTCCGTGGCGCCATAGCCGATGGTCACGCCGGTGGCACTAAAAGAGGGCGAAATTGATTAGTATTGGTTCCATGGGGACTCCTCGATCACTTACCCGCTGGTGCAGTGAGCAGCTGTCAAGACCCAGTTTTGGCCAATGATGGAGCCACCGCAGAACCAGCCACCGCTGTTGCTTAAAAAGTTAAGGGACACCTGATAGGGGAACTGGGCATCCACAGCATCCTTGCCGTTCGTGATGCGACCCTCGATCGATGGATTCACAATCCTGTCACGGGGATGCACAGGCAACGCCTTGGGCAGGACGCCGGCGGAGGCGGTGGCCAGAGCCAGAGCGAGAACTACGAGAACTTTCATGTTTGTTTGATCGTTTAACGAATGATTCTTCCATCGACTGGCTGCCCATTATATACCCATTCAAATGGCCCATGCACCATGGCCCGTGGCCCATGGCTCGTTGGTCTAATCAGGCGAATCACCTATCGTTTATTTGGGCCATAAATTTTGCGATCTAATCAGAGGGAATGTCTTTGCACAGTTGCAGGATATTTTATCAGTTTGCAGATACGGGCACTGCGATGTCTGGAACCTTTAATCGTTCTGCATCTGAAGAGATTTAATGCTATTAAACGGACTAGTTACGAATGCGAGTGCCAGTATTCTAATCGTTCAGTGATCGACTCCGACCCTCGATCGACAAACGATAATCGAACAATGGGCTAAAATAAGATTACAATTTATGACGGGGCTAAACAATTTCAAGTTTTTAATGAATCTGCCTTTATTTTTTTTGTTTGTGTCACTTGTTTTAGCACTGAAAAGTATACAACAAAAGGTGTCGGGATTGATTTCTGTGGAAATTTGTCTCAGACTTTTCTCTTGGGATAGAATAATTCAGGAACTCCAAGTATCATTGGTGGTATTATGATGATAATTATTATTATTATTTTCTTGGAATTAAAAACTGTAACCCTTTAAGCCCTTTGAACCTGATTATTTCAAAATTTTTAACGGTTGGGTTGTCCAATTTATTTCAAATATTTCCCGTTTTGTTCAATGTTTTCTTGCCATTTTGAGAATAGTTTTAAAAGTCCATTCTCATAAAAGTTTTGGTTTTGGTTTTGGAGCCCTCAATTGAATTGAATTTTTGGTCGTGAAGAACATTTTTTAAGGACAAAAAATAGATGGAAGGCTTTCGGTGATAGATCCGGATTGTACAGTGAAAATTTCCCATCCAAGGTGCCTATTAATATTGATTATTATTGATGTGCGTGGTCTAGCGTTCTCAACACCATTCCTTCTGACAATTCAGGTCGGTTCTAGATACCTAAAAACGTCTAATTGTTGGAAATAGAGGTCCGAGTTGAGTGTTTGTAGCATGTTAGGGCATCTGACAACGTTGTGTTTTAAAAGGGAATAAAAGGGAAGAGTGTAAATCAGTGCGACCAATAAAAGTTTACCAATAAAAGCAAACCAAAGTTGGCGCACAAGAAAATTATGGATTACTTTTTCCCCAACCCAATATTTTGAATTATCCAGCATAATTTGAAAAGTGGTTAAACTTTGTAATGCATTTTTGTATAAATTAATTTGAAAGAATATTAAATAAAAATGTTTTGTTATGTGAGTTCATTGAAAATTATGAGAGCAATCAAAACAATATTTACTCAACGCATATCTGACGCATTTAACCTTTAGTTTCTTTATTCTCAAAGAAACCTTAAACAAAAACAAACAAAAATTAAAAATGTATCTATGTGCTTCAAGTGAACAAATAACCTGAAGTGGTGGGGTGTGAAGAGGTGAAGAGGGTTACCAAAAATACCTTTCCTGGGAATAAATTCCCTGCTATTTCTTAGAATTATAATTAATGCTACTCGTAACTTAATACCGTTTGTTATTATACAACTCTATAGAACCGTATCAGAGTCTCTCAAGTACTTTGATTACATACAACAACAGACAGAAGAAACTAAGATAAGAACTACAGCTGTATTCTATCTATTTATATTAGCTGTAGATAAAATATTAGTACTTTTTAGAACCCTCCCAAAAGAAAAACCATCGCATACATTTTATAGATGATAATCGTTTTTTATTTTGAAAAAAAAGAGTGCTGCTGCTCTGCTTAGGCGGAGACTCCAGAGTTGGTCTTAATCCAGTCCAAGAAGTAGGTGACGCGGGCGAAGCCAGCTGGGGCGCCGGACTCGCAGCCAGCGCTCGAGACGAAGGAGGTGACGCCGATCAGGACCTTGTTGCTCTTCTGGACCAATGGGCCGCCAGAGTCGCCGTTGCAGGTGGAGACCTTGTTGGGGGTGGCAATGCAGATGACGCCGTTGGTGATGATCAGAGAGCCGTAGGTTTCTGCGCAAAGACCGTTGGTCACTACGAAGAAGTCGCTGTACTGCAGGGTGCTGGCCACGCCTGTGGCAGCATCGGATACCTTGCCAAAGCCGGAAGCGACGGCTTCGTCACCGGCATAGGTCGAGTAGCTGCTGGAAATGGCGGGCAGGGCCACCTTGTTGACATCCGAGGAGAAGCTGATGGCGTTGGTCTTGATCAGGGAGATATCGTTCCTCAGGACAACGCTGTTGTAGCTGGCGTGCTGGATGAAGTTGGAGCTGGGGAGGGTCTGGGTGAACTTGGGCTGGGTGCGGACAGTGGCGCCGAAGTAGATGGTCACATCAGAGGCACTAAAGAAAAGCGGAAGGATCTCTTGTTAGAATGGTCTTAAAGGCTAGAGAGAGACAGAGGGAGCGTTTTCCTTACCCGCTGGTGCAGTGAGCAGCTGTGAGCACCCAGTTCTCGTCAATGATGGAGCCACCGCACCACCAGCTGCCGCTGGAGCTGCCAAAGCTTAGTCCCACCTGGTAGGGGAACTGACCCGCCGAGGCGGTCTGGCCGTTGGTGATACGACCTTCGATCGAGGGCACCACGGGCAGGTCACGGGGATGCACAGGCAGAACCTGAGGCATCAGGCCAGCGGAGGCGGAGGCCAAAGCAAGAGCGAAGACTACGAGCACTTTCATGATGATCGAACGAATGTCCATCCACTGACCAACCGCTCTTTTTATATACATCGCTTATCACACTGCCCTGCCCATGGAGAGCCGTGCCTCTTGTGTTTTGACCAAGTTATTTCTGTTTATTTGGAACGTTTGATATTTATTTTTTGGTTCTTATCAGCGGGCGGGTGGGTGGCTTGGCTTTTTTACTCAAAATATATAAGCAGCGTACGCCTGCCACTTTTCTATCCCCCGCTTTCTTGGGAAAGGATGTACATAATAACATATGTACACTGAGAGAAAAACGCCCACAGTATCGAATATTTACACTTGATTTGCGTCGAGAGTGAAAGTGTTTTCACTTACATTTTTATATAAACATGAAAACATTTGAACTAAGTATTACTCATATTTATTTTTAAATATATATATTTAAATACATTTATTTCATATTTAAATTATACTTATAAATTTAATTAAAAAATTAAATTTCTTTGAAATGTTATATATTATATTTCTTTTAAATGTTTTATATTTATATTAGATATGGTCCATATAAGAAATACTTTTTATTGTATTTAAAAACCGAATATTTTATTTAAATATGAGCGAATTTCGTCTTACTATGCCATTTTTCTCTGAGTGTAGCTCTTGTTATCATTTGAGAGATATTGGCATTATCGACTGGCTTTCTATTTGGCCAAAAGTATCTCCGGTTATCATTTGCCTCTGCCAACGGCCTATTGTTGTTTTTCTGCGATTGTGGGAAATCTATTAGATTACTTAGTGGACACACCACAGGCTTTCAATTAAACGCACTCGACTGAAATCAAAAGGCGGCAGACGTCTAGCACTTCGCCCTGCCACTCGTGATAAGGCGAAGATTTCTTATAAATGACGACAATGCTTTTCACAGATATTTATCAATGGAACGGAAGGTAACGAACGGGTGACTTTTGAGCTTTATTTTTAGGTTTTGGAAAATCCCACCTCAATGAAATCATTCTAATCGAATTATAAAATTCTCAAAAAAAAAAATAGAAATACAAATCGTACAACCACAACGATTTTGTTTAACCCGAATTGAGATTTACACCCCACTCAGAATGCCATTCTCTCGAGTGGCAGAAATTCCCACCGATTATCTTAAATCATATCAACCATACGCATTGGTGTCCGACCAAAGCTGCCAAGTCATTTTGGGGGCTGGGGCTGGGGCGGTTGCGTTGTCGGTGGCGATGTCGGGGGCTAGGGATAGAGGGCCATAGTTGAATCTGGGAAAATTGAAATCAAATCGCCTTACGTGATGGGAATGGCCAAGGCAATGCCCTGCCCGGGTTTTCGGACTTTCGGGGGACATTAGCACATAAAAACAATTCATTGCCTTTCATGCTGACACATGTAGTTGTTGCCTGCCTGCCTGCCTGTGTGGGCATGTGGCATGTCCTTGTGCGTGTCTGGGCCATAAATGCTAAGCGGGATTCGTATGTGGCCGAAACTAAAATAGATTTCTGTCCTTAAGATTGTTTCCATTCCTGGAAAGGAAATGGAAAATAGTTGCTTCGCCCCATTTAATTAGAAGATAACATTTATCCTGTGGCTTTCTTCCCACCGATATCTTTAATCCCCTGCATTAGCTGCACTTTATTGATTTTTTTTCTCTCTGCCTTTTTATGGTTGCTCCTTTCACTGATTGCGAAAAAATGGCCCGCCCTTTGTCTCTGTCTCTTGGGGGAAAAAAACAAAAGAAACTAATTTTCTTGAAATATTTGCTCTCATTGTTGTTCAAGCACAGACTTAAAGTCCAACCAAAAGGAAAGCGAAAGAAATGAAAGCAAAGGAAAGGGTAGAGTAGAGAAGAGTAGAGAGCACTTTAAATTGCTCGACAGTTGATATATACCACTCGTTCGTATTATATATATTACGTATACGTAATGCGCTTACTCAACACACACGCTTATTAGACGCATATCCTGCTCTCCACGGAGTCCAGCGACCCAGAGCAACAGTCTCGACTGGACATTGTTGTCCACACACACACACACACACACACACACACACACACACACACACACACACACACACACACACACACACACACACACACACACACACACACACACACACACACACACACACACACACACACACACACACACACACACACACACACACACACACACACACACACACACGAAACAGAGAGGGACAGAGCGAGACAGAGAGAAAGGGGGTATTCGCGTATCCAGTTGCGTAGATGGGGATATCCTTTCGCAGGAAACAGCCCCAGATTCATCAAGAGCTACGCCTCTGGCCTTAAGTTGATATATATATATATGTACATATATATATATATATATATATATACGAAACGAAGGCATTTCCAAATGTCCCCCAGCGTGCGCTCTCCTTTGACGATGGAGACGACGACGACGACAAACAAGATTGCAGCAATAAAATTTCGACAAGTGAACAACAAATGATAAACGAAGCAGCAGCTTGGGATAAAAAGTAGCCGTGGAAGGAAGCATGAGAATGGGCATGGGCAGGAGCAGGAGTAGGTCGTGGAGAAACACTTGAGGACTGCTGCTGGTCCCCACACAATTCGGGGCAACAATCTAATGTGAGCCGCATCGATTACGCTCCACGGACATGGCATTCCACTGCCACTCCTCGACCTTTTATCTTCTCTCCTCTGTATGTTTTTTGGCTGCCATTACATTGTGTATTATTTGGCTCAAATGGAAAACTCAGCTCAGTTTTTCTATCTTTTTGTTGTTGTTGCTTGCTGTGTGCGTTTGTTAAATTGTCATGAAAATGTCGCAGGGCCTGCGGTACGGTCCACTTCATAGTTGACCAAAATTAATGACAACTGTCTGCCACAGCTGACCTGCTGCTCCTGCTCCTGCTGCTGCTGCTGCTCTTCCCTGCCTCCCTTTTTGGTTGATGACTTATCACATGGTCCATGTCTATTTCCTGCTATAATTCAAATTGCTTTTGGCTGAGGAGTCTGCCCTGGAGACAGAGAGAGAGAGAGAGAGAGAGCGAGAGAGAGCCTTTGGAGGTTGTCAACAGCAGCCGCCTCATTAATCATCCCTCCTGGGGATATGCCTTTGCGTATGAGTAATGCGTTTGTCCAAGTCACCTTCTCTTGGCCGGAACTTATCGCCTATCACAGCCCTCCCAAGATGTTACCAACTCTGCTCCGTAAAGTTGACTATGTATTTTTTTTCTTCAAACGAAATGCAATTTGTTGCTGCTGCACATATGTAGGTACGATACGTACGATAGATGGATGGATAGATGGGGGGGTTGCAGGCCCAGGGTTGCACAACCCCCTCCCCCCCAAGAGTTTCCTGGCACTTGGTCAAAGTTTTTGTGTTGTTGTGTTGCAGTTTGTCAACTCGTTTTTAATGCGCGATGTATTGAAAAAGTTTGATTAGGGCAGCAGCTGGTTGTCTGGAGAAACTCCCCAACAAACTACTACCTGAGTGCAATTTTCAACAGGAAAAAACTTGATAAACAGAGGGAAAGAGTCGAAAGAGTTGGTATCGGGGGTTGCTGTATCGATCCCACCAATCTTCAGTTACAACGGATAGCTGTCAATATCGAAGACACAAATCCCCTCCCCAAGTGGCCAGCATTAAATTTTATGGCCAGGGATCAAACTAAGTTATTATATATGGATATATTATACGAGGACATGGTCTCGCAGTCGTCTTCTATGGCAGTGCAAATATTTGCGGCAAATGCACGAGGAGGACATTTTTCCAAGATTTTCTATCAATAAGCTGGCGTTTGGCTTTTGCATATGAGAAGGCCTGCTCCTGCTTCTGCTTCTGATTCTGCTGTTCCCTCGAAATATATAAATATAAATTCCTGCCATGCAAACAAATCCTTTTCGATAGATTGCTTCTGGCTAGCCTTTTTTTTTTGTTTGGCTTCCTTCTCCCCGTCCCCCGGTTTGGCTTTTATTACGAGAGTATTGTGTGCCAGTGCCAAGGATTTTTGTCTACTACGACAATTGGATTTTGTGCGGCATAAGATTTGGGGAGGTTCGGGATTTCTTGAGATTTCTTGAGGAAAGCGCCAGAAACGTGTCCCCCCCGGTACGAGGTGGCACTTGTCTGCTTATTGGCATTGGCATTGGCAATGGAGCATCCGAAAATGATTCCGTGATACTGCTACGAGTATTCCTTTTGTTCCGTCCATCAATATTGCAACTTTTCTTTTGTGTAGCTGTTGTCGGTTGTCGGTTGTCTGTTGTCTGGCATTGGCGGCGGGGCTTTTCATGCGGATTCTGATGCTGATGCTGATGCTGAATCTGATGCTAAATCTGAATCTCCATTTTGAATGCAGTCTGGTCTGATGTTCTCTCAACGGGGCAGAAGCAGAGCTGAGCAGTTTTTTCTATAGCAAAAGTCTCCTCCTTTGTTGCGGACTTCATTAATGCCAGTCCTCGTACATATAAATATCGTATATTTTGTTGAAATATTTCCCCTGTTCAACTTAATATAATGGAAGGATGCCTGTTGTTGTTGTTGTTGATGTTGTGCGCCGGAAAATATATAACTACTCATCAAATTTTAGCATGCAAATATTTATATACACGTCCCATGGAATACATACATATATGTATTTTTGGAGCAGAATGGAATGCTTTATGGCTTATAAACATTTTTTGTTTGCCAATATGTATTTTTGTTTTTTCTTTTTTTTCTTGTGCAGAGAAAGAGATTCTGTGTGGCTGAGCCCCATGTGCGCTCTGCGCTGCTTTTGTTGTAATTTCGGTTTATTGTTTTCTATATATTTTTCTGCTTGAACGCACTAAAAGCTACTCGGGATGCCAGTCAACCAGTCCATCCGTACAGTCCATACAGCCATCCCAGCCATCCATCCAATCCACCTTTCTCCGTGTCCCTGCTCATGTTCCTGCTACTGCTCCTCCTCCTCCTCGAGGGGAGCAGCATTTGTTTGCTTTATGTCTTTATTTTTGTGCCCTGTCCCTGTCCCCGGACCCTGCCCCTGCCCCAGCCTCCAGCCTTTGCAAGAGGAGCCAAAGTATTACGGATATTATTTTTTGCTCTACTCTCGAGCTGTTGGTTTTTTTTTTTGTCTTTTTTTTACAGAGAGTGATGGCTGCCACCGTGCCCCTATAGGAGTGATGGGATTTTTGGTGAGTGCTCTCTGAGCGGCTTTGCATATGCGTATGTGTGTGTGTGTGTGTGCGTGTGTGAGTGCTTGAGAGCCTCTCCTTGAGAGCCAGAAAGGAAAGCAAAACCCCCGAAATGTTTCAATTATTACTGCCCCGAACTCCCGTACAAGTATTTACAATATATAATATACGAGAGTATATATATACATATATACCTCTATGTATGTATAGCATGTGGAATGAAGTAAGCCATTAACTTTTCCTGTCAATCAATTGTCACTCGCAAAAGGAGGAAGATGGCAAAAACCTAAAAACAAAAGGCACAAGACCATGACAAGACACTTTGGTGCCATGCGAAATGGAATGAAATTAAGAGACAAGCCAGAATTTCATACGTAGATGAAATGGTAGACTTGGAAATACCCTAACCAAATGATAAATGACATTAGCTTGATGGAAAGAAAGTAATTTAAGGAACATATTTATATAATTTCGTAGTATCCAAATGATATATGATAGGGCGTACCTGTACAAACAAAAAAGTAATCAAAGAAAGTACATACATACATACTCTTATGTAAGTAAATGATTGCTTATATCCGCAGTAAATCGTGGACTTTCTTTGACGTTTTCCTGTAGATGGCACCAAGTGATATATGGGGCCATTCAGGTGTACAAATAAAATATTGAAAGACACAAGCAAAAGTTATGCCATTCGTTGCATTCAAAGTGAATCATATCTTTATCTGTTGCGATGATTTCAGAGAGCATACACATTGGCGCAGAACAAGTATTACCACTCAATCAGTAGCAAAAACAGTAGCCAGCAAAAGTCTTTGCCTTTGTCTAGAACAAAAAAAACTCGGCGAACTTTTGCCGTCAAGTCATTGTTGTAGAAGAAGAGCAAACTTTATTTTGCTGGCAAGGAATGGGTTTCCCGTTTCCCGTGGAGTGGAGTGGTGTGCGGTGTGGAGTGGAGTGGAGGAGCTACCAGCAGACAAACCCGAACTCGAACTCGAACCCCAGACCAACCAAAGTGTTGTTTGGATTTCATTATACAATTATCTTGTTACCAGAAATAATGGTGTCGAGCCGGGCAACATGCCAAAAGCATTCAATGAGCTTGATGCGTCCTTCCTTCTATCCTCTCAGTTCTCCTCTCTCCACTCCCCTCTCCAGACGAGTGTTTTTGTGTGTGTGGAAGGGAAGGGGGCGTTGTCTGTCAGTCAGTCAACCCTCATACGTGGAATGTGTGTGTTTGCCGGAAGTTGAGCGCGTTAGGAAAAGCAGGAAGTCATTAGCCAAAAAAAAAAGCAACAATACTCTGGGTGATGGCGGTTACTGCCGGGGAGTGGATCCGGGTATTCGGGAACCAAAAAGAGAAGGAGAGAGACAGAGAGAGAGAGAGAGAGTAATGCGATAAATAAATGAAAATGTTTGAGTTAAATGAATTAAGTGTACGATACGCTGTGCGGCGAGCGGTGGAGATCTCTCTTTTTCTAGACTGGTTAGCACAAGGGCGCAAAAAGGGTGGTGGTGGTGGTGGATGGTGGATGGTGGCTTTTTGTTAGAAACACTTTCTGTGTTGGCCTGTCATTCTCGGACCGAAGAGAAGTGCTGAAGCAATCGTAATTGCTGGGCACTTAATTAGCCGAACATCACTCAAAGTGTCACAGAGTCAACAAAGGGTTAAGTGAATGCCAGTCAAAGTTTCCATTCCTTACAGTTCGAATATTGCTGGTCATTCGATGGCTATATATCATAAGTGTATGATTAGGATTATGGCCAAAGTCAAAGCTCGGAGATCCTAGAGGTCCCCTAGTGGTGACCCCAATATCGTACATATGTATGTACATGCTGACTCGCATTCGTCTGGCTTTGATTCAGGGGTTTTTTTTCATGCGACTCCACTTAATTAATTATGTGGCCCCCCTCCCCCATCCAAAAATCCTTAATTAAGTTGATTGCTTTGAATCGACTGGAATTTATTAGCCAGGATTGCGTTTGTTGACTCTCGAGTCAAAAGGCTCCGCCACACAGACAGCCAGTCAGCCAGACAGACACACACACACATACTCGCACACTCGCAGGAGGAATCTCCTCCTTTACAGGGGGTGGTGTGGCATAATTGATGAGCCGACAGTTTGTTAATTGATTTCGCTCTGTGATTAGTACTTTAGTACCGAAATCCGAATTGATTTTATCAAGAAATCGAACTAAATATTTAATTGTGGGACCTCCACTGTGCTCTGTGGATGTGGGTCAACAGCCAACAGCCAGGAGCCAGGAACAGTCCCAAAGGTGCCAGGAGACAAATAACCAAATTAAAGTGCATCCATATGCAGTGCCACAGCCAGCGCAACAGCCACAGGCAGAACTAGAACTGGAACTCTGTGTGTGGCACTGTCTGGTGTCTGTGTCCGCAGGCTGTCCAAATATTTTGCCAATAAAATGAATCGGAGAAAACTGCTTGACCAAGTGACTGTCATGGCTTTGGCTTTGGCCCCGAACCACAAAAGCGAAGTCCATCTCAATCAGAGCAGAGCAATGAAGTTTGTGGCCAAGAAAAAAGGGGAGAAACGAACATTCAAGCGTTCAATCAGAGAGCCATGGAACTGGCTCCAAAGTGGATTTTGAACAGAGGAAAAAGTTTCTCCATAATACACACGCCGGACCATTTCAAAAGTTGACATTTTAACTATCTTTGGCCCCCCATACACACCCCACTCCCTGCACTGTTCTGTCCAGAACTGGAGCCTTTAGTTATGTATGATATTTTGTCATATCTAAACCACAAAATACGAATACTCGCACTTGTACGATAGCTGGAAACTTTTTTGTGCTGTCATAAATTTCCGCAATGCAAACATTTATCAGAACGGCTATGGGATTCCCGGGAACCTCAGCCTTGCGAGTGTGTCCTCATCCTGGCATCCTTCCTCTGCCTTCACTGACGGACTTTATATGTTTCGGGACGCCAGTATCTGCTGCCACTATTTCTGGGACTCTTTCAGCTTCAGCTTCAGTTTATGTTTCAGTCTCTGTTTCTGGTTTTTGTCATTTGTGTCGTGTGTTGAGTAAATGCTTTTTATTCCAACCGCAGGACCAGATGGTCTCTGGGTTTCGCAGAGCGACCACCTGATATCCTACTCCCAGCATCTGCGTTGTTGCCTTTCCTTGGAGAACTCATGTGGCATACATATGTGTGCGTATGTGTGTGTGTTTGGCGTGCACTGAGAAAATCATTGAAATATAAGAGCTGAATGTCTCTTTAAAGTCTGCCTGTAAAATGTTTAACTTTTCCCATTTATTTAAATTTATTGTAATAATTTAAGTGCTGACATATTGTCGCCTTTGCCACATTTCCATGCTCTCTCTTTTCTTTCTTTACTTTCACTTGTGAAAAACTTTTTTCCTTTATTTATTTTCGGCCCCTCAAGTTTTTTCCGCTCTTATTGTGTCGCTGGGAAAATTTAATGAATTTTAATGAAAACTTATGTGCCGAATGCCGAGAGCGTGCCGTGCATGTGGCGCCCCGTAACACTTTGGGCCCTGCCATCCCCCTGCCTCCGCCTCTGCCTCCGCCCGCCATTTGCATGACAAAACACTTGCAATTGTCGTTTAATGTCAATTTAAACTTTTCATGTGCCCATTGGAATTCATTGGAGGAGCTCCAGACTGAAGGAAAACGCAGATGGTGACAGCCATTTGTTGGTAATCTTTTTTATATTTATGCGAAATTCATGTCCTTCATTGACTGCTCTTCCTACAGGTCCAGGATCATATTCTGCTTCTGGTTCATCAGTAGGAGATGCCAGTGTAGCTCTTGATCCAGTCCAAGTAGCTGGTGAGGCGGGTGAAGGCCACTGGATAGCCCTTCTGGCAGCCGGCTACAGCGCCAAAGGAGGTAAGACCCACCTGGACCTTATTGGACTCGAGTACCAGTGGGCCGCCGGAGTCGCCGTTGCAGGTGGACACACCGTTGGGGGTGGACACACAGATGTTGGAGGCTGTCACATATTGGGTGCCGTAGGTTTGGGCGCACACGGTGTTGGTGATGACCGTCAATCTGGCCCACTGCAGGTTGTTGGTGACAGCGGTGGCCGAATCGGAGGTCAGACCCCAGCCGGACGCGATTACAGAGGAGCCGGCATATGTGGAGTAGGAGTTGGCGATGGCTGGGATCTGGACGGGTTGGATCTTGGTGCTGTACGAGGTGACGGGGATCTTGATCAGGGAGATGTCGTTGCGCAGGTTGGCGCTGTTCCAGCCGGAGTGGATGATGATGCCGGAGCTGGCGACGGTGTGGGTGACCTCAGCGGAGGTACGGACGGTGGCACCCAGGTAGACAGTCACGGACAGGATACTGCAAACCAAAGAACCATAAGTAATTCGATACCTCGGAGATCCTGGGAGGAGGAGACACTTACCCATCGGTACAGTGAGCAGCGGTGAGCACCCACTGGTTGCCGAGCAAAGAGCCACCGCACCAGGCGCTGGACGAGGCACTCAACTTAAGGGAAAGTCCCACCTGGTAGGGGAACTGGCCAACGGTGGCAGTGGTTCCTCCGGTAATGCGACCCTCGATGTTATCCTGGACAGGCATCACACGGTTGCGGGACACTAGCTGGGGCTCGGGGAAAGCCGAAGCCGAAGCGACAGCCAGGGCAAGAATGATCAGGAATTTCATGATGATATTGTTGCGTGTTCAGGTTAAGGAACTCGACTGATCTTCCATGGCCCCATACTATTCTTTTATAGCTCCGCTAACTCCAGTACTCCAGTTCCAGTACTCGAGTACTGAAGAAGACAGAGACCCGTGGTTATTTTATAAATAGAATCCCTCCAACGATTAGATTGGCACGTTTCGAAGACATCATCGGACCACAGTCATAGCGTTATCTACTTAGATTTATTGAAGATTGATCGTACCTTTAAGAACGTGACCAAAAAATCTTATTTTAATTGATATTTATAGGTATTTTTTTGTGAATATTTAATCATTGACCTATTTATCATATTATTTGCAATCAATGCCGAATATTATTCAGGCTCTTAACTCCTTCGAACAGATTTCCAGAAAGGTGAAAACACGCAAAGTTTAATAAAATCTTTGTATATATATGTATATATGGTCCTTTAATCTTGGAATAAATTAACTTTGATATGAAACACTACCTTTTCACCATCATATAATCCCCATCTTTGTAATCTGTTTAAGCTTTCCTCATTCGTACACTAGAAGATAGTTTTGTGGGACGCATCTTCGACCATCTTAGCCCTGCATGAACAGGCAACTGAATCGATTTCGGTAGTTTTCGTATTCCCTTTGTTCCATCAAAATGCACAACGGACTGAAAGATGCGGTATCGCGGTTTGTAATGTTTCAGATCCGAAAATGTCGGTGTTTTTTCCGCTCACTCTCCATCTGATTTTCTGGTAGAGAAAACGAGAAAGTAATACATTTCTTGATTTTTATGCCCGATACTCAAAGAGTATAAGGGTATATTAGATTTGTGGTAGAAAGTGTGTAACACCCAAAAGGATGCGCTTCCGACCACATAAAGACCCCCCATACATATTCTTCATCAGCCTCAATAGCCGAGTCAATATAGCCATGTCTGTCTGTTATTCCGTCCGCCTGTCTTTGACGCCTAATTCTCAGAGACTATAAGAGCTAGAGCAACCAAATGATGTATCCAGACTCCTGTGATATCACACTAAATTAAATTTGTTTCCAAATTGAGCCACGCCTCCACAATAGACGAATATTCTGTGGCATGCACAATTTCGGAGATACGAGATACCCGAAAACACAGAATCATAGAAATTTACCATATCAACCAGATTACTGCATTTTACCGGCTTAGATCGGAGCATTATATTAGCCAGAAATAACTAATAAAATTGCAGTGGCAACGGCTACCACGCGCTTACTCATTCTCTCTCTCATACGCTCTTCTAGAGCAGTGTGCGCGCTCTAGTTGAGGGAACTGACTTAGTACCGGATGTAAAAGTAGATCCGCGGCCTTTGCGCCGTCTCACAGCGTTCCCACTCGTTTGCTTTTTCTTCTGCCTGAAAGTCTTTTTTTGTGTGTGTGTGTGTTTTAAGCTTTGCTTGCTTTACATTGAAAAAAAATTAATTTCATTTATAGAAAGAGAATGTTTGTCGCCAAATATAATAAAAATATTCGTTAGCATTTTTTTCAGTGCAAAATACCCTGAATATGCATAACCGAAGGGACACGAACTCCGTATTTTAGAGACTGCTAATGAGATTCGTTGATTTTCATCCGCAGTGCTCCACTCAGACTTTAATGATTCGGTGTGATTCGAATCTGACTGAACAAAGAATTGGTAATAATGGAAAGCTTTAAAGGAGCATAAGTATTGCTGTGAGTTTATTATTTATTTATTTTAGATCTGCAACAAAAGTCGAGTCCGGCTGAATCCAGCCGCTCCGTCAGTCAGTGGAGATGAATTTCTAGATAAATCATTTCATAAATGAGGAAAAAAGTGTGTGCATAAACACCATTTCATGTATTCGATAGCACACGAAAGTTGGCTATGAATTTAGCCTCATTGCCTGAGTTGGTGAGGCGCTACCACCTTAACTTTGTACAAATTAGGTGGCAGCGCCTGGTGCAATAATGTAAACAAATTAGGCAAAGTGGCGACGAAGCAAGAAAATTAAATGAAAATAGATGTGGAATCAAAAAGATGCATTTGAACTAATGCCGAGTTGACTGATCGTCTTGCGCTGGTGAAGGAGGGGAATGTGTTGGGCGGGCTTGACGGATTTTACTTCTTAATTGCTGCCAAATTACCGTCAACGCAGATTCATAAATAATGATCTTATCCACTTGAACTCAATATCGTTGCGAAGGGATCATTCTTATAGTCAGATTAAAAAAAAACATTTTCAGTCGTGTATGATTCTCCCTCTCTCGGGCTTTCCGTCTCTCATTTGCATTTCCCGAATCTACTCCAGTGCTCACCACCACCCCAATTTCTTTCTCTCGCTCTTTCTCCCATTGTGATTTGTAGGTGGTGTGACTCTATAGATATGCTCCGACTAGTTTGTTTATGAAGATAATGTTCAGAATCAGACTTCTATATCATATAGAAACTAGTAAGTTGATAGCGTCAGATGGATATTTGTTAATGTTGGGGACTGATCGTCGATCATCAATTTTGGAACAGATTTTAAATCCCATTTGTCTCACAGATTATCTATTTGGAGCCAGTTGAAATTCATTAGAGTCTCATTGGAGGAAAAAGTGAGAGAGGATTTTGGTTTCTTTTTTATATATTTTTGCGAAATTCAAGTCATTCAATGACTTCTCCTCCCAATTTAGTAGGAGATGCCAGTGTTGCTCTTGATCCAGTCCAAGTAGCTGGTGAGGCGGGTGAAGGCAGCGGGGTAGCCCTTGGCGCAACCGGCAGCAGCGCCGAAGGAGGTAAGACCAACCTGGACCTTGGAGGACTCGAGCACCAATGGGCCGCCGGAGTCGCCGTTGCAGGTGGACACACCGTTGGGGGTGGACACACAGATGTTAGAGGCGGTGACAGTGGAGGTTCCGTAGGTTTGGGCGCACACGGCGTTGGTGATGACCGTCATCTTGGCCCACTGCAGGTTGTTGGTCACACCGGTGGCAGAGTCGGAAATCTTGCCCCAGCCGGAGGCGATGACGGAATCACCGGCGTAGGTGGAGTAGGAGTTGGCGACGGCCGGGATCTGGACGGGCTGGATCTTTGTGCTGTACGAGGTGACGGGGATCTTGATCAGGGAGATGTCGTTGCGCAGGTTGGCGCTGTTCCAGCCGGAGTGGATGATGATGCCGGAGCTGGCGACGGTGTGGGTGACCTCAGCGGAGGTACGGACGGTGGCACCCAGGTAGACAGTCACGGACACGATACTGCAAACCAAAGAACGATAAGTAATTCGATACCTCAGAGATCCTGGGAGGAGGAGACATTTACCCATCGGTACAGTGAGCAGCGGTGAGCACCCACTGGTTGCCGATCAAAGAGCCACCGCACCAGGCGCTGGAGAGAGCGTTCAGCTTGAGGGAAAGTCCCACCTGGTAGGGGAACTGGCCAACGGTGGCAGTGTTTCCTCCGGTGATGCGACCCTCGATGTTATCCTGGACAGGCATCACGCGGTTGCGGGACACCAGCTCGGGCTCGGGGAAAGCCGAAGCCGAAGCGACAGCCAGAGCAAGAATGATCAGGAATTTCATGATGATATTGTTGCGTGTTCAGTTAAAGGAACTCAACTGATCTTCCATGGAGCAGAGCGGGTCTTTTATAGCACCCTTAGTTGGGCGAATCGAGCCCCGTCTCCCGATTAGGTTGCATTTCACAAATAGAGCTCCTCCGATTAGATATGACACTGGCTACGCGCAGACATCATCAGTTCTCACTGCGTTATCAACGGAGATTTGTGCGGAAGATATCGATTGAAGATTGAGCAGAACTTTGGGCACGCGGTCCCAAAATGACTCTCCTATTTTTCGCCAGAGTTATCTGGGCAGAAGTCCAAAAGGGAATTAGGGTTTATCTGAATTCCCATCTAATCTGGCATACGTAGGACCTGCTCCAGGTGGGATCATTGCCTGGCTGCTAATTAATTTGATTACTTTTGGAAAATATCTACAGAATTAGCAAGCGTTTGCTTTGTTTCGCTTTGCTGTGTTTTGCTCTTGACTTGTGATGGTGACGTCTTCTTTACGTATCGGACTGTATGGGTCTTACAGAAGTGGTTCTGTACTGACCAACTATCTTATCTGTTCGCCCTCTTAGGAGCATAGAGAGGGTGCCTAAGCTTGTGGTTCCTGTGTCTTTGTTTACTTTGGGCTTTGCCAGAGGTCAAGGGGTGGGTGGGCATGTGGGTTGCTCTAGACTTAAGCCTTAAATCCTCATAGAGCACCTCCCGATTGAGGTTTGCTCTGATTTCGGAAGCTCTTTTTTGACTTGTGCGCGATTTCACAATCAAAATGCCAAGTTAATCAATCAATGATTGTACATATGTATGTACATGTATCTTTAGTACGGGAGTGCATTGTCTCTCTATCTCCCGATGTCTCTATTTTGTTATTGTTTATAATAAATCAAAAAAGTACAGTTGTTCTTGCAACCGCAGAAACCCGCCGCAACCCCCATGTCCGACAATTGCCGCGTGATTTGGCGACGTATATTGCCATTTCCTAGAGGCGGGTCGACCAGCCGCAGAGCTGCGGTTAATGGCCCATTCAGATGGCCAATTAAAGACGATTAGCCCCGATATACCAACAAAAACGCAGTGCTCGCCAGCGAACAATCAAAAACGAAGAGACAGGTTCAATTTCAACATTGAATTCATTGGAATTTCATTCATGGGAATGCTTCTTTATTGGCCCTCTTTATTGGGTTGTATTCTTGCTGCCAAATTGGCTACTGAAATTCTGGTATTCATTGTTATTTATCCGATACAACTTCCATTCCATTCGAAGGGCGAAAAGCAACCCCCTTATACTCGTAAAAAATACCATTTTCACCTAACCAAAGAGAGCTCTCTCTCCCCAGCTCTCTCTCTCCTCTGCTGACTCCATTTCATTGTGTGGCTTGCTGCTGCTCAAATTGGTTTTATTGTGTCTGTCTGGTCTGCCCCCCGGACTATATTGTTTAGCAATTAATGGCCGACAATTAGGCGTTAATTGCATTTAGTTGGTCATTCCCGTTTGCTGTCGGATCCATGGCAAATATGCGGTTATCCTGGTGTAGACAGTCGGGGCACCCTGCTCACAGCCACTAAGGCTCCCGAACGAGGTTACCCCAATCAGGTGGCTGACATTGTGCCACTGATAGACGAGGGGGCCTCCGGAATCGCCCTCGCAGGCGCCGCGTCCGCCCCGTCCGTCGGTGCACAGGTGACGCCGTGTACTAACCAAGCCGGGCAGGAAGGAGCACATGCATCGCTCCTGGTCGAGCACCTCCACATCCACATAGTGCAGAAGTCGGTTTCCTCTCACGGCCGAGTCCCCCAAGCTGCCCCAGCCCGAAACGGTCACTGGCTGCCGCTCGAGAAACTTTTGTTGCATGAATTCCCCCGCCAGGGCGATGGTTTGCACTCGATCTGAGGGGATGGCCTTCCTGGGCAAGCGAATCAATGCCAGATCATTGTATACCCCGAAGCCCAAGTATCCCGGATAGACCCTGAACTCCTGGTGCGACACGAGAAACTCTTCGGCGGCAGCTCCTCTTTCAGCCAATTGAATGACCCCCAGATAAACCCTGGCACTGATGGCATCCGTCAGGCAATGGGCAGCCGTCAGAACGTATTGGAGAGTGACGAGAGAGCCCCCACACTGTATGAGATCTCCGTTACTCAGCTGCAGGATCAGACCTACTTGATGGGGGAACATTCCTCCGTCGGCCAGCTCTCCGCCAGCGATGCGAGTGCTCACTGGAGATATCTCCCCCTTCGTTTCCTCAAACTTCTCGCAGAGAAGGCGATACTGCTCGTAGCCAATCTGCCAGCGACGCTCCATGATCGTCGCATCATCGGAAGTGTCATCGTCTTTCCTCTGATCTGTCCAGGCCTGCGAATGCGATAGCGCTCCCATTAAGATTAGTGACAGGAAGAGTGCTGTAATCGCCTGGTGACTCTCCATCTAGTACGAGTGCGGGTACAAGTAGATATGTATGAACGTGGAGTGTGTCCGTCTGAGTGGGTCCTCCACATGGAGTGCAGAGATGGGTTTTTGTTCGTTTCTATGGAGTTTTATAGTCGGGAGCGCGTCAGCGTCAGCGTCTTTGGTGTGTGGCGGCACGTGTCTGTATCCCCAGTCTGTTAATTGAATTTTCTTGGGTTCCCATTGCAAATTATATACGGCAGCAGCAACAGCAGATGTTTGGCATTCAGTTCCTCAAGCATCCATGTAATTGCCGCACGTTTTGGCGATTATGTTGCTTAGGTTAGGCCTTCGACAGCTCCACCACCATCGGCAGCACTCCATTCCACTCCATTCTGCTAACTGCAGCTCCCTTAATTGCTTTCGGCTCATTCATTTAGCCGGCTTTCAATTGCATGATGTTCTGTTGGCAGTGTTTGGGTCTGAATATTTACTACCACCAACTACCTTTTTATAAAAGAGCTTTGGTTATTATTTATTTGATTTACTGTCTACAAAAGAATATGTATGTATGTCTATGGAGTATATGTATGTATGGGTGTTTCATTTTGCCATGTGAAATACCCATTGATAGTGTGCCCCTCAGGAGGTAGACACAGTCACGATATTATTCCGTCATTCAGTTTTACAACCATCGTAAATGAATTCTCAAGTGTTTTTCCCTTTAATATGTTATTTATTTAATTAGAGATTATAATGTTTGTAGAAATCTAAGGCGATAACTGGTTACGTGGAGCGTTGGACTGGGGGAACCTTGGGAACTCTACATACCCATTAAAAGTTCCTTCATAGAGATTTATTAGCAAATCATCTAAAAATATTTTTTTGGGCTTAGATTATATTTTTCAACTTTTTGAGGGTAAATTGATTACCCTTATCTTCTTTGAACAAACACCTTATCTTTAAATAATGATTCTTATCCCGAATTATCAGCTTTCTAACTTGGGGAATTCCTACACTCAACGAAAAAAGGCATAGGAAAAAGAAACACACAGATACTTAAATTAAATATTCGGGTTTAATATAAATACATTTAAAGAAATAAAATATAATAGGTATATTATTAGTAGGAAATTATAATACATATGATAAGTATTTAATTTAAGGTTTAAAACTATTTATTTTAGATATAAAGTAGGTATATTTTAACCAAATATTTTCAGATTAATGTCAAATTGTAATTGAAAAAAATATCTTTTCACGACTTTTACGGTCGGAGCAAAATCTATGCGTTTACATTTGTTAATATTATAAACTTTACAAATTACAAGTCATTTTTTTTCTGGGTGTAGATCTTTCAGACAAATATCCCTCATAAGTTGGTTTATTATTATTATCATAACTAAAGCAAACCCTGAATGATTTAAATGGCAGTTTTCTTTGTTGGTTAAAGATTGAAGAGAAGGGTAATTGTTTTTGTTTTGAAAATATACTTACATTTCGAAAACATAACCCATATTTTGGGAACATTTAAAATATAAAATACAATTTCTAGGAATACGTGTGTCCATATCTTCCAACTGCCACTGAAATACGAGTATCGTATTCTTATCGAACCTTTTTTATTATTAGGAAATCTATGAACGTTATGTATTCCCGATTGCCGAAAGGAAATGCCCCAAGTGGAGAGCACTCTCCCAAGCATTGTTTGACTTCCATCCAGTGGAAGAAGTGGAAGAACTTTTGTTTGCTCTTTGTTCAATTTTTATTAGATACCATTTGTTTGCGTGCCTCGAATGGAGCCACTTGCCAACCTCCCTCTTGTTCCTCCCTCTGTCCCCTATGCTGGTGTCTTTGGCTGTTGTTTTCCTACTACTCGAGGCCGAAACCTTGGAGGTTTGCTGCGTGGAGGAGCTCTGTTTTTATGTTTATGCGGAAATCTGCAGAAATTGTGTCAATATCAATAAAATTAGATTAGTATCGAGACGACGGCAAACAGCCAACCAAAGTGTGGCAGGCAACAAATAAACCCCACCCCACCCCAGCCCCTTCTCTCCCTTAACCAATTTCATGTGTGTGGGTGTGTGTGCTGTGGGGTCTGCTTCCGTTATTGCCGAAGCTCACTTCCGGCTACACTCTGTGTCTGTGTGTGTGAGGGAGGGTCTGTGTATGTGACAAATGGTTAAATGCCTTGAAAATTGTTGCAATTTTCATTCATCCCGGAATCAGGGGGGGAGGGGGGCCAGAAAGCATACGGGCCGGTACGGATCAGCCCGCCACACTTAATCTCAGTTAATTTTCTTAATGCAAAAGTTGTTTCCACTCTCTCCGTTTTCCTTTTTCCTGTTTTTTTGTTGGTAGGCTCAGAAATTGCTTTTCACTTAATTCTTTTCGGTGCTGGTGGAATTTTATGTTTCGACCCAATTTTCATAATGCGCAAATTAGAAAAGTTTTGCCAGGGAAAAAGTTTTCTCTATTGGAATTTCACTTGTGTTCTTCTTTGGCTTACAATTCGCTTTAAAGTGGAAACCCTGCGATTGGTTTTCCATTCACAACATTCACAACAATCCCAACATTTACGTGGGGCATTATCGCCGAGCTTTTCCTCTTGCATTAACAATTGTGTCTCCATTTCTCATCTGGTGATGTAATCTTTTATATAAACACAGCAACAGCAGCGCTTCCGCGCGCTCCAACACTTTTCATTTTCATTTGATGTCCGACTAAGAAAAACATTTGCACAATTGGCAGCGCCAGAACAAGGACATAAAATGGAAAAGCACGAGAGTGTCAGGCTGTGCCAGGGGTTTGTTGGTGGGTGGCGTTGGGGCTTTGGTTGGTGGTTGTGGCAGAGAGTGTGACAGTCGTCGGAGCTCTTGTCCTCCCCCCACACAAACGAATCACGTGACGAATGATTGAGTGCACTTCTGTGTGCGCTTTTTCACTTAAAATGTGCGATTTCAATCACTAAAAGCAAAGGTACACATCGGAAAATCGAATCAGCCATGGCTCACTGCGGCTGATGGAGTTCCTCGAGTGCCATTCACCATTCAGTGTTCGGCACTCGCTCGATTCGAAGTTTTTGGCATTCGAAGGACCATTAACCGCAAGGTGACTGCGGCCTTTGGGGAGGACGGGGGGCAGGGGCTATCAGCGGCAGCGGCAGCGGCCGCGGCAAAAACAAAAGACATTCCCAGTGCATTCGAAATAGAGGAAGAGAGAGAAAGAGAGAGAGGGGGAAAGGGAAGTTGGCAATAAAATGCTGAAACAAGTTATGTGCAAAATGTCCGGGACACGTGATGGACTTTTCAGAAAAACCAAAAAAAAGCCAAGGCAACAGCGAGAGAGTGAGGGGGGAAGGGACTTTCGCTAAACATTCCGCACATCAAAACGACGCGCCACTTAACAAATCCCAAGTTGTCGTTGCGTGCCACGTGACTGGCATACGGAGAGGTCCATGGGACGAAAAAGGAACTCCGGGGCAGAGCACCGAAAACAATAGCTCTGCTTTGGCCTGTCGGAATGTTACTTGTTCGCTTGTTACTTTGGGGAGTAGTAGTGGTATCTGGACGGACGGAAGGGCCAGGAAAATGCCGGCAAAACGCTTTCACGCACGCTCGCCCGGCCAGGCGACCTGCCGCGCTTAATTTCCGCTTGTAATGGACGCACGATAAATCTTGGCAAGCGTTTCCGAATCTCCAGGAGGACTTTTCCCCTGCACGCAATCGAAATACATCTTTTGTTTGGGTTTCCTCCATTCAGGGTCTCTTCGTAGCTTGTTGCACTTGAAAAAGTGCCTGGCGATTTATGGTGAATTTTATTCATTTTTGAGAAAGAGAGATATACTCGTACACATATTTTCAATATTCTTCTAGTATTCAATAATTATTAAATATTCTATCGAAATATTACCATTTTGTTTTTGCTTTTTGCTACAGTCTGCAATTGATTGAATTTGTTCAGCACTGACTCTGATATTTGTTTGAAAATACTTTAATTTCAATCATGTTTGGCCTACAACTTTCTCTGTCCCCCTTTATAGACGCAGACGCAGGCCATCATTTCAAATTGGAAATCCTTTTAACTTGCAGCCGCAATGTGCCAATTGCCAGGGCAATTTTTATTGTCGCCCCATCGTTAGTCACAGACTAAAAGCGTTCGGGTAACAACTATTGCCATGGCTCCGTATCCGTATCCTTTTACCCATCCTCCAGGAGTCCAGGAGCCCAGGAGCCCAGGCGCCAGCCCACCTGTGCGTGCCGCTTAAGCCGGCGATAAGGCGAGCACATTTGGTGTGGCAGCGAAACCCCTTCGAATCCTGGATCCTGCTGGAACCAGGAACCAGGAGCCTGGAACCTGCTACGTGCCTTTCTTTGTGGCTGCGATAAATTGCTATTGGTTTGCAGTTGGGCCAAAAGGTAAAGCTGCTAATTTATTAGCCAAAGCGACAAACAAAGCATAAATAAGCAGAGGAGAAGGCGGAGAGGCGGCAGAGTTGTGGCATGGGTTGGTATCCGGGGTAGCAGGTTCCATCAGTCTGACCTTAAACATTCGATTCCATTCCATTTCCATTCTTTGTCGCTCTCGTTTTGGCCATTTTGGCTTTAATGTGTCCTGTGTCCTGTGTCCTCTCTCCTCTGTCGTGTGTGTGTGTGCAAGTGGCATATAAATTTCAATGGGCATAAGAATCCGCAAAGCTTTGGCTTTTCTCTCTGTCTCTCATGTGACACGCCTACAATGGGGCGTTAGTGTTTTCCAGTATGGGAATAGGAGTCTGTATGTGTGTGTGTGTGTGTGTGTGTGTGTGTCAAACAATGGGACAACGACAACGCATATTCAATAATGTCGCTTTCAACTTTTATGCTTGGAAAATGCAAAAATCTGCATGCCACAAAGAGCGAGAGAGAGAGAGAGAGAGAGAGAAAAGCAGGAAGAGCTGTGGCATAGCGGGGGGGAAGGGGGACGGGGGAGATAGCGAGTTGGCTAAACACATTCTCATGCATTTTACAATGTTGCCAAAGCCCGTCGGACTACAGTTCTTGGCTGTGAACAATAGAAAAACGAATTAAACAAAAAGCCACGCCAGCGGCAAGTCCCCCCCCAAGTATGCCCGTGTGGCTATGGGTGTGTGTGTATGTGCAACAACAATAAGTAGAAAAGCAGCAGCTGCAACAATGGCGAACAGCAAAAATGAATGTGCGATTCCAAAGCATTTGTGTGTGTGTGTGTGTGTGTGTGTGTGTGTGTGTGTGTGTGTGTGTGTGTGTGTGTGTGATACGCAGAGGAAAACCGAGGAGAGCATAGGATGAAGGAAAGGCAGGCAGAAGGCGAAAAGCAGAAATGTTCTACTGTTGCTTTTACTGGCTTTTGTTCGCCTCAGCACCTACGACCTGCCTCTCTACCCGCCACATCCCTGGCTTTTGTTGTTGCTGTTGCATTAGCAGCCATAGTGCATTAAAGTGGCACGCCCAAGCATGTGCGCACACTGAAAGAAATAGTTGATGGCAAGAAACCCAAGAATATGCGCCAGAAATAAAGAAGCGCCTCGTCAAAAGCCAAAAGCTGTGTATTTTGTTGTTGGATTCTGGGGAGCGACTCGGCTGAAATGGAATTGTTTCCTGATGCAATCTCTTGGTGTGTTACTTCCCTGTGGCACTTTTTCCCTCAGTGTACGTCTCTGAGTGTGCATTGAATGTGGAGCCAAGGAGCAGAGCGCCTGCAATCGAAAGCCATCGTTGCTGAACAAGATTTGATCAGATTCCGATATCAAACGAGTATGTGTGTGTGTGTGTGCATAAATGAGACCAAATGGGATATTGATAGTCCAGAGAGAGAGAGAGAGAAAAAGAGCGAGAGAGAGAGAGAGAGACGACGACGAAGACTTCTTTTGAGTTTAAAGATGCTTGAAAATTGAAATTTATACCCAAATCTTAGCTGGAACTCATATACCCCCTGGATACCCTCTAGGGTATTGGTTGATACTTTCCGCTTCCACTTTTATTGCTTTTGTTTTATTTCAGATTTTTCTTTTTTTTTTGCAGCAGCAGCAGCAGAGCAGCACTTACAGTTGATCGAACTGCGATGGCAGAGCAGAGTGTTCGTTTTGGAAAAGTTTCAAGTGCCAGAGCAGCCGTCACAGTTGCACCACCAACAGCTCAAAACTCCACTCTCCGAGTGTTCCGTCACTTGAAATATGTTGAATTCTGGTCAATAGCATGCAATTTGGGTTAGGCAAACAAGTAAACCCGGTCAGACCCCGTCAGACTCCGCCTGGGTGCCCTGCCTCCTTGTTGGGTGTGGCCAAACATTATGGCATAATCAGTCGGGAGCTGCCTCCATCCCATAGCTGCCATCCATGTTCACGTCTGCTGCTGCTGCATTCAATTGGCCATGGGGCACGACGCACTAGGCGGCTCTCTGCCAATTGGCCGAAAAATGCCACAAAAACATATTTGGCAACAGTGGTGTGGCCGCTGCAGCAGCAGCAGCAGCAGCAGGACAAACGGCTCCTGGGTCAATGTTGATGTTGGTTTTGGACACGAGACGGCGACTTGGTTGCAGTTGGGCCATAAAATCAGGCAGTCAATGAGCCAAATAGCCAAAATAGCTGTTATTGTTAGTGCCGCAGCCTGGCAAATTAATGAGGTGTCCTGTTTGGGCTATCAGACCAGGCCAAGCCAGGCCTCGTCAGGCCTCTGTGCCTATTCGGAATCGGAATAGGAGCTATAGCTGGAGCCCCGGCTTTGGTGCAGGATTGTAATTGAACATGTGGGGGAATGGTAATGGTATCCCCCAAGTGCAGACATTTAAACGATTTGGCAATTTTCCATAGACCAAAAGCTTTAAGGGGTATCTTAAAAAATCGTGGAAGATTGCTCTGGCTAACTGCACGGCTTTAAGAGTCTTTCTATCTCCCCTGCAGGCACTTTAATCTCTGATATGGCATTACATTTAGCCGCTTTCTTGGCCGCTTTTGCGACTCCTCGATTGCCTGACAGTCCAACAACAGTCCCCAGACAATATTTGCATGAAAACTGTTACTGACACTTGAGCATATTCCTACCAAAAAAAATACAAAAAAAATAAAATAAAGCAAGTGGCAAACTTTCCCGTCCTATCCCCACTTCTTTTTTATTGTTTTCCGTAATTTTCTGTCGCCAGCGCATTGTTGGATGTTTTAATGACAAGCGGGGAGCAGGGCAGGGCAGAGAAGGACTCTGGCAATTGTCGCCTTAATGCCAGTCCAGGCGACAACGTAGACACACACACACACAGACAAAATGTACAAAAATGTTCGCTAGAGTTTACATTTTTGTGGAGGGGACTGCCAACTGCCAAAGTTACTTAAGATGCAAGAGCCTAACAAGTTTGGGACAAGATTTTCTAGCTACAGGCAAGAGTAAACCTTTTTTTCACGCTGCAGGCAGTGGAAATCCCACCCACCGTTTCGAATGGTGGGAATGGAATCGCATAAAAGTTCGTTTACCTCGCAGCCATAAAGCACTTATTGCGCATACGCCATGTGTTACAATTGCCAGCCAAAAGAACTTTCAAGACATTGGACAAACACTCTCTGTGTCCCTGCCACAAACATTTTTAATTAGCCTAATGAAAAAGTTCAAATATAAAAGAAGAAAATCTCTTTTCATATTTTTTGTGGCCCCCGAACAAAGGGGATCCCGGGTGCTGTCGCTGTCTCTGTCGCTGTCGCTGCCGCTGCTGACAAATGAAGAAAACGCAGCGCAAATAAGCATAGCAATAATTTCAGTCATCCTGCAGTGGAAGTTGCAGCCAGGGGACTGTGGCAGGACAATGTGGCGAACAAAGAAATGCGACTAATGAAAAGCGTTAGCAAAAGAGAGCAAAACCCTGGGTAAATATGAATGGCGAACCAACCCAATCCGATGGAAGTCGCGTCCTATTTGCCTTTGTCCTTCAACCGATTGCAGCTGTTTGGTATCAGAGCATTGAGAATGTTCAATTAAAAAACTTTCTTCGTGGCTGACAGTCGAAACGCTTAAGCCACTTAAGAATTGTGGGTGTGGATGGGGGTGTGCGAGGGGTTCCCGACTCCCACGACTCCCAGGACCGAGCTCCTCCGATAAGTAGGCATTGCAATATAATTGATTTTCGACGTCTGACTGTTTGTTGTGCCACTCGACCACTTTGGCTTATTAAATATTTAAGAGGGGAATTGTCAAAAACATCGCAAGTGAATGACAGGACATCCCCCGAGCGTCACTCCGCGCGCTTTTTCCCCTATTTTCCTGCCCGTTTGTTTGTCCCGCAATAATTGACAAATAAAGTGAAAAAGCAGGGGAAAACTTTTCAAGACTTTTTCCCCATGAATACTTGATGCTTCTTCCACCCGGAGGTGGAGGTGGGGGTGCGGCGTAGGGGTGGGGGGTTTTGGGTGTTGGGTGGACTTCCGTTTGGCAATTTTCGAAATTATTTAAATGGCAGCCATTGGCTCTTTTTTCTCATTTTTACTTTTATTTCATTTACGCACGCCTTCGTGTGTACCGATGCCGATAATTGCAACAAAGCAAAAGTTTCCACCGAAAAAAAACCATGAAAGAGAGAGAGAGAGGGCTAGGGAGAAAAAGCGCCAAGCAGAAAAGTAGACAACACTTTGACACTGAACAGGGAAGATGGAAGAAGAGGGGAGGTTGGGAGAGGGTTGGCAGAACTGCCGCTGGCCAGAAAGTTTTCCATTGAAAAGATTTGCCACACACCAGAGCGAAGGAAAGAAAGAGAGAAAGAAAGCAAAAAAATGTGTTTGGGGATAGCTGCAATTAAAAAAAGGGATTACGCTGCTGGCCAGACTTTCGATTTGTCTCCATCCTTCCTTCCTGCCGGTCCTGTCGCTCCTTCTGGCCTCCCGCTTCTGATTTTCTTTTCATTCTTCGATTAAAAGTTTAGCAAATTAAAATCGTATAATGACGGTGATTAGGCTATGGAACAAATACCATTTGAAGTAAACTTTAAAGTTATACTCGGACTGCTCTTGGAAATGCCAGCGAGCTCCATAAATATGGAAACTGTGTCGCCGGACAATAATTAACGTGTGAAAATTTATTTCCACACGCAGCTGCCCCATCGACCAATTTGCATAATGAGGCACGAGACGAGAAATTGATTGTTATTTCCCTCTGTTTCTGTTTCGGTTTTATTTAAAAAAAAAAACAACTTTATTTACTCAATTATGTTACGGTAGTGAATTATTTACATATTTTTCGGGGTCGAATTTTCATTTTGTTTTGCTTCGCTTGCGTTTTCCATTTTGCTTATGTTTAAAATATGCATTTCAATTAGTTATATATTTATTTATTTACGCTTAACAATTGAAAGCAGCAACAACATTTAACATAGATTTTTTTGTTCCTTTTTTTGTTTTTTTTTTCTTATTTGTTTTCCATATATGTACCTATATATTTTTAATTTTTGAAATTTTTTGGAGTTGAAAAATGTTGGAGGAAAGCTATTGGTAAGTTTGAGAAGAAAATATTCCCTGCTTTTATTGCAATTATATTCCTTTCTATTCTTGTGATACCAAAGAATCTTCTTCCCTAGAATTCTGAGAATTCTTGGAATACAAACAAATTTATGGATGATGGATAATCCTTTTCTTTAGTAATAGTTTTCTCACATTTTTCACTTTTCTTGTACACAAATTCAAACATCAATCCATAGAACAATTAAATTTATTAAATATTAAAAAAAAAAACTAAACTAAACTAGAAATACTTTCACCATTTATCAGCTAGGCGTTTCATTTGCAGTTTCTGTGTGTGTGTGTGTGGTTTTCTTTTCAATAGAGAGTATCACATTTTCGTGGTGTCGATGCCCAGCAAAATTATTTTGCTTTCGCCCCTTCGAACTTTCGAACTTAAATGTAATTTTGTGCTACCAGATGATCGATATCCGCCATTAGCTACTGCTGCTGCTGCTCCGACTCGGCGTTCTTGGCGCGCAGATACTTGAGCAGCATTTGCAGCGAGTCGTAGGTATCAAAGTCGTCGAGATTCCGTCGCGATGAGGAGATATTTGTGGGACGTGGCATGGCTAGGGGCACTGGCAACAGCTCGGGCATCACCGAATGATGGGTGATCAAAGCCTTGAGGCTGGAGAATTCCTTGCGAAAGCCCTGCAGGACGAACGTCTCTATAAGTGAACTCTCTGATAAAGAGAGGAGAGATGAGAGAGGTATTCTTACCTTGATCTTGTAGCCCCTGGGGGATCTTAGAATGATATAGTTGGCTATCTTCGGTCCTGGGGGCGAGGGTACCCGTAGTGTCAGGGCATAACATCCCGGCTTGGAGCTGCTTTTGCGCACCAGAAATGCCCCCGGGCTCTTGCTCTGCAGCACCTCCACGGCAATGTCCCGGGAGATGCCCGCCTGGTACCAGCAGGCGTCCTTGAGGTCAGCCTCCTCCTCCTCCTCGGCCCCCACATTGCTGTGGGTGTTGGCCAAGCTGCTGCTACGCTGGCCACTGGCTCCCCCCTGGTTCATTCGCAGGCGATTGGCAAAGATCTTCGGACTGGAGTTGGCTGCAGGGGGTAATCAATGAAGTAGGGTCCACACTATCGATATATAACCCATTCTTACCGCTGCTCGTCTCTCGCAGATAGCGCTTCTTCAGGTTGAACTCGTTGTTGTCATTCAGATTGACGTTGTCCAGCATCGGAATGGCTGTGAGGGACTGACGGCACGAGTCACCGAACTTGCTGTCGATGTAGGAGTCCTCGTTGATGTAGCCATTCGAGTAGACCGGCTGGCTGTCCAGCGGAGCCCTCAAGGGCGTCATGTTGCCCACCAATGGGCGGGATTCCTCGTTGTGGCGCAGCAGACCCATAGTTAAGCGTTTGACCTGTGGACAGTAATCGAAAACGACTGTAAGCTTTAAACTTTAAGCATTCCACCCACCCCCCCCCCCCCCCCACGAAAAGCAGGATCAAAGACGATGGAGATGTACATAGATGTAGATGTAGATGGGGAAGGCAAAGGCAAAGGCGTTCAAGTGGCAACAAAATTAACTACAATTTAAACACCTTGTAAGCCGACAAGGATCAGGCCAGAGGATGCAGTCAAGGGCGGCCAGAGCGTGGGCGTGCCCCACAGCCACAGACGTGGGCGGACGGGCGCAAAAAAAGAAAGAATTTATTACCAAGAACCGCAACGAGACAAAATGCTGGCAAAATGCGCCACCGAAAAAGGAAACTTTTTCTCTCGTTTTTTTTCGGCTTTCGGCTGGTGGCACTTAAACAGGAAACGGATGCTTGGACTAGGCATTACTGCTGGAGGATGGCAACAAAGGCAAGAAGAAAAAGTGGCAGAGTGTGGGTGCGGGTGCGGGTGGCAGGAAACGAAGAAAGAGTGCAAAGTGCGCAACGAAAGGAGGAGAAAGGCGCATAAATTCGTGGCAGACTCGAGAGTCGCGCCCGCTCTCGCTCTCTGTCTCCCTTCCACCCATTGTGTGTGTGTGTGTGTCTCACATTGCAACCGTCTAAAATGTTGCATAGCAAATGGTGAGGCGTTGGCGATGCGGCCACTGTGGCATGCTAGGCGGAATTGTGCCGCAGGACACAGAACCCAGGACCAGAAATCAGCAGTAGCATGAGCCAAAAAAAAGGAAGAATAGAATAGAATTGAGAACTATGTAGAGCAAGTGTTGAATGCTGGTTGGTCTTTTTTCGAGGGGAAAGTCATCGACCAAGGGATGATCTGTAGGAGGTACACACAACAAGAAAAAGTACTCTTTTTCACTTTGTGTTTTCTATTAAATGCATCCAAACAATATTTTGGAAAAGTATACTGTGGCACACGCGAATATACCCCGTTCTCGGTATGTGAAGGGTATTTATTCCGACTGGAACCTACACCAAAGGGCCGACCGGCGATAATTCAGATGCACTTGTGCGCCGCATGTTGAGATCCGTGTTCCCCTCTCTCCCTTCCCTCTCGTGCCTCCTCTTCGCCTTCGTTTTCGGGGTCAGTGGCTTTGAAAAAAGTCTGCCTGGCTCTTCTGCTACAATGCTTTTGTGTCTGCCCCAAAACTAGACTACAGTCTAGGTGCTCCACCGCCCCACCCCTTCTCTCGCTCTTGGTCGTTTTGTGTGGCATAATTTAAGGCGACATTGACAATGAGATGGTGGCTGTGGCTGTGGCAGCGGCTTTATCCTCCTTCCTTCCTCGTAGTAGTCGTAGTACCTGCGAGAGAGAGAGAGTCTGACAGCAATTGTTTGGCCATTGCTGCATAATTTAGGAAAAAAGTGTGCTGCATACTTTCGGGCGCTGCTTACGAGAGAAAGCCCTCCATTGTTTGCATATTTCACGGCGCATTGCACACTGATTTGCGGCCTTGTTTGAGTGTGTGTGTATGTCTATTCGTGGGGGATTCCCAGAGAGTGGGAGTTCATTTCTTTTGGATTTGTGCCCCATGCCTGATGATGAAATGAATCGTACCACCAGGTGTTTACCTTTAAGGAGGGAGGAAGGAAGCGAGTCGTCTCTCTTTTTCGCTATTTGCTTTTCGGCTTTTGCTCATTTCAGGTTTGGGTTTTGTGTTTTGGTTTTGGGTTGAGGGGATTCATTCGGGGGATTCATTGGGGGGCTGGCTGCTGGAATGCTGCTTCCCCAAGAAATACCCAAAAACACTAATTGCCTTGTACGGCCTGTTGCCTTAATGAACTGCCACCGAGCTGGACATTAGTGGCAGATGTTGTGCCCCAAAACAGGCAGCACGTGCTCCCACGCACCACACCACACCACAGCATCAAAAACGAAATACAAAACAAAAAAAAGCACCAACAACAACCAACACTTGCCGCAAAATGCTCAACATTTATGCAAATTTAATAAACTCTGAAACTGGAGCCGGAGCCGAAGCCGGAGCCTGGCAAAAGGCTAAGGAGCCAAACGGTTCCCTCATCTCTCTTTCTCGAGAGGATGGGAAAAGGTCGGGGGCCAGTTTTAAATCAAATCCACCAACTGGTTTTTGTGGGCGTTGTGTGTGGTGTTTGTTTGTGGGCGGTGGGCGTGTCCCACAAAATATTATTTATGGCTTTTGAGCTGGAAATATACATACATATATTCCGTGCAGGAAAACACACACACATGATACATGATACATGGGTGTAGGCGTGACGAGGGAACCAGGATCAGAACCTACCCGGACCCGGACCCGGACGCAGACCCGGACTCAACCAGGCCATGCCATGCCACATGTGGCATGCTGATGGCTGTCGCTCAATGTCGAAGCAGTTGCAGTTGCTAAACAAACATTTAGCGGCGTCGAGTCAACAGCATCGATGCATCAACGCCAGGAGGATGTCGGATTCGGAGGGAGGGATTCGGAAGAGAGGAAGTGGAGTCAGCCATGACAGACAGCGCGTCATTTCCGGCCAGAGGAAGAGTACTGCAAGAGACTGCAGCTGGGGCAAGGATATGCGGGCGACTCAGACTCTGTTGCAACCGACAGCAAACTGCATAATGTGGCAACGCATTTGTCTTTGACTCCTGACTGGGGCTCTCACTCTCACTCCCACTCCCACTCTCAGCCCCATGCCCCATGCCCCGTCCTCCTCTGGTCGCATGTGCAGCAGTTGGCTGCTGCTTTATTTTGCTTATCTGAAATTGAATCAGCCAGCCAAGCAGCAGCAGTGGCAGTGGCAGCAGGAGACGACTGCTACGACGACAAGGACAACGAAGGCAAGTTGCCTGTTGGGCACAATTAGGGAAGCATCACGCCCCTCTATATAGAGTCCACCCCTAACCCCCACCCCCACCCCACTCACAAGGGGGAAGCAAAAATTAATTTGCTTATCGGGCCGCACCCTGCAACAGCAACAGAATGATGTTATTGACAGGCAGAAGGCGGGCACGCCAGGCAGTATGTTGAACCACAGAAAATAAAAACAAAAACAAAAAAAAACCGAGGGAAAAATGAAAACCCCAGAGTGAAAAAAAAACTATGCAAAACAAAAGGATATGCCTGCCGCCTGCGCCTGCCTCCTGCCACCATGTGCCGCGTATGCGTGTTATTTGCTGTTGCCGGCGCAAAAAATGTTTATAGCCAAAATTGATTTATTGACAAAACAAGGGGCGATACATGCCAAGAATATGAAAAATACTCGTACCAAAAGCGAAAGCCTGAACTGAACCCTTTTTTCTTTGTTTTTTTTTCGTTCGACATATGGGAAATGTCAGGCGGAGGAAAACGGGAGGGATAGAGCAGAGGGTAGCAGAGGGTAGCAGTGGCAGTGGCAGCACCAGTGTCCTTGGCAAGCATTTTGCATGGCATTCCTATTGACAATATTTATGGTTTGCCATTAGAGGCAACTGATTGCTTTTCGCTTTCAATACGTTGCCCCGATGTCGATGTCGATGTGCCTTTGTTCCGTTGTGCCGATGCCCCGATATACGATTTCAATTTCTCAGAGTGCTGTGTTCTGCTGTTAGGACTGGTTCCTGGTTTCTGGTGTTTGACTTGGCCTTGATTTGATTTGATTTGATTCGACTAACGTTACGGTCCTGCAGTTCCGTTTTGAGTTCCACTTGCCCTCATTCTCTGTCTGCAGACATTTAGGTTGCGTTGCGTTGCGTTGCGGCCATTAGTTTACAGACGTAATCACCATAATGCGCAATCGAGTCGAGTCGCATTGCTGCCATAAATAAGACAAACACATAACGTATACGCAGCGCGGCACAACACACCATACCACACCACACCACACACGAGGAGCGGAGCAGAGTCGAGTGCAGGAGTCGAGCATGAATAAACTCTCACGTACTTATCGCATAGACTATGCTCGACTGAGCACAGCTGCCGAGACGCTTCCTCTCTCCCGTTCACTCTCTCTCTACCTACCTACACATACTCATGCTCAAAGATATAGTATACGTGTATGAATATTTAAGGCGTTGAATTTATGAAAACAACGTGCCACACAAGTCGAAGTCATCGTCAACGTTGGGAAAGGCTAAAGTTTTGCATTGCTAAAACTTTTCTGCCCCTATCCAAGGCGTGGCCGCCCATCACGTGACAAAGAACAGGCGGGGCGAAACATTTGATAAACATTTCGGGATGTGGGATGTGGTACGCCCCTCTTCGACATCTACGTGTTATGACACACACAGAAAAGAACCCACAGCCGAACCCAAACCCGAACCCAAGCCCGAGCCAGAAAAATCCACAAGCAATCCAGCAAATGGTCTGTAAGAACCCAAGGGTTCTCCCAGGGCTTAGCGCGTAGCCGAAAGTTGTCTAAAGTTCTTCTACCAGCGAATACTTTTCCTCCAATAATTCATAACAAAGCGCTGAAAAAAAAATGAAGGAAATATTCTGGCTCCTGGCTCCAAAGTCTTTGAAGGAGTGGCACAAAAAACCAATAAACGATTCGGAGTGATTGTACCCTTATCAAAGTCAAAGCCAATGCCAGAGCCATAGCCCCAGCCACAGCCAAAGCCATCAAATATGTTTGATCTTCTCAATGGGATAATGGGGGAAATATTTGTAATACATTTCGTTTAGGAGGATATCTCCTAGGCAAATCCTAAACCCAAAAAATATTCAACCACTTACCAGAGGAGGCTTGTCCGTCAGACGCTTGCAATTGTTCAGCTCTGTGGGTGAGTTGTCCTCATCGGAGCTGGGCGTTTGGGCCACCTTCTCGTTGTCATTGCAGCTGGGGATTATAGATTGTTGGCAACCATATATCAGGCATACTTATAGCCATGAAAGAGTAGTGTATTTATCTGTGTGTGTGTGTGTGTGTGTGTGTGTGTTGTCTGATGAATGGCGATTAAAGCTTTTGGTTCGAGGAAACTACTTCTACTACTACGAGTACTACGAAGCGCGTTTCGAGGGCTACTCACTTGAGATTGGCGTGCGTGAAGAGCTGCAGTGGTCGGCGACGTCCCAGAGTGACTGGCGATGGGGGCGTGGCCAGTCCGAGACCCACACCCCCACCCAGGCCATGGCCGTGGCCGTGCTTACCTCTGCTAATGGTTGAGACATGCATCGGGGATCGTGGAGTGGTGCTGGAGGTCTGCTGCTGGCGATTGCTGCTGCAGGAGGAGGATCTGAAGCGGGCACCGGCTCCCGTCAGCACGGCAGCCAAATTGGCGGCAATGCGATTATCGAATCGATTGAAATAAGAGTTTGAATTGGAGTTGGAATTTGAATTTGAATTCGAATTCGAGTTTGAGTTGGAATTGTCGGCCGTCGGGGAGGAGTTGTTGCTGCTGCTGGTGCTGCCGTTCCTGTTGTTGCCGCCTGTTGTCATCGTGGCTGCTGCTGCTGCTGCTATTCCTCCTGCTGCTGTTGCCACCGCTCCCCCTGCGGTAGTCGTCCTGCCACTGCTGCTGCTGCTGCTGCTGGTCTGGTCATAATCCAAATTATTGTTGGTTATCATTGCGGCGGCTTCGCTTTTGGGCATTAACTTTTGGCAGTGCTTTCCACTCTGAATTATGTGCCGTATAAAAACGCTGCGGGCGGCTTTTGTCGCACTGCGTGTCGCCCCCAAAAATACAGGACACAGGATTCAGGATTCAGGACATCGGCACCACTGGCACCACTCACCACCAGAGAAGCTTTTCAACGACAACGGCTCCGGCTACGGCTACGGCTACGGCACCGGCTTCGGCCTTTATTAAATTTGACTAGAGTGGGGTCCGGTGGGTGGTGGGTGACAGATGGGAGTGGAGTGGAGTGGAGTCGAGTTGTGGGTGGCTGAAAGTCTGTGAGGCTGTGCTCCAGCCGCAGGGGTTCTTTGGCGGCTTCAATCCCGCAAACTGCAGGCGACGCAGGACGAAGGACCACGACGATTCGCAGATTTAAACACAGAATTAATTCAAGCGGAAATTGGCAACGAAGTGGGTGGAGGGATGTGGGAGTCGGAAGGAGGGAGGGAAAGCAAAACAAAAATGGAAAGCGTGAAGCATAAACAAAAAACAAAAAAAAAAGGGAATGAAAATGGTCAGATAGCAGAGGGCGTGGGAAGGGGGGGTGTATGAAGTGGTTGGGGGCATGCACGAGGCAGCGATTGAAAGCGAAAACGCAAATGAAAACGCATAAAAGACGAGACCGATTTTTTGGGGGAGAAGCCGCAAAAATGCACATAAATAGGAATAGAAAGAGAGACAGAGAGAGAAAGAGAGAGAAAGAGGAAGATGGTTGAACGGGGGTGGTAGTTAGCAGGGGGGATGAGCAGCACAGGGGTTACCAGCCATGACGTCATACCAGCATAAAGCGCATAAATAGCAGGATTTTCGCAGGGATTTTCATGATGATGAAAATGATGATGTTGTTGTAGTTGTTGTTGTTGTAGTTGTTGTTGTTGTTGTTGTATAACCAGATTATTGTTTTATTTGTTTTTTTGTTTGCATTTTCCATTTTATGCCATTTTTCGAACCCCAACAATTTTTCCCAATTTTCCACAGTTGAAAGCAGGATTTTTGTTGTTGTATTTTTCGCCAATTAGTTGCCAATTTTCGTTTTCGCATAAGATTGAAGTCGGGGGATTGTTGGAGTTTTTTGTTGTTTTTTATTTGGTTTTTTTTGTTTTTGATTTTTTTGTTTTTGCCAATTTTGTTTCGTTTCGGGTCAAATTTCATGTAAATAAAGAGTGGAAAAATATTGTCGATTTTGTAGAGCATGTTTTCCAGTTGGTTATTGCTTTTTGCTTTTTGCAATTTTAAAATTTAATTCCAAGCGAAAATTTGCATTGAAAGTTTCAGTCGGAAAGCGAGAGCTATTTTGCTTTTAAAATTTGTATTTCTCTTTTTTTTAACACACTCGTTTTGATGGACCGAAAGGGAAAATTTCAATGCAAATTCGTGGATAGTTTTTTGTTTTGTTTGGTTTTGGGTTATTGGTGCACTCACATTGGTTCGGGGGGAGCAACCAGACTTTTCATTGAGCCTTCCTTCAGTGGGCCACGTTCACAGATGGAAGAAGATGAGAGGGGCTTCTGCAAGAGAGAATAGTTCGATTTTATTAAAATCAATCCCAAAGCATTGCTCAAGTAAGTGTGTGCGTTGCGTAGGGGATGTGTGTTCGTGTAGGTGTATGTGTGGGGGCTGCTGTTCTATAGCAATCATTAGACGTTCATAGTCAACACCTCATTAGGCGACTAATCAAGCGTACGCTGGGCACGAAATAACAACCAGTTCAGTCCACTGGCAACAGATTAAAGAGAGAGAACCAGCCCAGCTCCAGGCTGCAGGCTGATGATGGGGATAGAGAAGGAGAAGGAGCCGAAGGCGCTCCGTGCTGAAGCCGGAACAAGGCGCCAAGCCACAGACACTAAACAAAACCAAAGCAAATCATCAAGATTGCACCCATGAAGGAGGAGACCAAACTAGAGATGGCATCGTGTCCACGCGGAGCGACCGCCCCCAGCACGAAGCTAGATTAGAGGCCATCCCCAGCGGTGGATGGTGGACGCAATGAAGTAAACAAGAAGACGACGCCATGCCGCAAATAAAACGCACAGATTAAAGGATGCCCGGGTGAAATGTCTTCTTAATTACTTCGCAGAGTCTAAGGAGTGGAGCAGCAGCAGCAGCACGAGGCGGGGGAGGAGGAACAGGCTCTATAGAGCTAAGGCTGGGAAGGATAAACAAAACTGGGTGGGATGGCTGAAGCGTAATTGAGAAGTCGCCGGGCTGGGACGTGGTACTGGTGCTGCTAGTGCTGCTCCTGGCCTGTTCCTGTGTCTGGCTTTGGCTTTGCTTGGGTTCTGGTTCCTGTGTGTCTGCAGCGCAGTTTAAGCGGAAGTAATTTAATTAATTACAAATGAAACGGAAACACGACAACGACGACAGGAGTGGGGTCCTGGGTCCAGAATGCATCGTGTGTCGATTGTTTGCTCAATTGGATGGAGCTGAAATGGGGGAAACTCCATGAAGAACTCGCTTTTGGATAGAAGAACAAGAACCCTCTCTAAATGAATAAACCATATGAATGTAACCCCTTTTTAGATCTGGGCAAACCCCTCTAAATTCCCTGAACAACAGGAAAACAACAAATCCAATTCTATTTTTTTGCATATACATATGTACATGTAGATGTACATATGTGTGTATGTATGGGAGATGCGGCCTAAGCGTTTTTCAAAACGAGAACAACGAAAAAAATTAAGCGAAACTCTGGCTCCCAGCAGTGCAATTAAATTTTTCCCCTGCTTCCCACCACAGCAGACCGCAAACTATTCGAAGGCACTGTACGATACACACACACACCCACACACACGCTCACTGTAGACAGTGCTGTACGCATTAAGCACAGCTCATTTGCATTGCGGTTTTAATTGCCAGAAAGAGATGGAGATGGAGAGGGAGAGAGGTAGAGAGCAATCGCAACAGAGAGGGAGAGAGCGAGAGAGTGTGTGTGCTATTACCTCGGGTGCCCTGTCCTTCGGCACGGTTCGCTGGCGGGGCTTACAAGGATAATGAAAACAATTTAACGACTCTCTCGACAATTCACAGGACCAAGGGAAAGTGGAAGGTGGAGCAGGGGCCTGGGCCTGGGCCTGGTCCTGCAAAAGCAATCGAGGCCCAAACCCAAACCCAGAGCCAAACAGACAGACAGACAGAACGAATCCTGGTTAAACAAATCTAGAATCCCTTTTGCCGCCTCCTGCATTTGCTTTTGCTTTTTGTCATTATTTTGCACCCCTTTTGTGCCTGCCCCCCTCCCCCTTCCACACACAAAATATGCTGCGTGCCTGCGCAAAATATTTTCATTAAAATGTCAAAAAAATATTTTCAAATATTTTGCGTAACATTTCTTAAAAAACAGGAAAAAAAACAGAAAAGAAATATGAAAAAGGCAAAAAGCAAAAAGGACAAGCCCTTCGCTGATGAATACTTGATCCTTTTCGCTGGCTTAATATTATTTTAACGAAGCGGATTCCCCGCTGAGAAGGGATAGCGAAAAATGGCTGCGCGGAGTGGGTAACTTTTAAGCCGTGCTGATGGCCAGTAATTAAATGCTTGACATGCCTTTGGGGTGTGAGGTTTGGCCGGTCAAAGGATTAGCGCGGCTAAGAGGATGTCAGAGCAGGCCAACTGGCATACTGCGAGAAATTATGCAGCAAAGTGTACGCGTAGAGCGTACAGCAAATGAGCTGCCTGAATATTCTCCCAGTGCAACAATCCTGGCTGGAAGAGAGAATTAACGCTGATGCTGGCATTATAATTATGGCATGCAGTTAAGGCGATTGTTTGCCAGCGAGCCAGCAGCCAGGAGCCAGGAGCTGAAACTGAAGCTTAACCTGCAGCTGACAGGTGTACTCCTCGAGCAGCAGCAGACTCCTGGGGAAAAAACGCTCAAGATTTCCCACTCAGTTTCCACTTTATTCTGGCCATAATTACCCGTTTTATTGAGGCGCGTGGAAGCTGCTGCTGCTGCAACAGGATGTTTTACTGCTGCTGACTCATTAAATATTTGCAAATTCTCAATTTGCTTAAGTGAGCAGCAAAGAATAACAATCCGAGAATAAAATCAAGAAGCCTAAACGAAAATATTTGCACAGAAGAAAAAGCAAACAAGAGCCAGGGCCATGAGACAGCAGGAGATGCTCTTCAAATTAAAAGAAATCAAAATCATATGAGAATTTTCAAGTGATTGCCGCATGAGGCAGAGCGGGAGGACGGGAGACTGGGAGGCTGGCAGGAAACGCGGGCAAACATAAACAAGCAATTTAACAGGCACTCCCACACACACACACACACACACACACACACACACGCTTTGAAGGGGGCATCCAGGAGGAGGCAGGAGCCTGGAGAAGCATGGGAGTCAGAGACTGAGACGGAGACTCCATCGCCAGTTGGCAAACAAACGAAGCGTTCAGGCGAAAAAGCCGGAGAAAAAAAAACTCGGGCAGCCCCGAAACAAGCAAAGCGTTTTATGTGCCGACAACATGGCCAACTTGCATGTGTGTATGTGTCTGTGTGTCTGTGTGTGAGTGTGGCACCGCAGATTTCTCACACACACAGTCTTAAAGTATGCCGCAAGTTTTTCACGCTCTTTGTTAATGAAATTTTAATCAAGCTGCCGCTGCCGCTGCCACTGCCGCTTTTGCTGTTGCTGCAAGCGAAAAAGAGTTTTCCTGCCGACTAAGTTTTCCCCAAGCACACATACTCGCACCACTCCCTGCTCCTTCTTCATCTGCGGCTCCTTTAAGCAGGGATTCTTTTTCTCTCTTCCCTTTTTTTATTTGCCAAATAGCCAGCAGCTTCATTAGCACTCATCCTCTCCTCTGGCTGCTGCCACGCGCTGCGTATACGTAATAATTTATTTAAAATGCAATTCGTTTATGCCAGACATTAATCATTCGACAGTAAACGATAAGACGTCGAGAGTCACGTTCTGAGGCCTGCTGCATTTATTAACAATTTACGTCATAAATAAAATTGAAAAACATTCATAATGTCAAACAGAGACGAGACGAGACGAGAGGAGAGGAGAACGTGAGAGCATGGACTGATGGCAATTTCATAAATTATAGGGACAGAGAGAGAGAGAGAGAGAGAGAGAGAGACAGAGACAGAGAGAGTTGTACTGTGGGGTGTGAAAGAGCGTTAGGATCACATAAATTAGACAAAAAATTTCCATGCAAAATGGGAGCAGCACGCAGGCACAGGTAAATCACAAAGTGGCCCCAAAATGACAACATTACTCGCAAGAGCGGCGGTTCCAAAATGTGTGGAGGAGTTGGGCGGCGGACAAAACACTTTTACTTGCTATGTTTCGTTTGTTGTTGTTGGTGTTGCGGTATCAGGCAGTTGTTTAACATATTTGTGTTTTGCTGTGGCTGTTACGCCTTTTCCTGGCCAACACAGCCCAAACCACAGGCAGAGGCAGAGGCAGAGGCACAGGCACAGGCACAGCAAACCCCACAATTCGAGTGAAAAATGTTCGCTTAGCACGGCAAATAATTATTTCTCGCTTACTGCCAACTGGCATGCCATTTTGGCCAGGCTTTAAGCAAGCGACTGGCAGTCGGTCCGTCTGTATTTTGCACCCACTTCCACCCTCTACCTCTGCCACCCTCTTCTCGGCTTTGAGTTCATTATGTGAATTTTGAAATTGTTTTTTCTTGTTTTTTTTTTGTTTTCTGCTGCGGGGCATAGCGCAGAGCAACAACAACAAAAAAGAAAAGAAAGAAACCAAATGCCAACACGTTGCCGCCTCTCATGGGGAAGGGAGGGGAAGGGAAGGCAACAGCAAGCGTCATCCCCTCGTCGAAAAAGGTGTTGAGTTGAGCCAAATTACAAAAAATTGCTGCTTTTGTTGCTGTGCATATTTTTCTTTAATGATTTGAATATGCAAAGCGGTGCCAGGGCAAAACAAAAAGAATTTTAATTAGTTTTCGCAATGCTTTTCGGCTGCAATTAAAGTCCTGAATTGTTGCCAGCAATAAACAGAACAATGATTATACATATTTCTGTTATGCCAAATTCTGTTCGAAATTTTCATACTCCAAAAACGACAGAAAGTGGAATATGTACATGTCCGTCAGAGAAGCTCAAACGGGAAATATTTCTTGTATTTTTGGCAGAACGGAGCAACAAAACTAAACGCTTAAACATTTGAATGTTTAATTTATGCTGGAAAACGCAAAAATTGAACTAAAGAAAAGCAAATATGCAAAGCAAAGCAAAACGAATTGATTTGGAAATTCTTATGCAATTGGCCGACAGAAACGGAAAAAGTGGAAAACCAAAGAAACGGAGAAGAAAAAGTATAAACTTTGTTATGTATCGAACTATTTGATACCTTTTAGCTGGGGATTATACGAAGAAAAGTTGTAAATGTAAAACTGTGGATATCACAGGCTTTTTCTCTACCTCCTAGGGGACTTTAAAGTCTCCAAAACGCTTTCAAAACCAGCATACCCTCGCACACTAGAGTAGCCGGTATGTAAACCTGAACCAGATCCTGCCAAGATGCCAATAAAGAAACGAAAATTCCCATTGATTTCTGTACCTTGGCTGGAATTTAGAAGCAGCAGCAGCAGCAGCAGTAGCAGCTGGAGGAGGACGAAAAAAAAAACTATTTCCCATGCAGCAGAGCGGCAACAACAACGAAATAATTCGACTACCTTTCGTTGAATGTCTGGGCAGTGTCCCATGACGTGAACCCAGAAGCAATAAATGTTCAAATCAATTGAAACGTTTTGCCAAAGTCTCACACCCCATTCTGAATCGAAGGAATCGAAGCCAGTGGAGCCACAGCCACAGCAACAGCCATAGCCACCCTCCCCCAAAAGATGAATGGAAGAGGAGGGAGTGGAGTAAGAGTGGAGGAATAGAGGATTCTTGGACAGCTTAAGGCGGCGATTTGGTTAGCCCCAAACAACAGAAAATCGATAGGGGATGCCGAACGAACACCAATAAGGGAAGAATGTCAACTTGTTTGGCACTAGTCCCGTGATGAGCCCAAGGAACAGACGAGAGACGACAGGCGATAGACGACAGACGATAGACGACAGACGACAGAGTCCTGTCCCATATTCGAGGCTGGCAAACTATATAGTATAGAGGCGATATATGGACCAGAAATCGACAGAAGTCGACGGCAATAAAACGCCATTTGGTCATAAAAATAGTCGAACGTTGCAGGGGCAAAGTGAATGCGACAACTGCCCCAAGGGGCAGACGTAGTAGAAGCGGGGGCAGGAGGCGATTGGGTGTCCTGTCTGCCAGAGCAAATTACGAATTTTGCATATTGCCAGTGGCCAGAGGACTGGGCCGGTCCTTTCTTCGCCATTCTGCCTGCTCTCTGGTTTCCTTGCCCCTTTGGCCCATTAGTCATTTCGTAGCCGGCGCTTTGGCAATGCCTCTGCATCTGCCTCTGCCCGGTCGCTCGGTCGCTGGCTACGGCTTTGGTGTGTCGCCACTTTGCAGGATGAATGACCCCGGAGCCGGCAGAGTAGTTGCTGCCGGCACCGACACCGGCCCCACGGCCCTTTTCCCCTCTGACAGCGGAAAGGGCGCACACGTCACAGGGCAGCAATTTTCATATAAGCGTTCTCGATTTCTTTTTCGATTCATTTTCCATAGAAGAGGTCTTTGTGTAGACCATAGGCAAATCGGGAATGGAATGCATATAATGTTTATTTAGTGATAGAATCCTGCCTAGAAAAGGCAGGAAATACAAGAGAGTTTGGTTTACTCAGGTCTTACACCAGAGACAGATTCAATCCAGTCCAGATATGTGATAACATCCGTAAATACCTCGGGTTCACCAAGATCACATCCTGATCCAGATCCAAATGAGACGATACCGAATACTTTTTTCTCATCTTTGAGCACCAGCGGTCCACCAGAGTCTCCGCTGCAAACGGTCTTTTTCTCGTCTGTGCTAACACACAATATGCCTTTCAAGATATCTCTGTATCTTCGATTACATACAGATTCATCGGCGATCTCCATTTCGACCCAATACAAACGATCGACTGCGGGCCCTCCTAAAACTGATGCGCCCCATCCGGCGGATATGACTGATTGACCTGGCTTAATCGATCTACCGTCCCTGGGTGAGGGCAGGGGAATGCTTTGAATTTGATCATTGAACTTAACCCGGGGAGTGCGAATCAGGGCTATATCGTGACGGAAATTGTTTCTAAATATCACTCTATAATTTGGATGTCGATGAATTTCAGTTGAATAAACTGATTGATCCTCATTTGCCCGCTGGTTAGAGCCATAGAAGATTTGTACCCCTTTTGGCAATCCCTCTGCGCAATGAGCAGCCGTAAGTATCCATTCATCGGCTATAATGCTGCCACCGCACCAACCGTAGCGCTTTTTTGGATTTATTACTAATATCCTGGGTCCGAAATTAAGTCCAACAAGGTATGGAAATTGTCCTTCTTCGGCCAGCTCACCATTGAAGATACGCTGCAGCTCGTTAGACTCTCCAGCAACAAATAGTTGCGCCACCAGAAGGCACAAGAAGATTACCATTTTGACGGTTCAAAACTTACTTAAACTTAGCTACGAATTCACTCTCCTTATATACTGTTCTTTCTTATCAAAAATAGTATATTTTTCTATTAAAATACCACATTCCTTGGCTTAAATTTGCATCATTTGGAATGTGTAAAATGACGAGTGAGCCACGTGCTCTGATGAATGATTGTACAACGCTACGAGCGGGTTTCTTCCAACTTTCAATTATTGGTTATTCTTCGAATTGAAGTCAAGGCAACGCAAATTAGCCGTATCAGAGTGGCAACATTTTGAGTACCTTTAACAAAAACATTTATTTTAAATGCCTCAATGCACAGGTTGTTCAATTCCTGTGCATTTTGTGTCGTTTATTTTACGTTTAATTGATTTTCGCAGCCGAATGCATCAAAAATGCATGCGTGCGCAATTAATGACATTACCGGAGTGCACTCCCCAACCCCTTCCTGGATGGGAGACAGCGACAAGCGTTCTCATTTTAATAAATTATCACCATTATCATTATTAAGCAAATGGAATACCGAACAGTGAGTTCCATAATGCCAGTGCATTAATTTAATACGAGTTGAATTTAATTTCTGAATGACTATAAACCGAGGGATAAACTGAATTTTCAAAATAAAAATAAAACCCCATTAAAAACAAGAAAAGAACAAACTTAAATGAAAATATCTACGAGCAATAAGAGGAAGGGTTTCGCTGACAAACTCCATAAATAATTAGTGGAAACGTGTTACATATGAATGTATCTTCATAGCGTGGCATGATGGCCTTGCCTTCAATAACTGGCGCTCCCACTGCTGCGCCCCACACTCTTCCGCCCACATGTAGGTCATAGACTGCGCAAAAAGCGTTGCATACCTTCGGGCTGTCAATTTATTTTTCGCGCTTCGCATGTTCTTTGGCCATGTTTTTCGAATTTCCCCACCCCACCCCACTCCACTCCACTCCACTGCCCTGCCATCCATTCGGTCTCTGAGGCAGTCTTATGTCCTTGAAATTTATGCGTTCGACGCAGGCAAACCGCCAAGTGTTGAGCACATCGGATGGCAGATAGGCCCAAGTGCCACATGGCGTGTAATGCGCTCATTATGTTGCCTCTCCGTGGCACACATACACACACACACACACGCACACGCACACGAAATCGCATAGAACAGTAGATGAATGCCACATGCAGAGGAAACCTACTCCTGGCGCGCCCTTGGAACTGGGCCAATGCGAACGGCATTGTCTTTTGGGGTCTCCTCCACCAGGAGATAATAACAACAAATTATTACACTTGCCAGGGGACCCTTTTCGGTAGGGGGGAGTTGGGGTTCCTTGGGCTTTCTGTTGTAACTAAATTAAGCATATCGTTGATAACTCAACGCAGATCGGACGGAACACGATAAGCTACAGAAAGTCTTGTCGTGTCTTTGTTGGGTTTTAGTCCCAAAGTTGTAATGGCTCCCATCCCATACCATCCCATCCCGTTCTTCTTCTCCCTCTTGTCCCTGGCCATGGCCTTGAGGAGCCTTTTATCGATTTTGTCATAACCATTTTGTTTAGAAATTTCGGTGCTATCTGCATTTGGCTTGCCAATCAGGCGGCCAAGGCCGACTACGAGTGCTCGTATCATTAAAATATATCCATTCCGTATACGCAATGGGGCCAGCGGTGCTCCTCTGTCACTCCCCGTTTTTTTCATTTTTATTTCATAATTTTTCGTGTCAGTTCCTCTGAGCCATATCTCGTTCGCTTCCTCGCAAAACCCAATTGCACTTCCGCACAAAAAAAGAAACAAGCCGGCGGAAAACCAGCGAACAAGTTTCGTGGAAAAGCCAGATTATTGCAATCATAAATTTTTATGATTTTTCCATTGGTTGCAGCTCTTGGCGAAGTGGCAATGGCAGCAGCAGAGGCAGTGGCAGTGGCAGCCTCGAGGGTATACTCGCAGTGTGGCACGAATGCGTGGGAAAAATACTACTCGCATGCCGCTGGAAATTTTATGTGAATTTAATAGCCTTGCAGATATGATGCAGAAAATTATTATAGTCTGCTCCGGCAGTCCTTCGCTCTTTGCTGAAAAGAAGCGATAAAGAAAGAGGCAACAGCAGCTGTATAAATATATATATTTTATATATATATATATATCGATGTATTGATACATTTTCCCACATCCGGCGGCAAAGTTGTTTTTTTTCCCCTGCGTGGGCCATTAAAAGGAAATTTAATATAAACTTAGGAAGGAAGATGGTATGACTGGGATGACAGGGGCCGTAAAAAGCATATTGACAATGCCGCAAGATCCATCCATCAATCAATCAGGCTTGACAGTGCCCCAGCGTGAGAGCGAGGCTGTGGCTGTGGCTTTGGCAGGTAAAAAAACCCAAACAAAAAAAAAAATAATAAAAATGGAGAAGTAATCTAATCCAATTACTCAACACTGGCAAACAAGCAGCAAAGCAGCAGAATAGCAGAGCAGCAGAGCGCCGGTTGGCTGCTTTCACGAAGGATTCCATGCAGGGCGCTAATGGACGAACGACCCCACATGGAGGATATCACATGTCTACGAAAAAGTTAAATAACCGAAGGGCAATCCCAAAGTATCAATAGCCAGGCAGCAGCGACCGACCAGTAGGGCAGGAGGTGAAGATGGGGTTTAGGCCACAGGCACATTTACATCATCCCCAAACGAATGCGTTTGATTATTAACCAACAAAAGAATGGGGGAATGGGGGGAGGGAGGTTGGCTGACGAAGTGCAAATCCTGACAAAAAAACACAAATTGAAATCCAGACGCATTCAATGCGAGTCCTCCAAGGGTTCGGGTTCGGGTTCCTAGCTTTTGCTGTTGCCATGGGGCTTACAAGGTCCGGAACAGAGCCCGAACTCCCTTTCTATTGACGAAATTATCATTTTTGTTGCTTCAATAAAATGACAGGCCAAAATACTAATATGGTTTCATTTTTGTCTCTTCCCCAAATACCCTAAGCAGGCTTAGGCATCAAATTGAAAATATAAGAAGCGGCGGGTGGAAAGCCCTTTGTTCGACGGAAGACACTGGCCCTGGCACTGGCCCTGGCACAATGGGGGAGGAAGGCTGATTGGATGGCAGAACTTTCATGATTATGATTATGATGATGCGGTGACATTGATACGATATCGAGGGAGGGACAACTATTCACTATTCACCCCAACAGACTTAATCATTCAAATTAATTCACGGTATACTTACTCATACTTCGTAAGCCTACCCCCAAGTGATTTATTTGCCCCCGCCATGAGATTCATTTGACTTTGCCACCGGAACACAACCTTCACCTTTCACTTTTGGGCAATCAAATAGCAATTATGCCAGCCCATAGTTCAAATATTTGCCACTGACACTGACACTGATGCTGGAATCCCTTTCCCTAGGACACCCGTTTATGTAAATTTGTACGGGTTAACGATTTCATTAAATGCCATACCCGGCCACGTCTTATCTCTGCTGGACGGACAGGCGGCACTGGCACCGGCTCCAGTGTCATCACGACTAATTTCAATATCAGCAACCGTCTCGCCTCCTTCAGGAGCTTGCATTAATTTTCACATTTAGCCATAAGCCGCAAGAGGCGTGGCATTGTTGATAAACCGCCACATCAGAGGAGCATCCGCTTAGCCTTTTTCCCCCCGCCGTCTCTGGTGTCTCTTGTGTCTCGTCTTTCCCTGTCTCTTGTGATTCTCTCTCTCTCTTCCATAAGTCTCAACAGTAGAGGCGACAAGTTTCCCCAACAAACACATACCAAATCCTCCCCATCAGTGCCTCCCAGGATGTCCGGGATATGCTCGTCGCACAGGCACAGGAGCCCTCAGGACACATGAACGACAACGGCCAAGGGGTCAATTTGGAGAGCTTCAAAAGGGACAAGAATTTTATAAACTACAGCTGTGGAGGATGGTCTGTCTGTAGTCCGTAGTCCGTAGTCTGGGGCCAGCATATTTATAAACACATTAAAAACGCTTCACTGGCATCCTGGCCCCCCCCCCCATATCATACTATATCCCATATCCCACATTCTCGCAAAGCCGAAAGGATATGAGAACTTGATGAGTTATCAGTAGGGAGGACTCCAACTCCAGCTTCAACTCCTCTCTTTTCTCTGAGGTTCGGAGTATGTACTCCTCTTCTGTCTGAAGGATATGTGGGTAGAGTTTTCCCCTTCGGAAAATTAACACAAAACAAGTCAAAGTCAATGTTTGACGATGGAATGGGGATGGGGAACGAGCAGTACTCCTGCTCCTACTCGTGCTCGTGGTCGTGGTCCTGCGAGTATGGGGGAAATCCCACAACATGTTTGAAAAATGTCAGTTGCACATGAGACAGCTGGGAACCTCAAACCTCAAGAATCTCGGCAGTCATGCCGCACCAGAACGGGGGCACATATGTGTGTGTGTGATGAGGAATTGCTGCAAGTTGCAGCTGACGGTTGTTAAGCTTGTCAACATGCAGCGACACTAAGTCTCCCCAGAGGGAGAGAACTCGAGAGAGAAATGCAGGAGGCAGGAGGCAGGCGGCAGGAGACAGGACATGTAGGAGAAGGTTTCAGCGTAACAATTGAATATACCGCCACATCCATGTGCTGCATCTCGCTCCTGCATACATATTTTCCAGGTCAAGCCACATTTGACCCGGTTCTTATCTAAAAGTCAACAGTTTAAATGCCATTTAACATTTTATGGCTCAGAGACAGAGAGACAGAGAGGGAGAGTGCGAGGTCTGCGGGGCTGTAGGGAGACCATAACGATTTGTAACCTTCATGTTAATACTCTCGTCGAGTTATTTATGTAAATTACTTGCAACTGCAATGCCAACTACTTGCGAGGATGCTGCTGCTTCTGGCCAAGCTCTGGCTCTGGCTCTGGCTTTCTCCTCGTGCTGCTGCCAGCGTTCATGTTTTATAATTAAGTCAGTAATTTAAGAGGGAAGGAAACTTTTTTGCTTGCAGCTTTACTTGACTGCATTCCTTGTGGCTTACAATTTGGTTGAGCGCAAACTTTTCGTTTGTTTCGTCGCCCCCGCCCCGCCCCCGCTCCAGCCACCGCCCTCGACCCCGCCCTAAAAGCAGTGGAAAAAATACACTGAAAAACGAACGCACAAGGGGGAACGAGGGGAAAGTCAGAGAAAAGCCGTGCGAAAAAGCGGAAATGTTAACAACTACTTTGACATTTGCTCCATGGCTGCAAGAGAGGGTCACACCAGAGAAAGAGTTTTGGAGTGAAAGAGAGAGAGAGAGAGTTCTGGGGAAGGGTATGGGGTATTTGTTTGCAAGTTGAAATTACTTAAGTGCCAGCGCGACGAGGCGTATGAATGCCAAGCTGAGTCCCGAGTGAATAAATGAATGCGGGGGGTGTGACTCCTGTGAATGGAATAGGAATGCCCGAGATGGTAGCGATGGAGCTTTGGCCCGAAACTCTGGCTCATGGATTAATGTCTTTGCATTAAAGCGAATTAAGGGAAAAGTCCCTCCTCATTCTCTCTCTATCTCTCAGTTGCTGCAATCTCTCCTTCTCTCTTTGTCTCTTTCCCTACAGTTTCTCTATGCCTCTCTGTTGCTGCATTTTCCCACCGCCTGGGGGCTAGTCTTTATACATACAAAAAAAAAAAAAAAAAAAAAAAAAGAAAACGCCGTGCTGCAGTGTCGAGTGTAACAAAAGTTACTCGTGCCCCCAGATGCAGCCAAGTGTGAAGGACAACAGCAACAGCAACTGCAATCAAAAAGGGAAAACACAAACGAATAGCAGAAAGAGTTGATGCCTCAAACGAATGCTGAATACCGTAGAAGTACCGGCAGTACCTATTCCCCTAGTTATCTGTGAAGACCTGCCCAGCCCTGCCCTGCCCTCTTTGCTGCTGCAGCCTCCCAGCTTTCTGTTGCATCCATAAAGCGTAGCGCCTGCTGTGCAACGGCTGGTACATTGCATGTCAGAGTGAAAAGGAAAAATGTTAGTTAAATTTCGTAGTTACATTTGTTTTGTGCCCAGCCTGCCCCACACACAGCATGCCCCACAAGGCATCCGGCAGATAGAGAGAGAGAAAAGAGTTGGCAACTCAACTGCATGCATAGTGCATAAGTCAGTCAGTCAGTCGGAGCAGGAGAGGGGCAGCAGGAGGCAGGCAGTCCGGACAAGTTAGTAGTCCTGGCATGACTTTAAGACTTATTGTTCGTTGACTTTTTGGCAGCACTCGAGCAGTGGAGCTTGAGCCCCCCAACGAGTCCTCTCTCCGCCTTGTTCATTTCCCATTCGCACTTACTCGAACTCGTAGTCTCGTAGTCGTAGTTGTACAATGAAATGCAAAGCAATTTACGTTTAAGATCTGAGATACTCGTACAAAAATGTTGCCCACAGAAAAGCAGTATTCCATAAACACAAGAAAGTTATTAAAATGTCAGTCACAGAGTGGCCTCTTCTTGTTCATATACGAGTATGTACAACAATACTTACTTATGTACATACATATATACTGGTACCTGGGATGACCTGTACTTTGCATAATTTTCCAAACTAGATTTCCCTTTGATTTTCTTTGTTGCAGTTGGGGTTATGGGTCAGACTTTTGCTCCTTCGAGTTCACTTTGGCTTTGGCGTTGGTTTTAGCTTCAGTTTCAGTTTATCTTTGGCCATTTTCTTTTCTGTCTCGTGATATATCCTTAAGGTATGCATTAATTACAAGGATCATAAAAACGGGGTGAAGGCAACGCCTGTTCTGCTCCAAATTGCAATGGCAGACACAGACGCAGACACTGGATCCCTGGGTCCCCGAGTCCTTTTACTTTGTGTTACATTTTGCATTTTACGGCCCAGACTATGGGCGGGTGCTCCTGCCACTCCTGCCACTCCTGCCAATCCTGCCACTCCTTCTACTGCTACTGCTCTTTGGGAACCTGGGAGGCCTCTCCCTTTATGGCATGCCATTGTTTTGGTGCTGCAATCAGCCAGAAATTTCGAGTGCATAGTTTATGTGCATGTGTATGTGTACATATAAGCCTCCTCTACTCCTCCTCCCCCCGCCCTCAAAGAAATATTTGTCTCCTGCTCTAAAGCTTTTCATAAATTGCTCTTTCTGTCGTTTTTCTTCGTCCTGCTTTAAAATTTCCCGCTAACAAATGACGAACTCATGTCGAGGGCTCGTTTGTTTTATGGCCAACGCTTAGGCAGCCAGATGTGGTCTTTGCCACTTTTATTCCCCCTTCTCTCTCGTCCTCGTCCTCATCTTCTCTCTATCCTGCTCTTTCTCCCCATTTCTCTCTGTCTCTGTCTGTCTTGGTGGCCCAGTTATTTGACACGCTTTTTTCCAGCCTTAACTGAAAGGCAGACTACAGACAGTTGGGGAGTTCCTTCATTACACTCCCAGATAAGGGGCGACAGAGAGGTCTGTGGCATTGTGGCATTGTTGCATGAATCATGGTATCTTCCCCGAAACACCCACCCAAAATAGAACACACCCACCATGTACAGTATATGCAAAATATAATTGCCTACTCTTAGAGTCTGGCCAAATGCAAAATACAAAATCTTCAAAGCATCGTCATTCGCCCTGGCGGCCTTATCAACTTTATTATACGTTCGCGCCAAAAGTTGCAAAATTAACAACAGAAGAGCAGTGCGAAGGGGCGAAATAAAGGTTTCAACTGCAGGCCGCGACCGTTTTATGAGCCCCACATACACACACACACACACAGAAACACGCACACACCCATACCTAAAAGGCTGAAAACAGTTTCAATGTCTGACGCAGCAGCCCAGCTGCTTTCTGCTGTTCGCTCTTCTGGTTCTTCTGGTTCTTCTGGTGTCTTGTTATACGCTTCGAAAGGGGTATGATGGTCTTTTAGTCGATGCAAAAAGAGAAGCCTATGGAGTGTAAACATTCTTGTTTGATGCTCAACCGACCCTGTACCAAAGAATGTCAAGACAGGATCACATCCCAGCATCATACGAAGGTCGCTTTTTGTTTCTGAAGATAAGCCAACTATTCAAATGCGACTACTAATGCCTGTCGATAGCTTTTTCCTTCACATATTTTCTATCGAAACGTTAGATATGTTAGAGTATCTACAGCTTCCAGCACTCCCGAAAACTGTTTTCCTTTTCTTGTTTATCTCGTTTGTGTTTGCCCTCGTTCATCGTCGTTCAACCAGCCCCACTTGATGCCCCCCGTGTCACAACCCCTGTGCCTGTTCCCAGCAAACGTCCCTCTCAACCACCAAAAAGAAAAAAACAGAAAAAAGGAAGAAAAAAAGTGTCTTACTTTGCTCGGCTTTTTCGCTATTTTGCGCTGCGCAACTTTCACGACGATTTTGTGTGCCTGTTTAGTGGTGTTTGCTTGTATTTGTATCTGTGTCTCAGTCCGTGTCTGTGTCTGTGTCTGTGTCTGTGTCCGTGCATTATGTGCATGTTTGAGTGTGTTGTATTCTACACCGTGTGTACTCATACACTGGTATTTGGACGTGTGTGTATATGTGTGTGTGAAGTGCGTATTCCATTCGACTGCTGTTGCTGCTGCTGCTGCTGTTGGTACTCCCTCTGACAATTGCTGAGCGCCTGTTCCAAAATATCCACTGTGTGTGGGTGTATCTCACACGGATGCAAACCTACAAATGTGGAATCACGCATGTGGCTGTGCAATGGTTTGTGTGTGTGCGTGTGTGTGGGCTCGTGTACCAGGAGGCTGTGCCATGATGCTAGTATGAGTTCTGCTGTGTGCATGTTTCGGTCCACATTTAACAATAATTTTTGGCCAAAATGTTGCCAGCCGGCAGGAGTCTGAATGGAGGTGTTTTTTTGATATCGGGTTGGGCCCCCACTAAGCCGGTGAGATTTCACTCATATGCAGACATAACTCGGCAATTTTAAGCGGCTTACCCGACTCGCAGAATTTTCATTACAAAGGTGACTCCACTCCACACCACTCTACCTCCCCGCTTAGCAAATCCTCCGTCCCTCTACACCCCTCTAGTCTCCAGGACAGCACTGGCAAGTGCACAGTCTTTTGGTACTTCAAAAGGCGGACAGATTTCTATAGAGCCACTCTCACACTCGGGCAAGGAGGGCAAACACAGATCAAATCTTATCGGGAATCATTTTATGAGCAAAATTAATACGCTTCAAGTCAACTCAAGCGATGAGAGACTGGAAAATTTGTTCTTGGCTGTTGCTCCTGGCAACAAGGGCAATATAATGAGCCAAGGCAGGTGGCAGTGGCTGCTGCCTGTCTCCCTGACTGGCTGGGAGTGATATCAAAAGGGATATAAGACTCTCTCTCTCTCCTTCTCTGTCTCTTGGGCGGGCAACGACATCGTCATGGAAATTCTTCATTAACTCAACTTGGGCGCTCAGAGAAAGAAAGTTTATGTTATTAAGAACACAGCGATGGTTGCAGGAATGGGAGGAGAGTGGAGTGTAGGGAGAAATGGTGGCAGGGGCATGATGAAAATGGTACCCATTCGCCACTCCCTCTAAGCATTTGGCAGGAGGCGTGACTAGAACCCAGCAGTGGAAGCAGCTGTTGTTGTAGTAAAATGTGTGTTTTACTTGACAAGAAAGAGATAACGGTAAATGAATATGCAGCAATTTGCACGCCCACATAATGAGCAAAGAAGTAGGCGGACGAAGGGGCGGATGGTGGTATGGGAAGCACTGCCGCCGGGCAGAGACTGAAATAATAACAGCAGCAGCAGCAGCAGCGACTAAACAAAAGTCGATAAACATAAACCAGGACCCGGCGCTGAAGCGAGCGCTGATAAGTATGCTACACTTTCCGTTCCTCTCCTCCCAGCCTCAAGTGAGTGTGGAGTACCCACTCCATATGTGTGTGTACGTTTATGTGTGTGTGTGTGTGTGTGTGCGTGTGTGTGAAGCAAAAGTAAATTAAAACGATTTTAATTACGGTTGCCAAGACGATGAATGAAAATGTCAACGCGATGCTGGGGCTACAACGCTGGTGGCTACAACCAGACAGCGACAGCAGGTGGGCCAGCGAAAGGACATAGCGAGCGATCGAGAGAGAGAGAGAGAGAGAAAAAAATAGCTAGAGACAGGGCTCCTAAAAGCCTTTCGCTGTACCGCTTGTCGCCGCTTGTGGGAGTGTGAATTATAGCACATGCAGCCGTAGAAGGAGGTCCTCATGTGCGTGGGTAAAGTTGAATAAAAGACGGGAAGCCGCTTGCTCGGTAGCTCCTGGGAGCTGCTGTCAAGATACTCGCTTAGGAGCGACTCGACTACTGTGCCGTGCCAGTGTTGTCTTTAGCCACTCGAGAAGCGAGGCCCAAAGTCATTGCCAAGAGCGAAAGCAGCAGCAAACTTGGCCAAATAAAAGTGTTAACACTGCGGAAGGAGAGACCAGAGAGTGGAATGGTATGGAGTAAAGTGGAGTGGAGTGGAGTAAAAAAACACAGCAGCATCTAAAACAAACAAGCTTCAGTTTTATGACGCTCTTTTCTCTCGTTTTTTCGTTGCTGCTGTTCCGGTTTTCCCGCCCCCTTTTTTTTATACCTTATTAACGCTCCCGTTTTCTATGCGAGTTGCTCGTTGAAAATGAAAAGTTTTCGTGGCGGGCGTGAAATTTTTTGCCATTGGCCGCGCAAACCAACAAAAGCAAAAAAAAGGAAATATGAGGCTTTCCTTGAGGGTCGAGGGTTTACATACCCTGGACAGTTATTCGTTTATAGGCTGACCATGTGATATGGTGATTTATTCTGCCTGAGCAAAGGGAAAGGTCTGAAAGATTTTGCTTTTATGCTGGGCATTAAAATTCCAGCTGGCACGCATTTAGGATCAAAAATTATCCCTTTTATATCGTTTATAAGACGGTGCTAAAGCTGACTATCCTCTTCAAGGGTATCTACGGCTAAAAGCTGGAAAACCACGAAAAAAAAGCTCAAAAACCCTGGCTTGCTGATTAACTTGACACGACCAACGAGGGGATGAAAGCTGAGGGCTGGAGGCTGGAAAGGGGGAGTGGAATTCGCGGTTTGAATGCAGCTGACAGGCAGCACCTGTCGCCGTTGCGGAAGTGTCGACGGCGACGGCAACTGCAGCAGCGACTTCGAGGGCGGGCAGCAAACGCAAAACCACGGTTGACATTTCCTTGGCGACGGTTGGTTTTCAAGGATAAGTGAGGGCAGAGGAGGAAGCAGGCCCGGTGCCTGGGACTGGGACTGGAACCCCTGCGGTTGTGTATCTTATTTTAAGACTGCATTTAAGCGCAGTGTTTTCGTCCAAGAGATTTTCGCTTAAGCCAGCGTTTGTCATAGTTTGTTTAAGGGTTCAGTTTCATTAATTTTAGTTGAAGTTTTATTAATACCATTTAAGACGGGGGATTAAAATAAGCAGTAAAACGATGAGTTGCTTAAAAATAAAACCCCAAGCCCTTATGGAGGGAAATGTGGAGGGAAATCATTCCTTGGAATGGGATTTCAATCGTAATCGTCTCTGCCGGAGAGTAGGCAATACTTTTCTTCCAACTTTTACACTCTAATTGGGATCCTTGGGAATCCTGTGCTCTTTTCAACACTTCTTCTTCCCTTCGCCAAGTGTTTAAACTTCCCCTTCAGAAAACTGTAACACTTCACTCCAAACATGTTGACAGCTTAGCAGGAAGTCTCCCTCAACAACTGCTCCTGCACAAAGAGAAAAAAAGGAAAATTTTGATTCCTCCCGCTGGTAACTTTAACCGAGCCAAAAACTGCAACAGCAGTTTCGTGGCAAAAGTTTGCAATGCATTTTGATGCGCCTTGCACAAAATGTCAACCTTTGGGGGCAAAAGGTGGATGGTACTCGTTACGGGAGAATGCATCCGCTGTTTGAATAATTATATAGATGAAAGGTGCCCCGGAGGCAGCGGAGTGGGACACTGCGAGCAGAGGCCTATCCCTCATATCCCCCGTATTCCCCAGCCCATTCAAGTCAAGTCCAGTGACCTTTTTAACGCTGTTTGTTAACGACTCAAAGGGAGAGCACAAACACACATACACACACAAAGCATCAGGATGATACTTTGATGTACCCAAAGGGCTACAAAATCATACCTAAATTGACCAAAAAAATATGGTATATTAGGAGTACGAGTATTTCCCAGAAAATACACCCATAAATACGACAATGTGAACAATGAAATTTGTTGCTCGTTTAACTCACCTTTGGATCAATTTTTGGCGGCAATATTTCTTGGGTTTTTGCTGTGTGCGTGTGGCGTGTTTTTCTTTTATTGCGCGACGAGGACGAAGACGAGGACGAGGACAATCGCCCGCCAAGTTTTCGCATAAAATTCAATTACGATTGTGAGCTCATAAATTTCAACACTTGGCCGCGCTTTACGATTACGCCTTTTGATTTGAGTTTGAGTTTTGTCCTGGTCCTGGTCCTGATCCCGGACTAACACGAAAAAAAAGTGTGAAACTTTGGCCAACTGCTCTTTTGGCTACTTTGTTATCACTGTTATCAGTCCGCGGTCCGCAGTGGCGGCAACATCAGCAGCAGTGTGGCAATAAAAAAAATGACCCCGTCGTGGCATTAAAAGTTAAGCGCCGCCCTTTTTCGTGCTAAACTGGCAGATTTGTTAAGTTTTTATGGCTCTTTGCCGTTTGCTTTAGGTTCGGGTTTTGGGTTTGGGTTTGCGTTTGGGTTTTGGCTTTGGTTTGAATTTCTCGTCAGATTTCTCGTCGATTGTGTCTCTTTACGACCAACTTTTCTGGGCTCTGAGGCGCCTTTTTGGGCCAACCTTTTCAGTTGAAAGCGCGCAAGGAACTGTTGGTTCTGGCCCCATGTTCCGGCATTTATGTGTGTGGTATCCTCGCACAGGAAACTTGGCATCCACCAGGGCGCAGGCGTTGGATTCCATTCATGGGAACGGGAACGTGGAGTGGTCGGTGGGGGAGTGGATCCACTTCCAGTGAGGACTTGTTTACTCGACATTCAACTGGTGGTTGACTTGCCAATCCTCAACGGGCATCCATATGTGACTTGTTCGCTGGTTCGGTCGTTGGTGGTTGTCGTGACAACTTGATTTTCCTTGTAATTTAATCACTGGAACCCCCCGCCCCCCCTACCATCCCCCCTCCCCCATGAGGTTTCACATTTCGCATTGCTTTAAAGTTAATGAAATTGTATTTTGATTTCTGACTACACTCCAATGCCAGGGGCAACCTTTGAACTGCGTGTTCACTCCGTGTATGTGTATGTGTATGTGTTAGTGTGTGTGTCTGTCTATCTGTCCATTAGTTTGAAATTCAACTCCGAGGATATTTTCCTCATCTAATTATGAGAGCGTTTAGCCAGTGCATACTTTTCAGCGCTCAACGGGGATTTACGATGGAAGAAGGGTCGGTAAACATCTGAAAAGGAGAAAACTGAATGACATTACAGCAAATCCGCTTACAGACACAACATCCTCGTAACTAAAAGATACGGATACAGCTACAGATACAGCTACAGATGCGAATGCGAATGCGAATGCGGCTGAAGATACAGAACCCACTGTCGCACATTGTTTATGCAAGCGCATTAAGCTGAGGCTCAGTCCTGGCACTGATGCGACCCCAGATACGGCAACTATACATGCAGATGGGAATATGCAGATACACAGATACAGATACACTCGTACTTGCTCGTACTTGTACACAGATTGAGATACAGAGCAGCAGTAGCAGTAGCAGCCGCACGCATCTTCATCACACCCACAATGGGAACAGAAGAGGGAGAGAACACGTTGCGGTTTTTCTGAAGAATATTGACCTGCCCCCGGGAGCCTCCTTCAGTGCATAAACAAATGGCCAAAACCGCATCGCAGTGGGCGCGCCGAGGGCTCGTTAGGCCCTTCTTGAAGCAGCTGCCACAAAGAGTGCTGCTGCTGCTGATGCTTCTGCAACAGTTGAAACTCAAAACTCCGACACGGAAAAGTCAGCGAAGCGAATTGAACTCATTAACTCTCTGAAACGAGAGGTAGATAGAAAGAATGGAAGAAAGAAGGAGTCGTCGAACATCGCCGAACATTGTCGTGTAACTCAATGCCCCAGCCAGCCAGCCACCGGAATGGGTATCGCGTATCTCATGGATACACGCCAATATGTGCACACGTATCAAAAGGGCTAATAAAACCAGGAAAAATCGGCAGAAAGAAATTGAAACTCGCGTTGATTTTTCGTGATTTTCCGCACTCTCTATGGGGGATATGGCATGCAATTTTCTCTTTTTATATGCCATCCATTTTATTGTTTATTTAGAACATTGTTTAGCAGCATACAAACATACATATGTATATGTACATATGTATGTATACGTATATAAACCTGTATATAGTCGTGATGCTGTTGCCGTGATTTAATGGCTGTAAATTGAAATGGGAAATTGCAAGGATGGGAAAATGGAAAAAATGTTGAAATTGCTAAGTGAAGTTGATTTGCCAAAAAAGATACGAGTACATCTATCTACAGCAAATATTTATTGAAAAACTTCCCAAAGCGAAAAAAAGAATTTAAACTTTGCGAAAAGTGAACAAGGGATTTCATGGATTTGTAGGCTGGAAAATCTAGCCAGCTTACGTCATCAATTTGATATCATTCTTTATGCATGTATTTGATGCCATTTTTGGGTACACGGAAATTGTGTTAAATTTGAAACGAAAAAATTTGCTACGAAAAATATATATTTAATAATCATTTACAGACTTTTCTTTCTCGGAAAATCCTTTAATTCTTGGGTAGATCTATCTTTAAAATTTGGCTTCATTTCCTTACCCCAACCCCAACCACTCGTTCAGAGTACACAGTTTTCGTTGTGGCGCTTCTTCCGTTTTATCTGTATCTCGTATCTTGTATCTTTGCTTCGTTTTTGCTTACATTACAAGCGGAAATTTGATTTGTTTCTGATAAATGCCATTTATTTTACTTGTTTAAGTCGAATATGCTCCCTTCTTCCGCTCTGCCCGTTTTCCCAGACTTTTCCATGAAATTCAATTGCCAAATTGATTCAACTTTTTGTGCCTTTTCCCCGTCCCTGTCCCCGTCCCATCCTCTCATCCTGCTGCTCATCCTGCTGCTCCTCCTGCTACTGCCACCGCGTTGAGCCACAGATAATTGAATGATTTGAATTTTTATATTGAATTTGGCTTTATGCTACAGCTTTCCCCTGCCCTACACCCCACCGTCACACATAGCTGAACACGCCCACTTTTCAGTTAACGCCTGTTCCCGCCTGACCCCTGCCTAAAAGCGGACTTTCATCATATTTTGGCATTTGTGCGAAATTCTTTTCTGTTTTTTTTTTTGTTGTGTGTTGCGTGGGATTTTTCTATTTAAATGGAAATAAAAATTGTAGGCGAATTGGAAAATTGCTTATCAATTGATGCGCGGCGTCGGGGGGGCAGGGCAGAGCAGGGCAGCATATGCTTCAAGGATCAAACGGAGGCTCAAATTGAATTTCCCAGTCACCCCCCGCCCCCCATATATACCCCGCATATTTGTAGGACCCCCTGCAATTAAGCATTAAATTAAGTTTTTCGGTTGGAAGCGACGAACGACAGCAAACTTAATTGAGTTGTGTATCATCCGTATATGAAATGCATTACCATCGCGGGCGGGCGGAGGGGGGGATATAGAAGATATAGAAGAAAGGGGCGCTGAAGAGTGAGAGAGAGTGAGAGAGAGAGAGAGAGAGAGGGGTGAATAATTCAATCTACTGAAGCGTAACACCCGCCACAAAATGCATAGCAAATTTTTGGGAACATTGCGCCAAGTATTTTTCTTTTCATTTCTTTTTGTAATTATTTGTGCGGCTTATGGCCCTGGGAATTCCAGACAACTGCCCGCATGATGATGTAACCATACATACGAAAGCAATGAAGAAGGTTGGGGTGGGGGTTGGGGTTGAGGTTGAGGTTGAGGGGGAGGATTGCATTGATGTGAAGTAGGAGTACACGTAGGTTTAATGATGTCTCTGGAACCATTAGCCGGCATCGCAGACATTGAGTCTAAGAGAGTTTCCTTCAAAGGCTACGTGTGCTACCCCATGGCTGATGGCAAGGTGCACTCGAGTTCCATTGTTGCCTTTGAGAACAGAACAGAACACAACAGAACAAAACTATTGCTTATTGCTTCGTGGAAGGCAACTGGAACATAGAATAGAACGGAGCGAGGGAGGGAGGGGTAGTGGTATGCTGAAGGGCCTCTCCACAGTTCGACCTTTGTTTCGCAATCCAGTTTCAATTCAAAAGCAATACAAACACGCACTGCGGGTGCCACTTCACCCATACAAATGGAAATGCGAGTGGAAATGGGACTCGAAATGAAAATGGAATTGGATCGAGAACAGCAGAAGGAGAACAGCGAGGGAATCGCTTGAGAAACTGCGTCACCATAAATTGTAATTACCCAGAATTCACGCGACTCTCAAAAAGAAGTGTCAGATATGGGGCGTATGCAGCGACACTCTGCTCTGCCTTTGGGATTCCATTGCCTTCCATGCCTGCTGGCTGCCGCCTGCTGCCTGCTGGCACCAGGTACCACCGCCTGTGGCTTTATGATGACTAGATTCGTGACTAGAGATGGTAAGGCGACGACTAGCGATAGAAAATCTGACTGATTGCTGCATGAGAAGCAGTAGTTAGGAGTGATTAAGATCTATAAACAGAAATAGAAAAGAAAAGTAGCTTGAAGCATTATATGTTTGATATGAAAACACTCTTTTTCGAAACTCGCTTTTAACTTTCTTTTACTTTTAGTATTTCCAACTAACATTTGTCTATAGATGATCTATACGTTTCACGCTACCATCACTAATCCTTAAGCATATGTGTCGCATAGCACAAAGACATTTACAAATGAATTAGCCCCGTCCATCGACCATCGACCATCGTCAACAGTCAACCGTCGACCATCGTCAGTGGCTCTGGGCGCAGGCGCACAGCTTGGGGTCTCGAAGGGCATAACCGTAAAGTGAATGGAAAACTTCATGCCAGACACTCTGACGCAAACCACATGCTGACTTTTCACAATTTTCACGTTGTGCCGCTTCCCCAACCATACCCCAAAAAAAGAACACAGCAAAGGGAAGGGAGAGGGAGTGGAAGTGGAAGTGGAAGGCATTCCTAATGCAAAACGTGTGGCAGGCGACACTTGCACACGTTCGCATGTGTTTGGCAGCTGTGTCTGTGCCTGTACCGAACCGAACCGAACCGAACCGAACCAGAACTCATCCCAAAACTGAAACAGAGACCAAAACAGAACAGTCTCAGAATTTTCTCATTCGAGAGCGCAACAAATGGTTTAAAATTAATAACAAAATACTTGGACTTGTCGCTGACAGTAATTGAAGTGTGACATACTTTTAATGTGATTACGAGCTGTTCTGTTCGACTCGAGTCAAAACTCATTTCGAATGCTGATGAGATTACACAGAAACAGAAACGGAGCCAGAATGATGATGTGCTGCCTGCCGCTTGCCCCAAAAGCCAATTACAAACGGTCCGTCCCCTATCCCACCAATCGATGATGGAATTACGATGTGTGTGTGTGTGTGTGTGTGTGTGTGAGGAGAACTCTCACTTTCGGCCCCGCCTTAAAGGAGTATACAGCAGTATCCATTTACGACAACTACTTTACCCCCCTGCTCACTCACACTCCCTCTCTCGCACATCGTAAAAAACACATTAACTTTCCCACTAGACGAAGAAATCTCAGCCAGAAAGGAGTCTCCCTCTCTCATTCTCTCTTTCTCTCTCTCTATCAGGTACTGATCCAGTGTGCCATATCAATAATTCGGAACTTGCGGTGAACATAAAAGCCAAGAACTTAATTTGCAGCTGCTGTCATTTTAAAAAACCATATAGGTACACTTTTATGACTTTTTCGTACGTTCGAGAAGAGAGTGAGATTACCAGGAAAAACTTTTCGATATCCGTGGCTATATCCGGCTCACACACAAACACCACACTCCACACATACACTGACAAACACAGATGGCGGGGCGGCTGCCACTTTGTTGGCTTTGTGTAAAGTCGCAGCTTAAAACAAATAAAATGCGAATGAAAATGTATTTTATGCATGTTGATGCTGTCGTCGTCGTCGTCGAGTGCATTGTTTTTGCAGCGACAACACACAGATAGACACACACGCACACACACACATGCCCAAAGAGACACAGTTACACCTGCACACACAAACAAACAAACAGCCAGATAGACAGACACACAGATAGAAAGGGAGACGCACACGTGATGTTTGCCTGCCACTGCCACTGCCACTGCAACAAAATGTGAGTCGAGCTGCTTCTGGGCTGCCTGCGTCTTAAGGAAGTACATACTCGTATCAAAATGATGGGGCACAGTGTCCGCAGAGAAGAAATAATACTGATTGAAATTGGGTTTATTTCGAATCGAATCGGGGCTCACTAAGAGCTTAAAAATATACACCTCAGGAATATTACACTCTTGTACATAAATTATCTTCTGGAATATATGACCAACATCAATCAATATACATGTCTACTTTTGCTTTACAATTCTCTTCCTTATCGAAAACTTAATTATTAAAACTTAACGTAAGGAATGTCGTTCTTTTAATAGAAAAATGCGCGAATGTTGATAAGAAAGAACCGTATATAAGGCAGTCGCAATGGAGCTTAACTTTAAGTAAGTTTCCTGATCTCAAAATGGTAATATTTGTGTGTCTCCTGCTGGTTCAACTCTTTATTGTTGGACAGACGAATGTGCTCCCGCGTATCGTCAATGGTCATCTGGCCAAGGAAAGGCAATTCCCATATGTGGTTCAAATTGAGAAGCCTATACAAAACACATCCGAGGTTTATTACTGTGGTGGCAGCATTGTAGCCAACAACTGGGTACTCACGGCTGCCCATTGCACTGAGAATGCCGAGTTGGTGACCCTCTATTATGGCTCTATAAAGAAACAAGAGGATTTATGCATGAAGATATCGGTCGAAGATCACGTATTCCCGCATCCTCAGTTCAAAAGTGTCAGCGGAGATATTATCAACGATATTGCACTGATTCGCACTGAGTGGGTGAAGTTCACTGTTCACATTCAAAGCATTCCATTGCCACCGTACCCCAATGATGGCTATAGCCATTATGTGGGTGAGTGGGCCACCGTCGCCGGATGGGGTCAGCTATATGACAATCACAATGGATCCGATCGCTTGTTTTGGGCTACGCTGCAGGTTGTAGATGAATCCGTGTGCAAAAATGTATACGGAAATAGCTTCAAAGGATTGTTGTGCGCTAAATCTGACGTTGAACAGTCCATCTGCTATGGGGACTCTGGTGGACCGCTGGTACTGGAGAACAAGTTGATCGGAATCGTCTCATTTGGATCTAATACATGTGAAAATGGAGACCCGTTGGGATTGGCTGATGTTTCGCGATATTTGGGCTGGATTCAACATGTCTCTGGTGTAACGCCATAACCTTTTTTTAATTATCCAATAATAGAAAAATATATATATTTGCTGCACTCCCCATGACATTCCGACCACTGTCTTCAAGGTATCTGGAGCTTATCGGGCCAACTGTAAGATCTATTTGTGGTTTGGCTACTCCTGAGTTTGGTTTGGTTCTGGTTTCGGTTTAGTTTCTGTTTGGTTTCGTTTCGTTCTGCCGGGTTTGTTTATTTGCTTGCATCGGATACGGAGACGTAGCCAGAACCGTAGCCGTAGTTTCAAGCGGCTGCTGTGGCTGCTTCTTTTCCTGATGCTACTGCTACTACTGCTGCTGCTGCTGCGTTAACATTTACACAAGTTGGGCAAATAAAATCGTTAAGCGGAAGGAGAGCTGGAGATGTACATATATGCCACAGTAGCTGTAGCTGTAGCTCTAGCTGTATCTGGTCAGAGGAAGATGCAAGCTGCAGTCACCATGAAGCAAGTTGTATTATCTTGATAGCGACAGCTGAGATCTACTCCCTCCCGCCGGCTCTCTCTGTGTCTCTCTCTTGCTTTTCCTGCATACAAAGTGATGTCCCTGCTTAATGCTGCCAATTCAGGGAGCGTACAACTGACATGATAAACAAGCTAAACACAACCCAAAAGTTGTCCTGACTACTGGTACTACTCCAGCTCCGACTCGTCCTGCTTTTAAGTACCCTTGCAAGGAGTATGACGGCTTTGATCTGATTTTTTTTCAACGCAGAAAGTCCGTACTGCCGAAAGAATAATGTTTTAGTCTCTTGGTTCTCCCATTAGGGTGATATTTTGCACTGACTATAACCAAGATTCGACGACTATATCTAATAGGTTTCACTTGCAATATTATCTACAAGGGTATCTATTGCTGCGGCTCAGAAGTTGTCCACGTTCGTTTCTTGTTCCTCCTTGGCCTGACAGCTCTTTTTCCTGTCTGTTGCTGTTTTGCACATTTATCCTGTTCCTGTTAGTGACACCTTCTTTGTCCTGGCCCCCAGTGCCCCTTGTGCCCCGTGCCGCACTGCTTGTCTGCATGTCACTCTTCATTCGCCTTCATTCGCCCCCGTCTGCGTGCCACTAATGTTGTCGCCATATGAAATTCAAAGCAACTGCTTGCATGGTATGGCATGGCATGCCGCTCCCTCATACTCCCCCCCCCACACACACATACAACCTCAGTTAAAACGTTGAAATTGATTTTCTATTTTGTTGCTGGCGAGTTTTCCTTTCGTTTTTCCGTCTGCAGCGATTGTCAGTGTCAGACTACACGTGATTGAGTCTTATCTTTAGTTTTGTCACTTCAATGGCTGGCAGCTACTTTAAATGTCATCACCACCGAAGCACCCCTCTTATACGTAGACCCCTACCCAATCCCACCAGCCATCGGCCCCCCCCGTACTCGTACTCCCTCATCCGTTTACGTACACGTGCTGTTTGGCGAATTTTCCCTATCCAACAGCGGGAGCAGAAGGAGGAGGAGCAGTGCAGGAGGAGCGCTGTCAAAAGGCTTAGAGGGGCGCGTGTGTTGCATGAGTAGGGGGATGGGGAGACTTTCCCCCTGGGGTTAAGTGCAACACATGTTGGCACTTTGTTTTTGGGGGATTTGCTTTAGAGCTTGCTTTAACCACTCCGATAATTTCATAAAGGAAGTGCTGCACACAATCTATATGGCTTATACTACTTCCTGGATTCAGGCGGATTTCCCAAAAAGAATGCAGGATTTCCCACAGTGTTCTACGAGCATTACTTCCATAACTTTCTGAAATTAACTAACACCAGGAATTGCCTCACTCCACCTTTGCTGATTGAATCCCCCTGGTGGATAAATCACTTTCCCACAATTTGAGCAAAATATTTGCTTACACATCAACAGAGCCGCCCCCGCCCCCCACACCCACATCCACCCCACCTCAGCCCAGCTCTATTTTGGGGCCGCAACCACAGCACACAAAGTTTGTTTAAGCCTCCACGAAGATGCCCCAATGGCAGGAGAGCAGAGACATCTCCTAGAAGTTTCACTTCTGGCCCTAACGCATTTTTTATGCCTCGTCCTTCGACGTCGTTCGCTTTCATCGTTTTGGGACCCATTAACGAGCCGCGATGGGGACCAAAGTCGGCCCACTCACGCACATTATGCTTTAAATTTATGTGATTAATAAATTTCCATAATTTTCGGATACAAGGTTTTTTTCTTCATTTTTTTTTTTGCCCAACGAATGGAAAATAAAGCAACGGAAACGGAACTGCTAGGGGACGAATGTCCTGTCTGTCAGCAGTTTTTCTCTTTACCATTTTCCGTCGTTCCTTTGGTTAATGGCTGCCGAGATTGGCCCCAGATGAAAATTAAAGATTTTTTCAGTTAAATTCGTACAACATTTCCATCTTCATCTTCTTTTGGGTTTTGGGTTCCAAGTGCCTTTCGCTCTGTGGATCTGTGGGGTATGAAAATAAATTTGCGCGCTTAGTTTTGGTGGCGAGGAAAATGAATAAAAATTAGTTTGCAGACCATAAAAAATTAGGGCAGCTTAACATGGGATCTGTGGGCCCTCAGAGGGCACTGGCACTCCGGCGCTCCGCCACTCCGGCACTCGGTGGAAATTTATGACAGTTTACGCACAATGCATAAATCCTGGCAATTGTGGACGATTTTTAATGCTAGTTAAATCGACTGAAAATGACAGTTTAATGATTGACATGCGCCCGAGTTGATGCCGCCTCTCTTGCTGCTGTGCCGCAGTGCCGCAGTGCCGCAGTGACGCACTGTGGTTGCCACTGGTAGATCGCTGTACCCCTGAACCCCGTTTTGGGGGGTATATCCCTTTTTTTTTGCTGTTGGTGCTGCCGCTGTGTTCTGGGTTCATGAAACGTTTCAAATGAATGTCAACCGTCCTGTCTGTCTGCTCGAATGACGAATACAATCGTTAAAGGGCATACGCCGGAATGAGTCCGACGATTCCACAATTTGTGGAGCGTAGCGAAACGTGGCAGGGGGTTAGTCGGGTACTCGGATACGCAGATACGCATATACTTGGGTAGTTGGTCGCCCAGCAGTAGTAGGAACAGTAGCACCACTGCCGCCACTGCCACCACGCCCACTTGTCAGTTGTCAGTGGCACAAAAGCAGCTACGAATATCGCCCTGCGTCATCGTCGTCATCAGCATCAGGCATCAACATCAATGTCAATGTTTATGACAGGCGCAGAGGATTAGCGGGTTACCCATTCGGAACTGTTTTAACCCCCGGCAAGGGTGCAGAGTTATGCAAAATGCGCATAGCTAAAATATGCTGCACTGAAAGAAATTATCATATACATATACAACATACTTTACGGTTCAATTACCAGGCGGGGCTTCAAAATTTATCAACGGGATATGAGAGCCATTCCACAAGCCACGAGCCGTACAAAAGTCGTTAGGAATATTTCGTTTTGAATATTATACGAATTTTCTACCATCATCAATCAATAGTAGTAACTTTTATCGCCCTTCTTTATGGGAAACTTAACTATTGAAACTTAACCTAAGGAATGTCGTTCTTTAAATAGAAAAATGGGCGAATGTTGATAAGAAGGAACCATATACATATGTGAATATGTATAAAAGGCAGTCGCAATGGAGCTTAACTTTAAGTAAGTTTCCAGATCTCAAAATGGTAATATTTGTGTGTCTCCTGTTGGTTCAACTCTTTATTGTTGGACAGGCGAATGTGCTCCCACGTATCGTCAATGGTCATCTGGCCAAGGAAGAACAATTCCCATATTTGGTTCAAGTTGAGAAGCCTATACAAAACACAAACAAGGTTTATCTCTGCGGTGGGAGCATTATAGCAAACGACTGGGTACTCACAGCTGCCCATTGCACTGAGAATGCCGAGTGGGTGAACCTCTATTACGGCTCTACATGGAGTAGAAGGAAATCACGTATGAAGCTAGCGGCCAAGGATCACGTATTCCAACATCCTCAGTACAACGATATTATCAACGATATTGCACTGATTCGCACTAAGTGGGTACAGTTCAGTGATCGTATTCAAAGCATACCACTGCCAACAGAACCCAAAAATGGCTATAATAACTATGTGGGTGAATGGGCAACCGTCGCCGGATGGGGTCATCTACATGACAACCACTATGGATCCGATCGCTTGTATTGGGCTACGCTGCAGGTTGTAGATGAATCCGTGTGCGAAAATGTTTACGGAAAGAGCGTCAAAGGAGTATTGTGCGCTACATCTGACGTTGAACAGTCCGTCTGCCGCGGGGACTCTGGTGGACCGCTGGTACTGGAAAACCAGTTGATCGGAGTTGTCTCATTTGTATCTAGTATTCAGAGCTCGCAAATAACCGTCAACCATTTTGAAGTGTCTGAAAAAAACCGATCTTCTACGAACACTTTGCGAACGTGGAGCGAAAGAACACATAAAAAGTGTTTTTGCTCTACAACTGTTCTTCTCAGACCAAAACACTTTTTTTTGTGTTCTCTTTGGTTCGCTCCCTCAGGGACTATTTTGATCGGACACTTTCGGAAAAAAGTCTTTTTGTATGTATGCGTGCGTCTGTGTGACCGGCGAACGAGAGCAAGGTATATTTAACAAGGTAGCCGCACTGAGAGAGCCAGTACTTCTTATTTCAGTGAAGAAGAAAATTAAGGTTAACCTTGTTAAATATACCTTGAACGAGAGCATCTTTTCTCAGGCATATTCTTTTCTCTTTCTCGCACACAGCAAGAAACAACCCTTTTTGAAGACACTTCTTGCGCAGTGGTCTTTCAAAGACCGTTTTGCGTAACCGATCTCTCAAAAGTGTCCCTATCTGTGGTTATTGAGAGACCGAATCGTTTTTTCGGTTGAGCCAAACAGTCGGACCGAAACACACAAGCGAAACGAAAAAAGTGTTTCGCTCAGAGAGAGATCGTGTGTACCAAATTTTTTCTGTTTTGTCTGCGTGAAGACTGCGTTGGAAAAATCGGTTGACGGTTATTTGCATGCTCTGCTAGTATTTCATGTGAAGCTGGTTATCCCATGGGATTTGCTGATGTTTCCAGATACTTGGGCTGGATTCGCCATGTCTCTGGTGTTGGAAGAAATGTAACAGTGAATGGAAAGTGAAGTGAATGTATCTAACAATATAATATCATTATAAAGTTCCGATATCACATTATATCAAGATATAAAGTAATCTAAATTCAATTTTCCAAAGGTTTCAAAGTCGTTTAAATCGTATTATAAGCAAAAGGTTTTCTAAATTTATATAGAATGAAAATAATGACAGAAAGGCAGAATATAACTACAAGATATGTACTTCAGAATATTATCAACGGAAATACGATGAACCAAGAAACCACAGTGTAATATTCTTTATCTGTGATAGCTTTTCTCCGACTGCAACTATAAGGTCTGTGTGGCAGTGTCTCCATTTCGTGCACCCTCTGCCGCAATGCGTCTGTCAATCAGCGCCCCTTGTTGAGAATGACGAAAAGTGCATAATGTGGGCACTGATGGAGCTGGAGATGGAACTGCAGATGGAGATGGAGGTGGGGGTGTAGTAGGGGGCTCCATCGTGTATGTATGTGGGTGTGGGGGACTTGGTCTTGCGCTTGGGCTTGGGCTTGGGCTTGGGCAGGGGGTACACGGTTTTCAAGTGGCCTGCGGAATAAATCATGCGTGCACTGCTGACCGAACGACCTCCCACTAGAGACGACAACGACAACGACGACAACGATGACGACCACACTTGAAGCTGCATTAAGCGAGGAAGTAAAGAGAGCGCTCAGGTCTTCCCCTACCCTTAATCTATACATATGTATGTATGTGTGTGTGTGTATGTGCCACAGTCACTGGCTCAATCATAGCTGACTGGACTGATCTTATTGTTGATAAATGCTGCGTTTCATTCGTTGTCTGCCCTGCCTCTGGCGTTGGCACTCGTCTGCTCTGCCATGAGGCTGAGGTTCAATTGGATGCCATGAAAATTGACAAAAAACCTCACTTGAGACAAATTGTGAATTTGTTTAAGAATCATCGTGAAGTGCGCTTAACACAAATTTGTTTTGTTAGGCATTTTGTGATGTGCGTGTTATGGAAAATGTTTTATTAGCAGCAGCAGCAGCAGTTTCAGCAGAAGACGTTGCTTTGGGGAGGTTACAGATGGAGCAACTGTCGCGTAGGCGTTTGATTCCCAATTCTAGATGAAGATTAATTATCCTCCACTCAAGTGACGGCAACACAAAAAAGACAGAGGCCAACGGGGAGGTCACCCCCCACAGCCACCTCAGCAGCAGCAGCAACAGCAACAGCACTCTCTATATAGTGAGAGCGGCTCGGGTCTGCTATATCATATCATATCGGATTGCACATGGCCCGGCAACGGTGATGGTAACGGTAGCTGGAGCGGAATAAGCCCTGTACAAATTGTAGATCTGCAACATGGTTACCTTTAACAGCAGCGATGACATAATCTTGTCTCTTTATAGTGACCGTGAGATAGACATCGGAGAGGTACGGCCGAGTATCATTACCAGGATTTTCAGCTATGGTTACAGCAGGGCGCAGGAGGGACTCAAAGCAGGGGTGGGTTGCAAGCTAGCCAAGTGAAAAACAAGCAGAGTACACGTGGACAGAGGCACACGCCAGGGAGACCTTCCTCCCCCCACTCTCACGCTGTGAAGGTCTCTCCAGTGCAGCAGTCAACAGAAATTATAATAACAGTAATTACCAGAAAACCAACAGACCATCAGGGAACCCCTTACGCGAACAGAACTCCACTATGCACCCCATAAAAGGGGGGAAATCGAAGGGAAAACTTACGTGTTTCCTACAATCAAATTTACAACTCAAGTGCAGGACAACAGCAGTACTTCCACTTCCACTCCCACTCCAACTCCCACAACAATCAGGCAACAGCAACAGGAAGTGGCGGCCCAGACATATGTACTAGAAACTACCCCCAACAATTTGGCAAAAGAATCGAAGAATAGGAATCCATACAGTACGGTACGGAACGAGTAGTACATACATAGTTGCATGTTCCGCTCGCTTGTTGCAAGTCTAGTCTCCTTCGCGCAACGCAGTTGATAAATGAGGCCACGTGCCTTATCAGCCGTTCCCTTAACAAGCAGCGGACGCAGGACATATAAAAATAGACCCCGCCAGAAGGAGAGAGGAGATCAGCAGCACGTACCCCCCTAATGCCACAACCCAACCCCTGATTATGCAGACAGGCAAAATAGATGCGAGTAGAACACGAAAACCAATTTGTAAACGACAAATGCAGACAGCCAGAACTACGAACTTAAAGCGGGGGAGGGGAAGGGAAAAGTCACGGTGTGTCCGCCACTAATGTGGCAAGCAAACAGAAGTGCATTCAAAGTAACGCCAATAATAATAAACTCAAAATCGAAAGTGCAAACAGATAACTCTTCAGGGAGTTTGAGGCATGAACCTGAACCCTCCCCGCCCCTCCCCCAACTTTCGGTTTTCGGGGGAACGGTAACGGGAATGGGAGACGCATAAGCTGACGGTATCCCAGGAGACTTTGGTTACTCTGTAGCGGCCACAAAAGATATTTCGCCCTGTCTCGTGCTCACCTTTTATCGGGGCTTTCATCAATTTTACGTCCTTTTCGGGCTTTTGGATTCCATATTTTAGCAATCAGACAAAAGCCTTAGAAGCGCGTGTCCTGAGAGCGTTTTGAATTAATTTAATGCCTTGTGCTCCAGGTCCCAGATGATGGCCCTGTCTGCGTTACCGTTAGCGTCAGCGTCAGCTTCTGCGTCCATGGCCATGACCATGTCGCTTTCCGGCGTCAACATTCAACATCATAATTCAAAAAATTCATTCGAAAACATGACGTTTTCATTTCGGCACGCGCCCGAACCAGAGAAAGAAAAAACTTCCTTCATTCATTCATTCACTCATTCACTCACCCCGCTCGAGGGTTGGTAAAAGTTTGTTCGGTGTGAAACTCGCCAGCGGCGTTTGCATAATCATAATTTCATTTCGCTCCTAAGTGCTGAGAAATTATGTTTGTGTTTAGTTTAATTTGCAGTTTGCAGCTGAGACGACGGACGGGTCGAGTCGCGTCGCGTTGCGTTGCGCTGCGCTGCGAGGGTGAAGGCCAAATGTGGCCCTGACATGCAAAAAAAAAAAGAGAAACACCCAAAAGAATATCAAATGCAACAAGAGCTCAGGTCTGAACCCAAAGTTGAAGGCTTTTAGTGTCATTATTTGGCTTGGGCGGATGTCAGGCATGAAATTGCAGACTAATGCCCCCCCGTTCCCTTGCCATTACCCCCACCCGAGCCGACATAGGGTTGAATGAGACAGTCTTGTGTCAAGTTTTGGTGGTTTCTAATAGACCTGATTGATGACTCAGTGGCAGAGTGGCATATGTTCTGGCCGTCAAAGTTTTGTGGCAAGGCTAAACCCAAGAGCAGCTGCTAAAAGCAACATAAATCCCCAGGGGAAGCAAAGCTTTAAACTTAAAAAAATAGAAGAAACTCTAATGCCGCATAAGCTGCCATTAAGGCATAGCTGTCAGATCCAGCTCCAGGCAGGATGTTCTGCCGGTCCTGCCATTAAAAATGAATAAAAATCAATTTAATAATTTAAGCTAAAGACTTTTTCAATTAATGGAACAGTCAGGAGACCGCAGCCTAAGCTGCTGATGCCCGCAGGACACCAAGACATGGCCGTAAGCGAGCAGGCCAGCAGGACACCGTCATCATCATCATCATCATCATCCTCATAATTTTCATGGGGATTTTGTGTGGGTGTGGTCAGCCAGCAGATGAGGCAATGGAGCGGAAATCGAAACCAATAAATTTCACGATGTGGGAAATTATGAAAATCCTAATTGAAGCGAGGAAAGAGCGACCTGCCTCGATGTGGGCGAGGGGTCCTTCTTAACGTATCGATTTACCTGGCCGGCAAAAAAACACACAAAAAAAACAGAGAATATCTTTATGGAGGCGTTGGTCGTTAATAGCATTCCTAATTGGTGGGCAGGCGGCTGTTTTTCCTGGTACCAAAACTGCGCTGCGGTGGGACTCTTTGATGTGGGGACACACACGATCAGCGGTGCCGATAATTGCTATACCTGATCAAAAATGTCTGGAATTTAAGGCGAAAATAAGGCTATATAAATATTCGATTACTAATTAAAACTAGTCCCTATAAACATCTCTGAAGGATGTCGAAAATGTGACTTGTATTCCTGCACATCTTCAGAAAATATATCTTTGAACAATTCCTCCACAAAGGATACAATTCTTCCCAATGAAACGTATCCCATAAATCAAATTATTTCCATGCACTTTGCAAATATTATAATCTCCGATTCTCCCCCAAACTTTTATTCACATTTCCTAGATATTTTTTCCTCCAATACAATTTCCAATTGAACCTGTCAATTTTTTAACACCCAAATCTTGATATAATGCCACACGCCACGCCTGGCCCAGAAACCCCAAAAAGAAAACTTTTGTGGGGAAACCCATCGAGCACACAAAAAAAAAGAGGAAAATCAGCAAATAATAAGCGAAGTGTCGCGCTTGATTTATGTGATTTGTTGTTTGCCGCTGCCGGAGAGTAGGTGCCATGCCCATCGCCACTCCCCTCCCCTCCCCTCCGCGACTAGGACAGAGGCCCAGGCCGTGTATGGGTGTAAATGTGCCTTTAATGGCGCTTTGTCATCATCAACATTTGTCCTTATGCCGAGTGCGTAGCCAGCAGGCAACAAGAGCCAACAGAAGCCGCAGGAGCAGCACCAGGAACAGCACCAGCGCCAGTGCCAGTGCCAGCAGCATCCAGGATATGATTTATGTCCTCCCTTTCGAGGCACCCGCATATGTGTAGTTTTCGTGCTGTATTCGTATTTTTTTGGGTCCCTTTGCCGGGAAACCACAGAAAAGCCGCCGCTAACTTAGCTTATTGTCGGCTGCTTCTTTTCCGGCTTGAACTTTTTCTGGCCCTGGCTCTGGCACTGACTGTGGTGTTGGTGTTAGCTCTGCCATTGGCCTAATGACAATTTTTCATGCCATTTGCTTGTGTGTACGGACTTCCCTAATGCCAGGATAATAGTCCAGAGTAGAGTCCACAGTCCACAGTCTGCAGTCCCAGGATCCTAATCATAATTTATATACATTTTTGCTTACACTTGGTATCGCATTTGTGGCATTTGATTTATGTGATTACCTTTGCGCCCATCTTATTCGATTTTAATGTAGTATTAGTTCTTTTTTTTGGCATTGAACTCTCCTTGGTTTATAGAGACCCTAATGATCTCAAAGTTTCGCCTCGAAATGGACTTTGATTTGGACCCCCGAGAGTACTGCATTGAAGAGTGATTGATAGGATGACACTCGTCTTCAATTGCAGACAAAGAATCGGTTGACGTTTTCCTTGGTTTTCATCTCGCCATCAGCCATCCGCCATTCGCCTTCCGACATCAGGGGTCGTAAATCATATTTCTCTTGACATTTCAACTCGGTTTCAATTGGAAATATCTCTTGAGCTCGAGCTCGAGCTGCAGCAGCATTGTTTACATAAGCCAATTTGATTACGCTCCGTTGACAATTGAATGGCAAGCCAATCAATCAGAACTATTCTCCTCCGTCTTGGCCCAGAAAACAATGGGGGCACATAAATCAGCTACAAAACGCAGTCGGCATACTCTGAATACTCTTAGTTTTCGCAATTGAAATGCAATCTGCAATCGTCAATCGATGATGGGAGAGGGACGGACGGCAACTGCGACTATGACTGCCATCATTATATAGCGACCGTGGATGCTCTGTCCGGGTCAATAAAGTAATTGAGACTGGCGCCGAGGCGGATAAACAAACAGAAAACCGAGAGACGTCAGAGTGGCTCGAAGGGGTTGCAAATGGATGCGGGCCGTGCCCCTCTGCATTTATGCAAATGATATAGGGCAGGACTCTCGATGAGAAGATACAGTTACCCGGCTTGAACGGAGGGTAGGAGATCAGACTAGAGATGGGAGTGTAGCAACAAGGAAAAACAAGGACTTATCGAAGATCTTTTTATTGTAACTTTTTCTCATGATGCCGGGTTCCACTCGAACACGAGCTAACACGCTCAAATGTGGTCGGAGAAGGGAGTATTGCAATGAAGATCATTTGAATAGATAGTAGAATAAATTCAGTCTCCATTCAGAGTATGATCTAAGATCTATCTATCTATGATCTTATGCACCAAGTGAGGGTGGAAAACAGAAAGTTAGTGCTTGAAATTGTGTACAAAAAAACCAAACAGGATTGTCAAATCATTAACCTTCGTTCCATTTGCAGTACCACTACAAATGAGGCTACATATTGAGAGCACAACTTGATCAGCGATCTGTGATCTATATGATACAATTTTAGCATAACTTCAGGGATCACATGTAGCGTAAAAATAGTACGCTCCATATGATCGGTAAGGTATGCATCATTCGCATTCACAAGAAGTTAAAGCTATGATCTAACAAAAATATCCATAATGTTCCATCACTGTCTCTACCTCACGATGAGAACGGACTCTATAATGAGCCAACACGCGGCCATCTCTAGCTGGTGCTGGTGCTGCTGCCGGTTCTGGTTCTGGTGCTTCCAGTCACTGGCTGACAGAGGAGTAAAGTAAGGAAAATATTTACACAGTCAGCTCGCATTTAAAAGACATCAACACGAAAAGGGTTAAAACGATGCATTTGAATTACCAAAATAAACACGAAATACGAAAATACTTTTTAGTCGGTCGTGTGTGAGGGACGACGGGGAAAGGGGAAGCGAATGATATCGCAGGCGTTCGACTAAAGGGTTAATTGGACCGTTTTCCGTGTAGCGTGTATCTGAAAGACACTGACTGACTGACTGACTGACTGACAAGACCTCTCACCCCCGAGGGATCGCTCTGCTTATGACAGCTGTCCGACTGCTGTCTCAATGAGTGGCTAAAAGTTCTCTCTCCCTTTCTGCCTTTCTACCTTTCTCCCGTTCTCCCTTTTCTCCTGGACAAGTTCCCTTTGTACGGTACGAGAGGTATCTCTGTCGAAAATTATGATTGGGGAGCGGTTCATTAAACAAGCGTTTTCGTATTTTCTTTTAATTTACTTGCCCCATTGTGTTGGGCAAAGGATGTGCTCCGAGTACGGGGACGAGAACGAGGACTGCCTGCTGACAGCACCATTTAAATTGGCCATTGTGCGAAAGGATATATATGTATGTATGTATGGGGTACAGGCACAGGTAGGTACAATTACAATTGAATTTTCCTGTGCAGCTGCCCCGAGCACTGCACTGAAATTGACTTTACTGACTCTGATTGTGTGTGTTGCATGTTGCGGTTGATAGACGGCGACGACTACGTCCACGGGGACAAGGACACAAAAAAGGAAAACTCATTATTTGCCGCTTTGTTTTCCATTGCAACGTCATTAACTGACGTTGCTGCTGCACTATAAATTCTTCTCGGGCTGTGCCAAAATTTCATTTACCCTTGAAGCGAAACGCCGACGTGTCTAGGTCTAGGCCCAGGCCCAGGCCCAGGCCTATGTCTATGTTGTTGGTCCCTCTGTGGCAAGGATACTCGTACTTCGGCCCGACAATGGCCGCCTGCTCCGCAGTGCCTGTCGGCGGCGCTCTCAAGCTGTCCAGACAGTCAGGCACTTCTTTTTGTTCTACTAAAATTCTTTTTCTATTTTCTACTTTTATTTTTTGCAATGCTTTGTTCCAGTTTTTGGCATTGTTTACGATTTGTTCCCTTCGAGGTGCTGCAGCCTTGAAAAATGTTGGAAAAGGGAATCTAATGGATGAGGAGCCAGAGCCTGAGCCTGCGCCTGAGCCAGAGTCGACAAGGACACTCGTATTGCTTTCCACTTGAAAATCGCATTAAGCGGATTTCGTTTCGCGCTGTTGTCTAGCCGCATCTTTCACTCATCAGATTTTCCTTTTTTTTGGGGGAAAAAAAGGAGGAGTAGGAGCTGGGATTAGAGAGGATCTTTGTTGCCAACGAAGCGAAAATGGGTGTTGAAAGTGTGCAATGGTGACATTTTGCTGGGGATTAGGTCATAGGTGATGCTGATGCGATAACAAGAGGCGTGTGTGTCGGGATGCTACTGAAGTATGAGAGTATCTCCCATCCCAAATAAAAGAAAAAACAAACCAACAACAAAAGCCAGAGGAACCTTTAGAACTTTTTTCCTTTCAATTTTGGTTCTTTATGTAAAACTTTTCCCTTGCCGGGCAAACAAATCAAAATCGTAGTCGCACAAAACTAAGTCCAAGTTCGTTTCACTAAAAGGACCCCACACACACACACACACACACACATACTGGAGTAAGGATCCCATCCCTCTTTCGCATCAGCATATGCTGTAATGTCCTTAAAGATAACTCAATTTTCACTGATTACCCTCATGAGTCACATCAAACAGGAGAATAAGGACCACTCTAACTGTCTCTCTGGCTCTCATCCTCATCCTCTTCCTTGTTTTCCTTTTTTGTTTGTGTGCCTTTCTCCATAGGAAATATATATTTATGTCTAAATTTCATTAATTCCAAACAAATACGAGTACGTTGCTGAGGAGGCGCCCATATCGAAAATTACAAGTCGCACTTCCTGCCGAAGGAACGGGACTGTCTGCATGCCTGGGAAAAATATCAAATTTCATTCCAACACCAATATTCAAATGGATGGAGGATGGAGGACAGAGGATGAAGGATGCAGAGAAAAAGCAGCGTCTGCCGGCAGCTGCTGAGGTCCGCCATGGGCTGGGCCATTAATTCGGAGAGGAAAACCGACGGCTAAGTAAAGGATAACAAGCCTAACGACTGCACATGTCTTCATCTTGATTATGGCACATCCTGGCGGCACCAAACGCACACGTACCACGCCACAGAGTCCTTTGCTGCACCTTTAAGGGTCGCGCCCCAAGAGGAACGAGAGTCGCGACAGTAGAGGAAGATGTAAATGGAGGGAGTCTGAAGTCTACAGCTCGGGTTCGGGTTCAGGCTCTGGTTCAGGTTCAGATTCGAGCATATTTTTTATGTCTACTCGTAAGCTGCAAGTGTGACATTCTCACTTGGCCATGACACCTACTGTGCATGTGCTTGTGGGTGTGTGTGCGTGTGCCAGGGCCTCTGCTAGTGGAGCATTTGTGTCCTTTTCCTTTGAGAAATTGTCTCACATTTGTTTTTCTCGGGAAATACAGTATGTGTATGTGTCTGTGTCTGTGTCTGTGGCCCCCTCTCGCCTGTGGCAGCACTCTCTCTCCGATTTCATATGATTTGTGTTCCCATCTTTTGTAGTTCATTAATCTTGAGGGGTTTTTACCCGCAAAATGGAATTTCTTACGCTGGTAGTAGTTCTCCATGTGGTGGAAAATTGGGTCACTAAGGCAGTCGTTAGATGGCAGTGGCAGTCATTAGTTGGGTTCAAGTTTTACTAGACCCTGGGGGGATGGAAAACTACATGCATACATATCTTAAAGTAACCCGCTAAACATTGACTCTCGACTCCCGACGCTCGACTCTCGAACCCGTAGCTGCTTTGACATTCAAATAATGAAGAATAACCTTTATGCGTGTTATCATCCACTTTTCAAATCTGTTTGCCTCGGTTATCGCTCCCAAATAATCGCCAAAAAATTCAGCAAATTTCCGAAAGGAAAACCTAAACAAACTTCTGTGCAGCTGTTCGCACTCTCACTCTGTCGTATCTCTTGCCATATCTCCTCGACGCCGACCAAACAAAAGGAAAACAGCACCTTCAGCAGCACTACGGCATCTATCATTACTCTACCATCGCTCTACAGATTTTCCAATGGCGATAACACTTCACTACTTCCGCCACGGAGAGGAAAAGGGCCATAGAAAACAAAGGCCGCAACCGCAAAACGCCACTTGGAAATTTTGTCTGGCCCGTTTCGGCAGTTTTTCACGCTACGCTACGAGTTTTCCATTTTATCCATTTTAATGAGCATGAAAAAAAACCCGAACCACTCGATACGAGACGATCCTATCGTATAATAAAAAAAAAACCCTCGTACGCCAATTACGATTTATTTGTCTGTTCTGAAGTAGGAACGTAAATAAAAACCCCCCGTAACCCGTAACCCTGATCCCCGAGTCCCGATTCCCGATGCCCAAGCACAGGCGCAGGCCCTACCTCTGCCTCCACCTCTATCAAAATGTTCTGCATTAAATGCAGCGATCTATTCTGTTCTGTCGTGTTCCACCTTATCGAGCCAAGCACTCTCTGCTCTGCTCTGCTCTTTTTGTGGTTGTTCTGTGGTTCTGCGGCTGTGTGTGTGTGCATAAAAAACAACCATTCGTTCTGGCTCGGAAATAGGGTCACACTTTGCTATCACAAACTTGCATTTTGTCACGTTTTTTTATTGGTTCGAAATTCCTCTTTGACTCCGGGTCCATTTCGAGTACAGGGGTACGTTTTGTGTGCATTTTTCCAGCGATTAAATGTATCATGCATCCAAATATGCTCATTAAACGCACTCATGCACTTGGACTTGGAATCGGAATAGGTCTTGGAATTGGAATTGGAATTGGAATCGGAATTGTAAGGGAACGAACGTTTTGTTCCCTCATGTATGTACATATGTATGTGGATTGTGCCTGCCTCTCTCTGTGTTTTTCTTTTTTTAGTAATTGCCGTACAGGAAATTAGTTATTCAAGTTGGGTTGTGCCTAATTTATGCATCGCTATAATTGTTTGTGCTGCTGGAAAATCGTTTTCATTGTTCAACCGATGCGAACGGAAAGTTCTCGTTAATGTGGGCGTTATCGAAATCATTACGGAGAATGCAAGGGAAAATAAACAAGATCCCTCTCTCCCTCCCTCCCTTCCTCCGACTACAACATACATAAATTTGATATATAACGAAACGTGTGAGAAATTCCAAAATGCAACGGGCGCGCTTTTTTTATCAGAAGAAATATGGGAAAGGGCGGTGCTCGTCCGATTGATGGGAAAAGAAAAGGTAAAGTGAAAGAAACTTTTGCTGACATTTGATAAATGACTGATCGATCATGAAATGCTAACTATGGAAAGTCTTCGCTAGTCTACGGCCGCACTCTCTTTCCACCAAAGCCATGTCAAATAAAATTATCTTTTGGGACAAGTTAATGTCCTATAAAATATGAATAAGAAAAACTGTTGCCCGCTTCTTCAAAGCTAAATCAAAATTAAACAACAAAAATTATTCAAAAAAGGCGATGTTTTCCCTCCCCCAAAGAAACCCCAAAATGATTTATGATTCTGGAGCTGGGCGGGGCCCTGTTTTGGGGGGAAAAACAGACACACACACACAAAACAACACAAAACACAAAACATATAAAATGAGAACATTGAAAAACGCAAAGCGCAGCAATTAAAATATCTGTAGAACTTGCCGGCGCGCAGTCGTAAACCAAAAATTTAAAATCCAAATGGGAAAATGGGAAATGGGAAAAATGAAAAACGAACAGCCAGTGCCCCAAAGGCTTTGACAACAGTGCAACAAGAAGAAAACAATTAAAGTTAGATTTAATGGTTTTCACACATAATTTTTGGGATGGATAATACATAAGTATGCGTATAAAATAAAGGATTACCCAGAGACCCAAAACACTTGAGAGCAGAGAGAGAGAGAGAGAGATAGAGAGCAGACCACCCCTAACAAATCATTTATAAAGATACATAATTGCTAGAGACACTTGAGAATCGGGTTAAAGATGAAAGAAAAAAATGTGGAATTTAAAGAAAAGAACTCCAAGCCACACAAAGACACCGCAGGCCATATATTCTTCAATGGTAGAGCCCCCAGAGCCCAGACCCCAGACCCCAGATCCCAGGCACAATCTTGTAGCCCTGGAGCTGTGTCTGGGCGATGGTGCTGGTTGCATTCGTTTCTTGGTTATTTTTTTCAAACAAATTGTTGTTAAAGCATATCTGTTAACTACATTTTTAACACTTGCTGTCGGCCTCCTGGTGTGGTGTGTGGTGTGGTGGTGCGGTGTGGTGTGGTGTGTGATGTGATTTGAAACCGAAATTGAAATTCGAAAGAGTCTTATTCTGTTGCCATTGTCTCTGTCAATAAATTAACATTTATTTTCCTTACGCGATGCGACTATACTCGTAAATTAAATGCCGAAAAGTAAAACCCAACGACCTGAACAACAATAACAAACAGAACAGAAATCCGAGAGTTCCTTGTAGGCCATTTATCGCTGTCGATTGAGAGCCTGATGAAGCCATTACGCTTCTCGCTTGTGCTCTCTGGTGGGGTGCGGGGTGCGGGGTGCGGGGTGCGCGGTGTGGGGGTGTAGCCTGCAGTCAATGGGTGCTCTGTAAGTGCAAATGGCCATTAAAAACAATTTAGGGGGAGGATCACCATTGAGTGGCGAGGCATTTAGGAAAATATTGCAAATTACTGCAAATAATTGACGAACATTAAGTGCTGCCCTGCCCTCCCTGGGATGGTGGATGGAGATGGAGTTCTGGAAACAGCTGCCAAAATTTACACAACATTCAATTGGAAAAATCAGAAAAAAAGAAAATGAATCTCCAATCTCCAAGAAAATTGATGTTATTGTGATGACAAATCAACCTCAGAGTGGGAGTGAAAAGCTTTCTATCTAATGAAACTGCAATTCACACAAGCATGCGATGAGCAGCAGCAGCTCTCTCCAGTCTCTCGGGTCTCTCGGGGGGTTGCACTTGATTTATGTACGAGAGCCAAACTCTCGTTGCGCTCCTTAAGTGTCCCAAAAGTGCTTTCTCATCGATGCGATGCCATGCGATACAATGGAAAATGGGAGATTTTATTAAACGCTGCAACCGAATTCAATTTTCGCAACTGTTGCCAAAATATCAGCTAAGCGAAAGGAGGGTCACCGCCACCGCCACCCAAGGGGCAGAGGGTGGCACAGTGGGATGATACGTCATTGTATGTATGTATGTATGCTGGCTACAAAGCGGAAAATTTGAACATTTGTTAAAGCGACTTATTAATGTTATAATCTAATTATAATCAGCAGTCCTTTGGCTCTGATTTCCTGCCATAAAAAAATTACTTGATCCAGAGGGGTGCAAAATGTGGGTAATACTTTTTCGTCAGGATTCTATTCTTTACCGGGGCCAGCAGGGCAGGGCTGAAAGAGTAGCAAAAATATGGGATTAACACAACGCACAGAGGGGAAAGGGGATTTTAGTATGATATATTAGGGGTTTCGATCTGGTATTAGCTGCAGCTGTTCTGAAACTCCAGTAAAAAGTAGCTTAGTACAATATTCCTGCCCGAAAACTGTTTCAATTAACCCGATCCTTTGCTGGTTCTGGTTACGCCTCAAACTATCCATTGCACTGCACTCCTGATGGAACTTGCATCCTTCCGAGGCGTCGTACTAATTAAGTGGGGAAACAGAAGGGGAACGCCAGAAGTCAAAAGCGGAGCAGCTCAATTAATAATAAAATGGGTAAAATGGAAAATGGGAAATGAGAAAATGGAACGAGCCAAGCGCAGTCTCGTAAACAAGCCACAAAAAAGGTTGAACTCATAATTTCCGGAGGTGCTAATAAGTTGCAAAATTATTTTCAATGAAAATGGCTCCAAAAGGGAGCTGGGGAAGGTGGGGCAGCAGCGGCAGCGGCAGCAGTAAAAGTTACCACAGAGTATAAAAAATTGACTTCAATTAAAGTGCCATAGTTGCCTGTATAAACAGCACGGGAAAAAAGCGAAAATGAAAAGCGCAAAATGAGAGCAAGCGAGAGGGAGAGAGAGAAAGCGAGGGGCAAAGGATAATGATAATTACGGCATTCTGTGGGTGGTGGCGGGGGGCGGGGCTCTTTGGATCCCACTGCTGAATGAGACTGCAAAAGTTTTTTGTGTTTATTTTATGCTCGGCTCGGGCAAAAAGGCGAACGAACAAGAAGAAGCTGAAAGTTTCAATGTAGTCGAGAGATGGTGCGGGAGGTGGGGGTTAGGGGTCGGGGAAAGGCGCCCAGGAGGCAATGCATCCGAATGGGTGGTACGATTACGAGTGTACGTTAAACAAATAAGCAAAAGGCACCCAGAGGCAAATGAAGAAGCCAAATGTAGAGCGTGCATCAATGACACACTCACACACTCGTACTGTGTGGGGGGAAACACTCACGCATGCAGTGAAGAACTCACACACGTACACACACACAGGCACACAGAGCACGAAAGCCTTCAATACTCGTACAGAAATGAAAAGTCAAAAACTTGGCTTGGACGCTTTTCCTTCTGCTGTCCAAAATGAATGATTCGCTCGCTCGCCAGCGGCCCAGCCAGCCCTTGCCCCTGCCCCTTGCCCCTGCCCCTTGCCCCTGCCCCTTGCAACCACCCACAACGCTTGACTCAACTTGTTGAGGACTCACCGAACCACTCGCCTCGCTCACCTACCCCCTTGGGTCAGCAGTCAGCAGGCAGTCAGTCGTCGTCCGTCCGACTCAAACTCGAACTCAAACTCCGGGGCTGTATTACAGCCCTCGCATTTCATTCACTCTCTTCCGTCGCCGCCCCAACGCCCTTGCCGCCCGCCGCAGCCGCCCTGCCATGCCCAAAACAGAAGTTCCTCTCATTTTGTCCTTGTCTTTTCTTCTTTTTTTTGCCTCGATTTTTTTCTCTCAGTGTAGTTGTAGTAAATTTTTCTCATTTCGCTTTTTGTTGGAGTGGTTTTTCTTCGTCTATTTTGCTTCTGCTGCTGTTTTGAGTGTTGCTCGTTTCTCTGTGTGTGTGTGTTTGTGTGTGTCTGCCGTTGCGACTCTGTGTGTGTTTGTTCCTCTGCTTGTTGTGTGTGCCGGTCTCTCTTTGTGTGCCTGTGTTGGTTTTTCTTCACTTACACACACACACGGACACGCACACATACACATACAGCCACAACCACACAGAGGCATAGAACTAGCGGTAAATGCATGAACAACGCCGGTGGACGTCGACGCTGACGTCGTCTGCCTGTCATGAAATTTGTATCTCTGCCGCTGCCCTCGCTCCTCTCTCTCTCTCTACACACTCTCTCTCTCTCTCTCTCTCTCTCTCTCTCTCTCTTGCCTCAACCTCACCCTAGCCATGGGCGCTGCTGCCTGCTGACTGCCTGCCTGCCTGCCCTGCTTCTTCTTTGCTTTCGTCTCGTGCTCATTTTCCGTTGTACTTTTTCGAATGCATTCGGTGGCGTTTCATTTCATTCCCTCTGCGCACTTCGAACTGATCGCTCGCATCGCTCCCCGGACTCTGGACTCCGAACTCGCTCGGCTCGTTTCATTCATTTCGGACTTTGATTCGATTACGCGCTAAATTATTGAACACATTTACATACATTTCAAAGGAAAGAACCCCATAAGTTTCCCAAGATTACGACTTTTGCATACTTCTTGCGGCATACGCGGTATTTTGCTCCTTTTTTTTGTTTTGAGTGAAGTGTAAACATACAAATCGGAAAACCGAAACAAAGAACTGCTCAAAATGGGTCGTCTGTTCCAATACAATCGCTTTGGCGCCACGGATAATATCAACAAACGCAACAAGAAGGATACGCAGACCAAGAACAAGATGGTGAGTCTCGAAGAATATGCAAACGGGATCTATGGAGGGGTGCAGGAGAGTTAGTTTGGGGAAAAGGGAGATTTTTGATAACTACTCATAAGACTTTCAGTGAGACAAGATGCCCAAAATGTAAATTAAGGAGGCTCTCCTAGTGTGAGATCGGTCCTTTAACAGAACACACTTTGTGTGGTATTTACAACCTGAAAAATCTCCCTCGAGTTGATATCCTTGAGCAGAAAACATGGTACTAGCTGACCATCCAATAGAACTGCCACTATAGTCCATAATAACTGTCGTAGTTTATATAATATATCACACACCCTCGCCAACAATCTATTCTGATTTCACACTCCCCCCACACACTAGCACAGAGTGCGACGTAGTATGTAGTATCTCCCATGGCAACCCACGCACTCTTAGCACTATTCATAATATCTACAGTAAACTACGCTCTATGTTGACCATCTGTAGAGAGCGATGTTTGGGGAGTTTGGGAGTTGGGGAGTTGGGTTCTGGGTGCATAACGAAATTCAAAACACGAAACGACAACAATTAAAATGATTTAGTGTCACAGATACGAGATCCCACAACAACAACAGCAAGAGCGGACGGACACTGAAGCATAATAAACTCGACTGTCGGCGTAAATCAGTGGAACACTAAATCACATAGAATCAAATAAATATGATTTGCATAAAAACCAAATCAAAGTATATGTATATAAAACAAACACAGAAAGGGACAGGGACAGCGATAGAGACAGTGACAGCGACAGATACGGAGTCAGGAGGAGATAGAGGGGGAGAAGAGAAGAGACCTAAGCCGAGCGTTAAGCTAACAAACAGAAATCAGAAAAATAAATCAAATAAATCAAATTGTAAATGCAGCGATTTCTGGCGATAAGTAGAGCAAACAAACGGGAAAACGCACTGAACCTGGGGAAATGGAAACATATGTTGCTCCTCGCCCATAAAGATAATGATTGATTCGACTAAATGGATTTCTATTTGAGTATTTGTGTTTGATTAGCGATAAGCGCTAACTAGGCTTTATCGTCGCTTTATAAGTCGACTCTGTAGAATGGCGACGTCTGGCTCTGATGATAATGATGATGATTCCCAAAAGCAGATTAGTCAAATATCTTAATTAAGACAAACTACCTGAGAAGCTACCTGAATACAAAAAGTCAACTCTCTCTCTCTCTCCGTCTCTCTGGTGTCTCATTTTCCATAGATCTGGGTAAATCTTCTTAGGTAGCTACTTTGCTTTACTAATCTCCTGCTTTGACTTCCCCGCTCTCCGATGCTGCAGATACATAGAGTGACAATGCGCTGAGGCAGCAGCATCCATTCTGGCCACTCGTACCGCACCGCACCGCACCATCCTCACCAGCCTCACCATTTATCAAAATATTTATTTAAAAGAGCGACAAAATCTGGGGAAAAAAGTTTGTAATTTCAAACTGAATGACAGTTTGCGTTTTGCCTTCTGCCCCTGCTACTCCTCTTTTATCTTCTGTGCTCTGTGCATTTTCCATCATTGTTCCTTCTGCGCCTGTCATTTTTCACGGGAATTGACACCCATCCCAGAGCCAGAGCCAGAGCCCGAACCAGAGACAGGGCCATGGCCATGGCCATGCCCAGCCAGTCCATCCCACACCGTTGCCATACCATAGCCACAGTACTATGGCCCTGCCACTTTATCTCGACTCGGATTCTTTTTGTTTTGATCTATGGAAATCTGTCTTGTTTTCCTTCCTTTTATTCAATTTTTTGTTGTGGGTGTAGCCGTGTTTGGGCTCCCTAAAGGATTGTCTTTTGAAATAGGAAGTTGTTGTCGCTTGATGGTTGACGCCTCACGGGTGTGGTCGCAACGGGAGTTGGTTTACCTGGAAGACTTGAACCGCACAAAAGAGTTCTTAAAACTCAAAAGTGCAAGAGTCTGGAATTCCATTCTCAGATCAGATGCTTCCTCAGATCTCTGAGCATATCTCCGGCGGCGTAAATCGTTCGACACCTCCCTCCCTTTCACTTCCCAATAGAACGGAGTCGAGAATCCGCATCCGTTATCAAAATCTATTGCCCGAGAGAATTGGCTGTCTGTTTACAGAACGGACTGGGCTGGGTTGGGGCTGTGTGCTGACAAACGATTTCAATTAGCCGACTCACGATACGAGATAAAAGGCAACGCATCGCATAGCATCGCATCGCCTGTCGCGGGTCAAAGATACGAGGCACGGCACTCGTACAAAATGGAATCGAGACAAGCTGCAAAAGACCAGAACTAATAAAATTGTCACCCAACTGTTGGCTTGGGATGTCAGCTGGACGCGGTCTGTCTGTCGTCTCTGAGATGACCATATGTTCGTGCAGTTGGTTGGTCGGGGAGGATGGCCAAGGAAGGAAACTGCAACCATATTGCCTAGATTAAAATCTAAAACAATTAAGAACGCAAAAGATACACTGAAAACGGAATTGAGTTGATATGTGATGGGAGTTCATAATTAGCAAAGGAGTGGATCGGGCTCTCTCTCTCTCTCTCTCTATGACGATCAAAATTACTCTAAATTCTTTATAGGTACATTTGAGTTATAGTTCCATGAATGTTCTCCGCCTAAGCGTAGCATCCAACAGTAAGAGGAATCTAGTTATGATTTATAGTTCCATGATACTCTCCCCTGCAAAAACTTACTCCTAGACTCACAATGGAGCCACACACACAAACAAACTCATATATATACGTATCTTCTGTTGGATAAATCTGTTTTGAGGCATCTTCCTCTCCGGGTACTTTATGGTGCCATGCTCCGACGCCATCATCGCCCTGCCTAAGTGGCTTCTGGTCTGGTCTGGTCTGCTCTGTCTATCGTGCCCTTCCTGCCCATCCGCTCCGGCTGGAGTGCTGGATAGCGGGGATCTTGGATGGGATCGACTGCTCTGGTCTGGCGCATGATAGGCCTCATAATTCTCGATGAGATGCAGCTAAAATTAAATCAACTTCTGGCGACGATTAGCAGCAATGAGCTGAGGCATTTAAATTCTAAGGCATTTTAATGCACTTTCCCCATAAGAACTCTCGCTCCGACGCGTCGCCCTCTCAAGGCCAGTGATTAATGCTTATATCCCATGGTCGTGTTCTACACATGTAAAATGTATTTTCGAGGGCATTTGGAGGGGGATGAATCTTTGATTTTGGGTCTCGGCTCAGTTTGGCGGTAAGTGGAAATTCTAAGGATAGAAATTAATTGCGATGCTTTTAAGTGCATTTAATTTGAAATTTCCAACCAGCAGACGACGCCGCTGCTGCCTTGTTGACTAAACCGAAAGATTTATTAGTGGCAGTGGGGATGGGAGATCGGAGATGGGTGGGGGGAGGGGAGGCACTGCAATTGCGACTGCAACAGAAGGCTGCACAATTGATGAGCATAATTAAATAGCCGGCGACTGGCAAGACTCGGATTGCCGTGCCTTCCATTGCATTGCATTGCATGCATTGTTGTAATTTATGCTCCATATTTTGCCAAACTACTGCTCACTGCTCACGAATGTATCTGTATCTGACGATCTGTATCTGAGTGTGACTCCGGACTAGCCCCGTCGTTTTGAGTAAACAACAATTTCACTTATTTTCATGCCGTCTGCTGTCTGCTGTCCCCGTCTGCCGTCCGTCGTCTACTGTCTGCCTTCGTTCGTCGACCATCATCTGTCTGCATTGTTATTTTTACGCTCGACTCAATATAAATTTTCGCAGTGTGCTCGCCTCTCACCCCGCTGTCCTGTACCGCCCCTCGTTTTGTTTGCCACATGCCACGCCATGAAAATGTAATGCAAATATGCAAAAAAGCTTTCAACGGAATATCCAACCCGTCTATACTATATATCTGGCTCTCTCTCTCTCTCTCTTCCTCTATGTGCTCCTCTGTATCTAGTATCTACATACATATCTATGCTATGTACGTGTAGGGTCGGGCTACAAATAGTTTTGGGTTTGGTTTAGCGTCTGGCCATCACTGACAACAGTCCGGCGGCCAGCAAACCAGGCGGCCAACATCATCGTTATCACCAGCACGCTGTCCATTCCCGTTACCGCTTCGGACTCCGTGTCTCCGTCTCCGTCTCCGCGTCTGAGTCCGCGTCGAGCTGTTTGAGTTTCATATGGCTTCCCACCAAGGATTTGTGTGTGCATTAGACGACGAAACGACTCTAGACCCGACTCTCGGGCAAACTATTTGCATGCGAAAGCTACCAGTACAGACAGCATAAGTTGACTAGAGTGACTAGACCAAGAGCACAAAATACCAGTACCAGCCACTACTCGTAGTTTTTCCCTGGTTGCACAAAAAGTTTCCTAGTTGCCAGAGAGCCAGAGAGCCATAGAGGCAGAGACAGAAACAGAAACAGAGAGAGAGAGAGAGAGAGTCTCTCTAATTAAATTGTTCACTAACCCTCAAAATGATAAATTCGAAAAGTTCATTGCCTTGACCATAGCATACCACTTGTACGAGTTATTCCCCACTGTTGTTCCACTTCATCTGCATAGGATAGGAGACCAGACCCTCCTCAAAAGAACCCCTCTTGAGAATTCTCAACCCACACACAGAAAACGAAAAAAAAATACAAAGAAAACGACCTGCACCCATAAAATACAATTAAAATTTCAACAATTTTTTAATTTGCATTTAATAAACCCATCAAAATGGTTTTTTAAATTCACATAAAAACACACGCACACACACACACATAAAATATATACAGCCAGAGAGGAACAGAAAAGAAACAACTCAATTCGTTTCACATTTCAATAATTTTTTATATGACCCAATTTTTTACACCTATAAAAATGCCACAGAAAAGTCTCTGCGGCGCAGCAACACGGAACGGAATGGAACGCCATAAAAAAAAGCCAATGCCACACGCCACATGTGTCTAAACAAAGGATTTTCCAGCAAAATGCAAAGCTAATTGCTATAAAAAAAATATCAAACACAAGAAACAAAACCATAAACATTTTCCCTGCATATAAAACTAAATTAGTGGGAAAATCATTTTACGATCCCCAAAAAACGAACTCGTTTAACAAAAACTTTTCGGATGGTTCACTGAAAAGTGTTTGTGTTTTTTTGAGGAGGTTGAGGAGGAGGAGGAGAAGGAGGGACCGCTCCCCCCCTCCCGAGCAAAAGATGTGTGTGTACCAGCGAAAGACATGTTTTAAAAAATGTCATAAACTACTCGCGAGTCCATGTATCTCTGACATTTTGAAAGCCCCGAACAGACACGAACGACACGTGTGTGCCGGGGATCACTCTGCTGCTGAACGCTGCTCTGCTCGTTCGTGTGGCATTAAACTGTCAAATTAGCTGGAACTAAAAGCGAAATGTCTACAAAATATTCAAAAATGTTTCCCTAATGCTTGCGACCATCTGAAATATTACTAATTTCCATTCGAAAATGTCCAAAGGAATCTTTGAAATTTCATTGATATTGCTACGGGTGGAACAGAACAGAAAAGAGGGTGGAATGGGTGATGGGTTGCTGTTCAAAGGAGGAGGAGGAGGAGGAGAATGCGGAGGAGGAGCAGGGTTTGTGGAAAACAGAAGGGGGAAGAGGGTAGAGGGTTTCCAGAAAACAGAAGGTGGAGAAGTGTTGTTTTGGCAGCACAGCTGCCTTGGCAATTGCCCAATTTGTGAGGATAAGCGAGTGGTTAGCGTTATTGCGGTTGCAATTTAATAGCCACTAGGAAGAACCACTGAAAAGCTGCAGGTTGTGGTTTGGGCCGCCCAGGAAGGGTGGGTCCTGAGTCCTGGGTCCTTCAACAGCTGCTTGATTTTTCATGGCTGAAAATTCAGGCATATGTCCGTGAGTCCTCTGTGTGGGACCTCAAGTGGCGCTGTTCGGAGTACAGCGGGACTCATGTGGATAGACAAAAAGGAAACATTTCAATAAATTCATCAACTCATCTTGCCCTGCCACTTCAACTAATTTTTCTTTTCCCTCCCGATCTCCCTTCCCTTCCCCACCCCTCCCCTCCACTCCCCGCTCCCTCACTCACTCTAAATGCACAATAAATGAAAATTTAACAACTGTTTTTATAAGACCAAAAAAAGGCATGGGGGAATGAAGAAAAGGGCGACCGAAAGACCGAAGGGTTTCCCTCTATCTTCTTCTTTTGTTGTCTGTCAGCTGTCGAAGGTGCTCCGATACGTTGGCTGCTCTGCTCTGCTGTGCTGTGCTCTCTTACCTGAGTTTTCCTCAAGTTTTTATTGTAACACATTTTGATTACGAAAATATGCTAACACCTCGCAGGCCAAACAAAGAGATACGATAGATAGAAGCCCGAACCCAAAGTGCCGTGCCAGTGGGTTCGGGGCTATGCTTCATCATCAATTAGAGTTACCTTTCCGCAGGGCAGGATCAGGGACAGACAGACAGACAGATAGACAGAGGGATTGATGCAGAGAAGAGACCTCTCAGACCTATGATTATTGCATTAGCACGCACACAATCAAACGAGGGCAACGCCAACACCAACACCAACACCTTTTGGTCTTTTGGTCACTACTGTATGGAAAGGCTCAAGTTTTTCTCTTTCTTTCTCTTGATTTCATTTTGGAATCTTCTTTGGGGTCTATTATCATTGAAATTACTGTTCCTTTTTTGGGGTTTGGTTTGGTTTGGTTCGGTTCGGTTGGGCCTTGCCTTGCATAAATTAAAACTCATGTAACTGGCTAGAATCGTAGCCATTAAACGCTTGTTGCCCCATTGTGTGTTTGATTTAAGCCGATAAAAGGTACACTTTGAGGCATTTTCACGCCGCTTTTCCCCCCAAACCCCAGACCCTATACCCCATACCCCAGACAATCTTTGCTCCCCTGCTCTCTGCTCCCTGCTCCCTGTTCTGTTGTTATGTTCTGTTGGTCAACCTCCAGCAGATTTATGCGCTGCGTGGCCACATCAAAGAAACTCTTTTGGCCATGGCTCGTTGGCTCCGAATTAATGGGCATTGGACAAGATGTAGAAACAATTTTCGTCGGGTCGGTTTGTCCGAATGCTCACATTCACATATAAACAAGATTTTCAATTGGAAATGCAAATCAATGGTGCAACGGAAGTTCTGCGTCTGCACTTCCTTTGTTTGGTTTTGCATTTGGAATTTATTGAATGTGTTGAATTATGAGAGGGAAGAGCCACTCCCCTCGATCCCCTTACTCTTTAGCCATTGAATCCGATTTCATTATCCCACGTATAGAGAGAGCCACTACCTGGGAGCCCATTGTCCCGGACTGCCATTCAATTGAATGCTCATTATTTTGCCATTTTTTTGAGTGTTGCACGAGTGTTGCACGAGAGTTGCGTGTGTGTGTGTGTGTGTGTGTATGTGCGTGCTGAAGTGTCGCACACGCAATGGATTTAAGGATTTCGATTCGTGCCAAAAAGGGGTGTGCCAGCAGCGGATTGGGATCTGTTCTCCCTCTCCCACTAGACTATAACAAAGGCTGCAGCAACAGCAGCAGCCAGAGCGATGAGTAGAATCCAGGGACTTGGGCAGAGGCAGGATATGCCGAATACAGATTCCTACCTCTTACCATGGGATCCGTCCAGAGACCATTGTAGACAACTTGCGTTACACGTCTCCGCAAGGTGCCCCTAAACTCGTATTGCCATGGTCTACCCACATACATATAAACTTCCCTGGCCATCGCCAAGTTCTAAAAGTGGCGAAAGATCAGTAGAAGGAAAGCCTCTATCATACCACAAGGAAAAGCAGTGGAACTGCTACAATTTTAAAGTCAAAAGGGAGCATTATTAAAATATTTCCATGTGACAGTGAAGAAAAGCTAACTAGGATCCCTATCCCTTCGAGCCCTTGGAACCCCTGGTATTCGGGTACTCTGGCAGCACATGAGTGTGCTGCCTGCCTGCCTGCCTGCCTTATGAATATTTTATGGGCGAAATGAAAGGCAAATACGAGAAGTGAAAACAACAGGCTGGCAAATTATACAACAATGAACAAGTAGAGCAAGCGCATTACAAGGATATCACAGCAGCAGGAGGCACTGACCCAAAAGCATTAGCAGGAGTCGGATGAGAGTCGGGCCGGGCGATAGTCGAGAGAGATTTGAGAAAGGGAAAGACCCTGAGAATGCGAATGGGAATGGGATTGGGAATGGGATTGGTACGAGTATGACAATGGCAAGAGCAGAACAAAGCGCACTCGGAGACTGTGAAACAAAAACAGGGATAATGGTGTGTTATCTGAATGGTTCTCGTTACATAAGAGCACTCTTCGACGGAAAAAAATGTGAATGTGAGCTTGGGGCTGGGGTGCCATTTCGGTTCTATTCGGGGGTACAAGATTTATGTGACATTTGGTACAAATTCTCTCGGCCAAAACTAACTAACAATTTCACCTTGTTTGTTCTCGATCCGACAGCTACGCAATGCGATCAAGTGTCCTGCTTATTCGGACATCTACGGGCAGTACAATGACTCGTCCTTCGAGAAGTGCCAACAATGGAGCAACAAACTGCAGTTCCCAATGGCAGCGGCAGCGGCAACGGCAACGGCAACGGCAGCAGGGGCAACCGAGGAGCCCAGCCAGAGTCGCACTCACAAGGTCTACGATAGCATGAAGAACTTTCTGCAGCGCAAACTGTTTGCGCAACCCTCGCACAAGGAGCGGACACTGAATGAGGACCCAACCAGTGATTATGATGAGGTTAGTAGACCCCTGAAGAAAGTTCCATATAAAATGGAAGACTTACCAGATGGTTTCTCACTTTTCTCTCTGCAGCAGGACCTTCTCGACTCCTCGTACCAAGCCGACGCGGAGGAAGAGGAGGAGGAGAGGGATGCCGATTGCAGCTGCAGCTCCAACTCCAACGCCAGCTCCATTTCCAGCAGTAGCCATGCGGACACGCCCAAACGCTCGCCCCAGAAGTCGCTGCTGTCGCTCAACTGCTGGCAGAGCAGTCAGCCAAGCGACTCCAACAAGGAGGATGATGACTCCGATGCCGGAATCTCCGACTGCTGCCAGCTGCTGGTGGAGAACACATCGAGCAGCAAACAGCGACGCAGCTCGCCCAAGAAGCGGACATCCCTGCCCCGCTACAACAGCAGCAACAGCACCGAGGACGATGACGATGATGAGGAGCCGGAACTGTTGGCCTGCGCCTGGTACCAGCCCCGCATCAGTGTGAAGGCCGCCCACGAGCATCTGCAGCAGTCGACCCCGGGCAGCTTCCTGCTCCGCCGCAGCACGCCCCGCCACTTTGAGCTCTGTCTGCGCCTCGAACGGAAGGTAAAGACATACCCGGTGCAGTCCACCCGCACCCAGATGTATCGCCTGAAGGGGGCCAAGAAACAGTTCAGCACTCTCAAGGCTTTGATCACCCACCACTCGGTGATGGCCGAGCAGCTTCCCCTCACACTGGACATGCCCAGGGAGCGACATGTGGTCAAGCCGTCGGCTGTGCGCTATGCGGACGACTTCGAGCCGCTGGAATCTCTGCAGCTCCTGGGCATCCTCAAGAGTCTGCAGGCCAAGAGCATCGAAATATAGAATAAGAGGGTGGAAATGGGGTAATTTAAGGGGGTTATTAATATCGAACTGCAAAGGGAACGATAGGTGAAAAAAATATCATATAGGAATTGTTTTTTTTTTTTTTTTCTATTCGTATCAGTCCACTACGGATGCTTTGTGATATAGTTTATGAATCCGAATCGGGATCTGGATCTGGGGGGCAAGTAACCCCGGTTTTAGTTGTACATTAAGGGTCCACAATTTACCAATTAATTGAAATATTTCTATTCGTATTGATAAGTTTTCTATTGTGAAAGTAAATTATACGTAAATAAAAATCGAACAATGCAATCCGCAAATGCAACCCTCGAGAGAGTTCAATGTGTGTCCACGCCCCAGCAATCCACACAATTTCCTGTCACCCCCTCATACCTCCTCATACCCCATACCACTGAGTGAGTGAAATGAATTCCGGGGGAGGGGGAGGGTTGGCCAGGGAACGCTTCACTTACATGTGATTAGCGATTCGAGTGGCTCTCATTAATTTTTCAAGTGAGCTCTCGACGCAATGCGCTTGGCAACATGTTGGCGGCAACATTTCGGTGGCATAAATAATTAGCAGCGACGACAAACGTTTTAGTGGTTGCTGCCGGGAGTGTTCGTCCCCAAAGAATTCATGAAGCTTAGTGCCTTCATTTCCTACTTGTTAAGGTGCAAATTGGTTGGCAGAACTATCCCGGTAAAGAAAAGGAGTAGCCGAGATATGGCGTGAGGAAAAAACCAGTATTTTTATTATATTCCCCATAGAGCCAGCACATTGCCGCTCTATGTCTCAGCCAAACACAGGCAGATCTATAAAGAGCATACTTTCCCGGGAACGCAAGGATACAGACGGTCGATAGGCATACATATCTCGATTTTAAGAGATGAGCACGACTTTTGTAATGATATACATAATAATACCCGAAAATTTACGAAAATCGTGAAAAAATGTAAGTCCTTTTTTCTGATGCCAACCGTTCAATCTCCCGACTACGAAAAGTATCCTCGATCTCAAGAGAATGATCATATTTTAATGAATTATCATTAGAATTATATTTAACAATAAGTTAAAAGTAAGTTAACATTGCTGTTAAGTGCCCCCAAAAGATGCGCCTTGGTTTGGCTTAACAGAACCCGGTTGTCAAATTATCCGCCCAAAAGTATGCCACACTTTTTGAAGAAAAAAATACATTTTTTAAAAGATTTTTCGCTATTTATTCACCTGGTAAATCGGTCTTCGCTTGATCGGATTGGATTCGGAGAATTTCTGGTATCATTGCTTGATTCGAAAGTAAATTATCGTAAATTAGTGATTAATATTAAAACTAGAAGTGCACCCAAAATGAGTACATTTACAAATTGTTTTAGTTATCAACTATTCTTATACTCCTTGAGCGAGATTTTCATGTGGATGCAGATGCTAATGCACACGAAGACTTTATTTAAATGCATTTCAAGCTCAGTTCCAGATCGATTTAGAACATAAAACGAGAAGAATAGAGATTAAATTGAACAAACATCGCTGGGAACCTTATGGATATTCGTTTCAGGTTTCATAATTTGGAAAAATGTATTTTCATGGCCAATGATTGATATTTGGTATTATTTTTCCATACAAAATAAGAGCAATAATTTACACAGGCCAACAATTGGCAGCCAAGTGAATAAAAATATACAATAAATAAACGAGTATAAACTACAAATATTCGCATTGACAGGCGCCGAACCGAGAGACCGAGAGTCCGAACCGAGACCAGAGGCGGTAAAACAAAAGGCCATTAACCATAACGAGGCTCGAAAAAACATTGGCCAACAAATTATAAATAAATGGAAATGCTGACAGCATTAATAAAGTTACATTACATCATTAATGAATACAATAACTGTGAATGGAATGGAATGGAATGGAATGAGAAGGACAAATTCAATAATTATGACAATAAATTAAGTGCAAAATGTATAAATCAGCATGAGGTTGCCCTTTAGTTTGCTTATTTATTCATTTATTTGGTGCCTGCTGATATTCGATTTGGGTTTTCATTTAAACTCGATTCACCCAATCCTTAATTGCCTGTCAATACTCGTAAATTCGACCGCAAAATGAAGAGGTTTCTGCGTAAATAGCCTACATTTATGGTATTCCTCTGCTAACTATATGATTTGTGTATAATTTATACAATCAAAGCAGTTCTACCTTTCGATTAGGCCTCCGGTTGATTCGGTATCACAGCTCCTAGGTTTTGACCTGTACGTATGTACATATGTACATATCCATCCACATAGAATATCATCTTCTTCTAGCCGCTGGACCCCAGCCAGAAGTCCGACTGCAGTTACAATGCCTCCATTCGGTTCTTTAGCGTTGGTCATAATGAAATTCAAAAGGGAGTTCAGCATCCGCATACTCTTCCTCTCCCTCTTCCTCTCCCACTCCCCTCTTCCTCTCCCACTCTCACTCTATCTTTTTCTCTCTGTTTCGCTCTGTTCGTATGCATATGTGAAAATAAACATTCAGGATGGATTCTCGCTAATGAAGTGCTTTCATCTGCAATGTATGCTAAGTTTTTTTATACTCGCATTTCACTTTTTCCCCTCCCACCCCCCCGGGCCTTTCACTTGAACTGTTTGCACAATTTGTGCACCAGTTTGTTTAGCTTTTCAACGCTGACAGCCATCCAAGTGTCGCCCTGGAAATTTCATTTTCATTTGTCTATGCCTCACTAATTATTACGCAAATGTTGCCATAATGTGATACAGAACTTCCTCCACCCCTCCCACCCTCCTCCCACTCTTCAGGGTAAACGCAAACAGAAGCTGTCATTCGAATTAAATTAAATGGAAATCAAATTTAATGAAATTAGAAATCACGTCCAAGTCGAAAAAGAGAATACAAATCAGGTTGTAATTAGTGTGGATTTTTGGTAAATTTATGATTTGCATTTATGAATGTCTTTCGCTTCATTTGCTGTGATTCGCTTCATCTGCGCCCTTTCACCTTTCCAGCTTTCCAATTTCTGCTATCCCTCAAAGCGTTCCCCACTTAACCGGCTGCCAATTCTGCTAATTACAAAAACAGTTGTTTTTTCTATTTCAGTCTCCAACCAATTCTCAATCGGTCCTGTCCTGCCCGGCCCTGGGAAAATCAATAAATCCCGACGAGTGCATCCATGAATGGTCAATCATTCAGCAGAGACCGGTACAGATTCAGGCATTCTCATTCATTCACTTGTAGCTGCAGCACAGCACAGTGACAAAGGAGCAGGAGATGAGCAGCCATGAGCAGCGGTAGTCAGTAGCTGTAACAGAAACAGGAGCGAAAGCGGCAGCGGGAGCGGGAGCGGGGCGTGGGAGCCGCAGCAGGAGCCCCTGCGATGAATGGCATTTGCACTGATGTTGCCTGGATTATCTCCTGTTTATATGGGATTTATTTGCCAGTGGTGGAGCCGGAGTGGGAGTAGCAAAAGAGTTCCAGGAGACGGGAGAAGGAGGAGCTGGGGGTGAATGTGTGTTGCCATGGCGGCCGACGTGGCTTTTGTGTGCCTTGTCTGGCATTGCATAAATGTTTTGCCTTTTAATTAGCACGCATTTCACATTCGACATTCTCCGATGGCCTCCGATGTCGATGCTGAACCCGTATGCTTCTGCTCCTGCTCCCGCTCCTACTACTGCACTGGCTGGCCTTTTAATGCGCTTAAAGCTGATCCACAGTAGGCCCTGACGATGAGGACGAGGATGATGAAGGAAATGGCGATGGGTGGCTGGCTGAAAATTCTATCAGCGACAGCTTCGAACTTTGAGTCGACTTCAGTAATGCAATCAGGACAAGGCAAAGGAAGACTCTGACTGAGAAGAATACGGCAATGCATTGCTTGCCACAAGCTTGGGGGAGCGGCAGCCCAGCGGAAATGATGTGCCACTCGAGTGTCCAACGAGCCGTGACCCCGAGTATGATGCAAGACAGAGAGAAGGAGGCAAAATTGTGTCAGCAGTGGCACGCACGCACAGGACCGACCAACTGACTGACTTTGCCTTATCCTTATCCCTATCCTTATCCAAAGGGATACGTGAGTCGACGACAACAGCAGCGCCTGAAAGTATGCAACAAGCAGCGTAAAGTGCACTCGATTGTTTAGCTGCCTCCAGGGGGGCTGTGGTGCAGAGGGGAGGGGGGCAGAGTCGTCTTTGTGGCACACACAATCTATATAAAGCAGAAAATCACTTGGCATTTGGCCAAGTGCATATTAAACGCAGTCTATGCACCCAATGATAGGGCTAAAGAATGGCATTTAAAGTGCGAATGGAAATCGGATTTCAAGTATCATTTATACTGCAGTGAATTACACATAAATCGCTCATTAAAATTCCGAATGTATGTATAATGATCCCTCTTATGGTTTGCATCCCTATCGTTATAATCATCCGCTTCCCGTTTCCAGCTTAAAGGCAAAAGAATATAAATCAAAAGCTCCATCTGGTCGTTGCAGACAGATGCTCGTACATACAGACATATGATGTGTGTCTTTGTATCTCATCTTCGTCTCACTCTCTCTAAACTTTTATCTTTTAATTTTGTTAATTAATCGATATGTTCTCCTTTCCCCCCTCTCTCTCTCTCTCCCTTTCGCTGTCTGTGTCCCCTGTGGCCAAGCAAACAATTAGAAGAAAATGAAAAGGAACATCCAGCTGGCAAAGCGCAAAAGGCAACAGTGGCAAGCAACAGTCTATGTCCCCATCCCCATCATGCCCCGTTTTGTGGCAACAATAACACATGGCATCGACTCTTAGCCCACCCCCTCCCCCACCCTGCATCATCACCACCACCCCCCTGGGCTTCTCATATGATTTACAGTCTCAAAAGCCGGCGGCAAAAGTTAAGAAATGAAATTTCAAGAAAATTGCACAAACAACAGGAAGCCGGTAAAAGGGCGGGATGGGAGGGGCGTGGTGTGGTGTGGGAAGAGCTTCGAGGGCATCGAGCCAAAAAGGAAATATTGTAAAACTCTGGCTATAAAGCAAATACACGATACATATCATCCATCGGGAGAGATTGCCAGAGAGGCAGAGTGAGAGAGAGAGAGGGAGAGGGAGAGAGAAAAAGGGAGAGTGCGGGAGACCCAAAAATGTGGACAGCACAAAAGTCGTTATCTTAATTACTTTTATAGCTTCGATTTGGGGCAAGTGGAGGAGCAAGCAGCAGCAGCAGCAGCAGCAGTACGGAAAAACAGTAACAACGACAACAACGGAAACATGACAACTGAAAATAAGAAAAGTGGGGGGAAAAAAGAAACTCAACTGCAGGAATACCCTGGAAGTAGTACCCAAAAATAATATGTTAAAGGTTCGTAACAGTTTTAAGAGATACATAAATACGAACTGTGGCAAATAGTAGCAGATAGTATTGCCAATTCATGTTCCCCTCCTTCCCCCTACTGGATATCGTTTTCCAACTCGAATCGAATGCCTCTAACAGCGACCACCACTTGTGACTTTAAGCATTTAAAGAGCCTTAAGCAGCCACAGAATATAAGCCAAAGCGATATATGATATAAGGATATTATGCCATCACACACCCACAAGCACGTAGTTATTCAAACAGACCGCACTCATTCCCACACAGACACACACACAGAATCCACGCAGCCATCAGATATGGAAGATGCTGCCTCATTACCCCATAGAAATCTCCTCATATTTCGCACTTCATTAAGTCACATTTTTCAAGCGTTATCATCAAGGGGAAAGGATGGGCATGGGGATGGTATCTCGGGATGTAGATGGTAGATACGTACGTACGAGTATGTGTGTTTGCCTAGTTAGCACACCAGTTAATTAACTGCCTTCGCGCACATATTTGTGTACGTACAGTACATATGTCAAAGCAGCCTCTGCCTCTATTCAGGTTACTGGGCCTGGGCCTGGGCATAGGCCCAGTGTGCCTGATCCTTAGAGCGGGCCTGTCCTTGAGTTGAGAAATTTTTGATGAGCCCCGGCCACAAGTCGGCACAGCAGCCGCTTAATATTTCATGGCTGACTTTGGCTTGGCTTTTAAACTAGACACTTAATTAACATTTGGAATGGAGAGCCTTCAGCCCTTGCACACGCCCAACCCTAGCCCCCCGCCCCTGGAAAAGCCAGGCCAAAATCAATTTCCCTTTTGGGCCCTGGCAAACAGCAGCGGAAGCTGTGTGAGGCCGGATATGAAAGACGAATGCCCGCGGGCGACAATCGCATGGGGGCGTAGTTAGATCCCGAAAAAGGAGAGAGCAAAGAGGCAGTGGGAGTGGGAGTGGGAGCGGCAGCTGGTGGCAGCCACAAAAAGAACAAGCACCCAAGAACAACAACAAGTGGAAGAAGGCTTTTAGTGTTCAAAATTATTTTGCCATTTTCCATTTACCATTTACGATTTGCCATTTGCCTGTAAATGCGTTTTATTTCTGGCTTTTCTCCTTTGATTATTCATTTCGCAACAGGCAGGCGGCGCGGGGCAGGGGGGCAAGCGGAAAGGGGCAGGCGGCAGGCGGCAGGCGGCTAAAAAGCCAACATCAATAAACAGTTGACAACTTGGAAATAACAGCGAAAGAACTGTCGGAAGAGAGGTGAGCTGAGGAAGGGCTTGGATGTCGTTCGATGAGGCAGGAGGCAGGAGGCAGGAGCAGGGGCTCCTGCTTCTGGCACTTTGTTTATTGAAGTGCGCTAAACTTTTTAGTCGCCGTCGACGTTTACGTCTCGACTTGTTAATATTGAGCAGCGCATTATTTATGGCAAACTTTCCACCAAACCACTTTCAATTGAGATGGCGAGGGCGAGAGATGAGGGGTGAGGCGTGACGCCTCTTGAGTGTAACTTTTAACGAGTTCTCTTAGTTCAGTCGAGTTCTGCCTCCACCACCTGCAATATTCTCACCTACAGTGCATCGAATGCAGTGCGAAAGTTTTTCCCAGTATCTTCACAACCAATAACTTTAAGTCCTGGCCTCCTGGCAGGCAGCCCTAGAGAAATGGGGGGGAAATGTGGAGTCGAGTCGAGTCTCATGTCCGTGGCCACAGGAACCAACCATAAGCATTTCATTATTAGAACACAAAAATGTTTAAAATTTCATTAAATGGCTCTGTTGTCCAGCTCAAAACAAACATGGTCCCCAACACAGTCCCCCAAGGCCAGGCCAGGATAACAAGGAACAAGGCAGGTGTTTCTTAAGCAAGGAGAACATGGGATACTCTTCAAAGAATAGTATACCCAACAATGAGCTTCAGAAGGGGATGCAGCAGATCTTTGAGTGCCTATATATCGTCCTTAGATTTCGTGGTGTATCACAACCACTGCAAGCCTCTTTCGTCTCTCATTCAAGCGAACCTCAACGGATCTTAGAGTAAATCCAACCAGCTACGCACTACAGCGCTCTCAGTCCTCTTCTGGGGCTTCGCTTGTCCCACAGCTAGTTGCTGCCCCAAACCGCATCATAACAATAGCAGCAGCAGCAGCAGGAGCAACAACAATAGTCGGGCAGAGCAGCAAACAATTCATAAAAACGTTTAACAAAACGCAAAAGTGAAATGCTCCTCCTCCTCTCCCCATCCCCATCCCCATTACGGACACACAAACAGCCGTACGCTGACCAAACCCTGAAATGAAATTCCCAGACAAGCGAGCAGCAGGATCCGGATGGGAAGGAGCCAGAGGACAGCAGGGTATGGACCGGACAGAAGGGGATTGGTTGCCCTGGCAAACATTTTTCTGCGCTGCAATCATAATGAGCAGCCATTCCATGTCGTAACCGCCACAGGAGGAACATGAACCACCACCAGCATCACCAGCACCACCACCTCCAGCATCAGCATCAGCAAAAGTGGTGGCCAAATTGGTCAGCAGCAAACATTGCAATTTCATTTAATAACAAAATATTTGGACAACTCGAATGTCTGTCTAAGAGGGGAGCTCGCACAGTCAAAGGTCAAATCTGAGGGGAGGAGTTGGGGTGGATGGGGTGTACATACCGTATAAGGAGAAGGTGGAAAAGAGTTGAGGCAAGTTATGACGTCTTTATGCAGAAATTATTTATGATTGCTTTGTCTAGACATGGCGTCGGTGTCGGCGGCGTCGGAATTCCGGCTCCAAGTCGGGAGTCCTTACAATGTTTATGCGGGTAATTTATGTGCCGATTGCTCATACGCCACGTACGCCACGTGCAGCCAAGCAAAAGGTGAGAGGCAGCAGCAGCCACTACTGAAACTGGCTTAAAGTGCACTTGGCCATAGTTTGGGGCAAGAAGTTGCATTCTTTATTTGTTTATCCTCTTCTTAACTGCTTGACGTTTATTTTTCCTGTGCCGCAATTTTAAGTAGGTCATCATTTCCTGCCTCCTTCACTCGCAGGGTAAGTTTGGAGAGGATTTACATATAGTTTACCCAATAATATTGACAAGCAACCGGAAGCGGAAGTAGAACACTTGATGGCACAAGGAACGAACGGCTTTAAAGAGAAAACCTCAAACCAAAGGGAAAATAATAAAAAAAAGATGTGAATGTAAATTGCATTGGGTTGAATTTAATTAACGTCGCATTGAATTTTAATCAAGTTCATTCAACAGCAACGGCGACACAACGTGACACAGCACGTGACATTATTTGCATGCGAAATTAACCCGTGACAGGCGACGGTCGGCGGCAGTCGGTGGGCGGCATTCGGTAGGCGGTAGGCGGTAGGCGGTAGTCGGTAGTCCGTAGGTGGCGGCACCTTTACAAACAACTTTTTCACACGTTATATCCACGATATTGGAGGTGGAATCGAATGGAAGTGGAAATGGAAGGAGTACAGCATGGACAGCAGCATTTTTAATCAAACTCTCTCTCTCTCTCTATCTCTCTCGCTCATGTTTTTTTGCCTTTTCTGTTTGCCATTGACAGACAGTCCGTTCGTTCGTTCGTTAATAGATTGGAAATGTGATATTGATAGGTGGCAACAGCACAGACGAAGCGAAGCTCTCTTCCCGCTCTCTGCCACTCTCAAATGTGCAGCCAATCCATTCGGCATACGATTCAATTGCAAATTGTTTACTGCTGTTGTCTGGCCTCCACAAATTTGTAGTTTTTGCCCCCGAACAAATTTGGCCAGAAACAGGTCCACAGAGGGTCTCAGAGTGCACCCAGTAGAGTCCCAATACAATGTGTGTGTGTGTGTGTGTGTGTGTGTATGTGTGTGTGTGGTCCCTATAATCATTTCGTTTATTACGGGTGTACAGTTGCTGTTTTCCAACAATAATTGAAATATGATTTTCTGATTTTCCAGCCAGACAAACAAGCGCAAAGCAGAGTAGCAGCCAAAGGATGCCAAAGCAAATTTGATCTCTGACTGAAAATGTATGCAAAATGAATTCATGACACGTCCTCGCCCCCACCACACATACACACACACACACACACACACGCAACACACACACTCCCCCTTTGACTTTATTCATATGCAACATGCAAAACTGTCCAAAAAGTGTCACTTGAATGTCTCCTCCTGCTCCTCTATCTCTGCGGCAGTCTCTGTGGAAAGTCAGAAAGTTTTGTGGCCTTCGACCAATATGCAAAATATTGGACCTGCTTTTGGGTTATGCAAAATATCCAAGTCAGCCAATCGCTCCGCTCGGGTGTGTTTAGGGAGAGACTAGACGTTTTTCGAAAACCAAACCAGCACTTGAAATAAATTCAAATTCAAATTCAAAATAAAGTGAACATGTAAATTGCATGTGTGTGGTGTAGTGTGGTGCGGTGAGGTGCAGTGAGGTGCGGTGCGGTGTGGCAAGTGTGGTTCCGGGAACCTGCTGCAGTAAAGTTTTAGCGTTTCGTTTCGATTCGGTTTAGGGGTAAAATTCAATTAACTTGTCCGACGAGTTGATTGAAGTTTTGGCTTAGATGTTGACAGATTGCAAAAGTTGCATGTGACGGCGGAGCAGATGTCGCCAGCCCATAGAAAGGAGAGAGGGAATGAAATGTGGGATAATATTTTGATATATGTACATACATATGTACCTACTATTCTAGAAAGATTTCGCCCTAGGTTGCGGTGCCACAATTCTTTTCCCATTTGCATGCTCTACTGCATTCCTTTCTTTATGAGTATTCCTCTCTCTTTAGCGGGGTTCCTCTCTTCCTCCCTTCTGTTTACGAGTAGTGTTCCTGCTTTAGAGCTATTCACTTTGCCATCCAGTCCAGTTAACTGCTTGACATATGACCGTCATCATTTAGCACATACATATACGAGTATGTACATCTGTATGTACATATGTATCTTCTCTGGTGAAGCCATTTAAAAGCTGCTCTTAAAAACCATTTCAAATCACGCACAGTCCCCCGCACAGACTCCGCTTACCCCTTCATCGTCCCCTTTCGAAGAGAGACGAGACTCCGTTGGCAACCCATTGAGTGGGCGTGTCAATAGCCCAATGCTGCATTTAAATTGTCCATTCCATTCCATTTGAACGTTTACGAGATCTGGACGTTGTGCAGCAATGTCTGTGGTTTCCTTCTGCCCCGAAACCGCTCCCCGCTCCTCCCTCCGCCATCCACCATCCACCATCCGCCACTATTGGCCCACAAGCAAATGCACTTTTCTGGCCACGACTAATTTTATGGGCCCCCAGTCCTGTCCCCATATCCATCTCCATCTCCATCCCATCTCCATTTCCATCTACATCCCGGATCCCGGACTGACGCACAAACTTTGTGTGCGCGCCTCCACTTTTTTTTGTTTTTTTTGTTTTTAATGGGCCTGGGGTCTGCCAGAGTGATTCCTCTTAACTCATAATTGCCAGCATGGCCAGCGCCGTCTCGGCCATTATGACAATTGGCAATGCACCAAAAAAGAATTAAGCAAAGAGCGGGCCAAGTTTTTGCTGATGCGTGGCCATGAAACCATCGAGGAGAACAATTAAATGACAAGCGAATTTAATGAGCAGACCAGACCAGATCCCAGCCAAGATGCTGGGTGGCTGGTTGGCTGGCTGGCTGGCTGACAGGGATGTCCATTGGCCCTTAGCTTAATGGTCAAATTATTGTCACTTTGAAGTTGGCGCCATTTAAGATCAGGGCTCAAACCGCAAACCGTAATTTAACAGCCGAAATAACATTCAATTCAACGTTAATTCAAAAAATAAAAGTGATTTTTATATGAATGCAATTGTTGAGCTGGCGATGCGTCGCTAATTCCCCAACGTACGGACTCCAAGCAAAGGTCAGTGAGGCGTGATCTTTCACCCAGAACACAAAGCGATCCCACAATTCAAAACCCCCAAACAGAATGCAGTTTAAATTCGGGCTTTAATGTGAACGGCAAACAAATATGGTTAAAACAGCAGAGAGGTCAGTTCAGGTCAGGTCAGGGGTTGGGTGGGGTGAGGTGGGGTTCAATTGTGTGCTCGCACATTGTATGCGGAGTGGAGTGGAGTACTGGTACTGGTACTGTATCTATTTGGTACTGTATCATTTTATTTACATAACACTTTGGCATTAATCGATTTATGGCGAACCCCCCCCCCCCCCCCAGGCGATGACTTTTCGCATCCCACAACAGCATAACGGTTCATTGAGCCTTGTTCGAAAATTGTGCAAATAATTTGCATTATTCGTTGGTTAGTTTTCGCGGGGGCGGGGCAGAAAGGGCAGGCCAATCAATGCGAATTGTTAGCGATAGTTAATTGCATTTTATGCGCAAAAATTTCAATTAGTTATTTAATTAAGTTGTTGCCAGAGTCAGAGTCTCATTTCTCGGTTAAATAGAGTACGATAAATGGGGGTGTGGGAGGGGGTGTGGGGGGGTAAAAACCAACAAAACTACTAAGCGAGTGAATATCCTCCTGAATTGTCCTGAACCGCGCGGCATGGATGCGGCAAATCAAAAGCAAATAAACAGCGGAAATCCAATTGCAAATGGAATATAAGCTTGAAATTGATTAATTCATTTGGTAATCGTATAAGCATTATCCCATCATATGCTCCATCTAGCGGCAATTTATTCCAATGATAAGCACCCTGGCCAGACGACCCATAAAAAGAACTAAACCCAAAACAAGATTTCCCTCAACTAACCGACCAAAAAAAAAAAGAAGTAAAAAAAACACTTGAAAAGGGGGAAACTGGGCAAAAAATCTCGACCTGAGCTCCGTAAATGTTGTTAGCATGGTAACGGGAGAATGAACACATACATACATATACACTCATAGATACAGAACACACGCACGAACACACACACACAAGCAGAAATACAGCACACACACACACACACACACACACACTGAGATACTCACAGGATAGAGGAACGTTGGAGCGTTTTTAATTTGCGTATTTTAGTCACGTTCAGGTAAATCTCAATTGAATCGAATGTGACACCGGATGTGAAAATTGTGCACATTTTCCAAGCATTTGCCAAAGTGAAGAGAGGAGGCGGGACGGACACAAATAGAAAGAGGCAGACGATGGCGGAGGTGGGAGGGGGTGAGAGTGAAATGGCCATGTTGCTGCTATTATTGCTACTGCTACTGCTACTGCTGCTTTTGCTGTTGTCATCGACGCTTTGCTGTTCCCATTTCCTCCTCCCCCCCCCCCCCTTGTTCCTTGTTCCCGCTCATTCAGTCGAATGGCTCCTGATGGAGAGCGGTGGCGCACGAGGCACCAACAAAGATCGCATCGGTAAGCATGCTGCACAAATGTTCCATGGAAAACACGTCGTCAAATCTATCTTACAGATGCATGGCCCCAGCCATGGACAGCCGTAGATGAATGACGGGGCATGACTCTGGGCCTCCGTTTCCTGCTACACCTAGAGAAATAACACAAATGAAATGCTGTCCTTTTTGGGAAGGAAGTAAATGGAGTTCGGATATTTATAATGGTATCCGCTTTCCATAATTTGGAAAGCATCTTTACTGAGCATCTAATTCTAATTCTACACAACAAGTCTGAAACCTATTCTATCCTATTCCATTTCTTGTTTCTCTCTCTGCAGAGAGAAATCATGGGTATCGTTGTAAACAAAGCATTTACAGGACAGTACGAGAACAGACAACATTTCCCTTTCTCCTCCCTCTCTTTCTCTCTCTTTCTCTCTCTCTCTCTGTGTCGCCGCTCTATATTTTACCATTTTCAAATTCCCATTGACATGGGCCCCGGCTACTTTCCGTCCGTGGCCGTGTCCATGTCCGCAGAGCTGTCTCTAATATGCCGCACCTGATTTTTATGACGTCGAAGAGTGTGAACGATGTCCGAGTGCGGGAGGCGGAGCTGGAGCAGGAACAGGAGCAGGAGTAGGAGCGAGATGGTGCTGGAGGAAAAAGGTGTAAAAGTGGGAAATGTATGCTTGTAGGAGGATGTCTCGGATGCCACTTTGAGGCACGCACTTTGCGTGCCTGTTGTTGACCCAGGACAGGTGGCCAGGTGCCAAATGGAAGGATATTCACGTTCACGTCCTGGCTTGAAGCGGTTTCTGGTTCCTGATGCCTGCTGCTTCATGCCTGGTTTCTGTTTCTGTTACTCGCTTTGCTTTGATGTCGAAGCGTTGGGCAAATATTGACCCGGAACATTAACGCCAATTCAAATGGACCCTCAGGCCTCCCAGGCAGGCAGGAAGAGATATTTGTTCTTCGTTTTGTTCCATTCAGAGTAATGGGTATGGGTCTTAAAGTTGGGTATACTTCAGCCCTCGAAAATCAAGTTAGCCAATGGTCTGGCTCTCCACATAATTACATTGTTATTTATTGAATTTTCGCCCCGAAAACGGCTGCAATATCCAGAACCGAACCGGATGGAGAGGGGCCCAGCGACAGGGCCCCATAAACAACGTCAACTTTTGCCAGGCCAAAAATTGTTTAGCGACAAATTGTCACAGGCGCTGACAAGAGAGCCCCCGGACCCAGTCTCTCAGCCGAAGCTCAGTCTCTGACAGACCAGACTGACGGACAGACTGACGGACGGGCGGACGTACGGACATGATGCGTTGCTCCTGCTGCTGCTGGCTGATGCTGCTGCCACAAAATATTCCACAAAGTCAACAGCGGCAAACAGCGAAATGAGGTCAACCATGAAAATTGCACCAGCGGCAGCAATTTCTCATTTTGAGTTTAGCCGAAACCAAAAAAAAATAAATAAAAGTACTCTTCACACAAAACGAGAACGAAGAAAGAGACTGAAGGATCGAAGCTTTCGATACCCTGGCTTACAGCTTGCTCCTCGCTCACTGATAGATTTCGTTCGATAAGTAGTGCACACGATAACTGATTGCCGATTTTAATGATGCATAGATCGATCCACCGTATTTTCCGCAGTACGCTCTATTTTCTTGATAAATGATGGACCTCTCTTTTGGCCTTTATCGATGGCTGAACAAATAATAAATTAGGCCAAAATCGATAGCTTATAACTCGATTATTACTACGAAGGCGCGATAATAAGGAATTTGTCATACGCCAGCACTCAAAACATGATGGCTGTAATCCATCACTGAGCGTTGATCAAGGCTAATAAATGTGATGATTGCTTGATATTATGAACTGCATTTGCTAAGATCTATAGATATAAATATAAAGAATATTCAATAATAATTATTATCCCTTTCTCTATGAAAATTAATAATCCTTTTTCTGTTTTTCAAACGACTTCCTTAAATCATAACATCCGCTGCAAGGGTACAACAAATAAAAGTACTCCACAAAAACAAAAAAAAAAGGAAAGAATTTCGCGATGCGGTCCACTGGCTGCCGCTGTCGCTGGCTGTTGTTGTTGCATGTTCCTGCGGTCGGTCGGAGTGAATGTTGTTGCTGCTGTTGCTGTTGCATGTTGTTGGTGTAGCATTGTTGTTGCTGCTGGAGCCGCTGCTCCTGGTGTCATGTCGTTCATCAGCGTAACAATTTTTATTGCTGTTCGGACCGCAACTTTGTTGTCGATAAAATTTTAATTCGCTTTGGCTTACATTTTTTACGGTTCCTTCGATTTCAATTTGCGGCACAACCAAAAAAAACACCAAGAGCACAAAGAGGCAGTGGAGCGGGGAAAGAGTTAATGAATTGAAGTAGTTTTTTTTGCGTGTGACGATGGGGGCATGGGCATGGGAATTCTGGAGTCTCTGCAGCAGGGCATTCCCCATTCGTTGCAGCTCAATCTGCGGGGCATTTTTGCATGCATCCTCCTTCGGCGGGGCCCTGCGCCAAATTGATTTATAGCGTTCAAACATGTTTCCCCCGAAAAAAGAATAAAATAAGGAAACAGGGGGGGGGTAGGAGGGAAAGACCTGGAGTTGGAACAGCGATCACGTCCCCAATTATAAACACAACTAATTGCCCCGCCAAATGTTGCATGAAAGCGTTGCAAATTTTTAATAACATGGCATACAAATTTTGTGCTAAATTGTCAACATTACCAGAAGGAGAGCCACAGCAACATCAGCAACAGCAGGAGGAACAACAGCTACACTTGCAACCGCAGCAGAACTTGCAACAGCACTACTTGACACAGCAGCAGCAGCAGCAGCAGCAGCACATCAAAGTAAGCCACAAGAAAAACTAGAGGAGCTCGCCCAAAAGCAGTCACTGATACTTCTTTGGGGCGGCACATTTATCATGGCTACCGTTTTTCTGTTTTCTGAGTGTTTTTTTTTTGTTTGGCGCTGCACGCTTTTGACCTGCAACGCGCGTGCCACCAGCAACATGCAGCTCAGCAACAACAATGGCAATCCGAAACGTTAACCTTGCCTTTAAATGATCTTTGATCTTATCTTTTGGGACAGCAGCGGGAGCAACAGCAGCAGGTAAAAGTGTTATAAATCAGTTGCATCTTTTCGCCATCTCTTTCTTTCATTCTATGTATAGCCATCTCTTTCTGTTGTCTCTCTCGCTCTCCCTCTCTCCCTGGGATTGGCTGATTAATTGAAATTTCACATTTTTCAAGCTCTTCACAGTCTTCATTAATCGCGTTGCTCTCTCACCCTCTCCCTCTCCCTCCATTCGGCATAATGTGGGGCACGCCCCAGACATGTTGCAAGTGCCACTTTTGGGTTGTTCTCCTCTTCTGCTGCTGCTGCTGCTGCAGCCCTTCCTGCCTGTTGCCTGCATTTTTTGTCCGCTGTTTAATGCGTTTTTAAAGTGCACAAACCACGCCCACGGGGCGTATGAAACCTTTTGCCGTTTCCAGCAATTAGCTCGGCGAATGTCATAAATGAACCACCGGACCACTGCACCACTGCACCACAGCACTACTCTCAGTTGCTGTCAAAAACTGCTCCGAACTAATGACAGTGCAATTGGGCCAGAAACTGGAATTGGAATTGGAATGGGAATGGGATTGTGGGATAGGACAGGACAGGACAGGACAGGATAGGATGAAGCAGGAGATGGAGCTGAAGAACAGATGGAGTGCTGTGATGTGGAGTGGTGTGGTGTGCTGTGGTGTGCTGTGGAGTGGAGTGTGGCAAGGCAAAGCAATTACACATGCAAATGGCTTGCCACAAACCTCAAACTGGAGCCCAGAGAAGATCATAAATCAGTTGTCAGTGGCAGTGGCAGCCCCCCGTTTGTCGAAGCAAATTTGAAGCTCCAGTCGGATGGCACCAAAAGAGGCACGTCATACGCATAGAAATCAAAGATCATTAAGTTTTTTAGTCAAAATATTAATTATGCAGTTTAGAGCCGGAAAAGAAAGTCCAAATTGAAATTAATAAAAGTTGAGCCAAAGGGAAACTGCTTAATTCTTGCCATTCTTGAAAAGGCATAATATTCCGCTTCCCTATCCTTCATGGGGTACGAACTGGTTCGCTTCCTAAGCCCACATTGCCCCTTGGCAACATGGAATTCAACGGCCGTTGCAGTTGCCACACTGCGATATGTTGCTGCAGCACCAAAATGTCGCCCAGCAGCAGCAGGAATTGCTGCTGACGTCGACGCGGCGACAAAAAACACGCTGCCAAGTGATGCGGCGCCCAGCAGCAGGCTGCACGTGGATGTGGCACAGTGGCACAGCAAAAGAACCAGCAGCAGCAGCAGCAGCAGCTCAAAGAGAAACAGTAGTAGTAGAAGAAGTAGAACTAGTAGCAGCAGCAGCAGCAGCAGCTACTGGCAGCTGGGAACTGGGAGCTGGCAACGTGTGGCAGGCTAAAGCCGCGTGGCAGCAACAAGAACAAGAACAGCTTTGGCTTCGTGTGCGAGAGAGGTTTCGGGTGCTGGTGCTGCTGCTGCTGCTGTTCGTGGGATTTGAGTTGAAGATGTGGCCGTTGTCGCCGTTGCCATTGGGGGCTCAGAGTGTTGCTGTGGCATGTGGCATAGGGAAATGGCAGAGGCTTTCCACGATCCCCATCACATCCCATCACATCCCATCCCATCCCATTCCGCTCCGTCCCCTGGCTGCTCTCGTTAAAGTGCCAACATGTTCAGTTGCTTATCAGTCAACTCAGTTTTTCCGCCGCTTGTCATAAATTATGGGAACTGTTGCAGTTTTATGGCCGCCTTTTGTTTGAACAGCAGGAACCCCAGAGTGGCACACCCACACTCACACTCACACTCGTCGAGATACACTCACACAGTCGTAGAGGAAAGACTCACGCGTGGTCGCCGCGATAACTCATCCAAGTCACGCCGTCTGCCGCTGCCACTGCAGTCTCCGACATGTTCCGCTTTTGCTTTCCGAGGGAGAGTTCATCTAACAGCGGGAAGAGATGGTCTAAAAACCGCCTAGCATTTCCTGCCAATCCCTGTGGCATGCCCCTCCACCCACCATCAGCCCCACCACCAGCATCGCCGCATTGCAAATCAGTTTTGAAATGCAGCGACGCACGCAAGAAATGAGCTCTCGTTTGAAATTCAAACATTTTAGCCTCCTCCTTGCCGCACTCAGCACTCTGCCTCTACTCTGCACCCTTTCAGAGTCGCCTCCCCCTCCTGCGCCCTCTCACACCCTTTTGGTGGCACTCCTCACTTATTCATTGGTGCGTGTGTTGCCAAATGCCAAACATTTTTAGATGCGACTGCGAACTGAAGCTTGTAAATACTTTGGAGTTTTCGCAAAAGTGGAAAAAGATTTGCTGCCGTCGCAGTTTGAGGCATTTACTGTAGTCGTTGTTGTTGTTGTTGCTGTTGTTGTTGTTGCCGCAGCAGAGTATTTGCTGTACGCGTCTTTTCCGCGCTGCGATTGGCATTCCTCCAGCAGTAGAGCAGTGGATGGAAATGGAGGCGGAGGCGGAGGCAGAGGCACTGGCGGAGCCCTGTAACCGAGTCGGAAATGAGTGAAGCAAACATTTTTAATGCATTTTTAATTAATTTTTTGCTGCCTGAATGGTTGGGTGGGGCAGGGGCATGGGGCGCGGGGCGCGGGGCAGCTGGCAACGGAACAAGACAAAGTTGCCACGGATGTTAACTGTTAACTGTTCTTGTCGGGGAATTGGTAAAGCCGGAACTTTTCCAAAGAGTCTTTTGCTATTAAAAGGATTGCGGAGACATTAAATAAAACACGAAGGAATTTCTTGTGAACAATGTGGAAAATGTAAGTGGCGTCTGAGTGTGGGATTGGCATAGTGATTCAGAGCGTGGACTATCCGATTCTCAGGAAAAACTATCAGACAGTTCTTAAACTGATTCCATAATGGACCAAAGTGGCATAGTTTTCCCATGTATGGGGGGAGGGGGGCAGCCTGTCATTAAACACCCACATCTAACATCTAAAACATAAAGGCTAACGATTCTCGGCATGTTTTACCATCGATGCCATCCGAATCCCGATTCAATTGCATCTTAACCTGAACTATAATTTCCTCCGCTCAATTAGGACCAAAGATCCGTGCCCAACAATCGTAAAAATCAACCCACCAGCCCCAAGAGAGAGAGAGCAGCAGCTAAATATCTGCCTCCTCATCAGCAGAGCGGCAGCAGCAGTTGGGTTGGGAGCTAAACACACCTCTTTACGAGTATGAATACTATCATCCTCTGGTTAGAGCACTAACCCTAATAGAGCCATCAATTAATTAAGCCAAACGAAGCACCAAGAAATAGTAGAAATTATCAATTACATGCCCCAAGAAGTGGGCATTAAAAATTATGAAACTCTCTGAACTCGAACTAAAACTACGACCAGATACCAGTAGGTAGTAACCAGGAACCACGACTCCACGACTCACAGCTCAGCTCCGCCCCACCCCGATACCACATAAAAAGCGAGACTGTTATCATAAAAGATAAGAAAGCGAGGCAGGTCGTAAACGAGGCATGTGGATGCTGGAATGCCGAGTGAGGAACGTATGTAGTTCCGCAAACTTGAGTTCCACAAACAATGTCCGTGTGAATGGAAGGAAACTGGTTGTTGCTGCCGCCGCTACAGCTGCTTTGTGCCGCTGCCACATCCACTACCACTGCCTTTGCCTCTGCCTTTGCCACTGCTTGTGTGTGTCCCCCTCTGCCTGCCCGGCCTGGCCTGGCCTATTGAATGTGCATCAAAATTTATGTGGCCTTTTTTAGTCGTTTGCGTTGAGCCAGCGGAAGCGAACGTCGTCGTCGGAGCAACAGCCTCACATCGCGCGTCGTGTGTTGCCGTCGTGATTCGAGTGGATAGTGGGATATTTTTTTGTAGCACAGTGCTCTACCATAGTTGCACTACCATACGAGTTCGAGTACGAGTACGAGTACCAGTCTGAGCGGAGCGGAGCCTCAGATCTATAGAGAGTGTCAGAGAAGCCAGCGATTATTTCGTAATAGTCCAAAAAGTGTGTGCATTCAACGGGCAATCCATAGTTGAACCACAAATTAAAACCCACTTTGTATTTCTGCAGTTTAAAATACTTTTCGAATTTTCAAATTAATTATTAAACAATTCAAATTTTAAGAAAACTTTAAATCTTCCAAAATATTTGAACAAAAAGTGTGTTTTTTTTTTTAAATCTTTTCTTTATAGTTTCGAATAAAGTTGTGTAATTAAATTTAAAAAAAAACCAAAAAACGCATAAGTGGATTTAAATGTTTCCCAATATTCCCAAAAGAAAAATCAATTTTCGTGCAAAGATCATTGAACAAAGACTCAAAGATTCATACACATTCGTTTTGGGCCTGGCCGAGTGACCTTTCCAGCTTTGAAGCTTTGAACTGTGCAACCTGTTGCTGTTTGCTGTTGCTGTGTTGCTGGCATTTGTGGACACTTTTCCAAGCGGATGGAAGTCGCTCCCATTCACTCATTTAAATAAGGTACGAATACGAGCACGAGCATGTGAGCATGCGATCATGTTATGCTATGTTTTCTTATGTATGTTTAAACATCATTAAATAATTATGAAATCAGTTTAAATCTAAGCGCCCAAGACAGTGGAAATTAATCAAGTCATGGTCTGTGGGTAGGCAGAAAATATGCAAATTAAATTGAGGAAGTCGCTGATTGTTACACTTTGTTGGCCAGCAGCAAAAAGAAGAACTTGTTCTCCGAACCCCTCCATCCACATCCACATAGTAATCTGTCTCTATCTCTTTCTTCTCTCGAGAAGCGTGAGAATATTCACTGGCCATTAATTAGCCAAAAGAAATCATTTGAAAGCCATCGACAAGAGTGCGGGTTCCGCTAGGACTAGGGGCATATGTGGTGTCTGGTGTCTGGTGTCTGGTGTGTGGTGTGTGGCGGGATTCGGACTACCCAACTAATTGCTAGAGATCTTATAAGAAACGAACACGCTATTCCACCGGCTGCCGTCTGTGGAGGAGTGCAAAACAATTGAAGGAATGAAATTACCAGAAATATGTATGCTCAAATCTTTGGCTAGAGATTAAACGCCCCCCTCTCCCCCCCTCTCTGCCCGAATGTCTCGATGTCTTAAAGTGCTCGTGAACAACATAAATCACACCCCAGTCCGAGTTACCATGTTGCACAGCATGGCCCAGAGACGGAGAGCCGGAGAGCCCAGGCCCCGAGCCAAACCCCATGCCAGACTCATTAAGGTTTTAATTTACAAGTTTAACTGGAGATTTAAGCACTGAGATTTATATGCGTGCCGCGAGAGGCAATAATCAACGGCAACAACCAGCAATCACGTAGTGCTACAACAAACAGCAACAAACCTGCAACAATCCCAGGCAACAACAGCAACAACAGCAACAACAACATGCGCCAATGTCCACCTACGCAGATTGGTTAAACAAACCTTCAATGAGGGGCCCGCGAGGGCAGCCTCTGGCCGAGGCTCCGCCTGCGTCTGTGGCTGCGGCTGTGCCTGTGCCTGTGTCTGGGTGTAATCGAATATGCAACTCATGAGGGAAACTTTAAAACAAAACATGACAACTGCAACATCAGCCACAGCCCCAGCCCCAGCCCCTGCCCCTGCCACAGCCACAATTGAGGCAACAGCAACGCAGTCGATGAAGATTTGTGCAAACAGACAGACATTAAAATCATTTAGTTGGCAGAGAAGGAAGATGATGCTCAGTCCAAGGAAAAAATCAAGAAAAAAAGTGTCCATGCGGGTGCCCGAAGAAGTATATACCCTTGCAAATGGCAAGATCATATTTGGGAAATTCTAAAACAATATTCTATGCAATATCAAGACCTAAACTAAGGCACTAGTTTATATGAAAAGCGTCTTCTGGCATGGCTCTATCTTTAAGCGATCGCAGTATCTTCCCATCTGGCCAAAAACAGGATACCCTTTTGCGTATAGGGTATACATATATACATAGGTACGAGTATAACCAAAATTACAGCGTTGATTAAGCCAGCCTTGGAAGGGGGTTGGGCAGAAGCCTGACCTTACACAACAGCAGCAGCAGCAGGAGCAGGGGCACTACTGGGAGCAGCATCAGTAGCAGCAGTAGGAGACAGAGGCCCATCAGCAGCATCCGAAATAGCAGGAGTAGAAGAGGCAGGCAGGCGCTGGGGGCAGCTTCAGCTGCAGCCATGCACCTGCAACAGCCGCCAATCATTTAGCTGCAGCAGCAGCGACAGAGACTTGAACGAAGAGAAGATCTCTCGAGGAGGAGCAGCAGCAGAAAGAGGAGGAAGGGGAGGAGCAAAAGGAGACTCTTTGGAGCAACACGTGCATGTGATTTTGAGAGACAAAAACCGTTCTAATTTCTCAACTGTCAGCTGAGAGATGCAACCTCCCCTCTTCCCAACCTCTTCCTCCCCTGACCCAACTCGTTAGCCGACTCTGTTGCCATAGCAATTATGTGTGTGGCAGCCACATAGCAGTACAAAAGAAGGTCGGCATTGCTGCTGTTGCTGCTTTTGGCTCTTGCCTCTCGGCTTTTGCACATGTCTTCATTTTGGAGCAGTCTTTTTGCACGAGCAGCAGCAGCAGCAGCAGCAACAAAAACTACACATGTTGCAACGAGAAAAAGCAACAAACAAACAGGAGAAAGAGAGAAACGCTTTTGTTTGTTTGTTTGTTTGTTTGTTTGTGTGTTTGCATTGCCAACACTTTTGGCCTTTGGCGCTGATGTTAACCCCACTGTGGCACCACGAGCCCGCCCGCCCTTGTTGCCTTTATTAAGCAACCGCAGCAAAGTCACTTGCTGCAACACCAAAAGCAACAGAAACAACACCAACACCAACAGCTATGGCAATGGCAACATTACTAAAAGAAACATTACCCTGAAAAGCAGCAACAACACAAATCTGGGGGGATTTCTATACCCTTTAAATGGGGTGTTACGATCTTGAAAAGATGTTTGCATTATTGAGGAACATTTTTCGAAAGATACTTTCTATGTACATACATACATACATATATGTATGATAGCTATCATAAGAGCAATCGATGTTCCTAAAATTTTCTTTATTTTTCCTTTAAATGTCACCCTAGGAAAACCCCATAGGCTTCAAATGATAGCACAACTATACATTCCATATATCTGTCATAGTTTTGGTAATGAATCCGCGCAAGAGTATCCAAAGTTTCGGCCATCCCAAAGTCATCCTTCATTTCTTCTTTAATAGTTTTTTTTTTGTTAGCTGGAAACAAGTTTTTTAGCTGGAAACTTGGGTCTCGGGGACCCTCTGGTGTTGACGTCCCCGCTGGTTGTCGATTTGGTTTTGCTGCTCATTCGCATGCCCCTCCCCTGCCCTGCCCCTGCCCTGACCCCCTTTGCTGTCTCTAATTTGCACCGCTTTAATTTTTGCCTTTTTATTTGCAACACTTGTCGTTTAAATGCAGCAGCAGCAACAACTGCCGCAGCAACAGCCGGGCAAAGTGTGGCCAATAAATTAAAGCAAGCCAAAAACAAAAACAAAAACCAAAAAAAAAAACTTAAGAAAAAAAAAGAGACACTGACTCGACTTGGCCAGAAATATCATCAAAAGAGCAAGTGCCTGTTGGCTGGTGTTTGCGAGTCAGTGGTCCGCAGAAGGAAATTATCTATGTGTGGCGGCGGCGGCGGCGGCGGCTGCCAGGTTCTCAGCTCAGCCTCGAAAGTAGTCTCGAATCCGCATCTCCCTCCCCCTCTTCAGCCTCGAGTCGTAGGTCTCTGTCTCTGTCTCTCTCCCTGGCTGTTGGTTATTCCGTGGCATGGCACAATCGCAACAAATGGCATTTTTATTGATATTTCGCTCGGTTTGCCTGGCAGCCGCATGTTGAAATATGCGCGCCACCTGTTGATTTTGTTTGGCGATTGCCACAAGGCTCTCAGCAGCAGCACTCTTGGGGCCCGCGGGGCGGCGCGGAGTAGATCGAACTGCAGAAGGAGTACCACATAGTACCACTCCACTACATCCACTACATCCACTCCATCCACTCGTAGGAGCTGCTGTAGGCTGGTGGCTGCTAGCTGGTGGCTCTACTTCTGGGCCTGGGGTCTCGCGACTTGCGACTTGCGACTTGCGACTCGCGACTCGTGATTTGCAGTGCAAATTAAAAGCGAGGGCGCTGCATATAAATAGCAATTTGGACAGGGGAATTAAGGTAAACGACTGCGGGAACTACAAATCTCACAAATGCTCCAGCCCCTGCTGCCACTCCTGGCACTGCTGCCACTGCTGCCACAGCGAAGAACTACAAAATACGGGGAGGATCGTTCAGTTTGTCTGTCACATAATGGAGTGGCATTATATCAACGGCGTGACTTTAATTTCAAACAAATTAAACAGAGGAGGAAGGAGGTGCATAAAAATAGAATGGAATGGAAAATCAAATCAAGTTCGAATTCCTCTAGATTTGATCTCAAGAACCTTTGGGGAATACTCCAAAGAAAATCCGCTCAAGAATTAGAGGACAGAATAAATAGATCAAAATGATTAGAAGCTGTCAGAAATTGTTCTTCTTATGATTAAAACTAATTAAAGTTATTTATACTAAGATTTCTTTGGAAAAATAATCATAAACTAAAGAGCCCCTTTCTAATCCAAAGAAAAAACTTCCTATTGCCTCTCTGCTTCGGCTTCGTTTTCTGTGAACCACTAAAAAGGAAGACTGCCTGTGGATCTCTACTACAAAAAAACTACAAAAAATACCCAACGTTTCGAGCAATAAAACTTCCAACTAAATTCCAATTTTATCACTTGCTTGCTTACCCACTCGAAGAAAAACCTCAACTTTATCAGAGGAATTGCATCCAATTAAAGGTATTTTCCGAGTAAGTATTTTGTGGACTGCATTTTCGTTTGCTCTAATAAGATAAGCCTGATAAGAGGCAGCGGCAGCGGGGGACTGGAAATGGAAATGCATTTCATTTGCAGTTAGAGCGGGAGAGACCGAAAGACCGCTACCCTAAGTCGCAGCCCCCTCCCGTCCCCCCTGCTTTAAAGTCGTAGATGTTGACAGAGAGACGACAGCCAGAGATGTAGATAAAACGCTGATAAGCAGCAAATTTGACAGCCATAAAGCAAACAACAAACTGACGGACAGGTAGAAGATATATGGGAGTGGGAACTGAAATTACTCTAAAGCAGGAGTTGGAGCACTCTCACAGCAGTCGGAATCGGAATCGGAGTGGGAATCGGAGTAGGAATCGGAGTAGGAGTCGGGGTCGGGGTGGGGGTCGGAGGCGGAATCGGAATCGGAGGGCAATGAAAATTAATGAAACCTGTTTTCGAGCATTCTTTTTTTATTGTATTCTGTCTGTCGTTTAATTAAAAGACAATCAAAAGCTGAAGCCGATGGGGCAGCTGGATCGGATCGCCAGAGCACAGGAACAAAGGCGGGGGAAATGGAGATGGAGAATCCTACCGAAGATGCCAAGAGTTCATCATGAGAATCCAGAGCAGGGCAGAGCAGAGCAGAGCAGAGCAGAGAATCCCAGCTACAGATACTCGTACTTCATGAGGGAACTGCAACTCTGAAACTGAACCTGGGACTCCACACAAAAACCTGCTTCGGGATTCTTTATCGACATGTTTATGGGCTTCGTATGCCCCCGAGTATCCAGAACAAGAAGTCCAACAAATGTATAAATATTTACACGAAATATTTACGATTAGGAAGGGAAGCAGAAAAGAAGCAGGCGGGCAGACAGGAGTCACAGTGGGGCAACCGCAATATCGCCGGCTCTTAATGAAATGCTAACGATATTCATTGGAAAAATCAAAAGCGTAACGAGCCAAGTGAAAACCGCAGAGATGCCAACACAGTCAGGCCTCAGCCTCAGCTTCAGCCTCAGCCTTAGCATCAGCCGGCCAAAACGGGACAGACCCTGGCCAGAGCAAGCAACAGCCGCAGCCGTAGCCGCAGCAGCGGCACCAGAGTTTACATTACAAAATGTTGCAACAAAAGAAAATTATGTAAATGCTGGGAAATTGTTTCGACCGTTTTCCTAGCTATCGCTCCGCCTCTACCTCGGCAACCCGGCAATTTTCACCGAGCATTTTCGGCAAATCAATTTCAATTGGGATTCGGGCTCCATCAGCCCGAGGGATGTTCAGCCATTGGGCGGGGCATGGGCAGAGGCAGAGGCAGGGGCCATGGCTTATAATAATAATTGAATACATTGAATGTGGCAGAGAGATGTGGCAGGGGATCCCCCTCAGGGTAGAGCAGCGGCAGCAGCAGGAGTCGAGAGGCAGGTGTAAGTCGGCCAAGTGGAAACGCTTCGGCTTCCATAATGAAAATGCTACTTTGTTGCTGTTGTTGCTGCTGCTGCTGCTGCTGTTGGTGCTGCAGTTATTGGCAACAGCCTGCGGTTATTGCCTGACTATTAATGTGAGTCAAAGCCTTTTGGCCAGGCTGAATTGCAATTGCGTTTGCTTTGAGCCAAAAGCCAGAGATCGGAAATGGCTACGGAGATACACAGATACAGAGAGATGCTGAGATGCTGATGCGAAACCAGTTGGAATGTATAATTAAACCAAATATGTTTTATGATTGGACCCCTAAAATGGGGTTAAGCACTCGTCCTCGTTCTCCTGCACGTTCCATACGTTCCTCATCTCATTTGCATGCCATTCTGCTGCTGTTGCTGTTGCTGCTGCTGCTGCATCCTGCAATTATCCCGTCGTAACTCGGGATATACCTACCTACCTTGTACTCGTATCGTATCGTATACATAACTCACGAAACAAACGACCACACAACGATGTAAATCAGTTCATCAGCAGCATCATCATCATCATCCAAGCATCCACGTTCCTCGAGATCCTCCTGTACCTGTACCTATGCTATTGCTCATTTCTTGGCCCATCATTCAGCTCAGCTCAGCTCAGATCCCCTTCTCTCACTCTTAGCCATCATCCTGTAGCCACTGTAATAACTGTAACTCTTCTTCAAAATAATGTAATTATCCAAATTGTTTTCTTTGAAATTTGTTTACATCATTCCTTCAGTTCCTCTCGCGAATCTCAGCACAAAAAAAAAAACAAAAACAAATTACGAAGGTTGCAAAAAACGAGTAGGAAGATAAAGAAGTTAAAGATTGCAACGATCTATGGATACCCTTAAAAAAAAAAATAAAAAATAAAAACTTTTCTAAAGGTTTCTTAATGCAGAAAAGATTTTGTAGTGGAGAAACATACACACATAGTTCCCCTTCAAATGAAAAATAAATGAAAAATATTGTTAGGTTTTCCTTTAGAGTCCCTTATCCCCCTTGGAAAACTATAACCATTTTTGGCCACTCAGACGCTTTTCTGTCTGCCACACTGCCACAAATTTTAGCTGACATTTATTGTACCCCAAGCTAGGGAACAGCTTAAAAATTCCATCTGTAGCATGCAATGCAAAGCGGTTCCCGTTAAGAGCCACTTGAAGTCAGGCAGACATACACACAGACACACACACACACACACAGAATCTCGCACACAGATACAAGTGCAGATGTGTGGACAGCAGGCACAAATATATACATATGCATATACATATGTATAAAGACCCACAAGCAGCTTCTGCTTCTGCTGCTGCTGCTGCTGCTGCTGGCTGCAGCTTTTGCACTTTTCCAAACCAACGCTTCAGCAACAATTTCATTATAGCGCCAGTAGCAGCATCAGCATTATCATGCAACTTTAGCGCCAACACATCATCTGCATCCACATGCACATCATATCTCTTCCTCTCTCTATCTCCTGCCTCCTGCCTTATGCCACAAGCAGCAGCAGCACCAGCAGCAGCAACATAATCTTCATTATCATTAAAGCAGAGCACAGGAAAGCGCCGCTAAACTGTTTAACGTTTCTCCTTTTCCATCCCTTTTTTCCGTTCTTTTTTTTTGTTCGAAGCTTCCGCTTTTGCTTTTTATCCGCTCTGCTCACTCGACTCCCTTTCTCCTTGGAATTTCCCTCTCTGTAATGCTAAGTACTCGGTCGGAACAGATCCTGAATATATACATATGCATATAGTACTCGTAGTACTCGTATGCTTGCTATAATCCGTTTTGGTAGTTGCATTTTAATTGCATTCCACACTTACGTTGAAAACTTTGTACGGGCTTTATTTTCCCCTTTATTTTTTAATGAAATATATTAGTGAAAGACGAGAGTGGGGGAAAGAGTGGAAAGAGTGTGAGAAAAGTGCGGTTAAAGAGGGGCATGGGGCATGAGGCATGGGGCCGTCACTCCAAGTGGCGTTTCACACTGTTGGAAAAAAAAAAATTGAGCCGGAAGGCTCTTAACTTTCAAGTGGCGGATTCCCCCATCCCATCCAATCCAATCCAATCCATTTAGAAAGCATCTCCAATCGCCAGGCCAAAGTAACTTCAAACTGAAGTGCACTGAAGTATCTGCCTCCGTTCCATCCCATACCGTCCCGTTCCACTCCTTTCCCGGGATAGTTTCGATGCTGCGTTCGATCACTTTTCCACTCAATTGTCGGTCTAATTGCTTTGAAAATAATTTTGGACTCTCTTGTTGCTGTTGCTGTTGCTGTGTTGCCACTTTGGGGAATACTCGTACGTACAGGTACTGGAGCACGTTCTCAGGCATACGTTCACTCTCCCTCTCCCTCTCCCTGTTCCTGTCCCACCACCCGGCGAAGCGCCGCCGCCTAAATTGCTCGCTGTCACCGTCGAGCCGCATGTCAACTACAATAATAATTGTAATAACCAGCGAAGAGCGACGAGACTACGAGTATGAGCCACTCGCATGAGCCATATATTCACGTACATGGCTAACTATTAAGGCCATGTTCTGCTGGCAACAACCTGACAGGCAGTAGGCAGCAGGCGGCAGGCAGCAGGCAACGGACAGCGGACAGCGGACTGGAGGGCGGAGAGCTGGGGCACAATCAAGGCAGCACAGACGATTTACTTTCCAGCATCATCGTGTGGGGCGCCGCTGAACTGGATATTGTCCGCTAAGAATAGCGCCAAAAAGTGGGGAGATATTTTTGGAGGCACGAAGAGAAGGCCCGAAGGAGCAGAACTAAAAGTAGGGCCTTAAATGGAGACCAAGGTTGCCAGACTCGAGAGTAGGGAAACTAAAATACTCGTAAAAAGAGTAGAGAAGTTGAGAATTTCTGAGATGAACACAGGAATTTAGGGATCTACGAGTATATATATATATTTTCCAACCCATTAAGAGGTACATTAGCTCTGTTTCCCATAAGTAACCCATCAACCGGTAGCTGTATTTTCAATTCGCAATCAATGATCCATTGATCGTGGAATTTGCTTCCACTTAACCCACTTTAAGGGCAAAACAGGCAGCTCGGAATTGTGTGGATGGGGGTTGGGGAGGGTAGAGTTACAAGAAAACACTTCCCAGAGACAGGCAAAATCCAGACAACCGATCGAAAATTGCCCAACTTGATTAGCAATTCCAATTAGAAGTTTTCTCATTTCTGACAGTCGGACAGACAGTCGGACAGACAATCGGACAGACAATCGGACAGACAGGCATAGCATTTGGGGGCCTCTCCTCTCCAATCCCAAACAATCCTCAATCCAATCATCATTATGATGTTCATCTGGCATGCACAATAAAAATAAACAGATCATAAATAATATATGAATTCAATTCATATCTAAAAGGATTTGCGGTTAAGACGCCGCCACGCACAAATATGGTTGCGAAACGAGTTTCCACGGAGTCCATGGAGTCCACAGAGCCACATCCGAGAGCCGAGAACCGAGAACCGAGAACCGAGATCGCGTAGATGCAACATCCAAACCGAAAAAGGAAACAAAAAACGACAGCAGAAAAGCAAAAAGAAAACAAGAAAAACACGTAGCTGCTGCTGCTGCTCCTACGATGCAGCTTCAACTCACTTTTTTCCGCGCTGCAGCGTTGCAGCGGCTGCATCGACTGCAGTTCGTCTTCCAGCGATTTCCCACTGCCGGTTGTGAAATTTCTGGCCGAGCTGTGAATGTTTCATGGCCAAGTTAACAGGCGCACAGAGCCACAGAGCAGGGCGGGCAGCCAGGCAGCCAGCGAGAGAGCAGCCAAGTGAGCCACATTGCAGCTCAGCCAAGCGATCTAGCCATCGTTGAGAGACAGGAGAGAAAGACTAGCCAGACTGAGACAGAGACAGAGACAGAGAGAGAAACCATCATTAAGTTGTGTGTTTGTGGCATGCAACATGCAACAACAACCACTGAAGTTCAAGTTCAAAGCCAGGCCGGGTACGGGCACGGGCACGGGCAGGGGTACGGTATGGGTACGGGAACGAGTTATTGTTTCTAGACAAGATTCTTTCCACTTATTACACAAGTCATCAGTCGTCAGTCGTCATCCGCCTCATAATCATCATCCTCTTCATCATCCTGTTCATCTTTGTGGCTGTCATCTTTGACATTAGCTCTGATCTCTGGCCATAACCCTCTTTCCGCTTTCCGCTACCCGCTATCCGCTTTCTGGTCTTAAGGCTCGAAATTGCAGAAGGCGTTGCCGCATCATTATCAACTGATTGTGTGCATTGATGCCCATGCTCTTTGCGTTGGCTCTTCCCTTCCCTGCCTCTGATCTGAGATCTTGGATCTTGGCTGTTGGATCTCGAATCTCTCGGCAGCTACCGTATGGCTATTCGGATCCAATTTTGTGCACCGGAAAGCGACGACGCAGCACATCAAAAAAAAAAAAGAAACTGCAACTCTTTCCATTCTGTGGCAGCCCCTTTTGACGGCACTAATTGTTAATTAATGGAATGCAGGCGTGCCTCGGGGCATGCCATGCCACTGGCCTGCCCGGCTGCCCGCCTGCCTGCCTGCCTGCCTGCCTGCCTGCCACTGGCATTCCGATGATTGCCTCCGATTGAAACGGTTGCCGCCGCAAGTCATTCCCCAGATTCTGATATCCAGATATCTTCATTTACTTTATCCTGTCTGCTCGGATGACGGCAAAAGTTGCCCGGAAAATCCCCAAAGCAATTGGAAAAGTCAGCTAGCAAAAGGAAAGCGGTTTGCCTATTGATACTGCACTTGCATCAGCCCTCGAAAAAGAATGAAGAATGATGCCTCAAATGTCTCCGAAAACATATTTCATTTTCACAGTCAACGAGGTAAAAGTTTTTCAATCTCCACATCACCGTGGATCCTTCCCCCAGATGCCTTCCCCCGGCAATCTGCGGCTGCAACCACGGCACCTTTCGGGTGTCTGGAAACTGTGTCATCATCTTGTGGCATGGCATAACTTTTATTGAACTGTCGCCTGGCATGCAGATACCAAGTGGAGTTTCTCCTCTCTCTCTCTCTCTGTCTCTGTCTCTTTCTCTTCCTGGAAGGGGTCTGGTGCCAAAAAGGTGACAAGTGCGGAGTCAAAAGCCGCAGATATTTGTATAAATTATTACAGACCTGTGCATGTCGATATGCATTTATGATTGCATGTGACATTTGCATGATGTTGCCACACCCCGCCGCCTGATGTCGCCTTTCACCTGTCCTGTCCTGTCCTGTCCTGTCCCGTGCCTCTTTCCCCCTATAGTTGTGGAACAGCTGACTTTGGCTGATTCCAAGTGAGGTTTCCTTCTCCCTCTGAAGCTGAAGATGGTTTTCTTTTAGTCATTTTTTCGTTTGGTATTTGCACGACACAATCATTAAATAGCCATGGCCAAGTGCTGACAACCAAAGCCACAAGCACACAAAAAAAGAGAAACAGCAACAACATGGGCAACATGGGCAACAGCAACAGAAACAACAACTACAACAAATTACAAGCTCACATTGTCAGAGTTGCACTTTAGGCGACATAAATTTCATGTACGTCGCCAGAGCAATGCCCACAAAAAAGCAAAAAAGCAAAAGAAACGAAGGTTCCCTTGGGGAGTCGAAGGTGTAAATACCCTTAAGAAGTGACGGCTCCCTGGGAGAGGATTATCGAAAGAAGACTTTTCTATTAAAGAACTTATGTTAGGCACGATTTTCTATTACTTATCGAAATAATTCTTGGAATCTTCTTGTTTTGAAAATTCCTCTGGAATCTACCCTTAAATATGATAATTATTTTGGGAGCTTTTTTCCCTATAGCAGATGCTGTTAATAATATAACAAATCGTTAGTTGAATATCCTTTGTAGGGGCTTGTGAGGGTATCTTCTCATAAGATTATGTATCTGAGAGACTAAGATAAAAGTTAGAAAAGTCATATATTGCTATGAAATCTAAACACTCGCACGATTGAACATATCAAGCCCCTACTCAAATATATGTACAATATCCTCAGAAAGGGTATATACAAAAAGAAAACCAACAGACCAAGCCAAGGAGGTGTCAATGTACAATTGCAGGCAATGCCGACGCCAACAAGGAGCTCTGCCACAACAAAGAAGCCATTGTTGTTGCTGTAACTGTTGCACATGCCAAATGTGGACATAGACACGACGCCAAGGAGCCTATGCCTATGCCTATGGTTGTGCCTGTGCCTTGGACACCACCATGGACACCATGGTCCCCAATGGCTGGGCCCTCCTTCTGCGACTGCGACTCCAACTCCAACTCCATCTCCGACTCCTATTCCAGCACGGTTACAAAGCATTTCTCACTGTTCTATTGACACACGCAACGTTCTCTCGTGCATGAGTTAAATGCCTTGGAATGTTGCCGCCGTTGCGACGTAGTTGTTGCTGTTGTCGCCGTTGTCGCCATTTCTTGTGTAATTACGAGAGGCGCATTAGCGCAACAAATCGACCCCACAGAGCTGCATTTAATTAGTGGCAGAGGAGCAGACAGACAGAACGAGGCACTGAAAGAAGAAGCTGCAGGGAATGGTAGGGCAGGGCAGGAGCTCTGGCAGGATGAGGGTCCGACTCCAAAACATGTCAAATGAAATTGTTGGCATAATTCATAATTGAACGGCATTCGTGGCTGCCACACGCTGCAGCAGAAACCGCAGCACCCAGCACCCAGCACCTAGCAACCAATACCCATTTCCCATCTCCATTCTCTTTGATGGCTACATAAATTTTCTGATAGGTTTGTGTTTGTGGCGCCCGAACATGGGGATAGATACTCTCCGGTATACATACTGCGGGTATTGTTTTTGTCGTGCCTCTCTGCACCTTTGTGCCCTGTCCTGCCCTGCCCCACCCTGCCCCGCCCTACCCTGCCCTGCTCTGCTCTACCCTCACTGAGACTTCGTTTAAGCCTCATTGCTGGCTCGGATGGCTTGTTGCCATTGTCGAGTGTCTTTTAAATATTGTTACCTCATTGTTGCCCCTGGGCGCACCTACAACATTTGAAATTGTTGCACCGTTACTTCTCGCTCTTCAGCGTCTTCAGTGCCACCCTCTTCCTCTGTCTCTGCTGTGCTGTGCTCTGTTGCTGTCTTCTGTCTTCGGTCTGCTGTCTGCTGTCTGACGGAGTATTCATATTACCACAATTCACATGTTGGCCCAGAGCCAGAGCCCACCCAGGTTCAAAGACTTCTGTGACATTCGTTTGTGATTGCTATTGTTGTTTGCTGCAACCACATCCGTTTTGGCCGCATGTTCCACTGTTGCAGTGTTGCAGTGTCGCCGCTCATTGATTGACATAAGCGCTTTAAAGACTTTGTCAGCGAGTCCATAAGCCACGGCGAACACCTCCCCGCCCCCCAACGATTGGGGTTTCGCAATCAAAGCATAAAGACCGAAAAATATGAACCAGAACCACGAGAGGCAGAGAGACAGAGAGAGCGCTGTGGGAACCACATCGAAAGCGGCAACAGCGGCAAACATGAGACAGAAACACTTCATATATGACAATCAAGTCGAATCGGGCGAGTCCTCTGTCTGAGAGTTCTAAGAGTTGCAGCCGAAAAGGAAAACAATTCCAAACGATTTAACAATGAATTTGGTAACAAAATCTCGTACGAAAATAGAAATAAACGGGGCCGGCAGAGAGCAAAGGGAGAGACAGACAGAGAGACAGACAGACCAGACACGAGTTGGCCACGGGGATAACCATAATATCAATTTCAATAAACTAACAAGCAAATGTGCCAGCGGAAGAGGACTATACTATGGAGTTCATAAGAACTTACACGAGCACACATACAAGGAAGTGGCGGGAATACGGCGGATATGGCGGATATGAAGGTTGTCATATGGTGGTGCCAGACAGACAAAATAACAGAAAGCGAGACAGCAAGACGGCAAGACAGCGACAGACAGACACTCCATAAAGGTAAATTTCAATTCTATATGGGGAGGGAGAGAGAGAGAGAGAGAGAGACAGGGTTGGAACTGGAGTCGGAGTTGGGGAATTAAAGTAGCAGAAAAACACAAAAACTATTTGGCCAGTAAGAAAAGTTCAAAATTTAAATTTGGGGCAAGGGTTTCCCTTGCAATTCCCTTACGCTTACGCTTTGACTTTTTCTTATTTCTTGTTTGTCTCGTGTAATTTTCAATGCATTTTCCGTTTCCTTGAGGAGATAAAAAGAACTTTTGCTTACCACCAAACAAATAGCAATAAAATGGGAAACTTTTTTTACTTTGAAATTTATTGAGCTAAACTTTAACTTGATTTGAGCCAAAAACACAATAAAAAAAAACACACAAAAAAGTAGACTAGAACTACGTCTTCTCTGTCTCGCCTGAAAGCGGTAAGAAAGTAGTTCTAGAATCAACTCTTATCTCTCTTGCTCTCTCTGTCTCTGTAAAGGTTAAGGAACTAAATAATTCCATCTACCCAGAAGATGGGGCTATGGTTAAGTCTGCACATACGATACGTATTTGCAGCTTATTAGAGCTGTACGTACAGCTGTGCAACATGATGCATGCATTGTGTGTATGACAAGCTAAATTAACATGTGAGACATGCCATGCACCACCCCCCCTCCCCCTTGCAGAGACACAAACTTCTTGTTGCTGTTTTGACACTTTACAGAAGTTTACATGGAATGCCAGCAAATGTCGGCACATTTGTGACACATTCTCCTCCCCGCCCCCTCTTCGGTTCTTCGTTTCTTCGCTTCTCCGTTACTTCATTTCTTCGCATTGCCAAATTAATGCCCGGCCGGCATGGCGTATACTTGTTAAATGCAGATGCAGAACAGAACAGAAAATCACAACTGGTCGCTGGGTGTTGCTGTTCGCTGCTCTTACACTTCTGCACTTCTGCACTTCTGCACAATGATTTTGCATTGCCTTTTGCACTCGTCTTACCGTGTTTTTTTTTTCAATGTTGGCAGGCAGTTCTTTTGTTGCATGCAACAGCAGCAATCTCTTTTGTCTGCTGGAGGATCTTTCGTTCGTTTGCATTGTTCGCGGAGCGTTGAATGTAGGTAAAGTGATGCGGCAACAGAACAGAACAGAACAAAAGTGGAGAAACCTTCGGGCAAAGTTAAGGCCTCCTTTTCAGTCTTCTCCTTCTTCTTGTTCTTCTCCTTCATGTTTTCAACCTTAACCCACATTCCGCTTTCAATTAAGAGACACTTGGCTGGAAAACCCGCAAGCCAAAAGACCCAAAAACCATTGAAGGAAAAGCTTTAAAAATTAATATGCTGAAAATCTGGAAACAATTTGCAAACTAATAGCAAAAGGCTTAAAATCGCATTAAAAGTTTCCTCCCAAGAACCACACAGCACACACACACACAGTCACACAGTTAGTCACACATACACACAGAAGACGTACACTACATGTACGGATCTGGGTATCTCGTAGAGAAACAGAGAGATTCAATAAGCAAGGAGACTTGTGGGTTGAAAAAGTTTGCAGTTGGGAAAGGCTTAAAGCCTTAAACAAGGACCAGGACCAGGGCCAGGACCAGGGCGAAAGTGGATGCTGCTTAAGGCAAAAGTTTTCAGTTTTTAAGAAGGAAAAATGCTGTTGTGAAAAAATAAGTCAAGAAATCATCATCAGCAGGAAAAGAAGAAAGAAAAGAAACAAAACGAAACGAAAGGAGCAGAGCATTACCATAAGGTCCAGAAGTGACCGAGAGGTTGGGTAAAGTTTCTCGCCCCCTCTTAAGAGCTTCGAAAAAGTTTCATATTTTTGGTGAAAGGGTTCTCAAGTGTGGCACGAACTTTTAACAAGCCACTCACGCACACACCTCTCTTGCCCCACAGATGCGCTAAAGGGTTACGGAACCACAACAGCATCCAACATATATACATATATATATTTGAAGAGCCCTTCGATATTCATGGCCATGCAGGATATACGGCTACGCCTGGAACCGCAGCTTAGTACAGTCACAGCCACATTCACATCGTCCTCGTCCTCAGCTTCAGCTTCAGTCTCAGCCTCCTCCTCCTCGTCCTCCACCTCATCGTCTTCATCCTCGTCATCGAACACGGCTGAGACCACGCTGATTGAGACGGCCCAGAAGTCGCCCAGTGCCACAGAGCAGATCTTCAGGTAAGCTAAAAGTAATTTTCTCTAGCTTTCCTTGCCTTCACTTAATTTGTGAAAATCATTTGCTTACTGCCACAGTGAGGCAGCTGCTGGAGCAGGGACAACGACCACAGTGAATACATCTCCGCAGCATTATTTTCATCATCATCATCATCCGCACCAGCATCAGCAGCATCCGCAGCGTCCGCAGTCGCACACGCACTCCTACTCGCATCCGCATCCGCACCATCCCAGACGCCACGTGGAGCAGCTGCAGCTGGTGCACAGCCACCACAATGCCCAGGAGCTGCCCGAGCAGGAGCACCAGCATCAGCTGCAACTGCCGCGTTCCCCCAGTTCCGAGGAGGATAATTCACCCACAGAAATGAATAATTGCCGTCGTTTGGTTGATAAACCGCCGTTGGTAAGTCCTCAGTCCACAGCCCATTCCCCGTTCCCCCATTCCCCATTATCTGCTCCTGCTCCTTTATCAATCTTTTATTATTACTATTTTTTTTTTTTTTAGTATTAACTATTAGCCTAGTAGTAGGATGAGGCAGCAGGACCTGCCTTTTGGGAGCAATCATATTTTTTTTCGTATTGTTGCCAGGTTTCTTTGTACATGAGTTTTTCATTGCTTGCAAATTACTTTGCACAGAGCCCATAAATCTGCTTACGCTGGTGGATTTGCCAGGCAGAGATGAGACGAGACGGGATGGGGATGGGGATGGGGAAAGAGGATCCGGAAATCCATTGAAGCATTAGCTAGGGATGCACTTAATGCCGGAAAATGCCGGCAAAGCAATGCAAATGGCTAAGTGGAAACAACAAAAAAAGAGTAGACAAGAGGAGCCTTCAAATTGAGACAACATCAACAGAATTTCTGGAATGAGAAATGAGTAAAAATTGGAACAAACAAAAAATAATGGAGGGGGTAGAAATCCTTTGGGATTCTTGTGTTCCATAGGAATTCACTGTTCTGTTGACTGGCCCTCTCTCTCTCTCTCTCTCTCTCTCTCTTTCTCTTCTACCGTAACATTTTGAGGCACTTGAGGGAAATTGCACTGCTTGAATCGCAATCAAATGCAATTTTCCCTCAACAGTTTTCCATGTAGTGGACGCACTCGAGGCTGCAGAGTGAAGAGCGGACTGCGGAGAGCGGAGAGTGAAGTGCAAAGAGTGTTTGCCACTAAACAAGCTGCCCCGAAAAAGAGTTCATTAAATTAATTTGCACAAATGCAAATTTTCCAACTAACGGCACTTTGGCACGCGCCGTTAGCAGAGGAGGACGAGCTGCTGCAGCACTTACTTGCAACCAACTAAGGGAAGCCGAAGGGGCAGCAGATGCACACTGAGAGAAATGAGCTAGACGATCTAGAGAAAGCTTCCTATTTCTGGATATACATAGATAGGCGTTGGTTATGGCATTATCGATCGGCTATTTGCTGCTGCTTTCCTTAATGTTCCGTCTCTCCAACCTGATAGGAATATCCGCTTGGCACGCTTACAATATCTTACACAAAGCGATCCCAAAACTGTCCAACGATGGTCAATATTTTTCAGGCTTGCAGTCCATTCTTTCATAAAAGATTGTTCATTTCACTTTTCATTCGATCTGTGTTCCTTTAAACGAAATTCATCAAATTGAACAGAGGTAAAGTTAAAAAAGATACATGCTCAAATTTTCGCTCAGTGCACTTCTAATAGCGCAAGAGAGGGAGAGAGAGAGGCATAAAGGTAGTGAGAGAACAATGCTAGATGTCTGGCAAATGGCAGCCAAATGCCGTTAACTTACTGACTTTATGACACATAAATCGCAGCAACAGCAGCAACAGCAAATGCATCCGACAGGCCCGTTGCTGTCACGTGTTTTACCCCCCTGTACCCCCTGTACACTTGTCCTTATATAGGCCTAAGAGACAGAGAGAAAGAGAAGAGCGATACCCGCTCAAGGGACGGACGCGACTGTGCCTGAAAGTAGGCAACGTGGAAAGTTTTCAACAGATAACGAAGCACCAGGGAGCAAAAAAGAGAAATAAGAGAAAGGAGAGCTAGGAGAATGGGGAAAATCAAATGCCAGAGTGCTCTGAATGTTCTGCTCTCAACTTAGACACGTCTATTGTCCCATTGTCTAGGCATACCTTGCCTGCACCACCACCACCACCACCATCACCAACACACCCACAACCACCCAGCCATCCGTTGCATTCTTTATAGTTGGGGATTTGTCGAGCATCGAGTTCTCGGAACTTGAAGCTCCTTCGAGCGTCTGGCAAGTGGCACTTCTTGCATTGTCTTGCCCTGCCCCAACAGGATTTGCATAATGCGTGAGTCCTTTCCAATGTCATTAGCATAATGGGGGCATTAGGACTTTCTGTTCAGAAAGGAGGCCCGGTCCTGATTGCATACTTAATGACAGAGCCAAGTGCCGTCGCAGTCGACGTCGCTGTTGCCGTCGCCGTCGCCGCCAATGTGCCAATTTAATTAGCCAATGCAATTGCAAAAGCAGTGCTCCAACGCGCAGCTTAATCATTCCTTGTATTACTCCTTGTAGTAGAAGTTGTCCAGAATTAAATTCAGATAACATTTAAGCTGGCCGCTGGCTGCTGGCCACATTATTGAGTAAACTTCTCTCGCGCTTTCATCTCTATAAAATCAACATAATTATCACAAATTAGAGTGGGGTAGATGGCAGATAACTTGCCCCACTTTTTGGATTCATCGGCTAATTACAAAACGCAATGGGAAACAATTTAAACGGAATCCCACAGAAGGCAGGAAGCCAGGGAGCCAACGCCAATGGCAGAAAACTTTCAATTCAGGCACCAAACTCATTTCAAAGTAATTTTCCGCAGAAGCCAACAAAATGGGGTGGGAAGACTGGGCGAAAGTGGGTGACTGTGATGTTAGGAGTGGGCGCAGGCGTGGGCGTGGCAAACACTGGTTAACATTTTATTGGTAACCAAAAATTTTACACATCAATCTGGGGCATTAGAGGGGTGGGAAATGGGATGGTAGGGGATGGTAGGGGATGGTGGTGCCATGTTGCGGTTCTGGTTTGTGAGAGCCAAAGTGTGTTTGATGTTTCCTGGTTTTTGTGGGTAGAGTGATAGGGGGGTCGGGGACTTAGGAGAATGCTAGTTTTTGGGGGAAAAGCACAGCTGAAACAGCTACAACAACTAAACAATCCCCAAATGGCGCTGCACCTGCTCTGATATTGGTCAGACAACAATCCCAAATTGCCATTATAGCAATGCGAAAACTTTTGCCAAATTGTCAGACAACATGCAACATGCAAAATGTAGCATTCGGCCAACCATCCAACCAACCAATCCTTTCATTTGTTCCTCCTCCGTTTTTCGTTCTCTGTGCAGGTGAAGCGCCTCACCATGGGCATTGGCCTGCTCCGGGGCACCGAGGACAGCCGCCCACTGGTGCACAACACATGCGGCTCCTCGTTGAACTCTGGCTCATCGCAGACCATTTCGGATGGCTATGTGAACGAGGCCATCTGCGAGCCGGACAAGTATGTGGCCAGTAAATTTGGTGACTCATGTCGCCAATCGCTCACCGCCCTGGAAACGGCCACCCAGCGCCTGCAGGTGGAGCTGCCCGGCAACAAAAAGTATTTGCGGGAGACATGCAGCGGTAAGTGCTGGACCATGCCCACCCGTGGGCTATACGAAATGGAAATAGTAACCGAAAGTTTCACTTTTCCCTAATCCACCTCACACACATCTGCAGCTAATTCCAGTCCGAAACTGTTCGCCGGCAATGGATCGCTGCGTCTGGATAACCTTAGTTTGGCCGAGCAGCAGGAGCTTAAAGGGGCCGCATGGTTCCAGGCGGGCATTCCGCGCGAGATCTCACTGGAGGTGCTCTCCCGTCAGAGTCCCGGCGCCTTCCTGGTGCGTCAGAGCAGCACCAAGCCAGGCTGCTTTGCTTTGTCGCTGCGTGTGCCGCCGCCATCGCCGCGTGTGGCCCACTATCTGATCCTCAGGACACAGCGGGGCTACAAAATTAAGGTGCGTATGAAATATATTTGTAATAGAGGCCGAATTATTATCATTGCACATCCTCTTACTTTGCAGGGCTTCACAAAGGAGTTCAGTTCACTGAAAGCCTTGATCACTCACCACTCGGTGATGCCGGAGCTGCTGCCCGTGCCGCTGACGCTGCCCAGGCCGGCGCACGTGCGGTCCCACGCCCAGGCACAGGTCTATGGGAGCGGTGGCAGTGGGGGCGGTGGCGGTGGCGGGGACTTTGAAATGTATGGCTCGCTGAATGATTTTCGCAACATGATGGCCGATTTGAATGTGTGACCGTTGGGCGCACTTAATTAATTAAGTAATTATGTCACGTTGATTCAATTAAGCCGCCTGGCTTGTCATATTGTCCGGGGTCGCACGAGGGACGAGATGTGGATGTAGGATGGATGCGACGGGACGGGGTCCTGTCTGGACAGGATAACAATCTGTTTAATTTGCGTAATTGGCTGTGCTGACGGTTGACGTGGCTACCAATGAATGGGCCGGGGCCGGGGCCGATGCCCATCCAATCCATCTGTCCGCCAGGTGCTACAAAAATTTGCAAAAAAATTTATGAAAATTGATAATAAAATCAGGCACCCAAATAGGGGCAGAGACTGTGGCCACGGATGGGCAGATGGGTGGATGGTGACGGATAGGGATGGGATGGGGGTACTCATGTAAGCGCACACATACAAAAAAGAATGTGCTCAAATCACTTTTATGAAACTGATTAAAAAAATGCAAAAAATATGCAATATGTATACGCAAACAGAACATGCCAGTGATTATTATTTTGCACGTTTTTATTTGGTTATTTGGCGGAGTGGCAGGTGCAGCAGACAAACATTCTGAATGGAACAGCAGCGGATTAAATGTTAATGCTAGTAGAAGAAGTACGGGGAGGGCGTTAGGGGCTGCCGGGGTCGTCGTACTGCGTAGTAGCCCGCAAAAGTTTTGAATGCGCGGACTGGTCACAAAGAATGCAGACGCATTGCCCACCAGCACTTACTGTTGGTGTATGAACAAGCACTTGGGTAGATAGTATTTTTTTTTTTTTAATTACTTATTGTATTGTATTTGTATGTATTTTGTGTAATAAGAAACAATAAAATGTGGATATAACGGTTCTTGCTGCGGAGTAGTGTTGAAAAACAGCAGTATCAGCGATCGATAGAAATATCGATCATAAGTAAAATTAAATCATTTAGCAGAAAACCCACAACGGTCACACTATCTCCATATACGAGAATATCGATTAAAACAGCTTTTGTGCTATCGCTTTTTAAATTCAAATCGAACAACAGACTTGAATTTAACACGAAAGAATCAATCAAAGTCTAAGTATGGCCATATTCTGTCTTTATTGGAGTTATTTTATCGTGTGCAATAAAAATTCAGCCATTTTATATGTGTGCTCTAAGATTTTCGCGCGCTGCTAAAGCTCTTTCAAACCAGGTTTCTTCTTTTGTACTTTAAGCCGCAAGTTGAGCGTCTTGTTTGATTCTGCGTTGAACCTTTGCGCGTTTCAGACATTTTCAAAGCAGTCTCGCGAGTCGTTCGATAAATCGTTTACAGCAAATCAACGGAAATACGATATTTGGAGGAAAATCAGAGCCGAGGTAGGTACAAACCAGCTCCAGTTAACCAGTCAGTCTCCCTGCAATTATATTAACTGGTATTTATGACAATGGTCGTCCGAATGCAGACTCAAGAGCAGCGACATTATATTGTGCAATTATAATTAAATAGTGACGAAACTTTGGCAGCACTAAAACTAACCAAATTAAAAAAAAAAAATCACTAAAAACCAAATTGAAAGTTAGCCAAAAATATGTATGTTTGCTCTGTGCCACCACACAGAAGTGCGTCTTAGCCGCGTGGTTACTGCGTCTTTGGCAAATACATATGGAAGGTACATGTTTACATCCCCCACGCATTGATGCCCCTAAAAGCGATGGAAATGATAAATTATGTTCTACGTAAATCACCAAAAAATGATATGCAAATTATTTATGATCAAGCGGCGCGGGTCAAACCAAGAGATTTCGCATGGCCAGAAGCTACGGCCAAGAATCATCAACGGGTCATTTTCGAAATGATAATTAAGCTACGCGGCTGAATTTCTTTGTCGTTAATTATAGCCAAGACCAAAATCACGAAACAAACAAAAACAGAAATGAAACAGAAACAGAAACGAAACCGAAACAGAAACAGAAATCTCGTGGGCAGTTAGTCAGTCAGTCATGGCATGGGCATTTCGTTTGTAATGGCATTTCGAAAAAGGTTTCCCCCGTCAGATTTACTCAACCTCAAGTTCCATCCCCCTTCCTCCCCTCCCCTCCCCTGCACACCACACTCCCCATTCCCCACACACAGAGATATTGTTGCCAATTGTTTTCTGCGGCGGCGGCTGCTTCGCGCCATGTAATGTGTTTATTAAAAATTATTATTGTTCGCACTGAGAGGTGTCGAGCGGTGGGGCGGTGGGGCGGCGGGGAACGGGTGGCAGGCAGCAGGCACTGGCTGGGGCGGCATCTTTATGGGCCACCAGCTGATGTGGAGCAATTGGAGAGACGAGACTCACTGTTGGGGCATCTCTGTTGAAAAACTCGTTATGCGGCCAAGCCAAGAGCCGGAGAAAAAGCCCAACAAAATATAATTGTACAAAAGTAAAAAATTAAAAACGTGCCAACGATGAGTGAGCACATTACCATTATCCCATTACCTCCTCAGCGCAGAGCGCTGAGTAAAGCAACGACCACAGAGCACATGGTGAAGCGAGTCCCGGGTATTATGGCAGCCAAAGTATGTATAAAATGTGGACTTGCTGTAGTTGGGAGTGGGTCAATCCGGAGGCGAAGGTTAGCCAAGCAATCGGGGGAATACCCACCTGCCAGGGCAGGCAGGAAATCCTTATTGGGCAAACATTGAAGGTTAAGGATTGCCCACGCATTTGATCGACCTTCAATCAAGAAAATGTTGAGATTGAGATTGTCATTGGGAAAAGCAACATAATTATCATCGCGCCACAAAGGCCTAATGAGTTATTTAGCACTTTGGGCGTGCCTCTCCTGTCAAACGGAAACGGATCATTAAATTAGCATGCAGATGATCGCAACCCAATGAATGCATCGGCCAACAATAAAAATAAAACAGACCTACGCCCTTCGCCCATTGGGAAACAAATCCAACAACCAGCCCACGGAACACGGCCCTGAGGCAAGACAAGAAAAGTTTCACTGCTTTTCCCCCATAAACAACATGAGCATCTGTTAACTGCAGTCTCCGCAACTCCGCAACTCCGCTCCATCAAGATTGGATGGGAATGGGTATGGGAATGGCAATGGGTCGCATACCAACTGGAGGAGGCCCAGACCCAGACCCAAACATCAACAGATGACGTATCTGAGCACCAGCTCTGATCGAGAGCGGTGTACATATATGCTAGGGAGAGATCATTAGGTGTTTGTCTATTAGTAATAGCGACACCATCATTACCATCAATGAGTGGACGGGAGGGGGATTGCATTTTCAAGGTTGGAGGCCACTACCATTCCCGCTTCACTGCCAACTGGAGCTGCTGCTGCTGCTGCTGATGCTGTTGATGGTGCCATGAAAATGCAAATTTTCGTTCATGTACTGGAGGGAGTATTCAATAAACCCAATCATCATCGCGGGCAAATGGAATAAGCAGATATCGTAGGCATGAGGAGAAAATGAGGAGAGAGCGAAAAATAGAAAATGAACCGCTAGCGAACCTGATTTACAGTCAACTTTGCTGACCAACTGGCGGAATGACTGACTGCCTCACTTGCTCAGTGGCTCACTGCCTCAATGGCTCCTCACTGGGATTGCTTAACAGCTGGCAGCAGCACTAGCAGCAGCAGCAGCAGCAGCAGCAGCAGTGGCAGCCGTAACTCTTTAATACTTTATGGCTACCTTTGATGGCTGGGACCCAGGCTGGATGGAGGCTGTCCGCCTGGCCAAAAGGTTCGTGTACTTTAGACGAAGCGTCGCACTTTCGGTTTCGGGCTATCCAAAAACTTGTTCACTCCATGCAGCAGCAGCAGCAGCAGCAGCAGCAGCAGCAGCAGCAGCAGCGGCAGCATTTACCAACAGTAAACCGATCAGATTGCATTCGAATGTCCCCCTCTCTGTAGCGCTGTTCGAGTGGTATATGTATGTATGTATATCTGTGTGCCTGTCTGTGTGTGTCTGTTTCTGTGTGTGTGTGGTGTGGGCATTATATAATCCAGTTAATTTCTTTAACAATTTTTCTGCTGCTGGCTTCGTTGTTCCAAGCGATTCATTCGTTGTTTTGCTCGCTTGCTTGTCCGAAGCCTCCTCCAGTAAACGTCATTCGTTTTTTGGAGCTCGCGCAGTTTGGACGTTGGTTTTTTTTTTGGTGCGTTGTCTTCGAACGATTGTCAGGGGAACATTAATTAATAAAGAAAAAACTGGCCAATATCAAGGAAATTATAGCCATAATCTGATATCTGACAAGGATTTCGAAAACGGGCGTTTGGCATTGCGCATACGCAGCGTGTTACGGGAACAAATTCTAGACAAAAGGATTTAACAAGTGTGTAAGTGCTCAAGTGATTGTGATAAGAATACATGTTCTAGAATGCTATCAGGAAACTTTGGACGAACTTTCAAAAGATTTTCCAAAGGATTTCCCATCCTAATGGTTGAGGGTAGATGTATCGTGGAACCCTTTACAACTCAAAGAAAGCTATAGGACATAAATGTACATATATACATATGGATATATATTTTTTTTTCATAAGATTGAAATAATATTTGACTGCGAAACGATCAGGAATTATGAAACCTGCAAACCTACAAGCTATGAAAATTTGCACACAAATGTAATCAAAAAACAAACAACCAATTCAATAAATCAATCAACAATTGTGAAAATTTCAAAGAGAGAGAGCGAGAGAGAGGGAGAGAGAAAGAGCGAGAGAAAATCATCAAATAAACGACGATTGCCAGAGCCTGTTGCATTATTAGCCCGATGACCACACAAAAGGCCCGCCGCCACACGAGCCTCAAGAGCCTCTAATACAAATGTTGAAACTCCCAGAAAGTAAGAAAGAGATAGATATCAGGCTATAGAGAGTTAAGAGTCGATCCAAGAGAGGGATCCAAGTTGGGAAGCCCGAACCGCACCGAACCCGCGCCATTGCTCAATGAAATTTTGAAATCACATTTCCAGTTGAAGGAAAACGCAAAACGAACGAAAACTAAAAACTGAAACTGAAAAGCGACAAACCAAAAGCAAATGCAAATGCAAATTTAGACACATTTTTTTTTGTTGGATCCCCCATTCCCCATCCGCATCTGGATCCATCCTCTGTCTGGATACCCAAAAGTCACAAATCAATTAAATGGCACAGCCTCTGCAACGAATCGAACCAATTTGCATTTGTCGGCGGAGGCGGCGGGTGTCATGGGAAAACGGAATTTGGGAATTTAATTTTTGGTTTTGGAATGAGGATGGGAATGGGGATGGGAATGGGGATTGGTGTGGAAGATAAAAGACAAAAGGGCAAGAGGGCAAACAGGGCAAAACATACTCGAGGCATGGCATCAAAACAAGCCGAAAGTCGAATCACAATTTGTTTGCAAATATTATGATTGAGTTGTGCTGTTGTTGTGCTTTGCTGTTGCTGTTGCTGTTGCTGTTGTTGGGAGGGAGATGTGTTTGAGCGACCCAAACAGAAATGACTCGATTCGAATCGAATCGAACCGAATCGGAGGCATTGTTCAGCACAGCACACAGCTCTCCCCCATCTACATCTTTCTTTGTGCCTCTCTGTGTCTCTGGAGATTATGCAACAAGTTGAAAACTGGACAAACAGTGCAACTCTTTCTTGCTTTTGGCTAATTATTTCTAGCTTACTCGTACGAATAGTTTTTTGTGTTTTTTGCTTAACTTTTTACCATATTCAATATCCGACCCGCTTTCGGTAAACAGTTTTGAACTTGAACCAATTCGCAGTTGGGGTTTCTTTCGCTTCTTTGGACCAGGCCATTGTATGTGGCCATAATGCCAGCCATTTTATAGTTTATGGCTTCCACCGACCGACCGACCGACCAGGCCCCAGCATCGAACCGAACCGAAGAAAACGAAAAAGAAAAAGAGACCCGGGCGAGAAAATAATTTATGCTGCTGCTTAAAAAATATATATTGTCCATTTGCATTTGGTTGGGGTTGGTGCTTGGTGGTTGGGCTGGTGGTTGCTGGTTGGGTTTTGTCTCTTGTGTGCTTTAATTAGCAAATATTTGCAAATTACAGCGAATCGTGATCGGTCGAGTGTAAGCCTTGAGATCTCTCGTTGGGACCTTGAACTAATTTTTAGTTGGCCCTTTTAGTGGGTATTGTCATCGCATTAAGACGAATGACTAAATGAATGAATGCATGTTTGTTTGATGCTATAAAGAATTGATGAGCTAGCATGGGCAAAGCCCTAGAAATTGATGATTAAGGAGGAGGAAAGGATGCGTTGTTGAATTCATTGAAATTTAAACATTATTTTCTTTTATTCACAGCCGTCACAATCCATGTTCAGAGCCTGACCGCATCCACATTCGCATCCATAGAAACACACAGACACAGACGCATCTGCAGTCGAGAGAGCGGAACGAAATGAAGGAAACCAAGATGGTACAGGACCAAGGAGAGACCAATACCAATGTGATGGGGCTGCCCGAGTCGCTGCTGAAGATCGCGAAGCGGGAGCTGCGCGAGGACCGTTGCACGCGGGAACAGAGCCTGGAGCAGCTCAGGAATTGGGTGATGAAGAACGAGGATCTGCAGAATGTGCGCTGCGATGACACGTTCCTGCTGCGCTTCCTGCGGGCCAAGAAGTTCAGCGTGCCGATGGCCGAGCAGACAATGCTCAAGTACCTCAATATCAGACGCACCTTCCCGCACATGAGCACGCATCTGGACTACCTGGAGCCGCGCCTCGGGGATCTCATCGATCAGGGGTACATATTCGCTGTGCCGCAGCGGGACAAGCACGGCCGGCGGGTGGTGATCATCAATGCCAAAGGACTGAATCCAAAGGTGCACACCAGCTGCGACCAGGCGAAGGCCCACTTTCTGACCTACGAGTGCCTGATGGAGGACCAAGAGACACAGATCACGGGTCTGTCGCATGTGGGCGACTTCTCCGGCGTCTCCACGGCCCATGTGACCAACTGGAATCCCACGGAGTTTGCCCGCATCTTCAAGTGGGGCGAACAGTCGCTGCCGATGCGCCACAAGGAGATCCACCTGATCAACGTGCCCTCCACGCTCAAGTGGCTCATAGATTTCGTGAAGAATCGCGTCAGCTCCAAGATGAAAAACCGCCTCATCATCTACGGCAGCGAGAAGGAGCTGATGAAGGCCGTGGACGCCGGCTGCCTGCCTCTGGAGATGGGCGGCACGATGCCCATGCGCGAGATGATCGAGCTGTGGAAGCAGGAGCTGGCCGCCAAGCGGGACCTGGTGCTGGGCCTGGACAAGTGCATCCTGCTCTCGGACCGCGGCATCCAGCGGCGCAGCAGCTTCAACTCCGAGAAGACCGGCTCCGGTCCGAACTTCGTCTCACAGATCGAGTCCATCGAGGGCAGCTTTCGGAAGCTGGAGTTCGACTAGGTCATAGGTCCACCTCGGGCACCGCCCAGCTCTAGTTTTAGGTCTTAGTCTTAGGCATCATACGTTCACGCAGCGCATTGCTTTGCCGGTCCTTCGGGATATGTCCTCTGGGGTCCCAAGGGGACATCCTGAAGAGCCTCCGCTTCGCTTTTCGGTGGCACCCCGCTTTACTCATCCTGCGCTTCTTTTGTATACTTATTTTTGTTGGCGTACAATAAACGAGAGGAATCACTTGGAACGACCTGGTCGACTCTGCTCACTCGACTCCCCTTCTCCTCCTTCCAGCGTAGCGCGGCCAGAGCTGCAGCTCCTGCTGAACTGCGTCCGCATTTCCCACCACAAACAGATTGTATTCCGGGTGGAGTCTCCGCCGCTTGAGGGACTCCAGGAGCAAAGCCTGGGCTGTCGCCATCTGACACTCACTGGGAGGCCTCTGGCTAAAGTCCCCTACAAAGGCCACCACCAGTGAAGTGGATTGGGGGAGCTCCCCAAAGTGGCTCTCATACTGCCAGCCGCGTGCCTCGAAGGCCTGACAGTTGCCGGCTATGAGAAAGTTATAGGGCAGCTCCTCCAGGCGGTGCTTCTGCTAGAGGAATGGAATGTTATCGGGTACTCGTATACACTAAATGGGATTTCGCTCACCTGCAGTCTGTGCAGCAGCTCCGGGCAATCCTCGGAGCAAGTAGCACTGGCCGTGTGGGTAAAGTAGACGGAAACAACCGCGAACGGATTCAACAGCTTGGATCCCTGGCCATGCAGATCCAAATCGCTCCAGATATCGTGCTCGATCAGAGTCAGACGATACCCAAGGCCGGGCAATTGGGCTGCAAGGGAAACGACATGAATCAGTAGTGAAATTCCATGACCAGTCAGCGATCATCGACCACTTCCGCTTGCCCAGAAAAACTCACACAGTTCGTCTTATCATAATAAGTCACAGCGTTCCCAGATTTATTTCAACAAACAAATTGAGCAAATACTCGGTTCGGTTCGGATCGGATCGGATCGCTTCAGCAATAAAACTCACTTTGTCTCCAGAGCAAATAGGCAGCTAATCCCAGGGCAGAGACGCACATCACCAGCAATCCCACCGAACGCCAATTGAGGCAGTTTTTTGTGTAGTTCGACGGGTTAAATGGGGGAGAATCTGCAGCTTTGTCCAGCAAGGGGATAGAATCACTGACATCGACAGCAATAAAGATGTCATCCGTAGTGCCGAGGCTTCCATACGTGCCCTGGGAGAGTGTTCGGGATCGGGTGGCCGCCTCTGAGCCGTGGCGCAATGCTATCATAGCGAAATATAGAGCAAACAACACATGACGGAGCTTAGCCAAGATAAACGTGTTCAGCTGATTAGCCAAGTGGGACAGCTTGTCGAGACCGCTCTGGTCTTGGTGGGCATAGTATTTGCGGATCGCACGCAATGTATAGGAGCTAACAAAGATCGGCATCTTGCCGGATGGCCAGAACTCACACTGGCACTCGGAGATCAGATCAGATCTTTCAGCAAATCTCAGACATCATGGCTGCTATCTATGTATCTTATCGGGCCAGACGACAGCTTATCTGGGCTGGGCACACACTCACCTTCCAACTCACCCGCGATCACTGCACTCTGGTTGGGATCCATGACTGCTCTGATGGCTTCCTCGATGAGTGGTGGTGGTGGTGGTTCAGCTTATTACTGGCTTGCACTGGAATCCACACCACTCAATCGATCGACGACGCGTACCGCTGCCAGCAGAACACATAAAACGACTGAAACGAGAACAACGAACGAGAGAGGAGCGACCCGCATGACGATACATTGAAAACATTTCATCTCAACATTGCCATTAAGCTGTCCGTCCTATAATATGAGCATGCGTTTGAGTATTGTGTGCACTCTTGTGGTATCAAATCGAATCGGCTATTCCGCAGCTTGGGGCTCTCTCCTTAACACTAACATTGGGGTTGGCTTTGGAGTTTCTTTGCCTTTCGCTAGTTTTTACTATTTTTTATTTTGTTTAATTAGTTGCTAATAACAATGATTAATTGATTTATACAAAAAAGAATTGGGCTTTTTGCTTAATTATTTTTACAGCGCTTTCTCTGAACAATGGACTACATAGTACTTTAGTTTCTTAAGACTTTGCTCCTAAACTATATCGTGATACATCGAAAATAAGACGTGAAGAAGCAGACCCCTGGGCTTCCTGGAGGCGCTCTTCCTGGACAACAACTGAGACTTTTACACTGCATAGAACAATTTACACTTTCAATCACATAAAATGTGTGTGTGTGTGTGCCTGGAAGCACAAGACACATGACACAGGACTGGCTACTGGTACGAACGAAACGTTGGGAAATCTAAATAAAATGCATTTGCTTAGGTCACTAAAGTAAACTTATTAAATATGGTGTAATCCTCATGCTGTTGTCTCTCCGCTGGCGGCCCTTAGATCGCTGTATCGTCTACTTGTATGACCGCCAGATCTGCCAAGCACACAGCGCAGCCGACAGGAAGGTGACGCCGCGGTGCATGTATTTGGTTTTTGCGTTGGGCGCATAGCCCAGGATCACAGGCGAGGATACATCTGTTAGCGGTAGCTTCTCTAAAACTGTGTCATTGTTCTCCACCTGCAGTTAGGGATAGTTAGTCATAATAATCACAATCAGAATAGACCCAAAAATCACCTGATATTGACAACAAGGATCCGAATTCCAGGATACCGTGTACAGCCCCGCGCAGAAGAGCGACATTGCACAGAAGGGGGCCGCAACAACGGGCCTATCGTGCCACAGCAAACTGGCTACAAGCGATACAGCTCCGGCGGCCACGGCCGATTTATGCAGACAATTGCCAACCCAAATCCAGCGACCTGACAATCATCAGCAAGGAGTCATAAAATAGGAGCTCTAGTTTATTGTCTCACCTGTTTCGTCGCCCAGGCGCGGCGGTTCGATGACAATAAAGTCTACCTTGGCTTCCAGCGCCTTCTCCAGCTCCGCCTCGAAACGCTCATGGGCGTTGGAGCTATCGTATACCTCCCGTATGACATGGAATGTCGGCACTTTACTCGTACTGCAAAAAGAAAGAAGACGAGCGTAATGGGGCTGGCATCAATCACAGTTATCTGCAGCCGTGGCCGCAGTCGCTTCCAAGGTTAAGGTCGCAGAGGAGGTGCAGATAATGCCCGACTGCAGCCGCCTCCTCAGAAGCCATGGTCCGATGCAGATAAATAAAGAAAGCCGCGAAACAAATTGCATAACCGGACCAGATGCCCTGCGAGTTCCAGAACTCCGCTGCACTTGCTGGCCGTACGTGCGTCTTGCGTAATCTACGCCGCATACGCCGCGATCTAAAACGGGAGAAAACTCACCTTTCTACGCCTCTGCTAACCATTTTGTTATTAATGTTGCATTTGTTAATGAATAAAACAGCGACTTCGATAAGTAATTTTGTATATGTCTATCGTTATCTATCGTTCTCGAGCACCTCGAGATGACATCAATTATCGGATTCGAAATCCAGACATGCAATTAAATCTTGAACACTTTTCCAGCGTCATGCTAATTATTTTCGAATTATGAAATTAATATTGCAAAGAATCATTAAAACCACTGCAAACATTGTGCCAATAGAAGAGAAATATTTTTAATTTTTGCACAAAATATGTGTTTTATGGTATTATACTATTATACGGTATATATACTTTTGGTATATTTTGACAATTCATTCAAAATCTAAACTAATTGGTAGGATATGATATATGATCAATATGACTACGGTATTTCGTCTAATAGTGAATTAATTCTCCTAAAATATGAAAATAGTGTTTAATTAGAAGCAAAACAACTATCTATAATATGTTCCGTTTTGAAACTTCTGCAGTGGAGGTTATCGAAGGGACTGCTTATAAATTTCGTTTAATTACAATTTTTATGACTATTTAATGCTATTTTTTACAGATTTAGAGGGTTGTTTTAGATCCGACGAAAGCACCGTCAATTTTGAAAATGTGAAGGTATATTTCGGTATAATTCTGAGGGTCAGACCATATTTTTTATCTACCACAGTAGACATGATTTTCGTCGGTATTCCCGATAGGAGGACGTGTGGGCGCTGGCTTTTTAAGAAAAGTTTGTTTCACTAGGCACCAAATATTGCAGAAACTATTCAGTCTCTATCTCAGAAAATTTTACGGTTTTTGGTCTTCTTATAAAGACTGAAAATGGGTATCGGATCGATATGTTAATAATAATAAATTCATCAAATGCATTATTAGGTCAAAAATTGTAAATATGTGCAAAATACAATATTAATTACGTTTTAAAGCATCTGGAAAAACAGAATTTTAACATTAATCCAATGAAAAAGGGTATATATATATCCATACCACCGGTTAAGTTTCCAAATGACGTGACATTTCATGCTCACTTACGTTTTCTTACGTCGCATTTCATGCTCACTTAAGTTTTATACCTTGGCTTAAACGTGATTTTAGAAACAATCTAAAAAAAAAGAGTCACTAAACTTAACCAATCTTGCAGACAATTGATTCATCAATCGTATAAAATTATGTGCTCAGGCCTGAGAGTCCTAGTTAGCTAGTAATATTAAACAGAATATCAAAATCGAGGAATATGAGTTTCGTCGGTATTTTTACGGTATATTTTGAAAATAAGACCGTATGTTTCGGTATATTTCTGATGGTCGGACGGTATATTTCATCGATAATTCCGCGGTCACACTGACACTGCAGTAATAAAACACCGAATCGCAAAATGGAAATGCATCGTTTACCACTACCTGAATTGAGAGACGACAAACACAGACACAAGCAGTGCAATGGGAATGAAAACAGCAACCGATTCCGGCCGCCCAAGTACAAGGTGCGCGTTTCGCAAGGCGGGTACGTGGCCGTGGAGAACAACAATCTGAATCGCAGCCAGTCGCTGGGATCCTGCAGTGCCAACAACAGCTCCAGCGTCGCCCATGCGATATCGTTTCGGGGCGTGGAGTTTCCGGATGCCAATACACTGCCGGCATCGCCGAACGTACAGCAGGATGTCAGCAGCACAGATTTCGGCGACCGGAGCCACTTCGAGCTATGCTTCGAACGTCTGGCCAAGCTGGGCGAGGGATCTTTCGGGGAGGTCTTTCAGGTGCGCGACCGGTCTGACGGCCGGCTGTACGCAGTGAAAATCTCGAAGCAGTTGTTCCGCGGCGAGCAGTATAGGGCCGAGCGGCTGGAGGAGGTGCGCAGATACGAGGAGTTCTCCGGCCACGAAAACTGCATACGATTCATTCGGGCCTGGGAGCAGTACGATCGCCTGTACATGCAGATGGAGCTGTGCCGCGAAAGCTTGGAGCAGTATCTTCTGCGATGCCAGCAAATTCCAGAGGAACGCATCTGGCACATCCTGTTGGACCTCCTACGTGCCCTCAAATCACTGCACGACCGAAATCTCATCCATTTAGACATTAAGCTGGACAATGTGCTCATCGGAGAGGACGACGAGACGTGCAAGCTGGCGGACTTTGGCCTCGTCATTGATGTGGACAGAGCCAACAGTCAGCATGCCACTGAGGGCGATTCTCGGTACATGGCCCCCGAGATCCTGCAGGGCCAGTTCTCAAAGGCAGCGGATGTCTTCAGTCTGGGCATCGCCATGCTGGAGTTGGCCTGCTACATGGAACTACCCTCGAACGGCCCGCTCTGGCATGAGCTGCGGCGGGGCATCCTTCCCGAGGAGTTCATTGACAGTGAGTACATACCAGCCAGATCGTTCCCATAGTAGATTCCAAACGGTGTGTGAACCATGGCTTGTTTTTATTCGTCTAGAAATATCCCAGGAGCTGCAGTTGGTCATCAAGTCCATGATGATGCCGGATCCAGCAGCTCGGCCAACCACAGATGAGCTGTTGTCACATCCGAAGCTCCAGAGAATGCAGGAGAATCGAAAGTCATTGATAACAGTCAATAACCTGGTATGGAATCGCATTGGGACACCTATGAAATCTTGTAATCTTATTCGTAATCCTTCTCTAGTCGAGGAGTTTTCGCAAGTCGCGTCGCGTGGTCTATGGAAAAGTGTGCAATTGGAGATCGTTCGCCTACCGATGTCTCTTTTATCTACTGGAGATCTTGCATCTGTATAAGCCGATCGCTCCTTTCGAACCCACCATAACGCCGGCACCATCCTCCCCAACAACATTCCTAGTCGCACCACCGCGTGTCGAGTTTCAGCTGATTGGATCCACGCCCATAGCCAATCGAGATTGCTATGCCTCCGACTTTTTAACCGGCGACGATGCATTGGATCTGTCGCAGCAGGGGACGCCACTCAATCACAACCAGGGCAAGTCACGCCTGGACTCGTCCAGGAGAAAGTGAGTAGAGGCATCCGAAAGATGCGCGTCGAATGATTAGTAAGACTATCCGAATCTTTCAGTTCACTGGGAAAAACCATCGCCACCTTGGAGCTCGACAGTCCCTATGCAAATGTTTCGTCGCCCAATGCATTTGATACTTCTTCGTTTCGGCGCAAGAAACTATTTGTGCTGGACTACGACGATGAGTGAAGATCGGGAGGAGGGACGGAAGGTGGAAGATCGATAGAAACGCAATGAATTTATTATACAAAAAGAATATATCAGTTCTCAAAAGGTAAACCAGATACATATGGCAACAACATATATCGTTAAATATATTTAGTGTACTTGTAGACTGTAGTGTTGTACGAAAAACCCATAGATTTAGGCATATAATTGTGTAATGTTAATGCTTCTTTAGAAGAACTTGTTGAACTTGAACATATAATCATGTGATATATATACGAAATGCGATTTGAAAAGTTACAAATAATAAAAACAAAAAAACTTAAATTTTACTTTATTTTAAGATTTAAATTCGATGATCGCATAAGACCAGGAATCAAAACATGGTTTTTATGGTAGTCGATCGGAGGCAGCGCAGCGGCAGAGAAACGGTCTGCCTAGATTGTCTAAATACCGATAACACAAATTTATCGTTTATGAAAATCGCACACTTTTCAACACTGAAGTTCGCACATGTTGCTGCCAGCGAGGTAAACAAATAGAAATTACTGAATAAAATGGCCAGAAAAAAGACGCCCAAGAAGAAGGTTGAAGTCGTCTTTGATGCCGAGAAGCGAAAGTAAGTAGAATCTATAAGAAAATCCCAGTTGAAACGGTTCTAATTTCTGCTTTCGTAGAGAGTTTTTGACTGGTTTCCGAAAACGGAAGAACGAGCGCCGCACACGCGCCAAGGCGGAGCTGGCGAAGAGCCTCAAAGACGAGCGTATACGTATCAGGCAGGAGGTTAAGGATGGTTTCAAGCACCTTAAGAAATCCTATGAGCCGCTGAAAGAACTCACCGAGGCGGACAAGGCCGATGAGGAAAAACAGGAGACCTACGAGGATGACGAAGTTCAGGTTAAAATCGTAGAGCTGTCCACCAACGACCTGGCAGCGCATGGAAACATGATCGGTGCCAACACTGGTGAAGAAAGCGAAGAGGAAGAAAACCAGTCGGAAAGCGAGGAGGAGGATCCAAACCAGCCCAATCGGATACCCGGCATGGACTACGACCCAAGTGCACGCAAACGCAAAGCGGTACCGGCTGCTGTGGAGCCAAAGGCCAAGAAACCTGCCCATTCGGAAGACCCGGACATTAGGAGCAAAAAAGATCTCAACAAGCTGATGAAGACCAAAACCCTGAAGAAGATGCACAAGAGCAAAGTGTTCAAGCAGAAGGAGCGCCTGGACAAGCAGGTCAATCTGAAGAAGGCCAAGCGGGACCGCAACAATACCATCAAGAGCGTGCCCAAGCATCAGCGGAAGAAGCTCAAGTACGGTGCAGGCAAGCCGACTGTCTACAGCAAGGGCCGCAAGCTGAACAAAAAGGAGATCCGTCGTCAGCGGGGGGGCGACTAGTCACTACAGAAACTATTTTCTTTTTTTTATGTCCTCTAAAATCTAGCGAGTTAACATAGTTTTGTTTTACGGTTTATTTACTATTACACACTAGTTGATGAAATAAACTGTTTAATTCCTACAATAATTTTGCTAATACGCCCTCAGCGTCATCGTCGCCAGCTGCGTATCCGTCTTCGGTCGCACACTTTTGTTCATAGGTATATTCATACTTTTATTATATATATATAAATATATAATTTATATCCAACATGCGTATTATTTTGGGGATTTATTAACATTGGGGACGGGGCGCCATAGATGCACATCAGGATCTGATCTCGATCGTAGTATTCTGCTGTGATCTGCTCTGCTCTCTCTCTCTTTCTAAAAATAAAAGGGCGCGCCATTAAAATTATACTCAAGTTTCTCTGTGGTTTTAATCTAAACGCTCATTGTTTGTTATATATGTACAGATTGGGTTGGTTTTTAGTCTCTTAAAAGTAGTTGGGTTGCTTTATTTTCCATAATTTGCAGCTCATTTATATCGTATTTAAGTGGTTTTTCTTTGTTGTTGTTGTTGCTTGTTTTTTTTTTTCAAAGATTGCGGGCTGGACATTTTTTTAAAAAATGTTTTGCGATCATTTTCTTAGATGCAGCGCATGCCGAACGTAATCTTTGAGAACACAATAAATATATAAAATGCCATACACGGGGATCTTGCATTTCTTTCTCTTTCTACTTTGCTTCTTTCTTTTCTCTTAAAAAATAATCATCGGCTTAATGGGTAGGGGATTGGGGGTTTGGGGCGCACTCTATGGGGGTGGGTAGGGGGGTAGACGGCGCAACAGTTATGTTCTAGCTTATAGCTTACAAGTCCTATTCCTAAAACATGTTCAATCAGCAGTTAAAAAAAAAAACGTTTAAAAAACTCATCCGAACTAGCAATCGAAATCCAATAACAAATGCACAGGCGACAGCTGCAGCTGCAGCCGCATCCGCATCCACATCGGCCACAAGTGGCAGTTAGGATGAGGACGGCTGTGACTGTTGCTGCTGCTGCTGTCCCGTCGACTGGCGACGATTAAAGGCGCCACCGGAGGCCAGATGACGCTGCAGGGCCCGCTGCTGCTGGAACTTGGCGCCGCCCGGTCCACCGGAACGATTGTATTTGAACTTGTTGCGCTGTTGGAAATTCTGACGAAAGTTCTGATTGTGGTAACGCGGAAAACTGCCACCGCCACCACCATTGCTGGACTTGTGCCAGCGCTTTTGGCTCTCGTACTCCTGGAATGGATTGTAGCCGGGCGTGCTGCTGTTGTAGGCCTTTGCCGTTGCGGACTTCACCTTGCGCTGCCGGCCGCGATCCATTTCGTTTTCCTCCTCATCGTCATGGTCGCGCTGTCGCTGCTCACGTGCCTCTGCTACCAGCTAACCGAAGGGAAACAAGAAAATAATCAAAATTTGTTAAGTAATTGTTGCTTCTTCGCTTCGAGGATGAGGGCAGAGGTCAGGCCGTAATGAAGCTTATGCAGATGAGGTAGTCACAAAGTTAACAAGAACAATGGAAATGGGATGCTGTGGGTAGTAAATGGCTTACATCAAAACAGAAACAGTTCGACAGTTGTTTTTCATTTATTTTCTTTTCTTTTTTATTTTCGAGTTAAAAGTTTATTTGGCAAAACGGTAACGGGCACGGTTCAATTTTATAGCAAAAGAAAGAGTGCTCTCTTGAGGGGAACTGAAGACAACAGCAGTCAAATCATAAGCTTCATTTTACACACATACGCACACACAAACACCAAATGGAGATTGGGGAGCGGGGCGGGGCGGGATGGGATTCTTTGGGAGAATTACCTAGGCTCTCGGCCGCAACCTCAGGCGCAGGCAACTCTACGGTTCTTGAACCCATTTTCGGGGGCCGGGGCATTGAAGATCTGTCCAACGGTTGGATGGACAACTTCAAAGCAATCACAGACTATATTCGTATTCGTATTGAGAAGGATTTGATTTTTGCGGCGCCTCCTACCGGGTATCCGGTTCGGTTGCGCCAGCGACAGTCGTTGCCGTTGCCATGGTGTGATTGCTACTGCCACTGCCACTGCTACTGCTATTGATACTCCCACTGCCACTGCCACTGCTACTGTCGATGTTGATTGCTGATGCGACGACGCCTTCGTTGCCGCCGCTACCATCCACATCCACAGCCACAGCCACATCCACATCCACATTGCTGTGACCAGCTAGCCGTTTCGCACAAACCAACTCAAAAGTCTAAATGAATCGGGGAGGATACAAAAATCGTGTGGAAACAAATGGAAAGCAAAATTACAAACAAGTTTCGTTTATATTAGAAATGCAACACACATCGACCACAACCCAAGTGAGAAGTGCATGCGGGAAGAGAGAGAGAGAGAGAGATCGGATCAGGAATGGAAGGGCCACCACAAAGAAATTTTGCTTTTGTTGTTGTTTTTGTTTTTCTGGGATCAGTTAGTAGGTTAGTTAGGCCATAGAGCCCCCCCATTCTACGAGCACGCTCTTATGTTCACTTACCTCCTTGTCCAGTTCCGCTGGCTTTCCGCTCCAACTAAGGACCGAGGAAGAACCGTAGCCGCGATGCGTCTGCTTCAGCAGCTCGTTCACGACATTCCCATTGGTTGAGGCCTCGCTCTGGTAGCCATTGCCAACGCGTGGCTGTTGCTGCTGCTGCGACTTGACGGCGGTGCCATTTTGCATCTTCTGCCGTTTGGCGCCAGGTGTTGCGGGCGAATCAGCGGGGGACTTGGCAAAGGGATTACGATGATTTTTAGCTGGCGTTGACACCACCTCTTCTTCATCGTCGTCATCATCCTCATCTTCATTGTCATCGTTGCGGGTGACCTTCCAGATGCCCGTCTTTGATTTAATGACGGCCGGCGAGGGTGGCGTCTTGGGTGAAGGCGGGGCTTTGCTTTGTGACAGAGATTGTGACTGCTTCTGTGGCTGCCAGCCGTTGGTCAGCTTGCTATTCTCCTCTTCCTCATCTGCATCTTCCTCATCGCTGTCGTCGTCGGCTGGCGGTGGTTGTGGCTGCTTTTGTTTGGCTTGATAGTTGTTGAGGCTTTTGAATATCTCGTCTATGGCATCAGTCTTTTGTTTGCTGCTGTTGTTGTTAATATTTACCAACGACGCGGCGGAAGCTGACGCGGACGCCAATGACGAGGAGGAGGATGTCGCCAGAACAGACTTGGCTTTGCCCAAGCCGTTCCCATTCCCATTGGTAAGGCTTCCTCCGTTAGTCTTGGTGTGACCATTGATATGACCCGGCTGGATGCCCGAGTCGCTTGAATCTGAATCGCTGCGGCGTTTTCGTGGATTCGGCAGTGGCTCATCCTCCTCGGAGGCCGACTCGTACGGCACCAGGCTCTTGAGTAGCGTCTTGACTGGACTCTTAACGAGATTGGTCTTGACTGGGCTCTTCAACGGAGACTTTGGCTTCTCGCTGCTGTCCTCCGTCATCTTGGGCATGCTGGGCAACTGTGCCGTCGGTCTGGCTGTTGCTGTTCCCGTCGCTTCTTCTTCACTGTCCTCATCCTCGGAGGATATTGGCAGATAATGTTGCTGGTGCTGTTGCTGTTGTTGGTTCACCGATTTGTTGTGGTTGCTGTTGCTGTTACTGTTGCTGGCTGGGGAGGAGGAACTTTTGTTACCATTTGCAGTTGTAGCTGGAGAAGCTTCGCCTTTATTATATGAGCCAGCCAGTGGAGACTTCGCGTACGGAGGCTCCTGAAACTTTCCGGTCCCCACTTGGAGACCGTTCTGTTGTTGGTGCTGCTGCTTAAACTGAATGGCAGTCTTCTGGGCACTGGCATGGCCATTGCTATATCCATTGATACCGCCGGGCGGCAGCTGGGGGCCAATGAATCGTGTGTGCGTGGGTGAGGAGGAGGAGACTGTGGCTGGAACGGCCACTGGACCGTGGCCATTGGTCAGACGAAGGCCATTGCTCTTGGGCGGGGTAGTCTGAGACAAATCCAGCTCATAGAACATGATGTAGGCGTTCGTGTTGCACACACTCTGCATGGCGATGGGGCGCACGTAGCTGTCATCAAAGTTGTAGTAGCTGCCCGACTCGGTCAGACCGATGGCCGTATAGTGGCCGCAGTGCTGCGAGACTCCCAGGTGGGTGACCATGGAGACGAGGCGGTAGGTGAGCTGTTGGGCGGCAGCCGTCGGCGAACGGGCAGCAAACCTACTCAGGTCAATGCGTGGCTTGAAGCTGATCGTCTTGGTCAGCTTATTGCCGATCATCGAGAAGCGCTTCAGCTGGATGCACAGCGTGATGGGGGCCCGCTCCAGGCTGAACTGTTTGGTGGCCGAGACCTGCAATTGAATTAGAGATTATAAATCAATTAAAAGCACTCGCAACTCCACCTTACTGTCGAACTCACCTTCTTTTTGCAGCCCTCACACTTGTATCCCATGTCCTCGAGTCGCTCTCGCGAGAAATAGCCGTCAAAGGCCTCCTCGAGCGTGTCCGACTTGCGTATGTCGAGCAGAAGGTCCTGGAAGTGCTGGAAGGTGATCGAGACGTGGCTGCAGCTGAGGCAACGCACCTCGCTGCGCAGGTAGCCACCGAATATCTGATTCAGTGGAGTCGTCTCCTTCACCAGCTGGTCGAGCTCCTTGAAGTTGCGAAAACGCATCAAGTACGCCTTCTCCATGGCCTCCACAAGGAAGCGCAGGAACTCGTGTGCATCCTCCTGCCGCCCCACCACCATGTGCTTGCAGATCTGCTTCAGCTTCGAGTAAATGTGGAACGGGCGCATGGCCGACTGGCAGGACTGCGTCGACTGCAGCGTCTTGGCCATGGCGCAGATGATGCAACCGCCATTGGACTCGGAGATGTTGCAGTTCTCCAGATGCGCCTGCTCCGAGACGAGCCAGTTGGCCAATGCGGGTATGTGGAAGAGTGCCTGCAGCGTTGAGTTGAGGTAGCAGGTGTTGCCCACATTTATCATGCCCGTTCCGACCTGCCATTTTCGCTCCGATTGTTTCCACCCGATCCTGATGTTCTCTCGGGGATAGAGGACGCGCTTCGGTTTTGGCAGCTCGTTTGGACTGGGACCCGACTGTGTGGACTCTGACTGGGCCTGCTTGCGATGGCCATTATTCCCATTATTGTCTGTGGATAAACCAGCAAATTGATTGAGCACACGCCAGATAATGAGAAAAATTGGCTCAAGGAGCAGTTTGTAGATCAGCCACAGGCTAAAACTGTCCAAAATTACAGTCACAGTCATAGTGCATTGAGCACTTTGTTCATTCAAAAGATTCTTTACTCGCTCCGCGCTTGCTTGCTACTAAAATTAAAACGAATATGACGGCCAGGGGAGACCAGCAGGCCCACACCACCAACAATTGTATGGGGGGGAATGGAACTCTCGCTCGTTGAGGGAAACTGCTGACACACACACACACACACATGCATACATATGGTCATCTGTGTGGTGCGCCATGGTTGATAACAGCGAGCGAGTGTCAGCGTTTAGCTACTCGTTAGAGAAGCAGACACTGCGTCGACTCGGACACTAGTGGCATCCCACTCTGGCCGATGCAAATCGAAATGCCACGAGCACGAGTGTTGCCAACTCAATTTTTGGCGCGACTTGACAGTGGTTGTTGTAGGCACGACACTGCTCTGCTCTGCTTGGCACTGCTGTGCTGTGCGCTGCTCCCCTTTGTATTTGTTGGCCAGGCTGAGGCATTGACCAGACCCAGACCAGACCGACCTCATCTTATTACAGCGTCGCCTTGTATTGTCTTTGTATTAACTTCCTGCTTGAGGCAGCTGGGCGAAAGCCAGCCAGAAGCACATGTGTGGGTGTACATATGTGTGTGTGAGAGATACGAGAGTGAATCACGCATTTCGCAATTGCTTTTTGACTTTTTCTCCATTCATTCATATACGCAACGTTGCAGAAGAGAAAAATGCGACGCATTTGCCAAAAATAAAGAAAATAAAAATACTATTACTACCACAGCATCAGGCCATGTGTGCGAGAAAAGGAGAGACACACATAGAGAGGGGGCCGCCGCCTCGTGCGGATGGTTGCCGCGACGGCTGCACGTTTTTTTTTGTGTTCCGCCTTCAGCGACAGATCCGGCAATTCAGAACTGGCGTAGTAAGCTCCCCTCTCCTTGCTGTTGACTGCCTGTCCAACTCACTCTTTGCGGTGTTGTACTTGTTTTGCTTTTTCACATTTCTTTTCACACTGTTTACACGTACACCACCCAATCGCAATCTCTCTCTCCCACAATCACACACACAGGCACACATACACACGGCTAAACACCAATGTATACGCACGCAACAAAAAGTACAGGTATGCTGCTTGCGTTGGCCGCGCTGCCGGCGCCTCTGTCCGCAAACTGCAGCAAAGCCAAGAAAGAGTGTAAAAATTAAAGCGGAAAAACCACACACACGTGATTCCCTCTGACCAGGCCATAGTTTTGGCTAAAATAAACATAAAATATGTGTACACATGGATGTATTTCTGCGTGTGTTTGTGTCTGTCTGCCAAACCAAGAGACGCACATGGAAAATTTTTTAAATTGCGACACAAAGAAACACAAGACAGAGAGAGACGGAGACGGAGAAAATCAACTACTAAGCGATTGGGGCAACTTCTTTTCCTCCTCTTCGTCATCTCCTACGCTACTCACCGTGTCCATTTGCTCCCACAACTTTGCTGTTGCCAAAGTTGTTCCCGTTGCAGCTGCTGCTACTGTTGTTGTTGTTGTTGCTGGGTGGCTTGATGACGATGTATTTGCTCTTCAGTTGCTCCAGCACCGAGTCGTGATAGTTGGGGACCTCCTCGTACTCGATATTACCCATCAGAATCCGCTTTGCATACGCACTGACAGCAATTTGATTATGCATTTCAGAGTCAGAGTCGTCGCCGCCGCCGCCACCGCCTCCGCCGGTTTTTTTGGCCTCGTCAGCAGCCCTGCTGCCGTTCCCGACGCCAAGCGATTCGCGGAGCGCCGCGTTGACGACATTCGCCGTTTCGCATACAGCCATCGAAACGGGCATGGCGATGCTCCTGCTGCTCGTGGGTGTTTGTGGAGGAATTTTGAAAAATATCTGCTATCGCTTCCTGGGACAACTCAAAGTCGCAGCGGTTACGGGTAATAACCAAGAAGAAGGCTAAGAATAATGGGGGCGCCGGTGGGGAGGTGGGAAATGAACAGCATCCGCCTTTTCTATGACTGCTGCCTCTTGGGCTGCTGCTGGTGCTGCTGCTGCTGTCGGCGGCTTCGGTTAGCTGCGGCACATTTGTGATCCTAGCAGATCCTTCGCTCACGATAGTCCAGCCCCCTGTCTCGTCTCCGACCGCGACACGTCCTTCACCGACGGTTCGTTGCCGCGCTGGTTCAATCGCTACCACTTTTCTGGTTCTCTCTTTGCCTTGCTTCTCACCGACTGCGGACGACCGACACACGCACACTAACACACACACTCCCAAAGTCTATTTATGGCTTTAGTCAAGAATATACTCCTCGATTTAATCGGAATTGGAACAAAACTCGCTTCGGCTTAACATTTTCAATTAAATCGCAAATTTTTTAACAATAGTTCGAGCACATTTTGAAACGAAAAGTTGGCTTTACGATTCCTCGTGTTTCTTCCGACTGCGGATTTCCTTTTCGCACGTCTTCGTCGTTTCGACCTGCCCATTCGCGCCGAATCGATAAACGCGTTATGGTATTTTAGCGGACGTCAATGTTTTGATAAAAAAAAACCAAAGAACTATCGATATTTAGATTTAGCGTCGCTGTCCCCGCCATTATTTCCACGCTGGGTCTCGTATCCCATGGGTACTAGAGCTGGAGAACTATCGATATTAGCGGACATCGATGTTTTCGATATTTAAAGGGTCAAAAATCGATTAAACATCGATTTATACACAATTTCTTAAAGGTTCTTAATGGGCCGTTTTATATATATGTGTGAATAAACTAATATATAAGCAAGCCCCTTCATGGAATATTTAAATTTAGACATTTTTTATTTAGAAAATTATAAAATAATTTATAAACAATACCCTTCAATGTGATTTTAACATCAGTCATTTTTATACCCGGTACTCGAAGAGTTTAAGGGTATATTAGATTTGTGGGGATAACGGTTGTGTGTAACGCCCAGAAGGAAGCGTTTCCGACCCCATAAAGTATATATATTCTTGATCAGCATCAATAGCCGAGTCGATATAGCCATGTCTGTCTGTCCGTCCGTCTGTCCGTCTTCATTTGCGCCTATATCTCAGAGACCACTTAAGCTAGAGCAACCAAGTTTTGTATCCAGTCTCCTCTGTGATCACACTACTCCAAATGTATTTCAAAATTTCGCCCCGCCCCCTTCCGCCCCCACAAAGGACGAAAGTCTGTGGCGAACACAATGTTGAAGATACGAGAAAACTAAAAACGCAGAATTATAGCGAATGTTCCTTTCTATCAGAGTGTTGAATCTGGATCAGATCGGATCATTATTATAGCTACAATGAAGAAAACCATTTCGAAAGTCATCATTCCCTCTCGCTCTCTCTCACACGCGACCCCATCCGCTTTGCCCATTCGTATTTTGTGTCGCCTAGTTCTCAGAGACTATAAGAGCTAGAGCAACCAAACTTTCTATCCAAGCTCCTGTGATATCGAACCAGCACAAGTGTATTTCAAAATTTTGCCACGCCCCTTTCCGCCCCCACAAAAAACGAAAATCTGTGAAATCCACAATTTTTAAGATAAATGAAAACCAAAAACGCAGAATCATGGAAAATTACCATATCTACCAGATTGCCGAATATGGATCAGGTCAAATCAATATTATGGCCAGAAGAAACAAATTAAATTTCAGTGGCTACGCAACGCCTGCCAAGCGCTTTCTCATTCCCTCTCTCTCTCGTACACACTTGTACGTCTCAAATATGTAGTTATACATGTCATGTATAAATTTAGAAGCAGATGTAAAAAGCATATGCAAACAAAATTGAAAACATGTATAATATTCCAAAAATGATTTGACGTCATTTTTTGAAATATTATTTTTTGCCCAAAATTTAATTTGTCCCTTTTGCGAACATATAATAAATTGCATAAATCGCAAGCTCATATATGTATGTACATATGTGTATACGACTGAGTACCGGGTATAAGGTAGAGCCGCGGCCTTTGCCGCGGCTCACAACGTTCCCCCTCGTTTTTATTTTAAAACTTATTTATAAAAAAAATCCTTCAATGGAATTTAATATCAGAGATTAATTAATTCGAGATCAACATTAAACTTAGTCGGTGTTTGAAGACCAGAAGACATTGTAGTTCTTATTTAGGAATATATGTAAGTTCTTGTATCATCATCTGTCTCAGCGTACAAATTCCCATCTGTCGAATATACTATTTCAAAATATATTTAAAGATAATTTTTCATTACGTAAATATGCAATATTGTTCATTTGGAATACGGATGGGTTGATACATGTATATAAATTGCATTAAAAAACAAATAAAACCATGCAATTATAAACATGTGGTTCCACACATACACGCATTTTCTTTTATTTCAGGGTTTTTTGCCAATACTTTATTGGAAAACTCTTAAAAACATTTTTTTGTTAATTTAAAATTAATACTTATGTTTTAAATGTTTATCCATAGCTTAATTTCACAATTTGTTCACTTCTATTTCCACAAATAATGTTCTCTTGTGTTTACGTATCTTTTTGAATTTTTTTCACTTATTTTTTTATAATGTTCTCTGTACCGTATATTTTTGAAACTCAACCAAATTAAAAAAAATCGAGGTTTGAGGAAAATATCGATGTCTGCAGTTAGGACCCTAACATCGATTATATCGATGTTAACATCGATGTTTCTCCAGCTCTACCGCCAATCCAATGCGTTTGATCAAATAAATAAAAAGGACTTCAGCTATGGACATTTTGTATGTGGCTCTGTTTAAAAAATAATAAATCTAGTGACTAGAGTGGCACCGAGAAGATCGATGGTGTTCTGTGGTTAGAGATCTAAAAAAAATGTAGCAGCCGTAGTTTCGTCTCTTTTCGCACCATCTTCGTCGTTTCGACCTGCCCACTCGCGCTGAATAAATAGACGCGTTATGGTATTTTAGCGTCAGTCGCTGTTTTACAAAAAACCCAAAGATTTTCCGTTGCTGTATAGAAGTTTCTATACCCTAAGTTCTATACCTTGCGCTCAGACTATAACAAAAATGTTGTGTCCAAAAACAATAGCAAACCGACAGAATGGTATTATTAAAACATGGAAATCGGGTATAAAGATGACTATGCCACCGACAGGCAAAAAGTTTTAAAATGACAAAATATATCATGGCCAATTACATTTATTCTTTGATCTTTTTTGTTTGAACCTTAGTTTGTAAAAGATTAGTACTCAGATCGGAAAACACGTTTGCTACACACGTTTGAAAACACTAACGGCCGAGTGTAACCAGGTGTGCTTGCCACTGTATAAATACATTTACTGTACACTGTGTAAATAAAATCCGTTAAAAATTCAAATTTTGTATTAAAGCAAGCAGGAATCCACCGCAATATTGGATAAATCCGATTTTGTTGAACAAAAAATGCATTAAACTATTTTTTATTCCCTATGTATCCCCTAAATTTAATAACAATTCCCTCTTCTCGACAGCCTTTATTAATTTCATGATGTCTGGCAAAATTCTCCTAACCGCTTGTTTGGTTTTTGTTTATTGCACTCCATAGCGGTTTTAAATCAATTTGATATACAAATCTAGGGACCTAGATAAATACCACAAATACCATGAAATACTTTTCCAGTCAATATCGTCATGTTTGTTTGTCAATCTGAATATTACCTGCGGAATGACCCTAGCAAAAACCATTTTGCAAAATAATTTTTTTTATCGGTTTCATACGAATATAAACTCCGGATTCTGTTCGCTGGCTCTTTTTTTCGGATCTAAGTACAAGGCTTTACAAAAGGAACTCGAGTTTTGCCCGAAAATCTATAACTAGTGTAGTGTAAACAGGCTATAAAAATCGGGGAATATGATTTTCATCGGTATTTTTACGGTATATTTAGAAACTGTGACGGTATATTTCGGTAGGGTGAGGGTCCGCAATCAAGCAATCAAATAAGATGATAGAAAATACAAGTTAAACGAAGCAAGAACGACAGCTATGGCATCCACAGGTTTGCTGGTAGTATCCAACATTAAGCACCTGGGCAAATCCCTGCGGAGCATTGAGAAATATGTCAGCTCAGTTTACATACACCTGAATGTGACAGGGTCAACGTCCAACTCATCGCCTCCTCCGCCCGTCTGGGGTCGTCTGATTTCGCAGTTGTATGCCAACAGCAGCAGTTATGTAGGCAATCAGATCGATCTTCGGGTGCTGGTCTCCCCGCTGAGGCCCGGCGTCGACGCACCTCTGAAGTTGCGCAAGCCCGTGGACCTGATATTCTCGGATGCCCACCATCCGGAGTTGTGTGACAAGCTTCGGGCTGCCCTCAACATAACCAAGCCCACCATCTTCTTAGAGGACAGCAGCTCCACGGATCTGTGCTCGCAGGAAGACAAAACGCAGACCCACAAAATGTATCCGTCGGTGGTCCTGGGCGGAACCTTCGATCGCATTCATTTGGGTCACAAGATATTCCTCACGCAGGCGGTGCTGCGCACTTGCAAGCGTCTGGTGGTAGGCGTAACGACAGCCGCCATGACAAAGTGTAAGTTTTGAATGAGTCGGCAATAGTTTCTTATCTATTACTCACCTTACCTTCAGCGAAGACTCTGCCCGATCTGATATTACCCGTGGAGGAGCGTATCGCCTTGTTGCGGGAGTTTCTCACGGACATCGACAGCACGCTGCAGTATGAGATTGTGCCCATCGATGATCCCTTCGGGCCGACGCAGCATGATCCGGACATGGACATGATCGTGGTCAGCGCCGAGACCCTGCGCGGCGGTCATAAGGTCAATGAAATTCGCTCCAGCAAGCAGCTCCGGGAGCTGGACATCTTTGTCATTGACATCGTGGAGAGCAATGTCAGCGATGGCATCCACGAAACGAAGATCAGCTCCAGCAACACTCGCATAGATCTGTTGGGCTCGCGTTGGCGAAAGCCGGATCCGCGTCCCCAACTGCCTGCTCTGCCGCACATCATTGGCCTGACGGGGGGCATTGCCTCTGGAAAAAGCAAAATGGCCGAAAGGCTGAGCGATATGGGCGCCCACGTCATAGACTGCGACAAGGTGGCCCACGATGTGTACGAGCCGGGTCAGGTGTGTTACAACAGGATTGTGAAACACTTTGGGGAGGAGATTCTCTCTAGCAATGGTCGCATCGATCGAGCCAAGCTTGGTCCTCTGGTCTTTGGCAATCCCCTAGAGCTGCAGGCCCTCAATGACATTGTCTGGCCGCAGCTGATAGAGGAGGTCAACAGACGACTGGATGCCTTGAGAGCTGGCACCGAGGTGCCCAAGGTGGTGGTACTGGAGGCAGCAGTGTTGTTGAGAGCCCGCTGGGAGGGCAACTGCCATGAGGTGTGGTCCATGATAGTACCGCCTGAGGAGGCGGTGAAGCGGGTAATGGAACGGAACGGCCTCAGTGAGGTGGAGGCCAGAAAGCGTCTGTGCAGCCAGGTGCCAAACCATGAAATTGTGGCCAAATCGCATGTGATTTTCAGTTCGCAGTGGGACTATGACTTTACCCAAAAGCAGGCGGAACGGGCTTGGAAGATGCTTAACCGTGAACTGGACTCGCATCACAGCAGCAGTCTGTAACTTTTTGACTTCTCTACTACAGGGGATATTTTGGGATGTGGAATTGTTGTTAAATCGTTTTTTATATGATTCTTTATGCTTATTTGTAAGTCGAAAGTTTAATAAGAAATGCCGAGAAAACATTGGAAAAACGTTAAATTTGAATATTACTTAGTTATTTATTAGTGGCTTTCACCCTTCTTGCCGGCCACACGCTTAAAGTCGTTCATCTTGGTTGTCATGATTGGGGAGCCGATAAAGCCAATATAATCTATCTGCGTCACATCGCCGCCCGACTGATTGTTCTTCACAAAGATCTGTATGTTTTGTACATTCTGGAATTTCACATAGCGCAGATTGACTGGTGCTCCGTTCTCCAGCTCCTTCTCGGCCAAGCTATTGTGGATGTGAGAGGAGGAAAAGCCATTAAAATATAAGATCGACGGGCAATGCAAAAGCAAGCTTACGTCAAATCCTGAACGCTGCTCATGGACTCTGCCATATCAAAGTCAATGGTACGCGGCTGATTGATGAACAGCTTCACATCCTTGGGACCCAGCTGCGACGGGGCCTTGAACTTTAACGAATGGATCTTTACGGCCTGGTTAAAAGTGATGGACAAGATTAGCTGCTCATCGCAGTCGGACTGCAAGTAGCCGCCGGCTGAGGCCAGGGCATGCTTGAGATTGTGATCGTCAGCCTCATTCAGACACTCGCACTCCTGCTTCGAGATGAATGTATTGAGCTCCATCTGCGCGTTTAAATTGTATTATTATTATTTGGGATTGTTTATTTTGCTGCCCGCATTTGGATGATCTTACCAGTCCCTGGCCATAATCCTCTCCGGCTTCTTCGCCGCTGCTGGTGCCAATATGTTCCTGAATCTTGGCCTCCAGCCCGTTGACGTCAGCGCCCTGAATTCGATCAATTTTGGTTCTGTTTCTGTAGAATATGAACGTGGGCATTGCCGACACACCCTGGCCGGCGGCTGTGTCCTGGCACTTGTCCACATCCACCTTCAGGAAAATGGCATTTGGGTACTTATTGGGGAACAGCTCGAAAATCGGTGCTATCCTTTGGCAGGGGCCGCACCAAGTGGCGGTGAAGTCCACCACTACTAATCTGACGCCAGCCTGGGCCAATTCAGCTTGGAAGTGTGATTCGTCGTTAATAACACGAACAGCCATAGTATAGTTAATTTGTTTAATTGCGATTGGAACCGACCGAAGATGACTGGGCATCTGTGTGCAGTGTGACCGTAATTATCGATAAAAAATACCATCCGACAATCAGAAATATACCATAAGTTACGGTCTCAGTTTAAAAATATACCGTAAAAATACCGACGAAAATTATATTCCTCGATTTTGATATCTGTTTGCTACCTTTTTAATACCCTTTTACTTTGATTAATGTTAAAATTCGCACATATTGATATTTTTTTACCCATTAAAGCATTTGATTAGTATCCTGTACATACATCTCGATTCCGATTTATATTTTTAGTATCAGCAAGAGCACTAGAAACTGTAGAATTTCCTTGAGGTAGCTTTAAAACTAAACATTTCCTCAATTCTATAATTTCCATTTCCTAAGGGGTATGCAAAATGTTTTTAATTCCGTGCCCATGTTGCGGGACAATGTCGCTCATTTCGCGGCACATGTTGTTGGCCCATACAAAATAAATTTTGGCAACGGTAATACCCTTTTTACATTAGGGCGCATCATTGGATTTTTACGTTAAATGGAACATGCGACAATGATGCCCATAAAAGCCCTGTAGCTAGAAGAAGACAATGATGCGGCCGCATGATACAACATTCGGCGCATCATTCGCAAGTGTTACCGTATTCTAACAAGTATTTTTACAAAATACTGAAATTATTCGGGGTTTCGACGCGGTATCGGGGTATTTTTGTCGAATCAAACAATAAATTCAATTTAAAGTTGAGCGGCCAAACCATTCTGATTGCAAGCAACAAAATGGTAACACAAAGACTTGCAGGGTCTTTTGGGACGCGCTGATTCCATCTTTAAAAGTGACACTTGAAAATTAAAGTCAGCAGCACGTAATTTTTGTTCGGTGGAGCCAACAATAGGTGACAAAATGATGCGGATATGATGCGGCCTAGGTGTAAGCGCCTGGCATCATTTTTCCGCACCTTCGAGATGCGGTAGTGTAAAAAGGCTATAAATGAGCATGTAACGTCAGAATTTCCCTAGGGATGAATAAGGAAATTGTTGGGATGATGTTGCCTCCACAAAATTCTTCCACAAAATCCCTCAAAAGGCCCAATAAAATATACGGTCTGACCTAACATATTTGTCGATTTTGATAATCCGTCTTATATTAATAGCTAGCCAACATCTAATGCACTGACCACATAATTTTAACTGACAAATTAATCAATTTTCTACGAGATTGGCAAGTTTTCCTCCTTGGCAAAGGTCTAAAAACATCGAAAACATCAAAGCGCCGATTAGGTTCTTCAGAAATACCAGATGATAACAAATGACAAATTAAAATACTTTTGGCACAATTTTGACATAAAAAAATTCCATTAAGTATTTAAAATACCATATATGGTCACGCTGTCTGTGTGATGAATACGCGGATTTATTGATACAATATATGGTCATACCCTCAAAAAATTACCAAAATATACCATCTCATTTTCAAAATATACCGTAAATATACTGATGGAAAAAGAATTTTTGGTGAAATATTGTAACAAAACAGTATTTTCGTTTATCATCATTGTTTTTGTTTCATTCATTCTTTTCTTTCTTGCTTAGTTATAATTTTGTTATTTTTCTTTCTCCAGTTCATCATTTTCGCAACCGTTTTTGTCTCTTAGAATTTGTATAACAAAGAATAGATTTGAAATATATGTATTCTTGAGTCTATTTCTTATTCCGGTTTGGAGAAAATTCGCTCACAAGACACCTTGAAGCCTTTGGAAACTGGCAATGAATTTTCTAAGCATTGTCTGAGCAAAATTTGTTTGCCCTTATATATTGGCCTGATATTGATATTTACTAAAAAAATGTATAAAATAGACCATTAAACCGCTATACCCAACATATATCATTATCTCAATTAGACGGAAAAATGTACCCCAAAAGATATAATAATTCCGTAAACTTATCCCTCATTTATTTTAACAGGTTACTTGAGTTAAACATCGTAATAATACAGTATTTAAATTCTTCTTGCCGATTCATCCCATTCTTCCTCATTCTTTACAACAAAAATTACCAAGATATCTTTAACCTGAACTGCACTAAATTTCAAGTTTCATCATTTTCGGGGACTGTTCCACACAAAACTGATATTTTTCTTCTGAAAAGTTGGCAGCACTGCTGTTCATACACTGACAGCAGTATTTTTTTTGAGGCTGACATTCGGTCACACCACACGTGGTCTCATTTGTCACTGGCGAGTCGCATTTTCATTTAAGGTCGCCATTTTTAAATTACCGTAAATTGACTTCACCATGGCAGACGCAGAAAAAGAGCCCGAGAAGACTATTGCCGAAGATTTGGTCGTTACCAAGTACAAATTGGCCGGCGAAATTGTAAACAGTAAGTGCAGACTTGCAATTGCATAGTGAAAGTTACTTGTCGCTACGTGGCGCTTACACAATGCTCCCTCAATGTCCGCTTTCGCTTTGGCTGCGGCTGTGGCTGTAGCGCTGCCACGCACATACACATCGCTGGCGCAACGTTGATAAATCTGACTATTTCTGGACATTTGCCGTTTTTTAATTTTAGAAACACTCAAGGCGGTGATCGGACTCTGCGTGGCAGATGCCTCCGTGAGGGAAATTTGCACCCAGGGTGACAATCTGCTGACTGAAGAAACCGGCAAAGTAAGTTATCACTGGAATTTTCCATTGCCCGATTTCCATTTGTCCAATGATTAAAAACTTACACGCTTGAGGATATCCAATGCGAGTCGTGTGCTATGTGGGGCTGGCGGCCGCGTGGTCGCCAGGCGCACGTTCTGGGAATATTTCCCCCACGTGCCACGGGCATACTATCGCCATTGGTCCCAAAGATTCGCAGATTATGAGATCTGAGGACACATTGGCTAGTGCAAGAGTTTTTCGTTATCATTTTACAGTATTAATAAGGACAGCTTTCCCTTAGGTATACAAAAAGGAAAAGGACCTAAAGAAGGGTATCGCATTCCCAACATGCCTGTCCGTCAACAATTGTGTCTGCCATTTCTCACCAGCAAAGAACGACACCGACTACACGTTAAAGACCGGCGATGTCGTTAAAATGTATGTAGAAGATTTTTGCCAATTACCCTGCGCTTAACTTATCCCAGATCTTATTTCATTCTAAAGTGATTTGGGCGCCCACATTGATGGTTTCATCGCCGTGGCCGCCCACACAGTTGTGGTTGGTGCCAGCGCAGATCAGAAGATCAGCGGACGCCATGCTGATGTCATCCTGGCCGCCTACTGGTCCGTTCAGGCTGCATTGAGGTTGCTAAAGTCCGGCGCCAATGTAAGTATTCCAGCCGTAAAAGCCAATGTTCCGTCTGCAGGCAAAGCTAAATGGCTGCTGCTATACCCTTTTGCACAGTACACCCAAACGCCTGCAGATATCAATTGTCAATTTCGTGAACTGAACAAGTTTATATGCTAGAAATGTTCGGTCTTTAAAGTTGTCTACATACTAAAATAGAATAAAAAACTGTCGAAATCTGTATTACATGGAGGCGATTTAATAATTGTCCTTATTTTCTTGCAGAACTATGCCATCACCGATGCCGTGCAACAAATCAGCGAATCGTATAAGTGCAAGCCGATTGAGGGCATGCTGAGCCACGAGCTGAAGCAATTCAAAATCGATGGCGAGAAGACAATTATACAGAATCCGAGCGAGGCGCAGCGCAAGGAGCACGAGAAGTGCACTTTCGACACGTACGAAGTGTATGCAATCGATGTGATTGTTAGCAGCGGCGAGGGCGTGGTTAGTAATCCTTAATAGTAGCTATACTATACCAACCTTCTGTTCGATGATTAAAAACAACGCGCTTGAGGCTGGCCAAGCAAGGCTAAGGCGTCATGACATGCAAGCGTCTTGTACGCTCGGCGGGCTTTGGTTTGTAAGCCCGGCACGTGTCCAGCGCCAAGGCTGCGCTGGCTGCTGGCCGGAGATTGTTAGATTATGAGATCTGAGAACGCCATATCTACACTGAGAATCCCATTCAAGTGCATTCGAGATTATTGGCTAAGAATATGTAATTGTGTTCCAGGGACGTGAAAAGGACACCAAGGTCTCCATCTATAAGAAGTCGGAGGAGAACTACATGCTCAAGCTGAAGGCATCCCGTGCTCTGCTGGCAGAGGTGAAAACAAAGTACGGAAACATGCCTTTCAACATCCGCAGCTTCGAGGAGGAGACCAAGGCACGCATGGGCGTCGTCGAGTGTGTCTCGCACAAGATGATTGAGCCCTTCCAAGTGCTGTACGAGAAGCCAAGTAAGTTCGACTCACGAAAGTTTACTAATAATTGGCAAAACTTAATTCCGGATTTGGTTCACCTTTTGGCTATCAAACACGGCCAGACATTTTGCCAGAGCAAACCCCAGGCCTTGGCGTCTTCAGCAGTTGCCACAAAATGGCCTCTGTCTGAACATGCCATTGCCACACTCCAATCCAAAGACAAACCACAGGACACGTGAGAACATTCAATTATTGTACTTTTATCATTGCAGCTGAGGTTGTGGCCCAGTTCAAGCACACGATTCTGCTCATGCCCAATGGCGTTAATCTTGTCACCGGCATACCATTCAATGTGGACAGCTTCGCAAGCGAGTACAGCATTGCGCAGGAAGAGCTGAAGGTATGATCATATCGCTTACGACGGGATCTCGATCGTATCTAATTCTCATTTGCATTTTAGACACTGGTCGCACAGCCACTGGGACCCGTCAAGGGCAAGGGAAAAGGGAAGAAGGCATCTGCTGCGGCGACCAAAGTAGATTCCGCGCCGGCGCCCGTTGAAGCCAAGGCATAGATAGAACCGATCGACTCCTAAACATCTATGAGCATCCACGAGAACAACAACAACTAACGCGCTGCCTACTGCTGCCGCCGCTCCTTCATAAGACCCCCAATTCAAGCCCCCTCCTTCAATTACCCAATTTTGACAAACTACCGGCAAACAGATCGAAGTTTTTTTTTATTTCTACACACACGCCAGGGAAGACATTAGCATTTCCTTCCCTACCTACCCTCCTTCCAGCATTAATGTGGTGCAGCCACCACCTGAGGTCGCCCTTACTTTTACCTCTTTTAATATACTTTATTATTGTAATGCGAGCGCCCAGGGGACTGCGACTGTTTTCGTTTAAATCGGTTTTACAACGAATAATGCAAGAACTGTCGTCAAATTGTAACAATTTTAACGCTAAACATGATCTTTAAATATAATTCAAGATGAAACAAAACAAAAAACGTTATCAACGCTGCGTAGTAGGTATTAAATAAAATTAACTTTTTCTATAAAAAAAAGAAACACCGATAAATACAATCCTGGGGTTTCATGATAAATATCGACTAATGATCGACAGCTATCTAAAATAACTTTGTAACGGCAAAAACAGAGAAAGCCTTATGGGAAAAGCACGCAGTGCGAGCGAGAGGGATACATACTATATACGTTAGCTTGGTTTTCAAGTTAAGCTGGGAGCAGCGCTGCGGCAGAATTGATCGATTGGCCTGGATGACGTTTTGTGTTGTCACAAATAGTCAAATAGCCTTCATCTTCCATTGTTCCTCGACTAATGGTCAGGAGATGTGCCTGGAGGCGGCTATGAACACTAGTTATACGTTTTGTCTCTCATTCTATCTCTTTCTATTCGCCGCAAAGATTACAAATTCTCATCTCATAAGGCTATTACTGATCATTTTCGATAATTTATCAATAGTTTCCATATGTAAAATACGAGAAAAAACTAGTAAAGCCCTGCATGAAAGGGCAATCGAATGGATTCGGTATTTCCTTCGTTCGGTCCGATATCGGATTCAGCTCTCTCATAACTTCGACTCGCTTACTCGAAACGGACTGAACGAAGCTGGTCTCGTAATTTTTACTGTGTCAGATCCGAGATCTTCCCTCTCAATCTCCCCTTGATTTTCTGGTGGAGAGAACGACATAGCAATATTTATTTTAGAGACATACAAACGAAACTGGCTGATGTTAATCCACAGTGCTTGGATTCGGTTTTCAGCGATTCGGGGTTATTCGAATCTGACTGAAGACAGGATTGGTAATGATCGAACGCATTGAAGGGTCATAAGTGTAGCTGTAATTTTACGAATAAATAATCACATAAAAATATCCAAATTCACTCAAAAACCAGTGTTTAATATAAAAAGTTGTGAAATTCTTCCATTGCTCTGCTTCAACTATTTTGAAACTGTTCAAAATAAAGAGCTTCTGTTCTGCTGTTGTTAGCCCGCTGTTGCGAGACCCGAATCCTCACGGAAAATCGAAGTCACTTTCTTCCTTTCTTTTTTTTTTTCTTACAGCTGCTGCAACTTCTGATATAAGAAGCGTAGGCAGGACTAATACAAATTTTTGTTAGTTTTTAAACTATGATTTCAAGATCTCCTTCATAGCGCAGTTGTTGCAGAATAAATGCACTCGAGGCTCTATTGTTTTTATTTGATACGATTTAATTTAGTTTTTTTGATGTTCACATTCACATTTTACAATTGTAATTTAGGTTTCTTGCATCTGGCGTTTTTTTTTGCGTTTTTAGTTTAAATTTTACACAGTCTCATCTTTGAACTCTTGTAATACGAAAGTTGCAAGAATAACTTCGTAACTGCTGCCGCTTAGCCAAGCCCACCACCCCCTCCCTTTACCACACCGCCTGCCGCCAAACAACGAAAGAAATACGAGTATGCTGATAATAGATTGAAGCAGGGTAAGAGGAGGACCTTTGACTATAAAATGTTGTGTGGGATCTCATAGCCTGCCGTTTGCTTAGTCCTATCTATAGGTGGATTCTATAGTTCTCGTGATCATCTACTATTGCAAGCGGCAGCTCCCCATGCAAGACTAATTATCAACATGCGCATCCATGGGCGCCGAGGCTGTGGCATTGTTTGTCTTCTCCGGCGAGTCCACGTAGATTTTGAGCGCTCGCTCGCGGCGCTGCGAGTAGCGTGTGGTGGTCACACAACCCAGTCGATCCAGGCGAGCCTTCTCCTTGGCATCCATCTGGCGCCGCTCCTCCAGTGTCAGCTCTCGCACGGGTATGCTCTTATCTCTGTGGAGGGATATACAAATTAGTGAGTGCTTTTGTCACCTCTCTACTCTTCGTTTCTTTCGTCACTAACTTGTACAAGAAAATGCTGCCCGCCTGTGTGGTGCTTAGCGGATACTTGTCCCTGGTTGTCGGCACCGAGTACCAGCTAGTGGACTCGTTCACACTGAGCGCTGATATGCTTGTGCAGGGGAAGTTACTGTTCACCTGCCGGAGAAGAAATCAAATCAATGCGATAATTCAGTTCACATGTGGTACGTGTGGAGTAGAGCTCTCCTGCATGAAGAGGTAACCGAATCAATTCGTTGGTATTCAGTATTCGCTTCGTTTAGCTTCGCTAGACTCAGCGATTTAGCTGACTGAGCGGACTGAACAAAGCCCGTCCCGTCATTCCAAAATGTTCGGTTTTTTTCTCGCTTCTGCATTCGATTTTCTGGCAAATAGAACGAGACAGCAACACACAAATTCGCTGGTTTTTTTGCCTGGTTTTTTTGACACTGCAATTTCATTTGTTCCTTCTGACTATAATAATGATCCGATCTAAACCGGATTCGGAAATCTGGTAGATATGGCCGGTTTTCTCGTATCTTCAAAATGTTGCATGCCATTGTGAAAAGACTTAACTTGTAACATAAATCGTTGAGTATCAGGTATAAAAAAACCGAATGTGTATACCCGAAGGTTCACGAACTCCGTAGAATGTTTTGAGTAATTTCAGAGACTGATTTTGCTGATAATAATCCGCAGGGCTTAGAGTCGGTTTTTAGTGATTCAGGGTCATTCGAATTTGTAGTGATCGAACGCATTGAAGGGGTATCAGTATAGCTGTGATTTTATGAATACTGTGGATTCATGCATAGCTGTAGTGTGAAGAAACCTACCTTCATGTAGCTCAATTTTTCTACTGTGATGTTGCTAATCTCCGACAATGATTGCCTAATCTCGCTGTCCTCTGAAAATAAAAGTAAACGTATAACCCATCTCCTATACAGCTTTCATGCCTTGAGACTTACTATCCAAAGTGATTTCCTGGAATTTACCAAACTCCAGCTTGTTCGGACACCAGCGCCTCACGAATATAGTGAGAGAATCATCCTTGGGCTGCGGATCGACACCCTCCTCGCACTCTTGCAGAATAAACTGAAATGGAATACAAATAAGCACAGATTCAATAAATGAGATGCGCTCTGGAACTCACCTCCGTAGTGACTGTAGAGCTGATGTCGCTGAACAGGGCCTCATCGTTGGCCAGTATCTTGATGGAGCTGCGACCTCCCTTCAGCCACATGCGACAATTGTCTACCGTGAGGGTGGAGTACTTGGCATCCATGCGATGCAGCTTCGCCACCAGTTCTTGCTTGGCCTGCTCCACGGTAGTGCTGGCATTGTACACCCACTCACAGGCGCAGGGCAGCCGTGAGGTTTCGTTGTCCACATCAGCCAGTCGCAAGAACTGAATCTTCGCCTTGTACTCGTCCGACTGCAGGGTCTTGCCCAGCTCCACGGTCAGAGTCTCGCCCTCGGTGAGGAAGACCAGCGAGTTGGTCTGGCTAATGGATACGTTGTTCTCATGTTTCCTCTGCAGCTTGAAATAGGCGCTGGGCACCTGGATCAGCTGCTCAATGTGCTGCTTGAAGGCAGCCATCCGCATGTGCTGGCCCACCAGCAGTTTGTAGGCGCGGGTGGGTTTCCTCAGCTGTGCCTCATCGTCGGACTGATGGCCCGAACTGGAGCTACTAGTCACGTCCACGCACTCCACCTTGCAGGCATGGAAGAAGTGCGTTGTGCTCGTGGGCAGGAGGATGGGCTCCACGGCGTCTGCGGCCGTGTAGCTGCCATTGCAATAGGCATGCACGCGCATCATGGCATCGTGGGAGGCGGCCTCATCCTCGGGACTAGACAATTGCGGTGAGTGGCTGGTGGAGCTTACTTGACTGTCGCCACCGCCGCGATTCGTTATGTTGTCGGCCTCAACCAGAGTGCGATCCCCATCGCTCAGGCTGCTGTCCTCCGAATTGGACTCTTGGCCATGGCTTGGCTGGTTAACGAGCTCCAGCAAATCTCGCTTGTAGCGCCGCCACTCAGAGTCATCCATCCCTGAACCCACGCCATTCATCATGGCGGCATCCACAACATCTGCACCGCTGCTAGGAGGAGTCTGCAAATCGGGAGATTAGGGCTAGAGGCTTGAGATAACTGAAAGAACAACTCACCTCGAGGCGGCACTCGCTAATTGGCACGCCCAACATCTCGAGGCTGGCGGCGTCTGTGTTGGGGACATTCAAGTAGAAGTATGTAATATATTTGAATTGGCTGTTGGCCAGATTCTGGAGCTGCTGCTGCGCCTCCGGCGTCGGATGGGGATCGTAGACGACAAAGGCCTTGGGCACAGCGCCGCGTACGGTGGAGAGCAGGAACTGCTGCTCACTGATGTGCAGCCGCACGGCGATGGAGTGACGCAGAACGTCACTTGGCTCTCGTTCCCGCGCTGCTGAGTAAACCAGGAAGGGACCGTCCATGGCCATCGTCGATAGATCTACTACAAAAACATACCAAGTGATGCCGTCCGGCGCGTACGTCTCGAATTTCTGATCCTCGGCCCGGTACTCCAGCAGAAAGTCTAGATTGTAGTTTTGGGCGGCTCGCAGTTCTGTCAGCGCCGGATCGGTGTAGCTCTCCAGCGACTGGATTATCGTATCCATGGCCGAATTGTAGGCCACCAGTCGGCAGCGGGAAATGGGCGCAAATTGTTCGACATTCAACATCTCGTAGGCGGACGTCAGCACGAGATTAATATCAAAGCTCTGGGATAGGTAGACCCGCGTGATCTTCATCTTCTTGAGCGAGGGATTGTAGAAGTAGACGCGTGGCTTGTACAGATCCGGCAGCGCCAGATCGGTGACAGTAACGTGACGTCCGATGCGTGTTACTCGCGTTTCCTCCTCCGAATGCAGCTTCGGCAGCAGCGTCTTGATGTGTTCGGGGAAGTCTGCCGCCTTGGCGGTGTGCTCGTTCCGTTTGCCATCCACTTGGCGGTACATCAGCATGTAGGCATTGGTGCTAGAAGTGTAGGCGCTGGAGTAGTAGCTGCCATTTGGTCCGCCAAAGGAGCGTTGTATATCCTCCTGTGTTATCTGTCCCCAGAGCATAAATTACATTAAATAAAGATGGAAGACGAGATTGAAAGACGGACAATTACGACTTACTGAGGACACATTTTGGTCGTTGAAGCAGAACCATTCGTTGTTGTCAAAGTCCTTGATGTAGGCATAGTAATGACCCCCTGAGGCACTGCCCGAGTGGATCATGATGGCAAAAAGCTCATACATATACGGTCCGGAGCCCTGCTTGGCACTCTTGCTGGTGCTGCTGCTCATGTCGATGCCCTCGTCCTCGTCATTTAGATCGTTCTCGTGCTGGCTAGAGCTGGCTGTGGTTCCCACGCCGCTGCTCAGATTGTCATCCTCTATCGTGGAACCGCTGTCCGCTGTGCTGCAATCTTCCGCCGCTGTTCCGCCGTTCATTTGATACTGTTCGCCGTTTGCACTGCGATTGACGAACGTGTTCAGATTGAGCGTCTGCGGGAAGGTCACTCTGCCATGGAAAATGGAATTAATTAATGTACAACAACTGCTGGTGGGTAGGGAATCCTATGCTCGACGCTTACCTGTCGTTCAGCTTGATGCGGTTCATGGACGTGTAGTCAAAGTCGAAACGTTTCAGGTGCAGTGTCAGGATGTAAGGGAAGGACTTGAAGTGCAGTCCCTTGTGGGCATCGCACTTCTTCTTGCACTTCTCGCAGAGATACTGATTGTTCCCATCGAGAGTTTCCGGCTGGACAAAGGCGCGCAGGGCCTCCTCAATGCTGCCGTAGGCAGAGTTGCTGCCAAACGGACGCACCGGCAGCGGTATGTCCAGAAAGGTGTCCTCGCGGGTCTTCTCCGTATTGCACTCTAAACATTTCACGTAGTCATTCATCTTGCCCTCGTATAGGTTCGAGATGAGATTTGCCTGCTTGGTGTTCTTGAACTTTTGCTCCAATGCATCGAACATAACGCGACACAGCTCCTGGATGTCATGTTGTTGCCACGCCTCCGTCGAGTCCCAGCCAAAGCTTCGCGTCAGATCCGTGGTCTCCACCGAGGACTTGGGCGATGTCTGAAGATTGAGGAACAGCTTCTGCAACTGATATGGGATGTTTTTCGCCTCGTTGTCGTTGTCGAACTCCCATCGGTACAGGGCGTTCCTGAACTCTGGCGTCATGTAGAGCGCCTGCAGCAGACTGTTCAAATAACAGGTCATGGCCTGATTGACCAGTCCCACGTATCCCTTGGGGCCAGCAGTGGGGCGAGGCTCAGCTTCCGTGGTGGCCGATGCCACTAGATCTGCCGCCGTGGAGTTCATGCGCTGCCACGAGGGCAGTTCGTCGCCGCCGTATTTGCGCCGATAGAACTTTGACAGACCCGAAACTTCGCCTGCATCAGCCCCACCTTCTGCCTGGTCACCCTCACCGACCGGGCCCTCACCATCGCCGACTGCTGGTCCAAAGTCATAGCCGGCACCCATCAGCGTGGGACTGGCCGAGGCGCCCAGGGCCAGGTCATCGTCCGACAGTGGTTCTGCATCCGAGACGGGACTCACGTTGAACAGTTCCGAGGGCAGATCGTCGACGGGCGACATCAGTTCATGATTCACCGTCTTGTTTATCTCGTCCATGGGCAGGGCGTAGCAGGCATCGCTGGTGGTTTTCTCATCGTCCTTGAAAACTAGTTTTGCGTGGACCGGACTGATGTCAGAACTTTCTTCTGGCCTAACATCAGTAGCTTCCTCTGGTTTGACCTCAGTAATGGTCTTTGACCTGTCCTGTGAGCTGCCGCGTGCCTTAGGCTTCTCCTCTGAGCTTCCGCCTACCTTTGGACTCTCGCTTGAGCTTTTGCTGGGCTTCGGCTTGTCCTCTGAGGTGCCGCCTGCCTTTGGCTTCTCCTCTGAGCTGCTTCTGGACTTTGGCTTGTCCTCTGGGGTGCCGCCTGCCTTTGACTTCTCCTCAGAGCTGCCGCCTGCCTTTAGCTTCTCCTCTGAGCTCCCGCCTGACTTTGGAGTCTCTTCTGAGCTTGCCCCTGACTTGGTACTTGGAGCAGAGTCCTCGCTGGCTGGCTTTGTCTTGCTCGGTGACGATGAGCCCGATGATGACTTCTTTTTTGTCTTTTCACCCACCTTTTTCTTCTTCTCGCCAGTGGCTGAGGTCTTGGACTTCTGATCGCTGGACTTTGCGTTTGGGTCCTTTGGGCGCAGGCTGATCAGAACCTGAGCCTTCTTCATGGGCAGCTCGAAGCGCTTAGCCACATCGCCATCCCAGCTGCCAGAGGGCAGCAGTACCAGATGGTTCTTCTGCTGTCGCTCAAAGCCGTTCACATCGAACAGCAGCTGAGTGTCCAAGGCGTTTAAGTGGACCTTTTGGGGAGCAGAACGAAAGGTATATTAGAAGGCGTTTGGGTCAGCTATGGGAAGCTATAGGGGACTCACCAGATCCTTCCCCTCATGGGGCTGTAGGATAAGTTCAAACTTTCCGTAGGGAAACTGGGTGCCAATCAGTTCTATGACCCGCTGGACCGTAAAGTGCGGCCGCACCACCACATTAATCTTCTTTTGCTCCGAGCCTGGGGTCTGGTCGAAGACAGAAACGGTGCACTGCTCGATCTCCTTGTCTGTCATCTCGTGGCTCCTAGGTGTTTTCAAGCAAAAAGCTGGAGAATGTCCTGCGTTTGTAAACGTGAATAAAGATAGAGAGTGAGAGACTGTGAGAGTGAGTTAGGGAATTTTGAAATGTATTTATTTGTGGAAAATAAATTAAATGAAATCTAAGGAGTTGTCATTTCACTTATTCAACGTGTTCCAATCCCTGACAAGTTGCTGGTCATGATGATGACGAGCCTTCTGCTGCTGTACGTAAATAAGGAAGAGAAAGCCACGAAATGCTATGAAATGTTCTTGGTTTGCGACCTCAATCGAAAGCAACAGAACCAAGAAAACTCTCCGCCTTCAATAGCCTCCTCCTCCTCCATCCATCCATTCCCATCCATTGACGTGCTTGGGTGTACGCTTTTCGCGCCTTATTTGTACGCGACGCGCCAGTTGTTGCCACCACATATATAACCCACCGTCCACCACCCAGGCCTTCCAAAATCGACATTATGACTAACGCGCAGCGGAATTTCATAAACAATCAGACCCGGACAGACCCGTTGCTGGATGGCAGGCTGGCTGGCTTCGGAGGATGGCCTGAGGAACAGATTATTCCGGAACGTCGTCGGCAGTCTGCCTCTTTTGCCTTCATTTTTCGACTAACGTCATCATAATTGCCACGGAGAATGCATAAATTTCGTGGCAAATGTCATTTTCATTCTCCGTTCGCTTCTTTGTTGGGCAGAGCAGAACAGAACAAAACAGCCAGTGGCGCTGCAGCATTGCGGCATTGCGGCCCCCACCCACTCTCCTGACATTGTAACGGAAGTTGTACCAATATTTTTGTCGAATATTCCGGCAATGCGCAAATAGCCTCCTGGCAGTGGCAGTGCCCAGTGGCAGTGGGCAGGCAGCAGGGGGTGAGTTTTCTCATATATGCCTACATATGTATGTACATATGTATGAATAAATTACTTTTTTATACTATAAATAATAATTGTGGAATTATGATAAATCTAGAAAAAGCAGATGGCAGTGGATGATAATTAACGCAGTTATCGATTATCGATGAACAAGGATATATGTAACGGATCTATTTGCAGCGCGCTTCGTAGATAATTTTCGGTGATTTAAATTATTCAACATCTAATTAGAAAAGTCCAAAGCACTTTGCTGCCTTGCTTTGAATATTTGCAATGTTTTTCCAATTTCCAATTTACAAAAATAGCCACAAACATTGCAGCAAGCATGCCAGAGAGAGAGAGAGAGAGTGAGATGAGATGCAAGTGGATGCACGCCAATCGGCAATATAAATGTGATGCTGCTATTTCAAACACATGTTGGATGTTGGATGGTCCAAAACACGACGGGCAAAGGGAGAGAGTGAGATGGGGATCAAAAAAATGCTAATATACCGTCGAGCAGCAGCAGAAGTCAAAATAAAGAAAAAATCGTGCTGCTAAAAATAAAATCAAGCGGCGACAGCGACAACGACACATCGAAATGGACGGAAAAAGCAACCAAGTCGAGAGAAAAAAAGAAACGAGCAGCAAGCAAAATATTCAAAGCAGCCGTTGGGTTGGGAGCGTTTTGAATACGCGTATATCTGGCTATTTGTAAATGCGAAGGTTCTTTAGAGAGAGAGGGAAAGAGAGATCTGCATCTCGTACGCCTATCAATCAGAATGGGTTCGAATTTTCAACACTTTTTGGCCGCCCTCTCAGCATTATTTACATGATGACGATGATCTTTCGGCAAATGTTTCTTCTTTTTTATATTTGTTTTGAGAATTACAGAAACGATATCGCGACTTATCTATTCGAGCACTCATACGACGGTCTATTCGACTGAAAGCAGGAAAGCGTGGTATGCCTTGCATATATGTTGTATGTATTTGTGCTATTTCTGAAACTATTTTGGTACTGTGAAATCTTTTGGGGCTTGTGGGGGCTAACACGTCCACACAAACAGTACTGGTACTAATGGGGCAGGCAGGCTGAACGAACAGAGATATGCCATCTCTGCCGGAAATCGTTGCTATGTTGCAGCAGCAGTATATTATGTTATGGTATGGTATGTATGTATTGCTTGAAATCCAACAAGTCATATGCATATTGGAGAAAAAAAACCATTCCGCACTGTGATCTGATCTGATCCCATTACGAAAGCACTCTACAGATTGTCCCTATTTATAGAACGATTCCTCGTTGTATTTAGAAACTTCAGTTGGGAGTTCGCGCAATGTTGAGTGAAACGATACCATACATACGTATATGTATGCACAAATCTTCTATCCGATTATATGTGTGTACACTCGATGTTTACCGTCTGATTGCTCCGAGATCTTTCCGAACTAAAAACCGCCGTCAACGCACGACATCGTTCACGCGTGTACTGGCCGATTTCAAAGATATCTTTTCTATCTATGCCCAACACAACGATCCGGCGGCGCCCCACAGTTCGGCAGTTCAGTTCAGTTCTGACGCTGATCTGTTCCGATTGTTCGCGAATAGCCGCCCATCCGAGTGCGCTACGATTTCATTCCAACGAGCCCTGCCCTGCACTGGATGGGAAGCCTTGGATGCATCATCATAACTCCATATATACATACCATTTATAGCTCAAGCGCGCTCACAAACTATATTGATAACGATTATCGCACAATACAAATGACTGAAAAGGGATGGTGGGTGGCGTTCGGTTCGGGTAGTTCCCTTGGAGACTGCAAAGTCCCCAACCCGGGGCGGATTACTCAATGAATATAGTCGATGGATGTTGGATGGGACTGTGTGAGCACAGCGATGAATTTTTAGCGAAAGTGCTATGCTATGTTTATATTGTAGATGCGCTCCCAATTGCTTCTGTCTCTCTTTCTCTATCTATGTCTTCTGTATCCGTAGGAATGAATGACTATTTTTATTAGGCTGCAGCTGCAATTGCGGTTGCGGCTGCGACTGCTGCAATTGTTGTTGGCGGTGGCACTGGTGGAGGCAATGGAATCCTTTCTACGTGCCGCAACTAGCGCCATGACTAAGAGGCACTGACCATGCCGGCGGGGCGGCAATAGTTATATACGTCTAGAGGGGAGCAAAAGCAGAAGCTGAATGCTTTCTTTTCATATGAAAACTTGGACGAATTTCGTTTTGCGCAATACTTATGGGGAGGGGAGGGGAGGAGTGCGCCGCCTCCCAGTGGGTGGGCCGATCGGTCAAGGTTTTGCTTCGGAACGTGACACGCAGCATATGTGTATGCTTGTGTGCTGTGTGTGTGGGACTGTGTTAGCGGTTTTGTTATTGCATTTGCGTGTTGTTTTGGCCAAAAAAAGTACACTTTTTGCGTCCTTCGATTCTGGATTTCGATTCCGTCGAATAGGCGTCCATATGCCGAAAAAAGTGTCTGCCTACACCGATGCCGCCTCTGTTCGGGTATTGTATTTTCTATCTGTATGTGTGCCTCACCTCCTTCTTCTTCAGCGGCTCCACTCACCTCAACTATAAGTGTGAAAATACTGCAGTGTTTTTGCGGTGTGTGTGTGTGAGGGGGGGGTGCGGCAATCCGTGCGGCTGTACGGCTTGTTCCTGGCGTACAATGGTGTCATCCACGCAATATATCTAAATTTGGTTAAAATAAAACTCGACTCGACATTTTAAAAATTGTTTTTTGTTGTTCGTTCGGCTGCGGCTGCGGTTCAGTGTGACCGCTGGTTTATGGATACAATATACGGTCCGACCATCAGAAATATACCGACATAAACCGTCTCATATTCAAAATATATCGATAAGAATACAAACTTAGCCCACTTAACCCCCCTATTTAAGCCGATGAGCAACTTGAGTTAAACCGCGTTAAGCCGAGTTAACACTGTATGTAAATTCTTTTTATAGATCCATCATATTCTTCCCACGATACCTTTCACCTGAACTGCGATAAAATTTGGTAGTTGTCCAGAAACGTTCTAACATTTATTTGAGTATACTCAGGTATATACATAGGTACTGGACGATTGTCCAATTTCGAAATATCACAAGTCAGATCGACCCACAAATAGCGTAGAAACATACATACGTACATATGTATGCTGGTAGTCTAGATTTAAGCAGGTTTCAAAGCATCTTGTACAAACAAACATCAAATATGTAGTTACCGTGTAGTTACGAAGTAAAAACTGGAAATTTGACTGACCTTATTTTGTTTAAACCTTTTTTATAGGCAATCAAATAAAAAAAGATAAAGAAAATTAGCCAGTCGTATAGAAAACTGATTCATCAGTCGGTTAAAATTGTATGTTCAGGGCTGAGGGTCTTAGCTAGCTAGTTATTTTAAAACGAATATCAAAACGATCAAAACGAACGAACGACCCATCGAAGACCATACACTTAACGACAGTAATGAAACTTTAAGAATTTTAGCGCAGTTCAGGTGAAAGATATCTTGGTAAGTTTTTTCTAGGAAAGAGGAAGAATAGGATGAATCGATGGATCCAAGGTATACTAAACAAGGTAGGCTTATAGAGAGGAATAAGAAGTTGTTCAAAATGACAGCAGAGAGAGAGAGAGAGAGACTCACAAATGCGTTGTGAGAAAGAGTCTCAAAGGAGTAAAAAGTCAAAGGGAACAAGAAAAAATTGTCCGCGAAGATGCTTCCCTCACAACTGCTGCAGGCAGACTGAAATTTATGGAGTTACACAGAGAGCGAGAGAGCCGATAAGCCTACCTTGCTTAGTATACCTTGGATGGATCTACAAGAAGGATTTGCAAACAGTCTTATTTTCCGCGGTTAAGCTCAAGTAAGCTCATCTGTTTTAGAGGGGGCTTAAGTGTGTTAAATTCGTTCACATATTTATCGATAAGTCCGATATCCACTAATATTCTAACTGTATATATATATATAAATATATATGTATTTTTAACGCGCTGGCGACGTAGGGTCGCATATATATTAAATAAACTGGAGAACGGCGAGCAAACGGCATTCGCAGCTAGCTTAAGCTTGATTGACCAGGAATTTGTTTATAATGTTGGTTGTGACATAGAGTTATTTGTGCAGAAACGGTTGAGCAGTGGGTAAGAAACCAATCTAGAACCTTTGCCACGAGAATGGTAATGCGTGAGTGTGAGTGCGTGCGAACGGCTGTGTGTGCGTGTGTATATGTGAAGTATTGGCCAGCAGCTGGTGTGGCGCTGCAGCCCCAACAACAACAACAACAAATGCTTTGTGTAACCGGGTTCCCACCTGAAAAAACAACAGGAATTGCAACGCGGAAATATGTAACCAGAAAAAAAAGCAGCAACAACAACAACTAGAAGATGCAATGTAGTACGAGTTTTGTGGGCCTTTCGTGCAGATATTACCAGTTTTGCAAATGCTACACAATTTCGAGTTTTCCCAGCTGCCACAGCAACAACACAAACCCCAACAGCAGCAGCAGCAGCACAGCACTCTTGCAGATTTTCCGCATTGCAGTTGCGCCGACGCCGACGTCGACTGAATGGGGGCCGCCTAACACCATTTCTTGTGCTTGGCATGCAATACGCGTTTAATAAACAATTAATCGCCATGCAATAAACAACAGACAGTGAAGCGCCGCAACAGCAACAGCATAGATATATGAATATAAAATATTACATTACGCCGCTTCGGTCATGTTACGGTGTTGCATAATAATTTACAAGTCGCGCTTCGGTTTTTGAGAGATTGCATGCTTCTTGACGGGTCTTCTTCTGTGCCCGAAACAACCTGTTAGCGGATGGGGCTTTGTCTCTTCCCCTATTTCGAGTGTGTGCTGCCTCCCGATATTAGTATTAACGGGTGTATAAAGGTGTGTGTGTGTGTGTGAGTGAGTGTGTGTGTGCCAGAATGTTTCGTTAAACGAATTCAAGTTGTTGGAGCTCTCTCGCTCCCACATGTATGAAATCAATACTGAATTTTCTCTGCTACTCTCTCATCAAACTGGCCCCGTTCTACTCTCTTTTGTAGTGTGCTGCTCTTTCCACCTGTGGGCAATTATCGCCGCTATCTCATCCATCAAACATGTGAGAACTACAAACACCAATACGATCTGTTCACATTCTCGGTGGGGCAAGGGCCGCAGCGACGCACAGTGTTGTGTTTTCGCAATCAGCTCGTCGATCCGCACGGCTTTGAGGCGTGAGTAGACTTTTTGTTGCAAACGGCGCAATGAACTTGAAACTAAAAAAAATATAATAAATTGACAGACGACAGCAGCAGAATAATCAGCCAATCAGGAGTTGGCGAAGCAACGGACATAACGGCAAAAGTACAAACAGCCTCAGCAGCACCAACAGCAGCAGCAACAGCAGCAGTGGTAGTGCCAACAGGAGAAGCACCGTAACTGAGCCCTGTAAAATGGGCGTGAAGAAGCATATCAGCGAGACACCTTGTAAGTAACGCTATCCCCATCTTTGGGGGGTGCCATTTGTGGTATCTGCATTTAGCAAGCTGCCAAAATGTTTGCAAATACACAAGAAAATACGATTCAAAGACAAAGCGTAGGCGAAACAAAGGAAAAAACAAAAAATAAATTAGTATTTATTTTTTTATGCCGACGCAGGGTATACTCTTAACATTTCTAGTACACCAGTTAAAAAATGTACTTGAACCCACTTGATAATTACAAAAATTAATTAATCTAATTTTATGTTGAAAGATATTCGCTATTTGAAATTCCCATTTTAAATGTTTTCTTGGGTTCATAATATTGAAAATAATGTAGCTTTTAAAAAACGAATGCAGCTTTTCCTCCAGCTAGGGTATCCCAATTAAATATTTAACTAAAAATATCCAAATGCCAGACAAACGACGTCGACGACGACGCTGTGTGAAGGCAGCGCAGCGGGTCACGCAGCTCATTCAAGGTCGCCCTCTTTCTCAAGTGGATTTTTGGTGCTGTTGCATCATTAACAGACGCTCGCTCGGTCGCTCGGTCACACAGCTGAGCGGCTGGCTGCGCACGCTCACTTGTTGCGGCGTGGCTCTCCCTCTTCTCTTCTCTTGCTCTCTCTTTCACTCTGTCTTGCTCGCTCGCTCACTATAGTGTTGACATTCACGAAGCTGGGCGCACAGAGCGAGAGAGGGAAAATTGGGTCAGCATTTGTGAATTTAGTTTTTAATTTATTTTATGCCAAATTCGTTGCTTCACCTTTAGTTTATGTGATTGTTTGTTTGTCAACAACTCTTCTGCTTTCCTCACTCATCCTCTGATTATCTCTCTCTCTCTCTCCGATCCTCTCTTCTTTCCCACCGCAGTAAGTAAATCGAACTCTGTGGACTTGTATAGGCCGCCAGCTCTCAGGAAGAACAGCAGCAGCGAAGAGACAGCTGCATCGAACGAGACGCCAGCAGAGACAGCTGCAGGAACAGCAATATCGAATTCGAATTCGAATTCTACTTCCAAACAATCACCGAGCAGGTAGATAACCTCACTTTCATATGTTAGTTATACAGACGACCCAATGGTTGTGGAAAAAATGTGATCTATGATCATTATGTAGAAGTTTCACTGTGCAATTGATGAAATTCTTTTGTATACTAATCGATTAGCCGTTCATTTTATCGCTTTTGTTTTGGCTTTCTGCTTCGTAGAGAGCAACAGTCCACTCGTCGCGAACGCCGCCCCGACCGAGCTGTATATGTGCCAAGGGCACGACGCAGTCAAACTACACCACCGACAACCACAACAACCAGCAGCTCTGCGACAACAGCGACAGCAGCAGCAGCAACTTCAACGACAGCGACGTCGGCCAGCGCATTGCCAGTGGAAGCAGCGCCAGTTGCAGAAGCAAAAGTAAACCCGTCCAAGCCAGACGACGGCAACGGTCAGCAGAAGCTCACGAAGAAAACCAAGTCACATCGGGAGCGTAAGGAACGCAGCAAGAAATTGATATCGGCAACGGAAAAACCCACTGAAACAGAGGCGGAGACAGCTACAGTGCTTGTGATATCGGGCAGGGGCACTGAAGCGAGAACTGAAAAGGAATCGAACCAAGACAGCGTCAGCACCGGCAACTGTGATAAGGAGGTGAGTGTTGCAAGTAGTAGGAGGCATTGCACAGCTAACCTTTTCACGTTTCCACACAAACACACACACACGCTCACAGATCATGAGCAGCGGCCAGCGTACAAAGACCGGCAGTGGCAGCAAAGCCAACAACAATGGAAAACAGAACCCGCCGCCATTGCGAATCGAGGATGTGGCGGCGTCCAGGACCAGAAAAGCAGAGGAAGCTGCCAAATGTGATAATGATGAGCGCGAGCTGCAGCGAGCCTCAAAGGTAAACGAATCCTCTAGTGTAAAGTCTGAGCACCTTTTATATCTCTCGACTTACTTGTGCAGGAAATCAATCGCAGCAATCGACGCATCATGAAACAAACCTTCGTCTCGGATGTGCTGGAGATACCCGAGAAGATCGAGTTGGCCCCCAAGGCGGCCACTCGGGCAACAGCGACAGCAAAACCACCTGGAGACAGCACCACCGAAGATGACGATGAGGAGGAAGAGGATGACTGGGAAAATATGTTCGATGAGAGCGGCGACTGTCTGGATCCGAAAATTCTCCAAGAACTGAGCGATTCTGTCGGCAAGTGCAAAATAGAGCTGCCCAAGATGGACTACACCGTGAGTAGAGTAAAACCTTCCCCCGAATCAATTTCTATTGTAAAACGTAAATTCTTTTGACCTCGCCAGGTGTTTCACATCAAGCAGTCCCTGCTAAACGATGAGGAGTTCCCTCACGTGCTGGAGGTGTCCAATTTTCCGGTGGAGTTTAAAACGCCCGACCTGCTCATGCTCTTCTCCCAGTACAAAGGCAGTGGCTTCGATATCAAATGGGTGGATGATACCCATGCTTTGGCTGTGTTTAGCAGTTCCCGCATTGGTGGGTATTTGTAATTCTCTCCTGACAATTCAAGATTCTATGTATCTATGTATTTATTCGTTCTTTGCACAGCTGCTGAGGTGTTGACAATGGGACATCCATTTGTGAAATTAAAGCCGCTGGCCGAGGCCACACTCGAATCGCGACTCAAGGCCAAGAAGGCCGGTGCCGTCTCACTGCAACCATATCGCCAACGTCCGGAGACATGCACAGCCTTGGCCCGACGTCTAGTATCCGGGGCCTTGGGAGTGAAACTGGCCACTGCGCCGGAGGAGCGTGAGAACGAGAGACGTGTTCTACGTGAAGCCAAAGGTGGGTTCGCACATTAACAAGTGCCCGCCGAGTGCTGGTCTCATCCAATCTGTGTTTTATTTATTCCATTGCAGAACGTAAACTTTTAGCTGCGAAACAGCGCGATGAGGTCTGGGAGAGCTAGGCCAGGGTGCTGTGAAGCACGGTGCATTTTTTCTCGCATGCGCAATGCATGCCCAAATCAGCAATAAGAGTAACACTGCAACAAAAACCAGCAACCAACACCAACCATAACTCCCACAAAAAGTTTCTCAATCAAAAGTTTAGCAATATTAGAGTAATATCGATATGCTCAGCAGTAATGTACTTTAAATGATCGCTTTTTGTGCAATTAATGCATGCATACTTTTGCTCAATTTGTTGTAGTTTTTAGAGTGTGTGCCCATAACGCATGATTTATCGTCTAGATCTTAAGAGAGATGCATAAATATATACATATATTATATATTTATTGGTCGTAGCAAGTAAAAATGCATAGACACATGTGCGCTGTTTTAACTCCAGGCATAAACTTTAATTTCTAAGCGCAGCAATTTATATAAATATATTTTAATAAAGTTTATATCTCGTAAGTACAATAAAAATTAAATATTTAATTCATTTAATGGCAATTGATGGAATATAATATATTCAATATTTCTACCTAGTGGGAGTACTGCTGCATACAATATGCACGAGTAAAATATACCCTGTTGCTGGGTATAAAACCGCAAGTAGCGGCAGTGTTGTAAAGCGTTGCGAACCAGCAAAAGCCGGCATTTAGTTGTTTGGCATGCCGGCATTCAGTCTATATCTCTTTCGCTCTCACTGCATGCTTTTCCCATAAGGCTGTCTCTGTTTTTGCTGTTAATCAGTTAGCAAAGACTAATGTCATAGGACCATAAAACAGAAGAGTTAATTATAGTATTTAAACAGGAACCAGCTGCGTGTGGTGTGTGAGTTTACTGTCAAACAAAATTCTTATTACAGAATACAAAATGTACTGATAACCAGGAAGGGAAGAGTGAATATAGCAGCTGCATGGATATTTTCGTTTTCGTTGCGGCTTCGACTTCAACTTCGTTTCATTCAATTGCACACTGACAACCATAAAATATATTGCCAGTCCATTGGATTGATAAGCATTGAATTGTGCTTATCATTACGGAAGCACCACCAACAAAAAGCGAACGAGTTGGGTTGTTGTGCCGCGTTATACCGAAGAGCCAGACTATTGAAAGAGAAATACATCGAATTTTTTGACTGCGTGGCCGCGAACTGTGTGGGTGTGTGTGTGTGTGTGTACAAGTGCCACGATTTGTGGGTGTGCCCCCTTCTGCTAGCGGGGAGGCGTTGCGTGTCGGTAATAGTTGTATCAACCGAAACTAATCAAGCCTACGTGTATTTCATTTCAGAGAAGTTAGCGAGTGCAACATGTACAAGTACTTAGCCGTCCTACTGCTGGCCGCCGCTGTCGTCCATACCGCCAAGCCCGACGATGGCGATTCCTGCTACTCCTTCGCCGGTGGCTCTGTGTATCCCGCAGAAGAGCCGAAGGGCGATCACCAGTTGCAGTACACCAAGGCAGTCAGTAAGTTTGGAGTGGCTCTTTGGCTTTTTTCATGGTTCATTAATCATTCTTTCCTCCCAAAATCAGTTTCGAAGCCAGCGCCTGCATTCGAGGGCACTGCTGTGGTGAACAAGGAGATCGTGAAGCTATCGCTCTCCCAATACCTGGGCAAATACGTTGTCCTGCTCTTCTATCCCTTGGACTTGTAAGTAAAACTGCACCAGAACCTATTTTATACACAAGACTCACCGATGCGCGTGTGTTTCCCCAGCACATTTGTGTGCCCCACGGAGATAATTGCCTTTTCGGATCGTATTGCGGAGTTCCGTAAGATCAAGACCGAGGTGATTGCGGCTAGCGTGGACTCACACTTCACTCACCTGGCTTGGATCAACACGCCGCGTAAGGAGGGCGGCCTGGGCGACGTAAAGATCCCGCTGCTCTCCGATTTGACGCACAAAATTAGCAAGGACTATGGCGTGTATCTGGAGTCGAGTGGCCATGCGCTGCGCGGTCTCTTTATCATTGATCAGGCCGGCGTCCTGCGTCAGATCACGATGAACGATCTGCCTGTGGGCCGGTCGGTGGATGAGACCATACGCCTGGTTCAGGCATTCCAGTACACCGATACCCACGGCGAGGTTTGTCCAGCTGGTTGGCGACCAGGCGCCGATACGGTAAGCATTCATACATTTCCACAAAAAAAAAACACTCGATTGACTGGCTATTTGAATTTGCAGATTGTGCCCAATCCAGAGGAGAAGACCAAGTACTTTGCTAAGAATAACTGAGGGAAGATCAACGAAGGATATCATATCTTTTCATCCATCCTACCCATGCCCAAGCCCAGTTACATTCCAGGTGTTCACGACTGACAACCACAACCGAACAATAGACCCCGCGTCGCACGAGTCCTCTGTACATATGGCACCAGTCCGCGTTTGATTTTTGTATAAAACATATTTTGTTTATTTTAAAGATTCATACAGCATAACTGAGAGATAAATAAAATGATGAAGTACATAAGTTATATGCAATGCAAGTGATGCATTGGCTCTAAACTAGCGAAAAACGAGCAAAAATGTCATATATGTGGAATAATGTTAACAATTCGATTTCCATTAGGTTCATATAAAAATATTCGATAATGTGTCAGATGATTACAAGTAGGTTAACCATTTAGTTAGGTACGCAATTGTTGCTGTTATTAAGTATTCCTGCTGTGCTCCGATCCGACCTTTGGGTAGAACAAAGCTATGTCGAGGTATATAAATTGGGGAACCGTGGGGGAGGGGAACAACTAGGACGTCATAAGGCACTCGTTCTCGTTTTTGTTCGTGTGTGTGTGTGTTTGTGTTTCTGTGCTACAGATTTTGTGCGATTTAAACGCCAACCCAGTAAAGGCAACGGCTCAACGGCATTTCAATTAAACATATACACGAGTATGTATGCAAATAATTCCATTCCATTCCCGAGGAGGGGAGATTGCAATCACTTCCGGTTTCAATTCACGCGGGAGATTCCAAGATCGATCACATTCCGAGAAAATGCGGTTGGTTGCGATTAAGTAATGTGTGTAAGAAAAAACCCTAAATGCTATGACGATGCAACACGTCTAACCACTAAGCAGTCGGCAAATATAATGTATGTGTGTGTTTGTGTGTGTGTGTCTGTTTGTCTTTGATTGGTACATCGAAGAGTGGCATCAGGCTTATTGCTCGTAGTAGACCACATCCTAGAATGAACAGATTGAAGAGCATAAGATGAGGATTAACCGCACTAACCTAACCGAAAGAGTACTTACAATCAGAAAGAGTGCTGCAAATATGAGGGCCTTCATGCGCACATCCAGATTCAGGGGGAACGTGACGCTAAAGTAGTCCGCATCGGTGAACAGCTCTCTGCCCAGGCCAGACCACTGTTTGCTTATCTTGCCGATCTCTTCGTTATTGGCGCTCAATACCTACGCAGTTATAAAATTATAAAAGGCATAAGATATTTTATCTTCCGGGCATTAATCGGGCATTCGCACAGACACACATACAGCATACAGCGTACATACACTGATGCAGTAAATATCTGAATTAATTGACTCTCTCGCGTACAGTCAGGCATATCGCTATGACGTCATGACGGCCCTGACTGCAGTAGCTGTAGCTGTAGTCAGATATGTACATATGTATATCCACATAGTTTTATATATATACACATAGTGCTATATATAGTGTCTGTGTGTATGTATAACCACTTGTTGGGCGGCGTACTAACCTTGAAATTGGTATCACTGAAGCATTTGCAGGGGCAGATGGGGCCCTCGATGTGCAAAACAATATCGCCAAACGAGTTCTTGATGTTGAATTTTGGTCGTAGGAATGTGCAGACCTGCTCCACTGTTCCAATAACCTGTCCCGGCGGCGCCGACACCTCCACAGCGTTCAAGCAATCGGGGAAGCAGCAAAGCACATCGCAACGGAACGGACGGGTTAGGTGCAGTACCTCGTTCTGGAAGTTGTCCAGTATCTTCATCTCGAAGGGCCTCGATCTGCCCAGCATGTTGCGGGTACAGCAGTCGCTCTCCTCGTAAGCGAAATAAACATTTTGTCCCAGCGAATTTTTTATTTTGAAGCGGTTCTTCGTCTCGAAGCCAGTGAGGAGCTCCAATTTTTCGATTTTCTGCGACACCAGCAATTGATCCAGGGCAGTCAGATATTCGAGTCCTTGGGGACAGTTGGGCATGCCCACCGGTATTGACATCCAATTCTCTGCAATGGGGTGTAGTTCTTGATTATCTATACTCTATACGATATCCATACGCGTTTAACATTAGAATCAATTGCCAAAAACAGAAAATCAACATTTTTTAGCACACGCCCAAACACACAAACGCACAGATCTGTGTATGTATTGTAGCATACGCATAGTTCATAGCAGGAAATAACGATATATACGCACCAGCTCCAGATGGTATCCTGACAGTATCTGCAGACATGGGCTGACGCACCACAGTATCGTCCTGAGGTACGTCCTGAGGCACCTCCTTGTACTCTTTCATCTGCATCATTTTTGCTGTTGTCGCGCTCGCAAACAAATTTTTAAGAATTCAGCGCAACCAGTGTGACAGTCTGAAATAAAAAAAAACCGTGCTGCAGTGTGACCTAACCACACTCATGCAATGAAATACTGAAATCTGAAATCGATAAGGGTTATTGCTCAGCTGACTTTAGCTCGATACACAAATTCAAAATCCATAAAAAGGACTATTGTTTACGTTTGTTTGGAAAAGAAAAGATACGGATGAGAACTTAATTGCTAAACGTTGCAGATATTTTCATTATTAAAAACAGTTTTCATTTTCAAAACTGAAACTTGTGCGGCAAACGAATGGACGCTGAGATCTTCTACAGCGGCAACTCCACGGGTGGACAGTAACAACTAGTTGGAGCATATACCAGCAGGTAACATGTAACACGTGTATCTCCATCAATGGGCTCCTGCGTTAAGAACCAGGGCTCTCGAGAAGAACGCTCTTGACGATGATCTGATGAGATATGATACGCAGCAGAGCACAATATCCGCACGTGAGACTGCGGCCCTGTGCTCGTTATCCGGCCTATGGGTGTTGTTAACGATTTCACATAATCGTGGCGATATGGATTGGCCTTTTCGGCTTTGGTGCACCGAAAGGTAAGGAAACATCTGCCACGTATCCACATTGTGTAGAAAGAGTGCGAAGTTACTCGTCTGGATCCCGAAGGTAAGCCAATAAATAGGCTATAGCTAACACCTAGCTAGTTTGGCCGTCAGTCGTCGGGTGTTACAGGGGGATCAACGGATGACGGGGCGGCTTGCCAAAACTGTTGACTTGGACTGAGGTACAGGTGCTTTTAGGCTAGGCCTTGCCCGACCCCGAGGCGGATGTACTCCAAGCCATAGAATACAGGGGGATCAGGAGCGAACCGTTATCCGCCGTAACTGTGCACACCGGTGGAAGTGCGACTATACTCTCCCCGTGAGGGCGGCTGGTAGCAGTCCCTGGTACGGTCAAGTCTCTGCCAGAATATTGAGTAATGGTAGTCGAGGGATGTGTGGCCGAGGGGGTGCTCGGTCGCTAATATGCAGACTCTGGATACCTGCCGACCTTCAGTTTTATTCAGGATTCCCGGGGCAAGCGGGCTATGCCTCGGGTGACCAACCCTTTCCCGCCTACTCGTGGGACCAAAAAATGTCGAATACCTTATCTAAAAATCAAACAAACACCGCAAAGCAGCTCGGTACTCCTTTTAAAATACCGGAGGGACAAGGCCATCCATCAACATCATCGACTGGGAAACCAGGTCCTAAGAAGACAGGGAATGTGGCTCAGTCAGTCCACCCGATAAGCCAATCGGGCCAATCCATGTCGGGTGTCTGGGGCAAACCGGGTACCGGGGTGGCTGCCAAGCAAAGCGTAACCGCGGCTGGTAAGTGCCCTGGGACCGGGGAACCCCTGTCAACTCCGGCAGGCGGCGTTTCTGCATCACAGTGTGAAAAGCCGTCGTACCAAGACAAGAGATGCGCGGCCTTCATCCTATCCAAGGAAGAACCTGAGTATAAGTCGTCAGCCGAAGGGACCGCACAGAGGGCATGGGCCACTTCAATTCTGCCGGACTTCCAGCCAGCCAAAGCTGGGAAGCTCGCAGCCAAGGCAAATAAGCGGAAACGCTCAGCGGAGGATCCCGCTACACAGCCAGGCCAAGCCCAGCAAGCCAAGCGGGTGAAAACCCAAATCACAAACCGATCGTTTGCTGAGGTGGCGAAGGGCAAGACCCTAATTGGCGTCCTGGACAGGGGCGCCAAGGACGGAAATGTCCCTCGCGATAAGTGGCATAGGGTGGAGAACGAGCTACAAGACAGGTTCCTGCAAGAGCTCGGGGACAACGGCGGATCACCACCCAAATGTGAGGACGCCGGGTGGCATCAAGGCACGGTGAAAGCCATCGCCTGCCAAGACGCTAGCTCGGCGGCCCTTTACATGAAGGCGGTGGCTGCGCTCAATGAGGTCTACCCAGGAGCTAAGCTGGAGGCCGTAAGATGGGAAGACATTCCTAGCAGACCGAGGGCCCGAGCGTGGGTCTCGGTAAGGCCTGCAGAGCCAGAAAGGATCCTGAGGATACTGCAGGTCTGCAATCCCCACCTACCTACAGACGATTGGAAGGTGGCCAAGGTGGAGGATGTCACAGCGCAAAGGCGCCAGATCATCCTCGTCCTAAATGAGGAGTCCCTAGAGCTTATATCGCAGGCGGACGGAGTAGTGGATTATGGCTACAAGAAGGTGGCCATAACTCCCTATAAGTCTGACTCTAAGGGTAGGCAAGCGGAGGTCAAGCCAGATCCGGAGTTACTGGTGGTCCCGAAGGAGGAAGCTCCGAGTGCGGATGTCAAACCGGTGGCCTCGGACGTTGCCTCAGTAAATAATTACAAATAAAATACGCCTAAAATTTAATTTTTGTATTACTTATTCATTGGAAGTGATGCTGTTATGACATTATCTTTGCTAAATTTGAAGCGAAGAGAGAGATAGCATGATAGACAAAACCAATCATGGGAAAAACTAAGGCACTATTTGTGAGCCATCCAGCTAGCAAAATCGTATCTAAAAAGGAGCAATCTATAATCTCTGAGGCAGCGCTACTCCCAGCTCAACTAGAAAACCAACTGGCCGCATATATCTCTCTCGCTCTCACTGCATGCTTTTCCCATAAGGCTGTCTCTGTTTTTGCAGCTAGTCCAGCTTTAAAGTCGAATGTCTATAATCGGATATAATCGTATGGATATGGATATGGCACTGTTTTAGCAAACTGTCTTCGGAATCAGTAATTAGGTAAGTACTAAGCTTATAGTCTTGAAAATAGCGGTCAAGTCGGAGTTACCCAACGCTTTTGTATGGAAAAAATACTTGTAAACACGATACTACTATACTTGTTATGCACCGATTAAATCCAGAACAGATGCAATATACATTTAAGGCTAAAAAAAAACGAATGTACATATTATACCAAAAATTCAATTTTATGCGATTCCACTTTAAAAAATGCTAGATCTAGACTGAAATAATGTTAAGCGGCAGCACTGACTACAAGAGCAAGCTAGCTTGTCTGTGTTCATATGAGGTGGTGGGTGGTCCTGGCGGGTGGTGGGAACGGGGACGGTGACCTTTGACCTGTGCACTATGAGGGGATCTCAATTCTGACTAGATATAATGGTAGTATGTACATATATCCAAATAGCTACTGGCTAGCCTCTGTGCTACCAGCCAGCAACTCTTGCTCCGCCCCATGACCAGGCTCCTCGTAATCCAGGCCGAATTTAAAGTCTCATAGACGCTGCAACGTCTTCAACTTCTCTGTCTCCAAAGTAAAGTCCGAGAAAGTAGTACATTGTAAACATACATATGTATAAAGAAGTTACTTTTCAATCAGTTATCGGCTATCAAGTCTTTGCCTACCTCTTTCTGCATTGTATTTCTGATAAGAAGAAAGACTCATCATATCACCAGGAATCCAAGAAAGTAACACACCTGGACAAAATACCATACTTATGTATGTATATCGAAGTTACTTTCCCGATCAGTTATCAACAAAAACACAGAACGTGACTGTTTTCTATGGATTAAGTACCCGTTTTGGTTTTTGTTTATTGTTCAGAGGATGGGTTTACAATAGACACTTAACGATTTCAATTTTCATTTTTGTTTGTTTTGTTTTTGTTTGGGAGTCACTTGGTTGGTTAAATGTAAATAGTATAACTTTTGTTTTGGGTGTTCACAAGAGTTGCAATTGCATCTTTATTACATAACTTGATGTTGTTTTGGCGCGCTAAACGTAAAGCTTAAATTTAATCATAATTGTGGTTTATTTGTTTTATCAAACAATGAATTCTTAAATGAAATACTTAATAAAAAAGATCGCATGAAACAATGTGTGTATGTGTGTGTGTTTTTGTGTTTGTGGGGTAGGGGTAAGGGGGAAGGTTGTGTATGTGTGTGAGCGGGTGTCGGATCGCGACCAGGAGTCCTGTAGTCTCACACACACGATTCCAACGCCAGCTCAACGGCAGCCAAATTAGGAAACGATATACAAACTGTAAAGGATCAAGAAAGGTACCCGATTAGTGTCCCTGTTCCCATGGTCCGTCCATCCATGGTATCATCATCATTATCATCCCATTCAATACTCACTTATACTCAACTCATCGAACGCAACTTGAGCCCACTTTCGAAGGGGTTTCTTCGACCGACAACATCTACTTGTTGTTGATGGACAAGCGCTCGACGCTGGCTAGAAGCTCGTCGGCCGTTTGGGAGACAACCTGCTCCTGATCGTCGCTGGTGCTCAGGTTCTGCAATCGTTTCTCCAGGGCCGAGAGATCCTCCAGCTCGCGCTGCTGCTTGACCATGTAGCGCAAGATCAACGTTGTCAGCATACACATATCCTCCAGAATCTTGGCATGCTCAGGTGTGGGATGATCGTAGCGATTGCGCAGCAGTCGCAGCCTAGCCTCGGCCAGCTCCAGCGGCGATTTGTGGCTGCGGTCATACATGTGCACACTGGCCCCGCCCTGGAGCAAGACGCCCACAACAACATTGAAGTTGTTCGAACTGGCCGAGATGACGGCCAAGTGAAGGGGCGTATTACCCAGGGAGTCGACCACGTTCGGATTAGCGCCGTATTTCAGCAGCTGCTCGACAATCGGTATATAGCCCCGACATGCGGCCAAGTGCAGCGGACTCCGATTGTACTCGTCGGCAGCATTGGGATTGGCCCCCGCCTCCAGCAGGCGGTTGAGCCACTCAACGTTGCAGGTGGAAGCGGCTGTGCGCAGTCGTCGCCCGTTCGACTGGGCCAATATGTTGTTGTAGCTGCAGTATGTCTTCAGGCGCTGCATTCGCGGGCGCATCTTGAAGCTCTTACTGCTCGAGGGGAGGGTGCTCGGGTGTATTAGGCTCGGCAGATAGTCGGTGTTGGCGTTCAGCGGTAGTGGGGGCAAGTGTGGCAGCGCAAAGTGTTCCCCTCGGTCTCTGCTCAGCTGGAATGCGTTCGGATTCAGGTTGGGCCATTCGCCGTGTGTGTTTGGCGATGATGTGGGTGTGGGCGGCATCACTGGCGGCGGAGTTATCATAATGCCCTTCGAGGCTGTGCTCGTGGGCATGGGCATGGCCATTTCAACCTCCTCGCGGGCCGTCTCCACGCCGGAGGAGTCACTGTTGGTGGCCGCGGCCATTTCCGATGTGTGTGCGTCCGTTGCGTCGCCGTGCGTCACAATTGTTGCGTTTGTTCACCGAATATTTTCTGCTTTTGCACGCGCTGACTATTTTTCTGTCTGTATTGTTTGTATTTTTCTCTATTTTTTTTTCCTGTTTACATTTTGCCCACTATCGATACAATGGATGGTGGTGTCAAGTATCGACTCGGAATACGAGGAATTTCATATCGATAGACACGTATGTTCGCCAGCCCTGGCCATTGTTTTTCTCTTTGGGGGTAGACACAGCCATATACCCTGTATTTCATATATGACTAATAATCTACATTATTTAAGGTTGCACATTGTTGCAAATGCTTTTTAGACAATTTTAAAGTTCCGAGAACCCAATTGGCAAGAGTCCGCTGCAGGCTATTGAATCCAAAAACTGGTTTAAACACTTAAAAAGTTTTATTTAAAATTCGTGCTCAATTACATATGCATTTACAAATAAAGCGCCACGGAATGTTTTCCCATCAAAGTACATAATTTTCAGCTCACAATTCAATTGGAGGAGAGGATGATGCGTGGAGATATACAATAAACGGGCAATAATACAAAAGTAAACATTTTGAAACTAATTTAAATCATACATATGATATAGTAACTAGGATACACTCATTTATAAAAAAAACCTACTACCAATAACACAACATTCAAAGCGTATTTTGATAGGGTAGTCCTGGAGATAAAGCCTCATAATGGCAACTTTCCAGGATGCAAAACCAACGGAATCTGAATTTTACCGTTACTTGTCCAGAACAACACAAGTTCTATAGCTGGGCAGGGGGTGTTCGGTGAGTTTTTTGGTGTGTGTGTGTGTACATGAGGGTTTGGGTGTTAGATTTAGACCGCGAAATGTGCTAGAACGCAAAAAAGGCTCGGAAACAACATTACAATACACAAAGAGTACAGTGGAAACAGTTAGAAACAGATATCTAGCCATAAAATAGATCTGTAGATGTGGGGTGCGGTCTAAATCCGTCTTGCGCGCTATTTCAGGAAATTTATCATCTCAATGATCTTGTTGCGGTTGGCGTGCATGTAGGCCTTTGTGTGCCACAGCATGTTGATCAGCTTCTGGTCATCCTTCTCGTCCATGGCAATATCCTCGCTTAGCTGCGGGTTGAACCGGAAGTAGGGTATGCCGATGGTGCTGCACCAGGCACGGGCCCGATCCACAACTCGTCCATCGGAGCAGGTAGCTTGGTCCACAAGTAGATTGCCTATCCGGATGAATGATGATTGCTTAAATCAACAAATCAAATTAGCTGCAAATATTTTCATACCAATTGTGGAAATGCCATTGGCCAGCTTGGCGGTATCCCAAATAGTTTCCGGTCGGAACACATCGATGTCCTTGAGTTCGGTGACGGGTATGTGGCCCGTGCCCAGAGAAACCACAGCGGAAACGGGTATGGCCTCCGCCTCACGGCCCGAGCTGCGTAATGCCATGTTGTATTCGTGAATTTCGGTCATGGCATCCAGTGTGGGATTGTTGGCAATGAGGCCGCCATCCAGGAAGCGTCCGAAGGCGCGGAAGTACGATGGAGCCGCTCCAGTAGCACGGGCCGCACGCCACACCAACTGCTCGTGCGGCGGCGGCGGTGGAATGCGACGGTTGGCTGGAGATAGGCGTGAGGAATATAATATATATATTTCTGATCGGCAAGCTCCCTTAGATGCTACTCACTTATGGATGTGACTATTCCCAGGATATCGCTGGCACAGGTATAGTTTCGGAATAGATGCAAATCGACGGGCTTGCGATCCGCCATCACACCGGTGACCATAATCTTTGGATGCTTGATGTCCGTCATTACATTGAATTCGCCGAGATTATCCTTTAGTATGGTCTCGAAAAACTCACTTGCGTAGGGTCGGTTGCCCACAAAGCACTGCTCCTTCATGCGCAGATAGAGACCCATGCACTGGCGCATCGTCTTGCCGCAGCCCAAGCCGAGGGCCAGGATGCCGCCTGTGCTTGTGCCGGCAATCCAGTCGAACATGTGTATGATGGGAGTGCGCGAAAGTTTTTCGATTTCGAGGAGCATTTGGACCAGGACTAGGCCACGAATACCGCCGCCATCTAGGCACAGCAGACGTCCGCGTCCATAGGGCTTATCGCCCACCTCCGCTGCAATTGGCGACGTCGGAGAGGGCAGCTGCTCCGGGCTGGACGGTGGTGTGGCCGCTTTATTCGCCAAACTGCCTGACGATGTGTCCTTTTTCGCCTCGTCGGCATTCACTTTGGTGGTGAACATGCCAAGCAAGGCGTCCATGATGCTCTGACCCTTTAATTCCTTCTCCGTATCGATTACCACCGGCACCCTGACGTATAGAAAAGAAGAATTATCCAACTTGTATATTAGTTTCAATTTTCACAACTTACTGTGGAGGCGGCTGCTTTTCCATCAAGCCATTGGCCGCTGCGCCCAGGAAATTACCAACCATTTGGCGGCTAGTGGAAGCCAGCATAGTCTCGATATGTTCACGCTGCTCCACAGATTCGGGCGCCTCTGGCGGTATGCCATTGTAGGTGCCCTTGGCATTGCAGCCGGGCGGACACTTGGAGCCCGATTCGGTACAACGTTTGGCCCCCACCGAATGCAGTATGTAGAGTATCTCGTCCTCCTTGTTGCCACTGGCGTCATTGCCCACCATGTGGCGCGGGGTCTTGCCATCTTTGTTCTTCAGATTGATGTCGCAGCCGAACACTACCAGGCACTGGACGATCGGCACCAGCTTCTTCTCGATGGCAATGTGCAGGGCCGATTTGCCGTCTTTGTCCACAACATCAATGTCTGCATCATGAGCGAGCAGCGTGACGACGCACTCAAAGCGGTTCCTGGCCACCATCACGTGCAAGGCAGTGCGCCCATCGAAGTTCGTGGAGTTGACATCGCATCCCTCCATGATGAGGGCGTGCAGGGTTTCGCGTGAGGAACACCAGTGCAGCGGTGTGCCGCCGTACTTCATGTCCTGTGTGTAGAGCTTGCTCGCGTTGGTGCGCAGAAATGAGGCCACCGAGGTAGGTGTCGAGCTCTTGTGCAGCTTGGTGATGTTTTTGGCATTCAGGTTGACATCGGCGCCGGCCAGGAGTAGGGCCTTCACACACTCTGGCTTGTCCGTGACGCAGGCCACATGAAGCGGCGTGTACCCATCCGAATTGAGGTGGTTTAGGTTCACGGTGCTCTTGTCGGTGAGGAGCTACGAAAGATTAAGTTTAAGTGATGGACAGAAACATCGATTGGCTGCTGCTTCTCACATTGATGATCTCCTTGCTGGTGCTGGCTGCATAGTGGAACACGGAATTGCTGTTGATGTCCAGATGCTCCAGTTTGCTCAGCGGCAGCAATGCCTTGACCATCTCCATGTGTCCCTGCTTGATGGCCAGCTGGAAGGGCGTCATGAGGGAGCTGTGATCCGGAGTGTCCATGCACTGGAGCACTTTGGGATTGCTGATATATTCCACCAGGTTGAAGTAGGCAACCAGATGGGCTAGCGTCCACGACGGATTCTCCGTAAGAACATCGCAGGTCTTCTGCAGGCCATTTACATTGTAGAACTAAGGGGCAAATAACAGAAAAATATCACGATCAAGGCTTCTTTTAGTAGAAAGAACTATCTAACCTCCTTGACCATGCTGACAAACACGGGCAGACGTTGCTGGAAGGCACTGTATCTCTCCTCGGCCTCCTGCTGCACCGGGGAGCGATACAGGCTGAAAGATGAGGTGTTCGAGTCCGAGGTTAGACGCTGGAGTACAATCTCGTAGACGGGGCGCTTTTCATTGCTGTTGTAGGGCGGTGCAAAGAGCATCATGGCATCATCGCGATCTAGCACCTGGAGGGTGCCTAGGGACTCGCTTTTAATTTCCAAAACCTTGTTCGGCGGCTGGTCTCCCCCCAGCAGGCGCTGAAGAACTGTTTGGGGGGAAAAGGGGTTCAAGAATCATGGATAAGAGAGAGATTTCCGAAAGACAGGAGACAACTGGACAAGAGACACAAACTACAGGCTACACAATAAATCGTCTAGGCTACACACGTATGACACGGTAACAGGGACTTTGAAATGTAATGAGAGTAAAATACCAAAGCCGGAAGCAAGCGCTCCAAAGGCCATCCACGACATGGTTCAAGAATGTTGGTCTTTGGGCTGAATCACCTTCGGATGCTGCTTGAACTTTGAATCTGTTCGTATGTGTGTGCGTTAGCGAGCGATAGTGCTTGTAGATTACTTTGAATGTGGATGTGATGAACCTGACAGAGAAATATTTGGCTAATTGTTAGTTTACATGTGTGCATATACGTGGTGAAGGGGTGTATAGGTAGGCGGTTGCGGGATTGCGAAAGGCGGCCAAGAAATCAATAAAACAACCGATGACAGTCCCGTCAGATGTCTCACAGCAGCGTCAGGCATTAAGCATCAAGCATCAGGCGTCCGCATCAGCCAATCGTTAGTCAACAAAAAACAAGCCACAAACGAGATCAAACGATTAGGCGCCACATATTGCGCCTCATTACCCGCCAATTGTTGTTGTTTCCCCCGACCCCAAGCCTTTTTGCGACACCATTTTCCGTGCATCTCCGCTTTTCCTTTTGCTATCGCTTTAATCAATAATGTACCATAATGACTGTCATTGTAATGCACTGCATTGCTCCGTGGTCTGCTGCTTGTTATCCAAGTTTTCGTTGGCGAAAATGATGCGCAAATAAAGCGTAACCGCAAAAACAACTTAATCCAAGAGATAGCTTAGCTTAATAATCTATATGTCTATATATCTATGCACTGACCGTTGAACATTGTACAGCTCTGCTTTGAATTTCGTTTATCTGAGTAATTAGTTCGCTGTTATTTTCACTTCAAATTGTTGTCCACGAAAATTATTAGGCAGATGAGCAGTGTGACTGAACATACAAAATATACCAAAATGTACCGTATCATTTTCAAAATATACCGTAAATATACCGATAAATAAAATGAACCTAGCCCACATAGCCCCCTCTATTTAAGTACATGAACAGCTTGAATTTAATCGTGGAAAGTACTGCTCCATGGAAATTCTTCTTGAGGATCCATCCTATTCTTCCTCATTCCTTACAATAAAAGTTACCAAGATATCTTTCACCTGCACCAAAATTCCTTAAGTTTGATTACAATTTTGAAGTGTATTTTAATACTCACAGGTCTACAATGGGTCAATCGTTCTCTGTCCATGATAAAAAAGTAGGTATACATATATAACACTAGTCGACACGACTTTTCCGCTGTCACCAAAAATGACTTTTTCTGATAAATTTGGATGTTCAAAAATTGTTAAAGGATGTTTTTTTTTTCATGGAGCAGTTTTTTTTTTAAGAATTTTAAAAAAATATGGTATTTTTTATCATAAGTAGTGCTTCTATTTTTCACATAACTTATGTTTCCTACAACTGGTTGTATTGAAGCTTGCAGTTAATAAAAGCTGGCCAAAGGAAGCTATAAATCCGACTCAGACACTTTGTAGCTGCAACTTATCGTCTGGAAGATATTAAGCTTCCAAATTGAAATTTTAGAATTTTTTTTCGGTATATTTTCCCCGAAATTTTGACTTTGAAAGCTCAGGAAAAGTCGAAAAAAAAATATTTGAATGCCTTGATTTTTAGTTTTAGATAGACACATTAATTAGGCGTCGTTTAAGGTATCGCTAATAAAAATATAAAAATAAACGGCTAAGTTATAACCGTTCGACCAAAACTTCATATGCCGAATTTCGCCGATAAATTCCGTTAGCCGACGAATAACCGTTTTTTTTCCTACAAAAATACCAAAAATCTATGTTTGTAACTGTTTTTAACGGTAAAATGGCATTTGGGATAGTGCCAAACGGCATATGAAGTTTTTTAACTGCAAAGTTCAATACAACCAGTTGTAGGAAACTTAAGTTATGTGAAAAATAGAAGCACTACCTATGACAAAAAATACCAAATTTTTAAAAAATTCTTTAAAAAAAAACTACTTCATGAAAAAAAAACCATAATTCTTTAAACAATTTTAAATCTCCAAATCTATCAGAAAAAGTCATTTTTGGCCACAGCGGAAAAAAAAGTTGAATTTTGTCGAGTAGTGTAATATGTATAATAATATACCGTAAGAGGTCACCCTGCACTTTAATGGTCGTGTAACACTACTCTTGACATATCTGAAATACAGTATAAGAAACAACTGAATTATTCTTGAACTGCGCCACCAGATTAATTAAAATCCAAAATAAAGCAGGTCGTGCCATACGATCAATATCGATGCACATGGTAAACAAATTTAAAAAAAATTTTCAAATATGTTTTTTATTGCCCAATTATGTCCCAAGGTACTTCTAAAATGGCTCTGAAACGAATACACAATGAGTGCTAATCCTGTTTTTTACCCATTTTGAATTTTATTATGGTCTAGTATTGAAGTTTCTATACCCTGTAATCACTATTTTTAAAATTAAAATCGAAGTTTCTAGTTAAATATCGATGAAATCGATGCGTTTTTAGAATAAATGTAATATGAAAATTATACATTTTTCGTATAAAAATCCATTAACATTGTGATTATAAAGAAATCTCTAGGGACGGAGCAGCTACTATGTAGTCTAGGTTTAGTATTTAGATGTATAGATGTTCTCCAAGCCTGTCAGCTGTTCTGCGCGGTAGATTTTTGGTATTGTACCTGGTATTTTCCATACGCCATATGGCAATTTCCCATTAATGGCATACGGTCGTACCAGCTCGTGAAATTGTTATAATTTTTTTTTACTCGACTATTTTAGTGACAAAATAAAAGTGCAAAGTGAATAATAAATTAATGTAAATTACTAGATGTATAGTAACAAAATTCAGATACACTACGCCACCTCGTTTAATTTTTAAAGCGCTCTGCGTCTTCCGCGCCTGACTGCATACCGAATTTGAGGCGTAAATTGCATTTCAATTGCAGTTAACAGAAGTGGCCTGCACCAGACAAGTAAGTTGGGTTAATGTCAGGCACAAGCACGGCACGTAGCAGCAACAGCAACAGTAGCAGCAGCAGCAGTGAGTAGCAAAGGATAGAAGATGGGCGTTGTTAATGCCACATGCGATGCCGAATGGCTATAAACGGGGGCTAGCGCCCAGGTGGGTGGTAAGTGTGGCAGTGTGAGTGGTGGAGGCTGGTGCCCAGTGGGTGGCGACCCCCCCAAGGGCACGCCGACCACAGCTGGGTAGTGGTGGTGGTATTGTAAGTGTTGCTGCGACCTGTGCCATTATAATCGGACTTTCGGAATTTCGCGATTCCAGTGTCTGTTCTGTTACTGCCGCAGCCGTGATTCACCATTGTCCAGTTCCAGAAGTATTGACGTAATTATGGAAGTAAGCAACGTATATTTAAATTAAATTCTCCTCTCTGTGCCTCATTGCAGCCAACGCGTGAGATCAGCAATCGCCGAGATAAAATGCAGAACCAGCCTAGCCCACAGTTGCCATGCAAGGGCATTTTAAAGACTTCTCGCAGCTTCGACAAGTCAGGCGCCAGGTGAGGGACAAAAACACAAACACAAAAACACACGCACACAGACACAGACACATTACCTATGACCTTTCCACTGCCCAAATGCTAAGCCGTAGAATTTCTTGCAGTTTTCGCAAAAGTGCCAAGTTCGATGAGCTGAACGTGCTGCAGACGTTCCATCCGGCGGACAAGGACTACGGACATATGAAAATTGATGAGCCGAAAACCCCATACTACGAAGAAACCCGGGACGAACTGGACACAGAACTCCTGGTGGAGAAGTAAGCCTCACCTTTTCAGTCATAATTCCAGCAAAATTTGTTGTATATGTATATATAACTACTCAACTTTTCCAGACTCCGCATAGCGGCCAGCACACAACAGTCTTCCGAGAGCATTGAGGACGAGGTTTCTTCCGGCGACGACCTCCCCATGAGCGAGGAGGAGAGACGTAAGCATCAAGTCCTACTCAAATTATCCCAAAATATTTATTGCTTATTATTACAGAACGGCGCCGTGAGTTCGAGCGGCGCCGCAAGGCCCATTATCGGGAATTCGAGGCGGTTAAGCTGGCTCGAAAGCTCATACAGGAGGAGGACGACGATGAAGATGATGCCGAGAATGCCGCCGGCACCTCGGACAGCAGACCGTCTGGTTCCCAGCAAGGCCCTTCCACCTCCAGCCGCTATGCAAACAGTTCGGCGAAAAAGGCCAGTCCAAATGCAACAAAATCCCCGTCTACCAGCAACAACATGGACCTGGAGCCATCGAACAACTAGGAGCAATATCAATTAATCAATCATCAATCACTAATGTTTACCTAGCCAACGGCCCAGGCCGAAGTTGACGTTCAATATTGATGGCAGCAGCTCAACACAAAAAAAAAACACAACAAACATTTGAATGAAAAAAAGAAACGAAATTATATCAAGTGCTGTGGCCCCTGAGCAAAGTGAGAAGTGGACAGGAATGAGGATGTGTGAGGAATGTGTGCGAGATCGAGATCGAGAAGCAGTAGGAGAAGGAAAGGAAGGGAAGCACTCGTGATTAATTGAATTTACTTATTGCATTGCAAACCAACAGCAAAACCGTCGCGCAATGTTTGTCATCAAGTAAATCACACAGACACACACACTCCCACAAACACTGACACTCCACAAATCAATGGAATTTTTGCCACGTGATCTTTGATTATAGAACGAGAGCAAATATAATGATCGCATGCCCATCAGGCACATCAGGCCCATCAGCTGCTACAGCAATTCATATTGTGGTCAACAAGTTCTCAATTTGTAGCTCCATTTGCATTTAGTTTTCCATAAGAGTACAGACGGGGAGGAGTATAAAAGTGCCACAAGTAAGCCAACGCTCGCCCAAATCTGATCGGATCGGATGGGATGGGATTGGATGGGAGTGTGGAGGCGATGCGTGAATACCACATAGAATACCAGTTGTTGTAACTAACGTTGACATTGATTTGGCCTTACGTTTAGTAACTTATTAATACAATACTATTATGATTACGATTAAGTTTTAGCCATCAAATGCGAAAGTTTCAATAAAACAGAACCCAACCCAATCGAAACAGACGATCCATCTTTCTTCTCGTCGCGAGTATTCAGAAACTTGCCGTTTATTTTAGTATAGTTTTCATTTCTCATATTAGTTATACATCATCGTAGTGTGTGTGATTGATTCGGTTTGACATTGCTGGTCTTAGTAATTGGTAAAGTCTGAGAGTTGTGGCTGCCACCAGTCCCGCGGTCCGGACCGATTCCTCTTCACCGCGCCAAGGCCGCCCACAGAGCTCGGGCCGTGCACATGCAGCAGGCAATGGCATCCTCATACTGTTTCCCGCCGGTGGATTGGTCTCGGGCCCTCAGCTGTATGCTGCATCCGGAGGTGGTGTTTCGGAACGGGGGCACTCTGCCAATCCAGTGCACGGGGCAAGCTGTATTGCCGGCCTTTGCGTGGTGGTAAGATCGGACATTAAGGGATCCGACATGGGTGTCTGGGGCGCTCTTTCGTTGTTGTTGTTTCGTTTGTTGTTTGTTGGTTGTTGTTTTCATTGATGACTGATGATGACTCACAGAACTGATTGGCGTTGTAGCGTTCATCTTGTAGTATAACTTTCTATGCGGGGGTTATTTGACGGTTTTTTCTTCATGTGCTGGTCGACCATTTGGTCATAATATATATCGTATATATAGTATAGATATAAGCAAAAAAAAAAAAGCATGCAAATTCAAACAATAAACATTGAGACGCCTGGCCGGACAGCTACTAAGAGGTACTCTATTTCAAGGGCTGAGCCAAGATCTTCGCCCCGGGCGGCACCCCTTTCGTTTTACAATGTACAGTTAGTGTTAGTGGGGGGGTCCTTGCCCCAGGCCAAGAGGTGGCGCCGAAACGGAGCCTTAGTCTTAGATATCCGGCAGGAACCACGTTATATATGTATGTATATATAATAGAATATAATAGATTAGTAATGCCTTAGGATCTAGAACAAGGTTTCAATCTCATTTTCAGTTTCCATCTTGGGTCGCATCGTTTCCGTTTCATTTGCTAGTTAACAGTGTAACAATTACATATCTTAGAATCTATCGCTATATGGTTTAGTATATAGTTCTGAACATCTGCTATCTTAGCCATACTATATGCACATGCTCCAAAATATGTGTATATAGTATGGGTACATAGAGAATCATCTTCATTTTTCGTTATCCATTGCCCTGGATCGTGGTTCTAGGGTTCCGTTCGGGTCATTTATGGACTAAGGTGTGGTTCCAGTGCCATATGTACTGTACCAATGGGTCCATTCCGTTCTAGCCGGAGTGGATCCATTGTCTGGCAAGTGGAACGCACAGTCGCTCTTCTGTAGTATTGTATTTCATCTATTCAGGGGGTTCTACAGTCAGCCCCTGGCATAGGCATCGTTTCGTTATATATGATATATAGATATATGTATATATGGCGTCGTTAGTGGTCATTTAAGATTAGTATAACAATTGTATATATCCTACAGATAGTTTGGTTTGGTTTGGTTTTTGTTCGTTAGTTTCTCGTTTTAGTAACATATACATTTGTGTGATCGTTTCTAGTGTTATATTATTATGAAGTGGGTTCCATTGAATTTATGTTCTTTCTGTTCTGCTTCTCCTCTTGCTGCAGCCAACCGATGGTCCAGACTTAGGCGAACATGTGCTGGGTGCCGGGGGGCACCTTGTAGCTGGGATAGGCGTTGTTCAGCTGATGCTTGGCAAAGAAGGATGTGTAGTCCTGACGAAAGTTGTTCTAGTGAAATTTGATGTTTTGGGGGAGGGGGTTTTAGTAGGGTTGAATGGGATGGGAGCTCTTACCCTATTTACTTTTCTGGGACGGCAGACGGGGCCCAAGGCCAACTGGCGACGTTCCTCATTCTCGCGTGCAGCCGCCTCCTTGTACTCTGGTGGTGGCCATTTCAAATCTCCGCGCAATTTGCTGCCTCCTGTAAAGGGACACATGTATACATATGTATGTGTGGAAGGATCTCTGGGGCCAGAACTTACCCTGATAGCTGACGGCGGCAGGCTGCGAAGTGTAGACTGGCGCAGACTGCTGTGAGACGGGCGCCTCCTTGCGCAAGGTAATGATGCCGGGACTGGCGCCACGATAGCCAGCGTCCTGGCCAGCAAAGGCAATGGGCACCTGGTGCTGCTGCTGTTGCTGCTGATCTGTTTGATCCTGCGAGTACTGCAGTGGCTGCTGCTGTTGCTGGGGCTGCGAATAAGAATTGTACTGCGGTTGAGCATAGGTCGAGCCACCGTTTTGCTGTGGATAGTAGGGCGGTTGCTGCTGCTGCTGCTGTTGCTGTGGTGGTGGTGCCTGTTGATAGGGCGACGTCTGGTACGATGGCTGTGCAGGCGCCTGATAGGGAGCCTGGGCCTGAGCCAGAGGCTGAGCCTGGTATTGCTGCTGTTGCCACTGTGGTGCAGGCTGCTGTGGTGCCGGTTGCGGCTGCTGTTGCCACTGTGGTGGTACAGCTTGCTGCTGATGCTGCTGCTGTTGCCACTGGGGTGCAGGCTGCTGTGGTGCAGATGGCTGCTGTTGTTGCCACTGTGGCTGCTGCTGCTGGTTACCATATTGTGGCTGCTATTGGTTCAATGGTGCATTTGGTGGTTCGGTGGTGCATTTGGGTTTCGATCACGGGTGTTATGGATGTTGTAGATGGGTGTTTGGTTGGTTGGTTGGTTGTTTGGTTGTTTGGGAGGTGCAAACGACACACACAGACGATGTGGAAAGAGAGAGAATATATGTTCGAGATAGAGATAGACATCTAGACCAGAGTTATAGGAAGAAAGTTAATATCCGATTCGGGTTAGTGGTCAAGCGGAAGGGGTTTAGATGTATAGATTATATTGTGCGGAGTTTTACAGCTGAAAGTCGCAGAGAAAGAAGAGAAGCAAAAGCAGAGTAGTAAGCTATGTATTTGTTAACTATAGTTAAAGCTACAGACAGCGATTAGTGGAGCGTTTAAGGGCATGCAGAAGTTTGGTGGAGTTTAGTAAGTGTCTACGATAGATAGGGATATCAACGAGTTCTGTACGATAGAGGGATAGAGAGAGAGAGAGAGAGGGACGGCTCAGCAGCGGCAAGAGAGTTCTAGCTTCCATTCATTCATCGAATTCCTTTCTGTACCTGCTGTAGATAGGCTGGTCGCTGCTGCTGCTGCTGAGGGACTCCTCCGGCCGGAGTGTAGTCATGGTGCGTCTTAGGCAACGGGGCACGAATGGGCTTCCAGCCACCGCCCGCATTGTCCAGGGCCATCAGGGGCTCCTGCGATGGCTGTCTCTGGTAGTCCGGCTGATAGCTGGGATACCCATCAGAAGCAGCCACTGGAGCTGGAGCTGGTGCCTGGACTGGCTCCCTCGAGGGTTGTCTGTTGAACTGCGCCTGTGTGTACTGCACGGGCTGCTGGTCATAGGGATAGCTTTGGTCTTGGTACTGAGAGGGAACTGGCCCCTGGGAGCCGGCAGGTGTGGAACCGTATTGGAATTGCTGCTGCTGTGGTGCCTGTGCCTGTGCCTGCACCTGTGGCTGAGTGCCTCGTGACTGGGGTGTTGGAGTGGATCGTGGCTGGACGTTGTTATAAATGGGACCCTGAAAGTTAGGTCAGTGCGTAGTTAGGTATGTGCTGGGAGTGTATAAGTGTGTTTATATGTGTGTGTTTGTGTTTCTGGGTAGGAGTATGGCTATGTACATCAGTGGAAGACGGATACGGACGAGTCGTGACAGTTGCAGATACAATTATATTTACACAAATCTTCACTACTATATATGTACAATTGAGGAATCCAGGAATTAAACATCTTAACGGATATTGCAAATTACCTGAGCTGGAACAGCACTTGGCTGTGGAGCAGCTGCCTGGGCTGGCTGGGGATAGTAGCCGCCAGCTCCCGGTGCCGGGCTCTGGGTCTGCGGCTGCGGAGTGAACTCACGGATGATGCGCTCCTCCGAGGCGGGTGGCCAGGCCACGCGCTTGTAGCCTGCATAAATGGTAGGAAGGGGAGGATACACCAATTAGAAAGAGATTCGGCTGCAGCAGCTGCTGTTTCATGGTGTGGGGTGGGATTAATGTGGGGTGGGGTTTGGGGTTGGTTTTGGTTTGTGGGTGGCGGCTGTTGCAGTGTAAAACATTCAACAAAATGCGGCCAAACGTGGGCGTTGCTTGGCCTTGGGGTACACGGTGCAAGACAAACAATTTGAAAATGATTTAAGCCAATTAAAATTATACAATATACAATGTGCAATTCGCAATTCGCACACAGAGACAGACAAAGAGAGAGAGAGAGAGAGAGAGAGAGAGAGAGAGAGAGAGAGAGAGAGAGTCCCGCAGATACACAGATGCTGCTGTCATTGTGGCTAAATTTAGACGATGAAAACGAGTCGAAAGCAAGGAATGTGACATTACTCATAAGGTGATGATGTTGCCCCCCCAAGCCCATATGCAACATGTTGCCAAGGCAGGCACACCAGCCACACGACTTATCTATACAGCGAGAGGGAAAGGATGATAGGCAAGTGTGTGTGTGTGTGTGTGTGTGTGTTTACCCTCCAGATTCTTGTAGTTTTGGTTAATGATCTTCCACTGGGCACCCATCGTTGCTGCCTGGGCTATATAGTATGTCTGTTCTGTTCGGATCGAGATCTCTTTTGCGTAAGAATAAAATTATTCTTGCGCAGATATCAAAAATAACAAATACAGATATATAGCTTCTATATGTTGTAGCTTTTTGCGGCTATTTTTTGACTTCTTGTCCGCGAGCAGCACACACAAAAAAAAATTTAAGAAAATTCGGCCAGTCGTACGATCGCGGGGGTGAGAGCGTTCGTTATATAACCCTCTTCAGATATAATCAATTGGTTCGATTTGGGGGAATTGGGGAGACACCACAGGAACTATAAATTCCTTTCCTTCTTGGATTATTTTGTTCTTTTGTTTTTTTTTGGCAAATTGTAGATCGATTCGGCGCGCGTTTCGTTTGGGTTTTTTTTTGTGTTTTTTTCGGATCGATTTCGTTGAAAATGAAGAATTAAAAACAGATGATGATCGGCAGAAGGGTACAAACAAACACCGTGAAAATTTCGTTCGATTTGCGGTTACGGGATTCGGATTCGGATTCTGCCCAATTTAATTTCTATTTTCTATTTCGCTATTTGGCTATTTGGCTATTTGCTAATTCGTTGATCGTTCGCGCTGGCCGCTGATCGTTCGCGATATGTTTGCCTTCGATGTATGCTACTAAGTGAGGAGCCAGCCAGAGCCAGAAGCAGAGCCAGAGCGATGCAGGCAGAGGAGGAAATTATTGTTAGCCAAAATCGAGAGCCGAATCGAAATGGCCAAGATACAGATTTATCTGCATTCGTGTGGGTTACGGGGAGACACAGATCTCTGGCAGAGAGAGAGACAGAGAGACAGAGAGTGGGATCGCTCCTGAGTGGGAGAGTGGTGGAAAGTGGTCGAAAGTGGTGTGGAAAGTGGCGGGGGAAAGTGGGTGAAAAGTGGGCAAGTGGGCAAGTGGGCAAGTGGCGGCTGCTAATGGTATTGCTGACTCTTAGGGTTACCCGTACCCGTACCCTTCCTCTGGCTCTGCTCCTGGCCCACTTCTGGCATTGTTTACACCTTCGATTCTTGTGATTTGTGGGCGCACCTTGAAATGCCTGCCACTGTACATACAAACATACTTATATCTGATACATTCGCTCACTCACTCACTCACGGCAGCCGATCTCAAGGTGTCTGGCTATACCTACTATATATACATATATATGTACATACATATACCTATATAGATATGTCTATGTGTAGGTATATATATACTGCTACGTGTACATTTATTCGTATATCTTTTGATGCCTGGCATATTTCTGCACTGCCACCATATCTATATAGATTGCTGAGCAATACTTTTGGGGCTGGGTCGCTGATGACTCTCTTTTACTTATAGACATATGTATGTACATATGTATCGATGTGTTTCTGTGTTTATTGTTATGGCAATCTGTCATGCCTGATCCATCTACTTAACCATCCATCCATCTTTCTATTCTATCCTATTCCTCTTGCCCATCCTATGTATATGTAGATCTTGCGGATTTAGTCTGTGACTCAAGGGTGACTGCGCGGACTGCCCATCGCTGGGTTGCGGGTTGGGTTGGCTAAAATTAAACGTCTGTCATCTTGGCCCAACTAACAAATCTGTTTTTAAACGTATTCTCACAGGTGTACGACACAAGTTGGCTCATTAAAATTATTAGCAAACTTGTAACTCATCTGTCTGCTTGCTACGAATATGTGTACCAAACATATGTACATATGTACATACATTGTGTATACTTTCGCACTATCCTCAGATATAGTACCACACATCCACATACATATGTATAGTAGATATCTTCAATTATTTTGGCATAATGTTTGAATACTCGCTAGCAATGTGCTAGCCGCTCGTTAGCCACACAACAAATTCGCTTTGATGGCCGTCACACGTCACAGATAAAATAACAAAGGATGGTATATGGGGGTATGGCTATGACTATGGGACTATGGGTTGTGTACAAATCTTATAGGGTTGCTATTTTGTTGCTGCTTCAAATGATATATCTGCCACGATCCATCTTTTCGGCGCAAGGAAATGGATTGGGTGCCATTCAAAATGTTTGTTCAGAGATTTCCGGAAGATATTTGGGAAATTTATCAAATCTATAAACATCTGTGATTGATTTCTGCTATATCTTCTATATCTAAATCCAATAGAAGTCAGTGCTACAAGGGGATACTACAAAATGAGCAATAATGGTCGGGAAAACTGCTAGATTTGTGGGTCATAGAAACCCTTTGAGCAGAGTCGAAAAGGATTTATAATCGATCATTTCTCATTCTCAAGATTCACCCCAAAACCGAATCATTTTCCTATTAGTCATACACGGAATCACAGACAACGAACATAATGACACAAATCTACCAAGGAATGATATATACATATATACATCTATATAACATGACACATATGGAAGACAGCACGGGAGGGGCCTTCCCACGCACCTTCAATGCCCAGATAGGGGCGTGGCGATACATTATCGAAGGATCGATTTACATTGAAATCCCGCACCGATGGCTGTCGGGATGGCTCCGACTCCTCCTCGCTGGCTGCCAGCGATCTGAACCTGTTCGAGTCCCCTGCAAAATCGAAAGGCGATGCCAGACCCCGGACAGATCGGGGCGTGCCTGGGGGCGTGGAGGCCAGCAGGGAGGAGGAGGCAACCATGGTCTGCTGCAGGGGTTCCGTGGCGGTGCGGACGAGCAGTCCGATGTTGTGGCCCTCCAATTGGGGGACATGTGAGAACTTTGACTCGAGAGCTGCGGAAGGAAGGGTCAATGGCGATGGTGACGGCGCTGGAGGCATCTTGCCAATCACCGGATTGAGCCCAAAGGGTGAGCTGGCCCGATGCGGTGCCTCGATCAGTGGCGCGGGATACTTTCGGGAGGACAGAGGACTGGGCGATCTACTCCGCTGCCAGACGATCTCCGCTGCCGGAAGAATCAAACGCGGAGGAGGCGGTGGCGGAGGAGGAGGAGAAGCAGGAGAATCCGGTGCTCGCGTGGTCACAATCTCCACGAAGCTGCGCTGACGCTGCAGTTTCTCCGGCTGCTGGTTATCGGTTCTCTGTGACTTCTCATCGGCGCTCTGGGTGTCCTCCCAGGAGATCTGGCGGGAAATGTACGGACTCCGAATCTCGTAGGTGGCCTTGTAGTTCTCCATGGGCTCGTTGTGCAGGTTGGCAATGCGCCACTGGTCCGCCTTTGTGAGCTTGCTCCAGTTGTTGGGGGAGTAGCGAAGCTCATGACAAACGGGGCAGCAGATGCTGTGATCATCGGTGGCATCCTGATGGCTGCATGGCTCATCCTTTTCCTTGTCCTCCTTTTGTTCCTCTTCCTTGCGGCTCTGACTCTTTGGCTCTGCATCTGGTTTCAGTGCCTCCGGTTTTGTCTCTGGCTGGGTTGATTTTCCCGTTGAGAGCTGCTCGTAGTTGGCAATGACATCGGACACATGTCGATACTCTGCATCCTCCACGGCCTCCACATCCTCCTCCTCATCCTCGATGACTACGTACTGCGCCTTTACCGCAGCTGGCGTCGTCTTGTGCTCCACGTGCAGCACTTCCTCTTGATCCTGCTGCGGCTGCTCCTGTTGCTTGTCTAGTGCCAGGGCAATCCTGTGCAGGTCCTCGAGGGCCCGTTCCACTATCGGCACATTCTCGGTGATCTCTTCGTTGGCCGCCTCCGCTATGGACTCTTCTTTGGCCACACTCCCGGGTCTACCCGATGCACGGCAGTAGATCTGACGGAGTATCGCCTGCAGAGGACTCTCCACGGCCAGGATGGGCGACTGGCGCGACGAGAACATGTCCCACAGCTCGTTGTGGCCGCTCTCTGGTCTGGTCTGCTGAGATCCTGGAACAGCAGCCGGCGGTGGTGGCGGTGGTGGAGGTGGAGGAGGTGGAGTGGCAGTGGCAGGGGCAGTGACAGCGCATTCGACTGTGGGCACAGGAGTGGTTTGGACACTCCGTTGCAGTGCCATCTTGGCGTTCTCCATGTAGGTATCTATCTGACGGAGGTGCTCCGCTATCGACTGCTGTATGTGGGCGTACTTTGCTTCCAGTTGAGAAATCTCCACATGAGCCTCGTGTTGCTTCTCCGCCTCGGATTCCGTTGCCGTTTCCGTGCTGTAGACTCCTCCCTGGCGTCGGGCCTGCTTAGCCCTGGCCACCGACTCCTCGCCGGACTTGGGCCGCATCTTGGGAGGGACTGGCATTGGCGGCGGCGGCGGTGGAGGTGGGGGAGTGCTAACACTGCTGCTGTTGTTCGTAGTCCTGGCCACACTGGCCTGCCGCTGCAGCAGCTTGATGCCACTCGTGGCGCTTACATAGGTGGTGCCACTGGGCACATGGCCATTGGCATGCTCCTCCATCTCCTGCTGGCGGTCCTGCTGTAAGTAGGTGCAGGCGTCGTCGTAGATCTGCTGGGCACTCGGCTGAACCTGAAGCTCGCCCGATGCCTCAACGCGGACTGGTATGATGCGAGTGGCGGCGGTATCGGTACCGGTACCCAGCTCCTGGCTCGGACTCTGACTGGGACGGCTGGTGCTAGTTCTGGTGCTGGCGCTGGTGTTGGCCAGGGCCAGAGCCATCTGCTGCTGCCGCTTGACTGCCAGGCTGTCAATTACCGCTGGTGACTTTCTTGGCAAGCCCTCGTTCTGGGCGGCAGCTGCTTGGGCGTCTCTGGGTATCGGTGGCAGCGGAACGGCCTCCAAGTCCACCTCTTGGCTGGTAGCGACCTTGGGCTTGGGTTTGGGCTTGTCCTCCTCTTCACTGTCGGCCTCGTTGTCGTAGGAGATCTTCACTTCGGTGGCCAGCTTGATGCATCTGCGCTGCACCTTCGGCACCTTGGTGGATCGTGGCTTGGGAGGCGGCAGTTCTGGTGCTCCCACAGCTGCTGCCACCGTCCGCTTGCGGGACCGTCCGCGGTCCAGCGAGTAGGCCTGTCGCTTGGGCCTCGGCCTGTATGGGGTGATCGTGAGCGTTGTGGGTCGCTTGTGGGCCAGCAGCTCGTAGTACTCGCATCGGGGGGCCACCAGACCTAGATCCACATCCGCTGCTTTGGTCTCCGGTGCCGAGAAGCCCTTGGCAACGGGCGTCTGGTGGAAGACCTGGGCCAGCTGCAGTTCCGTGCCTCTCAGAGGTGTGATTGGACGCTCCTTGGAGCCCTCTCGCTGCCTCTGCTCGCGCACCTGCTTGGCCGTGGGCTCGATGATCATCGTCGGACTCTGGAACTTCTCGCGCAGCGCCTCAATGCTGTGCGAGGCACACGAGGGGATGTGACTCAGATCCGGGTTGCTTGCGGTTATTGCCACCGCTTCCGCCTCCGTGGGCGGCCAGCTGTGATCCCGCTTGAGCATATGTCGCTTGGTGGCCAGGCGATTGATCTTGAGCACCGTATCCCGGTCGATGGTGATGTCCTGCAGATGGCTGAGGTAGTGGGTCTTGATCTGGTCCAGCAGCTGCTGGTGCAGCGTATGATGCAGGCCATCCCCATCGCGCTGTCGCGTTCTACTCTGTCTTTCTTGGGGGTAAAAGTCTTTGGGGCATAGTTTTTCAATCAATTAAAGTTTGCTGCACAATTAAACGAGAGTCTGGACAGGGCACTGAGAGTGGGTGTGGCTGTGTTTGTTGAATGCTTTACACTGTTTAAAAGTTTCTTGGGTGTGGACATAAAATACGCACTAAAAGATACACTACAAAGGACTGAAAAGGTCTCATCTTACCGCATTTGGCTTGCTGCTCTTCCTCTTCGACGGCTCTCAGAACGGCCGAATTGGCCAGGTTCAGGGGTTTGCCGATTTGATCGTCGACCTCAATCCTGAAAATACAAAATTCAAATACAAAATTGTTAGCAAAAATAATGAATAAACTGCAGTAAAGTGAATTTGAATAATCAGATTTGAATTTTCACTGCTTTAACGGATTCCACTGCTTGGCAGTTCCAAAATGACTGCCTTGCCGATGCAAAAGCAGTGCACAGAAATACGATGTACTGCTTGCACTGCTTCAAGCTGTGCGATTGTGCAAGACAATGGAAATCGTTGGTTCGCTTCCTGCCAACGTTCATTATTATATTTTCAATTGTTTTTTTATACATTTTTCATTTTAGATGTGTTTTTTCCTACTAATATTTATATTTTTATTCTTTTGAATTTTTATGTGGAGCCAAAATGCAATTCAAACTATCTAAAATAAGGTTTTATGATGCATTTCTGTCAAAATTAACAGGAAAAGTGGCAGAAAAATTCTTAATACGTAATATCCAAATGAATTTGAATATAGAAGGACCTTTTAGCTGAAGGGTGAAGGATATACATAACCCTACCTCGAGTTGCCAAACCTTCCCTGCTGCACGCGTGTGTTTATTAATAGGGATATGCTCTAACTCCCCTCTTATGTTTCTGCTGTTTCTATGGGCATAAATTAGTCCCAGTCCCAGCACACTCTACCTGCCACATCAACACCACATCCTTCTTGTGGTCTGGCATTGAAATTCGCGTGCGCGCACCGCGACCCACGCTGACCCCAAAAAAAAGTGGATGCTAATCGACTCTGACAAGCACCGTGGCTGTGCCAATGGATATAAAAGCGCCTGGCAGTGTCTGCCAATGCATCCACATCCCGAACAGCGTCTTGGCTGGCAACTTGTCTTTAACCGGAACAGTCTACTCGAAAAAAGCTACTCCAGATACCATACCCACGATGGCCGCCACATCCACCAAGATGCAAATGCTTATCTCCGTGCTACTGCTGGTGCTGGTGTCTCTCTGCAGCTGGACCCATGGGGTGCCCAGCAAGCGATCCAGCAGGCTGTGCGGCGACAGGCTGTCCGAGGCCCTGGACATGATGTGCCCCAATGGGTTTAATGCCCGAATTCCCCACAAGCGCGGCTTACGTGAGTATTTCATAGAAAACTACGACGGCAAAGGCAACTACTGACTGCTGACTGGCTTTTCGTTTTCGTTTTTGGTTTTGGGTTTGTTTCGGTTTCAACTCCAATTTGCAACGAATCGCACTCGCACTCGTACTCTCACGTCCTCCTTTGCAGTGGATCTGTTCGATTACGTGGACCACATGGCCGAGCCGGGACTGGATGATGCGGCGGACACCACTGATGATGCGGTGGCCGTGGGTGCGATCCTGCCCGAGGGTGTTCGCCTCCCCTGGCGGCACAACTCCCTAATGTCCACCAGGCGCCAAATGCGCGGAATTGTGAACGAATGCTGTGCCAAGTCGTGCACCATCTACGAGATCAAGGCCTACTGCAAGTAGGGCACTGAAACCTGCACCCATTGAGCACTGATACAACCCCCTGCCCTTCACCAACTAGAAGCTAAACAAATTGTTACGATATTTGATATATGTGTACATGTAGATAGAGAGAGACTCAAATGAATATATTATGATGCTCTCAAGAGCTGTTGCAAGAAAAAGGAAATTTCAATTGGATTTGGAAACCCCCCAAGGGGCAGAAATTGGGGGATTGGGGGATTGGGGGATGCCTTTAAAGCTGCGTTGCCTTAAAAGATTCATCCACGAAAAGATTCCGACTATTTTGTGGCTAACCCCAGCGTCTGAAGTGGGCTTTCGAGTGCTTCAGCTTCAGCTCTTTTGGCAGATAAGAAGCGAGATAAAATGCACAAAAATGTGGCAAACAAACTGATAAAGAAAGATGTTCAAGAATGTCTTTACGATTTAGTTGAAAAGATCTAATAAGAAGTGTCTTGCCTTCCGCAACGAAAATCCTCCTTTAAAATTCACATTTCCTAAGATTTGACATTGAACTCAATGATTAATCCCTTGAAAACTAATACTCCCCCCTCCCCTGTGGTAGCGGTATCTGGCATCCGTCAACTTTAATTAGTTGATTAATTTCGACTAATCACAAATATACACAGACACTTTCGTTTGCAGAGCACACAGATACCCAGCAGAGCCAGCAGAGAAATAAATAGAAATTCATTTCATTTCGTTGATGTCTGATTAGGATTTAGCCAAATATTTGCCCAAATAATTACGAGTGAGTGAGGCGAGAGTAGTGTGTACTTCGTTGGGTAAGTGATTTATGGCCAGATGAGATTTTCTGATAAATGTTTTGGCACTTTTATAGAAAAAGGATTAATTGAGTGGTGCCCCATGCCCCTGTGCCCCCTGTGCCCCCCGTGAGTCAGACGCTCCCCATGAGTAGTGGGCAGCCAGTCAACGAGATGCATCACAACTTTTGGCTAGACGCCTGCCTCTTGTTTGTTGATATTGTTGTTGCACTTGTTGCAGGCGAAACGGTGCCCAATTTGGTTCGTGTGACTCATTCGACTTGCTGACGTCTTTACTTTGCAGCCCCTGTGCCTGTGCCCCTGTCCCTGTGCTCTAACTCGGCCTGTGCTGTCCCTGTCCCTGTGCCTGTGCTGCTGCTTCTGTTGCTTCTGCTGCTGCTGCTGTGTGTTACGGGTTATATAAAATCGTATCTTTAAGATTCACGTACATTTTGAATGGCAGTTAAATGGAAGTTGCTCCAGGGGCAGACGCAGACGCAGACCCTGGCTCAGCTGTCTCTCGGCAAAAGTTTACCCTAAATGGGGGAAACACCTCACACGAACACACGAGCACACACGAGCCACACGCACACGCGAATGCGTTTGAAAGTTTTCAGTTTATTTTCCTTTTTTTAGTTTTTTTGGTAATTAAATTGCCAGCTACTGTTGCCTGTGCTGCTGCTGCTGCTACTGTTGCTGCTGTTGCACACGTTTTGTCGCACGCATAGTCCCCGTATAACTGAAAGCCACTTAAAGTTTTTGCTCACCCGAGCAGATCTCAGCAGATCTTAGGTGACGGTCTCCCAGGGGGTAGGTGGCGGGTGGGAGGGGGCGCCAGGCCGGTTTATTTAAACAACAATTGCAAACAACAATGACAGAGATAGTGTTGTTGCAGCAGCAGCAGCGGCAGCATCAGCAGCCACAAATACTCGTACAAATTCAAGACTAAAGCATCTTTGAGATACGCGTCGCAGTCGCTGCTGTTGCTGCTGTCGCGGTCGCTGCTTATAAAGCTTTTTGGTAATTACAATTAAACGTCAAAGCATTTAATTGTGGAGGTTGTCTCTGTGTCGCCTCTCTGTATTTGAAAGAGAGGGAGAGATACAACAAATTGGTGTAGCTGTAGCTGTCGCTGGTTTTGTGGCTGTTTTTGTCGCTGCCACTGTCACTGGTGCAGTCACCGCCGCGCTGCAATGAGCATGGCTGTCCCCCCCTTCCACACCAAATTGATGTGTTTTGTGCACCTGTTCTTGGGGGCAGGCAGCCAGCATATAAGTACACGACAGAATAACATATCATAGATATACAATCTACCCAAATCCCCATGCCCGATGCCCCATACCCAACCCCTCTTCCTTTCCTTTTATGGGCACTTTTCATCAGCCTTTGGCTCTGGCTGATGACTGCCTTTCATCTCGTCTATAAAATTATGCATTTAAATGTTTAATAATCATTTCAGTTCAGAGCGCCACACGCCCAAACCACTACTCACCCCTCGCCGCCGAAGGCCTTCAGCTCGCGGTTCAACGTGGCCTTCACGTTCTCCTGGGAGTAGAGGCCCATTGGGGAGTTGAACTGCTTGTGCACCAGCTTCCGTTGTAGGGCGGCCATTTTAATATCTCCTTTGCTTGCTCTGGTTTCTTTTCGTCTTTGTTTTTTTTCAACTGCTTTTCCGCTGCTGGTGCTGCTTGTTGCTGCCTGATGCCTGCTGCTTGCTTCTGCTTGCTGTTTGACTTTGGCTTTGGCTTTTCTTCACTTCTTTTTGCGTCTTCTCTCTCTTATTCTCTTTCTCCGTTTCTCTTCTGTTGCTGTTTGGGTTTCTTCAAAAAGTTTTTCGAAAAATATTGTTGATAAAAAATATTTTTTAAAATTTCCTGCCCCAAACTCTTTTGTAGTTTTTTCTCGTAGTAAGAACTTCTGTGTGGGAGGGACGGGACCCTGGATCCGCTTATCGTTTTAAGAGTGGTTTACAAGTTGTTGCTCTTTTTGTTGGTGTTGCTCTGGTTGCTTGCTGCTGTTGGTGTTGTTGTTCTTGTTGTCGGGAAACAGAATTCCAAACACTTTTCAGTTTTCCCCCACTTCAGCTTTCAGTTTCTGTTGGACTTAATGTTAATCGTTAATTGTCGGTCGTTGTTCGTTCTGTAATTGAAAATGCAAAAAAAGGGATACTGAATAAGTGCGGGGGTGGCAATGGGCATGGGAATGGGAATGGTAATGGTATAAACAGGAATTTAATTTGTACAAAAGTTGATGGAAGGAATACAAGTTTAATCGGTGACTGTCTTTGTGAGAGAGCTGGGAGCTGGGAGCTGGAAGCTGGAAGCTGCGAGCTGGAAGCTGGCTGCACACAATCCGCATTGTTAAATACTCAGCCGATAACAGCGGAGACGAAGCCTTCAAAGCCTTTTCTTTCCTTTCTGATTATAGTTGCCCCTGACAGAATATGTATGTTTTGTCTTTAAGGTTTTGAAAAGAGCAGGAGAAATTTCAATGAATTTCCCCGCATACGCTCCGACGGAAACGGACAGAGGGACATCATTGTATCGACACAGCTATTGACACTTTCCAAGGTTGAAACGAATTCATTCTGAACATTGAAAACACCTGGCTATAAATTATATTTTCACCATTCATATATTTAAATTTATTTAAGCCACAGACGTGTTGCAGTTGCAAATAAATCACGTTAATTGAGAGATATGTACGAGTATATGCATAAAAAAAACCACTGTTTTTTTTATTTAATAGTACATATATTAATATGTATATCTTAGTTTGGAATTGAAGTACATATGTATATGCATACATGTGTATATATAGTCACATAGTCGCTTTAAGACCCCTTATATATGTACATATGCTCGTAATCACAAAATCCTATATTTTTTCAAAGAGTTCTTTTAGTGGAATTTTTTCTTGACAATGACAAGCACACAAAATGTGTTAATTGATTGATTAATGATGAAAAATATATGAAGATTTTAAAAAGAGAGAGAGAGAGAGACAGCAAAAGTCTATTCAAGACAACTTTTCAGAGTTTTCCACCAAAAACGAATACACTTTTGATAGCAGTAGGAAAAGAATTCAATGTCGACACACGTTAAAAAAAGAATACATATACATATGTATGTAGTATGATTATTTAGAGTGCTGGAATCATTTGAATCTGTTCCGATTTTACAGCTGTTGCTCACAAATTACACACACAAACAAAAACAAAAAAAAAATACAAAAATAATTATCTTAAAGATACAGATCTAGAGATACTATAATAACTATATGAATTTTTCCAATTTGCTGCGACTCACTCACTTCTGTCACATTGAGAAATGTATCTTAAACTAATTTGAGAGCAGCGCTTTCTGGGCAAAAAAAAACACAAAAAGGAACAAAAAATATATGTGTACGTATTATATGGGGATTTTGTGTTGTTTTTGGGGCCTAAAAATAGAGGCCAAGAAAGACAGCGGCAAAAAATATTGAAATGTGCTCAATTTTATTTTTTTGCTCATACTCATATTTTCCACACACACTCGACTCGCTCTAACACACACTCTCTCTCTCTCTCTCTCTCTCTGTCTCTCTGTCTCTCTGTCTTTGTCTCTCTATCTCTATCTCTACATATCTGTCTGCTGTTTGCTCTATTTTGAAATTCCCGCCTTGTGTGTCACCTCAAATAAAATTAGCAGCTGTGAGGAAAAGCAAAGATATTATTGTTCAGATTTGCGTCATTTCCACTGATGTACGATATGTACGTACATATGCACACATGCATATGTAGGAATGTAGGAAAATCATCATCATCATCATCAACATCATCTGAGCAGAGAAGAGGAGGAATGAGAGACAGCAGAAGAGCAGGAAGAGAGTGCGAGGGAGAGGCTGGCTGCTCGTTGAAAATTGTTGGAAAATGAAAATGCAATAAAAGACACTTGAAATAATCGTAATGAAGTAATTTTTTTGTGTTTGTTCACATTTTATGCGTTTTAATTGAGCTGCTTTTGCTTGTGCCTCGGCCGCGGTTGCATGCCACGTCGTGGCAGCTGCCACACAGCTGCTGCGGCAATCGGGGCACCCGGAAACGGCATCCAAGAATCGCACAAATTAATCAACATTTAATAAAATATTATGCAAATTACAGCACAAAAGGCAGGAAGCCACCGGCAATGGCAGTGGCTGTGGCAGTGGCAGCGGCAGAGCCAAAGCGGCAAGAGCTTGCCACTTGATGTCCCAATTAAAGTTTAACACAGTCCGCACACACACACACACACACATACTAACACACAGAACCCACTCAACACACACACACACACACAGGAAAGCCGAACAGGTGCGTGCTGCATTCTATGTACTTAGCACAGGAATTGTAAGAGAATTTGCATAAAAAATGCTCACTAAAATAATTTTTCAACAAAAAAAAAGAAGAAAGTTAAACGTGAGTATTGTGTGTGGGGAAACGAAAGAGGTGTGGGAGGTGCATGAGGTGCCATAGAAACAATATTCTTCTACCTATACCACCATATGCCAACAGGCAACCCCCTCAAGCAATCCACCCACCTCCCCTCCACTGTAGCAGTTTCCATACTCTTTTCGGGCGAGCAACCTCCATGACATTATGCGATGCGGTTTTCTAATTGAAATATTTCATGAACCTCTCATGGCACATTAAAGTTCTTCAGCCACAATTGCACAATTTTGCTCGTTAAGGCTTCACTTCAGACGAACTTTCACAAGAGAAGGACCTAAGAATACTTAGAACTTATTGTTGGAAGAATTGCGAGGATTCAGATCTACTTTGAATTAATTTCCACTGTGATTTTTGTAAGGTTTACGATGAGCATTTAGCGTCTAGCATTTCCACAAAAAGATATGGCAAGGATCTTTGACAGAAATATTCCTTAAGTGCAGCTGCACATTGTATAATTTTTCTATTAAATCGCTGGACCCTTATTATTCAACTATTTAAGTTTTCTGGTTTATATTTCAATGCCTCTTCCTTGATTAAAGCCCCAAACAATTTCGGAAATACCTTTAAAATTCTGCTCGAAATTCCCGTGCCTATTTAATGGCTGTTTTTCCGGCAAACATTGACTAAAGTTTGCCCCCACAGAGACACTCGCGGCGGCTAGAGTTCAATGTTTTATTTAAATTATCATAAAATTCTGTTTATTTCGGCTATGAATTCAGTTAGGGTATGAGGCATGGGGACTTTCGCGCTTTCCTAATTAACATCTCTCTCTACGGTTCTCTCTTTTTTCCCTGCTGTGCGTTCGTTTTGCCAGCACCAGTGCCAGTGCCAGCACCAGTGCCAGTGCCAGAACCAGAACCAGCAGCATCGACATCATTATCATCGCTCGACTCGACTCGACTCGACTCGGTTCGACTCCATGGGGCATGGGCATGTGTGAGAGGATGAGTGTGTGGGTCGTCGGTCGTGGGCGGTTGCTATATAATCTATAATCATGGCTATGTATGCATGTGTGTGTGTGTGTGCATTGAAATCAGGTGCAAATATTGTTAGATTTAGCAAATCTGTGTGTCGACGACGACGCATCTGTGTATCTGAGTGGAGGCCAGGCTGCCTGGTTGCGGATTGCGTATCCCAAAATCCCCAAAAACTGGCTAAAAGCGGGGTGGTACGTGGGTAGATGGGTAGGTGGGTGGGTGGGTATCATGGCTTTCACGCTTGCCTTGATGTTTGCCAGGTTTTCCGACTGGTTCTTGCTGATTTAATTATTAACGGACGGCATTGTGTTTCTGATGTTTCGGTTTTAGTTGGATCGTTTAAATATTTCATTTAGCTTCTAGCTAGCACTCTTCCACTCTGCCTCTCTATTGGGAGCTCCATGGGGGCTCGGGGTGGGGTTACACTAAAGTACACTAATATTCAACAAATAAACACAGGCCAGGCACAAACAGACCCAAACAGGCACTACTAGGAACGAGTGTGTTGGGGGAAATACTTATTTATTTGTTTTAATGTGAGTGAGTGAATGGGTGGGTGGGTGATTGGGTGGTTGGGTGGTTGGGTTGGATTGGGTTGGTTGTGTGCTTACCGTCTGTTGCAATTTGGCGCTGCTTAATCCAAAAATAACGCCAGAAAATTGCTTAAGTTCGCTCCAAGTGGCTTCGACCGCAGCAGCAGCCCCCTGCTGAATCGTGAGACCCTACCCAACGCGACCCCGTCCGATTCGCCTTCGACCCGCCCCCGCTCGCGCTCACGCGCTGCAGTTTGCACTTTCACCGCCAAATTGCATTCAACACTCTTTTCCCTCAAGAGTGGCTGTCGGTTCGTGTCTGTCCGCGTGCAAGAGCGTTGGTGGGTGGATGGATGGGTGGGTGTCTGGCTTTCTGGGAGCGCGTGCCCGTCCGCCGCCAGCCGGCGTTTTGTAAGCGCACCATCGGCGAACTGAAACTGAAACAGCGCCAGAAACTCAACGAGAACCGAGGAAAAACTTTACGCAATGATCACTGGCTGGCGCTTGTTTTTGTTGGTTTTTCATCAGTCTACATTTTCACATCTTTGTGGAGGGGTACCAGAAGCAGCAACAAAAGCAGCAGAGGAACAAGCAGGAGAGCAAGCAGTGGCGCAGGCAGAAGCATCATCAGCAGAAGCAGTGGAACGAGGAGCTTCGGGGATGGGATAGCTGTAAGTACAATCATGTGTGTGCGCGAGCGAGATAGTGCGTGCCAGGGGGAGCGAGCGGTGCGTTACACTGGCGGTCATAATAAAGTGCATTGTCTGCATATGAATATGAAATCGGAGAGCGTCAATGAATGGGGCGAGCAAAAATTAATTAAAACATATTTATGGCCAAAGCGGAACTGCTTACGCACTTCAGATCTGGCAGACTGACTTTTATTACCCAATTAATAACCAGCGCCAGCAACAAATTAAATTATATTAAAGCCCATTTGGCAGATATTCAAGAAAACGTTTGCCAAAAGTCAGAAAAAACAAAGCATTTGCAAGGTAAAAATCAAAATCAAAAGGAGAATGGAAATGGAAATGCTAAAGCCATGAAGCTGCCTAGCCACCCACTGGGATTACGATTAATTCCAACTGAATCATCAGACATTCCGTGGGGGGTGGGGTAGGGTACAGGTACACCTTTTATCGCACGCCACTAGTGTCAGTCAGCCCCATATTTATAAGAATCTCTATGCAAACACCCCAGCAAAACCATCAACAACAAGAGCACTCAATGATAGTTTTGGTGAATATCTTTGAGAGCCGACACCAATAGCAACACCAACACTAACACCAACAGCAACAAAAAAAAGAGCAAAAAAGTGAAATACATATAAAAAAAAAACATTTGGCTGCCGTCGATGAACGACAAGTCGGCGACGTAGACAGGGCCCAGGAAGCAGCGGAAAGATGGATAGATACATAGATACCACATTCGTATTCGTATCTATAGATTGTATAGATGTCTATGCAGGTCGCCTGGCCTGGCCCCGGACCCGGACCCGCCGACTATTACAGAATTTTTACTGCCGCGTTAGAGAGCACGTCTCTAATATTCTATTTTTGAGTGTAGTTTTTCTTTTTTAATTTTTTTCTTCATTTTTTTTATTTTTTTTTATTGGATTCTGGTCTTTCTGGTCTCTCCACGTCCACATCCACGTCCACGCGGCAGCACACGATTTTGCCCCGAGTTTTTCGGGGTAGCGATTTCCACACCACACGAAAATAGCAGACAAGAGTCCATATACTCGTAGAAAGCGGTTGAAGCATGAGAAGAAAATTCGCTTAAAATGTCATTTAATTGTTTCACTTGCAAGGCAATTGGAGTGTGTGTGTGTGTTTGGTTATTTCTTTTTTTCTTTTTTTTCTTTTGTGGTTTTGCCAGTTTCTGGCTTTTTTTGGTTTTTCGGGTTTTTGGCTTTTCTCGCGGCTGAAGTTGATTTTCATTTTGGTAGAGCAGAGCAGAGCCTCATCTCATTTTGGCTTCACTTTTTAATTGTGCTTTAAATGGTAATTAGCTTTTGTGCGCGCATATCGGTTGATTCCATTCCGCTTTAATGCACTTTATTTAATTAATTTTTGATGTGGGCATATATAAGGTGCCATATGTACATAGTTATATGCGGATGCGGGAATCTGGATCGGAATCGGGATCGAGAGTGGAGTGGAGTTTCCGCCAAACCCCCCCCCTCCCTAACCATTATTCTTTTGTGTCGCATTTTCTGGGCATTTATTTTCGTTGGCGCCTCGTTTTCAATTTGCCAGTCCGCAAATTACACTGCACCACAACACACAACAAAAATACTAATGGACACACACACACACACACACAGAGCACCAAGCACACAGCACACAGCACACCTTCAGCGACTGCACGTTGGGCGGGGGCAGTGCAGTGCAGGGCAGTTTAGGGCAGGACAGGACAGGGCAGGGCAGACAAACACTCGTTCCGTACTGGGGACTCGGAAGCTGGGACTCGACTCTGAACACGTCCGCGGTGCGAATTATTATTGTTACTCGGTCGCTCGGTGGCTCTCGACGCATGCCACCAAAAAGTTCGCGAAAGCAGCGAAAGTTCCTCTTGCTCTTTGGATCGTCTTCTTTCATGGAAAATGGAAAATGATGACACACATACAGAGAGATACATATGTACATATGTAGTAGTGTATCATACCTAAGGGGCCCCTGTCCCTGCCCAACGCCCACTCGCATACACTCTCATTCTCACTCGCAGCCGCTTATAAATTAGTCCGAATAGCCACTGGCTAATCACGTATTCTTACACAGAGAAAACCTCCCTACCCCACCCCCATTGGCATCCAAGTCGAAGAAACGATAAATATTCAACACTCATACTCGAACAGGGGCATATAAACACACACACATACATATGTATGTTTGTATGAATGTGCGCTAAACCACCTAATTAACTAGAAAACAACGATTCGATATATGTACTAGATTGCTCCACCTATGGCTCTATATATACCTACACTTGTGGGCCACACAAACATGTATATTTATATGCATGTTTTTCTAAATATTGAATATTTATTTTTGGATTTTTGGAAAGCAATTTTAAAGCAGTTCGAATACCCTAACTAATGCTTGGGGTTCTATTGATTCGATGTACAGGCGGACACGTACATATGTACATATGTATATGTGCGTGTGTTTTTTGTAGCCTACTTAGAACAGTTGCTTTGGTGGGCAGGCATACTTTTCTGGAGGCTAGTGTCCGTTCGGCAGCTTTCGCCAGCTTTTGGCGATCTTGCTTGAAGCTTAAGACACGCTCTTCAATCGCTCTTTCTCTTAAGCTTAAGATCTTCCCCAGAAGTCAAGAGCATAACATGAGAGGCATTTATTGAGAAGTATAACTTCTACCGTTAGTGCATCGATGCACATCGCAGTGACTCGTAAGCCACCGCCAGAGAAAATAGTTTTAATTCGACGTTATTTCATTTTCAAATTGATATTTTTTGTTAATTATAGTAGAATTTCGCATTGTTTTATTTTGTTCGTGTGCGTGTGTGTGTTTGGTATATTTAGTTTTTATCGGCTTATATTATATATGTATTTTTGGAAATTTTGTTTTGCCATCGAAGCACAGAAGAAGCGGCAAGCAGCCACAACCAACATAATACCATTATTTTGCGCCGTGCTGCCTCTCCCTCTTTCTCATGCTCTATGGCTTGATGAAGCGCATTCCTATTTCACAAGTTCATGTGCTTTTGGTTCGTTCAAGCACAACAATTAGTGCATCGAATGTGTTTCCACGCCATTCTCCCTCTCTCCCTCTCTCTTTCCCTCCGCTCCGTGCTGTTCGAGCATACGAAATTTAACCCATGCACAAAAAAGCTTTTTCAGTAGAGAGCACCTGACAGGCAACTAAGCGGCCTGCCTGCCTACCTGCCCCCTCTCGCCCGTTCGGCCACTCGCCCACTTGCCCACTTGCCCGCTCGAAGCTCTCCTGCACTCACCGCCGCTCTCCACACTCTCCTATCTCCCGCCACTCTTCATGTTCTCTTCTCTGCTTGTTTTGCTTTAGTATTTCACGCTAGAAAGCCAACCAAAAAAATAATATGTTTAATGTTTGTGAATGATTAATGGCACATTAGAATTTAAATTTTTTTTGGCTGAGGCGGAAAAGGCAGCGGAATCGGGATAGGATAGGAATCACCAGAAGAATCAGCAGCATACAGCAGGCAGGCAGGCAGTCTCAGCTTCTGCCTCTGCCTCAACCGTGCTAAGCGCAGCAGAGCAACCAGTGTATACATTGCTATAATGTGCAAATATTTATATGCCAAATGGCCCCAAGACCAAGTCCTCCTCTCCACTCCTCAAAAAGTACATACTCAGATATGTACATATGTGTATATGTATTGTATGTATGTACCAATATGCTCTACCAGCTGGCTGCTGGCTGCTGCCTGAGTGGAACAGGTGAGTGCTTATAATGTATCGCATATGCATGGCAAAAAATAAGAGAAATATTCTGCAAATATGCGAATATGTACATCAGCAAAGATATATACTATGTACGTATATATATTCATATGGATTTTGTATATTATTTTGGCTGCCAAGTGTCCTTGGGGGCCACGATGCGTTATGACGGAAAGCCAAACACCAGCCCCAGTCCCAGTCCCAGCCCAAAACCGAACCGAACTGAACCGCATCGCATCGCCATCGCACTGAACCCCAACCTGGAAACCTCAATTCAAGTTAAAATCCAAAACGAACTTTGCCAAATTGCAAAAGCCACAAAACCAAAACATTTCGTCGCCTGCTGCTGAAGTTTGTGGTGCTTCTTCTACTTCTACTGCTTTCACTGCTTCTTCTGATGCGATGCTTTTTCTACTGCTTCATCTACTGCTTCTTCTGGTGGTGCCTGGTGCCTGTTGCCTGCCTCACGTATTGTCAAGGGGGTAAACAGAGTCCCAAAAGAAACTCGCAACACAACCAAACACACTCGCATAAAAGACACAGACACACTTGTGCACCTACAAATACACTTAGCGAAAAGTTGTTCAAATACCCCTGTTTAAGCGATAGAACCTCAACGTATATACTACATATTTTCACAAACTATTCATCCCAAACTTGTTTCTTGTTCGCACCTTTTGTCTCAGTGTACCGAACACACACTTGGGGCCAAAGAGTTGGCAGAAATTTCTTAATAAACTTTAATGACTGCGGGGGTGGCATGTGTTGTCTTGTGTTTGTCACTTTGGCTTTGGGTTTTGGCTGCAAGTGCAACTTTGATGGACTCGGATAACCTGGCATGGCCGTGGCGCCTCGAATTATGCAACAACTTGTCAGTAAAGTAGTTTTGACTCCCTGCAGGCGTTCAACAAAATTCGCCTGCCAGCATCAAAGGAAAGAGGCCGTTTGGGTTTCGCCTATAATTTACTTGACCATCACGTAGCAAAGTCACGCACGCCCCTCGTCTGATTGCAAGGAAGAGGCTGGGGATAGAGAGAGCGGGATGGCAGGGTGGGCCATCATGCAACAAGCTTTGAGGGTCAATGCGAGACAGCTCATGCATTACTTATGATACGACCCGAGGATGGATACAAGGTATCTTAGTTGCCATTTGTGGCATGTTCTCAGATACTAAATTGGAAAGATTCAAATCAAATTCAAATCAGGGAATGGGAATGGCAACGGCAACGGCAACGGGAACGGAACGGAACGGGAACCCCATTCATTTGCATTTCGATTGACTTTCGGCATACATATTCTAGTAGTAGTTGTAGTACCATAAGTATATGCGAATCGAATATGTATATAATTAATCTGGGATCAATCCTGCGGCATTTTAATGGAAAATCTATGTTGTTTTCGGGAGTGTGCAGCACTTTAATGGCATTCCGCTTGAGATTTATAATGGAAACCTGTTTCTTGATTGACTATCATCTGGTGATGTGATAGGATGTGAAATGTGGTACGGAAGTCAATTATCCCCTAGTGAATGCTTCCCAGTTTTTATATCTATGATACTGTACTACTTCGACACTTTTTTAATCTGTCTTTCTTTCTCTTTACTTCAGATATTCGTGGCGATATTTTGGCGAAATGGTCATTCAGAACATCACCCCATAAACTACACCATCCTCAGCCATATCCGCATCCGCTTCCGCATCCGCGTCCGTATCGGTATCCGTGTACCCATTTCCATATGCAGGTCTCGCCACATAGTGAGACGTGAATATTGCTGCCTCCTTGGCTTGACTCTTCGGCTTGGCCTCTTTTTTATGCGATACGATGCGGTTTTCGCTTCTTAATGGTCCTGGCCCATAAAAAAGGGAGATGCGGCCCAGCCCCCCATTCAACGCGTAACCAGAAGGAAAGCCTCGTTTACAGCACTGGCACTGGTACAGGGACTGGCACTGGCACTGGCACTGGCAATCGCTTTATTTAACTGCTGGACTTGTTTGCGCCAAATTAACACATTTATTTATGCCACAATTTGTTGCTTAAATATTTATTGAAAACCAGAGAGGCACACACACAAAGAGAGGAGTAACATTAAAAAAAAAATTGTATTTCGTTTATTTCATATACAATAAGTACACACACATAAACACATATGATATACGTATACATAATACATACATATCTGTATCCCATATCCATATCCATATTCATATTCATATTCTTCCAATACACAAACACATATACATGCATAGCGGCATAAACATCCATATACATATACACACATATAGTGGCTTACACACAAATACATATGATGCAGAGACGATTCTTTGTAGTCATATCACACACACAAACGATATGGCCCACACACCCCTGCATAGGGCATGGAGCATGGGGCATAATTGAGAGTAAATTAGCGCTATATTTGTATATAGGAATTTCTGAGCTGAGCCAGTGAGCGGCGAGTCATCCTCGTCCTCGTCCTCATCCTCATTCTCATCCTCATCTTCCATTTCCTTTTTTGGTGGCATCTCCATCTCCTCCATCCCACGTTTTTGATATGTTCTGGCTTAAACGAGAACGCTTAAATTCGCTGGTTGCTGTTGCGGCAATTGCTGCTGCTGCTGCATCGCCTGCTGCTCTGCCCCCACAACATCCATTGCAGGCCATAAAAAAGAGCACCCAGAGCACCAAGCAGACAGCTCCACGACTGTGGCAACACGGACATGGCCGCCCGGCCCTGCAACGGCAGCTGCTCCTCCTCCAGGCACAGCCGGAACTCGTCGTAGTCCAGGCGCGTGATGGCGCAGTAATGATTGAGCATGCACAGGCCCTGGCAGGGCGTACCGGACTGATATCGCACGGCATTGGCTCGGTGGTATCTGCGGATGAGAACGAAAAAAAAAAACAAAACATAGGGAGTATTAAGAGAGAGAGAGAGAGAGTGTAAAGCATCGAGTGTAGAGTTGGAATTATCTCTATTTCATAGGGATATTCCACTTAAAGCAATAGTTTGCAAGGAGAATATATCTACCTATATTTTGAAACTTATAAAAGACAAAGAATATGGGAATATTTGAGGAAAATATAGATCATTTCTAAAAGTTATTTAGACGCTATTCCTTTTAAAACTCTACCTGCTATTGCAACGCTTAATCTAGAGATCTAGAGAAGAACTCCGATTAGCTATTGACTGATATTTGTTGAAAGATGAAAAGATCATAGAAGATCTATTAGATTTACATATGATCTGACTTCTGAGGCTTCAGTAATTTCGAGGATTTGGTAGGGGATCATAGAAGCCTGAAAAGATCATAATACCTCAGGAAATCGTCATGGAAATCTACTTCATGGGATAACGTATCTCCCATGTAAAGAGTTATTCAAATACCCTTCGAATTTAAATATTAGATTCATTCTGTGGTTTACTTTAACCGAAATCCTGAGCCCAAAACGAATATACCTTTCTGGCTGACGACAGATTACTAGGTGTACATCAATCAACGGAAAGAAGACAACTATAATTGCTGTCCAAACATTTACCTGGTGAACCAGGAGGCATCGGTGCCCGTGAAGCGCTCCGCAAAATTGTGCAACGCCATGGCGGAGATCTCGTTGAGGGCGTAGTAGTGCGTCAGATTGTACTCGGGCTGCCAGAGCGGCTCCTGGGCCCGGTTGGCCAGCGGCAGGTCTAGCCAGAATTGGGTGTAGTCCAGCACCTGGCCGCTTCCCGTGTCGAATTTGTAGAGCCGCAGGGCCGGATTATTGGACGAGCCGATGCCCGCTTTTCGTGGCACTATCGAGGGGGCAATCATCATCCACGAGATGGGGTGTCCTGTCAATGAATCAATGGTGGGTTTTGAGTTGATGGCATAGGTTAGGCAGGAACAGGGCTACAGGCAATATGGGCAGCTGTACGCTGGCTGTACCTTGGGTATCGTAGATCAGGCGGAACGTGTCCGAGTGCAGGTGGCCGAAGAACTGTCCCTGGATGACCGAGGCAAAGCGGCGCACCATCTCCAGATACCGTCGGTTGTTGCGCTCCGTGAACATTAACTGGTTGTGCTGCTGCGGTCCCAGATGACGCTCGTCCACGCCCGGCGGCATGTGACCCACGATGTAGACCTGGTGGCAGCCACAGATATTCATACAGATAAATCGCATTCGCCAGCAAATTAAATATAGCAATTAATCAAGCAAGAATTCGCTGCTATCCGATTTTATTCATAAGCTTGACACAAGTACATACGCGTGCACTCATATACACTCGTATTTATGAGTGCAGCATGCAGCATGCTGCATGCAGAAAATGAAAATCCCTTTAAATATCTTGTTAATATCGGACAGATTTCAGCATTCGCATTACAGGCTGTAACTTTTAAATTGATTAATAAAATTCAGCATTAAAAGGCGCCACAGGAAACGGCGGAATGCCGCGAATAAATTTATACAATTATCTATAAAATGAAAACAGTTACAAGTCGACATCAATTTACTTCCTGCTTTTATTAACAGATTGGAGTCTGTGGAGCCTCTAACCAAAATGTACCTATTCCCTTATTTAAATATGATTCATTTGGTACACAATTATTATTGGGGATTTCCCTCAGTTTTCAGGTATAAAAGCCAAAAAGATATTCCACTTACCATTTACCTAATTTATAGAGCCTTGCTTACCGTTTCCTGTTTATCCCGCGACTTGGTGAGCACCTCCTCCAGCCACAGCCACTGCTGCTCGGCCAGCACCTCCTCCTGGGCGGACATGGAGCTGACGGAGGCCTTGGGTTCTGCATAGTACTCTACCGGCCAGCGCAGGCTGTGCGATGCTCTGGGATCTGGGGGATCGTGATCCAGACGCATGAAGTTCGTATTGAGGGCAACGATGCGCAGGCGGCTCTTCGTCTGCTCGATGGAGTAGTAGCCGCCCTGGTCAAAGGTCACAAGTGCTTCTGAGGGCAGCCAGTGGCGCCAGAGTTCGCCCATCCTTTGGTAGCTGCCGCTGCCGTCCTCGTGACCCAAAACGGGGAAAATGAACTGCGAGGAGAAACTGCGTCCGAGGAGATCCGTGATGTTGCGCAGAATCTCGTGCTGCTTCTGCTCGGACAGCGGCTGGGCCGAGTGCGAGAGGGCGTCCCCGGTCCAGAGGACAAACTCCACATTGTCGCCCTGCTTGGCCTTCATGCTCTTCACGGCGGACTCCACCAGGCTCCAGGGACTGTCGCAGTTGTAGTGCCCAAAGAGTCCTGGCGCCTCACTGGCCGCATTCGCGTTCGAGCCCGAACTGGAGCTGGAGACGGGTCGCTCCAGCTGCCAGCAGCTTCGGTAAATGTCCCCCTGAGTCGAGTAGATGGTATCCAAATGAAGGTCGCTGATGTGCCAAAAGTAGCCTGCAAACAGAAAGAGAGAGAGAGAGAGAGAAAGTTAGAGTTTCAAAGAGAGAGAGGGAGAGAGATTAATGTTTGTATATTTTTTGGGCTATTCCTGTGCGGGAAAGGCCACCCCCGTTGGGCATTTGCCTGCCGGCTGGCGGTGAAAACCAAAACAGCGTGTAGTTTTCCCTGCAGCTGAAAGGCAACCTCAGTTGACTGACCTGAGGAGGAACATTGATCCGCCCGATCCGATCTACGCTCTATGGTCTACGGTCTACGGTTTACGGTCTACCTGTGTGGGAGGGAGGTCAGAGAGTTATCGAGTGAGGCGGAGCAGCGACAGGGAGATCAGTTTCAGTTGGCATTGGCATGCGCATAGATCGATCAACCGGACACAAGTCGCATCTCAGGACGACGATAGGACGACGGGCAAGGTCTACTATAGTGGCTACTGTGGATACGGATACGGGTACGAAGAGAGTTGTGACGGCTATCCTTTCATGCCCGGCGAGAGCACGAGCACGACCAAGATCCAGAATCATAGCAACAGCTAGAGCCGGAGTCAGAGCCATATCCAGAGCAGGATGAACGGACGCTTCGGTCTCAGTCTCAGCTTCAGTCTGTCGCTGCTCCTTGTGGCGGCAACCATGTCGGAGATGCTGCAGCAGGTCCACGGCCGTAGGAAGTTCTGCGGCGAGGCCCTCAACGAGGCGCTTGACCTGATTTGTGTTAACGGCTTCTCACGCAGGATCAAACGCAACAACAATTGTAAGTACCATCCCCCCAATCAATACGCGATACTGTAGCCCGACTAACTCCCAGACTCAAGTGGTGCAGGCCCCGAATCCGAATGCCCTATCCCGTAAGTGGGTCGCCCTGCTCCACAAATTGGACGGAGTCCCCGGAACGGGCACGGATATGGGCACGGCAGCAGCCGGCAAGGGAACATCAGGCGACGGGAACAATGGACACAACCTGCGGCGTCATCGTCGCCGCATCGCCCACGAGTGCTGCAGGGATGGCTGCACCTACGAGGACATTCTGGAGTACTGCGCCTAACCCACAAACGGGAGTGCCTACGATGCCTATGATGTGGCGATGACTGGAGGATGGATGCTGGAGGACTGGAGGACTGGCGGCGGCAACAAACGAAATGAAACGAAACGAAACAAAACAAACGAAAAAACAAAAAACTAAAAACGAAAAAACGATGACAACACAACAACAAGGACGACAACGGGGCAGCGGGCTGACCATGTGGACAATTCCCATGGGATGCCAACCGGAAGGCGTTTTGCAATTCATTTTCCTACACTTAACCCTAGAAATATACATAAATATAAAATGCATAAACCTAAACATAATATCTCAAATATTTCATTGTAATATTCTTAAAGGAAGCAAATAAAGTTACTCTCCAACCAAGCAGCAGCAACAAAAGAATCTGCCTTTTGCCATTTTCCATTTGCTGTTTTGCTGTTTTGTCTTCTGCCAGCCAGCAATCGCATTCCAGCTGTGCACCGAATGCCCCTCTACCCCGACCCCAACCTCAGATCCAACCCCAAAACCATTGAAACCCCAGCCACCCATCCCATCCCATGTTCATCACAGCGTTGCCCTTGTGCTCGTATTCCGCGAACAATAATGAAAATTATGAATTTTTAATTAGATGACGTTGTGATTTTAATAAGAAAAACAAAAGGCAATACTCCGAATGGCAGGAAACGAACGGGGAATACACTCGACCAGCGTTTCTCTTTCGATTTCCATCCATCTCTTTCGATTTGCAATACTTGAAAGATAGTTGGGTGAAACCAAGAATAAATAGCAAGGAATCAAGTGATTCTTAACTTTCAGTGTTGGAAATGACGGTGTTTCAGTGTTTGATAACTCTAAAATCATTTCCAGCACCCCCCACTGGATGTGGAAGATATCTAGCGCATTATGTATTTCGATTATTCCAACACTTACGCCCACAGTGCCACTATCAAAGCTCTCAGAATTTCAAATTGGTTTCAATTGGTTTTCAGAATGGAAATAGGAAATGGGAAATTGTTGGTTCGGTTGCCTGCTTTGAGCCGCTCCAATAGTTGCGTAAGCTCTTCTATAATAGAGAACTTTATGCGCATCATCTTGTTGTTCGTTCGTTCGTTCATTCGGCAATCAAGATCCGTGCGTAATTATTTGTGCGGGAGTGTAAACAAAGACAAAGACCAGACCACTGCCCCGATAGCGTCAGCTGATATGCGTAAGACCTCTCCCAGGCACCGCACCACCCACACCACACAGACACTGGGGGAAGAACAACACATGAAGTGAAGGTATAAGATAGGGATATAAACAACCCACACCAGCACCAGAACCAGCACCAGAATCGAAAAAAGCAGAACAGAGCAAAGTCAAAACGAAAGTAGACCAGACCATGGCCAGCCGCCGGAGAGAAGCAACTGACACCTCATCTAACGCACCCTGACAGTGCTCAGACAGACTACGTGGTGGCTACGAGGAGCAGACACCGGATCCGGATTCGGTTTCATATAAAGCTCGCCACCGGCACTGGGACCCCTACAGTTGTGGCGTGGAACGTTGAGAGGCATCTACTCCGTGTCTGAGGAACTGGAGAGCGAACCACACACTTGTGCAGCATGCGGCAGACCAAGTCGAAGAGCTTACACCTTGTTCTAGTCCTTTTGGTGCTGATGGTGATGGGGCAGCAGACGGCGGCAGACATGTATTTGTGTGGCACAGAACTGAACGATGCCCTGTCCACCATGTGCGGCCGCCATGGCTATAATAGGATGCTCAAGCGATCCTTCGGTGGGTGCCCAGGCATTTCGAAATTGAATCTGAACCAATATCTTATCTTATCCTATTTTTGGGGTTTCTCCTAGATCCGACGGACTACAATGATATCGAGGGTGGATTCGGATTGGCCAGAATGGACTTTGATGATCGCTCCCTGCTCCGTCGCATGCTGGGCGAGAGCGCCGTTCAGCTGATGAAGACACGGCGTCGTCGTGTCGGTGTCTCCGACGAATGCTGCCTGAAGCCATGCTCCCTCGGAGAGCTCCTCAACTACTGTGCCAAACCGCCTGGTCAATACGGCAACTAATCGAGGAGAACTGATGATATCTGGAAGCTAATGAATAGAACTGAATAACCTGCTATAATTCGAATCGCTTCGCTGTAACACCCTGCATATAAATCGGCTTATATACATACATATATATATATGTATATTTTAATTATTTATTATAGGAAATTGAAGGAGACAGGGTTGATAGCACGTATGTTTGTATGTATTACCTATAGGGCCATGAATATTCCACCACTCTATAAATTATTAAATAAATTATCCATTCAAACTGCTGCAGATTGGGCTACACAATAATTTCTCGTTCTCTTTTGTTGTATTTAATTACACTAGTCAACACGACTTTTTCGCTGTCGCCCGAAATGACTTTTTCTGATAGATTTGGATGTTTACAAATTTTTAAGGAATGTTTTTTTTCCAGGTTTACTTTTTTTTTTAAGAATTTTTTAAAAATTTGGGTTTTTTTTTTCAGAGGTAGTTCTTCTATTTTTCAAATAACTTAAATTTCTTATAACTGGTTGTATTTAACTTTGCAGTTCTGAAAAGCTGACAAATGCAGCTATAAATCCGCTAAAAATAACTCAGGAAAAGTCGAAAAAAAAATATTTTATTGCTTACATTTTTAAGTTTTAGATAGACACAATAATTAGGTGTCGTTTAAGGTATCGTTTTTAAAAATCGATGGATAAACGGCCAAGTTCCAGCCTATTCCTGAGATTTCAAAGTCAAAATTTCGGGAAAAAATACCGAAAAAAAATATGAAATTTGAATTTGAAAGCTTAATATCTGCCAGACGTTAAGATGCAGCTACAAAGTGTCTGGATCGGACTTATAGCTGCATTTAAAAAATTCTTAAAAAAAAAACTAAGCCGGGAAAAAAAAAGCCATAATAAAAAAAAATTTTAAATCTCCAAAGCTATCAGAAAAAGTCAATTTGGGCGACAGCGGAAAAAAATGTTGAATTTTGTCGAGTAGTGTTATTAATCAACGATTTTGGCGATGAATATTTATGCTAAAATTGCAAATATTTGATATATTGATATTGATTTTCTGAAATTTATATTCCGAAATTAAACAGGTTCTTGGAGAAAGAGGAAGGGACTATTTTAGAGCGATTGCATGTCCGAAATGCAATACATTTATTTCCAATGTATGTAAGTATGTACTGAGTCTTCTTATATGCTGGAGCTTAAGAATACGTTTGGTCCGCAGAATTCCAGAATCATAAAGTTAGGGATGATTTTTTTTCACACTAAACTCATTCCACACATGAAAATGTATGAATTTCGTTCTATATTGTCCCGAAACCTCAATAAGAAATATAATTGGGCTAAAAGTATCACAGAATCTCAGTATTCTACGATACTGGATGACTATTCCAGTAAAGAATTAATAGAAATAATAGAAGATATTACGAACTTCCGTAAATCGAAGTTTTCCACATAACGAATTTATTTCCAGAATATTTTCCATTTTCGCTCAGTAAACTTTACTTTACTTTACTTTACTTTAGTAAACTTTTCTCTCCTTGTAACGAATTTTAGTTTTCCTTATAGCGACCGTAACTCGAATGTTCGATCTCCTCGCCTGCTTTCGATCTCCCAATAATGCATTTGTTTTTCAATATTTTGATTCTTTTTTCATACCAAAACAAAAGATAAAATGTACATACATATGTATTTGGGGAAGTCCCGAACTTTAATGGGAGTTTCCCAAACAAAAACGAGAGCGAACGTTGTGAGCCGCGGCAAAGGCCGCGGCTCTACGTTATACCCGGTACTCAGTCAGAATATTTGTGATCTTATGATTTATGTTATTTATTAAATGTTCGCAAAAGGGACGAATTAAATTTTGGCCCAAATGGAAAATTTCAAAAAATTAGCTAGTTAACTAGCTAGATTTTTATATATTAAAAGTTATCTGTTTCTATTTTTGTTTACGAATGGGCAAAGCAGTCGGAGTGGCGCGTGAGAGAGAGCGAGAGCCAACGATTACTCTCGAAATAGTTTTCTTCATTGTGGCTATATTAATAATCCGATCTGATCCAGATTCAACACTCTGATAGAAATGGTCATTTGTGCATGCCACAGATTCTCGTCCTTTGTGTGGGCGGAAAGGGGCGGGATGAAATTTTGAAATACACTCGTAGTAGTATGATAAGGAGACTGGATACAAAATTTGGTTGCTCCAGCTTTTATAGTCTCTGAGATATAGGCGCTAATGAAGACGGGCGGACGGACGGACGGACAGACAGACATGGCTATATCGACTCGGCTATTGATGCTGATTAAGAATATATATACTTTATGAAGTCGGAAACGCTTCCTTCTGGGCGTTACACACATCCGTTATCACCACAAATCTAATATACCCCTATACTATTCGAGTACCGGGTATAATTACTAATTATTATAAAATAAACAAAATAAACTTTAAAGAAATTTCTTCATACGATTGTTTGGTCCCCCTTTGCGCTATATACATATGTATATGTAGGTATATTTAAAGATATATACATACAAAGCTATCTGAAATTAACAAAATGTAAATGTTATTTGGAGTCTCTTTTATGGAATCCTGAGAAACCTTTGCTTTAGGTGTGACTCCTAAGAATCCTCTATTATCCCACACTTATCATAAATGTATTGTGGTAATGCCCAAAGCAGGATATATATTCTATCTATATTTGTCGATCGTTTATAATAGTTAACATGCAACAAGCCGTAAATAAAACATCATTCGTAATACTCGTACTATGCGTATAGGTTGTATATGCACAAGGCACATGGAGAAACAGGGCCAGGTGGTGGGTGTGTTCGGTGCTGGATCGGTGGTGCTGCGGAGGGAGTCTCTAGTAATTAGGAATGGAGCAGTACTCCGTTAGAACGGTGATGTCGCATGGCTTGCGGCAGCATCGATCGGCGATGCCCTGGCGAGTGCGACGTCGCACGGCGGCCAGCGAGCTCAGAGCCTCCTCTCCGCCGTAAAAGCGGCCACCGAAGAGCGGATAGGGCATTACATCGGATGCTGTTCCCTCCTTCTCCTCCACGTACTGGATGGGATCGAGCGGATCCAGCTCGGTGGCGGCAGCTACAAGGAATCACAATTGGGATCAGAACAGGGTTTAGGGAAGAGTGAAGCCAGGCGTCGCTTAATGCTGCACTTACGCATGCCTCGCTTGTGGGGCAGGACACTGTTGAACTCCTTGCACACCAGGGACAGCATCTCGTTCAGCTTGTAGCTGCAGAGGACATGGTTGCTCTGGTCCCGCAAGTACATGCTGTTGTCCGCGACGACAAAGGACAGGGTCACAGCCAGGAGCACCAGGACCAGGGATACCGACACTATCTTGCTCATGGTTATGGCTGGGCTGGGAGTGGTATTGGTATTGTGGATTTTGCTTTGCGGATGCTTTATGAACTGCCGGATTATGGTGGTTCTGCCCGTCTCCTGTTGTGGCTTCAATCGAGCTGTGGCTAAACCGTAACTGTTGCTGGTCCTCTTTCTGGAGCTGGCTTATATACACATCTCGAATTGGGTCTGGGTCTGGGTTAGGGTCTAGGTTCATGAAGTGAAAGCGTATTCATATTCATATTCACATGGAGTGTCATTTTGTGTTAAGGATAAGTCGAGTGCATTTTGGGGGCTGGGGCTGCCACCCCGTTTGCTTAACTCGTTCAATGTCAACGCTGACTTATGCAAATGATTATTGGTGACATTTGTGGGCGTATGGAAAAGGTGTGGGTCTCCTGTCAGCCAATTAAACAATTTATGTATAAACAGCGAGGCCGTTTTAAGCCTTTTGCCCTGCATTTATGAATACCAAATGAAGGAAACCCCATCCAAACCCCTCCATCCCCGTGTTCTTCTTCTTAATAAAGTAGTACTCGTACTTACCGATGCGAGCCTGGCCCACAGGCAGCCAGGAGAGGCTGAGGCTGAGGCAAAAGCAGGCCAGGAGCAGGCTCAACTTAGTCATCATTTTGGCTACCAAATATTGCTCCTCCTTGTTCTGGGAACTTTTCCTTTTCCTCTGCTGGTTCCTCTGCTGGTTCCTCTGCTGGTTCTGGCTGCTGTTTCAATGCTCTTTCTTGGACAAATTCTTTTTTGCACAGTCTACTTTTATTCATTAGTCAAAGTTTGTGCTGCATAAATAAGTGATTACGAATCGGATTATGAGTGTACTATATATAGAGGTATATGTATATGCATGTCTGTATGGGAGTGTGTCTGGGCGTTGATTGGGTGGGTGGTGGATGGTGGAGGGTGCTTCATTTGGGTAGGCAATAGGAGGCCAGCTCCTCGTAGCGGCAAGAGTACACGCAGCACTCGTCGTAGATGCCACCCGATGACCGCTGTCTTCTATGTCGTCGCGTCTGGATAAGCACCTGTGCACCGTACAGGCTGGACAGCAGAGGACTTAACGCATACTCCGGTGCACCATTATCATCGTGGGCATCCACTGTGGAACTTCGTTTCTGCGGCAGCGTGTTGTACCCGTGGGCACAGACCACGTCCATGGCGTCGGACAGGGCCTGGCCGCACAGCTTGTGGCTGCCCTGCTGCAGCTGATGGACATGGCCCTGGACAGTGGCCAGGAAGATCAGCATGAGGAGCGGCCAGTGCCGCCTGGTGACCTGTACGGCCTTTACTGCAGTTGAGTCCTTGTGTCCCGACATCCTGTGGCTGAGTCTGTTTTGGTTGTTTGAAGGCATTGCAACAGCTATTTATACGCCGAAAACTGCCTCAAATCTTACGGCAGTTCAATGCACTTTTGGGGCACTTCTTCATAAACCAGTCCCAGTCCCTGTCGCTGTAGCTGTCGCTGTCCTGTATCCTGCCTCAAACCCTCTTGAAAACAACTCAAACCCTCTGTTTTTACACGTTACTTTCCACTTAAGAGGCTGTGACTGCTGTCGCCGGCGATTACTGTTACTCGACAGTGTGGCAGCCTCATTAGCATTTAGCTAGTGGGCTTTAGTGGGCGCCCCTGCTCGCTCCCTGGCCAGGTGGAAAGTATGCTTCACTAAGTTTAAGTGTGGGGCATGCAGGCAGCCAGGCAGGCCGCGGCCGAGTGGCACACTCTTCGCTACAGTGTGCGAAATCGCTTCGATCGGACGGCCTGGCCACATCGCAACACAACAGTTGGTTGCCAGCGTTGCCGCAATCGGTTGCACACTCGAGACTCGAGACGACACTAAAAACCCCCACACTTTACGCCGAGAGAGAGAGGAATAATACAGTACAAAATATTCGTGAAATAACTTCAGAATATATATATATAAAAATGGTGCTCGATATCAAGATGTGCCGCTTTGATAATGTGCCCTGGGGCTTTCGGCTGGTGGGCGGCGCGGACTACGATTATCCCCTAACGGTTGTTAAGGTTAGGCCCGACGATCGGTATCCGGACGGATCGAATCGGATCGAATCGAATCGGAATCCCTGTCTCCTCTCACCTGTTACCCCCTACCCCCACCCGTACACCTGTGAGGTGTGGTGCCTGTATTTTTGTCACATTTGTTTACGGCTTTCAAATACATAATTCGCTTTGTGTTCGGTCGTATCGGTTTTGAAATCAATTTAGCTTTTTCCCCAATGTTTTTTTTCTAGTTCAATTACGTAACGATGTGCGTGAGTTTTCACGTTTTTGTGTCGGTGTGTGTGTATGTGTGTGTGCTAGTGTGTGCATTTTCCGAATTGGCAAATTAGTTAATTAAAGTAATTCCTAGCAGACACGCTCTTTTGTTTATCTAATCGACAGACAGACAGACAGACGGAAAGGGCCGTCCGTGCCATGCATTTGCCTGCTAATGAGCCGCATAATAGCGTCCGGGACATAAACTTATTCAAAATTTGAATTATGTGTTTTAGTTGCAGTTGCAGTGACCACTGGTAGTGGGAGTTGCAGTTGCATTTGCAGCGAATTAGTGTCTGTTTCAGTTTCAGTCTCGGGTTCGCTTCTGTTCTGTTTCTGTTTCGGTTACGGGTTGTTGGATGTGCTACTCGTAAATTGCATTTTACATTTAGCATTTCCCCCAATTTCGCATCGCATCGCATCGGATTTTGCAGTTACATTGTGTGTTGACAACAACAACAATACAACAATTAAGTATCAGCGTAAATCCGCGACAAATGCAATTTTTAATTGGCAAACTGTAATGCACACACGCACACATATACAGCGGGAGGAAGAGGGAGAGACAGGAAGAGAGAGAGACACTTGAAATGAACCCAAATTTGAGTAGAGTGCAAATGCGAGGGCCGTTTAAGTGGAAGCTTTAATGCCTGCAACAAAGGTCGTCTCAGATGTTCTATGGCGCTTATCTTTTGTCCCTCTCTCTCTTTCTCTCTCTGTAATTCTCTCTACAATTCACTCTCATCAACAGACTCTCGCAGCACTCAGCTTCTTGAATGAACCTGGAAAAGGTTTATTTATATAAAATGAGAAATACTGTTCAGCCATTGATTTGATTGGCAAATGCAACAATCAAATTATCGCCTACTGCACCGTTCTACATACATGTACATATGTATACATTGGGTTTAACTTAATAGTTTTCCCCGCAACCATAATGACCGCTCCAGCGCTTTCTTTACAACACCAAGCTTCGTTGCATTGAATGTGCGTTAAATTTAAGAGTATGAATAAGACTCGAAAGAGAGTCATAAGTACAATCACCTGAAGCGGGGGCGAAAAGTTAAAGAGTGAGCGCATTGCCTAACTTTTCTATCTCTTCCATTTATTGAGAGTATGGGAATTCGTCAACCCTGGCGTAGGCGTGCTTGCTTTGCGCATTTACAGCTAAAAATTCGCTTCGCAATGAAAACAATAACGCACTCCCAAGCCTTGTCTTCAATCTTCATCTTACGTAAATACATATGTATGTATTTTTGTTTGTTATTCTCTCTCTTCCCCATCCCCCCACACTTCTCAAGGTGTTCTATAAATAGATGTAAGCCAGCTTTCATCGTGGTTTAGGTTTCTGCATTTATGTACCTAGAAATGTACTACACTACGCAATTGCAAAACGCAAAAAGGAGACTTTTAAACGTAAGCACTGCCAAGGCTTCTGTTGCGCTTTCCTTTCTTTCTTTCTCTCCTCGTCGATTTTCTTGCAATCCCTGCATTGACGTAGCTGGGTCCTCCAGGCGGCAACCTCGAATGTCGCAGCGACAGAAGAATTACGAGTATTGAACGCAGCTTGAAAACAGCGGAATCAACACTCAAAGCAAACATGGCAAAGGAGAAGCTTTATAAAAGAGCAATAGGGAAATGGTAAACATGTTTAATATGAATGCAAAAATGTTTTGTATATTCAACTATTCAATATGTACTTTAAAAAACATATACATATTGTACGTACATATGTAGGTATCCATGTGTTTATTTTTATGTATGCCCTTGAACATTTACACAATGCTTCTTAGTTTCTCTTAGTTTCAAGCAGCCCTCGTCACAGTGTCATACACTTGTCCCTTCCCTTCTCTTCTGTCCGCTCTCTTTACTCACTCACGATTAGGCATTGTTTCTTCTCCTCTTGCGTGACTGTTCTATGGAGAGGGGTTTGAGGGATCTGGGGGCTCTGGGGGCTCTGGGGGCTCTGGGGGTCTGGGTCTTCTGCTCTTTGTTTTGCTGACATTTGGCGCGCGCTTTATTTTTATGCACTTAGCACGCGACGCTACACCCGACGACAGCTAATAGAAATCCCCCATTATCGCATCTATTGTGCGAGTATCTCGCACCCCTCCCCATCCCCATCCCCCTCCCCTTGCACTATGTAGTAGCCGTATTTTGTATCTGTGTGAATACATATTTAAAGCTACATCTATCCCTCTGCGTATATGTATATGTAAATGTATTGGTGCGATAGGTGACCGAGGGGAGTATTGCCGATGAGGCTGGATTGCGGGTGGAGGACATCATTGTGCGCATCAATGACACCGCTGCCATGCCACTCACCCATCACGAGGCCCACCGCCTCATAATGAACAGTGGCAGCGTCTTCTACTTTGGCGTCTACCGGTGAGCATGCCTTTGAGGAGCATGGAGCATCCTCTTTGGGGACCATAACCATTTATCAAAACTCTTTTCTTTTTTTTGTTTTTGTTTTTGGGGTATATTCCCCGCTTCTTGCAGCGAGTTCGAGGAGGATGTGTACGAGTGCCCCAAGCGGTTTCCCACCAGCGAGAGTTCGTTGACCAAATCCCCCACTCCGACTCCGACTCCGACTCCGCCGCTGTCGCTGTCTCCGACTCCGTCGCTGCTCCGGCTAGCGGAAGCCGCAAATGCTCGCACTCCGGAACTTCGGTCGGAGCCCGTCTCCCTTGTGGCTGAAGAACGTCGCCAAGCCATGTCGGAAGTGCATTCGGAAGACAATCGCGAGGATGAAGGAGCCCGAGCCGGACCCGGACTTGGACTTGGAGCCGGAGCCCTGGCAGAAGAAGCAGCCAACGACGGGCGGCTGTATTTGCCCGAATTACCCGATCGTCCGTGCTCGGCGCTGTCAGAGCGGGCGGAAATTAAGCTGGTGGAGGAGGAAATTGCCGCCGTGCTGTCCGGCGAGACGGAGGTGCTCAAGGAGCACAGTGTCCTGGGGTGCGTTCCATAACACATAACCTATAACACCAATCCCCACTACGTGGAGTGGCTGTGACGAGTGGGCGAGAGTGGACTTTAACCAGTGCTTTCTATATGATAGCGTCAATTTCTACAGGCTCTTCCCGAAGCCGGGCGTCTGCATGGCCAGCGATGTGCTGCGCTCCCTCAACGAGGAGGTGACCAAGACGAAGCTGGAGAAGGACAAGGAGAACCGCAAGTGGTCCACCTTCCTGCAGCGGCCCGACCGTCCAGTGCCCAAGAGCAAGCAGCAACTGGAGGCCGAACGTCGGGCGGCCAATGCCTACAAGGTGACCATTGTCAAGTCCGCGCCACGCGGCACCTCTCCCATGGTGAGTGTGTGCATCCTGCTGCATGTATCTGTCTCTGACTCTGTGTCTGTCTGTGTGTCTGTCTCTGTGACTGTCTCTGTGCTTGTGTTTGTGGATCAGAGGTTAATTTTCTTCATGTGACAGCCGGAAACTAAGCCGGCGCCAAAGGAAGCGACGCCGCCAGAGCCAGAGCCAGTCAAGGAGGAGGAGCCACCCAAAGAGGAGGAAAAGGAGGAGGAGCCACTGCCCACCGACAGTGAAGTGCCGAATTTGGAACAGTTACCAGGTAGCGAGCCGCAGGAGCAGGAGCAGCAAGAGGAGGAGGAGCAGCAGGAGAAGGCCGATGCCCCAAAGGAGGTGTCCGACGGCCTAACCGAAGAGGAGACACCGCCTGTGGCCAGCGATGAGTCCACTGAGCCGAGCTCCCCTTCTGGTGCTGGTGCTGCTGCTGAAACTGCATCGCCTGCCCCTGTCCCAGGCACGCCACCCAAAACCGAGGAGGAACAGGCATTGGAGCGGCAGCTGGCCGATGTGCAGAAGCAGTTAGCCGCACTCTCCACTTTGCCCTCGACCATACAGTCCACGCTGGACGCGGTGACCAAGCAGTTAGCCGACCTGCTGCCAACATTCAAGCTCCAGCAGCAGCCGCAGTCCATGCCACAAATCGATGAAGGACTGGGCGAGGAGGGAGAGGCCGACGGAGATGGAAAACCCGGATCCCAAACGGCCGCAGGCGAAATGGAGGATGCAGGTGCAAAAAACTATGGCCCCGGTCGACAGTAATTAAATTTTTCTAATGGCGCACTTTGCGTATATCCTATCCTTTCTCCCTTCGGTTAAACCCGTAACCCGCATCCCGCATTCTGGATACTGGATACTGGATACTGTTGGACTCTGAATCACTTGCACCCTCGTACCACCGTACCATCGTACCACCGTAGGCAAAGCCATATCCATATCTGGGGCCGACAAGCCACTGGGGCCATGTGAAAATAATGAGGATAGATGCGATGCCAATGACCTGGAAGTGGCGGAAATTTCGCGCTCAACTGACGACAATCGCCAGGCGGACCAGAAGGCCGGAAAAACTCAGGAACGAGAACGAGAGCGGGAACAGGAACAGGAACAGGAGCTCAGCGAGGAGCAGAGCTTCAAGAAGCAGAAGGTGAGTGCCTGGTATGGGATATGGTATATGGGGTATGGAATATGGGAGAACAACGGATGCAAGGACATGGCCTTGGAGCTATGGAGAAGAAATCCCTGGCAGAGCAGTTAATGTAATTAGTCTGTCATGAGTGCTGGAATCCGTCGTCCAGCGTCCAGCGTCTGAGTCCGAGCAGCCTTTAATAACATTAGTGCCCCTCTGGTCGGGTCTGGTCTGGTCTGGTCTGTCCGTTGCGTTGCTCTACCTGGGATTCAGAATCCTCTACAGGCCACAGGCTACTGGCTTGTGGTAGATGTAGTAGATGCGGGATAGTTTATGATTGCTTGCTTTATGGAAATGCTAAGGAAATATGTATTTAAGGTTGCGGTGGAAGAAGGAGAACGTATGCCAATTCATTAAATTACAGTGTAAATCCAGGAGGAATTAGTAATCAAATACTAAGAAGAAGAAGTGTGTAAAGAAATAGAGAAGGACTGTGGAGGGGGCATTCAACATTCAATAGATGTTTCACAGGATAATAATAGAAAGCAGTACTTTAATTTGGGGAGGATCTAAGCTTTAACCCATAAGAGATCCCATAACCAAGAGTCCTCTGTTCTGTTTTATAGGTATACCCGTATTCGGTCTAATTCCGAAGTTAACCGTAACCTGAGAAGATGCTTTAACATGTCCAGCTGTAGACAGCTGGAATTTCTCTTGGTTTCCATTTCCTTTTCCACAAATGCAAAAAGAAAAGAATAAGAAAAACCCCCACCCGCAACCAACCACTCCCGCGTGCCACAAATTAACTAAAATGCCATTTGGTTTTTGTCTTTTTCTACTTGCAGCATAATGTGCGCTTCCAAACGTAGTTAGTTAGCTTTAATTGAGTTTAAATTTTGATAAATTGCCCAGCAGCAAGTTTTATTTGTGCCCAAGATGGTTCTCTAGTTGAATAAACTCACCCTCGGGGCGCCACCCATTGGCAGTTGATCTACCATTTACCCACCCCAACCCAACCCCACCCCACCCAACCCAATCCCATACCCCCCTCCGCAGTCGCAGTAGCAGTGGCAGTGGAAGTGGCAGTGGCAGGAGAAAAATGCAGAAACCAAAAGACAATTAGTAGGCACCAAGTGGAAACCACTTCAACTTTGTTTTCTCTCTACCCCGTTCTCTTTTCTCTTCTCTCTACTTTCTCTTCCTCTCTTCCACCCCCCTCCTTCTGCAAATTCTCTTCTTCATGCTCCATCACTCGTATACGTATGGGTGTATGGGTGTGTGTGTGTTTTCCTCCGCATCTATGGCTCTATGGCTCTATGGTGTGTGTGCTATTGCGATTGTGGGCGATGACATGGTCATGGCCAGAAACACGATGTCATTGAGGAGCTCGAGGAGCATTTGGTGCGCAAAAACAATCCCAGGCGGTCGAAGCGGGCCTTTGGGCCCCTGGTCCCATCATCGGAGCGACCATTGGTGCTGCCCGGCGGACGGCGCTGGTATCGTCCGAAGGATGCCTACAACGATGAATTCATAGCCGAGACACTGAGCGCCCAGGCGGAACTCATCACGGGCAGCACTCTCGGGTGGGTACAAGAGTCCTCCAGCCCTCCTTCACTCTCCATCACACTCCAATCCCTCTCATACTAGAAGCCGGATTGTTTGACCAGGCTTTATCCCACACACATACACAGGCTTACACAGGCTCACACAGGCTCACACAGAAACAGACATAGAAATACGTAGACATGGCATAACCAGGCCAAAAGCTCATCTCTGGCACTCATCTTCTTCACTTTTTCCATGGCTCATACTCGCTTCACATCGCCCATCGTCCACATCGTCCATTGCACGAATGCACCATAAATTTGCGCATTAGCAGCTGTCCCTACGAGAGCCCTTTGCTAGGCTACGACTCCAGGTACTGGGTCCCCCAATCACAAGAGCCCTTAGATGCACTTTCATTACCATTATCGTTGGCATTATCATTGCCATATCCCATGTCCCATGTCCCTTGTCCCATGTCCCATGTCCATTCACCATTTTCCATCTCAATCTCCTTGCCCATTCTCATGCTGATTCCCATTGTGGGAACCGTCTGTCATATGGCCTGAAGTTGATTTGACTTTTCCTCCTTTGAGTTTCGTTTTTGGGATGCTTTCTTTATGCATGCTGCACTTTTGCCTTATGGCCCTCTCACTCTCTCTCTCTCTCTCTATCTCTCCTTTCACTCTGTCTTTGTCTTTGTCATTGTTACTGTAGCCGTCTCTGTCTCTGTATGTATCTCTCTCTCTTTCGGTTCTCATTGTAGATTGCATTTTGGAATCGTTTGTTCAATGGCGAGCATATAACGCGCCAGCGCTTCAGGTAAGTTTTCCGCTGCGTTGCGGGAATCCTTCCACGACTCTTTAATGAGGCTAACAACTTCTCCATTCCTCCGGTATGCTGTATGCTGTATGTGCTCTGTGCTCTGTGTGTCTTTGCCCGCCCTTGTCTTGTTCTTAACCATTTTTTGGGGGGGAAAACGATTCGGTCTTGGTCTTGGTCCTGGTCCTGGTCCTGGTCCATCCTGTGCTGCTGCTGCTGCACTCACGTCCTCAGGGAGCTGCAGGGTCTCAGCCTGACCATGCAAAAGTAAGTTGTCACATTGGAAGTTTTCTTATGTTCTTTCACTCTGGTTCATTGCATGCATGCGTGGCTCCATTGGGAGCTGGACTACCCCCCTCACTCCTCCCCACTACCTCCACTGCACCCACTTCACCCTCGTTGCCCACTTCTTAAACTGAATTCCAATTTAATATTGGCACGCGTCTCTCTCGCCATTCGCAGGGTCAACTTCATGAAGTACCAGAAACCGGAGCGCAAAATCGATCTGAATCGCAGCGAGGTGTACAAGTATCTCAATCCGCATCTGGATCGGGCGCCCGTGCGTGGCATCGAAGTGCGTGCCCCTCTAGTGGCCGCCGAGTCCGACATACGCCAGTCGCTGCAGTCATAGGAAAGGACTGTTATCTATCTATCTACTATCTATTTATCTATCTATCTATCTATCTATCTATCTCCTTGAGTCTATCTCCCCAATGCCCACTTATGTAGCCATACGATTTATCTTCGCCTCGCTCCTCAGCACAGCCCCTGCCACACTCGATTATCGCATAAGAAGCTCAACTCAAATATAACTATCAATATGCTAACAGAAACCGAGTTTGTCAGATGAAAGGGGGCGGAGAGGGGAGGTAGGTGGACTTGGAGGTCCTTTGTGGTGCAGCAGAAGCACTATGACTATAGAGCTAGGGGATTGATGGGGATGGGGGTGGGACTCTAATGCGATATTACATAATTTGTGTGCAACAAGGCGTATGTGTAATGTGTCGCTGTCGGGAGTCGTGCATGGCATATCCTCCTTCAGGCGCCCTGGCTGTTGCAATTTTCTTTTGCATAAACACGCGACGCCAACTGCTCGGCATCTGTACGAGTATATGTATATGTATGTGTGCATGTACATTGGTATTGTGTGTGTGGCTATATATGTATATACATATATATGGATATGGTATGGATAGGATATGATGTATATATTCGTCATGATTGTGTCGGTGACAAACTCTTGGAATTTGCATTTATTAAGGCAAATGAATTGGGTTGTAACAAAAAAGCAAATGGCAACAGCACAATAAACCCGTCTTTAGTTATGACACAAACAGCCATCCATATACTGGCCTGGGCTTGGCTTGGCTGGGCTGGGGATATATGTACGGAAATCCTTCTGCATGGATGGGATGGATGGTAATGGTTATGCCGATGGCCGGAATTTGGGGATGTGGGGATGGGGTGGAACGCACTGACAAATCAAAATTGTTGTCACGTTATAATGGAACCCGGAACGGGTGAGCAATGCGCACATTTCACTTGTCCACCGAAAAAAACACAGAATGATGAGACATTTTTTTTTTTTTTTGATATTTTGTCTTGTTTTTTTTTTGGCTTTTTTTAGCAGAGTGTTTCCAACTTGAATTTCGTCGTCGTCGTCGACTACGTCGTTGTCAGGCCAACGGGCAATAAAAACGCGCCAACTACGTGTACGAGTACTCGTCAAAAGCACGGCTTTACGGATTTCGAGACTACAGCATCAACGCATCAACGGGCATGTGACGGTTCGGAGCCACGGCGACGACAAGAGCGATGCTGCTGGCGTCTCGTCTTCGACTGTCACAACACGCTGGCATGTTGACCCAGCATATTATCATTGCATTCGCCACAAGGATACGCTGCGCTTATGCTGCCGGAATGCTCGTGAATTCCACTCGAGTTGGGTTTCGGCTTTTGGGACAGCTTTCGAATGGCAGCAGCTTTTGGCGAAGCGAAAGAAACTTTGAGCGAAATGTTCAACAGCATGCTGCTGTGCGGCAGTGAACGTCGCTCCGGGTGGTGGCGGCGACACACCGTTCTCGGTTGGGGCAGGGCAGGACATGCCGGGACAGGACAGGACAGGGCCAGGGCCAGGGCCAGGATAGGTGAAATGCCGGAATGTCGGAAATAAAATTAAGATTTGTGCGCTACCGAGCTCCAACTTGTTGTTGGAACAAAAGTTTTTGGCTCTCTACTCATTTGTATGCTTAATTGCTAAGCCCCGTTCACACTAAACTGAGCTTAGCGCTTTGAAGTCGACTAATGCGATGCGAGTCATTTGGAAAAAGGTTTCGGAAGGTTTAAGTTCCAGCAAGGGCTCTTCATTTCATGAAAATGTACTTCAATTTGTAGTCATTTGGAAAACAGTAAGAGATTGGGCGGCTGGGCTGTAGTAGGTATGTTTTCTTTTGATTTTAGGAATAGCTTGGCCAATAAGTTGTTAAACTTTTATGGGCCTGGATAGTGGAATTTCCTACGAGTTGATAGAGACATAACATGGGCCGATCTAAGTCTTTTTGCCGCAGATATGTATAGCTATTTAAAGTTTTCAAAAAAATATAATACATATTTCAGTATCAAGGATTGCACAAAATGTGTTGCATACTTTCAGGCAGACATCTCAGAAATTCAATTTCTGTCATTTCTGTTAAGTGTATATCCGGTATCGTTTGATTTGATTGTCGTGTGACCATGGAAAGTACGATTAAATGAACGATTGAGGGCTGCACAGTTGTTGGACCTTCTGCTTGCGAAATGTGCTGTAATCTTGCTGTAATCTCGAGAATATTTGCCTGAAACTCAGTTTATTTCAAAGAGTTCGACTTAATTTTTACCTCCATTCGAAATGTAATGGCAAACCCAGAACTTAATAAAAAACAACGAAGTTAATTGATTTTTGTGGCTTTTATTTGAATTTGAATAAACAATACTAGACAACAACTACTTAACAGTAAGTACACGTATGTATGTATATGTACACACTTCCGAGTTACATAAAAATAGTTCTTTAGTGTTAGATTAAGGCTTTTCAAACGAATATTCCTTGAAACGAACTATGTATATATGTATGTATATAGTATAGTATATGCATGTAGTATATAGCATAGAGTCATGTATAAGTACAGTGTATGTGTGTGTTTGTGTGTTTTTTTCTTGATTACAAAAACAAAGAAGGCAAAACTTGCAGCGGCTTTGTCGCAACGGAGCATCAACCACTTTAAAAGTGTGCGCTAGACGAAGGACATACAACAAATTTGTTATAAACAAAATGTCTCTCTTTTTGTTTAGAATTAGGGTACAGTTAGGGTAGAGTTTATGTTTATGTTTTTGTTTTGTTTTGTTTTTTTTTGTTTTGTGTGTGTTTGACACTAATTATCACTACATCAGTTTGAAGCTAAATAGTTGATAAGTTTCCTTTAGGTTTTTCCCCAAAAAACAATGTTGCTACTTTCCCATCGATCAATTTACGATAGTTTTGTAGGTACATGCAAACGCAATTATTGCTAATAATACATGCGATAGTTAATTAATTTATTGTTTTTTCTTTTGTTTGTGATGCAAATTTGTGTCCCTTCCCCGCCTCAAAAAGGCGTGGCAGCTCTTTCCTGAATTCAAGTATTTTGTTGCCGCGGCCAAAGGAGCAAATGCAAGCCCTCAAAAATATGCCCTATCAATATTATAGATTTGTTTCTCGATTCCAGCTACAATTAAGGTACAACATTTCTGCGATGGATTTTCTCTTACCCGGCATCAACCATTTACAATCACAAAATCACCCCATTAATATGGCTAGGCATATCGTTGGCGAGTGGGGGGTGGGATTGGTTCAGTTGTTTGTGTGTCTGTGAGTGTTTTGTGTCTTCTCTAAATACTAATTGCAGGTAGTTCGTTAACGCATTAATACCAAGAATTATGCTTTTTGTATTGTTGTTGATTTTCCTATTTGTGTGTGTGTGTATGTTTTTTGGGGCTTTAATACTTTCAATCTAATATTCACTAATTAAGTTTCTTTGTGTGCCTTCATGGAGGCCTAGAGGACAGGTCCATCTAGGCTGGTATTGTGGCTTGTTCGTAGAAATCGGGCTCATCCTCGTCATTCTTTGCCTCTTGGCCATCCAACTGTAGGAAAAAAGGAGAAAGGAAAATTGCCAGAACATCAAAAATAAATGTAATATTTGCTTGTATTAGCTCTTCGCATACCGCTTGCAGTTCCTCTGGCTTGTAGAGGGCCCCCAAACGCTGGCGTATGGGCACCATCATGATCAGGAAGAAGGGGAAGGCCAGCGAGAATCTCGAGGACTTGACCGTCCACAGCAGGACCAGGCACAGCACCTGGATGGTGGTGAACAGATGCAGTTTCCAGGGACGCACACGCTTCACATACGGCGTTGGGGGATAGTGCTTCACTGGCATGAAATACAATCGAATGCTGTGGATCGAAAGCAAACAGATTAGAGAATGTCTGCTATGGTCAATCTAAGACCTACCGTTCGAACAGCTGAACGCCACTCATGGAGGCCACACCCATGTACAGGAATACTCCAAAGAGCACGGCCATGGGGATGAGTCGCAAGAGCGATCCCATCAGCACCGACAGACCGATCATGACGCACACAAAGAAGCCAGATAGACGCTGCTCCTTCACGTCAATGATCCTGGGCGATTCACCAGGAGCATGGGTGCTGCAATGTAAAGAAACAGTAACAGTTATTAAAATTCCAATAGATCGGATGCAATTTTTTGAAAACGCACCGTGACATGATCGTGACCGATGAGACGTGCGTCACGGAGCGTACAGTAGCTGCACAATGCCAGGGCATGCCGAAGAGTCCGCAGAAGGTGTTGAGCAGGCACAGCAGGACAATGTCCCAGTGAAGTCCGGAGCCCTTCTTCAGGCCGCGGTCGGGCTTGTCCACAATCAGCTCCGATATCTGAGACTCCATGAATATGAGGATGTAGACGAGCAGGGCGGGCACCACACAGGCGAAGGGCACCCAAGTGGATGTGGGATTGAAGCCGATGTACCAGCCGCGCAGCTGGGGAGCGCTGGGCGAGAGACCCTTGGGCACCACCAGCTTCTCGGTGTAGACGGAGGGCACCAGATAATCGACCAGCACGAAAATGGCAATAGAGATGGGCACCCCAAAGTCGCCGAGGGCACGGCGTGCATTGCGGCCGAGGAAGTGGGAGTTGCGGAAGAGCTTCAGGTAGTAGGCCACAACGAAGGTGGCCAGGGTGAGGATGGTGCAGAAGAGGGCGGTGTTTGGTTGATTTATCTTCAAGGCCCCCCCCGGCGCCGCTGGGTTCGTTCCATTCATGCTGGAGCTCGTTCCGTTCTGGTCCTGGGGCTGGGTTTGGTTGTATACGGCGAGCAGGGGGTTCTGTTGGTAGATCGAAACCAGCTTCATCATCGTCTCCACGATGTAAATGAGGGTGATCAACGCCGAGAAGATCTCCTGGGTGAAGCGGGTGAGCAGACGCACATAGACGCTGCCCTCGAAGGCCGACACGCAGAGAGCGATGATGATCAGCCAGATGCCGACGTAGACGCGCAGCGAGAGGAAATCGAAATCGTTCTGGGTGCAAAAGACCATCAGGGCCTCGTCGAACAAAAGCAACGGTCCCGTGGTGCCGATAATCACCAGCGGCTGGCAGGAGAAGCAATGAAAGACGATGCCCACAAAAGAACACGAGATCAGAGTCTCCGAGATGCCGATCCAGCTCTTCGTTTTGTCCGACACCAAGCCACCGAACGTGATGGCCGTGGACAGGCAGGCAAAGTACATGAAGATGGTGGCCGCCAGGGTCTCCGTGTTGAGGCCGTCGAGGATGTCGCTCTTGTACATGGGCATGCGGCGCTTCAGATCGTTCCTTAGGCCGCCCCACAGGCGGTGGGTCTTTTCCATGGGATTGTCCTTCTTCTTCTTGCGTCCATCGTCGTCGTCATCGTCGCCGCCGCCACCGCCGTCACCGCCATCGCCACCGGGTCCCATGCCGATGGCGCCCAGCGACTGCTTCTCGAGCAGGGCCTTCTCCTCGTCCTTGCCTATCTTGATCATTTCGCTGTCGCGCTTCACCTGCAGCGCCTTGATCTTGCGCGTCCGAATCCAGTCCTTCTTGGCCTTCAGCTCCTCGAACGGCAGCAGATCGTGGCGATCCCAGTTGCCGGGCGGCAGCACAATCGAATCGTCAAGGAACTCATTGATGGCCGACAGCAGATCTTTGCGGTCGTCCGCCTTGTAGGCAATGGCATGGAAGTGCTCGTTGGCCATCAGCGTAGAGATGGAGCGACCCACCTCATGGTAGTCCAAATCAAAGTTGCGCGGCCCCAGCAGCACGAACATGAATCTCACGGGCACCGGCACCTCCGTCAGGGTGGGCATCATGACACCCTCCGACAGGCGGACAAAGGCAATTGTCGGTTGATCCAAGAACTCAACGGCTCCCACCTGACGATGGTTAAGGTTACGGTTACGGATTAGAAAAAGCTATTCCATAATGCTATTCAAGGGATTGGACATACCAAAACAGTGGTGGCCTCGGCTCCGGCTGGAATGCGCCTCAGGATAGTGTCGTTCTGCAGCTTCTTGAGATCCTCCTGCGACGACGAGTACATGTCGTCCTTCATGTCGATCTTCAACTCATTGCTGCGCTTGCTTCCGCCGATATCGGCGGCTGGCATTATCTTGATCTTCTTGTCATCGGTTCCACCCGACAAGTTCTGTGAAGCATTCCCCAAAAATCAATCAGTATTGATATTGCTATAGATGAGGATACATCTCTCTACTTGGGGGATTATCCAACAAAAGCCAAGCAGCACACGTCATGCGAAATATACGAGTATATGTATATGTACATATGTTTGTTTGTATGTATGTATGTTTGTACACACTTACAAAAACCAAGAAAAAAAACTACAACGATCGATCGTGCAAAAGAGGTAGAGGAATGTAGCTATGTATATATCTAAGCAAAAGAGTTACGAAAAGCAGGATAAAGACGACTAGGGTATACGTAAAAATAGACATCGTTATCATAACAATCACAATTTTCACAATTGAGAACTTGCCAATCGTGGAGGTGGAGTGGAGTGGAGTGGTGGAGGTGGAGAGCACACATTGAAAAAACAGTGTGCTTCTAAAGAGGGGCTAGTGGGTGGCTAGTGGGTGGCTAGGCGGCTAGGCTAGGCAAGGCTAGGCTAAAAAGAAACATCTGGAGTTCTCTAAGCGCATAACGCAGCACGGCAATGGTGTCTCCTTGCTTCGAAAACAGGAAATGAAATCGTAGGTAATATATATTTCAGCTAATAGTTTGGGGATCCCTTCGCGATCTCTATGAATTGTAATCGCACTTTTCATGAGAGCAAGAGAGGGAAACTACGATCACGTTTAGCTTTCCGCTACATTTGTCTCCCTCTCTCTCTTCTCTGGTTATATCTCGCTCCCTTCCGACAGTGTGCGCACACTGCACGAGAAAGAGTGTGAGATCGAGAGAGAGCGACAGAGAGAATGGAAGCGGTAGTGTAGCTACTCCAAATGGTGTTCTTCATGCTGGCTGTAATATAGATCCGATCTGATAATCGGCATTCGACAATCTGGTAGATATGGAAATTTTCTAGAATTCTGACTTTTGAGTTTTTTCTTATCTTCCAAATATGGATGGCACAGATTTTGGTAGAGTGATATAACTGGAGACTGCATACAATATTTGGTGGATCTAGATCGTATAGTCTCTGAGATCTAGGCGCTCAGACATAGCTTTATAGTCTCGGATATTGATGCTGATCAAGATCAAGAATATACGTCGATGTATATTCTTTATGGGGTTTGGAAACGCTTTCTTCGGGATGTTAGACTTATATCCCTAAACTATTCGAGTACCGGATATAAAAATGCAATCAGTTGTTGGGAGGAATATTATACTGCTTGAAGACTTAAGTCCAGAGGGGAAGTCGAAACACAGACGTGTCTAAAGTGGCAGGAAGGTCTGGAAGGTCTCACTGGGAGAATGCTAGCGATGAAAATAAATGTAATCTCATCGAACTATAAGAAACCCCTTCCCTTATCCCTGTCTTGAACCTTGTATTTGCAAGTGCCTTGAATCGATTTCATTTCCTGCTCCCACGAGCAGAGCAGAGCCACAGAGCCTCAAGAAGTAGGGGGGAGTAGTATTGGGAGTAGTTGTAGTTGGGAGGTCTGTAAGGGGGTCTTTAAGGTCTCATTACACCCAGATAGGACATCGTCGAGTGTCGCCGGTGATCGATGGCCGACGCAATGGCCGCGGGCGAGCCCACATTGAGTGTCGCTGCCGCCGCTCCCGCTCCCGCTGCCGCTGCCGGAGGGGCACTCGAGGTGACGCATATGCTCCGCCTGGCCTTGGCCAGGTTACGTGTTTGCTGCTGCTGCTGCTGCTGGAGACTCAGCTGCTGGGCATCGGCACCCATCCAGAGAAACTGTTGTGTGTTGTGTGTGTTGTGCAGAAGGAGAGAGTGTTGTGTGTGTGTGTGTGTGTGTGGTTGTTGGCAAAACGAAATCAATAAACCACACAAGAAAGACACAAACGAAACAAAAATAAGAGTCAAATGTTGGCGAAGAAAGAAGAACAGACGTTGGACAAAAGCGTTATCGGCATTATATCAGAGTTCTGTACGATCATGTCATGTCATATACATATGTATATGTAGTATATATTTATGTACAATTTGGCTATTCTTTACCGATTTGGGTATAAGTTGCTGTTGTTGTTGTTGTTTATTGTTTGTTGTTGTTGTGGAGTGTTCGAGAGATAAAGAGAGAGAGAGAGAGATAGTGTGTGTGATGAGAGATGCATCAACGAGATGCAGATGGCGGATGGCAGAAATAGACAGAGAATAATAATAATGACCACGATTATGGGATTAGCAAACGTTTCGAATCACAATTTTCACTGAAAGCCAATTATTTATAGCGAACAAACGAACGATTATGATGATGTCAGTGGAATGGATGGATGGATGGATGGATGGAACCAGAGATATGTATGCATGTAAGTATGAACACAGGTATGAGGAGAATGCACTGAGGTGTCACTGGAGACTAGAGCCCTACCTGGAGACTGGTGTAGCTGTTGTATTTACGCTTCGTGAAGGGCAGCACTCCCTGGTGCTCGTTGACATGGCGATGCCGCAGGAGCAGCGATCGCATCACCGAGGGCTTGTCATTGATGTCGATGAGGTCCTCGATCACCATCTGGAGAGTGGAGAGATTGGCAAGAGATCGCTTTAAGGGCAGAGTCCGCGACTCACCTGCTCTACCACACGATAGGCCACTGCGGGCAGATCCTTCTCGTTGAGGTCCAGCAGCACAACGCCCGTTTCCAGGCAGCGACGCAAATTGAGCAACGAATGGAATGAGAGGGAGGCAACATGGGGCTTGCCCCAGCGATCGGAGCCCTCCTCCACATCCTCCTCGTACTTGATCCAGCGCGCAGTCTCCTTCCACTCCCGATCCTCGCCCACGCCAGTGAGCTCATCCAGCTGCACAAAGATCTATAAAGGGGGGTGGAGATATAATCAGTGTTCTACGAACTACTAGCATGTCCACTCACCTCATGGGGACTGTGATCCACTTCGGGCTTCTTGTTGGTAAATGGCGAAATGGTAATCTGCGGCAGCTCGCGCAGCTTTATTGATGAATGATGGATCTTATGACGCCGCAGGGCACGCGGATCGTCCGAACGATGCGATCTCAGCTCGTTGAGATCAGCTTCCTATATGCGGGGGAATTGGAAGAAAATCGATTAATGAGCGCTGCAGACTTGGTTCAATATACGGGGCTAAGGGCACGGTAAAGGATGTTAAATGGTCAACCTGTTTAGCCGGCATTTGGCCATTTGTCTACAGGTGGAGATATCCACATCGAGCATGGGTTAGGTTAGCAAATGAGAGAAATATAGTACACAATTGCCGTGTTAGTTAATGAACTACTAGTTATAGTCTGTGATTAGGTTGATTGGGTTCTAGTGTTTAGTGTTTAGTGTCTATCAAGGACTTGTGTTGTGTCTACCTCCAATGCCGTGTCCTCAGGCTGCACAGAGATGCGACGCGCACCTGCATCACCGTTCTCCTCGATGGTCTTTTTGGGTTCCACGCTGTCCTGATGTGAGAATTTACGCTGCCTATAATACTGATGGCGGCTGAAAAGGTTAATAAAAATGCAAATGTCAATGATTGGATATCGGATACCATCAGGATGGTGGCGGGGGAGAAGGAGCTGGTTTCGTTACCTTTTTCTGCGTTTTCGTTCGTGCGATTGGTCCGTGGGCTGATCATCATAGCTCAGACTCGGGGGCGTGATGACAATCTTCTTCTTGCCAGCGGCACCACCGAACTGAACGTGCTTCTCCTCCGCCGAATTGTCCGAGTGATCGCCGTGTCCGGCACGCTCTGAAACTAATGGGAAATCCTCGGGTATATCATCATAGTTTTGTGCATTATTCAGTGGCTCCGTTTGGCTCTCGTACTCCGAGTCCTCCTCAATGTTTAGATCATTTGTGCGAACTATCAAAAATAGAGAGAATGGATAGAGAGAGTATAGGATTGGTAGGGATGGTAGAGGGTTGTTATCGTCTCTTACTGCTATTCTTCTTGCGGGATGCTGTGGGCTGCTGTGTGTTATCCTGAAAGGTATTCACATCGAACTTCTCTTTGCGTGCACTGGTGCCGGCAAAGACCTTTTCCATTTCCGAGTCCAATAGCACTTCATCGGGATCCTCATTGCCGCCGGGCTGTAAATACAAACCAGAGACAGAATATAAATACATTTTTTCACAAATGGATTGTCCATCAATTGTTTTCCCTACCCCCACCCTGCCCCAACACTGCCCCTACCCCACCCGCTGGTGGTCGGTCACGTTATGCATGACTCAAAAACAGCCACAAATACTTTTCAATTAAGAATCTATATACATAGGAAAAACAAAGTCATGTGACTCTGGCGGCATTATTGCCCCTCGTCACGAGTGGTTTTCGTTTTTTTCGTATATGTCGGAAACATACGGAGCGTTATGATGTACGGAACGCACATTAATCATCGCTCATTGAGTGTCAGCGCTACGCATAAGAGCAAACTACTCGTAAAAAATGAAGGAAGGAACGTGGAGAAGGGAAGGAACGAGGGGCAGGGATATGTGAAGGGAAGGGTGGCGGCTCTATCTATAGGATGCAGAGACCCGTGCCCGGTGGCTGTGTCTCTATATTTAATGGCGTTATTCATAATTGCTTTCAATCGATCTCAATTGATTTCCATAGTGACGAGCGCATTGATTGCCTCCGCCATGCGCGTTGCCCATTTCTCCATCATCAACAATCGTCATCATCATCTTCACCATCATCTTCACCATCATATCATCTTCATCATCATCTTCTCAAGTGAAATATTTTTTGTTGCATCCACAAGGAACGAGGAACAAGTAAACTCAATTACTTCTAATTGTCGATGCGGCTCAGATTACAAAAAAAAAAAAGGGAAAACAAAAACAACAACAACAACAACAATCTTATGAAATTGTTTATTGAAGAAATCACAGGAGAGAAGGTTACATGGTGTTCAATTTTCATTGTCTCTGGAATCTGGAAATTCTACACTTGTCCAATTCCCAATTCCCCTTCTCCATAGTACGCTGATTTTTTCCGCTTGAATTTCAATTCAATTCCAAAGAGGAAATATTTTATGATCCGCAAGTGGTTACAAAATGTCCATAAATAAATATATGTACATATACTCTATTCACAGGAATCAGATCTGTTTTCATTTGTCTGGCCTGGAATTCGTCTTAACGAATCTAGTGGATAAACGATCTTTCCAGGCGCATGTATATAGAGTAAGTAGAGTAAATAAGGGGAAATGTCTGCAAGGAAAACCTTCCTTAAAAGTAGGAATTTAGGACCCAAAACGCCCCTTAAGGCTAGCAAGGAATCCCCTTGAAAATCCTCCCGAAAACAAATGAAGACAACGCCTTGTTTTCCTGCACATTTTCTTTGATGAAGAGTTTCTTCGAGTGCTTCATGAGTGTGTGTGTGCTTGTGTTTTTCCCCTTAAATGTTTACCCAACAACAACAGATAAAGAGAAATTCCCGAAAAGTATGAACATATCTACTAAATGTATGAAAATGTAAGTGAAATGCGATTTCCCCCTTGCCCCTTTCCATTCCACACACCCACTTGAGGGACGGCCAGCCGACTGACTATTGGGCTTCAATTTTTGCAGCTATGTATAGTAAATATTTAATACGAGCTTCGATATACGGAAAGGGAAAGTATCCGTAGAGAGAGACAGACAGAGAGAATATCCTTGACAATTATATTTACTTCCTGATAAGCAAAAGAGGCGGAGGGCATTAGAAGGAGAACAAATGAGAGCAAAAGAGAGAGAGAGCGACCGAGAGAGGGAGAGCGACCGAGAGAGCAAACAGAGTTTCACTTTGAGTTTATAAATAGCAAAAAATTTAATAACGCTGAGAGCCCCTGCACGTGTGTGCGTCCAAAGGGAGCCGTCGAGTCCATTGGCCATGATGTCTCCTCTTTCTCTCACTCACTCTCTCTAGCTATCTGTCTCTGTCTTTTGCTGTGTGTGACCCCGACATGTGTTTTATTGTGTGCATGTCGGTGCGTGTCCGTTCGACTGATAAGAGGAAAGCGTAACGCAATGCGACGCCACGTTACGTTAATTAATCGATAAACACTACGTACCGTAGGAGCGTTTTGGGTTGCACATTTCACATTCCACAAAATTATGTTGATATTAATAATGATAATAATAATAATGATGATGATGACGATGATCATGATTGGGAGATACAAAACAGTAAAATTATTTTGTCATTCGGCCATTAGCCCGAGAGAGGGAGGCCAGGAGGCTCCATCATAATCTGCCACCCACATGGCACCTGGAGCCAGAGCGTCGCACTTTATGCAGCATGTCAGCAGCGGCAGAGCTGCAGAACGGCGGAGCTTATCAGAGAATAATCGATGGTGGCCCCACCACCACCTCACCTGATAGAGCCACACTCCCCCCACCCCCCCCCCCCCCCCCCCCCCCCCCCCCCCCCCCCCCCCCCCCCGAACACTCGCCAAAGTAGACAGACTGACAGACAGACAGACAGAAAGACAGACACCCCCGAGAGGCGACACCAGACCGCCCCCAAGCTGTCTCTGCCACTGCTGCTTCTGCTGCTGTCTGGATAGGCCAGAGAAATGCATGGGAGCATAGAAGAAATAGAAACCAAAAAACGCCAGCAAAATGAGATCATCCAGGAGCGAAAATTAGCGTAGGAATATTCATCGAGGCACCCCCACCGCCCCCCACCCCCTATATACTATTCCAGACATTGGCATAGACTTGAGTTCATTAACGAAACGGAACCGATTAGGCGAAATGTTGCGCAATTCTATAGATAGAATGTGCATATGCCAATGACTCGCAGTGTATATGGCCGGCCCCCCACCTCCTCCCCATAACATTTGACTTGAAGTTTGCTCGTGTTCTCCCCCACCCCTCCCCTAAACAACAACTCGATTTGACACAAGCTCTCCTCTTGTTGAGTGTTTCTGATGTGATTTGACATCTTCTCGTTTGCGGGGGCATGAAGTGTGGCAAGCAGCAAGCATCAGTCAGCAAGCAGCAAGTGAGCGGCGGCACGTGACTCTCCTCGTTGTAAGCCATAAGCGAGTTATGTGTGGATGTGGTCGTGAACAAAACAGACCAGACAACTTTATGTCAAGCTGAATCACAAATTGAATCAAACTCCAGAGGCTGCAACGAAACTTGTTCCGCCCTTCCAGACGGATGCCTCCCCCCACCCCCCCACACACAGTTACTCTCATAAGTTTCCGCACGGATTAAAAGTTTGTCTGCTGGGGGGGGTGGGAGGAGGGGGTTGTGGTGGGTTCTAAACCGTTTTTATGGCAAAACCCATTTGAAACGCCAATAAACTGCGGGGGAAAAGGGAGAGTTACAGTTTGAGTTCGAGTTAGAGTTAGGGAAATATCAAATACCCTTTAGCTTGGATTTGAGTTCCATTCAAGCGCTGGGACTTTCTGGGATATTTCCTTCATTATGTGATTGTTTTGGGGATCCCTTTTGGATGATTAAGATGATGATTAAGTCCCTACAACTGTTTCAAGTCGATAGTTGGTAGTCTGTTAAGAAGTTTACAATTTAGAGAATTCTTTGAAGCGGTGTCCTCCAGGATTCAGACCATAGCAGTACCACACCCCCAACCTCCCCTTTGCACACAGAAAGACAGAGAGAGAAAGTGTAGCAAGTATAGAAAGTGATGGGCAGCAGCAGCAACAACTACAACAACAACTAAGCGAAACCGTTTAACTTTACATTTCACTTTTGACTTTGACTTTGAGTTAGAGATACATATTTATACGAGCGGGTATTTCTTTTTTTTGTTTTCTGTTTCTGTTGTTGTTTTTTATTTGCTTTTCTGTCGCTTGTCGAATTTTTTTGCCCTGGCTCTGGCCCTGGCCCTGGCCCTGACATGGCCTGGACAGGTCTGGTCTGGGCCCTCTGTGCATAATTTTGGGTCGCATTTTCCACGCGTTTTCCTACCCCTGCCACTGCCACTGCCACGTAGTACGGAGAGTTGTTTTCTTAGCGCGTTTTGTTTGCACAAATTAACGATGCTTTCCCGTTACGTTTCGTCCGACTGTCAGCCTGTGTCTGCATTTCTCCCTCTCTCCCTCACTCTCTCTCTCTCTGTCTGTGTGTGTGTGTGTGCGTATCTGTGTTAATTTAATGTGAATTCCGCAGCGGAAATGCTCGCACAAGCAACCAAACGGCCAGGACAGGACAGGACTGGACAGGACAGTACAGAGTATGGGACCAGGATACGACGCTATATGGATTGGCATGGCCAAAGGACGAAGGATAGAAGAGAAAGGGTAGGGTTTTTGTGGATGTGGATGTGGCAGACACGTGCTAAAGGTTAACCTTTGGTCATTGTAGTGCTGCCCGAAGGCAACGATACGAGAGGCGAGGCATGAAAGCGTCGTGAACGTAATCTAGGGATGGGAAATCATGCTGACTAGGCGGCCACACACACCCACCCACACACACACACAAACACACACCCACACACACACACACGCATTTCAGTGTCTCTCTCTCTCTCTCTCTCTCGCTCTCTTTGTATCTTTGCTCTCTGTATCTGCCGCAAAGTGTTGCATACTTCAAGGTCAGCTGTTGACATTGTGTGCGTGTGTGTGTGGGTGAAAGTGTTTAGCGATAAATAGTCGGAGGCCTCTGTGTTCTATTTATTTATTATCGTTCTATGGAATTTAATAGAACATACGAACATATTCATAGAAGTTAGGGAGGGGGATGGGGGCTAGGAATTTCATCCCTTAACAGATTGTTTTATGGGTTTATAGCCCCTCTAATAGCTTGAATATTTTATGAGTGGTGAACGGAGAGCTTCCACGGAAGCCTGCCCCCCAGCGCCCTGCTCTATGGAAATGAATTAATTCCTATTCTGGGAAATAAAACAGATTATGAACTAAAAGAGGATTATGTGTACATTAGATAGTGCTCAAGAAGACAACCCATTAGGGAGTGCATCTAGTTTGAATAGACAATCAAACGAGTTTCATATTACAGGGACAGATCTACATAAATATTTGTCCTTAACAGAGGAGGATATCTTTGATTCTTGGACAATTTCCACAACTTAAAGGAACACCTTCTGGAGGATGGACCTACAATTTCCATTTGGAAGTTTTTAACTTTAATTTTAATCATTGTTAATTCTTCATTAGAAAACCGTTTCCATATTCTGAAGCACAAGTTTTTCCCCCCATTAATATTTCAGTATTTCGCCAATAACTTCTTAAACTTCAAACTTTTCTTGATCGCAGTTTAGGTTTGGGCTTTTCTCCTAATATTCTCCTCTCTTTTTCTCTCCGCTTACTCAATGCACGGAGTATCAATAATTCAGAGATTGTTTTTTGTTTTGTTTAAGGAGTTTATAATTTGGAAGATTAAATGAAAACGAAAAACAGCAGCCGCAGCCAATCATCCATCCATCAATTCCATAAAACTTGAATGTGGCAGAGCCTCTGAATATTTCAGGAATTTCTTTCCACGGGGAAAACAGGTACACTTACACACGTGGGGCACCGTGGCACAGTGGCACACTGTGGCATAGTCTGTGCATTCCAGATGATGCCTGTCGCTGGCTTTCGCCATCGCCATCGCCATCGCCTTGGGGCATCATTTTAGTACTTTTGCGGTTGGTGGCGGTGTCTCATTTTATGGCCCCAAAAAGTATGCAACACCAAACACGAATTTCCTTGGGGCCACCACCACCACCACCCCCTCCCCCTAGCCCCTTCCACCACCCTCACCCTCATCTTGTGTGTGTGTGTGTGTGTGTGGGTCCGTGTTAGGCCTATAAATGCCTCACTCACTTGTTGGCCCAGCTGCCAAGCGAGAATTTCTGGACCCTTCGCCTTCCATAATTTTTTGTTTTTTTTTTTGTAAAATTCTACCATGGATGGGATGGATGTAAATGTATCTGTATCTGTATCTGTAGTATCTGTGTGGGTCTCTGTGCATCCATTTCTCTGCCTCCCCATCTGTGTATCAGACTGTTTGTGTGTGTGTGTGTGTGTCTGACTGGGTCTGTGTGGGTTCTTTTGAAATATTTTTCAAGGTTATATGCTCTTGAAAAGTTGTTCCGTTTTACGGACCCTACTTTTTTATATTACGCTCTTTATAGATCAAACAAGTTTTGCCCTAAGGACGATTATACCTTGAACGCTCCAAGAATTTAATAACAAGAAACTTCCGTTTTGCACAAGAAATTCGTTTTTTGAATTTGAATTTGAGTTTTGACTTTTGATTTGATAACTTTTCGTCACGCACCACTGCGAGAGTGCTGGTTGCAACTTTCGTTATAGTTTTTCTTCTTTTTTTTATTGCTTGGCCTGTTGCACCGTGAGACGGTGGCCGTGTGGCGGGGGCAAGAGCAGAGCGCCCCACAAAAAATAAAAACTACGACAACACGAGTGGGTCGTCTCTCTCTCTCGACGCGATGTCCGTTGTGTGGGAATGCTTCCCAGCAAATGATGGGGCGCCTCTTCTGGTGGTTCCACTGCTGCTGCTGCCTGATACCTGAGTGCTGCTGCTGCTGCTGCTGCTGCTGGCGCTCGTCCTGCGCAGGCGCTGGCCATGAAAGCGCGCGTATAACGGCAGTCTGCCTGCCAGCCTGCTTGCCTCGTCAGCTGGCATTCGCTGCAGCCTCGTCTCTGCCTCGGCCACGCTCAGCTGATTCTCATGGCCTCTCATGTGACGATGGCAGGCGTTTTACTACGTGGCCCCCCGCCCCGCCCATTCCGCCCTACTACGGCCACTCCCACTGCTGATGCTGACGTAAATCGGAATGCAGTTCCGATGCCCAAAAAAAAGCTCTGGGCCAAAGCTTTAGTCTGCATTTTTTCGTGCTTTCGAGCCATCCACACAAAAGCAGTGCATAATTAAAGGTAAAGCTTCTAGACGGGAGTGCGGAAAGGACCTCAAATGATGGTCAAGGCCGCTCAAGGCCAACACTTAGCGGGCGAGAGGGGAATGCTGTAGATGGTGGGGGGAGGGAGCGGGTGGTGTGGGTGGATGGGTGATTGGAGTGGTTAGTGTGGTTGGTCTGATGAGGTGTGGGAGCTTTTGGCTCAAAGTTATCCTGCTAATGCTGATGCATAAAAAATCTATTCCTATTCATTTGGCGGCACTCTCTCTCCCCAACCCTCCCTCTATCTCTCTCTCTCTCTCTCTCTCTCTCTCTCTGTCTGTCTGTCCTTGTTTCTCTGAGTGTAATGTATGTCCTGTAAGCAACAGCACCGCGACAGCATTAAGGCTCATTAGTCGCCTGTCTCTGGACATCAGTGTGTGTGTGCCTGTTTGTGTGTGTGTGGTTTTGGGGTAATTAGCGATAACAGTTCGAGTTGTAATGCGGCTAATTGAGTTATGTCCGTGTGTACACGGTACAGTGCCTTACACAACTGTAGGCACAACGTCGGACACTTGTAAGCATAGTCTAAGGGCCTGATAGGCCTGGGCGGTGGGCGGTGGGCGGGGGGGGGTTAGCTTGTTTCGATTATGTAAGATGACAGGATGGAAGCTTGATTAGGTAAGAGGATTGGTGGGAGGATTGCATAACGCAGGAGAAGGGGTGCGGAGCCTAAAACTACTCTTCGGGCATCTACTGTTTGTATCTATCGATTTATTATCGATTTACGATAACCAGCATAGGATTAAGAGTGAATTCAATAGCTGATGCCATAAAAGTATGGAAATATTCCTGTTCGGCTTTTGACTTTCGATTCCTATTCATTCGATAACTCCATTTTTTGTTGATATTTATACCGATAATCTTCGATAACACACCAATGTTGATGCTGAAAACATTGTTTTATGAAATTGAATTCATTTGATCGAATAAGACATATCGATAACAGTCGATAACACACGATTGTTGATGCAGATGGTAATGGATCGTTATATCTTGATGAAAAATCCAATTCAATAACATGTGCTTACATACTCTTCCATATATTCAACTGCATTTACAACCTTTAAACGCAGTGTCCTCGTGGCACAAGAAAAAACAACAAACAAACACACGCACACGCACACCTGAACAATGAGGCATTTAGCTGAAAGCTGATCAAAGCTGAGCATAAATCATGGCATACTTTATGGTGCAATTAACTTTATTGAGGCTACTCCTACCCGCTACTGTTGCTTCCCCCCTCCCCCCTGGACCGTCCATTCTGGCATGCTTTCACCTGGTGAATGGTGTCAATGAATTGATTGCGATTACAATTTGCGCGCACACAGTTTACTATTACTTTTCATTGCCAATGTCAGGGCAGCAGCAGCAGCAGCAGCCAGAATAAAAAACGACAGCCAGCGACAGCCTTGACCACGAATATCGATTTCCTGTTGTGTTGTGTGGCTACCGGCTGGGTTGCCGCTTCATTTGAATGCTGGCTGGCTTCCTGCTGCCTGCCTGTGCATTTGCCATTTGCCATTTGCCACTTGCCACTTGCACAATTAAAATGCGTTTTTCCATTAGGATTTAGCCTTTAAGCTGACAGACAATTTGTGTGCGTGTGCATATGTCGCCCGCACCATTCCCTCTAAAAAAACACTCGGGGCGTATACGGAATGTGGAACCCCACCAAAAGCAGCTATAACTGTAATACTTGTAGAGGTCTCGTAGAGAGGGGGGGGGGGGCGGGGAGGGTCTGGGGTAATGTTGTTCAGTGAATGAATGAATGAATGAATGCATGATTAGGCGAGATCTGATCTAATGCCGGCCACTGCCGTCGCGCGAAAGCGAAACTCAAATTGAAACCGAAACTGAAATCGAATACTGGAACACTGGAAAACTGGTTTCCAAATTGTGTCAGTCGCTGGCTGGCGGGCATTTGGACGAATGTGCGGAAATGTACAACAGCAACAGCAACAACAACAACAGCCACTAAAAATCAATAACAATTACTTGACATTACTTTGCGATTTACCAGCGAATTAATCAACAAAATTCGTACACACACACACACCACACACGCTTAAAAAAAAGCAAATTTAAAAAGTGATTTATTTAATGGAAAATTACTGACAAAATGCCGCAAAAATATATTCGCATTTTTTGTAGAGATTTATTTTTAATGGCTGTAAAACTAACATTCGGATGATTTAAGAGCGGAAAAATTCATGAAGGGTACTCTAGTCAGCGCTTAACAGATAACAGATAATGCCCTGGTGGAAAATGAAGGGTGAAAAGCTTCATTGGGTAAATGGATTGATAGGGGTTAAGAGTGTAGATAGAGTCTAGATAGCCTCTGGTTAGGCCCAAGGACGAGCTCATTTCTGTCATTAAAGCCATTTGGTTAATTAATGACTTATCTAGAAAGCAATGCCCATTCGATTATCTTCGCAGAGTACTCGTAGTATACAGTGCTGAAGATGGCCAAGGATAGGGTATTAATAGCCGCTAGGATAATCAATAAAGATAGAAACTACGCAGTGAAATGGGGAGCAGCAACAGGAGCAATGCAATTGCTGAGAGAGAGAGCAATAAATTCCAATTGCCAGAGAGAGTGAAACGATCGTTGACTGCGCTCTTAGAAACAGGAGCTGCCTGTCTCTCATGCCTTTAGGACATAGCCGACTAACTTTGTACTCTACAAAGTATTATTAGATAGTTACAGCTGCGTTCATGGATATAGCAGTGCGTCAAACCCGTCAAAGGACACTCACCTTCTTTTTGGTATTGAAACCGAGGAATGACAATTTGCGAACATTGTTCTCCCTGCCGCTGGCCGAACTGAAACTCATTTTGTGTGTAGGAGAGTGTACGTTCGGCTTCCTCTATGGTGCGTGTGTGTGCTCTCAAGGCGTAAGATCGAGTATAATCAATCCAATTTCAGGATCTTTTTAGATGTGTAGCTCTGCTTATTTGATGATCAGACAGTAGTCGGGCATCGAGCTGTTGTTGTGGGAGATCTGATGGGGCCACTGTGGATGCTCCAGGAGTCTCGGCATTCGGTGCAACGTTGGATAACGGCCTGCAAAAACCACAGAGAATGAGAATGGAAAATATAAATAAATACAGTTACTGAGACAGAAGTACGAGGCATGCAATGCTTTTTCATTAATAAACAATTTCGACTGTTGCTGCTGCTGTCAGTCGCATGGAGGCGGCCAATTGAAAGCGATTCCCCCTTTTTTTTTCAAAAGAATTATCATCTACTGCTGCCGCTGCTGCTGGCGGTGGCAATAAAAAAAAACAGACACACACAGTATTCCCGACGCGACGCGACTCAATTAAAGTCAAATGGCAGGCACACGCACAGGCCCCAACCACCAACCCCCCTCCCCCCGTCAGCCACTCGAAGGGGTTTCGGGGAGTAGCCGCCAAAAGCACGCGACTTTTGTTGATGGCTCGTGATCAATTTGCGTTATTTGAACACTCAATCTATATGGTTATAGAAGGAGTACATACATATATGGCAGGGGTTGGGGTTGGTGGGGATAGTGCCACCCCGCCCCTTACCCCACGTTCTTCTGCGATCTGTGGATCTTTAAATGGCAATCTCTTGATTAATTTCGTCACATTTTATGGCTTTGGATTCTCAAAAAGAAAAAAAAACAACAACAAAAATTCATAGATGAGGATTATTTTTGGGCTTGGCCGTTGAGTAGCGATATCTTAATCGAGCAAACGGACTTTATGTTGATTATAGAGCAGGCACTCTCTCTCTGTCTGTCTCCTTTCAGCTCCTTGAGAGACCCTTATGGGGGTATAATCCTTGGGGAGCTCCGCCCTATAATTCTAAGGGCGTAGCAGCAGGCATTGAACCTAAGACAACATTGTGGCGGCCTCCCACCCTCCACGCCCAACTGCTTTTCCAGCTGTTAAATGTTTCGTGTCGGCAGGTCCTTAATTATTCAGTAAGCACCTTTTTCTTTTTTTTTTTGGCGATGTGTGGGAAAGGAGGGGAAGTCCCAAAAGTTACACAAATTCAATTATCTCCTTTGGAAATGCCATTCACCATTCACACGTACAAAGCGGCGCAACACAAACAAGCGAACACGTTCCAAAAAAAAAAAAAAACACAACACAACAAAGAAAACACACGACGACGATTGCACGTAGACGATATTCCACAGGACTCACGCGGAGACTCACTCTGGAGACAACTCGAGGCGTCCTCTATGACAAACGAATGCCGTGTGAACCTGTTGCGGCTGCTCGGGCACTGATTTATGTGTGTGCTACTGCTTGCTTCTGCGGTAAGGAACGTTGGGCAAGTGAACGTTGGTGGCCCACCACCCAAGCCCCCATCCAGTCATCCAACCATTCAGACCATCCATCCATCGGTAGAGCCCAACCAACGACCGACCCGAAGTCCCCCAAATGCACGAAACCCCCGAACGCAGTAGCAGTAGCAGTAGCCGCGTAGCAGCAGTCGTCTCCCCCGAGTATCTACCGAGTATCGTTTCGTATCGTATCGTATCGTATATCGCGCGCATTGAGAATCTGACTTGAGTCTCGTGCTTAGGCAGCGCCTCATTTTAGTCGCTGGCGAAATTTTTCATTTCGCTTCTGTGTTGATTATGTAAGAAAATGTGACTTGTCTTTAAGACAAGTTGGGTCTTAGAGGGGGATGGGACGGGACTAGGAACGGGACTGGGACTGGGGCTGTTTGTTTGCCTTGGATATTGACTTTTGTTTGCCATATGTTTCTAGCGATAATAACAAAAAAAAAAGTGTATACAAAATTGATCCGTCTCCTTCTGTCTGTCTTTCGGTCTTTCTGTCTTTCTGTCTGTCTGTGTGTGGCCATGGATTAAAAGTTAAGTTTCTGTGCAAACAGAACTTTCCGAACTTTTGCCTTTTGGGGTGAGACCTTGAGAATGTTGCTTCACACTCACACAACTGCAGCTGTGGGTTGAGTGTCTGTGTGTGTGTGGCACGTTACGGTAAATGTTATTATTAACTAATAAAAGGATTTCCAAGTTGATAGATTGCTTGCTTGCTTGCTTCAAGGTTGCAAGGTTATTAATAATGGAAATACCCTTCATTCCCATTCCCATTCCCAGACTGTTGTTTCCTGCAATAAAACAAGTATTTATCACACGTTCAGATATTCGATTCTACATAGACATAATACCCATATGAACTGTCATTAATTCTGATTGAACTGATTGGACTTTATAGATAGATTTTACATACATATTTTTTAGATATATTTGGGAAATATATACATACATATATCTTTAAAATGATTGCATACATTTTCTGCAACTAAATCCTTAGTAAATCCCTAAAATAAGTCACAACTTTGGTCTAGAAATTGATTGTTAATAAAATGCAAACAAAACCTCGAAATGGAAAAATGATCAACAATCAACAAATATATTTTGTATTATATAATAATGAATGAAATTAGGTTAAAATCAAATAAAAACAAAAAAGAACACGTTTTGTTGTTTTATGATAATTATGGGAATAGGAATAGAAAGCAAAGGAATCTTCGTTTTATCTTTATAACATTTACACTATGTATATGTATATCTATCTATCTATTTATCTATCTATCTATCTATCCATCCATCTATCTATCCATCTATCTATCCATCTATCTATCCATCTATCTATCCATCGATCTATCTATCCATCCATCTATCTATCTATATATTTATCTATGTACATGTCTATCTATCTATCTATCTATCTATCTATCTATCTATCTATCCATCTATCTGTCTATTTGTCTTCAGGATATATTCCTATAATTGTACGATAAATGGACTATATCGCTTCTCACAAACGGGTTCTCTTCGAGAACCTCTATAATTTTTGTATTTTAGAAAGATTTGTGATATTTTTTTAATATCTTGCGCATCATCCTTTATTTAAGTGAATCATTCGAACTCCTTAAAGTTCTGGATTTCCAGAATCTACTTACGAGAACCTACCTGCACAATCTTTATAATTCTTCCAATAATCTTATAAAAGTAAAAGTTTTTCAAGATCAAATCATCTCCTACAAAGCATTTTCCTGCTCTTTTACAGATAATACATAAATATACTTGTATTATCTTTCGATTACCACCAGAACTACAAAGCTCCACAGAAATATTTCTAGAATTTCAGAGGAATTTCCCTAGAGGAAACCCTGGAAACAAGATGGATCCATCGACTGGTATCGTATCTACATATAGGCGATACTTGACATTCACAACTACATATACATACATATACATATATGTATGTATAAATCGTATATGTACGTATTTTCGTATACATATGTACATATCTCTGAGCTTCTTTCGTACAGCTCAGCTGATTCGAAATTGAATTCTTCAATCGAACGATCGCGTGACGACGTTCCAGAAATTTAGCTACCAAAAAAGAAAACAAATAAATTTACACATTTTTATATGGCACCCACACAAGACAGAGACAGCGAGACAGAGACACAGAGAGATAGAGAGGGGTTGGAGGGGGGGTGGTGGTGTTGGCATGTTATTAAAATTAGAGGAAAGGCAACTGTTAAAGCACAAGACATCACAACAAACGGCAGAGCGAAGCGACAGGTTCCCATAAAACTCAAAAGCGGGGCGGGAAATGGGGGTGGGGGCGGTAGCACACAAAAATTAACGTGGTGATCAATTTTATGGGTTCATTAGCGTTTCGCTGGCAAACTGGACGCCAAACGATCGATCGTACGACGACGTCGCGAGTGACTTAATTTTGATTTAAATTATTGTTTGTATATGGAATATATCATGCATATCGATAAACACTGCGGCGGGCGGGTATTAAAAGAACTGTCGACACCTTACAGTCGGTCGGTCGGTCGGTCGTCTTATCGGAGCAAAGAGCCAAAAGCAAGAGCCATACCATTCATTGCGATTCTATTTCGAGATACAGTTACTCGCCACAGATACTCTCTCTCTTTCTTAATTGATTAAACAGAAAATTGACAGTAATGTATGGGAAAGCCATGGCATTCGGCATATGCGGCATACGGCATCATAAATTATCTAATTGTCTATTATGTGTCGTGTCGCCCGAAATTGATTTGATTTGCAAAAGCCAACAAGCAACGGCCAACAAGCAAGAGCTAACACAGCAGAGGCACAGAGGCGCAGACATCTAAATTGATGGATGATAAGTGAAGTGGGAGAAGGTGGGTGAGGCAAGGAGGCAGTGGGGTGGGGTTTATCAGGTCTCGTGCTAGCTGCTTATCAGCAAAGGTGGCACCAGATCCAACCGGTTTTACGCGGTCAGCTGCTGCTGCTCTTGGATCCGATCCGACTTCTTTTTTCTGCACAAATTTACATTCACGTGCCGCTGCGGCTGGTGGCCGCCGAACCGGTTTTGCAAATTGCAACAGTCATCATCAATTGGTGGCAGCTGCAACGCAACTGCATGCAGCATGCAGCTGACATTGAACTTGAAACAACTCAAGCGTTTCGACCAACGACCAAAATGGGAGGGATAGGGTGAGGGGTAGGGTGAGTGGTGAGTGGTGGGCGAAAACAGTAGCCCAAAAACCCACCCACTCGAACGTAAAAATGTCAGCATTTAAGCCCCGACACTCGAGATATACCGACGGAAAGGAACAACGGTAATTATATAGAAGTGTGCCCATATATTACACACACATACATACATATACAATATTTAGTCACCTAATATATGAGTGCATTAAAATATTTGATAATTGAAAACGCATTGGCCCACTCGAGTGGGCCGCCCATCGTAAATATTTGCTGGGAGGATCGTAAATATTCAGTGAGACAGATTACCCCGGCTGTAGCTATACAATCCATATAGTTTTGTTCCACACTGTGTAGCGCCACTTTCCACTTGAGTGACAGTACGATCAGGCAGTTTTGTTGAAGGATTTATGATCGCCCCGACAATTGTTCGATTGTACAATTGTTTCGAGAGCACTTTCGAGGCACAGGCCAAAAACTGCAATGGAAATACATACCATACACAGACACACACACACCCGACATTTGGCAGCGGATAAAAATTCATTTTTTTAACGCTTCACTGATCCACACAAATACCCACACATACACACATGCACACAAAAACCAGTAAAAAAACCAATTCCACCTGCAAATACACATGGGAAACTAATTGGACTTCTGGCATACGGCCATACCACTAATGACTAAACGACAGACCCAATGACTGACTGAGTGACTGACTAACTGACTGACTGACAGATCGACGACCGCTGTGGGGGCTGACTAACGTAAGAACATCGTGGGCTTGCACATGTAATCCGTTATTCACAGCCCCCCGCAACCAACCAACCACCCACCCACCCACTGTCAATGTCAGGGTTTTCTTTTTGGTTTCTATTTTGCAACTCGCACACACACGATAAGCGATAATGGTTCATATCTCGATCGGAAGAACCAGACCATAATAATTCGTCAACTCTTTTAAAAATAACACTCTCTATGTATCGATTTCAGGGGAAACTCCAATTGCATGGTTACGCAAACTCAGCAAGGAAAAATCTTTTGTTTTAGGTTAATGATTCGATATTTCTTATATCAATATTGATAACAGAATCTGTCCCGGGGGGGGGGGAAGAACAATAGGGAAATGTGTTTTGTTTTATCATCGAATGACGAATGGATGTCTCATCCTTTCATCTACCATACGGTCTGCTCATTTGTTTCGTAAAATAACTGTCATACCACTATCCATGATGCATATTACATATTATCTTATGGTGACACATGAGTCTAATTTCGTCATAGAAATGGAAGAAGAATGCGCTATCGAGTAAAGGGAAAACCCTGTAATCCTAGGAGATCTTTTAGGGTGTAATGAGAGCCGTCTTTGCGTGACAGAGATGATCGATAGGGGACTGAAATGATTGAGAGAGAGAGAGAGAGAGAGAGAGAGAGAGAGATATGTAAGAGCATTCACTGCTAAAATATGGTCCCATTCTTACCTAGAAACGTTAATTTAAAAAAACACATTCGAATTTGATTTCGGTTTCGATTTCTACTTCGAATTCTTCATTGTACATACGATCGTGTCTCTGGCACGGCCACCCCCTCGATCGTTTCGTTTCCCCTTCCCGCTGCCCATTCCCTTTGCCCATTGGCTATTGTTATTACATCCGTGCAATTTGCACGCCGCTGCAAATTCCGTGAACCGTTTTCACAGGAACAATAAATATCGCTCTCAACATACAGCAAGAGCTTGGCGGCAAGTTGTGTAAACAAAAGTGCAACATCAGTGGGCCGTCGGGAGGGAACGGCGGGGAGGAACGAGGAACCCCTCACATAACAATAAAAACAAAGTTTAAGCGTCATGATACATTTTGGTTTAAACATCAGAAAAAGAACAATAACAAAAGCTACAACAGCAAACAAACCAGAAACAGAAACAGAAACAGAAGCAGGAACAGCAGAAACAGCACAAAAATGGGAAGGGAAGCACAAGGGAGAACGAATAAGAAAGAAATAGTAGCTTTGCCGACAGGCCGAAGCTTTTGATACCCTTTTATCACTAAAATCGATACGTTTAGTTTTATATGGTTTTAGCTTTTCAATATTTGTTTGTATGAAATATGAGTATTCCTTCTGCATTGCCATGCAACTTCTTGACAAATAGTCGAATATCCTCCCTTCTAGGGTAGCAAAAAGCACAAAAGTCGAGATAAACAAATTCTAGTTAACATTGTGTGTTTATCGTGTGCGGCGGGGTCGCGACTGCAACATGGGAGGAGGGGAGCCAAATTATTGAGCCATTACTCACCAGATGTAACCGCAGGGGAACCCAAAGAGGGAGATACTGCTACACCCAAAAGGCAGTAGAGGGAGAGAGAGCGAGAGAGAACGGTAGAGGGTGCTAAGAGCACATATTTGCCAGGCGAGAAAGTGCAGCGCTCGCAATTCACGTGCTGCGCTTGTGAGACAGCGAGGGGCGGCGGGTGCCCGCCACGAAGGGGAGGGAAAGAACACTCAACGCTGATAGCAGAAATTCCCCCGAAGAAGAGTTGTTGGTACTTTTTTCTTTCTGTCCGCTCGTTCTGTTGTTTCTAAAAATTTGCATAAAAAGCAGACAAACTTAGCATAAAGCGCCGCGGGGAATGAAAGAGAATGGCAAAGAGAACGACGATGGCAAAAGGGAGCGGGGGGGAAGGGGAAGGGAGAATTGAAGAGAACGTGCTTGCCCTGGTGTGGCGGCTACAACTGAAACTGTGTTAAACTTTTCTGCTGGAACACGCTCAAACAAAAAAAAAAGCAACAAGAACAAGTAAGAACGTTGCAGGGGAGTAGTCGACTTATTGCTACTCTTACATACATACATATGTATGTATGTATGTATATATGAGGGATATATATGGAACTATTTAATATTTAATTGGGTTTAAAGAAAGAATTTATAAACTCCAAGATAGCACAGGACAGGTTGATTTACATTTACATTGAAAGGGTTGGCTCTCTGCCTCTCTGTTACATATCCCCATACAAAACACATATACCCTATTCGTTGTACTCGTAGCAGGGTATCCCGTACCAAACACCGTACCGCCTCTGATCTGATCGGAGCGTGGAGGAACGGAGGAGATCAGATTCAGATCCGAAATAGAACCAGTTTCCAGAGTCACATGCTGCAGTTGCTCGCTCGGACTTGATTTATCTTTCTCCTTCGGCTGCCCAATAATGGTTCTGCGACAGTAATTGCGAGGAGCATGTCAGCAGTTTGGCCCCCGACTTTCGTTTCTTCGGTTCAGTTTGGTGCGGTTCAGTTAATGTTATTTTTAATTGTTTTCCCTGGGGTACATACTTATTTTCTTTGACACTTTTCCAAATGCCACACACACACCGCAAACCTGATCGAGTAAATTTTAATTTTTCCTTCGAAAGTGAAGGACGGCGGGTGGGGAGGGAAATCGCCGGTCCAAGATATTCACAAATTTAAAGATCTTTTTGCACAGAAATAGCCGCAGACAAATCACAGCGACAGGGACAGACACAGAGAGGGAGGGAGAGAGAGTGTTATAATTGACACGTACTTCAAGTGCTCTCTTTTCACTCTTCTCCTTACCTTTTACTCGGCCACAACAAAAAGCAACAGCAACAATTGGAAGCGACAGCCGCTGATGACGTCGCAGCTTTAGTTTCGCGAGTGATGTCCAAAAATTTTCCACTGTTCCGTAGCGGGGGTGGGGTGCTCCAATGTTGTTGTCAGTGGTTCATTGATTTGGGGGGTGGGGGCAAGATAGTCGCCAGTCAGTGGGTCCCTTGACTGATCGATCCGGCTTCAGTAGGCGCAGAGGCTTCTGTTTGCGGGGGCGAAGGTTGTCGGCGGCTTTTTGGCAAGAATAACATACACACACCAACACACACACACGCGGACACACGCACTGGAGGGTAAAGAGAACGAACGCGTCGATAACAAAAAAAAAAAAAAACAAACGGGTGAGCGACAGAGAGAGACACAGAGAGAGCAGGAGAAACGCACAGTAGAAACAAAGGCACAAAAATGACAGAAAGAACGCAACGTTTGTTGTCGCTTTTATATGTAAGACTTTTTTATGTTCCTCTTTTGCCTTTTGCCTTTTAACGACTTTCTGTCTTTTCGTCTATATACTATTCGCCTATTCGTACTATTCGAGTATGAACATGAACGCGTGCAAACTTGAACTTGTTGGAAACGGTCTCTCGGCGGGTCCGCCCGAATTGCTGCGCTGCACGTTTCGAAATGATTTACTGTTCCTTTGGCAGCACGTTTTTAAACAGCAGAGTGGAGCAAAGCAGCGATCGAAAACAACGCAGAGGCACAGCAGAGAGCGAAAACAGCTGCTGCTGATGATCGCTGCTGCTCTCTTCTCTCTCTCTCTTTCTCTCTCTCGCCCGTCCGTTTCGGCAGGCTAAATTAACCCTTATGCATTCTCCATATGCCTAGCCGGGTGTAGGGCTGTCTTCTTGTACCCTTGCTTAACCCGCCAAAGGGAGATGTGACAGTTTTAGCCCTGCTTATCTATTAATACATTTTGTTTGCTAAACTAAAAATAATCAGCTTATGTGTCCCCGCCGTATGTCCCGCCGCCAATATTTGCCCAGCAATTCACACCGTGCAAATTACCCGATTTCCGAAGCTCTAATTGGTTAAATTTGCATTGAAATTAATATCCACAAGCTGTTAAGAACTGGGCGACACTCGATGGGCCAAAGTGGCAATCCGGTCATAATTTTTACCAACGTCTACATGTCGAATAATTTTGATTGCGGCTTTATTCTTGAAAATTTACTGCTTCAATAATGATTAAACGCAGCCAAATTGTGCCTCAGCCAGAGGTGTGTTCTGTGTTCTGTGGGTGTGTGCGTGTGTGTGTGTGGGGTGGGGTGGGGACGGTTTGTGTCTGATAAGCGGAAACGAAAGCTTTCCGTGCCAATCTAAATAAGGATTTACCTTATTTGATGTTTGATTCCCGTGGGCATTTTCCGATTGTTTTCTACGTCAGAGTTGTTGAATTAGTTGTGAAAATATGTATTCTTTTTCTGATCTATTGAGTGTACAAATTTGCAAGCACTTGCTAATTAGCCGCAACCTGTGTGAATTGTGTGGAAAGTGGTGCGAAATTTTTTTCATTTAATCAAATTAATTACTATGTTTGACAGCTATTTTGATCGAGTGCGTTAATTGTTGGGCTGCGGGGGAAAATTTATGACACCGTTGGCTATGGCTTTTTCTAAGACTTAGAATAAATAGAAACTTGAGACTCAAGAGCATATGGTTCACACGATTAAATATCAATTATGCGATAAGGAGAAAAAAACATTCCGATTACTCATACGCACGACGCACTTGTAAGGGTTAACCGCAGCCTAAAAGTATGCTTTGTTTTTTATGTTTGAAAGACGAAGGCCAAAAGTAGGCTTTGAAAAATGATAACGGAAATACAGATAACCTTGGCAGTGCAGTGGGTGGGTGGTGGGTGGATAAAAGCTTTATAGTGGGACAACTGAAAAGCGCTCAAAATTTGAGTGAGAATCATTGGCGCAGGCGTCACGTCGTGGTGAAAAGCTCTTCATTCTGTGGGACAACAGTCCCAAAACTGTTGCTGTTCTGTGACAATTGCTGCCGCTATCGCTGCTATTGCGACTGTTGCTGTTGCTCCTTAGCGCGCGTTCCTTGGGGCGGCAGGCTGCATGCGAATCAGACTCAGACTCGGACACGGACTCCTACTCGGACTACAACTTCATTTTTATCATTTGATTTACCTGCAAAACTTTAACAATGCCCACTTCCGTAGCCGAAAGAGATGTGCGGAGGCGGCACAAACACACAGGGAAATGGGAGGAAAATGGTAGAAAACTCCTACCTAAGCTTTACCTTTGTGTTTATGTTTGCACGAGAGCCATCGCAGTTGTTGCTCTTTTTCCCTTTGAGGGCCTGAGGGCCACTAGTGTATGGGGGCGGAGGGGCGCATGGAGGGGTTTTATGTGAAACTATCTTTTTTCAATTTCCCCGCATGGCTGCTGCTGTTTCTACTACTGCCCATATAAAACGGAAATGGAAGTTTTGTAAATGTTTTCTTTTGTATTTCTTTCGGTTTGTAGACCACCCTATAAAAACGACGCCTCCCCCACCCCCCACACCACACACCCACAACGTAACACGGATGGCTCCTTTGAAAGATGAGCGAAAATGGATCTAACAGTAAAAGTAGGAGTGTGTGTTTGTGTGTGAAAAAGTAGAGGATGTGTAATAGAGGGGGATTAGTACGGGAGAGCAGAGAGGGGATGGATGCGTGTAAGAAGAGCTCTGCATGACTATGTCGAAGAGGGGGGGAGGGAGAACGAGAGTATGGGCGAATGGCCAGAGCCAAGTCCGTGCACTTTAGTTTTTTGGCTTGCAAGTGTTGTTCCTATTTTTTTATGACACTTGACGCTCAGCCAAGCCACCACTATGTATGGAGTAGTTGGAGGGTTTGCGGGGTTGGGGTAGGGGCTGAAGCTGAGGCTGAGGCAGCTGCTGGCTGCCAACGTTTTCCGTCATTGTTCGGTTTCCTTTTGCACCTTGACTTGACTTGACTGTGTGTTGTTGTTTTTGTTGTTGTTGGGTTTCATTTGGTTTGGTTTCATTTGGTTTGCCTTTTGCTCTTGCTTATCCATTGATAAGAAAGTGCTTTTTAATAGCCCTGCACTCACTCACAGATGGTGGCAGACTTTTTGCTGCCACTGTGTGGGTGAATGCATGGGCATGAACCAGTTAAGCAAAGCCTGCCTCGATCTTACTCTCTCTCTACGTCTCTCTCTATCTGCTCTTCGGGGTCGGTCGGTGTCTACGCTTTAAGCTGAAAGCTCAGCTGGGTCGCAAAGGTAGAGCGAGAGCGAGCTTTTCTAACAGTGCGATCGTTGAAGCTGGCTGACTTCGTTCTGAGGTGCGTAGCCAGCTAGCCAGCAAGCCAGTCAGCCAGCCAGCCAGCCCCGGCCGTCAGTTGCTTTTGACGCTTTTGGCTCTTGACTATTAATAATAACAGCAAATATGACGCGACGCCAGTCTTGACTGGAAAAAAAGCAAATAAAGATCACGTAAATCAAGGTCACGCTGTGCGCGAAAAACAACACACACAAAAAAATAACCATTTTCCAATCCACAATCCAATCAAATTCAATCAGCAAAACAGAAAGTGTGCAACAGGTGAAAAGGAAGTGAAGTGGAAGTTTCGGTGTGTCTGGTGAAAATTCAGTGAACATTTCGAACATTTAAAACCAATTACGGTGGACAAAATTGCTGCACACAGACACAGACACTCACACACACACACGCACACATCAGTGTCACATACGGAATGTTTGCTCACTGATAAGATAAGCAATCAAAGGTGGGTTCTTGAAAGGTAGACATAAACACAGCACAGAACAGAAAAGCACCCGGAATTTGCATGCCCAGAGAAATCTGTTGAATCTGTTGAATCTGTTGAATCTGTGAATCTGTAACTGAAATTGAAACCCAAAAAAAGGCAAAAATTAAACCAAAACAAAAAGGGAAATGGGAATGCGAAGTATTTGGTACTCTATGACTCATGGAAGCTAAACCGATTAGATGTGGATGATGCAGAAAGATCTATAGCTATGATTTGGGGGGGGGGGGGGGCGGGTAGGGGAGGTAATGCAATCTTTGGTTAGAGGGTTTTTAGGGCTTCCACTCTGTTCAAAGTGGAGGACAAATAGCCTTCCATATCGATATCCGTTCGAAGAGGCTTCCCCTCCCTTTCACTCCCCGGCAGCGTATAGCGTATAGGGTATCAAATACGTAGAGTGTCACTCGCTTCACCTGCTACACCTCATTCTCTTGCTCTGGGCTCTGTGCACATTCATTTCCACAGTGTGTTATGCATATTAGATATCTAGGTGGGAGTGCGAGTGCCGTGCCGTTCCAAGCAAAACATGCTCTAGTACTGGTTTAGGCACCGCCACCTCCGTCCCCCCTCCCCCCCCATTCGTTTTCCCTTTCCCTTGGATTCGGGGCATATTTGTGGAGGGGACGGGGGAAGGGGAACTCGCTTGGACCCAAACCCAAAGTCAATGTGCGGGGTAATTGTTTAAACAAGAACAACTGCTGGAGAGTGCTGCCGGGCATACAAATCGATTGCCATGGCAAATATCAACCATACGCAATGGTGCCTGCCTCTGGCCAATCTCTCGTTTCTCTATGCTGGCACTTGCCACTCCCGCCTCCGCTTCACTCCGTTCTATGTACGGCTCTGTCGCCTTCTAGTCTTCTCGCCTGTGTACTGCCAAAATGTGTGTTGTGTGTGCGAAACGAATATAATATATAATTAAAACTAATTTGATGACACACTCGAGTCTCAGGCGCAAGACCAACTCGAGCGGGGAGGGACCCCCCGCCAATTGCGTAATTATTATGTGCCCCACACACACACAAACACATACACATACACATATGGCTCGTTACACTGACGATGAGTTGTCTGTTGCTGTTGCCGTAAAAGAATTTTTTAAGTACGCAAATTGACAAACAAATGGAGACGATGGCAACAATTTGCAATTACACAGAGAGCCTTCAAAGCAGTAGCGATGGGAGGGAGAAGGAGGGAAGTTGACAGCCTTCTTTGCAACGCATTTGGTTGCACGCTTCGCTGCCGGCTTTAAACGAGAGTGAGAGGTAAAGCCCAGACCCGTGTTGCAGCCAGCCAGCGAGGCAGCCAGCCAGCCCCAGTTGTGGCTGTAGATGGAGCTGGAAGCAAAGCCAAAGCCAAAGGCAGAGGCAAAGGCAAAGCCAGAGCTGGAGCTGGAGCGTATGGCGTGTACCGGTAGTGTGTTCGTAAGCCAATGTTAATAAAGACAAACTAATAATTAAGTGGCGAGCATTATGGTTGCCTTGGAATCGGCCAGAGATGATGGCCAAGAGAGCAACACCGATGGCAGAGATGGCCGAGATGGCAGCCATGAAATGAGATCAGATGAGATGAGATGAGAGACAGCCCCAATTGCATTCATAATTGGGGCCATGGTCTGGCCTTTTCCCTTGGTAATTTATTCACAGCATGCAAATTAGGATAAGGCTAAGGATACTCCCATTCTAGACCACTCCGAGCTGGATTTTAGCCAATTGTAAAACAACAAAACAGCAGAACAGAAGGCTCAAATGAGTTAAGCATCACACACAGACACATCCACACATCATCATAAATATAAGCCCCAAGCAGATCAATTTGTTGGCTTGGTCCTGGCAATTAATGCCCTCACAGGACCTGCATCATGGTTGGCCATGGCTTAATTGAAGGCTTGGCCTTTTATTCCATTCACGTTTTCAATGATTTTTGAAGCCTTCAACTAGCTTCGGGCTCATAATCATTTCTTGCTGCATATTCAAAATATAATTATAGGCCCAACAAAATGTCAGAAATCCAATAGAGAGAGAGAGACAGAGAGAGAGAGAGAGAGAGAGAGAGAGACAGAGAGAAATAGACCATACAATACAATTATTTCAGCCAGCGGGCGGGGGTTCTTATTAACTGAATGTGATGTGAATTAAATTAAAACAAAGTTAAAAATGAGGTGACAACAAATTCAAGTAATTTCAAAATTAAAGATAGATACTGAAAACCGAAGATATTCGAACTCTTGAGTTATTTATATGGCAATTCAATTGTACTTTTGGCTCTGCCAAATGATGTTATATTGGGCATTGGTAATTGGCAATCTCTTAATTGAAAATGGTCAAATTTGAGAAAATTACACATACAAATGATACAACGAGGGGGAACGTTGTGTTGCTCTACCTTATACCCGGTACTCAGTCAATATATACATACATATATGAGCTTACGATTTATGCAATTTATTATATGTTCGCAAAAGGGACGAATTAAATTTTAATATTTAAAAATTGAAGTCAAACTATTTTAGGAATATTTATACATGTTTCCAATTTTGTTTGCATATGATTTGTATGCTGCTTCTACATTTCTACATGTATAACTCTATATTTGAGACGTAAAAGTGTTTGCGACAGAGAGAGAGGGAATGAGTCAGGGCTTGTCAGGCGTTGCGTAGCCACTGAAATTTAATTTGTTTCTTCTGGCCATAATATTGTTCCGACCTGATCCATATTCGGCAATCTGATAGATATGGTAATTATACCCGGTACTCGAAGAGTATAGGGGTATATTAGATTTGTGGGGATAACGGTTGTGTGTAACGCCCAGAAGGAGGCGTTTCCGACCCCATAAAGTATATATATTCTTGATCAGCATCAATAGCCGAGTCGATATAGCCATGTCTGTCTGTCCGTCCGTCCGTCCGTCCGTCCGTCTGTCCGTCTGTCCGTCTGTCCGTCTTCATTTGCGCCTATATCTCAGAGACTATTAAAGCTAGAGCAACCAAGTTTTGTATCCAGTCTCCTGTGTGATCACACTACTCCAAATGTAATTCAAAATTTCTCCCCGCCCCTTTCCGCCCCCACAAAGGACGAAAGTCTGTGGCACACACAATTTTGAAGATACAAGAAAACTAAATACGCAGAATCATAGAGAAAGACCATTTCTATCAGAATGTTGAATCTGGATCAGATCGGATCATTATTATAGCTACAATGAAGAAAACCATTTCGAAAGTCATCATTCCCTCTCGCTCTCTCTCACACGCGACCCCATCCACTTTGCCCATTCGTATTTTGTGTCGCCTAGTTCTCAGAGACTATAAAAGCTAGAGCAACCAAACTTTCTATCCAAGCTCCTGTGATATCAAACCAGCACGAGTTTGCCACGCCTCCTTCCGCCCCCACAAAGGACGAAAATCTGTAGAATCCACAATTTTTAAGGTACGAGAAAACCAAAAACGCAGAATCATGGAAAATTACCATATCTACCAGATTGCCGAATATGGATCAGGTCGGATCAATACTATGGCCAGAAGAAACAAATTAAATTTCAGTGGCTACGCAACGCCTGCCAAGCGCTGACTCATTCCCTCTCTCTCTGTCCTGAACACTTATACGTCTCAAATATGTAGTTATACATGTCATGTAGAAATTTAGAAGCAGATGTAAAAATCATATGCAAACAAAATCGGAAACATGTATAATATTCCAAAAATGTACTTCATTTTTTGAAATATTTTTTTTTGACCATTTTTTTTAAGAAATTGCATAAATCGCAAGCTCATATATGTATGTACATATGTATATACTGACTGAGTACCGGGTATAAGGTAGAGCCGCGGTCTTTGCCGCGGCTCACAACGTTCCCCCTCGTTTTTTATGATTCTGCGTTTTTGGTTTTCATTTATCTTAAAAATTGTGGATTCTACAGATTTTCTTCCATTGTGGGGGCGGAAAGGGGCGTGGCAAAATTTTTAAATACACTTGTGCTGGTTTGATATCACAGAAGTTGGGATAGAAAGTTTGGTTGCTCTAGCTCTTATAGTCTCTGAGATCTAGGCGCTCATTTAAACGAATAAGCAAAGCAGACAGGGTGGCGTGTGAGAGAGAGCGAGAGGTAACGATGACTTTCGAAATGGTTTTCTTCATTGTAGCTATAATAATGATCCGATCTGATCCAGATTCAACACTCTGATAGAAATGGTCATTCTCTATGATTCTGCGTTTTTAGTTTTTTCGTATCTTCAAAATTGTGCATGCCACAGACTTTCGTCCTTTGTGGGGGCGGAAGACGGAAGACGGACAGACGGACGGACGGACGGACGGACGGACGGACAGACAGACATGGATATATCGACTCGGCTATTGATGCTGATCAAGAATATATATACTTTATGGGGTCGGAAACGCCTCCTTCTGGGCGTTACACACAACCGTTATCCCCACAAATCTAATATACCCTATACTCTTCGAGTACCGGGTATAAAAAGTGAACAATTCTATGTATAAAGAAACCTATTTATGAATTCCATTATGATTTTTGCTAAATGTACTCAAAATACCCGACATTTCAGAGTAGTATTTGCTTGGGGTTTCTTTAGAAATAGAAATAGCAATTCATTCATTTAAGTCTCCACTTGCAATGCTTAGAAACAAAACTCTCCTCGCACAGTTAACCCCTCTCCAGCCGCTCTCTTATGCTTATGCTCCTTGCAATCATAAAACCCTTTGAGGCCATAACCAATCAGTGCCAGTGCCAGTGGCAGGAGGCCATCAACACAAGGGATACAATGTGTTCGATAATCGTTACGTCGTTCCCTCTGATTTCTAGGCAAACAAAATCTTTTGAAAGCCAGATCGATTCATACAGCCAGATTTTAATGGTTGTACCAGCTGCCAGGGGGCAGGATGGCAGGGGGCGGCGTTGTGGGGATGGTTGGATAATTCATTCATATGCATTCACAAAATTGCACTCATCAGCATTCGATTCACACATGCTAGGGAATATGGGCTTCCGGCAGTAGAGCCAGCCAGCCAGTCAGCCAGCTGGTTGCAGCTGCATTGCGTATACGCCGCGTGTGCTGTGTGCTCTATGCTCGGGGAGAGTAGTCCCCTGTGGGAATGAAGCTCCAGCTCCAGCTCTGGCTCCAGCTGCACCTCCGAATGCACCCGTTTCGACTGCTATTAACGTGCTCATTTCCACATTTTGCGGGACTGAACTGGGGATTCTCTGGCCATCCTCCTTCAGCGGGAAGTTTTTGCATCGAAAACGCTTGTGCCAAGGTCTGACTGGTTTTCCTGGTGCTGCTGCTGCTGGTGCTGCTTTTCATAGGAAAATAATATTAAAATTTATGATGACAAACTTTCAACGCCAGCTGCAAAGATTTGCAAAAGTCAGAAAAAAGCAGCAGCAGCAGAGAGAGAGCGAGAGAGATGCCAAAAAAAAAATGGCAGGCAAAAATATACATTTTTTATACATTTTTCTACATTCAGTTTATATATTCCCAATATCTGTGTGTGTCTGCATATATTTTTGGTATCGTATGGTATGGTACATTTCTGCATACATCTATCTATTCCATGGATGTATCGCATCGGAGTATCGGTCTCTCATCGGAGCGCGGACTGAAAGGACGATTCAATATTCGCCCTGCCTGCCTGCCCAGCTCCGGCTTTGAGCTTACTTTTTCCATTTCCCAGTGTCATTTTTGAAAAATTGATTTATGGCCAATAGTTTGTGTTTGTGTGTGTGTGTGCGTGTGAGTGGGCGTGGCAATCCGGCGGGGCTGGTGGGTGCTATAGAGGCGACAGTTTGCGAAAGAGAAAAAAAAAACCTATCAAGTGTCTCCTGTTCCGCTGTTCGTTCGTTTTTGGCCATACATTCATTCCGCCGCTGAAGGCTTTGAGCCATAGCCATTGCCATAGCCACAGCCACAGACCCAAAAGTTTCTCAATAACCAAGCATATAGATCAGTTTTTAACAATCCCCCCACCCCACCGCTACCTATCCCCCGCGTTCGCACACTCCCCTGACATTGGTTTAAGCCTTTTCATCGCATTTCGAATGGAAGCCTGCCGTCCCGCTTTAAGCCATAAATTTCTGAATTGTGTGGCACTGTGTGTGTGTGTGCTCTTGTCTGCTGCCGCAAGACAAAATGAGCCGTCAATTAAAATGCATCAAAGGCAGCCCGTCCGACCCTGTAGTATCAGGGGGTGATGTTTGGGGTGGCTTATGTTACCAACAACAATCATTTACAGAAAGATATTGCTCGCATTTTTGCGCATTTCAGACCAAATGGAAATTATCTCTCCCACTCTCTTTACCACTCTCTCCCGGTCCGCCATTTGCTGATGGAAATTGCAAAAACCCACAGCCGCACGGCCGCATGGACAGACATTTATGGGGCTTCACTGTAGTAGTCTGTAGTGAGACGTAATTAAGCGCTGACTTGTTCAATTACCAAAATGCAATTGCATTCGGCTGGGGGCGGGAGGGGGGTGGCCGCCGCACAAATGTCCACGTGAATCGGCAGACAGAACACGAAGTTTTTGCCTGTTCGAGGCGGGGAGGGCGGGGGCATGGCACCTTTTTGTGCAGCCCATTCTTGTATTGCCGTCAATTTGCATTAAGGGAGGGGTGGGGCGGCGGTTGGGTAAAAGGAGTTTTGTGGCAGTGGCAGTGGCATGCAAAATTAACTTGGCCTTCTTCTTCGTTTTGGCCTTCTTTCGCGCTGCTTCCGCGCTCCTGCCTCTGCTCCTGCTGTCAGCGAAAGGAAGTTTTTGTTTGCATTAAAATTGTCAGCGCTGCCAACTTGGTTGAGGTTTCGTTTTAATCATGCCACAAAACTTTGTCCTGTCAGCAGAACTATACTGTGGCACCCATAACCAACACCAATCAGCCAATCCCTCCCCGCCCCCCCTGCCATGGGGAATGTGTGGCATGTGGCAAAGCACCGCCATTTCATATCAGAGTGTGTTTTTTATTGCATTTTTTGGCAGGAGTGGAGTGGAGCGGAGAGGACAGCAGAGGAGAGGAGAGGGCCGATTAAAATGCATGAGGCAATGCCAGTGCCAGTGCCCATCGAAAAGTGTTTGTTGTAAGCGGCGGCGGCACAGCTGTTGCATGCCACATCGAATCGAAATGGGACAATGGTTATGCTTATGCATGAGCCACCAAACGCCAATGCAGTCCGAATGCAGCCTTATCGGAGGCGCCTCAGACTCTCTCTCACTCTCTCCCACTCTCTCTCTCTCTCTCTCTCTCTCTCTCTGTCTCGAGAGTTATTTATGCGCATAATTACAAGTACCTTCGGTGGTGCCCCAATTTACATATGCGACCAATATCTGGGATCTGCAACGGGGATTTGTACTCGGCGCATACAAAGCGTTGCATTAGGGGAGCCCTCATCATCCCTGCTGTATCCCTGCTGTACCCTTGCATCCTCGCATCCTCGCATCCTGCCTTACACTCTGTGTGTGGCTGCTGCTCTACCCTTTGGCTTATTAAATACAAGAGTAACAAGTGAAAACTTGCACAGAACAAACTGCAGAATTGCCTCATTATGTGAAAAGGCTGCAAATAAAAGTTGGCAGTTAGCACAAAAGGGCCACGTAGTACCGCGTAGTACAGAGCGTACCTTTGATGGAAACGGAAATGGAGGTGGAAGTGAAGGTGGACGTGGAGTTGGACGTGGTGTGGGTAGAGCTAAGGGAATGCACGGACTGCTGCCGGTTGCCTGGTGCCTGCTGCCATGCGGAGGCGTGGCACTGAAATTTATGCAGCACAAAGCCGCGGCAAATGTAAGTAAGCCAAAACGACATAAGCAGGCATAAACACCACACCAGACCCAGGGATCAACAGGGAACACTCCAATACTTTTGCACAAAAAACGCCACCCCATTGGAATACACTATAGGAGCAAAAGGATCTATAGCTAATAGGAGATTTAAAGATACAAATAAATTTATAAAAATATATGTATGTATCTGGTATATTTTACAGGAAAGAATCTTAAAAGGGAAAGGAATTTAGATAGAAAAATGGCATAGTAAAACCAAGCAAACCGAAACATAGCCTTATTTTAATACCGTCATATTTCATCTAAATATGAAACACTTTAAAGTAAAACTATTATACTAGCAGACCCGCGCGCTTTTCTAATTGTTAAATGAATTTAATGTTTAGGAATTCATAGAAATTAAACAATAAAATGTTCTGTTCTACAGAATGAAACAAAATCGAATGAAATAGGCGTTCAAACACACATTTTTGGCGCAAATTTAAGATTTTTTTGACTAATATTTATTATTTATTATTTAATATTTAATTTTTGAGGATTCTACTTATAAAGTAGTGACATGTTTTCTTTATAAAAACCATGCCACATACTCTGGCTATCATTTAAAAAAAAACCGCATGCAGTTTGGTGCACGCGTTGCGGAGATAGCCCCTTACACACACACCCCTTAAATTTTATAAATGAAACATATTTACACCAATTATTTTCAAATGCTTTTCTCTATGGGGACTGTTTTACTATGGTTTGTTATTTTTGATGAGATTTAAAGATACAATTAAAACTCTAATATTGGCGGGGAACCCATAGTGCCTTGAATTCTCGAAATAAATACATTTTAATTGAGATTTTTAGATGCCATGGGACTGCCGAGACAGTCATTTCTCCCCAGAGATACTAACACACTAAAAATCCTCAATTTCTACGCATTTTAGTAAAGATACATCTGTAGATACATCGACTCTAAAGCTCTTCCTCAAAGTGCAGTTGCTAGTAAATGGATGTCCCCAAAGCAAAGGACGAAGGATGATGTGTCGCAAATGCTAAGAACTTTCACAAATTGATTTACGTATCGAATCAGTAATCAAAGGTTGTTCAATCCCCCCATCTAGTGGATGGCCTTGAGGCCGCTGTTAGGGTGTCCTCTGTCTGTGCCACAAACAGAGCAGGCAGGCAGGCAGGCGGGCGGGCAGGCCCCAACGAGTTGGCTTCAGGTGGGTGTAAATTTTGTTATGCGGCAAATGCGCCATAAAGCTACGAAGCAGGAACACTAGTGGAGCAACCAGAGGGGCAGTAGGATTTGCAGGAGGAGCAGTAAGAGCCTGCCTGCAACAGGAACAGTAGAAGGCGCAGTGGCAATGGCAGTGGCAGTGGCAGGACACAGCCTGGGATGCAGGTCTTCAGCTCTCCCAAAGGCTGCTTACATTTGCGTGAATATATTTCTCTCTCGCTTTTATTTTTGTTGCACCCCACCCCTCCGGCCTCCGCCACTTTATCCTGGCTCTCTCCGTGCATGGATGGAGCTCTGCAAATGGATAGAAGGGTGGGCTGGGGATGAATGAAGTTTGGGGCTTGGGGATTGGGGCATGGTGCATGGGGTTCTCTCTCAGTCCGTGCATGTGCGGCACTCTAATAAAATTTAATAAAAAACGTGCAGCGCGATATAATGCTTTGGCAATGGACTGGCCCCAGGGAGGGAGGGAGGTGGGTCGGTTCTGGTCTTGCCTGGCTTGGTGCAGGGGACGGGGGCAAGCAGAGGTGCTGAGAGACAGGTGTATCATTACCAGCACGCAAACCGCAAACCGCCAGGCAGCTCCGAAGCAGCTCCCAGCATATCGATATTCGAATCGCATGGATCCAATAGCCGAGCCACTCATTTGACTTTTCTTTTGAAACCACCATTCCAGGAGGAGGAGGCGCCACACCACCACCTCCATCAAAAGGGGGTGCACGAAAGAGGAAAGGCGCCAACACCACCACCACCACCACCACCGCAAGACCTCGTCTGTCAAGTGCATTTTCCGATTGCGAACATGTGACATAAGATGGGCAAGTGTGTCTCCCGGCAGTCCCCACTGCCGCTGCCACTTCCTCAGATTACATCCCCAGACGGGGAGCATCATCAATCCGTATTGACAATCGCACTGTCCCAGCAAGATTTGGCCCAGGCCCACAAAATCTGGCAACAGTTGACAGCCAGTAATGAATACATAGCAACCACAACCTCATCAGTGGAACAACCAGAGCATGAGCACCAACATAAGCCCGAGAGGGAGGAGCATACCGAGGAGGAGACATTTTATTACAGCATAAGCCGCCAACGCCGCCATTCGGCAGCCAAGGATCCATCGACAGACAGAGAGGCGGCCCTCCTTCACATCGAGTCCCTTTACAACGAGGCCCAAGTGGACCAGGACCAAGACCAGCATCAGGACCAGAACCAGGGCCAGAACCAGACGGACCAGAACTGCGACTACGTCTACTCGTCGTGCCAGCAGTTCCTGCTGCAGGATCTCCTCCAGGTGGCCATCGAGAGTGCCGATGTGGAGGCAGCAACAGCAGCCAGACAAGGATTCAGAAAGAACAATGGCTGGCTGGCACTCGATGGAGATGAGGTGAGTAATATTGATAAATGTTTATAACCAGTTTGGGGGTTGGACATGGGGCTTTCCAGGAAACTATCAATAAATATTGCATCCTTTTGTTTAAATTTCTGTGGGAAATCGTGGGCTGTGGGTCAACATTTCGAATCCAATCACTTTTTCTGTGGGCAGTTGTCATCATCTCGGACTTTCGTCGTTTGGATTTCCCCCGAGGCCTCAATATTTATTGTTTAGAGGAGAAAGTGTCAGGAAATTGATTGGAAATTGAGAAGGGATTAAGAGGTAGTAGCTTCCCACTCTAAAAACTCTCACAGACCACTCTTCTCAAGTTTCCATTCAAAAGTGTTGGGCTTCCTTCCCCCATACTCCGTTCGATCACATCACATCACATCACATGTCATATCTTACACCCTTGATTCACCCAATCTGAAGTACTTACCCAATCGCCCACTTAGCAATTCACTTGCACATCCCATCCCCACATCCCCGTTTACTGCCTGATGAGCTTCCGTCCCCAAAGGATAATTAGTTCCCACACATGCATTTTACATGAAGAACTTCACTCTCCACTCCAGCCATTCCCCCTTCCCCACTGCTTTCCCCTTCCTTATCTAAGGGATGAACGTCTTCAAGGTTTAATTATATATGCATTTTACATGAGAAAATTAGGTGTAAGGATGCATGCAGAGAAATCCCCCGAGGTATTTACTTAACTTACTCTCTGTCCCCCTCTCCCAATGATAGAGCTGTGTGATGGAACGAAGCAAAGAGAGGGGGAGATCAATCGACCCACCCCCCCCCCCATTAATGAAATAAGTAAAATAAATGAATGAAATGAATAATGAAGAAAAATAATCCCCAATCCTCAATCTCCATAAAACAATACCTAAACTAAATATTTAAAATTTATTTCTACAATTAATAAATTAATGAAATGTGGAAAAAATAAATACATACATATATAAGTAATTATATTGATGAATATGAAATATAGTTAATAGAATATTTAGTGTTTATTGACTAGATAAATGTCCTAAGCTTAAAAGCTATAGCAACTTCAATGCTTCAAAGCTTAAAGCTATCAAAAAGCTATGATCAATGTACAGTGGTTGAAATTGTATTTAGTTATGGTAAAAATGGTAAAAAATATTAGGTAAAAGAGTATATACGTAGATAGATATATAGAAAAAAGAGTAGAATATTGCGGGAATAAATGTAGGAAAAAACTTTAACTTTGGAGTAAAAAAATCAAGATAAAACAGAGCCAGTACGAACTTTTAATTTTACTCCTATTTTAAGAGCATTTTCAGCGCGAACTTTAAGCGAAAAATTATGCTATCCCATAAATTAAACAACTTTCTACAAGATTAGATATTTTCCTCAGATATTTGTCATATTTGTCAACAATTTCTAAGCAGAATAGTTTTAAAAGTCAAAATTAAAATCAAAATGATTTATTTTCAAACCTTTTCCAAGTACAGCACCAAAAATGGTTCGTGTATCGGCTGCCGCTGGCTTTTTGGCTGGTTGCAACCAACCGACCGACCAACCAACCCCCGAAATTGTTGCATAGAATTTGCCTGCCACTTGTTTTTGTGGTTCTGCGCATGAGTGGACACTCTTTCTCTCTCCCTCTCTCTCTCGCTCTGTTCAAGCGGTTAAGAAAGGGACAGAGAGATAGGGAGAGAGAGAGCAAGAACCACCACAAGGTGTACACCGCACGGACGTCTCTCGGTGCGAGAGCCACTCGTGTCGCATGCTTCCCATTCAATTTTCCGTTTGCCGTAGCTTCACAAGTGAAAAATCATCGCCGGAGCGTTGTCCAAGCAGGAAAAACTCTGCAAAACTGTGAAAATACCCAAAGAAACCGCAAGAAAAGCTGTAGAAAACACAAAAGAAACCCAAAGAAAAGTGCAACAATAGAAGAGGCAAACCAAAAGACAGAGGAAAAACGTTTGCATAACCTGAGGCGTGAAAAGTGTGCGGAAAAATCTGCTCTGTGCTGAAAGATTTTTCCAGCAAATCGACGGACTGACATTTTCAAGGACCCTGCCCCCCACCCGTACCGTACCGAGTGCGAGTGCGAGTCCGAGTCCGAGTCCGAGTGGGTGTACATACGTGAGAGTGTGTATCTGTGTGCGAGAGGAGAGAAGAGAAGGTATCCGTGAGTGTAGTGTGTAGTGCAATTATAAATGGCGTAATTTCGGTGCGATGTACATTGTTGGCCCTCCATTGCATAGCATTAGAAGAGGACTCGTGGCCAACATCCAGACGGAGGATCAGTCGAGTGCTAGCCAGCAGCAGGAGGAGGAGGCTCGCCGAAACAGCGAGTGCCCCTGCCGCCTGCCGACAACATGGATGAATGCGACAACCCCGTCGTCGTCACATTAGCCGCACAACACGGACACGGGGAGGGATACGAGAAGCAGCAGCAGAAGCAGCAGCAGAAGCAGCAGCAGCAGCAGTCACCCACCATCGATGATAAGGGATTGCAGCACTCGGAAGATACAAAGGACACAGATACAGATACGCAAATTATTCGAGATACAGCAGAATCTGAGCTTGAGGCTGAGGACGAGGACGAGGAGGCGGACGCAGCAGTAGACGCAGAAGTCGAGGCAGTCATCATGGTAAAGAGAAACGAGACCCCGTTTTTGCATAGCGTTCGTCGAGTGCCGTCGGATACAGCAAATGTATCTTGTAGATAGTTATATATAGTATATTCTATAGATATTCTGTATGAGTCATGCCTGCCTGCCTGCCCCACGTAGTTAGAACCCACCCACAAACCCACAATCCACAATCACAGCTTTTTTGTTCCGTATTGTCTTCCGTATCCTTTGTGTGTCTCTGTGGCCTGTGGCTTTGTGTGGAGTGCACTCCATCCATCTATGGCATCTGTGGCATCAGTGGCATCTGTGTGTTGACCCGATTTGCAAATCCGCTACCGCTTTCATTTTAATCGGTTTTTCATGCCCTCCCTCTCTCTCTTTCTGCAATAATAGGGCCAGGCGGAGAGCAAGAAGCATGGCAGCAAGTCCAATCGACGCAACCTAAATGGGAATGGTAATGGAAATGGCAATGGCAATACCTGGGACTCTTCCCAGGAGCAGCAGCCACTGCATACCAAAGGCACAGCCATGTCCTTTGGCTTTCGCAAGAAGCTCAATGGTACGCCCAAGAAGTTCAAGAAACTCCTGGAATCCAACACCCACGCCAACTCCACCGCCCCACCAATGACAGACACAAAGGACGACAATGGCAATGCTGGTAAGTGTTATGGCTTTTTAATTTGACCACAATTTAACAACGATCTGACATGCCAACTGACCAAAAACAACAACAACTATCCAACAGCTACAACTCCCATTCACTTTGAGAAAGTAGGTGCCGCCGCCGCCGCAGCAGCAGCAGGTGCGGCTGGCAAACGCTTTGGCTATCGCGGTGCCCTGCCCAGGCCCGCTTCCACGGGTCTGTACGGTGGCCACAGTGAAGATTCCGAGTCGGAGACGGCCGCACAGAATGCCCAAAACAACAACAACAGCAACCACTGCGGTGGTGGAGGAGCAGGAGGAGGAGGTGGAGCAGGCACCAGCACTGGGCTGGTGAGCAATTGTAAGTAATCGAAAGAATCGAATGAATCGTTCTGCCCAGACCTTAAGTTCTCCTTCCTATCTTCCTGCCTTCCCAAAAAAGTGAAACGTCGCTCCAAGAGCGCACATGCGGGACGCAGCTGCGGGGATGGGGAGCAGCCGAAAATAGCACAGCCCAAGACGCTCACATTCAATCTCAACCAGAACACGACCATCGAGTACCAGAGGCGGCAGTTCTTTGGCGAGATAGCGGATGAAACCACGACTGCTGCTGCCCAAACAGCCCGCGGCGGACAGCAGCGTTACAACTACAACAATTTGGCCAGCATGCACGCGAATGTGATGTGAGTGGAGTGGAGTCAGCTGATCATTCGATACATCTTTTGAATCCAAAATCTATTCTGACCCCTTCCAGTGTACGACCCACGCCACGACTCACGCCCGCAAGCTTCGCAAAGTTCACCCTGCAGACGGTGAGCCTGCCACGGCCGGAGTACCCGGTGGCCATCAGCCTGACGGCCACCACACCCACCACGCCCAGCAGCAGTGTACAGTCGCCAGTGCCTGCCCATTCCACGGGGGCCAGGGCCAAGGATATTTCCACCAGCTCTCGACAGCATCCCTTGACCTCGGTGCATGTCCAGCCCACACAGACGCACCATCATCATCATCATCACCGCTCCGATCAGCGACATCTCGACCAGAAGAGCGTCAAGCAGTTGACCAACAACTCGACGCGTCGCGGCTTCTCTGGCAGTCGAGAGATCAGCGCCGACTCGGGCATCGCCAGCCTGGACATGGCCTTGGACTCCGGCAGCTCTGGCAGCTCCGTGGGATCCAAGCGGAGTCGCAGTCGGCCACGGAATCTCCAGATGGTGATGAGCGGACGGCACACGTTTGAGGTGAAGGATGTGGACGATCCGCCATCCAGCGAATCCAACTCGTTTGTGGAGCCACTGGCTCTGCCCAAACTTCCCACAGACAGCAGTCAGGCCATACCTCTGCCGCTGCTCGGATTGGTGCGCTCCAACACGGTGCTTAGCCGTGAGAGCTACGAACGGAGGCAGGAGACGCCTCAAAGTGGAGATCAGGCAGCCTCCAGCAGCCAGCAGGCGGAGGGGAAGCAAGCCAGCAAGCCCAGTGGCTCTGACGAGAGCGAGAGCGTGGACGAAGAGAAGCTCTACCTGGACTCGTCCACATCCGAGAAGAGTGCCAAACAGCTGAGCCATTCCTCCGTCTCCAGTTCGTGGCGCTGTCAGTCCTTGGCTGGTGAATCCCTGGCCGCCATGGACTGCAGCAGCATGAGCATCAGCGATACCCAATCGCAGTCGCAGGCCCCAGAGAATGGGGCAAACAATGAAAGGGATGAGGATATGTCCCTGGGACTAGACGAGATTAGTCTCATCAACACGGACATGCCATTTAGCACAATTTGTAAGTAGATTCAAGGGGATTTTGGTCATGGTATGCCCTCTCTAAGTGCTCTCTTCCTTCGCAGCTTCGATGACGGAGACTCCACCAAAGCCCGGCCAGGAGCCGATGCTCAACATTCACCTTGTGGACAATAGGGTGGCGTCTCCGCGTCCTCGCTCCTTCAACAATGCGCTCAACGAGTCCAAGTTTGCAGAACTGGCACTGGCCAGCAGCACCTGCATCTTGCTGGACGACGAGACCTCGCCCACGGACAGCCTCGTGAGCAGCACCGAGGACTCGGAGGAGGCGGGCGGCAAGCTCAAGAAGCACAAGCACAAGCTCAACGAGGAGCGCCAGCAGAAGGACATAGACATTGACATTGACGATATCTCGCCGCTGCTTGAGCTGGAGCTCGATCCGAGCAGTCCCATCTCCCCGGGCACGCCCACCCATGCCTCACACTCGCTGTCGCTGGGTTCGGACTGTGGCAACCTGATCGACGACGAGATTGCCGACCAGCCGGCGCTGCTGTGCAACAGCGAGGCCCACGAGGTGGCCACCGACACGCCCACCCTGATGGAAACCCACACCGGATCACTCCGCTCGCTGAAGAGCCAGTCGAAGGCCCGCACAGCCCTCCAGCAGGCCATCGAGCTGAGTCTCCGTACCCCGATGGCCGTGCGCCAGGCGGTTCTCGATCGGGCCGAGTCCCTGGACACCCTGTCGCCCTGCGAGTCCATCTGCTCTGACGATCTGATGATGGACTTTGATATGAACAGCAGCGTCGATTCGATCGACCACATGGCCCCTGTGTCCGGGCGCAGTCGCAGTGGCTCGGATCTGCACCGGATCGGGGCAGAGATGGACCCCGCCCAGGCGGAGGCTGAGGCTGAACTTCTCTCCGAGATGGAGCGCAATGGCAGCGATGTGATGAAGGAGCTCAACTCTCTGCTGCGAGGCAGGCGGCAACGCGGTGGCGCCCGGGAGCGCATCAGGTAAGTCAGCCCCCGCCCCCCCAATCGACCAATCCCTCAATCAGTGTCCGGCTGCAGCTGCATACCCACTCCCGTAACTGTGGCTAATGGAATCGGAACGATGGCTTCCATTCACTTGGTGGGGAGATGCGGTGCTCTTTGAGTTTTCGCCTCTGATTTGGTTTTATTGCCTCTGTGCGCCGGCACTTGGCAGGCGGCCAACTGTCCGTCCGGGATTATTATTAAGTGCAGCAGCCTCTGTGGCAGCCAGCTACCCGTAGGCAGCTCCTCCTCCTCCTCTTACCCCTTTTCCACCACTTGATGTTGCATGGCATAGCAGCCACTGGCAAATCAATCAGCAGCCGATGCCTCCTCTCTCTCTCTTTCTCTTTCTCTCTCTCTTGCTCTGCGGTGTCCTCTCTCTTTCTTTCGTTGGTTGCTAGATTCCTGCCGGCCGGCAAATAATTAACCCTAGAAAGGCTTGCGGTTCAGTGAAAAAAGGAGAGATAGATATTCGTTTTTAAATATATAAAAATTAATTTAAAAATGAATTATGTGGAGAGCTAGCATCTATGCTTTCGGCTAGTAAAATTAATTTTAAATATATATACAGAGAAATTTTTAAGGTATTTATATAAATTTATGTAAACAATTTCACTGATTAGTTTTGATATTGTACAAAAAGGATTTGTTTTAAGAAAATCTCTAACCGAATAACCAAAATAATCGAATTCTTGGTAAAACATTGTTTGTTTGTAAAACTCTGACTCAAAACCTTCCAAGTTGTTTTCAATTGAATTTATTTATGCCTGCTCTGGAAGCCCCTTTGATCTTTCTAGTGTTAATTTTCCGCTGTCAGAGTCGGGAATATATTTTATTTAATTCATTCCCAAAGTAAACAAACAGACACATCTCATGGAGTATTTGTTTGCCTTTAGGGGCACTCTGGGGTTAATCAAATGCACTTTGATTTTCGCCAACTCAGAGCTTAGGAATCGCCATGCCCCAACCCCAAACCCCAAACCCCAGCCCCAACCTAAGGGGGCACGCCCTTTTGCAAAGCAAAAAAGGAGGAAGGGGCAAATGGAAATGGAAATTGAAATTAGCCCAAAATTAGACAGACATCAGTGGGATAGGACAGGACAGGACAGGTTGGAGCTGAAATAAAAGCCCCATGATTGCATGCAGTGAGTGTTGTTTTTTGTGTTTGCTGAAGAGTTCCCAAAAGGTTACTCCACTCGATCCATTCCATTCCCACTGCCGCCAGTGCCGCCAGTGCCGCCAGTACGCCAGTTCCCCTATCCTCTCCGTTGCTAGAGAGAGAGAGAGAGGGGTACTGGGGTACAGTCGGATAGACATTAATGCCACCACAAAACTCTGTGTGGGCCCTGTGTGCATTCTGGGGGCCAACGTCTAAGCCAAGACCGAAACCAAAGGCAACGGCAACAGCAACGGCACTTGGCATTTTGCGGCAATTGTCTTTGGATTGGATCCCTCTTTCTCTCTCGGCAGGGGAGCTCGCTCCGGTCTTGGTCTTGGTCTCGGTCTCAGTCTGGGCCTGGCCAAATCGTGGTCGTAGTTAAGATAACATTTTGACTTTGGCCTGAGACTTGATGGCGAGTGCCGCATTCTTTTGTCATGGCAACGGCAACAACGGCAACAACTGCAACCGGCAACGGCACGACATCCACGACAACCATCGACGGAGAGTCGTTTCTGGCTCTCTAGCCAAAAAGTTGGAAAAACTTTATTGCGCCCCGCCATGCTATTGCCATGTGCACTGCAAGGAAAAATCAATTGTCTGGCAGAGAGGGGGGGTGGGCCAGGGGCAGGGGCAGGGGCAGGGGCAGGGATACTCGTACTCGCATGAACCTGTTTTCCCAGCCAAGAGCCAAATAACTGCAAAATGCCGCTGGCCTTCTCAGGTTTTTTCTTATTTTTGTTGTTGTTGTTGTCTTACCTGCTCATGCGTCGGGACATTGGCTTTCCTTGCCACTTGCCACATGCCAAATGACTTTCCTTGCCACTGCGTCCACTCATTCACCATCCGATCCGATCCGATACACTCGTATTAGAAGGCACTCCATGGACCATGGACCATGGACAACCTATGGTTCCAAAAACAGCTGAGGACAATCATTCAACGCAGCCATTCACTCGATAATCCACCAGCCACAAGCCACAAGCCACCAGCCACCAGCCATATGCAAAACCGTATGTGACTAGAGACCGACCCCCACACTTGTGGCTTAACCTTGAGACCATGGAGCCATGAGTCACTCTCTCGACCCGCTCGGAAACTGCTGAGTAAGCCATCGCCCCAACAGACTCAATCGCCCATTATCGGCTCTCAGCCTCTCGTCTCCCAGACGCTCCAAAGTGCAGTGGAGGCAAAAAAAAAAACAAAAAAAAAGAATAAAATAAAATAAAGCTCCATTGTGATCGCCATCTGTGCAGCCGGAATGCAGCAGCATAAATATTGTGGCCATAGAGCGAGCTTGTTGATGGCATTGTCTGTCCGTCCGCCCAGGAGAGCTTTCTTTTCTAACGGAGCGGGCGGAGACCAGAGGTAGAACCAGACCAGACCGACCCGACCCCCACTTGCCACATTCTTGCACTGCTTGGTTTATCTCTTGGCCGCCGGGACTGGCTGTTGGCTGGTTGGTGGAACGTGGTGGCAACGAAACATTGGTAACAGCATTGGTAGCAACCAAAGCACAGTGGGATGGTATCAGGCATTTCTGTGTGTAAATATTTTGAGAGCCCACTACCTCTCTCTCTCTTTTCCAGTCTCTCATTATGGTATTATATGGAAATTTTCGATAGTTTAAGAAACTACGAATATTATGAAAATTATCTACGGAATTTGGGAAAATAAAACAAGAAAGTAACCTTTTGGTATAGCTGGTAAATCAATAGTCTGAGCAATATGTATATTGATAGGTTGATCGATATCAGAAGATCTCTTTATTGTAATACTTGTACATATTATATATAATATATACATATGTATATACATAAGCCCTGCAAAAGAGGACACCTCTGCCTATATATGTATCTCTAAGACGAAAATTGTGGATGGGCCTTAATTAACATTGCTGGATATTTTTGAAGCCCCACATATCCACTTGTTACCACTGTAGGCCCCAACGCTTTTTCGTATCACTCCACTACCACACTCCATACCATACCATACCATACCATACCATACCATACCATACCATACCACACCACTCACACACACCATTCATTCCATTAGCTCGACGCGGTGCGACGCGGGCTCCAACTTCAACTTCGATACCAACTTCAGTATTAAACAAGATCTCAAAGCGCGCGGTGCGGTTCTCTCTTTGGTTCAGTACGATTCAGTACGTTTCGTTGAATTGGCTCAGACTCTGTAGAATAATAAATCATACTCGTACTTTTGTGAGACCCAATCGCAGGCCCCAACCCTATCCCTATCCGGGGATTGTGTTCTGTTCAATCAATCCGATCCCATCCGATGCGATCCGATCCGATTGAGTGTACAAATTGTGCAAGAATCGTTGTACGGAGTGCGTGGGAGCCCCAATATTAATTGCGTTGTTAATAACCAAAAAAAGAGATATAGAGGCAGACAGAGACGGAGAGACATAACAAAGCCCCAAAACAAGAGCCAGTGACCGCAGAGGCGCACAGGCGGTTTCGCATTCGGGTATTCAGGCATCATCATCATCATCACCGTGGTCGTCGTCGCCTCTATCGATACGCACTGCTGCCTCTTCCATGCCACAGATAGGCGGTCCAACGCCACCGCCGCAGCCGACATTTCAACGTTTTTTAACAAAAGACAGGCCGCGGGCACAAGTGTCAATGGAACAGCCAATCCATCCATAAAAGAAACCATTCCGTTTAGACTGAGACTGCGGCTGCGACTGGGACTGCGGCTCGGACTCTGGCTCTCAAGTGAGTAAAAGCTAGGGGAGATACACGGCATACCCTCGAGTGGCAAGTGGTAGCCAAAGTGGGTGATGATTTCCGCTCTAAGCGTTGCGTAATTTGATATGCAACCCGGTGGAAGGGGCTATAGGGGACCAGGGGTTGGGGTTGTGGTTGGGGTTGGGGTTCAGCGGTAACAGTAGTAGCTGTGGGGCACACAATGAATGCCTCTGGAAAGTGTGTCACATGCAAATGCAGAGGCAACGTTTGGAAAATCTTTTGGAATTTGATGCCATAAACGTAACAATTACAGATATCAGACACACACACACACGTATATAGAGTCGTGGAAGGGGGGGATGGGGAATGGGGAATTCATTTGGGTTGCTTGGAGGTGCCCCCCTTTTATGGCTTTTGGAAGCCACTTCAAGTTCAGTTGCATTTTGCGGCGCGTTCAGGTTTGGCCTACGGATTCGGTTCCCATCCCATCTTCTGGCATGCATAATTCAACAGAACGTTTGCCACACAAACACCAAGCCAGCAAGCCACCAAGCCACAGAAATACATACCATACCCATCGAGTGCAAATACAAAGATACAGATAGCTGCTGCTGCTGCAGCTACCTACCTGTCTGTCTGTCTATCTGTCTGTCTGTCTGTCTGTCTGTCTGCCCCACACTACTCCTCATGCACGTATCCCATCCATCCCCCTTTTGGGTTCCCTGAGAGCGGACACAACCATCGTTGATCATCAGAGAAGGAACTGCGCTGTGGCATGCCACAGATACACACCGGATTCATTCCCATCTCAAGACAAGACTCTCTGCTCTGTGCTCTGTGCTCTCTGTGTGTGTCCGTGTGTGAGAATGTTGGTTATTTCTTTATTTTTTATGGCCATTACCATTACTGGCGTTACGTGCTCTACCACCATCCCCCCAGTTCCCATTCCCCATCCTGCATTTCGCTCTAATGAAGCTGCCTTTCCATTTCCATTTCCTCTTCATAAGCGAGTACCCCTACGAGTACGTCTGTCTGTCTGTCTGTCTGTCTTAAAGGTCTACGACTCCCCCTGAATACCTTTTGTATCCCACTTCCACTCGATCTCCATCTCCATCTCCGCCTTTGACTCTGAGACTCTATGACAAATGACGTTTTGTCGCACAAATTGATAAGTGCCGTTAGGAAGTGGAAGTTCGAGTAGTGCATGTCAACGCCTCTGCCGATCCTCCTACCCCTGTCTCATGCTTCACTGATTGCCGCATGATTGTGATTGTGATTGCTTGTCATTGTCTGGCCGATGCCAGGCTGTTACCTGTTTGGTTGACGGTTAACAGTTGCAGTTGCAGCGGCGACTGACAGCCGCGGAGTTGGCCAAGTTAGCGACAGTTGCCGTTGTTGTCAGTGGCGCGTGTGGAGTCGTCACAAAATGAGACAGATACTCACGCACATACACACACATACCTGGGGTAAGCTATAAGCAGGTGCGTAGGCAAGGGGTTGTGTAAGGAAGATCCCTGACAGAATGTCATTTGCAAAAGATCCAGAAACATTCGAGAGATCGTAAAATATCGTATTGTTGAAGCCCATTCCCCAAATCATATTTATCCCGAGAATACGATCTCAAAACCCCCCCTTTCCTGGCTATACCCCTGCCCTATCCCTATATGTTTTGTAATTTGATGTTGTGGTAAATACATTTGTTGCATGCTGCTACCCACCGCCGCGGTGCAACAACTGCTGTGCTGTTGCAATGACGAGCATTTTGTCGTCTGACAATTGGTTTTTTTCTTCAGAGTGTACGAAATATCCGGCCCCAGTGGAGGAGTGGAGGGAGTTTGGGGTTTGGGGTTTGGGGATTGAGTTGTGCAAAGTACTCTAACTACTCGCATTGTTTTGACTTCAGCGTGGATCCATCCACTCGTGCTTGATTTCTGCATTCATATTCATGGTATTCACTATTCACTAGTCCCTGTATTCGCTTTATTCATTGTACAAACAACATAAAGTTGGCGTGCGAAAATCAAACCAAAAACCAAAAAAAACAATGTGGGATATAAGCTCTACGTCTGTGTATTTTCGGGCTCTTTGGGAAAGTGCAGTGGTATGTGTGTTTTTTTTTTGGTGTTTATGGTTTGGACATAATGTAAACTATAATTGCTTTTTGTTTGGAAAGCCACGAGTGAATCCATTTGAACTTTTTGCATGGGTTACTTGTACAACAAAATTGAACAACAGAAAAACCAAAAACCGAAAACCACAACGAAATGCAGCTCCAATGCATGCTCCTCCATTGGGTTACAAAATTCGGAGCTGGTATTCGAGTTTTATTGATATTTAATCAGTTTAAGCCAAGGCTTCGATTTCAGTCTCATTTCGTAACCAGAACTCAATCGATTACTGAACTGAATCTACGATGATACAGCGTATCTTTCGGTTGATCTATCCATTCATTAAATTAGAGAATCTTGCCAGAGAATAGCCGGGGTTCCACTGAATCTGTTAAAATAGAAGGGGACTTTCAGCCATAAAGAATCTCTCTCGAATCTCTCAGCACTTTTTATCTCTACATAGCTCTATAAAAACTTCAATTTGCTTATGGCCCACATTCTTTACCGACAAATCATCTTGAAGCCAGAATAAAATGCAATAAACAAAAGTGTTTGCAAATTTCTAAAGTTTCAAAATGATGTCTGTCTTTATGTTTTGCTCAGAGTACTCAGAGAAAGAGTACTTTCCTCTAATTTGGGAAAGTCGTTCGTGAGTTGCTCGAATTAATTCCTATGGCAATGGAAATAGTTATAGTTATAGATACTCTACTCTACTCTAACCGAAACATCATTATAATTACGAATATTAAGACAAAGCCCATTAACCTTTGGTCAGGGTCTGGGTCGGCTTTTTGTTGGAATGAATATGAATGATTCACAGCCGTGGAGAATCGAATGGGCTAACAAAACTATTGAATGAACGGCTTTTCGGTTGTTATACTTTTTGGTGGGGGGGGGGTCAGGCATTAATAGCTGTATGTACGTTTTTCAACAGTTTGTATAAATTATGCCGTAAAATTTTTGAACATCGCGCGCATGTGTAAGAGAGCCCTCTCCCTCCCCCGTCCACCAGCCAGCAGCAACCATCATCCATCTCCAAGTACCGCTGCAGCACGCAACAGTTGCCGCCTCGAGACTTTCACTATCCACCACCAGAGCTGCAGAGCGACAGAGCTGCAGAGCTCACTTGTGTGGATTTATTTCCAGCAGCATTCATGTCGTGCCCCAACCCAGAGGTATCTTAATGGCCCATTGACAACTGCCAGTGCCAGTGTTAGTGGCAGCGGCAGTGCCAGGTGCCTGTTCCTTAGCCACTGACACTGCCATTGCCACTGCTGCCACCTGGGCCCTAATCAATGGCATTCACTTTCATTGCGGCCACGTTAATTGCCAGTGCGCTAAATAATTAAAAGAGTGAGCCAACACCCCAAAAGCCCACTTCAGGGGTGGCGCGGCTCCAGGGGTAGCCCTAACTCGACAAAGTCTCCACACACACACACACACACACACACACACACACACACACACACACAGAGACACACACACACACACACACACACACACACACACAGACACACCACACACAGCTGTTTGGGGGCTCGCTCTGCGCATGTTCCGATTGTGTCATTTGCCGCAGAACAAACACAACACACAGCAACACAAGGAACACAGGGAACACATCATGAGGGAGCTGTGAATGCCAGCTAGAAACAGAAATTCGATTTGTGGAATACGAGTATGTCCGAGACGGCGGATACTACGGCCAGCAAATCATCGCCCAAGGGAGTGCGCCGCGTCCGTACCGATCTGAAGACATCGGAGAATGTATTCCTCTCGGGGCCGGGGCAGCAGCAGGTCAGACCAGCCCGAAAAACCTCACCCATGGCCATCAAGAGCCATCATCAGTATCAGCATCGTCATCATCATTATCACTGGGCGCCCTCGTTTACGGCAAGCAGTGCGCCGCAGGCAAATGAAACATATCTCAGGTGGTGGCATGACTCAGGGGCACCACTCCCTGGCTTCTCAACGTCAAGGACATCTTAGTCATCCCTTACTGATGGCCCGTTTGTCTTTGCAGCGCCCAACTGCCCGCCCGTGCCACACGGCTGCTCAACCGCTCCAGGCTCCAGGACCAGCAGCTGACGGGCCACGATTCGGACAACAGCCTGAGATCCACCCACAGCGGAGGAGCTGCAGCAGCGGTCCGCAAGCGGAGCACCGCAAATTCACGCACCTCCACGGCCTCGTCCACGTCCAGTCTGCCGCGCCCGCGTCAGCCGCAGAGACAGCAGCAGCACCAGCAGCAGCAGCAGCCAGGTGGCACCGCCTCGGGTGGCCTACGAGTGCGCGGGCTGGGAAGCGGCGAGCTGCATAGCTCATCGGACGACCTGATGTTGTATGACAAGTCCTTCCGGAATGCCATGATCCAGGATGTGCTGCAGTTCAAGAAGCAGCTGCTGCGACTGCGGCGCATCCTTCAGGAGGTGAGTGCAAGGCAGCAAAGCAGCATCAAATCATTTGTAGATTTGTTTATGATTTCGTTTCCATTTCATTCATGGCACTAAAAACCACAAAAAACTCCAACCACTAACACAATTCTTAGGAGACTGATTTTGATTTGAAGAGGGTACGTTTCATTTCATTCAGAGGTTTCTTTGGGCATCCCTATCCTTATCCTTATTAATTTTTGCGGAATTTTTCGGTGACTGTGACTCCATTGAACATTTCTCTTTTCACACAGACGGAAACCCTCAATCCCTTCGAGAACGACAATCTTCAATTGTTTGCCGCCTGTGGACTGGACAGCAAACAGCTGAATGACATCGATCTGGCCAGCTTGACCTCGTCGACGACGGAGGATCCGTTGCAGGAACTATCGGATCTACGTAGACAGGTGGTTTACCTTCAGGTATTTGCACGTTTTTTGCATTTCGTTCGCCCGATAAGCTCTGGACCACCACCAATAAAAAAAACAATACAAAAAAACAATCAAAATCGATTCAAAAAGCAGGACACTCTCATACTATTCTCTATTGCTGTTGTTGTTCTTACTATAAATGTTTATTAGATACATGGAAACTATCTATACTCCATGTGGCATGTAAAATACATACATACATATACTATGAAAAATTCCACAAGGAATAATCAATATATCTCTTTGCTTATTTGTAAATCTATTATCTTATTCTATACATATGTACTGTACCTATATGCTATTCTGCACTTTGATTTTGATACTCGGAACACACTAAGAGACATACAGTCATACCAGTTATACAGTTGAAAGTTTGAAAGTTTACAATTTACAATTTACAGAGTTTTCGTACATCTTTAGCTGTTATTTGTGATTGATACATACATAGATATGATATGTATGCTTTGATTGACATATGGCATATACATACTCGCAAAACAATGCAACAATGGAACAATCAAAGCATGACTGTCCAAAACGAAGCCAAGATATGCCTAGCAATTTATACTCGTTTAGATATGATTTTTACACACTCTCTGGCTTTAGTTATAAATACAATATCTTGTATCTGCTAGTGACCTTTTATGCCTCGCTCCACAACACCGAAACCGACATTAACGTATCTCTATCTTTCTCTCTCTCTCGCTCTATCTCTCTCTGTCTGATGTCTAATGTATGGCAGGGTCAAGTCGATGATCGTGATCGCACCATACGCCTGCAGCGCGATCTCATCGAGCAATTGGAGGCCGAGAAGAGGCAACAGGCGGCCGGTGGCAACGGTGGCCACGGCCATGGCAACGGCAGTGATGCCAGCAAGGAGCTCATCAGCATGGCCACCCAGACGGAGCGGGTAAGAAGATCTTCCCCTCAATATACATATCTATACAAATACCAAATATTGATACATACGTGTGTTGCACAACAAAACAAACAAAAAACAATTGACTAACCAAAAGCTATCGTATATATTTCTATTTCCATTCGGATTCCACTTTCACAGACACGACCACTTGCCATTGGTGCGGAGGGTTTGTCCAGGTAGGCCCAAGACAATTCATGTTTTCTATCATTCGAATTTCGAATTTCCCATTTTCAATTTTCAATTTTCGGTTATATGCTATATTTTGGTATTTCTTTTTTTTTTGAGGCTTTTCATCAGACCACAAAAGCCGCAGCTGGGGCCGGGGGCCGCAGGCCGCAGCTTAACAAAACTAATACAAAACGATGCCTGCTGCTGCTGTTGCTGTTGCTGTTGCTGTTGCAGCTTTAATGGTGGCTTGGAGTCTCGGTTTCGACTTCAGCTTCATGGTCCGTTGGTGGCATGCAAATCAGTTTGGCCACTTTTCTGCCGCCTGTTGACGTTAATGGCAACAAATTGCAATTGGAGCAGTCTAATTAGACTGGATTCAGCCAGCAGTAGCCAAAGCCGAAAGCCGAAACTGAATAGCAGCAACAGCAGCAGGAGGTGGAATTTACCATTTTGCAATTGACTAACAATAGACCCACTTTGGACCCTATTCGCCATGCCTTACCCCATGATTAACCAATGTGAATCTCTCTCTCTCTCTCTCTCTCTCTCTCTCTCTTTCTCTTCTGTAATGCCTCCCATGGAATACACCCCCCAAAAAACAACACACTTACATATCTAACATATCTAACCACACTTTCCACACTCTATATCCGCTCCACAATATACATATATCTATGCATATAGACTTCAATTTGGGGAGCCACAGGTATTATTTATTGATTTCATACTAGCCATCATTGTGCTCTGTTCGATCAATCTGTTATGTATCCTACACCTAAGCTATAACTGTCTGGACAATTGTAATTCATGCACTTGATCTAATCATCCAAAAGCATCCAAAACTAATCAATTAAGCCCCAATTAAACCTAAACTAAGAGACAAACTAAGCAGTGAAATCGAAGCTTTAATCTAAGGTCTAAGATATAACTATATACGTACATACCAGTAGCCAATAGCCAGTAAATAGTGTTCTAAGCAATCGTTACTAATTGTCACTGAAAATTTAACACTGTTTGTGAAACATTTTAATTGCATGCGGCAATTAAATAGAGTCCCAAGGTAAAGCAAACCAGAAACTAACCCAACAAATGCGATGAGAGGAGCAGGCGTGACAGTCGGAAATGGCAGATGAATCATGATTGAAGAATCTGGGGATGTCCGCCTGCCATCCCCGCTCATCTCTTCGTTCCGTAGACAACTCTTATGGCATATCCGAAACAAAAAGAAATTCTTTCCAACATAAAACCAACATATCAAGTGGAAACAGTACACTAATCCTGATCTCTATCTGTTCGCAGAAGTAAGCCCGAATATACCAGTTATACCACACACTTTCCGATGCTCCACTTGCACGACTCCACGCTGGCCGCTACCACCATCATTCGCCATCACCAGAGCAATCACCAGGAGAGCAGCCAGGAGCAGCCCACGCCCACTACAACACCAACGGGAACGTCAACGTCAACGGGCAACGCCAACAATAGCCAGTGTCCGACCCTGAGCCAGACCCGCCGCCACACCATCATCTCCACGACGCTGACCAATTACAACCAGCAGCTGGCTGCAGCTTCCTCTTATCCGGGCACGCCGCGACGCGCTTCCATCGGTTGGGACACGGCGGAGGCGGCCACCCGTAATGCCAACAGCTACAAGCCCGTGCGTATAACGCTGATCGGGGACTCGTTGCCTCTGCCCCTGTCCATGCCCCTGCAGAATGGTAGCAGTAAATCATGTTCATCGTCCACCTCATCGCTATCGTTGCCCGGATCCGTAGCCGCGCAGAGCCATCCCCATGCACAGAACGGGGTAAAGATGCGGTATCCGAATGGCAGCTGCCAGAGCGCCAAAATGAAGACGAGCAATGGACACCACGGGGCGAGTGCACACTATCAGCCGTTGTACAACAGCAACAAGATGACAAGCCCAACCGTAACTATAGTCTGATTTAGATACCAGTTTCTTTGGAATCGGATCCCCCGGCCCGAAACCCCGCCACCCCCAAAAACCAATCAATTATTTTGCCGACGCAAGCAAGTCTTCAGAGAAAATAGCTCCAAACAGAAAGAATTCTTATATAAAAAATACAAAATATATATATATATATGTATATCGTATATTAATTAGTGAATGAAATGATGATGATTCTTACCACAGTATGGAACACGCTCGCTCTGGAAGTGCAGTTAGAAATAATTGGATTCACTGAAATATTGGATACTTAATGATATTAACCATACAGATATAGTATATCCTTTGCTTCAATATAAACTAAGTTCGATATTCTGGCTTAGTTTTTAGCTTCCAATCTTGGCCTCCATTTAAACGAGATGATTATAAGCACAAAATATAGAAACAGAAACCTGTGCGATTAGTGGAATACTTATTATATACATACTACATACATATATACTATATATGTATATTTTTTTTTAATACATATATATACATATTACATTAGATGTATACTCTTAAACAGATCTTACAAGTACATAGATACCAACTTCTTATTGTTAATTGTGTTTCCTGGTTTAACTTCCTTGTATTATGTATTATACTATGACCTAATGACCTATACAATGATTACCACTCGCAGCAAGAAAATACACACACTATCAATGTTTTTTTTTTTTGTTTTTTCTACAAGAGCACAATAATATAATCCAAAAAGAACGTATTATGTAAACCCAATATTATATACTCGTACCGTACTGTATGTAAACCAATTGCTAAGCCTATTAAAAAGTTATAGAAAGTACCTATCAATAGAGAAAGATAAACAAAATGTAGTGTGGTTTTTATCCTCCCCCTCTTCCTCCTCCACCTCTAAAGACGGCACTCAGCTGTGGAGTGTCCGGCCCCTGGACCGATGACGCGCGAAACCGGCTTTCGACTCTCCCCTGACTACACTATCCATATCCATTCTCTCTGGGTTCTCTGAGTAAACTGGATTTGCATTTCCATTTGCATTCTGTGGTGGTTCTTATCATCGCTTGAATGGGGTTTCTTAGTTGTGGCCAAACTGCGGAGCAGGAATGTTGCTGAATGCCAATTGGGTTCTGTGCGTTCTGTGGCTCTGCTGCCGGGGCTTCCCCCTGGTCGGGGCACTTCCGTGCCAGCCTCTGGCCTGGCGTAGCTTCGAGTGTCGTGAATTGGCCAGTCTACAGGATCTGTTCGATGTGGGCGCAGAGAACTGGCATTCATTGATGGTGAGAAATGAACGCACAGAACTGGTCCTGGACTCAGGTAAGAAATGCATGATTTACACTCACACATCTTCACCGCGTCGCTTCACCTGCAGACAGAAGTGTCGAGTATTTGGCCAATCTGCTCGACTTGGATCTATCTGCCGTCCAAAAACTGAATCTACACACTCAGGGCTTCTCCCTTTTGCCCAATCTGCGGCACTTGAACATCAGTGACTGCGGTCTGGTCGAGCTTCATGGCAGCCACTTTGCGGTTGAGTCAGCGCTGCAGCACCTCGATGCCAGCCACAACCGCCTGGAGCTGCTCACAAAGGATGTCTTCGGCCATCTCCGCAAATTGATTTATGCCAATTTCTCACACAATGCCCTCATCGACTGCGAACTGCCCCACTTACCACTGCTCAATCGTCTGGAACTTAGCCACAATCGACTGGTTAATGTCAGCTTCGGTGTCTGCCCCCAATTGCAGCAGCTGTTGCTTCACGAGAATCGCCTGGCACAGGTGAGTCAGCAGAATCTGATGGGGTTTGCTCATCGAATCGAACGTATCCGCCTATCATTTGTGTACTTAGCTGTGGGATTTGATCTAGTCAATTACCCATGATGGCCCTTTGCCCGGAGAGGGGAGGGGGCTCTACGCCTTACTTTTTGAGGAAGGCAAGCTTTGCTATGAGGTTCTGAGATCACAATATTACCAACACTCGATGCCAAGTCATACTGTCTCTGAATGTACTTTCCTTTCCAGTTGGATGTGAGTGCTTTTCGTGGTCTCCATGGTCTGCTGGAGCTGCAGCTCAGTGGCAACCGGTTGACCTTTATTGCCCAAGAAACGTTTCTGCCGCTCAACCAGCTGCGAGTGCTGAACCTTTCGCAGAATGCACTCGATGCACTGCGTCCCAATGTCTTCGGAGCATCCCAAAACTTTGTGCTGAATCTGCAGCAGCTGGATCTGTCGGGGAACCACATACGACTGCTCTTTGACAACCAATTCAGGGTGTTGCCTCGACTGCAGGTGCTGGATTTGTCCAGCAACAGCATTGCCAGCCTAGGCAGCGGCCACTTTGTGGGTCTCGGATCACTGCGCAAGCTGTACCTGCAGTCCAACGACATACTGGAGATCAAGCCAGGAGCATTTGCGGCATTGGCCAACCTGGACACCTTGGATCTGTCGCGCAACAGCCTGGAGTACTTCGAGGAGCAGGCCTTTGGGAGCAATACATTCACGCGATTGCGCAAACTCAACCTGAATGCCAATCGTCTGAAGCGCCTGCATCCGTTGGCCTTCTCCTCGCTACCTTTTTTAGAGTACCTGTCGCTGGGCCACAATGAACTCGGATCCCTGGACGTGCGCATGTTTGCACCCATGCGGCATCTGCAGAAACTCCATCTGGGTCACAATTTGCTGGAAGAGATCAGCCCCGATGTAATGGACTGTCTGAGCAGCGTCATGGAGCTACTCATCGACAACAACAGACTCACCTTTTTGACAGCTTTGAACGACACCTTTCCCAGTCTGAATCGCATTGCGATTGAGGGGAATCCCTGGCAGTGCACCTGCTTTGTGGAGCTCCAACAGTGGCTGACCTCCAAGAGCGTGACGTATTTGCGGGAGAACACTGGCTACTACAAGGGAGAGCGACCTCTCTGCGTGGTCACGGCGGTGGATTACTGTATCCAGAATTTGCAGGCAGCACGCCGCCAGAAGATTCACGCCGAGTTCGACGTGGAGCAGGAGGACACAGATGCCTTCAATGAAGACGATGCCAGTGCAGCAGTAGACTGATACTAAACATAAACGCAACATTGCTTGCACATAAAATAGGAAATTGTAAGGAAGTGTAAACATATTCGCAAAGAAAGAGATTAATTTTAAACAGTATCCATTTCTTGAACTAAACGACACTTTCATAAAGAATGTTTTTAGACACAGAGCATGTATTGCGTGTAATAGATATATGTATCATTCTACGGGCATTGTAATGGTAGTTTCCAGCGATCGACTTTGTTTAAATGTACAATTTAGCAACTAAAACTCGAGTCGTTTAAGCGGTCTTGACGCGCATAGCCAGGGCGCTCAGATCGGCAATGCACTTGTTGAGGGTCTCCTTCTCCTGCTGGGGCGAGATGCTGGACAGCACATTGCTGGTGATCCAGTTAACCATGTGCTTCTGGTTGAGGCGACGCTCAACGTGACGGCACTCCACCTGGTAGTCCAAGCGACGCTTGACCTCGGTGTAGACGTTCATGGCGCGCTCGCGGAAGGCGGCCTCCAGCTGCAATGCAATGTTCTCCTTCTTGGCATCCATCAGGAGCAAGGCACCATCGGCGCGCCATTGCTCCTTCTTCTCGGCCTCGATGGCATCGGACAGAACCTTGAGCTCAGCCTCGCGGCCCTCCTTCCACTCGGCTTCGATTTTCTACAGTGAATCAGTGATTAGGGATCATTATCCAAGAGTCTTATGATTAGTTGTCTGAGACTTACATCGATCTCACCATCAGCCCACTTGGCAATCACTGGGCCGAGTTTCTTCACAGCAATAATGGCCATGATGCCCAGCGACAGACCGCTGTAGTATTCGTGCTCCATGACGTAGATTTCCTTGGAGCACAGGTAGGTGATCAGACCCACGCCGAATGTGTAGGGACCGGTGACACCGGTCTTGTTGTAGAAGAACTGGAACCATTCCTCTGGCACGAAGCCCAGGCGCACCTTGCCGGGATGTTCGGGGCGCTGGCGGCGCTCGATGGACCCGCTGCCAGACTGAGCAGCGGCGGCAGCAGCCGACCGGGTGGCGGCCACGGTCATTGGGCGCTGGGCTACAAAAAGATTGAGAGCAATTAGTATTTTCATATTGATAGGCTTAACCACTGCCAAGAATGTTTGCGAAAACTACACATTATTCTGAGTTTGCACTGCGAGGAGGGTGATTACATAAACCACGAGTCCGTCGTTTTCGCCGTGCCGTAACAATTTTCACGGTCGCGTGCACCGCCTTATTGTGCACACAACAATTAAACTATAATTTGTCGCGAGGTTTGTGATATTTTGCACAATTTCTGGGGCTTACCTGTAAGTAGGGCAGCTCTGGAGAACATTTTTACAATCCTGTTCGTCTTTAAATTTCCCGAAATCGTTCTATGACAGGTTTAGCAAAGCAGTGTGACCGCGGATTTTTCATTAAATCTGACCCTCAGAAATATACCAAAAAAAGTATATTGTATATTATATATCGATATCACTATATATAGATGTGTCACCGAACGTGTCTGAAACGAACACTCTGCGGACGCTCCCAGGGACTTCGACTCCCGCCGCGTCACGTTATGAAATTTAGTGGATTAATAGGGAATACAAAACAGTTGATTGCATTTCTGTTCTGGAAGATTCAATTTATCCAATATTGCGGAACTTTCTATGAGCATTGTCATTCTCCAAAGCTACAGAGCCCATAAATTGTACATTCTGGCTTGCTTTTACACCAAACTTTTTTGGATCTGAGTACTAGGCTTCAACTGGAAAGCCAAGCTTTGTCCAGATTCAAATTCGAATACCAATTAATGTTAATTAATTAGTCTTAAAACTCTTTTTTCCAATTTTATTTCAAACATTAATGCCTGTGGACCTGAGCTTGAGGACCTTAGGGGTATATATCTGACGTTAAGTTTCATGACGATTCTCCTCCTCCCGCCTCGCTCTTCAAGGGAGCTTAAAAAGTCAGACATGCCTGCTCTAATTCAAAAACGATAACGAGAAAATACTTTCTTATATCGATATCTAAGCGGCACTGGCCGGTTTTTCAGCACTGCTGTTGTAGGCGGGTGATTCAAATATATATAAATATATGTAAGTATATTTTCTCCAATTCAAAATTCATTTCATAACTTTACAAGTTTTTATTTAAAAATATTACAATTTGCTAAATAAATTGTGCCTAAAATAATATGAATTAGCTGCGAAACAAGTTGCGTTAAAATACTTTTACAAAATACTATAGAAACAGCGAACAGTTTTGAAAGGATTTGTGGTGTTTTCGTTGTGGTTGTTGGGTTTTTTTGTTTATGATTGGATGCTACATATATAGTATTCGTTTCTCGTTCTCAGTTCAAAGCTATTTTCGTGCAGATTCCATAATTTAAGCATTAAAGCATGAGCATCTTTGTTGTTGGTTTTCGCTAAACTAAATGACTGTCTTGTGCGTGGAACTTAACAAAAAAAAAATAATAATATACAATAATAATAAAACGTACAAAGAAAAATACATACACACATTAAATAGTATAGTATTCATGGAATATGTCCAAAACAGAAAGTATCAAAATCACTTGCGCGCCATGGGCATGGGCAAACAGTTACAGCATTTAAACATCATAAGACTATTTACAGCAGTGAACAAATATTATTTAAAACGTAATAATACACATATCAAATTATCGTTACATCTTTAAACTTATGCTCCTCTAGTTGCTTTTTAGTTCCTCTCATTTGTTTGTTCTTCTATTTTGTATAAAAACGAAATGATCTGCATACCTGCATATTGCCTAGCATTTATAATGAAGGTGTATTGTATATGGTGTGTGTTTGTGTGTGTGTGCGCGATTGTGTGCAATTATATATATGTATATGTATATATGCTAAACATTCTCAGCAGAATGACATAACATAATGCTATCCGCGATTATGCTCACGCACTCAGAATTTGAATTGAACGTTTTTGTTTGTTTGTTTGTGACGCGGAAGAATGCCGTTTGTGGTTGTCCAGTCGCGCTGCAGTCAGTCCTTGGTCCAGTAATTCCTCATTCAATTAAGTTGAAAATTCAGCAGCTTGTGGTAGAACCAACGGATCACCTGCTGCAAACGGGAAGCCATCCACACACAGAGGGTGGTGGTGTGACGCACCTTGGTGGCGTAGTGCTTGATGTGATCTGTGTAGCAAGAGTTAAGAGGGCAACCAAAAGTACAGGGAAACCATAAACATAAAAATCAAACAAGCAATACAGTAAAAGCATTTCGAAAAAGGATATAGTAGTGTCCAAGGTGGATGGCCTCCGTTTATGTAGTTCACGTAGGTGAAGCCGTCCTTGCCCTTGCCCCGTATGTTGTAGTAGTAGGGCAGGAACGAGTGTAGCGTGAATCTAAAAAGAGGGCAAGGCGGTTAATAAGCGTCAAACACGCACACGCACACGTGCACGCCAGCTCTGCTGTGCTCTGCTTAGCCTACCTTCGCTTTTCATAGAAAAATATGGCAGGTTGGTTGGTGGTCAGCGTGTGCAGGAAGATTGCCTTCACCGAGTGCCGTTCGACCGTCGTCAGGTGGTTCATTAGGGCATCCAGCAGCAGCGAGCCAATCCCATTGCGTCGATGCGACCGATGCACGCCCAGGGACAAAATGTAGCCCACGTCCGCAGTCCGACCCATCGAGTCTGGCAATATGCCCTTGTCCTGCATTGGAAAACCGCTCAGCCTGGTGTACAATTCATCACTATCACTCATATTGGCTATTACCTCCTTATTGACATTTCGATACGGTTTGATTTCGGCAACAATTAAACCAATTATGGCCAGATTATATACAGCTGCCAGCGCAAAGAAGCGCGTGCTTGAGGTAATATCCTCATACCATGAGAGTGGATAGTCGATTGGAAACCATTCTTGGCACAGTTGCCGCACCTGCAACGCCCAGCGGAAGAGACAGAGAGAGAGAGAGAGAAAGAGAGAGAATGGCAACAGACAGGGGGATTATCATTCTTTCGGTCAGGCTCAATGGATAGATTCGAAATGGATTCGATAAATTGGCAAAAACACACAAACACTCACCTCAGTCAGGTCATCGGGCACCAGGAATCTTAGCTGAACGTCGTTGGCGGAGCATAGGGGCACATGATCACAGTCGACGCGTGTAATATCGTTGCTGGGCGGCGCATTATGTTTGTTGTAGCTGATCGAGCCCCGTTTCAAATGCCAAAAACCACAAAACAAATGGTAATGGTAATTTCATGATATATGTATTAGTGCTAGATGGTGTAGATGGTCGTGTCGTCGATTTCACTTGCATAATGCTGCGACGAGTGGTGCGGCGGTGCGGCGCCCCGTCAATAGATAAACAAAGCTCCATTCGACGGAAGCCGCGCCATCACAGAGCGCAACAACACCAAAGTAATCTGATTCTTGGGCTGTTGGCTGTCGGCTGTGGACTGCGTAAAGCGACCCGACCCCATTTAGGGACGGGACCGACCGATGGTGATGACTATGCACCGTCATCTATACTTATACTCACAGTGTAAATTGTGCCATCCTATTGTAACTGGGGGTGCTGCTCCGATGCTGCTTCTGCTGCTGCTCTGTCCAATTAGACCAATTATGTCCATTGATTGCACCACCGCCACGACCACGACCACCGACTGAACAGGTTAAGCGCGGAATTTCGTCCAACGTAGAGTCTTGTGCTATATGTGGGATCTCTCCAAATAAGCATACGGATGGATTGGATTGGTGCGTGTTTACGGGTGTGCGCCTAATTGATTTTAATTAAAATTTACATTCGTCTTCAGGGGGAACTGAACCACTTGCTCTCTGCCGATTCTATTGCTTGCTGGCAACCATCTGAATCTCCGTTATAAAGATACCCAAATCGTTCTGCTGCGCTTCTGTGGCATGCCGCTGCTGGTGTCCGTCTGGTCAAATGCCGCATCTCCTGAAGAAATGATCCATTTCGTGGATTTTATTCGGCAAAAAGAATTAACAAAAACAAAACAGCAGCAGAATTCGATAACAGCTAAAGTTGACGGCACGGTACTCGATATGTCTATTTAACGCTACGTAATGCGTTACGTTACAATAAGCTCTTACTGTATTCATGATTTAACAACACTGGCTTTGATTATTTTTAAGTTGCGCGCCAAGCGCCAAGGTCTCATAGAATAAAGCATTTGATAAATAAATACATTGATAATTATTTTGATTCTTTTAGAGCATTTAAAGCATCAAACTTTTATTTAAATCAAATATTTAAACCAAATTGTACATATATCTAAAAACGCCGTGCCTGACTCACTGCCTGAGAAGTGCTGGGCGTTGGCGCTGTAGGTTTCGAGGGATCCTCCAGGACTCGTACCATCATGGAGGATTTGGGGCCAGTGCACCAAATAGTGCCGTGCTCATCTACTACGAACGTTTCCAGCGTCACCTGGAAGTGACCACCGCTCGATATGGGCAGCAGAAAGCTGCCAGAGAGGAAGTCACGTTGCGGCTTGACGATCTGGTTGAGGGTGACGGTGTCACTGGTGCTGGGCTTCTGTTGCTCGTTGCCGGAACGTGGTGGTGGCGTTACCAGCTGGGACGTAAGGCTCAACTGCACAGACTCCACACGCCGGAAGTTCTTGACCAGCTTGGAGCCAGCCTGTTGAAGGACACCCTCCACCTTAATCACCAGATTACTGCCCGACTGAACGTTGACCGGTTCGGTGGCGCTGCGTGGCTGTGGGCTAACCGACAGCTTGATCTGCGTAGACTGTAGAATCTGGAAGAAATAGCGGGGCAGGCAGAGCGGTGTTTTGGTAATTATCTCGATTTGAGCAACAATCACGTCCAGATGACGGTTGCTGATGGTCTTGCCGTTTGGCAGCTCTTCGGGAAGGTTCTTGTGCATTCGCTCCATGCGCCTGCAGCTGGCCGCAAAGAATCGGGTCTCCGGGTGCTCGCCGGTGGTCAGGAAGACTGGTGGTTCTGGCGGCGTGGCGTAACAAATCGACTCGATGATATGGGCAAAGAGCCCACACTGAAACTCCGCCACCTCTAGGAACTCCAGCGTCACGTTATCCGCATCAAAAGACGACTTATAGAGACGGGCATGCGTCTCCTCGCAGGCCTTTAAGGACTTGACCAGCTTTCGCAGCTGATTTGTGACGTGTCCAAACTTTTGCAAATAGTCCCTCGAGTTCTGGGCCAAGCTGCCAGCGATTGCCGGCGGTGGTACAATGACCTGGGCATTCTTTACTGTCACGGCCAAGTGCAGGGTCTGCAGGAACTGCGCTCGGATCTTGAGGTACTCCTGCGGAAAGGAGATTGCATACTGGATCGAGGAGCAGGCCCGCAGACTGACTCGTGCCATTTGGTAGAGATTGCAGGCTGCCTCCAGCCGCTTCATCAGCGGTATCAACGGCTCTGGCGCCGTCGTCGGAGCATAGTTATCCCTCATGTGGGCATAGTCGAGGCCATAATTGAGGATACACTCTGCCTGCGAGATCTGTGAGAGTGTGACGAGGAAGTAGTGCATTTGGTCGTTTATCACGATCTCTGAAATGCTCGTGTAAATATGCGCCGCCACATAGTGATGCCCATAACGACTCGCGCTGCGTGCAATTTTGTACAATGTCCAGCAATTGAGCTTGTCCAGGCACTTCTCGAAACACTGCACCACCTTCAGGGGCAGATAACACCCCATTGTGGTCTGAAACACCAGGACACTGAGGATTTCAATTGTGCGCAAGTGTTGTTCAGCATCCTCCGAGTCTATCAGGTTGTTCAGTTTGTGCAAAATAATCGGCATTCTGGCTAGCATGGGATTGACCTAGAAGGGTATGGAATTAGTGAATGTTTCTAATGCATTTCTTGTGCATTACTTCTACCTTTGGTGGCAGTGGTTCATCGGTGTCCATGGCATTGTCGTCACCTTCCTCCAGTCCCTCGGATGTTGTAAACGCATATTTACGCAACTGGAAATGCTCGCAGAGACGCACCAGAGCCTCGCATATGAGCTCCGCATTGGCTTGGGGATAGACGACATTGTCACCCAGCGTATTGCTCACTATCTCAATGAATGTTGCTCCGAATTCCGCATTCGCCTGGCTAATCCTTATGCCATGCACCAGCACACGTCGCAAGTGTCGTATACAGTCGGCTCTCCTGGCCGTGCACAGGAGCAGGCCTTCGATGTGAAGACTAACAGTATGCAGTATATCATCCACTTGGCTTCCCTGCTCCGTGCCAAAGGCCGCTAGAACCGAGAGGACCGCCATGGCCTGAGTGGCCGTCGTATAGTCGTCCAGTTTGCTCATGCTCTCGATGCATAGTTGGAGCAGGGCGACCCGATGCTCCCGCAGCAGCTGTTGGCACGTGAGCGGACACTCGCTTAACTTGACGAGAATCGAAAGGAAGAGAAACTGCTCGTGGGAATTGATGCAGGTTTCGAATTTACCAATCAGAGCCTCAAGGGCAGGCTTGGGCCAGGCGTGGACACTCTTCTTGCCAGCTAGTTCGTTGAAGGAGCGCAGCACCTGGATGCGAACCGGCGTCCGCAAATCCTGCATGAAGTCCAGAAGCACCTCGAGCTGACCGGGTACACCCACCAAGGTGCGGGATGATAGTTGTGTGAGGGTATCGATTATGGCCACCACAAAACTCTGCGCAGGATACTTGGGCAGCAGGTCCATGCAGAGCTTGTTCACCAGTGCGGCGGTATTGGCGTCGTGATGCATGTGCCGCAGCACTGGGATGAGCAACAGCTTCATGGGCACTGGCACCTGCAGTGACTCGATCATGTCCGAGATTTTGGCGCACATGCTGATGGCGAAGGAGCTGGACTGGGCGGCAAAGCAGCTGCTGGCATAGATGGCAGCCTCCACCTCGACGGTGTCGTGGCTGTCGAGGGCACGACGTATAGCATGGTGCACTTGTTGCTTCTCGGGAATCACACGGGAGACAGCGCCTAGGGTGCGCAAGAGCAGGGCGCGTGCGACGGGATCGTTCGAGTGCATCACCATAAAGATGCGGCGCACAAAGTTGTCGATGTTGAGGATCTTGTCCAGGTGGTTCTCGCTCTGTTGGCACACACGGAGTACCCAGAATCGCAACAGATTCGAGCCACTCACAAAGAACTCAGCCAGCTTGATGAACGACGAGTTGATCAGAATGGGAAAAGGATACTTCTCGAAGAGCCGCGGGAACCGAACAATAGACTCGCATTGGATCCCCTGCTTAGCGCTCCGGAGTCCCTTGTCGAGCTCCATGAGCACGGCATTGGGATCCTGCTCGTTCTCGTTGAGGAAACATTCGTTGAAGGAGCTAACGCGTGTGCTACTAAAGTGCGACATCTTTGCAACTATTCGCACTCTTTTATATAGCCTTTTTGTTACCAATAATAATTATTGTTTAACTTTTTTCATAACACAAACAAACCGGCAGAGAATGCTTCTTCTTTATTTTTTAACAGTGCAATTTTAAGGACTTTTGAACACTGAAAGTCTAGGGCGGCAAAATGATCGATACTATCGATTTTACAATCGATGGTTGGTTTGCAGACCTGGCCTGGTCTTTTATTTCGTGAATTTTTTTTTTTTAATAAATGATGTTTGTGTTAACTAAAGGCAAGTAAAAATCGTAATATTTTGTTCTTTTTCTAATATAAGGTAATCTGCAGGAGATGAGAAGTTCGTATTATTGCCAAATAAACGCGTCTACACCGTCGGTCGCTTGTCAACCGATCTGATCCTGCTCGAGGACCTCAGCATCAGTCGCACTCATGTGCGCCTGCACCTGCCGAGTGAGGAGGATGGGGAGCTTCAAATAGAAGATGTGGGCTCCAAATACGGTACCTTCATCAACAACGACATTTCCAGAAACAAGAAGATGCCCATAAAAACATTGACGCCCCTGCCAGTCGGTTGCAAGGTCCGCTTTGGCGGCACCACCAACATTTGGGAGGTAAGACAGATGAAACTAGTGACGACTGCATCTGCTTTGACGCACGCTCAAGTGTTGGAGCTGACGGAGCTCGTTGGGTCCATGGGCGGATCTGTGGATCCAAACTGGACAAACGAGTGCTCGTATCTGACTATGAACGATTTCACAGTCACCGTGAAGCTTCTGCATGCCTTGTTAGAGAACAAACCCATTGTGACCTTTGCCTTCTGGCGGAAACTGCTGGCAGCAGCCAAAAGCATTCATGTGCGTGAAGGATGGCCGCAGCCTAAACATTTCAAGCCCACGAACATGGATTTAACTTGGCGTCCCGAGCGCACCACCTTGTTCGCCGACAAGACGTTCGTCTTTATGAATCGCAGGCACTTTGATATCTACGGTGCAGTTGTTAAAAAGGCAGGTGCCACATGTAAGGACCTCAATTCGGGAGTTCGCAAAACGTTTCTCACAAAGAAGGATGTAATCGTCATTCAATATGTGCCATCAACACAGTCTCAGTCTACGGAAACCATCAACAGCATCCAGGGTACGTTTTCCAGAGCCATCAAAGAATGAAGTTAATTATTGAAGTCTTTCAGATATCCTGGAACAGTCCGGACTGCGGATTATACAGGAGTATGAAATTGGTATGGCCCTACTGCATTGCTCGACCAAAGAATTTTGTAATCCATCGCACAAGCTCATTGGCGATTCGATGACCACTACGGAGTCTATGACTTCGTCATTCCATTGCTCCGTTCTGGTGGCGGATACAGAGCGTAGCGAGGCCACAGCTGGTCCAGTCTCCGAACTGGTAGTGCCAGAGTCGGACGTCTATAAGATAGAGCTGGAAAGTGATAAGCCCGAAACAGAACCGACAGTACCTAAGAGCAGTCAACAAAAGCGCCGCCGTCGAATAGTTGTAGACTCCTCGGACGAGGAGCAAGAGAAAAGCAAAAAGAAAAGATCGTTGGAAAAGCCACCAGAGAAACCTAAGACAAGGAATAACAATGCCATATTTGTTGATTCTTCCGATGAAGAACAAACAGAGAAACTTCCGCCTCGAGCTAGACCAAAGAATCGTTCCATATTGGTGGACTCCTCGGACGAGGAAAACAATAATTCCGAGAAGCCCAAAGCTGCCACAAGGCGGTCGACACGCGGCAAAGTGAACTCCGATAATGTAGACAACAATAATAAGCCGTCGGAGAAAATATCGGAATCTCCCAGACGTTCAACTCGAAGCCAAGCGAAGGCAACTTTTTCTGTGGCGGCGGAGTCTGATGACGATGATGACATGCCGCTCTTCCAATTCAAGAAAAAACCGCAAGAGAAACAGCCTCAGAAACCTGCCGAGACTAGTGTTCAACTCAACTCTGCTGAAAAGTCAACCAATCCGCCGGCAAGAATTAGGGTCATAAACTTTTTGGAAAAATCGCAGCCTCAAAAGACGGCCCCTCCTCAGGCTTCACAGTCGCAGTCTCAGACGCAGCCTCGCAAGCGTTTGCGCCTGGATCTCATCAACGAAAGCGACAGCGACGACGGCGACAATTTGTTCAAATTTTCAGACAGTAAAAAGAAAATGAAGTTGGCGGAGCAATCAAATGAAGACTCCAACGATGGGCTATTCAACTTCCATTCCCAAAATCAGAGCGAGCCAGATGATCAGGATCAGGACTTTGTGCTGACAGAGCCCTACCAGCCCGAAGTGATAGATAAACCAAAATCCAAGTACGTTGTGGTTCAACCGAAAGGGTTGCCCCGTAAGGTGGATATCAGTGGCTGGCTATCATGTAGCAGGCTACATGACGAGGCTAAGCCAGAACATAATGAAAGCGTGAACATGGAGGCAGCTCCAGTTGGAGATGGAGTCAAACTGGAGCATTCTGTCAAGCAAGATCCCGATGATGATGAGGCTCACACAAAGTGGCTGGCTTCCATTCAAGACAGCATCCAGGTGCGCCTGTGTGCCATCAGCATCACCGCTCGCTCACATGATGATGTGGATGCCGCTCTAGATGATTCTATGAACCAATACCATGGCCGAAAGAACTTTAAAAAGTTTGTCAAGGTAAGTAACATTGGTTGGGAGAAGGGAATGTTTTTAACCGTCATGTGTGTCCTTCACAGAAAACCAATCTTCATCCGCATCAGAAAGTTTTGGGTCTTAAACGCCTTCAGCTGGCCGACGGAATTGCCTCGTGTCTATAAGAAAACATTTTTTGCTCTTTCTATTATAATTTACTAATAATAAACTTGCGAAATATGTTCAACGCCTTTGCTGGATCCTTGGAAACAGTGCGGTGGAAGAGAGTTTGGGCCCCCAGCCACTCGTGCTTGGGTATGCCCATGGTGACGCAGTTCTTTGGGACGGGACTCTGCTTTCTAGCCTTTGTTTCGCGGGCTATGAAACGCTTTGCATCCTCCACACTCTGCAGCGCGTCCGCGTTGAATTCAGTCTTGGCTTTTTGTGCAAGCGGCACCTCTTCGCGGGAAATCACAGTGCCCACGTCAGATTTGGCTTCCAGTTTGGCCTTCTCCACCCTTGTAACCACGGCAGGGGACTTCAGCATCACAGCAGGAGTACTGGCATCATCATCAGTTTGCTTTTGCGTGGGGGCAATAATCCGCTGCAATTGGGCCGGAAACTCGCAGTTTTCGGGCACAAACTTGTGTCTATCCACTTGCGGGAAGTTGACGCAGTGAGGCCGCAGCTTGTTGTAGAGACTGGCACTTTTGTTGGCCTGTATCGTGCTTAGCTTGTTGATCTTTGCTACGGCAGCTATGAGCAATGTAATGGTCTCCATGAAGAAGTTATTCCTCAGTAATTGAGTGAAATATCTGGCGGCTGTCACACAGCACTCGCGGATGCGAGCGTGCAAATGATAGAAACCCAGCAGTCGCACCAAAATGTACTCAAAGCTGCTACGGGTAGGCATGGCTCCTGCCAAATCGCCATCGCACACATCGGGCAGTGCACCGCGGAAGTGTTTCAGCTCTCGTGGCAGATCCAGACGCAGCAGGCGACAGAGCGCACTATTGAGCTTGCACAAGGCCCGAAAACCTGGCATATTTCGAAAGGAGTTCTTACGGCGAGCCATGAGACGCCCGATCAGTGCCGCCGTATGATCAAACTCCTCGGAGTCCGGCTCGGATAATTGTTGCAGGTGTCTGTTGATGAGCACAAAGACGCTTTTTGCTGTGGAGGCGGGTGTTAGAAATGTGTCCGTGCGTCTAAACTAATCAACCTACCGAATCGTGTATCCTCCACCTGCAAGGTGACTAGCGGCGGCCGTTTTAATTGAAAATCATTCCAAAAACAGGAAATTTCACTCCCGGCCATGCTGGAAAAAGGTAAATAAAGAATCGATTCATAACAAACTTCTATCGATATATCGCCATATTCGTTGATCTTCTTTGTTTAAACCTTATTTTATATACAATGAAATAAAGAGATGTCTTTAAAATTTGACAATCTTGTAGATTATAGATTCATTTATCGGCAAAAATTATGTGCCAGTGCTGAGGTTCCCAGCTAGCTAGTTATATTACATCGAATATCAATAACGAGGAATCTGATTTCCGATCATGGACAGAAACAGATTAGCCCATTGTCGACCAGTAAGTATTTAAATACATAAACGATATTAGAAATCTTGAAGAATCTTAGCGCAGTTCAGGTAAAAGATATGTTGGTAACTTTTGTTGTAAGGAAAGAGAAAGGATGAATATACAAGGAACATTTACAAACAGTATATTCTCAGCGATTTAACTCATTTTGTTCACCTGCTAAAATATAAGTTTGTTAAGTGGGTTAAGGTGGAACTTCTGCAGTTCATCAAATACGTCAAAGCTCGCGAACTAGTGGCAAACTAGTCGCGAACCAATTATCCAAGTTGTTGCGTGTACTCCGTGCCGTGCCTTTAATACTTTTATTTATTAATAATAATTTTCAGCGCGTGTGTGTGTGTTTGTGCAAACATGCTAGTCATCAACACTTGCAGAAACACGGCGAGGCTGGCCCTGCGGAGCGCCTGGTTGAAAAACAGCCATCCAATCAGTTCATCAATTTCCTCCTCGCGCACTTTCTCGCTGGGACTGGCCCTGAGGCAGCAAGATGTGTGAGTGCCCGCTTTGTTTATGAATGGCATTCCTCACTTAAACAATTACTACATTACATCTATTGCTTCCAGCGTCAACGTAACCTTCGTGCGAGCCAATGGCACCAAGATCAAGACATCCGGCAAGGTGGGAGACTCCCTGCTCGACGTGGTGGTCAACAACAACGTGGACCTTGATGGTTTCGGCGCCTGCGAAGGCACCCTGACCTGCTCCACGTGCCACCTGATCTTCAAGCCCAACGACTTCGAGAAGCTGCCCGACAAGCCCGGCGACGAGGAGCTCGACATGCTGGACTTGGCTTACGAACTGACTGACACCTCGCGCCTGGGATGCCAAATCACCCTCTCCAAGGACATGGATGGACTGGAAGTGCACGTCCCGTCCACCATCAACGATGCCCGCGCCGCGTAGAACCCAGAATCCTAAACCCAGAACATAGTTGTTACACTTTTTGTTTGCTATTTGAGTGCTAGATATATTTTTAATAATTGAACGAAACCTGGGATATTGTCGTTCCAGGCATCCGAAGCTCAGGCGGCTATTATAGATGCGTGTATAAATTGTTCCGATGGCAATTTATGCCGACTGTTGTTTTTTTTTAAAGTGTTAAGCTCAAAGGGATCGATAGATAAATATGTAAATACATAATGTGTTCAACAATAAATTTACATGTATTTTCGTACATCTCCTTGGATTTCGTTTGATCTTCTAGCAAGGGGTTCATGGGCATCTGAATCGAAATGTTCCCCAAAAACAATCCGCGTACCCGCGCACACGACCACTGATAATACTAGTATTTCTACTACCTCAAGAACATTTCATCATATAATGATAAGGATTGCATTTGCTTTGTTTGGCTGCCAGCCAGCCACCGATAGAAGATAATAAATAGTAGACGCCAAGCACAAAAGCCCACTCGAAAAGATATGATAGTTAATAAAAGTAAACTTTTTATTCATTCGCAGCTATCAAATAAAGTAATAAATAAATAATTTAATATATACATCTGCTATATTAACTTATTGTAAACGATTTTCTGCTTTTCCATGTCTGCCGCCTTTTACGATAAACGATTACGATATAGTATATGTAGGTATAATATATATGTAACATTTGACGCCTTATCCTTATCTGGTTCCAGATATCTTGCATTATTATATGTATAATTGTATAACTGAAACTTAACAAGTCTGACAATGAACGAAATTACGCCGCAATTCCGCATGTTTCAAGTTCGATTCGTTAATAACTAAGGAAACCATTGATAGTTAAGCATTGTGGTTTTAGGGGCATTCTGTGGTAAAAGATAGAAACCATTGGAGTCGGGTGAAACTCAATAAATAACCAAAAAAAAATAAATAGAGTGTGTAGGAGTGTGGGATGATGAGGGTGACGAGGGTGAATTGAATCCATTTAGTGCACATAAAACTGATTTGGTTTTCTGTTCACGCCGTGTCGTCGCTGATGCTAATGCCAATGATTGTGAATCCCAATTCGATTCCTTTAGTTGACGTATGCCATGCCCGCGCCCTTGCGATCAAAGTGGCGGACGCGCACGAACAGGAAGGCGGCGACTAGAGAGGCCACGGCCAGGACGAGGAGCAGCATCACCAGGCCACCCACGAAGCTGGGCACCGACATGCAGATGGTCTCGGCATCAGCGGAACGGGCCGACTGGATCACCACCGTCTCGTTGCTGGCATTACTGTTGAGGGCAAAGTTCACGTCGCCCGGTGCCACCACCTGAATGATGCGGCTCGTGTTCACGTCCGTCATCTCCTGGGCATTGCGTTTGTAGATGCGCTGCGGCTTCACCACAATGTCGATGGTGTCGCGACGCCGGCGCACACCCCTCAAGTCATCGAGACCCTCAACCGAACGAGGACGTCCGCCCAGAGACACGAGATTGCCACCGGCACTGAGGTCATCCTTGCGCTTCACGGTGCTGTACTGGCCAGGCTGGCCGGGCAGTGGCGGAGGAGGCAGTCCCAACTCGTTGCTGCTAGCCTGGGCTTGTTGGGGCGACTGGGAGCTGGCTGGGCCAGATCCGGGTCCTGCCGCAGAGTCAGCTGTGGGAACAGCGGAGGAGGTCTGGGCCTGGGGTGAGGGCACCACATCGGGCTGGTTCTCGGAGTATGCGCCGGTGGCATCGGAGGCGGGATGGCGAGGATCGGGATATGCTGCTGGGGGCAGACCGCCTAGGGCAAAGTCGTTGCGTTCGTATGCCTCTGGAGGACCGTACTCCTCTGACAGACCGTTGCCGCCCAACTGGGGCAGACCATACTCGCCACCGGGAAGACCGGGACCGCACTTGGGCTCGGGGCAGTTGTAGCGGCACACCTGGATGACGCACTGGAAGTGGACGTTCATGGAGTCGGGGAACTTGAAGGCCTGGAAGTAGGCGAAGCTGACCACAGAGGCGGAGGGGCCGAAGTTCTTAATCTTCTGGAACTTGCTCATGATCTTTGGCCGGACAACGCAGCCGTTCTGGTCCACCAGCTGGATGGGGGCCCTCTTGCCGTCGTGGGCGACGCAGTTGCGGACGAGCATGTCGAACTTGTTCTCATCATCCTTGATGGCCAGCACCATGGTCATTGTCTGACCGATCTTCACGATTCCAGAAACCTCAGAGGCCCATGGTCCCTTGCCCACCTGGATCTGCATCCAGCACTGGAGATTGTCGCCCAAGAAGTTGGCCGTCACCGCGTGCAACATGTCCACTTGGAAGGGCCTGAAGGTCACAGCCTTTTCGTAGAAGTCGTACCAGGTGCAGCGCAGCTTGCGGGCCTGATCCCACACCTCCTGCACGTACGGATCGTACTGGATGATGATCGTGTTCTCCACGTAACTGCCCGAGGGAGTGGGTGCACCATAGCCAGCCGCATTATGGTTGGCCGAGCTGGTCATGCCGCAGCTATTGAGGAAGATCTCGAAGGTGGCGCTCAGATGGCCAGTGCCTGGCTTCAGGTGCACGCAATGGGGATCGCTGTAGAAGCCCTTGGAGAAGATCATGCCGTAGAAGGGACGGTCGAACTCGATGTTCACCCGCATGTGGGTCTTCTCGCACTGCACCTGCAGGTGCTTGATCTGGGGACTGTCGTTGGTGCTGGCCAGCGGCCAGGCCTCCTCGGACAGGTCATTGGTGGCTCCAGTGCTCAGTGGTCCCTGTGGTGCGCCATAAATAGGCGCCGGCGGGCCATATCCGGCTCTGTGTTCCAATGGCAAGGCGGCGGATTCGATGTGTGAGGCATCGCCATGCACCGCCAGATGCTGTAAGAAAAGGAAGATTGTGGATTAGATTGATGGGATATCTTCTATAGATATAAAATAATGAGAGGTGATTCCAATGAATATTTACGAAACCCAATGAAATTCCAGCTTGTTGATCTGTAATCTTTTTTTATTTGGTTCAGGCACTCCCTAAGCTTCAGCTCCCATTTCCCCTTTCAAAACATAGTTTGCCACACCACAGATTGATCTTTCTTTCGATTAAAGACTTGGGGTCGGTTATGGCTCAGCTACCAGGATTGCGGAAAGCCGCCCTATTTACGAGTGTTTTGGGGGACGGGACTGCTTGTTAGCTTGGCTTACTTTTGCTATTTAATTGGATATGTGGGTTATGCAATCGGAATCGGAGTCGCAGCCAGGCAGCGCAGAAAATCCCAAATTGTGTGCGACGACAGTTTTGAAAGAAGCGACGCGAAGCGTTGAAAATTACACGACAGCTTAAATATTTTGAAATTAAATGGTTGCTGGAGCGGAGTGGAGACGGGGGCCTGCTTACCAAATTGAAAGCATGACAGAGCTTGGCCCATTGCGTAAGACAAAAACCCACTGAAAGATGGCTCTCTCCACGCACACACCTCCATCCATCCCTCCCCCCCCCCCTCTGCGCCATCACACTCTCTCGGGGAGGGCCTTCGCTTGTCACTTTCTTTCGTTTTCTTTTGGGGCTTTTTCCATTCCCGTTTCACATCTGGTTCATAATTTAATGGATCTCTGGCTGCACACGGGAAGCGGATGTCTGTCTAGAGGAGACCCAACGAAAATCGAAAGTTAAAGCCAACAGCACGATGACGGTGTGGATTTCGGTGGCTGCTGTTCGCCGTTGCCGTTGTCCACGCGTTCAGATGTCGTGAGATGATTTTGAAAGTGAAATGACCAAAGAAAAGCAAACAAACAACGAAACAACAAACAGAGACACCAAAAAAAAACCGTCGCTGTTTTTCTTTCTTTTTTCTTCTTTTTTTTTTGGGACATTCCACGCAATGCCAATGGAATGGAATGAAATGGATGGAGATATCTCTATCAATGGCAATATGCTCGTAAATATCGATTCTGTGGCCCCAACGATCGATCGATTGCCCGTTTGCCCGATGCTCGGATGGCATTTGTAATCAGTTTTTTTTTCTTTCTTCTCTCTTTCGATCGGACGGATGGACCGGGCATTTCACTCCCGGCCCAAAGAAAACACTGACAATAAATAAATAATAAAGCAATCTCTGTGAATTAATGCGCTATAAACAAGAAAGTCAAAACTGGTACAAATCAGAGCATAACTGCAATTTCTTCGCCGCCTCGGCACCCCAGTAACACAGCACCACCAGCACTACAGCACCATTGCCAGCAGCAGATCCGATCCGATCCGACCAGACACGCAGCTGCCTTGGCCATCATCTCCTTTGGCCAGTTAACCATCTCCACAGCGCCAGAGCAGAGCTGACGCAGAGCCACAGCTTCACAGACTGCCGGCCAGTGATTGCAGTGGCTAAATGGCGTGGAGTGGCGTGGAGTGGGGCATGTTTGTGTGTGTGTTTTCTATCGGGGGCCAGTGATTGATGCACTTTAAATAACCCACTGATGTTTCGATTTACATGGCAGCCAATCCCCACACACATACACACAGAGGGAGAGAGAGGGGTACGGTACCAGAAAACACTGTGTTTTGGGCATGCTTATCAATCGAAAGCGTGTAGGGGTCGGTCGGAGGTTGGGAAGGCCCCAAGAAATGAAACAAATTTATGGGCATTTCTAATATTGATTGGCAGCCGCCATAGATTGACAGCTTTGCTGTAAGCTTCTGTCTAACTGTCTTCTGTTAGCTTTTCGCATAAACAAAAATACAGAAATCATCATCAATGGCTATTAACTATTTGAATATGGTATACCTTGATGGCATACCATAAAGATTATATTTTAATAACTGAATGAAAGTTGAACTTGAAAATATCATATATGTACATAATCATCTCTCTTTAACTTTTTTTTTCTACTGAACCTTCATATTCCTAGAGCTTTTATTGTATTCTGTTAAGTCTTCTGTTAATTTCTCTCTCTCTCTGTGTCGGATTATTTCCTATCACTAATTGCAATGATTAGCAAAGTGCCGTTCAATGCCAGTTGTTACATTTTCCTCAGCCTTCTCTAACCCTCACTCACTCTCAGACACCGACTGATATTGATCTGCCAGCAGAACCGCTATAGAGGTAGAGGCTCTCCCATCCGATCCGAACCGAACCGATCAGATCGCAGACTCCGGACTCTTCTGTCGGCACAGACCCAATCTATCAATAGAGGCACACTCGCACTGATTTGCATTCGAATTGCTATTGATAAAACGGTAGTCGATTGAGTCGAAAGTGAAGAGATCCGCTATGGCCGGGGCTCCACTGCATACGAAATGAGCTCGCGGCGGAGAGCAGCCGCTGTCTCAGCCGTAGCCCCAGCCCCAGCCGCAGCCGGCCTCGCCGCTCAATGTCTCTTATAAAGTGGGCCACATCTCTGATCTTCCTCTATCGGACTCTAACTGTACAGCATTTGGCGTTTCCTAATTGAAATTATGCACAAACATATTTGATTGCCATCGTAGAAATCCATCGAGTGGGTTGTAAAATCGATGGGTAAGGCTGTCACTTTCCACAGATCGGTTGAGATTGGTATTGGAATTGGTATTCGTATTGGTCGTGGTAGTGGGACTCACCTTTGTGTTGAATATCAAGCAAAGAACTATGGCCAAGAGGCAACTGCGTCGCGTCAGGTGGTGTCCCATTTTGATCTGGTTCTATGTGTGTTTTTGTGGTTCTCTGTTGAAATTGAAATTCCAAATTGGCGATTTGGAACCCAACAAAAAAGTTATATATTTTGTTTTATTTTTTTTTTTGTTTTCGCTTCTTCTTCCACTACGTCGCGGACAGCTCTCTGTGGCTTTCTTCACTCCGTCGTTGTGGTGGATGTTGCCTCTCGTTGTGTCTGCAAGAAAAGAAAGGGGAACAAGGGTAAACAATGCTGCAGAATTGCTTTTCAGATTTGCATACGAAGATATTTTTGAGGCCATTCAATTGCCGTGGCAGGCTGTTAACAGGGGGGGTTAACGTTAACCTTAACAGCTGTGTGGAAGCTTACGAATGGAAGCTGAGCTTTCCTCAAACTTTATTCACAGAAAAAAAACAAAGCCACAGTTATATTTGAACTGCTATGTATTCAAACTCGAGTTAAAGGTTATTTTCCGCTTTCTTTGGTTAGATAATATCATTATTGCCACTAATTAATTATGCAAAAATCTACCAGGCAGCTGCACCCTGTATCTATGGATGTCAGTCGGCAGTAGCCTCAGCCTGACTTTATGGCCATCATTAAGCACCAAAATTAATAGCAACAATTGCCACTTTTCATGTCAGATGACACGCACAGACACAGACACACACACAAAACACACTAACAAAAAGAAAGAGCAGACACACACACACAAATGCATTTTATGTAAAGCACAAATGAAAACTCGCGCGCACCAAACAGGAACCACTTTCTATTTTCACTATAACAGTACTCTGTGATCGGCACAGCCACAGACAGCCAAAAGGAACGCCAACGCATTCGGTCGGTCTCTGTCTCTGGTTTTCCACACGGTGGCTGCACTTTATGGCCAGGCCCATTAATTTTTCGAGTGTTTTTTCGGGCCTTACTTTTACAGTTGCCCAACAGTGGAGTAGCCTAGCATTACATTCCGCCTAACAGTCGCTGTTAACATTGGACTACTCCAACTCCGACTCTGACTTCGACTTTGACTCTGACTCCGACTCCGATTTCAGCTCCGACGGTGGTGGTGCGCCTGCGTCTGAGTGCCGCTAAAGACTGACAGCTTTCACACAGCTTAAGGCTGAAGCTGCTGCTGCTCGCTGCTTTTGGAAAAGTAAGCGGTATGGTATGGTATCGGTGGCGTCTCGGTCTCGTCTCTGCCCCAGCGAACGCATTTCACTTGCCGCCAGAAGAGCAGCAGCAGCAGCAGCAGCGGCAGCGGCTGGGGCAGCATTTGGTTTCTTCTTTTTTTGGCCTTTGGTGAATGTTGTTGCCTGGCAGTTTTACTTTTACAGATGGATGGCAACAGTTGGAGCATATTGCACGGCTCTTAGTTTCAACTACCAACTCCACACACAGTTCCACAGTACCACAGTTAACTCCCCAACTCTTCTTCTCAGCACAAAACACATGTAAATGGGCTTTTAACAAGCCTTGGCCATAAAATACGAGCCACAGTAGACGGCCAGCCAAGAGCTGGGAGATGGGGAGCTGGGAGACGGGAATTGGAGTCGGGAGTTTGAAACCGGCTTGCTGGCGTTGAGCAAGTGTACTATTAACCCACTGAAACAGTAACGGACACCACAAACTTGACGTCAAATGTTGTGCGCGGGGGATCCGTTGGGAGTGGATAGGAGGAGGAGGAGGAGGAGTAGGGGAGATATTTATCAAACTGGAGCTGGAATTGACTTGAACCCTACACACAGCTGATGATCGGATTATGCAATCTACATACTTTACTTATTTTCTCCTTACAGTGTTTCTCTGCAGTTAAGTGCATTCTTGTCCTCTCTTTGTCACTCTCATTTCAAAGAGAAGCTTTGAATTGTATATGTATATGAATTAGCTGTTAAATGAATGAGCTGGTAACTCTCTCTGCTTCTCTCACTCCTCTATAACCTAAATGAATGAACTAGTGATTCTCTCTCCACCCACTCTCTCCTTCAACAGGAATGAGCTTTATATTCTTATTAGTCTCTCTCACTCTCTTTCAGAACAGCTAGCTTTGAGATGATCGTTCAGGTTGGTGTGTGTTGCTGTAGCTGTGGCTTGCTTCTTAACTATTAACAGTTAACTATTTATAGGTTATTTACGACTAATACTATTTTCCCTGACTCACTTTCTTCCCCTGCAAATGGCCTGGAGATTTGCATATAAAACTAGAAATCTTTTGGCAATTAGCGGAAAAAGGCAGGCGAAATTTTTCGCTGGTGGCAAAGAGTATTCTCTGCTAATTGCTGGCACCCGAACAAATTCGTTATCAAGCGACTTCAATCGCAGACAAAGAAGACACAAATTTTTCTTCCGAAACTGATGGAGCTTGTTTATAATGCTCATTGTTGTAGTTGTTGTTGTGGTTGTTGTTGCTGGTGTTGTTATGTGTAACTGCCAAATGGAATTGTTTATTGTTGCTGTTTGGCAAGTGAAAGTTTTTCTTCGCTGGAGATCTCAGTGTGTCTCTCTCTCTCTAAGTCTGTCTCTCCCTGTCTCTGGGTCTCCCTCACATACTCGTACACTGCCCGACAACGACGACGACGACAGACTTCTTCCTCTGAGAGATGCCGCATATAAGGGCATTATTTCTTGGCCTCTGCTTTTGTCTTGTTTCTTTTTTTAATTAACACAATAAAATTATTTGCTCACACTCGAAAGAAATCTTTTCTCTGTTTGAGCGGTGCGAGAAGGTGCCACTTTTGTTTTCAACTAATTAGTTTACGATCCTCGGGGTTCAGCATTTTTCATTCATTTCTCCCCCGATCACCCACCCTCCAACTCCCCCTCCCTCGTACACCATACGTCGAAGTCATATTTACGAGTATCTGTGGTGCAGCAGGCAAACATTAAATCATGTGAAAAGTGCCCGTGCCGCCGCGAGTGAAAATTCAATGAAAAGTTGTTGTCTCTGCGCGGAAAGTTGCAAGCTGGCAAGCTGCAAGGCTGCAGGCTGCCGAACCGAAGGGGCAGAAGCAGTTCAGTTCGGTTCAGTTGTCTCCGCCGATGTCTCCAATTGATTGAATGACAATGCGTGACGCTGGTCACAACTGGTCCACTCTGCAAAACTAGGTGAACCACTGCACTGCACTGCACTCACATAACTCCTAGTAGATCTCTACTGCACTCCACTCCACTCGGACCGAGAGCGAGCTTGTTCTAATTCTTGGTAATTTACGTGGCTTCGAGCTGTATAGATCCCAATCCGAATCCCAACCCCCCAACCCCATCCCACCACGTATTTTTGATGAGCCGGATATCGATACGAATCGTGGTGGATGGATTTTCATTGTTAATGATCGGGCACCAAGGATTTGAATAGCCCACATTAAAGCACGACATTTCCTGCGGTGCCAATTCGAAGGCAAAGAAACCAGTAATTTATCAAATCAAATGAAAAGCAGGACTTTTGCTCTCATTTTCTATTGAATAAACTAGTTCAATGAAAGCGTAGCTATAGATATGTATGATATTCTGTTGCGTTAAAGGACGTTCCTTAGAGCTATTCATGAACTAGTTTATATTCCAAAAGCTTCTCTTATTCACACTAGGGTTTCGTTTCGAAATCCAAATTTCCATATATAGTAAGGATAACTTTCCTTAGAGCCTCGCGTGGCATTCGTTGACATCGAATGTCAATTAAAAGAAAACGAAAATGCAGTTAATGCCACGGACAAGTAATTATTTATCCATGCGTTCATTGCGTTGATTATTTGTTGTTTTTGCTTTTTTTGTTGTTGTTTTTGGCATTTGCCAAAACGGCTTCGTTAAGTCCATTAATTTAATTGAACGCTTTCACAAATCCCCCGTCGAAACTAAAGCTCTCTGCTCCGAGCGCCGCACTGACCGGTGCTCCTCCAGCCACCAGCCACCAGCCTCTGGGGCTCGGTCTCGGTCTCTTCATCTTCCATACTATATAGATATACATAGATGCAGATGTAGATATACTTGTATGTCTATATGTCTTTATAAACATCTTTTTAGATATTTGTCTATGTTTATTAATTGAGTAGCTGACAAATTCGTTTTTTGGGGGGTTTGACATGCCTGACGGCTGGTTAGATGATGAGCTCGAGCTGGAGATGGAGCTGGGAGCTGAAGCTGGGAGCGGCTTGAACCTCAAATATTATTATTAGCAAAAAAAAAACAGAATTTATTTGGAATGTTTTTGTTGTCCGTCAGTGGATCGATTCAGTCGTTCGGTAAAAGTTTCACTTGCAGATGCTGTACTGAACCCCCCACCCCTCCTCTCGGTCTCTGTCTGTGCGTTTTTGGAACGTGTCTGTCTGTGGTGACTGCTGTTGCTGCTTTTCATACGAGTCTACCCCCCTCCCTCCCCGCCCCCATCGTTTCAACTCAATTCGATGTCATTTTTGTGGTCGTTTGTGGCCGTAAATGATCGATATTATTTGCCATTGTGGCATAGAAATTGAAGCCCAGTCCCCCACAGCACCACAGCACCACAGCAGACCACATCATGCGTAATTAACTACACATGCCCATGCCCCCGGTCGAATCACGAGGTTCCCCACTCTCATCTCATATCGGCTGGGATGCTGTGAAAGTGAAATTTCATTCGACAGCAAGCGGCAAACAGCTAAAGAAGGAGAATGCCAAGAAAAAGCGCAAAAAAGCTAAAGGTTTTTTTCTGCTTCTTTTCTGTCTTGTAAAAAGGGGCAATTTATCTCCGAGAGTGTCTGTGTATCTGAGTGCTCCAGTGTGTGGTGCGGTGTGCCTCGCTTTTTTTTTATAGTTATTAAGTAACTTTTTTCTTACAGATCAGCATCAGCAGAGGAAAAACGCTTGACTTTGACGTGTCTGAATGTTGAAAGGTATTTTTCGGATGATACTTATGTTTGTTTGCTTTTTTTCGCTCAGCTTAGCTAATTCAATTTTCATCTTATGGGTTTTTAATTTGTTTGGAGCTGTTGGATAGTAATTTTCGGTCAGTTTTGTCATATTTGCGTGATGATGCTTAACGATTGAGATTATTATGAAAGTAATTGACAGTTTTGTAATCATACATATTTATACCTATAACTTTTGGCTCCTTGAATAGTGATTATCTTGTTGTATTATTTCCAACTAAAATTGTTTGTAAATCTACTATTTTTATCCTTTTTTGTGCGAAATCCAAAGACTTAGGCAACAAACTTTTTGCGTGCAAATGGCCCGCATCGCATTGTAATTGCCACTCTCACACCCCATATACAGTCGATAAGCGGGGTGGGGGGGCGCCATTTTGCCCGGGCATTATGTAAAATAGAGCAAGCAATTAATTTTCTATGCTCCAGTTTTTGGCGACAAGGCGACTGGGCGACAATTAAAAGACAAACTAGCGATAAGGCGCAGGCGCAGGCACAGGCGCCCGCAGACTCAGTCCAAATGAAAGTAAATTGTTGCATGCCACACCACACCGTACCACCATCCTCTCTGTCCCCTACTTCGACGGCATTCCATTCACTTTGTTATTTTTTAGTTTTTAGTTTCTGTGAAATTTTCCTGCCATGCCTCTCTCGCATGTGCGTACAAAATGATAACGCAATTTATCGCAAAATAGGGAAAGTGAAATTAGAAATGGGCACCGCGAGCGATTTGCATACATATGTAGGTGAGGTGATCTGTGGCACAGACAGACAGCGAGAGAGAGAGAGAGAGGGGGGGAGAGGAGTATGATAAGTGAGGCAATTGCAAAACGAAAGGAAACCATTGGGGTGCCTGATATCGGGGGGCGGTTGGGGCTATTCCCAGAAAGGAATTTTAATTGCTAAAATGACTTGGAGTTGAGGAAATTTTTTTTATTTATTTTTATGGTATTCAGTGATTATGGGCAAAAGAAAGAAACACACTCCATAGAAAGGATGCAGATCAAGAAATAGCAGATAGTTTTAGCAGACAACTCACGAAGTATACAGAAATTGTATTTTATATTGTTATAATTGTATATTACAACCTTTAAAGTTTTTCTTCAGCCTGTCTGTGCATTTCATAAGCCCATTCCCATTCCCCCCTTAAATTCTCATTGAACCATGGCCTCAAACTCCTGGCCAAAGAATTCCCGTTAGCTGTTGAGTTGACCATTTCCGTTGCCTGAATATCTGAATGCAAAAAAATGACACAGAAAATGCCAGAGAAGCAGCAACAGCGACAACCCCTCTGCCTCTGCATCTGCCTTCGTGGAGATCATTAGTGGAATTAGTGGACTGCCCAAAAAAAAGTGCCGTTAGCCAGGATCAGCGGTACAGATAAAGCAACGGGAAACAAGACAATTAACATATTTCACAATTGTCTTCCTCCCTCCCCATTACTACACCCCTTTCCAGTGTCCATTGAAGTGGCAGGAAGGGGTATGTTGTTCCTGCTTGAGTTTCGTTCCTTTTATTGGCCATTTCTTTTGTACTTTCCATTTCTTTTAACGGTAAACACGAAATTCGCTTAAGCTCCAGTTGCAAGGAAGCAGCGGGGCATGCCACACACACACACCAGCAGAGAGGGATGGAATGGGATGGGGGGAGGGATCTTTGACCATTGAATGGGCAGAAGAACCGGTTACTCCCCCCAACCTCATCGTCGCAGTGCAATGTGCAGCGCCCAACGAAAGTAAAAACTCAAGGGCTTGCACTTTCTGCCCAAGCATTCCGTCCGGTCCGCTCCGGTCCGGTCCGGTTCGGTCTGGTCTCCATTTAATCGAAAGGGATGGGGAGATACGGCATCCAATGCCGCAAAGAAAGAGACGGCAAAAGAAAGCAAGGCAATCAAGAAACGTGGCAGCCGGAGGGGGGGGGGGGTTGGGCCATCTGAGGCATGCCATATCCTCTACTTGCAACGCATCGTTAGCCGAAGTCGGAGACTGAAGAGAAGTTGCAAGTTGCAAGTAGAAGCCCAGGCTGTAGTTTCTGTGGCACTGTTGCTGTTGCTGTTGCACTCTCCAAGTTGTGGCTGAAGCCATTGCCGTTGCCGAAGCTGAAGCCAAAGCCGGTTGCATTTTGCTCTGAAATAATTAGTGACCCAATTTCGGTGCTGCGCTGCGCTGCGGCTGTCGCCACACGGAGCGGCATGTTCCGCTTGCCTGAACGGCGACTCGACGTTGCAGCGTTGCAAGCAAATTGTTGGGCGCTCTCTGTGGTGTTGGCGTATTTTGTGGCATGCATGCAAAGAAAGTGGTTTTCATTTCTTTTCAGCGCACACACACACACACACACACACACACACACCCCGCACTCTCGTTTCGCTTCTCGACTCGTACTCGTACTCGAAATGCGGCTCAATCAAAAAAAATACGAAATACGAAAAATACGAACGAACTACAACAGACAGCATACAGCCCATTGATCTCACTGATTTTCCATGATTTTCTTGATATTTTCAAATCAACTTTGATTGCGGCTAATGAAGAGGTCTTGGCGGCACCACCACTGCAGCACTGCACCACTGCACCACAGAGCCGCAGATGAATGCAGATTCGAGTGGCAATCCATTTGAGTATTCGAGTGGATGGTGCCAAATGGGTTTTTGTGGTGTGTGTGTTCCAATATGAACAAGCCGACAATTGTCTCGAAGGGTGGGGAGGGGAGGGGGATGGGATGACTGGCTTGACTTTTCAAGGGTTAAGAGAGCTGCTGACAAAGGGAAATGGAAAGAAATCGAATTGAAATTGAATTGAAAATTATTCAGAGTTTGAAACGAATATGAAAAAGCACTTGGTGCTTGCTTTGTGGTCGGTTTGATTAGAGAAAATCAGGAAAAGCAACAAAATGAGTTGAGGAAAATGAAAACAAACAGGCGGATAATTCTTTGGGATCTTGTTGGCATATAGCTCTCATATATACATAGCTCTCATATATTTAATGCCGTTTTTATTCGAAATTCTTTTCTAATTTGTGCCTGGTGTTGGTTGGAACACAAAAAAAATCTATTTTCCAAAAACCCCCGTTTGGCTGCCAATGAAAGTTTGTTTTCTGGTTTTTCTTTCCTTTCTTTCTGTTTGCCTGGCTGACATTTTCACGCTGCCATGGAAAAACTGCGTGAAAATTGCTGAAGGCGGCGAGACAATTGCCGTTAATTTGAGATTGTCGCCAAGTTCCAGAGGCAGAGTCTCAGTTGCAGTTCCCCATCCCAGAGACACAGAGACACAGCAGCAGAGACAGAGATCTAAAAGAGATCTTAGAGATCTGGGAGATCTGAGAGTGAGCTTGCTGCAAAAGAAACCAGTAATTATGGCAGCAAGTGGCCCAGCTTCTTTCACTATGAGAATGTATCTCTTGGCGTGCTGTTGTGTATCTGTGTATCTGTTTGTGTATGTGTGTATGTGTCTGTGTGGAATCAATTAAAAGTATTGGCAGGCGCTATGTTTGGGCAGCGATGACAAGTGGCAATGGCGCACATGGCGTATGAGCAATGCAGCAACCCACTTGGCCAAAGGCAGCAGCGCGCGTGCTGACTGCCAGAGATACACAGACGAAAGTATCTGCAGATAGTATCGTGTGTGTGTGTGTGTGTGTGTGTGTGTGTGTGTGTGTGTGTGTGTGTGTGTGTGTATGTGCGAGCGAAATTGTTTTCATGCACTATCCAAAGTGGAGCAGTTTTTGAACAAAGCAATTCGCAATATTAATCAAACAGTAGCAGAAAGAGCAGCAGCAGCAGCGGCAGCAGCAGCAACACATGTGAGTGTATGGAAAACTCTACAATTGCAACAACTGCAACATAAGCCACACACTGCCAATGCCACTGCCACTGCCCCGCGACTAAGACAGCGAATGAGAAGCGGCACACGGGTAATTTCAGACTTTCATTCGCGCGAAACGCGATGAAATTTCACCAGCAGCAGCGACAGCAACACCAACAGCAGCAACAGCATCAGGCACAAGAGCAACAAACATGAGACACCAGAACCAGAGCCGGCAAAAGCTGCAGCCTGCTGAAACTTGAATTTGAAGTTTTTGTTTCCCCTCCAGTGGGTGGGTTCTCCCTCCCTCCTCTCGCTACCCTTCAACGAGTATTGCAAGATTTGAGAGCTATGCAAATCCAAATTAAGCTTAATGAGCCAAGGGTTCCACATCTTTAGATCCATCTTCAGTTCAGCTCCAGTTGCATGCCTCAGCAGGCAGCTAGCAACAGCATTTTCAAGAGCAGCATATATAGTGCTCGTACTCGTACCCCCTCTTTAACTATCCATTAATAATGGCCATATTTCCGCATAATGCGTCTCGACTTTCTTCTAAATGCATCAGTTGTTTATATATCGTATATTTTGGCATCTCTTTTTCAACAGAAGTGATTGCAACGCTTCTGTAAGCAAGTGGAACTTGCTTTTTGGGAGGTACTGATATCATATCATAAATGTTTGAGTGCTTAATGGGTAGATTTTAGGCTATCAATTATGAGGAATTTGTGAGCCAGGAAAGGGTTGAGGCTAAGAGGTGCTGCCTTGAAGGTCACAGAAATATATCAGAGTAAGGTTTTAAGGTTTTATGGTTTTAATACCAAAAAAATTAAGATATTTTCAAAAAAAACGAATGATGACTTGCGTTCCTTATAGAACATATTTGAAACTGGTGCAATGATCAGTGAAGCCTTAAGATCCTTTATGCCTTTTTCAATTTAAGTAGGGCTTTTCGCCAGGACTTTGCCAGGGCAAAGGAGGCGTCTAACGATTGCTTACACATTCAATCTTATTTCATGTATAATTTTGGTTATTTTTTAAGATAGGAATAAATAAGTTTAACTAAATAATCATAAATATATATAAAATTGAAAGGAAACTGTACATCCTTGGACAATATGTATATGAATATGGATATTATAGCACACAAAGAGTAGCAAATGAATGATCGTCAATTCGATCGATCCTGTCTCACTTTTATCCACTCACAGATCACAGATACCTTTGCCAAATGCAAAAACAAACAAATAACTTTAAAAAAAATCCAAAAAAAAAACAAATTCCATTGAGCTGAAACTGAAACTCCTTGACAAATCCCTCGTCACTTGTCTTGTCGATCGTGTCGATCATGTCTTACCTTCGGGCACAGTAAATCCTTGGGGGCTGATCAGATCTGGCTAATCCCTTTGGCTGGAGTGGATGGCACAGTGGCGGATCACGTAGGAAAGCTGATTCCTTTCTTAATTGGATTGGATCGGATTGGATCTTATGGGATCTGATCTGATCTCGAATCTGTTCGTTCGAAGCACAAATTGAAAAAAAGAGTAAAGTGTTTTTTTATTCCAATTTCTGCATACGGGTTATATATTCGGGGGACACAGCGAACACGGGACGCGCAGCGGGTCGCGATGAGCTTTGGTCGCTGGACAGGACGCACTCGATGGAGAGCCAGAAGACGACTCTTCGCACACAAACGTTGAAATGAAAATGCGGCCCGGCCGTATCTCTAACCAAGATTTTATATCGCGTGAAAGTTTTGACCCCTTTACGGCTGCTTCGCTCGAGCGGTGTCTGAGACAAGGCGGAGAGACTATATCGTTGGCGAAAGAGAGTGCGCACTGCTTATATATATCTCTCTCTCGCTGGAGCGACACACACTCTCTCACTCTCTCTCTGCAGATGCTTCTCTGCCCCTCTGCTCTGCTCTCTCTCGCTCTCTCTCTGCGGGTCTCTGCTAAATGCAAAATATGCCGTTTTCGGCTATTCTTTGGCTCAAAACACGATCCGATCCAATACGAACCGAACAAGTTTCGGGCCAACTTTTCATTTCAGGCCGCTTTCTGTGCGGCTCTTTCCTGCGGTTGCATTGCCGGGGTATTTTTGGCAACAAGATGGAACCCCCCCTCCCCCCCACCATCGCCCATCGCCCTGCTTGTGTCAAGGTAACTGGTGACGTCGGGGCACACCACGATCGAGCCACTACCTCAACGATTGCCTAATTTCGATTGTTATTCGTAAAGGGTCCACGTCCGGCTTTGGCGTTGGCTTTGCTTTTGGCTCTGAGTCAGCTAACGGGGCTCTTCGGTTTGGGCCTGACGCCTCTTGTTATTCTGGCCAATGCATTGGAAAATTAAATTATGATTATGCAATGCGCCGCCACCCCCCCTCGCCCCCTCCTAATGACATAATGCATATGTAATTATTGTTAACGGATTGCTTGCTTGTTTTTTGTTGTCTTTTTTTTTGGGTTAATTTAACCTTTGTGTGTGCGTTAATAAATTTAATAAGTTTATTAAGTCATTTTATTGTCCGCCTGCTCCTGCACTTTTCATAAAAGAAATCATTTCGAAATGTTTGGAATTTGTTTTGCCCTTGTTTTGTCGTTGATTTATCTTCGAATGAGCCTGTTCGTTGCTTAAGTCTTTTGTTTATTTCTCGAGAGAGAAATTAATTGAATAAAAGTGAAATATTTGATTGTTTTATTTGCACAAATGTTGGGCTTGTGATTCTTTTGTTTATTTTATAGGTTCTCAAAAGAGATTCCCCTTGAGAACTGTGGATTGTGAAAGTTTTCTCCATATTCCATTGTTATTTAAATAAGTTAAAGAATCTCAAGAATTTTACGAAAATCAATGCAGTTTTTTATTATTATTTTATAGGAATATTTTTGAACATTTGATACACAACTTAAATTTAATTACATTAAATTATGCTGCAAGAAACTTTTGTTATTATAAATGATTAAAGATTGTTTAACAAAACGCAAAAATTAAATGATTTCTGGCCAATTTGTGAGTGCCTTGGGTTATGCCAGGTAATTCTCCGCATTGCACAACTGAAACGAAAAGAAAAACCAAACCAAGAAACCAACAAACAAATAACTTTGTGCCAATTTGGATCAATTACCAAAAGCAAATGTGTCACCTGCCACCGCCGCCAGACTCCATTTGGGAGATATTTTTTTTGGCCAATTTCCGATGATGAAATGGCACAAAAATGCGGCACAAGCCGGCACATACACTCGCAGATGATTAAATAGAAATGCCCAAATAGGAAAGAGAGAGATGCCAAATACCAAATGTATCTACGACAATTGATCCGTTTCGAGGCGGAGCCCAGTCGCAAGAAAGTAATCTTGAGGAACTTTCATTTGACCAAAGCACCTTGGCTGCCCAAGCGATGACAGCATGGTTGGGGAGGGTCTCGGCCCTCTTTTGCTCTGGGCCAGACCAAAAGAAATCGAAAGTTCCGTGTGCGCGTGCGTGCGTACGGTCGCTCGCTCTGGGAGTTTCGATTTCATGCAGTGCCAATCGCAGCCCAGCCCTGCCCTGCCTTGGATCCGGGGTGATTCACCCATGGGGCCAGACATGGCATCGAATGACGTAGATCCTCTGCAATAGCAACAGCACCAGCATAAATGCGTTTGTTTGAATTCAAAATAATGTTTTTGTGATTCGCAGTGGTTACGCTGGTAGCCCCTGCCATCCGCCATCCCCCATCCGACAACCGTCATCCAAAATGGAATTGGGTCAGGGACGTGCCTGGCATGCTAATTGAGTTACGGATATGCCTCACGGCCTGACGCATCTCGATCTCGATGGATTGTACGTGGGCAGGCCCAGGCCCAGATCCAGCTCGGTTTCGGTTTCTGTTTCTGTTTCGGGTTTGTTTTGTCTTTTCTTTCTAGAAAAATGAAGCCCCGAATCGCGGCGGTTGGGAAAGGCAATGGTTTTGTGCGGTGAGAACTCAGATGTGATGTAATTCGGTAAGGGAAAGTAAGGCAATAGCTAGAAAAGAGTCAGGCATTCCTTTAACTTAACTTTTTGTGTGCCAATGGCATACATTTATTGAATGATTAACAGCTCTCGATTTGCGTATATTCAAATTTCCACTTACTCTCACTCGCACTCTTTCTTTGAATTTGCCTAAATTATTTTTAAAGCAAAGGCTCCTCCCTCTATAAATGTGCTAATTGGAACCATATTTCTGTACTCTAATCAACAGATATTTAAAGGCCAACAACTGGAATCTCTTAAGATGGAAAATCCTCCCTTGGATGGTAGTTTTCTGTTGCAGAAAAGATCCACTAAAATATGCAAATATTCCCACTGTCTGTGGGGCACCTTTTACAATTTACTTAACACTTTATGCAAACATAAAATAAAAACTAGATAAAAAACTATATTAAAAATGAAATAAAAGTTTGTCCAACACTAAACGTGTTTACCATTTCCCCTAGAAAATTTGTATCTTTCGGCTGTTTCCTACATTTCTCACTTGATTTTGGAGAACAATGGCCCGAGGTAATCCCGAGTTCATTCAGTTAGTTTTTTTGAGTTATTTTTGGAAGAGACAGAAACCTGTTGGCCCACGGTGGTTTGCACGATTCGGGAGGGAGTATCTTTCTCCCACCTTCTACCTTCTTCGATGGCAGTGCAGTTATAACGGAGCACAATTTAAACTCTTATTGTTTATCGACAAATTATTGTCGACTCTGGCCTGGCCCCAACAATGTCAATCATTATGCAAGTCCCCCAAGCACGGGTCTCCCGATCTCCCGGTCAACGAGCTCAATGGAATCACCTCTGGGGCCCGATCGCTCTACAGATCTGATCTCCACTCTTTTTACTTTCCATTTCTTTTGTCAGCCACTGCTGCTGCCGCTGCTGGGCCACAATTTGTTGAGTGTTTTTATGGCTTTTATTGCTATTGTTGGAGGCTTTTCCGTTGTTGGGTTGGGTCTGTCGCCAAGCCCTAAAACACATTTATAAAGACAATGAACCTTTGGAGCTTCGGACGATGGTGAATGCTGGCGAATAAGGGCTGCTCCACTCCAGACTGTTGTCAGTGCAGATCAGGTGCTCTGCCACTATGACTGTTGAATAATTTGTTTAATGTTTGGCAAAAAAATATACATATATATTGGCTGTATCTGGGGAGAAGAAAATGCAGAGCTGTCTTGCTGAATAATCATGATTTTTGTTAGAGCTTTAGCTAATGATTCTAAAAAGTATTATTGTTTCATTCGGATGGAATTGGGTTCAAAATGTTGTTTATTTATCGGATAATTTATTGAAAAGGAACATTAATCAATTTATTGGATGGATAATTGTACTTTTTGATATTTTAAAATATATTAAACGGGGGGATACTGGTCTAAATAATTATTGTACATGATAGTTATTTTTCAAAATTATTCCAAATTGTTAAGTATTTGTTTACGACCCAAATATTTGTACCAATAATTATTTCTAAGGATTATTTCCAGAAGTGATCTGAAATTAAAATAACTTTCGCTTAATTTCAATGATAATTTTCGGAATAAAATTAAAAAAAAAAATATAAGACATGTAAATCCTATTTTATTTGGATAAAATTTCGTCAGTATGAATTCCCTTCTTGGGACAATCGGTAAACAATAATCTTTGCTACACAAATTTCGAACGTTATTACTCCCACGAAGACGCTACTTCATCCGTGAATTTCTCTCAGTGTCCACGAAACTTGTCAATTGATTTTGGCTTTGGTTTCGGTCTTGCGGTGTTTCGGCTGCTGCGCCCTTTTTGCCATATCTTCTGCTGATGTTGGGCCGCATAAATGGGCGCTTAATTATTATTTTATGCATATGACTTGTGTACGGGTCGGGTTCGGGTACGGGTACGATTTGCGGATGGGAGTCGAGCCATGGCCGGAGCCTGAGTCATGCGCCATATATCACTTTCACTCGCCAAAAGCCAAGAAATGCCAAAAGCAAAACGGCTAAAATCTCAATCGAGCATCGAAAAGCCCGAGACAGAGCCACAGAGCCAAAGTCAGACGAAAGACGAAAGACATAGCCAAAGGCGTGTCTGGGGTCTGGAGTCTGGGGCCAAGGAACAGCTACGCTACAATACATGTGTACATGTGCCACATGCAACATTACAAGCCTGGATCAGCTCTTTGGCTCTTTTGTTGGACTCCGCGGATGTCAATTTGCATTTAATTGCGAGAGACAGAGTCGAGAGCTAAGCCCCAGCATCAGCATCAGCTCCATTCAGCTCCGATCCGATCCCAAGTCGAGAGCTGCAGTTGAAAGGCGTTGAAAGGTCTCTGTGTCCGGCTTATGTCCGATATGGCCGATTGCATAAGCTCCATATAGAAAAGAGAGTTTTTTTTTTGTTAAAAATAGTTTTCTAAAGCCTTTCCTGTGTACAAAGGCCGAGCATCCATCAGCTCGATTGCTGGGCTTTGTTTGCTGTCGATCGAAGACCAATTTCCAATTCCACAAAGTTTTTTTTTTTTGGGGGGGGGGGGGCTATCAATATTGATACAAGACATTTGGAAGTTTACTCGTGTATGTGTATCTTTTGGGCTAGGCTAGTCTCTCCGTTTAGCACAAGAAACACTCGACGATCGATTCGATTCGATTCGATTTTCACTTTCGTTTCACACTGTGGCACTATATCTTCCTCTATATAGACACCGATATCTGGCTGTATGCGTATGCAAATTAGGTAGCGACAGCGACAACAAGGCGCAGAAATACCGTAAATGGCCAACAGCAAAATCTCTGCTACAGATAGAGAGATACACAGACAGAGAGAGAGAGAGATACACACGGAGATACACAGATACAGATAGTGGACGCAAGTTAAGCGGTTGTATTTTTTTTGGTTTTTTTTTTGGAAAAATGAAAGAGAAATTGTGCTCGGTCCAAGTCGAGATATTTGGGAGTTGCTTTTGTTGTTAAAAATATGCTAATTGGTGCGCAAGCTGAAGCTAAAAGATACAAATGTCTGGCTCATAACCCATAAGCATGAGCATTATGATTTAATCTATCTATGAGTGGCCGCCATTTGCAGATACTTATTCTAGGAATGACATGGGAATACGCAGTGACATAATCAACAAAGAATCATATCAGTTTAACCCCCCACTCCCCCCAGAGCATCAAAGAGTTGTCAATAGCTATACCAAATTTCTGCTAATTTCTCGAGCGATTAAGCCCCCGCTGTTTTCGGTTATGGGAATATATTATATTATAAATTTGCAAAGCGGAAACCATAAGATACATAAACGATCCGATGCCCATGTGTGTGTGTCTTTGGCTTTCTTTCAATCTTTCTAAAAGTTGTGTAACGTAACGCTTTGTGTTTTAGGATTCATCGTTGACGTTGCGCAACCCCGTTTCGGAAATATTCGAAAATGCATTAATCAAATCGAAGCCAAACGGTTTTTTTCTTCGGTGGAGAATCAATGTGTGAGTGAGCCCAGAATGCGGCGGGCTTTGGAGCGTATAAAGTGAAAAGATTTCTGGGGGAATTTGACACCCATTAAAACGGTTCGGTTTTGGTTGTTGCGTTTCGGCATTTTGCTTTCATTTAGAGCCAAGAAACCATCGTTAATTGATATTAAAACGTGAAGTCGACTGGACTGGACTTTTGGCTGGGGCCCATTTATGATTGCATTTTAATGCTATTTATTCAGTCGGATATTGGAGGGATGGGACAAGGAGGGGATACACATGGGTCGCTGGGCCCTCGACGAGGGCTATCATTAGGCAACAGCAGCAGCAGCAGCGGGTTACTTAATGACCCTAAGCCAAAAGACCTCCAGCCATTCGGTGGGTTGTAAACTGTGAAAGAGAAATGGCCGGGCGCAAGAAAGAGATGCGGAGAAAGCATCGCTGCCAGCCAGCCAGTGGCAGCAACCCAACTGCAACAATTCGCTAACCCAGCCAAACAATCACAGAGACAGCAGCAGCAGCAACAAGAGAACAGCTACATATGCATATGTATGTATGTATGTATGTATCTCTAGATATGCAAATCCATTCATTCGCTGATTACTTTCGATTGCTGTACTGTGGAAAGGTTGATGTGATGCTTTGGCTTTGGCTCTGGCTCTGCCTTGCCACGGTGTTCACGGTGTCTGATTTGATTGGTTTGCATATGAATTAACATGTAAATTGTATAGATTGTTGCACTGATTGGCTTTAAATTCAATTGTAGCTCCTTAGTTTTGAGTAAAACAGATTTAAATTAACCTTTAAATCAAAAATAGATTTTGTAACGGGAATTTTTTCATCTTTAAATAACGTTCACCCATAATCAGTGGCGCCACCTGTAGGCATGCCTAGCAAGCACTAATAAAGTAAAAATGGTAAAAACTTTCCATTAATAGTTTATTTAGTTTAATTAATAATTCAATATATCAGAAAAATAATATTTTTTGTGGAATTTTCGTCAGAAATTCCGATTCTCAAATTTATTTAGCCGTGTCTTACACCAAAGTGTTCGCAGTGCTCTTTTCAAAAACTTTACAGCACTGTGCCAATCAGCTGTTGGCTCCCGCGACTTTCAACACATTTCGCGCCAAAACACAAACATAAGAGTGTGCGTTTTCATATTGCTTTTGGTTGTTTTTATTATTAAATCAAAAGAAGTGACCCAGAAACATGAGCGAAACTGTTTCAGAAACTGCAGCAGCTGCAGAAAATGACGAGCAAGCAGACGACTCAATGGAAAAGCTGCAAATGGAGGAGGAAGACGAGAAGAACGTTTCCGCTGAAGATTTGTTGGGTGGCAAAAGTCTGATGATGTCGGACAGTGAAAATGAAGAGATCTCCGACGCAAAGGACCAGAAAGTGGCGTCCAAGAGCAGGAGGCAGCGATTTCTGGACAGCGATGAAGAGGAGGATGGAAAATCAGTGCAGGAGAAAGAGGTGAACCAGTCAGAGGCACAGATATCCCCCATATCCAGAAGGCAGCGTCTTCCAGACAGTGATGACGAAGGTGAACCCGATAAGGCAGATGAGCAGATCTCTCCCAAATCCAGTAGGCAGCGCTTTCCAGACATTAATGAAGATGAGGAAAATATGGCCCCCACAACTAAGAAGAAGATATCTGCCATCATCGACACGGACAGTGAGGAAGAGCTACAGGCAGAGGACAAGCCAAAGAGAAAGAACAAGCTGGCAATGAAAAAGAAACAACGAATGGACAGTGATAGTGACAGCGACAGCCACAGCCATGACGGATCCCAGAAAGAGCAAAGCGATGAGAAAACTAGTCCTCCAAAGAACAAACTCAAAGGTATAGTCGACTCTGAATCCGAACCGGAGCCAAGCAATGGAGAGGAGTCCGGCGGAGAGCAGGAGAATGCCACTGATGTCCACCCCGAGGCACCCAAGAAAGCCAAGGCCGTGCGGGTAAGTTTTCCCCTTCAATGGAGATTGGAAAATGCATTAACCAAATTCATATTCCCCATTTCCCTAGGCATCGGCCAAAAAAGCGCTGGACACTATGCAGGCTATTCAGAGCGAGCAACAGCGGCTGCATCGCGAGGCGCACATCAGTGTGCCCTACCACCAGCCTAAGCCACGTACCCTGAAGGAGTTTCTTAGCCGCCGCACCATCAATGCGCCTCTGGCCACGGCCATGGCCGGGGGAAGTCCCATGCCCAGCAAAGAGCCAAGGAAATCGATGTGCCTGCGCATGAACAGAGAGGAACTGGAGGCATATGCGTAAGTACTAGAGAATCTCCACCGGAAACTTGGGTATCATTATTTTTACATGTGCAGAAAACTAATGGACGATCGCGCCAAGGAGGCCACAGAGTTTTTCAAATCAGAATCGGAACCCGAAGATGAGGATGGGTCGGATGACAATGAAGCGCCTGTGGAGATGAAAGATAATCCCGGTGTAATGGATGAAGCATTGGGTGATACTGGAGATATTTTAGAAGAAATGGAGAAGCAGTCGGAAGAAATAGCAATTGAAGAGATCGTGAAAGACGTTGCCATGGAGGAGGATAAGGAGGAAGAGCCAATAGCATCTACTTCTGCTGCAGCTGCCCTTAGGTTCGCGGAGATGAGCGAATGTCTACCAGAACCAGGGGTAGGAATATCCCACAAAGACTGCCTCGTCACGGAAGTTGTAGAGCTGCCTAGATTGGATTTGAGTACTATTACCACCACGCCGCCTTCTAAGCCCGCTACTCCCCGGATAAGCGAGGCCATTCGACAGCTGAAGATCGAGAAAAGCATGGATGTGAGTCCGTCGTTGAAAGGCGATTCCACAATGCTGATTGATCTGGAAACGGGCGACATGTTTGCCAAAAAACCAACCGGAGTTGACAATTTGCTGGAACGTCTGATGAAAACCCGAGAGGCCAAGAAGCACAAGACCACGGAGACTGTCAAGTGAGTAAAAGATGTCACCATTTAACACGCTCAACTAACTCCAATTTCCATTTAGCATCCTGTCTACGGCGCATGGCAAACTGGAGATGTCCAAGGTGAACATTCACTTGCATGAGGAGGAGCCCGTCAACAAGGATGCCACGCCCGGAGCGGCCTACGTGAAAATGCAAGAGCAGCTCAAGTCACGCATCACGCAGAAGCGCATGGAAGATCTGCGCAAAAAGCAAGCAGAGGAGGAGGAAAGGGCAGCAGAAGACGACGAAGAAGAAGGCATGGATGTTGATGAGGAGTACGAACCGGATGAAAAGCCTTGCCCCTCTCAAGTGGCAATCAATGAGGACGAGGAGATAGTAGAAGAAGGCGAGGAAGCGGCATTGGATGAAGCTGATGCTGAAGAGGATGTTCAATTAGATGCTGAAGTGGACGAGGAGGTGGCACCTGAATCAGAAGGTAGCAGTGAAAGTGAAGAAGAAAGTGAGCCAGAAGAGGAGAATCCTGCGGGAAAGAAGAGGAATAGAATCATCAAAGCCTTCCAGGACGATGAAAATTCCGATGAAGATGACTTGGATCTTCTGCAGACTCCAAAGCCCCCCAACAATGCCACACCCATGACGGCCACTCAGCTTCAACTGTCCGCCCACAAACTCTTCGATGCGGAGACCCGGCGCACTGCCAGCGATGAGGAGAACGAACTGCTCGACCTGTGCTCTGGCCAATTCCCGCAATCCCAAATGGTCTCCTCAGCAGCTCCCTCCACGGACACGGCGCTGATCAGTCAGATTCCCATGACACAATTCGGAATGGCAAGTAGCCAAGCCCCCGACGAACTGGAGTCCCTCTGTTCAGGCACCTTTGCGACGCAGCAGCCCACGCAAAAGACAGAACTGCCTGAAGAAGACTCCCAGCCGCTGCAGATAACCAACAAAATTGTGTCCAGTGATGAGGAGACAAAGGAGGAACACCTTGAGACAGAGAAGCCGCGTAACAAAAAGCTCACCAAGAAAAAGCCAAAGAAAAGGGCTTTGGGCTTCTCCGATGACGAAGAGAGCGATGCCGAGGACAACGACGAGGAGGATGAGGAGCCGCTGAAAAGCGACGTCGAGCCAGTGGAGGAGATACCCGAAACCTTTGTCGACTATGACTCCGAGGAGAATGAAATCGTGGTTCAAATGACCAAAAAAGACCGCAAACTGCGAGCATCTAACTTTGTAGAAAAGGAAGCGGAACTATCCGAGTCCGAGTGGGGCTCTGCCGACGAGGACGAGAAGAACATGGATACCTATGACATAGAGATGGGCGATGAAGATCAGTTCGATCGGGAGAAGCTGCGCAGCGAACTCGGACAGATTCATGCGTAAGTATAAACGTAGGAGAGACTTAACAAACAGATGTCATTGGGATTTCCTTCCTTCACAGACGGAAAATGCTTGACCAGGACATACGGGAGGTGCGTAAAATCAAGGAAATGCTGTTTGAGGAAGATGAGGGAGCCGTACGACAGCGCCAGTTTCGGTGGAAGAATGTCGACAGTGGTTTCAGCCTGGAGGATCAGCAGAGCACTGAGAACGGTGAGGCCAACGAGGGCAGTGGCGATGAGGAGAACGAGCACATGTGGCGAAAGATTCGCTATGAACGCGAGCAGCTCCTACTGGAGAATGGTCTCAAAACGGTAAGATCCAGATCCACTGTCTCACAGCCATCAGTTGCTAAATTTGTATTATTTAGGAGACTGTCACGCCCCTATCTCCAGCCGTGGCCAACAACACCAGCAATTCGGGCAACTCCATTCGTAGACTGAACATAATCACAGCCAAGAAGACCACGGTGGAGATGAAAAAGAGCTCCCCATTCCTGATCTCAAAGGCTGTGACTGGCAGACAGCAAAAGAGCACGGTACGTGGCTCCTTCCTGGTGCGGGACAGCGAGACGCTCACCAAACTAGCTGGATTGACCAAGGGAGGGGCTGGCGATGTCGACGGAACAGCGGGAACTGTTTCCGTGAAGACGGCCAAGGCCAAGAACTTTGTGTTTGCCACGCTGACAGAGGAGGAACACGAGGTAATAGTTTTTCCTACATCTCTCATTTATTTCCAATCACTATAATGTACATTTTCGTCCTTTAACAGAATCAGAAGCGCAAGGCGGCTGATTTGCTCAATAGCAGCAGTGAAACGGGAGTTAATTTCATGAAGAAACCGCGGCTGGAGCCACGTCGGGAGAAGTGCCTTATTGATCAGCTTCTTTAGTATATAGTTGTTTTATTTTTAATTAATTAGCTATAAATAAGATTAAAAAAATAGTAATTTTAAGTCGTTTTAAATAAAAACCACATTTCCAACACGCTTTACAACACTGCTCTAGTGTGACCACCCAAAAGGACCGTATTGCGAGACGCCTAAAATCTCACAACACATGAACATGTTTACATATATTTGTAAGCTAATTTATTTCCAAATTTATACGTGAATATGTGAGTGAATCGTTTTTTACACGTCTCTGTGCATTTCCGGAGCAGTGAGAACAAAGGCTTCGACGCCCAAAAACGCCCCCGCCCTATCGAGTTGCGTGTAGGCATCGTTAAGTTAATCTAATCTGAGGCTAACCAGACAGCCCAGCGACTGCGCTGCCCCGGACCTTCAATTTTATAAACTGTACGAAGCCGGCTGGGACAGCGGCGAATCATTAAACATTTGCCAGAGGACGCCGCCGGACGCTGAGCGCAACGCCACCGTCGTGCAATAAATAAACAAATAAAAACTCCCATTACCATAACGACACAATGGTGGTCGCGTCGAAGCTCAGTCAAGTATTTAGCTACCAAAACTGGGTGCATGCCGTCTCCGGTGCTGCCGTAAGTGCATAAATATTTGCCGGTTAAAGGTCAAATCACGCTAATTACCATATCAACATCTTTTTGTAAACAGGGTGGCTGCATAGCCATGAGCACCTTCTACCCACTGGACACGGTGCGTTCCCGCCTGCAACGTAAGTTTGGCCGCTGTAAGGCACTGACCGAGCCCGGCAACCAATCTCAATGGCCAAGATAAGCCATAAGAGGCTCACAGCACAAACATAGATAATAAGTATTATTATTGGGAGAGTTCAAACTCCAGCTAGACCCACTACTAATCCATTTCCCCCCGCTAATCCAATTTCGTGGCTTGTGTTTAGATGAGATATGATGGTCATGGTCTGCTTTCGAACCATATCGATGTGTCCCGTCCTAGTAATATGCACTCCTTGAGTGTGTGCTCTCTCCTCCATTTGGCATAGAATATAATGAACGTGGGCATTGCTTTGCTAAATTGAATAGTAGAATAGTATGGGGCTAAGACGTCAATAACCTTTCTCAAAATTGGGTACGGTAATTATCATATTACGGTCCAAGGTTCAGTTGGTAGCTTTACTTTCTATATTCGTGACCCATTAACTTAGCGTAGAATCGGAAGCCACAATACTAACGCATTTTCCCTTTGTCTAATTTCAGTGGAGGAGACTGGTGAGGTGCGCAGCACCAAGCAGATGATCAAGGAGATCGTTCTGAGCGAGGGTTTCCAGTCGCTGTACCGCGGACTTGGACCAGTTCTTCAGAGCCTGTGCATTTCAAACTTTGTTTATTTCTACACATTCCATGCCCTCAAGGCGGTGGCCTCGAATGGCGCGCGGTCGCAGCAAAGCGCGTTGAAAGATCTGCTGCTTGGCTGCATCGCTGGCGTGATTAATGTCCTTACGACCACTCCCTTCTGGGTGGTCAATACGCGGCTGCGCATGCGAAACGTGGCCGGAACTTCGGATGAGGTCAACAAGCACTACAAGAGTCTCGTGGAGGGACTCAAGTATGTGGCCAAGACAGAGGGTCTCGCCGGCCTGTGGTCGGGCACGATTCCCTCTCTGATGCTCGTCTCGAATCCTGCGCTGCAGTTCATGATGTACGAGCTGTTGAAACGGAACATTATGACCTTCACCGGTGGAGAGATAGGCAGCCTGGGCTTCTTTTTCATCGGGGCCATTGCCAAGGCCTTCGCCACGGTGCTGACCTATCCCCTGCAGTTGGTGCAGACCAAACTGCGTCATCGCAGCAAGGAGGCGACAGCTGCACCCTCAACGTCCCGACAGGCGGGCCAAAGAAGCGAGAGTACTCTCGAGATGATGATCAGTATATTCCAGCACACAGGTGTTCGAGGTCTGTTCCGTGGCCTGGAGGCCAAGATTCTCCAGACCGTGCTCACTGCCGCGCTCATGTTCATGGCCTACGAGAAGATTGCCAGAACTGTCGGCCTGCTGCTCAAGAGGAATACATAGGAGGCTCTAGTCTACATAATTTTACTAATTTAAGTGTAGGTGTACACACGCATGACTTAGATACGGTTATGGCCAGCATACACTCCAAAGTTAGTCGTTAAGCGATGATGGAATAAAGAAAGAACAAACTTAACGAGGAACTTCAGTAATATTTTATTCATTCTGCACAGCAGGAGAGGCGGCGGAAGCTTCGTCAGTCTCAGCGGTAGGTTCGTCCTTGTCTGAGGCCTCGGCTGCTGCTTCATTGGTCTTCGCTTCCTCCAGAGACTTCTCCTCAGACTTGGTTTCGGCGTCACCATTCGATTTCTTCTCGCTCTGATTGGCCAGCTCGGCCAGGTTGTACTTTTTGGCCTCCAAGTAGTTGTCGATCACGCTGAGCAGGCACCAGCCGCGGAGTACCTCCACAATAATGGACTTCTTGGCTTGCTTCAGGTCCACTTTGTTTCCGACGTTCTTGGCGTTGACCAATTCGGCCAGGTCGAGTATTATCTGGTCACGTTTGATCTGTTGGTTGTAGCGATGGTTAAATATAATCCCATAGCTGGTGGGCTCCTTCAGGAAATGCTTGTCGAAGAGCGGCCCGGCCGCGGCGATAATGTCCGGCATATTGGCGCGACAAACGGCCTCAATGGGGACCAGGCGCATGACAAAGCGCGACATCGACTTGCCAGTGGCGGTTATATCGTCGACAATGTGTTTACCCAGACCAACGGGATCGTCCAGGAGAGTGCGTATAAAGATACAGTTGGTGGTGCCGGTTTCCACGTTTTGAAAACGCACCTTGCGCTGCGTGAGAGTCTCGCGGCATTTGGCAGCAGCCGCTTCCAAGTCATCATCGTCGTCGCTGGTCGATCCACTACCCTTTCCAGACTCGCCAACAGCTGCATCTGCCGTTTTCTTTTCCTCAGACTGTTTCTTTTCGGGCTCTTTGGGCTGCTCGGGACCGTACAGGATGTCAGCGTAATGGTTCAGCAAGTTGTAGCATTCGCGCACGCATCCCTTCTCGTTGATGTTGCAGGTGGCGAAAAAACCGCGCTGGCCGGCCTGGAGCACCTGCTTGTTGCCCTGGAAGTATTTTTTCTTATTTTTCTGATGGTATTTGCTATTATTCGTCATTTTTGATTTCTTATTTGTCGGTTCCATCAGAAAAAGCACAATTTACCGGTCTACTTTGATTTTAATGTGACCGCACAAATCCCAAATTATCCGTGCTGTTAGGATTGTTTATATACAAAAAGAAATTTGTTTTATTTTTATTTATTGCTTATTAGTTTACTGACACGCTCAGACGATGCACTCTCACTCTCTCACCACATGCTTTCACATATGTTCTTATTCGCTTCAATTGAACATTAAAGATTAATCTCGATCACTGTCCAACACTATGGAAGCGTCGCTCTTGGAGCTGTTTCCCCGCTTTGACGACTTTAAAGATCTGTTTCAAAAAGAAGTTGAGGCTCGTTATATATTCAAAAAAGCAACAGACTACTTGGAGCGGATAAAGTCCAACGATACTGCTGGCGAGGATGAGGAAATTCGATATCTGATATGTGCCCTGGTGGACAGAAACTGGGAGCGCATACACACCGGCCATTTCAGCAGTGTTCCTCTAACGATACGGAAAATCTATGCTATTGCGTGTTTCTTTAAGGTGAGACGTATATTCCACCTTACTTGTTGACTAATGGTAAAATTGCAGATATTCTTCCTACTCCTGGAAAGCACAGATCCTAGGCAAAAGGAACAATGCAGTGGGATACTGGACGAGGCCCAGCTGCTCGGCTGCACGGAGGACTGGACGGACCTCAAGGAAGCCCTCATGGACTACTTGGATAAGGGCCAAGAGGAGACTACAGAGCCATTGCCCATTTTGGCGACTATGACCAGAGTTTCGAGCTCCTGTGATATACCTCAGCTTGATGCTCCTGGATTGAATGAGTTTCAATCGAAATGTTTCCAACCACAGCAGCCCACGCTTCTGCTAAACACCATTGAGCACTGGCCAGCCATGAACAAGTGGCGGGACTTGAACTATCTCCTCAAAGTGGCGGGCAATAGGACAGTTCCCATAGAGATTGGCTCCAACTATGCCAGCGACGAGTGGTCCCAGCAGTTAGTCAAAATTCGTGACTTTCTGCGCAGGCAATTTATCGTTGACCCAAGCGGAGACGCATGTCGTGAAATTGAGTATCTTGCCCAGCACGAGCTCTTTGCCCAGATACCAGCCCTGAAAGCCGATATCTGCGTGCCCGATTATTGCACTGTGAGCGGTGCAGAGGAGACGGCAGCAGCTGTGGACATCAAGGCCTGGCTGGGACCAGCCGGAACCATATCTCCCATGCACTACGATCCCAAACACAATTTACTCTGCCAGGTGTTCGGCACCAAGAAGATTATACTGGCAGCCCCCAAAGACACGGATAATCTGTATCCCCACGACAGCGAATTTCTCGGCAATACATCGCAAATAAATGCCGCGGAGCTAGACTTCAAGACGTATCCGCTGCTAGAGAAAGTACGCTTCTATAAAGTGCTACTTCAGCCAGGCGATTGCTTGTATATGCCACCAAAATGGTGGCACTATGTGCGTGCGGAAGCACCAAGCTTCTCTGTTAGTTTCTGGTGGGATTAGACCTCACCATGGCATTCTTTTGCACTATCCTGTGTTACACATCTGTTTCTTTATCTACTTGTATTAATGAATGGCTATAATCAGAGCGGTTTGGTTTGTCAGCGAATAAACAGGTTGTCCGTGACGTCATTACATTCGACATGATGTGGTCTATCAGCTGGTGCTGCAAACATGAATCATCAACACAATCGAATTGGGAGCAGAAGTACATATTTTATGATTGTTCTTTTATTAGCCACTTTTCTTGTGATTAGCGCTTTTACCTGTGGCAAAACAAAACTTAAGATATACAAGTTAGTTAATGCAGAGAGTATAAAGCAAAGATATTCAGGCATACGGAACATAAAGAATTTGCAACACGTATCAAACCTTTATCAATGGGTGTGGTATACATATGCATGAGAATTAAAATTAAAATGTATGTGCTTTTTCGATTTCTAATCGTTTATAATCTTTTTAAATGTTTTTTTGCTGTCGCTGTGCCCCACCGCCGTTTATAAGTCTTATCGGTATTAAAGTATTGGACTCGGCCGCCCCCGACCCGCCGAATGCTTAATCATCCTTGCTACCAGTGGTGGTTCCCTTGCCACCACCTCCGATGGTGATGTGCTTCTCCAGCTTGCTGTACTCCTCGGTAAGGCGGTCGTATTCACGGTTGATGCTCTCGGCCTGCGACTTGACAGCCTCCTTGTCCTTCTTCTCGCGGTTCAATTCAGCAGTCAGCTCCTGGACGCGCTCGCGCAGCTTGTTGAGCTGTAAGACGATTGTTGTCAAGTTGAGTGTTTGTTGTGTGTGTGTGAGTGGGGATTTGTGGGGAATGTGTGGGTGTGGCTAAGGATACTTAGGATACTCTGGCCGTGAGTCCTTGCACACGTTTCCGCAGGCTGGACAACTGTTTAAAGAGTTTACAAGAGTTTTATGTACTTTCGAGTCGCTTTTCGAGGCGTGCAGAGCCCAACTTTTGTGTGTGGGAGTACTGTCAGAGGATAGCATTGCCATTTATTACAGCTGGTAGTAGCCAAAGAAACTCCAAAGTTATAGGTGTTAGGTTTTCTCCAAGCTCTCTAAACATGCCAGACCTGGAGGGGAACGGTGCAAGATGCCGACCAAAAACTAAACGACTCACCTCATTCAGTGTGCTGTCCTCACCGGCCTCCTTAGCCTTCTCGGTCTTCTTGTCCTCCATCAGGGAACGAGCCGCAGCCGATGCGCTCTGGGCCATTTTCATCGAGGCCTCGCTCTGGGCCAGTAGATTGGCCTGGGCGGACACCAGTGTAACCAAGCGGCGGATGACCAGAACCAGGAAAATCGCAAATCCAGAGATGTAAAAGTTGCGTTGGGCACGGAAGAGGCGCATGCTGTGCTGCATCTCTACGTTCAGGTGCACCTCACCGGACTGCTCATAATTCGAATACTTGCGCATCTCACGAATGGCCTCCAACAAGAACAAGACCAACACACCCATAATCAAAAAGAAATAGATGTGCGCCTGCTGTGCGAGCATGGCCAGGAATTTGGACTTGAAGAAGCGATTCCATCTGTAGGGGCTGGCCACGGGTAGCACAAGCAGCAAAACCAGTGCAATCTCTGCATAGAGAAAGCCGGCGATCAAAGTCCAGACCAAACTCATTTTTTCTTAATGCAAATTTCCAGACACGACAAAGTTAAACTTTAGAACTGGTCGGTTTCGATAATTTCGATTTTTCTAGTGCGTCTGCAATGAAATTTCCCTCGGATTAGTTTCGAATATGCACGTTCCGCAAGCGTTCTTTGTGTGCGGCTATTTTTAAACGACAGACGGAGTACCGAGCGAGAACTTACTTTAAATAGCAACAATTAAAATATATCGCAGTGATGAAATATGTATTTTTGATGCTGTCACTTCAGCGGCCACGTCAACTCAGTTTTTTTTGTGTACAAATATGAGTCTATGTTGGGCTGCCAACTTATTGACAGCAAAAAAGGCTACTTTTAGAGGGATTTTTAACAGAATTCGGATCTATACAATGTGAAAAAACGCACAATTCATCCGAAAAATCGCTTAATGATTATCTTTAGTAATTCTGGGTTAATACATTTATATTTTTCTCTTCCTCAGACTTCCCATAAGGTCTCAATCTGATGTCCTCAAGTCTAGCGGATTAAAAATGTACAGCAAAGAAAAGCTACTTTAAGCGGGAATTTGTGCAGAATTCGCAAACAGAACATGTGAAAAATCTCAAAATTCATTGAAAAATCGAAAAATTATTATCATTAGTAGTTTAAGGCATATACATTCTTATTTTTCTTTTCCTCGCACTGCTTCTCCTCAAGTCTAGTGGAATTCAGCCATAGAATTTAAAGAGAAGTCTTGTTGGGATACGAATTTAATTTGAGAAGCAAACTAAATGCAATTGGAATATTTTGCTTAGGTTGATATAATGTAGACAAAACTCAAAATTAGAATTCGTAGCCTCGAATAACGAACACTTTCAGCAAAGTCGTATCTAAAAAGTATAACAATCTATAATTTCTGGAGCAGCGCTGCTCCCAGCTCAACTGAAAACCAACAACCAACCAACGCATATGTCTTTCTCGTTCTCCATGCATGCTTTTCCCATAAAACTGTCTCTGTTTTTTTCAGCTAGTCCAGCTTCAAAGTCTAATGTCATACGGCTTTTACCAACTTTTCAGCCCTGGTCTAGGTGACAGCTGGGTTGCCAGGGGCAAATGTGCTTTTAACTTTGCGCCATCGATCAAATTTACTGTAAACATCAGTATTATTTTCCTAGTTACAAACAATAGCAACGCATCAGCTCACCGCAAAGATGTCTTACCAGAATTGGCTAAACTACTTGACGTCGGCTGAGAAGAACTCAATGATCAGCGGTCGACTGCGCAAGGTGCTCTACAAGTTTCCGGACGGGCAACAAATGGCCGAGGACTACAATTTGGACACCGGCATCGTGCTGCGTCGAGCCTGGCGCAAGTGCAAGCAACTTATGGGACAGCCCGAGTGGGAAATTGAGTTGGGCGATGAGCCCCGCCAGCTGAACTGGTCTGGCAACACAACGAACGCAGCAGGAGGAGATGCAGCTAACACACCTGGTGACGACTTCATGCTGCGCGAGAGCAACACAGCCCCCATGCTGACAAAGCGGGTGACCAAGAAGAACATCGAATGGCGCATCCGCAACATGCCCTACCCCCTGAATGTGTACAATGTCAGCGCCAGCCCCGAGCAGCGCTCCATTATTGTGCGCACTACCAATAAGAAGTACTATAAGGTGATTCCAGTACCTGAATTGGACCGCTGCGGCACTGCACCCGCACAGTCCAACATCTCTGTGCACCATCAGTTCAATACCTTAATCATAACGTACCTGAAACCAGCTATTCTCTGCGAGATGGAGGCCCAGGTGCTGCTTATGCTGAAGGACGTAGAGACTGAGACAGACATGGATGACCTGTTAAAGGGATTGATGGCCAAATAAAAGCTCTAGCATGTAGTACATTAAAAACTAGTACTATTTTAATCAAAAAATTTAATCTATTTCTGAAAACTCTCGGCCATGCCGGCGTAACTTGCCAATGATGGAGCCGAGGAGCTGCTAAACATGCTGTAATCGAAGGAGGGCAGCTCTAGGGGTGCTAGGGAGGGCATATCGAAATCCTCGGATCGCTCCAGACTGCTCCGACAGTGATCGTCAAGTCCAGATCCTTGGGGATCACTTCTGGACAGCATGTCCATTTGGGGCTCACAATCTCCGGTTGAAGATTTTGTTGTTACCGTTGATGTGAACTTGGCATCAAATTCCTGCACTGTTTTGTCAATAGCCTTTGCAACGGATTGGGCTGAAGATGAGCCGCCGCCGCTGTTTTCCTGCCGCAGAGGCAGCATTGGGCTGGCCTCTTTTAGTGGCACAAAATCCTTGACTTTAGTCAGCCCGTGCTGCGTTTTCCGCATTTCAATCTGCCGCAATTTTCGCTGAAAGTCGAGGGTCAGGGTGTCGAGGACTTCTTTCGATTTGGGCAGGGCGACTCTCTTATGAGCGTCCTGCATGTAGATTAGCGACGTTTCCAAAGCCTTTATGGCGTCTTCATAGCGATGATTTCTCATAAAGCGCTCGGAGCGCCGTTCATGGAAGTGCGCCTGTAAAGGTGGTAGACAAATTGATTGAGTTTTTGCATAGATTAACATTTAATTTAAAATTTACCAAATTCAGCGGTGCACAATCCATGTTTTCTCTTTTGTTTATATCTGCGCAGTAGGCCGTAAGCTATCGATATTATCGATGTTTTAGTTAATCGATATGTGAAAATAAAACCACAATTACAATTTTGAACCGAGCAGAAACGTATTGAGCCGCCGCAAGGCCTGCTTATTCATACAGCTCATTTAATATATGTACTATATAAGTAATTATACGTGAGTGCCGGAATTGGTATCGGAGCCGATACCCGCCTCTTTCTGTCTCACTCATGTTGATCTATCCGCGCATTATCTCAATATTTCTCGCCGCACTTTTCTTCAAACTTGTTCTACTAGTTATGTTCTAGTGCGAATTCTTTTACTTCGTTTATCCCCTTTGCACATAATGACCTATTTAATTTGAATTTTAAAAAAATGAATGTTTCATTTTACCGCTACATCTGTCTCTCTCACGCTTCTCACAACTACACTTACCGTTATAAACTACACGGTTAAGAGTGTGAGAGTGAGAGAGACAGAGAAAGTGAGTAAACGCGTAGAAGTGGGGACCACTCTAAATGGTGCTCTTCATTCTGGCTATAATGATCTGATATTTGGCAATCTAGTACATATGATCATTCCTTTCGTCCTCAGTGGAGGCGGAAGGGGTCGGCGCAAAATTAAAATACCCTTGTAACAGTGTGAGAGATTGGATACAGAATTTAGGTTGCTTTAGCGCTTATACTCGGAGATCTAGGCGCTCATCAAGACGCACGGAGAAACGGAGAAACTCGGCTATTGATGCTGATTAAAACATTATATACATATGTATATACTAGGTCATTCTAGGAGTTGTACACATCCACCACAAAACTAATATACATATGCCAAAACTCTTCGAGTAATGTGTAAAAAAAAATAATTTATTTTATTCAAAGTGGTTTTCCGGCTGCTTGTTTACCTTCGGTAAGTGCAACTGAAGCATGTACAAAAACGGGCACGTTCGTTCCCTGGAAATACAAAGTTTTGTACATTTTTAGAAATTAATTCGTAAAAATATATTCTTACCTGCATCTTGGCTGATCGAACAAAAGCCTTATTAGAGGTAACAGTAAAAATTTGACGGGACATGCCAAAGCTAAAGATCTTCAGACTTCTCTCATTCACATTGGCAGTGAATCGTATGGTGGAGAACTCTTCGGGTATTTTTTCTACATCGGGATAGACAGTAATTCTCTTTAAGAATTCGTCGGCCCGTTCTCGTTCGCCGGGTCCGCCCACGATCGTTAAGATATTCTGGAAGGCATCGTAGGCTAGTTGGCAGCAGACCAACCGTTTTCCCTGAAGAATCTTCTCCAGCTGTGGCTTTAGTGGCGATGCTCGTTCCCGTTCGGCTTGTTCGGTGAGCAATGGTTCCTTGAACACCCAATGGGAATGGCCATTGGTGAGGGCACTGACATATGCCAGCATGGTGGTGACATCTACATTCAGCTCATTGGAAGCGGTTGCATATTGGTCTTCATCAGTGTCTGGTGCTTCCAAGGATGCCGTCTGCACGCCCATTTCGAGCAGCTCTTCATGGAGCGAGTCTTCAATTTTGTTTGAAAAGTAAAATACAATCTGAAATGGAATTTCTTGAATTCCACCCTCTGATGATTATGCAAAGAATTTACCTTGGGACGCTGGAACATGCAGAAATGTAGTGAACTCGCCTCTAGATAGTCCTCCGCCTGATCTATAACACTTCGTGCCCCAATGCTGACACACCCCTTGGCTGCATCTTCCACGGATTTTGAATTTCTCGCTATTACTTTGACCCATTTAAGACCATTATTGGCCACAATATCAACGCGCAAGGGACTATCACGAGATTCCAGCCGAAATACAGCGTTTATATCGACAACACCTTGTTGCGTTTGTAGGGTTTTAATGAGAAATTCATAGTAAACAAAGTTGCTGCTGGTTATATGGTGATCCCTCACCGATTTTGTGCTTATCACCTAAACAGAAACGTGTCCTTAAGTAGATGGTTCGAGAAGGATAGCCGCATTTCAAACCTTGTTCAAGAATTTCAGCTCCTGTTGTATTTTTCGCTGCACTTTCGAAACTCCGGGCAAGTCCTCGAAATCAACTAAGTCCTGCTTCAGTTTTTCACCCAATACCACTTTCTTGTGTGCTTCCTCATACAGCTTTTCTTGCTCGTCCATTTTGACTGCAAGGTGGTTGAATGAAAATTTTAATAACACTACGAAGTAATTGTTGTTAACTGCCAGCTGTTGACAGAGATGTCAACGATACATCGATGAGTGTCCTATCGAGTGTCTTATCATTCGAATACGTTTTGACAAACATCTAACGATAGTTCAGTTTCTGGCACTATATACAATTTAATACTTTTTCTCTCTCTTCTTTGTGATGTCCATCTTTTCGCTCTTTCCTTTCGTTATATCGTTAGATACACATGATATGTTTGGAAGCACGTGGGCACGGAATGGATCTCCCACGACGCACATTTGAAAAACCCTTGGGGAAAAGATAAAATGACTGTATATTCAATTGACTGTATATTTTATATACAAGTACACCTATCATTAACTGTAGAATCACGTCTTAGTACGAGCCGCAGATTTCACTTCAACTCCATTAAGATTATTTTTTTTAAGGATATGACTTATATATGTGTATACATGCATTTAGGTATATATTTCAGAGCTTGCAAATAACCGTCAACCATTTTAAAGTATCCGAAAAAAACCGATCTTCTACGAACACTTTCAGAACGTGGAGCGAAAGAACACATTAAAAAGTGTTTTCGCTCAAACAACTGTTCTTCTCAGACCAAAACACTTTTTTTTGTGTTCTCTTTGGTTCGCTCTCTCGGGGACTACTTTGGTCGGACCAAGGTATACTAGTATACCTTGGGTCGGACACTCTCGGCGAAACAGTTCTTTTGTATTTATGCGTGCGTCTGTGTTTTCCTTCATAACATTTATGCACATGAATTGATCAGGCATATTCTTTTCTCTTTCTCGCACACAGCAAGAAAAAACCCTTTTTGAAGACACTTATTGCGCAGTGGTCTTTCAAAGACAGTTTTGCAGTGACCGCTCTCTCAAAAGTGTCCCTCTCTGTTGTTATTGAGAGGCCGATTCGTTTTTTCGGTTGAGCCAAACAGTCGGACCGAAGAGCACAAGCGAAACGAAAAAAGTGTTTCGCTCAGAGAGAGATCGTGTGTACCAAATTGTTTTATGTTTTGTCTGTGGCTGCAGACTGCGTTGGGAAAATCGGTTGACGGTTATTTGCAAGCTCTGATATATTTCTATACTCTATTACCAATAGTTTAATATTTAATGCTATATTTGGTGGAAATCGTTATATTTTAGATTATCTAAAATTTGCGCCACAGTGCAATAACCTTTTTCTTATCGCACAAAAGTACCGATATTTTTCCGCAGCTACCCTGCTATTCGACGACATGCAATTATAATCAAAAGTCGCGGACAAATCTGATATAACGACATGAAACCACTGCAAAATAGTGTCGATTTTCCCACAAATCAAACAAGTAGTTCCGTTGATGATATATTTTTCAAAACTAACCAGTTTAGCCAGTCCTAAAAAATATCGCTTAAATATATCAATCAACCAAAACATATATCGATATATCAGTATATATAACTTCGCTAGTTCGTCCATTTTGTAGATTCTCTTTTTCCTTGGCCACCGAAACAAAGCAGAAGTGTCGACAATGAAGCCGGCAGAGTGATTGTGGAAAATTTTAATCCATTGGCATCGGGGTCGCAATGTGTAAAATCATATATTAAAACGGAAAAAGGTAGCTATTTACAGTTTAAACTAATGATTTTTGATGATATTAGGATAATTATGCACAAAGTATCTCCAGAAATCAGAAATGTCTGTGCTTTGGTCGCAAAAAAAGGCGTGCTAAATTAACAAATAAATGCTGCTTACTAGCATCGTTAGGCGACACGAATACACCAACTGTGGCCATGGTTTTCAAAGCAGTACAATATTACCGAAAATCTTACAATACTTGAGCATTTTTTCACGGTGACTGTACCTAACCTCAAATGTACTTTGAACTTTTTGCAGCTTTGGTCATCAAGTTTGAGTAAAATTCATAAGTCTCATCATGTATCTGTACAATTTGACGCTGCAGAAGGGAACGGGCGTAACGCACGCCGTCCATGGGAACTTCTCTGGCGGCAAGCAGCAGGAGATCCTCTTGTCACGTGGCAAGTCGCTGGAGCTGCTGCGACCCGACTCGAACACCGGCAAGGTGCATACGCTGCTCTCGACGGAGATCTTCGGATGCATACGCGCTCTGATGGCCTTCCGTCTGACGGGCGGAACAAAAGGTTGGTAAAAGTAAGGAACAATTGTTGACTAAAACTCGTTAAATGTAACTGAAAGACGCACAAAACCCTATTGAGGCAACAACTCGTGTAGTTTGCCCCAGTAAGACCTTGTTAAACACGTCTACGTGCGAGAGTAACCAAAAAGACTTGGCGTCGCATTTGCCATAACCCCAATCACATGGTATGGTGAACTGAAACTTCGAGTTACACCCAAAACCTAACCTCGAAATGGGGTCAACACATTACAACACTTCCGATCTATTACTAATTGGTTTTGTATCTCGTTCACCCTCATTAGATTATATCGTTGTGGGTTCTGATTCTGGCCGAATTGTCATTTTGGAGTACATGCCCGCCAAGAATGCATTGGAGAAAGTGCATCAGGAGACCTTTGGCAAGTCTGGCTGTCGTCGCATCGTGCCGGGCCAGTACTTTGCCATCGACCCCAAGGGTCGTGCCGTGATGATTGGCGCAGTGGAGAAGCAGAAGCTCGCCTACATCATGAATCGCGACACGCAGGCGCGCCTGACGATCTCATCTCCGCTGGAGGCACACAAATCCAACACTTTGACCTATCACATGGTCGGTGTGGATGTTGGCTTTGACAATCCCATGTTTGCCTGCTTGGAGATCGACTACGAGGAGTCGGACTTGGATCCATCGGGTAAGCATCTGTCCCACTCTCTTTCTCTCTTTGTCCCTATTAGCGCCTTAATTCTCAGGGTTTGTGGATTACCCACCATCGACACCTGTCTGTACTTGGCGCCAGAAAAATTGTCGATCACTGAACCATTGGTGTTGCTGTAATTGCCTAGCCACACTTCACTGATTTGTGACCCACACTTAAAACTCATCTCCCGACTGAATGTTGAACTAACAAACGTTTGATTTCTTTTGCAGGCGACGCTGCACAGCGCACTCAGCAAACGCTCACATTCTACGAGCTGGACCTGGGCCTAAACCACGTGGTCCGCAAGTACTCTGAGCCTCTGGAGGAGCATGCCAATTTCTTGGTCTCTGTTCCTGGCGGCAATGATGGACCCTCGGGCGTGCTTATTTGCTCAGAGAACTATCTAACGTACAAGAATCTCGGTGATCAGCACGATATACGTTGCCCGATTCCGCGTCGTCGCAATGATCTGGATGATCCCGAGCGTGGCATGATCTTCATTTGCTCGGCCACGCATCGCACCAAGAGCATGTACTTCTTTCTGCTGCAAACCGAGCAGGGGGACATCTTCAAAATCACCCTCGAGACCGACGATGATGTGGTGTCGGAGATCAAGCTTAAATATTTTGATACGGTGCCTCCAGCAACGGCCATGTGTGTGCTGAAGACGGGATTTCTGTTCGTGGCCAGCGAATTTGGCAACCAGTAAGTGTGGAATCTTGTGGCATTTCTGGGGATATAGCTAATGGTTCCATTCTTTTTTCTGCAGCTATCTTTATCAGATTGCTCATTTGGGTGATGACGATGATGAGCCAGAGTTCAGCTCGGCCATGCCTCTGGAGGAGGGCGAGACATTCTTCTTTGCGCCACGCACCTTGAAGAATCTTGTGTTGGTGGACGAGTTGCCTTCGTTTGCTCCGATCATTACCTCCCAGGTGGCTGATCTGGCGAATGAGGATACTCCACAACTGTATGTTTTGTGTGGCCGCGGTCCGCGCTCGACATTGCGAGTGCTGCGCCATGGCCTGGAGGTCTCAGAGATGGCCGTCTCCGAATTGCCCGGTAATCCCAATGCCGTTTGGACAGTCAAGAAACGAGCTGATGGTGAGTTTCGAATTTCGATGCTACTCTCTCTAGGATTAAGATTTTAGAATGTAAGAATGGAGAATCGTTTCTCTAACTCAACTGGTGCATTGATGATGATATAGAATACGACTAGCTTTACACACACGATTCCAAACAAGTCCCACAAGTTATCAACCACCAGTTCTCTCTTATTTCAGGCGCTTAAACACAGACGTCAGTCCGTCAACTGTTTTGTTGTGTGTGACTCTATCGAAAAAAGACAAAATAAGACTCGCTCTATAAAGAGAACACTTGTGTCGAGCTTATGTAAAATTATATCTTGTCTTTTGTGAAAACGATAGGTAAGGCAACATTTACACTGCAGCTCATAAGTCAACAGATACTACTTGAACTACTACAACAACCTATTGTTAAAATACTTTTAAGAACATATTACCAATGAACAGACGGACGCGGACACACATTGAACATGATGCGATATTTATCAACCGTGTTTCAGCTGAATATCCATTGATTATAGCTTGATAAACTGATTATTCAATGATGTCTGTCGTCCCCTAAGCTAGGCATACATACCTCTCTAGACAGTTTCAATTGATCCCCCCATACTGATGTCCCAAGTTTTGTCTTGTTTTTTCCCCTACTTTTAGACGAATTTGATGCCTACATCATTGTGTCCTTCGTGAATGCCACGCTGGTGCTCAGCATTGGTGAGACCGTTGAGGAAGTCACGGACAGCGGGTTCTTGGGCACCACGCCCACTCTCTGTTGCGCCGCCCTTGGAGATGATGCCCTGGTGCAGGTCTATCCGGACGGCATCCGTCACATTCGCTCCGATAAGCGTGTCAACGAGTGGAAGGCCCCTGGCAAGAAATCCATCACCAAATGTGCCGTCAATCAACGGCAGGTGGTCATCACGTTATCTGGACGGGAATTGGTTTACTTCGAAATGGATCCGGTAAGCATTTGATGGACAGAAGATCTTACTATCATTACTATGCCCTGATGACAAGAACACGAAAAGAACAATCATGTTGAGACACTATGTGTCCTGCAGTGCTGAGCTTCAATTGCAAAATTCTTGGGCCTAATGGATCATATCTACTCGATACTAATAACATTTCTCTTTTATTTGTAGACTGGCGAGCTAAATGAATACACAGAACGATCTGAAATGCCGGCGGAGATCATGTGCATGGCGCTGGGTACAGTGCCAGATGGCGAGCAGCGGTCATGGTTCTTGGCCGTTGGCCTGGCGGATAACACTGTGCGGATCCTCTCGTTGGATCCGAACAACTGCCTGACTCCCTGCTCCATGCAGGCCCTGCCCTCGCCCGCAGAGTCGCTTTGTTTGGTGGAAATGGGTCACACGGAGAGCACGACCAGTGCGGGAGCCCTGGATGACGATGCACCACCAATGCGCGGTGGCAGCAACAAGGGCACAATCTATCTAAATATTGGCCTGAGCAACGGAGTGCTGCTTCGGACTGTACTCGATCCGGTCTCTGGCGATTTGGCAGATACGCGAACGCGTTACCTGGGCTCGCGTCCAGTAAAACTGTTCCGCATCAAGATGCAGGGCGCCGAGGCAGTGTTGGCCATGTCCAGTCGCTCCTGGCTGTCGTATTACCATCAGAATCGATTCCATTTGACGCCGCTCTCATACGAGACGCTGGAATATGCCTCTGGCTTCTCCAGCGAACAGTGCAGCGAGGGCATTGTGGCGATCTCAACGAACACCTTGCGCATCTTGGCCCTGGAGAAACTGGGAGCTGTATTCAATCAAGTAGCATTTCCCCTGCAGTTTACGCCGCGCACATTCGTCATTCATCCGGACACTGGGCGCATGCTGATCGCCGAGACGGATCACAATGCCTACACCGAGGACACGAAGAGTGCTCGCAAGGAGCAGATGGCCGAAGAAATGCGCAGCGCTGCCGGCGACGAGGAACGGGAACTGGCCAGAGAGATGGCGAATGCCTTCATCAATGAAGTGCTGCCCGAAGACGTTTTCTCGGCCCCCAAGGCCGGATTGGGACTGTGGGCCTCGCAGATCCGCTGCCTGGACGCCATGCATGGCCAGACGATGTTCAGTGTGCCGCTGGCCCAGAACGAAGCCATCATGTCGATGGCCATGGTCAAATTCTCGGTGGCAGCCGATGGTCGTTATTATCTGGCCGTTGGCATTGCCAGGGATCTTCAGTTGAATCCGCGAATATCCCAAGGGGGCTGCCTCGACATCTACAAGATCGACCCCACGTGCTCCAGCCTGGAGTTTATGCATCGCACAGAGATCGACGAGATCCCTGGCGCACTCTGTGGTTTCCAGGGTCGCCTGCTTGCTGGATGTGGACGCATGCTGCGCATCTATGATCTCGGAAAGAAGAAAATGCTCCGAAAGTGCGAGAACAAACACATTCCCTATCAGATCGTCAACATCCAGGCAATGGGTCATCGCGTGTACGTTTCGGATGTTCAGGAGTCTGTCTTCTTCCTGCGCTACCGTCGGGCGGAGAACCAGCTGATCATCTTTGCCGATGACACGCATCCCCGATGGGTGACGGCCACCACACTGCTGGACTACGACACCATTGCCATCGCAGACAAGTTCGGCAATTTGAGTATTCAGCGCCTGCCCCATTCCGTGACTGATGACGTGGACGAGGACCCCACTGGTACCAAGTCACTGTGGGATCGTGGTCTGCTTTCGGGCGCATCGCAAAAGTCTGAGAACATTTGCTCCTTCCACGTGGGCGAGATCATCATGTCGCTGCAGAAGGCCACCCTCATTCCTGGTGGGTCGGAGGCCCTCATCTATTCGACGCTCAATGGAACTGTTGGTGCCTTTGTGCCGTTCACCAGTCGCGAGGACTACGACTTTTTCCAGCACTTGGAGATGCACATGCGCAACGAAAATCCACCGCTATGTGGCCGCGACCATCTCAGCTACCGCAGCTCCTACTATCCGGTGAAGAATGTGCTCGATGGCGACCTGTGCGAGCAGTACCTCTCCATTGAGGCGGCCAAGCAGAAGAGCATTGCCGGGGATATGTTCCGCACTCCAAATCAGATCTGCAAGAAGCTCGAGGACATACGCACGCGATATGCCTTCTAAGGTGAGTTTCAAAATGAATTTTTACTGAATTTTGGATACGTTTTTGTGATGAGATAGCAATTACCTTGGGACACCTATGAAATGCCTTGATTAGTGTAAATTTTAAAAACTGAACCAAAGATTTCACATGCTTTTGATTTACTTCGATTTTGTATAAAATATTAATTTTTATTCATTTATTTTCCAGATGAATATGCAGTAGAAATGGGGCAAGTCTTCGGCTGGAATGAATCCCTTGTGGAAAAGGTGAGTTTCTATAATTTTAAGGATTTTGAGTGTAGTATTTCCGGGATGATTTACGATTTTACCTTGGGACACCTATGAAAGACCTGTGATTAGTGTAAAGTTATGTTTAGCTGATAAAAACCTACCGAAATTGGAATTTGTATAACATTGAAAACATTTTTAATAACATTTCTATTTATTGCATTACAGTTTTTGGCTGGAAGACACCACAAATGCCGAATCCTTAATGATTTTAAGGTGAGAATCGAATAATGTTTTAAACCAAAATACGCGTTCAATGATGATTTATTTACATATGTTAGACTAATGAAATAATTTGATTGTAAATTCACAACTGATGCAATAATCAATTATTTTATGAAGAGTATCAAATCTTTAAGCACTTAATTAATGTTTGAATTTTCTTTGCATTTACAGATAGATTCTCTTCTCACGTATTCGATTAATTGGCAATTAATACATTTAATTATAAATAATTCGTAAATTAGGTAAGTTGTATATTTATGAATGAAAACGGATGTAAAACTAATTCTGGAATTCTCTTCTTTTGCAGTTTGTAGTTCACAAAAAATCAACAACCACTAAACGACTGCCTATTTATACTAGTATTTAATTTAGTGCAAAATCAACATTTTGCACGACATCAATTATACATTTTAGCATAGAAATGAAATATTTTAAATAAAATACGCAAAATGAGCAAAGGAATGTCAAACAATTTGTTGTAGTCAGTCTCCTCCTCTCCTCACCTCCTTCTGTCTGCATAATTTAAGTTTGATGATGTTCTCGGCTCGGCCTTATTATGGCTGGCGGAGCCATTACCATGTGCCGGGCCGAGCCGGGCATTATCTAGGCCTTGTTTGCTCTCCATTCCGCACTACGTGTGCCTGCACATCGTTCCCCGTTCAGCGGGAATGGAATCCCGTTATGGCAACAAGCAGCCAGCAACAAGAAATGTCTGCTAAACGCCTCGTTCTGGGGCTGCTGTGTGGTGCTTGTGGTATGTACGCAAAGCAAAATTGTTGTAATTTGTTATGTTTTGCAGCATAAGCACAGTAGTTATGCAAATTGTCGTTCAGCAGCAGAGCAGAGCTGAGAGCCAGAGAGCCCCTTGGTGGTCGATCACTTGCCAAACAAGTGGCCATACGATGCGATGCAATGCCATGCCATTCCAGGGGAATCAGAGTCAGCCTTGTTCCCATCCTGCCACAGCCACAACGACAGCGACAGCCAGTGGCAGTTGCAGTTGCATCTGTGCTATGCCATCTGGTTAAACGATTTATTAACTTCATTTCTAGATCATTAGATCGCATAACACGGACATTCATCACTTGGCACTGGTTTTTTTTGTGCTCTTTCTTCTCTGGTGAGGCTGGTGCGGCACGACACGCAAGCGCAATCTCTAGTCAGCATCTACGCATGCAATTCGCGCCGCATGTTGCAGCCAACGATCTGCTGCGGCGATAAGGACAATCAACGCTTGGCGCAAACACTTGGCACCAGGCCATAGGCACAGCCACAGCCCTACAACAGCAACAGCAACACCAGCCACGCCCAGCGCCAGGGAGCCTGCCATCCAGTGGGAGAGCACGGGCAGGGGCAGTTCTGGGGCAGATGAGTAGATGGCCAGCTGGCGATAAGACAATGGCCAAGATCCAGCAGCCAGCTCTCTGCTGGCCTTTTGTTGTGGGGCGTGTTTTGTGGGCTGCGCGCATTCGGTGCTCGTGCTTGTGCTCGGTACTCGTATCATTGTTTTGGGGCGATCGCAATCTGTTGACCAGAGATCGTGGAATCAGAATCTTTAGTCTGTGGCCAGACAGACAGACCCCTCGTCCTCGTAGATGCTTATCACATGGCGTCGCTCAAATGCCTTGCGTGATAAAATTTCGCATGAACTGCTCCACGACTACGATGGGATGTGGATGGGGCCCGGGTCCGGGCCGGGGCCCCTTGGGTGTTAACACTGCAACTTTTCAGCTGTCCACGATCTGCGTTTGCGTGTAAGAATTTTCTGCGAAATTTTGCTGAACACGCTGAGATTTTAATCAGATGTCTGGAAAAGGGGACTGCAACTATAGTCGGGGGGATAGGATAGCATCTGTGGTTGGAACTAAGACTGTGGCTTAGGCTGTTGGTGGATAGTGTGTGCGGATAGCCAGGCCGACCGACACTTTCGCTGTGAATTAAATGCTCATTTTCGCTGAACGCTGAGGTGCTTTTCCAGTCACGTCTTTTCACAGTTAGCAACTTTATTAAAACTAACGGGCATGGCAAATAATTAAAACGCAGCAAAAGAAAGAGGGCGGGGGGCAAAAGCGGAATCGCAAATTGCTTACCATGTAATAAATAGAATCATCAGGCATCAGCTAGCCGCTGGGGGCAGCGGATGGGAGGGCCTCATCCACATTCACATCATCATCATCATCATCATCATCAGCGGCATCAGCAGCAGCAGCAGCAGCAGCATTATTTTAATTCACTTAGCATCGCTGACGTTGGTTTTGGCCAAGTCTTCGGCCAGGCTGGGGCTGCTCCTCCTCCCCACTGTCCTCTACACCACTCCACTGCGATCCGCGTAGACAGAGATGTGAGCTTGAGCTTGAGCCGGTTGCTGGCAGCTCGACAAACCAATTATAAAGCGTAGATTTTGATGTGCACGTGTTGGAGATGGAGAGGGAAACGAGAGAGATCGAGGAAGAGAGAGAGAGAGCGATCTCTAACCCGAAGCGGGTATATCCAATCTGATCAGAGGCCAATTAGTGCGGCGTTGTATTGGCCACGATCTTCCATAGTTTAAGGAAAAGGATTCGAAAGTGGGGGAGTAGAAAAGGAACTTTGAGATCAATGCGGAAATACATGTAGATATTTTTCATGGTAATACTATTGTTCCTAGATTCTTTCTCTCCACGATCATGGTAATTGCCAAAGAAAATGATATCTAAAAGCATCTCTTGAACCGCAGATACTTAATGGGCGCTGTCACCAGCGATCAGTGATATATATGATACAATTTTGGCATAAATTCATGGATCATATGAGGTGTAAAAATAGTACGCTCCATATGATAAGTATGGTATGCATCATTCGCGTTCACCAGTACTTAAAACATGATCAGAGCGATACTTCACTGATCGCTGATCAAGTTGTTCCATCAATTGTTGATCCTTGATCTTTATGCGCTGCCTTCTCCTTTGGTTAGAGCCTTCCACTGGTCGCATATGAGTGCGGAAATGCTGCATCTCTTAGTAAATCCCCAACTGGGGGCCTAAGGAGAGAAGAGTGACACTCACAGAAAGCGGCAGAAGAGTCAAGTCCACAACTGTTGATTGCTGTCAGCAATCTTTCCCCTCGCTCGACTCGTAGTCGTTGCTGCCACAGTTGTTGCCCGTTCTGGTTGCTGTTTCTGGTGCTGTTGTTGCCATTGCTATTGCCGTGGTCGGTGCTTGGGTCTGGGCTCTGAGCTCTGGGGCCTGACCCCATTCAATGTCATTAACTCGATCCAAGGTCTGTTTGTTTTTTGTTGTTGTTTTTTTGGACTGGCCCCAAAGACGCTGGCAATTTTCGCATAATTGGCTGAAAATTATGAAATGCTACGAGGGCTCCCAACTCTCTGGTCTCTCCCTGCCTCTCTCTCAGCTGGTGGTTGTGGTTGCATCTTCATTCGTTGTCTACTGAACTCATTTGAACTCTGTCCCTGTTTCCTCCTCTCTCTCTCTATCTCTCAAGTTGTCAGCACTTGAATCCAAGTGGTTGCCCCGTTCCCTGAGGGCAAAACGATGTCTTCATGGCTCAAAATGGGTTCGGCCTGGCCTGAACTGGCCTGGGTCTCGCCTTGCTGCCTTCCTTTCACTCCGATCTGCAATCTCCCGAATCTGGAAATCTCGGACAAACCTCAACTGTAAACGTTTCAGTCACTTAGTCAGCAATCTGTTGCATCTAATTGTCTCTGCAACAAATTACTCAATTCCAGCCAGATGTGGCAAGAATATCAAGATCCGTCGGACACAGACGACCGACCGGCTGGTCAACAGGTTTGACATAATTTTCACTTTAGTTTGTTTTTAAGAGCACAAATTTGCACGCAGCTGAATGATGCGTCCACAAGCGGATGGATGGATGGTTGGATGGACGACAGCGATATCAACGGCAACGCCAATCATGACCATGAGATAATGATAATGATCCCAATGACGTTGATAATGATAATGACGATCCACTCCACCGATGACGATGCGTTGAGTAACTCAATCGAAATCCCCACATGGATGAATCTCACTCGACTCGACTCAACTCAACGCTACGACTCCTTACCGAACTCTTTCTCTTTCTGTGGATCCTTCTTTTTTTTCGCATTCAAACATGCACTTTTGTGGGCGTGGCACACTTCCGCAAGCAATTTGCTGCGGTTCTTGGTAGAGGGACGGGACTGGTGGGGTGGTCCTATAATGGAACATTTTAATGCTGAAACCGATGCTTAAAATCAAAGTCATAAAGAAAAGAACTGGGAAAAACGTTGCGGTACAGTGGAGCAGAACGTTTCGGGGAAATTCAAGTACCATCTGGGAGCAATTTTATTGGGGAATAAGAAAATAAGAATAAATAAAACACAGAGGAAATTTTAAGAAACAGTAAGGGCCATTTAAAATGTCGATACATTTAGGGATTACCTCTTGATTAAAGAAGGAATTGCAATTTCAATGTTTTAGGAAAATGCTGGATTTTCTGGAATTTGTATAACTGAGAATTAGTTTGTAGCTGTCAAAGAACTTTGTTTTAAGAATGCTTGAAGAACTACATACATATGTGAGAACACCAGGAAAATCTAGGATCAGAATCAACGTGTATTATTTTTGGCTTATATTTTTCAATGATCTTTATCTGCATTGCAATATTCTGTAATATACATATCTCTCAATATCTATGTTAATTTTAAAATTTGATCACTTTTCCTGCGTATCGATGCCATTGTACACCCATGAAAGGGGGCACAATGATGTTTCGCAGCATTCGAGAGTGCTGTCGAGAGTGCAGTTGCCACAGTTGCAAGATAAATACCCAAGTTGATCAGTCGCACACCGAGCAGATCATCAGCACAGAACACGGAACAAGGCCCAGATGGGGCACTCCACAAAACAGCAGACAACGACAAATATAACAACAACAACAAAAACAACAACAACGACAACGAGGAGCGAAGTGAAGAGTTGTGGAGTGGAGCGAAGGGGAGGGGAGGGAAGAGGCCGCTGCCAACGGGGAGACACGTCAACAATGAGGCATAAAAACGGGAGCAGCCGCATGCAACATAATTGAAAGCAATTGAAAGTGACTGTCTGACGACTGGTCCTGGGATCTGCTGGCTGGTGGCTGTTGGCTGGTAGCTGGGATCTGGATCTGAATCTGGTTGTGGAGCAACAGCGGTGTCGGCATAAACATTGCCTTGATTGCCATTGGCCCCACACTCGTGCACTCGCTCACCCATCCACCATTCACTCATTCACTTGCCCAGCCAGCCAGCCAGCTAGCCAGTCAGTCACTCACTCAGTCAGTCGCTCACTCCATCAGTCACACACGTGTTGTTTGTCAATGCTCTGCTCCACATGGGGATCCTCCATCTCCATCTCGATCCACTCCCATTCAATCCCATCCCATGCCATCCCACAGTTGCAGCTGGCGGTGATTCTAAAGGGGTTCAGTTCGTGTTGCACATTGTTCCTCCTCTTCTGCCAGTGAGCGGAAGTCGCTTAGTTCCGGCAAATAGCAGCCTCCCCATCCCACCCAATCCCCACCCCATCCACTCCCCATCCATCTCGATCTCTGCACCTGAAACAGATTGCTCCAATCCCAGAACTGAAGAGGAACATTTGGTTGGGGCTGGCAGTGGCGCTGGCTGTGCCTCTTGTTACGCAATTGTGGCAATGTCTTTGATTTGTATCTTTTGACGTCTTGGTTCCTGCCACTTCCCACCGCACAGTAATTGCAAACAGCTGAGCAGCATGTGCCACAAGTTGTGTGTGTGTTTTTCTAGAATTGTGCAAATTTTTTTCGGTTTTTATTTTTGATTTAAACGCTTCATTTACTAGCTGCTCACATTGATTCATTTTTTTGCTGAAAAGGGGAATGGAATCAGCAAATTTCTAGGGCAAAGGTTAAGCGGTCGTCACGCACACATTCTCCTATATTGCAGTGCCTTTGTGTGCGTATACAGCAAGCAAAAAGGAACATTGTTATACACGTGTACGTGAGCTGCAGCGCACTTTCCTATGCACATTGTGTAGGGGTTTGCCCACCGCTGATCTGCAGGCAAAGAGTACTTGGTGGACCCAAAGCGGATAACAGGATCAGGGCTTCGTTTCTTTATCGGGGCTTCAGAAGAAGTACTTACTCTTATGACTTATGTACAGATGTACATATGTATTATTTGAGTTCAGAATGTTGAATATTCAGCTGGGAATTTCATATTATTAGGACAGATACATATGATCATAGGAGAGCCAACAAATGCTGTAATTATGGGGGTGGAATATATGCAGCATATTCCCTAAGATTTCTTATTTTAGACATACTGTATGTATAATCTCTTTATTAATTATTATTATTTTTATTTACAGCCAGATTACTAGTAAACTAACTTAAGGTAGCAGTGGCGACTACGGTCTTCGGCTATAATTTCTTTATTAAATTATTAGAGATATGTCTATCTATTCCTCTGGCTTGAATTTCATCCATAATTGATATAGCAATTTGGCCACAATAAATGCATTGGATTGGTAATCTTTGAACCATCAAATGCAAGGTTGAGGCCGTGACGACACTCCACTCCACTCCACTCCACTTACCTCCCCGCCACTCTGCTCCGTTTAGCCCCACGTTTTTGCTCCTGGGATTGCTTGGCTTTGCTTTGCTTTGCTCTGGGTGTTTCGCCATCGCACTTTGGGGTCATTTCGCTCCAGATAGGCTTCGTTGGGCAGCGCAGTGGAGCAGTCATCATCATCATCTACTCGTAAAACAAGGAGGGGGGGTAAGCGAGGAAGTGTGCATGCATGTGTGTGTGTGTGTGTGATATAAAACGACTTCCTACAGATCAGATGTTGTGTGGCCAAGTGTTGCGTTGCTCTTGATCGTGCTGCTGCTGCTGCTGTTATTGTTGTTTGTGTTTTTGCGAGACAATGAATGACTGAATGAATGAATGAATGAATGAATGAATGGATGGATGGTTAAATGTGATGTTGTTGGGAGTTGCACACTTGGTTGATTGCCGCTGGTTTCCATGTGTGTGTGTGTGTGAATAATACGAGTACAATGTCTGCATATGCATGAGGCGGCTACTATATGGCTGTGACTATGGCTTTGAGTATAAATTAATTTGCAAAATTGCCAGATAAATAATATGAAAGAGTGTTCCTTTTTTTGTAGTTGTCGATTCGGTTTAGTGGTTTGTCATGGTGTTTATATTTTTGTCTCAATGATTTAGAGACAGAAAACGACCTTTAGAGCGGAACAGTTTCTATCTATATATGTTTTATATTATATTAAAGGTTCCCTTCCTTATAGCTTCTGTTCTGATTCTAATCCCAGTAATAGAAAAGGGGTTTTAAGTGTTTATTTTTAAATCGTGATCTCTGGATTTGTCGTGCGGTTAACTTGATTTGTGTTGGGTTAGGTTCATCAATAAGTTGGGACAGGTTCGGATATCTAAAGGTCGCTAGGGTAGAATGTAATTGCCATTGACTACCCAATGACTTGATATTAGTTTACGTAAGGGTTCCTAAACAGTTAACTTCGTTTCAGATGTGTTCTAACTTAGAGCTTCTAAGCCTTCTACATGGGATGAGCATCACTAAGCTGCAATTTGAACGTCATCTCCAATTGCATTTTAGCATTCAGATATTTACGAATACACTCATCTGTACATATGTACATATAGTATAAAGTATTCGTATCTAAACGCACAAGGCAAACCAGCGTCTGGGTGCCTTGCGGATTGGGGTCTGTGGGGGTCGGCTCTGGGGTTTCTCCAGGTGTGGACCAAAGAGCTGTTTGTTTGGCTGGCAAATCGCTCATACGCCTCGTTGTGCGGCCAAGCGTTGCACACACACACACACACGCAGAGAGTGCTTGCGGTGTTTGCTTAGGTATGTGCCGCCACATAGATACAGAATACAGACTGTTCCAATTCAAGTGCAATACTCATCAATAAAGTGAAATTTTTGTCGACTTTGGTTGTTGCACAGGCCACACATAAATATCAGATATATACTATATAAGTACTGATATACTGAGGAGAGTCGCACTCAATAGCAGCAGCAGCTAAGGCAGAGGCAGAGGCAGACTGTGGCAGTGGCAGTGGCAGCCACACAGCAACCGGACGCACGTGTTCATTTTCATTTGGCGCAAGAGAACGCAAACGCGAACCCAACAGCCGATAAACAGCCGCAACAACAACAACAGCAACAGCAGAAGCAGCAACAGCAACAGCAGCTGTATGGACAGAATCTTTATAGAGGACAGCCATACTACAAACGGAAGACGAACGGAACGACGACCGACGACTGCGGAAATTATTCATTCAAACTGCTTGACTGCGTCTGCTGCTGCTGCTGCTGCTGCTACTGCTGCTGTTGCCACGGCTGCCACTGGTGGCACTGGTGCCACTGCCACAGCCGTTTCACTTAGTTTTTTGTATACCCTTTGCATAGCAGAATCGGACGAGCATCCACAACTTTGCAATGCAAGAGAAATCAAACATTTCCGGTGGATATAGTTATAGAGGCAATGGAAGAGTATTGTATATGATATAAAAGATATCACACGGAATTGGATAGATCAGTATTTTGGGATAGAAATGGCGGGGATTGGCAGGATAATTTCTGCAACCTTTCAAGTTGAAAATTCCCTCTTCAATATGAGTAATATTCCTCGATGATGGATTGTACAATGTAAAGAACATTTCTAGAATGGAAGCCAGCACTTTTATGACAACTTTTAATAAGGAAAACCTTTAGAAAACCTTCCCCAACTAAAGTGTCAAAAATATCTACAGAAATGTGGCTCTTTTTTTTCTGAAAGAAAGAGTATCTCCATGTTGCCACTGGGTATCGTATCTGTTGCTGCCGTTTCACTTGGACTTTTTTCATATTCAATGCTGAAGAAATTTGAAATTCATACAAATTGCAAACGGCGTCACAGCAACAATGGATTCAATGGCATACGCTGTACGCGGTACGATGCGGATGGGGTTGGGGTTGGGGTTGGGTAGGGAGATGGAGATGGAGATGGGTTCGGGAGCCACCCATGCAGCTCCAGCATGTCCGGCAACCGGCAACCAGCAAACCAGTGACTGTCCGTCAAAAAATCACCGAACCGCAAAAGAGCAAAAACGCTACGCTTTTTTGTTGTTGTTTTTGTTAGTTTAGCCTCCTAATAATTATTTTTCGCTCTCTCCCTGATGGTTTAGTTTGTGATTTTGGTTTTTTTTTTTAACAATTGCATAACACAAAGGCCGAGATGAAAGCTGGGACCTGGGGCTTTCTCTGACTACCTACCCCGGCCTTAGTGTTGTATCCAATCCAATCCATCAGGCATTGGGGAGCGCGGAGACCGCAGAGCGAGAGGGAGAGACCACGGCAGAGACCTCGACCAACAGAAACAAACGAAATCAACGTCAGCTCGTCTTTCTCACAGGTGTGCGCAATCAATCAACATGAGATCACATTAAACCTGAGGGTAACAATGGCTACGATAATCACAGAGAGACCTCTTTTTTGGATGTGTTTTTTTCTTCTCTGTTTCTCAGTTTCTCAGTTTCTCAGTTTTTCTTTTTGGTTTTGGTTTTGTTTTTGGAGCTCGTACTCGTACGCACCCGCAACGTCCGCAGAGTCTGGTCCAGTATGGTCCACGCACATGAGCGTTGATGGCTCTGATGCCAGCTTTCGGTTCGGTTTGCGGGGCTCTCGCTGTGGCTCATTAGACCCCCTCTCGCATTCAATGACCATTTGTGGTCGTGTCTCCGCACAGCTCGGGGGTGATCTCTGGGCCCCTATCCATCCTCTGGCTATCCCCCCCTACCCTCCCCTCCCCTCCCCTTCGACGAATAGACCAACTTGATTGCTGTAACATTCCACACTTAATTAGGGGGCCACCGCGAGCAGCGGCGCTTGAAAGAGTTGTACAGAAATACTCGTACGAGTATTTTCCACGATCTTTTCGTTGTTCGTTTCGTTGTTCATTTCTGAATGAAAAAAAAAACGTTAAACAATAAAAAAAAATATATTGAAAAAGGGTAAAGAAATAACCAATGCCAGATGGCGATTATTTGTACAGTGTGTGAAGTACCCATAGGAAATGGAAATGGTGCTTTATTTCCTATATCAAAGTCTAAGACACGTAGTCCGGGAATGCCCTTGGAGTCCAATCATCATGATGAAGACGGGGAAGTCAAGGAATTACATATATATAAGAATATATGTAAATAAGGGGATCTTTTCCATAAAAATGTTGCAGTACAAGTAGAAGTTTTAGCTTAAAAATTCGTAATACTATGTTTTAATACTCACCATAGATGGGATTTACATACCTGAAGATATATGTATGTATCAAGCCAAATCAACTGTTGGTTAAAGCTCTTCTGCACCTGAACAAAAGTGTCACCTTGGAAGAGGTTGTGGTCCAGGAGGATTCGGCGCCTCAATGAGAGATCTCAGTACCTCAGTAGATACTCGGACCAGCAATGGTTTCTTCTGCAGCTCAAACCTGAGGATCGAAACGACGCGTTGTTTGAAAGACAGTACAGCACAACCTTATGGAGTCTGTACGTTACGGCTTTGTCCAGATGGAGAATGGTGGCTACTGTCTTTTGGCCACACCAATCTCGCAGGCCGAGCAGGCCAAGGCTCAGAAGCTACAGGCCATGCTTGAGGACATTACAGTTCGAATATTCGGCCCCTTTTATTCTAAGGACAGCTGAGGGCTCCACGAAGATACAGGAGAAGCCGCTTTAAGCTCCGGCCTTTCCTCTGTCCTTTGCCTCACCTGACCCCATTACCAATTTAATGCCATTTCCTTTGAAATCCATCAATTTTTTTGGAAACTCGTGCTGCAGATGCAGGGTGAAAATTCTGAAAGTAATCACAGTCGCCAAAGCGTAGTTTTCGAATTAAAATAGATCGGTATATTGGTGGTATATTACAATATCCTATAGCCTATAGCCTATTGTCTCGTTCAAACTAGAATATGTCTGTCGCAATGTTTTATATGTATTTAAGGAATAATCGCCTTGCTATAATAGTTCTAAGAAAAGCGGTATGAAGATCATTCTTTAGAGATCTATAAAATATGATTTCATATTTCAAAGAAAGTTTTCTTTAATAATCTGGGAAGAACACGTTATTCTTTTTCTATTCTTTTTGTGGGATGTTCCCTCAACCTTTTTTGGTCTTTTCCCAATTAACAGGCCCTCTGATTCTTAGCTGATTTACATATGAATTCAGTCGGCTGCTGCTGCTGCTGCCCCCCATCTCTTGTGTCTTGTTGTATGCCACAGGGAGTGGCAACACAAAGAGAACCGAAAAGAGTGAACCCGCAAGTCAATATTTGTCGCAGCGTTGAACAATTTTAATTGGATATTTGCTGTACCCTTCTGGAAAAAGCCACAAGTCAACAGCGGAGCGACGACAAGTGCGTCTGGTCTGTCGGAAAGCTAAGCGAAATTAGCATATGAATATACTTATGGTAGGCACTGTGCGTGTGTGCGTATGTGTGCGTGCGGTTTGGCTTATGGCTCTCGCTTTTGGCTTTTGGCTTATGGATCGGGTGTCTCCCCAGTCGGAGGCGGCGGCGGTGGCGGCAGTCATCAAAGGCGGACCACACCGATCCGAATCGAATGGGGCAAGCAGCAAGCAGAAAGCAGGCCAGGCCAGGGGTGGGGCTACAGGCAACATGTGCAACTTTAACGCACATGAAACCGATCCCAAATTGGAGGTCACGTAGTCGTCCACAGCATTGACTCCACTGCACAGTGCACTGTGCACTGGGCACAACGCCTTCGTTTTTGTAGCCTGGCGCATATAAATTACACAATGTGGCGGCCGACTGGCCAAAAGCAGGCAACAAACAACCGCGCAACACCACCACGCTGCACGCTGCCACAAGCGGCAACAAGCGGCAACAACAAATCGAATTGCAGCGCACCGCAACCGCGGATGGATGGATGGATGGATATGGGATGCAAGTGAAACCCTGTAAATGCAATGAAATGGTTTTTAACTTTTCGCAATTTTTCAACCCAAAAAGAAGACGAAAATTAAAGATCGGTTGCAGGGCACATCGGCCGATCGGCAGATCGGCAGGGGGGCACGACAAGGCAGTCGGCATGCCAATAATATGCTTTTTGATGTTTCAACAAGGTCAGCCGCCAATGGGGCCTCCACCTCCACCTCCACTGGTCCACTGCTCCACTTGTCCTCCCCCCCCCTGCTTCACCATTGAGCGATGAGCAAACAAAGGCCATAAACATAATGCCCTGCTTCACGCAATTTCCAAGGGGCACGAATCCGAATCCCAATCCGAATCCGCATCTAAAGTTCGAAAGGTTTCGCTCTGGCAATCGAATCGAAATGTATTTGGCCCTCGGATTGGGATTGGGTTTGGGCTCGGGGTCTCTGCTCTGCATCTTTCACTTTAACCTGACAGGGGTCCACGGGGTCTCTGGGGCTGGACTGTGATTGCCCTCTCGGTTCGTTCGGGCCATCAGTGATTTGATTTGGCATGGCTCTGGCTGTGGCTGTGGCTATGGCTATGGCTATGGCTCTGGCATTTGCATTGAATATCGGTTTTGTATGGAGTCCGAAGGGAGGCCTCACTCGCTGTTTGAGAGCTTGATGGAAAGGGCAAAGACTTGAAAGATCTTTAAAGGTGGAGTGAATGGAGGAACCATCGAAAAGGTATTGCAGAGAATGAAAATGGATGGGGAATGGGAAGCTTGGAACTATGTGGAACATCTATTGCAGCAAAGAGAATTCAAAGAAGTGTATCTTAACCCATAATTGTACCCCTTAATCAATGTATAAAAAATGAAACAGTTGGGCCTGCTTTTTAAGGGGAATTGATCAAAGGCCCCTGGTCTATGGATCTGTGGATCTGTTGCTCTGTTGCTCTGTTGCTCTGCTGTTTGTCTACGGCATAAGTATCAAAATGTATATGTTTTATTGACTGCGGATGCAGTTCATAAACAATGGTCCGGGCCGCCGTTCTAGCAGTCCATGATCCGTAGTCTATAGTCTATAGTCCGGAGTCCATGATCCGATTGCCCGTAGCCGTAGCCGCAATATGGTGCGCATCTGTTACATGTTAAGGCGCGCCAAGGCGGAATATCCCAGCAGAACAGAACAGAACAGCATCAGAATCAGATCTCGAAAAGATATTTTGTACGAGAGTATATATGTATTTATGAAATCAAACATAAGGTACGCCAGTCGATCGGTTCCGTTCCCCCTTTTACCTACAGCCGCCTGCTCCCCCACCTCCTTCTCCTCCTCTTCCGCCGCCGCCTTCTGCTCTCTGTGCAGCTGCACATTTGGCACACATGACAGCGGCATGCCCCAAGTCAAAAGCAGGAAATTTTCGGAAATCATAGCAGCCACACACATGCTGCCCCACGAACACACGAAAAGGGGGAGTTGGGAGATGATCATCCACACACACACCCGCACACACACACACACCTAAGAAAAGAAACAGAAACAGAAAAAAAAGGGAAGATTTTTATGCATTTCCAGTTAAATCGGAAGTGGAAGTGGCAGCATGAGAGAGAGACAGAGATCCGATCCGTGCCACGATTAACACGCTATTTCTGTCAGGGGCAACGAAGGTTGGAAGGCGGGGAGGTAGGGACTGTGGCGGAGGCTGGGGCTGGGGCTGAGGCTGGTTCCCACATGTCATTCGCCCTCAGCTGTTCCACGACGTATGGATGAATGGACGGGGGCGGTGACGGTGGCGGTGGCGGCTCCGACGAGCTGCTAATGATGCCAACGGGTTAAAAATCTGTGTTGTGATCTATTTCCAGTGTGTGTGCCGCCACCACTCTCCTTTCGGTGTTGGTATGCCCTAACCAGAAGAGGGTATATCTCTTTTTTTTTGTGGTATCCGAAAAGGTGAGCTGTATCTCTAAGATAGGGATACATCGTGGCGAATTCCCATCAAATTCAGTGGAAAAATCTAAGAAACTGAGAAATATATCTTAAAATAGCTACCAAATTCCTCTATTAGGAGAGTATTTCCTCTGTTATTAGATCATATATTCTTCATATTCCAAGAATGTCGCCTTATTCCAATAAAGTTTCCTTGGATTTCAGATCAAAATGCCCCAAGTAAGGGTACTCTGAATTCTTTAATTCCCCGATCATCTTTACCTTATTGTCTCTCAATAATTTTGTGTGTTTTTTTTTATAATATTTTGTCCAAGTGTTGCTCAATATTTTAGCTTTGTTTATGGGGAGTGCTCCTTGATATAAACCACGTGTCATATTTTACGATACACCATGGACTGCGGAATGGGCCTGCTCTTGGGGACACTTTCTATGTCTATGTTATGGGTTTTTAAATTTAAATTTTCGAAATTTAAATTTAAATGTGAAAATATTTTGATTGTCTTTGTCTGTCTGTCTTTGTCCCGATAGGCGTTCAGAGCTGCTCAAACTGTCTCCGCTGTTAAACGATTTCAGATTATGGCCAATTTTCTAGCAGTCAAATGCATTTTGACACAAAATTGACATTTAACAAACCGGCCAGTCGGCCAGGCGGCCAGTCGGCCGGTCAGCCGGCCATGCGGTGGCATGTGGCGGCGGGTTGGTGCAACTGTTGGCTGGGTTGGTGCCACTGCCGCTGCAGCAACAAAAGCAACTATAACAAGGTTCGACAAGTGCATAAAACACGCCCCAGACAAGTGCGTCGCTTCGTCGATGGATATGGATGCCACAAACAACGACAACGACAACGGACGGACGGACATACAGGCACCAAAATGGTCAGGCACTGGGCGAACAGTTGGCTTTTCGGCACCGCACCGCTTCGCATCGATCTACTGGCATCGCATCGCACTGCGATCCGCTGCGATCCGATCCGATCCGTTCGACCTGCCCCGGCCATATAAAGCGGGCGCTGTCTCTGCCTCTCTATATGGCCATTCGACCGATATTTCAGCTATATATAATCGCCTTTTTTTCTTTTTTTTTTTTCTATTGCTGCTGCTGTTGTTGCTGTAGTTTGTTGCGTATTTGGCGAGCCATTTCAGCCAGCAGCTGGCACTGTCCGGTGTCCACTGTCCACTGTCCAGTGTCCGCAGTGCGAGTTTTCGTATACCAATAATTCCTGCAGCTGGTGTTGGAGGCCTTACACCTTTCACAATCTGACATAACCTTTTATATAGACACAAGTATTTTATTCACATACATACATATATGTCTTATTATGTCCAAAGTGTGGTTTTGGTACTTCTTTATCGGAATCCTGGGGGAGATTATCTGTGGATTATGAAGATATATTGGACACAGACATAGAGTATCCCACACTTTGGCCTACAATATCATCAGAGCATCAGTACTGGGATCCTTGATTATACATATTGGACGATAGTCGAGTACGCAATTGGGCCATATCTTTGACACCGTTTCGGCCAAAAAACGGAGAGAAGTGTCTTGGAACATTTACCATCACATTCCGCGAGGTGCTCTAAGGTTCTGGAGATCTGCATCTACTACCAAATTTAGCTTAGAAATTCCTAAATCGTATAGATTAAGCCAGACTCCTTCCGTGCCTGCATCTGCTATGATTAATCCTGCTGTGGTTATGCATATAGTATAGCCCATTCTCCCGTCCTTTCCAGCCGCTCCCGCATCGTGCAATCTCAGTGAGCATTAAGCTGATTAATTGAAGTCATCATGGGATGTGGCAGGCAGGCAGGCAAGTGGAAGCTGCAGACGGCACCAGATTGCCACATAAATTCACTTAAGATTGCATCCAGCTTCGTTGTTGCTTCGGGCCTCTGCGACAACAGTGGCATCCACTGTGACTGTGACTCCTCCTTGTGGGGCCGGAGCAGGGGCCGGGGCCCCCACTTGAGTTCTAAGCCCGCTCCAAGAGGGAGCCCAAAGATCGCTAGAGACAGAGAGAGAGAGAGAGAGAGTTCATGTGACAGGCCGTCTGGAGACGGGATGATTAAATGAACATTTAGTGGCTGCTAATGAATGTGGTGCAGTCAGGGGCATGCTGCCTGGTTGCAGGGGCAGCAAATGTCACACGCGATGCTTGGGGTCGCGACCGACAAAACGGCAAAACGACAATACGGAGGCGTCTTTGCAGCCAATCAAGAACTTGCCACAATCCACAGATCTCAACAGTTCGGCTTCAGCTTCAGCATCCGCATGGGCCTCAGCTGTGCTGTGGCCAGTCTCCTCATCCGGAGTCTCATCTGTGGCCTCATCTCATCTGTAGCTTCATCTATAGTTCCATCTCATCCTATCCCATCCCATTTGTAGCCTCGGATGCAGACAAACTGCAATTGAGTTGAGCATTGCCATTGCCCCTCCTTAAGTGCCGGCGCGTCATAATCCCACATGGTCTGGGTCTGGGCTCTGCCACTGGCAGTGGCACTGGCACTGCCACTGCCACTGGCTCTCTTTCGATTCGCTTCGAGTCGGAGCTGGAGTCGGAGTGGAGTCTGAGTCGCAGTCTGCTTCTGCTTCTGTATCTGTGTCTGTGTCTGGGTCTGACTCGTTGACTCGTCTGGAATGCAGATGTGTTTGGTGCATAGTTGCAGTTGAAGTTGCACAGTCGGACAATCATTCGGCAGAGTACACTGCGAGAACAGCACATGTTTCTGCGGCACACACAGATGGTGATCCAGCTACCAATCTGAATGAATCTACGATTTTATCTCAGTGTTCAACCCACTTGCTGTTTGGAAAAGTTTTATATCAACAACGCTTGGAATTCAGTCAAGGAGTCGTCAGAGCAGCGCAGAACCCCATTTCCATTCCCCATCCGAATCCCGTCGGTCCGTCCGTCCGTCCGTCCGTCCCCCAATCTCACTTCTCACTCCCACTTCCTTTGCATGCAGCTGCGAATATTTACCAGATTGTACAAATATTACTTCTTCACTCGAAGACTAATTAAATTTGAATTTTTGTATTAAACGAGCTAAAGAAGGGGCAGCGGCCGGGGCAGGGGCAGGGCCAGGGGCACTGCCGCACCGAGTGGGAGTGGGTTGCCCTCCCAGAGAGGACCATTCGAGCAGCCTCCAAATGGTAGTGGTGGTGGTGGAGCTGCTGCTGCTGCTACCAGCTGCAGATGTGTTTTGCCAGAGATCGGGATACCCAACAAGACACTTGCAGAGGCGTTTTAGTTTTGTAGACAACTTCGGACTCCCTGGCTCCCTGCATTGCGCTGCGCTGCACTGCACTGCGCTGCTGCCCCACATGCCTCCCCTTCCCATGTATCCGACTCTGCCACTTGGCTGGTGGTCCGAGGCGTCTAAATTTATGGCTTAATTTGGCGCTCTTGTTAAATGCGTTTTGTGTCAGGGGCTAGCAGGGGGTTCAGTGCGGTGGGGCACGGGCACGGGTACGGGTGCGGGCCCCCTAGGTGGGCGTAGCTGTCAACATTTTTGACATTTTAAGTGTGTTGTTCTGCTGACTTCGCTAAAACAGGCAAATATTTTCACAGCTAAAGGTCTCAGACAGAGAAATAAAAAGGGGAAGATCTTTCAAATTAGCAAAACTGTTTTATGGCTATGATGGGGGTTCTTTCATGAATCGGAATACTATATCATCTGGCTACGCCTACGCCTACCTATCCTGACAAAAAACCTACTTAATTTGTATCATAAAAAAGCAAAAACTTGCGTAAAATATTGAGGAAAAACCAACAACTCGATTGGGGTTTTCAGTTAAAAGAGTTTTCGATAAATTATGAATTTTATTCTTTAATTCTGAAAATGGAGTTGCAGCGAAATTTACAAGTTTTCGCAGTAGATGCGCTCTGGGTCTGCGTTCCGGTCCCGGAGGACCCTGATGGAGTGATCGGCTTTACAAATTGGAATTATGTGTTGGGTGTGCAAGTTGAAAACCGCCTCGTCTTTAGAAGCTAATCCACCCCATTTCTGGCCTCTTCGAATGAATGGAAATGCTGATCAGTCAATCCATTCGACATCGAGCGAAATACTTAGATGATATCTGTAGATATTCGAATGTGTTCGAAGTGATCGAACTATGACCAGAAGTAAAAAAAATCTTGACTTTATCTGTGTATTTTTCTTAGCTCTTTCAAAAGTCCTTCGATTTTAGATACTAGAGATTTTCTTGGCATAAGTATTTTGAGGGTCATCTACATATATTTTAGTTAGTCAATCAATGGGGATCATTGGTGATAATCTCCCTGAAGATCAAACTATCTTAAATGTCTTTTATTATATTCATTTCCCGACACGCACAACAGAGCACCTTACAATAAAATACGATACGATACGATATATAGACTGTTCCCATTCATAAAAGGCGCTAGAGAAATCTCTCTCTCTTTCTGTCTCTGTCTCTATCTCCTTCTTGATATGCAGATGTGGGCTCGCAAGTGCTCGCATGCCTGCGTGTAAACTATGTGTAGACACTGTGGACACAGAGCTTGTCTGTCGTCGAGGTACATATTCGATATTCGCATATCGTTCGATTTGCATAGACTTTTAGAGGCAAAAAGGTAGAGTTCATTCCCCGTTTTTTATTTTTTATCGAATTTGTGCTGTTTGTCTAGCCATCGATTTGGAAACCAAGGATTGTCTCCACAGCAGAGAGACCCTCTCTCACTGTCTCACTGTCTGACTCTCTGACTGTCTGTCTGTCTGCGGGGGCGTTTTTCGTGTCGTCGTCTAAGCCTCTGGGTCTGGTCTGGTCTGGGGTCTGGGGTCTGGTCTGATGGCCTGAACCTTTTCTAATTGTCATGCGCCAGAGCAGCTCCGGATGTCGACAACGTTGTCGATTGTTTGTTGGATGTCGTTGTCGTTGTAGTGCGTGCCTCCGATCTGTGTATATTGTAGGTAGGTATATCTTTTTTTCAGTGTCAGAGACTGATTTGAATGCGCATTTGGTTCGTGGAATGGCCGACCATTTTGGTAAGAGTCTTGTGTACTTGTGTTGTCCATTTGATTACTGGCTACCTCTGCTGCTGCCGCTGCTGGCCCATAAACAAATCGGGCTGCAATTAAGACCCCAAAAAAGAATCGACGACAACTTGATGTTAGAGCTTTAAAAATAGAAATAAATAATTAGCGGCAGGCAGGCAGGAAATTGGCCAGCCGTTTGGGCCCATTTATGGATCTGTCGCATAATTTGAACTGGAAAAAAAGTCGGAGAATACTCCGTACTCCGTACTGTGTGTGGGAGGGAGTGTATGATTGGGTTTTGGGTTTTTGGGTGGGGAAGCGGTGTATGTCGTGCTCGAAGGTGCAAAAATTATGATTTATTCGATGCTGAAATAAAGATAACACCCCAGACCCAGGGGGCAACATCGTGCAGCAGCCGCAGTCGACGCTGCCAGCAGACAGCAGCCAGCAGCACAATGGAGGTGACAAATCTGGTTGGCCACACGACACCTGCAACATTGCAACACTTGGGGCAGCGACAGAACAGCGACAGAACAAGCGGCAACAGCAACAGCAAATGCGGATACAAGGATCGGCCTGACGCGTGACATGAAATGAGATGCATCTCGAGTGGATTATGGGGGGGGGGGGGGGGGGGGGGGGGATTTGTGGGGGATATGTAAATGGAATCCGCAGAGATTCCACTCGTTTAACAGCCAGTTTGAATGCTGGCGACAGTGACTCATAGATGGTGGATTTGCTGTGCATCTTTGAAGCAGAGATCTATTCTTCGACTTCCACTCTTGAGCAACTATTAACCGCTCGTTTTGTTAGTGAAATTTGATTGAAATTTAAGTGGAAATCAATCCATTTTCAATATCTAAGCCATGTGTCCATGTGTCGCACATGTCGCCTATGTATCAGTGCCTGTTCTTGATCAGAGTGACATTAAGTAATTGATTAGTTGTTTGATCACTAAATAATTACATCAACGGCAGAGATTATGCTTGAAACTTGATCTAAATTGATCGTTTCCCATAAGCAGGTCTATTAAATATCATTGCTATAAGCATTTTACGAAGCAGATATGCTAAACATGACGAGAGTTAAGGCAAGCCAATAAATGTATGTATAATAAATGAATATATATGTTTTTCCACAAATTACAATTAAATTAAAGGCATTTTCTTTCTCTCAAGATATCTGAAACCTATAAATATCTTTCATAGATATATATATATATGTATATATGTATATACCATCAGCTTTCTTTTGCAATAAACTTTCCATCCATAATTGAGCACCTAACCGAACCAAACCAAACCGACCCCCACCTTAACCCCCCCTTTGTGGCAGGCAGACCGTTCTCTTCGTTTCGCTTTAAAGAATTTCCATAATTTCCAGCATAATTTTCCAGCCGCTTGCTACGTGACCTCATGCCCGAGAGCCGGCGGCAATTGAATCTCGGTAGCACTGCCACAGCCACAGCCTCTAGTTCTGGCTGGGGCTCTGGCTCTGGCTCTTTGGCAAATTAGAGATGCTCCTTCAAAAGCCATGAGCTTCCTCAGTTCTAGAAGCAATCTTCTAGATGCCCCCTTCTCCACCTCCATCTCCCCTCCCCTTCACTTCACTTCATTTTGTTTGGCAATTTGTGGCACAATTTCCAAGGGACGTAACCCAATCAAGCAAATTGATTGCGCTGCTCTGTTCTAGGATAAAGCAAAGTGGGAGGAGGAGTAGGACGAACGAGGACTCTCCCATGACCGTTCAAATCAAACAAATGCGTCAATTAAATTTTTATAAACGAGTTGAAGCGACACACGACCTGGACGTGCGTCAATTAGGTGGCAGCCAGGCAGGCAGTCGGCCAGCCTTGGTGATGGTGATGTCGTGGCGGTGGTGGTTGCTCCGTCCGGCACACGCCCACAACCCCCATAGATACGAGGAGGCATGAGGCATGAGCGACTCAGCCACGTGGCCTGGAACATTATGCACTGAGTCAACAAGGAACAAGCCCTGGGATCGGACCTCATTAGTCCGTGCGTCTGGAATACGGAATACAGGTAAAAAGGGAGGGAATTTCGGCTTGCAGCTGCCTCAAATTCCAAGAGCCACGTGTCAGAAATGCATGCCCCATGCAGCACCAGCAGCAGGCTGCATGATCGTGCTGTGTGCTGTGTGCTATGTGCTATGTGCTGTGTGTCGGGCGAACAAATGTCGCCAAGCGTTGACCCAATTGCCGCGGGTCCGCGGTTTCGCGGCTTCGCGGCTCCGCGGGGTCATGATAATTTCAGGAGCTTTGGCTTTTGTGTATTTCGTGATCGTGAGTGGAGTTCAGCGGAGGCGAAGCCGTGTGGCTTGGCATGGCAGGGTATGGCATGGTATGGCGCTCCTTTTGACGTCTGCACGTGGTTCATTCGGCGCCTGTCTCTGTCTCTGGGTCTGGGCCTGGATCTGTCCCCTGCAGCTCCACCAAATGCAATTCCAAGACAATTTCCATCTCGTTTCGGTTTCGGTTTTCCATTTGCATAAAAATCAAAGTATAGAAATGCAATGTCTCTGGGCTCTGGGCATGGATTTATGGCCCAGCCAAAAGTGGCAGAGGGGAAAAATCAATAGGAAAATGTCTACACATGGCATTTGTCCGACTGGGGGCCACTTTTTGGGGGATGCACTGGCGCCGTCTCTGTCTCTGGCGATGTGTCTCTACGGCTGTCTCTTTCTCTTTATGCAAATTAATTCAAAATGGCTGCCTTCATGCGCCGTGAGAGCAGCAGTGAAATGCATTCCCAGAGAGCTAGGGAGAGAGTCAACCTCAGAGAGAGAGAGAGAGAGAGAGCCAGCGCGAAAGTCTCCACGTTGCCAGGGCAACACTGGGGGGGCTTTTCCGGGGCTTAGCCTGTGCTAAGGGTGGTTCCTGGGAAAACTTTGGTATCGATTTGTCTGGACACCAGATGCAAGGATTTTCGTTGGCTCCTGGTTTCGATTGGGTCCCAAAATAGCTTCACCCGAAACTTTTTGCCCCGGAGTCGTGTGGGAATCGATGCCACAGGACACCAGATGCAACGGCTACCGTTGGCTGCGCTGGCAACTCCACTCCATCACTTCATTTAGGGGTTTCCTTCGAAGGCCATTAAATACTACCTTGGCATTTCATTGGATCCATGCAGTCGGAGCATACTCCCTTCGATGGCTATCGATGCCACAGGACACCAGATGCAAGGATTTCCGTTGGCTAGCAAATATTACCCCTGGATTGGCATTGCCATATCTGCCAGTGTTCCACCTTACACAATTCGGGCTAATTCCACTTGACGGCGAGTGTGGGGGGGGGGGAACACGTGACCTTTACAAAAGCGCCACGAGGCCGCATTCTGTTCTGCTCATTAGGAGCGTCTGACAAGCGATTCTCGTGTTCGCCGATACGATCTTTGCAACATCCCAAATCTCTGTGCCGGGCTGGGCTGGGCCGTGCCCTTCCCTGGGTTGAGGATTTCGTTTGGTATGCGATCTGTTAAGCGGCGGCACACAATGTTCTCGCCAACCCCTAAGATGTTGTCACTGGTTTCCACACGATTTCCAGTTGATTGCACTGGTTCCGGATTTGGTCTAAAGTTGTAATGTTTCATTTTTTTTTCTTTGATTTCATTAAGATTATCATTATGAATGGTTGTACAGAGAGCAGCAGCAGGGGATTTCCCTTTTACCCTTTTGAAGAGAGAACTCTCCTTTCGCCATTAAAGAACTTCTGTGGGAAAGTTGCATTTCCATCTTGGGATGCAATTCCCCCTCTTCTGCCCTCTGTTGCCTTGTGGTCCCTTGTCCATTTGGTGACTTTCCTTTCTGCAACATCTGTTCGTGGCACATCGCATATCCTCCGGAGCACGTAATCATGTTACGACACAAAACTGACATGACATTTTCAGCAAAAGCGATTAATATCGCACACGACTTGGTCTTGGACTCAGACTACGACTGGGACTGGTAGACTTGGACTTGCAGTTGCAGTTGCAAGTTGCAAGTTGGTCGATGCCCGATGCCCGATGCCCTGATGCCAGTTGCAAGTTGGGAGTCAGGAGTCCAGACATGACTCGGATTTCGTATACTTTGGTGCATTGTTGTCGTGGCAGCCACCGCTGCTGCCGCTGCTGCTGCTGGAGGCAACTTTGGCAAGAGTCGTTTTAAAATGACTTAATGGGGCACAGCTCATAAATTCACGAATTTGCATAAACCGATGCCTGTGTGACCCGAGTATTTGGGCAACATTTGACTGCCACGAAGCGACAGGAGAGAGACAGAGCCAAAGCCAGAGACAGAGGGAAGAGCGCCTTCAGGCTGGCAGGCAGGAATGAGTCAGCCAGAAACCCGAATCCCCATTTCTGAGGCGGCTCTGAGACTCCATCTGGACTGGCAGCCTAATAAACACAATTAACTTCATCATTTTGAACTCAAATTATTTCATTTCAATGCGATAAAATCGCAAATCACGAAGCGAAAGCTGAGCAGACAATAGACCCAGAGACAGAGTCAGAGGCAGAGTCAGAGGAGCCACGACCAGAGCCAGAGCCATAGCCATAGCCACAGCCAGAGCCAGGACGGTGAAAATTAAGTCAAACTAAGGCTGCAAAACGTTTACCAATCGGAGAGCGATCGGGACATGGTCGGAGTTTCTGTCTGTCCAGAGTTTGGAACAGCAGCAGCACCCGCCCGCGCCACTTTCAATTGGAGTTGGTTGCTGCCGCTGCTGCTGCTGCTGCTGCTGCTGCAGCAGCTGCAACTTAAGATTCGGGAATGGCAATGGGAAATGGGGATTGGGGCATTGGGGGATCGGGATCGGGATCGACGGCCTCGGTCAGGTCTCTCTATCCCTCTGGGAGAGAAGGAGAATAATGTTGCATGTCGCGCCAATTGTGTACACGATTTGACTTGGCAGCCTGACAGTGCCTGCTGCCCACTCCTGCAGCTTGTGGGCTGGTTGCCTGGCTGGCTGGCTCTTGGTGCAGTTGCTGTTTGTGGCGGCTGTTGTTGCGGCTGTGTCAGCTAATCAGACGGCAAGTATCTCATCTTCGAGGACTACTAGCAACTGCCAAAACAACAGCAAAACAGGCAACACAGACTGCAACACAGCAACTGCAACACAGCAACAGCAACAACATGCACACGAAACAAAACTACCAAGTCATGTTGGCTGCCTGCAAATAAATCTCTTGGCTGCTGGTTGGTTCAATTGGGCCCCCGAACAGAAACCAAACCAAAATACAAAAAAAAAAACAAAAAAAAAAGGTGGACACAACACAATCAGAGCCAAAAAGCCAAGAGCCCCACTCCGTTCGTTGCTGTTGCTGTGTTTCCTGGAAAGAGTTTCCTGCATTGGTAATATCTATGTTGCAGTTCCCTGTTGCCTGCTGCCTGCTGCAGTTGCAATGCTGTGGCCGCTTTCAGCCTGATTTAGATCGCTAAATGTTGGCAGTTGACTTTATGAGGGTCAATCAGGCTAAACGCGGAATGGCACTCGAATGGCCATCGGAATGGCATCCGTAACCGAGCCACAGGAATGTTATCTCTGCTCCAAAATGGATCACCAATAAAGATTCCATTCCATTCCATTCGTCGGGGGAGAGATCTGATTACGCCGGTAATAGATGTTCTCTGGGAAGCACCCACAAGCCATGCACATGGACATTCGCTGTGAATGAAGATCTTTGACCTGCCTCCAGATACAGAGATTTCCATTTGCGATAGATTCATTTGGCTGCCGAAGATTGTGGGGAATTTATGCAAATTTTTCTTCTGGAGGAAGCTGATTTTAAGGCCACTAAGTAGGGAGCTATTAAGGAACAGTTTAAGGTACTTTAAATGGCAACAAAATAATTCCAACGACTATAGATAAAGAATATATATGTAACTGCTAATAGATCATTATCAAAGTTATTCCGCGGTTTTCGGGATAATTTCGACTAAGATCATTGATATCCTATTGTCACAGCAGATCCTGCAACGAATTGATCTCAAGTGTTGATGTGTGTATTCATATTCACAGATGCATCTATTCCACAAACTCCAGACCTCACTCTCTCTCTCTCTCTCTCTAACTCCATATCTTTCGCTCTCGCCTGGCCATATCCTCCCTCCAGTGCCAGCCACTGATTACACTAAACGACTGCCCGCGATAGCCGCCTTGCTTTTGGCATTCCTTGGACGCCAAACGCTTTCAAATGTCCATAAAAAAAACACACACACATACACAGAGCAGTAAGGGGGGCGGGGGACACATCCATGGGACAGGCAGAGGGAGGCTGGAAGGCAGGCAACTGCTGCGCAGGCGCGCGTGTTTGGAAAGAGTTCAAGTCGCAGCTGGAGACTGCACTGCTTTTGGCGCATAACTGAGCTCTGGACAAGCGCTGGAGTCTGAGATTGAGCCTGAGCCTGGACCTGGACCTGGATGTGGATGTGGACTTGGGGCTTGTGGCCGCCTGCCTGGCTGGAGTGGCTTGCAGCTTGGAGCATGAGGCATGGGGCATGGAGCATGGTGCTTGCTGTTGTTGTTGTTGTTGCTGTTGCTGTCGCCGCCGTGTTGAATAACAGGCAGCTGAGGTTTGTTGGACAAGGCTACAGGGGCATGTGGCAACTGCGGATGAGGGAACGATGGTGGTGCCGGTGGTGGTGGTGGTGGTGGCACAAAGAAGGTGGTCGGGCCATAAAAAATTGGAAAATGTTGCGTTAATGCGACGTTTGTTCGAACACAATTTTCAAACAGATCGACGCCGGCAATTGTTTGGACAGCCCGAGTCTATGGGCCAGGACAGATGGACCCAAGACGGAGACAGAGACAGAGGGACTGGCCCAGCCGTTTCGGGGGACAGACGGACTCGACTATTTTGTAGACATATTTCAGGGCGTTTGAGTCATTGCAACGGCGCAGATTTTGTTTGCACGTGTCTGGCGGAATGTCTCCACATTGGCTGGCTCCCTCTCTCTCTCTCTCGCTCCGTGTGTGTGGGGGACTCTCTCTTTGTCGGAGTGTTTTTCACTGCGCAGCAATGGCGGACACTCCTTTGCCAGGCGCCACCCACTCGGGAGCTGCATAAGAAGGTGGGGCTCGGAACAGGATGCGACGGCAATCGATTTTCCCCGATGTGATAAGGTTTCACTGCGGCTGTCTGGGGCTCAAAGGGCTTCCGGTCTCATCAGCGGAATCCTTTTTTCCTTGGCAAATCCACACGTGCACCGCATAACGGTAGAATCCAGGGGTAGCTGCTGGAACACGTGTCGCCCCATCCATCCATCGGGAGAGCGAGAGACGCGATTTCCATTCGAGAGCACGTCGTCGGAAGTCGGAAGTGCCCGCCGCACAGCAACGGCCTCGAGCAACGAGGGTGGCTCAGCCACTGCCTCCTTCCTCCCCATCCTACTCCTTCCGCCTCTCTGATGATGTCAGCAAATGCGGGCACAAAAAGGACAATCGATTGTTGTGACACTGGACAGGCATTGTGCTCGGTGAGCACATATTCCCATTCCCATTCTCAGTCAAAGTCCCATTCTCTCCCAGCAATTTATCCAATTTCATGCAGAGCTCTCCGCTGAGCGTTCAATTAAGTCTGCCCAGTGCCAGACCCACTTCCACTTCCACTACCACTCCCAATCTCAATCCCAATCCCATTCTCAGACTCTGGTTCCGGCCCACTCCAAGAAGGGCCTTCGGTCCCACGGCGACGGCGACGGCAACGGCAACGGCGACGGCGTCTCGCAGCGTGCACGTGCAGGGCAGGACATTTATTGGATTCTTGTCATGTTTTTATTTGTTTCTATATTTGCTCAGGATTCCAATTAAACGCCAATGCCGAATGCCAATCCGACTGCCCTGCCAGTTCGAGAAGTGGATCGCCGCCAACGATCCGCTGCGCATCCCATGGTGTGGCAGCCAGCGGTGCGGCATTCATTTGCGGCTGCTATTCTGGGATATTATCGTACTACAGGGTGTTACACGTAGTAAAGGAAGTTAATGGTATTTCTGGGTACTTCATTGTATTTCTTGCAATTTAGATAAAGTTAGAAGTTACTTTATATAAACTTTTAAACTCTTTTTGATAGGTAAGTATTTTGTTTTAATAATTGTCCTATACATATGTACAAAAGATACTTGGAAAGGAGATTCTTTTTATAATATTTTAAGGCTTCTTTATAAAGAGTGCAGACCTAGAAGAGTTCCCATTCAGAAGGAATTGTTGTAAGACCTACAAAAAGGCAATGAAAATACTTTTGAGGTTTCCTTCTTATTTCCATTTCATTCACAATAAAAAAAAAGACTAAGACTACGTTTAGGAAAAGGCTTCCTCCTAATGGTTCCACCCTCTTTGCGATGTTCTACTCTCGAATGCGAAGACCCACAAAGTCCATCACAGCCATTAAGTAGAACTTTCCATTCAGTGGAATCTTCAGTGGAACGTAAGGCTTCTTTCCATTGATGACTCTCCTCCCGAGGCACCCTGTGTCTTCAATTGAAGCTCTCTTTCACATCAGCATTGAACGAACGCCAAAGGCGGAAAGAGCAATTGAATGACGTTGCCCTGGCTCCCCAACCCCTCGAGTACACACCGCCTCCTGCCATGCCATTAAAAGCATAGGACGGCGACGTCGCTGAGGCACACGCTGAGGATTAGACGTGTAATCAGCATAAAATGTAGCCAAAAGCCGTTCCCCGTACCGCCCGAAAGCGTTGCAAAAAGTGGCAAAAATGAAATCCAATATTGTATGAGAGGTAGGGTGGGGAGAAAGAGGCGGAGGAGGAGGAAGAGAGCTGAGCAGCGCAAAACCATATGAAATGGTAATGCCTCCCAACAACAACTGCAGCGAGTGTCAGTGAGGCAGTGAGAGCACAAGAACAGTAACAAAAGCAAAGGCAAAGGCAGTGAGAGCGACAAATGCAATAGAAAGAAACGCTGCTTGCGTGTGACGAAGAACGTGATACCCTGGCACGGCGACTATACTATTTAATGATTCGATTTTGATTATTTTTGGTTGAGTTATTTTTACAAAAAATATATAAAAGTACCAACTGTAATTTTAGATTAGACTATCTTAAGAGAGCTTTTCGTTGCTTGCTGATATTGGAAAACGTATCTTCTCTGCTTGTGCGACTTCTCCTGAAAACCATGATACCCACCCACTGCAAGGGGTATACGTATAATAAGAAGAACAATAAGAGCAAAGCCAAAGGCAAACAGCAACGCTGACGCCGACGCCGTTCGTACGCATGTCCTTATACAAATAAGAGACGGCCAAACGCCAGGCCGTGAGAGAGGGACAGTGCGGTGAGGGAGGGGAGTGGAGTGGAGTGCTGAAGCGAGGGAGAACGAGGCGGAGAACACGTGCAAAGCCGCGGGGGACTTGCACGACTTTGTCCGAAATGGAGTTCAAATTGGGACCGAGACTTGAGCTGGAACTCGAGACGGAGCCGACGCTGATGCTGATGCCGATGCCGATGCTGGGACATGGGAATGGGAATTGGTGTGGGATTGGGATGTGGATGTGGGTACGCACCAAACGAAAATCTCCAAGCGCGTTGCCTGTCGCATTTAATAACTGTTTTTAATAAGTGTCCCTCGGGGCACCGTTGTGCGTGGTGCTCTTTCTCCCTCCCTCTCCCTCTCTCTCTCTCTCTCTCTCTCTCTCTCTCTCTCTCTCTCTCTCTCTACCCCTGCCTCGACCCCCTTGGCTGTCTCTGTCGTGCGTTCGCTCTCCCCCTATATCTGTCTCTTTCCCTCTAGGGTGCGTCATTTGCATGAGATTCCCCCCGATGGCCACCCCGCTACCAAGTGGAGTCGCAAAAGTTTTACTCTAATTGCACGCCCCGTTGTTGCAAGTTTGAGTCACGAGGCTTCAGGTGCAAGTGGAAAGAGGAGCAGCAGCAGCAGGAGCAATACCAGGGAGAAGGAGGAGTCGAATACCCCGGGACTCGTGCAGCATGCAACATGTTGGCCGCAATTTATTAGTGCTGCCATTATCGTTTTTCTTCAGATTTACCTTCAAGTAGTGCTTCGGACTGCGTGTCGTCCAGTGTGAAGCAGCTCCCCCTCCTCGTTCCTACCAGCTACATTGGTACACGTACCTACCCCCCCCCATCCCCTCTTACCGAGACACACTCTGAGTATTTATTACTATAATTTTCCATATGTTTTCCCTGTGCGTTCTGCTCGTTGCACTGCTTTTCGCTGTGCTTTTGTATACCCTCGAAAGAGGGTATGACACTGCATAGCGCCAGCTAGTATGGCTCCTGACAGATGGAATCTCTACATCATCAAACTATTCTTCATTTCGAAGGATGTTCCAATCGGATATATATCACAGATTTCTGATTTCCGGACAATAGTATCTGCAGCTTATGATTCAATCGTACCTCACAGATCGAATACCCCAGAATGCATTGATGGATCTGCAGGGTATCTCCAGCTTCGCTTCCAAAGCTGGTCGAGTCGGGTCTTACTTTCTTGCTTGTTTCGTATTTTTTTTTTTTTTGGCAAATTGCGTCTGGAAATTGCGGTAATAATTTGCAGCTTACTAAATATGAAGATCAGCTCCGGTTCGGAGCCGAAGTCGAAGTTGGGATTGGGACTGGAGCTGAAGCTGAAGCTGGAGTCCAAGTCCGAGCACGATCTGAGCGCCTCCCCCCTCCCCCAACCATCGAAAAAAAAAACAAATTTATTAACTTGTGCAAAATTAGTCGCTTACAGTCGTTTAGACATTGCAATTTGGTTTTTATTGCTGTTTGGTTTTCGTGTACGAGCCGTGTACGAGTGGAGTATCTATGAGATACACTTTTGCGCCGTCCCCGACTTCGACTTGGACTCCAACACCGGCATCCTTTCGGCCAGCTGCACACTCTGCTGCTGCTGCCGCCGCTGCTGCCTTTGACTGCGACTTTTATGGGTTTTTATTAAGTTTTATGACCCTGAAATTGTTGCACTAATCAGCCGACAATTTATGAGGCATTTGTATTTGGCCAACGCGGCAAAGCAACCAAAATTTGTGGCCACATTCATAAAATCGGATACCCAACCGAGGGAGGGCGAGGGAGAGCCCGAGGAGCACGAGGAGACAGTCACCGCCATAGTCGTATAGTTAATGAAAATTAGTTGAAATATGCAAAGCATCCACAGCCACAGCCACAGTGTGGCACGGCTACCTCTGATTAGTGGAAATGTTGGGGGATCGTAAAAAGAACCCAACTCGAAGTCACTTTAATGGTCTCCATACCATACCTCGTTGCTGGATGGATGCTGGATGGTGTGGATGGTGTGGATGGGCCTCTGGATGTCTGGATGTCTGGGTGGGCCCACTCGAGGAAACACCTATTCTCGTAAATTGCAAGGGAATCGCCTTCGAAGTCGATGTCGATGTCGCTTCGAATCGTTATTGGTATTTATAGGACGGGAAAGGTTAAACTTGAGTGAATTTTAATTCACGTACCATTCGATTTGGATGTTCTCTGGGCGATCTGTTTGACAGTTTTATGCCAAGTGCGTGATCGAGAATGGATATTGATTTAGTAATCACCGAACGGCAGAGCACTGCCAAAGGTAAATCCGTGTTTAACCTTTGCTATAGATCCTATAGCTACTCCTTGTGCGGCATACATATACATATATAAATGGAATCTCCCATTGGTCGTTTTCCTGTGGTCTGATCGCCCTCCGTTTCCTCTGAACAGCTGCCTCATCGAAGCCCAACTGCAACTCAAATCAAAACCGCATTTATTCATACATAAACTTTCGAATGTCAGCCATAAATCTGTCTAGGCAAAGACCCTCTCCCTCCCCTCCTTCTCCCCCTAACCGTTCTATAGCCATTTCAAGAGTCGCGCCAGTCGCCAGTCGTCAGTCGTCAGGCATTGGCCATCTTCCATCCGTCTTGCTGACAAATAATTTACCATAAAATCAACGACAACTGCCAATTTTTCAGTAATTAGCCTCCACGATCCCCCTCCTGCCACAGTCACACAGTCACAGTCACAGGCACAGCATCCTCCCCCCTTTGAGAGCACTTGAGCGTAATTAATAATATATATATATTCCTCCCCCTCCGACGACTCATCCGACGACTCCTCTTCCGACTCATCTTCCTCTGACGATGTCTGGGGCGCGCTCATTGTTAGGTTTGAGGAAAGGATGGATGGATGGATGGATGGTAGGATGCTGCTCACAGCATTTGCAGAAAATTAATTGTGCTCCAAGCAGATTAACACATGCGTGGCACGAAAACGTTGCAGTGGCAGTGCCCCGGGGGCGGAGGCGGTTGGAGTAAAGGTAGGGGTAGGGGTAGGGGACAGGGATGGAGAAATTCCTGCCACATGGAGCGGAGGATGATGCGTTTTGGGAATTTTCAGCGTTTTACAAATTTGAAAATTTCTTGCTGCATTTTTACGACTCCCCGCCACTCGATGTCTGCATTTTTATGTCGATCGTGTTGTCACAGTACCCATGCCCCATGCCCCATGCCGCCTGCCGTATGCCGCATGCCCCATGCCAGTGCTGATGTTGCATGTGGCACGCGCGTCGCATAATTAATTAAAAACGCATTTAAACGAAGCTTCACGACAGTCAATCGTTCGTGTACATTTGGCTGCAGACTATGGCAGCAGCATGCAGCCCCAGCCCCAGCCCCTGCCCCTGCCACACTCGACTCCACCTCTCTGCCGCAAGTTTAATGCCTTTCCTAAGAAGCCTTTCGTCACCGTGTGGCACTGCCAGGCCAGGCCCCACTGCCATAAATATACGTATAAATAAAGAGAATGGAGAACTCTATTCTCGTTAGAATCTCGGTCCCAGTGTCTTTTGGCTTTTGTCTTTGTCGTCGGTGGCAGGCAACATGTGTCGCTTTTGGTTCTTGGGTGATTCAGAGTCTCGACAGAGTTGACGAAATGTTGACAAGCCTCCGGGAGCCTCCTTCATCTCCAGCTCCACCACAACTGCCACTGCCACACAATTGATGACCTCTCTTTGTGGCAGCCATCCATCCGTTCACGAGAGATTTGCATACAGATTTGCAGCATGACAACCTCTGACTCGAAATCTTTTGACCTTCTGCTGTGCTGTGGCAGCATTCAGCTGGCGCAGCATTTGAGGTCACATTGGAAAGGTTGAAAGTTGCTGGGAATGAAATGCTTACCGCTTACCGATGCTGAAGTTACAATCTTGAGGGATGCAGGGGTTAGATCTTAAGTTGAGGAAATGCTGTTGGCTGTTGGCGAATGGGAATCTAGAAAAATCTTTTGTCCTTCTTTTGAATAGTTTTTTAACATTTTGAACACCATTTCATTTGAAATTCTTTTTTTTTCGGCTATTTGGCCTTAACGCAATTGTTTATATGTACATACATATATCTAATATTTTGATTACTCAAAACTGTGCCTGCAATAATAATCATAGAGCTAGACATCCTCTGTGTCTGGATTATTTACTCCCCCCAATAAAAAAAGAAAAGGGAAAAGTTCCCTAGAATTCCAACAAAATCAAGTATTTTATTTATGAAATTTCGTATTTATTTTGCTTATTTTTTGTTGCTCTTTTTGGATGTTTTGAAATTAAATAGCTCACTGAAAGCCACTTAACAGTTGATTTCAGTTGAATTTAATGCAACATTAGCAGTTTTTTATGCCACTGCCACAGGCCCAGGCACAGGCACAGACAGAGACCCCCAGCCAAAATGTTTCCGAGGTGATAGAATCATAGATACATCCCATGGGCAATCGATGGACCACCCTCCCAGTCGATCTGCTCGGACTTCTGGCTTCTTGGCAACCCGCGTGCTGCTGCTGTTGCTGCTATTGATGCTGCTGCTGCTTCTGTGCTGCGCCTCCATGTGGCAAGCGTCGCTGATGGAAAACAGCTGACCAGAATGTACCGAAAATATATTTTATTTATATGTCAGATAAATAAACCTGCGAGGAAAAATAATGCCTCATGGCACTACCTTCTCTGATTGGCAGCCGCAGTTTTCATTGCGGAGCGGAGGGTACGTCAGAGATAGAATGCAGACACACGGCAGCCAGGTGGGATGGGTCTGGGTCTTGATTTTCGGTGTTTTTCTTGGTACTTTGCTCCATTCATAGACTGTTTTTTCCCCCATTAATAATTCCATTTCAAAGGAATATGGCATCAGAACTCAGTCTTTTGAAATTTCTAGCAATTGATTGGAAATTGTATCGAAGTTTTGGCTTGGAATTTACTAGGTACAAGATATAAGCTATGGAATTTGTGGCAAAAGATAAACAAATGTAATTTTAGATGATCTTTGAATGCCAGTTAGGGTTTCCTTCCCGCAAATCTTTAAAAGAAATTGAGTTCCGTCCAGGACATCGTTTGGCTTCGAAAGAAATACAATACCTCATTGATCCTGAATTTACAATGCTCTAAACACATTCAATGGTAGATCAAGTTATCCAAAGAGATCATTCGTTCCCGGATTGATTGTGCTTTAAACATTTGGTATCACCAATTAAACCACTTGATCCTCATTACTTGATTAACACAGCCATCAGAGGATCCACTCGAGAGCTCGAGAGGTCCAACAAGACGATCAAATTTATAACAGATCATTGGTGCACTGCACTCGCCTGAAATCGCTTCATTTAAGCCCACTTAGACCACCGACCAGCCACCGACCGACCACTAGCCACTCATTCGACACACTCTCGACACCTCTCCAGGGGCACAGGTACGAGGCACGAGGCACGGGACAGTAGGAAGGAGAGATCGGTGGCAAAAAAAACAGGGGGCTATAACGATCATTGTCATGGATGGTCATGGCACAGCGGGGCGGCAGCCATAGCTGTTAACTACTGTACTGAATGGGCGCATTTGCAACCGTTTGCACTCACTTTTTAGGCCGTAATAAATTCGCATAAATTTTTACACAGATACCCCCCTGCCCCTGCCCCGACATACTCGTACTCGCATGGAATGGGCCAATAAGCGAGCGATTTGTGTGCCTAATGAAGGCGATTTGTTGCGGCACCAAGTGCCACTAAATTAGACATGAAAATTGATGGGCTACCAAGGCAGAAGGCAGGCAGGCAAGCCCCCTCCCTATCCCATACCATACCATACCATACCATCCCATCCCATCCGAAGGATCGTTAACGATCCGCCACTGATACTCTCCGGATTGTGGCATTTATTTGAAAAATCAGTGTGAAAATATTTTATTTTATATACTTCGATCAAGTGCCTGTCGGCTGGAGATTGTTTTGTGTCTGCTGATCGTCTGCAGATGGTTTTACCCCACCTCCCCCCTCGCCAGTTGATCTGTGGACTACTTCTGGTCAATATCAGACATTCCATCCGTCTTTCTGTCTGTCTGTCTGCCTGTCTGCCTGCCTGCCTGTTATCACCCCATTCGATGGCAAGTGTTTGTTTCTTTTTCATTTTCAGCTTACGCACTTTTCACACAAACATCCCACAGATACAGATACAGACACAGACAGACAGACAGACAGACAGACCGACACAAGACTTTTCACAATTTCCTTTACTGCTTGGTGCTTTCTGCTTGCTGCTTGGGGGCCACTGGAAAATGTCTACAGCTGGGCAAATGTAAAATGGAAACACCTGCAAATTGCAAAACATCAAGCGGGATTCGTCAGGGAGTTGGGGGCCGCCTTGTCTCAGACGACCACAATGCTGGCGGGGAATGCAATAAGTCAGGGCGAAAGGCAACGGCAACCCCTCAGAGGACAGGCCGCACAGCTGACAGGAAGCCAACCCCCGTGGCAGAGGGGCAGGGGCAGCAGCAGCAGCAATCCCCCACCATGCAACACCTCCCACAAACCCAGGCAGCTGGTAAGGCCAGCGCTCATGAATACATTTGAACTCGTTAACTCCGACACACCCCAACATTTTCGTTGGGGGTTGTTCCTGCGTATCCCAATCCATCCTTCGCCCCGCCACTGTGTCGTCCTTTGGCTTTGCACGTGCACAATTTCGAGTTCATCAAAAGGAATTTGGCTTTGGGGGAGCTTCGGTCGTCAGAGTCTGACATTTATTAGAATTCTTTCTCTCTCTCGGCAGCACGGCGGCTCGGTGGCTCGGCGGCTCTCGTTGGGGGCCCTGGGGCAGGGAGTGCTCTGGGGGAGTACAATAAATTGTGCGTCGAAAGCTTTTAGCCAGGACGAAAGGACGGTTTTGGGGAGAGCTGGCTGCCATGGCACACGGAAAGCAGGAAAGGCACTTTCGTTTCGGTTTGTTGATTCTAATGTTCGGTTCACTGCCATTAAAGTTTTGGTTTGTTCAGCGGGAGGGGGAGCAGGGGGAGTATACGACGGCTGTATCCTGTGGCTGATACGTTAGCCTTAAAGCTATTTGCAGGGCATTGAAATCGGAGCTTGGAACATGCCACGCATTTTGACTTTTGCAGCTGCCAAATAAAAACGAAAGGGGGCAAGAGATGAGGTCTCATGTCAAGGAATTTATGTAGCGTGGAGAATCGTTTCATGGTGGTCCATGGTGCAAGGTCCATGAGGAAATCCATAACAGAGCAGTACTGTGGAAGGTTTAGAATTGAGGGATGGCTTAAGGAATGAGTCTCTAAAATGCTTTGAAATTTGAAATACATTTAAGGTGGAACAGGAATGGTTGAAGTTGTATGAAAAGTATTTCCTCTAAAGTAATAAATATATAAAATAAAAAATGCATATATGAAAGTAAAGAAGAAAAGGTAAATGAAAGGACTTTCGTATAAGAGTGTTCACCTTCGATATATAAAATTCAGATTATCCTTAAACTCAACTAGACTTTCCTTAGCCTCGAAATATTCTCAGATAGTTATTTCGAAAATCCCCATTAAAATATGACATTTGTTTCTGTGTTTATCCTCCTAATTTCTGGACAAACATCAAGCCCTAAAACACAACCCACTCAACCCTCCCCGCCAGCTATTTGTCTAGCAATTGCAATGCTCGTATTCCCTCGACTAATTACAGTGAAACATCAAATCAAGTAAAACAAACACAAGGACAATTTCGTTTTAGTACAGGCAGGGTACAAATTAAAATTACATATTAACATTGCGACTGGGAGTGAGATTGGGAGTGCCAGTGCCAGTACCAACTGGAGCAAACAATCTTGGGCAAACAGGACTCGTATTTGGGCATATCCTTTATCAAAAAAAAAAGTCGACATTTGTTCGAGCACAAAGGCAAACACCCATAAGAGAGAGTGGGAGCGGGTGTGGGTACTGGGACTGGGAGAGAGGATTAGGACCACCGATTGCGATTGCTGAGGACTTGTTATTCCATTTTAATTAAGTTAATTGCTCAGATTCCGTGTCATCGGGCAATGAGGAGGCCGGAGCCAGAAACAGAGCCACAGCCAGAGCCAGAGCCAGAGCCAGAAGAGGGTTGAATCTGGGAATCGATGGCACCTCCTCTCAATAATGCCCATCGTACGCTGCTCTGTCACGCGGTATTTGTTCGATTGTTTTGTGTGTATTGTGCTGCAACACAACCCTCCACACCCAACAATGCCACCAAAAAATGTGCACAGACTTGCGTGCGAATTATTGGCAAATGTTCTGAAAGCACAACCAGAACAGAACAGAAACAGAACTGAAAAGAACAGAACAGAAACAGAACCGAGCAGAAACAGAAAATCAAACACAACTCACATTGAAAATACTTTTTTTTTCGCACATTTGTTTTGCAATTTCCGCATTTCAGTGACTGGCATTTGTCTCTCTTCTGTTCTTTTCTCTCTCTCTCTATCGGCAAATATTTGCCATTTGAATGGAAGGAAATCTGTGCGGATTGCCAGCCAACGCATCGGCTCAATGTGGTTTCCCACCCCACACCCCACACCCCCAGATGATTCCCATTCTCGCCCCTAAGTTGCCTTCTAAGTGGGCGCGACAGTTGGTCGATGGGCAGGCGGCAGCTGCATCCGAGTGGGTCCGTCCACTAATTGCACTATGCAAATGAATGAATTTCTCAATCTTTTCACCCAAAAACTGTGCTGTGTGTGTATGTGCATGTGTGTGTGTTCATACAAACAGATGGCTCTATTATCCATGCGGATATTACGACTAAATGGATTAACAGATCGTTGTCATTCGTGTGGCAAATGATTCGTATGAAATATTTCACAAATAATTTCACAAGATTCTTGAAGATGGATGTACACATATGAACATATACATATACACATATGTACATACATATATATTTAAATATCACAGATAAAGACGTAATCAGGATAGTGTTGAGAACCCACAAAACACTTTTACGCGTACTTTGAATATCTTTATATTCGAGTTTCAGTCCCATTTGGCATAGATTTGAATTCTATTAAGTTTTGCAGTGGTCTAGAAGCGTAATTGAATTATTTATGGATTTTATTTATTATATTTTGTGGGCCTGAACAAGTACATAGATCATATTCTTATACTTAGAAAAGTGCTCGGCACTCATACATTCAAGTTGTTGTTCTGCAGCAAAAACCCGTACATGCCTGCGGGCGAAATCGGTTTATTGCTTTTCACTGAAAATAGCCGAAGTTGCATTGCCGAAGCCGCACGAAGGCTTGCTGCTTTTTTTTACTGTCCGTAAGCGTCTGCTCAGCAGCAGAGACTTTTGCTATACTCATTAGTTAGGGCCGTGCCGACCCCTGACTTAGAGCTAGCAAACACATACAAAATTTTTAAAAAAAATTCTAAAGCCGCCATTTGATGATCGTAAAAAACTTCAGGCTTAGATCGATATATCTTCAGGTAGATTTATGCACTATACATATCGACACGAATAAAAAATCCTATGAAAGCTTATACAATTTTCTTTAAAACTCTTTAATTTTTTTTTTAATTTTTGAAAGTGGTGTTGTTAATTTGAAAAAAAATATTTTAAGGGGAATACTGCAAATTCTGAGTAAGAGGATGTGGGGGCTGAATGTACAATCAAAAGTTTTCATTAATTTGGCAGACTTTTGTGTAGAATCCACATAAGCATTCTTCTAATTTCCATCACAAACTTGTATTCTTTTTCCAAACAGAATTTAGAATATAATCTGGAAAAAGAAATCGCATTTTGAAAAATCCTGCCAAATGTGTGGCTCATTCAACTAAAGTGCAAGCGGAGATGGAGATGGAGAGGCTCAGGCGATGGCGATGCCTGAGAGGAATCAGATTTTATAACTTAATCAAGGCAGCCGTCGCTAATGGCACATGTGGGGTTTGCTTTTGGGTTTTGGTGTGTCATCAGACCGCCCCTTGTGGCTGCAGCTTGTGGCATCAACATTTGACCAACAAAAGCGCAAATGTTACAATCTCTCACGCTCTCTCTCGCTCTCTCTCTCTCTCTTTGTCTCTCAGCTTTTTTTGGGGGTTGCTCTGGCACTTCCGTTTCCTTTCTGTGGGGGAGCCAGTGCCGGCGTCGAAAGTCAGACATAAATGCGTTACGGACTATAAATCTTGATTAGACGTGATTTCTGCTCTCCGAAACATAAAATTTAACAAGCAATGGGTGGGGTGATGAGGGGAGGGGAGCTGGGGAACGACAAGAGGATGACAACAAAAGATGGGCACGTGTCTAAGAGTTATCGAGATGGGATATTATCGTACTCGTACCCGTACTCGTCCTTGCACAATGAGGGAAGGACAGGACACTCTTTCTGGCTGGATTTTGTTTTGTTTTTTTGAAACGATGTCTGGCTTTTAGGGAAATTTGTTTAGCAGAGATTTAATGGCGTCTACGGTTACATGACTCAAATTGCTGGCCATGTGGCAGCAGCCAGAAACAACTTTGGAAAATGAAAACATAAAAATGTCCGAATGCAGCGATTTTCTCATTATTTTGCACCGTTTTGTGGCAATTTCAATAAACAATAAATCCCTACCGTGTACAGCCCCTCCCCACCCCCTTCCTACTTATAGGAAAACATTGTACATAAGACCCAAGCAAGATCTGAAGACAATTTATATCCATTTTCACATGAATCGAACGGACAGCAAAGGCGCAGGCAGGCAGGCGAGCAGGCAGGCGCCTGCCAACAAGAGCGACAACAAGAGCCACAGCTGGCGGATCGGATTGGAGCGGATAGTGGAGCGGAGCGGATCGGAATGGTACGGAACGAATCTGAGAGACAGAGAGAGATAGAGAGAGAGAGAGAGAGAGAGAGAGAGAGACAAGGGGCCACAATGTCTACGGCTGCTGCAACGACTGCTGCTGTTGCTGCTGCTGCTGCTGTCGTCGGGGCGTATGAGTGACGCGTTTGCAGAGAGGAGGCTTGGAGATGGAGGCGCCTCGGGTCCCAGATAGTACTATATAAGAGCCTGTTGGCCAGCGAACATAATCGTAAACAAATAAAATTATTGCTGCCGATCATGCACACAAATTTATGCTAAGAAACACAAACACAGACAACGGATACTGCCTGAATATACTCGTACTTAGGATCTCTACCGCTGGACGTCGCTTATTTTGCACTAATTTTCGCAGGCAAAAAATAAAAAAAGCAAACGGAAAACCTCTTGGGATTGAGACCCAGACATGGCAGCGAGGTGTTGCCCCAAGCTGTGTGTTTGTGTTTGTGTGTGTGTGTGTGTGTGAAATATGCAACAACAGCGTGAAAAAACATGAAGGCAGCCCCTGCTTCTGCCTCCTGTCTCCTGTCGCCTGCCTCTGCGGGAAATGGTTTTTCGCGTGCGGCGCTTGGCCGAAAGCTGACTGGAGTTTGGAGTAGGGGCTGTGGCAGGGGCTGTGGCTGTGCCACATCTGGCTGCAATGGACACAGCGGCAGCAAATGTTGCGAGAGCACATACTCGCACATAATACAGGTAGTCATTCAGTCAGCGCCAGGCAGTGATGAGGTGTTAGTTAATGCACTGTGGGGCAAGATCTATAGATAATTGGTGGCAACATCTCTAGAATCTCTAGATTACAAACCAAGGGGGGGGGGGGGGGGGTTCCATTCTAAGTAATGAAAGTCTAAATGTTTCTTGTGAATATTTAGAAATACTTAGGAATAATATTGGAACATGATGACGCATACTCGCATGCGCTGGTGTGTGTGTAGCAAAACCCTGAACATGCCTGCGGGAGAAGTCAGTTTATTGATTTACACTGGAAAAGCGAGATAGCAAGATCCGAAGTCGCATTGCCGAAGCCACACGAAGGTTTGCTGTAATACAGCTGCTACAAATTGGAATCTACTTTTTATTAACAGTTTGGAACCCCTAGAGTGGAGAGACATTTACATTTTAAGCGATTCTTGGAATGAAAACCATTTCTCTAAGTTCGAAGATCTATTGTTCCATGATTTCTTTTTATTTTGTACACAAAATATTGAATGAAATATTCGAAATACCCTCCAGGACTTGTTTTGTCCCACTGTGACCCAAAGCGCTTTACTGTCACTATGGTTTACAGTCACCCAAAGACGTAGAGAGAGAGAGAGAGAGAGAGAGAAAGATGGAGACAGATAGAAAGACAGAGAGAAAGAGATACATACCTGGGCACAGAAAGGAGAGAGACAGAGAGACAGCGTAGGCAGGGATGGAGGCTGAGAGAGGAGGTAGGAGATCTGATGAATTCGGTTTTGCACTGGCAATTTTCGCCTCTTGGTTGCATGCTGCATGATGATCATTATTATGTTTGCCAGCAACATGTTGCCACTATGTGGCAGCACTACGTTTTGGGTGTTTCAGTGGCTCCATGGCTCCATGGCTCCATGGCTGCTCCATTCGCCTGATGCGGCACCATCGCTAATGAAGACTTGAGACATGACGCGCTGATAGAGATCTCGCGCGGCACGGCACACATGAGTGTCGGAACGGATCGTCCAGTGGTCACTCCGCAGAGTCCGCAGAGTCCGCTGTCCCCTGTCCACTGGCACGGGATCTTCGTGGCCAATCGCTGCTTCTTTTGTGCTGTCATCGCCCAGCCTCATTGTTGGTATTTATGCGGGATATTAGATAAACGATAGAAAAATATACCCATCAGCCACTGGTTTACTGGCGACTGGTGTCGGTTGGGGTGGGGTGAGGGAATGGGAATGGGCTGATAAACGCTAGAATGGGTGTCGTATCCCGCGTACCCCACAGACAGACTCAATCCCAATCCCATCATCAGAACAGTTGTTGGTCTTCCTCGGTTGTTTATGGGGAATATGTATTTCCCAATGGGACTACCGGCCTTTTCTGCTCTATTTCTATGCTCAAGGGTTGGCCATTCACTTCGCACCCTCTTCAGGATCAACGGGCATATCAATGGCCCATACCCCAACCCCTTTTCTGCCCATCCCATCCCATCCCATCCTATCCATCGTTCCATCGTTCGGCCAGGGGGAGTGCTGCTTACGTTGCAGCAGGCACTTTGTTTGTGACTTGTTATTGTTGTTGCTGTTAGCTTTTAGCATAATTAAACGACACATGCCACAAAATGCACTTCTACGAGTACGTCACTACAGGGCTACGCGGCTATAGGGCTACACGGCTACAGGGCAGCGCATTCATGGGCCGTTTCTCTTCGTTTTTCGAACAGCGTCATCATCATTCGACACGGTATCCATATGTTCTATTATTAGCAGAGAAAGTCCATCCTGAAAACCCTCCTCCTCCTCCTCCTGCTCCTGCTACTCCTCCCGTCACTCACAAATTACTCCGTATGGCTCGAAATTTGTAACGAACATAAGGTTTCATTTTGACTGGTGGTCGCTTGGTCGTCTAGTCCCTCAACCGCACACTCACTCATTCATACACTCATATGTATCACTCTCACTCTCTCTCTCTCTCTCTCGCTATCTCTGTTTAATGCAAATGAGACTCCAGCTGATGGATTAGTTCTGTTCTCTATTTTCTAGGGCTTTTCGGAGTTGATTGATTGCTTTAATATCATGTCAATTTCTGTTCTCTAAACAGGTGCCATCTTCATGGCATGGCCGGAAGATGTCGTCCCTCTGAAAAACAGCAGTAGAAGATAATGAATAAACCCAAACATTTCTGTAATGAATGAAAACAAAAAAAATGAATAAAATTAACACCCACACATTTGCATCTCAGATAATACAGATCTGCCTCGTTGCATTGAAGGATTAATTGCCACAGCTAGAAACACACATAAACACACAATCGAATCGAGTATTACTTAACTAACCAAATTCTCAAATGAGAAATGTGTTTCGATGTTCTGGCTACAAGCCAGAAGGCATTTGAATACATTTTTTTTGATAATTATTGCTAATTATTTCATTGCAAAAGTGTTACAAAGTCTGGCAACGCTGGCAACGAATGGAGCAAGCAAAATATGGTAAGAAATAACTTAAGAATAGGCCCGGCCCCACATTCTCAATGACTTGAAGGCGAAAGTGGAATATACATACAATACAATATAGGATTTTCATTCATTTCTGGACTCTAAAGATTTCTGCAATGAAAAGTCAATTTTAAAACATTCTATTTTTTATTTGAAATCAGTTTTAAGTGGTTTTTAAATGCAATCATAGTATTTACTTCATTCTCTTCTCTATAAATACTAAAAAAAATACTAGAATTCAGAAATACTGAAATAGAAAAGATTTCAAATGTAGGACTACCAATGGTCATAGTATATCCAGGAAATGACTATATCGCAATTACAAGCTGGTCATATATTTTGCAATAAACTTAGACACTCTTACCGTTTTCCAAGCTCTCTAGCTGGATATTAACCATCTTTCTACCCTTCGTAGAAACCACCTCTGTCATTCACAGCAATATTCATCTAAAAATTTCACACATTACATTCCTAAAAGATGCATCCTTAACACCTTGCTAAATATGTTTGCGCAATTATTCGGTCATAGTCATAAAAATGTAAATTTGAAGATGGTCCCTGGTCTGGCCTCTCTTCAGAGTCTTCAGGGAAGAGGTAGAGGAAGAGGAGAGAGGACTGCATGAAGGGAAAATGAAAATGCAGAAGAAGAAAAGAAAAAACAATTAAAATATTTGCAAGGCGTGTTACAACGCCGTTGATTTTTAATGATATTTTATTGTCTGTTTCGACGGCGAGACGAACACCAAGCCAAGATGATCGCGAATTGCCATGATGTTGATGATCGAGATGATGATGATGATCGAGATGATGATGGGGTCGGGTCTGGTCTGGTCTGGTCTGTTGTTGGATGATGATTCTCGACTAAATAATTGAATGCAGCTGGCTGGCGGTTGTCGCATTAAATTTAGGTGTCGTGTCGTGTCGCCTGGCGTCTGCATCGCAATTGGAGGCTGATGCTGAGGCTGAGCCAACGACCGCGACAAGTGAGGGACGGACGGACATAGGAAAGCCAGGGAGTCTGATAAACTCACTAACTGACGCATTCACTCGCTGACTGACAGACAGACAGACTGACTGACAGACAAAAAGACTGAGGCAAGTCGCGACGATAATAAATGAAGCGATTGCAAGTGTAACAGAACAATGACAGCAACAATTGCAGTGTTTGGCATTTGCCAACAGCATGCAACAGCAGCAATAGCAGCAGCAGCACCGACTGCTTGCAACAACAAGCGCCAGACAAAGGTCTATTAATAATCATTTTTTGGTCCAATCTTTGCACAGTGGTTCTGTTTCTATGGAAAACTGTTTCAAAACATACGAAGTGAGGCGTTTTGAATGGGTATGGGTACAAACATGATTGGTTTTCCATACAAAAGAATGATTCATGCAAAGTATATCTATGGAATATGTGTTCAAAATGATTCGTTTTCAATGGATCCTCTAGGAAGTGGCCCAAAATGATTCGGGGTTTGGGTTCCAATGGGAAATGCTTCCCATGGAGAGTGGATCCAAAAATATACATATTACAATTCGTTAATTTTATCATTAGAAAACTTTAAGAACAGCGATCACATATGCTTTAAAAAAATTATTGAAAAAAAAATGTATCTCTGTGTAAGGTAATGATTACCCCAACTTTTTCTATCTTAAAACCCACTCAATTTCACCATTAAACCAATGCCCCATGAACCACAGTGACGAGCAGACAACCAGCGGGTGATGGGGATGGGGCTGGGGCTGGGGCTGGGGATGACGGCAACGGATCTTGCAACTAACGATCGACAACTGCAGCGACGACTCCGACTGCGACTGCGACTCTGACTTTGACTCCAACTCCAACTGCAACTCCGAAACCGAATTCGAATCCAACAGCAGGCGGAGGAGCAGAGGTTGACGCAGAGGTAGAGGCTGAGGCAGACATAGGCAGACAGGCCGGCGAATGCGTCGCGTTGGCTTTTCCAAAAATAAAAGCCAAACTAATGAGCCGGCAACATGCAATGCGGCAGCGACAGCGGCAGCAGCAACAACTGAGACGCACGTGCAGCAAATAGCAGAAACCAAATCAAGAAAATTCAATCGTGGAAACAACCATTCAGACACACAACAAAAAGAAGGCTGGCTTTTCACTGGCTAACCGAAGCTTGAGATACTCTGAAAGATCCATATCCCATTTGATTCATTTTTATGGTAGCTAAAATATGGATACGTGAGATCTGATCTCTTTCAGGGCATTGCCAATATCTCGATCAGATGGTAATACCCTCTGGAAGGGTATCCTCAAATAATTGATGACTGCCTGGAATTGTTGCTGCTGCTGGCTGCTGCTGCCGCTGCTGATTGACAGCAAATGGCGACAAAAATCAGCATCTGATTGACAACTCAATTGCATGTGTGTGTGTGTGTGTGCCGAAAACTTAATTGATTTTCCTTTTTTGTTTTTTTTTTTTGTTTTTGGCCAGACGCGTTTTCGTTTCATTTTCCTGATTTCCTGCCTCATCGGTTCGATGATTTATGGCCACAAATGTTGCAAAGGAAAAACTTTCAACAACCAAAATAGAAAAACATGCATCTTCAACTTAATTTTCGATTGGTATGCCACTCTGCTGCCATCGCTCCTCCGGCTCCTCCGGCTCCTCCATTCCCGATTTCGGGCTTAAAAACTCTCATTTGTCATCGCCAACAGCAGCAGCAGCGGCAGTGGCAGTCTAGGCTGTGGCACATCTTGGGGCACACAATATATTCATGGAGGAGGAGTAGATGGAAGGCGGGGTGGGGTGGGGTGGGGACCCCGGATCGATCGATTCCGAAACTGCAGTCCCGCTGTCGCGTTGCAGGCGCGTGTCTATTTTGACTGTCAAAACTGTTTTGCGGCTGTTCCCGTTGACATTTTATTATGTTTGACTGTTTGTCTCCATCCATCCATATATCCATCTATCCAGCCAACCATCCATTCGCTCATTCATTCATTCATTCATTGCCTTCACCACGCGCTTTTCTTGGTGATTGGTGATTGTGGATTGGGGATTCGTTGTTTTTATGTGTTCCTAAGGATCTAGATTTTATACTTGGGTCTTAACGGCCAGACAAATCGTGGGCTCGTGCCCAATCGTTTGACCTCTAAACTGCTGGCGAATGGAGATTATCGAACAGGGGAGTGGGGGAGAACCTGGAGGATAAATGAGACAAAAAATCAACAAAAAGAATGAAGGTTTTGTTATACATAGTTATTGGAGGGTTAGAGAAGGGTTCAGGCGGTGAAAAGTATCTAAAAAAATCAAATTAAATTAAATTTCAATTAAATATTAAATTATAGTGTGGATCCCTACGATCAGGCATATAATATTTCCTTCCGAGTAAATCTTTTGAAGACTTCTGCAGTTCCAAGGGAAGAAAATTCAATGAGCACAGTACATCACAGTCGTAGGAAAACTCATCTTTGTACTTTTTCTTTTTTTTTTTTGTGTATACAAAGCTCTTATCGAAGTTTAAACAAAAGTTAATCAACATTTAAGTTTGTTGTACCTTAAATAAATATGATTTTTATCAGCATTGCCTTAACAATATTTGCTCCTCCACTCCTGCACTCTGTTTGACTTTCCAATGGGTTCAAGTCACTCGAAATACCACAAAACAATGGCCAAGAGACGGCCGGAACAGCAACAACAGCAACAACAGCATCTTGCCAATAAATAAGCAGAATAATCTCTGACAAAAAAGAGACTCCACTCCCGCAAAACGAGGAGGAACATCTTTAGCCAAACGGATTGGATGGGATGGGATTGGATGGTATGGGATAGGAGGGGGTGGGGAAATGTTGCAAGACTTTCCCAATGTCGAAGACAGTGCTGGCCACTCACTAAATGAAATATAAGTGCATCGTCCAACACACACACACATACACACACACACAACATTTACAACAAACGGAGGCAACAACAATCGGTTTGCATACACCTGCAAAATGTTGCCTCCGAACCAACAAACAACAGCCTCCTCCTCCTCCTCCTCCCCAAGCAAACGGATCGAAACGAATCGGATCGGATCGGAGTGGAGTGGAGCAGGTGTTGCCTCCAGTGGCCGGCTGTTTGCTGCATAATGAATGCATGACCCCCCCCCCCCCCCTCCCTGCCACAAGCACAGACACAGGCAGACATCCCCCCCCTCTGATCATGGGTCTATTATGCACCCCACATATGCATAAATACTCGTATATTTCATTCATTCATCTACTCGCAAGTCCCGGACTAGTACTCATACTCGTACTCGTATTCGTATTCGCAAGATACTCCCATACGACCCCCTCCCCTCCTCTCCCCCCCGCACTCTCTCCCTCGATAGTTCTCTCTGATCTTCTGTCGATTCGCAGTGGCATATTCAATCAGCGCCTGTGTGGAAAAAGTGTAAACAGGTGCAATTTTCTTTGCAGCGTTTTCTAATTATTTTTGCAGTCGAAGCTTTTATGTCTTTTTCTCTCTGGATCTGGCTCTGGCTATGGCTCTGGCCTGGCTGCCATTCCATTTTCATTTCCATTTCCAATTCCATTTGTTGCTATCTCCGTTCCGTTTGGCTCATAAATTTCATTACGTTTTTATTGCACAATTTTGCATGTTGTTTATAAACAAATGCATTCATTGCTGTTTGCCGCTAATGTGATTGCAGGGGCACGCTGGCAGGCAGGAGGTCCACCTCCCCCCTCCTCAGAAGAGACACAGAGTGAGAGTGCAAGGGGGGAAATAAATGAAATTAGCAACAAATGCCATAAAATTAACCATAGAAATGCACCTGCAATGCATCAAAATGCAGTCATAATAATAATAATACTGATACTAATAATAATAAAAAACACGCAAAAGAGAGGAGAAATTCCGTTGCCTCGAAACTTAAGATACACTTGATTAATATATCCATCGTTTCCACTCCAGATCTACAGATCTATGGAGGTTTAATGGAACGTATTCAAATGATATTTCCAACTACAACCGATTGAACTTTGACAGCGTTTTTCCTATCTTTTAGGGGTTCCAAAGAATTCTACTTTCTAATAGACAAAGAGCTTTTAAATGGGCTTGTTTTCAGTTAGAAATCTTTAAGATTTAAGGACTTTATCAGGACTTTTGAGAAACTTTAATGGCCCGATTAATGAACGTACAAGAATGATATTTATTTAATATGATACCCCGATAGATTTTTCTGGTGTCGGATGTAGACAGTTTTCAACATCATTTTTACGAATCTTATTGGAGATTACCAATAGGATCTTGGCAGCTTTCGAATATAGTGTATTATAATTTTAAAATTTAAAGAGTCCTTAGCACAGAAACCTTCTGTTTAGCGTACATCTACATCTACATCTTTCATCTACGCGTAGGAGTAATCGGTATACTTCTCTGTGTAAGTGTATGAAAAACTCTTTTACTGCCCAAAAACCGAATAAAAATATATATGTATGTACTTGCCCCATGGGGCACTCGATGAATGGTGTCAAAGCCTCCTGTAGCAGTCACCAATTATTTATCCAATTGTGAATCCAAAATTGTGGACAAATTTTATTTATTTGGAAAATATTTACGATTTTTAGCTGGAGGTCTTTGGAAATATTTACTTAGGGTTTTAGAGCCTGCTGCTCACAGAATGATTTATGGGATCTTTTTTATGGCTCTCTAACAATTGCCATTAGATTACTAAGTTACTAAGTATGTTGATTATCACTTAGTCGCATTAGGCGTTTAACCACAGTCGTGCTCGTAAAAACTTGGCTTGAATATTATGAAATTATATTAGATACTAAGGACGGATTATATGATGGAAAATTCAATCTATAATAATATTCCTTGGCTTCAATTTCGATGTAGATTTCACTGCAGATTCCATGGAAGAGGATCAAAGATAATATCTCAATAAATCAGAAATCATATTATCCCCACAGACACTGCTTTTTCGGTTTATGGCAAGTGTTTTTCATTTGGAAATTCCTTTCGACTTTTTAGCCACAAAAAGTTGCACTGGCTGGCCATTTCCTGGACATGCAACAGCACAGGCAGCAGAGGCAGCAGCAGCAGCGGCAGCAACAACAGCTGGAGACAAGGAGAGCAAACATTTTGCCACTTTAACGTTCGAATTAAGCGACAACATTAATTAACTTGCAGTTTAGCATAAATACATCATCGCTCAGTGTGTTGGCTGACCAAGGAGGAGGCCAAGGAGGAGGCAAGTTGCAGCTAGAGCTGCAGTGGCATGCTGCAAGCTGCATACTGCATGGCTTGTGCATGTTGGGGAGTTTCATACTGCATTTCACCTGGACAGACAGACAACAACCACAAAAAAAGAGCACAACACGTAGCCGAAGCCGAAGCCGAAGCCGAAGCAGCAGCCATAGCCATAGCCGTAGCCGGACTAACGTATGAAAAGTGCTCCAGTTTAATGTGGTGCACGTTTTCGACAGGCAGGGGCAGGCACTCAGACACACAGACACACAGAGAGAGAGGCCTTGTACGAATGCGAGTCTATGTCTATGTTGCGGCCACCTGTTGCATTCGGTCTGCTGCTGCCTTGCCACTTGCGGCACTAGCTCTGCTCTTGTTGCAGTTAGTCAGCCGCTGGGAAATACCAGTTGGCCTGGCTTGACTCCGTTTTGGCCCGGCCTGGCCTAGCCTGGTCCATCGACTCTGCGACTGGCTGCGGCTGCGGCTGCGACTGCGGCTGCGACTGGGGCTCTGGTTCGATGAGGTGTTGCACAGACGCCGTGGGCCGTCGCGGAGAGTCTGTTACAGTTACAGGAGAGTGCGGATGGATGGTTTTTGGCAGAGATGCAGATGCTGTGCCCCGCATGCAGATTGGCTTCAGATAAGGTGCCGCAGCAGCAGTTTCCCTCCCCATCCCCATCCCCATCCCTGCTCGAAGCTCCCATCTAATGGCCTTTCTTTTTGACGTCTAATTGCGGGGCGTTGTTGCGGCTTTTCCACTGGGTTCGGCTCGGTTCGGATGGGATCGGATCGGATCTCCAGTGCGCGCTCCTTCGTCGCTTTTCTTTATGTTTGCTTTTGCTTTTGTTTTTCCCCCTTTTCGGGCAATTTGTCTAAATGACACTAACTAATTGCCAGACTAACGCCCCATAAATGGCCAAGACAGAGACAGAGACAGAGCGAGAGCGAGAGAGAGAGAAGACAATGGCCGAGAGACTTTCACCTGGAATGGCGTTCGACTCCACAGGTTCGGGGATCATCGAATGGGTCTGGGTTTCGGTTCCCATCGCTGGGATGGACAGTGGCTCAGTCTGTGGATGGATCTGCGGTTGTGGAATTATGCGTGGCACACGCGAATGGAATGGAATGGAATGGTGGGCGTAGGTGTGGGTTCCTTTCATTAGAGCTTTCACTGTAGCCAGTCTCGCTGCCTAAATGGTTTTCGTTTATTGTTTTTTGTTCATTGTTTTTGTTGCTGTTGTTGCTGGTGTCCTCGCTTATGTTTGCCATAAATTATCGCACGAAATATTTGTGCACACATTGTCTTATTTTTATTATTAAACAATTTTACTTTGTTGTCGCGCAAAATGCTTGGAAATTTCTGGCGGCATTTTCCGAATTTTGGTTAATATTTCCCCCCTGCCACTGCCACTGTCCCTGTCCCTCTCCCTCTCTCGATCTCTGAGTGTTCTCTGTGTTCTCTGATGTGGCGCGCAGCTGCTGTCGATGTGTCTTTCATTGAATGCGATGCCCATGCGGTGGCAAGTGAGGCAGCAGCAGCAGCAGCAGCAACAACAGCAACAGCAAAGCGTTCGTTGCAAGCCATCGGCATTGCGACGATGGCAACGTATTCAAAAACTTTAAGTGTCAATTGTTGTGACAAGTCGAAAAGTCGAAAAAAAAAAGCGTGAAAATATTGCAAATGAATGCCGACGAGCGGACGGGCGGACCAGTTGGACAGACGAGGGCCACAGGTGCGTATGAGCAACATTGGCAGAAGGCAGAAGGCGGCCAAACGAAACTAGTTGAACGGGCCAAATGTGGCATCCACAGTTTTCATTGGTCGATGGGGGAACAGACTAAGACTCAAAGAAGGAGAAGGGAGGGACACTATTTCTTAGAAAAGCTGACACTCGGGAGATCCCTCAAAAATACACTAAAAGTCCCCCCAATTATCCCCCTGAAACTCTCAGGAGTTTCTCCAAGAAACAGTTCCCTTATAGCCAGTATCCACTGTGCCTGTGGGCTTGGGCTGTGGGGAGTGCTCGCCATAAATCTATCGGCCATTTAGTGTCCATCATTTCGTCCGGTTAGTCATCGGATCGCTGGGGTCTGGTGGCAGGCAAATGAATGGCCGCCGGCCATTTTGAGCCGCACAGCCACGCTGTAAATTTGTCAACTTTCGGTTGGGGTTTCGGAACGGAACGGTACGGAACGATTCGGATCCGATCTGAACGGAATGGATCGCAATGGATCGAGAGGTGCGCGCACCTGCACCTGCTGTGCTCATTTCACGAAGCTGCCGTTGCTGCTGCCGTTGCCATTAACAGCGGCGTCGGCCGCTAATGGGCGCCCAGTACCGCCCCACCAGCAGCAGCAGCAGCAGCAGCAGCAGCAGGCATCGGCAGGCAGCAACATGTGGTGCACAGCTGCAACACATCAGCAGTGGCAGTGGCAACAGCAGCAGCACCGCCACAGTTGTCAGAGTTGCCACCCACTGCTGCGGGCGGTGCGGCAACTGTGTCATCAGCAGGGAGCAGGTAGGAGGCGGAGGCCTGCCATCACAGCACTACAGCGCTTTTCCCTTCACCGGGCAGAGGCTGTGGCTGAGGCTGAGGCTGAGGCAGAGGCAGAGGAGGCCGGCCTGTCATTTCTTCTGTGGCTGCCGCCTCTTGCACCTGTTTCAATGCATTTCGCTTTTATTGATTGCGGGCCATGTAGCCGAATCTCAGCATCTGTATCTCTCTCTCTCTGTCTTTCACCTTTGAGTATCTGGAGCTCTCCTCCACCTCTTTGTACTGGTATCTGCATCTGCATCTGCATTTGTACCTCTATCTGTAGTATCTTGCAACTCTTTCGCTGTTGCATTCGTTGCATTCATTGCATTCGCATTTGCCGGTCATTGAGCCGCTGATTTGTGGCGTTTCTAAATTGTTTTTCATGTTTCGACGGCAGCTGCATATAATATGTGCATTTTATTGACAGCCCCAGCCCCAAACCCCAGCCCCAAACCCCAGCCCCAACCCCAACCCCAACCTCAAACGGCACTCGAGTGCGTGGATTGTCTGGCAATTAACGAAGCCAAACAAAAATCAAAAAAATAATGGACTCCCAGCTATAGTGCCATAGAGTGCACTGTAGGCGTTGCATACTGCAAAGAGTCACTCCTCCAATCGAGGGCGATGGGTTCAGTCCACAGCAGTAGGCAGTCGGCTGTCGGCAGTAGCCGCAAACAGAAGTAACCATTGCCACGCATTGCCGCACAACTGGGGCTTCGAGTGATAAGAGCACAAAGCCAGACCATAAGTCGATCCACAGCTTAAAACAGATACTCGCCGAATCCAACAGATGCACTCGTAAAATCCATCCAGTGGCTATAACATTTTCGGATGCACTGCCAAGAACTCGAATCGACAAGAGTCTGGGCCTTTAGTTTGAGGATGGCCGAAACTGGTTCATGGTTTAATATTTTTGCAGCTCTTAAAAAACATTCCAAAATCTAGGTAAATCGATTTGAATACTTAAACTAAATAGATGAACCCGTTTCTTGTTAAATTACTCTTCTAAATGCAAATCAATTACTATGGAAATCGGTAATTGGAAATTTATATTTCCAAGAATTTAATCTGTATTTGTGGGTCTTAGTTTTATGATTGACTGTGGCACGTGGCGTGTATCATTGTTTGCTTTAATTGATAGACATTTAATCAAACTTCTTGGGGAATCTTATAATTTATCTACCTTCATTTCAACCTGATAAGCTCCTTGGGTAATTCTATAATTTTTCTGTTTAGTTATCAAATATTATTCAAATATTTATCTAGTCATTCAAGAATTTTCTTTGCTGTGCTATCGGTTTTAATGGAATTTTTTCGAACAATTATTGTGATAATAATTAAATCTTTCAAATCAAATCCTTTCCTCATTTTCGGGGCCCATAATACTCATGATACTCCAGTCCAGTTCAGTTCCCTTTCTCTGCCCTTTATCCCTCCAAATCGACTCCTTCGTGTACTGGTTACTGGCCGGAGAGGATTAATTACGCGTCATCGCCTCGAGGCTCCTTAAACACTCACATCCCCAATCGATAGTAATAGATATGTATATGAGTGCGTGTTTCAATGGGAATACACGAGTACCCGTACTCCGTACCGTACCCGTGGCGCACTCACAAGCCCATGACTATAAATACTAAAAATACTCATACAATGCCGCAAAATTCAAGTGCAAAACAAATGGGGTATGGCCCCGGGCCATACCCAGTGGCCTGGGAACGAGGGCCGTCCGTCCGTCCGTCCGGTCGTCCATCGTGACGGGTGCAAGTCGTTGGCCATCGCGTAGGACGGTCGGTCGGTCGGTGCGGCTTTATCGGAGTGACGATGCGGCGGACAGAGTGTGTGTACCCGGACGACGGCGGAAGCGTCGCTGATAGCTGATAGCGTCCGGGGTCCGGACCAAATGCCGAGTGCAAGAGGAGGCGTCGTCGCAATGGCCCGCACAATGGGGCGTGACAGCCACAGTCACAGCCGCAGCCGCAGAGCCACCTGTTCCACCGTTGTTGAGTGCCGCCTGCCCCGCATTGCCAATGACGGGCGTCACACCGATCGTTAGGCATTATTTTTGTTTTTGTTTAATTTGCTCAGGTGTTATGCACCTGATTTGTGCGCTATCGAGCGGCCAACGAGCAGATAGAGCCGAGGCGTACCGAGCCGAGCCGGCCTTGCCCCCACATCCCCCCGTCCTCCTCACCCAGAGGGGGGCTGGCAGAGACGGGGGAGGATGATATGATGGGACGAGTTGTGGACCAGGTAATTACTCAAATCGAATGTGCAGGCAGGCAGGCACGCAGGCAGGGAGGGCTTTTGTTGTTGTTTGCGCATCAATTGCCATGAGGGAGGGGCAGGGCAGCAAGTGCGGGTGGTGCCCGTGTCGGTGCCGGCTGGTGCTGGGTGGGGCTCTGTACAAAATGGCCGCCCATTTGCTTATTAGACTGCTTGATGTTCATGGAAATGAATTCCCCTGACAGCTTACAAGCCGACTCTACTTGACTATCGATCGGAAGCAGGAGAGAGAGAGAGAGAATGAACTCCTACAACTTAACGACTGCTAGAACTTCTTGACAGCAAGCAGCAACGAGGGACACTATGCATTACAACTGCTTAAGCAGCTTGAAACAGGAGAGGAGAGAGCCTGAAACTAAATTAAAATACTGCTGGAACTGCTTGATCGACAGCTTTCCAAGCAGGAGACCCCGATCACAACTGCTTGACATGCTTTATGGCTAGCAGAAGAAGTAAAACAGAAACTTTGCACTGCTTGATCTTCAACAGGGTACACAAACTAACGTAGAATCCCCCGCCGATCCACATTACCACTAGGTCTCCCCCCCCGAAACCCCCCAACCACCGACCATCTGTGTGCGGGGTTTACCGCGGGTTAATGATAATTGTTCACTTGTTTTCTTTAATCTTTCGCTAAGTACATGAGTCGCATGTTCGCTGTTGCCCCTTCGAGTGCCCGGGGGGATTGATAAAATCAGGGTGAAAGTTCTCAAGTACTGCCATAAACAATCCGAGTAATAACTCACTGGTTTATATATATATTTTGTGGACTTTACTGAAATCAATTTTTAGCCACATTTTCGGTTGTCGATCTATTTGTGATTGCTTCTTATTGGTTTTTTACCTAATAGAAATATTTTTTGAATTTGAAAAATGTGTCCAATGGAGGCTTTACTTTCTCATAGAGTTCTTTAAGCCACCAATCCCAAAAACAATCCAAAGGCTTGTCTTCCTCCTTGTCGTGGCTGGCGCGGTTTTGCTTCCAAAAGTCAGATTTATGGATTGTAGGTCTGGAGCGTCCCCGTCCGCCTCCTCCGCTCCGATTGGCCCCTGACGGACAGCCTTCGCCGTTGAATGACACGAAACCTAACTCGCAAAATGTTCAACAAGCCATACAATACATATCTACAATGTTATAGCCATATAGCCGTAGCCGTAGCCGTAGCCGTTGCCGTAGCCGTTGCCGTAATGGTTATTGTTATTCTTGTTGTAACATTGTTGGATATTTGTTGGACATTTTCATTTCGAGCGTTCACATTCGGAATAGTCGAATTGGTTTGTGAACGAATACGAATAGTCGGACAGAAAAAAAACCAAAAAAAAATTGTATAAATCTAAGACAAAGTTTTAAAGCTTTTGGCAAATGTTAATGCGTTGAACACGTCTTGGCCATTAGGCCACACAAAAAGCCAAGCCAAGATAAGCCCCAGAGTAGGAGAGTGGAGTGGAGTGGAGCAGATCGAAGACGTAGCCCACATGACGTATGCGTTATGACAATGCCAGGCGGCAGTGGCAGCGGCAGTGGCAGCGCCAGCGCCAGCGCCAGCGTCGGCAGGGGCTCTCTCTTGACTGTTTCTGGTGTGTCTCTGGTGTTTTTCTGCTCTTGGCCAGTTTTTGTCTTTTTGTTTCCTAGCGCACCCATTCAAATGAGCCGCACACCTGTTGTCTGTTGTGTGTTGTGTGGCCATGGCAATAGGTTTCTATGCTGGGCCTTAAAAAAAATATCCCCACATGTGTGTGTGTCTGTCTGTCTAGTTATTGGCTCTTTAGCTGTTGTGCCAATGCTATTGTTTCCCCTCTCGAGAGATATGAGAGAGATATTTAATTTTTTTTCGCCAGCAGCTGACAGCATTTCGGCCTGGTCTGTGCCCCTGATGATGACATAAATTGGAACAAATGGCCTATGAACGGCACAAATTAAGGCAGTGCAAACAGAAATTCAATTGAAAGACAAAAGCCCGCAGGGTAAGAAGGATAAAAAGAAAAGGGTGGCTTTAGATAGACTTTCAGATCGATTGTTTCTATAATAATAATTATGTTGCCTAAAAAATGGAGACTAGAAAGACTAGACTGGAAAATATGTACATTTACTTCCGAGTACGAGCACGAATGCTACTCGTTTAAACATCTGCTGAATATCAGTAATACCCTCTGCTACACACAACATTTGTCGGCTCATCGCTATTACCCCACCTCCACCCCTCTCTGGATTGGTTTGGGTTGGATTGGGTTGGGATGTTGTCATCTGCCTTATAAGTCGTGTTAAATTTATTCAAAACCTCTTGACTCCTTTGCTGACACATCGAATCAACCCCTCGATCCGAATGCGGTTGATGCCAGTGCCCGTACCAGTGGCAGTGGCAGTTGTGTGTGTGGCAGTTGGCCAAGGGTGTCTCTCTCTCTCTGTCCCTCTCTGGGTTTCATTTTGGGTTCGAGTGTTTGAGTGAGTGCCACTGCCACTGCCACATCCCTTTTTGTGTATGGGCTGTGTTTGGCCCGGTCTGATGTTATTATTACGTTTGTTTGCACATTTGTCGACCCCTCTCGAATCGACGTACGTACAAATTACGGGGCGAGTTCATAAATTCACGCATCAATTAGATTATGTGCCACGCCCATCACGCACCTGCCACTCAACACCTGTTTGGAAAGCACTCATCTCATCAAATTATGGATATTTCTTTCATTTAAATTAGATAACTCTCTGGACGCCTTTAAAAGTGTTTTTGCCTTAATATTTAATATTTAATTGAGAAAATACATACATTCATACAAAATTTGGTAGTGCTAAAACCGGATTTAAACTTATTATAAAAACTACTCTTATTTGTTTATTATTCGATTGCTGTTATATGAATCAACCTTGCGAATTGTTAATCAGTACGAATCCACTACAAATTGTTATTTAATCACTTTAATCAGCTGCAAAATAATCTGAAATGACAAGCAGAAAGAAATTTTGTTTTCAATTTAAAAGGGCTTCCACTTATAATAAAACTATTACTAAAATGTCGGAGATTTCATATGGAAATTTTCAGCTGCTTAAACTGCTTGATTGACAGTAGAACAGAACAGCTGCCACAGCTTTATCGACTGTACCGCACAACAATAACTATCTACTGCTTGTCCTGCTTTATACAGCTTTCATTGATTTCCCATGAGCATCGTAATTTCCCATAGAAATTCCCAACGAAATTGAAAGCAAAACGAAACTTATCTACCGTCCATCCACAAATTAATCAAATTTTATTGCATTATTTCATTTCCGACAACCGATTGATATCCCTAATCTAGCATATATACATACATATATGTACATACATGCATACAATATTCAAACAAGTCTCCCTCTTAAATCCAACAATCAATATACACGACTCCGCCCGATCCACTCCGAGCAAACCATCGATCCATTGATCCCATCCATCGAAGTACAGCCGTAAAATTAGCACTCTTCCGGTTCGAACACCGCCCACCCCCCGCACTCTATCAGGCATTTGCACTGCGCAATCTCGAAAGCCCCATTCCGGATTGCCAGGAGAGGTAGGCCCATAAATTAATTAGAGTGACTATCGGGAAAAAATAGTTTTCGATTAGTGCAAAACACCTGTAGACCAACCAAAAAAAGCCAAAAACCAAAAAACCGGACTCCCGATGTTGAGCCAGTTTGGCCAGACGACAAACGGCAAACGACAAACGACAAAGCGCCAAACGACATACGACAGAAAATGCTGACGAAAAAAGACTTATAGATGGGGTATACAGGTACGTACAGGTGAGCAGATAAAAAACAGATTAGAAATTCAAATGATGGCATGTCTGGGGTCTCATTCTGATAGTGGCATACGCTTACAGGCAACACCAACACGGTAGGGAGGAGGGAGAGCGGCAGTGGTACGGAGATTGAGGCGGGCACATGCGTGGTGGCTATAATGTGAATGGATCGAAGATTGAGCTGGAGACACCTGTGAGCACTTATGAGGCCACTTTTATTGGCATAACCGAGCCAATCTCCCGGTGCAAAGTAATTTCAATTCCTCATACTCATACTTCCCGCTACTCCCTGCCATGAGAGGGAGGGAGAGCGAGATAGAGATAGAGATAGAGCGAGAGACCCCGTGTGTATGTGTAAACAATATTTATCAGTTTGCACTCGCATTTGAGGCTATTCTTTCAAAAATAGACCACGACGACTCATACTTGTTCTGGGAGTTCTCGGTGCAAAACCAAGTGCCAGGGCACTCAGAATACTCATTGTACTCGCACTCGCATACACAGTACCTTGGCACCTGGTCTTATCAGACACGGCTACGCATTACGCCCACATGGCCCCTGCTGCTGCTGCTGCTGCCGCAGCCGCTGCCTCTGCTTTGCGATAAGAGCGGCCGTTTGTTCCATTGCCAGATGGCCAGAGCGTCCCCCAACCTGGTTTCTGGAAGGTGGTGGGGAGTCAGTCCATCGCGTAGTAGTAGTAGAGGCTTTTCCGCCGTTATCAGCACTGCTTGCTGTTGTATGTTGTGACTAGTATATCCCCCCTCCCCCATCCTCATTCCCCAGTTAACCCCATTCCTCTGGCTGTTCCATGGTCCAACAGGTGGTTGCACCGACCAAGCAGCTACGATCCACGCTCCACGATCGGCTCCACTCCACTCCACTTCACACCTCTCCCCTCCTCTCCTATCCACCGTGTGACTGTCCCCCAAGGTTCATTACGTAGGTTCTTCGTCTCTTATCTTCGGGCACACGTTCTTATTCTTTTCCTTTCTTTTGCACTTTGTTTTTTTTGCTTTTTAAGTGCGTTCACTGTAGTACAGTGGTGTGTCTGTGTGTGTGTGTGTGTGTGTTTGTTCGTTGTAATTAGGCTGATGAATTTATGGGTCTACCCTACCCTACCCTTCTTCTCCTGCACCGGAGGGCCTTCTGATATGAGCTTCAAGTGCCGTGTGCTGTTTTTTGCGCATACATTGTTGTTGTTGATTTTTGTATTATATTTATTTGTTTTTTGTTGTTGTTGTTGTTTAGCGCGATTGCGCAAAAAACGATGAGCACCGGCTACAGCAACAAATTAATTGAGTTTTGCACGGATTTTGGGTTGGAGGCGATGTCGCACGCCTTCCCCAATTGATAAAGTGACAATTTATAGTCCCTTTTAATTGATATCGTCCCGACCCGCCCCGATGCGAGTGTGCCCCCACCACCACCCGTTTGATGTCGTCGTTGTCGTCTGTTTACATGCACCCAACGGATCGGAATCCGTCGGAGTTATCAATGAGAAATGTGCACTTGAATTTCCGACAGCGACAGCATACGCCACCCCACCGCCCCACCCCACCCGATCACGAGTCTTAACACGATCTGTATATCATGCGGTTAGGGGTTTCGGTTTCGGTTTCGTTTTCAATTTCAATCACCTTTTGAGGGCACTGCGATTGATCGATGGAACGGCGATGGAACGGTTGTACGATCTCCAATTAAACCGAATTCCTTGAGAATCTCTTGAGAGGTCTTTAAGTGCATATCTGTTGAAGAGACCTTTCATTTCGGATATATTTTGACAAGATATGAATGTATGATGGCATGAAATCCTAGATTATATTTAGCTTACGCAAAAATTGAGCTTACAATCAAATTTATCATGAAAAAATATGTATCGTTAAAAAATGCTGTAGAATTTGCAATAATTTCAGCATATCCATAACCAGATGTCAGGCAGAGCCTGTCCTATACAATTCCTTATCAATAAGTATTCGAATACTATGGATACTTTAATGAAAATCAATCAAAAGCGTTAACGCTCTTTGGCATTCTAATTGGCATGTGCCAGACACAGACACAAACTCAGACCTGATTTATCTTACTCTTTATACAATCTTGGTCCATTAATAGGTACACTCATAATTGGCACATGCCACAGGTTTTATCTAAAAATAATTCATATACTACTCGTACGAGTAGATAAGATAAATGATTCAAGAACAGTAAGGCTTTTCGTTGGCTAAAAGGAGAAGTCTTTATGGAAAACGTTGGGTGTATCTCATAGTTGTTGATTAATGATAAGGATCTGCTAACTGAAGGCAATTTGGGGATTATAACACCCATTGCATACCCTCTTTTGAATATACTATATATCTATATATATAGATATCTCAATAGAATGACTCTGCATGGCAAATGTAGCGATAAGTCGTGTAACGAATTTCGCATTTAAACAAAAAAAAACCAATTCCCGACTTTAGCAGCCTTTTATTTATTTATAAATAATTAGTTACGACTGCATAAAAGATAAAAGCCAAATTAGACGCTAATTTTCAGGCAACAAAACAGGCAAAACCGAAGAAAAAAAAAAAACGAAAACAACGAGCGGGGGGACCATTAAAAATTGCAAGTGGAACTGAAGCTGCCGCCGCGCGAGTTACCAGAGGCAGAAATTTCAACTGAAATTGAAACCGAAATTGTAGCACTCCCCCCACCCCCCTCCCCATTACGGTAGGACGGGAGAGGGTTGGGGTTTGGGGGTTTGTTTTTTTTTTTTATTCGGAGGAAAACATTTACGAAATGTTTCGCCTGCAAATAACTCAATTGAAATGCCAACGGAACTGACACGCAGCGACAAGAAATTGAAAATTAAATTTGAAATTGCGCAAAGGCAAAAGGAAAAAAAAACAGTAAGCAGAAAACAGAAAACAATTGAAAAGGTTACGGATCGAAGACGGATTGGGGGCAGGAGACTGGGAGTTGGGGTTCGGATCGGAGCTGGAGTTGGAGCTTGAGTTGGAGTTGGGTACAAAGTCATGGAGTAATTAGAAAACAAGAAAGAAAGGCTCGCTTTCAAAAAGAGTCGAGGTCGTGGTTACCCTTACAAGTTCGATCGATCGATCATTGCTATAGGGTGTAGCGATCGGTGTTTGGAAGATCTTTCGGGCAAGTATGGTAAACATTTAGTTCGAATATCTTAATATCTTCTCATGCCACGACCGATCAAGTATACATCGATACACTTTTAACGGGAAATGCAATCGTTTTCAATCTTTCAGTACAACACCCTCTGCAAAGGGTATAAAAATGCAAAGCGGCGGCGGCGGCGGCGGCATCAACGATGAACGAACGATCAACGATGGAGGCTAATTGCTGGAAAAAAAGTCGAGCTGATCTCAAAGCTGAACGAACGTTGAGCCAGAAAGAGAGCGGCGCCAGGCAGACACGAGAGTGGGCTGAAGTGGCAGCAACAAAAGCAACAGCATTTGCAACAGCAACAACATCCAGCAGCAGCAGCAGCAGCTGGCTAGCGATTGGCGCAGGTGCAGCTGCCTGGCGCTAAGCTTTGAGCACCCAAAGCCGAAGCCAGCCAGCCGATCGATGCCTGCAACTGAAGCTGAAGCTGATTTCTGAATCTGTAGCTGACGTCGTCGACGGCACTGGCGCACAGGTGGCTCGAAGCGGGTGACGGGTGACTCAGAGACAGAGACTGAGACCGAGACCGAGGCCCAGACTGTTGTACGAGCTCTAATGCAAGCGCAAACAAGTCGCAGATGCTTTGAAGATGCAAGATGGACTTGTAGATACCCTGTGAAAGCATTTTCTTTTTCTCTTTATTTGCCAAATCCCCTCCCTCTCGAACTCATCTACACCGAAAGCTTCAGAAGTTCTTCGGCTCTCTCTCGCATTTTTGATCCTCTCTGAGCAAGTAAGTCTCTTTCAATGCACTCTCTTACACTCCTCTCCCAAAAACAACAACAACACGAGAGCAGCAATGGAATAAGGAAGAGGAAAAGTTCCCCTCCCTCTTGCACACAGTCACACCTAGAGCTTAATAAGTTGGACAACAAAGCTCTCTAGGATCCATGCTCTCTTTGAAAGTCTCTTTCAATGCGCTCTCTCACACTCCTCTCCCAACAACAACAACAATAATACGAGTGCAGCAAAAGAATAGGAAATGAACAAAAATAACGGCATGCCAGCAAAGTAACGGAGACTGAAGGCCCATTCACACATTAAAAGTAATATCGTAGGCAATTCACTGCCCAGCCAAAATACACTGAGAATAATCCTTACAATTCGACAACTCTATGAGACATGGAATCTATTATCGAAAGCGTTACATATGTACATATATGTATTTGGGAACAACTAATTCCCATTATTATGATCATGGATCAGATATGTACCTTGCCTTTTAAAATGGAACCCAATAATTATCCTCGAAGTACTTGCATTCTTTTGATGCAACATATACACCCATTCCACATGCTCATTTAAGGGGTATCTTAGACATATAGCAATTATCGCAGTTGCTGGCAGGCGGCGGCTCCGACTCAGACTTTCAGACACTGGCCTCTCTACCGCTCGCCAGCCTCCCCCGCGCTTCTTATTGTTTTGCTATTTGCTTTGCATTAGCCGACATTTAAGCACGGCTATCGATTTAATTTGAGCCCCAGCCCCGGCTTCAGCTTCAGCTCCAGCATCACTCCCTCGATCCCCCAGTCGATTTTTCTGTTGGCCGTCCGCCCGCACAGCGGGACAAAGACCAGGCCCAGAGTCAGAGCCAGAGCCAGACACAGGCTATAGGACCCCCAGCACCACCATCATCGCCATCGCGCTGTGGAGTCCGTGGTTTAGCAATTTGTTAACTGCACCTAGTGCCCGAGAGTGTGGAGCTCTCGTAAATCTTGGGCCCAGTCGGCAGGTTGACAGATTCGTTAAATTTTATAAGCCGATCTCCCCACCACCACCACCACCAACCCCAACCCCAAATCCAACCCGTCCCGCCCGCTAAATGTCGCAGAGAATATTTCTTGGGAATATCGTACTCGTACTCGTATTTCTTGCCGTTTTGGCAATGTGCAATTTTTGAAGTTTTTATGAGCGCAACGGTCAAAGGTCAGAGCCCACAAATTAAGTGACAGCTCGCGCGACTTGGGGGCGTTTTAAAACGCGCCATCGTTCCGTTCCGTTCAGTACCGATCCGATCCGATCCGAACCGATCGGTTTGTAGTTTTTCAGTTGGCTTTTCAGGCAGAACATTCAAAGGAGATTGGGGCATACATGTTGAATGTTAATTGAAATTGTAATTAAATAATGGTTTTTAAAGAGTTTTCTAGTAGTCAGATCCAATAGAAACAAAAACGATCTTTTAGTGATGGAACGCCTTGAAAATGCATTGAAATGTATTTCTATTGCTTATAAATGATATACTTAGGCAATGTTTCGGAAGCCCACGCCCAACACCCCCAAATCGTGAGCATTTTCATGGGTAATATATTTTATTTGTATGTAATTTTTCACTTAAATATAATTATTCCCTATTGCAAACAAAATGCAATATGCTTGTTATTTCACGCTTTTTGATTTTTGCAACTTAATCAAAAACTTAATCAGAATTACAACGAACGTCAAGAAATTTCAACTCAAATACTCCCTTGAGAGCTATTGAAATGTTGATTTTCTTCCAGGGAAATATAGAATGTATAAATATAGAAATATATCTTTAAAGTGTCTGGTTAACCTTTGGTTATCCCTAACCCTAAGCCCGATCAAAAGGCTGTTGTTGATAAACGACAAAGTTAATGAAAACGAACATTCTGCATTCGAAATTCTGTGACTTTGACAAATCAGCTTATTTCGTATTTAAGATAAAATTTGAAACAATCAATATTGGTGCTGAGAGGTGCAGAGGCTGCAGGTTGGAGGCTGAGGCTGGAGGCTCCCACGCGAAAGGAATGCCCGGCATCGGTGCTTTTTGGAGAGCGTTTCCGCTGGCATTTTGCATTCGCATTCGCAGCTGCCGCAAGACAAATTGGCTGCTCATCAGATCATAAATATTGCAGCAACAAGCTGAGGCTGAGGCTGCTGCTGCGGCTGCGGCTGCGGCTGAGAGCTGAAACTGTAGCTGTTGTTGTTTTTGCTTTTGTTTTATTTCATTTGTCAGCGAGAGGGAGGCATCAGGGGCAAGTGGCAGCGGCAGCGGCAAGCGGCAAACGGGCAACCTTCAAAAAAACCAACATGAACATGAACACGAACGTGCAATGCAGTTTTCCGCAATGCGACGCCGACGGTAAATCAAGACACACACAGACAGCACAGCCCCAATGGGATAGAGATGGAGATACACACAAAAGACAGAGATGGAGGCATACACAGAGAGAGAGAGAGAGAGAGAGAGAGAGAGTGTAAGAGAGAGAGACAGCAGCTAGATCCAATCAGGCGAAGATGCGAGAGAGAGAGAGGAAGAGCAAAGTCGAGCTTGAGGCGTGGGTTGCAAACGGCAGCAGCAGGCAGGCATCAGGCAAGCATCAGACAGCAGGTGCGTTCCACAAAATGATTGAATGACTGACGAACCGAATGACTAACAGGCAGACGAACCGAACTGAGTGACTAACAGACGAACGGACTGACAGACTGACAAACTGAACAAAACGGAGAGACTGCCAAACAGACAGACAGTCGGACTGACAGACAGTCGGACGATTCGCATGACATTGCAATGCCGCCGACGAGCGACTTGCACAACAGACCCCGATCCGACCCGCACGCGAAATTGGCTTTTAATTTTTTTGTTTTGCTAAAACTATCCACAAAAAAAAAAAACGAAAAAAATACATACATAGTAGAAAAACAAAAAACACCGTCCCATCCATTCATTTGACAATAATAAAAAAAAAACCAAAGGCAAAACTAATGTGAAAAATTCTCGTATGTATGTAAATGTTGCCAGTAGATCTCCAACAAAACAAAACAATTAAGGCACGTGCCTGCCTGCCTGCATGCCCCAGTCCTACCTACACCCCTTCTTCCACCCTTCCCCAGTGGACAAGGCCGACAGCTGACAGGTTTATCTTTTATCAGAGATGTTGCCTGTCTCCTTCCAGCCTCATTCGGAACATCCAAAACAAACCACCCCCACCCCCCAGAATGGAACGGATCGGAACGGAACGGAACACGATTCATCGCTCAAAAGTCCACTGGGAAATCTGCGCTGTTCTTAACGTATCTGAATAATTCATAAATGTCAGGTTGTCAGAATATCCAAGAGAGGTGAGATTTTCGGTAGCATTTAGGGGTTGCAACACACAGGGCAGGCCAGGCAGGGCAGAGCAGAGCAGAGCAGAGCAGGATGGATGGATGGCCATATGCCGCAAGTGTTGCCACGAGGCGTATGCGTAACTTAAGACTGTTTCTGCGCTCTGCGCTCTCTTTTAATTGAGTTGCAGCAACATCTGCAAAGGCACATCTACAAGCAATGGCAGAGGCACAAGCAGTGGAAGCTGAGGCACAAGCTGTGGCTGTGGCAGAGAGGCAGAGAGGAACCTTATTAGGTTACAATTTGGATGCAGCCAACGATGAACCGATTATGACAGATGGCCGACCGGACCCAAAACTTGTGTGTGTTTGTTGTTGCTGTCTCAAGTGGTATGCGCTCTCCTCTGCTGCGCTTTTTGGCATGTGGCACATGCCCCCCTCCCCTCCCCACACCATGCTCCAGCTCCATCTCAGCCACATGTTATGATTGGTTCGTGGGTGTGTTTGCTGCTTGCTGCTTGCCGCCAGAAAGAGTGTGACTCATGGGGATACGTGCTACTGTGCAGCGGCAGCAACAAAAAGTTATTAAATTTTCATACATGTACGAAAAGTATTATCCCTTCCCTTCCCTCCTCTTCCTCTCCTTCTTTCCTCGGGGACTATTCAGCATAATGACTGGACTGTATGGGGGGGATGGGGATGGGGGTGAAAGGGTTATATAGCCGTTCGATTCCCCAACACGTGTCGTACGTGGCCGCCATTAGCGTAAACATTTCGAATGTATTCTTGAGTGTTTGCCAAATTGCCATCGCGATGTAATGTGAATAAATTTCTGTTGATTTTTCCAACACTTTTTTCCTTTTTCCGACGGGGGTCAAAAGCTTAATAACTTTGCCAATTTTCCAGTAAAAACATGAGGGGTAAACGCATGCCGTTTGCCTCGGGGCTGGGGGCGGGAAATCAACAACAAATTCAATTTTGTTCAACTTTGATGGCGTGGCAGGTCCCCAGACATTGCCCAAAAATTAATGGAGCAAAGGTGGAAGCGACAATGGACAATGGGTGCTATCCTCTCTATATACCTTTAATATTTTTAAAGAGAAAAACCGTCAAAGAGCTGCCAAATATATTGTATGTATATTGTAAAGGTATTACAGGTATTACTTGAATTTTCGGATATTAACGAGCAAGAATCTTTTGTGTTGCATGTGATCCATTTCCATCCATTATTGAACATTTGCACAGCAGTTCCCATAGTGGAACAGCGAACTTCTTCTAAGTTAGACCGCCACATTCCACACCCCCATTTTCCACGCCACATTTTCACCTCCTTTGGCGATTCATTGATTCGTTTCAGTCATCGCTTGAGACACATTTTGCGCACTAATTGCTGGGCGGACACCCATGGTGGATGACCCACTGATGGAGGAGCGTGGTCGGGTGCCAAACCAAACATTTGGCGGAGATGCGATCAAAGTGAACTGCGACTGCACCAGGGGCGGGCTCCCATATGCTTTTTGAGAAGGCGAACTACAGTTAATAGCCGGGTTGTACAGAGTCCCAGTTTTCCCAGCTCTGCGCTGGGCGGGGGGGTGCGGACTCTGTGGCGCATCAACGTCAACGCCAACATCATCATCATTGCGAGGCAGAGTGCCAGTTGCAGTGGCAGAGCCAGTGGCAGTGGCAGAGGCAGCAACCTACTTCTGTTTCTCAGCTGCAGCTGAAAACATCAATCAATGGTCGTCGTCGTCGGGCTTTGAGGCTGTGCGGCTGACGACGTCACATCTCTGATCTCCGATCTCTATTGCTCTGAAGCGCCACCAAGCAGCCACCTATATTCCCCTTTATCCCCTCCTTTCCCCACTTTGTTTTCCATCAAATTTACGTAACGTAAAAGTCGAATAATGAACATCTGTGCAAACAGAGAGACAGAGAGAGAGAGATTGAGTGTGTGCCCCAAAATGTGCCTCACAATTGGGTTCGTTCGCAACCAGATGCCGGAATGTATGCGCTTTGGACTTCACCCACTTCTCTGCCCATCCACATCCCACACCCCATCCCCCTACAGACGTATCCGCTTCGCATCCGACGGATTCGTCTGTCCATTCCGTTCTGTTCTGTCCAATTTTCAGCAGCAGCTGCCCCATCCATCCAGCCGGCCATCCAGCCAGCCATCCAGCCAGCCATCCATCCAGCTGGATCCATCCATCCGTCCGATTTGAACCAACGCTATGTGATGTGATGTGGTGTTGTGTGGTGTGCTAATGAAATCGAGCGCGTTTATTTGTTTATATGGCATTTGTCAGCAAACTTAGCATATGGACAGACAGTACCAGTACAGTAGAGTCTCTCATGTAAAGCACACTCTCGGGGGGAGAGGAGCAACGATTTCCTAGATGATTCCATGTAGAGGCATCTCTGTGGCATCTTTGAGCTTCAATTGAACTTCATTCGGAGTTTGGACATCCTACAGGTATAGAAAAGAATGACAGGATATACATATGTACATATGATTAGATTAAGTTTTTATTAAGTAAAAGTGAGGTTTTGTTTTTGTTTTTCATATGATAACAAGGCTTACAATATATTTTATTCCATATTGAATAAGAACTTCCCTGAGTATACGGATACCTTTGAAGAGATTGGGTTTTAATATCCCAACTTGAAATGTTCAAAGATGGATCGAAAGATTGAGAGTGAGAGTTATCCAAAAAATTACCCTTGAATTTATATTTCATTTCAAAAAAGGTGTCTTGTCTCTTTGAATTCCTGTGCATATCCTGCTTCAAAGGTAAAGTGCTTTCAACTCGAAATTCCTTCAAGACTTGGCCATTTCCTCATAGCAAACCTCTACCGTACACATTGCAGATATGCGAGTATATTCGCGCGTTTAAGTTCCAATTCTCGATGGTAATTGAAGCCCGTCGTGTGTCTAAATTGAGACAAAGTTGTCCAAATGTCCGGCATTGCCGTTGACTTCGTTCAGTCAGTCAGTCAGTCAGTCAGTCAATCGTCAGAGTCGGTGGTGCTAGTGGTGTTGGTGGTGGAGGCTCTAGCTGTCATTCTGGCCACCGGCGTTGATCTTTGGGTGTCTGGGCCTGCTTCGGAACGGTCCGTTCCGTCACTCAAATTAGCTTTATGTCGCCGATTGCCGATCGCCAGATCTGTATCTAGATCTGGGATCTGCGATCTGTGGGCCAATGCAAATTCTCTCTAATTGTTTATTAACAATTGGTCGCCGGCGGGCCAATAGTTAAGCAATTAAAAAGCACAGACACCACACCACACACACACACACACACACACACATGGCCACAGAAGTAATTGTTTCTTTTACGATCATTTTTTTGTTGCTGCTGCAATTTGTCTTTGCTTTGCTTTGATTTTAATTTTTGCTTTGCGAACCAACTTCTTGGCTGCCGCCTGGCTTTTGCGATTGAGTTTTCGGTTTCGTATTAGCGCTGGGGATTATGTCATGCAATTAACAATGGCATATTGTTGTTGCAGCAGCAGTGGCTTTTCGGGGTCTCTCTGTCTGTGGCACGTTTTGGTCTCTTGGCGATTTTTGCTTGTGGCATGGAAAATGGCAGGCGACGACATCGTTGCGTGCACTTTGGTTGAACTTTTGTGCTGCTGCTGCTGCTACAATAATCAACGTTTGTGTATTGTTGCTGTTTTGTTGCATGTAATTAACCAACATTGACATGTCGTCTGGCGGCCATGCGTTGCGACAACAAATTGACGTAAGCGCGTGCGTCAGGCGTCTGGGGCTGGGGCTGGGGGTGGGGGTGGAGAGGTATGTAGATAGATCTACTATGATCTGGGCGTGACTTACGGCACTTTTTTATTTGTATGGCACCTCATCGTCGGTTTGTATGTGGGTGGTGAAGGGGAGCGGGTTGGGGGCTGGGGGTTGGATATATTCAAGGCTGGGCAGGCACGTTCATTAGATGGAAAGTGCACCTGGTGCACTCCCCCACATTGCTGGATGGCTACCTCATTCGCTCGAACAAAAGTACAGCGTCTGAAGAACGTTTACTGGAGCATTCTATGCGATGGTTCTACGTCTTGAAAACCAATAGAATTTAAACAAATTTGCCAACACTGTTTTCTTTGGGCAGTAAAACCTTTTCCAGCACTCTTTATTAAAGACTCTCCTTCAAGGTGAGAAGAATCTGTTCTTTTGCAGCGGCCCATTTTTGAAGGACTTTTTCATTCAGGCTTTTCCAGCTCTTTCAGCAGCTATTGGTTCTACTGGTGGCAACCTTTTTGAGCACTGTTTCATTGAGGTCTCTGCAGCTGAAAAGCTTCTACAACACTGTTTTGTAGGGATTTCCGATATGGACGCTTTTACGCAGCACTGTTTCTTCTTATCTTTTTCTTATACATACATACATATATCCAGCTTAAAGACTTTTCCAGCACCCTCTTCTGCAAGGATTTTAAGACTGAAAAGTCTTTTCAACACTGCTTTTCATCACTGCTTTACAACACTGCTTCATAGCCCATGCTTTTATAACTACAATTTGGAGAGCGATCAATCGCAGTTTCTTCAAAGTATTATTGTTGTTATCTCTTCTTCAATTCACTTTCAGAAACCATCATTATTTACGAGTATCTTCTTTATTTATATTCCCGAAAAGCGAAACCGAAACCGAGACCGAATAATGTAAATAAATGGTATAAATAATTATGCTAATTTCGAATAATAATTCAAGCCAAAAAGCACTCGTCGCAATGTGCATTTCAGGGAATGGAAACCTTAATTAATGAAATTAATTGAAATATTCCCCCGCGCAAAAGTCGAATGAATCGAATAAATCTGACAATGATTTCTTTTTTGTTTTTTTTTTGTTTTCTTCGCATGAATCGGTTAAATGTTTAAGCAAATCATTTTGACTGTCGGATCGATGTAAATGTCGGTGTTTCATCTCCCGACTTTTCACACATTCCCTCCCCATCAAAACAGACCACCTTCACCTTCACACACAAACTCAAGCGGTGTGGCATGCCACAAGAAGAAGACGTAGAAGCAGAAGAATAAGAAGGAGGTGGTAGGTAGGTCGGTAGGTAGGTGGCAGCGGATGCAGGAGCAGCACTTCCACTTGAGATGCAACGCGCACGCCGCCTCACGCCTCATGCCGCACACCGCACTCTGCAATTAGTGTTAAAAGACACAAACATGCCGCAGACGCTGCTGCAGACGCCGCAAGCTGATGATGCTGGCCAGATACTCTCGTACTCGTACTCGTAGAGAGAGATCCAGGAAGAGGCCACTAATTGGCCTAATTCTCACTTCTTTTTCGGCCCACGCAGCAGCAGCAGCCGATGGGAGGATGAGGAGAGGATGAGGCATGTGGCAGGATGGTTAGGTTGTATAGGTTTCGAGGGTGCCTCATAAATAAACAACATAAACGTACAAGAAGCAGAACAAGCGGCAAACACGGGTGTCAGACAACCGACAACCGACGACCGCCCAACCGCAAACTTTTCTTTCCCTTCCCTCTCCGCCACCCCACGCGATATGCAGATGAGGATCGGTTCGAATGGGATCGGAACGGTTCGGTTCGGATCGGATCGGATCGTCGAGCATCATGTTGTATGGAGAGGAACGATCATCAACGGCCAATGGGTCCATTCCGTTCCGGTACGTGTGAGCTGATATGTTGGGTGGTCTGTTCCAAATCAATTGCCGTTCCACTCCACACACACACACGCAGTCACTCTGCTGCATGCCACACAGCATAACGAATCCCCGACAACTCGGACGATGCGGAAGGAGAGCCTCCTACTCCTACTCCATCTCCATCCAGCACCAAAAATTCTGGGGGGAGCCATGCGGGAGGGATCGGCGACTCCACTCCTCTTGTGGGTTGTGTTTATTTTGCATAAATGTTGCCCCAAATATTGCAGCTGTAAACACATAATGAACGCCGTTGGAGCTCCGAGCTCCGAGAAACCCATCCAATGATTATGCTGCTGCTCCTCGATGCTGTCCAGCGCGGATCCAACGCTGGGGATCTCCATCTGCCCCGAAATGCCTCGGCTGTGTAAATATTTATTTAAAATTCCGCACGCCTACAGAGCCCAAAAACCCAAACCCAAGCGAACCTCAAGACCCCGGAGGGCTCTTTTCGATTCGATTCTCCTCCTATATGCATATCTCTCTCTCTCTGTGTGTGTGCCAGAAGACCACCAAAGATTGCTGGAACTTTTTGGGGACGGAACTGGCTGCAGCTGCTCCTCGGAAAATATACCAAGTACCAGGCTCTGGATAGTGGATAGTGGGTCAAGAGTTGATAGAATGGACAGGGTTCCTTACTGTTTACAGATTTCAACCGCTTTCAGGCCACTGTGCCATCGATCGCGATCCCATCTTGTGGACGGACGGCGTCGGCGTCATCATCATCATCATCGATGCTGTGTAAACAAATCAGCCGCCGGACTGCAAACATTTTATTGGCAGTGCCTGCGCTTTTGCTGTATCTGTATCTGTGTCCGTGTATCTGTATCTTTAGCTTGGGCTCTAGCTGCTTCGTTTTTATTGACTTCACTCCAAACACTCGGCACTCCACAACGCCCACACCCCATACCCCATAGCCCATCCAGTATCCAGTATCCAACAGCCACAGATCCCATCCACAGACCCATCCCCATGCCATCATCGATTGGGAGGGAGAGATCTCTTTTTCAACACCTTCTTGTGGCCGCGCATCTGTTTGCCGTTTTCCGTTTGCCTTTTTCCGAATTGTTGTTTAGATTTGGCCTGAAACGACGACCGATCGACCAGCTGGAAGAACTGTGTTCATAATTTCAATTGACTTTCAGCGGATAGATCGTAAAAATTATTTATGCAGATAGATGGCCATATGCTGATCCACGCCGTAGCGGATATTGTTCGATTTCCCAGTGATTAATTGTCGATCTCTCTCTCTCGCTCTGTCTCTCTCTCCCATCTGCAGCCATATGGCCATGGATATGGCCAGAAGATACTCGCACTCGTACGACTATCATGTTTTAGTACGGGGGCCACTTTTGCCCTACCCGTTGGAGTGTTGATGTTGTTGAATTTCTAAACAAACTTTCACCCCCCTACCATCGAACACATCGCACCACTCGAAATGTTTGTGTTTGGTGGTATGCAACCAAAGGGCATGCGGCAGCAGTTTTTGACAGATTTCGGATATGTTTACAAGCAATTGGCCAAGTATTCGTGTGATTTGAAACTAAACAACAAAGTCCATAAATTACACCATACAATGTGGAAAAATCTGGAATAAAAATTCGGAATAACAGAGAGTATTTCAATAAATCAATATGCGATAATGCACTATATGTGTATTGCAAGATCGTGCCAAAATCTCATAATAATAATATTTTTAAAACTAATAATTAATACTATAAATCTCACCACCAAAAAAAAACCCGTTAAAGCTTGGTTTAAAAATTTTAACTTTAAATTCATTAAAAACAAAAGTCAAATTTCATATAAATTTATAAATTCCACTATTGGAACCGCCAAAAACCCCGAAAATAGGGAAAATTTAAATGTGGATAAAATTCCCCTAAACATTTGCAATAAAACTCCCCTACGAACTACTCTCTCAGAAACCCGGTTTAAACCCTCGAGTTTCGCCCCAAAAACCGTCAACCATAGGGTGATAATTATTAAGAAATCGTGAAAGTGAAGAAAAAATAAAGTCTCAACCGACCTGCTCCAGGTGAGGCTCGAACTCACAACCCCGGCATTGCTCATACACACAGAATACTGATTATAAGTACCGTGCGCTAACCAATTGCGCCACTGGAGCTGTTGAATCGACCGCTGCCAAATGCCCAACAAGAGATCCACTGAGAATAGAACATTTCTCGGGACTAACTGTCCACCCCTCTCAAAAATGCTCTCTCTCTCTCTCTCTCTCTCTCACATTCTCTCTTCCTACCCTCTTTTGCTCGCTCATCTTCTCCGCTCTCGTTCTATCTTGAAAAGTATATCCCTTTCTCTCTCTCGCTTGCTCATCTTCTCAAAACCGTTTCTCCTCTTTCTCTTTCTAATTCATGTTTATTCGTGAGAATGAGCGAAATAACATTTCAACATTTTTGGTGAATCTCCTCCGATAAGCAGAGAAACAATACAAATCGAAAACAAAAACTCAAAAAATGTTATGCATCCGAAAAATGTGATGTGCCGTGCCACAAGTGTCTGTGTCCTCGATGCAATGCGAGAGGCGGTGGGGGGTCATTTACACATATGAACATATGTACTTATAATTATATTCGTATTAAATGTTTAATCACTAGTCGCGGCTCGCGAGAGAAACTGAAAATGAAAACGAAAACTGAAAAACAAGCGAGGACTTGCACAATTATTAATATGTATTAGGGCATTGAAAAGTGAAATTTGTCGAGAGTTTTTACTTTCAATTAGCGAACAGCAGGGTCCGAGGTAGTGCCAAGTGCCCAGTGCCAAGTGCCCGTAAAACCCATTAAACAATGCAAATTATTGGATTTTCACTTTCGTTCGGACTAGAACAGGTGTGCTGATTACGAAGAAGACCGTGAAAATTACAGACCCGTAACGGCGGCCCTCCAAGCCCCCTACCCGTCACCCCTCACCCACCACCAATACCGCCATTGCCATAACAAGAGACCCGACCCGACCCCCCACACACCCCCTAATACAACTACGGCGGTTACAACAGTTCGATTTCAGATGAATTTCATTTGCAATTGCAAAATCCCCCCAAGAGGGAAAACACTGACACTTAATGGTAGATGGGGGCAAAAACCGAAGATCGGAATACCCTATAAAGGAGTAGCATATGATATGCCATGAAATGTTGTCCACAAAGAACAGAGATACAGGAACTACATATGTATGTATGTACATATACCTCTACGGTAAAGAGAATATTTTAGATAGTTATCCCCACCCCCATATCATCATGCATTATTTACCAAAGAAGGGTGTCTAGGCAGTCCCCCATTAAGTCAGAGTCAGGAAATGCAAATTGCGCTAATTACTGTTGCAGTTTATCTTGCAGTTGTTGTTGCTGCTGACGGTGACGCTGACTCTGAAGCTGATGTTGCCATAATCGCTTCTAACTGAATAAAATGCATGCAATAACAATAAAGCACAAAAGGCCAATCCGTTAGCAACAACAACTGTAGCCTGAAGCCATGACAAATGACCATTATACGACATTAATAATCATAATTCAAAAGGTGAAGAATAAAAAACAATAAAACTTTACAGTGGAAAAACTAAGCGACGACGATTCATGCAAAAGTAAATCCCCTGTCATGTCATGTTGTAATTAAAAAATTATGAAAAAAAAATATATTTCCAGATGACAGCCGTCGTCGCAACGTCTTGCAGTCAATCAGTTAATAATACTACATACATACATATATAGAATATACATATGTATGTATATGTATGTGTATTATTACTGGACAATAAAATTATGAGAAATGGGTGACAAAAACAAATTAATAAAATTTAAATACGATGTGCCACATAAATAAACATAGCAGTTCCATTGTGCAATTGTAATACTTACTGAGAATTGAACGAAATCGAATTATAAGCCGTACCGGACCGGACCCGACCGGAGCGGAACGGACGGGACCCCGTGAGGGGGCAATCAAATCAGCGAAGCTTCGACGTGGAGCACTTCGTATATCAGTTCCATGGAAGGAACAAACTAGAGCATACTCGTAGAGTACGGAACGTACATATGTATGTACACACATATAGTAGAAGTGGGGGTATAGAAGGTTGCCTCCGGACACTGGCGCCAAGTGGAATGAAGCAACAACTACACATACAACTGTGTGACTGACAATAACAAAATAGGCACAAATTGCAGGCGTCATAATACCTATTAAATCGGGTAGAATAGAAGCTACATACATATGTACATATAAACATACATATGTATATGTATATTTATTGGCGAGAATCGAGAATTATTGATTTTTGGAATCGAATTGAAAAAAAAAGAGTTGAAAAAAGTAGAATCTTGCTAAGTGTTTCAAATTTCACTCATATTCTGACTCACTTCTCAAGAATTTTAACCAAACCAAACAAGTCTGTATATCTTTAATATTATGTTTATCAATTCAGAAAAAAACCATCGCAAGACATGCCAAATCTTGGAAACACTTTCTCTGCAGAGATAAGCGAATGGAGAAACAAAAGAGAAATACAAGTTGAGCATGCAATATCATGGGTATTAAAGACCACCCCAATCCGGTAATTGAGATAAAAGCTAGACGGGACGGACCCACGACGCCCATAAGTCTTTGATAAGCTGCGCTTTGGTTTAGTCATTCCTCCCGCATACCCCACACACACACACACACACACACGCGCACGAACACGCACGCTTATACGCGCTCAGTCTTATACTCAGTCTCATATCGAGTGCATCCCTCTTCTACCCGCTCAATCGCCAAAGACTTTGTGCTGCAGCAAAACAAAAAGAGTCTACATTAAGATTACAGCTGTCTCGACTGGGCAGCGATTATCAGCTGCAGCCGTCGCCTCTGATGCACTTGTAGCGCCACTTTCCGTTTCATTTGAAGCTGCAGATGGGTGGTGGAAGGGGAGGACGAGGACGAGGAGAGAGTCCGAGGATGTACAGATGGCGGAGTAGGTGCGTGGTCGAGGCCTCCGACCGGACCGTACCGGATCGGATTGAAGACGATTGATTATTGACTCAGCTGCAATTGCTTTGTGAGCTCTCCGCAATGTTTGCACTGACTGTTGTTGCCCAGAGCCAGCCTCAGCCTCAGTCGCTTAATCATGGATAAGGCCCCGGCTCTGAGAAGGAGGAATATCGTCGGATTGCTGGTTCACCTTCTCACGCGTCAGCGGCTGGAACGCAAAATGCTTTGCTGCTGCTGCCAACAGCAACAACAACAACAACGAACGATGCTTTACAACACAAACGAAGAGCAAACGTACGAAAAAGTAAAACAAAACGTAGAAAAAACGCCTGCGCATCGCACTTAACTTCTAAGCCTCTCTTCCCCTCCCATCGGAACACTGCTCATCTCACTCTGACCAACGTTCTGCCTAACTACCTACCTCCCTGTCTAACCAACGATCTTTAACCCACTCTCTTGGGCTCAGACTCTCTCACTCGAACACTTTGCATGTTATTTGTTTCGTTTATTTGACTTTCTCATTAACTTTTGCTTACTTTGCAGCGTTCGTCTTTGGGTGTACCCTACCTGGTGAAGAGAGTATTAGCTAAGTGAGTGGGTTTGATGAAGTGAGCTACAATTGATGTACATTCAATATGTTGGTGACTATCCTAAGAGGTTCGACGGTGCATATGGATTGATATCAACAGCAATATTTATATTGCTGTTTGTTTACCATCAAGGTAATCTTGTAATTGTCGCATCTCTAACAAAGAGTATTCACTAATCGGTTTCACCCTGCTTCTCTCAAATTTCTTGAGCCTCTTTTCGCATGCTTATGTGTTTGCGTGTGTGTGTGTGTGCGTGTCTGGTCTGTGTATTTTGTTTAACTGAAAGTTGCCGTCGCCGTAAGATTTGTATGCGCACCTGATCAAACTTCACGTTCACGTCATTTGCTTGCGTTGCGTTATGTGATGGTGGGTTGGGGCGGTAAGGGGATTCGTTCGCAGCGTGGCAACGTCTGTCGGTCAAGCCGGAGTCAAGTTTGTGGGAATTTTTTCTCTCCTTTTTGGGTTGCTTTTCCTCTTATTTTTCTTTCACGCTGTTTTTCCATCACTTTATCCCGCTGTTTGCTACGTTTTTTTGTTTTTTTTTGTTGATCATGTGATTTGGCAAGTTTACACTCATCTGTCTTTGGCTCTTAACTTATCTTGAGACGAATAAAATCCTCTCTGTCTCTCTCTCACTCTCTCTGATCATTGCATTCCTGTGGCACTCGCGGCTTTGGCAATTAAACTCGATTAGCTAGAATTTATAACCGGCAACAGTTATAAATTAAAAAATTTAGTCAAATTAGCACAGCGTCGACCACTACGCGACGACGACCACGACAGCGACGGCAACCTGCGTGCGGCGCATAAAAAAATATGCAAACGAAAGCGTCGGCTGCGACGGCGACGACGACAGCGGTGGCGGTTTGAGTGCATTGCAGGTGTTTGAACTCAAATGTCAGCCGAAAGTCCGTCGTCGCGAATAATTGGGCGACGCCAATGCAGACGCCGCCGTCAGCAGAGCGGCAAACATAAACAAGAGAGGAGTGCGTCATATAACGAAGTTTTTGATACACTTGCAGTACCAATATTTCCATGGAAGCTTTATGATGAGTTGTTCAGATGAGTTGAGTGAAAGCATATCAATTTTTACATATCAGAGATCTGCAGCGGTCCCCCGGAACTACTATTGTACCGCATTCGTACAATATCATTTTCATACATGAGTACTGAAGCACCGCAACAAAAAATGATGCGGTGTTTTTTACTCGTTTCTTTTACTACTCCTTTATATGCGGTGCCTGAAGTGTTCGTCACATTCTAAGTGGGTATATTTTCGACATATGTACAAGCAGGCAACGCACAAAAAGTGTGTGTAGAAAAACTACCCCTAAAATTATGTAAATGCATAAATTAGAAGAAATAAAATATTACGGTAAAATATTGATTGATCTTGTACTCGCAATACTTTTCAAAATTTTCCGTCTTTATTTCACTTTTCTGCGTCAAAACATCGCAGAAAAACGGACTTGAGTCGTAAAAATTTGAGCGAGTCAATTTTTGTACAAGCATTCAGGCACCGCGTATTTTCTTGTCGCTTCATATGTACACTTATTCGTTTCTTATACGGTGTTTGAACACCGCAACCGCATTCTAGGCGGTGCTTGTACCACCGCGACCGAAAAAAGATGAGTAGTGTTACTGGTGTCGAAAAGAGCCACCGGTGCAGATCACTGATACATATGTACATATGTATGTACATACATCTTTTTTCCTTCTTAGCTTTTCGAAGCTGTGCTCAAAGTCATAATACCTTTTTGCAGGGGTATAAAATAAGGCAATTGGAATCGATCGGCTGCGGCGCGTGCAAATGCGAAATGCAAAACAAACAACTGTCTCAATAATTAAATGCGTTCAGCAGTAAAAGTATGTCACCAACACACAGAGTGTGTGTGTGTGTGTGTGTGAGAGAATGAGAGAAAGGGTGAGGTTAGGGTAGAGGTGGAGTCATACGATATTTCATGCATACGATATTCGCCTGGCGGGGGGGCCTGATCGAAGTACGGCTCCAGGGCGTTGACATTTCGAGGGCGCAGCAATTGTCCAATGTTTGTCCAATTCATCACCCCCATACCGCCCCAGTCCCCCGCTCCTAATACCAGAGACCCCACACCACAGATCATATCACTTCACGGTCCCCTCCCCTCCCCCTCCTTTTTGGTGATTCCACCATGCACTGAAAGAAAATCAAAGTTCTTTGTGATGCGAATATCGATTTGAAAACTAGACCGAAATCCGCCTCTTTATTGAGATTTCTTTCCGTGCAAATCAAGTCACGGGACCCTCTTTCATCGCCAAACCCCCTTTTTTGAGGAAAGCTGGGCGGAGGGGGGGGTGGGTGCATGCAATTTGAATTTTCAGTTTCGTCAACTTAATCAGAGACGGCGGCCCCAAATGGCGCATGTGCACAAGACCCCGAACAACGAGCTGGTGACAAATCTGAGCTCGAGAAAGGAGTCGGAGTTGGAGTCAGAGTCAGAGTTGGAGCTGTTGGAGCCGTGCCCATTGTCTCTCACAGCGTATGCATCTGCATGTGGGCGGACGCGGATTTGGCCAGGCCTGAACTGTACCGTACCGAACCGAAACAGAATGGAGCTCTCTCAACGGGTCAAAATGCCTTGGCCAGAAGGGTGTGACAACGTTTGTGGTGACTGCCTGTCGCCTGGCTTCGATCTCTTTTGCTTTTGCTTTTGTTTGAGTTTTTTGTGTGTGCGTGTGTGTGTGTTTTTCTGTGTGCTTGTGTGTGTGTTTGCGGCGCATGTGGGCTTAATTTATTTTGACTTTTGGCCATTTAACTCGAGATTTATCTGGCCTAAACTATGCGCAAACATTTTGGCGGAGCCCCGGCTCGCTGACGCGTGGATTAAATGTGCCAAATGACTGGAGCCGCCCGAGAGAGCTAGCCCGAGCCAGCGGATTTCTGTTAGCGGATTACTCAATGGGTGTGGTCCGATCCCGTCTATTTCCCCCTCCCCTCGGGCAGTACACCCCGATGTCCAATTGAGTTGTCAGGAGTGAGTTTTCACCGATTTGATGAATGAGTAATCCTCGAAAGGATGATGGAAAAAAAAAACAGAGATACATAGGCTAAGGGATAGGGAGAGAGGAAGGTAGCAAACCCTAATTGTATATGAATTATGAATTCCATTTGCGTTTAATGATGATCTTTCCATATATGTACAATCATTATTCATTTCGTTTGAGATCTGCGCATTTGAAAAGAGTTCTGTTCTTGGAGTTCTACGGAATAATCGACTTATTTAAGCCGATTATACTTCCTATACCTTCAATAGGAAACATCGGAAGGAATTGAAATTTTAAGAAGGAAGTAGGAAATCGATTGTGAAATCTTTTAAGAGATTTTCAACCCTCGAAGGCACATACTCGAACATACATACATATGTATGTATGTATGTATCCATATAAATCTGAAATAAAAGTTAAATTTATGTGTATAATATTGAACCTGTTTCCAATGGAAGAATATCTTCTTTTAATTGAGGCAAAGAATATCCCAATGAATGGTTACCAGAACTCTTTCCCATAAAACTCCCATAAGTTCATTTTCCATCAATCCGCCTCCTGAAGAATTCGTTCCCAATTTGAAGAGACTTTCTTTTGAGTTTTTCTTTCGATTTCTCAGCTGCTATAAAACCCTTTCTGCCACTTGTGTGAGTGCAATCGATGTACTTGAGTTGCATTTTCACTGCTCGTCGCTGCCACAACACAACACAGCACAGCACAAGCATCTGCCACACATCGAGTGGTGTGTCGTGTCTCGAGTGGCCGCGAAAGGTCTTCAAACTCTGCTGACAGTTTCGACATATAGCACATGGCCCAATCCAATCTGAACGGATCCATCCTCCATCTACATCTACATACATCTGCATCTCCATCTCCATACGATTCTCGGATGTGTGTAATATCTCAATCAGCAGCAGCAGCAACGGCAGCCAGTAGAGATTTGATTTCCTCCCAGAAATCGTTCGAATATCGTTTCCCACATTAATTATGAGACAATTAAAAGATGCGGGGGAATTCCACTTGAATGGCTGTCAATGGACCGAAACAATAGGCGGGACTTGAAGAGTAGTACAGAGTAGAGAGTAGACCTCTCTGTACATGCCCCGAAGGCACCCGCATACCATCGGTCCATCCAGTGTATGACCTCCAGCGTGGACAAAATCTCAGATAAAGGAGTTTCTTTTTTTAGGGTACAAAATGTTTGCAAACTCACCGAAAATAGAGTGAGGCAGAAAGAGAGAGAGGAAATTTCGTGGAAATTACAACGGTACAACGGGCAAGAGGCCGACAAACATTTCGTTTCTCTCTCTGTCTTTCTTTCATGGTGTTACGCATTTCCTCTCAGGTGTGCCGCAAACAAAAGCGCTGCGAAAGGTAGGTGCAGCCGTTGCTTGCTGAGGATACGGGAATCGGAATTGGAATCGGGATTAATGAGCGCTTGCTCGTTGCACACAGCACAGCACAGCAGAGCACAGCACAACACAGAGCGGTTGCAGTAAGCGTTGCACACACAACAGAGTGCAACAAAGTGAGTGGGAAAATGGAAAGGCGCAACAAATAAGTCTCTCAGAGTCTCTGACTCTGTCTCTGTGGCAGGGTTTCAGCGAGAGGCAGGGAATGAGGCAGGGACCGGGACAGGGGCTCTTGGCTCTGAGGTCTCTCTGGCTAATGATGCCGCCGCTACGTGACGTTCGTTGCCAAGTGGCTGCCAAAGAATGGGTTTCTGTTTCTTTCAGTCTCAGTCTCAGCCTCAGTCTCTTTTCTTTTTTTTTTGTGTTGGATTGTGGCATTCTTTAGGTCGTCGTCGCTGTGGCTATGGCTGTGACTGTGACTGTGGCAACTACAACTGCAGACGCACCTCATTTTCCGGCTCAAAATCCAAACAAAGAGATATATAAATAGCTGTTGCTACTGCTATCTGTCTGTAGTCTGTCCGGCTGTCTGCCTGATGCGATCTGCATTTGCTACCGTTGAAGCGACGACCCACGCAGTGGGGGCACGGCACGGCATCGGCACCGGCATCCAACCACCAATCATCATTATCATCGAAGAGGTTCTTCAAAATCAGAGCACACCCCAACCCCAACCCCAACCAGATTTTAATTGAAGACAGGCGAAGGGCGACGACTTTCCACAATAAATCAAAGGTCTCTGCGATGATTTGTTTGCAATTTAAATGCAAATAACGACCACCCAGCACTCTATGGCTGGCTGGCTGTATGGCTGTGTGGCTCTGTGGCAGACAACAGATTGAACAAAAATTATAACTTAATTTTGGGAAGAACCAGAGCCGGATCCGCAGAAATGAGAGATGAAAATGCCTGGGAGCCAGGTTGTGCGATGAATTGCGGCCCCCAAAAATCGTTTGGAGTGGAGTGGTGTGGAGGGGGGGGAGGGCACTGGCTCTAACCACAAGACAAAGCCACACAAAGCGATCGAATGCGACCAAGGGGCATGATTTGTCTTCAAAATACTCACGAACCCCTTCAGACCCGTCAGCCTCTCAGCCCCAGCTTCAGCCTCGGCTCGCAATCGTTCCCCAATGGGTCCGGGGGACCAAAGAAAAAACTCAACCAAATTGAGATTGTTTTCGGTGGGGTATCGACTTTGGGAGTGACCTGTAAAATGCTCAATGTTCCAAGAAAAAGTGTAATGCAAAATATGACGAATGCAATCTATATGATCATCTATAATACATCTATCTGTATCTATAAGTTTGTAAAGTTTTCCCATAATTTATCTAGTTTTCACAGACACAATCATTCGCCCATAAAAACATAGTTCTATCGATATTATATGCATATTTGCATCCCCTAAGGCTATGGGGGGATTAATTAATAACATTCATTTACATTTTTTTCATTAAAACGTCGTTTTTCTACTTCGAAACTTTAATGCAATTAATAGTTGTAATGTATTTGATTTACGAATAATTCGTAATTGATTTTGATTCATTTGAATAACGTTTACCCATTAGGAATATGGTTTTCAGGATATGCCTTGCATTCGATGAAACATGAGAGATCATTTTCACAAATAAATTCAAGTATTTCCATAGAAAACATATAGGAAAATTATAGAAAATTATAGAAAAATCCATACAAATCACAGATATCCATTTGATATATTTATAGTATATATGTACATACATATCTCTATCTCTTCTTGGATATTCTCTTTCTCAGCTTTTTCTAGCGTTAAGCTCTTCTCTTCCCCCAAAAGAACGTTTCCAAGAAGCGCATCTCTTTGTCCAAAAACTCAGAGAAAAAAACAACAAAAAAGAAGAAAAAACATGCCCCCAAGCCCAAAACCAATCCCCGAAATATTAATAAAAGTCGTCATCGTCAAAAGGAAGCGCAGTCGAACCCCAAAAAACAAAAACAACAAAAAAAACCAAAAGAAAACCAACAAAAAGAAGTTATGCCACGCCGGTGTTCAACAAATTTCAATCTCGGCTCAAAGGCAGGTCTCCAGTCTTCAGTCTTCGGTCTTCGGTCTCCCGTCTGCCATCACCCGTCTCCAGGGGAAAGGCAAAGGGTGAGAAACCGAAGAAGGTTCGCTTTTTCGGTTGCACGTGCAGCATTGAAATGCGCCGCGCGTTGGACGCAAAGGATCTTTGCCAAAAAAAAAACCCAAACCAAAGCAAAAGCAAAAAAAAAAAAAGATCTCTGGGTAAAACAGAAAGACAAGCAGAAACCAAATGAATTGAAAGAATTCCTTGCCGCAGATGAGGCAGGAGGCAGAAGGCTGGCTCGGCTTTGGACACAGACACAGAGAGTGAAACGAAACCCAGGGCAAAACCTTCGACGAATCGACTCAGATCAAACGCTGAGATAGCCCTGGTCCTGGCTCTGGCTCTGGCCCTGGAGACGGGCTGGGCTCTGTTCTGACCATTCGACGACTCGTATTGACCAAAATGTGCCTAAGAAATTCTTTGGCTTCGCTTTGGCCTTTGATTTCTGGCTCTGCTTTCGGGGGACTCCACTCCTCCAACCCCAACTCCGACTCCAACTGTGTGAATAGTTTTTTTCTCTCTTTTGATTCTCGATTCAAGGTCCCAGCACTGCCTCTGCCTCTCCTCTTGTTTTGCAAAGGCCTGGCCCTATATTACGATTTGAATTTCAGATTGAGTTTTAATAGCCGAAAGACAGCCAAAGCCAATGTCGAAGAACCACACCTGCATTTTGTGTGTGTTACTTTTGGCAGTTCTGTTGCAACAGAACAACATTTGCAGCCAGGAGGCCGCAGGAGGATTTGCTTTGCTCTTTCTAGATCGCATTTTTCGGTTGGGATCGGATCTGCTGGGATCGGAATCGGGATCGGTGCATTTCTTGGGGTGTGAAATGCTGCTCATACGGGTAAGAAATTCAATTTCACGCTTCTTTATTAATTGGCCAAGCTTTGGGCAACGCTTTTCAGTACTTTGTTTTTGCTGTTTTTTCTTTTGCTTTTAGGTCGCTTGCGTTAATGAGATTTCTTTGCAGATTTGTTTTTTTTGGCCCTCGGTCTTTTGTGAGTTTGCCGCCGCCGCATCAGCGATGAAGCGTTAATTAGACAAGAAAAAGAGAGAGAGATGTTAGATAGGAAACCATTTTTTTAGGAAAATGGCAGCAAAGCTGATGACGAAGAAGGCTTTTTGAAGGAGAGGAGAGATCATCACGCAACGCAACATCTAATAAAGATGTCTGGGGAGATTTTTGAAAAAAGCCAAAAAAAAAAGATCATTTGAGTATAAACGTTTCTCATATTGGCTTTGAGATCCTGCCATTTATCATTATAAATATATGGGAATTTCCTATAGATGTGTTCCGCATTTGAGGTGGCAAATAAGACGAATTTTCACAGTTATTTTTCTACAATTCAGTAGCTCTTGATTAGCCCTATAATTGCTGCTTTTTCGAGATTTTTGCAAGGCATTCACGAGGGACATACATATGTATGTATGTACATATGTACATATGTAGAATGGATTTTCGGGGCGATCAATTCAAACTCAGATTTCAGCGAAAGTTGGGGCAACATATTGATGCGATTTTTGTATAAATGTTGAGCATTCATGACCCTTTAAAATGGTTATAATTTTACGCCAATAAGAATTTTAGTTTTATTTTCTTTTACATTTTATTTAAGCCTCTGTCTTGGCTTTATAAAGGTTAAATCGGTTAACCGATTTGGAGAAAATTTACTGGCATTTTTTTTTTTAATATTTCAATATGTTGAAAAAACTTTGTGAAAAATCTTTGATCAAGAATCATCTTTGTTATAGTAGGAGAAAATCGTTAAGAAAAATAAGACCAAAAAAATAAAACGTAAACTTTTGCTTATTTTAATAGGTTTTCAGATCAATGTTATTGAAATTATATATCAATTGGTTAATTATATACATATGTATATATATAAATCTATATCGGGACAAAAGGATATGAAAATGTGTTTTTATGACTGTTAATATTTAGGCCTCCGTCGACTTTAGGCGGGTAAAGCCAATGTCATGAAAAGTTCCTCTAGTCTATCTGTTCTTTTTGTAGTGAAATATGGAAATACCTTTCATAAACATTAAAGAAAAGAATTTTCCACAGATTTAAGTGTTCAAATATGGGTTAATTTTTCTAATTAATGGATTTGGGCTTATGGGAAATATCATCATATTATATCATATATTAAAAAGAATTACGCATAAAATCTTGTCAAAATTTCAAAACAAAGACAAGCATAGTCGTCGCTTGCCAGAAACACTTAAAAAATCACAAAAATCAATAAGTGAATGCAAATATTTATGCAGCAATTGACGATGCACTGCAGGCGTTTCTCCCTCTCTCTCTCTCTGTCTCTCTCTCTGTCTCTGTCTCTGGGTGTTGACAACAGAGTTGCCAAAATGCTACCCAATCTGTGGGATCGACGATGCAACTCCAACGATCTGTGGCGGCGGCGGCACCCAAAAGTCTTCTCCTGCGGTGGCAACAACCAAAACTCTTCTCTTCCCCCTCCCCCCCTCTCTGGGTGGCAGCAGTGTTGGCTGCAAGAGGCAGAGGCTGTGTGGCTGTGGCAGCTACTGTGGCGACGCGTGAAAAATAATATTTATGGCAAACAAATTTTCATATATCGACAGCAAACGGCGCCGCATCCAACTTGGGGCCAACGCCAACGTAGATGCAATGTGTGGATATACTCGTATATGATATGGGGGCAGGGGCAGAGGCAGAGGCGTAGGCAGGATTATTTCTGGGTGTGGATTCACCAACGTTTAATTAGGCAAGAAAGTGCCGTTTTTTTATCGATCCATGCAACACCAGGGCCACTTTTTGCTGTTGTTTTCTTTGTGGAAGAGGCCTCGCCTCCCACCACCCACGCCACTGGATGGATGGATGGATCATATATGTTGATATTCGTGTACATGCAACTGCCACATAAAATAATTAGGCAGCTAGTCAAAGGCGTACGAGTGTGTGTGTGTCAGGCAGGGGTTAAAGGAGACGAAAGGCAGGAGACGGTAGACGGTAGATGGGGGGGGGACCGTCCAACTGAATGTCAACGTAAATTTAAAAGTCGTTGTTGGCCAAGTGCGTCCATCAATGGGTTGCCATAAGTCTGGCTTTGGCGGCAACCTAAATCAAAGCTGGGGGCTCTCACTCCGCACTCCCCACTCCTCACTCCTCAGTTGGCTTTGGAGGAAGGCCTTCGACATAATCGTAAATTATATGCGAAGTCGGTTCGATTCGATTCCTTCGTTTTCCTTCCATTTTTGGGCATCTTTTGGGGCCTCTCGTACTCTACTCTCTGTGCCTCTGTGCCTCTGCGGACTCTGTGGCTCTCCGGACTCTCTGAAACTCTCTGACATGCCATGACAAATGGCAAATGTGCGACGGAAGTTGGAGCTGAAGCCAAAAGCCTCAAGTCGAAGTCGAAGACTTGGACTTGGAGTCGGAGTTTGAGTTGGCGGCAAAAAACCTTTGAGCTGCTTTTCGGAATAGGAAGAGTTTTGTGGCATTTGTGACAGGCTGGCTGGGTTTCATTGATTGCAAATTTAATTCGCGTTTCCCGCTTGACAGATAAGAATCGAAACGAATATCGGACAGGATAAGAATCGAATCGAAACGAATTCTGTTTTGGGGGCTGGCCTGGCCTGGCCTGCCATTAACCCCCCGATCGCCATATCGATCGCCAGGTTTCCTTTTTTTTTGGATTTTTTCGGGGGGGTATCTTAAATAGAATTTGTATTTGCTGATCGCGAACGTAGATAAAAACCGGAGACGGAGCGAGCGCGAAAATTTATTGAATTTAATAACGCGCCAAGTTTATCGCAAAAAAGTTTTTGTCAATTTAACAAATTGCAGCTACAAACAGCACCAACAGAGGACCACTCCGGACCACGGCCAAGCCCCCTCAAAAAACAACAGAGAAAACCAGAAAGAAACAAAAAAAAACAAGGCAGCGAAAAACGAAAAGCCAAAAGCCAGTTGGCCAGGCCGACAATGGAAATTGGAATTGAATTCCTAGACGGCTAATAATGTCTTTGTGCACAATTGACGGCCAAGTGGACAGGCGTGCAAATGAATGCCGCACTGCCGCACTGCCACACTGCCGGACCCCGGCTCTGGCTTTGGCTCTGGCTCTGGCTCTGGAAAAAGAATTATGTTACGAGGTGGTGCAGGGGGGGTCGCAGGAGCTTAGCTCTGGTCACTGGGGATAGATATCGCCAAGATCAATGAATCAATTAGCAAAACGAAATGAAATGAAAATGAATGAAGTAACCAGCAGCAGCAGCAGCAGCAGCAGCAGCAGGCGCAGGAGCGGCCAGTGGGCCAGCCATGGCGTGGGATGGTATTTATCAACGTCGGCTTTGTGTTGTTTTTAATACTCTTTCTTTCAGTGGGTTATACGATATGCAAGTGAATGATGCAAGTACATGTATTTGGATCTGTAGAGTACGGATACAGCAACAGAGAACACTAGGCAGGGTCCATATATCAGTGGTACATTTAAATATTGCTATAGTGCCATAAGCTTTTACCAGATTTCACCAAAATGTATGTTCGTAAAGATAAGGATATCCTATCCCTCAATCTCTTCTCTTCGTTTAAGCTTCGTCTTTTAGGGTATTCGCACATTCTGTACCCAAGATTTGATAGTATTTTCCTGGTTACTTTTTTGGCAGCTGCTGCCTGGTGGTCGCCTCGCTGTGGTGGTGGCAGTGGCCAGTGGCCTGGCGTATCAATCTGGCCAACAACTCTGGTGGCGGCATTAGTCAGCGCCGCTGGCCAGAAAGAACAGCCAGAACAGGCCAGGCCCCAAAGGCCACTACAATTCAATTGGCGATAAGGAATTATGCATAATTCTATTCAATTTACAGTTTGACACTCCACTGGATCTATGGCTCCAAGACCGAAATCTATGGCAGATGGAAGGGAGTTCGTCATCCATCGATGGGGCACTGGGGACTGGGGACTGGCGGGCCCTGAGGCTGCCTGGAACTTATGACCCACCGTCGGCTTCTGCGGCAGCGATTGGCTTTCGATCAAATGTCAGGAACAACAACTGAAAATGCAACTGCAACTGCAACAACAGCAGCGGCAGCGGCAGCAGCAGCCGCACCTCGACTCGGCCATTGTCATCGCCATTGTTTGCCCCAAAGGTGGAGCGCTGACGTTGGAGCTGAAGCTGAAGCTGGAGCTGAGGTTTTCCAGTCAGAGCTGTCATTAGGCCAACATATGGCCAGGGTATTGCAGCCAACTCTTGCACCTTTTGGTCAACACTCCCCTCCGCCATGACCAAGACAAGCCGCAATGGGCGGGTGACGTGACGCAGCTGAAATCAATGCTGGTTGTGGACTGGACCCCCAACTCCCATACGGACTCTGGCAGCTGCTGAGTGACTTCCGCCAGCTGATGTGGCCTCCCAGGTCCCACAATCCCCCACGATTCCACTATCTAGCTGGCCTTTCTTTGCGCTTCCGATTTAACCACCTGACTCAGGCCCCTTCTTTTACTATGCAGAGTGCACTGGAAAAAAAACCCGAAGCTTATGCTATGATTTTGGAGAATATCATTTGAATATACATATACCTACATTTTAAATGGAGTTTTCACTTATTTTTGATTGGAAAAGAGAGCTCCGAGGCGAGATTTTGAGAGCTTTATAACCCTTGATTTTGATCTGTTATTTTACAAATTGCACCATCGATCTATATATGTAGGTATATAGTAATATATCATTATATCTTTAATAAAACTTTGAATCACTCATATTGGATCGCATAACATTTAATATTAAATATATAGGGGGGAATCGTATGTATGTATGTCTACATATGTATGTATCCCTTTCCAAACTCTTCGTTGTTTTTTTTTTTTTGGCAGTGTAGTCTGACTTCACCTGGTTTCCACCTTCCACTTCCCCTTCCCCTTACTTTTTTACGCCGACTTTGACTTCGACTTGGTTTCGATTTCCTAATTCGCATGGGGCAAACTCTCGCCCAACCATGCCCCGTCCCCTTCCCCCTGCCACCTGGCTGCTTCAATTACACAAAAGTCATGCGGTTCCCCATAGGAACCCCTCTGCCCACTGCTCTGCTCTGCTGAGACCCGGGAAACCCACGAAAGTTGCTGAGCCGTGTCCGCTTTTCTGCTTCTGTTTCGCTGGCGTTGGTGTCTGACTTTGTTTTAGTTTTTTGCTGTTGCTCTGCTGCCGCTGCCGCTGCTGTTGCCGTTTGCTTTTGCCTTTGCTTTTGCCGGCTGTTTAGCGAAACAGGTGCGTTTTGCGTTTTGCAGGTGTTTCCCAAAAGCCACCACCACCACCACCACCGCCACCGCCGCCGCTGCTAAAAGCCATGGTAGCACCGCACCCCCCACCCCATATTCATGCCCCTGCCACTGCCTTTCCACACTGCTCCGCTGCCACGCTGCCTCGCTGCCCCGCTGTTGTTGTTGCGGACTGTTTAGTAGTTACGCTTTACCGCTAGTTACACAAATTGCCATCAAGTATTGCAGCAGCGCCTGCCCCTGTCCACCACCACCTCCCCCCCGCTCACTAGCCTCTCGACTAACCAGCGGCGCCAGTTGCTCATGCGCATTGTATTTCGTGTGAAAATCACAATTAAATGCGATTTTTATGCGCACCCCTTGCCAAAAGCCGGCATTGCCAGAGTCGATTGTGGCTTAGCTTTCATTTTGGGAGACTCTACTCTACCATAGGAGCTGCTCAAACTAAGGCACACCACCACACTGAAAGAAAAACCAAGTAGGAACAACAGAGAGAGAAACTTTGTTGGCAACAAAATAGAACACCCTTACGTTTCGTTTCTCTGACTGTATTAATGATCCAATCACTCCGATTTTTAGTAGATTAGTAGATAATGTGTACCTCTATAAAGATAGCAAAACTCACTTGCAAATCTTAAGAATTGTGAACACTACAGAGTATTTTTTAGGATATTTATATATTTAAAACTGAAACAAGATGGTCCAAAGAATGTCTTTGGAATGTGCGAGCTTTGTTCTATTTCCAGATCAGATCCTTTATCAATGATGGCATCAATGATTTCTTTCAGTGTGGAGACCGCATCTGAGAGGAGTTGCACTTCGGCTAATACGAAGTGTATTCGAGCTGGCATTCGGCTGGCATTCGGCTCGGCATTCGGCTGGGCATTCGGCTGGGCATTCGGCTGGGCTCAGCTGTCAGCTGCGTTGTTGGAAATGTCAGCTTGACAATTATTATGTCAAAATTTTCCGGCACGGCCATTGGAAGTCTCGCAACGGAGTTTGCCCGCGCAGCTGTTGACTGCTACACGAGTTTTTATGGTAATTCAAGTTTCACTGATTTCTCGTCTCTCTCGAGCGGCAGTCTGGCGCGCAGGCAGGCGGGCAGGCAGTCCGCACCCAAAAAGCAACAAAGTGCTTGAGTGAAAACCGAGCAGGGGGCCTGAGCGAGGCGTGGCGGGGCTCCAACGGGGGAGCGACGAGACGGGACCAAGGTGCGCGCGCTAATTGCGCGTGGGGCCAGCCGTGCCGTGCCGGGCCAGGCCTGGCCGGCCATTGGCTATGTCGAATCCGGGCGACTCTCCCCGATCTGGGAGCTCTCTGCAAACAATTAGCGCATTCCATTGTCGTGCCCCTAGTCCGAGTCGGATTCGGAGACGGAGTCGGAGATCGTTGGCCCCCAGAACGGGCGGCGAACGCAATATATGTGTGTGTGTCCCATGGACCGACCCCCATAGACAATGCATGGGAACACTCAAGTTTTTCTTTTCAGTTTAATTTGAGATTTCGTTTTGTGTTACCGTATAGACACCCTTGCCTCTCTCTAGGGGTACTTTAGTTTTTCATTAAATAGGGAAAATATCGTGGTTACCGCACCAAAATTAGTTGGGGATTGAAGAGGAAAATACCAGTTGGAAACGACAATATTTTAAGCAAAGCATTAAAATAATCTCACACTTCAAAAAATCCGTTTTTTTAAGAATTTTTAATGACATTTTTGCATTTTTGTGTTTTTAATTTCTATTAAATCCATCTCAAAGACTTTCTTACAAAATTTCTTCAATCAAAGAGCTTCTAAACCATTTCTAACATTCCTCCATAAGCCCAACCAAAGAATCCTTTAAAACTCCTTGTTATTTAAAGTAATTTAAGTGTAATTCTAGTGAAATTTCAGGCAAAGAAAGACCTTTCTCCGCCCAAAATGTTTACAGAGCATCCAAGACTGTGCCAACCCTCGGAAAAGCACACCACAGCTATTTAGCTATTTGGTTTTTGTTTTCAATTTTTTTTTTTCGATTTTTGTTCGCTTTAGCCAGGGGTCCAATCTGAATTGACATTTGAATGGGGCGACTGGCACCGAGCGGCTCCGGGGCTGGCAACCCGAGACTAGTTGCAATTGCCAATTGGTCATTGCATTGTAGCGGCAATCATTAACGCTAATAGGCTAGGCACACTGGCTGCTGGCCCACAGATATCTGTGCCTCTGTAGAGACAGAGAGAGAGAGAGAAAGATCCGAGTAGTGGGATGCAGCTGCGGGCAAAACCCAAATCCACACCCGGAATAGATCCAGCAACAGATCGGTCGAGCGATCGAGCGGTCCAGCAGTCCAGCGGTCGAGCGGTCAACTGTCGCCCGAAAAACTCTGTTTCTCAACGGTTCGGTTCGGTTATTCGCACACGTGCAACGGCGGGTGTGTAACAACTGGCGGCCCTTTGGGCTGGCTACCTGCCTCTAACGATCCCACGCGATCTGCTCTGCTCTGCTCCGCTCCGCTCCATTCTGTCAGGCTGCGTGAGAAAACTCGTTCGTTTGTGCGACTGCGACTCTGCCCCAGGGGCATTATCATCCCTGGCATTGTGCGGTTGTTGTTGTTGTTGTTGTCTGTAATTCGTTGCACTTGTTTACATGGGAAATGGTTTTTCCCCAGAGTTTTCCCAGGTAGTTTCTGGAACATAACGAACCAACCCACCCTCGGAGACCCTCAGAAACCCAGCGAAAAGAATGCAAACTTTGTGTAATAATTTTTTCCATTTTGCAATTTATTAAGAGCTAAAAATTGTAGTTTTTCTTCATGTTTTTTGTTTTGTTTTTGTTTTTGTTTTTTAAGATATATGTATATTTTTTCGCATTCGTTTGATCCAAGGTTTTCTCTAGCCTTTTCATCATGATAGAGCTTACCGAAATGAGAACACAAAAAATTTGTAATCAGAGTCTGAATTCGTTTTCGGATCATAAATCATAATTAAAAATCGCATAATTATGCTAAAAAAACACTTTGTACAAAGTATGCTACAGATCACAGAACATATATGTATTTATATATATATATATATATATATGTATTTATAGGTTTTCTTTTTAGTATATATATATATATATATGCGGTAATTATTATAATGCAATTATTCGTTAAGTCATTTAAAAAAAAAAGGAGGAAAACATTTCAAAATATGAGGTTTGCGTGTGTTTTGAGTGAAAATTAGTGTTGGGGGAAATTGTAGCTGTTCCGCCCAACGTTAACACTAAATTTGATATATAAATTAATGAAATCTGAATGTGTGTGTGTGTGTGTTTGTGTGTGTGCTGAGTGGGTTGTTGTTGTTGTTGTTCTCATTGAAACTAATTCTAATCAATAATAGGAAGAATCATTCATTTCATTTCAGTTTTAAAATTAATAGGAAAATCATTCATTGAAATTATAATTAAATTTGTATGAGCGTTTTGTTTTGTTTTGTTGGTTCCATTTTAATGCGATATTCAATCGCCGCATTTCATTTTATTTAGTTTTTCGCTTTCTCGATTTCATTTCATTTAGATGTAATATTATTTAGTTGTATTGCTGATCTCTGTGTTTTTGCTTTGCATTAGTAACATTTTCTTTTTTGTATTGTTTAAGCCAAAGAAAAAAAAAATTAAAATTAGGAAAACATCAAAAATTGTTCAATCAATTTTTAAGCAAGGGTTAAAAAGGGAAAAATTAAATTGTTTAAAGCTTTGCCAAGTTTTTCTTTCTTTCTTTCTTCTTGTCTCCATCATCATCATCATGATCATCCTCTCCCGCTAATAGTTAGTGTTTAATTAATAATTATAATTATAATGCCCTAATGCTAGGTGTGTGTGTGTGGTTATATTCCTTCCTTACATTCTTCCTTTCTATCTGCTATATGTGTGTGAAATGCCTGAGCCGCTCTGCTCCCCCTCCCCCTCCACACTCACACTAACACTCTTTTCCTCTGCTGCGTGGGAGAGCGGTAGAGCGGGAGCAGGACAGCTGTTGGAGAGTTTAAATTTACGTTATTCTTAGATGCGTGCTTGGTTATATGTGGAGATCTCTTCACACGAAGGTTGCTGCGAGTGGCGTTGACTGTACTTGCACTGTGGCTCTAATTACACTCGGTATATCGGTATATGTCTCGTATATCGGTACTGATTATGCATTTAGTTAATAATTGTTTATAGGTTCCATAGGTTCTTCTCCCTCTGGCTGGCTGTTTAGTCAGCCCGCTGCTTACGACTGCCTGCTGTCTTTCTCCGCTTCGTTCGCTTGCTGCAATCACAGAGAGAAAAGGTGGGGGAAGAAACACAAATTAGTTTTCCATTTGCAATCATTTAAATATAATAATTTGTTATAATAGTAATATTTCTCAATCACACACTTATTCATTGCCCATTCCACTAATTTTGCTAATCATTGATTTCCCCATTCCATTCCCCTGTTGTTTTTTTTACTGTGCTGTACATCTGTTTGCTCTCTCTCTCTCTCTCTGTTATCATCAATTGATCTGTTGATGTGAGGGGAGGGCAGACATACGGAGATGCCTAGAGGGTGGTGAGGAGGAACCCGAAGAGGCGCCAAGAACATCAAACGAGCTGTCACACATGCTTGTTTTTTGTGTCTCTCTATTCTCCTCCTATCCTCCTTTACTGTTCTACTGCTATACTGTTCTCCTGTTGTTACTGTTGTTGGACTGTTGACCGCACCGCAGTACTGGGTGAGTGAGGGCAAAGGCAGGATCAGTCGATGGGAGGCGGGGCGAGGCGGGGAGGGCGCCGTTTGGGGGGCACCACAATGTAGAAAGCTACGGACCGAATGGCGGCGTCTGGCGCACAGCTGCGCGGCGCGAAAACGTACAAAAAAAGAAACAGAAACAGCAACAACCACAGCAGCAGCCCACAGAGAGAGAACATTTTGAACACGTGCATTTCTTTTTACAGTTCTCTTGAGTCTCTGTCTGTGTTCGTGTGTGTGTGTGTGTGTGTTGTGTGTGCGTGTTTTCGAAGAATTTTCATAGTTGTTGTTGCTTTTGTTGGGATGGTGACACATCAAACGCTTTGTATGTGGGGCGTTTAGGTTGTGTCCCGCCACCGCACCACCGTCACTGTCGCAAGATGCAGATGTTTTTTTTTTTTGCAACAAATCAGCGCAATTACGCACTGCACTCAATACTTAATGAGAGAAACGCAGTGAGAAAGCGAGAGACCACCGCAAAGGTTGTCTCCCCCCTTTGGAGAGATCTTGGAAATCATTTTCAATGGATAATTAATCAAAAGTTAATAACTTTTTGGGGTTTGGGGGCCACCCAAAAGGCAGCTTCGATCTGGCGAACATTTGGTAAAAATTTCATTGAAAAAGTGCTGGGTTTTTGGTTGTTTTTCTTTATCAAGCTAAAATCGTTGTATATTCAACCTGTTTCGTAGGTTTTTGAACAAAAATTTTTGCCAGCATCATTAATAACAACAAAGCGAAGAAGAGAAACAAAGGCAGACGGCCAAAAAAGAGCGCTAATGAAGTAAGAAAAAGCAACAACAGTAATATCAAGGTGGAGACGGAGACAGAGACAGATGATTCCCCCAATTTCAAATTCCGTTTTCAAGCTGGCCTGTGCGTATGTATGAGAGAGTACACACACATATGTACATATATATGTATATATGGATGTACATATATGCATGAGTATGTGAAATAAATTTAAGTATCTGCAGGTGTTCATTTAAAACACATCACACAAACAACAAACAGAGGAAAAAAGGCCGCGAGAAAGAAAAAAATTAACAGCTACGTATAGGCAACACAAAAGAAAGAAACGGAGGATGGCGACACAACAACAGCCGCAGAAACACACTGACAGAGAGAGAGCAAAAAAACAAAAAAAAAAAAAGACACTCGTGTGAAATGCCTACACGGGAAAAAAACTCAATCATTCACAGACATACTTTGAAAAGATCCCAATTTTCGTAAGATTCCCTAGTTGCTGCTGCAACATCAATTTTTTGCAGTGCATGGAATTTGGATGAAGTTCCCCGTCGCCTTGGAATTAACATTAAAGAAATGTCGCTCAGGCAAATGTAAATTTTTTCGGCTTGTCCTTCCACACACAGAGACAGAGAAATAGCCACAGGCACAGGCACGCATGACAATTGACAATTGACAATTTCCTGATGAATGAGGTCACTCAAACGAATCACTCAATTCTGCACTCACCCCACACATGCCAGACATACAGACATACTATGCATAAAACTCATTCTTACCGTTGCTAAACTGTTGGAGAGCTGTTGCTGCTGTTGTATCTGCTGCTGCTGCTGACCCGGCGCCAGCAGCGTGTTGGGGCTCTGGCGATCGCTGAGCGGGAGACGGGCGGCGGGACTAGAGATTTTGGCCAGCTGCTGCTCGGCGGCCAGACGCTGGGCGAGCAGATCATCGGCATCGACCCCCAAATCGGCCTCGTCGTCCTCCATGTGGTGCATCTCATCCTCGCTGTCATCTTCCATGTTAGCTGCGGCGGTCAGCGCAGCCGCCGCATCGAAGTTGTTCATCTCGGGGTGCGTCTCCAGTTCCGTTTGGAGGTCGCAGATATAGTCGATCACGTGCTGGATGATCTCCAACTTGGAGAGCTTGCGGTTCTTGGGCATGAAGGGCACCAGATCCTTCAGCTTAGAGAGATACATCTTCATCTCGGCGTTCTCGCCGTCGCCGCGATGCGGTGGGTGGCGCGCAATGCGTCCATTGGGGCTGATGCCCGGCATGCCGGAGGCACCTGTTTGGCAGACGGCCGTCAGGGACTTCATTTTGGAGATGATGGCTTTACGCTCCTTGAGTAGAATTTTGGCGGATTTTACACGGTCGTACCGGTTACGGGTTACGGGCGAGGTTGGATTGAGTTGGGTTTGAGATGCGTTTTTGGTTATATTTTGCGAGTTTTGTTGCGTGTTTTTGGTACTTTGCACGAACTTCACTTTTCTTTACTCTTCTTTTCTTTGCACTTTTCGTACGGCCAACAGAAAAAAAACACTTTAATCCAGCGTGTCTAGTATTTGTATGACTTATCAAAATCAATTTGAGTTTTCAAAATCACAAGTCAGTTTCGCTTCACTTTTACTGCTAACTGCACTTCTTTGCCTTTCTTGAGCGGGGAAAAGTTTTTGAACGAATGAACTTGCCGTGGGGCGACAAGGCCTTTTCTATCAAAATCGCCCGCCATGTTGCTGGTCGGACGTACACATGTTGCTGGAAAACATGTTGCCGGCAAGGCAAGAAAAGGTATGGAACACGGGCGAAACGGCCCAGAAAATCCAATGCATGCAACTTGAAATTCACCCCAAAACTCAACATACCGTGATTGTTTACAAGGCTTGTACACAATCACAGCATATTGTTGAATGAGGTGAAGTGCTTGGGTACTAGAAATGTTGCTGAACATTTTTTTGCCTGTGGTCCATACCTTGCCATGTTCAGTTATTCTGTCGAAAAAGAGAGAAAAAGAGAGGGGAGAACTAAATTTTGCGTTCCAGTATGAGCTTCGTGCTGACTTCGGGTGTCTTCGGGCTTGCTTCGGGTTTGTGAGAGAGAGAAAGAGAGAGAGAACTGTTTTGTTAGCCGTGGAGAGCATAGGAGGGGTAATATTGTGTGAGAGATTATTGGAATCTATATAAATACTTGGTGGTAGATGATGTTTAGTCTGGAGGGGAAAGAAGAGTGTAGATTCAAAGGGTTTGTAGAGTGATGTCGTGTGGAGAGTATGTGAATTTTCTACAAAGAAGTTCCTGCTGAGATTTTGTGGTGAAAAGGTTTTGTGGAGGATTGCAGAAACCCTGAATATGCAATTAATTCCAGACTTTAGAGGGATATATTTATTAGAATATTTATACAATTTCTTTGCAATTGTGGGATTCTCGAGAACAGACGAGGAAGAAGAGTAATATCCAAAAACAGTCTACCAAAACCTTACCTTACTCCAGCATCCACTCAAAGTCTCCATCCATCCACAGCTTAAAAGTTGTACCTCTCCACAGCTTAAAAGTGGTATTTGTCCACAAAATCCACTGGCAGCCCAGACCTACCTCATCTTCCACAAGCAAGATCCAGTTTCAACTACTTCTTCGTAAAATTCCCCTTCGCTTCAGCTTCCATTCCACCACAGTCCACAAAAGTCTCAGCATTGTGGAACCCAGCTTCAATCCATGCTCTCCACTACCATCTACAAACTCTACACGGACCAAATCACGAATTTCTCTCCCCTGATTCCTTAATTTTGATTGGCTAAACATTTTTTTGTTTGTTTTCATTGGTTTAAAAGCGAAAAAATTGAGTATTTTCGAGAGCGAAGAAGTGGTTGAGAGAGAAAAAACCAGGGCTGGATTGGTTGCTCTCTAGCTCGTCAAAACACGAACGCTCTCTCTCTCGCTCTCTCTCTATTAGTTTTTGTGTGTTTCTTCTCTTTCTCTCGCATCTTGTTTGCTTTTCTCCTGGTTTTTTTTTTGTGAATGAGCGTGAAAATGAATGAAAAGTGGTTTCTGTGGGCAAAGGTTTTCCAAATTTAACACAAAAAGACTCTAGGGGAGGGGAGTGTTGGTAAAACGAGAGATTGATTAATTAGTTTATGAATATATCATATAATTTATTTATTACCAAATTACATTTGCCACGAAATAGTTTGCCCTTTGATATGGAGTGAAGATTCTTTGGTACTTTAGTACCTAATGGGATGTAAGGGTCACAGGGAGATTAAAACCTTAACTCTGTCAGAATATCAGCACCAAAAACCCATTCTCTCTCTGTACATTTAAAGCCATATGTTTCAGTCTGTTTGAACACCTGCATCTCGGGTACTACAAGCGTTAGAGCAACCAAATTTTTGGTATGAATATGATCATATATTTTTTTGCCAAACCGAATTCTCTGTAAAGAGAAAGTACAGTCGAAATATCATATTTGTATTCCATTCCGTAATTGCCAACATTTAAAAGAGTAGCCCGACAGTTGCGTTATCGTTTTGCTGGGGCGGGGGCTTATCTTAATTTTTTTTTGGCTTATGATATCTTGAACACTCTCAAGTGCTTCAGTGTGTGCGACGGCGCCCTGCTCTGCCCTGCCCTGACTTTTCTCCTGTCGCTGTTGCTGTCGTTGCGGGGTTTCTGGGCAAGAGATCACGATCGTATTACAACTCAACCCAGACCATTGAGGAAATAGTGGAAATTTTCATTGAGGCGTTCGTTGTTTGTGAAAAATGACACGTCTCTGGGCGGCTATCGTCTGGGTGTGGGTCTGGGTCTGGATCTGGCTTTTGCTTTGCAACGGGTCGGGGGGTGGTGTGGGCTGGGGTTCGTATTGGTTCGGATCGGATTGGAGAAACATGAATGAACTCTTGGGTTTCTGTTTATTATTGTGGTCTCTGGAAAGGTTTTTACTTGCGGGTCCATTGACGGATTTCCATGGAAGCGGCGCAGTCTTCAGGAATGTCTCCCGCGTAATTCTCAAGAATTCTTTTTGTGGGGACAAGGTGTTGCATGAAATACAACAGAAATCCATGTTCCGTAACCGAAATATAATTAAAAAATGCTGGCAAAAAAGACCACCACAGTTCAAATTTCCCAGGGAGCACACAGCGCGCAAAAAAAAACAAAAAAAAAAAAACAAAAAGAAGAAGAAACAGAAATACCGATCATAATTTTATGACTTTTCTGAGATTATTTCCCTTGGATGGGATGGGTCCCTGCTCTGCGGCAGGAGACTGGAACGGAGCTTACTTTACGACTCGTGAGTGTTTCGCCTGAATGACAAATGAGCAGCGACGACCAAGAAGAGCCAGCAACAGGTTAAAGAGCCCAGGAAAAGAAAAAAAAACGACAGCAAGAAAAGCCAGCTCTGTGCACCGAAGCTCCAGATACCCTTCTTGCACATTGATTTTGTATTTAGTTGGAGCCAAACGAAAAAAAAGATATGATGAGAGAAGAAATAATAATGCATGCAGATTCTTTTCTGGTTCACAAAGCAATGGAACTACCCCTCTTGAAGGGTATGCCATCAGAAGGGAACAGTGGACAGTGGACAGGGGACAAGGTGAAGATTTGCAAGCCATAGAAACTTTGTTGAGAGGATGCAATGAGGTTGAGAATGGAGATGGAGATGGGAATGGGGATGAGGATCACATGTCAATCAGCGCTGGAGACGGGCACGGAACGGGACGGGAACGGGAGGTAGCCCTGAGGTAGTCGAGAGATGGCGTTGCAGATATGCAGCCGCATGCCGCGCCGCGTGCATGGCATGCTGAAATCCAATACCCGTCACTCATCCCGCTCCCCAAACCCCCCCTCGCGATTGGAGGGGGAGGAAGGGGAGTGTATCCAATCCACAGCCGATCCGATCCATGCTGAAGACATATCTAGTTAGGCAGCCATTAAAGGGGTGCTCTGTGCCCTGTCAATCTTTCGGTCTCGCTCGCTCTTTGGAGCCGTCTCTCTGGCCTGCTGGTGACATTCCCATTAATGAATTCGCAACGGAATTCGGAACCGTTTGCCTTTCGCTAGTTTATTTTTAAACATATTTTGCATATGGCTACAGAGAAAGAGAGAGATGATGATTGGATTGCAGAGTGCAGATTGGATTGCCTCCATTCATCGGTCTTTACTATAGCCGCATCCGGCCTCTGTCCATGTCCCTGGTTTTTGCTGTTGCTTTTTTTTCGCTCGTTCGTTCGTTCTGTATGGGACGTGCATATGGTAACTGAATACTAATTCCATTGCGAAAAAAAAAACATACAACTAAATTCATTGAGGCGTCGATGATCGCTGAGCTTTTGTTTATTTTCTGCCTCCGCTCTCTCTCGCTCTCTCTCTCTGTCGTTCCCTCTAGTTAAAACAATAAACGGAATTGCGTGGGAATGGGAACTGAAACAGAAATGATTTTTTTCCTCTGTTTGGCCAAGGGTTGTACGGCTTTTGGGGCGACAGTAGGTAGGGAGGGGGGACAAAAGTGAACCTCGCTCAGTAATGATCGAATTGGTATGCGTAATGTCAGCACTGGCCTCAGTGAATTGAAGCCGCCGCCACCCATGTGGCATATGTAATTGAAGGCTCTACAGTACAGTAGGGTACATGGTACCACCACACACCACACAATGGAAACAATGGAAACATATTTCGTTATCAATACAGCATAAGTGGATAAAACAGTGATTTGACTGAAAAGTGGATAAGGAAATCAGCAAGCAATGAGATTAGAAGAGATTTACTTTTATTTGCGTTGCATTTCGAATGAATGGGATGGCTAGAAACAGAGTTATGTTACAAGAAATGGCAAGCCCTAATTCTGTGACTTTGATCTGATCAAATTGTTATTTGACATCTAAAAAGGAGTTTTTCTTTCATTTAAGATCCATTGAGAACGGTTAGATCTATACACAGAGTTACGTTAGCTTGGCATGGGTTTTTTACGGCCTATCTCTCGTCTTAAGGTATGGAACACCTTAAAACAAGATTGGAACATTAATCGTAGCTCTATCTTAAGGACTCCCTATAAATAAATGTCCTGATATACCCATTCCACAGTAATTGAACAGTAATTCATTACCAAAAAACAAAAAACAAACCCGAAAAACCCATTCGATAATCATTTCTCTCATTATTCATTCGCCGCAATCAGACAACCCAGAAGATATTAATGGCTTGTCCGACTAAAGAGCAGTTAATGTCCCGAAATGTAAATGTCTATTAGTCAAGCACGTTGCCACAAAGGAGCAAAGGAGCGTTAAACAAATGCAGCAGCAAATGGAAGCCGAATAAAAGTCGAAACATTGAAACCGAACGAACAGAACCGAACTCACAGGAGGATCACGAGGCGAAGGAGAAGGAGGAGGAGGAAAAACAAACCCACGATGCGGATCCAAGTCGAAACCGAAACCCGAATTCGAAGCCCCGAATGCGACTCTGACAAATGTCAAAGCGAGAGGCAGCAGCGGTGGTATAGGCAGAAGGCAAATGAACTTCTGTCAAAATAACCCCAGCCCTGCTTTACAGTACAGTGGGAACAAAAAAGGACACTCGGCGACAAAGGACTCGCACAAAGGATCGTTCGATGGAAACCAGAATGCCAGAATGCGGATTGTGTGCAGCCGGCAGAGAGGGGACAGAGAGAAGGAGAGAGGAGAGTGTGTTTGTGCGCCAGCCAGGTGAACAGATCAGATGCGATTAGGGATTATTATGCTATTACGCAGGATACGATTAACAATGCGCGACTGTGGCTGTGGCAGAGAGGCAAGCAAAAACACAAGGATAACAACTGCGCCGCACGCCGTGCCGTCGACACACATATGGCCTGCAGCACAACGCAACAACATTCGGTTTCTGTTCCCGTTTCTCCTTCGATCTGGGATATGTTTATAGGCAAATGTCCTTTCACTCTTCCTTATACACTCTCTCTAAAAACCGTATGTACCGTATACCGTCTACCGTATGTGTGTTTTTGCTACCCTAATTGAGTGGAAAAACGTTGACAAGGGAGGGGACTCAGGCGAGGCGGGGGGAAGGGGGCAAAGGCAACGGCAATAGCAATGGCAATATGCATCTGCAGGACCGAACCTGAAGGACGAACTTCTGCCGGCTGCCGTTATTTGTATTGCATTTTACCGTTTGTCCACACCGGGCTTTTTTACACACACACCAACCACACTCTCCCTTCCTCTCCCCCCATCTGACGCTACCTTTGCCTGCTGTTTTGGCTGTGCTGCGGTGCATATGGTTTTCTGCTGCTGCTGCTGCTGGCGTGTTAATTGGGAACAGCTGATAAAGAGAGCGGCTGAGCGGCCCAGCGCGCTGGGAACTACAATCATTTCGTTTCGAATGAGTCGAGTAGATGAGAGAAACGGGAACAAATTGATGAGGAAATGATGAGCGCCTGCATTGGCTACTTAAGCGGGCGGGTACAGCTGACTGTGAGAGCTGGCAGCAGCGGGCGGGCGGCTTGTTTAATTAGTAAAAGCTGAATGAGTGAGAGAAAGAGATAGAGAGAGGGAGAGAGAGCTGGAAGCAAACTTTTGAAATTCAACTGTTAATGCAAAAAACTGAGTGGGAGAGAGAGGTGCGAATTGCACTTCGAATCACACATAGAGCTTAAGGAGAGCTTGGAGCTCAAATGATGAGCTGAGATAGAGAGAGCGAGAGTGTAAGCTAGACTTTTTGGGAACGAAATGAGAGAGCGTACGGTTTAGAGTGACTTTTAAGTATTTATTGTGAGATCATTTGAGTGCATTCGGCGAGTTGCATTTCGCAATTAAGAACCTTAAACTAAAAAAGAACAAATACAATTCCTTATCAAAGGAAAAACAATCTCTAGCTAAAATGAGAAACTGCGAAAAGTATCTCTTGTGGCTGGTGCACCATTTCTCTCATTAGCAAATAGAAATCGGCGCCCGGACCCCGTCTAGACAGTGCTAATGGCTTTTACAGGGGACCGGGACCGGGACCCTTTGAGTGTTGCCAAAATGAGTCATTTGGTTGGTGCAACTTCATTAGGCCTTCATGCCACAGACGCCTGACACTTGCCACTTGCCACAGGTAGCCGATGCACAAATATTATTGCCACAATCCGCTCCTCTGGTCACAACACACTGTATTCCGTACCAACCTCCCCCTCTCTTCCTCTCCCTTTTTTTCGCACAAAATCTCCGCAGGTGGCCTTCTTCTGGTCCCCGAGAGAGCAAGAGCGAGAGAGAGAGAGAGAGAGATCACAACCCACGGATTCCGGATTCCAGTGTGTTTTCGGTTTTTGTGTATTTCGGCCTCGTCAATTTGTCGCCAGTTGCTAATTGCTGGCATTTTCCCCCGACCCGGCTGCTGCTGCTGCTACGGCTGCTGTTGGCCCTGCCTGTCATATAGTATGTGTGGCATGATGGATGGACATGGACCCTGGGCCAAATGGCTTCTTGAGCGGCTTAAGCCCGCAAATAAGGCAAGTGGCAAGATGACTCTCCTCTGCCTTGGCTCTTCTGCTGATAAGTGCCGTGCCTCTCAGTGTGTACAGAGTAGAGAGCAGAGAGTGGAGGAGGATGTGGCTAAGCTGATGTCTTAACCATAAACCGATCGCTCCTGGCTTTTGTGAGGGCACTTATGGGTGATACGGTTCTACAATTTGGGAGAACCTTTCACAGATAAAAGGGATATTATCAAATGGATTACGTTTAAATGAACAGGACAAATTAATACACTCAAATTTAAATTAAATATATAATTTTTGTACATAAATGTATTAGAAATTATTAATCATATTAATATGTAGTACAATATAATATATATAATAATCATAATAATTTATATACATATGTAATTAAATAAAACTCTTTTTTTACAATGTTTAAACTCGAACACAGTCTATTCTTTACATGTACATATATAAATTTGTAAATATTACAATTTAAGGACTTTTTTCTCTGCGTGCATAAGGCAGTTGCCAGGCTTGAATAACCATTTGAAAGAATTACTTGGAAATACAAAAAAAAGGACAAGTTTGAAAACTTTTCGCAGAAATCTCAGCACTTTCTCTACGACAAAAAGTGTCACATTTAATCTTTGAACAATTTCTATGTTCTACGATTCTTGTCCAAAGAATTTCCCATGGAACTCCCCAGCCAAAGCCAAAAGACTATAGGGAAAATCTCAACCAAAAATCCCTCGATGCCCACATAAATCTTTCTTCACTCGATGCGGGTTCTGGTTCTGGTTCGTGGTTACGGGGTTCCGGGGTAAGGCGGGGTTCTCCTTCTCTCGTATCAGCTGCAAAACTTCAGATGGCGACTTTCTGTTGAGTAGAGATATGCCACAGCTGCTTGAGGCATTCCGCGCACATGTCCATGCCATTGGTGCCATACGTGACCGTGCCCGTGCCCGTTTCCGATCTCATTGAGATTTCATCTCGCTCTCTCTCTCTGTTGTTGTTGTTTCTGCTGTTGGGGTTAAAATGAGAGGAGAAGGCGGTGATGGTTTTGGTAGTGGTGGCCATGTGCTGCTCTTCATCATCATCGCGGCAGCAGCAGCGGCATCAGGCAGCATCAGGCGGCTGCATGCCATAAAATGGACGTCCGTCGAACTGGTTGCCTCTCTGGCTGTAGCCAGAGCCGGCTGCATTGCATGTGTGCAACATCAGCAGAGTGAAAGAGCGTAAGAGACGAGACGAGACGATTCGAGAGGGAAACAAAAGCGCACATATGGCCGCCTAAAAGGGGGTTGCGCGGGCAGGCAGAAACCGAAGCAAACGTCCTTGCCCCGAACACCAAAGCAGCAGGAAGCGCCGCGCCGCACGGCCGCGCACTCATAAAAACTTGAATGATCGACACGTGTGCAGAATTTCCGCGACCAGCAGCGGGAAATGGTACCCAGAGTCAGAGCAAGATCTAGACCCAAAGCCAAAGCTAGAGCAATCCCAAGTGCAATCCCCGAGGCAGCTGTTCCGTTCCATGCTCTCTGGCCACCAAAAACGGTAGCAGCCGTGCAACTTTCTATGATGCCCCTTGCTGCAATCAAATCGGGAAAACGCACTAGTGATCGGAGGGGTAGACGGGCATCAGTGGCATCAGAGGCAGCATCAGAGTCAGAGGCAGCTGCCAATGCCGATGGACAGACCAGACGCGCCTGACTTTCATTAGCATTTCTAACGGCCAACGCAGCTGCCAAAGACGGCGGCGGTGCCGTGCCGTGCCATGCCTGATCCGCAGACATCTTTGTGGTCGGTCGGTCGGTCTCTGGCTGCACTTTGGATACGACTGCGTCTGCTACTGCTACTGCAGCCTAGACGCTGGTCGCGAACTGGATCGATCCGATCCACAGACGACAACGTGATGCAGCCCGGGGACAAGGTGAAATCTGTCCCACAAGTACACTGAGAGATAGGCCTTGTCTTTATAGGAAATACAACTTAAAGCAGGACTTGTACTTCTGGTGCTTCAACTGAAAGTTCTCCAGGATTTCCCCAAAATCACGTTTTTTACCCCACAACCTTTTTGGAGAATTTCTCTCAGTGTAGCCCCATGGTCTGCAGCTGTACGAATATCCTCGTTGGCTGCATTTGCGTTGGAAATATTTTTAATTGCTATTGGAATTTTTCCATGTGCGCCTCCATGGACATCTTTCATTCGATGGCGGAGAGTGAGTCCGGGTGTCCGGGAGTCCGACCGACGTGTGGGTTGCCAAACTGTATCGCAGCAGTTGGTCGCATGGTTGTGACTGTGCCTCTTTAGATGGTGGCAGCTGCGTGACAATTGTCCAGGTTGGCCAATTCAATTAGGCCAAGAGCAGGCACAGTGGCAATGGCAGTGGCAACAACTGCTGCCGCTGACCGTTTGACATAATAACTGGCCACATTAGCAGCAATTGGCATTGGTCAATTAGCTTTTTTCTCTACTCTCTTTAGCTCTCTCCCTGCTGTTGCTATTGCTGTTGTTGCTGCATGCCTCCTGTTGCAACGCTTGTCGCGCTTTTCCTTATTTGCAACATTCATTGACACCTGCAATTGTTGCAGAAGCAGCAAAAGCAACAGCAACAGCAACACCGGCACAGGCTGCTGCTGTTGCTGTCGTGTTCATGTTGCTGATTGGCAATCAATTTGTTGTCAGTTTTTATGATTCGCAGTGCGTCAATGTCAACTAACTGTTTTTTCTCAGTCTTAGCTGGTAATTTATTATGTTGCTGCCACAACTTGCAACTGCCACAGCAACAGCAATTAACACAGCAGCGGCAGCAGCAGCAGCAGTAGCAGCAGCAGCAACATTTTCAGTTTTCATGGCTGCAGCACGGTTTTGGTGGCATCCGCTTTGCTAAACAATGCCAGACAAAACCTGTGGGTGTTGCAGTTGCAGTTGCAGTGGCAACTACTACTCGTACTCGTACTTGTGCTTATGCTTGCACCTACATATGTATGCTGCCTATGCTCTGGCCGCTGTCGATTGCCGGCGCGTGTTGCAGACATCTACAAGTTTTAGCCAGCGCCAAGTGCAAGTCCATCGTCCGACTGTCGGCTCTATTGCCCAGACATATGACCAAGATAAGCGGCATAATTATGCAAATTTGTTATAACAATCAACAGCAGCAGCAACAACAGCAGCAGCAACAGCAAACGACGACAGCAACATTTTATGGCCAACGTTTTAATGCCGTCAACAGCAATTGCATTTGCCATTTATGGGGCGTTAGAATTTAAGTTATAACATAATCACTTCTGATAGTTTGTTATTTATTTGTTTCGAGCCAATGGGTCAAGCAAAGGTAAATATTGGTATCGAGAGTTTTCTCTTAGTTCACAACATTTTTGGATGACTTAGCCGAACCAAGAAAAACCCTCATATATTGAGAGAGAGATATAATAAAATTCCTACTTCTGAAAGTAATGTTCTAGGGCCTAAACAAAGCCTTCATAAATCCCTACTGGCCCTGGCTCTGGCTCTGGCTCTGGCCATAATAAACATGGAACGAACCGAACCTCTGACTGTAAAATTTGAATACAAACATTGACAATTGACAGACTACAACGACCGGGACAGTGGGACGGTGGGACGGATGGACATTGGGCAGCTACAAATCAATTGCAACAAGAGAGAGAGGAATGGCTATCATTTGATAGTGGAAGCTTTAGATACCCTTTCAGAGCGAAAGAATTTTATAAACTACGTTTATCTTAAGGAAAATAGAGGTTCTCCTACCAACAACTATTCCGATTGAGATCATGAAGGTACGTAAGATTGAAGATTGAGAATATATTTAATATGGACTCTGCTTTTGATTGTGGCAGACATCTGGTAAAAGTCAAAATACCTATTTTAAGGGTACAACAATCCCATTGATATGGGATCGGAATTCATCGAGCTTTGGACCTGGCTAGGAGCTGTTGCTGCTGCTGAAACTCTGGCTGTGACTACGCATGCATAAATGCCTTTATAATCATTTCGTTGAACAAAATTTAGACGTCACTTGGCTGTCAGTTGGGGCTGCTTGATCGCCTGACGAGTCGGACATGTGGAGGATGCCGAGACGATGGGATCGGGTCGGATGGGATTGTTGGAAGACAGCACAGCACCGCACAGCACCGCACAGCACCGCACAGCACAGACATAAGGAGCAGGAGCAGAAGTCAGAGCACCAGATCATGTCCATATTTGCATTTTTGAAATGACACATGGAAATTTTTGTTGTTTTGCAGCAGCAGCAGCAACAACAGCAAGAGCGGCAGTGGCAGAAACGGCCAACAGATTGACAGCAGCTGCAACAGACTGACGACAACAGCCGCAGCGGCAGCAACAATGACAACGGCCTGGAATGGTAAGCGAAAGTCGTGCGCAAATCCGAGCGGGCGACAGCATATGGATATACTATATGCTATATGGCTATGGACCGCTTGTTGCCAGAGATAATTGCTGTCGCATATTTTCAACGTCCACTTGTTGTCGCCGTTCCAGCCACCACAGCAGCAGCAACAGCAGCAGTCAAAGGCAACCGGCTGCCAGCTTGGTAACATGTGTTGCAGCGCTCTCGCTGCTGCCCATATTCGGTCAACATGTTGCAATCTCCTGTGTACTGGCCTGTGTAGCCGACTGTGCAAATATTTGGAAGTTCCTCTTGATAGCCAGCGATAGGAAATTACTTTACGACCCATCGTCACATGGTAATTTCCATTTGCCATCCACAAGCATGTTTTATGCATTCCGCACCACTGTGCAGGCAAGTTCAATGTCTCTGGGAGATGAGAACGAAACAGAGAGAACAAAACACGAACAACGCGCGAGAGCAGAGCAGAAAGCAAATGAGCGCAAAAGGCAAATGAGCGCAAAAAAGAAAAACAGACAAACTTGAAAAGTGTTTCACTTAAGTATAACTAAGACTTGACACTTACACTGCTAAATATTAAATTATTTATTTATTAAACGTAATGTAACACATAAAAGCTTACAGGACAAAGTGATAAATCCACGAAAAACATCCACTCAAGAACAGAACAGAAAGCAAATCAGTGGAACACAAATAAACAGCAATCGAAAAGTGTGGAACACTTTTCTGAGAGAAGAATCGAAAAACCTGCTAGAGGTCGCGTATTGTATACCCTTCAATAAGTGTTCACACAAACCGTAATAAACCGCAACATGAAATATTCCACATTTAACTTGAGCTGCTAAAAATTTGTACTAATATTAAAAGTTGTTTCTCTCTGCACTGCGTTCACATAGAACGCCGCGCTCACATAGAAACATACATATGTACAAGTAACAAACGGAGCAACAATTCTATATTACCTACTCCAAAAGCACAGACAAAAGAAAAAAGACAAAAACGTCTACAGTTTTTGCCTCGCGAGAGCGCGGCATTTTCAGAGAGCGTAACAGACAAAAGTTGTTCTCTCTCTGCGCGCTGTTTTGTTGCTGCACCCGGTCGATTTTTTACAGTTTGTTTTTAAAAACGCAGGAACATGGACATGCACAGGCTGATCGCTGAAGTTAGGCGGATGCCGGCCCTGTGGGACTCCTCGCATCCGGATCACGCCAACCGCCTGGAGACGCAGCGGCTGTGGAACAACGTGGCGGAGGTCTTGGGCTGTAACGGTGAGTGACGTGACTGATTGGAGCCGGTTACATCATTGTTGTTTACACTTTTTCTCTGGAACAGTTGACTTGTGTCGCGCCAAATGGAAGAATCTACGCTGCAGCTATCGCCGGCACACCCGGCGTCAGAGCCTGTCCAAGCAGCAATCAGCCTCTCCGGTCCACCAGTGGTCCTATGCGGAGGAAATGGACTTCCTTGGCAATCTACAGCGCACAGACAGCAGCAACAACGAGGAGGAGGACGGCGATGTGAAGGAGGAAGCGGGGTCGGACTCCAACATGTCGTTCAAGAGAGAGGCGTTGCCGGCGGACGAAATGGAGGCGGACAATGATGCACTGATGCTGGAATTCCAGAACATGGCCACACCACAGGCCATGCGCCGACTCTCGCAGAGCATTTCCCTGGCCAGTGCCGCCGCCGAGGAGCGGTCCATGCCGCAACAAGCCTCCCCATCTCCGTCCCTCAGCGGATTTGGATTCGGATTGGGACAGGGACTAGGGCACGCACAGGGACATGGACACGGACATGGACACGGACTTGGTTTGGGCATGGGAACTGCCACGGCAGCGGCGGCCGCCAGCAGTTGCCACTGTGCCAAGCGCGTGGACGAGCAGGTCAACTTTCTCGAGAGCCTGAAACGCGAGGAGCAACAGCTGATGCAGTCCACCAGCCAAGATCTGGCGCGCTGCAAAAATGTGCTGCATGTGGGTGACTCCGACTATAATTACCTCATTAGCTTTATGCCGCTGATGAAGCAAATGACGCCCATCCAGAACGTTTTCTTTCGGGCCAAGATGGGAGAACTCCTGCTGCAGACGATGCAGCAACAGCCGCCAGTGCAGCTTCAACAACAGCTACAACAGATGATGTTGCAGCAGCAGCAGCAGCAACAACAACAACAGCAGCAGCAGCAGCAGCAACAGCGACAGGAGGAGCCACAGCCCTCGCAAATGTTATTGAACCAGCAGCAGATGGCCTTGGACCAGGCGGAATTGCAGTAACATTCGCGAGCATAGCGAATAGTGGGAGAGGGAAACAGCAAGACAGTGATAAAAAGAGAGAGAGATAACAAGAGAGCGCATCAGTTGAATGCGCCTGTCTGTCCGGTGCACTGTGGTCACAAAGTAAAATTGTATGTTTTTATATGTACATATGTTGTAGATGTCGAATGTAAGAATACTCGTAAATATACGATATACATATTTCATGTATTGAAAACTGACCTATACTTTTATAATTTTTAAATCTCGTGGATTCCACTGTGCCTGTCGTTCTTTTAAGAGAGTAAAGCACAGCAAAAAAAGTGTCATAGCAGACAGCTTTATTCCAAAAACAAAAAAAATATGTGCGATAAGAAACAGCGATGGTTCTTATTTCTGAGCGATCACTGTCACACGAATTTATATGGAAAATAAATATTAAATACGAAAAGCAATTCTTTTGGCCCCATAGATCAATGCACTTGTGCCCTTTTCGCTGTGCTTTGTCAACATGTGATGAAACAGAGAGACAGAGAGAGAGAGAAAGAAAGAGAGTGACATTTGTGTGGGCGGCGTTCGAGTGGCTTTTGCTTTTGCCAGCTGCACAGAGCAAGGGCATGCATGCATCCGTGGAACGTAATCTCGCCGCCTCAGGCCGCTTGCCTGCCTGCCTGCCCACACATGTCCGTCGTACGCCTTTAACTGTGGAACCGCATCAATAAATTACAGTAGAATGAACCCCATCCGATGGAGTCAACGGCGGTGGTCCTGCCGTCTTCTCTCTGTCTCTGTGTGTGTGTGTTAAAAGCCAAGTCCAAACTTAACATGGCCATAAAAAAAGAACGCAGCAGCAACAACAAGAAAACTGGAAAGGGGTAGTAAGTGAGAGGGGAATAGGCCGCTCGAGAAATCAACGCAGCTGCGGATGACGAATCGAAATTGACATTGAACTGAAGCTGGGAGTCAGTCGTAGCAGTGAAGAGACGAAGAGGTAAGAAGGGGAGTGGTGGAGAGGTGGAGAATTGGTGGCCAGGCCGCTCTTGGAAGTCATGTGTTTGAACTTGTTGCTGCCGCAGTTGCGGGCATGGGCATGGGCATGGGCAGGGGCATAGCTCCGGCCTGCCTCATGAATTCTAGCAACAACAGCAACAGCTGTAAAGCGCTCCAAAAAGAAAAACACAAAAACAAAAAAACAAAAAGCAAACCAAAAATAACAAACCCAGAGTTTAAGGTGTGTTCTTGAGCTTGAACGACGGTCGATTCGAGTCCACAGTGGCAGGCAGTTGCCGTTTCCAGTGATTGGAAACCGTCGAAGATTAGAATGGGAGAGTGGGAGAGAGAGAGAGAGGGTGGGAGAGCGCGGGCAATTAACGGCAACAGCAGCAGCCAACAGCAACAGGCAGCCAAAAGAACATTTGCCAATTCGAATGCAAATTGACATTTGTCACTCGAACGTGCCCATGGCCAATACATTCCACTGCTCCAATCCCCAGACCCAATCCCCGTCCAACTGCTGCTGCTGCGACTGCTGCTGCAGAACATTCCAATATTCTTGTAAATTTCCAACCGATTCATGGCCAGACTTTCAACTACAGTGGAACTCTGGTACTCTGATGGATTTTCGCACCTTTTGGCCAAAGTCTAATCCTCCCCGGCAGCTAGCCAGCCGGGCATAAACGTGTTAATGATGCGACGACAGACATCGGATATCGGACAACCGGACAGCCGGACAGTCGCCGCAAGAAGTGCATTTACCTGTCCGCTTTTGTTCTTTCGCCGCTCCTCTCGGCCAAAATGCAAATTTCACTCTATTCAGCTCACGTCAAATATTTGTAGAGATTTTCCGAGTGCATTCTGGCACACAGGTGTTAAATCTCGCAGCCCATTGTTAATGCGTGTTGCTGTTGTTGTTGCTGTTGCCAGCCAGTCTATTGTTGCAGTTGCCGCATCCTCACAAACCGTTAACATGTTGCGGAATTTCCAGAATTTCGCTTAATTCATCAACCCGAAAGGGTTTCCAACTAAACACTGTGGCGACGCTTCTCTACTAACACCTTTTCTTTTCTTTTCTGTTCTGTTCTTTTTTGTTGTTGTTTTTTGCCTAGTTTTTGCATATGGCCAACAGGTGCAACAAGCCGGATCGCATGCGGATGTTGCAGATGTTCCATGGTTCGGTGGCAGAGGGGCATAGTGGGTAGGGGGAGGGCTTGGGTAAGGGATAGGAAATAAAACGATTGAGCAAAAATTTGGTTATGGTCATGCCACAGATCAGATCACATTGCATTTTCCGGATCCAAAGAGAGGCTAAATGAAATTGTACAACCGAATCACTTCAGTTCAACCGTCTCGACTGTTTCTTCGCTTTATAGCATTAAAATGGGCTCATTATATCATATAGTTTCCACTTAACAAACGATAAACCACTCAGTCGTACATCTATGTATTTACCATTCCATGCGCAGTTTCATGGCTTATACACACACACACATTCCACATTCCAAAAGCCAAAAACGTAAAGAACCTTATGGTCTTGGACTCTTGTAACTCTATAATTTAGCCTCATCATTAATATGGCTTTTGTGCCTGACATGAGCAGAGTTTTTTGCCGTTCCCTTCGGCGGGGGCCATGGACATGGACACGGACATACATAATAAATGCCTGCGACACCTCTTAAGAAGATTATGCACATAAGATTGCACATTATCCACGGACCCAAAGATGATCGTGAAGCCTCCTCCTCCTGCTCCTACTCCTGTTCCTGCTCCTTCTTCTGATGATGGTGCTGCCGTTGGAGTTGGCTCCTATTCATGGGCCATAATCTCGATCCGTTTTGCCCGCCACAAACCAATCAAAACATGCACTTAACATTTTGGCTGAACCTCAAAAACCGCCAGCCGCAGATACATCGTTAACACCAACAAAGAAAGAAAGGGGTATACGTGTGTATGAATGCGACGCTGCATATGCATAGATGCTGAGTCACTGGGTACATGGTCCGAAAATCAGGTACACCCCCCATCCGATCCGATCCGAAGCGATCCAAACCGAACCGACCCGACCCGACCGCCGGCAATCAAGAGGAGTCAGTGGGGGCTTTTGTATTGCCATTGCCTTGGAGCAATCAATGCTGTATGACAGCTAGGTTAACAGCCACCTCCATGCCCCCATGCCCCATCTAAAACCTCCATCGATCCTACGCGCTTCCTCTTGATTTCGTTAAGTAAATCTCCAACATGGCTGTGGCAACCTTCACGTGCTCGTAGCCATCTGTCCGTCCCCAGCCCAGCGCAGAGGTAGGGGTTCGTTACCATGGCTCGCTCGAGATCATGATCATGGCTTTAACTGGCTCTTGGCACAGTACGAGTACCACAGTACCCGTCAGAGTACTATACGCGGCTCGGATATTTTTAACTCTCCTCCTCTTCTGTGTCTGTGTCTGTATCCGTATCTGTATCTGTGCCTTTGGACTTGGACGACTCTCGGGCTGCGTTGCGTTGCGTTTATTGTTGTCTCGTTGAGATCTTCGCCTCGGTTTCTGGTTGCGGCGGCGGTGGCGGTGGCGGCGGTGGGTACCCAGCCAACCATCCGAGTCAGCCATCCAACCCAGCCAGCCGTCTGCGTCTGTTTTCTTTTTAAACGCTTTTAAACACCTGAGAAACTTGCTTTTTAATGTGCGCACATGTGTGCGGCGTCGCACTGATGACGACGACGACGTCGACTACGACGATGATGAAGATCGTTCCTTGGCTGGCTGGCTGGCTGGCCCCCCATCTCCATCTCCATCTCCAACTCCATCTTAAACTCCAACTTCATCTCGGATCTCCAACTGCCTCGTTTGTGCCATGATGATGAAGCAAATATAACAAATCTCAGAGTTATCAACCGGCAACCGAAGAGCAGCCGCCGCACAGCTGAGTAAATCAATTGAGGCTCACAATTCTAGGAATTCTTTAGCTCTCTCTTTCTCTTTCTAGATCTAGCTCTCTCTCTCTCTCTCTCTCTCTCTCGCTCTGTGTGCTGGGTTCTGTGCCCCTTGAGGTGTTCCTAGTTGGATGCGTCGGCGTCGTGTCGTTAGGCGCATTTAAATATGGACAAAAGAAGGCACTGCGGTTAACCCATCCCTGATGGTAATGCTAGTGACAAAAGTAGCAAACCTTAAGAATTTGATAATAGAGAGGCATAAAGTTGGAATTGAAATTTGAATTTGTTGGATGTTTTATACAGGATCAAAGTTTAACGAACTAATAGATAGGGGGAAGTGAGACAGGAACTTGGTCTTGGTTCTTCTGTAGAACTTGTACGACTGGAATCCAAGTTTAAAACTGTTGTTCATATCGTATATCATACCTAATCTTTTATATAATCTAGAATCAACCAAAGTACTGGCCATAGTATAGTTCTTATTCAGGACTCGATAAGTACATATGTTATGTTATGCTATAAACACCAGAAACTTTGTACATAAGTTAACATCTAGATAATACAGAAATTGCGTCCCTTTCAGCAGGTCATATTTCTTCTATTGAAATTAAGAAGTGGCTCTAGTACATAGGTCGCTCAATCTATCAATCAATAACAGTAGCGGCTATCGTATAGCTTACGTCAGGTATAGGATTCTTCAAACTCTGAATGTCTCCACCTCGCTGATGCTCTCAGTATAATACTTACTTTCCTATAGGGTTTACATCACTAGTCTAAAATGTGCTATACCACAGCGCACCGCTGCGCACCACATCGCTAGACAAGGACGTTAATGGGTTAATGGGTGCACAAGTGTTGGTTGGCCCCCACGGGCAATGTCGGACAAAGAGGCGATCGAGATTTATACCTAAATGATTAACCATTTCTCCCCGCCGCCGCCGCTGTCTCTGCCGCTGCCGATCCGATCTTCGGTCCGTCTGTGTGGTGCCGTGGTGCCATGCCGGGGGTGCCTCTTGGTGTGAATTTGTAATGCGGCAGAGGCAGAGACCTGGGTTCGGTTTTCCTTGTGGTATGCACACTGCTCGAGGGGCACCGCACCGCCGCCGATGCTGCTTCCTTTCCTCCGCTGATGCGCGGCCTCTGCTGCTGCTGCTGCGGCTGCTGCTGCGGCTGCTGCTTCTGACCATTCTTTCGCTGGCGATTGACACCTGCATGCATTTCTTGTTTCTCAGGTGTGCACTGAGCTCTCCTCAGGTGTGTGTGTGTTTGTGTGTCTCTCTCCCTCGTTGTTTCTTTATTTCATTTCTTCATCTTTGTCTTCTTCTGCTTTTCATGAGCGCTGTGTGGTTGAGTCATCGGCCATTAAAAACATGATATTGTTGCTGTTTGCTGATGGGATTCCAGTTGTGGAAAAGGATTTCATTGCTCATCTTTAAGGTTCCACAGGGCAACAGGGCTCCCGGGGCCCCAGGGCCAGGCTCTTTTCAGGTAGTTTGTTGTGATTGTCCCAAAAAGGCATGACGTGTCTCGTTTTATGGGTAACCCTCGACCCTTTCCCACACCTTAGATGGCATTCTCTTAATGCATTTTAATTAGGCAAAGAGCATTCCAAACAGTACATGTATGTATATTGTGTTTGTTGATGCTCCCTCCTTAAATGGACAGTACACAAAAAAAAAGGAGAGAAAATCTCAAACTTTTTGGCCCAGAAACAAGGTTACGGGGCACTGATACCGTTATCCGTTACTGCGCCTGCGTGCGCAGGTGTGCAAAAGCATTAAAATGCCACTCAAAGCAGAAGAAAAGAGTCGAAAAATTTCACAACAAAAGCTCAAGCTCAAGCGCACATTAAAATGTCTGCCGCCGGCGCAATTCTTCAAACTCCCGCTCTCACTTTTTCTCTCTCTCTTCCTCTTGGGTTCTCTGTAATCCCCCCATCTCTGGTTCAAGCTCTCTTTTTGGAGAGGAAAAAGTCACAAATATTAAGTGACTGCACAAAGTTCAAGCCCAGGCGCAGTGCCAGAGTGCAACGCTGGCATTAAAAAAAAAAAAAAAAAATAAAAAACAACAGCTTATAAAAAGTTGTAAAAATATTTCGCACGACACTCAAATCACGACTGAAAAAGGCAAACCAAACGCGAAAAAGGTATTTCCATACCCCGTCACCGATTGAATTCAAGGGTATGTTGGGTTCTTGCCGAGCCTAACGATATCGCCCACAGCGTGGCTTAGCAGCAAAGTGAGAAAAGGCACTGGTGGCACTGTCTGCATAGGCAGTTCTCTACCAGTACATATATTTAAGTCTGGGTGATAATTGAATTATAAATTCCCCATAGATCGGGTATCCTTTAGTCGAAATCCTTCACCGAAATGCCACATTCTTTTTCTGGTTTCCTCTGTTGGGACTGGCAACGATTTCAGGCTTCAAGTTCAGTGAAGTTCAACGCGAAAAACGTGCGGGAGCAAAAGCTGCAAAAGAATCCACACTAAAAAAAAACAGAAAAAAAAGAGTGGCTAGGGCAACCGATGCCGCCTGCACGGCTCTGCACTGCCGCCAATCATCATCATAACTGGGCAATCAAATTAGTTGTTGCTGTTCTCATTAATGGGATTTATCTGGACAGAAGAAGCCATCGCAGCCAGCCAGCATGCTGTAGAGCGCTCCCAAGAGCCATGGGATCAGGGGATCTCTTGCAGGTGTTCGATTCGTCGGCTGCTTCCAGAAAGCTGCGTCATTGATTAGCCACAGAAATCAGACTAGACCTGGCTTCAGCTGGCGGCCCCAAAGGAAAGCACAGCCCCGGGCACAGGCCGAAGCACAGCATATCGGAATTCAAGCAACAGTAACAGTTTTTCTGGACATTTGTTGCTTGGTTGCAGCCTCGTTTGCAGCTGCCAAAAACATAAGTCACGATTTTCGCTTTTGTTAATTCATCAACGAACAATTTGCATTTTTTTCCAACTCATTTTTGTCGGCTATACCCTTTCTATCATTTGTGGCACTTGTGGCTGGCTGTGGCATACTCGTAGGGATTCTAAGACTCTAAGGAACTGTGTAGAATATTTGTAGATTTGTAGATTTCTTAAACCTTGTTATTTTTGTTTGTTTGTTTGTTGGTTTGTTGGTTTGTGTAGATCTTCTATTCCCAGGGGTTTGTTATTGTTATCCTATCGCGTTTTCAAGGGATTTCGTTTTATCTTTGAGGATTACTTACTTATACTTTGTTGGTTCTTATAGTCGATTGTAAAATATGCTCTTAGGAAAACAGTTAAATGATAAAGTTGACTGATTTAAGAGGAATATGGATGTCTCGAAAGAATTATTTATGTTTTAAAAATATCTGATTACATCACAGACAGATATTTTCACAACTAAGCCTTCTAATTTGAAACGATTTGACTTGAATCACTATTTTACCAATCATATTATTTATTGCTATCAGGGACCGTAATTATTACAAGCTATATGATAGCTATATTCTGCTGATATATGTATGGGTTTATTGAATGAAATCATTCCATTCAAGATTATATACATATATCTACACGAGTAAGCCCGTACATTTCTGGGAGTCCCAAGATCTAGCGGTCCATTTGGCTTTTTCTTATAAATATGTACATATGTATGTATTTTCAGGGTATTCCCAGTTCCCCCATGTCAATCACCGATTTCAGCGGCTTATATATCAGTTTCTGGTTTCATTTCTTTAACGATTTCTTTGGCTCGTTAATCTTTATTTCGTTTTCCCGCTTTCGGGGCAACCCTTTGCAACACTGGCTGCCGTTGCCGCTGCCACCGCCGCCGCCGCCGCCACTGCTGCCACTGTTGCACGTTGCAACCGTTGCTCCCACTGACAACAAGTAAACTTTAATTAGCATTTTTACGCCAACAACAACAACAACAACTGCAATTATCCCAAGTAGAGCGCGGTTGCGGGTGGATTACCCACTGCTTGCCACTGCCACTGTAACTTGCAACTTGCAACTGCAACTGGAACAAGCAACTGGAAATGGAACTGCAACTAGCCGGCCTGGCCGGGGCTGGCAGCTGCAACAGAAGTGTGCAACTTAGTTTGGTGGCACTCTCTAGACTCTAGACGCAAGACTCTAGAGACTCCCAGTGCCGCCTCCCAGTGCCATTTCCTCCCATTCCCATGGTGGAATTTCTGTCTTCAGTACTATTTTTTTTTTTCGCCCCTCTTTCCTTAACGAATTTCAATTAAACGGCCCGTCAAGCCCGATAAGCGACAGAACCAGAGACAGGCAGGAACGCGAGAGATCCCAGAGCCCAGAGACGAGCAATTGGCCATCCAATCCGATCCGATCCAACCCAATCCAACCCGAGATCCCCTCTCGGTCCACTACTGTAGCGACTGTGGCAGCAATGTGTTAACAATTTTCGCGCCACAGCTGCTGTTGCTTCTGCTGCTGCTGCTTCTGCAACAGTTGCAAGTCTTGGCTGCCTCCAAGTAGCCTAATTACGAGTCAAACTCTGACATAGATTGCACTCGGAGGCAGTCGAGACGCTTTTCAGTAGCCACCAAGTGGCAATGGCAATGGCAATGGCAATGGCAGCGGCTTCTGCTTCTGCATCTAGCTGAATCCGAAAATTTAATTTAAGCCTGGCCTTGGCTGTCTGTCTGTCAGAGCAGACGTTTAACCCTCGGAAGCACACTAAAACGAATATTAAATGCTTGAAAAAGTTATATTGGATATTATCGCTGGCTTTCTCTTCCAGTGTGGCTTAGCATTTGAGGTTATGCTCGCACTGGAATCTTCTGGCATTCCAACATTCATAAGGTACTTATAAACTGATCACTTACCTATAAATACTCGTACAACCAATTAACAAAGTGGGTATCCATTTCTGACTACCTCAATGGGTTAACTGCCCCTGGGGCTGCTACTCCTCCTGCTCCTACTCCTGCTCCTGCTCCTCCTTCTCGATTGCTCTGCTCTGCCCTGCCATTAGTGCGGTTTCGTGTTTAATCCTCATCAGCATTTCGGCCACTGAAAGAACACAAAGCGGAGCAACCGAAAATGTTTAACACAAATCAAATTAAGCTCTTGTTACACTCCGAACAGCCCCCAAAAGCCAGGTCCCATTCCCATTCCCAATCCCATTCCCAGTCTCGCGGATCATTAAAAGTTTCACCACATGATTCCCGTTAAAGTTGCACGTTGCACACGCAAACACGACCCTGCCTTGCCCTACCCCTCCCTGCTCTGCCGTGCTCTGGCCTGCCCCCCATTGTAACCGATCTCAGCTGCTTCTGGCAGTCTGTCCGTCCGTCCGTCCGTCCTCTGATCCTGCTGGGAAAGAAATCACTGCTTTTTGTGGCTTAAGAGATCTTTGGCTAAATGGTTGGATCGGGACTTGGGGGCCAACGCCGCGACATCGATGAACACTTCCCCCTTGGACCCAGCCCCCAATCCCCAACCCTCGCGAGAGAAGAGTTCACGATGCGGCAAAAGAGGTCGCCTGGAACCCGGTCGCGTAATTACACTTAAGTACCGCCAACAAGCCAGCAAAGCCAGCAAGCGGTGGTGCATCGTGGAAGCGGCAAGCGGTGGAACTGGAAGACAACGAAACCGAATTCAAGCCACAAATTAAATGGCCAAAAGGCGCTTTCGTCCTGGCGCAAAGTGAATTGTAATTGCGATTGCACTCTGAGATGGGGATTGGGGGGGTTGGGGACTGGGAGCTGCATTTGGTGGCAGCTGTGAACGGAGCGAAACGGAACGGAACGGCAACACTCGAAGCGCGACTAAATGCGCAAAAATGTTGCAAAGACGGTAATTTACAATTGCAGCCAGTTGCATGCCACCACCACACTCAACACTGGCCACAGCCTGGACTCTGGCTTTCTGGATACCCTACCGTACCCGGAGGGCAGTGATTGCACCTGATACTTTGTATATCAGAACAAAGAATTGAGGATGCAAAATTGGAGAGTCTGAGAAAGAGGAATCAGGGTGAGTCGATGGAATGATTGGGAATACCGAAAGACTCTATTAAAACTGAAAATTTAGAGCTAAGCGATTTAGGATGCGACTTCTATCATTACAAACCATATTTCAAAGATAAGAAAGAGTTTTTGGAGAACTATAATAAATAGGGCCATATCACAACCAAAATATAGAATTCATTTTATGTTTGTACTTCTGATTGGAGAATCAGGAGTAATTCCATGCAGATCAGGTCATCTGTTATTCGTTAAAGCCCATCCTCTGACTCTCATCCCTTTTTCTTCTTGGCCAAAAACAAACTGCCAAAAGCTACTGTGATTCCAAGTCTGGATGTGCTTGGAATGGTGCCTCTGGTTCTGAGTCAGAGAGCTGAAGCTGAAGCTGTTTGGAGTTGGAGTTGGAGGCTTCGCTCCTGTGCATTGGCGAAATCGAAAATGTGTTCTTGGACAGGAAATGTGCGCCCCTCCACAAAGGAACAGCAAAGGCAGCAAAGGCAGCAGCAGCAACACCAACAAGAAAGAGGCGCGACAGAAGCCCAAGAAGAATGCAAACATGAAACACGATAATTGAGCAGCGTGGAAAAATTGCCAAAGACGCGAAATGGACAAATACGAATTACAGTATCCAAATCAGTGTCTTCCTGCCCAGCGGCATCAGTCTTGGGCAAAACAGAGAGACAGAGGGAGCACCCATCTTCACCTCCAGAGAGCTCCTTCTTCCTTCTGCCTTCTGCCATCTCCTGCTTCAGCTCCTGTTCTTGCCTCATGCCTCTTGGTGCAATTTTATTTTGCGGCAGCTGCAAAATTCATTTGACAAAAGCGCCAAGTGAAACCAAAACAAAACAAAAGGGCAGCGCAGCCAACGAAGATTGTGGCAAGAGCAAAACCAAAGCAATCTCCGCCTGTCCAACCCCTCCCCCGACCCCCGACCCCCTGCCCCCTCTCACTCCTGGTTCCTGCTTCTTGGCTCGAAGGGGGAGAATTCAAATAACTTGGCGTTTAATTTATGGGAATGCGCGGTAGCCCCAACAGCAGCAACAGCAGCAGACCCCAAAAAGACGCTCGAAGGAGGATGGGATGGGATGGCTGCTGCGCATGCGCATGCCCATCTCCGCCGAGTGGCGATAAAAATATTTTGGCCCAAATTGAACTTTCCGATTGGCAGCAAAGCGGCTGGCGAGGCGACTGGCAAGGCGGCTCTCTGGCTGCATTTTATTAATCATGTGTGTAATTTATTTGGTCAGACATTGGCAATTTCACCCAAAAAATTAAAATGGAAACTTCCTTTCGGTCCCATTCACCATCGGATATGCCCCTGGGGGCATCATCAGGCTACACATAATTTACATATTTTTACCACTCTTTGGGCGCGCCAAATTGTCACAGGTGAAACGCATGCCCCAGGAAGAGGCTCCTCCTGGGCACGCCGCTACATCTTGCTCCTCAGTGTCTGGGCCTCCTCTCGAAATTGTTTCACAGACTGGAGACTGTTAACTGCCACTGTCACTCGACGACGGTACGTGTAATTTGTCTGGACGCGTTTATCAACGGAAAGAAAAGGAACGGAACGGAGACCACAAGCCTCCGGATCCAAGAGCCCAAACCCCAGACCCCAGATCCGAGATCCCAGACCCGACTCTGTCCAAAAAGATAACTCCAATGCGCTATCAAATGCCGGACAAAACAAACATTTGTCTCTGCCTGGGACCTGGGTCTGGACTGGACTGGACTGGACAGACAGCCGTCGAATGGGAAACAGCAACGGGAGCGGTAGTTGGTGCCAGGAGAAGGTACTAGGTACAAGGACCACCGCCTCAGGTCGGTCGGTGTCTTATCTTATCAGGTGCATTCCCATTCCCAGTCCCAGTCCCAGTCCTAGGTGCATTCCTCGTGATGATGACGGACCATTCCTTATGGGCCACTTGTTCCCAGGGTTCCTACAAAAGGCGATGATGGAAAGAGTCGGAGGTAGACAGAGATGACTGTTAGCTAATTGTCTAGTTATCTAAGCCGAGGGCTGATCGGAAAGTATGGCTATAATTATGTGACAAAAATGTATTCAACAAATGAATTGTTAGTTGGCTTTTTTGCTCAAGAATCAATTGATTCAAGATGAGACATACAAATATTTTTCAATATTATATTACCTATAAAAGTATGGCCAAAAAAAACAAAATTACATATATGTACATATGCTGAAATAGACTTGGACTGAACAGATTACACTATCCTAATGTCCTCACTAAAACTGTATTAAAAGACAGGCTGATATCATAATAGAGATTTCTAAAAATACAAATGAACAAAAACAATTTCACGCATTAAATTCTTAATTTGAGTTCTTAATTTCTGGACTTTGAAATTACAATTTTTTTCGAAGAAAAAATCCATGCAAAAATGCAATCATTTATTGATTGATTCAGCATTTAATATAAATATTTCAGTAAAATATCAAAGGTTTTTAAAAACTCTTCGATCAGCCCCCGTTGTGGCACTTGTCCTCTGTGCTCCTTGCACTTTCTGAATGTCTATGAGTGCGGCGTTGCTTCACAGTATCCACATCCACTTTGCGTTGTCCTGTTTGCCCTTGCCGTTGGTGTTGGTGTGAAACGCTATCGCAGGTACCACCATGCCCTGCCCTGCCATGCCATGCCATGCCAGTCCCCAGAGAGACTCTATCTCTATCTATAGCCCATGTGGTGGTGGTGCCTCCACTTGAGGGCCGAATGCGTTTGCGTTTGCACGTGTGCATCATCGTGTGGAAGGAAATCTCTGTTGACATTCCAGGAACCCTCTGACCTTTTTGATATTTCGCCGACACACAACACACACAGACAGATCTCTCTTCAGGCCTGGCTTTGGTTTCGCATTACCCATGTCCGTGTCCGTGTCAGTGTCCGTGTCCAGGTCCAAGATCACGTTCATCTCTCTCTCTCTCTCTCTCTGTCTGTCTGTCTTTGGGCTGTCTGGTTGCTTGGGTAAGTATTTTTGTTTGGCTTTAATAAGCGTTAAGTTGTCGGCATCACAGAGTGAGAGAGAGAGAGAGAGCGAGAGAGAGACTGATTAGGGACAAATTGTATGCAGAAGGCGACTCAATTTTCCATCATGCCCTCAGACGGCAAGGATGTGTTCTCCCGTTGCTCCTGTTGATGCCGCCCCGAGGTAGCCACAGTCGATGGCCGTGCAACAAGTGTTCAAATTAATGAGCCAAAGATTTGTTAATTTTCGTGGCTCATTTCATAAAACGAAGGAAGGGAGAGGAGAGACGCGAGAAGGGCGTGGCATGCACGCATCACATTAATCGCCGGGCAGGGCAAACAAACCGCATAATACCATCGGATCGGATCGGATAGGATCGCATCCCAGAACTCCATTTCTCATCCTCATTCACATTCATGCCCCGCTGGCCGGGGTGGGGGTAAGCGTAAGCCTTTGCCTGCGAGCATATTAATGAGTTTTGAGTTTAGATTGAGGAATTCCATGGAGACCGATCCCTGTGGCAGGGGGACACAGAGGTCGTGAACAAGTGCAGACATTTGTGATATGGAATTGGAGAACCCTGCCCCAGCCCCATGCCACTGCATGTGGTATGTGGTATGTCTCCTCCTGTCTCCTGTCGGATCGCTGGGGTCGTTGCCTGACTGCCTGCCTGCCTGCCTGCCTGCATCTCCAACTCAACTCGACTCGAATCGAATGGATGAAGATGGAGATGGAGGGTTACGTTTCAGGTTTATCGCTGGAGCACCGAAGGGGGGCCCCGATTATCTCTCTCTCGCCACCGATGAGGCATTTAATTATTCCAATTTCGGTGGCGTGGTGGCGTTGTTGCGTGGCAGGCACTTGTCGATTGTTTGGTATGCGCCTCCTCGATTCCTCCTCGGATTCCAAGGAATTCCATTTACATATAGCCCTTCCATATCGGTGGGTTTTTATGTAACCCATCGATCGATTGGAGTAGTCGTCGCGCTTCAAGGGAAATCGCTTTTCCCATTAAGTCCTATCAGTTTTCGAGTTCAAAGCAGTTCATTTTTTGATGCAATCGCTGCACTTATCACACACGTCTGGTCTGGTCTGGTCGGGTCTGGTCTGGTATAGGGTCTGCACTGGGGTTCGGTTCATAAATTCAGGACAAATATTTAGCTTTACATTAGGTCATCAACGTCTTATCACGACTGTCCCCTGTCCCCTTTCCTCTTCCTTGTCGACTCGACTTCTGCCTCAAGTGCAACGCGTGAGTTCAGCAAACATGCACCCAACCCAACAACCGAACCCAACCCAAACCCGAACGATATACAAGATGTTTGCCACAGGAAATGCTTTCCATGGAACGTCATCCATGCACTGAATATATGGTGCAGCGAAAGTCGTTGATAAGAAATGTAATTCATGGCAATACGACGACTGAGGACTGACGACTGACGACTGCAGTGTCCAAGGAGCTGCACTGTGGATGCGATAGGGGAAAAGACAACTTGGCTCCCTTCTGCCAAAGATATGCCTACCTCTATCTGAATATTTGCCTGCCTTGGCCCACTGTATGCACTCGAAATCGATGCAACAACAACAACAACCTCCTCAACAAGTGGAAACATAAAAACACACGCACCAAAGACTTAAGACTTGGTCTTGCTCTGGCTCTGGGTCTCTGGGGCTATCTGGTGTTTGGGGTCTGTGTGTTTGCTTTTCGGTCGGTCTGTTGGTTGGTCGGTTGGTTGGTCGGTCGGTTGGTCGGGCGAATTATGAAGTGTCATGTTTGTCATGACCAAATCCATGTCCATGGCAATATGAGGTATCGTGTTACAAGACTCTGGCACTGTCTGTCCCATTGGACTGTCGCTGTCTCTGTCTCTGTTTTTCTGTTTGTTTCTTTTTCCCATCCAGAACTTTCGAGTGAAAGAAAAAGAAAGAACCAAACGAAACGAAACCAAACGAAAAGAGCCACCGCTGAGAAGTCACGTCGCTGGTAAAATGGTGACCCCGACAATGCCCCCTGTCTCTCTTTCTCTCTCTCTATCGGAGGCCATGTACCATGTCCATTATGTTTTATGTCTTGGCCTCTCGACGGTCTCTCTTTTGCGACAGTTTTATGGTGCTGTTGCATTGATTTGGGTTCCATTTTAACACTTTACGAAATTTAATACAAACCGCATTCATATGCATAATGTAATTCGAGATTTATTGTATAAGTATTGAAACGAAGAAGAGCCGAAGAGCCGAAGAACCGAAGACCCAAAGCCGAATTTGAATTTGAAGCTGCTGAGCCCACATAAAATACCAAGCGGTACGGTTCGGCGTGTCCAATTTTCAGTGCGATTAACGCTCAAAATGAGGGATATATACATACATACATATAAGAGTATGTATACCCCCCTTCCCACCCCGCTACTCCCTCTAAAGAGTTTCGAAGCTTAATTGGATCGACAGAGCAGAGCAGAGAAGAGTGGAGGGAGGCAGAGCGAGAGAGTGAGAGAGTGCGGATAATAGAGTGGAAATTATGTTTTTATTGAAATAAATTAAGTGCACGTGCGTCTATGTGGGCCGGTCTGCCTGCCTGTCTGTCCGTCTGCCTGTTTGCTGGTCAATCAATTGCCCATAGAGTCTCGTCCGTGATGATGATAAGACGACCGACCAATTGGTCCAAGTAGAGCCACAATGGAGTCGGAGGCTGCTGGGAACGGATATGTACGGCGGCGGCCCCTATGCCAGTGCAAATGTTAATCTAATCAAATAATGCTCTGCCCCCACACCCCGCTGTGTGGCATGGAATTTGTGTGAAATGAAATAACTAACAATTGTAGATAAACATGTGAACATGTGGCAGAAAGTAGAAAAATGAACTTTAACAATTATTTTTCAATGAAAGAAACTATGATGATAATTTAATCGAAATGATTTGCTGTATGGGCTTTAGTATGGCGTTTAAATCAACATTCAGCTCAAACACTAGAAGAAGATAAAATAAAGCCACAATAAGACATAATAGAGCTCAATTTCCATTTTCACATAATATATTCCTCAAGTATCGCATTTGGCACTCTCAAAACATTATTACCGACCCACACACACACACACACACACATACTCGTACACCCATACAGAGACAACACAGATCACTCTCCTCAACACACAGCACAGAGCACAGAGCACACCTTCCCCTTGGGGCAACGACAGAAATATACGACTGACATGAAATTTATTTAATAATATAAACAAAATGTGCACCAAATTGCGTATCAGAGCAGCCAGAGCACACAGAGCCACCGCACCCGAGAGCCGAACGAATGGGTCCAGTCTGCAGTCAGCAGTCAGCAGTCTGCTGTGTCCATGGAGCCACATGCATTTTGCCTAGTTGGACATTAACAGGTCGTAAACCTTTTGGCGCGACCAACACAAAAGACAGGCGCTGAAACCACTTCACACTCACACTTACCCCAGATCCCAGATCCCAGTCTGCAGTCTGCAGTCCCCCAGATCACAGTCTCAAAATCCCTGGAAGCTGTGCAAAACGGTGGGAGCTGCTCTATACTGCTGTACTGCTCCTTTGGCCCGTCCCGTCCCGTCCCGTTCCGTCCCGTCCGAAATCTGAGCCTTGCTCACACAATGGCCATAACAATAACAAAACGTTGGCTCTGTCAAATAAGTCCCAAAATAGCAACGCAAATTTGACCAGAGACATAAATAAGTTTTATTGTTGGCTGGCCGCCACCGCCATCGTCGTGTACAGTTTGATACCCTCAGTGAAGAGGGTATGATGGCACTTGAAGAGAGCTTTCGAAGGCAGAAAGGCACTTCTTCAATTGAGTATCCGTCTGTATATTTCATTGCTAAATAGACTGAAAGTATAGTCCAATAAGCCGCCTTCTTCTGCGGCTGCTGGCTTCTAAAAGAAAGCATGGTTTCTGTTTGTTTATGGGAAATTTATACAGAAAATCAATGCAAGCGTTCAGCAGCACAACTTGATCAGCGATCTCTATGATACAATTTTGGCATAAATTCATGGATCACATGTAGCCAGCACTCAAAACATGATCAATGCGATACTTCACTGGTCGATGATAAGTAGGGGAGGTATCATGAATCGAATATGCTCTAGTGGAGCATAGAAAGACATCCCAATGGTCCCAGGGTATTCCGAGTTTCGATTCGCCTGACCAGGGACTTTCTTTCTTGTTTCTGTTTTAGCCTTTTTTCGGTCTGTTTTTTGTATTTTTTGTATTTTTGTGTGACTGGGTGCGGGTGGTGGTGTGGCTGCAGCAGCTCCACATCGAACACATGGCCAGGGGGGCGCCACAAAAAACAGCAGCAGCAGCAGCACATCGGTTCGGTTCGGTTCGGTGCAACAAGGGGCAAGCGTTCAGTTCAGTTCGTTTCGTTTCGAGTGGCTTGTGCTTGTGGCTTGCTTTATTATTATTAAATATTACGTACGTTTGTTGTCCGTACATTTGTTTATTGGCTCGCAGCGGCGATCGCGCCTATAAGCAATCGTCATAATTGAATTCCAGCAGCGGGCGTTACCACGTTCAGTTACCGCTAGACGGTATCGCTGGGTCTTGAGTCCCCACCCCAGCTACAGCTACAGCTCCAGCCCCAACCCAACCCATAGCCGCCCCCCTAACCACCGCCCCAAGCCGCCTCTTCCTCCTCTGCGGAGCTGCTGCGGTTGCGTGCTGTGGCTGCGGCGGCGGCGCTGAGAATTTGATCGATTCGTTCGATTAGTTGGCGGAACATGCAATCGACACGCAGCATTCTCTTTCAATTGCCAGCCCCGATAGATCGATCGTAGCGCTCTGGGTGCTGCTGATTCAATTTACTCCAGCCCCCAGTCCCAGCTACAGTCCCAGTCTCAGTCTCAGTCCCAGTCCCAGCCCCGACACTCCAGCTCCAGCTTCAGCTGCTGCAATTGGGAAATTGTCTTATTCCAATGGGAGACAGCTCGCTTTGGGTCAAATGACAACTCGTAATGTTGGACAATTAATATCGATACATGGATCGCAAGGTGTGACCAGTTAAGGTCACATTTTGTCGCATGGATTACAGATACATGGCAGATGGATGGAGGGGGGGAGAGTGTCGCCAAGTATCCGTGTTAAACATTGCTTTCGAAATGATCGAAATAGAAATCGATATGCATTTGTAGGTGTGTTTGGCAAGGGGAATTTCCATGTTCCTAGAATCAAGAAAGCTTCTCCTCTAAATTCCCAACTTGATTCTGCAGTCCAATTTCCCAGACAATGGATGATCTTAAATTACAGTAGCCCCCCCCGCCCAACCCCCTTAAAATGACAGCCCACACACAAGCCATTCGTACTCTCGACCTTTCCAAAAGAAGCAACTGGAGCAACTGCTGCAACCCATCATGCCGAATGACATGGATGTGCACAATGCACCATGCACCATGCACCGTGCACCATGCACCGTGCACCATGCAGCATGCTGCATTCACCGCATTCGCATTGGGGGTCAGTGCCTCGTTTTACAAGACATTCAAAAGGAGATTTGAATATTTTAGGAGCCGCACGGCGACATTTCAATGGACAACACGAGGCAAGTGCTACGCAGCGAAGACGCAAGAAGCAAGATGCAAGACGACGACAAATGGTAAGCCTCTAAGCCCCGATCCCGGTCTTCGGTCTTTTGGCCCGTGTGGGGTGTAGTGGGGTGCAGTGGGGTGCGGTGGGGGGACTCTGGGGGTCTGTTGTGGAGCGACCTGGTCTGCAGGTGGTCGTCGTACAACTCTATTTTTTATTTTGTCGCGTTCGCTGAAGTCTTTGCAGCGGTGGTCGCTCGTTTATTAGCCTGGTCTCCTGGTCTCCTCGCCCCGTAGCCCCCGTCTCTGTCACCATCTGCGACCAGTGGCCAGTGGCTGACATTCCCCCCACCTTCCACCCCTTCCACCCCTCCCACTTACCACTTTTGGCTTTTGTCGGCAGCGAGCGGCTTTCTATGGCATCGGAGAGCCCCGTGTGTGCATAGAATGCATCGCATACTCCCAGATACAGATAGCAAATGGCATTGTATCTGTATCTGTATCGCGATCGTCTGCCTTGAACGCTCGCTGGAAGCTGGAAGCTGGGACTGGGCCTGGACTGGGAAGCCGGGGCAGCCAGGAGGCAGCCTGTGCATTTTATGCACCTTTTGGTATGTTCATTGTGAATTTATTGAAGTCGATTTTATCGCTCAAACAAATGTTGCATTTTACAAGTGGTTCAAGTGCTTGCCAACGTCGTCCCCCGTTCCGACTAAAGACGGCGCTTATTAATGAGCTGAACCTCCAGTTGGAGTTGGAGTTGGAGTTTCAGTTGGTGCAGCAGTTGGTGCAGTCGAATGCTGATGTTGGGAGCGTGCCTCAGATCTGAAACTGGCGCTTACTGCCAGCGGGGGAGCTTGCAACTTGGGGTGTGTGCCACCAACATCTCAGACGTCGCGACTGTGGGCCAGACTTTATATCTCTGTGTGTGTGTGTGTGTCTCTACGAGACTTTCGTTACAGGCTGTGGCACAAAAAAAAACATTCATTTTGCCTAACTAGTTTCTGATTTTAATATAATCATCAGACAGACACAACATTTATGAAGATTTAGAGGCATTGATGCGATTTCTACAGCTGTGCCGAGAATTACTGGAAACCCCAATCCTCAAGCTTCCTTGAGGAACTGTGGGACAATATGATGCCTAATGGAGAGGAACCCATTAGGAAAGAATAGAATTTACACAATTTCCGATACGAAACCACATCCATGAATCCAAAAAACCCCCCAAAAAATAGCACCCATAGGAAAAGGAGTACACAATTAAAGCCACAACTGGTATTTATGTTTGGATAGTGATCAAGTTAGGGTTTTATATTAAAGACTGTCTCGACTCGACTTCGAGTCGACTTGGAATCGTTTCGGAATCGACTCCAAAGTCTGGGGCAAAGTCAAAGTCGGTTAATTCTGGTCGTTAGACTCCTCGTTAGACCTTTGCTTCCGTTTCTCCAATTATGGCAATCAATCAATTTGTGAGGCTAGAGCAATTCCGAATCGAAAGAAAATCAATAACAATACCCATTTTCTGTACAAGAATCACGCAATGAGAATACGGAGCACCTGCGCTTCCATTAAGGGCAATCAAAGTGTTTTAACACGAGACCAGACCAGACCAGAACACAACTAACAGAATCGCCAGAGAATCGACACATCAATCACACGATATCGATTGGTGGTCAATGGGTCATTGGTCAGTGCATTTGATACGCGTTGTCACTCATGAGTGCCTCAAATGTCAACCGTTTGGATGGGATAGGATAGGGGAGGGTGATGGTGATGGGTGATAGGTGATAGGGGAGTGGAAAACAACCGTTGGAGGCAGGCAAATTGCTGTCACAAGCGCCAAATTATGCACTCGCCCAGTGGCTTGGACTTAATCGAAGACAAACATCTAATTGACATAAAGCCGACATGGCAAACGACATCGACAGCGACTCTCGGCCTCCGTTTTGGAGCTTAGCTAATGATGACTCTGTTGCTGTTGCAGTTGGAGTTGCTGTTGCCTCGGAGGAGGCTTCGTTATTGCCGCAACGACGACGACGACGACGACGACGACGACGACGACGACGACGACATCCCATATCTCACATCTTTTGCCGATATTTATGGCCTGGGTTCAAAAGTTCAAACACTGCCAGCGTTTGGTAGCCGCCAAGAAAACACACACACCATCCCATACCATGGAGCAGACAGAGTGTTGGCTTTGGCTTTGGCGAAGTCTATTAATTAGAGAATTACGAGGTTGGAGGCATCCAAAACTAATAAGCTTCACGTACACAAGTGCGAACCTGTGGCCGAAGACGTGGACTGCCCCTTCCCCCCACACACTGGACTGGAGTGGAGTGTGGGGCTTGTGGAGCTTGTGGAGTCGTCGAGTGAAAGGTGCCTAGAAGGTGCTTCGGGCCCTCGGGCATGTCAAAATGGACAGACAGACATCAAGGCAGAAGACAAACACCTGACAGACAGGCAACAGGCAACAGACAACCATCTGAAAGAGGTCATAAAGCAAACAATTTAAGGTGAAAGGTGCTTCGAATGGTGGAAGAGTCCGCAGCAGACATGCAACATGGCCATATATCGTGGGTCGCAGCCGCAGATACACTCACAGATCGAATCGAATGCCGATCAAGAATAACATATAGTTTTGTACCTTCTATGGTCGAAAGTACCTTCTCTTCAAGGGTATACTGAAAGAGGAAGAAGAAATATGCCTGAAAATCCCATGACTATAATTAATTTGCGGTCGTTGTTGTTGCAACGCCGTCTGCTGCAGTCAAAATCAAAGAAAAAAGTCACTTATGACTGACACTTTGCATATGAGGCGGCAACATGCTGACCGGAGGCAGCATGCTTTATGCCCCATGCCACAGCACAGATGAAGACCACTACCCAGACATGCAGTGACTTATGATTTCCCAGACGAATCTCCGCTTTTTTTTTGTATTTTAGCAGCCTCTCCAATGATTTACAGAAAAAGTTATGAGCATTTGATTTACGATCGAAGAGGCCACAGCTATAGCCAAAGCCAGAGTTGGTTGTGGCTGTATGCCACAGGTTTGCTTCGGCTGTATGCCCCACTGGGCGTGTGTTGCCGCTGATGGATTTGTCAAGTTTGTGGGTCAGGCGGAGAGTCTATGGTCGTAGACTTTTCCGCCAGCCGATGATTACTCAAAATCACAGCTCTGTGGCCCCCATGACAAAACCATGTCCGCATCTGCGTTCACATCTTCGTCGCCGTCGCCGTCTCCGGCTGCAGACGCGGCTGCGGCTGCGCAGTTTCGTGTGAACACAGGCGGCGGCAACTAATTGCGGCAGCCACAACAGCTGACAAAAAGATATGCAATTTTTGTAAGAAAATTCTCTCGCAGAAAAACCAGTTGGTCGACGATTGCTGCTGCGCTGCTGATTGACTGCCAGATGACCCCATGGAGTGGAGTGGAGTGGAGTTCCGTGGAGTGACATCGTGTGGGCGAAGAGAAGCCATCCGTCCATCCGAAGATGACCTGGAGGAATCACTCCGACGCGGAGGTCAACTAATCTTCAAATGTCATTATTGTGGAGAGCTCTGTGATTGGCAATACTTCTGGTTGGTAAAAGCAATCATTCGGGGAAATTACTTGGGGAATGTGTGGGATAAGAATGGTATGGGAAGTCTGAGATGCACTCGTACTAAGGCTTCACATTATAGCATTTGAAAAGTAACCTGTAACTATCATTATCCTTTGACGAATTAAAGATATTTCTTGCCAGATCAGTAGAAGAATTATGGAATCCTCAGGGGTTTTAATAGGTTCTCCCCCCGTACGATTGTCACTATGCGACATATTCGATTATTTTCCACAGATTTTCTGGTGGCTGCCCTATGACCAAAGAATTCCATACAAATTACATGAAAATGTGGCCTGCAAATGTGGCCTGCCCCCCAGGCAACACTCCACTCCACACTCCACTCCACCTGACATGCAATAGAGTTTCTTGTGTTGTGTATTTATTTATATCTGGCTTTTGGCATGCGACCTGATGCTGTATGAGTAGAGTGCATGGATGGATGCTGACCGGGGGCCTCTCTCGAGAGTGGTAGTAAATCATTGGACAGCGACAACAACTTGTCAACGAGCGGGGCAACGGCAACGGCAACGGCAAAGGCAATGGCAACGGCTACGAGCCATTGACTCTTGGCCAGATTGATAGGGCTGGGGGGGGGATCGAGTGGAGTGGTTCGAGAGGCGGCTGCTGCATTTTGCATTTGCTCTGGCTGTGGCTCTAGCTCAGTTGCTACGTTTTTGGACCAGTCATGGCTCATGTTGCATATAAATGGAGCTTAATGAGCTCGTGCCAAATAGAATTGTCAATTGCTGGTGGCCATTGGGGCAACAACAACACTGGCAACCTTCCTCTCTCTCCCTCCCTCCCTGCCATGTTCGTGTTGCGTTCAAATTGCTGTTAGAATTCCACAATTCAACGGTTTTATGGCTGCGCTTTGATTCGATCACGAAAACGCCATGCGAAAAAATATCTCAAATAAATACCAAATATGGGAGAAACGCAATTTTTCTTGCAGCGGGCGCGGCAGGTGCAAGATGTCTTTTTTTTGGCTTTCCCACGCGCCTAGAGGAGTCGAAGGAGTCGAAGAAGGAGAAGCAGGAGCAGTGGTATCCCAGGGTCGCTCTATTGTTTCGGATGCAATCTGCCATCTTGGCCAGCCACTGCCTCGCACTAACAAGCTCTGTGGAAGCTGTATGTTGTGTGTGTTTGTGGAACGTTCCGCATCGCATAGTAGTTCCACCTTTATTATTTTTAATTGGACTGATTTCCCGCTACAGATACATTTGTATCTACGCGTGCGCAGCACCGTAGCTCTCCTCGTTGACATACTCACAGCCGACTGTCCACTGTACAGCGCATCCAATCATCCTAGGCCATCACCATCCATCGACATCCATTCCAATCCAATCCATTTGGATGTACCAGTACCAATACCAGTACCAATACCAGATCTTGGCCAGGCGGCACAGCTGTGCTGTGCACATCCAGTCTCTCGAAGGGTTGTCGTGGCTTTGGTAGGGTTGCTGCTGCTGCCTCACGACTCGACTTTGTACTTTTTCCCACGATTGCGTCACCATCAGCTGCACTTTTGCGCGCAGTTTTTACTTTTCTGGATATTTGGTTTTTTTGCTTTTGTTTTTTTTTCTGTGTGCCGCCTGGTGAGGCTCAAACGGCTGTGCGTCCTTGGGGTGGGCAGACACCAAGAGGCAGACACAACCTCAATTAGGGGTTGTCATCAAAAATCTCGATTAGAAGTCGCTGACATACTGCGACATTGTGACGTCACATCAGCGTACATAGCATTCGCATTCGCATCAGCATTCAGCATTCAGATTCAGATGCCCTGCCGGGTGTTGTGTGAACGCCTTCCCAGTCAGCGATCCTTTGTCCACCGCTTGACTTGCCCTTGCCACAAAGAGTGTCCCCTTTTATGGTCTGGGCAACGCCTCACGCTCTTTGCTGTTGCCCCGTGGGCTAAAAGCTGGATTATATGGGCATATTATTATTATATACATATATTGATTGTTTGCATCGACAACCAGAACCAGAACCAGAACGAGAACGAGAGAGGAGTTTTCGGGTTGCCGCTTAGATGGGAAATGGTATGGTATGGTATGGTATGGTATATTGGTGCAAGGGACTCTTGGGAATTATCATTCAACATTCGTTTAACATTGTTCATTTGAGGGTGCTTATAAATATAGGATTATAATTAATAATCCCATGTACGAATATATGATACCTTTGATATGTACCATATGTATATCATGGCTTGTATTAGCTACCGAAAGTCATGTGGGAATCTTGCTTTGAAAGCTGGCCAAAAGAAATGTATTCTTCAACTCAAAACGTTCAATAAATCTCTATAATAGACTCTTAAGATTGACTGCAATACCAATAATGATAATTAATATAAAAATTTTATAGATTTACTATCCAACACAAAAAATATTTATAGTTTATAAATATATACATATAGTTTCTGTCAATTTTGGGAATTTAAAAACTTTACCCATCAATCAGCTTTAGGTCTTAAATTCATTTCAAATTCAAATTGTAACCGGCATTATTCATCGCCTAAGTAAAATCGATTAATTCATAGCTTTTTCGATTAACAAAAACGTCAGCCATCTGTCATTTTGAAGATCAGCCAAAACTGTCAACGCATCGCATCGATCTTTCTCTTTCTCGCTCTCTCTCTCTCTCTCTGTCTTTTTTTCTTTGGCAAACTGTCAAACGGCAGCTTCTCGTCTCGTCTTGTCTCGTGGAGCTGCTAATCAGCCGCTGCATCGAAAAGTGTGCCAGCCATTTAGACATTGTAGTCAGCTCAAGGATTTTGACAGCTAAGCTGACATGCAGAAAAATATGAAAAAAAAAAACAAAACAAAAATGCTGGATATTTCTTTCTATCCATCCACAAGAGATGGCAGGGGGAAGGGGGCAGGACGGGGAGGGCACGGAGAACACATGTCGTGTCGTGTGTCTGTCTTTCTGTGAGTTTTATGACTGTCGGTCGAGTCGAACAAGGTGAATATGCCAGAGTCGGAGCTAAAGCTAAAGCTCAAACTCAAACTCAATCTCAAAATGCAATGAAACAATCAATCAAAGCGCTGAAAAGAGGCTTGTCGGGCCAGAGCAGGACAGGACAGGGCAGGGCAGGGACTATACCAAAAGGCACAAAATCAAATTACCGGCAATGATTAATCAATCAACACTGTACCATAGAAAGAGACAAAAAGACAGAGAGAGAGAGAGAGAGAGAGAGAGAGAGAGGAGAGAATATCCCAGACCATACGAGCATGTGTACATATATCCAATTCCAATGTGCAGCCGATAGCCATAAAGCAACCGCATGGGCACGATCTTGCCAGTGGCCTCGTCCGACCTGCTCCCCAATGATTGTGGGTGTGTGTCTGTCTGCATCCATGCATCCATCGTACACACATATGCACACATGTGAGTGTGTGTGTGTTGGCCAAGTGGGTGCGTTCTCACAGCTGGATACCCGGCGTCCGAGTCGCCGTTGAACTGGCAGCAATCACGATCCAGGCACACACCTGCAAGTCTTTGGTCTCTGGTCTCTGCTCTATGCCACTCCTCATGCGGCATATCCACATCCACATCCACGTGTGCGTTCTGCCCGCAGATGCAGACCATTCCGCGGCAATTGGCAATACAAAATCAATGCCTAGCCTCCAAATCTTTGCACCGCGCTCACTCCGCGACGTTCTCGTTGGTGGCGGCAGCAGCAGCAGCAGCGGCTTCTTCCCTAAATGGCCTGCACTATGATCGTGCCAAAAATGGGTTTGCAACTGGAATTCGCTTTTAGCCAGCAACAGACGTACGACTGGAGGAGACCAGATACAGCTTTAACTCCAGCTCTAGCTCTAGCTCTAGCACCATTTGCAGCCTCCCTCCGGCTCAGCTCAGCTCAGCTTGGCTTGGCTTGGCTCGACTCTCTACTCCCAGGTGCAGGTGGCGAGTGGCGATTGCAGCAGGCCAAGCCAGGCCAAGACCTGGTCTAAGACGACGACCAGCTGGTGTGAACAGCTAGAAAGTTTTTCAGCCATCGCGCGATCGATCGCCTCGTCCTCCGATCGTGAGAATCAGTGCGGCAGCAGCAGCAGCGGCAGCGGCAACGGCAGCGTGAAATTTATTTGTATGCTGGCCAAAACAAATGCCGCGTGATTTCAATTTATGGCCATCTAATGAAAATTTGACAAATAGCAAATGGGTAAGTAAGCTCTTCCTTTGCTGGCCAATAGAACCCCATCCCATGCATCATCAGATCGTTTGGCCAAAGCTGGAAAGGCACTTCCGTCAATTGATTGAAAAGAGAAGCGGATTGAATGCATCCAGAGTGGATGCAGTCTGATCTCAAACAGTCACTCAAACAGTCGACATCAAACGGCTGCCTGCTCTGCTCTGCTCTGCTCCGATTTATGGTAGTAGTTGGACTCGGAGTCAAAGTCGTGACCCGCGAGCATTGAACCCCCGGTGAACCGATCCGATCCGATTCGATCCGATCCTGTCTACTGTGGGCCACAAATGATTGGGTTTCGGCAAGACTTTGAAGCGGATCATGATCCATGATAGAATAACTTACTGCCTCGGCTCCACTCCATTGGTAGCGCGACGTAGCCACGTAGCCATGTAGCGACGTAGCGATGGCCCAAAGGCAGCGCCACACATTTTAACGAAATGAATTGGAAGTCTGCCAGCACGAAGTGCAATTTCCAAACATGCAGCCAAAGTGTTATTACTGTGGGAGCTGTTCGGTCGTAATGAAGCCATTGCCATGGGCAGACCAGGCCGAAACACACAGACCAGCACTCAGACTGCAGTCCAGCAGACCAACAGACCAACAGTTGCCCATTGTCAATCATATTCGGAGTTGATTTTCCCACATTTTATGGCTGGCTGATCGCGTTTCTGGTCTGGGTCCCGCTCCCGGTCCGACCGACTCCTCATGGGAAAATCGCTGAAACGGCGAGGCGAGGGCTGCTTCTGCTTCGCCTTGTTGCGCAACAATTATTCGGCTTTGGTTTTGACCCGAACCGACCAACAAACATCAACGCATCAGCAAACCCAAAGGGAATCGAAGGGAAGCCCGGCACTACCCTCCCCCACTCCCACGCATACAACACCTTGATCTCAAGGAAGCGCTTCGTTGCACAGAACACAGAACACGGAACTTGTTAACGGGGTTGCAGTTGCAGCTACCCTTTCTTGTTGTTGTTTTTGTTTTTTTTCGTTGACTTTCACGGTCATTATCTAGGCCGGAACGGAAGTGCGCTTCTTGAGATCGTCCCTTTACGGCCGCCACACCAACATTTTCACACATTTTCGTCGCAGGTGTTGGGGGGAGATCTATACGCGTAAGAGTCAAACTTGCAGTGCAATACGATTAATAATATGTAAATTTGTTGTCGTGGTTGCTATATTGGAGCGGAAGTTAAATTCAGCGGTAGGGTAGAAAGCGGATTGATTCGCTCGATTAGTTTATGGTATTGAGAATGGGTCTCACATAAGATTCAATGATAAGTTTTGTTCCCGGGGTTTTATGTTAAAATGCGTAAAAAACGAAAAACCAATTTAACTTTTTGTATAATTTTAATTTTTGTACTTGAACTTTTTTAATCAATTAAAATTTTGTAGAATTTTTTTTTCGTTATTTTCCGATTTAAATAAATGTTTTTATTTTACTCCACTCGATGTTATCTACATCCAAGCTACATGACTCCGTGGCGACATCTGACGTTTTTTACACGAATAGCTGCTATCGCTTGCCGCAAGGTGGAGTTACTACGACGGCACGCCAGAGCGGAAATGTAAAATGTAATGTAATGTCCTCAAACGAGGCGAACAAACATCTAAAACAACAAAAACACCACAGCCCATTCCCAAAAAAAACATTTCTGATATCAGAGCTTTATATTTCCCATATTCTTCTTTAATTAATTTCATTTGTTCAGTCAGTCATTGGTTCCACTCATCCAGCATCTACTTCTTCAGCAGAACAGGAGCTGCGCTGTAGGCAGCGGTATATGGAGATGCCACAAAGGGAGATGCCACATAGGGAGATGCCACATAGGGAGATGCCACATAGGGAGATGCCACATATGGAGAAGCGACGTAAGGAGATGCCACGTATGGGGATGCCACATAGGGTGCTGCGAAATTGCCGTGATATTCCCGGCTGTAGACAGCAGCCGCTGGGGCAGCAGCCACCAGAGGAGCAGAGTAGCCGAAAGGAGCCACAATTCCGGGCTTGGCCGAGGCGCAGGCAATCAGAGCGACGAAGGCGAGGGCGAAGAACTTGAACATCTTGAATTGATTGTTGTACGGTCGAGTGTTTCAAACTGAACTGATGACAATTGCTGAATGAACGACGTGTTTTATAGCCACAAATCCCAGAGCAGGGCAACCTTCGACAGTTAGAAAAACCAAAGGCTGGTAGTTGGTATTAATTTGTGGCCTGCTTAAAACTGCTTAATTAAAAGACACTTCCCAACAGTACACAACGCTTGTGTCGCTTGTGCCGAACCACTACGGGAGCTACGTGACTGGCGTGGCCAAAGAGAGGCCACAGAATTCGGTTGTCGGGCTGGCGTGAGACCTTGCAGGGCCGTTTGGCAGGCACTCAACCTCCACTGTGTGTGGGGCTATAGCTATATAAGCCACGGCCCACCGCCTGTTTGGGCATCAGTTGCATTTGTTTCATTCAACAAGTAAAACAATCTAAAAACCCAATCCTTCCAAGATGTTCAAGTTCGTCGCCGCCGTAGTCCTCGCCCTGATTGCCTGCGTTGCCGCCAAGCCCGGAATCGTGGCTCCTTTCGCCTACTCCACCCCCTACGTGGCTGCCTCTCCCTACGTGGCGGCGTCTCCATATGTGGCATCTCCCTACGTCGCCTCCCCATACACCGCCGCCTACGCTTCTCCGTACACCGCTGCCTACGCTTCTCCGTACACTGCTGCCTACGCCTCCCCCTACGCTGCCGCCTACACTACCCCCTATGCCGCTGCTGCCGCATACACCGCCCCCCTGCTGCTGAAGAAGTAAAGAGCACACCGGAAGTGCCACCCGCCCACCTGTTACCTGAACGAAAGTCGAATGAATCCCTGAAATAAACTGAAATCAAACGAACAGTTAATATGTTATATTTTTTTGTGGTGAAATACTGATGTGAATATTCGTAAAGAACTATTTTTTTCGGTGGATATATGAAAGGATATTGTCTCTGTTCTGTTCAAGATCCCAGTGTTGCAGATCCAAAAAAAACCAGTAGCTTGTTTGTACTGCAGAAAACTAGCGTCACATATCAAACCCAATAGGGGACGAGACTATTATGCAATCGGCTTTTAAATTTCGCTATTTCTGCTGACCTTCCTATGGAAAACATTGGGCGCGTTCACCAGCACAACTAGATCAGCGATCAGTGATCTTTACCAGCAATCAAAAAATGATCAATGCGATACTTCCCTGATCGCTCAGATATGGGTCTGATAGGTATGATTTTTTTGGTAAAATTAATGCTCATTTTGCTGTCAAGCCCTTCATATGGTAGGTATGTATGTATAAATGTAAGGTCGGGGTTCTTCATATGAAATTCAACAAACTGTAAGCTTTAGGCTTTATTTGCCGATAAGAATGAGAGTTACCGAAATTACTAGCATCTCTGTTGCTTCCTCTGTCATGATCAGCATTAACATGTTTGCCATATGTTTTGTAAATATGAAGAGCCCATTTCGAAGCTCGTTCCTCTTTTTCTTATACTGTCTGAATAGAAGCTATCCATTGCGCTTCATTCAATCCATTTTGGGTTAATATCGAAAGTTCAAATATTGTTTGTAGATTCAGTGGGTATGTGAATGGGCTATTAACTGGCATAATGCAACCAACAAAGCAATGAGAAAACTAGTTATCAAGCTTTTAGGACCCACCCACTCATCCGAACGAATTTATTGAAATGTTTTGCTTTTCTAATTCGTGTGTTCTATAAATAGTCCGCTGCCAGAACGTTGAACATTGGCCGTACTCTCTACATGTGTCAGGATGGCCGAGCGGTCTAAGGCGTCAGACTCAAGAGCTTTTCTCTTGTCCTTCGCAGAAGGGTTTGTGCAATGAGCGTTCTGATCCTCTCTGAGGGCGTGGGTTCGAATCCCACTTCTGACAAACTTTTTTTGTAATATTTGCAATATTTTATTTGTAAATGGCACACTTCTCCTTTTAATTACACTACTCGACAAAATTCAACTTTTTTTTTCCGCTGTGGCCAAAAATGACTTTTTCTGATAGATTTGGAGATTTACATTTTTTTAAAGAATTATGGTTTTTTTTCATGGAGTAGTTTTTTTTTAAAGAATTTTTAAGGTATCGCTTATAAAAATATAAAAATAAACGGCTAAGTTATAACCGTTTAGAGACAGACGTTTATAACCGAACAGAGACAATATCCTTTCATATATCCACCGAAAAAAAATAGTTCTTTACGAATATTCACATCAGTATTTCACCACAAAAAAATATAACATATTAACTGTTCGTTTGATTTCAGTTTATTTCAGGGATTCATTCGACTTTCGTTCAGGTAACAGGTGGGCGGGTGGCACTTCCGGTGTTCTCTTTACTTCTTCAGCAGCAGGGGGGCGGTGTATGCGGCAGCAGCGGCATAGGGGGTAGTGTAGGCGGCAGCGTAGGGGGAGGCGTAGGCAGCAGTGTACGGAGAAGCGTAGGCAGCGGTGTACGGAGAAGCGTAGGCGGCGGTGTATGGGGAGGCGACGTAGGGAGATGCCACATATGGAGACGCCGCCACGTAGGGAGAGGCAGCCACGTAGGGGGTGGAGTAGGCGAAAGGAGCCACGATTCCGGGCTTGGCGGCAACGCAGGCAATCAGGGCGAGGACTACGGCGGCGACGAACTTGACCATCTTGGAAGGATTGGGTTTTTAGATTGTTTTACTTGTTGAATGAAACAAATGCAACTGATGCCCAAACAGGCGGTGGGCCGTGGCTTATATAGCTATAGCCCCACACACAGTGGAGGTTGAGTGCCTGCCAAAACGGCCCTGCAAGGTCTCACGCCAGCCCGACAACCGAATTCTGTGGCCTCTCTTTGGCCACGCCAGTCACGTAGCTCCCGTAGTGGTTCGGCACAAGCGACACAAGCGTTGTGTACTGTTGGGAAGTGTCTTTTAATTAAGCAGTTTTAAGCAGGCCAAAAATTAATACCAACTACCAGCCTTTGGTTTTTCTAACTGTCGAAGGTTGCCCTGCTCTGGGATTTGTGGCTATAAAACACGTCGTTCATTCAGCAATTGTCATCAGTTCAGTTTGAAACACTCGACCGTACAACAATCAATTCAAGATGTTCAAGTTCTTCGCCCTCGCCTTCGTCGCTCTGATTGCCTGCGCCTCGGCCAAGCCCGGAATTGTGGCTCCTTTCGGCTACTCTGCTCCTCTGGTGGCTGCTGCCCCAGCGGCTGCTGTCTACAGCCGGGAATATCACGGCAATTTCGCAGCACCCTACGTGGCAGCGGCATCTCCCTATGTGGCATCCCCATACGTGGCATCTCCTTACGTCGCTTCTCCATATGTGGCATCTCCCTATGTGGCATCTCCCTTTGTGGCATCTCCATATACCGCTGCCTACAGCGCAGCTCCTGTTCTGCTGAAGAAGTAGATGCTGGACGAGTGGATCCAATGACTGACTGAACAAATGAAATTAATTAAAAATGAATATGGAAAATATAATGCTCTGATATTAGAAATGAATGAATCTTTTTCGTGTTTGTTATCAGGAATGGGTTTGGTTCAAGGCATTTGGCTTGAACTTATTTGGTAAATCAAAGGCCACAGGGTACAGGAAACTCTCCCCCGACGTCACAGTGCATATAAAGAATGTTGCTATATCTATAGTTTAGTTTTGAGCGAAGGTTGGTGCAAGAAATACATGTAAAAAGTATGTCTTGCAAAGAAATGTAAAATGTACGTGTAGAATGTCGAATTAATATTTTCAATGTGACCGGAAAATCCCGAAAAAGTATGAACATTTTCGCAGCATTTTGTTCCCCAGCATTTCCCAGCAACATACATATGTTGCGTGCTCCGCCAAAATGTAAACAAAGCCCTTTTCGTACATTGCAAAGGAAATAATTATTGAAATTAACTATGTGCCATGGAAATTAGGCTTTAATCGAATCCACGCATCTGATTGAGAAATTCACTGTGTATTAAAATGAGCCGCAATAGAGGGCTGCCGGCTGAAATCGGAACAGGAGTTCGTATTAGAAGCCAAAATGGTATTAAGTACTATACAGCCCGGGAAATCAAACGATATTCGGATAGAGTTATTGGTTAATGGCTAGAGAGCGCCGATCGAAATTGTTGCTCCAACGCCTCGCTATAAATAGAATGCAAGGCACGCACACAGCAACAGAACCATGTGTGTGTGTGTTTGTGTGCATGGAGAGCGAACGCAAAAGAGACGATTCTCTCTCACATAACACGCTCGCCAAACAGGTTTCGAGCAAGAGAAAGAGAGAGATGACTACAATTCGACTTCGACACACTTTTTTCCTGCTCCCGCTACAGTATTTTGCGCCACTCCACACGATCCGGAGCTGTTTGTGTGCCTAAAAACCTGCAGCATATTTGTGGAAATTGAAAACCAATGGCCCGTACCAATAGCCAGGTGCGCAGGTATTTATCTTTCACATTATTATTAAATTAATATAGCTAAAATAAAGGTTCTTTCCAGATATTGATGTCAACGCATAGCAGCGTGAGAGTCGCAGCCCGCAAAAAGAGACAGTGCAGAGAGCGAGAGCAGGAGAGATTACACTCAATGCGCAAAAGAAACACAACGTATCTGTATGTGTGAGCAGTATCTATAGAAATGTACTCTGACGTAAGTACTGTAGTCGGCCTGAGAGAGCTGAGAGAGCGATAGCATAGCTAGAGTCCGATAGGGTTGATGTTGGTGTTTTGGCTATTATAGCACGAAAAACTGCTAATAAATAAGGGCTAGCAAGACGGATCGGATATATCCCACCAAGAATCTTATGGCCGAAATGACTACAAATGTAAATCTCGCACTCATTGTTGGGGTGTCAGCGATTGCAGAAGAAGGAATACAGGAGGTAGAGTATTGAAATGATCTAAGCTGATTTGAACAAACGCTCCCACTTTACCAGAGAGACAGAGTGGATAAGTAAGGGTGTTTTTTGTACCCGCTAGAGTCTTGGTTAAAATGCCCTATTTTCTGCTGTATTTTTTCACATCTGAAGCTTGAAAGTTTTTGAGAGTTCTAAAAAGAAATATATCAAATCAAGTATCGATATTTGCCTCTCAGTTAATCTCAGTTAAACCATATCTATTTGTATGCCCGAACTAACCATATTCCATTTCTAGGATGACAGCAAACAGTTTGAAGACGGCGGCGGACAACTGCGCATAAGAAACGTTCTGACTCTGGAGGAGCGAGTGGCGGTCATTCGACAGTACGACATCTTGCCTATGTACAGCAAGATAGCCAAGAACTTCAACTGCAGCTGGGAGCAGATCAAAAGCATCGTGTCCAATCGGGAGTCCATCATGGAGTTCTACGAGGCCTCGCGCCGCCATAACGATCTGCCAAACGAGGAGTTGCGCAGGCGCAAGCTCAACTTCTTGGGCCACTGCCTGTACGAGTACATACAAAGGGCCCAATACTATCTGCATGCCGACATCAACGAGGAGCTGATCCGCAACCAGGCCGTGGAGTTTCGGGATCTTATGCAGATCGAGGGCTTCAGGCCGAACAAGCCGTGGATCAATCACTTTAAGGCTGCCTACAACATCACGCTTTCGAATCGACAAATCACTATGACGCGTAAGCCACCGCGCTCCTTGGACCTGAGCGATATCATGTCCTACTGCGGCCGGCACACGTCCATGTGCAGACATATGGTTAATAGTACAGAAATTCCAGCCCCAGCCGCAGCTGCAGCCGCAGCCGCTTCTCCAACTACCAGCAATGAAGCACAACTGGCTTCAGCACGCTCCCTGTACCGCACCAAGACCCTTGTGGCCGCCTCTAGTCAGAACCAGGCCACCCTGGTGGAGGTACAGCAACGGCGCAAGCGAAAGATTAACTTTCTGGAGAAGGCTCTGTACGAGTACATCGAGCGCTCACAGATCCATCAAAAGGGGCGACTCGATCTGGACAACCTGCGGACTGTGGCCATTAGTCTGCGCGACATACTGAAGATTGAGAACTTTTTTCCCGACAAGATGTGGTTCAACCACTTCAAAAGCCACTACAACTTTAGCTTCTCCCAAGGCCTCACCCTGACCCAGCGGAGAGTGCCCTTATCACTGGACCTGCGAGACATCGTCAGCTACTGCGGCCGGAACGAGCATCGATTAGCGGCGCAGGAACGGTCCATTGTCCGTCTTCCCTTGTCGGATCCAATGCCAAGTCCGGATGCGGACAAAGCGAATGCACATGATAGTGGTGATGTTAATGAGCAGTCCACTGTCCATCTGCCATTGTTGGCTCCAAAGACGGATACGGACAAAGCGATAGCAAATGAAGGTTGTGATGCCAATGAAGATGAAGACGATGACTGCATCGCCATTGAGGTGCAACCCGAACTGATAGAAATCAATGACGATGACGATGAACCCGAGAAACCCGCGCCCTCAGCAAAGCGAAAGAGCCTACACTCTTTGCACGAGGTTGCTCCACTGAAGATACAGAAAATTGAGTCCCTCCACAGCTCTACAGCTACAGAGCTAGATGCTGCTCCTAGTCCAGGCCACTACTCGGAGGCGAGCAATGAGGCAGAGGCACGACTGCCTCGTTGTGTGGAGAACTATCAGGATGCATTACGTCTGCTCAAGCCGCTGGAAGATTTTGCTCTCATGGAGGAGAACTATCGTGCCATTGGCCTGCTCTCCCAGCTGGAGCAGATCTTTAAGGCCAAAACCTGAGTGGGAAGAACTTAAAAAGAAAAAACTGGCTAAAAATGAACCAAATATTGTTGTGGAGCTAGTACTGGTTATTAGTCTGAAGCTGAATACACGAATGTACATATTATGCTTATCATAGAATCGAGGCGGGCTAAAAAACTTAGTCCCATTTCCACATCTCATTAAAAAAATACTGTAATCCACTTTAACTATAAAACTTTTTAAAAACTTTTTAACTATAAAATGAATATCAATTAAGTTTTTCTGATTGCACTCCCGATACTCGGTATTTGTTTTTGAATCTTTATCTTTTTCTCCATTCTCAACAAGACCGGCCGTCTTATGCCGCTCCCCTCCGCCAGAGTGCGCTCATTGCACTAGGAAGACTGTGTGAGAGAGAGAGAGAGAGAGAGAATGACTCAGCCCGTGGAAGTAGTATGTAGCATAGCCACTGAAATTTCATTTGTTCCCTCTGGCTATAACGATAATCAAAGCTGATCAAGATTTTACAATGCGTTTTCGGTTTTCTCGTATCTTCATTGTGGAAGGTTTTCGTCGTGAAAAATTTTAAAGCTAGCTTCGTTCTTCGTAACATCACAGGAGTCTTCACAAAAAATTTGGTTGTTCTAGCTCTTATAGTCTCTGAGCCGGACAAGACGGACAAACAGGCATGGCTATATCGACTTGGCTATTGATGCTGATCAAGAAGCTATGTATACTCATACACTTAATGGAATCGGAAACGCTTCCGTCTAGGTGTTACACCACAAATCTAATCTAATATAATACTCTATGAGTATCGGGTATCTAAATGCTATGTTGGTTTGTAGCTCATTGAACAATTTTCGACATAACATAAAATGTAGTCCCAGCATGGTTACGGGCTATACATACATACATATATAAAATTCTGTTTGTTCTGCTTATCGTTCGAAAATGTATTATTTAAAATGTCGCTATCCAGCAGTTCCAATCTTTCCCGACAAGGCCGTAATTGAGCTGGGCATTAGAAATTTTTGAATTAATCCACTGAAGAAGAACGAGAAATCGAACGAGAATAATGTTTCTCAAACACAAGAGCAGAAGAAATCTTTGAACTCAACGTAGAGTTCACGGACAGGATACTATTCGAAGCACAAGAAGAAAGGCATCAAGGGGTACTTTTTATCGACCAGCATTTCAATACGATTGCTCAATTGATTACGCCTAGCATTGATCAAGTGAACGTTGTTTGTGAGCATTGAGGCGCATTTAATTTTACGGAAGCCGTTTCTTCCGGATTCTGGATTATGCTTACTTAATGGCAAAACGAAATTGCCACAGAGAAACGTTGCAGGTTCCGCTAGTATTGTTATGTTTTTGAAACTTTACTACGTGTGGATATGTCTGCATGAACATCTGCAAAGTTTCAGCATAATTCGATTAGGAATTTCAAGATTTTTCCCTTAATAAGAAAATCATGTATCATGTGAATTGGCTGTGTATTAGAGCCCTGCATGAATCTACATTATTCATAAGATCATAGCTCATGCCACTTCAATGCGTTCGATCATTTCGAATCCTGCCTTCAGTCAGATTCGAATCACTCCGAATCACTAAAAACCGAATCCGTGCACTGCGGATTAATATCAGCAAGTTTCGTTCACATGTTTCTGAAGTGATTCGACATATACTACGGAGAAATACTTTTGTGTATGCGTGAAGAGGTACAACAAAGATTGCACACACGAAGATTGGTATCGTTCATGCACAAACATATGTTTTGGCACCCATCACGCACACACACAGTCACACAACAGATCTCTTTGGATTTGACGAGATCGGATTCGTTCAGTTTTGGGAGAGCGATTCGAATTTTTGAAAAAGCCGAATCGTGGATTCTGTTAGACTGAACGAAGCGAGTCCCGAATCCCACCGAATCGATTCGGTTGCCCGTTCATACAGAACTCTACTATGTACATATGTATGTTAATACTATGTAGGTTCTAATCGATATAAAATGATTAGAGTTGCAAATGCTGTACCCCCACATATGTATGTACATATGTACTTTCAAATTACTCCCATTTGTCTGTACATACATACATACATACAACCATACATACATATGTACTTCATTGGATGTGAGAAACGTCATGCGGTTACTTTCATTAGAAAAAGTATAAACTTTTCTCAGGTGATATGTCAGGATATGTATTACCTGTCCCCTCCCCCCCTCAGCATGTGCATGACGGGGGTGCTCTTCTCTTTGTTCAGGTTATATAATCGCCTGGCATTTCTCTCCATTCGCCAAAGTGAGAAGCAGAATCAGCGCTAAAACTTTATGTTCGTCCTCTAAAACTTTACGCGCCCTGGCCATTCGGAGATGGGAGCAGAGAATGGGATGAGATGGAATGACCTGCAGGGGTTTTCGGTTTGGGGGTGGTATGGCGTGGCGTGGCGTTTCGTGTCGTGCCGTGTGGAATAGGTGGTACGGAGGAGCGTAAAGTTGAACGTGCGTGGAAGAGAGCCCTGTAGGTGCTACATCAATTCTAGATGGGTAGAATTGCCAGAGGCAAGTGGAGTGGGGAGCAACGGATGCCAGCAGCGCAGCATCCCATCGAGGGACCTTGGGGAGGAGAACACACACACACACATTTGCACTCATGGACACGCACACATACACACATAGAGATAGAAGGAGCTACGATTACACAACGGGGCCATAGAGCGCTGGAAGCGCTGCACAGACGTAGACGTCGCCATCGCCATCTCCATCCGTCCTCGATTGCGGGAAAGTTTCCCATTTCGCTTGCAACCCTCCGCAGCGGCGATGGAGCAGGATTTTCATTTCAAGGATTTCCGACCGACGTCAGACTGGACTGACTGACGGCTTGACTATAGGTACCTACCTGCTACACGTAGATTCGGTGCAGAAAACATACGAGTGTAGGGTTAGCTGCAGGAACAGGATTGGGGGATGGGAACATAGCGGGAAGGCGGACACTGGCAGAGGTAGTGGTAGTGGTAGCGGTAGCAGTAGTGTGGGGCCCGATAAAGGTAGCGTAGCGCAGAAGAAGCAACATCAATGCAAGCACAGCAACAACAACAACAAGAGCCGTACAACGACAAAGTTGAGAAGGCCCCGACACGACTCAGGTTACTGCCACACGACTGCGCCCCAAAACAAAATTGAAACCCCAGCGCGTTAAGAGCTCTGACATAAAACCCTGTGAGCGAAATTGCTGTCAAGGGATATACGAGTAAGGGACAGACGGAGACTATATACCATCGTCTCTACCTCTTCCGTGGTAGCTGTATACACCCGCATGGTATGCCAGAGAGGAGAACGTTTACCTGAAAGCCATTTACCTATGGGTACAGTTGCTGCAGATTTGTCCTGTTGTTATACATACAACATCCTGGGATCGCCAAACGTCTGGGAACGTAATATTGTACTGTCTAACGAGGTAGAAACGTACCCACATCTGTAGTAATTTCTAAATATCTCTTATTCAGAAGTTTCTGACTATTCCATATAATATTAACATTCTCCACTAGAAGTATTTCTTAAAGCTGTTATTATATGGAATATACATACATACGATATTTTCGCGGAGTGTTCCAAAATGTTTTAAGTGAAAGTAAATTACTCAACGAAAAAATGGTGGCTAAATCGGTGTTCGTTGGTCGGTGGTGGTTCACATTATGTCTTGTAATATCAGGTATCGTTGGGTATTCCTCGAAGGTATGACTACATCTGATAATGACTCATTGTTTACAGATCTCAGAGACAGATTTCAAAGAATTTGTTTATTATCATCGCTTAAGGAGTGATTTATAGGGGAACTTTCGAAAGGGGTTTCTCTTTAGTCATTTCGTTAGCCAATAGTAAAGTCTGCTGTTTTCCAGCACATTCTCTTAAGGCATTTGCCATATTCCAGTTGATTTATTTACTTTTGTATATAATATTGATTCTTTCAACTCGTACAAAAGCTCACCCAAAGCGACCCTTTAATCATCAAGTATATGAGGATAGTCGTCCCATGCCATAATCGTTGCCATTGTATACCAAATATGAATGACTCTCCTCCACTCGCATAGAGCCAAAAGTGTAAGCCCGAACAGCCCCAGTGACAGGCCCAGTCCCAGACTCAGTCACAGTCCCAGTCCCAGTCGGGGTGGAAGCGAGGTTATCGTGTCGAGAGACTATACGAATACTCGTTCATCTAGAGTACAGATATAGATACAGCGATGCCCATGCTCAGATTCAGATACAGATACATACTGAATGGGAAACGTGAGAAACGGCCGATTGACAATGATGATGATGATGAAGCTGATGATGAAGCTGATGCTGATGGTGAGTGGCGGTTCGAAACAAGTCTCGGTCTCTGTCTGGGGGCCTCTGCTATTGTACGAGTATGCTATGTAGCCTCGAAATCGGTCCCAACATCGAACATCGGTACCGACCGACCGACCGACAGCTGCCTCTACTTTATAGCTAGCTGCTGGCTTTGCTGCTCCGTACCTCTACTTATTTGGGTTGTCGGCCCTGCATAAGCCTCTTGGGCTTTGAGATGCCTCTCTGATGCTGCTGCTGCCTTTCCTGGCATTGCTTCAATTCCATTCCGTAGACATCGGCATCGGCAGACGATGATGGCACTTGAGTGTCGTCGCAGCTCCACCAGTTTGCCAGTTCTCAACGGGCTTAGACTCTAGAGGGGGCCGCCAAGGGATTCAGCTGTTTCTGCTTCTGTTTCAACTTCTGCAGGTTCTGATGCCGATGCCGGTGCCAATGCTGGGAATGATGATGATGCTTTCAGCTTTCAGTCATGCGCCGCTCGACCGAACAGCCCGCACAATGCCGCTCGTATCCGTACCATCGTACATCGTACTTCGGCCGGCTCGTTTCGCTGGCACTGCTTCGATAGATGCTAATCTATCTTTATTGTGCAAAGATGTCGAGAGGATTCGTATGCTCGCACACGAATGAGGGCACAAAGATGCTCTGACCCTCTTTCCCACCAAAAATCCTCCAGACCATCCGTCAGTCCGTCATTCAGTCCATTCAGTCCATTCCCTCAATCGTTTAGTTGCTCCGACTCTTACTCTTACTCTTTACGGGGCCTGGCTATAAATACAAATCGTCTTTTGCCATCGGATTGTATTGGTATGTATTGGATTTCATTTGGGTTCGATTTTGGTGTGAGCCCCAAATGGATGTTCATTTTAGGGAAGGAAGAGCGAAGCCTTCGGAATCATCTTAGGCGAAAGGTAAATCATTCAACTCTGTGTGTGTGTGTGTGTGTTTTTGCTCGTTGGCTAGAGATGCCAAAGATTTTTTGTTGAAGGAATTCCATCGCTCATAAGGTGGAGGGGAATATACAAATGTACAGAGATATGTACATACATACATATGTATGTATATTCACAGTTGAAAGGCTTTGGAATAAGAAACTATTCCTTTAGTCTTCAGATAAATTCTCATCCTAATGAATAATGATTATAATCCATTTCTGTATGTATTATGTACATATGTATATATTGTGATCCCACACTACAATACTGTACATTATCTAAATAGATCATGAGATGCAAATATGTAGAAATAATGAATATATGTACATATGTACATATATATGTATATGTATAGTTAAGCCCACTTTTTGTACTCTGTTCAGTTCCACAGAGATCGGTTGTTTTGCATTATTTCCAGTTTCAGAACTGATTTCCCACCACCATAAAGGACTGGTCTGGATATGCCTCTCCTCTCCACGAATGCACGAAATCCACTCGACGGCTCGGATGGCGTACAACACGAGATATAAAACCCAGATATGGAAATGGCAATAAACTCGTAGCAGCATTGAGCATACATAGAGGGCAAGGGGGATTGGGATTACGAAGAGTCGTGGCGACGCGTACGCTGACGCTGACGCTAACATCGACCGTAGCTGCAGCAGCGACTGCGACTGTAGCGTCGCTGCCAAGCGATGGCATGGCCAACGAGGGCACTGGCATCGAAGCCGAGAGTATTGGGCACCGGGCACCGGCAATGCCACTGGAGAGGCAAAAGGCACAAAGGAAATTACTAGGAAAAACTCAGGTCCCTATGGTGCTTTCGGGTCGCATAGATACGCGCGCACACACACACACACACACCGTCTGACAGGCAGACATACCGTCAGATAGTCAGAGGAACCGACAAAAAGACAGAGAGAGATAGACGGACAGATAGATGGAGGAGCAGTGCTGCAGGCGGACATCATATATAGATTATAGCGTACACAATGAGAGAGCAAGATGTAGAGATACGAGTCGAGATACCTTTAGCTTCAGTCGAGGGACCAGGATTGGGTTTTGAATTGGAAATGGAATTGGGATTGGGATAGGGATAGAACCGGATAGCAGACCGGGACAGAGAGCGGCATTAAGGGCAAGGCCCGGACATAATCAAAAAAAGGTAATGGGAAATACTATCCCACGATTGTGCACATAGCACATTGCTGTCAGGGAACAGCCGAGGGGGACACGAACTGCAGGTTATACTCGTACAATATGTAGGCGAGGTGGCGAGGCGGCAAGGGTGCGATATTCGGTTCAATATAGTACATAACCATAATAAATTCTATGGCTAAATCCCCGCATCTGGCTCTCCAGAAAAGGTCATAATAGATGAGCTTAGTCGGGCTCTGGCTCTGGCTCTGGCTATGGCTCTGTGCGAGTGTGCGGTTCGATGTGAGTAATCCCAGGTCCCATCCTAACTATATATGTATGTATGTATCTGTGTGAGCTTCTTCTATGCGAAAGTGCCTTTGTGTGTAAGTGTGTGTCTACCCTCTTCGTCGCGTCGCGTCGCCTCGCAATCTGTCCCGAAACAGAGTCATGAAATGGCACAAGGAAAGGTCATTTTCTTCAATGCTCCTGGCATAGTCGTCGATTTACTCAGCTCGTTTTCTAAAGGTTGCCAAGGGCTTAGCTCCCTCCAGTCTGCTCCTCGCCCTTGCCGGCCGGCCTTTGGCAGGCGGGGGAGGGGAACCCCTGTGCGACCTGACCGCAAAGCATTTCGAGAAAAGTTTCTGCGTTTTGCCATGCCGCTGCTGGTCAGTCAGCAGCAGTAGCCGATAGCTGCTGAAAAGCATAATATAATAGAGTCGAGTCATCGTCAACCCGAGGAGCTTCCGAGGAAATTCCAAATCCCTCAGCACGTCCCACACCAGACCAGAGCACCCAAAGCACCGCCTGACCCCACCCCCATAAGAGCCACACAACCTTCGCCATTAGCACCACCCCCACCACCGAGGTTGATGCTGTGGTTTTATACCTTTTCCAATACTTTTCCATCTATATACACAGATAGTATACATACATATGTACACATATACATACGTATAAATATATGTATACTTTGTATATGTTTATATATATTTATATGAACACACATATATATCTATGCTATGCTATGCTATGCTATGTGTGATTTTCCACCACCGAACCGAAACACAATCGAATTGAATCGAATCAAATGGAAGGGAAAGGCAAGGAATGGAATGGAACCGAAAAGAGACGAACCGAATCCAAGAGCGTTATCCATCCATCCATCTATCTTTCTATCTATCTATCTATCTCATCTCCAGCTTACCCTGTGAGTCTTGTATTAAAACTAATCCATCAAATTGCTTTTGGGGTAACCCACAACTACAACGATAATGGGCTTGTTGTTTTTTGTAGCTGCTGCTTCTGCTTCTGCTTCAGCCATAGTCGTCGTCGTCGTCTTCGTCGTCGTCATCGTCTTCGGCTACGAGTATTCTTGTTATTTCAACGAACCAAAACCCAATCCAATCCCACCAAACCCGGGCAGACCAGGCAGCAATACTTCAACTTACAGACAGATATATGTACACACGACGAGTATCTCGATTCGATTCGATGTGATGTTATATATGTGTGTGTGTGTGTGTGTGTGTGTGTGTGTGTGTGTGTGTGTGTGTGTGTGTGTGTGTGTGTGTGTGTGTGTGTGTGTGTGTGTGTGTGTGTGTGTGTGTGTGTGTGTGTGTGTGCATGTGAATGTGTGTGCGTCTGTATTGGGAAAGATGTTGGCATAGACTGGATTTTTCTGTACACGATACTCTCGTATATAGCCCATCGAAGTTGCTATGGCACTTCGCTAACGGATGTATGTATCAAATATAATGAATGTCCCAAGAGGCCCCCAGAGACCGGACCAACTAAACATTGTATACCGCGAACAAAGCATCAGCATCAGCATCATGCATCGGATGCGAACGACGACTCCGCATATCGTACGTATATGGAGTAACCATAGGAAACTTGTTTAGATTGGCGTGATACGATACCAAATGTATGTATGGTTACAAGCCATAGCCATGCAGCTGGGATGGACCCAAACAACAGATTGTCGAGAGTCAACAGTGGTAGCTTCAGCACAAAAGGATCCTTTTATAACACTCGTATTTAACCTCTCAACAATAGCTATATAGATAATCCATTTGGGGACCTTTCATGATCAGCTGGTAACCCCATTAACAGGGTCCACACTAATAATGATTATGGAGTCGAAAAAAGTCAATAGTAATACCCAAAAATAGGTATAATTGCACCCATATGTGTGTGTGTGTTTAGTCAGGTATCGAGCGTATATAGCGCATACATATATATCTATCTCAAGCAAATAGATACCGAAATTCCAAGCGCATATCGTCAGACCCAAAAACCAAAACCACTCACCCACCTTAAATGGTTGATATCTGTATATAGCACATACATACATATATATATATATAGATGTCGAGTAGGGGAGAGTGAGTGATAGACCCCATAGCGGGCTCTACGTATACACGTATGCCCGAAAAACCCATCAGAGAATTCTCTATATACACAAAGCCCCAAACTCAGACCCAGACCGACCAGGCTCCATCACCATCACCATCATCAGCCCCTGAAGCGACCGCGAACGCCCCCAAGAAAAACCCCAAACGTAGGACAAGAGCTTCGGGTCAGGTTCGGCTTGGATCGGATCGGGTCGGGTGGTTCGTGTATCGCATCGCTGCGGGCTAACAGCCAGATTGTCAGAGGAGAAGAGGAGACACCACCCACCACCACCACCACCACCCTCGACTATCCGACGATATGTCGCTGCAGTCAGCGTTAGCGTCACCGTCGCAGTCGCAGTCACTGCGTATTTGTTTGGCACGTCTTACGCTGACGCTGGCGTTAACGTCGACGTCAACGGCACAGCGCGGTTCAAGAGGTGCTCTTGCGCCCGTCCTTGCGATGTCTGTTGCTGGCGCTGGCGGTGGCGATGGCGTTGCTTCTGCTGGCTGCTTTCTGTTTGGGATTAAGTATTTCCTATAGATGGGAAAAACGAGTCGGTCGGGGTCGTTCGTCGAGTTGGTTGGGTTGGGTTTGGTTGTTGCTTGTTGGTTGTCGTATTTTTCGTACACTTCACTCTGAACGTTCGTCCGAAGCGGTTCTCGCAGCGCGTGTTCCGTAACCGTTTCAAATCGAGTGGTGCTCTGTGCTCTGTGCCCGGAGTATTCGGTTACCATCAGCATATCGTATATCTTTAGGATAGCCCAAGGAATACGTACGTCTCTTCGTGTTGGATATATCCGGATCCCAGTTTCCGGTTGCTCTGGAAATGTAAGTAACGGAAGTGTTTCAGTAACGTGCTTCGGGTGTAAACAAACGGGGTCTTGAGATTCTGTCGCCGTCGCTGTCGTTATCGCTGCTGCTGCTGCTGTTGCTACTGCCACCACTGTTTGTTGTTTGTTGTTGTTTGCAATTAAAAAAGCAGCATTTGCATGCCGCCAAAAGGGATCTCTCGCTGTCGAGTGCCTCTGTGGGAGTATCTGTGTGTGCCTGTGCCTGTGTGCCTGTGTATGTTTGTGTGGGTGGGGGGGTGGTGTGTGTCTGTTACCAGAGGATCCACTGGCAGTGCCTCGCTTCTGTTTTTGTTTACGTCTAAGACTGCGCACCAGCAGCGAAGTCAACGTCGGCAGCGAATTGTTTGGGTTTCCGTTTCACTTTTTTTTTTGTTTTTGTTTGTTTGATTTTCGCTGTTCGTTCTTGGTGTGTGTGTGTGTGTGTGTGATAAGGGGACATTGGCCCGCAGATTTGGCGCCAATTGAATAAACGTGCTGCTGCGGATGTCCTTGAAATTGACATCCATCCACGCACTTTTCAAGGCCAAGGACCCACCAATTCCCCATGGGTGGGCTAACATTTAACCCTAATGAATGGAATCAATAGGCTATCTTTTGTTTTTTTTTTTTTTTTTTTAATAAAAAGCTCTATAAGCCAAGTGCAGCATACATATGTATATAGAGACTTCTGTATTCCAGAATAATTTCGCCAAAATATGAAGTTTTTCCACTGGAAACATTAGGCCAATAAGCTATCAAAGATCAAATAACCCCATCTCATGCCTGTCTGCAAGCTATATGGTGATTTTTTTGGTTTTATTTCCCATGAGTATATGTACGTTTCCCCCGTAAAACACACACAAAAATCCGTTTATGCTATTAAAGCAACAAAAATGGTCCAGCCAAGGCCACCTTGAACCCAACCCGACTGCTTCAGATATAAGATAAATAAGTAAATGCCCAATCCCATGAGTATACCCATACCCATACCATTAGCTATGAGGAAAAGGAAAACCAATCGCAAGATTACCTGAGACATCGTGAAACGAACGAACGAACGAAACCCAAAAAACTACAAAACTAAATCTCTTGCAGAGGGACAGAGCAGGGGGGGGAGAGCCAAGCGAACTGGAATTGGATATGAAATCGGAATACTTCTGCTACTTCTAGCACAGTACAGTAGAACATAAGAGTAGAGAAAAACAGACAAAAGGCACTGCTCTGCTGCGGTGGTAGGTACGGTACGAGTACGAGTACGAGTAGAACGAATGTAGAACGTAGAACAGAACAGAGCAGAATAGAACTTCCTAGGCGAACGAACAATGGCAGTCGCTGCCTGGGAGATACAGATACAGAGATATGTACAAAAGACATGTAGTCAACAAAGAGAACCCAAACTGAGCCCAGACTATGGTTGAGGCTGGGTCTGGGTCTTAGTCATGGTCTGGGTCCGGGAAATCATCGTGATTACGACTGATGATAATGACGCTGCAGGAAATTTCACGAAGACCCCAGAAGGAGAAGCAGCCGCAGTAGCAGCATCAGAGCAGAAGGCTGAGATGCCAAGGAAACCATTAGGTGGATGGATGGAGGGTGGAAGAGAAAGACAGCTCCCAAGGGCAGGCGGTGCGGCGTGGTGCGGTAAGGATGTTGGGAAGGAAAGACGAGGGACAACTCTCGAGGCGATTAAGATAAAGTGCCAATCGATATAAGGGAAAGAAAGCGAACTGAACTGGGCGAAAGATGTACTTGTAGCTACAGCCTCAGCCTCGGCCTCAGACACATCAACATCCACATCCACATCCGAGCCGAACCGAACCGAACCGAACCGAACCGAGTATATATAGCCATAGTAAGAGCCATAGCCATACCCATAGCCATAGTTAGAGCCATAGTAAGAGCCATGCCATAGCCAGGCAGGCGACATAAAAGGAAATATAAAACCATTTATAAAGCAAGTCAGTCAGGGGAGATTTGAATTGGAATTGATGGTGTAGTGCACTCGACTATGTCTCTCTCTCTCTCTGTGTGTATGTGTGTGTGTATAGCCTATGGCTGATGGTGTGCGTATTGCCGCACGAAGAGCATAGACGAAGCGCAGTCGCGTTGTGTGTCAAGGTGCGAGTATATCTTTAAGATGGTGAGTAGTGGAAGGGTTCTTTCGTTTTGTCTTGTTCTTGTTCTTGGGTTTGGGTTTCGGTTTGGGTTTGTGTTTGGGTTCGGTTGCTGCTGCTGCTGCTGCCAAGAAGTTTCCGGAGCAAAAACTTTGCCAAAGTTAAGTGAACAGCTGCCTGAGGAGGAAGCAGCAGAAGACTGCTTGCTTTCTGTGCGAGACAGAAAAGGATGGACGGATAGAGAGACAGGGAGAGGGCGAACAGAGACAGTGAACCACCCCTAACCACGCCGGCTCACACAGCAAACTGAAAGATAAAACCCAATTCCGTAAATCCATGTTGACAAAAACAACATGAAAGGTAGAGATAAAAAGCTGTGGAAGGGGGGGAAAACCGAAACAGAAACAGACTTTAACCTAAGCAATGGAAATTTCGATTAGTTGGCCCGATTTTCGACGAACGAAACGGAGAAACGGACATGCTGTTCGTATTAAGTCATCTCTCAGTCGATGGATGCGATGCGTTGCGACGATTTGCTAATCCAAAGACCGGCTCTGACTCAGGCAGGTGGGTCTCGGGTCTGGGGTCTCGGTTCTCGGCTCCCGCATCTCGTGTCTTGTGTCTCGAATCGTTTCGTTCGGTCGAAACTTGTACATACCCGTACGTAGTCGTGACTCAGCAGAGATGTAGTATCTCGCCCTCTCCTAAGCCCTGGGGGCGGACAACAGAGCCGGGGGCGCGGCCAAGTCGTTCACTTTAGCCAGGCGTCTCTGTTACTTCTATCTCAATCTGTCTTTGTATCTGTATGTATTAGTAGGTGTCTCTGTCTGCGTGTGTGTGTGTGTATGTGTGTATGTGGGTGTACTCCCCGATATAATAGAGCGTCGTTCGAGGTATGTCTGATTCTGGTTCTGGTTCTGGTTTTTTGGGGCGCTGCGACTGGGAAATGTATCGATTTCTGAGCGTTTCTATAGGGAGGAATCTCTGCTTCTGTTTGGCTGTGCGTGGCGTGCTCTGGGTGTGTGGTATCTGTATCTTTTAGGGGAATGGTGCTGTCGTATTCTTCTTATGTATTCCATTATATCTCTCAAGTGTCTCTGTGTGTGCAGATGCTATGATATGCTTCAGAAGACCCTCGAGGTCGACATGTGTAGATAGATATATATGTACATATACATCCCTATATACTTGTGTACTTCGGGGTTTGAATAGTTCGATGCGTCAGATGTGCTCGAGATCCGAGTTGGGTCGGATAATAGTCGGATGCTTGCTTTTTCAGAGAATTCATTATAAATGTATAATTACTACTGTCCTTCTGGGTATTTATGATTCATAGACAAAGTCCATCACTTATATGGGACTTTCGAGAAGCGAATAGAAATTCAAATAAATGAACACCTGTTGACTTTTTGGCGCCAAATCGTGTTGCTGTTTATCAACACTGTCGCTCAGCTGAAAATGTAACGGGAAAACAAAATAAGCGGCAATTGTGCTTTTCTTGTGCGTGTTAAAATCATTTACAATAACAATTCAGTGACATTCCAGCTAACAAAGTCTTTTCTTCTCTTTCTTTGCAGTTTTTGGTGGACGTTGAGGTTTCATTTTTTTTTCTTTTCCTTCGGTGGCTTGGCGGCGCATTAAGCAACGCCAAGACAAAATTTATTAAAAATTCGGGGCATACAGAACAACGTTTCCGGAATGCCGACCATTCGGCGTTGCTGCATCATCGGCTGCATGTCCAATTCCCGGCAGCATCCGAGCATGCAGTTCTTCGCCTTTCCACGGCCGGAGAGTCCATTCCACAAACTCTGGAAGGAGGCGTGCCACGCTTCGCTGCGCAGGATCATACCCTTCAAGAAGCCCGTGGTGTGCGCCCTTCACTTCGATCCCAGTGTCCTAGGTGGACGACGGCTACAGTCGAACGCGCTGCCCACGCTGCGCTTGGAGGTGCCATCGAATATGGCCGCTGTGGAGCAGCAGGCGATGGTGGAGGAGATCGAGCGCAGTCGCAAGTGCGCTTACATCAATGCCGTCGTGTACGAGTGGTTGGTGCGAGCCAACATCAATCCCCAACTGCGTGGCAGTATCACACATGGCATGATCAAGGATAAGGCTGAGACCGCCCGTCAGGTGATCGGCAGCACATCTTTTATTGCCGACAATCGCTGGCTGAACCGGTTCCGCGAGACACATCTGCAGGGCTTTGCCCAGAAACTGGCCAGCAATCAGCTGAAATCCATGGGCACTTCCCTCTGGATTCCCGATATTGTTCACGACCTGCAGCACCTGTTCCCCCCGGCCAGTGCTGAGCGTGTCGCCAAGCTGGAGGAGATGCCGGAGCACTACATGAGCTACATGCAGCAGTATGGCGAGTACGAGGAGGATGACGACAGCATGGACATCAAGGAACAAAGCTATCAGGAGCAGCAGCAGCAACAGCACTTTGCTCTGCAGCAGCAGCAACAGCATCTGCAGCAGCAGCATCAGATGAATCATCCATGGCCGCCGTTTCCGGGACATCCATCACATCCCCCCCATCCGGGCTTCACCAGTTTTAACGATTACTACTTCGAGCGCCACCAGCAACAGATGCAGCAACAGCTTCAGCAGCAGCAACAGCAAATGCATCAGCCGCAGTTCCCGCCAATGACGGGTCCTGCGCCACAACCCCAAAGGGAGCCATTTCAACCACAACTGCCACCGAATGTTGCGCCCAAGCGTGCTAGTCCCTTCCAGCCAGTTCAGTTGGCCAAGCACCCAAAGATAGAGTCCGCGACAGACATGGAAGTGCAGGAAATCAATTGCTCGACAATCTCGCGAGGATCGCCATTGCCCCTGGCTGAGTCCACACAAGCCACGCAGGACCTCACCGAACAGACGGCCAATCTACGGCTCCCCAGTCCCAAGGAGCAGAACAACAACAGCAGCGGAGGGCGCGACAGCGCCAGCAGCAAGGAGAATGCTCCCAAGGCGAACGGCGGCATCAGTGGAAAGTCCACTCCAGCCCACTCCACCAAGAGCAACCACTCTCCGGCGCAGCCATCCACATCGGCGCCAGCTTCGCCCAAGAAGATCTCCAATAGCAGCAGCAGCAGCTCTGGCAGCCAGACAAATGGTCACACATCTCCAGAACCCGAGTCGAATGCCTTGGCCATTACGAACGTGCTGAAGGAACTCGACAGCTACACTGACGCTCTCGAATATCTGAAGCCACTCGAGGATTTTGTGCTATTCAAAGAGAACTTTCGAGCCATTGGCCTGCTCTCGCAATTGGAGTTGGTACTGCGCAAGGGCGACAAGGGCACCCTGGTCGAGGGATAGAGGGTTGCGGCGGACGCTATTAAATGACAAACACAAAACACAAATGTGATGAACAGTGTACATAAAAAAGTATCTCGTAGATTACTGAAATATGTAGTATTTTTTTTTTTTTTAACTACTATTAACTAAATTACGTAATTTTACAACCATGACTCAAAATAAATTAAACTAAACAAATCATTAAATTATTAATTATAAAAATAAGAATATAGAAATTTGCGTTTTATTGTGCCACAACGGTCAAGCGTCTAATTGTTACCTGGCAGCACACTACAAGATGGCTGACTAGTTTATTCATCCTGCTAAATTTTACATCCCAGCTAATCCTCCGATGCTAATTAATGGAACAGCTATGGAGAGCCAGGAAGGAAATAAACTGCAAAACTTCGTCTATACCGTAACCGTTTTGCATGAGAATCGCAAGTTGTGCGCAAGCAGCAAGGCTGACACAGCTTCATTAAAAGATCAGAAGCAGTCCCAGAGGACGACAGTGCAAGGATAACAATGTCCCCGCAGCAGCCGGGGCTCTCCAAGACTTAGAGTATTTAAGTATGAAAATATATAAATATAAAATATGCATATCAATATATATATATAAAATATATATTACATATATGCTAAAGGAAAAAAAAAGATGTGGAATTTGCATTGCTGCAAGTTTTCCGTTATATATTCCGCATCTGGCAAACTTGCTGTTCGAGATTATCAGCTTCTTGCGATGCGGTCACACTGCGCCAATGTTTACGTTTTTTTCTTCATTGGAAAAAATAGCCCATATTGTTGCTAAACGTATATTGTTCTCTCTTCGCTTGTAGCAATAACAACAAATGTCGCTGCTGGAACAGTACGAGCAGCAGTATGCGGCTCTGATTGCGGAGATAACAGCGCATATCGGACGATTACAGCAGCAAAGCAGCAGCAGTGAGTGGAGTGAAAGATATATTTTCGCACATACATATGTACACACGCAGTGGGGTGATAATCAATTTTCGTGTAATCCTGCAGGTGACCGTCATGAGCTATGCAGTAAAATCGATAGCAGCCTGCCGGAGGCCCAGGAGCTGCTGGAGCAGATGGGGCTGGAGGTAAGAGAGCTGAATCCAGCACAGCGAAGCAGCTTCAACAGCAAGCTGCAGGTGGCTCAAGCCGAGCTGCGACGCCTCCAGGCGGAGTACAAGCAAACCAAGGATAAGCAGCGAGCGCAGCCAAACGCCTTCACAACCTTGGACTTAAGCGGAACCGGGGACTTTTACGAGGATGTGTCCATTAACAATGACCAGCGACAACGCCTGCTAGACAATTCGGAGCGGATTGAACGAACTGGCAATCGACTGACCGAGGGATATCGGGTAGCCGTAGAGACCGAGGCTCTGGGCGCACAAGTACTGAACGACCTACACCATCAGCGCGAGGTCTTGCAGGGTGCCCGGGCACGTTTGAGGGAAACAAACGCCGATCTCGGCCGTGCCTCCCGCACCCTGAACACCATGGTGCTGAGGGCTCTGAGAGAAAAGGTCGTTTTATATGGGGTTGGTGTTTGCTTTGTGGTGGCTGTGGGTGTCAGTCTCTATCTCACCTTTGCCCCGAGTTCCTCGGCCGCCACCTCATAGTAAACCTGATAGAAACCAATTGATATGAATGTTTTTTTCGAGTGTAGCTTATCACTAGTGACATATGTTGACGCATTCCTGTTTTGTGAATCGATTATTTATTATTTGTTTAGAATATCTTACGTTAATGAGTATTCAGTGTGTGAAGGAAACATCCCAATGGGCTAATCCTAGTGGAATAAAGCTGCAAAGACTTACGCACTAATGCACTACATATGTACGTGTAGTTTATATTTGGCATTACACGGCGCCTAGATACTACTACTCCTACTCCTATTCTATGACTCATGTTAAAAGTTTGGTGTTTCGTGTTCATATTCGGGACGTATTTTGCATTAATTCGTACAAAAAAAAAACATAACCACCTACAATTCGCATCGTTAATAAATATAAAGTAAAAAAATAAAAATGCATTTCTGCTCGCATTGAGTCTGGCTGTGGGACGACGTCCGTCTTTAGCCAAACTCAATGTTCCCCAACTGCTAGCAGCTGCACGAGGAGGCCTCCTCGTTGACCGTCGGGTCACTGGCCGTGTCAATTTTGAAGCTCTTCTGCTCGAGGGCCTGCAGCTCCATTTTGGAGCGATTGGCATGCACCAGCTGTCGCGATATATCGCGAAACATTTCCTCAACACCCGCCCCAGTGCGACAGGACGTCTTGTAAGTGGCGCTGATCAGTGAGTGGCACTGCTCGCAAAAGGCTTCCACTTCCTCGTCACTGACTTCCGGCTCACGGCCCTCCAAGTCGCTCTTGTTGCCGCAGATGAAGATTTTCGCATTCTCCGCATACGTAACAATATCCAGCAAGTGCTGCGATAGCGAGTGAAAGGAGGCGGCATTGTCCAGGGCGAAGACAAGTATTGCACCCTCTGCGAATTTATAGTACGAAGAGGTCACAGACGCCACACGCTCCATGCCGCCAGTGTCCCACAGTTGGAGCTGTCAATAATCAGAAAATGAGCAAATTATTTTGGAGACATGCACACCACACACCTTAATCTGCTTGTCGCCCACATCGTACTCCCGATCAATGTGATCCAGGCCCAGTGTGGATTTGCGGTCCGTCTCCGTGACGAATGTGTTGTTGGTGAAGCGGCGAAACAGCGAACTCTTGCCGACGCCATAGTCGCCGCAGAGGATCACCTTTTGCTTGGGTATGCGCACAATTGCCATTAGTATGCTGAAAATTCTGTTTATTGCTAATTAATTAAATTATTTCGCAGCACCAGACACAAAAGAGGAAAACAACGAAGCCCAAACAGCTGTTAAGTGGTTACGGCGCTGCCAGACCGATAAAAGTTCAAATTCCGCAGAGGTGATTACGATAACCGTTTAGGCGGGCGCTGAATAGATAAGAATTTCCCTTTAAATGTAGCCCCATGCCTCGGCTATGGCCAAAGTGGCTTATGAAGATGACGAGCCTGGTAGTAATATTTCTTGCGTGCTTCGCGGCCTTGGCACATGGTAAGTCGCGTCCATAAATCACCGCCTCGCTATCTCTCAGACAAACAAATGTAAACCGTAGGCAAGGCCGGATATGGACCGGGGGAGCAGGATTGGGGGTTCGTCGACGTACGTCCAGGAGCCCACATGTTCTACTGGCTTTATTACACCACAGCCAATGTATCCAGCTACACGGAACGTCCCCTGGCCATTTGGCTGCAGGGCGGACCGGGTGCCTCGTCTACGGGCTATGGCAACTTCGAGGAACTGGGGCCCGTCGACCTGTACGGCGATTACCGCAACTGGACCTGGGTCAAGGACATGAACGTGATGTTCATCGACAATCCCGTGGGCAGCGGCTACAGTTATGTGGACGGCACGGCTTACCACACGGCCACCAACAAGGAGATTGCCCTGGATCTGGTGGAGCTGATGAAGGGTTTCTATAAGCTCCATCCGGAGTTCGAAGCGGTTCCCCTGCACATCTTCTGCGAGAGCTATGGCGGCAAGATGGCCCCTGAGTTCGCCCTGGAGCTGTACTATGCCAAGGAGCGGGGCGAGGTGAAGAGTAATCTGACGTCCGTTGCGTTGGGGGATCCGTGGACATCGCCAATTGACTCGGTTCTGGCTTGGGGACCCCTGCTCAGGGAGATGGGAATCGTCGATCACGACGGCTACGAGGCGATTTCGGCTGCGGCAAACTTTACTGCCGAACTGGTGGCAGCAGAGCGCTGGATCCAGGCCACTGCTCAGTGGGGCAACACCCAGTGGGAGGTGATGAAGGCCTCCAAAGGTGTCGACTTCTACAATGTCTTGAAGGAGACCCTCGGCGACCGATTCCAGAGGCAGCTGGCCATGACACCCGAAGGTGAGTGCCTGAAAGTAGTACTAAAGCCCTGATCTGATTTAAAATGGATCTCCTGCTAGAGCGACAGTACCGCACCATGGTGAAGTTCGACATTGACGAGGATCGCGACCAGCTGCTGGAGGATCTGATGCGCGGCCCTGTGGCCGAGACCCTGGGCATACCCTCGAATGTTAAGTGGGGACAGCAGAGCAGCAGTACCTTCGACATACACCGAACGGACTTCATGAAGCCTGTCATTCATATTGGTAAAGAACTCCTTCTAAATAGCTAGTTGATCTCTATACCAATCTGCACTCTACCATCTACAGTAAACGAGTTGCTGGAGAAGACTCCGCTAAAGGTGGGCGTGTTTTCTGGCGGCCTGGACCTAATCTGCGCCACGCCCGGCACCGTCAACTGGATAGCCAAGCTGGACTGGAGCCGAAAGAGCGAGTATCTGGCTGCCCCGCGCACTGCCATCACCGTGGATCGCATTCTGGAGGGCTATCAGAAGACTGGCGGAAACTTCACCATGTTCTGGATCAACCGATCCGGCCACATGGCTCCCGCCGATAATCCAGCCGCTATGAGCCATGTCCTGCGGGAATTCACAACCTTCGGCTAGAGCAGACCGAGCCATACTACAGCATAATGTTCATAAATAAAGTGTTAAAACCCAATTTTGGTTCTGTCTAGATAAAGTATGATGTGCGGCTTAAAGGCTTTCACAAATTTTGTGACAAAGATTTGCTAAAATTGAGAAATGTCAGAGAGATAATTGGCAATAAGCCGCGTCATTGTCATCACCAGCGCCATCCAATCTAAGGGTCATAAATAGTGATAGCCGTATGCCATTCCCACTTGTAGATTATAAACTCTGTTCAAAGAGATATGTGTGCCGTGTCGTCTGCGTGCGGCGTTGGTTACTTTCGTTGGTCTTTGCCTGGCCAGCGATCAGACAGTAGTCGAACTGCCAACCGATCGGTTGGGCTTCAAAGGTATTTCACATAAAACTTCGAGCTAGCGAGAAAACTGGTGCAACCCAACCATGGCTCGTCTTCTTATCACCGCAGTAGCGCTTTGTCTGGCGCTCTTCAGCTGTGGCTCTGTCAACGGTGAGTGTCGCCCTAAATTGATTGGATTGGAGCCAGAAACACTTTGTATTCCGATCAGAAATGCTGCGTTAGGTGTTAATGAACGAGAAAGTTATCCAACAAAAAGCACTCTTTTTTTTTGTGTGTGTTAGAAAGAGCAGAATCGACCATCTGAAGCACAGATAGAGAATAGTCGAAGGAATTGAAATATGAACTTTTCTTGAAACCCAAGATTAGTTAGCTTTATCGTGAACGTCGAGTGGATGCTTCAGGTTCCTTAATTGGGGCATAAAACTTTCTAGTGTCCGATTAGAGTCAAGTGTTCCAGAGAAATCAGTACTTATCTTTTAATTTTGATTTTAATTTTAATTAATATGGTAAACTGATTGACTAGTCTTAAATATATATCCAAGATTGCAGCAGAAGCTGTTCGCCTGTAGATCCCACTAAAACCTTCCTTGATTCACAGCCCGTCAAGGATATGGACCCGGAGAACAGGACTGGGGATTCATTGATGTGCGAACGGGCGCCCACATGTTCTACTGGCTCTACTACACTACGGCCAATGTATCCAGCTACACGGAACGTCCCCTGGCCATTTGGCTGCAAGGCGGACCCGGTGCTTCCTCCACGGGCTATGGCAACTTCGAGGAGCTGGGACCCCTGCATCTTGACGGCAGCTACCGCGAGTGGAACTGGGTCAAGGACATGAATGTGATGTTCATCGACAACCCCGTGGGTAGTGGGTTCAGCTACGTCGACAGCTCGACGTACTATACGACGACGAACAAGCAGATCGCTCTGGATCTGGTGGAGCTGATGAAGGGCTTTTATGAGAATCATCCGGAGTTCAAGACTGTGCCTCTGCACATCTTCTGCGAGAGCTACGGCGGCAAGATGGCCCCTGAGTTCGCCCTGGAGTTGTACTATGCCATTCAGCGCGGTGAGATCGAGAGCAACTTGGTGTCGGTCGGCTTGGGTGATCCGTGGACATCGCCAATCGATTCCGTTCTCTCCTGGGCTCCGTTCCTCCTTCAGCTGGGCATTGTTGACCAGGACGGCCATGACAAGATCGCGTCTTCGGCCTCATCGACCCAGAAATATGTAGACCGCGAGATGTGGACCCTGGCCACACTTCAGTGGAGCTCCACGCAATCGGTGGTGCTCCGTGAGTCGAAGGGCGTCGACTTCTACAATGTGGAGAAACCGACTCTTGGCGATCAGTACGTGCTGAGGTCCTTGGCCATGAGTCAGGAAGGTACGATCAACAGGTTTATGCTCAATGAAAAAACAGTTTTTAATCATTTCTTCTGGCAGAGCTCATGTACCGCACTTTGGTGCACTACGACATTGACGAGGATCGGGACAAGCTTCTGCAGGAGTTGATGCAGGGACCCGTCACCAGGGCCCTCAACATCACTACCGGCGTGAAGTGGGGCGCACAGAGCAGTGCAACCTTCTCGGCCCTAATGGGTGACTTCATGAAGCCCGCCGTCGACATTGGTAAGTGATGACTTTTGCCCTTGCCCGGGCCTAGATCTTCTCTGATGCAGCGGAACCCTCCTGCTTTCAGTGGGCGAACTGCTGAGCAACACCACCGTCAGGGTGGGTGTATTCTCCGGCGGCCTCGACCTGATTTGTGCCACCCCAGGCGCTGTCAACTGGATTGCCGACATGGAGTGGACGGACAAGGCGTCCTACCTGGCTGCTCCCCGCGTTGGCATCACCGTGGACCGTGTCCTCGAGGGCTACGAGAAGACGGCCGGCAACTTCAGCATGTTCTGGGTGAACCGGGCCGGACACATGGTGCCCGCTGACAACCCCGCCGCCATGTCTTACATTCTGCGTAAATTTACCAACTTTGGTTAGACATTAAGCGGGCTTACACATGTCAATAAAAAACTACGATTATATCAGATGCAGGGCGTTTTTATTCGTCAGTAATACCCAGACGGAAGCGTTTCCGACCCCATAAAGTATATATATCCATATACTCATATTTTTGAGCAGCATCAATATCCATTATCTTCTTTGACGCCTAGTTCTCACAAATCTCCATGGATTTGTATAAACGATACATTAAATGACGACTAATTAATGCACATATACAAATCAAATGTGAAACACAAGAAACAATTTGTTTTCGACTTTTCCTGAGTTTTTAAAAATTACAAACCGCAAAAATTAAATATTGAATTTGAAAGCTTGATTTTGCACAGACGGTAAGCTGAAGCTACAAAGTGTTCAGGTCCAATTTATAGCTGCATTTATAAACTTTTCAGAATTGCATAGATTATTAGAACCAAATGTAAGATACGAAAGTTATAGAAAAAAAAGTAGCATTAAAAGAAAAACACATTATTATTTTTATTTATTTATTTATTATTTATTTATTACTATTATTTATTTATTTATTATTATTTATTTATTTTTATTTATTTTTGGCTATCAAAAAAGCGTTATTCATTAAAAATGTTTAAAGCCCCAAAACTATCAGAAAAAGTCGATTCGGTTTAATTCGTTGAGAAAAAAAGAAAATTGGGATTTTGTTGCCAAGCGTTTATTGAATTTTGTGCGATCAGATCGGATGAACTAACAGTAAAATTGTCGCATGCGCAGAAGCAGCCACACTCACACACAGACACAGCCGCACACACACGACCATAGGCTAGCGTATTTTTTCAACCCTCTCTCCGCATAGCTGCTTTTTGTTTTGTTCGTTCGCCCTGCGTCGCTTCTCTCTAGGTTCTCACTCTCTTTGTATCAGTTACTTGCACGCTTATCAGCGAAATACAGGCCGGCGCAGAACGCGATTCTCTTTTCCACTCTCTCGATTGCGGACGCCACGCTGCGCATTCGCCAGACGGAGAACAGAGCAACGTACACCGCGGCCAAGGCACAAAGCAGCTATTTTTATATTAACCGTTCTAGTCGACACAACACAACCAACACAGCGCGATGCGTGCAGCTGAGCGTCGTTGAAAAACCATAGAATACTATAATCGACAGCGCACTGCACTTGGTTGGTGGCCACGAGAAAGGTTGCTGAAAATTTTAGATGAACTCGAGGCGGAAAATGAAATAAATCGGATAGAAAGAAAAGTGTCGCTGGCGACGTTTTCAAACAGTCAACGCGCATAATCGTAGCCACCATCCATCGCAGCGCACACACACACACACGAACTCAAACGCGCTACACTCACATACATAGCGCTTGGATGTGTTTGTGCTTGTGAGAGAGCAAAAGAGGGTGAGTGGGCGCAGCAAAACAACTGTAAATTGTGTCTTGCCACATTCGCCAGAGGCGGAGCTAAAGCAGCCACAAAATGCGGATTCGGGAAAAACGCAGAAAGGAAAGGGAGCAAAGGAGCCAGGCGGCCCAGGCACAAGCACAGGCCTCCAGAAAGGATGACAAGAAGGACAAGGTGAGTCGATAATGATGCACTGAGTGCGGCCCCCAGTTCACGCTATTTGTTGTTCCCAGGTAATCGACGTAGATGCCGTCGTGAGGCCCAAAGGGCCGACACTAAGTCCGAGGTCATTCACCCCTACGCCTATGCTATCTGCCGCCGAGAAGGTGGCCTTCGACAACCGCATCAAGCGCAAGAACGTCCTCGCTCTCAACGAGAAGGTGGCCGCCCTGCGGGAGTACGATCGCCTGCCGGTCTACAAACACGTGGGTCGTCTGTTCAACTGCAGTCCGGACCAGATCAAGCGCATCGTGCAGCAGCGTCAGGAAATCATGAACGCCTGGGAGCAGCGGACGCGACGCACCCAGGACGCACGCACGATGGAGACGAAGACGGTGAGGGTATCAATGCTGGGCAAGGCAGTCTACGACTGGATACGGCGCATGATGTACTACAAGGACTTTATCATCTCCGACGGCCTTATTCAGAAGATGGCGCTGCAGTTCAAGAGCTCCATGGGGCTGGCCAACTTCTTCCCCCACCAGGAGTGGTGCGACAAGTTCCGCAGTACCTACGGCATCGACAACAATGACACAAAGCTGCTGAAGATCGGCTACACCCAGAGTCACTCGGTCCAGATCAAAGACATTGTGAAGGACGTAAGGTCCGAGTGCATGCCCGAGGACAGCACCAACCAACAGAACGAAGATGGGGAGGACCAGGACGACGGAGAAGTGAGCCTGCCCAGTACGTTCAGCAGCCATGCTGGCGAGGAGGACGATGAGGTCGATGTGGATGGCGGCGACATTAGTGAGCGGGAGGAGCAAGACGACCAGGAGGAGGAGGAGGATGTGAAGCCATCGCTAAGCGAATTGAATCGGGCGCGTGCCGCCATCCACCCACTGCCTCAGTTGGTCAGGCTGCCTCTTCCGCTCAACACCAATACGCCGCCCGGAACGTCGCAGAAGGTGCTACTGGCCACGCCCATTCTCCCACCAGGAGCAAAGCCTCCTGCCGGTGGCGCACAACCAATGACCATGACCATCATACCGCTGGCTACATTGGCCCAGAGCATAACGAAGCGTCCGTCGCCGCAGCAGCCACAGCTGCCAGAGAAGGGTCCGATAGTGCCTGCGCCCATGGTCGAAATCAAGCAGGAAAAGGACATCAAAGCAGAACCCAAAGACCCCGAGGAGGAGGAGGAGGAGACAGAAACAGATAAGGAGGTAGCAGATGCTCTGGCACCATCCAAAGCACAACCTGATCCGGAGCCGAAACTGGATGCGGAACCTGTCGTGCGCATCAAGGAGGAGCCGCTTGGAGAAGATGAACTTGAGGACGATACTAACGGAGGCCGATCCAGTGTCACGTCGCTGGCCGAGGTCCTGGCCGCCAATGTGGAGAACGAAATGGAGTATATTGAGCAAATGCGCCAGCGCAGGCTGAGCCCGGCAACCGAGGCGATTCCAACGCTGCCACCGATGCCACAATTGACCATGGCACCGGCAGTCGCACGCCAAGGCATCAAGCGTCGTCAACCGCCGGTCTATGACGACAACAATAACGGCGGACAATCCACCAGCGGGACGAACGTCATCAGCTGCGCCGATGCACGAAAGTACCTGAAACTACTTGAGCAATTCGCTCTCCACAAGGGGAACTATCGTCTGATTGGCCTGATCACCCGAGCCGACGAGCTGATGCGAGAGGTGGACGACGCCTCATCGTAGGATAATTCAGGATCAGGGGAACCGTAATATGCTTCAGCCAAAGAGCAAGCCAGTCATAAGATTAGTTCGTAGCCAGGCATCTCGAAGATGCACTCAATCACTAGCCGTAAGGTAGATCTAGTTTGTACTCGAACCAAATACACTAAACCAAAATCATTACATGCCTTGCGTCATTGTTATAATCCCGATATGGAGTATAATTACCCATGTACATTGTACATATGTATATGTATATATATATATGGAATATATAGATTGGCATGCATGTGGAGGTGTGCATGTGGAGGTGTGCATGTATATATTGACACCTATTCATGGCCAGCACAAAAAGTCGGCTAAATATATGCGCCTTATGGGCAGTGCGCAGGTCTGCCCTTAGCTGCGGATGGATGGTGTTCCGGCCGGGCGGCCGTTCTCTCCCTCTCCCTAACGCTCGCTCTCCCAAAACCCAACACAATCAAACATCTGTTTTGATTGCACCTGAGCGTGTGTGTGTTCGTGTGAGAATGGTGAGCGCTGTCTGTGAGTGCGTGTCAAGAAACCATACATACACATATGTACATAGATATGTGCAATTACGCTCGAATAAAGTTGGACATTTGCATATGGCATGTCAATCATTCAATCCACATCAATGTAGAGGTTATTTCTCTGTGATCGGATCTCTACATAGTAATAGTAGCGTTTTATTATTGCAAAGCACTCAGAATGAATGCGAGATTCGTCTGTGTGAATGCTGTGCTTTGCGCATGTCTGCCCTTAGCCAGACGATGGTCTAAACTGGCATCTGGCCAGGCGGCGCTCTCCGGCCCACCATTGCGCCGGGTAGCTGCTTCACAAACATACATACATACATCCACGTGCAGTGTTGGGGCATTGCAAGGGACAGAGGGTGGTGACTAGCAATGAAAATTCTTACAAATTGTGGAATTCCAGATTCAAATTGTGCTTACGCAGGCTATCTGTATTATTGCGCATTTCCAGCCGTGTTCACATAAACCTGAGGCTGTTCTCAATGCGCGGTGCGGTCGTTGATTGATTGACTTGGCTCTGTATGTATTGTAGCTGTGTATGTTTGTGTGAATAGCGCACAACCAACCCTCGCCTCGCATACATGCACTACACAATCAACGCCGTCAGAAAACTAATCAATCATTCAATCGAACACTTACACACTCACACAAGCACACTGGTGCTGTTTTCGTCTACATCAGAGTCTCAGTTCATGATTGGTGCTTGAATCGTGAGGTCGGTCCAATTTTATCCATCGAGGGTGTTTTCGTCGACTATTATTTAAAACGGATTTAGAGATTGCAACAACAACAACAAGAACACACACACACACACAAACGGAATTAAATTCCAGGGTATGCATGCAAAAGTCAACGTGAATTTGTTTTTGTTTGCCGAATGTTTGGTATTTTCCAGCACTACCTTTTTGTTGTTGGTATTTTTATAATTTTCCAGAAAAAGAGTGGACATGCCAGCTAACAGCTGATGTGTATTTTTGTATTTTACAATAAATAATATATAAAATAATCATTTAGAAAACATGAGTGATAAGACATCAGGACTATAAAGACTTTACTTTTTTCGTAGCATTAGAAATTGTTGGATTAGCTTGCCCCCGCACTCGTTTTGAATACACCTACCAACGCAAATTGAATAATAATTTAACCGATCTTTTTGTTCGAAGATGACAACTTCTTTGCCTGACCGCTTCAGCGCTGGCAAGCGCCAGTTTTGGCGCGAGTTCTTGGCCCTCTATCAAGGAATGCCGCAGCTTTGGGATGCAAACCACGTCGACTACCGAAACAAGGAACTGAGGAACAAGGCCTACGAGCTGCTGGAGACGAAGCTGAGAGAGATCCAGCCGAATGCAACGCGCACTGAAGTTGGGCGTCGCATCAACATATTTCGGACGAACTACCGCCGGGAGCAAATGCGGATTCTGAAACAAAAGGAACTGGGATTTCATTCGGATCTGTGCAAGCCGACGCTTTGGTTCTACGACTATATGGGATTTCTCCTGACCCAGGAGTCATTTCAACAGGGCAGAACAAGAAAGGTTCGCGGCACGGCGACCACAAAACCAAAGACGATATTTGAGTTTGGAAAGGATGTGAGTGTAGAATATGTAAGACAATATTTGCAGTTGGTTTTATAATGGATTGTTTCCTTTCAGGCCTCGTCGGACCCATTGGATGCCGTGAGTGACTGGCCAACAAAGGAGACAATAGCCAGCTATCTGCCAGAGCAAGGTGCGCAGCGGTCAGAGGAGAGCTCGCTGCTAAGTCCGAAAATAGAGATCATCGAGCCTGACGGGGAACCCATGGATACCGATAGGCATACGCGAGACGACGATGTTAAACCGGAAATTTGTGGCTTTAACACATCCGACTGCAAAGATCGCAATGTCTCCACGAACGTAGCGTTGACTGTGGGCCGAGGATCAAATGGTACAGACGCCCATCCAGCTTTAAGCGAAGCCTCGGAGGTGCTGGCCAAATCGTGGGCTGTTCAGTATGAAGAGATGGCCCCGACGCAAAGAATCTTGGCGCGAAAAGCCATTGCCGATATTCTCTTTGAAGGCTGCATGGGCAACTTGCGAATAAACCGTGGCGAACAACGCAGCACAGTGGGAAACCATTTGTAGATCTTATAATTATAAAATTAGTTTAATAATATTCAAAAATCAATTTTAAGAGATGTAAATGCTGAAAACTATGTCGTTATAATTTTGAAACGGGTGTTTGATTTTCCCGCCCTAGACTCGGCGGCAGTGTTGCAAAGCGTAACATCGAGTTTCATACTACGGGCATTTTCACCAATTTGGCAGCTCAGTTATCATTATTCGCATTCCTAAAGTTGAAATTTATTGTTTTTCAAAAACCTCACAATCTAAGAGGAGGAACGCCACACAGTTCCACTTGTAAAGGACACAGCTGAACGCGCTGTTCATTTTCTTTTCTATTCTGAACAGCAGGCAGGCTGAACTGCAGAGTATGCAGAGCCGCGAGGGTCTGAGAAAAACCGCTTTGTAAGTAACATCCGACTGCCATTAAATTGAATTAATTCTATCTATGTATATACGTCCAGGAAGCATTTGTTTGCCTCTGGAGTGCACAATATCAAGATTAGAGACGGTCCGAATGGCCATTTCTTGTCAAAAAAATGGCAGGAAGAGATGAAGGAAAAGTTGCCTACCTCGTCATACAAGAACATAATGGCGTGGGTGGATTCCTGGATATCACGGCTAAATAGCCAGAATGAAGCTCATTCGAAAACAGCAACGCAGAAAGCTGCCAGTATAATTGAGCAACCAGCAGTCGGAGCAGCCGCAGACACACCTCCGCCTCTCGTCGTTGACCTCTGCAGCGACGAAGATGAAGACGGTGAAGAGACTTGCGAAATTCTAGGTGCGCAGCAATCAGAGGAAAATAGAGATCATCGAGCCTGACGGGGAACCCATGGTTACGGATAGGCATACGCGAAACGACGATGTTAAGCCGGAAATTTGTGGCTTTAACACATCCGACTGCAGAGATTGCAACGTCTCCACGAACATGGTGTTGACCGTGGGCAGAGGATCAAATGGTGCAGACGCCTATCCAGATTTAAGCGAGGCCTCTGAGGTGCTGGCCAATTCGTGGGCTGTTCAGAATGAAGAGATGGCCCCGACGCAAAGAATCTTAGCACGAAAAGCCATTGCCGATATTCTCTTTGAAGGCTGCATGGGCAACTTGCGAATAAACCGTGGCGAACAACGCAGCACAGTGCGAAACCATTTGTAGATCTTATAATTATAAAATTAGTTTAATAATATGCAAGAATCAATTTTAAGAGATGTAAATGCTGAAAACTATGTCGTTATAATTTTGAAACGGGTGTTTGATTTTCCCGCCCTAGACTCGGCGGCAGTGCTGCAAAGCATAACATCGAGTTTCACACTACGGCGTCCATAAAAATACCGCCACGAGTGGGAATTTTCACCAAGTTGGCAGCTCAGTTATTATTATTCGCATTCTTAAAGTTGGAATTTGTTGTTTTTTAAATGCATCAGAATCTGAGAGGAGGAACACTTGTAAAGGAAAACGCTGAACGCGCTGTTCATTTTCTTTTCTATTTTGAGCAGCCGACCAGGCGGAACTTAGGAATATGCAGAGCTGCGAGGGCCTGAGCAAAACCGCTTTGTAAGTAACATCCGACTGTCATTAAATTGAATTAATTCTATCTATGTATATACTTCCAGGAAGCATTTGTTTGCCTCTGGAGTGAAGAAGTTCAAGATTAGCAAAGGTCCGAATGGGCATTTCTTAACAACAAAATGCCAGGAAGAGATGAAGGAAAAGTTACCTGCCTCGTCATACGAGAACATAATGGCGTGGGTGGATTCCTGGATAGCACGGCTAAATGGCGCGAGAGAAGCTTCTTCGAAAACAGCATCGCAACAGGCTGACAGTATAATTGAGCAACCAGCAGTCGGAGCAGCCGGAGCATGCGCAGACAAACCTCCGCCTGTCGTCGTTGACCTCTGCAGCGACGACGATGAAGACGGTGAAGAGACTTGCGAAATTCTAGACAGTTTACTCGACAGTGAATCCAGCCTGTCAAAATCCCCGATAGTCATCCATGATGACGAGCTGGGCGATATACATCTTAACGACTACGCGGATCACCTAGATGGCAAGCTCGATATAGAGACTCTAAAGAAGCGTGCTGTTAACAGTCGGTTGAAAACGAAAACGATTACTAAAAAAGTGAGCCAGACTTCGATAAAGCAGTATTATAACAAAGCGAAGGGTCGAAAGAAGCTGAGAGCCGTTCAACCAAAGCCGCAAGCTAAAAAAAACAATCATCCTCAAAAAGCACAAGATGAATCCACCATGAGAGTCCTTCCTGATCAATCAAAACTAAAGCCCAAGGAAGTCAGGACCATCACCCCTCACAAGGCTCAAGAAAAGCCCACCATCACTAGCAAGGCACAGGAAGAACCCACCATAGAACTCCTCAAAGACCGATCAACACTAAAACCCAGCGAAGACAGGAGTACCATCGCCCCCCACAAGGCAGCAATTGAGCCCACCATAAAAGTTTACCATAACCGATCAAAGCTGAAAACCAAACAAAACAAGATCAAGATCGCCACTGGCCGGTCACCAGATGGACCCGCCGTGAGAGTCCTCCCTGATCAATCAAAACTGAAGCCCAAGGAAGTCAGGACTATCACCCCTCACAAAGCACAAGAAAAGCCCACCATAGGAGTCATCACTAGCAAGGCACAGGAAGAACCCACCATAGCACTCCTCACTGACCGATCAACACTAAAACCCAGCGAAGACAGGAGCACCATCGCCCCCCACAAGGCAGCAATTGAGCCCACCATAAAAGTTTACCATAACCGATCAAAGCTGAAAACCAAACAAAACAAGATCAAGATCGCCACTGGCCGGTCACCAGATGGACCCGCCGTGAGAGTCCTCCCTGATCAATCAAAACTGAAGCCCAAGGAAGTCAGGACCATCACCCCTCACAAATCACAAGAAAAGCCAACCATAGGAGTCATCACTAGCAAGGCACAGGAAGAACCCACCATAGCACTCCTCACTGACCGATCAACACTAAAACCCAGCGAAGACAGGAGCACCATCGCCCCCCACAAGGCAGCAATTGAGCCCACCATAAAAGTTTGCCATGACCGATCAAAGCTGAAAGCCAAACAAAACAAGATCAAGATCGCCACTGCTCGGTCACTAGATGAACCCGCCGTGAGAGTCCTCCCTGATCAGTCAAAACTGAAGCCCAACGAAGATAGGATCACCACTGGCCGGGCACCAGATAAACCTACCGCGAAAATCCACATTTACGAACCAAAACAAATGGTCGAACCAGACAAGATTCCCAATGGCAAGGCACAGGAAGAACCTGCCATAAGACTCGTCATTGACCAACCGAATATGAAACCCAAAGAACCCAACAGTATCACCATCACCCCTCAGAAGGCACAGGATAAACCCACCATAAGAGTACGCAGTGACCTAGTACTAAATAGTAACATTCCGAGCCCACTTGAAAAGACTCCCATGGTTAATGGGCCTGTAATGGGCCTACCTGCCAATCCTCCAGACTTCACAAGCTCATCCGGCAATCGGAAGCGAAAAGAGTGCGACACAAGAACAGAAATTGGTCAGAGCTTGGCCAAAAGACAAACCCTTGAGACAGTTCGTACCAATCCACATGTGTATCTTCAATTGCCAACAGTCCTGCTTCTCTTGGACCAGGTGGCACACTTCGCCGTTGGCCAAAAGAACTCGCAGGCGTTGATGCTTATTAAGCGGCTAAATCACAGCCTCCAGGTGGCCGAGCAAAATATCTGGAATGCAGAGAATCTCCGTCAGTAACAGAACCAGCGATCAACAAAAGTCGCACACTGTTCGTTCGGCCAGGATCGCATCGTTTACGTTTTGCTCTATTGAGTTTATTTGTAGATATTAAGGAATTTGTAGGCTTAGAGACACCTATATTTAATAGATATTTTTTTTTGAGGCCTTGTTATACGTGCATGTATTCATGTTATAATATATGCTCTTATATTTTGCCATCATTAAGTGCGTATTTTCTTAATTTATATATTTACATAAAATATGTATTCAAACTAAGAAATTGCACGCTGTTTCAGTCTCGTGTTGGATCTAAAATACTTTTTTTTCTCTTTAACAGCCCTTCAGCAGGTGCAAAAATATGTACAGTCAAAATAAAACACTTGTAAACGCAAATAAAAAACCCTTATGCTACAATTGAATCTACACCAAAATGAAAGAAGGGATTCTTTTCAGACCCAAAAGATGGGCTTGTATCTTTTACGAAGGACCTGACCTACCTGTTTGCATCGCACAATAGAAAGCATTTCTCCCACTGCGTTTACCCAAAGACTGCCATATTCTGGTCTATTGTGTATAAAAAATTCGTGATTATAAAATAACCCACCCTTGGAAATTACTTTTTTTTATGACGCCGTAAAGAATAAAAATAGGAAAAATAAAAAAATGGCCCAAACTGATTTTTGGCAAGTTTCTGCGCAGAGTTTTACCTATCTTTAAGATTGTTCTAGCATGGGCGACGCTCAGAACCGTCGATTAATCCTGAATCCTGATCAGGTAGAAATGCCGCTGGTTTCGAACACAATTTTAAATTTTGATTGCGCCAGGCATACCCCAGCCTCTAAATCCATTGAATCATATCATGGATGGCTATATCATTGTATGCTGAGATCGTCACCACCCATCCGGTGATGCACTTAACGCGTTTGCAAATGATTTGCTCCAGCTGTTGCCACCACTGCCATTACCGCTGCACCTGTGGCCCAGTCAGACAACTAGCCTCAGCCCCAGGCTCAGCCCCAGCACCAGCCTCAGTACCTGTCTATATGTAGGTTTGACTGCATCTGGAGCCTGTTCTTTTCCCCTCCTGGTACTTGTAGTTTTGCTAGTCCAAGAAACCGCATGGAAAAATTCAAATCACTGGGAGTTGGAGATTGGGGCTGTGGATGGGATGGGATAGGGATGGGGCTGAGCTGTTGTAGCACTTTGCACCTGTCGTCCGCCCTACGCATCTAAAAAATCAAGCGCAGCTTTAATTGATGCAACAACAACAACAGCAGCAGCAGCAGTCGTTCCAGCGAGGGGGAGGGCGATGGTGAGGGCAGTGTGGGGTTGGGCGATGCGACGGGTCAGAATCGTGTTGGCTGGGAACTAGTCGCGGCAAAAATGTTGTAAGAAATGCGTGGATCGGGGGCCAGGCAGGTCGGAGTCCCAGTCCAGTCGGAGCTGTGGCAGCTGCCGCTGACAGAGTCGGAGTCGGAGTCGCAGAGGAAAAGCGGCCCTTGGAGCAAATGTTGGCGGGCCGCGTCCTAAATGGGCATTGAAATTAAATGCAGCTGCTTTAATGATGCTGACGCTGATGCTGTTGCAGTTGCAGTTGCACTTGCGCACATCCAAGGATAGGCTGGGAGTGGGAATGGGGATAGGGTCCAGACCTAAGCAAATCTGAGAATATGCCACAAATGTTGCTCCGGTGGGCGTGGGTCTGGGCGTGGTACTGCCCTGGTGGCTCTCTTGCGCCGCCGCTGCCCCTCCCCTCCCTCATCGTGGTGGGCGCCAGCAATCTGCAACAGCAACAACAATCTGCAACACGGCGCCTTTTGCCTTTTTGGGAGGTTTAATGGGAGTTGCCGTTGCCTTTTTTGGTGCAACGAAATCAAGAAACAAAAATCTTTTTATCGCTCCCAGCTCTTTCTCTCCTCCACAGATGAGGACCATGACGACGATGATGCGGATGATGATGATGTTGATATCGTTTGTTAGTTTCTCGGTTTACCAGTTTCTCGGTTTCTCGGTTTCTCAGTTTTGTTAGTTTTCTTCAAGTTTCTTTGAGTTGAAAGCAACCGTTGCCGTAGATCCATAAAACTAAATGCTGACCGAAAGGAGACCTCCACCAAAGCAAAAGACTGGCATTTCGGCCTAAACTGCTGATCAAATGATGGCAATTTGGTCCGAGCCTAGCCCTTGTGGCACGACGCAACCTCCAATTGGCAGCAGAGAGCAGGGAGTGAAGAGTGTCCGCCTGGACAGAGGTCAATCTTGTCTGTGTCTGTCAGCCGCCCTCCTTGGACGACGAATTGATTGGAAAGTTAATGGGAAATATTTGCAATTTATGCAGCGAATACGATACGACTTGCAAAACCATAAGAAATATCCATTGAATCATCCACCAAACAGTCAGTAAATGGAATATCTATAACCAGAGAATGATAAATGACACTACTCACAATGTGAAGGGTTGCAGCAGCTTAAATCTAGATGTATCTAGAGATATAAATACTGGTATAATCCATATCCAAAGAGGTGCCACATTTTTCTGTCTAATTTTCAGATTAAATATTTCAGAAGGCTGTGCGCTGACCTTACCCAACAGCATCTGTTTGGTACTGTGCTTGGAAATATGTAAGTTCAATTCAATTTGAATGAAATTCATCAAGATTGAGTGTCGTTCCCACCCATCATCCCATCATCATCCTGCATATTGTGGGACCTTTTGTTGCGCCCAAATGTGAGCAAACAAGGCAACAATAACAAATTGTGTGTTCTCACACAAAAAGATACATATGTATGTACTTATAGCAGGAACCACGTACACACGCGAGGCACGCGCCTGGAAACCACCCCGGAATGAGTGTCAGAATCGCATGGAATCCAACGGATCGCAGGTGCAAGCCAGCACATTAGGGTGGGATCCGTTCCGTTCTGTTCCGTTTCGATCCGATCCGCGGGCTTATCAGGGCCCAAAGCACACGGCTGTTGCTTCTCAGAGACGAGGAAATCACACGAGAACCACAACAGTTGCTCATGGGAATGGCACTGGGACTGGGAATGGGACTGGAATCGGGTAATGAAACTGAGACCCTGTGAGGGTGGGAATAAGTACTCGTATCGTGAACTTAAATGGGGGATTATTTGTTGGTCGTCGTCGGCTAATGGGTAGAGGTAGTGCTTTCGGTGGGATGGGGCTGACTGGCTGGGAATACTCGTATTTTGTTTGATAAATTCCCAAACGATTGGAGAGATTCAAATGTGGCGATGGATGGCATACTTATAAGGTGCTCTTAGGGGCGTGTCGTGTCCGACATCCCGCATATTGTGGGAAACGGAGACCCGAGAACTTTCAGTTTTTGACCGACCTCTTCCCGAGCTTCTTTTGTTATTTTGAGTGGAGTGTGTGTCGAGTGTGGAAAGTGGTGCAGCAATTACATGATCAAAAATTCTCTTCGCATTTTACAAAATTACTGAAATGCTTTTCACACGGCCCAAGTGTGGGACTGAGAACCGAATCAGAGCCGAATTTGAGTCGAGGTTCAAGCCAACATGTCTGCCCTTCCACTTCCACTTCCACTCAAGCAGATGCAGAATCAGCGACTGTTACAGATACAGATACATACATATATACAGATATATATGTACATATATGATATCCTGGCCGAATCTTAATGAATTGAGAGCCATTTGGGGCCGCGCTGCTAAACGGGCATTACCTATTAAAATTAAACCATAAGCCCCATAAAAGCTGACAGTCCGAGAGCAGCTGAAAAAAGGGAATTTCGGGCTTTTGGATCCCATCCCAGGCCGGAGCTCACAAAATTCACAAAATGAAGCGTTAATGATGGCCGAACAAAAAGGGATACGGCGCCTTTTGATTCTATACATATTTCTCGGATCTTTTTTTGTTGGCCCAAAACTTTTATGACCGAATGAATAACCAAAAAAAGATGCAAAAAAAGCTGACCATTTCGGATTCAGTTGGGTTTCGGGTTGGTGGTTGGGGGTTGGGGTTTATGGTCGGCGACACCTTTTAAGCGCGCCAATCGAATCAATGTTTTAACACGGGAATACCATTTCCAAAATGAGCTCATTAAGGACTCCCGAATATATTGGCGAGGCTACTAAAAAATATATGAGACAAGCCGAAATTCTACGAATGCTCCAGCAGCTGCAATCACCACGAATTGGGCAAATGGACCGGGAGCGGGGAACTCTGCGGAGCGGAGCGGATCGGAATTCATATTCATTTGATTTCACAATCCTGCGAAAGTGAAACCGTCAGGCGGCAGGTGATTTGGTGGGACCTCTTTTTGTCGGCCAACAAGTTTTGGCAATTTGAAAAAAAAAAATCTCTGCGCTAATTACTTGACTGGAATGGGACCCAGAACTGGGACGTGCAGCTGCTTCGAAATCGGGGATTGTATTGAAGCTGGGAATGGGAACGGGAATGGCACTGGGACTGGGAATGGGAATGGCAGAGAGACAGACTCCTTCCTTGCCTTGCCTTGTTGCCTAATTGAACTCATCAATTCGGACTTAATGAAGTGGCAGCAGAAGCAGAAGCAGCATCCGAAAGCAGTCCAGAAAATGTCGCCTCGCATTTTCAACTCCAGCGACTTGCAGCGATGCAATTCATGAGGCATCTTGCGGCTTAAACCGTATATCTTTTGTTTGTCTCTGTCTCGGTTTTCTTTTCTCGGGTTTTTTTTGTTGGCCGATTGGTATGGCCTGATAACGGGGAATAAAACACATTCGCAGTCGATTCCGTGATCGAGGAGGAGCTTCCTGTACAGCAGCTACTGCAGCCAATGGCTGGGCTACTGTGGCAGGCATTTAATTAGCAGGTTAATTGCCCATGCAACTGACTCTGCCTCTTCCCCCCCCCCCAGCACCCACTGGCATCTGGCATTTGGCAACTTCATTAATAACATCGATAGCCACAGTCGCAGCCGCAGCCGCAGCCGCAGCCGGATCCCGGCCAAATGCCGTTGGTCATAGAGACCCAAGGAGTTGTACCACGACTGGTGGTGGCGGTGGTGGTGGCGTTGGCTGTGGAGTCTCTATCGAAGCCCGCAGTGACAAATGATATGTTGACAACGGACAGCAGTTGCAAAATTTTGACTCTGGCCTATCGCCAAAAGGAGAAGGAGGATGCCGCAGCTTCATTTGCGAAATCTTTCACTTATGATAGGCGCACGGGTCGATGATCAGTCGATGGCCCACAACAATTACTCACTGACTGATATCTGCACCCGTCGGGGAGAATTTAGAGGAGCTTTACCTTTACCTTTACAGCCTGCCACACCGCTCACCATCGATCATCATTGAGTGGCCCTATCTGTTGACTTATTGTTGAGTGGGCTACCAATCCCATATGGAGATGCACGGAGGATCGCATGACTTGTGTGTCTGATTCCCACACAATTCTGGAGGCTATAGGCGCTTTACTCTTTCCCCTTAACCCCTCAAACGGAAGCAGAGATCGTACTCTTCTCCTCATCCAAAAGGAAGTGAAGTATTATTACCCCTAACGCTTCTCCTCATCCAAAAGGAAGAGGAGTATCATTACCCCTAACTCTTCTCCTTATTCAAGAGGAAGAGGAGTATTATTATCCCTAAGCCTTTTCTCCTCCTCCTCCTCCATCTAAAGGGGAAATCAGTTCAGTGTAGACTTTACCCCAGGCTTAACCCCTGCTAGTAAAACCCACCACCACCTTTTTCTCCTGCCCACAATATAGCAGAGCAGCAGGGGTTTCGAGGCATTCGTAACCCCTCAACCCCTGCGTGGAAACAAGTTCCACAGAGGCTTTTTCCCCGCTTTTACCCCTACATTGCCCCTTACGGCGCATGCGCAACCATTGCCCCAGCCTGAGCCTCGGCTCCAACTCAGAGATCCAGTGGAGACTTGGAGCGAGTGCTAGTGCTAGTGCTCTCGCTCGCGATCTCTCACTCTCTGACTGACTCCGAGCTGCTCTCTGAGTGAGCCAAAGCCAAAGCCAAAACCAGAGCCAGAGCCAGAGCCAAACCCGAACGAGCCGCAAACGAATTGCATTGGTAATCATGCGGAAATGATCGCGCTGACCTTTCGACGAGTCCACCGACTGCCGACTGCATTCTGTTCTGTCTGCATTCTGCGGTTGCAATCTGGCAAGAGTTATGACGACTGCTGGGCCGGCAGGAGGACGGAACCATCATCTCAGCATAGGATTCCATGCAAATCTTTGCAAAAGCAGCAGCGACCTCTTGATCTGCATTGCTGCACTCAGTCAATACGATTATTATTGATTTGCCCGGCCTCTCGAAAGGCTCTCCAAGGTGAACCTGGAGAATCTGAATCTGAACCTGAACCTCAACCCAAAGCAAAACCCGAATCCCAAACCCAAACTCGAACTCGAACCTGAACCCTGTGGCGGGCAATTTGCGGCTACGTGCCAGAGATTTGTGGCCTGAAATCAGTTTGAACTGTCGGGGGATTGGAGGAGCTGGCTGCACTTGGAGCCTTAGCTCTACGTGTCGGGTTCGGGTTCAGGTTCAGGTTCAGGTTGAGGCTCCCTACAGACTGCAACTGGGGTTCAATAACTGAGAAACAATCAACAGATCTGATCGGATAGGATCGGATCAGAGTAAAGTCAAGACATTACATCGATTGGGGTATTCTCTTCGTAATTTTATTGATTGTGAAAGTAGTTTGAACTTCTTGAACAAAATCGATTTATAATTTGCTTCAAATATCCGAAGAATAAGCATTAGCTTTTGAAAATGATAGATTTGCCAATCATACTATATTTCGTGTAAACTCATCACTTTTTTCATTTAAATATCCCCCCTCCCATATCCCATTAAGCCCTGGGAATGGACATCCATTACGACCACAATTAGTCACTCACTTGGCGGCGATCATGGAGGGGATTACTTTATTTGAGATCTGCCCCGACCATGTTCGACTTCAGCTTTAGGTAAATGGCATTTTAATCAAAATTGTCGCCTTCGGGGCTGCTGCACCTCCGCCTCTGCCTCTGCCTGCACCTCCGCCTCTGCCTCTGCCTGCACCTCCGACTGCATTAATATTGTGCAGCATTACGAGGCATGGCTACAAATTGCTCGGACAACGGCGCTGATGGCCCTGGCAGCAAATTGAAGCTGCCTAAATGTTAAACAATTTACACTCCACTCCACACATTCCCTGTCCGTGTCCCCGACTCGGACTCAGACTCAGACTCGGATCCGATCCGATCCGTCGTCGTGCATTAGTCAGAGATTGGACGCTCCTCCACTCTTGGCAGCCGAAAAACAAAAAAAAAACTTGTCTGCCGCTGCTCTTGGTCAAGTGGTTGAGCGTCTGGCTGGTTGGTTGGTTGACTGCTTGGCTAACTGAATGCCTGGCTGGCTGGGTCTTCTCTAGTCTAGTTAATTTAATTTCAACGTCACGTCGTCACAGTTGGCCGTCATCACGGTCTCAGGTCCCAGTCCCAGTCCCAGTCGCGGTTCCAGTTCCAGTTCCAGTCCAAGTCTTAGGCGACTGATTTGAATTTTCTGCCTCTTCCTCTTTGCCTTTGCATTTGCCTCTGCCTTTGGTTTTTGGTTTTTGGTCTTGCTTTTGCTTTTGCTTTGGGTTTTGTGATCAGCCTCTGATTTTACACGATTGCGCGTCTTGGAAGCGCCTTTCGAGGTCATGGGAAAAACAGTTTCCATTCGTCTGTCCAATGGGCATTTTATTTATATTCATTTTGCATGCAATTGCGGTGACTGTGTTCCAAAAGCAGTTTAAATCACTTAGAGGCTTAGTGAATAATGCCCATTTGTTACGTCTCTTAAATACTTGTGCAACAAGAACCGATATTAACCAGATAAACACAATCATGTGTGCCTAAAAGTGTTCAACATTTAAGCAAAAGACGTTATACTAATCTTCTCACTAACTTTATTTAATATCCTTTTATTAGCTTGCACCCTTGAGGCACCTGCAGGCACCCCTATATTATTAGCTTACATCCAAAACTTGACCCAATTTCCAGGCTATCAAACCAATCCCCTGGCCAGCCAGCCCCTCAGTCGTCCTCAGTCGCCTTGGATGTGTGTGTGTGTGCGTGTGTGGATCAGGGGCAGCGTTACGAGCCTCTCAGGCCCTGGTGGGCAATGCCAAACAATATCTGCTTAATGACTCAATTCCATTTAATTGAACATCGGGCCCGGGCAATTACACCAGACATTTAGTGGATTTAATGCGACCACTTGACCGACTCCAGTCGTTCATTCTCTCCGTCTCTCGGCTGCCGTTGGCTTTCTGTCTGCCTTTCAGTTAGAGACGGACAAACAGACACAGAGAGACAGAGACGTTTTCCACATAATTAAAAGGCCGGATTCTAATTGTGGAACCGCCCCGCCGACAAAATGTGTCAGAAGGCATTTGGTGGGGCATTCGTTTATGCAAATGCCACAACAACTCAGCCCAGCTGCAGTGCCAGTGCCAGTGTCTGTGCCTGTGGTTGCCTTCAACGGGGTGTGCGAATGACAAACGACTTGAACTTGCAACGTGGCGAAAAAAGAGAAAAAAAAGACGGAAAAATGGAAAATGAAATTCGCAAAATTTAATAAAGTTTGTCGGTCGCCATAAATTGCGTTAAATGTTTATAATTTACATGTGTGCAACATGCTGCGAGGAGTCAGAGAGTCAGAGACGGAGATGCAGATGGAGATGGAGACGGAGCTGAAGTCGCGGAGTCGCGCTGCGTTCGAAGGTGAACTGCAGTCGAGTTTGTGTCTTAAGTCTTTCGTTTCGTTTCGATTTGTCTGCATTTTCAGTGGCGCAGTGCGTGTGCATTTTTTGCATTTGAATTTGCATTCGCCTGCTGGTGGCAGAGCTTTTTAATTGATATTTAATTGCTCGCACACACACATACACACACTGACACACATAAACATTTATGAACAAAATTATATATATTCCGATATGCATAAAGTTTTTTATTATTGATTTTTAATGCCTGCAGCTGCAAATTGAACGCAAATGTAATTTGATTTTATTATTTTAACAGCCAACACAAGTTTTTTTCTTTTTTATTGAAAATTAATAGCTGGAGCAGCTGGGCCCCAGATCTCGATCTCGATCTCGAACAAAGGACAAAGAGGTGGCAAAGCTTCTGGGCAGGTGCCCCCAAGTGCCCAAGTGGCTGCGATAATAAAAAAGCAAATCAACAATAAAAAAGGGAACACGAATACGAACACACAATCGAAGACACATCCATCTACGAGTAGATGGTCCTACTCCGAACCTAACCATCTATTGTCCTTTTTGAACAGCACAGAACAGCTCAGACCCTCGTCTAACACTCTTCAAAAGTTCAATTGAAGTTCTCACGTTCGCATTTCTTTGGCTAATTTGAATGTGGATCTCTCGGGGATCTCTCGGGGATCTCCCGGGGTATCTCCAGGGGAATTGGATTGGGTACGATATTCCGATGAAACAGGAAACGCATTCAAAGCGCTTTTGTTGGCTGTGGTGTGGGAATGTGGCCGTCGCGACGGCTCAGCGATTACCTTACCTGCCAAATGGCCAAAGCTCCTTCGAGTCCCCCGTCCCCTCTAATTGCGACTAACTGGGCCAAATTTGTCTTGTCTGGCGGCTGTGGGCGCTGACGGGGGATTCGGGCTGGGGCTTGGTCTTGGTCTTGCGCTTAGACTGGGCTTTGGATCTACATATAATTAAGCTAAATTGTTGAACGATCGAAAAAGAGACAAACCGAGTGATACATATGTATGTACATAGGTGCAAAAGCATACTATGACCTATGGCACAGGGCTTCCTTCGACAGGGCTTCCACAGTGTTAAGTGACAAAAGAAGACTCACAGACTACCAGAGAGAGATAAATGGCATATATATACATAATATATTTTCAATAAATATTTCGGTTTTAAAAACAAACATTTAAATCAATTCAAAAAATATTTTATGCAAATATAAAAAATTAAAAAGTATACCTATAATACTATATATTATATTGGTAGAAAAAACATATATTTATACATCTATTTTATTTTAAATATAATTAGCATTTATTTTAAATATAACATAAATTTAGATCAAATATTTTCATCTATATAAATGGTAAAATGTAAGTGAAAACACTTACTATATTGTATCTGCATATACTCTTTTTTTTCAATGGGTGTACATGTACAGATCAATGATATAGACACTAGATACGGTTACAGTTGGCGACGCAGGAGGAGTATTGCCATGGAGAGTGGATTGTCCGGATGAAACATGCTTAGATTATACTCTTACCTTAAGTCTTTCTTTTATTTCCAAGTTGTTTCCTCTGTAGAAAATTATTAAAAATTATTGTATGTTTTGATTGTTTATCTCAAATCAGTTTTGTGCATAATTTTGCTCAACAATTTCGAAAATAAACGCAACAAAATGCACAAAAAAAAACCAAAAAAATGATCCCCTCCTCCACTCCACTGCAGTCCAGTCCGATTGCGATGGCTTTTGCCTTTTGCCAAGTTCAAATATCTTTCTTTGGTTATCTGGTGGTTGTCTACGTGGAGTGCATGTACATCCAATCCACAGATTCGTAACTATCTGCCTGCCTGCCTGCCTGCCTGCCCGCGGCCTAAATGGCCAGCCACAACAAGAGCAGGAGCAGCAGCAGCAGAAGTGGAGTGCAGCATTGGAGTGCAGCGTGTGGCAGTCCACGTTGAGTGCAACAAGCAAAGCCAAGGATTTTGTTGCGTCTGCAACTTTCGTGGCGTGGCGTCTGCGGCCCACGGCCAAGATTTGGCGCCATTGAAATTGAACAACATGCAAAACACAACGAAAGGAGAAATAAAGATAAAAATACAAGCAAAAAAACAAAATAAATAAGGAGAATTCGAATTGGAGCTGTTGCAACGAGAACAGCAATGCCACAGACCACGCACCACAGCCAGAGCCAAAGCCACAGCCAAAGCCACAGCCAAAGCCACAGCCAAAGCCACAGCCAAAGCCACAGCCTCCGCCTGAGAGGCTGAGAGGCAGAGAGGCACCCAGGCCCAACCTCAGCCCCAAAGAAATTTGTGTGGCACGATTTGGGGTTTTGTTCAGCCAAAGACAACAGCATTGAATGCTTTATTTGGTAGTGAAAACGATTTGCCAGCTTGGTGCCAAGTTATGCGTCGCCTGAAGAAACTGAGCGAAAATAAAACCTCCAGGCGCCCCCAGGCTGCACAGGCTGCCCTGGCTGCCTGCCACATGGCCATGGGTTGTAGAGTCTCGGGTTTCCGTCTATTGCCATGTGTCAGTCGCATCGATCGAATGGTAGAGCATTAACTATAATTTGGCCAAGAAAATGGTTCCCGAAAGCAGTTAACATGTTGCTGCATTGTCAATGCCAATGGCAATGGCAATGGCAATGGCTTTGGCAATGACAATGGCAATGGCAATGGCATTGCGTTTGTCATCTCCCAGAGACACGGGCAACCACTGCAACAGGAACAGCAACAGCAATTGCAACAAGTCTTGTCAGCGTTTTTGGACAAGTCAGCAGAGCAGCAGCAGCAGCAGCAACAGCAGCAACAAGAGGGACACATTATCAAAAGGCACCGCATTTGCTTCCGCCATCATTAATAATCTGAATGACCATATGCTGATGTTCCTACTGCTCTGCTCCTGCTCCTGCTCTCAATACCAATACCAATACCAATACCAATCCCAGCACTGGAGACTGCTCTTGTTCTGATGTTTCCCGATCTTGTTGCTGTCATTTTGCTTGGACTTTTAATTTATTTATGGCCGCCGCACTGCCAACTGCATTGAAATGCCAACAGGCCGCCGCCAATCTGGCCGAGGACCAGAGATCACAGAGGATCCATATCCAGCTCCAGCTTCAGATGCCATTGGCAGGAGTTCCCCTCCCCCTCCGCCCCCTTTCCCCCCTAAATGGCAATTAAGCAAACAATTTATAGCGAAAATGTTCAATTTAATTAATGTTCGAATTGCACGCAGAAATTAGCAAACACATGTGCGAATGGAAAACTCTTCTCTGCTCTTCTCTTCTTAGGGATTGCAATGGAAATGGAAGTGGAAATGGAATTGGAACTGGAACTGGAAGCTTGTGCTTCGGGCCAGAAGGAGCAGCAGAAGCAGCAGCAGGAGGATAAACATGGGGAGGGAGTTACAGGCCATAAACACGCCAAAATTTCGACTCGAAGAGGAGGCTGACTCCCGATGGCTCGAAGGCTGGCCGTGGCTGTGGCTGTTGCTGTTGGCCAACCAGCGCCAGCAATTTAAATAAAACTTTTGCTTAATTGCAACTGGGAGCTTGCAACTGCGAATCGGTTGCATGTTGATGCAACTTTACCTCTGCCTTTGCCCCCCCGTCTCCCTGTGTCGCTCTGCGTATTCCACAACTGCCGTTTGTGATCGTTAATTTAAATTGAACACATTTAGGACATGGACATGGGATGGTCGGTCGGTCGGTCGGTTGGGTCGGTCGATGGGTGCTTTAATTGCCATCAAATCGCTGCCAGCCTCTGTCTTCCAGGTATCCACGTTACCCCGTCCTGATCCCTCCTGATCCCTCACCCCTTAAGCCGGGGCTAAACGATTTCGTTTACTGCAAGTGCCCATCATTTTGGGTCCGTTCGCTCCACGTGCTGAAAGTGATTTCGGACTGTTGCTCCTTTCACTCTCCTGCTCCTCCTCCTGCTTCTCCTCCTGCCGGAGACAGAGACAGAGAGACTCTCTGCCCGCCGGACATTATGGTCATGGCAAACCGGCAATTAAGCCTTCCATGCTCTACCCTCAATGCCTTGTCTTGCCCCTTCCGCTACCCCTTGGCCAGGAATCAAGGAGTGGAAGCTCAAGCTCAAGCCTTTTGCCTAATGACTTTTTAATTGGCTTCCATGCCAAAAAGTTTGCAAAATTTGTCGAACGTTGATCTCCTCCAGAGGAGAGCCTTTCCCCGCACTCATAGACCAGCCAACTACCAGCACGGACGATGGTAATTCGAGCCATCCGATTGAGCCATCAGCCAGCCAAATGATTCGGCCAAGTAATTTGAGCCGCTTGAGGATCTAAGCCTCGATTTGCACCCAGGACACACCAGAAGCCAGATCTTTGAGATGGGACTGAAACTGGGACTGGGACTGTTATTGGCACTCCAGATGATGGCGTGTCAGCTGCAGCTATAATGTCTCAATCAGCCAGAGTCTGGTGCCAATAAAAAGCAGAACTTGGAAACCAAAACAGTAGCCAAAAAAATAAAAGCAGCTCAAATTACAAATGGCACACTCTTGAAATTGTTATACAACTTTTAACCAAAGAAATTAATCCATTTCTTGATTGCAAAATGCGTTTTAGATTCTCCGGACTTCTATATCACAATTCTGACGGTTTTTGCTTTTACCAAAATACCTTTTTCCCAGAGTCTAGATCGTACAGAAATAAACATAAATATTCTTTGTTCTTGTCCCGATAATGGAAAATATTATTTATTTCTTGAACTCATCGAGAAATTACATCTTCATGCGATAGGGGGGTGCAAATGATGAGCATTTCTGTGGTCTTTCAGCTCAAAAATGATGTGCAGGCACGCAATGGCACAGCAGAACCTTCGGCAGAAGGACAGAGAGAAGGACAGAAGGACAGAAAGACAGAGGTAGAAAATTCAATTAAGGAACTGTCCCTCGGTCGGCCTTTGACATAACTTAGATGGCGGTTGGCGGTTGGCATTTGGTCTCGGTCTCCCACTCGTGTTTTGGATGTGGGTCCAGACCAAGACCAAGACCAAGTCCAAGAACCGGGGACCCAGCAGGGTGTGGCGCCTGGCCAGGACATGGACATGGGCATCGACTGGCCATCGGCAATCGACAGCCAAGTCCAAGTCCAAGCTCAAGCGCAGCGGGTCTTGTGCATTTTAATGCCTCTGTCGGTGGCAATATCGAAGTTGGGACTGGGACTGGGACTGCGACTGCGACTGGGACCAGGCCTGTCTTTCTGTTGTTTATGTTGGTGTTATTTTCATTGCAAACAAATGATGAGGAACACGCAAACGCACTCAGACATGGGCCCCAACTCAACTCAACGACTGCTGGAGCAAGTCCAGGTTCAAGTCCAGGTCCACATCCAGGGACCTGGGGCTGGGGCTGTGCCTCGGACTAGGGGACTCTTTCAAATTGAAATCACAATGACTTGAGGACTTTTCAGACCGCCAGTGAGTGGCAGCCACATAAATTTCATTGGAGAACGAAATTTGAACGAAACTTATTGGATGATTTTTATGGCTGCTTAAAGTGGAAACTGCAGAAGCCTTGGACTTGGACTTGGACTTGGGATAGCAAAGGAATTCGAGGGAGTCGTCTTTGAAGAAACTTTGAGAATAACATTTATAAATATTTGCTTTGCTGTTCCTTCTGCTCCCAATCTTCTTTACCAAAGCTTTCCTACAGCGTCCCTGACAAATCGATTGCATCTCAATTTTTATACCCGGTACTCGAAGAGTATAGGGGTATATTAGATTTGTGGGGATAACGGTTGTGTGTAACGCCCAGAAGGAGGCGTTTCCGACCCCATAAAGTATATATATTCTTGATCAGCATCAATAGCCGAGTCGATATAGCCATGTCTGTCTGTCCGTCCGTCCGTCCGTCCGTCCGTCTGTCCGTCCGTCCGTCCGTCCGTCTTCATTTGCGCCTATATCTCAGAGACTATTAAAGCTAGAGCAACCAAGTTCTGTATCCAGTCTCCTGTGTGATCACACTACTCCAAATGTAATTCAAAATTTCGCCCCGCCCCTTTCCGCCCACACAAAGGACGAAAGTCTGTGGCGTACGCAATGTTGAAGATACAAGAAAACTAAAAACGCAGAGTCATAGAGAATGCCCATTTCTATCAGAGTGTTGAATTTTGATCAGATCTGATTATTAATATAGCCACAATGAAGAAAACCATTTCGAAAGTCATCATTCCCTCTCGCTCTCTCTCACACGCGACCCCATCTGCTTTGCTTATTCGTATAAATGAGCGCCTAGTTCTCAGAGACTATAAGAGCTAGAGCAACCAAACTTTCTATCCAAGCTCCTGTGATACCGAACCAGCACAAGTTTGTTTTAAAATTTTGCCACGCCCCCTTCCGCCCCCACAAAGAACGAAAATCTGTGGAATCCACAATTTTAAAGATAAATGAAAACCAAAAACGCAGAATCATGAAGAATTACCATATCTACCAGATTACCGAATCTGGATCAGATCGGATCAATATTATGGCCAGAAGAAACAAATTAAATTTCAGTGGCTACGCAACGCCTGCTAATCGCTGACTCATTCCCTCTCTCTCTGTCGCAAACACTTGTACGTCTCAAATATGTAGTTATACATGTCATGTAGAAATTTAGAAGCAGATGTAAAAAGCATATGCAAACAAAAATGGAAACATGTATAAAAATTCCAAAAAATTCATTTTTTTAATTTAAATATTATTTTCGTCCCTTTTGAGAACATATAATAAATTTCATAAATCGTAGGCTCATAAATGTATGTATGTATATACTGACTGAGTACCGGGTATAAGGTAGAGCCGCGGCCTTTGCCGCGGCTCACAGCGTTCTCTCTCGTTTTTCTTTATTTTTTCCTCTCTTCTCATTTTGGTCTTTTTTTGTTTTTAATTTCATGTTGCGAATATTTTATGCCAAAAGCCGCAGCCCCAAAAAAAGATGTACAAAATATTTTCAGTTTATTAAGGCTGATTGAAATTTATGCGGCAGCCGCTGGACGGCAAGGCAATCTCTCTGTGGAGAAAAATGAGGAGAGAAAGATGGGAGATGCGAGATGGGAGAAATTCCATCAGAGTGCTAATGCGTGTTTGATGCGGCTCGCAGGTGTTGAAGCAACTGCATTTTATGATAAGATAGCGCCCAAGCCGAGAGCCGAGTCAAAACCGAACCGATCCGATCCGATTCGAAAATAAAGGCGAAACTTTAATGAGACGTCCATGGCGGAGGACTCTGGGGCACACAGCACAGCACAGCAGACAGCACAGCAGGGTAGCTCTGGCTCCTCCTGGAGTGCGACCATAAAGCTAACTGCCTGCCGCTGGAGTTATGGTAAATGTTGCATATGAAAAATGCCATGTGCTGTGAAGCTGCAACAGCTGTAGGTTGAAGATGGATGAAGATGGAGGCTGGAATTGAAGAGGAAGATGGATCTGAAATAGGAGCTGAAATGAGTTCAAGTCGCAGCTGAAGTCAGGCGGAGTTGGGAGTCTTGACCAAAGTCAGAGCGAGCCTGTTTGATTGACCAAATCGTGACTTGGGCTACGCCCTGGCCAACGCCCACGCACCGGCACCGGTACAGGCACCGGCACCGCACCATAACCGACACCGACAACATTGTGCTGTGCTGTGCTGCCTCCACCTGGGCCGCAAATTGAGTTTGCTTGGCGGCCTTTGTTTACTTGGCGGCCAGACAAGTGCGTGGGCTTGCACCGCAGCTGCCTCGAAAGGGAAGCGACGCCAGTCCCAGCCTGCTTGATTCCAGGCACAATTCCTGGACCTGGACCAGACCAAGCTCTCGCTCTCTGGCGACATCTGTGCCAGCAATCTACGGCAATTGCTCTTAGACCCGCTCGACTCGACCCGCGACGACGAGTAGACAGACGTGCCTTTATAAGGCAAACGAGCCGACAACTAGCCCCGACATCGGTGGGGATCCACGATCGTGATCGTGTGGTACGACAGTGGTGCAGCTGCACTCCGCTGCTCTCAGCTCTCAGCAGCGATGGGCCACAGGAAATGTTGAATCGTGATTCGGTGTTCAAGAGCAACTTTAAGGAAAGGAATTGATTGCAGGAGGAAAGTGGAAAATGGGAAGAAAGAAATTATAAGAACAATACTTGGAAGAATACAAACTCAAATCTTGGCAAATGTGACCTTTATTTGTTGAAGATCCTAAAAAAGATGAAGTTCTGCTTAAGGGATTTCCCTAAGCAACAGAAGCTCTCTCCCCCTCCATCTCCCGCTCCCTCTCCTTACGAACTTACATCTCCCATCTCTAAGGTTTGCCCCCAGACGCAGGAAAATGTTCTGGTTCGGGCTCATTTATGGCCTTGTCTGGGCATTCGTTGCGTGTGTCTTGGTCAGCTCTAGCTCTGGGCCTGCGTCTAGCTCTGACTCTGGGTCTGCCTCTGGCTCTGCCTCTGGATTGTGGATGGGAGTGGGAGTGGGAGTGGGACGCGTTGCCGCGTGGGCTAACTGCAGGTGTTCCCATAGACTGATGGGCGCCATTAGAAACTGATGTGGGCTGCTGGCGGCACGCCCATTCAAATGAGAAGGCGCCAGGAAAAGGCCAAATGAATGGCATGGCGCGTCACTCGAGAACTCGCCGTCGTCTTGGGTACGCGGTACGACGACGACACACAAACATGTATTCGTATGCAAATTATCATCGGAGACGGCGACAATGGTGACACATAAAATGCAGTTAAAGGTTGGCCACTCCACACCACACCACTCCACTCCAGCAGAGCAGCAGAGCAGCAGCTTCTCCAGCCATGGTCCAATCCGGTCCAGATGCATGTCCAGTCCGGTGGCTTGTCCAACTGTCGTCGTTGTCGTTGTTGTCGTCGTCGGCCGTTAGCCATGTCAAAGGGGAGAACAAGGCGCGTTCCGGCTGACAGACAATTACGCTAATGGGACACAAATGGCAAATTAATTAGCTGCGGGCCATGCTCCCGAAACACAGCCACGACTAGCCACAGCCACAGCCAGCAGTCCAGCCACCGACTAGTCTAGATGCTGGATGCTGCGAGGCAGCGAGAACTTGTCCAGAGATCTGTTCCCAGGTTTGGGCACATAAATTGCCCAAGCGACAGCCTGGGACATCTCTAAAACAAACAAAAAAGAAGAGAGTTCTCGTTGTTAAAGATCTCCTTATAGAGTTTAACATACACTATACACTTTATATACTCGTTGGGGTATTCTGAAGGAGTCGCTTTATTGTCGCTTTAATTGCTTGTAATTGAACCGATCGATGGCTGTAATCCGGGCGACAGGTGTCGATCATGCAAGTGAAGTGCTTTGGATTTGCCTGCGAATTTATTGCGGCAGCGGTAGCGGTAGCGGTAGCTAGGGAACCGCCTTACTGATTGCTAATCGGCCTCCGGGAGCCGGCCTCCAGCTGCTGGCGCCGTGGCAGCCACAGCCACAGCAACAGCATGTAAATTTCGTTGTATGCCCCAGAGCAAAGCAATAATAATAATGTCCATAATTATATACGAGTACGTATATGTATAGGTACATATATGTATGTATAGGGCGGAGAGCAAAGTCAATGAACAAGCGGCGACAACAATGCAGCAACAGCAGCAGCAACAGAAACAGCAGCAACATGTTACAGCAGCAACAATGCCAGAGACAAGAAACAGCCGCAACAATGGCCAAGTTCTTATCGCTTACAACTTGTTTCGATTTCATTGACCAACTATGGGCAGTGGGCAGCAACCGGCGACCAACGACCGACGACCGACGACCGAGCTTAATTTGGCCAAGAGGCGCATTGTTGCTGCCCAATTGTTTAATTGCCAGCGTATGCGGCGCCATAAATGCCTCACAATGCGGAGAATCGAATGGGATGGGGATGGTGATGGGGATGGAGATGGAGAGGGTATGGTACATAGGGGCAAGAACGAGCTGTGCAGTCAGTCGATCCATAATTGCAGCTATTGACGAGGCGGAGATCTGCTTTGAATCCACATCATCCGTCCATGGCCATGTCCATGTCGATGTCCAAGTCCAAGTCCAAGTCTGGCAGCTAATGATAGGGCTCCCCCTCGCTCGACTGCCTATAAAAGTGAAAAGAACATAAACTTGAAGCGCAGCTCTGGCCGACATTTGGCGGCCAAAAGGAATTGGTGTGAAATTGGCCCCGGCCGGTGAGGCCTTCCTGGAAGGCCCAGCACTACCGACACTACCGACACTACCGACACTCGAGCCGTGTAATTAGGCATGTTCCCAGCCCCTGGTACCCGGAGGGCCGCTTTCCGGGGCATTTATCAGTGCAAACAAGCGCTAAACCACGGACTGACTGGACTGGGCTGGAAAGGAATCAGAATCAGAAGGAGCAGGAGCAGGAGCAGGAGAAGCAGATATGCCCTTTGGCCAGATCGCAGGCATCGTGGGCTTTATGCCACAACTAATAAGGATAATTGCAACGCCGACTGGGCGTTAAGTGAGTCCCGCGACCATCTCCAAATCCGACTTCGAGTCTGGCTTTGGCTTTGGCTTTCGCTATGGCTTTAGCTTCAGCTCCAATTTCGATGCGGAAATTTGACAAATTGGCATCGTCGAGGCTGTTGTTGGGGCTGTCGTGTAAACGGTTGCAGGTGTTTTCGCTGGGCGTGGCCGGGACCCTCTTTCGGTCCGATTTGTATCGCTGTCCAATTAAGCCGTGCAACATGGGGCAAGCAAGCAAGCAGCAACATGTTGCCGCCAGTCTGCGATATTGCTAACGAAGCACTGACAATGCATTCATTGCCGTCACTTTGACACTCCCGCAAAAGCGGCAGCAGCACCAGCACCAGCAGCAGCAGCAGCAAAACAGCGGCATTTGCAGAAAGAGAATTACGAAAAATTCATTACGATTTCGATTTAAGTTGAATAATTATTTATCTAGATAATGCTACTCATTCGGCGCAGTCTCCGTCTCTGGGTCCGTGGGTCCATGGGTCCGTGGTGTGATTCATATCAGTGCAATTGCAGGCGTGTCAGCGACAGTTGCAACGACAACAACAGCAACAGTTGCTGCTGCTGCTGCTGCTGCTGCTGCTGTGGCAGCAACAATCTCGGCCAGCAAATGGCAATGGCCGCAGACACTGACATAAAACAAATAGACTGTCAGTTTACGGAGCATTTGGTATGACTAAATGTGGCTGTGATTGTGTGGCGACTGCCTCCTGCTCCTGCTCCGGGGCTCTTTGTTCGTTCCGATACTGCTTTGTCCGGTGGGTGGGTGGGTGGTTAGCTGAGGATAATCGTAATTGCAGCGGTAGCACGAGTATAATACAGATAGGGATATTGGCTATAATGAGCAATGCCATGCTGATGATAAGAGGACACTTGCTTCCTGCTTACAGAGAGCTCCCTTCCTACGCAATTCGAGCTAAGATATTGATCCATGTGGAATCCTTTGAAAAGATAATTTGTCTAGCGGTTAGGAGAAAGCATTCCATGTTTAATTACCTGCAACATTTCCAAACGATTCCATTCAACAGAAGCCAAGAACTAAACCGAAGCGAAGCTGATGTAATGCCAAGATTAATGTCATACCCGGCGACAATGTCACTGGGAAGCTGTGGCATTAGCTGAACTCTGGAATGGCCAGACACATACTTATATGTATGTATATATATCGGCCCACCGACGACTGCACCTGCACCTGTCAGCTGCAGGAGGATTGTACATCGGCTGCCCCTCTGCCCTGCCCCCCAGTCAGCCCTGGGCGTGGCCATACTTAGCATATTTCCCAGGTAAAGCGATGCAATTACAAGTCGCCGGCTGCACACGACATGGCATATCGTCCAATTCCCATCAGATATGGAGCCGACATGGGGAGACTCAGACCGAGACCAAGACCAAGACCAAGACCCCTACCCTACCCCTCTGAGAATAAATAATTAAAAATGCGTGAAAATGCTCCGAATGTTATCATTATCGGGACTGCAAAGAGAGCACAAATAAATCAAAGCCTCGACCGACCGACCGACCACTTGGCAGCTCAATTGAAAAACAGCACAAAAAATACGATTACGAGTATGTATGAATAAATAAAGGAAATCCATTGGCGGGCAACGGCAAATTTTAGCCAAGATTTATGTGGCCATAAAGGCGATTAGAGAACCAAGCGAAACGTCAAAAGACAAAATGTGCTGCTGGACAAAAAAGAGAGAGAAATATAGTAGTGAGGAACAGAGACACAGAGACCAGGCATCCCATGTCCAAGTCCAGTTTGCACTTTACACGATTTTGTAATTTATTTCTGACGCTCCGATTGGCGGCGGCATTCTAATGGCAAGTGCCGGGCGACGCCGCCGCCAACTCTGGCATAATTCACGGGGGAAGTTGCCGCCGAGCCGATGTGGCATGTTGTTGTTTCTGTTGCTGTTGCTGCTGCTGTTGCCGGGTCTGTTGCCACTGGCGGTGTTCACACTTCCAATTGCCAATTTGCATATTTTTGGCATACGTAATGCCAGGTAACAACAACAGCAGCAACAGCAGCAACAGCAACAACAACAACAACAGCAACAACGCTGGCATAAATCAGAGCCGCGTTTAGGACTTATCGCCCGCCAGCATCTCCGACTGGCAATTCATCTCGCACTCAATTTTCATTCGTTTTGTATTTGCTTACGCGGCGGCATAATTAATTCCATTTGCACATGCAACATGCAAGCGTTGCGCATACGCCACGTTGTACAAGCATTGCAGATGGCCGCGTGACACGAGCTATCATCAGTAGATTGAGCTTTGGAGCATAGTTCTGCCATCAGGAACACACACGTGAATAAAAGTCAGACATACTCGTACAATTGATTGAACCTTGGCTTACTATTCTTTACTCAATCAATCTTCAATCTTCTTAAATTTAAATAATTTAAGGATATCCCACTTTTGAGCACGTCTGGAAAGGAAAGAGATAGAGGATAGATTGATAGATTGGTGAGACCATTTGAATTTTTATCAGACCAGACGTTGCAGCTTTCTCCAGCTGAACGCTGATCAGAAAAAGGGGAAATCGGATGGGTCCTACTGGGTTGACACTGTAGACACTGGTTGGATGGATAGCTCCATGTGCGACCAGCCGATCTGTAACCATTACAGATGGACTGGATAGATGGAAGGGAGAACAGTGATTTATCCCGTCGAGATTCCCGTCGTCCAGTCTCCTATCGCTGCTGATCACAAAATAGCACAAAATACTTCTCTACTCCTAGAGATATTTTACGCACATTTGTATTTATTATTTATCGATAAGAATTCCAATTGATCGGGACCAGTGCCAGGGCTGCCTTTGCCCCTCTATACAGAATAACGGATGGAATCATAATAATTTTCAGGCATCCAACCTCAACACGAGAGAAAGCGATGCTACAGGCATACATAGATATAACATAGATTGGAATCGATGATTCACGAATAGATATATCTTGTGTCTTGAGTGATTTGAATCCTACCAATATGCATGTATGTGTGTGTGGGCTCACGCTGCCATCTCTGGTATGGCACTCAATCGTACATCGACTTATCTTTTAAGCGATTTGCGGAACGCCCCATTTCAAAATTGGTCTCGCCTCATGTGGGTGTCTGCCAACGGTAATCGAGCCAGGCAGGGCCTGGGAAGCCACAGACACAGCTCAGAGCCGACTCTATCTGCGACTCTGCCTCAAAGCCTCAAACCATACCATACGCAGTTTGAGTGTCGACTATTGATGCTGTTGATGTGTTTTGACTGGTGCGCTGATTTACGGCCAGCGCCTGCCGAGCGGCAATTTGTTTGCCCGCCAGACGCAGACACAGACGCAGGCGCAAACTCTGATGCAGCCGCAAATGCACAGAGAGATGGCTTAGACGTGGCCAAGGCCAGGCCAGGCCAGCCCAGGCCAGGACGGACGGGGCCGGATAGGATCGGATAGGCCTGGCAAGGAGGCAAATTAACGCGCCAGTCGCCACATAACTTGCCGTACGCATAAAACATGTTAAGTAATCAATTGCTGGTCCAGCCAGTACAGAGGGAGGATCAACGGCAACAGCAGGAGCAGGAGCAGCAGCAGCAACGGGAGCGGCAGCGGCAGGAGCAACATACTCGTAGAACTGAGCAGTGGCCAAGTGTTCATGGCCAATGCCATTGCCAATGGCTGGAGGGGCAAACAATTGCCGCATTTTTAAGGGCCTCAAACACGTGCAACTCGTTGTTGTCGTCGCTGCTGTTGCTTGCCGATGCTGCCCGTTCCCGTTCTCCTTTACGCTGACGCTGTGGCAACTTCAAAGTATCCTGCGGCATAATGCGCTTAATAAACCATGAATCACTGTCCAAGAGGAGGCTGTCAGAGAGGCCACAACGACGGCTGCCTCAGCTGCGTCTGCGTCTGCCACAGCAACAGAAACGGCAACGGCAACAGCAACAGCAACAGGAACAGCAGAAACGACTGCTACAGACGGGGCAACATTGATTTTGTCACGACGCAAACACTTTAAAGGCAATTGCTGAAGTGCGCTGCGTCCACGTCCAGTAAATGATGTGCGCATGTGATAAAGGGCCCCGGCCGGCAAACGATCCCCAGCCAAGATCACCTCTGTCCAGAGGAGCAGACGAGAAGAGGCCCAAGTCAAGGGGGAACAGTCCCTTGTTTTGGCCGCTGTTGTCGCTGCTTGAGTGGCATAAAAAACGACTTGCACTTGGACTTGAAGCATGCTCTCCTCTCCCTCATCCTCTCCCTTCCATTGCCGATGCCACTGCCACTGCCTTCCACTCCCACTCCATCCTCCACTCTGTAGCGCTGTCTCTCTGGGCCTCCATGGGGCTATCAACATTCTCAGGTGCGCCTGCGCGGCCTTTGTTTCGGCCATGGCCATTGGGCATTGGCAAGTTTTGTCAGCTCCTTACTCAGCCAGCCCAAAATTCGTCTCTACACCTCCACGGAAAGAAAGGCAGCACTAACACACGAGGACACTCTTTGAAACTCCACGAGTCCTTATAGCTATCGATATTTTCTTGAAAGATTGCTATTGCCAATATTCCAATAGCATTTCCAAAGTATTTCTTTTATTTATTATTGGATTAGTTGGTAGTGAAATTTCTCTCAGTGCGTTTATTGGCCAACCCTAAGCCCACCATTGAACTAGTTAAGTTGTTAGCCGGGCCTCAGGGAACGGGCCTGGGCTTGCGCCTGGGTTTGAACCTGGTTTTGGGCTTGAGATCGGGAGCCAAGCCGAGGCAAGCGAACCAGAGCGGAGTGTATCGCACAGCCAGGGGATTTTCAGTTGCAGTTGCAGTTGCTGTTCCAGGCAGGCATCATTAATCAGCCCGGGTTCATCAGCGGCAACATGGTTCATTAGCTTTGGTTAGTTGCGCCTCATGTTGCAGTTGAAGCTGCTGTTGCCTCTGCAGCGGCCTCCTGTCGACGATTCTAATCATAAGGCACAGCACCAGGACCGGGATTGGGAATGGGCATGGGTCTGGGTCCTGGGTCTGAGTCTCCGCCGTTCCACCGCTCCGCCACCAGCACCGCCGCCACCGCTAGCCAAGTTAATTGGCTAGAAGTTTTGCATAGACAAAGTCTCAACCTCTGGCTGTGGGTCTGGCTCTGGCTCTGGCTCTGGCTCTGGCTCTGTCTTGGCTTAAACCACAGCTTCGACTGCGGCTTTGGCTTTGGCGGCAAAATCTAAATCAGCGAGCAGCGTCGCGTCTGCTGCTGTCGTCGCTGGCTTATTTGGTGGCAACAAAAGGCAAGGCAACGGCTGCAGCAGCAACAACTGCAGGCATTATCAGCATCAGGCTGTAGTCTCAGATCCCGCTGTTTGGGCTGTGTGCCTTATGCATACTCGGATTTGCATGTGGCAAGCGTTTTTGTCTCTCTCCTTTTCGGCGCAGGGCCAGAGTCACATCCAGAGACAGAGTCAGAGCCAACCAGAGCTGTGGCAGTGATCTTGTCGGAGCGAGTCACGTCCGATAATGTTGACAGTTTCCAGCTGCTTTGGCAGCTACTGTTGAATGCTACTACTCTCCACTCCACTCCTCTCCACATGCAAGTGAAGTCGAGCTGGCGGAAAGCGTGGGAAACGGCTAGGCCTGGTAGTATGATGCATGCGGCATGCCGCATGCTGGCAACATGCGGCTTCTAGATACGTTTACACTCACCCATCAAAGGGAGACAAGACAGCTGCCACAGCCATCACAACTTCAAAACAACGCATGTTAGATGGTTAAGCTGGCTCCTGGGTCGGGAAGGGTCTTCGATCATACATAAGTTCTGTAGTTCTGCAAGAATCCTCTTCACATTCCGCACAAGTTCCCCTCACCACACAGAACTCGTTGACAAATCATGTTGGCAGCCAACAAGTCTATCAAAACCCGACAACATTTGCATCTGGCTGGAAAGCGGCAGCGGTACCGGTCCCCCATACAAGCCACGGTACGGACAACGGGAGCCCCAAACCCACAGCCATACCCCACCTGGACATCTGCATTTCTGCGGCTACTGTGTTCCGCGACGACAGGATGCATAAAATTTATGAAACAACGACGCCTTTGCGCACATAATTAAATCAGACAAAGCGCGGCCCATGTAAATCCAGTCCAGATCTATCCAGGGGAACAGGCCCGACCCGGTTCGGGCCTATGCCCATCCCACAAAGACACTAGGCACATCACCGGATGCTGCCTGGGCGAAAAAGAAATGCAGCTTGACTATTTTTAATTACCAGGCAACATCTGCGGCTCCAGCTGCCTCCCAAAGAGGGGTTGCTGCTTGCCTTCCACTGTACCAATAATTGTTATAGTCATGGGGCTGCAGTTGGGGCCTGGCGTGGCCTGGCCTGGCTTGGGATTGCCTGGGACTGCGACCGGGTAGGCATGCGAATCAATTACATATTACAACAGCAGCAGCGCCGCCGCCGTCGTCGACGTCGCAGCGATTAACTGCAGTGACTTTATAGAACTGTTCACCACTAACACTAACCTGTTCGAACGTTGCCGTTGCCGTTGCCGCCGCCGCCGCCGCTTTCATTAAAGTGCAAATTATGACTTGCCAGTTCCGCCAGGTGTTGTGCCCGCCTGGCCTATTTGTCTTGAGTGGCTCTGCTCTGCACGGGATGCGAAGCGATGCGAGGCGAGGCGATGCTGCTGGATTGAGGAGAGAGCCCACGGTGCTGGTGCTGGTGCTGGAGCGTTTAAGCCCCGCTGCCCAATCGAGGCAGTGCCCTTTCATGTATGAAGTTATCATCAGGAGGAGTGGCATCCACAGCAGCAGCAGCAGCAGCTCTGCTCCATATTATTTACCGCTTTTACAGTGCACTAATTGCCACCTGTGCGGATTTCGAGTTGTAAATGTCTGGCTTTTCTTTTCTTTCGGTGGGAAATCGTCATCGCCCACCTTCATGGGCGGATTTCCAGGATTTCTCGAATTGGTGTCCGTAAATGATCGATTCGATATCCAACCAATAATAGAGCCTTATACACCTCACACAATATCACTGCATGCTGTTTCCAAGAAGCGTTTGTTGCTGGTCTCACTCTCTCCATTGTAATACTATCTCCATGCTAGACTCTGGGTGACATCACCCAAACGCATACTGAGGAGTCATGCTGTTGGAGTCCGCACTGGGCAGCTGGACACGCAGAAAGCCAACTATGGCGGGATCAATCGGTACGCTGCCTTGGAAAATGTTGAAACCCGAAAGGCACACCGAATGAGAGGATTACAAGATGATCGAATCGAACCTCAATCGAACCTAAGAGGATCATAATCTCATCTTGATAATCCCCATTCTCATTCTGAACGAGAACCAAGGATGTTGGGACTCTTCCCGATTCCTAATACCTAGGGGATCTTCCGAAATACCAGCCTTTTCGGCAATTATTTCGTTTGCTGTTGCCAGAATTGTAGCAGGGACAGCGATTTTTGCTACAGGTCGTTTTGGGGTTTGGGGCGCCGCTCAAGAGGTTCCGCAGCGAGATTTGGGGGGCTTTTTCTTTGTGTTTCCCGGGTTCCTACGAGATGATCTCGTCGTATTTCTGTTACTGGTCGTGTTTTCGAAGTATTTTAGAGCCGCTTTGGTGACGCTTCCTCTTGACGGGGTTTGCAGGAACCAACTGCCCGGATAAAATGATGGTGGGCTTTAAATTAACAGGATTCATTTCCGTGTCTTTCTTCTTGTCCTTGGTGACACTCTCTGGAGATGTGTCCTGGCTGGTACTCTCCTTCAATGCATCCTGGCTGGCAGTCTGTTGCGATTTCTCCTGGTAGACTCTTCCCTGAAAAGTGGATACTCTGTTTTGGACCATCTATTTAGACTCCTCCTGGCTCCTGGCCACCTCCGGGCTGACAATCTCCAAAATTACCACCTGGTTGACTACCTCCATAAATGATTCCTGGCTTACCATGGGAGCGGATGCAGCCATGGGGAAGCTGGACATGTTGGGGCTTCATCGGAGAGATCCACTAGCCCTCCACCAGTCATTCGCTTTCTGTACAAAAACGGACGGCACCAATCTGGGCAAGTAATTGGGTATCAAACGTCAGATAAAAGGATGAGGAAGAGAAGGATTTTTCCGCAAGACCGAGAAATGTCCACCATTGTCGACATTGCCAATTCAAAAAGCCGTGTCGAGATTTGCCCCAAGCGCACGGTGGAACCATTTACTCATGGAAACTAGCCATACCGCATGGCATCGAGGCATGGCATCCACACATGCAATGACCCAACGTTTTACTATCGCAGCATTTAGAATGATTTTCATACAATACCGACCAAGTCAAACGTCTACGGATGCGGATTTCTAAGATACATTTTGAAAGTATCTTCCATTTAATCATTTATCATCATCTTCAAATATGCATATAGACTTGCGAACTGCCGTATCTGACTGCTAAAGACAGGGCTGCCCCTGTCTAGAATTAGAGCTGGTTCTATGGGGAGCTCTAGCATTTGCGTGAATTAAACCCGGACTCAACCCATGGACAGATGTAGATTCAGCCGCTGGATAAACGGGTGATTGATGATATGCTAGCTGTTCAGTGGCCCTTTAATCTCCTAATTGCACTTTTCCATCGGCAGTCATATTTAAAGTCTTACAAATCAAAACTGACAAAATCCTGAGCGCCCATTGGACAAGCTGCGAGCGTCAAACATAGATAGAAAGAGAGAAACCACGACTCCTAGTAATATTCTAATTAGGATTAATTCTTATTCTCGAGCTTCGTTTATCATCTTTCCACCAAATGGATTATTTTCTGTTACCAACTATTTTATAATCCGCCAGAGCGCACCGACGCACCGACGCACGAGAAAGAGTGTGTGTGAGAGAGACAGAGAGAGAAAATGATTAAGCGAGTGGGTAGACACTGCAATTTCACGTGTACCTTTTTTTCTATAATAATGATCCGATCTGATCCGATCGGCATTCTGGTAGATACTGTAATTTTCTAGGATTCTGTGCTTTCGATTTTATCGTATCTTTAAAGTTTTGGATGGACCGTCCGTCCGTTAGTTTTGACGCTTTAGTTCCGCCATTTCTCGTCTGATCCTGACGTGCCACTAAATTGTATTGTGCTGGCCAAAAAATTGTCTTGTTCGAGATCTGCAAAACCACACAAAAATTAACATTTTTAAATTTATTGCTAATCTCTCAAAGAGGTTCAAACGAAGACTTTCATTAAATGAAAAATCTTTTTGTTTTAATAATATCACATTTTATGGCAAATGTCACAGTTGATCGTCTCTGGAAGAAACAACATATAGCTCTCAATCCCAGTTATTTGATGCTGGACACTTTCCTCGATAACTTTGTAAGCCATGTGCCATTCGCAGATGTTGGCGCGCTTCTTTTTGATGAGCCTGAATAGAAAGAACAACTAATGATTATTGGAACGGAAACAGAAGACCGAGGGACTAAGTGCATACCTGCACAGGTGCTTCATTATGTCATAGATCCGACCCAACTTTTTGCATTGGACCAATTCGAAGAGCTTGCTGTTTATCATAATGATGTCTGTTGGGTTGGGATACTGTTCATTGCTGACCCAATCGGCCAGCATGGATTTGTAGTTGCTGCCCAGCAAATAGTTTTGAAGAACATTGGGCATCAGTGACGCTGTTTTGAGCTCCACTGCAGTGGCGCTGGGCTTTAATGCAGCCGGATTTATATTCTCAGGGAGCTCGCCATCAAGTCGGGAGGTCAGGTCTCCGATTGGCCTTTTACGCGTTCTGGGAGAATGCGCCGAACTCCTGGCTATGAGATGTTCGTCCATGTTGTTAAGCACCTCACGGCGAATATCCTCCGGCAGCTGGGCTAAAACCTCCATATCAATCGATGTATTACCTAATCGCTCAGAGACATTGACCGGCGGCTCGAGTGTTTTATTGGCAGATTTCTTCCATTTTGCTGTATTCCATATAGATGGCAAGTCCTGTGGATTTTTAAACTCCAAATCATTCTGCTTCTCCGCTGATAGCTTAGGCTGCGGCTTCTCATGTACTTCCAAGCTAGGTTCGCCTACGTATGGATAGAATATTATAATGTATGCACTCCCATGATGTACCCCATTCAATAGTTTTCATTACCCTTTCGCTTCTCGGATATTTTCTCAAACATCTGCAAAAGAACATTCTCCTTTTTCACTTCGTTGACCTCTGAGAGCTTACTCAGATGTATGCCTATTCCACGTAGCTCATTCGGAGGCAAGCCAGACTCTCTCATCAGCCTGAGGACATGCGATGTGATCACATTAATGTCTTCAGTGGCATGGGTCAGTATTGCTGATTTGTTGATGGTGTCACAAACACCATGGCCCATAAATTTGGACGCCTCGATGGGAGCCTCGGGGGCACGCACCATGACCTTCAAGCCGATCGATTTGGCCTTCCGTTTGATATCGGTTAAACGTGTTGTCACTTCCGCGCTGAGCTGGCGCAAAAATGTCTCGCACTCGCTGGCATTGGTGAACCGTATCCCATAGTTGACCTCAGCGGACACGGTTTTGCGTTTCTATTAGAGATAGAAAAAGGCATCACTTTGAAATAAAATCTGACTCGCTATTCGATTAAAACCAACCTGTTCATAGACCAACGGTCGTAGATCAATGCCACGACAATTCTGGTACAATGTCAGAGCCAATTTTTTACCCAGCACCGTTTCTAGCGTCTCCAGCGATGTCCCCTGCACATCAGCACAGTTCCGCAGACCTGCCTGTTCGAGTTTGTGGCGGAGGCTGGAGCCAACGCCCGGCAGAGTTTCCAGAGGTGTTGGGGCCATGTAAGCCAACACATCGATCCCTGGACCCAGTAAGTAGTGTCCGTTCGGCTTGGCTCTCTTAGTTGCCATGCGGGCAAGCAATCTGTAATATATTGACTCATTAAAAAAAAATACTTAGGTCATAAATTCACTTGTAACCGACTTGTTAGAGCCCACTCCCGCAGAGCACGGACATCCCGTTTTGCCGCGAACCTCCTCTCTGAGATGAGCTACAAATGACATCACATCGACCTGGAGATCCTCCACTAGATCAGTTAGGTCCACAAACATCTCGTCACAGCTTACTGCCTCGATGTTCAAGGTGTATTGGGCTACCGTATCGTACAAGGCAAAGGCCACTTCCTTGTATCCCTCAAAGTCATAGGGGATTGTCTTTAGTTCGGGGCAGAGCTTCAGAGCCTGGCCCACAAACATGCCATTGCGGATGCCTTTATCGCGAGCCTCGTAGCTGCAGGATGCGATCTCCGAGAGCGACATTTTCTTGTCGAAGCCAGAGCGAACTTTGTCCGCGCGGATATTGTCGTGCAGCTGATGCTCGAAACGCTCGGCAAAGAGCTTCAGTTCAGCCTGGCGATCGGCCTGCGGATGGACTGGTACATCGGTTGCTGCATTGCCTCCCTTTGAGTGTGTTACAGCAATTGGCAAGCCGCGCCACTCCGGATGAGATCTCAAGCCGACGGAGACAAAGAAACAATCCATGTCAATGTGCATGATATAGACTACTGAGGCCGCTGACATATTCATGACCTGGTCGCAACTGAGGACGGATTTTAGTTCGTCCCGTTTGGGAAATGACTTGCCGCTATTTGCCTGACGCAAATCGCAGACGTACTGCTTGAAGCCCGCTCCGAGTGTGGCAATGTGATGCAGGCGCGAGTTTTTGTAAAATTCGCTGAGAAAAGCTGGATCGACGGCAGTGCGGGCGCTGTTGTTCGATATTACGGTCACATCTGCAGCAGCTTTAGCTGCCATCTCCTTCCTGGGAGAGGTGGCAACAGCCTGCTGCAGATCGTTCAGAATGTTGCTCAGGTCAATCTCGGGGGAGATTACTATTCGAGGCTCGGCTGCAGCCTCAGACTTAGACACTGCAGCTAAAGCGGCTGTCTCCTTCTTGGGTGAGGTGGCAACAACCTGCTGTAGGTCGTTCAGAATGTTGCTTAGATCAGGCTCTTGGGACACTCTTATTGAAGGCTCGGCTGCAGCCTCAGACTTGGACTCTGCCATAGTTTCATTGGTTCTGCTCGTGTTTTTGCCTTTCCCGAACTGAAGTCTCGGTTGAGTGGTTTTCTGATTTGTGTACAGCAGATATGGCTTGTAATCCAGCACCCGCTTATTTTTCAAACAATCCACGATATATTGGGCGCTTATTATTTTGCTTGTGTTCATATTGCGCACCTTGACGTCGGGCAGATTGGACGCTATGATGAACTTAGTATGCGGCCTTTCGTAGTGGTGATATATTCCGCCATGGACCATCATTATTTGCTTCAGCTCGTTAGCCGATGGATTCGTCAGTCCATTCACGAAAATTGAAATTCCTTGAAATAAATTTGACTTGCGAAATGGATCGCTGGCGGCAGCAAATTGTTCTTCGAGCTTGGACTTCTTGGCTTCGAAGTACCCACCCTGAAAATCATTGCAACATAGCTTACACGTCTTAATTTGGTTGACAGGACTCACCCACTCGCCAAATCCGTTGTTGTCCTCGTCTGCCATAGCAGACTTCCAGAAATCTTAGATGCCGGTTCAACAATATTTGGTCTTCTGATTTTATGGGACTTACGTTGCTCGTTTTACATCACTGGCTGCAAATTGGTCTGGCAACTCCCGCCGAAGTCTCAGTGCTGTGAAAGGTCACATTGCCATTTGGAGATTGTTATTTTTTTTATAATTATACCGCGGAAAATAATGTGGAAATACGGACAGAATCAGGGCAACCAGGGACCTGCAGGCGGCGGTGGAGGCGCACCGAACATGATGCCCATGGGCGGATTCATGCAAGGCGGCGGTGGCATGCAAGGCGGCGGTGGTATGCAAGGCGGCGGTGGTATGCAAGGCGGCGGTGGTATGCAAGGCGGCGGTGGCATTCAACACGGCAACATGCCGCAAATGCATATGACGCCGCAGCAGCAACAACAACAGCAGCAAATGAACATGATGGGAGGACCGGGCGGCATTCAAATGAACCCCAACGCCGTTGGCCCGACCGGCCTAATGCCAGGCATGTCTCCGCAGCACCAAATGCAGCAGCAGCAGATGATGCAAGGCGTACCCATGTCCATGCCTCCGCAACAGGCCATGCAACAGCAAATGATGGGGCCACAGCAAGGCTTGGGAATGGGCGGCAGTGCCGGTCCTCAACAACAGCAACCGCAGCAGCAGTTACAACAACAACAACAACAGCAATCAAGCCTTCAGCAGCAGCAACAACAACACAATGTTGGAACAGGTGGGGCCCCCGGCGCCGGAGGCGTCGGCAGCAACAACATGCTGGCAATTTCGCAGCCAAATCCACACAAAGAGATCAACATAGTGCAGCTATCACGGCTGGGCCAGGAGACAGTGCAGGACATCGCATCACGCTTCCAGGAGGTGTTCTCCGCCCTAAAGAACATACAGCCCACCTCGCATCGGGACAATAACACGGAGAAGAAGGTGCAGGAATACTTCCGTACGATCCGTTTGCTCTTCAAACGGGTGCGCATCATCTACGACAAGTGCAACGACGCCGTCATGGACTACATGAATGCCGAGAGTCTCATTCCGTACAAGGACGAGCCGGAGCCAAGGATTGAGACTTCACAGTGCGACGAATACCGCAAGGTACTGCAAGAGAATCACGAGTACATCGAGACTGTGAAACTGAAAAACCGACAACTGCGCGAGATAATTGACAGGACCCGCATCATCATCTGGGAGATAAACACAATGCTGGCGATGCGCCGATCCTAGATTTTAGATATCCTACTTTTTTAATTCCATGCATTCTATTCTGAATAAAACTCAAATTCAGCTGAAAACCGCCACAGATGTTTTTTGTACACCTCGTGACGTTTTCCAACACTTCGTCTTGCAGCAGAAAAGAAGAAGATTTTGTTGTGGGCGACAGCGACAATAGTGTGCTGAAAATAATTACCTGTTAGCATTTAATTGCAATCAAATCAAACCGAAACAACAGCAATCATGGCGAAAATGGCATTTCAGCATCAGGCAGGCACTGCTATGGAGTGTTTGAGCGTAAGTTGTCCCTAGAATGAGACTCTCTCGCATCACTCTTCCTATGTGTGTGAGTGCGTGTATGTACAGAGTGTGCGGTCGTGTGTATTGGTGAAATTGGGTCGCTGGAGCAAAAGCCAAACTTTCATATTTGAAGAATAGATTGTAATGCTATGTGCATACTTCCCTTTCCTTGCCTTCCAGATTCCCATAACGCTGCACAAAGAGAAGGACTACGATCAGGAAGGACGCGAGATACTCAAGTGCGGATTTAAAATCGGTGGCGGCATCGATCAGGACTACAAGAAGAGTCCACAGGGCTATACGGACTACGTGAGCTGGCCGCCAGGCGTTATTGTGCCCGTTCGAAGATATTCAAGTTCTTTGTATTCCGTAGGGCATATACGTGACAGAGGTGCACGAGGGAAGTCCTGCGGCACGGGCAGGACTGCGCATCCACGACAAGATACTCCAGTGTAATGGCTACGACTTCACAATGGTCACACATAAAAAGGCCGTCAGCTACATTCGGAAAAACCCAATCCTTAATATGCTGGTGGCCCGCAAGGGAGTCACCTCCACATAAATGAGAACATGGAGCCGGGCCTCTAATGTAAGCAGCAGTATTTAAGCGGCATATAAACTATCTACTTCACTGCCACTCTGTGCTAAGGATCTCTACGCTCTTTGGAAACTCTCCGAATACTTAGATATACACTTAATACTATAAACTAAATATATACCTACTATCATCCCTATCCACGTATGTCCACGTTTGTATGTACACATACCCTATGCATATCGCACAAACATACATACTATGTATACCCTGTATAACCGTAAATGTAGCCACTAGTAACGTAACGTAACGCTTCTTGGTAAATTAAATTTCTTTACCTTGGTTTAAGTAGCCGCATGCCTGGGTTGTTATATGTGATTTGTGCCGCTCATCAGTTGCTTATCATCTGATCGAATTGCTGCCAATCTATCCAGTGTAAAGAACACATCGCCAAATACCGAATACAAAAACGAAACAGAAATATAAGCAGAAGCGTGAACATAAACATACTCGCAGACAAGCCACTACCAGATTTGAAGTAAACAATTTTGTACTTTTATAAATGTGCGTAGCAACATGTGCGCCGCACACAGCACCATTCCAAAAACTGAAATGAAACGAAACTCAAACTCATATGCGAAACAAAGCAAATAACTAACGCAAAGTTGTTGAAACATTCATACACATAAATACATAGTACATAATTGTGATAAATGCCCGTTAACTGTGCAGAGATGTGTGTATACAAAATATACATAACTTAAGTTTTACAATTGAGTTTTTTTTTTAATGTTAAATTGCATTTGAATAAATGTTTGCAAGGAATTTTGTCTAACTGATCGTAATATTGATTATTTATGTAATTCTTCCTCTTGCTCTACGAATCTCTGTTTATCGCACTCTGACCTTGGCTTTGACCTTAATTACATGCATATATGATGGTTGGGTGCCAATAGGGGCAATTATAAGCACCGCCTCTACTAATGATGCGACAGCGATAAAAACAGAGTGGAAAATTAGTGGAATATTACATGACGGCAGCGAGGAGCCTTCTTTAATTACAACGTACTTTGGATTTACATAATCAGACTACATACATACATCAGATAGTATAGGGGTAAGAGCTACTGTTTAGACAAGCGATTTGCACTTGAAATTTGGAAATGAATATACACAACTAGCTGCAAGGACATTTGCTACCTAATTTAATACAATAAATCATGTTTTGGAATATATATATATATATATATATATATATGTATGCGAGCGAGTGAGGAACTTGCACGGGTAGAACATAGGAAGGGGTGTACACGAACAGAGGCAAGATCAAACTATAGCTCCCATCGGAGCTATTTGTTGGCGTATCCATTCGGGTTTTGACTCTGCCAGCGCCACGTATCCTCGCACATCTTGTCGATGCCACGATATGCCTTCCAGCCGAGCTTCTGCTCCGCCAGTGTGGCATCCGCATAGCAGGTGGCCACATCACCCGACCGACGATCCACCAGGGCGTAAGCGATCTTCTTGCCGGATGCCTTCTCGAAGCCATGCACCATGTCTAGCACGGAGTATCCCACGCCAGTGCCCAAATTGTATGCGAAGAAACCAGTCTCTGCAATGTTGCGCAGCTTGTCCAGGGCCTTCACATGACCCTCGGCCAGGTCCACAATGTGTATATAGTCGCGCACTCCGGTGCCGTCCTTGGTGGGAAAGTCGCTGCCGTAGACATTCAGGCTGGCGCGTCGCCCTACGGCCACCTGGGCAATGTAGGGCATCAGATTATTGGGCTCGCCGTTGGGATCCTCACCGATGCGTCCGCTGATGTGAGCGCCGACGGGATTAAAGTAGCGCAAGGAGACTACGGCCCATCGCTGGAAAATTAATAAAGTTAATAAATATTGATTTAAAAAGGATGGAAATCGAAAGTGGTCATACCTTGTCGGACTTGCACAGATCCTTGAGAATCTCCTCAGTAAAATATTTGGTTTTTCCATAGGGCGATGTGCAATTGCCCGTGGGGTGTTCTTCCGTCACGGGCAGGAACTTCGGCTCGCCATAGACAGTGGCGCTGGAGCTGTACACGAACTTGAACACATTGTTGTCAGCCATGGCCTCCAGGAGCACATTTGTCCCGGTCATGTTGTTGTGGTAGTACTGCAACGGGATGCGGCAGGACTCGCCAACTGCCTTGAGTGCGGCAAAATGGCAAACCATGTCGATCTTGTGCTGCAATTCAATCAGAAGAAAAGAACAATCGTTGGATTAGTCACACGCATCGATTTTTCCCGGGAACATGGTCAGGTATTTTCCCAACTTCCGATTCTCTTAATTTTTGAGTTGGAATGCAGCTTGTAGGCAGTGTACGTGGTCTCATGTCGATGTCGATGTCGATGTGGATGTGGATGCCAGCACACCAAGTTATGTATGTGAGTGACCTCGCAGGGCATGGCTACACGTCAGGGTCGCACAGTTCGTCGGAAGCGCACACCACTTGAGCAAACAAAACAAGAAAAGGCGGTGGCTGACTACATTGCTGATAGCGCGCACTCGTTCGGCTGGCGGTGCGGAGCGTTGCGGGGCGGGCCATCGCAATAACAACTCAGATAAGAATGATTGAAAGCAACTGGTATCCAGTTGGCACTTGAAACACCCACCCAGTGGCACGATGCCACGATGCCAATTGCTGACGTGCACTCACCTCCTGGAAAATAGCCCGCACTTGGTCACGATCCGTGATGTCTGCGCGATAGAAGTGCACCTTCTTGCCGGTTATCTCCTGAACGCGACTCAGTGCCTCCGGCAGCTTGGCGCCGCTGCTGTACGCATTGCAGAGATTGTCCACGCAGATGACGTTGTAACCAGCGTTGAGCATCTCCAGGACTGTGTGGGAGCCAATGTAGCCGGCTCCACCGGTTACCAGGACAGTGGGTGGTGCCATTCTGGTCGAGAAAAAAGTGAAAATTAGGCCAACGCAAGCGAAATTCTTATTGACGTCACCAAAATATTCTATACGCGCCAAGCCAAAGCCAACAGCCAAGAGGCGTGCAAAAACAATGCTAAGCGCTGCCAATAACTGGGCTAACGGTGCTTGCAGACGTGTGTGTCTGTGTGTTGGCACTCACCTGTAGCCAGGTAAATATCTTCTCTGAATCACAAAAACACGTTGCTGTTGTCGATGTCAAAGTTAAGTAGCTGCTGATGCTGCTCCACCTCCTCCGAGTGACCGCTGGCCTTGAATCACCGAGTGAATCGTTAGTTATGTCCACACACGCACACGCGCACGCACTGCAGAAGATGCTGCTGTCTGCTGCCTGCTGCTTATGGCCAAAAGATCGCTGACCGCTGTTTGTCCGAGAGAGCTTCTTCTTCTACTTTTGTGGTGTGTTGTGTGTTAACCCGTTTCCTGCACTTGTCGTCTCGTCTCGTCGATCCGTTCGCTTTGCGTTCATTCATTCATTTGCGTTTCCCACTTGCCGATTTGGTACGTCTGATTTGCTGAGCGGCTGTCGAGTGAATGATTTCAGATGTTTTGCGAGTAGACGAGTATTTAGTTCTCCCAGTTCAGTTCAGTTCTGCCCCAGCGAAGCGTTGGAACTCCTCTTATCAGCCTCAATGTCGTCTGATTATCAATGTCAACTTGGCCGCACGTCAGAACTGCAAGCTGTTTCTATGGACATGCATTTGGAGCCTTGTTGGAGCATCGTTATCGGGGTATTAGCGACCTTTTAAACCATTGACAATCATTTATGCAACATTTAAGCACACAAACCCTCTCCAACCTCTATTTTCAAAAGTAAACAAAGTTCAAGTGCTCTACAACGGTTGCAGTGTGATTCTAGTGTAGTAAAACATTCTACATAGATGGCGCCTCAGTAATTTACATTTTGCATCTAAATTACATTTTGTTATCTACATTAGTTACATGGTGACTAACTTAACTACACAAAGAGTGATGGTAGGCGGGGATCTTGTCCTGGATGATTCACAGCATAGACACAAACCCAAGGATGGCCAACGGAATTTCAAAATTGAATGAAGATCGGTTAGTGGGTCAGGTTTTTGGCTCTGGGGGCTGGCGGCAATCGCTGGCCTGGCTGACATTTCCACTTGTCGCATTGAGAAATCTTTTCCATGCGTGCGTGTTTGTTCGTTGTTGTTGTTGTATTTGTTGTGGTTGTGGCTGTGGCTGTGGCTGTGACTGTTGGTTGGTTGTTTTGCCGGTGACCCAAATTCCTTTCAAATCTTTAGTGATAAGCGGAAGTGCATGTACTAAATACGAAAAATTAGAAACGTTTGTGCGTATGAATGAGTGCGTGTGCCAGTACGGGGTACGGGTGCGAGTGGCAAAGGAAGAGCTATGTATGCGTGGCTGCGACGTAATTAGAGCTTTTCATGAGAATGTATTTTAATTGAGAATATATTTGCGCAGCAACAGCCACCATGGCACACAGCCACAACTACAGGCCTATCGACTCTCTCAATGAAATGCTCCTGCCTCTGAATGAATGGAACACAGTTCGAAATAAATAAATGTATGTACATACATACATACATACATACGACTGTATGAAATGTATGAATGGACGCTGCTTCTTTCAGAGACACAGGCAGAGCCCGAGTCGGTGGCGGTGGCGGAGGCGGAGTCGGAGGCAGAGGGCAAGAGGCATACGAGCAGGGCAGGCCAAATATACTAGAGATACAGATTCATATATGTATGTACATTGTACATATATGCTCGTATATATACTCGTACATATATACGTATGTATGTACTTACACTCGCCACATACTCACACAAAATCAAAATAGCCGGAAATGAGTTAGTTGAACTTCCGTCATCGCTCGACTCTGGATGTGGCCTGCAATATTTTTTATGTGTGCGACAATAATTTGCACAGTCACAGAAAGACAGAAAAGTCTCTCAACGACGTCTCTGTGGCCGTCCGTTGTCGTCGGACGTGGACGTGGATGTGGATGTGGACGTGTCCGCTTGTCATGGCTACAGTTATGTACATATATACATACATATGTGTAGATTCCGTTCTATATACGAGCATACACATTTATGTATATGACATTATGGAGTGAACATTAAGGCATCGGACATTATCAGTTTAACGAGAGAATCGTTGAGGGAGGGGAGGGGCGGAATGGAAGATCTATATACCATAAGGCAATCGGGTATAGAATAAATTCCGTTCTTTTTCCTTTTTTTTTTTTTTCTTTCATTTTTGGAACATTTCATAGTCTGAGATTTAAGGGATATTCGTGGGACTTGTAGAAGGACAGTTGTCAGATCTCACTATGTATATTCCAAGCCAAGCAATGGGAATTGTTAAATAAGTATTGAGGAAATGGAGTTTGTTCCGTTCGAATCGAACATTTTCGGTTATCGATCTTAATAAAACCAATTTTCCACATTATTGTTTTCACTTGATAATCATCTCTATTCCGTTCCGTTCCATTCCGTTCAGTTATGTTCATCGAATTTCGGCTGGCTCTAGGTCTAGCTCTGGTCGCGGTCTATGGGAAGAGCCATAGCCACCCCAATCCAATATGGAACCGGACTCTCAGGCACAGACCCGTACCGGGGACCCCTAGATACGGCAGTCCAGACGCGATAATTTCTAAGGCACTTCAATTTGATTTCCAAGTGGAGTGGAGTGCTATGGGGGGGGGGGGGGGGGGGGGGGGGGGGGGGGGAGGTCGACTGGGGAGGACTGGTGAAAGTGCTGTACTTTTCACATGGCCCTGATCCGACTCCGACACTGGCTCTGGCTCAGACTTCGGCGGCAGTTCGGTTCCCTGGGCCACCATAAATGTTTATCACAAATTAAGCAATTTACATTTTGTGGACATTTTCGCTTGGCAGAACCCGCATGGCCCGATCGCCTCCGGCCTCCGGTCTCCGGGCTCTGGGACCCTCTCTCCCTCTTGCATTTCCAAAGCGGAAAGTTTTCCTATTTTTCAATTTCTAAATTGAAGATATGGAAAAATTAATTTCATAACGCACACACACACATACACATCACATACTCGAACATACATACATATGTATGTATGTATGTATCTCGCATGTACATATTTCCATACATATAATTAGCCAATTATCTAAAACGGTTCTATGCGCGATCCAATGCTGAAGTAAGATACATAAATTATATACCCATGAACCGAATGCCTGAACATATGTACATATCGCTGTGGAGTGCCGAGTACTCCACTCAGAGGCAGAGAGTCAAAGTATGAATATGAATATGGATATGAATATGGGTATGGGTATTTTGAGTATGAGTAAGTGGAGTACAGCCGGCGCTTCCAGCAAAAGTTTCTCACCAACAGGAGGAGAGGAAACACAGAGTGGAGATCGGACAGGCAGCGACAAGCGACAACACGATGACGACCACGAGGCTGGCTGGCTGGCTTTCTGGCTGACGGGCTGACTGGCTTGGCCGAAGCTCTGCGCAAGCTCTCGACTTTCCAGTGATCTCATTTCGTTTGGGCAAAAAACTACCACAAAAGCTTAGACAAGACCCAAGGAGGGAGTGGTGCTGTGGTGGAGAGCTGGAGTGGTGGTGGGGGGATCTCGATCTTGGCCTGGCAACAGGCAGGCAGGCAGGCAGTCAGCAAGGCAGTCAGAATGATGAACACGTGTGCTGCTGCTTCTGCTGCCACTGCTTCTTCTTCGTCAGACAGGAGTAGGTCAGAGGGGTGTGGCTGCGGCTGTGGCAGGGGCCAACCACCCTGAACGGAGAATGGATCGGGATCTGGATCGGGATCTTGGCACCCCATTTTCACACACATTTTACGAGCTATTGATGGCGGTGGAAATGTGCTTATGAATATGAATAGGAATAGATATCGCCCTTCCCTGCCATGCCATGCCATGCCATGCCCTGCTCGTTCTACTTCCTACCTGAACGGAGCTGAATCCCCTTTAATGGCAACTTAATAAGACTTCTTCAGAACAGGGTTAATGCGACAAAAGCGCATTCATACCATAGAAAATTTAATTAGTTGTCTGTGTATGTTGCCAGCCCTCGATCCCCGATCCTTGGGCCTCGGGGCTTGTTTATTGTTGCCGAAACTAAACGAAACACAAGGAAGAGGAGGGTTGTTGCTGCACACCGAACAAAGGTGACAAAAGGGGACAAAGGGGGGGTCCAAGGACTGACTGGATACGATACGATACATCTGCATACACAGTGTTCTTATTCTTATTGTCTGAAGGACGAAACATGAACGAACACGATGCGAAACACACTCACTGCAAGTATATTGTTGTTGTTGTTCATCTGATCTGTAATTTATGCCTTCGTTGTTGTTGATTGTCCTTCGAATTTGTAGGATTTTCGATAAACTTTCAATTTTATCGGTGGCAAAACAATTCGGAAACAGTCCAAGTTAATTATTTCAGAGTGTTCTGATGGCTTTACCACAAAAAAAAAAGACCAACTTGATCAGCGATCAGTGATCTATACGATACAATTTTGGCATAAATTCCTGGATCACACGTAGCGTAAAAAAAGTGCGATCAATATAATAAGTAAGACTCAAAAGATGATCACTGATCACTGATCAACGTGTGCTGCTGAACCCGCCCATTGATTGAGTATTTTTCACTGTACAGGTCTTGGTTTTCTATAAGAAAATATCACAAATCGTTGAACCTTTTGGAGATTACCTAATGAAATAGTCTTAGCACCTCTATACTTGCTTTTCGTCTAATGTTTGACCGTTATTCCCTTCTTTTTTCTACCATTTAGGATTGGTATTAAGATACACCTCCCTCATATAAACTTTTCATACTTTTCTCCCTCAGGTGCCGGGAACCATTTCCCATGCATAATTATAACATATGTACATATGTATGTACATATGTACATATCTCTGATGCCATCTATCGTCTATGTAGGATATTGTAACCTTTGCCAATTGTATCTCTAACAAAAAACCAGCTCCATACATACATATACATACATACATACATATGTATGTATAAACAACGCCAAAAACTCGGAGAGAAATTTATTTCTCAAGGCAATTTCCTCTGTGTTTCCGGAACAGTGCCAGGATCTGACTGAGCGAACGCGTTTCCTTTTCCAGTGATATAATCGTCGTGGGAATTTCCAAATGCCGCTGCTTGCCACACATAAGAAAAACGTGGCCAACTGAAGGCCAACTCCACCCAGCCCGAGCCCGAGCCCCAAACCAAACCACACCACACTATAGCACACTGCAGCACCTGGCTATGATTGGAGCTGGGATTGAAGCTGGGGCTGGGGCTGGGGCTGGGACTATCCGTACAATGGAAAGTGCAGCGCCTCCGGTGATTTTGTTGATTGTGTTTCTCTATTGCAGCAATTGTTGCTGTTGCTATTGCTGTTGCCGGAGATGAAGCTGAAGCTGGTGGCTCTTTTCTCTGGCTCCACAGATGTACAGATGCCCATGTATCTACATACATACATACATACATATATGCACCCGTGTACCAGTGTATTTGTGTTTGTTTCTTTGTTTGAGTGCGTGAGCTTGCTGCTGGGCTGCATGGAGTTGAGGCCAAAGCTTTATGGCCCCGGCCTCGGCACTGGCACCGGCCACTGCCACCAGCCGCATACCGATGCGTATCCGGGATTGTGAAATGTTTTCATTTCAAGAGACGAAGACCAAGACGGAGACACATTTACCGCCGCCGTCTATCGTCTGCAGGCTGTCTGTGGCTGCCTCGATGCCTCTCCTCGCCACTCTTTCACTTGGCAACTCGCCGCCACCGCCACCGCCGTCGCCGCTGCCGCCCTGCCTTCCGATACGTGCCGCATTTTAAACAACACTCCACTCCACTTCAATCCAATCCACTCCACTGGCATCAATGCGATTCAGTACAATACTTACTCGCAAAAGCAGAAGCCAGAAGCCAGAAGCAATCGCTGAATGCGATGAGCTAAGCCCGGCTGAAGTTTCTCCCCGGCCCACAGCTATTTCTGTATCTTGGCCATTTACAACATTTCGGCCGATACTATTTATACGCATTTTATGGTCGCTAATAAAAATTCCTTTATTGTGATCTGATCTGAATGGAATTGTTTCGGTTTATTCATTGTTAATTATCAAAAGATTTCTGGACATGTAAATATATTGTACATACGAACTATCATTTCGGTTTTATTTTATAGAAATATTTCCTTTAAATTAAACTACTATTACATTTGGATAATAATAATATTCATAATTGGGAAATATTTGGGAGAATAGGGAATATTATATTTATTTTTATTGCATTTTTTATTATTAAATGCTTTCACATTTTTGAAGCCTTTAAGGAGATGCTCTCTGCAAATGTCATAGTTTTGTGTATTGTAACATATTTTTTGTTTCATTAGATTATATTATACATACATAGGTGGTTTCATAAACATATGTATCCGATGACAGTATCATTTCCATTTCTGATCTTCAGACCCAAATTAGGGGCTGGGCCCACACATTAACTGGAGTAAACCTGAGACCCCGGACGGACGACCCCAGGCCAATAAAGCATTTAAATTTAGTTACAAAATGCATTCTTTCGTCATTCAAAAATGTTTTGTCCCCGGCTTTGGAGTGTGTCGTCGTCGCTGGTCGTCGCTCCAGTTGGCAGTTGGACAAATTCTTGGAACACGCAACAGCTGCAGCTGCCACGGGGCACAGTGGCAGGGGCAGGGGCAGTGGCAGGGGCATTTAGAAAGTCACCCCAAATCCAAACACCAAATACCGAATACCGATCCCCATTCTCATTCTCATTCCAAATCGAAATCCAAATCCCACCGACAGTCAGTCACATCACAGTATATATGTATGTACATACATATGTACATATGTATGTACATAAGTGTATGTACATATGCATGTATGTAGGTATTTATGTATGGGACGAGTATACATACATACATACATATATGCTGATTAGCACCTTGGCGCGAGCTCTCCACTCCAATGGCATGTGCTATGTGCAGGCCATTACTTATGTAAGTGTTTCTGTGTCTCCCTATGTATGTGTGTGTGTGTGTTGGAAAATAATCAATTGGTAAATATGTTTATCACGACTTTTTCGGGCGCATAGCTTTCCTCTTGTGGTCCACTTTGGACGGGGACGGGTACGGTGGTGCCGGGGGCCAGGCGCAGGCCGTTTCATGAATGAAAATGTGAGCAACAGCAGCTCCACAGCGCAACACAGAGCTCCAGGGAGCTACAGGGGCCATTGCCACATGCCCGTTGACACCCGTTTAGCGGTGTTTCTGAAGTCGGGTTACATACTTATCGCTTATCTGGCCCGGGGATCTCTTATCATTCGTTTACGACTGGAAAGGGCTTTTGTAATGGACAAACAGGGCAGAGCAGATAAATACCAACATCAAGTTGTTTGGCATGCCTGGAATGTTGTTTGCTTTACAAAAGCGACCCCAACCACCTACCCCCCACCCGACTTTGACTCCATCTACGACTCCAGTTCCAGTTCAAACTCCGATTCAATTCACCTTGGTATGTATGACAGAAAAAAACGAAAAGAAATGAAAGAGAGACAGGGAAAGAGAGAGACTGCGCATGCGCAACCAACCTCTGCCTCTATCTATAAGCTTACTCTCTCCTTGGCTGGCTGGCTCTCCCTCGCTCTCGCTGCAGCAGAGCAGAGAATGGCGGCGGAATTCCAAGCTTATTGTACTCACCTTCAACTCCATCCCCATCTCCTCCTCCGACTCGTCTTGGGGCCCCACTGTCGTCGGCAATAGTTCAAAGCTTTGTTACACGATATCGTTATGGCGTTGTGTAGGCACAAAAAAAAACAACCATTGGAATGTGGAATGTGGTATTCATTGACAAAATCAGCTTTCAAAATGATCTCACTTGTATAAAAAACAGTCAAACCAAATCGAAAACCGGTTTCGTAGTCAAATCATATATTGGTGGAGTAGTCCCAAACATTTTTCGTTCGTTTTCCGTTTTTCTCCCCCCACCATCGGGGTCTCTCTATATACTATACCTATATTTCACAGTTTTCAATTCAAGCACGTGCCTGGGCCCGCTGGTACACATTTAATAACTATAATTACCATGTATGTCAAGTCGACCGAAATTATATACATATATGCCGCCAGTTAACACTTTAAACGAGAAACAAAAACCGAAAAAAGAGACCAGATACAAATTAAAAGATATGCTGCTCGTGCCAGAAAGAGCGAAGAAAAAAAGGCTGAATAAAAATACCTTTCGTAGCCTAAATATTTTCACACGCGCGCCGCCGCCAACTAAAACCGAGCAGAGGAACAGAAGAGATGAAGAGGGAGAGGAGGTATAGGTATAGGTAGAGAGAGAAGAATGATCTTACAAAAATAGCACACAATTAGTGGCGCTGAGACCCAAGGAACTGTAAATATCTCAGTCTTAAGACAGCTGCTGGCAGGGGAGGGATAAGGGTGATGCAAGCACAGGGCAGGGTGAGGATGATGAGGAGTAGGAGCACGAGTTTATCAAACATGCTTACATATGTAGGAGTAGGAACAGAACACACACATATTCTTCAGGCACACTGCTTACCTTAACAGCTTTAAAAATAGTCTCCCGTCACTGCGCAGGCGCGCCCCACTGTACTCTCTCTCTCATTCCCTCTCTCATTCCCTCTTTGCAACTGTATAAGTGTGGAATGCCTTGCGCCAACAGCAACAACACAATCTCCATTTAACAATCATTATTTAGACATCGTTCCAGCTGTTCGACCGCACCGTGCCGTGCCGTGCCGTGCGAAGGGAGCCCTGGCGCTGCTCCCGCGATGATCACGAATGGAATGGGGAATGGAAGGGGAACGGGAACGGGATCGGGGAAGCTGTGTGGGAAAGTATGCGCCTCTGCTGCTGCTGTCTTCTCTCCTCTGCTGGCTTCGCCGCCTGCCTGTCCGCTGTGAAATAAACAAGAGCAACTGGGCCTGGCGAGATGCTGTCTCTGTTGCTGCCACTGCTCTGCCGCAGCATAAAATTGGGTCAACATTTTTTCATTCACTCTTTTTTGTTGTTATATTTCGACATACATATTTTGTGTGTTTAAGTTTTTTAGGTATTTTTTCTCTCTGTTGTTCCTCCTCCTGCTTCTGGCTATGTCTTTCTCCGAGTGTATATGTTTGTGTGTGTGTATTTGTGCCTCCAATTTTTTATTAACACAAACTTTCTATTGAGCGGCCACCACACTGCGCCGACGACGGACGACAGAGGAATGGAATAGTTTTTGTGTGTTGTTACTCTTTTTTTCCACCAGCCACACACGAACTTCAGCAGACCGTAGCATTAACCGTTAGTTTTTTATAGCACATTTTTATGGAATGGAATCGTCGTCTGCGGGGCAGGGCCTGCGGAACTTGATAATACAAATATCATTTTTAATTGATTTATGATGTGGAATAAAACAAAAAATTGAGAAAAACGGTCAGCAACTTTTGTTTCCCCCTTTTAAGTATGCAAATTCCCCCTCCTTCAGAAAAGCAACGAAACGAAATTGAAGTCGAAGAGGAGATCGCGTCGGGTCGGTCGTCGCCGCCTCATCGACGGCTTACAACTGACTGAACTGAGTGGCGTGCGTGCGTAAGTCCACGATAGACTCCAAGTTTCAGCGCTGCTGCCGTCCTTTTTGCTGACATTACTCTTTCTTCACGAAGAGGGTGAGGGTGAAGGCAAGCTGCAAAACAAACGGGATCACTGTGCGAGTGTATATGTATGTGTGCGCTGTCGGGGTACAAGCAAATACACCAGTGTAAAGAGTTGGTACTCTCCTTCGAAATGCTACACTTATTACATTATGATTTAAAATTTTAACACTAAAAATTCTATAAACGATATTCACAACCTAAAAAAAAACATCCACATTACAGCCTCTACTGTTTTTCCCTCCGAGTGTATTTTCTGCACTCCCTTTTACCCTTCATTTGTTGGTCTCTTGCTCGCCTGTTGCTTCGCCTTCCTCCTTCAGCCATGCTTGCCTTGCACTGTAAAACGGTTCTTCCACTGGTTTTCTTCTTCTTCCCTCTCTGTTCTTTTTCTTTTGCTGCTCTGGTTTTTTTTTGTTGCGGCGGCTGTCTGGCAGCCGCATTCTATGCTGGTGGTTGACTCTTGTTGTTTTTGTCTCGCGTCTCCGTTTTATGCTGAGTGATGCAACTTTTTCAAGAGAGCGCGCTCAATTTATGTGTGATATGACCGTACTGCGTTCCCATTCCCATGAAGGTTAGGATCGAAACAAACTCCAGTCCACCAAAAGAGCAGCAAAACTGGTATGCCGCTCAACCCACGCTCTCCCCGATTGAGCGAGAGATCGTTCATATGACTCACTCTTGAAAAATTTCAATTTGAATTTCTAAATAGACGCCACACACACACACATTGATACACAGGCAGAGACAGAGAAGCGCAGCATCCAATTTCAGCCAATAAATATTTTACTTCGCTGTGGCCTCGCTCCAAGCCGAAGATGGATACGATTCCAAGTCGATCTTGTAACAGCCTCTGCTTGTGCTTCTCTGTATCTCTCACAGTGTGTGAATGTGTATGTAAATACATGCATACGATACGTACATATGCATGTATGTGTGTGCTGGCAAATTCCAAAGAGCTTACCCATGTGGCCTGGGCCTGGCCCTGGCTTAGAGGTTAGAATCAGCAGCGGCAGGGGCAGCGGCGGCAGCTCCTGGGATGTCAATGGAACCAACGACGACGACACAAAGTCTTTGGCTGAAAACCAGTTTTTGAGAAATTTTTCTTCTTGCTTTTTGCAAACGTGAGTTCTATTTGGCTTAATTCTTTGCACCAGGAACGGAACCGCATTCCAGACTACACTCATACAAAAAAAAAAAGTATAAAAAAAAGCACATACGAGTACAGCTACAGGGACACGAGTCGAGTTTAACTTTAATTTTTCCACGATGCCGCCGCCGCAGCAGACTTTCCTCTTCGCCTGGCTCTCCACTTCGCTTTGCTGCTCCTCAACATTTCGTTATTTGAACTTTCTGGAATGCGGTCGCACAAGTTTTGGTGTGGCGTAGCCAGCCCCGCTGTCTGTCTGTCCGCCTGTGGCCGCCGCGTCCGAGGGGAGCCAGTCTCAAAGTTTCGAGAGAGGAGACTCCACTATTCTTCTGCCGTATACTTGGTTGCATTTAAATATTTACTTTTCACACTATCTCTCTATTTTATTTGTTTAATATTTTTAACATCCGTTCGCCAGTGGATCATTTTTTCTTTGCTGCAGGCTGCTGCGAAGCGTACAACGCGGAGCGAACACGACCATCACGCTGCAGCTAAATTTACTGAATGAAAATTTGTCTTTTCTTTTACGCGATCTTTCGTTGCCTGCCTTCGTCTTTGGCAGAGCAGCGACAGCGGCTGCGACAGAGGCAGAGGCAGCGAATACGGCAGATGCAGAGGCAGCGCAGCGGCAGCGAATACGGCAGATGCAGAGGCAGCGCAGCGGCAGCGCCTGCGCAGTTCGAAAAAGTTGTGCGTCGGGTGTTAGTGTGCGTGCTTGTGTGTGTGTGTGCTGTATCTGCATCTGTGCCTGTGTGTCGTATCGGTGTGCTAGAAAGTTTTTTTATACTAAAACGAACCGAACTATGTACTCGTGCTGCTCCATTCCATGATGTTTGACTCGCATGCATAAGAAACTTACAAAACGGCATTCCACAAACAAACTGACACTGGCCCCTGCCCCTGTCCATGCCGCAGACCTCCACCCCGCCACAATCCCCTCTCCCTGTACATCTTATGAACCGATCCAAGCCGGCAAGAAAAGTATCTGTATCTGTAGCTGTTGTATCTCGGTGCTGTGTGCTACTTTTGCTGCGTGGAAGAGGATTGGATTTGATCGTCTACTACTATTCTACTACTATTGGATTTTATTGTCTAATACTATTCTAATACTATTCAGTTCTGCTGCTATTTTGCTGTACTCGCCATATACCAATCCTCATTTCTTTCTTATATGTATGTATGTACTTCTGCGCCCACTTCTTACAATTCTTCTCATTCATCTTATTCTCCTGCTCATTCATACTATTCTCCTGCTCCTTCTACCCTGCCTTCTTCCACATTTTTTTCTCTTTTTTTTATGTTGTAATCTACGAACAATAAAATGTTTTTTGTGGCTTTCGTAAGTGTCTTTTTTGGAATGTATTTGCGTCTGTGTGTGTGTGTGTGTGTGCGTGTGCGTGTAGCTGGTGGCGTTCTTTTTCGTAAACAACCATCAAACACACGCACACGCACATCGAACTCAACAAAAATTCGTCATTGAACGGTAAAAAAAAAAAAAAATTCCAACGTGTTTGACTTTGTCTCTCACCCCATCTCTGTTCCTCCCGCTGCCCAGTCATTCGCCCTGTCCCCCTCTAGTGTGTGGATTTTTTCAATTACAAGTTTGTAAATGGAATTTCTGAACTTTATATGAACGAGGTCATTTACAGCGAAAACACACACACAACAAAAAAAGCAAAAACATGGCATTGTCGTAGTGGGAGGTGTGTGTGCTAGGTAAGGGGGGGCGATGGTGACTAGGAGGGGGCCTAGGTTGGATAGGGAATTTTTGTTATATTCGTCATGAACTTATTTATAGGAAATTCCATAGGCCTTACATGTTATTTATATGGATGAGGATCGCTGACGGTTGGGGACGGGACGGGGGCGAGGGACGGTTAGTGTGAGGAATAGGAGTGGCATGTCGTATGACATGCATATCAAATGCCACATGGGAGAGACCCCAAAGTTAGCTGGAGATGGAATTGGAATTGGAACTGGAACTGGAATTAGCTCGCGGCGATCGTGGGCATAGAAAATGTCATATAAGTTTTATTACAGCTACCTGGAAATGGTCTAAAGTAGTTTGGAATTGATGGAATTCCCATCAACTTTCTACAAAATCCAACAGAAGTGCTTTCGAGTGTGGTGTGTGATAGAAATGAATTGGCTAAGGGTTCTCGCTCTTGTTCCTTTTCCCGTTTCCCGTTTCCCCCCACTCAATGAAGGATTACTGGAAGTTAAGCATTCCAGCATTCGAGGATATAACCAGAAGTTGTTTCGATCAAGGGGCACTTGTAGCCTGCGTCATCGAATTTGCACCTTTTGTTTGATCGGCAATCGATTCGTTGAATCAGGCCCAGGCGCCAGGTGTAATTATGATCGCTTATAATCAATCCAATCAATCCAACCAACTGTCCCCAGTATCAATGCAATCCATTGACAAGCTCTCACCTCATCGCACCCACCAGTGCCACCACCAGCCCAACCCCCCATCCACCTACCCGAACGTAGGTGCCTATGCCAGTGGACGATCGTCTGAATGATAAGGCTTACGGGGCGGCTACTTGACGCAAGAATTTCAGGAATTTCGAAAGTGTACACACAACACACAGACCACCTGTCCCACAACGATGGACGCACAAGGGAAAAGGGGTGGAGGAGAAGCAGGGCCCAGGCGCCCAGACAAAGCACGCGCTCAATCTACGGCTTATCAAAATGCCCATTTAAAGGCCAAACTATAAACGACATGTGATGCCACCGTCGTACCTCTGTACATGGGTCCGTCTTTGTGGTACGGCTGGCTTTCTGGTTGGGTGGGGGGCGGCAGCGATGGCAGCGGCGGTAAATGAAATGTTCAATTTTTGAGTCACATGCTTAACACTTAACCAGCGCGAGAATAGGGGAGTGAGGGCCGAAGCCAGAGCCAGAGCCAGTGCTAGAGCTAGGGCGGCAAGCGGCAAGCGACAAGCGGAAATTGTAATTTCGGTTTCTTACTGAAAAGAAAAAAATAGAAAAACAGAAAGAAAATCAACAACAAGAAAGATTTCCTAATCAAAAGCATTTGGACTTTCGACTGTTTGTACTATTTACAACATCACCGTACATCGTACGGTATCACAAACGCAAGAACGTATGCACCCAGAACCGGGCCTCGAGAATTCCCCCAAATTCCACACCCCACACCCATCACAACCACTCGAAAGGTAATTACTTTTGGTGCTGCACATTGGGGCAAGATAGTCGATTTTTTGGCATAAATTCGAAAGATGTATATGTATAAGTTGTTTTTGTTGATTAATGGATTACTATTGTTTATTAGATGATATATTTATGATACGTATGTATATATGTTATGTATAAATATACGAAAATATGCGTATATTGTGTTCAATAAAAAGAAAACCATCAAAAATGCATCTCCTTAAATTTGCAGTGTAAGCTCTATGTAAAAAGATTTTATTTCTTTAAAATGTTCAAATTTATGCCAAAATATCATTTGTCTGGCCCCAATGTGTTCAGGGCTCAGTGCAAAGTTGGCCCGAACCGAACCTAATGATAATACAAGCGATCTAATAGGAAGCACGTGATGTGCATACAACTGACCGGCCAACTGACCAATCATTAAAAAACCAAAACCCCCAAGTGGATTCGGAATGGAAATCGGTGGTACTTCTAGCTTTAGCTCTAGCTCTAGCCGTAGACCCCTGGCTAGACAAATTGCACATAATTTCTACTCGAGTGAGCGCGGTCAGCCGGCAAAAAGTGCACCGAACCTGCCCAAAAGAACGGGACAGGGTGATCGCACTACTGAACGAGAGAGAGAGAGTGAGAGAGAGAGAGAGAGAGACACCGATACAGAGGGAGAGCAACATATGTATGTACGTACCCGGGGGCCTACCACTTAGGTTAGTTAGACCCCGTTCACGACGTCGCCTGCAACTGCAACTGTGGCTGTGGCTGCGGCTGCTGCTGTGGCGACGGGAAGATCCCAGCCATTTCATGAAAAATTATGTCGTGTACAATTTTATGCATGAGAGACTTATACAGCAGAGAAAAAACTGGGCAGCAAAAAAAAATTAACAGTGTCTCGTCAGTTGCTGTTGCTGTTGCAGTTGTCGAGCGGTGGCCGGTGCACGGTGCATGGTGCAGCACCGCCGCCAGGTTAGATAAGCCACTGACGCCGCCGCCATGCCGGCACCGCTGCAATGGGCACACGCACACTCGAGAGCCATCTAGATTCTAGAAGACGGCGGCGAAATACCAGCCACTGCAACTGCAACTGTTACTCCAACTGAAACTTCTGTGCATTGCACAGTGGGGCGAACCACTGCCAACTGCCTTAGAGATCTTTGCGGTACTGTGACTACCAATATGCCTTACAATATTGTAAAAGGAAGCATTTTCGATGCTTATGACCTAAACAGCTCACCCCAAAAGCAGCTGGATAAGGAGGGGCATCAAAGATCGGGGTCACCATTCTTATCCCACAGTGCCACACGGTTTAAGGCTGGCAACGCTTCCTGCTGCCTGCTGCCTGCCGCCTGCGTTAGCATTAGCATACAAGTGTTGGATAGCGTCAATTGAAAAAAAAGAGCAACAATTGGCCCGCTAACGAACCGCCCGACGGACGCCGACTCTCGACGCTGATGAAGAGGAAGAGAGGGAGGAGTCGGAGGAAGAAAGCGCATTCAAGCGTCTTCTACCGCCACCCCACTCTAACCCGACCCACATTCCAGTTGGATTCATGGGTCTGTGTATTTGACCGACCGACGACAGCCACTACTGCTGCTGCTGCTGCTTCTCTGAAGATGTGGCGGGCGGACGGCTGTGCCGCTTCCTGAGCCCACACATACTCGTAGGAGAAACCAAGAGGCTGCCATAATTATAGCACATTCCACATGCCACAACAGCCACAAAAACAGCAACAAAAACAGCAACAAAACTGGCTGCAATCGGATGTGGCCAAGTAGGAGTCGCCGGAGTTACCCGGTTGTCCAACCGTAGGCAGTGCCCCCAAATGTGGGCGTCGCCTCTGCCACCAACACGAGCACCCCATCCTCATCCGCCTCATCCCGCCCGCTGTCAACGCATGATTTGCTTCCCGTTTCCATGTCCGGATCTGATGTATTAATGACATTTGCCCCAGTTTCGCTGCCCTGTTCCCCCACTCTCGAATGCAATGTGGGGGCGACTGCGCCGTCGACGTCACTTGGAGCAGCTGCGACGACAACGACGACGACGCCAACAAGCATCTGCTCATTCATATTCATAAATTTAACGTCTTTTTGCGTAAGCCTCGCGCAACGGAAGTTGTGCACTCTCTCTCCCCCTTCATCGCCCTCTCACACTCTTCCTCTTTCCGTCTCCCACTCTCACACTCTTCATCATTCTGAATCCCAAGCATAATATGCCCTAGTCCAAGGCGTATTTTTATAAAAGGTGAGGCATTACCGATCACTGCGTTGCATACACTCACACTTTTACGGTTGTGTGTTTCTGCATGCACTGCAACAAAATATGCCAGCACCGTGAGAGTGATGTTTTTCGGTCTTTGCCTCACCTTATGTTCACACACTATGCCTCTCCTTACTCTTGCACGCCCTTTTCAATGCAGCCAGACAATTTGCCGCTCTATTTTTGATGCATTCTCAGGCAGATACAGAGGCGCAGGCAGCGACAGTAGACAGCGACAACGACAACGTGAGAAAGAGTCCGAAGGGAAGAATAAAACAGAGACAGCGGACAGCCGAAAGCGGAAAACAGGCAACAGGCTGAGAGAAAGAGCGAAAGCCAGACAGAGAAAGAACGCCGCCAGAGAGAGAGAGGGAGCTAAAGTTCAAAGAACTATTGAACTCAACAACGAGCACCACTTTCGCCATAAATAGCGCAAAGTGGAAGGGAGACAGGAGAGAGCAGAAGACCAAAGGGAGAGATGGAGAGTCAGAGGCAGGGCATGCGTTTTATCAACGGAAGCCAAAGTCTAGAGCAAGGAGAGTCTAGGCATGCGGGGGGAGGGAAGGTAGAGAGTGAAAACAAAAGTGACTAATGCACCAAGTGCGGAGCATTTCCGGTTACTTCCTGTGCGTGCGGTGGGCCCTACAAATGAGGAAGTGCGCGGCTGCATTTGGAGGTAAGAGGAGAGGAGGAGAAGAGGAGAGAGGGTAAGAGGAGTCAGACATACAGCTGTGAAAGAAATAATAGCACCACCACCACAAGAAATTTTTAAATAGTTGCCAAACTCACATTTTTAACTTTAAGGAAACTTTAAGCACATTTTTAGAAATGGAAGACTCTTATAAACATATGAATATAAAAAAAATTTTCTTCCTTTTTAACGTTTTTAAGTTATTTAAGAAAATTCCTTGAAAGTGATCAAATTAGGCGAAAAAAATAATAGCACCACTTTTCAAAAATTGAGTTAAAAACAAAATAATGACCAAAAAGTAACGAATTCATTAGTTAACTATTTTTAACTATTATTACTAAATCTATATTTATCATTTAACATTTAGTACAATGTCCTTTTTTGGCAATAACAGCTGCGTAGCGTCTTGGCATGGAATCAATCCAGTCCTGGCATCGTTTTAGGACCAGGACCCTTTAATTTATACCCAAAGTGATCCGATAGTGGCTGGCTTGGAAGTAGCAACCGCCTTCTTAACGTAGGACCACAGATTTTTGATAGGATCAGGTGAGGTGACTGAGCAGGCCACTCCAAAACGTTCACACAGTTTGCCCTGAACCATTCCTTTGCTTTCTTGCTGGTGTGTTTGGGTTCATAAACCTGTTAAAAGACCCATACGAACGGACTTTCATATTCTGCAAAGGGTAGCATTATTGTCTCCACGATATTCACCTACACGTGCTATTCCATGATGGTTTTTATCCAACCTAGTGTACCTACTCCATAGTGGAAAAAGCAGGTCCATACCATTACACTACACCCTCCATGCTTATCGGTTTTTGTGGTGTACTAAAGTTTGTATTCTACTTTCCTTGGACCTCTAACGTATGATCGAGATCCTTTTCCACCAAACATAACCACTTTGGACTCATCTGACCATAGAATATTCGTCCATTGTTGGGATGTCCGATTTGCTTGAAAACTGCCTAACCTCATGTGCTTAGTAATATGTGTCGCGTTTAAAAGTGATACCTTTCTTGGGCTGCAGACTTTTATACTATGTTGGCTAAGATATGAACTAACTTTTTGATCCATCGCATTTATTTTAAGCTCTTCTTTAAGCTCGGTAGCTGACTTAAAGGGACCCTTCTTGCTCTGACGAATCCGTCTTTTGCCATGAAGAGGGGTCATAGATCGTTTTCGTCCGCGTGTTTCAGCCTTTTCTTCAAAGTTTAAGACGTTATTAATAATTTTATTGGAGTATCATATCAATCGACCAACTTTTCTGTAAGTTTTTCCGTTTAATATCAGTTTTTTGGTCAGATCTCTCATCTCCGCAGTGCAGTGATTTCCACGTCCCATTGTAATGATTATTATAAACTTTTATGACAGAAACAATGAAATCTTAGTCAAAACTAATGAATACGTGCCTTTTACAAAGACAATTTTGAGAAATATAGAAGCTTCACTAAGAAAATGGCAAGTGGTGCTATTTTTTTTTTCGCCATTTTTTTGACATTTTTTCTTAAAATCCCAAAAAAAAATATATAGACAGAAATTTAAAGAACGGTAACGCAGTTTTTGTTTATGGGGAATACTAAGCAATATAAAAAAAATCAAACTTTAAAGAAATCGTCACATGATTCGCATTTTTTTCTATCACGAACAAAATGTATAGTAGTGGTGCTATTATTTTTTTCGCAACTGTATGTATGTATGTATGTACATATGTACATATACAAACCAACAAACAAGAAAGAAAGAAAGAAACAATAAAAGAGAAGAAAAGAAAAGAAAAGGAAGGAAGGAAGGAAGACCAAGAAGAAGCAGCCCCAGGCCAGACCCTAAAGAATATTCACGCTATAAATTTAAATCCCCCCTCCCCCACACCGCCCAAAACCAAACAAATATACGGCCAGGCCGGAAATAATGTGACCATATCCGAAACCAAAAACTCAACGCTCCATATGTAAGTGTGTGTGTTCGTGTGCCTTCCAGTATGGGTTTCATTCATTCATTCATAAACTACATCGAGTATATATTACACCCATACATACATACATATGTACAATGTATAAAAGTGGCAGTGTGGGGAGGATCGGGATCGAATCGGATCGTATCTCTCGTGTTATGTTGTGACGATTGCGACAGTTTCAGTCCCGTACCGTCTCACCCATTTACCCATCACCCCCACCAACCACCATCCTGAAGCTAAACGTATTGAATGGCTCTGACCCCATAACAAACAACGACAAACGATAGAGATACGGATCCGAACTTATCAGTTATATTGCTGTCGCTGTCGGTGTTGCTGTGGCTGTTGTTGCTTTTGTCGCTGCTATGCGTCGGGGCTATGCGTGCTGAATGAAATTTTATTGAAATTTAGAACAAATCTATAAAATGCAACGAAGCAAGCAACCGTTTGGGCAACTGGAAGTGAAACCACAGTGCGGTGTTTATAGGGATGGGGCTAAATACATACATACATGCATACGTATGTATGTACATCTGTGGGGGAATAGGTGGAGCAGAGGCAGAACTGTGGAGGAAGAGAAAAAGCAGAAGCAGCAGCAACAGCAACAGAAAAACAGTAACAGCAGCAACGGCAAGAGCAACAGCAACAAAAACGCATTTGAGGCACAACTGTGGTTGTTGTTGTTTTTGGAGCGATGACACGAGACGGACGAACCAGGCGGAGGTGGAAGCGCAGGCGGTGACGGTGGCAGAGGTGGAGGCGGTTGTTGCTGCTGCTGCTGCTGCTGCTGGCTGCATGATATTTATGAATGAATGAAAGTCTGTATATGTGTGGAGTGCCTCGCTCTATAGTATGTGTGCGTGTCGTCGCAATCGCTGTACGTGTACATATGTCTGTGTGCCTGTGTGTGTGTGTAGCATTTAATGAATGAAAAATCCGAGGCAGCGACAAAAACATAATACACACACATATGCCGACAACACATGCAGGCATGCACCCACACACACACACATTGCCATACTACTATATACATACATATATAGTCATAACGGAAGTAAACCAAACAGCAACAACAACGAAAACAACAACCACAAACAAGCACAAGCACGTTCATTCAAGTCGAACTACAACGAGTGTCTAAATAAGTCGCATGAATGCCCGCTTGATTTTCATCCACGGATTATATAGGATTTGATATACGAGTACGACTGCGAGTACATGTACGTGTACATACGTGTAGCAGCAGATACACTTCATGCATAGAGAGAAAGAGAGGGAGGGAGGGGGGTGGAATCGAATCCAATACACAAAGAGATAGTGAAATACTTGAATGGGTCTTATTTGTGTGGATTGTCCTGCAGTACCACCACTCGTCGTACTCTATCCTTTCAAGGGTTGTGTGTACACCGTACAGTGATAGCAAAAGCTATGAGTAAGGCTGGTAAAGACTCTTTGGAATACTTCTCAATACTTCTATGGAATGACCCTTCCGAATATCAATTGAACTGGTTTTCTATATTAAGAGAGTTATCCATCCGTCTAGTCTACAAAAATACAACTGAACTGATTTTCTCAGCTCACAAGAATTAACCAGAATTTCAACAACAAGTTGTGTTGATATTTATACTTGCATTTCCACATGTTTTCAGAATTGTGGCGCTTTGATTGTTCCAGGAATGGGAAATTAGTATTTCACATTCCCAGATTGAGTCACAGCAAACAGAACAGAACAGAACAGAACAGAGCCTATGACCAGCAGATCTATATATGGAAATGAATCTGGAATATACGATTACACATACATACATACGAGTATAAGGTCATTTTGGCTTAGTCACTGCGCTGTTACTCTTGATGTCGCTTTCTGGTGAAACTCATTGAGTGCATCTGAAGAGCCGCCTGCGATCAACGACCTCCCTCTCGCCGATTGATGATGGACGCCGCCGAATGGATTCGTAATACTTCCAGATTAGTTATATTTGCTATGCACTTATACATACATATATATTTATAGATACAAATTTGGATACAAATGCTACAACAATATCCCCGAAAGGGTCGTTAAAAAATGTGGAAATTTGCCTTTTAGAAACTTACAAGGGAAATGCCAACTATGACGCACGGACTTTGCAAATACCTATTTCCATCCGGAGAATCTACGAATATTCTCGTAGATATTGGGTATTGGGGGTATACGAGTAGTAGGGCCGGGCCTGAATTTTACGAATTGTGCGCGCTGGCATTATTATGAGATGGCGATGCGGCGTCAGCGATAAAATTACAAAACAATAACAACAACAACAACAACTGCCCCCAAAGGGAAAGTGGCGAGAAAAGTGAACAACGACAGACCAAATGACGCACAAAATTTTACAAGGTTGTCTGTCTGTCTGTCTGCTGCGGCAGTGTAACCCGTGCACGGGACAGGGACAGGAGCAGGGGCTGGAAAGGCCGTTCTGTACGTCATCGAGTGCTGGCTGAATGAAGCTGAATGAAATCGAAATTGGCTCGGGCTCGCTGTTTACGTCAGAGCCAACAAGCCAACAAGTAAACGATTTCCAGAAGATTTCCCTCCTCCTATATGTATTCTGTTCTTGTTGGTTTCTTCTGATCTTCTGTTAATAATCATCGTATTTGTTCTTTCCCCACCCCGTATTTAGATTACGATTATTTATGCTGTTCGATGACGTTGAGCATGGCCTGGAGCACAGCAGCAGCAGTGCGTAAAAGATTGTAAAAGATTTTGGCCATCACTTTAATTGCGCCAACTGTGCGCCTAATTATGGCAGACACTGTGGCAGAGTAAGGCAGAGACGAGGCATCGCCAGAGAGACACAGTGAAAGATCGCGGCGAGAGATTTATAAATAAATTGTTGTCTTTACGAAAATAACTAAACGGATCATTATCGTCGGACATGTGCTGGTCTGAGTCTGGTCAATTAAAAGCCATCAAATATCATAAAGCATCCCCAAAGAACAGGGTGGGGTGTCTTTGCTGAAGAAACAATGATTACAGGGTACGTCGTTTGAGACAAAGGTGAAATCTTTAAGATCTTCTTTGATCTTTAAAGGATTTACAGATTTAGTAGCAAACTTGAAGGATTGATTCTAAAAGTTCAAGGATCATAAACATTAGGAAAATATATGTACATATGTATGTACATACATATGTACATATGTACCTCGAAATATGGTATGAAAATTCCTGTAATTATTACTAGTAATAAATCTATCCATTAGACATCATGAATATGGAGCACGTGTTTAAGTCTTTAACATAATTTTACCCTAAATCAGAAATTATTTTAATTCTTAGCCCGTGTGTGTTTTTTTTTAATCTCCAGCAAGAGATCTTTTGTTCGTGAATTTGGGTTATACGATTTCAATCGGACTCGGACCACGGATGATAAATGCGTAACATTCAAACTGGTTCAATTTAGTGGATACTTTGGATGTTGTTGTTGTTTGCTGTTGTTGCCTTGCCATGAGCTGTGCCAATCTTAATTGCGCATTTACATATAATGGAAAGACAGAAACTACAAAACTACGAAAACTATAATAAAAGCAACAACAACGACAACCACTATAAACCAGACCCACACACAGATGTAGATGCCTTCGGTGAGGCCGTCGGAGAGGGGTGGCGAAGGGTACGGGGAAAATTCCAGCATATTGCAAACTTAAGGCGCCTGCCTCCCTCCCTACCGCCTGCCCAGGCAACCGAACCAAACCCAAACCCTCCGCGAAATAAAGCCCAAAAACTATTCTCCGTCCGTCCGGTGCGGTGCCCATCTGTACGGGTATCTGTCGGCGGCTCTGTATTGAAGCTGCGCATATTGCGCCTTTGTTATTTATTATTGTGTGCTTTGCTTGTACTCTACTCGTGTAGCTCTGGTAGGTAGGGAGGGAGGGTGGTGAGGGAATGGAAGGCGTAAACGACAATGAAAACTCTTTTTGCGCACTAGTTTTCCCCGCGCTCGCTATATAACAAATGCATGTACTTCGCGGGGGGATGTCAGTCCTAATCGTCATCGTAATCGTAATCGGTTTCAAATTACGACAAAAATCATAACCACCAAATAAACAAAAAGCAAAAAGCCTTGATTAATTATCGAATTAAATATCATTCATCAAGTAACAGTAAATGTGGTTGAGGGGGGGGCGCGCGCAACAGTCTGGCAACGCCACAGAGCAGAGCGAGCAAGGGCTAACGGCGCCTAGCTTTGCGAGAGTATACGTACGCGATTGTTTGTGTGTGTGTCTGTGTGGGAGAGAGACAGAGCAGCAACAACAACTTGTTGCGCGTGTGGGTGAGCTTGTATGAGTGAGAGCAACTCAGACAGAGAGAGAGAGAGAGAGAGAGCGCCCCAAAGCTCTATGTGTGTGTGTGCCTTGAAGAGAGCCTCGTGGGGCCTTGTCTGAGCTCCCCTCCCTCCCTCCCATCACTCTCTTGTCATGACCATCGTTCAGCGATGTCTGCTTGGCGTATACTTGATATTTTTTGGTGCGCAAAAAGGTCCCCAAAGCAAAAGCTTTAAAGGACGCATGGCGTCTTCTACTGTTGCTGCCTCAGTCGCTGCTTTTGATACTGCTCGCTCTTTGCCGCTGTTGCTGTCTGTCTCTCATTCTTTTGTTTCGTTTTCTTCCGTTCTTTTTCCTCGTGTAGGACACTCGGTCCCTTTGGGCATAACTGCACTCGAACAGCTGTTTTCTGTTGTGCTGTCGAACGAACAGCTGTTTGGTAGATTGCATTTACATACACGTACACACTGATGTACTGATGCAGACGAATAACAGTAAGTTTTAAACAAGTCGAAGCTTGTTGAGAGTTATAATAAAATTAAATTTAAACAAATTGCATTCAATACTTACAAAAAACAAAGCCATTAGATGATTATATAAGCACACATGCCGACAGACAGGCCCTGACTGTGCCTCAGTGTGTGCCCATTGGTGTGTGCTGTGGTGTGTTGAGTGTTGGTGAATGTCGGTGAGTGTTGGTGAGTGCTGTGCTGTTTGGGTGTGCGTGTGTGCCAGTTTAGTTAAATGCTGAGCACACGCACTGAATAATACTACAACAACAACGACTGCAACAAAAGCAAGGGGCTGATAGGCAAGTTTGCCTTTTGCTCGTTGTTGTAATTGTTGTTGAAGTTGTTGTTGTAGTTTACTTTGCTAGCCTCTGCTCTCTTTTTACCCGCTCTGCCACTCCTCTCTCTCTCTCTCGCAGCAACATTTATGTCGTATCTAAAACATTTGCGCTTTAAATAAATATACAGAGAGGTACGAGTATTATACAAAAAAAAAAAACAAAAAAAAATACAAACCTACCAAGAAAACCAGTCTACAACAACAACAGCAACAATAAGAAGAACAACGAGCAAATTAGTTCAATGCACGCCGCCAAAGTGGAGAGGGCTTATCAGTAGACCAACAACGGCTTTTTCCCACCTTTCTATCTGCCTTTGTTTGGACTCCAGAACAGTTTCTTTATTTTGTTTATCTTTTGCAATTATGTCTCTTGATTGGCTGAAAATTTATAGAGATCATTCATCCATCAGGCAAGGCATGGAAATGGACATCGAGACATCCAGCAGCGACTTCTTTACATCAGTTTTGGTAAGATCAGATCAGATCATTCTTCGGTTGTCAATTTATGACAGCTTTCTCAAAGTGATCGATCAATCGATAACTTGACATCAATTTCATCGAGAACACTCCATGATCAGATCAGCTCATTCATTCATTCATTACTTTCTATGTGATCTTTCATCAGTTTCCTGATACATCAATCTGTTGCTATTCAAGATCACACCAACTGCTTCATCATTATCATTCTCTACATCATCATCATCATTATCATGATTGTCACTGGTACAAAGTTCATTTGTTTTTCTTGTAGTCCAGTTTGTTGTTGTTGTTTTTGTTGCTGTTGTTCTTATACTACACATACAAATAAATGAAATAAAATTTTGATTGTATAAGTTCACCGTTTCTTTGTGCGCCATTTTTTCCTTCCTCTAAATACCTATACATATGCACATGTCTGTGCACGCCTTAGACGTTTCGGGTTCTTTATTTGAAATTTATTTAGTTTTTTTTTTTTGTATTTTTTGCTTGTTGCTGTTGTGCGAGTATTTACTTTTCCGCTTCTAATTTTAATTATTCAGTTGCTGCGAGGCTCAAAAGTCGCCCAGCGCCAAAGTTTGTTTTTGAATTCTTATTTTTTTTCTTTGCTCCTATTTTTGTTGCTGTTGTTGTTGTGTGTTTCCCTACATTTTTCAATATTTTTTTGTTTGTTAATACGTCGTTTAAGTTTTTTTTTCCCCAACTGCGTCGCAAAATTAGCGTATAATTTTTCTCTTTTTTGTTTGTCACTTTGGTTGCAAGTTTTTTTTTTTTTTTGACTGATACTGCGATGGATGGGGGCGGGTGGCAGTGAGGGTGGTCCGGTGCAACTAATTAATAATTATTTACACGCACACACCACCACCACACACCACACACACTCAGCAGACGGGGGAGGGGACAGCAGCACCACAAAAAAAACACACAGACAGTGGGACTTGGAGAAAAAAAAATGTTCTCAATTGAAATTCACTTCACTTTGATGTCTGGGGCCCATCTGAGCGCCAGGCCATGCCTGGCGTCCGTGCCGGAGGAGCGCACTAAAAGTGAGAAGACGAAACAGTGTGGCCATAGTCCGTCCAGAGTCAAGCGCCACAGAGTCGGGTCCAAGTACTGTTGCTGCTGTTGCTGCTGCTGCTGGTTCACCGCCTCCTCCTTCTGGTGGTGTACGCTGTCGGTGACGTACTGAAACAAATGCCTCACAAAAGTTTACTTTGCGGCGGAGTTTTTTACTCGGCAGCAGCACACGAATACACCAACACACAATACACAAGAGCAACAAGTATGAATGAATGTGCTGCGATGCTGCTGTTGTTTTTGTTTTTTCTGTGTTGTTGCGAGCGCTGGCTCTCTGTCGTTGCCACCGCCACCGCCACCACTGCTGCTGCTGCTGCTGCTGCTTCTGCTGCTGCTGCTGCCGACACTGTGAGTGTGAGTTTGCATGTAATGGTTAACGCCATGCCATCGTGGAACACACCGAAAAGCAACAACAACGAAAACAACAACCACAATGACAACAAAAACACGAATCGTAAGTTGTAGGAGAACGAGAATCGTTAGTAGTAGGAGAACGAGAATGTAGAAGCGAAGGGGAAGGGGAGTCTACGGTAGACAGCGGTCGAAGGATGATAGAAGAGAGGGAGGAGCAGGGACAAAATCTACAGAAACAACAGCAGTAGTAGTAATAGTAGTAGTAGTAGTAGTAGTAGAAATAGAAGAAGAAGCAGGAGTAACCACTAGCAGAATATACATATATGTATGTATGTATGTATGTACATTCTGTCTCTTGTCTGCCTTTGTTTCCCCCGCTCTCGCTCTTGCTCCCTCCACCGCACTTCCTTCTTCCCTATGTCGACGCTCGTGGCACTGCACATTGGGCCAGAAAGCTCATATTTTGGCAAATAGTCGAACATTTCCTAGAAACTAATTCTCTTTTCTCTAATACTTTGTAACAGTAACACACACTGGGTACAAAAAAGAAGGCATAATACATATACATATGTATATTTTTTGGATTTTAAGGCAAGACTGCAGTTTTTATGTCTCCAACAGCATCTCAACAGTTTTTATGCCAAAATGTCGGCTGTCTGGCCCAATGTGCACTCTGTTCGGAAAACAATAGCAAACAAACGCACACACACATACACAGTCAGACACGAAATGCTCTCTTCTCTCTCTCTCTCTCGCACACACAATCGCTCGCTCCCTCTCTGTTTCTCTGTGGCATTCGGACAAGCGAAAAGCTTAGGCTGTATGCATAAAGCGTATGTATGGGTGAGCATACACGAGCACGACGTCTGTCTCCTAAGCACAGCGAGAAATTTCATGAACGAAAACGATCGAAAGCAAAATGGCGGATTTGGCGAGTGCGCTAACCTAACGGGTTTTTGCCAGGTTTTTGGAAATGTAGTGGGCTTTAAAATGCAATTTAGAGGTTAAAAATAATTTCCAAGAGTTGCACGATAATTAAAGAATAACACTAGATGTGGGAGAGAATGATTATGATGCTGATATGCCTAGAATTGGAGAATTTAGACTGATAAACGTTAAAGATTGAAAAGCGGAAACTACTTTTCTATGGTTTGCAGTGATTTTATCTCTGTTTCAGGGAATTTAAACATGATTGCGATGCTTGAACTGATTTGAAACTGTTTACGAATACCAAAATGGCTTGAAAAAGTGGAATTTATTAGCTTGAAACTGACTTGAAATAGTAGAATTGGAGTTTAATGGCAAACAGATTTATAGGTATGTCAGATAGTTCTTAAATATTCAAAACAAAATCTTTGTTTGAGTCCTGACAAAACATTGAATTGACTAACTTGATCTTTGATAACTGAAACTGTTTTGCTATGGATTAAATCTGGAGGATGTTGGGTACAATTTTGAATAGAAAACCTTTCAATTATTTAATTATATTTTGCATTATTGGTTAAGACGTCTATGATCATTGTTGATCAATGATCATCTATCCCCCCATCGATTATTTAAGATATCTCCCATGCCGCAAACTAGAACTGTTCTAATTGAAGCCATGAGATCCCATTAACAATCGACAAAAAACTCTAATTTGAGGTTCAAATCTTGAGTGATTTTGGCTTGAATTGATGAATTTAATTTTGATTATAACGTTGATCGCGATCTATAGGAAATCTATGGGAACAATAAAGGACATTCTAGGTTCGTCAGACAAAACTTGATCTCAAAATCAGTTACATCGGAGTGATCTCTATGAAATGAAGTTCTATCGGTTTCTCTGGACAAGCCCGACTTAGGACCGAAGCTCACCCAGCGGCTGTACACCACCAATTTTTTGTGCACAGTGTAACGACCGACACACGCATACGATCGCAAAAGCAGCCAAAAAAAAAATCTGAAAAAAAAACGAGGAAGAAGCACAAATTCCTGTGGCAGTGGCGAGTATGAGGCATGGGGCGTGGTGAGAGGGGGACTACTGTACACATACAAAGAAAGGAAAGGAAAGGAGAATGAGGAATGGTGAATGGTTGAATGGGAAAGGGGAGGACGGGAGGAACGGAGAGTGTAGAGTAGGGATTGGGGTATGGGGAGCTAGTTACGCATACAGAAACATACAGAACAGAACAGAACCGCGAGGCAGAAGCCGAAACAGAAACGACCAGAACCAGTCAGTGTGCCATATGAAATATGTAACATTAAGCCCATATCACAAGCGACGACGGCGACTGCGGCTCACCGACACAGAGATACAGATACGGATACTAGAACTCATCAGTGTGTGCGTGTCTCTATGTGTGACTGTATGTGTGTGTGTGTGTGTGTGTGAGGGCTCTCATGTAGTGTTTGCGTGTGTGTGTGTGCGTGTGTGTGCTATGTGCCATGGGGGCAAAATTTTCTCCGAGTGGGCATGAAATTGAAAATGAATTTCAAATCAAATCAAAAAGTACTTGCAATTAAAATAAATATTAATTAATTTTTCAATGGACAAATTTGATCAGACCTATGGAAATCTATTAAAAAAGATCTATCCATATTGGAATGGAAAAAGTCATGGCAGAGGGAGGGGGAACTGGGGGGTTGTTAAACGAAACCAGAAATCCGAATTCTATAAGAACCCGCAACTTTTTAGTGGTTTCCGAAGGGAATCCCACATTATTGGATCTTCCGATCCAATTATGAATTTTATCCTAAATGTTTCGAGTTAATTAAACGCTTTAATAATAGTCCACGTGCTATTGCTGACGTAAGGGTCGGTCGACAACGACAGCGACAGCAGCAACAGCGACAACGAAGCTGCGCCGACGACGACGACGCATAGGGGCGTGCACAACATCCCAATACCAATCCACATGCCCCCGCACACAGATACAATATGGTTTTTAGTGGTGTTTCACTTATTTTTTCGGAGCATTTCTCACACACACACACACACACACACACACACACACACACACAAATATACGCTCGGAAATCAGCCAAAGACTCTCCTCTCTGACAACATTTTTTTGCAAAATTTCTTCTAAATTTTGAAGAAATTTCCGTTACTAAATCGGTATATACCATATATACATATACTTAATGTCCAGATCGATCATACAATGATTTCCCTAACACACACACATCCTGAAAAGGGAATTCTCCTGTCTTAGATCGACGATTCTTTTATATTCTTTGAAAATGTAACTTTTGGAGAGCGCATCACGTGGTCAGCTCTCCGCAAGGCCTCACGTTGCCCCCTCCACCCCACACAAATACCTCCGCGCTGAGCCAAAAAACCCCACTCTCCCACTCACACACACTAACACATTCGAAAGAGCGAGAGAGAGACAGAGAGAGCACCCGAAATTAGCAATAATCGGCGGCCGAAAGCAAAAATTAACAACAAATAACAACAACGCAGTGGGGGGGAAAAAAAGCACAAAGGCAAATACAAAATGGCCGCCAGGTGTAGAAAAATCATTGACGTGTTCCATTCCAGCCATCTTTTCGCCCAATCCGGCCATTTCGGCCCAGAAAATGCATCTTCCGAGTCGAATTCGAAAACTTATTCATAATCTTCCATCTTTTAAAAACATGACGCCATGCTGCTGACAGTAAACGCATACAAAATGGCGTCTGTGTAAGCTTCTAGAACCGATCGTTTCCATTTTCACCATATTTCTAAGAGTTTTCCCCCCATTTTTCCAAGCGACACTTGAGCCCTTGGAAACTTGAATCAATTGCATGTATAGCCATCATAGTAGAGATGGTATTTTGAATTCGAAAATGTATATATGTATGTATGTATGTGTAGATATATCGAATAAATGAAATACATGTACTCGTATATTCTTTCAAAAAGTATAATTGGATGGCACTTTATTTTCAATAATGTTCGAATAGAGTTCTAAAATTTGTTATTTTTCAGTATAAATCCTTTAAAAGGGAGGCTCAGTCTCATCATCATCATCGGTGAACTCTGGAAAAAAGCTGAAGAAATAATTCCTTCATCCAAATGATTTCTATCATAAATAATAGGATCAAATAATACATCAAAACGAAAAAATTTCTGACATGTTTTTATATATTTATATGATAAATCTATAATAAAGGAAACTAAAGAAATTGTTAGGAAAATAGAAGATCTTTTTCAAATTTCCACATGGATCAATCAATCAAAACAAATTAGAATAATATTCATATGTGATGGCAATTATAATTAATTGGTGAAAATCTGTTTGGGGCAACGAGCACAAATTAAATTGGATTGCAAGTGTCGAAAGAGTCGAAAGAGTGCTGCATAGTTGGCCGCATAGTTACATCGATTAGGCATTTAATCAAATTTGACCTCAATTATTGGCATTCTGCATGCAACTGCCCCAACTGCCTGCCTGCCTGCCACCCGCCCCCCTCCTGTCATGTGCAACACTCTGCATTTGCATCCGAAAGATACAAACATCAACCATGGACCAACCAGAGGCCGGCAACCGGCGACAGCCTCCATTAAAATGCCCCACTAACTGCATTCCAAGAATTTATAAGTCAAAGATCGAATGTTGAGCGGGGCTCAAACGATAGTGCCCCTGCCTCCTGCCCCGGCCACTTGCATCATCATCGTCATCATCATCATCATCATCATCAGCCAGATGCATTGTGTCTATAGAGCTGAGGCTGGGACTACGAATGGGACTGGGAATGGGACTGAGACTGAGACTGGAGCTGTGTGTCCAGGGCCACCGCCAGCGATCAGCAGCAGACAACAAAGACTCAAATTGAATAAATAAAGCGCAAGATTTATGCATACAAAATTAATAATTGAAATTGAAATATATGTACAATAAGTATTAGGCGCCAACAATAAGTCGTTCCAAAGGGGATGCGATTGCAAGTGCATCGAGCATTTAATTTTTATGCGCCCTCTGCCCAACTTTGGTTCTGGTTCTGTGCCTCTGTGGTTCTGTGGCTCTGCGGCTCTGTGGTTGTGGTGGGACTTTGACTCCGACTACGACTATGGAGTGGAGTGCAGTGCAGTGCTAGAGTTTATCAGTGGCCCAGGGCCCAAACCAACAAAGGGGGGAGATTAACACAAACACAGATACAGATACATAGCCCGAGGCCGGTGCAGATGCCGAGATACACACGAAGAAACCAAAGAATTACAGTGCGAGAAACCAGATATGAATTATGTGCGATAAGAGCAAAGTGCATTGGTGTCAAAAAGGAAAAAAAAACAAAACAAGAATGGATTGGAGTGGAGTGGACGCAGTCACCGGTGCAGCAACGAACTCCACATACTCTCAATGATCTATGGGTTCTGTTATGGCAGGTGATGAGAGATTTACGATGACTTGAATGGAGCCCACGGCTGGAGATAACCCGGGACTAAAGGCATCCCCTGTCTGGGGACTGTCTGGGATAGTTTCCCAGGGGAATCCTGGGCTTCAAATACTTTTGCAGTGGATGCTTTTAGTTTCAGCATGTTGCCAAAGTATTCCAGAAGGTGAGATTCTTCCAAGAAGTAGGATACTTCTTTTATCTGCAAGGGATAGCAGGTTCTGCATAACATACATATGTATAAGCTATAAGAAAGTTTTACCATTAGCATAGTTTGAGAGAGCTTTATTTCTACAGAATTCATTGATTTCATTCTCTATTATTCCTATTCCTCGTATTATTACAGATCCCAGGGACATGCAGATGGAGATGTACTCTTTTGAAAGTTAGAGTATTCCAAATAAGAATGGAGAGCGTGTCCGTATCTGTGTGGGGAAAAGGTATCTGTATCTGTGTGCTGTGTTGCGGCTTTTGGAGTGGCGGAGTGATGAAATGTGCAGCGCAGCGGTGCCAGACCAACAGCAGCAGCAGCAGAGACACCAGCAGCAGCACCAGCAGCAGCACCAGCAGCAGCAGAGGCAAGTTTTATGAATGAATGAATGCAACTGCAGCGGCGACGCGACGGCGACGGGTGGCAACGGGCGGTGGGGAAAGCGGACGGGGCCTGGGAGCTGCTGCTGAGCTGCAGAGTGGCTTGTGAATGGCAACGGTCGAGTCGACAGTCGGCGGCAGAGATCGAACTATTGTAATTACTACGAGATTATGCAAAATGCATATGCAATTAGTTGCAACTCTCTGTGTCCCAGCCTCCCCCTAACCCCTACCCCTACCCCTGCCCCCCACCTCCATTAGTGCCACAGCCAGACACAGCCCCGCCTTCCTCCTCTCTATGTGTCGCTGCATCTGCATCTGTCTGAGTCATGGGGCAACTGGTTTGACTTGACTTGCGGCCTGAGAACAAGTACAAGTCTGAGTGCCAGTGCGAGTGCGAGTACGAGTGTGAGTACGAATGCGAGTGCGAGTCTGAGTGCAACTATGAGTACTTGCTGCAGATATGAACTCATTCGATTGGAATGTCCATGTCGCCCCGATGATGACGAACTCTCCACAGTGTCTGAGGATTGTGCAATTGCCCCAACCTGTTTGCCACTTGGATATACTCGTACGTACATACATACGTACACGAACGTATCTTTCAGTTGCGATTGCATCTTGCAGATTGCAGACGAGTATCTGTTCAATGTGCAGATTGAAAATAAGTATCTTCTAGATTCAGATCGCAAGGAAGTATCTTTTAGAAGTCTATTGAAAAGGAAATGGGAATCATTTCGATGTTTCCAAAGCAGTGCCGATTGAAGATATTTAACTCCCATTTAGATAAAAATGAAGAATGAAAAATGGTATCTTTTAGATGCATATGTTGATTGAAAAGCCGCATCTTTCAAATGCAGATTGAATACGGGTGGTATTTTTCAGATGAAAGACGTCAATTGCTTTTTATTTCGATTACTTAGCTTTCAGCTATTGCTTTCAGATACATATTGCGCATTCGTATCTCTTAGATAGATATGTACTAAATATTCTTGTCTTTCAGATGCACTTGAAGTACTCGTATCTTTCAGATTCAGATGATATAATCCTATCTTTCAGATGCATATAATATAAACGTATCTTTTAGATGCACGTAAAATAATCGTATCTTTCAGATCTATATAAAATATTCCTCTCTGTCAGATGCAGATTAAATTTTCATATTTTTCGATGCAGATAAAATTCTCGTATCTTTCAGATGCATATCAATTAATCGTATCTTACAAATTCATCTCAAATAAATTGTATCTTTCAGATACATAGGAATTAGATGTATCCTGCAGATGCATCTGAAATAGTTGTATCTTTCAAAGGTATGTATATAATATAATCGTATCTCTCAGATGCATTTGAAATACTCGTATCTTTCAGATGCTGATGAAATTTTCGTATCTTTCAGATTCAGATGAAATACTCGTATCTTTCAGACTCATATGATTTAATCGTATCTTACAGATGCTGATGAAATATTCGTATCTTTCAGATGCATATGAAGTACTCGTATCTTTTAGATGCATATGATATAATCGTATCTTTCAGATGCATCTTAAATATTTCTATCTTTCAGATCCACATGAAATACTCGTATCGGTCAGATGCAAATGATATTTTCGTATCTTTCAGATGCGCAAGAAGTACTCGCATACTTTCAGATGGATATGCAGATGGAACCCCTCTTGGACCACTTCTGGAACCTCAATCAAACTCAAATTTGATGATCCCATGTTCGGTCTCCCCCTCGTTTGTCCGACATAAACATGAACATTCCATTCCATTCGAATCCATTCGTTTCCATTCGATTCGATTCGATTCCATTCCATTCAATTCCTTTTGTCCGAGAGTAAGGAGGCAGCAGGGAAATCGAGATCAATGCCGGTCAATAATGAAACGACGCCGAATGCCATCAATATGGAAAAGAATAAAATTTCTGTCCTATCAGTCCCGTCCCGTCCCGTCCCCTCCCCCACCCCCACCACTCACGGGAGAGGGAGAACTGATAATAATGTCGCCTGCGAGAAATTCCTTTAGCGGCATTTAAGGCCACTTAATTATGCCCCCCCTCCACCCCACCCATAAGAAAATAAAAAGAACCCAATCCGAAATTCCAGGAATTTCGTTCGACTTTGACTCTTGTTAAATATCCAAACTGCTGTATTTGTACATGTCGCCAGTCAGTTCCCGCACCGCACCTTCTTCGTTGTGGTCCGCCCCCCTGCCCCTGCATCTGTGGCAACTGCATCATCCATTCCATTCTACTCCACTCCTCGTTGCTGTAGTTTTTTATGGCCCTGGCCTATGATGCGGATGGGATAGGATGGGGGATGGGGGATGGGATGGGAGATGGGGGATGGGCTCTACCAATTGCCAATTCCCGAGCGGAAGGGCGACGACACTCTTCGCCGGAACATCATAATCCCATGCCCAGAGAGATTGCAGTCGAGATCCAAGCTTCTTCCAGCGTTCGATGAACCAATTAGATCAAACAACTTGCACCAAAGCAGCAGCAATACACACAGATACCCACACACTCACAAACACACACACAGCAAGAGATACTGGGTGCAACAATACAACAACAAGGGAGATGAAAGGAGATTTCACTTCAGGGACCGAAGCTTTAGATACTCTTGCAGATCATTCACTCGAATGGAAAGATCATGTTTATATATCTATATCGCTTATAGAATCGTTTGTTCGCAGAATTTTCGATGCATGCTACACTGATCCGATATGCTGATCCTGCCAGATCCTGCTGTTATATTATATGCATAAGGTACAGTTTTTGCAAGGTTTCAGCACAATATCTGTAATTATTTGGGAATAATTTTGACAGATTCCAATCTGGAATATATATTTATGCATGCACGTATATCCTATATGTATACCAAAGATCTGTTAAAGATCGTATATACCCATGGCGAAGGGTATACAAACAAAGAGGAAGGAGAAGAATTCTTTACGTACCTCGCTCCGGTGCACGGGGACGGTCATCAAGTCAACTCGTTCAACATTCAAGAGGCATCGATGATAATATTCATTCATTTGATCAAACCGCCGACGATGTTGTCGACGACCAAGACGACTTTCATTATGCCCTCTTCTCCTCGGGTATCCACCTCAGCCTCAGTCTCAACCTCCTCCTCCATCTCCTCCTGGTGCTGCTGTTGCTCCTTCTTGGCCCTGGCTCTAAAGCGATTGGGCCAGGCTTGGGCGGCCGCCCAAAACCAAATTCAGGCACTGAGGCTGCTGAGGGGAAATGAGAAAAACATATTGCTAAAGTAGCAGCCACAGCAAAACCAAGCCAGTCCCAATATCAACAACAACATAAAAAGAATCTCAACAGCAGCATTATGCATCATTACACTGAGAGAAAACCCAAGGGGACGTGGACATCTCAGAGAGCCATCAGTAGGATGCATATCCATGCATACTCGTAGATTGACTGAATGAAAGATCTTCTATTAGATACAAATGTATGCATGAGATGCATTAAAGATCTATTTTTCCTCGAATCTCTCAAAAGCCTCCAAAAAGTACGTAAATAGTACGTAAATCTATCAGATAATTACTATTCAGGGGATTGCTAGATCCTTTATCTCTTCTGAACCAGTGAAATTTTTAGCACTTTGATGGATTTCCAATTCAAGCGAACATAGAATTTGAATACAGGCTAAAGGGTTTCCATTATTTCGGAAAATTGAACATCCAAAAATTGTGTTAAAGCTCTACAAAAAAGAAAGTCCCTAAAGGAAAGAGACTTAAGGCCGATAGGTACTTAAGTGTCTTAAGACTGAAAGAATTACCAGATATAACCATGCTTTGATTGGGAGATTCCTGTATCCATTCCTGTATTTGCCACTCCCCGATTATATAGGGGTTTTCTCTCAGTGCACACAATCGACCCATTCACTTATAGGTCTCTCAAAATCGATGAGAAAAAGGAATATGTTGAACGGGTGGCGGTGGCGTCGTTCGGTTGTAGCACGGCTCAAAACTGCTGTCCGCTTGTCCGCCCATGCCACAGCGCACATACACACACACACACACACACGCACACACACACACACACACACACATGGACACATTGAGAGAGTGCATATGTATGCAGACGAAGCAAAGACCTCTTTTTAATGTATTGCAATTCCAAGAATTTAGGAAGAGGAACGTGAGAAACTTTGTTTTTGTTATTTTCTTTTCTTTGCATTTCATTTCAAGATACGATGCCGATCTCCGTGTCTCGCCCCCGTCTCTTCCTCTCTCCCTCTCTCTCTCTCTCTCTCTCTCTTTCTGTTTACCTCGCCAGAGTCCAGGTTTTTCGGAGGCGGCGGCGGTGGCGGCGGCAGCCGGCAGGCAGGGCCTGGAATGAGGTTTGGCGGAGTGCTTCGGTTCGGATCGGTGCGGAGCGAAGCCCGAAAGTCAACGACGCGTCGTCGTCGTCGTCGTCGTCGTCGTCTCTTAGCTTGCTCCTACATCAGGTTTTTGGCCAGGGACGAGACGAGGACCGAGGACTGTGGACCGAGGAACGTCTTGGCCTCAGATTCTACTTCTGCTGCTGCTGCTGCTGCCGCTGCCGCAGTCGCCGTTGCAGTTGCAGCATGCCCCAGACCCAGACATTCATATTGTATACACTTAAAATTCTTTGTGGAATTTCGGTGCAAACGTCTCTCGCGGGTGGTGCACTGCACTCACTGGGTGGGGGTGGTGCAGGGTGGTGCTGGGTGCTGCTCTTGAGCCTGAAGAGTGGGCCAGGCGCATGTGTGTCTGCGTCTCTATGTGTATATCTTTGTCTCTGTGTGTGTGTGTATCTGTGGCGAGTGCGAGTGCAGACTCGGCTAATAAAGCCGGCGACAAGAGAAAGCCAAATTCCAAGAGAACAACATTGCAGCACTTGGGTGGTGCAGCAGGCAAGCAGCAAGCAGCAACAGCAGCCCAGGCGACGGTGGTGGCAAGATGGTGGTGCAACCATTTGGGGTGGGGGGAAGTGGACCAGAATCAGAGGATCACCTCCATTGGACCTCGCATTTACTTATTCTGTTTGCTTGCCAATCGCTGCCACTGCCATTGCTGCTCCTTCTGGACTGCTGCCTGGACCTGGACTCCATGCCATGCCCCCTTGCAACCCGTGACTTTTGCATTTGCTGCGATTTGTGTGTGTGCGTGTGCGTGTGCGGGGCACATTTCTTTTTGGGATGCCGCTGCTCGCCGCCGCCGCCGTAGATGAGGATCGGATCGGTTCGGAGAGAGGGGACCATGTGGATGTGGAGGGGATGTGGTTGCGACTGTGGATGCCTCTGGAATGTGCATAATTTTTGTTGTTGTTGTCGTTGTTTTTTTTTTTGTTCCTGCTGGATGGATGATACCCATTGATGGTCAAAGAAAAGGATGAACATGAAGCTGAACCTGAACACATATGAATGTATGTACATATGTATATCTTTGTAGGCCTATTTCGAATAGGGGTTTAACTGCGGGATACTACATATGTACATACATTTGTATATGTACGGTTATTTTTTTGAAAATGATTAGCTTTGATCAGATGATCTGTTAAGTCGCATCTTCGGCCTACCTCTTGAAGATCCTCGGACATTGCAATCAGCTCTTGCACAACCTCTTTTCATCCTACATACTCGTGTTCGGATATTTTTATTTCTATTTCTATGTATACATATATCTATATTCATTTCATCTTTAGGATATGCATACATATGTATGTATGTACCCTCCTAGGAATATCATAAAATATTGATCCTGCAAATTTCGTTTAGCGAATCCTCTCAATGCATAATCCACTAAATGTATGATATATATTTTAAGATATCATACGCTTATTCTTAAGTTCTTATCGATCATGGGATCTGCAAGGACTCTTCCCTCTAACATGCTGCCTTCTGAGGTCTTCCTCCTGAGTCCAAACTCTTATAGGGTATCCCTCTAGCCCACTCTTTCCACTCTCTCCACTCCCCAGGAGCATTCTTGGATCTTACGTTTCGTTTTTTTTTTTTGGTTTTGTTTTGTTTTGTTTTCTTTGCGCTTTTTCTTTTCATTACTTTTTGTTGTTGTTGCTGGTTTGTTTTCTTTCTACCTTTTACTGCGTGGCAGCAGCGACAAAATAGCAGAATCCTGTTGCCTGATCGTTAACAAGATGCCAAGACAACGGGGCAGAGGGGCAGCGGGAGGAGGCAGATGGAGGGGACGATTGCCGGACGAATCTGGAAGGAATCTGTGGGAGCTTCGAAAATGTTGGCGGCAGCCAAATTAAATAGGCGCAAGCGCTTTGAGTTAGCCACGAGTTTGAGTTTTCTGAATCCAGAATGGGATTTCCAGCAGCAGCAGCAGCAGCAGCAGCAGCAGCAGCATGCCAGTGGCTGCGGCTGTTGTTGTTGTTCCCTGGTTGTTGTTTCGTGGTTGTTCCTTGGTTGTTGCTGTTGCTGTTTCACGAGAGTTGTTTGCGAGTTGATTGTCCTCTCACCTCAAGTTTTTGGCCTGGGCTGGCTGGCTGGCTGGCTGCCTGCCGCTTGGAATGCTGCCTCACGGGTAGAGAGAGAGAAAATCTTCTCACCTCAACGAAGATCATGATCATCATGATGATGATGATGGTGTGGAAGACCAGGATTGAGCGGGTTCGTTCTTGTTTTTCTTTTGAATTCGGTTCCTGTGTGTGCTGGTTTGTTTTTTTTTGGCGGTGTCTGCCTGTGTGTGTGTGTGTGTGTCTGCTGTTCATTATGATTATTCTGTTGGACTGTGCAAAAATCCGCACATAATCCGGCAGAACCAGTAGAACAACAACAAGTAAGGCAAGGACTTGGTCTCGTGGACGCAGACGCGGATCGGCTCATTTAGAATGGGTGGAGGGGTGGATGGAGGGGGGGCGAAAGGTAGGTGCAAAAATCCCTTCCTTTCCTCACTTACATACCATACCTCCTGCGCCACGCCACGCCACGCCACGCCGCGCCGCGCCACTCTTATTCCCTTTTGTCTGTCTGTTTGTCTGCCTCCTTTTCTTTTTTTTTTCTTTCGTTTTTTTCGGGTTTCTGCCTTTTGTCCTGCTCAACGCATTCGAATTTTCCCAGAAATGTTAATTATAATACACACAAACCTACATAATTACTCGCCTTGCCCTGCCCTGCCTCGTGGTGTACGTATAAGTTCCCATCCCCCATCTCCCTCCCATATCCTGTTTATGGGGAACTACACTCTCTGGACCCTGGCTGTTGGCCGCTGGCCGTTGGACCGTGGATCGGTGATCCCTCGCCTCGTCTCGTCCCGGTCTCGTCTCTGGTCCATTCCCGTTTTCGCACTGCGTTTGTTAATGCGCCAAATAAATTTGCATGCTATGCTCAATTCCTTCTGTTGTTGTTCTTCATTAATGCCTCTCCTCCTCTGGTTTATTTATTGCGAATATTTTTCTGCAATTTTTTCCTTTTTTTTTTTTTTTTCTCACTCATTTTTGGAGGGGTTTGTGGTCGGGTCGGGGGCTTCTATTTCTGTTTCTGGTTATTGCAAAAAGGTTTTCTGGATATTCTGGATATTTGTGCGTGTGAATAATGGACCGAAAAAAACAAAGTACCCGTTTACTTTGAAAAATTATAAACAAAAACCCCCCAACACTTAGGGTCTATCGTGAGTGAGTGAGGAGTGATGGTTAAATGGATGGAATGGAATGATCTGAAAGCTTTTTGGGCATTAGATTCGATTAGATGTTGTCCTTAGATCTATGGTGGCTTCTTCAGATTCGAAATATATGTAAATTGCACTTGTAGTATTAGAGATTCCTTAGATACTCGTAGATCTCTCTATGGATCTCTCTATTGCAGTTACAGTTAAGGGATCCGTATGGTATGTCACCCTTTTATGGGAAATCACCAATGCTAAATAGAAGGACAGAGGTTGATCTTTTAATTAAGTTTAAATAGAAATTAAAGTTTTTTATTTATAACAAATGATTAGTGGATTATTTGGATCTTGCAGAATTGTTGCACCAAATTTTCGTTTAAACTCAACTAAAAATATTCAATATTTTATATATTTTTTGGAACATGTAACGAAAATAAATTTGAATCAATTTACAAATTGAGTGGCCTTTGATGCTGGCTCTCTACCTTTAGTTGTTATATTATTTTTTGTATAATAATTATTCACGCAAATAAAATAATAAATACAAATACATATTAAATGGCAATTGTGTAATTAAGTGCAATATTAATTTGAATATTTGAGAAATTAAATTAATTGAAAGAATATGAAGAATGGAAACCACTCAAATAAAACATAAAGTTGAGTAAATATTTTCGAAATTTTAAAATATACACAAGCCCCATTACATAATTAAGCAATAAACGATTTTCAGGGAATCGACATACAATTTTCTAATCAATATTCCATATTCCAAAAACAATAACAAAATTTCATATTCAATAATTAATTGCTTAATTGACTTGAAAATTGGGAGAACAGAACAACAGTCGGAAAAACAAAAACGACTGCAAGGCAACGGCAAAGGCAATAAAAGTTTAAACAATTTGTTACAACGCAGTTTTTAGGTTTCTTCTATAAAAATGTATAAAATCGCCGCCATTATGTTTTTTTGTTTGCCTCCCCTTCTGGCTCCCCTTCTCGCACTCGCTCTATGCCGCGCGCTGCCGCCGCCGCCACCGACAAGCTCCGCTCTCGCTCAACGGGTGAGAGCGAAACCCTCCCACTTTCCAAGTGTGTGTGCGCCCCCAAAAAAAAAAAACAAAAACAAAAAAAAAACAACGAGCGCCAGCTAGCAGCGGGAGGCAAGAATGTCAAAAGCTAACAAAAAGCTTAACGAAACGATGTCTCTCACTCATACAAAAGCACACACACATGCATACACACACACGAGCGAAATATGCCAATTGATCGCTCACTCACTCGCTCGCTGTCGCTGCCGCTGCCGCACCAACCCATTGGCGTTGATGCCAATGCTCTCTTTCAGGCACATGCATACACGTACATATATACATATGTACGTACACCAATGCAAATACTAATCGCTGCGGAGCGACAAAAACAAAAGCAACACGCGGCGATGGATGGCCTTTATTTTATTGGGGGGGCCGAAGCCTCGGATACTCTTGGCAGATTTACAGTTCCTTGGCAAACAAAAATGTGCAAATGTTCAGGCAGAATGCTCTGTGTAGATAGTAGATATTACTCGAAGCTCCTTCTTTGATTCGCAAACATCTCATCGGAATCATAACACTCTCTGCACTCTCTACAGGGTAGAGACAACAAGGCAGCGACGCCAGCGTCAACGCCAACGCCGACGATCATGTATTGCGCAGATACGTGAGCGTGAGATTCGAATTTTGTTGGTGGAGTATATGGATGGGGGGAGGGAAGGGCAGGGAAGGAAAGGGAAGGGGACGCAGGCAGGCAGATCGAAAAGCAAGACGGCAAGCTATAGAGGAAGGCTGATGGGGCGAGGGAGTTGTGAGGGAATTGAGGGGGGACCACCTAACGCCACCCTTGCCAGCAAAGCGATAATGACGAGGCAGCGGCGATTGAAGCCGAGAGGGGGAGCAGCAGGCAGCGTGAAGGGAGCTCAGAGCAGAGAGTGACGGAGTAACAGAGAGAGAAAGAGAGCAAGAGAGAGAGAGAGAGAGAGAGCGGGTTGCAAACCAGTTGTAGTGGCACGTCGCAATACCACATTCCGAACGAAAGAGGTTAGACCTCCGCGTCATTTCATTCACAATTTTCCAACGTTGTTCTTTTTGTTGTACATCGTATCTGCAGCAGTGGCAGAGGCAGCAGGCGGAGAAGCAAAAGCACCGTCAGCGTGTCAGCGGCAGAGAGACAGCGTCAGCGTGTGTGGGGGCTGTCGTCTGCACATTTTGGAGTTGGCGCTTGGCATGCGACACACTGGAGTGGCTGGGGGAGTGAGGGGAATGGAGGGTGAAGAAGCAAAAAGAGAGTGGGATCTGACGCTTGTCCTGGTTCCCTCTGGAAAGTAGATGTTTCAGCCGCCTCTTCCATCTTCCATCTTTCTCCAGTTTCAGTCTAAGCTTCAAATTCCAGCCTTATGCTCCTTTCCAGCCTTATGCTCCAGCTTCCAGCTTTGGCCACTTCCCCTTTCAGGCACTCTTTTTTCACGGACTAAGCGGCGGCAGGTCGATCAATCGCCGCCATGTACCGTTTATCATTCTTAGCGCGCATTCCAATTCATTCCATTTCCATGTTGCCACAAAGATAAGAAAGGTTCTGGCCCTCCCTGCCCCCACCAGACCCACTGCCTCATTCCAGCACTCTCTGCATGGCATGGCCTCTTCGATAAGGCCGCCAATCCTTGACAGAGTTCTCGTTTTTTCGTTCTCGTCCGCTCCGCTCCGCTCAGCTCAGGGTTTTTTTAGTGCGGCATTTCAAATATTTATAACCTGTTTGCCTTAATTTCTTACTCGAATGGCCAGCGAATTACAATAAATTCCTTAACCAGGCTTGTAATCGCGTTATCATCATTATTTACAATTATAACAGCAACCAACCAACACCAAGAAAGAGAGAGAGAGAGGGAGAGATAATAAGAGATGGAGATAGACAGTCACTCACGCACCAACATGAATTGGAATGGAATGGAAGTGGAAGTGGGAGAAGATACAAGGACAGACACACACACACAACACTGAGAGAAATCTAACTAGCCTAACTAGGAAAGCTAACCCATAGCTGATCTAGATCTAGATCTAGATTCTAGAAGAACCAATCATTCATCAACATTTCATCCCTAATAAATCACTGCGGAAAAACGATGAGAGAAGCTGGGATCCTAGTCTGGGATCCTCTTCCCTGTAGTTGGGTTTCTCGCAGTGTTTTTGGGCATAAGTGATAGATAGATATGCATGCGTATCTCTTAGATACTTTTACCTTTTGTCGCCCCATGCCATGCCCATGGCATACCGTTGAAAGCTTCCAGTGAGAGGAGCCAAGGGCCAGGGACAGAGGGGCAGAGTGGCAGAGGAGAACGTGTGTGTACATACCTTCGCATACCTCAATGTTACCTAATTAAAGTTTACATCAAGCTGAAGTAGTGGCTGTCGCTGTCGCAGTTGCCGCCTGTTGAAACGCGGCAGAAGCAGCACCAGCACCAGCAGCAGCAGCAACAAGCAGCAACAGGCAACAAGCAACATCTATGGATACAGCATGATTCATTGGAATGCCAAGAATTTTTATATGTTTCTATCTACATTCATGCTATTGCTGTTGCTGTTGCCTTTTACAATTTCAATATGTGTGTGCGATGAATGATTTTGTAACACAACAGATACAACAGCAGCAGCAGCAGCAGCAGCAGAAGCAACAACAGATACAACACAATTCCAGCAGCAACACCAATGGAAACACCCTAAAAAACATCAAGGCAAACACTGTGCATATGGAATGCAGTAATGGGCCAACCATAACAAAACAACCTACGAGTATGGGTCGTAAAGAGGAGCGACCCAAGCAAGGGGGAGGCAGTGGCAGTGTGGCAGAGACCAGAGACCAGAGGCCCTAGCCGGACACAACAGAGAGACGAGACGAGAGGAGAAGAGACGGGAGACAGACAGTTAGTCAAATAGACAAGCAGGCAGACAGACAAACAATCCAATAGATAGACAAATAAGCTTGGCACTATTCGTATCTCTCAGATACCCCCCATGCCCATACCCATACCCAGACGCATACTCATACGCATACCATGCCCCACACTCACACACACACACATCAAGCAAATTATAAACGAACCCAATGAAACAAAAAACGAAAACGTAATATGGGATGTGGGGCCAGGACTGAGTCGGGTCAAGGGGGGGGGGGGTGGGCGGTGAATCTATCTTCCAATCGAGCGGCACTCTCTAAGCAGATCAGATTAGGGATCCATCAATGGACCAGAAACTATTAGGCGGATAAGATTCGTGGTGTGGAAATGATCCCCCAGATGCAGATATCGTTTTGATTGGATGGGACATACGATATATATACCTATATGTATATGTATTTGTTACCAAAACTTCGTTGGAGATTGTGATCCATAAATTTGATGTCTCGTTTTAAAAGAAAGTTTTCAGAGAATGCCATGGATATCGGTATCCGATTTATGAAAGAGTTTAATAAGTGTGGGATAGGGTTTTTCTTTTTGGGATCAGAATGGATCGTATTATCTATTAATAGATGGGTATTAAATGATTGTAGCTTAACAGTTTGAATTCATTACGAATTAAAATAGATTAAAGATCTGTAAATGGAGATTAAGAATAGAATATGTCAAAGAAGCCTCTCCTCTCGTATCCTTCCCATTTCCCAGAACTACGATATATTCGAAGAACTTCTAAGAGCACTTCTCAATTAATGAACATAACATTTCCCAAAACCAAATCCCAGAATGAAAACAATCTAAATGGTAGTTGCAACATTCTTTGCTTCATTTCCCAGAGTCCTTTACCATCCCTTCCCAGGCTCAAGAATCAGTCGCCCAACAAATTAGTTCCAAAGGATAAGAAAATATTATGACGATCATGAATGGCATTTACAGCCTCGTCGATTCCCATTCTCATTCCCATTCCCATTCCTTGCCCTGCCGCCTCTTGTGAGAACACACAAAAATATCTCACGCTGCACACACAGAGAGAGGGAGAGAGACAGGGAGGGAACCATGGAGAGTATCGATAAAAATTGATTGCATATTTACAGTAATCCCGAAAAGGTCTCTGGGGCAATTCCAAGAAGTATGTATCTTTGATGCCGCACCGAAGGCGGACCCAAGTTCGAAGAGTCCGAAGAGTCGCATGATATCGCCCAGGTCGGACAGTTTCGGATCAATGTGTCGTCAGTGTACTTGTTTGCAATCAACACATCACTTCCCACACTTGAGAGGACGAGTCTTGGGATCGGGCAGGACCCACTGTCATCGGAGGGCGGCGGCTAGCGTTGAGATCCTTTGATATATCGGCACACCCACACACAAAGATACGAGTAGACATTCATAACTATAACTCCCCTAATCACTTCACATTTGTATTCATTCTATAATCTGTGGCACAGCCACCAGTCACCAGCCATCAGCCACTAGGCACCAGGCACCAGCCACCAGGACAGGAAGTTATTGTCAGCGAAAATGATTACATGCTGACAAAATCAGAAGTGTCCGTGGTGGTCGGTGGTCCCTGGTCCCTGGCCCCTGGCCCCTGATTCCTGATCGGCTGTTTAGCTGTTTGGTCTGGTCCGGTCTGTGGTGCAGCTTCTTGGAAAACAGCCGATGGCGGGCCAAAAAGGAAAACACAACAGAAATGAGCAGAACAGCAAACATTCAATGCAAGTGACCAACTACATATTTAGGTTCCCGGGAAGCCTGTCGGACTCCGATCCTATTTCAAATGGCTCATTTCAATGACTTCCACGAATTTTGCAAGCTATCGATGCCGCATCCGCACCCGCACCAGCACCCACACCCACACCCCCTTACCCACACCCGCACCCGCACCCGCAATCGATGGGATGCAATGAGCGGCCGCCGTACAGTGCCTGGCACCACTTGGGTGTCACACGCAGCGTTCACAGCAGGCTGGCCAGACTTATACTCCCACTCCTACTGCGATTCCAACACCGACACAGACTCAATTCGAACCCAGATAGTCGCCCTGAAATATGCCCAATTTGTTTGTTGTCTCATCTCCCCTCCTATCCTACCCTCTGCACTGCCCCTTTGCCATATACCATATACCCATATACAATACGTACTCGTATGCATGTCACTCGATGCTGCACTTTTTGAATTCCGCCGCCTTACAATGCAATCTCATTATTATCCCCGGACACTTGAGAGTAGTTTTGATCTGGTCGGGGTCTGAGATTGGTATTTGTATTGGTCTGGGTATTGGTATTGGGATGTCGTAGATCGTCGATTGTCTGTCTGACGAGTGTCTATCTTTATCTATTTGGCTCTTTCTGTGTGTGTGTGTGTGTGTGTGTGTGGATTGTCTTGTGTGTGGGAATGGGATTGCGGGGAGTTCCCAATATTCGAAAGTTCCAGTTATGCATAATTGGAAAATTACTGTGACCAAAACAAGCAAAGATTCGAAAACCGTAAAGTTTCGATCCACATAAACAAGAAAATTAGAACTTATAGTACAGAAAACTTGACCATAAATCATAATTTGGTGAATATTATTTATTTATTTATAACTTAAGACTCTAAAACTTCCTTCCAAATAAATCCAGAGAATCTCCCAACACTTTGCATGTATAGAAAATATAGAAAAAAAAGAAGATACATATCTACTCGTAGAACAGAAATAAATTGATAAGTCCTCCTCCTCCCAGAAAATATCCTATCCACAGTCTGTACTGTTTCAGGTAGATTCAGCTAGATTCTCAATGAGTTCTCCGGAGGTGTGATGAGGTAAATTTCCAATAATCTCCAATCAAGAGTCTTGCCACACCCCCACCCCAAACCCTCATCTCCCCTCCCACCAACCAGCCGGTCGGCTGTAAATTGGTTTCGCACCCACAGCCAGCGCCAGCCAGGCTTCGGGGGGCCCCAGGGCCAGGCCTGGAAGCGTCGCCAGGTCCAACATTGTTGTCCAACTCTTTCTCACATTCTCGGCTCGACTTGGCTTGGCTTGGATCGGCTTGGCTCGGCTCAGGGTCTGGGTCTGGGTCTGGGGTCTCTCCTTCTATAGCCGCCACCCCCCCCACCCCCGAATGTTTGCTCAGCTTTTGAAGTTGCAGCGACAACATCATCACCATCAACAGCACCACTACCGCCGTCCGTCGTCCGTTTTCCATTTTGTCCGGTGGAGCATTGTGCATTGTTGTTATGTTAAGTGCGGCTCAAAGCCATGGATGGACCCTGCTCTGAGGCTCAGCTCTGAGGCTGTGTTTGAGTCTCTGTTTGAGTTTGAGGACTGGGGTCTGGTCTGCATTTGAATATGAAAAACCGCCGTCGTTGTTGCTGCTGTCGTCGCTCATCGCCGTTTGGAATGTCTGGAATGCAGTTGGTCTGTCAGTCTGTCCGTCTGTCCCCTCCCTTCATGCCCTTTGTTATCAGCTGCGTTGCCCTAATGTGTCTAGGTCTAATGCCGATGCCGCTGTCGATGTGCAGTGTTGGCCCTGCATTAGGGAGTGCCCGAAGAGCGGCGGGGGGAGTGCCTGCCAGTGGCAGGGTCCCAGAGTGTGGGCAATCTGCAGCATCTGCATACAATGAGGCAGACAAAGGCATTGCTAATTTTTTCCAAATACGGTTGCAATACCACTGCAACCATCATCAGCTGCCGCTGCCACTGCCACTGCCACTGCCACTGTTGCTGCTGCCACTGTGCCTCACACAGCCCCCTTGCAACAACAGTCCAAGATCCAATCCTATCCAAGAGCCAGGCCAGTCCAAGTCCAACGGTCATTTTCATGCAAGAACGCGGAAGAATGACTCAAGAGCTGTGCAATAATTCGAAAATAAATGCATAGGAAAGCAAAAAAACACAAAAAGAAACATAAAAAGGAAAAAAAGAATGAATGCTGAACGAATGGAAAGCCGAATACCCTCCATCGATATGATACTTATCCAAAGAACAGCTGGAGAATTTCCATGTACTCTGGCTATGATACATAGTTATATGTACATATGGACAATCGAACTTCTCTATGACGAACTTCCGTACAAAGCAGTAACTGCACTCAGGTTCAAGATATTGATATGTATACATAGATATAGATTGATGAAGATCTACATTTATGTATCTCTTATTTGCTTGTACTATATATTAAATATACATATTTACATATGTATGTACCTTCCACCTCTTTAGGACACCTCTGAACACCTTTCACCCATAAAGAAATATACCCTTGATAAAGAGAGGGCATTGGACATCGCTTAACGTTTGCATCTCTGCACATGCAATGCCAACTTAGACGGATGTGGATGTGGTGGGATGTATATATACATATATATATATATATATATATATATATATATGTATATATATTTGTGCATATATATATATATATATGTATGTATATGTATATATATATTTCTGTTGCCATATCGCTGTATCGTTGGTCTAGACCTGTTCTACCACTCTGGAAGGTTGTCTGCCACCGGCACTGGTGCTTCTGCTGCTGCTGTTGCCAGGAGCCGCCGCCACTGCCACCACTGCCGCCGCCGCCGCCACCTTGGACCAGCTGGGCAGAGAGACGACTATCAATCAAAACATCAACAGCAGCATATCAGAGGCGGAGGCATATTCATGGCAGGGGGGCGGCACAAGGTGGGGGACTCTGCCTTTGCCACTGCCCCTGCCACTGCCACTGCCCCTGCCTTGATGTATCCGAAGACGGGACACACACTCGGACAATACACACACAGACACACACACACACACACACATCTGTGATCTAACTGTCTGTGACAAATTTTATTTCTGTAGCGGATCTGTCTGTGTTCTTCAACCAACCCACCCACCTCCCCCTGGTCCGGTGCGGTCCCTGCCTTCGGCATCTATCCACCCCACAAAAATCTAATGTCACTTCGCAGCATATTTAAAAGCACATAAAGATGTTTTAGACGAAAATAAAAATCGAAACTTTTCTGTCGCTGTCTCTGTTTGCGTCTGTCTACGTGTCTGTCGCTGACCGACGCGACATCTCTTCAGTTCTTCTGGGTTTCCTTCAGACCAAAACATGCTCGAAAATAGCCCAGAGACCGAGACTGGCCAGACGACGACGACGACGACGACAGCGCAAGCGACAGCGATAGCGATAGCCGACGCATCCCATAGATATTTAGTGTCGCAATGAGTGGCGCTACGACACCCCCAGGGCTGGACTGGCATACGCGGCCCGCCTTGGTCCTGGCACACAAATTTCCATTGCCTACTTCCAGGCGTTCCAGGCAGTTCCGCTTCGCTCCATGCGACAGCGGCATGGACATGCCAGACATTGCATTCGTCTGCCCAGGGTCGTCTGTTGTCTGCAGCCCTGTGACGCATCTGGGTTCGTCTCTCCATCTCTTTTGCACCAACACACACACTAACACACACACACACACACACACACACACACACACGCACCAATTAAACACTGTCTGGCCGTCTCACTCACACAACGTTTCTCTATCATTAGCAATTCTTCCCCGTTGGCTTTCTGTGAGTAAGGGACAAACCTGAAGAAACACAAGGACTGATTCGGGATCAACTCATTAGATACCCTTGAAGATCGATCGTTGCTATGGCATTGTATTTGATAGATTTGGTATTTGTTTGGATACAATTTCGCAGAGTTTTTCTCTGATATATGTACGTATGTAGAGATCCGTTCTGGATAAGGTCTAGATGAATTCATGCTTAAGAAGAGTTTTTCCTAAGAAATACGACTACTTTTCCACTGATCATTACATAACGATCCAATCTTGATAATAGTAAATATACGCATACGAATGTTGGTAGAGAGATGTTCCATAATATGTGATATTTAAGATCATATGGATCGGAGGAGCTGCTTCAGCTTGCGAAAATCATAATACCCTCTACAACAAAGGGTACGCAAACTATCCATGCGATTGAGAGGAGAGTAAAGAGAGTATGACAAAGAGAGAGAGAAAGTGCCAGAGAGAGGAGAAGGAGGAGGTGGGCAGCAGTGTAGCGCCTCGTACCCTACCGCACTGCGACGGGACATGGCTTGGTCGATGGGTGCTCGGTGGGCCACAGAGCCAGAGCAGTCGTATTTATATGTATATATGTATGTATGTATGTATATATGTATGTACCTACAAAAATACAACACAAAACACACACTAATGTATGTACATAACAGATCATTCCTAAATTCAAATTCGGATTCACTTGCCACAAAATTAGAAATTTAAAGCAAAGCAACAACAGGCGCAGGCCCACAGCCACAGGCCCACCACAGCCACAGCAACAGCCACAGAAAAGGCAAAAGCAACAATACAAAATAGCAACATTTTTTCAGCATCTAAAAGTAGCGAAACAACCCAAACCCAACGAAAAAGCAAAGGCAAAAAGCAAAAAATCGGAAAAGCAAAAGCGCAAAAAAAGAAATGAAAAGAAAGCAAAAGAAATGAAAAGCAGCCGAGCAGCGAAGAATCAAAGGAGAATCCTACAAAGCAAACAAATGTTCGCTCTGTCTCTGCCTCTGTCTCTGTTTCTCTAGCGGAAAAAAGTTTTATTTAAAGTTCTACAGGGGCGCTTTGTCCGTACTCCCCCCTGCCACAAAATGCACAACGCCTCATCCCCCCATAGCCCCCACAGCACCCCATAGCCCCCGTGGTGCTTTCTTTTTCGTCTGGGAATGCCTAGTGGCCGACGCTGCTTGGCCCCAGGAATGCAACGAAGTTTGAGGCACACACAAACACAGACACCAACACCAACACAGACGCAGAAACAGACAGAAACAGAGACAGAAGCAGAGACTGAGAGACAAACATTCTGTTGTGGTACATATGCATTCCATACCCATCCATTTCCATATAGGGCGGAAGAACCATACCACGCCATACCATACCATACCCCATCCCCAATCATTACAACTCAATCATCGTTCGAAAATAGCAAATCTCTCTTAAGATTTCCCATCCATTTCCGTTATTTTTGGAAACCATTGAGGAACAGCAGCAAAAAGAGTGTGCGGGTGGGTGTGGATCTTCGATCCCCAACGATGCCCCAGAGATCTCAGTGATTTAGAAACAGACAAGAGGTGAAAATCAAGCTGGAATTTTTCTATTTAAAGCATACCGGAACTGAAATATCTCCCCCCTCCACACAGCACTTCCCATTGGGGTTCCGTTTCCATACCATAAAACATTCTTCTTTAGTGTTCTAACCTACTTTGCTATCCATGAATAATCGACACAAATCTGATATATAGTATCTAGAATAGGAAAAGATCAAACATTCGGCTCGAGTCTTTCAAAGGGTTTCCTAATTGAATCAAAAGTAAATTATAATATATTCTCTTAAGTGGATAAGTGGCATGAAGTATTAGTCTTGTCTTGAAGAGAGTGTGAGGTGTCTTTTAATAAACGCAACCCTATATCCTTAATTAATCAATTTGATCAAGGATAACCTGCTTGAGCCGCATGTGCATGTATGTGCATTTCCTATAAAAAGTTCCACAATGCCAAAAGAAATTAAAAGTCAATCAAAACTGATTTTCGTGGACTTTTGCCCCGATATTATTTTCTAAATATATTAAATGTGAACATTTTAAATTTAAAAATTTATTTAATCAATTGACATATAATTTCATTAATATTTAATCAGAAAACTTTTTAATATAAACAAGAGTTCTGAAGTAATTAGTGTATTTTTATAGTCATATTTTCCTTCACTAAATTCTCCCATAAGAAACATAATTTTTGATACAAAGTCAAAAAAAAAGTCAAAGTCTCTATAAAAAAAATCCCAGATTTTTTAACTTGTATTACCAAGGAACGCCATTAACATACCTCAAATTATTTTGATTAAGGGTCTTAATCCAAAAAAAAAAAAATAAAACAGATATGACTTTTACATTTAATAACTTGAAAAATTAACGCTCAATTCTTCAAATATCAACACAAACAGCTTTGTACAGATAGTCCTAACCAATTCGCAGAGTTTTGCAACTTTGCAACCCAACCTCAAAAAACCACTTCTGCTTTTTTTTTTAACGTAACGTAAGGTTATATTTTGGCTTATATCTTTAAAGCTCTAAGTTCTATAGTTAACCTTTTTTTTGTGAATTTTGGGCTATAATCCTCTGTATATAAACCTAGATCTGCCAACTGATTTTTTCATTCAAAAACTGTACTGTTTTCATTCTTTTTTTTAACATTTTGTCGTATGATTGGAATGCAACAGCAGAATGGCAGTGCCCGTATGTACACTTCACGATTCCTATCCGATCCACTCGTACAAGTGGTATGTACGAGTATTCCGTAAACTCCTTCCTCCCTCTACCACGTCATATCTACTACTAATTCGCTTTCTCTTCTTCAATTAATTATATACAAACATACATACCTTTTCTCTTAATTAGTATTCGATTTTGACGCTTTTACTCAATTCAGTTCTACTTTTCCTTGAAATTGAGACGGAAGAGCCAAAAGTACAAATTTGTAAAAGTTCCTAGTCCTTAAGGAGTCACAACAATGTTTGTTTCAATATTATTGTTTTTGATTAGGATTTGGATTTGATATTGATAGCTTTCAAAACATATTTACTTTATTTAAATAACATAGCTATAACAATTGAATAATAGTTTGCTACATTTATGGGAGCATTGAGCATTGTTCAATTAGTCCGTGACTTTTTGATATTGATAGGGCAACACTGCTTCTGTCAACAGGCATCTGTCAGTTGACTTCTGTCAAAATTTGAAGACGCGTCATCACTTACAATGGTAGAAAAGTGGTTTACTGAATATCGTTGTGACCTACAATCACAAGTGATGCCACACGTCCTGGAGCCGAGTTGATCTGGTGTTGGCCGTTCGGAGATGGAAAGTCCAATAGATTGTGGATGCCATTGGCAATCAGTGATTAGTGACTATTTCATGTTTCCAAACCTGAAGAAATGGCTCGGCCGAAATAGATTTGATTACATTCCACCAAGAAATACCTATTTTGAGGAATTTTTAATAACATTATTATTTAAAATAATATTAATAGTAATATTGCGCATGGATCTGAAGAGCCGTATCTTGACATCGAAAGAACCGCAGGTTGCCGACCCCTAATATACTAATATACTCGAATTTCCTGCATGCACGCGTCCTTTCGGTTCGGTTCGGTTATATGTATGCCTCGCGTGTCATGCCGGAGCGCCCCTCGGTAACAGGCTTCGACTTAGTGTCGCATGGGCTTCGCATGTTAACGTCCAAATCTAAGAAAACCTATCCGCCAATGGGTGCTCTAGATGAATGTTCAGATTTAGGATCTATTTAACAGGATCTCGAATGAGCTCTGAATAAACCAATTTGGGAATAGTTAGGTTACTCGTTTGAAAAGTAATCAATGATAGTAGAGATGACCTTAGAGAATAATAGTGGAAGCTAAAGCTTAACAACGGTTCGCATTCCAATAAGGTATCGTATTTCGCATCGAATCTCAGTTCAGTTCCCATCAGAGTCAAATGAGATTGTGGGAAGAGAAAGGGGTGAAGAGTGGACAGGGCGGACTGGACTCGACTGGACTGGCAGGGGTAGATCTTTACCGATTTGGCTGCCGATCAGAATCACGCTGTTTCGGGGCTGGCTACACACGTAATTGGGTGTCCTGCTAAAAAAGTCATAATCACCTGTCCATCCCATATCATCCCAAACCCGTACAGACACCTTGGGAACGTGGGACACACGAAATTCAAAAAGCCGTAAAGCGATTTTTATGCACCAATGACATCGACAGCCGAAAGCGTCTCTGCCGCTGCCGCTGCTTGTGATGCTGCTGCTGCTGCTGCTGCTGCTCTTCGTCCAAGTGCATCGGAGAGAGAAAGGGAGAGAGCAAAGAGCAGAGAAAAAAAAACAGAACTGAAAGACCAAAGACAAATTCCTGCGTTTTTCCTGGAATTCACTCAATAAACTCAAACAAAACCCAAACATTTAACAAACGAGCAGAGCCACAGGCACAAGCACAAGCACAAGCACAAGCAGAGCCACGACGAACAACGAAGAGCGAAGAGCGAAGAACGAAGAACGACGAACAACGAAGATGCTGACCTGACCAAGACGGAAGATGGAAGATGGAGATGGGGCACAAATTGAATGGAAAGGGATGGGCAAGGGAGAGAGGCAGAAACGACGATGCGAAGCGCTGAGCAAAACACAAAATAAACCAAAAAGCAGCAGCGCAAGGAATTTCAAACAAGAACACCATAAAGTTGTTGTTGTTGTTGCTGTTGTTGCTGTTGTTGTTGCTCTTGTTGCTCTTCTTGCACTCTCTGAAGATGGAATGGAGCTGTGAATGTGAAGTGGAAATGGAAGTGGTCATGCCCCAGAGTGGCAGAATGCAGGCAAGAGGCAAGCAGACAACCAGAAAGGCAGAAAAGCAGGCGGGGAAATGCGCTTTTTATTATTAAAGTTCAATTCAGGACCTACTAAACCCAAAAAATCCCACCCAGACATCCCAATTGGCAACCTATTCCAAGTCGATTTTCGTACAATCGAATTTATATGCCATGCACTTAAGATCCATTTATGATCCTTCAAATTCCTAGTTTCAAAAATAATCCATTAAAACTCTGAAATGGTTGTCAGTTTTCCATAGGCAAGTGCCCTTGATCACTGGTGCTGTGGCTGTTGCTGGTGTCATTTGGCAGGGTACTCGCATTATCAGCAGCGCCAAAAGGAGACACCCAGGCCACAGGTAGTGTAGCGACTGGGATGGAGTTGGAGATGAAGATGGAGGAGTGGGCGAGCAGTCGGGAATGGGATATGGGAGACGACAGCGGTGGCTGTCTGGCTGCATTCCAAGTCACACAGAAACCAAACAGAACCGAACGGGATGGGATGGGAAGGAGGACAGGACAGGACAGGGCAGCAGAAGAAGGAAAAGTAGAAGTAGAAGCAGCCAAACCTAATCCGACTCCAAATGGGATGCGATGCCATGGGATGGGATGGGACGAGGAGTTGTCGTGCCAAGAACCAGCATCAGCAGGCACCAGGCAGCAGCTTCTCCGATGGCGCTGGCGCTGCTGCTGCTGCCGCTGCTGCTGCTGCCGCTGCTGATGGTGCGGTACTTTTGCTGCCACTGCCACTGCCCCTGCCCCCTTTGGTCGACTCCTCTAAAAACTCCTCTAAAAATTATTTATTAACATGGTAGAAATTCGCAAACAGGTTAAAACGACCAATCAAAGCAACAACAAGAACAACAACAGCAGCCGCCGCAGCAGCAGCAACAGCAGCAGCAATAACAGCAACAACAACAACAAAAGCGGCGGCGGCAGCCAAAGACCCAAAGTGCAGATAATATTAAAAGGCAGTCAGGCAGTGAGGCGGCTGCCAGCCCCAAGTTGCATGGACGACTGTGTGGAGGCCGAGCGAGAGAGAGAGAGAGAGAGAGAGACTGCGGCGGCGGTGGTGGTGGAGGAGGAGGGGTGGGTGGAGACGATGGCGGATGGCGGGGAGCTTGGGCCCCGACTGCCAGACACATTTCGAAAAGGGCCAACACGAAATTCCATGGGAGTCGTTGACTCGCTTTTGGCTGGTTACTTTTCTTGGGAAAGTTTTTGTTGAAAGTTGGATACGGGACGGGACGGCACGGCACGGCACGGGATTGTCGGACAGTAACTGAATTTTGCCTGCCTGACTGCCAGAATGCCTGCCTGGTCGATAAGGTGGCAGTGGCGCTGTGCAGGGCAGAGCAGAGCACACACATAAACCAGGTAGGTGGCAAGTGATTAGTAATTAATGGATAAGGTCGGTCCTACTTATTGATGCATACAAATATGCTTATATGTACGCATCAATAGACATAAACTCTAATCAGCAGAGTGTCCTTACACCCAAAACCCCAACTACTTATCAGCAATAAGATCGCTGATTCGAAGGAATTCCACTTTCCACACTTCTCAAAAACATCCCTACATCCCTCTACATTCTGCAAATTTTAAAAGTCGGAGCAAAATGGAATCCCCATCCCCTTCGTTTGTTTTTTTTAAGTGGTACTGCCGCCCCAAAAGATGATACAATCAGCTCGGAATTATTTGATACATGTATTTAATGGCATTATCAATTTCTGAGAGTGGAATTTTTAGAAATTCCTTTTCCTGGTAGCGGCAGTTATTCCATTCCGTATAAATAAAATGCACCATTATTCCCGATTGCCCCAAAGTCAGCCAAAAATGACCGGCAAAACCAACAAAAGCAAAACAAAACCAAAACAAACAAACAAACAAAAAAAAACCCGAAACCGCAGCCTCGACACAACGAGTCGAACTTGACAACCGGAATGTGTGTGGAATTTGTGGAGCCCGACCCCAACTTCGACCCTCGCGCCCTTCCATAGAAACCCGAACATGAGGAACAGGGGCTTTGTGGCCAAGAAGCAAATTGGTGATTTATTTATAGCGACATCGATTCGAATTGGCAAATGCCAATGCAGACGGGGTCCCCAATGCCAACTTATGGGGATAGTGTCTGGAATCGAATCCCTTTTCAGAAGATATAAGATTAAAAGGTTAGCGGGTTGGCGCCTCGGACAACCATTCGAAACACGACAAACTACCCGCAATGTTTCGATTTCAATAACGATAACACTTTCATATAAATCGAATGATAGCGCCCTCGTTCAGAAAAAATTAACAACTGACCTAGTGCAATTAAAGTTCAACAGATGGCGCTGTTGGGTTTAGGAACATGGCGTACCTTTAAATGACTACGTTTTTCCGTTAAAGTACGTAATGACTCGTTTGACGAACGTAATAAGACGAATTGAGAAGAAAAAATGCTATTCATGATATTCGCATCTATCCATTCAAGTATTTACAACCATCAATGAACTCTGCGCCGGGCACTATACATATACATATGTATGTATGTACATTTACACGTAAGAACAGCAGGCAGCCAACTACTAATATTGATAGGCAAATGACGAGGATGTATTATCTATTATAATGATGTTTGCACAGCGAGTAATCAGTGCAGATTGCCAGTCAATACTAATATGACACCAACGACATCCATGATAAGCACATCATCCCTGTGGGGCCACGAAACGAACGAACCCCACTGCTCCCACCGCTCCACTGCTATTAATCCGCACACACACACATACATCACAAACACATGCTCGCTGCCAACACAGAGGCATAATTTCAAACGTTTCGCAGCTGCTTTGCTGCTGTTACTAGCTGATAAGAGCCGCACTCGGACAACTGGAAGCGGTCGGCGGAACGGATCGGCTTTCAGTCAAATACAAAACAATAACAGCCAGCAGCTCACGTAGCTCGCCGGGAGATTTCATTCGCGAACGGAACGTCCAGCAGAGCGACAGTGTCCAAAAGCCAAGTCGATATTCTGTTGAGGACAGTCCACACATCACAGACCACAGACCGGGAGATGCGCAGCTTGAACCGCTTTCGTCTCATCACCTTCGACGTGACCAACACGTTGTTGCAGTTTCGCACAAGTCCGGGCAAGCAGTATGGGGAGATTGGAGCGCTGTTCGGAGCGCGCTGTGATAACAATGACCTGGCCAAGAACTTCAAGGCCAACTGGTGGGTATTCCTCTTCTAATACCTCCTCCTGCCCTGCCCCTAAGGGAACATCCTCTTTTCAGGTACAAAATGAATCGGGATTATCCAAACTTTGGTCGTTACACAAAGCCACTTCTGGAGTGGCAGCAGTGGTGGCGTCAGCTGATAGCAGGTGAGTCGAGTGGAGTGGAATGTCTCTCTGTCTGTGTCTGTGTCGAGTGCTCGGCACTGTAGCCTGTTTTTGTGCTGTGCTGTGCAGTGATACACAGAAACAGCTTGTTCCAAAGTGCAAACTCTCGATGGTCGCACTCTACTAATACATGATCATTGGGTAGGTACCTTCTCGGAAAGTGGAGCTGCCATCCCAGAGGAGAAGCTGACCAACTTCTCCAACCATCTGCTGGAGCTGTACAAGACCTCCATTTGCTGGCAGCCCTGCAATGGCAGCGTGGAGCTGCTCCAGCATCTGCGCAAAGAGCTCAACCCGGAAAAATGCAAGCTGGGGGTCATAGCAAACTTTGATCCCCGTCTGCCGGCGCTGCTGCAGAACACCAAGCTTGACCAGTACTTGGACTTTGCGCTCACCTCGTATGAGGCGCAGGCGGAGAAACCGGGCCCACAGATATTCCAGCGGGCCATGGAAGAGTCGGGGCTGAAGAACCTGAAGCCGGAGGAGTGTCTGCATGTGGGCGATGGCCCCACCACAGACTATCTGGCCGCCAAGGAGCTAGGCTGGCACGCAGCGCTGGTGCACGAGAAGAGCCACTCGTACTTGGTAAAGAAGTACGGCGAGGATATCGACCGGGACCACGTTTTCCCCAGCCTGTACGACTTCCACAGAAAGATCTCAGATGGAGCTGTGGTCTGGTGAACACAGTCAGTGTATTTCTTATGCCAAAACTATTTAAACGTTTCTTCCTTTTGCTGTTCTACGACTGGAGGAGGGGCTTGGGCCATGAACAAATCGCCATAGGGATTGTGCGGCTTTTGGCTTTCGCGATCGTACTGGGGGCCAATGGCCCATAGCGACTCCAGATCATACTCCTCCCTCGCCCTTGGTGAAAATATATGCAATGCAATGTTGCCTGAAAATAATACTCAAATCGGTTAGCATAGGGATAGCTTTGGTGGGGATATTCGGTATTCAGAGACTGACCCAGATCCATGGCCATCCAGTCGCGACTCTTATCGCCCTCGATGCGGGGCAGAATGTCACCTTTGGTACGCTTGATCTTGAACACCCGACGCACAAACTCCGCCGTGGATATCATGTGCCGATAGCTCCGTCCGCTGCACACCACAAGATGATCCACATACTTAAGATCCTCGGGCACGTAGCACACGAAAATATCGTCAACATTCTCCTTGCGAAGCAGTTCCACCAAATCCTCTACATCGAACACTCCGCGAATGCCTCCTGTGCGAGGTAATTTTTGTGTCATTTGGATTCTTTGCGAATGCAGCGACTTACTCTTCAGGTTCAAGCCATAGTACTGGTCCAGAGCAGCGTCCGCCTCATCTGGCGGATGCTGTTCCTGGTGGCGTGCCTCTTCCACATCGAAAATCTCGGGGGCCTCATCATCGCGGAAAACTTTGTATTTGTTCTGCACGCCGCCGACCAGTTGTTTCTGGAAGGGATTCCCTTTGGACTCCTTGGCTTTCGACGGCTCCGTTGGTGGCGTGGAGAACTCGTGGTGGAAACACCTCAAAACGGGGACGCTCAGGCGTTTATCATGAATTAAACGAAACACGCGAGAGATCAACATATTTTAATTATTAAATAACAGCACGCGATACCGATAAAATATACCGTCTTACACTCAGAAATATACCAACTCATTTTTCAAATATACCGTAAATATACCGATGGAAATAAATAAAAACAAAAAAAATATAAGTCAGTATAAATTATGTGCTGGACTAAAAAATGAGTTTACATTAATATTATTACTATTATTATAATTTCAAAATAATTTGACGATACACTTTTTAGATCCAACAGTTTTTTATTTTACTGATACATTTTTACCTATATCCAAAATTGTCCTAAAAAATTACGAGAAAAAGACAACCACCATAGTGATTGAGTAGGTGCTCCAAAAATTATAGAAATATTGAAATGTTTTAAATTTTCTGCGGTGCTTTGAGTTCTAAGAAAACTAACTGAATGTTTCCATTCTGGTTTGCTCTAGATTTCGTGGTCGCACTGGCATATCAAATCAAGACAATTTTTTTAAAGCACCATAAAGCACACTTTTTTCCCAGTGTTTAGAATTCTACCTCATAATTGCTTGCTGCTTATAAACGGGTTTAGCTAGGGCATTGGTATGGAGATTTGTATACTCTATTTCATTATATTAATTTTAATAATCTGTTTTCCAAGAATTTTATAGCAGTTCTGGTGAAAGATATCGTGGTAATTTGTTTTTCAGTAAAGAGAAAGGATGAATCTACAATAAGAATATTCAAACAGTATTCTTGCCCGCGATTTGCGGGGGGCTAAGTGGGCTGAATTCGAACGAAACGTGTCTACCATGGCAACTTTACGGTATATTTTGACGTCGAAATTGAGATGAAGGTAAATTTATTGTATATCGTTATATAGAGGTATATTTCAGCAATTTGGTGGTAAATATATCACTTTTTGATCAATTTGTTTTATATATAACGTTAACTTCATTATCAGGCTAAAATATATCAATATCAAAATTAGCTTAGACAAAGCTCAGACTATCCATTGACAGTTTCTAAAAGCATCACGTGCGCTTATACTCCGCAGGTAAATTTAATTAAAACCAATGTAATAAATAGATTTAAGAATACAAATATTTCCAATCATTATATGTAAGACAAATTCGGTTTCAAATATTTAGAGCCGGAAAAATTTATAAAACTAATTTTTTCCATCGGTATATTTTGAAAATGAGACAGTATATCTCGGTATATTTCTGAGTGTCAGACGGTATATTTATCGATAAATACGTCACACTCGTCACAACGCCGCCTGACTCCAAATCAGCGTGACCATTTATGGTATTTTAAATACTTTATGGTAATTTTTGATGCCAAAATTGTCCAAAAAGTATATACTGATATTTCTGGTATATACTGGTAATTCATACGGCCGTTACGTTTTTTACCGTTGCCAACATTAATTTGTATGGCCCAGCAACATGTGCCTCGAAATGAGCGACATTGTCGAAACATTTCCTGCAATATTTGAGTATTTTACATTTCACATTTTTGGTACTAAAATACTAAAATTAGGCTCCTCCAATCAGACAGCTGAAAATTCAAACGATCAAATTCAAACGCTCCTGCTGCTGCTCAGACCATTGATCCTGCAGTGCATAGTGTGGAAAATCAATCTTGGAGGAAAACGAGAGACCTGTTCTATTCACGAATCTGGTGCCGAGTCGTCCGAAAAACTTGCTGCTTTTGCACGTTGAGCACTGCTGCATGTACCAGTCCCGCGCCTTTTCCACTCCGTCCTCCGGCCAAAGAGCAGCAGCTCCCGCTTCCAGCCACGCCGTGCTGGAGCGTGTGCTGGACTCACGTCGCTTACTTCTCGACTTCTCCGGTGGCATGGCCAGTCTCCAGTCGGAGGCCGAGGACGATATGAAGGATGATCCACCATCCGCGGATCCGTGATGCTCGAATTGCTCGCAGGCGGTCTTTAGCATCAGCAACTTGTGCTTGACTGCACGTGCGGGTGCGCATCCGCCCGCTGTGCATCAGATTCAGCTGTCGTCTTCAACCCCCAATATGAAAAATTGATCAATTTAATGAAATATACTTTTTAATGGATTAAACTTATAAACTTAAATTGTATACATATGTATGTATGATTCACCGCCGGCGTTTTCACTGCTCGTTTTCTTCTGCAAACGAGAAAAGAAATTTAGTATCATGGCTGTGTGATGAGTTATATTATATGTATTTGTTTTAAGTTTTTTTTTGCGAAATTCTTGTACTTCCATTGAAAATAATTGGAGAAAATTTTTCTTGTAATGTTGTTGATGGCATAACTCCGCTATTTATTGTCCGATCGGGACGTGTGAGGCTTCCTGTGATCGGTAGAAAGTCCTTGATTTTATAGAATCCTTTTCAAGGACCAAGGATCAAGGACATATTTATCTGTTATGACGTGGCTCCATGAAGATTTCATTCCTGTGTAGTTACCATGTATTAAGTAAGTGTCCTGTCGTATGTTAGACAATGGGGTGGATTTTACCTGCATCCGTTAAATTTTTTGTGCTGTTTTGCCTGTTGTCCTTACCCTCTTTCTATAAGGGAGAATTTCATAAACTACCCTTCTACGGAAGGACATAAGGGACTTGATTAAATTTTTGTCCAACGTCCATTTTTTTGTTTATTTAGTAGGTATGCCATAATAATCTCCACAAGTTAAGCCATATCAATGAAATTTTGTAGTTTATAGTCTTCCTACTGATACCAAATATGTGTATCGGAATCGAGACCTACAGGAATATACACTGCCACTCAACTGAATAGGTTCATAACCAATATTCCAATTGACATGCATTTTTTTTCTATAACTCTCAAATCGTATATCAATTAGATGCCAAAGTTTAATATTCATTTATTATTATTCCTTATTTATTATTTTTCTGAAGGAGTAACAAAAATAATGTGTTTTTTTTCAGTCCTCTGAAAAGGTTCAAAGTACAAAATATTAAAACAAATTAGAAAATAAGGCCCATTTTCATTTTTTTTTGCTTTTTACTTCCAGTTTGGTACATTTTTAAAGAATTTTAGTTTAAGTTCAATAATGTGTGAACCCTCCTTTGTTGGAATCAACTTCAAATACACGGGTGGGTAGGGAGCTATACAAATTGTGTAATATTTGCAATGAAATTGTTGTCCAGGCCGCTTTAATAGCCGCAACTTAAGTATCCTTGCTGTCAAATTGTCTGCCTCCTTCATATACTCTGCGAGATAACAGCCCCCACACATTTTCCATTATATTAAGGTCAGGCGAATATGGAGGCTATTCTAGCAAGTCCACCTTTTGAGCCTTAATCCATTCTTTTACCACCTTAGCTGTGTGATAGGATTGTTATCTTGCTGGTAAGTTCACTGCAGAGAGTGAAATATATTTGTATAGTGAGGAAACGCCTTATGAATGATGAATTTATAGGTTTCCGCGTTCATTTTGGAAGTTGCAAATTCAAGGTCTCAAGTACCATAAACTGATACCGATCCCCACACCATTACGCCTTCTTCACACGAGTGACGACGACTCAGGAAATCTCTCTGCTGTAAGATAGGAATTGGACGCAGTTCGAACAATATGTCTCCTGTCTGCCACAGTGGTCGCGTGTTTGACGCCACCTTTCATATTTTGGCCATATTCGATTTGTTTCTTAAAAAGTTACTCACAACATTTTGGCTTCTTCCAATTTTTTGTGAGATTTTGCGATGACTAACACCACTTTCATTATAGGCTTCGATTTGCCCTCTTTCGTACTCGGACAATTGCTCTCCGCGACCCTTTTTCATTAAACATAAAGAAAATATATTAAACTTTGAAATTGTGAAAGTGTGTCAATATATGGCCGAATTTCATCACAAACTGAAAATCATTCAACTAAACCTATTCATTTGGACCAAAAAATTGCATAGAATTTAAGGAAAGATATAAGAAAAGAGAATATACAAAGTAACGGTACTTAGTAAACTGTACATTACAAGCGCACAGTGATTCGCACGAATATATCATTGCAATGAATTAAAAAAAACATGTATACATTCAATACGTATTAAGAAAATCATGAAAATGCACGCGATATTATGTGAACCTATTCAGTTGATCGGCAGTGTATGTAGGGGAATCATGAAGAGGTCAACAACATTTAAATACGAGAAAAATGCATTGCTACTTAGCTTGGAAACAGTATGTTTAACATTTATAACCCTTTTAGGCTATATACATATATACACTACAGTGAGTTACCACATTTATCGATAGGTAACTCAATAACTCAAAATTTGGATTTACACTATGCCAAAGTTGAGTTATTGAGTTATTGAGTTTCGGCTTGCTGGCACGTGCTTGTCCACGAAAATTTTTTTTTTTAATTTTTATTAATATGAATACCGAGGAATTAATGATGCTCTATGTGGCAGAGCAAGAGTTGATAACGAGGCTGCAATGTATGGAGTTGGCGACGATGTCTGCAGCTACTGTGGAGTATTTGGATCAAATTTCCAAGAAACGCATTTGGACATTGCGAATAACCTTGGAATCCATTTTTTAAGGAAAATTTCCGCAGGGAAATTGCACGGCTGCAATTACAAATATGTTGCATTTTGGCTATATGTATATGTACATTACATACATACATATGTACAAAAATTAAAATTTTTGATATAATAATTTTATAATAATTTATAATAATTTAATTTATATTCATTTATAATTTGGCTGTTTTTGAATTTTAGAAATCGACCACATTGTTTATATGGTTTTTAATAATAAAATTGGTTTAAAGTATTGGTTTTAACAATTGTATGTATCTTTTTCCCCAGCCATATTGTTTACGCGCCAAAATTTAAATTTTGAGCTGCCAATTTTTGTTGTAACTAGTGGTGATAATTCCACGACAGGCAGATCAGGGTTGAAATATTCGGAAAATCGGACAAACTCAACTAAACGCAACCATAGCTCAACTTTTTTGCCACCTCTAGGTCCCCTATGCTTCCCCATGTAAACGAAACTCGAGTTTTGCCCGAAACTCAATAACTCAACCGTAGTGTAAAAAGGCTAAACCATAACATAACATCGATGTTTTCGATGTTTTTAGACCCTTGACAAGAAGGAAACTTGCCAATCTCGTAGAAAATTGATAAATTTATCAGTTAAAATTATGTGGTCAGGGCTCAGTATACCATTCAGCTAGTAATATTAAACAAAATATCAAAATCGAGGAATTTGTTATATTTTCGCGACTTTCTGAGGGATTTTTGGTCACAACATCATCCCAACAATTTCCAATAAAATTTTTACGAGCCAAAACTTAACTTTTGTTGTTAGAGTGGTAATAGTTCATACGATACGTAAACAGTGGTTATTTTCAAAATTACGGCCAATTCTCAAAAATATCGATATTTTGTTGCCGTATAGCCGTCGTACTTGTTGGGACTTTTTCTGGGACTTTTTGAGGGATTTTGTGGAGGCAACATCATCCCAACAATTTCCTTTTTCATCGCTACAATTTCCCTTACATTCCATGCTCACTTACGTTTTTTACCGTTGCCAACATTTATTTTTATGGGCCAGCAACATGTGCCCCGAAATTAGCGACATTTTCCCACAAAATTTGCACGGCATTAGCAACATTTTGATACCCCTTAGGAAAGGATATTATAGAATTTAAGAAAAGTTTGTTTTACTAGGCACCAATTATTGCAGAAACTAGTCAGTCCCTATCTCAGAAAATTGTATGGTTTTAGGTCTTCTTATAAAGACTGAAAATGGGTGTCGGGATCGATATGTTATTATTAATAAATTAATCAAATGCATTACTGGGTCAAAACATGTAAATATGTGCAAAATACAATATTAACTACGTTTTAAAGCAGCTGGAAAAAAAAGAATTTGAACATTAATCAAAGAAAAAAGGGTATAAAAATGCCGATACTACCGGTTGGCAAGTAACAGGTGTTCAAATGACGTGACATTTCATGCTCACTTACGATTTCTTACGCATTATGCTGCGGTTGTTTGAGCGAAATGTGCCTTGTGGGTATGCTACAACCGATCAGCTCATACAACCGATCGCAACGCTGGGCTATGAAAAGGTAGGGACAAAAGGCAAAAGCAGCCAAAGAAAATTGAAAGGCTCATACGAACCTTACCTCTCCTGAGAACCTAGGTGGCTCCATAAAGATTTCATCCCTATGTAGTTACCATGTAATAAGTGTGTCCTGTGATATGTTAGGCAATTGTTGACCTTCCTTGCTTAAACCGTATTTTAGACCGAATCCAATAAGCGATTTTTTTGTAATTGGTCAATCTTGTAAAATATTGATTTATCAATCGTATAAAATTATGTGTTCATGCCTACGGGCCCTAGTTAACTAGTAATATTAAACAGAATATCAAAATCGAGGAACATGATTTTCGTCGGTATTTTTACGGTATATTTTTAAAATGCGACCGTAGTTTTCGGTATATTTCCGAGGGTCGGACGGTATATTTTATCGATAATCCCGCGGTCACGCTGTTTCTCGGCCATTTTGTCAAAACTCCCAGCGGCATCCAGACGTAAGTTCCACGAAAATTGTTGATAGTTAGACGAAATATGACTATTAGTGAAATGCAATTGTGAAATTTAAACTACATGAGCAAAGCCCGACAATGTGCAATCAGCGGGGCACGTATATTTGTGATTTTTGCAAATTTTGTTGGGTGGAGCACGTGGAAGTGAGAATTAGTTAGGTTATGTTGAGGCGATGGGGAGTTAACACGAGTTTTTATTTCCTTTTTACAGGTTCCGTAACTCTTTCCACGTTAAAATGTCGGGAGGCTTAGATATCTTGTCCCTCAAAGAGGATGACATTACCAAGATGTTGGTTGCCACCACCCACTTGGGGTCGGAGAACGTCAACTTCCAGATGGAGCAGTACGTGTACAAGCGCCGCGCTGATGGTGTTAACATCATCAACCTGGGCAAGACCTGGGAGAAACTCCAGCTGGCCGCTCGCGCCATCGTTGCCATTGAGAACGCCTCAGATGTAAGTTTTTGCTCCGTTGTTGAGCGACCGAGGTCTGCAATGTGCTTTTGTGAGGATTCTGTGGTTCATATGATGATTTTTTTATCTTTCGGGTATGAAATGCAATGATTTCAACTTAAAGCTGATATGCCACGCCTCACAAGCCCACAGAAAAGACAGCGTTCCACAGTCGTAGAAAAATGCACATAACTAATTTTCTCCTTACATTCGGCAGGTCTTCGTCATCTCGTCGCGTCCCATCGGCCAGCGCGCTGTGCTGAAGTTCGCCAAGTACACGGACACCACTCCCATTGCTGGCCGCTTCACACCTGGTGCCTTCACCAATCAGATCCAGCCCGCTTTCCGCGAGCCCCGACTCTTGGTTGTCACCGACCCCATGACCGATCACCAGCCCATCATGGAGGCCTCGTATGTGAACATCCCCGTGATTGCCTTCACCAACACAGACTCGCCTTTGCGCTACATTGATATTGCTATTCCATGCAACAACAAGTCTGCCCACTCCATCGGTCTGATGTGGTGGCTGTTGGCCCGTGAGGTGCTCCGTCTGCGTGGCACCATCTCGCGCACCGTCGAGTGGCCCGTGGTCGTTGACTTGTACTTCTACCGCGATCCAGAGGAGGCTGAGAAGGAGGAGGCCGCCGCCAAGGAGCTGCTGCCACCACCCAAGATCGAGGAGGCTGTCGACCATCCCGTCGAGGAGACCACCAACTGGGCCGATGAGGTCGCCGCCGAGACTGTTGGCGGTGTGGAGGACTGGAATGAGGATACCGTCAAGACCTCCTGGGGAAGTGATGGCCAGTTCTAAGATGATGACAGCTCAACCCCACATGTTGAACGATTCTTCTACAACATAAATAAATATCTATTTATGTTTCCCCCGAAAACTACCACGTGTTCGATATTTTTCTTTTGACACTCTGCTTGATTTAGAGCGAGACAGACAGCTAGCTAGCATTTGATGCTGCCATCTGCATACGCAGCAGGGATTAGAGAGGGACGGAATGGGACCGGTGTACAGCAAGAATCCCTATGCCTACAGCAAGTGTCCCTATCAATTTTTTGTAAATAATTTGAAATTGATATTGGATGACTTGTTGCCGTCTGCAGCGGTGCACTTGCAGCAGAATTCCCTTCCCCACATGGACAAATCCCCCCAAAGACCCTGTCAATTCCACAGAGGCACTTCATCAATTTACAGTTATTTATTGTTTTTGTTTTTCATTCGACTTATTACAAATAGAAAACAGTTAATGATTGCAATTGCAAATTGCCTAATGGTATATATATATATATGTATATTACTCAAATAATTTCGTTCCTATCTGAGAACGTTCCTCTCTGACAAAAAAAGAATGTAATATATATATATATAAGCGAACGAATGTACGTATAAAATAATGTTAGAGACAAATCGAGTTATTCTGGTAAAAACTAGATAGTTCGTGTATCTGTTTTAGGGAAGCGTTTCCAGGGCGCTGATCGCTTGGATGTCTCCTGATAGAAGGTTGCGCCTGCCCATTCCGAGAAATTAAATATCATTTAATTTGCTTTTGATTTCCTCCTGGTCTATGCTTCTGCTTATGGATAGAATTTTTGCGTTTATGCTGACCAGATCTCGAGTAAAAATCATTCTCCTTCGTGTTACAAAAGTATGTATCTATATGTATATATAATTTTAGATTTTTTTTAGCTCGGCCGCTACTTGAAGGGATTTGGACGCGCCTTGAATACCGTCATCTTCCGTATCTCCTTGATCTGCTCCTCCTCGCATCGCTTCCGTTGTTCGTCTTGCTGAAATGGCAGGAGGAAAAATTCAGGGTTAGCCAAACGTTAATCTATTCGTAAAGAGCGAGAGTAAGTGCAAAAGCCCAACCAGCTGTTTCCGCCCACCCAGTTCTAATTAGGCGGCACTTATGTAACAGCTCCAGCACGAGGCGGGAATTTTTGATATGTTGGTGACTGATGGGGCGCCGACTGAGTCACTTGTCCAGCCGCAAGACGCTCTCCCACCCAGTCGCCGCTGATCTACCATTATCAGGCGAGGCCACACACACGAAGCCCGAAGCCCCTTATGGCTGGGACAGAGCTCTGCCTCAGAGCCTGACTCATGGCGGGGATTTTAGTGAGCTATCGCTATCATACAGGCCCCCTTCTGACGCTGACCCTGGGCCTCTATGCCGGCTTCAATATCGAGCCCCACCCCCACTTGGTATCTCTGCCTCTGCCTCCATCTCATTTTCGTTCTCGTTCCGCTGGCTCTTCTGGCGGGTTTGTTTGCCAGTGAAAAATAGAGTAAGAACAACAAGCAGCCGGGCCTGATAAGATTATCACACACAAACACAGAACAGAACCAGAGCCGGGGGAATGGAATTTTCGCGCAAGATCAAAAAACACGAGCGGGGGAAACTAAAACACAGGGCAAGGTCGCGTGAACGAGTGGCCAACTCTCGAGACACATTAAGGGTATCTATGTATGTATAATGGGACAGCAAAAGTGAAAATATATATATGTATGAATTTGCATGGTACCCTTAATCCGATCGTTTTGTTGTCCGTGAGTTTTTCAACAATTGGAGCCCGTAATTGAGGCGGCCACGACGGGGTTCAGGCTTGGACTGACGGCCGTCGTCGAGGTCGAGGCCGTCGTGGCTATCGTGGATTGGCTGTCGTCCGCGGAGAGCACGCTGCTGTCGCCGTAGAAGCGCGGCTCGTCGTGCGATTCGCCGCCCGGCGAGGTTGTCTCCTCGTCAGTGTCCTCATCGTTGGAGCTATCGCCGGCCAGGCCATGACCGCTGGCATTGTGCTTGACGCCGCCAGCGGTCGCGCCCGCCGACTCCTCGCCAGCACCGCTAGGCACATGCTTGAGACGCTCATAGCAAGCATCGCAAACGCGCAGCGATTTCGTGCTCTGCTGGGGCAGCAGGAACTTCTTCGAGGAGCAGCCGGCGCAGACGACGGCGCCGCAGCTGCGGCAGTGGTGCCGGCGCTGGATGAAGGTGAACTGCGTTTTCTTGCAGTGCATACAGATACTGGCGTCCGTGTCCGGCACCCAAACGGCGGCGTGGTTCTCCACGGGCTTCTTGCCGCTCTTGCGCAACAGATCCTCTACACACTTGTTGATGTGGGCCATCCACTCCTGCTTCTCGGTGCTCGTGGCAGCGTACACCACAAACGATTTAGTGGTGGTGCGTATGTACCAGCCGTTCCGGTACTGCTGGTTGTCCACGATGGAGTCCAGGGATACCTCCTCCAGTGGCATGATGTGCTGCTTGTTGTACTTCTTCTTGCCGATCACAATGTTTCCGTACACAAGGATGTCGTTGAAAAGGAAGAACTGGCGTGACTTTGGCCTCTTGCGGCACATCTTGGTCAGCACACCCTCGCCGACCAATACACGTCCGGGGACGGCCAGGGGTACACCGGAGCTACCGAAACAATTCTCCACGGAGGCGATGCGGCGCGTGTTGGCCTCCGAGTTGACGAGACGATCCACCATGGTGGTGCTGACTGCTGCTGGCTCGGCTCGACTGGCGAAAGTGGGTCTGGGTCTGGCCGTCTCTCTCGCTCTCTCTCCTCTGCGTTTCTGGCTCCACACACACTGGGTTTTCTATCGTCTTCCCGCTTCTTCGGTTCTCTGGTCACTGGTTGCGACACTCTCCACTCTACTCTTCACTCTCCACTAGCGACGACTGTTGCTGCTGCTGCTCTGGCTGTCTTCTCCACTCAGTGCTGCCGCCCGTGGCTGATCATAAAAAAAAAACCAAAAAGTACTCAACTGTGACGACAGACGGCTTCCGTTGCTTGTGTTAGTGAGTGGCTGTGCGAGAGTGTGCGAGCGGGTGCGCAAGTATGTGACACTGACTGACTGTTGCCGCGACTGTGTGGGTGCGTTCGTGTAGATATGGGCGCAGCTGTTGCAAATCCTTCCGAACGCTTTGGTTGTTCCACTGTCTGGACTGGGGACCGCAGTGCCGCTGACTCCGGTCAACTGTTGTGTGCGCTCTTGTGCGGGGGCTGATGATGCTGCTGCAGTTTTATTTTATGCAATGCACAATGCTTGGCGACCTTTTTCTACGCCGTCCGAAACGCCATGACTCACTCACACCACTAACAACAAAAACAAACTTGGCTCCCTGTACGTTTCAGTAACTTTTTGATGATTGAAATTGTTTCTGTCGACTGTGAAAATGTTCTCCAAGCTTGTTAAAATGATTGGGCTACTCAACACGAAGTTTCAGAGTCTAAAGCACAGTGGCGTTCCCAAAACACTTCAAAATAGGTTTATTTCTGCGAGCACGTAGTTGTGAGCTGGTTCAGCGGAACTCTTTCTGATGCCCCCAGCTATCGATATCGCTGGAACCAGTTGTCCCCACAAAACGTTGCCTATCGATAGCATCGCTGCAAGCGAGGCTACATTTCAAACATAACGTGAAATGGCTGGAAAAAAAAAATGTTTTGCACATACATTTACCTCTTTTTTCTTCTTCTCCAGGCTGACCTGCACAGCAGCGTCAAATTCGCGGCGCTCGCGCACGCGTTGATCGCTGCGCAGCTGGAACGGTTTGGGATGGCAGGGCTGTACGTCGTTCAGGTGGACCTGGCGGCGAGCTTGATTGCTCTGGAGGTCCTGCGGCTGTTGCTCCTTGCGCTTCTTGCGTTCCAAATCCATCTGCCAGTGCTTAATCGTTTCCGGAGTTCTGGGAACTGTTATCTTATGGACGACGACCATTTCGTCCAAACGCTTGTGCAACACCCGGAAATTGGGCATTGGGCGACTGTGGAATTGTCGCGCCTTACGCTCCTCTTCAGTGCGCTGACGCGCGGCCAGCTCGCGATTATGTTGGTATATCTCCTTGAATTCGTACGCCTTAGGCGGCGCCGCGCCGGCATGGTGTGTGTGAGGCTGAGGAGACCACTGGCTTCGCAACCTGAGATTTATTGCCGGCTCATTCGAGTCCCCAGCCTCGTCCTCGTTCTTCACAGGCGCATCAGGGCTCAACGTTGTATTCGTTTTTAGTAGCTCCTCCGTTGGCTCCTGGTTTGGACTAGTTGGTGGCTTAGCATCGAGCCGGAGAGACCACTGGCTTTGAATGTTGGAACCCATTGCCGGCTGAAACGAGTCATCACCCTCGTCCTCGTTCTTAATAGGCGCATCCGGGCGTAAATCTGTATTCGGTTTTGGTATAGTTACTGGTTTTGCATCACTGACAAGCTCTTCCGTTTGCTCCAGTTTTGGGCCAATTGGTGGCTTAGCATCGACCTGCTGCTCCTCCAGTGGTCCTGGTGGTAATTTCACATCATTGCTGTCGAAGTCATTGCAGAGGGCATTTGGTTGTTCCAACTTGAGGACCATCTTCGCCTGCGGGTTGGTAGTGGTTCCCAAGAGAAGGTTCCCATTGTTCAGCGGTTTATTTTCCTTGTTTGCAGCAGCTGCGTGAGACAGAAAAAAATGGCGCGATTTTTTGGCTTACTGTAAATCTGGCTCGCACACGATATGCGGGCGACGTACCAAAAAAGTTCTGCGAGTGATCTAGGTTGTAGTCACCAACGTTGACGTCGTCCCAGTTAAACGACTTTGTAATAGTTAAATTTGAATTATCCATGCTATATCTATATCAGCCAGCGTTTTTCAAATAACAAAACAATTTCAAACAACACTACACACGCTCATTGCGATCTCCAGTGTGACCGCGGAATTATCGATAAAATATACCGAAAACTACGGTCTCATTTTAAAAATATACCAAAAAATACCGACGAAAATCATATTCCTCGACTTTGATATTCCGTCTAATATTAGTAGCAAGCTAAGACCCTACGCACTAACCACATAATTTTAACTGACAAATAAATCAATTTTCTACGATATTGGCAGTTTTCCTTCTCTGCAAAGGTTCAAAAACGTTGAAAACATTACCGCGCCGATAATACCGTCTGGCCAAAAACTAAATACTATTAAATACCATTAGGTTGTTCAGAAATATTAGTATATATCATGACAAAATAAAATACTTTTTGCACAATTTTGGCATCAAAAAATATTCTTTCATAGTATCATCTAAATATCGGCTCGGTAAACATATGTAGAACAGCTCTTTCGATTTCTTTCCATCACTGGCACATCGCTGCCAGTGCTGACAACCATATACATTTTCCGCATATATTCAGATCCGAAAATAGGTTTTCAAGCAAAACATGCAGTATAAAAATACTGACTGCCGAGTGTGACCAAGTGTGCATGCCCTGCGGTAACACTGTATAGAAATAAATCCGTTAAAAATTCAAATATTGTATCAAATCAAGCAGGAATGTATTATTTTTGGGCGTTGTGGCACCGGAGATCGACAATTCACAGATAAAGCACCGCAATATTGGATAAATCCGGTTTTGCTGAACAGAAATGCAATAAAATATTTTATTTATATTATTTCTTATTTATCCTTTAAATTTCATAACACTTCCCTTTTCTCGACAGCCTTTATTAATTTCATTATGCCGTCGTCGCAAAATTCTCCTTATAGCTTGTTTGGTTTTTGTTTATTGCACCGTGTTGCTATCGTACTCACACACATTCACGCACACAACCCCAGTTTAAGCTGCATGTCAACACTACCCTGTAGAACCAAAGGGGTCAATTGACCCTACTCGAACTAGTTCCGCTTCGGTTACCACGCAACTAGCTACGGAACTAGTAACGGGGGAAGCGAACATCGACCACGCCTACGTCGACTACAATGTACTAGTTCAGCGACTAGTAACGGGGGAAGCGAAAGTCGACCAGTCTAAAAAGATCCGAAATACGAAGCTGGCTTCGTTTTGTTTCCGAAGTCGACAAATAACCGTAAACTCGTGGAAATATGATGAAACCCCGAAAAAGAGTTACAATACAGTGCGGACTCTGTGATTTTTGGCCGCTGCCATGTCATGCAAAATGGAAAAAAATGGTAAGTTAATCGTGATATTCTACTGTACTTGAGCTCGTGGAATGCAAGAGACAAAAAAGTACAAAAACAAAATGTATATGAACTTCGCGCGTTTTTCTTTCTGCGTAGATTTTTTTTCAATTCTGTTCAGGATCTAGTTGCTGAAAGTAGCATTTGCATTTGCCTAAAATCAAATAAAAAGTGTGAAATATACTCTTATTTCAATAAATATACGGTAATAAACAGGTACGTAACGACATATTATATTTTTAAAATAATAGGAGGAAACATAGTCATTTGCGTAGCTAATATACATGTGTAATTGTTTTCCAGAGAATGATTCTAAGTGCACAGCCTATTTGGAAATCAGAAAGGAAATGCAGAAAACAAAGGGTAAAGAGAAAATTTGTAAATATAATGAATATTGGAAAATATAAATCGAAATAAATACGTATGTATATACATATGTAACCCTAACCCTACATTAGGAGAATGCTATTATTCGTGGTAAGAGTAAAATATTAATAGAATATAATTTTTATTTTTGAACGAATTAACAATGTTTTTTTTTAGATCAATTAAAAGCAATGGTGGAAATTCTATCAAACCAAACGGTTTTAATAAAAGCGTTAATCAAAGAAAAGGAAGAATTAAATCCTATTCGGGAATTATTCCCCATTAAAACTATAGGCGACCTTATCCGATTAAATGAACAAATTAAAATAAATAAAAGCATTTATGTAAGTAAATCTAAACTTTAAATGATGACCTTTTTCTCTGTCTAATAGTTATATACGATTTTTATTTACAGATATCTGCAATGAAATCAATTATTCAGCCGGGAGGCATTGTCAATAATTTAGGATTAATTATAAGCGAAGAAATCGTTTTATCGCACAATGTCGATGGAGTTCAAGGAAAGCAGTCCCTAAGGTCCCATAAAGAATTTTATGACGCTTTGCTAGGTAAAATAAAATGTGCACTCCTAATTAATAATAATAATTCAATTTACCAAAAATTAATTACAGAATGTATTCCGCCTGGAGACGAAGCCGGGGAGTCACTGCTTCGAAAAGCGATGCAACGAATTAAAAAAGAGTATTCAAAAAGAAGTGCGTAAAAAGGACCGAGGAGGAGCAGCTAATTAAAAATTAATTAAAATTAATTAAATAATAATAATTAAAAAATATATATGCATACATTGATATTGAACGAATTTGTATTTTTATTTCGGAACTAGGCTCCTAGTAACCGAAGGGGGGTCGATACGGGAACTAGTTGCTGGCTTTCTACTGGTAACTAGGTCCGAACTAGGTCCTGAGGAACTAGGCTCCTAGTAACCGAAGAGGGGTCCATACGGGAACTAGTTTCTGGCTTTCTACTGGTAACTAGGTCCGAACTAGGTCCTGAGCAACTAGTTCACAGGTAATCGAGGGGGAATCGATAGTGGACCAGGGGTGGTTCCGCCCTAGGACATGCATGTGTTAAATTCTCCGCTGAAATACATTGTCGGGGAAACGAAGTGGAACCAGGTACGTGAGAAATGCAGCTAGTTCGGCACCGGTGCTGAACTAGTTGCCTGGTACTAGAGGGTAACCATACAATATATAGACATGACAATTCATACATGGAAAGTGTCCGCAACGCAATCAGACATCAGCGCCCGAGCCAGTCGTGAGTGTGAGTGAGTGAGTGTATGCGTGCTCATGCATTCTCACTTATGGTGTGGGCTTTGCATGTGTGGATCAGCTCCGGACAAAGTCGTGAGAGCGTATGTGTGCTCATGCATTCTCACTTATGGTGTGGGCTTTGCATGTGTTATATCAGCTCCCGCGAGTCATGAGAGTGTATGTGTGCTCATCTACTTTGCGTGTTTGCAAGTGTGTATGAGCGCACAACTGAAATTTTCGCTCTCCCAACTTTGTTTTGATTTTTGAGCTCGCGCCACCCTTCACTTTAGCATTATTGGAGTCGGCCCTTTTTGAAGACGCTTGCCTTATAATACCAAAATAAATGTTATTTTGTACATGCTTTAGATTCTAACTTTGTTTAATATAGAATATACTAATATATTGAGCAGATATATTATATGTATATATATTCACAAATATATATTTCATTGTATGGTGTATTGTATTATACAATGATATATTTGATCATATATAAAAAAGTAGTATGCGCTAAAAAAATATATATATATCATCCTTGAATATGGATAATAATGACATATAAATGGGTAACAAATGAGTCCATACGGATTTTAGTGCCACACTTGCGAGTCAAATTTGAAATCATCCCTATATTTCTTATGCGAATGTCCATCCACAGAGAGAACTTGCAAGTACATTCATATGTGTGTGTACGTGTGCAGAGCTGCCGAAATTGCCAGCCAAATATTTTTGAGAAGATTTCTTGAGACACAAATTTATTTGCTGAGTGTCGCTTATTGACGCGACGCACTAATACCCTATAGACAATTAATATAATTTGATGTCATGTCTGATATACATTTTGCATTTGTACATATTTACATTCGTTCATTATATTCGTTAATAGTACATTAAACAAAATTAGCATATAAAGGATATTCAATATATACAATTATTTTAATATTGGGCAAGCGTCATCATAAAATCATAACTTACAATCAATTCTAAAGTAATGGGTGTTTTCTTAGGCAGCGGCGTTGTAAAAAACCAAAACAAACAAGCAGACCTACAATATGTGCACACATACAGCTAAAGCTCAGCCTCACATACAGAGCGTTTGTTCTTTGCTGAGCTGAAATTTTGTTATGTGTGTTCTTCGTCAGCTTGTTGACGAACTGACCTACCGCCACAAAATAAATGAAGAATTGGCAGGATGGGTGGGGGTGGGTGTGGGTTGGTGGGACACTTGGCCGTGGGAAAAAAGAAATCTGTTATTTATTTTTATTATATAAATTATTATATTATTATTGCCTATTATTATTATTATTGCCGTAAACATACATACATTCATATGTACATATAGACATAAAGTCGCCGCTCAAATTGGCTCCCGATTGAAGATCGGTACCCAGGGAACACCACGAGGAGGCCATTACACCTGTAATGGGGTCAAAAATTAATCTGACCTTTGAGTCGACTTGACATGACTTAATTTAAACACTTTTTAATAATTAAGTCACATCCATATTCCCCGCCTGGAATTAAATCTATTAAATATTTATACATACATACATGTGAAAAATAGAACATAAAAAATAAAGAAAAAATAATAAACTTATAAATATTAAAAAATATCCTACTGCCGCAATATTTTGAGCTTTTTCTCGTATGATTTTGCATTTCGATCGCTTATCATTTTTTCTGTTATCCATTTACAATTTTTCCTAATCAAAATCAATACAAACTGGTTGAGCAGGTGAAGACGGTGAGCAGAACACGGATCGGACGAATTAAACCAGTCTACATATTTATCTAAATTTGACGTTAAAAATATACATTTTTGCACTATGTTTCTTTTTAAATGGAATTTGTGAGAGCTTTTCTCGAAATGCTGGTTAAAAATATCAAAACAAATTTTAATTAAAGTGAAAAAATATTCAGAAGGGCTTTAAGTTTTAAGTTACTGTTGACATAGCCAAAATTTTTATTGAGTATTAAATACTCAGAAGATGATCGGACCTCATCGGACGATTTTAAAAGTTGAGAGCATTTTTTGCAGTCCTCCTTTTTGAGCAACTTATGCAATAAATACCCTGCATACGTCAAATTTAGATAAATATATTGTATGGTTAGTGGTCGAGCAGTGCATTAATGGGCAGGGAAGGGCAGTGGGTGTAAAGTGCTAAGAGGTGTTACATACATTAAAATGACTGAATTGTATTCAGTCGGCGCCGAAGTCTGCAAGACCGCAGAAGGCCTGCAGTGGCTTCAGGACCTGGGGCTGTGGCTGGAGCTGTGGGTGGAGCTGGGGCTGGACCTGGGGCTGAAGCCCGAGCTGAAGCTGGGCCTGATTCCTTGCCTCCAGCCTTGGCGTAGCCTACAGCTGATTTAGGGGCTTGAGCTGGGGCTGGAGCTGGGGCTGGACCTGAGGCTGAAGCCCGAGCTGAAGCTGGGCCTGATTCCTTGCCTCCAGCCTTGGCATCCGATGACTCAGTAGTATGACGCTGCTGCAGACGTATTGAACGGCGACGGCCTGCAGCTGCTTCAGGGGCTTGAGCTGGGGCTGGAGCTGGGGCTGGAGCTGGGGCTGATTCATTGCCACCAGCCTTGGCATAGCCTTTAAAATCCGACGAGTCAGTAGTATGCCGACGCTTCTGAAGACGATTTGAGCGGCGAAGGACTACAGCTGCTTCAGGGGCTTGAGCTGGGGCTGGAGCTGGGGCTGGGGCTGAAGCCCGAGCTGAAGCTGGGCCTGATTCCTTGCCTCCAGCCTTGGCATAGCCCTTAGAATCCGACGAGTCAGTAGTATGCCGACGCTTCTGAAGACGATTTGAGCGGCGAAGGCTTGCAGCTGCTTCAGGGGCATGGGCACGGGCACGGGCACGGGCTGAGGTGCTGGCACCAGCCTCTACATCGCCTTCACCATCCGACACCGATGCCAGACGATCGAGTAATCTTTGTTTTGGAATCTTCCTCGGGCCGGAGCGTTCGCCAAAGGTGTCCCGCACCTTCTGGCGACGCTGCTGCGACAGGCTCCGGCTCTTGTCCTTTCCGTCACGGATGGCAATGAAGCGTTCCAGCTTCTGCTCGCCGAACACCACTGCTGGGCTGCCGGGCACCTCGGAAATAGTTTCCAGCAGTACGCGATCAACCTCAGGCTCAAGGATGATACTGCCGGCGCGATTGTACCGAATCCCAGAGCCCGACTTAGCCGTATCAACGGGCATTATGCTGCTGTCTCGTAAACTACTTTGATACCGCTCAGAAATGAATCGATAGAATCACGAAAAATTCGTTGTTTCGAATGAGTGAAATATTTTTTATTTTTTTTTTCACGGCTTTTTATTTATTTTACTTTTTTTCCGAAAAAGTTTGAGTTCCGTTCCGAACAAAATGAGAGCTGAGACTGACTGAATATGTATTATTTCCTGTTGGTTGATACAAAACTTTTTGCTCTGGAAACGTTTGACGCATAAAACAATGCTGTGCGATCAAATCGACATCCGACACCGATGCCAGACGATCGAGTAAATTTTGCTTTGGAATCTTCCTCGGGCCGGAGCGTTCCTTTTGCGAACATATAATAAATTGTATAAATGAGCTTACATATATGTATGTATGTATGTATGTATTTATGTATGTATGTATGTATGTATGAATATATGTATATATTGATTGAGTACCGAGTATAAAGTAGAGCCGCGGCCTTTGCCGCGGCTCACAACGTTCCCTCTCGTTTGAAATTAAATTTGTTCCTTTTGCGAACAGCGATACAAAAGCGATATACATATAAAAAATATTGTAGAAATTACAGAAAACTTAAGCTCACATATACACATACATATACACTGACTGAGTACCCGGTATAAAGCTCACAACTTTCCCCCTCGTTTTTTATCAAAACTGTGAACTGACTGAATATCTTTTTCCATCGCCAGGCAGAACCGGCAAAAGCTAGGAGTAGATATCCCTGGAGCCATGAGGAGTGTGATTGCCTATAAACGGCTTGGCTAGATGACTCTTTCAATAGGCGCGTGCGCCACTGTCCGACTCCGAGCTCCTTTCCGAGCGCTTGGTGGTTCCGTCTCCCGAGTGTATTCTCTTATATTGGCTACCGCCGAGATGGCGTTGGTCGTAGGAAAGAAGTTGGCGGCGATCGGTATGGCGCTGACAATGGGTACTTCAGGGCCTAGACTGGTGTCTTTCAACGCTACCATCCTTCTTTCCTGTTCCTGCTGAAGAGGCAGTGTGATTGCTGCTGGTGACCACGGTGGCTACGTTGGTCACTTTCCTCAGCGCTTGATTGCTGGGAGACCGTCCCGATTGTCGGTTGCCTTTTGGGAGGACGTTCTAGTTTCCATATCTGTAGAGGCTACAGCGCAGTAGGCCTCGGTCTCATGTTCTGCGTTGCTGCGTGGCAGTTTGTGTCCCCTGCAGCTCTGAGGTTTGTGTTCTTAGTTGTTGGTCTGGGATTCGTGTACTCCGTTGCGGCCTTGGGGTTTGTGTTCTGTGTGTCCTGTTTGGACGTTGTGTTCCTCGTAGTCTTCTTGGGATTTGAGTATCGGTCCTGTGGTGTGGATTGACTGGCACTGACTCCTGGTGGCTTTGCCATGGGGTGACGGCCTTGGAGCTGTGGGAGTTTGGTGCTACATTGGATCGTTGTTTCGATCGCGCATAGGAAATCAATGCCCAAAATGACTTGTTCCAACATGTTTGGTAAGACTAAGAGGGGTACACTAGAAGGATATACGCTCGGAGGATCTGCGTGATCTTACGCACTGAGTCGTCGGCCAAGCGGATCTGCACGCAAGCTTCCCGAAGGTTGGAGTTGTTGTCAAGTGGGCGGGCGAGGTCGGCACTGACGAAGCTCCTGGATGCCCCGGTGACAATAGTGGCCTCCATGTCTTGTCCTCCTATCGTTCTTAGCTCCCACAAATTTGGTTGCGTTATTAGACCAAATCTCCCTTGGCCGACCACGAGTAAAAATGAATCGCTTGAGCGCGCTAATGGAAGCTGCCGTCGAAAAATCCTGCACAAGCTCCAAGCGTACGCCCTTGGTGGCGAAGCAAATGAATAGGCAAATGTAGCATTTGATGGGTGTTCTGGTCCGCACGTCACTCTTGTAAAAGAACGGACCACAAAAATCCGCGCCTGTAACAGCAGGATATGCTGAAGAGCCACTCCTTCCACATGGGATGCAGGCTCCCAAACCAATCGAAGGGCCTTTGTAAAGTCGGTGCTATCGTTGAAACTCATAAGCGCTTCTTTATCCTTGTCAGGAACTTCTTCAAGCACGGCAGGAACGTTGGAGCCCCATTTCCGAATTGGGAAGTTTCCCCGAGCCAGCAACTGGGATGTCCGCTTCAACTCCCACGCACTTCCTCTACAGATCCTCCTCCTGTCATCAAATCGTCGACATAAAAATTGGAAGCCAATTGGGAATGACGATTTTTATACTTGACTAGCCCTCAAATTGTTGCTTCTGTTGATTTTGGGCAGCTCTTCGTTTTCGAAAATTTTGCAGAAAAGTCGAGGAATTCGCACGGGAAAAGTTTCGAAGGGATCGGCCCTTGCCATCGGTGCTGTTCCTGAGCAGCGACTGCAACACCATGTCCGGCCGCGAGGACGGCATGAAGGGGCTGATGCAACACATCAATGTGGACTCGTTTGGGAGTTGCCTGCGCAACAAAGATCTGCCTGCGAGGCTAGTAAATTTGACAACAAAGGAGGCCTGTTACTGGTCGGTTCATAAACATTTCACATTTCACATTTCACTGTCTGAATTTATTTCTAAACATTTCTAAACATTTCTAAACATTTCTAAACAAAAATGGCCCCGAGAAAACAAAAACGCTCGAAAAAGAAGCCTTCTGCAAAGAAGGCCCCCGAATTGGCGGGAACATCTTCAGCAGCCCGTGCTACCGCTCAGTCTTCATATACATGCCCCATATGCCAAAAAGAACAGGTGGATCTAGGTGAATTTTCAACCATATGCGAAAATGAAGAAAAGGTGGATGCAGTGGAAGCTTTTAAAATAGTAGTCATTGCGCAGGTGCATCGTGTACCAGAAAACCATGATCCGACTCTAGCTCTTGATAACAAATCCATGGAATCGAACATCGCGCTTGATTCTTCTCCCGTTTTGACTGATGAGGATGGGCCGCGTTCGTTCAAGCGTCGTCGTATTGAGCCGAATCATGAGTGCGACAGTGACGAGTGCATGATTTGCCTGGAAAATTTGACTAAGGAAGAGCTTCTAAAGGATTGCTTTGAGCGCCAAAAGTCTGAGGGGCCCAAAGACAGCGATGCCTAATCAGCTTAAATTCATTTTAAAACAAAAACAAAACACAAAGCATAAGAACATATTCTTTAAAATTAATTCGTTTGTTTGTTTGTAATTTTTAATTCAAAATTTAATCGTTTCGTTATTGTTTGCAGCGTGCAGTGTTTTGGGCGTGAGTAGAATGAGTGGTTCCTACCGTTCGTAAAGATCCTATACTATATCCTCTGCAAAAATCTCTTCTGGACTGGCTGCCGCAAAAGAAATCTGCAATATTTGTCAACGACTTTCCCAATGCCGCCGCCTTGGGCATCTATCTGACGGACTTGGCCGAGACTGCCCTTGGCGCCGATCTATGCGCCTTGAGACACTTGTTGGAGACAATTGCTTAGAACTTCTTATTTATCTGTTAAATATAGATTGAATCGTTAGAGAAATGCTCAAGGTTCAAGATAGAGATGCCTATGATGGATAATATTTTCCATCGCTACGTAGCTTTAAGATTACCTGCATGGCTGCTTCCTCTGGCATTTGGCGCTTGGCGCTCTCGATAGCCTCCACCATGGATTCGGAGTGGCGCCAGGTGACATTGTCGCGCAGATTGGCCATCATCTCGGTGTTGGTGAGACCCGGACCCGGTCTTTTGGTAGATAACCTTGTCGCCCATCGATCGTATGAGCCCAAGGACGCTATGCTTGGCAGCCGCATACACGGCAAAGGTAGCGGCAGGATCCAGTCCGACAGATTTATCACCATGCCGCCCATGCCCATCTGGGTCTTGTCCATGTAGGCCATAGCCATCATAGTCATCATTATCATGCCAGTCTATAGAGTTGTCTGTCTGTATGACCATCCGTCCGTCTGTCCGTCTTCATTAGCGCCTAGATCTCAGAGACTATAAGAACTAGAGCAACTAAATTTTTTACCCGGACTTCTGTGATATCACAAGTGTATTTACAAATTGTGCTACGTCCTCTTCCGCTGACACAAAGGACGAAAATTTGTGGCATGGACAATTTATAAGTTACGAGAAAACAAAAAAAAACAGAATCATGAAAAATTGCCATATCAAATGAATTTTCAGTGCCTAGGCAACTGTAGAAAGATCCCGAAGTAATGATGAAGATGTTTCTTTGTGAATTGCGACTTCGACACGTCCGGTCGAAGTCAAGTATATTTCCATAATAGAAAATACCATACAGAGATATGGTAAAGAGATATGTGCCGCAAATACCATTTTGAAAAATAACGTTACCTAGTGAAGTTATTTTACTTATTTATGTATTTTATTTTATATATTTTATTATTTTTTTTTTAAATAAATTTTTGATTTTTTTTTATGAATATATATTTTTTTGTTTTTTTTGTTTGGGTGTAGTTTATATATTTTTGCTCATGCCATGTACTATGAATAAAACATTTTTATTTTTTATTTTCAAATATTGGCACAGGTCATTTATGATTGAATTCTTATATTATGTTCCCATGTCTGTAATGAACGTCTTCATTGGACCGTACTTCAGAATAAAAGATTCAAATATAGCCTTAGCTACCGTGTTAGCGCTTTTATTAGCGACTGGTATGGCAACTAGATATTTAGTTAAGTCACATATTAGTGTGAGTGCGTATTCATTACCATTATCAGATTTTGGTAGCGGACCTATGGTGTCCACTATCACTCTATCGAATGCATGTAATGGTGTCTCTGTTATTGTTAATGGGGTCTTCATGTGCTTCGTTGTTTTAGCTTTCTGGCATTTTTGACATTTTCGTATGTACTTAGTTATGTCCTTAGTCATACCTTTCCAAAAATAATGTCTTTTGACCTTGGCCAAGGTTTTAGTAATGCCTGTGTGACCTCCTTGTATTGGATCGTCATAGAATGTAGACAAAATTGCTTCTTTTTCTTGATCTTTTATTATTAGGGTCACCGGGTTGAGTAGCGCTACTCTTAATGTTTTCAATTTTTTATTGCCCATTTTCTTGAAATTATCTATTGAAACATGTTCAAAGATGTTCGTTTCTACATGGCGACCGTGACATAGTGTCACAAGGACTGGACACTTGGACTAGAACAAGGATTGGAGGAACATCCTGGAGCAGCAGTAGCAGAGAAACAGCAACAAGCAGACAACATGGATGAAAGAGCGAGCGCGAAGATCATCATATAACTACAACAACAACTATAACTACTGAAGAGGACGAAGGAGGCAGAGTGAGTAGAGTATAGTGAGTGTTATGGGTCGCGGTGGCCGGGTTAAAAAATTGAATAAAGAAATTGCTCACATTAAGTGGCAATTATATTCACCCAAGGCCAACACACCGTGGAAGGCAACAGCAAGGCTACAGGCCATGCTGGACTTTTATCGGCAACAGCTGAAAAAGATTAAAGAAAACCCTACACCACATACTCACTCAATGAATACCACAAATATAAAAATTATTAATGAAAAAACTATAACCACACCGCCTCCCAAAAGCAAAGTGCCTCAGTACGTCGAGCAATGCCCAGCAGATTGCCCGGGACCTCTGGACAGCCCACACTGCAGATCGACTTGCCTGCTAAGGCAGTAACCTGTGCGAAGACCGGCACCGGTTCCGCCTGAGCCCATAGGCCCAGGACAACAGCAGCGGTGAAATCAACAAGCGCGAGAGGCACCTTCGCCCCTTGCGCCTTCGAAGGGAGCGTCAGCGCAACCATACTGGTGATGACCAGCTGACGCGGAAGGACAGGAAGGACAGCAGCCACCACCATAATTTTAAATATATATATATTATTATTAAAACAATCTATGTAAAATTGAGCGGAACCCTTTCTGCCCGATAGCAGTGTAGCCTGTAAAGCTACGCTAACAAATAGGCAGGAAACTGTAAAAAAAAAAAATTTCTACATGTAGAAAGATCCCGAAGTAATGGTGAAGATGTTTCTTTGTGAATTGCGACTTCGACACGTCCGGTCGAAGTCAAGTATATTTCCATAATTTTTTATATAGTATATGTATTGGTTCATCATCTTTTAATCTTAGCTTTTGTTTATAAAAATTATTTGTTGAAATTGGTTCGGTTTCTAGTCCGAATATGTCTGTATAGGCGGTGCATAACTCAGCTAATTTGGATTTGAACTGTTGTGGGAAGTTTTTGGATAGTCTAGACATGACTTCTTTGCTTTTACTACTAGTGTTTGTTTGAACTACTTCATAGTCCGAAATTGGTTCGTACTTTAGATTGCTTATTTTAACTAGTTGGTCTGTACTGGTTGTGTTCAGTAATCGGACAAATGCGTTTTCTGTAGTTGCGACTGTGTTTGCAACATAAATACCAGTTTTTATTTCCTGGTTTGGGATTAGTACACTATCTTCACTTGAAGATAGTTCAATCTTTCAGACAACCTCGGATCTTGCTGGTATAAGTATTGTATTATTACCAGAGCTATGCGTTATTGGGACATGAATCGGAAAATTTAGGTTATTTGGTCGGATTATTAGCCAATCCTCTGTCGGTTTGAAATCTAATTGGCAATTGAATTTTTTTATGAAGTCGATGCCTATAATTCCATCACATGGTATTGCAAATTGTGAGTTTACAATATGAAAACAGTGAGGAATTATATATTTGCCTGTCTGTATCTCAATGAAGGTTAGACCTTGGGATTGTATTATCCCTTGGTTTATCCCTTGAATATTAATTTTGTTAGTTGTTTGAATGTCTTGAAAGACGTCGGAATTTTCTTTTAGAATTGAAATGTCTGCACCAGTGTCTACCAAAAAGACTAAATTTTTTCCTGTCGCTACATGCTGGAATAAAACGAATATATTTATGCTAAGATTAATAGCATGAACCTTATTGGTATTTATTGTTGAACATCTAAAGGATCTTCGGAGTTTCCTGAAGTGTTTTGGGTCACTCTAACATTGTTCCGGTTGGAGTTATTGTTGGTATAGCTCCTGTTCGGATTGGTGGAATTATTTCTGTTAAAATTTCCACGTCCCCTAAAACTATTGTTGTAGTTTTGGTTGTTATATTGTCGATTTTGGTTATAATTGTGATATTGGGAATTTCCTCTACCGCGGTAATTACCTCTATAGGTATTTCCGCGGTAGGAACTACCTCTATTAGCGAACAACACTGTGTTTACATCGCCGGTAATTCTTGTACTGGTGCGAATATATGCGCTTATGGCTACATCCATTGTGGAGCCTGCTGCTGATTCCAGTACATTTTTTATGCTCTCATGGTCAGCCTTTTTAATCATTACATCAATTGCCTCCTCTGTGCTAAGCTTATCTGCCTGGGCAACTGGTATTGTCTCATCAATAAATGAAGCTAATAGTTGCTTCCGCAAATTTTCAATTTCGGTCGTGAATTGTAGAGCGGTTTTGCCTTTTTGCTGGACTGCATTTAATTTCCCCTTTAAACTGTGCGATGTCTCGCCTTTAATAGTGGTTTTTAGTTTTTCTACAATACCTGATATAGTGGTTTCATCTTGTACTATATATAGTGCGGGTCCTATTATTTTTGACTTTATTACCTCAATTGCGACTTTCTCATACGGTCCCTTTGTTACGTTAACGAGGTTTACCGCTGTGATAAATCTCTGTAAATTGATTTTTTGTCCATTGAACTCTGGCACTGACGATGAAATTTCTTTCTGGAGGCCCTATCGGCGGCTGAAACGTCGGCCACTGCCATCATGAATGGTTTTGACTCGGGCGTGCTTGAGTTTAAATCGGACTCTGAAATCTCCTCGTCTATTACGTCAGTAAGTATAATAATTGCGGGGATTGTTAGATCGTGTAGATCTTGTTCTTTAATCTCTTTTTCAGAGTCACCAGTGTCGTCAAATTCGTCCGACAGATCTATATCTTCGGAGGGTGATTCTGGTTTTTCATTTGTTTCGACCGTCAGGGGGGTATTTAGGATAGATGGTATTGATATATCCAAATTATACCTTATCTTTATTGATTTAAGATTTGATCGGAGTCGAACTAAGAATTTAGACACATATGACCAATGAGTTGTGGTTAGATTGTCCCTTTTGTCATGTATCAATGTTCGTGCCTGATTAAAACATGCTACAAGTATTGTTGCATGCTTATTTAAGGTCACTTCTTGGACAGTCCTATTTTGAGTTAGGCATTTGTATTTTTTAAAAGTTTCCCTAATTTCTTTTAGCCTGATACAAATCTGTTGCCATTCCATACTATCCTATGAACGGGGTTATACTTAGTTTTAATAGTACATGGCCTTAATGAAATATATATTTGTGTATTTTTTTTTTGTGTTAATTTTTATTTATTGGTTGAACATTGGCATTTATTAGATCTTATCTAGATCATTTGCATGGCTTAGGGCCCTTTTCGTTATGCACTTATTGTGCAAGAGATATACGTATGCCTTATAAAGGACATATGCGCTCAAAATTATTACAATTATTAACAATAGTATGTTTGTAAGGTGTGAATCAACACTTGTTGATTCGATTTTGTTTATTACATTTGCAGTGGAGTCCACTGTTTTGGTATCTATTATACCCATTATGCTTATATTTAATATGTCGTCAAATTTTTTGAAATTACTTATATGATTATTTTCATAATCATCAATTATATTGAGTTTACTTACATATATGGTTAGTTTCCATATATTTTGAATGCGAAAAAAAAAAATTTTTTTTTTACAGTTTCCTGCCTATTTGTTAGCGTAGCTTTACAGGCTACACTGCTATCGGGCAGAAAGGGTTCCGCTCAATTTTACATAGATTGTTTTAATAATAATATATATATATTTAAAATTATGGTGGTGGCTGCTGTCCTTCCTGTCCTTCCGCGTCAGCTGGTCATCACCAGTATGGTTGCGCTGACGCTCCCTTCGAAGGCGCAAGGGGCGAAGGTGCCTCTCGCGCTTGTTGATTTCACCGCTGCTGTTGTCCTGGGCCTATGGGCTCAGGCGGAACCGGTGCCGGTCTTCGCACAGGTTACTGCCTTAGCAGGCAAGTCGATCTGCAGTGTGGGCTGTCCAGAGGTCCCGGGCAATCTGCTGGGCATTGCTCGACGTACTGAGGCACTTTGCTTTTGGGAGGCGGTGTGGTTATAGTTTTTTCATTAATAATTTTTATATTTGTGGTATTCATTGAGTGAGTATGTGGTGTAGGGTTTTCTTTAATCTTTTTCAGCTGTTGCCGATAAAAGTCCAGCATGGCCTGTAGCCTTGCTGTTGCCTTCCACGGTGTGTTGGCCTTGGGTGAATATAATTGCCACTTAATGTGAGCAATTTCTTTATTCAATTTTTTAACCCGGCCACCGCGACCCATAACACTCACTATACTCTACTCACTCTGCCTCCTTCGTCCTCTTCAGTAGTTATAGTTGTTGTTGTAGTTATATGATGATCTTCGCGCTCGCTCTTTCATCCATGTTGTCTGCTTGTTGCTGTTTCTCTGCTACTGCTGCTCCAGGATGTTCCTCCAATCCTTGTTCTAGTCCAAGTGTCCAGTCCTTGTGACACTATGTCACGGTCGCCATGTAGAAACGAACATCTTTGAACATGTTTCAATAGATAATTTCAAGAAAATGGGCAATAAAAAATTGAAAACATTAAGAGTAGCGCTACTCAACCCGGTGACCCTAATAATAAAAGATCAAGAAAAAGAAGCAATTTTGTCTACATTCTATGACGATCCAATACAAGGAGGTCACACAGGCATTACTAAAACCTTGGCCAAGGTCAAAAGACATTATTTTTGGAAAGGTATGACTAAGGACATAACTAAGTACATACGAAAATGTCAAAAATGCCAGAAAGCTAAAACAACGAAGCACATGAAGACCCCATTAACAATAACAGAGACACCATTACATGCATTCGATAGAGTGATAGTGGACACCATAGGTCCGCTACCAAAATCTGATAATGGTAATGAATACGCACTCACACTAATATGTGACTTAACTAAATATCTAGTTGCCATACCAGTCGCTAATAAAAGCGCTAACACGGTAGCTAAGGCTATATTTGAATCTTTTATTCTGAAGTACGGTCCAATGAAGACGTTCATTACAGACATGGGAACATAATATAAGAATTCAATCATAAATGACCTGTGCCAATATTTGAAAATAAAAAATAAAAATGTTTTATTCATAGTACATGGCATGAGCAAAAATATATAAACTACACCCAAACAAAAAAAACAAAAAAATATATATTCATAAAAAAAAATCAAAAATTTATTTAAAAAAAAAATAATAAAATATATAAAATAAAATACATAAATAAGTAAAATAACTTCACTAGGTAACGTTATTTTTCAAAATGGTATTTGCGGCACATATCTCTTTACCATATCTCTGTATGGTATTTTCTATTATGGAAATATACTTGACTTCGACCGGACGTGTCGAAGTCGCAATTCACAAAGAAACATCTTCATCATTACTTCGGGATCTTTCTACAGTTGCCTAGGCACTGAAAATTCATTTGATATGGCAATTTTTCATGATTCTGTTTTTTTTTGTTTTCTCGTAACTTATAAATTGTCCATGCCACAAATTTTCGTCCTTTGTGTCAGCGGAAGAGGACGTAGCACAATTTGTAAATACACTTGTGATATCACAGAAGTCCGGGTAAAAAATTTAGTTGCTCTAGTTCTTATAGTCTCTGAGATCTAGGCGCTAATGAAGACGGACAGACGGACGGATGGTCATACAGACAGACAACTCTATAGACTGGCATGATAATGATGACTATGATGGCTATGGCCTACATGGACAAGACCCAGATGGGCATGGGCGGCATGGTGATAAATCTGTCGGACTGGATCCTGCCGCTACCTTTGCCGTGTATGCGGCTGCCAAGCATAGCGTCCTTGGGCTCATACGATCGATGGGCGACAAGGTTATCTACCAAAAGACCGGGTCCGGGTCTCACCAACACCGAGATGATGGCCAATCTGCGCGACAATGTCACCTGGCGCCACTCCGAATCCATGGTGGAGGCTATCGAGAGCGCCAAGCGCCAAATGCCAGAGGAAGCAGCCATGCAGGTAATCTTAAAGCTACGTAGCGATGGAAAATATTATCCATCATAGGCATCTCTATCTTGAACCTTGAGCATTTCTCTAACGATTCAATCTATATTTAACAGATAAATAAGAAGTTCTAAGCAATTGTCTCCAACAAGTGTCTCAAGGCGCATAGATCGGCGCCAAGGGCAGTCTCGGCCAAGTCCGTCAGATAGATGCCCAAGGCGGCGGCATTGGGAAAGTCGTTGACAAATATTGCAGATTTCTTTTGCGGCAGCCAGTCCAGAAGAGATTTTTGCAGAGGATATAGTATAGGATCTTTACGAACGGTAGGAACCACTCATTCTACTCACGCCCAAAACACTGCACGCTGCAAACAATAACGAAACGATTAAATTTTGAATTAAAAATTACAAACAAACAAACGAATTAATTTTAAAGAATATGTTCTTATGCTTTGTGTTTTGTTTTTGTTTTAAAATGAATTTAAGCTGATTAGGCATCGCTGTCTTTGGGCCCCTCAGACTTTTGGCGCTCAAAGCAATCCTTTAGAAGCTCTTCCTTAGTCAAATTTTCCAGGCAAATCATGCACTCGTCACTGTCGCACTCATGATTCGGCTCAATACGACGACGCTTGAACGAACGCGGCCCATCCTCATCAGTCAAAACGGGAGAAGAATCAAGCGCGATGTTCGATTCCATGGATTTGTTATCAAGAGCTAGAGTCGGATCATGGTTTTCTGGTACACGATGCACCTGCGCAATGACTACTATTTTAAAAGCTTCCACTGCATCCACCTTTTCTTCATTTTCGCATATGGTTGAAAATTCACCTAGATCCACCTGTTCTTTTTGGCATATGGGGCATGTATATGAAGACTGAGCGGTAGCACGGGCTGCTGAAGATGTTCCCGCCAATTCGGGGGCCTTCTTTGCAGAAGGCTTCTTTTTCGAGCGTTTTTGTTTTCTCGGGGCCATTTTTGTTTAGAAATGTTTAGAAATGTTTAGAAATAAATTCAGACAGTGAAATGTGAAATGTGAAATGTTTATGAACCGACCAGTAACAGGCCTCCTTTGTTGTCAAATTTACTAGCCTCGCAGGCAGATCTTTGTTGCGCAGGCAACTCCCAAACGAGTCCACATTGATGTGTTGCATCAGCCCCTTCATGCCGTCCTCGCGGCCGGACATGGTGTTGCAGTCACTGCTCAGGAACAGCACCGATGGCAAGGGCCGATCCCTTCGAAACTTTTCCCGTGCGAATTCCTCGACTTTTCTGCAAAATTTTCGAAAACGAAGAGCTGCCCAAAATCAACAGAAGCAACAATTTGAGGGCTAGTCAAGTATAAAAATCGTCATTCCCAATTGGCTTCCAATTTTTATGTCGACGATTTGATGACAGGAGGAGGATCTGTAGAGGAAGTGCGTGGGAGTTGAAGCGGACATCCCAGTTGCTGGCTCGGGGAAACTTCCCAATTCGGAAATGAGGCTCCAACGTTCCTGCCGTGCTTGAAGAAGTTCCTGACAAGGATAAAGAAGCGCTTATGAGTTTCAACGATAGCACCGACTTTACAAAGGCCCTTCGATTGGTTTGGGAGCCTGCATCCCATGTGGAAGGAGTGGCTCTTCAGCATATCCTGCTGTTACAGGCGCGGATTTTTGTGGTCCGTTCTTTTACAAGAGTGACGTGCGGACCAGAACACCCATCAAATGCTACATTTGCCTATTCATTTGCTTCGCCACCAAGGGCGTACGCTTGGAGCTTGTGCAGGATTTTTCGACGGCAGCTTCCATTAGCGCGCTCAAGCGATTCATTTTTACTCGTGGTCGGCCAAGGGAGATTTGGTCTAATAACGCAACCAAATTTGTGGGAGCTAAGAACGATAGGAGGACAAGACATGGAGGCCACTATTGTCACCGGGGCATCCAGGAGCTTCGTCAGTGCCGACCTCGCCCGCCCACTTGACAACAACTCCAACCTTCGGGAAGCTTGCGTGCAGATCCGCTTGGCCGACGACTCAGTGCGTAAGATCACGCAGATCCTCCGAGCGTATATCCTTCTAGTGTACCCCTCTTAGTCTTACCAAACATGTTGGAACAAGTCATTTTGGGCATTGATTTCCTATGCGCGATCGAAACAACGATCCAATGTAGCACCAAACTCCCACAGCTCCAAGGCCGTCACCCCATGGCAAAGCCACCAGGAGTCAGTGCCAGTCAATCCACACCACAGGACCGATACTCAAATCCCAAGAAGACTACGAGGAACACAACGTCCAAACAGGACACACAGAACACAAACCCCAAGGCCGCAACGGAGTACACGAATCCCAGACCAACAACTAAGAACACAAACCTCAGAGCTGCAGGGGACACAAACTGCCACGCAGCAACGCAGAACATGAGACCGAGGCCTACTGCGCTGTAGCCTCTACAGATATGGAAACTAGAACGTCCTCCCAAAAGGCAACCGACAATCGGGACGGTCTCCCAGCAATCAAGCGCTGAGGAAAGTGACCAACGTAGCCACCGTGGTCACCAGCAGCAATCACACTGCCTCTTCAGCAGGAACAGGAAAGAAGGATGGTAGCGTTGAAAGACACCAGTCTAGGCCCTGAAGTACCCATTGTCAGCGCCATACCGATCGCCGCCAACTTCTTTCCTACGACCAACGCCATCTCGGCGGTAGCCAATATAAGAGAATACACTCGGGAGACGGAACCACCAAGCGCTCGGAAAGGAGCTCGGAGTCGGACAGTGGCGCACGCGCCTATTGAAAGAGTCATCTAGCCAAGCCGTTTATAGGCAATCACACTCCTCATGGCTCCAGGGATATCTACTCCTAGCTTTTGCCGGTTCTGCCTGGCGATGGAAAAAGATATTCAGTCAGTTCACAGTTTTGATAAAAAACGAGGGGGAAAGTTGTGAGCTTTATACCGGGTACTCAGTCAGTGTATATGTATGTGTATATGTGAGCTTAAGTTTTCTGTAATTTCTACAATATTTTTTATATGTATATCGCTTTTGTATCGCTGTTCGCAAAAGGAACAAATTTAATTTCAAACGAGAGGGAACGTTGTGAGCCGCGGCAAAGGCCGCGGCTCTACTTTATACCCGGTACTCAATCAATATATACATATATTCATACATACATACATACATACATAAATACATACATACATACATACATATATGTAAGCTCATTTATACAATTTATTATATGTTCGCAAAAGGAACGCTCCGGCCCGAGGAAGATTCCAAAGCAAAATTTACTCGATCGTCTGGCATCGGTGTCGGATGTCGATTTGATCGCACAGCATTGTTTTATGCGTCAAACGTTTCCAGAGCAAAAAGTTTTGTATCAACCAACAGGAAATAATACATATTTCAGTCAGTCTCAGCTCTCATTTTGTTCGGAACGGAACTCAAACTTTTTCGGAAAAAAAGTAAAATAAATAAAAAGCCGTGAAAAAAAAAATAAAAAATATTTCACTCATTCGAAACAACGAATTTTTCGTGATTCTATCGATTCATTTCTGAGCGGTATCAAAGTCGTTTACGAGACAGCAGCATAATGCCCGTTGATACGGCTAAGTCGGGCTCTGGGATTCGGTACAATCGCGCCGGCAGTATCATCCTTGAGCCTGAGGTTGATCGCGTACTGCTGGAAACTATTTCCGAGGTGCCCGGCAGCCCAGCAGTGGTGTTCGGCGAGCAGAAGCTGGAACGCTTCATTGCCATCCGTGACGGAAAGGACAAGAGCCGGAGCCTGTCGCAGCAGCGTCGCCAGAAGGTGCGGGACTCCTTTGGCGAACGCTCCGGCCCGAGGAAGATTCCAAAACAAAGATTACTCGATCGTCTGGCATCGGTGTCGGATGGTGAAGGCGATGTAGAGGCTGGTGCCAGCACCTCAGCCCGTGCCCGTGCCCGTGCCCATGCCCCTGAAGCAGCTGCAAGCCTTCGCCGCTCAAATCGTCTTCAGAAGCGTCGGCATACTACTGACTCGTCGGATTCTAAGGGCTATGCCAAGGCTGGAGGCAAGGAATCAGGCCCAGCTTCAGCTCGGGCTTCAGCCCCAGCCCCAGCTCCAGCCCCAGCTCAAGACCCTGAAGCAGCTGTAGTCCTTCGCCGATCAAATCGTCTTCAGAAGCGTCGGCATACTACTGACTCGTCGGATTTTAAAGGCTATGCCAAGGCTGGTGGCAATGAATCAGCCCCAGCTCCAGCCCCAGCTCCAGCCCCAGCTCAAGCCCCTGAAGCAGCTGCAGGCCGTCGCCGTTCAATACGTCTGCAGCAGCGTCATACTACTGAGTCATCGGATGCCAAGGCTGGAGGCAAGGAATCAGGCCCAGCTTCAGCTCGGGCTTCAGCCTCAGGTCCAGCCCCAGCTCCAGCCACAGCTCCAGCCACAGCTCCAGCCACAGCCCCAGGTCCTGAAGCCACTGCAGGCCTTCTGCGGTCTTGCAGACTTCGGCGCCGACTGAATACAATTCAGTCATTTTAATGTATGTAACACCTCTTAGCACTTTACACCCACTGCCCTTCCCTGCCCATTAATGCACTGCTCGACCACTAACCATACAATATATTTATCTAAATTTGACGTATGCAGGGTATTTATTGCATAAGTTGCTCAAAAAGGAGGACTGCAAAAAATGCTCTCAACTTTTAAAATCGTCCGATGAGGTCCGATCATCTTCTGAGTATTTAATACTCAATAAAAATTTTGGCTATGTCAACAGTAACTTAAAACTTAAAGCCCCTTCTGAATATTTTTTCACTTTAATTAAAATTTGTTTTGATATTTTTAACCAGCATTTCGAGAAAAGCTCTCACAAATTCCATTTAAAAAGAAACATAGTGCAAAAATGTATATTTTTAACGTCAAATTTAGATAAATATGTAGACTGGTTTAATTCGTCCGATCCGTGTTCTGCTCACCGTCTTCACCTGCTCAACCAGTTTGTATTGATTTTGATTAGGAAAAATTGTAAATGGATAACAGAAAAAATGATAAGCGATCGAAATGCAAAATCATACGAGAAAAAGCTCAAAATATTGCGGCAGTAGGATATTTTTTAATATTTATAAGTTTATTATTTTTTCTTTATTTTTTATGTTCTATTTTTCACATGTATGTATGTATAAATATTTAATAGATTTAATTCCAGGCGGGGAATATGGATGTGACTTAATTATTAAAAAGTGTTTAAATTAAGTCATGTCAAGTCGACTCAAAGGTCAGATTAATTTTTGACCCCATTACAGGTGTAATGGCCTCCTCGTGGTGTTCCCTGGGTACCGATCTTCAATCGGGAGCCAATTTGAGCGGCGACTTTATGTCTATATGTACATATGAATGTATGTATGTTTACGGCAATAATAATAATAATAGGCAATAATAATATAATAATTTATATAATAAAAATAAATAACAGATTTCTTTTTTCCCACGGCCAAGTGTCCCACCAACCCACACCCACCCCCACCCATCCTGCCAATTCTTCATTTATTTTGTGGCGGTAGGTCAGTTCGTCAACAAGCTGACGAAGAACACACATAACAAAATTTCAGCTCAGCAAAGAACAAACGCTCTGTATGTGAGGCTGAGCTTTAGCTGTATGTGTGCACATATTGTAGGTCTGCTTGTTTGTTTTGGTTTTTTACAACGCCGCTGCCTAAGAAAACACCCATTACTTTAGAATTGATTGTAAGTTATGATTTTATGATGACGCTTGCCCAATATTAAAATAATTGTATATATTGAATATCCTTTATATGCTAATTTTGTTTAATGTACTATTAACGAATATAATGAACGAATGTAAATATGTACAAATGCAAAATGTATATCAGACATGACATCAAATTATATTAATTGTCTATAGGGTATTAGTGCGTCGCGTCAATAAGCGACACTCAGCAAATAAATTTGTGTCTCAAGAAATCTTCTCAAAAATATTTGGCTGGCAATTTCGGCAGCTCTGCACACGTACACACACATATGAATGTACTTGCAAGTTCTCTCTGTGGATGGACATTCGCATAAGAAATATAGGGATGATTTCAAATTTGACTCGCAAGTGTGGCACTAAAATCCGTATGGACTCATTTGTTACCCATTTATATGTCATTATTATCCATATTCAAGGATGATATATATATATTTTTTTAGCGCATACTACTTTTTTATATATGATCAAATATATCATTGTATAATACAATACACCATACAATGAAATATATATTTGTGAATATATATACATATAATATATCTGCTCAATATATTAGTATATTCTATATTAAACAAAGTTAGAATCTAAAGCATGTACAAAATAACATTTATTTTGGTATTATAAGGCAAGCGTCTTCAAAAAGGGCCGACTCCAATAATGCTAAAGTGAAGGGTGGCGCGAGCTCAAAAATCAAAACAAAGTTGGGAGAGCGAAAATTTCAGTTGTGCGCTCATACACACTTGCAAACACGCAAAGTAGATGAGCACACATACACTCTCATGACTCGCGGGAGCTGATATAACACATGCAAAGCCCACACCATAAGTGAGAATGCATGAGCACACATACGCTCTCACGACTCTGTCCGGAGCTGATCCACACATGCAAAGCCCACACCATAAGTGAGAATGCATGAGCACGCATACACTCACTCACTCACACTCACGACTGGCTCGGGCGCTGATGTCTGATTGCGTTGCGGACACTTTCCATGTATGAATTGTCATGTCTATATATTGTATGGTTAGTGATGTCAATAAAACTCTAGGGACTGTAAGAAATACCATAAATATGAAATAAAATACTTTTTTAGCATATTTCGGCGTGTTTGCTTGGTGGCCTGAATACTACTTGCTAACTGACCCTAGCAAACGCATTTTGCATTCAAAATTTTTTTTTTAAGTTTCATACGAATATCAACCCTGATTCTGTTTGCTAGCACTTTTTTCGGATCTCGGCCCTTATGGAAATGCTGCGAAACGGAACCGTTGCACTATGGGGAATTTTGCCACTTTTTAATTAATAACACTACTCGACAAAATTCAACTTTTTTTTTCCGCTGTGGCCAAAAATGACTTTTTCTGATAGATTTGGAGATTTAAATTTTTTTAAAGAATTATGGTTTTTTTTTCATGGAGTAGTTTTTTTTTAACGAATTTTTAAAAAATTTTGTGTTTTTTGTCATAGGTAGTGCTTCTATTTTGTACATAACTTAAGTTTCCTACAACTGGTTGTATTGAACTTTGCAGTTAAAAAAAGCTGACAAATGCAGCTATAAATCCGACTCAGACACTTTGTAGCTGCAACTTAACGTCTGGAAGATATTAAGCTTCCAAATTGAAATTTCATATTTTTTTTTCGGTATTTTCCCCCGAAATTTTGACTTTGAAAGCTCAGGAAAAGTCGAAAAATATATTTGAATGCCTTGATTTTTGGTTTTAGATAGACACATTAATTAGGCGTCGTTTGAGGTATCGCGTATAAAAATATAAAAATAAACGGCTAAGTTATAACCGTTTGACCAAACTTTCATATGGCGACAGCGGAAAAGTCGTGTCGACTAGTGTAATTAATTAATTAATTACTTCCAAACGAAACAATACTTTTTGGTTTAGATTTTTGATATGAGTTTATAGTAGCAAGAGGAAGATATTTTAAAAAAAATGGGAGTGGTAGCTCTTTTCCATACCCAGTACTCGAGAGTACCGTCTTTATGAGCGCCTAGATCTCAGAGACTATGTACCAAAATTTTGTATCCAAACTCCTGTGGTATCACACTGTAACAAGTGTAGTAAAAATTTTGCACCGTCCTTTTCCGCCCACGCAAAGTATGAAAATCTGTGGCATACACAATTTTGAAAATAGAAGAAAACGCAGAATCATAGAGAATGACCATATCTATCAGAGTGTTGAATCTGAATCAGATCAAATCATTAATATAATCACAATGAAGAAAAGCTTGTCTGCTTTGCTCGTTCGTCCAGATTAGCGCCTAGATCTCAGAGACTATAAAAGCTAGAGCAACCAATCTTTCTATCCAAGCTCCTGCGATATCACTTCAATACAAGTGCATTTCAAAATTTTGACATGTCTCTTACCGCCCTCACGAAGAACAAAAATCTGTGGCATGTCCAATTGTAATGATACGATAAAATTAAAAACGCAGATTAACAGAAAGTCATTATATCTATCAGAGCTTTAAATCTGCATCAGATTGCATCATTATCTAAGCCACACGGCAAACAATCTCTGCATTTCGGATTTTTAGGTTACGTCCTAAAATATCAAATTTCAGAGAAAGTGTGCAAAAGTGCACATTAATATGATATGCATTTGAAAGAAAATTGAATTCTCTACAATATATATTAAATCTTATGGCTGGAATAGGTTTCACTAATTTTGCAGGCCTCTTGAAAGACCTGAAAAACCGTAGTAAAATTGGTCAATTAACCACTTTTTAGAACCTTAAACTCAGAGAAAATTTTTTCGTTGTAAAAACCTTTCTTCTCGACAGCAAACAGCTGATTTTGACAGCTGTTAACTTAACCAATGTTATTCTGATATATATCGGTAAAAAATATTTCATTTTAACGACTTTTGGAAATGGGTTTTGCCATGCGTTGCAGCTTTTACGCCTCCCCAAAAGCTTGCGCTTGTCCTGCTCGGTGCGGGCTTTTCATCTGCCCCAAAGAGCAGGTATTTGTGCTGGGCAACGCATGGCAACAGGTCGTGCAGAGAACATAGCTCTGCCTGCCCCGCCTCCAGGTGCCCTGCACTGAGCCATTGACTGCGAGATTTTCGTATTTTCATCCATCGAATGTAATTGTTGCTGTGTCCTGCTGCGTTCGAGATTTCCGTGCAGAGAGCATAGGCCAAAGATAACAAACTGTGGGTGCTAAAAATACCCGCTCGGGTATAGTATACACGTACCTGCTCAGCAGCCCAGCATCCTTGACAGCCCCACGTCCGCGAGTGTGTGCCTCCCCCGTCGCCGAAGCGCCTTGCCACACACTTTGGGCGCCAAAGTCAAAGCTGAGAGTGCCAGTGCGGAATGCTGCGTCTTGACTGCGTGCAGCACTAATTAGCCCTCGAGTGCGGATACAACGGAGTGGAGGCCAGACACCAGGTGAGCCCTAGCTTTAGCTCACGTTATTTTTAATCCACTCTCTGGTGAGATCCTGCACCTGACCAGATTTGGACCAGCACAACCCCCATACACACACATCAGGATATCATTACGGGTACGAAATCTCATTGGAAACTGCACTCGTACACACAGGTGCATGCAAATGCATCCCACGGCCACCAAATGCCGCACTCTTCTACTCGACACCGACCCTTGAGAGTGGTAGTGTGATGTGAGTGGGGAAAAGTCTTTGTTGTACTTATTTATGGCCCTAATTGCCTGGTGGTTTGTTTTTTCTGTGCGGATGAAAGTCGATTAAGAACTTCTAACCCAATCAGAGAACAAACTTTGCATCCTGTATGCCATCCGAAGCCAGGGCCGAAGGTCTATTTTAGTGTCAGCCTCAAAGTCCACCTGAGCCCCTGCATAGCAGAGGATGGGAATGGTGATGGTGAGCCATCTAAGTAATTGCTCGATCTCTCTCCAAATCAATAATGGTTTAAAATTAACTGCTCAGGCGACTGGCTGCTGCTGGCTGATGGGGCGGATGCGTGCATACTTTTGTGTTCCGTCGATGCTAATTCGATTTCCTTGGATCTCTCTTAGTTCCATGCCCTTCACCAGTCACTGGAACAGACAGCAGCGAAAAATACATAAGTGTTACTTTGTTGTGAGGGAGAGTGAAGGGGAATGGGAATCTTCTCAATGATGAGGAGAGCGGAAGCGAAGACAGAAAAAGGAAATTATGTTACCAGACAAGAGCAATAGAGGACTCTATTACAAAGAGATAGAGAGAGAGAGAGAGAGAGAGAGAGAAAGAGAGAGTGCAGCTCCCGGCTAAAAGCAGGACATATTAATACAAGGTGTCTAGCATTACCGTTCCCGAGTCGCATACACACACAAACAAAACACCGTACAACTTTACCGTAAGAGTGCGCTTCCCTGGCAATGCTTCACCCCATGCAAATAGACCATGGGCTATTAGAGTGCACGTGCGACACTGCACGGAAAAATACAGTAAAGAGGACGAGAAGCACCGGTTCAATCTGTTGTACTCGCGTCGGGCGAATAATTGATTGTGTCGCACAGTGTAACTACTTGTCGCTCAACTCAATTGTGTGTCTGTGTGTGTTCCCTGAAAGGAGAGAAGGAGAAAGGAGCAAGCATGGCGGCTGGTTGTCTAGCAACAGCTTATTTGTGCAGAGGAACTCCCCCCCTCCCTTCTCAGAGACCACAGAAAGAGTCCATAATCCGCTTTGTTCAAAGAGGGGAAGCGAAGCCAAGTTCCACAGATGCTTATATGCCTCCTCCACGCTCTGTTGTAACACATTTCCTGCTATGTGTCTAATTAGAGGGAAGAAGGCAAGAATGAAACATTCCTTCTGTTCTGTACTGTTTCTCTCTTTTGTGCGTGCTCCTCCTTTGTATGCGAAGTTATGGAAATATCGTTTAAAAAGGTTTCCCTTTGGTCAGCCTTTGCCTGAGTTAAAGGTATGCCCTGCTTGTTAATAATTTAGACATCGCCATTCATATGTCAAGATGGAATCCCAAGCCAATCTGTATTCCTGGGTATGCGATGAGTCGGTATCTGTCTAATTTTTTGTGGTTTGAAGTACCGTTAAAAAATTTGCCTATACACCCATCTCACTCTCAACAAGCTATTCAACAAAATTTCGCCGAGACAGAAAACGAGACAGAAAATCAATAAATCGGGATTTAATGAGTTTCAAATATTTGCTGGAAAAGCGAGGGAGGGACTATGATAGAGTCCGCCCCCACCTGTTCCTGTTCCGCCTGTCACACTAAGCCAGTCGGCGTTCAGGGAACGGGGGAGAAGATGCCTAGACCCGACCTCAATCAATCTCCATGCTCTGTCTCTCCTGCTTTCAAGACGGAATGCGTTTGCTGTCGATACAGACAACGGAACAGCCAGAACGAGACCATGACGAACACCAACATCGATTACGACTACCTGCTCAAGTTCCTGGTGCTGGGTGACTCTGGGGTGGGCAAGACCTGCCTACTCTACCAGTACACGGACGGGCGGTTCAACACACAGTTCATCTCCACGGTGGGAATTGATTTCCGCGAGAAGCGCTTGGTAAGTACATATGTCACTTCTAGCTTCCTAAAGTGAGCACACTGACAGTCTCCCCATAGGTATACAACTCGCGCGGACGCAGACATCGCATACACCTGCAGATCTGGGATACGGCCGGGCAGGAGCGCTTCAGATCCCTGACTACGGCCTTCTATCGGGATGCGATGGGCTTTCTGCTCATCTTTGATCTGACCAGCGAGAAGTCCTTTCTAGAGACCGTCAATTGGCTGGAGCAACTGCGCATGCACGCCTATTCCGAGGATCCAGACGTCGTTCTGTGCGGCAACAAGTGCGATCTGCTGCAGTTGCGTGTCGTCAGCCGCGAACAAGTAGCGGCCCTGTGTCGCCGCTACCGTCTGCCCTACATCGAGACGAGTGCCTGTACCGGCGCCAATGTCCAGGAGGCTGTACAGCTGCTCGTAGGCCGCGTCATGGATCGCATTGAGAACGCCGCCTGCAATAGGGAGCTCTCCCTGCTGTTGACCCAGTCCCGGTGCCTGCCCAACATTGCCTATGGCCCGGAGCTGCTGCGTCTCCACGAGACGAGTGGTGAGCCCTCAGGGCGTGGGCGACGCAATTGTCGCAATTGTTAAAGAGATTCAACTGATTCGCCCCCAAATTTCACCCAGAGTTCTTTGTGTTTATCTCGTTTATGGTTCTACATGTGTGTTTCGCTGTAAATAAATGTTGATTGTTGAAATGGAAACCCGAGGGCACTCCCCGGTAAAAGTGTCCTAATCCTGCAGAGCAGGAATATACATATGCTTATGGTTTATATCTAAATGAATACTATATATTGTGGTACTCCACGAGAGTGCTGGCTGTAAAAATCAAGAAGCCAAAGAGCAGACTGAAACTAAGTCGCAGGCCAGAAGACGTCCTAGAACGGGCCACACCACTCCGCTCATCGATCCACTGCTGGTAGTACTGCACATCCACATAGACCCCCGGCAAGCCGGGCTCCGCACAGCCATAGCCCCAGGAAACGACACCAATGACACGACCTTCGTACACCAGCGGACCCCCGGAATCACCCTGGCATGAGTCAGTGCCGCCCTGGAGGCGGCCAGCGCACATCATTCCTGGCAGCAGGCCCGACTTGTAAATGCTCTGGCAGGTCTGTTGCCGAATGGTGCTCACATTGGCCGTCAGCAGAATGTTGGACAGGGTGCTCTGCAGAGGTGGATTACAGTGGTATGATTAAAGTGAGACGTGGACATGTCCACTCACCTGTTCTGTGCGTCCCCAGCCGGCCACCTGGCATACCCGACCCGGGGGCGTGACCTGCTTGGCCAATTGGATTGGGGCCACGATGGATGGATCAAAGCGGATCGAGCCCGTGCGCAAGAAGAGTACTCCTACATCGTCGCGCATGCTGTCCGGACTGAAGGTATTCATGTAGGCCATGGAGCTCACCTCGCACACAATGGTGCCGTTTAGGCGCTCGTATCGGTTCATGGTGCCCATGACCACAATCAGCTCGCTGGGCCTCCGATAACGTTTCCTTCCAGTGCTTAGGGGAATAAGTGGAGGTCAGTAGATGCACATGGGGACGGGGGAGGACTGCTACTCACTTGTAGAGGCAGTGCGCGGCGGTGAGCACTTTGTTGGCCCCAATGAGGGCTCCTCCACAGATGTGTCCGCTGCCAAAGTTGTTGTCGTGCCTTCTCAGGCGAATGGAGACGAGATGCCTGGTCTCCTCAACCCTGGCCACGCTGCCGTTGATGATTCGTGGCTGTGTCTCTGTCTGGGCGGCTGTTGGAAGAAGAAGGCGGCTATAGAGCATCCCCCAAAGAAAAGCTTATCTGCTTTCCCAAATCGATTGCCTTCTGTTTTACGCCAATTTCCGTTGTTGACCTCTGATAAGGATTGCAACGGAACCACCACTTACCCACGCTGCCACAGATGAAAAGCCATACAAAGCAGCCCAGTCCCAGTGTCAGTCTAAACAATATTCCATGTCCCATTTTCGATGAATCAACCTGTATTCCGAGCTTTGTTACTGAAGTGCCCGACCCTCACTGACATGGAGATGGGAGGGCCATCAATAGACAGCTCTGCCAGCTCCAATTGGCAATCAGCGTTGCAGACTATCAGCTAGATAAGAGACTAACATAAACATATTAAGCGAAGACACGCCGCCTCGACTCCGCACCGCCCGCAATAATAGGCCAAGTCGGGGGGTGTCTTTGAGTCAGTGTATGTGTGCTCTTTAATACATGTATATAAATGGAGTTTGGAGCTCGAGCTCGATCGATGCTCGGCGGGTATAAATATGTATATTATTCGATGGTTAGATTGTAGGGAGAAGGCACTTTTGGACGGCTTCGATTGCTGAAGTTACGAGATTGCTAAACGTAGAGATTGCATATTGCAGGTGATATGATAGGTGACGAAACCTATAGACCTATATCTATATATAGAGACTCGGGTGGAATGGAATGCATTGAAGTTTCAGTGAGTCCAGGACTCCCCATTTATATGTAGCCCTGCAGACTGCGCGACTGGCTGTGATGGTGGCGTGGCGGCTGGTAACCCGGCTCCTGCATCTCCATTTGCATGACCAGGTTCTTTTGTTCGCCGCGTGCCTCGAAAGCCTGGCGTGCCTCGCGGTGCAGAATAAGGGCGGCCAGGCCCAGCAGCATGAAGGTAACAACGGCCATGGCATAGGACCAGCCCAGCACATTGAATCTGGGATACATTAGCCAGTCGCGACGATAAGCGCAGCCACCGAAAATGCACACGGCCAGGAACATGAAGAGAGCTGTGGGGAGGTCATTGATTGATTGATTGACTGTTAAATTTCACAAGATAAGGCATACGTACACGAGATGGCAGTGCCCATGTAGGAGAGTCGAACTAGAAGCCACTCGTACTGGAGGACGGGCTTAAGAGGCAGTCGGATGATAGTCAGCGCGAGCAGGGTCAGCACCAGGAACACGATGATAAAGGACATGGTGACGAACCCCTGCACGGCCATCAGCCAACCAGGCAGCAGATACTCACGAATCACATAAAACTCCTGTCGAGAATGGGGAGAGATCAGGCTTAATCTGAATCTGAATCGATTCTGATCAAAACTTACATGGGAGAAGATGTTGTGGCATCCTGTGAACTGCTTGGGGAACGCGTACTTGGGATAGACAAAGTCCTTGAAGCAGTACTGCCAGAGGCCCATGTTCTTAAAGCTGCTGTGGGTCTCTTCATACGACTCGATCCAGTATGGCGAGCAAAAGGACATCATCAGCACAAAGGAGCTGCCAAAGGTAAGTATGGCCCCAAAGACCACGCCGTCTAAAGAGAATGGATGGATCATTGGATGTGCATAATTATGAATGCGGGTGGGCCATTGCGTCTGCGTCACTCACTTGTGGCACGCGGATAGTCGCCTTTCTCGATGCCCCCATCCGTAGTGTCCTGCGACTGTTGTTTGTTTAGTTCACGCATACTTCTAGAGAAGACTTCAATGTCGCAATGGGAACACAATCGAAGAATTTGTGCACTTTTAACATATAAAACGGAGCGTAAACAAATGAAACACACCCAAACCAAAGCAGAAACAGATAGGTGGGGCTTCCAGAGTTTTTCAACACTCAAAAGTGCGCCCTTTACCACACTGCTCGTGGAAATTTTGGTGTTTTTTAGCATATCTTTCCCATGAAAATGCGGGCACACGCGGAATTTCGCTCTAAATATATTTTTCATTTAAATTTAATTTTAATAATTAATACAATGAGTAAAATAACAACAAGTGCTAACAATTAAATGGCTATATCCACCTCGTGGTGCTCCAAATGCTTCATATAGGCAAGAAAACACGTCCAGCACAGGCTGCAGGCACTAATGAACGGCACTCGGTTGCGCTCTGGTATGAGGCTAAAATTAATGGTCGCCACTAGGGGCCACACAGACAGAGCCACCTGCGGTTTGGGATTAATTCGTGAGTGGAGTGTGGCCCAATATTTTGGTTGATTTATACCTTGTAGGTGGGCAGAAACTTCTTGCCAACCTCGGACACAGCCTCCTCGACCGACTTTGACTCCAGCAGACTCATGATAAAGTAGAAGCAGGTCATGGCACCTGGTGTGTACGATATAGACTCCACCGCCGCTTTAATTATGCCTGTTCGCAATGAGGTCTGCGGCCACATGGCGCTGGACACCTTAAAAAAAAAACAACAAGAGGTAAAAGATCTTAAAATCGCCATGGCTCTGGGAGGGAGGCTTACCTTGACCCATCCATAAAGAGTGGGTGCCACAAAGAGGCCGCCGTACATGCTGAATCGCATCACACGCCACCAGTCATAGTTTCCTGGAGACAGATTGAGGATAACAGAAGGCACAAGCAAGGAGAAGCATCCCCCATACTCACCCCACTTCTTTCCCTCGAATGTCTGCTGGATGAGGCTGCCCGAGGGCCAAATCAGGCTGTACGATATCATGCCCCGCGCTATCGGATACCTGGTGAGAAACACCTTGAAGTTCTGCCACAGCAGTGGAGCTGCCATTGAAATCACGACGCTGCAAACAATCGCTTTTAGTTTCGTACATAATTTGCATGCGTAATCAGGCCCTGTCGTACTCTCAACACACATTAAGACCGGAACCCAGCATGGCCAACTGCAGTAGCATTCGGGGAATGCGGGCCCACACCACACCCAATTTCCCATAAATTGCCCCACACCGCTGGCGGACCATGTACAAAGAAACCCAACATGGCACTGTGTGGACCGATTTGCCTACTCCTGATGGCCTCCATCGTGCTCGGAGCCTTTGCGGACGACGGCAAGATCGTTAATGGGACTACCGCCTCGCCGGGCGAGTTCCCCTTCGTGGTGTCGCTGCGTCGCGCGAAAAGTGGTCACCACTCGTGCGGCTCCACGCTGCTTAACTCGGATTGGGTGCTGACGGCTGCCCACTGCGTGCGGGGATCAACGCCACAGCAACTGAACCTCCAGTACGGCAGCCAGAGTCTGGCGAGAAATGCCAGCAAACTGGTGCAGGTGGCCGCGATCCATGTGCATCCGGGCTATGATCCACATAACAAATATGTGCACGACATAGCTTTGCTGCAGCTGAAGGATCCCGTTGTTCTTGGCACTCGCGTCCAACCGGTTCGTCTCCCGGAACCGCAGCAACCGACTTTCGGTAACAGTAGCGCTGTGCTCGCCGGCTGGGGATTAAATGCGGTACGAATTGCGGAACCATTGAGAAGTAATCCATTAATTATATACTCTCCTTCTTTTTTCAGACGGGCGGCGTGGTCCAGCAGCAGCTGCAGAAGGTCCAGCTGAAGGTGTTCAGCGACGTTGAGTGTAGCGATCGACACCAGACACAGCTGCACTCCACCCAAATCTGTGCCGGAGTGCCCGAGGGCGGCAGGGGCCAGTGCAGCGGAGACTCCGGTGGTCCGTTGCTGCTTGCCGGATCGGATACACAGATCGGTATCGTATCGTGGAGCGTGAAGCCCTGTGCCCGTCCGCCCTATCCGGGCGTTTTCACGGAGGTGTCTGCATATGTCAACTGGATCGTGGAGACGGTGGGTACCTCCTCCCCCGGGTCCTCGTCATCGTCGCTCTGGATTGGACAGATGATTGTGGGCCGTACGCCGCCAGTTTTGCCCTCCTAAACACCCTCCGCAATTCAGAATAAAAGTCCTTTGCATGTACGCTAACTCTATCTAATTTTGTCTTAAGTAATTTACCTAATGGAACACACAAACAACAAACAACGAATGGGACTATGGACAGGAGAGATCCTTGGTATTGTCGTCGCGCTCCGTTTGCTCCTCGGAGTGACGCGTTTTCATGTAGGCCAGAAAGATGGTCCACATCAGGCTGCATATGCTCACAAAGACGACGCGGTTGTGTTCCGGCACAAGGGAAAAGTTGATGGTCTGCAGGAAGGGCCAGATGCATACACCGACCTGCCGAGAATGTTAGTAATGAGGTGAGAGGAGGAAGCGCACGCAGAAATGGATACAGCTATACGCTACCTTGTAGGTGGGAACTGCCTTCTCCTTGGTCTCTTCAACGGCCTCGGCCAGGCTCTTGAACTCCAGCAGGCTCATTCCCATAAAGAAGCTGACGCAAGCGAAGGGTCCGTAGGAGAGCTGCTCTGTGATGGCCTGCAAGTGGTTTTTGGTTTGGTGCCCAAGTAAGTCAAGCTGTGAGCTCCCGCTGCGTGCACTTACCTTGACAACGCCCGTGCGCAGGTTTGTCTGTGGCCACATGGCACTCGTGAGTCGCACCCAGCCGTAGAGTGTGGGGGCCACGTAAAGGGCCCCGAACAGACTGAAGCGTAGGGCCCGGGCCCAGTCATAGTCTTCTGCGGATGGAAAGGGAATGAGGGGCGTTGATGATGATGTGGATGATGAAGCAACTTACTCAGATTGCGTCCCTCCAGCGCCTGCTGGATCAGACTGCCCGTGGGCCACATGATCGCGTATGTGAGGGCCCCCTTGGCCATGGGGTGCAGTTTCACCTTGACAAATCCTCGTGTCCACTGGCCCAGCGAAATCTGCAGCAGCTTTACAGACTGAGGCACCATTTTGGCATGGATTGTCGGGAATTCTAGGTGCACACGCGAGAGAGGAGAGCTTGAGCAGCCTGGTACCCACTTCCTGATCCCCAAAACAGCAGAAAACAACAACAACGACGACTATAGAGGAAGTTATCACCCCCAAGGTCATAGTCTGGGTTCTTCTTGCTGCTGGCCATGTTGAAGACGCGCAACATTTACACAAAACTCAGGAATACTTGCTTTTTGGTTTTGTGCGGAGGAGAAGACCCGTTCGGTTATTCGGTCGGTCGCTACAAACGATTCACAGAAACTAAAAGTGTAGTCGCCAAATGAATGTAATTTCTAATTTCGAACATTTTGTCAGAGAACGCCTCTCACGCCATGCGAAGGCAATTGTTAGTGCAATTTGCAATTGAGACTCATTCCGTGAGAGAGCGCATTCCGATACCGTTACAGTGATCTTGACCATAAACTTTGCCTTGCCAAATCAAATGGCTGGCTGCGCAAGCGAGATAGAGCGACAGCATGTTACCCGCCCAGTAGACACTGTGCTGCAGCTGTGCGTACACTTATAGAGTGAATCAATCAGTTTGGGTGCTTCATTTGCTAGTGGGATTCAACACTTGGCGCGTACGCAAAAATCGTATGTATGAATGAGAGAGAGGGAGAGATGGAGGGAATCGCAAAAGCTAACGGAAGTGTTGCTCAGAAGAATTTTTATGTAATTCGAAAGGGGGGGCAGGGGGGTGCCCACACATGAATGGAAAATTAACGGCACGTTTGGCTTTCTGCCAGTCACCAAGCAAACGAAAACCCAGACGACTGATATGATTACGTCGATTGTAAAACCTAGAAGATCGTGACAGGTAATACGTATTCGACGTCGTCTTCGTTGTTTTTGTTTTTTTTGTTGCTGTTTTGCGATTTGTTAACATCTACATACATATGTATGTATTTGCTTACCGTTTATTGTCGAGCAGGAGGAGGGAATGGGGCCTAGTATCTAGCCCTAGTCTAACTTATTGAAATTCTAATTTGTACTATTGTTACGCACGTCGTGGAGCTGGCGGCATCCGCATCGCGTGCACTCGGACTGAACCGTATCTGAATAATGAAAACAAATGCAAAGGCGATATATATATATATATATATACATATGTTTTGCTTGTATCAGCTGTTTGCTGATTAGGGAAAGCTCCGTCAAGTGTTAGCTTTTGCGTGGCTTGACACCAAAACAACAACCTTTGCATTTAGTCAAGCCTAATAATAACCCATTCACTTTGGAATTTTAAAGTGGCTCCGTCAACAGATAACCATTGGACTACTAAAATATAAGTTATTCCTATAGATTTCAATTTATAATCTTGGCGCCACAAAGTTTTTTAAAAACGCACTAGCACGTTTTGGCAACGCGATTTAAGGATTTGCCGCGGATTCTTGCTGCGGTCAGTCTGATGTTATTATAAGTTAAAAAGTTTAAAAATGCACAAGATGCATGGGTGGTGGGGGACTGGGCTGTGGCTACTCTTGGTGCTCCTTTTACTGCCATCCTCGATTGCTATTGCAGATCGGCAAGCGACCCGTAACCGTACAGCGTCCCACCGAACGGCTGTGAGGAGCAACAGCAATGTTTGCAAGAGCCGGCATTTCTGGCAAACAATTCCATTGGTGGACACCTGTCCTCCCGCAATATTGCCCCTGCGGGGCACCGTCTACATAATATACGATGTGAACATCTCCGAGGGATTCAATCTGCGCCGCGATGTTTACATCCGCTTGGCCGTGTTCGTCCGGCGTCTTCGCAGACGCAAACGCTTCCAAAATGTTCGTCTGGTGCTGCCACCATTTCCACGCCTCCACCACTGGCATTCGCATCACTTGAAGCAGAGCGACGTGGCCTGGGGCCACTTCTTCGACCTGGACAGCCTGCGCCGCTACGCCCCCGTCCTAGACTACAATGAATTCCTCGCCGAGTACCGCATGTTTGGTATGCCGGCTCCGCCCTACGTTCACATTTCGCAAGTTTTCCGCCTGATGCACTATGAGATCATGCTGGAGCAGGGCATCTTCCGCGACAAGTACGAGCGGGTTGCTCCCAAGCTCGACAATAGCTCTTGCAACGAATACTCAACTGCGGGGGGCCCGCTGCTATCGCAGAATCTGCTGCGCTACGGACAGTATCATTGCGTTCACTTTCAGGGCAGTGCTGGCCTGCTGGAGCGGCTGTTGCGTGAGGCCATCGCAGAGGATACGGCAGGGGCCGAGGACGTTGACGACATGAGAGTGTACGCGATCCTCAGCGCCGAGACAGTGCTGCACGATCACTGGGGTGACGAGCACTTCTGGAGAGCCCGTCGATCGATGCGCTTCTCAAAATACCTCAGCCAGGTGGCAGCAGATTTCCTGCGCCACGCCTTTGACACCACGGACAGCACGGCGGGCGTCCAGCGTCCGGTCATGTGGGAGATGGAGCGACCAAAACGCGATGCACGAGGCGGGAATTTTATATGCGCACACTTGCGTCGCGGCGATTTCGTACGATCGCGAGAGGCGACCACGCCTAATCTGAAGTCGGCCGCCCAGCAGATCAAGCAGCTGCTAAGGGCATTTAATGCGACCGCAGTGTTTCTGTCGACCGATGCCACCCCCTACGATCTGGTGCAATTGCGGAACATGTTCTATGGATTCCGGTTCGTGCACTTCCAGCCGGAGTCGAACTGGCAGCGACAGAAACTGAAGGACGGCGGCGTTGCCATTGTGGATCAGTTGGTCTGTTCATATGCCCGCTACTTCATTGGCACCTACGAGAGCACCTTCACATACCGGATCTACGAGGAGCGCGAGATCCTGGGCTTCAGCAAGACCAGCACCTTCAACACCTTCTGCAAAGTCGTGGGCGGAAACTGTCCCCGTAACGCGGTCTGGCCCATCGTCTGGGACGACGATAGCGACAACGACACACCGTACTGAATAATTTTCGTGTTCTTGGCGGCTATCTTCTATCTGTGAATCTCGAATATCTAGTTGGACGTCTAGACATAGCTTTTGTGAGACCACCACTACCATAATTCCGAACAAACTGCGATTATGTACCAAAAATAATAAATCAATAGTCATTAATCAATACATATTTCAGCATCCGCTTGCTCTGTTTTTTGTAAATGGAAGAAAAAAATCAAGTTTTCTACGCAACTTGTGGAACCGCTCGGCATGCAGCACAAGACCATGAGGAGGAGAAAATAATGATGATGATGATGAATACCGAAGTGATCAAAATTGATATTGCCTATTCGGAATAATTGGAATGTGTCGAATTTTCTACTTTTGATGAGTTTTATGCCGACTTTGGCTAACAATAATTCAATTTAGTTTTCTATTAAACGGAGCATTTGAATTTTTCGCCTTATTTTCAACCCATCCATATTTCCCGTAATGTATCGATATTTTTTTCGATTGATTGTTGTTCTGCATCTGTGGTGTTCTTTCAAAAAGATAATCCGTTTAATATTAATATTATTGGTATTCTAAACCAATTTAGATGATTTAAGATGATTCAAATCATTACTTACTTTGAATTTATTTTCATCGGTATATTAAGCCTAGCTGTCAGAAAATTTGTGTCAATATTTTTTTGTTGATATTCGTAGGATCTATCGATATTTTTGTATACGCATCGATAATACAGTAGACATCACAGATGTAAATTCGTAAAATTTCTACAGGGGGAGTTGCGCACGTGTTTGTGTTGGGGACAAAATTGTTTAATTGTGGAAATTTAACTTCTATTCGCGCGCAAAATGGGCAAGAAAAACAAGGGCACTACGCCCAATCTGGGGCGGACGCTGATAAAAGATCGCTTTGGCCATACACAGCGTCGCAAGGTGGACAACGACACAATGGTATGCACATACACAAATTTGCTGCCCAACTGAAGTCTGATCGTTTGAGTAAACATTTTTAGCTCCACACCACAGAGCTGCAGGACGGCTACGACTGGGGACGTCTCAATTTATCGTCCGTGACCGAGGAGTCCTCGTTTCAAGCATTCCTGCGCACAGCAGAGCTGGCCGGAACAGAGTTTCAGGCGGAAAAGCTGAACATCACTTTTGTGAATCCGAAGCAACGTGTGGGGCTGCTCAGTAAAACTCAGGAGCAGCGAATGCACCAGAAGCATCACGAGCATCGTGAACATCTGAAGGTACCGCGTCGCCCCAAATGGGACAAGAATACCAGTGCTGAGGATCTGGAGCGGGCCGAGAACGAGGCGTTCCTCAACTGGCGCCGTGACCTGGCTCTGCTGCAGGAGGACGAGGAGATCTTAATGACTCCCTACGAGAAGAATCTTGAGTTCTGGCGCCAGCTCTGGCGTGTAGTAGAGCGCTCCGATGTCGTCGTTCAAATCGTCGACGCTCGGAATCCCCTGCTCTTCCGCAGTACTGATTTGGAGAGCTACGTGAAGGAGGTGAAGTCCACCAAGATGAATATGATTCTGGTTAACAAGTCCGATCTGCTGACGGAGGAGCAGCGTAAGCATTGGGCTGAATACTTTGACTGCGAGGGCATACGCACTGCCTTCTACTCTGCCACCCTTGTGGAGGAGGAACTCAAGCGAGAGGCGGAAGCCGCACGTCAGGAGTCCTTCCCCGTGCTCAAAGAACTGCGCGATGCTGCCGATGAAATCCAAGAGTCTCTGAACAAGGTCGAGGGCGCACTCGATGCCATCGATCAAAAGGTAAAGTTAGAGCAAGGAAAGGAGCAGCTGATTGACGACAAAAACAGCCCCCGTGTGCTCTCCCGAACGGAAATGATTGAGTTCCTACGGCGTATCTACAAAGGGCCCCGGCACACGGAGCAGCACGTGACCATCGGCATGGTCGGCTATCCTAACGTGGGCAAAAGCAGTACGATCAATTCCCTGATGACAGTCAAGAAGGTATCGGTGTCGGCCACACCCGGCAAGACAAAACGCTTCCAGACCCTATATCTGGACAACGACATCATGCTGTGCGACTGTCCTGGCCTGGTCATGCCCAGCTTTGTGCTGACCAAGGCAGACATGCTGTTGAACGGCATTTTGCCCATTGATCAGATGCGTGACCATGTCCCTGCCGTCAATCTGCTCTGCGAGCGCATACCGCGGCACGTCCTCGAAGACAAGTATGGCATTGTGATAGCAAAGCCGGTTGAAGGCGAGGACATGGAACGTCCCCCACACTCTGAGGAGCTGCTCCTTGCCTACGGCTGTAAGTATTTAGGAGACTCTTTGTAATTTTTAATAATCATTCCTTCTCTCTCGTTTTCCCGAAGACAATCGTGGCTTCATGACTTCTAACGGGCAGCCGGATCAGGCACGCTCCGCTCGTTATGTGTTGAAGGATTATGTTAATGGCAAGCTGTTGTATGCCATGGGTCCGCCGTCAGTCACACAGGCCGAGTACCATACCTTCCCCGAGCGTCAGCGCAAGGCCATCGAGGAGTCACAGCTGCCCAGTCAACAGCAGCGCGCTATGCGCGTAAGTGTCTGAATATCACACTCAACCCGTTCTTACCTAACCTGTTGCTACTCCCATCCGCAGATCGACAAGAGCACCTCCAAGGATCTGGACCAGCAGTTCTTCGATGACAAACCGACCCATGCCCATGTCAAGGGACGCACCAATTTCCCAAATGTTCGCCTGGCCAACGACGGCACTCTGGTGGCCAATGCAGGCCCCACAGCCAAGCCCTGGCGTCATGTCAAAAAGGAGCGTCGCGAGAAGCTGCGTAAGAAGTTCTCCCATTTGGATGAGCACTAAGTGCTAAGTGTTTCAAGCACATAATATTTATATTATACATTATTAGGACTAGAATTACCTTTTACCTACAAATGAAAGTATATCCCCAGGGGATTGCAAGCTAATACTCTCGTATGCTGTATGATTATCTGTAAGATATGTCCACTGGGGTTCCGTCTAATCTATTTGGGTTAAATTTGATTAAGAATGTAAATAAGCGACAGGCAATTGCTAGCTGGTGTAAAAGCACTCTGAGAAATGTTTTTGAATGCAGCCATACATAGTAAGTGTATGTGTGCGTGTGTGTTTAAGTGTGTGAGTGAGTGGTTGATTAAAATTACGCATCTGCGAATTGCCATTGGGCTTGGCTGTATACCAGCGAAAAAACGAGAGTTCTCGAACACTAAGGAGGATGCCAACTGATAGACGCTGAACTTTGAACACCCTGCTATCATGTCTTTTTGGAGTCGCATGTCTATGTGCGCATACTCGTCTGTCAGTCTGCAATACGGTGTCGTAATGAGCGCAGCTGACAAAGACTATCTCTTCTGCAGGCAGTTCAGAGAGCTGTCGATCAGGCGCCGCGGGAGGCTGCTCGTCATCCAGTTCCAGCGATGGCAACGGCTCACCATCTATGAGCTGATGAGAGCACTGGACGCAGCCAATGGGGATGGGGACATCAGCATAGTAGTGCTCTCTGGTGAATTCGCCGTTGGACCTAAGGGTGATCGCCAGCCGCTGGCTCTGGAACAAGGACCAGGGAGAGAGAAACGCGACGAAGCCGAGGATCGGTTCATCCAGCAGCGGGCAGCCGATTTTGTAATGCGTTCGCTGGCCAAGAAGCTGCTTAGCTGCCGAAAGTTACTGGTGGCCTTTGTGCAGGGCCTTTGTCAGGGCGTGGGAGTTAGCATCTGTAGCCTCTGCGACCTCGTCTACGCTACGGAGGCCGCCCATTTCCAGCTCTCGCTCTCCCATCTACATCCCTGCGTCGAGGCGGGGCCAAGCTGGAGCCTTCCACAGATCGAGGTGTTGCTCCGACTGGGGGAACAGGCCGATGCTCGGTCTGCATTGGGAAGCGGCTTTGTGGTCGGCCTGGCGCCTAACGCTCAGGATTTCTGGACACGCATGGATCAGTATTCGCGCCTGCCCACTACATCCCTGCTGGCCACCAAGCAGCACCTTCTCCGGCCCTGGCGCGAGCCACTGCTGGCCCAGCTCCGAAAGGAGGGCACACCGCTGGCTGCTCAGCGTCGCCGCCTAGCACCGGCCAAGCTGTGATTCTAAGTGCACACCATTCACACAGATGAATCATATCAGCCATGCTCGGGTTATCGCAAATCGAATATGATTAAATATTTTATATAATCATCCACTTAGAATAGGCGCACAGCAGAATTAAATATACGCTAATCTATGGACAATCTATCCATATCCACCAAACTGTTGAGTTTTAAAGATATTCTGCGGTGATAAAAATTATTTTTACAAAATACTAGGGGCAAGCCATCTACGAACTCGCTTGGCTCGTACGGCAACCCACCATTCGCTTAGCTCGTTCGGGTCGACCACGACGACGATCCAACATTTTTTTTGATTTTATAATAGAGAGATTACTAATAGTAATTGTCCACAATAATAATTTAACTCAAAGTTGATAAATGAAAAAACCCATTGGAAATTGATGAAAAAAGTTATAGATAAGTACATATTGGAGCTCCGTAGGATCTCTTTATAAATTTGTATATTATTTTAGCAAAAAAATAAAAATGATCAAATAATCGTTATTTTTCTTGATTTTTATATTTATATTTTTATATTTTCTCAACAGTAATTAATATGGATATACATATATTAATAATAATAAGAATATTCTTAAAACATAAAATTCATTTTTATTGTGTGATTTAAAAATATAGCTTCTAATGATTATGGTCCCTGATTTATATAATTTGAAAATTATTTTCAATGAGCTTTTTCTATTCGATACATTTATTTATATTCAACAAAAATATTTAAATTGCAAAAAGAATAATAACTGTTTTAATCAAGAAAATTATTGCGATACAATCGAAACGGCATAGCGTAATATCTCCGACGACATATCTCCGCGCGGAGGTATGGCGCTTCAAAACGACATAATTTCGCGCGGAGATATGTCGTTTGTGAAACGGCGGATATATGTCGTCGGAGATATGTCGCTACCCCATCGAAACACTATAGCATTAGTTGCGAAAATCGAAATTTTCTAAACCCGCAGACAGGCGTGACTCTACCTTGCCGCACCAGTGCTACCCATTCATTAACTAATTACTAATGTCACCAAATTATTTTCTTATCCGTACAATTTATCAATACAAAAACTCGTATAATCTTAGAGATAACATTCCAGCGGGAACAATTCTCGGAGCTTTCGGCTCAGGCGTCCTATCGTGTTGAATTATTGGGTTCTTAGGTTGGATTAACTTACAAAGCATCACTTCAAAGCTCTGCTAAGGGAACTTTAGTTTACAACTAAAAATGCGGCTATCTAATTTGTGCACGCAGCGCTATGCCACTGGGTATCTCAACGTTGTTCAGTTGCAGCAGCTTGACCAGGCTGCGTATGAACTCCTGCGACACCTTCAACTCGTCATCGGCCTCGAGCCGCTCGAAAAGATCTAGGGCCGCCTCGTAGTTGTTGGTCTTACTGAACTGGGAGAGCAGCATGTCGTAGATGCGCTGCTCATCAATACTGCGCTGCACGCCACGTACGCCCCGGGCCAGACGCAGTAGGGTGCGTACGGCGCCCTCCTGTCCAAGGTGTTCGCAGTTCTTGACCAGCAGATCGTGATTGATGCGGAACTCTGGGTTGATGATCAGCCGTCGCAACTGCGTCTCTGTACCGGATTCGGCCAGCGCCAGCAGCAGGGCGCTGTTCATATTCGCTGCCCCGTGAACACGGCTCACGGTCGCCGTCACCGCGGCCAAGTGCTGCTGGGCGGAGGCCGCCGTGGTACCTGGGAAACGTGCCAGTTCCTCCGCGTCTCCATTGCCCAGTCGCACCAGTAGCGACAGCAGCTCGAACTGCAGCGGCGTGTGCTTGTGCTGGTTGGCCAAACGCTGGAACTCGGCCACCGCTGCGTCCATGTGCCCGCGCAGCAACCACTCTCGCACAACAGGCCCGAGGAGCGCATTGTGTGCCTGGCAGTAGCCCAGCTGCTGCAGGAAGTCCAGTGTCTCTTGAGTTAAGTTGCGGCCAGTAGGGACAGCAGCCGGGGCTCCTGCGACGCCTCCAGCTTCCCGCTGATTCGTATCTGCGGCCATCTGGGCCACATTGGTTAGCAACTGCCACACGTTCTTGATTACGTAGGTGCCACCAATGACCTTGTGCTGGTCGGCGCGTCGCTGCAACAGTTGCTTGGCTGCCTCCAGTTGGCCGCCGTGCACCAGAAGGCTAGCAAAGTCTATAAGTTTATGCTCATCGATCAGAAATCCTGCAAATATTTATAGTTAATGGATGGGACTGAGGGATGAGGAGGGGTCGCACCTGGGTAAGTGTTCTGTAGATGCTCCAGGCTCTGCTGTGCCCGTGCCAGATCCCGCTGCTTGATGTGCAGGTCGAAGATGGAGGCCAGCATGCCGGCGCTGGTCTGCACATTGAGTGCCTGACACTTGGCCAGCAGCTGCTGGGCCCGTTCCAGGCGGCCGTTACGCACGGACAACTGTAGCAGACGTCGCAGGACACCGCGCGGATTGAGCTGCTTGGACTCGAGCTCGATGAGGTGGCACTCCAGCTCGTCTTGGTTCATGTCGCGCGGGTGCTTGATGAAGCCGCCGTGGGCGGCTGAATCTGCCGGCAGGGTAAGTTTTGCGTTGCGCATCTTTTGCAGTGTCTTGCCAAGCGTCTGGAGCACCTGGCTGTCCTCGGTGCCTTGTCGGGCAATCGAGAGTAGAGTCTCGGCGGCAGCCGGCGACATTTGCAGTTCCAGGCGTCGAAGCTCGTGCACGAATTTGAGTAGGGAGGCGGCATCCTGTCGGAGTCGCATTTGGGGGCTACACATTTGGAGAAGCAGGGCGCCGACGAAGTCCTCTTCTTTCTGCAGCGACCGCTGCTGCAGGGCCTGTACAAGCTGGGCGAACAGTTCGAAGCGCTTCGTAGCCCGAGCGTGAACCGAGATGGCGGACAGAGGTTGGAGGAGCGAGGACAGATGGAGGCGCGTGGGATAGCGCTGGAGGAGGTCCAGGATCTCGGGGAGTTGCTGGTGCTGTTGCAGTAGCTGGATGATTACATGGACAACGACTTGGGAGGGCTTAATGCCCACCGACTCCAGCTGCTGCAGGGCCTGCAACGGCTCCTGCAGCGTCTGCACAAGATTGGGCAGGATGTATTGACGCAGGGTGTCCTCGTCACACTCGACACGCAGTCGCTGCATCTCCGAGACCAGCCGGAGCATGCCACTCTCGCCATCCCGTCGGTGCTGGTGCAGGATCAGGGGCCAGAAGTAATGCGGACGCAGCTCCTCTCCGGCGGCGCAGAGAGCTTCAAAGCAGCGTAGGGCTGCCGTAGGCAGGCGGCGCAGGGCCAGTTCGGTGACCAGGTGCAGGGCTCGCTGGTTCTGTCCGCGCTGGCTGAGCTCGTGGGCGAACTGTAGCGTCTCCTCTATGGGCACGCGAGCGCGGAAGAACTCCTGAAGGATTAGCGCAGCGTACTCGTCCACGTTCTGGTTGCCGTTGAACGTGGGTGTCGGCAGTGCAGCCACCAGTCGGATTACCAGCTGGGCTTGGCCCTGGTGCACCAGTTCGATACAGAGGCTCCTCAGGGCCGGGGGTAGATCGAATCCAGTTAGATAGTCCTTGGGCAACTCTTTGACCAGTTGCTGAACAAGATCGGCGTCCACCGACTGGCTACTAAGGGCACCGCGCAGCATCTGCAGCAGCTGCGGTGCCGTGAATCCACTGTGTGCCTGCAGCAGATCCCTCGCTTTGGTCACCTCCTCGTTTTCCACAAAGGCTGCGAAGCGAATCGCTTGGGTGCTGGCACTCGGCGAGATTCCAGCAGCCCGCATGCTGGACAGCACGGACTCGACTCCTGGCAAATCCTTGTTGCGTCCATGGCCCAGGAGCAAGGCGTGAAAATTAGCCTCCGTCAGAGGGAAGTTCTTCTCGCGCATTTCAGCGAGCAGCTCGGTGGCCTGGCGCATGTTCCCCGCAGAGCACGCCACTTCTAGCAGGCTGCTGTAAAACGAGGCATCTGCAGGTCCGTGGAAGACGCCGATCTCGGCCAGTAGTGCCCGATGGTCCGGAAGTGGCAGTCGGCTCTGACGTAGCACCTCCAGTTGTGTGTGGTAGTGGGCTAGGGTCGGCTGCCCCTGCTTAAGAAGCTGTGCCCATAGGCTCTGAAAAAGCTGCAGGCGCTCCTGGGCGCTTTGGGCGGGCAGCAGCTCGGGGACGCACGAGCCAAGCAGGAAGTGCAGCTGGCCAGCACTGAGTCCCAGCTCCTCCGATGTGCGAATGGTCTGAAGATTCTCTAGCATTCGTCGGCACTGCTCATAGTTAAGCAAACTATTTTGCTGGTAGTAAGCTTCCAGCTGTGTCCACAGATCCTCGGTGCTGATGGGAACCGTCGAACCGGACGGACGCCTGTTCCGACCGCCTCCCTTGTCCGCAGAGCATCTAGTTCTGCTACTGCTCACGCATCTTTGCTGTTGGTGATGGACAGGAGTACGGGCCAGAGCCAGAGACGGTTTCATTGCATAACGTAATCCGAGGGATGTGGTGGGCAGAACACTGACTGGCAGCTGCCCGAGTCGCGTTAAACGCACCCACACACTTTGCAACAAACGCGCTCGCTGCATTGCCTCGGCTTCATTCAGATCCTCTTAAAATTATGAAACAGTCACCAAAAGCGGGGTGGCTCAAAGGAAAAAACACAAACACGCGCCGGCAAACAGCTGTTCGTTTCAGTCAGCGACGGGCCGCAGCTATCGATAAGACTATCGATTCATATATCACTTTAGGGCTACATTTTTCAAATATATGGACAGTTATTATATTTTGTTATAAATATTAATGAACATAGCTCATGAAACAATTACAGAATCATTGGCGAAGTGGTCCCATGGCCACCAGTTGGCCGTCGACGACCCATGATAGCGGCCCGTCTCTCTCAAACAGCTCATGCAAGGACCCGATGTACTCTACAAAGTCGTTGGCTTTGAAATTTGTGGGCTACATTAGAAACATTAGCACGTACTTGTGGTACGGAAAGCTGAGACCCAAATAGCGGTCATTCTCGATAATGAAAGGATTAGCTGTGGACACTGTAGATACTTGTCCACCTGTAGCGTATTCACCCCGCCAATGGTGCTGGGCGGCTTATGGAGGCACACTCGAAACCTTTGGCCCCTCACTCGGCTTAAAGTAGAAGCTGGTGCCACGCCAGTCGCGGTTCGCGAACCAAGCTGAATAGCATTTAAAAAGGTTTAGTTTGCAGTGAAACAGACGCTTCTCAATAATTATCTTCACTGTGGCTCCTGCATTGCTTTTCTACATTTCGCCGGTGTTGCACAGAGATCGGCTTCACATGCGGCAATGTTTCCACGTATGTAAATAGGATTATCCACCAGTGACAAGAAGTCAAAAAGGGAGCGCTGAGGAACTATTTGCTCTTGGTCTCTTGGGCTTAGCAGGAGGTCTCTTCTCGCCCAAGACAGCAATGATGACTGACATCTGCGCTTCGCTCTTCTGGTCGTCGCTAGTCGAACTTTTTCTCTGTTCAAATAAAAAGACATTTTTAGGCAGATTGTGGTGAGAATGGGCAGCACTGGTGCGGCATGTGCCTGTATGTGGTATTCATATGTGTGTAAGGCATGCGGATAGTGTGCAGAGAAGAAGGGTAGAAGAAACTGAAAGTGTCGCTTTGCAAATTGTTCGTTCGTCTCTGGGTCTTCATATTGCATTGCATATAACCATAACGAGAAAAAAACGGCTTTCCTTTCGGTTCAATTTCGAGTGAGGAGCAATAGAGTTAAAGCCCACAAAAGGCTGTGTGCAATTGTTGATTGCTGTACCACAATAATTAATAAATAAAGTTTTGCATTACGTGCGTTGGAAAATTCCGCCATAACACACAGCCACGCGATCTGATGTGTAGAATTTCTTTGCTATGAAACACACAAACACACACACATGCCTCCTCCAACATCGTCCATGCATGTAGTATTTCTACGATAATTTCCATTAAGAGGGAGAGGGAGAGAGAGTGCTGCCCGAGAAGAGCTTCTCTTGGGTTGCAAGAGACATTGCTGTCGCGACTTTAGGGCGCCATAGACGCTGCCACTGCCTTTGGCTTTCATTTTAAAGAAGACTTTTCACGATAAAGCTGCGTGCCCATTTCACACGGATCATAGAAACGGACCTTCGAGTAGAGCTTAGTTACTTCACAATGCCTGAGGGTGGAAATTCGCAACAGCCGTCTCTGTCGGAGCAGCCGCCATCCAGAAAGAAGAATTTCAAATGCTTACAGGAACTGTTTGTGGACGAAGCGCACTACAAGCTCAGCTGGAGCAAGTTCAGCAGGATTGTGAGAATGGGAGCGCTGTGGGAACGCATCGAACAGCTTCCTGAGCCGATAGGAACCTTGCCGTTGATTAAGGTAAGCCTCAAGCTTCATGCTTCAAACTGAGAGCGCGGTAATCCTCCAGGTTCTTGTCACACACAGTGCTGCCAGTACCTATGGGAAATGAGTCGCAGTCTGGGCACCGATGAGCTGGCCACGCTGCAGCAGTTGGCATGCATCTTGTTCCTGCTACCAGATGGAGATGTGTCGTCGATGACATGCCGCGTGGCACTGGTGCGTCAATCCTTCAAAGTAGTCAAGTCGCTGGAGCCCATGCTAGTGCATCACTTTTCCAAACTGTTTCTGGACAACTTTGGTGGGAGTTCGAGCAGCAGCCGCGGCCATGTTCTGCGTATTGCCCGCCTCATTAGCGTAAAGAGTGGCATCGGCAGGGCCGTTAGCGTGTGCCTGCTATGGCACATTATCTTTAGCTATGCCGAAACCGCCATTGACATTCATCAGTACCGCGAGGTGAGTTGTCGCAGTTTTGGAGATAACCCTAATCCTGCTGCTGCTCTCTGTATATCTATATCCATCTCTGGCTCGTTTCAGCTGGGCGAGCTGCGAATTTTGAATAATATACCCATGGCGGAGTTGAGCAACACCAGCTTCAGGTGTGTAATCCGTACAGTGGGCACTCTGCTGCACTTGCAGTTGTGCTGCCCGGACCTGAGCGAGTTCCTGTATCACGGCTACCCGAAGATATTTTTTCGCATTCTGCCCCAGGAAGTGAAAATGCTGCGCTCTTGGCTTGTGAAGGCTGTTACCGCTATTGACTTGCACCGTCCTCGCACCGATGTCGTAAAGCTGCAGGCCATACTGGATTACCTCAATGTCCCCGCACTGTCCAGTCAATGGTGTCGTGTCTGCCGCGACACATCCGGCGACGTTGTCGGCTCCCCCAGTAACGGCGACGACTGTCTGCTCTCCCAGCTGCGCAGTTGACTCCAATGACGTATGGACGCTGACGCCGTGCAGGCAGAAATCAGTAGGCCGTGTGGCATACAATTTCGACACCCAGGCAACAAATTTTCTGAGTGAATCATTTATTTGTTCACTTTCATTTTGTTAAGTTGAATTATCGTAATACAAAAGGTATTGCCATCCGCTAAAAGCCAAAAAAATTTTCAATTACTGGTTCATTATTTATAAAAAATTCTCCCGCTGTGTGTGATCTTAGGTGGGCGTCATGAACGGTTCAGATGGGGAGACTATCACAGTGCAGGTCCAGGAGACTGCTGGTGTGGTGAAGACCTACCCTGAAGAGCAGAACAACGCTCCGGAGGAGGTGGCGGTGAGTACCACAACCGATCTCTTTGCGTTGGTACGCGAGGCGGTCCAAGAATGCGGTGCCCAGGGGGACATCGAGCCAGGAGACAACGAGAAACAGTCTGACGCTGAGCCGGTAATTGTTGTGGAGGATGGCCAGAACCAGTCGCCGCCTTCGTCCTCGTCCCCAGCCCTTAGTGCTCAAGACGTTAGTGACGACGTCGGCGAAGTCACTTTGAACAGCATGGTGGCGCCCGTCGATGCCAAGTTGCAGGCATTGTTCGAGCGTCAGCAGATTGTTAAGCTGCTGCTGGGTCTGTGCGACGGAGCAGATGGCGACGGTGAAACCATCCATATCGTCATGGAGCTGCTTGGGGCCCAGAGCGACGGACGAAGCGCAGTTGAGCGCGTCACGGAGCAGCTGCTCACAGTGCTACCTGAGCAGACTCTCTTGGATGAGGGGATATTCATTGGAAACGAGCGTCATCGCTGCTTCAAGAATGTCCTTGGGAACTATGCCAAAATTCATGCTGCCCGACGCTTCATCGAGCAGCTGCCCACACTTGGGCTCAACAATTTTCTCGATGGGAACCGTGATCAGACTTTGCTCGCTCGCATTGTGGCCGACGATGTGCTAAAGATACCAGACTTGATAAGTCAGCTCTGGTTGTCGCTCGAAGAAATGGAGTTTTTCAATGAGGACACCGCCTTCAAGGCCTACCTGAAGGCCCGTCACCATCCCCATGGCAAGATCCTACGCGAGCTAATGCTCAGCCGCATATCACGTGTGTTCCTATGCGTGGTCAGCTCGACATTCTTTCTATACTTCACTGAATTCGAGATTATACATATCCTTAAGAACTGCTACTTGAGTGTTAACTCAGAAATCGAGGTGAGTATTTATTTGGTTGCCCAATCTTTTGCATTTCCTACTTTCCGATCTTCTATATTCTGTCTTACCTTGCAGATATTTCTCTCAGTTATACTTTGGCTGGAGCATAACTGGGCCGAACGCCGTGATAGCGTTGAGCGTGTTCTTTCAGAGGTTCGTTTCAGCCTGATGCCGACCTGGTATCTGTCCACCCTGAACCGTGCCAATCGCTGTATTCACTTCGCTCGTGTCATCCAGTCCCCAGGCGTTCAGGCTCTGGTTGCTAAGGGACTCGAGTGAGTGGTGGCATTCTTCTTTTACCTTATAATTTCTATAACCATTTTCTTGTATTTTGCAGGGATGCTGTGGCTTTGAAGAAGGAAACTCTTTTCAGTTCCTCAAATACTGGGGGGCACAAGAAAGATAATAATCCTCTTCCCCGTGAATGGATCGCCGATCCCGCCTGTCTCTATCATCACAAGTGCCACTGCCAGCGCTTCGTTTATCCGACATACGATGTCTTCAAGCAGTATTTGGCTCGGATCATTAGCTGCGCCCCTTACTACTGGCGCACCTTCCGCCCGGCCCAGGAGGTCTATCGCAATCAGCTGCGCTGCTGCTCATTGCCAAACTTTCGCTAAGCCTTCACACACTGACAGCAACCATTGACATGTTGGAAGAAAGGCATGTCCTGTCGTTCTGTATCAATGCAGCACGCTATCCCCCTACCAATAACATAATGAAGCATCACACTGTTTACACCGTCGAAATGCCCCTGCTGAATGCGAAACACGCACAACAAATTGCAATGCAAGACACGGTTGTCTTCTTGCCCATTGGATTGATCCAATTTATATTCTATAATGTATTCTATCCTTTACTCATTCGCTTTGCCCACTCTACTGACGCACACACCTACTTATACTACCGCACTCATCGAGAATACCCAAAGGATATAATATCCGAGCAATATGGTAAATTGCTATACCGAAAGCATTTTAGCTGAGCGATAGGAAATGTAATCATATAACAATAACATTATATTTTCGGACCAGATAACATTGTGTAAAATACTTCATACACCACATATTTAAACACCACAAGTCCCACCGGAAAAATGGGAGAGGTCCGAGAATAAATGCTGTTATTGGGAAATAATTAAAGCGATTTTTATGATCATTTTAAGAGTGGCCTGCAGAGGTGCTTCCGTAGAGGCTCCTGTTGAAGAGTTATCATAGTCTAAGGTGCAGAAAAACTCCCATGGGAATAGGGGTATCTGTAGCCCGCAAAATTTTGACTTCCTTTCTTGCGCTGGCCATTACAAAGTGCAACGAAATATTGATAAATATTTTGTATTTCCAGAAAGGAAAATGCCCATCAGCGAGCTGCCATAGAGCGGTCTTTGCTCGGATCTTCAGTCTCCGCTCGATCCGTTGGACATCGTTGACTCGCTCATGTGGAACTGTATCAGGATGATGAGGTATGTGGTTGTGGCGCCCACAATCTACAACAGGAGAGTTCCAGTCATCAGTGAGTCCAGGCCCCAGCAAGAGGGGGACCGCGTACTTACCGTATAAAGGAGCGTATTGTCAACGTTGAAAAATCCGGCGGCGCTGAAGTAGAGTCGCTGGTGGAGGAGCTGTAGCGAGAACTGTGTGATCTAAGGATCAAGGGAAGAACAGAGATTTCAGAGATTACAAAAAGTAGATTACGAAAATAGGATGAACCTACCAGGGCATTATGCAACTCGTTCGTCAGATCCACGCTGACTTGGTGCAGGCTCAGGGCCAAGCGGGTAGCCTGAAAGCAACAAGTGGAGTATGGAGGAAGCATGAAGGGGGGGACTCTAGCCTGCTTTGCCTACTTACACATTGCGCAGTTCGGTCACAGATCAGGGAGACAACCAGGACGTTTCCAAGGTGCGGTGCGGACCACACGGCGCTGGCTATGATCTGAAGAATGTCGTAAGGCGATGCCGCAGATTGGCGGAAGTTTAGGAAGATCCAGTAGCAGTTGGACGTAATGGCCAGGAAGTCGTTGCCCACCATTAGCAGTATGGAGAGGCCGTGGCTGCGGTTAAGTAAGGTCACCAGAGTCCACACCCTTTGATAAAGCTGCCGCACAGCCACCAGTCGCTCCATTGAAGCCGCTGGGGCCTCCGTCTCTGGCTCCGAATCCTGTAGCTGTAGCGTTCGGAGGGCATCGAGCAGCAGTTCCAGTCGCTGGGCAACAATATGCACGGCGGTGAAGATCTGAAAATACCTTAGGCCGCATACGAGCATGGGTAGAAGGTACTGGATCCAGTAGATCGGGAACTGGTGTCCCGGAGCCAGTAGCTTTGCCACCAATATTAGGGTCTGGCTGGCCGCGTAGCCCCACAGCATCCACATTGCCCAGCGGGTGGTGCGACGGCGTAGCTGTCTGCTGTCGACGTTCATCTGAAGGTGCCTGGCCAGCTGCCGGTCGATCTCGGCCAGCTCCGCATAGAAATCGCACTGTGCCTGTCGCTGCCATAACGCCTCGAGCAGAGCAGCCATATGCGCCACCCGTATACCGACCAGTTGGATGAAGTCCACCGTGTGCCCTATGCTGCTGATGGTCGTCTCGGCATTCTCTATACCTCCTGGCTGCTCACCTCCGCTGCTCTCCTGAAAGAGGCCATAGGCCGTGTAGCCGCCGGCCGCCACCAGCACCGTCCAGCCGTAGAGCTCCAGCCAGTGCGAGCGACGGAGGAGTCCGCTTTCCTTGTCTAGGCGCCATTGCCAGAGGTTGCACACCTGACAGACGCGATGCAACGGCCCCAAAGCTCTCAGCGTGTCCATGGCAAGGGCTCGACTATTTGACTGTGTATCTGTGGGTACGAGTGTCCGATGGATATCTAAGTATGTATATCTGTAGCTGGATAGATAGTGAATCGATTATGTTATCAGAATGTGGCAATTATACGCTTGTCACACTAATCAAAAGCACAAATATGTAAATGCTAGACCACCAGCAATCAGCAGCCTGGGCAAGGGCAGCCATATGACCAAATTCCAATCCAATCGATTGCAGTTGCTCCTTCTGAATAAGTTTATCTACTAACTTGCAACTGTAGCCACGAAACGTGCAACTGTTGCCGAACTCCGTCAAAATGTAAATGGTATGCCAGCCAGGACAGCTGCTCTAAGGAAGGACTTCTCGAACATTAAGTACCAATCCATCATTATTAATTAAGGTATTTTTAATGCCAAGCCATCTATCAAGGTGACACCTGACACTTGTCCAGGGTGGGGCTACCTGCAGATTGGGGGTGGGTCGTAATCATTATATACTAAGTTCTATTTTAAAAATTTCAAAATAAATGTATGTATTTTGAATTCTTCGGTGATAATACACAGGTTTATTGATTACACAATGCACAAGCATTTTTGTTGAATGCACCAAACCGACTTTTTGGGATAGATAGGGCTTTAAGCTTGGTCCGACCTACATATGTATATGTTGCTGCAAAGACAATATAAAAACTAAGATGTCTCACGCTCATACAATTCTGTTTTGTAGGGAGCGACGTTTTTACAAAGAGAGAATATACGCGCTGTCTCGCTAGCATGAGCTCCAGTGCACTGCAGTGCGCTCGCAGATCTAAAAATAGAATAAGCTTGCTTGTGTGCGTACTCACAGAACTGAAAGTACGTATGTGTGTGTGTACGCGCTGATTTCTTGAGACACAAATGTATTTGCTTGGAGTTATGTATATACATATGCTAAAAATGTTATATATTTAATAAATTAAACTTTATATGTATATATTTTACCCATTTTGATAATTTGATATTTCGTATATAATCTATGTATAATTTATATTTTATATAACTGCTATATAATTTAATAAGAAAATACAGCAGAACATATGCGTGTGTACGTGTGCAGAGCTGCACACAGAGCTGAGATTTCTTTTGCCAAACATTTTTTTGCTGAGTTTTGCTTATTGACGCGACGCACAAATACCCTACAGACAATTATTTCAACGTGAAGTCTTGTATGACATACATTATGTGTTTTTCCATATTTACATTCGTTCATTATATTTGTTAATGGTACATTAAACAAAATTAGCATATAAAGGATATACAAAATATACAATTTTTTGTATTTTGGGCAAGCGTCATCATAAAATCAGCTCCAATCAATTCTAAAGTAATTGGTGTTTTCTTCGACAGCGACGTCGTTAACAACCAATACAAACAAGCAGACCTACAATATGTGCACACATACAGTTAAAATTCAGCCTCACGTACAGAGGGTTTGCCTCTAGAGCGCTCTCTGTCTCTTTGTCTATCTGTCTCTCTCTTTTTCAATCAGGAATACTTTAAAATTCCTGCCGGAAAAAATCGAGCTGAAAATTTTGTATGGCGCGGCACATCTCAGTGTTCATACTGTCTTTGGTAAACGTTACATCTTAAAAAAAAACTTTTCCATTCTTTTCCGAAGAGACGAACTTGTTTATTGTTCAGATGTTCCTGGTTCAGTAACAGGTAGCAGTAGTGTGATCCAAATGACTGGCGACTATTTATAGACTCTTGTAAGCGCCGCCTAAGATGTGTACTTCGGCATAACGGTAATAAATTGGGTTCGCTTCCGATTGAAAACGAATATTCTACTATTGCCTCGGTTATTAATGAAATAAAATACAACGAACACCGGTTCCCAATTTGTGGGGATCTGAAAATGGTTAATTTTATTCTAGGCCAACAAGGAGGCAACACAAAATATCCGATTACAATGAAATAAAGTTCATTTCATTTTGCAGCAATTTTTTGTTAGAGTAGTGTATTTTTATAGTTCATTCAGTTGTGAGACTCTTCTAAGTGGTTTATTATTATTGGTTCCTGATCCAAGAGGATCTGGTGGTAGTACTCGTGCGAGTACCATGGGTCAAGGGCCAAGTAAAACAATGTTGGATTTTCACATAAATACGTTTATTATAATTTTCAGATTGTTGGTTTTTTTTCTTTATTTTTTTGGAAATAGTTCTGGAGTAAGCATTACTTTGACGTTCATAAAATGTAATACATATACAATACATATATTAATATATATATCGATTTGTTTGTTTATTTCTGGCTAACCTCTCGACCCATGAATCGAATCCACTTTTGTGCTTGCTCTTTTCCCATTCTTCTTCTTCAGTGCTCCTCTGACTTCCTGCCTTAAACTCGTTCCGTCTGCCATCTCTACTATTCTCCTGTTCTCTCTCTCTCTCTCTCTATCTTTTATAACAGCATCTGGTTATATAGCTTTAGATGAAGCTATAACTTTGGATGCAATACACGGAAAGTACTGCTCTGCTGTTCTGCTTTCTGCTTTTCCTGCATGCCCTTTTTCGCTTTTACTACTCGTAGTATAATGACTATATAGAGGGTCTTATACATAATTCTACACACACAAACACGCACATAGAAACAATCAATTGATTGTTACGCTTGAGCGTATGCATGCGTGAGTGTGTGTGTGTGCAGAACTATGTATGGGTGTGTGTATATTTAGTATGTATATTTGATTTAAATCGAAGCTGCTAAAAAGTAAAAGCAAATTCAACAAACAAACTCTCGTGTTAGGTCATACGACGAGTACATATCATATCATATATGCGATACACATTGGGTTTCTTACACTTACAATACGAATATATGTCTGTCTGTATGTAGTATAAGGTATAAGGTATATGATGCAGATACAAATCTCTGTGTTCTGTTCTGTTTGTTCTCTTTGGATATAAGGCAATGAGGGATAAAATGGGGCGCATAGTGCTCGCGACTGCGTATATATCTGATCTTATCGGATTCTACAAATCAAATCGCAAACAATTAGAGGGGAGAGGGAAGATACAATACGCAAGTTTCCGTAGGTTTAACAACACTCACAGACGAGTACATATGTATGTCTCTTAATTGTGTTCCTTTTTTGTTTTTGGGGAAATTCGTTTAGTGAAAGGCAAAAAATATCTTCTTTATTGTGAGAAGAGTTTCCATATAATTTTTTCAAGCAAAAACATCAAATACGCTCAATTATATATGTATATATATTTATGTATATATATTATATATGTATATGTAGTGTTGTATATATGTAGTTCATGTCTATGCATATATGTATGCATCTTAAATATCATGTGTGAGTATCTGTATTTTTTTTTGTAATATATTTTTTGCTTTTTTACCTTGGGGATTTCTTTAATTTCCCTATTTTTTTTTGGTTTTTTTTCGCTTAGCGCACGAATTTTTGGAAAAAATGATTAATAAATCGTCTGCTCTTACTCCTTTTACTCCTTTTTTTGTATGTTTTTTGTTTTTTGTAGTGGTTACACTTTAAATTTAAAATCTTCGAAGCGGCCAAATACGGAACTCAGGGAATATGTCGGATAAACGCTCGAAATCGTATCTATCTGATGTTTGGAGGACGCTCCTCCTGTAAGCCTTGTGTCTGTCTGCGCCTCCTCATCATCTCCTTAGCCTTACGATTGTGTGTATAATTTTCTCACTTAAATTTTGCTTTGTTTTTGTTCCTTATCAAACGTTTGTAGACTGGACGGTTGCCAGTTGACTGTTGTTTGTTTGTTTGCTTGCTTGCTTGTTTGTTGAATCTGTTGCATCTCCTCTTGAAGTTATCCGATCTGTAGCTATTGTATCTGTAGCTTTTTTCTGTATAAGAAGCAACGCAAAAATATACGACGCATATAGCCTAAAAGTCTGTCTGTCGTCAGATATTATTATATCGTATCAATATCAATATTCAATATTCAATTTCAATTTCAATTTAAATTTTTTGGTTCAAGCTAAACGTCTGCCTTGAGTATGGAGTATTTAATTTTAAGTTACTTTAATTTGTCTTAATGTTCTTTGTTCTTTGGACTGTGTTTACTGCTGTGGCCTCGAATTGCTTACTTCTGTGGTTACATAAATCGATTAAAATTTGTCAGTAGTGTGCCTTTGTTTGTTTATTTGTTTGTTTTTTTGTTTGCTTATTTTTGTTTGCATTGCAATATTACTTTGTTTTGTTTGCAAATTTGTTATTCTATGACTATGAAAAAGTAAAAAAAATATAGAAAAATAACCTTCATTCACTTTGTGTACTTCATATTTATTCGTATTTAGTTTTCTTTGCTCATCTCATCATCTCTTCATCTGCTCTTCTATCCTTTTCACAGTATCTGTCTCATCATTCGACCCCAAACCCAAACCTAAACCCAACCCACCCGAATCACAAGCCCTGTTCCAGTTCAAGTTCTTAGTCCCACACTCTGACGCTCCCAATTCTCAATACAGTCGATCGATCATCCCCTCGTAAACCCTATATAGTAACATCAGCATTAACATTATCGTTATCGTCTTCCGTCTGTTGTCGTCGTATTTGTCACTGTTTATCACCATCATCAGCAATCGAATCATTTTCCTTTCCCTTTTCCATCCTTAAACATCTATTCAAGACTTTCAGTTTCCTAGCTACAACATTCAGACTCTGTCCCCAGTCCCAATCCCGGATCCCCGACCATTCCAGACTCTAGTTTCTGCACTTCAGTTTCTCTCCCTCTACTACATAGAAGTGTACGTATATCGTTTTGCTATAGCTTGTTGGATTATAAGTCTTTCTGCGGCTGCCTTAAATAATATAATAAACGAAAACAGAAAACCGAAGGAATTCGATATAAGTGAAAATTAACTAACTGTCAAAGACTTCGGATTTTGGTTTTTTGGAGTTGGAGTATATCTGTTTTTTCTATGGGGGAGGCACATTCAGCAAGGAACAAGGATCTCAGATCTCGGATCAGTTTTGAGGGTTTGAGAGGGTAATCGCTTGCTATCCCAAAGCGTTTGATTAGATATATGTATGTATGTATAGTTCGTATTGGATACACTTCCTTCTAGCAGGTGATTCGTATTATATCGGAAATCGTTCTTACAATGTTATATTAATATTATATATTAGATCGCTCTCTCTCTCTTTTTGTCATTCAAGGAGTTATTCAAGTACATTTATAGTTTCATTATTCATTTTCTTTTAAAATTCAAAATACCTGCATTATGGTGCTGCTATATTTTTTTTGGGGATTCGTAAAAGTGTCGACTAATACAATAAACATGAATAATATCTTCTATTCTTTAATATAGAGATTTTACGTTTTCTTGTTTTTTTTTTCCTGTTTTTTTTTTCTTTTATTGTTTATTTTTTTCCTTTCTTTCGTTTGTTTTCTTTTTTTTTTTGTATATTTTTTCTATACGGTTTTGAAAACTATTTTGATCTTTGGATTACTAGGCAAGGTAGCTCGACGTTATACAATGTAAAAGCAACAAATAATTATCATTCATCATTCAACATTCCACATTATCCTCTTATGAGTAGTTCTTCATTGGGTCTTATGTATCTCTGCTTACGTTTCGCATTTGGTGATTGATTGATTTATTTTTTTTGTAATTAATTTGTTCAAAATAAATATCAATTAATTACTTAGCTTTATTTTCTTGTCTTTTGTGGGTTCAAATAAATTCTGGCAAAAGCTTAATAGACGGCATTGGCAAACAAAATGGCGTCATGCATGTGACCCCTTACTCCGCCATATAAGCTCCTGCTTCTTATTCACCGGTTCCCTTGCGCACGAAACTTGCCATTTTGCATTCGAGTGTGTTGTATCTTTTATCCGTTGCTGTTTGTTGTTCTGGTTCTGATTTTTGTGTTTCAGTCGTCCTTATCATGTCCTGTGTCCAAGTGTGTCTGTTGTTAGAGGCCCAATACCGATCCCCCGCATTATTAATACATATATAGGGAATACAAGGGCTCCGATCCTCCGTCAGTGTTCAGAGTGTTTGCAAAGTGATTTGTGATTGGTTGGTTGTTTTACTGGTTTCTGTTTTAGTCATCGTCGAATGCAATAAACAATCCCGTGGCCTAGAACTCCAGACGATAGGCAGAGCACGAGGTCTCATGATCCTGCAAGTTGATCGTGCAGCGGGAAGCGGATGGCGAGAGATCGATGCGATGCTTGGCCAACAGCTCCTCGTTCTCAGCCACCCAGTAGCCAAGCACATCGGTGTCGTATGTGGGGATGATGGTCACCTCTGTGAATGGGAGTTCAATTAAGTAAACGCTCTACAATATCACCTCCATCCATCACTTACCCAGCTCTTTGTCTTCCCAGGTCTGCTTTGCCTCTAGCAGGGCGTCGTACACCTGACGGCTGGGCTCAGTGCCCGAGAAGACATAGTAGCGTGCACGGATGCGCTTGAAGAAGTCCACATGGGCGTAGTACGAGTTGCCGTTGTGGGGGACATAGGTTAGATCCACATAAACCGGTGCCGGCTTCTTGTTGACCTTGTTCGGCGATTCGCTGCGCTTACGGAGGTTCTTCTCGTTGTTAAGGCGCGTCTTGGTGGCGACAAGACGACGCTCCTTTTTGGGTGTGGTGCGGATATCAGAGCCGCCCTCGACGGGCAGTGGTGCAGGTGAGGGCAGTCCCAGTGGCTTGCCCCACTCCTCCAAGCGATCCTTGGGATCCTTGGGCAGGGTTCCAGAGCCGCCACTGGTGCTGCTGCTACTGCTCGTTGTGGTCGTGGTTGTGGTTGTAGATGTTGTCATGGCTTCTCCATCTCCCTCCTTCTGATCCTTTGATGATTTTTCTGTGGTTGTGGCTGTGGTTTTTGTCTGACTGTCACCCACTGAGCTGAAGCTGCTCTCGGCGATACGCAATCGCTGGACATCGCTGAGTGGGAACCGCTGGCGTTCGGCGGTGCTGGTCACAATCTGTTCGACCTCGTCGGCCTTGGATGGGGAGTAGGAGTACTTGGCGGTGACGGAAGACATTACCTCGGCGCCGCGCGCCTGAACATGCTCTTCGAGCGCCTTCTGAAAGTCTTTATCTGCCTGGTCGAGGAACTTGTGTCCTGCCCAGGTCTGGCTGCTGCTCTCCACACTGTCCGAGGACTGGCTATCTCCTGGCGCCCCAGCGGCTGCTCCCTGGATGGGTATTGGCTCGGTGCAGCTGGGCTTTACATCGAAGGTGTCGGGCAGCGCTCCGTAGAACGAGGTGGCCATTGGATCGGCAGTACGCGGCAGCAGAATCGAGCGTGCCGTCGAATGCTCCTCGCTGCCGTATTGCGGCGGAATGTCATCCTGGCTGTCGTCGGCATCCATGTCGGACCGTTTGCTCACTCCAGAGCTCGAGTGCTGCAGCTCGTAGCTGGTGGCACTTCTGGGCGAACCGGGCAGCTCCTCATCGTCTTCGCTACCCGGAGTGCTGGAACGGTAGCTAGAGCCACGGAGCAGGGCCACCTCCTTGGGCAGAATTTGGTCGCGGTCGCTCTTCTCGCTCTCACTGGTGGTGCGAGTTGTGGTTACGACCACCTTCTCGCTGTCCGGCTCTGAGCTGTCTGTGGTCGTCACCGTCTTCTGCTCGGTGACGATCTCCTTGCCGTCCGAGGAGATCACCTTGGTGACCGTGGTGATTGTTGTAGTAATGATCTTTTCTGTGCTGCCGCTCAGCGCCGTAGTGCACTCGATGCCACGCAGCTCGTGCAGATCGGGTAGTTCGGCTTCGACATCTCCCTGGTCAGCCTCCAGGGACATCTGCTTGAGATCGTCCTTGCTAACGCGCGGGAACGGCGAAGTTGGCTTCGGCGACGACTCGGGCGTCTCAGTGTGCGACTCCCGTCCTAACGGTGTGGGTATAGACTGACTCTCAGAGGTGAGGCCACCGGGACTCGACTTGCCGCTGATATCCTTGGGCGATAGGGGGCCGGATGTTGAAGCGATACTGCCGCCCCCAGTAGCTCCTCCCGATCCCGCCGGCCTTACGCTGGGACTAACAGGTGCTGTCGGAGGCGTCTTGCGGTCCACGGGGTCACTTTGCCTCTCTGCCTGATCCTGATCGATCTGTGTCAAAGTGATAGACTCCACCTTCGAGGCAGTTTTCGAGGAGGTGCTAGATTGCTGGGTGGTGGTGTTGCTACAACTTTGCTGGTCACTAGATTTCAGTAGAGTGGTTGTCTTGCTAGTTGTTGTCTTATCCTTAGATGTGCTCGATTGCTGTTGCTCTTGTTCGTGGTGGCCCTCCTCCTGCTCCTCGAGCGTAGCAATCGACTCGACCTCCTCGAAGGGCTTGTAGATGCTGGTCATCATGATGGTGGCAATGGACTTGGAGCGTGCCTCCTTCACGCTGGTCCGCTCCTCATCCTCATCGCCGTCAATATCCTCGTCCTCCGGGTCGCTGTGGGTCTGGCGACCTTCGCTGGTGTGGCTTAACACTGACTCGCGCCTCGACTCGTCGGTGCCAACGAAAATTGTCCTCTGGGAGGAGGTAGTGCTGGTGCTGCTGGTGGTGGCCTTCTTAAGGCACTCCTCCGCCGTCTTGGAGGCCTCGGCACTAAATGTTTCCTTGGCCGAGACGATCTTTTCCGTAGCCAGAAATTCGGCCACGGTCTCCTTGAGACTCTCATCTTTGGTGGCGCTGCTGCTGGTTGTGCTACTTTCATGGGTCTCCTTTGTTTCCTTGGAGTGGGCTTTCTGGGCGCTGGTTGTCTGGATTTCGCTAACAATGGACTCTGAGGAACACTCTTCGGAATGGATGAGCAGGTCCTCCAGCATCGAAGCGGCTGTGGTGCCTGTCTTCTCTACCAGTTTAAAAAGGCTCTCACTCTCGCTGTCTTCCTTGATGCTGGTGCTGGTGCCCGCCTTCTCAGTGACCAGGCTGGATAGGGACTGGGATCGGGAGCCGTCTTCTACCTTCAGGCTGCTGCTGAGGGACTCGCTGGATTGGAGGGTGGCAGACTCCTCTTTCAGAAGGCTCTGGCTAATAGTGGACTTGGACACAGACACCGATTCGCTGGACTTCTCCTCCTTGGTCTTGATTGTCGTCGAGATAATCGGCGTCTCCTCGTCCTTGGCGCTTATGTGGCTAGTGCTAGAGGGGGGACCCGAGGATTCGCTTTCCTTGGATGACTTGACTTCCTTGTCGCTGATGTGACTTAACACGGATTCGGGACGGGAGGCCTCTTTGGCTTCTTCCTTGTGACTCTGGTGACTCTCACGCCTGGCAGGAGTTGGAGACTTGTCATCTACTGGCTCGGCAGTGCTGCTGAGCTGTGAAGCGGGACGCGACGTCTCCTTCGATGCGACCTGAGACTTATCCTGCTCTTGCTGGTGCTGCACCTCTTCCTCCTTCGCTTGGCTCTTGTGGCTTGCAACGGACTCGGGGCGCGAAAGAATTGATTCCGTGGCTCCCTGTTGGCTGGCTGCAGATTCTGGACGGCTGGGGTCCTTGCTGGCTGCTCTGTCTGCTCCCTCCCGCAGCTGGGCCTTTTCGGACTGCTCGATTTTGTCTTTCTCTTCGATGGAGATGGGCCCGGACTTCTGGTCTGGTGAGGATTTTTCGGATTCTATATCCACCTTCATCACATTTATCTCCAGGGACTCTTTAGTGGGTGTGGAGGCTGTCTTGGGGCTTTTGTCGAACTCCTCCTCTTCGGGATCAGCGGACTTTAACTTCTCTTCCAGCTCCTTCTCATCAAAGTCGGGTATGATGTCGGTAATGTCCTTGTCAGACTTCAGCACCTTGGCCACATCTGCCACGATCTTGAAGACCTCCTCTTCGCGAGGCGACAGCGGACGCACGGGCTGTTGTGGCAGCATCGCAGTCTTCTCGGTTGGTGGGGAGAACCTGTGCTCCTCATCCTCTTCCTTGATGTCGTGCAGGACGGGCTCATCACGCTCACAGATGGTCACTGTGAACTCGGGTGACCCGACGGTGGTGATGTGCGTCTCCCGTAGCTCGGAGAAGCCGCTGAGGTCTAGGCTCCCCTTGGCAGAGGCATCCTCAACTTCGACAACACCTTCAGTAGTAGTTTTAGTGACCAGCTCGACCATTACCTTCTCCGAGACGTCAGTGGCTTTCTCTGAGACCTCTGTTAACATTGCCCCTGCAGTCTCGACAGCAGCATTGATCAAAGATGTCACAGCACTTACTTCGGTGTCAATCACAGATTGCAGCTCTGTCAGCTGATGGCTGCTCTCTTTGCTGACCTTCTCAATAGACTCCACAACTGAGCTGTCAATAGTTTTGACGGTGGTCGCTGTCTTTTGCTCCAACATTTGCTTCACTTCTACTTTGGTGTCCTTGAAATCTAACAAATCAATCAGCACAGTGCTTGCTGGCCCACTTTCTGCTTGGCTGATATGCTTTTCCACTGTTTCAATGGTTTCTTTGAGAGCTTCCAGTATTGGGGAAGCCTCATCCACAGGGCTCGAGGCCGTGTGCGCTGCAGCAGCGGCCTGGGAGAGTTCAGCGGGCTTAGAGATTGGACTAGATCCTGAGGAAGTATCCAGCTGGGCCTTGGAGAAGTCTCCATCGGCTACATCGACCGGACTGGACAGGGTCGGTAGCTTTCCTTTCGCTTCGCTTGTGGTTTGGCTCAGCTCAAGGCTCAAGTCAGCTATGGATTTTGGGCCCTCCTCGATCGGGGACGAAGCAGTTTCAATAACCGACTCTGGCCGTGACGCTTCTTTTGAGGCAGCGGCGGACGACTTCTCATCCTTAACGCTTCCGGTAACCGATGCGGGTCGCGATACCTCTTTTGATGGAGCAGACGACTTGTCGTCGCTCTTTGTACTTTCCGGCTTAAAGCTTTCGGCTACCGACTCGCGCCGGGAAGCCCCCCCAGACTTGTCGTCTGCTGTACTTTGAGGCTTGGGGCTAGAAATCGTGACACCATCGACAGCTGAGTCCGGCCGCGATGTTTCCTTGGAGGCGGCTGTAGGAGATGAGCTACTCTTTTTACTCTCAGCCAGGGAATCCCGACGGGATGCTTCCTTTGATTTGTCATCAGGTACGCTCGCCAGCTCCTCAGTTTCGTCTTTGACGCTCTCTACAGCGGATTCTGGTCGAGAGCCTTCCTTAGAGGAGGCTTCCTTCGCACTTTCCAGCTTACTAGTTTCAGCGGTCGGTTCGCGACGTGATGGTTCACCTGACTTGGCCACTTCACTGCCTTCTTCTGCAGGAGATTCTGGTCGCTCCAAGTCTTTACCAAAAGAGGAACTGGGAGCTTCATCAACGGGACTCGATATAGTCTTCTCTATATCAACTTGGGCAAGCTCAGCGGGCTTTGGAGGGGAAGAATGTTTTGTTGGGGAGATAGTTGCTGCGGCAGGAAAGTCTCCATGAGCCACGTCGACAGGACTAGAGAGCGTGTGAAGATTTCCTTGCAAGTCAATGATCAGGGGCAGAGTTGATTTTTCAGCAAGTTCAAATTGTGCTAAATCTTTTTGTGCCTCCTCAATTGGAGATGATGCAGTTTCCGCAACCGAGTCCGGTTGGGATGTTTCCTTTGAAGGGACTTGAGACGGTTCCTTTGACTTGTCGTCTATCAAGCTTTTTGGCCTCGTAGTATCTTCTTTCAGACTTTCGGTGGCAGATGGTGGCGGCGAGGGCCCACTCTCTCCCTTGAAACTTTCTGCAGGAGAATCTGGTCGCGGCGACACATGCTTAGCGCCAGAAGGAGATTTCGGCGCTTCATCGACAGGAGACGAGACAGTTTCTGCTGTGGTAACTTTCGAGAGTTCTGCCGGCTGGATGGGCGCGTCTGGTTCCGATGAAGTGGGAGGAACTACATGTGAAAAGTCGCCCTGGGCAACATCAACGGGGCTAGACTCTGTAGGAAGCTTGCCAGCCGCAACCCCCAGCAGGCTTAGCGTTAGGTGAGCTTTTTCTATGAATTCGATCTCTGGAAATTCTTTTGGCGCTTCTTCAATTGGCGAAGAGACCGTTTCCCTAGGCGACACGGATGACTTTATATCCTTTTCGTGATCATCAGGAATACTTTCTGCAACAGAGCCAGGCCTTGGAGAAGCTTCCTTTGAAGGAACTGCAGATTTCTCAGCTGCTGATTGCCGTCCAGATGCCTCCCTCGACTCATCCACCACCGTTTCTGTCTTTTCATCTTTGTCATCTTTAACACTTTCGACCACTGATTCTGGTCGAAAAACTTCCTTGGAGGCAAGTGGAGACTTCTCGTCCTTGGCGCTTCCTAATTTAACGTTCTCTGCAACCGATTCACGACGGCTTTCTGGCTTCTCAGCTTCATCCTTGACGCTCTCTGCCACTGATTCCGGTCGAGAAGCTTCCTTGGAGGCAAGTGGAGACTTCTCGTCCTTGGCGCTTCCTACTTTCACGCTCTCTGCAACCGATTCACGACGGCTTTCCGGCTTCTCAGCTTCATCCTTGACGCTCTCTGCCACTGATTCCGGTCGGGAAGCTTCCTTGGAGGCAAGTGGAGACTTCTCGTCCTTGGCGCTTCCTGCTTTGACGCTTTCTGTAACCGATTCACGACGGCTTTCTAGCTTCTCAGCTTCATCCTTGACGCTTTCCACAACCGATTCTGGAAGAGAAGCTTCCTTGGAGGCAAGTGGAGACTTCTCGTCCTTGGCGCTTCCTGCTTTGACGCTTTCTGTAACCGATTCACGACGGGTTTCTAGCTTCTCAGCTTCATCCTTGACGCTTTCTACTACCGATTCTGGTCGAGAAGCTTCCTTGGAGGCAAGTGGAGACTTCTCTTCCTTGGCGCTTCCTACTTTCACGCTCTCTGCAACCGATTCACGACGGCTTTCTGGCTTCTCAGCTTCATCCTTGACGCTCTCTGCCACTGATTCCGGTCGAGAAGCTTCCTTGGAGGCAAGGGAAGACTTCTCGTCCTTGGGGCTTCCTGCTTTTATGCTTTCTGCAACCGACTCACGACGGCTTTCTGGCTTTTCAGCTTCATCCTTGACGCTTTCTACTACCGATTCTGGTCGGGAAGATTCCTTTGAGGCAAGTGGAGACTTTTCGTCCTTGGCGCTTCCTACTTTCACGCTCTCTGCAACCGATTCACGACGGCTTTCCGGCTTCTCAGCTTCATCCTTGACGCTCTCTGCCACTGATTCCGGTAGGGAAGCTTCCTTGGAGGCAAGTGGAGACTTCTCGTCCTTGGCGCTTCCTGCTTTGACGCTTTCTGCAACCGATTCACGACGGCTTTCTGGTCTTTCGGCTTCATCCTTGACGCTTTCCACAACCGATTCTGGTCGAGAAGCTTCCTTGGAGGCAAGGGGAGACTTCTCGTCCTTTGCGCTTCCTGCCTTTAAGCTCTCTGCAACAGATTCTCGGCGGCTTTCTGGTTTCTCAGCTTCATCTTTGACGCTCTCTGCTACGGATTCTGCTCGGGAAGCTTCCTTTGAGGCAAGTGGAGACTTCTCCTCCTTTGCGCTTTCTGCTTTGACGCTTTCTGCAACCGATTCACGACGGCTTTCTGGCTTCTCAGCTTCATCCTTGACGCTTTCTACTACCGATTCTGGTCGGGAAGATTCCTTGGAGGCAAGTGGAGACTTCTCGTCCTTGGCACTTCCTGCTTTTACGCTTTCTGCAACCGATTCACGACGGGTTTCTGGCTTCTCAGTTTCATCCTTGACGCTCTCCGCAACTGATTCCGGTCGGGAAGCTTCCTTGGAGGCAAGGGGAGACTTCTCGTCCTTTGCGCTTCCTGCCTTTAAGCTCTCTGCAACAGATTCTCGGCGGCTTTCTGGTTTCTCAGCTTCATCTTTGACGCTCTCTGCTACGGATTCTGGTCGGGAAGCTTCCTTTGAGGCAAGTGGAGACTTCTCCTCCTTTGCGCTTTCTGCTTTGACGCTTTCTGCAACCGATTCACGACGGCTTTCTGGCTTCTCAGCTTCATCCTTGACGCTTTCTACTACCGACTCTGGTCGAGATGCTTCCTTGGATGCAAATGGAGACTTCTCGTCCTTGGCACTTCCTGCCTTTAAGCTCTCTGCAACAGATTCTCGGCGGCTTTCTGGTTTCTCAGCTTCATCTTTGACGCTCTCTGCTACGGATTCTGGTCGGGAAGCTTCCTTTGAGGCAAGTGGAGACTTCTCCTCCTTTGCGCTTTCTGCTTTGACGCTTTCTGCAACCGATTCACGACGGCTTTCTGGCTTCTCAGTTTCATCCTTGACGCTTTCTACTACCGACTCTGGTCGAGATGCTTCCTTGGATGCAAATGGAGACTTCTCGTCCTTGGCACTTCCTGCTTTTATGCTTTCTGCAACCGATTCACGACGGGTTTCTGGCTTCTCAGTTTCATCCTTGACGCTCTCCGCAACTGATTCCGGTCGGGAAGCTTCCTTGGAGGCAAGGGGAGACTTCTCGTCCTTTGCGCTTCCTGCCTTTAAGCTCTCTGCAACAGATTCTCGGCGCCTTTCTGGTTTCTCAGCTTCATCTTTGCCGCTCTCTGCTACGGATTCTGGTCGGGAAGCTTCCTTTGAGGCAAGTGGAGACTTCTCCTCCTTTGCGCTTTCTGCTTTGACGCTTTCTGCAACCGATTCACGACGGCTTTCTGGCTTCTCAGCTTGATCCTTGACGCTTTCTACTACCGTTTCTGGTCGGGAAGATTCCTTGGAGGCAAGTGGAGACTTCTCGTCCTTGGCACTTCCTGCTTTTACGCTTTCTGCAACCGATTCAGGACGGGTTTCTGGCTTCTCAGTTTCATCCTTGACGCTCTCCGCAACTGATTCCGGTCGGGAAGCTTCCTTGGAGGCAAGGGGAGACTTCTCGTCCTTTGCGCTTCCTGCCTTTAAGCTCTCTGCAACGGATTCTCGGCGGCTTTCTGGTTTCTCAGCTTCATCTTTGACGCTCTCTGCTACGGATTCTGGTCGGGAAGCTTCCTTTGAGGCAAGTGGAGACTTCTCCTCCTTTGCGCTTTCTGCTTTGACGCTTTCTGCAACCGATTCACGACGGCTTTCTGGCTTATCAGCTTCATCCTTGACGCTTTCTACTACCGACTCTGGTCGAGATGCATCCTTGGAGGCAAGGGGAGACTTCTCGTCCTTTGCGCTTCCTGCCTTTAAGCTCTCTGCGACAGATTCTCGCCGGCTTTCTGGTTTCTCAGCTTCATCTTTGACGCTCTCTGCTACGGACTCTGGTCGGGAAGCTTCCTTGGAGGCAAGTGGAGACTTCTCCTCCTTTGCGCTTTCTGCTTTGACGCTTTCTGCAACCGATTCACGACGGCTTTCTGGCTTATCAGCTTCATCCTTGACGCTTTCTACTACCGACTCTGGTCGAGATGCATCCTTGGAGGCAAGGGGAGACTTCTCGTCCTTTGCGCTTCCTGCCTTTAAGCTCTCTGCGACAGATTCTCGCCGGCTTTCTGGTTTCTCTGTTTCATCTTTGACGCTTTCCACAACCGATTCTGGTCGAGAAGCTTCCTTTGAGGCAAGGGGAGACTTCTCGTCCTTTGCGCTTCCTACTTTTACGCTCTCTGCAACCGATTGACGGCGGCTTTCTGGCTTCTCAGTTTCATCCTTGACGCTCTCTGCAGCTGATTCCGGTCGGGAAGCTTCCTTGGAGGCCAGTGGAGACTTCTCGTCCTTTGCGCTTCCGGTTTTTACGTTTTCTGCAACCGATTCACGACGGCTTTCTGGCTTTTCATTTTCATCCTTGACGCTTTCCACAACCGATTCTGGTCGAGAAGCTTCCTTGGAGGCAAGGGGAGACTTCTCGTCCTTTGCGCTTCCTGCCTTTAAGCTCTCTGCGACAGATTCTCGCCGGCTTTCTGGTTTATCTGTTTCATCTTTGACGCTTTCCACAACCGATTCTGGTCGAGAAGCTTCCTTTGAGGCAAGTGGAGTCTTCTCGTCCTTGGCGCTTTCTTTTTTTATGCTTTCTGCAACCGATTCACGACGGCTTTCTGGCTTCTCAGTTTCATCCTTGACGCTCTCTGCAACTGATTCCGGTCGGGAAGCTTCCTTTGATTCAAGGGGAGACTTCTCGTCCTTTGCGCTTCCTGCCTTTAAGCTCTCTGCGACAGATTCTCGGCGGCTTTGTGGTTTCTCTGTTTCATCTTTGACGCTTGCCACAACCGATTCTGGTCGAGAAGCTTCCTTGGAGGCAAGTGGAGACTTCTCCTCCTTTGTGCTTCCGGTTTTTACGCTTTCTGCAACCGATTCACGACGGCTTTCTGGCTTCTCAGTTTCATCCTTGACGCTCTCTGCAACTGATTCCGGTCGGGAAGCTTCCTTTGATTCAAGGGAGACTTCTCGTCCTTTGCGCTTCCTGCCTTTAAGCTCTCTGCGACAGATTCTCGGCGGCTTTGTGGTTTCTCTGTTTCATCTTTGACGCTTGCCACAACCGATTCTGGTCGAGAAGCTTCCTTGGAGGCAAGTGGAGACTTCTCGTCCTTGGCGCTTCCCACTTTCACGCTCTCTGCAACCGATTCACGACGGCTTTCTGGCTTCTCAGCTTCATCCTTGACGCTCTCTGCCACTGATTCCGGTCGGGAAGCTTCCTTGGAGGCAAGTGGAGACTTCTCGTCCTTGGCGCTTCCCACTTTCACGCTCTCTGCAACCGATTCACGACGGCTTTCTGGCTTCTCAGCTTCATCCTTGACGCTCTCTGCCACTGATTCCGGTCGGGAAGCTTCCTTGGAGGCAAGTGGAGACTTCTCGTCCTTGGCGCTTCCCACTTTCACGCTCTCTGCAACCGATTCACGACGGTTTTCTGGCTTCTCAGTTTCATCCTTGACGCTTTCTGCCACTGATTCCGGTCGGGAAGCTTCCTTGGAGGCAAGTGGAGACTTCTCGTCCTTGGCGCTTTCTGCTTTTATGCTTTCTGCAACCGATTCACGACGACTTTCTGGCTTCTCAGTTTCATCCTTAACGCTCTCTCCAACTGATTCCGGTCGGGAAGCTTCCTTGGAGGCAAGGGGAGACTTCTCGTCCGTGGCGCTTCCTACTTTTACGCTCTCTGCAACCGATTCAGGACGGCTTTCTGGCCTTTCGGCTTCATCTTTGACGCTCTCTGCAACTGATTCCGGTCGAGAAGCTTCCTTGGAGGCAAGTGAAGACTTCTCGTTCTTGGCGCTTCCTGCTTTTACGCTCTCTGCAACCGATTCACGACGGCTTTCTGGCCTGTCGGCTTCATCCTTGACGCTCTCTGCAACTGATTCCGGTCGAGAAGCTTCCTTGGAGGCAAGTGGAGACTTCTCGTCCTTGGCGCTTCCCACTTTCACGCTCTCTGTAACCGATTCACGACGGCTTTCTGGCCTTTCGGCTTCATCCTTGACGCTCTCTGCCACTGATTCCGGTCGAGAAGCTTCCTTGGAGGAAAGTGGAGACTTCTCGTCCTTGGCGCTTCCTGCTTTTACGCTCTCTGAAACCGATTCACGACGGCTTTCTGGCCTTTCGGCTTCATCCTTGACGCTCTCTGCAACTGATTCCGGTCGAGAAGCTTCCTTGGAGGCAAGTGGAGACTTCTCGTCCTTGGCGCTTCCTACTTTTACGCTCTCTGCAACCGATTCACGACGGCTTTCTGGTCTTTCGGCTTCATCCTTGACGCTCTCTGCAACTGATTCCGGTCGAGAAGCTTCCTTGGAGGCAAGTGGAGACTTCTCGTCCTTGGCGCTTCCTACTTTTACGCTTTCTGCAACCGATTCACGACGGCTTTCTGGCCTTTCGGCTTCATCCTTGACGCTCTCTGCAACTGATTCCGGTCGAGAAGCTTCCTTGGAGGCAAGTGGAGACTTCTCGTCCTTGGCGCTTTCTGCTTTTATGCTTTCTGCAACCGATTCACGACGGCTTTCTGGTTTCTCTGTATCATCTTTGATACTCTCTGCCACGGATTCTGGACGCGATGCTTTCTGTGAGGCGATGGGAGACTTCTCGTCCTTGGCACTTCCTGCTTTTACGCTTTCTGCAACCGATTCACGACGGCTTTCTCGTTTTTCTGTTTCATCCTTGACGCTCGCTGCCACTGATTCCGGTCGGGAAGCTTCCTTGGAGGCAAGTGGAGACTTCTCGTCCTTGGCGCTTCCTACTTTTACGCTTTCTGCAACCGATTCACGTCGGCTTTCTGGCCTTTCGGCTTCATCCTTGACGCTCTCTGCAACTGATTCCGGTCGAGAAGCTTCCTTGGAGGCAAATGGAGACTTCTCGTCATTGGCGCTTCCTAATTTTACGCTCTCTGCGACTGAGTCCCGACGGCTTTCTGGTTTCTCGGTATCATCTTTGATACTCTCTGCCACGGATTCTGGACGCGATGCTTCCTTTGAGGCGATGGGAGACTTATCGTCCTTGGCACTTCCTGCTTTTACGCTTTCTGCAACCGATTCACGACGGCTTTCTGGCTTTTCAGTTTCATCCTTGACGCTCGCTGCCACTGATTCCGGTCGGGAAGCTTCCTTGGAGGCAAGTGGAGACTTCTCTTCATTGGTGCTTCCTGCCTTTAAACTTTCTGCGATCGATTCACGACGGCTCTCCAGTTTTTCGGATTCGCCTGCCGCAGATACTACTCGGGAGGGTTCCTTAGAGGTAATTGGTGACTTCGCATCCGTGATGCTCTCCTTTCGAGATGATTCTTTTTCCTGCTTTGAGGCTTTGGCTTCCTTAGGTTCTTTTTCTGAAGGAGGTGGTTCCACTTGCTGCTTATCAAGCTTCACTTCCACTTCAACCGCTTCCTCAATGGTGGCAGGACTCTCCATGGAGACTGTGTCCTCGCGGTCTTTGGCCTTTGGCGATGGTGCGATTACAGGTCCAGTCATATGAGCAGGGAGTTCATCTTCGGAAGTAATGTCACTGGTTTCCTTCTCTTCGGGGGTGCTCGCTGACTTCTTTGCCTCTTTCTCAGTGATGATCGTTGCCTCTACCTTCGTTTCGTTCTCTTGGATCTTCAGGGCTGTGACCACCTCTATTTTCTGCTCCACCTCCTTCTGGGTCACCTCCTCCGCTTGCTTCTCGACCACGGCTGCTGTTGGGCTTGTGGGTTTGTCTGCTTCTTTGGGAACACCTAAATCTTTGTTAGCTTCCTGGGCATCTTCAGCCTCTTCAGGTTCCTTGGTTTGCTTTTCGTCGTCGGTTTCCTTTTCTTCCTTGGCGGACTCTTCCTTGTGCGAAATGCTTTTGGCGCCTATATCCTGGCTGTCCTTCTCGTACAGGCCCAGGTCGGCCTCCTCATGGACGGGCAGGTCGGCAACCTCATCGGGCGTCTTGATAACATCCCTCATTAGGTTCTGCTGCGCCTCAAAGGTCATCTTCATGGGCAGAACTCTATCTCCGGATTCAGGGAGCTCGGCAGCCATGACTGTGGTTTTCGCATCCTTGGGAACCACAACGGCGGCGATGGCAGCGGCCGCGGCAGCTGTGCCCGCAGCTGCATCGGGCAGTGTTACTCTGGCAACAACGACTGCTTCTACTTCTTTGGTTTCCTCCTTGACGTACTTCTCTTCGATGACTAGGTCCTCCTTAATCTGGTCTAGAGGAATGCGCTCGTCCTCGGGTAGGGTAGGGGCTGTGGTTGCGCCTGATTCGATGGTAGCGGAGAACTTTTCCTCTGGAAGACTTTCCTGCAGGTTAATCGGTAGGGCTTCAGGCGCCTCCAAAGGTTCGTCCTTAGTGTCCGAAGTCTTTTTACTGATCTTCTCCTCAGGCGTGGGCGAGGATAGCTCTTCCTCGGGCTTCGCCAGCTGCTCCTCGGTTCGTGACTTGACAATGTCATTGGCCGATGCGATAATCTCCTGCAGCTCGGCCTTGATCTCCCCCTCAGCGGTAAGATCCTCGTGTCTGGCTGATACGGCTGCGGCGGCACCGCTGCCTTCCAGTCGGGCTTTGCGCTCGGCGGCTTCCACCTTCGCAATGGCGGCCTCGATCTCCTCCTCCGCGCTCTTCTTGCGCTTCTTCTCGGACTCTTGGGAGTCGCGCTGATGCTTCTGTATCTCCTCCTCCTTAGTAATGCTGCTCTCCTGTTCTATGATGGAGTCCTCAGTGTACTGCTCCACCTCCTCTTTCTCGATGATCAGGTACTCCTCCTCCTCCTCGGCCTCAGTGGTGCTGTCCTGTTTGGCCATTTCCCGCAGCTCGGCCTTGATCAGTTGCTGGCGCTTCATCTCGTCCCGACTGAACACCGCCTCGATCTCGCGCACCACCTCCTGCTCCTCTTTGAGGTCGTCCAGCTCACGCTGCTTCTCTGCATCGAGCTCCTGGGAGGCGGACAGCTCTTGCAGCTTCTTGGCAGCTGTCGCATCGTCGGCCGATGGCGTAGACACGAGACTCGAATCCGTGGTTCCACCCTTGTCCAGGCGCGCCTTCTTCAGGTCCGCTGCTTTCGGCTTGGCCTGCTTAATGGGACTGCCTGGTGCCGGTGCCCGCTTCGAGGGAGACACCCCACGGGGTCGTCTTGAGATGGGCTTCCGTTGAGCCGCCGCCTGCGTCGTCGCCTTGGACTCTGCTAGACTCTGCTGCATCTTCCTTTCAGTGGTAGCGCCGGCTGTGGCTGTGGTGGTAGTACTGCTGCTGGTAGCACGCCGTGTGGTGGCACTGATGGCCGTCTGACGCCCTGCGGCCGCCGCTGCTGCCTGCTGCTTGGACTCCAGCACCTTGCGGTTGTTGGCCTCCTTGGCACTCTTGGCAGGGGTGCTGCTGGGGCTGGACTTGGTGGCCGGGCGGGCCATCGACTTGTACTTGCCGTCACGCGAAGCGTTCGCACGGTACGCGGGCGTGGCAGTGGGCGAGCTCTTCTTCTCGTCGCGCTTCACCAGCTTGCGGTCCATGGACTTTGGCGGCTTCGTGTCGATCCTGGAGCGCACCACGGGCTTCACTTCGGCACGTGGTTTGTCCAGTTTGCCCTTAGCTGCCTTTCCAGTTGCTTGCTTGCTGCTGGATGTGGCATCCGCAGAGGTTGCCGTTGCCCCCTCCACGGCCACGGCATCGACGGCATCCTTGGACGGTGCTGCTGTTGGCGCCCCCACCTTTTTTTCCTCATCTTTGTTGTCCTGCTCGGGCTTCTCCTGCTCCCCAGTCTCCTGTTCAGGTTCTGCATCGGCCTCGGCCTCCGCTGGCTCGGACTCCGCAGGCACTGCCTCATCCCCAGTGTCTGCTCCTTGTTCCGCCTCCGGCTCCACATCCGTGTCCATGGAATCTGCCTTGGTGCGGGCTATCGAGGAGGCAGTAGTGGCAGAAGCAGCCGCCGCAGCAGCTGTAGCTGCTGCTTTGGCAGCTTCCTCCTTGGCCTTATTGTCCTGCTGCTGGTGCTGCTGCTGGTGGTGCTGGACGGCAACGGCGGCACTGGCGACGGGTCCAAATTTGGAGATTGGCTTATAGCTGGCGCTTGGTGGTGCTGGCGTGGCCTCTATGGCAGACTTGAGGCTCTTGCGAGTGCTGGCGACTGTCTGGATAGCTGGAGCAATGGACTTGGCTGTGCACGTGGAGTGCTTCATGAACTCAAGATGCTTGAGCTTTTCGAGGCCTTCTTGGATCTTGAAGTCAGGCGTACTGCCGGGGAACAGGATGCGGGTGATGGTGTCGTCTGGGTTGGCGGGCTGCCACACGAGCAGGGCGCAAATGGATACTAGATTTTGCAGCGGAAAGTTGAAGTCCTTTGAGTCGCGGGCGGCAAACAAACGCTGGTCGCCGGCATTCCACTTCTGCATGAACTCCTTTACCTCCTTGGAGTCACGGGCCGGACTGATCACGTACATGTCCAGTGTGCCGTGGCCCACTTTGTGGTATAGATTGATCGGCTCCTGGTTGCGGTAGCAGCTCTGCGGCTTCAGATCCAGTGCCTTCAGGTCACTCACGATGCCATGGCCGCGCTCGAACAGGTCGATCAGCAGTGGATTGCGATCCTTGTCACCGTCGGGACTGGGCAGTCCCTTGCGGTCAGGTACATTGCCGAAGAAGTGCCCGATCTGGGGATAGACGTGCGAGTCCCGCTTCCGGGAGACCACCGCCCCGAGGCCCTGCACATTGCTATTGTTCAGGCGCGTCATCAGCACAGCGTCCAGTCGGTCCAGATGGCGGGCAAAATCCCAAAAGCATGCCTTACGATTGAAGCCACCATCCACTGTAATGGAAGGGCAAGGAAGAGCTTAGCTTGGGGCGCACTTTTTGAAGGCTTCCAATACTCACCCAGCATATTAAAGCCGTTGATTCCAAAGAGAGCCGCATCGCCTTGGCCGCCGGGGAACACATAGAGCGTGGGATGCGTGAAGCGAATGTTTCCCACCACATCTGATGTCTCGAGCAGCTCCCGCAGAGACGTGGGCATCACCATGGGCGCTAGGTAATCTGCGGGAGGGTAATCAGGGAATCAGAATCGGGGAAGCACCAGACCACACATCGTCGGCGGAACTCACCCAAGAACCCATTGATGCACTCACTGCTGGTGTCGAGCACATCCACGGGATTGATGCGGATTTTGCATTGACGCGCGAATGATTTCTCCGGCAGCGTGTGCCACAGGCCCGCATCCGCGCAATGGATGTTCATGGTGATGGTGTCCGCGTAGGCGCGTATCACCCGTTGTACGTCGTGCTCCTGAAACGCCTCCGCAAAGTCGGCCACCGAAAAGGTTCCATCCTGTAAAGTGATCCATAAGGCGTAAGCCTGCGTGGTAATCCACTTCCCCAGTAAAAACACCCACCTGCAGTATCCAGGAACCATTGCCGCTGAAAGTGTAGCCGGCATGGATGATGTGCCGATGGCGGGTGAAGCTGCTGAGCAGATTGCGCATGCACTGGATCAGCGTATTGTACTGCGGATGGATGAGCACCTCTGTCACCAGATTCTCGCTGGCATACTGTATGAGACGTTCACCTGTGGATTGGCATTAAGGATTGTCATTTAATGGGAGGCATCCTTTACTTTCAAAGGGAGAATATTGCTACCCCAAAACCCCTTTTTGCGTGACCTCATTCCGTAGTCGCTCGCACCCTCAGACTTTAATGAATCTATAGCCTAAGGGGCTTTGACAGACGCTTAATGGGCTACGGGCACGGACTTGGACTCGAGCACGCACACAAAATCAAGTGGATTTCAATTGTGGGGCGATGTTGGGAGTCTGCGTACCTCCCCCATAAACCCACATCCTGTCTCACGATGCTGGGGAATTATTTAATAAATCTTTAATTTAAATGCTTTAATTAAGTGGTCGGTCGCTGGTCGGTCGCTGGTTCAGGTGCGACCTTGCTGTCGACCTTGGCATCTACTCTCTACACACCCCCTCCCTCTCTGACCCTCCACGCCGTCCTCTCTGATGATGAGGATAATGATAATGATGTTGCATATGATGACGTTGGCTCTTTTTCCCCGAATCCTGGCCCCCCCAAAATGGTTTTATGGGCCATGGTATGCGTACCATACGTAAATAATTTACGCATTTTCCGCACTAAATAGTCGTTGACAAAGAGCCAACAGGCAGAGCAGTAGAGTGGCAAAGAGACAGAGGGGGGGTGTAAAGCGGGGGTTGGTGTAGTGGCAGGGTCAGCGTGAGGCAAGCTTTCGCCCATGCAACGCCCACGTGTATATGGCAGCGTGTGGCAGAGGCAGCGAGCGGTCAAATGTGCTCACGTACGAGTAAAAAAATACAAGAAGAGCCTTAACGGGGGTGCACTTCCTATGGCTTCTACCACCCACCACCCCCCCCCCCCCCCCCCCCCCCCCCCCCCCCCCCCTCTTCCGCTCTTTCTCTTTCTCTTCCATCTCTCTCTTTCTCTATCTCCATGGCTGTCTCTCTGTCTGCTGTCTACTGTGTGTATATGTTTGGGTGTGTATGTTGTGTGTGTGTATATCCCTTGTGCTTTTTATAAATGATAATCTTTACGGGGCCCGACCTGCGTGTGCGATGGCTTATATATTTATCGCATGGAGCCATGTAGCAGCACACGAAATGTTTGTGTGCATGACACCCCGTTTCTTGCCACTACCACTGCCACTGCTCCAGGACCCACCCACAGCCAGGACCTGTGCGTATACGCAATACCCATGAATTAAGGTTGCCATCTGCCATACCCTACTTCCATCTCTGTGTGTCTGTCTGCTCTGTCACTTGCACACTCGCATAATCGTAAGAATGTATAGTTTATAACTAGGCTGTAGGACACCCAAAGGACATGCCCTGAAGAAGGTGGCATGGCCAGACATTAGCATCTTGTTGGGCTCTCCCGTTCTCCCCGTCGATATCCCTGAAGAACACAGTAAATGGAATGCCAGTCGTGCTTCAGATTGCAATAAACTTCAATCTAAAAGTGAATGCCAGTCTGGAGGGAAATTCGTACGCGCTTTTTGCGAGGACAACAGGGAAATAAGTCAGAGAGAACGAGAGCGAGAGCGAGAGAGAGAGAGAAAGAGAGACTTCCATCGATATTAAAAGCAATTGGAGCTAGATTTGAACGACAATCGAAACTGTAATTGGACTTTCGATAGAAATGAAAGAAGGGCACTGGCATGGCAGGTGACACTCTCAAAGCAGGCTACTCGGATCAGTGGCTGGACTTTAAGACCACTTGAAGAGTCGGAATCCAAAAGTTAGTGCCACAGCCACCACACACAATGAAAAGTTGCATCAAAGTACTTAAAGCAATGCCCCCACAGTGCCCCAGGATGGGGGCCACAGCCCAGGACACAGTACGGCACTTGGCAAGTCATAATGGCAGGGACGTCGGAGGGGAGAGCTGCAGTCCCTGCTGTTTTGCGAGTGGGGAAGCTGTAAGGCAGACCAGTAGATGATCCTTCCTCTGCACCTAACCAAAGTCGCAACATGGCGCCAGATTAACCGTTAATAGCTGTGCTTCGCTACGGCCAGAGATGCCCCAACTTTTGAAACAAACGAGGGGGAACGTTGTGAGCCGCGGCAAAGGCCGCGGCTCTACCTTATACCCGGTACTTAGTCAGTATACACATACATATGTACATACATATATGAGCTTGCGATTTATGCAATTTATTATATGTTCGCAAAAGGGACAAATTAAATTTTGGGCAAAAAATAATATTTCCAAAATGAAGTCAAATCATTTTTGGAATATTATACATGTTTTCAATTTAGTTTGCATATGCTTTTTACATCTGCTTCTAAATTTCTACATGACATGTATAACTACATATTTGAGACGTACAAGTGTTTGCGACAGAGAGAGAGGGAATGAGTCAGCGCTTGGCAGGCGTTGCGTAGCCACTGAAATTTAATTTGTTTCTTCTGGCCATAATATTGATTCGACCTGATCCATATTCGGCAATCTGGTAGATATGGTAATTTTCCATGATTCTGCGTTTTTGGTTTTCCCGTACCTTAAAAATTGTGGATTCCACAGATTTTCGTCCTTTGTGGGGGCGGAAGGAGGCGTGGCAAAATTTTGAAACAAACTCGTGCTGGTTTGATGTCACAGGAGCTTGGATAGAAAGTTTGGTTGCTCTAGCTTTTATAGTCTCTGAGAACTAGGCGTCAAAAAATACGAATGGGCAAAGCAGATGGGGTCGCGTGTGAGAGAGAGCGAGAGGGAACGATGACTTTCGAAATGGTTTTCTTCATTGTAGCTATAATAATCATCTGATCTAATCCAGATTCAACACTCTGATAGAAATGATCATTCGCTATAATTCTGCGTTTTTAGTTTTCTCGTATCTTCAAAATTGTGTGTGCCACAGACTTTCGTTCTTTGTGGGGGCGGAAGGGGGCGGGGCGAAATTTTGAAATACACTTTGAGTAGTGTGATAACACAGGAGACTGGATACAAAACTTGGTTGCTCTAGCTTTAATAGTCCCTGAGATATAGGCGCAAATGAAGACGGACGGACGGACGGACGGACGGACGGACAGACGGACGGACGGACGGACAGACAGACATGGCTATATCGACTCGGCTATTGATGCTGATCAAGAATATATATACTTTATGGGGTCGGAAACGCCTCCTTCTGGGCGTTACACACAACCGTTATCCCCACAAATCTAATATACCCCTATACTCTTCGAGTACCGGGTATAAAAACGAGAAACGGAAAAAAACGCAAAACAATTTCCATAACAGGCGGCAGGCGGAAACTTTTTGTGTTTTTTATGATTTTATATATATTTTTTTTGGTTTTTTTTTATTTGACTCCAAAGTAATTACAGTAACGGGCGTCGGCCAGCCTTTATGCCCTCTTCGGCTTCCTCTCCTCCACCTACTGCACATGCTTTACTCTCCTCCACCCCAAGGGCCAGAAAAAAGTTTCCTGTCAAACCAACGCGCACGTGTATAAAAAAAGTTTGAAAATGACCTTTCGCACGCCGAAAAACCCCCAGAACCTCTTTCCTCTTTTCATGCTTTCCCTTCGCCCAAAAGCAGACTACGAAAAAGGCAGAAAAATGTGTTAAAATTAAATAAGAAGGCAGGCGCATTGAATGCGAATTTCGAGCTGTCGAACCAAGGACTAGATCTTTCAACCATGGCATAGGTTTGAGAAAAGCTAGGAAGATGGAGGAGAATAGGTTCTGAGAACAGGAGATACGGTTGAGAACAGCGTAAGAGAAATAAAAAAAAAAAATATTGAAAATGCGCATTAGATAATCGAGTTCAAAAGAGTTCGAAAAAGAGAGCTGAAGAAACCAGGGCCATACACCCTGGGCGTCGTAACACCTAAAGGCGGCCCTAGAAGAAACGTCCCCAAAGGTCGAAGATTGATTATTTCGAATTTTATTCGTATACAAGTCCTAGTATTCACGTATTCAGTATTCAGATTATTACCTGTTTAAGATATACCTTATGGTGAAGAATGGCACACAATTCATACGAGTAGGCCTTGTCTTTGGCATAGAGGTAATTCTGACCATAGACCAAAATTGGACATAAATATTGAAACATCCACGTTGCTTGTATTCCCCAATTACGAATATTACCATTTATCCAGAAACGTTCACACTATAGCATTATAGAATCCATCCCTCATTTCATCAATTATACTGTGCGGCATTGATTTTGTACTTCTCTCTGGGACAAAAATTAGATTGTAGTCACTGCTGAGTAGATCATCAAATTTGCAATATGACTTCAAACTCTAACTAATAATTGCTCACCTTTAAAAATCTTTAGACAATTTTAATGATGGGTAGCTTTTTTTGTTGGGAATAAATCTCACTAAAGAACTAAAGTATAAATGGCATAGTTAAAGAAATATGAAAAATGGTTGGAAACTTCAACTTTGGCATGACTGTCGATACAACCAATTTATCTGAACGATTTTTTTTTCCGCAGTGGTATGCTCTTAGATACAATAACTATGGATTATGGAAGTTCAAATGCGCTGTCAATGGATGATGGGCCATCCGCTTATGGCGCTCCGGCAGTAGAGCCAATACCCATTGGCCACTAATCCCCGGGAAATATGATGATATGATGATTTTTTAATTAGCGGTTACAGCCGCTCCTCATGACAGGTCGTTCGGCACGTGGCTGGAATTTATTATTGACCCGATGGCGATATGCCGTGGGGCCATCATTAATCAGTCGGGTAACCGCCTGGGCAACACATAATATGCCGGAATTATCTCTGGTCTTGTCTATGGTTTCTGGTTACGTAAAGGTGTGGACAGGGTAGAAGGATGGATGGATGGATGGCTGCTGTGGATGGATGCACAGGATTGGGCTGGTGGTTGGGTTATCCTGTTGAACACGACCGATAAAATGTTTAAACGTCTAGCGGTGTGTTACCCTCCATTCTCCACTGTAGCCTGTCACTGCTCTGCCGCACTGCCGCACTGCCGCTCTCCTGTTTGCCTGCTGTCTCCCGCGTCCTTGCATAATTAAAAGGATGCCCGCGCAAAGATTCTGTCGCTCTCCCGCAAATGACATACGTCAGCTGTTCTGTTGTGTCCTGTCCATATGGCTTGATATTAATTGATGCCCTGTCACCATGAGACCATCATCACCATCCAACAATGCAAGGAGGACGAAAGACGAAGCAGGGAACGTTGGTTGGTGGATGGGAGGGAAGGTCGATTTGAGGAACACTTGTAATATCTATTGCTGCTGCTTGTTCCCCTCATTCTTCTTGTCAGGCACATCACCATACTTTTATTTGCTTATCGCTGGGCCCAAGCAGTAAAGTAGTTCCTCCTTCTCCTTTTCGTATCACTTCTCTCATATGCAAATCATGTCCATCCATCTATTCTGTCTGTCTAGCTGTGTGTGTGTGTGGGTGTGAGTCGCTTTCGCTGTCTCTCTCTCTCTCTCTCTCTCTCTCTCTCTCTCTGTCCCCTATTCTCTCAATGTCTATCTCTTTTTCTCTTTTCTCCGTCAGTTAGTCACTCTGTCAGTTTCCTATTTGCCTAACTTTTCAGTCAGTGGAGATGGAAATGGCTATGGAAATGGAGGCGTGTGCTCTCCTACTCATCTCTCCCTCTACTTTTACCTTTTCCTCTTCCTGCTCTCTCTCTGTCTGACTTGAATTATGCATGAAACATACAAACACCCACACACACACACGCACACACACACATAGTCATTGTCGATACGGCCTTGTAGGCGTGTTCCTCATTCTCCCTCACTCGCATTCTCCCACTTTCTCCTCCAAGGCATGGCATGGACCCTGTCTATCTATCAATTTTGCATACGTTTTATCTCAAGAATTTCTATGGGTTTTCAGGTTATGTTGGGTCGTGATACGACTCTTTGGCATCTGCCTTTCCTTGTGACAATCCCCACGCACTTCATCCTCTCCATGCAGTGCATCCTTTTCAATGCTTATGTGGGTTTTGGCTTACGGACGAGAAATAAGAATGTGTCCAAATCCCTGATGATCCGTAGGCAGAGTGGAGAAGTGGTACACACTTGGAACAGCAAATTGGCTGAAAGATGAGTGATGTGTGGCAGTGGAGACAGAACAGCAAAGGAACAGAAGTTAGTGGAGGGACCAGAGAAGGAACAGAAAGTAGTGGAAAGTAGTAGTAAGTGGAGAGTGGAAAATCAAAAGTGGAAAAAAGAATCGAGTAGAATAAAGAGAATTGAGAGAAGTAGAGCGAGTGGCGAGCATTCAGAAAAAAGAACTAGAGGTCATAGCTAGGAACATATGTGTCGTTGGAAGAAGTCATAGAACGAGTGTGACTACAGAATAGAGAGTGCGACCAAAGACGAGCGAGTGTTTTGAGATGGCATCAGCACGAGTCGAGCGAGTAAGACCCCTAGCCATGTACCTCCTTGCCTTGTGGGATGAAAGTGAAGTGAAATTTTGATGAAGCATCATGAATCGAGTCTATTGTTTCTAACGATTGCAGAAATGCGAGTGGCGACTGGCAACTATCGAGATGAGTAGCGAGTGAGGTTTGTCAGTTGGAAGAGTGTTGTTCCCAATGGAACCCTAGCGAGTGGCGAGTGAAAAACCAACAGCGACAACCGCAAAACTTTCAAGGAATCAATCACTCGAACAGCAACTTTCACCTTTTGTTTCTGGTCAAGGCTCATAGTTAGAACCCATTGGAGGGTCACCCATGGGAGCGTTTTCTTGATGAGGAGCACTTTTAGAGCACAGCGCACCTGCTGCAGAGTTTCAAAGTTCTGCCTGTCCGTCCCACGAGAAAACTTAAGTAAACTGTGCATCAAACTCAATTTTTACTGGAGAAAATGCAAGTCAGGAACTTGGGACTTGAAGGTTGGGGGGGGGGGGCTTATAATTCTGCTATGGATGCTGGAGGAGAGTGAAGGAAAGCTATAAAGAATGAATTATGCGCTTGTTAACGAATGTTTGTAATTGCTGGAAAAGTTTCCATCCACTTCTACCCTGTCGCCTCTTAAGTAAACGAGTATCTCCTTTGGCAGTTGTTCCGACAACTGCCTCCTCCTTCTCCTCCTACTCCGCACGAAGGCAGGCAGCACGCACGACGGTGGACAAATCGTGGACCAGGTCCTTGGGCTAGGAGCAGGAGCGCCAGGACGAAACACAAAGCGCTCGCTGAAGCGAATGCATTCTGTGCATTCTCAATCGCCCCTCAAGAGCCTTCGCCCTGCGGCCTTCAGGATCTCTGCCACTGCCTTTGCTTCTGCTTTTGGCTCTGCTTATGTCCATACTTATGCTCGGTGCGGCATGCGGCATGTGCCACTATGGCTGTGTGACTGTGGCTGTGTTGCACCATCATTATTGGGCTTGGACCGCTGCGTTCTGAAGCGAGCGGCACTTGAGAATTTTGTTTGAGTAGTTTCAAAACGAAATGCGATTGCAAATGCAAATGGAAAATGAAAAAAAAAATCGCTGGCGCTGCCAAGTTTTTTCATGCCATTGTCCGCGCGGCTGAATGGGAGCGCATTGAGCCCAGGTGTTGCACTTAGCATTTCCTTCAAGGACAACGTCAGAACAGCACCAGCACCGTCAGCTGCAGGCAATACCCCAGGAACACGCCTTATCAGTGCCGTAAGTACTTTGTGGCTTCTCTTCTGCTAAGTTCGTTACCTGCTCTTTGGAGCATTGGGGTATGGAGAAGAGCATTGTCTCAAGGAAAAGGTTCCGCCTGAAACCTTATGGCGGAATGACGGGTGTTTCATTTCGTGAAAACCCATCAGGGTTATAGTATGATCAAACTCAAAATTGTTTAAGTTTCAAGTATGGAAGCACAGCATGTGACAGGAGATCTACAGGGGAATATTGCATGAATATTATTGTCCATAGTTAAATATAGAATTGATGAGTTGTCAATCTATAGAAGTCAGTGGCCACAAGAGGCATTATCCTTTTTAAAGTGATTACACACCAATGTGATGCTTCAAACCAAAAGATACAAGAGGAGGAGGGAACACGCAGATGATTTTGCAGAAGAGCCAATCGAAAGATGATTCGAATCTCAGTCAATCTCTGCGTCAACTTTCGGAGTCCCTGTCTCGGTAATCATCTCCAAAGCCAGGACTCAACGAAGTGCGCAAACAACAAACAATGCGCCATAAAAGCAAACAGAGGAGAGATGACAGCAAAGAGCGAAGACTGGAGATTGGTGAGTGAAGAGAGGGGGAGGGGGAGGGAGAGGGAGAGAATGGCTTGCTCACCGTCGATGCACTGGAAGCCACTTGAATGCATTTCAACAACGTTTTAGACTAATCCGCAAAGACAACAGCAGCAGCGACCAAGCCCCAATGCAAGCCTTGGCTCTTGCTCTGCCTCATTGTTCCATTCTGCCTCTGTCGATAATGATGTTGATGATGATGATGTTGCTGCCGGCGTTGTTGCACTTGGGGCAAATGAAAATACAGCCTCTCGTTGGATTTATCACAAAAGCCAGAACGACAAAACAACAAAAGCATGAAAGCATTAAAGCGTTGAGTTTTCGTTGGCTTTTGTGCATTCAATTGTTGGTTCTCTCTCCACATTTCCCCGCTCGCTTTGGGGCACACACCCTGCTCGTTTTGGCTTATGGCTTACAGATGCACACTGCTGCTCCTGCTGCTGCTGCTGCTGCTGCTGCTGTTTGCAAAGACAATTGTCATAATAATTCGTTAGGATAACTTTGTAATTTGCCACAGCTTCTGCTCTTCTGATGATGAACTCTCGATGAAGTGAAGGGTTTACTGAGATGCCTGCCCCTTACCATCTAGTATACTTCTACCGATTGGTAGGGCACTTCGAAGGCTACATATTTAGAAAGAGAAAAAGCGAGGAAGATAGCCTTACCGTGACGTGCCTCCTCGCCCTCGGGCGCATGTTGTGTTATTGTATTGAGCTCCTCCTCCAAATCGACGTGGCAGTCAGATACGTCCCAGGAGAGGAATCCTGCAAAATAGAGAGAAACAGAGAGAAAGAATAAGAGATATGCATGTTTGAAAATACAATTTGGAATTGGTTTCAAGGGGATAAAGTTTGAGAGCCAGAAAGGACAGACCAGAAAGAAAACGAGTACTGCAATCAAATCTGAATGCATTTTTTATTTTATTAGAATTCGATTGTGAACATGACAGAGGGCTTTTAAAGTAAAGTAGTTGTTAATATGTTTATGCCACAAAATGCATCTTTTTATGCCACACAAGCCATCTGATTCCGATTTAAATACATATTTTTGCTTTTGCTGGAGTCTGAAAGAAGGCATTTCCACATTTCGTTTAGAAATATGGATGCGGTGGGGCCAAAAGGTCATCATGGTTTTCCCCTCTCGGCAGCCCACTCATCCATCACTTGCGAGGGAGTCCTTGTCCTTCAGTCCCGAGTTCCTTACATTAGTTTATGCATTAATTTTGTGTAATAATTATACACAGTGTCTGCAAATAGTAGTTGGCTCTCAGTAGTTTTTGATAAATGAGCAGCCAGGGGTAAACAGAGAGAGCGAGGGCGAAAGCGAGGTCGCATTACGCATACGCCACGTTGGACATAGACCCCGCACACTGGTCGCCTCTTGATATTTGTTTAGATTTGTTTTGTGCCCTGGGCCCACTCTCACTCCTAATCCGAATTCCAATCCCACGTTGCTACCTCCTCCTCATGCTGCTGCTGCTGCTGCTCCAGTTGTGTATTATGTCATTTGGTCAACAAATTAAGTCAGCAATCGCCCCTACCCTACCTTCCCGTACAGGGTGCTCCTCTTCCATCATCAACAACTTTTGACGTGAGTATTTGCAAACTCTGAATACAACAGCTAGAGAGTATGAAGGCCGTCTTCGGGGCTCGAAGCGTTGATAATCTGCCAGATCCATTATTCCACAACTTATTCTCCCCCAAAAAGAAACGGATTTTCTTTTAAAATATCCTAAAGCCATAGAATATGTTCCCCCTTTTTTTGTGGTAAATCCTAAAATCTCTGGTCAGCAGGAAGCGAAATCAGTTAAAAATTATAATTGTTTTTACCGAAAAATATCCTTGAATCGTAACATTTGAATATTTTTTGGTGGATATGGACAGATTATCCTTAATTAGTGTACATATTGGTATATTTTATTCTGTCTGCGGCTGCGTGGGCAGTGGCTTTGCCACGTGATCGGTGGGGATATACAGCTCCCGAAGAACAGGTGCTGCCACTAAAGTGGCATACCGCTGACGGTAGGTTCAAAAATGCTCCAATTCATACATAAAAATGCAATTTGCTCTCTGGAGAGAGCGCCTACACCAAGCCACGCCCCATTCCGAGTCACTATTCCCTGCAACCGCCTTCATCATTAGCATGCCTCTTCTTTCTGTTTTTTCATAGTTTTTCCTTCTGTTTGGCGAAACTTTTTCATTTATGTGGACGCAACGTGGCATCAAAGGAGTGTGCAGTAAGGACTCAGACTGCAGTGTGGCAGGTAAATTAATCGAATCGCTCTTAGGAGTACGCCTCGCTATCTTTTGAGGCTTTAGGCTTTAGTTTTCCGTCGCATCTGACGGATTGTAAATTATCTCGTAAGCCGCTTGGAAAGTTTAATAAACAATAGGGCTCCTGTCACCTTCCACCAGCCACGTGCCTGCTGGTTTCTCCTCTTTCTGTGCCTTTCTTGTGCATTCTCCAGTGCCTTCTCCCTCGACTCCCATGAATGATCCCATGAATAACTTATTCAAAATGAGACCTTAATGAGTGCTTAACTTTCATTTTTATGCCGCCATGTCGGACAGTTGAAAATTCAGAGGCGTCTGGCTCAAAAAAAAGGTGTGGCTGATGTAAGATGGGGTAGGCATGAGGCAGACATGCTGCAATATCATTCAATGAAAATTGCTTCATATGATCCTTGGTTTACTGCTCCTGTCTTCAGGTTCCAGTTGAATGGAGGAGCTCTCTCTCCTTCTCTTTCCGTGCGGTTCCGCTTGCGACATTCCTTTGTGTCCCCAAAAAACCACCTCTTTTTCTTCCCCTCCTTGCCTCTCTCTCTTCCTCTTTCTATCTTTGCGGCAATTTGCGGCACAAATGGCTGGCAACAGCGGCAACAAAAGGCGACTGGAGGAGGAAAGGGAAAAGAAGTGAACTTCAAGGCATAAAAATGTAAAATCTTAACACTTTTTTACAGCCAGCGCCGCACAGATACAGAGCACAGGATCAGGCAGAGGCAGGGACATTGTGCGGAGAAACAAGGAGAATGGAAGGAGAGGTGAGGAAACGAGGGAAAGGGAAGGCGCCAGCATAAAGGAGGAGGCAACAGTGAGTGGCACGGAGGCAGAGGCAGAGGCACCAGGGCCAGACGGCAGTCAAAAGCGCCTACAGCGATTGCACAAAAATAATGAGGAAGCGCGCCCAGGATATGCGGCGCCCAGGATATATATATATATACATATATATATCCTTATACGTACTATACGTATATATGAGAGGAAGTGCCCCTCTCACTCTCTCTCTCTCTCTCTCTCTCTCTCTGTAGCTACCTCTCACTCTCTTGAGCAATCATCGAGCGAATGAAGCCACTCAGACGCTGCATGGATGGATGGGCTGGAGGAAGGCTGTGTGTGGCAACTGGCTACAGAATCTGAGTCACACTGTACTCGTGCTCCATGCCTCTCCAGCCAACTCTCCCCTGCCTCTCCCTCTACCTCTCCCCCTGCTTCCCCCTGTGAGCTGTTGTTGGTGCTCTTTCATTTAATATTTATGCGTTGATATCTGTGAGTGAGACTTCAATTTAGCTTGGTGCCATATCCAGTGTGGCAGAACCTCGCCGCCTTCGACGTGTTTATGTGTGTGCCCCCTCCCCTAGTGCCACTGCTTTATTTATTTATATTTAATTTCTGAGCTCAGAAACAGAATCCGCTGTAAGCCTTGCTTCTCTGTGCCCCTGCCTCTTCGGGGGGTTCTTTCGGACGTCAGACTCCAGACACCAGACTCCAGTTGAAGTGTTTAACCCCTACAACGGCGTCTGTTTAGGTTCAAGATCTATCATTCGATCTTTCAGCAGAATAAACCTCTATTCATTATTTAGGATCTTCGGCGAAGAGGAGATCCTTTCCCCAAAGGCTTGCTTTGCCATTCAATGCCTTCTGATGGCCACCAGAATTGCCTATATCACCGCTGATTTCAGATAATTCTCCTCATTCTTTCAGTTTCCCAGCGGCAGTAGTAGTAATGGATGTGACTGTGTGGCAATACTACTGCGTCTGGGGCAAATGCTGCAGGCATATGTATCCTGCCTTGTGGTTGTGCCACATTCCACGTACCATCATTCCACTCCACATTCGATTGACAGTCCCGACAGCGCATCTAATCGAATGCAAACGTGACACAGAGCAAGAGAAGGATAGAAAAGAGACACCTGTTCGGGACTCCCCCCATGTGTGGCACGGGCACCTGCTGTGTGCTGTGTGTGGGTGTGTGTGGCATGCAATGTCATTGCATCTATCTGATGCCGCTTCCGTTTTTCAACGTAATGATTGCTGATATGACGAGGCCACGCCTCCCTGTGGCACTCTTGCCACTCGATTGTTTGCACAAAATAGTTGCATAATTTTGTGCGGCGCCCCCACTAAAAGCCACTCGAGAGTCGTCGCGTGGGGCATGGGGCATGGGGCATGGCGCATGGGGACTTGGTCTGGGGTTCGTGTTGATTTTGATGTAGCTAAAAAGCCACTTGTCGTTGTTGTTGCTGCAACGACCCTTGAAGCCACGCGGCGGAGAAGCGCGTTGAAAAAGTTTGCACAGCCAAATGAATGATGCCTCCTCCATCTTTTCAGCCCTTTGTCTCCTCTGTCTCTGTCTCCTCTGTCTCTGTCTCTGTCTCTCTATCTCTATCTCTGATTCCCTCTTGCCACAGTTGAGAGGTTGTGTTGCAAAAAGAGGCTAAATGTTTGGAAATGCATAAATAAACACATTAAAAAGAAATTAAACACTTGCTCTCATTAATTGCACATTGAGCCAAGTGGATGGATGGCTGGATGGGTGGATGAATGGATGGATGGATGGATGGCTCCTTCAAGAGGGTGGAGGATGGAGAAAATTATAGTGAAGGAACTACGGCTAAAGGACACCCACCCCTCCAAGAGTGGAAGACAGTTCTTCACCGCTTGCCAGAGAAGCTCAGGAGACAATAACAATTAAAGGGAATCGAAAGTAAAGAAAACAGAGAATGAGAAATAAAGAGAGAGCGCGAGTCGCCGGAGAGAGTCCGAAGAGAAGGAGGCAGAAGAAAGGCCTCGGATATCCGGAGTCCATTGTTGTGACAGCAGTAGGTGGATGATGGTGGAGGATGCACGGCGGAGGGTCGTGGGTCTGTGTGGAGAGGTCAAAGTGGATGTGGAAGCGCAAAACAATGGCGAAAACAATGCTGCGCCTGATTGCCCAGTACCGATAAGGAACGTGTCCTGATGAGAGAGGACAGGACAGGACGGGACGGGACGGGACGGACGCAGGGCCAGATATAGACACAAGGACAACGCTGATGATGTTGATGTTGATGTACTCGGCAGGACGAGAGGAGAGAGTGTATAAAGCGCACACAGCGATATGTATTCGCCGATAAGAATTGTAATTAATTGGCAGATAGCAGACTTTAGCTCCAGAAAAAGGACCCTGACAGAGAGACAATGACTATGGAAGTAGCAAGGGGCAGAAGGCTATGGGAGGATCTTCTATAGGACGAGAGAGGATTTTGCTGCGCAAAAGATTGCTTTAACTGATGAACGATAACCGATAGCCTTATCTATAGCTGTGCTATGTTCTGATCGATAACAAGTTTCACTGTGCAAACGAAATCGAAATAGTAATTAAAATTGCTCCCCTTTAAAGCTGCTTTATCAAAAATTTCCATTCGGATGATTGCACCTGCTTTTTCTCGATGCAATGCGAGGTCTTTTTTCGACCGATGCCTGGGCCTAGGGGCAGGAGAAATGAACGAATTGCGTCAGCCGTGGGCATTGGTGCGTCATTGCGTCCGCCATTTACTACAGTTCAATTCCCAATCCCAATTCAAAATCCGTCTACTATTCACTCACTTTGATTCCAAATTTCATTGTTGAGTCATGTCCATCTCCAGCAACCCCCCCCACTCCTATACACATTTATCTTCCTTTCCCCTGCCTGCCTGCCTGCCTGCTGTTTTCCTGTCACAGATGACGTATGCGCAATATATACTTTGAAGTGTTTTGTTCCCCCTAATGGCTAATCAATGTTTATAGCTCCACCACCAGAGCGCTGGCAGAGGACAACTTGTAGTGGACACAAAACAAGACATGTGGCAAGGCCATACCACATACCACAACAAGAAAATGCGCCTCTTGAAATATGAAAACACAAATGCGAAAATGGGATGGAGGAGCCGTGGAGCGGCCATAAACTGTGGTAACGGAGGACAAACGAAGCTAACAAATTTTCCAATAAATATTGCAGTAACACACCCCTCATGACGGGGCAAGAGATGGGCAAGAGAACGAACTGGATGTGGCAGGAATAGTAGGCATGCGGAGGCAGAAGGCAGGAACAGGAGGATGCAGCACAGGTGGAGGTGCGCGCGAGTTCCGCATAATTTATGTCACTTTATCGATTCACATAATACACGTAGGTACGTATGTATATATAAAAATAGAGTGAGAGAGATGTATAGTGTAGAAGAGAGATATACATATATAATAGAGGGACAAAGAGAGGGAGGGTACATACATATGTATGTACATATAGCAGAGAAGAGTGAAACACAAAAAGATTGTGGCATGGTGAACTCTTTTCCATATTTTATGGCCATGCATAAATTGCTCATAAATGTGTTGCTGCCCCCTTCTCGACCTACCCTGCAGCATGCACGTGCAGGATGTGGCAAAAATGAAATCCACAAAATTCTATTATCTCGGAATGTGGAAGGAGTTGCAAGAGTGGCAGGAGATAGTTCTGCCGTAGGACCTTCCATTAACGAACTTTGACTGCCTCCCCCAAGTGCACCACTCCATGGATGCAGCCCAGGGTCTTCCCCGAATATTTTCCACAGCTTCTGACAGTCGTTGGAAGGGAGGAGTTGAGGGAGTAGGGGCAGTAAGGGGTAGTAAGGGGTAGCTCCTACCCAGAGAGACAGGAGCCTGAATTGTGGTCTGTGGTTACAATTCACATTCCAATTTCTGTTTGATTCTGGGATTTGTTCTGCCTCCAATCTCTTGCCTCCTTTTCATGGTGTATAAATCAAAACACTTTACACACGACAACGAAAATGGAATGACAGGGTGATTCAAGGGTGAGACGAATGGGAACGAATGGTGCGGAATGAAGCAAAATGAAAAGGAATGGACAGGTCGCAATCCAGGCTTCAACTCTTTTGCTGAATATCGTATCTCCCTGCCACATGTCACGTGCCTCCCCCTTTGGGGGTTTGTTTATATTCCTTCGATTTGGTTGCCACAGCAAAGAAGCAGCAGCAGAGGGAGAGCAGTGTGTGGGGGCAAAGGGATCGAGGCATACAGCGAACAAATGGCAAAAATATATGAAATATTTCTGGCACACACGAGACTCGGGGCCTGTCACAAACGCGGAAAAAAACACGCAGCGGCTGATGCCACAGCGGCAACTGCAACTGCAACTGTAACTGCAACAAAAACATTTTCCCCTCGCACTCTCTGCCGCGGCAGAAAGCAACTAGCAACTAAAAATAAATTTGCATTTGCTTCGCGGGCTCCGCCCCGAACCCCCTCTGCCCAATGGCAGAAAAGGCAGGAGATTTTTGCGTATGACAGGAAGAGGAAGAGTGGGGAGGAGAGTGGAGGGGAGAGAGGGGAGTATTTTGTCGCTGGCGCTGCCACATGGCCACTTGGCCTCTGGCGCAATTCAAGTTTAAAGAAGAAAATATTTGACTCTGAAAAAAATGCATCTGCCAGATACACGAATTTATGTACATTTTCGGTTCATTTCGCTTTGAACTGAACCTACACCATCCAAAGAAAGGAGGTGATTGGCAGAGTCTTGCAAACAACGCTTTACTATTCTCGAATTCAATTCAATTTGCCTTTCTGCAACTTTCTGTAATTGTCGTTTGCAAAATGGTAACTGTAGCTGCAGCTAATTAAGTACCTGTTTGTTTGTGCCACCTTGCCCCATTGCCACGCCCCCGTAGTACAGCTCTCACTCTCTCTCCCTCTGTCTCTCTCTCTCTCTCTTTGCGTGTGTATGTGGCAAAACTTTCCTTACCCCTCGAAAAGCTGCACCCTCTTAATTGTTTGTCACTAATTGCATAATTGCACATAGTATTTGCACATGCCTCTGCCATTTGTATCTGTATCTGCATATATGTCTCTAATTGTGTGTGTGTGTGTGTGGGAGTATCTGATGTGTGTGAACTCTCTGTTTGAAATATTAATAATTAAATGAAACATCAATGAAAATCGGAATGCTGGAACCCACTTATCGGAAATTTCATCAGAATTGCCGAATTGATTATTTAATTGCTCGGATTTCAATGCCCATAGAAAATTCGTTGAAAATGCAACAAATGGTACTGGATCGGAATCAACGATTAAAGAGATTGCAGAGTGCATTTTTTCTTTAGAAAACTTATAAAATCATTCCAAACCGCTACCTGGTACCCGATACCAAAGACAATATAAATAGTAATATGAGTAATGTCATACAGTTGCCTCCAGGTTCTCCTGAAACTTTGTTCTATAGCCAGAGAGAAAGTGCGCTCGAAGGCCAGCCGCTCCCTCGTTATATACATGAGGTTGAGAATTATCTGTATGTGTGCACACGATTCTCATACAATTTAGTTCTGCCCGCTTGTATTGTTTTCTGTGAAAAGTCAGGTGTTCAATGAGCCAAAAGAAAGGTGAGCTTAAACTAGTTTTGCTCATTCTAGCTATTAAAATGATGCGATCGCAGCGTGTTTCTGAAATCGAGAAAATATGATCGTTTCTATGGATTGGCTAAGAATTTGAAATACATGAGTAATATCCTATCCTAGGAGTCTGTACACAAAATCCTATTATTGTCTCTGAGATTGAGGAATCTCTCTTCACTCTCTCTCTCTCTTAAGAGATGTACAGATGAAGCAAATAAAAAGATTTTCTCAGGAAATACAAAGGAAATACTCAAGAAATTCATTGGAAATTTTAACAAATATAATCTTATATTGTATTTTCACCATGAAATGGTAGATAAGCTGCAAAATGGACACTTGAATGGACTCAGCGCCCCCCCAAACAAGATGATGCCTCCAACTTGAGTTTTGGTATCCCATATGCAGCAAATGTCTCCTTAAAAAGGTGCACAATAGCTGATGGCTGCTGCTTCGGGTGCTGCTGCAATGTAGCATATCCACATTTATATGCTCGTTCACGAAGAGCCATTATGGATTTCCAATTTCATGCCTCACTACTGCGATGGCTACGTTGAATGGCAAGGGGAAGCAGAGCTCTGCAATATTTCTGCCTCTCGCTCTGTACAATGAGGCATCTGCTGCTTAGGGCAACTCTTATCTGCTACACTCACACACACACACACACACACACACCCACCAACACATGCTCTCTGACACAGCCAGAGGGCAATAAAGCGCATTGAAGAACGTCTTTTTGAGTCCTGAGGTGAATCGAGATGCTAGATTGAATTGAATTCGAATTGAAATGAAATGAATTTGTATTGAACGATGAACAGCGATATAAAGTGGGAGCAGCAACGGGACAGTACAGAATGAGAACTGGTGGGGAAAGGTGACGCTAATGCGGGCATAAAAGTCAGTGCCAAAGAGCTATGGAGGGAGGTGGACCCAAAGGGAAGCCAGAAGACGAGGCGCCTCGAATGCAATTTGTCAACGATTTTTCGCAATTTTCTCAGGCAAGGCGACAAATTGGATAGAGAGAGACACACACACACTCACACACACACACACAGGACATGTGTGGTGTGTTTGAGCGCCTGTCATCCTCAGCATTTCATCATTAATTTGGTGGGACAGGAAATTGAAAATTTCATGTGTTCTCTCTCTTTAACTATCTCTTTCTCGCCTTGTTGCATGTCCCCCTCTTTCGGCTTTCCGCCTTCCCCTATCCCCCTCTATAATGACAGCATCTTGCACTTTGCGGCATGCTCCAAAATGTATGCTATGCTTTTTTGAACAACTTAAGCGAAAATGCCATTAAGCGGGAAAAGTGCATTTCCCATCCAACCACCATACTAAAAAACTTTTTTCACGCTCAATTAATGCACAAGCCAATCAATAAGCCATTCCCACAGAGCGCGGGATGGGGGTGTGGCAGTGGGGGTGGGTGTGGGTGTGGGTGTGGGTGTGGCAGCCTAGCAGCCTGGCAGCCAAGTGGAGATTATGTTATACCGAAGCAAACAGGAGAGTGGGCGAAAGGGAGAGCATAAATAAATAACAAATACATTTTGCATGAAACGAGCAGTAAATAAATAAATAATTTGGGGGAAAAACTAAAGGAAAATAAATCCATTTTGCAGTTTGGACTGCAGTTCCAGAAAAAGCCAGAGAGCGGAAAGTGGCAAGAGAAAGCAGGAAAAGCCAAAGGGAGGTGGCATCAGGAGATGGAGGACCATAGAACGTTGGCAGAGCATTAAGTGTTTATGCAGTTTGAAAGGATTCCCTGGTGCAGTTATTCGCATCTAAGAAGCATTCTTCTGCTATCGCTTGCAATGGAGATTATGATGGGAGCTAAATGCAATCTCTTGTCCCGAAATCCGAAATCGTTGAATTTCCACTGCAGATCTTTGGCGATGGTATGCGATGCTCCTAAAGAGCTCTATTCAAAGTCAGGGCTAACCAAAATCCCCATCATCCTTCATCCGTTCATTCCTCCAAGAACATGTGTGTGTCGTCGCCATTGCCATCGCAGTTTTCACTTGGCATGCGACCAACAAATCACTTGATGACTACCACAAGCATCATAATGAGGATGAGAACATTGAGGACTGTGGGGGACTGTGATGATGATGATGATGATGATGCAAGAAGCTTTTTAATTTCGCAAATGCGCCAAAACGAAAATTGCAGCCAGCAGTCAGCAGTCAGCGGCAGGAAAAATGGCCAACCAGAGCGACCACCACACGACGACATAGCCATACGCTATGCCACCTCCAAGGCCCCACCAGCACCACCACCGCCACCGCCACTGAGTGAGGGAGTGGGAGAGTGATGGCGTGATGGAGTGGTACTCGGGCAGCAGCTGCCATAAAATTACAGAAATATGTATATTTTAAATGGCTGAAAAAGGAATCAAAATTGCAATTTTATGCGAAGGCAAGACCTTGTTGCCGCAAATCAAAATGTTTGCTGCCTCAAAGATACTTATGCCTCGTGCAAAACCGAATTTATGGCCACTGATTGAATTCCAATTGCAAATATCGATATCTCCATACAAGAATACAAGAGAACGATACAGAAACACACAAACGGTGTGTCCCTTCTGCAGAATTCTGCAGCCATCAGCATCCAGCATCCACTCTGCCGCTCCCGCTTTAAGCTCTGCAGCGTCTTCTACTCTGCCCGAAGTTCTGCTGAAACTTCTGTTCCAACTTCAGTGTCAGTTTCCGTTTTGACAACAGAAAGTCCTTTCCCCCCTCCTGCCGGACAGGGGGAATTTATGGGAGAAATGTCAGCTGGCAATTAATTACGAGTACGTCTCCATGTTCGTCCAGAGGGACATCGAACAGGACATCGTGAGACATCAAGGGAGATTGGTGGAGACACACGGGTGGGACTGGGACTGGGAGTGGGAGTGGACTCTCGTCGAATCCATTCCATGTTGACTTCCATAATTGAGGCGCAACATGAATTATGGCTGCCACCTGAGCACGGAGCCAGGTAATTAATTATTTGGTTGTTCCAAGGAGCTGCAGAAAGATCCAACAATCCGAGGCGCATTGATGGATGATAATCGAAAAAAAGAAGAATTGAACATTGAAGGGACCACACAGGAAGACCATCTTCAAAGTACCAATCTGTGTTTCTTGTGCGAATCGCGAATATCGCGTTGAAAACCTTTTAAAGATTCGCGTAAGTTAATGAAGCTCATTGGGATGGCATAGACTGATTCTATTCAATGACTCTCATGGCCTCTATGTCACCTTTTAAAGCGAATTTTGTCGCGGATTGAACACGCCCGCTGGTGATTCCTCCTCGCCATCAGACTCATCCGCAGTTCCATTGCCATTTCTAGACACAAACTTATCTTCAACTCAAACACTGGGAGGACGGTGGAAGTTTGGCAAATGAAGGAAAATCAATCAGAAACTCAAACACAAAAGTACAAAGTGGATTCCATTCTTGAATGAAATTAGCTAAAGAGAGTGCAGAAAATGAAAGGAGAGAGTGGAGACAAATAGGGAATGGAGGTGGCTTTCGGGGGTATTCGGATTTGAAGTCAAGTGAATCACGTAGAAGCTTCCGTTTGACCGACTTCTGTTGGACTTTTTTGGGAGTTTGAGGCAAACATTTGCATACCTCCCACCAATCCAGGGAGAAACATAGAAAGAAACAGAAAGAGAGAGAGAGTAAAGAGTAGAGAGTAGAGGGAGGCCCAAAGACATAGACAGTGCAATATTCAAAATGGCGGCACATTAATTTGTGGCAAGCTCAGCAGCAGAAGGAGCCACGCAGGGGGTGGGGCAAGGAGAGCACCCGACCCAGATTGGCAATTACTTTTCATGATTTTCACGTTGTCAGGGAGTCACCACTGGAGTCTCCGTCTCAGACTTGCATAGATCGGCAGTTTTCCACGGCTGAGCCACAAAACCAGGAGCTCCCGGGGATCCGGAGATTTTCCTTTTGCTTTGCCTCCCGCCGGCTTTCTGGCCCTCTGGCTTCGTCTGCCTCTGGGGCCATAAAACCATTTTGCAAGTATGGTAAAAGTCGAAACGTTAATCAAAATGAAAGGCTTTACGTTACGTGAGTGTTTACAGGCGGCATCAGGCCACCATCCACCATCCGCCATCCGCATCCTTCCATCTCTCCTCATTCGTGTGCCAATTGCATTAGCTGAATTGTATTTCACTTTAAATGTAACGAGGATAAGCAATTTTTATGGCCATCCAACACTCGAGGAAGGACCGTGTGTAGGCATGCGGCATGTGTGTGTGGCAATGTTGCACAGCAACATTTTCGTCTGGCATTCATTTCAGTTGTTAGCGAAAATAGGCGCCTGCCAGAGCGGAGTAATACATTTCATGGCTGTCCATGTCCATCCCCAAGCCAAACAACATCCTGTGCCCTCTGTGTGCACGGTTTCCTGTGCCCTGGCACTCGGCTACCCTGTACTCACGTGTGCACAAAAAATATGGTTGCTCTAGACCCAAGGAATACTCTGTGAACCCATCCCAGGATTCCCCTCTTCCATTTTTGCACGTGTGCATCTACCAATGGATACTCCATGAATCGGTCACTCCCCTGATTTCTCCCAAGAACTGAAAACTTCTTAAGTAAACCGAAAAGATGGAGCGTGGAGCGGGTGGATGGGTGAGTGGGCTAAGGATATGGGGGATGTGGGGTATATGGAACCGTCCTCTATCTACCTCTTTACGGCATTGCCAAAGTAGTTGAGAAAATTCATGAAATTGCCGCTACGAAATTGGGTTTTTATTTTCGTGTTGGCGATGGCCAAAAGTTTTGTGAGCCAAAAATTGTTCTGGGATCAACGCGGATAAATACCTTTTATTGGTAAGCCACGCCGTGAGAGAGAGATTGGGGGCAGGTTATATGCTCCACTCTTCCAGTCCGCTTTCAGCTCATGATTTTCCTATTGAACATTTCCATTTTGTCAGAGGCCAGATGGAATTTTTGTTGACCAATAAGAGCGAACGGCCATCGGACGGCAAAAATAGTTAGCAACTAATTGGGCATCAAATCCTTTCAGATTTCACGACGGCACGACGGCACAAAGAAGGTCAAAGGTCAATTAGAGAACTATTTCCACCACCATCTTTTTGCTTGGTTTCGGCTTAGGATTCTATTTCTAGTTATATTTCCTTTCTGGTTCTTCTATTCTAAACATTATTCTAAAAACATTAGGAATTTCCCCCAATTTCTTGCATTTACCCAGCCCTCTCTCCATTATTTTCCTCATTAAAATAATGAAAAAACTAAATTGCAAATTTAATGACACGCTCGGACTCAAACTCAAACCCGATGAAAGCGACCAAAACTAATTAAGCTGAACGCCAACAGTAATGTGAGCCATGCCCCTCCCGAAATTGTGGGAGGAGTACAGGTGGAGGATCTGTGTGGCAGAGAGTGGGTGTGGGGTGCGTTGTGTGGCATGTGGCATGTGGTCTGACCACGGGTGCGTCGCATGGTCTGCGGGCGGCTCAAACGTGCCTCGAACCCTCCGCCTCGCACTGCACTTCAAAGCAATTAATTTGCAATAAAAGCATTTTTAATGTCTCTCTGTGTAGGTGTGTGTGTGTGCTTATTGATGACGCAAGCCCCGTATACGGATGCTACCCACCGCAACTAGCCATCAACCACCAACCAAAGAAACAGTCGCTGGTTGCTTCCATTCCAAATCGATGATTGCGTATACGCCACATTGGTTTCTATGCGCATGCAAAACCAGGGAAAGGTAGACGGTCAAAAGGAGATGAGAGAAAAAAGATGCCCGTCAATATATGCTGTAATATAACTGCTTACGTCATCTAGCCCCGTATCTTGCTCATAGCTGGAATGTTTTTCAAGAATTTCCAGAGACTGACTTCTCTGCCCTTGCACTCGCTCTCCCTCTTTCTCTTACGGAGCAGCTTAGCAGAAAAGAAAGCGTGGTGGCGTGACTCTATAAATGTGATAATTTCGTTTACGCCTCATTGTGAAAATGATGAAACTGTTCTCAGCAATCCACAAGTATTCACATGATCCTCTATTCTAGCTTCCAGCCATCCGCTCGCTCCTCTTTTCCACTGCTCGTTCTGCTCTAAAAACGTTGATTGCGTATACGCCAGGTGTTCAACGTGTTGCACACAGAAGGATCCTCATATCCAGTGTTTTCAAATCCCGTGCTCCTAGTGCTGCCAGAACCCTTATATCCTTCTTTCTTTATGTGACTAGATTTACTGGGGTTCAGTGTTCTCTTGCACCCTCTAGTTGCACCAGGATTTGAGGGTGGGAACTGCCTTGGACTGCGGCTAAAACTGTTGTCATTGCAACTGTCAGCGCGACTTTGTTGTCCGAGTGAACGTGTCGAGCTTTCGGCCAGAGCCAGAGCCAACACCCAGGGACAGGGTCTGAGATCTGGGGAGCGGTCACGTAGTGTGTCCTACGCTTTACGCGTGGGGAGGATGCAGTGCAGTACAGCGTCCTGTCGTTTTGCGGCATCCTATGTGTCCTGTCCAGCTGTCGTATCCCACACACATTGTCATGCAATCACGCGTCAACTGTTGGTCCCCGCTCCCACTCTTCTCTCCACCTAAAAAAACTATGTTCAGTCCCCTTCCTATTTCCCTTTCTCTTACATTTTTCTTCCCCTTCTCTTCCACCCGTCCTCTTTTTGGGTAACTATCTAAAAATATGTACAAAATCGAAGCCCGTCACGCTAGACTTTTTTATTGTATCTCCCCCTTCAAGCTACTTCCTCTCTCTCTCCCTTACTCTTTCTCTCTCTTTAACTCTGCCTCTCCCTCTATTATTTTTTGTCTCTTTATGCCTCTTATTTGATCGATTTTTGGACCTTCACACAAGTGGCCACGCCCATTGCCTACCCCTCCAGCCTTGTTTCCGCTTCTCTCTTTTGACATTTGTCATAATAATGTTATGTGATTTCCCTCCCCTCCATGACCTGACCTTGAATGACGCGCTTTATTTTTTTATTGATTTCTTTTTAAGTTAATTAAAAACAGAAACAACCCAAAAATGAAAGAAAGAAAGAGAGCGAGAGAGACGATACGAGACGACAAAAAAAGACAAAGAACTGCCTGCAAAAAAAAAAACAACATCGCAATTATTATAATAATGTGAGCCTCCAGCTCCCACAACTCCCCCGCCAGAACTCCAGTAGAGTGGCATCAAGTGTTGCGGCTCAAGTGGCACACAGGAGGCACTTACAACACTGCAAATGCGAAGTGACACCAACCACAGCGCTACCACAGCGAGAGAACGAGAGAGCGGGAGAAGGAAAAGCAAGCGCTACCACAAAGAGGGAAATATAATGGATGGATGGAGAGATAAGGTACTCCGGAGATGTATTTCTGTGTCGATTCTGCAATTATCATTACGTATTCCTTTCATTCCCATCTGTAATGAAAATTCATCCTAAGCAACTAAGCTACTCTGTGAGAGAAATCTTCATTTGTTATGTATACCGACCGTATCAAGCTCTGATCAAAAGGTCCTTCTACAGTTGCCATCAGTGAGATAAGGATTTAATGGGGATTCAGGAACAATTGGAGCACATTGATTTCGCGTCTCCCGTCTCCTGTCCCCTATAGCGCCTCTCTGTCTGCACCCTACTGGTCTGTCATTACCAATTTCCTGGTTAGTTTGTTTTTCGGTTTCCGTTTGAACAGCCACCGCCACAAATTTTAGCGCTTTTTCCTCAAAATCAATTATAAAATGAGGCCGCCGCAGAGGTTGGTAACCCCTTCATCCCTTCCGCACCTCCTCCCCCACCCCGTCTGGACCTCTGGCCCTCTGTTGGTTTTAGGGCGGAAAACCACGGAGCAAACATTGAAATTTTTGCCACAAGCTGTGTTTTTGCTTTCGGTGTTTTTTGCAGTTAGTTTAGTTTTTTGTTGTGTTGCACATCTCGCCTAAGCCTCCAGGTAATCCACACCTCTGCCTCTTCCGTTGGAACCGTTGATAACCCTTTCCCTTTCACTGCTTTCCCTCGTGATTCCTCTCGGCTAGCGACTAATTTTCATGTCCGCACGGACAAGTTTTGCGCAACTTCCGCCCTGGAATTGGGAGAAGTGTTACCGATTGGGGGTACATGTGTCCGGCAATTATGCCACACCCACGGCGCCTCAATTCCCAATTGACTGTACTTCCGCCCTCTACCCCGCAGCCTCTTTCCAAAGTCCGTTGCTTACATTCCGGTTTGTCGCCTGCATAAATCAAATATTTGTTAATAATCTGTGCAACAACAGGATGAGTCGACGAGCATCGCTATCACTCGGTTTCTCTCTTTGTGTACACTCTGTGGCAGGGTATGTTTAGCATGAAAGGTAAGGCCTGTGTGCCCTATCGAGCATCGAGTGTGATCTCAGGTTCTCTTATTTCAAAGTATGCTTTTCTACTGAATTCGCACAAAGTGTCGAATAGAATTTGCCTTCGGGCTCTCCGTTCGGAGTTCGCAGCTCTGCAGTAGCCTTACCTTCTGCCTTAATACACCTTGGCCTTTGACCCAATTGCCCTTTTTACGACACTTTGTTGTCTTTTGCTATTTTTTTCCGTTTTCTGTTGCTGTTTGTAACGCAATCAACATGAAAATAATTAATACAATTAAAAGCAAACAATCCACGAGTGTTTGTGCTGTATATCCCTCTCTCCCTCTGTCTCTCTCTCACTGTCTCTCTTTCTCCTTGGATCTGTGTGTGCCACGTGGGGCAAGCCAGTAGTGTGCCTGTGTGTGCGCGTGTGTATATGTTTTCCAATTTTAATTAAACGGGCAGACGGGTGCAGTGCATCCCACTGCATACTTTTCTGCGCAATTTCCGCAAATCGAATTACCAGCGACATTCTCCCACAGTTCATAGCAGGACATGGCAGGCCCTGCACAGGAGAACTGGCATGGTCATGGGAATTCGATTAACCCATGCTGCCCGGCAATTATTGAGTGGGGTACGGCACTCCCACTGCTCTTTGCGGAGCCGGAGCCGGAGCCATGCGTTCCAGAAGAACAGAATAGCTCAAGAAAGTGTGTCATACAAACGTACAGATGTAGTAGTACTACAGATGAAATAAAAGTGAATGGATACTCGTACGACTACGAAACCCCACTCTCAATGCTCTCCCGCTCCAACTCCCGCTCTCGCGCTTTCCAGCTAATTGGATGGCGAAATCATCAAAGTGTGAAAACGGGTGGAAGTGGGCGGATTGAAGTGGGGTTTCGATTGGAATGGAATGAAGATTATGATGAAGATGAAGATACAACTGAAGCTGAAGGCTGGACGGGGCACGCGAAGCCAATTGCCGAGGCATGACGTTGCACACATCCACATTCCAGCATGCGGCTCATTTGCATACGCCAGACTTTCTACTTAAGATTTTAGTGGAAGGTACGAAATGCACATATGTACATACATATATACATACGTATGTATATATGTATGTACATATGTACTTTCTACTTTCTTGTGGGGTACTCACCCTTCAACAGATGCTGCAAGATGTTGTCCTTGTGCTCTTCGGAATGCGGCTCCCCGAGCACGATCAGCAGATAGCATCCGGTGAGGGGGCTGGGCGGACCAACCATGCCACCGGCCAGGCTGGAGGCCACACCGCCCCCGTCCGAGCCGGCAGTGTCCAGTGGTGCCCGACCACCGATCTCTGACGGTGGCAGAGAGCTGGCTCCGGCATCAGTGGCAGCATCGTCGCCGGCATCAGTGCCACCACCGACCTCGTTGTCCGCCTGTCCCTGAACATCACCCGGTTCCTGCGACTCCGGCGGTGGATGCTCCGATCCGTTGGCATTGGCGTTGCCGTTGCCATTTCCGTTGCCATTGGCTATGCCAATGGCACTGCCAATGGCTTCTTGGGTCGCGGCGGCCATCACGGTGTCGCCCTCAGTCGCTCCTGATCCCGCTGCCGATCCTCCTGCAGCCGCCCCCCCACTGGTGGTTGTTTTTGTTGCCTTTGGCTGATCTCCCATCACAGTTGTTGTTGTTGGTTGTTGTTGGTTGCTGATTGTTGGATTTGTCTTTGCTTTTTTGTTTGTCACACAGGAAAAAAACTTGTTATTACACTTGGAAAAAATACAATGGTTAACCGATTAACAATATTGTGTGCTCCCTCGCACTCTTTCACTATCGCACTGGCACTTCCACTACTCGCTCTCTGGCTGTTGGCTGTTTGTTCTGTCTCTGTCTTTATTTAACACTAGCAAAATTTCTTGGATATATTGCGGAAAACCGTTCGCTGCGGACTGCGACTGCGACTGTGACTGAGGGGCGAGTGTTGGTGCGTGACGCTGTCTTCTTCTTCTGCCGGATGGTTGTTGTTCTTCTGCTGCTGCTACTGCTTCTCCTCTTTCTGCTTCCTTTTGAATTTGGTTTTGGTTTTGGTTTTGTTTGTGTTTTCGTTTTGTTGTTGTTGTACTTTTAGTTGTTTGCTGGCCGTGACTTTTGGCGCAGTCTTTTCTTTGCTTTTCCTCCGAGAAAACTAGAGAATTGTTCGCTTAATTGGTTTTCGTTTCGTTTGGTTTTTGTTTTTTAAATATCTCTGGAATCGGTTTTGGTTTGTCTTTTTGGTTTTTCTTTTATTTTTCTTTTGTTGCTATTATGGTGCACACTTCTGAAGCTGTGGTCTATGTTTTTATTGAATGAAAATCTCTTTGGTTTTTGTTAATTTTTTGCTTTGGTTTTTCTTTTGGAGTAAGTTTTTGTTTGTTTGTTTGTTTGTTTTTTTGCGGCAATTGGCGTGTTCTCTGAAGTATATTTTTATTAGTTAAATATATATATATTATACGTACAAGATATACATACATATATATCGTATATATATGTGTCGTATATCTATATATATCGTATATTTAGCGAAGATTTTGGACTAGCTTTTGTTTTTACTTTTAGCAATTTTTTACCTTTGGTTTTTCTTTTTGGTTTTATTCGTAATAGTTTATCGATAATAATTTTGGATTGCGTTTGCGTTTTGGTTTTGTGTTTGAAACATGAAAATTCGATTTTTGGTTTTTCTCGCCTTGGGGTTTTTCTCTCGTTTTTGTCTGAAATGAATCGAGGAGCGATTCGAGCCGATCTCTTGTCTTCTCTCTGCTATAGCTTTGGGGGGCTATAGTAATTCTCGAGTGGACTGTTCGCTTTTAGCTCTCTCCGCGTTTGCACGGCGACACTCTTTCCATCTATCGTCGGATCTGCAAAGGAAGAGGAGATCGTTATAGTTCGTAGGGATATATAGCGATGGTCGGTCAGTCGGTCAGTCTGTCTCTCTGTCTTTATTTTCATTAGATTTTCCACACACTTAACACTAAACTATTATACAGGAAACTCCTGCACCATATGCCTCCTAAAGGGGATATAGACTCCACAACTGAACCTCTTCAAGTCGCTGCAAAGGACAGCCTGAATAGTGGAAATGGATCGAAAGTTGATGGGAAATATGTTTTGGATCCCCCTTAATTCGCTTTTCCTTCTTTTTGTTGTAAGTATAAAATATACTACAGAATCTGTTCCTGGAACTACTCCTCTTTTTGTTCTAATGAAGCCCTCCTTCTTTCACAGTCTGATGGTTCCCCGTCTGGTTTCCCCTTTTATGTGGCGTAATACCCATCGAAATATGACTGTTATCTCCACACTCGGTTTCCCAACGGAGCTAGCTGCCACACAGACCAGAAACAGATACAAACACTGCCACAACTACAGGCACAGGCACAGCCCAGGAGTCGGGCGGAGAAGGGCCGCCGGAGGAGTGGCTATAAAAAGACGAGCCACAGACAGGAGGCGGCCCTCGGCTCTGCAAATATAAAATGCATTGAACTTTGGCCGTCTTGCAGATATAGACCAGTGCACATATGCATCATCGTGGGGCATGGGACACGGGGCAACATCAGCGATTCCCTGGGTGGACAGACACACGCCCCAAAAAGATGTCGTCATCGGTTGGACGCGCTCCATGGCAACGACAACGGCGACAACCACGACGTGGCAGGCGACGTCATCAGCCTGCCACACCAATCCCTCCCCTCCAGTTCACTCTCCTTCCTCCCTTATTGCCGGGTGCATGCGAAAACTATAAAAAGCAACGATGGCATGAGCGAGGGGGAGACCGTGGTGGCGGCGGCGGAGGAGGCAGGCTGAAGAACTCCTTTTGATATTTCTGTCGCCCTTGCCGTTGTTGTAATCCTTCAACTTCTGTGTCTCCCCACCTCCTTTACCCGGCCTGCATTCGGTCGCGTGCCCCAGGCCGGGTTGGGGGGTCCCATGTCTCGCTCCAGTGCTGCCACTGCCGCTGCCGCTGCTGCAGCCGCAGCGGCTGCTACTCCGGATGATTCACCAGAACACGGACGCAGAGTTGCTGGCCCGGCCTGCATTTGGTAGGACATTCCCTGTACACCCTTCGTCCGCTCTTGTGTTTGCCGGCGGCCGTGGATGATGGATTGGATGACTTTTCTCTCCTGCTATTTCGGGAGGCACGTGTGTCCGTACAGAGAATGGTCCACAGGGAGATCTGTCTGCCGCTTTGATCTGTTGTGGACAGTAGATCAGTGGACAACCTACCTATCGATCGACTGTGGGAGTGGGATATGTGGGTTGGTGCATGGGGGATAAGGGACGGGAAATGTGAGTTCTTGCACCATCGCCAAAGGAAGTTGTAGAATCAATAGGTCACAGACACAGACACATACAGACATTGGGGCAAGCAAAGCACGTGCTGGTGGTGGAGTGCCGGGGGAGAGTGGAGTGGTATAGTGTTGTGGTGGAGTGTGCACCAGTTCTTGCACCGCGTTATATGATATCATCGCAAAAAAAGAAGCCACAGTAAAAAAAGGAGCACTTGAAAAAAAAAAACTCTAGTTAATTGCGACTTCCTCCTCTGTCCACACCGTCTTGAGATTTACATTTGGCTCTCTCTTTATCTCTCGCTCTTTCTAGCTCTCTCTATCGCTTGGTATCTTTGGGTCTCCTGCTTTTTGGCTGCTCTGCTGGCGCTGGCTGCTCTTGGGCTCTTGGTTGGATTTCGATCCCTGGCGTGTGTTCTCCCGTTTGCTGCAAACGTTTTGAAAGCTCGACGACGACTGATTCTCCGGACGAGCCAAGTGGCACCACGAAGCGACGGCCACGACGATTCCGACCACGACCACGACGACGACGACGACGGCGACAGTGACGACGCCAACAGCAACAGCAACAGCCACAGCGGCAGCGCCATCGACTGCGACAGCGGCGTCCGTCAGTCGGTAACTCCAGTTTTCAGCTGCTGCTGTTATTGGAATTTCCAGCTGGGGCTGGCTGGCGCAGCGCTGCTCCCGGCCCTGCGCCGCCCGCCTCCTTGCACAGCTGTGGGCCGAGAGGAAGGCTCGTCGTCGTTGTCGTTGTCGTCGCGTTGTCGCTGCCGTTTCCTTCGTGCTGTTGTTGCTGGCCGGCTATAGGCGGCCGAATGCTGATTCGCCGCTTCCAGCTAACGGTTATGCCATTCCGTTCGGTTCGTTCTGATTTCGCCTCGTTTTTGGGGGCCGATTCGATTCGGTACCGGCACCCGGCTTTGGCACCGGCACCCGGTCTGGTCCGGCCCGGCCCGGCTCCAGCTCAGTGTCCTGCCCCAGACTCATCCTTTATCAATTGACGATTTTCTGTATTTAAACTGATTTTTCCTTCAAGGGATCCCGTTTTGGAAAAGCTGCCCTTTTGCTTACTTATTTAGAATTCTCGTAGTCTCAGAGGTTTGCGCCGGCTAAAGGAACGGCTCTCTCTCACTTTGGTGCGACTGCAACCTGGTAGTCGACTGCACAAGACACTCGGGGAACAACAACTGAAGGCGGACCGAGACCAGACTGTCTGGCAATGGACAGCCGACAGTGTCGGGAAAGCCGACTGTCGGGAATGCGGCGCAGGCCTGGAAGGCGCTAATGAAATTACGCAATTTCCAGTAACCGGTTGAAGGAAACGGCACGCGAACGAGGATCGGTGGCTGGGCATGTGCCTGACTTCCAGATGGCACCAAATTAGGAATGGGTTTGATTCGTACATGTGTATATGCCATGTATTCCTTGACTGGTGCTGCTCGCAAAAGAGTTCTCTAGTTCTTCCAACAACCGATCTATGGAATGGGCTCACATGGACTCTTTCCCACTGGAAGACCCACCTCCACCCCCTCCCCATACAATCTGATTTGGTCTACCGCAACCGCAAGAGAAAGAGCAACAACAATAAAAAGAGCGTCGCAGAGGCGCGAACAGCTGCCATGGAACCATGGAAATATTGATTTTACCGCTGTTTGGGTGCCGGTTATTCGGGTACGAGCTTCTGGCTTCGGCTCGACTGGGTGTCGCGTGCTCGTGCCACTCTCCCGTCTGGCACCCACTAAAAACAGCTGACTCTTACTGCCTGTTCGAGTTCGTGTTCGTGTGTGTGTGAGTGTACGTGTGTGCGTGCTTGTGTAACGCTCAGCTGAGCGAACCAACCAACCGTTGGAATTTTGAAGTTGAGGCATGCCGCAAATCTTGGCATCTTGGTCTCTCCTGCTGCTTCTGCTGCTGCTGCTGGTGCTGCTGCTGGGGCTGTGTGCTGGGATGCAACATGCAAAGTTATACCGCCACCCGCCCCCTACCGCATGTCATGCTCAGCATATCAGAGCAGAGCACAGCGGGGCAGAGAGATGCCTGCTGTCTGATCATGAAATGCAGTCAGCCGTTGCCCTGACCTACGACACTTTCTCCCCACCTCACCCGCTATCTTTCCCACTCTGTTTCGCACTCACCTTTTGGTTCATCTGGTATATCTGTAGTATTTTAACGGGATATTTTGTATTTTCACTTGGGTTTTCTTTGGTATTATTATGTCTTAATCTTCACATTGCCTTTGGATGGAACCAGTTGCTATTTGCTATCTTCTTTCTGGCTTTAAAGCTTTTATTCTCTCTCTCTCTTGGGTTGTTAGTAGTTTCTACAATACATTAATATCTATGCACAAAAATGGACTTCTGGACACTGTATCTGGATAATTATATTGTTATATTTTCAGCACTCGAAGCGGACGCGATTGGCATAAAGCAATTGGCAATTACTATTTGTAATTAATTTAAATATTGTTTATTTGTTAAGGATATTTCTGCTGGCTCGTTGACAACTTTAAGTTTCAGAGTTGCCCGAAACCGAAATAAACTTTAGACGGATATTGATTTTTAACTGCTGAACTGCTGTCACACTCTCTGCTGCTTCTGCTGTTGCCGCCGCTGCTGCTGCTGCTGCTACTGCTGCTGATTCTGCTGCTGTTCCTGATGATGGCGCTGTCGAGACCAGCGGGGCGGCGCCACCCCGTTGCACCTAATTGATTGATTGCCACAAGTTCGAGCTCTGGCGAATGCTCGCAACAATTCCACATTAAACAGTTTAGCAATTTTCGCTTTTTTTTAGCTGTGGTTATATATTTTTTTAGCTCTTTTTTCGCTGGTGACTGCTGTTCTCGGCTGATTCTGGACTCTGACGACTCTGGACGCTGCTGGGTCTCTGCTTCTGCTGTGGCTCTGCTGCTGCTGCGGTTCGGACCAGCGAGTGCTGGCATTCCCGTTGCCGCTTCACCACCCACCCCCTTTTTACCACCCATTACTCATTTCCCGCACAACCTTTTGCACATTTTTCCAATCCAATGCAAAACACACTAACACACTTCGGCATTCGGTCTTCAGCTTCGGCTACCGCTTCGTCTTCGGGCGCTGGCTCCTCTTCTTCGGCCCAGGCTGCGTTCGTTTTTTGGCACATTGGAAGCCCCTTCGGGCCCCCTTCGAACCACACAAACATGTGACGGAGCCCCGTGCCGCGCTCCTCTCTCTGTCAACGCTTCCAGCGGCGCAGGCGCAGGCCTAGCAGTGGCAGAGCCGAACAGCTGATTCACGACGAAAGCGAGAGAGACGCCAAGCCTTCAGGGTGGGGGGTACAGCGGGTCTGCTTTGGGGGATGGAATGGGATGGGGAGCCGGTCGGACAGAGCGTAGAGCAGCGTCCCATGTCCGATGGCGATTGTCGATGCCGTCGGGAAATGCCAGAAATGGAATGCAAATGTGGCCGTAGGAAATGCCTCGGGATATCGGATAATGCCGCAGAGCTCAGAGATTGCCGGAGATAACCTCATAACGACTTTCGATTTGCATACTTACATACTATATATTGACATATATTCTTGTGCATGGGTGTACCTATTAAAGCAGTCTGTATAGAAACCAGATTTATGGGAACACAAATATATGGTCATTTCCATTCAAGCGTTACGTTACATTCACACAACAAAATGCTAAAAAAAAAAGTAATGAAAAAAGTCACATTTTCATAGTAGTTAAGTAACCCCATATATTCAACAACAAAAAATGACAAAAATCGAACCTACGGTTTCACAGATATAGCCAAAATATGACCTGAAAATTGGCAGGACTATCTGTATAATAATTTTTGTACTGAATTATGAAATATTGATTGTCCAAGATATTTAATTTGAAAACCTTTCCTGGTTCGAAGATCCCATATGAAATATGATATGAAAAGACGGAGAGAGAGGGAGACCATTATGTTCATATATAAAATACATACATATACATACATATGTACATATTGTATAAGTTATATTACAAAAGTAGATGGAAGCTCACAACGTTCGTTTTACCATTTTTTGTATCTGTGAGATTTTGTTTTTTGTTTACATACATACATATGTACATACATATATAGAAAAAAATATAAATATATAAGCAGATCTTCGTTAGTTTCCTCTTTATTTCCATTTCCAATCTTCAGAGGTTGGAGTCGAAATTCCAATTCTAAAGCAGAGTTTCCAACCCTATGAAGTACTTGCAGACCCGCGCGTTTCGCTGCTTACTAAGTGAATTTAATCTTTAGGAATTAATCGAAATTAAACCGTGATAATTTGGATGTAATGACATATTTTAACATAAAATGTTCCGTTACACAGAATAAACACACATTTTTAGCCCAAACTTTGAGATCAGTTGACTAATTTTTAATTTATGAGGAACCTATTTATAGAAAAGAAAGAACTTTTTGTTAAAAAACCATGTCACATACTCTGGATATCATTTAAAAAAACCGCATGCAATTTGCTGCACGCGCTGCGAAGCCCCTTACACACACAATTTTTCAACAAATTTATAGTAGAGATACATATACATACATATGTATGTACATATGTATATTCCTTATCAGTATCAATAGCCAAGTCTACCCATTCATCTGTCCGTCTGTCACGACAACACGTAGACAAGAAAACGAGTCGAAATGTTATAAAACCCTGTCCGTTACTTTGTTTCTATGGATACATCGACACATTATCTTCATATCCATTGCAAAAGTATGCACTCATAAGCGCATTGCTTTGGCATTAATTGTGTTCAGATGTTCCAGCCAGATGTTCAAACGACAGGTGCCCTTCAAATGGTTTTGTTTTATTCTAGCCACAGTAATAGTCCGATCGAAAAGTATTTCTCAAATAAAGTAAAGTAGATAATACTCTATATCGGCTATATCGATACCCTTTTCTTTGCTGAGATCAGATACATACGTTTTTTGCCAAAGAAAACGATGACATCGATGAAAACCAAAATACTACATTAAGCTAACATTTTTTTTCATGCATTTTTTATACAGTTTTAAGCTGCCAGTTAGATCGAATCGGGTTTAAAGGAACCAAAGGCCAGACCAAGTGGGTTTCCATAAAATGTCGGTTATTCTGTATCTCGTCGCGAGGCTTCGTGCAGCACCCACCACACTCTGGAGGAGGAAAAGGAAACAGACGAGAGAAGGAGCAGAAGAAGGAACCACAGGGGAACAAGGCCCAGCCACGCCCAGTTTAATCCAATCAGAGGCCCGAAACTCCCATCCAATGCAAAAGTAAGAAAGAGAGAACGAAGAAGAAAGGAGGAAAAGAAAGAGCAACAGCAAAGCAAAGGCAGACGGCGAATCCTCGAGCCGAAATTCGAAATTTGAATTTGGATTCCGCGCTGGATTTCATTTAATTATAACTTAACACGAAACGGCGTTGCATATATGTACGAGGCTGGCGCCGGTTGCACGTCGGGGCAAATGCCTATAGACCATGCCCCATGCGCCCCATGCGCCCCATGCGCCTTTAAAAGTTTCCGACACGACACACAGGCAAGAACTCTCCCCCCCCCCTGCATAGGGAAAGGAGGCGAGGACGATGGAGAAGTTGAAGTTGGAGCATGCCAAAAATATTGAAATGTAATAAATACGAGAGAACAAACAAACAAGAAGGAAGGTGAGAAGTGAATAGGTAAACGTAAAGGGTGGTGCTGGGGGGTGATGCAGGATGGTGTGGGAAAGAGACAGCTGCATTTTTGTGGCACCTGCATCGCGTGCGCAGCTCACTTGTTCCACCATAACCCCCTCTATCCACACACACACACACACACACACTAATACATACAGTCAACCGACAGCCCCTTTTTAGCCCCTTTTTATGATGGCTATAAAAAAAATATTTGAGAAAACAGGAAGCAATTTTGAAAAATATGGATAAAATCGGGGACAATCAGACAAGGGGCGGCATTGCATATGCATTTGTGTGTGTGTGTGTGCTTGCATGTGACGTCATTGATTCTACAAAATTTTCTCATTAATTTTCTTTGCTTAGTTTTCATTTTCCTGTCGCTGCCATTTTCCACGGATTTCCCGCCTGCCCTGCCACTCGTTTTTTTTTCTTTTATAATTACGCTCATTATACTTGTATTAAATTTCTGGGGCTTTTTAATTATAACGGTACTCGAGCGTCTCTCTCGCTTTCTCCTTGCACCGCTCGTACGCGCTCATTTCCGTTTTCCATTTGGCGCCCCAGCCACCTAGCGCCACCTGGCGGCGCAATACGGCAGCAGCCGCAGCAGCGTTGCCGAAACAAATTGCGTTTTTATTAATTAGAAGAAACGGCTCTTGGATGGGAGGGAAGAACAGAGAGGGGGAGAGGAGCAGCGGATGAAATCGAGGAGGCACTGCAGCAGGCAGCATTTAACCCTCCAATGGTGCCTGGGACACCATTTAAAGTACACCAGAGAAGAAGCCAGTGAGCATTTTCGGAGCATTTCTTCCATTTGGGAAAAGATTTCTTCCTTGAGGATTATATTAGTTCCTTCTCCCCTTCCTTTTAAGGTTAATGAACGAGTATTAGATTAATTTACCCCCTTAAGCCTACCACAGCACCCACCCTCCGTTCTCCTTTCACCTCACTCCTTGTGGAGCCACTCTTTTGGCTCGTTTATTTCACTTCTTTTTCTGTGTGTTCTGTGTTCTGCTTCTGTTGTGTCCTTGCTTGTTTCGGGTTGCTGTTTGCACCGTAATCCTAATAAATTTCAACAGCAAGGCCCGAAAATGTCAGGACCCCGGACCGCGGACCGCGGACAGGCAGAAAACCTGGGCCTGGGTCTGCGGCCGCAGCCGCGGCCGCGGCAATTTCGGATCGTTTTCACATCGATTTTTCTGCTCCTTGCAGTTTTACACGTGCCGTGCGATGCCGGCTAGGCCGGAAACGGAAGTTGCAAGTGGCATGCGTCGCTGTCTACTGTCAGCTGTCCGCGGTCCTCTCTGTCCCATTGTCAGCTGTTGTAACAGGAAGCCCGCAGAACGAAAAGTTCAAACAGTTCTGGCATTGGTTTCTTTCTGGCTGAGATTCTGGTTTTTTCCCCTCGACACTCCCCTCCCTTTGTCTGAGGAACATTAATTAGGAAGGCGGCAAGGAGATGACAGTCGCAGGGTGTCCCTCGAGGCGGGGGCAAGTGAAGCTCAGAAGTTGAGTGTGGCATTTGAACTTCTCTGTCACCACACAGAACAGCAGAAGAACCCAATAATCGTTCGCATAACTCTGCGTCAGCAAGAGAGAGAGTGAGAAAGAGAGAGAGAGAGGGAGAGGGAGAGAGTGGGAGATAAGGGAAGAGGCAATCGATATTGTGGCCCAAGCCAAGTGGAGGCCAACAACCACATACCCCCGTCCACACCCGCACATACCCTGTGGAAGTGTCTTTAAATGTGTCCACTCACTAATTATCCTTTGGACACTCAAAGCCAGCGGACTATTTACGGAGCCACTTACCCGAGACCCAACCCAAGTACTCAAGGTCGACGTCGATGCTGAGAAGGTGTCCGTCCATAAGCGGTAGAGTGGCCAGAGGAGTGTGCCTGATATTCAGTTTCAGTTATTTTTACGACAGGCCCAGGAACCAGGAACCACGACAAAGACGAAAACGAAAACCGGAGACAGACTTCTGGTATCTTGATTTCCCTTTTCTCTTGTTGCTTTTATTGTTATTAATATTTCATTTCCTTTCAGGGCAAAACTTCTCTACAAAAACAGCAGTCCCCACCAAGCCTCAAGCCCCACCACCCCACCACGCACTCGGAGCAATTGCGTTTTATTATATGCCTCCCCCGTTCCACACTCCTCGCTTTTGGCCCAGCCCACACTCTTCGGCCGGGAATTGCGTCGTTTCGTTGCCTAAAACACAAAAAAAGGCATTTCGTTATATCAAGTTACAAATTTCAAGGTCAAAGAGCCAGCTGCCAGCTTTCATTTGTCTGTGGCACAGCCCAGCACGCACCCCCACACCCCCGAACCACCAAGCGAAAGGGGAAAAGTGGGAGATGGAAATGGAAATGGAGGAACCCACAAACTGGGAAGGAACGGCAGTTAAAGATGAAGATGGAAGGTATAAAGCAGCAGAGATCCCCCCCTCGGTTTGCACAGTTGAATGATGTTTACGTTTACGTTCACGTAATGAAATGATTATCCCTACAAACCATATAAATTAACATAACCACCCTATTAATAGCACTAGTCAATCCGAAAGTGAAACGTGAAAATGTGAAAAAGTGGCAGGCAGCACTAGTTGCAAGTCATCCTCGTGGGCACCGGCGGATGGGAGCGTGCGTGGGGTGGTCAAAAAGGTCATGCGTAAGTTGTTAATATTATTACAAGGATCAAAAGATCAAAAAGACAAATCAAAAGATTGATTTGAAAACTGATCACTCGCAATTTCTGTAAATTATCGACACTTATCGCTATCTATCGATTGTTGTGGCTTCTTCAAAGTGTCATCAAAGAAACTTTAGAATACACATCTCTATATCTCATTAACCGCAATTACCTTTGCTTGTCGATAATTATCGATCGTTTAATGGAATATCCAGTACTGGGTGGCGCAAGGCTGTTGTTTCTCCAAAGACAATTTTCTTTAAAGGCCAGCCCCACTTTAATTAAGTCTCCTTTCTGGACCCCCGTCAGCTGGCATTAAGGCCAAAAGGTGTTCTTGGCTCTTGACTGTTTTTTGTTGTTGTTACTGTTGGTGGTGCTACCGCGGCAGCTATTAAGGCGCCACCTGCTGGGCGTTGGATGCGTTTTATTTGAACTGAACTGCTCCTCGTCATCCTCGTCGTCCTCGTCGTCGTCTTTGCTTTGGCCTGTCGCTATCGCTGTTTCTGCCACTGTCGTACATTTTGTAATACCCTGCCAAGGAGTGTCGTCTCGTTTGTTGACCAAGGTCGCCCCAGTACTCGCCAAGTCTCTTATCAGTCACATAATACGATCCGAATAGTATTCACTTGAATCGATAAATCTTGAAAAATCATATTACATGCATGTTTATCTGCCAACTGTAGGAGTGTCACTCAGAGAAAAATGTCTTTCATTTACTCTTTGTAAACACACCACACATTTCAAATAAAAGCATAGTGAAATTATATGATATTCACTTTTATTGAAATATAAAGAACACAGCACATATTTAATCAAAATATAAAATAAAATAAATACATAAACATTTCAAATAAATATGTATATATATATATGTATATATTTATTGGAAATATATTTAATTTAAACATGAAAATATGTATTTGTAATATTAAATATATGTGTATGTATTTGGATCAACGATTTTCCTATGTATTATTTTAATATTTTCCCTCTATGTGCAATTATAATGGAATAATTATTTAAATCTAAATGGAACTACTCGATTCTCAGTTCTTATTTCTCTGTATAATATGTATGTATATATGTACATATGTATGTATGGGTGATATAGTTCATGTGGTTAGTATATTTCAGGTTTCGACTTCGGTTGTCCGTTCCTTGCCTTTCGGGCAAGGGGGTTGTTGTATGGAAAGGGACACACTGCAGGGGCTCATTGTGGCACAAGTTTTTGGCGTAAATCGATGCGGCATCCACAGCAACATAAAGTAGACGACAACACACATACACATACTGGAAAAGGGGGGCAGAGGGGGCGTGATGGAATGGATTGGTGGTTGGGGGTTGGGGGTTGGGGAATGGGGATAGGAAGGTACATAGTACCTTCTTCTTGGTACCTTTTCCTCCGTTTTTTGAGTGTCACTTTGGATTGTGAGCGGCTTTGACACGTGGCAAGTTAAATTGAAATGCCGCCGACATCGCTGTACACATCTATTAGGAGAACGGAGAACGGCGAACGGCGACCGGGGAACGGAGAAAGTGGGCACGACAGATGGGGCATGGCATGGGTCGTTTTGCCCAAGGCGGCACTTAGCATTGCCGAACTGCCGAGTGAAGAAAAATGTCACCTCCAAAAGCCGGAGAGAGATGTTCGCTCGACTGCAACTGCCAAAAGGGGATTGAAAAAGACCCCAAAAAGATATTTCGTGGCATCCTCTGATTTGCACTGTTTTCGCTTTGGTCTTTGTCTCGCACAGCTCCCACAGTTCCTCACAGATTCATATGGAAATGAATGTAGGCGGCAGGGGTGAGTGGCTCTTGGCTCTGGTCAGAATGATAACCGCAGGATCCCCACAGTCGCATTCGCCATTGTGTCTCAGAGCCAAGAGCAAATTCAATAAAGTCCGCCAGTCCGCAGCAGTTTTTGCAGCATTTGTCAGTTGCCAAATGGCTAACATGTCCTTCTGTATCAGCCCCCAGTCCCTAGCCCTCAGACCCCCACTGCTCCACTGCTGCTCTCCAACGGCTCTCCAAACTGCCATTCAGACAGCCATTCGGTTCGTCTGTCAGTCTGTCAGTCTTTCAGTCATTCAGTCAGTCAGGCATGCAGTCAGTTGGCCAATTAAACGAAGAAGCCCAAGAGAGGGCTAGGGCTGGCTGGCAGTCCAAACGAGGACGCACATTAGAGCCAGGCCCGAAAGGACAGGCCAGAAAGGATTTATGCAGTGCGGCACACACAAACACACACAAACACACACACACACAAGCACACATGCGGAGAGTGGGTCAGCAGTTGTACAACAATTCTGTACGAGTTGTGTGTGAGTGCGTGTCTGCGAGTGTCCTCAATATATATTGGAAGTAGTCATAAATAAATAAGCCATAAAACGCTAACGAACAAATATTATAGCCAAGTGCGGGGACACGGACACGACCCAGGATATCATCTCGATCATAGTCAACCTCCAGAGCTCCCAGCAATTGTGCCCCTTCGATACCCCCTTCATCACATTCGAACACAGTCAAAGGTGGAATTTTCCTTGGCTCTATTGCATCATTCTCCCTGCAACACACCTGCCAGTGCAGCAGAGTCTTGTGGCAGCACCACCATCCATCATGAAATGCCAATGTGCATTAATTGAACCGCCCACACACACAACACACACACAACACCCACAGCACCCACTACAGCAGCTGCTGGCGATGCAAATTGCATAAAAGGTCGACCTTAATGAGGGGGGCAAGATTATTGCAACTGATTGATGGACACTGCAGTGATGGAGGAGCTGCCAGCCCAGTCTGGGCCTCGGATCGATCCAGCAATCAGATTAATCAGGGGGCCCCAAGACGAAGCCGCAAAAGCAAATCGAATTCAAACTACAGTGCCACCCACAGGGTCTGCGGATAACTGAAAGGACAAGTGAGGTCAGCGTCAGCGTCAGCCCGATGCCCGATGCCCGGTGCCCGGTGCCCGTGCCAGGCAACACTCAAATTACAGGACAGCCACGCCCTGACCCAGACCCACCCACAGCCACAGTCCCAACCGGCCCCCGCTCAAGACAAAGAGATACATAATTGGCGAAATAACAGGCCAGGCCTACAGATCGGGAATTACTTAACCCACAAAAGAGGCTGCCAAAAAAAAACAGAAAGGCGGAGGCAGAGGCAGAGGCAGCGCCATGCTCCAGTCTCCAGAGTGCCTCGTGCAGCATACGCACAGGCTAGGCGGCTCATTTATTCTTCATTCCCCTGCTTTGCCTGCGCAGCCCCTGCTCCCATTTGGCATTGTTCCTTTAAGTTTTTGTTCCCCTTTCTATGTTCTTTTTATACCCGGTACGCACAGAGTGCTGGGGTATAATCATTTCCTGTGGATGTATGTAACAGCCGGACGATGCGAGCAAACCGCACATACAGAATTATTTTATCCACCAATGATGCAGAATGTTCGTTTCGGTTTCGATGGGATCTGTCTGTCTGTTAGCTGAGTATTGGGTATCTTAGTGTCGATGCTTGTGTGCCAGGCCTCCACCGTTACGACTGGGTATAAGTTATACATACTATGTACATACATCTGTATGTATGTACATATTATACCCTCCTGTTGTGGGTGCTCCGATTTTGCTTTAAGGCCAGATATCTTGCTGAAACTTTAAATGTGTTACCACTGCCATACATACAATCCTTTCAGATGTGCTCGTAAGTGTAACAGAGTCATAAGGAAATCGGTTTTGCAAGTGTATGAAATGCTTCGGCCCCTGGAAAGTACTATTCCTTAAAAATTTCTTGGGCGCTTGTGGATACAACCTCAGACTTTGGACAGGATAATGTATCTGCAACATCTTGTTGTTGCTGTTGCAGTTTTTGTTGTTGAATAATTTTCTGCAAGGCTTTGGCATTGTTCTGTGCCACGCGCTTATAAGACGTAGGGGGAAAGGAGGGGAAAGGACAGCAGCTGCTATGCAACTCCCTCGAAAGCCAACTTTAGTTTCAGTTTTACATTTAAGCTTTGTTTGGCCCAAAAGGGAAGGGGGTGAAGTAGGGGTAGTATTTGTATAGGGGAAGTCTAGGGGACGTGGGCCGTGCAGAATGGAGAATGAAGAATGGAGAGTAAAGAGTAAAGAGGGAAGAATTGAAGGGAGAGGGTCTTCAATGGTAGGTGCTTGGCCGGGCATGTTTAACGGCTTGTTGGCCACTTTACGCCCCGTTGTACGCGCCGCACCCACCGCCCAAACCCCCCCTGTAAAACGAGTAAAAGAACGAGCACAGCACATACATTTACAACAACAAAAACACCAACAAAATTAGAAGAATGGCGCACAAGCACATACAAGTACACACGAATGCACCAACATTCCCATACTCTCGCACACACACATACACACAACTATTTATAAGTACACCGGCCTGCGTGTTAATTAAGAGTGCGTTCCAGAAACCGCCACAGAAATTACATTTTTACACCCTTTTTCTGCACCTCAGAAATCCTTATTTTCTCCATTGAATACAGAAACAGTTATATTACTTTGCTGTTGCCTGTTTTACCCTTTTCATAGATATTTCATATTGTTTGCACGTGGCACCATCAAGTGGTCCGAGCAATCCCAAGCCAATGCTATGGCATCCCCAATCATAAATTTCAATCATTTCAATAATCGTTAGTATAGCCGGAATAAACAAAACAAATTGAAGTGCATGTGGCCTCTTCAATAAAATTCTGTCTCCCTATTATTTTATATTATACATTTATTAAAAGTTTAACCAATTTAACCAATTGACTTATAGGGCATTAACTTTGTACTGAAAACCTATTAAAATCAGAAAGCAAGAAATATGATTCTTTATAAAAGTTCTTCCACAAATGCTCTCTAACATATTGAAATACCACAAAAAAACCCCAGAAAATTGCGCAATCTCGGCTAACGGTATATATTTTAATTTTTTTGTAGCCCTGGAATTATGTAGGAGAACGCCAGTAACGTACATGCATACGTCAGTTGGCTCCGCGGACTTAAAGTTTTTATATTTAATAACATGGAAAATGGACACTCAATATTTCATTTATTAGGACAACCAGTTTTTTGGATATAGTCCTGTCCGATTCGCAGAGTTGAACAATTTTGTAACTCAAGCTTCTGGTGAAGTCACGTCAGGTTATATTTTGGCTTATACAGTGGAACTTCCAATTAGCGCATCTCAAGGGGCTATATGGAAAACCTTTAAAATCTTACGTTCTATTATTCTCATTTTTTCTGAATATAGTGCCACTTACTTAATTTGGGAAACTTTTTCAAAAATTGATTTTTTCATTCCGAATTTTTATTTATTGTCGTAACGTAACGTAAAGTAGCGTCAAAATTAAAATGTCCATACGTCGTTTGGCTCTTTGAACACCTGGCTTTCGAACACTACGAGTTTTACTGCTAGAGCAATGCGCTTTTGAGTGCATACTTTGGCGATGGATATGAAGATCAGATTTCGATCTATGAAAACTGTGTGCTGGGTATTCCGAACGTTTAGACTTATTTTTCATTTCTTCGGGTGTTCCAGAAATCGCTCATGGCAAAACACCGCCTAAATCGAACGGTTTCCTCCAACTTGTATAAGATTTCTGGAATGTTTCCTTTACCTTTCTCTCCTTAACTCTTTCATTCTGCTCTCTTCTGTTCGCTTCGCCCCTTGCCACTGCTGTATGTGGGCGTGGCAGGTGGCAAATCAAAGACCACATTTGTGCCCCCTCCCGACTGCAATATGTTTTAAATGCCAAGCAACTATGGTGGGGACGCCCATTAAAAGTACAAATACACAAGTAAATACACATTTATACCCTATGGGAGGGTATGGCCCATGTAGGAATAGTATATGTACATACATGCACACATACACACATTCATGTGCTTATGGAAATATCCCCTGTATAGTATGTATGTATATTGTAAAGGGGCGATTGCGCCGCGCCAGTGAATCGCCAAGTGCTCTACAGAAAGTGCAGGGAAAATGTGAAAAGCGGCGACAAATGTGTGCAGGGGTAGGAGGGCGGGGATGAGGACGGGCTACAGAGAAAGGGAGGGGTAAGAGGGCACTTCAGGCGTTTCCTGCTCGCATGTCGGAATAAAGCTGATTTTTCACTATTCCAGCGGTCAAGCCGGCATTGGGGAGTGGACTCATCTCCACAATCTGCCGCTCTCCATCTGGCAATCGATCCAACAGTCAATCAATCAATGATTCCACCGTCTAAAGGCCCATCCAGCATCCAGCAGGTGGCACTTACTCACTCGACTCTCAACTCTTTGTCTAGACATCTGTCAGAGTCAGGAGGCATCTTGATTTACCCCTGTGTCTCCTGTCCAGATTTTTTCCCACTGGTCCTCCTGCTTCCCCACTTCCCCTTTGAAGCCATAGCGTCACCAGTAGTCGGAGCGGCGTCAACGGACGAGCGTTCTTCCCTTCGTAATTTCCCCACAGCTGCAGCTGTTCGCGCTGGCACTTAGTCGTTAGCCGGGGAATCGGTGAAAGCTTTTTGGGCCAAATGTTTTGTTTTTGCTTTCGCTTCCCCTATGTTAAATAGGGGGAAAGCTCATCTAGCGCCTGGAACGTTGGCCACGTGTCCAGTGGAAGGACCTCTCGCTTGCACTTGCACTCTCTCTCTATATTTGCATCCTTGTTACTCCCTCCCTCTTTTTAACTTTGAGAGGAGTAAAAGCTTGGCCCCAGCTTCGGTCTCAGTCTCAGTCTCAGTCTGGACTCTCTTTTGGAGACGGAAACCGTAAAATAAAAAGCCGGCAAGCGGCCGACAGAGAGGGACAGAGCAGGTTTGTACTCCCCACCTACCCCGTTTGGAGCACCTACCACTCTCTCTGCAACAGCTCTCAGTTCTTGCAACAATCTAACATTATGTCATAGCCGAAATTGTTGCTGTTGTTGCTGTTGCGTCTCAGAGACAAGTTGCGGGATAAAATTATGATATGGAATTATTCTCGGATGGATAACGACGGGAATGGGGAGAGGGGAATGGTGAATGGTAAATGGAAATGACGATGATGATGATGGGATGATGGATCCCCCATCATGTCCTTGTCATTGTCCTTGTCCTTGTCGCTGTCACGAGAGCAGCACAAAGCAAAGCCATGAAAATGTTGTGTGCAACATATTCGATGACTCCTCTTCGTCGTTCACGGTTCACTGTCCGTTGGGGTCTCTGTTGATCCCCCGTTGAAAATCATTGAAAATCATTCATGTGCTTCTTTGGAGGATAACGCCAGCAGAAGGACCAGGAGGATGAGGTTGCCGAGCAGGAGGTGAAATGGGAGGATAAGACAGCAGAAAAGGCAGAAGGATGCGGAAGAGGAGTAGCCGGAGAAATTGCAGAGAGATGAGCTGTAGACAGGATATTCCGATACTGGCTACAGGGAAAGCTCCCTCGAAAAGACACCCAGGAATATGCCTAAATTACGATTAAGAATAAATTGTCCGCCCAAGGGAACTGTGCTGCCCGTCCGCCTGTAGCGCTCTCTACTCGCACAGCAGTAAGCTTCCTTTAAATGATTCTTATTCCTCATTCAGCAGGAGACTCCTCCCTTTTGGATTTAAGTCTTTAGCCTGAGTAGAGATACATTCTGCTTACCCGACAACTTTTGGGATATTCTGAAAGAGAATTCACCTTCTTTTTTTGGCGGAACCCCCACCTCCTCTCGCCCTTCTCCTGTGCGCTTAGCACTTGGCTGAAATCCGCTTAAATGCCATTTCCGGCACAACAAAAGTGTTGCCTACTTTTTGTCGCCATTTAGCCGGACGGAGCATTGAAATGTGCGGCCAAAAAAGAAGCCGCAGGCTTGCCACGGAGCCGGGGAGGGCTAGGTCCAGGGGGGTTTGCGTATGTGTGTGTGTGTGTCTCAAAAGCGACGAAGGGACGTCGTCTAGGCTGAGGCTGAGCCGTGGCTGAGTCTGAATTGAGTTTACTGTGGGGACAAGTACAGTTGCCGCTTCTTTTGTTAGTCCCCGACGCCCCCGCCTGGGGGCCAGCTGCAATGCAGTTGCCATATATTCATTGCACTGCCTTTCCCCCACTGCTTCCTCCGTCTGCCTAGTCAACCCAACATTACTGTTGACAACATTTTATTTCTTTTGAATTTTTGGGTTGGAGCGGATGAGTGCAGTGGAGGTAGGGGTGGGGAGAGGCTTGGATGCCTGGGGGGCTAGTTGCATTGAGGCTTAAATATCAACACTTGACACTCTCCGGCAATCGTCCCTGTCCCATCCACTGTCCCGCTGTCCAGAACTGGCCTCTAGGACTTTCATGCCTTTGTTCGGCGTTGAAACCTCCCCCTTGTACCTCCTCGCTCTGACATGTTAATTGGGTGTAACCCGAACTTTTGGGACCCGAGTCCTGTGTGCTCAAAAAGGATGAACCTCTTCCTTGGCCAATTCTCAGTCATGTGTTAACATTCAAATCAAAACAGGAGCGGCAACGTTGAGTCGTGACCCTACATTTATACCCGATACTCAGTTATTATATGTACATATGTACATATGGAGGTGCCTATGTACGAGTATATGTGAGCTTTTTTTACATCTGTCTCTTTTTCTCTATTCACACAACACCACCCAACTGCTTTATCTCGCTCCCCTCAGCCAGAGGACGCGCACTGCACGAGGAACCGCTGGTCAGAGAGGGGAATTTCATTTGTTCCTTCTGACTATAGTAATGATCCGATCTTATCCAGATTCGGCAATCTGCTAGACATTTTGTCTTCAAAATTTTGAATGCCACAGATTCCCCGTCTTTTGCGGAAGCGGGGCGTCATACTGTGATATCATAGGAGTCTGCTTACAAAATTTGGTTGCTCTAGCTCTTAAAGTCTCTGAGAACTAGGCAGACAGACACACATGGCTATATCTACTCGGCTATTGATGCTGATTATTAGAATTGTCTACACAACCGCTTCAGCAAAATATATATTTTCATTTTTGGATAAAAAATACATAAATTTGTCTTTTATTTTCGCACTTAAAAAATATACTGTCTTCAGTCTTATTTCATAAACACTTCCCATACCGGGAATTGAACCCGGGCCTCCCGGGTGAGAGCCGGGTATCCTAACCACTAGACAATATGGGATTTACAATCCTTAAGTAATTCCAGCATTACAAAACATATGTTTCACCGCAAGAAAAGCAAATCAAAGGCAAAAAACGTTGAATCAGCTGGTCCTTGTGAAAGGGCTCAGTGTGCCACCAAATAGGGGTATTCTCAAAAAAGTCCTTGGATAGAGATACCGATAACTGAAAATCTATGATTAATTTATTGCCAAAAATCCCTATCCCCCATCCTCTTTCAAAATGTTGCACTTCTGAGTCCGTCACAAATCCGCTGATGAGTGCCTTGGAGGGGAAATTGCGAAAGACTTCCCACACACTGCGGCTAACCAACCATCGCACAGATAAAATAAAACCAAACAAAGAACAGCAGCAACAAAACACGGCCATAAGCAGATGCTGGAGCGGGAGGGGCAGGGTAGACGGTAGGGTAGAGATTGTCCCCGCCAGAACCAGAACTGGTTCACTTTCAGTGCATCCAATACACTGTGCCCCATTCATGGTCGCCTGGCCAAATTGGAGCATTTATTGTACAAAAAATGCACAACAGAGCAGCGGCCCACAGACGGACGTGGGCTGATTGTGCGTAAGCCAGGTTATCTGAGGGGAAACGCATCGGAAATCAGCAGAAAGAGAACGCAAACGATTTGCCCAGCGAAGCTTTCCCCTCGAAAGCTCAGCGGAGAAACGAACCCCTCACAGGTCGCACATATAGTTGTCCCGCTCTGACAACCAATTGCAGCAATATCTCCCCACCTTGCTTGAAAGTGTGCGTGTGTGTAGGTGTGTCTGTGACTGCAATGAAAAGCCAACCAACGAGAGAGTGCAAGAGGAAGAGCGAGAGCTAATCGCACTCTATATGCAGTGGGAGAGCATTGTTGAATTTGGGTCGTTCGGCTGCTGCCGACTGCTGGTCGCCTGGTGGCCCGTCTAGGGTAAGTTCCTAGAATGTTCATTCCAATAAGCCACCACCATGGCCGGTTGCAACATCTCGCGCAAACTGATCCAATTGATGGCAGGCAAATTTCGTAGAATTCACCCGATGCCAGCAGGCGTCCAGCACCGCTAGCAGGCTGCTCCCAACCGAGACCAACATGTTGCGGCCACATTGGCGAGGGCGACATTGGAATCGCGTCATGCGCGTCGCGAATTCAGCAGGCAAACAGAGACAGAAACAGCGTCGGCAACACATATGTATGTAGCCATCAGAGCAGTAGAGCACTAGTGCTGAGGGGGAAATACACTTGCAAGAGCAGTAGGAGGGGATGCAGTAGACCCGGACACGGCCAGGATGGAGATAGAAGATGAGAGATGGAGATGTAGATGGTCTCCAATCATCACATATGGCCGCCGTGACACGGTACCGGCAACACATACGGACCGACGACCCAATGCCAAGGCGCTCGCGCAACAACATCTCCGAAGCGGTAGCAACAACCACAACAGCTGGAGCTATCGTTACGGAGCAATGCCGACGGCTTCAACACTTTCGTTTTCTTGTTCCAACCAAGCGCTGGCCGCTAAATAGGCGCCCAGCATGCGCCAGAGCGTTGCCAAGCGACTGAAAACAGTACCAACAGCTGTCAGAAAGGGATAGACTGTGAGCGAGAGCACAGGGGATATGGCTATCCCACTTGCACCCAAGTACCTGCTCTCACACATGTTGAATATGTGCATGTATGGGACACGAACACGCAAACACCGTTGCTCTCTCGCTTTTTTGCTCTCTTTGGAGCTTTTTGCAACATGCTGCTGGGCAACATTTGAGGGAGTTTTGAGTTGCCGCTGCAGCAGAGAGTTGAGTTTCTCTTTCTAACGTTATCTGCTGCCTCTGTGCCGCTGAGCTCCTGTTCGAAAATCGACTGACTGGGCCCCTGAATTCGTCGGGCAATACGAAAACTGTGATTCGGCGCGCCGATTGCATCCGTCGGCAGTCAACGGCAGGGGAAAACAAAGGGGCAGCTACGACTGCTGTGCGTCCAGTGGCAGGGGAAACAACAGTCACAGAGAAACAACGGGACAGCAGGGGAAATAACAGCAAAACGGTTCAACGGTGGCTGCCTCAGAACGACTCAAGGGGGAAAGCGATGCAGAGGAAACACTCATTAAAAAAGTTCCTTTTAATTAATGGAAAACCACCAGAAGAACAACGGCACGGCTGGCTCCACTTGTGCCTAACCGCCACAGACCACACCCCACACCCCACACACCATCCATCCCTCATTGCGGCTTTTCCGCCCAGCCAATTAGTGAAAAATGCCCAGCCCTCCCCTCCCACTGGCCCCGCACTACCCCGCTGACCACAAAAGGCACCTTCTTCATTAGCTGGCGCACATTTCGACCTACGCTTTTCGCAGCGCATCTTCTTCTATCCTATTACGCTAACATCTTCTTAATTAAAAAGCTGGCAACAGCTCGTTCCAGGCCATCCATCCCCCTGCGTGTGGCGCTTGCGTGTGCCCCTTCCGGATGGCCTTTGGCGGATTTTTAATTGCTTAATTGGAACTGCGTTGAAATACCATGCCTTGAACGAAGCTAGAGTCGGTGGCAGGGGTAGTGGCAGAGTCGTCCTTCCGACACAAAGAGGGGCCCCATCCGAAGCCGCCTGTTGCTGGGCAATTAAAACATCCACCACGAGGAGCACGAAGTATGGGCCGAAGCATCAGCATCCTGGCTGTGGCTGACTTTCGGCTGGCTGTGCTGTCAAGGTCGTGTCCCCAGGACCTGCTGACTGGCTGAGCAACCACCACGCCCTAGATACGCCTCAAACTCAGCAGATGGAACAGGCGCTCAGTAAGCAACAGGATGGCCTTTCAAACATGGGGCAGGACACACGACACGACACGAGACGACGCAGGATGCGGCCGGAGATGCTGCGCATCATGCAACCGCCAAATTCCAGATGCTCCACATTTCGGAAGATGATAAAAGGCTGGGGTAAAACGTAGTATCTGTAAAGCCGTCGTACCCCTGAGCTGAGCTGAGTCCGAGCCGAGCTGAGCGGAGAGCTTTCACCGAAAGCTCACAGAGTAACGGATACACCGGAAGGATATACCCCACCCGCCCAATGAATGATTCTAATTATTTCTTTTTTTCAATTGTTCATAAGTTTTATTATTTAATGAATGCTCTCAATCAAGCGATTCATAAATTGTGGGGCGTGTACGTACGTACATACAACATCTTATGAATGGATGAACGGACAGCGCAGTGGGATAAATCGGTTGCTTCCTGCTCACTCGTTTCCTGGTCCATCCATACTCGTCAATTTCATACGTACACATATATCATATATTAATTTGTATTGTATAATTGTTTCCGCTTCTTTTTTGGTTAGTCATAAGTATAGTTCCATATAATATGGTATCATATATGTATATATAGTATATAGTAAAGTATATTATGTATAATGCATGTGTATATGTGTATATAAATTTAGTTAACATTAATTCACCAAATACTCGATACAATCCAATGTCTCTCCCCAGCACTCGATCCGATCCCGATACGATCTCCTACATTCAAGTTTCAAGTGATCTTTTAATATTCTTTTTCGTTAGTCCTTCGGTTATCATCGATACAGTTTTTTTTGTGTATATATAAAAATTCAGTTGCCACAATTTGTTTGTAATTGAAACGAGTGTTAGTTGGCTGATTGATCGACTGAGGACGAGGATGGGGGGGTTTTGGGGGACCGGGGGTTGCAGGGTGCATGGGACTGACAATTAGTCTTTGGCACATTTCAATCGATAACGCTGATATGTAAGGGGGGGGGAAATACGCTTTGTGGTTTCAGAGAGGGGAGGCGGCGCAGAACATAAGGAAAATGAAAGCAATTTTCTTTAAAATGAGATCTTGAAGTAGCTTGAGACTGCTTGCTAGAGACTGCGCTCTTAATAGAGAGTTTTCATAGCTTTTTTTCCATTCAAACATCAACTAATTCAAGGCAGGAGGGGCCACACTGTAATCTTTCGTATTGTATTCTAGGCTCAAGGACTCGCATCGATGGAGAACTGGTATAGCAGAATGATTTGGAATCGTTCCTTGGATTATATATGTATATGTGTATCTGATTGCTATGCTATATATAGTATTGTATATATGTATATGCCCTTTTTGTTCTGAGGGAGGGGCTACTATATGCCTTGAGAATTCTCAGACCTTTTGTGTGGTCCATCCTGAACCTCTCCGCATTTTTTCTCAAGAGATTTTTCAGCCACAATTGACCACACATTTTCAATATACTACATACATATACGTACATACATACATTTGTATGTATGTATATTCATGTGCATTGCTATCTTTATTCACATTCGCTAAATCGCTAACAACAATTCGAGTCTTGGCTATTTCCTAAGTCTATGGTAAAAGTTTTTGGCTAAAAACAGTATCTGCTTCTAATTCTGTCTATTCGATTCTGATTCTGGTTCTGATTATGCTCTCGGTCTCTTCTATCGCTCTCTCTATCGCAAGTCTTGGCTTTCCATGGAATCTATTTTGTGTCTTAGTTTGATTTCGTTTCGATTAGTTTTTAATTCAATATTCAATATGCAATTCAATTCAACAAACAATGCGCTAAGGTTTTAACGTTTCGCTAATTATTCAAATATGTTTTGTATATAGTATTTATCATCAATTTGTTTAAGGTTTTTCATTTGATCTAAACGTTTTTGCGTATTTTGATAAATTTGTAATATAATAAGGCCGCTTGGGGCAACTGCTATGAGAAGGCTAAAATATCTACCAACAGATATTGTATTATGGGCATATATTTAGGTAGATCCGGGGGTGGGAAAAAGGAGAGATGGTATAGATAGATAGATAGATAGACTTTTAGCTAATGGAAGTAAACTCTTTTCCTGTTTTCCCTCTTTCTGGTTTTACTATTATTACAATTTCCTTTTTTTTTTTTTGGTATAGGCATGATCTGGTTCTGCTTCGCCTGTACTCTACAAATACAATCTATCATATGTACTCTTTATACTCGTTCTGTTCCTTCTTTCTACACATTCTATAGAGGGGGCTCGTAGTTAAATTCATTAAAAACTCACTTCTGGTTCTATTTCTGGGAGTCGTTAGAACACTCCACTCAAATACTCGTATCTCTTGGGTCTTGGGTACTTCTTGTATATGTATAGTATGTGTTTACATCGAGGAATGTATGTGGGGGATGTGTGTTGTTTTGTGGAAGGTATTGTTGATTGCCTGCTAGTCAGGGCCTAGATTAGTAGTACCTTAGTAGAGGGCCCTTGGCCGGGGGCATTAAGTTACAAATTAAGTTAGAATAAATACAAAAAGGTACAAAACATTTACGTAAATAAAATCGCATAACAACTTAGGATTACGAGGGCACAGCAATCGAGTGTATAAACTATGTATGTACAGCTTAAACGGAGAAGGTATATAGCGAGGGACAAAGACAGACTAAAACAGATGAAAACAATAAGAAACAATAAATACATAAATAAATAATGGGATGCGGGCGAGTGATGCAGGCGAGTGGGCATATAAATGAAAAAGAAAACCAAAATCAAAATCAAAACGGAAAAGATAGAAACAGAATAGAAACAGAATAGAAACAGAAAAACAAACAAAAAATAACATAAAACAAAATGAGATGCACTTCAACGCGTGTGATGAAGCTTTAGGGGGCTCTTACTTCGCTGCCTCGCCGGAAAAGGATATGGCGGCGGCGGCGGCCGAACCCGACACAGAGCCAGGTGTGGCCGAGAGTGCCATCTTGGAGAGCGTGGCCAAGGAACGTTTCGGGAATGTATTATTGCCATCCGACGGGTCCGAGAACAGTTTACGGAAGCTGCAACAGAGAGAAGGGGGAGCACAACTTTAGTAGAGACTCTGATTATGGATGCGCATGTGAGTATCATCTGATGAATATATTCATACAATTTGCGTATGCCCGACTCTGAGCTCTTCTTCCAGGGCGCATCATCCGGCTCATACGGCAGCGGTCCCTGAACGGGTGCATCGTGACCAGGCGGCCTAAGCAACAGAAACAGTTTTGAATATACAAAATTTATACAAATCCTTCTTCTGATTACTCACGTCTCCCCAGCGACTGGGGGCTCAAGTTCGGCTGCCGCTTCAGCCGCCTCCTCGTCGTCTTCGTCATCATCGTCGTTGTCCGCCATGTGACCCTCGTCGTCGTCACTGTCATCCGAGCTGGAGATATGCCGCGACCGCTTGGCCTTCAGCTGGCTGAGGGGCTTCAGCTCGGCCAGCTGCTCGTTGAGGCCATCGATGGTGGTCAGCAGCTCGTCCCGCTCGCTGATCAACTCCTTAAGCTCGCGCGTGGTATAGCGCGGCCGATTGGGGTCGTTCTGATCGTCGTCGTACGACTGCACCAGATCCTCGTTCTCCTTCTCGGCCAGGCCGAGGCGCTTGCGCAGCTGGTTGATCTCACGGCACTGGTCCTGCAGTTGGGCCAGGAAGTCGGCTCGCTCCTCACACAGCGTCTTTACCTGGGCCTGCATCAGCTTGTGGCGCCGCCTTGTGTCCCGTTCCGAGCCCTTCAGTCGTTCCGACTGAATGTTGAGCTAAACAAAGGGGAACGGTAGCCAGAAGAGAGAATTAGTAAGAGTTCAGGTTAAGTCTGGGGGGACTCACATGCTCCAGCTCGCTGTACTTGTCCTGGAGCTCCCGCTCGCGTTGCTTCAGCTCGTCCCGTTGCTTGTAGATCTGCTCCTTGAGCCGCTGCAACACTTGGGTGTCGGACAGGGCGCTGTGCAGCTCATTGTTGGTCATGCTGATGATGCTCTCGGTGAGGCTGGCGCCTAGGCCGGAGCTCTGGGCGGAAGAGGACTGCAGGTCCTGCGTCTGCTTCACCAGCCGCTTGTTCTCGTCCTGCAGCGAGGAGACCAAGTCAACCAGCTCGTTGGTCTCGCTGCGCCACTGCTCTTCGATGAGCTCCAGCTCTTTCTCAAAGCGGCGCCGGAACTCGGCCTTCTCTAGCTTTTCGCTCTCCAGCTGAGTGATCTTGTCCCGCAGATCCTGAATGGTGGCGTTCTCACGCTCGTTCTTCGTGGCCAGCGCCTCCAGCAGCTCCAGCGTATTGATGATCTTGGGCATCAGCCCACTCACCGCGTCCGTCCCGAAGCGATCCATGATCCGCTCGTACTCCTTGCCAATATCCGAGGCCAGGTCGTACACATCGACCACGCCGATGTCGTCGATGGCGTCCAAGACCATTTCGCCCATTTCATTGAGATGGAAACCGGGCATGGAGTAAGGCACGAGCCAGCAATAGCAGTACGGAAAGTCCGGTTCGCTTCTCTATTGACTGTCAGCAGCTGGGGTCACTTTTCAGGTTCCAGTTTCCACCAGATGGCCAGGTGGTTAGCTTTCCAGGTGCTTGGTGCTCCGTGCCAGTTGCCAGCTGCTTAGTGTGCCAGGTGCGCCAGTTGCCAGGAGAAAACTCCGTCGCTGAGGAGGGGGGACAATGTGTTATCTGCCACTTCGTTTCGCACAAACAGAGACACACAAACACACTCTGTGGAAGCAGAGTGCCTGTGGGGAGGTACACGGGTATTATGTTCACATTCACTTCAGCTTTTGCTGCTGCACTGCTGCTGCTGTTTCCCACACATAAACAGATTGCTCTTTTTGCAATTTATTCGCAAGCCCAGACTTCGGCTGCTCCGATGACTGCATTCGCTGCTGCTATGAGTAATAAAAATAAATATGTATATCGTCCAGCCGCACGTCTGGCAGCGCTGTCTGCAGTGTTGCAAAATCCATAAAGGTTGGCGGCAAACAAATATCGTTTTGAAAGTTAATCTATGTGGATTTTGGATTGTCTTGAATTGTCTTGAAACTATGACTGATTCGAGGCCATTGCACTTAGCAGCTGAAGCTTATGTGCTATGCTTTACTTATCCATATGATCAGAATTTATAAAAAATATTCTGGAAACCCAAATTCTTACACTCAACAGTCTGGCAGCCCTGCATAAGAGCTGCAGCTAAAAGAAATGGGCGCCAAACTGGGACTTATTTAAAAGAAACAATCACAGCTAGGCCACAAAGTAAATTCATTGTTTTATTCATAAATTTGTTTACAAAAATTGTATAAAGATTTCATTCTGTTTTTGTTTTGGTTTAGGGTGTGTGCGACGAGGGGGTGGGGGTGGGGTGTGAATACAATTAGTAATAACTAAATAATTTTGTACGCTGCACTTAAATACAGCTAAGCAGCTACGACTAGCAAGTTTCCCTCTCTCTCTCTCTCTCTTTCTCTTTCTATCTGTACAGACTAAACGTGGACTTGTTTGGTCATTGGGGGGTTCTTTAAGTACAATACATACATACATTAGCTATAATTCTTTGGATAGTTGTGGGAACTGCGGGACTGGGAGAGGAGGGAGGGTGGAGCGCTTGGTTGGTGGTTTTTTATAAAAATAATACACATAATACAACAATTTCGTGTGGTTTTTTGTTTTTTTGTGTGTGTGTTTGGTTTCGCTTTTTCGTTTTCATTTAAGGACTAGATTAGGAACCACATTTGTACAGTTTTCGTTTTTTTGTTTTCGCTCTCTTCTCCTTCAACATATCCTCTCTATCCTTATTCTCATTCTAATTAAGTATGTTTTAGCTTTAGCTTTTGGTTTTTGTTTTGTTTTTAGTTGTAGTTTAAACGTAAAATGTATAAAGAAAAAGTGTTCGCACCTCTTCTCTATTTCTCCCTTTCTCTTTTTGGTTGCAGCTCTCTCAAAACTTAGCGTACTCAAACCCATTTGTTTCTCAAGGGTATAAATAAACAAAAAAAAAAAAAACAGTTAAGCATAGTTTTTGTTGTTGTTGTAAAATAAATAGCGAGTTGCGAGTGGGGGCTGTTTGGGTTTTGGGTTTTGGTTTTGGTTTTGACTTAGGCGTACATACATCATATCAATGTTTTTGGCAAGCATTCTCAATGGCAAAGGTCAAAAGGTTAAGTTAAATTCTGGTCTCCTATCTTTTTGGCACACAAATTAGGCATAAATAAATAATAATATTAATAATAATAATAGTAGTACTATTCATGAATAGCAATGGTAACGCTAGTAAAAGTATTATAAAATATTAAGTTAACGTGTAGCTGGTGCGGGGGCAGCGCATTTGCATTTTGTTTGCAGGTGCGTTACAACTGGGTTAATACGTACAATACTAACTAGTAGAAATACTAGAGCAGCTCTCTCTAGCTTTAGCTTTAGCTGTAGCTGCTCCTCCTCCTAGGGGGGCTTCATCTCCATCGCTGCCCTGCCGCTTTGCTTGGAGTTGGCTTTCAGGCGCTTCGAGCGCTTGGCGGCTGGTTGGGGCGCTGGCGATGGGGCTGGGGATGGGGACAGTGGGGGGCACGACGGTGATAGGCCACCCACTACTCCCACATCCCTAGTCAAGGCATCCTGTGAGTAGTTATCATATTCATCTGGCAGATCCGACAAATCTGTGACGGTTATCTTTGCTGGCAACAGCAGCTGCACATGCAACTCCACCTCCTCCTCCTCCTCCATCTGCTTATCAGCATCCTCTTCATCATTGATGTCGACAATGGAGATGATATCGCTGCTCCCGCCTCTGCTGTCCAGGCCATCCACAAGACCGAAATCATCATCCTCCTCATCCGATGAGCTTCCAATTGCGATAACGATCCTGTTTCCGCCTCCGTCCCCATCATCGCCATCGTCCTCTTCGGACTAGCTGCTACTCGTCTGCGTCTGCAAGACACCAGCCGATGATGAGGAGGAGGCGGAGGAGGTGACACCGGCCACATGGCCCAAGGCGGCGCTCCCGGGAAAGTGGCAGAGACACGCCGGATTGGGAAAGTGGCCCGGCTGGGCGCCCAGCTTCTTGGTTAACGTCTGCCAGTAGTCGATCTGGGCATTGAGCAGGTCGATTTTCCGCTTGCGCTCCTCGATGGCCAGCGACATCATGAACTCCTGATGCTGCGTCCGAGGACCCGTTCCGTTCCCACTGCTACCGTTCGAGCTGGACATGAGGATGCCACCGCCGCCGCCGCTGCTATTGGCGCTGCTACTGCTGCTGTTGAGGCAGGGCACGGTGACGGCCAGGCCGTTATAGCCGTTGAAGCTGCCAGCGGCCCCAATGGCCACGCCCTGCGTCGCCTTATCACGCCCGACCTGATTATGATGGCCATTGAGCAGCAGCTGCACACCGTTCGTCGTTCCGCTGCCGAGACTGGTGTTGTGGTGGTTGTTGTTGTTGGTGTTATTGTTCCCTCGTTGGAGACGCGGCAGCGTGAGGGTGGGTGGAGTGCGCCGATTTCCGCCAAAGGCAGTGCCGCCAATGGTTCCCGAGGCAGACGCGGAAGCGGTGGCAGCGTTGATGGCTGCCTGCAGCGTCTGTGGCGGCGGATTAACGGCGGACAGACCGAGGCCATTGAGGAGCATGTGCTGCTGCACCTGCTCCGCTGTGAGGGGCTGTACTCCGGTGTTGGAGCTGCTGTTTCCATTGCCATTGCAATTGCTGGCATTGAGCGTTGCGGATCCGTTTTGTAGGGTTTTATTGATATTGGCAAAAGACCCCACGCGTATGTGGCCCACCGTCTGGATGGTGATGTCCGGCTTGGGGGTCGAAGACACGTAACTACCGCTAGAGGAGACTGAGGTCTTGGTGGAGCACACGGGCGAGCTGGCGGCTCGCGGCACTGCGTCCGAGAGGCCGTTCAGTGGTCCATTGATGCTGGCTAGGCCGCCGGGCAGGGATATAGACGAGGAGGAGCAGGCACCAGTTCCGCTGCCCACACCGCCGCCTGCCGATCCCGCTGAGCCCTGCTGCAGCTGCCGGAGATCTGTGGCGAAGAGGACATCGTCCTCCTCCTCGAGGCACACCTCGGGCGCCTTGGGACTCGGGCAGTCATCGTCGTCATCGTCGTCCAGGCAGTCCATGCCGTTCTCCGTCTGCTCGTTGTCGCTGATGGTCTCCGATTTGATTAGGATCACATCCGTGTCCATGTATAGCGGCATCTGTTGAAGCATCAGTTGATAAATGGCCTGCCGTCTGAGATGATTATGGAAACCTACCTTCGAGTCCTCATAGTCGTCCTGATGATGGCCATTGGCCCCGCTGCTCTGGTTGCCCCCATCCGGCGACATCTGCTCGGCTATGTACTGGGCCACCGAGTCCTGCTGTGACAGTGTGTTGAGCAAATCGAGGAAGGTGCCATTGGTCTTGTCCTCGCCACACAGGTCCTTCTTCAGCAGGAGCTTCATGTTCTTGTAGAGCTGGCGCAGCTGCTTGGCGCTGCGCTGATGGTACACCTGCGAATTGAACTCCTTAGCGATCTGCAGCCAGACCTCATCCTTCTTTCGATTCGACTCCGCGTCCGTGCGCTTGTTCTCGATCACGTCCTTGTACTGCGCCGCGTAGCCGAGTACCATATTTCGCTCCCGCTGCGTGTACCGGGGAGTCTTTTCCATTTTCAGCCGTTTGCAAGACGTCTTGAAGCTGCGCGAGGGGGAGAGGGAAAGGTATACAAAATAAACTTTAATAATTTGATAAGATTGAGTGAATGATACGATTTGTTCAGCGTCTAGGACTCTAGTGACTCGATGTTTTAAGAAGGTAACCTTCCTTTCCCATCCTACTACGTAAGTGATTGCCGATCATTCCAATTTTGGAGGTGGATTGGATTTCCACAGGCATTATAGTTTGATGAATCGTTTAGATCCTATCAATATCATAGTCTACTGGCATTTTGAATACTTCTGAGTAGAATTCAAACATAGTTTGACGAATGGAAACGCTCGATCGATTGAAAAGCTTTTTTACCTCGTCCCTCATTCTGAGCCCGATTACTGTTTTCTCATTCTTCCAGCATTTGACTTCCATCATTCCACTTCCAGGCTAAACGCCTTTCAATGCCGTCTATCGCTGCGGCTTCTCTGGTGCCGCTCTTCTGCGTTCTCTTTGGCTCGAGTGACTCTTCTGACGCGCAATCTAAGTCTGAAAGATACAAATCTTGCAGATCGAGCAGCGCACAAGCTTCGTCGCTATCATTCCCCACCTAGACCAGAACGGCGCCGTTCTTTAATTAATAAAATAAAGTACGGGGGACAAACAAGCAATTGGAAAAAACAATTCTCAACTCTTCTACACGGACGCATACTTAAACATACGCACACACAAACATACACACACGTGCGCTGATAAGCTGGCGACGCAGCTAACGGTGAAGCCGAAAGCTTCGTTTGTGTAAGCCTCCGCCAGCCCATCCCCCTCTCCCACACTTTATAAATGTGCGTGTGACACGGTAATTTCGGCGGAGAGAAAAGGACAGGGCAGGACTCCCCTTCAGTCATACGTACATACATTCATATGTATATATATTGATTGTGGCGCCCGCCCCCTGATCCTGAAGCTTGACTGAGCTTTAAGCTTAGACAGAAGCTTGAAGAAGAGGGGAAGAGAGAGAGAGACAGAGAGAGGATAGTGGTGCAGAAGTGACAGCAATGCAGGGGCCCAAAACCCAACAAGCCCAATAAGAGACAACATGCTAGCCATGCATTGGCCTGGCACTGGGCACTGCCGGCTGATATCTAATCTCAAATTGGAGATTAGCGTGAAGCTCTCTCGTACTCACAACAAAAACAACAACAAAAAGACAGAGAGCGGGTAAGGGAGGAGGTGTACTCACGTTTTGAGGCCGCGCCAAAGCCGGCAAACGGACGACACGACGAGCAAAGAGAGGTGGGATGCGGTGGTCTGCGTGTGTGTGTAGGTGGGGGGGTTTTGTGGGTGGACTACGAGACGCCAGCCAAAAAAAAAGACGAGCGAACGAAGCGAACACGACCACGAATACGAACTAGTGCGCAACAACTTCGCGGGCGGCGGCGACGAAGCACAAAGCTCGACTGAATTCGTATTTCAAGTAAATGGTTGGAACGCTCAGAAGTACCGTTGGAGTGCAGCAACAACAGCAGCAACAACAACAACAATAAGAACAGCAACAGCAAGAGTGACGGTGACGGTGACAGCGGCGGCAGCAGTGCCAGCGGCGGGCGGTTGGCGGCAATGCCGACGAATGGGCAAACAAAAATAGGAATACCGCGCAGGCCCGCAAGCAGCAGCAGCAGTCGCATAGAGCAGAAGGAGTGACGACGAGGGGGGCGACGAGGGCCACACACAGCTGGGGCCCTGAATGGGGTTCGTCTGTTTGTACACTCGCACACACACACAGCACACACACATCCATACATATACAATGTATAAATGTAATTAAAGCTTGAAACCGAGTTTACAATAACAACCCCGCCGTCGCCTCCGTAGAAGCAGCAGCAGCAGACGCAAAGCGCGCGAGAGGAATCAGCGTGAAACTTGAATAAGGAGAGACAGAGCAAAAGAGGGAGAGAGGCCGAGCCAGGAGTAAAGCGGGAGAGGGCGCAACAATGAGCGCAGTTTATAAATAAATGCAGAGACAGCCAACCACACACAGGCATACACACACAAACAGACATGAGACTCGGGCTCAAATGTAGCTGTAGTTTTTTAAGCTGCAACAAAGTAAGGGTTGAGACGAAGACAGAGACGAACGCGGGAGACGGAAGACGGGAGACGAAGAGGCGCGCAGAATGAGAGACGGCGACAACGTGTGAGCGCGAGTGCAGAGTTGCATTTTGTTGATAAAGTTGTGGACGGACACGAGGCCATAAATAATGGATGTGGCGGACTTAACCTCAATAACAGAGAGGTTTAGATATGGGAGGTGGGTGGATGGGGTGTCCTGCGATCCTCCGCAAATAAGGGGAAATGTAAGGGCTAGGATGAGTGGGCTTTCTGCTCGGTTTAACGCCTTCTGCGTCAATGCGCCGCGCCATGACAATGTTGGGAGTCAACTTTTAAGATAAGATTCGATGCACAGACTAGAAATGTAGGTGTGGGTGTGGGTGGTGGGGTTTCGGGCTGCGGTTATCTATGAAATCCGCCTGGCAATGAGCCGAACTGGCCGCCTTCATAGCCGTTGTCATAGCCGTAGCCGCAGCGCGTCGCGTCGCGACGGCGGCTTTCCGCTGAGCAATGCCAAACAAAACCAAAGTTAACTTTTTGGGGACTCCGCCGATTACCTATGCTCACTTTCTCTGTCTCTCTCTTTCTCATTACGTGTGGTATAACAAGCGTTGCTTAATGCAGAGCAAAGCGATACCTCACCTCAACTTATCTACACACACACACACACACACACACACACATGCAAACACAGACACACATTCAAACACACACATACATTGAAACACACACGTAGGGAGAGAGAGAGCGAGAGTGTAACTGTACACAACAGGTGGAAGTATTTACTGATAAGCCGCTGATAAAAAGCGAGCCCCAAGCGTGTGGTGTGGTTGAGGGGGGCTATAAAGTGGAGAGCCCTGGGAATGGGAATCGAAATGGGAGTGAAGCTTCCATCGCAACCCCTTCACCCTCCCCACCCCGTCAGCAACAGAGAGTTTCAAGTTCTAATTGGCTTTGTTTGCTCTCTGATAAGGCGGCTCTGTGTCTCTCCCTCCCTCTCTTCCTCTCTCTCTCTCTCTTAGAAATCCACCAAGTCCACGATAAAGTTCGGCCCCAAAAACAAAAACCAAAAACAAAACGCACCTGCGTCCCATGAGCGGCGGCAACGGCAATGGCAACGGCGGCAGCACCTTCCTCGGCCTACCAGCACCCGTTCTGATCTTGTGGCTGCCGCGAACGCTGCTGCTGCCTCTGCCCCTGCCTCTTCCTCTTCTGCTGCTCTTCTTCACGGGATGGGGGGTAATCAGACGCGGGGGCTGCCTCAAGGAGCGCCTGTGGCCGCGGACGGGGGGCATTTTCCCAGCAAAAAAAAAAACAAAACTTTCGAGGCGGCCGATCCGCTGCGTTTGAGTTGAGAATTTTTACTGCCGCCGCTGCCGCGGCTGCCGCTCGGTCGTCTCAGGCAGGGCAAAACGCTTACTCGCTCAATTGTCTCTGTGTGTGTGCTCGTGATTGTGTGTGTGTATGTGTAACTGTGAGCGTAGCAAAAGCGCTTGAAAATGCTGGAACAGAGTTGTCCAGCCCCCTTCCAGCCTTCCATTCGGCATTCCAAGCCCGCATTTGGGTTCGTTTTTTTTTGCCTTCGCCCCCAAAGTTTCAAGCTTCATTCTTCATTCTATATATTTTTCGGTATAATTCCGTACACATTCTGCAATCGATCCCAAGCTGTCGATTTGTAGGTTTTTCCTAAGCTCGTATGACTTTACTGGATATGACTGGATATGGAAGTCTCTCTTAGACTGGAAGCGGTTGGAACTTTTGGCTCTTTCCTTTGTCCTTGGACTTGAAATTTCCAGGAAAGAGAGCTTTCACTCTGAAAATTTACCCTCCCGTCCCCTTTCCACTCACCTGGATCTGTAGCCGGCTGCAGTTTGAATTCGTTTCTCCCTCGCTGCCGCTGTCTCACACTTTTTTCTGTGTGATCCTCGGCTCTCTGTCTCTCTCACTCTCTCTCTCTCTCTTTCCGGTCACTCTCTCGCTCTCTCTGGTCTCTCTTTTAGCCTTTTCTCAACTGAAGCTGGATCTATGCCAGTTTCGGCCCGACTGTTCGACTGAATAATTTCGGTTTATGGTTTTGGCTGTGCCTCTGCCTGTGGCTGGCTATCGGTTCACGCGGCGTATGCGCGATTTGCACGTCTTGGTGTCCCACAACGACGCTGACCGTCCACCCGACCGACCCTCTCTCTTTCTCTTTCTGTATGCGGTGCGATGCTCTCTTTCGCTCTTTATCTGTCTCTCTTTCTGGGCTGAAGACTTTCGTTGTGTTTTTGTGGAGGGGGTTCTTTGTATGCGTTTCTTCTGCGTTTCTGCAGCAGGCTTTACGATGTAGCCTCTTTCTGCTTTTTATTTATTTTCTTTTCTTGCCTCCTTCTGTTATTTTTTCCAGCTTTTCTTCTGAGTCTCCTTGCCTTCTCTTCTGCTCTTCTTTTCTGTTGTTTTCTCCTTTAGTTCCTGTTGCTCCTTTCTGCTCCTTTTCTTGTTGTCATTCTCTTTCCATCTCCTTCTTTTGCTCCTCTTCCAAAAGCTTTATTCTTCTTCTGTGCTCCCCGTCTTCGTGCTGTTTTTCTTCTTTCCTTTACTTTCCTTTCCTTTCGTTTCGCTTTTGTTGTTTCAAACCTTGGACTAAAATTAAAAATACATAGAAGAAATTTTGTTAATACGAAATCACGCCAAAACGTAAACATCAAGCGAGAGAGATAGATTGATACAAAGAGAGATAGAAACAGAGAGGCAGAGGGGCCAATAGATATACAAGAAGAGGAAGAGTAAGTGGAAACAGTGGCAGTGGCACGGGGATGGGGCAGAGGTAGAGGCAGAGGCAGAGGCAGAGGCAGGAGTGTGTGCTTTAACTTGGGTTTCCACACACTTCCACTCCGCGCTCCCTTTTTGGCCTCTCCTCTCTTATCTGGGCAGATCAAAACGTCCCCGTTACGGGGATAGGCGGGGCGGAAACCCATGGTTGAAACTACCAATATCTAATCTAGCCACTGGCCTGACTCGACTGACTGTTGGTTGAGCATTATCTTATCGTCGGCCGTAAGGTGGGCTTGTGGCTCCACGAGAACTTGGAGCGCGTGACTCACATTGGCCACAACCGATTCTGGTTCTGATTCTGCTTCTGATTCCGGCGTATTCGATAAGCTACGGCTACGGCGTAGCACACAAACAGAGAGAGGGCTATGGCATACGAATAATTGTAGGTACATTTATGTATCTACAATATGATATTATACTGGAGTGGAATCCGCACTGAATTCCCCACTGAATTCTGAATTTGCTTGACGGATCCTTGATTGTCCGTCTCAGGATAACTTCCACTGGAGCTTCCTCCTTGCTCCTAGATCTATGTATGTTAAGCAGAGAATAAACGCCTCGTATGCCTTCCCTCTACCTTAAGACCCTCTCTTAGGGATTGCCAGCTTAAAGACAATACTCGGACAATTTAAGAGCAACCCATATAAAGACGCAGTCATGGACTCGGGGCTGTTTTATATATAGCCCTGGGCTGTATGCCTGTATACATATATGTATGTATGTATGTATGTACATGACGAATCAAGAATTCGAGGAATGATCTCCATTCTCTCTCTCGGCAATTACAAACAAACAAAACAGAACCGAGAAAACAGAGACAGAGACAGGGGCATGGGCAGAGACAGAGGCACAGCAAGCGCGGAGCTGGCCCTCTTCAACCGCCCACGCCTTCTGGCAGTCAGCGTTTTGCCAGAAAAACAAATGATCCACCATCCCCATCGCCACCGATGTACCTTCCTACCTTCTGCCAGTGGCACTGGCACTGGCACTGCCACTGCAGCAGCCAGCACACCACTCTGAATCCCCCTCTCGAAATAGACGACGCACAGAACGAAATACACCAAAACAACAACAACACACAAGTAGAAAACACACACACACACACACACACACACGCAACGGAAGGAAAGCAAAGCGCGAACACGAGAGCGGCAGCACACCGCATCGCTTCGCTCCGCTTCGATCGGCTCCGATCTTTACCCGATTCGAAAACCATTTGTCGGGATTTGGGCAGCGTCGTACCGATTCTGATTTCGATCCGATTGGGATGCCGATTCCGAATCCGAATCCGATTCCGTGTTCTTTCGCTTTCGCTTTCACCGCCGCGTTCTTTGCAGAGAAGCAGAGCAGAGCACAGAGCAGCAGTCGCAGTCTAATTGGATACTGAAAACTCAATTCAGACACACGGCCAACTTGAGTTGCCGGATCGGATCGGACCGAACCGGACCCGGCCCCGAGCCCCGAACAGGGGGCCGAGAGCAGCCGTCGCAGCCTGTTGGCCCGTCTCCGAGCGGAGCGTCGGCTGAAGGTGCGGTGCACGCCGCCAACGCCTCCGCCACCGCCACCGGCACCGCCTCCCCCGGCCGCCGGCTCCCCAGCCATCGCACGGACCGCACTGATCGCCGAAAAGCGCCATGAGGGGTTGGCAAATTTCCAACCAAAAGTTCTGCTCTGCCTCTGTATCTGTATCTTTATATGTATATGTATGTGTCTGAGTGTCTGTGCATCTGTATCCCCGTGCTCGTATCCGTGTATCTGTGTCGATGGCAGTGTCCGCCCAAAAGCCAGAAGCCAGAAAGAGAGGGAAAGAGCGGAGCTTCGAAGAAAATTGCTTTTACATTGCGCCGCACAATACAAAACAAATTACCGAAAACGTAAATCGAAATAGATAGATGGATAGATAGGTAAATAGATAGAAAATATATGTATGTACATATGTACCTCCGGTGAAGGAAGGCTTCGGATACCCTTGATTTCCCCTAATGGTATGCCCTAAAATTTATTGGTTCTTCTAAAAATGTAAGAAAAACTCCCTTTGCGCCAGAATATCCAATGGATATACTAATGGATATTCTTTTCGCAACAATTGATACCCTTTGGCTTCTAATACCCTTAATTCTTGAGAGCTATAGAGTACTGCTATAGAGTACCTCAGTTTCCATTTCCCTGATAGTTGCGAATGGAATATTTATGTATATCAATTTAGTTCAATGATCTATTATCGTCCTGAAGCTGTCATTTCTACATTAGCCCTTTACATACATATCTCTAAATTGGTTCATTAACTTAGCTTTCGAAGAACAAGCGTAAAACATATTTGCATATAAAAGGAAAGTAAATAAGATTATAATTTTGGAGTTGGGGCAGATCATAAGCTTTCTAACTGGAACCCATTCTTTTCTTCTCTGATCGGACCATTCCCCTAAACGCACCAAATTTCATACGATCGAACTGCTCTATAACGAACTTCCCTATGATTTCTATATAACGAATATAACGAATTTCATTTTCCAATATGTAATTTGATTGTGGTTTCCGAACAAAACAAAGGTAAGTCTCGAACTATTAATGTGCGCCCCCCAAACAAAAAGTAGGTACTAATTATTTTAAAGCAAAATATTATATATTCTGTATGGATTATCCCCGACTATTATCTAGAATATGATCTATTTTCAGTTATAAAATAGAGCATTGAAGAATGATCAAAGATCAGTTGAGCTTACAGAGCAGGACTTTCCTCCATCCTGGACTCTTTCCATGAGACTCCCTTGACTTCCAGTCTAATAAGTTCCAGACACATACATATGAACATATACATATGTATATGTGGAAATATCGCATACCCCCTCGTCCCATCCCACCCCTCCCTGCTGAGGCCGCTGATCGCTCGCTCAGCCATGTGAGTAGGCAACTGTACTTGGCCTCTCTTGGCCACTTGGCAGCGTCTGAAAAGACTTTTCGACTTTAAAAATAGCTGCCCCAGAGAGTGGCACAGCGGCAACAGAGAGACACACAGAGAGTGAGAGCCGGAGACACGGAGAGATCGGTTTTGGCTAGGAGTGTGGGTTGGGGCTTCTCGAGGGCGGGGGGGTTTTGCGGGTTGGGGCGGAGGTGCATGGTTGGGCACACACTTTTGGGCATCTGTGCTCCGCGTTTACAAATAGCCACAGTTTAAGCTCTCTCTCGCTCTCCGGACGCTGGATGCCTGCCGTAGATGAGATGGAAAATTGATGGGCCACAGCGTTTTCCCCATTTTCCATTTTGGCTTTTTCCCTTCCCTTCCCTTCCCTTCCCCTACCATACCCTCTCCGACACCACCGACCTACCGTTGGGGTTCGATATGTGTGCGCTTTTTTTGTAGTTGGAAACTCGAAACTAATGAGGTCGGGGCACGTTTGAGGCCTCGCCTCCTCCGTGGTGGCACGTAGACGGCATGCGTTGCGTCATGCCCCTGCCACTACCACTACCACTACCCCTACCCCTCTGCGCTTCCTGCGTAAGATACGCTGGAGATATTTGTAAACATAGAGAGAAAAAGGGGATTTTGGGATGCATTTTGCTCCCCATATTTCCTAGATTTTCCGTGCTCCAGTTGAGCCTCCTCTGCAGCACCTCCACATGTGGAAAAGTGTGCTGCCGGTTGGGTCTCCGCTTTTCTAATTTCTGGGATTCTGGTTTCCTGAGATTTTTGGACACGGGGCTCATCTTGGGGCAGACTCTTGGCTCTTAGCTCGTGGGGAAATTCGTTGCGTTGGTTTTTCTTGGCACTCGATTTCGAAACGGTTTTTCCCTGGCCCTGTCTCTCCGCCTGTGCTACGGATTTGAGTTCAAATTTATTTTTGGCAGCATCGCCGACAACCTCCTCCCGCCCCCCACACCCATCCCTTCCACAGCTAGAACACGGGCACAGACAGGCAGAGAAGCAGAGAGATAGAGCGAAAGGAGGGGAGAGAGAGTTGGGGAAGCGAGGCCTCCGGAGTTGGAGGGAGGGAGTCGGGATCAGACCGAGAGAGCGCGAGACGATCGGGCACTGCTTTTCCTTAGCTGTATCTGTATCTGTGTTTGTGTTACTTTATCTAGGCTGTGTGTGTGTGTGTGTGTGTGTGTGTATCTATGTTTGATATAGGCTTCACATTTCTCCTGCTCCCCATACCGTACCCTCCCCCTACTCCTACCCTTGCTATTTGTTTGTGTAATCCATTTAAAGGTAATTGAACTTCCATTCTTCTTGAGGCACCTTCTCCGTCGGGCGGCGCTCGAGCCCCGAGTAGAGCCTCAGAACTATTTTTAGACCGATCCATAAATAGAGGAGAGACAGAGAGAGTTCTAGCTCGGATTGGATTGGAGTGGATTCTGAAGTGCAGAGTGGCACGGCATGGGGTGGGTTTTTGAGCAGATCATTGGAGTTGGGGCTCTCTGAGCGAACCTGCCCGTTCAAGACAGGCACATACATAATTAGACGCACGGAAATCCCTCCGCCAACCCCCCTCTCTCCTCTCTCTCTCTCTGGCTACGTGGAGGGGCAGGCAGAGCAGTTTCTACTACTCGAACGAGCGGCAGCAACAACAGCAGCAGCAACAGCAGCAGCGTTCCGACACCGAGGTCGAATCGAACTTGGGATCAGCGTTCAGAGACGAAAAACGGATTTCGTTTTTCGTGGCGGATATTTTTAGGCCAAAAGCATCATAAAAGTTTTCCCCCACCCAGTTCACCTCCCCCCTCCTGCAACCGTAACAGTCGGCGCTTTCCAAATGTTCACTTTGTTCCACTCGTGGAACACACATTCCTGGAAATGATCAAAACTTGAGGGGTCGCCACGGCACGGCACGCCTTGCCACGCTCCGCCCCGCCTCTCCCTGTTCATCGACTACCTACTGTCCAGGGCCCCAAAGCAAAGGAATGGAATGAAATTGAAAGGAATTGCGGGGGCACTCCGATGGACACGCATGAACAATGCGCATGGGTGGGTGCGTGGGTGGCTGGGGACCTGAAAAAAATGCAGTTAAGGCACTTAATTGGAATGTCTTAACAAAAACAAAGACCAAAACAAAAAACAGTGCGTGGCTCTTGCAGGACGCATATGGAAGCGGGCTTTGCAATCAATCGATAACAATTAATTTTCAAGAAAAATCGAGGACAAGCGCAGAGGATATGGAAGTAAAAGAGGACAAGGCAGAATTAAAAGAAAAACAAGTGGAGGGAGAAGAGGAGGTTCAAAGGTCAAGGCAGGGAAACAGCAATTGAAGGAAGGGAAGAAACGGACACTCAGAAATAAGCGAATAAGCGAAAATAGAAACAGAAGCTAAATAAACAGTTAATACTTATGAAGAAGATGAGCAATTCTCTCCAGAGAAAAAGAGAGAAAGAGAGAGGGAGTATATTTGATAAAAGGTGTGGGTTAGCCGATAGGCAATTCTCGAGAAGCGAGAAGCATGTATGTTGGGGAAGGAGACAGGAGTCCGCTGTCTGCAGATCCCTGCAGGGTGTATTGACGAAAAGGTATTGCCACAACTTGGGGCAAGCATATACCGGAGGTGATGCCCACACTGATTACTCTCCAGATAGGTGCCCATATTGCTGGCATTGCCAGGGGACGGAGGCAGGGGAGGGAGGCTGCTAGGGTACGTTGACAAAAAGGTTTGGTTAAGCTAAACTAATTTGCCTCCATACCTTGCCATAGAACGCACCTTCAGGAGCAAGGGGAAAATGACACTCGGAACACACAAATCAACGAAGAAGAAGAAGGAGAGGGGAAGGAGGGAAGCACACGCACATGGAGGACACGCACACCACAAAAGAAAAAGTCGCGCTCCAACACCATACACACCACACACACATACACACTCGACTTCGACCCCAAGCCGAACCAAAGCCTCGCTCGTTTCGCTGTAGTTCGGGGTGGCGGGCTTTCGGGCCTACTACCTAACCTAACTGTAAGCACGAATCAGGCGACAGAGCGACGACGGATGCGGAGCTTTGGACTAAAAGGACAAAGCTTACGACCGTTACTGCCCTTCCATCTGTGTTTGTGTGTGTGTGTGTGTTCTGGCGGTGGGCCAAAAGCGTGTGTTGATGTCATAAATCCCACCAAAACACAACAGAGTAGAGGAAGAAATCTGGCAGGGGAAGGGGCAAGGATGATGCGACGCAGAGGCCCAGAGTCCGAACAGCTGTGCGAAAGCCATCCATATCCATAGCCATCCCGACAAAACACGTTTCAAGATGCTGTGTGCCCCTGCCCCTGGCCCATCCCATGCCCATGCCCTTACCCCCTGGGCACAAAAGGGGGTTGAAACTGCAGCAGCAGCAGAACGAACAATAAGGACAAGAACGAAATCCGGCTCAAGGGAAGCTGCGCACCAAATAAACTGCGAGCCGGAGTCGGAGACAGAGCCGAGACCAGACCTGAATTCTGAGTTCTGAGTTCTGTTTCTGATTCTGGTTCAGGCAGGGGTCGAGCTGTGGCCGCGTTTTTGGAAATGGGGTGGAAAAATGGGCAATTCCTTGAACACGAACACAGCCACACGAACATACACACACAGTCACAAAAATCCGAGCCTCTCTCCAGTTGGGATTACGATAATTTTCGATTCGCATGAAACCCCCGCTTAGAACGCTCCCCACTTTCCCCCCGTCTTAAAAGCATACTTTTTATGAAGAAAGACTTTTCATTAGGGGTCATTCCCCCCACCGGCATATCCACGGATTCTGAGCTGGACTTACCACACACATACGGTGGCGGTACCCAGAAGGCGACCCTGAAACTCACCAAACAATTACATATCCGTAGAATACAGGCAAAGGACATTCCTCCTCCAGCCCGCTTCCTTCCACGCGGATTCTGTTTACACGTATATTTTTCTCGGAGAACAGCACAGAAACAAAAAATTACACAAAAAATATTAATAGGTAAACACTATTGCGGTAAACAGGGCTCTCGTGGCTCTCGTAGCTCGTGGAAAGGCAACAGCGGCAGCAAAAGAATAACAACACGAACTGCCACAAATCCAAAATGCACGAGCGCGAATGACAGTACTATTGCGGCGATCTGGCAGCACAGTCGCACGCACACAAGTGTTGAATAACACGCCGAATATCATTGACCAATGCTGCCACTCTGTTCGGCGACAGTTCGATAGTCGACTCGATAGGCCGTGCAGTTTATAAACAAACAATTTATACCAATACCAAGACGCGCTGAGTGGTGAAGCGTACAGATAGACGAAAACTATTTGAACATCATTTTAATCTAATCGCCTGGGCCACTCCGAATACGCTAAAAATCTCAGCCCCATAGAACATTATAATCGAAATCGGTATCGCCGCCTACTCCCACGCAACGCGCGCACACACTCCTGTTCCGAGCGAAAACTCCACAGGCACAGGCAACAAAATGCTAAAGATTGCTGCTGAGGGAATCGCGCCACGTCTGGCCGCCTGCTGCCTCATCAGCGCCAGCGCCCAGAGCAGTTGCCAACGGTTAGCCCCACAGTCGGCAAGGACCACACAGAAGTACCTATCCCAGTCGCAGCACCTGCACAAGAAGCTGGTCATCAAGGATCACTACGAGTTCGATCAGAAGGTGAGCGAGAGAGATAGAGCGAGCGAGTGAGAAAGTGCGCGCCTCAGGCACAATTATGCAATGCTTCTGGCATGCGGGCCCTGCACTGCTATCTGGTGTACGTGAGCGGTTCCGGCCGTAAACAGCGGGCCAACTAGCCACCCCATGACGCATTTGGCTATTTGTCGGCTGTCTATCTGTATGTGTGTGTGTTGTGATTGGCTCGTGTATGCAAATGAGCCCAAAACGGCAGGTTGTTACCGGTTTGAGCCCGTTTCTATGTTTCAAAATGTCCAAAGATCTAGTATTTGTCCCGAACTAATGTCTTTTCCTCTCTGGGTCTGTGTCCAGGTCATCAACAGCGACAATCCGGTGATTGTGAATTTTCATGCCGAGTGGTGCGACCCCTGCAAAATACTTACACCCAAGATGCTGGAGCTGCTGGAGAACTCCGATGAGATCGATGTGGCCATCATTGATGTGGAGACGAACCTGGATCTCGTCGAGACGTTCGAGGTGAAGGCCGTGCCCGCCGTCCTTGCCTTTCGCAACGGCGTTGTGGTGGATAAATTCATTGGCTTGGTGGATGCCAACAGCATCGAAACGCTGATCGACAAGCTGAAGCGGAAGCAACAGCAGAAGCAATAGAGGAGGATTACCAGGATTAAGGATGGGGGGCCTCGGATACAATAATATAGCTTTGTCGCAAATCGAGATTTTATATAAAAAACGAACCAGAGTAGACTGTAACCGCAGTAGATAGATAGCCTAGCCTAACCCTTATGCAGCAGCAGGAATACTTTTAATATGCAATACAAAAATAATAATATATAATCATAGTAACCGTAAAACCTGGTTTATATTCCGACTTGTTGCTGCTTAGCATTCCCGTGGGAATGCGCTGCTTAAAGCTGCAGCGGATCAGCTGATTGGATCAGTGTTGTTAAGCGAATCAATCACCTATGCCCTCCCGTATAGGATGGGGAGAGTGAGAACTCTTTCTGGTTAGATAGACAGAGATAGCAATAAAATGGTTTATTTGGTTGCTTTATTAAGGCTTTTGTTTATACGAATACATATGTAGTTTATGGAACTGAACTGGCCTGCCCCAAAACACATTAAACCGCCTCCTCCGGAGTAGAGTAGTGGACTACAAACTAATAACTGACATCTCATCTGGCGCATTCCAGTGCGATGCGACGCGACGCGAATTCGTTTGGGGATAAATACGAATACGAAGTACGAGTACGAATATACGGAAAGATACGATACGATACAATATACAATAGGGGGTGTAAAATAATAACTCAACGTGTATAAAATAGAAACAGAACAGATCTACAAACTACGGTACAATCGGTTAAAGCAAAGCGGTCAAGCGGGTACGCGCGGCTAACGGGTAGCGGATTTTCGGATGACCTGAATGGCATCATCCAATTACGAAACACTATTCTGTTCTTTTAGTTTAAATCTTAGTTATGGTCATCCCACCGGGAGGAGAGCCCTCCCCCCCCGCGGCGGAGATGCCATTTACTGTTGTCATTTAGGGGTAGACTGTGGACCGATGGAGACCCGGGGGCTCAGCGCGCTAGCTGTATAATGAGCGCCGCGCACATCTCGAAGAATTCCATAGTATGGTGGCCGGTCGGCTGGAGCGGCATCACCCCGGTCACGCTAAGCGGCGGCGGTGTGAGGCTCTCCATGATGACATCGTCGCCCTGCTCCACCTCTTCGTTGGTGAGGGACTTGAAGTCGAGCAGATAGCTCTTGGCGTCCACTTGGTACAGCTGCAATGACATCTTCGAGAACTTGCCCGTCTTCACGTTCTGCCGCCTCACACGCACATGATACGGATTGATGATCTTCCACTCGTAGTTGAGCGCCTTCATTGCCCGGTACACCTCCAGCATGATGTCGTTGGGCTTGCTCTGCGACCGAATGCCCAGATGCCACTTGGCCCGCTTGATGGGCGTACCGCCGCGCGCTGTCTTCTCGGGGAAGGCAGCGCCGCCCGAGTTTTGCACGGACATGGCCAGCTGGCGGTCGCGCATCGGTGCGATCCTCTCCGGATGCGGTCGTATGGCAGCCAGCACGCTGCTGCTCGGCGGCGCCGCGCCGGGTGGCACGGGTGTGGCGCTGCCCGAACTGGCGGCCGTGCCTCCGCCCACAGTGACCGTGGCCAGAGGCGTTTGGCCGGAGACTTGTCCTGGGGCCTCGTGCGGTGCATGAGTAATGATTGGCGGAGGCGGCGGTGACCCGGCCACAAAGAAGTTGTTGATCTCGTTGATTTGGTTAGCGGCGTCGTCGGCGAAACGCTTGTTGTCGATGATCAGGTGGTACGCGATGGCCAGCTGGTCGTGTGGGTCGCCGCTGAGCAGCGAGTTGTGCACCTCGAGCTCCTTGACCCCGAACTTGGTGCAGACCTCGGCCACGGCATAGGTGTCGATGACATTCGAGTCTTGCTCAATCGACGAGGGGAAGAGGTAGGCGGGCAGCTCCTTCTGGAACCACTCGTGCTTCTTGATTTCCTCGATGTTGGCCCGCTTGAGGGGATCCACCTGCAGCATCTGACACACCAAATTGACCACCTGCTTGTTGAGGTACTCTGGTATGGGGAAGATGCCCGATTTGATCTTTCGGAAGAGCGTCGGAACGTGCTCGTCGTCGAAGGGCAGCGTGCCGCAGAGCAGGGCGTACAGGATAACGCCGCACGACCATATGTCCACCTCCGGACCGGCATACAGCTTGCCCGAGATGACCTCGGGTGCCGCATAGTTGGGAGAGCCGCACGAGGTGCGCAGGAACTCTCCGTCCAGCATCATGTTGGATAGCCCAAAGTCGGCGATCTTCACGTGCATGTTGTGGTCGAGCAGCAGGTTCTCCGGCTTCAGGTCGCGGTGCACAATCATGTGCCGGTGACAGTAATCCACGCCAGAGATGATCTGCTGAAAGAAGCGGCGCGCCTGATGCTCCTGCAGCTTGCCGTGTTTCACGATGTAGTCGAACAGCTCGCCACCGCTGACGTACTCCATGATCATGAAGATGTCCGATGGGGTGGAGATCACCTAAGGGAAAAGGGCAAGGGGGAAATTATCACAGGATTTCAGGACACATGGATTCAAGACTACCTACCTGATAAAGCTTAATGATGTGCGGATGCCGGAAGAGCTTCAGATTCTGGATCTCTCGCCGAATCTTACCCACCACATCTAGGCTCTTGATCTTCTGCCTGTTTAGGATCTTAACGGCGACCTTGACGCGCGTGATCTGATGCTCGCCGATCTTCACCTTACCGAAGGTGCCCGTACCGAGCGTGGCGCCCAACAGATAATGACCGATCTTCACCAGCGGCTGGCCATTGACGGTGCCCGCCGCCGCTGCCTCAGCGGCCGCTGCCCTCGTCTGGGGCATCTCGCTGTCGCGTCACTGCGGCGGCCACTCGAATTGAGTTACCGAGCCACTAGACGGAGACGCACTACGCTGACGCTGCTGCAGCCGCAAGTTGCAAGCACTGCGAGGGGAGAACGTGAACAGGAAGGGGGTAAACGGAGCTGCGACGAGCGGTGGAAGGTCGTTATCTCGTTTATTGCGTAGTCCGCTATCCCCTCTGGTGGCGCTGTCGCTGGTCACTGTCTCGCGGTTATTGTTTATTCTATATATTTTTGCTGACTCTCAGGTTCCGCTCCTCTTGGGTGAAATCGGAAGCCGAGCGACAGTTTTTAGGTCGCCAATTGTGTATTGTAGCGACAGATTAATAATTGCTTAAAGTTTTTTGTGGGGCTTTTCCTCTCGTTTAATTGACATTGGAATACTCGATTTCCCACGGTGTGTTTTCCAACACAGTGGTGCTGTTCCAGCAGCTGTTTTTGAATCATCCCTTCTCGCTCTACCCTGGAAGGCGGAAACGCGAGGTCGATTAGTCATTTGGTCAACTGTAATCGATAGCTATCGCGTTCAAGTCATCAAATTGGGCGCGCTCATGCATAAATTCAATTCAAAACATAGTACACTCCATATGATGTATTGCCTTTGGCTTATATCGAAATGATGGATGAATTTATGCATGAAATTCACTAATAATCAGCAACTGAGCGCTGAGCATGTTGAGCTGTGAACGCGCCCAATTCCTTTCAAAATCTTTGGCGCCATAACGGATAAACTTTGGTCGCATGGCGAAAAATGCACTGCAATCCACACGCGAGTTCCCTGCTGGCCATCAACGCACCCAAGACTAAGCATTTCGAGTTACACCTTCGTTCGTCCGGTTGTAGGTGCTCACTAAAGGAGAAAAAGAATCAAGAAAATAACTAATTTTTTTCCAAAAGTCTGTATATTTGGCAAAGTCCGAAACGGTCATTATATCTTAACTAATACATTAATTTAGAAATTTTCTCGTCAAACCCACGGTATTGCCAAAACAAGTTATGGTTCTAGCATTCTTCTCTTCTTGCCCTTCTCACGAGGACTCACCGTTGAATTGGCAGGACCTCTGGTCACAGAGACGCAATTTGACGCCAAGAACTCGTTGGGTAGACTCCGTTTCATGACTAGTTGTACAGACTGTCCCTCGCTGCTGACCGCAGCTTGTACTTTTTTATTTTGTTTTGTTTTTGTTGTTTGTATGGAATCATATACTCCACTGGTTTAGCCTCGGGATCTCTAGAGTGTTGGTGTCCTGGTCCTAGAATAAAAAAAAAACCAGTCCCGCTGCCTATTCCTTATCATTTAACTCCCTCAAGCCTATCCATCGTATATTACGAACTCCCTTTAGATTTCCTTTGCCTAATTTTCTGGTTCTGTGCACTTTTAAGATACTTATTCATTTGAAGTGTTCAGTTACATTGCATATAGTATATCATATATTAAATTCTGTTACACTTATAAAAAGATTCTCTTACATATACATCTCTCATTTGGTTTTCTGTGCTCTTGGGAAAAATCGTTGTCATTAATCTATACTTAAGGGCTTTCTTTTTTTCTCATACGACGGCGCTGAGCTAATCCGTCTCTCAGTTGCTTACGAACTACAATAAATGTGTATATATAATACAAATTTAACTATTCGACACACTGACAAGCCCTCTATCTTTGTTATTATCTTAACACTTGTTTATGCTACAATAGTTGTTTTGTTTTCATTGTTTTTTCTTACAAAATAAGCTCGACTCGTTGATTTGTGGTAGGTCTAGGTCGGATCTGGTTCCCTGACGGCTGTACCTTCGTCTTCGACTCGTTGCCGTTGTCGTCTCTCTCTGTTTCTGTATTACGTGAGGGAGCCATATTGCTTTGCATTATGCTCGCTCCTGCTCTCGCTAACATGCTGCGCGTCTCATCTCATCTTATCGTCACCTCTCGCTCTTTTTCATAGCTAACAATGAAGTGTGTGTGTTGACGTGTTGTTTATAACGTATAACGGTTAATATATATGTATTGATATCTTTTTATTTTATATTTAACTTTAATTACATGTATTTTTCGGTTTGTTTCTTTCAGTTTCATCTTTTCTTCTTTTTTTTAATGTAGTCTGAAAAAAAAACACGTACCTTACCTATGATAATTCTACAAGACTAGGGCTTTATTTTTATAGGTTTATATTTAGTCAAAAAAAAAAATTGTTTTAGAGTTATAATATTGATATTTCTACTCTATCAAAGGCGTTTTTCCAGCAGCACTCGCGCGGGTTTTCTGTTTTGACAAAATGGCAATTAAATGTTCAATTTCAGATTACAAAATCTTGCGTTTTTTACATACATATATCCATGGTATATTCTACATACATACATATATATATATATTTATTATATAATTTGTGTGAGTTTTTGTATGTCTGTGTCTTTACAAAATTTAGTAGAGGTTCCTTGATCCTCTTGCAATTTTACAATTGAATCAAACATGCTGGAGAGTATATTCTGAGAGATATATGCTATACATATATGTATGTATATGATATTGAGAGTGTCGTCTGGAAGTGTGTGTTTTGTATGCTCCTGATACAAAAATTAAATGAAATTTAAACTGGATATCAATCGTTTCAAACGTATAACGTGAAAAGTTTGTGAAATTATAAAAGGGGAACTCTCCTGCCTCTTTCCTCGTGTGTGTGTGTGTGTGTGTCTTTGTGTGTGTGTGTATCTGAGAAGCTTGGAATCTTTATGCTTATCTGTTTGTTTTTTTATTTTTCTTTATGTTTGTGTGCATCTATGTGTATGGTTTTGTTTTTCTGCATCCCTTTTGTTTTTGCTGCCAATGCCTTTTTGCGCCGCTCTCTTCCGAATGTTCTTCGCCCTCCGATCTTCAACCAATCAATCAGTGTGTGGATATATACATTTGTGTGTGTTTGTGTTTCTGTGTGTACGAATACATACATACATCTAGGTAGAGAGAGACGCACAGAGTCAGAGAGAGAGAGATAGAGAGAGAGTGAGAGGAGTACTGGGGGGCTATTTCCGGGGAGGGGGATGATTTAGATTCAGTTTCGGTTTCGATTTCGGTTGTAGTGGTTAAAGCTGCCACCGCCTGCGTGCCTGCTGCCTCCTCCGGCTACTCCGTCACTGCCTCTGCCTCCGCTAGTGCCACGCAGCATCTCATCATCATCAGCAGCATCCCGGTTGTTGTTGCCACGTCCGCCACCACCACCAGTTGTTCCTGGCCCCCAACTTGCCTCCATTCTATCCTGCTGTTCTTGAGCTGTTCCTGGAGCAGGTGTTGTTGCTGTTGCTCCTTCTGTTCGATCTCGGTCTTCCCTGTATGTCACATATACGAGACCCATGGCTTGCAATCTCCCAGTTTGAGGATCTAAGTAGTTGAGTGTATTAACATGGTTCGAATCGGAACACTGGTAATATACATATGCGGTATCTGCGCCGGATATGGCTCCTTCTGGTGTGGTTGTTCCTTCTCCTGCTCTTCCTGCAAATGTTTCTTCTCCTGTAGCTCCTTCTGCTGATGTTGTTGCATACGTATACGTTGTGGGTGTGACTGCTGGTACAGGCACTGTGTGTCTTGTTGATCCAGATCCATCATCCACCTGATGATAATAATAATATGTTGTGCCACCCGATTCTCTTGATGTTGCGGTATATGTTTGGGTTCGTCTTGCTCCTGCTGGTGGTATTCCAGGAGCTGTTCCTGTAGCCAAATATGTGGTGGCAGCTGGTGCAGGGGCAACCACATATCCAACTGTAGCTGGATATACAGCTGCTGCTGCTACTCCTGCTCCTGCTCCTGTTGCTGTCGGTGTGGCAGTTCCTGATTCTGCTGTTGGCTGATAGGTAGGAACAAAGTAAGTAGGAGCGAAGAAGGTCGACTGGTTGGGTATCTGGATATGGATCTGCTGCTGCTGTGACTCCTGCTGGCTGTAGTTATTCATGTTGTTGTTGCTGATCGGATGGAACTGCTGTGGCTGGTTGGGGGGTTGTTGACTGGCGGAGATGGTGGACATGTGTGTTGCTGTTGTTGTAGTTGGTAGCAGATGTTGTTGTTGTGGCTGGTATGATGGCTGATGAGACTGTGGTGGCTGTGGATGTGGACGCGACTGCGGTTGCGGTTGAGGATTCGGATGCGAAACTTGCTGCTGCCATTGCACGGCTGCCTGCTGGAGTGGCTGCAATGTGGCAATGGCAGCATGACCACTTCACCTGTGAGATGCAGCTAATATTGGTGTAAAGAAATTAATTTTTTTGTGTGTTTTAAATAAATTTCTGTGCATGATTGTTATATGGATGCAGTTTTTGAGATCGTGTTGTTCTATTTGATCTACCTCTATGCGCCATATGCTGGTAGCCGCCACTGCCACCACCAACACCGACACCCGCTCCTCCACCGCCCCCACCTCCACCATGCATATGCACACCCACTCCCATTCCTACGCCCACGCCCATGCCCCCCATCCCCATGCTGATGCCGTGGACTCCTCCATGCAGCTGCATATGGTGCACCGCCGGATGGTGGGCCATATTATGGTGGTTGTGGTGACTGTGGCTGTGGTTGTGGTTGTGGTTATGCGGCTGGTGGGGATGGTGTTGTTGCTGATGGTGCTGGTGGTGATGCGGTGGATGATGGTGTTGCTGGAGCTGTTGCTGGTGCGGCTGTTGCATGTGTGGATGATGCTGGTTGTTGTTGTGGTGGTGGTTGTTGTTGTTGTTGTGGTGGTGTTGATGGTGGTGCGGCTGATGTCCAATATGCAGTGGGCCAGCCATTCCCCCACCGCCACCGCCACCACCACCAATCGGCCCGCCAATCTGCGACATAAACTGTGCGGCCTTTGCCTTGCCATGCTCTTCGGCCAGACGCACCCAAATCGGCTGAGTGCATCCCAGTGGCACCGTATTGTTTAGCGTGTTCAGTGCATCCTGTGCCTCTTCGCGCTTGCTGAAGCTGTAGGTGAGGAAGGAAAAAGGGAGAGAAAGTTAGAGAAAGGCAAAAGGAGTAGCAACTATAGCTTTGGGATATATGCGAATTATTATACGGAGGTGCCTCAGATCGAATTCCAACTACCATTGAACAACATACCACAGATTGCAATTTAAAATCAATTGGAATTCGGTCAGTGGCATTCTAAAATTATGATAGAATTGATATGCGAGTCCTTTCCCTACTCTGCGAGCTATAGCATACTTTTCCAGTCCAATGGAATGATCTTTCCTGGCCCTTGGAGCTCTCTAGATATATCAGGATACACTCTGAGTCTCTCTTCGTTATCCCAAGAATAGACGAAGACAATATATTTAAATAGTAAGATGAGTATCGCCCTTACATTTCAATGTTGTATTCAAAGAGGTTTTTTGGAATCCGTGCTGTCTCGCTCGTCGACTGATTCCGCACAAAACTTAAAGTACGTATACGTGATATTTACTGAGCGTTTTTTATTGACGAGACGCACGCTAAATACCCTACAGACAATTATTCTAATGTGAAGTCATGTATGACATACGTTATGTATTTTTACATATGTACATTCGTTCATTATATTCGTTTATAGTACATTAGATCAAATTAGCATATAAAGGATACACAAAATACAATACAATGCAAGCAAGCAGACCCAAAATGTTGAACGAGAGAGCGGTTGTCTCTAGAGCGGTCTCTCTCTATCTCAGTCACGGTCCAGTGCTGATTCCATGCAAAAAAAAATCGAGTTGAAAAATGTTGTATGGCGATACTATTTACATATATTGTCTTTAGTTGTATCGTATATACATAATTCGTTTCGTTGAGAACACAAATAACCTTTATAATATTTTAAATGCTATCCTTTCAGAGCCTGACAGCTAATAGACAAACTCTTGGATGCTTTTCGGGAGCGACCAGGACCAGGAATCCCCAATTCTGTATCTTTTGTTATTTTATAAGGGTAAACTTTTTAAATTCCTGATATCCTATCGCGATTTGTCGAATGTAAGACAAGAAACCTAATTAACAGAACTCGTAAACAACGTTTGACACTTTCGGGGTGTATGAAAAGAAAAAACCAATTTACGGACACATTGAGAAAAGAAACAGACAAGACCCGATCAAATCTGTTTTTCCTCAATTTGCTCTATGCTCAAGCAAAGACCGACTTTTACACTTTTCTTTTGTTAATGTTTTTCACTGAGTATTTTGTCGCGAGCGAGCGGCAAAAGTGTGCTTTGTGTATGTATGTATGTATGCGAGCATTTGCAAATCAATAAGAATACATACGTTTATATTACAATGCAAAGCAACGAGACTAACAACAGCTCTTATAGCTCTTATAGTCTCTTAAATCTAGGCGCTCATGAAGACGGACAGACAGACGTGGCTATATCGACTCGCCTATTGATGCTGATCAAGAATATATGTATGTACTTTATGGTGTCGAAGACGCTTTCTTCTAGGCGTTACTCTTCGAGTACCGTGTATCATAATAAACACACGCGAAGAGACACTAAGAGCTTAGTGCGAGAGAAGGAGCGAGCGTGGTGTTTTTGTTATGGCCCCCGGACCAGACCGCAAAGGATTATTTGCGAGCTATGCTAATTATAAATATCCTATTAAGGTGTTGCATTCAAATGTTCATATATTTATACACCAAATGTGAATAAATCTTGATTTGGAGGACTCTAAATTGGACTTTAAATTAGGGGTCGGCAAGGCTTTATTTGATGTGCATAGGAAACTGCACTGCTACGCCTCCGCTTACATACACGAGTATAACAGTGGTTGGTAATAATACACTTTTCCATTTTGCTTGCTGTCTAAGCAAATAAACGCAAAACAAACATGTGAATATATGCGGGCCGACCACGGCCCTAGATCTTGGGCATTTGGCTTATATTTCTTGGACTTTCATAGAAAACTGGCTTCACGGCTCTGCGCTCCACACACCACTTCCCTCTCTGGCACACTCGAAGCCTTATGGGTACTATTGTACTTCGAGGGGCAACAGAAGAACGATGGACTTACCGTACAAAGGCAACGCCGCGCGGACGTCCGGTGAGTTTGTCCCGCAAGATGTTCCGTTGGACAATTTGCCCAAACGGCGAGAAGGTTCTGGTCAGCATATCATCGTCGATATTGCGTGGTAGATTGATGACATACAGGTTGGTGTCCTTGATAGACTGGCCGCCGGGGCGAGCATACGAGACCTAAGAGACGAGAGAGTGTCCCGAATGAGTATGCGCAAGCGATGGGTGATTCGGGGTTGGGGTGTGGGGGTGGGGGTGGTGCACTCACCTTCAATCGCTTGTTGCGCACATATAGCCCGTTCAGCTTATCGATGGCTACCTCGGTGTCTGCCTCAGTTCTGTAGTCGACGAAGCCGTAGCCGAAGCTATATCCAGTCTGAGCGTTGGGCGCGTCGCCAAAAAAAGGGGGGGGGGGGGGGAGGCGAGGAAAATAGAACAGAGAGAATGGATGTACAGGTTAGAGTTGCAGCTCTTTTTGTGTATGTATAGTGCGGTGCGACAAGGACAGCAACAGCAGAGGAAGAAGGTCTCGCTTGACAACAACGACCTGTGACGTGCATCCTGCCTGCCTTGTTGCCCTGCTTCCCCGGCTGGCTGTCTTTGGCTTACCTTGAAATCGCGCATAATCTTGCAGGTGTTGATGCCTCCGAAGTTGGCAAAGAGCTCGTACAGCTCGCGGTCCGTCATATCCTGTGGTAAGTAATTGACTATTAAATTGGTCGAGCTCACGCGCTCCTCCTGCTCCTGCGGCGGTGCGGCAGCGTTGTTATTGCCACCCTGTTGCTTCTGATTTTGTTGGTCAGAAGTGCCTGCTGCCTCCTCGTTGCCATGGTTATTCTGCTCGTCCCCGGACGATTCCTGGGGCTGCTGCTGCTCTTGCCCTTGCTGCTGGTCCCCGCCCTGCTGGGGCTCATTACCATTGCTGTCATCGTTGAAGCTCTCATCCTGGCTGCTCTCCTGCTGTGCCTCACGCTCCACAGCATCGGCTGGTTCCTGGAAAAAAGGGGGGTAATGGAGGGTATTAACCGTTAGACTTCGAGTGGAAAAATGGGAGGGGAGGGGGTTTTCAAGGCTCAGACTTACCTCCATGTCCGAGGACAAATCCTCGTTCTCATTCTCATACTGAGGAGTCTGATCCTGCATCTTATCCGACTGCGACATGACTGTCCTGATCCTGTTCTATACGCGGTCCAAAAAAAAAAAACGTCGCTTGATTGTGTTTTCGCTTTTCGCGTCTCCAGAGACTGGTCAAAGCGTCCCAAAAAAAGTGTTATATCTACGTCGCAGTGCGCGCCAGAAGCTGCAAATGGAAGAGAAGCACAAGAAAAATATATGTGTATTCGGTTTTCTGCAGCCTAATTCAATTAAGAGATGATGTATGATGTCGTTGCACGCGTCCGCGACCACTTCTGTCTCCGGTAAGGATTCAAATACAATTGCAGTGACCTGGGCCACCGAATTGCAGCTCGTTCGTGTTGCCCCCCAAAATGTGTGTGTACATGATAGAGGCTTCGGCTTCGGCTTCAGCTGCGGCTGCTGCCGAATGCCGCTCGGATGTCCGGAAAGTGTTAGGCTTGAGCCTGACGAAGCGCATCCAGGGACATGGCCAATTGCAGCCGAATTCACTTCGGAAGGCTGTCGATTTCTCGGTGTGCAGTGAGAGCCAGCCTCCCACACAGTCGCTGCTGCACTCGGCCTGGGCTGGAACCGACGCGGCCAGAACCCAGCAAAACAGCTAGAGAAAAATCTACCCCCACCCCTAAAAAAAAACACCATTCCATGCACACTCATGCACACACACACACACACCCACACACACAAACGCGGGGCAGCAACAAGAAAAGAGCGAAGAAAAAAATGATGTACGGAGAAGTCAGGAATACAGGAAAAAACCAGCACGGGAAGTAGGGTATTCGCGAAAATACAATTCAAAAATGATTCGCAACTCACTTTCTTTTCACCAATTGCTGTCACACGACGCTACACCAGAAAACAGCAACTTTATATTTTTTTTTCTCAAGAAACGCTTTAGCGGCGCCCTCTTCGCCGTAGGGATGTCAATAATATATCGATATATTTTGATAATATATTTGAAGATACTTGTAGAGATGGACTAGCGAAAATAATAAAAGTGATTTATTTATATTATGGATATTTCAACGGAATTTCTTTTCTGACTTCGTAGAATATTATCTCTATTATTATGTTGTTTCACATCAATAAATTAGACCTAGTTATCGATGGTAGCGGGGTAGCTGTCAAATAATATCGATATTTTTGTGCAATAAAAATAACAAACACTGTGGCTGTAACAAAATTAGTTGTAATAAAAATACGATAAAATACGATCCGTAATATGATAATATATACGATAATTAATAAATTAAATTTTTTTATTATGGAATAAAATTGAAAGTTTCCATCGGGAACTAATAGCCTTTTTACACTACGGTTGAGTTATTGAGTTATTGAGTTTCGGGCAAAACTCGAGTTTCGTTTACATGGGGAAGCATAGGGGACCTAGAGGTGGCAAAAAAGTTGAGTTTTGGTTGCGTTTAGTTGAGTTTGTCCGATTTTCCGAATATTTCAACCCTGATCTGCCTGTCGTGGAATTATCACCACTAGTTACAACAAAAATTGGCAGCTCGAAATTTAAATTTTGGCGCGTAAACAATATGGCTGGGGAAAAAGATACATACAATTGTTAAAACCAATACTTTAAACCAATTTTATTATTAAAAACCATATAAACAATGTGGTCGATTTCTAAAATTCGGTCGGAGAAACTTAGCCAAACGCTAAATTGAATTATTATAAATTAAACTAAATTAAATTATTATAAACAATTGCCAATTTAAAAAATTTTAATTTTTGTACATATGTACATATGTATGTAATGTTCATATACATATAGCCAAAATTCAACATATTTGCAATTGCAGCCGTGCAATTTCCCTGCGGAAATTTTCCTTAAAAAATGGATTCCAAGGTTATTAGCAATGTCCAAATGCGTTTCTTGGAAATTTGATCCAAATACTCCACAGTTGCTGCAGACATCGTCGCCAACTCCATACATTGCAGCCTCGTTATCATCTCTTGCTCTGCCACATAGAGCATCATTAATTCCTCGGTATTCATATTAATAAAAATTAAAAAACAAAATTTTCGTGGACAAGCACGTGCCAGCAAGCCGAAACTCAATAACTCAATAACTCAACTTTGGCATAGTGTAAATCCAAATTCTGAGTTATTGAGTTACCTATCGATAAATGTGGTAACTCACTGTAGTGTAAAAAGGCTATAACATCCCGTTAGAAACAGTGCACAGAGAGAAAGAGCGAAAATCAACACGTAGACTACGTAAAGAGCAAAACCTTATCTATCGATAAAATTGTCTCTTTGGCTTTCAGAAATGTACCAAAATATACCCGATAGTTGGCTGCGGGCAAGCCGCCATATATCGGGTTTCTAGGGAGGCTCCAGAGGGTTATGGCCTTTTTACACTACCGCATCATTGTCGAAGATGCGAGGCGTTTACACTTAAGCCGTATCATTTCCGCAGCATTTTGTCAGCTATTGTTGGCACCACCGAACAAAAATTACGTGCTGCTGACTTTAATTTTCCAGTGTCACTTTTAAAGTTGGAATAAGCGCGTCCCAAAAGACCTTGAAAGTCTTTGTGTTACCATTTTGTTGCTTGCAATCAGACTTATTTTTATTGATATGTTCAGGAATGGTTTGGCCGCTCAACTTTAAATTGAATTATTGTTTGATTCGACAAAAATACGTCGATACCGCATCGATACCCCGAATAATTTCAGTATTTTGTAAAAATACTCGACAGAATACGGTAACACTTGCTAATGATGCGACGCATGATTAATCATGCGGCCGCATGATTGTCTTCTTCGGTAAATGTTAAATACATGGACAACCTCTCCAAAATTCACGAAATTTTTTTTACCGAAATTCATGATAAATAGACCCCATCCAGGAAAAAAATTTCGTGAATTTTGGAGAGGTTGTCCATGTATTTAACATTTACCTCTTCTTCTATTCACAGGGCTCTTATGGGCATCATTGCCGCATGTTCCATTTAACGGAAAAATCCAATGATGCGGACTAATGTAAAAACGGTAATAGATGGTATCGGGGGAAGGAAGGATCCGTTACTGTGGTAGTAAGAAATAGAAAATGATAAGATGGATGTTTTGGTAGGGGATAAGGGATAAACAGAGGTGAACAAAAATGGTGGTTCTCGTTTTCCGTTGATAAACTCAGTGTGCGGAAGTGAGAGTGAAGTAGACCGAACTTTAGTGCCTTGGTAGAGGCAGCTACATACATTTATCGCAAAATCGCCAGAGCCCTGCATAGGGCCGTGCCACGCTCATTTTAGCGTGCACCCTGCCAAAGCCACTTAGCCGTGGTAGCACTCCACACATACCCACGCACATATAAGGGCCCCCCTCTTGAGGGCCGAGGCACTGATATATACATACCTTTATTTTGGGCTGGCCGCGGTGAGCAGCACCGACGGGGTGAACATCAGGCGCGAAATTTTCACATCAAATCCTATGACAAGACAGTGAGGTCACAGTCGGGGCGAGAGTAGGAGAAGGGTATTGGCAGTACATCAGGGATCATGTCGGCGGTTCTTGGTAGGCATTAGGGGATGATGTTGTTGCACGTTTTCAAGCCACGGCTTCCGAAATCGACCGCATGAAAGAACTACGGGAAAGAATGCAGCGGCAAAACGAGAGTGTGGAAGACTTTTTCCATGCCATGAGGAATCTCGAATCTCGAGGTTGGAGACGCCTCTAGTTGAAAAGGAGATGGTAAAGATTGTCAAGAAGGCAATCACAGATGAGATAGCCAGTTTCGTCTGGGGCTTACGGGCTTATTCCTTAGACCAACTGCGGGATGAATGCATAATATAGGCTCATTTGAACCGCACTTCCGCCGGTGTGCACATTTGCGGCAGGTAACGGTTTGCTCGTGAATCTCCCTGTATTCTGTGGCATGAAGTTAAGCCGCCTCAGGTCTGTACTCCAGTCCAAGTGTACAGATTTGGCGAATCGAAACCGTCATCCGTTGATCCCCCGTAACACCTGACGGCTGACAGCCGCTTTTCGACCATATTTGATGTAAACTTTCCAGGAAAGAATCCTTCGATCACTTGGTGCAACTTTTATTGATGAACCACCATACACTTTGTATAAAACAATAAAACATACACTTGTATACACTTGTAATTAAAAATGACTACAGGTGACAGGTTTGGGGAAGGTTTTCACATCAATCTCTGGTTACCGTGTTTTCCCATTAAAAGATCCATTTGAAAGCTAAACATATGGTAAATTTTGTATATACGTCTTATATTGTAAAAAAATGTCCAGGTAAAGTTGGCCAGTTGGAGTAAGTCTCTGCCCCAACTTGCTCCAACCAAATTATATTTATTCCATACATTCTGGCCGCGGGTGCCTAGCTCGTAGGCGGTTCTCACTGTGCTCGACCGGAGCAGCGAGTCATAAATAGACTTGTGACATGTATACTGATTTATATTGATCCAGCTTCTTTACATCCTACAGGGCTTAATGGAATCAGCGGAGGCGTACCAGCACTGAGCAAGACATTGTTCACTTTCTCCTTTATGATTGGCACACTTCAAGTCATTTCATATCTCGCCTTTTAGCCGGTGGTGGCAGGTTTATGGATGATCCAGAAGTACATGGCATATGGTCTAACTCGTCAAAGCTGCTGCACGATCGCTTTCTTTCTTCTTCGCTGAAATCGAAATTTCGTCGGAATCTGTTCTGAATTGAATGGATTTGAAGATTTCGTTCGCCAAAGTGTTATAAATAAAAATTAAAATGTCCAATCTTTAAAAAGTTGTTTCTTTTTTTATTTTTTTTCTCTTTCTTGCTGTTGCTGCTCTCTTTCACGCTGTTTACGTTGTTCTCGCTCCTGCTGCTCCCGTATAACATGTTGCCGCCTGATTTCCTGAGCTCTTTCGTATGCAGGATCCATTGGCCTCTTTGGAAGGCACTGGGGCAGTCGATTTGGCTGCCAATTAGCATGAGGATTATACGCATACTTTGGACGACTGGTGGTCGTCGTCGTCGTCGAGGTTGTGGTTGTTTTGGGTTAGCCATAGAGTCCATTGCCGAAATGTGGGTCAAGCTCCAGCATCTTCTGCCTCGAGTGGCCGAACCGATGATGCTCGCCGCGACAGTCAAAGGTGTACAAATAGACGGGACTCTTCTTGTGCAAGAGTCAGATGCAGTAGATGACAGGTGCCCGATCATGTTTCTCAACTCCAACAAGCCCCGGAAGACACTGTGGGCACTGCCCGAGCGATCGTGCTCCTGCGAAAAGATCTCGCGGCGCGCACGATCAAGCAACACTTGGTGTTCGCTTGGTGGCGCCTTGTGGCGGAGGACCACGTTGATAACAAAAGCCATCAGACTTTTGCGTCTTTATGTAGCAAACAGTTTACCGGCAACAAATTTAAAAATATTGGCTAATCTTTTTATGAAAGTTCACGTACCGATGTACTTTAATATACAATTCTACGATTCGTTGGCATATGGCAGCTACTTTTATTTCATTATATGCAGTCAACGAGCTTCTTGCCACTAAGTCTTCTAGAAATTGTGAACAAAGCTATAAAAAAAAAAATTAATTTTTCGCCCCACACGCCCCACGAAACTTAGAAGTTACAGGAAAAACAGCATTAATTTCGACTGCACAGACTACACACACATGTACATTTAGTTGAATTGGATAAGACGAAATTTTACTTGAACCTCCATTTACCGCAAGTATCCCAAATTTCAGATCGATACTTCACTGCGTTTAAAGGTTACAGACTTTTGGCTCCCATTTTCTTAAATGAGCCTCAGTGCCTGGCATGTTTGGCTAATTTCGACAAATTGAAAAAAAAAAATAGTTTTATGTTTGGTTAATTACAACAATTAAATTTTTTGTAAAAAATTGAATCAGAATTGCGCCCAACATGATTTGAAAATGTGTTAATTTTTTTTTAAATACCCTAAAATCATTAAAAAACCTTAAAATACCTCAACCTTAAATCTTCACGCTTCTCAGCGCGAGCTAAGAATTCATTTAAGACTCATATTTTCTTGGTGAAAGATTCTTTGAATTAATCGTAGATTTCGATTCTGGTGGACGCTTACCATGTTTTTTTTTACCCGAAAAAATTGACCCACCGGAAATGCTTCCTTCTTTCTTGGGGTGTCTATAACTAAAGAGTGCCTACAGCTTGCATGTTTCCCCTATACTCAGATATATAAGTATATATATATGTAGGTATACGATGTATGTATTGTAAGGACCCAATGGGGCTTTACAAGCTCCAGCCCCGCCCTGCTCATGTCATACGCCATCTACATCATGTATTTACCATTAATACGTACACAGCCGCTGGTGTGCCATGTTATATTTACTTAGATGAGCAATATCGCAATAAGCTTCTCACACAAGCACATATTTTGACTATACAAATTCTACAAAAATGGGGAGGCCCGAAGATTTTAATACCCTTGCTGATTGATTTTTTTCATGGCAGATAGATATGTATGTATGTACATATTTTTCATAAGAATATCTGATTAGAGTTCTTTTCGGCTATCAAAAACTGAACGTTCACACCTTTGCTTAAATTTTCAGGAATGTCCAACATTTGGTCGAATGAAGTAATATGTAGGGGTATATATATAGGTGTACAAATATTCATGGGTTGTTACAATGCGTCAGTTCTGTTTCTTAACCGAACGACCACGGATAGGTTTATAGGAAGTGCAACGAATTTTAATCAAAGAAATGGAGGAAATTCATATTTTGAGACTCAACGAGGACTGTCTGTTGGAAATAATGAAATATATTATTAGAAATTGCGCATCGAGTGGGGCCACCAGCAAAGAAGATAAATATGCAGATCTCATCAACTTTGTACTCTCTGACAAAAAGTTTTACGAAGTGCTCAGGAGTTATCATAAAGATATATACGATGATCTTCAGTTTGTATTTTTGGCGCTTCAGCATATAGTAAATTTAAACTTCACCGAAATTCATATGCAACTCAAGAATACCTCGTCTAAGTGGAGAGGCTTCTATTGGCGGTCCTCCGCGAGTGCCATCCAGGAAAATAACAATCTAACCGAAATTCACATGCATTACACCCCAGAGTTTTATTGTAGCGAATTTCTGGATGAATTTCAATTGATCAAACGCGCTCTTCAAGGTAAAACTACTATACGTACAGTAAATATTGTCATAAATGGTGAGTAGTGGAATATGCATTGCCATTCTTAGTAGACAATAAGATGGTCCTTCTATCAACGGTTACTCCCTGGACAGCTTGCCACAATAGGGGAGCGTTGAACGGCTTTTTCAGGATGTACGGATGGATGCAGAGGCCTTAGTATAGTGCTGCCGTTTGAATCCGGGCTTGAAGCGCTTATCTCTTTTGAACCCGGAAATGTATGGACGACTGTCCGATATTGTGCCACATTGCAACAACCTGGAGAGCCTCACTTTCAAGGTTAAGCCTGAAGTCGATGTGGACGAATATAGCCTGCTGGCAAAAATGCAAAAACTTAACGAATTGACTATTAAGGGAAAGCTTGAGGGCAGATCGCTAAAGAAACTTTTTGAGGCACTTAGAAAGTGGTGAACGTCCAACTGCAAATATCTAACCTTAACAATAGAAGACTCTCTGCTCAATTACGAAGAGACGTCCGTGCTGGCAGGAGTCAACGGGTTGAAATACCTAACTTGTGGATGCGTTAGTTCGCGGAGTATTGAACCGTTGAAAAACGCCCAATATCTTCTGGAACTGCGTTTAAATAAGACCTTTGATATAAATGCAATTTTTGAGGTGATAAGAGACACTAAAACGGATTCTATAGTCCTAAACAGTAGTTGTCTAGAAATCCACATCAGATTGCGGCGGACTTCGGGAATGCCATTTGAAATTATATTATCCGATGTAAGCAGCGATTTTTCCCTAGAATTCTTGATTAAATTTGCCTCTGCGCCATCTTTGACTCTGCAAGAATTAATTTGTACAGATGAAATTGATACGCCAGAGATAAGGAAGGCTGCCTCTATGGTATCTTTGAGAATCTTGTATTGTCACGTGTCAGACTTGCAAAATGTTAAAATTTTGGGAGTGCTCATGAACCTCACTGCACTTAAAATGAAAACGGACCAATCCCATCCTGATACGTATAGTCATTCGCTTAGAAATCTTTTCATAGAATTCGTCAAAGAAGGGCGCATTGGACTGCAGAGCTTAGTTTTGAAAGGTAACGCTATTACAACTAATGATGCCGCTGAGCTGGCCCGATTGAACTCGATAAGATTTCTAAAATTCTCTCTTTCCAATGATAACCCCATCGGGCTTTTGGTCGACCTCGAATTTCTTAGAATATTTATTAAGCTACAGATCAATTTCGGAAACAGTTTTAAGATTACTAAACAATTGCCAGACGAATTCTTTTATTAGTATCGATTCCGACCAATTCAAACTAATCTTTCAGAAGAAAGAAAAAACACTAATAACACTAAGATAGTTTAAAAAAAAAAACGAGGGGGAACGTTGTGAGCCGCGGCAAAGGCCTCGGCACTACTTTATACCCGGCACTCAGTCAGTACATACATATGTACATAATATGTATGAGCTTATGCTTATGTAATTTATTATATGTTCGCAAAAGGGATGAATTAAATTTTGGCCAAATAAGAAAATTTCAAAAAATTATTTTTATACCCGGTACTCGAAGAGTATAGGGGTATATTAGATTTGTGGGGATAACGGTTATGTGTAACGCCCAGAAGGAAGCGTTTCCGACCCCATAAAGTATATATATTCTTGATCAGCATCAATAGCCGAGTCGACATAGCCATGTCTGTCCGTCCGTCCGTCTGTCCGTCTTTATTTGCGCCTATATCTCATAGACTATTAAAGCTAGAGTAACCAAGTTTTGTATTCAGTCTCCTATGTTATCACACTACTCAAAGTGTATTTCAAAATTTCGTCCCGCCCCCTTCCGCCCCCACAAAAGACGAAAGTCTGTGGCATGCACAATTTTGAAGATACGAGAAAACTAATAGAGAGAAAACTAATAACCATTTCTATCAGAGTGTTGAATCTGGATCAGATCGGATCATTATTATAGCCACAATAAAGAAAACCATTTCGAAAGTCATCGTTCCCTCTCGCTCTCTCTCACACGCCACCCTGTCTGCTTTGCTTATTCGTTTAAATGAGCGCCTAGATCTCAGAGACTATAAGAGCTAGAGCAACCAAACTTTCTATCCAAGCTCCTGTGATATCAAACCAGCACAAGTGTATTTCAAAATTTTGCCACGCCCCTTTCCGCCCCCACATAGGACGAAAATCTGTGGAATCCACAATTTTTAAGATAAAAGAAAACCAAAAACGCAGAATCATGGAGAATTACCATATCTACCAGATTGCCGAATCTGGATTAGGTCGGATCAATATTATGGCCAGAAGAAACAAATTAAATTTCAGTGGCTACGCAACGCCTGCCAAGCGGTGACTCATTCCCTCTCTCTCTGTCGCAAACACTTGTACGTCTCGAATATTTAGTTATACATGTAGAAATGTAGAAGCAGATGTAAAAAGCATATGCAAACAAAATTGGAAACATGTATAAATATTCAAAAAATGGTTTGACTTCATTTTTTTGAAATATTACATTTTGCCCAAAATTTAATTCGTTTCTTTTGCGAACATATAATAAATTGTATAAATCGTAAGCTCATACATAAATGTATGTATGTACGAGTATATACTGACTGAGTACCGGGTATAAAGTAGCTCACAACGTTCCCCCTCGCACTTTATATGTTTTCTTGATCAGCATGAATAGCCGAGTCGATATAGTCATATCTGTCTGTCTGTCCTCGCCGACTAGGGCCTGGATCTCATAGAGCATAGCTACAAATTTCGTCTTAGCGCTGATCAAGTTTTGCTCCTGCTCCTGCCAAATGTCCCCCGCTCGCCAGTTTTTCTGGGTGCCATGTGACACCATGAATGATGGGGTATATGGGTTTTCCATCCGATCCATCGAAGGGCATAGGGAGGAACCTCCATATTCGATCCGTACATATCCTGTTCCTTTTCTACATCTACATCTACATCTCGTATTCTAGCAACCCCCTGTAGAACCAAAGGGGTCAATTGACCCTACTCGAACTAGTTCCGCTTCGGTTACCACGCAACTAGCTACGGAACTAGTAACGGGGGAAGCGAACGTCGACCAGTCTAAACAGATCAGAAATACGAAGCTGGCTTCGTTTTGTTTCCGAAGTCGACAAATAACCGTAAACTCTTGGAAATATGAAAAAACCCCGAAAAAGAGTTACAATACAGTGCGGACTCTGTGATTTTTGGCCGATGCCACGTCATGCAAAATGGACCAAAATGGTAAGTTAATCGTGATATTCTACTGTACTTGAGCTCGTGGAATGCAAGAGACAAAAAATTACAAAAACAAAATGTATATGAACTTCGCGCGTTTTTCTTTCTGCGTAGATTTTTTTTCACTTCTGTTCAGGATCTAGTTGCTGAAAGTAGCATTTGCATTTGCCTAAAATCAAATAAAAAGTGTGAAATATACTCTTATTTCAATAAATATACGGTAATAAACAGGTACGTAACGACATATTATATTTTTAAAATAATAGGAGGAAACATAGTCATTTGCGTAGCTAATATACATGTGTAATTGTTTTCCAGAGAATGATTCTAAGTGTACAGCCTATTTGGAAATCAGAAAGGAAATGCAGAAAACAAAGGGTAAAGAGAAAATTTGTAAACATAATGAATATTGGAAAATATAAATCGAAATAAATACGTATGTATATACATATGTAACCCTAACCCTACATTAGGAGAATTATTCCCCATTAAAACTATAGACGACCTTATCCGATTAAATTAACAAATGAAAATAAATAAAAGCATTTATGTAAGTAAATCTAAACTTTAAATTATGACCTTTTTCTCTGTCTAATAGTTATATATGATTTTTATTTACAGATAGCTGCAATGAAATCCATTATACAGCCGGGAGGCATTGTCAACAATTTAAGTTATATTATAAGTGAGGAAATTGTTCTGGCGTATAATGTCGATGGAGTTCAAGGAAAGCAGTCCCTCAGGTCCCATAAAGAATTTTATGACGCTTTGCTAGGTAAAATACCATTTACACTCCTAATTAATAATAATAATTCAATTTACCAAAAATTAATTACAGAATGTATTCCGCCTGGAGACGAAGCCGGGGAGGCATTGCTTCGTAAGGCGATGCAACGCATTAAACAACGAGTTTTTAAAAAGAAGTGCGTAAAGGACCGAGGAGGCAGCTAAATTAATATAGTTTTAATAGAATTTTAAATTATATATGCGTACATTTACATTGAACGAATTTGTATTTTTATTTCGAAACTAGGCTCCTAGTAACCGAAGGGGGGTCGATACGGGAACTAGTTGCTGGCTTTCTACTGGCAACTAGGTCCGAACTAGGTCCTAAGCAACTAGTTCACAGGTAATCGAAGGGAGGTCGATACGGGAACTAGTTGCTGGCTTTCTACTGGCAACTAGGTCCGAACTAGGTCCTGAGCAACTAGTTCACAGGTAATCGAAGGGGAATCGACAGTGGACCAGGGGTGGTTCCGCCCTAGGACATGCGTGTGTTAAATTCTCCGCTGAAATACATTGTCGGGGAAACGAAGTGGAACTAGGGACGTGAGAAATGCAACTAGTTCGGCACCGGTGCTGAACTAGTTGCCTGGTACTAGAGGGCCTTTATTGTGTATTTTCAGTGTGTAGCTTATGTCGAGCCACTAACCATACAATATATAGACATGACAATTCATACATGGAAAGTGTCCGCAACGCAATCAGAGACCAGCTACAAACGGGCACCAGCTACGGTGGTCGTGAGAGTGTATGTGTGCACATGTATTCTCGCTTATTTTGCGTGTTGTGCATGTGTGGATCAGCAACTCGGCGAGTCGTGAGAGTGTATTTGTGCTCATGAGCATGCATGTAGATTGCGTGTTTGCAAGTGTGTATGAGCGCACAACTGAAATTTTCGCTCTCCCAACTTTGTTTTGATTTTTGTGCTCGCGCCACCCTTCACTTTAGCATTATTGGAGTCGGCCCTTTTTGAAGACGCTTGCCTTATAATACCAGAATAACTGTTATTTTGTACATGCTTTAGATGCTAACTTTGTTTAATATAGAATATACTAATATATTGAGCAGATATATGTATATATATTCACAAATATATATTTCATTGTATGGTGTATTGTATTATACAATGATATATTTGATCATATATAAAAAAGTAGTATGCGCTAAAAAAAAATATATATATCATCCTTGAATATGGATATTAATGACATATAAATGGGTAACAAATGAGTCCATACGGATTTTAGTGCCACACTTGCGAGTCAAATTTGAAATCATCCCTATATTTCTTATGCGAATGTCCATCCACAGAGAGAACTTGCAAGTACATTCATATGTGTGTGTACGTGTGCAGAGCTGCCGAAATTGCCAGCCAAATATTTTTGAGAAGATTTCTTGAGACACAAATTTATTTGCTGAGTGTCGCTTATTGACGCGACGCACTAATACCCTATAGACAATTAATATAATTTGATGTCATGTCTGATATACATTTTGCATTTGTACATATTTACATTCGTTCATTATATTCGTTAATAGTACATTAAACAAAATTAGCATATAAAGGATATTCAATATATACAATTATTTTAATATTGGGCAAGCGTCATCATAAAATCATAACTTACAATCAATTCTAAAGTAATGGGTGTTTTCTTAGGCAGCGGCGTTGTAAAAAACCAAAACAAACAAGCAGACCTACAATATGTGCACACATACAGCTAAAGCTCAGCCTCACATACAGAGCGTTTGTTCTTTGCTGAGCTGAAATTTTGTTATGTGTGTTCTTCGTCAGCTTGTTGACGAACTGACCTACCGCCACAAAATAAATGAAGAATTGGCAGGATGGGTGGGGGTGGGTGTGGGTTGGTGGGACACTTGGCCGTGGGAAAAAAGAAATCTGTTATTTATTTTTATTTTTATTATATAAATTATTATATTATTATTGCCTATTATTATTATTATTGCCGTAAACATACATACATTCATATGTACATATAGACATAAAGTCGCCGCTCAAATTGGCTCCCGATTGAAGATCGGTACCCAGGGAACACCACGAGGAGGCCATTACACCTGTAATGGGGTCAAAAATTAATCTGACCTTTGAGTCGACTTGACATGACTTAATTTAAACACTTTTTAATAATTAAGTCACATCCATATTCCCCGCCTGGAATTAAATCTATTAAATATTTATACATACATACATGTGAAAAATAGAACATAAAAAATAAAGAAAAAATAATAAACTTATAAATATTAAAAAATATCCTACTGCCGCAATATTTTGAGCTTTTTCTCGTATGATTTTGCATTTCGATTGCTTATCATTTTTTCTGTTATCCATTTACAATTTTTCCTAATCAAAATCAATACAAACTGGTTGAGCAGGTGAAGACGGTGAGCAGAACACGGATCGGACGAATTAAACCAGTCTACATATTTATCTAAATTTGACGTTAAAAATATACATTTTTGCACTGTGTTTCTTTTTAAATGGAATTTGTGAGAGCTTTTCTCGAAATGCTGGTTAAAAATATCAAAACAAATTTTAATTAAAGTGAAAAAATATTCAGAAGGGGCTTTAAGTTTTAAGTTACTGTTGACATAGCCAAAATTTTTATTGAGTATTAAATACTCAGAAGATGATCGGACCTCATCGGACGATTTTAAAAGTTGAGAGCATTTTTTGCAGTCCTCCTTTTTGAGCAACTTATGCAATAAATACCCTGCATACGTCAAATTTAGATAAATATATTGTATGGTTAGTGGTCGAGCAGTGCATTAATGGGCAGGGAAGGGCAGTGGGTGTAAAGTGCTAAGAGGTGTTACATACATTAAAATGACTGAATTGTATTCAGTCGGCGCCGAAGTCTGCAAGACCGCAGAAGGCCTGCAGTGGCTTCAGGACCTGGGGCTGTGGCTGGAGCTGTGGCTGGAGCTGGGGCTGGACCTGGGGCTGAAGCCCGAGCTGAAGCTGGGCCTGATTCCTTGCCTCCAGCCTTGGCGTAGCCTACAGCTGATTTAGGGGCTTGAGCTGGGGCTGGAGCTGGGGCTGGACCTGAGGCTGAAGCCCGAGCTGAAGCTGGGCCTGATTCATTGCCACCAGCCTTGGCATAGCCTTTAGAATCCGACGAGTCAGTAGTATGCCGACGCTTCTGAAGACGATTTGAGCGGCGAAGGACTACAGCTGCTTCAGGGGCTTGAGCTGGGGCTGGAGCTGGGGCTGGGGCTGAAGCCCGAGCTGAAGCTGGGCCTGATTCCTTGCCTCCAGCCTTGGCATAGCCCTTAGAATCCGACGAGTCAGTAGTATGCCGACGCTTCTGAAGACGATTTGAGCGGCGAAGGACTACAGCTGCTTCAGGGGCTTGAGCTGGGGCTGGAGCTGGGGCTGAAGCCTGAGCTGAAGCTGGGCCTGATTCATTGCCACCAGCCTTGGCATAGCCTTTAGAATCCGACGAGTCAGTAGTATGCCGACGCTTCTGAAGACGATTTGAGCGGCGAAGGACTACAGCTGCTTCAGGGGCTTGAGCTGGGGCTGGAGCTGGGGCTGGGGCTGAAGCCCGAGCTGAAGCTGGGCCTGATTCCTTGCCTCCAGCCTTGGCATAGCCCTTAGAATCCGACGAGTCAGTAGTATGCCGACGCTTCTGAAGACGATTTGAGCGGCGAAGGCTTGCAGCTGCTTCAGGGGCATGGGCACGGGCACGGGCACGGGCACGGGCTGAGGTGCTGGCACCAGCCTCTACATCGCCTTCACCATCCGACACCGATGCCAGACGATCGAGTAATTTTTGTTTTGGAATCTTCCTCGGGCCGGAGCGTTCGCCAAAGGTGTCCCGCACCTTCTGGCGACGCTGCTGCGACAGGCTCCGGCTCTTGTCCTTTCCGTCACGGATGGCAATGAAGCGTTCCAGCTTCTGCTCGCCGAACACCACTGCTGGGCTGCCGGGCACCTCGGAAATAGTTTCCAGCAGTACGCGATCAACCTCAGGCTCAAGGATGATACTGCCGGCGCGATTGTACCGAATCCCAGAGCCCGACTTAGCCGTATCAACGGGCATTATGCTGCTGTCTCGTAAACGACTTTGATACCGCTCAGAAATGAATCGATAGAATCACGAAAAATTCGTTGTTTCGAATGAGTGAAATATTTTTTATTTTTTTTTTTCACGGCTTTTTATTTATTTTACTTTTTTTCCGAAAAAGTTTGAGTTCCGTTCCGAACAAAATGAGAGCTGAGACTGACTGAAATATGTATTATTTCCTGTTGGTTGATACAAAACTTTTTGCTCTGGAAACGTTTGACGCATAAAACAATGCTGTGCGATCAAATCGACATCCGACACCGATGCCAGACGATCGAGTAAATTTTGCTTTGGAATCTTCCCCGGGCCGGAGCGTTCCTTTTGCGAACATATAATAAATTGTATAAATGAGCTTACATATATGTATGTATGTATGTATATATTGTGTGAGTACCGGGTATAAAGTAGAGCCGCAGCCTTTGCCGCGGCTCACAACGTTCCCTCTCGTTTTTTGACTATCACAGTGTAATTACTGTTTACAAATACGAAATCGATTTTATCCCTGTGGCCGTTTTAAAATACATAGATTACCTGCAGATCGATAGAGTCGAAAAGCGAGGGACGAGAAAGGGAAAACGGGAAACGGAAAACGAGAAACAGTACTGAATACACCAGTCGACACGACTTTTCCGCTGTCGCCAAAAATGACTTTTTCTGATAGATTTGGAGATTTAAAATTTTTTAAAGAATGTTTTTATTTTTTTCATGGAGTAGTTTTTTTTTAAAGAATTTTTAAAAAATTTGGTGTTTTTTGTCATAGGTAGTGCTTCTATTTTTCACATAACTTAAGTTTCCTACAACTGGTTGTATTGAACTTTGCAGTTAAAAAAAGCTGACAAATGCAGCTATAAATCCGACTCAGACACTTTGTAGCTGCAACTTAACGTCTGGAAGATATTAAGCTTCCAAATTGAAATTTCATAATTTTTTTCGGTATTTTTCCCCGAAATTTTGACTTTGAAAGCTCAGGAAAAGTCGAAAAAAAAATATTTGAATGCCTTGATTTTTAGTTTTAGATAGACACATTAATTAGGCGTCGTTTAAGGTATCGCTTATAAAAATAAACGGCTAAGTTATAACCCTTTGACCAAACTTTCATATGCCGAATTTCACCGATAAATTCCGTTAGCCGACGAATAACCGTTTTTTTTCCTACAAAAATACCAAAAATCTGCGTTTGTAACAGTTTTTAACGGTAAAATGGCATTTGGAATAGTGCCAAACGGCATATGTAGTTTTGGTCAAACGGTTATAACTAAGCCGTTTATTTTTATATTTTTATAAGCGATACCTTAAACGACGCCTAATTAATGTGTCTATCTAAAACTAAAAATCAAGGCATTCAAATATTTTTTTATATATTAACTATATTAACCACAAGGAAGAAAACCATTTCGAAAGTCATCATTCCCTCTCGCTCTCTCTCTCACACGCGACCCTGTCTGCTTTGCCTATTCGTCCAAATGAGCGCCTAGATCTCAGAGACTATAAGAGCTAGAGCAACCAAACTTTATATCCGAGCTCCTGTGATATCACTTCAATACAAGTGTATTTAACCACAATGAAGAAAACCATTTCGAAAGTCATCATTCCCTCTCGCTCTCTCTCACACGCGATCCGATCTGATCCAAATTTAACACTGATAGAAATGGTCATTCTTTATGATTCCGTGTTTTTAGTTTTCTTGTACTATCAAAATTGTGCATGCACAGATTTTCGTCTTTTGTGTGGGCGGAAAGGGGCTGGGCGAAATTTTGAAATAGACTCGTAGTAGTGTGATAACAAAGAAGACTGGTTACAAAACTTGGTGGCTACAGCTTTTATAGCCTCTGAGATCTAGGCGCTAATGAAGACGGACAGACGGACGGGCGGACGGACGGACAGACATGGCTATATCGACTCGGCTATTGATGCTGATCAAGAATATATATACTTTATGGGGTCGGAAACGATTCCTTCTGGGCGTTACACACATCCGTTATCACCACAAATATAATATACCCCTATAGCATTCGAGTACCGGGTATAAAAATTAAGTCGAACCATTTGGGAGATTTTTATACCTAAGATCTGTAATCTGTTTCCATTTTTGTTTACATATGTTTTTTACATCTGTCTTCTCTACATTTCTACATCTACAGCTCGTGGAAGTGTGTGCTCGTGAAAGAGTGAGGAAATGGGTAATCTTCTGGAAGGCGTTGTGTAGTATGCACATATATCGAGGGTACACTGTACCCAGTAACAAATCAACAGCAATACTTTATTGCATAAATACAAATCCATAAAGCGACACTTTGTCGCTGACATAAACAATCTCTAAAGAGCCCAACACATTCCCAGCGCAACGTAATACGATCGCACTTGAGTGTAGCGGGCAACGGCCAGAACCTAGTCAGCATAAATGCAGGGTTCTGACCGTATATACCTCAGGGAAAGAAGTATATGTGCACTTTTTAATTTGCTTATATTTTCTCAAAAGTTAACGGTAAGTTTTTTGTAGGTATGCAATTTTGTGTTCTTATCTATTATGAAGATCTCCTACTCCAGTGGTCCTCTTTGGGCTTCATTCTTTGTACCGTTTTTAATAATATGTGTAGCCACTTGTGGTTTTCATAGGCAATAAGTATATGTGCAAATTGAGATTATTGTACTATTGAGTGTGGCTAAGCTAAGAAGTGTGATCTAAAAATATTCTTTGATCAGCGGAACGTAAGTAAAATTGTTTTTAAATGTTTCGAGAAATAAATGAAGGAAAATAATTTTGATTTTACGGTAGAATGCCCCGTGGGACACATTTGTCAGAGGAAGATCGCGGTATGATCAAAGGGCTGGCCGAATCTGGCAAGACAATTTCCTATATTGCTGCCAGACTAAATAGGCATAGAAACACAATAAGGATTTTTCTCAAAAATCCGGAAATGTATGGAAAAATTAAGCGGAGCGGCAGGCCCACTGAAATCGACGCACGGTGTAAGAGGCAAATTCGGCGTCTAGCTGTTCAAAACAATAAGTCTTGCATGGAGATCAAAGGTCAACTGAAACTTGACATATCCAAAAGACGAATAAACCAAATTTTGAACGAGAACGAAATGGTTACATATGCTTCCCGCGACGCTGTACCAAGGCTGCTGAAGCGTCACATAACCGCTCGCCTAGAATTTGCTGAGAAGTACAAATTTTGGTCAGAGGAGTTTAGTAAAGTTATATTTTCGGACGAAAAAAAATTTAACTTGGACGGCCCTGACTCCTGCCAAAAGTATTGGCGCGATAAAAGGCAACCACGGCAGGTCTGCCATAAACGAAACCACGGTGGAGGATCATTAATGGTTTGGGCAGGATTTGGGTATGCTGGAAAGTCTCCACTTTGTTTTATACCAACCAGAACAAATGCAGAAATGTATATAGAGTTGTTAGAAACAGTACTCATCGAATTTGCTGGAGACCTTTACGGGGATGAGTGGATCTTCCAGCAAGACAACGCGCCAATCCACACGGCGAATAAAACAAAAGACTTCTTGGCAGCTAGGAAGATACCATTATTGCAATGGCTAGCGATCAGCCCGGACCTAAACCCAATAGAAGATCTTTGGGGAATACTATCCAATAAAGTTTATAAGAATGGCCGCCAGTTTGATACGGTAAATGACCTCAAAAAGGCATTGATCCAGGAATGGGATCAAATTAACCCTGAAATTCTCCAAAATTTGGCAGCCTTAATGCGAAACCGGATTAATCAAATTTTTATTAAAAAAGGAAAGCATATCAACTATTAAGGAGTAAACAAAAAAATATTTAAGAAATGTTTCCAATAGTGTTTTGAATTTTCATTCAGTATGCACATATACTTATTTCATTCGAAGTTAAAGTTGCTTATTAAATTTTAAGTTATCGTAAAAGTTTACAGAAATATAATTGTTATTTTTTTGTTAGTATGTAGTCAAACTAGATAAATAAAATTCAATCCAAAACATTTTCTTTGTTTTTAATAGTGTTTCTCTAATTAATATCAGTGCACATATACTTCTTTCCCTGAGGTACATAATATACTATGTGCATGCGCCTCTCCGTTCTTCAGCAACGTTTCCGTTGCTTAATATATACAAACACACATACATATACTTATGTATGCCGCTGCTCCGCTGCTGGCTCTACCAGCGTAGCAATGGGCAGCGTAAGGCTAAGCTAATCCATAAGAGAAGTGTAAGAATTATTATGGAAATATACTTGACTTCGACCGGACGTGTCGAAGTCGCAATTCACAAAGAAACATCTTCACCATTACTTCGGGATCTTTCTACATGGCGACCGTGACATAGTGTCACAAGGACTGGACACTTGGACTAGAACAAGGATTGGAGGAACATCCTGGAGCAGCTGTAGCAGAGAAACAGCAACAAGCAGACAACATGGATGAAAGAGCGAGCGCGAAGATCATCATATAACTACAACAACAACTATAACTACTGAAGAGGACGAAGGAGGCAGAGTGAGTAGAGTATAGTGAGTGTTATGGGTCGCGGTGGCCGGGTTAAAAATTGAATAAAGAAATTGCTCACATTAAGTGGCAATTATATTCACCCAAGGCCAACACACCGTGGAAGACAACAGCAAGGCAACAGGCCATGCTGGACTTTTATCGGCAACAGCTGAAAAAGATTAAAGAAAACCCTACACCACATACTCACTCAATGAATACCACAAATATAAAAATTATTAATGAAAAAACTATAACCACACCGCCTCCCAAAAGCAAAGTGCCTCAGTACGTCGAGCAATGCCCAGCAGATTGCCCGGGACCTCTGGACAGCCCACACTGCAGATCGACTTGCCTGCTAAGGCAGTAACCTGTGCGAAGACCGGCACCGGTTCCGCCTGAGCCCATAGGCCCAGGACAACAGCAGCGGTGAAATCAACAAGCGCGAGAGGCACCTTCGCCCCTTGCGCCTTCGAAGGGAGCGTCAGCGCAACCATACTGGTGATGACCAGCTGACGCGGAAGGACAGGAAGGACAGCAGCCACCACCATAATTTTAAATATATATATATTATTATTAAAACAATCTATGTAAAATTGAGCGGAACCCTTTCTGCCCGATAGCAGTGTAGCCTGTAAAGCTACGCTAACAAATAGGCAGGAAACTGTAAAATATCGCATTCAAAATATATGGAAACTAACCATATATGTAAGTAAACTCAATATAATTGATGATTATGAAAATAATCATATAAGTAATTTAAAAAAATTTGACGACATATTAAATATAAGCATAATGGGTATAATAGATACCAAAACAGTGGACTCCACTGCAAATGTAATAAACAAAATCGAATCAACAAGTGTTGATTCACACCTTACAAACATACTATTGTTAATAATTGTAATAATTTTGAGCGCATATGTCCTTTATAAGGCATATCTCTTGCACAATAAGTGCATAACGAAAAGGGCCCTAAGCCATGCAAATGATCTAGATAAGATCTAATAAATGCCAATGTTCAACCAATAAATAAAAATTAACACAAAAAAAAAAATACACAAATATATATTTCATTAAGGCCATGTACTATTAAAACTAAGTATAACCCCGTTCATAGGATAGTATGGAATGGCAACAGATTTGTATCAGGCTAAAAGAAATTAGGGAAACTTTTAATAAATCATACAAATGCCTAACTCAAAATAGGACTGTCCAAGAAGTGACCTTAAATAAGCATGCAACAATACTTGTAGCATGTTTTAATCAGGCACGAACATTGATACATGACAAAAGGGACAATCTAACCACAACTCATTGGTCATATGTGTCTAAATTCTTAGTTCGACTCCGATCAAATCTTAAATCAATAAAGATAAGGTATAATTTGGATATATCAATACCATCTATCCTAAATACCCCCCTGACGGTCGAAACAAATGAAAAACCAGAATCACCCTCCGAAGATATAGATCTGTCGGACGAATTTGACGACACTGGTGACTCTGAAAAAGAGATTAAAGAACAAGATCTACACGATCTAACAATCCCCGCAATTATTATACTTACTGACGTAATAGACGAGGAGATTTCAGAGTCCGATTTAAACTCAAGCACGCCCGAGTCAAAACCATTCATGATGGCAGTGGCCGACGTTTCAGCCGCCGATAGGGCCTCCAGAAAGAAATTTCATCGTCAGTGCCAGAGTTCAATGGACAAAAAATCAATTTACAGAGATTTATCACAGCGGTAAACCTCGTTAACGTAACAAAGGGACCGTATGAGAAAGTCGCAATTGAGGTAATAAAGTCAAAAATAATAGGACCCGCACTATATATAGTACAAGATGAAACCACTATATCAGGTATTGTAGAAAAACTAAAAACCACTATTAAAGGCGAGACATCGCACAGTTTAAAGGGGAAATTAAATGCAGTCCAGCAAAAAGGCAAAACCGCTCTACAATTCACGACCGAAATTGAAAATTTGCGGAAGCAACTATTAGCTTCATTTATTGATGAGACAATACCAGTTGCCCAGGCAGATAAGCTTAGCACAGAGGAGGCAATTGATGTAATGATTAAAAAGGCTGACCATGAGAGCATAAAAAATGTACTGGAATCAGCAGCAGGCTCCACAATGGATGTAGCCATAAGCGCATATATTCGCACCAGTACAAGAATTACCGGCGATGTAAACACAGTGTTGTTCGCTAATAGAGGTAGTTCCTACCGCGGAAATACCTAATTACCGCGGTAGAGGAAATTCCCAATATCACAATTATAACCAAAATCGACAATATAACAACCAAAACTACAACAATAGTTTTAGGGGACGTGGAAATTTTAACAGAAATAATTCCACCAATCCGAACAGGAGCTATACCAACAATAACTCCAACCGGAACAATGTTAGAGTGACCCAAAACACTTCAGGAAACTCCGAAGATCCTTTAGATGTTCAACAATAAATACCAATAAGGTTCATGCTATTAATCTTAGCATAAATATATTCGTTTCATTCCAGCATGTAGCGACAGGAAAAAATTTAGTCTTTTTGGTAGACACTGGTGCAGACATTTCAATTCTAAAAGAAAATTCCGACGTCTTTCAAGACATTCAAACAACTAACAAAATTAATATTCAAGGGATAAACCAAGGGATAATACAATCCCAAGGTCTAACCTTCATTGAGATACAGACAGGCAAATATATAATTCCTCACTGTTTTCATATTGTAAACTCACAATTTGCAATACCATGTGATGGAATTATAGGCATCGACTTCATAAAAAAATTCAATTGCCAATTAGATTTCAAACCGACAGAGGATTGGCTAATAATCCGACCAAATAACCTAAATTTTCCGATTCATGTCCCAATAACGCATAGCTCTGGTAATAATACAATACTTATACCAGCAAGATCCGAGGTTGTCCGAAAGATTGAACTATCTTCAAGTGAAGATAGTGTACTAATCCCAAACCAGGAAATAAAAACTGGTATTTATGTTGCAAACACAGTCGCAACTACAGAAAACGCATTTGTCCGATTACTGAACACAACCAGTACAGACCAACTAGTTAAAATAAGCAATCTAAAGTACGAACCAATTTCGGACTATGAAGTAGTTCAAACAAACACTAGTAGTAAAAGCAAAGAAGTCATGTCTAGACTATCCAAAAACTTCCCACAACAGTTCAAATCCAAATTAGCTGAGTTATGCACCGCCTATACAGACATATTCGGACTAGAAACCGAACCAATTTCAACAAATAATTTTTATAAACAAAAGCTAAGATTAAAAGATGATGAACCAATACATATACTATATAAAAAATTATGGAAATATACTTGACTTCGACCGGACGTGTCGAAGTCGCAATTCACAAAGAAACATCTTCACCATTACTTCGGGATCTTTCTACATGTAGAAATTTTTTTTTTTTACAGTTTCCTGCCTATTTGTTAGCGTAGCTTTACAGGCTACACTGCTATCGGGCAGAAAGGGTTCCGCTCAATTTTACATAGATTGTTTTAATAATAATATATATATATTTAAAATTATGGTGGTGGCTGCTGTCCTTCCTGTCCTTCCGCGTCAGCTGGTCATCACCAGTATGGTTGCGCTGACGCTCCCTTCGAAGGCGCAAGGGGCGAAGGTGCCTCTCGCGCTTGTTGATTTCACCGCTGCTGTTGTCCTGGGCCTATGGGCTCAGGCGGAACCGGTGCCGGTCTTCGCACAGGTTACTGCCTTAGCAGGCAAGTCGATCTGCAGTGTGGGCTGTCCAGAGGTCCCGGGCAATTTGCTGGGCATTGCTCGACGTACTGAGGCACTTTGCTTTTGGGAGGCGGTGTGGTTATAGTTTTTTCATTAATAATTTTTATATTTGTGGTATTCATTGAGTGAGTATGTGGTGTAGGGTTTTCTTTAATCTTTTTCAGCTGTTGCCGATAAAAGTCCAGCATGGCCTGTTGCCTTGCTGTTGTCTTCCACGGTGTGTTGGCCTTGGGTGAATATAATTGCCACTTAATGTGAGCAATTTCTTTATTCAATTTTTTAACCCGGCCACCGCGACCCATAACACTCACTATACTCTACTCACTCTGCCTCCTTCGTCCTCTTCAGTAGTTATAGTTGTTGTTGTAGTTATATGATGATCTTCGCGCTCGCTCTTTCATCCATGTTGTCTGCTTGTTGCTGTTTCTCTGCTACAGCTGCTCCAGGATGTTCCTCCAATCCTTGTTCTAGTCCAAGTGTCCAGTCCTTGTGACACTATGTCACGGTCGCCATGTAGAAACGAACATCTTTGAACATGTTTCAATAGATAATTTCAAGAAAATGGGCAATAAAAAATTGAAAACATTAAGAGTAGCGCTACTCAACCCGGTGACCCTAATAATAAAAGATCAAGAAAAAGAAGCAATTTTGTCTACATTCTATGACGATCCAATACAAGGAGGTCACACAGGCATTACTAAAACCTTGGCCAAGGTCAAAAGACATTATTTTTGGAAAGGTATGACGAAGGACATAACTAAGTACATACGAAAATGTCAAAAATGCCAGAAAGCTAAAACAACGAAGCACATGAAGACCCCATTAACAATAACAGAGACACCATTACATGCATTCGATAGAGTGATAGTGGACACCATAGGTCCGCTACCAAAATCTGATAATGGTAATGAATACGCACTCACACTAATATGTGACTTAACTAAATATCTAGTTGCCATACCAGTCGCTAATAAAAGCGCTAACACGGTAGCTAAGGCTATATTTGAATCTTTTATTCTGAAGTACGGTCCAATGAAGACGTTCATTACAGACATGGGAACATAATATAAGAATTCAATCATAAATGACCTGTGCCAATATTTGAAAATAAAAAATAAAAATGTTTTATTCATAGTACATGGCATGAGCAAAAATATATAAACTACACCCAAACAAAAAAAACAAAAAAATATATATTCATAAAAAAAAATCAAAAATTTATTTAGAAAAAATATAATAAAATATATAAAATAAAATACATAAATAAGTAAAATAACTTCACTAGGTAACGTTATTTTTCAAAATGGTATTTGCGGCACATATCTCTTTACCATATCTCTGTATGGTATTTTCTATTATGGAAATATACTTGACTTCGACCGGACGTGTCGAAGTCGCAATTCACAAAGAAACATCTTCATCATTACTTCGGGATCTTTCTACAGTTGCCTAGGCACTGAAAATTCATTTGATATGACAATTTTTCATGATTCTGTTTTTTTTTGTTTTCTCGTAACTTATAAATTGTACATGCCACAAATTTTCGTCCTTTGTGTCAGCGGAAGAGGACGTAGCACAATTTGTAAATACACTTGTGATATCACAGAAGTCCGGGTAAAAAATTTAGTTGCTCTAGTTCTTATAGTCTCTGAGATCTAGGCGCTAATGAAGACGGACAGACGGACGGATGGTCATACAGACAGACAACTCTATAGACTGGCATGATAATGATGACTATGATGGCTATGGCCTACATGGACAAGACCCAGATGGGCATGGGCGGCATGGTGATAAATCTGTCGGACTGGATCCTGCCGCCACCTTTGCCGTGTATGCGGCTGCCAAGCATAGCGTCCTTGGGCTCATACGATCGATGGGCGACAAGGTTATCTACCAAAAGACCGGGTCCGGGTCTCACCAACACCGAGATGATGGCCAATCTGCGCGACAATGTCACCTGGCGCCACTCCGAATCCATGGTGGAGGCTATCGAGAGCGCCAAGCGCCAAATGCCAGAGGAAGCAGCCATGCAGGTAATCTTAAAGCTACGTAGCGATGGAAAATATTATCCATCATAGGCATCTCTATCTTGAACCTTGAGCATTTCTCTAACGATTCAATCTATATTTAACAGATAAATAAGAAGTTCTAAGCAATTGTCTCCAACAAGTGTCTCAAGGCGCATAGATCGGCGCCAAGGGCAGTCTCGGCCAAGTCCGTCAGATAGATGCCCAAGGCGGCGGCATTGGGAAAGTCGTTGACAAATATTGCAGATTTCTTTTGCGGCAGCCAGTCCAGAAGAGATTTTTGCAGAGGATATAGTATAGGATCTTTACGAACGGTAGGAACCACTCATTCTACTCACGCCCAAAACACTGCACGCTGCAAACAATAACGAAACGATTAAATTTTGAATTAAAAATTACAAACAAACAAACGAATTAATTTTAAAGAATATGTTCTTATGCTTTGTGTTTTGTTTTTGTTTTAAAATGAATTTAAGCTGATTAGGCATCGCTGTCTTTGGGCCCCTCAGACTTTTGGCGCTCAAAGCAATCCTTTAGAAGCTCTTCCTTAGTCAAATTTTCCAGGCAAATCATGCACTCGTCACTGTCGCACTCATGATTCGGCTCAATACGACGACGCTTGAACGAACGCGGCCCATCCTCATCAGTCAAAACGGGAGAAGAATCAAGCGCGATGTTCGATTCCATGGATTTGTTATCAAGAGCTAGAGTCGGATCATGGTTTTCTGGTACACGATGCACCTGCGCAATGACTACTATTTTAAAAGCTTCCACTGCATCCACCTTTTCTTCATTTTCGCATATGGTTGAAAATTCACCTAGATCCACCTGTTCTTTTTGGCATATGGGGCATGTATATGAAGACTGAGCGGTAGCACGGGCTGCTGAAGATGTTCCCGCCAATTCGGGGGCCTTCTTTGCAGAAGGCTTCTTTTTCGAGCGTTTTTGTTTTCTCGGGGCCATTTTTGTTTAGAAATGTTTAGAAATGTTTAGAAATGTTTAGAAATGTTTAGAAATAAATTCAGACAGTGAAATGTGAAATGTTTATGAACCGACCAGTAACAGGCCTCCTTTGTTGTCAAATTTACTAGCCTCGCAGGCAGATCTTTGTTGCGCAGGCAACTCCCAAACGAGTCCACATTGATGTGTTGCATCAGCCCCTTCATGCCGTCCTCGCGGCCGGACATGGTGTTGCAGTCGCTGCTCAGGAACAGCACCGATGGCAAGGGCCGATCCCTTCGAAACTTTTCCCGTGCGAATTCCTCGACTTTTCTGCAAAATTTTCGAAAACGAAGAGCTGCCCAAAATCAACAGAAGCAACAATTTGAGGGCTAGTCAAGTATAAAAATCGTCATTCCCAATTGGCTTCCAATTTTTATGTCGACGATTTGATGACAGGAGGAGGATCTGTAGAGGAAGTGCGTGGGAGTTGAAGCGGACATCCCAGTTGCTGGCTCGGGGAAACTTCCCAATTCGGAAATGGGGCTCCAACGTTCCTGCCGTGCTTGAAGAAGTTCCTGACAAGGATAAAGAAGCGCTTATGAGTTTCAACGATAGCACCGACTTTACAAAGGCCCTTCGATTGGTTTGGGAGCCTGCATCCCATGTGGAAGGAGTGGCTCTTCAGCATATCCTGCTGTTACAGGCGCGGATTTTTGTGGTCCGTTCTTTTACAAGAGTGACGTGCGGACCAGAACACCCATCAAATGCTACATTTGCCTATTCATTTGCTTCGCCACCAAGGGCGTACGCTTGGAGCTTGTGCAGGATTTTTCGACGGCAGCTTCCATTAGCGCGCTCAAGCGATTCATTTTTACTCGTGGTCGGCCAAGGGAGATTTGGTCTAATAACGCAACCAAATTTGTGGGAGCTAAGAACGATAGGAGGACAAGACATGGAGGCCACTATTGTCACCGGGGCATCCAGGAGCTTCGTCAGTGCCGACCTCGCCCGCCCACTTGACAACAACTCCAACCTTCGGGAAGCTTGCGTGCAGATCCGCTTGGCCGACGACTCAGTGCGTAAGATCACGCAGATCCTCCGAGCGTATATCCTTCTAGTGTACCCCTCTTAGTCTTACCAAACATGTTGGAACAAGTCATTTTGGGCATTGATTTCCTATGCGCGATCGAAACAACGATCCAATGTAGCACCAAACTCCCACAGCCCCAAGGCCGTCACCCCATGGCAAAGCCACCAGGAGTCAGTGCCAGTCAATCCACACCACAGGACCGATACTCAAATCCCAAGAAGACTACGAGGAACACAACGTCCAAACAGGACACACAGAACACAAACCCCAAGGCCGCAACGGAGTACACGAATCCCAGACCAACAACTAAGAACACAAACCTCAGAGCTGCAGGGGACACAAACTGCCACGCAGCAACGCAGAACATGAGACCGAGGCCTACTGCGCTGTAGCCTCTACAGATATGGAAACTAGAACGTCCTCCCAAAAGGCAACCGACAATCGGGACGGTCTCCCAGCAATCAAGCGCTGAGGAAAGTGACCAACGTAGCCACCGTGGTCACCAGCAGCAATCACACTGCCTCTTCAGCAGGAACAGGAAAGAAGGATGGTAGCGTTGAAAGACACCAGTCTAGGCCCTGAAGTACCCATTGTCAGCGCCATACCGATCGCCGCCAACTTCTTTCCTACGACCAACGCCATCTCGGCGGTAGCCAATATAAGAGAATACACTCGGGAGACGGAACCACCAAGCGCTCGGAAAGGAGCTCGGAGTCGGACAGTGGCGCACGCGCCTATTGAAAGAGTCATCTAGCCAAGCCGTTTATAGGCAATCACACTCCTCATGGCTCCAGGGATATCTACTCCTAGCTTTTGCCGGTTCTGCCTGGCGATGGACAAAGATATTCAGTCAGTTCACAGTTTTGATAAAAAACGAGGGGGAAAGTTGTGAGCTTTATACCGGGTACTCAGTTAGTGTATATGTATGTGTATATGTGAGCTTAAGTTTTCTGTAATTTCTACAATATTTTTTATATGTATATCGCTTTTGTATCGCTGTTCGCAAAAGGAACAAATTTAATTTCAAACGAGAGGGAACGTTGTGAGCCGCGGCAAAGGCCGCGGCTCTACTTTATACCCGGTACTCAATCAATATATACATATATTCATACATACATACATACATAAATACATACATACATACATACATATATGTAAGCTCATTTATACAATTTATTATATGTTCGCAAAAGGAACGCTCCGGCCCGAGGAAGATTCCAAAGCAAAATTTACTCGATCGTCTGGCATCGGTGTCGGATGTCGATTTGATCGCACAGCATTGTTTTATGCGTCAAACGTTTCCAGAGCAAAAAGTTTTGTATCAACCAACAGGAAATAATACATATTTCAGTCAGTCTCAGCTCTCATTTTGTTCGGAACGGAACTCAAACTTTTTCGGAAAAAAAGTAAAATAAATAAAAAGCCGTGAAAAAAAAAATAAAAAATATTTCACTCATTCGAAACAACGAATTTTTCGTGATTCTATCGATTCATTTCTGAGCGGTATCAAAGTCGTTTACGAGACAGCAGCATAATGCCCGTTGATACGGCTAAGTCGGGCTCTGGGATTCGGTACAATCGCAGTATCATCCTTGAGCCTGAGGTTGATCGCGTACTGCTGGAAACTATTTCCGAGGTGCCCGGCAGCCCAGCAGTGGTGTTCGGCGAGCAGAAGCTGGAACGCTTCATTGCCATCCGTGACGGAAAGGACAAGAGCCGGAGCCTGTCGCAGCAGCGTCGCCAGAAGGTGCGGGACTCCTTGGGCGAACGCTCCGGCCCGAGGAAGATTCCAAAACAAAGATTACTCGATCGTCTGGCATCGGTGTCGGATGGTGAAGGCGATGTAGAGGCTGGTGCCAGCACCTCAGCCCGTGCCCATGCCCCTGAAGCAAGCTTTCGCCGCTCAAATCGTCTTCAGAAGCGTCGGCATACTACTGACTCGTCGGATTCTAAGGGCTATGCCAAGGCTGGAGGCAATGAATCAGGCCCAGCTTCAGCTCGGGCTTCAGCCCCAGCTCCAGCCCCAGCTCAAGCCCCTGAAGCAGCTGTAGTCCTTCGCCGCTCAAATCGTCTTCAGAAGCGTCGGCATACTACTGACTCGTCGGATTCTAAGGGCTATGCCAAGGCTGGAGGCAATGAATCAGGCCCAGCTTCAGCTCGGGCTTCAGCCCCAGCTCCAGCCCCAGCTCAAGCCCCTGAAGCAGCTGTAGTCCTTCGCCGCTCAAATCGTCTTCAGAAGCGTCGGCATACTACTGATTCGTCGGATTCTAAAGGCTATGCCAAGGCTGGTGGCAATGAATCAGGCCCAGCTTCAGCTCAGGCTTCAGCCCCAGCTCCAGCCCCAGCTCAAGCCCCTGAAGCAGCTGCAGGCCGTCGCCGTTCAATACGTCTGCAGCAGCGTCATACTACTGATTCATCGGATGCCAAGGCTGGAGGCAAGGAATCAGGCCCAGCTTCAGCTCGGGCTTCAGCCCCAGCTCCAGCTCCAGCCCCAGCTCCAGCCCCAGCTCAAGCCCCTGAAGCAGCTGTAGGCCTTCGCCACTCAAATCGTCTTCAGAAGCGTCGGCATACTACTGACTCGTCGGATTCTAAAGGCTATGCCAAGGCTGGAGGCAATGAATCAGGCCCAGCTTCAGCTCGGGCTTCAGCCCCAGCTCCAGCCTCAGCTCAAGCCCCTGAAGCAGCTGCAGGCCGTCGCCGTTCAATACGTCTGCAGCAGCGTCATACTACTGAGTCATCGGATGCCAAGGCTGGAGGCAAGGAATCAGGCCCAGCTTCAGCTCGGGCTTCAGCCCCAGGTCCAGCCACAGCTCCACCCACAGCTCCAGCCACAGCTCCAGCCACAGCTCCAGCCACAGCTCCAGCCACAGCTCCAGCCACAGCTCCAGCCACAGCTCCAGCCACAGCTCCAGCCACAGCTCCAGCCACAGCTCCAGCCACAGCCCCAGGTCCTGAAGCCGCTGCAGGCCTTCTGCGGATTAGCAGACTTCGGCGCCGACTGAATACAATGCAGTAATTTTAATGTAACACCTCTTAGCACTTTACACCCACTGCCCTTCCCTACCCATTAATGCACTGCTCGACATAAACTACACACTGAAAATACACAATAAAGGTTGCTAGAATACGAGATGTAGATGTAGAAAAGGAACAGGATATGTACGGATCGAATATGGAGGTTCCTCCCTATCCCCTTCGACGGATCGGATGGAAAACCCATATACCCCATCATTCATGGTGTCACATGGCACACAGAAAAACTGGCGAGCGGGGGACATTTGGCAGGAGCAGGAGCAAAACTTGATCAGCGCTAAGACGAAATTTGTAGCTATGCTCTATGAGATCCAGGCCCTAGTCGGCAAGGACAGACAGACAGATATGACTATATCGACTCGGCTATTCATGCTGATCAAGAAAACATATAAAGTGCGAGGGGGAACGTTGTGAGCCGCGGCAAAGGCCGCGGCTCTACTTTATACCCAGTACTCAGTCAGTGTATACATAAGTACATACATTTATGTATGAGCTTACGATTTATACAATTTATTATATGTTCGCAAAAGAAACGAATTAAATTTTGGGCAAAATATAATATTTCAAAAAAATGAAGTCAAACCATTTTTTGAATATTTATACATGTTTCCAATTTTGTTTGCATATGCTTTTTACATCTGCTTCTACATTTCTACATGTATAACTAAATATTCGAGACGTACAAGTGTTTGCGACAGAGAGAGAGGGAATGAGTCACCGCTTGGCAGGCGTTGCGTAGCCACTGAAATTTAATTTGTTTCTTCTGGCCATAATATTGATCCGACCTAATCCAGATTCGGCAATCTGGTAGATATGGTAATTCTCCATGATTCTGCGTTTTTGGTTTTCTTTTATCTTAAAAATTGTGGATTCCACAGATTTTCGTCCTATGTGGGGGCGGAAAGGGGCGTGGCAAAATTTTGAAATACACTTGTGTTTGATATCACAGGAGCTAGAAAGTTTGGTTGCTCTAGCTCTTATAGTATCTGAGAACTAGGCGTCAAAAAATACGAATGGGCAAAGCAGATGGGGTCGCGTGTGAGAGAGAGCGAGAGGGAACGATGACTTTCGAAATGGTTTTCTTCATTGTGGCTATATTAATAATCAGATCTGATCAAAATTCAACACTCTGATAGAAATGGTTATTCTCTATGATTCTGCATTTTTGGTTTCCTCGAATCTTTAAAATTGTGTATGCCACAGATTTTCGTTTTTTGTGCGGGCGGTAAGGGACGGGGCGAAATTTTGAAATACACTTGGAGTAGTGTGATACCACAGAAAACTGGATACAAAATTTGGTTGCTCTAGCCTTAATAGTCTCTGAGATATAGGCGCTAATAAGGACGGACGGACAGACAGACATGGCTATATCGACTCGGCTATTGATGCTGATCAAGAATATATATACTTTATGGGGTCGGAAACGATTCCTTCTGGGCGTTACACACATCCGTTATCACCACAAATATAATATACCCCTATAGCATTCGAGTACCGGGTATAAAAATTAAGTCGAACCATTTGGGAGATTTTTATACCTAAGATCTGTAATCTGTTTCCATTTTGGTTTACATATGTTTTTTACATCTGTCTTCTCTACATTTCTACATCTACAGCTCGTGGAAGTGTGTGCTCGTGAAAGAGTGAGGAAATGGGTAATCTTCTGGAAGGCGTTGCCTAGGCACTGAAAATTCATTTGATATGGCAATTTTTCATGATTCTGTTTTTTTTTGTTTTCTCGTAACTTATAAATTGTGCATGCCACAAATTTTCGTCCTTTGTGTCAGCGGAAGAGGACGTAGCACAATTTGTAAATACACTTGTGATATCACAGAAGTCCGGGTAAAAAATTTAGTTGCTCTAGTTCTTATAGTCTCTGAGATCTAGGCGCTAATGAAGACGGACAGACGGACGGATGGTCATACAGACAGACAACTCTATAGACTGGCATGATAATGATGACTATGATGGCTATGGCCTACATGGACAAGACCCAGATGGGCATGGGCGGCATGGTGATAAATCTGTCGGACTGGATCCTGCCGCCACCTTTGCCGTGTATGCGGCTGCCAAGCATAGCGTCCTTGGGCTCATACGATCGATGGGCGACAAGGTTATCTACCAAAAGACCGGGTCCGGGTCTCACCAACACCGAGATGATGGCCAATCTGCGCGACAATGTCACCTGGCGCCACTCCGAATCCATGGTGGAGGCTATCGAGAGCGCCAAGCGCCAAATGCCAGAGGAAGCAGCCATGCAGGTAATCTTAAAGCTACGTAGCGATGGAAAATATTATCCATCATAGGCATCTCTATCTTGAACCCTGAGCATTTCTCTAACGATTCAATCTATATTTAACAGATAAATAAGAAGTTCTAAGCAATTGTCGCCAACAAGTGTCTCATTCGTGTTTATTGTAATTTCGTGAGATACAATTAGTGGGCCTGCCACTGTCCAACCACCATCGTCGAATGCTAGTCCACCGCATTGTCCGGCTCCTGCTTGATCTGCAGAGGCGCATAGATCGGCGCCAAGGGCAGTCTCGGCCAAGTCCGTCAGATAGATGCCCAAGGCGGCGGCATTGGGAAAGTCGTTGACAAATATTGCAGATTTCTTTTGCGGCAGCCAGTCCAGAAGAGATTTTTGCAGAGGATATAGTATAGGATCTTTACGAACGGTAGGAACCACTCATTCTACTCACGCCCAAAACACTGCACGCTGCAAACAATAACGAAACGATTAAATTTTGAATTAAAAATTACAAACAAACAAACGAATTAATTTTAAAGAATATGTTCTTATGCTTTGTGTTTTGTTTTTGTTTTAAAATGAATTTAAGCTGATTAGGCATCGCTGTCTTTGGGCCCCTCAGACTTTTGGCGCTCAAAGCAATCCTTTAGAAGCTCTTCCTTAGTCAAATTTTCCAGGCAAATCATGCACTCGTCACTGTCGCACTCATGATTCGGCTCAATACGACGACGCTTGAACGAACGCGGCCCATCCTCATCAGTCAAAACGGGAGAAGAATCAAGCGCGATGTTCGATTCCATGGATTTGTTATCAAGAGCTAGAGTCGGATCATGGTTTTCTGGTACACGATGCACCTGCGCAATGACTACTATTTTAAAAGCTTCCACTGCATCCACCTTTTCTTCATTTTCGCATATGGTTGAAAATTCACCTAGATCCACCTGTTCTTTTTGGCATATGGGGCATGTATATGAAGACTGAGCGGTAGCACGGGCTGCTGAAGATGTTCCCGCCAATTCGGGGCCTTCTTTGCAGAAGGCTTCTTTTTCGAGCGTTTTTGTTTTCTCGGGGCCATTTTTGTTTAGAAATGTTTAGAAATGTTTAGAAATGTTTAGAAATGTTTAGAAATAAATTCAGACAGTGAAATGTGAAATGTTTATGAACCGACCAGTAACAGGCCTCCTTTGTTGTCAAATTTACTAGCCTCGCAGGCAGATCTTTGTTGCGCAGGCAACTCCCAAACGAGTCCACATTGATGTGTTGCATCAGCCCCTTCATGCCGTCCTCGCGGCCGGACATGGTGTTGCAGTCGCTGCTCAGGAACAGCACCGATGGCAAGGGCCGATCCCTTCGAAACTTTTCCCGTGCGAATTCCTCGACTTTTCTGCAAAATTTTCGAAAACGAAGAGCTGCCCAAAATCAACAGAAGCAACAATTTGAGGGCTAGTCAAGTATAAAAATCGTCATTCCCAATTGGCTTCCAATTTTTATGTCGACGATTTGATGACAGGAGGAGGATCTGTAGAGGAAGTGCGTGGGAGTTGAAGCGGACATCCCAGTTGCTGGCTCGGGGAAACTTCCCAATTCGGAAATGGGGCTCCAACGTTCCTGCCGTGCTTGAAGAAGTTCCTGACAAGGATAAAGAAGCGCTTATGAGTTTCAACGATAGCACCGACTTTACAAAGGCCCTTCGATTGGTTTGGGAGCCTGCATCCCATGTGGAAGGAGTGGCTCTTCAGCATATCCTGCTGTTACAGGCGCGGATTTTTGTGGTCCGTTCTTTTACAAGAGTGACGTGCGGACCAGAACACCCATCAAATGCTACATTTGCCTATTCATTTGCTTCGCCACCAAGGGCGTACGCTTGGAGCTTGTGCAGGATTTTTCGACGGCAGCTTCCATTAGCGCGCTCAAGCGATTCATTTTTACTCGTGGTCGGCCAAGGGAGATTTGGTCTAATAACGCAACCAAATTTGTGGGAGCTAAGAACGATAGGAGGACAAGACATGGAGGCCACTATTGTCACCGGGGCATCCAGGAGCTTCGTCAGTGCCGACCTCGCCCGCCCACTTGACAACAACTCCAACCTTCGGGAAGCTTGCGTGCAGATCCGCTTGGCCGACGACTCAGTGCGTAAGATCACGCAGATCCTCCGAGCGTATATCCTTCTAGTGTACCCCTCTTAGTCTTACCAAACATGTTGGAACAAGTCATTTTGGGCATTGATTTCCTATGCGCGATCGAAACAACGATCCAATGTAGCACCAAACTCCCACAGCTCCAAGGCCGTCACCCCATGGCAAAGCCACCAGGAGTCAGTGCCAGTCAATCCACACCACAGGACCGATACTCAAATCCCAAGAAGACTACGAGGAACACAACGTCCAAACAGGACACACAGAACACAAACCCCAAGGCCGCAACGGAGTACACGAATCCCAGACCAACAACTAAGAACACAAACCTCAGAGCTGCAGGGGACACAAACTGCCACGCAGCAACGCAGAACATGAGACCGAGGCCTACTGCGCTGTAGCCTCTACAGATATGGAAACTAGAACGTCCTCCCAAAAGGCAACCGACAATCGGGACGGTCTCCCAGCAATCAAGCGCTGAGGAAAGTGACCAACGTAGCCACCGTGGCTACGACCAACGCCATCTCGGCGGTAGCCAATATAAGAGAATACACTCGGGAGACGGAACCACCAAGCGCTCGGAAAGGAGCTCGGAGTCGGACAGTGGCGCACGCGCCTATTGAAAGAGTCATCTAGCCAAGCCGTTTATAGGCAATCACACTCCTCATGGCTCCAGGGATATCTACTCCTAGCTTTTGCCGGTTCTGCCTGGCGATGGACAAAGATATTCAGTCAGTTCACAGTTTTGATAAAAAACGAGGGGGAAAGTTGTGAGCTTTATACCGGGTACTCAGTCAGTGTATATGTATGTGTATATGTGAGCTTAAGTTTTCTGTAATTTCTACAATATTTTTTATATGTATATCGCTTTTGTATCGCTGTTCGCAAAAGGAACAAATTTAATTTTAAACGAGAGGGAACGTGGTGAGCCGCGGCAAAGGCCGCGGCTCTACTTTCTACCCGGTACTCAATCAATATATACATATATTCATACATACATACATACATAAATACATACATACATACATATATGTAAGCTCATTTATACAATTTATTATATGTTCGCAAAAGGAACGCTCCGGCCCGAGGAAGATTCCAAAGCAAAATTTACTCGATCGTCTGGCATCGGTGTCGGATGTCGATTTGATCGCACAGCATTGTTTTATGCGTCAAACGTTTCCAGAGCAAAAAGTTTTGTATCAACCAACAGGAAATAATACATATTTCAGTCAGTCTCAGCTCTCATTTTGTTCGGAACGGAACTCAAACTTTTTCGGAAAAAAAGTAAAATAAATAAAAAGCCGTGAAAAAAAAAATAAAAAATATTTCACTCATTCGAAACAACGAATTTTTCGTGATTCTATCGATTCATTTCTGAGCGGTATCAAAGTCGTTTACGAGACAGCAGCATAATGCCCGTTGATACGGCTAAGTCGGGCTCTGGGATTCGGTACAATCGCGCCGGCAGTATCATCCTTGAGCCTGAGGTTGATCGCGTACTGCTGGAAACTATTTCCGAGGTGCCCGGCAGCCCAGCAGTGGTGTTCGGCGAGCAGAAGCTGGAACGCTTCATTGCCATCCGTGACGGAAAGGACAAGAGCCGGAGCCTGTCGCAGCAGCGTCGCCAGAAGGTGCGGGACTCCTTTGGCGAACGCTCCGGCCCGAGGAAGATTCCAAAACAAAGATTACTCGATCGTCTGGCATCGGTGTCGGATGGTGAAGGCGATGTAGAGGCTGGTGCCAGCACCTCAGCCCGTGCCCGTGCCCATGCCCCTGAAGCAGCTGCAAGCCTTCGCCGCTCAAATCGTCTTCAGAAGCGTCGGCATACTACTGACTCGTCGGATTCTAAGGGCTATGCCAAGGCTGGTGGCAATGAATCAGGCCCAGCTTCAGCTCGGGCTTCAGCCCAGCTCCAGCCCCAGCTCAAGCCCCTGAAGCAGCTGTAGTCCTTCGCCGCTCAAATCGTCTTCAGAAGCGTCGGCATACTACTGACTCGTCGGATTCTAAAGGCTATGCCAAGGCTGGTGGCAATGAATCAGGCCCAGCTTCAGCTCAGGCTTCAGCCCCAGCTCCAGCCCCAGCTCAAGCCCCTGAAGCAGCTGTAGTCCTTCGCCGCTCAAATCGTCTTCAGAAGCGTCGGCATACTACTGACTCGTCGGATTCTAAAGGCTATGCCAAGGCTGGTGGCAATGAATCAGGCCCAGCTTCAGCTCGGGCTTCAGCCCCAGCTCCAGCCCCAGCTCAAGCCCCTGAAGCAGCTGTAGTCCTTCGCCGCTCAAATCGTCTTCAGAAGCGTCGGCATACTACTGACTCGTCGGATTCTAAAGGCTATGCCAAGGCTGGTGGCAATGAATCAGGCCCAGCTTCAGCTCAGGCTTCAGCCCCAGCTCCAGCCCCAGCTCAAGCCCCTGAAGCAGCTGCAGGCCGTCGCCGTTCAATACGTCTGCAGCAGCGTCATACTACTGAGTCATCGGATGCCAAGGCTGGAGGCAAGGAATCAGGCCCAGCTTCAGCTCGGGCTTCAGCCCCAGGTCCAGCCACAGTTCCACCCACAGCTCCAGCCACAGCTCCAGCCACAGCTCCAGCCACAGCTCCAGCCACAGCTCCAGCCACAGCTCCAGCCACAGCTCCAGCCACAGCTCCAGCCACAGCCCCAGGTCCTGAAGCCGCTGCAGGCCTTCTGCGGATTAGCAGACTTCGGCGCCGACTGAATACAATGCAGTAATTTTAATGTAACACCTCTTAGCACTTTACACCCACTGCCCTTCCCTACCCATTAATGCACTGCTCGACATAAACTACACACTGAAAATACACAATAAAGGTTGCTAGAATACGAGATGTAGATGTAGAAAAGGAACAGGATATGTACGGATCGAATATGGAGGTTCCTCCCTATCCCCTTCGACGGATCGGATGGAAAACCCATATACCCCATCATTCATGGTGTCACATGGCACACAGAAAAACTGGCGAGCGGGGGACATTTGGCAGGAGCAGGAGCAAAACTTGATCAGCGCTAAGACGAAATTTGTAGCTATGCTCTATGAGATCCAGGCCCTAGTCGGCAAGGACAGACAGACAGATATGACTATATCGACTCGGCTATTCATGCTGATCAAGAAAACATATAAAGTGCGAGGGGGAACGTTGTGAGCCGCGGCAAAGGCCGCGGCTCTACTTTATACCCAGTACTCAGTCAGTGTATACATAAGTACATACATTTATGTATGAGCTTACGATTTATACAATTTATTATATGTTCGCAAAAGAAACGAATTAAATTTTGGGCAAAATATAATATTTCAAAAAAATGAAGTCAAACCATTTTTTGAATATTTATACATGTTTCCAATTTTGTTTGCATATGCTTTTTACATCTGCTTCTACATTTCTACATGTATAACTAAATATTCGAGACGTACAAGTGTTTGCGACAGAGAGAGAGGGAATGAGTCACCGCTTGGCAGGCGTTGCGTAGCCACTGAAATTTAATTTGTTTCTTCTGGCCATAATATTGATCCGACCTAATCCAGATTCGGCAATCTGGTAGATATGGTAATTCTCCATGATTCTGCGTTTTTGGTTTTCTTTTATCTTAAAAATTGTGGATTCCACAGATTTTCGTCCTATGTGGGGGCGGAAAGGGGCGTGGCAAAATTTTGAAATACACTTGTGCTGGTTTGATATCACAGGAGCTAGAAAGTTTGGTTGCTCTAGCTCTTATAGTATCTGAGAACTAGGCGTCAAAAAATACGAATGGGCAAAGCAGATGGGGTCGCGTGTGAGAGAGAGCGAGAGGGAACGATGACTTTCGAAATGGTTTTCTTCATTGTGGCTATATTAATAATCAGATCTGATCAAAATTCAACACTCTGATAGAAATGGTTATTCTCTATGATTCTGCATTTTTGGTTTCCTCGAATCTTTAAAATTGTGTATGCCACAGATTTTCGTTTTTTGTGCGGGCGGTAAGGGACGGGGCGAAATTTTGAAATACACTTGGAGTAGTGTGATACCACAGAAAACTGGATACAAAATTTGGTTGCTCTAGCCTTAATAGTCTCTGAGATATAGGCGCTAATAAGGACGGACGGACAGACAGACATGGCTATATCGACTCGGCTATTGATGCTGATCAAGAATATATATACTTTATGGGGTCGGAAACGATTCCTTCTGGGCGTTACACACATCCGTTATCACCACAAATATAATATACCCCTATAGCATTCGAGTACCGGGTATAAAAATTAAGTCGAACCATTTGGGAGATTTTTATACCTAAGATCTGTAATCTGTTTCCATTTTGGTTTACATATGTTTTTTACATCTGTCTTCTCTACATTTCTACATCTACAGCTCGTGGAAGTGTGTGCTCGTGAAAGAGTGAGGAAATGGGTAATCTTCTGGAAGGCGTTGCCTAGGCACTGAAAATTCATTTGATATGGCAATTTTTCATGATTCTGTTTTTTTTTGTTTTCTCGTAACTTATAAATTGTGCATGCCACAAATTTTCGTCCTTTGTGTCAGCGGAAGAGGACGTAGCACAATTTGTAAATACACTTGTGATATCACAGAAGTCCGGGTAAAAAATTTAGTTGCTCTAGTTCTTATAGTCTCTGAGATCTAGGCGCTAATGAAGACGGACAGACGGACGGATGGTCATACAGACAGACAACTCTATAGACTGGCATGATAATGATGACTATGATGGCTATGGCCTACATGGACAAGACCCAGATGGGCATGGGCGGCATGGTGATAAATCTGTCGGACTGGATCCTGCCGCCACCTTTGCCGTGTATGCGGCTGCCAAGCATAGCGTCCTTGGGCTCATACGATCGATGGGCGACAAGGTTATCTACCAAAAGACCGGGTCCGGGTCTCACCAACACCGAGATGATGGCCAATCTGCGCGACAATGTCACCTGGCGCCACTCCGAATCCATGGTGGAGGCTATCGAGAGCGCCAAGCGCCAAATGCCAGAGGAAGCAGCCATGCAGGTAATCTTAAAGCTACGTAGCGATGGAAAATATTATCCATCATAGGCATCTCTATCTTGAACCCTGAGCATTTCTCTAACGATTCAATCTATATTTAACAGATAAATAAGAAGTTCTAAGCAATTGTCGCCAACAAGTGTCTCATTCGTGTTTATTGTAATTTCGTGAGATACAATTAGTGGGCCTGCCACTGTCCAACCACCATCGTCGAATGCTAGTCCACCGCATTGTCCGGCTCCTGCTTGATCTGCAGAGGCGCATAGATCGGCGCCAAGGGCAGTCTCGGCCAAGTCCGTCAGATAGATGCCCAAGGCGGCGGCATTGGGAAAGTCGTTGACAAATGTTGCAGATTTCTTTTGCGGCAGCCAGTCCTGAAGAGATTTTTGCAGAGGATATAGTATAGGATCTTTACGAACGGTAGGAACCACTCATTCTACTCACGCCTAAAACACTGCACGCTGCAAACAATAACGAAACGATTAAATTTTGAATTAAAAATTACAAACAAACAAACGAATTAATTTTAAAGAATATGTTCTTATGCTTTGTGTTTTGTTTTTGTTTTAAAATGAATTTAAGCTGATTAGGCATCGCTGTCTTTGGGCCCCTCAGACTTTTGGCGCTCAAAGCAATCCTTTAGAAGCTCTTCCTTAGTCAAATTTTCCAGGCAAATCATGCACTCGTCACTGTCGCACTCATGATTCGGCTCAATACGACGACGCTTGAACGAACGCGGCCCATCCTCATCAGTCAAAACGGGAGAAGAATCAAGCGCGATGTTCGATTCCATGGATTTGTTATCAAGAGCTAGAGTCGGATCATGGTTTTCTGGTACACGATGCACCTGCGCAATGACTACTATTTTAAAAGCTTCCACTGCATCCACCTTTTCTTCATTTTCGCATATGGTTGAAAATTCACCTAGATCCACCTGTTCTTTTTGGCATATGGGGCATGTATATGAAGACTGAGCGGTAGCACGGGCTGCTGAAGATGTTCCCGCCAATTCGGGGGCCTTCTTTGCAGAAGGCTTCTTTTTCGAGCGTTTTTGTTTTCTCGGGGCCATTTTTGTTTAGAAATGTTTAGAAATGTTTAGAAATGTTTAGAAATGTTTAGAAATAAATTCAGACAGTGAAATGTGAAATGTTTATGAACCGACCAGTAACAGGCCTCCTTTGTTGTCAAATTTACTAGCCTCGCAGGCAGATCTTTGTTGCGCAGGCAACTCCCAAACGAGTCCACATTGATGTGTTGCATCAGCCCCTTCATGCCGTCCTCGCGGCCGGACATGGTGTTGCAGTCGCTGCTCAGGAACAGCACCGATGGCAAGGGCCGATCCCTTCGAAACTTTTCCCGTGCGAATTCCTCGACTTTTCTGCAAAATTTTCGAAAACGAAGAGCTGCCCAAAATCAACAGAAGCAACAATTTGAGGGCTAGTCAAGTATAAAAATCGTCATTCCCAATTGGCTTCCAATTTTTATGTCGACGATTTGATGACAGGAGGAGGATCTGTAGAGGAAGTGCGTGGGAGTTGAAGCGGACATCCCAGTTGCTGGCTCGGGGAAACTTCCCAATTCGGAAATGGGGCTCCAACGTTCCTGCCGTGCTTGAAGAAGTTCCTGACAAGGATAAAGAAGCGCTTATGAGTTTCAACGATAGCACCGACTTTACAAAGGCCCTTCGATTGGTTTGGGAGCCTGCATCCCATGTGGAAGGAGTGGCTCTTCAGCATATCCTGCTGTTACAGGCGCGGATTTTTGTGGTCCGTTCTTTTACAAGAGTGACGTGCGGACCAGAACACCCATCAAATGCTACATTTGCCTATTCATTTGCTTCGCCACCAAGGGCGTACGCTTGGAGCTTGTGCAGGATTTTTCGACGGCAGCTTCCATTAGCGCGCTCAAGCGATTCATTTTTACTCGTGGTCGGCCAAGGGAGATTTGGTCTAATAACGCAACCAAATTTGTGGGAGCTAAGAACGATAGGAGGACAAGACATGGAGGCCACTATTGTCACCGGGGCATCCAGGAGCTTCGTCAGTGCCGACCTCGCCCGCCCACTTGACAACAACTCCAACCTTCGGGAAGCTTGCGTGCAGATCCGCTTGGCCGACGACTCAGTGCGTAAGATCACGCAGATCCTCCGAGCGTATATCCTTCTAGTGTACCCCTCTTAGTCTTACCAAACATGTTGGAACAAGTCATTTTGGGCATTGATTTCCTATGCGCGATCGAAACAACGATCCAATGTAGCACCAAACTCCCACAGCCCAAGGCCGTCACCCCATGGCAAAGCCACCAGGAGTCAGTGCCAGTCAATCCACACCACAGGACCGATACTCAAATCCCAAGAAGACTACGAGGAACACAACGTCCAAACAGGACACACAGAACACAAACCCCAAGGCCGCAACGGAGTACACGAATCCCAGACCAACAACTAAGAACACAAACCTCAGAGCTGCAGGGGACACAAACTGCCACGCAGCAACGCAGAACATGAGACCGAGGCCTACTGCGCTGTAGCCTCTACAGATATGGAAACTAGAACGTCCTCCCAAAAGGCAACCGACAATCGGGACGGTCTCCCAGCAATCAAGCGCTGAGGAAAGTGACCAACGTAGCCACCGTGGTCACCAGCAGCAATCACACTGCCTCTTCAGCAGGAACAGGAAAGAAGGATGGTAGCGTTGAAAGACACCAGTCTAGGCCCTGAAGTACCCATTGTCAGCGCCATACCGATCGCCGCCAACTTCTTTCCTACGACCAACGCCATCTCGGCGGTAGCCAATATAAGAGAATACACTCGGGAGACGGAACCACCAAGCGCTCGGAAAGGAGCTCGGAGTCGGACAGTGGCGCACGCGCCTATTGAAAGAGTCATCTAGCCAAGCCGTTTATAGGCAATCACACTCCTCATGGCTCCAGGGATATCTACTCCTAGCTTTTGCCGGTTCTGCCTGGCGATGGACAAAGATATTCAGTCAGTTCACAGTTTTGATAAAAAACGAGGGGGAAAGTTGTGAGCTTTATACCAGGTACTCAGTCAGTGTATATGTATGTGTATATGTGAGCTTAAGTTTTCTGTAATTTCTACAATATTTTTTATATGTATATCGCTTTTGTATCGCTGTTCGCAAAAGGAACAAATTTAATTTCAAACGAGAGGGAACGTTGTGAGCCGCGGCAAAGGCCGCGGCTCTACTTTATACCCGGTACTCAATCAATATATACATATATTCATACATACATACATACATAAATACATACATACATACATACATATATGTAAGCTCATTTATACAATTTATTATATGTTCGCAAAAGGAACGCTCCGGCCCGAGGAAGATTCCAAAGCAAAATTTACTCGATCGTCTGGCATCGGTGTCGGATGTCGATTTGATCGCACAGCATTGTTTTATGCGTCAAACGTTTCCAGAGCAAAAAGTTTTGTATCAACCAACAGGAAATAATACATATTTCAGTCAGTCTCAGCTCTCATTTTGTTCGGAACGGAACTCAAACTTTTTCGGAAAAAAAGTAAAATAAATAAAAAGCCGTGAAAAAAAAAATAAAAAATATTTCACTCATTCGAAACAACGAATTTTTCGTGATTCTATCGATTCATTTCTGAGCGGTATCAAAGTCGTTTACGAGACAGCAGCATAATGCCCGTTGATACGGCTAAGTCGGGCTCTGGGATTCGGTACAATCGCGCCGGCAGTATCATCCTTGAGCCTGAGGTTGATCGCGTACTGCTGGAAACTATTTCCGAGGTGCCCGGCAGCCCAGCAGTGGTGTTCGGCGAGCAGAAGCTGGAACGCTTCATTGCCATCCGTGACGGAAAGGACAAGAGCCGGAGCCTGTCGCAGCAGCGTCGCCAGAAGGTGCGGGACTCCTTTGGCGAACGCTCCGGCCCGAGGAAGATTCCAAAACAAAGATTACTCGATCGTCTGGCATCGGTGTCGGATGGTGAAGGCGATGTAGAGGCTGGTGCCAGCACCTCAGCCCGTGCCCGTGCCCATGCCCCTGAAAGCAGCTGCAAGCCTTCGCCGCTCAAATCGTCTTCAGAAGCGTCGGCATACTACTGACTCGTCGGATTCTAAGGGCTATGCCAAGGCTGGAGGCAATGAATCAGGCCCAGCTTCAGCTCGGGCTTCAGCCCCAGCTCCAGCCCCAGCTCAAGCCCTGAAGCAGCTGTAGTCCTTCGCCGCTCAAATCGTCTTCAGAAGCGTCGGCATACTACTGACTCGTCGGATTCTAAGGGCTATGCCAAGGCTGGAGGCAATGAATCAGGCCCAGCTTCAGCTCGGGCTTCAGCCCCAGCTCCAGCCCCAGCTCAAGCCCCTGAAGCAGCTGTAGTCCTTCGCCGCTCAAATCGTCTTCAGAAGCGTCGGCATACTACTGACTCGTCGGATTCTAAAGGCTATGCCAAGGCTGGTGGCAATGAATCAGGCCCAGCTTCAGCTCAGGCTTCAGCCCCAGCTCCAGCCCCAGCTCAAGCCCCTGAAGCAGCTGCAGGCCGTCGCCGTTCAATACGTCTCCAGCAGCGTCATACTACTGATTCATCGGATGCCAAGGCTGGAGGCAAGGAATCAGGCCCAGCTTCAGCTCGGGCTTCAGCCCCAGCTCCAGCTCCAGCCCCAGCTCCAGCCCAGCTCAAGCCCTGAAGCAGCTGTAGTCCTTCGCCGCTCAAATCGTCTTCAGAAGCGTCGGCATACTACTGACTCGTCGGATTCTAAGGCTATGCCAAGGCTGGAGGCAATGAATCAGGCCCAGCTTCAGCTCGGGCTTCAGCCCCAGCTCCAGCCCCAGCTCAAGCCCCTGAAGCAGCTGTAGTCCTTCGCCGCTCAAATCGTCTTCAGAAGCGTCGGCATACTACTGATTCGTCGGATTCTAAAGGCTATGCCAAGGCTGGTGGCAATGAATCAGGCCCAGCTTCAGCTCAGGCTTCAGCCCCAGCTCCAGCCCAGCTCAAGCCCCTGAAGCAGCTGCAGGCCGTCGCCGTTCAAATACGTCTGCAGCCAAGCGCTTCATACTGACTGAGTCATCGGATGCCAAGGCTGTGAGGCAAGGAATCAGGGCTCCAGCTTCAGCTCGGGCTTCAGCCCCAGCGTCAGCCAGCCCACAGCTCCACCCCCATCCACAGCGTCCCCAGCCACAGCTCCCAGCCACAGCTCCCCCAGCCACCACAGCTCCAGCCACAGCTCCAGCCACAGCTCCAGCCACAGCTCCAGCCACAGCTCCAGCCACAGCCCCAGGTCCTGAAGCCGCTGCAGGCCTTCTGCGGATTAGCAGACTTCGGCGCCGACTGAATACAATGCAGTAATTTTAATGTAACACCTCTTAGCACTTTACACCCACTGCCCTTCCCTACCCATTAATGCACTGCTCGACATAAACTACACACTGAAAATACACAATAAAGGTTGCTAGAATACGAGATGTAGATGTAGAAAAGGAACAGGATATGTACGGATCGAATATGGAGGTTCCTCCCTATCCCCTTCGACGGATCGGATGGAAAACCCATATACCCCATCATTCATGGTGTCACATGGCACACAGAAAAACTGGCGAGCGGGGGACATTTGGCAGGAGCAGGAGCAAAACTTGATCAGCGCTAAGACGAAATTTGTAGCTATGCTCTATGAGATCCAGGCCCTAGTCGGCAAGGACAGACAGACAGATATGACTATATCGACTCGGCTATTCATGCTGATCAAGAAAACATATAAAGTGCGAGGGGGAACGTTGTGAGCCGCGGCAAAGGCCGCGGCTCTACTTTATACCCAGTACTCAGTCAGTGTATACATAAGTACATACATTTATGTATGAGCTTACGATTTATACAATTTATTATATGTTCGCAAAAGAAACGAATTAAATTTTGGGCAAAATATAATATTTCAAAAAAATGAAGTCAAACCATTTTTTGAATATTTATACATGTTTCCAATTTTGTTTGCATATGCTTTTTACATCTGCTTCTACATTTCTACATGTATAACTAAATATTCGAGACGTACAAGTGTTTGCGACAGAGAGAGAGGGAATGAGTCACCGCTTGGCAGGCGTTGCGTAGCCACTGAAATTTAATTTGTTTCTTCTGGCCATAATATTGATCCGACCTAATCCAGATTCGGCAATCTGGTAGATATGGTAATTCTCCATGATTCTGCGTTTTTGGTTTTCTTTTATCTTAAAAATTGTGGATTCCACAGATTTTCGTCCTATGTGGGGGCGGAAAGGGGCGTGGCAAAATTTTGAAATACACTTGTGCTGGTTTGATATCACAGGAGCTAGAAAGTTTGGTTGCTCTAGCTCTTATAGTATCTGAGAACTAGGCGTCAAAAAATACGAATGGGCAAAGCAGATGGGGTCGCGTGTGAGAGAGAGCGAGAGGGAACGATGACTTTCGAAATGGTTTTCTTCATTGTGGCTATATTAATAATCAGATCTGATCAAAATTCAACACTCTGATAGAAATGGTTATTCTCTATGATTCTGCATTTTTGGTTTCCTCGAATCTTTAAAATTGTGTATGCCACAGATTTTCGTTTTTTGTGCGGGCGGTAAGGGACGGGGCGAAATTTTGAAATACACTTGGAGTAGTGTGATACCACAGAAAACTGGATACAAAATTTGGTTGCTCTAGCCTTAATAGTCTCTGAGATATAGGCGCTAATAAGGACGGACGGACAGACAGACATGGCTATATCGACTCGGCTATTGATGCTGATCAAGAATATATATACTTTATGGGGTCGGAAACGATTCCTTCTGGGCGTTACACACATCCGTTATCACCACAAATATAATATACCCCTATAGCATTCGAGTACCGGGTATAAAAATTAAGTCGAACCATTTGGGAGATTTTTATACCTAAGATCTGTAATCTGTTTCCATTTTGGTTTACATATGTTTTTTACATCTGTCTTCTCTACATTTCTACATCTACAGCTCGTGGAAGTGTGTGCTCGTGAAAGAGTGAGGAAATGGGTAATCTTCTGGAAGGCGTTGCCTAGGCACTGAAAATTCATTTGATATGGCAATTTTTCATGATTCTGTTTTTTTTTGTTTTCTCGTAACTTATAAATTGTGCATGCCACAAATTTTCGTCCTTTGTGTCAGCGGAAGAGGACGTAGCACAATTTGTAAATACACTTGTGATATCACAGAAGTCCGGGTAAAAAATTTAGTTGCTCTAGTTCTTATAGTCTCTGAGATCTAGGCGCTAATGAAGACGGACAGACGGACGGATGGTCATACAGACAGACAACTCTATAGACTGGCATGATAATGATGACTATGATGGCTATGGCCTACATGGACAAGACCCAGATGGGCATGGGCGGCATGGTGATAAATCTGTCGGACTGGATCCTGCCGCCACCTTTGCCGTGTATGCGGCTGCCAAGCATAGCGTCCTTGGGCTCATACGATCGATGGGCGACAAGGTTATCTACCAAAAGACCGAGTCCGGGTCTCACCAACACCGAGATGATGGCCAATCTGCGCGACAATGTCACCTGGCGCCACTCCGAATCCATGGTGGAGGCTATCGAGAGCGCCAAGCGCCAAATGCCAGAGGAAGCAGCCATGCAGGTAATCTTAAAGCTACGTAGCGATGGAAAATATTATCCATCATAGGCATCTCTATCTTGAACCCTGAGCATTTCTCTAACGATTCAATCTATATTTAACAGATAAATAAGAAGTTCTAAGCAATTGTCGCCAACAAGTGTCTCATTCGTGTTTATTGTAATTTCGTGAGATACAATTAGTGGGCCTGCCACTGTCCAACCACCATCGTCGAATGCTAGTCCACCGCATTGTCCGGCTCCTGCTTGATCTGCAGAGGCGCATAGATCGGCGCCAAGGGCAGTCTCGGCCAAGTCCGTCAGATAGATGCCCAAGGCGGCGGCATTGGGAAAGTCGTTGACAAATGTTGCAGATTTCTTTTGCGGCAGCCAGTCCTGAAGAGATTTTTGCAGATGATATAGTATAGGATCTTTACGAACGGTAGGAACCACTCATTCTACTCACGCCTAAAACACTGCACGCTGCAAACAATAACGAAACGATTAAATTTTGAATTAAAAATTACAAACAAACAAACGAATTAATTTTAAAGAATATGTTCTTATGCTTTGTGTTTTGTTTTTGTTTTAAAATGAATTTAAGCTGATTAGGCATCGCTGTCTTTGGGCCCCTCAGACTTTTGGCGCTCAAAGCAATCCTTTAGAAGCTCTTCCTTAGTCAAATTTTCCAGGCAAATCATGCACTCGTCACTGTCGCACTCATGATTCGGCTCAATACGACGACGCTTGAACGAACGCGGCCCATCCTCATCAGTCAAAACGGGAGAAGAATCAAGAGCTAGAGTCGGATCATGGTTTTCTGGTACACGATGCACCTGCGCAATGACTACTATTTTAAAAGCTTCCACTGCATCCACCTTTTCTTCATTTTCGCATATGGTTGAAAATTCACCTAGATCCACCTGTTCTTTTTGGCATATGGGGCATGTATATGAAGACTGAGCGGTAGCACGGGCTGCTGAAGATGTTCCCGCCAATTCGGGGGCCTTCTTTGCAGAAGGCTTCTTTTTCGAGCGTTTTTGTTTTCTCGGGGCCATTTTTGTTTAGAAATGTTTAGAAATGTTTAGAAATGTTTAGAAATAAATTCAGACAGTGAAATGTGAAATGTTTATGAACCGACCAGTAACAGGCCTCCTTTGTTGTCAAATTTACTAGCCTCGCAGGCAGATCTTTGTTGCGCAGGCAACTCCCAAACGAGTCCACATTGATGTGTTGCATCAGCCCCTTCATGCCGTCCTCGCGGCCGGACATGGTGTTGCAGTCGCTGCTCAGGAACAGCACCGATGGCAAGGGCCGATCCCTTCGAAACTTTTCCCGTGCGAATTCCTCGACTTTTCTGCAAAATTTTCGAAATCGAAGAGCTGCCCAAAATCAACAGAAGCAACAATTTGAAGGCTAGTCAAGTATAAAAATCGTCATTCCCAATTGGCTTCCAATTTTTATGTCGACGATTTGATGACAGGAGGAGGATCTGTAGAGGAAGTGCGTGGGAGTTGAAGCGGACATCCCAGTTGCTGGCTCGGGGAAACTTCCCAATTCGGAAATGGGGCTCCAACGTTCCTGCCGTGCTTGAAGAAGTTCCTGACAAGGATAAAGAAGCGCTTATGAGTTTCAACGATAGCACCGACTTTACAAAGGCCCTTCGATTGGTTTGGGAGCCTGCATCCCATGTGGAAGGAGTGGCTCTTCAGCATATCCTGCTGTTACAGGCGCGGATTTTTGTGGTCCGTTCTTTTACAAGAGTGACGTGCGGACCAGAACACCCATCAAATGCTACATTTGCCTATTCATTTGCTTCGCCACCAAGGGCGTACGCTTGGAGCTTGTGCAGGATTTTTCGACGGCAGCTTCCATTAGCGCGCTCAAGCGATTCATTTTTACTCGTGGTCGGCCAAGGGAGATTTGGTCTAATAACGCAACCAAATTTGTGGGAGCTAAGAACGATAGGAGGACAAGACATGGAGGCCACTATTGTCACCGGGGCATCCAGGAGCTTCGTCAGTGCCGACCTCGCCCGCCCACTTGACAACAACTCCAACCTTCGGGAAGCTTGCGTGCAGATCCGCTTGGCCGACGACTCAGTGCGTAAGATCACGCAGATCCTCCGAGCGTATATCCTTCTAGTGTACCCCTCTTAGTCTTACCAAACATGTTGGAACAAGTCATTTTGGGCATTGATTTCCTATGCGCGATCGAAACAACGATCCAATGTAGCACCAAACTCCCACAGCTCCAAGGCCGTCACCCCATGGCAAAGCCACCAGGAGTCAGTGCCAGTCAATCCACACCACAGGACCGATACTCAAATCCCAAGAAGACTACGAGGAACACAACGTCCAAACAGGACACACAGAACACAAACCCCAAGGCCGCAACGGAGTACACGAATCCCAGACCAACAACTAAGAACACAAACCTCAGAGCTGCAGGGGACACAAACTGCCACGCAGCAACGCAGAACATGAGACCGAGGCCTACTGCGCTGTAGCCTCTACAGATATGGAAACTAGAACGTCCTCCCAAAAGGCAACCGACAATCGGGACGGTCTCCCAGCAATCAAGCGCTGAGGAAAGTGACCAACGTAGCCACCGTGGCTACGACCAACGCCATCTCGGCGGTAGCCAATATAAGAGAATACACTCGGGAGACGGAACCACCAAGCGCTCGGAAAGGAGCTCGGAGTCGGACAGTGGCGCACGCGCCTATTGAAAGAGTCATCTAGCCAAGCCGTTTATAGGCAATCACACTCCTCATGGCTCCAGGGATATCTACTCCTAGCTCTTGCCGGTTCTGCCTGGCGATGGACAAAGATATTCAGTCAGTTCACAGTTTTGATAAAAAACGAGGGGGAAAGTTGTGAGCTTTATACCGGGTACTCAGTCAGTGTATATGTATGTGTATATGTGAGCTTAAGTTTTCTGTAATTTCTACAATATTTTTTATATGTATATCGCTTTTGTATCGCTGTTCGCAAAAGGAACAAATTTAATTTCAAACGAGAGGGAACGTGGTGAGCCGCGGCAAAGGCCGCGGCTCTACTTTATACCCGGTACTCAATCAATATATACATATATTCATACATACATACATACATAAATACATACATACATACATACATATATGTAAGCTCATTTATACAATTTATTATATGTTCGCAAAAGGAACGCTCCGGCCCGAGGAAGATTCCAAAGCAAAATTTACTCGATCGTCTGGCATCGGTGTCGGATGTCGATTTGATCGCACAGCATTGTTTTATGCGTCAAACGTTTCCAGAGCAAAAAGTTTTGTATCAACCAACAGGAAATAATACATATTTCAGTCAGTCTCAGCTCTCATTTTGTTCGGAACGGAACTCAAACTTTTTCGGAAAAAAAGTAAAATAAATAAAAAGCCGTGAAAAAAAATAAAAAATATTTCACTCATTCGAAACAACGAATTTTTCGTGATTCTATCGATTCATTTCTGAGCGGTATCAAAGTCGTTTACGAGACAGCAGCATAATGCCCGTTGATACGGCTAAGTCGGGCTCTGGGATTCGGTACAATCGCGCCGGCAGTATCATCCTTGAGCCTGAGGTTGATCGCGTACTGCTGGAAACTATTTCCGAGGTGCCCGGCAGCCCAGCAGTGGTGTTCGGCGAGCAGAAGCTGGAACGCTTCATTGCCATCCGTGACGGAAAGGACAAGAGCCGGAGCCTGTCGCAGCAGCGTCGCCAGAAGGTGCGGGACTCCTTTGGCGAACGCTCCGGCCCGAGGAAGATTCCAAAACAAAGATTACTCGATCGTCTGGCATCGGTGTCGGATGGTGAAGGCGATGTAGAGGCTGGTGCCAGCACCTCAGCCCGTGCCCGTGCCCATGCCCCTGAAGCAGCTGCAAGCCTTCGCCGCTCAAATCGTCTTCAGAAGCGTCGGCATACTACTGACTCGTCGGATTCTAAGGGCTATGCCAAGGCTGGAGGCAATGAATCAGGCCCAGCTTCAGCTCGGGCTTCAGCCCCAGCTCCAGCCCCAGCTCAAGCCCCTGAAGCAGCTGTAGTCCTTCGCCGCTCAAATCGTCTTCAGAAGCGTCGGCATACTACTGACTCGTCGGATTCTAAAGGCTATGCCAAGGCTGGTGGCAATGAATCAGGCCCAGCTTCAGCTCAGGCTTCAGCCCCAGCTCCAGCCCCAGCTCAAGCCCCTGAAGCAGCTGTAGTCCTTCGCCGCTCAAATCGTCTTCAGAAGCGTCGGCATACTACTGACTCGTCGGATTCTAAAGGCTATGCCAAGGCTGGTGGCAATGAATCAGGCCCAGCTTCAGCTCGGGCTTCAGCCCCAGCTCCAGCCCCAGCTCAAGCCCCTGAAGCAGCTGTAGTCCTTCGCCGCTCAAATCGTCTTCAGAAGCGTCGGCATACTACTGACTCGTCGGATTCTAAAGGCTATGCCAAGGCTGGTGGCAATGAATCAGGCCCAGCTTCAGCTCAGGCTTCAGCCCCAGCTCCAGCCCCAGCTCAAGCCCCTGAAGCAGCTGCAGGCCGTCGCCGTTCAATACGTCTGCAGCAGCGTCATACTACTGAGTCATCGGATGCCAAGGCTGGAGGCAAGGAATCAGGCCCAGCTTCAGCTCGGGCTTCAGCCCCAGGTCCAGCCACAGCTCCAGCCACAGCTCCAGCCACAGCTCCAGCCACAGCTCCAGCCACAGCTCCAGCCACAGCCCCAGGTCCTGAAGCCGCTGCAGGCCTTCTGCGGATTAGCAGACTTCGGCGCCGACTGAATACAATGCAGTAATTTTAATGTAACACCTCTTAGCACTTTACACCCACTGCCCTTCCCTACCCATTAATGCACTGCTCGACATAAACTACACACTGAAAATACACAATAAAGGTTGCTAGAATACGAGATGTAGATGTAGAAAAGGAACAGGATATGTACGGATCGAATATGGAGGTTCCTCCCTATCCCCTTCGACGGATCGGATGGAAAACCCATATACCCCATCATTCATGGTGTCACATGGCACACAGAAAAACTGGCGAGCGGGGGACATTTGGCAGGAGCAGGAGCAAAACTTGATCAGCGCTAAGACGAAATTTGTAGCTATGCTCTATGAGATCCAGGCCCTAGTCGGCAAGGACAGACAGACAGATATGACTATATCGACTCGGCTATTCATGCTGATCAAGAAAACATATAAAGTGCGAGGGGGAACGTTGTGAGCCGCGGCAAAGGCCGCGGCTCTACTTTATACCCAGTACTCAGTCAGTGTATACATAAGTACATACATTTATGTATGAGCTTACGATTTATACAATTTATTATATGTTCGCAAAAGAAACGAATTAAATTTTGGGCAAAATATAATATTTCAAAAAAATGAAGTCAAACCATTTTTTGAATATTTATACATGTTTCCAATTTTGTTTGCATATGCTTTTTACATCTGCTTCTACATTTCTACATGTATAACTAAATATTCGAGACGTACAAGTGTTTGCGACAGAGAGAGAGGGAATGAGTCACCGCTTGGCAGGCGTTGCGTAGCCACTGAAATTTAATTTGTTTCTTCTGGCCATAATATTGATCCGACCTAATCCAGATTCGGCAATCTGGTAGATATGGTAATTCTCCATGATTCTGCGTTTTTGGTTTTCTTTTATCTTAAAAATTGTGGATTCCACAGATTTTCGTCCTATGTGGGGGCGGAAAGGGGCGTGGCAAAATTTTGAAATACACTTGTGCTGGTTTGATATCACAGGAGCTAGAAAGTTTGGTTGCTCTAGCTCTTATAGTATCTGAGAACTAGGCGTCAAAAAATACGAATGGGCAAAGCAGATGGGGTCGCGTGTGAGAGAGAGCGAGAGTGAACGATGACTTTCGAAATGGTTTTCTTCATTGTGGCTATATTAATAATCAGATCTGATCAAAATTCAACACTCTGATAGAAATGGTTATTCTCTATGATTCTGCATTTTTGGTTTCCTCGAATCTTTAAAATTGTGTATGCCACAGATTTTCGTTTTTTGTGCGGGCGGTAAGGGACGGGGCGAAATTTTGAAATACACTTGGAGTAGTGTGATACCACAGAAAACTGGATACAAAATTTGGTTGCTCTAGCCTTAATAGTCTCTGAGATATAGGCGCTAATAAGGACGGACGGACAGACAGACATGGCTATATCGACTCGGCTATTGATGCTGATCAAGAATATATATACTTTATGGGGTCGGAAACGATTCCTTCTGGGCGTTACACACATCCGTTATCACCACAAATATAATATACCCCTATAGCATTCGAGTACCGGGTATAAAAATTAAGTCGAACCATTTGGGAGATTTTTATACCTAAGATCTGTAATCTGTTTCCATTTTGGTTTACATATGTTTTTTACATCTGTCTTCTCTACATTTCTACATCTACAGCTCGTGGAAGTGTGTGCTCGTGAAAGAGTGAGGAAATGGGTAATCTTCTGGAAGGCGTTGCCTAGGCACTGAAAATTCATTTGATATGGCAATTTTTCATGATTCTGTTTTTTTTTGTTTTCTCGTAACTTATAAATTGTGCATGCCACAAATTTTCGTCCTTTGTGTCAGCGGAAGAGGACGTAGCACAATTTGTAAATACACTTGTGATATCACAGAAGTCCGGGTAAAAAATTTAGTTGCTCTAGTTCTTATAGTCTCTGAGATCTAGGCGCTAATGAAGACGGACAGACGGACGGATGGTCATACAGACAGACAACTCTATAGACTGGCATGATAATGATGACTATGATGGCTATGGCCTACATGGACAAGACCCAGATGGGCATGGGCGGCATGGTGATAAATCTGTCGGACTGGATCCTGCCGCCACCTTTGCCGTGTATGCGGCTGCCAAGCATAGCGTCCTTGGGCTCATACGATCGATGGGCGACAAGGTTATCTACCAAAAGACCGGGTCCGGGTCTCACCAACACCGAGATGATGGCCAATCTGCGCGACAATGTCACCTGGCGCCACTCCGAATCCATGGTGGAGGCTATCGAGAGCGCCAAGCGCCAAATGCCAGAGGAAGCAGCCATGCAGGTAATCTTAAAGCTACGTAGCGATGGAAAATATTATCCATCATAGGCATCTCTATCTTGAACCTTGAGCATTTCTCTAACGATTCAATCTATATTTAACAGATAAATAAGAAGTTCTAAGCAATTGTCGCCAACAAGTGTCTCATTCGTGTTTATTGTAATTTCGTGAGATACAATTAGTGGGCCTGCCACTGTCCAACCACCATCGTCGAATGCTAGTCCACCGCATTGTCCGGCTCCTGCTTGATCTGCAGAGGCGCATAGATCGGCGCCAAGGGCAGTCTCGGCCAAGTCCGTCAGATAGATGCCCAAGGCGGCGGCATTGGGAAAGTCGTTGACAAATGTTGCAGATTTCTTTTGCGGCAGCCAGTCCTGAAGAGATTTTTGCAGAGGATATAGTATAGGATCTTTACGAACGGTAGGAACCACTCATTCTACTCACGCCTAAAACACTGCACGCTGCAAACAATAACGAAACGATTAAATTTTGAATTAAAAATTACAAACAAACAAACGAATTAATTTTAAAGAATATGTTCTTATGCTTTGTGTTTTGTTTTTGTTTTAAAATGAATTTAAGCTGATTAGGCATCGCTGTCTTTGGGCCCCTCAGACTTTTGGCGCTCAAAGCAATCCTTTAGAAGCTCTTCCTTAGTCAAATTTTCCAGGCAAATCATGCACTCGTCACTGTCGCACTCATGATTCGGCTCAATACGACGACGCTTGAACGAACGCGGCCCATCCTCATCAGTCAAAACGGGAGAAGAATCAAGCGCGATGTTCGATTCCATGGATTTGTTATCAAGAGCTAGAGTCGGATCATGGTTTTCTGGTACACGATGCACCTGCGCAATGACTACTATTTTAAAAGCTTCCACTGCATCCACCTTTTCTTCATTTTCGCATATGGTTGAAAATTCACCTAGATCCACCTGTTCTTTTTGGCATATGGGGCATGTATATGAAGACTGAGCGGTAGCACGGGCTGCTGAAGATGTTCCCGCCAATTCGGGGGCCTTCTTTGCAGAAGGCTTCTTTTTCGAGCGTTTTTGTTTTCTCGGGGCCATTTTTGTTTAGAAATGTTTAGAAATGTTTAGAAATGTTTAGAAATAAATTCAGACAGTGAAATGTGAAATGTTTATGAACCGACCAGTAACAGGCCTCCTTTGTTGTCAAATTTACTAGCCTCGCAGGCAGATCTTTGTTGCGCAGGCAACTCCCAAACGAGTCCACATTGATGTGTTGCATCAGCCCCTTCATGCCGTCCTCGCGGCCGGACATGGTGTTGCAGTCGGTGCTCAGGAACAGCACCGATGGCAAGGGCCGATCCCTTCGAAACTTTTCCCGTGCGAATTCCTCGACTTTTCTGCAAAATTTTCGAAAACGAAGAGCTGCCCAAAATCAACAGAAGCAACAATTTGAGGGCTAGTCAAGTATAAAAATCGTCATTCCCAATTGGCTTCCAATTTTTATGTCGACGATTTGATGACAGGAGGAGGATCTGTAGAGGAAGTGCGTGGGAGTTGAAGCGGACATCCCAGTTGCTGGCTCGGGGAAACTTCCCAATTCGGAAATGGGGCTCCAACGTTCCTGCCGTGCTTGAAGAAGTTCCTGACAAGGATAAAGAAGCGCTTATGAGTTTCAACGATAGCACCGACTTTACAAAGGCCCTTCGATTGGTTTGGGAGCCTGCATCCCATGTGGAAGGAGTGGCTCTTCAGCATATCCTGCTGTTACAGGCGCGGATTTTTGTGGTCCGTTCTTTTACAAGAGTGACGTGCGGACCAGAACACCCATCAAATGCTACATTTGCCTATTCATTTGCTTCGCCACCAAGGGCGTACGCTTGGAGCTTGTGCAGGATTTTTCGACGGCAGCTTCCATTAGCGCGCTCAAGCGATTCATTTTTACTCGTGGTCGGCCAAGGGAGATTTGGTCTAATAACGCAACCAAATTTGTGGGAGCTAAGAACGATAGGAGGACAAGACATGGAGGCCACTATTGTCACCGGGGCATCCAGGAGCTTCGTCAGTGCCGACCTCGCCCGCCCACTTGACAACAACTCCAACCTTCGGGAAGCTTGCGTGCAGATCCGCTTGGCCGACGACTCAGTGCGTAAGATCACGCAGATCCTCCGAGCGTATATCCTTCTAGTGTACCCCTCTTAGTCTTACCAAACATGTTGGAACAAGTCATTTTGGGCATTGATTTCCTATGCGCGATCGAAACAACGATCCAATGTAGCACCAAACTCCCACAGCTCCAAGGCCGTCACCCCATGGCAAAGCCACCAGGAGTCAGTGCCAGTCAATCCACACCACAGGACCGATACTCAAATCCCAAGAAGACTACGAGGAACACAACGTCCAAACAGGACACACAGAACACAAACCCCAAGGCCGCAACGGAGTACACGAATCCCAGACCAACAACTAAGAACACAAACCTCAGAGCTGCAGGAGAGCTCAGAGCTCAGATATGGAAACTAGAACGTCCTCCCAAAAGGCAACCGACAATCGGGACGGTCTCCCAGCAATCAAGCGCTGAGGAAAGTGACCAACGTAGCCACCGTGGCTACGACCAACGCCATCTCGGCGGTAGCCAATATAAGAGAATACACTCGGGAGACGGAACCACCAAGCGCTCGGAAAGGAGCTCGGAGTCGGACAGTGGCGCACGCGCCTATTGAAAGAGTCATCTAGCCAAGCCGTTTATAGGCAATCACACTCCTCATGGCTCCAGGGATATCTACTCCTAGCTCTTGCCGGTTCTGCCTGGCGATGGACAAAGATATTCAGTCAGTTCACAGTTTTGATAAAAAACGAGGGGGAAAGTTGTGAGCTTTATACCGGGTACTCAGTCAGTGTATATGTATGTGTATATGTGAGCTTAAGTTTTCTGTAATTTCTACAATATTTTTTATATGTATATCGCTTTTGTATCGCTGTTCGCAAAAGGAACAAATTTAATTTCAAACGAGAGGGAACGTGGTGAGCCGCGGCAAAGGCCGCGGCTCTACTTTATACCCGGTACTCAATCAATATATACATATATTCATACATACATACATACATAAATACATACATACATACATACATATATGTAAGCTCATTTATACAATTTATTATATGTTCGCAAAAGGAACGCTCCGGCCCGAGGAAGATTCCAAAGCAAAATTTACTCGATCGTCTGGCATCGGTGTCGGATGTCGATTTGATCGCACAGCATTGTTTTATGCGTCAAACGTTTCCAGAGCAAAAAGTTTTGTATCAACCAACAGGAAATAATACATATTTCAGTCAGTCTCAGCTCTCATTTTGTTCGGAACGGAACTCAAACTTTTTCGGAAAAAAAGTAAAATAAATAAAAAGCCGTGAAAAAAAAAATAAAAAATATTTCACTCATTCGAAACAACGAATTTTTCGTGATTCTATCGATTCATTTCTGAGCGGTATCAAAGTCGTTTACGAGACAGCAGCATAATGCCCGTTGATACGGCTAAGTCGGGCTCTGGGATTCGGTACAATCGCAGTATCATCCTTGAGCCTGAGGTTGATCGCGTACTGCTGGAAACTATTTCCGAGGTGCCCGGCAGCCCAGCAGTGGTGTTCGGCGAGCAGAAGCTGGAACGCTTCATTGCCATCCGTGACGGAAAGGACAAGAGCCGGAGCCTGTCGCAGCAGCGTCGCCAGAAGGTGCGGGACTTCTTTGGCGAACGCTCCGGCCCGAGGAAGATTCCAAAACAAAGATTACTCGATCGTCTGGCATCGGTGTCGGATGGTGAAGGCGATGTAGAGGCTGGTGCCAGCACCTCAGCCCGTGCCCGTGCCCGTGCCCATGCCCCTGAAGCAGCTGCAAGCCTTCGCCGCTCAAATCGTCTTCAGAAGCGTCGGCATACTACTGACTCGTCGGATTCTAAGGGCTATGCCAAGGCTGGAGGCAATGAATCAGGCCCAGCTTCAGCTCGGGCTTCAGCCCCAGCTCCAGCCCCAGCTCAAGCCCCTGAAGCAGCTGTAGTCCTTCGCCGCTCAAATCGTCTTCAGAAGCGTCGGCATACTACTGACTCGTCGGATTCTAAAGGCTATGCCAAGGCTGGTGGCAATGAATCAGGCCCAGCTTCAGCTCAGGCTTCAGCCCCAGCTCCAGCCCCAGCTCAAGCCCCTGAAGCAGCTGTAGTCCTTCGCCGCTCAAATCGTCTTCAGAAGCGTCGGCATACTACTGACTCGTCGGATTCTAAAGGCTATGCCAAGGCTGGTGGCAATGAATCAGGCCCAGCTTCAGCTCGGGCTTCAGCCCCAGCTCCAGCCCCAGCTCAAGCCCCTGAAGCAGCTGTAGTCCTTCGCCGCTCAAATCGTCTTCAGAAGCGTCGGCATACTACTGACTCGTCGGATTCTAAAGGCTATGCCAAGGCTGGTGGCAATGAATCAGGCCCAGCTTCAGCTCAGGCTTCAGCCCCAGCTCCAGCCCCAGCTCAAGCCCCTGAAGCAGCTGCAGGCCGTCGCCGTTCAATACGTCTGCAGCAGCGTCATACTACTGAGTCATCGGATGCCAAGGCTGGAGGCAAGGAATCAGGCCCAGCTTCAGCTCGGGCTTCAGCCCCAGGTCCAGCCACAGCTCCACCCACAGCTCCAGCCACAGCTCCAGCCACAGCTCCAGCCACAGCTCCAGCCACAGCTCCAGCCACAGCTCCAGCCACAGCTCCAGCCACAGCTCCAGCCACAGCTCCAGCCACAGCTCCAGCCACAGCTCCAGCCACAGCTCCAGCCACAGCCCCAGGTCCTGAAGCCGCTGCAGGCCTTCTGCGGATTAGCAGACTTCGGCGCCGACTGAATACAATGCAGTAATTTTAATGTAACACCTCTTAGCACTTTACACCCACTGCCCTTCCCTACCCATTAATGCACTGCTCGACATAAACTACACACTGAAAATACACAATAAAGGTTGCTAGAATACGAGATGTAGATGTAGAAAAGGAACAGGATATGTACGGATCGAATATGGAGGTTCCTCCCTATCCCCTTCGACGGATCGGATGGAAAACCCATATACCCCATCATTCATGGTGTCACATGGCACACAGAAAAACTGGCGAGCGGGGGACATTTGGCAGGAGCAGGAGCAAAACTTGATCAGCGCTAAGACGAAATTTGTAGCTATGCTCTATGAGATCCAGGCCCTAGTCGGCAAGGACAGACAGACAGATATGACTATATCGACTCGGCTATTCATGCTGATCAAGAAAACATATAAAGTGCGAGGGGGAACGTTGTGAGCCGCGGCAAAGGCCGCGGCTCTACTTTATACCCAGTACTCAGTCAGTGTATACATAAGTACATACATTTATGTATGAGCTTACGATTTATACAATTTATTATATGTTCGCAAAAGAAACGAATTAAATTTTGGGCAAAATATAATATTTCAAAAAATGAAGTCAAACCATTTTTTGAATATTTATACATGTTTCCAATTTTGTTTGCATATGCTTTTTACATCTGCTTCTACATTTCTACATGTATAACTAAATATTTGAGACGTACAAGTGTTTGCGACAGAGAGAGAGGGAATGAGTCACCGCTTGGCAGGCGTTGCGTAGCCACTGAAATTTAATTTGTTTCTTCTGGCCATAATATTGATCCGACCTAATCCAGATTCGGCAATCTGGTTGATATGGTAATTCTCCATGATTCTGCGTTTTTGGTTTTCTTTTATCTTAAAAATTGTGGATTCCACAGATTTTCGTCCTATGTGGGGGCGGAAAGGGGCGTGGCAAAATTTTGAAATACACTTGTGCTGGTTTGATATCACAGGAGCTAGAAAGTTTGGTTGCTCTAGCTCTTATAGTATCTGAGAACTAGGCGTCAAAAAATACGAATGGGCAAAGCAGATGGGGTCGCGTGTGAGAGAGAGCGAGAGGGAACGATGACTTTCGAAATGGTTTTCTTCATTGTGGCTATATTAATAATCAGATCTGATCAAAATTCAACACTCTGATAGAAATGGTTATTCTCTATGATTCTGCATTTTTGGTTTCCTCGAATCTTTAAAATTGTGTATGCCACAGATTTTCGTTTTTTGTGCGGGCGGTAAGGGACGGGGCGAAATTTTGAAATACACTTGGAGTAGTGTGATACCACAGAAAACTGGATACAAAATTTGGTTGCTCTAGCCTTAATAGTCTCTGAGATATAGGCGCTAATAAGGACGGACGGACAGACAGACATGGCTATATCGACTCGGCTATTGATGCTGATCAAGAATATATATACTTTATGGGGTCGGAAACGATTCCTTCTGGGCGTTACACACATCCGTTATCACCACAAATATAATATACCCCTATAGCATTCGAGTACCGGGTATAAAAATTAAGTCGAACCATTTGGGAGATTTTTATACCTAAGATCTGTAATCTGTTTCCATTTTGGTTTACATATGTTTTTTACATCTGTCTTCTCTACATTTCTACATCTACAGCTCGTGGAAGTGTGTGCTCGTGAAAGAGTGAGGAAATGGGTAATCTTCTGGAAGGCGTTGCCTAGGCACTGAAAATTCATTTGATATGGCAATTTTTCATGATTCTGTTTTTTTTTGTTTTCTCGTAACTTATAAATTGTGCATGCCACAAATTTTCGTCCTTTGTGTCAGCGGAAGAGGACGTAGCACAATTTGTAAATACACTTGTGATATCACAGAAGTCCGGGTAAAAAATTTAGTTGCTCTAGTTCTTATAGTCTCTGAGATCTAGGCGCTAATGAAGACGGACAGACGGACGGATGGTCATACAGACAGACAACTCTATAGACTGGCATGATAATGATGACTATGATGGCTATGGCCTACATGGACAAGACCCAGATGGGCATGGGCGGCATGGTGATAAATCTGTCGGACTGGATCCTGCCGCCACCTTTGCCGTGTATGCGGCTGCCAAGCATAGCGTCCTTGGGCTCATACGATCGATGGGCGACAAGGTTATCTACCAAAAGACCGGGTCCGGGTCTCACCAACACCGAGATGATGGCCAATCTGCGCGACAATGTCACCTGGCGCCACTCCGAATCCATGGTGGAGGCTATCGAGAGCGCCAAGCGCCAAATGCCAGAGGAAGCAGCCATGCAGGTAATCTTAAAGCTACGTAGCGATGGAAAATATTATCCATCATAGGCATCTCTATCTTGAACCTTGAGCATTTCTCTAACGATTCAATCTATATTTAACAGATAAATAAGAAGTTCTAAGCAATTGTCGCCAACAAGTGTCTCATTCGTGTTTATTGTAATTTCGTGAGATACAATTAGTGGGCCTGCCACTGTCCAACCACCATCGTCGAATGCTAGTCCACCGCATTGTCCGGCTCCTGCTTGATCTGCAGAGGCGCATAGATCGGCGCCAAGGGCAGTCTCGGCCAAGTCCGTCAGATAGATGCCCAAGGCGGCGGCATTGGGAAAGTCGTTGACAAATGTTGCAGATTTCTTTTGCGGCAGCCAGTCCAGAAGAGATTTTTGCAGAGGATATAGTATAGGATCTTTACGAACGGTAGGAACCACTCATTCTACTCACGCCTAAAACACTGCACGCTGCAAACAATAACGAAACGATTAAATTTTGAATTAAAAATTACAAACAAACAAACGAATTAATTTTAAAGAATATGTTCTTATGCTTTGTGTTTTGTTTTTGTTTTAAAATGAATTTAAGCTGATTAGGCATCGCTGTCTTTGGGCCCCTCAGACTTTTGGCGCTCAAAGCAATCCTTTAGAAGCTCTTCCTTAGTCAAATTTTCCAGGCAAATCATGCACTCGTCACTGTCGCACTCATGATTCGGCTCAATACGACGACGCTTGAACGAACGCGGCCCATCCTCATCAGTCAAAACGGGAGAAGAATCAAGCGCGATGTTCGATTCCATGGATTTGTTATCAAGAGCTAGAGTCGGATCATGGTTTTCTGGTACACGATGCACCTGCGCAATGACTACTATTTTAAAAGCTTCCACTGCATCCACCTTTTCTTCATTTTCGCATATGGTTGAAAATTCACCTAGATCCACCTGTTCTTTTTGGCATATGGGGCATGTATATGAAGACTGAGCGGTAGCACGGGCTGCTGAAGATGTTCCCGCCAATTCGGGGGCCTTCTTTGCAGAAGGCTTCTTTTTCGAGCGTTTTTGTTTTCTCGGGGCCATTTTTGTTTAGAAATGTTTAGAAATGTTTAGAAATGTTTAGAAATAAATTCAGACAGTGAAATGTGAAATGTTTATGAACCGACCAGTAACAGGCCTCCTTTGTTGTCAAATTTACTAGCCTCGCAGGCAGATCTTTGTTGCGCAGGCAACTCCCAAACGAGTCCACATTGATGTGTTGCATCAGCCCCTTCATGCCGTCCTCGCGGCCGGACATGGTGTTGCAGTCGGTGCTCAGGAACAGCACCGATGGCAAGGGCCGATCCCTTCGAAACTTTTCCCGTGCGAATTCCTCGACTTTTCTGCAAAATTTTCGAAAACGAAGAGCTGCCCAAAATCAACAGAAGCAACAGTTTAAGGGCTAGTCAAGAGCTCAAGAGCCAACCGCTCTCTCATTCTATACATGAGGCTTAGATTAAACTGTATGTGTTAAGGTTTAAACCATATAATAAGCTATAAAATAAAAAAAAAAACTGTATTTGTGACTGAAGATATGAAAGAAATGTTTTTAGCTCGCAAAATCGGGTAATTTGCACACGTACCCACACATTTCATTTTTAAATCTTTACGTTCTCTCGACTTCGTGCGAGTGAGACAGGGCAGATTTAGCCTGCTACGTAAAACATCGCTGAGGACAGCATAGTAATTGTATGGTACTCAGCGATACTCATCTTACTACATATGTACATATTTATATTTTCTTTGACCGAACCCTCATTGATTTAAGTAATACTCTAGGTAAACGTTTTATTTAACAAGAGACGATACAGATAAAATAAGCCTTAAACACGAATGGGGTTGGGGTTGAAGTAGGGTTTGGGGAGAATAACTCTTCCTCACAACTTATTTGGCAAAGGTGGGTGCCGAAATGGATTTGATCTGCCTACTCATGGTGCGCATAATGCTCGTGCTGTTCGTAGTGCTCCGAGTGGTGCACGGGCTCCTCGTAGTGGCCATGCTCGTGCAGATGCGACTCGCTGTGGTTCTCCAGCACCAGGCCGTGGTTGTGATTGTGCTCGCTCTTGGGGTGCAGGATCTTCAGCTTCTGCTTGGTGCCGCCGATCTCGATGGGCTTCTTTACCAGATGCTGATCCTCCTTCTTAATGTACACGGGCACGGCATGGTAGTGATGGAACTTGACGCTCTGATGCGACGTGGCATGTTTGTGCTCCACCTCGTGATGCAGTTCCGTCTCCTCGTGCTCCGGCTCGTAGCTGGCATGCTCCTGGTGTTCGTAGTGCTGCTCGTGGGGCTGCTCCTGGTGCTCATAGTCGTGGATCTTCAAAGCGTTCACGCTCACAGCCAGCAGGCCCAGTGCCAGGCAGAGCAGCTAAAAAGTGGATAGTAAGGGCGCAGAATTAGATCTTATGTAGATCCCCAGTTGATATCACAGAACTTTCTATTTTCCCATAAGGAAAAAACCTTCTTCAAATTTGATTTTTTTTTTTTTTATAAATGGATTGTCCTGATGGTTTTAGTTCATATTTCTTTGGTTTGCTTACAATGAATTTCGGCATTTTTCTATTTGTTTATCCAAACGAAACACACGCACAGAGCAGAGAGAGCACTAAAACACACAGAAAGTCACTGGGAAAAAATGTATTTTGGATTGGATTCCAATATTCCAAAGATAGTTTTTGGTTGTTACGCGAAACGAAGCGAACTCCTGGACGGCGGCAGGCTGAATGTGTCTCTAGCTTTGGGACCAGATTCGATTTATACCCGCCAGAGCCAAGAGCCGAGAGCCGTCTCCACCACATGGAGAGATGTGGAAAGAAAAGTAAGGCGAGGCAGCAGCAGCAGCGTCGAACTAGCCAGCGAAATGTGAAATGTGCGGCGGCAACACGAGTAGCTGCAACAACAGCAACAGAAACAACGATTAACGGCAACGAACTTCAAGTCAAAGTCGAGGCAGACCAAAAGACAGACGCAACACAACACAACACGACTGGTAGGGGGCAAATATGAGAGGAGTTTTTTAGTAATACCCCACCTCATTCACAGGGTATTATGACATACATCAGATATTTTGCAACGGATTGAAAGGAAGCTTCTGCTTATTCCCTTAAATGAAGTATGTATATTCATATGACTATGCGAGATCAGCATGATTCTTATTTCAAGATTTTTCCAAAGTCGAACCCAGTGGAACTTTAGATCGGAACACTATCTCGATCATACGAGTAAGTGTACATATCTCAGATGATATCTCAGATCTCAGGTGATGAGAACATAACTTCAAATTGTTTTGATGTTTCAAATTTGGCTCTATGTTGGATAAACTTGTAGCTGGGTTTTATTCTAGCGATATCATTTTAAATGTTAGTATGATTAGGAATATTAAATAATTATTAATTAATAGTTTTATTTTCTATAGTAGCAGATATAAATTGTGGAAGTTTAAACTGCCTATTTTCATTCGTATGGCTGTGGATGTCGACTCGATCTCCTTGCCAAAGTAGGGTATCAAATAATGCGGCACCGCGGTTTGTAGCCTTCCTTTTTCTTGCTTTAATTTATGGCCGCTGCCATAAAATTGTTTGGAAAAATTCGACAAAAAAGTATACCTTCATATACATCGTACATATACTCGTCTGTGTGTAGTATGCGTGCGCGATAGTGGTTCAATTAAAATATATATGTACATATATTGGATATTATATTACGTATACGGCATTTTGGCCGCCACTGGGGGCAAGGCAAGGCAACGCAGCCTCCCAAGGAGGAGAAAAACCCGTTGTCAATCAAAGAAATACCGGCACCAACGGGTTAACTACCCATGCTCACCCCACACACTCGTACACACAAACCAGTCCCAGCTCGTGTGTGTGTGTGTGTAAGTGCAAGTGCAAGTACCATTAACGGCATATTTCAAAAGGTGGCAAAGACAGATAGAGAGAGAGAAGCAAGCAATCAGAAAAACAAACGGTAAACGGTAAATGATTGTGCTATCGAAATTATCGGAAGAGCATATGGGAATTCCATTGCCAAAAGGATGCAAAACAGCAAGAGTGAATAATAATGACACACAAATCGAAAACGGTACAAAACAGTAACCGGAAGGGAGGGGGAAAACAACAACGGGCCAGGAACATCGCTAGGAGATCGATAAAAGATCGATCTATCGTCATTTTTCGTGAACCCAATCAATCCCCCAGATGGCGTGATAAATGATGGGATTTGATTGCCATGGAGCTCTAATTATGGTGAAGGGTCTGGCGGCCTCTCTCTTATGCTCTCCATTATGCAAGTGCATTCCATTGTTTCAACTAGAGCACACAGCAGGGCGTGGTAGAGCTCTGACGCCACCGGTGAAAGGTTAATGAGCTTTCTTACTCTTTGGCTCTCTCACTCTCTCGCAGACATTTCCACTCAACCGATTCAACCGATCGAACGAGATATACATACATAAGTAACCATTCGAATTAAAATGCAGCAAAAGTTAGATAATTCTCCGCGTGCATGTGAGCGACTTAGGAAGTTCGAAATAGCCCAAAATGTATATTCGAGACGAGACGATTTTGAAGGGGGTGGGGAGACTGCGTGCGAATAGAGGTGCCGCTGCAGCAGCTGCACCAGCAGCAACAGTAGAGCCACGCTGCCTTTTCGAGTGCAATCGGGGCGATTTATTGTAGGTTAGTATGCTTGCCTCAGGCAAATGCGGCTGACTGGCTGCCTGCATGGCTGGGTGTACCATGTGCATTGCGCGGACACATTATCCATTGGGTGAGAAAGCAGTTTACTTTTACTTTTCCCAACACAATTTGCATAACATGCCAGTTTGGGCCAGTTTGCTTGTCTAACATGGCCTGTCGCTTTGTCTTGGCAACATTTTTAATTATCAATTCGGCGATAAATCGCTTTATATAACAGCCGCAATTGGCAGGAAGCGCAGCGCAAGCGCTCGCCTTGCAAGTATGGTCAATTTAAATTTGAATTCAAAAGTGCGGGTTCAGCGGTTCAATTCAGCGATTCCTCGCTCTGATCGATTCTGGATCTATCGATAATGGGCGCTCGAGACGCTGAATACCGTTTAACTGTAAACTGGCTATGTGGAAAATTATTTGCAATACATATTTGGTAACTTCAAGCCTTTAAAAATGAATTTGGGCGATCCCATGTTGAGGGCCATGCGTGTGCTCGGCCAGGGGACCTTCGGCCGCGTCTTCCTGTGCTTGCAGCACGAGGGCAGTCGTCAGCAGCGCCAAGTATGCGTGAAGCGGATCATCGTGCGCAATCCCAAGGCGGAGCTGAGTCTGATCAAGGAGGAGGTGAGCTTGGTGTTGGTTGTCTTCGAATCAAGTGGAATAACTATGGTTTCATCTCCCACCCACCAGATCTACATCATCTCGCAGTTGCGTCATCCCAACATCGTCGAGTTCATCCGCTCCTTCAATCACTCGGGCACCGTCAATATCGTAATGGAATACGCGCCCAATGGGACCCTGCGGGACGTCATTCAGCACACGGCAAGCCTGCCACAGGAGCGTCTACTGCGCTACTTCGGCGGCATGGTGATTGGTCTGGAGTACCTACACATACGCAACGTGATCCACCGTGATATCAAGCCGGAGAACATGCTCCTCGACGCTGGCGACCGCGTAAAGATCGCCGACTTTGGCATATCCAATGTCCACGCGCCCAGCAAGCAGCACCAAGCGGGCGTGGGCACCCCCTTGTACATGGCCCCAGAGGTGATGTCCGGAAATGGAAAGGTTGATTACAAGTCGGACATCTGGTCGTTGGGGCTGGTTCTCTACGAGCTGTGCGTGGGCCGTAGCCCCTTTCTCGCGCTCATCGATCCCGGAGCCACGCCACAGCAGGTGCATACCGTGGTGGTGACGTTGACGCGGCCCAAACTGGACTGCCAGCTCATACGGCGTCTCCACAACTCCACCTGGTCTCGCATTTGCGAACTGATGGTGGTCTACGAACAGGAGCGCCGCATCTGTGTGCCAGATATCTTTCGGCTGGATCCGTGCATCACTGCATTCCTCTACAAGCAGTATTTCAATTACAACTACAACTAATTTGTGATCCCCCAGTGAAGAGAAGACCTTTTTTGTACGCGTATTATTGTATTATGTTTAGCATTTACTTTTCTAACTTAATAATTTACATTAAGCAAATAAACAGTAATTCCCTAGATCTTCGGATGCTGCTGGAGTTTCCGCTTAAGGCTCTTCACCAGCGCCGACTGTTCCATTTGCTGCTTGCTGCGCTTGGGAGCCACCGACTCGTCGGTGGTCGTCAACTCACCGCCGTCTGCCTGCCGTTCGCGACGCTTGAGTTTTTCGCCAATGATCTGCTGCATGCCCTTGGTGGCCTTGTAGTGGGAGTGCGTAGGATCGATGTTGTACTCGTGCGACTTGTAGACGGCCTTAAAGCGCGTGTCGTTCAGATCCACCTGGAAGTCGTCGTCTGGTTTGGCTGTCTCCGGCTGGTGCTTGGCCTTTTTCAGTTGCTTGCGCCGCTTGCGCTTGGAACCGCCTGAATCCTGCTCCTCTTGCTTGAGGATCTTTTTCAGACTGAAGTGCTGCTTCTCCTCCAAGCCGTCACCGTCGTCTAGCAGCAGGGCGAGCTCCTGCTGTTGCTGCTGCTCCGCCGCAGAATCCTCGACCTGATCCTGCTTCTTGTTTTTCTTTTTGGCTTGCTTTTTGGACTTGGGCGGCTCATAGTCGCCATTGGCAAACTCCTCGGCGAAGTAGGCATCGTTCATGTCGATGCCATCGGGCACCGAGGAGTCGTCGCTGTTGTCGGGATCACCGCCCCGTGCCTCGATCTGCTTCTTGCGCCGCAACTCCTTTCGTAGCTTGTTCTTCTCGCTGCGCTTTTGAATCACCTTCTCGATGGGGGTCAGATTGGATGGCTGGCCGGCTGTGCCTGTGCTCGTCTTCTCCTGCTCTTCCTTTGGCTCGATAGCCGGCTCAATGTTCCAAGACATTTCCATTTCGTATTTGTGCTCCTTTTCCTGCTTCTCTTTCTGTAGAATCTCGGCCAGAAGGTTCTTGTAGCTGGCAATGCGCTCCTGCTTAGAAAGCTTTTTGGCAGGCTGAAGCTGCGTTTGCTCCGGCTGCTGCTGCTCTTTCTTCTCCTCCACCTGGGGCTGTTCCTCCTCCTCGGCTTCGTCCTCCTCGCTGCTGTAAGCCACAATCTGGCGAAGCTCCTTGTCGGTGAGCTTGTCCACCTGGCCGCTAGAAAGCTTGTCGCCCAGTTCGCGTCTGTCCAGCGCCGTCTCGTCCCAGGTGAGGTCCACCTTAGCCTGCTGCAGGGCCGTCGTGGTGAACTGACGTGGCTTATAGCTGCTGGCATCCGGCAGCTGGGAGCACTCATCTTTTGGCGTATCCTCCTCAAAGGAGGTGTCGTCGGGGATGAAGCGGAGATCGACTCGCGTGGCAGAGCTCTCGTACTCAATGCCATCGCACTCCTTGTACACCTTGTCGGCGGTGGCGACGGAGTCGCACTCAGCCACAGCATAGTAGTAGCGGAGACGGTTCAACTGGTACTGGCGCAGCTTCTCCATGTGGTAGTCGTCACCTTCCTCGGCGTCACTGTCCTGCTCCTTGACCAACTCCTCCTCGGAGTCGCCGTCCTCCTCTTGCTTTTCCTCGTCACGCTTCACCAGCTCTGCTGGGCCATGAATCTCTTCTTCGGCCAGCCGTTGTTTGCCGTACTCTGAGGGGTAGATCTTTACGCTTAGAATGCTTCCACCGAGCGGTAAGAAGGAGCTAAGAAGCACCATCAGATCCTCGGCGCGTATGCGATCCCAGTCCATGTTGCAGATGGCCAGGCGTCGGGTGGACTCCTCGGTGGTCTCGGCGTCATTGTCCAGCTCGCCCCAGACATGGTCGATCTGCAGTTCTGGACCCTCGGCATCTTCGTCATCGTCGGTGTCGTCGTCCGAAGATGAGTCCGTCATCAGACGGCCTTCGCCGCGGGCATAATCAACGTTTGGGTTGGTCAGGCGCTCGCGCAGGTTCTCCGGGACTTCGGAGCCGTCGCTGTCCAGGGCATCGTTCTCGAACTTATCCTCCTCACCGTCCACGCGAGCAATGGCCAGCTCTTCTGCCCGGCGCTCTTTCTGCTCCTCCTCTTCGACTTCTTGCTTAGCCACCGCCTCCGCCTCTGCCTCAGACTCCTTTTCATCATCATCGCTGTCGTTTTCATCCAATTCGTAGAACTTTCGCAGATCTTCGGCATTGCTTGTGTTAACCGGCCTGCCGTACTTGTCTACTGTGTACTTCACCTTAAACTTCTCATCCGTGAACATGCCCTGGAAGCGCTTGTCGATCTTCACCTTGCGTTGCACTTTGGGCACACCCTTGAAGCGGGGATCGGCCAGCAAATGTTGAAAGCGAGCATCGCCCCAAATTCCAGTCTCTGCTTCTCCCTGGTTGGGCGTGGCGATCTTGGCGGCATATCCTGACGTGGATGCTCCTTCCTGCTCGGCCTTCTTTGGCCCCTTAGCTGACTTTTCCTTCTTTTTAACCATTTTCCGCATAGCCTGAGAACAAAACTGAAATCCAAATGTAAACACGTGCGGAGACCGCAGTGTGGAGTTGCCACACAGTCAGAGCCCGAACAGATGTTGAAATGAAAGAAGAGATTTAATCGATATTCGGTCGGCCATTACCAAGAAGGACAAGAAGATGGAAATATATAAACAAAATTAAATCCAATGGATGTAAGATTTTTATATTCACATTTTTCGGCACTCAATTTTATCAATTTGAATTGGCGCGTAGTCCATAATCTGGTAGCTCCAGAATAATCGGGTCGCGCAGTAAACGGTATGGCAGCACCCACCGAAAAGCTATCGATGACGACTTGCGTATAGTTTACATATGAGAGTGTGTTTTTATTTAACTTTTTGCGCATTTACCACCGACATCAGTTGCATTCGTTACCTCCTGCCTCCGAAGATGAGGTCCGCTGTTGCGCGTGCCAGCTGCGAGTAAGCGAAAAGGGGACCAAACCACAGATTTGGAGAGCTCTTCCTGTTAAATCACATGCCCAAAATTTCATTCGCTTGCCTGCGTGGATGTGTTTTGGTATCCATCATCATCATTGCGACGTCGCAGCCAGAGTCAGGCAAGAAGCCAATAAATAGCAATCAGTTAATTGCCGTGATTACGCCAAAATAGTCGATAGATAGCCCCTTCGCAGAGGCCAGGAATAAGTCGGCTCCAACAACAACTAGCGCCCAAAAAACCCACACTCTCTCTTCCGCACACACACGCACACAACACGCACTCAGAACTGAGCGAAGTATGAGTAATACGGCGGAAAGTAACGGGAACCGGCGCACTGTCGACTGGCAGCGCTTCGGTCTTGGCGGCGATGATGACGGTGAGGTGGCCGTGGCCAGCTTTCGCCAGCGGACCAACAACAATACGGGCGGATTCGTGGACCTGGGCAACGAGTACACATACGCGGCCGGTGGCCACCATGCCTCCGGGGCGAACGAGATATTCGCCGGGGAGCAGGGCGATAAGCCATGGTGAGTAATCGATAGCCCCGGCTCCTGGTGCTGCCGCCGCCGGACTACAACACAACCTTTGTTTGATCGAACACTCAACAGGTGGCGCTCGAACTTCTTTATATCGCAGCCGGTCCTGTTCGGTACCTGGGATGGGGTCTTCACCTCTTGCCTGATCAACGTATTTGGTGTGATCGTATTCCTGCGCTCGGGTTGGATCGTGGCCCAGGCGGGCATCATCAATGCCGTGGCTATCATCGTGTGCACTGTCCTCATAGCCTTGGTGAGTGTCCTCTCGGCCATTGGCATCTGCGAACGCTGTCGCGTGGAAAGCGGTGGCGTTTACTTTTTGATTGCACACACCCTGGGCTCCCGGTTCGGTGGCGCCTTGGGTCTGCTCTACTGCTTTGGCCAGGCGGTGGGCTGTGCCCTGAATGTGATGGGTTTCGGCGAGTCGATGGCCGGACTGGTCGGACTGGAGGGCAACAAGTGGGCTATTCGTGGCTTTGCCACCGCTGCTGTTCTGCTGCTGGGCTGCATCAATGTGGCCGGCGTCAAGTGGGTCATCAAGCTTCAGTTCATTCTGCTGATGATCTTGCTCATCTCGGCGCTGGACTTTATGGTGGGCAGCTTTGTAGGTGTAGATCCAGGTAAGATCATGTCTATCTCTGGGTCTGTCCCTTACTCATTTCGATTCCCATCGCAGAAAATGGCTTCGATGGCTGGGTGAGCGGCAACTTTGCAGAAAATCTCTGGCCAAGCTACGAAGACGGATATTCGTGGTTCCGCGTCTTTGGGGTTTTCTTTCCCACTGTCACCGGGGTTCTGTCAGGCATCAACATGAGCGGCGACCTGCGCGCTCCCTCCACAGACATACCTAATGGAACCCTCGCTGCCTTTGGCACTTCGTAAGGCTTCTCCGAAAAGTGCACGTACGCTCGTTCCCAGATAGTGACTCTTTCTCTTCGTTTCTTTTTGGCAGAACATTTTTGTACTTGGTTTTTGTTCTGTTTCTGGGGGCCACTTGCAAACGGGCCATACTCTACGAAGACTTCATGATCTCTGTTAAAGTGTCAGCCGTGCATTTCCTGCTCCTGGCCGGCATCTACGTCTCCAGCATGTCCTCCTGTTTAGGCGCTATGTATGGTACTCCCCGCGTTCTCCAGAGCATAGCCAAAGAGAGCGTCATTCCGGGCATCGATGTATTGGGCAAGGGTGTAAGTAATTTTAATATTATTCATATATTAGATTCAATATCGCTTCACTCCCTTTGCAGCGTGGACCCAACAAAGTCCCTCTATATGCGATGGCCATTGTCGCACTCGTGACGGTCACCTTCATTATTGTGGGCGACATTAACTTCCTGGCCCCCATCGTAACCATGCCTTTCCTGCTGACCTACGCCTGCATCAACTACGCCTACTTTGCTTTGGCCCAGACCTTTGACATACAAGAGCAGCGCGAGGAGCGATTCCGCATTCAGGCCTCGAGCCCCAGCTACGAGACACGTCGCTACGGCAGCGTCTCCGATGGGGGCAACGATCTGGACCTGCTCTTCCCCGATCGAGTACGACACAAGAATTTGCAGAGTCCTCAGAACTCTCCCATGCACCAGGCGGCGTCAATGGAATTCGACATGGAGGCGCCCAGCACCTCCTCGACAGCCCCGGCTCCCAGCCAATCAGAGGCGCGGCCATCAACGACGACGACAGCCCCAGAAACGGGTACAGAAGATGCCACCGCCTTATCAGTGGAGCAGTCGGTCACACAGGGCGGTAGCGAGGATGAGAACGAACCCATTGCTCCCATCCGCCCACCCATTCATTCCAAGACGAAAAACTGGTACTCTGGTTACTGCAATCGCTGGTTCTCGCTGGGAGGGGTAAGAAAGTGATTCTGCCTCATTGGCATCTGTTCTATACCTGTTGCTTTCGCTAGGCCTTTGTCAAGCTGCTGGTGATGCTGCTGGTCAACTGGTACTACGCTTTGACCTGCTTCCTGGTGGTCTTTGTCGTTTGGTTCTATGTAGGCACAGCCAATCCAGCCGTCAAGCCAGGCCTCACAGCCGAATTCAACTTTTTCGCCTGGCTCAAGAGCGTAATATTCAGGTGTTTCGGGTAAGAAGGACTTGTAGTTCGAAGAGGAGGATCTAACCATAGCCATCTCCCTTTGTTTCGTGCAGTAAGCGCATACACGAGTATGAGCAGATTGTGGTGACGCCCTCATGTCCGGGCGTGGATCTGTCGCCGACGCAGCTGAACGAGCAGAACGAGGACTTCAGGCCGCGCCCCAACTACCACCACTCGTCCGTCATCGAGGGTCGCCTGATCGACGACATCTAGATACATCTAAGCGGGGAAGTGGCTGTGCAGCTGTGGCAAGCAATATTTGAGTGCATTTCCGCCAAGCTAGAGCTAGAACTAAACTAAAACAAAACTAAGCTTAACTTAAAAACAAAAAAACTCAACTAAACTATATACTTACATAACTATGCGATATGTATGTTTGTATTTCAATGTATGGATGTGTATGTGTTCGTGTGTATAAGCTAGGAGCTAAGGATATATGTATGTTTTAATGTTTAGTCCAGGCACAGGCATTTACAACCCAAGATTCCCCTTTGTCCTCTCATAAGCAGCATACTAGCACCTGCACACACACACCACACACACGCACAGAAACAGAACAGCTCAGAGCAGTCCTTTTTTTATATTAATAATAATTTAATTATCTTAAGTTTTGGCACGCTTTCAATGTGTTCCTTGTTCGCGTAGTTATTTCTAGATAGAGAGAGAAAAAAACAGCTAGAGCGTGTAAAACTGTTGGTAAATGGATATGTTTCCAATGTTTCCGCACACCGACAGCATTTTGGAGGAGACATATGTGATACTGAGATAATAAGTAAAACAAAAAAACAAAGCACGAGAAAAAAAAAATCAAATTTCAGGATCTGACGACTTTACATTTGCAAGGAAAAAGCAATGTGAAGAGAGGCACAATCACAACCAACACACACACACACAACCCCACTCAACACACAAAATAAATGAAGGATTGAAGGATTCAAAACACAAACAATTTACTCACATATTTATATGTAGATCCTAACCATAAGGCTCACTACAACTGTATTCGCAACCCAATGAACAATAACAATGTAAAAGTAAATCTAAGATCCCAGATCTAATATAAACCATATATAACTATTCTATCAAGTGAATCCAAGGTAATCAGATCCCCAGCAGATATCATCAATAACCGCATTCTATATACACACACAGTATTTATGTATATACCATACAAGAAACACACATATACGTATATATATATATATGTGGAATATATGTATACACCAAATGTTGTTTAAATGTAACAAAACAATCCCCACTTAATAGGGAGAGGAGAGAAAAGTGCGAGACGACCCTTTACATATATTTCGAAAATATACCCCGGGTATCTCATTTTTGTACGTGAATATACATATATAGCATAATTAAATATAGTTATACGAAAGAATGACGTGCATCCCAGTGGAGAACAGATCCCATCCCCCAATGTAATAACGATAATAACTCAATAAATGTGTATTTGAAAAATTCAAGCGATATTTTAAATGTTCCCGCCATCACAACAGCAATCGAAGTAGCCGATAACTTTACAATTTTTATTTTACTGCTGAGAAAATGTTATGTTATGAACTTTTGAATGAAAGTAGCTATCTGCCTCGATATGTGTATGTTCATTGAAATAAATATTTTTAATAGAACATTCATATGTAAAGTAAATTCAAGCTTAATAAATGAGAATTTAATACAGATATTATCAACAGAAACATTATTATATCAGAAATGTATAGCACTGCAGCCCTGGTGCTGGCAGCCGAACAGCTGGACATTCACCCTAACCCCACAAAAGCAAGTGCAACCAAATATTTGGGGCCTATTTGTTAAAGTAAAGCGCCGGAATTCCAGGACGCATGAAGTAGAGCTAGGATATCTACCAGTCAGCCACACATACCCGCCATGAACAATCTGATGCGCCGAGCCCAGAACGTGCAGCTCTGGCGAAAATATTGCGTAAAACAGTACACCACAGAAGCCGCATCCGCTTCCCTGTCCAGAGGTAGGGCGACCAGCAGCTTGTTTCTATCGTTATCATCCTCTCTTCTCTCCCCGCCAGGCAAACCGAACTATGACGACTTCATCGTTGGCCGTCAGGTCCAGGCCCAGCGCAGCATCGTGGTCCAGGTCAGCTCCGAGAAGTCGTACTCGGAATTGTATAACTACTGCAGTCGATTCGGCTCCATTGTTGGGGCGCATCACTACTGCGTGCGGCATGACGACGATCTGCACTACATCCTGCTGGAGTACTCGACGACCCATGAGGCAGCGGCTGCCATTGACTCTGGTGCCTCCAATGGGGACCTGAGCGGTGTGCCCGTACGCTCGCCCTTCCTCTGGTTCAAAGCGGCGCCCGGCAAGCGTGGCCCCAAACTCGCCCCCAACAACAACATTCAACAGCCGCCACCCAGCGGTCTGCAGTCAGTGGACGGCACCAAGCAGCTGGACCAGGAGTCTTTGCTCAGTCAGCTGCGTTGCGCGGAGAGCATCGAGCAACAGGTGCAACGGCTGCATAAGCACACCCAGCTGAACGATCTCGGTGTACGCATGCGTTTTCTGGCGGCCTTACAGGTGCAGCAGGCCATCTCTGGGATGTTCCCCGCGGCCCAGGCCCATCCGTTCGGCTCCTCGGTAAACGGCTTCGGCAAAATGGGCTGCGACCTGGACCTTATCCTACGCTTCGATGGGGACACTGGCGGCCGTAGGCAGTCGGATGGCGAGCCGCCTTCCCGGCTCATCTATCACACCAAGGAGAACCTGAGCAACGGGAGATCGCAGACGCAGCGGCACATGGAATGCTTCGGCGACATGCTGCACCTCTTTCTACCCGGCGTCTGTCACGTGCGGCGCATCCTGCAGGCCCGGGTGCCTATCATCAAGTACCATCATGAGCATCTAAACCTGGAGGTGGACCTCTCCATGAGCAACCTGTGAGTATTTGGGGTTGCGTCGCCGAGTCGCATTTAAATCTTTATTTGTAAGCTTATTGTTCGAATTGGATGTGGGCGGGGTTAACCTAGGATCTATCTAGAGGGGAAGGGATGTAATGTAGTACTAACTATCCGCATGGTCTCTTGCCGATTGTGTAAACTTAAGTATGTGTGTGTCTAGGATCAGCGGCGATAGTTGCTGGCCTGCTCTTCCTCCTTCTTGACGGCCTGTACTAAGACGAAGCTCATTGTGCCACAAATGACATTGAGCATGGCCAGGGTCATGGCCAGGGCCACAATCCAACTGGTCTTGCCTTCAAAGAACCAGGTCAACTCATCCACACAACCATTGAAGAAGGCATTGCCGCTGACCGTGTCGCGGCATGAGCTGGGCAACGGCTGGTGCAGATCCAGATAATCCCAGGGTCCAGTGGCTCCGCAGCAGCCGATATTCTCCTGGATCATGGTCAGCACGTAGTTGGAGTAGGTGTATTCCGAGGTGGACACAAAGCGACGCAGCGACACATTCAACAGCGGCTGAAGGCCCGAGTTGATCGTGCTGTACTGCATCGTGACGGCCGACCCAGCCACAAGGGCCACAAAGCCAAACAATTGCGTGCCAATGAACACGAACAGGGCCAGGGTGTTCTCCATAAGGGCGCTCAGACAGCCCAGGAAGCTCACCGCCATCATGATGATGCTGACGCCGATCAGCACATACACACCGATGTAGAAGGACTGAGCCTCCAGGATGCGCAGCCAATCATTGAAGCCCGGCTCGGCACGCAGCCAAACGGTCAGGGCAAACAATGCTGTGGCTATCATCCAGGCCACAATGTTGAAGCAGAAGAGCGTGTATTTGACGCAGCCGATCTGCTTCTCCAGCTGCTCGTCAGAGGCTCCATAACCAATACCCATAATGTGGCAGACTGTAAAGAAATTGAGAAACGAAACGGTTAGCAAATGATTAAACAATTTCTTCTACGTATTCCCGCTGGAATCAAGTGATCCTCAGGTGATTAATATACCCTTTCCTTTCGATTTGGTTTGTTTCTCTCCTGAGTCACATACCAAAAGCTCTCGCCCTGCCCTAGCAGCATTTTTTTGTATTAATCACGATGTTGGTTACTTTATGGCTCGGCGCTCTCTCTGTTGGCCGCCTTATCGGAACTGTGTTTAGCAAATAGCGTTATCAGGAGCCGCCCCGCACGCACTAGATGATTAATACCAGTTCCCATTGCAACACTCCGAAACCAAAAGAAGGAATGACAGAACTGAAGCCATGGAATGGCCGTGTAAGCCATGTAGAAACAGAGAAGAAACAGATCGTTCTTTTAAGGAAATGTATTTGTAATCTTGAGGGAAACGTCTTTTAAGAGCATACATTTTATAATAGTTTCAGGTCGGCAGGAATTCGCTTGAATCTATTTCTATCAGTCACCATCTTTTAGCCATGAAGGACTTTATCGCACAGATCCTTTTTGGTATTCTTTCCGCACTTCTCCCAGAAACTCTTGAAATTCCACACTTATCCCAGAAACACTTCGGATTGATTCTTATTGTATTTTTCACCTTGTTTTTGTTGATTTTCTTTGCGTCACCAGCAAAAAAAAATAAATAAAGTTGCGTGGCAGCAAAAGGAAGTGCTCCGTTGGGTTCGTTCGTTGAAATCGTTTTGACCAGGCCACAGAACAAGACCCAGAGCCAGAGAGATACGAGGGTGACAACATACCATGGCAGCCCTGGCCTGGGCTGGGAGAGGCCTTAGATTAGATATTCCGAGGCAGAACGGGCAAAAGCTTTGGCCCCAGCCTCGATAAGATTAGATAGCGACAGGTGGCGATTGCCAAATGCCACTGCCACACAAGGCGCTCTCCCTGTGTCTGTCTTTGGGGCAGCAGCAGCAGCAGGTGAATCAGTTCTCTCTCTCCCGCAGTCTGTCTTCCCCTGGCATGCCGATGGCCATGATTCACCAACGATTCGGGGATTCGGAAGGGGACTGCACTCACATCCGGCCAGTGCTGCTGGTAGTGGGGGTGGGTCAGTTCTGTATTCTCTCAATGAATCGCGTAGTACTCATCCTCTCTGACTCTGTTCTCTGCTCTCTCTCTCTCTGTGTCGTTTCAGATCTGGCTTCTATATGTCCGAGCTGCTGTATATGTTCGGGGAGATTGATCCTCGAGTGCGTCCGCTCACCTTCAGCATTCGACGCTGGGCGCAGGCCTGCGGACTGACGAATCCCTCGCCGGGTCGCTGGATCAGCAACTTCTCGCTGACCTGCCTGGTCATGTACTTTCTGCAGCAGCTGCGCCAGCCCATACTGCCCACCATTGGGGCTCTGGTGAAGGCGGCTGAAGCGACAGATGTGCGGGTCACTGAGGACGGGATTAATTGTACCTTCGGCCGGGACCTGGAGCGTGTGGGCTTCCAGAGCCGAAATTCAAGCTCGCTGAGCGAGCTGCTGCTGCAGTTCTTTGAGTTCTATTCTCAGTTTGACTTCCACAATCGGGCTATCTCCCTGAACGAAGGTCGGCAGTTGTCCAAGCCGGATCACTCGGCCATGTACATTGTGAATCCGCTGGAGCAACTCCTAAACGTGAGCAAGAACGTGAGCCTCGAGGAGTGCGAACGGCTGCGCATCGAGGTGCGGAATGCGGCCTGGATTCTCGAGTCTGAGGTGGAGAACTCATCGCTGCCGGAGAGCGAGCGACAGGAGGAAAGCTGGGGCCTGCTCAACCTCTTCAAGCATCCCGAGAAGGCCGTCATTCGGCCAAATATGTTCTTTAAGCCGCGCATGGTGGAGGTCAGTGATCTCTTCGAGGAGAAGCATCAGCAGCTACAGTCAACGATAGGTCCAGCCTCAACCGGAGGCGCACCAGCGGCAGCGGCTCCCCCTGTGTCCTATAAAAACGTCTCGGTACGGCAGCAGGTGCAGAGCATCAAGGCCGCAACGCGCACAGAATTAAAGCATCTGCGAGGATCCTCCAGTGCGGCGGCAGCACCCAGTCCCAGCACCAAGAATAGGCGCAGCAGGTGATAGGACGACATCGTTGTCTACAACCCTTGTGCAGACCCGTGTACATACGTAGAGTTAGTCTGATCCCTGACCAGGCAATTAGCTTAAGCAGCCGGCTAAACAGAAACTGAAACTGAATGTTGTTCAATATTGTTAATTTTCACATTAAGGTAGCATACTCGTTCGTAAGTCTAGGATCCAAAAAACAAAAGCAAAATGTTGAGTATTTTAATCACTTTTTTTATGATAAATAAAAACCAAAATTATAAGAGGACTATCGAAGAGATTTTGTGATAAAAATTCAAATTTAGGTCTTGGGACTTGGATAATATGGATAATGGTAATGATAGAACATCAAATATTATAACTGCAAAAACGTTTCACCAAGATCTGGGACGTGGCTTGTCGTCGAGGACGGATAAATGAATGAAATGCCAAAAATCTCTACCTATAAACTGTAGTCCCAGTCATGATAGCGGGTTCTAGGGACTGCAATTACCGACTACAATCGAATCGACCATGGAAAAGATCACACTCTAAAAGCTGTAGCCCCCAGCCCCATAAGATTGGATCCTTAGGAACAAGATGTTATGGCTCCTCAATTCGATGCAAACGATTGGCACTAGTCGTCGTCTAAAATTATGGAGTATCCTCGAGGACGGTATGTTCTGTGTATCGAATATGTGTGGTGGAATAATTATTTTATTATGAGTTAGTTAGTTAAGACTAAGGTCTTCGAGTATCTCCGAGGACCCCTTGGTTCTGGATACAGAAAAGGATGGAGAATAATGGTAATGTTTCTCATATGAAAGATCACTCTACAAACAAAGCCCAAGTTCCATAGAACAAAGATATTTAGGCCTCAATTCCGATCCAATCGATTGGAACTAGTCTGCATTCACAGAAATGTGAGGAGCACTTTCGACGACATTGTTGTGGGTATCAAAACGATGGAGGCATATGGTCCTGTTTCTTATATTTAACAAAATATCAAAGATCATTACTCTAAAAACTCAAGATCCTCTGTAAAGATTACTCTAAAAACCCAAGATCCTCTGTAAAGATGTAAACATTTTACAGAACGAAATATGAATGTCCGCTCGGTTTCTTAGAGTGTCAGAACTTATTTTATTCAGAAATATAATTGTCGCTTGAGCGAGCAAAGAGTGAAGTCTCAAAATTCTAGATTGTATACAGAATATGCACGCATCAGCATTAGTAGCCGGCATGTACATATCACATGTACGCCAGGGCGACGATCACCGGTGGTCGAGTGTCGGGCGATCGTGGGATGCTGACAACCTAGTACATACTGCAGAGGGTATATCGTGTATATGGGATCGTCAGAGGGACTCGTTCCAATTGGTTTGCTGTTGTGTAGAATGTCTACTATAAATTCCCATATTTATTTGTATAAGTATTTTATACAGTATTTATATTTTATACTATTTTATTTGTGTGGAGTTTGTCTGCACTTTTTGATTCCGCTACACCTCATATCCGACCCTACCGATAGACGGGGAATATCTTCGAGGACCTGTTGTGAGAATCGAGATGATGGATGCTGGTAATGAAATATAAAAAATTACTCTCCAAACTTTATTGCAACCATAAAAGTGGACGCTTGGCAGCAAGATCCTGGGACTTCAAATTGATCCAATCGATTGAAACTAGTCTGTCCTCCTCCAAATTTCCATGGATGCAATGTTATGGGCATCGAGAATTAGGATGACATGTTTCTTCTATATGAATGATCAACCTTTACAAACTGCAGCCCCAAGAGTCCGGATAACTTTACAGGAAAAAGAAAAGATCCAAAGCTCATCCTCTCCCTCCAAATACTGTTCCCACAAAACTGTCGTAATTGCTGAAATTTTTATTGCATTCTTTTAATATTAGTTTTTATGGGGGTTTGATTCACCTCATCTTCATTTATAATTGGGCTGTGTGGCGGTGTGGGGGCGGGGTTTTGATAACAAACTTGGGCGTGGTGGAGCCGATGGGGAAATGCCAGCCAATGGTCTCTGGGATGGATGATGACACTTTGATTGAAGACCGAGACCATGACCAGACCGGACCGGACCGGGGATGAGAGTCGAAGATGAGTTAAGGCATCCACTTATGGGGGAGGGGGTCCACTATTTTGAACTAGTAGTCTCCTACTTGCATGATCGATCGATCCGTCTTTAAACCTATTACACTCGCAATTGTACAGCCGTACAGGCTTGTATATACGTATATATTGCTACAATATGCGTGCGTGTTTTCTGTGTGTGTGTTTTGTCCTTAACTTTGTTCCAATTTCATTTTATTCTTTTGATATACAATTGAGTTGTTCGTTGGAATTTTCTTCCTGATCTCTTGGGCTCCTGGGATATCTTTTATACAAAAAAATTTGATTCTAAGTGTATAGCTTTTTCTCTGTGGATGTGTGTGTGAGTGTGTGTGTGGGGTATATATGAATGTATTCCGTGTGGCATCTGAATCGCGGGTGGCGTTTGCATGATGATGTTCTTTTCATATATGTACGATACGAAATGCCGTATGTCTATTGCCTATTAAAAGTTAGCTTTAAACGTAAATAACTAATTGCTCGCCTATGAACTTAAGGTATAGTTTTTCTTTTATGCATGTAAATCACGTATTTCCATACAAAAATTGCCTTCTGTAAAAGTACTTCAATGTTTTACCGGGTGTCCAGTTTTTATAAATATAAGCCATACGTTTGAACAAAGAATCAAGGAAGGATAAAAGCAAGAACACGTAAAATAATTTACAAATCAAAGAGAAAGAGAGCCCCACCCAGGGCGAGACGAAACAAAACGAAACGATAGTGGGAGGGCGTAAGGATGGGGTGAACCTAAGATTGAATAGGTATGAGAAAAGATATCTTTAGCCGCCGATGAGCAGGGACATTGGACCACACTGCAAAACAGTGGCCTGGAAGTAATGCTGATGCTGCTGCTCCTGTTTGATGCTGCTGGCGGTGTTGTCGTCGTCTTCGGCGATGGCGGCTACTTTTAAACGACAATTTCAACGGCAGCCGCCGGCTCGACTCATCTGAACCAGAGCTTCAGGCGCAACGCATCTACGCCATTTAGATAGTAGCGAAACAATCGCTTATCACGCACAAATCCCAAATTCTCGTACAAACGCAGCGCCGGCTCATTGCGCATCTCCGTCTCGAGCACCACCTCATCGGCATTGTCCGCCAGCATGGCCTGCAAAAAGCAAAACGAAAGTTGAGTTCAGTTCAGTTTAGGGGCAGAGCACTGCTCTCTCTCAGACTTACCTCAATGGCCTTGGTTACCAGTGTGCTGCCGATCTTGAGCTTGCGATACTCTTTGCGCACCGCCAGCATTGCTATGTAGCCGCGTCGCACGTTCATATGCATGTCCAGCTTGCATACGATGGCGCCCACGTACTGATTATCGTGCGAGGCTAGGAAGCACAGTTTTGGCCAGTTGTAAATGAAATACCGATACGTGTATATCGAATACGGTTCGGAGAGCTCCGCCTGGATCAGACGCATAATGTCCTGGAATGAAAATACGGATTTTATAGGGAGGGGAAAAAGTAGTGATACGATTTACAAATCCAAGCCAAAGACTGGGTCTACCCACGTGCATTTGATGCTCGGCCTCGTATTCCTTGTAGACAATCTCCGTGGCTAATGTGGCAGGTTCAAGCTGGAGCTCAATTGTGGGCGATGCGAGTGGATCTGCATCTGGGACACCTGGTGCTCCAGCCTCAGCGGAAGTCGATGGTGCCATCTCAGTCCCCGTTCCGATCGCTGTCGGCGTTGTCTTTGTGGTTGTTGCTGTTGTTGTTTGTGTGTTGGCAGTGGTGTCGCTTGTGGCTATTGTGGATGTTATGGTGGTGGTCTGCTGTTGAAGCTTCTTCTGCTTGTTGTTCCTTTTCGCTTTATTATTGTTGCTGCTGTCCACGTTGTTGTTGTAATGGCTATTGTTGCTGTTGCTGCTTCGGATGTGATTGTTATTGTTGGTGTTGTTATTGTGGCCATGTGCATGGCCGTTCAGTGCTGGCAGGGGTGTGGCATCAGCCGCCTCTGCTTCCTCGCCATGGCCATTGCAGATATGAACCTGCTGGAACTCATGTTTCAGCGCGTCTACATGAATATTAAGCACATTCTGCTGCAGCTCCGGATCCGCATCCGACACTATCTCCGCAGCCTCATGGCCGGTATGGCCATTGGCGACTGGCTGTTTAATCTGCTGCGACAGCAACTGCTGCTGCTCTGGCTGCTTTTCAGTTGTTTTCTTCTTGTTCTTGCACTTTTTCTTGCCAGTTGTAGTAGTAGCCACCGCTGGCGTCTGTTGCGTCTGCTGTTGCTGTTGCTGTTGCTGCTGCTGCTGCTGCCGCTGAGCGTCCGCCATCCTGGGAGAAGAGAGCGGTAGAGGACAGGAATCGATGAGTGCGGCGGAATGAATGGAACTTGGGTCCGTTCCGTCCTCAAGCCATAGCCAAAGCCAAGTGTGGACATATAGATCTACTCACCCACCCTGCTGCTCCTGCTGCGCTTCGGATTGCGACCAAGTCAACGCACTCTCGCACTGGTGGCCACAATCGTAGTCGTCGTTGCCGCTGCTGCCGCCCGAATTGCCTTTATTTTTGGTTATATTTTTCACAATTGCAGGTTTTTCATTCACACACAAAACCAAACACACATACAGCAGCAATAGTGTTCTAGTACACACACACACAAATGCTAAATTGTCGTTCGTTTCCTTTCTTCGCCCGCACTCGTCTATGATTGAAGTGTGTGTTGCTATTACTTTGATAATTTCGTTTCGCTAAGACTAATGTGTGTGTATATGGGTACTAATATTATATAAAAACCTATTTCACTTCCCCAAAACTTCTGATTTTCCTTGGGACCTCTCTCGCTATGAATAAATCCACTCACACACACATACATAGCAACACATGCACGGGGGCGACCAGCTGTCTGCTCTACAAAACAATCGATAGCTGTATCGATACATCGATATATATTGAACGTATCTATAGCGGGCCGTGCTGGCAACACCATTGAGTTGCACCCGTTAACCGATTCAAAATGAATATTTAAATTGGTTTTACTCCCGATTAGAATGCAAACATATTTCAAGCGATTGAATTGACTCATATTCGAGCGACGCTTAGCTTATCTGCTCTTCAACCTTCGCCTACTTTCGGTTTTCCACAGCCAACAACTCATTTACATGCCTGGCCGGCTCATAAATCTGAGCTTTCAAATTAAATCTAATTCAAATGGACTTCCAGTCCAATCTTTGAATCTTAATTTGCTTGCCTTGCCAGTAGGAGAATAGGAGAGAGGCTGAGACTGGCTTGGGTTTCCTTCCTGTTTGCCTTGGCGTTCAGCAAACACACATTGCCGGGGCGGGTCTTTGACTTTCCCTCCTCCTCTCTTTTCAAGTGTCGGCTCAAGTGTTGTTTGTCTTTGGAACAGGCCAGACTGTCGTGGCCGTCTCGGCTGTTATGCAAGCGAACTGGGAGGAGGAGTCATTCAGTTATGGGAAATTTGTCATTTTTATGACGAGTTCACTTAAATTCTTCAAGGCATAAACAATTTAACGACGCCTGACAGGAACCCGACAGGATCTTGCACAATCTCGAACAGTGGTCAGGCCGGCTGCCTGCCTGCGGCCCCGTGTCTGCATACAATTTGCAGCTAATTTCGATGCTAATTAACAACCCAAACAACATTGACGACCGATTGATTGGGGGTCTTACTCTTACGGGCAATAAATGGCTGCCAAAGACAGAGATTCAAACCGACGAGCGCCTCTTGAGCAACGAACTTGGCATTGCGCCGCCAGGTGAATTGTAACGCTCACTGATTTTCGGCACAGAATTGGCACAATTACCGTATGATGAAATACAGATTTCAGATGACGGCAGTATATAATCTGAGGAACGATCTGGTTTTCGTATTACCATTGCATGCATATGCATGTGCGGATTGGGTTGGAAACGAATTGGTTTTGGATTGGATTGGATTGAATAATCTTAGCCCCTCGATTGAATAATTTCTTTTGAATTTTTGCATACCGCGTTCTTTAAAGGCAGCAAAGCCGAAGCTTTTGATACTCTAATATATAATAAGTACTATTAAATATACTCTCCATAAAGTTCAATGGCTATATAGACTCGACTGTTTATGCTGATAAAAAATATAGGAAAAATAGGAAGAGGTGCTTCCTTCTTTGCGTTGCTCAACATCTGCTCAAAATCATAATATTCGTACACATCGAAAAAAAAGGTGTAGAAAAAAGCGGATTTGCGTCCGTTTTGTTTGCTGTCTGTTTCACTTTTCTCTCGTTCACTTCTCTGCTTTTTTTGTTGGCTAAGAGAGAGAGAGAAAGAGAGAGAGACAGCAAAGTCAAATCCGAAATTAGCAAAGCAAACAACACACGGAGAAAGTGAATGGCCGAATAAAGTAAAAGCAGGCAGAGCACATATTGGAGAGAGGAGGAGCAGCGGCAACGCGGACACAGCCAACGCCTTATCACAGCGCAGAGACCAGCGGCGAGCAGCCAAAGCGAGCCTAAGCCGAGAGAACTCTGCTCTCCGAATGGAGCCATCAGTGTGAAATTTCGAATATGCCTGATGGAATGCCAGAGATCTTTCGGGGGGCTTGCTACTCCTTTGAGTGGCTTTAATTTTGCAAGTACCAACGGAACTTGACATTTTGGCCCCGACGGCGATGCTCCAAAGTTCCATTCCATGACACACAGCCCTGCACTCCCTCTGCCCTGTCCACATCCACATCTACCTCTTCAGCATTTTGGCCATGTCATGTCAAGAGTTTATGGGTTTTGTCATTTTTCGTTTTTATTTAAGCTTCAGTTTTGTTTTGGTTTTTTCTTGAATTTTTTTTGTGGCTGTGGCTGTGTCTTGTATTATTTTGTGTTGCAATTCGGAGTGTGTGCAAAAGGCAAAGTCAAAACGCAAGCGCACCAAATATAAAGCACTTGGAAAAACCTTACCACCAGCGAAGCTTAGGGTTCCTGCCCCTAAGCCAAAGTCTCTCCTCTTGTTAGGCTGCCTCCCCCTGAATAATGATTTAAGTGCGGCACAACTCAAGCCAAACGCAAAGGCCGTAGACGAAATTTGTCGCGTCAGCGTTAAATTGTGTCAAATGTTGTCACACACAAAAACTAAAAAAAGACACAAACTACAGAAGAAGTAAGAGAGGGCTCCCCTCTGAAGGGTGTAACCATTTCATCTTTTTGAGGTAAGATGGTTTGTGCAAATGGCAAATGTTACAAATAACCAACAAAATAATCGTTTTACTTACTCCATATGTCAAGCACGTCAAAGTGAAGAGATTTACGAACCCATTGCGAAGGCCTCCAACAAAAAATATACTCTTAATCAGCGATGGACACGGTTTTCGAGTTTGGAACTACTTCAAAAACAACAAAAAATCCTCATCAGGCAGATTCGGGAGGCGAGCACTGCATTCGCACATTCAGTTTATTTTGTTATTGGATTCTCGAGCCCGAGTCTCGGTCGCGCACTTCGTTTATTTTGTTCTTGCTTCCTCGGGACCGAGCTTCGGCACCGGTTTTCGAAGAATAAATATCGATTAAATGGGATTAGTGCAGGGAGTGAGGAATGGGAGCTATAAAGATAGTTATTCTAGGAATTTTCAGCTTTGTGAAGGATACATTATCATAGCAATTTTCATAGCCATTTCTGGATTCCATAGGTTAATCAAGCCTGGGTTTTGTAAAATGTTTGTCTTTCTTTATCATTTGTTTTCTCGCATGAATCAGATCACAGTAGTTAGGCTGTTCGATTGGGAGTGGAAGTGCATTGAGGCATACGATCGACATATTGCAGTAGCTCCGCTCTGCTCCGCCATCTCCCGCCAATCCCCCACTTCGAAGTCTGTTCAGTCTGTTTATTATGCAACGAGAGCAGCGACCACAATGAGATAGACGCATTGTAATCAAAAACCAAATCAATTTGGGCCCCTCCCCCCCTCTAGTTCACCACCACCCGAAAGTGCGTCTCGTGCGAGAGAAAGAAAACCCAATCGAATTTGTCAGCTGGGGGAAAGGCGAAGATGCTGCTGCTTGCTGCTGCTGCTGGCCAAAGTGAAATGTCTGGACTGAAGATGGACCCAAAAACCTGTCCACAGAATGCTGTTCACCTTCCCCCCTCTCAGCATCGGAGAGCCGATCGCATCGCAGTCGGCTTGAATCGGATCGGAGTGTACTTGGTCAAGGTAAACGAGGCACTTAAGCTATGAATCGAAGCTGCGGCTGATGACAGGTCACGCCTCGGGGGCAATAGACAACGATTCGGATGCAGAGTTTGGCACAGAATCGAATCGAAACGAATCGAATTGAATCTCTCCTCCCAGTGGCAGCTTCTAGAGAGGCACTGCTGCTGTGCCTGTTGCTACCGCTCTCTTTTCAAGCCACACTTTAAAGTTGACGACGCAACCGCAGTGGCAGCCGCAGCGGCAGCGGCAGCGGCAGCTCCGTTGAAACGTTGTCGCCGGGGCGGCCGGCTTCAGTACAACTCGAACGCTCATTGAAAATGGTCTGCAGGCCGCGCATGCGCCAAGCCCCGATACCGATTCCGAAACCGATTCGAAACATAAACAAAAACAGAAACCGAAACCACAGTCGCAGCCAAAATAAAAATCAAAATCACACCGAAAATCAACTCGAAGCCCGAGGCCCAGCTCCAGTCGCGTGCTCGTGTTTTGCTTCCATTTAATTTTTGGTTTTTTTTTCATTATACATATATTTTTTGTTGTATTTTTTGTGTGTGCGCACCGCCTCGAAAAACTGTGAAAAAAGAGAGCAATTCGATTCGATTTGGGATTGGGGGTTTTCGATTATATATTGGATCGGCAGAGGAGCGGCAGAGGAGCGGCAGAGTGGAGTGGAAGCCGATCGATCGAACGGCAGAGGAGTGCATCGGACAAGCACCGAATATTGAAAATGTAATTGGAAAATGCTAGCCAATAGGAGGGGGTTTGGTTTGGCAGATGGAAGGTGGGGGGTTGAGAGTTGGGGGTTGGGGGTGACAGCTTCAGGTTCCCCCTGGCAGCTGCAGGTTGTATTGTGGGGAAAACGGGAAAGTGGATGGCAAAACAAAACAAAAGACTGCAGCAACGAACTTGATTCGATTGTCGTGCCGTGTCGGACGAAGTGTGGGACTGTGGGCTGGTGAATGGAACCACTGAAACGACCTTGACACAAGGGCAACCACAGATAGCAGATTTTTCAAACGGGTGTGAAAATGGCAGGGGGGAAATGAGCTGAGGAAATGCCAAATTGATATGGTAATAGGTGTTAAAGTGCCGCTGATATTATATCGATACGGGACTATCAATGGAGGACTGATTTACGAAAATATATTTATTATGTGACTATATAAAAATCTTAGACAAATTACATCTCTACTCTATCCGAGTGAGACTCGTACTTGGTCAAATGGCAAATGGCCTTCCTGCTATTTAAAATTTTTCCATTTTTTAAAGGGAAAATGAAAGGAAAATGTTTAGTGTTTCTTTAGTTCTCGAGCAGAAACTGCTCTCAAATATTATTACAGCGATTGGCAATGAAGAAGTCCCCGGCATTTCAAAACCAATTATCCAACGAAGACAACAACTATTCCAGAGACACTTTTCACATTTAGGGCCAGTAAAACCCAGAAACTAAAATAAACAAAAAAGCCATTTGGAAAATTAAGCAAAAGTGAACGCATGTAAAGTGTTTTAATATTTAGTATTATAATTATTGCTGGTAGAGGCGCTCTTTCCGTGGATGTGAATGTGTTATACGTTGGGTGAAAGTGTCCGTAAAAAAAAGGGAAACAACAGGCCACAAAAGCAGAAAACCACTTGACAAAAACAAACAAAGCGACAAACGAAACAAAACGAAACGAATGAGGGCCAACAAATAAATACTCGTAATAAAAATAAACAATAATTAGGGGGGGCATCTGCCATGGCAAGAAAAAGTGTTGCCAATAAACAGCTCCAAATACAGATCCAAATATCCCATAAAAATACACCGCCCCGACCAAAAACAAAACCAAAACCAAAACCAAATCCAGTTGGCCAAGCTAGTGGCAGCAACTGCTACTGGGACTGGCACTGGGACTGGGACTCCGACTGCGACTGGTGGTAGCAGCTGCCTGGTCTGCTGGCTTTTCCTGGCCGCCCAAAACAACATTCACTTGTCATATGCATTTAAGAGCTGGCTTAAATAGAATTTACCACCAACTGCAGCAGCAGCAGCACCAGAGACACACTCGACACTGGAGCTGGCCAAAAACCCAGTCTGGTGGCCTGTAAAACAAGGAAAACGACCACAAAAACCACACAAAGCCACAGGCATTCAGCTTTAGTTTAAGCCACACAGCTTCACAGCTCCAGCTTCAGGTGCTAGTAAAAGTGGTGCGATGATGAGGCCACCACAACTCCGACTCCGAATCCAATTCCAGCCCCAACCCGCTTTGTGGGTTGACGAATTTGTGGCTTGATTTGTCGCTGTCCGTCTGACTAATTGGCCAAAGTGAGAGCCAAGCTGCGCCGCCCCGAGGCGCTTTCTCGACTCACCAAATCCGGAAATGGTGTGCTGGAAGATGAGACACGACGAGCGCCGAGCGACGAGCGACAGACAGGTGACCTTCAGTTTCGGTGAAAGAGGGAGTGCCAGAGGCTCTGTTGACCCAATTCTGTAATCTCACAGCTCCATAGCCTCCATATATGATTCCAAGAATCATGGATATACCGTTCTTTTTGTGATGTCCGATGCCTGAATGACCTTTCTGTTGGCCAACAAGTCTCTCATTGGCTCATTGCTCTCATGGCTTTTAGGCCCCAACTAATGCACTAATGAAGTGGCTGCTTTGGCCCAAACAATTGCCTTTTGTTTTTATTGTGTGTGTCCCCCTTTTATGCGCTGCTCTTTTTTATTGTAAATTGCGCAGCAATCACCCAGAAATGGGGGAGAGGCAGTAGATGCGGTAGACGCCCGAGATTCAGGGTTAAAGTCATTCAAGTCAAGGGCCAGCTACCAAATTAAGGGTGCACTTGTTTTTGTCTTTTAATTTTGCGCTGAATTTCACATGATCTATGGAGAGTCTAATGGCTCTCGGGCATTGTGCAGAACTCCGGGTGACGTCAGTTATTAAACGATTATTATACACACTTTGAAATGATTTCTTAAAGGGGACTGTACTTTGAGATCTACGCTGCAAGATCTCGCAAAAATGTGTACGTTTCTTGGGCTCCTGTCAAAGTTTAACGACTAGAAGTCGTGTAACATTCGGCCAACAAACATTAGTGGCCAACAAAAAATTATACAACATTTTCTACGTTTCCGATTCCAACTATGAGATCAAGGCCTTTAACATCTGGAAATCTGAGTGGAGTCGGACTCTTTCGGAGCTTCCGCATCAGCACACGTACCACTATATATATACATTTGCTATATACAGTGGCTCACAGCCAAAATGATGCAGTGTCAAATAAACTTCTTAACTGTGGTATAGATTTTAAACTAGAGGAAAAACAAAATGTGTAAATGCACCAAAGCTTCTAGAAACTAGGAATCCGACTTGATTTCCGGTTTGGCGTTTAAACATTTTTTGTTATTCCTCTAGTTTAAAATCTGTACCACAGTTAAGCAGTTTATTTGACACTGCATCTTTTTGGCTGTGAGACACTGTATACATATGTATATACTATGCATGGGGTGCGCCAAATTGAAAATTCAAGATTAAAAAATGAGAGAAGAGAAATGCCGTCAATTAGTGGTAGAAATGTCCCACTCCCACTGGCACTCTTTCGGGGATTGGGGACTAGGTTATCGAGTGTGTAATGCAATGTTAATAATCGTTTGGAATTACTTAACACTAATTTAATTGTTACCACACAAAACCACAAGCACACACACACACGACTGTAACAATATGTTTAATGCGCTCCAGTGACGTCGTCGTCGTCATCATCGTCATAGTTATAGTCTTTGCTGTGGTCTTGTCTTGGACTGGGAATGCACTCACTCACAAAAGATTGACTCACATTTCGTGTGTTGTTTTGAGTTTGCTGCCTGCCTGCCGCCTGCCGCCTGCCGCCAGCCGCAATGGCAACAAATTATTTGCGTTTTGATTATAGGTATGCCACCAGTATGGGGCTTCTTTATTGGGAGTCACGCACACAGCGCCGCCACACAGCCGAGCCACACAGGTGGATTATGAAATTCAAATGCATTTTTCCGCCCCTCAGGCGAAATATACAAAGCGGAATTGTCGGCATGCTCTACCATAAAAATATTTCCAATAATACAAATCAAATATTACTAACATTCAGGGACAGTAAATAGTGATTATTTTATTAAGTTTAAAGGATACTCCTAGCAGGGATATCTCAAAAGTAGTGCGGTTTCTTATGTCGATTGTAGTTTTTATGACTATTGTTTAGTCTTTCATTTGGTGCAGAGTATTAAGAATCGATCAATTTCGATTGGAATTAGATAATTACTAGAATTAGCCAGAATAAACAAAACACCTGTTGTTCGGCTCTTTGAACACTTGGCTTTCGCACACTTGTACTGCCATTGCAATCCTCTTTTGAGCTCACTCTTTTAGGAGCCATATCCTCATCACATCACATATGAATGAATACAGGAATTGAATACCGGGTATCGTAGTGTCGAGGCACGTATTTCCTTATCCTTATCACAAACAAAATAAGCCACGAGTATTAGTCATTTCAATTGATAATGGACTGAAAAATATACAGAATTTACGAGTTTCTCTTGAAATTCATTTATAGGAAATGCCACAGACCCACAACCTATAGTAGAGCTTTTATAAAAAGTACATTCGTTGATCATTTATTGCACGATTATCGATAAACCACCAGTAGTGACTTTTGTTCTAGTAGGAAAAGAAATACAAGTTTTAAGTCTTGAAAAAGGTGATCTGATCTGATCTCTCTCTTTGCCTTTGTCCCTGTCTTTGTCAGATGTCATCTGACGGCATTCCAGCTCGAGATACTTCGAGATGCCTGCATATCTCGCACTGGGGACTGGCATTTGCGATTTACAAGACCGCGAGCTGCAGTTGACTGCTCCACTCAGAATTCCCGACACGTAGCCGTCGAATGGGTTTTTTAGTTCATTTCAGTTCGGTTGAAGAGCTGGAGAGTCGCATTGCTTGGCCATAAACAGGTACCCCCCGCCTGCTCTAGCTCCCGGCACACGTTTCGACCAGATTATCTAACAGTTCATTTCGCTAACGGCTTCGCCGGACGGCTTCTCGCTTGCTGCCGCCGCCGCCGCCGCCGCTGCTGCCGGCTAACGTCTTCGTCATCGCTTTCTACGGCACTCTCATTAAATTTATGATTTAACTACGGCAATTAAGTGAAAATTAAACGCTTCGATGGCCACGATAGATGGAGTACTTACTGCAAGCCCTCCCCAATCGTACGCCTCATTCCCTTTTCTTTAATACAAAAAATCGATGATAAATTGAGAAAGATCCCCGCCACAGGCTCCCAACTACATTTCCATTCCCGTATCAATCTCTGTCTGTGTCTCCTGTCTCTTGCGTCACTCTTTCATCCTGTTGAGGATCTCTCTTTACGGTCTGCAATCGGTAAAGCTGCCGCTTGCATAATCCCCAATCTTGGAGCCTCAAAAAATCATAACAAATGATGGTAATTCCCACCTTCTCTCCCTCCATCCCCCCCGCCCATTCCCCATTCAGTGCTCTTCAAGCAAATGTTTCTCGAATTTTTTACGAGTAGCGGCGTTCGTTTTGTGTCTTGTCTAGTTTTTTTTTTTCCTTTTTGTTGGTACAATACATTTTGTACACTTGTCCACATATTTGTCTGTCTGTCTGTCCGTCTGTCTTTTGTCGAAAAATTTGTCATGCATTTCATTTGATTTCTTTCACGTTTTCAAGTTATTATTTCGCCTCTCTGCCATTTCTCTCGGTTTCCACCTCTATTTATATTATTTTTCCTGGGCGGAAATTTTTGTACTACTCCGTTGATATTTTATACACAAATGTATCCATTTATTTATATGATGAATGGATGGGTGGATGGGTGGATGGATGGATGAATGTTGAGGGAGCCACTCAACTGGAAGTGGTTTCGAGTGTAATAAGAGGTTCATTTGGGGGCTGGGTAACAGAAGCCGGAGATCAAATAGAAACCACTTGAAATTAGCCAATCTACTTGTGGGCGGCAACCAGGGAGTACTTTGGCCATCGTATGGCTAAAATAAGGTCTAAGACGGGATTCTTTTGGGAGGGAAATTGGACTTCATGTCCCCAAGGGCCGCGAGGGTATCGTAATGTCGCAGCACGTGTGCCTCCATTCCAAATGTTCTCAGTTTGGAAAGTAGTCTGCAGGCAATCCATGGGCTTTCTCTGGGATATTCTCTGAAGATGCGGGAAACCTGAATATATAGTTCTAATAAAATCGTCTCTTTTCCTTTCGTCTCGCTTCGCTTAGCTGTCCGGGGCTGCATCATGCAACAAGGTACGAGTCCGAGCTCCTGCGAGTGCCTCCTGGCATTGTGTCTACTGCTGCAGCTGGGGAGCCTGGGTGTCAGGGCATTGCCCACCATTCAGGGCAGCACCGTCAACGCCAACAAGGGCACCAACTATCTGCAGCAGCAGCTGGACAAGAGCTTCTTTCAGCCGCCAGAGATCGAACAGACGATCGACGAAGTGCAAAAGATACTGGCCAACGATCCGGCCCTGCCACGACTGACGCGGTAAGTGAATGCTTAGTAATTCCTGGACCTACCTGACACTCACCCTCTAATCCCAGCGGCGAAATCGAGGAGCTGTACGAGAAGGTGACGCGCGAGGAGTACGAGAAGAGCATCGAAGCGGGCGACATGAGCCGGGCGGACAGCATGCGGGCCCTGATGCTCGTGCTGCCCTTCAACACGGACAACAACACCGAGGAGAATCTGCAGGAGCTGTACACCCGACCACCAGTCACGAGGGTTATCGATGCGTACACCCCCCCGGATCCCATTAAGTTCCTCACACCCGACCCGAATGCCCTGCCCCGGAGTACGGTGCCCGGCGGCAATCCCCGGGTGGCTGCCACCACCTATAAGCCGGCCTATGCCGGATCACTCCTCTATCCCCATTCCCAGATTAAACAACAACAGCAGCACCAGCAGCAACAGGAGCAACAGCAACAGTTCCGGCCTATGCCGTCGGCAACCACATATCATCCTCCTGCGCCACCTCCAGTGATGTACCAGGACTTCCAGCCGCTGGTATCCACTCCGGCATCTGTAGCAGCTCCTGGTCCTGGTCCTTCCGGCTCGCAGCGTTTCAGCTCCCATTACAGCGCCAAGAATGCACAATTTCTGAGCAAACGGAAACCCACATCTAGCACGGTCAAGCCCGTGGCGGACATTCTCGAGAGCCTGGGCATTGTGTCCGGGTCCGGCCACCATGCGGAAGGCGATTCGACCCACAAGCGGTACGCCATGGATGACTACTATCCGGCGGAGAGTGCCCCACAGCCCGCGGTGGTGGCGGTGGCAGATCTGCGTGGCCTTCAGGGTGCCCGCATCCGGCCGGACGCCTACGCCAACTTCAAGCCCCTGAACATAGGCGAGGAGCTGCGAGTGAAGCCCGAGGTGGAGGGCTACCTCACGCGCTTTGGTATTGTGAAGAAGGCACCCAAGTCCCTGAAAAAGAGTGCCCCGCCCACGGAGGAGCCAGCGGGCGCCCATACGGAACTCTCGACGGCCACGGCACGACTGCCGCCGCAGAGCAATGCCGAGCTGGCGAAACTGCTAGAGAATCTTCAGGAGTTGGAGCGGCTACAGTCGCAGCCCAAAAGGAAACAGACTTCAACAACCGCCAAGCCGACCACCACAAGCACCACAAGCACCACAAGCACCACCAGCACCACCACAACGACAACGACGACAACGACGCCAGCGCCAGTGCAGCTCATCACCCATGGGGAGCCACTGCTCATTGAGGCAAAGAAGCCACGAAGACGCATCGATCCCAACATCGACATCAATTTCGCGAATGCCGGAAACCACCAGGCAACTGGCAGCCGCTCAGACGAGCTCTCGAAACTGCTGCAGAATCTCCAGGAGCTGGAGAAGCTCAAGATAAACCCTGAGAACGTGCTGAAGGCAACTAGTACCAATCCGGGAGTTCAGACCCTCAGTAACCGCTTCTCTTCGACCACCAGTACCACTAGCACAACGACGCCTCCTCCTCCACCTCCTCCACCACGGACTACACCAGCTAGCGATGCCCGCGATCTGCAGCTGATCTTGCGACAGCTCCAGCAGCTGGAGAGGATGAGAACCCCGACGACCAGCACCAGCACCAGCACCACCGTGAAGCCTAGACCTCTGGATCTGGGTCTGGGGCTGGGCTTGGGCCTCAGTCAGGCCAATTCCCTGGGTGCAACAGATCTTCTCCAGCTGCAGCGCCTCCTCAGCGACGATCGGGAGCTGGAAAAGCTCTACGAGCAGGCAAGAAGCACCAAGAGAAAGCAGCCAAAGAGTACCACCACCAGTACCAGCACTAGCACCACCACTAGCACCACCACGAGCACCACCGCGACACCGCGCACCTCCAAGACACCATCAGTGGATCATGCTCAGTTCGAGGCGCTGATCACGAGGGTCCAGCAGCTGGAGCGACTGCAGCAGCCAAAGCCAACAACCCCGAACTTTCTCACCCGGAATGTGGTCGGATCAGAGGCCATTACAGGAGAAGGAAACAGACCTGGAAGCCTTGGCCTTCCCAGCAACGATTTCGCCCAAATCCAGCAGCTATCACCCACATCGGCGACCCCGTTTGGCCAGGTGGAGATCTCCACAGCCGCCTCCACGTCCAAACAGCGGCCGCTGAGCCATTTCGAGAGGAGCAATGGACTGCTGCAGGAAGTGCAGCCGCAGGACTACGTGCAGCTGCAGAAGCTGCTCAGCAAGGTCCAGGAGCTAGAGCGAGTGCAGCTGCAGACGGGCCACCAGCCTTCGTCTCCACAGCTGGCCACCGCCGCCTCTGTGCGCACTCCGAACGTGAAGAGTCTGAATGGGGCGCACATCGTGTATGCCCAGTCCGTGGCTGAGGTGGAGCCAGAGCCAGAACTGAAGCTGGATCTGCCGGTGTACCAGAAGCCGGCAGCCAATGCTCAGCAGAGCTCCAGCGAGGAGCTGCGCGAGGTGGCCATGTCACAGCCGGCTCATCCGCAAAGGGGATCATCCTCCACGGACCAGGACTTTGGCCAGCAATTCCAGCAGTTCTTCAGCAGTCTGGAGGACACGGGCGAGCGACAGAGTTACCACCACATGCAACCCATCTACAAGACGCCCACGGCAACGCCCGCACCTCTGCCGGTGACTCCTTCAGCGCCACGCTTTGTGCCGGCCAGGAGACCTAATCCCACGACACCCGGCCCCAGGCAGGCCGATCTCGAGGAGCTGCAGAAGCTGCTGTACAACACCCAGCAGCTCCAAAAGCTGGGCGTGGCCCTGCCCCATGAGCTCTCCCAGCAGCTCGAGAGCCAGCTGCAGTCGACGACGACCTCCACCACGACCACGACCACGACTACGACTCCAGCACCACTGCAGACGGTAGACTCCTCCTCGCCGGCGGTCTTCTCGCTGACCACCATCAAGCCGGCCTCGCCGCGACCACGACGTCCAGCCACGCACACGACGGAGAGCAGTCTGGAGCTGCCCGTGTTTAGTGCCACCAAGATCATAGAAGCAGCCATCAAGCGAGCGGCGAACCGAATCGGTGTTTCCACAGAGCAGCCCCTGGCCCTGGGGATGGGAATTGGAATGGGAATGGGGCAGGGATTCCGACGACGCAGCGACGATGAGGATGCGGCGGCCGAAGATCTGGACATGGAGGATGGCGGACAGGAGGGTGTCCTCGATGGCGACCTCATGGCCGAGTTCAGTGAGCTCAACTATCAGCTGGCAAAGCCAGAGCAAGAGTCACAGCCGGAGAAGAGGCAGACGACGAACCTTAGCGAGCTGCAGCGTCTGATTAGCAATCTCCAGGAGCTGCAGCAGCTCAATGTGAGTCTGGATCGGGTGCAGTCAATATCACAGCCTCAGCCACAATCCCAATCCCAGGATGCCGCCTACCTGCAGTCGCTGCAGGATGGCCACAACAACGAAACCTTTAAGTCGAGGCGTCAGAGCGAAGCCAACACCACCACCGAGAAAGTAGAGACCACCACCCAAGCCCCCACACGGATCAGCCTGAGCCTGGGACTGGACGATGGAGACATGGACACAGGATCCATCATAGAATCCTCATCATCATTGCCATCATCATCGCCATCTCCCTCCGATTCGAACAGCTCCACGGAGGAGTCACGAAATGGTTCGCTCGATGATCTGGCGGACTCCTTTGGGCCGGATCCAGTCACCGAGGATCCGCCGCCTGCAAAGAAGAAGAACGGCTTCTACTTCCTGGCCGACTGGAACTCCTTCCTCGAGGTCGGTGACGGCGATGATCAAGTGGTGGTGCGCCTGAGTCCCAAGATCGGCGATCCGCGCCTCTTCCTGCCCGTCAAGATCCCCTCCTCCTAGATACTGACACTAAACAAAAATCAAAATATGTGTACATATGTTTCCCCTCTGTCCTCCACTGTTTCCTTCCTCATCATAACACCAAACTATCGTAATCGTAATCGTTATCGTATCGTATCCGTATGTGTGTGTGTATTTATTGTAGTCACTGTTCTTTCTCTGCTCCTCCGCCGGGATCAGGATCAGGATCCGGATAGAGTGATGGTGTTTTCCAGGGATTCATATCCCGTAGTCATAAGCTGGGCCTAGGCTGTAAGAGTCAATCATCCGATTTATGATCCGAATATTTGTACAATTACTATATCTATATATATTGCTATTTGTAACTAGAAGTTTTGAATAAAAGATTTATTGATAAAGTTAAGAGAGCCCACAGCTACAAAATGCGCCCCCCTTTGGGCGCTGCTTGCCGCATCGAGAAACGGCTTCAACTTCAGCAGAAGGCATAGCCTTCTGGATCTCCTTTCGTTCGGCAAACGCGCTCTCAATGGCCTTTCAGCTGCATAACAGAACCACTCAGCCGCGCTGCACGATCTCACGTGGGACCTAAGTGACAGAGCCCCGAAAATTGGCATCCGTATAGTTGTTCTGCAACTGTCCCAAAAAAAGTGCACCTTGCAAGTGAGGTTCGACTCCTGGCTGCAAGAACAGCCCAAATGAATCACTGAACCAAGTTTAGGGAAACACTTACCGGTCAAACATCGCTGGCCTCCAGGGGGATTGGGACGTTTTTTTCATCAATCAAAAAATGTAAAATTAAAAATCTCTCGATACTTACCGTTTGGGCGGGGCTGCCAGATCAGTTGTAAGAGTTGCCAATTCATTTTTTTTATAATTTATTAATAACGAAAAATACAATAAAATACGATTTATATATGCTCTATGACGGCGATTGTATGTGTTTCTGCGTCTGAGAGAACGCCGATTTAAAATGCGCGCCTACACACCAGCATTCAGCTATATCCCGATCTGGCAACGTCGAAAACAAGTTCTGGTTCTTTGGAACTAGTTTCCCATTGGGCGCATATAATTTAGAAAATGAATTTTGAACAACTGAAATTGGGAATTTGAATACTACATTCCTGGTATAGTGTAGCGTCTGGGTAAATAGATTGACCCGTTATTAAAATGTAAAAAATATAACAATAGTCTACGAACAAACTCTGAAGCGGTGTTAGTTTTGTGTCTAATGTAGGGTAGATGTTCTGTAGGTTACAGATAAGTTTGTAGTTGTTGTTCATCGTTCGATGAACGATGGTTTCCAGTCGATGGCATGGGCTCCATGGATTGTATAGGATGAGTCTGGGTCACCCAGAAGTCGGTGGCCAAGTCACAGAATGTCTTGAACACATCTTCCAGTACCTCCTCCGGGTCCATCTTCAGATGATTGCATCCTAAAATTTGAGACATCGAAACGTTGCTGCTGGAGCTGCTTGGACTGGTGTTGAGAGTGTAGCATGAGCTGGATAGCTTATCCACATGACGGATCATCCTCATGAACAGGGAGTGCAGTTTTTGGTTCTTTCCATGGTCAGCACCGGCCCCATCGCCATCCCCATCTCCCTCTTTTGCGCTGTTCTGTGAACAGATGATGGCCTGTCTTTTGGCCAGTTCAAGTTTAAAGGTTTCTTTCAGTTTCTTGAAGCTAGCGCGTGTATTGGCGGCATCCGAACGTAACTTTGAGTTCGCACCTTGCAGTAGATCTATGGCCTTGCCTTGTACAACCACCCGCTGTTCAAGTTGAGCATTGTGTTCGAGGGCTATTTTGAGTCCCTTCGTGTGGAGCTCCATGCGGTTCAACATAAATTTCATGTGTCCTACTTTATCAAGCAACTTGTCGTTCACTTGTCGACATTTCTCAAGAGTTTCATTGGTCTCTAGGAGTTCGTTTTGGAGATTGAGACAGAATGCCTTGATTTTCTCATCGCCCACCGATTTATCTTCGAAAAACGACGACTTGTAGATCTCTAGTTCCTTCAAAAGCTTCTCATTGGTAGTGACCACGATCTTGTAATTTGATTGCATGTCCGTGAGCTCCTGCTGGAGAACTTTGTTCTTCTGTACTTCTTCGGAGTTGTCGTCAAAGTACTGCTTCTTGTAGAACTTCAGCTCGTCTTGAAGCTTTTCGTTGTCAGCGTTCAGATTCTGCATTTCTTCTGCCACCGCTGAGGCTTTCTGCTCTAATTCTTCGTTGTACTTTCGCAAGTCCTGAATAACAGTTTGGTTCTGTTGGAGTTCGTTTTTAAGAGCGACGCAAAGTAGTTTGTATTTGGGACTGGGGCCAGTTGCCTCTGCCTCCCCCTGACTCTTATAGAGGTTGATCTCTTCGATGAGCTTATCTTTTTCATCGGTCAGGCTTTGGCACAACTGTTGGGTCTGCAGCAGTTCGTTTCGGAAGACGGTACAGATTCCGTTGTGCTTCTGTATCTCCTCGGCGCGATCGTCGTAAAACCTCTGCCTGACACGATCCAGTTCCTGCATATAATGTTGACTTTCACCTGCCAGGTCGCGGCAGGTGTTGCCCGCAATTTCGAGATTTTTTTTGCAATCCTGCAGCTCTTGACGCAGATCGTTGGTCAGCTTCTTCTCCTGCAACAGCAGGTGCTTGTCTATTTTCGCCTGATCAGTAGCCCGTTTGGCCGCATTACCTTTCAGCATGACCACATTGTTCAGATGGACATAGCGTTCGACAATTTCGTCGAGGAAACCGGTCGGATCCTGCTTAAAATGTTCCACAAAGTTCCAATCCTTCAAGTTCCTCAACGGCAACTCAATTGAAGCATCCGAATCTGTTGCCATATCCCTCAAGCGATACTCTGAAACGCTCCCAGATGATGATGATGAAGATGATGACTTCACGGCGCTATTTGATATCGATGAACTGGAATCAGATACATATTCGAGCAGATCCACATTCAAGGGTTTTGGTTCGCTTGATTCACAGCTGTACATGCAACCGACCTCCTCATCCGAATCCATGATTGAATAGCTTTTAGTAGATCTGTTGGGTGGTATGAAATACTTTAGTCCTCAGAGAGACTCCCAACAATGCAATCTTACCTCACTGCTTCACTGTATCCTTTTCTAGTTCGAAAGCGCAGTGCACATGTTCTTCATTGAGACGCAAAGTAAACTGGTTGGCTATAGAAATAAATATTATATAATTTCGTTGTATAATTTTGTTTGTTTGCTTTTAGCTCGAATAATAATGTTTAGTTTGACGCTAAAATCAATGATAGATTGATTAAAACATACAAATATTTTATTTATTTATAATAGTTAGCTATAATTTAAATTAACACTAACTTAGTATCTAAAGCGCTGGCTGCAAAGGCCTTCGGCTTACAAATATTAAAAATACATTTCAAGTGCGAGTCAAAGCAACACTTGCCAGCGTTGCCACCAGTCCAAACACCTACTCTACTGAGTATTTACTCCACCTTTTCCCTTTAAATTAAGCTATCCTTAATAGCCTTTTTACACTACCGCATCATTATCGAAGGTGCGGAAAAATGATGCGGGCCGTTTACACTTACGCATCATTTCCGCATCATTTTGTCAGCTATTGTTGGCTCCACCGAACAAAAATGTTCAATTTTCACTTTTAAAGTTGGAATTAGCGCGTCCCAAAAGACCTTGCAAGTCTTTGTGTTACCATTTTGTTGCTTGCAATACGACTTATTTTAATTGAAATGTTCAGGAATGGTTTGGCCGCTCAACTTTAAATTGAATTTATTCTTTGATTCGACAAAAATACCCCGATACCGCGTCGAAACCCGAATAATTTCAGTATTTTGTAAAAATACTTGCTAGAATACGGTATTACTTGCGAATGATGCGCCGAAGTTGTATCATGCGCCCGCATCATTGTCTTCTTCTATCTACAGGGCTCTTATGGGCATCATTGTCATTTAACGGAAAAATCCAATGATGCGCCCTAATGTAAAAAGGGTATAAGAAAGGATATTATAGAATTTAGGAAATTAGTCAATCTTGTAGAAAATTGTTTCATCTATCAGTTAAAATTATTTGTTCAGCGTTTAATATCCTATTCAGCTAGTTATATTGAACAGAAGATCAAAATCGAGAAATATGTTATATTTTTGGTATATTGCGGTATATTTTGAGGTCAGACCGTATATTTTACTGGGACTTTTTGAGGGATTTTGTGGAGGGATTTTGTGGAGGCAACATCCTCCCAACAATTTCCTTTTTGATCGCAACAATTTCCCTTACATTCCATGCTGACTTACGTTGCTTACGTTACATTCCATGCTCACTTACGTATTTTACCGTTGGCAACATTTTTTTGTATGGGCCAGCAGCATGTGCCCCGAAGTTAGCGACACTGTCCCACAACATTTGCACGGCATTAGCAACATTTTGATACCCCTTAGGAAAGGATATTATAGAATTTAGGAAATGTTTGTCATACTTGGCACCAATTATTGCAGAAACTAGTCAGTCTCTATCTCAGAAAATTGTACGGTTTTTGGTCTTCTTATAAAGACTGAAAATGGGTATCGGGAACGATATGTTAATAATAATAAATTCATCAAATGCATTATTGGGTCAAAAAATGTAAATATACATATGTAAAATACAACATTAATTACGTTTTAAAGCAGCTAGGAAAAAATTTTAAAATTGAACAAATGAAAAAGGGTAAAAATATGTCCATACCATCTGTCGGGTTCCGCAGCCCAATATTGGGAGACTTGATGGAAACATTATAGCCAGTGGTGCAGCAGTAAATTAAATTCCCTTTTTTATTGTTTGTTGTTTGTACTGCCCACTGCACTGCACATTGTACACACATATATACATATAAGCTCCCGCACGGCAGCAGCCTACCCAGCCGTTCTCTCGTGGTCTTTCCTTCTTTCTTTCGACTTTTCTACCACTCTATCGATCTTTCGTCTTCGCTATTGCTCTCTCCTCTGGATCTGTCGCACTCTCGCTTGCAGTAGGGCACGGGCAATTCGGCCCGCCTGCCCTCAAATCAGTCTGGATATCGTCGCGCTCGCATTAGGGCACGGGCAATTCGGCCCGCCTGCCTTTGCAGCGTCTGGACCCTTCAATCGTCGCGCTCGCATTAGGGAACGGGCAATTCGGCCCGCCTCCTCTTGCAGTTTGGGACTCTTGAACCGGCTAACTCTACATCGCTAATCTCGCTTTCGCTATCCTATCCGCTCAACTTTCGCTATTGACAATAAAACTGTATCAAACTAAACTCTCGTGTTTAATATATCGCAAACTACGCTGCCGAAAAAGCTCGGCAGTTCAACAATCTCCAGGAGCTGCAGCAGCTCAATGTGAGTCTGGATCGGGTGCAGTCAATATCACAGCCTCAGCCACAATCCCAATCCCAGGATGCCGCCTACCTGCAGTCGCTGCAGGATGGCTACAACAACGAAACCTTTAAGTCGAGGCGTCAGAGCGAAGCCAACACCACCACCGAGAAAGTAGAGACCACCACCCAAGCCCCCACACGGATCAGCCTGAGCCAGGGACTGGACGATGGAGACATGGACACAGGATCCATCATAGAATCCTCATCATCATTGCCATCATCATCGCCATCTCCCTCCGATTCGAACAGCTCCACGGAGGAGTCACGAAATGGTTCGCTCGATGATCTGGCGGACTCCTTTGGGCCGGATCCAGTCACCGAGGATCCGCCGCCTGCAAAGAAGAAGAACGGCTTCTACTTCCTGGCCGACTGGAACTCCTTCCTCGAGGTCGGTGACGGCGATGATCAAGTGGTGGTGCGCCTGAGTCCCAAGATCGGCGATCCGCGCCTCTTCCTGCCCGTCAAGATCCCCTCCTCCTAGATACTGACACTAAACAAAAATCAAAATATGTGTACATATGTTTCCCCTCTGTCCTCCACTGTTTCCTTCCTCATCCTAACACCAAACTATCGTAATGTGTGTGTGTATTTATTGTAGTCACTGTTCTTTCTCTGCTCCTCCGCCGGGATCAGGATCAGGATCCGGATAGAGTGATGGTGTTTTCCAGGGATTCATATCCCGTAGTCATAAGCTGGGCCTAGGCTGTAAGAGTCAATCATCCGATTTATGATCCGAATATTTGTACAATTACTATATCTATATATATTGCTATTTGTAACTAGAAGTTTTGAATAAAAGATTTATTGATAAAGTTAAGAGAGCCCACAGCTACAAAATGCGCCCCCCTTTGGGCGCTGCTTGCCGCATCGAGAAACGGCTTCAACTTCAGCAGAAGGCATAGCCTTCTGGATCTCCTTTCGTTCGGCAAACGCGCTCTCAATGGCCTTTCAGCTGCATAACAGAACCACTCAGCCGCGCTGCACGATCTCACGTGGGACCTAAGTGACAGAGCCCCGAAAATTGGCATCCGTATAGTTGTTCTGCAACTGTCCCAAAAAAAGTGCACCTTGCAAGTGAGGTTCGACTCCTGGCTGCAAGAACAGCCCAAATGAATCACTGAACCAAGTTTAGGGAAACACTTACCGGTCAAACATCGCTGGCCTCCAGGGGGATTGGGACGTTTTTTCATCAATCAAAAAATGTAAAATTAAAAATCTCTCGATACTTACCGTTTGGGCGGGGCTGCCAGATCAGTTGTAAGAGTTGCCAATTCATTTTTTTTATAATTTATTAATAACGAAAAATACAATAAAATACGATTTATATATGCTCTATGACGGCGATTGTATGTGTTTCTGCGTCTGAGAGAACGCCGATTTAAAATGCGCGCCTACACACCAGCATTCAGCTATATCCCGATCTGGCAACGTCGAAAACAAGTTCTGGTTCTTTGGAACTAGTTTCCCATTGGGCGCATATAATTTAGAAAATGAATTTTGAACAACTGAAATTGGGAATTTGAATACTACATTCCTGGTATAGTGTAGCGTCTGGGTAAATAGATTGACCCGTTATTAAAATGTAAAAAATATAACAATAGTCTACGAACAAACTCTGAAGCGGTGTTAGTTTTGTGTCTAATGTAGGGTAGATGTTCTGTAGGTTACAGATAAGTTTGTAGTTGTTGTTCATCGTTCGATGAACGATGGTTTCCAGTCGATGGCATGGGCTCCATGGATTGTATAGGATGAGTCTGGGTCACCCAGAAGTCGGTGGCCAAGTCACAGAATGTCTTGAACACATCTTCCAGTACCTCCTCCGGGTCCATCTTCAGATGATTGCATCCTAAAATTTGAGACATCGAAACGTTGCTGCTGGAGCTGCTTGGACTGGTGTTGAGAGTGTAGCATGAGCTGGATAGCTTATCCACATGACGGATCATCCTCATGAACAGGGAGTGCAGTTTTTGGTTCTTTCCATGGTCAGCACCGGCCCCATCGCCATCCCCATCTCCCTCTTTTGCGCTGTTCTGTGAACAGATGATGGCCTGTCTTTTGGCCAGTTCAAGTTTAAAGGTTTCTTTCAGTTTCTTGAAGCTAGCGCGTGTATTGGCGGCATCCGAACGTAACTTTGAGTTCGCACCTTGCAGTAGATCTATGGCCTTGCCTTGTACAACCACCCGCTGTTCAAGTTGAGCATTGTGTTCGAGGGCTATTTTGAGTCCCTTCGTGTGGAGCTCCATGCGGTTCAACATAAATTTCATGTGTCCTACTTTATCAAGCAACTTGTCGTTCACTTGTCGACATTTCTCAAGAGTTTCATTGGTCTCTAGGAGTTCGTTTTGGAGATTGAGACAGAATGCCTTGATTTTCTCATCGCCCACCGATTTATCTTCGAAAAACGACGACTTGTAGATCTCTAGTTCCTTCAAAAGCTTCTCATTGGTAGTGACCACGATCTTGTAATTTGATTGCATGTCCGTGAGCTCCTGCTGGAGAACTTTGTTCTTCTGTACTTCTTCGGAGTTGTCGTCAAAGTACTGCTTCTTGTAGAACTTCAGCTCGTCTTGAAGCTTTTCGTTGTCAGCGTTCAGATTCTGCATTTCTTCTGCCACCGCTGAGGCTTTCTGCTCTAATTCTTCGTTGTACTTTCGCAAGTCCTGAATAACAGTTTGGTTCTGTTGGAGTTCGTTTTTAAGAGCGACGCAAAGTAGTTTGTATTTGGGACTGGGGCCAGTTGCCTCTGCCTCCCCCTGACTCTTATAGAGGTTGATCTCTTCGATGAGCTTATCTTTTTCATCGGTCAGGCTTTGGCACAACTGTTGGGTCTGCAGCAGTTCGTTTCGGAAGACGGTACAGATTCCGTTGTGCTTCTGTATCTCCTCGGCGCGATCGTCGTAAAACCTCTGCCTGACACGATCCAGTTCCTGCATATAATGTTGACTTTCACCTGCCAGGTCGCGGCAGGTGTTGCCCGCAATTTCGAGATTTTTTTTGCAATCCTGCAGCTCTTGACGCAGATCGTTGGTCAGCTTCTTCTCCTGCAACAGCAGGTGCTTGTCTATTTTCGCCTGATCAGTAGCCCGTTTGGCCGCATTACCTTTCAGCATGACCACATTGTTCAGATGGACATAGCGTTCGACAATTTCGTCGAGGAAACCGGTCGGATCCTGCTTAAAATGTTCCACAAAGTTCCAATCCTTCAAGTTCCTCAACGGCAACTCAATTGAAGCATCCGAATCTGTTGCCATATCCCTCAAGCGATACTCTGAAACGCTCCCAGATGATGATGATGAAGATGATGACTTCACGGCGCTATTTGATATCGATGAACTGGAATCAGATACATATTCGAGCAGATCCACATTCAAGGGTTTTGGTTCGCTTGATTCACAGCTGTACATGCAACCGACCTCCTCATCCGAATCCATGATTGAATAGCTTTTAGTAGATCTGTTGGGTGGTATGAAATACTTTAGTCCTCAGAGAGACTCCCAACAATGCAATCTTACCTCACTGCTTCACTGTATCCTTTTCTAGTTCGAAAGCGCAGTGCACATGTTCTTCATTGAGACGCAAAGTAAACTGGTTGGCAATAGAAATAAATATTATATAATTTCGTTGTATAATTTTGTTTGTTTGCTTTTAGCTCGAATAATAATGTTTAGTTTGACGCTAAAATCAATGATAGATTGATTAAAACATACAAATATTTTATTTATTTATAATAGTTAGCTATAATTTAAATTAACACTAACTTAGTATCTAAAGCGCTGGCTGCAAAGGCCTTCGGCTTACAAATATTAAAAATACATTTCAAGTGCGAGTCAAAGCAACACTTGCCAGCGTTGCCACCAGTCCAAACACCTACTCTACTGAGTATTTACTCCACCTTTTCCCTTTAAATTAAGCTATCCTTAATAGCCTTTTTACACTACCGCATCATTATCGAAGGTGCGGAAAAATGATGCGGGCCGTTTACACTTACGCATCATTTCCGCATCATTTTGTCAGCTATTGTTGGCTCCACCGAACAAAAATGTTCAATTTTCACTTTTAAAGTTGGAATTAGCGCGTCCCAAAAGACCTTGCAAGTCTTTGTGTTACCATTTTGTTGCTTGCAATACGACTTATTTTAATTGAAATGTTCAGGAATGGTTTGGCCGCTCAACTTTAAATTGAATTTATTCTTTGATTCGACAAAAATACCCCGATACCGCGTCGAAACCCGAATAATTTCAGTATTTTGTAAAAATACTTGCTAGAATACGGTATTACTTGCGAATGATGCGCCGAAGTTGTATCATGCGCCCGCATCATTGTCTTCTTCTATCTACAGGGCTCTTATGGGCATCATTGTCATTTAACGGAAAAATCCAATGATGCGCCCTAATGTAAAAAGGGTATAAGAAAGGATATTATAGAATTTAGGAAATTAGTCAATCTTGTAGAAAATTGTTTCATCTATCAGTTAAAATTATTTGTTCAGCGTTTAGTATCCTATTCAGCTAGTTATATTGAACAGAAGATCAAAATCGAGAAATATGTTATATTTTTGGTATATTGCGGTATATTTTGAGGTCAGACCGTATATTTTACTGGGACTTTTTGAGGGATTTTGTGGAGGGATTTTGTGGAGGCAACATCCTCCCAACAATTTCCTTTTTGATCGCAACAATTTCCCTTACATTCCATGCTGACTTACGTTGCTTACGTTACATTCCATGCTCACTTACGTATTTTACCGTTGGCAACATTTTTTTGTATGGGCCAGCAGCATGTGCCCCGAAGTTAGCGACACTGTCCCACAACATTTGCACGGCATTAGCAACATTTTGATACCCCTTAGGAAAGGATATTATAGAATTTAGGAAATGTTTGTCATACTTGGCACCAATTATTGCAGAAACTAGTCAGTCTCTATCTCAGAAAATTGTACGGTTTTTGGTCTTCTTATAAAGACTGAAAATGGGTATCGGGAACGATATGTTAATAATAATAAATTCATCAAATGCATTATTGGGTCAAAAAATGTAAATATACATATGTAAAATACAACATTAATTACGTTTTAAAGCAGCTAGGAAAAAATTTTAAAATTGAACAAATGAAAAAGGGTAAAAATATGTCCATACCATCGGTTAAGTTTCCAAATGACGTGACATTCCATGCTCACTTACGTTTTATGCCTTGATCTTTATTGCTTAAATGTTATTTTATAAACAATATAAAAAAAAAAAGTCACTAAACTTAACCAATCTTCTAGACAATTGATTCATCAATCGCATTAAATTTTTTGTTCAGGGTTCAGTGTCCTATTCAGCTATTAATATTAAACAGAATATCAAAATTTGAGAAATTTGAGTTTCGTTGGTATTTTTCTCATGGTATATACTGGTATTTACCGCCACGCTCATACTTTGAACGCGAAAATGAGTAAAAGAGAGTAAAAGAGCGCGTTCTCTACTATTTTTGGGTTGAGCCAAAAAAGGTATGGATAACGGGTAAATTCAGCCAAGGGAAATTTCACGGCTCGCACGATTTTCACCTTACCCGAATTTTCCCCCGATAGGACGTGTGGACGCTGGCGCCCACACGTCATGTAAATCAGGTGGGGTGGATTTTACCTTGCAGGCCTTGCATTTTCTGGGCCGTTTTGCCTGCTGTCCATACCCGATTTTTTCCGAAGATCCTCAGCAATTTCCCAGGGAAAAATATTATAAACTTCCCACGACGGCGAGGATTTTTTACAGCGGGGCGAATTTGAAATCAAAATAAACCCCACAGCCCCACAGAAATCGTCCGTTATTCGAAACTAGCGGTAGCTATGCGCGCGTCGATAAACAAATTCGAAAACTACGAAATGCGCTAAAACTACAAAATGTCTATATATCGATATCCCTAGCGCGAATTACCACCAAATTGTCGTCGCTTGCAGTAACATTTTACGGCCGTTGGGTGATTTTTTATACGCGCGTTTAAATCCTTAGCCGCGCATCGAAAAGTGCAAGAGAAATGACGGTGTGAAATTGTTTAATCTAATAAAAGTGATTTGGCACGGCCGTCCTTCCACCAGCGGAGAGAGACGTGTGAGCGAGCGGGCACGGTAACGGGAGTGTCCTGCTCTTTTTTTGCGAGTGTGTGTGTGCAATTTTTTGTTTATAGGTGGCCCGGCCCCTCTCGTTCGCGCCAGCAGCAGCCCCCTCCGTCGCCCACATTAGGGCGTGTGCTGAAATTTTGCCAAGGAGCCCAAGGAGAGCACCAAAAACAACACAGAGAGAGAGAGAGAGAGAGATAGGAGTCTCAACGAAGCGAAAGAGTGAGAGTGCAGTAAGTGTTATTCTCTGAGAAGAGGACCGGGGAGGACAATTGCATTTCGTTGTTTTTATTTGTTGTGTTGTCTCCATATTCGTATTGCTTTTCCTCTGTTATCTCCACGAAACTCCTGTGTGTCAATGTGTGTGTTTGTGTGTGAAAAATCAATAAAAATTCCCGTGTCCATGTGCGTGTGTGTGTGTGCAGCAGCCGGGCACACTCGCTCTCTGTAGGCGGTGTTGCTGCTGCCAAAAAATTTGCGTGCGTACTGTATGGGCCATGGAGAAGAGCGATAGGGATGGGAACTGGGCTGGTTCTAAGATAATCTCGCGTGTTTAATTACTTAGTTTAAAATGTGTGCTAATGAAACTGCCTCCCTTCTCTCCCCCCTCTCGCATCTGCCATTCTGCTGCGGCGGCAGGCAGGCATTCATTGCCCACCACCATAAAATAATACCGTCCCACCACTAACGGGAGCGTCCCAGCAGAGCAAGCAGAGTGACGCCGGCAGCGTAGTCCTAACGGCACCCTGCAGATGTTTTTTTGTAGATAAAAAAAAAAACGAAACAGGGAAATGACAGAATTCGCTAAAAACAAACGAAGCCAGAGAGTGAGAGCGAGAAAGAGACAGGGAGAGGCCGCGATCCAGCAGATCCATGCCGTAGTGTCACGAGTTCTTGCATAACACCCCCGCCCTATGAATTCCCCTGCCATCATTAATAACCCTTTTAAAGCTCTTTTCGGGTTTCGTGTTTCTGTTCTTCGTTCCGCTCCACCAGGGTGCCCACTTTTGGGATGACTCACGTCATAAGCGTGACGCACCGCTCCTACCCCAGGCTCTGTCCAGGCCCCTCCCCCCATCCAGATCCCTTTAGGGATAAGTGCGTCCTTGACAGGACGCGGGATGCCGCGAGATATAAATCTGTCGAGTGTGGCACTTATCCAAGGTGTACGCACAGGAGGGATTGCAGAGGGGTTGGGGCCGATGAGCTCATGATGCCAACAACAAATACAATAAAATTCAAACTTACCCGTCGCCTTATCCTGTGTATCCTATGTATTCCAATTAATAAGCGCGGTGTTCCTTGTATTGATTGTATAACCCGCCACGGCAAGATGTGTTGGTTTGCAAACCTCAGATATTGTTTAACAGAACAAACGTACGTATCTGCAGTACCCTTTAATAAGCCGGAAAGCGCGTTTTTCTATTTCGTTTGGGGGGATTATTTTTGGTGCTGGTAACAGATGAAAAAATATTTCAATTTTGTACACTTTATTTTCGGATTTTTTTGAATAAAAATTTCGATCTGAACTTCTCGCTCTGAACACTCTGTACGTTCTGATTTCTCTAGGTAAATCCAATCAAATGATCTAAGTTATAGTCAAAGGGAACTATGTTTCGATGATATCAAGCAATTTTTCACGAAATTTGTCGAATGCACGACATTGAACTTGACATTGAACTCGGCTCAGGATTGCCTGGCCTGCTCCGTCGCTCTGCCGTTCTCTTCCTTTCCGTTCTCTGTCTTTTGCTCCCTTCTTTCTGCTACTGGTCTTGTGCTTTTTCTTGTGCTTTTTCTTGTGGTTTGGCTGCGGGGTGTATGAACGCAAGGTGGTGGCAGTTAGTTGCATTTTATTAGGAAAATTAGGAATGCGTCACCCTGCAAGAGAATGCCTTGCTCTCTTGATCCGTGTGCCAGAGTGGGAAGAGGAACTACTGTGGGAGTATCATTACAGCTCCCTTCGCTCTCTGGGATGCTACGAGTAGGTGTGTAGGGTATACAAATTATCATCTACCCGAGACCATCTGCAGTCGTTCTTTCCTTCCCTCTCCCCCTGCTGTTCGCCTGGTTCCTGCTGAGAGTGTGGGAACTGGATCTAAGGCGGATTGTCCGCCTACTTGAAAACAATATAAAAAATAATACAAAAGCAGCAACAGTCGCGCAGCATGCGGAGGAAGCATCAGAAGACAAAAGTCGCTGGCCTTTTTGGGGCTGCGCCTGCGCATAAAATTCCTTTGCGTCGCCTGCCGTCCCGTCCCGTCCGTCGCTGCTGTTGCTTCTGCCCGAAGGCGGCGCGCGTGCGTCGCGTTACGCTCTGCTGCCAAAGAGGAGACGACAGAAAGAAGCAGCAAAGCAGCAGCAAAGGCAAAAGCAACGTCAACGGCACAGGCGAAGGCAAAATAAGTGTAACGCATCAGATTGCGGATATCCCTTACCTTAGCAGTGGGCATGGGTATATTGTTTTACCATCGAACATATTTTGGGTGCATAAGATTGTCAACTATTTTCTGCCGAAGCTAAAGGGCACTTTAGGTTACATCATACTTAATGCAGTTGTCGGTTACATCTATCATATTACCTGTAAATACACTGTACAGGCATTCCCACAGCTGTAATGACGGTTGGCTCAGTGAAACCGAAACTGAAACATGAATGAAAGTCATCAGATACTGAATCTTCTTCCCGCCTCCTTTACCGGACACAGGCGCACGCTGACACTGCCAAATCTTTATGTACATATATATGTATGTATGTATCTGCAGATGAAGATGTGGAGACATACATACATATGTATGTACATATTTATATGTAATTATGTTCTCGAAATATGCAAACAACCGTTTGGTTCTGCTTTTTTGGGTTCTTCTTTTGTTACGGTTTTGCTCTCTCTCTCTCTCTCTCGTCTGTGCCGCGATCCGATCCCCCGCTCTCATCTAGCAGCCATCGAACCTAATTAACATTTTCAAACCTCAATTAAACTTCATTCTACCTCTGCCTCTGTCTCTGTCTCTGCTCTTCTCTGATTCTGCTGTGCTTAGCCCCTACACTGCTCTAACGCTGCTTCTCCTCTACCACTGCTTGTCTCTGCTCTCGCAAACTGTTAGCTCTCTTTCTCTCTCTCTCTAACTGTTAAAGTGACCAAGTAACCAAACGGTTGTCATCGCTTGTTCTATTCTCTGTTTCTGTCCCTCATCCTACGTTATTTATTCGTAAAAGTTTATTGCTCCAAATCTGCGATAAAATAACTCTCGCTTGTAAAATGGGGGGGTAACAATTGATTGGCAGTGGCCACCCTCAGAATGGGGAATGGGGTGCTCATAATAAAGAAAGGCAGCAAGGGGAAGGCAGGGGACTGGCGCGGAGTGGAGTGGAGGAACCTAAAACTAGAGCGGCAACCCCTACAGCGGGTTCATCCATCATATCGATTGCCTTCAAAGTGCAAAACACAATTGGGGATCAGACAACAACGGAATGCAGTACTTTGTTATGGTATAGAATGTATGCAGATCCGAAGATAGATCTTAATTGAAATTTGCATATGACAAAAAAAGTTTGAGATCATCGCATCTTTGGGGTTAAGAGGTTTTCCATCCCTCGGAAAGATACATACATATATACGTACATATTTTGTGTTGGTTCCTGCAAGCGTTGTCCCCCTGCAGACTCAACCCTCCATTCGGATTGGGATTCGCATTCGCATTTCTCTATGCCTGGAAAAGAAGCCCTACGACCGACCGACTAGCCCAGACACCCAGACTGCAAACACACACAGATACACAGACATGTATGTATGTATGTACTTCGTGACGGCACTTGGGGAGACGACACACTCACAGAGAGTGAGAGGATAGTTTTGTGGAGCTGTTGTCTCTATTAATTTAGCATTCAAACGGATGGGGGCCTTCAATTGGAATTGGAACTGGAATTGGAATTGTGTGCAAAACAGATTTTATTAATTGTGCAGTCCCCCACCCCCAAGTCGCCAGACCTCACTCCATTCCCGTGTCGGGGTTCTCATATTTTGCGGTTTCTGCGGTCTGTGTCTCCCAAAGAAGGATAACAATCGCTTTTCACTTTCCACATACGTAATATTTGCTCCACTGTCTTTTCAATAGCTTTACAGGTTTTCCAGGCTCGGTTCCAGTTATCGGGATTATCGTTCGAGGCTCTTTTCAGCAACTTCAGTTTCAGCAATCGATCGATTACAGTTATCGGGGAATATCGCGCGGCTATGGAAAGTTCTGGAAAGAGGCATCATCTGTCATCTAATTGAAGCATCCGAAATGGGGGACGTTCCACTAAGGGGTAGCTCTATCTTTGTTTGGGTTTATTTTTGTGCATTTTGAACAATGAAATATATTACAAGTTCTTTCTTAATTAGGGTCTCACGTGCCTCAGGGGCATGTTGCTCAGACACCTCTTCGGGGCATCCATTAAAAAAGAAAAGAAAGAAAGATGAAGATGATTCCGTTGACTAATTTTAGAGACCCCAAACAGACACAAAACCATATGATATATGGTGCACGAAATTATGATTTGACAGCTGTAAAAACATCACAGAAACTCCAGAGAGGAGTCGCAAGAGAGCAAGATAATGACGGGGGGAAAGACGAAAGAATGTTGCATGGAAATGTTCGCATAAATCAACCAGGGGAAGAGAGATGAGATGAGAGGAGTGCAGAGCCAAGTGCAGAGTAGTATTAAAGTGCGATCGATACAATTTTCAACGAAACGATCGACAGACATTCGATTTTCACGGCGCTGCTCTCCCCTGCCTGGTACTGGTACGAGTACTCCCTTCTTTCCTTTCCTTTTCTTTTCTTTTCTACATTTTTCCCATCTCAAGTGGCAAAAGCAGGAAGCAAACTAAATATAAATCCAAGTCCAGGGCCATGCCATATGTGGGTTGAGGCATTAAGGCGGAGACAGAGGCAGGGGCACGCTCTACATACATATATGGACAGGCTCTGGCGGAGGCCGACGTTGACGCCGACGCCGATCCAGAGACAGATGCGATGCCGCCCCGGTCCCTGTCGATCTGTGGAATCAGAGGGAGAGAGAGAGAGAAATCGAAGGGTGAGCGGAGAGTGGAGAGCGGGACAAGATGTCCATTAAATTATTGCTACGATCTATTAGCAGGCGAGGACGAGGGAGGATCCACTGGGATGGGATGGGATGGGATGGATATGGATGCATCCAAGTGCAGCGGGGATCTTAAAATAGACATTCGATTGCTGTCCCCCGCTCTTCCCTCTCTCTCCCCAGTCTCAGCTGCTGCTGCTGGAATCCCGCGATCTGTGTCTGGCGTTGAAAGGGTAAGCGCCAATCGCTTAAAACATTCAAATGTATCTCGCAACAGAAGAGATTCCTCGATACCCAATACCGATTCCCAATGTATGCACAGTGATAGCTTCTTTTAAGGGGATGGCACAATGTACATATGCCCATGTTCCACTGCGGATATTTAATGGCAAGGTCTGGAAAAGGTCTCCTACCGATATTCAAGGGCATCAAATGGTTCCTCCCAAAGCAAACACGCGAAATCTCAAGCCCTTTGGAAGAAATGCAGAACAGAAGGACAGCTGAGAGCCTTTTCTGTACATTGAAATCCAATACAGACTTGAAGACTCTTTCAGGCTCCAAGTGAAACCGGGATCTTTCCTTTATTTCCCACAACTGTGGATACATTCGGGAAGTACGGAATTTCTCAGGAATTTCCCTATCGATTAAGATAAAATTAATAAACTTTCGTATCAAATTGTGCTATTTTTGTTGGGATTTTATGCCGCTTGGGAACTATTTTTTTTGTGTTAATATCCTTAATTATGATCTTTAATCGATAAATACCGATTTATAACATTTTTGTAACATCTTCGCCTATTTTTTGCTCTATATATCGATAGATATTGATTTGTTCGATTTGAAAATCTAATTATACCCGGTACTCGAAGAGTATAGGGGTATATTAGATTTGTGGTGATAACGGTTGTGTGTAACGCCCAGAAGGAAGCATTTCCGACCCCATAAAGTATATATATTCTTGATCAGCATCAATAGCCGAGTCGATATAGCCATGTCTGTCTGTCCGTCTGTCCGTCTGTCCGTCCGTCCGTCCGTCCGTCTTCATTTGCGCCTATATCTCAGAGACTATTAAAGCTAGAGCAACCAAGTTTTGTATCCAGTCTCCTGTGTGATCACACTACTCCAAATGTAATTCAAAATTTCGCCCCGCCCCTTTCCGCCCCCACAAAGGACGAAAGTCTGTGGCACACACAATTTTGAAGATACAAGAAAACTAAATACGCAGAATCGTAGAGAAAGACCATTTCTATCAGAGTGTTGAATCTGGATCAGATCGGATCATTATTATAGCTACAATGAAGAAAACCATTTCGAAAGTCATCATTCCCTCTCGCTCTCTCTCACACGCGACCCCATCTGCTTTGCCCATTCGTATTTCTTGACGCCTAGTTCTCAGAGACTATAAGAGCTAGAGCAACCAAACTTTCTATCCAAACTCCTGTGATATCAAACCAGCACGAGTTTGTTTCAAAATTTTGCCACGCCCCTTTCCGCCCCCACAAAGGACGAAAATCTGTGGAATCCACAATTTTTAAGATAAATGAAAACCAAAAACGCAGAATCATGGAAAATTACCATATCTACCAGATTGCCGAATATGGATTAGGTCGGATCAATATTCTAGACAGAAGAAACAAATTAAATTTCAGTGGCTACGCAACGCCTGCCAAGCGCTGACTCATTCCCTCTCTCTCTGTCGCCAACACTTGTACGTCTCAAATATGTAGTTATACATGTAGAAATGTAGAAGCAGATGTAAAAAGCATATGCAAACAAAATTAGAAACATGTATAATATTCCAAAAATGATTTGACTTCATTTTTTGAAATATTATTTTTTGCCCAAAATTTATTTTGTCCCTTTTGCGAACATATAATAAATTGCATAAATCGCAAGCTCATATATGTATGTATGTATGTATATACTGACTGAGTACCGGGTATAAGGTAGAGCCGCGGCCTTTGCCGCGGCTCACAACGTTCCCCCTCGTTTTGCTATCATTTTGGGATATTTGTTGGTTTGCAAATGTTCCACTCTGACAATATGTCACATTGACCTTTAATCAAAGTTTTGATCTATGATCTATTGATCAAGAAACCAATCGATAAATATCGATTTATTAAACTTTCGCAATGAATTTGGCTCTCCTTTTGGCGTTATAGCTTTGCTTCATTTCGAATTTCGCATTTGAATGTTATCCCACATTCGATGTCTGGGGTTCCAGTTCCAGCTTTATCAGATCTGTAAATATTTACGCGCGAGAGAGAGAGAGTGATGGAGAGAGGGGTGTTGTTAGGTGGAAAAGGGGTGGGGAGGGGGTAGGCACGGTGGTGCGGTGCGATGCGCAATCTTATCGCATAGGTAAATGTTTGAGCTTCCAGAGGGAGATGTTGACAACATTTCTCATTTACTGGCGGCTGGCTCTCTGGCATTTGGTCCCAGGGATTCAGCCCCCCAGCACCCAGTCCGTGTTTTTGCATTTGGCCGCTTTTTGCCTTTTGCTTTTTGCGTGGCTCTCGTCCCGCCCCCCCCTGATTCCTGGCGACTGTTTGGACCACTGTTTGCCTTTGGCTTTTGCTAGCGATAAAGCTGCGCTAATGAGAGAATGGCTGATGGCTGGCTGCTGAAGCAAGCGGTGGGGCGATGCCTGGGGACTAGGGACTGTTGACAAACTGTCATTGACACTAAGAAGCAAAAACGGGAAGGGGAACGGGAGCACAGCCAGGAGCTGCAGCAGAAGTGCCAGAGCGCATCAGGAACAGAAGTGGACACAGGAGTGGTCTGTTCTGTTGACTGCAACACTACGGAATCCTAAAGGAAACCAGAGGTCGCATTCTGCCTCGCTCTTGTCTGAGCAAGCAATGACCTCCAGCCACCCCTGTGATGTTGCAACCGAACGCTGCAGCAGCAGCAGCAGCGCTCTGCATGCCTTGTGTGGGAGGGAGCAAAACAGCGCAAGGTCTGGCCAGATGCGGGTCGTAGTTCCGTGGGTCACGTGGTCTCGGGTCAATGTCTGCCTCGAGGCGAGCGGAATGTCAATGTTTTGACAACAAAATACAAGGAGCTGAAACAACAGAGGGAGAAAACACATACATATGTACATATGTATGTGCATATGACCCGATCTTTGAGTAGAACCCAATTGAATTTGGGTATTTGAAGAGAGAGATGAAAAATAGGAAAAAAAAATATGAATATTTAAGGAAGGCCTGGCTTAAGCTACATACATACATCATAAAATCATACAATCCACGCTTAGAGGAAAACGCCCTGAAAGTGTAATATTTAAATGTTCAGATTAAGTTATTTTATGTATATGTATTTATTTAAAGTGTTTTATATCTAAAGTAAATAAGAAATATTAGAAATAATATTAGAAATACTTTTAAATACATTTAAAAGCTAAAAATGTAAATATGGGTATGCTTCTTTTTGCTACGCCACTTTTCGCCGAGTGCATTATTGTCACAGTGTCGCGGTACGTGTGCTGCCACTCCCCCACATTTCAATTGGCTTTTTTTATTTTTTATTATTGTTATTGTTGTCTAAACAATTCTCGTGGCTATTGCAGTTGTTTCTTCATTGAAAGTGTTTTACTGTTTGTTTGCGCTTTGCTCTTGCTTTGCTTTGATTACTGTTTCATTTATTCATTCATTCATTCGTTCATGTGAGCGTCGTGTCGGTGGCACTTTCCCTTTGGAGACAATACCCACTTCTTGGGGCACTTGGCCTGATACTTAAAGATCGTCCGTCGTTAGATCGTTGTTTGGAATCAATGGCATAACCGATCAAGAGACGAGAGATGCCTCAAGTGGGGCATCGATCGATGTAGAGGAGGGCTCTTGGGAGTGCCGCCTGCCTGGTGGGTAGAGTGGTGTGTGGGTGGGGAAATGGAGGCGGCTTGAGTGGAAAACAGTTGGTTGATTGAGCTGGGAAGAACGGAATGAAGAAGATTCTCAATGGAGTAGGAAGCTCTTTCCATTATTTGCTTAAAAAATGTCCTTTTCCTACAGAAAATTCTTTTCGCTGACAGAAAATACCAATTCCGTTCAGAAAACAGTTGTATTTCCCTTAAATTTCCATCTCTCATACGTTTTTTGCTGTTTTCTCTTTTCGCTGCTTTCCGTACCTGTACTATTTCTCTCTCTTTCTTGCTCCTTTGCAGACCCATTCCTCTCTAATTGAAGGAGGAGCATGCCAAAGTTAGCGGTAAACAGAGACGGCGAAGGAGAAGAGAGAGAGAAGAGCAGCAACAGCAGCAACAGCAGCAGCAGCAGCAGCAGCAGTAGCAGCAGCACCAGAAGCGGTAACGGAGGTAAGTCAGCAGCGAATAAGGGGAGCAAGGCGGAACTGGCAATTGAAGAGCGTTGCATGGATGTGTGGGCGAGGCAGATGAAGAGAAAAATATGGTGGGAAGAGGGCCATAGGAAGAGCAAGAGAGGGAGAGGGAGAGTGTTTGGTAGATTCCGTTGTGGATTGCGGAGGTGTGACAATGGCATTGTCCTTTGGACATGACACCCTTTGGTTTCTGTTTTATAAGGGGTACGCCTTAAGGGTTTCCCCCCTAGAGGCTTAAAGAGAGACGGACCAAGGGTTTCGCCCAAAAGGATTAAAGGGGGATGATTGTGGCTCTTGCGGTTGTCTTCCCTTGGAGGATCCCCTTCAGACGCACTCAATCTGTGTAGCTCTCCCCACTGACACACACACATTTCATTTAACCGCCTGTCTGGGTAACCCTTTCTTCTTCTTCTTCTTCTTATTATGTTTCCTTCCATTATTACTGCTTGACAAGCAGTGCAGAAGATAAAAATCAGTGCAGAATGTGTGATGGCGTGGGTGACAGTGGGAGAGAGGGAAGGCCACTCAAGTGAAGCTGATGAAGTGTCGTTGTCGGTGTCGTTGTCCTTGGGTGTCTCTTTCTCCCTTAAACTCTCCTCCCCAACCCCCACTTCCACACTCTTCCCCCCGACAGAGTACTCGAATTTCCTTCTGTTTTTCTGTAGTTCCTGTTCTGTTCCGTGGCATCCAATATCCGATGGATTCTCTCGGAAGAAAGAGAAATTGTAAATTTCATATATTATTTAATCTATTATATAAATTATACCTAGAACTTTGGGTTTTAATGTGAAAAGACGGTCAGTTTTGAATCTCTGTAGTTTTTATTATTTATTTGTTTAACAAATGAAATCTAGTAAATCTAGTTTTATCATTTATGTTCCGTGATTACTGATCCGCAGGCCTTAAAATTGGCATTAATAACTTTTAACCACAACAACTGTTAGTTAACATTAATGTTAGATGCACCGTCAGGCTGAACAGTGCAATATGCAGTCCAAAAGTATGCAATAAAATCTGCAGAATGTAGTCCGTACAGCTTGCCACTAGCTGGCGTATTTATAATTTATAATTCCATGTAGAATTCATGTAAATATCATGTAGAAATGCCAATTGGAGGCTTCTACGGGTCGGATTTGATTCGAATGCGAATTCGGATCCAAATCGAATAATTGTTTGAGACAATAAAATTAAGGATTATAAAAATTTCTGGAAAACGGGACTTTTCCCATCTAGGAAAATCCGCTATTTGGGACCTACCTGTCGTGCCGTGGGCCCTGTCGAAGTTTTGAAATATTTTCAAACCATGATTTAAATGCCGATCAATGGCAGGATCCATCCTGACGAGATTCCGAAAGCTGTAAATCCCTTGGTAATATTAAATTTGTAGTGCGAATTGTGTGGAGTTTTCAATGGAAATTACATTCTTGAGTCCATAATCGATTGGAGGCGCCCCCCACTGCAGTCTGCAATAAAGTAAGTGTCCAGTGGTGGAGCAGCAGCCTGGGGAAGACAAGGAGGAGGAGGAGGAGGAGGAGTCTGGTCTCTGGATCTTGCTGCCTGGGATGCCGCAATCTCTGTGGTGCAATCTCCTGCCGCAGTAGTCGGTGGCCGGCTGGTTGCTGCTGCTGCTGCTGCTGCAACGCATCTCGTGGCATGGAATAGCCTCGAATGGAAAGGAATGAGTTGTGCTGATCGAGCGAGGAGTACCGTACCGCAAAGTTCAAGCGATGGTTGCCACACATTTGTTTTGTTTGCCTTTTATTTGCTGCCTGCCTCGTTTTGTTGTTGCTGCGTTTTTGCGTAACCCGTTTCCCGAGACTCCGAAAAAAAAACACGTTCTGGCTCCCGTCTGGAGCTGCTGCTGCTGCTGCTGCTGGAGCTCTGGCACAGCGGAGGAGCTGCAGCTCCAAACGAACCACTGCCACAAATGTTGCACACACAAATTTGCAGTACAAGGCGGGAAGCGGGGGGAGGCATTTGCCGTTTAATGGTCGTGGCCAGGTCGTCGGGTCGTTGGAAAATGTGTCAACAGTTGGAGGCCCGCTCCCGGGGGCTCCAGTAATGCCCCAGAAAAGATCCCTCCCTCCCCCCACACAAGCCTCTATCTCTGCCGCAAAAAGTGTTGCACAAACGAACGTCACTCTGCGGGGATTCCTGTGAATATCTCCCTCTCCCTCCTCCGCTTGGCCAAGAGATCCATCAAATTCGGAATGATATTTCACTCGTATCTTTTTGGGAATCTAATGGAGAGATAAAATGGAGTTACAATGGAAATTTACAGGAGATTTCCTTGAGGATTCAATGGAGATTCCCTGATGACTCATTGAACGTCTACCAAAGATCGATTGTAGATCCACAGGAGAGATTGATTCTCCAGCGATCCACTTCATCAGCGTTCACTTCATCCTCCTACTTCTACTTCGCCTTCTCCTCCGGAAGAGCCGCAAACCACCAACGCAAATGCGCGTCTAAATATTTATTTCATAAATATTTAAAGCAAATATTTCTTTGTGTCTGCCTTTTGGCTTTGCAGTGGATTGTTTTTTCTTCACTCGCGGGGTCTTATTGATTTTAATTATGTGCCAGAAGAGCATTAGATGCGGGGGGAAACCGTCAGCAGATACATACATACATACAAACACATAGATATGGGTAGCTTGCGGAGGGACCATTCGTGGGTGTTGTTTGGCCAACAGCTTAATTGCAATCAACAGACGACAAACAGAGAGGGAGAGAGACTCGACTGTGAGAGGAGGAGGAGGCCCTTCCTCCACAGAAGACTGTTCGCTAATTAGCAGGTTTCTTTCTTTCTGCTTTGGGCTTCTGACTTCCACATTTGGTGTTCATTAAATGATCATTCAGTGATCATTGATTGAGATTTAGATGGAGATGCAGATGGAGATGGAGATCGTTGGTGGATATGCTTTTAATTTGCATGAAAAAAGCAAAGAAATTCCAAGAGATGGAAACTTTAGCACTTTTCTGTCTTGACGAAGCTAAGCGACACTGGAAAAGAGCGAAACTAGTCGTTTGGGAACTTATTTGCCTTATTCCTCCCATCTCAAATGTCTGAAATACAAATACATACATGCATTTAAAGACCAGAAAAGAGTTTCCAAGAGATGGAAAGACCTAGACCCGGGCAGCACATTTGTTTTTTTTTTCATTTTAGAAAGCTTTCGGGGTCTTTGTCAGCGATTTAAGTAGTCAAGTGCCTGCCCCACGTCCCTACTTCTTTCCTTTAGAGGCAGAGACCCAACCCATAGCCATAGCCATAGCCATGTCCAAACCCATAGCCAAAGCAGTGCTGTAGGTCAAGGCTGGGCGCGGCGGGCGTTCCGTCAGATACGTGATGTCTGTTGACATTCGCGTTGTAACATGCATTTGCTGGTGCTGCTGGTCGACTGCTGGTCGACTGCTGGTCGACTGCTGGTTGACTGCTGGTGCTGGTGGAGAAAGCCCCCCACCCCCAAAAAACAGAGGCACTTTACAGCAGACAGAAGATACTTTAAAATGGAATGGGGAGGAGGGAAGAGGGAAGAGAGGGCAAGGAGAGTGCAGACAGAAGACACACATTAAAAGTCGGTTGACAAATGGACATGGACATGGGCATGGTGGCATGTGTAGACCTAGACCTAAAGTTAAAGATCTCTCAGAAACAATTTGATTTGTGGCACTGCCCCAAAGTGTCTGCGTTGCACGTGTGGTGTGTCATGAGTGAATCTTCTTCTGCTTAGAAAGTAGAAAGAAATATACAAAAAAAGAGAGCAAGAAAAGAGCAGGGAGAACGCTCTGAAGAACTGATGGGAAACTGTGGGAAAATGTCTGGGAAAGCGAGAGATCAGATCAGATTCGATTGAAATACGATTTGGTTCTTGCGCTTGCGACACATTCTCGTATTTCACTTTACCAAAAAGGTCTTAAGTCGAACCATCTGATGGATGCATTTGGTATTCCTCCTTGGTATTCTTGGGAGATTTTCCTCGCTTACGGTGAGATTTTTCCTCTGCCTTTCGGTCTGTGTTGCTGTTTGTATTTCGTTTTGGCAAATTAATTGATACGCTTTTTAAATGTTAATCAAAACACTGAAAACACAAGCAGCCATAACAAATTATTAACCATCATCAACCCACAAACACACACACACACAAACACACACAAACACACACAGACACGCCCCCCTCCGAATGTGTGTATCTCAAAGATAGTCTGAAGATATTTCTTGGGGGATTTAAGATGCGATTTCGGACGCCTTTGAACGTAATTTACGATCATTTTGGTTTTTATTATAATTCAAATTTTATTTCTACGTTTTTTCTCCCTTTCTGTTGTTGTTGTTGTTGTTGAGATTTTTAGTGTGCAAAAAATTGTTGCATAGAAATTTGTATGCCCCCACCGAAAGGGGGACGAAGAGGAGTGAGGTTTGGGGCGAAAATTAATTGATGGGAATTTCTTTTTAGTCGATTGCTGGGGTCTGGGGCATGGGGTCTGTGGTCTGTGGTCTGAGGGTCTTCGCCTGCTGCCGGTCTTTCGTTTCGTTTCGTTCGTTTGGTTTTTACATATTCAAATAGAAATCGAAAGCGTTTGATTTTTGATTTTGTTTTCAACTTCTCCGTCTCCGTCTCCTCCTCCCCACCCCTCCATTCCCCTTTTCTTTTCTCTTCTCCTCTCGTTTGCTTGTCTTTCGATTTTGCTTCTAATTTGTGGCCCAGAAGAAGAAACAATGAAAGAGGATGGAGGACTGTGGTGGCGGCGGCGGCGGTGGTGTCTCGTGTCTTGGCTTTTGTCTTATATTTACGCATGGGATTACATAAAGAAATGCCTCGAAATCGAAGATCGAAGATCGAAAAGAAATGGGAGCCCAGAGAGGCCACAGGCAGAGGCAGAGGCTGGTCTTCGATTCGGAGCTCGAAATCTAAACGGTTTTCTTTTTAGCGAAATTAAGTAATAGATTTTTTGTTTCGGTCATCGGCATTCCCCCATTCCCTCATTCCCTACATCTCATTCCCAGAGAGTCGTGTCTAACGGTGCGGATGGGTGATTTATTTGATTTTTTTGAGGGCGATTGGGCTGGATGGGTATGGTGGGGGGGGGGATGTGTGTGGCATGTGGCGTGAAGGAGAAAAGTGCCATGAAGCAGCAGGCGAAAGGAGGAGAAATGTAGATGCAGTTTTCTCCGATATTTATTAATAAAATGTTATGGAAATTTATGTATTTAACGATTACTATCGATTTACTATCGAGTATGAAGTGCATTTTAAATGAATTAATTCATGATAACAATTTACAGATCTATAAAGTTTTTAACGTAAGGCAAAGTTTAAGGACTTGGGAATAATGAAGAAAAAAAATGCAACTAATGAACTTCACTTTTTCTCGATTGTTATTATCGTTTTTGACTTTTAAATCGATATACCTATCATCGTACATTTTTAGCTTAGATAAATCGATTTTTACAGCGATTATCATTGAATATGTATCGCTGTATCAATCGATTTGTAGCATGTTTCTTATCGTTATCGTAATCTCAGGTTGAACCCAGTCTTAAAGATCGAATACGCAACAACTTTACATTCCGTTATCGTACATATATCGAACTATAGATCATCGTCTGCCCAGCGATTATCGATGAAAAGCACTCCAGAAACGGATGATTACGATGTGCCAATGATGCCCGTATAAATGATAGTCGTTTCCCATCTCTGGGATCTCTGGACCCGCCGCTCATCCCGCATTGACATACTATTTTTTTTGGGATGACCCCGAAAAAAGGCACCAGCAATAATACACTCGTAATAATAACCATAACAACATCCCAACAACAATTGTAATGATTACTCAAAAAATATCAACAGAAACAACACTGAGTCGACGACTATCTGAGGGGCAGAGAGGCAGAAAAAGGGCTTGGAGGCAGGGCAGGCGGTGAGGCAGGTAGCAATAATGTTTTTGGTTGATTTTGTTGTAAGCATTTTACGCACTCACGTTTTTTAATGCAATCCCCAAAAAACACTTCCCAAAACAACGAGCAATAATAATACTGGAAGCCCCTCCCGCACTCCCCCCCTCCCATCAAAAGTACTGCTACGAGTACTCACATTTTCCCGCACATTTCCCGCATGGCCTCCAGAAGCCCTCTTCTATTGTAGACTTACACAGATTTTTGTGTAAGACTTTCTTTCGTCGATTACTTTTACCTTGCAACGAGAACTCGGAGAGGGCAAACCATAGTACTTATAGGCTGTATATATGTATGTAATTATTATAGGTAGTTTTTTAGTTATTAGTTATACTCAGTTTTATTCACACTTAAGCTATTCTTTTGGAGAGAAAAACACTTGTCGCCTCGTTCTCTTCTTTAAAATCTTCCTTTCGATTTGTCCTTCCTTCCATCCTGCCCTTGTCGTTCCCAGCCTTCCAGCCACCAGCTAATGTTCGTCTGCTTCTAATGCACTTGTGGGCCCTTTGGGATTTACGACCTTCATTTACGATGGGCATTCCGAGAGTCCCTAATGCTTCTAAAATGCCTTTGCCCTTTAAATGGCCAGCAGAATTTATTTCAATATTTGATTGCACTTTTGATTGCAAATTAAAAACCAAAAGTGAGGTGTAAATTTCAGCAGCTATCGGTGTACGATCCGATGTCCGATGATGTCAGAGAAAGCTAGAAAACTTTTACTCCCCGAAACACCGAGACGGCCACAGCGAACCGAGAGTCCGGGGAGTCCGGAGAGTGCGGAGAGTGCGAAGGGGCCTTGTGATTGCTGCCGCCCCCTAAAATGTTTATGGGCAGACGATGAAAACAGCGCGAATATAAACATCAAGATACGAAAAACCGAAAACAAATTTAGTTTTTATTTCTTATTTTGATTTTGGCTTCTGAGTCATTCAACTCGGGGACTCGCGGACTCGCCGTCGCTGAGTCTTGGATTCAACTTTCATATGGAAACGGGGAGGCGGTCGGTGGAAGCGCGGAGGAAGCGCCTTTTGGCAGACTTTCTTCGAAAAATTTGAATTACGTCCACCAGCTGTCCCCCCCCATCCCCCATCTCTCGACGGTCTGGCAATACACCCGCCCCTTGTTTTGGTGGGTGAAACCGATATTAGCTGAGCGGAATCGTTAATTGAGGCAGGCATATTATGGAAGTCGAAGTAGTTCCTTCCTCACCCGCTCGCACTGGCTCCTCAGCCAGTGCTATCCCATCTGCTCCTCGGATAGAACCCGCCTCTGCCTCACCCTTAAACCATGTGACCCCTCTTGACCGATCTACTCTTTTCGCTGTCGCTCCTCTAAAATCTATTTTCGTCTCACGCCTTATGGAATCGGCTACGGATGCTATGGTTCGAGAGTATATTTTCTCTAAATTAAACATTAGTAGCTCCTCTGACATAGTAGTTACTAAATTTTCTTTTAAAGAAAAACGTAGTATTTCCTCATTTAAAATTCTTATTCCGGAGAGGTTTGTTAAGACTGTGCTTGAACCCTCTTTCTGGCCAGAGCACACTATCTGCCATATTTTCAACAATCGATCACGGCCTTCGCAACCCGCTCCTCGGGTAGGAATCCTTCCAACTCCTTCTACTGATCTTCCATCCACTTCAAAAAACTGAATTCTTCCCCACCTCTAAAGATCACTTATCAGAATGTACGTGGCCTGTGCAGCAAGCTCACCAAATTACATGCTGATAGTGCAACTTTTGATTTTGACATTATCGCCTTCTCCGAAACATGGCTCAATTCATCAATCTCGGATTCCGAGATTTTTGTAGATAACTTTAACATATATAGATCTGATCGTCCATCTCGAGGTGGTGGCGTCCTAATTGCTGTTCGTTCCGACTTAACTTCCCAACTCTTTTCCATCGATGAGCTCAACACCATTGAAATTATCGTTGTTAAAATTCGTCTGTGTTCTTTTAATTTGTTCATATCATGCTCTTACATCCCACCGTCCTCTGAATTTACAACTTATATGCTTCACGCTGCCCATCTCCAGTCCGTTTTGTCTCAGCTTAGTGATTCTGATCGTCTTATTGTCCTCGGTGACTTTAATCTCCCTAATGTCACTTGGTCCCCATCCAATGACTCAAACTTAATGTTCCCATCTATACAGCATGACTTTGTTGATTCTCTGTCCGATACATCGTTAGGCCAGGTAAATGGCATACGCAATAGCATGAGTAGGACCCTTGATCTCGTCTTCACTACCGATGCTTCGAGCACTTTGGTATGTCGAGGATCACCTCTATCATTCCCTGAAGATCCATACCATCCCACACTTTCAATCGATTTCATGTTACCATCTTCAAGCCCTATAAAGTCATTTATTAAGCCTTCAAATATTTATTGCTTCAAGAAGGCTGATTTCCTCTCCTTGAATACTGCCCTATCTCAGATGGATTGGTCATTCCTTGACGATTTCCAGGAAATCGAGTCTGCCACGAATGCATTCTATAGCTCTATTTTTTCCATCTTTCCCATGCATGTTCCTTTAGTTACCCCCTCCAGAAATCTTTCTGGTCCTATCTGGTTCACCCCTAGATTAATAAATCTGAAGAATTTAAAATCCCGTATGTACAAGAAGTTTAAAAAATCCGGTTTGCAATCAGACTTTTCGAAGTACTCAATTGCAAAATCGAAATTTTCCTTATTTAATACATTGTGCTACAACAGATACTTGACCCAATGCAAGCTTAACTTTAAACGTGACCCTAAACAATTCTTCAGGTTTGTAAATTCTAAACGTAAATCGTCCCGATTTCCTTCTTCTCTACACTTAAATGGTACTTATGCTGATAAGGATTGTGATATTGCTGACCTGTTCGCTTCCTTCTTCCAACGTTGCTACTCTGTCCCTTCCACTAACTTTCCCTCTATCCTAGCCTCATCGAACGACTTTAGTAGTAGTTACTCTTATCCTATCCCTATAAATAGTTCTAACTGTATCCTTCCCCCTTCATCGACTATGATGGTCTCCTAACAAATTTAAAATCGTGCAAGTTTTCGTTCTCCACTGGGCCAGACTCGGTTCCGAGTGCTGTTCTAAAACTTTGTGCTGAATCTCTTTGTGTGCCTCTCCTAAAACTTTTCAACTTGTCTCTCAAGACTGGTGACTTTCCCACCGTCTGGAAAGAATCCTATATAGTACCCTTTCATAAGAAGGGATCTAAATCTGATGTCTCTAACTACCGCTGTATTTCCAATTTATCTGCCATTCCTAAACTCTTTGAAAAAATCATCACTTCTCAGCTGCAACATTTTTGTAGTTCTGTATTCTCTGAATCTCAGCATGGATTCATTAAACGTCGCTCAGTTTCCACTAATCTCCTTGAATTTTCCACCTTTGTAACTTCGGGTTTTGCTAAACAGTGTCAAACTGATGTCGTTTATACTGACTTTAGTAAAGCCTTCGACTCTGTCAATCATAATCTACTTATTCATAAACTGTCTCTTCTAGGGTTCCCGACTAAGCTTCTATATTGGACTAATTCCTACCTTTGTAACCGCTCACAACGTGTCTGCTTTAACTCCTCTCTCTCTAAACCTGTTATTGTCTCATCGGGGGTTCCTCAAGGTAGCCATCTGGGTCCCTTGCTATTTAACCTATTTATTAACGATCTTCCACAAATGTTATCTCATTCCCGTGTCCTAATGTATGCTGATGACGTTAAGCTATGTTTTTCCTACAGTGACCCCTTGTCCCCACTATCTTTGCAATCTGATCTTGATGCCCTTAACAACTGGTGCCTAATCAACATTCTACCTCTTAACATTTCTAAATGCTATATAATGACTTTTCACCGCAATAAGCCATACCTTTTCGACTACTCTATCAATAACTCTATCCTTCAACGCCTTTTCAAAGTTAACGACTTGGGCATTACCTTTGTACCTAACCTATGTTTCAACTCTCATATCTCTACTATCTCTAACAAAGCCAAGGGAGTCCTTGGATTTGTCAAAAGATGGTCTAAGGAATTTACCGACCCGTATACTACAAAACTTCTGTATGTTTCTCTGGTCCGGCCTATCTTGGAATATGGTTCTTGTGTCTGGTCTCCTCATTACCAAAAATTTCAGGATATGCTCGAATCAGTACAAAAACAGTTCCTCATCTTTGCCCTCCGGGGACTCCATTGGGACCCTTCTATCCATCTCCCTTCTTATGAAAGTAGGTTGCGCCTAATTAATCTCCACTCTCTTAAATCCCGTAGAACCTGCCAAGGTGTTCTCTTCCTCCATAAGCTTCTCTCTGGTGAGGTCGAATCAACTGCCCTCATCAACCTTATTAGTATTGCTGTTCCTTTCCGCCCGACTAGGCATTACTTCCCTCTTCATCTCCAACTCTGTCTTTCTAACTACTCGGATTATGAATCTTTCCGTAGCCTTTGCCGTAACTATAACCAATTTTTCCATCTGTTTTCCTTTGATACTAGTTCTAATATGGTCAAAATTATCTTAATCAATAACTTAATTTAATTTAAATAGCTTTAATTGGGAATTGTTCGGCTACCGGCTCTTCTCTTACCTAAATTTGGCTGTTGGTGGGATCTTATCGACTACTGAGCCGATAATCAGCCCCACCGGGTCTGAGTATTAGCATTGGCCCTTTAGTTTAATTAGTTGATATGTCATTTTACCCTTACAGTTTAACTGTACATTGTTAAACTTTAAACAAAATAAACAATAAACAATAAACAATACGCGACACATAAGACACATCGCATCGCATCGTATGCTAATGCCCGCCCCAGAGTGGCCGAAAGTACGAATGTCCGCACATCAATTTGTCAGACTTCTTTCTCTATCTCTCTCTCTTTCTTTCTTTATTTCTCTATTTCTCTGTATCGCTGTCTGTTTCTGCTCATCCGCTTTTGGCGAACAAAAAGCCGCTACTCGTAGGCCGGAAAAGGCCCAAAAGACTAATGTAATGTTGTTGGAAGATCTAAAAGCTATGCAAAAATTGCTAATCGATATCCATGATTAAAGTCATCGGTAAGAAAAATTAGGAAAAATATTGAGTAATTAATAAATCGGCTCAGTAATAGAAAATTACTTTTACTTATCGATTAGTTATCGAAGTCTTAGCTACATAATTATCGATAACCTATCGGTCAATTGTAGATATGCCTTTTCCGTGATATCTTTAATGTAACGATAACATATCGGTAATATGTTAATTCTAATTTCGATCCATAGAGATGTTTCATATGTCATCGGGTTTTGTTTATTTATTTATTTGCCAAACGCTATCGATAAATGTATCGAGTTTTCTTTATCTATTTTCGACTAGTTTTTTCAGTGTTATATCAATAGAATCGATAAAAATCAATACCTATTTCTCAGCCAAAAAAGTTTGTTTCTCAAGTTATTTGTGTGTGTCTTGATGCCGGGATGTCGGCAGATATCTCTGGGATTTTGGAAGCTTAGAGGAAGATAAGAGATAATATGTAGATTTACCTATCTGTCTTATCTGTCATTCCCTTCTCTCTTTCTCTCTCTCTCTTGGGGCGTGCCTCTCTCCTCTGGAAGGAATCGGTCGCAACACGAAAGACGACTTCTCATTCTGTTTCTCATTCGAATCAGGTGCCGTCGCCACCAACTTCTTCCCTTTGAGAATATCAAGAGGGGGGAGTGTTTTTGCTTTCTAGTGAAATTGAAAACAAGAGACAACAAAAATTGAAATGCAAAAGAAAACAGAAACAGAAAACAGTTGACAAAAAAAAGTTTCACTTTCAACTGCTTTTATGGAGCAATTTTTGTTCGTCGGTGTGGAATCCCAAGTGAAGTGCCTGTGGGGCGCATAAATCAGATTTCAAAAGATCTCAGATTTAGGAGGAGGATGGGCTGCATCGTCTGATTAGCGGATGGAAAGATGGATAGATGGTAGGAAAGGAGTGGCAAGCGGCAGCCAGACAGCACACAAATCTGATTGGGCGCGGAGTTTCCAGGGAAATTAAATGGTTTGGTGTGTTCTCTGAGAGTGAGGCTACTCCTCATTCGCCTCCTCTGCCACTCCTCTATGCCCACCACACGTTTTCCCATCCATCCGCCATCCGCCATAATCCATAATTCATCCATTAAAAACCTGCTAATGGGAAATTATGTCTTGTCTGGCGTTTGGCTTTCGCTCGCGGCTGATGAGTTGGCGCAAACGAAAAATGAAAAATAAAAACCCTTTCCTTTGGAAATGGAAATTTTGTAATTGGAAAATGGGAAATTAACGCGAAGATTGCATTAATCAATGCCCGCCCCCCCCTCCCGAGTGAGGGGGAATGCACCTCCCAACTAATTTGTATCGTCTCTCTTTCTCTCTTGCAGCCAAAGACCAAGACTTAAAACCAGTGACAACGAATATCCAAGCTAACAGGTGAGTGAAACAACAGGGAGTAAAACGGAGTAAAACTCTGCAGTGGAGCGGGAGACGGAGACGGTTCGTTGGCCAATCGACATTTGGCGGATAACTGAACAATCAAATAAATACCCCAAATCAATGATTGCCGAGCACCGACTCCCCAGTGTAACGGGCCGCCACAATGTGCCACAGAAATGGTGGAATATTCCGACTATAGGGATACCTCTTTTCCGCTACTTTAGGATATGTTTATACAGGGAGATCTGGATAGATCTTTCCATGGGGTTTCTTCTTAGAACTGAATGCCATACTATACAAATATGATGCATTCCTTAGAAGCATAGAAAATGCTTATATTTCTGAGCGATATGTCCCCTATGAGAGATTGATAAATAATGAATTTGTCTTGGGGGGGGGGTTTCCTGTGAGGGTTGAATGTCATAAAACTCCACAAGTACTCAAGACTAAGGCCTCACAACATCACGTCCACCTTCACCGAATAAACAGGGTGTCAACGATCTTCGCCGCTCTAACGAAGAACCGCACAAGAACAAAGGCAACAACTACGAGCGAATCTGTCATCAAGCGCCTAATTGAATGACGGTCAGTATTTTTTGGCCAATGACGAGGAGGAGAAGCGGAGAGGGACGGGGCAGAGCAGCAGCGGACAGCATTGACTCTTAACAAGGACCGTTACATAAAAAAAAACCCAAGAGGGGGAGAGGATGGACGGAGGGTTTGTTAGCCATGATATTTCGCTTTTCTGCATGACACTTGCGAAAAAACGGCAGAAAAAAGAACGAAAAATAAACGAAAAAACTTTATTTGTGACGACCTTAAATGGATTTTGACTTTGACTTCGGTGCCAAAGCTACAAATGTGTACATATACGTATAGGTACCTATACCTATATATACTGCAGATATATGTATGTATGTATTTATCTATTATATGTATATATTGCAATATTCATTTCAGTGTATTGTCTGTGATTTGCCAGAGCTAATTAAGCTGATCGATTATTTCTTGTGTGTGTTCGCTGCTGTTTTGCTTATTTGTTCGATTGAATCGTACAATCGATTGTTCGAGTCGTTTTCAGAGGTTGAATCGTGCGTTGTTCAAATATCTCTTCTCTTCGTTTGGTTAACATGACAAAAAATTGCACTTTATATTTATCGATAAGTTATCGTTAATATATCGAAGGATAATTTATTGAAAGTTGGGGACTCAATTCATGTAGCCTTAAAAATCGTTTCATTATATCAAAATATGAAAAAGGTTCATCTCAAACTATCGATAAGTTATCGAACATGAATCGTATTTTGTTAATATGTTTATCTCTTCGATCCCCCAATTTGTATTTCTCATTTTAGCAAATCTCATTTCTTTATTGACCAGATATCGATAAGTAAATCGATATTGCATCGAAAATATTTAAAATTTAAACATATTTAGATTATCGATTAGTACCTTCGATTGTTCGTCTTAGTTTTCCACTTCTAATTCCATGAAAAATGTCCAAAAAGAGTTCATGGATGCAGGCAGAAAAAAAATAGGATAACGGCACAGAACGGAAGTTTTTCTTTGGAAAACTTCCTCACGCATGACAGGTGTCATGTCAATCAGCCTTTTATTTAGGATCGAGTGAGTGAGTGTCGCAGCATTTGGCCTGGGCGTGGGCCCTTTGCATTAGTGCGCGCTGCCTGCCCTTGTTTTTCGCCATAAGTCCACATGGAATGCGCGCACTTCCACCCGACAAACACAAACCACCCACCACCCACAAAACGGCCCCAATCTGCAAGAGCCCCAAGGCGAAAGGCACACAGTGGGCGGGAGGGGACAGAGAGCAACGTGTGGGGACTGGGGCACTCGGCACAGTGGCGTCTCAAGCATTAGGCACACCTCACAGCCGGTTTCTCGCGCTCGTTCTCTCTCTCTCTCTCTCTCTCTCTCTCTCTGCTGCTGCGGGCACCTGTCGCTGCAGCATTGTCTTGGCCAACTTCTTCGGCTCACGACGACGACGACGCAAGACGAAGACGACGTTGTTTGTCGGCTGTCGTCGGTTGTCTCTGTCTCTGGCTTTTGGCCCAAGCTCTGGTCTTGCCGCTGGAGCTTGCCGCTGCCTTGGACACGTCTTGAGCGTTCAATGCGTTGCCAGCCGTCGATAAGAACGCATGCGAATACGGTGCTTTCGTGGTGATAAAATAAAGAAATTGAAAAACCAAACACCGAAATCAAAAATACAAAAATACAAAAATCACAAAAACCCAAACGAAATCGCGCGCGTGATTTTCCATAGAGAACAGTAAAAAGTAGAGGCCATATTTTCCATATTTTTGCTTTGTTTTTTTTCAGTTTGTTGTTGTTGAAAACAATCCCGCGATTTGTGGTGTGTGTGGCTTGTGTTGTGTTGTGCGTGATGTGTGTACCCTTACCGACAGGCAGTGCCTGAGTCAGACACTTCTTTGAAGAGGAGACCGGAAGAATTCTTCAGCAGAATGTCTGCCAAAACCCAAATGAGCGTCTTCATGGAGAAGATCAACACGGTGAGTGGCGGCTACAAAGAAGAGATCTCGGTCTCTGGGTCTCGCGATATGATCTACTTGATGGGATTATACACGGCGCGACCTCGAAGTGGAGTTTCCAATTTCCCAAATGGAATAAGGTTTTCCTGCATGGGAACCATAAGATCTTAAGGTCTTATCGTCTGACTTCAATTTCTCTCTTTGTAATTCTCATTGAGAATTGCAATTCATTTGAGAGTTTATAGTGGATAGATATGGGATCTATTGACACATGTGCATACCTTGAACGTTCTTAATTTCTTTGGAATTATATGCATGCTCTTAATATCTTTTTTGACAAAAAAAAAAAAAAATATGCTTCATCTTGGAGATGCTTTCTTTCAGAATTAATATAAAAAATTGTTGTGTGCAGAATAGTTTTTCAATTATACCGAAATCTGAAAGAACTATCCTCAGAATTAGATCCCTAAATTATGATAAAATATTCAGAATTTAGAAGAATTAAGTTATCTATTTCCATTCTCTAAGCTGTTCTACATGGACGATAGCTCCTTCAGCAGAAATGCTCCTTCACAGTTGCCGTAATTAGGTCATTTGGGAGCAGTCCAGTGCGTGTTTTGTTTTTGCATTTTCGAGCATTCTCTTCGGCACCCTTCGCTTGTGCGTGTCTGACTCGTGCCGGTTGTCGAAGAATAGATCTGACCTTTTTTCTCCCATTAGAATTGGGGCTTAAATTGCATTCGGATTGTTCATGGTTTGAAATCAGGTGATCTCTATTTTTGAAGATTTTCCCTGAGGTTGCATGAGGCTTACGGAGGGTGGTGGGACAGGGTCCACAATGGTGGCAATGGTGGTGTGCACATAAAAGTGAGAAAGAGAGCGGTCTCTGGCCTGGCCAACACAATTTAGCCGTCATTTGCATTCAAAAGTGTCGCCTGCCTGCTCATAAATAAAACGAAATTGAAATTTTTGCGCCTTCCAATCACCGCGTCGCGGTATCCCCAGTCTACTCAGTCGGCAAGTACTCGACGCATTTTGATTGTGGAGAAATGGAAAGTGAAATGCGGCTCAAACGAAATTAAGTGCCCAATGCTCTCCATCCTCCATCCATCTCTATCTCCTCCGTCTCTCCCTCCCTTGATTGAGTGTGTGTGCCCCAATGAGTGGCCCCCTAATTGAGCGACGAGGCTGACGAAATGCCGCGCACTGCATAACAAACAAGTGCTTGCTCAGAGCCCATCCGTCCGCTCTCTTCTGGGCTGTCCATGCAGCAGCAGCAGCAGCAGAAGAGTACAGCGGACAGTGGAGGGGAGCAGCTTGGAGTGCAGCAAAGCGTCGAGCATTTGTGCAACAATAATTAATTAGTAATAATTTTTGTTTTTGGTTTATTTGGTTTCGATTGTAGAAATGCTGATGAGGCGGTAAAAGTGGGCTGTGGTGTGAGGTGGGGCTTGGGTTTTTGTGCAGCGAAGATAGTTGAGTAATTGCTGCCCCCCGCCACCCACCACCCCCTTGCCGCATTCCTTTTACTTTCCGCTCCTGTGTCCATGCGTTCGGTTAACGAGACGCGATTGCCCCTTTTTGTGTGGTAAGGGGATTGCACATTTTGATGTAATATGCTTTCCAAATGAAATGATTTATCGATTGACCACTTCTCGACTGACTATTAATTACTATCGACAGATCGATAATCATTTATTGCAATCAAACTATAGGGAGACATACGAATATCAATAATAATTTGATTAAATGTTGGTTTTCTGTTGAATCATTAATCGATATGTTGATTTAACACTTATCGATTGGTATTTACTCAAAAATCAGCATTCAGTAATAATTTATCGATCAACCGATTGTACGCTATAAACTTGGGGATCGGATCTGTGAATCGGCTAAATAAATATTTATTCGTCTGTTGTTATCGGTACATTTTGGTACTTTCTCTATAACCATATCGATAATTTCCGATTAATATCGATCATATATAGAGTTTTAATCCTAATATTTATCGATACATTCAGCATGAGCGAATATCGAATGTTATCGCTTAATTACGATTAATCTACGATTAATGCTAATTAACGTTGCCATCGAACCAAACTGCTAATTATTTTTGATAAATTATTATCGAAATAGTTCGATTTAATATCAAATAATTATCGCCTACATTTGTAATCATTGTATAATCACATTGCATCCTATAATTGCAACAACAACAATACAACTTGTGTCCGATTGCCATCGGATGAGTGTTTATCGAATAAATCATTTGTAATTACAAACCTGAAACGCTGACACAACACAGCACAGCACACCTTTTGCTTGATGGTGGCGAAATGTCATAATATGGTAAAATACATACCTATGTATAGATCACCTTTTCCCCATAACTTTTTCCTCTATTTGTGGGTCCCCTTCCACGAGGCCCACGCTTCACGCTGCTCCACCTCCGTGCCCCTGGTGCACCTGCTCTGGCGTTGCACTTGCTCCAGCTTTGCTTTGTCCAGCAATCACTTCCTGGCTTTGCTGACATTCTGCGGGCTTGCCAAGTGCCGTCCCTCAAGGGGCGACTCCTACATGGAATTGCACTCTGGGCCAAGCGACAGCAACCTTCAAACTGCAATCGAAACGACAATCGGCAGCAGCTTGGAGGAGTATCAGGAGCAGTCCCCTCGATGGCACCTAACGGCAAATGCAAATGCAAATGCAACTGCAACTGCCGTTGGCCTCCAAGCGAGCCGCCCCGTTGTGACGTCAACTACCGCAATCTGTACTAGAATTTGGGGGCTAAGCCTGCTCTCTCTCCGGGCAGCAGCACTTTGCATATGTGCCACAGGTTGCATAAGGCATCTGCCGCAGCAGCCATGCAGTTTCAGTTGCAGTTGCAGCCTCTCCTGCTGCAAACTTGATCTCAAAGTGCAGTTTTTTTTATGTGGAACTGGTTCGCCGTGCACCGCGACGCGCCGTTTGCTGGTGGCCTCCGTCTGTCGGTCTGTGGGGGGGTCGGAGTTGTCTGGTGTCTGGTTTTTATGCTCCTCTGGCGATTGGCTCTACTTTATTTATGACGTAAGCCGTTGGCGGATTCTAGGTCTGACATTGGCAGACACACAGACACTGACTTGATTCTCACGAGCATTTTGGATGGCTTTTCAGCTTTTCAACAGCGAGTGGCGAGCGGCGAGCGGCGTCTGGAATGTGTGCCACCAAACAACTGATTGATGGATAAATTATCGCATTTGCACAAGAATTTCGCACCTAACAGACACAGCCGCCGCACCGAGGGGAGGGGAGGGGATGGGGAGAGCAGTCTCCCCTGGTTCTACGATGATTCTGTGATGCGCCATTTCGATCGTAATCCATACGTTAAATGTAACTGGAGATCAACCGCCAAGGCAGCCCCGAAAACCACATCAAAGAGAGCAGCAGGCAGCACTTCCTTAGAATATAAACATATATCAATGGGATCGAACTGTATCTTATGGATGATGTACCTCCGATCTCCACAGAAGACTCTCCAAACTAAAAAACTTTGAACCTGAAACGATAGCTGGGGTGGGGTGGAGCGGAGCTGGTGTTCCTTTTATGGGGTATCTCTGACCCATTTTCCACCTTTCAAACGGTACGAACCTTATGCAAAATACATATACATACATAAATAGATACATAATTTATGCATGTATCTGTGGTATGCTTTTTGGAGTCCGCGCTCCATTGGGGAGTCAGTCCATAACCAAATACGGAAGCCATGTAATGCTAATGAATCGAAAAAAGCAAAGCGAAACCCAGGCACATGACCAAAAAAAAAACCAACGGCTGGAATCGGTGGGGGGGGGGGGGGGGGGGGGTGGAGAGTGCAGAGGGGGAGGTAAAAAGTTGTAATAATTTCCTGTCTTTTTGATTTGCATGTGAAGTCTCCTCCAATCCCGACTCTAGAGAGAGACAGCAGCTCTTACTGGAGCCTTACTTAATCCACAAAAAAAAAAACAACAACAAAAACTACAGCCAAAAACATACAAAAGTATCTTGTGCATGTAATGCGATACATTTGCGGCCACCCACGCCGAAAAGAGCGAAAAGCGTGCAAGAGATGGAGATTGAAATTTATGCCGGACATGGACATTTGCCACCCACCAGATACCAGATGTTGACCCTCGAGAGATCAGCGAAGCAACATCTGTAAACTGCAGATACAGCTAGACATTGCCATAGATACAGATACAGATCTATAGATAGATTTCCAATAGATACATTTCCATAGAATCGTGTCCAATAGCTACGTTTCCAATAAATCAAAATCCAATAGTTACATTTTCAGTAAATTCATTTCTAATAAATACTTTTTCAGCGATAAATTACTAATAAATACATTTCCAACAATTACTTTTCCAATAGATAAATATTTAAAAAATATATTTACAATGTATAAATATATGTATGTTCAATAGACATACAAAACATATTTTCAACAGATACATTTCCAATAGATAGATTTAAAATAAATGCAGTAGCATGGGAAAATTGCCTAATAGATACATTTCCAATAGGTACATACATCTCGCATCTCTAGAGCTAATCAAATGGAAATGTAAGATATAGTTTATGGCAGTGAAAGTACTAGGCCGCATCCAGAAGATACATTTTCGTATTTGCTGCTGCTGCTTTTGGGTTGTTCTCTTTCTCGCTCGTTATCATCTAGTATCTTTAAGATGTATCTTTATGTCTCTCACGATCGCCATATCATTGTCAGTGTCAGAGGAAAGCAAATAAATGGGGATCATATTTTTTGGCACTGCCTTGAAGATAAGATGCGGCCCAAATTTCGTGGAGACACGGACGTGCTGTCGTCGTCGTCTCAGTTGTGGTTACAGTTCTCCATGGGACTAGATCGTGGATGGTGTGTTTGGATCCAAAATGGAGCAACAGAAGCCGCCTAAGCCACGCAGACGAAAGGTAAAATGGGATGGGATATATGTACATATGTAGGAATAATTAGAGATTGGAACTCCAATCCTCCGGATAATCGACTCCTCACTTATTCATCTGCGGGGGGTCGAGGTCAATCGGCAACCCCCTTTCGATGGCAGCACTCACTCTTGCCACTCAACGACTGACCCCATGCCCCATTCATCCATTCCGCAGGGAAACCGCTTTCCACAGGCAGGAGTTTTCTTTTGTCCGAGCCACAGATTTCACCGACAAACAGAGACGAGAAATTGCCAACTTAATTTACGGCATTGAACGATCGTCGATGGAACGGAGCGGAGCGGAGCTGAGCGGTGGGGGGGGGAGGGGACAGGGTCTGGAGGGGACTCCTCACGATCTATGCGATCTTCTGCTTTGTTTTCCTTCTTTTTTTCTTTCTTTTTTCCGCCACCACAGCCACACAGACACGGCCGATAAACATATTTTCACTTTCGGTTTTTTCGGTTTTCAATTTGTGTCTCTTCTCTGTTGGTGTCTCGACTTGGTTTCGTCTCTCTCTCTCTCTCCCTCTCTCTTTCTATCTATCTCTCTCTCTCTCTCTTTCTCTGTTCATCTCTCGTGGTCTCTCGGACACCACCAATAATCACAATAATCACGGGTAAGCGGGCAGTCAGTCAGGGAGCCGATGGCCCAAACAGGTTGGCTCTGAACTGGCCGCAAAAGGTGGCCGGATGCTCCACACTGCCTGTTGGAATTTTTTTTTTAATTTTTTTGGATTTTCGGATGCCCCGAACGAAAGTGAAAACATATTCGCCAAGAAGTCCGAGCAAGATCCCAGAGAAATGTGAAATAAAAATTGAATTTAAATAAATTTCATATGTTAATTGCAGGTGGCCCGTAAAAAAACATTAAACATCCGATCATCTTCTCTGCAGCTTCCACATCTTCCAATCTCAAACCCCCCCAAAAAAAAACTGAAATCGAAACTGAAACCGAAACCGAAATTTGTAAATTTCAAGTTTTTCCTTTTTTTTTTTTTTCTTTTTTTTTTTTTTTGCGAGTGCTGTGGCGGCGGCTGCGGCTACTTGAATGAATTAATGAGGGTCAAGATACTTGGGCTTTACTTTCGGGCTTTCGGGTTTAAACTTTTGCTTTCTACGGCATCGACACCTTGAAGCCGCCATGGAGCGATCGATGGAAACACACCGAGAGAGAGAGAGAGAGAGAGAGAGAAAGAAAGAAATGAAAGATCACCGAATGATTGGGTGATTGGGAGCCCGGACCTGTAAACGGCACGGCACGTGTCTCGATCGATCCACAGACAAGTGAAGCCTAATGAAACGCATTCATCTTTGGACTCCCATTCGACGGCCATTCGTGGAGGTCATAAATCATCCATCAGTAGTGCAGTGCAGCGCATCGCAGCGCAGTGCTCTTTCCTGACCTCCCCAGAGAGAGCAGCAGATGATGGAAGCACTCCAAAGAACTCCCATCCGCAGTGACCTGTATTTGATGATTATTCGGCAGAATGAACAGGAAATAAGTTTCCTTTTGCTTCGCTTCTTTCCGACTCTCGCTCTATCTCTCCCAGTGTGGCTTAGCAATACAAGTTGGGCTTTAATGCATGGCATAGATTTTGGTAGCTGACACCCTACATATTCCATATCCATGCTTCATATGGATATTCCAAAGTGTTATTTACTAATTTTTTTTGTGTTATTATTTGTAGGTCTTTCTTCCGTTGTTTGTTCTAGTGTCCATGGTAATACATGCTTAGATCTAATAAAAAACTTGACCATTCTATATTCCATGCACTCTAGAGTCTAGACATTCTTCCAATTCCGCAGTTCCGACTGCTGCTGCTGCTGCTGCTGGCAATGATCTCATCTGGCGGATTTGATCTCCAGCTCCCATTATGAGGTGGTTTCCAAAAGTATCTGCGAAATGCAGCCATCAATTACCTTTACTTCTCTCTCTCTCTCACTCTCTGTCCCCCTCCCCGTCATAGATATCCCCCCGCGTCATTTAGGCAAATTAAATTGCCAAAGAAAAAGCTCTCTGTGGCAAAAAAGAAACAAAAAAAACAAGGAAAAAAATGAATAAAAGAAACTGGTTTCTGGTTTCTTGTTTGTATCTTTATCTTTTGGTGGATTTGGGGGGATTCGATTTTCTTGAACTTTTCTTTTTCGGCTGCCGGCTTTTGTCTCTCGTTTTCTGTATCGTTTTGCCAGTTAGCTTGTTGCTTTTTGGTTTGCTTTTTTACATTGTTTTCGAATTAATAATTTATATCGGTTTTTTTTCCTTTTTTTTTTTTGTATAAAGTGCTCGCGGCGCACATCAATTGATTTGCCGGATTAGCATATAGATATATCGGTACAGATGCAGATACACTCGTATCTCCTTCACACACACATACATATGTATGTATGTACACTCTTAATTTGGTTTTTTTTTATTATTTTTTTTCGTTGATTTTTGACTCTGAAATATTATTTGCAATGAATATGAAACGCGTTCGCTGGCTGAGCAGCTAAACGGAGAAACAAAAAAAAAAAACAAAAAAACCAGCAATAACCGATGAAAGTAAAAGTTCAATTAAATAAAGATAAATTGCACAACAATTGTTGTCGCCGTCGCCGTCGCCGTTGCCGTCGCTGTTGCTGTGTTGAGATTGTTGTTGCGCGAGTATACCCTTTCCACTTGCAGGCAGGGTATCGTTACTCTTCAATGCACAATGCACAAAGATCAAACGAATACACATGCATGCACATGGACATGGACATGCACATGAATGTTTTGTATTTTTCGTGTTCTTGCATTTAGCTTTTTGGCCTGCGGCTGGCGTTTACTCGTAATTGCCTAATCTCTTGATCTCTTCTTTTCACTCACACGCACTGCATGCTCGTTCTCGAAATTGCTTCATTCCATTCGTCTCTCTCTGACATTTCTTCTACCCTTCCTCAAGGTATACTAAGCAAGGTAGGCTTATCGGCTCTCTCGCTCTCTGTGTAACTCCTTAAATTTCAGTCTGCCTGCAGCAGTTGTGAGCGAAGCATCTCCGCGGACGATTTTTCCGTGTTCTCTCCCAAAAAAAAAAAAAAAAAATTGTTAAAAATTTTATTATAAAAGAAATAAAATAAACATTATTTGCAATTTATAATTTTGTCTGTTATACTCATTATTTGCAAACGCATTACTCTTTTGAGACTCTTTCTCACAACGCATGTGTGAGTCTCTCTCTCTCTCTCTCTCTGTTGTCATTTTGAACAACTTCTTATTCCTCTCTATAAGCCTACCTTGTTTAGTATACCTTGCCCTTCCTTACAGCGCTCTCTCAGTGCCGAAAAGTCGCAATTGTTTTCTCTCTTGATCTCTTCTTTTCATCCTAGGAGCTAGGAGCACAATCTTCTGTTGCAGTTGCTGTTGCTCTGCCAGCAATGCCATTCATTCGCTCTCTCCCCCAATCTCTCTCTCTCTCTCTCTCTCTCAGCAAAAATTCGTCTGAGATGACGCACTATGGGTAGTTTTTGGTGTTTACATTTCAAAAGTCTGTAACTTTCCTTACTCTGGAGATAATGTCTTGTACGCATAATCTTTAATATATAGCCCTGCCGTTTAGATAACTATTTTATTGTTGTTAATAATGTTAATTATCCAAAGTTTTGTCCATGCACAGTGCGACGCTCGTTCACAGGGGACGACTCTCTCCCCTTAGGAACTACGGAATACAACGGGACTCTTTCTCTCTCTCTAATTTGTTGCGTAGCTTTTCTGTATTAACGCTTTTAGAATACTCCTTTTGCTAATGAAAGTATTTCGTGATAAAGCTTTTAGCTATATGTACGTATAATGATCAAGGACATGTGGTGGATAAATCTCAAGAAGTTGACTGCTGTCTTGATGCTTGAGACAGGGAGTTTCTTCGATCGATTTGAAAGGGTATCAAATGCTTCGACTTGGCAGCTTGCCATTCGTTCTTTTTCGTGTTGTTGCTGGTGGAAGTCAAACTCAAAGAAACCCTTTCGTTCTTCCCCAAGTCCCCAATTCCTTTTTCTGCAGGCTCTTTCTACTGAAAACGGGAATGAGACAACGTGAAATAAGAGGTATCCCCCACGTAAAGATGAGAATGCATCTCGCCCCCTACAACTAAGTACCCTTCCGAGTTAAGATCTCCATTCAAAAAACAGATCTCTCGATCTAAGGCTTAATTTGAAATTATAATCTCTCAATCTCTCCCCCTGAAGTCCTCGCTCTCCTCCCCTTTGTCGCACTCTGCTGTGGATTAAGTGCGAATTCCCTCGCGACATTCCATTCCATCGCCAACTACGGCAGGCAGCCCTCTCGCTTGCGCAAGCCTCTCCTCTGTAAAGAGAAGAGAAGAGTGGTGTAGAGTGGAGAGTGTACAGTGTACAGTGGAGTGCAGTGGAGCAGAGAGGTGAAGTGAGAGAACTCTGCACGATTCCGCACTTGTCCCGGTGTCACAGTCCGGGGGCTTGCCTGGACCTGAACCCCCAGCAACACCAGCAACATCAACAGCCACAGGCACAGCGAATAGCAACAACAAACAGCAACAATGTTTAGTAGCTGTGTGCAACACCAAGCCTAAATCAAGTTACAAGAATGCGGAATAAATGTCATGATGAAAATGTGAAACAAAGAGCGAGAAAAAGAAGAAAAAACATTTCACAAAAGGTGAACTTTACCGAAGTTTTCCATACCCTTCCATACTCCCACGACAACGGATAAGAAATACTCACATCGGTCCAAAAACACTTAGAGATATTTTTTTTTTGATTCATAGAATTCATAGAACTTGAAAGGATACAGATAGATAGTTTTCAACTATGATTTATCGATTTTTCTCCTTTTATTTCTATTCCATTATTTTATTTGCAATATTTATAGGGGTTTCTGCTTTTTTATTTAGTATTTTCGGGTATTTTCGAGATATTTTTGGTCTAGTTAAATCTAATTAAATATTTTTAGTATTTTCTAATATTTTCTGGTCTTTTTTTAATCTTAAAAGTGTTAATTAATTATATATGCCATTTATTTATACTTTTATACAAAGTATCTATGGCATGTTTCATCTAGTATGTTCTGGTATTTTTCTAGAATTATTTCAAAGTTTTTCAGCTAAGTCATAGTACCCTCCTCTATGAGGGAATCGAAAAATGTTTAACTCTGGGTGCTGTATCTAGGAGATACTCTCGACCACAAGAGACTCCCATTTCGATTTAGTTGGGAATCGCGATCTTAATCGACTAAACTGGTTTCCCCCCCGGCACCGGGCACCGGGCACCCGATGTGGATCACTCGGGGGTGTAGTATCTGTGCTTCATGACCAAACTTGCCTCCATAAATAAAGTTATTCCATAGATCTGTACTAAAATACGAGAGGGGAGGGGGGGTATATGTATATAGAACTTCTACTTCAACTGCCAGTCGCTGCTGCTGCTGCTGGTTGTCGTCGTGGGTCGTTCATTATGCAGTCAGAGAGGGGAGAGGGAGGGAAACATACGATTCCACGCACACAGCAAATATGTGCTTGAAAATGGCATAATTAATTGCTGTACTCAAAACCCCAGCCCACAGCTATTGCCACAGCCACCTCATTAGAGGGTAAAAGTGTCTTGAAGCCTTTTCATTTCAAAGTTCTTCCGTTTCGGCTGAAGGCTGAAGGTTACTCAGTCGGTGGCGTGGCGGCTGAGACGTTCAGTCGTCCAGTCGACCAGTCGATCATCCATCTGCTAATTGTTTGCGTCAAAACAGTTGGCCAATTAGGCCCATTATTGGATCTATAATTATTCGAATACCCCCATGCTCATGTGCCTCTTCTGGTGTCTGCTGTGCACCTCGCCTCATCGCGGTGCCCGTCCCTCGAGCATACATTTTGGTGGCCTCCTAAACTTTAAATGTCAGTCGAGTATTGCTGCCGTTCCCCCAGTCTCCAGCCTCCAGCCTCCAGTCTCCAGTCTCCAGTTCCAAATCCAGTCTTTGGCACAAGTTCCAGTCTTGAGAAAAAAAAATTACTTTTGAGAGAAAATTCAAACGGTTCTGGAAGGGCACGATCTTCATATGCCCCTGAGGCTTTGCTTCCCTTCAAGCGAATTAAATCCTTAAAATGAGATATTTCTGGTATGAATCACATACTTACGTTTCATTCAACAGGCTGATTTATTCATTAAAAACTTTAAAATATGCACGTTGATATTTTCAAGTGCAAAATTGAAGATCCATCAGATACGCATTACATACACTATTATTAGATTGTCAATCAATGTGATGGACCCATGCACACACTTCCTGATCGATCATAAGTCTGAGATATGTACATATATCTGCATTATCTGCAATCTACACTTGGACTTTCCATACTTTTTTGTTTTTTGGTTTTTTTGTTTTGGCGATGAGAGGCGGGTGACCGACCCTCATCATTTGATGTTGCGATTGTTGTAATCACAATTAAAAAGCACTTTGCCAATTCACCAAAAGCAACGTTGCTCGTTTCGGTTCGACAAGATGTCTGGATGGGATGGAGGTAGATGATTATCCAGCAACAGCGAAAACAACAACAAAAACGATGGACAATGAACGGATAAGCGGATAAACGGATGAACGGATGAAAGATGACCACAAGATGACATGAGACATGGGGAAAGGGCATGGCAGGGCATGGCCAGTGTTTTTGGCCAGACAATGGGCCAGCAGGTGGATCCAGAGGCATGCCCCCGAAGGCATGCAACACAGCCGCAAAACAACTTTATTAAGTGAAAGTTTTGATGCCCACAGCAGGAGATTAAAACACTTGCACTTTTGCATATGTTTTGTCCCCTCGCCCTGATGCGGGGGTGTTGGTAGGGGGGTGGAGCGGACTGACATTTAGTTGGGATTTTCCTTTCGAGCACTGATTTAAAATGGTTGTTGCCACACGGCTGCACCCACTTTGCTGGCACTGTTGCCCATAAATTCTCAAGAGAGATCCAAAGGGGCAATGGCTGTGGCTGTGGCTGCGGCTGTGCGGCTGTGTGGCAGGAGTTGACGCCTATTTGGTGGCTGAAAATATCAAAAGTTAGATAAACCAAAAAATATCAAACTAGAAACAGACCAAAGACCAAACAGAAAATACAGAAATAGAGAATACGGCCACAGTCACAGCCCAAGCAGAAATGTGGCCGAAAAATGTAAATGAGTCTCAGATTGCAGCAGCCTTCGCTCCGAAAAGATTGTGGATTTTGTGGAGGGTGCAGTGCAGTGCAGTGCAGTGTTGGGGCCAAATTAGTTAAGATCTGAAATGTTAGAACGGTGGAATATTGAAAGGAAAGTCCCCAGAGACCAAAAATATCCAAAAACCAAAAGACAAGAATCCGACACGACATCTCGTGCCCCAAAAACACTGCACACAAACTGCAATGCGATACGACTGAGAGACGTTTGCTTCACGAATGTCTTGATAGACTCTTTGGATAGGATCTCTCTGTTAACCATTGAATGGCGGAACATTGGGAAGTGCAACCCATGGAAAAACTCATGGACTCCCTCCTTGATGGAGGTGCCTATACGGTGTGAGCCATGGAGGCCCGTGCTCCTGGAGAGCTGTCTCTCTGTAAATCGCATCAGAACTTAAGCGACCTATGCAAGGACGCAAGGATCAAACGGACCGAACCAAAACCAAATTCCATATTTTTGTTCATTGATCATACATGGGAATATCCGATTCTGTGGGAACCAATTCTAAATGTATCCATTGAATAAACTACTTTTTTCTTAGAAGAAAATAGACTGAATGTAACCCATGCCGGAGTACAGGAAGGAGACCGTTGAAGGACCCATGGAAATGGCTAAACCCTCAGGAATGTGCTTGGAACCTAAGGGATTTCTTGCGTTCACGGTTCGGATGCATGAAGGGTGCTTATCGAGCACGGAGCCTCTCGTAAAAATACTGCATCCACCTGGAGAAGATTGGGTTTCTTCCCGTAGAAGAACAGCGTCAGGTGTAGGCTCAGGGATGGTGAGAGAGTTCCGCTTAAGGGCTGCGCATCTCCATAATGGTGACCCAGAAGCACCTACTGGGACAGAGCATCGGCATCCCGTACAAGCAGTGGTTCCATGTCTACTTCGCTATTTCTCTAATGCTCTTGGGGCTGAAGGAGAGTGCCCTTCTTTCCGTAGGATCGTGGGTGTAAAGCGGGGGGCTGTTTTGCTTTGTATTGTTTGACGTTTTTTTTGCAACATTCTCGTACAATACAATACGATAATTTCAGCACCCGCATGCCCGCCTGATTACTCGATTACTCGATTACACATTGACTTGCTGCTGTGTTGCTGTGTTGCTGTTTCTGTTGTGGCGTTTTCTTGTGGCCTGTTGTTGTTCAACTCGATCCCTCCCCAATGTCTGTGCTTTTTGCCTTGTGGCTTAGGGGCTTTCATTGTGGCGGTGCTCGATGGTGGTGCTAATGTGGTTGTTGCATGTAACCAACACCTTACAACACCTTCACCACGGTCCAGCGGCAATTGTGGAGGCCCCGCGCCACTGCCACGTCGTTCACGTTTGTTGGTTGCTCGAATGGAAGGACACCGTGCCATTTGATACCCTTTCTTTCCAGTGATACATAAATGTCTATATCTGACGATTTTAAGGGATTGTAAGGGGGGTCTATACCCTCTGACAAAGAGTATGGAAAACCGCAACAGAAGAAAAGTAAAACTGAAATATGAACAAAAACATATTTATTGTCTCGACTGCTCTGCTCTCCGTAAATTGCATCTGTAACTGTGTATCTGTGGCTGGCTGTCGCCTATACATACATACATATATATATATATCCATGGATCCCTCTCATCTATGCATCTGTGGGGGCAGGCGATTGGGGATTGCACTGCAATTAGATATACTTTGTTAGGCCCCAAGTCCCCATCTGGCGTTAGTTCCGCATTTTATGCCTCTCTCTCTCTCTCGCCAGGGTGCGAGGCAACAGGAGGAGGCAAGGCCAAACGATTCATTCATACATAAGTATGTATCTATGAGGAGACGATAGAGCTATAACTCTTGAATTAGTATCCAAAAATGTGTGTATCTTTATATCATACAGATACAGATACAGAGTTGAAGCACAGCCAAGAGATACTTACATGCATGCGGCTACACTCTTCCGATGCGATTGCTGCATTTCCATCCAACAGATGTCCAGATTCTTCCTTCGCCCCATAAATGATACTCGCAGATGTGGGAGTATCTGTCGCGTATTAGTCGTATCATCCGCTGCTATGCTGTCATCTCCTATTCGTATCTGTCAGATAGACATCCAACAACTTTTCTGCACACAATTTTCGCCTCTAACTAAACTGCAAAGAGCCGCCCCGCAAATGACAAAATACGCTAAAAAAAAAAAGCTTGACAATTATCGTGCACATGCCACAAATGCCACCAGATCCCCCTGCCCTCTATTCACATTTTCATGCCCCTCTCCTTGCACCCCCTTCCCCTCCTTCTTTAAGGCCATTAGTTTTCTTTCAGTTGGGGCCCGTAATGACTATTTTTGGACCGTGTGAGATTGTGATGTGATTGGGGATGCCTCTTGGAAAATGCATTTTGGCTGCTTGACGAGGAAAGCGCTGGTGCAACGTTGCGTATGATTGATGCCTGATGCTTGCCACATGCCACCAGCCAACACCTGTCCCCTGTGTCCGTTTTTGTGTGTGTGTGTGTGTGTGTGCACCGATAATTAACCAGCAGTCTCTGGAAAACTAGGTAAAGATGCGCTTAGACCCCAAAATAAAAAAAAAATAAAAAGGAAAAGTTTCTTCTTTCTGGCTGCTGGCTACTGCCACACAGCTGTGTGGTGGCTCTTGTGGCATGTGGCATGTGGCACTCTGCTGTGGCTGCTGTTGCCTTTCGACATGTTTTCTTTATTTTCCTAGGCATGCGGAAAAACTAGTTTTTGTACATTTTCGCTTTTCATTTTGGATGCAGCAGACATTGCGCCATTTGATTTTCCTCCCGCCCTCTCGGACTTCCTCGCTGTCTAAAGGGCAGCCGTTAATCCATTGGACCCACCGATGGATACCCTAGAGTCCAAAGCCTTATTGGAATGCCCAGAGAGGTTTCTTCCGGCAGGTTTCTTATGCCCTACAGAAATTGAAAAATATCTTGCATTGGCCATGGGAAAACGGTTTTCCACATTCTGGATTTCTTCTGCAGTTCACAGACTCTTTGAAATGGAAGAATGGAATTACAATTTCAATTCTTCTTAGAGCAAAAATATCTTTGAGGAAGAGTTTTGATGTCAGTAGAAGCATCTTTGAGAAAGGGTTTTACGCCTTGATGAGAGGCATGGAATGTCCAAAGGAATGTAAAGAATATTAAAAATATTCTTTGAAAAGTAAAAGTCCCTTGGAGGAAGAGTTATTCTCTATCTGGGGTAGAATGTAACCCTGGAAGGCTTCTATTCAGAGTACCTTTGGCTAAAGGGTTCTAGGGTTCAGACGGTGCCTTGAAAAGGGCAAATGCTTTCCCCAACCTATGGAAATAGTGGAAGTGTTTTCCTCATTCGGGATTCCTTCTTCATAGTGTCTTTGTGGAAATGGTCATCCAGAAGTTTTCTACTCAATGGATTGCACTGAAGACAGACTCTAGCGCCTCTTCCTACTGCCTTTCGCTATCCATACGGGTGTTCCAAAGTGCACAAACTCTTTTCCACAATCCAATCTTCACACTTCACATTGGCACAGCACACTTTCCTACTTTCCGGCTACCAATTCGTTTTCCTATAAAGTTATTACGCGATGGATGGCTGGAATAGATGAATAGATAGATGGATGGGTGGGTGGCACCCCCGGAAATGCTACAGTGGTTGTCTGTCTGGCTGTGGAGTGGAGTGGATTGGAGTGAAGTGGAGTGGAGTGGGGAGCGTGTGACAGTCACGGATACGGATACATGGATACACGAGACCCAGAAAGACAGGTGTGAAAGATTCCAACACTTTGGCATATGGGAAAATCAGTACAAAACCTCAAACTAATATTCATGATATTCAAGGGGCGGTAGACGTTTTAGTCTACGTGGGATTTGAGGGTGCAGTAATCCTCTAGCTCCTCCGTTTGGATGATTAAGCAACCTATTTTTAATGGTTTATTTGATCCTAAATTTTAGGGATTTGTAGATTTCCTTCGAAATAGAAGTTCAAGTGTCTTTTCGATTCCCCGTCACTTCCGGCAAGTTCTGGTGCTGGGGTAAGAGAATTGGAGCTGATTGTATCAGCAATTGAAGTTGTATTTATGCCACGTGAGTCTTTGTCAGGTGACTTTGATGAACTGGTGACCCCGACGATGAAACATTCTTATCAGTAAATGCATGCACTAGCCGTAGGTCGAATCCGTTCGAGACACCGCGGGCGGCGCTTCGTCTCACGAGAACCGCTGAGAACGCTTCGCTTTTGTTGTTGTTTGTTATTGCCATCGTTCGAGTAGGCCTGTTGTCCTTTTTTTTTATTTTTTCACAGCAAAGTAGTCCCGCACTCAAAGAGATCTATGTCAAATAATATAATTCTAGTGTTCTCCCTGCCCTTCCTCATTTTGTTCAGTATTAAATTCTGCCTCGTTCAGAGAAAAACAAATTTTGTAAACTCCTGATTCAAAAAAAAAAAAAAAATAATTAATTTCTAAAGCAAAATTTCGGAAATTTTGAACAAGTTTCTTATGTAAATTATAAAATTTTTTTTTTCAATTTTTTATTTTAATTTGGAAATTTGCAAATTTTTAAACTTTTTCTCTTGCTGTATTGAGGCAGCCTGGGCTTCAAGGATGACCAACAATCCTTGCTTTCATGGTGAAGATCCTGAGCAGATCGACAGTTGTGCAGCTGCAAGCGCTTGGAATGATTGGCTAAAGATCATTGAAGAGGAGCAGCAGCTGAAGAATGCACAGAACCCAGTAGAGGAGCAGCTGGCGGAGTTGGCTGAGGATCGGGAGCCAGTGGAATGGGAAGTGGAAGAGGCTTCTTTAGCTTCTGTCTTATCCAATGACAAGCTCCAGGCCAAGCTCCAGACCAAGCTACAGGACAAGCTACAGGACAAGCTACAGGACAAGCTACAGGACAAGCTACAGGACAAGCTACAGGACAAGCTACAGGACAAGCTACAGGACAAACTCCAGGACAAACTCCAGGACAAACTCCAGGACAAACTCCAGGACAAACCCCAGGACAAACCCCAGGACAAACCCCAGGACAAACCCCAGGACAAACCCCAGGACAAACCCCAGGGCAAATCCCAGGGCAAATCCCAGGGCAAACCCCAGGGCAAATCCCAGGGCAAATCCCAGGGCAAATCCCAGAGCAAACCCCAGGGCAAATCCCAGGGCAAACCCCAGGGCAAACCCCAGTGCAAATCCCAGGGCAAACCCCAGTGCAAATCTAGCGCCAAGCCCAAGAAGAAACCGAACGTCTCTTGGAAGACAGTTCGCCCAAAGACGACTGGTGTCAATTGGGTGGAGGTTCGCGGCTTTCCACGTCCGGCCCTCACCGAGGTTCTGCGCCGCTTCAATGCCGTTGGGACCATACTGAGCATGCGCCAGGACCGCCAGGGCATGCTTCTGCACTTCACCAATCGCGAGGGGTTCGTGGCCGCCCTCAAACTGAATGGCACATACATCGGTGCCTATCGTATGAGTGTGACAGCCCTACTGGCTGAGGAGGATCGCTGGGGCAACTGGGGCCATTGGGGCAGATTCAAGTTCAGACTGTTTCTGTTCTTCTGGTGGTCCATTGGCTACGTCAACGGACTCTGGTGTCACTGGTGGAGCCGCATTAATAACTGGATGACTTACGAGATCTTGGGGGCACACCTCCGAGAAGAGTGAATATGTTCTGTTGATTTTTAGTTCTCTAGTTTTTCGTTTGTTATTTTTTATTTTGTTCAGTTTCATATTTACATATTTTTAAAATTAATTTCAATTATTGTTAACCGCAAATATCTGTGTATTCTTTATTTGTGCCTCTGTTCTGGGCTTTGGGGCTTATTTATGAGACCTATTTCAACACCAAATCGATTCAATTCGCATCGCATTGAGAGTCTGATTTGGACCCACGCGCGGCTTCAAGCCGCATAAAGCGTGGGGCAACATATCAGAGTCGGATTCAGAGACTGAGACTGAGAAGCAGACGGACAGCCAGTACAGACACAGACACAGACGCTCAGTCTCAGACATGGGGCTGTCTGCTGTGACATGAAGCTGTAGCTGTGGCTGAAGCATTGACCTGATTTGTGACGACAACAACGGCGACAGCTGTAGAGACGCTGCGCCGGCGCTTTGGGGGACTTGGGGAGTGTGTGGCAGCCACTGGAGGCAGCAGGCAGTAGGCAAGAGGCAAATGCAGTCAAAACTGTGGCTAACACTTCAGTGGAGAATGAATATACACTCCACTAGTTCCACCAGGGGCGCCACTGTTCCACTTTCGTCGAATTGATCGTATGTTCCGATAACCGAAAGGATACATCTATTTCCAAGGAATGTTTCCAATTGTTTCGGGATGTTTCATTATGCAATCTAATATTAGATTCTGCATAAATATTACCATAAGCGAAAGGATAATTCTGCTTCGAGGAACACAAAGTGCATTTATAATAAAGAAACAGAAATATATATTGATCTTCATTGTATTTGAAGACTAAATCCTAATTTAAAATAATATTATTCGCTATAGAAATTTCTAATTGTTTGTAATGTAGTGGAAAATAGTATTATTCGCTGCGAAAATGTCCCATAAGTTTAAGGATTTATTCGTTTTGTAGCTTGATCTCTTGATCTCTTTTTGATGAAATACCAAAATGTATTGATTTCAAGTTTAAACTTAAGGGTCAATATACATATATTTCTTGCCTATCAATGGGATTATTTTTTGAGTGAGAGCAAAGAGCACCGAAAGAGCGCAAAAAGAACTCCAGAAGAGCCGCTTAAAGAAAAAAAAAAAAGAAAAAAATATATTACTCAATCAACCATTGAAACCATTGATAGACAAAGCAATTTCCACGAACCCCAAGACTGGAGAATGGTATGGCATGTGGCAACATGCGGCAAGCAGGCAGGCAGGCAGGCAGGCAATGAAAGTAAATTAATAAGCCATCATTAAAGTGGGGCTGCTTTGATTACGTTTTAAGTGTTTCCAATAGAGGATTGGTTGAGGGGCAGAGTGGCGGAGTGGCGGAGTCGGGGTGAAGAATTATACGGATTATGGGGGCTTATGAGGCAGGGTGCTACATATGTGGAGTATGTGGCATGGCAATCCAATTGTAATGCACAATTTGCATAACACACACAGAAAGACAGAAAGACTGAAGGAGAGCTGCAGCTGGCTCCTCTCCCACGTGAATATTTCTGTGGCAGTTGCAACATACATGAATGTATGTACGTATGTGCATCTCAGCCGAAGCGGGGAACAGACAGTTATGACAGTTGCAACAGTCGTATGAATGGATTTTTGTTTTGTTTCTGCGATTGTCCACCCCCGCAGAGACAGTAGAAGATAAATATCTGCAGATATTGAAACGATTATTAATACCCTATTTTTGTTCTCTATGGGTTCTTTGCAGACGCTACAGTCGTGTCCTTCGGTTGTGTGCATCAATGAGCCGGACACGCACAGTGCCAACAGCACGGAGATACTGCAGCAGACAACGCCGGAGAGTACTCTAGAGAAGAAGCAGGTCCAAGGAGGAGCAACAGCTAGCCTAAGTGGCAACTGTATTACAATAAATGCGGCAGCAACAGCAGCTGGAGGCACCTCTGCGGGAGTGACAAAGATAACGATAACTGGCGACAGCAGCAACAACAAGAACAGCAACAGCGGCAACAACAGCAAGAGCTCATACGAGAGTCATCCTCCCACCGTTCTGAAGACAAATCACAACAGCAGTTTGGTGTCCATCACGAGCCTAAACAGCTGCGGCGACCTCGGTTACAGTCGAGAGAGCGTTAGTCCAGAGGGGGGTAGCACAGCCACCCTGCCCCTGGGAGGAGGCAACAGCGGCAACAGCAGCCACAACAGCCACAATCCACACGGTAGCAGCGACACCTCATCGGCCAATTTCCAAGAACGTTTCGACTTTGAGCACTGGAAGGGATTACTCAGCGACTACAACTGTTTCCACAGTCTCTATCGGTATTGGAATCAGTGTAGCAGCAGCAGCAACAGCAGCAGCAGTGGCAGTGGCAGTGGCAGTGCCACTAAAAGGCAATCGTGCCACCCATTGGATGCTCAGTCACGCAACGATCATGCGCATGAAGGGAACAACAACGAAGCAGGATTGGGCAGCGGTCTGGGCAGTGGTTCATTCTACACGAATAATATACTAGGATACACCTTTGGATCCCTACCCTTTGGCTTTAAGCAGCAGCACTCGCAGCATCACTCGCAGCAGCAGCAGGACCTCGATAGCCAGAGCGGCAGCAGCAGCACTCTAGGATACAAGAAGTCCTCTTCCTTTTACCGCAGCGGAAACGAAACGCCACTCCAGAAACACTACAGACAACAGCAGAAACGAAAGATGCCCGTCTTTAGGGGCAGGAGAGCCTGGTGCGGGTGCTTCAAGGTGAGTGTAGTGCGGTGCCACTTGCCCCATGCCACATGCCCCCTAGATAGCGCGTGTGTGCAATCGAATCGAATTTGAGGCTAAAATCCACAAAAAGTCACGTGCGAAATGCTACACGAATCAATTTGCCAATTGAAATCGGAGTCCAACCATGTGACTTCACACTCCACTGTGCGGCTCTCTCTCTCTCTCTCTCTCTCTGGGAAAATCACGAGTCAGCAAATGGCAAGTTGCATAAGAGAGAACCACAAAAGCAGAATCAGAAACAGAAAAAGAGCCACAGTCAAAGCGAAAGCGATAGTGCCAGAACAAAGTCGAATACGAGCTATGCCTTGGTATCACCATACCCTCCACTCGATTGGAGAACCACAGGGGAATACTTCTCATGGGAATGGGCTGCAGCATTTCAAGCAGCCCTTCAGAAACATTTGACCCCACAGAGGCACTCCAAAATCCCATTCCCCCAAGATAACCCAAGAGAAGCTCCCTCCCCTCAGTGGATGATGGGCTCGGGATTGAGTGTCACTCTTAGTCGCTTTTAGATCTCTTAACAAAAATCTCTTATTCAATTTAAATCGAGGGGAAAGCTGTAGAACTCTTGATTTCAATTCGCAAACAATCGCTCTCTCACTACATCCAGGCCTACATAGCACTCTCTTTCTTTCACCCGAAACAACTCCAGAGACCGATGAGCGTTGCTGCACGTACGATACGGAAGGGATAGAAATTTAAAGATAATAGTGGATAGATACTCGTAGATGATTGGTGGTCCAAGCGATAGACAAAGAAAAAGACCAATGGGTGCAGCGTGTTTCACGTTGAAAGGGTGCAAAGGATAGGATAGATATTATAATGATTACATTGTAAAGTTCTTCGTTTAGTCCTAGCTTTTTCAAGAGTTCTGAAGATCTCTGTGTCTGTAAATATATGTGTAGCTTTATCTTTCTTTTAGAAGCCCAACTTCTTTTTGGCATATCGCTCAGATTTATGAAGATAATTTATGCTCTGATTCTCCTCCGATTAGCCTTGAACTTTTAAGTTTATTCCAAAAATAATTACATACATATATGCCTCCAGTAAGCCTCCGATTGTGACTCAGAAGACTATCAGAAGAAGAATGTTTCTTCGAAATACCATTGCAGCATCTAAAAATACTTCGATTCAATACAATTAGAATCGAAAGTTTCCCAGAAGAACAGAAGCAGATGCAGACTGCCCCATCAGCCGATGAGCCGCTTTCTTTGCCCCGCTGGCATCGACTTCGGTGTCCGGTTGCAAGGTTGTCTTGATTGTTGCAACAAACGGAGACTTCTAATTGGACATGCACCAATTACGAGACTGTCTGTCTGTCTATGGGCTTCGCTTGAACGCCTCTCTCTCTCTCTCTCTATAATACAATCAATTCTAATACAATCTTCTATTGCTCCTTCCAGGACGATGAACCCCCCGAAATCTGCGTGGTGGAGGGGGCCTTCACCCTGCAGACCCTCACGCCCACACAGCCAATGCCATCGGTGGATGAGCTGGACACCAAGTTCGCGGAACTGGTCGAAGAGCTCGATCTGACAGCGCCCAACAAGGAGGCGATGCTCAGTCTGCCAGCGCAGAAAAAATGGCAAATCTACTGCTCCCGCAAGCAGCCGCTGGACTCGATTGATGGCCCCGATGGGCCCTCGGCGCTTGCCGGTCACCAGCCCCCGACGGCCGAGCACTATATCGAGCGGCTGAAGGAGCTGGTGGTGCACGTATCCCTCTCGCCGGAGGACTCGCCCAGCCATGAGGGGGCCAGCAATCGGCTGGACAACCATGCGGCCCTCGTCGATGCCCTGAAGACGGCGCTGCGCACCTCCACGCACAGCTTTGTGCTCCGCTTTGTGGAGCTGGACGGACTGCCGGCGCTGCTGAATCTCCTGCTGCAGCTGGACATACGTGTGGCGAACAGTTCGTTGCATACGAGTCTCATTGGATGCATCAAGGCGCTGATGAACAACTCGATGGGACGCGCCCATGTGCTGGCCCATCCCACGGCCATAGATACGATTGCACGCTCCCTGGCGGCGGATAACATACGCACGAAAATAGCGGCCCTGGAGATCCTGGGAGCTGTGTGTCTGGTTCCAGGAGGACATCGAAAGGTGCTGCAGGCGATGCTGCACTTCCAGGAGTTTGCCACAGAGCGCACGCGTTTCCAGAGTATTGTCAATGATCTGGATCGTTCGACCTACGCCTATAGGGACAATGTCAATCTAAAGACCGCTCTGATGTCCTTTGTGAATGCCGTCTTGAACTATGGCCCCGGGCAGGAGAATCTCGAGTTCAGGCTACATTTGCGCTATGAATTTTTGATGCTGGGCATCCAGCCGGTGATTGACAAGCTGCGGACGCACGAGAATGAGACGCTAGACAGGCATTTGGTGAGTGCTACGACCTCCCTTTAGGTGCTCTAGTGCTCCAGCTCTGGTCTTTACTAATCCGTTTAACCGCACTTTTTCAGGACTTCTTTGAGATGGTGAGAGCGGAGGATGAAAAGGAGTTTGCCCGTCGCTTCAACGAAGAGCATGTGGACACGAAGAGCGCTGGGTCCATGTTTGAGCTGCTGCGCCGTAAGCTCAGCCATTCGCCAGCGTATCCCCACATGCTGTCGCTGCTGCAGCATATGCTGTTGCTACCCTGTAAGTGCCACGACCAAAAGCGCCTCGAATCTCCAGCACCAACTAATCTCTGATCAATCCAATCCCCAAACAGACACGGGCCACTGCACGGAACATTGGCTGCTGATTGATCGAGTGGTCCAGCAGATTGTGCTGCAAGTGGAGCAGCGACCCAGTAGCGACCTCATACCCGATCCCTTGGATGATCCTGGCAAGCAGCTGAAGCTGGCCAGCGAGTCGCCTGTCCATGATCCGGATGTGGCACCGCTGCAGATCGATGTGGGCAAGCTGGTGCGTCTCCTGGTCAAGGAAGAGCAGCTCACGCAGGCCCGCAAGCGAGCGGATGAGTTGGAGCGCGAGAACTTTGAAGTACAGTCGCGCCTGGCCAAAAAGGAACAGGAACTCGATCTGCGAATGCAGGAGAAGGAGGACCTGGAGACGGGCCTGGCACGCATGCGCGAGCGTCTCGAGAAAGAGTCCGCCCAGCACTCGCAGGCCGTGCAGCGGGCCCAGAGTGCCGAAATGAAGGCCGAGGATCTGCAGCATCGCCTGCACAACGAGCAGCAGGAGCGGGCGCGTCTCGAGCGGCTCGTGACCGAAGGAAGCATACCCGATGACCAAAAGGTGGCTGGGTTGACAGGTTGCAATGGTGCTGTGTCCCCGCCACCACCGCCACCGCCGATGCTGAATACCATTCCACCGCCGCCGGCACCGCCAATGGCGCCAGCAATGCTGCCACCGCCACCGCCGCCATGTCCGGGTGCCCCACCACCGCCGCCCAGCATGACGCCAGCGAGTGAGTTCGACCGAGCCTCTTGAGCTTTGCTAAACCACCTCTTTTCTTCCAGCACCTGTGGCCCCCAAGGTGGAGCTACCCAAAAAGAACGTACCACAGCCCACAAATCCCTTGAAGAGCTTCAACTGGTCCAAGCTGCCGGATGCCAAGCTGCAGGGCACTGTCTGGAGCGAACTGGACGAAAGCAAGCTGTACAACAACATGGAGCTGGAGTCGATAGACAAGCTCTTTTCGGCCTACCAAAAGAATGGAGTGCCAGTAAGAGTCCTTCTACCACTTCTGCTTCATCTACTCTAATACTGCTCTAAACCCTGATAGGCACACGATGGCTCATACGAGGATCTACGACCCACTGGACAGAAGAACAAACAGAAGGTTCTCTCAGTGATCGATGGACGCCGAGCCCAAAACTGCACGATTCTGTTGAGCAAACTGAAGATGAGCGATGTGGAGATATCCAAGTAAGGAGGAAAACAGAACCCGCTCCTCAAACTTGATCGTTCCTTATTTATCCTTAACTTTTACTTCTATAGAGCCATCCTCTCAATGGACTGCAATGAGCAGCTGCAATTGGACATGGTCGAGCAGCTGTTGAAATTCACGCCCTCCGCCGAAGAGCGGGCTTTGCTGGACGAGCACAGCGAGGACATTGAATCGCTGGCACGAGCCGATCGCTTTCTCTATGAGATATCCAAGTGAGTGGACTCTCCGCGACTCTGAGAAGCAGCCAAAAATCGTTTTATTCATGCCTTTCCTCCCACAGGATACCCCACTACGAGCAGCGTCTCAAGAGTCTGCACTACAAGAAGCGTTTTATGCTGACCGTCAACGATCTGACGCCACGCATCAAGAGCGTGATGGAGGCCTCACGCGAGGTGGCACGCTCTCGACGGCTGCGCAAGTTGTTGGAGCTAGTTCTGGCATTGGGTAGGATATCCTATGATCGCCTTAACATACTGATACTATTCAAATGCTCCCTTCCTTTTAGGAAACTACATGAACCGCGGGGCTCGCGGCAATGCCTCTGGTTTCCGTCTGGCATCGCTCAATCGTCTGGCGGACACCAAATCGAGTGCCGCCAAGGGCACAACGCTGCTCCATTATCTCGTGCAGGTGATCGAGAAGAAGTTCAAGGATCTGCTGAAGCTGGAGGATGACATACCGCATGTGCGCGGTGCCTCGAAGGTGTCGCTTGGCGAGATGGACAAGGATATACAGATGCTGCGCACCGGTCTGGCGGATGTGGCCCGTGAGATTGAGTTCCATCGGAGTTCGGGTCCCGCACAGCAAGGGGATCGCTTTCTGCCCGTGATGCGGGAGTTCCATGCCCAGGCATCAGTTCGTTTTGCCGAGCTGGAGGACAAGTTTCAGGACATGAAGACGCGCTTTGATCGAGCCGTCCGTCTGTTCGGTGAAGATGGATCCGTGCTGCAGCCGGACGAGTTTTTTGGCATCTTTGATTCGTTCTTGGGAGCCTTTGCAGAGGCGCGTAACGACAACGAAAGCTTCCGCCGACGGCAGGAGGAGGAGGAGAAGCGGGCTAAGCAGGAGGCCGAGCTCAAAAAGCGGACCATCGATCGCAAGAACAAGACCGGCCTCATGAGCAGTGTTGCCCGCAATCTCGGTCTGAAGTCGTCATCACCCTCGAATGGAGGCGACTCCCCGGGCAAGGGTGGCGGCGACAACAAGGGCGAGTTCGATGACCTCATCTCGGCTCTGCGCACGGGCGATGTCTTTGGAGAGGACATGGCCAAGTTTAAGCGATCGCGCAAGGCGCGTGTACTGAATGGTGGCTCAGGAGCGGGAGGTGCCACCGGCAACACCTCACCGCCAAGGCATGGCAGCCTGCAGCGCGAGGAGAGCGGACGTGAACGGGAGCGCACTGTGAGGCGTCAGTAGAAAAGAGATTGGATCGATTGTTGATCGATTGGAATCGATTCTCGCGTTTCCCCCGCGATGTAAAGGTTTTTTTTGTCAGAAATTGAGCGCAAGTATTTTTTTTCATACATCGTAAAGACATTTTTTGTAATTATTTATATACGATACGATATACTTATACACCTACATATATAGCACATAATCTAAACCTAAATCTCGGCTAATGCAAGCGTGAAACCAAATTTTTTTTGTACACAAAAATCGAACAAATCGAAGCCTAAATGTAATTTAAAGTCTAAAGTTAAAAAAAAAATGTTATGTCGTGGCGTACCTTGGAAATTGTAATTGCATCTTTGTATTTGTATCTGTATCCTTTGCATTGCATGTATGTATGTACACGTGTATACGTATCCCCATATACCATATAGTGTTATATAGTGTTATATATATATATATATATATATATATATATACATATGTATATCAAAAGGACGAAACGATTTAACAGTGCTCCCATTCTACAAGATAGACACTACACTACTCACCTCCCCTCAACTCCCATTTCCTTTTGTTGTGGTAGGAGCTTTTGTTTGTTGCATCCCCCAGTGGCATCCCAAAAGAAATAAGGAGGAGCTGCCATAAAGTCATGTTCATAATTAGGATTTACATATTGTTTATTGTTTTCATTTCTCGATTATGTTTTTTTTTTGCACGAGATCCCAGCCACGTACACACGTAACACATAATAAAGAAATAAATACGGCTGCCGCCACCTGCAGCGGCATCTTTTTCTATTGACAACATACACCCCTCTAACTATTAACAAATTATTAGAATAATAAAAACAATTATTGTGAATGTAAAATAAATCAGTAAAAACAGCGCTGTTTGCTTTTTGATTGTTCGATTCGCCTACGACCAATGTAATGAGAGTGAGTGAGTGAATGCGTCCAATAAACTACAGAACATTTTCCAAGGCGCCGTATATTTTTTGGGATCATTCTTTTTAGGCATGGAAAAGGAATTCCATTTACTTTGATCTTTTACTCAACGGATATATAAGGATGCTTCCTTTAAAAGGGAATGATGTAGGATTCGATCCAAGCCACTGGGAGACGAAACTCCAACTTGGTGATTCACCTGGACTTGTAGGGAAAGAGATGTCAATTAATGACAGAATAGCCCACACAAAAATATAACTAATACTGCTTGTAAGACGGCGCAATAGTAAGGCATGTACGAATCAATGGATATTCTTCTAGGCACCACTTTCTGTTCACAGGCAACGCGTGACGAACAAAATATATGAGGGTTTTTCTTCTCGCCTCACCCACTGCATTGGGAGTGTTCACAAGTGTTTAATAGGTCATGAAATATATAGAAAAGTATTGAAAATATAAGCGACGGAGTAATATAGTCTAATTTTTAATTGAATCGATAGATCGAAAAGTAGCAGAAAAGGAACTTGATTTTTATAAAAGTATATGTACATATATTTGGGTAATTTTGAAGCGAGTAGATTTATTGCATTATTTTTAAATATTTAAAAAAAGGTTAAAAATTTCAGTCGAATTTCAAATATATTCATGTTTCTACACGGTAACTACGTGCTAACTACAAATTTAACTACACCTGAATGTGTCTGTCATCTAAAAATATGTAAGAGATCGATGTCATTTAAAGTTCCCATTGGCATTTGATATTAAGAATAAATATTTAAATACTAAATAGCATTTGGAAATTTGCAGTTATTAGATCGCATCACAATTGATGCAATTCCTACTTAATTGCTAAAAAGGAAATGAGATTTTCATGTGATCGTCTCCCCACAGATTAAAATAAATGAAGCTGCCTGAAAGTATGCTGCAAATAATTGTGAAGACCATGGAAGTGTAAAATTGGTTTAATGTATCAATACATATTTTATGTAATATAGATACGGATTTTTGTTGCATTCCGATAATCGTATACATTTTCAGTTTGAGTCCGAAATTGATTTTATTTTTTTATATTATTTTTGTATCTTTTCTCTCTATGAATTAGTTCTTCTTACAAAATATAATCCTAGCTCCATATCATTTGTTTTTGACAATAAGACCAAAAATATTCAAACAATTTGACATTCCCTCTAACTAACCTAAAGCAAACCCAAAACAAAAACTCATTTCCAAATAAGAAAAATATAAATTTGGATGAACCCCAGCACAAATGAGCTACCCGTCAAACCTAATATCCTACCGCTATATCTAAACCTAGAGACCAGACGTATGGTCATGATGGTCAGAGGACAGCTGGAAAGGGTGGCTTCGGCGCCTTCAGCAGCTTCCTTGATCTGGAACAGTTTCTTCAGTTCATCCTTCGCCGTCCGTCGACAGCCTGTCGCTTGACCTTCTTAGTCTTCTTTTCCTTGGCGAGTTCCTTATCACTTTCGTCAATCTCCTTTAGGAGCTGTACGATAACATCACAATTGGACAGCAATTCCATGTCGTCGGCGCGTTCCAGGTATTCAGGAGAAAGTAGTGGTTTCCCGAGGCTGTGGTGCATCTCAATGGGAGTTGGCATGTCCTGGGCGCTATTGGGGATATAGTATTGGGGAGAGATTAATTGTTCCATGCCACTGTTGTGCATCTTAATGGATGTCTGGGACTGCAGCAGCGGCTTCAATATCGGCTGCAACATGTCGAATAGAGGAGGCATATACGGCAAGGACTGGCGCTTGTGGTTCTGCTTGGACGAGTGCATGGAGTGGCCGCCATGTCGTCCGTGCTTGGCAGCGTTCCAGAAGGGAAGTCCAGGCATATTTTGCGGCACCATTTTCGGTTGAGAGCGTTCATGGGGTTTCAACTGAACGCTCTCAATCACCATGTTGGGGGCCACCATTTCGAAGAGCTTCATCTCAAAATTGCCATCCGGAGAAACTAGCTTGTTGACGTAGACAAACGGCGAGGCATGAGGAGCTGTGGCGGTGTCCATAGAGGAGGATGAGAAGGGATGCATGGGGTATTGGCTAGGCATCGGTGGTTCTGTCTTCATCAATTTGTGGCGGTGCAGTAACGGTTTTACAGACGAAGCATGGTGGTCGTGGCGGTGGCGCTTTTGGCGTTTATGACGATGAGCCGAACGAGGCTTTGGGGCGTCATGCAAGTCGAGCAATGACCCTGCCTTCCCCATCGATAAGCCCCATCGGGGCTTCTCGATTATGGGCGCGAATGTGAAAGCCATTGTGCCTGTAGGGGCGACGCAAGGTGTTTTGTATTCCTGGGCAGCCTCCGGGCGAGTGGCTGTCTTGACCACAGATGGGGGATTGCCTGTAGCCGTAGCCGTGGTATTTCCGGCTGCTGCGCCGCCTCCTGCTTGAGTTATTCCAATAAATGATCCCATAGTGGATGCCACAGTTGTGGCACTGACCTCCGCATCGGCATTTGGGCCACGGATATCCGAGCGCTTGACGCGCAGGCCTTGACCCATCCGTGGTTGCATCATCGCAGCACCTGAACACACGCGCATAAAATTAGTTTCACTTTAAGACAACATCCGTAGGGCAGTCTCTATACTTACACGTGAAGATCAGCAATATATTAAGCTTGTACATTATCAAAAATTATTTTGTTATCGTTTTAAGAGCTCTGCAAAAATAGAAAAAAATTAACTTTAAATAAAAGTAACAACAAATTTGAAAAAAAAAAGTATGTCCCTAAAAAATGGCACAAAACTTTCACAACTAATTTTGAAATTTTAATATTTTATTTTTGTACCCCGACTCACTTTTATTTACTCGACTGGGAGATGTGCTAGGCACAAAGTTAGAAATAGGAATGATTCCAACTGACTCCTGCTCTTATTCGTAGCAGGGCTTCGACAGGAAGGTCGAGGGAGCCGACAAAAGGTTACTGAGACCCGACAAAACGAAAAAATGTGCAGCATTGGGATAGAAACAAAACGAACCTGTATGTCCAATTGATAATCATATATTCGATGCTTTTCCAGTTTACACAGCACATTCACTATCTCTTCATTTAGCTCCCCTTCTGGAGACGCCCACTACCACTCTATCTATTGTCTGTGCATTTCTAAGTCCACCATCCGAGTCGCCTGCATTCCACAAACATAAAGAACATATTCTTATTGAAAATATCTAGAAATTATACGCAAATCGCGCAGAGATGCGTCGTTCAGTCTGGCAGCACTGTGCGCACAGCAAGATTCTCGACTGTTAACCTATCGATAGTGATTTTCTTAGCACCACACCAGCAAACGCACGCGCAGCATTGGCATTTGAAAAATTTGGATCGTTTTTATTTAGTAATGGAAGAGCATACCCTGATTCCGCCGATTCCGACTCCGGCCGCAGCTCCAGTTCCAGCTGCTGTTTCCACTCCCGTGGCCGAGAGTCTAGTCAATCTGCCGAAGTACATCAACGAAGAGGCTGTCCAGCATGAGTACGAGGTCAACAACAATCACATAAATTTGGAGGTCACATTAGAGGCCCACTCGATAGAGCTTCTGGACTCGTCCAACGATGAGGATTGGACTTGGATTGAAGACGAAGACGAGGACGAAGACGAGGACGAGGAGGACCAGTACCAAGATGGCTACCACTAGGCGAGCACCTTTGCTCGCAGCTTAACCCATTGCACCGACTCTATGGACTATCAGCCCAAGACCCGCCCACCGGCCATGTCGGAAGGCAGCAATCCTGAGATGTTTATTCCAGATATAGCAACGCCATTATAAAATCTTACCGCCTGATACATTTTAATTAAAAGTAAATTTAGTGTAGAAAAAACATGAACAGGAGAAAATCAGGGAGGAAACCATCGCATATACCGATTAATCGACAGTGCTAGTCGACAGTCGCGTTCCCATCTCTTGTTTCTACTGAAGGGTTGCACTTCTGCACGTGCGTAACGTGTTGTATTCCGTTGATTAAGTAATTGGTATCCAATTTTTAGTGCACACGTGCCTCGAGCCTTGTGACATCTTTTGCATAATTTGGTGAAGAGCTCGGACGGACTGTCACTCAACTTCGCCTGCTGCAATCTTCTTCTACTTCTGGCCAAGAAGATTACACAGATTGTTTAGGAGCAACAGCCACTGGATGAAAGTTACCTGGGCCAGCGTTAATCACAGCGTCTTCCTTACTCGCTTCGAGCCCTTACTGGGGTATGTATTTCCATCCGTTCTCTGCCGCTACAGCCGAGACCAGAACGTGCATTTTTTGCAAAATCCAGAATAAACTATCATTAGCGTTTAAACGGCCATGCATTTTGGGCGGATGCAGAACCAACCTAACATCTACAGAATCTGCACAACGCCAACCTGCTCTGCCTGCAATGCGGATCATTGGAGTGCCCAAGGACCAACAGGGCTGAGTTGACGGTGTTTCAGGGTCAATCTCCTTGCAATTCAGTGGATATATCTAGCTGATCTTGAATATACTCCTGGACCGTCCTCAAATATTTCCTGGTGGATAGGAAAATCCCAGCGATAGGCTCTCGTACGGCAAGCGTAGAAAAGCAAGATCCTGTGTGTACTTATGTAGTTTTGTACACAAAGACACCCCAAAAGCATGCTACAAAAATATTTATATATATTATATATATTACGTATCCGCATATTGGACCCTGCTGGGTATTTTCTATTTTCTTTTGCACACAAATATACTAAAAAAGAGGGAAATGAAAAATTCTGAGTGTGATTTATTTGTTGTGCACCGCCTTCGCGTCAGCCTCAATGGATTCAGTCCTAATTTTGGCTCTGGTGGTCTTGGCGACCTCATTCTCGTCCTTAACAAGCCACTTGCTGATAGAGAGCCGACCCTCTAGATCGGCGGGACTGAGACGGAGCTCGAACTCCTTGTATTTGAGCTGTCCGGGTGCCGATTGGTTGAGACCGAATGCCAGTAGCTCCAACAGAGGCATCTCGGCTAGATTGCCGCCTCGGTGCTCGATCAGAGTGCCCAGGAATTTACGAAAGTCCTTGATCAATATGTAGCCTTGGTTCTCCGTATCGATCATCTGGCACAGCAGACGTATCTTTTCGGCGCGTCGATGGGGCGGTGGCCCATAGTACTCCATAGTCTGGGTGAATATGAACTGTGGCACCAGGACGGTGGCACAAGCCCCCACAAATTCGCCAAAGGACAGAGTGGCGGTTCCGCAGCGGCGGGGGAAGAAGCTGTCCACGATCTGGCGGTGCAATGGATGCTGGACAAGCTGCGGTATGCGCAGCAGATCTGTTGGCGTCAGATAGCCACGACGCTGGCGATCTAATGACTGAAAACGGCTATAGAGCTGCGCCAGCTGTGCGTACGAGAGTCCGGTCTCCCGCTGATGCTTCGCCATCTGATCGGGGCTGAGCGAACGGCTGCCCATCGTTCCCATTGTGATGGGCAGAAGATCTGTAGATCTTCTAGAGCTGCTGCTGCTGGTACAGCTCCAGCTCCAGCACCTTGTGATTGTGATGTAAGCAAACGAAAACTTGTTTGTGTCACCTGTTCTGTTTTTCTATTTATATTTCTGTTTCTGTTTGTGAAGTTCAACATAAATTTCATGGGACACTATTCCGCCTGGTTTCTTCGCTTTCCTGGACTCCAAAAATGGGGCCATAGTTGTCCGCACATTCGGCTGTGCTAAGGTTGGACTCTATTTCTGCACTGGCGGCCTTGAAAGCGGAAAGAAATCGGTATAATGGGTAAGCTCTCTCTCTCTCTCTTTCTCTCTCTCTCTCTCTCTCCTGTGGCATTATTATTTTACGTGTCATTTCCATTTGTTGACTTTTGCCAAATGCCGCATAAATCAAAACGGAGGCGAGGGCTGTCAGGGACCAGGGATCTGGGAGGTGGTTGCGGAGAATATGTACTTCCGTGGGGCATCGTCGCTGTTGACGCACTATATTGGTCTCTGCCTCTTCCTCCATAGATAGAAAGAGAACGATGAGGATAGGAGGATAGGAGGAGACGCCTAGCCAGCCACTGTGCGTGCGCCACTCTGTGCCACTCTCCCAAGTGCGTGGGTCTTTGGCCAGCTGCCAGCTGACAGTGATGCCTGTCTGCCCCCACCATCTCCATCTCCCTCCCCCTCCGCCTGGGTGCCTAATTGGCCTGCTTTCGTGGCGTGGTGTGGCGTGGCGTGTCTGTCCAGCGGCAAGGCCGGAGGGCAAGGCTAACAAGCTTAGCGGGGATTCTGCCGCAGCCACTTAGTGGGACCTGCTGCAACCTATTGAGACCAAAAGCAGGAACATGGTACACTGTCCAAGCTATTCTAGGGGTCACAGTTCACAGTTCATCAAGCCCCACGCGACTTCTATTTGGCCTACATGTGAATTACGAATATGGTTTACATATAGAATCGCGCGATCCGTGTACCACTAAAAATACATCGGAAAAATCGTCGTCGTCTCATTCGATTGCCAATTCCACTTGCAGGCTGAGTAATGCGCCGAAATGTGAAATGAAAAGCGAACGTTTCGGCAGCAGCATCTCGGCATTTTCTTTGGGGAAAATAAAACCGAAATGAAAATATGAAAAATGTGCGGCACATGCCGCCGGCTGTGCCGCCGCCCCGCCCCCATGCCACCATCACTCCCAACTGCTGCCGCTGCCTGCTTGCCAGAGAGAGAGAGAGAGAGACAGAGAGCAAACTCGACGAGTGTCAAAAACGCGTCAAGATCAAAGCGAGCGCCGAATGCAACCATAAATTGGCCAACACTAGAAGACAGCAAGGAAAACCATTAGCCATACCATACCCTGCCGAATGGATGTGTGGGATCTCCCTCTGTACTAACCCTGAAACCCTGAAAGTGGGGGTGACACGATTACGATTCATTATGGCAATTATGTCTCGTTTGGTGTTATTTGTACCAGCCGAAAGGCTGAATTTGAATTTGAATTTGGCCTTAATTGAATTTGGCCATTCCATAGGTGGCTTTGTCTGCTCCCATCACTGTTGTTGCACAGGTCTGTCTTAAGGTTCCTCCTCAACAGAATTGGCCATTCCATAGGTGGCAGGTGCCACTAAATATCTCTTAGCCCTCACGGATTTCGCCATGTTGCAGTGGCCCTGAGGGAGAAGGGGCTTCCATATACATATGTACATACATACATACATATTATACATTGCATTAGGCATCATACATACCACTTTTTTGTGTGCCTTTTTGCAACAACAGGTGTGCACAGTTCTCGACATGAAATGTTTCTCCTTTCGCATGAAATTTTTTCGATTCGTACAACAATTTGCTGCACGGCGTGGCCCGGTTTTGCCATATGCCCCCAATGCCAAGGGGCAATGATTCAGGATTGGATGGGATGGGTATGAATCAAGATTGGATGGGGATGGGGGATGGTTATGGATTGGAATTGCAGATGCGCCGTCATACCGCATAATGAGACAAATTTAATGCATTTAAATGAGCTCGATTAGTGACGGCGACAGAGTGAGAGTGTAGCCCTTGCCAGCGACATCCCATCCCTGGCAGCGCAATAATCGGTGAAAAGCCACAAAAGAATCGAGCCAAAGTAATGTTATCGATGCTGCATTCTTCTCAAATGCACCTGAAACACGATAATTAGATTCTGTGTGCAAGAAGGAATAATTGCCTGCTTTTTTGCTCGTCTTTGCGCTTGTGCAACCGCAAAAGTTGGGTTATGTGAAAAGTGTACAGTTTTTGATGTGAAAAAGCAAACAATTAGATCAAATTGGATGAATCACATACCGAAAACATTTGCGCGTGCCATTTTTTGTGAAGAGGTGTGTGAAAATCACGAACTTTTGTGAAGATTTAAAGGTAAGGTGCTGCATTGTCTCCTCCACTTGTCCCTAGAAGTCCCACTTTATTGTCGAGGGCTAGAATTGTTTTTTGTGTGTACTAAACAGTGTACTAAAGAGAAAGCGTGGAAAAAGAAAACCGGCAAATATAATTATAAAATCAGGAATCTTACACACACAAAAAAAAGCAGTGAAAATTAAATAAAATCTTTTTTGATGTGTAGTTTGAGGTTAAATTTGGCTTGTGTGAAATGGGTAGACAGAGAGGCAAGAGAAGAAAAAAGAGCACGTAAGGAAAGGATCGAAAGAGTACACGAAAACTTCCGTACGCAAAGGGAAGGGAGTGTAAAATGTATGTGGTATTTTTTCTGCCGCTGCTTCTGTTTGTCTGCGTCTGCGCCGCCTTCTCTGTTTCTGGTTGTGCTCCCTCCCTCCACGCCATCATCGCTCATTACTGGGACACAAAAAAACAGAAATAGAAACAATATTAATATAATAATCAAATCATTTTAAGCGCCTCTCAAGGTTGTTCGGCATGTATGCGTTTATGTGTCTGTGTGTGTGTGTGTGTGTGCGTGCTTGCATGTGTGTTTGTAGGAGCGTTGCCAGAGGGTTGAGAAAAAAGCCAGCGACACAAATTAAACAATAGCTACAGCGGGGCAGGGCACGGCAGCAGCGGTCGGTGGATGAGGGGGAGGGTAGCGCCACACAAAATAAGCAAATGACAGGCAACAAATTGTGGAGCGACGTTTTTTTTTTACATAAATTCTGTATTTTTTGTTGTTTGCTTTTGTTATTTCTCGTTTTGCTGTTCTTGAATTGTTGTTGCTGCTTTTTGCGTTAGTTTTGATTAATTAATTTCCTGACTAATTCATCCACAATGCCCGACCCGCTAAAGCCCCCCCTCACCTCACCCTCCGCCAGCAAACAAATGAAAATAGAAGCAGAGAGCGACAGAGACAGAGTAATTGGAAATTATTGCGTTTTGCTTCATGGCAAAGTGAAAAATTGTATAAAAACCTAAGGAAACATAAAAGCAGAAGACACAACAATGAAATGACTGAATATGTAGAGTTAGAGGTTCTTGAGGGGGGGAAATTGGAGATAATCCATGCGAAAACTCGACACATGGATGAACATTTTTGCTGCAGCTTCTTCTTCTGCGTTTGCCTCGGCTAGTTGTTATTTTTGTATTTTTCTCTATCGCATCTGTTGTTATTATTATTTCTTCTCTTTCATTTCTGCTGCAGCTGCTTTGCTCTTAGCTTCGATGGCGGTTACATTTTTTCTTTACTGCGTTTGCTGTCGGCTCTCGTTGTTGTGGCTGCCTTTTGTTTTCTATGCTGTCTTCGGCTTTTGTTTTCCTGTCTTCGTTCTTCGACTAGCTTCGACTTCTCTGTTTCCATTCGTTCTTCCTTCTACATGCAAACATATGTACATACATATGTATGTATGTTTAGAAATATCACAATTCTGTTCTCTCCTGATGTTGTCGCCGCTTACCTTACTTCTTTCATTCCTCCTGCTCCACCCTACGCGTCTAGCTAGATCCGCGCTACTGCTATAGCTGTCCCATTCTATTCTTCCTTTCCGTGTGCCCGCATTCTGTTTATTTGCTCGTCTTTTTTTTACTTAGAGGTCTAATGCTGGTGATGTGATGGTGCCAGACAGTATGGCAGAGCATGAAGAAATGAAACCCACACTAAATGCACTGCGCTTGTTCCTCCCTCACCCTTAGTCAGCAGCAGGGACACTCATATCCAAAGCTGAATGGGAATACTCAGAGCTTTCGTGGCTTCAATGGCTGGCAGCGCTGCCAGACTGATTGGCTGTAGAGAGGAGTTATTAATCGGGCTAAAAATAGTCGGCTTGCCAGCACTTGTAGGCAGCTTTGATCGGAAGAGTCTTGGCCAGAGAGAGGGGGGGGAGGGGAATGCTATTGTAAATGCAAATTGAATAGATGTTGCAAGGGGTGTTAGGGGTGGGGTGTGAGGAGCGGCTCTATAAATATTTGCCCAACTAACCCGACTCTCGCGCGGATCATGAATATTATTGACGACCGACGCTGGGCCATTGTTGAGTCATGCGCAAATAACTTGGCTTATTAGAGATTCAAAGCCACCACCTCTGTGGCACCTTGGCTCCCCTCTGGCCCACGGCGGCACTGGGTAACATAAAACCATCGCATATCGCCCGACTGTGCGGAGACCATCGCGTTGGAGTCCGCTTTAGCGTCCAACACTGTCCCATTCAAATGCAAATGAGCTTAATCAAAAGCAGAGCTGCCTGCCAGGCATACCGCCCCAGTGTCTGCCGAGCTGAGCGGCTTTTTGGCCAACGTCAGCCCGTCAGGCCCGAGGGCGTTGCCAGAGGTGCGACAAATGCCAGTCACGACTTAGCGCATGCACGCATGAACCCAGGCACGCACGCATACATTTTGGTAGCAAAATGAGAGGAAGAAAGGAATGAAAAACACACAAAAGGATTAAATAAACAAAGGAAATCCCTGAAGCCGAAACAAGAAGATGCTTTTGCTCGATCTGTACCCGTACGCTCTTCTTTGTCCATCTCGAACTGTACTCCAACGCTGACGCTCACGCTGATGCTCACGAGTCCCCCAACTCACGCACATCTCTCTTTCAGATCTGAGGGGGATGGAATTGGCTTTGGGGCTTGGTTGACAACTTGCCAACGCAGCAGGGGGCTCCATCCATGCCAGGGGGAAGGAGACGGACCGCTGTGGCGGTGTTAATGAAAAAAGCAAAACGACTTAATCGCAAATCACAAAATATACATACATACATACATACATACACTATACAGTATCTGTATGTGATTTGCATATGTATGCTATTATTATTATTGGTTGTTTCTTCATCCGATTTCCATACTCTTTCTTTATTTAAGGAAAGGAAACAACAGGAACTTGTATGTATGTACATATGTATATATTAGGTATACATATGTCTATCAGAGAAAAGGACTTTTAAATCATTCGTTAGATAGCCAGATAGATAGCACAGTCGAGAAGTCCAGTAGTCCATTAGTCTTGTAGCCCCCAGATATAGAGCATGACTTAATGTCGCTAGCCCGATATCTATATCTAATCGGCAAGGCCGAACAGAGCCCTCTTCTATCGTAGTCCCCTCCTCTCGCTGTCTCTTTTTGGGCCAGTAATCATGGAAAATATCTGCCAGCCGATTGGCCAGCGATAAGTGGGGAAACAGTCGACCAATCGCAGAAGGGGCTGGCACTCTTTCTTCGTTTATAATTAGCAATTACAGGGATCCGAAACGAAACCGCAACGATCGATGGCCTTTCCCTATCCGTATCGGGGGGCGCTTATGATTTATTGCCAATCGTTAATGTCTTGAATGCGCAGCGATTGCTATTTCGGCCAAATGATTTCATGTAGTTTAGACCATCGCTATCTGGAGATACCCCATGTAATAATAATGGCATGTACCCTTATCGATCCTGTTCTTCAGATCCCCAACATCATGGAAATGAACCAGCGCCATAGGTTGGTGGAACGTGCCATGGTTGCCTTCTCTAATGGCCAGCTATACGAGTCATTCTACTACGTGGCCCAACTGGTGAACATGGAGGGGAAGCTGAGCAGCCACGAGCGCCATCTGATGTGCGATGTCTTCCTGGGTATCGTCAATATAGCCATTATCGATGAGTACAGATTGAGGATGCGACTCGAGAGTAACATCTTTGCCCTACAGCAGATGTGCGTACCAACTGAAGAGCAAATAATGGCTGTGCAGGAGGACATGGCGTCTATGCATGCCCTATTATGGCATCTATCGACGATCGTCCATCAAATGGTGGGCGTCACACTGACGGCTCAAAGGGCCTTCCTCTCGACTGATTACGAGCCGAATGTTTTATTTATGCGCATTTTGGGCGAGTGCCTGGGTATAATGGGTCATTTGGTAAACCCCAACGATGAAATAGTCCAAATAGCTGCCTCGACGGCCTTTACCTTTGGGGTGATGTACGGCTTCCATCTACCACCGACCGATCCCACGGTCCTGGAGAACATCATCTCCTATTGCACATTTTCAATACGCAATTTGTATAACATCGATGCGGCCATTGAGCTAGCCATACATGCCAAGACCAGCTGCACGGAGCAGATGATCCGCGAGTCCAGCCAGGAGCAGATCACCAGGCACCGGCTCAACATACTCGATAATTGTCTGGAGGCGTGGATTTTCATAAGGAACATCAGAGACAGCCAGCTCAATCAGCAGACTGGTAAGTCAATGACAGGACTTGTTCCTTAAACATTTCTGATGCATTTGATCTTTTCAGCCCCATGTAACATTAACCATTACCCCATGTAACATAAACATCATCATTTACTCGGACATCAAGAATTCCAGATCTAAGAGTACAAAAAACACATTCCTCAACCACTTAAGCAGTGGACACCTTACAAAAGCTGCACAAATCTTACAACTTTCTTCAATGGAAGATCATTCATGGAATCAACACATTCTATTTTTCGGAGAATACATAAACACAAATCAAAGCCAACGTTAGAAAACTGAAAGAGCAATCTTCGAAAAGAACAAAATTTTCACACTCTTAAGGAAAGGACTACACATCATCCAAGGCATTCTAGAATGAAGATCCGTAGAGACACATATTGCAAGCATCATCAATGGAACCAAAGGACCACATCTCTTTCCGGCTAGGCCGATAGGAATTGTTAAGAATTTCTATACTTAAAGCGTTTATATATAAACGTAAAATTAGTTCCTACATGAAAGAAAGAAATCCCTTTCGAAAAAAAAAAACAGCTGTGAAAATACTATACTCCATGGAAATACTTGGATTCCTAACTCTAAAAGAGGACCTACTTTTCTGTTGTGTTCCTTAAAAAATACACAAATATTATAACTATTTCTAAAGGAGGAAGAAATGTATATTGAAGAATAAATGGAAACAAGAAACGACATTCACTCACGAGTGCATAGGTTGCTTGATGATATGATTCACGCTTTCATTGAGAACATTCCACTGCTGCTATCAACAGGGCCCTTTGTCGCCTCTAACCCCCCGTCCCGACCCAGACCTTATCAAGTGTGAAAAGCGACCGCCAAGTAACGGTGGATTGCCTCTTGAAAGCAGCTCTCGTTGTGCCCTGCCCTTCTGTTATTCGGTGAATATCAAAAGAGTTGAAGGCGTCGATCTACGCATATGTATCTGTATTCCTGTTTCTGTTCAAATATTTCTCTCATTTGAAAGATACCGATGGCAAAGGAAAGGAACAATGGGCTTACCGATCGGTCCTGTTTTTTATGTATATTTGTTACATGTACATGTATGGAATGTATGCAATCCAAAAGCCCGTCCCGTCATTAAAAGAGCTTCATTGAAAATGTTGAGCTAGGGCCTAGAGGGCTAGGTCGCTGGCTGGTATAACAATCGTTTGTTTGACGCCATTAACCACATGGCAGTGCCTCAAATCAGAAACGCAAATATGTATGCTCCGGGCTTTCAGCCTTTTCACCTTTTGAGCAAATGATTGGGGAGGACTGACTGTTGTGCTTGGTATCCTGTGTCCTGTGTCCTGCGTCCTTCGAGTGTTTGAATTAATTGCGTAGCGCACGCCCGCCTGGCGGCGACCACTGGACGGACACGGACCTAGAAGGAGAGAGGGGCCACCCCACACAATAAATGAGTTTATGTCCTAGTCCACCGCTGGCGTCGTCGTAGTCGCACATCCGCAGTCCTCCTTCTGCCATCCAGTCGCTCTCTCTCTCTCTCTGTGTGCGTGTGTGTGTGTGTGTGTGTGTGTGGGGTTGGTCCTTGGTCCGTTGGCGAACGCGTGTTGCTGGGAGTCGAGTCGTCGAGTACATAAAACTGGCGCCACAAGTCTGCACACAAAATGGCGGCCCACTTGGCCCGGGGGCGCCCACTGCCGCCTGCCAATGTCTCCATCGGCGTGGCGTCGTCTCCCTGCACTCCACCCGGGGCTGCTTTATTATACAATCGTAATTTCGTATCGTAAAAGCGGGCGTCGAAAAAATGTGAAAGAAAGTTTTCGTGTTGCGTGCAGGACTCTGGTTCCATGGGTCTGGTTTTTTTTTTTTGGTTTTGGGTAGCTTTTGGTGGTAGGGAGTGGGGAGGCAGCAATCGATATGGATATGGTAGATCCCCCAAATGGGAACAGAGTTTCGCTTTCAAGGTATGTGTGTGCCTCTCGGGTGTGGCTCCTCCTTTGACCATGTCTCTCTGTGTCTCCACAGTGTGTGTCTGTGTGTGTGTGTGTGTGTGTGTCCTGTCAAATCGGAAAATGGGTCACCAGTTGCCAACTGTCGCTGGTGGCTTCTTCTCCATTCTGGTCTGCTCTGCTCTGCTGTTGCTCCACTGATGTCTGCTCTTCGCTTGGCAGTTGCTTAAATTCGAATTGAAGTTGTTGGAGGGAGCTTGGGGCCGCCCTTGGTTTGTGGCTGTGTCGTGCTCTGCTGGTATGTTATTGATCCGCTTTTCCCAGGAAAGACCCCCTACACGGCGCCGAAAAAGGAGGAGAGCTCCTCGCGTGCCACTGCTGCTGCTGCTGCCCACAGACAATAATGTTTTCCTTGTACATTGCACGAGAAAAATCCCCTACCCCCACCTCCCAAGGACCTAGAGAGTGGGGGTCAAGCATCTCCCCGGCTATTGGCTATTGGCTATCGCTTACGTGTTTTGTTTTTTTTTTTTTTTGTTTCAGGGGAAATGCAGGGGCGATATCAGTGCAAATAGTCAGCCCCTAGTCAGACGATTTCCCATGAATCAAACACTATTTGAACATCCGAAACCCGCTGGAGGTACCATTGCATGTGATAGGATTCGTCATCTTCACGAGGGTTCTATGACTCTGTTTTTAAAACAGGAAGAGCTTTTTGTAGAATTAGAACCATGTAAATAACAGGGAATCCTAATAGAAAGGCATTTCCAGTATAGGCATTACAGGTATACCCCTTACTCATAGAATTCGCAGAGCCTGTGAGTGCCCCGACGAAAACGATCTGATTAAGGAACCCATGGGACTGGAACCCGAAGGGAGCAATAGCTGATTAGAGATTCCAGCCGTATCATAGAAGGAGAGCCCTCTGGCTTGTTCAAAAATGAACAGAAAGATAATCTCCATATGGAGAGATATTTATATTTTATATCTGATACATTCCTGGCATACCTACGATATCTTTTTGAAGGCGCTATCTCATGCACTTGTTTTACATTGTAAATTGTGCGATTCGTCATTCAGGGCTTTTCTCTGAATTGAATCTCCCACGGAATATGGCCAAGTTTTCATTTTTTATGAGCCTTGCGTGCGCCATAAAAAGGCAGAGCGCCATGTGGCATGCAGCGTGGATGCACGGAATCCCCCAACAATGTGGCATATTGTTGGCAAACTTTTTCAAAGTATAACTATCCCAACAAGCAATCGAATTCAATTCAATGTTGAGAGAGATCGCCTCTCATCTCATCGAGTGATTTATGCCCCCCATCATTGAAACTCTTTGGGCATTAAGATGTTATGTTGTTGCCATGTTGCCACCATCCACCATCCAATATCCAAATAGCCACCAAAATAATCATCAATAACCCGCTGCTTAGTGGCTTGAACTTGGGGACAGGTTAAACATATGGCCATCGACCGTGTCATTTAACCCGCGAGCAACAATAGCTCTTCGCCTCTCCACTCCGCTTTGGACGTGTTAATCTGCGGAACACTGCTTTTCAATTTCTATCAAGCGATCGAGCGAGCAAGCGAGCAGTGGTTCGGTTCCGATAGATAGTCGTAGATCGGGGGACTGGACTGGCATGCGGAAAAACAAGATCCGAAATCGAATATCGAAATCCACAAACAAGCGACAGAAATAACGTCGTTGGGGGACACCAAACAGATAGAAAGACATACTCTTTGCGGATTATAGGCATCTGTACTGCGTCATGCAGCAATGCCCCTCGGTTGGTTCTGCGTTTCCGTACGTTAGAAACTTCGGCTTGGCTTTGAGTTGACGGTCCTAATATAAATTATATTATATTCCATAAAGGAGCTTTATGACCAGCTGCTGCTCAAAATGATACTACTCTTTGAAAGGGAATAGCCTCTCTAAGGTCTAAGCGGTGAAAGACAAATCCAGTAGCCAAGTAGCCAAGTAGCAACGATCCAATGGTATGAACTCAGACCCCAGACATAGACCCAAGCACCGCCACTCTCCACGGCTCTCCTCCCCCTCCTCCACCTCTGCCACCACTTTGGGTGTAAACAACTCCCAAACAAATGAGTGTCCAGAGATGTAAACGAATGACAGACAATCGACGGCTGCTGCTGCCGCTGCCGGATCGGATCGCTGGACAATCTTATAGCTGGTGATCTGTCAAATATTTCGGCAGCTCCACACCCAAGACTCCACCTCTCCACATATATTGGGGACTTGTCATTGTCGTCGTGGTCGTCGTCGTCGTCGTCGTGTGTGTTCTGGTGTCTAGGAGGGGGCTTGGCATTGGACACTTACATGATAGATAAATCAAGAGAAACAAAGCGAGGGCTGATCGATGACTTGAACAGAGACTGCAACTGCGACTGCGGCTGAGACTCAGACTGAGTCGAGTGCCTGTTCCTGGCCCTGATCTTACCCAATCGATTAGCTCATCCGTTTAGCATTTCCGGCTGCACTGGGCTCCCGGTGATCGGTGATCCGTGCATATACATATTAGATTACGAATCATCCCCTGCCCACTGCCTACAGCCCACTGCCAACAGCCCACTGCCCCCCCACTGCTCCTCATCTCACCACATGGATGGATCCCCATGGATCGTCCGATCGATCAATATGCAAATTTTGAGTTTTATTTTTGCTTTATGCGACACTATTTCAATTTGTTGCTAATAATTGCCCACAAAGTCATTCGCTGTTTATTGTTTTTGCAGTTTTTGCAGTGCCAGAGTGCCCGAGGGGGGGCAGGGGATTTGTAGGAGATAGTTGGGGGTTGGTGAGTAACAAAGAAAAGCCATTAAATTATTATAGCCGCTGCTTCTGAGGAGGAGGCATCAAAGGCAGCGGTTCGACCCACAAAAAAGCCCCAGAGAGCAAGTTCTCCGCACTGTCTCTGCTCTATCCCAGCGAGGGGTGGCTTAGTGAGGGGTGGCTTCACCTTCACTTTCTCTAAACGTTGCACTGTATCCTGTCCCTATACAGTGGATATATTTTTATTCCTACCGTTTCTACTTCGAATCTTCGAATCTTTTGGATTTAATTCTTTTTTAGAGCAGTTTTCAGTTAATTCTTTCTTTAGTTTGAAATGTCTATTCGGATTCTTACAGCCTTCTTCCCCATGCATAACTTTATTCATTTATTTTCCTTTAATTCCTAGAGTATTAAAAGTGCGGCATTGTACTCCTGTGGTGTGGGTGGTCGTGCAGTTGCTGCTGGGTATCAATAAGGCGACTCCGCAACGCAGACACTCTTGAACTGTTGTTCAGTGGATTTTTTACGGCTTTCGTTAGTTTTTGCAATGATTAACTTTTATTTGCATATAGCGGACATGGACACATATACATACATATGTATATGTATATATGTACATGCATACATACATATGTATGCATTAGAGTGCGGCACAGCAATTGCTATTGAAATTGCTTGCTACCCTGTCCAGGGTGGGGTATATCGGTTGAACTGTTCTGTGGACACCTGTCGGAGCTGCTGTGTGTCAGAAGGCAGCTTAAGGGAGTGCATGGTGTATGGTGGGTCGACCACCACTCTCCCTATTCTTTGCTCCTTTTACATAACATTTTTTTTGCATTTAATTACAGTACAAATTTTAGCTATGAATTTTACTGCCTCGAGAATACAGGAAGAGGGGTAGAGGAATATGAGGAGAGGCAGATAGAGAGAGAGAGAGAGAGAGAGAGAGAGAGAGAGAGAGAGAGAGAGAGAGAGAGAGAGAGAGAGAGAGAGAGAGAGAGAGAGAGAGAGAGAGAGAGAGAGAGAGAGAGAGAGGGGAGACCACATGAGTTTGTGCTTCTCCCATGGCAGGCGGAGACTCTTGAACAGGGGAACAGCAGCCGCCGACGGCTGCACTTTCTTCTGCGGCACTTTTTTTGTGTTTTTTTGGCACGCTTCGGGCGTCTCAGCTGCTGCAACAATTTCCATATGCCTGGCCCGCTGGCCGCTGCCTGCCACTCTTAATGCTCTTTTCATTCCTTTATAAATTCGCCATTAGATACATAGATGCCAACAGCGACGCCGACGGCGACATAGAACTTTTCTGCTGTCCGCCTGCCTCCACCGTGGGTTCGTTCTACTGTTCCCTATTGTTGTTGCTTCTGGCTGCCTGCTGCTAGCCGCAGAGCCGACGACGACTACGACGCCGCTTCGCTTCTATTGGGGCCGAGCAACCAATCGGCTGGCGGATGACGTGATCGCCAGCGTATGGGGACAGCGCGTGATGCGAGCCAGTGTCTAAAAATAGCACTTCTATACCATTCACTTGGTGAAGCGACCCGAACCACGAATCGGTGGTCGGTCGCGTGGAAGCGTGAGTGGGACAAACAAACTTTTGCGAAACGAAACAAATGGAATCGGAACTCTGTTGTTTTTTTTTCAGCTTCAGTTACTACTCGCTCTCGCGCTCTGTCGCTCTCCGCGGCTCTCTCGCATTGTATGGCATTTGTTATTGTTTTGCACGCGCTTGTTGCCGGCGTTTCTTTGCTCTCCTCTGTTTGCCGGTCTCCCTCCAACTCCCTCCAACGCCATGTGCCTCCTGGCAAAAGTTTGAATTGGAAATGTTAGTGGGATGGCGGGGAGTGGTTGAGCTTTGTGCGAAGCCGAGCGGTGCGTCTGCCTCTGCGTCTACCTCTGTCGCCCGCCGCGACAGTCACTGATAAAACGCACCGTTATCGCAATTGTTGCTGCCCGCTCTTATCAGGCGCGCCTTGCGGTTTTCCACCCAGCCCAGGTTTGCCACCCAGCCCAGCGACATAATATAGTATGTACATACATATCTGCGTTCATGGACTCCGGCCCCCGCCTTATTTGTGGCACACATTTGTTGCACCACTCAGCCAGACGGAGCCGGCTGCGCAAGCCGCTTAAGCTCACTCTCTCTCGCTGTCGCTCTCGCTCTCACCGCATAAAAAACATTTTCAAGGTCACGGCATCGCTGCCGACGTCGCTGCATTTGAAATGCGTGTGTGCAGCAGCAGGTCGGTCGTCGTTCCACTGCCAAAGTTTCGCCAGAGAGAGCGCTGGGCGAGAGAGGCAACCACAGTGGGCACTGTCACTGGCGGGTCAGGTCAGTCACAAGGTCCCCCAAAAATTACGAAAAAAAATAAATGATAAGAGCTGGCGCTATTTTCGTAGCCTGATCCCTCCCCCAGGTTAATTGATCGCCTGTCAGATTACTCTCCCGCCCCCGGCCGAGCCCAAGCAAATGTTTCGTCTTGAGGAGGCTTCCACTGTACTTGTGTCGTGCACATTTTCGGATATCGTCGGCTGCCGTTTCAATTCCGTTTCCACTTCCATTCATAAGCCCAGCGGCTTAGCCCAACGGGGGCTCGCTTGCATATGTCCCCATGACTGACGCCACTGGCTGATGTTTGCGGCTCGTTTGTTTATGTGTTTGCCCGGGGCCCGTTCCCAAGCGTTCCGACCGACACAACGCTCTTTCAGTGCTTTGCGTGCCTCAGACTCGAACGCAGCAGCAGCGCACCCGTTGTCCCGCCCCGCCAATTGTCCAACAGTGCCGACCCACCCCATCCTCCCCTCCAGCAGGCACAATCCACCACGAAAGCCAAACGACGACGGACGACGTTCTTATTAGATTTTATATCGGCTGCTCCGACTGCGACTTAGAACGGGGCAGAGAGCAAAGAGCGGGAGAGCGACATTCTCAGCCGCGCCTTTTGCCGTTTCGTTTTCGTTTGTTCGTCCGTTCGTTCGTTTTTTCGTTGTTCTCGCGCGGCGTTAGAACAGCGCTGCCGCAGCCACTGTCTCGGTCGCAGCTGGCGCCGCTGCCGCCGACTGACTTATTGGCTTTAAGCGAATTCGAATGTTGCTCGAACTTTTATTTCAACGTCAGGTTTCGTCGGGAAAGCAACTCTGAAACTGCCGCCCGAAAAGCGCTGCCCGAAAGCAGATTTCAAAACTGAAAGAGAGAGAGAGTGGCAGCCCCCCTCCTCAAAAACACAGTGGCAACCCTCTCCCGCGCGCGTTACACCCAACCCAAACCCCAACCCAAAAAAAAAAAAAAACTGAAGATCAATTTCGGGAATACACCTTATAAAAAGATACAGATATATATTTACACACACAACAGATGATCGATCGTACAATTATTTTTTTTGAAGTGTTGAATCCACAAAGTGTTACAACAACAACAACAACAACAAATAATAATAATAAAAACTACCACAAAATGCCTTACAAGAGCGTCACGCTTTAGTGTCATAAGAGTAGCAGCGCCACAAGTGAAAACCCAACCCCTACTCCTTATCTGTCCCCAATCCCCCCTTTCAAGAAAAAGTGACCCCATCACAGTGTGCCGCGTGCCCCAAAGAGAACCGACCGCAAACAGGTGTTTTCCTCACGTACGCTGGAGTATACACAGTGTTAGTAAACGGCGAGCAGTGTTGGCAGCAATAGCAGCAGCAGCAGCCCTCATTCATCGCACAATCAAAGGTATCCTGCAGAACAGGTGAGCAGTCGATGGGTATATCCCATCCCGTATGTTATGTGTCCTCTGAGAACTACGTGACTTTTCTCACATGTTTGCCGCATTATCGCAAATTGCTCGCGAATAAACAAGAGGGGGCTATATGCTTCCCCCCACACTCACACATTTATTCAGTCGCTAGCGTTGCATTGAACATCTCATGATTGTAGTCGGCAGTTGGGGAAAGTCCCCCTAAATCCATGACTGGGAGGGAGCAGTGTCCAAAGGTACTCTAAAGAGTAGTGTTTCGTAAGTGCATTCACGAGTGCACTCCTGCCATTAAAGAGAGCATTCATTTGCGGTTTACGAATCTCATTCACTCATTGCTGAGGATGTTATCAAAGAAAGGAACATGCATCGAAAGAAAGCGTACGGATCCATACTTTATTTCACCCAAGAATTCATTCGTTTCGAATATGCCATTCTTTGGTAGGTGCATACATAGATACAGATACACATACACACAGAAGAAAACCCCATCATCGCCAGCACACGCTCTTTTCTTCAGCCCAAAAAAGGTTAACAGGTGTTTCGCCTCTTTTCGCACGCTTGTCTCTACGCTGCTCTTGTCTGTTTGCAGCCCCCCAATGCCTTTGCTACACACAGATACAGATACAAAGATACACAGATACAAAAAGGGGGAATCGTATTGAATGAAAATGGCAAGTATCTAGAACCATTGCCAATTGGATTTATGGATAATTTCACTTCCACTCTTGAAAATGCATTCATTTATATTCATAAATATTTTTATGTTCCATCCCGAAACCCTCAACAGTGTCGTCCACCCCCTCCCCCTCCCCAGCCCTTAACCCTGCTACCCCCAACCCTTAACCCCCAACGAAAAACCAACCCCTAACCCCCATTCTAGCTGTCAGAGGCCAAAGGAGTTACTTATCCCAAATCGTTGTGGGCCGTGCGTTGCGCATTTTATCGCAAAGAGAATTTATGCCACGAATTGCGGAAAATGCCACACCCCTCACTCTCTCTCTCTTCCTCTGTTTCTCTCTCTTTCTCTGGCACGCACACACATAAAGGGGGGTTGGGGGCACAGCACAGTGTGTGGCATGTACAATGTATGGGCTCTGTGCCGCCGTCGAACGAATCTACGAATCTTTTTGGGTGTGCGACTGAATGAATGATTCCCATTGTTGGCAGGCAAGCAGTCCCCCTCCCAAGGGAGGCAGAGTACAAGACGTCGCAGTAGTTTCAGTTACTTGGGAGGGAGGGGAAGGGTAAGCTACGATGCGTGTGTGTGTGTGCGTGGATTCCATCTAAGAATCTAAAGAAATAGTCACAAGAATTACACTTTTAGTGCGCATCGACTGCTTTTGTCTCGAATCGATGTTCAGCAGAACACTTCTATTCGATCATTCATTCAATCATTTACACGCTGTATTCATTCGGAATTCTCTCTCATTCACTGAAAGATTCATGTGGCTGTCAAAAAGTCATCTGACTCTTCTTTTGCTACGACACAAAACTGTCACAAGTTTATGCATTCATTTTGTCCAAATCCAAATTTCGAAAGAAAATACACATGATTTTTCAAACCAAAAAGCAATGAAAATTGTCGTATAAGTAAACATCATCGCACATCACATGTCTCTCTTTCTCCGTTGCTGTGTGCAACGGCAGTACTGCAGCATGTGGCAAATGTGTAAATATTTCAACAGATTTTACCAATACTCTCAGGCCGGTCTACAGAGAGGTGCAGCCTAGTCATTGCATCAACAAGTACGCTACGATTGAAGCAATGGAACGATAGGAAATGGACACTCAATGGAAGGGAAGGCAATGGAACGACCAGGGAAGGAACACAGCAAGGAAGTGCTTATGGGGAATGATTTCAATGGAATTATGAACACTAAAGGATTAGAGAAAGTAAACTCAAAAATGACGGAAGAATGAATAGATGAATTGGCAAAGAAAAGGACGTCCCAATCAACAGAAAGAATGCCCATGGAAAACTGATTGAATATTGATTGATTTTCTACCTTCGTATGAACCAAAAATGAAACAAAACAATAAAAATGCCTGAGGGCAGGACTACCTCGTATTATCTGTAATTGTTGTCAACTTTTAGTCAATGCGGGGGATCGAATATAGTTGATTTTTTGGTGGATGAATCTTTAATCACTCGATTTCTAGACACTCCCCCCCTCCACCCATTCTATAAAATATTTTGAGGCAGTGAAAAGGGTCTCGGGTCGACCCGCATCTCCGACCCTTACCAATCGTGCAATCAAGCTTTAATTCGTTCCAATTCATTTTTGTTTTTTTTTTTTTGTTTGGGCAAATTCATTAACCAATTTATGTGGCACCCATTCGCCATTCCCCTATTCCCTCTCCTCAATCCCATTCCCCTTTGCCATTCCCGTTTCCAAATTCGATATTCGATTCTCCATTTCACCCACGCGCTTTCTCCGAAGCGTTTCGTTTGCTGTTCGCTGGTTTGTTTTTTTTGTTTTCGTTGGAAATTTGTATGCATTTTGATTTTTGCTAACGAGTATTTTATTTATATTTTTTAAGAGTATTCTTTTTGTACATGCATACATATATATATATATATATATATATATATATATATTTTTAAGTCGTATCGAGAGACCCGCTTTAGGGTGGGGCAGGGCGGGGCGGGTCGGACGGACCGGGCTTAGTCCGGCCACTGGAATAGGAATAGTAGGAACGGCAGCGGACCGAAGCTCTGGCCAAAAGCCAAAGCCAGTAACCGGTTTGCCATTTGTCAACTTTGTCGTCGACAGACAGACAGACAGAGAAACAGTCGAAAATGCGATACCGAGTAGCCGTAAAAAGCGCTTCACAAATAAAAATTCTCTTTTTTTGTTTTTGTTTTTTAGAAGAAGAGAGACACAGCAGGCAATAGCAGAGGATAGGCTGCGCGAGTATCGCCACGAATTGCGGAACACTCTACCTTACCCAGGGATTAAGTAGGGATGTTCCTTGTGGAAAATCTAAGAGTATAGCTTTCGGCAATCTCACATTTTCACAGCTAATCCTTAAAGAAAGATGTTACAGACAGTGGATACCCTACTTCCCTCTATCATTCCTTTAATCTCTAATCTGTATCTGTGATCAATAACTCCAATCGCTGCCAGTGATCGCTGGAGTGAATACTGTAAAGAATACTTGGATTATACCTGAAGAATACAGAATCCAATCCGATTTTGAATACTTTTACTAACGAACAACCCTCCCATTCTCTTTCATTCATGCCAAGGGGATTCCAATCGGACGTAGTAATAGCCTTGGCCCCTAAAATACCTATGTACATATTTCTCATTCCGATTCGTTCCTCCTTGGAACATGGATGGAAACCGCACGCACAATATGTATTTCCTTTCCAGCGTTCCGCCGCCTTGGTCCGTATCCCCATTTCCATTTCCATTCCATTCCAAGTTTCTGTTCCTCTTTCTATCTCTGGCTTTTTCTTTTTCCCCCGAAATGTTTTGCGTATAACCTTTTGCCTTAACCTCGCTTTGACCGCCCTGCTCCACTCCCCCTCTTCTGGTTTATCACTATCACTATCTCTTTCTTCCCCCCCACCTCCACCTCCCCCTCCCTCTTTATCTCCATCTCTTTTTCTCTGCCTCTTTCTGGCGGTGGAACATTTTGTTTGTTGTTTGTTTTTTTTTTTATTGTTTAAAATTCATCACGAATTTTATTTTGTTGTGCGTTCTGTTTCTTTTTTTTTTGGCGTTTGGTTTTTTTTTTGTTGCTTTTTTATAAAATTTTTTTTCCATTTCGTTTGCTTTTTGTTTTTGTGGCGCTGTCGACGTTGACGACGCGGTAGCTTCTCCGTCGCCGTCGCCTTCTAACCTTGAAGCACATTAAATTTTGTTGGTTTTGTTTTTGGTTTAGTTTTCGGGTTTGTTATTGTTGTTTGTTTCTGTTTCTCGTTGTACTATATTCTGATTCGGTTTTTTGTTGTTGAATGGCGAAGCATTAAATACTGTTCTTTCCTGCAGATAGATTTTTCAAATATTTACTATGTGCGTACATATTTCCAAAGCCATCATTTATACATTTAGCTGTGATATAAATGTATCTTTACTTTCTTCTATTTCATTCTAAAGATTTCTTCTAATCGCTCTTTAAGTAGAGTTTCTTTTGCTTAAAGCCTTCATTGTTCATTCAATTCCATACACCCACATGTTATCCCTTTTCAATTATTCCATTCCAATAATCGAGAACACAAAACCTCCTTGTCCGATTGTCGTTGATTTTTTGTACAAATTTCCCAAAAGCGAACGGATACGTATCGCTATCCGACTTTTTGGGACGCGGTAAAAGATCACTTGCTCTGCAAACAATTGTTAACAATCATACCGATCCCCACTGAAAGGGAAGAGTATAAAAAAAAAACAGTAACATCTAAAAAAGAAGAAGGAGTAGCAGCAGTACATAAAATCTATGTAATACTAAAAAGTATGTACATACGTTATATATAATTCATAGAAGAAAAAGACGAACTAAATAAAAATAAAAAAAAAGTTTCATGTGGGGTCGGGTTTTCGCGTCTCTTCTTCTGCCGTCTGCTTCCAGCTGCTGCTTTTTCCTCTTTTCCTCTTCTTCGTTTTAGGTTTTTTTCGGTTAATTGTCGAATTTTCGTTTCGTTTCGTACGATACCCCTTACTTCTGAAAGATTACAAGAGAGGGGTATATTGGGATTAATGGAGAAGAAAAGCTGGCATCTATATCTATTAATTTGCCAGTGTTGGATACTCTATTAAGACAGTGGAGATAATAAGGCTCTACAAAAACTAATGATTTTTCTCACTAAAATTTGATAAAAAAAACAACTGACCGAGGTGGGCTGCCGCATGACGCGCGATGTGTGCAAGCGAAAGAATAGGATAACTGTAGTTGTATGGATAAGGCGGACAATTCGAACAAAAGGACTAAAGAGTTTGCAAAATATCTATAGTTAGAAACGAGTTATGGATTTTATCGGTAATTCGGTAAAGAGTTGGTAGTGGAATACTGGCAGTACGGCATTCATTAGTTGGCTTAATGGTTTGCCGTGGCTAATGAGTATCTCTTGAGTCGTATCCACGCGATTCTTTCGATTCGTATTCGTTCTATGGCGTTTCGTCTAGGCGTCGTGTCGCTCTTATAGTATTTTCATACATATATCATTATTTTGTTGTAGGTTTTTTTGTGTTGCTTTGTTGCTCCAAAAAATTACTTAATTGCAGCCATATGTGAGTCGCGGTCCCTCCTCCTCCTTCTTACTGCCCCTCGGTGGGCTCCTACTCTGCCTCCTCGTTCTTCCTACTTTTGCGTCTTCCTCCCATTTTTGTTTTTGGGGCTACAAACTGGAAATGTGTCGTTGTTGGTTTGGTCTTTGTATCTACGTATCTACGCATTTCTTGGCTTTGTATCTCTGTCTGTTGTATCTTTTTCCTGCGTATGTGTATCTAATTCTAATTTATTTTTCGCCAAAAAGAACAACTATGATGAGGGGAGGCAGGCAGAGCTAAAAAGGAAGCCCAAAAGCCAAAAACCGAAAATATTAGCCTTTCTCTATCTAACTATCTATGTATCTTTCTCTCCTTCTCCCCTCTCTCTCTCTCTCTTTCCTTGTGCTTATCCGCTGCCTCTGCCTCTGTCGCTGTCGTTTTTATTTATTTATTTATGCCCCTGGCTTTTATTCTTATTTTATTTCTTTCCTTTTTTGTTGTTGTTGTTTTTTTTTTGATCAATAAATTACGTTCCCGTTGACATGCCACCCCCTTGATTTTGGCACCCCCCCTGACACTCTTTGTCTCTCTCTCCCTCCTTCCTTTGCCTTCTCTCTCTCCCTCTCTCTCTTTTTTGGTCATTTCAATTGCAGCAACGGGCGGCGGCGGCGGCGCGTCATGCTCTGCTGCGCTTTAATGGCCCGAAAACTCTGGCAGAGGGGGAGGAGAGAGCGAGAGAGAGAGGGTTGCCGCAGCAGAGGGCGACTTTTGCTTTCGTTGCACGTAGAACGAGCGACATACACAGAAATTCCAAATTCAAATACGAAATTGAACTTGAAAAATGTTGTGGCTGGCGCTTGGAATACCCTCCGCTCCACCGTCTCCGCTCCCCCGCTGCCTGAAAGCCATTTTCAAGCTTCAAGCTTCGAACAATCACAAAGCACTGCTCTTCTCACGCTCTTGCCAAAAAAAATAAAACACAAACAAAAAAACGAGAGATAGAGAAACATGTTTGCCGGAGAGAATCGGAGAAGCGGTTGGGTACCAGCGTGGGGGCCCATTAAAACCCAAAAAACTTGAGACCTGAATGTGGTGTTGGCCCCCGTACATGCCTTTGTGGTGGTGCCTCCTCCTCCTCCTCCGCCTTTGATTCGAAGCTCTAGAGATCGTGTAAAGCTGTGGGCGTGGCCCTTGGACAACAAATGTTTTTTTGGGCCACCAAAAAAGGGAGATACCCCTCAAACAGAGGGGGAAGCAGAAAAACAGAAAGAGAGAAAAAGAGCGAGAGTCCCTACAACAAGAGAAGAGAATTAAAAGAGAAAGATATCTAACCGGGAAAAGAGAAAAAACTATTCATAAAAACTATTTGCACCATCTGTTAGATTTGTCAAAAGTATTTCAAAGATGATTTTTGTATTCGCAATGGGATTCAAAAGGCCTTTCGAAAGGCCTTTACTCCCTATGTTACTCCCTAGTAAAGAAAGCTTCAAATGGATGCAAAGATACAAAACAGAGCTCCAAGATACAAGATACAATATGCTCCCACGAAATATTTATACAGATATAGAAAACAGATCACCAAAATACAAGATAACGTCAGAAAACAGAGCTCCCACAGCTTTGGATATTTGTATCTTTAAATGTATCTTAGAGTAAAGCAACACAGTTCCAATATAAAAGATGCTTCATCCTTCTTCTGTTTTTTTAGTGGTTAACTCTTCTTGGAATCCTTTAGAATGTATCTAGAGATAGAAAAAAAACTCTAAAAGATACAATATTTTGTATCTTCTTCTAATGATTCCCATTTCCTACTCCTTTCGCGTCCTATGGACCTTCCCCTATGGTTATTTGTATCTTCAGTTGTTGAGCATCATTTCTCTCTGCAAACTGTGGATATTTCTTCTTCCCAGTACCCTCGTTACCCTTCCCCCATCTTCCCATATAACAGTGTACAAATGTATCCACCAGATACATTTGTATGTATCTCTTCACTCAAGACAAATGGCTGTGCAAAACTCATTAGAAGCCCGAAAACCGAATCCCCAAACCCCACACCGAATCGCTTGCTGGCTCTCCCGCTCCTCCGCTCTGCAGCTTCGCTGCTTAATGACTTTCCGCTGCGATGGGCAGTAGCAGCGGCGGCAGCAGCAGTAGGGAAGTGAAGTGAAGTGCCTTTTGTTGCTGTGGAATGTGTTACGCTTTTTGATCCATAAAATCAGACACGAAATGTTTCAAACAAAAATTGCCAAAAAAAAACCAAAGCCAAAACGAGAACAAAATGAGAAGAAACAACCCTCGGATGGGATGCTCTCCAAAATGTTATAAATAATTCGAATATAATAATAGTTTCGCATCTTAATTATACAACAATTAAAGCGATATAGCCTCTCCACTCCCCCTCCCCTCTTTGAAGGTTAAATGCAGCTCGAAAATACTCTGGGAAAAACTCGCTTGGGCAACATTATATTCTGTAGCTTAATTTTAAATTTTTCCTTCATTTTTTTTGTTTATTTTTGGGATAATTTTCGGGGTAACAAAATTATTCGTGAAACAAAGAAAAATTTGTGACAAAACAAATTGCTTTGCTGGAATATATGATTGTTCAGAGATACAGCTACATTTTTTGGGTTGGGGATTGCGTTGGGCGTGGGGTAGGAGTGAGGGGGGATACTGGATGCAGTATCAAGGTCGCCGCAAGCATCAAAAGGCAATTTGTCACCTTGTGTGCACATGGGAAAACGACACACACAAAAAACACAGCACACGATTATACGATGTATCTGCAGCTGTGAATCTGTCATTTGTATCTGTATCTGCGTCTGTGTTTGTGGGGATCCAGGCTGATTCGTATTCGCACAAAAAAAATTCATTGCGCAATATAAAAATTGAACAACAACAACACCACAGACACACACACAGAAATTTAAATGGATTCTGAAAGGGGGATGGAGGCGAATGATGGGGCTGCAAGTTTAAATTGAAATTGAGCTTTGGAGATGATTTTAACATAACAGGTAATCCCCTCGTAATCCCCTTCAGAGCCAACCAGATGAGAGCCCACAGAACAACATCTGGCAGAGAGAGAAAGAGAGAGAGAGAGAGAGCGTCGCGTGCCCTCAAGTAGGAGCTGATGAAGGAAGAGTAGGAGTTGAGGTAGTTTGGGAGGTAGTTTGACGTATCTTTTGGGGATCTCAGAGTGAAATGTAGAAATTTTAATTAATTTTTGCATCGCATTACCGGTGTTTTTTTTTTCGTTTAAGGTGTGTCCCACTTTGGAAAAGGATTCGTTCCGTTCCGCTGTTCCTATTCGTTATTTTTCTTCTTCCTTATTTTACACTCTCACTCTCTCTTTCTCTCTCTCTCTCTCTCGTTTCCTCTGCAATCTGCAACCACTGGGGGCAATCTTTGATTGATTGATGCATAATTTTGTATGCGGAATATCAAGTATACGCCGCATTGTCTTTATGGAATCTCTGCCCTCTCTCTCTCTCTCCCTCCCCTGACCGTGCTCCATTGTGGAGGTGTGAATTTTTGCGTTTTCTTAATCTTTTTGCATCTACCTTCCTCGTGCTTCCTCTTCCTTTGCTGCTTTGCCCTAGCCTTTTCTTTTGCTGCTGTCTTTGGGGAGTCTTTTGTCTTCGTTTCGTTTCGTTGCGCTCAGGCGCCGAAAACTTAACTTTGAACTTCAACAAACGACTAAAAACAACAACAAAAGAAGTGTCGACAATAAAAGACACTTGTATGTTGTGCGTACCGATGCTGCGTATACCCTGTACTTTCACATCAGATTGGAATTGGATAGAGATTCTTGAAAGCAAAAGAGATCTTAGGTCTATGTCAATGAAGATAGTTTTGATTTGAGCCGATCTTTGCTAGGAATAACAGGCCTAAGCTTTACTATAATCAAAAACATTCTACCTTCCTCTGCAAAGGATGGGTATACCCCGAACTAGTAACAAAAGATACGATCCAACTAAAAAGTGAGCAATCAATAAACGAACGAACCAACGAACAAACGAACGAACGGTTCACCTTGTTCAAGGTCCAAAGAGCCACCAACCAAAAAGCAAAGCCAAAGCCGAAAAAAATAAATGCTGTTTTTGTTTCTAATTTGCATAGGGAAATTGAATGCTTAAACATTCTGCTGTACGGAACTGAGCGGAGCAGAGTGGAATGAAACGGAATGAAGTGGAAGTGTGAGCGGGAGCGGTGCGGAGCGGAATGGAACGAAGCGGGGTGATAAATGATTGCCAACAGCAGATTCCATAGCTAAATGAAAGACTGAGAAAACTTCCTCCAAGGGTATGGTGGGGAAGCAACAGGTGAAGGTGAATCGCTTAAGCGATCAATCCCCCCTCCCATTTCTATGTGTAAATCAATGTGCCAGGGGCTTCACTTGCACTTCCTTTTGGGGTGGACAACAATTTTATGCAGATCCCATTTCATTCCCACCCTCTCTGCCTCTGTCTCAGCCACTGCCTTATCAGCAGCAGAAGGCAAGCAGTGCAGCAGTAGACGTACAGAGACAGCGATAGCAACAGCGGCAATTGGCAAAGTTAACGGCAGTTACGTTGGCGGCTGCGTGGCTGCTTGGCTGCTTGCGACACTGGCTGCACTTCCTCGGCTTTGCTTTTGAGTCGGCGCCCACGCCCGAAAGCCTAGAGCGTCTACCGATCTCCCACTCTTCGGCTCTTCCGCTCTTTTCATCTTCGGCTTGTCCAAGGCATATCCCGCACAGAAGGTAGGGGCATAGGTACCTGTTTCAAGTGCATTCGTGCGCACACCTTACCTTCTTGGGTTTCCCTCTCCCCCTCTCTCTCTCTCTCTCTTTCTCTTTCTGTGCACGTGGGCTGCACTCTGTATTCGGTTTTTGTTGTTTTTATTGCTGTTTGGTTTGTGTTGTTTTTTTTTGGCTGGCTTTTTTTTCGGTGGTTGTGGTGGTGGTGTTGCTGCCTGCCATATGGTGGCTCGCTCGCTCGGTCCACTGGCTTCGTGCTGGACATCCCACAGCGCGAATGACCTTCCACCGACATTGGGCACGTGTGCCGTTGGCTTTAGCTCCAGGAAATGGCATTATTCCTCTTCCTCCTGCTCCTGCTGCTGCTCCTTCTTCCAGGGTATATCTTTCGCCTGCTAATCATATTAATGCACTGCGTTGTGCCACGGACGACGTGGGCTTGGCCCAGCCGAAGGTTGGGCTTCGAGCGAGAGAGCCACACTCTTCTCTCCACTCTCATTTTTTCTGTCTCTTTTGGTGTCATCACTTTCGCTGTTGCTGTTGCTGCACATTGTCTTTTATGGGTCACTGTTCCTGTTGTTGTTTTTTGTGGGTCATGTCCATCAGAGGGACAGAGACAGAGACTGAGAGAGAGAGAGAGAGAGATATTTAGAGACAGGAACAGGGACTGGAGCTGGTAATATAATATGTCCAGGAAGTCCGGCGGGAATCCATTTTAATAGCGCTGCTACTGCGGCTGCTTCTGCTCTGCCGCTGCTTCTGCTTCTGCTGTTTTTGTTTGTTTGTAGTACTTCTTCCTTCCGCTATCGCTGCCTTTGGTTCCCTTTCCTTTTGTTTTTCAAGCTGATCGAGCATTCATCCCAGTACTTTCTGCCAGAACTGTGCTCTAAGACTGTCTTCAGAATTTTCCTCTGATTTAAATCTACTTTCGTCTTCTTGCTGACCCTAAGCTGGAAGCTGGTTCTCTCATGGCCTGCACTGCTTGATAGCAAGAGGTTCTCTTCTCTTTGGCTTATCGCATTTGCTTGTTATATGTGCATGTATATGTATATACATACTTATATTCAGCTTTCTGCCTCCCTGCCAACTGTTTTTCGGTGTTTGCTTGTTTGCTGTTTGCTCTTTCTGTTGTTTATTCGCTGGCTGCTTTTTTCGCACAATATGTACTCATTAGCACCGAAAAACCCCGAAAAAAAATAACAAAAACAAAACTGAAAACTGAAAATAAAAAGCAACTGGAAGTCGAAGCTGAAGTCGAAAGCCCCGACACCGACACAGACACAGACCCCGAAACCCCGGAACCCCAGGCAGCAGGCGGCAGGCAGCAGCACCGCGTAGTCGTAGTCCAAGTTCCGTGCCCTCTCTGTGCCACTAATTAATTATGCCCCTGCAACGTGCCCCGTCATGGGGGTGTAAAATATATATAATTTCCATGTCTCTGTGTGTGTGTGTGTGTGTATGTGTATGTGTGTGGTAATGTATTTCAATGTTTGTTCTTGCTGTTGGTGTTTTTTAGTAATTTAGTCGAAAGAAATTTGCATTGTATTTAGTTACACACGCACATGGGTGGCCCCTGAGCAGCGAGCTCCCTGGCCGAAGTCTGACAGTCTGCCAGTCTGTCTGTCTGTCTGCTTTCCTGTGTGTATCCAGCAGATACATTAGCATAGATATTCATGGTGCATATACATATTTTAACCAGAACAGCTGGATCGTGGATCATTGGCAGGAGTAGAGGAGTGCTGCACATTGTCCTTAAATATATGTCCATACATGCACCGATTTGTATAAGAGAAAATCTCACCTAGCGACCCACACCTTCTGTGAGAAGTTCTTTTGGCTCTTAGATAAGATTCTTGATATTATCTTAAGATATCAATTCCATCTAAGAACATATCATAGAAAACAGGGCCAGAAGTCGTCAAGGACCAACGTCAAGGGTTGCGAGACCTGCCTCAGAGGCTGTCCATCAGAAGCAGGAGTCTCTTCATGTCGAAAAGATACTGAAGAGATACTTCCTGCATCCACCAGATACAATCTGCTACCATCTGCAATGAAGTTTGGAGTATGTAGACATCAAAGAGCAGCTGTTCTGGTAGACCAGGGGAGGTCAAGGGGTCGGAGCTGGTGGGGCTTGTATTTTAAACACTTTTGGTGTTCTCCGGAATACGTGTATGCGAGTACTTATTTATGTACTTTTCGGGTCTGTAGAATGTAGGAATCGCGAGACTCCGCGAGTTGAGTCGGTGTTGTTTCTCTGCTTTTTTCCGTTTCCATTTTTTTGTTGTTTTTCTTATTTTTTATTTTTTTGTGTGTCGAGATATGCAAATTAGCTTATGGCCTTGGCGTGGGCGTTAAAAGCTTTTGTTTCTAACTTCGTTACACTTTGTTACTCTCTCGGCTCCGGCTGCCTCTGCTTCTGCCTCTCTGCCTCTGCCTCTCTGCCACTGGCTTCACTGTGTCGTGTCTGTGGGTGTACCACTGTAGATGTGTAAATGTGGGGGAGTATCTATAGATATTTCTTGACTAAGAAAAATACGCAAACTAAGTCGAAGCTTCGAAGCCGACTCTTTTCTATTAGTCACAATCTAATCCACAATATGCTGCTGACATGCTGACCGATTTGGAGACTTCCAACTAAATGAATGAATGAGTGAATGAATGACCCCATCTATAACCATAAGAGTCTCCACACCCCAGTGGGGCATGCTTCAAGCAGTTTGCATTGCCATTTCCATTTCCAAAGGGGGGAGACTTTCAAATGGCCATCCATTCGCTAGCCATAAGTCTTATTTTGGGGCGCCGCCGCATTTCGTGGCACATTCTCCTCCTCCCTTCTCGGCTGCTTCTTGCGGCAAAGAATAGTAGTATGGCAAAAGCCATTCTCATAAATTATTCAAAAAGCAAAAGCAACAAAAAACCAAATCCAAAGGGGAAATGAAAAATCAAATAAAAAAGCAAAAAAATAGAAAAAAGAAAAAAAGAGTGATTTGGCCTCTTTGGTTCATTGGCATTTCATTTTGGCCATATTCTCTGGCACTTCCTACTCCACTCCATTCCACTCAACTCTACGAATATATCTGTATCTGTATCTTTGTACGCACACACCTCTCTCTATCTCTATCTCTATCTCGCTGTCGTTCTGTGTTTCCATTCATTAGTGGGGAAACTAGTTTCTCTTTAGGTACTAGTACTATTCCTTCTTTTCATTTCCATATATTATTTGTTTGGCTTTGGCTTTGGCTACAGATACATACTTCTACGAGTACGCGTACGAGTACGAAGTGTGATTGTATCTGTATCTCTCTATTTACCTTAGTATTTCCTCTCTGCTACGAACTTGTGTTTCTGCTATGCTAATTAGCAATCGAAACAAACCCATCATCATTCCATCCAAACCGAACCTCCATTTAAAACAATAAGCAATTCATTTGGTATTCAAAAAAAATAAAATTAAAATATCATAAAAACCTACGAAAAACACACACACACGAACGCACACAGCAGATCCCCCGAGAGCTCCAAAAGCCAACAACAATAACAAGCTTCAATGTACAAAGGTACAACAACCACCGTACACCGTACAGAAGTGTACACACACGCAATCAAAATTCAATATTTGTACGACTCATAGTCATCAGCAGGGCATGGCACCCATCCTCAAACAAACCCCCCCCCCCCACTATTCTCTCAAGTGTTGTCGCAATCCTTCCTCAACTCTAGGATTGGGAGATCGATGTATGTACATAGCTGTATTCATAAATCTCATTCATCCATTTCTACTCAACTGCTTGCTGCAGGTCTACTGATCCGCGCACTGCTTCAACGGTCTTTTGGAATCTGCCTAAGTCTCCCGCTTAATTACCTTCAGCACTGCTTCCTTTTACCGCCTTCGTTACACTGCCTATATTGCTTAAAGCTTTTTTCATTTGCCGTTATATCGTATATTCTTTCGCCTGGCTTTCGGCATTTGCTGAATTTAAAAGTAAAACCTCAAATAGTTTTCCCACTTATATATCGAGGAGGAATACTCGTATCATAGTGATAAACAGGTCTTTTAGGTCTAGACAACTTTATTGTCTCTGCCCTTTTTTTTAGTGTTGGGGGAGGAGAAGGCATAGCTTCCTTCCACCTCCCCATCCCCCCAGAAACCACACTGTGACAGCTACAAATCTTTTTTTTTCTACTCGTTTGTCACACATTTTTGTGATTGTTTTATTATAGTTTTTTTGTTTGTTTTACACTGTTTTGTTTTTGTTTTCTATTTTGCTTTCGCGAATATTGTATGTAGTTTTCCAGCTCGTTGCTGACGTTTGTTCCATTTTGTTACGGATAGATCGTCGCATCGAGATCGGATGTACACACAGATGTGTACTCGTATACGTATTTTCTGTTGCATTGTCAACATTAATTTGCAACTGAAAAGCGGCGACATTGAAGCGACAACCGGACTCTGACACGACCGATCGTTAAGTGGCCACGCCCTGCTCTGCTCTACCATTCGATTCGATTCGATTCATGAATCCATTCATCCATTTGCCCGAGGCACAAGTGGCAGAGGCACATGCCACTTTTCAATTCAATTACAATTACAGGCAAAGACACAGGCACTGGCAAAAGCACAGGCACAGGCACTGTGCGCCTGCAAGTTAATCAATCAATCAATTACTGTAATCAACGGCCAGAGCGAGATCGAGCCAACAATCCCACCCACTGCTATATCTGGCATGCTCGTATGTATATGTGCATGGATCCCATGTACATTCCTTATAGCTCACGAAATTTATGCTCTAAGTGTGCCACCACACTACACCAGACGACGATGATGATGACGATGATGATGATCCTCTCTCTCTCTCTTGCCTTGAGAATTTCGTTGGTCAAATTTATTGTCGGACATTTACATAGTTTGCCTTCGGTTTTTATGGATCTGTAAGTGCCACCCAGACCAGTTCCCATGGCCTACCCCTGCCCCTGCTGCCGCCTGCTATGGCAGGTGGACGGGGCTCTGGCACTCTGTTGTTCAGGTGGCGAATAAATTTCATTGAATTTCTTTTGTCGAAAGATCAAAGCCACTCACGAAAACAAAGCAGAAGCATCCAAAATTTATTGAGTTTTTTTTTTTTTTTGTCTTTGAGGGGAAAATTTCCGAATATTTATAGTTGTTTTCATGTTTCAAGACTGTTGCCAGTTCTGGGCGATTATTCGATCTCAGAACTAAAGATCTTAATTACTTCCAGAACTAATAATGGTAGAAAATCGGAAATTGATGAATACTACGAGAGACCATTCGATCGATACCAGAGCCCCATTAAAAATTTTCCGACCTCTCTGAGAGGTGCAGAAAATGCATCAGCCCTCAGTCGCTGGCAAATATTGATCGATGGCTCACTCGAAAAACTGAGTCACGGACAACATCCGTGGGGTTACATGAGGTGCTGTTTTAAGGTGGTGCCGGTGTTGCGGTTGTCTATCTGTCTGCGGCGTCTGCGGTTTGCTTCGAGGCAAAGCCCCAATCCACAGACTGGGAATCCAAACGATGGAGAGCAAACAAACGATCGGGGCACACGATAATTGACGTTCATTATCAATGGGCAAATAATACTCGTACAACGAGTCAATCATCCAAAAGCCCTTAAAGTGATCAGTGCGGGCCGTGGCAACAGAAAAAGCTCGATAGCTCCAGACGACATGTCGCTTGTTAGCAGGAAATCCAAAAACGGTAGAAGACGACGAAATATACAAAAAAAAAAAAAAAACGCAACTCCGAAGTCGATCTTTGGATTTGGATGTTTTTGGGCATGCGCACTTCCTCCCAAACCTTTTGATTGCCGATCTGTCTGTCCGTTGGTCTGCCTGCAATTATGCCATGTACTTGTCGTTCCCCTTTACTCCCCTCCCCCCTTCCCCCTCCCCATCTAGATCCCCTCTTCACTGATGTGTGTGTGTGTGGCTGTTGCTTTTGTAATGACTTTTTAATGGTCGCCGCCTTGTACTTTGCCAACAAATTGGACTCCGGGGCCGACAGGCAATCAATATACCACACACAGGCAAGAGGGAGATGCCACTACTAGCGGTACTCTGCCTACTCTCTAGCTCTCTCTTTCTCTCTCTCTCTCTCCCTGCTTAGCACTCTTTTATGGCCATATCTTATCGCGGGAGCGGGACCTTCAAGGGAAGTCAGAGAAGGAGGAGTAGCAGTCGAACCGGAAGCATTAGAAGACGACAGATAGAAAAAACAAACCCGCCTCGCCTCCGATGTGCCCAAACGGCTTTGTTGGTTGCGTTGTAACCCCCATTGAAGGTTGACTTGTAGGCCTCTGAGCCTCGGACTTGGTCTTCGCTTTCAGCCACACCCTCGATCTATGGGCTTACATTATAATTATCATTATGGGGTCATAAATCACAGAACCATCTGCATACTCGTCTGGGATCTTGAAGCAGGGGGCCTCTCAACATTCATTGTACATGCGTATATTTTTGGGGCATCTCCTGGAGTGGACATATCTTTTGATTCGTTTCTGTATCCGCTATCCCAGCGGATCCTCCTCCTTCATCTACTCCTAATCCTTCCCTCCGAAATTGGCATGCCAGACAGATAAATTTATTACCCAAAATGGACCAAAAATTACCTACGGCTTAAAATAAAATTATCCATAAATTTAGGACTGTATTTACCTTCAATTTTCTTATACAAATGTAGGCCATTCTAGGCTTAAAAAAATGTATTTTTTATGAAAAAACTTGTTTAGGGAATATTGGAATTATTTATTACCAAAACTCATATTGGTAGATTATCACCCTTGAAATATAAATTAATTACCCCATTAAAGAAAACCCATACAATTTATTCAGATTCATAGATCATTCGATTACCCCTGATTTCCAAGTGAATTTTCTAGAAAAATACCAGAAAATACTAAAAACTTTGGGCTCAAACTAGTAGAAAAATGGAATCAAAGATACCAGAAAAATGATCAGAAAATACATAAATAAATATTGCTATTATCATTATAGTATGTGCCAAATATTTACCTTCACTGCAGAGTCATTGATCCAGTTTTCCCCTGTTTTTCACTGCCTTCCGTTGACACACCCCCTCTCTCTCTCTCTGTATCTCTCTCTCTCTCTCTATGTGCATCAAAGGTGCATCATCCTATTGGATCTTGCTTTTGGGGGACTATAATTAAACGATTACATATTTCGAACGGGCTGTCTCAAGTGTGATTTATGTGAAGGGAACGAAAGTCTGCGGCTAAATGAAACGATTTCGATGGGATCTTACGAGAGACCAGTTCGCCAGTTCTCTGGCGGTGCAAGCTTTCTGCCTCCTCTGCCTTCACTCTCCACTGTCCGCTCTCTGAATATACTCGTATGTAGGAGTCAAAGGTCGAAATTGGAAAATTTCTAATTGACAAAAGAACGCGCACGTACAGTGGGTCAAGCGCGCGCGTTCTCTGTGGCACAGTGCCAATAAAGTGTGCCACCCCCAAGGCCCCCTCGTTGCCTCTTTCGTTTCCGTAGATTAATGAAATTAGACAATCAACTCAGCAGCAGAGACAGCGGCAGCGTCTCAAGTGCTGCTGCTCCCAGAGAGAAAGAGAGAGAGGGGCATTAAACATTCAACAAAAAAGCGAAATTAAAAATTCACTTAATTAAATAATTTTTAATGTGTCCAGCCATCTCTTTCGCTCGCTCTTTGTCTCTATCTATCCCGAAAAAAATACTGAAATTGAAACCACTTTTACTATGGCTTTTTGTGCCCCTCCATTCGGTGGCAGTAGCAGCTGTCGTTTTGTTCATTTCTTGGTTAATTGCCACCGAATGGACATTAAGAAACATTAAACACTCATTCGACCAGCACTTTAGAGCAGCCCCTGAGGAGAATCCCCCAAGAGCGGAGCCCTCCCTCTTCTCTGTAGAGATTGATCTGCCACCCCAGATATCGCTTTGGATGCTGTCTCAAGGTCGCAACTCTTATTTGATGGCCGACATTACCTTTGGACGGCGCAAAAGGCGCCATAAAACGAGGCACCAATGCACCCTGTAATTATAGAAAATTACAGAAAAATAAATGGGAATGGGAATGGATATGAGAGATAATGAGAGACTATTCCAACAGCATACGTAGCAGTTTTGTATCTCTATTTTTCTTTTTTTATGTGAAATTCAGCTTCAATGCTCTCTCCCAGAGTGGATTATGAGCACATTCTGCAGCAGAAGATCTCATCTTAAATCTTCAATAAGTGATACATTGATTGATTCTCTTTCTGCCAAGAAATCGTTCTCTGGAAACAGTAGCCCTCTCGAGAGTGCAATCAAGCTTTCAGCTTCAATCAGGCAACATTTCAATCCGTTTTTGGGCTTCGCTTTTGGGTCTTCGCTTTCGGAGCAGCAGCTCGACAGCAAAATTGCTGTTAATTGCGCTCCTAATTGGCATTTTTGCACATTTCAATGCGAATCGAATGCGAAAATTCGCACAAAATAACAAAAGCCAAGACCCGAAACGGCGCGTTGCCAGGGAACGGAACGGAACGTACCGCCACGCCCCGCGATTCCCTCCCTCGCAGAGGAATTTCAACAGAGAAATTAATGAAATTTAAGCGAGCAAACAGAAGATGCAATTTTCGGGTGTAAATACGAGAAGCGAGGAATCAACAATCGATGCAAATGAAGTAGCCGTTCCGCTAAAGGATTTTTTTGAGAAGGAAGGAAGCGAAACGCGAAGCCAAAATGAAGTAAAAAACCAAAGGCAAACACAGACGTGGAGTCCACAAAGAAAGCTGAATCTTTGGGGTTTACAAAGATTTTCTTATGGGCGATCGATCCGCCCCGATCTATGGAATACCCATCCGCTCAAAAAACATGCACTTCAGATGCACAGATATTTTACAGATATTAATGTTTCGATTCATTAAAAATAAAATAAATAGTCAAAATGGCTACTGTCTACAGCAAGAATTACTCTCAAAATTACCAGAAAATACTAAGAAATACACCAGAATAATTTTTACAAAAATTCTATAAAAATAAGCAGAAAATACTCAAAATGTTGTTTAAAATATTGAAAAAAATGATAAATAGTGAAAAAATAGCCAGAAGAGGAAGTAAAATACTATAAAATAGATGAATAAAAGTACCAAAATATACTAGAAAGTATACCAGATTACCAAATACCTAAACAATTTTCAACTGTTTTCAAAGCTGTTTTTTAAAGGAATTGCAGAATCGAAGATTCAATTTATTTCAGTTGCGAATTCCTACAGAAATCAGTAGATCGATTTCAATTTTTAGAACGTTTTTATCGAGGCACAGGCACCTTTTAGGGTGTCTGGAAGCCGTTCGCTATGGATTACAGGGTATAACTATAACAAACATACAAACACACCAGAATCAGCCACAATTCTGGCCAAATAAACAAAAATTCCCCCAACTCCTGCCTTTGCTTTTCCCTCGGATTTAAGCCAAATTAATGGACAGCCAATGTCCGTTGGTGCTGGTGCTGGTGCTGTCCGCTTAGTGGGACTTGTACTGTTTGCTGCTGTGTCGATTTTCTTTCTCTCTTTCGTGTCTTGTCGAGTTGTTTGGTTCGTGGTTTTTATTTTGGCTTCAATTTATTTGTTGTTTGCCTAAAAAATTGACGGCTACCTACGCGAGTTTTGTTTTTAGCGTCGGTTTTCGTGGTTTTTGGATTCGCGGATGAATCATGTCTATACCATACCATACCATACCCCCAGTCACATTTCGAACTGTGTATTCACTGTGAATACTGAATACTGAATGTGTGTGTTGTGTGTGGTGTGTGTCGTGCGGGGTCGTTCGCCTAATCAATAATCATCAATCGTCGTTACAGTAAACACACATAATAGATGGCCATAAGCTGCAATTATTGATGAGGGTAGGGGGCACACACACACACACACACACACACACACACACACACACACACACACACAGTGGCTCATCAGTCTCCAGTCTTCAGTCTCTGTCGAGCCGCATCGAGTCGATTCGAGTCTCAATTTCAATCTCAGCCTCTGTCTCAATTTTCAGCTTCATCTGCAAGTCCTAGCCTCAATTTTAGTTTCAGTTTCATTTTCAGTTGAAGTTTTGAGCCTCGGGCTGCTGCCCGGCTGTTTGTTCATTAGATTGCCCGCTAATGCTAATCAATGCTAATACTTTTCCATCCCATTCTCATCTCTCATTTCAGCTCTGAAGCTCAGACATTTGATGCTCGACCATTTGTGCATTTAATGGTAAGTCACACTCGAATGTTGGCGATGTTGGTATGAGTACGAGTCCGGTAGCTCCAGCGGATCGTAGGACATTCTGGGAATCTGTACAGTTATATTTATTGAAGCCTGAGAAAGAGCCGGCCTCACAGAAAGAAAGGGGAACCGAAAATCAGTGGATCGCATTCACAGTTCCATTAGAAACGGTCTTCCACTGGAAGTTCCTGGGTGCTCCTGCCTAGGGTATAGTATCAGAAAAAGCTCTACTTTTTAGAGCAGTATTTTTTATTATTCAGAATATTTGTTCTATTGTATCCTTTCACTTAGGGGAAGATAATGTGTATCCAAATTAGAGACGGGGAAATCAAAGTCTATATTTTGTAATGGTAAGAATATGTACATACATATGTATCTGTTACTGTTGCCTGCTGCAATATGTTGGCCATAATCCATCTTTCTTGCTATTTTCGTACCGAAATCACTTTCGATTTTCATGTCCGAGATGTTGCATCTTTTGGCTCAGCCCCCTGGTGTCCACGTTCTGGGGTGAGATTTTGTTTATGCCACCAGAGGCTACTGCTCCCGTTCCTGGCGTTTTGCTGCTGAATTTTTGGCTGTTCGAAATGTAAACAATCCATTAAATGTGTGGCACTGGCTATAAATAGTCCACAGAGAGTGGACGGGGTGGGGGGGGGGTCCTCCAGCTTCCTCCTCCTTGCCACAAGGCGACACGTACGCACGCACGCGCGGAGGCACGCTCTGCCAGCACGCTTCCATCCAGTGGCACCAACGAAAATGGAAGTCAAACGAAATCAATCAAAGACGGGACATTTTCAGCACGCAATCAATTCATAAAGCAAAATGTGTCATGCGGCATGGGGCATGGGGCAAGTGTGCGTCATAAGGTGTGCGGCAGGCAGGAGGCAATATTTCCTGTTAGTGCTCTGTGTGGCATACATCGCATCTGTTTGTGGCATGGCTTTCTTGACGCATTCAAGGGTTTGAGGTCCTCGAGACAATTGGTCGCCAGACGGCTGTCGTTTTTTTGTTTTCAGTCTCTTTTTCGCTTACTTTCACACTCTCTCACTCCACCTACCACTCTTTCTCCTTTCACTCTCTGTGCTTCCCCTTTCTGCCTGTTTCTCGTGTCCGCAAATCAATCAAGGAAGAGGAGCCTCCGCCAAAGACAAGAATCTGCCACATTTACTGTCGAGTTACGCGCAATTTAACCTGTCTGCCACTTGCCACACAGTCACACACAGACACACACAGACACACACAGCCACACACGGCCTCTTGCCACACTTCTTTCTCGTTCTCTCTCTCTCTCTCTCTGCTTCTCCTTGTGGCGGCGTCTGCTCACTCAATTATCATAATTGCGCTTTGAGTGCGGAACTTTTGCAGGGCTCCAAGGGTCTATCCAATGATAATGTCGGCGCCAGCATTTCCGCCTTTCGTCTATGCTTCGTCCTGCCGCCAGCGCCTGCTCCCGTTCCCCCCGTCTCTCTCTCCCTCTCTCTATGAGGCATAATCGGACTGGCATGTCCATGCCCATGTCCAAATGTTTGCGGCCTGTTCTGCTGTGGGGGCTTTGTGGCCGCCTGACACGCACAATTAAGCCACACGAAGGACCCGCCCCGCCAAGGATAAACGTCGCTAAGCCATGACCTCGCTCTCCACTGCTCTCCCCTCTCCCTGTCCTGCTACTCCTGCTACTCCTACTCCTCCTACTCCTCCTACGCTTCTTTCCAACTCCTTTGTCTCCTGCCTCTGAAAAATCAAATCAAATAAAATCAAAATTTACTACACTCACGCACGGCATCCCTCTCTTTTTTTCTCCCTCTCTTCTCTTCTCTTCTCTTCTGGTGAAATATCCCTCTCTCTTTCTCTCTATCTGTCTCTCGTTCTTTTTTCTCTCCATCGTGTGTGGAAATGTGTTTTCTTTTTTGGTTTTTTCCCCATTTAACATTTTCATTTCATCTGATTTCCATTTCCGTTTCGCCTTAATGCACTTGACCTTCAGCCAGCGCCAAAGCTTTTCTGTATGTCTAGCTGTATCTATGGATGTATCCATGTATCCAAGTATCCAAGTATTTGTATCTGTATCTGAATGCCCGAAAACTAGAGAATCAGCGCCCGAAGCGAGTGGCCACATTTGGTTGCAATCTGGAAACTGTTCTCGTCTTCCACTTGAAATTTGCTATATTCGATTTTCTGCTTTTCATTTTTATATATCTACATATACATATATGTACATATGTTTGTATGTATCTACTATATATATTTTTTTTAATTTTCTATTTACTTTGAATTATTATTTTCCGAGGGGCACTGCTGCATGACGCGTCCCTGCTTTCCGTCCACTCGAAACCTTTCTTAATGTCGCGACTTTATCCCTGGAGAGTAGAATCCAGTGATCGAGCGAGGGGTTCTACCGCATGACCCATGACCCGTGACAAGTCTGATTGCACCCCATCGAATCGTTAAAGCATTCTTCTTCCTGTTCTGCCTGCTGCCTGTCTGCCCGTCAAAGCCTAACAAAAGAGGACGCGGCCGCATGTGTCCTTCTTTTTCAGTGTAAATTCCATTAGGATTATATTACCGAAGCCACAGAAAAAATTGGCCAAGTTTTCGACTGCTGCTGCTGTTCCATAAAGTAGGGCGCAAGGCATTCGTTTTTACGAGTATTATCCTTGAAGGAGAGACCCAAAGTGCCAGAGCCAAAGCCAGCGCCACAGCCAGAGAGTTAGCAGCGTTGAAAGTTCAAATGGATTAGCGGCGCCTCCGTTGAAGCCCCGCAAGAGGCGAATTCGAATGCGAGGGATATGTGAATGTACATATGAACATACGAGTGCGTGCTAAGCATTTGGCAGGATATGTGTCAAGGACATGCCATACATACACACACACACACACCACGCCAATGCACATGGGGATGGGAGAAGGAGTCCATGAGGAGGAGCCACAGAAGTGCGGACTCTAAAGGGCGTGGCGTGCCGCTAGGAGGGGATTCCGCATTTGGGACACATTTATCTTCCGCTAATTGATGTCCCCTCACACACCATGCCCCTTGTGCCCCTTCCTTGTGCTCTTTTCATTTCTATCTTTTGGTGGGCCGCTCCCCGAAAACACATAGATACATTTTGAAGTTCCGCTTTTGGGGTCACCTCCTGCAAATTTCGAGGAGTGGCCTTTTCGGCCTTTCGAAGCAGCAATCTTTTTTAAGGGACTTCCTTCTGTATCCACAGTACACTGTACTTTTTCTAGGGCTATTTCCACGGCTTTGGTCCACCTTCTGTGGATCCACAATCCGTAGAGAGCCACAGACCTAGAGGAGGAGGCATACCCTCTGTAGATAGTGTATCTACGGATGCGTGTACAGTTACAGATAAATCAGGCTGGGTCCAAGATTCTTTGCATAGACGATCATGTATCTCGTGGGTTGCATTTCCTTGGAAGCTCGGACTGCCAGCTGGTGGTTGTCTGTGCCTCATGCCCCATGCCACCAGCTGCTGCTGCTGCTGCTGCTGCAGCAACATTCACACTGCCACAGTTTCGTTGGAACAAGTGCATGAAGCCCACCGCCTCCAGCCGCCTTCGTCCGCCTCCAACCGCCTCCGCCTTCGGTTTGGCTCGCCAACACAGAAATTTCCATTAGACTTACTTTGTATCGTACGTATCTTACGACTACGTATGTGTGTGTGTTTGAGTGTGTATCTTTGTATTGCATGTATCTTTGTATCTGTTTGTGTTTGTGTTTCCATTTTGGGGCCCGTTCTCGATTCTCGTTCGCAATAAATAAACACAATAAACATTCTTAATGCGAATTCCTTCATAAAATCCAAAACCCCCAGAAGATGATGATGATCGAAAAGCTGATGATGATGTGTGCCTTCCTCCTCCCTCCTACGTCCACCCTGCCTCCCTGCCTCCGCCACTCTTCGACTGACAGCTGTCGCATGGCCGCATCTAGCAGATACACATGTAGTAAAAAGTATCTGTATCTTATTTTTTTCGGAGGTGCGAAAAGTGTTCTAAATGGCTTTGGACGCCAAAGCCCCAAAAGCAAAGACTTTTTCTATTTTTTTTTTGATAAAATTCCACACAGAAAATAAAGGAAAAGGAAAAGGCAAAGGCGGGGTAGAATCATAAATAACAATAAATTTAGTAGAACAAAAAAAAAAGCACGCACACAGCTCTACTGATAATGTCAATGGCAGATGGAGGCCGAAGAGGTAAGAGGTGGAACGATGGGAACGGGGGGAACGATGGGAAGGTGGGTGGGAGGTGGTTTCTCCACTTTAATCAGCATAAATCGCTGTCGTTGTCACAAAATGAATTAGCTGTGGAAATTAATTAGAAGCCGTGGACAAATCGACACAAGAGAAAGACGAGAGAGAGAGAGAGAGAGAGAGAGAGAGAGAGAGAGAGAGAGAGAGAGACCCCAAGAGAGTAAGAGAGGGAGAGAGGGAGAACGGAGGCATGCCACAGGCACAAAACCTGTAGATAAGATTCCGCTGTGTTTCGTCCGATAAGACATCTTTTCAGAACAGCAGAAAATAGCGGAACAGCAGCACTACGCGACTGATAAGCGAAGACTGATAAAAAAACGAAAACTTTAATGAAAGTTTTTGATTGCAAACGTCCTTGCCCGAAGCCAAAGTACAGCTACAAACGCACACACGTAAAAAGATACGCAGATACGCACCGCCAATGAGAAGCGGAGCGGTGGAGTATCTCTCGGTATCTGGATCTCTGCAATCGAAGTCGTATTGCATACTGTTCGCTTATCGGATGACTCAGCAGCGCCAAGGCATACCACTTGTAAGATACTGTATCTACGGATGCGACTTGTGCACCTACAGATACACAAGATATAGATACAGACTGCGATTGCTTCCCTGTGTACATTGTGTCTAGATATGGGATATGGGATTGCACAATCCACAATTCACAATCCACACGAAGGAAGCTCTTTTTGCGTGTCATGCAGCAGAGCACCTCGGTCGCTTGCCTCCCGCTTGGAAAATGCTTCATCTTCATTCCATTTAATGAAGCGAAAGATGTTGATTTGGTTGTACAAATGTTCCCCCAAACGAAAGGATACACATTCACGTAGAAAATGGGGTGAAATGGAATATTTTTGGGGTGCAACCGAAGCAAAAGATTTATTTTTGTGTGGGGAATATTGCATCTCCGGAGAAGGAATCAGGGTATTTCTTCATTCGCATTCTCGGGGGCTCTTCTTTTGCATTTTTCCCCCATTTTCTGCCTCTTCCTCCTCTCGAATCAATTTTCATATCCTATATTCAAGTATTTATTCATTTTCATTTCGGGCTCTCAAATTTAACGCCCAGAACGTGCGCTGCAAATGAAAATTAAAATGTTTATAAACTGTAAAAACTTTGTGTGCCACTGCCACGCGTTCTCCATAAGTTAATGTGTGTGCGTGCCCCAGGCCCAGCCCCAGCCCCTGCCACACGCCCCTAGATGTCAGTGAAGGACATTTTTGGCACTGAAACTGCGGGGACGCCAACGCGTTTCCCGCATTTCCCTCATTTCCATTCAAATGTGCGAAAATTCTTGGCCGTCTCTGTCTATCGCGCTCTCAGTGTGGTCTTAATTTTTATAACATTTTTATGCGTGCCCCAACCCCTAAAAGTCCATCCCCCATTACCATTCCAGAGGCACGGGGTTCTCGTGCCCCGTGGCGCTCTTAAGTGAATAATAAATTAATTGAATCGCCACGCGGCCCATTTTTGGAGTCGACTTCGAGGCGGGTGGAGCGGCAGGAGGAGGAGTAGCTTGCAGATACATAAATACATATGTACGTATGTACATCTTATGGATCTGTCTTAGGGAGTAGAAGAAACCCCCTCCAAAAACCAAGTTCCCGTCCTCGTCTATCATTCCATGGCCCCCAGCGTTCGTTTCGTGCCATAATATTTTATGGATACCCCAATCCCATCCCATGCCAGCAATTAGCAAACTAATCAAAAGACAGATACAAAGATACACAGACAGATAGATACAGTATCTAAATGTCTAATTAAAGTGTAAATTTCGCTGAAGAGATTTCGATTACGTGAAGGAGAGCAGCAGGAGGACGGGGGGGAGGGCATCAATGACACTTAATTAGAAAACTGAAAGCTGAAGGGCAGACGGGCAGACGGGCAGAAGGAGAAAACGAAACAGAACGCTAAGGGATGGGAATCCCATTAAGGGAACGCGAGCAGGCACTTTTTCCATGAGATACAAACTTTTCCGTGTGTATGTGTGTGTGTTTAGCTTTGGGCCGGCCAATGCTTTTAATTAAGGCACCCTCCTGGCTTTGCCCCTGCCCGTGCCCCATCAAAGACCCCCAAAGAGGGGGATAGAACAACACAGCGATTGTCTCCGGACAATGAAAGTTTATTTTTATGGACACCCCACACACACACACGTACTTGTAGATACATAGATACAGATACACCCACATGGCCACACACCCAGAACCATACGAGGCAGCGCCATAATGGCCCAAAAGAACCAACTACTTTCTGTTCTATTCGGAAATTCATTTTGGCAAAGAGAGAGAGAGAGACACAGAGAAAGAGAAGGGAACTCTGAAAGGAGATAGATAGAGAGAGAGAGAGAGAGAGAGAGAGAGAGGAAGGAGACGAGGAGAGAAGCGAAAGAGAATGTGGAAGGAAGGGGCATGGGAAAGTGACAAAAGTTTTCTTTTTCCTCCAATTATTTCTATGCGAATGAATCCGCCAAAAGGATTGAGAATTCAATTGGCATTTCCAGGGTGAAGATACATAAAAACATAACTGTATCTGCGAATCTATGGATCGGTTTTGAAATTGAGTGGATGAATCGAAGGAGAAAAGAAACGGACAATGGTGTGCAGAAAAAGAGATACAACTGCACATACATATGTAGATATCTATAGAATCGAGTGGTTTCAGGAAAAGAGATACGTATGTATACAGATAGATACATACACTGGACTGCAGATACATATATACATGTATATGGATAGAAAACTTGAAAATTAAAGTTCATAAAAGGTACCACATAAAGATAGATAGATATGCATAGATAAAGATGAAGATACATTGCTCAATAGAGATAAATGTGGAAGTAACTTGTAAAGTAAAGTGCTTGATAGGTGACACATAAAGATAGGTATACTATACATAGATAAAGATACATGTCCAACTAGGGATTCAAAATATATTCAAATGTATCTGAATGAAAAGTAAGGTGCTTAATAGGTACGGAATAAAGATCGACAGATTTGCATAGATGAAGATAAATATAGGTAAATACAGATGGATATTAAGATACAACCAGATTCGAAGAGATATACAGATACAGAAACGATATACTCATTCTTAGCAGATGGATAGATAAAATTTAGATGGCATTAAATATCTTTTGAAGAAGATTCTTTTGTTGAAAGATACTCCGGAAAGATACTCTCCCCAGAGATAAATATGTAAGTTGATATGTATACTCCATCATCCTTCCTTCACTTCATTGCCGATTTGATTTTCTTTTTGAAAAATATCTCAGACCAACGCCCTCTTCCTGTGTCTCTCTCTTCCTCTGTTTCTGTCTCTGTCTCGGAACACACAAAAACACTTGAAGTGCAATTTGCTTTTGTTTCGCTTTTGGCCAAAAAGCCTTTTGACGATCGTCTCCGTGTCCGTGTCCGTTTCTGCTCCATTCAGACGCTCGCTCGCTTGCTGTTTTCGTGTGAAATGTGGAGTGCGACTCAGGCACGTACCGCTAAGATAATACTACAATACGATACGTACACGAGTATATACATACATATGTATATATACATATACATATATAGACGAAGACGACAACGACGACGCTCGTTTGCATATAATAACTCAAATACTTAATGTACTTATGCGGCGATTTTCACATTGCACGACGCCGCACATGCCGCAAAGGCCATGCGGATTATGTGTGTGTGCTCCTCCTCCGCACCACGCGACGCTCCCGATACCGATAACGATTCCGATTTGAATTTCATGCCATTATGTGTATCGTAGTGCTGTGCTGCTCGATTGTGCAATCCATTCATTGGAAGCGGGAATATGGAAACTACGCGTAGTGTAGTGTGTGGAAGGAATATGTGGACTATCGAAACCGAATGCCGATTCGAGTCGAGTCGATTCGATTCGATCGAATTCCCATAATGAAATATGCAAGTGAATCCCTCAGTGAGTCACTCGACACCGCTTAGTCGATTACTCGCTTAGTCGTTACACACAATTCGGGTTATTTTTGTTTTTTGTTTATTTTTTTTTGGATACGTGACCACAGAGTACCTCCCATATTTATGGGGTTAACTGGTTGCAGTCGCGCTATTGGGTTAAGGCGAAATCAGGCATTGCTCATTCCCTAATCATTCATCATTACGAATGGTTGAATGATGAGTCAATGCAAATGAATGATAATCGATGAGAGCGCCGCTTAGGGGCATTTTTTATCAATCGATATCGATACCTTTTTCGTTGAAATATTTCTGGTTTTATAGCACTCGAAAGTTTAAGGTTAATCAACGACTCCCAAAATCGCATTGGATTTATCGATAAATATCGATAGATTTTAAAATTCAATTATTCATTTAAAAATCGATATGTTTTTAAACAAATTTCTGAATAGTTCTTTCACAATGAACGAATCAATGAACGAATCAATGAAATTCAATTACATTTATCGATATTTGATTGATAACATGATTAACAAATCGTTTTTCTTTGTTATTTATGGTATGTTTTTTGTCCCCACCCCTCCTCCCCTCGTGCACAACATCTCTATTTATCAAACAGCATTGCATATTCATGCGGGGAACTCCGCACAGTACAGCCATCGGATCGATCGGATCGCCACACGATCCATTGCGTAAGCTTCTCTCCCCCTCCCTCTCTCTGTCGCTCTCTTTCTCTCTCTCTCTCTCTCTCTCTCTCTCTCTCTCTGTCTCTCGGACAGATGTGGCTGTTCTGGCAATCGATCGAATCGGAGGCAAAAACTTGTACACTTGAGGGCAATTCACATGCAACAGAGCCCGCATCTCGCAGCAGCAGCAGCCACAGCGCAAATGACTTTATTTGCTGGATGGAATGTCACTCCAGAGAGCGCCCAGAGAATGCCAGAGAGGGGAGAGCGGGGAGGCGTCCTGCTGGGCCAACGCGGCGCATGTGCAATCTTAAATCCATTCAGTCGGTAGGGGTGGGAGGTGGTGGGGTGGTGGCTCCTGTGCGGTGGCCACTCTCCTAGCCGTGACCTCAAAAGGCGCAGAGGAGGCCACGCATGCTGTCGCTGTTTGCTGTTTGCCGTTTGCCGCTGACGTCTGACGTTGACGTACACCGCATTTGGTCAAAATGAGCTACAGAGAGACAGAGCCGGGCCTCAGCCACAGCCACAGCCACAGCCAAAAGTTAAACCAAAAATCGAGAATCGAAAAAAACCAAAAACCGAATTGAAACGTTTTGTGAGGCGAATGTCAAAAGTGATTTTCATTGCAACAGAAACAGCAGCAAACAGCCTCAAACATCAAAGGCTGCATTGAAGGCATTAAAAGCTCTCTCACAAAACAAAGTTTAAATTCCCAAAAACAAAAAAACCATAAGAAAGAAAGATTGATTTTTGGAATACAAAGGTTTTGATACCCTGCAGAACTTCTAGGAGATATGCATATACATATTTTATCAAGCAAATTTCCAGTAATATCTATGCGATATATGGAGATATAGCCCCGTCCCATCGAAGGGTTTTGCGGAATGAAGAATGATATACGGAGTGTAAGAGAAATGCCAAATGATAATGAAATCCATCATAGCCTGCCTCTGCTCTCGGCAACACTCTGTCCAGGGTATGAGACGAAAGAAACATGCGAAAGTCATAAATCATAATTCTTTATTCTGACTTTATTTTGTGCTGTTTTTGTGCGCTTATTTTGTTGTTGACTGACTTTTGGGGTTTGCCAGAAGAGGGAGAGAGCGAGGAGGAGGGCGAGAGGGGCAGGGTGTACGGGGATAGGGTAGGGTAAAACTTATAGAGCATGTCTCTCTCACACAGCAGCACAAAAGGCACACAAAAAAACAGGCACTCACACTTCTGGCCATATGATAAATGAGTCAAGGGGGCAGCAAACAGCAACACACAAAAATGAGATTTTTGTGTTCTGGATTATGGCCCCCATACGCTTTTGAAGTTTTTTTGACAGCCTCAATTTGCATTTTGAGCGGCAGGCAGCAGGGAGGCTGAGAGGCAGGCAGGCAGTCAGCCCCCTCCCAAACAAAAAAAAATCAACCGCAAGAGTCGTCCCCACAGATCCACAGATCCACAGATCGACATCGACCGCTGGCCGCCAGTGGCCTGCTCCTTCCTCTCCGATTATCGTAGTTCCATCATTTGCGAAAAACCGCAAGCGAAATTCCACAAGGCACTGGAATTGTGACTCGCGGTAGAACCACTACAAGTAATTTCGGGAGTTCGATATATGTATGAACTGGGGCAATACCCTAGAGTGCGACGAGTCAATGGAATTTTCAATTTCTTGGGTTCATTTTTATATAGAAATCTTTTAATTTTTTAAAAGAAAACATTTTATTTTTAAATTACTGAAAGCTTTTATCTTCATGACAAGTTTCTAATTTTCCTCAAATTTTACTGTAGATTCCTTCAAATTCACCCTCCTCTTTCTATTTTTGTTAAAAATAACTTGACCAACCGAGGGGTGCTACTGCATGACACGATCTATTGTAAAGAATCTCGTCCTCAGGAGAAGCCGTCATTCTTTTCCTTAAAATGTCCATTCAGTGAATGAATATCTTGAAATGAGGAATTGCAACGACCGAGGCCCACTGCTGCACGACGCGTTCCTTTCTTATTTTCTTTCTTTTTTGGGATTGAGGAGCAGCTGCACCGTTGCTGTCTGCTTCTGCTGGCTGGCTGGCTGGCTGTCTGGAGAGGTGCTTCGGAGTCAAATGAATTTAACGGATGATTGCCTTCAATTGCAATTCAATTCGGTTTCAATTGGAATTCCTATTATTCTCTGTGTGTCTCACCTTCACCTCTCGGGGAGGGGCAGCTCGGGGAATGCAACCCCGAGCTGCATTTTGTGGCAGAAGTGTGCCTGGTCTTAATTAAACGATTAACGGGGCACGTTAATTGAGGCGTCTCCAAATGGAGGGTAGGGGAGATGGGGTTGCATGCAACGAGTGTTCGGGGTGCGTGATCAATCACGAGATCCGTGATCCGAGATTCGCGAAATGTGAAATGTGATTCTCGGATTCGGAGACTCGGGGACTCGTACTGGGACTTACATAAATCAATTTAGTTGAGTTTACTTTATAATTTAATTGCTTTTGTTTATATGTACACGTACACGTACACTCTCTCTCTTGCTCACTCTTTGCTCTCCTACTCACTCACTCACTCACTCACTCACTCACTCTCTCTCTGTTTTGCTCTCTCTTACTTGCAGATTCGCTGTCAAACCGCCGGCTGTTCGACATTCAACGCATTCGTACGGGCCCCACGCTCTGAGCAACAACACGACAGAGCCCCCCCAGAGATCGGATGGAACCCCAGGAAGCAGAAATCCAGCAATGATGATGATGATGGAACCACAGATCTCCGCTAGAGACAGAGCCAGGAAAAATCCTGACTACAAGTGAAACCCAAGAGCCGCCCCTCCCCCACCCCCCACATAAAAAATAACATATATTTGTGATAATTTCCCACAAACAAATAATAGTAACAAAGAACAGCCGAGAGAGAGAGAGAGTGGGGTAGTGGACAGTGGACAGTGGACACCCGCGAGTGTCGGACCAATACGTACTATATACGATATATATCTGCATACGATATTTATATGTGGAAATTTGATATATGAATATTCTACAAAACAAAAACAACAAAAACAAAAAGAGAGAATTGTTTAAACAATAAGCAGTCCAACAAATGCAACGCGTAGGCCTTCAACTGTGATTTAAGCATACAACAAACAACAAAAAGAAAGCACCTAAATAATAAGAAATAACGATATTTACCGATATATATACACATACTTCAAAGATATATCGATACACAAAAAGAGATATAAATCGAAAAAGTGTTGCGAGTTTTTTTGTGCAATTTTTAAGTTTAATTTTTTGAGTTTTTAGTTTCTGTTTTCGCTTTAATCGATAAACGTTCAACGATAACCGATAACCGATAAAACAATCCAAACTCGACAAACCAACAAACTAGCCCCCTAATCGATAATTAATCGATAAACCATGTTCAACTCAAACATACCCGCCGCCTCGCTGCTCAGCATCGACAGCAGCGGCCTCAATCTGGGCGGCCACACCCCCAAAACCCCCGAGATCCTCAATCACCTAATCGCCATGTCCAATCCATTGGATAACTATAGTTTTGCCACTGTGGCCGCGGTCTCTGCGGCAGTCTCGGCATCATCCGCCGCCTCCACGCCCGTCGTCAGTGTACGGAACTTCAATGGTCATCCAACCAACGGACAGGTGAGTGTCTCCCCACAGAACGGATAATCCATTCCAGTTCCACATTGCGTATACTCAATTTTATATATCTCTCTCTCTCTCTCTCTCTATATGTGTTCCATTGCAGTTGCATTCGCAGGACAGCAGTCATTCCAGTTGCTCGGCCTCGCCGCTTGATTCGCCAGCAGGCGGGACTGCGACCATGCCCAGTGTGCAACAGGTAAGGCATGAATCATCCATTATTCAAACACGAATTCTGTTCGTTGAATTGCTCTTTCTTAAGGCATAGAGCTTTAAAGGATCTTTGACCCCAATAACATATGCTACCAGGCGCTTCAGTCTTTTATTCAGTCTTGCAGCAGCGCCCCTCGGTTAGACCCCTTGCCACCCGCCTCTTTAGTCTTTCGATTCAAATTGAAATCAATCTTTGATTGGATCTACAATCTTTTGCTTCACAACTCTTTAATCTTTCATTCGGATTCTGCACCGACTGCCAGTATCCGTATTTCTGCCAAATTTGTATCTTTGCATCGACGACAAAAGAACAAAATTGCTCTTTCTATTTGCTTCAATTTGTCGTTTCATTCATGAGAGACGCACGAGAACGGATGACTGACTGACTGGTTGTGGCGCATCGCCCACGCCAACAGCCGCCGCGCACGCCGTGCAAAATCCGCAACCCACGCACTCTCGTGGCCATTGGCCGGCGTCACCCACCTCCATCTCCATCCCCCATCCACCACCTCTGCTTCCACTGACATGCACTTTAACGTGAGCTTTTGCCCCTGCCTCTGCCCCTGCCTCTGCCCCTGTCTCTACGATCTGCGTCGTGTAGGCGTCAATTGCGAAACGCAGCGCCGAGAATTGATTTCACTTTTGCGGCGGCATTCGGAGTATCTGCATCTCGGTGCTGCATCTCCAGTATCTTTTTGTTCGTTTCATACGGGTATAGGTACGGGAATGGGTACGGGTATGGGTATCTGTATCTGTATCTCTCACTCTACAGTAACGACTGACATTGGCCTTAATGAGGCACGTAACCAATGGGAGAAGGGGGGGCACTGGAGGTGCCTGCTGCTGCTGCTGGGTGTCAACGATTAATTCAAATGAATAAAGCACTTGCTGTGGCATTAGACGGCAATTAGATGCGACGATCGATGCGATCGTCAGACGCATCATCCGTCCATCCATCCATCCATCCACCCATCCAGCAGAAGCCGAAGCAGAAGCAGCAGCAGCATCCCGCATTCCGCTCTCACTAATTGGCAGGTGGCATCGCCAGAGTGAGAGAGTTCGAGAGAGAGAGAGAGAGAGAGACGAAGTTTGTCTGTGTTTCTCCGGTATTTGTATCTGTATAGCTGTATGGTTGCATCTGTAACTGTGCATCTGTATCTTTGTGTGTGATTTATGATTATTACTTCAAACGAATTTATAGGCAACGCAAGTTTTAATTGCTGGACGCGAGTGAACGATCGTGTGGCGCACTTTTCACAATTTGTTTTCCAACAAATTTCCCATAAATTATCGAGCCCTTTTCTGTGCAGATATTCCTCTCATTTTCTTCGTTAAAGCAGTGGGGGGGGGGGTCAAAACTCGTTTCTTATTAGACAGCCAATCGTTTACCACGCTGCATGCAACAGCGCCCCTCGGTGGCTTTCAATTAGAGTATCTGCCGTTAATGAATGACTACGTACTACATCGAGGATGTCCTACCTACAGCTTTTTCCATCATCGGCGGCTTTGCACATCCGTTCGAGGCAAGAACTTTCTGTGGAAGAACCGCCTCTCACTCTCACTCTCCCTCTGACTCTGCCTTTGGTTTTGCAGTGCAAATATTTGCACAAATGTTGCCGAAAAAAATGCAAGATGGGCGGCACAGTAAATGTATTAAAAAATATTGCAAATATTGAAACGAATTTCGAGTCAAGAAACGCGATGTGCAAAAGTGCAAACAGACCAAACAAAATGCAAATTTACGCGAGCCCCAAAAAAACAAAAAAAAAAAGAAAGAAAAGTGGACTCTTGGCAAAGAAAGGCTCGTCTTGGGATGGTCCACTCTCGAGTATCTGACAGATAAACAGCGAGACAGAGAAAGAGAGAGAGAGAGAGAGAGCGTACGGAGAGCGAGCGGTGGGTGCTCCACCTCCACCTGACCGAATGAACAGGGAATCTTGCACAACAAGAGACTTGACCATCGATCCGCCACACCGACCATATGGTCGTCGATTCAGTTTTTCTGATTCCGATTCCGAGCTGCATTTTCGTCTGGCGTCCGGCGCAAGCTATTATTATTATGATTTCTGTGGCTGTTTTTTTACTTGGTCGCTTTTTAAACACACAATTTATTTATCTGATTTCTGGGTCAATAAATAAGGCGGCCACGGCGCAGCAGCGTGCCTAAAATTCAAATGAACATCGATCGAACATTGTAGCTCCGAAAGCTGCTCCCGAAAATTACGAGTAACAGAAGCTAAACGAAATCGAAAACGAAATTGAAGTCGAAAGAAGAGGAAGGGCAGAAGTAGGGCGGGGACCACGACGAGTGGCATCTGAACAATTTCTCGAGCAGACAACAAACAAACGGACACAAAAAATATGCGCAAAATATTGGGGCCGCTGCCTGGAGAGGGAGAGCCAGCCCCGACATGCGTGCTGCCGCCGCCTGGTCGACATTTCAATGAGCTAAAGATTGAGAAAATGCCCCCAAAAAAAAAACAGGAGTGGGAACCAAGGGAACCACAACTCCACTTTGGAGTCCCATGATTCAGTCCCGCATTTCGCCTCAACAAAGGATCAATCTATTGTCCGATTCAGCTCTGATCTTTAATCATCATCTTTCATCTTTAATCACTTGTTTCAGCTGGTGCTCTCTCACAGGGTGGCTTAACTGGGTGAAATCTTTCCCTTTCTCACACAGATCTTGGCAGTAAAAGTTGCACTCCCCCTCTATTTCTATCACAGAGTCGCTTAGCAATCAAGGGGGAAGGAACTCCAAAGGGCTTTTATTTCGAGGGCATCTGGCAGTCGAGGAAGGCTATGCCGGCGATGGCGATGGCGACGGAACAATTATTCCACATGTCGAACCGAAAACGAGCCGCCAACCTCCCGCCCAAGATCCGTTGACAATGTGCGGAGTGATGACCATCTGTTCCTGCTGCTGCTTCTGCTGGGGCTGTGCCATAAATGGATCTGCTCCATTCCATGAAGCCACAGTGCAAGTTTGTTGAGGTTTTTGTTTTTTGTGGCGGCCCACCCACTGCTCTGTCGATTGCACTTGTTTCCAGGGCAAGAGAGAGGAGAGAGAGAAGAGACGAAGCCAGGGAGAGATTTGTGTGTGTTTTTTTGGGGCCAGAGACTAGGGCGTGGCCCTTGGGCATGTCGCAGATTTCTATCTTTTTCACTTAAATTCATATTTATAATTCATGCCACAAAAAGGCCCCGAAACAAGCGAAACCCAAGTGCCTGCCAAACCCTAAACCCAAAATCGCAACAAAAAAGGTCGTCTGTGTAAATCACAAAACAAAGCAAAGAAAATGCCGCTAAAAAATACAGATTATCTGCAGTGCAAGTTTTCAGAGAGCTCGGACCCTAAAAACACCGAGACCGAGACCGAGACACAGGCACAGGCACAGACCCAGACCCAGACCTTGCCCCCTCTTGCACGAGAAATCGTGCCACAATGTGTGACGCAACGGGGGAATGCGACCACAGCTGTCAACGGAATCGAATCTCTGTCGCGTGTGGTGTGTGTTGATTCGATTCGTCACATCGGCGAATCGCTACCTGAGCTCTGAGTGCTCTCGAGCAAACTGTGTCGATCTCTCCTCAACAGCCAAAAGGATCGGTTCGGATCACTCAAGCAGTTGCAAGAAGTGTGTGTGTGGAGACACCTAGAGACCGATAAGATTAAGAGTGTGGCTGCTTGTGAAACGAATGATTGTGAATCATGTGAATCGTTTCGCTGGAGAGAGAGAGGGGGGGATTTTCTTCTCAAGGGGTGCTCTCATTTCCGTAGAGATCAACCATCTCTTTTACAGAGTAGCTAAGCAATAAAGAGGAGTTCCATTCTCCTTTTCCGTATACATCTATGTATATAATCTCTTTACTCGTCTCTCTCACACAGAGTGACTTAACAGGTGAGAGGAGAATCACCCTTAGATCTGCCTCTGAATATCTTTAGCTGAAAGGAAAATCTATGGGTTATTAGATTTGCTTTGCAGTAATGGGTGGACATATTCTGCCAGTGTGGGGGAGCCTCCACATAGAAGTGTGCGCCTCTGAGAGAGATCTCGAAATGCCAAAGAGTGGGACCTCCAAATGTGTGTGCCTCTGTGTGGGTCTGTCTGGTGGAGGGTGGAGGGGGGAGGCAGAGTTGCTTGAGCAATGCTTTTGCCTTCTTTGGCGTTGCCTAACCGATATGGCGATTGGTGACAAGACAACAATTTGTGTTGGACGAAGGACGTTTGAAAAGACCCGCTCTAACCCGCAATCACTCTTCCCTCTGTTTCGTTTGCAGACCAAATCGCAGCTGATCAAAACTGGCCTGAAGCTGGCCATCCAGAGCAAGCGCAAGCTCTCGACCTGCGACTCCAGCAGCGGCTCGGAGCAGCCCCAATCGAAGTGCTCCCGCAGGAGCAGCAGCATGAACAACAGCAGCAGCCTGAACAACTGCAACAACACAAGCAATAGCTTCAGCCTGAACGACGACGATTGCGAAGAGACCAGCGAGGATGAGGATAGCGAGACCAAGTCCACGCCCAAGGGCCTCACGCCCGAGGACGAGGATCGGCGTAGGAGGCGCCGGGAGCGCAACAAGATTGCGGCCACCAAGTGCCGCATGAAGAAGCGCGAACGCACACAGAACCTCATCAAGGAGTCGGAGGTGCTGGACACCCAGAATGTGGAGCTGAAGCAGCAGGTGCGCAGTCTCGAAACGGAGCGACGCAAGCTGCTGGAGATGCTCCAGAACCATGCGAATGCCATGTCCCCGGGCTGCCTAAGGACCGGTGGGTGCCAGCTGCCTGCCGTTCTGCTGCAGTCGCCCGCACAGAAGTATCTCTCGGAACTGGAGCTTGAGGGCCAGTCGTCATCGGAGGTCAACCTCACCGGTTCCATCTCTGGTTCGGGTTCGGGTTCGGGCTCCATCTCTGGCTCTGGTTCGGTGTCGAGCAGCAGCTCTTCTTCGCAAAGGATGAGCATACCATCGATGGCGACATTCAAGTTTGGCTCCAAGACAGCGGCCATGGTAGCAGCAGCAGCAGCGGCAGCACAGGTCCAGCAGCAGCAGCAGCAACAGCAACAGCAACAGCAGCAGCTCCCCAATGGCTACTGCAAGCCATCGCCCAGTCCCCAGGAGTTTGAGCATGCAGGATACCTGAGTTCTCCCAACCAGCAACAGCAGCCACAGCATCAGCAGCCCATAAATCCCGCCAGCAGCAACAACAGCAGCAACGAACAGCAACAGCAGCAGCAGAGCAACGGCAGCAGCCTCGTTGTAAGCAATCAGCAGGTCTCCGATTATGTCCCAAATTGCGATGGCCTTAGCTTGGCCTTGGGTCTAGAATCGCTGCCACTGCCACTGCCACTCCTGCCTGCCAGCACACCCACCAGCAGCAGCTCCTCGAGCAGCAACAGCAGCAGCAATCAGACCGGTTCGGCCGCCTCTACGCCCACCAGCAGCACCATTGAGTTCGTGAAGAACGAACTGGTGGATGCCCAGAGTCCCTACACCACGGCCCTCAGTGCGGAGCGTTTCCTGTTCGATGGCGGGCCGAGCGATGGTTTTCCGGACATCAAGCATGCCGTTAGTGTCCTGCCCACCTGCGACCTCAATAGCCTCAACATGGCCAGTGTTGTCCATGCAAACAGTGGCGGAGGCGGAGCAGCAGGACACCATCACAACCACCAGCACCACAGCCACATCCACAACCACCATAATAACAACAATAACAACAACCACCTGATGGACATCCATCACGGCCTCCAGAACAATGGCCTTGGCGTGGGTGTCGGCGTGGGCGTGGGTGTTGGTGTGGGCGTTGGGGCTATGACACCCTCCTGCTACGATGACGAACAGCTTCTGCTGATGAAGAACAGCTGCTTTTCCAACGATCTGTTGTCCCAATTGGCGGGCGATGGCACGGACTATGTGGATCTGGACACCGGTGCCGCTGCCTACCTCACCAATGGGGGCTGCCTGGCGTGAGGGCGGGCCCAGCGGGCATCGGCACCGACAAATGCAAACGCACACGAACGTGATCGTGATCGTGATCGCGATCGCGATCTTTTGCTGCTCGCCTTCGATCAGGATGGTGGCCAGGAGGGGGAGCAGCAGCAGTCGTCGTCGTCGCACAGGCCGAGCAGCAGTCCGCAGCAGCAGCAGGATGTAGAGATGGAGCTGGAAATGGAGCTGGAACTGGACGAGGAGGAGGATCCAGCCTGGACACATGTGGATTATTGGTGTTAGGTGCTGGATCCTTGTACCTTGATGTATATTTTTTAGATGCTACTCATCGACTAAGCAGAAGAACAGATAGAAAAGCTGAAGCCGCAGTCCCCAAGGACGCCCTAAACCATAATCCCCTTGACTGTCCTTAAAACTCTGTTTGTATATCCCCAATTCCCTCGTAAAAATATCCCCCAATCAACAAACAATCCTTTGATGCCTTTTCCCCCGCCCTGAATCCCAATGATACCTTTTTCCCGCCGTTAGCCGATCCGAGTTCTTCCAAAAAACAAAAAAAAAGCAGAGTACCCCTGATAACCCATGCCCCCAAGCCTCGAATACCCCCCAAATACCCTGGTCCCCCCTTGTGTATGTCCGCCTGGAGCGGCGTCCAGCCTGTGGCTTGACTACCTCATGAAGCAAAGAAAGCAGAAAACAATTTAATTAACAATTCAAACCTATCATTAAACAATCAGTTTTAGAGAGAGAGTTAAAGTGAGAGAGGAGTATAGGAGTAGAAGTAGCAGTAGCAGTTAGAGAGGAGAGAAACACTTGCATAATTGTACATAACCTAACTTTTTTGATACGATTTAAATCGATAACATTCCATTGCAAGCGACAGAGAGCAGAAAGCAGCGAGAGATGGAGCAGTGATCAACTGCTAACAGTCACATACATACACATCCGCATCAGTAATTATTAATTTTAATTTTTGTTCAATTTCCTCCTCCATTCTTAAGCGTTTATCTTTTTATTTTCTATGTCCTTTGATCCTTTAACGAAATGCCTTACGAGTTATAACAAATTGATATACATATATTCACATGAATAGAGAGATTAACGAGAGGAACGAGAAGAATGTTTTTTCGATTCGGAAAGCGCATGCGATATATTTGATGACGTTTGATATTTTTTTGTCTAAAAAAAACTCTAGCCTTAGTCAGTGATAAAGAAAACAACCCCTATATATACATACAGTCGATATATATATACGATATATACACTTTTGTTTTTTTTTTTGTGTCCATATTTTGTAAGCTAACTTTAATAATAAAACAAAAAAACAAACAAAATGTTGCCTTAATCAAAAAAAAAAGAGAAAAAAAATTGAAATAAAAAAAACAAAACTTTCTATTTGACAAAAAACTAAATTACTAATCCAACACTTTGTTAATTCTTTTGCAACAAAACAACTAATCTACAAACAAAAATAATTATTAAAATCTATATATACATACAATGAGGGGAAGAGAAAGATCGATTACTTCGATGACCATTAAGTGCTGCTAAATACTGCAAAACCCTTGAAAACTTGCGCCTTATTACAGTTTAAAGAAAGAAAAAAAAGAAAAAACAAATGTGAAACTTTTTGTAAATGATATATTATTATATATACTATATATAGGATATACATATAGGAGACCATATGATGCCTATACCATTTATATATGCATATACGTATATGTACGTACGCATATTTGTGTGTGTCTATTGCCTGATCAAAAAACGTTATACTTATATACAGATTTAATACATATAGAAGGTTCTACATGTGTATAAAAAACAAAAACAGCTGTGAACACCAAAAAGTGGCCTAAAGGAGCAAAATCATACACCCACACAGAAAGAAAGAACAGAACAGAAGAGAACACAACAGAAAGGAAAAGAAAAAGTGCTTTGTTTGTAATTTGTAATTGTAATTGCCTCGATTTGTACTAAAGATATAACCGATAAACGAAAAAGATACAACTATATCTAATATTTATATATTCCTATATACGAAAAAAATTACCAATATCTATGTCTACAACCATATGTAAATGTTTAACATAGCTCTGCACACGCCTTTCTCTAGTTGTACCTACTATATACTATAAATGTTATACATACATATATCACAATTGAACCTTGAACCTTGAACCTTTGTACACCCCACACCACCCCTGTGCCCAGCCTATTTTCCTTGAATAGGTTTGATTGTTAGAGCATCAAAAGGAACCATGACTTTCCCCCAGTTCCCAAAGCGAAAAAGTGTTCGAAATGGGAAGAGAGTTACCTGAGAAAATTTGAAATTAAGCAAAAATTTTACCTCACACACGACACACATAACCCTATAAAGAGGATCAGTGCAGAGACTCCGACCACTCCACCCGCTCCACTCCACTCGCTCACATATGTTCGTATGATATTACGCTTCGATCCAAGCTTCCAACCAAAACAGAAACAGACTCTCAGGTGCAGCGAGTGGAGTGAAGCGAATGGAGTCGAGTGGAGCGAGTGGATGGAGCTGCCAACCTCGTGCAATGTTAAATTTAACTGTAAACCCACACTGTAAACTGTAAATGTAATGCAAAACTGTAAAATCGTAACTATAAATGGCTATTATGCAATCAAAAACTCCATGATAAACACCCCTCCCAGATGATGGAAGTTTCCAGGAGGTGGAGGAAAGAGTTCTTCGCTTGTAAATTGTTTTGTTTTTTTTTTGTACCCATTTGTTTGTTTGTTTTTTTTTTCGATTAATAATCGATATCTAATATATAGAATACATATAATATGACATATATGTATGGCCTAAAAGAGATGTTGAATTTTGTTTGCGTTTTGGGGTCTGCCTGCAGCTGCAAAATGGGAGAGGGGGGAGGAAGAATAGACATATAGCATCATCAGAAATAGAATCAGAATCATCGCCTCATTTCACCTCAACGACTGACGCACAGACCTTTGAACACTAACCACTGACCTCTGACCTCTGACCTGGAATTGGACCTTGACTTCATTCTCTAGCTTTTAGTTTGTAGGCTACACACAAAAACGTTTTTGTTTGCTGTTTGTTGAAACAAAAGAAAGCGCTACAAAAGTACCTGGACATAAACAATGTAACGATCAACGATAAATATCGATATGCGATAGCGATCAGTGTTGGTTAAGTGTTTAAACATAGAGCCCCCCCTTCCCCCTCTCCCATGGAGTACCAGCTGCAGGCAGAACCCCAGAACACCAAACATCCAAAAGAACTTCCCATTGATTGTATAGATTATAGAGCCATATGTATATTGCTAAAAGATATTTGAAAGATATATAAAGTTAAAGATCGAGTGTAATATATGTGTCTGTCTTTCCACCACAAGCCCCACAAGAGAGAAAACAAGCAAAAAAAAACAACAAGAAAACTCCCACAAACTGTGCTAAAAAAAAAGAGAAACCCTAAGAAAGAAGGAAAGAAAGAAAGGACGATAAAGAGAAAGTGTTGTTATTTGAAGCGAGAGTCCCAGATGTTATTTGTGTGGTTTTGACCAGAGCAAAACCGTACGGGAAATAGATCTAGCCGACTACTACTATAAGAAGAGAGCAAAAAGAGGAACAATCCCCCAAACCAATCAAGCAAAAACTGATAAATGATAATGCAAACCCTGACAAAACGCAGCTCCCATGTGTATCCTGCATCCTGTATCCGTATCTCTAACTGTCGCTGTAACTGTAACTCTTAATTTAACTGTAACTGTATCATGTATATCTCTAACTGTCTCTGTAAACCATCTCCGAACCGATCCGATCCGACCAGAACCGAAATCACACACAGAAACCACATAAAAAGAATTACAATAAAAATTCAAATTTAATATCCAAAAAACAATGTGTCTTTCCTCGGGGATGAATCTGCATGGTTTCCATCGAACGATCGATCTGTCGGCTACGGCTACTGTCCGACGAACAACGTCATCTGGCCCCTGGGGGCCTGCACCAGGCGGGGGACCGGGACCCAACCTCCAACCTGACCTGCCTCTGCCTCTGATTGTTTACTCGAGATTATTTTCGTTCTTGGCGCGTGGCTCGGCGTGGGCGTGGGACAATCGTTTGGCTCTGCCACGATCCACGATTCGCTCCGCTCCACTCCGCTCCGATCCGATGGCCCGATCACCGATCGGACCTGATCTGCATCGCTGACGGGGCTGACTTATAAACAGACGATGACATCATGTCTCTCTCTCTCGCTCTCTCTATCTCTCTCCTTCTCGGCTATGGTGTGTGTCTCTCTTGCAAGCCCGGGATCTGTCTCTCTGTCTGTCTCTCTTTCTGTCTGCCCGAGGGTGTGCGATCAGTGACTATTCAGTCAGTTGGAGGCAGCAGGCCCCACCATCCCTCTGGCTGCGGGCTGGCTGTTCGGCTGTTCGGCTGCTTTGCTGCTCATATGCATAAGTTGAAGGCTCGATCGTTTCTGTGGCGCTTGGGTTGAGGCTGGGACTGGAGGCTGCTGCTGCTGCTGCTTGGGTGATTAATGCTCCCCCGGCCATGATTAATGCCTAATTGCTTATTGAATGTCATAACAGTAATAAAGAAAAGAACGAAACAACAGAACATGCCTCCAAATCCTTCTCAATGCAAAATGTGTCATAGATTGGGTCACCCATTCGATGGGCGATGATTCGATGGCAGCCTCTTGCTAGCCCTTTCTATAGTGCATCCGGTTCTACAGTTAGTCATTCCACTGATATGATAAAACAAAAACTCTAGAACTCTCTAGGATGTAAGGCGTAGTATCCCCCCAACAATTACAGGGATGGAATGTGAGTTCGAACTGAAAATGCCCTCAAACGAAGACAGAAACGCTAATTAACCGAGGAGGTCTGCCGCATGACATGCAACACCTGCAGGACATACACAAAAGGAATAGATTTTATAATTTCTTGAAGTGGAATAATATGATTGGAAAACCTATGGAGGAGATATTGTGTTAAACGTCATCCGGGTGACCCGTTTCAATGTCCAAGAAATCTATGAAATATGAAAACTTAAACACAAACCAAAGAACCGATCCGAGCGAGCACTGCTCTGATAAATTATGGCATTTAATCGCATAAAATATCGGCCATAAATAACAACAAAAACGCATTATCATTGAGTTAACTATTAGCAATCACAGTACAGAAACACACCGTACAGTCACAGGTACGGGTACAGGTACAGCTACAGCTACAGGCACAGGCACAATCGTGTTTGTATTTGAATTTAGATAGAGTCTTACATGTGTTGCAGCATGGGGTATTTATAGTCGTGCGTTAAGTGAAAAATTATGCCACCAAAGCCACAAAAACAACGACAAGTGCGATTGTGATAAATGGGAAATGTCTTTCGGGGGCCGAAAGGCTCAAGATTAGCGACAGTCAGTGCCCCACACCACATCGCGGCACACCACAGCGCGGCGCACCGTTTCTGACCATCAATGTCGACCCGCTGTCTGCCAAGGTTCCCCTCTGCTCCGAGGGAATGCTCTTGGTGCTCTTGGTCAGTCAGTCGGTCTGTCGGTCGGTGACTCAGTTCAGTTTCTGACTGAAGGTCGTGCGGAGAATGAGAGGCATGACCAGGTCAGGCACTGGGTGTGGGACGGACAGCAGGATGAAAGTTTCAGTACCACCCTTCCGTTTTGTAGATCAAAATATTCCATTGCATATCGACTACTACTTCCCTTCCTCTTCTTAAATACTCACACACCTTATTCGCAATTAGAAATGGTAATTGTATGATATTTTGAATGCATGCTTAGTTCATTTAGTCAGATTAGTTATAATTTTCCTTGAATACTAGTCGAACTGTCCGGCATCTGTCCGGCATGTCCGCGAACGGTTCGGTTAACGCGTCGCGCGTCATGCGACAGCGCACCTCGGTCGGGATCCGCGCGTAACAGCCTTCTGCTGGTGTCGTTTGGGCCACGTGATGCAAAAATCTGTAAATATATTTGAAGTTTAATCAGGAATGCGTTTCAGCAATCATACCCAAATGAATGGACTTAGTGGACATTATCAAACACACATATAAATCGTTATATGGAATCTTTATTGAAAAGTATAAACTTCTTTGGTCAATTAAACATAAATACAACTCGAGAAAGCAATCGAATTTTCAAAATTCATAAAGAAAACTTATAAAATGTAATTAAACATAAACTATTTTCATTGGAGATCATTAAAAGATCGTCTTCTAAACTTTTCTTCCCCCTTTTTATACCCGGTAACGCCTGTGGAATCCACAATTTTTAAGATAAAAGAAAACCAAAAGCGCAGAATCATGGAAAATTACACTATCTACCAGACTGCCGAATCTGGATCAGGTCGGATCAATATTATCGCCAGAAGAAACAAATTAAATTTCAGTGGCTATGCAACGCCTGCCAAGCGCTTACTCATTCCCTCTCTCTCTCTCGAATATGTAGTTATAAATGTACATTATGAAATGTAGAAGCAGATGTATAAATCATATGTAAACAAAAATGGAAGCATGTATAAAAATTTCAAAAATAGTTTGACTTCATTTTTTTATTTTAAATATTATTTTTTGCCCAAAATGTAATTCGTCCCTTTTGCGAACATATAATAAATTTCATTAATTGTAAGCTCACAAATGTATGTATATACTGACTGAGTACCGGGTATAAGGTAGAGCCGCGGCCTTTGCCGCGGCTCACAACTTTCCCCCTCGTTTAGTATTTAAACATACATTTTTTTCATTCGAGATTAAACGAACTTTTTATAAACGTTTTGTGTCCCTTCTTTAGGCATTCAACATGAAATATTTCTTCGTTCGATATCGCTTAAGAAACTTGCAATAAACTTCTTGCCCTAATTTTCTTTAGGCAACTTAAAATTATTTTATATTTAAAAAACATAAACTTCTATAACCATCATATGTATGAGCAGCAAAAGGAAACGTAATCTAAGAGCAGAATCAAAAATAAACTAATGAAAATCTTGGGATTAGTATTTTTCTATTATAAAATGATAATCTTTATATTTTTAGCTGAAATTCTCAAATTTGTAGCAGTTAACCCCAAAATAATATTGTCAGACATTATTTCAGGGTCACAAAAAACGTCAGAATGGGTGCGCATGGGCAGCAGTGCCCTCTGTCTCCCTCCTGTCCCTGCAGTACTGCGTACTAGTTCGGCGGTGGTGATATCGCCAACCCCTAACAGACCACCGCTGGTTCGCCGACAAACCCTACGCAATGCTTTAGTTCATTTCCATTTTTACCCGCAATGTCATAGGACATGGGGACCAGTGACACCACTTCGTTTACCGCGTACTAGTGATTTGGGTGGTCTTCTTGGGTGGTGAAATGGGTACCCGTCTAGTGGGTGGTGAAATGGGTACCCGCCTGGAGGGTAGTGAAATGGGTACCCGCCTGGTGGGTTGTCAAATGGGTACCCATCTGGTGGGTTAATAAAACAAGGAAAACATTTTGAAAAATGTTCAGTACATAACTTCATTTATTTTATAAATATTTGTGTAGTTAATTTTTGTTAGGGTTGTTTGGGTTGTTGCCATTTACATTAATATTATTATTAGTATCTTTAAAATATTTGTTGTTTTTAGTTTTGGAGTTCAGATAGCCCAGTCCCGGCCTCTACAGCTATTGCATCTATAAATATAAAATATAAATAAAAGTAATAGGCGGAAAAATGGAAACAAAAAACGAATCAGCTTACCAAGCAACACTACAGAACTTCCATTTCTAAACACGGCAATTCCCAATTCCTCTTCATTTTTCATTTGGCTGTCCTCAAATTTGTATTTTTCACCGGACGACACTTTTTCTGCATATTTCTCCTTTAGTTCCTTCTTGAGCTGCTGTATATTGTAAAGTTATGTTAAGTTGACTTTGTCTTACCTTTGGTTTACTGAATTTATTGTATAATAATCTATAATTCACTTTTACTTGTCGCACTTGTAATTGAACACGCGTTTCGTAACTAACTGAAGCCAAAAGTAAAGCAACAGAATATTCCAGCAATGGAATGTCTGCAAGCATAAAAGAAAACAGAAAACAGAGCAGCGCAGCATCATTTAAGGCTACCTGCTCTCTTCGTTTTTTTTCGTTTCTTTTGTCTACTGGTGAAACGCTGCAGCCCACCGAACTAGTACGATGGGTGGTACGCGGTGGGTTGTAGAGTGTACAGAGATAAGTTTTTTTCTATTCTTTAAGTGGTTCGGCGTTCGCCTACCAAAGGGTTACTTCGGAAGGTACCCATGTACGAACCACCCAAGTGGGTAGTTCGGCATGGGCAATCGCCACCGCCAGTACTGCAGGGGTGTGTGCCACCGTTGCAGGCGTCTGTGTGATTAATGTGTCTGCACTTGACGCACATTCTTCACGCACTCACACACACGTGTAAAATTTACATGCCTACAACATTCCTCATGTTGACGGCAGAGCATTTTGTCTCACGTAAATGGTCCGTAACAAAGAACAGCGTGGCAGGTAGCCCGTTGCACGTTGATTAGAGAGATGAGTTGTGGTGGCATGATCACGGAGCATTATGCAGGCCCGTCAATCAGAGCTTGCCTCAGTTAATCTTCCAGTCAGTCACTGGGTCAATGGAGGTGCAGCAGAAGGTCAGGCTGCTATGTAGTGGTGGCCCGTGAGCAATGCTCGACCTTTTGTTTGCGCAACGCCCACGTGAACGGTGCAACGGGGGAACGGAGCGATGAGGGTAACATATTAATTGCAATGGATATACAAATGTACATATCTTCGTGACACTTGAAATTTCACATTCGCGCAAACGCACACATGCACACCAAGGGAAAATCGGTGGAAACATTTACTACTCTCGCCAGTAGTTACCGTCGAGAAAGCACTCAACAACAAAAAGTATGCACTAGGAGTATGCGTAGATATATCCGGAGCATTCAATAACGTGGCTATAAAAGCCATAATGGACTGCCTAGGAGCAAGCAACACTCACCCAGCAATCAATCTCTGGTTAAAAAACCTTCCAAGTTGTAGACGGGTGCAATCAGAGTGGGGCACCGCTTCCATGGTCAAAGGAGCACACAGAAGAACACCCCAAGGTGGAGTCCGGTCGCCCCTCCTGTGGAATCTGGTGGTCGACGACCTAATCAAGAGATTCGAAAGAAATGCCCCAAAAATAACGGCCGATGCAGATAACATAAGCATACTAATTACGGTAGTATGTCCATGGACCCTCAGCTCCATAATGGAACGAACACACAGGGATATATGTGAGTGGGCAGATGGAGTAGGACTCAGTATCAACGCGGATAAGACTCTTCACTCTTCACCAAGAGGTACAAGGTACCGTCATGGATCCCCCCGAAAATCAATCAAACAAGGCTAACCCCAAAAACACAAGTCAAATACCTCGGCACAGTATTGGAAAGCAAACTGGCATGGAGACCGAATGTAGTGGAAAGGGTGAAGAAGGCCACCATTGCGCTTTACGCATCAAAGAAGATGCTCAGCAGCACATGGGGTCTGTCACCTGCTCTAATGCATTGGATCTACATATCGGTGGTGCGACCAACTCTGCTGTATGGAGTCTTAGTGTGGTGGCAAGCTACCGAGAAGAAGACGTACCACAAGCTTATGGAAAAGACTCAGCGACAGGCTCTGCTCTGTTTCACGGGGGCACTGAGAAAGCACAAAAGCACTCGAGACCATCATTGGAATCTCAACATATACACAGACGGCTGCAAGATGGAAGGAGGTGTAGGAGCTGGCCTATATTGCACAGACCCCGAAATAGGGCTGTCATACAAGCTACCGGACCAGCATATTCCAGGCGGAAGTCTTTGCCATAAGGAAAGCAGCGGAGGTTGCACAACACACAGAGCGATCACACAATGTGGTCAATCTGTTCGTAGACAGCCAAGCGGCAATAAAATCCATGCAGTCGTCCACGGTCAGTTCTAGAAATGTCCTGGCAAGCAGGGAAGCATTGGACTCACTTTGCACGACCAAGTCAGTGCGGATCTAAAATCATGTGCAAGGAATGCAATGATGAACTCCGCCACTATCAGCTACACCTTCCTCAGAAGGACTGCAGACTGCCAATGGGAATACTTACAGGTCACTGCCTGGCTGCGTCGCATGCATCCAAGCTAAACATCACCCACAGAGACAGCTGAAGGAAATGTGATGAGCCCGGGGCTATCGAAACCCTGTAACATCTCATCTGCAGCTGCCCGGCTCTCTCACGGGCAAGCAGAAGATACCTGGGCGCACCGGCGCTGGAATCACTGGAACCTGAGGGCCGCTGAGGGTCGTCCGACCCTTACTTAACCTATCTCCCATTTTTTAAATTTTATTATCTCATTCTCCGATACTTTTAAACAGACCAATACTTGGCGCCGAAAGAAAGTGTGCTGGAACTGGAGAAAAGGCATTAGTCAACACTAGCTTTATATCGATATTTAAGCTAATATCGTTTGTATATATAGTTTCCCTTATTTTATTTGTTCTTTCACTACCATAATAAGAATAAAATATGAATAATATAATTATTAATTATAATTAATAATATAAATAGTAAGTTCACTCACGTTTAATATCAATTTTCAGCAGCTACTCAATCGATGTTTAAAAAAAAAATACCACAATTTTCGATGCGATAGTTTGGAAAAACGCGTTTTGGCATTGTTGTGGATGAACGCCCATCCATTCAGCGTGACCATTTATGGTATTTTAAATACTTTTCGGCATTTATTGATGCGAAAATTGTGCAAAAAGTATTTTATTTGATCATGGCATATACTGGTATCACTAGATATGGTTGGTTACAAGGTATACCAAGGCATACTAAACAAGGTAGGCTTATAGAGAGCAGCAAAGAAGGTATTCTTAAGTGTTAAAATGACAGAAGAGATAGAAAGAGAGAGAGACTCTCACAAATGCGTTGTACTGTTCACAACAGACTGAGTCGAAAGAAGCAAAACAAGAGAGCGAGCAAGCCAATAAGCCTACCTTGTTTAGTATGCCTTGTACCTTGGGAACCTAATCTCTCTTGCGAACCTACATTGACGTGACAGGGCTACGGTATATTTATGGTATATTTTTTAAATGAGACCGTATTTTTTGGTATATTTCTGATGGTCGGACGGTATATTTTATCGATAATTCCGCCGTCAAAGAAGAAGACACAATAACAACGCAAAAACTACATCAGGAGAAAAAAATTGTTCTAAAAAGAACTTTATTGCTATTAAAAATGGAATCCAAGCGTGAGAGAAAGTCTTCATTGGTATGTTGTTTTGAAATGCTTTGAAAAAATAATGAAAACATATTTTATATGGCATTTCTAGCCACCACTTTCTCCCTGTCCCATATCCGACATTACGGATGACGAGCTGGTGACAATTTCTGTAAGGGACCTCAATCGCACCCTGAAAATGCGTGGCCTTAACCGCGAGGAAATTGTGCGGATGAAGCAGCGAAGACGCACTCTGAAAAACCGCGGCTATGCTGCCAGTTGCCGAATTAAGAGAATCGAACAGAAGGATGAGCTGGAGACGAAGAAATCGTGTGAATGGACAGAGCTGGAGCAAAGGCACGAAGACAATGAATTGATACGCATCGAGGTCGCAAACTGGAAGAACAAATACAAGGCTCTCCTTCATTTTGCTCAACAAAACGATATTCCCATCCCGAGAGAGCTAGAGGGCTGCTGAGACCAATCGAAGGACCCATTCCATTTCTGTTTCAATACAAATTTGAATAAAACTTAGCCTCATCACCTGCAACAATAGTACAATAGCTTAAAACTTCCCTTTTACTAACGCCCGATTTTTATCTATCTATAATAAATATTTTATTTATTATAAATTCAGACACCCTGTTTCGCATAAACAATAGCGCTAGGACATCGATGGGCACCATCGCAACTTGTTATGTATTATTTTTATAGTGGAATCGAAAGTCTGGGAATCCGCAGCCCCAACCAGGTGTCCAACAAAGAACTTGCAACTCCACGGACCCGCAACAGCAGACCGTACCTCACATGGCATTTCGTTTCTTTGCTAAATCTCTTTTCTACGGCCTGCCACTAGGGATTACCTTCCTCGAATGCGTGGGCTATGTAGCCAGGGTGGATGGTAAGTAGCCGGCTATAGGAATTGATTGTTAATTAGGTCTGAATCCGTCCACGTTCAATTCAGGTACTTCCATGAAGCCCGCACTCAATCCAGTGGCAGATGTAAGGGATTATGTGTTCCTGTTGCGTTGGGGGAATCACAACTGTGATGTGGGGAGAGGGGACATAATATCACTGGTATCGCCGAGGGATCCCGGCCAAAAGATCATCAAACGTGTGGTGGGCTTGCAGGGCGATGTGGTCTCACGTTAGGCTATACAATAGTGCGTATCCCACAGCGCCATTGTTGGGTGAAGGGTGATCACACCGGCCACTCCATGGACTGCAACTCATTCGGGCCGGTGTTCCTGAGTCTGATGACGGCGAAGGCGGTGGCAATGAATCGGAACCTAGTTTCAAAAGTTCTAGTCCTGAAACTGCACACAAACAGAGGAAAATCTTGCCTTCAAGCGCTCTGAGACAATCGATGCCTTCAGATAATAAATCCATTGAATCCTGTCTTTACTTGAAATATTCAAGTGGTGTTCCTTTAAATATTCAGCGACAATCCATGCCGTCTCAATACATAAGCGATGAATCACCACCCACATTTGAGAGTAACGGAACTGCATCAACTCAGAGGCAAAACATAAACGAGGGAATCTGAGCTAACATTTCAGAGTACCGGTCCTGGACCTGCATCGACTCAGAGGCAAAACTTGAGCCAAATCTGAGCCAAAATTTGAGAGTAACGGTCCTGGTACTGCATACAGTCAGAGGCAATCCATGGCTGCAGCAAAAATATGGAATGAATCGGAACCTACTTTCGAAATTTGTAGTCCTGGAACTGAATACAGACAGCGGAAAACATTGCCTGCAAGTACTCGGAGAACAATCGATGCCTTCAGATAATGAAGGCAAACATAATCGATGAATCGGAACCGAAATTTTAGAGCACAGGTCGAGGAACTGAATATAGTCGGAGGCAATCCATGGATGTAGCAACTCATTGGCAAACTCCCAAGTGAGTGCATCGATAATACTATCGAGCCCACATTTGAAGATGTTTCATGAACACGGGACAAAACCATTCCCAAAGAATCTCTTGCGGTAATAATTATTTCTAAGTTTGGTAATGCTTCTGAATTGGAATAAAGTACAACTGATGAACCGGAACACTTATTCTGTGCTACCGACTGTACCACAACCCACGGCACTGCCACCAACGACTTCCTGGATCATGCAATAATCTTCCAAAATAAAAGTCGCGAGAGGAATGAGAATATAGAAATGCACGACGAGTGGATGCCAGAATATAATGAAGTGGGATCTTTCGGTTAATTTCTGGAGCAGCTAGAATCACCGATAGTCTCGAGCTTTTCCTGGAGGTCGATCACTATGCCCCTGGCATCGCGTAACATATTTGATGAGTCTGAACCTTCCAGAGTGAAGGATTCATACCTGAATGGTGGTGGCAGAGGGCCGACCGTTACGCTACGAGAGACTCTCTTGGATGACGCAAGCGGCGGGACCTATAGACAATGCTTGCCTGTCTTATGAATGTTCCAGGATTACCTCACAGCAGTTCCATCAAAAAATCCAGAGACCAATGAAGGTGTTTGTGGGCGTCAGTCATATTACATTTTATTGTTTACAATTGATGAACTTCTTTATTTACATTTTAGTTGCAGAACATATTCCCACGAAAAGCTGCTGCTGTGTCACAGTTAGAGGTTGAAGATGGTTAGAGATGAAACAAGACTAGAAAATCTTCCCAAGTCATGACGGAGGTGTGCTTCGCTCGGAGATACTTGCCACTGAATCATCCAAGCCAATGTTGCTGTCTACTTCATTGACTCATTCAATTAGCCATGCAAGTGCAGTCGAGACACCTTGCCCCCCGCATACATAAACTATGTGTATACATATGTATATCTGTGGGTAATTGACTACTTTGAAACAAATTGTTCAAATAAGTATTGGCCAACTATCAATATTTGTTCGGGCATTAAGCAAATGGCTGCGTTAGGCTCATCCTGTCGCATGAAATTTATTACGCAATCGCCACGTGCACCTTTTCATTGGTGTGTTTATTGAGTCATTAATTTATATTCCAAGCCATTCGCAGGAAAAAATTCCACTTTGGCATCGCCACCTTATCGCTAATTTATGGCAGTGACTATGACTGCCGCCTGGAGCTGCCTCATCCTGTCCGTGCAATAAAAAGAAAATATGCACATGGCTATAGTGCCACAAAAGAATCAACATGAATACTCGACTGGGCTTCGGGTTAGCGCTTTCCCAAGGGCTTGGCGTTGGAGATGGTGAAAAGTGAGGAATTAAATATAATATAAATAACTGTAAATGAAAAGCGTAGATGAGTAAATAAATGAATTTGTTGATGCTGGGTCTTTTTTTTTTTAGTGTTTCAGCCATGATGTTTCTTCTTATGCAAACTGTAAGACCGTAATTATGCTCTGCCTTAGAAAGTCTTTTTTTTTTTTGTACCGAAAATGTAGCATTTTTTCTGGCTGGCGCGGGGGGGAGGAACACAGAAAGGAAGTGGCACAAAAGAAGTATAGAACCCGATATAGTAGTAGATGAAGAAATCGAAATCGGAGCAGACTCCCGCGTTGCTGTGCGATAATGATTGTCGCGTCGGGAAGTAAACAAAAATTAATTTAATAATTTTCCGACGATTGCCATCCCTGTTTCCCCTGTCTTGACCCTCCAGCCACCCATGCGTCCTACTGTTATTCCTGCTTCTAATTTCGTGTTGTTGTGTTTATGATAATTTATTAAATTCCGTTCAAGTTGTGGCAATAAATTTCAATTCGTTCAACCCAAAAAATGATTTTGTACAAAAGATACCAAAGTTGAACAATCAAATATAGGCGCAGTCTCATAACACTAGTCGACACATTCATAAATTCAAAAAAATCATCCTCATCCATACCGTCAACTATAATATACAACAATTTTGTTGCTAACTCTGGGGCAGGTATTGCCACCTTATTTGCTTCCTTTTTCTCTGCCAACTTCGAACCTGCTTTTAGCTGGTATAACCGGGAGATTTTAGATAATATTCCGGAAATTTGTAATATTGAGTCCCTTGACATATGTAACTCTAAATTGCCTCTAAATCTAAATAAATGTTTTTCGTTATAGTAAATGTAATTTAAACATTCTTTCCACATATGTTATTAATAATCATTTACTCTCTATACTGAACGAGATTATGGGGTCTGGGGTCCCTTATTTTATTTTCAAATTCCTGTTTGTTAATCACTTCAATTTTATTATGCCGAAGGTGTATGCAATGTTCGGATTTGTCAAGCGAAATACCGTACTGTTTAGGGACCTGTACTCAAGACTGTTAGTGTATTCTGCATTTTTGCCCTCAAGGCTGGAATATGCTTCCTTTATTTGGAACCCGTCAGGCACTGTGCATATCAATATAATTGAGCGGCTTCAGAAAAAATTCCTAAAACATTTGCAACATACTGCATACCTGCACCCTTGAACATAGGCGCTCGATAGCAGGTCTTCTGTTCCTTAACGATATAATAAATGATAGTATTGACAGCCCATTCCTGATGAGCTTGATGGCCTTTTTATACCCGGTACTCGAAGAGTTTAAGGGTATATTAGATTTGTGGGGATAACGGTTGTGTGTAACGCCCAGAAGGAAGCGTTTCCGACCCCATAAAGTATATATATTCTTGATCAGCATCAATAGCCGAGTCGATATAGCCATGTCTGTCTGTCCGTCCGTCCGTCCGTCCGTCCGTCCGTCTGTCCGTCCGTCTTCATTTGCGTCTATATCTCAGAGACTATTAAAGCTAGAGCAACCAAGTTTTGTATCCAGTCTCCTCTGTGATCACACTACTCCAAATGTATTTCAAAATTTCGCCCCGCCCCCTTCCGCCCCCACAAAAGACGAAAGTCTGTGGCATGCACAATTTTGAAGAAACAAGAAAACTAAATACGCAGAATCATAGAGAATGACCATTTCTATCAGAGTGTTGAATCTGGATCAGATCAGATCATTATTATAGCTACAATGAAGAAAACCATTTCGAAAGTCATCATTCCCTCTCGCTCTCTCTCACACGCGACCCTGTCTGCTTTGCTTATTCGTCTAAATGAGCGCCTAGATCTCAGAGACTATAAGAGCTAGAGCAACCAAACTTTCTATCCAAGCTCCTGTGATATCGAACCAGCACAAGTGTATTTCAAAATTTTGCCACGCCCCTTTCCGCCTCCACAAAGAACGAAAATCTGTGGAATCCACAATTTTTAAGATAAATGAAAACCAAAAACGCAGAATCATGGAAAATTACCATATCTACCAGATTGCCGAATATGGATCAGGTCAAATCAATATTATGGCCAGAAGAAACAAATTAAATTTCAGTGGCTACGCAACGCCTGCCAAGCGCTGACTCATTCCCTCTCTCTCTGTCGCAAACACTTGTACGTCTCAAATATGTAGTAATACATGTCATGTAGAAATTTAGAAGCAGATGTAAAAAGCATATGCAAACAAAATTGAAAACATGTATAATATTCCAAAAATGATTTGACTTCATTTTTTGAAATATTATTTTTTGCCCAAAATTTAATTTGTCCCTTTTGCGAACATATAATAAATTGCATAAATCGCAAGCTCATATATGTATGTACATATGTGTATATTGACTGAGTACCGGGTATAAGGTAGAGCCGCGGCCTTTGCCGCGGCTCACAACGTTCCCCCTCGTTTTCACATAACTTACGTTTCTTATACCTGGTGGTATTGAATTTGGTAGTTCTTTAAAGCTGATAAATGCAGCTATAAATCGCACCCAAACATTTTGTAGTTTCAGCTTACCGTCTGGAAGATATTATTAGGCTTTCAAATTCAAATTGGATAATTTTTTGCGGTATTTTTCCAAATTTAGACTTTGAATCGATGACTTGTAAGAATCGATGGATAAACGGCTAAGTTGCAGCCGTTTAACCAAACCTTCATATGCCGAATTTTGCCGTTTATCCCTGGGACCTGTAACTGACACGGTCGGAGCCGTTTCGGCCTCTGCCTACTGGTTGGACGGCCTAGCTCAGGGAGATTTGCGTGGATCCAGTGCTGCACCGGCGTTACAGTAATAAAGTCGTAGACTGAGAAATAGGAATGACCAGGCAATACGGGAACGGACTGAGACACGATATACCCCCATTCTGTTGGAGAACCGAGGTTTTCGGGTTCTCCTTCTATACCCACCCTACTTGTAGAACTGAGAAGGATTCGTGTGCATGACGATCGGTTACCAAGGCATCAAAAAGGCATCCTCGCTCTATCAGTTTTGCGCTATAGCTTATTGTTGCGTCACTTACACATCAATGTTGGAGACTATGCCGTACTTACGACCTCATTGTATTAATAGTTCATCGGTGTCAGCAGGCCTGTTGACTGTAGGCGATAGATTTAAATTGGGTAATGCAACAGAACAAGCGCAAAACTATAAGAGAGTTTAAGAGTAATATAAGTATGGTGCTAATGCATATCTGATTCATTTAAAATTCAAACTCATATCGATACAGAGCTAGCTACCAAGACCGCGGTAGCCTTGGTTGTAGATCCGGGTGATGTGGTCCCGCCACGGGATGGATGCCACGAGAACCGGCACGTGCTTCGAGGTTAGGTAACCCAATGCCACTCGTGGCCCTTGGTGTTGGCCGTCTTTCAACTCGGATCTTGCCAATGATGATGACAAGACTGCGGTATTCTCGGTCGTGGATCCGAGGGATATGATCCGGAGCCGAGAAACGTGGCCTCACGTAGCACCCTTGTGTCTGCCCGTTCTCTAATTCTGATCTTGTCAAGTTTTGGCGACCTAGAGAGGGCTGGGATCAAAGACAAAGGCAACTTAGAGAGAACACCCACGAACTACCATGTCCAATAACTACTCACGGCTATCACGGTGAAAGGGTGTGAAGGGCAATGGCTAAGAGTTGGCCGGTGATGGCGCTTTGGCCAGTACGTGCGTGGGGTAGTTGGTGCGGGTATGGTTGTACGTACTGCTGGGTCGATCGGCCAATTTATACTGCTCGTGTGTTCCGCTGAACACACCTGGTCAAGGCACAGACTTCGCACACTCACTGTTTGGTCAATCACCACCGGCACCGCTAACAACACGCACTGCTGGGTGTCCGAAAATATGCAATTCCGAGAGAAATTAATCTGGCGCTGGGTACACGCAGTCGCACAGGTATGGGGGATCAGTTACCTGGAAGCTGAGAGTGTTGGGGTTCCATCCGGATTTCCAGCCTCTCCCAGGTTATGTAACTGTTATGTATTTGTATGCACACGGACAAGTGGCAACGCTATGTCCTCCTGTTCGCTCTCGGAATCATTTCTCCGCACAGATGTCAAGCTACACACGTCGTTTAACTGAGCTGCATATTTGTGTCACGTCATAATCAATAATCTGCATTTCAACCAATAAACAACTTATTCAGTAACTCGTGTGTATTTAGAAGAGACCAAAACTACAAAGCTTTGATCTTGGAAAGCTTTTCCAAGAACGGTCAGCATGCGTGTGCATGCAAATAGGGCTTGAGATAAGAGCTTTACAGTAGCTTCCCTGATAATATGCCTAGCTGTGCCACATATGCAAGTTTTACAGTTGCCTCCCTAAAGAGTGGCCTGGTTCCATACACATGCGGTTGGCTGAGGCCATATACACAAAATCTTGACTTCTCGCTTCCCTTACAGACTGATGTCAACCAACCAGCATGCCTACACCAAGGGAAAATCGGTCGAGACAGATATAAAACTACACTCGTTAGTAGTTACCGTCGAGAAAGCACTCAACAACAAAAAGTATGCACTAGGAGTATCAGAGTGGGGTACTTCCATGGTCAAAGGAGCTCTCAGGGGCACACCCCAAGGTGGAGTCCTGTCGCCCCTCCTATGGAATTTGGTGGTCGACAACCACATCAAGAGATTTGAGAGAAAAAGATTCGAGAGAACTCAGCGACAGGCTTTGCTCAGTATCACAGGCACGCTGAGGTCAACCCCAACTAAAGCACTCGAAACCATACTCGAAATCGACCGCCTGGACCGCACTGCACTCGTTAGTAGCTACGACTGCAGGTAAGGCAGCACAGCGCCTGATCGCATCGGAAAACATGTCTCCTCAAGAATACGGGCATAGCTCAATTGGCATGGACATGACCAGTGTTACCGACTACATGATCCCCCAAACGTGCCTCGAAGTAAAAACAAACATTTTTATGAGACCCGAAGACTGAAAAACGGGACGGGACGGGACTCAGAACCTCAACATAAACACTGACGTCTCCAATATGGAAGGAGGAGTAGGAGGAGTAGTAGGGGCGGGTCTATACTGCACGAACCCTAAAATAAGGGCGTCTTATAAGCTACGCGAATGATGCAGCATATTCCATATTAGTTCCAGAAGTGTCCTGGCAAGCAGGGAGGTACTAGACTCACTAAGCACGACTATGTCAGTGCGGATCTACTGGGTTCCCAGCCAGCTGAGCATCGAAGGAAACGAAACGGCGGACGTTCTGGCTACGGACGGCGTCGGGCTGGTGAACGATGGAACCGAAAACGTGCCTGTCTCCCTTAGAACGCTACGAAGCAGTCCGAACTCATCAGAGCGATTCGCATTAATATCAATTCTGTTAGAAGAAATTAGATAAAGTACATAGCAAAAACAAGAGAATTATTTAGCACCAACGTTTGTGTCCAGATTATGCCAAACTATTTGAAAAGATTTACACCACACCACCCTAATGTTTAAGTATCATTAAATTTTATAAATAAATGGATTTATTGTGTTGTGGCTTTCTTGCTGGATTTTGATAACCAGATTCAGGTGCTGGGGGCTCGGCTCCAATGGCGGTGGCCTTCAAATTTCCAGAATTAATATCTGTCAAAGAATATTATGTGAAATAAAAATAAAAAAACGAGAAACTTATTTAGCGCTTACGTTTTCAAATTGTTGTCAAATTAGGCCCCTATTTTAGTCAGCCTTAGTGTCCTTGGGCCTATTGTCGTGTTTTATGTTGAACATAATCCAATTAAGAAATGGATTATCTTACTTGTGGTTTCTGGTTATCTTTCTCGTGTGAGGGAATGATGAGGGCTGGTGGCTGACCGCCGCAGCTCAGAAGCCACTGTTCTGGTTGAGCTCTTCATCTGGTGTCAGATCTTTGGTGATCGAAAAGGGGGCTCCGTCACGAAACATCTTGCAGATGAGATTAGCCAAATTCTTGGCATCATCGATGCCGGAGTGAGCACGTCCCTGGATGGTCAGCCGCGCACGGGACAGGGCATTGCCGAAGTTGTAGGGACGATACTTGTACCACTCCCTGTAGATGACCCTTGCGTCAATCCACTGATTGAAGCAGGCTGGTTTGCGTATATTCTTGCGTGCGCACTCCTTTTCCAGACAGATACCAAAGTCCCAGTCCGTCCAGGTGACCAAGAAACAGTTCCCCTTTGGATCGGACTCACTCATCTTTGGCAGCAGCAGGTTGCGGGCGGCCAACTCCTTCTTCAGCCATTCGATGAACAAATCGATTGCCGTCTGCAGCGACACGCCCGCCTCCACCGTATTCTGCTGAATGCCCGTCAGATTGGTACAGTAGTCGCTCAGCTTCGGCGACTCGACGGGCATCACGTACTTGTGAAACTCCGATTCGACCTTGCCCGTTTTCAAATTGACCAAAATGGCTGGGAACTCAATTATCTCCGATAATCTGAATTGCGGAGGTGGTTGATTCTCCCAGCAGGTGGCCTCAAAGTCCACGGAAATGGCATACGTATACGGATGCATTTTTAACTGCTTCGATATGCCAGAATTGATCAGATTTGTTCTTCCTTTCAGGAATATGCTGCGACGTATCTGACTAATTGATAGCTCTGTTGCCTTGTACGCTTTTATGAGGGCATGCTTTGTTGTCGATTCGATTCGAATTGAATTCTTCTTCGAACATGGTATAAAATATTTGAATCGAGAACTCTTTGTCGCATTTTTCCCTTTTTTCTTGACAGAGCACTTTTTGCTGAGTAACGATAGCTTTTAACTGTCATTTGAATTTGTTGATTTTTCCGCTATCTATCGATTATGTACATGTACTTATGTACAAGTTGTGAATTTATTTTCAATGTAACGAACTATATTTGAATTTAACGAAATTATGTAAGCAGATTGGCAGGGCCTTTCATAAGATATTTTAAGAAGAAGGTTCAGTGTGTGTGTACAAATCTTGATGAAGTAAGATCGTTTTTGTGATGAAAATAAAGAAGTATTATTTAAACTTAATTCGGCTAACATTGTGAGGATGCGGACAACTGGTATTACACTTTAATACGAGTGTAATTGGTCAACATTACCGGAAACACAGCGAACTTGATCTTGCTCTTGATCTGATGTCCTCCTCTCGTATATCCAGCAGTGTCTTTATAGCCTCAGGGGCTCACAAAAATGTCTTATCTAATGATACGGATTTTACCTTTTCCCTATGCCAAACTTTTCACGCGCTAAAATTGTTTTTTGATCAGCCATTTGTTGTAGATATTAGTGGTTATTAGTGCAGCGCTCGGCACCCGGAGATACCGACTTCTGACTGGAAGGTATTGCATGCTGGGAACCCATTACCTAACGAGGAGGGCCAGCATGTGATACTCCAGATCAATAAAGAAGCGGAGGATGTGCTATACCCAAGATACGGGAAAATGGCGTGGAGCATGGGTAGTGTGTACCTGCGCCACAAAAAACGCCAGCCCGGAGGCAAGGACACACATACCCTGCAGGCAGGCGAAGTCGAGAAGGACCTCGGCTTAGACACCATCGTAGAGTCCGCCCAGGGTCTGGCGCTTGACGACTCGCAAGAAGAGGACCCGTCGAGTGCAGGGGAGCCAGCTGTAGTGACTCTTGAAACCAGTGTTCGGAAAACTGTGGGGGCTATGCTACGGCGGTTTTAGGGTAAGGGGTTCTAAAACTGTGGAGGTAGGAATTTTGGCTCCCTCTGTGGGTGATCATAACCGAGTGACAGTGGTAAAGAAAGGCAGGGAAAAAGGAGAAAGCGATGACAAAGGGATTGACATTTGGACGTCATTTGGGAGATCCGACAAGGCTCATGGTAGCTCGGATCGTGTCCATCTTCCTTTTGGAATTTAGCCCTTGAACTGAATTTGGTAGTTCTTTAAAGCTGATAAATGCAGCTATAAATCGCACCCAAACATTTTGTAGTTTCAGCTTACCGTCTGGAAGATATTATTAGGCTTTCAAATTCAAATTGGATAATTTTTTGCGGTATTTTTCCAAATTTAGACTTTGAATCGATGACTTGTAAGAATCGATGGATAAACGGCTAAGTTGCAGCCGTTTAACCAAACCTTCATATGCCGAATTTTGCCGTTTATCCCTGGGACCTGTAACTGACACGGTCGGAGCCGTTTCGGCCTCTGCCTACTGGTTGGACGGCCTAGCTCAGGGAGATTTGCGTGGATCCAGTGCTGCACCGGCGTTACAGTAATAAAGTCGTAGACTGATAAATAGGAATGACCAGGCAATACGGGAACGGACTGAGACACGATATACCCCCATTCTGTTGGAGAACCGAGGTTTTCGGGTTCTCCTTCTATACCCACCCTACCTGTAGAACTGAGAAGGATTCGTGTGCATGACGATCGGTTACCAAGGCATCAAAAAGGCATCCTCGCTCTATCAGTTTTGCGCTATAGCTTATTGTTGCGTCACTTACACATCAATGTTGGAGACTATGCCGTACTTACGACCTCATTGTATTAATAGTTCATCGGTGTCAGCAGGCCTGTTGACTGTAGGCGATAGATTTAAATTGGGTAATGCAACAGAACAAGCGCAAAACTATAAGAGAGTTTAAGAGTAATATAAGTATGGTGCTAATGCATATCTGATTCATTTAAAATTCAAACTCATATCGATACAGAGCTAGCTACCAAGACCGCGGTAGCCTTGGTTGTAGATCCGGGTGATGTGGTCCCGCCACGGGATGGATGCCACGAGAACCGGCACGTGCTTCGAGGTTAGGTAACCCAATGCCACTCGTGGCCCTTGGTGTTGGCCGTCTTTCAACTCGGATCTTGCCAATGATGATGACAAGACTGCGGTATTCTCGGTCGTGGATCCGAGGGATATGATCCGGAGCCGAGAAACGTGGCCTCACGTAGCACCCTTGTGTCTGCCCGTTCTCTAATTCTGATCTTGTCAAGTTTTGGCGACCTAGAGAGGGCTGGGATCAAAGACAAAGGCAACTTAGAGAGAACACCCACGAACTACCATGTCCAATAACTACTCACGGCTATCACGGTGAAAGGGTGTGAAGGGCAATGGCTAAGAGTTGGCCGGTGATGGCGCTTTGGCCAGTACGTGCGTGGGGTAGTTGGTGCGGGTATGGTTGTACGTACTGCTGGGTCGATCGGCCAATTTATACTGCTCGTGTGTTCCGCTGAACACACCTGGTCAAGGCACAGACTTCGCACACTCACTGTTTGGTCAATCACCACCGGCACCGCTAACAACACGCACTGCTGGGTGTCCGAAAATATGCAATTCCGAGAGAAATTAATCTGGCGCTGGGTACACGCAGTCGCACAGGTATGGGGGATCAGTTACCTGGAAGCTGAGAGTGTTGGGGTTCCATCCGGATTTCCAGCCTCTCCCAGGTTATGTAACTGTTATGTATTTGTATGCACACGGACAAGTGGCAACGCTATGTCCTCCTGTTCGCTCTCGGAATCATTTCTCCGCACAGATGTCAAGCTACACACGTCGTTTAACTGAGCTGCATATTTGTGTCACGTCATAATCAATAATCTGCATTTCAACCAATAAACAACTTATTCAGTAACTCGTGTGTATTTAGAAGAGACCAAAACTACAAAGCTTTGATCTTGGAAAGCTTTTCCAAGAACGGTCAGCATGCGTGTGCATGCAAATAGGGCTTGAGATAAGAGCTTTACAGTAGCTTCCCTGATAATATGCCTAGCTGTGCCACATATGCAAGTTTTACAGTTGCCTCCCTAAAGAGTGGCCTGGTTCCATACACATGCGGTTGGCTGAGGCCATATACACAAAATCTTGACTTCTCGCTTCCCTTACAGACTGATGTCAACCAACCAGCATGCCTACACCAAGGGAAAATCGGTCGAGACAGATATAAAACTACACTCGTTAGTAGTTACCGTCGAAAAAGCACTCAACAACAAAAAGTATGCACTAGGAGCATCAGAGTGGGGCACTTCCATGGTCAAAGGAGCTCTCAGGGGCACACCCCAAGGTGGAGTCCTGTCGCCCCTCCTATGGAATTTGGTGGTCGACAACCACATCAAGAGATTTGAGAGAAAGAGATTCGAGAGAACTCAGCGACAGGCTTTGCTCAGTATCACAGGCACGCTGAGGTCAACCCCAACTAAAGCACTCGAAACCATACTCGAAATCGACCGCCTGGACCGCACTGCACTCGTTAGTAGTTACGACTGCAGGTAAGGCAGCACAGCGCCTGATCGCATCGGAAAACATGTCTCCTCAAGAATACGGGCATAGCTCAATTGGCATGGACATGACCAGTGTTACCGACTACATGATCCCCCAAACGTGCCTCGAAGTAAAAACAAACATTTTTATGAGACCCGAAGACTGAAAAACGGGACGGGACGGGACTCAGAACCTCAACATAAACACTGACGTCTCCAATATGGAAGGAGGAGTAGGAGGAGTAGTAGGGGCGGGTCTATACTGCACGAACCCTAAAATAAGGGCGTCTTATAAGCTACGCGAATGATGCAGCATATTCCATATTAGTTCCAGAAGTGTCCTGGCAAGCAGGGAGGTACTAGACTCACTAAGCACGACTATGTCAGTGCGGATCTACTGGGTTCCCAGCCAGCTGAGCATCGAAGGAAACGAAACGGCGGACGTTCTGGCTACGGACGGCGTCGGGCTGGTGAACGATGGAACCGAAAACGTGCCTGTCTCCCTTAGAACGCTACGAAGCAGTCCGAACTCATCAGAGCGATTCGCATTAATATCAATTCTGTTAGAAGAAATTAGATAAAGTACATAGCAAAAACAAGAGAATTATTTAGCACCAACGTTTGTGTCCAGATTATGCCAAACTATTTGAAAAGATTTACACCACACCACCCTAATGTTTAAGTATCATTAAATTTTATAAATAAATGGATTTATTGTGTTGTGGCTTTCTTGCTGGATTTTGATAACCAGATTCAGGTGCTGGGGGCTCGGCTCCAATGGCGGTGGCCTTCAAATTTCCAGAATTAATATCTGTCAAAGAATATTATGTGAAATAAAAATAAAAAAACGAGAAACTTATTTAGCGCTTACGTTTTCAAATTGTTGTCAAATTAGGCCCCTATTTTAGTCAGCCTTAGTGTCCTTGGGCCTATTGTCGTGTTTTATGTTGAACATAATCCAATTAAGAAATGGATTATCTTACTTGTGGTTTCTGGTTATCTTTCTCGTGTGAGGGAATGATGAGGGCTGGTGGCTGACCGCCGCAGCTCAGAAGCCACTGTTCTGGTTGAGCTCTTCATCTGGTGTCAGATCTTTGGTGATCGAAAAGGGGGCTCCGTCACGAAACATCTTGCAGATGAGATTAGCCAAATTCTTGGCATCATCGATGCCGGAGTGAGCACGTCCCTGGATGGTCAGCCGCGCACGGGACAGGGCATTGCCGAAGTTGTAGGGACGATACTTGTACCACTCCCTGTAGATGACCCTTGCGTCAATCCACTGATTGAAGCAGGCTGGTTTGCGTATATTCTTGCGTGCGCACTCCTTTTCCAGACAGATACCAAAGTCCCAGTCCGTCCAGGTGACCAAGAAACAGTTCCCCTTTGGATCGGACTCACTCATCTTTGGCAGCAGCAGGTTGCGGGCGGCCAACTCCTTCTTCAGCCATTCGATGAACAAATCGATTGCCGTCTGCAGCGACACGCCCGCCTCCACCGTATTCTGCTGAATGCCCGTCAGATTGGTACAGTAGTCGCTCAGCTTCGGCGACTCGACGGGCATCACGTACTTGTGAAACTCCGATTCGACCTTGCCCGTTTTCAAATTGACCAAAATGGCTGGGAACTCAATTATCTCCGATAATCTGAATTGCGGAGGTGGTTGATTCTCCCAGCAGGTGGCCTCAAAGTCCACGGAAATGGCATACGTATACGGATGCATTTTTAACTGCTTCGATATGCCAGAATTGATCAGATTCGTTCTTCCTTTCAGGAATATGCTGCGACGTATCTGACTAATTGATAGCTCTGTTGCCTTGTACGCTTTTATGAGGGCATGCTTTGTTGTCGATTCGATTCGAATTGAATTCTTCTTCGAACATGGTATAAAATATTTGAATCGAGAACTCTTTGTCGCATTTTTCCCTTTTTTCTTGACAGAGCACTTTTTGCTGAGTAACGATAGCTTTTAACTGTCATTTGAATTTGTTGATTTTTCCGCTATCTATCGATTATGTACATGTACTTATGTACAAGTTGTGAATTTATTTTCAATGTAACGAACTATATTTGAATTTAACGAAATTATGTAAGCAGATTGGCAGGGCCTTTCATAAGATATTTTAAGAAGAAGGTTCAGTGTGTGTGTACAAATCTTGATGAAGTAAGATCGTTTTTGTGATGAAAATAAAGAAGTATTATTTAAACTTAATTCGGCTAACATTGTGAGGATGCGGACAACTGGTATTACACTTTAATACGAGTGTAATTGGTCAACATTACCGGAAACACAGCGAACTTGATCTTGCTCTTGATCTGATGTCCTCCTCTCGTATATCCAGCAGTGTCTTTATAGCCTCAGGGGCTCACAAAAATGTCTTATCTAATGATACGGATTTTACCTTTTCCCTATGCCAAACTTTTCACGCGCTAAAATTGTTTTTTGATCAGCCATTTGTTGTAGATATTAGTGGTTATTAGTGCAGCGCTCGGCACCCGGAGATACCGACTTCTGACTGGAAGGTATTGCATGCTGGGAACCCATTACCTAACGAGGAGGGCCAGCATGTGATACTCCAGATCAATAAAGAAGCGGAGGATGTGCTATACCCAAGATACGGGAAAATGGCGTGGAGCATGGGTAGTGTGTACCTGCGCCACAAAAAACGCCAGCCCGGAGGCAAGGACACACATACCCTGCAGGCAGGCGAAGTCGAGAAGGACCTCGGCTTAGACACCATCGTAGAGTCCGCCCAGGGTCTGGCGCTTGACGACTCGCAAGAAGAGGACCCGTCGAGTGCAGGGGAGCCAGCTGTAGTGACTCTTGAAACCAGTGTTCGGAAAACTGTGGGGGCTATGCTACGGCGGTTTTAGGGTAAGGGGTTCTAAAACTGTGGAGGTAGGAATTTTGGCTCCCTCTGTGGGTGATCATAACCGAGTGACAGTGGTAGAGAAAGGCAGGGAAAAAGGAGAAAGCGATGACAAAGGGATTGACATTTGGACGTCATTTGGGAGATCCGACAAGGCTCATGGTAGCTCGGATCGTGTCCATCTTCCTTTTGGAATTTAGCCCTTGAACTGAATTTGGTAGTTCTTTAAAGCTGATAAATGCAGCTATAAATCGCACCCAAACATTTTGTAGTTTCAGCTTACCGTCTGGAAGATATTATTAGGCTTTCAAATTCAAATTGGATAATTTTTTTGCGGTATTTTTCCAAATTTAGACTTTGAATCGATGACTTGTAAGAATCGATGGATAAACGGCTAAGTTGCAGCCGTTTAACCAAACCTTCATATGCCGAATTTTGCCGTTTATCCCTGGGACCTGTAACTGACACGGTCGGAGCCGTTTCGGCCTCTGCCTACTGGTTGGACGGCCTAGCTCAGGGAGATTTGCGTGGATCCAGTGCTGCACCGGCGTTACAGTAATAAAGTCGTAGACTGATAAATAGGAATGACCAGGCAATACGGGAACGGACTGAGACACGATATACCCCCATTCTGTTGGAGAACCGAGGTTTTCGGGTTCTCCTTCTATACCCACCCTACCTGTAGAACTGAGAAGGATTCGTGTGCATGACGATCGGTTACCAAGGCATCAAAAAGGCATCCTCACTCTATCAGTTTTGCGCTATAGCTTATTGTTGCGTCACTTACACATCAATGTTGGAGACTATGCCGTACTTACGACCTCATTGTATTAATAGTTCATCGGTGTCAGCAGGCCTGTTGACTGTAGGCGATAGATTTAAATTGGGTAATGCAACAGAACAAGCGCAAAACTATAAGAGAGTTTAAGAGTAATATAAGTATGGTGCTAATGCATATCTGATTCATTTAAAATTCAAACTCATATCGATACAGAGCTAGCTACCAAGACCGCGGTAGCCTTGGTTGTAGATCCGGGTGATGTGGTCCCGCCACGGGATGGATGCCACGAGAACCGGCACGTGCTTCGAGGTTAGGTAACCCAATGCCACTCGTGGCCCTTGGTGTTGGCCGTCTTTCAACTCGGATCTTGCCAATGATGATGACAAGACTGCGGTATTCTCGGTCGTGGATCCGAGGGATATGATCCGGAGCCGAGAAACGTGGCCTCACGTAGCACCCTTGTGTCTGCCCGTTCTCTAATTCTGATCTTGTCAAGTTTTGGCGACCTAGAGAGGGCTGGGATCAAAGACAAAGGCAACTTAGAGAGAACACCCACGAACTACCATGTCCAATAACTACTCACGGCTATCACGGTGAAAGGGTGTGAAGGGCAATGGCTAAGAGTTGGCCGGTGATGGCGCTTTGGCCAGTACGTGCGTGGGGTAGTTGGTGCGGGTATGGTTGTACGTACTGCTGGGTCGATCGGCCAATTTATACTGCTCGTGTGTTCCGCTGAACACACCTGGTCAAGGCACAGACTTCGCACACTCACTGTTTGGTCAATCACCACCGGCACCGCTAACAACACGCACTGCTGGGTGTCCGAAAATATGCAATTCCGAGAGAAATTAATCTGGCGCTGGGTACACGCAGTCGCACAGGTATGGGGGATCAGTTACCTGGAAGCTGAGAGTGTTGGGGTTCCATCCGGATTTCCAGCCTCTCCCAGGTTATGTAACTGTTATGTATTTCTATGCACACGGACAAGTGGCAACGCTATGTCCTCCTGTTCGCTCTCGGAATCATTTCTCCGCACAGATGTCAAGCTACACACGTCGTTTAACTGAGCTGCATATTTGTGTCACGTCATAATCAATAATCTGCATTTCAACCAATAAACAACTTATTCAGTAACTCGTGTGTATTTAGAAGAGACCAAAACTACAAAGCTTTGATCTTGGAAAGCTTTTCCAAGAACGGTCAGCATGCGTGTGCATGCAAATAGGGCTTGAGATAAGAGCTTTACAGTAGCTTCCCTGATAATATGCCTAGCTGTGCCACATATGCAAGTTTTACAGTTGCCTCCCTAAAGAGTGGCCTGGTTCCATACACATGCGGTTGGCTGAGGCCATATACACAAAATCTTGACTTCTCGCTTCCCTTACAGACTGATGTCAACCAACCAGCATGCCTACACCAAGGGAAAATCGGTCGAGACAGATATAAAACTACACTCGTTAGTAGTTACCGTCGAAAAAGCACTCAACAACAAAAAGTATGCACTAGGAGCATCAGAGTGGGGCACTTCCATGGTCAAAGGAGCTCTCAGGGGCACACCCCAAGGTGGAGTCCTGTTGCCCCTCCTATGGAATTTGGTGGTCGACAACCACATCAAGAGATTTGAGAGAAAGAGATTCGAGAGAACTCAGCGACAGGCTTTGCTCAGTATCACAGGCACGCTGAGGTCAACCCCAACTAAAGCACTCGAAACCATACTCGAAATCGACCGCCTGGACCGCACTGCACTCGTTAGTAGTTACGACTGCAGGTAAGGCAGCACAGCGCCTGATCGCATCGGAAAACATGTCTCCTCAAGAATACGGGCATAGCTCAATTGGCATGGACATGACCAGTGTTACCGACTACATGATCCCCCAAACGTGCCTCGAAGTAAAAACAAACATTTTTATGAGACCCGAAGACTGAAAAACGGGACGGGACGGGACTCAGAACCTCAACATAAACACTGACGTCTCCAATATGGAAGGAGGAGTAGGAGGAGTAGTAGGGGCGGGTCTATACTGCACGAACCCTAAAATAAGGGCGTCTTATAAGCTACGCGAATGATGCAGCATATTCCATATTAGTTCCAGAAGTGTCCTGGCAAGCAGGGAGGTACTAGACTCACTAAGCACGACTATGTCAGTGCGGATCTACTGGGTTCCCAGCCAGCTGAGCATCGAAGGAAACGAAACGGCGGACGTTCTGGCTACGGACGGCGTCGGGCTGGTGAACGATGGAACCGAAAACGTGCCTGTCTCCCTTAGAACGCTACGAAGCAGTCCGAACTCATCAGAGCGATTCGCATTAATATCAATTCTGTTAGAAGAAATTAGATAAAGTACATAGCAAAAACAAGAGAATTATTTAGCACCAACGTTTGTGTCCAGATTATGCCAAACTATTTGAAAAGATTTACACCACACCACCCTAATGTTTAAGTATCATTAAATTTTATAAATAAATGGATTTATTGTGTTGTGGCTTTCTTGCTGGATTTTGATAACCAGATTCAGGTGCTGGGGGCTCGGCTCCAATGGCGGTGGCCTTCAAATTTCCAGAATTAATATCTGTCAAAGAATATTATGTGAAATAAAAATAAAAAAACGAGAAACTTATTTAGCGCTTACGTTTTCAAATTGTTGTCAAATTAGGCCCCTATTTTAGTCAGCCTTAGTGTCCTTGGGCCTATTGTCGTGTTTTATGTTGAACATAATCCAATTAAGAAATGGATTATCTTACTTGTGGTTTCTGGTTATCTTTCTCGTGTGAGGGAATGATGAGGGCTGGTGGCTGACCGCCGCAGCTCAGAAGCCACTGTTCTGGTTGAGCTCTTCATCTGGTGTCAGATCTTTGGTGATCGAAAAGGGGGCTCCGTCACGAAACATCTTGCAGATGAGATTAGCCAAATTCTTGGCATCATCGATGCCGGAGTGAGCACGTCCCTGGATGGTCAGCCGCGCACGGGACAGGGCATTGCCGAAGTTGTAGGGACGATACTTGTACCACTCCCTGTAGATGACCCTTGCGTCAATCCACTGATTGAAGCAGGCTGGTTTGCGTATATTCTTGCGTGCGCACTCCTTTTCCAGACAGATACCAAAGTCCCAGTCCGTCCAGGTGACCAAGAAACAGTTCCCCTTTGGATCGGACTCACTCATCTTTGGCAGCAGCAGGTTGCGGGCGGCCAACTCCTTCTTCAGCCATTCGATGAACAAATCGATTGCCGTCTGCAGCGACACGCCCGCCTCCACCGTATTCTGCTGAATGCCCGTCAGATTGGTACAGTAGTCGCTCAGCTTCGGCGACTCGACGGGCATCACGTACTTGTGAAACTCCGATTCGACCTTGCCCGTTTTCAAATTGACCAAAATGGCTGGGAACTCAATTATCTCCGATAATCTGAATTGCGGAGGTGGTTGATTCTCCCAGCAGGTGGCCTCAAAGTCCACGGAAATGGCATACGTATACGGATGCATTTTTAACTGCTTCGATATGCCAGAATTGATCAGATTTGTTCTTCCTTTCAGGAATATGCTGCGACGTATCTGACTAATTGATAGCTCTGTTGCCTTGTACGCTTTTATGAGGGCATGCTTTGTTGTCGATTCGATTCGAATTGAATTCTTCTTCGAACATGGTATAAAATATTTGAATCGAGAACTCTTTGTCGCATTTTTCCCTTTTTTCTTGACAGAGCACTTTTTGCTGAGTAACGATAGCTTTTAACTGTCATTTGAATTTGTTGATTTTTCCGCTATCTATCGATTATGTACATGTACTTATGTACAAGTTGTGAATTTATTTTTCACTTCCGTTTTGGCATCCGTTTGGGATTGACGTTTGTCGTGTTTTTTCCTGGTGGTAATTTTGCTCAAGTGTGTTTTTTAATCTTATTTTTTACGTGCAATCCTTTGACTTTTTCATATTCGGAGACCGGTTCTCCTATTGAAATTAAAAGCAGTTTTAATTACTTCCGTTACTGAGGTTTTCTTTTTTGTTTTTGTGCTGAAAATTGTGGGTGAGTCTTTGGCAGGCTGGTAAAACCACCAGCAATGATGGCTGACGCCACTAAAGTGGCGTCAGGTGTAAAGCGATCAATTGAAAGCAATGCAAAAAAGAATATGGACGTCAAAAAATTTATAGGAGAACATAAAGTTGTTCCTTTTCATGAAGCTAAATACAAGAACAGTGCTGAGTCAGTGAACAAAATGGAGTTAGAATCAGGTACAAGTATAAGTGAGAAAGTTCCAGATAGCGTAGCCGACACCAATAGCAAAGGAGTGCATGTTGCAGGTTCTACAGTGTCTAGCAACAATTCTAACCTAGAAATAAACCTTTTTGATCTCACTTTCGAAGGAGAGGCCAGTGTGCTGCTTTCAACAAAGCGTAGCAAAATCTTTGAAAATAAAAACACAAAGAGTGATCTGTATTTGTATGAGAAGGTCAAACACCTGAATCTAGATGGGCTTAAACGCATTAACCCCCTTTCGCCTGCTCTGTACAAGCTGTATTTCAGCTCACCCCTAGAGGCAAACGCGGTAGTACTAAACGATGATTTCAAGAAGCTAGATATCGATATTTTTGTACCTAAAAATTTTACTGAATCTTTGGGTGTCATTAGGGGCATTCCAACACACATTTCTGATGATGAATTAATTAAAAATCTTTCCTCTACTATTAAAATCAACAAAGTTGAACGCATTTTTAGGAAAAACAAGACCAATATAAATGAATCTGCTCTTGAACCTACCGAAACGGTGAAAATTGCCTTTGCCGGCATTGAGATCCCTTCGTCTGTTCAAATTTATAACATATGCTCACTAAAGGTCAGCTATTTTTTCCCGACGGTTAGGCAGTGCTACAATTGTGGCCGTTTGGGACACACAGCCTCGCGCTGCAAGTCTCAAAAGCGGTGCAAAAAATGTGGAAGCGTCGAATGTAATGAAAATTGTAACAGCAACAAATGCATCTTGTGTCAGAGTGAGGGGCACAATGCTTTTGAAAGGAACAAATGTCAGGTCTGGGCTAGAGAGGTCGATTTAAACAAAATAATGACAATCAAAAAACTAGCCAGAAAAGAGGCCCTAAAGCAATTTTCTGTGCAACAAAATTATGATCGCAACCTTGAATACGATAAAAACTTTCCGGAAATTAATACCACAAGTACTATGATAAATCAAAACAAAACCAGATCTAATGATCGAGCCCCCAAAATGATCAATGCAAATGAGCATGTCAATCAAGTCTTGAAAAAGCATTCCTACAGCAGTAGAGTTGTCCAACGCACGGTAGGCTTTGTGAAACAAAAGCCACACTACACACTGGATCCATACACCGATGATTCAAGTGATCATACTTATCAATTTCCCAACAGGGAAAATAATAACAGCCTTGTTACCAGCAGTGTTATACAAGAAATAATGGAAATAGTCACTCCTGTTCTGCTAATGTCAGCTAATGGCATTAATATACTCCAAAACATTAAAGGTAAATTCCTAAGGAATGGTTCACAACAGGGAACGAATGATTTAGCAAGGAACATCGATATCTCTCATAACAACAATGACTGTTAAGATACTACAACTCAATGTTCAATCACTAAAATGTAATAAGAATGACATAGAATACACCCTAAACTCTGGAGGATACAGCTTAGCTGTCTTCTCGGAAGTTTTTTCTCACGACACTTCCTTCAGAAAGATAGCAAATTTTAATCTCTTTGAGAAACACAGAGATGATGGTTACGGTGGAGTAGCCATTGCAGTAAAAAATGGTATAAAACTGAAAACAGAAAGCTACAACACGGAACACGATGTTCTTATTGCCAAAACATGCAACCTAATCAGGAATTTTACCATTGTCTCGGTATACTTTGAGCCGTCAATGAGGACCGACACCTTTAAGCATGCAATTGAAAAAATTATAGAAAAATTGGATGGCAGACAAGATGTTATTTTCGCTGGTGACTTCAACGCTAGAAACATGATTTTTGGTGATTGTGTCACGAATGCAAAAGGTAGATTCCTAGAGAACTTTATGAGCGATTCCGGCTACAAATGTTTTAATGATGGCAGCTGTACTTTCAGACGTAATATTGACCGTCAATCTGGATCTGTGTTGGACTTAACCTTTTCCAATTGTAATGACAATTTGATATGGAGCTGTAGTTCTATATTTGTTGGAGGCAGCCACCATCACCCGATCTCTATTGAACTTCCTGAAAGTATAGAGAAACCCAGACTCTTTCTTGCTAAGAACAGACTTCTCAGAAGACTAGAAGGTGCTACGCCAGCTGGAGATATAGCCAGTATTACCGACTGCTTTCGTAATAATATTAAGGTCTGCACCTATGCACTGAGTAAAAATAGATGCCCCAAAGGTTGGTGGAATTCTGACCTACAGCTACTTTACTTGAAATTCACAGAGGCACAGATGCTGGCTCAAACGGCTCCATGCTTGACAAATTACATAAAAGCAGTAAACCTGAAAATGAAATGGAAACAGGAGGTTAAACTTGCCAAAAAAAACGCATATGCCAACAAAATCGATACACTCAATCGACATCCAAACTCAAGAAAAGCATGGCTATTCTTAAGAAATATCAAGTCCTTTAGCGACCCAGTTAGGTCTAATTTCTGTACCGAATGGTCCTTGCCCTATCTAGATTTTATTGAGAGTCAAGTTCCTACTTCAGCAAAGATTCAACTTTTTTCTGCCAGACAAATTTGTCATAATTTGGATGCCTTTGACATAACGGACCTGTCTGCTGTTCTAAACAGAGGTAGAAGTACGGCGGGAGGAGTAGATGGGATAACTTACGAAATGGTAAGGGCACTCAGTAGTTCTGCGAAACATAATCTGTTAAAAGAATGGAACCTTTTGTTTAAACAATGCAAAGTACCCAGTCAATGGCGTACGATCAAGGTGATTCCGATTCCAAAGAGAGATAAGAACCTAAATATATATCAGAACTATCGCCCAATCTCTCTCATCTCTGTGTTGGCCAAAACTCTTAATTTGATGATAAAAAATCGCCTAGACATTTTTATTAAAAAATACAATACCATGCCTTGTAGAACATATGCCTATCAAACAGGCAAATCTGCAGCTATGTGTATCAATGATCTCATTAATATCATGGCGTATGAGAAAAAAAAAGGAAAAGCCGTTGTAATTGTGGTTATCGACATAGACAACGCATACAACTGCGTCAATCTGCAAATATTACAAAGGTTAATGGATTATGAGAATATTCCCAAGCAGTACACGGACTGGATAATAAATTTCTTCTCTTCAAGGTTCCTTAAGCTAGGAGACGCTGTTAAGGAAGTCAATGGTGGCCTGCCTTAGGGCTCCTGTTTATCCCCATTACTCTTTAACCTGTATACCAAAAGATTGCATCAAGTAAACGACTCTCATACGACCACTATCCAGTTCGCTGATGATTTTGCTATCATTTCAACTGGCATAAACACAACTGAAGCCTGTAATAACTTACAGGGAAAGATTAATGACTTTCATCTACTCTGCCAAGACCTGGGTTTGAACTTCAACCCCACCAAGTCAGCCGTCATGTGCATTGGGAGGGGAAAACGTGAAAATGTATCAATTACCTGCAAGGGCATTACATTTCCGATTAAGGATTCCATTACTTTCTTAGGCAGAGTCCTAAGTGCCAATCTGTCAGACAAGCTGCATATCGCAAAAATCAGGGACAAGTCAGACAAGAGTGCTCTTCTGTTACACGCAGTAACCACGATTAAGTCGGGGCTCAAACCAAAGGTATCATCTAACATCTTTAAATCTTTCATCAGATCTCAGCAAGAACATGCCATTACCAGTTTTGCAAATTTAAATCTTGGAAACAGCAAATCGCTCAATACAGCACAGACTGAAAGCCTTCGCAGATGCGTAGGTGTCCCTCCAAAAACCTCTGCTCACCTGATTTTTGCTCTGGCGGGGATTTTACCTCCAAAGCACAGAGCAAAAATTCTAACTGTCAAGGAACTACTGAAAGTCAAATCTCTGAACCCGAGCCTGTATAACAAAGTCACAGTATCAAATGCTAAGACTGCCTACACAGCAGTATATAATGAATTTAGGGACCTCTTTGACAACTACAGTGAAAGCCAGAAATGCACACACAGTCCTAAAGTTAAAATTTGCTTCTCAATTTTCGACAGGAACAAAAAGGACGTATCAGACGAAGAATGCAAGGCTACGTATCAAGCTAAGCTGGCAGAATGGGTGACGGATGGGTGGAATATTATCTCCACTGATGCTTCCATCAGCGGTGATAGAACAGGGATAGGTATTCTAGAGTACCCCAACAATAGAAGCTACAAATTCAGGTTGGAAACTAGTTCCTCTTCTGTTTTTGCAGAACTTGTAGGAATACTTACTGCTGTCAAAATATCAAACAAAAAGAAATACAATAAAACTGTTATAGTCTGTGATCAAATTCGTATTTAACGGACGAAATCCACCACAACATAAACAGTTCCTTCACCAGCAAATTCATTGTGCACTGGATACCAGGGCATAAGAATATTGCTATTAACGAAAAGACTGACCGTATAGCCAAATCAGCCACTAGTGTCGGTAGATTGGTTTACTTACCTCTAAGCTTTGATGAAGTTATTAGAACTGTAAGGACTAGAGTCCAAACAGACTGGAATAACGAATATAAGGAAATATCCAAAACCAAAGGAGTGTTTTTTGCTTCCATTTACAATGATGTCCCAGTCAAACCGTGGCACTGGAACCTTGACTGGGGTGCCAAGACCATTAAGGTTATAAATAGACTAATGTGTAGACGTACATACGATCATGTTTTTTTACATAGAATTAAAGCGAGGGATACAAATATTTGTGAGGTTTGCAATGCTCTTGATGATGCTGAACACGAAATCTTCTCCTGCCAAAGATATACCAGTATCAGGAAGAAATACAAAATCTTCAACCGGTTCCACAGCGTCAGAGACTTACTGCTCACGAAAGAGCCTCTTTTCTACAGAGAACTGGCCAAATTTATTGATGAAGCCAAGTTTGAATTCTGAGTCATGCCCACACTTGATCTAGCCAGCTCAAACAATCGGATGCCATCGGAAGTCGCCTTGAGGAGCAACCTTCTGTTGTCCCTACTTTCTGGGGCAACCTTCTGTTGCTTCCTTTACAGGGTACTTTCTGTTTTCCCTTACTTAAAATAATACTCACACTACACGCCTATATTGCATAAATAATAATTAAATCGATAACATGCATGAATACCCTATGCAATTTGAAGTGTCTGGTCATTGCAGAGTTATCATCTTGCGACCACTAAATTCGCTACAAGGCGATCAAATACCAAAAAAAAAAAAAGTGAATTTATTTTCAATGTAACGAACTATATTTGAATTTAACGAAATTATGTAAGCAGATTGGCAGGGCCTTTCATAAGATATTTTAAGAAGAAGGTTCAGTGTGTGTGTACAAATCTTGATGAAGTAAGATCGTTTTTGTGATGAAAATAAAGAAGTATTATTTAAACTTAATTCGGCTAACATTGTGAGGATGCGGACAACTGGTATTACACTTTAATACGAGTGTAATTGGTCAACATTACCGGAAACACAGCGAACTTGATCTTGCTCTTGATCTGATGTCCTCCTCTCGTATATCCAGCAGTGTCTTTATAGCCTCAGGGGCTCACAAAAATGTCTTATCTAATGATACGGATTTTACCTTTTCCCTATGCCAAACTTTTCACGCGCTAAAATTGTTTTTTGATCAGCCATTTGTTGTAGATATTAGTGGTTATTAGTGCAGCGCTCGGCACCCGGAGATACCGACTTCTGACTGGAAGGTATTGCATGCTGGGAACCCATTACCTAACGAGGAGGGCCAGCATGTGATACTCCAGATCAATAAAGAAGCGGAGGATGTGCTATACCCAAGATACGGGAAAATGGCGTGGAGCATGGGTAGTGTGTACCTGCGCCACAAAAAACGCCAGCCCGGAGGCAAGGACACACATACCCTGCAGGCAGGCGAAGTCGAGAAGGACCTCGGCTTAGACACCATCGTAGAGTCCGCCCAGGGTCTGGCGCTTGACGACTCGCAAGAAGAGGACCCGTCGAGTGCAGGGGAGCCAGCTGTAGTGACTCTTGAAACCAGTGTTCGGAAAACTGTGGGGGCTATGCTACGGCGGTTTTAGGGTAAGGGGTTCTAAAACTGTGGAGGTAGGAATTTTGGCTCCCTCTGTGGGTGATCATAACCGAGTGACAGTGGTAGAGAAAGGCAGGGAAAAAGGAGAAAGCGATGACAAAGGGATTGACATTTGGACGTCATTTGGGAGATCCGACAAGGCTCATGGTAGCTCGGATCGTGTCCATCTTCCTTTTGGAATTTAGCCCTTGAACTGAATTTGGTAGTTCTTTAAAGCTGATAAATGCAGCTATAAATCGCACCCAAACATTTTGTAGTTTCAGCTTACCGTCTGGAAGATATTATTAGGCTTTCAAATTCAAATTGGATAATTTTTTGCGGTATTTTTCCAAATTTAGACTTTGAATCGATGACTTGTAAGAATCGATGGATAAACGGCTTAGTTGCAGCCGTTTAACCAAACCTTCATATGCCGAATTTTGCCGTTTATCCCTGGGACCTGTAACTGACACGGTCGGAGCCGTTTCGGCCTCTGCCTACTGGTTGGACGGCCTAGCTCAGGGAGATTTGCGTGGATCCAGTGCTGCACCGGCGTTACAGTAATAAAGTCGTAGACTGATAAATAGGAATGACCAGGCAATACGGGAACGGACTGAGACACGATATACCCCCATTCTGTTGGAGAACCGAGGTTTTCGGGTTCTCCTTCTATACCCACCCTACCTGTAGAACTGAGAAGGATTCGTGTGCATGACGATCGGTTACCAAGGCATCAAAAAGGCATCCTCGCTCTATCAGTTTTGCGCTATAGCTTATTGTTGCGTCACTTACACATCAATGTTGGAGACTATGCCGTACTTACGACCTCATTGTATTAATAGTTCATCGGTGTCAGCAGGCCTGTTGACTGTAGGCGATAGATTTAAATTGGGTAATGCAACAGAACAAGCGCAAAACTATAAGAGAGTTTAAGAGTAATATAAGTATGGTGCTAATGCATATCTGATTCATTTAAAATTCAAACTCATATCGATACAGAGCTAGCTACCAAGACCGCGGTAGCCTTGGTTGTAGATCCGGGTGATGTGGTCCCGCCACGGGATGGATGCCACGAGAACCGGCACGTGCTTCGAGGTTAGGTAACCCAATGCCACTCGTGGCCCTTGGTGTTGGCCGTCTTTCAACTCGGATCTTGCCAATGATGATGACAAGACTGCGGTATTCTCGGTCGTGGATCCGAGGGATATGATCCGGAGCCGAGAAACGTGGCCTCACGTAGCACCCTTGTGTCTGCCCGTTCTCTAATTCTGATCTTGTCAAGTTTTGGCGACCTAGAGAGGGCTGGGATCAAAGACAAAGGCAACTTAGAGAGAACACCCACGAACTACCATGTCCAATAACTACTCACGGCTATCACGGTGAAAGGGTGTGAAGGGCAATGGCTAAGAGTTGGCCGGTGATGGCGCTTTGGCCAGTACGTGCGTGGGGTAGTTGGTGCGGGTATGGTTGTACGTACTGCTTGGTCGATCGGCCAATTTATACTGCTCGTGTGTTCCGCTGAACACACCTGGTCAAGGCACAGACTTCGCACACTCACTGTTTGGTCAATCACCACCGGCACCGCTAACAACACGCACTGCTGGGTGTCCGAAAATATGCAATTACGAGAGAAATTAATCTGGCGCTGGGTACACGCAGTCGCACAGGTATGGGGGATCAGTTACCTGGAAGCTGAGAGTGTTGGGGTTCCATCCGGATTTCCAGCCTCTCCCAGGTTATGTAACTGTTATGTATTTGTATGCACACGGACAAGTGGCAACGCTATGTCCTCCTGTTCGCTCTCGGAATCATTTCTCCGCACAGATGTCAAGCTACACACGTCGTTTAACTGAGCTGCATATTTGTGTCACGTCATAATCAATAATCTGCATTTCAACCAATAAACAACTTATTCAGTAACTCGTGTGTATTTAGAAGAGACCAAAACTACAAAGCTTTGATCTTGGAAAGCTTTTCCAAGAACGGTCAGCATGCGTGTGCATGCAAATAGGGCTTGAGATAAGAGCTTTACAGTAGCTTCCCTGATAATATGCCTAGCTGTGCCACATATGCAAGTTTTACAGTTGCCTCCCTAAAGAGTGGCCTGGTTCCATACACATGCGGTTGGCTGAGGCCATATACACAAAATCTTGACTTCTCGCTTCCCTTACAGACTGATGTCAACCAACCAGCATGCCTACACCAAGGGAAAATCGGTCGAGACAGATATAAAACTACACTCGTTAGTAGTTACCGTCGAAAAAGCACTCAACAACAAAAAGTATGCACTAGGAGCATCAGAGTGGGGCACTTCCATGGTCAAAGGAGCTCTCAGGGGCACACCCCAAGGTGGAGTCCTGTCGCCCCTCCTATGGAATTTGGTGGTCGACAACCACATCAAGAGATTTGAGAGAAAGAGATTCGAGAGAACTCAGCGACAGGCTTTGCTCAGTATCACAGGCACGCTGAGGTCAACCCCAACTAAAGCACTCGAAACCATACTCGAAATCGACCGCCTGGACCGCACTGCACTCGTTAGTAGTTACGACTGCAGGTAAGGCAGCACAGCGCCTGATCGCATCGGAAAACATGTCTCCTCAAGAATACGGGCATAGCTCAATTGGCATGGACATGACCAGTGTTACCGACTACATGATCCCCCAAACGTGCCTCGAAGTAAAAACAAACATTTTTATGAGACCCGAAGACTGAAAAACGGGACGGGACGGGACTCAGAACCTCAACATAAACACTGACGTCTCCAATATGGAAGGAGGAGTAGGAGGAGTAGTAGGGGCGGGTCTATACTGCACGAACCCTAAAATAAGGGCGTCTTATAAGCTACGCGAATGATGCAGCATATTCCATATTAGTTCCAGAAGTGTCCTGGCAAGCAGGGAGGTACTAGACTCACTAAGCACGACTATGTCAGTGCGGATCTACTGGGTTCCCAGCCAGCTGAGCATCGAAGGAAACGAAACGGCGGACGTTCTGGCTACGGACGGCGTCGGGCTGGTGAACGATGGAACCGAAAACGTGCCTGTCTCCCTTAGAACGCTACGAAGCAGTCCGAACTCATCAGAGCGATTCGCATTAATATCAATTCTGTTAGAAGAAATTAGATAAAGTACATAGCAAAAACAAGAGAATTATTTAGCACCAACGTTTGTGTCCAGATTATGCCAAACTATTTGAAAAGATTTACACCACACCACCCTAATGTTTAAGTATCATTAAATTTTATAAATAAATGGATTTATTGTGTTGTGGCTTTCTTGCTGGATTTTGATAACCAGATTCAGGTGCTGGGGGCTCGGCTCCAATGGCGGTGGCCTTCAAATTTCCAGAATTAATATCTGTCAAAGAATATTATGTGAAATAAAAATAAAAAAACGAGAAACTTATTTAGCGCTTACGTTTTCAAATTGTTGTCAAATTAGGCCCCTATTTTAGTCAGCCTTAGTGTCCTTGGGCCTATTGTCGTGTTTTATGTTGAACATAATCCAATTAAGAAATGGATTATCTTACTTGTGGTTTCTGGTTATCTTTCTCGTGTGAGGGAATGATGAGGGCTGGTGGCTGACCGCCGCAGCTCAGAAGCCACTGTTCTGGTTGAGCTCTTCATCTGGTGTCAGATCTTTGGTGATCGAAAAGGGGGCTCCGTCACGAAACATCTTGCAGATGAGATTAGCCAAATTCTTGGCATCATCGATGCCGGAGTGAGCACGTCCCTGGATGGTCAGCCGCGCACGGGACAGGGCATTGCCGAAGTTGTAGGGACGATACTTGTACCACTCCCTGTAGATGACCCTTGCGTCAATCCACTGATTGAAGCAGGCTGGTTTGCGTATATTCTTGCGTGCGCACTCCTTTTCCAGACAGATACCAAAGTCCCAGTCCGTCCAGGTGACCAAGAAACAGTTCCCCTTTGGATCGGACTCACTCATCTTTGGCAGCAGCAGGTTGCGGGCGGCCAACTCCTTCTTCAGCCATTCGATGAACAAATCGATTGCCGTCTGCAGCGACACGCCCGCCTCCACCGTATTCTGCTGAATGCCCGTCAGATTGGTACAGTAGTCGCTCAGCTTCGGCGACTCGACGGGCATCACGTACTTGTGAAACTCCGATTCGACCTTGCCCGTTTTCAAATTGACCAAAATGGCTGGGAACTCAATTATCTCCGATAATCTGAATTGCGGAGGTGGTTGATTCTCCCAGCAGGTGGCCTCAAAGTCCACGGAAATGGCATACGTATACGGATGCATTTTTAACTGCTTCGATATGCCAGAATTGATCAGATTTGTTCTTCCTTTCAGGAAGAACGACGTATCTGACTAATTGATAGCTCTGTTGCCTTGTACGCTTTTATGAGGGCATGCTTTGTTGTCGATTCGATTCGAATTGAATTCTTCTTCGAACATGGTATAAAATATTTGAATCGAGAACTCTTTGTCGCATTTTTCCCTTTTTTCTTGACAGAGCACTTTTTGCTGAGTAACGATAGCTTTTAACTGTCATTTGAATTTGTTGATTTTTCCGCTATCTATCGATTATGTACATGTACTTATGTACAAGTTGTGAATTTATTTTCAATGTAACGAACTATATTTGAATTTAACGAAATTATGTAAGCAGATTGGCAGGGCCTTTCATAAGATATTTTAAGAAGAAGGTTCAGTGTGTGTGTACAAATCTTGATGAAGTAAGATCGTTTTTGTGATGAAAATAAAGAAGTATTATTTAAACTTAATTCGGCTAACATTGTGAGGATGCGGACAACTGGTATTACACTTTAATACGAGTGTAATTGGTCAACATTACCGGAAACACAGCGAACTTGATCTTGCTCTTGATCTGATGTCCTCCTCTCGTATATCCAGCAGTGTCTTTATAGCCTCAGGGGCTCACAAAAATGTCTTATCTAATGATACGGATTTTACCTTTTCCCTATGCCAAACTTTTCACGCGCTAAAATTGTTTTTTGATCAGCCATTTGTTGTAGATATTAGTGGTTATTAGTGCAGCGCTCGGCACCCGGAGATACCGACTTCTGACTGGAAGGTATTGCATGCTGGGAACCCATTACCTAACGAGGAGGGCCAGCATGTGATACTCCAGATCAATAAAGAAGCGGAGGATGTGCTATACCCAAGATACGGGAAAATGGCGTGGAGCATGGGTAGTGTGTACCTACAAAAAACGCCAGCCCGGAGGCAAGGACACACATACCCTGCAGGCAGGCGAAGTCGAGAAGGACCTCGGCTTAGACACCATCGTAGAGTCCGCCCAGGGTCTGGCGCTTGACGACTCGCAAGAAGAGGACCCGTCGAGTGCAGGGGAGCCAGCTGTAGTGACTCTTGAAACCAGTGTTCGGAAAACTGTGGGGGCTATGCTACGGCGGTTTTAGGGTAAGGGGTTCTAAAAATGTGGAGGTAGGAATTTTGGCTCCCTCTGTGGGTGATCATAACCGAGTGACAGTGGTAGAGAAAGGCAGGGAAAAAGGAGAAAGCGATGACAAAGGGATTGACATTTGGACGTCATTTGGGAGATCCGACAAGGCTCATGGTAGCTCGGATCGTGTCCATCTTCCTTTTGGAATTTAGCCCTTGAACGAGTAACACCGTCTGCTCCGCGATAGTGCCTTGAATGTAAAATTACTGTTCAGAGAGTTTTTGTTCTCGATTTTTGCAACTAAGAGAAAGTGGAATTAATAAAGCGATCGCTACTCTCAGCATTTCTCGTCGTTAGACGGCTCCAAGGTTCCAAGAGATTATCCTCATTATTTCAGGCCTTGGTGCCAAATCCCGTGGGTAAGTGCAAGCCAATGGGATATCCCATATTTTTGTTAGTTTTGGGCGTTAGATTGTTGATTTCCCGCACCAATAGATTTGGCACCCAACGTTGCTTAGTGGGAGCCGCTAAGCAACGCACAGCTGATCTCCGAACGACAAAAGATAGACGAAAGGAGACGGAATAAAAAGGTCACGTCAGTACAAACGATCGCGCGCAGCCAGTTCAACGTCGCTGGAGCAACTGCTTTCCTCTCGGTGTGCGAACGACGGGAAAATCAGGGAAAAGCTCGAAATTTAAGTTTTAACCGGCTTCTACGGAGGCCAGAACAAAGGGTGATGTAACAAAAAAAAATGGAAAACGACTCAATTTTGGACCTTCATAACCCCTGAATAAACCTAACCTCAGCCCTGCCGAAAATTTTGTAGCCAACGATAAGCGTCGATATGGGCGGGAGTGACAGTAAGTAAGAGTAAGAGAGTGACAGCCTCCGGGAAGTGTGTAGGCCAACCGGGAAAAATCGTCCAAAGTATTGTGCTCAGAAGAAAAGTCTTAAAGTGCCAAAAGCAACATGAACTGCACCCAGAAGACAAAGAAGCCCTATAGTTAGAGCGAAAGTGTAAACGAAAAGTGAGAGTGCTCTGGGAGTTTTGGGAGCAGAGATAAAAGAAAGAAGGGCAAAAGACATTAGCAGCGATTCCGTATGGAGTGAGCAATCACAAGCGACGCTGACGACCGAATAGGGGAGCGGAGGGGATAGAAGGATCCCGATTAAGAGATTAAGAGAACGAGCGGGTAGATTAAGTTAAGAGAAGGTAGCGAACAAGGAAAAGAACAAGAAAGAAGAAAGCAATGGAAACAGTTAAATATACATATATAGAGTAAGAAACCGGCCTTAGAATAAAGTCCAAACAAAAAAAAAAAAAAAAAACATCTATATATATATAATTGGGATATGATGGTCCAAAATGAGCGTGGGAATGAATATGTTGAATATTCCCAACTATTAATTAAAAACATGCACTTATTACCTCTATAACCAAACAAAACACAACACCCCGTCCTAATACCACAGCTTGCAGCACCTCCCGAAAGCGCATTCAACGGTGGATAGCGGCAAAAAGTGAGTTACCGACTATATTTGGTTTATATTTATTTTTGCATGCATCATCTTAATATTCATCCCATGCTGATCTATATGATTATCATGTCCAATTATTGGCATAGTCGATGATTTAAATAATCCGCATATCGTATTCTTTATTCTTTATATTTATATATATATTCTTTAGATTTATATTTGTTTATTTATATTTTAAAACGTTTTTCCCTTATCATTTAAGTTTCTTTTTAAGCTATAGCCATCAGAGTGTATAATTGTTGGAGTTTAGAATTAGTGAGGCGCCATGAGTATTTGTCTATTAATAAATAAGTTTTTGATGGAAGTTTAAGATGTTTTAGATTGGGTCGTGTTGTGGAAGCCATGCCTCGTCGAATTATGGAAATAAAATAACTCTTGGGGTTGTGCAAGGGATCATCGGCCACTATGGTGGTATTGCGGCTCCGGTGATCATGGTAGGGTGGGCACTCAGCTGGCGTAACAACATCAGCGCATCATAGTCCCGCAACCTCAGCTAGGCTGAATCATTTGTGTAGTGAAACATCTAGTCAACCTCCCCTTGTTTTCCGTATCTTTTCTGTTCTGTCCGGTCGATCTTGTGTTAGAATCAAAACAGCACGCGAATTTTAATGTAATTATGTATATAGCCGTGCGAGCAGGTAGCACCGTGGTACATTTTCAACCCCCCCCAGCCGAAGACCGCAGAAGCCGGAGCCAGCGCGTGCTCCTCTGGTCGCTACACTCAACAGCAGCTCGTTGCCTTAACATGCCCCATCTTCGTTGTATGTTACACAGCCGCTCATGACTCTGAGTGTGCTGCAGCTCAACTGGCATAAAAGCAAGTTAGCGTCAGCGGAGCTCCACATTGCCATAGAGTGAGGACCCGCTGACATAGCTTTGGTCCCGGAGCCCTGGATTGCGTCAGTCAATTCGTTGGCCGAACTAAAGCTCTCCAACTGCAGCTCATTCTACCCAACACCGGTAAGCAGGAATAGAACTGTCGTACTCGTACGAAAAGGAATCCACGCTAACCTTATCTCTCATTACAGCAAAGACGACTTGACAGTAGTAATGCTAGAGAGTGAGGAAAAGCGCCTTTTGGTAGCTAAAAGGCACACGACAGGTCCGCACCACCCGAAGAACTAAGGAGTCACTGAGTCACTCTTAGACTTTATATTATCAACTAACATAGATGTAGCAAACGTGGGAGAGGAATACACCTACATACGTAGGTGCATACACATACATACACCTCGTTAAACGTGCTATATCTCACCCTCGTAGCGGAATAGAATACCTTAATATCTGGATGAAGAGTCCTCGAAAGATCGTCCTTCTCAAATCGCAGGTACGTTCAATTCAAGTTCGAATTGAAATACACTCCCCGGAACACAAACTGGGAGAAGTTTAGAAAGACAGTCACTTCAAAACTTGCGAACACGGGCTCAGTGAAATCCGGGGAGGACATAGCGAAGTCCTTAGAGATCCTATATACGGAACTGCTGGAGGCCTACCCCGCTGCACGCCCACCCTCAAGAATAAGAATGAAGTCCAAACCACTCTGGTGGAATCGGCACCTCTCTCTCCAAGAAATAACTTCGATGAGTTCAGCAGCGAGGAATACAAATCGCTGCTCAGAAATTATAAGAAGGAAATACGTTAGGCACAACGTAGGTCGCGGAGGAACTTCTGCTCCAACATTGAGAAAGTGCCTAAAACGCCTACCCTTAGGAAGCTGCTGTCAAAGCAACCCATAGTACAGAGTCAGCTCAAACTAGACAACGGACAGTCGTCGGAGGGCAGCGAAGAAGCCCTGACGGCACTAATAGAAGCCCACTTCCCAAGATGCACCGAGGTCACCGATGCCGTAATGCATCAGGACCTAGCAACTGAGGAACAAACCCCCCCAACAGACCTAATAACCCCCAAGAAAATCCAATGGGGTGATCATCCCATGGCTTCTCACAATATAAATGCCTAAGAACAGACTATATCCCTATCCAATGGAGAACCTCTAGGGTTGTCTGTCCCAAAGGCAGGAAAGTGAAGCCATGTGAGTCCCAAGGATTATAGACCGATAAGCCCTACCTCCTTTCACTAAAAAAGCTGCTGGATCTACACATCAGAAATTAAGTGGGGGGACTGAGGTCAACCAACCAGCATGCCTACATCACGGTAAAATCGGTGGAGACAGCACTACACTCGTTAGTAGTTACGGAAAAGAAAGCCCTTAACAACAAAAAGTATGCACTAGGAGTATGCGTAGATATATCCGGAGCATTTAAAACCGTGGCTACGTCTCGATTCTCTTTGTAGTGATCAGACGCGTTTTTGTTTTGAGCTCCGCTTATCTGCCTTTTATCCTATATAAACAGCCGGTGTTTTTTGAATATACTAACTAAATAAACTCCCTAATTTACCTGCTTGCTTAGGGTTTTTCCGTAAGCGCGAGTGCATGCCCTTTTATTGTGCTTTAAAAATAATTTAATTATTTTCCTGTGTCGGTAGTCAGTGTGTTTTTGTTGTTCCTTTTCGTAAGTACAAACAAAATCAAATTTTGCCGCTCTCACCTAGTTGATTAATTGTTTTATCACTTTCCCCCTGTTACCCAAACTAACATAACTGTTCTTCCTCTCTCGCTCTCGATACTTTCTTTCCAGTAGCGCTCTCTCTCTCTCTCTCTCTCTCAATTGAAGCTGCTGTACAGTGCTGCCAACTTAGCTATTTTCCCACTAGATCTAGTGGGTTGAAACAAGGAAATGCGGGATAAATTGTGAAATAGCGGCTAGCGGGAATTATAGCTATTTTCCAAGAAAAACTTGCTTTACTTTATATTTTTGAAACATCTGGTAACTTCGGGTATTTTTATGCTCTATGATGCCACATTTTCATACGAATAGTATTTTTTCATTTGAATGGCAAAAAACATCGATAAGATAAACGAGCATTCAGTCTTATCGTTTTTCACTGTGAAGTCTACCGAATCGTATTTCACAATATTCAAAGCGCGAGTGGAAGTGGAAAATACCAAAAATTTACAAGCAAAAACTGCGTGGTATATGGATGCAAGACCCTGCATTTAAAAATTGGCTGACCTTAGATGCAGCTGATGAGGGCAAATGTTATTGCAAATACTGCAAGTCCAGCATTAATGCAAAGCTTTCAGACTTGCACGCACATGCCAAGACTGCTAAACACAAGTCAACTTGAAAACCGTAGATCAACCGTAGGGATCATCATTAATCCCATCGCTGGCCAAAATAGTTAAGTGTAAGGCGGCATCGTTCCACAAATCTCTAAGGCTGAGAAGGTCAGAATTAAAGCGTTCAAAAAACCATTTGCCGAATTTCCGAGCCATTGTGTGAATGGGATACTCCTCTTCGTTGTTGGGTGTATTAATGGGTTCTACGGTTTTCTGTTGCTCCCAATATTTGATCACTTTCGTTACCAAATCCGCCTTGGTGAAGTCTGTGGCTATTCCCGGTGAGCGGTTCTTCACATACATAAACAGAAGTTCGCGTGTGATAAGACGTTTGGACAATAAAATATATATGTCCTCCACATGCGCTACGAGGTAGTCAAGGGCTTCTGTAAGTAAAATGCAACTTAAGATATGTCTCTTCTCTATTAAATAAAGCTCAGTATGTCCTTACCCTCAGGATCTTCGATTTTACACACATTTTTTGTTGCACTTCTTGCCAATTTCAACAATATAATCTTGTTTTTCTCATTCAGCAAGAAGTCTCGGAGACCGTTCTTGTAGACCTCCGAAATAGGCATGGCTATTAAAAACTTGTATTCCAGATATCTCCGTTTGTATATATTTTCTGTTCGCAAAAAATGTACTAGATGTGGAAAAACACCGAGGCTACCATCGACGTTTGGTGTACACTGCGGATATCGATGTTTTTCTTAAACATCGAGGAATTTAGATTTATAGTTTGTTTATTTAGACTTCGTCGCCAACTATACAATGCTCTGCTCCAAGGCATACTAAACAAGGTAGCATTATTGGCTCGCTCGCTCTCTTGTTTTGCTTCTTTCGACTCAGTCTGTCTTCTTTCTGTCTTCTTTCATGCTAAACACAAGTCAACTTCAGCGGCTTTTGCATAGCCTAACAAACTACCGTATGTTTCTTCAATTTCATTGAAAACTTGCGATCAAAAAGCGGGACTGTGTTTGTATATTGCAACACATTGTTCAATCAAACCTGTGGACCATTTGGGATTGCTGTGCAGAGAAAAGTTTCAAGATGCCAATCTTTTAAAGCTCCATAGGATTGTTAATTACATTAAATTTAATATTTGTAGAAACGGACTACGCCGCCAAGAAAAATGCTGCCACGATTACAAATTACCAGCAGCATGTTTGAGAAAGATAGGGACCAATGAAACCTACATAAACCAAGATGATGAAGATAAAGTCATTGATGAAATCATCCAAAATATTCTAACGGTTTTTGTTAGCTTCGAAGAAACATTTCTAGCTATTTCTAGCTTTTTTCAAAGGCTGATTTAGCGTTTTCATGCAACGAAGTGTTGGCAGCACTGCTGCTGTAACCGCTCTCCTCTCATTCTTATTGCTCTCTTAGCGTTTATCTGGCACACTGGTCTGATATCTATTTGTTTTGAAATTTAATTTTTTTATTTCATATATTTTATTATACCCGGTACTCGAAGAGTTTAAGGGTATATTAGATTTGTGGGGATAACGGTTGTGTGTAACGCCCAGAAGGAAGCGTTTCCGACCCCATAAAGTATATATATTCTTGATCAGCATCAATAGCCGAGTCGATATAGCCATGTCTGTCTGTCCGTCCGTCTGTCGGTCTGTCCGTCTTCATTTGCGCCTATATCTCAGAGACCATTTAAGCTAGAGCAACCAAGTTTTGTTTTCGCCCCGCCCCTTTCCGCCCCCACAAAAAACGAAAGTCTGTGGCATGCACAATTTTGAAGATACAAGAAAAATAAAGAAAAATACGCAGAATCATAGAGAATGACCATTTCTATCAGAGTGTTGAATCTGGATCAGATCGGATTATTATTATAGCTACAATGAAGAAAACCATTTCGAAAGTCATCATTCCCTCTCGCTCTCTCTCACACGCGACCCTGTCTGTTTTGCCTATTCGTCTAAATGAGCGCCTAGATCTCAGAGACTATAAGAGCTAGAGCAACCAAACTTTCTATCCAAGCTCCTGTGATATCGAACCAGCACAAGTGTATTTCAAAATTTTGCCACGCCCCTTTCCGCCCCCACAAAGAACGAAAATCTGTGAAATCCACAATTTTTAAGATAAATGAAAACCAAAAACGCAGAATCATGGAAAATTACTATATCTACCAGATTGCCGAATATGGATCAGGTCGGATCAATATTATGGCCAGAAGAAACAAATTAAATTTCAGTGGCTACGCAACGCCTGCCAAGCGCTGACTCATTCCCTCTCTCTCTGTCGCAAACACTTGTACGTCTCAAATATGTAGTTATACATGTCATGTAGAAATGTGGAAGCAGATGCAAAAAGCATATGTAAACAAAAATGCAAACATGTATAAAAACTCCAAAAATGTTTTGACTTCATTTTTTTTATATTTTAAATATTATTTTTTGCCCAAAATTTAATTTGTCCCTTTTGCGAACATTGCTCATATATGTATGTATGTGTATACTGACTGAGTACCGGGTATAAGGTAGAGCCGCAGCCTTTGCCGCGGCTCACAACGTTCCCCCTCGTTTTTTTTTCTCATAATGGAATGCTCTGTTGTCTGTGCCAAAAAAACCTGTGAGAAGAATATCACTCATGATCAGCCGAGTATCCCCAGCTGGCTCTGCGAAAGCGTAGTGCACGCAAAATGCGCTGGGTTCACAGGCCTCGTGAGTGATTTTCCATTTGAGCCATTCAAAGCGTTATGATTTGCATTACAGCTGTGAGGCATGCCTCTAGTTGACTCCCTAAAGAGTGGCCTGGTTCCATACACATGCGGGAGGCTGAGGCCATTTACACACAATCATGCCTACACCACGGGAAAATCGGTCGAGACAGATATAAAACTACACTCGTTAGTAGTTACCTGTAATGTTCGACGCCTGTCGCGCATTTTGAAAGGCAACGGGTTTTTTTTCGGATACTCGTTGGGAAAAAGTTCGAAAAAATACTGATTTACGATCGTAGGAGCTTTCATAGAGCTTTCGGACCGAACACCTGTTTTGAAAAAGGTGGCATCGCCGTCCCATGGCTTGCATTCTGTATTGCCCTGAAATCTTTACCTAAAGAATCAGGCAACGGAAGGGTTCGAAAAGGGAAAGGAAAAACGTGGGCTACTTCCCTTGGCGATGCTGAGATTCGATCTTTTTCTCCTCGTGGCCGTCAAGGTGTACAGTTGTTATAAATTTTGTGGTTCGACAAATTATATAGCCCTTAACCGGTGTACCGCCCGACATCACGCCAAGTGATTGCTTTATACATATATGTACATATTAGTGATTCGTTAACTGAAGATCCCCCATTTTCCGCATACCGCGAGGCGCACATAACCAAGAAGCCCACGGCAGCACCTCTGTGGCGGGGTGCTTCAACTGTAAGCTGGAGAAAGAGATCCACATTCAAACCATTTCATTGCTTATTAGGGGATTAGCACCACTCGTACCACGCGTACTACAGCGGTAGCTGATGTTGATGGGCTAAGGCAAGATTTAGGCTCACCTGTATGGCCACAGCAAGAGAGTTCCAGCTGGCCTAACCTCTTGACCGTGGGTGTACCGCGGTCATTGACCCCCTTACTTCATCAGCAGTTTGGATAAACGGTGCTCTGGAGAAACCACGCAGGAACACGCAACCCAGTCTGGAGATCGAGCAGGCAGCAGAAGTAGTTTGTAGTTACGAAGTTAGACCTGATACGACAATCCCGTTTGGATTCCTCCGTTTATACATTAACATTGTTGTATCGATACGGCTAAAACATGAATCAGCCATGTATGCTTGATATAACAGGATAGAAAGAAAAAGAAGAAGCGCCGGTACATGGTCAAAATCGCATATCGGATTTTTGTTTGTTTATATAGAATTAATATGATATTACCATTGCAGTCGAGAGTGTGGTTACCCCTCATTCATCATCTCATCATCTAATCACCTTATCATCTCAGCATCTAATCACCTATTCACCTCATCATCCAGCCATCTACACAACGAAAGATCTTTCTGCGTGGGAGTCTTAATGGATATCAGTATCGTGAGTGATTATAATACCCATTTGGTATTTAATAAACATGAATTTGTGGTAACTTTTCTCTCTGAACTTGCGATAATCCCGAAATGATCATATACATTGAAAGTTGTTTTTTTTTTCGACTTTCTTGGCTTTGTATTGGCCGGCGCTAAAACAAAACTTACGGTAGTTTAATTTTGAATATTTTTTGAAATCGCAAATCATTGAAATAACACATATCCCATATGTATTCCCACTATTACATTACATTATCACTATTACATTACGTTCTTACTATTACATGACACTATCACTATTACATTACATTATCACGATTACATTACCTTCCCACTATTATATTGCACTATCATTATTACACTACATTATTACAATTATCTAATATTGTCATCATAATACCCCTTTATATAAGATTATTATGGATTGATTTCACCTCTACCTTCCCCCTTTTATAACTTATAAGCCTATATACTCTTTATCTATATAATATACTGGTTATTTAATGCTAGGTGCAGTTAGAATTAGGTTAATTCTTACCGTAAATGAATTATCTTGGATTTCGTAAATAAAATTAGCATTACAATGAATCAAGGCTAAATATCTTTAATAGAAACCATGCAGCAACGTCTTTTAGCACTGTAATCTACCGACAGCTTTGATGGAGGGATCCTTAATATAGATTGTGTTGGCCCTTACGGATCATGGTAGGGTGGGCGTGTTCGTACTTGGCGATCACACAACCAACAGAGACCTGACTATATCCCCTTTCTCCTATAACCGCTGACCTATCCTTTTTACCTCCTGCATCCCGTCTCCCGTTCTCCATTTCCTCCTTGTACGCGATCTCTATAATTTTTAAACACTTCTCCCGGCAACTCTACGCAGGAGCAACCAAATCGGTGCTACCCTGTCCTCAATGCATACACCCAGCCGACCAGAGACAAAAGCCGAAGCCAGCGCGTACGTCCTTCCATCGATTGGATTTTCACCTGCTCCTAACCCCTGTACGTTGTATGCTACATATGTACCGTCGAGAAAGCACTCAACAACAAAAAGTATGCACTAGGAGTATCAGAGTGGGGCACTTCCATGGTCAAAGGAGCTACTAGAGGTACTAGACTCACTAAGCACGACTATGTCAGTGCGGATCTACTGGGTTCCCAGCCAGCTGAGCATCGAAGGAAACGAAACGGCGGACGTTCTGGCTACGGACGGCGTCGGGATGGTGAACGATGGAACCGAAAACGTGCCTGTCTCCCTTAGAACGCTACGTAGCGACTAAGAGAAGCAGGCCGAACTAATCAGAGCGATTCGCATCAATATAAATTCTGTTAGAAGAAATTAGATAAAGTACATAGCAAAAACAAGAGAATTATTTAGCACCAACGTTTGTGTCCAGATTGTGCCAAACTATTTGAAAAGATTTACACCACACCACCCTAATGTTTAAGTATCATTAAATATTATAAATAAATGGATTTATTGTGTTGTGGCTTTCTTGCTGGATTTTGATAACCAGATTCAGGTGCTGGGCGCTCGGCTCCAATGGCGATGGCCTTCAAATTTCCAGAATTAATATCTGTCAAAGAATATTATGTGAAATAAAAAACAAAAACGAGAAACTTATTTAGCGCTTACGTTTTCAAATTTTTGTCAAATTAGGCCCCTATCTTAGTCAGCCCTAGTGTCCTTGGGCCTTGTGGTTTCTGGTTATCTTTCTCGTGTGAGGGAATGATGAGGGCTGGTGGCTGACTGCCGCAGCTCAGAAGCCACTGTTCTGGTTGAGCTCTTCATCTGGTGTCAGATCTTTGGTGATCGAAAAGGGGGCTCCGTCACGAAACATCTTGCAGATGAGATTAGCCAAATTCTTGGCATCATCGATGCCGGAGTGAGCACGTCCCTGGATGGTCAGCCGCGCACGGGACAGGGCATTGCCGAAGTTGTAGGGACGATACTTGTACCACTCCCTGTAGATGACCCTTGCGTCAATCCACTGATTGAAGCAGGCTGGTTTGCGTATATTCTTGCGTGCGCACTCCTTTTCCAGACAGATACCAAAGTCCCAGTCCGTCCAGGTGACCAAGAAACAGTTCCCCTTTGGATCGGACTCACTCATCTTTGGCAGCAGCAGGTTGCGGGCGGCCAACTCCTTCTTCAGCCATTCGATGAACAAATCGATTGCCGTCTGCAGCGACACGCCCGCCTCCACCGTATTCTGCTGAATGCCCGTCAGATTGGTACAGTAGTCGCTCAGCTTCGGCGACTCGACGGGCATCACGTACTTGTGAAACTCCGATTCGACCTTGCCCGTTTTCAAATTGACCAAAATGGCTGGGAACTCAATTATCTCCGATAATCTGAATTGCGGAGGTGGTTGATTCTCCCAGCAGGTGGCCTCAAAGTCCACGGAAATGGCATACGTATACGGATGCATTTTTAACTGCTTCGATATGCCAGAATTGATCAGATTTGTTCTTCCTTTCAGGAATATGCTGCGACGTATCTGACTAAATGATAGCTCTGTTGCCTTGTACGCTTTTATGAGGGCATGCTTTGTTGTCGATTCGATTCGAATTGAATTCTTCTTCGAACATGGTATAAAATATTTGAATCGAGAACTCTTTGTCGCATTTTTCCCTTTTTTCTTGACAGAGCACTTTTTGCTGAGTAACGATAGCTTTTAACTGTCATTTGAATTTGTTGATTTTTCCGCTATCTATCGATTATGTACATGTACTTATGTACAAGTTGTGAATTTATTTTCAATGTAACAAACTATATTTGAATTTAACGAAATTATGTAAGCAGATTGGCAGGGCCTTTCATAAGATATTTTAAGAAGAAGGTTCAGTGTGTGTGTACAAATCTTGATGAAGTAAGATCGTTTTTGTGATGAAAATAAAGAAGTATTATTTAAACTTAATTCGGCTAACATTGTGAGGATGCGGACAACTGGTATTACACTTTAATACGAGTGTAATTGGTCAACATTACCGGAAACACAGCGAACTTGATCTTGCTCTTGATCTGATGTCCTCCTCTCGTATATCCAGCAGTGTCTTTATAGCCTCAGGGGCTCACAAAAATGTCTTATCTAATGATACGGATTTTACCTTTTCCCTATGCCAAACTTTTCACGCGCTAAAATTGTTTTTTGATCAGCCATTTGTTGTAGATATTAGTGGTTATTAGTGCAGCGCTCGGCACCCGGAGATACCGAATTCTGACTGGAAGGTATTGCATGCTGGGAACCCATTACCTAACGAGGAGGTCCAGCATGTGATACTCCAGATCAATAAAGAAGCGGAGGATGTGCTATACCCAAGATACGGGAAAATGGCGTGGAGCATGGGTAGTCGAGAAGGACCTCGGCTTAGACACCATCGTAGAGTCCGGCCAGGGTCTGGCGCTTGACGACTCGCAAGAAGAGGACCCGTCGAGTGTAGGGGAGCCAGCTGTAGTGACTCTTGAAACCAGTGTTCGGAAAACTGTGGGGGCTATGCTACGGCGGTTTTAGGGTAAGGGGTTCTAAAAATGTGGAGGTAGGAATTTTGGCTCCCTCTGTGGGTGATCATAACCGAGTGACAGTGGTAGAGAAAGGCAGGGAAAAAGGAGAAAGCGATGACAAAGGGATTGACATTTGGACGTCATTTGGGAGATCCGACAAGGCTCATGGTAGCTCGGATCGTGTCCATCTTCCTTTTGGAATTTAGCCCTTGAACGAGTAACACCGTCTGCTCCGCGATAGTGCCTTGAATGTAAAATTACTGTTCAGAGAGTTTTTGTTCTCGATTTTTGCAACTAAGAGAAAGTGGAATTAATACAGCGATCGCTACTCTCAGCATTTCTCGTCGTTAGACGGCTCCAAGGTTCCAAGAGATTATCCTCATTATTTCAGGCCTTGGTGCCAAATCCCGTGGGTAAGTGCAAGCCAATGGGATATCCCATATTTTTGTTAGTTTTGGGCGTTAGATTGTTGATTTCCCGCACCAATAGATTTGGCACCCAACGTTGCTTAGTGGGAGCCGCTAAGCAACGCACAGCTGATCTCCGAACGACAAAAGATAGACGAAAGGAGACGGAATAAAAAGGTCACGTCAGTACAAACGATCGCGCGCAGCCAGTTCAACGTCGCTGGAGCAACTGCTTTCCTCTCGGTGTGCGAACGACGGGAAAATCAGGGAAAAGCTCGAAATTTAAGTTTTAACCGGCTTCTACGGAGGCCAGAACAAAGGGTGATGTAACAAAAAAAAATGGAAAACGACTCAATTTTGGACCTTCATAACCCCTGAATAAACCTAACCTCAGCCCTGCCGAAAATTTTGTAGCCAACGATAAGCGTCGATATGGGCGGGAGTGACAGTAAGTAAGAGTAAGAGAGTGACAGCCTCCGGGAAGTGTGTAGGCCAACCGGGAAAAATCGTCCAAAGTATTGTGCTCAGAAGAAAAGTCTTAAAGTGCCAAAAGCAACATGAACTGCACCCAGAAGACAAAGAAGCCCTATAGTTAGAGCGAAAGTGTAAACGAAAAGTGAGAGTGCTCTGGGAGTTTTGGGAGCAGAGATAAAAGAAAGAAGGGCAAAAGACATTAGCAGCGATTCCGTATGGAGTGAGCAATCACAAGCGACGCTGACGACCGAATAGGGGAGCGGAGGGGATAGAAGGATCCCGATTAAGAGATTAAGAGAACGAGCGGGTAGATTAAGTTAAGAGAAGGTAGCGAACAAGGAAAAGAACAAGAAAGAAGAAAGCAATGGAAACAGTTAAATATACATATATAGAGTAAGAAACCGGCCTTAGAATAAAGTCCAAACAAAAAAAAAAAAAAAAAAACATCTATATATATATAATTGGGATATGATGGTCCAAAATGAGCGTGGGAATGAATATGTTGAATATTCCCAACTATTAATTAAAAACATGCACTTATTACCTCTATAACCAAACAAAACACAACACCCCGTCCTAATACCACAGCTTGCAGCACCTCCCGAAAGCGCATTCAACGGTGGATAGCGGCAAAAAGTGAGTTACCGACTATATTTGGTTTATATTTATTTTTGCATGCATCATCTTAATATTCATCACATGCTGATCTATATGATTATCATGTCCAATTATTGGCATAGCCATAGCCGTAGGGGTGTCGCCTGTTAAATTGGCACAGTCGATGATTTAAATAATCCGCATATCGTATTCTTTATTCTTTATATTTATATATATATTCTTTAGATTTATATTTGTTTATTTATATTTTAAAACGTTTTTCCCTTATCATTTAAGTTTCTTTTTAAGCTATAGCCATCAGAGTGTATAATTGTTGGAGTTTAGAATTAGTGAGGCGCCATGAGTATTTGTCTATTAATAAATAAGTTTTTGATGGAAGTTTAAGATGTTTTAGATTGGGTCGTGTTGTGGAAGCCATGCCTCGTCGAATTATGGAAATAAAATAACTCTTGGGGTTGTGCAAGGGATCATCGGCCACTATGGTGGTATTGCGGCTCCGGTGATCATGGTAGGGTGGGCACTCAGCTGGCGTAACAACATCAGCGCATCATAGTCCCGCAACCTCAGCTAGGCTGAATCATTTGTGTAGTGAAACATCTAGTCAACCTCCCCTTGTTTTCCGTATCTTTTCTGTTCTGTCCGGTCGTTCTTGTGTTAGAATCAAAACAGCACGCGAATTTTAATGTAATTATGTATATAGCCGTGCGAGCAGGTAGCACCGTGGTACATTTTCAACCCCCCCCAGCCGAAGACCGCAGAAGCCGGAGCCAGCGCGTGCTCCTCTGGTCGCTACACTCAACAGCAGCTCGTTGCCTTAACATGCCCCATCTTCGTTGTATGTTACACAGCCGCTCATGACTCTGAGTGTGCTGCAGCTCAACTGGCATAAAAGCAAGTTAGCGTCAGCGGAGCTCCACATTGCCATAGAGTGAGGACCCGCTGATATAGCTTTGGTCCCGGAGCCCTGGATTGCGTCAGTCAATTCGTTGGCCGAACTAAAGCTCTCCAACTGCAGCTCATTCTACCCAACACCGGTAAGCAGGAATAGAACTGTCGTACTCGTACGAAAAGGAATCCACGCTAACCTTATCTCTCATTACAGCAAAGACGACTTGACAGTAGTAATGCTAGAGAGTGAGGAAAAGCGCCTTTTGGTAGCTAAAAGGCACACGACAGGTCCGCACCACCCGAAGAACTAAGGAGTCACTGAGTCACTCTTAGACTTTATATTATCAACTAACATAGATGTAGCAAACGTGGGAGAGGAATACACCTACATACGTAGGTGCATACACATACATACACCTCGTTAAACGTGCTATATCTCACCCTCGTAGCGGAATAGAATACCTTAATATCTGGATGAAGAGTCCTCGAAAGATCGTCCTTCTCAAATCGCAGGTACGTTCAATTCAAGTTCGAATTGAAATACACTCCCCGGAACACAAACTGGGAGAAGTTTAGAAAGACAGTCACTTCAAAACTTGCGAACACGGGCTCAGTGAAATCCGGGGAGGACATAGCGAAGTCCTTAGAGACCCTATATACGGAACTGCTGGAGGCCTACCCCGCTGCACGCCCACGCTCAGAATAAGAATGAAGTCCAAACCACTCTGGTGGAATCGGCACCTCTCTCTCCAAGAAATAACTTCGATGAGTTCAGCAGCGAGGAATACAAATCGCTGCTCAGAAATTATAAGAAGGAAATACGTTAGGCACAACGTAGGTCGCGGAGGAACTTCTGCTCCAACATTGAGAAAGTGCCTAAAACGCCTACCCTTAGGAAGCTGCTGTCAAAGCAACCCATAGTACAGAGTCAGCTCAAACTAGACAACGGACAGTCGTCGGAGGGCAGCGAAGAAGCCCTGACGGCACTAATAGAAGCCCACTTCCCAAGATGCACCGAGGTCACCGATGCCGTAATGCATCAGGACCTAGCAACTGAGGAACAAACCCCCCCAACAGACCTAATAACCCCCAAGAAAATCCAATGGGGTGATCATCCCATGGCTTCTCACAATATAAATGCCTAAGAACAGACTATATCCCTATCCAATGGAGAACCTCTAGGGTTGTCTGTCCCAAAGGCAGGAAAGTGAAGCCATGTGAGTCCCAAGGATTATAGACCGATAAGCCCTACCTCCTTTCACTAAAAAAGCTGCTGGATCTACACATCAGAAATTAAGTGTGGGGACTGAGGTCAACCAACCAGCATGCCTACATCACGGTAAAATCGGTGGAGACAGCACTACACTCGTTAGTAGTTACGGAAAAGAAAGCCCTTAACAACAAAAAGTATGCACTAGGAGTATGCGTAGATATATCCGGAGCATTTAAAACCGTGGCTACATCTCGATTCTCTTTGTAGTGATCAGACGCGTTTTTGTTTTGAGCTCCGCTTATCTGCCTTTTATCCTATATAAACAGCCGGTGTTTTTTGAATATACTAACTAAATAAACTCCCTAATTTACCTGCTTGCTTAGAGTTTTTCCGTAAGCGCGAGTGCATGCCCTTTTATTGTGCTTTAAACATAATTTAATTATTTTCCTGTGTCGGTAGTCAGTGTGTTTTTGTTGTTCCTTTTCGTAAGTACACACAAAATCAAATTTTGCCGCTCTCACCTAGTTGATTTATTGTTTTATCACTTTCCCCCTGTTACCCAAACTAACATAACTGTTCTTCCTCTCTCGCTCTCGATACTTTCTTTCCAGTAGCGCTCTCTCTCTCTCTCTCTCTCAATTGAAGCTGCTGTAACCGCTCTCCTCTCATTCTTATTGCTCTCTTAGCGTTTATCTGGCACACTGGTCTGATATCTATTTGTTTTGAAATTTAATTTTTTTATTTCATATATTTTAATTTTTTTTCTCATAATGGAATGCTCTGTTGTCTGTGCCAAAAAAACCTGTGAGAAGAATATCACTCATGATCAGCCGAGTATCCCCAGCCGGCTCTGCGAAAGCGTAGTGCACGCAAAATGCGCTGGGTTCACAGGCCTCGTGAGTGATTTTCCATTTGAGCCATTCAAAGCGTTATGATTTGCATTACAGCTGTGAGGCATGCCTCTAGTTGACTCCCTAAAGAGTGGCCTGGTTCCATACACATGCGGGAGGCTGAGGCCATTTACACACAATCTTGAATTCTCGCACCCTTACAGACTGATGTCAACCAACCAGCATGCCTACACCACGGAAAAATCGGTCGAGACAGATATAAAACTACACTCGTTAGTAGTTACCGTCGAGAAAGCACTCAACAACAAAAAGTATGCACTAGGAGTATCAGAGTGGGGCACTTCCATGGTCAAAGGAGCTCTCAAGGGCACACCCCAAGGTGGAGTCCTGTCGCCCCTCCTATGGAATTTGGTGGTCGACAACCACATCAAGAGATTTGAGAGAAAGAGATTCGAGAGAACTCAGCGACAGGCTTTGCTCAGTATCACAGGCACGCTGAGGTCAACCCCAACTAAAGCACTCGAAACCATACTCGGAATCGACCGCCTGGACCGCACTACACTCGTTAGTAGTTACGACTACAGGTAAGGCAGCACAGCGCCTGATCGCATCGGAAAACATGTCTCCTCAAGAATACGGGCATAGTTCAATTGGCATGGACATGACCAGTGTTACTGACTACATGATCCCCCAAACGTGTCTCGAAGTAAAAACAAACATTTTTATGAGACCCGAAGACTGAAAAACGGGACGGGACCAGACTCAGTACCTCAACATAAACACTGACGTCTCTAATATGGAAGGATGAGTAGAAGGAGTAGTAGGGGCGGGTCTATACTGCACGAACCCTAAAATAAGGGCGTCTTATAAGCTACGCGAATGATGCAGCATATTCCATATTAGTTCCAGAAGTGTCCTGGCAAGCAGGGAGGTACTAGACTCACTAAGCACGACTATGTCAGTGCGGATCTACTGGGTTCCCAGCCAGCTGAGCATCGAAGGAAACGAAACGGCGGACAATTCTGTTAGAAGAAATTAGATAAAGTACATAGCAAAAACAAGAGAATTATTTAGCACCAACGTTTGTGTCCAGATTATGCCAAACTATTTGAAAAGATTTACACCACACCACCCTAATGTTTAAGTATCATTAAATTTTATAAATAAATGGATTTATTGTGTTGTGGCTTTCTTGCTGGATTTTGATAACCAGATTCAGGTGCTGGGCGCTCGGCTCCAATGGCGATGGCCTTCAATTTTCCAGAATTAATATCTGTCAAAGAATATTATGTGAAATAAAAAAAAAAAACCGAGAAACTTATTTAGCGCTTACGTTTTCAAATTGTTGTCAAATTAGGCCCCTATTTTAGTCAGCCTTAGTGTCCTTGGGCCTATTGTCGTGTTTTATGTTGAACATAATCCAATTAAGAAATGGATTATCTTACTTGTGGTTTCTGGTTATCTTTCTGGTGTGAGGGAATGATGAGGGCTGGTGGCTGACCGCCGCAGCTCAGAAGCCACTGTTCTGGTTGAGCTCTTCATCTGGTGTCAGATCTTTGGTGATCGAAAAGGGGGCTCCGTCACGAAACATCTTGCAGATGAGATTAGCCAAATTCTTGGCATCATCGATGCCGGAGTGAGCACGTCCCTGGATGGTCAGCCGCGCACGGGACAGGGCATTGCCGAAGTTGTAGGGACGATACTTGTACCACTCCCTGTAGATGACCCTTGCGTCAATCCACTGATTGAAGCAGGCTGGTTTGCGTATATTCTTGCGTGCGCACTCCTTTTCCAGACAGATACCAAAGTCCCAGTCCGTCCAGGTGACCAAGAAACAGTTCCCCTTTGGATCGGACTCACTCATCTTTGGCAGCAGCAGGTTGCGGGCGGCCAACTCCTTCTTCAGCCATTCGATGAACAAATCGATTGCCGTCTGCAGCGACACGCCCGCCTCCACCGTATTCTGCTGAATGCCCGTCAGATTGGTACAGTAGTCGCTCAGCTTCGGCGACTCGACGGGCATCACGTACTTGTGAAACTCCGATTCGACCTTGCCCGTTTTCAAATTGACCAAAATGGCTGGGAACTCAATTATCTCCGATAATCTGAATTGCGGAGGTGGTTGATTCTCCCAGCAGGTGGCCTCAAAGTCCACGGAAATGGCATACGTATACGGATGCATTTTTAACTGCTTCGATATGCCAGAATTGATCAGATTTGTTCTTCCTTTCAGGAATATGCTGCGACGTATCTGACTAATTGATAGCTCTGTTGCCTTGTACGCTTTTATGAGGGCATGCTTTGTTGTCGATTCGATTCGAATTGAATTCTTCTTCGAACATGGTATAAAATATTTGAATCGAGAACTCTTTGTCGCATTTTTCCCTTTTTTCTTGACAGAGCACTTTTTGCTGAGTAACGATAGCTTTTAACTGTCATTTGAATTTGTTGATTTTTCCGCTATCTATCGATTATGTACATGTACTTATGTACAAGTTGTGAATTTATTTTCAATGTAACGAACTATATTTGAATTTAACGAAATTATGTAAGCAGATTGGCAGGGCCTTTCATAAGATATTTTAAGAAGAAGGTTCAGTGTGTGTGTACAAATCTTGATGAAGTAAGATCGTTTTTGTGATGAAAATAAAGAAGTATTATTTAAACTTAATTCGGCTAACATTGTGAGGATGCGGACAACTGGTATTACACTTTAATACGAGTGTAATTGGTCAACATTACCGGAAACACAGCGAACTTGATCTTGCTCTTGATCTGATGTCCTCCTCTCGTATATCCAGCAGTGTCTTTATAGCCTCAGGGGCTCACAAAAATGTCTTATCTAATGATACGGATTTTACCTTTTCCCTATGCCAAACTTTTCACGCGCTAAAATTGTTTTTTGATCAGCCATTTGTTGTAGTTATTAGTGGTTAATAGTGCAGCGCTCGGCACCCGGAGATACCGAATTCTGACTGGAAGGTATTGCATGCTGGGAACCCATTACCTAACGAGGAGGGCCAGCATGTGATACTCCAGATCAATAAAGAAGCGGAGGATGTGCTATACCCAAGATACGGGAAAATGGCGTGGAGCATGGGTAGTGTGTACCTGCGCCACAAAAAACGCCAGCCCGGAGGCAAGGACACACATACCCTGCAGGCAGGCGAAGTCGAGAAGGACCTCGGCTTAGACACCATCGTAGAGTCCGCCCAGGGTCTGGCGCTTGACGACTCGCAAGAAGAGGAGGACGGTGACCTGACCTTAGTAGTCAACCCGTCGAGTGCAGGGGAGCCAGCCGCTCATGACTCTGAGTGTGCTGCAGCTCAACTGGCATAAAAGCAAGTTAGCGTCAGCGGAGCTCCACATGGCCATAGAGTGAGGACCCGCTGACATAGCTTTGGTCCCGGAGCTCTGGATTGCGTCAGTCAATTCGTTGGCCGAACTAAAGTTCTCCAACTACAGCTCATTCTACCCAACACCGGTAAGCAAGAATAGAACTATCGTACTCGTACGAAAAGGAATCCACGCTAACCTTATCTCTCATTACAGCAAAGAGGACTTGACAGTAGTAATGCTAGAGAGTGAGGAAAAGTGCCTTTTGGTAGCCTCCTGCTACAAGGCACACGACAGGTCCGCACCACCCGAAGAACTAAGGAGTCTGGTGGAAGAAGTCGACTTCAAAGACTACCAACTCCTTATTGGTACGGAGTCCAATGCTCATCATAGTGTGTGGGGAAGCCCCGATATCAACGACCGAGGTGAGTCACTCTTAGACTTTATATTATCAACTAACATAGATGTAGCAAACGTGGGAGAGGAATACACCTACATACGTAGGATCCACCTCGTTAAACGTGCTATATCTCACCCTCGTAGCGGAATAGAATACCTTAATATCTGGATGAAGAGTCCTCGAAAGATCGTCCTTCTCAAATGACAGGTACGTTCAATTCAAGTTCGAATTGAAATACACTCCCCGGAACACAAACTGGGAGAAGTTTAGAAAGACAGTCACTTCAAAACTTGCGAACACGGGCTCAGTGAAATCCGGGAAGGACATAACGAAGTCCTTAGAGACCCTATCTACGGAACTGCTGGAGGCCTACCACGGTGCACGCCCACCCTCAAGAACAAGAAAGAAGTCCAAACCACTCTGGTGGAATCGGGACCTCTCTCTCCAAAGAAATAACCTCGATGAGTTCATCAACGAGGAATACAAAACGCTGCTCAGAAATTACAAGAAGGAAATACGTTAGGCACAACGTATGTCGCGGAGGAACTTCTGCTCCAACATTGAGAAAGTGCCTAAAACGCCTAACCTTAGGAAGCTGCTGTCAAAGCAACCCATAGTACAGAGTCAGCTCAAACTAGACAACGGACAGTCGTCGGAGGGCAGCGAAGAAGCCCTGACGGCACTAATAGAAGCCCACTTCCCAGGATGCACCGAGGTCACCGATGCCGTAATGCATCAGGACCTAGCAACTGATGAACAAACCCCCCCAACAGACCTAATAACCCCCAAGAAAATCCAATGGGGTGATCATCCCATGGCTTCTCACAATATAAATGCCTAAGAACAGACTATATCCCTATCCAATGGAGAACCTCTAGGGTTGTCTGTCCCAAAGGCAGGAAAGTGAAGCCATGTGAGTCCCAAGGATTATAGACCGATAAGCCCTACCTCCTTTCACTAAAAAAGCTGCTGGATCTACACATCAGAAATTAAGTGGGGGGACTGAGGTCAACCAACCAGCATGCCTACATCACGGTAAAATCGGTGGAGACAGCACTACACTCGTTAGTAGTTACGGAAAAGAAAGCCCTTAACAACAAAAAGTATGCACTAGGAGTATGCGTAGATATATCCGGAGCATTTAAAACCGTGGCTACGTCTCGATTCTCTTTGTAGTGATCAGACGCGTTTTTGTTTTGAGCTCCGCTTATCTGCCTTTTATCCTATATAAACAGCCGGTGTTTTTTGAATATACTAACTAAATAAACTCCCTAATCTACCTGCTTGCTTAGGGTTTTTCCGTAAGCGCGAGTGCATGCCCTTTTATTGTGCTTTAAACATAATTTAATTATTTTCCTGTGTCGGTAGTCAGTGTGTAAGTGTGTGTAAGTACAGTGTGTAAGTACACACAAAATCAAATTTTGCCGCTCTCACCTAGTTGATTTATTGTTTTATCACTTTCCCCCTGTTACCCAAACTAACATAACTGTTCTTCCTCTCTCGCTCTCGATACTTTCTTTCCAGTAGCGCTCTCTCTCTCTCTCTCTCTCAATTGAAGCTGCTGTAACCGCTCTCCTCTCATTCTTATTGCTCTCCTAGCGTTTATCTGGCACACTGGTCTGATATCTATTTGTTTTGAAATTTAATTTTTTTATTTCATATATTTTATTTTTTTTTCTCATAATGGAATGCTCTGTTGTCTGTGCCAAAAAAACCTGTGAGAAGAATATCACTCATGATCAGCCGAGTATCCCCAGCTGGCTCTGCGAAAGCGTAGTGCACGCAAAATGCGCTGGGTTCACAGGCCTCGTGAGTGATTTTCCATTTGAGCCATTCAAAGCGTTATGATTTGCATTACAGCTGTGAGGCATGCCTCTAGTTGACTCCCTAAAGAGTGGCCTGGTTCCATACACATGCGGGAGGCTGAGGCCATTTACACACAATCTTGAATTCTCGCACCCTTACAGACTGATGTCAACCAACCAGCATGCCTACACTACAAACTACACTCGTTAGTAGTTACCGTCGAGAAAGCACTCAACAACAAAAAGTATGCACTAGGAGTATCAGAGTGGGGCACTTCCATGGTCAAAGGAGCTCTCAGGCGCACACCCCAAGGTGGAGTCCTGTCGCCCCTCCTATGGAATTTGGTGGTCGACAACCACATCAAGAGATTTGAGAGAAAGAGATTCGAGAGAACTCAGCGACAGGCTTTGCTCAGTATCACAGGCACGCTGAGGTCAACCCCAACTAAAGCACTCGAAACCATACTCGGAATCGACCGCCTGGACCGCACTGCACTCGTTAGTAGTTACGACTGCAGGTAAGGCAGCACAGCGCCTGATCGCATCGGAAAACATGTCTCCTCAAGAATACGGGCATAGTTCAATTGGCATGGACATGACCAGTGTTACTGACTACATGATCCCCCAAACGTGTCTCGAAGTAAAAACAAACATTTTTATGAGACCCGAAGACTGAAAAACGGGACGGGACCAGACTCAGTACCTCAACATAAACACTGACGTCTCTAATATGGAAGGATGAGTAGAAGGAGTAGTAGGGGCGGGTCTATACTGCACGAACCCTAAAATAAGGGCGTCTTATAAGCTACGCGAATGATGCAGCATATTCCATATTAGTTCCAGAAGTGTCCTGGCAAGCAGGGAGGTACTAGACTCACTAAGCACGACTATGTCAGTGCGGATCTACTGGGTTCCCAGCCAGCTGAGCATCGAAGGAAACGAAACGGCGGACAATTCTGTTAGAAGAAATTAGATAAAGTACATAGCAAAAACAAGAGAATTATTTAGCACCAACGTTTGTGTCCAGATTATGCCAAACTATTTGAAAAGATTTACACCACACCACCCTAATGTTTAAGTATCATTAAATTTTATAAATAAATGGATTTATTGTGTTGTGGCTTTCTTGCTGGATTTTGATAACCAGATTCAGGTGCTGGGCGCTCGGCTCCAATGGCGATGGCCTTCAATTTTCCAGAATTAATATCTGTCAAAGAATATTATGTGAAATAAAAAAAAAAAAACGAGAAACTTATTTAGCGCTTACGTTTTCAAATTTTTGTCAAATTAGGCCCCTATCTTAGTCAGCCCTAGTGTCCTTGGGCCTATTGTCGTGTTTTATGTTGAACATAATCCAATTAAGAAATGGATTATCTTACTTGTGGTTTCTGGTTATCTTTCTGGTGTGAGGGAATGATGAGGGCTGGTGGCTGACCGCCGCAGCTCAGAAGCCACTGTTCTGGTTGAGCTCTTCATCTGGTGTCAGATCTTTGGTGATCGAAAAGGGGGCTCCGTCACGAAACATCTTGCAGATGAGATTAGCCAAATTCTTGGCATCATCGATGCCGGAGTGAGCACGTCCCTGGATGGTCAGCCGCGCACGGGACAGGGCATTGCCGAAGTTGTAGGGACGATACTTGTACCACTCCCTGTAGATGACCCTTGCGTCAATCCACTGATTGAAGCAGGCTGGTTTGCGTATATTCTTGCGTGCGCACTCCTTTTCCAGACAGATACCAAAGTCCCAGTCCGTCCAGGTGACCAAGAAACAGTTCCCCTTTGGATCGGACTCACTCATCTTTGGCAGCAGCAGGTTGCGGGCGGCCAACTCCTTCTTCAGCCATTCGATGAACAAATCGATTGCCGTCTGCAGCGACACGCCCGCCTCCACCGTATTCTGCTGAATGCCCGTCAGATTGGTACAGTAGTCGCTCAGCTTCGGCGACTCGACGGGCATCACGTACTTGTGAAACTCCGATTCGACCTTGCCCGTTTTCAAATTGACCAAAATGGCTGGGAACTCAATTATCTCCGATAATCTGAATTGCGGAGGTGGTTGATTCTCCCAGCAGGTGGCCTCAAAGTCCACGGAAATGGCATACGTATACGGATGCATTTTTAACTGCTTCGATATGCCAGAATTGATCAGATTTGTTCTTCCTTTCAGGAATATGCTGCGACGTATCTGACTAATTGATAGCTCTGTTGCCTTGTACGCTTTTATGAGGGCATGCTTTGTTGTCGATTCGATTCGAATTGAATTCTTCTTCGAACATGGTATAAAATATTTGAATCGAGAACTCTTTGTCGCATTTTTCCCTTTTTTCTTGACAGAGCACTTTTTGCTGAGTAACGATAGCTTTTAACTGTCATTTGAATTTGTTGATTTTTCCGCTATCTATCGATTATGTACATGTACTTATGTACAAGTTGTGAATTTATTTTCAATGTAACGAACTATATTTGAATTTAACGAAATTATGTAAGCAGATTGGCAGGGCCTTGCATAAGATATTTTTATACCCGGTACTCGAAGAGTATAGGGGTATATTAGATTTGTGGGGATAACGGTTGTGTGTAACGCCCAGAAGGAGGCGTTTCCGACCCCATAAAGTATATATATTCTTGATCAGCATCAATAGCCGAGTCGATATAGCCATGTCTGTCTGTCCGTCCGTCCGTCCGTCCGTCCGTCTGTCCGTCTTCATTTGCGCCTATATCTCAGAGACCATTTAAGCTAGAGCAACCAAGTTTTGTATCCAGTCTCCTGTGTGATCACACTACTCCAAATGTGTTGCAAAATTTCGCCCCGCCCCTTTCCGCCCGCACAAAGGACGAAAGTCTGTGGCGTACACAATTTTGAAGATACGAGAAAATTAAAAACGCAGAATCATAGAGAATGACCATTTCTATCAGAGTGTTGAATCTGGATCAGATCGGATCATTATTATAGCTACAATGAAGAAAACCATTTCGAAAGTCATCATTCCCTCTCGCTCTCTCACACACGCGACCCCATCTGCTTTGCCCATTCGTATTTTTTGACGCCTAGTTCTCAGAGACTATAAGAGCTAGAGCAACCAAACTTTCTATCCAAGCTCCTGTGATACCAAACCCGGACGAGTTTGTTTCAAAATTTTGCCACGCCTCCTTCCGCCCCCACAAAGGACGAAAATCTGTGGAATCCACAATTTTTAAGGTACGAGAAAACCAAAAACGCAGAATCATGGAAAATTACCATATCTACCAGATTGCCGAATCTGGATCAGATCGGATCAATATTATGGCCAGAAGAATCAAATTAAATTTCAGTGGCTACGCAACGCCTGCCAAGCGCTGACTCCTTCCCTTTCTCTCTGTCGCAAACATTTGTACGTCTCAAATATGTAGTTATACATGTCGTGTAGAAATTTAGAAGCAGATGTAAAAAGCATATGTAAACGAATATGGAAACATGTATAATAATTCCAAAAATGTTATGACGTCATTTTTTTATATTTTAAATATTTTTTTTACCCAAAAATTAATTCGTCCCTTTTGCGAACATATAATAAATTTCATAAATCGTTAGCTTATAAATGTATGTATGTATGTATATACTGACTGAGTACCGGGTATAAGGTAGAGCCGCGGCCTTTGCCGCGGCTCACAACGTTCCCTCTCGTTTAAGTTATTTTAGCAAAAGCATGTGGCAACACTTTTAAGAAGCGAGGTTCAGTGTGTGTGTACAAATCTTGATGAAGTAAGATCGTTTTTGTGATGAAAATAAAGAAGTATTATTTAAACTTAATTCGGCTAACATTGTGAGGATGCGGACAACTGGTATTACACTTTAATACGAGTGTAATTGGTCAACATTACCGGAAACACAGCGAACTTGATCTTGCTCTTGATCTGATGTCCTCCTCTCGTATATCCAGCAGTGTCTTTATAGCCTCAGGGGCTCACAAAAATGTCTTATCTAATGATACGGATTTTACCTTTTCCCTATGCCAAACTTTTCACGCGCTAAAATTGTTTTTTGATCAGCCATTTGTTGTAGTTATTAGTGGTTAATAGTGCAGCGCTCGGCACCCGGAGATACCGAATTCTGACTGGAAGGTATTGCATGCTGGGAACCCATTACCTAACGAGGAGGGCCAGCATGTGATACTCCAGATCAATAAAGAAGCGGAGGATGTGCTATACCCAAGATACGGGAAAATGGCGTGGAGCATGGGTAGTGTGTACCTGCGCCACAAAAAACGCCAGCCCGGAGACAAGGACACACATACCCTGCAGGCAGGCGAAGTCGAGAAGGACCTCGGCTTAGACACCATCGTAGAGTCCGCCCAGGGTCTGGCGCTTGACGACTCGCAAGAAGAGGAGGACGGTGACCTGACCTTAGTAGTCAACCCGTCGAGTGCAGGGGAGCCAGCCGCTCATGACTCTGAGTGTGCTGCAGCTCAACTGGCATAAAAGCAAGTTAGCGTCAGCGGAGCTCCACATGGCCATAGAGTGAGGACCCGCTGACATAGCTTTGGTCCCGGAGCTCTGGATTGCGTCAGTCAATTCGTTGGCCGAACTAAAGTTCTCCAACTACAGCTCATTCTACCCAACACCGGTAAGCAAGAATAGAACTATCGTACTCGTACGAAAAGGAATCCACGCTAACCTTATCTCTCATTACAGCAAAGAGGACTTGACAGTAGTAATTCTAGTGAGTGAGGAAAAGTGCCTTTTGGTAGCCTCCTGCTACAAGGCACACGACAGGTCCGCACCACCCGAAGAACTAAGGAGTCTGGTGGAAGAAGTCGACTTCAAAGACTACCAACTCCTTATTGGTACGGAGTCCAATGCTCATCATAGTGTGTGGGGAAGCCCCGATATCAACGACCGAGGTGAGTCACTCTTAGACTTTATATTATCAACTAACATAGATGTAGCAAACGTGGGAGAGGAATACACCTACATACGTAGGATCCACCTCGTTAAACGTGCTATATCTCACCCTCGTAGCGGAATAGAATACCTTAATATCTGGATGAAGAGTCCTCGAAAGATCGTCCTTCTCAAATCAACAGGTACGTTCAATTCAAGTTCGAATTGAAATACACTCCCCGGAACACAAACTGGGAGAAGTTTAGAAAGACAGTCACTTCATAACTTGCGAACACGGGCTCAGTGAAATCCGGGGAGGACATAGCGAAGTCCTTAGAGACCCTATCTACGGAACTGCTGGAGGCCTACCACGGTGCACGCCCACCCTCAAGAACAAGAAAGAAGTCCAAACCACTCTGGTGGAATCGGGACCTCTCTCTCCAAAGAAATAACCTCGATGAGTTCATCAACGAGGAATACAAAACGCTGCTCAGAAATTACATGAAGGAAATACGTTAGGCACAACGTATGTCGCGGAGGAAATTCTGCTCCAACATTGAGAAAGTGCCTAAAACGCCTAACCTTAGGAAGCTGCTGTCAAAGCAACCCATAGTACAGAGTCAGCTCAAACTAGACAACGGACAGTCGTCGGAGGGCAGCGAAGAAGCCCTGACGGCACTAATAGAAGCCCACTTCCCAGGATGCACCGAGGTCACCGATGCCGTAATGCATCAGGACCTAGCAACTGATGAACAAACCCCCCCAACAGACCTAATAACCCCCAAGAAAATCCAATGGGGTGATCATCCCATGGCTTCTCACAATATAAATGCCTAAGAACAGACTATATCCCTATCCAATGGAGAACCTCTAGGGTTGTCTGTCCCAAAGGCAGGAAAGTGAAGCCATGTGAGTCCCAAGGATTATAGACCGATAAGCCCTACCTCCTTTCACTAAAAAAGCTGCTGGATCTACACATCAGAAATTAAGTGGGGGGACTGAGGTCAACCAACCAGCATGCCTACATCACGGTAAAATCGGTGGAGACAGCACTACACTCGTTAGTAGTTACGGAAAAGAAAGCCCTTAACAACAAAAAGTATGCACTAGGAGTATGCGTAGATATATCCGGAGCATTTAAAACCGTGGCTACATCTCGATTCTCTTTGTAGTGATCAGACGCGTTTTTGTTTTGAGCTCCGCTTATCTGCCTTTTATCCTATATAAACAGCCGGTGTTTTTTGAATATACTAACTAAATAAACTCCCTAATTTACCTGCTTGCTTAGAGTTTTTCCGTAAGCGCGAGTGCATGCCCTTTTATTGTGCTTTAAACATAATTTAATTATTTTCCTGTGTCGGTAGTCAGTGTGTTTTTGTTGTTCCTTTTCGTAAGTACACACAAAATCAAATTTTGCCGCTCTCACCTAGTTGATTTATTGTTTTATCACTTTCCCCCTGTTACCCAAACTAACATAACTGTTCTTCCTCTCTCGCTCTCGATACTTTCTTTCCAGTAGCGCTCTCTCTCTCTCTCTCTCTCTCTCTCTCTCTCTCAATTGAAGCTGCTGTAACCGCTCTCCTCTCATTCTTATTGCTCTCTTAGCGTTTATCTGGCACACTGGTCTGATATCTATTTGTTTTGAAATTTAATTTTTTTATTTCATATATTTTAATTTTTTTTCTCATAATGGAATGCTCTGTTGTCTGTGCCAAAAAAACCTGTGAGAAGAATATCACTCATGATCAGCCGAGTATCCCCAGCCGGCTCTGCGAAAGCGTAGTGCACGCAAAATGCGCTGGGTTCACAGGCCTCGTGAGTGATTTTCCATTTGAGCCATTCAAAGCGTTATGATTTGCATTACAGCTGTGAGGCATGCCTCTAGTTGACTCCCTAAAGAGTGGCCTGGTTCCATACACATGCGGGAGGCTGAGGCCATTTACACACAATCTTGAATTCTCGCACCCTTACAGACTGATGTCAACCAACCAGCATGCCTACACCACGGAAAAATCGGTCGAGACAGATATAAAACTACACTCGTTAGTAGTTACCGTCGAGAAAGCACTCAACAACAAAAAGTATGCACTAGGAGTATCAGAGTGGGGCTCTTCCATGGTCAAAGGAGCTCTCAAGGGCACACCCCAAGGTGGAGTCCTGTCGCCCCTCCTATGGAATTTGGTGGTCGACAACCACATCAAGAGATTTGAGAGAAAGAGATTCGAGAGAACTCAGCGACAGGCTTTGCTCAGTATCACAGGCACGCTGAGGTCAACCCCAACTAAAGCACTCGAAACCATACTCGGAATCGACCGCCTGGACCGCACTACACTCGTTAGTAGTTACGACTACAGGTAAGGCAGCACAGCGCCTGATCGCATCGGAAAACATGTCTCCTCAAGAATACGGGCATAGCTCAATTGGCATGGACATGACCAGTGTTACCGACTACATGATCCCCCAAACGTGCCTCGAAGTAAAAACAAACATTTTTATGAGACCCGAAGACTGAAAAACGGGACGGGACGGGACTCAGAACCTCAACATAAACACTGACGTCTCCAATATGGAAGGAGGAGTAGGAGGAGTAGTAGGGGCGGGTCTATACTGCACGAACCCTAAAATAAGGGCGTCTTATAAGCTACGCGAATGATGCAGCATATTCCATATTAGTTCCAGAAGTGTCCTGGCAAGCAGGGAGGTACTAGACTCACTAAGCACGACTATGTCAGTGCGGATCTACTGGGTTCCCAGCCAGCTGAGCATCGAAGGAAACGAAACGGCGGACGTTCTGGCTACGGACGGCGTCGGGCTGGTGAACGATGGAACCGAAAACGTGCCTGTCTCCCTTAGAACGCTACGAAGCAGTCCGAACTCATCAGAGCGATTCGCATTAATATCAATTCTGTTAGAAGAAATTAGATAAAGTACATAGCAAAAACAAGAGAATTATTTAGCACCAACGTTTGTGTCCAGATTATGCCAAACTATTTGAAAAGATTTACACCACACCACCCTAATGTTTAAGTATCATTAAATTTTATAAATAAATGGATTTATTGTGTTGTGGCTTTCTTGCTGGATTTTGATAACCAGATTCAGGTGCTGGGGGCTCGGCTCCAATGGCGGTGGCCTTCAAATTTCCAGAATTAATATCTGTCAAAGAATATTATGTGAAATAAAAATAAAAAAACGAGAAACTTATTTAGCGCTTACGTTTTCAAATTGTTGTCAAATTAGGCCCCTATCTTAGTCAGCCCTAGTGTCCTTGGGCCTATTGTCGTGTTTTATGTTGAACATAATCCAATTAAGAAATGGATTATCTTACTTGTGGTTTCTGGTTATCTTTCTGGTGTGAGGGAATGATGAGGGCTGGTGGCTGACCGCCGCAGCTCAGAAGCCACTGTTCTGGTTGAGCTCTTCATCTGGTGTCAGATCTTTGGTGATCGAAAAGGGGGCTCCGTCACGAAACATCTTGCAGATGAGATTAGCCAAATTCTTGGCATCATCGATGCCGGAGTGAGCACGTCCCTGGATGGTCAGCCGCGCACGGGACAGGGCATTGCCGAAGTTGTAGGGACGATACTTGTACCACTCCCTGTAGATGACCCTTGCGTCAATCCACTGATTGAAGCAGGCTGGTTTGCGTATATTCTTGCGTGCGCACTCCTTTTCCAGACAGATACCAAAGTCCCAGTCCGTCCAGGTGACCAAGAAACAGTTCCCCTTTGGATCGGACTCACTCATCTTTGGCAGCAGCAGGTTGCGGGCGGCCAACTCCTTCTTCAGCCATTCGATGAACAAATCGATTGCCGTCTGCAGCGACACGCCCGCCTCCACCGTATTCTGCTGAATGCCCGTCAGATTGGTACAGTAGTCGCTCAGCTTCGGCGACTCGACGGGCATCACGTACTTGTGAAACTCCGATTCGACCTTGCCCGTTTTCAAATTGACCAAAATGGCTGGGAACTCAATTATCTCCGATAATCTGAATTGCGGAGGTGGTTGATTCTCCCAGCAGGTGGCCTCAAAGTCCACGGAAATGGCATACGTATACGGATGCATTTTTAACTGCTTCGATATGCCAGAATTGATCAGATTTGTTCTTCCTTTCAGGAATATGCTGCGACGTATCTGACTAATTGATAGCTCTGTTGCCTTGTACGCTTTTATGAGGGCATGCTTTGTTGTCGATTCGATTCGAATTGAATTCTTCTTCGAACATGGTATAAAATATTTGAATCGAGAACTCTTTGTCGCATTTTTCCCTTTTTTCTTGACAGAGCACTTTTTGCTGAGTAACGATAGCTTTTAACTGTCATTTGAATTTGTTGATTTTTCCGCTATCTATCGATTATGTACATGTACTTATGTACAAGTTGTGAATTTATTTTCAATGTAACGAACTATATTTGAATTTAACGAAATTATGTAAGCAGATTGGCAGGGCCTTTCATAAGATATTTTAAGAAGAAGGTTCAGTGTGTGTGTACAAATCTTGATGAAGTAAGATCGTTTTTGTGATGAAAATAAAGAAGTATTATTTAAACTTAATTCGGCTAACATTGTGAGGATGCGGACAACTGGTATTACACTTTAATACGAGTGTAATTGGTCAACATTACCGGAAACACAGCGAACTTGATCTTGCTCTTGATCTGATGTCCTCCTCTCGTATATCCAGCAGTGTCTTTATAGCCTCAGGGGCTCACAAAAATGTCTTATCTAATGATACGGATTTTACCTTTTCCCTATGCCAAACTTTTCACGCGCTAAAATTGTTTTTTGATCAGCCATTTGTTGTAGTTATTAGTGGTTAATAGTGCAGCGCTCGGCACCCGGAGATACCGAATTCTGACTGGAAGGTATTGCATGCTGGGAACCCATTACCTAACGAGGAGGGCCAGCATGTGATACTCCAGATCAATAAAGAAGCGGAGGATGTGCTATACCCAAGATACGGGAAAATGGCGTGGAGCATGGGTAGTGTGTACCTGCGCCACAAAAAACGCCAGCCCGGAGACAAGGACACACATACCCTGCAGGCAGGCGAAGTCGAGAAGGACCTCGGCTTAGACACCATCGTAGAGTCCGCCCAGGGTCTGGCGCTTGACGACTCGCAAGAAGAGGAGGACGGTGACCTGACCTTAGTAGTCAACCCGTCGAGTGCAGGGGAGCCAGCCGCTCATGACTCTGAGTGTGCTGCAGCTCAACTGGCATAAAAGCAAGTTAGCGTCAGCGGAGCTCCACATGGCCATAGAGTGAGGACCCGCTGACATAGCTTTGGTCCCGGAGCTCTGGATTGCGTCAGTCAATTCGTTGGCCGAACTAAAGTTCTCCAACTACAGCTCATTCTACCCAACACCGGTAAGCAAGAATAGAACTATCGTACTCGTACGAAAAGGAATCTACGCTAACCTTATCTCTCATTACAGCAAAGAGGACTTGACAGTAGTAATGCTAGAGAGTGAGGAAAAGTGCCTTTTGGTAGCCTCCTGCTACAAGGCACACGACAGGTCCGCATCACCCGAAGAACTAAGGAGTCTGGTGGAAGAAGTCGACTTCAAAGACTACCAACTCCTTATTGGTACGGAGTCCAATGCTCATCATAGTGTGTGGGGAAGCCCCGATATCAACGACCGAGGTGAGTCACTCTTAGACTTTATATTATCAACTAACATAGATGTAGCAAACGTGGGAGAGGAATACACCTACATACGTAGGATCCACCTCGTTAAACGTGCTATATCTCACCCTCGTAGCGGAATAGAATACCTTAATATCTGGATGAAGAGTCCTCGAAAGATCGTCCTTCTCAAATCAACAGGTACGTTCAATTCAAGTTCGAATTGAAATACACTCCCCGGAACACAAACTGGGAGAAGTTTAGAAAGACAGTCACTTCAAAACTTGCGAACACGGGCTCAGTGAAATCCGGGGAGGACATAGCGAAGTCCTTAGAGACCCTATCTACGGAACTGCTGGAGGCCTACCACGGTGCACGCCCACCCTCAAGAACAAGAAAGAAGTCCAAACCACTCTGGTGGAATCGGGACCTCTCTCTCCATAGAAATAACCTCGATGAGTTCATCAACGAGGAATACAAAACGCTGCTCAGAAATTACAAGAAGGAAATACGTTAGGCACAACGTAGGTCGCGGAGGAACTTCTGCTCCAACATTGAGAGCGTGCCTAAAACGCCTAGACTTAGGAAGCTGCTGTCGAAGCAACCCACACTACAGAGTCAGCTCAAACTAGACAACGGACAGTCGTCGGAGGGCAGCGAAAAAGATCTGACTTCACTAATGGAAGCCCACTTCCCAGGATGCACCGAGGTCACCGATGCCGAAATGCATTAGGACCTAGCAACTGAGAATCAAACCCCCCCAACAGACCTAATAACCCCCAAGAAAATGCAATGGGCTATAGATTCCTTTGCGGGCATAAAAGCACCTTGACTGGACGGAATATTCCCAGCCATGTTGCAAGTGACCAAAGAGATGATCATCCCATGGCTTGTCGCAATATACGCGGCATGCCTAAGAACAGGCCAATATCCCTATCCAATGGAGAACCTCTAGGGTTGTCTGTCCCAAAGGCAGGAAAGTGAAGCCATGTGAGTCCCAAGGATTATAGACCGATAAGCCCTACCTCCTTTCACTAAAAAAGCTGCTGGATCTACACATCAGAAATTCATTGGGGGGACTGAGGTCAACCAACCAGCATGCCTACATCACGGTAAAATCGGTGGAGACAGCACTACACTCGTTAGTAGTTACGGAAAAGAAAGCCCTTAACAACAAAAAGTATGCACTAGGAGTATGCGTAGATATATCCGGAGCATTTAAAACCGTGGCTACATCTCGATTCTCTTTGTAGTGATCAGACGCGTTTTTGTTTTGAGCTCCGCTTATCTGCCTTTTATCCTATATAAACAGCCGGTGTTTTTTGAATATACTAACTAAATAAACTCCCTAATTTACCTGCTTGCTTAGGGTTTTTCCGTAAGCGCGAGTGCATGCCCTTTTATTGTGCTTTAAACATAATTTAATTATTTTCCTGTGTCGGTAGTCAGTGTGTAAGTGTGTGTAAGTACAGTGTGTAAGTACACACAAAATCAAATTTTGCCGCTCTCACCTAGTTGATTTATTGTTTTATCACTTTCCCCCTGTTACCCAAACTAACATAACTGTTCTTCCTCTCTCGCTCTCGATACTTTCTTTCCAGTAGCGCTCTCTCTCTCTCTCTCTCTCTCTCTCTCAATTGAAGCTGCTGTAACCGCTCTCCTCTCATTCTTATTGCTCTCTTAGCGTTTATCTGGCACACTGGTCTGATATCTATTTGTTTTGAAATTTAATTTTTTTATTTCATATATTTTAATTTTTTTTCTCATAATGGAATGCTCTGTTGTCTGTGCCAAAAAAACCTGTGAGAAGAATATCACTCATGATCAGCCGAGTATCCCCAGCCGGCTCTGCGAAAGCGTAGTGCACGCAAAATGCGCTGGGTTCACAGGCCTCGTGAGTGATTTTCCATTTGAGCCATTCAAAGCGTTATGATTTGCATTACAGCTGTGAGGCATGCCTCTAGTTGACTCCCTAAAGAGTGGCCTGGTTCCATACACATGCGGGAGGCTGAGGCCATTTACACACAATCTTGAATTCTCGCACCCTTACAGACTGATGTCAACCAACCAGCATGCCTACACCACGGAAAAATCGGTCGAGACAGATATAAAACTACACTCGTTAGTAGTTACCGTCGAGAAAGCACTCAACAACAAAAAGTATGCACTAGGAGTATCAGAGTGGGGCACTTCCATGGTCAAAGGAGCTCTCAAGGGCACACCCCAAGGTGGAGTCCTGTCGCCCCTCCTATGGAATTTGGTGGTCGACAACCACATCAAGAGATTTGAGAGAAAGAGATTCGAGAGAACTCAGCGACAGGCTTTGCTCAGTATCACAGGCACGCTGAGGTCAACCCCAACTAAAGCACTCGAAACCATACTCGGAATCGACCGCCTGGACCGCACTACACTCGTTAGTAGTTACGACTACAGGTAAGGCAGCACAGCGCCTGATCGCATCGGAAAACATGTCTCCTCAAGAATACGGGCATAGCTCAATTGGCATGGACATGACCAGTGTTACCGACTACATGATCCCCCAAACGTGCCTCGAAGTAAAAACAAACATTTTTATGAGACCCGAAGACTGAAAAACGGGACGGGACCAGACTCAGAACCTCAACATAAACACTGACGTCTCTAATATGGAAGGAGGAGTAGGAGGAGTAGTAGGGGCGGGTCTATACTGCACGAACCCTAAAATAAGGGCGTCTTATAAGCTACGCGAATGATGCAGCATATTCCATATTAGTTCCAGAAGTGTCCTGGCAAGCAGGGAGGTACTAGACTCACTAAGCACGACTATGTCAGTGCGGATCTACTGGGTTCCCAGCCAGCTGAGCATCGAAGGAAACGAAACGGCGGACAATTCTGTTAGAAGAAATTAGATAAAGTACATAGCAAAAACAAGAGAATTATTTAGCACCAACGTTTGTGTCCAGATTATGCCAAACTATTTGAAAAGATTTGCACCACACCACCCTAATGTTTAAGTATCATTAAATTTTATAAATAAATGGATTTATTGTGTTGTGGCTTTCTTGCTGGATTTTGATAACCAGATTCAGGTGCTGGGCGCTCGGCTCCAATGGCGATGGCCTTCAAATTTCCAGAATTAATATCTGTCAAAGAATATTATGTGAAATAAAAATAAAAAAACGAGAAACTTATTTAGCGCTTACGTTTTCAAATTTTTGTCAAATTAGGCCCCTATCTTAGTCAGCCCTAGTGTCCTTGGGCCTATTGTCGTGTTTTATGTTGAACATAATCCAATTAAGAAATGGATTATCTTACTTGTGGTTTCTGGTTATCTTTCTGGTGTGAGGGAATGATGAGGGCTGGTGGCTGACCGCCGCAGCTCAGAAGCCACTGTTCTGGTTGAGCTCTTCATCTGGTGTCAGATCTTTGGTGATCGAAAAGGGGGCTCCGTCACGAAACATCTTGCAGATGAGATTAGCCAAATTCTTGGCATCATCGATGCCGGAGTGAGCACGTCCCTGGATGGTCAGCCGCGCACGGGACAGGGCATTGCCGAAGTTGTAGGGACGATACTTGTACCACTCCCTGTAGATGACCCTTGCGTCAATCCACTGATTGAAGCAGGCTGGTTTGCGTATATTCTTGCGTGCGCACTCCTTTTCCAGACAGATACCAAAGTCCCAGTCCGTCCAGGTGACCAAGAAACAGTTCCCCTTTGGATCGGACTCACTCATCTTTGGCAGCAGCAGGTTGCGGGCGGCCAACTCCTTCTTCAGCCATTCGATGAACAAATCGATTGCCGTCTGCAGCGACACGCCCGCCTCCACCGTATTCTGCTGAATGCCCGTCAGATTGGTACAGTAGTCGCTCAGCTTCGGCGACTCGACGGGCATCACGTACTTGTGAAACTCCGATTCGACCTTGCCCGTTTTCAAATTGACCAAAATGGCTGGGAACTCAATTATCTCCGATAATCTGAATTGCGGAGGTGGTTGATTCTCCCAGCAGGTGGCCTCAAAGTCCACGGAAATGGCATACGTATACGGATGCATTTTTAACTGCTTCGATATGCCAGAATTGATCAGATTTGTTCTTCCTTTCAGGAATATGCTGCGACGTATCTGACTAATTGATAGCTCTGTTGCCTTGTACGCTTTTATGAGGGCATGCTTTGTTGTCGATTCGATTCGAATTGAATTCTTCTTCGAACATGGTATAAAATATTTGAATCGAGAACTCTTTGTCGCATTTTTCCCTTTTTTCTTGACAGAGCACTTTTTGCTGAGTAACGATAGCTTTTAACTGTCATTTGAATTTGTTGATTTTTCCGCTATCTATCGATTATGTACATGTACTTATGTACAAGTTGTGAATTTATTTTCAATGTAACAAACTATATTTGAATTTAACGAAATTATGTAAGCAGATTGGCAGGGCCTTTCATAAGATATTTTAAGAAGAAGGTTCAGTGTGTGTGTACAAATCTTGATGAAGTAAGATCGTTTTTGTGATGAAAATAAAGAAGTATTATTTAAACTTAATTCGGCTAACATTGTGAGGATGCGGACAACTGGTATTACACTTTAATACGAGTGTAATTGGTCAACATTACCGGAAACACAGCGAACTTGATCTTGCTCTTGATCTGATGTGCTCCTCTCGTATATCCAGCAGTGTCTTTATAGCCTCAGGGGCTCACAAAAATGTCTTATCTAATGATACGGATTTTACCTTTTCCCTATGCCAAACTTTTCACGCGCTAAAATTGTTTTTTGATCAGCCATTTGTTGTAGTTATTAGTGGTTATTAGTGCAGCGCTCGGCACCCGGAGATACCGAATTCTGACTGGAAGGTATTGCATGCTGGGAACCCATTACCTAACGAGGAGGGCCAGCATGTGATACTCCAGATCAATAAAGAAGCGGAGGATGTGCTATACCCAAGATACGGGAAAATGGCGTGGAGCATGGGTAGTGTGTACCTGCGCCACAAAAAATGCCAGCCCGGAGACAAGGACACACATACCCTGCAGGCAGGCGAAGTCGAGAAGGACCTCGGCTTAGACACCATCGTAGAGTCCGCCCAGGGTCTGGCGCTTGACGACTCGCAAGAAGAGGAGGACGGTGACCTGACCTTAGTAGTCAACCCGTCGAGTGCAGGGGAGCCAGCCGCTCATGACTCTGAGTGTGCTGCAGCTCAACTGGCATAAAAGCAAGTTAGCGTCAGCGGAGCTCCACATGGCCATAGAGTGAGGACCCGCTGACATAGCTTTGGTCCCGGAGCTCTGGATTGCGTCAGTCAATTCGTTGGCCGAACTAAAGTTCTCCAACTACAGCTCATTCTACCCAACACCGGTAAGCAAGAATAGAACTATCGTACTCGTACGAAAAGGAATCCACGCTAACCTTATCTCTCATTACAGCAAAGAGGACTTGACAGTAGTAATGCTAGAGAGTGAGGAAAAGTGCCTTTTGGTAGCCTCCTGCTACAAGGCACACGACAGGTCCGCACCACCCGAAGAACTAAGGAGTCTGGTGGAAGAAGTCGACTTCAAAGACTACCAACTCCTTATTGGTACGGAGTCCAATGCTCATCATAGTGTGTGGGGAAGCCCCGATATCAACGACCGAGGTGAGTCACTCTTAGACTTTATATTATCAACTAACATAGATGTAGCAAACGTGGGAGAGGAATACACCTACATACGTAGGATCCACCTCGTTAAACGTGCTATATCTCACCCTCGTAGCGGAATAGAATACCTTAATATCTGGATGAAGAGTCCTCGAAAGATCGTTTTTTCTCAAATCACAGGTACGTTCAATTCAAGTTCGAATTGAAATACACTCCCCGGAACACAAACTGGGAGAAGTTTAGAAAGACAGTCACTTCAAAACTTGCGAACACGGGCTCAGTGAAATCCGGGGAGGACATAGCGAAGTCCTTAGAGACCCTATCTACGGAACTGCTGGAGGCCTACCACGGTGCACGCCCACCCTCAAGAACAAGAAAGAAGTCCAAACCACTCTGGTGGAATCGGGACCTCTCTCTCCATAGAAATAACCTCGATGAGTTCATCAACGAGGAATACAAAACGCTGCTCAGAAATTACAAGAAGGAAATACGTTAGGCACAACGTATGTCGCGGAGGAACTTCTGCTCCAACATTGAGAAAGTGCCTAAAACGCCTACCCTTAGGAAGCTGCTGTCAAAGCAACCCATAGTACAGAGTCAGCTCAAACTAGACAACGGACAGTCGTCGGAGGGCAGCGAAGAAGCCCTGACGGCACTAATAGAAGCCCACTTCCCAGGATGCACCGAGGTCACCGATGCCGTAATGCATCAGGACCTAGCAACTGAGGAACAAACCCCCCCAACAGACCTAATAACCCCCAAGAAAATCCAATGGGGTGATCATCCCATGGCTTCTCACAATATAAATGCATAAGAACAGACTATATCCCTATCCAATGGAGAACCTCTAGGGTTGTCTGTCCCAAAGGCAGGAAAGTGAAGCCATGTGAGTCCCAAGGATTATAGACCGATAAGCCCTACCTCCTTTCACTAAAAAAGCTGCTGGATCTACACATCAGAAATTAAGTGGGGGACTGAGGTCAACCAACCAGCATGCCTACATCACGGTAAAATCGGTGGAGACAGCACTACACTCGTTAGTAGTTACGGAAAAGAAAGCCCTTAACAACAAAAAGTATGCACTAGGAGTATGCGTAGATATATCCGGAGCATTTAAAACCGTGGCTACATCTCGATTCTCTTTGTAGTGATCAGACGCGTTTTTGTTTTGAGCTCCGCTTATCTGCCTTTTATCCTATATAAACAGCCGGTGTTTTTTGAATATACTAACTAAATAAACTCCCTAATTTACCTGCTTGCTTAGGGTTTTTCCGTAAGCGCGAGTGCATGCCCTTTTATTGTGCTTTAAACATAATTTAATTATTTTCCTGTGTCGGTAGTCAGTGTGTTTTTGTTGTTCCTTTTCGTAAGTACACACAAAATCAAATTTTGCCGCTCTCACCTAGTTGATTTATTGTTTTATCACTTTCCCCCTGTTACCCAAACTAACATAACTGTTCTTCCTCTCTCGCTCTCGATACTTTCTTTCCAGTAGCGCTCTCTCTCTCTCTCTCTCTCAATTGAAGCTGCTGTAACCGCTCTCCTCTCATTCTTATTGCTCTCTTAGCGTTTATCTGGCACACTGGTCTGATATCTATTTGTTTTGAAATTTAATTTTTTTATTTCATATATTTTAATTTTTTTTCTCATAATGGAATGCTCTGTTGTCTGTGCCAAAAAAACCTGTGAGAAGAATATCACTCATGATCAGCCGAGTATCCCCAGCCGGCTCTGCGAAAGCGTAGTGCACGCAAAATGCGCTGGGTTCACAGGCCTCGTGAGTGATTTTCCATTTGAGCCATTCAAAGCGTTATGATTTGCATTACAGCTGTGAGGCATGCCTCTAGTTGACTCCCTAAAGAGTGGCCTGGTTCCATACACATGCGGGAGGCTGAGGCCATTTACACACAATCTTGAATTCTCGCACCCTTACAGACTGATGTCAACCAACCAGCATGCCTACACCACGGAAAAATCGGTCGAGACAGATATAAAACTACACTCGTTAGTAGTTACCGTCGAGAAAGCACTCAACAACAAAAAGTATGCACTAGGAGTATCAGAGTGGGGCACTTCCATGGTCAAAGGAGCTCTCAAGGGCACACCCCAAGGTGGAGTCCTGTCGCCCCTCCTATGGAATTTGGTGGTCGACAACCACATCAAGAGATTTGAGAGAAAGAGATTCGAGAGAACTCAGCGACAGGCTTTGCTCAGTATCACAGGCACGCTGAGGTCAACCCCAACTAAAGCACTCGAAACCATACTCGGAATCGACCGCCTGGACCGCACTACACTCGTTAGTAGTTACGACTGCAGGAAAGGCAGCACAGCGCCTGATCGCATCGAGGAACATGTCTCCTCAAGGATACGGGCATAGTATAATTGGTCGGGCTGGCGAATGAAAGAATAAAAAATGTGCGTCTCCCTTAGAACGCTACAAAGCTAGTCAGAGATGCAGGCCGAATTAATGACCGATAGCAGGTGGAGGGTCACCACCACCTGCAGAATCTCGAAAATCATGTGCAAGGAATGCAATGATGAACTCCGCCACTATCTGCTACACCTTCCTCGGAAGGACTGCAGACTGCTAATGGGAATACTAACAGTATAGTAGTAATATACTACGAGTATACTAACAGGGAATAATAACAATACTACTTGGCTGCGTCGCATGCAACCAAGCTAAACATCACCCACAGAGACAGCTGTAGATGCAGAAGATACCCCGGCGCACCGGCACTGGAATCACTGGAAGATATCCCCGAGAGGTCTCATTCTCCGATACTTTTAACCAGACCAATACTTGGCGCCGAAAGAAAGAGTGCTGGAACTGGAGAAAAGGCATAATCCAACACTTGCTTTATAACGATATTTAAGCTAATATCGTTTGTATATATAGTTTCTCTTATTTTATTTGTTGTTTCACAAACATAATAAGAATAAAATGTGTATAATATAATTATTAATAATAATTAATAATATAAATAGTAAGTTCACTCACATTTAATAGCAATATTCAGCAGCTACTCAATCGATGTTTGAAAAATACCACAATTTTCGATGCGATAGTTTGGAAAAACGCGTTTGGGAATTGATATGGATGAACGCCCTATCCATCCGAGTTGTTGCTGTTTTCTTCTTGGCGCGACATTTTGTTTTCACCTTGGGGAAAATTATGGAGAAAATGTAAGTCCGAACATGGCCCAATATTCGCCGCGACAGTGCCTGGCCACGCCCGGAGCCTCCGACTTTGGCTTCCCCTTCGCCCCGTACGCCATCCAGGAGCAGCTGATGCAGGAGCTCTTCTCCGTGCTGGAGCGCCGACAGGTAGGCATCTTCGAGAGTCCCACGGGCACAGGAAAATCTTTGACACTCACCTGCGGTGCCCTCACCTGGCTGCGCCAGCATGAGGAGCTGGTCCGTTCCGAGCTACTGCAGCGCATCGCTGAAGTAGAGAAGGAACTGGACCGCTTGCAGGTTGCCAGTGCCCAGGCGAAGGACTGGATTAGTGCCCAAAGTGAGTCCCGGGAGCAGCAGGTGGAACTGCAGCAGCTGAACCGCCTCCGCTTGCTGTTGGAGCAGCGAGAAGAACAGCTGGCGAGGATCAGGGAGCGAACCAAGGTTAGAAAGAAGCATCAGAAATTCAGGACAGGACTAAAGCCCGAAGAGGAACAACAGGAGCAGCAGCAGGAGGACAACGAGCACCCCTCCGACGCGGATGCGGACTCAGACTCGGATCACGAGCTGACCGACTGCCCCGAGGAGCAGTCCGAAGATCGCTACCGCTCCGTGCAGATCTTCTTCTGCAGCCGCACCCACTCGCAGCTGGCGCAGATCGTTGCTGAGCTGCGAAAGACCCCACACGGGGCGTGGGTGCGCTGCGTGTCGCTGGGCTCCCGACAGCAGCTGTGCATAAATCCGCAGGTGCGAAAGCTCCGGAACATGGGCCTGATTAACGAGCGCTGCCTGGACATGGCCCGGAGCAAGGTACCGACCAATCCCAGCAAGAAGCCTCGTCTGGCTGGTGGATCCGCCTCCTCGCTTAGTCGTTGCCCCTTCAAGGCGCCCGCGAAGGTGGAGGCCCTCCGGGATGTGGCTCTGTGCGAGCCCCTGGACATCGAGGAATTGGCCGTCGAGGGCACCGCCTGCGGTGGCTGCTCCTACTACGCCGCCCGATCTGCCCAGGACGCCGCCCAGCTGGTGCTGCTGCCTTACCAGCTGCTCCTGCAGCGCTCCGCCCGCCAGCAGCTGGGCATCGACCTGCGCGGCTCCGTTGTGATCGTGGACGAGGCGCACAATCTTCTCGACTCGATTGCCCAGCTGCACGGCTCGGAGCTGACCCGCTCCCAGCTGGAACTGGCCCGCGACCAGATCTCCGGCTACAAGGAACAGTATGCGCGCCGCCTGAGCACTCGCAATCTCCTGAGGATCAACCAGTTGCTCTTTATGCTGCGCCGTCTGCTGAAGCTGCTGGAGCCGAAGGCCGAAGCCACGTCCGTGCGGATGCTGCGCACCTACGAGCTCTCCTCCGAGGGCGACTTCGACAACATCGACCTGCACGCCCTGCTGGAGTTCTGCGGACGCACGCGGTTCGCGCAGAAGGTGCAGGGTCATTCGGCCCGGGTCCAGAGGGAGCCGCGGCCCAGCGAAAACCAGCCGCCCGCCTCCAGTCGCCAGACGCTGCTGCAGCGCCTGGCCACGCAACACAAGACGCTGGGAAAGCAGTCCCAGGGAAAGCGCAAGCTCCACCAGCTTGCAGAGGCAGAAACAGAAGAAGAGCCGCAGCTGGAGAAGAAGAGCGGCGTCACCGTTCAGATTGCACCCTCCCCCATTCGGCCTCTATTGGCCTTCATCGAAACGCTCACTAGCAATGCGGCGGATGGACGGGTACTGCTCAATCCCCAGGCGGGAAGCATCAAGTATCTGCTGCTGGATCCAGCCGAGCACTTCGCCGACATCCTCTCGGAGGCCAGAGCGGTGAGTGGGATTCGTGTTGGTTGATTAAATCAATCAAAATCAATCAATAGAACCTTTTAATTGTCTTGTGCAGATTGTCATTGCTGGTGGAACGATGCAGCCCACGCAGGAGCTGAAGGAGCAGCTGTTCGCACGCTGCCCAGAACGACTGGTGGAACGCTTCTACAGCCATGTGGTGCCGCCGGATGCGGTGCTACCGTTTGTTGTGGCCAAGGGACCAACTGGAGCCAGCCTCTGTTTCAGCTATGCCCAGCGTGGCACTCCCGCCATGGTGAGTGGCAGCTTTTATTCCTCACTCCTGACCCACTAAAGTCGACTCTTACAGCTCAAGGAACTGTCGATGGTGCTGCAGAACCTGTGCAATGTCTTGCCCGGGGGCGTTGTCTGCTTCCTGCCCTCATACGAATACCTAGACACGGTCCACACCCATTTGGAGCAGAGCGGTGGCCTGGAGAGCATTGCCCGAAAGAAGCGCATTTTCCGCGAATCCTCTGGAGCCGCAGATCAGCTTCTGCAGCAGTATGCAGAGGCCATTGCTGTCCCGAAAGGAGGGGCCCTTCTCTTGGCCGTCGTAGGCGGAAAACTGTCGGAGGGACTGAACTTTGCCGACGACCTGGGACGGGGCGTGCTCGTTGTGGGCCTGCCCTACCCGAATCGCAATGCGCCCGAGCTGCAGCAGCGGATGCGGTATCTGGACGAGCGTCTGGGCCCCGGCGCCGGGAACGAGTATTATGAGAACATCTGCATGAAAGCGGTCAACCAGTGCATCGGCCGATCTGTACGCCACATCCGCGACTACGCCTGTGTCTTTTTGCTCGACGAGCGCTATGGCAGCGCCCGGATCCGGGCTAAGCTCCCGGAATGGATAGCCCGACACATTCTCGAGCCCAACGGCGCTGGATTCGGTGCTGTACAAGCACGTACCGCCCGTTTCTTCAAAAACAGATGACGAATAGCATTGCAGATCGGAGATCTGTTCATTTAAGAATTTAATTTATTAAAATATGCATATCGATTCATGGCGCAAAGTGTTTCTACCAATCGATAGCGATTAGTCCTTAGCTATGTTGGAATGCAGAGTCGCGAAAACCATGCAAGAATAATCGCACAAGTAGCGGTGTTACAGATGTGGTAAATAAAAATAAATATGTAAAATATGCATCTACCAGTCTTGTCCAGTCGAATTTATGTATGTACATACGAACTGCAGTAACAGCCATATCTAATCATTTCAAATTCAAAATTTTTTCCAAAAAGCGAGCCCAGAGTTGTCCTTACCTAAAGTCGATATACCAGGTATTCACAGAACATTTTGTCCTGTCCAAATTATATTTTTATTTTTTTATGTTTTCCCACTTTACTCAATATTATTATAATAATTATTCAGGCACTTGTTTTAATTTATCTTTTCGTGTTCAGCCACAACGTTCAGCTATCCTGTTAAACACAAAATTTAGTGCTGTTAAGCGCACAATTTAGTGTATATCGTGCACAAAATCCTCTGCTATGTGTTTATGCGTTTTCAAAAATAGTTTGACGGTATATTTTGAATATATATCGATATATCGGAATATTTGTTATATATTTCAATATAGACCTATATCGATGAATTACACACGGTCACACTGTTCATCACAGCCCGTCGTGAAAATAAAAAAATATTAAAAGATACAAATCGTTCAATGAAGATGAATATGTAAAACATCAACGTGTTGTGCTGTGCAAATAAAATACAGATTGAACTGATCTGCAGGTGTGTGGAGTGCTCCAAAAGATTACATTTCCTCTTGATTTTGGCCGCCTCGACTCCGCGTGTACGTGCGCCTGTGTGTGTGTGTGTGTGTGTGTATGTCACTCCTTGTTTGCCTTTTATCATCATCGATTACCGTCGTATTGAATATGGGCGTCGTGGGGTCGGGTCCCGCCATTGCACAAATATTTGTGAACAATAATCATATTTTCTTGACTTCTACCGGCCGATAAACTTAGTCGTCCCAAGAGTTTTAGTGGGGGGGGGAAGACAGAGCGAGAAAGAGAGTGACGCCAGTCAAAGAATTTTGTTGTGTCTTGGTCGGTGGGGAGCAAGTTCCTAAGGGTTCTTCGAATTACATGGATCTGCAAGGGGGGAAAACGGCAGCGTTGCAGCAATGAGTGTCATTGGAGCTGCTCGCCTCATTCCGTCTCACTCTTTCTTTCGTACTTAGTCAGCGAAACTAACTTAGTAGAGTATTTAAAGCGGTTATTCTTGTTATTTGCTTCGAACAAACCCGTTTTTGGCAGACTTTTGATAAAGAAAGAAGAAGAAGTGGCACACATAAAGCGGAAAACTCTGTAGTGAGCATCTCAGAGTGGGTGAGCGAGAGTAGTGATTGAGCGATAGATAAAGCGGGCGACGGGACGGGACATCACATTAAGTTGCATTTGGATTTCCGCCCTGCAGGAATCATTTTTTTGTACATTATGCCTTCTTGTTTACTTCTCGTTCTACACGCTGGCCAGGCCCTCTTCACCGTCCTTAACACCGCCCCCGCCCCATCGAATGGACCAGTCAGTCCAGTCCCCGTGCGATGCCTCTCCAATTCAAAAGAAGCCGAAAAGAGCGAAATGAGGGAAAGAGAGCCAGAACACAAAACTGAACCGGCCACAGCGACAGCTAAATGCCCTGCGATTTGCATGTGCACATGCATATGAGAGATTATTTGAAAGATCTGAGGCTATAGCCAAAAGCCTGCCTATAGTGCCTATCTCGGTGTATTTATATCACCCTCGATATATTCCATGAATATCATTTAAATCCGTATCGCATATCTACTCTCTTGGTAGGGCATTCACAAGTCAGCTCTCTCGTAATGTGCTTACACTCTCTTATTTCCTCTCTCTCTCTCTCTCTGTTTGGCTCGCTGGCTTTGCAGCGCGTTCTTGGGTCTCGTCTCTGCTCATTCGCAAACGGACCTCGGCAGCAATAGTTACAGTAAACGGTAAACGGAGTGATAGTAGGAGAAGAAGAAGAAGACTACTTGCGAAACGGAATAAAACGGTACGCGAAACGGGACGGTGTTTGAATCGGGACGGTACGAGACGGTAAATGAAACAACGCCCCTGGGAAGCCGAGAACAAAAAAAATCCTTTAAAACGCGGCGGCGATAACCCCGTGAATAGTTGCATAATTAAATCAGTGTATAAATATATGTAGAACATATGTATATTCCGATAATTGCCTATAGTAGTACTTAACATGTGCCGGTCTGGATTTCGCTGACAAGCTTATCATTATTATTATATATATTTTTTTTGCAAAGCGGATGCTGCGGTTCAATCAAAACAAAACGTGCATAGAGGGGGGGCAGGGCCCTGGTGTGAATCGGTCCCGGCTATAAACGCCGCTATCTATCTGTAGCTGTGTGTATCTGTGTGTGTGTCGAGTGAGAGAGATCTCTGTGTGTGTGGTCAATTTTTTCGTACGAATTTTGTTGTTGTGGGTGTGTGTGGAAAAGTGAAAGTGAAAACAGGACGCGTGCCACAGCGAGAGACCAAGAGAGAAAGAGAGAGAATGTGTGGGAGAACGGCATGGTGGAGAGAGAGCATGCGTTGTTGCTGCTGTTTCTATTCCTTGGATTCCTAAAACGCACGCCAGCCAGCCAGCACTCTCTCCCCCACACTTCTCCCTGTTCGTGGCTGCTGTCTCTCCCGAATGAGATAGAGAGAGAGGCTTCGTTCTTAACGGTTCTTTTGCTTGCAGCCGCCGTTTTTGGAATGCGCTAAAAAACACTCAAAATTTGCGCAGCAGCAGAGGCAGTGGCTTGTGACGTCAAAAGGAGTCGCGTCGTCGTCCCGTATTGTGACAGAGAGAGAGAGTGTATTAGCGTTAACAGTTATTCCTTTTGGACCTCCCTCTCTCTGTGTGTGCCGCCACCGCCACCGCCACCGCCGCGAAAATGGAACAGCCGAGCATACTCGTAAAAATCCTTCACTCAGTCCCGCACGTGAACTACACGTTTCGTCGGGTGAACGACACCTTCAATCCGGACAGCGATATATATCTCGAGGTGAGTAGATACCCTGTAATACCCTTTAGATATTAGATCTCATGATGCCTTGGGGTGCGGAGGGGCACGGGGGCACACCCTAATTCTCTTTGATTCTCAAGTGGCCCTCTTCTGGTTTCTCTCTGTATTTCTTGAGTGGAACTCTTGAGTATCCAATCCGTGTACTTGTGGAATAGAAGGAGGCGGGGAGTATGGGAAGTATGGCATATATTTCCTCAAGTGTTGTTTTCTATTTCTTTTGTCCATTTTCCCACCCTCGCCTGCTGCTGCTGCTTCCTCTTTCCGCGCTTCCTCTCTCTATCGCTCGCTCTTTACCTGAGAGAGAGAGAGCGGTCCCGTTTTGCAATTGCAAGGAACAAAAAAAACGTGTGGGAAAAACTCACGTGAATTTCCATTTTGTTGACTGCCTGCTCTTCGCCTCTCTCGCTCTCTTCTCTGCTTGTCCGCCCGTTCATTGCCATTCTGTTTCAGCCATGTGCCCTGTACGATGATTTTGTCCGTTCCATTTCCCAAATTGTTTCAGTCCTCCTCTGACATGTGCTCTACATGTGCGTTCGCATCCTCTCTTTCAAGCGAATGAGAGGAGTGGTTTAAGGGGGGAATGCGGATAGGATAGATGGTTGGGGCGCTGCAGCAGCAGCTGCAAACTTCCGGCTTCCTTTTATGGATCACCCACTCCTAATTCGTATTCCTTTTTCTGTTTCCCTCCTTTGGTAAATGATCTCCCACATTTTGTGCTGCCTCCTCCTTGACTCTCTCTCTCTCTCTCTCAGCAGGGGATTCTCCCACATATGATATGCAGATTTTGTCGATTCAGAAATACCCGAGGGAAAATTTGATTAAAATTAGTAGAGCTCTTCCTGCCTCGTCCCTCTGGGAATGCCGGTTTCTAGCGACTCTCGAATCCAAATCCAAAAATCCAGGTCATCGCTTGGCATGGCCTCGGCTCTCCCTCTCCTCTGTCCCACTCCTCTGCCTCTCTCTCTTTGTCGCTCGGTTTGGATGTAGGTCATGCTGCTGCTGCACTGGAGAGCCATGCACCGGTGGCCGGGTACGGGTCGGGTATGGGTACGGATTTGGGGCTCGGGTTGGGGCGTAGTTTTTACGCGCGTCAGCAAAATGTTGAACCGCTTTACGGAAGGGGAATGGACGGCCCCGAAGATGGCTAATTGGTGGGGTTTTTTCCGGCAAGCTAAATGGAAGGGAGCAGGAGAAGGAAGAGATGTCATCTTCAAGGGTATTCCTCCCTTTATTTCATATCTACGCATGGGAATCTCAACTGAGACCCACCACCACCACTCATCCATTGATTGTGGGATGCGATGCGATGAGATGAGATGCGGTGGCGGATGATGATCATCAATTCAACCTTCAATGGCTTCAACGGACAGACCGACGGACGGACGGACGGACGTGTCGACAATGAACGGGAGAGGAAGCGCCAAACCTCTCACTCTTTCCCTGTCTCTGTCCCTGGAGGTGCGGGTATGGGTGGGTGCCCTATAAAGAGGTACCCAACCCGCCCGCATTCATGGGACAGATTGGACCAGACACGAGCTAGAATTAAACGCGAAAAAGGGGACGCTTGGTTGAGGAAGTGGCATCTGGCCCTTTAGAGTCCGAGAATTGAGAGATGGCTTCCACGCTGATTGGTGGAGGAGGCCTCTCTATACTATATATAGAAAACTCTGTACAATGCATGATTCATGGATATTACGAGTCTTTCTCTCTCTCCTGCATATCTGTTGACACTTTCCAAAGTCGTCGGGGATATCTCTGGGGTGTACTTTCATTTCTGGTTCGGGTCTTTGTTTCTCTAGCTGCAACTGCTGCTGCTGCTGCTGTTGCTATTGCTTGCAACACAAAGGCAGGCAGCAGCAGAACAAATGGGGCAGGACGACCGACCAGGCAGCAGGCGAAAAACGACGGAGGGCACACAGCTGCTATCACATTGTGGCAGAACAAACAGATGCCCATGCCCCTGGCTCTGTAGCGTGCCCCGCCTCTCGACCACTCGACAGATTGCTTTGTATCTCCGACTGTCCGTCCCGTCCGCCTGTCTATCACTACGTTTTGTTGTTGCCTCTTACGATTCGTCATACTAAAAGGAAACAGACCGCAATGGGAATGGAAAACAGGAAGGAACAAAAGGAAGCGAAACGAAACAGAATGGAATGGAATGAAATTTTGGATCTTTTCTCTCTCTCCCTCTCTATCTCTCTATTGTTTACAAACTCTTTTGAAGCGCTTTTTCTGACCCAAAGATCTCGACCACCCCAGAGATCAGTAATTTATAAACAAAATTAAGATGAAAGCACAGCCATGTTCTGTTGATCTTCTGTTGATCCGACCCCCCAGCAGCGGGGGCTCTTTGCAGTCCCATAAATAAAGAAGGGGTTCCCAATGGAGAGCCGGGGGCAGGGAACATCGAACAACTGCTGATACCCTGTAAATGAGATTTGATTCAAAACAGAATTCCCCAGTTGCCCCATTTTGTATTTCTTTGGAACAGAAATAAGATACGCGGCATTCTTAAGGCATTCACTCGAAGATTTAGCATTTAGAAGCAATCTAAAGAGAGTTGCGAACATCCCATGGATTGAAAATTTTCAAATAAAAAGTGAACTCCCGTTTATTCTGATTTCATTTATTTGAACTTTCTTTTTGGGAAGTTCCCATATATTGAAATAAGGATTCAGACATCCATCGGGTTCCATTGCACTTCATTTATACTTCTCACAAAATCCAGAAACAAATCCCCCCACCCGTCTTTCCCTTCGCTGGAAAAGGGTATCCAAAGTTCAAGTTCAAACGGGAAATGTTTTACGGTGCTTTTTGTTTTAGCTCATTCCCCCTTGCTTCATCTCTCTCTCTCTCTCTCGCTCGCTCTCTTTTTTCTCCAGGTGGTTGTCTCTCGACTGCATTGAATCGGTTTCATTCCGTTACGATCGCTCTGCTCCCACTGGTTTCCTTTGTTCCTTCTTTTGTTTTGCGGTTACAGTTCTTCCTTTGCTTCTCCTCCCCTCTCCACACTGTATGGTCTCTCTCTCTCCCCCATTCTGTAAGTCTGATAGTTTTGCGGGGGCCCTGTCTGCTTCTCTGAATGAATCACAGAACCAAAAGCACACACAGTACCGCAGCACCAGTGGCCGCCCAACAGTGCCACCAAAGTGCCACAAATCGAAGTATCAACACAGAATGGCTTTTGTTTATATGAGAATTCGATTAGGAACGATCGCTGTTGTTTCTGATGTGGCTTTTTCAGAGACCCTTTCGATTGGCTGCGGATCGCTAGAGACTAATGTGGCTGCGGGCTCTTCAATTCTCGCTTTTAATGGGGTGAACTCGCCCGGACGATGGCAAAGCTCTCCTCTGGGTGATTTTCATATAGAATTATGCCACGTCCAAGAGCCATAGACAGACGAATGACACACCACACCCACCTTCCATGTACTTACCTCACCTTTATTTTTTGCTTCTTCTCTTTGCACTCGTCGTCGTTCTATGGCGTACTTCCTTTTTCTACTCTTCTCTCTCCTCTCTCCTCGAATGCAATCGTTCCGTTCGTTCTGTGACACTTACTTCCTGGCTTTTTTTCATATTTATTTATTCAAATTTATTGTTGTATTTATTTTATTATTTATTTGTTGCTGGCTCCGTTTCCTGTTGCTCTGAAGAGCACGAGGGTTCTGTCTGTCTGTCTTTCGGACTTTGGAGTAGCCTTGACTCCTTCTCTCTTCTGTTCTACCTCCTTCTCCTTGCTTCTTCTCCTTCTTCCTTTCAAACTTTCCGTATGTTGGCTTTCCTTATCTTCGTTTTTCTTCAAGTGGGGAGAGAGTGGGCGATAATGAAGCCAGAAGGAGAAGAAGCGACAAAGAATGCCGACTGCAGAGACAGAGATAGAAGGAAAGGAAAAGAGAGACAAAGATAAAAGGAAGGGAATAGAGGGGGGATAGATAGATAGAGAGCAAAGAGCAAGCCCCGGAAGCGCGGTGCCCCGCCTCCTGGGGTCGAACCAAACCGAACCGAACCTTTTTTTCAATGCATAATCGGGAATCCATTTCCATATTCTATACTTGTTCCATGCATTCCGTTCTAATAACCGTTGCGTCTGCGAAACAGAAGGAGAAAGAGAGAAGACAAAATAAAGAGGGGGGAAAAGACAACTGGTTTTCCCCATGTGTGTGTGACTGTGTGTGTGTGTGTTTCTGTGTGTCTGTGGGGATGGCAATGGAGAGTACAGACGGGGAAATCGGATCAGAAAAAACACGTTCACCCACGCAGCAGAAGGAGAAACGCGATCACAAGGGGGGCCCAGCGGGAAGAAATAGAAAAGAGCGTGAGGAAGGGAGCAGGGGGATAAAGCTCCCAAAAACAATAACTGAATAAATTGAAAAAGAGAAACAAGAGAGGAAAATAATTCGACCTTTCATAGTCGTTTATGGAATTCTGTTTTTTATAACTATTTCAAAGACATTTTTGGAGTTCAAAATTCGTGGCAGGTCAAAGATGAGCTCTTTCCCCATGAGTAAGATAGAGAGATATTCTCCTACAAGATACGGTTACACTCCACTCTACGGGTTTCTCAAAGAAGGTGTCCTCTCAAATGTTCAGAGTTCAGAAAAAGTTTCATAGATTTTAAGGTGGAATTTTCTAAAAGGATTCTAAAAATTCCTCATTTTAAAAGCTTTTCTTTAGATATTTCTTTTGGCTGTCCCAAAAGAAATCAAAATTCTCTAGAGGTACTTTCATGTACGCCATTCGCTAGACACATAATTCTCTAGAAGTTCTTCAACATTTTTTGGATAGATTACGGAATGAAATATATATTCATCGATTTCAATGATCGATTTCAGAGATTAAAAAAAAACAATAGAGCGCATAGCTCCAGCGCAGATTTTTCATTAAAAATTTGTGATCTTAGAAGGATTCTAACACTAATTTAAAGCTCACTATGGTGATAGTCGAACCTCTGAAAATAGTCGATTTATGCATGATATCGTTGGGGTTTTTCCATCTTGGGTTTACTCTTAGGCAAACCCCTACCTCGGATATACATACATACATACATATGAATGTACTTCGATCTATTCTTGAGGAATCTCCTGGGAGAATCAATATGGATCATGGATGTTTATGGAAATTTTTATTGTTTATGTACATTCCGCAAATATTGAAGCTCGAATCTCGAACTGTTGACTTTTAATCTTTTTTTGTTTGCTGGCGTTAATTGTTGGCGAGATGATGTTTTTTGCATGCCACACATATCGCAGGTCTGGGGGGGAATTATTGCATAAATATACACAAAGATTTCTTGTGATTTTGTTTCCAATTAGCTGCCGCCACTTTTCACACTTCCCACAGCGAGAAACGGAGAGAGAGAGAGACAGAGAGGAAAGCTATTCTCAATTGAGGAAAAGAGGTATACATAGAAGAGCAGACGGTGATGGGTGTGAAGAGGGGAGGGAGAGCGTCAAGGTTATTTGTTTTTGCTTTTGCTGCTGCTGCTGCTGGCAATTTGCTTTGATTTAATTCAATTGGAACACACGGAACATCGCTCCATCGTTCCATCGTGCAACGTTCACCGGGGGGCATCCATCGTCATCGTCATCCAAAACCATCCTCCTCTACCTTCAACCATCCGCCTCCCCTAACCATCCGCAGCATCCCAACATCGACTGTTGGCTGTGGAAGCGCGTAATATTTCTCACATTTTAAAGCGCCTAAGAGACGGAAGGAAAGTAGGAAGGTAGGATTTTCCCAGCCCTAAGGAGCACCTCATCTGTTGGGAGGATGAAGGCAACGATAGCTTTTTTACCGATGGGTATTTGCAGGATTCTACAGTAGAATCTGCCACAGATTTACCTACATATATGTACATATGTATTGAAGCTTGACCATGAAGCATGCATCGAAAGTGATATCCCAATGGATGGGGAATCCTCTTTTATTCGCCATCGTATTTGCGTCATTGATGTACAATTCCATGCGTTACGAATATCGGTGAATTACTGCACAAAAATGTTCCCCTAAGCGAACGGCACACACTGCGAATTCGCTGCGAATGGCACAAATGGAATGGAACGGAAAGCGCGCGTATCGTAGCGTATCGTATAGAAGGAGGATTAGGACCAAGGAGCTTTTGGGCACCAAACATTTTCGCTTCATTTTGCAGATTGCATGTGCGGCACACGGGAGGGAGGGAGGGGATAGGAAAGAACGAGTGGTGTTGGGGCGAGTGGGGGGGGAGGCAACAGTCTCGTGGCTCAAGTGTCATTCAACTGCAAGGCGGAGGACACACGAAGCGCGCGACACATAACACACACACACACACACGCACACGGCGGGAAAAAGGAGACGGCGATGGCGATGGCGACGGGAGACGACACGCAAAGTGCCGAGGCACAAACAGAGAAAAACACACACACAAACACAGCGATGGGAAAGTGGAAAGGGGTGGCGGGGCGGAATCCCCCAACTGTAACTAGTTTTAATGATTATTTACAGTGGAAAAAAGAGTGCAATAAATAATAAATAGAGTTGTTCACCCCACTCCACCCGTAGATTCGTTGGGGAAATGGATGCAATGGATGTGTGGATTCACATTCCCCACATCGGGCAATCAGGCAATCAGGGGACTACGACGGACTGCCACTGGGTGGGGTATCGCTTTCAATTCTGATTGACAGACTGGAAATTGGCTAGAAATCAACTTAAAAACGGAATCCGTTCTGCTTTTGTTCTGGTTCTTGTTTTTTATAGAATCTATTAATCTGTGACAGTTCGCAACGGGCATGTTCAATATTTGAATGGATGGAATGTTATTTAATGTTTTATTTGAAGAAGAAGGAGCCATGTGAGAACGGATAAGATGACCAGTAGAAATGTTTTTGTCGACCGTTTTCTCGGTGTCCTTGGTGATCTGAGATCTAGAGGCAGCCAAAAATAGATCGTGGAATGGAAGAACCTTGGGAGTAGATCCCTGCACGAACCCTCGATACTCAAAGCAGCGTTCGAGTCTTATGAATGTCTTTTGTCCAGTAGAGATGAAGGCAACACACTCGGGTGTCGGATGAGTCATGTTTTGTGGGTGTGACGATTGAGGGGAACGCAAAGGTGTTCCTTCGTATATTTTGCTACATATTAGAAAAAGCGAGAAAACTTTGATAGCGAGTTTTGTACAGAGAACAAACTTCAACTACAATTTAAAACCGATTTAAAGAGTAAAACTCCCACGACTTTCGCTGGAAATATCAGGGATGATATGCCCTGGGAAACGCAGAAAGGATCAATCAGGTTGCCTTTCAGTTTAATTTCTGACTCATTTGCGATTCATTGGAATCAACGTGCTATGTCAGAATGTGGCACAGGCTGTCATCCCTGGGAGGGAGGTAGCGTAACCAATATCCCCAACGACTCGTGTAATTTGACACTCACAACGAAACGCAGGCACACACACAGACAGACACACTGGGTGTGGAGTGGTGTGGTATGTTGTGGCGCGGCGTCGCATGGAGTGCAGGCGCATCTAGAGCACATTTACTGGAGGGGGTTTTTTTTTTAATGACAGGCAATGAAATTACCGTTAAGCGAAGGACATTTTTCGGTTGCAGACAGAAAAAGGCGGAGTGTGCCCCCCTACCCCCCAGATTCAATTCAATTTCAGACATGGACTTTGCAAAAAAAAGAAATGTAGAGAAAAGAGGAAAGAATTATCTTTTACGCAGGCGACATTTCCTCACCCTGCAAAAATCGTATTTACGGGGTAGATAACTGTTTTTGACCATACGTTTACGTGTGACTGGCCATTTGACATTCACCTCAAGTTAGAGGAAATTATCCGCTACTAATGGTATTCATTCGATTGATATTTACGATAAAAATTCATTTAAAATCCAAATTGATTGGGAATATTTAATAAATTAGAAACTTTGGAATTTTGTGCCGTGTGTACAGTTCGTTTAGGGGAACATTTGTTCTGCAAATCTATGGGAATCATTCCACGAACGTGTCTGTTTGCCTATGAGAACATTTTCAGGTGGAATTCAATAAGAGATGGATGCTAGAAGATACCCATACATACATATAAACAAGTAGTAAAGGGTATCCGCATAGTCGCCCAAAACTACTACACTGTTTGCTCTTTCGAGTGCTTGCTGCTCATGCTCCTGCTCCTGCTTCTGCTCCTGTTCTCGTTCCACTTTTCCATTCCGAAGCCAACTAACAACAAATTGCCACACCAGAAGCAAAAGCAGCACAAAATGTGCCAAGTTATTCAATTAAAAGTTTTTGTCCAGTGTCCAGGACAAAAGAGAAACCAGGAACCAGAAACCAGAAACCCATGGGCGAGGAAATTTCGCCCCCAACAGAGATTATAATGCACTTAAAGCCCCCGAAAAAACTAATCCTCCCTTCTATTTCATTTGTATTTGTATTTTTTTTTACAGAGTTTGGGCATCCTTGCCTCGATACCCGCCGGACTGCTCATCGTCTCGTTGGTGGGACTGCTGCTGTACTTACTCACCCGCTGCTGTGATCGACGCCAGCGGAAGCCGAGTGCCCAGCGATGCCAGAGCTGCACTTTGGTGATCATCACCCTGATGACATGTGCAGCGATTGGATTAGGTGAGTGTCCCCCTCTATTCATTCGTCTATGCCGCTGTTCCCCTGGAATGGAAGTAAATTGGTTGGCCAGAGCACGTACGTCGCAGCCACCGCCGCCGCCGAATCGCATGGATTGGCTTCTGGCAATCGGCCAGAACTGCTGGACTGCTGATGGAACGTGGATTGCACTCGAAATAAAAGGCGTTTGCCCAGCAGTCTAGAGATTTTTGTTTGGGATTATGAAACATTTGAGGGACATTTTGCAGGAGTTTGAACCAAGAATACCATTGAAGTTTTCCTAAGAAAATAGTGAGAAAATTCATTACATCTACCGATACATTGGCACTCGTGTGGATTGGGTTTATTTGCGCAGAAAAAAACGCAGCCGAGGGGCACTGCTGCATACCGCGCGATAAAATACCCAGTACCCCCGTTAGCTTTTTGTTACTACCGTATCGGGAAGTCTTAAGCTTTTCATTATTTCCAGCATGAAACCATGAAAGGATTAGCTTGCTTGCCAAAGCCAAACGGCTGCAGGACAGAGGATCGCTTTAAAAAAGTGCGACAGCTTTTGCAGGACACCCTGTAGGATTTGTTAGTAGTAGAAAAGGATGAAAAATAAGATTAAAAAAAAGAAGACAAGAAAAGATTATAGTGTATTCTGTTCTAGAAGAGTAGGAAAAGTAGAGGAAAGCCAGAAAATACTTTGGTCGAGTGGCAGCTGGGAGATCTCTCGCTCTCTGGTCACGTAATGCCCTCCAGCTGTAGGGCTAGGGCTACCTCTACCCCTGCCACTGCCACTGCCACTGCCGTCCCCCCCTCTCTGCTTTGTGGAGCCGCCGTGTGACAGATGCGTCATCGATTAAGCAGCGATAGCGTAGAGACGGGATATGAGAGTGGAGTGGAGTGGAGAGGAGAGGAGAGGGCCATAGGGAATATGATGGAATAATAATTTAATTATCGCTCTTAATTGAATCATTCATAAATGTGATGTGTGCGTGTGTGTGGCACGGGCCTCTTACATCACTGACCTTTCCCCTGTTTATGTGGCATGTGGAATGCTGTTGCTGCTGGGGCTTCTGCTCTGCTGCTCTGGTAATCCCTGATCCCTGATCTCTGATCTCTGATTACGATCTAAGCTGAAAGAGCGACATCGAATATCGTTTTTGGATTAATTTTGTTCTTTCTTTTTCAGGATTATATGGCAACGATGACTTTCACAATGGACTGCTGCAGGCATTTAGCTCTGGAAAGAATGTTGAGGGTCTTGTTCTCACCCTGAAACGACAGGTGAGTTCTCTATGGGATAAAACTAGTGCAAATGGTGGCTCTGCTCTTCGAGAGCTCTAATATTTCCCCAACCCAATCCTCTCTCCATGGGACGTTCTACGTCTAATGCCTCTTGCTGCCTTATTCCTACTCCTACTCCTACTCTAACTCCCACTACTCCAACTCCCACTACTCCTCCTTCCTTCTTCAATCCAGCTTCATTATAATCAACCTAAAAGCTGCTGCTGCTCCTCCCCCTGTTCCTCCAGTGTTGACAGTTACGTCGTAACGACAGAGAGGGGACTCCAAAAGCTTTTGCTATTCATAAACTTTGTCAGGAGCCAAAGGACAGGAGACAGCAGTCAGAAACAGGGACAAAGACAGGGAAAGAGATTTTGCTGAAAAAAAAAGAGAGTAGCAAACGAGCGGGGGCCGATATGGTAAAAAGGTTAAGGGAGAAAAGGGAGCGCTATGGAAGACTCTTAGGAGTAGGAGTGGGGATGCCGCCGTCAGCATCAAAGGTAGGGATGCAGCCAGCCTGTAGTCGGCAGGAGGGGGATGGGGGAGGGGAAGGGGGTATGAGAAATGAGGGCCAGGAGTCGGAGAGGCCGGGAGTCATCGTCGTCTAGCCCAAACAGATGGCTGGCATTGCCCGACTCTTGAGTAAAACGCTATTAATTATCCCAGAGGTAGAGAACCGGAGCCAGAAAGGTGAAGAGAGGAGGGGAGGGGAAGAGGAGGAGGAGAAATGGGGAGTGTAAGTCCTGCTTCAGACGTTTGCGTGTGTGCAAAGCGATTCCTTCTAAGCCGAAACCCCAACACCCGCCCGTCTCTCATTAAACCCCACCCCACCCCACGCCACCCCACCCCACGCCACCCCACCCTCTTCGCAGTGCGGAAGCAAAAGTATTACGATGGAAACTAGTTTTCCTTTTTCTTTCTGTGTGGCACACAGTCCTTTGTTCCCCCATCGCCCTCTTCGTCTGTGCGTGTGTGTGTGGAAGAAAGGAAGGAACTCTCTAAGGGATGCAAATGTTGGGATAGGTTCAGGAGGTTACCTTACCCTTCTCTTCCCTATTGTTAGGGTAACCAAAATGATGGAGAACTCTGATAAAGGATATAAATATTGAGGAATATTTATATATACATAAGTATTCCTCCCGAGGACTATATTCATCTAAAAAAAATAAATCCCCATAATCCCCATTTAGTTCATTGAAAAAATACACAAGAAAATAATTTAAAGAAAAGAATAGAACACAAATTTACCAGAAAAATACTTTTAAACTTCTATCTAATACCAGATAGATTTCCAGGCAATATGGACATGTTCACATTGTACATTGTACATGCTCCCTATAAGGAGGCGAGGCCTCCTACCGTACAGAATATATCCTATGTATGTATAATTATCAAGGGTATTCATAGCGTGCAGTTTTTGCGACGTTCCGTTCCCCCTTTCGTTTTGGTCATTAACTCTTGAACTGGGGTTTCACCTTCTTCTTGGGGGTTGCTTTGGCATTGGCTGTGGCTGTGACCTTTTTGGTTCTTTTCGAATCCTTTTTCACTCTTTTCGACTCGTTTTTCATACTATTCCATATTTGTTTTGTCTTGCAGACTGAGAGCATCAAGCATGACCTGGAGTCAAAGATGGCCGGCCACAAGGTGGAGCAAATGGTGGAGAAGCCGCAATACAATCAGACGGTTGTGATGCTGCTCATTGAGACGTCGCGCCTGGTGCGAGAGAACACGTCGCGGGCGGTCGCCTCCCTGGACAGCATGGTGCACTATTTCATGAAGGCCAAGGGCGTGGAGAATGACACCTCGTTGATGGGGCTGCTGCACGTGAGTCTCCAGACTCCAGACAGGAGTGCGGTTTCGGTTTCGGTTTCATTCAAATTAAATTTGTCGTATCTTTTTGCAGATGGGAGAACTCTACGAATCGATACGGTGGCCCGCCACCTTGGCCTTTCTCACTGTCCTGCTGCTGCTGTGCACGGTCCTGGTGATTGGAGTGGCACGCAGGTCGCGTTGCACCTTGATCTTCTTTAGTGTTTCGGGCTTGTTCTGCATCATCATCTGTTGGCTGCTGGCGGGCATCTATCTAGCCTCCAGTGTGGCTGCTGGCGACTTTTGTATGCGACCCCATGACTATATGTGTCGGCAGGTTGGAATGGTGAGTGTTTCCAGGTCGGGGAGAGACCCACTCTAAACTAATGATCTAAACCTTTCGTTTTTCCTTCTGCAGAGGAGTCCTTATGTGGATTTCTTGAATTGTGGAACGCCCAGGAATCGTTTCATTTTGCGTCTGAATGAAAGCAGGGATCTGGTAGATCGGGCCAGAGAGAGCGTGGAAACCATGCAGCGGTAAGGCTGGAGGCTGGAGGATTCCCCTCCTGCATCGAAACACTTTCTAATTAATGATTCTCCTTAGAATGAGCCAAGAGACATATCCCCGCATCGATGTCCAGCGCACTTTGACGGCCATGGATAATGATCTGGAGGAGACGCGTCGCAATCTGACGACTCTTTCGGCTACACTAGACCGCAGGGCCATCGACCGTCATTATGCGGAGGCGCTGCGTGGGCTCTGCGGAGGGGGATTGCTGGGCCTTAGCCTCATGATGGTGGCAGGGCTGCTTACCTCCTTTCTGCTGACGATACTCGTGTTTGCGGATTCGCATGCCTGGATTTACTTGAGCAAGCGGTAGGCCATCTACACCCTCTTCCCACCATATCAATACTCAGAGCTAAGAACTAATCCCTTTTTTCTCGCTCTATCTCCCTCTCTTTTTGGCAGACCCACGCTGGATGCAGACAAGTCGGAGACGGCTCCCTTGTTCCCTGCCTCGAATGCGCCCAGTGCCAGCATCTCGCCAACGGCACCAATGGGCACCGGAACGATCAATCGCACACTGCTGCATCATCAGCAGACGCAGGGAGGCAGTGCAGTCGTCGGCGGCGGTGTGACGAGCGGCGGTACACTACCAGGATCAGGCGGCGGAGGCGGAATGAACGGGAACAATGGCGTTGGACCGTACAGGAACGGGACGGCGGGACTGAGACAAGGGTTGGCATCACCATCATCTCAATCTCAATCAAGCCACAGCTCATCCACGGTCATTTATGGCCACCACCACCACAACAACAGCAACCAGAACCAGAACCACTACAACAACAACCTCCACAACAATCACTACAGCAACCACTACAGCAACAACTATAACAACACCACCACACAACAGCAACAACAACAACTGCAACAACAGCATAATAGAACTAACCAGACGACTGCGGCGGCGATGGCCACGATGGTAGCTCCAATGACATTGGCCAGCCACCACCACACACGCACCTCGGTGTCGGGGGCCGCCAGAGGAGGGGGTCGTGGATCGCCGTCGCCGCCGCCCGGCTATGATATGGTGCATGGCACAAGGCATGAACTTTGATTTCATTTTTTGATTTGTGATCCCCAAACCCCTCCCCATTCCTACTAGATCCATTCTTCTTTTCATTCTTTCACCTATTCCCTGTCCTTCTTTAATTTTCATTTCTGTTTTTTTCGTTGCTTGAACTTTATTTTTGTTTCTGCTAGAGTGATCCTTAAAGTTCTTTGTTCTCGTTTTTTGTTTGTTTATTATTTTGTGCTGCTTGCACCCCTTTGCATGTGAGAACCACCGAACATTAGCTCATCCTCCGCAACGGGGGGCTTACTCCATACCCTAACGTTACGCCACGCCCCCTACACACGAACACATGAACACATACAACTGAAACCGGAACTGAAACACACACACTAATACCCCGTACTCAGTAAAGATTATCCCTCGTCCATTTATGCTGCAAATTAGGCAGGTTTTTTACAAAGCGTAGCATTCACAGATACAATCTGTATCTGTATCTGTATCTAGGGAGTCTTTTAGATGAGCAGTATAGCAGAGCAGAGCAGAGCGGAGCAGATATAGCAGTATATATTTAAGGCAACAAATCCTACCTTCTTGGGATCTGTGGAAGTTTAACATTATGGCTGATTCGTGTATGCAGGATACTAAATCTACTAAAAGAGTACAAAGAGCAGGAAAAACGAGCCCATCTACGTGGGGATCACATGCACATGCAAATGAGCAACCAAAAAAAAGAGAGAGAGAAAGAGAGGGAGCTCTGAGTAGAAGATTAGAAAGAACTGCCATAAGGAGCCATGTTTCAACACTCACAACATTTAATATTATCAATAGAACACCCATCTGATAGATCTAATTATATGACAGGACAAAATGGAGCACTGCATGAAATCCACAAAGTAGTATTATGCAACTTTTTATTATTCTTTTATTGCTAAAAACATATTTCACATAAATTATACGAGTCCACGGTCATGGATGCTGGATCCATCTTTCCGCATCCACGTCCATTCCTCTGTGAGCTAATTGGACACCCAAGAGCACCTCGCTCTTGAAAAATATAAATGCTAGAGAATGTACCACAGATCACGATCACGATCAGAAAAACATATAGAAAGTACGATCTACAGGTCCTTTGTGCTTCTTAAGGTTATTTGTTTATCTCTTGGTAACTATATTCTGTACTTTTCATTGGGAATTTACCCATCCGTTCCTATCAAGAACACGCTATGCAACATTTTTAGTAGTAATTTAGTAATGAGTGAGTGTGACTGTGGTTTCGTGTAGGGCTCTGGATGGAAATGGTTTCATAGATGGAAACATGGTCATTTGATAAAACGTTCGGTTTTGAGGGAGTCGATTCAAAAGCTGAAGTATCGAATATTTCAGGCTTATCCAAATGATTTCAGGACGTTGCAAATACTTATTTTAGGGCTTCTCGTTCCTCTACTATCTTCTCTATCTACTTATTCCCATCTCTAAATCCTCGAAACCGAATAGCTTTTAAGTATAGGTTATATTATACTCTTAATTTTTGGGTTTAGCTCTAGTTTCTATGACTATACTCTTTTTTTTTTTTAATAAAAAATAATCCAATCGCACATTGGTTTCAATACATTAAATGGAAGAGGAAAAGCTTCCTATGGGGAAGGGTTCTTAAATGCAAGTAAGGATTAAAGATAGGTCTGAGAAACGTAATATGTAGCAATGTTAATAGATTACGTGAGGGATTGGTTTTGAAAACACTTTAGATCATATAAATCACAGGATAATTTAACTGATGGCTACATACCTTTTGGGTATTCTGTTATAGATTTAAAGACTGTCGACATGAGCTAGTTCTGAATTGCATAGTAGATTCAATAGATAATCCATAGGATCATAGATAGTCCTGCGCCATCCATTGATAGCGCCCATTGCAGTACTAGCCCGAGATATAGGCCATAAATGGTAGAAGGGGAAGGTAGAATCGATGGAAGAGATGTGAAGAATATTTGAGAAGAGATCCCTTAGCCCAATACTTATGTGGATTCTACCCCCCTCTCTTTGTTGCAGGTCCGGCCATCACACATTGGGACGCCTGCCGTCGCATCATCAGCAGAGCGCCTCATATATGCAGGGGCCGAACAATGGAAAGTACGCGACGCTCAGCAAGCAGTGTAAGACGCTCGAATCGAACGACTTCTACTGAGATTCGCTTGCCTGCAGCACCTATGCAGGCAATAGCAACAACACAGCCCAGCAGCAACAGCAGCAGCTCCAACTGCAGCTCCAACAGCTACAGCAGGCGCCGCCGCAGCCACCACTCCAGCAGCAGCATCCCCATCAGCAGCAGAGCAGCAGCATCATCAACCAGCAGCACCAGCACCAACATCAGCATCAGAACAGCAGCAGCACCTTGAAGAACATATTCGCTTCGGCGACCCTGCCCCGTTCCACGGGCAGCTCCATCCGATCCGTGCTTTCCGCACAGACGGCCAATGCCATGTGCAGGTCCACAGGCAATGGCCTGGATGTCGGCAACGAGGGGGGCCTGGTCGACGACCGAGATCCCCGCGATGTCACAAACAACAGTTTCAATCGCTTCGATCCCAAGTACATTAGCATCGGTCCCAAGGCGGTGCGTGGCAACAATAATCTGAATATTGTGGCTGCGGCCACGGCCAACAAGTGTGCCACATTGCGGCATGTGGGTCGCTATGGGGGCTCCCTCAAGGGTGTCTCCTCATCCATGGCGATGGGTGCCTCACCGTCGCCGAATTTGCGCAGCGCCAAGACGCCATCGATAGCCACCGTTTCGAAGGATTACTGCCAGCAGCCGGACTGCATACCGCAGGTCTGTGGCTCCACGGAGTTCCTTGTCCAACAGCAACAGCAGCAGCAACAACAACAGCAACAACAACAGCAACAACAACAACAACAACAGTTGCAGCAACAGCAGCAGCAGCAGCTGCAAATGCAGATCCAGCTGCAGATACAGCAAAAGCAACAGCAACAGATGGCACCACCACCAGCACCACCTCCGCAACAGCCACAGCCGCCGCCGCAGATGCAGATCCAACCCGCACCACCGCCGCCGCCACCAAAGCCAAAGAATACCTTCACAGAAATACCCGGCACCACTGGCGTTGGAAGCTCCTATGCCAAGGAGCAGCAACAGCAACAGCAGCTCCTGGCCCTCCAGCAGCAACAACAGCAGCAGCTTTTGGCACTCCAGCAGCAGCAACAGCAGCAGCAGATTCATCCACCGACGACCCACATACTGCCACCCTCGGCCGTCTACAGCATCGAGAGCAGCGAGGTGCCGACGGCAGCGCCACGGGTGGTGCAGCGCAGCCTCAATCCGGCCTCGATTGTGAACCAGCCGCTGCCGGAGATACCGACGCAGTCGCCCACCCAGTCGAAAATATCCGCCCAGCCACTGTGCGCCGCCAGTCTGGGCCAGTACCGCTCGTTGCAACGGCCCCAGAGCCACAAGATATCGGCCGCTGCCTCCCAGCCACAACAGCAGCAGCAGCAGCAGCCGCCTTCCCTACCGCCAAAGAACAGGCACAAAACGTCACGTGGCGGAGCTGGTGCAGACTCCAGCAATGCCAACCACATGCAGACCCTGCCGCCAAAGTCTGCCAGCCTGCGGCAGCAGCAGCAACAGACAGGGGGCTACGAAAGAGACCGCGACCGCGATAGAGAGCGTGAACGGGAGAAAGAGCGTGAGCGTGATAGAGAGCGGCCGCGTCGTGCCGAGACGCTGGACAACGCCCGCAGCTATGTGGAGCAGCAACAATACGGAGGCCAGGTGCTCATCGGAATGAAGAAGCAGCATTCGTACGACAGCAGCAGTACGTACCATCACCACCAGCAGCAGCAGCTTCAACAACAGGCCCAACAGCAGGCGGCCTTCTACCAGCGCCAGCACAACAACAACTATCAGGGAGGAGGAGGATCTGGTGGAGGAAGCTCCTCCAAGCAGCAGCAACAGCAGCAGCAGCAGCTGCTCATCGAACAGCAGCAGGCGCTCTTCTATCGCTCTCTGAAACGCGGCGAACGAGGAGCAGGAGGAGGAGGGGCAGGAGCCGGTGGCGTCACTGGTCCTGCCACCCATGGAACACACTCCAGCCATGCACACGCGCACGCCCATGCCACCCATGCCGCCCATGCCAGCAGCGACCTCTACTCCGTGACAGAGTTGTAGGAGTGCGCCTGCTGCGGCGGCGGCGTTGATGTTGTGCGACGGGGCACATCATCAACGTCGCTGCACGCAGCGTCGGCGGTAGCCAGCACTCAGACCCAGACGCAGCAGTCGGCGCAGGCGCCCATTCCCCTGCCCCCCAAGAAGCACCGCTCGAGCCATGCCCAGCAGCAGCAGCAGCAGCAGCCGCCGCCCTCCCAATCCGCCTGCAATGCCAATCTTTGCGAGGAGCACGAGTACGACGAGTACTTCCCGCAGCCATACGAACAGCAGGCGCCTCCAGGCCCCGTCTCAGCAGCAGCCACCACCTCCTCCTCGTCGAAGCACTCGAAGCAGCAACAGAGGGCGGCCACCTTCGATGTGGCCGATGCCCGGGACTATGAGCTGAAGCGTCTGGGAAACCGGCGTTCCCAGCAGCAGGCGGCGCCCAGCAAGCGAAACGGTGGAGCAGGCCTTGCCGCTGCAGCAGTGGCAGCGGCGGCGGCTGCAGCGGAGCACCATCATAGCCACCGCAGCCATGACCGGGAGCGATCGCGCAGCGATCATCGTATAGCCAGCTATGCCTGCGAGGAGGCGGCGGCAGCAGCGGCGGTGGCCCTGTGCAGCGCAGGCTCCATGAGTGTGCTCCCCGCCAATGGCTCACAGCACCAGCATCAACAGCAGCAGCCAACATCCCATCGTGGCCACCACCACCAGCAGCAACAACAACAACAACAACAACAACAACAACAACAACAACAGCAGCAGCGGCGGGAGAAAACCTTTAAAGTATGATTTTTAGAGACGTCATAAAAATTGTCCACTCCGCGCCCGCCAGACGGTGGCAGGGGCGGCTCCAGGCGACGAACGCGTTGAGGCGGAGGGCGGTCAAGGAAGCGTTGCGGATTCATTCGATTAGAGAGCCCACAAGGAGGAACGCCCGAAATCAGTGGAAATGTGGAAAAACGATTCCGATTCTGCTGCTCCCAATAGCCATTCCAAAGCAAAAATTTGTTTAACTTAAGTCTGTCTCTGTCTAACACCCCCCCTGTCATTCCCACTATTACTCTATCTCTGTCTCTCTCTCTCTCACTCTTTCTCTGTGTGTCTCCGAACACCTGAGAGACAGATGCATCCATCCATATAGGAACACCTGAGAGACAAACAGTGGCGTCCACAAAATACAGACCAATGCATACAGACTCATCCCGATTGATGCAACACTGTAGCTGTAACTGTAACTGTAACACACAAACACGTGCACACCAAGCCACAGATACACACAGACACACACATACATACATACATACATACATATGTACATCAGTTCTCTGCTCTGTGTTGTTGCCTATTGTTATTATTATTATTAACCGTACTGTACTATAATTAACCGACTATGTAATATCCCCTAATTTTTTTTATAACACCCCTACCCCCTATTATCGTATATACGATATGCGTAGTGTGTACGACTATGTTTAGTGAGAGTCCCTAGTGTGTAAGAGCCAAATTATTTATTTACAAGGATATTGTAGCGACCCCCTGACCCATGGCATACCCTCTAGAAGCAGAGCTGTGGAGGAGGCTTGACATTAAGGAACTGTATCTGGTATTTTGAGACTTTACAACAGAGGTCGGCAGCGTCCTCTGCACCCACAGTCGGCACATGCATAGAGTAAAAACTTCTTGTCGCTTTGGGCATTCCTATTTCTGCTTTTATGATTTTCTCTGCGTAAAATTTTATACTGCACTGAAAAAAATGCTCAACAGACTGTTTTTTTGTTTTCTGTATATTTTTAAATAAGATCGATTTTTTATTGAAAGGTACTGTAATAGTAATCACTATCGGTACAAGGAACTCATAGGGGTTGAGCGGTCTTTCGTTTTAGCTTTGCGCCTGTTGTCTGTACATTTGCGTGCCGACCTCTGTTTTACAGTCTGATATACTGATTATTAAAATGTAATTTTAAACTAAATGATATGGAAGAGCCGCCCCTGTACAACCCAAGAACCACAGTGGAGGCCCCATTGGGAAAGCCTGAATGAATATAAGAAGATTTCCTATGATCGAGCCTCTCCCCCCAGCTCTCAGATCGTCCCCTTCCGACTATTCCTTCCCAACCGACGACAGAACTTTTGCTTTTTGATTTGTTTTTGTGGATTATGTACTTTTATTATTTGAGAATCCGTTGCGAGAACCACCACCACCACCAACAACAACAACACCAACAGCGACACGTACGTAGAAATTTTTGTGACGTCAGAAATCTAAAGCAAATAACAAAAAGAAACCAAATGCAAAAACAAAAACAAACGAACACCAAACAAAAAACGAAAAACAGAAAACCGTGAATAAGGAAAGTCGAAAACAGAAAACATTTCACAAAATAAAATTATGATACATAGTAATATTTAAAACTTGAATAAAACCCAAAAAAATATAGGAAAAGTTTTAAATTTTAACAAAATAATATAACAGTAACAGTTAACTTTTGAAAAAACCGAGCAATACGAATACGAAAATACGAAAGAAATAGCAGGAGGAGAAAAGAAAATGTTCAACTATTTTAACGATAATTCCAAAAGATATAATAATAAACAAAACGAATACATAGAAATATATACATACATACATAAAACACATGCATACACACAGAAATACTTACATACAGATACGTATATATACAAACATACATACACACACATATAGTACTATATAGAGAAATCATTAACTAATTAATCGATCAACAAAAAAAACCACACACAAAAGAAAAACCAATTGTTCAGGTCAATAACTGCATTTAAGCCGGAAAGAGAAGGATAGGGGAGAAGAAGAAGGAGCACGAACGAAACGAAATGAAATGAAACGAAACGAATAGAAAAGAGAGAGAGAGGAAATCAAATGAAATGAAATGGCGAATCCCTGTTAGGCGTTAAACTAAATGAAAAATGCTCTTTTTTATATACGAAAAATATATGTATTGTATGTATGGAATATTAAAAATATACACAATTTACAGAAATTGCAATTAAAGAACAAACACACACAAACGCAAACACACACTCGCACAAAATCCATATACATACACACAAATACATACATATATAGCGAATTGAAGAGCAAAAGTGAAGAATAGGGATAGAAAAATCTACACACACCAGCCATTGAGCGATCGCGCGGGCGAGCGAGCGAGCCAGCGTCTAACTGTTATCGTCTCTCACTATCTTAATATCTGCTGCGCCAGCCAACCAACGGTTATTCTCTCCTCTCCAATGTAAACCACCTGAGCGCTATCGCTATCTCTCTCGCTCCCTCGCTTCTTAGCTCTGAAGATCGATCCCCCCACGAACCATGCGTGTGTGTGAGCGTTTTTCGTTTCCCGTTTTTCCATTGCAAAATGTTTCAGAAAGTATGTAGTGTAGCGTAGTGTAGTGTAGTGTACGAGTAGTGTATTGACTCCTAGCGGTTAAGGCCAAAGTATGTTAGATTTAAAAAGGAGAAACAGAAAGGAGGAACAGAGGGAGGAGATACCAAAAATATTTGCAGACAGGCAGGCATTTACTTGTAGCATTTAAAAACTTACATTTTACACACACGAAATATTCGACGGCGCAGAATGTGGGATTAATTCTTAAATACAAACTAAATAAAAGGCAATTATACACAGATCGTATATAATACAGAACGGGATGGATATATGTATTCTAGGATATAAGCAGTGTGTAAACAAAAAACGGGTGCTTTGACGATGTTTAAGCCATACCAAAACGGGAAACTAGTGCACTTTTTTTTCTTAATTTAACGAAAGAAGAGGAGAATCTTAACAAATGATATTGCAATGTAGTGGGGGATAAGGATAGCATAGTCCCAAATCGTATCTAAAGTAAACGAGAAAGTAAGACAAATTTTAGAGAAATCGGTTTTTACACACACCACACAGAAAAGTATTCGTGTCATTATCCTGGCCCCTCACGTCCCATCCACCATCCTTTCCCCCTACAGAGCGATTTGTGAAAAAGAGCAACGCAGCAGATCAGATCCTGTTGAAACATTTCAGTGCATATTATATAATGCATCTATACATATATAAATAATATATATAGTATATATATACGTATATACATATAAATACTTGATTACGGTAATCCAAATATAAGTCTGTAAATTTGTTAACATTTCTAAAAGCAAAAAAAGACCTCCACGAAACAGGATACACGAATGGATAGAACTCGTGTATTTGTGTGTTTTTGAGGCGTCTCTGTAGTTGTAGTTAACGGAATTACAATTATACACACACACACATACGAATACAAGCCTCTCTTGAATCATCTAAGAAGAAAAACCAAGAAACCAAAATGTGTGAATTATACAGTAATGATGTATTCATTGTTTGATTTATTGAAAACGAATCGAAAAAAAGAAAACCAAACAATTGTTGAAAGCAGCCGCTTTAAAATCAAAAAAAGAAAAAAAATAAACAAATGAAAGTAATTATATAACAGTTGTGAACAAATTATATTTACATAGCGAATAATGAATAAATTGCATAACAATTGATTAAAATACAAAAAAGGAAATGTCTTCTGTAATTTCTTTCTTGCGTTTTGTGGCATTTGACCATAAAAATTGATTGAAATAAAAAAGTAACGCTTTCTGTAATTTTTGCGCATTTTTGGGCAAAGTGCTAGTGCGTTTCACTCTATTAACACTATCTGGCAGCCCTTTTAGACGAGGCGTTAGTGCATTGGCTAAATCGTCATCTGGCAACGCTTTTGGCGACGCGAAAAAACTAAATTTGTACTTGTTGGACCTGACAACTGAAAAAATGGCCATGAAAACGCTAGAAGATGTTAGCTTCGATTGGGACTTAATGATAGAAGAGTGTGAAGAATCCGAAGACTCCGAGCAGGAGTGGGTAAACTCGATAATAGTAGAAGAACCCGAAGAGGAGTTCGCAGAAATGACGGTGCATCAGGACGAAGCAGAACAGGCTGTGGATGACCCTGGAGACTGGACGGTGGAGCAGGAGGAGGAAGAATTAGAGCCCGGAGAGTGGAGACCAGATCCTTGCGTTCCACCATACCACCTGCCCTGGGTATGTACACGCTGTCCTGTGCGGTTCGCCAGCCACGAGAAGCTTATCGCCCACAGACGAACGCATCGGCTAACGCGAAGGGCCAACCGTCCGCCGCCGTCCATCTTCACGTGCGAGAAGTGCGGCAAGGAGTTCAAGCGCCGTCGCTGGCTTGACGATCATCTGCACACCCACACCGGCGACCGGCCGTACGAGTGCACCGATTGCGGGGCACGTTTCGCTCAGAACAGCAACCTTACCGCCCACATCCGGACCACGCACCTTAAGGAGGCCCTGCACCAGTGCCCCAAGTGCCCCGATCGCCGTTTTACCCGTCGGCGGCTGCTCCAACAGCACCTCAAGACAGTGCACCAGAAGCTCCGCGACCTGATCTGCGAGCAGTGCGGCGCCAGCTTCTCGAACCCGGCCTACCTCAAGAAACACATGCTGGACCACGACAGCATCAAAGCCTATGGCTGCCACATTTGTGGGAAACAGTTCGGCCGGCTCGAGAACCGAAACTCTCACCTCTTTGTCCACAGCACCCGTAAGCCCTACATCTGCACTGTGTGCGGCACAGGCTTCTCGAGAAAATCTCATTTGGTGCAGCACATAGAATTTAAAAAGCATCCCAATGAGGTTATCCAACGGCAGAAGCCACACTTCAGCGACTTGCTCTCCCAGTTTACCCGCAAGATAGATACCGAATAGAAGAATGGATTAGAAGCCATCCGGCTTGTGCGACATATCCGAGATATAAGATTATTCTAGGTTAGTATTCGTATCCTTTCTGGTCATTATCTTTTTAATTATCACTACAATTATCCTAGCCCTTAAGATAGCGCTTAAAAGAGAACATTTTAAATGAATTTTAACTGAAGAACAAAATAACTTAACTAGAATAACCCATCCACATTGCATGCTACACTCATAGTATTATTATCGAAATATGTATGTACATATTACATGTAAATCGAATGCTCAAATACAAGGACCGGAACATTTTTGCTAGGCAGATCTAGCTCGCAAAGTCCGTTTTTGTTAGCAGAAGTTTGCAAAGCACAGAACCCGTAAAGTATTATACATATGTACAGTGGCGAGCATGCATCACTTTTCAGATTTCAGGGCTGCGATCTCCGATATGGGGTAAGCATTAGTCTATCAAATTAGGTCTATCAAAATGAAGATAATATACTTTCTCTATTATTCCATCTATTTTAACCAAAGCGTCCATGATTAACCATGTCGCCGTTGCCAGAAATGGAGCTGTTTTTTTTTTTCGCATATACGAATTTTCGCCAAGGAGGAGTGCACTCATTCTGAGAAATCTGAAGATGCTTGTTTTTAAAAACTTTAGCAGCTTAATTTGTATAACATTGGGAACTAAAATTGGTGTCCGTTCCACCAAGGCAAGACTTTGAACTGGTCTTTCATAGGTACTCGTACTTCATAGGTATATTGAAGTACGCTACTACATATTTACCTTGTTATTATATCTTCGTCTGACTGACCTGAGAGTCGTTCGATGAAATCAGATTATCGTCTGGAAGATATTAGGCTTTCAAACTAAATTTTCATAATTTTTGCGGTATTTTCTCCCGAAATTTTGATTTTAAAAACTTGGGAAAACCCGAAAAATTCGGCCTGAATTTCGGTTTTAGATAGACACATTAATTAGGCGTCGCTTACGGTATCGTTGGTAAGAATCAATAGATAAACTAAACGGCAAACCTTCACTCTTGTCAGAGTGGTTTTTATTAAGGGAGCCCGAAAGTATGCTACTATTATTTATATTAAAGAAATTTATATGCAGCAAATAGATACATAAATAAATAAAATATAGCTCTAATGATTGCATTTTTGTGATTTTTGATTCTTCGACTTTATTAAAAATAAAGCTATTTTTCTTCGTCACAATACGTTTTAAATATTATTTAATTAACGATATTTGTATACATTTTCATCACCTCTGAAATTGTGCACACTCCCAATGCAGTGGGTGAGAAAATGAGAACAGCACCATGGAGTTTTTGCGTCACGCGTTGTCTGTGAAGAACGGAATAATCGAGATGGAATCAATATAGTAATATATTTAGTTGCCATAAGGACGATAAACTATTTAAGAGAAAAACTCAATAGCTTCTAAACTGTTTTTGGATTGCGAATGAAAAATTTGAGGCAACATGAAAGGTTACATATGCAAGCAACTGCAAAATTTCTGAAAACAATATTCCGAAATCATTGGCTATAGATGACTCGAATGCTGACTTACGAGGATATAAAGGACCCAATTCGAATGAAAGACTTTCCTATCCGATAGACCTTGGAAAACTGTTTCTCTGAAGTGTTTTATTTACACCAAAAGCTAATCAATTCTGTGCTCCCAGGTGTCCTAAATAAGCTGAGCCCTGTTTTAAAAGATTCTTGGATCATTGGAGTTTTCAGAATATAATAGAATATGCTTCTGGCCTGCTTTTTCTCCTTGAGGTGTACAGGGAGTTCCTTCTTTGCTCCCTCTAGAGAAAGTATGTATCCTCTTTCTCTTGCCGGCTATATTTGGATGCACTGTATCCTCCGCGACCTTTGCTGATTTCTCTGCTGATCGCTTCCATTCGCTGTGGTACTGGCCCAGCAGAAGAAATGGTGGGAAAGAGAAATGGGAAAGAAAGAAATGATTCAACAACAGAAAATGTTACCACATTCGAAATAACAACATGAACGAGTTGAAATGAAAAGTGAATGGTCGTTGTCGTCCGCTGCTGCTGCACTTTAATACCGATACCGAAGAAACCTCAACCTGCCGCAACCTGCCACAACCCCACAGCCATTTCATTTTATTTCTGCCATATCCCCATCCCTCCCTTTTGGAGTGCGGAGTGCGGAGTGTGGGTAAAAATTAACAAAAATCAGGCGTAAAAGTCATAAATAACAAAAGCGATAATAAAACCCATGGCATGGTGAAACAACAATAACGATGAAATAGTATAGTATTTAACGCCTTTTAATACACTCTTGCAAAGGGTATTATTATTTTCCACACATGTTTGGGAACACATGAAAAAATTATTGTTTTCTCATTCCATGATTCCTACTTAAATTCTTTTACATTTCCCTCACAGAAGAAGATCTTTCCTATAGTAGATACATATATGCATACATATGTACATATAATATATGTAGTTGATTTGATTTTGATCAAAAGTTGCTGCAAATGTAGAGATCCAAATGCCTTTAAAAATATGTATTCCAGAATTCTGATATTTTCCGCTCTGTATGCGGAATGATATGGGTTGCATTATGCTTAGTTTCCACTATATATATATATTTCCATTCACTTAGAAACGTTTTCAATGTTCTGTAATGGCTTCAATGGATTCTTGTTGTGGATATATTTGATTACTTTTGGTTCCTTTATCGATTAGAAAGGGTATTAAAGATTTCGGCGAATTAATCTACTTTTTCTCTGCTAATGTGTGAGACCCCCCTCTTGAGATCCAACTCTGGTGAACTTTTGTCCAAATTTCGCACATAATTTGGGCAGCAGCAGCAAGCTGCAGGCAATCTACATTGATCGATGGAGATATCGATCGGTTATCGATAGCTAACGAGCAGACCCATAAAGCACGCTCTATCTCTCTATCTCTCTGTCACAGCGAACACCAGCGGAGGGAGGGAGGGCATTCGAAAACTTATCTAATTTATTGTGGCAGAGATTTGCCTCCCTGCCCTTTTACCTTACTTTTGTTTTGTGCTTGAATGAACTTGTCGACACAGAAACGTATAGAAAACACAGAAAAGATTCCAATGAAAGAAAAACGAGAATGACAAAAGAGAGATAAAAAGATGGGAAGAGCTGCGGAGGGCTAGAGTTCAGAGTTGCGTAACTTTCACGCAGCTTTGACCCTGACAAAATCTCTTTGAGATCTTGAGCATTTGGTTTGAGTCACAGTCACAGTCCAAGTCACGTCTCAGCGAGCGAATTCTGGCCGCTTCCGGATTTGACCGGATGTGGCGGCTCAATTATGCTAATGAACGTGGGAGAACCCCCCAACGCAAGAGCAGAATAAGCCAGACAGAAAGAATCATGGCTCTATCCCAAGCCTCAAGTTCATCTCAAGACCAGCGCAGTGGGGGCCCGTTCCCATCATTCCAACTGTCATCCTTTCACTTTCCGAAGTCCAACTCCGACTCCGACTCTGAACTGGGTCAGCGATAATGGCATAAGGATCAAATGCCACAACTGGTTGGCCGAATTATGCAAGAGTTTGGCGGCAAGGGAGAGGATGATTAAGTGCGTTTTGACCATCCATTATATTCAGAGACAACCAGTGGAGAGAGGATTACACTGGAATGGGAAATCACTAGGGAAAGATCTGCAGTTGGAATATCTATCCATGGTTGTTCTCTCTCTTTCGCTGACATACTAATCGAATTACTCCGCACGGAGAGTATGGTCTGGCATACTGATTAATGTATACAAATTCGAGAAGAGAACTATGAGACTACGAATATGTGGTATGTGGATACATCATTTGGAATTTAGATTAGGTCAGTCTTTGGCGGTAAAACTTTCATCTTCTTCGGATCGTGATCATAATTCTAGCTTTATTCGTTTAATCCCATCATAATCTTATGATGATCTTGAGGATATATGTAATTCTAGCTTTCATCATTATGAACTCTCGATTTCTTATCTTTTAATTGAATGCAAGTCAATTCTCAGAAGCTTTCGCTTGATTTCACAGCGGACTGGATTGGTAGATCCCTAAAATAGTGTCGAGGATCAATTTTAATAGGTACCTATGAAATCTCACCTAGATGGAGACCACTCAATTTCTCTTCCGCTGCTTGTTAAATGCAACAGCAGCAGCAGCAGTTCCACAAGCAATCGCTGTGATCGCTGTCTTCGTCTAAGCTAATTGGCCATGCCACAGGCGTTCCAGAGCCCTGGCACTCCACTCCCACAAAAAACCACTACACTCAGCTCTGCTCTCTTCTCCTTTCTCTCCTTTCTCTCAATAGTTGTTATTTCTTGATATAGTTTCTCGCATCAATTCAAATCACAATTCACAAAATTTCGAGCAAGCGAAATCCGTAATCAGAAATCGAGCTACGAGAAATCGTGAATCGTTGGATGTGCCCTGCATTTTAAGCATCTGGAATCTGTCCAGCTTTCCAGCTGCCTTCTTGGAAGGGCACAGACACTTCCCATCCAAGAGAGTGGAGGGGGCGTGGCAGCATTTACGTTTTCCATTTCGTTTTTTATTATTTCGATATAAAAAAAATTACAATAGATTGTTGCGCTTTGAGCTCTTAAAAATAGTTAAATAATTTAATGATATCCGTGGGTGGGCACGGGCGGTAGGTAGGTGGCCTCCGGCTCGAAAATGGGCGTGGCCGAGTCCCCCGAGTGGCCTGGCGCCCCGTACAGCACCTGTGGTGAGGGGGCCTGGTAGTCGTATCCCGACGATGTTGGGGGCTGCAGATACTGATTGCTGGGCGTGGCATACTCATAGCCAGACCCGGAGCTGGGCTCGTGCTTGGCCCCCAGGAAGGCGCTGGGCTTGAAGGGTGCCTTGGACAGCTCGTTCAAGGAAATATCATTGGAATGATGATGGCCACCGCTGTTGGACAGCACATCGGTGTGCAGGGCCTGCGGCTTGCTGGCCGTGTAGCTGAAGTGGCCCAGACCCTTGTGGCCCAGCGCATAGACGGGCGTCTGGTGCTCCTCCGCCGCCTGCTCTGCCTTGTGCTCCTGCTCTTCCAGCACCTGGACCTGCACTTGATCGGGCAGCGGGTGCTGTGGGTGTTGCTGATGCTCATAGCCGGGCAGCAGCGGAACTCCGTAGCTGCTCAGAGGTGGGGATTTGCCAAAGCCAATGCTGGGCGCCTCGTAGCTGTAGCCGGAGGTCTCCTCTCCGCCCAGATGATGCTCCAGTGCGGGATGGGATGATGGGGCGTGATGGGGATATCCTCCCAGCTGGGCTCCTCCATGGCTTAGACCTAGAGCGTGGCTCAGTCCCTGCTCCAAGGCATGCTCCAGAGCGTGCCCGTGGCTGGATCCGTGCTCCAGAGAGTGCCCGTGGCTGGGTCCATGGCTCAGTCCATGACCAAATCCGTGACTGAAGCCGTGACCAGCTGAAGAGTGCGCGGGGGAGATGGCATAGCTCGGACGGGCTCCTGCACCTGATCCTCCGTGATGGCTGCTGTGAGAGTACTCAGGGCCGGCTACCAGATAGGTGCTGCTGGGCTTGTGGCCTCCCAGAAGATTTAGGTAGCCTCCTCCAACGCCTCCACCAGTGGATCCATGAGAGGAGTACTTGTATCCCAGGCCAGAGCCAGATCCTGACCCAGATCCGTGTCCCTGTCCGTATCCATGACTATATCCGTAGCTGTGGCCATGTCCATGTCCGTGACTTGGGCCGTGTCCATGGTAGCCATGGCCATGTCCTGATCCGGATCCACCGCTCGTCTGCACAATGTAAGTCTCGACCTTGGGCCCCTGATGATGGTGTCCACCACCGCTGCTGATGTAGTGGGGCCTGCCATGGGAGGAGTGCCCCCCATAGTGGTGTCCTCCGTAGCTCTCCAGAGTGGTATCCGCGTGCCCGAAGTCGTAGCCGCTGCTGGACGAAAGACCATTTCCGTGCAGGCCCGAAGCGTACCCGAAGCCCGTGTCGTATGAGGAGGAGTGGGAGGGTCCAGGAGGCAGGTACTTGTGCGAGGGGCCGTGGTAGAGGCCGCTGCCGAAGCTCAGGCCCGCATCCCGCTTCAGTTTGGTAGGCGTGGCGGATGGGGTGGAAGCCTGCTTAGCGACGGCATCGGTGGGGGCTGCGGCATTGACGAGCAGAACGCAAAAGCAGCAGCTGAGCAAAGCCACAGCTAACGGGATTCTTCCAAACTGCATTCTCACGGGCACAATACCAAAAGAAACAGCAAAAAAATTGCAAAAAAAAATTAAGTTATCCTTGGAGCTTGGTTCTCTATCTCTCTCTCGCGTATTCCACAAGTGTCGCGCGTCGCAGTAGCCAGCGCAATGTTGACGACCTCTGCGACGGCCAACCCTTTTATACGCGCTCTGTCTCGGCCGCTGCCAAAGCCCCAGTCACAGTCACAGCCACGACTCCAACTTGGACAGCGGCTCAGCGGTAACTGCGACGCCAACTGCGCCGACGCGCAGCGATGCGAAAAAAGTTTCGTCTCTCCTCTCATTCGCACTCCCTGTCGGCTGCGACTGCTTTGCATACGCAGACGCAAACGAATGTTTTCGGTTTCGGTTTCGAATTCGGCTTTGGTTTCTTCTGCGCTCTGCTTTGTGTCAGCCCAGCCGCTGGCAGAGGGCGGAGCGGAGGTCCCTCTTACTCTCACTCTCGACGCACGCACTGTGGGACAGGCAAGCAATGTTTCCGTAATGAGTTTGATTTGAATGAATGCCGCGTTATAACAGTCCTAATGAGAGCTTACTGTATTGGGAAGATGTACTGGGGCAGCAACTACTGTACTGTAGCTGTGCTGTAATGTCAATTTTCACTTTTCCTTTTGAAATATGTGTTCCACTATTATCTGTGATTTGTCCCCTTGTGCGGAGTGGCGGAGACCTGACAGCGCCACTCAAGTTCAAGTGACACTTTTTCATATCACATGTCACGAGCTGCCCTTTGGCTTGCTCCTCCATCCCCCACTGCACCCCTCACCGCGCGGGCAAGGTGTGTGTTTTCCCAGGTTCCCTGTGAGACGTTTAGGTCCCTCCACTCCCGCAGCTGTCACCCCCTTGACAGAAAAGCAACTCGGATTATGCGTAAATTGCATTTAATTTACAGTTACTCGTTACTACCTGTGCCGCGAAAGCCACTCTCTTCCCTCCATACTCCCCCTTCTTACTCCACGCTCCATAATCCACTCTTATCTCTCTGCTCTCCGCTCTTTTCACCAGTTGTAATTGTTGCTATTTTTCAGCAACGAAAATTCAGAAAAGAGATATGTTTTCGATTTTGTAATACGATGTACGGTATGCAAAACGGAACGGGATCTCTGCGATTACATCTCTATGGGGAGGAAGTTATGGATTTCATAAAATCTGATCTTAAATTTACATATCTTTAAATACAAAAAAAATTTGAATGAATTTGATCAATTAAAAACCAAACGATCTGATCAGAGAATGTATCTATTAAGCTCTTATGAGACAATTCCGCATCCATCTGAAACTCCGATCCCCTTTCTGGCACCACTCTTCCGTGTGGCAAACTCCAATGTCCCAGGGCTATTTGCTCTGAAGCTAATGAAGATCGAGGACTTCATTAGGGGCCCTCCAAACCTTCCGATACATCAACCATGCTAAAAGAGCAGATGGAATCTCGTGTACCATTTGTTAGCGTTTTGGTTTTCGTATGTACATATACCCTTTCAGAGGGTGAAAATCATAGATAGAAGGTTTAGATCGGATCATTATTATGGCCAATATTACTTATTCTCTCTCTTTCCCACACACACTTTTCCTCGTTCAGTGTGTACCCTCTCGCGGAGGCGAGCGAGAAAACAACAGAGTATTGGGTAAAAGTATAGAGCCGCGGCCCTTGTCGCTCGTTTTAAATGCCATTCAACAGAGATCAGCAGAGCATTTCGTAATAACTTTATACCGAAGAATTTCCTTGTATCAATGTGCTAATAGTAAATGTGAAAAAAGTAGTAAAGAGTATTCCGGGCCTCGATCTCTCGCAGATTTAAATATTTCGCGTATGGTTTTTGTGCGATTCTTCTGGTAGCGTCTCTGCCTCTTTGGCGGCGCTTTTGTCTCTTTTTGTGTGCCGTTTCTTTCGTTTCATCGTGGCGGGTCGTGTGCCACAGCGCGGCGCTTTTAGTCGATGTAATTGCCTGGCACCCGCTGCCCTTGCCTTTGCCACTGCCTCCGACCCAACATCAGCTGGGTTCCCACTTCTGTGGCGCGTTGCGCAATCGCACCACCAAGGTCACACCTGCCGCCACGTCGATCGAGATATAATTTCGCCGATTTGCTACTTGTGCGTCTGGGCTCTCGTTTTCGTCTTCGTGTTCGTCGTCGTCGTCGTCGTAATTGAGGCATTTGAAAGCGGCAACAAATTGCCAGAGATCCGAAGAGATCCGCCCATGGTAAAAGTCGGCCACCAGACGCCTCCCCATTTCCCCCCTGTCATCTTCCCATCTCCCCACTGCCTTCTGTGGGCGAGTCATCGGCAGAGATTACATGGCCAGAGATTGGATTTCTGTGTGGGAAGACCTTTCGAATCGATTGTCTAACAGTGGCTTTTGGGGGGCTTCTACTTCTTTATTCGTGATTAATGATGGGGAGCTCTATGATCTAAATAGGTTGTACAGACGGCCAGGTGATAGGTAGAAATAGGATCCACCTCTTTCTGATTCTCTGGCTGGCGCCTCAAGAGATCTTATTCCTCCTGCTGCCTGATCCTCGTCTTCGGCATCGGCATCGGTATCGTCATCGTCTTCCGTGTAGCCCGCAAAGGGAGAGGGCCTGAAAGGCAGGCTGAACCTACCCTGAATAGGCGGTCCTTTGTGGTCCAGGAACTGCATCTGTGGCGTAAAGAGACCCTGCTGCTGCTCCTGCTCAGGCTTCCGGTGCTGCTCTTGCTGCTGCTCCCGCTCCCGCTGGACAGAAGGGAAGGTCTGTGGACCCATGTAGCCGGGACTCAGCTGCGAGAGGGGCGTTTGCTTTGGAATGGACGGCACCAGCGGACGCCAGGGCATGGAGTACAGCCAGGCGGGGTATGCGACCTGCTGCTGATGCTGTTGCTGGCCCTGCAACAGAGGTAGGCACCCGAGCAGCGCCAGGATGACGGATGACAATGACATGCTGGCCATCGATCTCCCGGGCGAATGGTGGCCCTGGCCCTGGCACCCAGTGGATATATATGGGCGGAATGACCGTTATCCGATAGCCATGGCTCCGCTGAAAAGTGATATCTTTCTGGCACCGCTTCTTCCTCTGTGTTGCGCAACTTGGAATCCAATTCCATTCCCTTTACCTTTCCATCTGCTCTCAGAGGCTTCCCCCGCATCCCCCATCGAATTCCAGCTAATGACGCTCTCTCTCTCTCTCTCTCTCTCTCTATTTATCTCTCTCTCTCTCTCGCGTTTTGCTGAAACATAATTCTTGTTAAATGATTTTTCGGCTCTTTGGGTTTGCGCAAATGATGTTGCAACATCCAAATTAGTTGCCTCCAGAGTGGCTTGATCAACAATCCATGTAACTGAGATCCACCGCCTTGCCCTGCCCTTCGAATGCCAAATTTTCCACATGAGGGGATTCCTAGATTGCATGTGACTCTGTTGCTGCCGGTGTGGCAGATAGGCCCGATGCCATAGAGAAGGGTATCACAAATGCAGGCAGAAGTGCCTCCCTTTATCGTACAACAGTTGCAGTTGCAACCTAAAAGAAAGTCATCCGGTATATCACTCCACTGGCACCGACAGTCCACTGTCCACTGTCCACGGTCCACGGCCGCTGTCGCCCCTCATCCACCGCTTTCGCATCACCGACAGCAACATTTCAATTTTTGATGACTCGACTTGATCGAAATCGAAATCGAAGCATGAACATAACGAACAATGTGCCAAAAAGATTAACAGCACAAGGTAGCAGCAGTAACAGTAAAAAAAGACGGTAAGAAAGGTCTCCAAAGCTGTGGATACCCTGCTTTTTTTGGCTATACTGCTTTAATAAATAGTCGCAGAACAGAATTGAAGAGAATTATGGGTATAAAGAGTGCCACACATGTATATGAATCGTAGGCCTCTGATCCCTATCCTTTTATTGGTTCCTTTAAAAGTTCATTTTTCTTAAGGATCGCTCATATTATAGTCATGCAGCCAAAAAGAATACATACATGGAAAACCGATTAAATATATACATGCATATATCACGCCCTTTGCGTGACAACCCTATGGACAGGGTACGCCATCGTCGCATTGAGTTGTGAATGTATTATTTTTTTGATTACTGGCGGCTGACGTTTGGCGGCTTCCTACTGCAGCTGCAAAGAAAGTTGTCGCCGTGCCACATAAATGCTGCTGTTTTTGTTATGATTTCTGCTGCAACGCTGCAACGCTACAACGCAGCTATGGGACTGTGTGGGCGACTGCCCGTCTGTCTGGTGTCTGGGTGTATTGTTTGCTTTACCTTCACTTTTCCGGCTCTTTGCACACTCTTTTGACACACGTACCACAGCGGAAGCCCCCGAGAACCAAATCATCTCTAATTTGGATCTCTAATCGCCACATAATTCGCCACAATAGCTGCCACAAACAGCAGGCGGTACCGGCATTAATGTGGGCAAATTACAAAATTCTGGCAATTAGTTAGCCTGAATCCGGATTGACGGTGGGAATCCGCGTAATCAAATTAACCATGCTCGCATTTTGGCCAACAGACTCCCAAGGTCCAGAGCCCCCCATTTGGTGACGCCATCATTCTCTGCTCAAGACATAATTTATTGGATTAAATAATATAAAAAAAGGTAGCTAACAGATAAATTCCTGCTCAAACCAAATGCATTTCAGGTCTAAGAAAGGCAGAAGTTGAAGGCCAGGGAAAGCGATGGAAGAGGATGCTCGGACTAGGGATCTTATGGCAGGCGATGGATCCCAGCGAGTCGTCAGGGGACGGAAGGATGAGGACTATTTATAGTAGGGCGGCTGGAACTCGCGGCTGGGATGGCTCAAGGAGTTCGGAAAGGAGTAGGACGGGTTCGAGGAGTGAATGGATGGGTTAGACGAGTGAATGGTTGGGTTGGACGAGTGGCTGCTGGATTGCGGGGAAGAGCTGGGGGAGAAGGCAAAGGCACTCTCTGCGTACTGAAGATTTCCCGAGCTATGATGTTGCTGCGGCAGCTGCTGAGACCACTCCCGCTGCATGGTATGGGACGAAGGCAGCTCGTAGGAGTGCGATTGCATCTGGACATAGTGCTGGCTTTGCTGGTGCTGGGGAGAGCCACCCAACAGCTCCTCATGCCGCTGACTTTGTACCTGGCCCTGTCCCTGGTGGCTGGATGGTTGGACAGCGCTGAAAGGCACCTTCTGGTAGGCCTCTGGCAGGGATTGGCTCAGTAGGCGAGTGTCGAGAGCATCCAATCCAATGAAGCGATCTTGGTCCGAATAACTAGAAAGAGTATAAGCTGGAACAAGCTTGATATCGCGGGCAGGAGCAGCAACAGTTTTATGGCTGGTGGCATGTGCGAGAGCCGAGGGAAATCTATCTGAGTTGTGGCCGAGATCGGATGGCTGCCAGTGGACGCCCTGCTGTTGCTGCTGATGATCATGCTGCTCCTGCTGCTGATGTAGTGGCTGCTGCTGACGTTGCCCTTGCTCATGAGAAGATTGCCAGGATTCAGCTCTCTGAGGATGTGGCTCCTGCTGGAGGACTTGTTGATAATGTTGTCCTGGCCTGCCCTTCTGCTGCGGAGAGTATTCCACTTCTTGGTGGCCTTGTTGATGATGTGATTGGGACAGCTGCTGGTGGTACTGCTGCTCCTGGGGCTGCTGAAAGCCTTGCTCCTGCCCAACTCCATGTCCAACTCCCTGTGCTGACTGCCAGGGTTCACCTCTGTGCTGGTGATGTTGCTGCTGTCCAAATTGCTGCTCCTGCTTCCAGGAGCTGTCCTCCTGGCGATGCTGCTCCCGTCCTCCGTAGTACTGGTTGCTGTAGAGACCGTTGTAGCTCTGCTGCTGCTGCTGCTGCTGATGATTGCCACCATGGGAGTGCTCCAGGGAATGTGGATTTTGATTGCCATGCGATCCATGAGATTGCCAGGGTCCAGTGATGATGCCCGCTTCCGTGCTGGGCGGCCCCTGGGCAGGCAGATACTTGTGGGCGGGTCCGTTGTAGCGGTATCCGTCCCGGTTGTGGTTGAACAGCTGCTGATTCCTGCCCGGCTGGACGACGGCCTGGACAGTGGTCGCTGCAAAGGCGGCGCTGAGAAGGAGGAACTGCCAAAAGAGTACATCAGATGCTGTAGGAGTAGCCAAGAGGATCCAGGATCAATGCGCTGCACTTACCACGCGGAGCTTCATCTTTGGGGCGGCTGGTCGAGTGCCGAGCGAGCAATGGCAAAGCCGAGTCACGCCAAATACGTTTTATAGCCATTACTACGGGTAGGTCTAGGTCCGACATCAATTGAAATGATCTCTTGTCAGATCTGTGCGTGAGCGTTGGCCAAAATTCGAGTACACCAAAAAACAAAAAAGACTTCATTTGTGGGATGATAAATGCTGTTTGTGCCGATCAATGCCAGTTTCTCACGTAATTTGTATAACTAACGGCAGCTTGTTTACAGATGTGCCAAATAGTTCTTCCATCTTTATCCAGAAGTGCATTATGATGCCAGATGAAAATGATATGAATTTTAGTACGAGTTCGGGAATGGTTGAGGGGCCGGGACTTTTACTTTTACGACGACGCTGAAGCTGCAATCTGCTGTGGGCGTAGGCAGTCATCTCATAATTGTACGCCAAAATGTTTAACTTTTTCTCACACACACAAACACACAGACACGCACGAACAGATGTAACAGCGAGCGCGAAACACGAAGCAAAACAAAATGCAAATCACAAAGCAATAGGCGAAAACCAGATTCAAAGCCGCTTGCTGGCACTACTGGGCGCATGGGCAGCACTGGCAGATGGCGGCCAAGGCGTCGATGATCAATAGTATCGGTGGTTTAGTTCGACTCTCGATATATCGCTACTGGTCAACGATACCTGTAATTAAAAGTACGGAAAAAAGTACGAAAAACAACATGAAAACGAATTTTGGAGTGGAGGAGTATTGGTGGCAAAAATGGTTTCCTTTTGACATGAAGTCAAAGATTGTCCCATAAATGAAAGGACAAATGCACCATCATCAATATTCTGCACTATTAAATGCAAATGTTATGGATGAATATAGATCAGAGATATGCCAATATTATAGGCAACCAATCCAGCTACGGGTCGATCAATATAGACCGCGATAAATAACACAACGAACTTAAAACCAATACAAAATCAAAAATGAATAAATAAAACAATAAATAATAAGAGGTTCGCTGAACTTGCAAGCAGATCGACAATTCATAATACATAGTATATGTAGGAGCCTTCTATTATCAACAATAGCCCTGAACATGGTATAGAAATTCACATAAAGATGCCATTCGAAGTCAACTCTGATCTACATATATACATATATTATATATGATTTATACTTATTATATTTACTATTTATTATATGTATTGCATGATCTATGACATTGATAGATAAGCGTTGATATATGTACATATAAGATGACTCGAGCCTTTCATCTGCATTCAGTCTGATTTTAGTCTTTCAACGGGAATAGTCATTCAATCTAAAGTCATTCAAATATATTGGTGTCTGGTCCTTTTCTTCATTCTTCATTACTCTATCTACGGAAAAAAGCTTTGAGAGTAGTTCTTTGAGATTTCAGTGCATTGAGAAATTGTATTTAAAATAAATTAATTTGTTTGGGTATTCCGTTTCCAGCACTGTGAGATGACCCTGGGCGAAGACGATGAGCGTTGTGGCGCCATTTGCTATCCAATTGGAAAGCCAGAGGAAGGATTCAACAACAAACGACCTCAAAGACCAAATCCGAGAAAGATGTTTACATCGCCCAAATTCAGGCAAATAAACAAATGGAGGATCTTAATGTACGATTTAGCTTCAAGGAGATGCAGAAACAAGGAACAAGGAAACAAGGATCTCAAGGAAAAATCGGATGCCAAAATTAAGAGCTTGGATCAACAGTTAAAGGACAAGGAGAATATTCTGCATCTGCAGGCATACAACATATTCAAAATGGAGAAAGAAGCGAAGAGAGAGATCTCAAAAATGGAAATGCAGATTCAAGCTAGAGGCGCTCAAATACAATCAAAGGATAAATCAATTAGAGAACTTGGGGACCAAGTCAATTCTCTGAAACGAACATGCACAGGCAGCTGTCTGTCATTCATCAACTCCTAAGATGGCACCGAATAGGCCCATTCGATGTGCCGTGCAATTCAAGTGTTTCCGGATCTGGCTAGACTGTAGTACGGAAATGAGGACTTCAATAGCACTTGGAGCGACTGCAAGCAAGGGTTAGGAAACCTCCTGGGGAACTTCTTCCTGGGACTGGAAAGAATCCATCTTATGATCCTGTCACAGCCTCACGAGCTGTACATCAAACTTCAAGATGCTAAAGGAGTAACGAGCTATGCTCGTCACCAACTTATGTATATGCCTTTTCCCAAGGGTCCTGCTCGGCAGAGCTGCATAACGATAGAAAGCATCGGCCTTTGCTGTACTCTGAGCCATGGTGGCTGAGCATGCTGCTTCCAGATTGTCTTTAAAACGTGGTTGCATTCCATGCACTCCGCATTTCCATCCGTCGTGAGGTTGGTCATCAGATTCGTGAACAGCACCCTGTTAATACTATCTAGCGCGTAAACATTTTTCTAGGCGCATTGGGTGTGTGGGGTCTTGCTTCTGCCTTTTTTGCAGAAAACAATGCAATGCAAACTTAATATTTATTTTCATCATATGTATATATTTGTCTTTGGAATGCTTTGTGTACAGCTATTAGATTCATTTATTCTCTAGAGTAGACGCGTATTCCTTCATCCAGGATAGCCAGCTCCTTGTCGATTTCCTCCTTGCGGCTGCGCACCCGCAGTGTCTGTGAGGAGATGGGCATGTGGTTTAGCTCTCTGATGAGACCATCGTAGCGCTTCTGTGCGTTGTTCAAGTGGCCCACACGATCCTGCTCCGTGAGCAGACCATGACCATGACCGCGTGGACCGCCCGGATCACGTGCATCAGCAGCTTGGGGCGCAGCTTTTTCGCGCTTTGCCTTCAGCAAATAGCGCGGAGGACGCAATTGGTTGCGTGATCCTTCGCCATCGTCGTAGCGATTGAACAGCATAGATCCACCATCAAAACTGCACCTAAAACAGCCACAACAAGGTACGTGAAGATATCTATGTCTTCTGCTTTCTCTTCTTACCTTTTCAGTGCATTTGCCAGATAGAGTTCATCGGTGATGTCCTCCGTTTGTATGCCAATACTCGTGGAGCTGCTTTGGGTGCCGCAAGAAGCATCGGAGTATTCTAAATAAATGTCCGGCGACTGTACAGATCCTTTCTGTGCTTCGTCCGATGGGTTGCCATTTTCCAGGCCAGACTGTGGCATGGGCCCACGTAATGATTGATGAGAACGCGAGCTGTTACGGTTGCTTGTCAGACTGGATTCCTGGTTGTATTTTCTGGATGCTGAAGCCGGGGGTCTGGATGCCTTCGATATACGTATCTTGGAACCGTCGAGGCACAGAGCTGGCATCCAGTTGGGACGCACTGGTTCCTTGGCTGCCAGTTTTTCACTTGTTGATTTCTCTAGCAAGCGCAAGCTCAATATATTCTCAATGAGAAAGTTACGGCTCGGAGTAGCTCGCCGCTCTGGAAAAATTCCTTTCATCGTGGGTATCGAGCGAATTGGTGTGTTGGACATAATCAGTACGGAAATATGTATAGGCTTAGGAAATAATGAATATTTTGTTGAAGTAATTTCAACAGTGTCGTTGAATGTTTTTAGTTTTGATGTTCGATAACAAATATTGAACTGTCATCAAATATCAAAAAGGTGATGTGATGATATTTAGCTTATATCTTTAAGACCGTACGTTCTATTATTGCTATATTTTTTTGCTGAATATAGGACTACCTTAATGCTATGCAAATCAGTTAAAAACTTTTTAAAGATTGTACTTTTTGTTTTTATTTATAACAAATTGGCGAACGTAATCTTCAAATCAATTCAATTCGGCAAAGATTCCGACGAATTTTGCTCTCGCAGTTCCAGCGAAAAAACAAACCAGGAAAAGCAAGCGATCGTGCAGCAGTTTTGACGAGTTAGACCAGACAATTGAACAACTTAACATTTTTATTTGTACGTTTTCCCCCTTGTGTAATGTTGAAATTTGTTTATAAAATATACATTAGGTTTTCCGAAGGGCCACCTAATGACACAACGATTTGGTCACCATTGTCGGCTGGCAATGACAGTTGATTTCCTCGGCGGTAAGCAACAATTCGTCGAGAAAGTCTTTGATGGTAGTGTCTTTATCTACGCCGCCTGGGGACAATCGATCAAAGACATACTTGCAGAAGTCGTTTACGTTCTTCTGCTTTTCCTCCTGTAGTTCTAGGGACAGATGACTCGGATTAGAACGATACCACTGCGATGCAATGCCTTTGGAACTTACTGGACGCCACGACACTCCTGGCTTTGGCAACAAGCTTATCCCGCTTGGAGTTCTCGAACTGCAATATGAAGCGCTGCAAACGAACGTCGGCATCTTTGGAGAAGCCCGGCTCATTGACATCGACGTGAAAGGCGCAGTCCCCTAGGACAGCACCAGGACCTGGGTAGGGCATTGCAGTGTAGCTTCAGATGCACCGAAGTTCCGGCGGCATTCCTCGAGATATGCGCGTCGTTTGGCGATCGAAGCCACAACACGACCGTTGTGGAAGCGGTAGCTAAAGGTGCGAGCCAGGTCCTCAATTATCCCGAGGCATTTTCTGCGAGCATTGACAGTATTGGAGTTGGGCGAAATGTGGAATGTGTAGCATTATTCATACCCTTCCTCGCGTAAGGAATAGATCCCTGGCAGTTGATTGTTGAGCTGCGCATCGCGCAGACTTCGGGCCAAACAGCTGATCAGATCCTCCGCCAACTTCAGCTGAAGCGTCTGAAGACAAAGCCTGTATCTTAACTGCCTGCTCGTTGTAGTGGGCCAAAAGCTGGGCCTGCAGCTTCTGTTCCACCATGATGTGGAAGTTTTTGCGAACACGGTATCCTCGCCACCAGCTGCTGATGGTGGTGACCGCAGCCACTGTTGTGGCCACCTTCTTCCGGCAGAGCCATCCCCGGACATGGCGCTGAATGGTCCGCGCCGACTTGAACTGTTTGTAGTCCAGCAACATGAAGTCCTCGCTGATTCGGTGGGGAGACTCGACTTACCGATCCTGAGACGTGCTTCTTACATCATTGCAGTTTTCCGAGCACGACGATTGCACGGGTTGCTCGAAATATTGCGATTTCAACGACACTGCGTCTTCGAAATATACTACGCCCACGAAATGTGTTTTTTGTATTTTGTTTGAGCTCATTTTGAACTGTCGATGAGTAATGTGATTTTATGACAGAACTTTTAGGCCTTGTTTGCCTTGTTTACGAAAAGTTAAGGAATTGTACTTCACTTGGGGTCGGATCTGCGTAGTCCTGACTGCAGCGAAAGGCGATTCAATCGGACCGCTGACCGCATCTGCCGGAAGTCTTCCTTTTTTGGCATCCGATAAAAGTCAAATTAAAAGCAGCATAAAAACCCCCACTTGGCCCATAACTCGACGCACCCCAGAGGGCATCCCACTCCCCGATTGTGGCACATCCAGGTCGGATTTCACTTTCCCGAGAAGCTCATGCCAGAGCACTCCACTTCGGCGGCAGAGCCTCCAATCAGAGCCGCAGTCAAGCTGTCACTCAGTCATCAATGCGGATGTGGATGTGTCTGCGGTAGTGGCAGAGTTCCCTTCAAGCGCATCTGCAGCTTAAAGGATTTACATTGAATACAGAATGTTGATACTTCATATCAGTTTAGTATCTCCCCACAAGGAGAGTCTTACTCAAAAAGAAAGAGGAAAAAAAGATGGCGAGTGAGAGAATAGCGACAAACTCACTGTGAAAATCTTCGATTTCCATAAGGGAATTTTCCCTATGCACACAACTGCCTGGAGTCGAATGGAGAGAAAGTAGGCAGTCGCGGATTACGCCAAACCGGGCGTCATATACATACATACATACATATGTACGAGCACTCCCTCCTGACCTCCTGCCCGCAACATATCGTCGGAGTTTTGATTTGCTAATGGGCAACATGTGGATTTTATAATAAGTTGGAAAATGCACTGAGGCACTGAGCTTGTGTTTTGTTCTCCCTCTCCGCCAAAGCCAAAGCCAATGCAGCTTAAAGCGTCCGTCCGTCCGTCAGTCGATGATTTAGTACCCAGATGGGGACTGCCACTGCAGTGGAATTTCATGATGATTGGAGTTGTCACGACAGGAAAGTGTCACGAACGCAGCAGCGCAGCTCGAAAAGAAATACTATTTGATAAGGGTAATGGGGTGACGATGTGATATATAAAGTCTGAGCAGTCTGAGAAGACAAGCCTATAAATTGTATTCCAAAGATATCGGTTTTCAGATGAGAATTTCCGACAAAATGCCCACCATGCTAAAAAAAAATAAATTAAAGTCAAAAAAAAAAAGATTTTCATATACTTTTGTACCGATAATGTTTCCCCAATGTATAATAAGTTGACTAATTTAACCAGTTGACATATAATTTCATTAACTTTGATCAGAAAACCTATTTATATTAGCAAACGCTAAAATTTTCGGTAATTTTTGGTATTTTTATAGTCATTTTTCATACAGTTTTGTGATAGTGATGGAATGGAAAAGCTCATTCTCGGGTTTGGTGGTGGCAGATGACTTCTGGCCATGTCAGGTACTTCTGCATCATCCGTAAACCTGCCACCATCGGCTAAAAGGCGAGACTTGATAGTGTGGAAGTCACAAAGGAGAAAGTGAACGATGTCTTGCTCAGTGCTAGTGAATCAATTCCTAGGGATGAGACTAAACAGCAGTAGCGGATGCACCGAGACTCGAAATAGTGATTCGATGGTCGTCTGGGGTTCGGTGGCAAATGATAACGGCCCACGCTCTGTCTGGTCAAAGAGCTCGACTACGCCAACGCTGACTTCATTGAGTACTGCGGGATGTAAAGAAGGTAGAAGGTAGAGTCCCTCGCCATGCGGGGGCGGTCGTCTCCGCCAAGTCTATTTATGACTCGCTGCTCCAGTTGAGAACAGTGGGCTACGAGCTAGGCACCCGGGCCAGAATTTATGGAATAAATATTACTCCAACCGGCCGACTTTACCTGGAAAATTTCTTACAATACAAGTACATACTTATGTATGTACAAAATTTGACAAATGTTTAGCCAGCCAGAGTCCGCTCTGGAAGTTGTTTGATTATCCTATTACCAACCGGACTTACCAAAAATGTTGTTTATAAAGGTAGGTCTTATGGTATCAAAATAACTGATGTGATATTAGGAAAGATTGCCGTCGACTACCCTTAAATGTAATCCGTTGACTATGCCTCTAAGGGGCAACATGCTAAAAAAAGTGCGTCTTTAACATTACCTCCATGGTGGATACACAGCTGCATCGAATCCCTTGGAAATGCCCGACTCTCTCAAGAACAAGGATCTTGTTAATACATATGCAAGACGCCCACGACTAAGTGCAATTTCCTCACAATACATATACTTAAAACACTGTAAAACACTGCGGCTCTTACACAATGGTTTGGGTAAGTTTTACATACTGCAGAGTTTGTCCAGTATATGTATATATGTATGTATGTACATATGTGTATCGTTAATGATCCAGATGATGCTACCTTCCACCTCGGACGAAATGCTGCTGATCTGAAAGTTGCCACGATCCGAAGGACAAAGAGTGGCCATTCATTGGAAAGCCCAGAAGGAGCTTTCGACGGGGATTTTGTACGGGATTTTCTTGAGACAAAAATTAGGTTGTATGTAGAACTGGATGGGTGTGACCTTTCACACGGTTTTTCATTCGTGTCGATACAATGGCTATACCAGAATGTATCACGGGTCAAAGTTGAAGTTTTCTACCATTTTTATTGTTTCTCCAACTTTGTGACTGACTGATTCTGGTCCCAATAAACCATGGATGGTTTATGGAATAGAGCTGACAGCTCTGATTCTCAGAGATTGCTCCTTTCCAGATTCGGATATCTGCTGATTTTTCAGACTCCCCTGCTTAACGACTGGGGTTAAACAATTTTTCCAATCTCGCATTTAGTATTCGTTTATTACTGGGTAATTTGTTTGCGCTTTTCTAGTATGCTGACAAGACCCGGTTGTTTGGGACCGGGTCCGGGCAGCTGGCCGTAAAATAAATAATCATAAAATACTTAGAGTAACTAACAAAAAAAATACATTCAACAAACAACAAAATGTTGCATAAAATCAGCTATGAGAGGGGGGGAGGGGGATAAGGGGAGCACTACTTTTTGGGTGGGGGCCTCAGGGCGAGACTGGCCTCCAGATCGCCACCCGCACTGGCGGCGCTCGTCCGCAGCTGTTTCTTGCCTGGAATCGGGTGAACATTGCCACCGCCTCCACCGCTGGAGCCGCCTCCGCTGCCGCCCCGCTTGCCACGCTTGCCACCGGCGGGCAGTGCCCCTCCCGAGGAGCCCTTATACGTGTGCTGGTAGCCGTAACCCTCGGGATTATTGTTGAACTTGGGGCTGTAGCTGTCGTACTCCAGGCTGCTGTTTATCCCACCAATCTGACCCTGTCCCTGGCTCTGAGCCTGTCCTTTGTGCTGGCCCTTGCCATGTGCATGGCCATGGGCGTGGGCGTGGCTGTGGCCGAGTGGGTGTCCGTGTGTGTGGACCAGACGCAGCGGCTGCTCCGGCCAGGGTTCATGCTCCTCCTCGTATTTGGACCCCAGCGGCTCCTTCTTCAGCAGATAGGGATAGGGATTGACTATGGGGTAACCGTCCTCCTGCGACTGCAGCTGCAGCTGCAGCTGAAGCTTGGCCTGCTCCCGTTCCTCACGCTCTGACTCCGGATCCGGCTCGGCAAAGTAGCCCGTGTAGCCCTTGTAGTCCGGATGTAGGTCCCCGGCGGCCGCTTTTAGCTTGTGACGGTACTCGTGGATCGCCCGTTCCGCTTCCGGGTCGAGTCGCCCCTTGTCCCCCTTGAACGGCAACGAGTTGATGTCGTGGTAGATCTCCGAGTTGAAATACAGTTTGTGAGGCTTCCCACCAGATCCCCGCGTGTGCTGGTGGTGATGCTGCAGCTGCAGCTCTTCCCCTGTCTCACGATCACGCTCTCGCTCCCGTTCCCGCTCCCGTTCTCGCTCCCGTTCCCGCTCCCGTTCCCGCTCTGACCCACTGACCACATGGGACAGATCGAACTCCTCGATGTTCTTGAGGGCAGCGCCATGGTCAAAGTGCTCCGTACTCTTCAGGGGCAGCGTGTACGGCTTGGAGACCGTCTTCACGGTGGCCGTCTGGAGCGGGGCGCGCGTCTTGATCTTGTAGATGAACTCGACATTGGGACTGAGCTCGTCTATGGGCAGATCGGGCGCTTGATAGGCGGTCTCCGTCTCGGACTGGAAGTGCTGCACTTGGGGCTTCGACTGGCCGTGAGATTGAGAGTGGGACTGGGGCTGGGAGTGGGACTGGGGCTGGGAGTGGGACTGGGGCGGGGAGTGCGACTGGGAGTGGGAGCTCGAGTGGAGGTGGGATTGGGGATGAGCCTTGGTCTGGTGCTGCAGCTGCTGCTGTTGCTGATGATGGTGGTGCGCCGCCGCTTGACCGCCAGAGGCATGATGGTGGTGGTAAGCGGACGGTTGCTGGCGACCCTGTCCCGGCGATGGAGTGTACTTCGGTCTCACCGTGCTACTGCTGTATCGCTTCTCATCGGACAGCGAGGAGATAGACGAGGATATTGCTGAGGCAGAGGTGGCTGAGGAGGAGGATGGAGCCGCCGAGGACACAGAAATGGAGGCGGATGCCGGCTTGTAGTACGTTTTGATGAGCGGCGGGGGCATCGACTGCGGCTGCTCCTGGGGCGTGCTCAGAATCTTGCCCTCCGCCTCCAGCTCCTTCATGTACTTGATCACCGACTTCTCGATCTGCTTCATGATCTCCGACTTGGGTATCTCCGTGGAGGCGGACACCCGCACCTTCTCCTCGGCTTCCGCCTCGAGGTTGCGGTACAGCTGCGGCGGCGGATACGGGACATAGTTGTAGTACTTTGTGCGATACTGCCGCTCGATCTCCCCCGCTTGGGGCTGGGGCTGGGACTGGATCGAGGGCTCTGCCTGTTCGTAGAGCTCGTAGCTGCGGGTCACGGGCTCCTTCTCGTACACTGGAGCAGGTGCCTGCTGCGCCTGAAGCTCCTTCTGCATGTGCAGCTCCAGGAGTTCCCGTTCTACATCCCTCTGCGGCTGTTCTGATGAAGCCTTAGTTTCCTTTGGGGCCGCCTGCGGTTGCGATTGCGTCTGCATCTGCATCTGTGGCTGTGGCTGCTGTATCTGTATCTGTGGCTGCTTATAGGCCAGCTTAATGGCATTGGCCACATACTCGGCGGCACTCTGCGAATCTTCCAGCGTGATCGTATCCTGGTGGTTCATCGAAGCTGCTGCTGCTGCTGATGCGGATGTAGATGCTGCTGCTGATGGCGCGGAACCCACCCGAATGCCACTTGCAACTGCCGCTGTGGTCGTGCTCAGACTGCTGGGATACAGAGCCTCTGGTTCGGGTCGCACCAGATTCAATTCCACCTGTCCGTAGGCATAATCTGCGAAAGGGAAATGGAAAGGGGGTGTTTCAAGTGTTTCAGCGGCTTCTAATTGAAATCTGTATTTTTGTGCGACTCTTTCTCGCTCTGGCACTCACCATTGATGGGCGCCTCTTTGGACCTGCTGTGGAGCACTGAATGGCTAGACCCCCGTCTGGTGTGGGTTCGTCCTGCGAGAGCCAGCTGGTCCGGCACAGAGTCCTCGACCAGGCTCAGACTTCCTCCTCCTCCTCCAGCTCCTCCGGAGCGGCGGCGGCTGTGGCTGCGCCCTGAGGTTCCTGCGGTGACGGATACAGCACTACACAGTGTTGACATCTGAAAGAGGGAGGTGCGCAAGGGGCGTGGCTGATCAATTTCACGGCAAATTGTCATCGAAATGCATCGGAAAAGTGCTCCAATTTGTTGTGTATACACAACACACATTTTGCAATTAAACTAATTAAATCTACTATATTTAACCGATTCACTTTCGCTTTCGTCGATCAGGGAGGGGTGGGCAGGCACAGTGGCAAAGAGGGCGGGGGGAGGGTGGTGCAACAACAGGGTGATTGCAATTTCTAAATGATTGAGTTTGGCGCATGGGGAGCTGCCACTCGCTCTCTCAGGTTCAATGGCCCCAAGATCGTTGGTCGTTTGAATGGTGGATGGTTGATGGTGGATGGTGGATGGAGAATGGAGATGTTGTGGCTGAGTGGCAGACAGAGGGGTGAGTGAAACATATTGTGGCATGAAATGATTGCGGCACGCAATTGTGTATAGCATGTGCTGTGGATCGTTGAGGATTGGCAGATGATAGAAAATACATATAAATCGCAGCTTATTATACACCCACTGAACACGTGGTTTATTCTCTTAGGATTTGGGATTCTGAAGAGAAGATCTAATCAATTCACGTCAATTTCTAAATATGAAATCATAAAATTATACAAAACAATAAAAATTAAGATCAAGTGATGAAAATCCATCAACGTCGTAGTAAATTTCATTTAACTTCTTTCCGACTCATAGAAATGAGGAATGAAAAATAAAAATCATATATGGTTTAAAATCAAGTTCTGAATCGAATAGTGAGCATAATGGAGAATCTGCTAACCAGGAAATATATGCTTCAATAGATGTTTTCTCTACTCATTTGTGTCTCAAAGAGATCCTATTGGGTCTTGAAAATATAGTACAGATATCCACTTTAAAGGAACAGTATCTATTTATGATTATAGAACCTTTCGAATGGTTTTCCCAAACACTTTATGTACCAGGACTTCCCGCAGGATTTTTTTGACACAAGCCGAACGAAACGTTGCATGTTCATCGAGATGCACTATATCGCGGCCAATAGACATTCCACGGGTATCCATTCTAGGAATCACTTTTCACAAGAAAAAAAAGCACACCTTGCGCCGGATCTCGGGGATGGGTCTTCCTTGAGGATTACTTACGAGTAACAGCAGGTAGAGGCACTGCAGGCCGCGGCTGCGATTGAATGGAGCACTGGCCATTGTGATTGTGCGTGAGCACTGCTGGATAAGGATGAGCTGGAGACTAGACCGTGGATGACGCTGACGATGCTGACGCGCTCTGTTCGCAGACATTTGGTGCGGACGCGGTTGGGTCTGTGGTGCAAGTGTTTGCGGCACGCTGCCGCTGTGCGGCTTTTATAATGATGCGGACCGTTGCAGCGGAAAATTTATGCGAATGTACAGGCCAAAGAAAAAAGCACACACACACACACACAGAGAGAGAGAGAGAAAGAGAGAAAAAGAGGGAGAGAGGCAGAGAGAGAGAGAAAAGTGTACAGAGATTAACTTTCGATGACAATTCAAATTGTAAAAATTGTAACGAGGCAATCGACGAAAACGCACTGTCGTATGCGTGATATGTACACCCATAATGACCCTCCCGATCCACCGACCCCCGGTACTCGACTCTGGGATCATGGACTACTGCTCCTCCGCACAACGGGAAAACGGTAGAACTGGTTTCTCGGCTTCAGTTTTCGACGTTTGATGGCCAATTAAGCCATAAGCCAAATAGACAGAAAGACAAGACAGTTCAATGAAATGTTTGGGGCTCGAAACGGTTCGTAATACCTGTAATTGACTTGTAAAATCCTCGCCAGCAAAGGTATTTATTGGTCTAAGCGACAGCTAATCGATCAGGGATCGGTTAACCCACTCCACTCCACCTCACTCCACTCCAGGGGCTGATATCTTTGGGTATCTGTGATACACACGATATAGCCCTGCAGGATAATTTTCATGATTTGGTTCTCGATGAACCATTCCTGGGTTTTCCCGTCCAGCTGTTTCCACAAGAGGTGCCTTAACGGCGCATGAAACCGCATGAGCAGCAGCCCCAAGGCAGGCGCATGGGATAGATGGATGGATGGATGGATGGATGGATAGATGGATGGGTGGCTGGCCAAGTGTTTGGCTTCATGGTCACTGATTCAGTGCATAATAATTAACAAGGAGTGAGGCAAAGAGTGGCTGCAAGATTTATGATGATTTTCGATCAAATGTTGCAGTTGCAAGTTGCAACCATAGAAAATACCACCAGGCAACAATGTTGATTCCAATTTCCAGATTACGAGACTCGAGGGGCATGCCCCAAAAGGATCGAATGCGATCGCTGGGAACAGAGCAGAGGGTGGAGCTGCCGATTGATTGGTTTTTTGAGAGTTTGGCTTTGAACTTTTTGGCTCACGACTTGCCATAAAATACATTTCTTTTACGTGCCCCACAGGGCGTATGATTTATATTTTAATATTCTGGTGGGAGAAGCATTCACACAAAAAGCGAAACAAACACCGCAACACTTGCCACACTTAACGCCAACGATAATGGCCGTAATAATCAAAAGCGAAACAAAGCGAAAAGCTGGCGGCGGTACCCCCCCACATGTGTGTGTGTGTGTGTGTGTGTGTGTGTGTGTGTGTGAAGATCAACAACCTGGCCAACAACCGAATGCGAATGCGATTGCGATCCATGCCCCGTTATGTGGCCAAAAGCTGCAGCCACCACAAATCCAATGGCAACGCCAGCAAAAGAGGCAGAGGCAGCGGCAGCGGCAGAAAAAGTGTCCGACAGACGTCCGACAGACGTCCAACAGACAGCAGCAAGCGCCATCGATAAACGGCCAGCAAACGATGACGTAGGCCACTCGAACAGTGGGACCAGGGATTCAAACATAAAATTATGTTGCGGTTAGAATTGTATATATGTATATATCCCGATATATGGGGAAGCTTTCATTCATTCGATTCATGTCTGGTTGACTCGGACAGCTGCGCAAGAATGGATGAAATGGATGACTATGATGATGTTGAACATAAATAGGTACATACGTACTAAAAAAATAGGTTTATTACATATCTAAGATGAGGAAAGGTAATATTTTTGTCCTAAGAGAAGGAATATTGTACAGTTCTTGCAAAAACAAATACATACGTATACAGATGTCTACTACTAGATGAGAGAAAAGATGAAAAGTATTTGCACATGAAGAGGACCAGTTAAAGTTCTTTCAAAAGTTAAAATATTCATGAAGACTTCCCCAACATTCGTACCACTGTGGCGGCAGCTACAACGCTTTGGAAAATATTTGAAAATATTACGTTTTGTGGCTGAGAGGAGACACCGGCTCTCTGGCACCATCTCTGGCAGCTGTTCAACTTATTAATTTGTTGCAGTTGTTTGGTTGGTTTATGGGTCCATTGTTGAGGGAGGTCGCTCAGATCATAACGAGAGTTTTTCCTTTCGGTTTCGGTTTCGGTTTCAGTTTTTTCTGGATTTCTGGAAGTCGAGCGGAAATAGTCGTGATTCATTAGAAGGAAGCACCGCTTCAGCTGGGAAGCGGCGGTCGATCCCAATTGAAAGTTTTTCATCGCTTTGAATCAAATTGAATCAGATGAGAGCCTAGAGCCATGGTGCCAGAGGTGGGGTCTTGGCAGTGTTCCCGGCCCCCGGCCTTCGGCAATCCGTGACAGCAATGACAACCAGAAACTTTCGATTTCCTCCATCCAGGGCGGGGCCCGGCCTGGGCACAGCTCCAAGAAGCGGACAACCAGCTGTCCGGGAAGCCGCAGATCAAACATCAACACATCAGTCGATGGGCAGGAAGACCAGAGTATGCAAATGGGGAATGCGATGGGCGAATCTCTCGACCAGAGACTACGGAAGTGGCATAGTATTTTGTGGCACTCCACTCCACTACCCGTACCCTTCTCCACTCTTCACTCTTCACTCTTCAGCCTCATGGTTTCTTTTTTAATTTGAGTGGAAAGTCGAAAAGAGACGCTGCCGCATTTCAAAATTATAGAAATTGGCACAATTTACCATCCATTGCGGCAGCTGATTATGCTAATTGTTCGCGGCCATACCAGCTGCTGATGTTGTTACTGCTGCTGCCGATGGGGATCTTTACGTAAACAGCGTTTGGCCGCAATGCTGCAACTCGATGTGTCAAGGAAGAAACGCCGCCAATTTGTCGGAAACTATGTGAAAGTCATTGGGAGTTATAGTTATTTCTGGAACTGGAATTGCTATACATTAGATCACTAGATCACTGGAGGATAAAGAGAGGAGTTACCCATAAGCGGAGCAGACACTTTGGGATCAATGGGAAATGTTGGATAAGGATCAGAAGGTTTAACAAATCAAGAAAGATCTCCTTAGGTTTGATTGACATATGTGTACACAAGCATTAGGGAGAAGCTATTGAGCCTTGACGCTTGACAGATTTTCCTGAAGTAGGAGTGCACCTACATATGTAACCAGGACCTCTACTGTGATCAGCAGAAAGATCAGGAAATCAGTAGATAGATGAAGGATTCGTGCTTACCAAGTTGTTTGTCGTTCTGAACTAGTTCCTTAATCTTAAAATATCCACATTTAGGATATGATCTCTCTTGATCATTTAGGACAAGAGAGAGAGACTGGAAGATCAGATCATCAGATCAGATCCGAAGATCAGGAAAAGAAACTTTCGAAGTTCAGATCTTTGATTAAGATCAGTTTCATATACAACGAAAAACCGGCCAAAGTGCATGATGGATTTTTGTGGATCCTCGACTGATTGATCATCGAGATCTATTTCAAAAAATAGTCTTCCCCACCCATTCCAAATGGCTTAGCAGTATATTTCCTATTGTATATTTCCATCGTGTTTCAGGTGTTTTGCGTGTTTTCGATTACGAATGCAAGCAAATACTCGTTATGATCGGCATTTAGCACTCGAGTTATTTGGAGTTTCATTTCGCCAACTGCAATGCTAGCGACGCTAGCTGGCTATTTTTATGGGTTTCCTGCGTGACTTCCGTGACTACTCCACTCCCTGCACTCCCCCTCCCCTCCCATCGGTAGGAGTGTGGATTACAAATTGATTTTTGTTACGTTTAATTATGTAAAAATATAAGTACAGATATGTAAATTCAAGAACTACATTTCGTTACAAACTAATTATTGCACACGTTTTCAGCACATTTTTGTGGTTAACAAAAAAAAAAAACCAAACAAATAACACATAACACATAATAAATGAGGATGAAAAGCTCAGGCGGTCAACGAGAAATCACTGCATACTTCTGGGCTGTGCCCTCCGCTGCCGCCGACAAGTATGCAATGGATTGATGGATGGCCAATCAGGGTTGGTTGGTGGCAGAATAAATACTAATGAACGGATTTCAGGCACGAGAAGCAACTTCAACAACATTACGATTACGATTACGAGTTAGTACTAAAAATGGAGGAGCTTTAGCCCTCCAGCAGCTGCGTCGTCTTGTACTCCACCGCCGAGCCCATCTCTGCACCGAGTTTCTCCCGCACGTACTCCCGGATCTGCTGCAGCCGCGGGTCGCCGGCTGACGCCTCGGGGTGCGCCTTGGCCGAACGTTTTCCCTGTCGCATCTTGAGGCCGTGGGCATGGTAGTTGAACGGTCGCTGAGACGGAGCACTTTCCTCGGAGGCGCCTTCCTGCTGTTCCATCTGCTGTTCCTGGTGGTGGTGGGGGTTCTGCTGCTGCTGCTGCTGTTGCTGCTGCGAGTATTGGCGCAGGGCGGGGTACATGTTGCTGTGGTGCGAATTGAATATGACCTTGGTGTGGGTGGGCCGCGGATTGTTCTCCGTGATGGGGAGACTGTGCTCCTGCTCATGCTCATGCTCCGCCTCGGGGGCAGTGGGTGGCTCTGACTCGGGCACGTAGATCGGTTGCTGTTGTGTCTGATGTTGCTGTTGCGGCTGATGTGGCAGCGATTCTCCGTAGTCCGCCTGTGGCGCAGCATCACCGTAGTCCGGCTGTGGAGCCATGGCAATCAGGTAGAGCTGTGGCTGAGCCGGGCCCTGAACATGGCCATGGGACTGCGGCTGGGCGTAGTAGAACTGTGTCTGCTGTTGGTAGCCTGTTGGCGCATAGTAGGCTTCGGGCGGTGGCTGCTCATACTGCTGCACCTGCTGCTGATGCTGCTGATGCTGTTGCTGCTGCTGGTGGCGCCCCTTGTAGCTTTGGTAGACATCGTCGATGGCCGCATACTGCACTGGTTGTGGCGTGGGTGCCAGCTGGTGGGCATAGCTCACATCGGGGTGGTAGGGTCCCTGCTCGGGGGCTCCATATTGCTGAGAGAGATCCACATGTTGCTGTTGTTGATGGTGTTGCTGTTGCTGCTGATGCTGCTCGGCCTGTTGGAGCAGGCTCAAGTACTGGGCTGCCCTGATCTCGAGGTACTGCTGCAACAGGGTCTGCAGATGGGCGGCGTACTTTGCAGGGCCTGGGATGCGCAGGACGATGACGGGCTCCTGGTAGCCGCCCTGATCGGCATGCTCCTCCTCCTGCGGCAGATCAATCTGGGGCTGCTCCAGGCCATGACTGGGATGGGGCTGATGCGGTTGGTGCTCCTGGGGCTGTGTTGGATGCGGGGCCTGTGTCTCGTAGGTGGTCTGTGGCTTTAGCTCGTAGGAGTACGACGGCTCGATGGTCACGCTGGTCACGTGCTGCTGCGGTGGCTGCTGGTGCTCCTGCTGCTCGTGCTGCTCCTCCGGCTCCTGCGGCTGGGGATGGGCAAAGCCGGAGGGAGCATAGCTGCCATAGGTATCTATTGGCGCCTCTGTGGCGGGGATGTCGTGCTGGGAATACGGATAGAACATGAACTTGGGCGGCGTATAGTCGTACCCCTGATGGGCATAGCCATATCTAAAAAAGGTTCGCATGATTAGTGTTGGGATATGAATGGTTTGGATGATTAGATGACTCACCCCAGATCTCCTTCGATCGTCCGCTTGCTGTTCTTGCCGCCACTAGCCGTGGAATTGTCCCGCTCCACCTTGATCTTGATCTTGTCCCCATGCAGTTTGAACTGCTTGTCCAGCTCCTTGATGAACTCCAGATCATCGGCGGGCAGGTTGCTAAAGCTCGCGGCCAAAGCGGGTGGCTTGGTGGTGCCTCTGGTGACTGTGCTTGGCCTGTGCTCCGTCGGCTTCCCGATCTTCACGCGTGGCTTGCTCGGTTTGGTGGTCGGGCCACTGCTGCTGGTTCCCACCCTGCCGGATGTGGTGCTGCTCGATGTGGATGTGGTCGCCGCGGTCGGCGTCTTGGTCGGTCGCTTCTTCAGCGTCGTCACCTTCTTGGGGTAGCTGGACGCCTTGGTGGGCGCCTCCGGCTGACCCAAACCGCTGGCCAGGCACACGGCCGCACTTAGAGTGCACTGCAAGACCAGAAAAGAAGAGCATTGGAGCATTAGCATCGGCTTGGACACGGGTACGAGTGGCTTTTGTCTAGCCATCGCTTTGTTTCATCTCAAGGTGAGAGACAGGGACAGAAACAGAAACAGAAACAGAGATGGAGACGGAGACGGAGGTGATCGACAATGGTCTCAATCTCAATACGACGATCTCCATATCGATGTCGATGCCGATGTCGATCGTTAAATGATCAATGCGCTGCAGCGATCAAACTCGAGTCTGGGGGGCATACATATAAAAGGTTTCACATTTGACATTTCGTCAAGTGAATGCTTGCGGTGCTTTTTAGGAGCGGTAGGGAGCAGGGAGCTGCGGCAAAGACGCGGCTAGTCATGTGGTGTTGTAATCGAATCGGGCTCGATCGCATCTCAGCTGGTTCATCATGTCTTTAGTGTTTAGTATTTTGTGTGTCTGTGTGTGTGTGTGTGTATTTAGTTTTGGCCAAATGGTGACAGATAGGTTAATGGCTTCGGTTATGGATGAGTTATAGAGAAGCTGCAAACTAATAACTGATCGATTCCGATCGATAACTATCGATAAGTAGTGATAGCTTATTTTTGTGCTCAAAAAGTTGATTCGTGGATGATTGATGCATATACATCAACTATGATACATCAAAACTAAAACTAAAGTCATGGAATTCCTTTGATATGTTTGATATGCTTTGGGGACTTTTATTTGAGCCAACTATGTACAAAAATGTCGAAACTTTAATCGAATTTGATCGAAATATGTGTTCAAATTGATGGGGAGATTTAATTTTCTATTTACCCTGACAACCCACTCCAGCCCAGCCTATCATTGAAGAGTCGATTGCAAAATGTATTTGCATTTGTGATCGATATTTTAATCACTTCTTAATTGCTGGAGACCCACTCCCAGTCCATGTATCTGCACACGTATGGAATTTCACAAGCAATGCCTGACCAGCAATGAGTATCTGGCGGATGGCTTAGTTTTAATTGCATTTTGTCACTCAATTACCGCTTCGTAGAGTACTCCACCACTTGCTAGAGTGAGTGCTCGAATGCCTGAGTGTGTGTGATGTGTGTGATGTGTGTGCAAAAGCCCCGAAAACTGGGACAGTGTGTCAAGTCATTTTAATAGCTCTCTTCTTGTTGCCGTTGGGTGCTGTGCTGCTTATGCATGTACTGTGGCGACTGTCGCTGCTTCGTTTTATTTCGTTTCGTTGTTGTTTCGCTGCTTGTTAAGCAGGAAGAGTTTTTCGGCAGACTTGCCACACAGCAACCGCTGCCACAAAGGCAGCAAATTTCTTGGCAAATGTTAGCATGGGAGCTCCAACAGAAGAGCTGCCTGCCTGCCTGCCTGCCATACGAGGGATCGACGATGGAGGAGTAGGAGGAGGAGGTATTAAGTTGCTCATGTTGCTGCTGCTGCTGCTGCTGCTGTTGCTGCTGCTGGTGGTACAGTGCTTTATATAATCTATGGTCCGGCAGCAGCAACTACTCGAATCTGTCTCTACAGCATTGATTTATCTTTGCCAACTATTTTCTGTAATAATTTAATTTAATTGCATTCGACTCTTTGGGACTGCCTTTCACTTTACAACAGAATGGATCCGCTGAGAAGATACTAGGCTTTGGATGGATATGGAATCGGCACTTGCAGGTGGGTAAATCCTAAAGTCTGCTCTTGGCACCGCCCCACACTATACAGATCTGATGGGTGCTTCTGCTGTTTCTGGTGTTGAATCCGCCAGTGAACTTTCTCGCCCGCTCGGGGCAAGAGTCGCTGCCACAACATCAAATATCAACAGCTGCAACATCAAAGCAACAACAACACCAGCTCGAGGCAGAGGCAGAGGCAGAGGCAAACGATCGTCACGCAACGCGTGCAAATTAGTTGGACTCGAATTTTTGCTCAGTTTGTTTGTTTGTGTTTTGTGTTTAGTTTTTGTTACTGTTTCTGTTTGGGTTTCGTTGTTGCATCATCATCAAAATCATCTGCAACATTACTTGGGGCAGCAGCAACAGCAGCAGCAGTAGCATTAAAGCCAGGCACAAAACAATAAAATGTAAATTAGACAAGCCCAGATTATCCTGCCAGACCCAGAGCCAGAGCCCCTAGCAGTCCAATCCAATCCCCCAATTCAGATGGTAATAACTTTATGTAACCACATAAGAGACAGAGCGAGAGGCAGAAACTGACGGGGGGAAACGAGTTCTGGTTGCGCCACAGTCCCCACAGAGTAGCCATTCTCTGGGGTGATCAGACCAGACCAGACCAGACCACACCACAGCTCGTCCAATTAGCGACCAATCTCTGATGCCATGTGATGGCCGGCCCTTCGCTGTGGTCCGAGATTGATGGACAAGGGCAAGGGCAGTGGCAGTGGCAGCGGCAGTGAAGGTGCAGCCAAGCGGGGAGGTCAAGATCTAAAACGGGGCGCCACAGCCAGCCACTCTATGCCGTGCGAGAGAGCCTGAGACCGGAGTTCATTGCATCCTGTGGCCAGATCAGTGAACTGCCTGGGGCGGGGATCCGTGGCTATGGCTGTCATCTCGCTTGGTTTTCCCGCTGCTGCAGTTGCAGTTGCAGCTGACCAAGCCAAGCCAAGCCGGCTGTGCAACTGGAAACTGCAACTGGAATGCAAATTAATTTGTCAGGCTTGAAGAGGGGGAGGCAGTCTGATCCAGTAGAGTGGAAGTGGGAGTGGTTGGGGCAGTGGGAGCGGGGTTGTAGATCTCTTCCGGGAGATTGTGCAATCCACCCCATCACGGAATCTTACCAGTATCAATGCCAATCGCATGGCTGTCTCGGGCAGTTCCTCCTACGCGAATCAGCGAAACAGCGAATCAGCGAAACAGCGAATCAGCGAACAATGCACATTCAAAGCGACTTCTCACGCACTTTTACTCTTGTCTATAGACCGTATATATAGTATCCAATTTGACGGCACTTTCTTCTCCCGGATTTCGTGGCACAGAAAAAACAAACAGCTATACTTAGTAGGGGCGGTGGAGGCACAACCGAATGTGGCAGATACTCGTCGTAGGTGGGTGCCCGATATCGATAAAGTCTGTGCGGAGTCTGTGCGGATGGAGCTGCGATGCCAGTGTTCAAAAGTCGCGCCTTGTACTGTGGATGGCGCTGGCGATGCTCGCGGTTTTTATATCGCACACTTTGCCAACAGCAAAGCAGCAGCAGCAGCACCGTCAGTACCACCAGCACCACCAATACCATCAAAAACAGCACCACTAATACCACAACTACAGCCGCAGCTACAACGTTGGCTCTTCGTCTTCGTCTGGGTTGCATCGAGCCACTTGGCCAGTCAGTCAGCGGAGTCAGTCGCCGGATTCGGATTTGGATTCGGTCTCGGATTCGCACTCGGATTTGGATTCAGAGCTGGTGCTGTTGCTGGCGCTGGTGCTGGTGCTGGTGCTGGAGTCGAGGGCAGAGCGTGCGGAACGATCCGATCTCCGATCTCTGTGGACGAGTTCACCAGCAATGACACCGCACGTCCACATGAGTATCTCTGTGTGTGAATGGGGTATCTGTGTGTTTGTGTCTGAAGGTGTAGGTTGCCTGGGATATTGCCTCAACTCTAAACAAACTGCTGCAGATACTTACTACATGAGCAGATAGAAAGATCTTCGCATTTGTTGTTCAACTGTAAAATGTGTGTCTGTGTGTGTGTGTGTGTGTGTTTCTGTGGGGAAGTGGCAGATGGGTTGTTTTTTTTTTTATTTCGTGGAAAGTTCGAATCATCTAATAACACGAAAGGTGCTTAAAAGCATAGTATTATACGCTAATGAGGATCTTACCTAAGGTTGTCACTCAACCACTGGATACTCTGCTAGATTTTGTTCGTACTTTTTGTACTCTTCAAGGTATTCTACTGAATTTACTATAAGAGTACATATTCCATACCTTATCCCTTCTTAAGCCAAAATCACATTGCCACGATTTTCATATTTGCAGATTTTGCGGCTCTCTTCAAGGGAGATTCCTACATTCTCTTTCCTGCCATAAGATGGATTAGCGTGCTTTCAACTAGAGAGAGTCCCAGAGAAGATCGGGATTAGGGGAAGTGGATTTCCCACTTCTGGATGCAATTATTATCCAATTGAGATCATTTTTGAATTGTAGCATTTGTACAATGTACTTATTGTCTTTTATAACAAATTAGCATGTACAGACATATGTCTATAGATTCTTTAAAATATCTTCAATGTATACGCACTACTTCTTATAATTCTTAAGCAATATCGGTAGTATTTTAGTACTTCAGGCTCTGTTTCGTCTCATTAGCGAACGATGGCTGTTTGCTTATGGGAAATTTCAACGTCACTCACATCATTGGATAAATGCACTCCAGTGAATGCTGTGATTGAATAGCAGCACGAGTACTTGCTACTATTTCCATACATCTCCGCTTTATTCCTCCATAGAGTATTTTTATTTTTAAATATTGTAATCCACTGTTTCAAACTATCTTTACGCATCATTCAACTCCGTGAGAACCCGACGACTGACCTTGCCTCGCCATGGGAGATCGCACCTTTCACAAAGGTCTCCCCTACCCCTCCCCCTACCCCATCCACAGAAACATAAACAGACACAGACCTTTCGCTTGCAGCTTGTTGGCCTTTCTTTGGAGACAAGAGATTTGAGTCTTCCATTGCCTCTGCCTACTCTTCTGTCTTGTGTCTTCTCTCTGATTTCCAGTTCAAGTTCAAAGTCATAAAAAAATTGGCGCAACTTTTGGCCGCTGCCAGAGATGTCGATGGTCCATTCGCTTCCATTCCATTCCGGTCCGGTCCGGTCCAGACCAGGCCAGAGGTAGGTCCATTCCAGAGACCTTTCATTTTGAGTGAATAAGTTTTATGGCGTTTATTGTGGGGCATCGTGTCTGCCTTTTGTATGAGTATTATAATGATTTCTATGCCCTGCACAAAGCCACGAACCGATCGAAACAGAAAATTTGCATAGAAACAATTGCAGATCGAGGGCTGGCTGGCCGAAAGATACGGAGGAGAAAGATACGTGCAGTGCCAAGGGGGTCTGCGAGTAGTGGCAATTTAATTGGCGCATTAACTTGTCTTCGCTCGGGCTTGGGTCTGGGTTGGGACTGGGGCTGGGACTGGGGCTGGGACTGGGGCTGGAGCTGGGGCCAGCGCGAAAAGAGAAATGGCATAACAAGAGTTAGTGTTTTTATGTGGGATTTTGTAATCCGCTTTGTCAAAAAGACACAAAACAGAGCACAGAGCCAGCAGAGCCAGCAGAGATAACGATAAAACAGCAAACAGATATCTGAATGCCCAAAAACTTCATTCGCAATCATTTTGGTTGCATTGTCGAAAGTGTTTCTTCGGTTGCCTCGACAGATACCGACCAATACCCTTGGATGGAGAGGTGGAAGAGTAACGATAGTACTCATTTCTGAGAGAAGTATGTTCCTCCAGGAAGAAAACACATCAACGAACCCATAGAGCCAGATCGATTGGAAGCTTGGAAGGCTTTTTAGACTCTCTAATAAGAAATCCCTCTATGGCGTTTATCGTTATTGAGGGAATGCTAACATCCATATGTGAATAAATGGCCTGCGAAGAAAAGACTGTCAGTTCTCAAGGATATCGCTGGTTTCGATTGCTCTGAGATCGTTTGGTATCGTCAGCAATTGAAATGTTGGTCACAGCACAGGTTCGATGCTCTTTTGTGCCGCTGTCAATGACTATAGCGAATCGAAACGATAGATTCCGATCCGTGGCTCAGCAAACATTGCACAATGGAGGCACAGCTTCATCGTTCATCTTTCAGCCTCAACCTTAGCTCATTTTCAACTAGCGAAGAGCTCATTGTCTGGTCTTAAGCTGCAACAATGTCACTTAGTCAGCGACTATTGTGCGGCATTATCTGTATTTATTGTGAAGATGCGCCTTGAGCATGCGGGCCTACGGAAAAGCCATTGAGTCAGCCATTGGGCGTCAAGCAGAAGCGCATATAAATCCACCATCGAGAAGGTTGGCCGTGGGTAGACCTCAGAGGGCCTCACAAAAGACCCTTCTTCAATGGGAATTGTCCATATTTTTTCAGCCAGATTAACGAGCCACAAACTGGAGCATGATTTGACCCCCAAAGTGAGGTCAAGCTGGCTGCCCCAACAGGGTATCGGTATCCCATCTACGACATCATCTGAAGCTGCAGTCAGGAAGTGGCCCAGCCACATCCACAGGTCTGTCTCCCTTTATGCCAGAGGGCAGGGCCCCACTCAGCCTCACCTGCTGTCTGCATATTTAATGGGTGACAAACAAGAGGCGGCCGCAATGCAAGACAATGCAACAATTTTGATGGGGATGCAGCAGTGCCCCATCCAGTGGCAGCTTCATTAACAACCATGAGGTGGCCAAAACACATACGAGTATGAGTATGAGTACGAATACGAGTACAAGTAGTGGAAAATCGCATCTTGGCAGCAGCAGCAGCAGCAGCAGCAGCATCTTTGGAGCATCTTTGGAGTATCTTCGCTTCCTACTTGCATAAATATTCACCTGTCTGTCCGTCTATCAGCGGACTTTCAGGCTGCCACATGGGGCACACTGCCACACAAATCATAATCTTGCCGCGACTTGCTGCTCCTCTCCCCGTAATTGTTTGTTATTGCTGGCTGTTGGCTTTATGGCCGCGATTACGTGAGCAGCAGCAGCAGCAGCAGCTCCAGAAGCGGAGTGGCGCGCAGCCCCACTGGCTCATTGAAAAAGTCACATGTTGCACATTTGATTCGATTCGATTGGCTTTGGCTTTGGCTTCGTCTTCGGCTTCAGCTGTGGCTCTGGCTCCAGCTTTAAATGGCCCGAAAACCGAAACACAAATCGAAGCTGAAACTGAAGATGAAGATGAGCCTGAATGTTGAATGTTGGCGGATGGCGAATGGCGGATGGCGAATGGCGAATGTCGGATAGATGCTGTACCCGGTCTAGTGGCTGTTATGTGATCGTCACTGGTGCCAGAGGAGTCTTTTGGGGCAACCGAGAATGCAGGAAGACTGCGAACGGAGCCCGAATGAGGCTCGATCTACTCCATCTACAGCTAATCATTCATCATTTATTGATTGGCTTTAATAAATAGTCGTATTCGTAAATTTAAAAAACAAAAAATAAACATAATTTAAGCTAAGCATTCGCTTGAAGCGACTTCTTCACGGTCTCCCCCTCGGAGCCCCGCTTGACCAACCTCAGGTGACGGGAGATGGGGTAGGCCAGGGTATGGCGCTGCACTGGACCATGACCGCTGTACGGATGTGACTGTGGCTGTGCCTGGGTCTGCTGTAGAAGGCGCAACACCTCCCAGCTGGGGATGTACGAGTCCAGAAGCGACTTGGACGTTCGTCCGGCGAAGAGATCCGGCGTGGGGTCCGGCTGCGAGGGACGGAAAGGCTTCTGGTGGCCTCCGTAGCCGCCTGACGGCCGTCGTGTCGTGATGCTGATGAAGCTAGGCGGATAGGGCAGTGGTATGCGGTGGCCAGAGGCGTAGCTGCGCTGCGGGGGTGGGGCATAGGCAAACTGCTTCGATTGTTGCAATCCTAGTCCTGGTCCTGCTCCTGCTCCTGGCGGTGGTCGGGAGGCGTATAGTCTGGGCGGCGGCTGCGTATAGCCGTAGATAAAGGTCGGCCGCTGGGGTCGGGGCAGTGGCGGGGGCAGTGGCGGGGGCAGGGCATTGCTCCCAAGATACTGGATTCCATTCAGCTGGAGATCGAGATCATAGGGCACAATGGGCTTCAGGAGTCTCCCGGAGGTTGCAGCTGTTGTTGCTGCCGTCGTAGGTGTGGGCGTGTGTGTGGGCGTGGCTGCTGTGGGTCCGCTGTGGAGGGAGCAGAATTGGTACATTAACGAGGTGCTATAATACCTGATCGGGGCCTTAATTCCTGCAATCATCCGTCATTTGTCGGAAGCCAACGGCGGCCAGTAATCGTAAGTGAAATTGCCATTTCAACACCCACCCAAGATACCGCAAAATGCCCCGAGCATCCCACAAATTAGCCTGGGATTAGGCCGGGATAGACCGCTATCCAGACTCCAATGAAAGTCTCCAGCAATTTAAGCGTCAATCAGCCCTCCAATCAGCAGTGACATTAAAGACTTCGTTCCTTCCCTTCCCTTTCTTCAATAAAGTATTCCACAGTTTGTGCCGTCAGTCTTTTGTTTCACGCGAGAGCTTAAAAGCTCTACGCCAAAGCAAAGACTCCATTCTCTGGCAACGTTTAAAGCTTTTGCGATAGATGGAGCTGCTGCGCCTAAGGTGTCTCAGCTGAAAGCTTCACAAGTGGAGCTTCTGAAGAGCTTTAAAGCTCTATTTTAAGCCCATCAATACTCACACATAGAAGAGGCTCGGCTGCAGGTGGGCGGGAAACGCATATCCAGCACTCAGCTGCTGATGCTGCCTCTGCAGCTGCCGCAGCTCCTCTAGGTCCCGCTCTCGCTGGGCGGCATCCTGCACATAGCTGGGCGGCAGGCTGGCCGCCACACCCGGCCGCCACTCGTAGTGATTGGGCAGCAGGGGCGGCCGATTTACATCCAAATGCTGCACCAGATCCTGTTCCAGTTCCCGTTCCCGCTCTCGTTCCCGTTCCCGTTCCCGTTCCAGATCCTCCAGTCGCAGCTGCAGCTGGGAGCTGTCGTCATCATAGCCAGGCGGAGGTGAGAGGACGGCCTGAACGGCCGAAAGAGTGACGATCATTAGGAGCAGGTGATGCAATGCCTGTGGGAGAGGAAGTAGAGGGGGATTAGCGACAGGAGGCGAATGGGTGATTAGAAGGGCAGCATGGATTACGGATGACAGGTGGCAAAACTGTTGGTGAAAGGTTTCTCTTCCACAGCCACAGCCACTGCTCTAGCTGCCTTTCGCCGCTGCCACGCCCACTGGCAACCAGCCAGCAGTGGCCATTGATGCGTTTAATTGAGTTTTGACCATTTTTAATTTGGCCCGAAATTGGCGAGGGATACCGGAGGGACTTCCCCGTTTTTTGCAGTCAAGTGGAAAGATCAACAGATTGTGAACTGAGACAAATTTGCCGTGAAATTTGCTTAGGCCAAGCCTTTTCTCTTTTGTAGATCTGCGATTGTGGCCAGTAAATTGTGGGTGGGTACAGCACCGCATCTGTGCTCCACCTGCTTTGTGCAACACGATCAGGACAAGGCCACACTCCGCCACTGATAAGCCACTCGCCAGTCGGCCTTTCTAAAATCCAAGCACACAGACTTACGGAGCCACTTATGACCATTTGTCACGCAAGAAGTCGAACTCAAACACTAAGTCGAAGCTCTGGCTCTGGCTCTGGCTCCACAGCAGCCGATGGAGATGAAAAAGAAGAAGGAGAAGAAGCATTCCATGCTGATGTTGCAACATTGCGAAACGAAATCGAAACCTGCGAAACAGCCGCTGGCATCGAGCTGCCACTACGACTGAGCTGCAACCTCATGCGTGCCCCAGTTTCCAGGGGGCTTTTCGGGGGGGCCAGTAATTATTTTTGGCGGCCCCGGCTAATGATCGGAGCAGGTCATATCGGTCAGCCCGGCAAATGCAGCGCTGATTGATGGCCCAGAGCGTGGCTAATGGAGGCGCATCGTTAAAATGCGTAATTTGCGCCTTTTGTCCCATTCAAAAACACACACACACACACACACAAAAAAGCAAACAAAAGACTCAAGACACAAACTTGGTGGCCACGTCACTCAGTTCCGATGAGGTTCTAGGGCAATGTCAATCACTCATATGACAGGGAGCTTGAAACATAATAGAACCCATAGTTTAACAGGGTCACACTGAGAGGGCCTCGGCGTTGGACTTGTCTCTCCATTCCATCCTAGTGAACTCTTACTGAACTCCATTTTTGGCGCCTACCTCACTACCATGCATAACTTTCCCCTTCATTGTTTATAATACCATAATAATACCCATGGACAGATCTGGCTACCAGCTCCAAGCTCCGTTGACATATGATCAATCAATCCATGAAGCATGAAATTGTCGCAGATTGGCTCATTAGAGCCACTCTCTCTCCTCTCTATATCTATCTCGAAGTCTCTTGTTATCTGTATCCATGAGTATCTGCGGTGGCATTATTATAAACCAGATTTAAAAGTGATGTAAGAGTACCATGTAAGGCGAACACTTTCGTTTGTCGGGGAGTTCTTTTGATATCTTCCAAGCACAGACTCAATTATCAATTGGTTACCTACATATTTCTTCATCCATATTTGGTTTTCTAGAACAATTTCTTCACCTACTTTTCATCTTTTGCCCATATTCTTCATGAATTAATCTAAAGCCCTCAAAAGCCCATTCCTTCTTTGGTTGTTTTTGCTAAGATATCCATCGTGTCATCTATCGTTCTATAACTATATATTTCCTGAAGCTTATCCAGCATACGCACCATAATTGTGGTATCTCCTTAATGGTTTGCTCTGGTAATGATTCCGCTTCTGCTGCAGATGTTGATGATGATGACGCCGGACTGATGCCTGGTAAGCGCTCCTTGGGGTGAGCCGCAACCAGCACAGACAACATTCACCAAGTCGCACAACAAAGATTATCAAAATATTTGAGCACACAAAAAAAACACAAAAATGAACACAAAACTAAAGCCGAAATAGAGACCAAGACCCGAAGAGGCTGAAACTGAAGCTGAAACCGACCATGTGGCGACCACTGAAGCGACTGCGACAGAGCCGAGCTGTGGAAGTCATTTTATACCGCCCGAACTCGGCCTCTGGTCAGAGCTCTGAGTCTGGCCAGAGCCCACTCGGAGTTCTCTCCCAAATGGAAGGCATTGATGCAGATGAGCGAAGAAAGGACTGAAGTGAGCTCGGATTGGATTGGAATGGATTGGTGTGGAGTGGATCCGTTTAAAGCTCGGGCAATTAATTGAAATGGAAAGTAAATAGCTGAAAATTCAAATTGAAATCATTTCAAACTACGGTCCGGGTACGGCAACAGCAACAGCAACAGCAACAGGCAACAAGAAACAAGCAACAAGCAAGCGAGCACCGCCCCAAAAACCACCGACAACAAAGACCAGGCCACAGAGCTAATTTACGCGTTTTAAAGTGTTATAACAACGTCGGACAAGTGAAGCGCGCCCCGGGCACCGATGCTCCAGCCACAGCTTCAGCTCCAGCTCCAGCTTAAGCCCCGGATCGACCTTACTTAACTGCCTGTCTCAGACCAGACCAGACCAGACCAGACAACTATGTAAGTCATCCAGAAGAAGAAAATATTGGCCATTAATCGAACCATTCGAACAACAAGAGCTACAGCTCGAGCTAAAGTTAAAGTTAAAGTGAGGTGAGTGTGAGAAGCATTTGTTTGTTGGGCGGAAAGCATCGATAACCGCTCACTTCCGCTCCCAAAAAGCGTGGAGTTGGGAGGCAAGTGCGCCCAATCATCCAAGCCCTGAACCCTACCCTGGCCGAGCGACCATCCAAATCTTATTACAAGCGGTCCATCCACAGACCAGAGACGGACGCCATGGGGCGTCTTCATCATCATCTCATCGGCAACATTGGCCACAACATCAATGCAACGGCGACGCAATGACTGCGACGACATGTGGAACATTTCGGTGATTGAAAGTGAATTGTGGCACTGAATGTGGCATGTAATGCCCCTCAAATTGACAGCAAATACCCTAACAGAAAAGGAGTTGCATTCATGTGAAAGACTCTTCGATTTGAAGAGTAATAAATAAAGAAATATTTTATTTAAGACGTCATCCATTGCCAGTGTCCATTTATTTTCCATTTTTCATCATTTCAATCTATTAAAAAAACTAACAAGTATTCCAGAAGAGAGCAAGAGATGTCTTCTTTTGTTCTTTAAAACACTAATACATCATTTACAATAATCTGCCACCCATCCAGATGTCAGACACTTCAAGAGTATCCCCACTTCGTGTCAAAGTCAGAAACACAGAGGGAAAGGGAGAGGGAGCCCTCGGACATTTGCTCTACATAAGTGCGGCAAGTGAAAGATGTTTTGGGCTTAGCCCTCCCCCTACCGACCACACCCGCTGGGGACTGCCACATGCCCCGTGGCACTCGCTGCGGCGCTGAAGTGGAGCCAATGAAAGCTCCATTCCGATTTGAGGCCAGCTAATGCCAAATGAATTTGTCAAATTGTGACAATTAGGAGTAGACATACAGATGAAAGGGAGACTCGACACAGTCTCAGAGATTCACAGACTCTGATGCAACTTCAAGGTTGCCCATGGGTCCGTCTGCTCTCTGTCCATGTGTCAGCGTAATACGCGCTCTCTGGAAGACACACGACTCTGACTATTACTCGACTCTGTTCCGGTCGGGCGTGAAATTATTGCCCACTTTCACACACAGAAAGAAACTACCAACAAAACAAGCTCCGAGGCACAAAAACAATGGTGCTGCATTCTGTCCGCGTCTAGAGGCGACCTTGTTGAGGGCCACCGGCACCCCCAACCTCTGTCTGTCTTCGGGTTTGTCTTTCAGCTTTTGAGTGTCTCGACTGGCGGCTGTGCAAACAAACAGTCTAGATTCGGTAACCGTCTTGGGTCATCCCTGGGTCTGCGTGTGGTGTCTGTAGGTGCGAAACCGAAAGGCGGAAACCGCATGCCAGGCACTCAGTTCTTCCACTTTCCGATCTACTTTAAGGGGCTTTCCATTTGATATGCAAGTGAAAGGTGTAAAGGTGTGGAATTCCCCCAAAACTTAAACGGAATCCATTACCATTACCACACATTCTTTGGGAACTTTTGAAGAGCAAAATTAGGGCGCTTTCAGTAAAGTTCCATTAGGTGTTTTACTTTGTTCCATTTTAGGGTTTTCTTTGGAACTTCTGTTCATGTTCCTTCTGTTCTTACAGCTTTCTCATTTTTCCATCAGCTTTAATTGGGGTTTGATACAACAAAAACAAAAAAAAGAGTCTTAAATGTTAGAGTATTCTGTGACTTTGGCTGGAGATGGGTCCTGGGATCTATCCTACGATCGTGGCCTGAGGTACAAATGGGAGCTGGCATCGTGACCCACAGAAGAGGCGGGCAGATACTCGTTGAGGTTCAGCGAAAACGTGGGCGGGTAGTGCTTGTCCTTGGCCTCGCGATTGATACGGTAGGTGCTGCGGAATGCCGCCACAGGATTTATACCAGTGGCATATCCCTGCAAAGCCCCGTAGTTGGGGGGCAGGGCATTAAGCACGGTGGCTGTCCGGCCGGAAAAGTCAGGCTGTGGGTCTGCCACCACACTGGGCGCTGGCGGGGAGGGCATGTTGCCCGAAGCGGCGGCAGCCGCCTGTAGATAGGGGCTGATGGGCACGATGATGGGGCGCGTGGGGATCAGCTGGAGGTACTGCACGGTGCCGGTTCCATCCTGCAGGGTCTGGGCGGGTAGGTACTGCATCAGCATGGGCGTGGAGGGCAGGCTGGCCACGCTGGGCGTCCCCGCCGTCTGCATGGGCGTGAAGTTGGTCTCCATTTCGGGCAGCTTGTAAGAGGGCTTGAAGGAGGAGGGATCTGCCTCGGAATGGGACTGTCCCTGGCCCTGGTTCTGTGCCTGGATCTGGCTTTGGATCTGTCCCTGCATCTGAAGCTGCGCCAGGCTGTCGTATCCACTGGCATAGGCGCTGAGAGAGTTGAGGTGCGCTTCCTGCTGTTGCTGCTGCTGCAGCTGCTGCAGCTGCTGCAGCTGCTGCTGCTGCTGTTGTTGCTGCTGCTGCTGCACCTGGAGGCTGTTGGGCGACTGGGGGGTCTTGTTGGCTATCTCGGGACTGGACACAGGCGAGGAGTGCATGAGGGGCAGCAGCACTAGCAGCTGTCCTGCCAGAAGCAGCCGGCAATGGATGTGGCGATGGCGCAGCATCTGGAGGATCGAGCAGAGAAACAGAGTCAGAAAAGAGTCCAGGGAATGCAGAGACTCCCCTCAAAACACAAGCAAACAAAATATAGCAAGCACTTTGGATGTTAACCTTAAGGGATTTTCAGTTGCAGCTTGGGATACTCGGATGCACTGCACGATGGGAGCGTGGAGAGCACTTGCACTTTTCCAGCGACGCGCTTCGATTAACGCGGCTCAACCATTGCAGCTGCTTTTATACTCCGACTGTCGGCCACTTGCCAATTTTCCTCAATTTTCCTCAATTGCCAAATGCGCCAAGGCATGGCGGGTTGACTCTGCAACAGCTTCAGCTTCAGTTTCAGTATCAGTGGCAGCTACAGCTTCCAGTTGCCTTTGCGTGTTGCCAATTCTTTGGAAGCGGCTGCGGCATGTTGCATGCTGTTGTTGCGTGTTGCATTTTGGCCATGCTTCAAGTTCAAGTTTAGCCTTCGATCACAGACCACAAACAGCAGTAACAGCAACAGTAACAGTAGATTTGGCTGTGTCTCTGTGCCTGGCTCCTGGCTCCGGAGGCTCCGCCGGTTCCGTCTTCCGAAGCCCACAATTAGATAGGGGCCTCTTCCGCATTGCCGCATGGCCATGATACGGTTAAACGGGTTTTCGATCGCCATGGAAATGAAAATGGAAGTGCTTTTCCAGTTTGATTTACTCGTTCGCTGCGACATCACCATACACTGGTTCCAAGTGGTGGAACCCTTAAGGATCAAGTGTACACCAATCTTCTTTTTTCGTATTGCTTTGAAAATCTGTTTATTTTTTTACAATGTTTGGCTTGAATTTGTTTCGAAATTGATGCTTTTTTCGCGCTTTTACTGCCCACTGTGCCAGAGTCGAGGCTATGGAAAATGCTGTTAACATTACTTAACCCATAAATTTTGCAATTTTCCTCGATTTGAACAGATAATTTTGATAAGGAGTAGGAGTAGGGTGATCTGATCAGGCGACAAAGCTTAAGGGGCTCTCCTGGCGTGGCGGTGGCCGTGCTTCCATGCTGGAGAAGAGCATACGGGAGAGATGTCGATGGCAGTTACGGCGCCAGCACTGGTAGCCATGCTGCAGCCTCTGGGGCAGCGCAATGGCCCAGGAGGTAACCCAGAGCAGACAGACCCCAATGACCGTGGTAAGGATGGCCTGCATCCAGTACTCGTACGTCAGGAAGGTATCATCATCGACGGGACATATCTGCAGGACCCCAATGATGGCGCAATGGACCAGGTTCTCGATGCGGCACCACAGCTTGGTAAGCATCAGGTCGAAGACGCAGCAGCACATGATCGTCTCCAGGACCAGGGCCGTCAAATTGGGAACTTCGTTCGGTATCAGGCGCACCGCCTGCAGCACGGCCACAACGCAGACCGTGAAGAGCCAGCTGCCCAGGATGGGCGAAGGCTCCGAGGAGCAGCGCCCCATCTTGAACAGGGAGTAGTAGGAGATCCCAATCACCGAATGCAGCAGCACAGCCACGCCCAAAGCCGGCAGTCGAGCCATCTTTCGTTCACTGGATCGGTATTTCTGTATTTGTTTTTGGCTACACCCTCAATCCTGAACCTGAATTAATCCTGAATACCTCAACTGATGTTTGAATTTCCCATTTTGAGGCTTGGGGCAGAGTTTACCCCAGTCCGAGTCAGCGTAGAGCTACAGTGACAGCGGCAATAAACGGTACAAGCTCCAAAACTGGCTCCAAAGTCAAGTGGCGTCCAGTCAAGGCCTTGTTTTCCTCCTTTCCAGTGGGCTTATTACGTGAGGAGGAGGCAAGTGGAAATGAGAAAAGCGGGAAGTGGTGCTCAAGAGTTGTCCGCTTACTTTCATTTTTCATTGCCATGGAGTGTTTTCCATTAGAGCAGCAGCAGAGCAGCAGCAGAGTAGAGTAGAGCTTCAGCTTAAAAGCTGGTCACCGATCGCAGGTAAAGCTTTTTGAACAACGAACCGATCGCAGGGGAGCTTTTTTATAAAGCTAATTGCTGGGAAAGCTTTCCAAATTAAGCTGGTGCGATCGCAGTCAGTTTTTTCAAAGCTCTTACTAAACTTGAAAGCATGGTAGTAACTGTAACTCTAACTATAGCCCGTCCTCGCCTCCTTTTACTCATGCTTCTGCACACCATTTGACATCACAATCTGTTGGTGTGCCTGTCCTTCGCTTGTCCCTGTCAGCAAGTCATAAATCTTCTACTCCGACTGAACTTGATACATCAAAATGTTGGTCAAATTAAATTTCTTGCGCCCTGCATCGTCCTGCAGTGCCTCCTCCCCGTCACCGTCCCCATCCCCGTGTCTTCAGGAGCAGCTGCCAAGTAATTCGTCAAGCTGCTTTGTCCTCCTCGAGCTCCTCCATCTTTTCATTGCTCCCTCGCTTCCTCCCTCCCTTTTTCTCTCTTTCTGCGGATGGGCGAGCATTGTCTGCCTGCCGCCCCCTTTCTTTTCAACTGTCTGTCTGCCCCTTCTGGAGCTTTTCCCCGTCTCGTCTGCTCTGTCGCTCTACTCGTGGCTGCTGCTGCTGCTGTTGCTGCCTTTCATGTCAACTGCATTTTTCCTTTTGCTCTGTTGCTGTGTTGCTGTGTTGTGTGCGCTTTTTCACTGCTTTAAACCACTTAATGGGTTTTTTTATGCGGACCTGGCTTAGACGCTGATGGGCCAGGGGAGGGGGCAGGGGATAGGACGGGGATATGGGGTGCGCCTGGGGGCTATTCATGCTGCAGCTTTCTTGTAGCTTCATTCACAAAGACTTGCAATTCATCAAATCTCGTTAGCCTCGGCTTTTATAGAAAATCTGCAGCTGCTTTTCCTCAGCTTTTCCTCCTGCTTTGGTTTGCTTTTATTTTCGGGTTTTTGCCTCCTCAGCCACTCCCGTGGCCCCGCCCATGGACACTGAGTGGGAGGAGCTCATCCTCGGAATCCCGAGTATCATCATCATCGTCGTCATTGACTGGCAGCGGGGGCTTTAAGGAAACTTTCGTCCTATTCTCTGGCGCTTAACTTTAAGGGGATTCCTTCTTTATCCCCTACCTTGAGCAATCCTTATGCCCACAACCAATTTGGGCTAATGAAAACCGTGTGTGTGTGTCTCTGAGATTCGAATGGAATCCTTGCAGCTGCTGCAACAGGCTAAGCGTCCGCGAGATACTCTGCTGAAACGACAGCAAGCCGGCCAGTGTAGAAACCATTGTACAATGAACGGGCTGGCCTGGGTGTTGGGTCAGGCCATGCTTCTTTAATGACACCAACTAGGTGGGGCATCGGCATCCCACCAGGTGGGACACATCCGGACTGGGCCACGATGCAGTGGTGAAAGTGGTCCATGCCTAAGAGTCCTTTTTCGCCCTTTTTGCTTGACTTATCAGCAGTTGCAGCTGAAAGCAGAGAGTTTCTATTGAACGTTTGAAAGCTTTTGAAGCTTATATCTCTTGACCAACACTGGTCGTTGAAAACCGGCTAGCTGTGGCAGTGTTGGCCACTGGAAGTCAGGGACAGTGCTCTAGCAACCACATTGACTGACTGGGCTGGGGCATTCCCATACATTCTGCTGCTTCGGGCCTGCCTCATAGCCTCCTGGCAAAGTGCCCCATATCACGCACAGGCAAACATTGCAGGGACCCCAAAATTCATTCAATTAACAATTTCTCTCTGGCTCTGGTTCGGGCTCTGGCTCGGGCACTGGCATAAAACTTTGCTGGCGGGAACAGGAGACGCCGCTGAAGGAGTATGCTAGGTGGAGGCTTTTAATCAAAAACTTGCATTTACCAAGTGGCAGGGTAACTTTTCGGGCCAAGTTTTGTGGCGGCGGCCCCAGAAGTGGGTAAACTTCTCCAAATTGTGACGTCGACAAAAGTCAAATCGTGCCGACGACTCCATAGCCCTCGAGGTCTCTCACATGCTGCTGCAATCAAAGGGAGACCAGTTGCAGAGGCAGACAGACCTTGGAAATACCCTATTAGTCGAACGAAGGACGAGTATTCAATCAGTGTTTCTCCTCTCAGAAATGTGTCTCTTTTATGGGTATCTTAGAGATCAGTGCTTGCTGGGCTATTGTCGATGTGAAATGTCCCTCGAAAGTACCCTGGGAGAGTAGAGTACCCCTCTCCTAGCGATGTCAGTTGGAAAGGGAGTGCCGTAAATTGCCAGGCACTGAGAAGCAAGGAAAACTCAGAGCGTTGGCCAAAACGAAGCCGAGACCAAAGCCAAACACCCGCATGCCAAAAATGGAGTTCTGCCTTCTCCTGGTGCAGTGCCTCACCCACTCCCCCTCTCTGTTCCTCAGGACTCTGTTTACCTAACACAGTCAGGGGCTCCAGCGCCAGCTCTGGGCCTCGTGCCATTTAGCAAAAGTAATTAAGCGTCGATGCGTTTCATTTGTGTTACTTTTCTGGGCAATTACGGCAGAAAGTTTGCAGTTGTTCCCCACTTTTTCCCAGCTTTCCCGTTCGACGTAAAATGTTCATTGTTAATTGCAGACGGGCCGACATCTGCTGCTGCTGCTGCTGCTGCCGCTGCTGGGCGTGGCCCTGCCCTGCACTGCCCTGAGCCCTGATGGCGTCGATAGTCTGGTGGCTCAAAAGTTTTTCCCGCCTGCTGCCAAGTGCCTTGCGAAATGGTGTCCTGGTGTATCGATTGCGCGGGACTAGAGGGGCGCAACAAGTGAAAGTCCAGATCCCTCCAACTATCCCGAAAGTGTCTCCAGTGGAGCAGGAGCTGTGCAGAGCCGCAGGCATAAGCTCATTCCATTCCCATCATCAGGTTCATCATCATCAGGGTTCAACAATTTACCAACTACTGACTCATCGCCAGAGCCAGAGCGAAAGCCTGAGCCATCCGCATCCTCATACTGCTGCGCAGAGCAATGTGCAAAAAGTGTTTCTCATTAAAAAGTTGTTTCACAATTTTATTATCCTGTCGTTGTCGGTGATGTTGTCGTTTCTGTGCAACTCCTTCGCCTCATCCTCCGTCAGGTGCGCGCTTTCATTGTCACGAGTCGGGGTGACAATGTCAATAAAGCAAACATCGCCCCAGGGCAGCAGCCCACCCGCCAACCAACCAACCAACCAGCCAACCAACCATCCAACCAACCACACCATAAAGATAGAGAGAAAGGGGCGAGAGAGAGGAGACCACCCCCATCTCATCCAACCAGCCACCAGAGCAACATCAAATTATTTTTAAATTACTTGCAAAAATGGCCAGCGCAAGGAAACACGCAAAAAGTTATAATCGTAAAAAATATAACAAAAATAATAAGGCGACCAGCAGCAGAGAGAAACGAAACAAAACAAAACCGTTTACGATGCCCTTGGGAGGAAGGGCAGGGGAGAGGGGAAAGGGGGGACTAGGGGAACCAGGGGGACCAGGGACTAGTTTTGCGTAGTTTGAGAGGAAACAATTTTCACAGAAATTAAGTTTCCCCAACTCCGACTCCGACTAAGCCATGTGTATGTGAGTGTGTGTGTGTGTGTCCGGCTCATGCATATTTAATCGTTTCATTAGCAAAATCCCTGACAAGGGATTAGGCTTTTGCCTGCGGGGGTTCACAGGGTCACAGGATCCCAGGACTACCAGACTTGCTTCATCTGCGAAGGGAGGAAGCACCCGTATGCTCAAAATATATTGGTGACCCCGACCTCTGCGATTCCCCTTAATTTTCTGTTAATTTTCTATTATTATTCCATCAGGCAAATACAAATACTCCTCTTAGAGTGCAGCCAGATAATAAGATTCTCACAGGTACGCACTTTTTGTGATAACAAATGTCTGATTGTAGAGCTACTCGTTAGTGGGGATCACGATGGATCGGATTGGATTGCACTGCACTGCACTAATTACGGTTAATTGAGAATTCTGGTGCAGGCAGTGGCCATGTTGTGGCCGTTGTTTTTGGTCATGCTTGTTGATAATACACCTTGCTCGTCGAGCATTGTAGTTATCGCCCCATTTGCGTGATTAGATTGTCGCTTACCTCGCTCTCTCTCTCGGAGCTGCTCGTCGTTGTGCCGCTGTACCGCAATGCCGCATAGAGCGGGCGTCTTTGTAGGCATGTTTCAGTATGCTCTCGAGCATAATGTCAACTAGAAGTGGATTTATCCAACTCACGCTGCTGGTGTCGGCGGCCCTGTTCGCCCTGCTGCTGCTCCTCAATTCCCTACAGCGCTCAGACCAGCTCCTGGTACCGACTCGGGCCGCCGACGTTGCCCCGAGGGAAGCAAAGGCCACACCGCCGCCAGTGCAGGATGTGGAGGAGCCTATCGATGAGGCCCTGGTGCGGCAGCTGGAACAGGAGCTGCCCGAGGTGGACTACGGCCTGTGGTATCGCGCTGCCAAGCCCTTGGGCTACAAGGTGAACGCCACCTGTGCCCCCTACCCGGATCCGCTCGACTTGCATCTGCACAACATCTACTGGCAGACCTTCCTCAACGGGAATGTCACCTTCCGCCTGTACGCTGCCTATCTGGACCAGCGGGCGGCCGTGAAGAGCCGTACAGTGCGAGTACTGGGCACGGCCAACCAGATCGGAGACGTCTTTCCGGCCACCCACTGCCAACTGTGGTTTGAGGGCCATCGGGAGCCCATCTTCGTGAAGGTTACCGAGTTCGTTAGCGTATGGGTTAAGGCGTGGGGCCACACGCCGCAGCTTAGCTACCCGCATCTGCTAAGTTGCCCGGTACCCGAGGATCTGCCTCCGAATATCTACTTCTCCTTGCCCCGCACCGTATCCCTGGTGGCCGAGCCCTGCCACAAGGCCAGCAACTCCCTGAGGGTGCACTTTGAGCTGCCCAAGCAGCGACCCAGCAGCAGCAGCTCCACTTCCATCTCTAACGCCACGACGTTAAATGCCAGTGCTCCGTTGAGCTTCGGGGTATGCCTCAAGGGCTTCGATTTTCCATATGTGGACCTCTCGGAGCGCCTGATCGAGTGGTTCGAGCTGCAGCGACTGCTGGGCGCCTCGCGGGTTTATGCCTACATGTACGACGTTCATCCGGCAGTGCAGCGAGTCCTGGACTACTACCAGCGCACGGGATATCTCGAGCTGCGGCCCCTGACTCTGGCCAACGGTATGCCCCGGCTGCGCCACTACCAGCACATGCTGCTGCAGCAGCGGCGGCTGGTGAAGCGACTGAACGAGCTGATACCCTACAACGACTGCTTCTACCGCAACATGTACCGGCACGACTACCTACTCAATGTGGACGTCGACGAGGTGATCATGCCGCTGGGCGAGCAACGCACATGGCAGGATATCGTGGAGCGAGCCCACCAGATGGAGAAGGTCAAGGGAGCAAAATGCGCTGGCCGCTTCACCTCGCTGTGCATGATCAATGCCTACTTCACGCGCGTGGTGCCGGAGGCGCTAAACCACGAGGAGCAGGAGGCCACAGAGCTGTATGTGCTGCAGCACACGCTGCGGCACCGCAACCTCTCACTGCCCGGACGTGCCACCAAGTGCTTCCACAACAGTCGCTACTCCCTGACCCTGCACAACCACTTTACGCTCAAGTGGCTCTCAGGGGCCTGCAATCCGCGCACCGTCGACACCACGGTGGCCCAAATGCAGCACTACCGCGAGCCGGATAAAAAATACGAGCTCTCCGAGCTGATTGAGGATCGCAGTGCCTGGCGGTACGCCGATACCCTGCGCGCAGCCGTGGAGCAGGTGTGGCTGCACCTGGACGACATCCAGGGCCAGAGCACCGATCCCGAGGAGCAGTCGGCACTGGAAGCGGCCTTGGTCGAGGAGCAGGAGACAGACCTGGAGCTGCAGGAGCAGCAACAGATGATGCTCCATCCCCCAGTGCCCGTCGCTCGGAAATAGTCCTATCAGAAATAGTTCTAGCATTACGGTGTATTTTTTTCCTAGTTTCTAGTGCCCAATCAAAGACTTATATTCAGTAGCTCAGTAGCTCAGAAGTCTGAAGCCCCTCAGTCCCTTAAAGAAATAAAGTGAATCGCCAAGCGATGTCTCGCCCTCGAAAAGCGTGAAAGAATGCACTCGCATGGGGGGGAGGGGGCTTATCGGGGTGTTATGTCTGGGTATTCCACAGTTGCTTGCTGTCACATTTCTATTTTTTGGGTGCTGTGATAGTGATAAGCGATTGATTATACTACGAGTATCTTGAAGAGTTCCGGCTCGAAGAACTTTAATTAGAAGCTACCGAGGGCTCTAATCTTATCGAGTCGAGGTGCTCCGTCAGTCCCATTCCCACTCTCTACATAGGATCTCATTAACTCCGAACACAAACATTATGTCGCATTAGCAGTGTCTTCCCATCGGATAGGGATAGGGAATGTCGATCGAATGCAGTCGGAAGTTTGAACGTATCTATTTTCTATCCCACTGTCATTTCCCGCTATCAATCATTGAATTCTAATTTTACTCTCGCCTTCCTTATCTAAATTGTGATATGATTGATTGGAGAGATTTCTATGAGCCATCGAGGACTTTATCTGCCTGAAATTTGGCAAACTTTTCACACATTCTATTCGCGTATGTGAATGTACGAGAAGTTCTTGATTGTTCTGATTGATTGATTTTTGTCATTGAAAATTCATGCTCTGTCCTATATTCTATCTACAACAACAAACAATTGTGCTTTAAACATTGATTAATTTACGATTCTCATTCGCAATTTCGATGCCTATAAAGTTACAGTCATTTAACCTTTTTTTATAGCTGAAATGCCGAAATTTCCGTACAAAACAAAACGATGACTGACTCATAATTACTACCCAAAAAAAAAGATTCGGGAAACAACGATTTAACCTTCGGACAGCCAATCTTTCTCTCTTTCCCACCTAAAACAATGTGATAACTCTTTTCTGCAGGAGCGATTAGAGCACAGGGTACAATACTCGTACTGGGCACAGATTCCCCTTAATCACTCACGGCTAAGCCCGCTCATTAGCACACACTTATGACACTTATGGCCCAATGATAAGCGCCTCATTTACGAGTATGTTGTGTGGCACACTACGCCTTATCACCTGATATCACATTCTGTTCAACGGAGAGCCGAGACAGACACCCACTGTGCCGAAGCTCTCTCCGTGGGCAGCGGGGCAGCCCGTGAGTATGCCTCGGATCTATGGCTTCGTCCATTCTATGGGAATGAATGCTCGCAAAAGCTCTTTTGTCCCGTGATAAGCTGGAAGGGAAAGTGCACGCACCATCGATCAACGATCGTAGGCTCGTGGCATGCGTACAAGGGTAGGGGCTGTGCGGAGTATCTTATCTGAGAAGTATGCCAAAAAGAGTGATAGATACACACACTGTACATTGTAAAGATATGCGTCAGTCTAAGTCGGAAATCGGAAGTGGGACGCGAATTTAAATGCACTTTTTCACGAATGTTAAATGGAAAAAATGTAAAAGGTCTTTTAACTCAGAAATGTTTAAGAATTTGAATGGAACTCTGAACTCCGCTCTGAGCTATGTATATCATTAATATAATATAAGTATTAATGTAAGATATCATTAATATAATTAACTAAAATATTTCATATAATCGTGTTTTTACAGAGATGGTATTATCATTGTTTTTTTATGCCGAAAATCTACCAGAGAGCATTACCCTTCATTTTCCTTTCAGCTTCGCTTTTCTTACCTTCAATTCAAATTAATTTGGTTATGGTCCGTTCGCTTATGGAAACTCGTACAGCTAAGAATCTTTTCAGCAGACCACATAAATGTGGCATCCAAGAAAAGAACGATTCCCTTAGGAGAGACGATCCTCAAATTCCACCGATCATGCGTTACGCGCCCGAGGCCGCAACAGCCTTGGACATTCCTTCGATTGAGAGCCATGCGTGCCTGTTTTCAGTAATCTCTCGTTTATTATGAGCAATTCCCTAGGAGACATTAAATTATATGGTACCAATACTCTCAATACTCACTACAGCACAAAAAAAAAAAAATAATAAGTAATACATAATAAAATGTTAGCACATATGCATGGGAACCACTATCCGGCCACCCGTTATCGCTATCGTTATCGCTATCGCTGACTGACCAAACAGGAGGGGCTGACGTTGAAGTTTGCCGGAATACTATAAAAGAGTTCTTTATCGGGCCACGGATATGGACTGCGGGTGGGGAATGGGCTGCTTTTGGTTGGATTCCGGCCCCTCAGTGGCGGATCAGAAAGGTGGTGAGGCCCAGAACCAGAGTACCGAGCAGGGTGGTGCTGGTGGTGGAGGAGGAGAGGTCGCTGGCACCGCCACCAGTGCTGTTGCCGCGGGCAGCCAGGAGTACGGGCCGCTCGTTAGCGCGTGCCTCCATATAGGCCTGGCAGTCGGTCTCATTCTTTACGAAGCGGAAGATGGACTGGACGACATTGGCGGGGGTTATCTCGGAGCACTGCTCCAGGTGGTGGAGGACGCAGGCCTCGAAGCTCTGCAGATCGATGCAGTGGGTGGGCGAGAAGAGCAGCTCGGGGCGACTCATGAGGTCGGTCACTTGGCCGTCCTTCGGGATGTACTGGTGGAAAGAGCGGTTCATGCAGTTGCTGATTGCATCCTTGTTGGCCTCCAGGCACTCTGGTCCCTGTTCGGCTACGAAGAGGGCGATCTGGTCGCCACCCCGCGAGCAGGCAAAGCCCAGGAGCGATGCTCCAATTCTCGCTATCGTCTCCTGTTGGCGCTTCTCCTCGCTGGTTAGGCATACCTGCATCTTCTCGTTGAACTCCTTCACGCACGCCTCCGCCTCGGGCGCCCGCAGGCAGTACTTGTGGAAGACGGTGTCCAGCTCGCCCAAAGGCTTCGCCTCCTCCATCTCCGCCTGGAGGGCCGTCAGATTGGCCACGCCGCTGATGCAGGCGCTCATCTTGGCCGCCGCCTTCTCGATCTCCTGGTAGAAGGTCGTATTCTCCGTTCCCGTCACCTTTTTGCACTTCTCCCGGTACATCCGCTTAAGGTCCTCTGCGTACAAATAGTTTCCGATTAGCAACATAATCCTCATGCCTCTGGTCCATCAAGTAACTCACCCACGCTGACGTTTGTGTTGCGATATTCCGGTGGCAGGAACTGCGCTGAGAGTCCGCCCAGCTGGCTGGGACTCAGTGGAGGAGTCGCCACAGCGGGGCTGGGACTGGCCTGGACTTCGAGCAGGATGGCACCCAGGGCGGCCATTAGGCAGACGGCCATCAGTGCGTACTGGTTCATGCTGGCAGTGGATAGTGGATCGTGGATCGCGGATTGGGACTGGGGCTAGGTTCTGGGTTCGGGTTCTGGTTCTGGGTACGAGATTGGAGCCCGTCTGTGCCCGTTTCGAGTGCGCTTCGGCAAGTGAATGAATCCGACTTGCCGCCACGAAATGAAGCCCCACAGCGAAACGATTGGTGGCGAGACGCGAGCACAGTGGTGCGAGGCCACTCGAAGCGTAGATCATTAGATGCATCAGTCTCAGGATTCTGTAATCTTCAGATAGCTACATCGATTGTCTTATCGATTCAATGATATCCATTTTAATGACTTTATCAGGTTTATCAAACACGAATGGACGGATATATAAAAGGACGATAAATGAGAGAAGGACTATATTTTCCAGAAAATGTTCATCAAGCAATGGAAAATCCTAAATGAAATCCACTCTCCCCTTTCCCTGCATTTCATATCTTTAGAAATGGTCTTCAATTTTTTTTCATCTTTCAACCCACTGTGCGATCGCGGCTCGTGCTTTGTTCAATCAGCCGACAGTGACATCATTCACACTTCGGGGGCACGGAACAGATTTCGCCACTGCCACTGCCTCAATGTGTGTGTGTGTGCGCACATGTTTGTGTGTGCGATGTGTGTGTGTGTTTGAGTGAGGCAAAGTACAAAGTTTCCCATGCATCCGCTTCTGCCGCGTACTTGCATTCAGGTGTGAGTGAATGATTCACGATAAATGTCCAGCCGAATGTTAAAGCCGCAGCCAAATCGAAGGGATAGTCCCACGGGTAGCCACAGGGATAGTCATGGCTATAGATAGAGTCGACTATACATTAAAAGTTCGCCTTAAACATTGTGTTCTACTCATTTCCGATTGCTCGGAATCGGCTCCGCTATCTTATCGGAGGCCCTGCTTTATATGGCCATAACCAATATTTTATGTGTAAATATCATATCGCCGAAACGCATGTCGCTTTCTGTTGGTTTTTTTCTCTGTTTAGCAACCGACTGCCAACCCAGAGAAACAGCAACAAGTACATACAATACTAGATGAAATTGAACAATGGATGGATTAAGAACAAAGCCGCAGCGTCAGCGATTTGCGGCGATCAGCTCTCATGTTCCCCGATCGATTGCTTCGTTTGCGGAATTATCAATTGTGTTTTTCTCTTTTTTGCCTCATCTCCGATTGCATTCTGCTGCTTTACTGAATTTCAATTTATTTTCGCAACGGATTTCTTCATAAGAGCACATTGACTAAGAAGTATACATATGTATGTACATATGTAGGTGCAGTGCTTATGGAAATGGGAGCATTTCTGAGGAAAAATAAAACAAAAACCCAACCTGAGAGGCGTCAGAGAGGGAGAGTCATTGGAGAGCTTCGTATTTGTGTTTCCCGTCCACTGTAGATCTTAGACTCGACTTGGTCTTGGACTAATTACTTGTCTGATCTTGTGCTTACCCGAAACCGGTTCACATAACGATCCACAGCCCCACAGCCCCACTATGGCCCTCACACACACACTCCCTCCCCGCTACAGAGCAGTACCTCAGCGGACAAAGGTCGCTGGCAGTCAGCTGTCGACGGACCGGCTGTCGACGTAACATTTGCCAGATAAGCTTTTATCATTTACAGCTTTTCGCTCACCGCCGCATGAATGGGATAGAATGGGACAGAATGGAGCTGAGTGGGCGGTGGTTTCTAGAACGAAGAACGGGGGAACGGAAAAACATTTGTGTATGAGCAGAGCACTCGTCATATCTGCTTCCCAGATGGGGAATCGTTTGCTCATAATTTTCGGAAAGAAATGTCAAGATCCAGCAGGAAATCAAATTATTCATGGATTACTCGTAATGTGAAGATATATTTGAAACTAAAAGTATCGAATCACAAGAGGCAACACATATAATATGTACCAATTCCAAATATACATATGTACATCTATTACATGGGCTCTAATAGTGCATTAAGAGATATTCTTTCAGATAATTTTAAGAGTATGCATATGTATGTATGTGCATATGTACATACAGGTCAGGGTAGTAGTTTCTGTAGCGTACACTGGTTTCTGTTTATGGGGAGGGCGGCCTAAAATACTTTTAGCTGAGGTAGAGGCTTGAAACTTAACACAAAATTTGTATAACTTTATATTAAGATGATTTTCAAAAATCAGCCGGACTTGACCACCATATCATATAGCTGCCATAGGCACAATCAGTCCAAAATCGAGCTTTTGCTTTTAACAACAATCGGCAGAAAAATATAACAATAATTTAACAACAACAATCACAAAATGATTAAAGAATTTTTTCATAGTTCATATGTACACGCTTTAATTTTAAAGTAAAAATTCAACAATTATACATACATATGTACATATGTAAGAAAGAAAATAATAAATATATTATATGGATTGTTCCAGTAAATCAATAGCTGATTTTAATAGCTTCGACTTGGGCTTACATGGAAGTTTTCTTTGACTCGTAATGAAAGGATCAGAGCTAAATGAATGTGCTTTTTATACCCAGTACTCGAAGAGTATAGGGGTATATTAGATTTGTGGTGACAGCGGATGTGTGTAACGCCCAGAAGGAAGCGTTTCCGACCCCATAAAGTATATATATTCTTGATCAGCATCAATAGCCGAGTCGATATAGCCATGTCTGTCTGTCCGTCCGTCTGTCCGTCCGTCTTCATTAGCTCCTATATTTCAGAGACTCTCAGGTTTCTGGAGCAACCAAGTTTTGTAACCAGTCTCCTCTGTTATCACAATACTACAAGTGTATTTCAAAATTTCGCCCCGCCCCTTTCCGCCCACACAAAGGACGAAAATCTGTGGCATGCACAATTTTGATGGTACAAGAAAACTAAAAACGCAGAATCATGAAAAATTACCGTATCTACCAGACTGCCGAATCTGGATCAGGTCGGATCATTTTTATGGCCAGAAGGAAACAATTAAATTTCAGTCGCTACGCAACGCCTTCCAAGCGCTTACTCATTCCTTCTCTCTCTCGCACACACTTCCACGTCTCTTGTATGTAGTTCTACATGTGTATGTAGAAATGTAGCAGCCGATGTAAAAATTATGTACATATATGTAAACAAAAAAAATAATTTTTATATATATTCTTATTTGGCCAACATTTAATTCGTCCCTTTTGCGAACATATAATTAATTACATAAATCGTAAGCTCATACATATACATATGCACATACGTATATACTGACTGAGTACCGGGTATAAAGTAGAGCTGCGGCCTTTGCCGCGCCTCACAACGGTCCCCCTCGTTTTATGTTTGGGTTATGGGAGGAACCACTGCACAGTGGTTTGTATCTCGGCCAAACAGGGCGAGATCGGGGAAGGACTAACTTATGGCGAACATCGTGACGGAACGGATGCCATTTTTTCTGCTGACAATCGGTTGCCAGGGCTCTCCTCCTGACCACAAAAGAGTATGGCACGTCCATATCTGACGCTGTATAGGCGAGATAACGCTAACTATATCCATACAAAAAGGGCAAATCTTTCACAAATTTCATAACTACACGCTAAATACAAATTTGCTACAAATTAGCTACACATTGCATGCGATGGACTTTAAAAAAAAGCCCAAAGTCTTTAAAAATCTTTAGCGAACTTTTGGGCGGAAACCAAATAGATTGAAACATGTCTTTTCGTCTGTACAGCTGCGGCAGAAAAAATATCACCCTGATACTAAAGATTCTGTAACACTAGTCAACACGACATTTCCGCTGTGGCCCAAAATGACTTTTTCCGATAGATTTGGAAATTTAAATTTTTTTTAAGAATTATGGTTTTTTTTTCGAGGTTTAGTTTTATTTTTTTATTTTTTTAAATTTGTCATGTTTTTTCCAGAGGTAGTGCTTCGTTTTTTCACATAACTTAAGTTTCTTATAATTGTTTGTATTGAACTTTACAGTTCTGAAAAGCTGACAAAAGCAGCTATAAATCCGACCCAGACACTTTGTAGCTGCAGCTTAACGTCTGGAAGATGTTAAGATTTCAAATGTCATATTTTTTGCGGTATTTTTCCCCGAAGTTTTGACTTTGAAAACTCAGCAAAAAGTCGAGAAAAAAATATTTCGTGGCTAACATTTTAAGTTTTAGATAGACATTAGTTAGGCGTCGTTTAAGGTATCGTTTGTAAGAATCGATGGATAAGCGGCTAAGTTACAGCCGTTCGACCAAACCTTTCTTTTTTTTAGCTATTTTTTAAATTCATTTGATAACACTATGCATTTCCGCTGGGAGGCACCTGACTTTTTATGATAGATTTTGGGCTTTGAAAAATTTTCAAGAATTTTTAGTTTTTTTTCAAGGCGTACGGAATGGTAAAATGAGGTTTTAGGAGGTTTGGTCCAACGGCTACACTTTAGGGCTTACCCATAGATTTTTACAAACGATACTTTAAACGACGAATAATTAATTTAAATATCTTTAAAACAAATTTAGCAATAATTTAGCTCAATAACTTCCAGACGGTTAGCTGCAGTTAAAAAGTGTTTAGGTCCGATTTATAACTGCATTCATCAGCTATTCAGAATTGCAAAGTTTAATACAACCAAATTTAAGGTTCTTAAGTTATGTAAAAAAAGAAAGCACTTCTTCTTCGTCCAGAACTCTAGTCTGTTGGTAGACACCTTTATGATTCATATGCGAGTTCAGAAGAGGGCCATGGATTGGCAGCATCAGACGAGTGGTTATATAAAAAACCCAAATTTAAAAGATACAAATAATTAAATTTAAATTTATGTGCATCGTGGGGGAAATGGATGAATTTTAATGAGAAAAGTTAATGAAAAACCAAAAGTGGAATCAAGTATTGCATTTGCGAAATGTTGCAAACTGTTGCAAATAAGCTGCTCCTGAGAGACCCTCCAAATGTGATATGATCCCACTTGTTTTGCACTCTGCTGGTTGGGCTGCCACTCTATATCCTTTTAAAGGAGGCAATCTGGTTAGCAATTGCGGAAATGAACGCACACACACAGACACACATATGGAAACGCAGTGTGGGTGTGAATTCCTGCTCATTTGCCACAATTTCGCCGGCTATGGATTTTCCTTCCTTCCGACTGGCTTAATCAGACATCGTCAAGGACTCGCCGCTGTTGCCGCTTGCCTCATGCCGTATGCCGCATGCCGTTGCTGGTGCTGTTTGCCTTGCTGGCTCTGCTTTATGAGCTTAGTCCGTGTGCTTTACTACCCAATTAAGCTCGGAAATATATTTAGCAAACTAATGAATTATAAACATACAGACACAGCCACAGACACAGACACAGACTTAGACAGAGAGACCTGGAACAGGAAGAACAGGAAGTGCGGGGGAAAAATGGCAGTGTGGGTGACTATCTGATGCCCTCATCCTCCGTTCTGGCATGTGTGCCCCACATTCCATCAGCCATTCATTGTCAAAGGCCAAGCACGAGGGGGTGCATCGTCTGGCTCAGATAGCATTTTCTCTGCTTTTCCGGTTTCCCTCATATCAAACATGCCCAGCCATACCCTTGCTCTCTCGCTTAACCATTTCTCTCTTCCCCTCTTTTGCTGCAACGCTGGATCCTTTTAAATGAAATTAAGCTAATTTGGAAAGCAGGCAACGCGTCAGCGTCGTCCTGGCCCGTGGAATGGATACGGCAACGGATGCCGCCGCCTTCACCGTAGAGCTTAATTCCGTGTAGAGAGAGAGAGCCACAGAGCGACCGGGAGACCGGCAGATAGAGAGGAGAGCCGCACACTTTCATGCATATGCATGCTGCGTGCCAAATCAAAGCCTGCCCCATATGCCGCCTCTTCCTGTCGGCTATTTGCGGCAGATGCTGCACGTCCGTCCCGTTCTGCCGCACCTGTGTCCAACCGTGTCCGTCCGTGTCCGTGCACGTCCGTGTGTTGTAATTTATTATCCTGCATGGCAAAAGGGATTTTCATCAATTAATCATGCTGATGATGGTGCTTGCTGCTCCTGCTGCTGCAGTTAGACAACACCAAAGACCAGTAACCGGTAGAAGTTGCTCCTCCCCGCTCTCCACTGCCCGCTGTCTGTCTGCCTTAGGCTCTTGTCCTCTGCCCCCTTCTTCCTGAGCTCATTCGCATTTAAACAAAAGATTGAGACTTGAGTTATGGACCACAAAACGGATAAATTAGTGCCAAATAAGCTGAGGCGATGAGGTCAATGTGAATGGGAGAACCCGACCCCGATCCCCAGAACTCAAACCTGGAAGATCTAGTTCTCATCTTAAAGCGACTTTCCCCTGCAGGTGGCCTTGGCCCTACTGACTCCTTCCACAACAGATTTACATGTATACATACATATGTGCGTGGAAAGTCCTCCCAGGGCACAGGATTCTCCACATGCATTTGGGTGTGTGTGTGTGGATGTATGCGTGGGTGTATGTGTGGTGTGTGCATTAGCTTAAAGTGCATGAATGGCCAATTCATGGACCACTTCATCAATTATTCAAAGCCTCTCGACTGCTCTAAGTAAAAGTAAATTATTGCCTGGAAGCCGGACACCATCAGCAACAGCACCAGCAGCAGCAGCAGCAATAAAGCAGCAAAAACAAAGGCCAAGCCAATTTTTCGTTTGGTTTATTATGCAAAATTTAATTTTAATAAACAAATAGGGCAAATGAAGGTGCAACCATTCAGCCAGTCGGGCAATCCATCCATTAAACCAGTCCAGGGCCAGTGTTCAGGGCAGTTCAGAGTTCAAGCTGCAACGAAATGGAATTTGTTTTTGGTGTCCTGCCATTCCGAACGAATGATTGATTGATTGACTAATGGCTGACTGGACTGGCTCTGGCTCTGTTTGATGCGGCATTGTGTTTGAGGAAGGGCAGGAAATTGCCTTATTATAGTATTTGAATTTAGCATTTTCAATTAAATGAAAATTAGTCGTCGTTGGCTTCACCTTCACTGTGCAACAAATGGGAGAATCCCATAAGAAGCTTACATTTGGTGGGCCCTAACCAGGAGAATGGCAGGGGAGACGGAACCACTGTGAATGCACTTTAAAGGAATCAAAATGCATATATGTCTGTGCCTTTGAGACTCTTCTTGGGGATTAGGCATCTGAGAGCGCATTGACATGGAGACATGGTAAGTAGTAGCTTTCTTCGACAGTTCTTTGAAATATCGAGGAGAGCCTCCTTCTTTGTTCACTCATCTGAGTGGAGCTCTTCTCTTAAAGGCATTCCAGATCATAGAACTCCCTCTTCAGGAGTCAGTCATATATGTATGTATGTGTCTCCCTTCTTCAGGAGTCACGGAGCAGCTTTACTTTCCCCCAGCCAGTCAGCCAGCCAGCCAGCAAGCCAGCCAGACGGTGAAATAATTCAACTCATTAGAGAAAACTCCTCCTCAGTGGAGCAACTCATCATCTCTATGATGAGGATGGGGATGGGGATGGAGGATAGGGTTGGGGAGTTTGGGCTTGGGTTAATTCAGGCCATAAATTTGCACTCCTGTTCCTGTTGCTCCTTGCTGACTACGGGGCTAACTAAGCCGTGCCCCTGCACCAGCTACTCTGCCACTCTACCACTGGGCCACTGCCTCGTCTTGCTCTTGATATAATGTGACACCAGCTGCTTAATGTTTTGGTTAAAAGCATTTTAAGTGAAATGCAACAGGGCGGCAACCAAGTAACCAAGCAGCAGCCTGCACGCGACTTTCACTGGCCGCAAGGAGGAGACCAGAGCCAAAAACAGAAACAGAACATGGACAAGAAGGAGCAGCGGGAGTAGCAGGAAGAGAATTGTGCAAGAACCCTGGCAATTTGCTTAAGCGAAAGGCTGTGCCACATATGAGGCAGTAGCCGTGCCGTGGAGAAAACCTGTGCAACAAACGCAACTTCTGACAATGTGGCGAGAGAGCCACAGTGGGTCCAACCCTAGAAGCTACACAAAAGAGCGCAGAACTCTCTGCCATGAGTCACTTTTGATCGGTGGAACTCCTTTTTGTGGCACCGTCCCAGACACCAGCGGAGTCACTATGGCTGTATGGCTGTATGATTGTGTGGCTGTGGCTGCGGCTGTGGCTGCGGCTGCGGCAACATCATCATCATTCATTTGCGCTCAGGTGCGTTTTCGTGTGCACTCAGACCTCACCTCTGGACCGCCCCACTCCCCGTTGCTTGTATTTGGGTTTTTCTTTTGGTGTCTGTTGCACACCTTGCGGCGCCTTTTCGTTTGTGTGTGGGGATCTTTGCATCAGCCACAGCGACCACGACAGCGACAAGGACAACAGCCTCAGACGGAGCCTCATGGAGCCTTAGGTTAAGGCACAACTACAGCTTCTGTGGAACGTCACTGGGAATGAGAATGAGAATAGGTATGGGTATGGGTATGAGTATGAGTATAGGGTTCTGTCGCTTGTTTTTGTTATTCTAAGAACTTATGCCATGTTCTGCTTGGATGGTTCTCTAGCTCGAACTCTGTTTCTGTTTCTGTTTCTGGCTCCATTTCTGTCTCAGTGTCTGGCTCTATTTCTGATTCTAACTCTCTGTCTGGCAGTGGCATTGGCACATCCATTTCTGGAGATATGTTCCATTATAGTCGATGCTTAGATCGAAACTCGCTTGTTCAGTATATAATGAAAAACACCTTTGACAAATAATTTAAACATTTTGCAATATAAACAGAAACAGGCATAGCGACATATGCTGAGGCTGAAGCTCAAGTGGCATGCTGTGGGGCACTCTCGTTCACAGTTGGGTTTGGAGTTGAGGTTGTAGAAGATTGCTGGGTGGAACTTTTCGTACGTCGAAATGTCTGCAAACTATACGCGTCTCTTTCGAGTGCTTTTCGTGATCATTCTGCTGAAGCTGATCTTACTGGTGGTCCTTTACTGGCGCAGCTATGAGGGTGTCTCCAACCTAACTGCAGGACTCTCCCAGTCCCAGTCCCAGTCACAGTCCCAGCGTATGGTCGACATCTTCGACCAGCTGCTGGTGGATCGAAGAGAGAGTAAGTAGGGGTCGCTTCTCTCCATCTAAAAGTCTACAAGTCCCGGTCTGTAGTGCCCAGCATGGAGCAGCGTCTGCGCTGGATACGCCAGGAGATGCCCTCGTTCCCCCTGGAGGAGCTCCTGGAGCGACAGAAGCGACCGGCAGGCCACGTGAATTGTGGCCCGGCACCGGACCTGATGAACATCGATTTCCACAACACCTACTGGCAGCGGGCACAAGCCGAGAATCTCACTTACTACATCTACGGGGCCTACTACGACGACCGCGAGGCGGTGCCCGAGGCCCCACTCGTCCGCCTGCTGACGATGATCAACCAGCCCGACGACAAGAGCTTCAAGTACCCCACGACCTTCTGCCAGTTCTGGATGAAGGGCCGGGCCAAGCCGGTGATTGTGCCCGTCACAGAACACAAGGTGATGTGGCCCTTTGGCCGTGCGCCGCGCCGCTACTACCCCACCCTGATGGGCTGCCGCCTTCCCGAAGGTAGACACCATTGGGAGGTGCCACAGATGGTGTCTCTGGTGGCCAATCGCTGCGATTGGGCCAGGAACCTGTTGCGCGTGGTCTATGAGGTGGACGCTGGGGACCAGCTGCCCACATCCGAGCCGCAGCCTGGAAACGAATCTGATGGATCGACTCCCACTGGGCAGGAGGCAGTGGTCGAGGTAGAGCCACCTCTACGCTTTGCGGTGTGCGTTAAGGCGATGGACTTTCCCTACGAGGACAAGTCCTGGCGGCTGATCGAGTGGCTGGAGCTGATGCGCTCCCTGGGTGCCCACAAAGTGGTCTTCTACGATGCCCAGATGCACCCCAATATGACGCGTGTGGTGCGGGACTATGTGGAGAACAGTCCGGGATTCGTTGAGCTGCGGCCTATGTCCCTGGGCCGCGGGGAGCCACATACACCGCCCCACTTCCATCACTACGCTATGGAGGCGGACGGGTTCAATCGCATCCTCAACGAAATGATACCCTACAACGACTGCTTCTACCGAAACATGTACCAATACGACTACATCGGTGTCTTTGACATCGATGAGGTGATCATGCCCTTGGGGAACAGGACCACCTGGCCGGAACTCATCGAGATCTCGCGCGCCGCCCCGGACTATGGAAATGTAACGTCGGCGAACTGCAAGGAGTGGGTGAGCTTCTGCTACCGGAATGTCTACTATCCGCGGTATCCCGAGCGGCCAAGGGTGTACCGCAACCTCTCGAGCTCTTTCTACATGCTGCAGCATGTGGAGCGGGTGCGAGAGCACTGCAATCGCGGGGCGGCCACCAAGTGCCTGCACGACACGCGCTTTGCGGTAGGGCTCCACAACCACTTTACCTTTTACCACACGGAGGCCGCCAGCTGTGCGGCCAAGTCAGTGCCCATAGAGTTTGCTCAAATGCAGCACTACCGCGAGCCGGACACCAAGTCCCTGCTGATCGATCCCATCATCGACGCCAGCATCTGGCGCTTCCAGCCGCAGCTGCAGGCTCGGGTCGAGGAGCGGTACCGAAGGCTCGGCTTCCTGCCCGACGAGCGGCAGTTGGCCGAGACTCTGGAGCGCCGACGGCTCGAGGATGAGTCAATTCTTCGGGAGGCTGTGGAACAGAATCCAGAATGAGATCTGGAATGAGAGATTCATTTGTGTACACTGCATACATGTACATACATACATTCAGGGCAGGGAAATTTGATCTATAAAATATATATGTATATATTATTTTTTGTATTTTTTGTGTGGTATTTAATAAATACGAAATAAATTCTCGAGCGTGGCCACTTTTGTGGCGTAAGGCAATACTGCCGCAAGGTCTCCAACAAGAGTGCGCACAGTTGGTCAAACAAACGGCGTGAAAGTGGAGCATTTCCAAAAGAATCAAAAGAAGCGCCCCCATGTACCTACATGTATACGTAAGTAGTATGTTTCCAGTTTTGAGTAAATATTTTCATACTTTCAAAGGGTTATATCTGCTGCTGGCTGTCATACGATAAGTATGTATCTTTTGCATCGATCAGCTATCAGAACACTGTTTTTGGAAAGACTGTATTCTGGAATAAGTAAATATAGGAGCACGAATGATCTTTGAATACTGGGGAACTTCTGCTGAATACTTTTTTCAACTGTCACTATTAAATGAAATGAAAACAGAAGGGCTATATCCTCATAGATATGTGTGTAAATATAGCCATTGCCATTCAGGGGTTACCTCACGTGTTCGTATGACGAAAAATTTATGAAAATAATGAAAAATTAAATGCTTTAAAAGTTTTTTTCCCTTTTATTATAGTTATGAGGTCGTCCATTCAGCAAAAAAAGTACGGTTTTAAGGACCTGACATTACGTTACCAAAAACAGAAGTAATTATACCCGGTACTCGAAGAGTATAGGGGTATATTAGATTTGTGGGGATAACGGTTGTGTGTAACGCCCAGAAGGAAGCGTTTCCGACCCCATAAAGTATATATATTCTTGATCAGCATCAATAGCCGAGTCGATATAGCCATGTCTGTCCGTCCGTCCGTCCGTCTGTCCGTCTTCATTAACGCCTATATCTCAGAGACTATTAAAGCTAGAGCAACCAAGTTTTGTATCCAGTCTCCTGTGTTATCACACTACTCCAAGTGTACTTCAAAATTTCGTCCCGCCCCCTTCCGCCCGACCAAAAAACGAAAGTCTGTGGCATACACAATTTTAAAGAAACGATAAAACTAAAAACACAGAATCATAGAGAATGATCATTTCTATCAGAATGTTAAATCTGGATCAGATCGCATTATTAATGTAGCCACAATGAAGAAAACCATTTCGAAAGTCATCGATCCCTCTCGCTCTCTCTCACACGCGACCCCGACTGCTTTGCCGTTTCGTCTTTTTTGACGCCTAGTTTTTAGAGACTATAAGAGCTAGAGCAACCAAACTTTCTATCCAAGCTCCTGTGTTATCACTTCAATACAAGTTTATTTCAAAATTTTGCCACGCCCCCTTCCGCAAATTAAATTTCAGTGGCTCCGCAACGCCGTTTAAGCGCTCACTCATTCCCTCTCTCTTTCTCGCACACACTTCCACGAACCGTATATACATATGTAAAGACGACTATGTAGATGCCAAATGTAGAGAAGACAGATGTAGATAACATATGTGAACCAAAATGGGAGCAGATAACATTTAATATATAAAAATTTGCAAAATGGTCCGACTTCATTTTTAAAAAAACAATTTTGGGCAAAAATCTAATAATATTGCCAACATATTCTGACTGAGTACCAGGTATAAAGTAGAGCCGCGGCAAAGGCCGCGGCTCACAACGTTTTCCATCGTTTTTAAGCTTGGATTACAAGATTCCAAGACTCTGCGAATTTTTTTCAATTGTTAGTTTTTCAAGTTATTAGATTTTTAGTCTTTCCTAGCAGATTACCGAATCTGGTTTAGATCGGGTAATAATTATAGCCAGAAAGACCAAATGAAATTGCAGTGGTTACGCAATCCTCCTTCTACTCATTCTCTCTATCTCTGGCACACTCTTCTACGTGCAGTGTGTGCTTTCTGGAGGGAAGCGATATAGAAACTGACTGAGTCTCGGGTAGAGTCCGCGTAGAATCCACGGAAGCATTTGACGTACATTACTGACGTTCCGTTATTCCGGCGTTCCGGCGTATTAAAACTTACAAAATACACCGTTAGCGAAATTGGAAACATTTTTTTTAGATATTTCAATATTTTTAGAGGGACTTTGTGGAAGAACTCATACCAACACTCATCTCTCTTGAAGATGATAATAATTAAGGAAATTCGGACTAAAATACAGAAACCATTTTTTCTTAACTGGTTCAAAGTGGGTACAGAATTACATACATATGTACATATGTATATGGCCCAGTAAGCAGTCAAAAGTCCTTTGAAGGCCATCACTGTTAGGACATCGAACAGCAGCCCGTGCTGTGGTTGTGTATCTGTTGTATGAGAGCGAACAAGTTGCACGAGTCCTGGCTCCTGCCACAGAAGTTGCAACAGATGGGGCAGCTCCTTCGTTAGGTTCGGATGGTGGCCATGCTCTGCCTCTTCCAATTAGCATATTTCCCCCACTCACATCGTATCATTTACACATTTTTCCCGTGTTTCCGCTTCTGTTGTTCTCTGCATTCAGTCCACAAAAAATGTGTGCATTAAGCCGTTAAAAACTCTTAAAATATTTGACATGATTTAGCAATTTTAATTGATGCTCCGTCCGCCCATCTGTCCTGCCAGTCCCTGGTAATGCGCTTTCATAATGCTCGCTCGATGAATGCCCGGATGAATGGGTTTTGTATGTTTTTGGTATTCGAGTCTTAGAGAGCTCATTACTTTTTATGGCATTCCAAAGCTAGCTAAAAATGCACATAGAATTTAATTTAATTTAATTTCCATGCAGGGAAAAGCACACACACAACCAGAGAGAGAGAGAGAGAGAGAGAAAGACAGAGAGAATCACAGACACACACAAATGCACACATTATCCACTTCTAATTAATTGCATTTCATACTAAAAACAAAAACTATATACCATGGAAAATGCTCGGTCCAATGGCCCCATGGTCCAAATGCAAATATGATACAAAACACAAACACAAATACATGTACGTGCACGTGAACGTGTACGGGTATGTGGATAAAAGCAAACGACCATCATCCAGCGCGGCGAAAAAAAAATGCAAAAAAAGAAGGAGAAATATTCATTATTATTTGACCAAATGGCAAATTAATGATATGAGCAAACAAGCCAAAGTGTTGTTGTCATTCAATTTATGCGAACCGTAGAGTAATGTTAGTTTCGGGCACCGAAACACTTTGCACCCTTCTACACCGGCGATGGAGTGGTCGCGCTTGGCTGAGAACTTCAAAAAGGAACACTTCTTCTAGCCGAACAGTCCCATTCGGAGCGTCATTTGCATGCTCCAACGTTAAAGCGTGACTGTCTATTTGACATTCACTTTAAAGGGAGCGCACAATCACTCGTGGAGAGTGAACTCTGTTCGCTTATGGGAACATTTTCGGTAACATTGTTCCACTAACAGCGTGCCATTCCCTTCAAATGGAACAGATGATTTGCTGTTTAATAATTTTGAGAACTACCTACAAATTTTACTGTTTACGCTTCAAATTATACGTTTGTGGTAAATGGAGAAGAAATGTATACGCAACATCGAAATTATTTCTGAATTGCCAATTTGTACAGCAATGTACAAAACATTCGCATCACTTGAAGTGAAACAATAGTGTTATGTGGTATTCGTGACAGCCTTTATAGTGTCAGACAAAGAGCAACGAAAAGCAGATGAAACACCAGAGGCATAGAGTAGCACAATTCTGTAATTAAATGTTTTAACACTAATCCAGTGGGGGGAGGAGCAGTGAGGAGCGGATAGGGCGTTGCTTGGATTAAGGAAAATATTTGAATAGCTGAACAGCAGTTGAGCGGCAAACAAAGAAAAGAGATAAAAGCGAAAGCCAGAAATGCAAAATGACAAAAGAAAAAAACGCGAAAGGCAAAAGGCAAAAAGCAAAAAGCGATGCTGCGTACGAAAACGGACTCAAAAGCGGAAGCGGAAACGACAGCCAGAACTACAATGGCGCCGCGTCAGAGAGAACTGTCACCAAATGCATTCGCAGTGGCAAGCGGGTCCCCCAGAGAGACAGAAAGAGATGGAGCAGTGGAACTGCAGGAACGGGAGTCGACTGATGTGTGACCTGTAAGGAGGCATTCAGCACTGTACATTCAGTAATGTACATTCTGTACTAGAATAGAATAGAATAGAATATGCTCTTTCTTTCGATCAGCAGCATGCTTGCAGCATGAGCTTGAGGCACTTTTTGGGGATCCCCGAAAGTATGCAGCGGTTTTTACACACTGCAATTGAATGGATCAAAAGCAGCAGCTTCTACGGCACGGCAGAATCCCCGCATCATTCCGGTCTGACTCCTGGTTCATCCACCAAAAATACATGAGAAAAGAAGCAAAGTTCAAACTAACAAAACAAAACTACCTAAACTAAACAAAACAGAACCTGAACACACACACACACACACACACACAGTACAGAAGGCAACATGGAATTGGCCATGTTTTTTGTTAATTAAAATTGGCATGGCTGCCGAAACAAGGTATGGTCGGGTGAAGAGAAGAGGCAGGGTCTGGGCAGCAGCATTTTTGCATTTTCAACAGTTTTTTCTTTTTTTTCCATTTCTTTTTTTGCTGATTTCGGTCCGGGAAGTGAAACCCCAAAATGAAAACTTTGAATTGAAATGCCACTGTAGAGGCAACGTTTCATACGGAGTAGTACCTGAGAAATGCCACCTCCTTCCGGCATACATTTACCTTTCAAGTGCTTAATTTTTCATTCACAATCCTAAGAACACCGAACAGCAGAATCTAGTATCCAGAGAGGCCAGAGAAAACCCCAGAGAGGGCGAAAGAGCGAGCGATTTATGGGCTGCCAATAAATTTACTCAACACTTTGGCCCCGACTAATACAATATTTACATCAAATGGCTGTACCACGAAAGGGGGAATGGACGTGGGAGGGGGGTTGGCATTTGCCACTTTGCTGGCAGAGGGTGGGTGTAAAAAATTGCAATGCGTTTTTCTCAGTGGCAGCCAAGATGCCAGAAGCAGGAGAACCAGAATCAGGGCCAGAGATGGAAGCTCAGGCTTCTGTTTCTGTTTCAGCTTTGGACCCCCTTTTTTAGCCCCCGTCCTGTCTTCTGTCTTCTGTCTTCTGCTCCTGTCTTGTTTCCCCCTGGACTGTCATTTAAGTTAAAAGCGCATTTGTAAATGTGCGGAGAGTATAAGTATAAGGGGGCTGGGACTGCCTCTGAGCGTTTTTTAAAAAGGCAAATCTGGCACAAGCTGCTCCTTTGCGTCGCCTCCCGTACCGTGCCGTACCGTTTCGTCCCGTATCGTCCGTTGTGCAATGTTTTAGCATTTTTTATACTCGTCCTGGTACAAGCGTCTCCGACCCTGTCTCTCTGCACTGTTTATGGCCACGTTAAGTGTTAAGTGTGTGGATCCGCCAGAAGAGACATATATTTCCCAGGTCAAAGGGGATATGGCCAAGAGATGCCACAAAGACCTGGTCAAATATTTCCGTCGCTCCGCTTTGCCTATGGCAATGGGTCCGAACTGAATTGGATATTTTTCATTCATTCCAGGGAATTCAATTTGAACACAGAACCACCCATCACCCAACCGGACGGTCTCGGACCCCATTTAAACTTATGACAGCCGGAGCCAAATGAAAGTTTGCTCTTTTGCTTTGGTGGAGCTCCGGTTCTGGCTCAATAACATTCGACACGAACAAACAAAAAATGTTGCCATTAGTTAAAGTTTTGGACTCTCAATGCACTGCCCCCAGGAGGGGGTACATTGCGAAAAAGCAGACCGTTTGTTCCACATTAGTTTAAAGTTCAAAGTTATGTGGCACAGACAAATTCCAGAGCCTCTGTTAAGTCGTACCCGCTTAGTGCCCTGTTTCTTAACCTCGTAATGTTTATCCTTTCCTGTATGTACGCGGACATTCAACGTGTCAAGCGTCATGCAGCAGCTCCCCTCTGTCCATCGGGAGGGACGTGGTCTGCGTTGAAGTTAACTCTCCTGTTCCCATAAAAAGGGTATCTACGGCATCGGCTTGCGGGTGTTTACTTCCTTTTTATACCCGATATTCGGTTCCGTTTCATTCGGACCGTAATAAGTTTCGAGCACAACTTCGTCCAGGCGTTCGTACTACCCCAAAGTGCAGGCTAATAAGAAATGCGTGATGTGTTGCCCTGTTCCTCCATCAACTGCGGATGCGGATGCGGGTACGGGTAGGGGAACGGGAATGGGAGTGTGTGTGGTGTGGTGTGTTGTCGCCTCCACTCAAGTCCAAGTGTGTGTAAATATTTGTTCCCGTAGTTCTGGTAAGTTTCTTGGCACACGTTTCTTGGGTCGAGGTCTGGTCAGCTTGCAGCTCGAGTGGAACTTGTTCGTAAGGAGGGGTCGTCGGGTCTTCCTGCTTTTCTAAGGCGAACTTGTAGCAAATTTCACACACGTTCCGTTCCGTTCTAGGCGTAGAAGCGGGTGAGGAGGAACTCATGTCGGTGTCCATCCATGTCCGACGAAAAGAGCAGGATGCGAGGTTGTCTCATTAGTAACGAGTAAATAGTAACGAGTGGCAAGATATCAATATCCTTGAGGCCATTCATCTGCCATCTGACAAGAGATGAGCAGAATGCGTGATTTTTTTCTTATTAGTAACGAGTGACGAGTATCCACTGTTAACGATCATACGTTCTTTGGAAAATAAATCTATCAATATTTCACAGAATTTCTACCAGCTCCATACAGACATCGGTTGATCCAATTTTTAATATCACTATATCCTTTGACTTTGATGTTGTCATTGTAATGTCGGTTCTCGTGTATTTTATTCAGTAAACAACTAGAGTCTCACCCTGTAACATCGATAGAAACGGAACAAGTATTAGTGCACGATTTTAATGTTTAGTTTTGATCATAAATAAAAGGGAAAACCTGTAACGCGTGTGAAATTGATAAATTCCTACAACGAATTATTTGATTCTTCGTATCAAAAGTCTTTAGAGGACTTTTTTTTTCTAAATGTAAGTGCCATTGTTAGTGCGCGTCCGGGTATATAAATACTGGACCTTCTGGCAAACAATATTCTAAATCTTTCCCTCTTTGTCTCTCCGTCTAGAGTATACTCCACGCCACTCCTCGCGTCATGTATTCGAGCGGACCTATGATCCTCGATCGACGCATATATATACGGAAGCGATTAAACGATACAGATACAGTACCTACTACAGTGAATCAAGGGCAACAGAAAAGTGCTGCTGCCGCCATTCAATCGTCGGATGTGGCCTCGACCCACGAGAGTTTAGCGCAGGGATCCGCTGACGATTCTACACGGAAAATTTCAGATGACAAAACATCCAATCATTTTGACAAAAATGACAGCAAGCTCCAGGATATATCCGCAGTGGGGTCCGGAGAAGATAACCCCCAGAGTGCCGCTGCTGAGCAGCAACAAACAATGGAGTCCAAAGCCCTATTGAAAGGTATCCTCGTTAGAAGTAGCAAACAGGACCCTTATCCACTGAAGAGGATTGCAAGTGCCAATCCAAGGGCCTCCCAGAGTTGTGTGTTATTGAACGAGAATCCAGATGTTATTCCACGGCCAAAGAACGCGATTACATCAATTTTAACAAGATGCCAAGGCACTGATGGGAAATGTTCGTCCGTTTTGAGTGATTCAAACCATTGCTTACCCCCACTAAACAAGATTCCAGATGTTGGCTCACAGCTAAGAACAATTTTAAAAAGATCTGACGTAAAATACTCCAACGTCTTGATTACTTCAAATAATTCTCCTCCGCTAAACAAGATTTTAAAAAGATCTGACTCGTGCGATGGCAAAGAAGAAAACTCGCCACCAGAGGAGACCCCAGAAGCCAGTCGACAGCCAAAGACCGCCTTCACATCAATTTTAACAAGGTGTGGAGGCTCTTTTGGGACTAAGACCGAGCGCAGTCTTTTGCCAAAGACGAAACCATCGAACGGAAATCCATCCGGAACGTCACCCACTCAGAACAACTCTTTTACCGCAAATGCAGCTCCAAAAAGTGTCAAGACCTCTGTACCATCAGCTTTCCCTGATGAAGACCTTGCATTGCCGCCACAGCCTCCAAAGCCAACGCAGCCACAGTCGGTCATTCCAACAATCCCTTTGAAGAGGCGTTCCTTGGCAGTGATCAAACCACTGGCGCCTGTCCAGCGGGGTAATGTGGATCGAGCACGCATGCCGCCTGAAGATAACTGGAATGTTCATGTCAAGTTTACGAACGCTCGGACCCGGGGTCGCAAGTATTCCCCAAAGGAGCAAACAGTGAAAGTGTCTGCCAGTAAGAGTAACGTCATAGAAGTACCCCAGCCTGGGATCCCGACCCAGAATGCGCCCTGGAACGTGGTGGCGGGTGGCTCTTGGACCCCAGAGGGGCCGGTACAACATAGCATTGTCCCAGAAATGCCCCAAAGAGCCACTGCGGCCGCCACACAGCCCCAGATGATTCTCCGAGAGGTTAACGGATCTTCGTCACCAACGCCACAGCCCGAAGCTTGTGTCCCTGATGTGTCCTCGTCCCAGCCTCCATCCTGGAACGTGGTGGCTAGGGAATGCAACCAGTGGGCAGAGCCCATTGTCATTAAGGAGAGTGTAAAGTGCGACTCGAAGAGTCCTCCTTCCGCACATATCAAACTGAAAGTCCAACTCAAAGGAGTCCCAATGCCGACAACGTCCTGGACTTCAATCGACGCTTGTCCTTGGACTGCAGCCTCGGCAGAGCAGTTTGAGTCGAAAAGCACTGTCCGGCCGTCGTTTGTTACCGAGCATAAGGAAATGTCCAAGCCGAGATCGTCTTGGAATTTGATCGACAGTCCGGTTTGGAATGAGGCCATCGCCAAGGTTGCGCGTACAAACTCAATGGATCCCTCCTCAAGAACTTCGCGTAAGAACTCCAATGGGACAAGGAACAGAAGGAACATCAGTGTCAAGCGGAGTCCGAAGGTGCAGTGTCCCCCCTTTGTTGCACCAGTTGCACCACGAATTGTTCCACCAGTTGCACCACCAGTTGCACCACCAGTTGCACCACCAGTTGCACCACCAGTTGCACCACCAGTTGCACCACCAGTTGCACCACCAGTTGCACCTCCAGTTGCACCACCAGTTGCACCACCAGTTGCACCTCCAGTTACTGTACCAATCGCTCCTCCAGTTGCACCGCCAGTTGCTCCACCAGTTATATTCCTAGTTGCACCACCATTTTTATCCCCAGTTCCATCCCTCGTTGCACCACCAGTTCCTGCACCAGTTACATTCCTATTTGCATCCCCAGCTGCATCCCCTGTTTTATTCCCAGCTGCATCCCCAATTGCATCGCCAGTTGCATCTCCAGCTGGATCTTCATGTTCATCGCCAGTTGGATGCCCAGTTGGACCCCCGGCTGGTCCACTAATTGGATCGCAAGTTGGATCCTTATTTGGATCTCCAGTTAGTAGCCCAGTCAGATGCCCAGTTGGACGCCCAGTTGTACGTCAAGTTGGATCTACAGCTGCATCTACAGTTGGATCGCCAGTTGGATCGGTGTTTGGATCTCCAGTTGCATCCCCATTTGAATCACCAGTTGTATCCCCAGTTGCATCCCCAATCGTTTCGCCAGTTGGTTCTTCATGTTCATCGCCAGTTGGATCCGCAGTTGGATCCGCAGTTGGATCCGAAGATGGACCCGCAGTTGGATCCGCAGATGGACCCGCAGTTGGATCCCCCGTTGAATCCCAAGCTTTATTCACAGCGAACGCCAATGGGGACAATAAACAACCCCACACCGTCAAGCCCAAGACGTTAATTCAGATGAGATCCCTGGTGCTGAAACGCACTAGCTCCTTCACTTCAGTGCATGCAGTGGCTGAAGGTCTAGCTGAATCCAGCGGAAGCGACCAGGAGGACCAAAATGGGGGGAATAGGGATGAAGATGGGGACTGTTCAGAAGGTGAGGAGCCAGCGGAGGAGGAGGTGTCGTGTCCGCAACACCCCTTGAACAACGAATGGACCATGTGGTATCTGGAGCCAGATCGTGCCAAGACCTGGGAGGATACGCTTCATCGAATTACAAGCTTCCAGACTGTGGAGAACTTCTGGAGTCTCTTCCATCATATCAAGACGCCATCGCAAATTAAGGTCGGCAGCGACTATTGCGTGTTCAAGACCGGCATTCGTCCCAAGTGGGAGGACAAGGCGAATGTCGGCGGGGGCCGTTGGATTGTCAGCTTTTCCAAGAACGCAACCCTTGAACTCAACTTCTACTGGGAGTACTCCCTGCTCTCATTGATCGGCGAGGACTTCCAGCACTGCACCGACTTCTGCGGAGCTGTGGTCAGCATTCGCGAGAATGCCGACCAGATCGCCTTTTGGACCGCCGACGGGACCAACGAAGACGGCATTCTGGAGATAGGATACCATCTGCGCGATGCTCTGCCCCCCAATTGTGGCTATGTTCTGCAATATGCGCTGCACAGTGAGAGCATGGCCCAGCAGGGCGATTCCATTATAGCCACATACATATTGGGAGCACGGGAGAACGGCGGGGGAACGGCAGCCTCCCCCAGACACCTACAGAATTTCTAAATGCCCTCTTTGCAACTATCTGTTAATTGTTTCGTGTAAAATGTACCCAAAATTGATCAAGTTTGAAGTACGGCACTTTCACTTTCTTCCTAACGTTTGGATTTCATCGATGGAATATGTTTAAATTCCAAACTTAAATTTTATGTTCAAATTACTTCAACTACTTAATATTGATTTACATAAGCTTAAATTAAACAAATTTGTATCGGATCTGCATGTTTCATTTATTTGACGACCAATCGACGAAGTTTTTCAGCCAAGGAAGGGTCACGTGGCTGTGGAATCGTGTAGAGGTACAACAGCAGCAGCAGTGTACACCTCGCCTCCCCAGATCTAGCTGGACCTTTCCTGGTTGGAGCATAAAGGCCAGGGGTCTCCTCAAGCACATCAAGCTCTCCCTCTTCTCTGTGTCAATCTTTTTCACTGTCTTTTGTCTCGTCACAAAAGACAAAAGGCATGGTCAAGGATCGACACAGAGATGAGGCAGAGCTTGAACTACCTGAGGAGAGCCCTTGGCTCACGGCGTCCATCGTCGAGCTCCTTGGCGATCTTTACCCGCAGACAACGTTTCCAGCGGTGCAGCACGAAGTTGGTGTCCGCTTCCGTCTTCTTTAGCCGCACGAACTTCATGGATTGTAGACGACCTCGGTCTTGGCCAGTACTAAGGGGTGCGGTTCGTTGCTGGGATTCAGATTGCCGCCCAACTTCTTGAACGTCTTCAGAACTTGGTGTGGCGTCATTTTGCGGCGAGGTTGCTGGCGGTACTGCCATGGAGGCAGAACAGGCAGGTGACTGCCGAGCAGAGCAGCGCCGAGTCAGAGCCGCATCAGAGCAGCGGGGCAGGTGGTAGCCGACTCCAAACTAGCGGCAAAGCTACGTTGACAGTCAATCAGCTGATGTGGCATCCACTCCTCGACCGACAGGTTCTCGTTTGGCGCAAATATCTGGGCTAAATTAGCCATTGCTAATGCTTGGAACTGGAACTTGACCAGGATTAGTTCAAGAGATTATAACTCTTTCCTCTTGAACTAATCCTGGTCCAGTTCCAAGCATTAGCAATGGCTAATTTAGCCCAGATACTTGTGATATCTTGTTGTATTTATAGTTTCTGTTTTTCTAGAATGTCTGACACATTTCTGACATTGCTTAAAGTGGCCTACTGGAATGGATAAAAACTACTAGAAATGAGGCATTTCTCGAATCATAGATGGTTAGTCGCTTTATTTCGATTATACAACTGCAATCCGAGCAGCAGCAACATGCAACATGCAACATAGTATATCTCCCCAGTCTCCAATCGCAGCTCTCCCTGTTCATGTCGCGAAGTCCATGTCCATGTTCTTGATTCTCTTTGTTTGCTTCAATGAATGCTCCACAGCTCCAAAAGCTCCCCGGAGGGGACTTGCTTTTGTTCGCCTGTTTTGGGGACTACTAATAGGAACGGGGGGGGGGACACGGGGCAATGGACATTGGGACTTATTTGGCGCACGCCGTCAGAAAACTTGGCCGCGCGCTCAATTGTTTGATTTATTGACGTTTATTGGCAGTTGGCATTTTATTGTGACTATTTTTGGGTGACTGCCGAGCAGAGCAGAGCAGAGCTGCGTCAGAGCAGCGGGGCAGGTGGTCTCGGCGCCACAGCAACGCTTTTCTTTCTTTCATTTGATTGGTTTTTATGTGCTTAATGTTCAGACCATCCTCCTTAACCTTAACCACAGTGTATGGTTTGCCTGGCAGGTCCAGTGGAGCAATCCCTTCCATCCGAAAGCGGCGCACGAAAAAAGGTCAAGGCTCTGACCGCAGCTGGTCCCGGCAATAAATACGAGAGCCGCACCGCCTAAGTAGGAGCTCGACATATTCGGGCTCTGATTTATGGCAGTCAATTCCATTTCACTGAGCGATGGACCACAGCCCACAGAGCACAGCCCACAGCCAGAGGGATGGTGGGCCCAGGGGTTTGGGTTGATTAAACACTTTAGCCATTTTTATGGTCGCGACTAGTTGGGGCAGGGACTCATTAGAGCGATGCTATGCCAGGGGCTGCCTGGGGATAGCCCCCACATCTTGAGAGGTAGCAATCGATTTGGCAAACGGTTCTGTCGGCTCTGAATTGCCAATAAAACGAAACGAAAAAAATCTGTAAATATGCAAAGGGCAGTGGGACACATACCACATGGATACAAATTGCCAAAGGATTCCCCTGCTATGAGCTTAAAGATACCCCATCCCTTAGGAACTTTCCCCAGAAACGTCTCGCTTTTCTAGTGCCTGTTATACCCCTACACCCTACGACAGGGGTAGCAAAAAGGAAAAGATAGAAAGGCAAATTTACCTTTAAGCTTTGTAACTACCCCCCAGACAGAGCCCCCCAGACAGCAGCACAGCCACACAGGTGGCATTTTTGTTGTAAGACGACGATTTACATGCGTGTTGTGTGCACAGCGAGCTGAAGAGTGCTTGGAGCAGTGGAGAGCTGAAGAGAGCTGGAAGGCAAGGCGCTGACGAATTTCAATTTATTTACTTGTATTTGCTTATGCAAAATAGTCAGTCAGGCTGCGGCTTGATTTTGGCAAGCACACAGGGAAGTCCGGGGCGAAATTGGGGGAGAAACGAAAGAGAAACGAGTCTGGATGAGCTGCAGGATAATGGCTATGCCCTCGAAGAGCTTCAACTTACGCCATTTGCCACTTAAAGCTGCTGGAAAGATTCATGAAAATATATCCAGCCAAGCACTCGGAAGACAATGGGGGAGATCCAATAGACTAGCCATCTCCGGTCTGACACTTGGCCAAAATTACATGCCATAAAGACAGTGGACCCTGCCAGCATGCATCGCATATTGAAATTCCTGCCAGTGGCCTCAAGCCAGAAATTGAATGAGGGTCTCTCCAGTCTACAGTCTCCGGCCTCCACTCCACTTCCATCTCTAAACCGGAATCGAGCTAATTATACGGCCCTGCCCAAAACACACAGCTGGTTAATGGCAGAACACTGCCCCGATGTCGATGTCCATGTCCATGTCTATGTCGATGTCGGGGCGGTGCTGAGTCTTGAATAAGTCATGTCTTGTGGCTGTCAGTCATGCGTTCTGGCCTGGTGTGATTACCTTTGGCCAGCAGAACGAGAACCAGTCCAAGTCCCAGTCCCAGTATCAGTACCGGGTCCTTCTCGTCTCCGTTTCGGTTCAGAGTTCAATGGCCATTCGCACGATATGTCAATCGCCTCGGGGACAACACTCTGTGCCGAACATGAAGCGGAAAATGTTTGCCAAAATTGTTGCAACTAATTCTGGAGCTGCATTAATTAAATGTGTGTGTGTTTGTGTGTGTATGTGTGTGCGTGTGTGTGTGTGTGTGTGTGTGTGTGTGTGTGTGTGTGTGCGGCAAGACACAAGTCAGGCGTTCGGTGCGAGTCCTCTGAGAAATGTAAATCAAAGCAAATTTTGAATTGATTTCACCTTCGGGCCGCTTGGGTTTTCTCTTCTCAGTTTTTTTTTTCTTGTTTTTGGCTGACATCCAATCTGCTGCCAATAAATCGGACAAACTCAGAGGGGTCAAAGGCTGGGCAACATCCACGTTCACGTCCAGGACTTCATTAAGGACAAATTGAATCGATTGTTTAGCTGTGATCAAGATAACTGCGACTAAGCCGACAGCCAAGTCTCAGTCCCAAGTCCCAGTCCCAGTCCCAATCCACATCCCAGTCCCAGGACAGTCTGCCTGCTGCTGCTGCTGCTGCTACTGTTCCTCCATCTGCTCCGACATCTGACCCTCTTTTGGCCAAGTGCACTTGGCTGGCAAATGTTGACATTCCTTCTTGGGGATTTGGTCCGCCAAGGAGGCGCATTTGTGCGCCTGGATTTTGTTTTTTAATACCCTCGGAATGAGGTAGGAGTGAAGGGGTATACTCAGCATACGCAAACAGAAATACTGATCGGATTAGAGTGGATTTTCGTGCCCTACCGCAGTCTTTAGTAGCATGTAACATTCCATTATTATTATTTCCCAATATGGATATCATATGTGGGACCTGTCACCATGGATCCCGGGTATCTCCTAGTCGGAATCTCGCCTTTAGCTTTCGCACTTGTTTTATTATGATTATTTTAACTGCTGAGGAAAAGACAAACAGAAAGAGAGAATACAGAGGGATAGAGAGAGAGGGAGAGAGAAAAAGATTGGGGGTTCTTGGGGGGTTCTTAGGGATTGGAGGCGAAGGAGCATAAAATGCAATTTTCACATGCTACAATCCGAGGGGCCAAGGGATGGGGCGGGGGGATGGGGATGAGAATGAAATGGGTTTGGCGTCAGAGCCCGAGACAGACAAAGTGAAATGCAATAAAACAAAAGGGGAGCATAAAAAGAGAAGCTCCCGAGCCAGAGACTGCAACTGTCTTGTCTTGTCGTTGCCGCTTGAATGCCTGCAGCTGCGACCCTGCCACTGCCACTGAACCCTGCCACTGCTGGAGCCCTGCCACTGCCACTGCCGCTGCCGCTGCCGCTGCTACTGCCCTCCCACAAAGGCAACGCATTTACAGCGCCATGATTCAAATTGTCGCCTCGGATTATGGATTTATTACGCGACTCGTTCTCGCTGCAATTGTGCATGCTGCTTGCAATTACTATCAATGTCCCCCCCCCCCCCCCCCTCCCCCCTCATGCCCCATGCCCTGTTCCACATGCTCCACCATGCTCTATTCCAGCATCCTCTGCCCCATGCCATGTACCATCGCTTACGAAAATGTGCCAGTAATTCGCGTTGACAATTTTTCGGGGTTAGCTTTCACACCGAGCTCCCTGGCACACATTGGTCCCCATCCGCAGCCCAACTCTGGCCCCCAAAACTTATTGTCTTTAAGCCGAAACTTCGAGGATTCCACTGCCACGGAGATGGAATGGTTGATATATGTGTGGCACAGAGTACCAGTAGCAGTACCAGTGCCGGAGTATCCTTATCCCGAATGGTTTCAGAGCAGCGTTAAAGACGAGTCTGCATGTCGCCTTAAGGTTTAAATTTGTGGCAAAAGTTCAGGAGGAAGTCTCTTGAAGGAAATCTCTCTCTAAAGGGTGTACGAAAATGGCATTTAAATGCTATTAAAATATGAGAATGGGCGTCAACGGCTGATACTCCTGGCTTTGAAACATAATTCAGGAATCCCAGGGGAGTACTTCTCTAAGTACTTTCCTCACTTCTGCTATTGTCATATACAATCGGTGTCGAAGGAAATGCCGGATCATCGAATCGATCTGGAAGCTGCAAAAACTCTCGAAAGAACTCTCATTGGTGTCTCGTCGGAGTGGGTCAAGGTCCGCTGCATTGCATACCCGCTGCCCTTTTGGGGCGGTGCCATTTAAGCCTACTCATGTTCATGGCCTGACCCCGGGGTGATACCAAAAAGCGGCAGAGGCAGCGTTTGAAAGCTTTTGCGTAATTATTATTATGTATTATTTGTGTACAACTCTAATTGTCGTCAAACAGCAGTAGCAGCAGTAGCAGCAGTAGCAGTAGCAGCACAAGCAGCCATTGTCGTTGTCATCGTTTTCATTGTTGTCATTGTTGTCGCCGTCGGTGCAGTGTCGTTGCCGCTGACAGCGCTGACAACGCTGACAACTCTGACATTTCGAATTTAGACATTGCCCCCGACTGTTGACCGCACATTAAAATGGGCTTTTTGTGTGCCACGGCTAGTTAGGATTATGGCCATAGACGACAGACCAGACCACAGACAGCGGCTAGCCATCAGGGGATGTCAAACGCGATGCCGCAAAATGTACGTACGCGCATTCGACTTTTCCGTACTTGCAACAAGCCTGCGGTATACCCGCATGCAACAGGCCGAAACCTAATCAATGCAAGACCTGGAAGTCTGTATGCATGCATTCCACACTCAGTGGCGTTCAGCACCCAAAGAATATGTAACTCCCATATTGGCAAGGGATTACAGAATTATTCCAACCAGTATGACAGAAAGTTGCAGTCCCAAATGATACTCCTCTTCTCTTCTAATTTTTAGAGGTATCTTTGAAGTTTTTTGCGAAGAGATGGCGGCTCAATAGTCGCCATGGAATGTCACATATTTTATACAGAGAATTATGCAAAGATTCACTCTGGGACTCGGAATTTCTGTTTTTCTTGAGTTTCGTTTCGCAACAAACCTGTCTAAGCAGTGGGAGAAGAAAGTGGTGGGGGGAGACGCGAGACAGGGCTAACCGGGAGGTCACGAAGATGCTGCAACCACAACAATGGAGCAGGCGCTGGAGATTAATTAGCGTCTGGGCGATAAAGCACGTAGAAGTCGTCGATGCGATGGGCAATGTGCAACGGAAAAGCGGCACGATGATGGTCCGCAATCAATGCAGACATCCAAAGATAGTGCTGCACCCGGAACTAGGATTGGTCTGGTTCCCGAGAACCGGTAAGGGATCAATGGTATATGAGATATATGTATGTACATAAGATAAGCTTGAAAGATGGAATCTGGTTATACAAGTGAAAACGGAATCAATTAAAGCAAAGTGCAGATGAAACTTAAAGCGAATGCATCTTTCTTCAGACCCGAATCTCTAGATACATAGGAAGTTCAAAAAGATACTGCGAAATAATGTAATTGGAGATGGGGATCGTCATAAGCCATAGAGCTATTAATCCCAATGTTAGGACATTACCTCTCGATTAAAAATGTTTTTTTCACAATAAAAAATGTTAAATCTTCATCATTAAATTTTGGTACACGTTTCCTCATTATTTGAATAACACTGTGCGACAAAATGAAAACTTTTGAGTGTACTTAGCACGAGAAAAAAATTGGGCTGTAGGCCACTGATCGTAGCCTCATTCTTCGGGAAAGTGGTGAGCCGCGGAAACTGATTTACAGTCAATGAGTTATAGATAGGCGTGGCTATATCGACTCGGCTATTGATGCTGATAAAGAATATGTATACTTTATGGAGTCGGAAACGCTTTTTGTTGGATCTTACACTTTGGCATTTCCACCGCATTTCGAATATACCCCGATATTCGTTGAGTATCCGGCCTACAGTATATCGGTGGCTATGGTACCCCGTCCACGCGATTACAAAGACTCTCAGACACTCTTCCTCGTGCAGTGTGCGCCCTCTGGCATAGGTTGAGGAGTAGTGTTTAGCAGATTATATGAATAAATCGAATGAATAAGAAACATGACTGCTGACCTCCCTGATCCGCAACATTTGTAAGACGCTGCAGTGGCCCATCGGTTTCTATTGACAAGTCCGCGGCTGCGATTGAAGACAACAAGCCCATGCAAGATGCAGATAGTCCCAACTGCAGTTCAAGGGAGAGATACAATAAGAAATTGATACAGAATTTATTCGGTGATCTGCTGTACTCCTCAGGCCGCCGATCGTGATGCTCCTCTTGCCATTTGCCTTGAAGAATCGATTCCATCTACACATTGTGGCTAAACTGTTGTATAGCCCTTACCAGGAGCATCAGCATCTCTTGCAGCACCCCCTTGGGGCGGCACTGTTTACTGGGTTTGAGGGGGATTGGCGGTTAAGCCCTGCTCCCACCATATGATAAATGAGGGCAATTTCTCTGTCTTTCTCTCAGAGTCTCTGCCCCTTATGAGCTATGGCAAATCGCTGCAAAAATACGCGCTGATTTATCCTGGATGTCCAGGGAGAGCACTCCGAGGAGGAGTCTCCACTGAGAAATGATGTCTAGACGTTTTTTGTGTCCCTCTTACACTCGCTCTCTCGCTCTCTCTCTCTCTCTCTCTCTCTGGGTTTCTTATTCTCTCTGGTTCTCATTTGATTTTTATTAGTTCAAAGATGAATCTTACACTTACGGCATTTGGAAATTGGAGTTCCGGTCTTGCACAATCTGCAAGGCTCCTTTTCAGCAAATAGTTCACTGAGAGAAAAGTTCGATATTCAAAGAAACACACATAAATATAATTCACTTTGACTAAACATAAATTTATAAACCATTTTCTTTTGATCCCTCCCATATATGTAATATGTATATACATATTTTATGCATGATGAACTGCTAAAATGAATGAGTAAGTTTAGTTATTGAGTAAGTGGAGGAGGAATTTACATTTTCAAACGGTATAACTCGTATAAAATGTACATGGTTCTTATTATAAATTTTTATTACACAAATTAAAATAAAAGGATTTTTTTAGAAATATGAATTAACTAATTTTTATATTATTATTCTTACGAGCACTACGAGCGTCATACAGAAAGTGCAATCCCTTCGATCCGTGCCTTTTACAATTGCCATCCTCAGTGAAAATCAATTTTTAAATTCTAACTCTCAGGCTTCGACTTTTCCTCCGGGTGATATCTTCTCCAGAACATTCAGTTTGCTGCCTGAACAACCAAATATTAAGAACATTCAGAGTATTGCCTCCGAATATCCACCAGACCCTTCAGTGTCTTTAAACCAACTCTTTCGAAGCTCGGTTACTGCTCACCTTCTTCCCTTTCAAATTCATTCCTCTCCAGCACCAATCCCAATCTCATTCTCAACATCCTAAGAACAATTTTAACTTTTTTTAATGTCTGCATTTGAGAAACCAATTGAATTGCAGTCTCTTCGAAATAACTTGCCAAAATGATCTTCAAATGTACTTGGTGGACGCGTTGGGCTCAAATGGTTTAAAGAAAGCCGGCTTAAATTTTTGCCCACAAGCCCCACACTGTCCTGCCACATCTACGGATGTGTCTGCCCCATCTCTGGCTCCGTTCCTTCCCCATCTCCTGTATCTGCTGTATCTGCCACATCTCTGGCTTCGTTCCTGCCTCGTCTCTTTGGTTGCTTCTGCCACATCTCCCCTGGTTCCGGATCTTCCTGTCTCATTCCTCCTCCTCGTTTTTTTCGCGACCAACTAAATACCTGTATAAATATTTTATTACGAAAATGAAACAAGCATTGTTTGCATTTTATTTGCCAGAACAAGGAAACGTCTCCAGGTGGAGGTGCATGAGTGGCAGGGGGCGGGCGGCAGGGGGCAGAGAGTGGCAGACGAACAGAGCGACCAGAATGCGGCAGAGAGACACACATTTGTATGCAGGACACGAAGCGAGAGAGAGTGGAGGGCTCCGTGTCCGTGTCCATGGCCATTTGACCGCAGACACTGCCACAGGAAATGCAAAGCAGAATGCAAAGAATCCTCACGGACACAGCATGTCCTTTCTTTCTCTGAATGGTAGGGGGGAGGGGGTACATGTAGGTAGTTATAGCCCTGATTCACAGCCCAATCGCTTGCTTCTGATTGATTCGAAGCGATTGCAAATGGCCTCAGCAGAAGGGAGTCCTCCTCGAAGGTGCAAATCGAGGTGCTCCAACACATTATACACATGGACTTCCAGTATAGTATATAGAGACTCCTATGTTCCTATTGATCAATAATATTTGGACCATTTTGTACCATCAAGAGTGGCGCTGCTGCCAAGGGTGAAAGGGTATCAAAAATGTCACCATAACAGTGGAGTGGCGATGCCAATTAGTCGACTGGTCGATGAGCACAAGCATCTCTGCTAATTGAACCAAATGGAGAGACCTAGTTACAGCCGAGAGATTGAGAGAGAGAGTCGCCTCGTCCTCCCGATGAACTGTCAACTCCAATTCCAACTTAAAGCACAAAATGATGGCAAAAGTATGTCAAAACGAAGTAAGAAAAAAGACCAAAACCAGACCAGCAATGGGCGTCCAAACAATCTAAGGCACACACTATCCTCCTCTGCTGCTGCTGGAGAATTGATGCTGCCATCAGAATTGAGGCCAATGAAATGCTTGTTAAGGAAAGCGAGAAAAATGCAGGAAAATTGATGTAACTAATGGAGTACGGGCCAAGATTGTCTATTGACCCACATAGACCATCCATGCACGTCCTTCGTTGTCTTCGCGTTAATTATTCATTATTATTTAGCTTTTGTGGCCGCCATGACTGGCCAATCCAATGCTGTGCTGCAGAGTGGGACTGGGGCCCTTTGGGTCAGGGTGATTGAATGATTAGCCAGTTCTGGCCAATGCTAATTGATTCGCGAAGATTCCCTCCCATTCGCAGCTGCAGAGGGGAGTGAAGGTCCATCCACTCTTAAGGCCATTAGCTAAGAGTTTTTTCGGCTTCTTTCAAATTGTGTATCTTTCGGAGCCACTCAAGAGCAGCTCTTTCGGGGGCTTTTGCTCTTTAAGTGCTGTCAACATATGCGCATAAATTTCACACGTAGCGCCCATGCGATTCTTGCATTTTACATGCACCAAAGGATTTCCCACTCTGGCCAGTGTCCTGCCCCTCCGCTCCTCCGCCACTCTGCCCTTCCACCCACAAGCCACTCCATCAGCCATTGTCCGTGTGGCTGCTCAGCTTTTTTTTGTTTTACTCCGTACTTCTGTTCACTCTTCACTCTTCCCTTTCCCCTTTCCCCTTTCCCCATTCCCTTTTATTTTTTATTTTTTCAGCTTTCGGTTTTACCCAAAAACAAAAAAACAAGGAGAAAAAGGACACCAGACAGAAGTGGGGAATGGCTGTTTGTTAATACGACGGCATTTAATTTTTAATCGCTGCATCCGACTCCAAGTTGACGCGTGGTCCCCGGTCCCCGATCCCCGGTCTCTGGTTGCCCTCCCTCTCTGGCCGCCCTCTGCCATCTTCGAGCGATTGTTAACCCAACGCGTTACATATGTTTAATGAAGAGAGAGAACCGCACGCACGAGTTGCTAGTCCTCCAGAGGATGAGGGCGAGGACCAGGACCAGGACCAGGAGCCAGAGCACACGGATAAGGGCTGGGGAACAGGCCTTACACGGAGAGAGAAATCGGGAATCGTCAATTGATTGATTTGAACAATATTAATGCTAGAACAACGCGCTTTAAGCAGATAGTTTTGGGATGAAACTTCTGTGTAACTTCTGACAACACAATAAATATATGAATCGCGGGCAACACAATGGTTTTCTCTATTAAATCAATTTATCAATGGAAGGAAGTCTTCAACGCATTCTCCTTTAGGACTTCTATAGAAACACAAATACTATCCAATAAACGAATCTCAGAGAGATGTAAAAAAAAGGAGGAATATCTACTGGCAGCACATGAAATTCTATAAAAAAAAAGCTAAGGAAAAGCAGAGAAAACCATAAAGCTTAGTCCGGAAAAGCCACTCTGTAGTTTATGAGTTTCGATCATGGATCACTCATGGGTATTACCCATTCGCTGGTGACTTCTTCGCCTGTTTCTTGCAGTGTAGTTTTTTTCAGTTGGAAGTTTGCCTTTGCATTCCAATGCCTTCGCAGCCACGCTCGCACACATTTAAGCATTTGGTATCTGTGAGTGTCGGGAGTATCTGTGTGTCTGCGTGTCTGCGTGTGCGGCAGATAGATATGTGGATGCTGGATGCTCGCTTCTGACTCTGCGGCAAGTTATTATAACAGTTCATTGATTTTCAATTTTCAATGCATTCATTGTTTGCCATTTTCTCTCTTTTTATTCGCTACCACTCTGCCTCGCGCCTCACGCCGCCACTGCACGCTGCTGCCTCCCCCTGCATGCCCTGCCTCTTCCTGCCCCCGCGAACGGCTCAGCTTCTCAGCCCGCCTCCTGCCCCGTGCCACACAAATGCAGTGCAGAATTTTCCGCACTGCAAAACTCACTCGCATGCATAAATGCATGCAAGGCCCAACTTTATTTTTGACGAAAAGCGCGCGCGTGAAAAAAAATACAGGAGAAGAAATGAGGAAAAATTTAAATGATTTCCCAGGCTTAAAATTGGAGCCAGAGGATGGGGCAGAACTCAGCAGAACCCAACCCCAACTCACCCTCATCCCCAATGCAGATGCGGTTTATAATGCTTTAAGCTGCAGTTATTTATGGCAGCAGCAGGCGGCATGGAATGGCTGTGCCCCACTGAATGCTGGTAATAGGCCAAGGGGATAGCTGGATGAAGGGGACTCAAATTAAGGGGAGCTTTCCACATTAAATGGAAACTGGTTCATCCTTTTCTCTCACCTACCTTAATTGAACTCCGATTGTCTTTAATAGTGAACAATTGCCCAAAGAATGTTCCTAGTATTGCTGTTGCTTATGCCCTTCTTGGACAACGTTTTATTTGGATTGAAGATCCCTATTTGAGACCAACTTGAAACCACTCTTCTTAGGGGAAGGCAGGAGAAAATACTAATTTTTCGTTAAGAGATTATCCCAGAAGAAGATCACTTTAAATAATGGAAAGCACAGGTTTCTTTCAGAAACCCAAGGAACCTTCAGGTGACACAAATTCCAAATCTCAAATTAATCAGTAAATACAACTAAAACCCTTGCCACACTTTGCATCGAATGAGTACCAAGAACAATGCCTGGTAAGAAAGCGCTTCTCTTCGCTAAAGGACACCTCTACGTCTTTTCTTTTTTGCCTACAGGAACACATGGACATCCCACGAATCCTGAGATCCTACTGAAATGGATCAACATAATGCTGCGCTGCGACTACGGCTCGATGTCGGAGCTGAGTAATGGTGCTGCCTGGTGCAGGCTCCTGCATTGCATCTACCCTGACTGCCTCAATTTAGAGGCTCTGGTGGATGAGGGTCCGCCTGCCATGCAGCAGCGAAACTATGACATTTTGCTGCGGACGCTCCATCGCTTGGGCATTCCGCGGGAGCTGCGTGTCCAGAAACTGATGAACGGCCACACCACGGACACCATCGAGCTGGTTCACTTCCTAATGGATCTTTATGTGCACAAGAAACTAGTGCAGAACCGGCAGAAGCCACAGCCACTGGCACAGCCACAGAGTGGACCGCTGAAGGAGTTTCTTGGGTGGCTGAAAAAATTGGTTGTGGGAGCGCCCATGGAAGATGATCCGGAGGCATATCTGCTGCTGTTCGAGGAAATGCATGAACCGAAGCCCCAGCGGAGGTCCCAGCCCACGCAAACACTGTTCTCTGAGATGCATCCCCACCTGAGCGGTGGGCAGCAGCAGCAGCAGCAGCAGCCAGGGGATCCTCAGCACCACTCCGATCAGCGTCGCAAGGACCACGATGAGATCCGTCCCCTGATCAGTGCCTGCCACCAGATGTTGCAGTTCCAGAACGAGATGGAGGAACGCTGGCTGGAGCACCGAAGTGCCCGTATAGCCAGGCAGAAGAGGAGAGAAAGGACCCACTGAAACTTCTGCCCTCTGGCCGGCCGTCTTTCTGCTTTCCTGCCACTTAATACACTTCCATTTAATGGACGGCGCACATCTTAATAGGGTTTTCGCGGCAATGGCCGTCTTCTATCTTCTGTTCTCTGTCTGTTGCGGGTCACACTTTTCCCCCTCGTGGCCCCCCCTGTAGCATGCCTCAAACTTTGTTTGCTTGTAATTACTTTGACCTTGTGGGGGGCACTCTCTGGGAAGTCCTGTGCCCGCACTGTGGGATTGGCAGATTAAGCAATTGGCAGGGAGTTTGTGGTAGATAGATATTCCCATTCGAATCGAATGTTTTGTGGAGCTAAAGCTTTATATTATATTGATCGAGAAAGTGATTAAAGGAAATGAGGCAGAATAACAAGTTTCAAGGCGTGGACATATTCAGTATAACTCTTAAACTCAAAGAACAAGTTCCCCGGCGAAGATCAGTGAAAGGTAATTTTTCACTTCATAAATCCCTCCGAATAAATAAGCCGAAGCCTTCGAATATAATTCTAGAATATTATTCGGTACATCTGTAGCATTCCCAAAACATACAATAAACGAAACAACTTTCTTATCTTGAATATTGAACAGCATTTAATCAGAATGTGTAAACGTCTTGGTTCGACCTATTTGAATTGGCTGAAAACCAGGAGATTAATGGAGATGGAGAACTACTTTTAATTCTCGGCCCACTGGGTTCGGCCATTCGTTTCAATAGTTATGTTTCCTTGTTTCCAAATTTATCCCATGGTGGCCCTCTGGTAATTTAGTTTACCGCTTTCCTATCCCTCTCTGCATCGTTTCTGTCTCTGTTTTACGTTGCTTTCGTTTCCTTTTTTTTTTGTTGTCCTTTCTGTCTGAATTGCCATTACAATTTCATTCCAGTTCGGTGTTCAGGCCACCTCTGGTGACCCCTCGACTCGGTTGCCGCCGCGCCTCCAGCCTGCTCTCCTTTTACAGGTATTTAATTTGAGTGTCCTCCCATGCCCCCTGACCCCATGGTACCGCCGATGTCTTCATAAATTTTAATTATGTGCATTTTTAAAGACGCCGACACGGCGACCCTGCAGTGCATCATCGTCCATGACTGGACCCCGGGACCCTGGGATCCATGGACCCTGAACGAGGCGAGGCGCTGAACCATTAAATGGGAAAGGGAGCAAACCCTATTGAAGGGTTGTTTTCTCTATTTCCGTTTCGGCTGTCTGCCTCCCGGCCTGCCAGTCAGCCTGCCCTTCCTTTGGTGTGGCTGTTGTGTCGCCCCCCGTTCAGGTGGTGTTCGATGCGCCGCTTCGATGTCATCTAATTAGCGCTTGAGTTGCTCTGGGCCTCACGACCGACCCTTTCAATTACAACACTCGCGGCACATTCCTGCCTCTGCAACATTGCAGCCTTGCAACAGAGACAGAGACAGAGGCAGAGGCGACACTCGATGTGCGACAATCAACGTTGTAAGCGATGCTGCCTCTGTCTCCCATGTCCCATGTCTAAGCATTTTCGCTGGGGGCTTCTGTTTGGATTGCGAAATGCGGTGTGGCCTGCCCTGCCACTGGCTACTGCCTCACAGCGGGGCAGCACACAATGGACAATCCCAACATTGATTTAGTGCTGCCACAGACAGTGGCATGGCATGGCATGGTATGCCATGGCATGGCATGGCAGAGCAGTTGCAGAGCTGGACAAATGCACATCGATATAGTTATTTTAGTTCATGGACAGGCCCAGGGCACAACTAATGGATGTCTCTCCACCACCACCACCAGCATCACCACCAGCACCATCATCAGGCCAAAGAGATTAACGAGAGTGAGTGACGAAGAGCTCCAGGTGGTAAACGGCCTTATAAATAAGCCCCAGAAACGGTTGGTTGTCGGGGGAGGGGTAAAGAGGTTAAGAGGCTGCCACCACTGATGGTTTGCTATATTTTTAGTTGCCGTCTAATCCGCTCTTTTGACTACTCTATTGAGCCATACTCGCAGTCCGAATGGAATTCCTTCAATGAAACGGCAAGCAAAAGGGCAGCCCAACTGCTGCTGCTGCTGCATTATTCCCATTACCCTACCCCTCCTACTCCTGAGATAAGCCCATTGACTTGATCGCTTCTGTAAAGAAGTGCTCCCAAGCTGCTCATTCATCATTCAGTTTTAGTAACTGGATATCTAGAGCTCTAACTATCTTTAGTTTTGCCACCCAGAAACAGGGAGGGAGCAAAACTTCTCCAGACTTGTTTGGGCTCTCTCTCTGTGCTGTGTCCCAGTTTTGGTCCCGGTTTTCTGGTTCTTGTTCTGGTTCTGGTTCTGGTTCGTGCTCTTGGCGTTTCGACGGCGACCTTAAGCCATATAAGTGCAAACAGCTTGTTGTCTGGGAATCCATAATGCATGGCTCCACCACCCACACCCCACCACCCATCACCCATTGCTGGCTCCTGCCTCCTGCCTGCTGGTCTATCACCCACTTCTCGTTCCTGGCTCCTGGCTCCCAGACTCCTCCCTCCCATGTTGCAATAATTCAACTTTTGTCCAACATCGAGAAGTGCCCAAGTTCCCTTCCCTTCCCTTTGCTTCCCTTCCCTTTGCTTCCTTCCTTCCTCTGAAAGTTGCAGCCAAAAAAACAACAAAAATGGTCCAAAAGGTGTAACTTTTTTCTATCTCTTCTCCTCGTTCTCCTCTTTCTCGTCTGTCTCCTCTCCCATTTATTCCGTCACTGGGGCCACGCCCTCTACTGGCAACGGGGACGCCCCAATAATATTTTTGTTGAACGGCCACTTTCCACCTCCCGACGGCAGACCAGACTCTATTGCTGCGTCTCTCCTTTTTTTGGACGATGGAGGATGTCTGAACCAAGGTTGTTGTTGTTTGTTGTTGGCCAGACAATCCCATCCCCCCTCCGCCCCCCGCCCCCCCTTCCCCCTGCCCGCCTTTTTGTGGCACAGGGGCTGCCCTAGGTCTTCCATAGAATCTCTGTGTGTATCAGTGCCAAAGGATTTATGTGTTTATATTGAGAATTTTGAAGTTGGTTTGGCAGTCCGCGGGCTTTCCCAGTGCAGCTTTTCCAAGAGGGGGATGGGCTTGAGGGTCGTGCGGTTGCACAACTGTCGGGCTGGTCGCATAAATTGCAGCCTGAAATGTAGGGCAGGTTTTTGGAGAGGGGTTTCATGTAAGGCAACAAAAATCAACAGAAATAAACGAAGCTTGGAATACCCTTAGAGGTCGTTGCAAAGAATGGTAGTGCTTCCCTTAAACGTTTCCATAGTCAGTTATATGATTATAGTAGTCAGATCCGGGCTTTCAATCCTATATTTTCCATAGAGATTGATACGTTATAGAGATGGAAGTACTCCTCTCTGAAAGGGTATGAAAAACACAGAAATTTGCTAGAGCGGAGGGCTCCACTTCCCAGGGGAAGTTTCAATGGAAAGTTTTTTTCGCTAGATATCGAAGGGGAATGCTTCTATTGAGAGCAACTTTGATTGAGAGCTTGAGGGCTCTCGGGGATGTGGTTGTCATTCAACAAAGTAGGGGGAGAGGAAAAGCATTGATTTCGATTCAATTTTGTGGAAAAGTAAAAGATAGAAAAGGATCTTACGAATGGATTGCCATACATTAAAGGAATTAAAGTTGAAGATTGTCAGTTTTGATGTCAATTATAAGAGATCTTCTCTCAAACATATTTACTAATGCTCAAAGTAATTTTTAAACTCAATCAGATTGATCCCAAATGACTCTTCTGTGTATCTGAATCTTCTTTTGGTGGAGAGACACAGGTCTTCTTGGTTCGTCGGATCTCTGCCCTTTGAATCGCTCAATCTTTTTCCACTGTAATGCACTCCTCCCTGCTTTCTATCACGCCCTTCCACCTTGACTTCCGTGGAGTAAAAAATGTATAAAATATAAATTGTAAATGAATTCCATTTCCCCCTCCGTTTGGCGGCTGTAAATGAAAAACTTTTGATTGCTTTTAGCAGCAAACATGAGAGAGAAAAATACGAGGAAAATATGATCATGTGGCATGCAGAAGGAAGCAAAGGAGCGAAGGCAAATGGTGGCAAAACTCAGGCAGAAAAATCGTGAAAAAATTGCGAGGAAAAAACACATTTTTAGCATATTTCCAGGCACTCCCTACAACCCCCTCCTCTTCCACAACCCTTAACATATGGCGCATAAATCTCCGACCTGAGAGGAGTAAGAGATGTGGCAATGAGCGCATGTGGCGGGGCAGGGGCAGGGGCAAGGTGGCAAGGTGCTAATGGCAATGTGTGTGTGTAGTGCAGTGCATGTGTTCGTTCGAAGGAGCCATCCACGGGGGAGGGTTTATTTTTTTCAATTTTCAATATAATTCCTGTCAAGCACCCGTACCCGTACGATTCTGCTCCCCAAATCCCACACTCCATTTCCACGCTCCCCTTCCTCAAGCCCCCTTTTATCCCCCTTTTATCCCCCTTTTATCCCCCTTTTATCCCCCTTTTATCACCCTTTTACCTCCCGTTCTATGCCATGTCTTGGCTGCTTCTTTATTGGCGCGATATTGAAAATTATGCGAACGCGCTTCATGTTTGGCTAAAGCGATTTACGCTACAGCTTTTGGAGGGGGGCAGGGGGGCAAAGAAACATGCGAGAGGGGGAAAGGGATGTGTGGCAGGGGCAAAATATTGGGGAACAGTGTGGCAATTCCCCTGAAATGGTTAATGGTGCAACAAGCAGGGGCAAATTGAGGAAGCTGCCACCATCGACAGATGACAAATGGGCGGGGACAGCCAGTGCGCGACGAAAACTGTAGGACAAAGTGTCTTATTGGTTGTAGATATTAAACTTTAAATCGATCCCTATCTAAAAGAGACCAAAATATAGCCTTAGGAGCATTGTACATGTGGCTCGGCAAAAACTATTCGATAGATAAAACGATTATTCACTGCTTTCGTCCAGCACTGTTCATGCAATCATGGGGGAAATTCCCATAAGAAAAAAGCATGAAATCAAGAGGATTTGATTAAGGGGGTGGGGGGTAAACCTTTTCCGAAACTATTTTTGAAGAGCGGCCTAATCAGGTCCGATATTTGGATGATGCGCCCAGATGCGGATGAGGTGTCGACAATTAGTCCAAAAGCGCTGATGGGGCAGCCGGAGATAAGCCCCCAAAAAGATGATTGTGCGAAGAGACCTAATGATGATGACGATAACGACAACGACAACGAAAACGACAACGATGATATAGATGATGATTATGATGATGCTCTGTTGCAATTGTGTTGTTGTGTGGTGTCGGGGTCACCTATTTGTAAGAGCTATGCACTTTTTGGGTTAAAACGCCACTCGATTCAATTCGGGCTGAGATCTTGCCTGATGACTGACTGACTGACTGACTGACTGACTGACTGCCTGCCTGTGCTGCTTGTCACTCGTTAAGCATTCATTTGTCGAGGGCTCTCGGACCCCAAAACTTAATGACAGACAGTCAGACAGCAGTAGACCTTGGTGGAAGTGGCAGAGGGAGAGAGCGAGACAGCGAGAGAGGGTGTGAGGAAGAAGCTGAGGCTGAGGCAGAGGCAGAGGCTGGGGCTCAGAAGGTGGCGCAACCGATGACGGCGACGGCGCCGATGCCGACGACGCTTTGGCCCTATTGGGTCGCCGCGCCACTTGAGGCATTCGCTTTGGCTTAATTACAACACCGTTTCTGTTTCTGGCACTCGACTCTCATTGACTCCCTGACTCTGCGTCTGTGTTGCAGCTGCAACACTTAATAGAGGAGGCAGGCAGCAGCAGCTGCAAGCTGCAATCGGCAGCAAAACCGATTGCCCAATGAGACACTCAAACTGTTCAGAGAATCACAGGATCTATCCGTCCCAGGGACCGATGGGAGGTGCCGCATGACGCGAGATTGAGGCCGTTGAATACATTTAAAAAAAAAGCCAAAACAGGAAGCCATTTCTGCACTCAGATGATGTCCGTCACTCACTATTAGGCAATCGATGATCGAAACTAACTGAGACAGATGGCCTATCCTCTCATCCTCTTGTCCTGCCATCTACCTGCCAGGTGGCAATCCCACACCCACACCCACACTCACTCTCCATCCTGCATTATCCTGCCACACCGACTGCCATCAGATAGATCATTGCTAAGCCATAAATCACAATTCGTGCAGCGGCCTATGAGAGCGGAGGGGCGCCTCTTGGCATTGCCTTTGCGAAACTTTCCTTGGCACTGTATCATTTTTTTCTGTAGATTTTTGTACTGGAACTTTCGTGGCAGGGCACTGGGAGGGGAGGGGGCACAAAAAAGTTTCTTTGGCAAAGTTTATGTGCCACTTGCAAAGATTTACTGGCTAAACTTTTGCATTTTGCATACAGGACTAGGACTCTTGGACTTGGGACTTGAGTCGGGAGATGTCGGGTACATCTATGCTCATGGCCCTCTCTCCCATAGATATGCGAACGATTCCGGTATTCTATATGTGGGCTCCGTCACAGAGTTTGCCGTATTTGTTTTTCCTGTATTTTCTTTCCTCATGCTTTTGCCTCATTCCTCATTTGGGGCCGACAGCAAATCCAAGTTCTTGGAGACGTCTTTCTGGCTGTCACAGAAGGTGCAAAGGAAAAGCAAAGCAAAGTTGAAGCTGCCGACAACTTCTGGAGACAATTCGAATCAAGCTGCAAGCTGGCGCACAGGACGCAGGACCAGCTACTGAATAATGCATGCGCCCAATGTAGAGATGGGCGTTGGACGTTGGGCGTTGGGCATTGGGCGTTGGGGGGGAGCTCTACCGATTTGGACAGTTGATTAGGCAGACGAGCTGACTTTGGTCCACTTTGGGGAAAGACCTGAACGCTGAATACTCTCGCCGTCGTCAGGATCATGAGGATCTAAATGCCAAGGAGTATCAAGTATCAGCTGGCTTGATCCTTCTCTCAGAGAAAAACCAAAACAATCTCCCCAAGCTCTCTCTTGTACTCTCTCTCTCTAGGCAGCTTGGATTCCGCTTTGGATTCGTAGACAGAATCCTCTTCTCTTAGAGCCTGCTGTAAGCCGCTGGTAATACCCATGCAAAGACACTTGATGGAGTTGGAGTTGGATTTGGAGCTGGGGATGGGTACCGGAGGCGACATAAATAAAACTAGAAAACTGCAAAACAACGACTGCAAAAAAAAACACATTTCACCAACACATTTTTTTTTGTGTGAACCCCAACAAAAGCGGGGGAAGCGGAGGGAGCGGAGCGGAGTGGAGCGACAAACGGCAAACAAACAACGAACTGAACTGGAAACTGAACTCAACTGAAAATGGAAAATGGAAAACTTTTGCCTGCGACGACTCTTTTTGGCATCAGGCAGCAGCATCCAAACATCCAGCATCCAACATCCAACAGCAGAAGGAAAAGTTCATTTACGTAAATGTTTTTCTTCTGCTTTGGATGCTGTTTTTCTTTTCGGCGAGAAATTAATCAGCAAATGGATTTTCAATTTCCCATTAACACTCCACGACAAAAGTGAGCCCTCTCTCTCTCTCTGCTCCCATGTGGCATGCAACTCCCTTTGTCGCCTTCTAAGCTTTTGTCTCCAGATGCCGTCTATGGTACGGGGGAACAGGAAGGGGAGAGCATATGTAATCGTCGCTAGGGTTTCGCCAGAGCAAAAGGGCGCCACAGAGAGATGGTAGACGGATCTTCTTGTCACTAGCCAAAACGAATATCTATAATTAAGCAACACTATTTTCGGATGGGTCCAAAAGGGATGACGATGCGGCGAATGCCGGGGGATAGCGGGGAGTGGATGATGAAATCAGGAAACAGGTTGCATCATCTATGGTCTGCGCTGGGATCCTCATCATCATCTTCATCTCCATCATCATCATCGTCTCCAGCAAACGGAGTTGCTGCATCAGCATCCCACTTACTTGCCACTTGCCACTCGCTACTGGTTGCTGCCCCACTACTGCTACTGTGCAGATTTTGGGGGTCAGTGGCGTAAGCCAATACGAGACCCAATAGATGCCTTCCTAAAGGGGTCTTAAAAGAAGGCTTCATGGAACCAAATATACAGTTACATTATCTCCACTCGCTACTCGCTAAATTTCAAATGACAACAGACGAGTGATTGGTATGTCTCTCTACGTTTCTCGTCCATAATACTCTTATTCGTTGTTTCTCAATGCTGTGCACTCGTTACTAGTACTAGTTACTCGCTATTCGTCACTGCTCTAGCTCGATACTACTATTTCCCATTACTTACAGTCGTCTATTGTTTGTCAACACTTCATGTTTACTTGTTCTTACTTCTTCGCTCATCATTATATCTATGGTTTTGCTTTCAGTTAGTAGTTACTTCTCACTGATTACACTCTTGTAATCATCTATTTTTAGCTAAAACTTCTTTCTTTTCTTGTATTCGCTACCCGATACCTTACTAGTAACTTACTAGTTGCATTATAGTAACTTCTCACTCGACAAAACTATTTTCGATTAGTTGTAAACCAGCCTTTCGTTGATTTTACACATTTACACTCTACTCGGCACTTTTACTACTCGGTATTCTTTAATTTTTTTTATATCAGTATCTAGTTACTTCCCACTCGATTCCACTATTTTCCATTATTTTGAATACTACTTCGACCTCAGTTTTGTTATAGTTTATTTTAGCTTATACTTGATTCTGTTACTCGTTACTCGATACTTGTTCAACTCGTTACTGACACGCTATTACCTTTCCTGCTACGCCTCTGCCACATGCTGTTGAGCAACAGATGCTGCAGATCATGATGCAGTGGTCGTTGCAGTGCAACCAAGCTGCCTCTGTGGCTGCTTCTGCTGTTAAAGGTGACGATGATGACATCCAACTTGTTGCTGCCGACTGCTACTCCGGCAACCGACTGCCGCCGGCCTGCCCATTAAGTTGTATAACATGGGGCGGGCCGGGCCCGCCACAGTAGAAGGATGGCCCCCAAGAGGCAGTGGCTCAGAGGTTGGGCGGCGAGAGAGGTAGAGACAGTGTCAGATCGTGCAGATCAGGCATAGATACTTATAATGGGAATAGCTGGTACACTGGTTCACCCAGAGCCACCGTTTCGTTCCACCTCGATGTCAGCTTTCGCTAAGCCAAAGAAGTCTCTCTCTCTCTCTCTCAATCCATCAATCAGCGAGCTCTGAAGTGTGTCAAACCTTTTACTAATCGCCTTGCGGTCACTCAATCAATTAAGCCAGAAAAAGAAGAACAAAGCGAACAAACAGAAAGAGAGATAGAGATAGAGATAGAGATAGAGACAGAGACAGAGAAAAGGAGAAACCATTAAGAACCAAAACACAGAAGCTGTGAGGTGACAGAGGGAATACTCGTACTTGTATAGAGAAAAGACCGACCCAGATAGCCAAAACAGATCCGAAAACAGTGCCATAGTCATGTGTACATACATACGTACATATATCTGGAGAGACATATCTGTCAGATACGTGACACTGTCTCTCCCACTCTCTCCCCCACTCTGTGATTCCCTTCTACAGCTCCAGCCATAGAGGGGCTCTGGCTGGACACGTATTTTGGTTTTTATCGCCGTCGTTGTCGTTTCGGGGGCCTTCATAAAGTGTCGCGATATTCATAAAGATAAAGCCCTCGGCTCTCTCTCTCTCTCTCTATCTCTGTCTCTCGCTTTGTGCCACGCCTACAATTCGTGTGACTTTTATCGCCCTTGCCCCCCAAGCACCCCGCACCACTGTTGCGGGAGCCTTCCCAGGCAATTAAAATGCCCATTAGGCTCTATTAAAATACCATTGACTGACTCTGACTCTCTCTGTGGATTGCCTTTGGGGGCTCTGTTCTGTTCTGGCTGCCTCTGGTTTTGGGCTCTTTAAGTGGCATGCCACCAACCATGGAAGTCCATGCCACCACACGGAGTCCATCTGCTGGCCTTTGAGGCAAATTTAATGCAATTACATGCCAAACGCCCCCTTAAACAAACGACGGGGCAACAACGAGAGCAAACAATTTAATTAGAAGAGGTTGCTGCAACTGGAGCACACCTCTCAAAGGGGGGCTCGTGACGAGAAGATATAGAAGGGTAGGTGGAGAGAATATATGGAAGGCCAGGAGGTATGTACATACATATATAAGAGTGAGGAGCAAAACATCAAAGGGTGCAACTGCCTCTGGACTAAATATGCATCCCTTTTCCAAGAACTAAAACGATTCGAGGGGAAAAATACCTGAAAATATTGATTGAGAGGTATCTAAAATAAGTGGAACTCCAAAAGGAACTTTATAAATGCCTAGAAAACAAAGAATTCACAAATTCAATTGGAGGGAATATACGATTTCTTGGCATATAATATTTTAACAAATTAAAGGTTATGCGATCTTCGGAGGTATGCATCATATGACATGGCATTTAACATTTTCTACTATGAGGAATTCACTTTTGCACATCAATCCGAACTTAAACAATAAATAAAACTCCGCTTTGTGGAAAAACAAATGAACAGAAGAACAAGTTTTCACAAAGAGAACCAAATTAAAGCAAGAAATAAAATTCAGAGGTATTTAATGAGAGTTGGAAGCCTCTTCAATCCCATAAAGTATGACTATATAAAATAGACCGTAATTCATATCAATTTGATCATTACTGACAGTACCAGACATCTGATCGCAATCACATATGTTGGCTCTGTAGACGGATAAAAGATACGGACCCCAGCACAAATATGGGCCCTAATTTTGGAAACCTCAGCTTTGTCTCAACGTACATACATAGATGATCGCCTTCTTTATAGCCAGAAACTAACGTAAGTTCCTTGCTCTGTATATTTCTCTTCCTTTAATTTGTGCTCTAGAGGACACCGAAATGCCGTTTTCAATTTATTTGGGGACCTCTGATATCCTGATAAAAAGATATTTTCTTCAGATAAATCATCCTCATCGTTAGCGTGTCTGTCTGTCTGTCTGTCTGTCTTGCTCTGATATCCTCTCCTGTTTTTATTTCTCTCTTCCTCTTTTGTCGCTTCTACGAATACTTTCTCCACCTTCAACCTCCTCCTCGTGCCCTTTTTCTGTTGGAAAGTTCTCGACTTTTTGACATTTGTCGTCATATGCAGATGATGCAAGGCATAGGGGCGGTCGTACTTTCGCTCCTTCTTTCTCTTCTCTTCAGCCCCTCTTCTTCTTCCTCTCATCTTATCTCCTCTTCTTGTTCTTGTACTCTTGTTGGTGTTTGTTGTTGTCGTTGTTGCTGTAGCTTTTTCCGCCACTGTCATCATAAACGCAGCCTTATTAAGAGTGCAAAAAAGTTTTATATTAGTGCAGACAGCAACACGCTCTCTTCGGCCTGAAGGCGTTTGATGGGATGCCAGAGTCGTCGTGGGTGGAGGGGGGACGGGGGCGAAGTGCAGGGTTATGGCCAAAAAATCAACTTGTTCCAGAGAGGAAGAGGAGAAGCAGGCATCGCCAGAACTACGAAGACGAAGCTAACTAAGAAATTATTATCAATGTACGCATAATTCATTAAAACGAGCAACTTTCCCAGGGACTTTTCGACAGAAATGAGAGAAGCAGGTGCGGGGCTGCAGGAATGCAGCTTCCTCTGACATGCGTTCCACAGATGCTGATTATGATGATGATAATGGTATATGTGTACCCTGTAGTCGAATTATGCCAAAGGGTATATTGGGTGCGTTCAGAGATATGTATGTATTTACCACCACTTTCATTGACTTTCTAACTGATTAGAGTGCTCGAAGAAATCAATGAATGATCGAAGAATCGACGGAACGGAGTATTGGAATGAGCCACAGAGTATAAGTGCTGATGCCCCCAAAATGTCAGAGTGCACTTTGTCATTATATCATTATATGAAGCCCCATCCGCGGCGCACACTCCTCCAACACGTCGGGAGCAGAGACAGGATGGAATGAAGGAAGAAATGAACCAAGGAAGGAAGGAACAACCTAACCTAACTTTGTTAAAATTTGCTCCTCACTTTTGGGCTCTCGCCATGTCTTTCTCTTTGGGAATGTGTTTGTGTTTGTGTGCGTGTATGTGTGTGTCCTGTCCTCCTGCCCGCTTTCTCAATGAAGTTATCGTTGTCAAGTTTTAAGCGTGAACTTTTTGCCACGCCTCCACATCACATCCTCCTTTTGGCCCCTTTCATCCATCCACCCAGGCTGCCTCCTCCGGCTGCATCATAATTCGCTATTAGAAGTCACTTAAAAAGTTTCCCAAGTTTTCCTCCATGCAGCTGCCAACATTGTTGTCAGCCACGCCTGCCATGCCGCCCCCACGTCCACGCCTAGTTGGCCAAAAGTTGTGGGTGTTTTTGGCGGTGGGACAGAGAGGCAGCGGATGAGAGTGGGCTTGAAATAATTTTAGTGTCTCGAGGGAGGCAATTTTTTAATTGAATAATTGTAGGCACAATGCCAAGGAATGCAGGAGAGGAAGTGCGTGACATGACTCCAACACACATCATGCCCCATGCCCCTTCCGGCCCACTTTGTACTTCAGACTGGATTCTATACTGAAATGATCTACGGAGGATTCTGGGCAAAGATATCACTGATTCAATTACCTATTCATTGACTCAAGTGATTTCATAATTACATCGCAGTAAGAAAATGTATTCCTTGTAGAGAATCTTTCCGATCGAAAGAGAGTAAAATTCCAGTAAAAGCGGAAGACCCATACAAATAAATATAAAAGGTTTAAGAAAGTGTAGAACGAATGGCCTGTGGACTCTGTGATCCCACGACGCGTCGTTGGCAGCACCTTTATTAGGGGGTGTTCCATGTCTATCCATGTATTTCATGTGTATCGAACGACGCAAGCCCAAGCTGAATTCCAAAGCAAACATGTTATAGCTATTTTTGTCTCTTACATAATATTTTTTCTCCAGTCAAATGTATTTAATTTGATGTGTGATGTAGCGCCAAATGCACCCTGCCGTAGTGTGTCACCTTCTATTGGCGCAAGTCAACGAAAATCTCAAGAAAGCTCCGGAGAAAATTCCAGTAAAGGGGCTTTCAAGGGTCTCCATTGCTTTCTCTATCCAGGAAACACATGACGATTGTCCATCTTATTTTCATCAATTAAAATGAGTAAATTTTCCAACTAGCAGCAAAATATTGCACTAACCTGGAAGAACTTTACTTGCGGATTTTATTTTGCATATGGGTAACTAATTTTGTTTTAGCTATTACACTTATGATAACCTAATATAAATAAATATATAATATAGGTATATATTTTACCTGACAAGAAACCGTACCAATTTACTACTCACCATTTAATAGAGCTTCTCAGAAAGTGTAAAGACAGGCAATTTATCTGTGCATCAGTTCTCATTATAAAGAATCTATTCTTCGAAAATGAGAGCACTTTTGTTGCCGTTTTAAAGAAAAATGGTTTCTACGCAATAAAACGTTTTCCATTGGAAGTGTACGTCGGCCCTTTGATGTAACTAACCTAGTTCGAAAATCTAATATAAATTAGGTTTTTGTAAAATTTATTAATCGATTAAATCAAAATAAAAATTATGTATCTATTTAATGAAAAATTATGAAAATGTAAAAAATAAGATCAATTCTTATTAATAAATTAAATTATATTCTCCTTTGCAGCTCTGCGACATGTGGGAGCAGTGGGGAGCAACGCCTTCTCCGTGTGAACAAAATCCTTCTTGGCAGTATTCCGATTCCTGATATTATTCAATTATCCTTTTCAGTATAAATTGAAAAATACCTTTTTTCGAGTTCGTTTTATTGGATTATGTACAGAAACGGTTTATCAATATAAAATAATCTTTCGTCTGGAAATTCTCGACCGCGAGCTTCGTGAGGTGTCCACTGCCCGCCAGAGTCATTCCAGTCGTGTTCTGGAGGACACAGACATGAATATGGATGTGTGGCTACACGGCTAGAAAGGTTTGAACTCTGACATAAGTTTAGATTTTATTACAAATATGTATATTGAACTGTGGACACATGCTGGTGGGCACCTGCTCCCTACCTTCTTGCGATCATACCATGGAACGTCGCGGGAGGGAGCTGCTGTCTTTCAGATGTCCTATTTTTCCTGCTCCTTGCGCTCGTTTTCTTCCTTGGGAGCAGCCATTAATGGGTTAATTTGCATTAATATGTTCAATTTAATGCGTTGCAGTGCAGCCAATCGATGCTGCACCTTGCTGCTTGCCACGCTCTCCATGTGGCAGGCAGAAAAGAAGGGTGTACAGAGGGTATATTGGGCGGTATCTTGGTACCCATAAATTCCAGAGCAAAGCTATTCGAAACGAACATAGTTCTGGCTTAAACCTAACCAAATGTTAAGAATCATTGAGATCTGATGACTTTCACCAACAGAATTGGGGCCTAATACTTGATTTTTCCTTTGCCTCCCTGCTTTTAGAGGGTATCCCAAGGTCGGAATACACGTCTTTGGTTTTTTTCTTTCGGATTTTATCATATGGCTTAATTCGAATCGCCATCGCATTGCAATTAAATACATTTTTCCGACCAGACACCAAACCCTTGCAGATGCACCCCTTCCATCGGTGTCCTTTGGGGCGGCAAAACCCTGTGGAGAGTGTGCAGTGCATAATTGCATTTTAAGCGCCCACAAACAAAGGCACTGACACTCTGCCACCCACGCCACTCCGAATTTTCTTCTGTCGCTCTTCCCTCCGCCCACCCCCTCCTGATAGCCACAAGTCAACTGACGCTGAAATCATCATTAAAGTAATTATAACTGTCAATCCCGGGGGCCGGGATAGTGCCGATTGGGATGCAGGGCACACACAGAAAGGGAGAGACAGAGGGAGACAGAGATGGAGAGAAAAGAAAAGAGAGCAGGTAAGTAGGTAAAAGTGTAAGGGAAAAGAGCAGCTGGAAGATCGATGGATACCTTGAAACGTCTGCGACACTATAAAACCCTATAAAATTAATTTCTATATATAGAATATCTGCCATATGAAATATCTGCAGAAACAGAAAATTTTTCCTCACAAAAACTTGATTTTAACTGATTTTGGCTATGAAAACTATATCTATCTATTAGTAATCCGATTGGATCGATCCTACGAAATAATCTTTCTATTCAGGAAAACCAGACCATAGAAAATTTTTCACTTCACAACTGACGGAATTATTTGTTTTTGGAAAAGCGTAATAGGAATTCTTCCCCAACGATTTGAGCATACCCTTTAGATGCCATTCGCTGTCCCCAGTGTGCTTCACTCCGAACCACTTCAAGCACGGATTGACATTGAGCGGGGGGTCGGCGGGAGCCGGCACGTCGATGTTCAAGGTCAGCTGGCCTCGTTGCCCCCCCCCCCTTCCCTGCCACTAGGCGGGCAATTGGTTTGCAGTGCACGCAAATGAGAAGCCGCTTAATTAACCCCCACTGCACACCTACTCCCCTCTCTGCCATAAGAAACACTGAAAGTCATGGGCAGATAGTGTGTAAGCGGGTGGGAGAAGGGTGGGAGAGGGGTGCCGACATTCAACGCATGCAAATGCTCGCTTCAAACGCACTCGCACCCCAACTCGAGCCTCCCGCTCGCAACACCTGTTGTCAGAGATCGAACAGTTTTCAAGCTGGAAGCTGATCAGAGGGGAACACGCGCGAGATAGAGAGAGACGGTAATTGATTATACGCTGCGCAACCAAATGTTAACTTAACAACGCCAAACAATATCAGACATGCTCGAGCTGCAACATGGTCAAACTGTTGCGCCCCGGCTTGACATGCGCGCAGGCGTGCTCGTCAGCATCGAACCGGCCGAGCAACATCGAACGACTTGAACGGGTCAGGGACAGTGCTGGCGCGAACATGGCTGGTGTTGAGAAAAAAAGGCTAGAACCAGAAAAAGCTAGAAGAACTGGTATGGTCATTACAACTTTACTTATCCAAAAAACCTATATCCGAATTATTATGTGAATAAATAATTTTTAGCTAACACTTCACAAACCACTACCGTAGCCAAAAAAAATTAGATTCCATATAATTGGATAACATTAGTATTAAAGAATCTCTTGATACAATAGATATTAAAAATAACTTTATAGCTAGCATATAGCATGCTAGCATCATCTTTGGACATCCTTTTCGATGGGTAGTCTTTTCATCGCCTCCTTGAATTTAAATGTGTGTCGGAAAATATAATTTTATCACAAAATGTGCCTGACGACCACGAACACTAATTTTTTGTTTTGTCTCTCACGTTCTCATAAGTCCATTAAAACAACCAAAACCCCAATTAATAACCTTAGCATATCATTTACTGAATTTCAGCATTTTTATAGCCAACAATTGCAACCAACAAGAAAGCCATCTCCTTGCTCGAATATGTTTGGCCCAGTGCATTTGCCGGCAACATCGGCTGGTTGTCTTCGAACCCGAAGTCAGCCGAAGTCGGGCCAGCTTTTAGGTGCCTTACGAACATGAGTCCGGTGCTTCTGCAACATTTGGTTTTATCGAACCGGCAAAGCGAACTCGAACCGCTGGGCCATGGAAAGGTATGGACGGCAGGGTAAAATGACCCAGCAACATTGCAAAGACCCCAGGCACCTCACCTCGCCGGGTTTGATCAACAAGTGATTTGTTGACAAGGCCTGTAACCGGTCATAGTATGTTAAGCATAGGGGTGGATTTTATCTTGCATGCGGTGAAATTTCTGGGCCATTTTTCCTCTTGTCCATACCCTTCTTTTTGCTCAGCAACACACGTTAGTTGCCGAGCAACATTTTGAAGCAGCAACATTTGATTTGAATGAACGGCCTTGCCGCCCACAAATAGTATAAAAAATAGTAATGATAAAATCGGTTGGGTCCACGCGCGTCGACTAATGTTTGCCGCTTGCCCGTTTTGCGTATTTTTGATTCGTCGCGTCCCATCTTCCGCGCTTTTTCGGGTCCGTGATAAATAAATGAATTGTTCAATTTTTTAAACATTTAAACCGAGCAGGACAGAGAGCGCGAAGAGCAGGACCATCGTCGGCGTCAGCATTCTCTGTTCCTTTTCTTTAGCGGCGTTCACGTGTTTTGTTTTTGTCCGCAGGGCCGCGTCTTTGCGTAGGTGTTTTTGCCTCTTGGCCTGTGTGTGTGTGCCGTGCCTGTGTGTGGCAGTGTGTGTTCTCTCTTTTTTTCTAAACAAATTCCAAGTGCATTTTTTTTGACCAGTTCAGTGTTTTTTTTCTCTTGAGGAGAAAAGGAAAAGGAGTGATAGAGAAAGAGAAAAAAAATAACAAGTGGAAAGAAATATCCGAAAACCGGATTCAATAACAGAAACAGCATCCACAAGAGGAGAGCAGGGTATCAGCAGAGGATCAGCAACAGCAGAAGAAGAAGAAGCGAAAAGAAAAACAGCAAACACGCACAAGGCAGCGACGCCGCCGCCAGCAGAGTGCCCTGATCCTCTCAGCGCCGTAGCTGGCAGCACTCTCTCTCTCTCTCTGACGCGTTTTCTTAGAAGCAGCACAGCGGAGCAGAACAGCAGCATCAGCAGAAGGTGAGTGTGAAACGGAGCATCCTGTTGCTCTCTCTCGGTTGTGCGCAGGCGTAGCGGCTTGTCCGCGCACCAAGTACTCCACTGATCTCTTCCCGACCCCTTTTCCCGCCGTCACTGTGTTTTGTGCGAAAATTAAGAGAGTGCGACAGAAATTAAATGCAATTAAAACCAGCGTCAACGACAGAGGATCGCCATTCTTTATGTGTATTGTTTTGCTGGTTCTCTCTCGCTGTAGCTGCGCTGCTTTCCTCTCTTTCTCTCTGTCTCTCTTATTCCTTTCGCTCTCGTTGGGTATAAGGGCTGCGCTGCCGTTTACTGGAATGCCTGTCTGCTGCTTTCTGCCTGGCAGCGACGCTCTAATTTCTTGTAAACACAATTAGTGCGACAGAGAGGGCACGATGCTGTGTTGGGCGGCGGGACGAATCCAGCGATAGACAGAGTCGCGCAATCGATAGACAGAGAGCGCATATCGATAATCCGCTAATTGAATTAGCACCTGCCCCTTGCACCACCCTCTGCTCAAACAGCAAAAACAAATTGGATTAATGAAAAAGAGAGACAGAAAGACAGTGAGAGAGGGAGACAGATAAAAACTAAATGGTAAAACGATGTATATTTCTTATGCCAAAATCAAAGAAAAGGCCAGCAAGAGAGGGAGACTTTGAGTGGGAGAGGGAGAGGGAGCGAGATGCAGCTACAAAATGTTTCTTTCATAATCGAAGAGTGTGAAGAGGAAGAAGGGCGACAAGGGAGACGGAGATGATGACCACGACACGACATGATAATAACGGTTTCACAAATTTTGTTTATGCTTCAGTTTTGTTTTTTTTTCTGTGGACTTTGTCTTTGTTTTGTGTGTTTTATTTTCCTTTCGTTTGGTTTTTAGCTGTTTTTTTTTGTATTCCTCTTCTGGTGCTTGCTGTGACGATTCCTGTTTCTGGGTTCGCTATTGCGATTTCTGATAAAAAACATCGATTGGAAGATCCTATAGTATGTAATATCGGAGACTCTTTTGGTTTCCCTGAAGATATAGCCTGCTTTCGAAGAGAATCCATCCATTCGAAATCCGATTCCCACCGATTGAAATCGATTATTCATCGAGAGACAACCCGCAAAAAGGCGGTGCAATTTCTTTTGTTTAATTAAACTTTTGTCTCTCTGCTAATTGCAAAATACGAGACCCGTCGACAGAAAGAAAGATCTATTAATATTACCTCTATTTGATTTCGATTCTCCTTTCAATTTCGATTTGCATTTGAATGAATGATTGAATGATATCTCAATTGTTTGCCGTGGGGTGGCGAAGCAAGAGGAGGGCGAAGCCCCCTCTGGAGGGAAAGTGTGTGTGCAAATCGTGTGCGGCCCAGCCCTTGGGGGTATTTTCTGGGATCACTCTTATAATATGATCCCATCCATCCACTAATTAAAATCCCCTGCAGAAGAGAAAAAATCAAACAATTTTTGATGTATTTTTGATTTGATTTCCCCATTCCTCCTAAATGAGCTCGAAAAATTGGATTATGATTATGATATATTCGCATGATATTCGATATACTACATACATATGTATGTATGTATGTATATGTGGATATCATACGGTAGCTCTCGTTAATAAGATCCACCTTCTCTTTCTCTCAATGAAGGCCCCCCGCCCCCTTCTCGCAATTCACTCGAAAAAAGTTTTGGATAAATGGTTGAATGGATGGACGGATTGTTGGATGAATGGATTCGTGTCATATCCGCAAAATGAATTGGCATTCGTCTGACGCGTCCGTCTGCTACGAGTCGCGTAATTGGAGTCAGCTTGGGGACGGGGGAAATGGTGGCAGAATGAAGAGAGAGAGAGAGAGAGGGAGAAACGGTTTCAGTTTCGGTTTCGGTCTGGTTGTATCCGCAAAATCAACACATTTCCGCAGGTGAAGGGGGGGTGTGTGGAGTCTGTCAATGGGTCAATTGGGGTGGCATATTTCCCAGCGATTAGTCGGGATTATTCGATGAAAAGAAGTGATTATTTGTGGTGATTATTAAAGTGTTTATTAATCAATTACAAACCAGATAGATTTCGTTTATAGGTCGATTATATCGTGTTTAATTGTTACAGTCCCGAATATGTGGGACATTAATCGATCGATATAAAGATCTAATATTTAACGATTATTCAGTTTTTCCTTGTTAGTACTGTCAAATATTAATTGATCGGAATTTCAAGAAAGCTAATTAATCGATTATTTTTAGATTTTGATATCATAAATCGATATATAGAGTTGAAATTACGAGTATCCTTCTGATATGTGATCGATATCAGTAATTGGTTTAAATTGCTTCCAACGGGATATTAATAATCTGTAAATAGATCGAACGTGCATCGACTCAAATTTTTAGAAAATTATTTGATGTGGCTATCAATAATCGATGTAGATCTGATATCAATAATCGATAAACAATGAACGATTCTTGGTTTTGTGTGCTAGAGGAAAATCAGAAGCTTTGATTCGATATCTCTTTTGTGGGTTTTGTCCCTGTGAGAGGAGAGAATCCAATCCCTGTTTGTATTCACGATTAACCCTCATCCTGGCCATGGAATACTCTTCTTGGCTGCTTCAATGACAGATGGACAGTGTCATTGTCCTCGTCATCCTCGAAACCGATTTCCACTTGAAATAATCTACATGCCATTGATCTCAAACTCGCCCCCGAATGCTGAAAATGGTGTCACTCCCCTGCGCATTGTAAAGCAGAAGCATGCACTTCTGCCACGTCCTACAGTAGAGCCAGGCAGCGGCTCTTGCTTCTAGGGCTTGCCACATGGGGATTGGGAGGCCTTGCACTCGCCGGATGTGCAACATAAAGTTCATGTGTGATTGACTGTGTACGACTCAAGAACGGAGGAAGGACTTCCATTTGTACTGCTGCGCCGCGAATCCATTTTAAAAAAAGAACGAAAATCGATACAGAAAATACTCAGTATTTTTAATGTCTATTGATACGTTTTTGTATCGATAAACAACAATCCAAATAGCAGCCATTGAAAACTGAATCGAAATTCTATGTTTATTCTGGGATTCCGCAGCCAGCATTGATTTTAGTCACTTATCGATGTATCGATAACATAATTGGTCGATAAAAGTGTTGCAGATGCCACACAACACACAACACATTGTGCTAGAAGAATGCTTCTTCGGTTATCGATTTTGAGTGAATTTCCAATCGATGTATCCTAGAAACTATCGCGGTACGATATCTTAAAAAAAGTTATTTCAGCCAGTGTTGGGCAATGGAGCATGCAAGTAATTTTGTATGATCGACTTATCGATAGGAATATATCTAGTTATCTATTATCGTATTCAATCGCTCAATTAAATGTTTTCGGAGAGCTGTGGCTGCTGCTGCCTTTGCGTGTGGCATGCCCCTTGGTATTCGCATTCGCCACAGACCCCGTTTGCAGTTCTATATTTATGTTGCATGCCCCAGACACCTCTTCGCTGAGGGGAACGGACCGCGCTGCTGCTCTGCCACTTTTCACATCGTGCCACACGAAATGTCTGCTGAGGCAGCAACAGCCAGCAGCAGAAAAAGAGGCTAAATATAAAATAATTTCCAAGCCAAAACGAGTGAAAAACCACTCGCGGCAGAAGACAATTGAGAAGAATTTCGAGGCACAAAGAGGCACAAGACGAAAAGATGCCAAAAAAAAAAAAAAAGAATGAGGAGAGACAAAAGAAACAGACTGGGAGAGGGAGAAGAGCGATAACTGAGAGGAGCGAAAGAGGAAAAGATGTTTCATCTTCGCGTATTTCTTGTGTCTTTCGAGTCTTGTAGGATATTTATAGGGTATCCGAAGAGGCTATATCATGGCCATCATTCTCCTCTAAACCTCAAAATCGATGATTCATTCTTTCAATCACAGATGGCAGTCCTAAATCACCCTTCCAGCCCTCAATCAATGATGAAACTAGCAGTCACAATAAGAGCATTTCCTCCAGAGAAAACTCTTTTAGACACGAAGTTCCACAGGGTAAACCCTTGTGCGAATCTTTTTTCGGTTGTTTCATTGTGCTGTGACCATGCCCCGTTCTGTGCGACACTGCTTAACGATGGATCTGTGGATGGAGCAGCCACTCAGTCAGTCAGTCAGTCAGTAGATGGGGTTTGCTGTGGGAACTAGAACCGAAAACTGAAGCTAAAGCTCAGACATAAAAGACCTTGGGGCGCGGTGATCACACAGTTGTCGTCCCCTGTGCCCTCACTGTACAGCACCACCCACTGCCACCCATTGCCACCCACTGCAGACATTTTTAGGCCAAACAAGTGACAGAAATTCAAGAAGAAAAAAACATAGGATTATATTTTAAGAAAATTTAAGCGAAAGCCATTGATAAAAGGCTAAAAAATGAAACGAAAAATGTGAGATTTAAGGGAGATTTTTGCGAGGCAGATCTCTGGGGCACACAAATCCTGAGACGCATCTTTTGTTCTTCTTTCTCACGTGCCTCTTAGCAGAAGAGTTCATGCATATTTTGTTGCACCAAAATGCTACCCCAAAAAGTAATGCCGCACATTTGTGCAACACGTGTGTCGTATGCACTCCACTCCCGCCGTTCGCATCGCATTTGCCTTCCCTAGAAGTAGTGGAGTCTGGAGTCGTGCTTGTGCCACACAGAGATACCCCACCACAAGTGGTGGCAAGGGGCATATGGGTAGCGTAGGCAGAGGCGTAAGCCATGTCCGAACAAAAAGGGAATTTCCATTGAAATATCCAATAAATGATCAACTACTGCCACTCGAATCTCGGCGATTACAGGGTATTCCCATGGTCGACTCCAGTCTTGTCCCCCGAATGACATTCCCCTCCTTTCTCTGTTGCTCTTGTGGCATGGACACGCCCCTCCCTCCCACCCTCCCCCGGCTGTTGTGTTTTTTTCATCGTGTAATTAAAATAATAATGCGGTGTTTCAGTGCGCGATTTTGGGCTTCGCCTTCGGAGTTTTGTGGCTGCTGCATGTCGGAGAGCAGTCTGTGTTTGTGTGTGTGCGTCTCGAGTGGGCGTGGAGTGTGTGGAGTGGAGTGCACTGCACCACCGTGGGGCACGGCAGGTGGAAAGAGTGGAGGTGTGAATAATTTGGTGCCACAAAAATTGTGTGTGCGCTTCGCACTCCGCTCCGCCCTTCAGATGCTTCGTCCGCCAATTGTTTGTTGGGTTTTTCTTGTAATAGAAAAATGGGGATGTTGGGGGCATGGGGCATGAGGCATGTGTTGCATAGAGACAGCGAGGTGTGGCACAGCGTTGAGGTGCAGTGGTGGCTCCGTCGAGCCGCCTTGCCTTTGTTTATTCTGTTGCATTTTTATTTTGTTGACTTTTGTGTGTTTGCTCTTCGGTTGCATATTTTATTTCGATGACATTTTTGTGGATTTTAAATAAGAAATAGAGCGAGAGAGAGAGAGAGAGGCCGAGAGAGAGAGAGAGAAAATGTGATAATGATGATTTGAATGAAATGATGATCATTAAACAGACGATATTCCATTTTTCCATTCAAAAATCTTCCATATATTATCGAACGATAACTAAATTATCTAAAATCGATTCATTTTATTTAATCGATGGAAGAATTCGATAAATTCAAGTAAAAATCCATAAGTATCGATTATTTTGCGATAAATTGATGAAAGTACAAGTAAATAAAAATAAAACTCTTTTGAGAAAACGCATTCCCAGCATTAAATCTAATCGAAACAATAAATCGGTTTAATCTATCGACTATCAATAAGTATCGATAAGTGCAGGTGCAGTTATAAAGAAATTCGTTGATTCCGGCTTGGGATACCCGGAAGGGTAATGGGATTCCAAAAGGAGAGATTCACTGCTACAGAGAGAGAGAGAGAGAGATTCCTGTGAAAGAGTGCGAGAGAATGAATGCCTAAGCAGCAGCAGCAACAGCAGCAGCAGCAGAAGAATCGTGATAGAAGGACAGTGAGAAAGAGAGAGATGGAGAGAGAAGGGTATAGAAGGAAGCAGAAGGCGCACAAGGCAACAACAAATATGCAAAAGAAGAACCGGTTCCAATATCTGCTGCTGCTGCCACTGCTTACTCCTCTGCTGCGGAGTCTGCTGCTGCTCTTATTGCTGTTATTTTCATATGTGTTGTGTTGTGTGTGTGTGTGTGTGTGTGTGTGTGTGTGTGTGTGTGTGTGTGTGTGTGTGTGTGTGTGGATCCCGTATATAAATTCCTGCTGCTGCTGCTGGTCCCACTGCTGTTCCTCTGTCGCTGTTGCGTTGCTGCTCTGCTTACAGCGGCAGAGTGTGTGTGCAAGAGCGAGAAGATGGATGGAGTGGAGACTCAGAAAACGACAACAGCGACAGCGGCAGCGACGCATGTGTTGTTTTTCAGCCTAATGATGATTTACAGCTGCGCAATGATCATTAGCGCCCTCTTCGTACGTCGTCGTACGCGTTTGCGTGTTCGAGATCGAGTGCGTGTTCGGTCAGCCGAAGACGAGGCCAAAGCCGAAGTCAAATGCTCGAAACCGAAGCGCAATGTTAATGAATAACAAGGCAGGGTGGGGAGGCCCCCTCCCTCATTAGAGGCATGGCAGAGGGGGAAAAGAGGGGCGGAAGAGAGAAGCGCATAGAAACGAATGCATTTTCAGGGTCACGCGACCAGTGGCCGTCAACGAAAAGAAGCCAAAAGAAAAGATGGAAAAGAAAAGAAAGCTTCTTAAAGAAGTAATAGTTGGAAAGAGAAGAGAGAGAAGTGGTAGAGAGAGCACAAGAGATGTTCCATGCAACATGTTCTATAAACATTTGTAATTCTTTTTGCAACATCAAAAAAATCTATTAATTTACGTAGATTTCCTATGGCATTTTGGAACCCCCGTGTCATCTGGGAACCTATAATGAGTTTTCCCAGAGGATCAGAAACTCCCCGCTACACCCTGGACCCTGCTTGGACTTTTCTTCCGCTCATCTGCCTCTGGGGAGCCTTCTTTGAGGCCTGTTTAAAGAACCGGTTCCCCCCGAAAACAGAAAACTCGAAAGAAGATAAACGGGGCATCGTATCGTACCTCCTGCTGCTGCAGAGAGGGGGAGGCAGGGTTCCTTTCCACTCTTTCTTGTTTATTAACGTGAAAATTCGTTGCCTCTTTGGCATGCTGCTTCCCCCACGGGGGAACCGTGGTTCTGCGGTGCCGCCACTTGGCGAAAAAAAAGGCTGCGATTTGAAGGCAAATTGCCAAAAAAGCTTTTTGCTCCTGCTGCACCAACCACCCCTCCCCCCATGGCCCCCATTCGATGCTGCTGCCACCCCCACCCGAAGGCTTGTCAACGGCACTGTGCCGCAAGCCCCACCCCCCTTTCTCTCTCGCTCTGTCTGTGCAAAAGTCTCGCGTTTATGCAAATGCACGTGAAAATATTCAAAATATTCCTCGCTATTTTTTTTCCCCCGTTTTTGCATTCAATTTTCAATATGCCACGCCCCCTCTCTGCTGCAACAGCTAAGCCTCCAATTCTCATCGACATATTTCGATTATTGGCGAATACTTTTGCATCTATCTCGCATCCATCGATGACGATGCTCCAACGCTCGAAGCTCGAAGCCGCCTTCGTTTTGTGTTTTTTTTTGTTATTTTGGGCTCCTAAAATTCGTCAACCCCTGCAAATGCCCCGCCCCTCCTGGCCCCAGCCACCCCCTTGGGAAAACACTGGGTACGACTAGAGGGACACCCTGTGCAGGGGATCCTCTGGATCTGCCACTGTTTACGGCGTTTGCCTGCCCGAAGAGGCGAAATTTAGCATGAATATTTTCCCGGGCAATACACAGCGAATGGCAGGCTGCAGCTGCAGAGCTCATGCCTCATTTAGTGGCAGCAAAGAGGCATCGATAGAAGAGTGCAGCAAAGAGACGGGGCAAGCACATTCGATGGAAGTGCAAGTGGATGTGAAAGGAGGAGGCGGTAGAAGCAGTACACAAGGAGAAAAAGACAGGGAGGAGGAAGAGAGGGAGAGGCAGAGAGGCAGAGAGGGGGAACCGAGGCGCTTCAACCTTTTTTGTGCAATGAAGCAAAACCGTTTTGAAGAGCGCGACTCTCCCTCACCCTCTTCGTCTCCTTCGTCTTCTCTTCTCTTCATTTTCGTTTCGTTTTTGTTTTTTTTCTTCTCCTTTTTCTTTGGAACAAAAAAATATGACTATCCCACACCTCCCACCGTCTGGCCCGCGCTGCTTCCATGCCTTCACAACCTCTTGCCCCTCTGCCTCTTGCCGCATGGCCCCCTTTTTCCACCATTGAACAACCGGCACCACTGCCACCCGCTGCACCCACAATGCGGTCTCTCTCTCTCTCTCTCTCTCTCTCTCTCTCCCTGTCGTGTCTCTTTCGTCTCTCGAGTTTCTCGAATGAAAATTGCATGAACCCATCGATTGGCGGTTATAAAATTTCATGATTTCCTTAGTATTTTCCCACCTTCCCCATCCATCCATCCTTCCTCCACCGCTCCCGCTCCCGCTCCCGTTCCCGCTCCCAACCCCTTCCCACATTCCATCGTTCATTGCATGGCGATCCCAGGGTTTGGCTTCCAGACAATCGATCGTCTCTGTTTCTTTCGATGAAAATTGTCATCGACGAAGTGGGAGGAGAGATAGACGAGGAAGAGTACGAGGAGGCAGAGAAGTTGAGGATGAGTGTGCGGCGCTCGGTCTTATGTAATGAAGCGGTGGATCCCCCGCGCTGCCCCCTCCCCGCTCCCAAGTGGAGAGGCAGAAGCAGAGGCTTGCCAGTGGAACGCAATAGAGAAGAGGTGGGGGTCCCATCGAGCTGTCATCAAAATGGAATGGGAAGATCTATGAATCTCTCAGAGACCTCTCGTCTTTCAAAGAAACTCTGGAGAGAGAGAGAGAGAGATTCGTGCAGGATTCTCTGCAGAAAGATGCGAATATAGAAATGTGTATCTTTAAGATCGTTTCTCGTTATCGCTTGAGCGAATCTTCTGCTCGCAGAAGACCCAGCCCTGACCTGAGAGCCCAACCAACCGATTGGCTGCGTCCGAGCCGCCACATGCCTGCCACACACGTGCCCCACAACATATGCGTTTGCAACTTAATTACCAAAACAAAGAAAACAACAAAAAATGGATGGCCCAAAAGGCCAAATGGTCAGCGACCCATAAAATGAAATCTTTCGTTTGTTTTGTTGTCATAATTTATGCACTCGCGATACACATGTGAATATCTGAATATCTGAATATATACTCATATGTTTCGTACGGGTATTCGTATCTCTCGGATGTCGTAGTAGTATCTTTTGGATGTGGAAATGTGCGAGTCTTGAGCTCCGCTTTAGCTCTAATTTTTTGAAGGCACGAAATTTCGTTTGATTTTCGTTTTTATTGCATCGAAAAATGTGTGTGTTTGTGTTTCCATTGTCTTTTTGCGGGGGAGGAGGCGACTGGGTTGAAGGGTGGCTTTTAGTGGCAGTTGCACAATGAATAATGATACCCTGTAATGGCAATCGAAGGAGAGACTTGAGCATCAGCTGGCTGATGCATCGATCACTGAATTATCTATAAACAAAGAGGCAAGGTACTTATCGTATTTGTAGACAATCGCATTATCGATATTTAAGTTATCGATAAACAAAAGTAATAAGTAATGAAATTGATGCAGGTAAATTTTAACCGAAAATTGTTCACTACTCAACTTTTCGATAGTCAAATGATCGATAACATCACTAATATGTATAATTTTTCGATCTTCGATTTATCGATAACCAATATAAAAATAGTAAAATTATATTTGCGGGCGAAAGTGCAAAATTAACGCGAAGTTATTGATGTACAACATATGATTGATCGATCATTTTGTTTTCGATAACCAAATCGAAAAAACTTCTAACAGTGTGATATCAAAGGAGTCAGTCAATCTCTGAGATTATATACATACATACATACATATCTGTGTATGCATATACATATGTATCTCTGTATATACATATGTACATATATACTTTATTGGGTCGAAAACACTTCCTTCTGGGTGTTACATCCAATCCATCCACCACACTCCGCTACAAAACCAAGAAACTCTTCGATTGCTATTAAATTTAAGCAATTTCTTCTCCAATCTGTGCTATCCAGGGTATCTAATACTTCCTTTCCTTTTCGTTTTTCCTTCTTTTTTGTCTTTTTGTGTCTTCATCTTTGACATTCGCTCTATCCATCCATCCATCATCTTTTGCACTCACTTTAACGCAAAGATACAAATATTTCAGCAGCAAGCAAATTTCGCAGAAAACTTTTACTTTTCTTTGCAAATAATGTGGCAAGATGGGGGGGTAGCAGCAGGGGGCACTGGGGGAGGGACTGGGGCACAAACGAGCTCCGAACGCAAAACGTTTAATTTGCAACCGACAATGGGTGCCCCTGCTCCGTGCCCCGTGCCCCGTGCCCCTCGTTTGTCAGTTCGATATTTGGCCAAATGCTAAATGTAAACAAAAAATCAAAACCGCAACAGGCGTCCCCTCTCCCGCTGCTGCCACAATCCTTTGTCTCCTACCACACTGCCCCCAGAGTTTGTGGCAAGACGAAAAGCAGCGGCAATAACAACAACAACAATAACAATAGATTTATGGCCCAAACAAACAACTTTTGGCACTCCTTTGCCACAGAGTCGAATCCTGCCTCCACCGATGGTGCCTCTGATCCTCTCTCTCTCTCTCGTGTTATTTTGGGGGAGCCCCCTCCCACACCACCTCCCCCGCTGCACCTTCGGAAAATGTCAAAAGTGTCAGGCGGCAGTGGAAGACGACCGTGGAAAGAGAGAGCGAGATGCATATAGAGATGGGGAGGTGGCATGTGGCAAGTGGTAAAAAGCAAGAGGGTTCGCCACAAATGCAATTTGCTGCCTTTTGGGAGCGGGGGTGGCACCATTTCTCACAGGGTTTTCTATTGGGAAAACACAAAAAGAATCGATACACTATCGATTATAATCGATACCCATACACAAGTTACCGAATTAAAATTCTTATTGGATTTGGTTTTGATTATTGATTAAAAGTGAGAGTTATCGATTTTCGATTTTTTCATTGTTCAATTATCGATTCTATATGGAAGGCACAGATAAATCGATCGATATTAAATGTATCGTTAGTTGAGTTATCGAAAAATTAAGGCAATTAAAATGGAAGGAGATCGAGATATGGAGAGTGCTATTGTTATCGATGAAAACTGCACGGTATATATTTATCGATTTGAATATATCGATTATAAAAACAATTGTACTTTTCGATTATAGTTTCGTGAATTTCTTCACATCTCTTTCTCCTCTCTCTTTCTCACTTTGCCCCCTCCTCTTTTCGGCTCTTTTTCAACATATTTATGCTGCAACAAACAGTAAAGCGGCTTATCAACACAGATGGGCAGGGAGAGAGAGAGAGAGAGAGCGAGAGAGAGAGAGAGAATAAGAGGGGGTTAATGGGAGAGGGCATGGGCCACAAACCGCAGGCGTCAGGCGTCAAATGGTGGGGGGATTTTGGATTTTGGTTTCGAGTGCGGATTGGGGTTCTTGGGGTCAGCTCTGGGGTACCGGTCCCTCTCCTTGCTGCCCCGCTTCGGAGGACACACCAGACACACTTTCAGCATTAATTTGTTGTGTGTGTTTGTGTTTTTGTGTTTTATGTTTGTTTTCTGCCTTCCACAAGACATCATGTGTCCCCCCAGAGTCCTGCCTCCTACTCCTCCCTCCTGCCTCTCCCTCTCCCTCTCTCTCTTTCTGTACTCCTCCTCCTGGAGATATATTTTATGAATAATTTGCATTTGCTGGACATTCGGACACACTTTTGTCACCCGATTGTTGGTGTCCTTCCGTTCGCTGTCGCTTCAGGAGTCTGGAGCTGTGGAGCTGTGGAGTCCTGGGGTTCGCGGGGACTCCGATGGGGATTCGTCGATTGAGATGGGGATTCATAAGTAAAGAGTCGGTAAGGGATGTGGAATCAGGAATCACATCAGGGAGTAAATTTTTTTAATATTTTTTATTGAGTTTCAGGATTTTAGGGGATTTATGCAATGCCGAGGGGCAGGATATAGGAGCTAACAGGAAGGATGGGGGGAGGGAGGGCGGAATAACGATAATGTTTTACAAGGCAAGCAGGGAGGAAGGGAAGGACAAAGGAGTAGGAAAGACTGAATGAATGCAGATTGCAGTTCTTAAAGATACATTTGTATCTATGTATATCTACACTGGGATTTAAGGATTAGAAAATTACAAATTGCAGATTATGGATGGATCTGGAAGCAATACTCGTTAATCGATGATTCCCAACGGCTTTTTCTATGATCTCTAAATATCACTTTTGTGTGGCATTTGTGGCCAATGAACTCCCATTTATTGATATATGTATGCACATATGTATCTCCCACTTCAATTAAGTGAATCCCCAAAACCCCACTACCCGTTCCCATGCCCCATGCCCCATTCCCCTTTTCCATTTCGCCTTTCCCTCTGCCATTCAATGGAAATTGAAGTTTCAATTGCAATCCCCGCATGTCGCTATCGCTATCGCTCTCGCTCGTGCACCATTCTGTTGAATGTTGAATGCCTCATCATTAATTAAACACTTAATTAAAACTGCAGCAAATGTCGAACCCACACATGTGGTAGCAACAAAGAGGGACAGAGAGTGGCAGAGGCAGAGGCAGCCATCACAGGGCATTGAAAATTAATTAGATGTCATCGCTTTCAACAGAGTTTTCCCCTTCGCTGTGCCCCCACCCCCACCCCCACCCCAACCCCAACCCCCACCAACCAAAGAATAATCGACTGAATGAACACTGGAGGGAAATAGATTTTCCCCCAACCCCCAACCGAAAATAAAAACCCACAAAAACAGCAATCGGGAAAAGCGATAAACGAGAAAAACGAAGGCCCAACCTACCGCCCGCCCGCCCGCCTGCCCGATGATAATCGTGTTAATAATCATTTGAAATTAACGCAAAAAACTTTCCATTTTTCAATGCGATTTTCCACGCAACAAGATGGGAAAACAAAATGGGCGAATGGAGGGGCAGGCAAAGGGGTAGCTGGTGGCATCATGATACCCTATATCCTATACCCGTAGATATATCTATGTACATACATATGTACATGACAATGGAGCGAGGGGGGGATAATGCTAATGAATGCAATTGAATGAAATGGAATGAAAATGAAATAGAATGTAGAATATGTGTGGGGTGATATGCGGTATATGTGGGATGGAATGGGATGGGAATGGAATGGTATGGGCAATACGATGATGGGATTTGTGATGCGTAATGATGGAATGCTCGATATAATGATCCAAAGGGAAAATAAATGGGATCGGAATAAAATTACACGCATTATTGGAATGTAATAGAACAATGGAATAGCTGGGCACTGATTCGGAATGACAAATAATCTAAATATTATAATGGATATGCATGCTGTAGGATCCGTCATTTTGAAACGTTGCAATTGAATGGAAACCAATGAAATGGAAGGAAAATTAATGAAAGTTAAATGAAATGCGATTGGGAATGCTTGAATGGAGTGCAATAAGGCAACGGAATGAAACAATCTACCGCTGCTCACAATCTTCCCGTGGGTTTTCATTCTGTGGTTCACTTCCATCGTTTCAATTAAGAGTATCTAAAATATCATCCATCATCAAATTTTGGGAATTAATTTTTGCAGTTGTATTAGAAACACAGCAAAAACAATGAAACGAACAAAAAATAGAAAGGAAAACAACGAAAAAAAAGGAAAATGCAATTTTCACTTTTTTCAAAACACAACAAAACAACACACGAATGCGAATGCGAAATGTGTGAAGTGGCGTGGAGGCGCCCCCCAGTGGCTCCACTGACTGACTCCCGCCAGACCATCCACACCCAAAGATACATATATACATACATATATTCAGATATATATATTCAGATATATATATTCAGATAGATGTATATATATGATTCAGATTCAGATGTATATATATGAATATGGGATGCACGCTCTGCTAACAAACATTGCGCACACATATGTATGTATGTATAGAAAAAATGAAAAGTCTCTCCCAGCGCCATCTCCATCTCTGTGTGAAAATTGTGAAAAGCGTATTTGGAGCAGAAAATGTAATGTCTGGGGCCAACCTTTCTTCTCTTCTTCTTGTTTTTTTTGGGGCCGCATTGCGTTGGCGATTTCTGTTTTCAACTTCACTTTTCGGCCTCTGAGATAAGATTCGTTCCATTCGTAGAATGATAAGATTTCGGGTGGAAATGGAATATGGCTCTTAGTTCTCGTAGAAACCGAAGGCCTTGATGTTCTTGATGCTTGCAAGTATTTCCTGCAATAGAGATCTTTGGATCCCAGCTTCCCGGCGGCTGTTTCGTTCCAATCTTTTTCAATGGAAAAATCCGCAGAAGATAAGGCAGATTTGCTTAGCGGCCAAAACACGCATGTTATCTCTTATCTTTTGGGCCATCCATCCATCCATCCATCCGTCGTGTCGTCTGGCGATTAGAGAACCACGGACCTCACCTTCAACGACTGTGTTCAACGCCCTATCGGTGGGGCTTTTCGTAATTAATGGAGCTTTATCTTTGCTTTTTTGATGGGGGTACCTAATCGGTGCCGTGCCCGATTTGGGTGGCAATCACTTGTTCGATACCATGCCACATACATACATATATATTTAAGCGATAGTGATAAGCGATTGTGGTTTATATATGTAAATTGTTTATTGTATTGTATGGAATATGACTTTTAAAGTGATTCGATAAATGAGTTCTTATGTAGCTATGAAATTTATTTAAAATCGATAGAGCAAGTAAATAAATAATCATCGATGAAGGCACACAGTTCGATTAGTCATCGATTGATCGATACTCCAGGAATAATTGAAAAAAAGGTATCGGATGGTCAATAAGTGGATGAGGAGGCATCTATCAATCAATTATCGATTGATTTGATTGATTCACGATTCACCTCCGATAGGCGGGTGGTTCATCTTTTAATGGTATCGATAATTAACGATAATTGTAGCGCCCATATTAATTATTGTTGTTTTATTGTTTGTGCTGTTTATTTTCAGAGATCGTTAATAGAACGACGAGCGACGAATCGACGTCACTATCTACATCTAAATCTACAACAGCGCACAACAACAACAACAAGATTCGTGTTGTACACAAACTAATTGCAAGTAAGCCATCAACTACTATAATTTCTAAATCTATATACATCAGACGACATCATCATCATCTACTTTGGAGAAGGGCGGGGGGCTTTCGAGTGAGTGGAAAGCTCACTCTTCGAAGAAATAACACAGAAAACACAACAACGGGCGCACATTCGATTCAATGTAAATCGGACGGAGAGAAAAAACATCAACTCACGACAGCCAAGGCAATGGGCGCAATGGGCGATAGCTACAAAGTCCAAGCGACTAGAAACCCCTGCAAAAAAGTCGTCTAACTTGTCAGATCGCGTGCCAAGAAATAATAATGAAGGAAAATACGAGTATCGTGTACGTAGGCCAGCAGCAGAAAAACACAACAGCACCACCGCCCCACCGCCCCACCGTCCCACAGCCCCACCAGAGGCGAGTCAGTCAACACTTTATGCCACTAATAAACGTAGTACTAGTACGCTTGCAACGTGCCTCCTCCCGCCTTCCGCCCTCCCCGGAAAGCAGCTTTTCTCCTTCATCTACAGTTTGTGTCATACGCCTGCGTGCCGTCTAATTGGCGTAGAATAAGAATCCGATTGGTGGCAGGCGAAGGCGACAGCAAGGGAGTGCCACAGATGTAAATACATGTACATACATGTACATATGTATGTACCTTGCGTTTTCTGTAGTCTTTAAGACAAAGGGCCTTAAAGATGGAACCTTAAAAAAAAGAGGTGCTCTGCTGCATGGTGCGTCCTGGCACCCTTATAAGACTTTTTCCACCATTATCTTCTTGGAGAACTCGACACAGACTTCTGCATAGATTCCGCTCCCATTAAATGTTCCTCGTAATATTTGGGGTTATTTTGCAAGTCTTTCCGCTCCTCAATCATTCAATCATTCTACCATTCTACCATTCAATCGCTAACGAAGCCAATCGCTTAAGCCCTGTTCGCAAAAGTTTGAAGCTATGCCCCAAAAGGGGGAATGTGTCTGTGTGGCATGTATCTGTATCTCAGCCTATTTGCAGTCACTCTCTGGGGAGCCTTCTGGGGGCCCTAAGCCACTTTAAGCCAGTTCTGGCTGCCTCCCCTTCCGCCCTCCCATTGAGAGCTAATCAGGGGGGAAACCATCGAAACTATGCGCGCGAATGTGTGTTGCATACCACCTGAGTGGAAGCAGCAGCAGCAGCGGCAGTCAACCAAAAAGCCATTGAAAAACCCCCCAAAAACATGGAGAAGATAAGCCTCTGACGGGAGCAGCAGCAGCAGGCAGTCAGGGCAGTCGGGGCAGTCGGGGTACATAGTCGGGGAGAAGGATACTGAAAGGTAATTGCGGCCGCAGACAACATGCTAATTAAAAGCTACTTCTGCAGCCGCATTAATATACACACAAAACACCGCAAAAATCATGCGTCCTCGTTGTCGTGGCTCTACCCTGCAATCATAGCCCCGAAATAGACGGTATTGGATGGTATCGGAGTAGAAGAGAAAGAAGAGAAATCGTAATAGATACAAACATTCTGTAATCATCAAGACCCGATCAAAAGTATCAAAAAATAAGGTCTACAATGATGGAGATATGATGTGGATATTTTATGGAATTATAGATGAAGAAATGCCGTATCTTAATGATGAAAATCGGTTTAACAAATTCTGAATCTTTAAAGTTGAAAGAGATATGAGAGATATGAGGTCCATATTACATAAAGTCATAACTGAACTAATTTTATATTCAAAATAGATCAATATATATAAATAGATTTCAATAAAATCTGAAAAGTTGAAGGAGTCTTCATTTTGAATAGTTTATGGAGCTTTAGATAAAGAAAACGCTCCACCAATCTACAAAGAAATCACGCAAATCCAAGGCCATTTAACATCAAGAGATACAGGGTATCCTTCATACCCATTGCTGGTTTGCGGCTGCTGTCTCTGGTGTTCCTCCTCCACCTCGTCCTCCACTCCCCTGGATTAATGGCAGAGCACACTACAGGGGGTTGTCAGCAGCTCCCCCCCCCCCCCGGCAATCCGAGGGCAGGGTGTATCCCGTGTCTCTCTGGTGCGGCGACATCGTTGAATGACAACAATTTGCATTTGTTTCATTTTCAAAAATGTTTCCGAGGTACAAACTGGTATTCATTCGACAGGGGACATTCCGCCTGCCCCGTGCCCTTCCTTGATGGAGCCGCAGACAGGACGAGGATTGAGGATTTAGGGATTGAGGAATGAGGAATGAGGATTCGGGGGACGATAGCTCTCTGGGTTCCGTCTGTTCGTGGCGTCATTAAAAACTGTCTTGATGGGTTTTGTGGTTTTGATTTCAATGCGTTGACGAGCCCTCTGCTCGTCTGTCTGTCTGTCTCTGTAGTCCTTTTGGCTCTTTTGGGCTGTTGTGTTTTTGTGTTATTGTATGTCCTGAGAGGAATCGACAGCTGTTGTTGTCTGTCCTCCGTGGTTTCGTGGAGGTGGGCGGAGGGTCCTCCCTAACGCCCTACCGCCCTCCCGCCCTCCGACTGGGAGAGTCTCGAGTTAATTGATGGATCCGGAATCGAGTTAGCTAAAGCGGCTTTTCGCACACGGAAATTCGGGAGTCCTGAGAAGGAGCTGCTGGCGAAAGATTTATAGGAGTTGCTGGATTAAAGTATCGTCCTTAATGGGAGAGTTCTGCTTACTGGAAAACCAACGAATGTATTGGGAAATGGAGAAGAGTTCAAGAAGTTCTCTTCCTTGCAGTAAGCCTTTAGGCATCCTTTGGGAGTGCTCCACACTCCCTTACACTCCTCCCTTATTAGATGCCCCTCTTCTTTGGTTCTGTTGAGACTGTTGTAACTCGCTTCTCTGTGGGGTGGGGGTTTTCCATAAATTATGCAACATTTTTTGTGTGGCAGCTTCTTCTGCTTCACGGCGGAGGCGAGGGCGGGGGAGGCGGAGAAGTGTCAAAGCTTAAAATTTCTGTTTTTGGTAAAGGGGAAAAACGTTACAGGATGCTGCAGCCGTGGACTCTGCGACTCTTAACACTTTTTTCAAAGTTCAAGTTTTTTCGTGCCCCCCCCCCCCGCTTTTTTGACAGTCATAAATTTGCGTCCAGCTACGGATTCGACAGGAGTGAATGCAGCAGCAGCAGCCACAGCGCAAAAAAAAGAGCAAAGGGCGGAGGCAACTGGAGGGGCACCGAAACTTTTGCCAAAGAAAAAGGGATGGCTGTGGCAGTGGCAGGACTCGGACTCCAATGCTGGGCGAAATCTGTTCAGCGGAATGAAAACTTGCCCCCATGTTGCAGGGAGTAAAGGGTTGAACTTTGCAACAAGAACGAGGAATTTCTGAGGGAAGAGATGTCCACTGTCCGATCTCTGGCCTCCGCCTTCAGTTCTTCCGACTTCCGACTGTTTTCGTAGTCAAAACAAACGATCTGGGCAAAATGTTGACACTGGAAATTCCAGTAGCTCCCTCCTCCTCCTCTGTGTGCAGGTCAGGAGTCTTCGATCTAAACGGGGTATCTTCATGTGCCATCATTTTCTAAGACATTCATATCCTTTACATATCGTTACCCAATCGGTCGGGTGTAGGCCAACCTATAAGCTATCGGCATTGACGAGGTATATCGATGTATTATCGATGTTTCGATGTTACTATCGAGACTTGCTTTTCTTTCATAGGATATCACTCTTTCCATTCTCATAGCAAAATATTTTCTTCTGACTTTATTTTCCTTCATATCTATAGGTATATCGGTGTCTACTGATATATTATCGGTATGAATTTATTTAACATCGATATTTTATCGGCTTTCATTGAAATGCATAAGCAAACAGATTTTCTTTTGTCAATCCCTTCCACCAATCCCCTCCATGGCGATGCATTTAAAGCCATGTGGCATGCGAAAGACGGATATGGCAACTCAATGTCGATATCATTTGCCTCTTCTCTCTGTCTGTTTTGCGTTGCACGTGCACCATTGATTCAATGGCCCCAGACGCTGCAGAGAGAGAGAGAGAGAGAGTGGAGGGGGGGAGGGAACTCCTTGTCGTCTCCTCAGTGCCGTCGCTTCCTTAATACGTTTAAAAATAAGTACACAAGGCTCTCTCGCTCTGGCTGTCGACTCTCTGCCACTCTAGCGTTCAATGTTCTTGCCTCCTGCCTCCTGCCTCTTGCCTCTTCATTTTCTGTTGTGTGGCAAGTTGTTGTAACAGCAGCAGCAGCAGCAGCAGCAGAGCTTGTTCTGTGTGTGGCATTGACTGCTTGAGTAATTGAAGCGCATCAAAATTCTGGCTGGAGGAGGGATTGCCTGCTGCACTGAGAGAAATTCCTATTATTCCTATTAAGTTCTGTAGGACGCCGAAATACGCGAGCAAGATTCAAGGTGTTGCCTTGCATGGCATGTTCAATGGATCACTGATGGAAACTCCTCCTATGCCATGCATTACTGGATGGATTACTGATCGAAACTCTTCCTTATGGAGCTTTCGATTCTTTCGGAGAGAAAAACTCACTTGAATGTCATCGGAGGATTAATAAGCGATAAGGAATCATCGATTGAAGAAACTTGTTTACTCCAAAGGAGCCTTTCGCTTATTGTTTTTCTATAAAGTATTAGCCTTTCCAGGGGCTCAAACTCTCTCCATTAAATATGCCCTTCCCATCTTGAAAGTCTCTCTCCCTCTGGTTGCTTTTAAAGACCGCCAGAAGATGTTGAATTATAAATGAAATTGTATTGTTGATGGGTTTGATGCTTGGATGGTTGAGTGGTTGGGTGGTGGTTGAGTGGGTGGGTCAAATCACTCTGTGAATATTTCATTTTTAACAATTATTTATTTAACAGAACTAAACACACTCCTCCAAAATATATGAAAAACGTATCCAACATTTCAATGATTCCTAAATGGGGAAAAAAGATTTGGCATCGCATTCAGAATTGGAATTTGAAATGGAATTGGCGGCGCCTTTGCCCTGACCCCTGCCCCATGGAGCCTTTCAGCCCCAACTCCGCACCCTCTCACTAGAGAACGTGGTTTCTCTTTGCCTCCACTTGGTTTTTTATTGTTAACACGTTTTCTGCCACATGGAGGGGCTATGGGGTGCGGGTGCGCGTGTGGGTGCTAGGTGTGGCATGCAACTTACAGTTGCAAATGTACATACAACAGAATCAGCAACGAAATGCGCTCAAGTCACATTGTTGCACACATGTACATATGCATTCGTTGGCATTCAGGAATTGATTGGCCAACGGGAGGTGAGAGCCATAAGGATTTCCATTCGAGGAAAATCGGTGATAAAATATAGAATTGCACTCGAGAGATGGAAATCGTTTTGCTATCAAATTAAATGATCCCTTCAAAAAGGATCCCGCACAATGCCAAAGATTGATGGAATAAAACCCACCCATAACGAAATATGGAACGGTTTCCTCCCCGTCCTCACCGGCAACTCGAAAGTATTAGTCAAGTGGTGAATAGTAACAGTAAAACCATTTTGAAAATCCGTTTTATTTTGCCATTTTTACCACTTGAAATGCGTACAAGGTACAATGAATTTTATTTCCCATTTTTTTTCATAAAAACTAAAACTTTTATGGCTTATTTTTGTTTTATTCTTTTTAGTTCTGGCTTCGAAACATTTAGGGATCGCATTGTGTGTTATTGTGTTTGGACCACAGAATGTTTTGGCACGAGGTGAAATGTGTGGGGGTCTTATCCTTTAGAAGTCTAAACTGCGATATGATCTATTCATTTTGCAATAATTTTGCCTCTTACGTTGGGAAACGGTGACCTTCAGTTGGTCTGCCATCCGTTACGATCTCCTGTTACTAGTATTCGGTTATTGGATTTGTTTATAATTAATATGATTTATGGGGAATGTTTTTTAATAATGACAGGTTTTGGGTTACATTGTATTATTTTTAGTGAAATGTGTAATATACATATGTTGGAAGTTTTTGTCGGGATTTTGGACTATATTTACGTTACTTCATTAGTGTTTAGGTCGTTTCGTAAGGCTGTTGGAGTTTTTCTGTTGCTGTATTTTGTCGTCCGTTATGTTCTATTCAATTGTTGCTTTGAGGTTCCAGGAGTGTTTAATGCTGTGTTGATAAATTGTTGTGGTGGTTTTTCGGTTGTTTTTCAAGTGGTGATTTCTTGGGTGTTGTTGGGTTGCTCAGTGTATGGGCGTAAGTAGACTGGTTCGGTGATTGGTTGTTGCGATTGTAATACATTTTGAGTGATGTTTTATAGTTGACTTTTTTCACGATTAAAAAGGTCGTTACAACGTATTTTTCTTTGCGAATGTCAGAGGTTTTTGTCCGGTTACGATGTCTTCGTTGTTTTCGTCTTTTTTTTTCTATAGGTAGACTCCAGTTACTTTTTGTGTTTTTACAATAGCTCGTTTAGTATTTCGTTTTCTGGAGTGCTGATGATTTCTCTGGTTTTAATGAGACCTTTTGGGGATTTATATATTTTGTGTTCGCTTGTGGTGACATCTAGGTCTGAAATTGCTGTTATTTGTAGTAGTTTTAAGGATCAAAATTATTATTTATCATTTCTGTGAATTACCATGTATTTTTATTATGATTAAGGGATCATTTTAGCTCGCGTGAGGCGAGCTCCTGTTCGTTGCCTTTGAGAGAAAATATTCATGTTTTTAATATAATATATAATATGTATATACATATACATATATCTACATATATATATACATACATATGTGTGTATCTACACATGTATTTACTCTTATTTACATATAAATACATATTTACATATTTTTGGTTATATTATATTGGTTATATTGATTTTATTTATAATTAATATTTTTCATAATTTATAGTTTGTTTGGCAAGAAACGTATTTTAAATAAGGCGGCGGTGCGACAAACTATGCGTTCAACTTCAATTTTTGACTAACTCAAAGCCACGAAAAGAATTCGAGCGATGCGACAGTGCAAAAACGCAATGCAAAAACAGAATGCATCGCTGTGTGCGTGTACAACTGCGGGTTTTGGCTTTGTATGTGAGAGCGTTACAGTTAGGTTTTGGACATAAGCAATAACAATACATACAACTATGCGCGTTAAAATAGGTGCTTATGCGATAAAGTACAGTGATGAGCATTTGAGTAGGGAAAGTTGGAAGATAGGAAGGTAATTTCTCAACAATATGTATGTGGAGTGACAAGTTGGCCCATGGAATGTGCTCTGTTAGCGACGGGGAACAGCAGATAAGCAGGAACGGCGGAGGTGGAACACATCAGGGAAGAGCAGCAGAAGAAAAGTGTAAGGAGAGAATCGAAGCAGCCAGGCATATTTCAGCAGGAAGGTACAAATGAAATTGCAGTGGCTACGCAACGTCTTCCACGCGCCTACTCATACCCTCTCATACCCTGGTGGAGGGGTGCCACACTGACTAAGTATCGAGTATAAATGTAGAGTCGCGGCCCTAGCTGCGTTTTTTTTTTGTATTTTATTTTACTCCTTGTTTTTTGGTTTTTGCTCTAAAAAATATATGCATAACTTCTGAACAGAACAATTAATAATTTTTCTCTTGGTCATCCGTGGGTAGGTGGAATCCGCTCGACCCCTGAAACACGGAACGATATGCGGACTCTGGATTGTTGAAGGACAGCCTAATCCTGCTTCTTCGCGCAATTGGCAGTACCGCGAAGAGTGTTCGGTGGTGGAATCGCAGACTCGCGACACGATTCCTCCTGCTCCCCTTTTGGGGGAAGATCAAATGGACTTTGGCATTTGTATCGAAAAAGTCGCCCCTCGCAGGAGTTGCAGCGCGCAATCCGAGAACTGATGTGGTATCTTTCCCTCCGGCTGTTCTTCTTTTTCGGTCTGGGAGATCTCCTGCTCTGTCTCTTTGCTGTCGGACTTTGAAATGGTCTCTTCTGGAAGGATCATCGTCGGAACCTGTGGTACCACGTTCCCTATTTCCATCTTCCCCTCGGGGATCATTTTCTCTTCCATCGTCTGGCAGCTTTGAAGCATCAAGGGAGCCACATCGCACTTGGGATTCGTTAAGGACGCCTTAGGCTGCTCGGGCAACTGGATTTCGGACACAGTTGAAGGTGACAAAGGCCCATAAAGCATAAGGAGACCGAAGAACTGCGGATTCTCGAGTGTGGAATTTAGAGTGCTATCTTCTTGGAGGAGCATTGATGGCTCCTGGGGTGTCATGGTCTTGCCTTCTGTCTCCTGAGGAATCTTCTGCTCGTCCTTTTCGCCGCATTCTAGCATCATAGGTTACAACATTATACTTTGGATTCCCTAAGATTACGAAAGTCTTACCTGGCATCATATCTGCCGGTGCCTCCTTCTCGACATCTCCAGTGCTCTTCAGGAGACCAGGCAACACTGGCAATGCCCATGGGGAGGTGCACACTGGGACGAACTTTTCCCTTGGCTGCTGTGGAGGCCGCGGCATATGTGGTGTCTCTTGAACCTCCTTTTGACGGGGAGCCACGTGCAAGTCTGGTTCGATGGCTGGTACAGAGGTCTGCATTGGCACGACCTTTGGGTAGCTGTCTTCCATCAAGGAGTTCTCTGCTGGCGTGATTTTCATTTGGGACTGTGGCTCGAGGGTTACTTCAGGTGCCAGGATGTGGCTCTCTGAGAGAGGCACCATATGGCAATCGTTATCCCCGGGAAGATGCTCCAGTGGAAGCATTTCAGCTAACAGAGGCGATGCTTCCTTCTCGTCTTTAGCCTTGATCTGTGGCGCCTTCTGACAGCTGTCATTTCTGGGAGGGCTTTCGACTTTTGTCTCCTGATAACAGATTTCCTGATCCTCGTCTTGGCCAGCAGCCCCAAACGGGAGCCAAAACGTCGAGCTTCCGGGCTCATACGGCAGATCCTTTGTAGAGTCGGGCAACGTAGGGGCTCCCCTTGGAGAGTTGCAGACTGGAATAAACCTTTTCTTTGGCTCCAGCTTCTTGTATATCCGAACGGGGGTTCGAGGAGAGTAGCAGACTGGTAGGGTATATTTTTTGGGCTTCTTTGGAGCCTTCTTTTTGTTTCCCTGGACAGCCGATTGTTTGGCATTCGAAAGAGAGACAGTTTTGACGGTTCGCGTAGCCACTTTCTTGCACGGCTTTCCAATCTCTGTTTCCGTCTCGGGTAGAGTCTTTGCAAGGTCAGGCGACCCAGGGGATGCGCTTGGGGAGTTGCACAGTGGATTGAACTTTTTCCTTGGCTTTTGTGGAGGCTGCGGTATTTGCGGTGTCTCCTGCTCCTCCTTGTGACAGGGAGCCAAGGCAAAGTCCGGTTCCATTGCTGGTACTGAGGGCTGTCCTGGTATTTGGGATACATCGATTGTAATGGCCTCAGGCTGTGGCTCCTTTCTTACGTCCGGCTTCTGGGAGATCGTCTGCTCCGCCTTTGAGTAGCTGTCTTCCATCAAGGAGCTCTCTGCTGGCGCGATCTTCATTTGCGACTGTGGCTCGGGGGTTACTTCAGGTCCCGGGATTTCGCTCTCTGAGAGAGGCACCGTCCGGCCATCGTTATCTGCGGTTACCAGAGGCGATGCTTCCTTCTCGTCTTTATCCTTGATAACTGTCTCCGGACAAGCGATTTCCTGATTCTCCTCTTGGCCAGCAGACCTCTTTGGCTCTAGGGGAAGGTTCTGCTCGTACCCTTTCAGAGCCGACTCTGTGGTGCTCGAAGGATAGGCGCGTGGCACGACGTTGCGGGTGGGCACTTTTTCACAGGACTGGTTATTCTCTGTCGCTGTCCTCTCGCGCAGTAGATCTTGCAAGGATTGCCCTTTGGCCAGCATTGGCAGATGCTCCATGCTCCTCCCATCCACCATGGTCTCCGGATGATGTTCAGGGAACCAATGGCGGATCGATCTCCGGAATTTCATACGCGGATAGCGGTTCACCGGCATGACCTCGCACTCCATCACCTTTGGGACGGTCGTGGTGTTCGCGGAAATCTGATAGATGTCTGCAAACTTCTGGAAGCCCGTCAGAAATTCGCGCTTTAAGTCCATTACAGACTTGCGGCAGTCATCGGGATAGTGGTCCTTGATTTCAATCCGCAGTCGGCGAAGATCGTCCAGGATTTCGAGGAGAACATCCACTTCCGTGCGGGTACCGCCGCTGGCTTCAATTTCCGCCGCCATTAGATGTTCAAAGCGCCAGATTACGTCAAAGAAACCCTGATTCCGACGCTTCCTGCGAGCGTCGATCACTTCTTCGACGTCCTCGTCCGAACTGGACTCATCCAGGGCATTTAGATGGCTGGCAAGAGCCTGCCTGAAGTCCTGCCGATCAAAGAGCTTCTGTAGCATGGACGCCGAGGGTTTCGGTGATAGATCATCCTCGTGCTGCAGCAGTGTCTGTACAGAATGCGGGGATCCTGGAGGCTCACCCAAGGATACTTCATCCTCGGAGACCACCTCACCGGTCTGTGGCGCCTGCGGAAGCGCCACTGTGCAGAAGTCCTGGTCGTCCAGGACTATCATAGGATGGCTAGGTTCTTCAAATGATGCAAACTCCGAGATCTTTTCATCGTCTAGGACGTCACTGGTCCCAATGCTGTCCGAGGTATCACACTGGCCGCAGGAGGATTCCGTCTCTGTCTCTGTTTCTGTTTCTGTTTCCGTCTCTACTTCTGTTTCTGTCTCTGTTTGTGTTTCTGTCTCTGTTTCGGTAGCAAATTTAGGCAGTGGCTGCTTCTTCTCAGGTTCCTCTCCTTCATTGGGACTCTGTTGGACTATGGTCACATGCAGTTCGCGTAGCAACTTCAAGAACACGAACAAATCATTGACTGTACCCCGCAGCCTCGTATTGATCTCGACTTCATCCATCGCCATCTGCGACTGCACCAGAGCCGTTACGAGAAGGTTCCTGTTGTGCACACGATCATGCAACATCTTGGCATTCGGTCTTACGCTCGATATGGCGATAGAGCCCGGATAGATCTGATTGACCAGCTGGCAGAAGACGACGCCCGAGCGCAGCTCCATGTCCGCCCGACTGACGGCGCCACCCAAGACCCCCGCCACCCATCCCTTCAGGCTCGACCTGTCCTCGACACTCATACGTTTCGATCCCTTATGGGGTCTGGCCTTAATGAAGTTCTGCCATGGAGGTCTTTGCCGCGGCGATTTGTTAGTGTCCTTTCCCTGTGGCTTTGGCTTCCCCTTCGGCCGTGCCCGCGGCTCCGGCTGCGGCTGGGTGGAGTCCTTCCCCTCCGACTGCCTCTGCGTGAAGTCTCTTCCCTTCGGTTGCGTCTGCATCTGCGTAGAGCTGTCCCATTTTAAAGTCGTTTTGTCTTTCGTTCCGATTGAAATTTGAGAAAGTCTTTCCATGATTAAACAACAACAACTTTTGATGTTGAACGTCAAATATTTTTGATTTAAAAAAAAAAAAAAAGTGTTTTTCGGAGCTGGGAAATATATTTTGGGATATATCTTTAATTTGAAAATGTAAATGTCTAATTAGATCTTCTATCTCTGATCTACAGAACAATTGGCGTCTATGGGCACTCGCCAAAAGTGTACCAGAGCATACTCTGAGGCAATCAGCAGCAAAAAGAGCAAAGGACAGGGTAGAGGACAAGAGGTTGAGGTTCTTAAGGGGTCTCAGGTCGCGTGTCGCCACTGTTTGACTTGATTATAATGATAAAATCTAATTAAACAAGTTCTTAACTTCCAGGAGAGAGATGTCAACTCAATTTACAAATGCTTTCCCTCTGTCTCGCACCCCTTCTTTGGCCTTTTCTTTTGCTTGGCCATTTTCTTTCCCCTAAAAACTTAAACCAGAGAGACAACCCCATGCCCATGCCCATCCATTCTGCCTGCTCCCTGTTTTCCTGTCTGTCTGTCTGTCTGTCTGTCAGCACAAACATCTTAATTACCAACTTTTTGTAGCCCAAGACTCTTTGGCTCTCATCAATGGCCATAAAGAGCGGCACAAAAGAGGGAAGAGGGAAGGCGAGGAGCAGGCATTGGAGAAGGTAATGAAGGGGGGTGGGTGGGGGGATGCGAGAGTGGGAGAGTGGGCCATGGCTCTCGTTGGGTCAGTGGAGCGCTCCACTTTACATGTTTCGATGTCATCGTCTGCGTCTCAGTCGTCGACTAATTACGTTTTGTGCCCCCCTCCTATCCTATCCCCACAATGGATGGATGGACGGACAGGCGTCACCTAATGACCCAAAGCCGCCTACAATGCAAACCGAAAAGAGGGACAGTCAGACAAAGAGTGAAAGATAGTGCGAAAGAGAAAAGATAGATGGATAGATGGATGGATGGAGAGAGAGAGAGTATTTGTAGGTTGCTGTACGCACTTTTACTCCGCACTCTCGGCTCTCATCTCCAAAGTACATTTCTAATGACAGGCGACATTACATTCGAGTGTCGAGTGGAGTTGGAGTTGGGGTTGGGGTCCCCCCTGTTGGTCAAACAAACAAAAAGATGAAGGAAAAAAAAGGAAGAGAGTGGTCTAAAGGGCAGGAACTAACGCATGAACGCCTTTTACAGAAAGATAACGAGAAGCGTAGAAGGAGGTGCAGCAGGAGCAAGGCCCAAAACGGAATTCTTTGATGATCCAAGAGATGGTCTCATGGAATATTCACATTAAAATTGATAATAAATAAATAAATCCGATTTATCTGAATTATCCGATTAATTAAACAATCCGTAACCGTAAATGTATTGCGTTTTTCTTTTTTTAAGAGATATTTTTATCGGATTTGTATGTCTCAAAACAGCAGTTAACTCAAATGTTATTGGTGAATGTTGAGTGTGTATGGATATGCATCTAGAGAGCCAGAGTAGAGTCATAAGAGAGTCCCAATGCCGCCAGAGTTCCATCCTTCCTACCTTCCTACTCAAGGGCAAATAGATGTCCAGAGCAAATAACTTTCATGGATTTCCGAAAGTAAGTACTGAGGCAAAACTCGGCTCTCGTTCTACACACATATATACATTTGCATTTCACATGACTGGAAGAGTGTTTGAAGAAATTAATCGAAAACTGAGACACAGAGCAGTGTCCAATCGAAGATCGAAGCAACTAAGTATTCCTATCGAAAGAAGTATTTTCGTGGGCAGCCATCGAGGGACAGTTTTTTTGCTTTTTCTTTTCTTTAAGTATCCTGTAAATGTACTGCGAAAATAATCCTAGAACAGAACTTCATTTATTTGTTTAGTTTTCTTCTTTGGAAAAGCGCCATCGAGTGGTTGTTTGTGGGTGCTGCTGCAATCCCTAGTTTCTTTTTTTTGTGCTGTTGTTCCCCTACTTTTCCTAATAGCTTTGAAATGAGTTTGGCGTTTTTTCCCGTTGTTCCGTTCTGCTGTTTGTTTGCTTTCGGTTCAGTTTGGCCTTTTAGATAGACTGACGGCTTTCGGAGCTCTCATAATGCAATGGCGATGGCGATGGCCATGGACAAAATTCATTAAAAGAGCAGCCTTTTCCAAAAGAGCTATGTGGACACCCTACAGCCAGAGGAAAAAGACCTAAGAATCAAAAACATTTATATTAAAGTGTTTTATGCTTAGATCAAATTTGGGTTTTAATAGTACGAATTTCTAATACATTTATGTTTAATATTTTATTCAAGTATGGGTAGAATATGGAAGGAAGTATAGGAAGGAAGTAAAACCGATAAAAGGGAACGCATTTCGGTGTCTAATTTGGCGTCCGTTTGGGATCTCCCGTTGGGATCTCCTCTTTGGGGGGGAGTCTTCCCAATTGTTTACTGCGTCTGGCCCAAAAAACTTGCTCTGCTTGCAACATTAGCGGTTGCATGGTCCATATGCTGCTGCCTCCTGCCCCCTGACCCCTGCCTCCTCCTCTCTGTTGCATCCTCTTATGTACATTTGTGAGCGGGGATAAGTGAAAACTTTTCAATCTGTGAATCGAAGTGGTTCCATGGGGGGCGGAAGGGATGGGATGGGATGGGGAACTAGTTCCGTGAGCGGAAAGTGGAACTTTTTGATTTCTGTTTCAATTGGTTTTTTCTGTAAAATGCAAAAAAATACTAAAATGCCAAATGCCATTGCTCTTGAATGGAGAGTACTTCTGCTCCTGCTCCCATCCAGTGCAGTCCAATGTCCTGCTGTGGTCTACTGCCTGCACGTCCTGCACATCACATCCCATCCCGTCCCACTCTTCGTGGTCGTTTGAAGTTTTTATCCTTATTTATCTTCATAAAATATTCATGCACTTTCCACTTCTGTCTGTCGGTTTTGTCGGTTCTGTGTGTGTGTGTGTTTGTTTGTGTGGAAAGCCACTTGAACTCCCAGGCAGTGGAAGCACTCAGTAGCAGCAGCAGCAGCAGCAGGACGCAGGACTCTCCCTGCCTCCTACCTCCCACACCTCTTCCTACCTGCACAGGTGAGTGCTTGCTGCCTCCTGGGGGCTCTCTTCCTGGGCCACTCGTCTCTGCACTTTTCAATTAAAAATTGTTTTTCACTACATTTGAGTTGATTGATTTTTAATTGATTTCAATTCGAGCAAACACACAGAGAGAGAGTCACAGATCCAGAGAGCTCCCAAGATGCAGATGGCGGCGAAGGGAGTGCAGCAGGGGAGTGCAGCAGGGGAGTGCAGCAGGGGAGTGCAGCAGGGGAGTGGAAGCCAGTGGAAGCTTTTAAGAAACAAGCCCCCAAGGAAATGGCAAGGAATCACGGAATGGGCAGAGCATTTGCATCACCTTTTGGCATGTACTTTGCTCTCTCTGTGATCTCTTTCTGTTTTCTACTCCCCACTCCCCACTCTCTACCCTGCCTCTGCTCACTCAGAGAAAAAGGACGTAGTCAAAGGAAATGCACCCACTTTTCAATTAAATATTCGGCTTTTAAATACAAAAATAGGGAAATTAAATAGAATTCTCTTTGACTTTGAAAATAAATATTTCGCTGAACCTACAGGTCTTTGGAGATCTTTTTCGATATTTGCGGCTCATCTTTTGGACATAAAAGAAAAGATTTCCCTGCGGAAATGTAGCACCTTTTCGTTCTTCTTTTTTGCAGGGTATTTTCCAGTTCGTTGCTTGCCGTTTTCATCCCTTCCGACTGATTGTTTTTGCTTTTATTTATTTATTATTAACCAGGCAACCCCACCCCTTCGCTCTGCCCCTTATTGTGGCATGTGGAATATCCTTCCGCCAGGATGCAAATCACATGAGCATGTCTCGTGTTTTTTTTTTTTTTTTTTTTTTTTTTTTTTTTTTATTTCGTTTATTGATTATCTTATCCTATGTTTATATACATTAAATATAGGGTAGTGTGTAGGTGGAACATGGCATTGGCGGAACGGTCGTGAGGTAGTGCTTCGCCGCTGCCAATGTTCCGCCTACTCTACCACTCCTCTGCGCTCGCGCTCAGCCTTGCGCAATTCGGTCATGACTGCCGCCGCAAACGCGCCGACCGCTTCCCAGTTAGCGCCGCTAGCCAACATCGACGTCACGAGGCTGTCCACTGAGAGGCTTCCTAAGGTCCTCTCCAGGTCCGCTCGAGGCCCAGAGAACCGTCCGCAGTGTAGCAGGACGTGTTCGGCATCCTCGACGCTGTTATTACCGCAGAAAGTGCAGTACGGGGCACTCTCGTGCCCGAAGCGGTGCAAGTATCCCCTGAAGCAGCCATGACCACTTATGAGCTGTGTGGTGTAGTAGTTCAGCTGACCATGCCGCCTGCTTATCCACGCTGCGATGCTCGGGATGAGGCGATGTGTCCACCGCCCCTTGCTAGACGCATCCCACTGCCTCTGCCAATTCTCCACCGTGCGCGCTTTAGCCGCAGTGCGCACTGCCTGCTTTTGGAGGGCAGGCAGTTCCCTGCCGTGTGTTCCCTCGTATATATCTGCCCTTTCCCTAGCCAGTTCAGCTATGGGTGCTACACCCGCCAGAACCAGGCAAGCGTCGTCCGAGATGGTTCGGAAGCCGCTGCAGACCCTGATCGCTCCAAGGCGGTGGGTAGCTCTCAACCCGCGGGTGTAGCTGCCAAAGCTGCAGGCCAGGTGCCATATAGGAGCCGCGTATAGCATCGTGGCTCTTGTAACGCTTGTTAAGAGGAGCCTCTTGAGTTGCTTGGGCCCTCGCGTATTGGGCATGATCCGCGAGATTGCCCGGTTAGTTAGGGCGGCCTTTGTGCTGGCGTAGTCCAGGTGCTCCTTGAAGCTCAGCCTGGTGTCCAGCATCACGCCCAGGTACTTGATGGGCATGTCTCATGTGTGTGTGTGAGTGTATGTGTGTGTCTGTCTGCGGCATCCATAAATTCTTAACAAGTATTTTGTGGAATTTGAATAAAAAATTGAAAACGAAATGAAATTTTAAAATGTAAAATTTAGAAACTAAAGTGGCATGCGGCAAGTGGCGTAGTGTGGTGGTTGGGTTGTGCTGGCACTGTGGCAAGTGCTGGAATGTTTTTAAGTGAATTTTAATTTCCCATTAACACACGCCGTGAGAGGGGGAGAAACGTACAACCCCCACCCAAACCCCCAAAAAGGACAACAACAAAAAAAGGGTTGAAAGCGAAAACAAAAGGCGACACAAAGCGACAAAAACTTGCTACAAAAGTTGGTGGAGAGTACCAGGGACAGAGGCAGGGGCAGGGGCAGGGGAAAAAAACAAAACAAAAGTATGAGGACTGACGAGGATAATGTGTAACAGCCTGGCTTTTCCAGTCGAAAAACAGCAACAAAAACAGGAGCAGGAGCATGGGGGGAGAGGGAGCTACAGAATAGAGAAAGGAACCCCCTAGAGATGGTAAAAACCGGTCAGAAGAGTCGCAGAGTCAAAGGTGGGCGGCAAGGACAAACGCCTTCTTTTGTATCCTGAAATATTAGGCAACAAGCTGGGGGGCATGCAACAAACCGTGTTGAAAAGCCAGGGTGATTGTGGCATTCGAAATGGTCATCATTTACACAATTAGCAGGCAAGCGGAGAGATCTGAATTACATTTTTTATTATATATATTTATAAATATGATAAAAATCTGAAAGATCAATAGATCCAAATGAGGAGAAAGAAAGATCAACAGAAATCAGCAAAGAAATAAGGAAATAAGTTCCCAGACTGAGCCAAAATCTCTTGGGATTCTCTTTCTTTCCAAAACTGATCTCCAAATGATCATCAATCGAAGAACATATTTCTCCCGAATGTTTTTCAACACTGGAAGTATTTGTTGGGGATATACATAGTTATGACATCAATATGGTATGATGTTTCCCTCCCAACTGTCAGTGGAATGGTGTTTGAATGATATTTAATGGTCGATGGAAAACAAGTTTCCAGAAAACCCCACGAAATCTCCTTTTGAAGGATCATCTTTTCAGACGATAATTTGTAGATCGTTTGTAGATCTGTAAATATATTTTTCGCTCTCTTTTTTCCGTCTTTGAGTCTGGTCTGCTTTTGGGAATCTCTTTTCCGCCGTTCATTCCTTCTAACCTCCAATTCGTTTTCTAGCTAGAAAAGCCTTTTCTCATTCTCATTCCCCCCCCCCCCCCTAGCCATTTCCTTTGTGAATGTGCCACTGCCACCTGTCGCATGAATGATATTTTCCTTAAGATTTCCCTTGAAACTTTTTTTTTTTGGGGCACAAGTTTTCCTAACGGGAGGCCTTGGAAGGCGTTGCTTGTTACCTGAGAATTTATGGCACGACCTGTCAATACGTGCCGCCGCCTGCGTGTGTGAGTGCGTGTGCCCCAAAAACATGTAACCTGCCTCAACCAATGCCTCCTGACTCCTTCTACCCCTGCCTTTGCCTGGAGCCTTGTCCCACTCCCTCCTGCCTCTGCCCCTGCTTCCTACTTCTACTCCTGCTCCTACTTCTAGCCTCTCTCTACCCCAGTCCTGGCTGATTTCCATCCATTTTCCCTTACGGAGAGAAGAATTTTTCCTCTTTGTGACAGAGTGTATGCGTTAGATGAAGGATACGAAACGATTTGTTTTCAATCTCTGGTCCATTTCGTACTTGAAAAATATAGCAACAAATATATTCTTGAGGACATTCCATGGATATTTTTAGGATATCCAGACGATGGTCCAAGAGTCGTTGAAAAGACTGCCAAAGTGCCAGAAGACGAAAGCAGAGATGTTCCCATTAAGCCTGTCTCTAGCATTCTTTCTCTCTTCTGATAAAGATACTTCTCGAATAAGGAAGAGTTCCTATACCCTATATCACTGCCAAAAGGGTATCCCCATTGTCATGGCAGAGCTCCCTTCTCCATCCGGTTTTTGTTCTTTGAATTATGACAGAGCAAAGAGAGCGCGAGAGAGAGAGAGAGTGAGAGAGAGCAGACGGCGAGGAGAGTGGCTGTACGAGTGAAAGTTATGGTCTACACATGTTGCTGTCGTCTAATGCCTGTTGTTGTTCCCTGTACCCGTCTTCCCTCTTGCCAGTGCCCTGTTCTGTTCCCTGTTGTAGTTGTTGGAATTTGTAAGTAAGAAAATTGTTTTTGAAATGGCTAACAAGCTATTAGCAAACAAACAAAGGGAAAACGATGATGATGATGATGATGCCTCTGATGGGGTTTGGGCGATGAGTCAAAGCGGGAAATCGGATTGGGGGGTTGGGAGATTCCTTGGGTCTTTGAGAGGACTGCCTTTTGGTTCCTTTGGTTTTTTTTGTTTCTTTTCTGGCTCCAAAGTGACATTTAAGCGATTCATTCGATGGAACATCAATCAGAGGTCTGTTTTCTTCTATAAAATGATTTATGTGGATTCAAAAAAATTTCTGGAAAAAACCGACTGAAGATGGAAAACTGAAACTCCGGAAATAGCACTGAAAAAGTCTCTTGAAAGTCGAAAATTAAAAATAAAAAAACTAAAGAGTGAAATAATATTAAAAAACAAAACAAAAAGCCAATACAAATTGAATTTTTATATATATTTTTTATTTTATTGTTGGATTTTGGGGAAAATCCGTTTGGGATATCCACACTGGATATCCTCCTCAAACCCCTCGTATATTTCCATTTTGCCGGACCTTTCACCACCCCCTTTCATGCCTCTTTCCTTTTCTTCCCTCGTCATTCGCATTTTCCCCATTTCTTTTTCCTTCGATTCTTTATTCGATTTTTTTCCGATTTGTAATTCAGAAAGAAAATATTAGAGGCCTCTGCGGACCGTTGGACGCTTTACCCCCATATGGCATACCTCTTGACCTCGTCTTTCACTACCCCAAAGCACCCCTGTCTCCGCCCCCCGCCTCTGCCTTTTCGCTGACCAAAAAAGAGCAAAAAAAATAAAAGCACTTTTACCTTCAGGAAAAAGCGGCAGAAGGGCACTAGAGGGGTGTGGCAGGGGAAACAAATGACAACCCAAATTATTTTGACACCATTCCCGTAAATGCTTGCCACACTTGCCACACAGGGAGACAGAGACAGAGACAGAGAGATGGCAAAGAGGGAGCGAGAGAGTGAAACAAAAGCAAAGCCAAAAACTCAAGTGGCGGCCCAAAACAGGCGCCTAGACGGCCGTCTGAATGGGCAGAGAGCGGGGATAGGTAGGCAACATATTGTGCCACGTTGCATGCAACATGAGAACAACAATAACAACAGAGGGAGGCACGAGATTCGACAGAGAGAGAGAGGGGGAAAAGTGTCAGACAGACGGCCGAGAGGATGGGGATTCCCATTCGGATACGAATGCGTCGTGATATTCGGAGGCGAAGTGCGCAGCACATTGTGATGGGGAGTAGTGGGGAGCAAGGTGGGTGGAGCAGGGGGTGGTGCTGGGGCAAGTTGGAGCTCTGTTGCAAATTGCCAGTTAAAATTTTGCTGACATTTCAGCAGCAGCCAAACGTCAAACCAGCCACCGGGGGGAACTCCACTCCTATGTAGAGAGAGAGAGAGAGAGAGAGAAAACTGGAGAAGACAGAAAGAAAGAGATAGGGAGGGGGAGGAGGAAAGGCAGTCGGATTTTGGTGTCTGCAAGTGTCAAAAGGCATTTTATGACATTTTATTTTGTGTGTCCTGTTTCGATGAGTGCTATTATCGCACATGCTTGTCGCTGAGAATGGCGGAGTGTATGAATGAGTGTAGAAAAGGAGTAGAAAATAAAGGAATCGCTGCATTTAAACCCTTAACTTCATTGATATACGCAATAGGAAACATTCACGAATGATAGTCGTTGTTTTAAAGGTTAAGTCACGGCTATCCCAGGATCACAGGTGAATAGCGATTTCAAATTCACTGTACGGCGCTCTACAGGATGCAGTGGCAAACCAGGTCGTAGAACCGTGTCTCTCTCTCTTTCTCTCTCTCTCTTTCTGTGGAGAAGAATCGCGCCTCAATCGACCCTCAATCGCTGTTCCAACCCAATCCGAAATCGTCGTCTCGAAATTCATTCCGCGTTTGAGGCCTTCAGGGCCATGGGGACGACCTTCAGTGTGCCACTGTACGAGTGGTACGCGTACGCGTACTCGTACTTGTATTTAAAGTAAATATTGACTCGAAGGTACACCCTCTGCCCCCCAACGCCCCCCGAATAATCGAAGCCAAATTGAAGACCAAACATTAACACGCGCCTGCCTTCAGTCTCAGTACGCCTGCAGTCATTACCTCATTCCATCCATTCCCCTGCACCCCCGCCCGTCCCCAGCCGATTTGCGTTCAGTCAATGAGCCAAGGGCAACAATTGCTCGGCGACGCGACTCGCGAGAGAGGTATTTAATAAACTCTGAAAACGCGTGTCGCGCCGCGCGAGACAAGAAAAAACCCAAAAATGGGACCCGAACCCAAACACGAGCCCGACACCGAGCCCCGAAGTGCGGCCCCCCGAAGTGCAGTGCGCGAAGTGCCCACTGCGGGCACCACCCGAACTGCATTCAAATGAGTGGGTTGGAGAGAGGAAAGAGAATGGTGGCTTGGACCACTCTCCACCTCCTTCGCCAACACTCCGATGAGAGGTGCCCCTTATCTGTAGTGCGAGTGTGAGGTGTGTGTGTGTGTGTGTGCACAAAACAATAACAAAAAACCCAAACAACGAACTGCAAAAACTAAAACAGCAACAACAACAGCAGCAGCAGCAGAACGAGTGTGTGTGCAAGACTAAAGAGAGTCAAACAAAAATATGTAGACACACATACATACATATGTACATATATAATTCAAGTACCGTTGCCATGGAGTAGTCGTAAAATAGAAATAGAGTAATAAAATTAAAGTGTGATAAAATGCCATTGAAATGTCAAATAAATGAATAAATTTCCAGAGCGGCAGCAGCAGCAGCAGCAGATCTGCAAATTATTTGTTTATTGATTTAAAATATTAGCTACAGCAAAAATAATAATATAACTAATAACTGGGGGGGAAAGGAGATAGGGGGATGAGATGTTGGAACATAGTGTACAGATGGAAGAAACGAGAAATTAAATCTCTTAAGAAAGAAATCTCTTAGAGAAAGAAATAAAGGATAGAACAGGGAAATATTAGTAATAGGGAAAGACATATGTTTCATCCATTATATCTTTTTGATCTACATATGCACGAAATGTATATCAAACAAATCTTTCGTTAAAGAAAAGCGAGAAGAGAAATTCGAAAGTATTCAAAAGAAGGAACAACCTTGCATGCAATCCTTGCATATAAGCAAATCCCCAATAAACTGTTTCTTTGGGTCCGGTCCCGCAATCCTTTTATTCCTTCAAATTAATCTCAAAAGACTCGAATCTGCATCCACCTGGTAAGTCATCTTTAGTCTCGATGGATTGGGGAATGATATGAGGTCCCAACGCAAAAACATTTCTTATATCCTTTTTTCTACACATAATGGCACTCGATTGGTGGAAGGATGGATCGATCGATTCCGAAGACGTCATTAATTATCCGAAACCGAAAAACATCTATCCATAATACCTTGTAAACCCCTATACAACACAATAATTCATGTAATCCCTTCCTGCATCAACTCATCTTTGCTCATCCTTTCATTTGTTCCCTTGAATTTATCTCAAAAGAGTGGAATATCCAATCTTATCTGCCGACTCCAGTCGCTAAGAATTGATTGCCTTTTACTGTTGCAGCGCAATCATCACTCTCCCATAGAGCATAGGGCATACCCCTAATTATCGCACCCCCCTCACCCACGCACATTCCGACCCCCTTTGCTGGTGGAAAATCTGTGCTGGAAAATCTGTGTAAAATGTGATATCAACATGGAAGCTGTCGGGCCGTCTGCCCGTCTCCGGTGTCAACCCTCGTCGTGTTGCCTGTTTCTGCCCCATTGAGTGGTACACACAGAGAGCTATGTATCTCCTAGAACCATGCCCCCTGCCGCATGCCACATGCCCCACTGGCACTGGCACTGCCACTGCCACTGCCTTTCTGATGGCTTTGTTCTTTGTGTTGTCAAACTGTCAGGATGGCGATTTGCTGCCGCACAATTGATACATTGATAAATGATGTTCCCAGGAGGCATACTCACAGGATCTCCACCTCCTCCTTCTACTTCTCCATTCATGCCACTTGGACGCTAATTTTGTGTGACAAACAATCCCCCCCTCTCTCTCTCTCTCTTACACACACAAACACACACGCCTCTCGCACTCTGGGAACGTGAGACGATTGTCGATGGGGGACAGGGATTGTGGGGCACGGACTTAATGTTGTTTTGTCATGCAAGGACCACATTTCCTGGCCCATTTTTGTGGCAATTAAAAGGATATTAGTAGCCACAAAATAGCCATGTAATCAAACACTCTGAATTTTATTCGAAACATGCCACATGGATTGCTGCTTAGCCGCTTAGCGCTTAGCCGCTTAGCGGCGCGGCCAACGCTCGTGGGGCAGGCGATAGAAGAAGAGTATCCCGTCGCGATACATATCTTGCATCCGGACTATGATCCCGATTTGGCACTGAAACTCGAGCGACATCGTGGTGGTGCCCAGGTCCAGCGGCGGATGATGGATGTAGCGCGACAGCAACCGCAGATGTTCCTGCATGGCCCTTTCGTCCTCCGTTACAAAGAGATCCGGCTGTTTGATCTCCACACGAGTCACAGAGCGTGGCCCATAGGGCACCAGAGCCTCCTGCCTGCAAAGCGGGAAGGGACTGTGGGGTGTATTATCAGCAGGGTATCAGTAAATGTGTGGATGTGCCGTTTGAGGGGTTACCTGTTGTCAACGCGTTGACGACGTTGACGGCGCTGCCGACGTTGCAGTACGATGTAGATAGCCAGTCCCAGAAAGCATGCCACAAGGGCCACTAAAAGGCCCTTCGTGAGGTCGCTCATCACATTGGAGACCGGAATTTCTTTCGGTTTCTCTTGTGGGATAAACTTTTTAACAAACTCAAAATGAAACATTTGGAAAACTATTTCGATTCCTTGAAGATATGTAAATGTATATTGTATATGTGCCTGCGATTGAATGAAAACGAATTGAACTCTATCATAGAATAGATCAGGAAATACAAGGCTTACTTTTGGATAGAATGGTTGTTTTTCGTCTAGTATCCAGGGCTTATCCACAGATCTTTGGGGAACAATTCTTATGGGCAGAATTCCCGGACGGAATGTATCTCCTCGTCTGCTTTTCGTCCCAGTAAGAGTCTCCTCCTCTTTCCTGGCCTGCAATAAGCAATAGCAGAATCATAAGACCAGAGTTGGACTTTGGTATTGCGTGATTATAGGGTATTATCAATGTCATAGAGCCACCACAGAGGCCGGCCTCTAAAATCCGCGCAGTTCAAAGAGCTCTTTTGGTGGCTTTGGGATGCCAAAGTCAGGGGCAAGGGCAGAGCCAGTGGCGGAGGCGGGGGCAAATCTCTGTACAGATCTCAGAAATCTAAGAAAATTAAATGAGAAAAATGAGGGAAGAAAAAACCCACTGCCGCCGCGAGGCATCAACCTCACAAATCGCCGGCAAACACAAAAATCTCCGACGGCTTCGAGGTTTTGGGAGTTTCTTGAACTCTGGAGGCGGAAGTGCCCTGCCACTTATGACTCACAATTTGATGGATGTACAGATGCAGATACAGCGCACACGTATAGGGGTACAATTACAGCACACAGATACAGATTCAGGTACAAAAGATACAAATGATGCATAGAGAGAGATACTCATACGCGTGTGGGGAGTACATTTGGAGGAGTGCTGCGAGGAGTATACCACAGATACAGATATAGACACAGCTACAGATACTTCTGATACTCCCATCTGGCAGATACTTTTGGCAGCCACTGTGTGGGCGTCCCATCGCACGCATCGGTATTCCATATTTCGATATCTGTATCTATAGTATTGGGAATCCGGAATCCGGAATGTGAATCTGAAATTTAATTGAATGTCTCTCTCTCCTCGTTTCGGATATTTTTCTTGTCATAAATTCATTAGCAAGAGGCGCCCACACGCCCTCTGGAGGGACAGGAGGGTGGCCACGAGGGGGAAGTGGCAGAGGGTGTGGGCAGAGGCTGTGGGCTGCGTGGAGGGGTCGCCAGGCATTGACTGACAATCGCATTTAAATGTCAGAGCAGCGAGAAACTATTTATAATTTCACACCTCGCAAATGATTTACGATCCGAAGGCACGACGGGGTCGGTCCCGCCCCCTTCCTCTTGTGGGTGTACAAGGAGTTCTCACTGTAATAACAGTGATAATTGTTTAAAGAAGCCACATTGGAAAACACTGGCATTCGGGGCAGTAGCTGTCATCAATATCAGTATCTCTCCTTCTATTAGTGGTCCAATACTTCAACGTTTTTTCATTCCTTGCGGGGGCTTTCCTCTGAAACTTTTCACGATCCTATACAACCTATAGATCGTGTATTTTAAGGCACAAGAACTGGCATGATGTCAGGCCTCAGATCTCTCCACACTCCACTCATCGATTGATCATTCGATTCATCAACTATTCATGAGTCCGCCTTCGCCACCTTCCCTCTTCCCACCTTCATCCTCCGCCTAATAATTGCCTCTGTGGGCCTTAAAACGCAATTAACAAAAGGCACAAAAAAACAGCAAATAAAAGAGAGAAAAATACAAAAATAAAACACAGATTAATCTCCAAACTCCGCCAACAGCCTGCCTGCCTGTGTGTATTTTTTCTCGTTATTAATCAAATATAATCTCTGTTCTGTTCTCTGAGAATTTCTCTTCGATTGGAGATACATGCGAAGGCGAGGAGGGGGTCGGGGAGGCACTCAACCGGAAAGATCTCTGTGGGGCTCTTGGCTGTTGGCTCTTGGCTCTTGACTCTATCAAACCATGAAAATCATCAAATAATTGAGAGACGAACGACGATTGGCCGACTTCCGGATTCCGACGATGGGCACCTGGCTGGCAGCGCTGGCTCTAGCGATGCGATCATCAGGTGGGGGATCCGTCCATTGGGTGGCCAAAGGTCGCGGGGTTGGTGGCGGGCACGGCACTTTGGACATGATTTTGCGGATGAGCGAACGAGCGGCAATGGGCACAAATTATGCAAAACAATTTAATTCTCTACGTGTACGATCCATCATCATTTTACATGGATTTTAATTTGTTAATTTTGGTTTTCAAATTAATTTCAACTTGATTTAAGGTAAGAGATGGCAAAACGGTACCCAAGAGATGTCAAAAGAATATTTAAGGAATTCCTCATATGGCTATCGTGCAGATTCTCTATATAATACCTAAGGGAATACCCAAAGAAGTTTCGGTGGTGCCTTTCCATGGAGATTTCTAAGAAATTTCCAAAAAGAATTCCTCAGAAAATGTTAAAGAAATGAAAAAGCGAAGATGACCAAGAAAGAGAACCATAAGGTTATCAAGAGATACTCACAGAATGTACCCAAAAAATTCTAAGGAGATGACTCAGAGATGCCCGAAGGCTTTGCCAAAGAAAACACCCAAAGGAACGCCCGAAGAGATGCTCAAAGCAGTGCCGAAAAGATGATGCAGAAACAGCATAAGCAATGCTGAAAAGTCCCCAAGAAAAACCCAAAATATACCCTAGGAATGCTTCCTTTTATCCACTTTATACACACAAAAGATTGGTTTAAATATCTTCACTATTAGATTTGTGGACTGTTCCACACGTCTTTCGGTACCGTTTTCTCTGAACCAAAGCTTCAGGAGATGCTGTTCAGAGAGCCCTCATTCCAGGAGTATCCTTTTTGTAGGAGAATCAATTGAAGGCAGAGAATCCATAGAGAATCAGAATTACTGGACTCTTGTGTTCCCCAATATATCTATCAGATTTTAAGAGCAGAATTGACATCAGATCGAAAGAAGATCCTCTCACCTCCTTGCAGATCCCGCGAACTGGCAGTCCATTTTGAATCTTCCGTCTTTTTCTTATATTCAAATTTTCTGGGCAATTAAATTGTGTGTTTGACCCATTTCCCAGGGCTCTGGTGGGAGCCTGCCACATGCCTGCGCTTCCGCCTCCTCTTCCTCCTGCTGTTTGCCTCGAAGACAAACATAGAAAATGCCTTTTTGCAGGAGGATGATGGTGTGGCTCCAGGAAGGAGGAGGAAGGAATGTGTGGCACTAGAGCAGAGGGGTTTTCCTTTTGGGAAAACTCAAATAAAACATAGTCTCGCTTGCTGTTTCTGTGTTCTTCAAGATCTCACTCTCTCTCTCTCTCTGTTAGACTGTGTGAATGTTGTCTGCAAATGAAAATGAAAATGGAATTAAGCACACAAGCAGCCGAGGGGGGAAAAGCATAAGTACGCACAGATACATATACATATGTACATACATTTATATGTATATATAGGTATATATATTTTTGTGCATTTAAAGATACAATATACAAGGAGGAACAGAGAGTCAGAGGAGAGACAGGAATGGGGCAGGCAGGCAACCCAAACACACACAAAAAGTTCAAGTATCCCAAAAGTATGCGCTCTTCTCTAGAGCGAAAGATAGTGAGAGAAGGTGAGTGCGAGTGAGAGAGAGGGCGAGATGCACACCCACCCATGCACCATGCCTCCTCTCCTGAAGTTGAAGTCAACTCTGAAATGTGGCATTTTATATTGTTAAACCTTTCTCTTCTCCTCCCGCAGCATGCTCCATTCTTTGACTTGGTTTTGTCTCTGTTTTCGGGGATTCTGGATTCGCTTTTCTGTTTTCCATTCAAGCAATTGCATTCCTTGAATGGTTTTCTTTTGTTTGCATCCTCGAATCGCTTTGAAAACCCTGCAAAGTTCTCGCTAAGAACGATAGACCGAGTGCTCCTTTTGCTGCGACTTTTGGGGTCTTTGATCGGTAGAGGCTCTTCCCTTTTTTATCCTTGACCTTATGGTCATAGGAGTATCTCCAGGAAGTGATGGGAGAAGGGCAATGCTCGGGTGTCCTTCCACGTGAGTGGATCAACACAGAGATTCAGATTCAGTTCTGAGTTGAGTATGTGTCTCTTACCCTCTCTCTCTCACTCTCTCTCTCTGATTGAATCATCCTCGAATAGGAGGAATGTGATCCTCGTAACCGTGAGATACGAGTAATTATGAGTAAAATGAAAGAGGACGGAGATCTGTATTCTATCGTATGGCATCTGGCATTGTGCGTGCCGACAGGACCTTAATCATTGAAGAGCCGGAGGATGTCTGCTGCCTCTCCTTCCCTTTTTGTATCGCTGTCACTGTCTGTCTTTCTCTGTGTCTCTGTGTCTCTCTGTCTTTCTCTGTCTCTGTCATTCAGCGGGCGAATGTGTTTTGAATTATTGCCACGCTGTAAATTCAGCAAAAGGATGATGGTACCCCGCCTCGCTCCTGCTTCCTTTCCTGCTGCTGTTCCTCTCGCTCAAGTGAAAAAAGATTGCCCAAAACAAAAGGATATTGTGACAAGGATTTATTAGTGTGTCCTTCGGAGGGTAGCACACAGCACAGCACACAGGATGACGGCAGACTGCAGCCAACGAGTGGGGTGGGGCGGGGCGGGGGTCTGTTGCATTGTCTCCCATTTGCCCATTTGCCCATTTTCCACCCCTGAAATTCTGCGACCACCGCGTGTCAAAGTGCAATTATTGCACGTTCCTCGACTGCCGCCGCCGCCTCAGAATCATCTGGAAATTTATGTGGCATTCAATCTGTTCTCGCTCTCCCGCTCTTTAAGGACGCGCCGCCCTGATAGCAGCAGCCTTTGGCAGGAGATGGGGCGCCCCAAATATCGAGAGGAATTTGACTAATTTATTTAATGGCTTTGGTTATTACCAGAACATGGTCCTTAGGCAATCCTTGGGAGCAAGAAATAATGGCCCAAAATCTGTTGCTGCAAAAAGTTTTATTGCAATTGCCAAATTAATTTGGGGCGCCCTCAAAAGGCAGGAGAAGGAGTGGAAGTGGGAGTGCCAGTGCCAGTGCCAGTGCTCCCCAAATGAGGGCCAGACGACACACAAATGTGCGTTCATTAATTTAATTTTTCATTAGGGCGAAGAAAAGTGTCATAAGATCCGGGGGACCATAAAGAAAAGGTTCCGCCTCGCCTCGACCCGACTGCTGGGAAAAAGCGAGGAAAAGGTATTCCAATGGGTCTCACCTTTTATTTTAATATTTCGGTCATTAAAAAAGCGTTTTCCCCCGAAAGCAGCCATCGGTTGGTCGGTCGCCCAGTTTCGGTTTTGATTTTTCGAATTTTTTACGATGACAGAGCGTCAAATGGTTTTCCCATCGAAACCAAAGAAAACTCCGGCAAGAAACAAATCGTTTGAACAAAAGCAATAACCTTTAACGCTCCCAAGAAAAAATTTGGATACAAAAGAAGAAAAGAGAGACATCAAGATGAAGTGGGGAATACCCTTAAGAAGGGCTACAAAAGTAAAAGAAACGCCGACTGATAGATAAAGATTCTAACGATCTTAAGATCCGAGGATCTAGTTATCTGTTGTCGATGAGAGTGTGAGTTTCCCCCTAGGAAGAAGCTTATTAAACGCAGACCGGAATGGAACACGTCAAATGTAATGGAATACTTTGAATAAAACAATGAGAATGAGTCGAAATGCGTGGAATGAAACAAAGAATTGCGAAGAATCAAGACGTGAACAGTACCGTCTAGTCTTTAGGAAGGGTATTCAAGTTTTTGCTGAAAAAAAAAAGCAGAAGCCGAACGAGAGGAACAAGAAAAAGAAGCAGCGTCAAACAATTAAGGCTAAACGCTTTTATAACATCCAACAATTGGGATTTGTGGGGGAGATGGAAACTTCTTTCGACCCTACGGCACACACAGATTACAGAGAGAAAGAACGTGAGAGACAGAGAGAGAGAGAGAGAGAGAGGATAGCCAGCGGAACGAGTGGAATGGGACACAGCCATAGTAGGTCTTCAGATTAATGACACAGCGCAATTTTTACGATTGTTTGACCAAAGTTAAGCAAAAGATGCCTCTGATGCTGCTGCTGGGCTTTTCCGCTGTTTCCTTGGGCCTTCATCGTGTGTTTCCCTTTCATGAAATTTATGAAATTTCACCTTTCGGCCAAGCAATTTGCTCCATTTACATTCTTTATTAGCAGCCGAAGTTTACCAAGAGGTTGCATGCCCCAAAAAAGGATGGAGAATGGAGGATGAAGGATGAAGGGACCACCACCACCACCTGTAATTTTGTGCCTCTGAAAAGTTGTTGGAAAAGAATTTGTTCGGGCATCGTGTGGAAAGAAACACGAACGAGACGACAGCGAAAGTTATTTTTTCTGGTTTTCTTTGTTCCTGGAATTCTGGAATTGGGCGGGGCCGAACAGGGGGATATTGTTTGGAACAAAGTTTGTCAATCTTGAAGTCGTAATTCTTGAGAGAGAGAGAGAGAGGAATGGGGTATAGGGAGTAATGGCTAATGTAGCAGGAAAATATCTATAATGAGATTAATGGGAAATTGAGAAAAGAATGAAATGGAATGAAACTAAGATGGAAAAGGAATCAATTGAAATGGTAACCAAAAAAATATAGTTAAAACGAAAGATGGAAAATAAATTATTTAAAATGGAAACTATTCCTTCCTTATGTTCCAATAATTGTACCAGGTGTTTCATTCCCATATCGTTTCCACTTGAGACATGAAAAAGATGGGCCCTTCATATGATCCTCCCTCGATATTTCCTGCTTCCCCGAATGAAATCCCTTGCTCCACCAAATGTCTCCCATTTCCTCCCTCTCCGTTGCTTAGACACGAGGCACCCATCACCATCCCGCGGCATCCGTCCCATGGGGCGGACAGGGGAATTTAATAAATTCATCATCTTTCATTTAGTCAGCCTCCCCCAGCCCCCTCGTGCTCGTCCTAGTCTGCGAAGAAGTCTGTTACACTGTCCAACACAACACGAAGGAAATCTAGCATGAAGAATGGAAATCATAAAGAAGAAACGAAATGAAAAAAAAGCGCAGACAACGCAAAAGTTTACCCGAAAAAAAAACGAGCGAGAAAAAAAGCAACAGAATCGTGACTGTCATTTCAACGAAGCGAAGTTATTTTTCATGACAAAGAGGACAACTCCTTGCCCCTCCTTCGACTCATTTTCCAGCAGAAGAGGGGCAGAGGCAGAGGAGGAGCAGCAGCAGGAACACAGGGACAGGGACAGGAGGAATTCCAGCGTTAAAATACCTTTCACTGGCACATTACCAGGGCGCCCCACCCACCAAGCCATCGCTTTTCCTACACCGCTTTTCCTCTCTGCCGCTTTTCGCCCCACTCCCCACTCCTTACTCCCATCGCCTCTCCTTCCAAAAAAAGTGCAGCTCTCGCAGTTGGCTTCGCTGCGTTTTTCATGAAATTATTACGACTTTCGGGGAAAATGGGGTCGTACAAAATGTCGTTACATTGGCGAGGAACAACGTTATAACGTGTCTCCCCTTGCCCCTTTACCCGTCAAGAGAGAGAGAGAGCAACCTCTTCTCAATTTAGTTTATTGTTGAAAATCTCTTTATTTTATCTGCTCGGAAAATGTTTGGAAATTGGTTAAAGTTCGAAAGCGGAAACATCGAATGGGAGAGAGAATTTAGAGGAAAATTATATGAAATATGTCCTAAATAAAGAATGATCTTCATGGATGGAATGCCAGAGAATTTTCTAAGGGAGAAAGGGAAAGAGAGCATCAATAAAGAGAAACAAATAAATATTTGTAGAAATATAGGAATGGAATGATGTTCCTACTGGATGCACCTGGACGCGAGACATTACATTTTTTCCATTTTCTCGGAAGAAATCGATGGATTCCCTTTTGATTATGCTCAAAAAATGAAAGAGAAAGTGCTGGCTAACATTCTATATACAAGAATCTCTCTTTCTTGTAGAAATTCTGATTCTTTCAATCATTTCATGCGTGAGAAAGCAGCAAAAGTCTGCGACAAAGAGAGATTCCCACGCATTCAAATGATCTTGACCTGATTTCAATATTTGATCGCCACTCCACTTTCGTCTTTTTGACGAGAAAAACAAGAGTTACAGAATGATGATCCCACTTGGTGGATCTCGGATAAGTCGGATAAGAGATGATGAATGGATCAGAGAGAGATTTGAACACTCATTTGAGTGGGATCTTGAACTGATTTGATCACCTGAGGAGAGACCACACACCACACCCTACTCCAAAAACGAGAAGTGTCTTACAGAATGATCTTGATCGCACAGATCTCTCACATCACATCAGAGAAAAAACGAGTGAGAGGTGTGAGAGGAGAGAAAGGGAGAGACCAATCGTCACCGACTGACCCACTTGATCCCCCAACCATAGTCGGGTATAGTCTGGTCTGGTACAGTGTCTATTCAGGCATTGTATCTTCTGTCTCTGGCCGTCTAGACGGTACGCATCTGACGGATTGTGTCTGCTTTTGGCCATGTCGTCTGTCGTCTCTCGTTGGCAGATGCCAGATCTTTGTCACACACTCGCGTAAAGATCGCATTAAAAGGCCGTAAAATACAAAAAAAAAAAGAAAAAAAACAGAAGCATTACTTCCGTCTGTATATGGAGTGAATATGTATCGTTGGATCTTCATTTCGACTCTCCTTTTTCCGTGCTGTCTGCTTTCTCGACATGGCCATTGCTGGCCCATCATCATCATCATCATCATCGCATCAGCCATCGTCTGTGTCGTTGTCGCATGATGAAGGCCATCAAAAATCTAATAAGCGTGAAATAATTGACATTTAAGGCAAAGCGCACGCACATAGACAATGAATGGACCATCCTCTTGGCCCTTCTGCCACTCTCCACTCCCCACTTCCCACTACATTCCGCCACTTCTCTGCTACTCTCCCTTCTGGCACTTCTCTGCGGTTTGTAGGCCACGAAGAGAGCGAGAGAATCATGACAGATGACCGCACGTACTTCACGTATTTCACGTTTCCACGACACTGAAAACAGTCGACAAGATACACTCCACTTCACTCCTCGTGAAAGATTGGGAGCCCGAGACCCAAAAGATACTTCTACATTGTTCCACAAGGGGGAGGGGAAGGGGGAGAGGGAGAGGAGTGTGGAGGAGGAGGAGGAGGACTGGCAGTTCATGTAGCGGGGGAGGAGATCGGCCTTCATTTCTGGGTCATGAACCACTCACTGAACAAAAATCCCAATGAAAATATTTTAAATAATGAGTTTTTTTTTTGTCGAAGAGAAACAGACATAGAAAGAGAAAGAGAGAAAGGAATATGCTCCATCTTATGGTTCCTCTTACGCCTTCGACACCTGTATGTCAGCCCTAAGGAAGCGTGGCAGTCGGTACGACAGATGCGACGGAAGAGTAAGAGACAGGAAGGTCATCTTTTCTTTAGTAAGAATATTTTTTAAGTGATAGATAGTGATTGATAGACATAGATAGACAGACAGATAAGTATCGATAAAGAGATAGAAGACACTCACTCGGATGTACTTATAAAGATAGAGAGATACTTAGATAGATAGGTGACTCTGAAGAGAGAACTATGAGTTGCCGTAGCGGTTGATTGATGCAGAGATTGTTGTAAACAAAAATAAAAATAGATTGATACATAAATAAATACTGATTGATAGACAACGATAGAAAGACATACTTAGATATGATATATTGATAGATTCATATTCCGAAAGGTTAAAGTAGATGGCTCTTTCTTTTGTTTCCTTCTATATATGTATCTATTGGATTGCTTACCCTCCGTATATGTACATCATCTATCAATCGCATTACTAATCATCGGTATCCCGTATCTGTATATTTTGCAGGACCTAAAACAGAAGCTAAAACGTTGCAGCAGGCAACCAGGCCGCCGCCGTCCTTCCAATGTCCATGTCCACAATTTAAATGGTGAGTGCGAAAATGGAGTGTGAAATGCATTTACTACCGAGAGAGAGAGAGAGAGAGAGAGAGATAGTGAGGAGAGGAGAGGCCGCACATCTCGCAAACAGAAATAAATTGCTTTCCCGCTCAGCGGGAGATATACGTAGGAGATATCCCATAGAATGGGATAGAGTGATGCCGATGCTGGGATAATGGTTGGGGGGTTGGGTGGCCGGCCCGGCAGAAGCCTTTACCTTTTTAAACCAAAATGAATGTCTATAAACCGGCCCGCCCGCTGAGTGCAGGGGCAGGAGGCTGGAGGCTGGGGGCTGGAGGCTGGAGGAGGGACACTGAAATGCAAATAGATGCCACATCCTACACTATCTAAAAAAAAAGGTCCTCATGCTGACTGGCTGCAACGTCATCGGCAGAACAGAACAGCAGAAACATCAATGGGAATATCAGGGGACTGAGGGGATTACTGGAAACGATGGCACATGCCACACGGCAGATGACCAGCGGCCATGGAATGTGCGGCACAACCTCATCATCGTCATTGTCATCGTCGTCATAGTTATCGTCATCGCTGTGGGGGCCTCATCTTCTGCCTCATTGTGAAAGCAACGAAAGGGGCATTATTTTATTTTCACCATTTAACAAGCAATTGAAAACGCCCCTTCTCTCTGGGAAGCCTCTCGTCACTTGCGATGAGAGAAGAAAACACTTTTAAAGAAAGAAGAGAAGTTGGGGAGACAGAGACATTCCAAAGGACCAAATACAAAACAGAGCAGGGAGTCTATCCGTCAGAGCAAATAATATTCTTTTGATTCTAATCAAAAAGAGGTAATCACAGTAAGAAGCGATAATCGGGGTCACCGTTTGCTGAACACGAAAATTCTTCCATAGGAAAACGCTTTTATCAATAGAGCTCTCGTTAATCGGGGTAAGCAGTAATATTAATCTTCCATAGATAGAAGTCTAGGATCCCCATTCGATGCGAAAGTAATCAAATAAGAGGTAATCTAATCGAGGATCGGGGTCACCGTTGCGTGGAAAAGATATCCAATGGTATAAGACAGAAGTCACCATTATTCTTATACAAAATCAGATGAAAATGTGGAATAAAGAGAGGATCGTGGATCGGGGCTACCACTTCTATGAATCTTTAAAATAAATGATCGGGGTCACATTTGGTCACCATTTCCTGCTTCAAAAGGATTATTCTATTCCATTTCAAGTCACTTCCCCTCGGCATCTACTGGACGCCCCACATATCTCCCATTCTCCCATCTCGTCGCCCTGTTCCAGAGCCATAACATTGACCAAATATTGCCACAAGATGCCTGACGTCGCCCCATCGCCCCATCGCTCCATCGCTCCATCGCTGGCTCCCTCTCATCCTTCCTTCTGTCTTTTGTGATGGAAGCAAGCTGTGCAATTATTTGCACAACTAATAATTCACTTTAGTGTCTCATTCAGAGTCAAATATTGAAGGAGCATACGATACAAAGAGAGGGAGAGAACAGAGAACACAGAAACAGACATTTGCAGTTGTCATTAACAAGGGGATTGTCGATAGATAGAATCAAAGATAGACCCAAGACCAAAAAAAAAAAAAATAGGGGTACACGGGGGATTGCATGCCTTGCTGTCATGCCTCAATGCTCGCGGTGGCCTCTGCCTCTAGCAAAATGTCAACAAATTGTCTGTCTGCCTGTCTTCTGTCTAAGTAGCTTACGTTTTAGGTTTATTTTAGCGTATCTTTAATGCTTTTCGTACTTCTAATTTGGCCAACAATTTAGACGACGACGACGGAGAGTGGCCTTGAGAGCCTGAGGCTATGGGGCTATGGGGTTGCTAGCGATTGATTCCCACAATGAGTTGAACAAAACGACCGGCCTTTGTTTGGGAGCTAATTGCTGCTTGAATCGAAGCTACGAGTATTTGTATCTGTAGTTGGAGTTTTGCTCTGGGTAAACTTGGATCTTGGCGAAACATACTTCGAATGAACTCCGACACCAAGTCCAAAGTCTCCTTCTTTTTGGGGGAGACTGAACTTGACATTGAAGTGGCATGGGACTACACTCTTGCTGCTCGTTGCTGCTGCCACTGGTACTGGTACTGGTACTGGCAGTGCCGTGGCGCGTCACCTCTTAATTACTTCAATATCTGGAGCTTCGACTCTCAACTTCAACTGAAAGTTGTGGCAACGTCGCGTCGTTGGCGTCATTCACCTTCAAAATCATGTCGCGTCGCGTCGTTTATTGAAGCGGAAAAACCAGTAATTAAATGTCTCTCTTTCTTTTCACTTTGTTCCCCTCCGAAAATGAGACAATTTTGCACGCGTCGTCGACTCCGCAGCACCAGCGTCGTCTCTGTCGTCTCTCTGTCACACAGTCATTCGACCAATTTGTAATTGAAACTTTCATTTTCATTTACATTTACATTTTCTTTGGCTCCTTGGTTCGTGGAAATACAGAGAAACAGAGAGACAGAGAGGGAAGGAGAAAGAAAGACTTGACTTGACAGCGATGTTGCAACATGAATGGAGGTAACACCACGCCTGCCACTTCTCCACTCCACTCCACTCCATCTTTTCATTTTGATACGTTTTATTGACACGATGAAAATCTGCGGCATTAGATGTAAATTTTCAAAGCGGCAATCATGTTGCAATTGTTGCAACAAAAGAGGCGACACACCGAACAAGCGGGGCACAGACACAGAGTGAGTTTGCATCACGAATCTGTACAAAAATTGAGGTAGAAATTGATGTGGAAATGGGGGAAAAAGATGGCTTTGGGTGGACTTCAATGCTGAATGTGGATTACAAGCGATTTATGGTTGGATTCAAGGTTAGAAATGGGTTTATCTACGATTGATGGCTCTATATGGGGGCTGTGTACAAGCAGGTAGGAAATACTATAGCAAGGAACCCAACAGATACAACTTAAAGACACAATCCAAATGCAAAATGCAAGCAAAAGACACAACCTAACGTGGTCTTCGAGGTACCACAAGCAGGTGAATTGTTCGGATATTAATTTCTCTTATGATAAAATATGAAATGTTGCGAACCTATCAATGCCCCGAAATATACAATAGCCATACAAGATAAAAATACATTTCATTGTGAAATCTTACAGAAAAGTACCTCAGATTTGTATTGGCCAATGGCCAAAGTATCAAACGATACAATTCAACGTTTGCTTCGAAGCACAATGAATCTGAAAACAGAGCTTCCATTGAATTATCTTCGAATGCAGGCGGTTCAGGACGTGTTCGATCCGCCCCCTGGAAACCAACTAAGGCTCTAATTCAGTGGATTTTTCATTTCCAATTCAATTTGTACTCAAAGATACACAGAAAATGGCAAGAATATTCGCTGGAAATGTGATTGCATGACACACTCTTTTGAGCTACTGTTCTGTTCTGTTCTGTTCCGTTCCGTTTCCACACTTCCCTATGCTCGTGTATATCGAATCAGTCATTCGGTTGCATGTGTCTAAGGTTCTTTTACGATGCCACATGCCCCACCCAGCCCGCTCTCTTGTCTCTTCTCTCTCTCTGCCTAAGTGAGTTAAACAAATTGGTTTGAAACCCGATGACAGCTCCGTCACATTTGCTTCCGCTGTATTCGTTGTCACCCGTTGGCGCCCCAGACAAGAAGGTGCAACCTGTGTGTGGCATCGCGGCAGGGTGCGGGGCGGGGTGGCTAATGAATGACATACTATCCTAATGAATGGCAAGCCCCCTCTGCTTCTGCTCTTCTCCGTCGCTGGCTTTCGTCTCCCTCTGTCGGTGGCAACCTGAGCGAATCAATGGCTCGGCTTAAACAAATGATGAAATACGATATTTGTCCTCGCCAAAAGGTACCGTTGTTTATACCCTAACCTCTGGAGAGGAATGTACGCATTTGCTACCATTTGTACAGAAATATGTACTTACATATGTAAACTATTTGATTTAAACGATCATCAATGAACTTCTTTGAGTGCAAGCATCATTTTAGAATCTCTTTGTGCCTCGACAGAAACGATCCTTTTTGTTTTTGGTCTGCTCAGGGAATCGGTAGATCGAATTATGATGTTCATTCCATACGATTTCATTCCTTATCATGAGAGCAAAGCATTTACAGAGGATCCATCCAAGACTTCTCGGGACAAAAACGTTTGCGGAAATCTAGAACCCTTTGGCTTTCCTTCTAGGGAGGAGCTCTCTTAAGAGCAATCGATCTTCGACTCTTAGGAAACCATTGGAACTTCTTTCTTGTGTTGCAAGAGAAACCCGAGACGCCTTCGCCACTAACGGGGGTTGCAAGTGCCACAAAGTGCAACAAAAGCGCGAGAGAGAGACAGATGCAAAGACAGGTGCGAGAGTTGTTTGTGGGGTTTCGTGGGTGGGGAGGGAGAGGGAGAAGGAGGTGGAAAGAAATGAAGCACACGATAAATTACGCATACGCCGCATAAGCCAACGAACGAATGAACGAACGACAGCGACAGCGACAGAAGCAGCAGCAGCAGCAGCAGCAACAGCAACAGAAAAAAAGATTGCCTGTAAATGAACAAAAAATAATTAAAAATGCATTTTTCATTAAGGCATTAAAATGCAAACACGACAGACAGGGAGAGGGAAGGAGATAGAGAGAGATACTAAGAGGGACAGAGGGAGAGCGGTGGAAACGGCCATTCATTTATTTCATTTATCGCGCGGATTGCCCCCGTGGACTGCGGCCCGCCACTTCATTGATTACAATGCCAGAGTCGACTGTCGTTGGATGTCGTGACGTCGGCGGTTGGAAGCCTAGAGATGGACCCCAGAAGCAGCAGCTTCCAAAAGGGAAGGATGAGGCTTACTGGAAAGTGGTATCCTCCTGGGAGCCTTGTTTTCCTTTCATTCTGAGTTAAGTAATTATCCAAATGCGATGATTTTTACAGTGAAGATTATATCGATCGATCCAAAAAAGTTCAATATTTCTTATGCTTTTGTTTTTAATATATGATCGTTAAAAACCAGAGTGGTCTGATGATGTGCGTTGGCTTGAAGGAACATTTTTACAGCGAAAGAAAGTGCTTCTATCTATCGCATGAGTCCCATCTCTATGCCGATGCAGGACTCTGCGCCTCGCTGGTAGGTTTCGTTTATGTCATTTTGAAATTATCATTACTGCTTGGTCGTTGCTTTTGCTCTGGATCTGGGTCTGGCACTGGCACTGGCTCTGGGATGGCCACAACGGTCTGCAGGGGCACAGATATGACCACTTCATTTCGCAAACAAACAGCAGCGGCAGCGGCAGTGGCAGCACCAGCAGAAACGGCAGCGACAACTGTTTGCTCGGCTTTGAGGCTGAACCTGAGGCTGCGAGACGGTGACAGAGGCAGAGTCAGAGGCAGAGGCAGCGGCAGCGGTGTATAAGAGGCTTGTGGCGTGGCGCGTGACGGTCATTGAAACAATGCGCGGAAAAACGCGTGTAATTAAAACAATAAAACGACTGTTGAGGCAGTGGGCATGGGGTAGGGGGCAGGGAGCAGGGAGCAGATTGCAGGGGTAAGCAGCAACGACAAACAACAGGAAAAATGTTCAGTTAAGTTTTAATTTTCACAAGTGTGAAAAATACTATTGAAAAGGCCAGCCAAAAGGCAGGCCGCACAGCGCGTTCGCAAAAGCCCGTGCTCTCACTCGCCAACGAGCCACTTCCGCCGGACAGATGTAGGGACAGACTCTTGAAAAATGAAATGCGAATGAGAAAAATAACTTTTCAGGCCGCGGAGTATCTGGCTTTTTGTTCTCGAAACGATACGAAACGAAACGAAGGAATGGACTGGAAGAACAAACGAAGGGATTGCGGGAGATAGGGCCAACATTATGGGGGCAAGAAAATCATGGACTAAGCCCCGAAACCTCGAAAGAATATCCCAAAATGAATGATCGAATCGAATCCTAAATGAAAATTGTTGGGCAATCGTTTGCCCTTCCCTATTTGTCCCTCCGCTTCCCCGCAGAGATCGTGTGGCATGTGCCCAAAATGTATTGTATCTTTGATTTTGCCACCAAAAAGTGAATGTCTCTTGTGGCATTTTCCTCTCTTTAGTTGTTGCTGGGTCGATGACTCGGGCGATTGTTTCTATAGCGAAAACGAAAGCGAAAATTGCGACCCAAAAAACAAAGATTTTTCGGCAATTTTTGTGGCAAGTCACTCGTCGTCGCGTCGTCGTGCCACTGCGTTCCGCTTATGCAATGCGCTCTTTTGTGACGTCTATCGACTCCGCACGCCACTCCTCTCCTCTGATCGAAAGCCTCAATGGTACATACATAAATGTGTCACATAAGGGGCTTACATCGCAATAGTTGTGGCATCGGAAGTGGAAATACATTTTCATTGCGGCAAAAGAGGAGAAGCTAATGCTGTTGGCATACCCTGCGGCTGAGAGGGTATGATGGGCAATCGATTCGTGGAAATGTGTCTTTGCAGATTCTTCGTTGTTTAGATGCACATGGAAAAATATATCGTTCCGGAAATGATTGTATTAAGATCAGAACAAAAGCATTAAGGCGTAAAGGTGTTCTTTTGTTGTAAGTCCTGTTCTTCGTGGAAGCCTTTCTCTTACCCCGTTTTACCATCCACTGCTCGTCTTTCTTCAGGGTTCAATCTTTGGATTGTATCACAAATGTATTTATGTTGTGGGGACTCTTTTCATTCAAAGGTCTTTCCTACCATATTTTTATACTGAAACAGAAAACAAATAAAAGAGAAAAGCTCCTTGTGTACCCAAAAGTCGCACCACGTGTGCCTCGATGCACGTCTAGAGGGCTTAGAGGGTCTTTTATTTTCTATCTTTCTGGTCTGTTTTTTAAGATTGTGCCCTGTCGAAGTGCTGGCGAGTGAAGTAATCAGAGTAAACAGTCGAAACAGTCGAAACGGTGGAGTAAATAAATAAACTGATGAGCGGAGAGCAAACGAAATGAATCGAAACGAGAGACCCAGAAGAAATGCCAATCATGCGCGCTAATAACAGAAACAGCAACAGCAACAGCAACGGCAACGGCAACAAAAACATGTGGAAAGATGAGGAGGAAGAGCCCCATCAGATGATGATGAGGAGGATGATGATGGGGCAAGATGGAAGATGGTAGATGAAAGACGGTAGTTGGTAAATGGCGGGGGGCAGCAGCGGCAGCATCAGAAATCAATTTAATGCAGTGCAATCAAAAGAGGATTGACGATTGAAGTGGCAGCAAAGTTAAAAAGTACGCTTGCAACGGCAAATACGAGTAACTCCAAGCTCAAGTTATGCCACAGATTAGTTGCATAAATCAAACACACACAGGAAAAAAAAAAAACACCGAGAAACAGATACTGACATAACTCTTAGATTGGGCAAACTACAACCACAGTGGACACTGCAATAGGAGGAAAAGAATGGAATAGAATAGGACCATACCTTCCTTTGAGCTATTTTGTGGACCAAGCTTTAGGAGCAAGCCTCACTCGAGACAAATAGAAGAAAGTTAGTTTTACAATCCATAAAACCAATTGGTTTTCCATCAGCTCTATGAGGATTATACCAAAAGAATTCTCACTCAAATGGAATTTGATATCTATGAAAGTTGGTTTTATTTTCCAGCTAGAAAGAAGGAAAAAGAAATGCATTAAATAGCTCTGCATGAGGTGTCTACCTTGTGGCTCTGTAGTACTCAGTTCTTTCGACATACACATATGTATGTGTGTGTCTCTGTGTGTGTGGGGAATCAATGAATTTCATTGAGGTGGAATTTCATTGAGGGAAGACTCTTCTGATTTTGATCATTTCATCCACATCCAATTCCACATTTTCGCATAGTTTCTTCTGTCTTCAGTCCTTGGAGATTTTGCATTAAACATTGAATTTAATGTCTTCTTTAGTCTGGTTTTGTGGCATCCACAAAAGAAGGGGCTTTTGCTGCTTTGTGTATTTTTGCGGTGGGTCAACAACACATTCTCTCTGGCATTCTCTCCTCCATTCTCTCCTCCGCGGTTGCGTCAATGGGAAAGTGACAGTCAAAGAGAGCGGATGGGAGTGGGATTGGGATGCCAGGTGGAGGGTGAGGTGTGCGAAAAGCTGTCAAAAATTTGCATAAATGCTTCATTATATGTTGCCTCCATCCCCTTTTTTGACCATCATCCAACACCTTCACTTTCCGCGCATTTCGCGGATGTGTGTTTTGTTTTCATCATTTGTTTTGTTCGTGTCATAAAAACTAAATAAATACACGGGATATTTGATGGACAAACATTGTCTGCGCATAATTCTCTGGGACATATCCGGTGGGTCAAATGATGGGAACCAGACTCTCGCGCTTGCCGCTGCCGCTCCCTTCCCCTTCTCCTCGGCGCATATGCAATCGGAGCATAAATCATTGACAAGCATTCGGTTTGGGGCGTGTCCCCAGTCCCAAGGCAATGCCGATTCCACATTCGATTCGAACATTCAATTCGTTTGTCACTGACTTTTGTGCGTGTGCCCCTCCGTCGCCGTCGCCGTCGCCGTCGGCGTCGTCTAATTGCGAGTCAATTAACAAAATACTAAACGAGACGATAGGAAAGAGATACGACTACGATGGGGGTTTCGGAGCATTCGATACCCTCTGTGGTGGCAGACTTTCCTACCAGGCTTCCAGGACTTCACGAATTCCTGCTGCATGGCACATGGACACTGGGGCACCTTTTTGCAGTCTTCTTCCAGAGATAAAGGCAGTTCCAAAGACCGAGAAGCGTTGCTGCTTGGAATATCCGAGAAGTGCCGTTGCAGGACGCATATAAACAAGCAAATTTAAAACTCCCAAACTCAGCATTCGAACCCTTTATCCGAGCCGGTTCGACAGGCATAAACGCATCTCTATCGACCGAGGGGCGCTGCTGTATGACGAGTAAATCCATTTAAAATTATACGATAGAAAATAGGGTACGATCTTATCCATTAAATAACTGAAAATCTTCTTTGCAATTATATCGAAAATAATGAGAGGTGGAGGGATTTCCCTTTGCTGTGGTCCTGTCTGAAGTAGCCCCTGTTACAGGGTAGCAGCAGTAAGTAGCAGCAGCCGTCAAACAGCATTCCGCAAAATCGTTTCAATTTTAGAATTGTCTCTGGCGATACCCCCGCGTGATATTTATGGCGTGAAAGTTGCTCGACCTTTTGTCCCGTCTGTCTGTCTGTCTATCTGTCTTTCTGTCTGTCCGAAAAACGTTTTGCGGAAATCAATGTGTGACATTTTTATTTGTATTTTTATTATGCCCCCGCGGTCGCTGGTCTCTGGTCTCCCCCTTTTGCTGGTGGCTGGTGGCTGGTGGCTGGTCGCTGGTCGAAAATTAACAATTAATCGAATATAAATTAACACATTTATGCGTTGGCTGCCAATCGAATGAATGACTGCTTCTGCTGCTGCTGCTGCTGGATGGAGAGAGGGGTTGGCCTGGTGGCAGGGGACTCTGGTTCATCATTAACGATATGCTAATTCCTCCTCCGCTGCTGCTGCTGCGGCTGACTGTCGCTTCTGATTTATACGCTGATGCTGATGCGTATGTATGTACGTATACGTATGCGTGATATGTGCTCCGATCCAATACGATGACGGGGTTGAGCGAATTATTTTCCCCCAGCGTGAATTCCACTCAAAAGTGATTCTGTTCCCCTACGAATGAAACTTTATCTGACTCATTGACATGGCTTTTTCGGTTTTGGGAATTTATCAACAGATTTGTAGGCGTTGACTGTCGTTTGGATTGGTTATGGATTGGTTATTCCCCATGAAATGGAATGGGGAATGGGAATTGGGTTCAGTTTCGTGGGGAGAATGGAGAATTTTCATTGGAGATCTGCAAGAATTCATCACAAAATTGAAGCCCAAAATAGTAGAATGGATTTCCATTGCTTTTCCACTTGCCGCTACACATGCCACATCTTGCGGCTTCCAATTTCAATTGATTGATTGTGAAAATACACGACGAGCACACGGAGGCGGTGGCAGAGGGGGAAACACGAGGCACATAATCAATGGTGATGATGAATAAAACTGTTACGATATTTATCTATATTTATTTATTTATTTAATGAAACGCTGCAACGGCAATCAATGGATGGTGGAGGCAAAGAAGATGATGAATGCCGCGATTATTATTACGCGCGAGTATTACTTTTATTATTATTATTATTTATGTCGAACTGGGGGACCATTGTGTGTGTTGCTCTCGAACTTTGGTCTCGGTCTATGGGTTTTGAGTCTGTCGTCTGAGGCGGAAATGGACAATTGAACACTGAACGCTGAACGAATGGTAATTAAAACACTGTACAAGTAAATGCTTCATGGAGAGCCAGAGCCAAAGCCAGAGCGTCCGGTTAGGAGATTTACACAGCAAAATGTGAACCCAAAGCATACCAGCAATTATGCAAGAAAGATACAAAAGATACAAAAGTGGACCCGAACCTCTTCCCTCATCAGAGAATACCATATTGAGGGATCCTTTTATGATAAAAGTAAACTAAAGTGTTCCAATAATGGTCTGCTTATGGCAAAGCTTATCCGTATCGAATTAAACTTTGAAATCCATCAGATCTTTCGAATATGTATTGCTCCATCTGCCAGATACTCAATGTAGCTGTATCTATAAGGTGAAACTGCAATTTGTTGTTGAAACGCGTTGGTTGTTGTTGGATGTTGTTGAACTTGTTACAGTTTCAAATTAACATTTTTATTGAGCGGAGCGGAGTGGAGACTGGGGTCTCCCCGGCTCCCACTGAAAGCCAAAGCCAAACCGGATCGCATTTTTCTTACTTTCTTGTGGGGGCTAGCCTCTGTGTGTTTGTATCTGTATCTGTGTATCTATGGGAGTGGGACGCGTGCTGCAAAAATGTTGACCGGTGGCCATGTGCTGCCGCTGCCGCTGGAAGGCAACTCTTTGGAGCGAGAAACCGAATACCGAAACCAGCTTGACACGTTGCCAAAGTCAGTTTGCTTGTTAACGTCTCTGTGCATGTGTGTGTGTGAGTATCTTTGTATCTGTATCTATGTTTATGTGTGTGTGTTTTTTTTTTCTATCAAATGCCGTTGTGTAGCGTTTTGCTGGCGACTTTTACAGCGCGCGAATCGCGCGTCTATTAAACTTGAACTTGTCGCAGCGATGCGTGGAGCCCCCAGGCCCCTCCCCCTCCCCCTCATGGCGATGCCACAAAGAAGGAGGTGGGGTGTGGTGTGGTGTGTGGTGTGGTGCAACCACAGATCGGAGCTCTTGGACTGCCACTGACCCAATGGCCAAGCCAGTGAGGGGCCCTTCTCAGGTGTCCATTCGATGTGGATTTTCGTCTGATGGAAAACTTTAAAGTGCAGGTTCCCCTTCCCCCTTCCCCCTTCCCCAAAAAAAAAGAAAAAAAAGGGTGAGTAGAGGGTGGGGACATGCTTTATGGCCTTTCCTCAGGTGCTCCACGCTCCATCTCTCCCGTCTGCTCTATGTCTTTTGGTCACAACAAAACTTTAAATGATTCGTTAGAGGCGAAAAGTTGGGGCATGCAAGTGGATACATTCCGTGCCGTATTGGGAGGGGGGGAGGGGGCACTTGATTGGAAGGAAGTCCCAGGCACCAAATGATGCCCCATTGTTGGAGGGTAAAGTTTGTTCTACAGCAGGATCCCAGGATCAGTTTTTCCCCTGCAAAGATGTACAGAGAGAGGGAGAGATTCTTTAAGCCAAAGAAGCCAATCACAAGAGTTGGCCCAGAACTTTCCTAATGAATGGAAATCAAAGCCACACAGCAGCAGCAGCAGCAACAACAGCAGTGGCAGCAGCCTTAAAGGATGATGAAGGATGTTGTGTGTGGCATGACTGCTGTTCCTGCAACTCCGAAATGAAGTCAAATATTCACATGAATGATGATGCCTGAGGCCTCGGGGATGAGAAAACTTTTTGGCAAAGGTAAAATTTGTGCAATTTATGACTCTTAACCATTGCATGCCCCACATTTGGGTGTCACAATTTTGATGTCACGGCAAGGGGAACGAACTCGAACTACGATTTGGATTTAAGAGAGCGAAAGTTGTGTGACGATTTTCTGATTTTTGGTCAACGCTTTCGCATTTCAGAGACCCAATGAAGATCTGTTGCAGATCTCGCAGATCACAGATCGCAGAAACCGGAGTCGAACCGATCAATGATCGATGGCAGTGCCACGGCCAGAGACTTTCTCAGAGTACGATGACCGAATCGCTTGGATTGATTCGATACCATGTGTAGCATGCCTCACCTCATGGCTAATAAACGAACGAAACAAACAATCTGTGACAGATTATGGTTATGTGGCAATGGGATGCGATGCACAGCAAAACCCACACGACGACGACACACAGAAACTCCTCTCCTTCTGTGGAGCGCCCCTGGGGGATTCTCGTATTTATTGCAAATCTGTTCGGACAATTCACACACACACACACACATGCATGGGTATTCTCGGGGTTGAGTCGTTGTCGTCGGTCCTCGAAAAGGGAAACTCATGAATTTTCAATTCTTTCATCTGTTTGTTCATTACGGAGAGTGTTTGCTGATGCCTGCTGCGTGGGTGGCAGCCAATGGAATTGGAATTTGAACTGGAACTGGAATTGGAATTGGAACTGGTACTGGAGTTTGTGGTTCCCCTGAAGGCAACCAACAAACTAATACTCGAATACTCGTAGTATCTTGGATTTGTGGCTGCAGTTGCTTAATTTCTCATCAAATTTCCTACCTCCTTCCTACCTCTCTCTTGAATGAATTGCAACTGGAGTATTTTAAGAGCTCTTTTGAGTATTTTGAAGGAATAAATTTAGTTTTTCAAACAAATAATAACCCAATAATTCCAAAAGGAACACTGGAGCGGTTTGCGATTATCTGTGATTATTTTAATTGGTTTAGGTCTTGCTCCAGAGGAAAACCCTTCCAAGTGCTAGAATAAACTACTGAAAATGTGAACTAGTTCCAGTTTCTGTAGGAACTAGTTCCAAATAAAAAGACAATAGTTCACACAACTGAAACAATGACACAATTAATTTCCAATATTAATTAATATGTTTTAAATGCAGGAAGAACTAGTTCTAGCTAGTAACCACAACTATTTTTACAGGTTTATGTATTACCAGCTCAAAATTAAAAGATATAGTCTTAAGAACTAGTTAAAAATGTACCTACCATTAAATGGGAAATACATAGTTCCAATTGATAGATAAACACGTTCAGGTTTACGATATAACTATGTACATACATCTAATGGTTGTAGTAGAACAAAAGTTCAGGCAAGTTTGAACTGGTTCCAGTATTCGTATCTGTATTACTGCTCTCTATATAGTGTGTTCCCATAACCTGATTGATTACCCCCTATTCATGATCTTTATGTATCTGTGTGTAAAGTACTTCCATGGTTCAGTAATGAATGAATATCCCATGCAAATAATGGCCTTAAGTTCACCCTTAACCAGTTCCACTTACAGTTCCAGTTCCATACACTCTCCACCTTTCAAAGCACCTTTCGGTGGCAGGGGAAGGGGCGTATCCCATCAAATAATTTTAGTTGTTTGCCATCACCATGCACACGCCCTTGTCGGATGCATTCGGCTGCACTCTAATTACATTTCCAGTGTGGCCAGGCGCACTTATCATCATCGTCAAGCAGCAAGAGAGGCAACATGAGCAGAGGAGGACCCAGAGCCGGAGTCAAAGCCAAAGCCAGACCCTCGGCTGTGCGCTCAAGCGAAAGACTTCTTGTTTTCTAATTTGGCCCAAACCTTTTTGACCAAAACGCAGACAGCCAGAGACGAACAACCAAGCAAGAGATAAAGAAATAGGGAGAAGACAGTAAAAAAGAAGACGAAAACGAAACGAAAGAACTGAAGAGGTTATTTAACCAAGATGTAACCTTGAGTTGGGGCACCCTTGTTCTATCAATTTTCAAGCATTTTCCAGAGGAGACCATCTCTCTCTTTCTCTTTCTCTCTCTCTCTCTCTCTCTCTCTCTTACTCTCTCTCTCTCTCTATGTCTCTGTCTGTCTTTGGATGGCACTTTTGTGAGAGGCAAATGAATATCGACCAGAGGTGAATGATGTTGCAAAGAGTCTTGAAAGACATTGCCCCGTCTCTCCCGCCTTCCATTTCTGTGCCTTAGTGAAAAATTCGCGCATCATTTGTCAAGAATTCGATTTAAGTTTTGTTTGCATTTGCAGCAACCAACAAAAAGTCCTCTTTCTGCAAGTTTTTCATCTTCTGTTGCAAGTTGTTCGTCATCAGGTTGCAACTTCTGCTTCACTCTTGGAGGAGTCAAGGCCATTCTGAGTAACAGTGCCATTCCCGCTGTTCCAATTGGGGGAACTAGCTGAAAACGGAACACTCCAAGTGTTTTCCTTCGGTTATATTATTTCTGCCCTCGCAAAGTTCGGCAAAGATGTTGTTTTTCTTGGGCTAATAGCTTGAATTAATTGCTATTTATTGAAGAGGAAACAGCAGGATGAAGCACCCTAAAGAAGTCCTGAATGACGACACCTCTGGGCCATGAACAAAGTTAAAGCGGGCGAGCGAGAGAGCGATGGAGCGAGGGAAGGAAAACTTTCATATTTCAAGGGGCTAATGAAGGCTAAAGCTGTCACACTGTCTCCCACAGTCTTTTTGGGAGCTATGGAACTCCCATCCGTTACTCCTTTCCCATACCCTTTTACAAAGTAGAGACTCTACTGATGTAGTAGTCGTAAAATAGATAGATGTAGAGCATCTGACAGTCGCGGTACTCTCCAAAGGGTCACCTCTTCCTTTCGCATTTTCGGGCCTTTTGCAATTGACCGCATAATAAATTTGTGGAGCATTTCCAGGAGAACGAACGAACGAACTACTGGAAGTGAAAGCCATTGCAGTTTAGTCCTTCCTCTCGTTGTCGTCAACTTTTAATTTGTTTTAAAAACTTTTTGATTGTTTCTCTGTTGCTGTTGCAACTCCCCGCTGCTTTTGCTTCTTCTTCTGTTTCTGCTTTTACTTCAGCTGTGGTTGGTGGCATGCAAATGCTTTGCTTAGCTGGAAGCCGGAGAGTCCTGTGCCACTGACGCTGCTGCTTCTGCTCTGGGCATTCATTTGCCAGTTGCTTGATTAAATTGTCTCCCGCCTTGGCCTGCATCCTGGTGTCTCCTGTTGTCTCCTGTTGTCTCCTGGTGTCTCCTGGCTTCTTCTTATTTAAAGTTTTTAATTTCATTTTATTGACACTGGCCTGGCAAAGGAATAACAGCTTAAAGCTTTGTTTTGTCATTTGCCATTTGGCAGGCTGTCCCTATCGCAGTCGCCGCCGCCGCCGCCGTTGCTTTTGTTTCCCAGCGCCACACTGCCACTGCTGTTGCTGCCCCATCTGCTGTTGCTGCCCCATCTGCTGGTGCTGCTGCTTCTGCTGTCGACAGCTTTCTGACCCTCACAAAGGCAACAATTTGCGGCCGGGAGCCACAAGGCAAGTGCCGATCAGGGCAGGGAGGAGCAGCAGCAGAGGCAACGGCAGCTGTCATTACAATTTCCGCACGCATTGCAAAGACAAGGCAGTCAGTCGCCTTTGACGATGCAGGATATTGCTGCCGCTGTATTACGTAACGTACGTTACGTTACCTGTGGCAGCAACAGCAAAAGACCAACATCTCAAGGCAGTTTTGACAGCTGAGAACTTGCAACGCTCCTCCCTGCCACTCCCACTCTCGCTGGCGGGGACACAACATTAACTCTTGCTTGATGTGTGTCCATGAGTTGGTTGCATTTGAATTCAACCGGCGGCACGTGGCAACGTGCCCTTTGCCCTGATGTTGCAGCCACAACGGCAACGGCAACAGCATGTGAAAACGTGCTAGAAATACGACTACCGTTAGGGCCTACACCGAGTGAAATGCATAATTGGAATTAGAGATGAGATTAGGGGCGGCATGGGCTCTGCAACATTATGCCACTGCATTTCGTAGGGCAAAATCCACACACGGGACCATACAATTTTGACAGCTTCTGACACTAGGGACGAACTCATCAATGAAAAGAATCATTACTCGTTGATACACTTCGAAGGAAAGATTCGCTCCTGTTCGATGAAAAAAAACCTCGCTGATAGGGGAACGTCGATGATAGTACATGAGTCTCCCCCACTCGCGGGTAGTAAAATTATGTACTTTTCCAAAGAAAACTTCATTAATGATCGATGACGAGTTCCACCCCTTGAAGATGGAAAGATTTTCTACTCGTTGATAAAGACTCGTTAATCATCTCATGACGATCGCCCTCATGGACGTCCTTTTACAGTGTTCTTTCCTCTAGGAGATCTCTATTTGCTGTGTGTGTTTGCTGGAATATTGCATCTTGAAATACACTTCCGCCCCGCTCCCATCTCTAAACGTAGTACCGTACCCACACGACTTCTGCTCGAATGTTTCTATTTCTGTTGCTGTTGCAGTTGGCAACAAGTTCATATTGCTGGTGGCATGGACACAAACACACACAGACTTGCATGCATGCCGAATGCCGCTGATCAACGGTCAAACAGCACGCGCCTCCACCGCCAGCTGCTGCATCGAGTGAGTGAGTCAGCAACATGCTGGATCATGCCGCATGCAGCATTCTAATTTATTTATGTTAATGCAATAAAAGCACTCAATTTGCTGCACATTCAAATGCTTTTGCTAGTGGTGGAGCGACTCCCCCCCGGCGTTCCACTTGCAACAGACTTCATTGGTTTCAACGAACCTTATCGCGGCGACACCAGCCGTGGCAGAAGGGGGAAGAAGTGGCAGAAAGAGCAACTAACCTTGTTACTGTTATTTAATTTCACTTTTTGCATACACTTCTTTGTATTGCGGTGGGAAGGGTGTTACGATTGAAAGGAGATGTTAGTCCCTTGATCGAAGATTAGCAAATTTGTTAACGAGTCATCGACAAGTAAATAGTAGAGAGTTTTTTCATTGCAGAGTAACGAGTAACTAGTATGTTTATCGAAACGTAACGAGTAGCGATGAGTAACGAGTAATGAGTACAGTTTCTTTATGAAATTTTAACGAGTAATATCTTTATTACAAGTAGCGAGTCTCTGCATTGACGAATTACGAATCTCTTCATCAAAGAGTAACCAGTATTTCCATCTGTGAATACGGTGTTTTTTCTTGAACAAGATACGATTAGTATCTTCACTAAAGAGCAACGAGTCAACGAGAAGCGAGTATTCCCATGAAGTAGGATAGACCTGATCTCCCTGACGCTGCTCCAAAGGGTATTTACAGCTTCGATGGAGACCTTGCAAATACTTGCCTACCTTTTTTCTAGTTGTTTTCCCATTTGTTACCATATTTCTGTTGCTTTTTGTCTGTGGCACACACACACACACGCACACACACACACATACACATACAGTGTTTTTTTCTGTTGTTGCCGCATGATTTATGGCGTTTTGTGTCTGTGTCTATACATTCTTTTTTTTGCACCAGTTGTTGCACTGTGGGCGGAATGTGGCAATGTGGCAATCCAGAAAGAGAGAGAAAGAGAGAGCGAGAGCGAGATCTAGGATAATTCCTGTGGCAATTCTTAGACCTTGGTTTTTCCTTCATGCGTGCCCCACTGTGCGGCAGGCGACTCCTGCGACTACTGCGACTGTTGACTGCTGTTCATAGAGTGCTGCTGAGCCTCTTGGACTCGTGAACTCATGGACTCCTCGAGTTCATAATCGCCCCGTTCCACACCCTCTGTGGAAACATCATTTGCATTTGTCATACATATATTTATATGAGCGGAGGTCGCTGCCACCGAATGCAGTTGGCAACATGATTTGCTGCCCCAGAAAGTGGCAGAGAGTATCTTTTATTATTTGCCCAAACAGAACATAAACAGGGGAGAGGTCTGTGGGGCTCCCCCATTTAATAATAGAGTCATTCCCACATTTGCATTTGCGGCGTGTGCCTTTGCCTTTGTCCTGTTATTTATTCGCATTCATTTATTCACATTTCCCCATTCACATTCACATGTCCTTGTCCTTGTCCCATGGCCATGGGTGTGGCTTCCAGGGGGGTGGGTGAGGGGAACTGCACTGTACTTATGTATGTGTATCCTTCAGGAGGAGAACATTTTAAATGCCATTTTAATTATATTTGTCTTTTGGTGCAGCAGCTTTTTGGGTTTGTTTTTTGTTTTTGTTTTGTTTTTGTCTTGTTTTTGTGTCTGTTGTTTTGTCTCGAGTGCAAGTTTTTCAATTAAAATTAAATAAAACGACATAAATCATGACCCACTCTCTACGAGTACCCCTCTCTCTCTCTCTCTCTCTCGCACTGGCTGTCTCTCTTTGAGCCAAAAGAGCAGCACGGACCCGCAAGCAACTTCATTTTTGGACCCAAAAAAATGGACCACGGATGCTGCTGACAGACAGACTGACTGACATTCTGTTTTCCTCATTTTTTTCTTGGGAAAGAAGCAGTAAAGTAGCGCGTGTTGCACTTGTCCTACAAATCATTAATCAAAAAGGGGAGCCCCCCAGTGGAGGGGCACTGTTTGTGCCTAGAAGAAAACTTTGGTCCTCTCAGACAGAAGGAAGGAGAACTCCTTTCGGAAGAAATCACTTTGCATGGAAGAAGCAACAGCTTTTCTACCTACGATAGATTTCGATATTCCACAGAAAACCCCTTCGAAAAGCCGCAACTTGGGGCAAGCCTTGAGAGATCTATACTGAGTCCGTTCTTTACCACAGAGCCCCCGAAAATTACCGGAAAAAATACCCCTCGTACGTTATGTGCTCTGGGGCTCTTCTCCGTCTGTGTCCGTGGCTGCTACGACTGCTCTGGGCAGAAATTTCCATTATCGACCACTGGGGAACACGCTGGTGAGGCATGTGCCAGCCCCACCCACAGATGGGAGTTGACATTTTGCACGTGTGTGTATCTGTGTGTATGCCGTGTGCTCTTTTATTAACACCAATTGCAATTGTTTTTAATAATTCACTTTCACTTTTTGTCGCAAACAGTGGAAAACCTTGAACCACATTTCCACGAGCACTCCCACACAGGAATGTATCTCTGTATCTGTATCTGTATCTCTTTGCATCTGCAGCATACATACTCGTGTGTATCTCTATAAGTAAGCACCGAAACCCTGGTAACGGATTCGTGAACCAAAGGAATATCCTAACGATCCGGCAACTTGGGGAACCGCTTTTCAATATATGTATATGTAGTACATTCTTGGATAGAGCGGATAGAGTGCAGTGGCCCTCCTCGGTTAATGTCCTTTCTTTTGTGAGTATTCAGGTATTCCCCATACTCGTTTGCATATGCGATGGCCTCCCCCCAAAATGTATCCGTGTATCTGAGTGTGCTTTCAATTTGTATCTTTCTGTGGGGGGCAGCACTCGAGACACGAACAAACAAATAGCAGTTGCTGCCGTTGCCACCGCCGCAAGAGGCAAATAAAATTAATGAGCTTAGAGGTAAACCAAAAACCCCAGGCCAAAAGCCGAGACAATGTTTTCGCAACTTTTCCCAAGACCCTCCCCGCCTTCCCGCTCTCCTTTTGTCGTCTTTAAGTCCTTTTAAATAAAGTCTCCATTGGATATCCCCCATCACAGCTTCAGTCTCAAGAACCGATTTGCTTTTGTTTCATTTTCTTGCAGCCACAGCAGCCGCCACGTCAGAAGCAGCCTTCAAAGAAGCAGAAGCAGCAGCAGCAACCCGAGCAGTCCTCAGCAGTCCTTGTCGTTGACGTCCCTTCTGGTCACCGTGTGGCACAGTTTGCCAGCAAGGAGAAGCGCATTCGTCAGGTAAGCTTATGGTCCAAGCGCCAAAACCAATCTAATCTTCAGGGCAGGTTACAGGGATGCAGGGATACGAGGCAGGGTCCACGATGAGACGATGTTGCTGACAGAAGCCTTACATTTTGGAACAAAATACGCCTTGGACTCGGCAGGCGACAAAATTGTCGAAAGACATTTTTAGTTTGGGAGTTGGAAAGAGTGGGGGAATATCTTATACCTATAATTCTTGGAACAGTAGGTCTCTTATCTTTATCTTATCGACCAGAGAGATTTCATAGATATCATACCAGAGAGAGAGAGAGAGAACGACTCCGATGTTGTCATCTTGAGTAGATGGAAACAGCCCCAAGGTCATTCGTTTGATGTATCTTTATTTTCTGCTTCTGTATCTATTATCTTGTAGTGTCTTCGAGCATTGTATCTCATCTCGGGGAAAAACAAGTTAAGATTGTTTCCTTATTTATCGCACGGAATGTGAGATGAGTGGAAGATCTTTTAGAGATTGAAGATCTTCTGGCTCGTGACATCAATTGATAAAAGGAAAATCTTTTGGAGATCAGTAGAAGAAATAGTTCTGTTCTATTCCATATATTTGCCATTTATCATATTCCATTTCATTGGTTCTCTCCAATGTGGTTTGTTCCAATGTTTTTCGGATATTCCCTTATGTGGGTGGATTGTATTTCCATCCCAAAAAAGAAAAAAGGAGAACGAAAATCTCTCCATATAAAATATATATAATATTTAAGCCTATTTATTATATTTTAACTTGTTCAATGTTCCGTTCAGTGTGCAGAACCCCGGCCACTCCAGTACCTCGTTACCCCTACACCCCGTTCCATTTCCAGGCATAGAATCAAACAGAAACACACCCGCCTCCCCCTCCAGTCCGTTCCTTTCCGGTCTCCTGCTCTCAAGTGGCAGCCCATGAAATGGCCAACGGGCACACATCATCCACTTTCTATCCCACTCTACCACTCTCCTACTCCCGAATGCCGCTGCCAAAACAACACGCATCCGTCCCCCCCTCGCACACACACACACACACACACACAAACACACAATGAACAATCCTGCAACAATCTGGACATCAAGCAACAGCACATCAAGGGGGCACAAGGGGCATCCAACATGCTGCTGCTGCTGCTGCTGCCTCCTCTCGCATTAAACGTTTCGGTTTCATACCGCTGACGGCAGCCTTTCGAATGGCTGCTGTGTTGTGTTGTGCAGGTCCTGTCCTGTTCTGTTTTTTTGGGTCAGAGTTTTTCGGTGTTTCGTTCTCTTTGATTTCTTTATCTTTTATCTGTTGTCGCTGGCCTTTTTTGTGGGTGGGGGAATAGCAGCTGACCCTGCCACACGTGGCCCGGGGGCCCATTCGCATTATCGGCTGCACATTATCTCTCTTTCTCTCTCTCCCTCTCTCTCTCTGGGTGTCCTCTCTCTCTCTCTCTGTGTTCATTATACTCCGCCCCGAGGAAACACACACTGACACTCGACTCATGCATCATCTAATTTATGGCCTAGACAGCGGCCAAACAGGAGGTAATGGGGAGCATGGGGCGAGCTGCTTTCATTTCATTAATTATGCAGCGAAAAATCAACAGGGGCAGGTGCCAGTGGCACTGGCAGTGCTGCCGCGACCACAGCTGGAGATGGGATCGTGACACGAGAGCGTACAATGAGTGGGATATAATCCTTAATCCTGTCCAAGGATATACGAGTATGAAAGATTTTTCTTCGATGCATACTCAGGGGCTCACTGTACATGATGTTCCATCGATCTTTTATGGGGCTCCGGGTCTCAGTCATCTTCCATTTCTTGGAAAACGCCAGGTCCAGCTCCAAAATTGTTGGCTCTATTCATTTCTTTGCCTTTGAGTCGTATTCTGGCGAGAGTAAAGCTGCGACTTCAAATATACTAAGGATTCCATAAGAGATCCACTGAAAATGCATTTCATCAGGTTCTTGCGAAAGAATACACTTTCTAGGGAATAAAGTCCAATCTTCAATTCAAATGCCCAATCGATAGGCATCCTTCAAAGGAATCCTCCTCCAGTGATAACGCTTTATGTATATTTTATACGATATTTGTATATTTTATCTATCGTTGCATCTTTCAGTCATGCATTTGCGTGTCCTCACGCGACCATCTCTGATTTGGTGGCTCGCCAAAAACTCCTTTCAATTTCCCCCTCTGCCGCTCGCTCGCTTCCATTTTTTTGTGCGGCTTGAATTTGTTGTTTCTTGTTTCTGTGGCTGTGTTTCTGCCACAAAATCTGCTTATGCGCCTCCAGCAAACAGCTCCAGCTCCAGTCGTTGCCCCCCAACCTGCTGCTGCTCCTCCTCCTCCACGGCATGGCAGTCCATGGACTGCATTTGACTTTTATATGCGAACTAATTCATGAAAAATGCATCATGCCCACTGCCTGCTGCTCGCTCGCTCGACTGCTTCTTGCTGCTGCTGCTAGCTGGGGGCTGGGGGCGGGGGGCTGGCTCTTGGATCGTGTAGCAGGGAGCAAGGAACAGAGAGCTGGGAGCTGGAGTCTGAAGCCTAAATGAAGAAAAACCGGCCACCATAAATCGTTGTCGTTTGTTGTCGTCATCGTTGGAGTTGGAGTCGCTGCTGCTGCGGCTGTTGCTGCTGCAAATGCGAATGTGAATACAGTTTGTGAATGGTAAAACGCCGAATGGTGGCGAATGCAGCTGCGAGACGCCTTCATACCGACTCTCGCATCTCCGGAGTTCAGTACGCTCCCTGTGGATCTCCCTCTCTCTCTCTCTCTCTCTCTCTCTATTTTCGTCTCTGTCTCTCCCTCTTTCTGGGGTTCTTGCCCCTCTTTTTGTTCGTGTGGCAAATAATTAAATTAAGATTTTTATGGCTTAATTGGATGTTTGTCGTCAAGTGACGAACGACTTCCATGGCCCGTTACATTTTGCATGGCTTTGTGGCTGCCACAAAATATGCACATAAAGCATGGAGCATGGAGCAGGCAGCAAGTGAAAGGCAAAACTCCATCCAGTGCCCAGTACTCCACTCCAATACGGGGGTGGGTGGTCTCTGTGCTGCGCTGCGCTTTGATCGCCAACGGAGTGGACACCGGACATGGAACGGAGTGGCAGACAGAGAGGTCTGAGAGGCCACAAGTGGCCGCAAAAAAGGTTCTAAGAAATGTCAAATGGTGTGCCAGATCTGCTGCCATGTACTGCCACTCGATGGTTGCTCTCGTTTCGATTGTTTCGATGAATCGATGCATTCAACTCTGGCATTCACTTGAAAGAGGATGGCCTCATTGCAGCTTTTTTCCAATAGGTTTTCATCGAGTGATCGACATTTAATCAATAGACTGAAATAGCCTTAATTGGGGCGACTTTGTCACGCACATGACATTAATTTTGTTCTAGGCTTTGAAGTCCAAGAGGCCTAAAGCTTTTGTTTCTTTTCAGTTCTGGAGGCGAGAGATCTTTTTCCTACATTCAAAATGCCTGCATCTTCCATTGGCTAGCCCTTTCTGTGTGCAGGGGCAGGGGCAGGGGTAGTCAGCGGGCAGCATTCCTTACGCTCATCCGTGCCTCAGTGGCCCCGATTCTGTTTCTGTTTTCTGTTTGTTGCCTTTTGGGGTTACCTGAAATCTGCACAGAATCTAAGCTCACGACAACGGCAGCGGCAACGGCAACGACAACGACGGCTGCTGCAATCCTTGAACTTTTCTGTTCTGTTCTGTTTCGCTTTTCAAATATGCATGGCGGCATGAAAAAGTCGCGTCGTGGGTCAGGCAGAATGCAGAAATGGTGAGGCGAGGGGGCAGCAGTTTGTTTGTGGACGAAGGCGCAGCAAAAGGTGGCATGGTGGCAGGGGGATGCTGCTGCTGTTGCCGCTGCTGCCTTGCGAATGCGATGGGATGGTAGGTTGCTTTTGCATTCGGCTTTCATTAACATTCAGTTGACTTTGGGTCCGGGCATCGCCATCGTTGCCATCAAAAGCATAAATTCCATATGCAAATTGCACGGTAAGGAAGGAAGGATGGAAGGAAGGAAAGCGGCAGGTCGGTTCGGTGGTTTACTGTTGGTGTGGCTGTGCCACACTTTTTGCGCCCCCATGCCACCCCGTTCCACGTTCCACTGTGCCTGACACGCGGGCCACAAAGCCAGCGCAAAAGCGGAGCCCGCAACCAAGAATGAAAGAAAAGGAAAATCCGAACACAGCCCCCGCCTCCCGCACGAAACTTTTCCAAGATGAAAGCCCAAAATGAACCGAAACTGCACTTCAGCGGAGGATCTCTGCCTGGGCTGGACCTTCCAAAGAACTGAACTGAACTTCACGCACAGACGCGCCACTCAACAGAAGAGCTGGCCCCACAAAATGGGGTGTCCCATTTTCGTGCGAGTGGCAGGCCCCACAAAACATTGTATTTTCTGTTGCATTCTGTTCTGAGCTCTCAGATCTCAGCTCTGAGCTCTCAGCTCCCCTGCCGCTGTCCCAATGTCATTTTGTGCCGCCTTTTGTTGGCACTCTCACCGACAAGCTTAATGTAAGCCACTTACGTGGAAGTGTCACGTGGTGCCGATTCTCTATCTGTGAATTCACACTTTTTGGCAATTAAAAGGCACGAAGTAATTGTATAGAAGTGTAGAAGTGTACTGTACATACTGTTTGAGTACCGGGTATAAGGTAGAGCCGCGGCCACAGTTTCGAATCACAACGTTCACTATTTTTTTTTTTCACTATTTTTGTTTAATATGATGTTTGTATACACTCCAGTAATTTTCTATTGCCTGCTGCACGTGCAAAAATTGACAGTGTTGCATAGCAGCTTGATTGATTGTTATAGAAAACCATGGCATGTAGTGTGACCAGACACCAGACAGATGCTTTTTTGCAGATTTTTGTAGATTTAACATTATGTAGGCTTGTACCGTTTCCCTCGTTTTGCACGGAACGATGGAATGGGCCGCCCGCTTTCGAGACAGACAGGGGCCGAAAGCGCGCTGCCAGCTCCTTTTAGAGTCCCAGGTCCAGCGCCCAGACCATTTCCGACGGACCCCAAAATGTGCGTAGAGTAGTCGACGATGGAATAGCCATGTACTCGAATACAGCCAGTGCCTCTGGGTGTAGTGGCAGCAGCAGCAACAGCAGGGGGAACAGAGGATTACAAGCTCTCAATCCGCTGGCCACATGGCGCACACCGATGCCCATTGTTTAGTGGTGGAAACGCTGGGCCTCCTTTTGATGAGCCCATTATCCTCGCCACGTATTCTGCAACATATCGGCTTTGCCCACAACCCAAAAGGAGGTGCACACAGGGAATGCAAAAGAAAACACCATCAAGATCCAAGAAAGTGCGTCAATCGCATTGGTTTAATTCGTTTTCTGCAAACTGCATTTCATGCCGGATCTCGTTCAGGATATCCCGTACAGCACCGACAGGGTAACCAAGCCTATCAGCAATAGCTTGAGCCAACCACATAAGGTTAAACTCTTCTGGCTCTCCCCCAATGGCCACTTCCTCTTCCGGGTCGATCGGGACAATTTCGGCGTCCGCTTCCCCGTCCTCTCCCGCGTCGTTGCCGACACCGATGGCCATGTGGATTTCGACGTCGATGTCGTCCAACACAATCTGCGCAACTTCCGCCTCCGCCTTCTTCAGCTCTTCCTCGAAGTTGAATGGATCGGGTTGTATGTTGCTTTCCATACCTTAGAATCCAAAGGATGTGCAAAATAACTCAAACAGCCTTACTTGCAGTTTTTCAGTAGAGACGTACGACTGTCACGGCCTAGCTATCGAATGTTGTAACCAATACTCATGGAGGGGTCAAGTGTCAGCCTCGAATGAATTAAAATAAAAACATAAAATGACAAATATGATTTAATATGATTAATTTAAAAGATATTTGTGTAGATTGCACCGTCCGAAAATATCATTTCACCTGACCGAACAGATTTGTATTCATATGTTACGTTACATCCTGTTCTACGTTACGTAGTGCATTTCGTTGTAATTTTACACAAACATATGCGAAAAATGCTCTTGATAAAAAGTTTTGTAAGTGAAGTGGCCACACCACACTGCCAGTGCTGCCCATATGCCCGCGTGACCAATCTGCCAGTGCTGCCAAGCTACGAGTGATACCACTTCGTGCTTAATCGTTCTCGTGCTCGTGCTCGTGTACCAAAATACGAACCAAAGAGCATTGTCATTTCGTTGTTAATCGTCGTGTCTGATAATCGTACGCGTTTTCCTTGCATTCGGAGACCGTTCGTAGCGTCCATTTGTAGAGAATTTTCCGAAAGGTGTGCATCCCATTGCCATCGGGGATTCGACCTATTACTACTTCATCAAGAATACAAAATTTCCTTGTACAGACTTTCATTGGGGATCCTCCCAGGATTTCCCCGCTCAGGCGTTTCATTTCTTCTACAATTATCGTGATCAGGACTGCCCTGGGGACACCACAATTCTTAGGGACGTCCAAGTCCGGCCCTGATCCTGGTTCAGGGCTCGCAAATGTGGCCCCATGTCTTGGGCATAGGAAAGTGCTCTGCCAACACCGATGCCGATGCCACTGCCACTGCCGCGTGCATGCACCAATGCACTTACATTTTTTCGGTTGAGCTCTGCTGGTCTGAATTGGGAACCTGCAGCCTTTGACCCAATGTCACGTAATGTGCCTTAACGTCATTCTCTTACGTTGCGTAATCATAATCAAAAATCGAAGCAATCGGTTGACGCCTATCACATGTCGCTATCACTGCCGCCGCCATCGGTTCGGTTCGGTTCATTCCTCCGATTTTCCAGACAAATATTTTACAATTTGTTCACGTAATTGTCTCACGTCAATAGAGAACGTAACGCCCATCCTCCTGCTGGTGCCGCCTGAGGAGGTTTAGCACCTGCGCCAGAAGAACGGAATCTATTGACTTATTGCCGCCACATTAAGCGGCAGAAGCACGGGAGGAAGAGGAAAAGGGAGAGGGAGAAGGAGAAGGATATTCGTTCATTGCCCCACTATCCCCATTTTGCACCCCCCCACCCCCCCCCCCCCCCCCCCCCCCCCCCCCCCCCCCCCCCCCCCCCCCCCCCCCCCCCCCCCCCCTGCAAGAGTGTCTCCCGCATGTCACACACAGCGTCTTGACAATTTTCGGCAAATGTTTGCTGAAGCGTTGCCTGATGCACGTTGCACGTTGTACGTTGCATGTTGAACGGAGGATGGCACTGGAACCTGCAGTGGAACGAACTGTCGCTGGATGCATCAGTGGAAGCATCAGCAGTATCAGCAGCGGCAGCAGCAGCAGCAGCAGCATCCTTGGCGCATTGCAATCAAAGTCAGAGCCCAAATGACTGACAGCGAGACGAGAACTTACAGATACGCCATGTGTCTGTCTCTCTCTCTCTCTGTCTGTCTGTCTTTCCCGTGTCCCTTTCTGTATGCGTCATTCAAATGCCGTTGACAACTAGCAAAAGAGACCTCGAGACTGCGATTCTGCGACTGCTTCTACTCCACTGAAGGGAGGGTGAGGAAGGGTGGTGGTGCGACTGTCGCTCAGGGGACGACTCAGACTGAGACTCGACGACTGTCAGACAGGCACCATGCCACCGTGCCACCATGCCACCAGCCTAGCATTTGACTGCTTCCTTATGTTGTTAGCTGGAACGTGACAAGAAAATCAAATACGCAAGAGTCCACAACGACTCTCTGTCGAGTCTCTGTCGCTCACTCTCTGGCCCGCAGATAAGAGGGCAGACCTCCAGATCTCCTCTCGCAAGTCTCTGGACTGCTGCTGTGCTGCATGTTGCATGTTCCCAGCACTGATTTCAGTGGCATGCAACAGCCAAAGCTAAACATTTCGTGTCGCATTTATAGACAACGTGCGGCCCAAAGTTTTTTCAACGTTTTTTTTTGTCTTCTTTTTTTTTGCACTTTTGCAGCACATGAAATACCCTTTTGCGGTAGAGAGAGTCCCATTCGATTGGAGGGAATGTCTGCGATCTCCGCATAGCATATATCTGTTCGCTATAGCTATAGATTCTCACATAATTCGCTGAGTTTTGGAACTAAATCGGATGGCTATAATGCCATTAATAAGTAGAAAAAGTAGAGCTCCAAGTCGATGCACTTCTGCGAGGGGCACTTCTGCAGTGCTGGTAGATTGAAAGATGCAGATGGAACAGCAAATACTATTATAAGAAATTATAAAAAAGCCATTACCAACCGATGTGCGCTTTTGCAGGACGCGTAGCAATAACAAAAAATATTCCGAATTTTGGAAAAGGACATAGAGTTTCCATTTCGTCAAGCCGCAGCAGATTTTTTAGGGTATTCTATTCATCGACTTTGCACCTTTCGATTTTCTGGGCTTTTGGGGGTTTTGTCTCGGGTTAAACGTTGATTTGCTTCTCGTTGAAATTGTTTCCCAATTGCGTTTGCGTTGCTGTGTGTGCCCCTGCCACACTGCCACACTGTCACATGTGTGTGTGTGTGTGTGTGTGTGTGTGTGTGGAGGAGTAGATGCTGCTCCCCCTGCAAATTGCCATAATGGTTTACCAGCAGCAGCATCAGCAGCAGCAGTCGAAGAAGAAGATGCGCCACACAGTCATAGCTACAGATACAACTCAAAAGATACGAGATGCAGATACTAGCACGAGTAGTAGGAGTAGGCGGGGGGGTAGGTGGGGTAGGCAAGGGAGGTAAGTTCTGCTGTGGGTCAAGGAATTGTCGTGCGCTTTTGCCACTGCCTCTCGCTCCCTCTCTCTTTCCTTCTCTTTGTGGCAATTGTTGGCATTATTCGGTTACGTAAGCAGCTGACGTAATTTATCAGCAGTCACGTAATGTCAACTATCTTGCAGATACATCCAACAGCTCCACAGCTCTACAGCATCCAATCGCTCGACATGGAACGCCTCTTACTTGTGGGGGCAATCCACTGTGTGGGGGGTGCCGTGGGTGGGTGCTACTTATCGCAACAGCAAACATGCCCGTCCCCCTCCCCCTCCTCCACACACGTAACGTAAGCAAACGTAAGACATTGAAGAAAATCGGTTAAGAATGAAAGATACTTCCACGGATTTCTGGATGAAAGATGACAGAAGAATGCCTTGATATTAGAAGAGAATGCATTTATGTATGCTATACTTGTAGTGTGTGTCCATGGCTATAGTAACCTCTGACTGATCAGGGGGCTATTGAATTGATTAAGAGACTCTAAGAGACGATAGCCCCTGTAGAAGTGAGCGCTGAAAGAGCAGGGATAAACAGGGACAGCAGAAAACGCCATAGCACTCTCAGGAAGCCACAATAGATCTACCTGCGATCGAATCATAACTAACTTACTCTTATCATATGATGCAGAATCTATCTGATAGTTGAGAATTACTTTTTTCAAAATTGTATATAAATGAACAAGACATTGGCCATGGAACCATGGCTTTCCATGGCGCCATTTTGGTCTGCCATCTGCACATTGATAGATAGAACCTGGCCATAACCCTTGCCTTTAACCAATCTTAGCCATAGCCCATGAAGATACTTTCCATGTATTTACTACTTTTACAAAGTTCTCCCGTGGGAAACACTCCTCTATTCTTATATGATCATCTATCTGCAGCTCAACCGTTCAGCTTTGACGAAGGTCAAGAGGTGAAGCAACCATTGTATGATTACATTTATAGACTCTCCTCTCCAGTGTTGACTTATTTGGAAAAAAACTAAAAATCTTTAAATCCTCGAATCACAGCCCCCTGCCTGACACCGCCCTGATGAAATTCATGAATGAATTTCTGTTGCAGTAGTACTTACTGAGGATGAGTATTCTGCGGATGCGGGCAAAAGTATCCCATCTCAACGTGAACGTCCTTGAGTCTGGAGTCGTGCTGCAGTTCTCTCTCTCCCTCTTATTCCCAGCCACCATCCTCCGTTTCCTCCTTTTCGCATTATTAACATTTTGGTGGATGGACAAGGGCCATCCGTTGTGGGCGTAGTGGTGGATTGGGAGTGTGGGTGTGGCCAGTGGCCCATTTGTATTGCGGCATGTTGCGGCACAGTGGCAGAACTGCTGCGGCAGAGGCATATGAACAGGGAACAGGGCGGTAGACATTGGGCATTGGGTCGGTGGGTGGGTGGTTGGGTGGTTGGTTGGTGGCCCTTTTTTCAATTTGCATATTGGCCATCGCCCGTCCCGTTTCATGTCTTTTGACAATTTGCCGCATTGTTTGGCTGTTTGGCTGTTTGGCTGTTAATTGTTATAAATTTTAAATCACGGACTACAATTGCAGATTGTTTTGTTGTTGTAGTTGTTGCTGTCGCTGTTGCTAGGGGGTTGCTGAATTTATGAGATACATTTGCTGTGTGTATGTGTGTGTGTGTGTGGCTGTGTGCCGCGGTCACAGCCAGAGCACCACTTAAAGCCATAAATAGCCCCAACGCGAAAAATATAATCTGAATAATCAGAGTGCTTTTTGCATTACGACTCCAATGGTTAAGGGGGAAGGGGTGGTGAGGTTAATGGGCTGGGCAAGCCAGCACTTTAACCCCCTGTAAACCCTTCCCTACCCCCATCCTATACCTAGATACCGCATCCGATTCAGTGGAAACACATTTCTGCGTATGTTTTGCTGATTATCCGCAAGTTTTTGGTGTTTGCCTCGTAATTGAAATGAAATGTGAATGTTTCTTTTTCGGCAATATGAATGTGCCGAATGTGCCTGCCAGACCAGAACTTGGCCAAAAACCATTTGGGAGTAGAACGTGGAGAACAACATAGAATGGAACGCTGAACGAGGTGAACAGTGCAAAAAGTTCCTTCCTTAAATTGTTTGTTTTCCATCACTATCTGGGAATACATTGCAGTATTTCAGATCCTGCATTGCCATTTCGAATCGAATAGAGAATAGAGAAATGAACGCAGTGTTGAATGTAAGCCTGTGGCACAGTGGCACTCCGTTACCTCGAAGGAAAAGCCACTGGGCGACACCGAAATGCGCTTCAACGCCTAAAGACAAGAATTGTATAATTTCTGTGCACTTAATTGGGGGGCGGGGGGTCTCTTTGGGGAGCAGACCTCCCCAAAGACGTTGAAAGATACATAAAACATCTATTGACTTATGGCACATATCTGTGAAAGATACTCGGAAAGAGAGCGCCACCCAAATCGTCTGAGAACTAGCAAATATTTGCATACGATTTTCACATGTTTCTCCTCAAATACAAAAATACAAATCGAGTATCCAGCGAATATTTATTTGGCAGATATTCAAACTATCTTCTCAGTGAACTCGATTTGCAAAGTATCTACATATCTATCTATTATTGAAATTGTTGTAGAAGTTGGATGTTGTTGAACCACTCTTTGCCACACACATCTACAATACTCCTATTGTGTCCTGCGGAGCACTGAGAGCATATCCATAATTTTCTTTAATATCTGTAATTCAATTTTCTCAGAATTTGGCTTTGTTTGTGTGCGAAATGTATCTGTGAGATACAAGAACGTGATGGCGGAGCAGCGGCAGCGGCAGCGTCAGCAGCACGAAATTTCATTTGCCCTTCGAAAATCAACTTAGGCGACATATTGAGAAATCATTTTGCTATCAATCGCTCTGGGAGAGAGTGGGAGGGAGCCCTCCCTCGATCCACGTGGTGTTGCAGCAGCAGCAACAATGTTCATCTGTGTGTGTGTGTGTGTGGGTGTGTGTGTGTGTGTGTGTGTGTTTGGTGGCACGGAAACACAGCCGCCGCACACGTACGCAAATAAAAGGATGTGAGGCGAATTAAAATCGCACACGCAGCGGCAGCGGCAGTGGCAGCGGCAGCTACAAAGATGCGAAGATACGGATACAGATACGGGGCAGGGATATGTACATATGCTGCCACATATTTTTTTTTTTTGGCCGGAGGGGGCAGTGGCAGTAACAGTAGCGTATCTGTAAGATACTCTCTCTCTCTCTCGCTCGCTCGCGCAGCACACAGACACCCGAAAGATACTTAAGTTCATTTGCGCCACTTTGCGTCTTCTCGTGCATTTTAAATGCGTTCGTTCGTTCGACTTTTCCTGGTTTGGTTTTTATTGTATCTTTTTTTTTTTGGGTTGGTGTTGGCTTTGTCTTCACGCAGATACATTTGTATCTGTATCTGTTTCTGTATCAGTGGTGTGTGATGTGCGATGTGTGAGCAATCGAACGGATCTTTGTGCCACATTGTGCGCTGTGCTGTGGCACTCATTTAGATTCTTTCTACTTTACTCTACTCCCATTCCATTTAATTTAATTTCAAGCCAGGTCTGTGCTCCACTCTGTGGAGTGCCTTCTGGCACTCTGTGGATGATGTTGTCTTAAAGTCCGATTCCCCAATGTCTTGGCCATGGAGGATGAATAGTTGAAAGCGTCTTTTGGAGGGAGAGTTCATTCCACATCCCCTTCCCCATCTCCACCCCATGCACAGATACCCATCTCTGCGGATACCCATCAACAGATATTTCGTGTATATATTTATCTGATTTGCATTTTACGATGATTTCCAATGCTACCTCTCTCTGTGTGACTCATCTTTGCAGTTGGCTGACGGATGGGGCCACCTGTAGTATGCTGTGTGCTGTGTGTGCACTCCTCAAACAATAGACGTCTCCGTCTACCTATAAATAGAATGCTAATGAATCTCTCTCTCTCTCTCTATCTCTCTCTATGCCACGAGCATAAATCAATCAGTGAGCCACAAAAAAACAATCACCACAAAAACTAGTTATGATCGTAAACGGAATGCGACAGCATTTATAGATATTACGTAGGCCCGCGAAAGCCGCGCAGATAAACACAGCGACTCATACTCCCTCGGAGTCCAGTATCTCATGGATATTCTCAGCTTCTGTTTATGGCTGATGGAAGGCTGATGTCGGGATGTTGCTCCTGAAAGCTACTCGTAGATATCAGTAAATAGTATAGAATCAGCTATAGATGACATGCAGGGAATAAAGGAATAGGGGCTATGGCTAAAGGCATCTCTCGTTTCAATTCGACAAAATCAAACGAAGAGAATGAGAGTGTAGTCAGCCATTTGTCGAGCGAGAGTTCGGGTTGTATCGGTTACAATCTTAATGTTTCAGGGAGTATCTCTGAAAGAGCATCTGCTTGTACGTTTATGCACTGTCCTTTCTGCTCTTTGAGGCTACACACATAGTTCCGTTGGTTTTTGTTGTACTTTTCTCTGGCAGTAGTTTCGAGAGTATCTTTAATGTACATTGCTCTCATGTTCCATCTCTAAGAAATGTTTTCGCATTCATAAGGAGCTCCTTTTGATGGGTGACTGCTATGCCAAGAGTATCTCGTATCTCTTTTTTCGATTAAGTCTTTCCTTTCGCTTTATCTGCGATCTTTAATCAATCTTTAACTGTTATCCACAGCTCGTGGCACATTCCCGTTCGTCCGATATTCAATCCGTTCTAGCGCTCTCTGGCCTGAACCCATAGATCATTGAACTGAACCCCAGAGAGAAAGAGAGAGAGAGAGAAAGAGAAAGAGATCAATGCACGCTGCCAATACAAGCCCAAAGCCAAAGCCAAATCCCAAATCAATCTTTGAGCTATGTTTTCCGTTTAATTGCTGTTTTCTGGGGGGAGGGGAGAGTCTCTACCTCTACGACTGGCTCTGGCTCTGGCTCTGGCTCTGTCGCTGGAGTCATTGTAAAAGTCATTGAGGCTCATTGACCCATTTTGGTAGCCACCGAATCACCGAATAGCAGCAGCAGCAGCAGCCGCACCACCACCAGCCCCACCGAAGGCATCATTAAAATTTGTGTACCGCTGGCCACTCGATCGTCTCTCTGGGTGCGACACACATTCCCGCCCCGGCATTCACAGATCGAACCTGTTTTGCCTAGCAAATTAACAGCCAAAGGCGGCAGCCAGCGACCAGCAAGCGGCAAGCAGCAAGCAGCAACCAGAACAAACAACACGATAAGTTGCCCCTGTCTTTGGCTCTATCTTTGGGTCTGGCTCTGGCTCTGGCTTTGGTTCTTGTTCTGACTCTAGGACGCAAATAATCGCATAACCATGACGCGTACCTTAATGGCAAATTGACCCAAATCGTTTTTCGGGGTTTCTGTTTTAGAATTTTTGAAACCGAAAAAGGTACGTGAAGTGGAAGTCGAAGACTTGGTTCTTGGATGATAAATGATCCATCGCCCTGGCAACAAGTGGAATACTCAATACTCAAGATAGAGCCCAAGTGCCTCGCAGTGCCTTGAACCCAAGTTTCCGTCAGAAGAAAAAACCGAGAGATCTTTTGAGGGTTACTCAACCTTTTGGCTCTTGGCTAAACCAATCCCCCGGTCCTCCTTTGCACATCTCACGTGCAGCAGCGACAGCAGCCAGAGAAACAGCCCTGCGGCATCACACTCTCACCCTTTCGGTTGAAAGCTTGTTTGTTTGTTGCAACATCTGCCCGGGCAAGAGTGTTGTATCTTTGTATCTCAGCTTGTGTCTCTGTTTTCTCTGTGCGTGTGCAAAAGTTGGCGGCGCATGCAAATGAAATGGAAAACACTTGAGGAAAAACTCTCGACTGCTGGCTGCCTGGCTGCCACACAGGCAAATGTTGCACACACAACTTTTTGATTCAACTAAAACAAACTAAAGCGATCTGAATGCAAGAATGGACGATGGGAAGAGGGAGTGGGGTGGTGCGATGGTGCGATGCTGTTTGTAAAGGGATGGAGGAGAAGGCAGAAGATGCGTGCTGCAGAAGTGTGCTGCAGAAGAGGAGCTTTGTGGCAAGGAAATGAGCTGGACATGCAATTTGCTTTAAAGCAGAGAGGGGCCCAGAGCACAGGAGAAGAAGAGAAGGTTCTGCTGCAGGATACAGATTGAGGAAACGGGGGCACTCGTATGCCGCTGCCATCAGTGGCCGCCGTGGACAAGGGATAATGGATAATGGCACTCCATCTGTTGGCAGGGTCCAGTCCTCAATTGAAAGACCGGCTGTGGGGAGACAATGAGAAAACATAGATAGGGCATGAAGGATACTCTAATGATGGATTCTTGAATGATAGAAAATGCAAGATACAGAATGAAGCATAGAGAATGACGGACGCACTATCCTTGCCCTCTGGCTACGTTGATGGCCATGTCATAAATATTGGAATGCCCCGCCGCCAGAGAAACAATGCTGCTGCTTGCTGCTAGCTGCTGTCTGCTCGATGAGGAATCGCACCCATTTCACGCACAAAGATACAAGATACAGGCACTAGGCGCAGCAGATAGACAAACAGATTTTAGCCTGAAGTGTGGCCGCAGAGTCCTTGGGGCATGGACACAGGCAGCCTCCCGCTTGTAATCGTCTAGGCAGAGGTGGCATAAAGCAGGCATAATGACACACAAGCAGAGGGGCAAACAACGAGTAAGTAGAAAGAGAGAGAGAGAGAGGAAGAGGAGAAGGAGACAGGGAAGGAATGCAAATGAAATGTTGGCCTTGGGGCACAGTAGAAACATCAGAAGAGAGCAGAGTGAGTGCTAAAATATAAAAGAAGAAAGGTCTGAAGGAGACAGTCGATTGGGGGGTAGGAATCGAATGAATCCATGGACCCATTCAACGATTACTTGATAGAAGCATAGAAGAAGTCCTTCCTTTTTTGTACCAGCTGTTCCTGCCACAAAGCCCACTGTGCCTGCCGTCTGCCACCTGCTTCTACTGTCCACTGCTTTCTGTGGCATTTTTAGATGGTTTTCCATTAGGCAAAGAGGACACCCATTTTTAATCCTGCTCCTACTCCTGCCCCTATTTTTTCTCCTCTTCCTTCACCATCTGGCCGCTGCCTGAGGGAGGAGAAATATTACACGCACTTTTCCATAGTTGACAAATTCGCGCCCAGGGCGTTGGCAGGGAAAATCAAAACGGAAACGGAAAAGGCCGACGCCATATTTAAAAATGAGTGACAACCATCAGAGGGGGGAGGTCCTATGGGAGGATGTACTCGTCGATCCACTTCATTTCCAGAGAAAGCCTCCATTTAATGCCCAAATTCCTGTTTGATTTCTCATTACAGTAAAGCCTCGCAGAAGAGTGTAAGCGAAAAGCAAAGAAAAGAAAATCCCGAAGCCATGGCCCACTCCAAGGTGATCCTGAAGATCCTGTTCTCGCTGTGCGTGTGGTCGTTCGTGATCATTGGGCTGTTCAAGATGCATGGCACGAATCTAGTGCCGCAGGAGTACCAGCAAGTGCCACTGAACGGCCGGATACTGCTGCAGAAGGACATGCGGTATGCGGAGACGACATCCACGACAACAGATCACTTCGATCCCAGCGAGATACTGGTGGACAATCGCACAGGTAACACCCACAGAGAGCCCATGCTCCCTTCGTAGATCCCCATTCTTATGCGTTTCTTTGTGCAGCCATGGACGATGATCAGCTGGTGAGGGATGTGGAATCGCGGATACCCTCGCTTCCGATTGCCTACTGGAGCAAGAACAAGAACTTTCTGCAACAAAAGTCGTCGACCTGCGCCAAATATCCGTCGATCTTCGAGCTGGAGTTCAACAACATCTACTGGCAGACGCTGCGGACAACGAATGGGACGTTCCAGCTGTTTGGGGCCTACTACGACATCCGACGCACCTCGCTGCTGGGGCCCACAGTGCGGATCCTGGGGATGATCGATCGCATCGAGCCGAAGGTGAAGACCTACTGCCAGTTCTGGTTCGACGGCCAGAAGGAGCCGTTCATCGTGAAGACGTTCGAGTACAAGTACATCTGGTACAACAAGTGGGGCAACTACAAGCAGGGCATCTACCAGCCGTATCTCATTGCCTGCCAGATACCGAAGCCCTTCCACGGCGTCGTCCCCAGCTCCGTGTCGATGGTGGAGAAGGAGTGCGACACTGCAACGAACAATCTCCGGGTGATCTACAACCGTCCGCCCGATGACCAAAAGAAGGGTTTTGCGGTCTGCGTCAAGGGTCTCGACTTCCTCTACGACGACCTGAGTGTGCGCCTCATTGAGTGGATCGAGATGCTGAACATCCTGGGGGCCGACAAGATCTACTTCTACAACCTGCAGGTCCATCCGAACATCACCAAGGTCCTCAGCCACTACGAGCAGGAGGGCAAGGTCCAAGTGATCCCCCTGACCCTGCCGGGCGGCCAACCCAACGTCCCAGGCTTCCAGCATCTATACCTCACGAAGAAGACCAACCACAAGCGTCAGAACGAGGTGATACCCTACAACGATTGCCTGTACAAGAATCTCTATCTGTACGACTACATTGCCCTGCTGGACATTGACGAGGTGATCATGCCCAAGGGCAACGCGGTCCTCTGGTCGGAGCTGATGGAGAAGGTGCGCCCGGAGTCGCGGAAGATCAAGCTGGACGGCTTCCACAGCTACAACTTCCGGAACGTGTACTTCCTGGACGACCAGCAGCACGAGCACGGCTGGCACAAGGACATCCCCAAGTACATGCACATGCTGCAGCATGTGCATCGTGCCAAGAACTACACGAAACCCAACCAGTACGTGAAGTGTTTCCACGATCCAGAGCGCGTGCTCACCCTCCACAACCATTTCCCGCTGAGCTGCCTGGGCGGCGTCTGCAAGTCCTATCCCGTGGACACGCAGGACGCCCAGTTGCAGCACTATCGAGCCGACTGCGTCAAGACGCTCAAGAAGAGCTGCGAGGAGTATCGCGAGAATTCGGTGGAGGACAAGACCATCTGGAAATACAAGGACGAGCTGATTCGGCGCACCATTAAGGCCTTAGATACGCTTGGCTTCTTCCGACGCAGCGGCCTTGGCTCTGGGTCGGGCAGCAGCAGCGGCCTCGGGGCCACCACCCACTCGACGGAGCGGTGATTCGGACTCCTCGGCGGCGGCGGGTATGGCGGTGGCTGGTCCTGGCCCTGGATGCCGCAGGCAACGCAGTACGTCGAGGCCGCCGGTGGCGACAGTAGTCTGGGCAACGAGGAGTTCTTTGTCTAAACAAAGGATAGAGAGTAGATACTCGTATGGATCGCATCTATTGGATATCGGATAAAGATTCGATCACTGGATGTTGATGTTGCGTTCCTGAACCCGTCCTCTGGCTTCTGTGTTTTTTGAGCTCGATTTTATCTGTATTTCTGTATTATAGAAAGGGTCCTCCCCTACCCCCACCCCCACACAAATTTACTCATCCCTAGACCCCTCCATTATCCCTCAGACTCAGATCTTAGTTTAGTTATAGTTATAGATACATTTTACGCGTAATGGAAATATAGCGGAGCGAAACACTTTTGAAATTGTGCCTTTAAACACACCCTGGAACCCTTTCTCTGGAGATTTCACACATAGGATATGTCACAAAGGACCCCCTGCCCTGTCCCATTTTAAGGATATTTCACGAGTTCCACAGAAAACAGAAGCAGAAGCAGAAGCAGAAGAAAATGCAGATGGAAAATTATGAGAAAAGCAAGAAAAAGAAACCTAAACTAAGTTCAAGACTGATGATGTTTATTGATAATTAAATGAAGAATTTCATGAAAATTTGTTTTCACATTCGGATAGAATCGATATTATTGTTGTTGTATAGGCAATTAAAGGGCCACACACCTTGTGGGAAAAGGAAGGGCCGCCCTCCTCCTCCTTCTTCTTTGTCTTCTTCTTCGGAAAAAAGAAAAGAAGTCGTATAAATATATCACTAAATGCTAAGCAAAGAAAAACGAAAGAAAGACGAAATGGAAAATGAAAACGAAAAGGAAAAGGAAAAGGAAAAAAACCAAGAACAAAAGTTTGAGTTGTAAAACTGTAAATAGGAAAATTGTTAAAGGGAAAACCGTTAAGATAAAAACCTATGTATACTTAAACTAAGAATAAGGCCGACTAAGAAACGGATAAAACTAGACGGATTGGGGATAAGGGAAAGGTATTTTTTCCCCACCTTATGTCCATCCATCCCATTATTATTCTTTCCTATTACTATCCATTTATTGTATTGTATTGTATGTTTTTTTAACCTGTACAGATTCCTTATGTATTTTTTACTTTATGTACTTTATATACATATTTTTATAGTATGTATGTTATTTTTTTTTTGAATAGCAGCTTAGTCAAATTGTTGGAGCGTGGAAGTCGGTGGAAAAACTCTGTTGCATGTGCATCATCCGTGTTGCATCCACTAAAAGTACTCTACTATGCATACACACACACAGATACACAATACACATTAAACGTAATATTATATATATGGTAATTCATACTGGAATGTACTCTAATGTTAGTTATCTAGCCATGTAAGGAGATCAGATCATACCGTGTGAAGGAAAACCCCAACATTTCTTTACTCATTTTTTTTGCGTAGCTAATAACACAATTGATATGAGAACAAAAAGTGATTGAAGAATAAAATTTCCAAAAAAAGACAAAACCAACCCACCCACCCGATGGGTGTTTCCTTTTCACTGGGGGGAAAAGAAAGGGATTATCCCTTTGCCTTATCCTCAGGCGTCGGCTCTCCCTCTTCCAGTTGAGTGGCTGCACCTTGACTGCGTCCAAATCCAAGGCAGCGGCAGAGGCTGAGGCAGAGGCAGAGGCGACTGGAGAGCGTGCCAAAGACGTGAGACACAAAACTTCGTGGAATGCAAACAACAAAGCATTTATTCTCGGGCATAAATGAATCCACTTACGCACAACTTGGCAGAGAGGATGGCTGGGATACCTTAAGCCACTGCACACAAACTTCTTAGGGGGTGCCCAAGGAGCCAACTAACAAAAGTTGCCACAAGGAGCAGGAAATGGAAGGACCGAGACCGAGACAGAGACCGAAGCCGAAGCCGAATACCGAATACCGGGTACCGGGTCGGACCATAGCAGGAGTCGAGAGGCGAAGAAATTTGTATAAACGCAACTTAAGTGAGCATTAAACACGCTCCACTGGAGGACCAGCAGCAGAAGCGGCAGCAGCAGCGCCAACACCGAGCGAAAAGGATACCAGATACTCGTTGAGTATGCAACAGGCAAAAGGCAGCATCTCAGCGACTAAAATACATACAAATATGTATAGGAAATGCCATCCATTAAAGATACACACTCGATGTATATCTCTTTGTTCCTTACGAAGAGGCGCCTCCTTTTTTTGTCAGTGCAGCAGCAAGACCATAACGTGGAGGTCCTTTTCTCCGTTGCGTAGAGTCTAAGTTGGTTAATAAACATTACCAACGCCACAAAAACCATTTACGTGAACTATTAAAATTCCGCAGCATTTAGGGTTGCCTACTCCTTCATTCCTCCAGAGCCATCCTTGGCCTTGTTTCACGATTATGTTTATTTATATGGCACGCACACATACACACACACACACACACACACACACACACTCCACGAGGGAGGATGGGCCGGGCCATGGGCCCTGAATGCTGTTATGGAGTCTGTTTATGGACTGCAGGAGCACCCCACCCGCACCCCTTTCGCCTGATGGAAACATACACCAGATAGAGATGCTGCTGCTGTTGCTGATGATGTTTATGATGGCCCTGCCAGCATGAGCTTGGGGGGGCCATAAGGTTACACTTATTGTTAAGTTGGTTAACACTTTGCATTCCGTTCAAGAGGCAAAGAACATTAGATTGAAATGTGCGAGAAGCTTCAGTGCAAAAGGGCAGGCCAGCATCCATAGGGAGCACTACTATCTTTATACGATTCTCGTCCTCTTCCCCCGCATTTCCATGCAAATTTGACAAACTAATTAAAGTTTCCCCCATCGCACCGCTCTGTCCTCGGTCTGAAATGGAATGGCAATGTGAACAGACATCATAATGCATGCGCATAAATCCTGGGATAAAGAGCCACGGCTTAAATATTAAAATCTACAATTACATAGCAGCCGAACCCCACAGGTGGGGATTCTCCCAGGGACCAGGACTGCAATGGTGGGGATGGGGGGGTGGCCACGGGGATGGAAGTGTGAGACTGTGGGCTCTGCTCTGGGGGCGCTAACAACTCAAAAAACCACATAAAATGCATGCTCTGTGGTCAGTCAGTTTGGTTGATTTGTTGGTTAACACACATTTCCACATTTTCCACATTTCCATGTATGCCAAATGAACCCCAGGGCGGTTGCTGTCACACTGCGGGAAAAAGGGACTTCTGGGAATATGGATATGTGTTCCATTTAAAGATGATCTAATAGCCATTTGGCATCGAACTATAGTCTTCAGACTGAAAAATCAGAAAATACATGAACTTTAGAGCCCTATATTTGGAGAAAATTTACTGGTTACTATAGATCTTATCTCTTGAGAAAAAATATATCTTATGCAATGATCAGTGGCTTCCTTTCGAGACAATGATATATGTACATCCGATCGACAGTCTGTGCACTCATGATCTTAGGAAGCTAGGGCCTTCGGTGATCTGGCTCTATTTGGTTCTATTTCACCCCAAACATTTGTCTGTGAAAATAATTAAACTTCTAATTAAACGGTATATCGCTTGGTATGTCTTTTAGTGATCGAGAAAGTCCTGCCATCCGAGAAAAGGACATTCATTTTTTTATGATGAAATTTTCCACAAATGATCTCCATTTTGATTTTGCGCCTCCCAACTTTTGGCTGTGCATAAAGGCCTATTTCAGATCTCGCAGTATCTTCTGGGGGGGAAAGAAGCAACAATTTTCAAAGTATCTTTTGGGATGTCAGAAGCTAATATTTTCGAAGTATCTTTTGGGGATAGCGAATTCGGTCTGTCTGCAATACACTTTAATTAATACACGTTCCTTTTCTGTACGGTATATGTACATATTTCAGCTATACAGACACCGATCGTGTAGGTGGCATTTATTTTCGTCATCGGGAGAATCTTGCCAATCGATTGATATCGTTATCGTAACACAGATTTTGATGCCCATCGAAAGTCTGGATGTGTCTTCCATGTTTCCAGGTTTTTCGGTGGATTTTTCTCAGTGAATGGAAATACTCAGCTATGGCCTGGATATTCTACGAGTATTTGCAGGTGCCTGGTCCTGGGCCTGAGTCTGGGACCCAAACATATATTTGTTTAGTTCTTTCTGTGATGGTTTTCGAATCGGATGCCGCATGCATCCATCTATGTATATGTATGTATGTACATTGCATCCATGGAACTGCAACGGCAACTGGGAGAACTATAGCTGGCAGCTCTGAATCTGAATCTGGAACAGGGTCTGGGGCTGGGCCTCATCTCAATTTGAATTTGAATGCACATGGCGCTGTATTTTTGACTCGTCTAATTATGCCAGTGGCCTCCCTTGCTATGTGTTCGTGTGTTTGGGTCTGTGCGGGTGTGTGGGTGTGTGGGTGTGTGTGTGTGTGTATGAGTGGGTGGGAATGGGAGGGTGTATATGTGTGTGAGAGATTGGCAAACCAAACAGGAAATGCTAATTACATGTAAGTGTGCACTGCTCTGCGAGGAGGGGAGGTAAGGCTATATCCAAAGGCATATTAGTAAGGAAGGTAAGGCCCGCCTGTGTGTGGTGTGTGTGACCCTACCTTACCAGGGGCTATACCTTTGGCCCTCGCATCCCCCTCCCCTTCTTCTTACCCTCTCAATGATGGCTACAGTTGCCCGAATGCCGGCTCATGCAATATTATTACTCGCAATCTAATTAACCGCACAGCCGAGTCCCGGCGCAAACCACTCCACTACCTACCCTACCCCCTTCTGCACAAACACACAAACACACCTGGCCAATATTTGCAGCCACTGGTCATATCGAAATGGCCCACACACACACATACAGATACACTTACAGAGAGCCACACAATGGAAATTATACGCTTAATTGAGAACGGAATTCCACGCTAATTCAATTCACCCTCACCACTTGCAGGGCTTGCCGTGTGGCTTTCGACTTTTGGCAACAGTAACAGAAGCTCTTTAGGGGCTGCTAAGCTGCCGCATATTGGGCCAAAGGGTTAAAGCCACACCAGCTCCAGCACCGTGTGACTTTAACCCGAGCGACGGAGAGAGGAGACTCTCTCTATTTCTAATATAACAACTGCAGGGTTTCAACAGATTCCCCTTAGATACCGCCTGAAGCTTGAAATAAACCAAAAGAACTCACGCGGCAAGGTCACATTTCTGGGAGCACCATGATTATTGTTTGATCCAATTTAAAGTGCGCCGTTTTTGCTAAACAATGCCTGTTGGAAAAGCCGCAGACCCACGCCCAGTGCGGGGTTTGGGTTTAAGGCAACATCAGGCTGTCAGTTCAGCACCACACCAGCTGTCGGACGCCATTGCGGTGGGTGTTGGTGTTGGTGCCAGTGACACACTTTTTGCTTCCATCGCCAGGGCCAGCGCCAGCTCCAGCTGCAGCTCGAGCTCCGAGTCCGGCTTCTCCTGGGGATCCTCCTGATGCTCCATCTCCAGTTCTTTCTGTTTCTCTTTCTGCGCCTTCTCCATCTGCAGTTCCATTTTTACCCTGTCGATTAGTCAATTATAGACAAATGGCCGGGGAGTTGTGTGCGCGGCACATTGTAAACAAGCCATCAATAGCAAAGAGGGTTCCGCGGGGAGCGGAGCGCGAAACGAGGAACGGGAGATTGGAGGAGAGTTGAGTTGAGATAAAGGAATTATGCATAGGCAGGAGGCCCGAGGATGGTGCCTCGCAGTGCAACGGAGCAGAGGAGAGAGACAGACGAGACAGACGAGAGAGACAGAACACATCCAACACAAAAGGCGAGAGCGGATCCGTACCCGGGGGCCAGCCTGCGGTCCGGAACGGAGCCTGAGGAGGGACGGGACTGACAAGGCAAGGTAGGGCAAGGAAAGCAAAGGAATGAAAAGGAAACCACAAGCCACACAGAAAAATTGAAAAAGAAACGCTGGAAAAAACGCCAGAGAAAACAAGGTCCTGTCCGAACGAAGCACCTGCGGACGAGGATACCATAGAAAGGAGGGTTCCCCATAGAGCCAAGCGGTTCGACAAAGAATCCCCTTGCATCTGCGAAGCCAAACACAGAACGGAAATCAGAAAAAAGCAAAGAACAAAGAACAATGGGGATACGAGAGCACCCGAGCACCCGAGAATGGGCTACGGGAGGACCATTTGTTTTGACTGTGGAAAATGGTTAGGAGTATCCGTAGAGAATCTGTTCCTGCAGAACGGATAATGCGGAGAAGGCGGAGGGCGACAGTGTCGAGAGATAAACAAAAGTTCTTGGTGTCCGGGCCACAGAACAGCGACAAAACAAAAATATTGAAATACGAGTAGTGTCCGCCGCCGGACATCAATGACCACAGACACACACAGTGAAAGTCAGCGAACGACCGACCATTAGTTATCCTGAAAGTGGCACTAGAGGTCCATGGCCCAAAGATAAGCTTCACTGTACTTGTGGCCCGTCCTCTTGCCTGCCGACTCGACGGTACAGGCAACCCTTCTGATCGCCGCCTGGAAACACCATTTCCGCTGACACTCCCGACTACCACGTCGTCCATTCCATTCATCTGATGGCCAAAACAGAGGCAACAAAATCTAGTTAATTGGGTAAAATGCTCTGCGGAAATTGAAAGCAAAAGCAAATGCAAATGCAAAACGAATCGAATCGGGAAGTGGAGTGGAATGGTGTGGTGTGGTGTGGTGTGGAGGAGGTGGAGGTATAGAGTCAGAGCCACAAATGCAATAAATATCTAAAATTCGCCTCTGGCCGGGACATTATTTATCGATTTATGCAAATTCTATGCGTGCATTTTATCAATAAACAATAATAAATTAAAATCAACAATCACTGAAGGAGCACTCCTCCCACTGCCACCGAAACTGCCACTGCCATTGCCACTCTCTCTTTCGCTTTCCGTGGATGTGGTGTTTTTTGGGTAGATTCAAATTGAAAACGAAATTTATAAATGCAAATTGTCAGCGCCACCAAAAAAATGCACAAAAATCTCCCCCATGTACGGACATACTCGTACTACTGCCATGTACATATGTACATATATATGTATGTTCATCTGGATAAGTGGGGTTATATATGTATATCGTGTACACTGCTGTTGCCCGTATACAGACAATATATTCCGGTCCAGCACATGGACAAATTCACGCCCAACATCGTGGATTTTTGTTGTTTGCAATCAAAAATGAAAGCATGGAAAAATAAAGATGGGCACAAGAGCAGAGGCACGAGCAGCAGAAGCAGGAGTTGGGGCTGGAGCTGGAGCTGGAGAGGAATGCCAGGATGGCAAATGGAGCGCAAATGTGGAGGCAGCGTTATTCCCAATGGGAAATTTGACTCTCACGAAAAGAGGGCAAGCTTTTCTTGCTCTTCCTCCGCTGATCTGTGGAGCGGGTAATGTGTCCTTGACTCCATTTAAAGCTAAGGAACTAAGAGCTTCAGTCGATGCTGACACACAGCTGATTGCTTACGATATGCGATCGTTGGGTATCCGAGAGTGCATCCTCATTGAGTGCCGCTTTCCCACCGGGTCACTTCACCGAGCAGTGGACTGCTGGCTCTTGCTACCGTTTCCTGGCCTGCACTTTGACTCGACGCAAGAGACCACGCCACCTCCACGTGTGTGTGAATGTGGAGCTATTTTTGCACGCTTTTGTGCAACGCGCAAACAATTTGCATTTTCCATTTCAGCGTCAAATGAAATGTGCCCCACTGGTGCTGCGGGTGCTGCGGGTGCTGCTGATGCTCCCCTTCTTCTTTTTTTTGTTGGCTTTCTTCCTTCGTGGCTTGGTGGTGGTCAGTCAATGAATCCAGGGGCCATGGTGTAAGTCCACAAGAGGTATGGTACTCCTCCCAGCAACATCCAAAGCAGAAACGGGAACAGGAGCAGGCAGGGTCTGGGCTTGGGTCTGGGTCGGCATCGATGATTTATTGCACTTTTGACGTTATTGATATTTTATTTGTTTGCGATGAAGTCATTTAGTGCAGGGTGCACGTACACACAGAGCCGCTGGTCGGTCAATGATTTATGCTGACAGCGCGGCCAAACAAGGAAGAAGGAAGAAGCCCGGGGGGAAGTTGTTTCGATTCTCCTCAATCGGTAATTTCCAATCCTGCGGCATGTAGGAAAGCAGAAAGTCTAAAGAAAGTCTCTTCTCTTCTCCAAAAGTGTTGCCAGACTGCCGCTAGTGTTGGGAAATGCCAGTGAGGGGCCCCAGTGGGGCCCCAGTGTTGACTATCGATCGAAAGTGGCCTGTCTTTTTGTGCCATGTCAAAATATTATAGTCAGACAGACAGTACAATCATTTTCGACAGAGCAAAGATTTTCGGTGTTCGTTTCGATCGTTCTACTCAAAATCCAAGAATAAACACACAAAACTCTCGTTCTTCAACCAGCGAGCATTATAAGAGAGATAGAAAAGTGGTCCAGACACTCAACAATTTCCAATTTGACGAGAGATGACGATGTCGAGATTTCGCACAAGCGGCTTGTTGGCGCCCATCCGGCTACTGGGTCTGGTCCGCGGCAAGTCCGACTACAGCAAGACGGCCAAGAACCTGAAGATCAACAAGGAGACCAAGCTGATTGTGCAGGGCTTCACCGGCAAGCAGGCGACCTTCCATTCAAAGGAGGCCTTGAAGTACGGCACCAAGTTGGTCGGCGGTGTGTCGCCCAAGAAGGGCGGCTCCAAGCACCTGGACAAGCCGGTCTTCAAGTGCGTCGCGGAGGCGGTGAAGGAGGTGAAGCCGGACGTCAGCGTGATCTTCATTCCACCGAGCAATGCAGGTGCGGGCATCATTGAGGCCATCGAGAACGAGATCGGCCTGGTCGTGGCCATCACGGAGGGCATTCCGCAGGTGGACATGGTCCGCATCATGCAGATGCTGCACTGCCAAGAGAAAACCCGCCTCTTGGGCCCCAACTGCCCGGGCATTATCTCCCCCGAACAGTGCAAGATCGGCATCATGCCCGGCGATATCCACAAGCGCGGATGTGTTGGCATCGTCTCCCGTTCGGGCACCCTCACATATGAGGCTGTCCAGCAGACCACAAAGGCCGGCCTAGGCCAGACGCTGTGCATCGGCTGTGGCGGCGACCCCTTCAACGGCACCAATTTCATCGATGGCCTCCGTATCTTCCTGGCTGACCCCGAGACCAAGGGCATCATCCTCATCGGCGAGATCGGCGGGAGTGCCGAGGAGGACGCCGCCGAGTTCCTCAAGGAGCACAATTCCGGCTGCAAGGCCAAGCCCGTGGTCAGCTTTATTGCCGGACAGACGGCCCCGCCCGGACGCCGCATGGGCCATGCCGGTGCCATCATTGCCGGGGGCAAGGGCACGGCCGAGGCCAAGGTGAAAGCACTGGAGAAGGCAGGCGTTATCGTCTCCCAAAATCCCTGCCACATGGGCTCCTCCCTCCGCAAAGAGATGCTGCGCCTTAAGCTCATCCCCAAGAAGTAGGCGGGCGACTCCAGCACGGAGTAGACGCAGAAGGAGAGACAGATTTTCATTCAAGAGTTATAAATTAATAAAGAAAATGCAATAGCCTAATCGATGGTTGATTTTGGGAACTACCATAAGGTGGGAATGGTCTTGAAAATGTGGTTACAATACCCAACCAAAATCACCTTGTCATCAGAACTCACATCGAAAGTCGTCTACAGTCGCTTCCTACATTGAACACACTCAAATTCTCGCATATATTTTCAAATTGGGACACGATTCGATACGTTAAGGAGAGACCACAGGTAAGTGGATTGCATTTCATATTCACATCGGAAGGCAGGTACATGGGCATGGACATGGACATGGACATGGACATGAAATACCTTTGTAGGTCAGCATTGGCCTTCTAAATTAGAGTTGATTGAACTGAATAGGCACGACTTTCGATTCGATTCGATCCGATGCGATTCGATTCGTTTTGTTTCCTGCGAATGCAAGAGTTCTGTCGTTGATATCCATTAAACGGCTGATAGCAGGGGTATAATGGGATATTCCTTTCGGGAATAGGGACTTCCTTCGCACCTCCCGTTCATCCAACATCTGTGGGTATGCCCTGCTTCGAGTATTCCTCAACTGCTGCTCCGCCTCCTCCTGCACTCCTGCACTCCCATTTCCACTTCCATTGTTGTTCCGCTAAAAACCTAATTTCGACCCGTTGTTTTTTCGTGGCTGTTGTTCCCATGGCCCACACGGTCCACACTTGTTTGTTTGCGCTATCGCGGGGGCTAATGTTGCTGTTGCAACACCAGCACCAACACCAGCACCAACACCAACACTAATAGCCCTTGGTGCTAGATGATGTCCCATTTTCGATGAATAGATGGTTCCCCTATAGCAGGGAATGATAGTCTGCCCTGTTGATGGACCTTTGAGCATGATACCAGTAGACCCTCTTTTGTTTGAATATCGATGATCGTGCAACGATTGTGCATCAGAGTTTTCCATTGGGTATCTTCATGGGGGGAATTTATTCCTTATATCCCTTATTCTTCCTTTTTTTGGTTCTATCATAAGATTCCTCCACTCTCTCGTCCCTGCCATAAACTAATTACCGCACATTTTTCACTCTGCTCTATTACAGTGGTACTTCTAGTGGTTTTCTGCCACCAATTAACAACAGAATGATGATGATGAGGTTGTTCATGTTGATGGGAATGAAAATAGAGATAGAGGCGGGGTGGGGATGGAGAGGGAGATGCCAAGCATAGGCATCACCTGTCCCGTGTCTGTATAGCGACTCTTGCAACTGCTTTTCTTGACAAATATTTAAATCATTTTGCTGTCAGCACAAGGTGGCCCCACCTGCCGCCTGCCAGCCACTGCCATCCTCGAGAGCCTGGGCTAACGCATAATTTAACTGTAAGATGGAGCAGAGCACTCCGACTGTGTCCCTGTTTCTGTCTTAGCCACCGATGCCGCCGTCTCCTTCTCCTTCTCTGTTCCTTCTCCGTCTGGGTCTCCTTCTTGGTCTTCGTCTGGGGCTTTTCCAGCAACTGCTAAATGACAGGCACGCCTCTTGGTCTCGAGACAAGTGCCACACATCATCCGCTGCAGGAAAAACTGAAAATTTGCCTGCTCGCTTTTCTTAGCCTGCCTGCCTGGCATCTGCTGCTCCCACTCTTGCTTCCCTGGCAGTCAAAGTATATCGATTTTTGGCCTCAATTTGGGAATACAGAGAATTATACACTCCTATAACCATCTTACACATTATGCAGTCCATTCTATTGCTGTTTCTATGTATTCCCTGCATTTAGTTTGGGAGAACTTGCTCGGTTTTAAGGATCATCGAACATTGAATGTCACCAATCGCTGGATAGTCCGCCAGAAAGGGTATGTCCTACTTCTGCTTCTGCTCCAAGGACTATCCTTCTTCGCTTTTCTTGTACTCGCTCTCCTGTTTAGGTGTCACTCGCTGCACTTGAGATATATTCATACATGCGTGTATACATACGTGTACGGTACGTGTAGGGTGCACAGTGAGAGCTCTCTGGGGCAGACAGTCATGGGTTCTCCATGCGGTGTCCTTTCAGTAGAGCTTTTACTGTGTGTGTGTGTGTGTTTGTGGGTCTGTGAATACTTTTGTGAGTTATTTCTTTTGCCAGCTATTTGGCAAATGCCACAGACACTCGGCTCCGCTCCTTTTTTCTTTGTGGGGAATCGCACTCCTTTTTGAGTACTTCTCTGGTTAAGAGCTCGGCACAAATGCATTTTCCTTATTAAGAGTCCAGTTCTCTGTCTCTCTCTCCTTCTCTTTCTGTGTGCTCTCTGGCGTTTTCCGTCTCTATTTAAGTTTTCATTTAAATTATATGTAGAGGGGGCTTTCCACCGTCAAGCACATTTTCCATTTTTCACCTGCAGAAAAGGAGAGAAATGGCAAGGCGAAAAGGCGTGACTGCTCTGATAATGCCAGTCAAGTGCGACAGAATAGTAGGGGACTGGGTGGTGAGGATAAGGAGAGGAGGTGGGAGGGGAGAGGTGAGAGGTGAGAGGAGAGAGGAGAAGGGAGGAGGCCATTCGACCGCAGAAACAGTGAAAAGCAATTAAAGTAAGACAAGTTTTAAGAGTCCAACCCGAATCGAGAATAAAAGAAAGCAAAAGGCCACTGCCAGAGTCAATTTGATCTCTGATTGGAGGGAGAATACGGCAGTGGAAATGGAGGTGGAAGTGGATGCAACAGGGAATGAAGACTGGGGGTGGCGGCTGGTAGGGGGCAGTGACAAGTAGCACAACCGAATCCGTAAATGGATGATGGTGGATGGGAAACCGCCAGAAAGCGAATGAATGGTTGATGGCTTTCAATAAATTTTAGCTCTCTCTCTCTCTAGCCCTTCTCCCAGCTTTCTCCATGTACGATATACTGCGGGGGAGGGGGGCAGGCAAAAACACTTGACAAAAATTTATGAGACCGCCGCCATCAAACTAATTGAAAAACTAAGCCTCTGCTCCCAAAACCCAAACCCAATCCCAAAAAAGAGTAAGCCAAACTTTTGGCATCCACAGAACAAAGCCCAAACTACACACACACACACACACACATAAACACACACGCAGAGAGAAGGGGTGGCAGGGTGACACAAGGAATGTGTGGCACATGCAAACAAAACCCCAAAATGTTGCACTTAATTGCAACTATTGGAAACTTGGTCCTGCCTCCTAATCCGACACTCATCCTTTCAGCCTGCCCTGCCCTGCCATGCCCTTCCCTATTCTTTGGCCGTGCAACCAAATTCGGTTTACTTTCTTGCCAAATACTTGGGGGCATGGCAGCATGCGGCTGGGGCAAGGTGTAGGTGTCCGTGCAGAGGGGGGGTTGAAAAAGTGCCTGCCACAGAATCATCTCGCAGTCGAGAATTCCCTCTGTCCTTCTATCAATTTAGGCATGCCACACATGCCACTGCCCACCACTTTGTTGCATCAACCACACCTCTTACCACACATTCTCTCCACTCTCCCCCCACCAGCCACCCCTTTACGTGTCCAATTGATTGACAATTCGAAATTGACAATTGGCATTTAAACCGTAAATAATTTCATTTGATTGGGGTTCTGATTACATCCGTGTAATCAAATCGAGTTTTAAAGTACTCGATAATAACCCCTGACCCCTGGCGAGTTGAGAGTGGAGGGTGGAGAGGGTGCCACGCTGCCACCCTTTGTGGATGGATGATTGGCTCGATTGGCTCGCGCCTGAGACTCGGTAAACTGTCGAGTTAATCGAAAAAGGAATATGTTTCCAATCATGCAACAATCGATGGGTACCATCGAATCCTCTTCTATCCGCCAGGAACTCTGCTCTCATCGATGGCCCATAGAAGGACAGTTCCTGGGACGAAAAGCTCTAATCTGGATCTGAACAATTCGCTTAGGGGAATAATAAGGCCACCCCGATTCTGGGGCTCCTGGAGTTCGGGACTCAAACACATAGCAGGCCCCCTCCTCTCGCAACCAAAAGAGCCATCGAGATCCGGATCGGAGATAACAAGCAGTTCAAGTAGTTTCAACTGGATCTACAGCACATTCCGCAGAAAACAGACCACAAATGGAGCTAGAAAGGATGGAGGTATGTCCACGAGGCGGAGGTGTATCTCTTCCAGTGCTCCAGTCACCCGGGGGAATCGGCCGATCTATGAGGATGCCAGCTCATTCCAGAGCCCCTTGGTCCAATCGTCCCGCATGGCTCCACCCGAGGTATCGGAATCGTACACCTCAAACCGCAGCTTCTTGCAGAGCTTTGATAAATTAAGGCGTGCGGCCCCGAAGAAGCACTCGTCCTGCGACATCCCGCCATCAGGCAGGTGGAAGCTTACTCCAATACCTTCGGGGGTCTATCCGCATGAAATTCCGATAAATATTCGCCGCCTTAGCTTGTCATCCTCCTCAGAAGAGTCCTCAGAACAGTCCTCAGAACAGTCCTCAGAAGGACAATCCGCACAAGAGTCGGGAATGTTGAATGTCCAGCAAAAGAAGGCCATCCTCCTAAGGCATGCCGATTCCAGCGATAAATACTTCGATCTGCAGGACTCTACTGACAAGGAGGCTGAGAAAGAGTCTTCTGAGGACAAGGCTTTCCACCTTGAGGAGGATTACGAGCCTTCCGACGATGAGGATGAGGACGAGCGCTTCTACCGCCAGATGTACGAACTGTGCCGATCAGCCCACCTCCTTATGTCCACGTACGTCCTGAAGAAGGCCAAAGAAATGTCGCAGAGACGGAAATCTCAGCGCTAGAGTCCATCAGAGGATCCCAAACTTCAATCCAATCCACTACCTGAATCAAAAGTTCCATTTTGGGCTGCTTTATTGGATATAAAAAGTAAATCTTTTTCGCATTCTTTGGGCTTTCCGCCCCGCTCCTTTTTCACCAACATTTTTCCACATCTTTCATCAGAATTTTCCGCATTCCCCCACCATCTTTCATTAGTATTTTCCCCACTTTTTGCACTGCAATTAAATATGCTAAAATGAAATCAAATATTTTTCGGGGGCCACGAAAAAGTTAAACACCAAACGATTTTAATAGCTGTCACGGGGGAAATAGCGATGGTTGGCGATGGGGTGGTGGTGGTGGTGCTGGTGGTGGTGCTGCTGCTGCGGTGGAAAACTTTACTGTCGCAATTAATAAAGTTTTTCTAGTCGAAGGGTTGGCCGTGGGGGTGGCATAGGGAAACAAAAAAAAACCCAGCCCCCAATGAGAGAGAAACGCGGGTCTGTTTACAGTTTTCGCCATTTTCAGCGTAAAATCGCTGACGTTGCGTATGTGGCATCCACACACCAACACACACACATACATACAGCTCCCTCTCCCCCTCCCCCTCCCCCTTCCCCTACCATCGTCAGCGTCAAGTGTCTTTGCATAATTTTTAGAGAACCGCACGAAGGGTGACTTTAATGTCATCAGCGGTTTCCAGTAGCCCCCCACACGACAGCTGTCAACAGATTTAATGTGCAGCTTTAATCAAATTCACATCGAGCTAGTTACGCTATGAGGACGAGCCAGAAGGAGGCCATGATAAGGCCAGGATGATCCAGCGGAACCAGAGGAATGGAATCCCCCAGCGAAAGTTTCCCCACATTGCCAGGTCCCCACTGCTCCTTCCATAGCTCATTACAATGCGAAAACTTTTGTGGCAGTGTTTTTTTAGGCATACCCTGTAGAGGGATGAGGAGTATACGGGACCTTCTCGACCCTGTAGGACGCATACCTTTTGCAGGGGGAGGGAGGTCGATCCATGATCCACAAAAAAGAGCCTTCCTGGAGAGGCGTAGATCCGATAGCAGGTCCTCCGATTGCACTGTATCAAAGACTGTAAAATACCAAGATATTGCCTCAAAACAAAGTAGACAACGGGACCGAGGTCAGAGTTGAAGCAGAAGTGAAAGGAGAACTGTCATAGAACAGTTTTTCGCCATGGATATGCTATTGGCATGTTTAATACCAATGTCCTTGTAGTCTCAGAAGTCGGAACTAGATTTAATTCAGCTCAGTCTCTTCCTAGAATCGAGTACCACACCTTAATAGTGCGAAACAGGACACACCCATCGTGGATTCCAGTGATGAGAATCCTTAAGTTGAGAGTCTAGCCATGCCACGTGTATCTGCTTCACATTACGCCGGAATGCGTTGACGGATTGAAGGTGACGGAGGTGCTAGAGTGTGTTGCAAGTGCTGCAGAAGTTGGAGTGTGCAACACTCGCTGTAGCAAGTATCCCGTGTGCTGCTGCCGCCTTCTTGTGGCGTGCAAGTTGATGCAATTAAAAGCTCATCAACAACTCCAAATCCCCACAAAAAAAAACTTCAACTCCAAGGGTTAAAAGGAGCAGGTGTCCAGAAAAACACCGAATTGCGAGAAACACGAAAAAGTGCTGCCCGAGTGCCAAGTGCAGTCCAGGACTCCAAGACTCCAAGACTCCACGACTTCTTGGCGGGTTTTTTGTGTTCCGCTGAGTTTCCTCCGTTCGTGTATCTGTATCTCAATCTCAATCTGTATCTCTGTGTGTGTGTCAGTGTTCTCGTTGTCCCTGGCAAGGTGTTTGGGCCAAAGTTTTGTCGACATCTTAATTTCTCACTTGTAAATTGAGCTGCGCCAGCAACCGCAAATTAGACCCCAAAGTATACGTACTTTGTGGATGCCACATATTCCCCATGTCCCCGCACGCACACACACAAGCACACAGGAGCCATGCCATACAGACAGTCATGCGTAAGACCAACACGGCAGACAGACAGGAACGAGCAGACAGAGGAGGAGGAGGAGGAGGAGCAGGGGAAGGTGGGACTCCATCTCTCCAGACAAAGCTCCCTCAAAGTGTGGCAAAGTGCGAAGTGTGCGTATGGGTAGGAGGTGAGGGGTAGGGCTTGTGGAGGACTGAGGAATTCCCGCTCTACTATGTGGCACCCACAATGGTGGTGACACCACAAAACCCAAAACCCAAAACACCCAATGCCGAATCTGAATCCGAATCCGAAGCCGACGAAAGTGCGTGGCGTGTGTGGGAGGATTGTCAGCGTTAGGAGTCGTAACAGTATTATCGGGCCCAAAGTATGCTCGATTGATTGCAAATAGATAATGGATAATTGATTGGCAGGTGGAAATGAATGAAATGCTAGAATCGTTTCGGAAACAGATAATCAATGGAATAAACGAACAAGCCTCATTTCCCATCGCCCACTTAATCCTTTTCCACCAGAGGAGGAGCCTGCATCCGGCTAATAGGCTCCTGTCGTGCCTCTCTCATTAACCTCCGGTACAATGTGTCGGGGATATCCTGCAACTGAAACTACTCCTGTTCCTGCCTCTTCATTCCTCCCCGACTTACAGAACTGCAGTCAAATGCTCTGGTCCTGCTGCCAGATGCTGCATTCCTCTGCAATTTCCCAGTGGGCCGCTATTGGTGCCCTGCCTTTCCCCTCATTACGCACACTTACTCCTATCCACAGCCACCCCCCCCCCCCCCCCATCCTTCCACACGTTTCGTCACGCTTTTCACCCCGCACCAAAGTAGACAAACATTTGCAAATGAGCGTTGAAGCGTGGGACTCCAGCAGCCGCAAACGCCTCAGGTGGCATGCTCCACCATCTGCCATGCTGCCGCCTCTGCCCCTTACCCTGAGACACCCCCATTCCCCCCGGAGTCTTCGCTGAGAAAGAGGCAGTGGGGCTGCACGGGGCGGCATGAGGTGGCATAGGGCACGGGGCATGGGGCATGGGGCATGGAGAATGCGTGCACAATTAGAGATAGTTGCGGCAATGACAGTGGCAGCTTTTTGGAAACAAAATTGAAATATTTAATTAAATTTGGCAGACTGCAGGTACCCATCCTCTCACGCTTCCTGCTCCCTCCTCCCTGCCTACTGTGGGAATACGTAATTTCCATTTTCATCGCCTCTTCATGGACTCTGCCACCCAATAAAGTGCATTAAAGCTGTGGACATTCCCTAAACCCTAAAACTTTACTTATGCTGGGTTATCTCTTTGGTTCAGGGCAAACATCTGACAAACTTGAAGACTCCAAATTCCTGGTTTGAGGATCCTTTGGAGTACAAAACCAGATCTATGATCTGTCTTTAAAGATATTGCAAGAAGTGGCATCCCTGAAGTGGTTCCTTTATTTACTTCTGTTTCAATAAGATTCCAAAGACGCTTGGAAAAGTTTTGAACCGCTCATTGAAAGATCTCTGAAGCCCTGAAAGCACCCATTGAGGGTTCGAGCTCTTCCGGGCCATTTCAGCTGCCTTTTGTTCGGATTTTCCTTGCTCCCCCGAAAAGCATTTGCAGTCCTCCTTCTGGCTCGCTTATCGCCGGCACCCCATCGAGGGCCAATAATTTGGCCAATGACGTGCAATTATTTGCCAGCCAACTTTCGAGGCCACCCCTCTCCTGCAGCGCGCCGGGCCGCCCCGAGTCACGCCTTTTGTCCGGTGGGGCAGGCAGCACTTTGCCAATTGCTCGCGTGGCACGTACAAAGTTTGTCTGCTCCAAGCCGCTGAATGGGAGCTGCAAAAGTCGGAGGACTCAACTATGACTTGGACTTGGATTCGGACGGCGACGACGACGACGACTACGACTCTCTCGCTCCGACTGGAATGATTCATGGCCGTTGCAATTTAGCTGCCAACTCGCGAAAAGTACCGGAAACGCATTCATTTTCCGCATTTTTCACATCAATAATAAAGTGGAAGCGAGTTCAGGGAGGAGGATCAGGCAGGAGAAGGCGGGTCTGTGACTGCAGTCCTAATTAAGTTTGTAACATTTATGACTTGTTAGCCAAAGACTTTGACTTCGGCTTTGGCTAACTAACCAAACGGAGCCAAGGAGCCACTGAGCCACAGAGCCACTGGGCCACAGAGCCACCAATGAAACTATATTGATTGGAAGAAGCCGTTCAAATCCTTCAGGTCCCCAGTCTCAGTCTCAGTTCCACTCGCCAGCAGAAAACGAGGGACGAATGCAGGACGAAAGCCGAACTAAGACTCCATCCATTTCATTTCACGCTTCGTCTGCTGTCAAATGGCCCCCCAACAAAGCGAATCAGGACGAGAAGATGAGGTTCAGGATGAGGATGAGGATGAGAATAGGGACAGGGCTCTGGAGGTGGTCTCTCTTCCTTGTTGCTGTCCACTCTCTGGACTCTCTGAATCTCTCCGCTTGGGCCGCACTCGTCTGTGAAATGATGACAGTTGCGGTTTCATTTTTTCGCTGTCCGTTCTCCCTAAGATTTATACGACATTTTTTTCTGATAGGTCCTTCACAGTGAGTCCCATGATTTTGGGGAGAACTTCAGCCCCAAGATGCCGCACAGATCGGATGAGATGTGTTTTCTTTCTAATGATCGAATAAGTGAATTCTCGTAGTGTTCAACTCTTTGAAATGTCCACAGCTAAAGTCCACAGCAATGCTGTAATGTGGCGATCCTCCATTTCCCATATGAATGAGCTCTCATGATCTCATCTCCCTATGTTGACACCAGTAATCCGTATTTGCCACCCATTCGATAAGTGTATTTGTAAGTGCAACCTCTTCCGTCGGTTCGGAGCATCGCATACATTTTATGATTTACGAGGGTGACGAGGCACTCCGTCCAGCCAATCGCTGGGGGAGGGCTACGAAAATGGAATGGGAATAGGGGGATACGAGGGATATGAGGGAATGGGGAATGGACACCAATTTGCTTATCATTCCCGGAGTATGACAACAAATTTTGTTTAGTTTTCCCACAAAGTGCGACAACAATTTTGGGCTTATCATTACTTGAGCATTTCGTTGAGGTTTTCCCTACTTTTCACAGTGTTGTGCTGTGATTATTCTCTCTAAAGTTCAGCTCACACTGTTCTCATTCTTTCGACAGTTCAGGTAAAACTGTGCCTGTTCTCCCTTCCCTTTGTGTCCCAGCATTTCTCCATATTTTATTCTTTCTCAAGCTCTCTCTCTCCGTGTCTCTCCCTTGGATTCTCCTTCTTTCTGTGTCTGGGTTTTCCTCCATTTTCCCCCCATTGTTTCACTGTTGGCGATAAGAACCAGCCAGAGACGACTGACCTGCTGCTCTGCTTTTGCTTTTGCTTTTGCCTTTGCTTCCACTTCTGTTACTGACCGATAAGCGGCCTGCAATATGGTCTGAGCGGCTCAGTGACCCTCGAACCCCAACCCCAACCCCAACCCCACCTCCCACTCATCCCTCTCTCATATTTCAGGCTTGTGTTTATGCAGCTCAACACTTTCCCGGATCCCGGATCCCGCACACGAACACAGAGCCACAGCCGGAGCCGGAGTTAACAAGGGAATCCGTTAAGCGGCTTACGCTCGACTTGGGAAAGTTTATTAAACATAATTATAAAATATCAAAAAAAAAAAAACAAGGAGAGAAAAAGGATAAACGAAAGCAGGCACACACACGCAGAATGGAGAATCGGTGGGTGGGACGGAGAGCCCGCCCGTTTAGAGGAGGGCCGCCACTGGTAGGAGAAGGAGCAGGCTCCGTGCCACCAGCGAGGCAGCTCCTCCAGCGGCAGGGTCTGGGGCCGTGAGGGCCTGGGCCCGCTGCCGCTCTTGGAGCACCCGGTCGATGGCTGGCTGGCAGTTGGACTCCTTGCGGACGTAGCGGAACATGGACTCCACGATGTTGCTGGGCGTGATGGTTTCGCAGCGCTCCAGGTGGCGGACGGTGCAGGTCTCGAAGTCGTAGAGGTCGACGCACTGGCGGGGGCCCAGGACGAGCTCCGGCAGCAGGTCGGCAACGTTGGTGGACGAGAGCTGCCCCACCTGGGGCAGGTAGCCGGCGAAGGTGGTGTTGAGGCAGGTGGCGATGTGGTCGCGGCTCGCCTGCAGGCACTCCGGCCCCTGTTCGGCGATGAAGAGGGCGATCTGGTCGCCGTTCTTGTAGCAGACGAACTCCAGCAGCTTGTCCATGATGCGCTGCATAAGGGCGTTGTGGGTGCGCTCCTCGCGGGTGAGGCACGGCTGAAGCACGGCATTGAACTCCCTCAGGCAGGTCTTGGCCTGCGGCAGGCGCAGACAGTACTTCTCGAAGACCACGTCCAGGTCTCCCTTGGGACTGGCCTTCTCTATCTCGTCCAGGATCTCGGTGACATTGGCCAGTCCTCCGATGCAGCCCATCAGCTGTCCGGCCGCCTGCTCGATGGACGTTCCCAGAGCCGTGGCGTTCACGGTGCCGGCGGGCAGCGCCTGGTTGGCCTTCTCGCATTTGGCGCGCAGCAGGCGCTGCAGGTCCGCCAGCGACACGTTCGCCTTCGAATAGCCCGCGGGCAGGTAGTGGGCGCCCAGCTCCTCCAGATCCTTGGCAGTCGCCGGATCCACCTCTGGCAGCTGTCCCGCTCCCAGGGCCAGGCAGCAGCCCCATGCGACGATGGCCAGCAGCAGCAAGTGCGTTGCGCTCGGCGTTCTCTCCATGACTGATCCCGCCGGACAGCACTGCCGCCCCGATTCCGACCCATCCAGCATTATCTTATCAGTGGCGGGGGGTGGCCAGGGGGGGGGCGCCCACATCGGGTGGGGTGGCTGCGGTCAATGTCTGAGATTAAGGCAATCGCCAGATAGAGCGCCCGTCCCAATACCAGTAGCAGTGCGCTGCCACTAATCTGGCGGGTAAACAACACACAAATGTACGAGAGCGAGTGCTCAACCCAACAACAAGCCCATCAAGAGAGAGAGAGAGAGAGAGTGGGAGAGAAGTGGATAGGGAAAGGCATGTCCATTCTAATAATTTCGAATAATTTCATTTGTAACGTACGGCTTTAAAAATTGACTCTAGAAAATATACCGTTTGCCGAAGTTGGGTCCTTATGCAATGGAAATGAAGAATGTAATGAAGAATACAGGTTTTTACCAAAAAAAAAAACCACAAAATTGTATTTTGCTGGTTTGAATTGTTTATTAAGTTTCAAAGGTAATGAACTTATATTTTAATGGGCTAAATCAGTTTTAATAAATATAGAAAATATTTTTGGGTTAAAATTATAGGGATCCCTATAATTATAGGGATTAATTATAGGGATTATTAATATTTGGAGATTTCGGCGGAATTCCCATATTTGACACAGTAATCCCATTCGACTGATTCCGATAAATGATCTTTAAACTCATAAGAAAACTCTATTCACATACATATGTACATATAATATATCCCATTTATTGAGACAGTTTTAAGACTGAGAAACTAGAAAAACATCGAATTTAAGCAATCAAGCATGATCAAGCATCCCTCGTCAAGGGTAAACAAATGATCGCTGCATGTGCATCGCTGACGTCTTCACTCGGAGATTTCCATTCAATAATCTTATACAACTCTCGTATAAACAGAATCGTTCGAAATAATCAGCGACGCAGGCATCATTGTTTTTTTATGATAAACAATTTTTATTGTTTATAATGAAATGTTTCCCACAGAATGTTTCCCTTACAACTCCTGAGTACCATATTTTCCATTAAAAAGATATTATTAAGCATCCAGAAGTATTTGAGTATTTGAGTGTTTGGGTTGTTGGGTATCAAGCAGGTGCCCACGCCCATAGCCGATACCTTGGCTGTATCTGTGTTTCTTCAAGTGGCCCACATTTGGCGGTTAATCAAAGTCTAGAGTACTGTCTGGCCCGAAAATAACAAAACAGCAATGTCATTGCAACAGTTATTGCTGTTTATACTGCAATTTGTTCCAAGTACTACCACTAATTACAGCAAGTACTAAACAATTAATTATACTACTTATAGTGATAATGCCACCAATTCTTCTTCATTTACTTTACTGAAACTTATACCCGTACTTCTGGTACTACTGCAGTCATCTAGGTACATATGTACATGTATGTACTCTTTCTACTAAGCGCAACTAAGACTGCTAATGGTAATCACATCGCTACTGATATTGTTACTTATAGTGCTATTGTAATTGCTACTGCTACTCATACTGATAATGTGCCACTGAGGTAATACTTTAGCCACTACGGCTCTTCCTCTTCTTTTACTTCTTTACTTTTATATTTAAATATGTATTACAAATATATACTTATACGACTCTACTCTACTGCTAATTTTAGAGCAATTCACTACTTCTACAACTGTAGAAGAAAGAGTAGTTAGTATAAGTAATTGTATGAACAATAGAAATAGTTATTTCCCCTTGTTAGTATTACAAGTCTTTCTTCTACTGCTTCTACTTCAAAGCACAGCTGTCTGTTATCGGTTTCCTATCGGTTAGGTTAGCCTTATCGACAGTCTGAAGTACACAGATACATATAAGCACATACCCGCAGGTGGAATGCATTAATCCAACACAATGGTTTCATTTAAGTGGACTCAAGCCTGATGCAAACGCGGAAGTGCGTGCTCTCCATACGCACCACGTAATCGTTATCGTAATGGCCCACTAGATGCCACCGATAAGCGGCCCTTATCGATTCGGTCGGCTAATCGGCAAATCATGTTAATTTTATTTACCCCACTCCAGGGATCAACTTTAATCAGTTAATTCGGGGGCATGCGGCCAAAGTGCGGCGCCCATGTGCCCCCGTTTCCATCTCCCAGAGGAAGACCAGGGATGGGACCCTCTCTCCCTGTTACCAGACCGCATCAGCCTCAATTGGCATCCATCCATCGGCAGAGGAATAATGGAAGAAGGAAGGTTGAATCTTCGAAGGATTAATGCTTACCTTCTGGATATTTGGGCCCTTCATAAAGTAGAAGCATATCCAAAGGAAGAACCGCCATTTACCCCAGTGAGGCCAGTGGTGGCGGCAGCAACAGCTGCTGGCAGCAAAACCCTAAAACTGTAACTGAAAAACGGGAAAACGGAAAAATAGCAACAGAAACCCGAAGAAGCACAACTTGAAAAGTAACAATTTATCTTCGTTTGCAGAGCGGATGTTGCAAGTGCAATAAACAACTCCCCCCGTAAACCGCCCCCAAAAATTGCACCCAAAAGAGGAGCCAGAGAGCAGAAGACGGGTGACGGGAGACGGGAGACGGGAAAAGGAGCACAGAACTCTCTGGGCAAATTGAAATGAAGCGCAGGAAAGGATTCCTAAAAAAATGAAACCAATTAATTGTGGACCCATTCTGGTGGGCGTGGATAGGAAAGGATCACTCAGAGAGGGTGCAGGGGGTGGTGGCTGGTGGCTGGTGCAAAGAGGGGGTGTGGCTAATGGCTGCAGTGCATTAGAGTTCCCTTGCAATTAGCTGCAAGGAGCAATTTCTTGCACATTTCTCAGACGTTGAGACTTGGGACAGAGGGGTAAAGGTACACAGAAGGGGAGAGACAGGGAGAGAGACAGAGAGATAGGTAAGGATAGAATAGAACAGATCAGGAAGGATATAGTGTGTAAGTAATGTGTAGATTCTATCACTAAGTGTACACCAGTCGCATACGCAATATTTTGATATGAGTTCCGTTCCCCTTTAACGTTGGAAACACTTGTGGATGTTCTCTCAAAAACCAGGCCATGAAAAGGGTGCAAAGTCTTCCCAGAGAGGGGGTTGGTATAGTGGGTAAAGGGGTCACGGGGTCACGGGGTCACGGGAAACCCGCAAACAATTGGCAAGCTCCAACGGATGTTGGCGCCCAACTAATTGCAGCTGCCAATAAATTGCACGAGGCACTACGGGGAGGCGGGGCAGCGGCGAGGGGCAGCAGCAGGAGCATGAGGCCATTTGCCAATTGCTTTTTCAACGTTTCCGTTTCCGCTATGGAGGCTCTGACTGTGCCTGTGCCTGTGTCTGTGCCAGTTCCAGTGCCTGTGCCTCTGACTATGCGTACGCGTGTGATGCGTTTAGCTAATGATAATTAGCAGAGCTCCCATTCTGATGATGATGCTGTTGCTGTTGCTGTTGCTGTTGCTGTCGCTGATGCTGATTATATTATAGCTACGCAGGAAACAGGGCTCACCCTTTATGGAGGAGTACACGATGATCCCCTACGAGCCTTCGGTTAGGCACTAAAATCAGTTCAGATTCTGCCTAGACTGTCTCCACTGTACCTGTGCCTTCATCGCTGTGTGTGCATTGCTGTGTGCACTTTGATGCAAATAATTCATTTCATAATCAAGCAATGCCAACGCTGCAAATTGAGGCCTACGCCAGGCATCCCCCGTTATTGTTTGTGGCCAAAAGCAAACAGCGTTCACAGATGCATGGAGACAGGCAGAGGCACAGGCAGAGAGAGATACATATCATGGCTCTATCTATCTGTATCTGCAACTGTATCTGTGTTCGTGTGTTTCATCCATTTGAAGGCGTTTCCAAATGAAAGCACTTGAGCAAAAGACCAATTGCTACACAATCAAAAAGGTAGAAGATATCTAAAAAGGTAGATCTACAACAGTGCTTTCTTTTAATGATATATCTAAAGTTTTATCAAGCTTATGTGTAGTCCTCCAGAGTTTCCGTAAACATTTTAGACGAGGCCGGTATGCCTTTATTAATAAGAAAATATTGTAAAGTAGAGAAGAGATTCCCCTGACCAAACAGCCATTTACTTTTCCTTTTGAAATGTACTTTTCCAATCGTCGTATATTTTCTGATATTTCTGCTAAATTATTCCTTCGTTCACATTTATATCGACTACTCCTCCTTGTTGTGTCATCGCAACTGCATTCAGCATCCCACCAATTCAGAACCCCAGCCACTCTAGTTATCAAGCTGCACAACCAAATTTTCAATTAGCTAATTAATTACACATTATTATTATTACACCTTTGTGTCTATGCCTCCTGCCGCCAATGAGAATGCAGCAGAAACACATAGGCCTGATACCCACAAGAGTGGCATCCGATCGATGTCTAGCCAGTGATTTCTGTGACACGACGTCCGTTTCACATTAGCCTTCGCTGTCCCAAGATGTGCTTCAGCCTCCCAACAGTCTCCCAATCGTGTACTTCTAGCCTAATGCCAGCCAGGCAACGAAGCGAAATATATAATAATAAATGTCACCTTTAGATATGTACATATCCCAAGAGAAAATTAAACACACAATAGAATGGATTTGTAGTTAAACCTGGAGCCTGATCCAAGCAAAGAGGTTGCTTGAACTAGCCAACTATTTGCGGCTTTCACCATCGCCAATGATTTTCTGCGTTTTCGCTTTTCTCGTATCTCCAATTCAGCATTTGCACAACTTGTAGGATCGGAGCCACCCATCTACATATGCTCGACTGCTTGCATGCAATGCACTGCTTGCTGCAGAGTGCACAGTGTTCGAGACAAGATGGGCCAGTAGAAACACTAATGCGACTGGAAAACACTAGCAACATATACATAAATGTATAATCATAACCAGCTGTAGTCCGCGCCGATACAGGTACACAACAGCAGATACAAAACACAAGTAGTCCTTGTATCTTTAGCATAAGATAGAATAGAATATGAATAGAATAGAAAAGAATATAGAATATGTCTTGAAAAAGAGATACTGAAACATGAGGAATGTATCCAAACCAAGATTTAAAATACAGAGGTAATAAATATTAAATTTCATTCGTATATATGATAATGATTCAGTTTAGTAAGCCTTCTAGGAATCCATGTGGAAAACCAATTAGTACAGATCGAACAAAGATCGAGCAAACGCTAAAAGGCAGGTGAAAGTCAGGTGAAAGCCAGGTGTTCAAGGACCATTAATTGTAATGAAATATTCCTTCACTTTAATAGAATGATTGTAAATGGAATGGTTAGCCCCTCACTTTGTCAGACCATTGCTTGGACATTTGTTAATCAATTTTCAATCCCCGAATCGGGAGATTTTTAGCCTTTCGACTGTCATGAGTGAGATTTTCATAATGGAAATGTCGAAAAAACTGACAGAAATGTTAATTAGAATGCAAAATCAATTCATGCTGGATGTGCCAGCGAACGGAGGAAAGGCTAATCCCATTGAAAATCGGACGAGTGTTATGGGGAATGACAGCGGGGGGGGTGGGGGAGGGGGCTGGCATGGGGATACCAGCGGGTTAATTTGCTCCGCTCTCTCTCTATCTCTCTGAGAGTGGCAGAAGCACATTGAAATGGAGTGCAGACCGCAAAATCCAACTGAGAAATGTGGCAAAAATACAGTTTTTTGGATTAACAATTCACAGCTCCAGGATAACCCTAACCAAAAACAAAACCAAAACCCCCCAAACCCCATAGCACCCCGAAATGGCACAGCAAAACAACGTGGAAAGAAATGCAATAACTAAAACAAACCGCAATGGAAAACTTTTGGCCAGAGGCACACACAAAAAGCCAACTATGTACATAATGTCAATAGGCAGAGAGAGAGGGGACGGGTATGCGGCATAGAATGCGGGGCAACAATTGCCTCACGATTGATGAGTGCGCGTGACACGAGAGCCCCAGGAAAATCCCGAAAACAAAAGGTTGACGAAAGGAATGCAACTGGAATTGCCATTGAGCCGCACAGAAGGGAGTCCAAGCCAAGGATTGAAAGCCGACTGGCGGATGTCCTGTAGCTCTGATACCCTATTAATCAGGGTTGCTCACAGGAGCTGCGTTTTATGGGTGTCCCCTAGTCGGTGGGTTTTTTGCTCCGGCTGGCACTTCCGTTGTTTTGCTCCTGGACGACGGAAACAATTGCATTTTCCTGCAGCACACTTGTAATACAGGATCGATAGAGAAGTGCATTGGCTGCAGTAGTGGGTGCAGGGGGGGTGGTCAAGTGAAGTGCCTACGTGCGTGGGTACCGGGTGCGGGTTTGGGGTGTGGCTGTGGGCTCCCCACTGTTCAACCCACTTCATGTGCACGACGAGTATGAAGCAAAAATGTCAACATGTCATCGCGTCAATTGCCATACAACTTGATATCTGTCATACGGCAAGGATATTCCGTCAGTCAATGGCAATCATTATAAAGAGCTGGCAACGTCCCTCTCTGCGTCCCTCCCCTCGAGCCCCGATCCTCATCATGCTGCAGAAGGACATTGGTGGAGAGGAGAGGAGAGTGCATATTGATTTTGATGCTGTTACACAAAATGTTGACAATTCCCGTTGCACCAGCCCTGTGCCCTTTGGTCCTTGGCCACGTTAAGAGCGTGTCGAAGCAGAGGACACATATTGGGGCGATAGGCAATATGGCAAACAGAGATAGAAAGGGAGTGAGAGTGAGAGACAGTGTGGGAGCGTGTGGGAGAGTGACAATGCTGTCGAGTGTTTTGTTGCTGGTTTTACGAGCTGTTGGCGTCAAAAACATCTGGCCAATATTGTTGTGCCCCATGTTAACACGTTGGCAGGACAGGATCTGGAGGCAGGTCCCCAACCTCCACCCCCAAACCCCAACAGGATCTACATACATATACATACAGACGAACGAAGAAAAGCGAGGCAGGGTACAGGAGTTTCAAATAATATACTCCGATCAGAGAAGAGCTCTGATTTATACAGCAACTGCCGCAAGGCAAACATTTCTTTGCAATCCAAACATATCCTTATATGGTATGGTCCTCTTGAAAAAAATAAACTTAAACCATAAACGAGTCGATAGTTCTCTGTCCTGACTTGCACTGTACTTCCTCTTTCTGTCTTCCACCTCCCATTCATCTGCACTCTCCCCTTCCAACTCCTCTTCGGCCGCTGCCTGCCATGTCCAACCATCTATGATATCGGCAGGCATTAATGGGTCAATTTGCATTAATATATTCAATTGAATGCGTTTGCGGCGACACCAAACGATGCAACTTGCTGCTTGCCACATTCTCAATGTTGTTGTGGTTGCATGTTTGCAGGCAGGCAGCGCAACGTTGCCAGTACCTCCATTCGGTAGCAGCGTACCTCCGGGGTATACTGCGTTTGGGAATGCGCTGGAGTTGTGGCATCTTCCATTTTGGGCAGGGCATGGCCCTCCTTTTGCTATTATTATGTTAAAAATCAATTCTATCAGATTTACTTTACACACAGAATGATGACCCTAGAGGGTATCTTGTAGTCTGGAACACAAGCTTAAAGGATCTCTTCTTGTGTTTTTTGTACGAGCATACAGCTTGATTCGATTTTCCATCGCATTGCAATTAAATTAATTTTCATTTGCCAGCCAGACAACCGACGACCCACCCCCTCCTCCACTTCCTCCAGATCCTTCATTCAATTCTCCACCTTTCAGCCCTGAAAGCTTCTTTCTTTTTCAGATAATCCAACCACACATAAGATAATTGCAGTTTCATGTGTACGAGACATGCACCAGACACGCTACAATAATCGTTTCACATAATATTTAAATACTTTTAAATACTAAAGCGACTAGAGACCTGCATTCATTTGCAGCATATTCCTCTTAATACCTATAATACCAATGCCAAAATCCGGGAATTTTCGGAATCACACATATGTATGTAAGAAGAAAACGAGGACGACAGAGTTCCTGGTGCTTTGGGTACTCACCATTTGCTAAGATACTCTGCGAGAGAGCAACGCAGAGCGAGTGCTGCTATGCCACTCTGTTTAAGAGAGGCAGATGTAGGACCTAATGTTGAAAAATGTTGAACAGTTAGCATGGTGGAATTGATGGACATATCTAAATCGAATTTCTGAATCTCTGCTGGAATAATCGCTCTCACTTTCTCCCACTTATTGTAGCACCTTTTGTTGGGGCCTTTGCCTTGTGCTTCTCTTTTCTTCCTTCCTTCCTCCCATCCTTGCCTTTTTTTGTGAGGCAGAGCCCTTTCTAATGCGCTTCGGTTGACTGGCGCTTAGATAAAGTCAAATTATTCGTGTTTGCTGGGGTCCCGGTCCCCCACTCACGTCCTGAATCCAAAACAGAAACAGAAACTCTTTTTTTTTGGCACACTCTTCACTGCCAGAGTCGTCTGTGCTTTGCTTTGCTTTGGTTTTCTTTTCTTTTCTTTGGCTTTGGCTTTGTGGGTACGCCTCCTGTCCTGCTGTTCTTCTGTCCTGCTGTGCCTTCGCCAAACACTCCAGGATTGACTGACTGACAGCCGCTGTTGATATATGATGGGGTCCATGGGGACGGGGCTGCTGCCGCTGTTGCTGCTCCTCTATTCAGATATCCATACACACCCCCGTGTTTGCAGTCGATTCTTATTTTTTTAGTGCTCGATGATTTTTTGTCGAACTTTTCGCTTTGATTTCGTTTGAATTTCCGCAGGTTCGCACAGTGGGCCTTCCACCCACTACAACTCCCATTCTCTCACTCACGCCTCCGTCTCCGCCTATGTTCGGCACGGCAAACACACGACCAATTTTTTTTTCCTGGGGAAATTCAATGATTTTGAGGAATATTTCTCAAAAGCTGCATCTTTGAGGCAGCCGAACAAAATAGACAAACAAAGGGAATTGGTTTGGGTGAGGGAATGGGTGGAATGGGGATGTGCGGAGCAGAACATGGTGTAGGAGAGCAGCACACATGTTTGCATTGCAAATCCAAATCCAAGCGCCCAGAGTTCTTTTCATCATACCCTTACAGATCATTGGGTATCACACGGCTTTCACGAGGCGTTTGTTATACATGGGATATTCTGATCATTTAATCATATGTAATATGTGACTGCCATGAAAACCAATGATGAAAAGTCCAGTCTTTGGAGGAATAACTGTCGTTCATATCTAAATCGTATAGTTGCCAAAGGAGAGATGGCTCTGTAAGGGTATCAATGATATCCTTCTTTCTGGTTCTTCCTTCGCCTCTTACAGCGTGGGTAGGTTTGGTGTCCCGCCGTCATGTTTGCTCATGTAAATCGAGCACGCGTTCGTCTCTCTCTCCTCTGCACTCTGTACCCACCATTCCATTCACCATTCAGTATCCACCATCCTCCGTCCTCCATCCTCCTGCACCTAGAGAGTTTATTAACGGTTTGGTTTGGGCCCCTGCCAACATTTTCGACTCAATGACAGCAAACATTTACATTTTGCGTGTTGTCATCGAGGCGGTTTCGGGACGGGCTCGGGCTCTATTCGATGGCGCGGCTTAGGCAGGGCAGCGGGATTTACTTTGCATTGAGAGTCCTCCCATCCCCTTGTGGATGTGATTTTTGCTTTTTTGTGGGCTTAAAAATTGGTCCGACGACAGTTTAAAGCTTTCAACCAGGCGATATTTACCTGCTTGACACGCACTGTTCGATTATCGGGAATCAGACAACAGCCTCCAAACATCCAAAGGTTTTATTTTTAATTTCACAGTTAAGAACAGCTCTTTGGAAATCAGCTGAACTAAAGTATTTTGTTGCTGACTCAACAGAAGCTTAAAGCTCTCTCTCTCTCTCTCTCTCTCTTTCTCTCTATATGCTCTCTCTTTGATCATCCGCAGTTTGAGCAGTACAGTTTTAATAGCACCTACGCTTAATTAGCAAACAAAAAGAACAACAACAAATTCTTCAGCTATGGCTTCTTCTTTCCCAGAGAGAAGTCGCAGTTTGAGCAGCATATTTAAGCAGAACGGCCTACAGTGGAAACATTTTTACAGTAAACAGCACTGCGCTGAATTAGCAAACAAAAAACAAGAAAAATACCTCAACTATAAACCAGAAACTGAAACTGAAACCAAAACCAGATCCCGCAGTCACGCTGTCCCATTATCAAGCCAACAATAAGATCCAAAACAATCTGAAAAAAACAGCTGCTTTTTAAAGTCATGGATCATCATCCCAGAGGGGTTTTATTTTCACCTAGATGCCCTTGCTCCAGAAGGCGGATCGGATCCATTTATGTAGGTGGAGTACCTTTACTTGGGACACTTTCCCTTGGGTATGCAGGTGCCGCGGGAGTCGCGGGCATAGCCCTCGTTGCAGTAGCATCCATCGGGGCAGCGGATGTGCCGTATGAGACAGGGCTGGCCGAGAGTTGAGCACTCCGTCTGGCAGCTGGGGCCGCACGGAAGGTACGACTCGTTCGAGGGGCACTTGCGTGGCGCTGCAAGAGTGTGTTGAGCAAGTTTAGTGTGTGTGTGTGCTAGTGTTAGGAGAGAATGAAACTGGGAGAGCTCACTGATAGGCGGCTGGGCAGTTGTAAGGGCCAGATAGCTGCAGAAGATCAGCAGAAGGCTGAGGCAGAGGTGGTTCCGGCAGACAGACATCATGGCGGCAGCTTTCAGAGCGGACTGAGCTGCCGCGTCAGATGCAAGCGGTCTTTTATGGCTCCACTGAGAGCTGCGAGCGACCGAGCGAGGGGAAGAACAATCTGTGCACGTGAGGGATTCACATCCAGATAGGGGGTATTCACCAGGTAGCAGAAAGAAACTACGCTACAGATGAATCTGCGACCTATGCGCCTATCTCTGATAGATAATACCTATGTTACAGAGTATTTCAATTTTGTGAATATATTCGGTTATTCCTTCTTTTGTAAAAGCATATAGCATACATATACATATGTATGTTTTCCTCATATGATATCTTACGACCTTAATGTGCTCTTTCTAACTATAAACAAACAAAAATGTGTTTGATTTACTATAAAATTCGTATCTTCGACATTTTCTAACCATTTTAATATGTACATAGCTTATTTTGTTGAGAATTAGTGCCTCTAAAGAACTAAAGTCTAAAAATGGGAACATTCACATATGTACAAAAAATACAATACTATACACAAATGGCTCAACTCATCTTTAGCTCCATCTTTAGGTACAGCAATTGTATTGAAATTGTATCACACAATTTTCTTTTCAACTCATCAATTTTTTAGGATATCGGCGCTGTAAATGACGAGTGAAAATTATAAAAGTGCGTAAAAGACTCCAAAAGGTGGATTCCAGGCCTGAAACCGAATTAATGTCTCGTGAAAAGTACTACATCATTGTCGCACAGCGTTATCAAAGGGAATTATTTAAAAGCATAAGGTACTTCTTTTATCATTTCGTAAAGACCCATTCAAAGGTATCGTTGTATTAAATTTACGAATACTAAAGTTCTGTTCGTTAACAATACTATAACAATAACCGAAAAGAAGAGCAACCCACTGAGAGGACTACATATTTTTCAAAAAAATCGATGTATATTTTGATAAAATTAAAATTTAGCTACAAAACGAGTTGAAGATAATCTGTGTCAAGGGGAGCTGCTGCGTCGTCGCCGCTTGTGTCGCTTGTGGCTCTTCTTGGGCGATCGTGGTTGGGTCTGGCGCGACTCATCCCGCTGCTGGCGATTCCGGCGATTTTTGCGGCTGCTGGAGCTACGACTGCGACTGCTTCTTGACCTGCTCCTGCTCTGGCTGGGGCTTCGTCGCCGCCTGGGACTGCGACTCCTGTGCCGGCTCCTGCTCCGCTGTTTCTGGCGGTGGCTTTGCGTCTGGCTCTGACGCACGCGCTGGCTGCGGGGGGAGGCGCGACTCTGGCTGCGTCGTCGCCGCTGTTTCCTGGCACTGGCAGACACCTCCTCGACGGCTCTGCGCTTCTTGCGCCGACTGGAGCTGCGGCTGGACTCGCTGCTGGTGAAGCTGCCACTGCTCCTGCTCCTGCGGTGGGTCTTTCGGTGGCGCGAGGCTTTGGAGGCGCCAGTGGGCGTAGGCGAGGCGGCGGGCACCAACTGGACATCGTCATCGTCCGATAACAGCACGGCGGATGGAGGTGCGGAAACAATCGGTTTCTGAGGAGGAGCTGCGGTCTGCAATGGTGGCGGGGGCGGCGGCGGTTTGCTGGTGAAGGTATTCGTGCTATCGTCGTTCAGCAGATTGTATTTCTCCAGATCGCCGCCGTCTTCCTCCTCCTCCTCATCCTCTTCCTCCTCGTCGTCGTGGTGGTCGTTCCCCGGCTTCTGCTCCTCCTCCTCATCCTCATCGTCGTCAGGTCCGAAGTAAGTGATGGGTATGGAACGCACGGACTCATTGGACTCGTTGTCGCTGTCTCCCGCGGCAGCACCACCGGCCTCATTGGGGGGATTGGACTTCGAGCTGAGAACAGCAGAACTGGCCACAGAGCCGCCTGAAACACCTGAAGCACAGCGATTACATTAGCAGCTGAAGGGTACTTAGTTCAAGCCCTCATGGCGCTTACCCTTGATCTGATTGAGGAAGGCCATCGCCTTGCGCTTCCTCTCCAGCTGCAGCTGCTTCTCCTTGGAGACCATGCCGTTCAGCTTATCGCGGGCAATCAGCGCCAGCTTGTCCTTGACCCGCTCCTCTGCTGCAGATAGATGGGAACGATAAGTAATCTTTTTTTATTGGATATCTCGTCTTGGGAAATACTCACCCTGTCGCAGATCCTTCTGCGGAGAGATGGGAGCGGTCCTCTGGCTTCTAGCCAGCAACTGCGTCTCCACTTGCTTAATGGCACGCTGCACACTGTCCGGCATGCCACGGACCTGCTCCTGGCTACTGGCCGCGGCCACAGGGCCAGCCTTCACCTCATCTTCGTCGCTGGCCTCCTGGGTCAGAGCAGCCGGAAGCGGACCATGCTCGTCGCGGCCGCGTATGGAGAAGCAAACGGGAGCTGTAGGAGGAGCAGAGAAATCTGGAATCTAGAATCTGGCATCATTCTCCTCCAATGGGCTTACCCTTATCTGCTGCGTTCCCTGCCGCGGCTGCTGCTGCAGCTCCTCCAAAGCTAAGTCCCTTCTTGCTCATGAGCGCTGCCGCCACGGCAGCCGCCTTGCGCGTCTTCTCCTCCTTGGAGGCTGCATCCACGTCGTTGGTGACCTTGTACAGGTAGTAAGGATAGAACTCGTTCTGCGGCAGCAGGAAACTGAACCGCTCTACGCTCTTCGTGCGCAGCGTCTCCTCAAACTGGCGTCCGTTTTTGATCACGTACGTGGCCGTCTTATCGATGATTGTCCTGAGGCTCTCCTCGGGCACGGGAAAGGTTAGTACCGGCTCGGGTGCTGGCGGCTCCTTTTCAGCCTTTTTTTCTTTCTCCTTCCCAGACGCCGGCTTCGAAGCAGACTCCTCTTCCCCCGGCTCATCCTCGCTCTCCGAACTATAGTTTTGGGCCAGGGCCAGAGCACTCGTGTTCTTCAGAAGCTCCACTTGCGGCGGCGCATCGTTGGCGTTCTCCTCCTCGGGCACCGGAGAATCAGTCTCCTCCGCCTCGTGGGTGAAGGTGCTGCCGTTGTAGCGGATCAGGACGGGAGTGAACTCCCCCTGCTGGCTGTGGCCCTCCGACCTGCAGCTGGGAGTGGGTGATTCCGTGCCTCCGGAATGCTGCGAGTTGGTGGTGCTCAGCTCGTCATCGAGCACCGTCTGCAGGGGCACGCCCTTGATTTTGCTGATCAGCTGCGTGTAGGCGCAGTTGGCCGAGGGCTTGTACTTGATGGTGGGCACCATGATGACCACCTGGCCGGACGTGCTAGTGCCTGCCCCTGTGCCTGTTCGCTGGCCATGGCTCTCCGGTGTGGAGCTGCAGCTGGGCTCGGCTTCGACGTTGGTGGCGCTCTCCGGCGTGGGGGCAAACTTGGCCTCCTTGATGGCTGCTAGGAGGTGACGGTAGTAGGGCTGCAGGTGGCCGCCCTGCGTGAGGAAGTCGAACTGTGAATTGTTGGCCTGCTTGGCCTTGATCAGGATCTCCATTTGGGCGCCCTGGGTGGCTATAAAGCGAGCCGTCTTTTCGATGATGGCATGTTGCTTCATAGTGTCGGGCTGGTGGCAAAATATTAAAGATATATAATATGTATTCGTGTTGGAAGGTGAGGCATTCGTTACACTCACCACCTGCATCCCCGGGGGCAGGTCCAGGAGCAAGGTGCGCGGCAGGACAAAGGGCAATTCGTTTTCCTCAGAGGCCCCCGGGGAAAGCGAGAGCGGCACAGTCGTAGAAGAGGCAGCTCCAGCAGCAGAATACGCCACGCCCTGGCCATCGTACTGGAAGCCCACCTGGCTGTAGTTTCCGCCAGAGGTCTCCTGCTGCAGCCGCTTGAGGTCCTCCTCTGCGCGGAAACAAGAGGGAGAGAAGCACACAAGGCAGAGAGAAACGTTAGAGCGGGTGAGAGGAGGGACTAGGACTAGCGTCAAGAGCGCGTCTGTAGCCCGCTGACTCGAGTCAAGGCGAGCGTGAGAGAGCGAAAGAGATTGAGAGAGAGAGAGTACACGGGAGCGACGACGGGAGAGCATGGTCTAGAGCGGAACAGACAGCTTGAGTGTGGGAAAAATTAAGGTTCTTTTCCCCAGAATGATTTCGATGGCAATGACACTGCAGTGGCGACGGCGGCGGTGATCTGGTACCTGAAATAAAGCTATAATCTATCAGACTGTAAGGAATTCGTATTTACCTGCGCGGGCGACGGGGCGGCAACACCAACGACGGATGCTCTCTCTTTTCATATTCGAATTCGAGTTTGGATTGGTTTTTGTGGCTTAGGTTCTACATACATATATACGTTTCTATATTGTATTTTTGAGGGGTTTCGGTATCTTGATTGGCTTTTGTCTTGATTTACCATTTTCGGGTATTCTTGATTGATTTCTTGATACTACTTGGAATTTTTTTGTTTTTTGAAAAGACAAGGCGCATTTTAAAGGCGCGCTCCAGGCAGGGCAGACTTACCTTGCTGCAGACGGAGCTCCTCCTCGTTGTTGTACAGGAATAGATAGCGCTCCTCCTCGCACAGCTGCTCGGCGCGCTGCTCCTCGGCACTAAGGTATTCCAGGCGGTTTCCGTAGCCCCCAGGCGGTGCTTCATAGGGGGCCAGATCGCAGAGGGCGCCACGCACATCGTATCTATATACATATATATATCGTATATATATACATATACATGAGTGACGTGTGTGTGGATGGGTGTGTGTTTTGTGCCAAAAGAAATCAAGCAGAATGATATTGACAAAAAGAGAGAGAGAGAGAGAAAGATAGAGAGAGAAAGAGAGACATTATCAGTGACATCCAGGACGATAGGGACGCGGCGCGGCAGAAAATCGAAAATCATCGGAAACAAATCGGACACGATCAAACCGCCCTTATAGATATTTTTTAAAATCGATCAAGTTATTTGTTTCCCATCGATTCACGATTATATAAATAATATGTTTACATATATATAATATAATAGAGAGGTTAAGAAATCGGTTTATAGCTAGAGATCGTTCATACATACCGCTCCGGTGGCTAAAAAGTTAATCGGTTTACATTTAAGATTGGTCAAAGAATTACAGATTCAATAATTGTTTTGTTTTGGTTTCGTTTTTTTTTTTTTGTATGGTAAGAGATACAGTTTGAGAAGCACTGAAAAGAGCTGTTATTACAATGGTGTGTATGCGTGTGTGTTTCTGTGTGGGTGTTGGTGGGTGGAGTTTGTGTGGGTGGGGTGGGTGTTACAGTACAGTACAGTACAGTACAGTTACAGTCCGCGGTCTGAGTCAATCCTGAGCCATATTCTGTCAAAATTTTAGGGTATGCTGTGGGTCGTCAGCTAGTCCATAGGTACGCATAGTTGCGCGTGTTTTTGTGTGTGAATGTGTGTGGGTGGGTTTGTGTGTGTAGATGGATTGTATGGGATTGTGGGATGTATGTATTGATAATCGTACAATTAACGCTTAGACAACCCCCAATTATTAACCTGTCTATCTTGAGATTTACGTCGCCCATCCAGGGTATCAGCTGCTTGCCATGGTCTAGTTCGCGGGCCTTCTCGTCATCCCGGAATATCTTGCACGCGTAGCCGAAGACGAGCAGCTCCAGGGGCGGCTGGCGTGTGTCCAGTATCGTCGCACAGTTGCCGTTGCTGGCCCCCACCGACAGTCCGGCGGGAGCAGCTGCAGCGGCTCCAGTCCTGCGCAGAATGCCACCAATGCTGCCGCCACCGGCGGAGCGCACATTGTAGGGCATCATTTGGCTGCAGGGCCACTTCCTCTGCAACTCCAGCACCGTCGCTGGGTCTGGCTCTGGGTCCGGCTCACTCTCACTCTCTCTATCCTCTTTCTTTGGCTGGCTCTCACACACACACACTTGGTCAAACACTTGGAATTATGTGATCTGGGGCAGCAGCACGTTGCATTATTTTGCCGATGGACGCGTGTGGCTTGTGGATATTCGTATATGTATGTATGTATATTTTTTGATGTGCGAATAAACACTGCATTCAGTTCTGCAATTATCGAAACAATATACGGTCTGACCCCCAGAAATATACCGAAATATACCGTATAATTTTCAAATGTAGTCAGATCCGAAAAAAGTGCTAGCAAACAGAATCAGGGTTGATATTCGTATGAAACCGATAAAAAATGTTTGATAGGGTCAGTTCGAAAGTAGTACTCAGACACCAAACAAACACGCCGATATATGCTAGAAAAGTATTTCATGGTATTTGTGGTTTTTTTTTCAGAGTCCCTAGTGTTTTAAATGAAATATAATTAGAACTGAGGTTGTGAGCAAACAGTGAAAAAAAAACCAAACTAGCTATACGGTGAATTTTGCGACGACGACACCATGAAATTAATAAAGTGTTATGAAATTTAGAAGATAAATATGGAATGACAAAAAAATATTTTATTGCATTTCTGTTCAGTAACAACGAATTTATCCAATATTGCGGTGCCTTATCTGTGGATTGTCGATTTCCAGCGCTGCAGCGTCCACAAATAATACATTCCTGCTTGCTTTACTACAAAATTCGAATTTTTAAAATTGTCAAAATTGAGCTGACGGTATATTGCTACATATCGGTATATTTCCCTTACTGTTCCTACTGTTTGTAGATGTGGAAAAACATCGATGCTTGGAGATGCTTTTCGATGTTTTTAGAGAAAATAACTCAGAACTGGCGTCTACATTATAAAAAAGTGGAGTTATTGAGTTTTGGCTGCTGACAAGTGCTTTTGTACATAAATTTGATTTATTTAATTTTATTAATATGATCGAGCAAGAATTGATGCTGCTTTATGTGGCAGAGCAAGATACCATAATGATGAGTTTTTATTTTAACGATTATATGTATATTTCCACCTTTTTTTTCTCAGGTTTACGCGCCACAATTTAAAGTTTGATCTGATAGTTTTTGCTGTTAGAGTGGTGAAAAGATTGAAATATTCTGTAAATCGGACAAGCGCAACTTAAACGCTACCATAACTCAGCGTTTTGCCACCTCCAGGTCCCCTATGCTTCCCCATATAAACGAAACTCAATAACTCAAGCGTAGTGTATGCAGACTATGAATAGGCTATAAAGGTAAATCTAAAAACATTGACGTTTGAGAAAAACATCGATATTCACAGCGTACAGCGTTAAGCTGTTCTCGTGGAAAATAGAAAAAGAAAGGAATCCAAAGGGAGAAAGCCTGGTACAACTACAGAGTTCTGTCTGAGGAAAAGGTTAGGCATCTTTGCAATATTTTTTTACTCAAGGAATTCGGTGTATCCTGCAAATCCGTCCAAGTGGCGGCATAACTGAAGCTGAACAACCTTTTGTACCTACACGCAAACACGCCAAGCATTATGAAATTTGAACCTCCTCAAGGGGCTCCTCAATCTTCTGAGATAGCACTGATACTTGGCCTTATGACTGCAAAATAGACAGAGATAGCGATAAATTTTCTTTGGTTTAAGTAGTTAGTTGAAGCCAAATTGTACTCAGAAGTTATGCGGCATACAGATCAGATCGGCGGTGGAGCTATGTAGCAAATGTGTAGTTACCGTGTTGTTGCCATGTAGAAAAATAACATTTTTTACCTTTTTTTAAACCTTGTTTTAGACATAATAAATTAAAAGAGAGTAATTAAAAGTAGACAAAATGTTTTATTGGGTCTTTTTCATGCTCTCAGCTAATTAAAATTGCCAAATATCGTGGCAATATTTGGCTTACGTTTTTACCTACATTTCATACTCAGTTACGTATACAAATCTTACATTCCAGATCAAATTTACGGTCAACAATCAGTCAGTTGTGGCTCTTCGGTTCATTTTCTATCCTAGATATATTCAATCTGTTAATGGAATTTCTAGGTATTATTATTATGACAAGACCAGTAGGATTTTGTGGAAGAAACCTATATGTATAGGCTTTTAATGAAAATAATCACTTTGGAGGGTTTCTATATCCAGAATCCTGTAAGGCGTAACTGTTGCTTTCACAAAATTTTGAGATCTCCTTTTGGCAATGCAGGACCTTCGTATGGGATATGCTTTGGGTACTTCCTGCTCCATTTCACTTCACCTACTACTTTTGAATTCTTGAGGATATTCATATCTCAGGCGACAGTGCTCTGTGAGATATGTATAATGTTAAAATCCGAAAGCCACGATCCCCGTTTGCATTCAGCAATCCAATCCCCTAAAGACAGAGTCCGAGACAGGAAACGGAACGAATTTCACGGTGAACAGACATTAAACAACTACAAATATATATTCTAGGTGCGATTGACACAAATAAAAAAATAGCTATCTTTCCGTAATCTAGATGATGATACACAATTGTTGATTATAAATTAGGCTATGGTTACTATTCGATCTATGGCTAACTTATGGACTAAATTGATGATTGATGAGCAGGGGCATGATTTTTCTGTGGGGGATGGGAGAAGCCTTAGACTAGGTGAGCAGCACGGTGAGGGCGTCAAGGAAGCGAGTGAGGTCGCTTTGACGAAGCTGGACAATCGATGGCTCGAAAAAGTCCTGCAGTAGGGTGGTCTTGCTCTTCTGGGCCGCCTGCTCGAAGGCCTTGCCAAAGAAGTTCTTGGGCGAGTCCTCGCGAACGGGGGCAATGCCCACCAGCAGGCACATGCCCTGTGTGGCATCGAGCGGGCAGGTGGCGATCAGCGGCAGGTCCGGGGCAACGCGTGCCCTGCTGGTGGCCACATGGCCGCGCAGAATAAACTTTGCCAGCAGGCCCAGGGCGTACGGATAGGAGAAGAAGGCATGCTCCTCCTGTAGCACATAGTAGAAGAAGGAGCCAGCCGAGTGCACCTGCCGGGCCTCCAGGCTGCTCTGCACCTGCCTGAAGATGGCTGCATGCAGCAGCTTGGCATTGTCGATACCCGCCCCGAGAAGCTGCTTGTGCTGTCGGTTCAGGGCGTCGGATGCCTCCATGAAGCAGTCCTCGGGCGTTTTGTGCTTCTTCACCGACTCCATGATGGCCAGCAGGGCGTAGACGTAGTCAGCGGCCGCGTAGCGGCTGCGGTAGCCATAACTCAGGGTGAAAGTGCCATAGACGATATCGGGGATGTCGTACTTCTCGGCCAGCCGCTCCACCATCGAGTAAAACTCCTTGCGCAGCACCAGGTCCATGGAGCTGTATGTTTGACGCGCATGCACCAGCGGCAGACCCATCTCCAGGAGCAGCTCGTGGAGTCGCTTCTCGCCGCGGAGCGTCCACAGTTTCAGCTGGCAGGAAGCGTAGCGGGAGTACCTGCAAGAGGAGTACGAGGTACCTGCATTAGGATCAGGAGACTCAACTCTGCTCCGTAGACCTACCTCATGGAGTCGGTCACCGGCCAGTGCCGGTACAGCACCAGATGCAGGTCGTTCTCGAAGCTGATCTTGGAGGCACTCATAGTGTTCTGGTCGTTGGTCTTGTTCGTGAGGCGGGAGACGTGCGACTGGATCTGCTCCAGCTCCAGGGTGTAGGCCCCGCTCTCGATCTTGCCCAGCAGTAGCTGCTCGCTGATGCCCACGATGGCCCACCAGAGCAAGTCCATGTTGTCCTTGGACAGCTTCCAGGCCAGCTCGAAGATAAGCAAAGCCGTGGACCGACCATAGTAGCTGAACTGCGTATACTCGAACATGATGCGGTCCCGCTCCGACTCCCACTGACGGCGGGCGCGCTGTCGAAGGATGCGCTGCTCGTGCCGCTCCAGACGGGTTAGCTTAGGTCGCCCTGGGGCACGCTGTGCACTGTCCTCATCTCCGTCCGAATCGCCAGCACCGCTGTCGTTGTGTACCTCCTCATCGTCCTCCTCGCCAGACTGGTCCTGGTCTTCATCCTCTTCGTCAGAGTCGTGAAAAATGGTCTCGAATGCGGGAATGTTCTCCTCCAGAGCGGCATCGCCCAGTATGCACACCTGTCGATCGCTATAGATGTTGCAGACGTCCAGCGGCCGATGGGCATCGCAAATGAAGAAGGTAACATCCTCCGCTGGCTGCAGAAGCTCGACGATATCCACGCAGCCGCCGCAGTTGACCAGCAGCACGTACTTGACGTCGCCTTGGTGCTCGCCATACGCGCGTCGTAGACCCGTGATGCCCATGATGGGGACCACCGTGTAGAGCATGTGGTCATACTGGAAGAGAGCCTGTAGGATCTTACTTGCGCAGATGGCGTCAATGTCGTAGTTGACGATGATGAGGATGCGCTTGCCCACCAAATGCCTGTAGAAGTCATTCTTCAGGTCCTGGATGAACATCTTTCCGCGTCCAGCAACAAAAGCAACAAAAACTGTCACGCAAATCGAATGGCAATCGTGTGCGATCCCCTTTTCTGATTGCTCCGGCTGCTTTGGATATGGGTATTGTTTTGGTTGGTGTGGCGGCTCCTAGTTGGCCGTAGTGTGATGCATTTTGCGCGTTTCTTTCGTTTTGTTTGCACTATTTGCGGGTTTGCAAAATGTCGCAGTGTGACCACAACTGGTTCAAAAACGCGGGAAACAGCTGGTTGCCCAGGTGTGACCAGCCATGCATAACGTTGGAGTGCCACAGAATAGCCATTCGCGTGTCTGCCTTCCGAATTTCTGAATTTTTCTGCACACGCTGTGATTGTTTTGGAAAATATACGGAAAAAATGGCCAAGAACAACAAAAAGAAGCTGTTTTCACAGCGCCTTGTCTGCTCCCGCATGAACTTCCTCTACCAGGCGGCCCACCTTATGGCGGAGGGCAGCCACAACACCCTCGGCGCCTACTATGGGAAGCTCTGCCGGAATGTGGGCACCAAGGCCATAATGCACATGTAAGTGGCACCACCAATCCTAGCTGAGACCCTTTTTCATAACAATCTGATCTCTTTTTGATTAGGGCTCCGGCGCTGAAGCGAACGCTGTGCAAGCGCTGCTCCCTGCCCCTCATTCCCGGAGTCAACACGAACCTGACTGTGCCGCAGAAGAAGGAGCAAACAGTACCAGCAGCAGAAACAGTAGCAGACCCAAAGGCGTGCAAGAAGCGCCATCGTCGACAACGCAGAAAGAAGGGAGCGGTGCTGAATGCTAAAGCCCAGCCAAAAGCAAGAACCGTGGACGAGCTCACGCCGCTTCAACTGCAGTGCCCTCTCTGCCAGGGTCGTCGTCGCTTTGTTGTGGACAGTCAACGCGAGTGCTGGATAGAGCAACCGCAGGCCCTGGTCGAAGTGATCGACATAGAAGCGGAGGAGGAGGGACAAGAGACGCAGGCACAGCCACAATCACAAGCACAGTGATAAGACACAGCCCACTTATCGTCGGCTTATCGCAGCCCTCTGGGCCTCGATAGCCATCTATCTGTCCGATCGTTAGTCGGTCGCGCCATGCTGAGCTGTAGACACTTGATTGGTCGTTTTCTGGTGCGACGGCAGGCCAGCACCCAGGCCCGCCTGGCCAGTCCTAGCATTGTGGAGATCGACGAGGCTGACGGGCAGCGCCTGAAGTACCCCCAGGTCTGGTTGCGGGACAACTGCCAGTGCACAGACTGTTTCCATGCGGCGACGCGGGCACGCAAGAGCAACTGGGAGCGCGGACCACTCCACGTGGGCGCCCAGCGGGTGAGCTACAACGAGCAGCGCCAGCAGCTTCAAATCCACTGGCAGGACAATCACAAGAGCGTTTACGACCTGCAGTGGCTGAGGGAGCGGGACTTTGGGGACGCGTCCAGGCATAGGTACTTGCAGGAGGTATATCGACCGCCTGTCCAGCTGTGGGGCAAGGCGCAGTTCGAGGAGGTACGCCAAGAGTTTCTGTACCAAAATGTGCTCGACCGGGACGACGTGCTGAAGGCGTGGCTGGAGGCCCTGGCTGTGCAGGGATTCGCTCTGCTCAGGGATGCGCCCGACGACGTCAATGTGGCCCGGCGCCTGGCCGAGAGGATTGGCTACATCAAGCGCACCACCTACGGGTGAGTCCCAATCTCCAGACATGCAAAATCTACTGATAATTTACTTCCCATTCATCCGCTGCGATTCAGGGACGTCTTTGAGGTAAAGTCGAAGCCGAATGCGGGTAACTATGCCTACCTGATGGTGCCCCTGCCACTGCACACGGACATGCCCTACTACGAGTACAAGGCGGGCATCAACATATTGCACACCCTCGTCCAGTCGGAGTCGGCGGGTGGGGCCAACACGCTCGTGGACGGCTTTCACGTGGCCGCTGAGATGCGGCGCCTCTATCCGCAGGAGTTCGAGGTCCTGCGCTCGGTGCCCGTCAACTGGTACGACATCGGGCACGACGGGGACCAGGCGCGACCCTTCCACAGCCTGTGGCGGGCGCCTGTTATCTGCTTGGATGTGGATGGCCAGGTGGTGCGCATCAACCAGAACACCACGAAGCGGGACAGCCGCTTCACGGTGCCTCTGGAGCAGGCGGTAGCCTGGTACGAGGCCTACGATAGGTTCCTTCGTCTGGCCCACGACGAGATCGTTGAGTTCAAGACGCGGCCTGGCGACGTGTTCGTGTTCAACAACCTGCGCATGCTCCACGGCCGCACCGCATATGAGGACTCGCCTCAGAACAAGCGCCATTTGGTTGGCGCCTACGTGGACTGGGACATCATATATTCGAAGCTAAGGACCCTGCGCTTCCCCCAGGCCCACGAATGATCCCCATAAACAGTACGCCCAGCAGTTGGGACGGACACCAAAATGGTTAACATTTATTATTAAACTAGAACGAACATATGTAACATTATTCGTTTTCCTGGCGGCTGCAAAAGAATTGTATTAGAGATCTACCGTCCAGTAGGTTTTAAAATTTGGGATCACTCACCGTTGGACCGAAAGACGGAAAATAATCGCGTCCCAACGAATTTCATTTTGATGATAGTCTATGTTTGCCACATCTGGGAGGGCGTAGTGCAGGACGTTGCGACCGTTGTACCTGCGGTGGAAGCGGCGTTCCAGAATCGTGTTAACCACCAGTATTCCCAAACTGATGCCGACAGCAACAGAAACTGAAGGCCAAGATATATCAGAGAAGCTGAAGAATTTGCAGTCGTGGAGAGGGGACTCCGGTTTAGTGTTTTCAACGAACAGTCGAAACAAAGACTCCTTAAAATATTCAAACATCTTCGAAGTAGTTGATTTGCACTGAAAGTATATTTTAAAATTTATTCAAATTTTAGAGTATTATAGTTTTGTAAACTTTTTTTTCAATTCCAATTAAAAAAAAAAATTTGTTGTTCTTACCTTCAGGCCGTTTTGATTGGATATGTGCTCCTAACGAAGTTGCTAGGAAGCTATAAATTGTATGGCATCGCCTACTTTAACTGGTAAACCCTTTCTTTTGAGCGAAAATATGAATCGGGGCCTGTTTAAAGATTAGCAGCAGCAGGCTCTGTCATGACAACGCACATGCTGCGTGCAGCAACACACCGACACGAATGCTGCCAGCCTGCTGCTGACCCGTTTAGACAGGCCTTAAAATCATGTATTTTATTATTCAATCAGAAATATACTGGTACAGAACTGCGTCTCTGCAGCCTTAAATTTGTGTGAGATTAGAGTGCCCGTTTATACATATGTACATATATGTAGTTCTATATGAAAAGCATGTGGTTAATTTCATTAACTTAGAAAAGAAAACATATTAAAATAACCAAAAGTAACATTTTTCGGTATTTTTTGTAATTATTATAGTCATGTTTTCCATTACTATGGCCCGCAGTCCACTGGGGGATGCCCTCATGGGTGTCCACAATGGCTCCAATGTCAATGTCCACGAACTGGCAGCTCCTGGAGGCGATGTACTGCAGAGAAAGAGAGAATTTGAAGACAGGAAGTGGGCAACTATTGAATGGGACTATCTCGCCAATTAAGGACTTGAAGCTACGATTGATTTTGTTCGCTCTTGGCTCCTTCACTTAGCTTACCTGCCGCTGATCGTCCAATTCGCGTCTTTCAGATCCTGCGGCCGCTTCAGCGGCCCGCCCACGACTCGTTGTCCGCGCGCCTTCAGCAGGTGGGCGCTCATGGCACTGTCCACGCCGCCTGACTTGACTAAAAAAAATTTTTTTAATTAAAGTTAGTATTTATATTTTCTTGGGAGTATGCGGGTATGCGGGAATGCGTAAAATTTCGATATAAAACAAGAGCCAACGTTTGCGGTTAATCTCGTACAAATCTAAACTTTTTTCTGTTGTTTCATATAGTCATATAAGAAATACTAAGCCCGCGAATTTTGATTTTAATCATCGATGCACAAGAATAGTTGCAAAATAATATCGGTATTTTTGTGCGACATGTAAAACAAACTCGGCGGTAAAATTCTATTATTTTGAAAATAATAAATTGTACAGCGCGCCAGCAAGTGAGAGCTAAATATCTTTTGTGAGAGAAATATTACATGAAAATAGTATACTATTTATACAAAGAATATGTGGATATTAAGATTTTTTAAAGAAATTTAACGCAATGTCCTATTTCAATTGCTGTTCTAATATGTCCGAGCAGCTGATTTCATCCAGCTGATTCAGTGTCGTGGATGTAATACCAAATACCATCGCCCGGTATTTTACAGAAAATACAGCGCTAGTGCTTTTGCTTAACGAAACGGCCATTTTGAATTCAATAGTCGGCTGAGAAGAATTTTGGCAAAATATACAAAGGTAATAATAGATCTACTAAATTATAGTATACAAAAAAAAATATTGTTCAAATTGGCATCATAGTCGATGTCGATAAGTCATTCAAGTGCACGAGGGTCTGCTGATAGAAGGATTGCGCGTATTTTTACGGATTCAGTGTGCTCCTCCGGCGGTGTTTTTACGGTATCTACAGCTTTCTCGGTCACTCTGGTGCGTGTTTTTACAGTTAGTTCGCTCGCCATTGTCGCCGCGTCTGGTTTATTCTGAGCAGTGGAATTTATCGAGTGCGTGCCAAAAATTTCGTGTAAGCTCCTCATTCAAAAATATTGCCAATTTTTTTCAAGTGCGTGTGTGGCCTGCGTTCATGGCTGTGTGCCACGTGTGTTTTGGGGCAACAAGCCCTGTACCAAAGGAGTCCCACAAGAGGGAGAGAAATGCAGAAATCGCCGCTGTTTTCTTATTGCATTCTCTGCTCGTCCGTTTGTTTATCCTGTTTCTGAGTTTGTTTTTGGCGGAAATGCCGCTCTATGCCGCTGTCCGTGAATGTTTGTGTTTGCATGTGTGTGTGCTGTCTTTCAAAAAGGCGCCCAAATTATTTCTAGTTGGTAGATCTGATCCTACACTCGTCTGTATAAGCATATATATATACATATATGTATGTATATTCCCGATCGTAAGATCTGTCAATCCCTCTGCTAGATTAATATGAATATTTATCCAGTTTCCTTAGCTCAAGAGCAGCATTGGTAGTGTCCCGTCCGGAATCGTGTTTGTGATCTTGCTGTACATTTTCCCGTTCCTTAAGCATCCACAGTCGAAACGATTCTATCTTGACTGTGTTCGCGCGAACAAATTCGACTGTGGATGGCCTGCTTTAAAGCAAAATTCCGCAGCTTTTTTCTGCAAATATTTTATTAATTGATTTACGATATCCCCACAAATAGTGTAATTTATGTAGTAATTTTACTATTTGATCCCCTAAGACATCAAGGCAAAACTTTATGAACTATTTTTAAGCACTAAGACTATATTAGCACATATGTATGCACATCTGTATGTACATATGTATGCTTGTAAGGTACGCGATTGACTAAATATTTTCCTATTTATACCCACTTAAAACCTTACTTTAAAACAATGAGTATGGCAAAAGTCTCTGCTGCTGCGCTGCCGTGCACGGACAGTATAAAAAGCAGTAAGCCTTCGTGTGGCTTCGGCAATGCGACTTAGGCTTTTGCTATCTCACCTTTTCCAGTTTAAATAAACCGAATTCTCCCGCAAGCTTGTTCGGGACAACTTGAGTGTATGTGTGCCGAGCACTGCACTATGGTCCCAGAGACCCCTTTTGTTGGCCAAAATTAATAACTCGCGAACGAAAATATATTTTTTTTTTGGTTATAAATGTATAATAGATATAAAAATGGGCAGGGCACCGCCTTTTTATTATTAGGGCATATTTAAATTACCCTAATTGCCCTTATTAAGCTTTCAAATGCAAATTTGAAACATTTGTGGTTATGACCAGTTTTCATTATAGCTTGATTCATTTTGAACGACTCACTTTAACATACATATAATTACGAAGACCCCACAATTACTAGATAAAGTTCACAATACAAAAGACGTAGCCCAAGCTCGACTGATTGAAATTCATAACAAAAATTCATCAACAAATCAGTTAATGGTTTTTTTCCAATTTATCAGAGCTGGGTTGCAAAGCAGATTTGCCGAATGTGGCGCCATCTATACAAATTTCTGGTACGCAACTTTGATTGTCATTTTTTTTCCAATGCAGAGTGAAAAATACCACGTTGTTTTGTTATCTTTTAAAACTGAGGTTTTGGCCAACAAAAGTAGTCGTTGGGACCATGGTGCACTGTCTTAAAACTAGACTTAAACTTAAATTACGATTTCCTAGCATAGCCTACATTTGCAGCACACATTTGTATACAAAAAACGTATTTTGGGAGGGAAACTCGTTGTCTTTCAACAAACTATGCCAACTGTCGGTTTTTTTAAATTAACAAAATCTTTAAGATTTAACCGTAACTGAAGGGGATCTTACGATTCCGAGTGTATAGTTTTTTATATGTACATATTTCCCATCTTATCCAGAGTAAAACCTTTGAGTAGCCAGGGCCATAGCCAGCCCGAGCATCCAGCAGGCTCTCATTCTCGCTTGCATATTCAAATATTCAAATTTAATCAAGCTCAAATGTCAGTGGCAATTTCTCAAAACGAATTACAGACTGTCCAAAAAAGTGCGGAAATGTAAATACGGAAATGTATCGACATGCCGCACACGCAGAGAGATAGAGAGAGAGAGAGAGAGAGAGAGAGAGAGAGAGAGAGAGAGATGAAAAGTCATTTTCCCTGGGGCACAGCATATGAAATATTGACTGCCATTCCATTTCATTCGCACTGGAGCTAATTACTGTGCGGAGAGTTTTATTAAATTAAAAAATGTCTGCTTGGGACTGGGACGAGGACGAGGGTCCCCCGTCGCTCGATCCTAACCACTCGGGGCCACATGTCGTGGTCCCCTGATCCGGAGTGGGCGAAAAAGGCAATTAGCCTGGCCAAAAGCGAGCCGTGGCAGAGCAGGCGGGTCGGGGCGGGTCGGGTCTGGGACGAAAGCAAAGCAGCTAATTAAAAATTACACCAAATACAATCAAGAAAGCGGCTCAAGGAAGTGGCCAAGATGGAGCAGTCGACATGAGAGATGAGACATTCGGGCCAGGGATCAAAATTTTGTAGCGTTAATTGCCGGCCAAGTCCCGACTGACTTTGCGCTGACCCAAGCCATTGCCGTGTCCGTGCGTCCAAAGATGGGCGTGAGGCTTGAGTGGCGTCACGAAGAGTCGCAAAAGTTTCTGGCGACTGAGACCACGTTTAGCGTAGAACTCAAGAAAAGTTTCAAATTACGTAGAATGGTTATCGATTTAAGGCATTTATCCGTTATATAATGATTTTGAACAGACTTTCATCACATAAAAACTTAGCGAAATTGCTTGAAAAAGAATTGTAGTTAACTTTGAAAACCCTCACTGATTCCCGCAGTCGTGATCGTGATTGGGACACTTGTCACACTTTCCTCCCTAATTGGGGGGCGTTTTTACGAGATAGAGAAAGACAGGCCCCCGCCCATGTCCACGCTGCTGATGGCCTCAGCTGTCAGTCTGTCAAAACGTGTAGCGCACTTTTTGGGGACTCCCACTCCAAGCCCCAGCCATGGGAGGGTGCGAAAGTTAAACAAAGAAAAAGAAAGAGAGAGAGAGAGAGAGAGAGGGAGAGAGAAAGAGAGGCAGAAGTTAAGCGATTAGACAGGGTCTGAGAGACCAATGCAATTGCAGGCGGAAGCAATTAGAGAAATGGAGCGAGGAGGGATGACACAGCACAGCAAATGTCAACGGAAGCCAAAAACCGGAACCGGAAATAGTTTTGCTGGCCAAAAGCAATTACACAAAGAGCGCGGCGCGTGAAATGAAAAAACATGTACAAAAAACAAAACATTAATCAAGCGTACAGAAATGGTAGCGGAGCGGAGGTGCTGCAAAAATATGACAAATGATTGCCCCCATAATAAAATGATCGCTGGAGCAAAGAGAGTGGAGAAAGAGAGTGGTAGAAAGCAGGAGAAGCGGGCTATGCGAAAGTTTTCGTTTTTCATTTTCATTTCCATTTTGGTTTTGCTTTCCCTCGGGGCTCCATCTTCAGCTCTCAATTCACATTCATCCCCTTCGCACACTCACACACACATACAATGAAAGCTTAACAAGTTGAAATTGTTTTTCCGCTGCCATTTCCCAGGCACAACCCCAAAAACTCAAACTCCTTTTAGAAAATCTTTTTTTTTTTGTTTTTTTAGGTGCTTTTGCCTTTCCTTCCCATAGATTGCTCGTTTTCCCCTTTTTGTGGCAGCTTACGCGCTGACTTGTGAGGCCCCAACAAGGAGCCGAATTACCGTTTAATTATTGAGGTTTACAGATGGTGAAAGAGGAGCAGTATAACTGTATAGCAGTTGAGCAGTACAGTATCTTAAAAAACAATTAATAAAGCTATAAACGATATAAACGATAGGCTAGCATAAGCGATGCTTCATATTTGCAGTCTATATGTTATCCGATCACGATGTGCTTGTCATAACTTTAAAAGTGTAGGTGGCATGGCGAGTTTTTGCTTTGGCAAAATGTTTCTTCTATCACACATCCTGCGATTATCCTGATTAAGAACAGATTCCTTATAACTTCCGCCTGCATCCACACGAGTGCACTGCAGAGAAATCCCCAACAGGCTTGGGCAGGCAATGATTCATTGCCTTTGGCACTAGATAAGCGACGGAGCAGTAGGAGGGAGGACTCGAAGGTAGTGGAGGAGGCCTGGCCCCGTTTCAGACTCCATTGACGATGCACACACATGATGCGATGCAATGCGATGCGATGCGATATCATGCCATATCAATGCACAGGATGCCTTTGCCTTTGCTTTGCCGTTGCCTTTGCAGACAGTCCTCCAGGAAAATGCAATTTAAATCATAAAATATAATTTTCATTTAATTAATTGGATCAAGTTGCAACTTGTCGCCCCAGATGCGTGTGCGTGTGCGTGTGATTGTGCGGGTGCATGTGTCCTGTGTCCTCCTTCCCCTCTCTTTCTGTGTGGGTATGGGCGTGTGTGCATGTGAGTGTGTGTCAAGCAAAGACATGGACAGAGACATGTCGCAATATTTTACTCGAATGACTTTGGAAGGCAGCAAAGTGGAAGAATTTTCAGTTGCGAAAATCTTTCGGTGCGAAAGGCAAAAAGTTTCCCATTCCATTGGAGAACTTTCAAGAGCCGCCAAAGAGGCCACATAGACAGGACGTGCCTGCCATCAGCTGCCATCAACTTGATTGAGTCTCGAAGCATTCGCGCCATGAAGTCTGCAACTTAGCATATTTCCTGCTCCCAAAGAGGCAGATTGAACGAGGGCGATAGGCGAGCTCTAATCCCGGCCTGGACGCATTGGCATTGCTTGTGGGTTATGCAATAAGCTGTTGGCCATTTCCTGTCCCGGTCCAGGTAAGCTGCTGCTGCTGTTGCCGCTTCCGAGCTAAAGCCGGGGAAAAATGGAAAAGACTGCAGCATGCACTACAATGACAGCAGGGTGCGGGGTGCGAGGCGATGGGGACATCGCTCGACGTTGGCCTCGCCTGTCCGTATTCATGTCCCATCCCCATGCCACCCCCACAAGGTCTCCAGCATGTTTCATGTTGCCCTTTCGGGGGCTGCTGCTGCTACTGCTGCAGCATTGTTGGGGAAAACTGGCAACAATAACCGACGGCGACAAAGAAAATGCAGAGAGAAAAGCACCAGCAATAGCACCAGCACCAGCAACAGTAGAAACCAGTGAGGCAGAGCAAGGGGTAAGGGCAGGAGGAGGGGGATGGGCAGAAACGAGCAAGCAGCAACCGGAGAAAGGAAAGAACATTCCTAGCATATTTTCGGCAAAGTGTAATCCGAGTGGTTACCCCCAAAAGCCCCATCGGGGATGTGGACATGTACATGGACACAGGACCAGGACACAGGACACAGAAAAGGAGCAAGGCCAATATCAATAATTAATGTCACGAGATTTAGTATCCATTAGTCGATCCTCTAAAGAGTCCTTTGGTTCTAAAAAAGTTATGGAAATGGCTAACAAGTAATTGATCAAGTAACAATCGATCTTTTATCGCTTATCAAGATTGATAATCGATTGCCTCCCAACATTTTTCAATCCTAATAAGGATCGGCATAAAGATGCCACCGAAAAGCGAACTCATCATATAGAAATCGTATCTGTATAATGTGTTGCTCGTATGGAATTTAAGCTTAAGGGTAATTTGCACATTTCCCATTAATCGATAGATAAGTGATAACGATAATGGGATGCTTGTAATAGGAATTTGCATATACATATGCAACATATTCCACAGCCATAACACTCACATGTGTGGCCATAAAACGCCACAGGTCGTGCTCTTCCTGGAAGAGTGGGAGAGGCCAATGTTTGCCTATCAAAAATCTCATCTTCGGCAGCTGTTAATTTTGAGGCAGGAAAATTAATTGGTCTGCCGCTTTGCCCACCCCCTCTCAGTTTGTTGGTTGGATTGGTTTCACTCAAACCATTCCACACTCATCACTCAGACAGTCAAAAGTCGGAAGTGGGAAGTGGGAGGTGGGAAGTCGGAAGACGGAAGACAGAAAGAAGTCAAAAGCCAGAGGCTGTCAGCCATCTTTTTAGGAGGAGAAATGGAAATTTCTCGTATATAATTTATCAGGGGAGCACAAGGCGAAAAGACAACGAAAACTGACTGCACTTGGGGATTGTGAGATTTGCATGCATAAGGAATGCCTGGAATGGCCATTTGACATCTCAGGAGTAGCAGAATAGCAGAACAGCAGAGGGCGATGGAAAAAAATGATTTAAAGAGAGCTTAGAGTGCACGGTTGCTCCCAGTAGCTGGGTGGTGGCCTGACGCACTATTTTTTCTTTAACTTTCGCCACAAATGTTGATTTTCATTTGGAAAATGGGTCATGAAGTGTTGGGGGCATTCAATGTGGGGAACATCTTGGGGCTAGAGGAGTGGTTCCATTAAGAACTTGCCAGAAATGTTTGGTTTTTCATTGGAATGTAGGTCATAAGAGGGTATCCTCTACATAAATCTAACAATATTTCCATCCCTTGAATCGCAAGTACCATTTCACCCACTGACTTTCTTTGTGTTCAAACACATCATAAATATGTTGATATTAAAATAAGCCCCTCCTCACACACAGAAACCAACACACATATGCTCTAACACACACACATACACACACACACATACGGGCACACAGTGGGACACTCGAAAGCCCCCAAAAACCCAAAAGGAAACGCAACAAATCCACTTGGCAGAAATGTGTTCCAAGGGGCATCTGTACGGGGACGCAGAAGAAGGCGCAAAAACCTTTGAATATGTAACGAAACAGGGGTTAAGGGTGGGAAAAAGGATAGAGAGAGAGAGAGAGAGAGAGAGAGAGAGAGACACACACACAAATAGAGAGAAGAGGACAGAACAGAACAGAACAGGAGAAGAGAGGAGAGGAGAGAAGAGGAGAGAGAAAGATAATAAAACGCATGTAAATGTTCGCGATGAATACGTAAAATAGATGAAGCGAACACAGAGAATGTAAATTTGAGGGGCAGCAAAGGCGAGAGGGAGCGCAGCAGTGCCCCAATAGAGAACGGAGATTGAAGTCATGGTATATTGTTGGATCCTGACCTTATAGTAAGTACACCTTGCATTGGCTTAAGTTGGGCGACGGGGCGGGAAAATAGGCGCAGAATAAAAGGCTTAAGCGGAGCGCCTTGTCCCGTTCTGGCTTCAAAGGAGAAGCAGCGGGGAAGAGCAACAGTAAAAGTAGAAACAAAAGTAAAAGCAACAAAAAACGGAGCAGAAAGAGTACACAACGAGTGGAACAACAGGGGGAGCGGCCGTAAAAGCAGCAAACAGCAGAAGCACTTGTAAAAGGAGCCCCAGCAGAGCAGCATTGCGGAAAGGTAGAAGCCAGAAAGAAAGTGTATCGAATCGACAGTAAGGCAGCACTGGAGCTCATACCTTCCATTGGATGTACCTTGCAAGATACCATCCAAAGGACAAACATCTAAACTGCAGAGCACCCGCGTGTGTGCATTTGCATATGTGGGCAGAGGAAGGCCTACAATAATACCCTCGGACATGGGCATGACTGTTCGGCAAAGAGGTTGGCCACCAATGCATTACCATTAGTACCATTAGCTTTAGCTCATATTCATGGGTATGCATGGGTATTCATGAGTATGTTCTGTTCGCTTGTTCATTTTTGTCTGTTGCTTTTGTGAACGCCGTCTTGCAGGGAGACAGGGAGACAGGGAGAAAGCCTCTCACATTTCTTTGGTTCATTTGTCATCTGTGGACGCCGCCGTTCAACTGCTCATTTGTGCGCCGCTTTCAGGGATGTTTCAGTTCTTTTTTGGCATTATTAATTTAAAATTTAAATTACATATTTTCCTTTTATGTTGTTTTGTTTTCATTTAGCGCTTGCACGTTTAATACCCCATTCCACCCATTTGCACCACTTACACTTACACTTACACTTACACTTACATTAACGTATACATAAACATGGGAAAGCGCACGAAGGTGGGTCGTACTGGGGATCCCAAAAACAAAGTGCCATTGGAGTGCAGACCGGTCAATCCTACACTTCGAGCCGATGATCCGAACAGCGATTTGTGCGTCGAGCCGCTGAAGGGGCTGGAATGCCCCATGCATGACTCTGATTGGAGCCTCAAGTACCCCATACCCCTGCATGAAGAAGAAGTGCGGCGCCCCAAGGTGATTCCCGAGGATGAGGTCCCATCCGAGTGCCCACTGAAGAAGGCCATACGCGAGCAGGACGAGGAGAGGAAGCGCAGTCAAAAGAAGCCCCAGTCCGAGTCCGCCAATACGATGTTCAGCAATCCGCAGGAGATGACGCCTATCGAGCGTATTAGCCAAATCGCACGCCTGGGGGCAGAAAAGCAACTCGTGAGTTCCCCTGACCAGCCATCTGACCAGCCATCTGACCAGCCATCTGACCAGCCATCGATTCATTCTTCATTCTTCAATCTCCCATCTCTTCCATCCTCCTTTTCTATGTACTTATTTTCATTATTCTTTTTTTTTATTTATTTTTTTTTTCTTTATTCTTTCCTTGATTTCATGTTTATGCTCAAAGTATGAGGAGGCCCTAGCAATGATTGTGGATCTCCTCTGATTTGCTCCTTGCGGGCAGTGCCATTCGTATCCTAGTCATCCACACAACACCAAGAGGCTGTGCACGGTCTTGCATTCCAGTGTTTTTTATTTCTTTTTTTAAATTTGAAACCGATCTCATTATTTAAATATGTGATGCAATTTGTGCCAAACAAATATAATTTATTTCGGCCCAAGGACCTGTAATTTGTTTGCTCTATTTTGGGGGGGGGGGGGCTTTGGTTTGCACCATTTATCGATATCTCTCGCTTATGTACTCTTCCGAATTCAAAATTTGTTTTGTTATTATCGTTTATATATTTTAGACATTATTTCCTTGACTGGCTGTCGAGCTGTCCGCGCTCCATTGCTCGATCACGGCCAAAGCGCCAAGAAGGGACGCAAAGAAGCTCTGGAAGTTGCTTCAGGAATAAGAAAGGTTGTTGAGCGTTCAAGGATAAATACTTGCGAATGGACAACAACTCATTTGAGGCAAATAACTGTTTTTCAGTGTGAAAAGCGTCTTGCTGATCTCAGAAATAATTATTGGGAAGCAGTGAGGCTATGAGAGGTCCCTTCAATCTGCTCGACTACTTGAGGCTGCATCTCCTCTGATGCAGTTTCTCGTCCCATTTCGCCATCCTTTTGGGGCACATTCTTTGCTCATTTCCCAGCCACAAAGGCCAACTTTCTGATTGCGCTCGGACAGCAAGGCCAAGTGGCCAAGTTTTTGGGCGGAAACTTTCGCTTTTGACTTATTGTTTGCGCATTCCGGGCCAAGTTCAAATGGTTTCCCATTTTCTTTTGGTTCCGAAGTTTGGGCCTGGGATTTTTCACCCATTTTCGGCTGCAAGTCAAGTGTTTTATTGGAATGGGTCAGGGGTCATGTCCGACAAGCGGAGGTGTCAACCTAGTCAGATATACATATGTATATACAGATATGGAGTCCAAGGCATACAGATCGTATGCAAATGTCCTAACATATAGAAAACAGACAACAGACAAAAGCAAAGCAGGGAGGGTATGAGGCTTTTGGCCAGATGTTTGCAACAAGAACGGCAAAGGGTACATTTCCGGCAACACCTTTTTTTCATTTAGCCGTATAGCAGTTGCATGCACCATGGTCTGTGTACATTCTACGGCTCTATCTGTGTGTATTCTCTCCGTCTTGGTGTAAGGGTATCCAAGGCATCGCGATGCATCGCCTTTCGTGGCTAGAAAGAGGGGAACTCTTGTTGGTTTTGCTGTTTTGCGAGTGTGACTAACGAACTAAACAAAGGCAGAACTAAACGCACACTCACACACACACACACTCTTGCACTAGCACGCACACAGACATACCCGGAGAACAGTACGAGCTATTTGCCCTGAAAAGTATGCTATGCTTTGCACTCAGCCTGCGTGATGGCTTGTGGGAGAAAGGGGAGAGAGCAGTGACAGGGTGCTTGTGTGGGAGTAGAGTAGATGGGGGAAAGTGGGACCAGGGTGCAGCTAGAGGGGGTGCGATGCAAAGAGTGGACCGCAACGTCGCCACTTGATTATCATGCATATTCATTCATGCCACTTTCGCTGGCCTTTTTGCACATGTAGCATGCGGCATGCGGCATATAAATTATTTGAGGAGCTAGCGCCCAGCAATGGTGGGGGACGGCTGGGAGGAATGCCAAGGGATTGTCTAACGAACCCCGAAGCGCGGCAGAGAGCTACTATTAGAGGAGTGATTAAAGATGGGAGTTGCATTTGAATACCATAAACCAACCGTAAAAGGAGGTAAGTGTGTTGCAGTACTTTCCAGAGACACGTAACTAGGGATGGAGACTGCTCTCTCGGATAGAATTACTTTTGGAATGGCTGCAAAAAAAAGATTTCTTGCCCGTAAAAGGATATCGAGAGAGAGGTAGAAGGGGACAGAAATATAGAAGACGAGGCAGAACTACTGTAGGAAATCCCCGAAGGGAAAACATTCCATGGTTGCCACTTGATGTGGGGCAAGCATCTTCCTCTCTCCATACTCCATGTATTGCAGACTCACTTGGACATCGATGTATTTGCTTTCGATTTTGGTTTTGCCTTCGTTTCGTTGCGCGTTGTTAAATTTTTTTATTGCCAAACCAAATATTTACGTGCTTTGTGGGCGTGGCACGGGGGTGGTACAGAGTCCAGAACACATAAGTTTGCCCAATCCTGGCGCCTCCCCAAAACCACTCTTGTCGCCTGGCACGCTTCGTTTTATGTTTCGCTTCGCTTTGCTTTGTTTTGTTTTGTTTGATTTATGCGTAAACTTTGTACTGAATTCCTCTCTGTTTTGATACTCTCGCCATAGGGTATGACGATTCAACGATCAGACGTCCCCAGATAACCCAATTGAATCTTTATTCCTGTTCACATCTTCCCATTTATTGTGATATTTTCCATCGTATTCCACTCGGAGTATTCCACTCAGAGTGCAAACAGTTTCATTCTTTGTGAGGCAAAGAATCTGTCCGCTTTCGGAAGATGTCACAATAATCAAAGGTTACCATTTGAAGGCGTTTAGTTGAGCATTTGCATTTCTACGAAGAGTATCTAGAGTTTCGACCTTCCAGGCTTTCTGTTTTTTTTTATCAGAATTCTGTTTTATGTGGCAGCTTCCAATATTTTGCCAATATTTCCCCCGCTGCAGCCTGTCCTACTCCTTGCTGTGCTCTCCTTCCTGTTTTCTGCTGTGGCATGCAAATATAACGCATACGCAGCGTATGACGGCGTATTCTGCGTTCCACAAACGGAAAATGTTATTTAAGTTTTGTTTTTTTTTGCCCTGTTTTTGTCGTCCGTCGTTTTTTCTTAATTGATTGCATTCCTGGGAAGTGGGTGGATGGATGGATGTGCTGTAATCCATTTACAACTGCGGTTACCCTTTAGCCACAATCCCCATCCCCATCCCCTCGACCCCTTCGAGGCGAGAAGAGAAATTCAAATTAAACAATAAAATGTGCGCCAAAAACATTTTGCGGTTTTGGTTTACGCTTTTTCGAGTTGGTCGACAGCTTAAATATTTGCCACTGCGGTGCGGTGGTTCCGGCTGCGTCAGGGGTGCTAACTAAGGGTGGCTTAGAGGCGGCCATGGGGTGATGATCCCCTGGCGGCAACAGCAATGCCAACAGCAACGCAACTAAGTTCTCATCCCACACACAGCTGCGGTTCGACAACTTCTTTCTGGCTTGCTTATTAACTTTTCTTGTGCTTTATCTCTTCTTCTTAGTTTCCAGCCGCGCTTTCCACTTCCGTCTAAATCAGACCCAGGCCCAGGCCCAGGCTCAGGCTCGGGCTCGGGCCCTTGGTCTTCTTGGAGCCATGTTCAAATCTATTAAAAACTTTGCACATTAACTTTATTTCATTTATCAAATGTTGATTACTCCACAGTCTGCGGTATGAGGACTGAGGACTGAGGTCTGTCCGCCCCTCCTGTGCCTCTCTGTGGCTCTCTGTGGTGGTGGTGGTGGTGGTAGTGCAGATGTTCTGTCTGATGGAGAGGAGACATAAAACTAACAAAAAGTTATGGAGAACAACGCATTTGTCGCCTGGATGGATGGCAAGTACTACCCCCGATGAGGGGCCACCATCAGTGGGAGCAGGTTGAAAGTTGTGTCTTCATTTAGTTCATGTCAGAAAGTTTTACCCGCGACTCTACCGCCAGAGTACTAGAGGGATTATACTAGAACGTGAACGACAGCGAGAGAGACGATGAGGGATAGGGTGAGGGCGAGGACGAGGACGAGGACGAGGACAAGGACGAGGATGAGAGTTGCACACTGAGAAAAAAGGAAATGGAAATGGCTAACCAGAAGAATGAATGAGAATGAGGCAGGAGTAAATGCAGAAGTTGGATAAGCAATGAGTGAATGCATCAACGAACAGTGGATAAATGCCAGAGGAATGCATAAGAACTGTCAAAGATACCATCCAGCCAGACAGCTTACAGTGCATCCCATTGTCACTGGTACTTCCTCTTCAATTGTGGGTCTCCTTTAGCCCCATTCAATCCATTCCATTCCATACCATCCTGCTGCTCCTGTCATTGGCTTAATGGAGCAGTCAATGTTAAATGCTGATTAAATGTGCGTGCGGGGGCAGGATCAGCTTTTTCTGCGATTAAATTTAAATATTAAATTGCTTGGGCGCTCACCTTCTCCTCCCCCTAGCCTTCCCTGGCTCAAAAGTGATGTCCTGTCTGCTGGCGCACCCCTATCGCCTTCGGGCTGCGTCCTTGTTCACGCCTTGGCACTTCCTTTTCGTGCATTTAAATTGCGGTCTGCAGCGCCGCATGCCGTATGTGGAGGCCATTCCACAGCACACCCGCATGTGTGGGCATGTGGTATTTACATATGTGTGCCCTGCCCCCAATCCGCTTCCTCCATGCCAGCCACTTCCTTCCGCTTGGCCGACACCATCTGCTGTTCTGCTCCTGCATGTGACCAGCCAGCAGACGAAGGACGACTGACCGAAGCTCAGGCGCCCTTTGCCCATCGATACTGGCAAATGGAAAATGCTAGCTTTCGGCAAGAGCCGTACAACCCTCTGGCAGGGTATAGGCACGAGTATGGGCTTTAAAATGTTGCCACCCACAGAGGCAATCGAAATGCAATTTTAATTCTGCGGCAGCGGGAGTCGTGTTCCTGTCCCATGCGATAATCGGATTAAACTCAATTTTCCCAGCGTTTTCACGTTTCAATATTAAAATTTTTTTTTTTTAATGCAAAATGTAACAAAAGAGCTTACGTTGTTGGTTCTATGCGCGATCTTGACGGAGGCTTACGACCAGGTCTCTGAGCGTCAGGTGCAATTTCTCCACTTATATATCAAGAATCGATTTGAGAAGCATCGGGTAAAGAATGGTTCGTGGCTATGGCCTGCGCAAAAAGGTAAGGTCCGGTGCTCTTCATAGTGGGGGACACCTGGATTGGATTCAAGCGGTGTGGTGAAACGTGATTGAACGATGTTGAGCGCTTGTACCAAAGAATCTGAGAATCCCTTAAATTATTTATTTACCTCTGTTCAATGGATTCATCGGATCCTGCCTCCGGTTGTGCTGGGATGAGTTTTCGGATCGTTCACTCGCATTTAATCGCTCTCCGGATACGATTTCTGCCCACATGGAATCTTCAACTTCCTTAGTAGTTTGGCTTGTTTGCTGATGGTTAGGATATCTTAACAATTTCCAAGGAAGTTGGACGTTAAACGGGTACACGACAAATAAGCTAAGCGCACCGAGTAGAACATCAGACAAACGTATGCTTATGATCGGGAAATACATAGGTTTACAACCGAATCGAATCGAACCGACTGGTGTCCCAACAAGGACTACTCACCAAAGAGTGTACAGGCCAAAGTGTTTCTTTTTCTCCACCCGATTCTCCAAGTTTTCTTCCACACGATGGTCTATCACATCGTCTTCTGGCTCCGAAATGGTTGCTTCCTGTTGGTGCTCCTGCTTGTGCTCCTGCTGGGGCCTCTGTTCCTCCAGCCTCTGCAGCACATGTAATTCTTCCACTTTCTTGATTTCGCTGCCATCGCCCTTGGCCAGTGGCTCCTCCTTCGGGTTCATTAGCACCTCCTTGGCCTTCGGGTAGGGCACTCCCTTTGGCTCGGGTGCCTGCTTCGTAATGCGTTGCTCGTACTCTCCAATCAATTCGATGACTCGCTTCGAGTTCTGAAGCTGCACACGCGACTTTGTGACGGCCATATTGGGGGATGACGACATTCCAAAAATTGTTCAACTAAAAATTTAATAAATTTGCCTTGTTGAAATATTGCATCGATTTATGAAACAAGTGAAAGCCAAAAGTAATACCGAGTCTGAGGCCAAATAAAACGTTCCAAGGTCCAGGGACTACTAGATTTCATTTGTAGCAAAACTTGGCTGCTCCTTCATGACTTCTACAGTCGAGGAGAATCCTTTCCAGTGAGAAAGGAAAGTCCAGGGCAGCAGCTGCAACAAAGCAACAGCGCTGTTAACACCCCAGGTTAACAGACTGCCGCTCACTATAACAGCGCACTGTTACCGCTCTCGCGATCCACACGGCTCGCAAAGCCACAAAACAGACAAAAATTTGGTTTTTATCTGGGGGACTGTGTATACCGCATGTCTCTAGGAGTCGCTGAATCCGAATCCGAAATCAATTTTTCACCAGGTCATCAGAAATTTTGAATAGCCTCAAAAAATCAATATCTCGTTGCTTGAGAATTTTTGGGGTCGCTGTTGTTTTCTTTTCAAAAGATTTATTTAATGTAGATGTAGCAAGGTCGGTCAGTTAAAATATAAAATATAATATAGATCCTAGATCTGAAGAGCTCTTCTTTCGTTGGGTCTCTTGGGATTGTGGGATGTGATGTGCAAAAGGTGCTTTTAGGGTACTCTTCGTACTTCGCTTGACATCAAATGCTTCAATTAGCCTCTGCTCTGGTCTGTGCTGCTTTCCCCCTCTCTAGATGGCATGTACATATGTGTGCCAATCAAATGGATTATTAGACTGATTATCCTTCTCCATGTACCATGTACCATGTACCATGTTCCATGCACCGTCCTGGCCTGAGAGTCCACTTGTCGCTCTCTGGTGACGTGAGCGTCGTTATTGCGGGAACAGCGGAACGTGCCCGATATGCAAATGACATTCAATTTGGAATCGCATCGCTTAATTAACATACATATATGTATCTGGACCCTCTCCGCGAATCCACTCTGTACTCCACTCTCTTTTGCAGCACGCGGCTTCCAAGCGTTCAATGCGTTCCAATTTGCATAATCGTTGAGCCGCCCCAAAAAGATAGCGACCGATACGATACCATCAGGAAAGGCCGGAAAGCAGAGAGCAGAGAGCAGGAGCAGCAGCAGCAGCAGCAGCAGCAGCGGAAGCGGACTCCCAGTGCGGCTGGGGATTTGAGGCTGGGGATTCTTTGAAGTGGAGCCGCACCAGCGAGCGGAAGGCCGCCACATTGGAAGGAAAACGACTTTTCACGGCAGTTAATAAATTTTTAACTGGTTCAACAATTGCCCGCGAATTCCGCCAGCTAATGGTGAGTATAAACTAGTGAAAGGGTCTGACTCTGTCTGACTCCTCGCTCCTGGATTTAAGGAGTGGACCGAAGGAGTATAACGCTCTGTCTTTTGTAGACGAGAAACGCGGCCGTCAGTGGCGACGAACCCGACGAGGAGCAGACTTCCGCAGGTGGCGCCCCCGTCCAGCCTCTGGATGGGGCTCTGGCCGAGGCCGAGGCGGAGGCGGAGGAGACGGTAGAGGAGGAGGCTGTGCCACAGGCTGGGGACGGTGATACGCCCCAGCGACGTCAGAGGCCACGCAGGAAAGAACCCCAACGAAGTACTGCCATCGGCCCCTTGGATGGGGACACGGACTCCAGCTCCTGTGACGGAGTGGGAGTGGGCGTGGGCTCTGGTTCGAGGAGGCAGCGTGTCAGCTACGCGCAAAGGAATCTTCTCGAGCAGGAGGAGGAGGAGGATGCAGAGGACGGCGAGGAGTACGGCTACGATGAGGAGGAAGAGGAGGAGGAGGAGGACTACGACGACTACGAGCAGTCATCCAGGCACCGCCAGGTGGCTCGCCCTCGCCCGGTGCTGACCATTGGAGGGGGTCCACGGAGCAAGCGCAAAACGAAAGTCCGTCAGTTCTCGCAGCGCTCCAGCTCCTACGCCCCGGACTCGGGGCACCCCGACCCGGATGGCCACGATGGCGAGGGTGATGGCGAGAACCAGGACAAGCGTCGGTGCATCTCCAAGGGGCAAATGCGCGGTGAGTGAAGGAGGGGCAGGGGACGCACCTGTGGGTATTAAATCATTACTTTGCAGAGTTTCGGGAGGCCTTCCGCCTCTTTGATAAGGACGGCGATGGCTGCATCACCAAGGAGGAACTGGGCACCGTGATGCGTTCTTTGGGACAATTTGCCCGCGTCGAGGAGCTGCAGGAGATGCTCCAGGAGATCGATGTGGATGGTGAGTATTCCTTTGCCTATTCCTGGCTTCATATCTTCCCTTCCGATTTTGACTGCTGCCTCTGCAGGTGATGGCAACGTGAGCTTCGAGGAGTTTGTCGACATACTCTCGAACATGACGTACGAGGACAAGTCGGGCCTGTCCTCGGCCGACCAGGAGGAGCGGGAGCTGCGCGACGCCTTCCGCGTCTTTGATAAGCACAATCGCGGTTACATCACCGCCTCCGATCTGCGGGCGGTGCTGCAGTGTCTAGGCGAGGACCTCGACGAGGAGGACAGTAAGTAGTGGATCCCATTTTCCCATATTATTCCCAAACCGCATCCCAATATTTTCCCCTTCAACAGTTGAGGACATGATCAAGGAGGTGGACGTGGATGGGGATGGGCGCATCGATTTCTATGAGTTCGTCCATGCCCTGGGCGAGCCGGAGGACTCGCAGGAGAACGACGACGAGGAGGAGAACACCACATCGCCGTTGCCCACGCCCAAGTCGGCCATTTCCCTCAGCTACGATTGAGCAGATGCTGGGGGCTGTGGACAGCGGGCAGTGCAACGATTGGGTACGATTGAGGAGTGAGGAGGATTAAGTGGGGGGAGGTATGGTCATCCATTATTTATGGTATTTATGGACCCATCGATAGTCTCTCTGCAGTGGAAGCAATAAATAATTGATGGCGAAAGGGGCCATCTCGGTGGGCAGTGACTCGATAACTTCTTGATGACGATGACGATGGAGATGAAGATGACAATGACAATGACTCGTCTGAAGTTCAGCTTAATCGATTACTCATCGTATATTATTGGTATATCGATCGACATTTAAATACTCAAACGATAACTTATTGACTCGTCGCTGCAATAATTAGATACTCATCGATTACGTACGGTAATTAGACGAGTCTCAAGCGATAACAAATCGATTAACGAATATTACCTAAGCAAGTCTCATTCATTCTTTCATTCATTCGAATTTAAATCGCCAAAACGCACAGCTAATCAAATTACGAATCAAATCGATTCGAATCGATAATTATACGTATAGCCTATGGAATAATCGATACATCGATATATCAAGTGAAACCAAAGCTCCCACTCACTCTCTGTGAAAATTCCAAAAATAACCAATTACCTACTTTATAACGATAATCGACCTTTACTTACTGATGAAAGTACGAGTACCCCTATCGCTCTCTCACACACTAACACACACATATCCTTAAGTACTCGTAGTATACCCTTAATTAACAATAAAATATACATATATATATAAATACATATATATAAGTATCAACATATATGTATCTATGTATCTTTCAAGACATATCATTGAAGTATCGCTCCTCTGTAAGCCTCCCATTATCCCTTATTATCCCTTTTTCCACCTCTTCCTTCTCCCTATGGCTATTTCCCCTTGTCCTTCTCTCTTTACCAATTTTTGACTAGAATCGTCTATGAATAAATTGATTTAATTAGGAAATATTTGCTCAATTATAGCTACTGCTGCAACAAATATCAAATCGAATCGAATCGAAACGAAATCGAACAAGAACAACTCTTTAATTATTGAACGAACAATTTAATGTAATTTACGATTTACAATTTTAATCCACTCGAAAAACTCGAATCAAAAATCCCTTAACGAAAAAAAAAACAAAAAAAGAATCAAAACCAAATCATAAATAAAAGAAATATTTGAAAAAATTACACACAAAATGTATATTTTTTTAGGAGGTTGCGCAGGGTTACAAGGGGGCTAGTGTGTGTGTGTGTGTATACCCTTGTCGACACATAAGGGCTATGACGATTCTGACCAGACATTTGGCAGGCAGAGCCTTCCGCTTATTATCCCTTTCTGGCCTAATCTGTCCCTCTTTTCTTGTCCACAATTTGCTGTAATTTTAAACATAAATTACCATATTACCGATGGTTACAGACTCTGTTCGGCCTTCAATCAGTCTCCCCCGCAACGGAACGAGCGCAAATATTGAATGGGGCTGGACACTGGGGAATGCCCCAGCATCAGATTCCAGGATGCGGTCAAGCGGTGGGTACCACAACCACCCCTAGAACTGGCAACGATAACAACAGGAGCACAGCAGCACCATCCACCCTCTCTTTCTTTCTATCTCTCTCTCTCTCTTTCTCTCTCTCTCTCTCTCTGTGTGGGTGGGTGTGGGTGGTGTAGCTGCGTGGACAAAAGTCATGTTAATGGTCAGTGCTCAAGTGCTTTGCCAGCAGAATTATGATGCTGTTGATGCTGAAGGGACGCCCAGGATGGGGCACACACATGGAATGACAAAACCCAATGGGGCTCCCGTTTGCGTTGCGTATACTTAATGTTTTTTGGTTTGCTTTGCGGATACGCAATGTTAACACGTGGCAAGCGTACGTTTCGGGGTATATTTGCGCAACAGGAATCGAGAAAAGTAATTCTGCCGCAAATTTAAAGATATGCATATCTTCTTTGACTCATTGCTGTGCACAGTTGCATGTTGCATGTTGGAGTGCCAACATATATGAGTGCCACAAACGCCTTTTGTGAAAGAATGATGTCATGTCCATCATTCCAGTGACGAATCACACAAAATAAGTATTTACTCAGCAATTACCGGGTATCTTTTGATCGGTATTCCGTCTGCAGAACTTCTGTTGTTTTTCGGCTTGCGGTGCGTATGCGTAATGTTTTCGTTAGCGCTTTGTCATGGTGCCCCAATGGCTCTGGACCAAATGATGAGTGGCCACCATTTCAGGTAAGGGAGGGAGAGGGAGCCCCAGATCATTAGGAAGGCCCAGCCACCCAGCGGTTGAAGAGCCAACAAATTGAAATACACATAATTGTAGTCAGGCTCAATGACATACCCATGTCCATGCCCATGCCAATGTTCTGCAGCAGCCGCGTCCCCCTGTTTCCGGTGCCTGGCAATTGACAACGACTAAATCGATGTTTCAAGTGGCTGTCAGGTCCCATCCAGGTTGCCCCGGATTTGTCGCACAATTGAGCTGCCGACTGCCTGCCTGCCTGCCTGCCTGCCTGACCGACTGACTGACCACCCGCCTGCTGGACTGTACGACCGGAGGCTTGTTGTCTCTTTGTCTCTGTCTGTCTCTGTTTTGTAATTGTAAACGATTAGGCAGTGGTTTTTGTTGTTGACTGATTAACAGGGGCCGCCCCCGCCCCTCCCCTGAATCGGTTTAGGATTGATGGAGTGAATCCATTTTTCACTTGGATTTCCCTGGCGGGTAGAAGCGGGGGTTCTGCGTTCATTTTAATTTCCAATTCCGTTTTGTGTTGCTTTCTGTGAAGCAAAGGAAGCGTTTCCAATACCATGGGCCATCTGTCTATATCTGGTAGTCTGGTGGTGGTGGTAGTGGTGGTAGTGCCAGAGGAAACCCATTGAAAAGGCACTGGAATTATGCCATGAATGAGAATATATGTATCTGTAGTTAATAGATGCAATCAATATCTAGATGTTCTAACATTGTGCGGTATCCCACAGTCGGATACACAACTGTCTTTGCCTTTGGCTAATGGCTCCCCTGGGACCCCTGGGAGTGGCAGTCACTCTTCATAAGCGGCTTCCCCCTTTTGTCAAAGCTATCTCTGCGGTCATTATTCACAATTAATTTTGTAATATTTTGATATATATGCATACATGTAATAATTTAAATGAGTTCTCTCCGGTTTTTTGACACAATGAAAGCTCCGAAATTCAGGGCACGAAAATCAATGGCCCACCCCCCCTCCCCCTCCCGGCTAGTGATGCCCTAAGCCTGGTGCTGTCCTAGTGCGTTCTTGGAACATCCTCTTCCTCAGGATGTTCTCCAGATGGGCACTGAACTCGGCTCGGGAGATGCCACCGCTTAGGTAGATGTCATTGGACAGCCATTTGTTCCAATGAGCACGATCCCTAGAAGTGGACGCCTGCTCCTCAGCCAGCTCATTCTGCTGCCCGTTGGTGACCTCCGCATTTGCGGACTCGTTTCCAGCGGCGTCTGAGCTGTGATTTCCGCTACCATCGCGCAGATAGTTGTAGCCAGGCAGCCAGCGACGGAGCAGCCGATCCATTCGGGTACAAATTCGATTAAAGAGACCGCATGAAGAGATGTCGTCGTTTCCGTTTCCGTTTCCAATGTTTTCGATTCCGTTTCTGTTGCTGTTGTTGTTATTGTTTCCTGATCCTATCCAGTCAATTCTTCCGTAGCCGTTTGCATTAAAGCCGGTACCACGGCCACTGCCACTGCCACTGCCACTGCCACCACTTCCGCTCTCCTCTGGCAGCTCGGGCACGGTTCTGGTTCTGGGTGAGCTTCCGCTTCCGCTTTTGTTTCCGTTTTGACTGGCAACACTGTTGGCGATCACCTCCTTCAGCTCGGAGTCGCTTCCGTTGCCAATATCCTCGGTTTTCAGGGCAGCGGTGATAGCCGCCTTCAGGGGCGTCTTAGGTTCTGGATTTCCACTAAACATGGCTTTCTACGTATTTAATTTGGAAATATTTTCTGATTTGATCTGACTTAAATTTTTGTGTTGTGTTCTGTGTAGTGTGTGTGGCAAGTATTGTCGAGACGATAATAATGTTAGGAGGGGAGAGAGACGACTGGCATGACAGCCTTGTGACACCACTAAAAACGCCCTGACCCCCCATGACAGATTATTTATGGGCCACTGTGATGGGGTTCTCAACCTTTGTCCCCTATCCATTTCGTGCTGCGGATTGTGGTTACGTGCAACCCTCACGCGGCGTGATTGCTGGTCGCGCATTACGAATGCGGACTGTCGGAGGGGAGCGAGCGAGCGAGTAAGCGAGTGAGCGAGTGTGTGCTCAATGTCCACGTCCTCCTCTAATGCGACCCCTGAGTGACAGATGCCCTGCTGCAGCGGAAGGATCTCCTGAAGGATGCTGGAAGGATGCTGTACACACGCACTTAATTAAGGAAGAATGTTTGTACCTCTAAAGCAGATTTAAACGATTATATAGAGACATTTCCGACTTATATTACGCCTTTATTGATGGCATCCTCGAACACATGAGAATCCAAAGGCATTTACAACGCCACCTGATCTCGTCGGGTAACTACTGTCCCATCTCGGAACACATTTCTTTTGGTCTTGCGGTGAGTGGAAGGCTTCAGCATCAAACTGGAACATAACTGCTCCAAATTGGAGATTCCTCGAGTGGGGGACATGCCCCCGGGGCTTCTGTGCCACAGCTGAGACCCTCAACGAGGACAGCCTGTTCTCAACAGTACTGTTACAAACGAAAGCCTGCGTTGAAGGCTGGAAGGTCCTGACCCAGTTAATGGAATGTGGGATCTCAGCCATAGTCGCAGGTCCAATGCCAGCCTGCATCTGTACGAGTATGTGCCACACTCGGTGGCACTCTCTGTGCATGTGCATCTGCATTTGCATGTGCATGGGCATGGGCATGTGCATGTGGGCGTATGAGTATTGCTTCCGTTTCCGGGCAAAGTGGAACAAAGGCCTGCCCTGACAGGCAGCGGAAAATATTATCCGAGCGAGCGCTTAGCCAGGATCGAGACAGACTGAGACTGAGACAGAGACAGAGCCAAGGACACCTGCCCTTGTGCATAGCGGAAGTTCAGAGTCCACACATTGAAGGCTGCTCCGCCCCGCTCCTGCCCCACTCAAGGACTGTTTGAGGCCACAATTCTCGGCATAAGCCGAGGCCGGCTTATTAGCGGGCTCCCATGTGGTCGACCCGAATCGTATCGATTTCATATTCATTCCCAGATCCAACTAACAATTAGTGTCGCACCCCAACCACACGCACAGGCAAGGATGGAATGTCACCGGAATCCACTGATGAGGCTGATGAGACACCACATCTCAGTGTATAATTGGGCTGCGGCTTCTGACATCATTCCGTTCCCAAGTTCTATGTCGCATCCACAATTCAAATCAGAATTTTTGGGGGATTGTTTTGGGGCCAATAATTTCAAAATAAGCGAAACGCTCTTGATCCAAGTTTATAACCATTTCTAATTCGCTGCGAAGTTACACAAATTAGTTCCCAGCATCAAATGTCCCTAGCGGATAGGAATAGTAAATATCGTATTACCAGTGAGCTAAAAACTCAGATGCTATAAAGCCCATACGAAATTAAGTTTATGGTTAACTTCTTATAGTAATAATGTCATTATCGGATTATGGATAATTACGCGCAATACATAAATCCTTTACGGTATAAACGAGGGTAGAAGAACTTACTAGAATTAGTTTAGCCAACTTCTGAACCTCCGGAACATTATTTTTGTTCTTGCATCCATAATAAGAATATTGATGCATGCCATAAATACCATAAATACGTCTCTCTTCTTGCGTTTATAACCTCTTAAATGCCATAAATACCTACAATAAAGCCCTTAAGTTAAGCAATTTACTTTTATGCTTAGTATTTAATCACACAAATTTCCTTCTTCACATATATAATAATTCTCAGAGATAGTTCCCTTACGATAAGAGCATATTTATACATTCATACAGTGGCTCAGAGCCAAAACAATGCAGTGTCAAATAAAAAGTTTAAGTTTAAGTTTTAATACGATCTAACTGGTGGGGAAAACCTAGTATTTAAGGGTCAAATATTGGTTTTGGTACCTATAATCGGTCATTGGAATTTTTGAAAAATAATGTGTAATAACTTTATGGCAGCCAATTTAACTTTTTATTTGACACTGCATTGTTTTGGCTTTGAGCCACTGTATATAAAGGATATATCTTTTAATATTTTTTTGGTACTTTTAAGATACGTGGTTTAACTATTAACTATTTTTAGCCAATTTCCGAACCTCTAAGCAGCTTGCAGGGAAAATCTCTGTGCGCGCCAAAACAATTTTGTATTTTAATTAAGTTTTATTTGTATTTTTGGGAAACACAGACATGCAATAAATACTTAAAAAAGTATGATATCATTTTTAAATAACTAGAGAAATATAATAAAACATCATAAAGGTTTTCGTCTTCAAAATATTCCAATGCTGAGGAAAATATTCGCAGGAGAAAGCTTGCATTTCCCTTTAATTACCCCCTTAAATATGTCCCAAACTCAGGGGAAATTCTTGGGACGATTTTTCACTCCGCAATGGAGTAACTCTCAAAGAAATTACTCACTCCACTCCACTCTCAAGAAAGAGCTCAAACTCAAGGAAGAACTCACTCGAAAACTGAGTTTGAGTAATCCGATCCCCTTTCACAGGGTTTTCTACATTTTGAAACAAGCTGCAGTCGAACTGCAGTTCCGAAGAGAGTCTTCAGTATTATTCGTATATTCTGCCATTTGTTTATTCAAACCTCTGAGCATCAGTATCTGATCATCTGATGTTACAAATAGGAAAGAAATAGCAACGATGGATCTTCAAACGTTTGCAGGTGCATAGGTAGGTAATGAATGTGTCTGGCAGACACTGTCTGCACTGCACGCAGTCTGCTGGCAGAAGGAGGGGCAATCAAAACGCAGCTGGAGGCATTCTAAAAACAACTCAAGGACTTGGCAGCACTCAGGACTTGGACATGGATGGATGGCACTTGGCTCTGGGCTCTGGGCAAGGCACCGAAACACCGAAACACTGCCTCGACACGGCGACCGGCGAGGGGACTGCGATCAAAGGCGAGTATGAAGAGATTTCGGTGCTCTGATGTTGGCCCACTTCCTTTCGGATTATTCCATGGGCCATGGACCATGTGAGGGCTGTCAGTGGGTCGGCTGGGTCCTGGTCAGGGGCCCAAAGCGGTTCTGACCACGTCCGTGTCGGGGGGCTAAGTTGGCTGTGGAAAGTTTCCCGGTAGCCGGCCAATGCACACAGCTATAGCAAATCGAAGACCGAGCAAGGGTCCAACTTAAATGGTACGCGTCGTCGCATTACGTGAGAAATTCAAGGCTCAAGGAAATGAGTTGTCAAGCAGAAGGCCAGGTCCAAGTCTAAGTCCGAGTCCGGCAGGGAGTCGCGGGAGCGAAGGCGAAGCCGGAAAAGCCAATTAATTTGACAGCAGGCCATAAACAGGCGGCGACACTGCAACCAAGGGAAAAGCGCACTCAAGTGGAACAGCGAGGACTCTAGGCTCCCGGCTCCCGGCGCCCGGCGCCCGGCCCCCCGCTTCAGGTGGAGGCCAGGCTGAACCTGTCACGTATCCGTACGTAGTGGTAGGTGGGAGTACGTTGAACTCCAGCCGAAAGACCCGCTCTTCCCATCATATGCTCCGGGGCTGCCCGGTACACAAAAAGTGCCCACGGGACTAGGACCGGTAACGGGAACGGGAACGGGACTAGGGGACGGGTATGGTATGCCGTGGCAGAAAGGGTCCCCGAGGCTGTCGAAGGAGGCTGTCGTCTATGAGCACCGCAAGAACGTGAACTTTTTGCCGTGCCGCCTCATTTGCACTACAATAGAGGGGCAAGATGACTAAATTAATGAGATTTCGCAGTTAGCAAAGTTGCCTAGGCAAATAGCGAGCAAATAGCGAGTGGCTCGGGGTCACCGATTCTTGTGGAGGTCACCTTTCCGACATGATAGGGGTCGTTCCTGGGCCAACACAAATCTTTGTGATCTTTCTGAGTGGTTATAGTTATGGATAGATTCCCTTTCGAACTGATTTCTGAGATATCTTATGGGAATTCCGGGCCAATCATTTTTATTTTTCAATCATCAATTAATGTACATTTGTTGTCAAGGGAGTGATTCTGTATTCTTAGCCATCCTATAATTATCCAGAACATCTGCAATCTTTTGCAACTACTTTTCCCAAATCACCTTTCTGCGAATGTCCTTGCCAGTCTCCATTTTCTAACCACCCGTTGCGAGGTGGGTGCTGGTGTGCTGGGAAGACCATCAAATACAATCTAATAAGCGGAACGCAGCTACGCTCGAGGCGCCACAACTTTCGAGTCCTTGCAGTTTATCACTTGCCAGGCGCTAAACTGCAAGACTTTGGGGCAAAACTTTGGCCGGGCCATCATAAATCAGCGCGTTGGCTTTCCTGTTGGCTTGTCCCCCTACCCCTACCCCACCACTGCTACCAACTGTCCCCACCGTTCTCCCTATTCTCCTTGTATCCGTTTCCTTGCCCTGTTTCCCAGCGCCTTCTGCAAGATTTCTCCACTCAGCTTCATTTTTCGAGTTATCATTGAAGGAACTTATGCACTAAAAACGCACTCTTCGAAGGGGGTTGAGCGGCTAAGAGGAAAGTTGTCTGAACGGAGGGTGAGGTTTGCCCCATTTAATGGCTCTTCATTTTGTATTTGCTGCAGCATCATTTTTGGGGTCATGACTATCCAAAATATTGTCGTTCCCGGCTCTATAGACTCTTCTTACCACCCCCCACCCCCCATTCCACATTTCCCAAACTACTCACGAATCACGAAGCTCCCAGACCGTCACGGTCAGACCGTCAGAGACTCACTAAAAATTTAGCAATTTATTAATAAAGCAACAAAATTGTAATTTCTGAATACATTTTTGTTCAAAATTTTTGTGTGCGGCATGGGGCGTGGATTGAGGGAGTGCTGTATTTATGTGGCTGTGTGTGTGTGTGTGTGTGCAGCTGTAATAAAAATGCCGAGCGCGTATGCCGTGTCCAACTCCTTCTCTCTCTTTTACTGCCTCCTCTCCCTCTCTGCCATTTCGAGATGCGTCACAAAAGATATAAAAACATCAAGCCAAACAAAAGGCGAATGAACAGTGGCAGCAGCCGAGGCATGCATCACAGATAGAGTGAGAGTGAGTGAGAGAGAGAGAGAAAAGCAGCAAGGGAGGAGGCAGGAGGGAGAGGGTGTAACAAACAGCCATTTCAATTATTTATTGGAATTTTTACCTACTGACAGAAAACAGAGAAAACAGAGAATACAGAAGCAAAAGGCAGTGCGGCCAAGCGCCCAAAAAAGCAGTGAAAAAAACACACATAAAGAAATGTTATACTCGTGAACCGAAGCATTAGATACCCTTGGTGACTGGCCCTGGACCCGGAACCGGAACCGGACCCGGACCCATTGTTCCCAACCGAAGAAACCGTACAATATATAGTCAATCGGATTGAAATCAAAGGAAACGATTGTAGGTACTTATGTTGTTATGATTACGACTATTATTCCGTCTAAGATGAATATATACATTGCCTTGCTGCATATGCTTTCTCCATTGCATTGCAATCATCGGTTTCCGAATTATAATACCCCCTTTGAAGGCATCCCAAAGAGAAGTAAACAAGTTTCGTGTGGATGGGAGAGAGGGGGTCCTGGTGGCACAGGAAGCCCAAACAACGCACTGACAGGCGCATACAAAATTGTTAAATATATATAAGCAGCAATAAAGAGCAATAGTGTTTCAGCAGGGGCATGCAACAGCAGTGATGGGAGATTGGGAGGGCACTAAAGCCAATCCACAAAATATGTATCCGAAGGTAAAACTGCAATTGTACAATATTTTACTCTCAAATAATCCCCCCCCCCCACACTTGCCACACAGCCCCTTCTCTCGCTCTGTGGCACAAGTGTCGAGTCCACTGTGGGTACAATCGTCATGGCAGGGCAGCAAAAATATCAGAGCATACAAATAATAATACAAATAATTGATAGCATATGGCCGATAGCCACAGCAGATACTCGTAAATGACATACGAAACGACGACCTGGGGAACCATGATTACATATCGAGCACATGTTCCTCTAGTTTAGGAAAACGTCTAAAGAAAACCTCTATCTAAACATAGGACAAAATACACAATGCTTGAATTTATGGCTGATTAATTGGAGCTCCTTCTAGTAGTTGCACCATAAATGCCCCATAAACACTCTCTGCCATCGACCCGACCCTTTTTGCCCCCACATTTGACCTTCGCCCCTACTCCCTTCGTCCACGCGAAAGCCAAAAAATTTACCAATAATGCTGGGTCAAAGCTGGCACAAAAACCAGCACCGAAAGCACCGAAAGCACCAAAAAGGAACCCGAGGATTGCCCGTGCTCCAACTGGGATCCCGGATCCCGTAGAGCCCCTCTGGCGAGGCGTGTCCTGCATTCGAATGCTCCGCTTGCTCCTTTTTTTTCTCGTCGCCGTTGTTCATCCTTTCGCCGTTTGGCATTTCATTTTGCAGTTTATCTCGCTGCCATTTCCGTGTCACAAATCTCACATAATATCCAATTGCTATTTAAGGAGATTCCTCCAGTGTCCCCGAACGAGGGTTCCGATAAGATTACCAGCCACACGTTGGTGTTCCGCTCTGTTCCGCTGTTCCCAGGGAAAACCATGCCCCAGCCCCCCATTTGCTCATGTAAAATTTATCACTATTATGCAAAATTGCCAATTTCTGTGCACTGTAGAGTGTGGAGAATGGAATGTGGACTGTGGAGTGTGTGTGTGTGTGTGGTGTGTAGCTGTATCTCTCAATGATCCCCTGACCACCAATCTGCTGTCAGAAAGCACCCACTCCACTCCACTCCCCTCCCCTCTGCTCTGCTCACAATTTCGTAGACTCCAAAGCGCCCACCCACTGGCCACCAAATTGGGTTCCCTGGTTACGTGTTTGTGTACGAAAAGTTCTTGTTTTGTTCGCCTGTCTCCTGTTTTTGCTCTTGTTACGGGTTTTATATTTTTCGACATATTTTTAAATGAACAAACAAACAGACCCGTAAAGAGAGACTGAGAGGAAAGCAATGAATCTGTGGCCTCCAAGAGGTGGGTGGTTGGGCACACGTCTACTTAAAACGAAAAGCGGCCAATTTAATTGTCTCCCAATGAACGAACTGTAATAAATCACAAGAATGCACCCACGGAAAACAGAGCACCGACCACCGAGCACAGGGAACGGGGAACAGGGAGCAGAGCACCGAGCACCGAGCAGAAAGAAAGATTCGGCGCAAATATTGGATACAGCATCCTTCATCATACATACCATCTCCGGTTGCATCGCACATGTGTATCCGACTGGGGAATCCCCTTTTGCAGGACTAACTTACTGAAAACTGTCTCTTAACTGGAGGACAAGAAATGGTATTATTATTATATTAGTCCCAACTTTAATAACCCTGAGCTTTAGAGCCATATTCTAGGAAGATTTCCATCTTGCTTTCACCAACTTTGACCTTCGCTTTCTTGTCAATCATATTCCTATTGATTTGGATGAGAATCATAGCTCAAGCTCTCAGACTCCAGAGTTGTTCGAACAGATGGACAGATGGACAGACGGAGCAGACCCTACTGTCAGTACTCGAAGAGCATCCATACAGTTCTTGGGGGCATTCGTAAATATGCAAATTTTCTTCTCTTTTTCCTTCTGCTTGATTATGGCAACGGCAAGGAAATTTGTTTGTTCCGATTCCTGGTCAAATACGAGGGGCAGAGAAGGGGGGAGATCTTTAAGTCAGTTTCAAGTTGCCCCTCCAGCTGCTCTTTACCAGCTCTCTCCCTCCCCGCCCCCGAGACCCACGCACATAATCAAAATTTATTGTGGAAATTAGTCGAAATATTTCATTGCTGCTGCTTTTGGCATCGCTGGTGCTGCTGGGTTTGGGTTTGGGTTTTAGTCGGGGCTTGTGTTTTCGGTTTGTGAGTTGTGCGCGTGGCGCTGTGTGGCGGGCGGCCCGGCCCGGCCCGGCCCGGCCTGGAGTTAGTTTGAGCAATTTGTATGCAGAAATTGCAATTAGAAATTTCTGACATTAATAAGCAGCAATTCGTGCACATGACACGACTGAGAACCAGAGAGCCGAACAGCCAGAACGCCAGAGAGCCAGTGCCAGTGCCAGAGTCAAAGCCAGGGACTGGGTCCGTTGATAAGGAGCTGGCGAAGCAGAATGCAATAATTTTTGGGCAAAAACTGTTGCAATTAGTATGACAAAACTGGCAACTTTTTGAAGCTATACCAAATTCCATCCAAAACTGAGCAGAACTTAGCCAGAGCTCTGGCCAAAACCAAAGCAGAATCGAACCGAATCCGAGATGTATGAAAGAAAGTATTTAGAAGGATACTGTGCCTTAAATTCAATTTGCCATTTCGAGAAAGGACCCGATGGCCATATGAGCGATGAATGCTCTGGGAATGCCACTTGCTACTTCACACAGGCGGGACACACAGAGGAATGGGGCAGGGAGGAGCAGGGTGGAGCCAGGCCATATAAAGAGCAAAGTTACCATGACAGCAGAGTCATAAATGCTATTGATAATGAGCCACAGTCCAGGGTCTGGAGACCAAGAGGACCCGTACAGGAGTCTCGTTCCCTCCCTGCGTCACATGGCTAATGCTCCTTGCCTCAAATTGTAAACTGAGACCTGAAACTTTTCATTAACACATGCCCGGTGCTGGTGCTGGCGCTGCCGCTGCTGTTGGCTTGTTGGCTTTGTTGCTGCCTGCCCCAAAACGGGGCCTTTACTTAGCTTAAGCTGTTTTCTCCTGCCCCTGGAGCAAAGTTTTGCCTGCAGCACTTAAATATTTATAAACGAAGCTCGGTCATGGTAGGGAAGGAAGCAAGGGATGTGGATAAGGATGCGGATGGGGATGGGAGATGGGGCATGCCTCAGATGTGGTGATGATGAGCAAGACCTGGTGATGTCCCCCGCCCAGATTTTTCGTGGCCGAATTCAAATGAATTTCCATTTTCCTTTTGCCAACAGAGAATGTAAACAAATTCACACAAATGCTTTTGTCTGTGTTCGGGTGTGTGTGTGAAAAATAATAAACTTTAATATAAAATAGATTATTGATGTTTGCTCTTCGATGTTTATTTGTTGTTTCCATCGTTGTCCTTGGTGCTATCGAGGTCCGTGTCCCTGTCCCTGTCCCTGTCCTTGTTGGCTATGGCTTTCCCCAAATCGCGGCACAATGGAACACGCAGAGACATTGTGATACAGCCAGTTGAATTATATATTAATATATTATATATATACATATATATATATATATTAAGTAATGTTTAGTTTAGAGTTAGGTTAGCCAGATAAGGATTAATCCATTGGCGGAATAAATAATTAAATATTCCTGAAACAGCATTGAAACCAGAAAAGACTACACCTAACCTACAGCAGATGTTGCAGATCGAGTATACGTATACAGATATATTTGAGACATGGGATCGAATGTCAAATGTTTTGTACCCACTGTGCGCCCCAAAAACGATAATATTTCCCTTCGAACAGGCACACACACCGCTGCACTTGTCTATGTGTTGGTATTAAATGCATTAAATTCAATTCAATTGAAAGTAGAACCAAGCGGGGCGGAGCATGGGCCAGGGACAGCGGCAGAAGCAGAGGAAGAGGCAGATCCCGGCTCTAATCACCGCCATTTTGCTCTTTTTCCTTTCCGCCACTCTCTCTGCCCCAAATGGTTGGGACCTTTTTCAGGGGCAGGCAGGCAAATGGCGTCGCTGCGGCTGGGGCCATAAATAAGGGAAATGCGGGAACCAGCAGCAGGACTCCCGCCTCGCACCAAGCGACAGGACTAGGCGGAGGGAGGGAACAGCTGCTTACCAGATTCAGATATTGAAGAGGATGGCAAGGGGGGCGGGTGGGCAAAGAGAGGTACTGAGAGGGAGAGTTGTCCAAATAAAAAGCAAAGTTAACAAGTTGTTGGCTTTGGAGCCTCTCGAGCAACCCCTCTCCCACTCTCTCTGTGTCTCTTTTTGTGTGTGTTGTGTGTATGATATACACATGTACAGTGGAAGCTCGATAGAGTGGGGAATGAGGTGGATACTACTGCCGAGAAGGTTAGAGGTTAATTGATCTTTGTGAGCAAATCTATACATGTGTAATAGTGTTGGTTGGAGAGGAGGTGTGTGTATGTGCCTGGGTTCTGCCTGTGCTCTGCACCTGCCACATGAGCGAATTGTTTTAAAATATCAAGTCCATCATAGAGAGCTTTCACTGTTTTTTGAGATTTACTTGAATACTGTTCAAGCGGTGCCCAGCGGTAGCTCTACTTGTCCCGTCCCCTCACCACTTTTCCGCTCAATGAAAAAGGGAAATTGAGAACAAGCCCCAGAGCAGCCTGAGATCTTGGTCTCGTCTCCCCTCTCTGGCAACTCCCCTGTCACCATCCTCCCCTTCTATTTTTTTTGAAGAGGCAAATTTTCAGCTGCTCATCTTTTTCTGATTTTCTTTATGCTCTTCCGACCCCAGGCACCGGCATACCCTCCTATCCATTTTTGTTAACCTTTTACCGTTCACTTGCGTTATCCTAAATCAACAACAATGACTGGACCTGCCCACCCGCCTCACTCCCACTGCTATACCCCTACTGTACCCCCTCCCCCAAAGCCCCAATTGTGCCAATTGCCTGCCGCTCGTCAGTTAATCAAAGTAAAAGCTGCGCTTTAGCTCTCCTCTCCTCTCCTCTTCTTTCCTCTCCTCTCCTCACCACTTCCAGTCTCGCAGTCTCTCTCTCTTTTCTTCCCCTGTAACAATAACAAAAGCTCTGACAAAAGTAAACGCCGCAAGAAGACATAAACAGGAAGTGGAGCAGGGGGAGGGCAGCCGGGGCCAGGAGCACGATAGATCGAATAGAAGGATACACTACGCAGCCATCAAGCATTCACTCTTTTGGACTGCCTTACCTTCTACTCACTATGCCTTGAGCAGGACATGCTGCCCATTTCCTCGTGACTTCGGAATGGTCCCTGCTCTTGGTCCTGCTCCTGCTCCGGCTCCTCCCCCCTGCTCCTGGCATCGTGCCAAAAACTTTTCGGCATAGAAAACGGTTTTTCCGGGCTTCCCTGCTCTACCAATCCCTTTTGCATTTTGCCAACGATTTGCTTTCGGTTTACAGAGTGGCAGGGGGGCAAGGTGAGGGGAACCATATTTTAGCGCATCGATGGCGAAATATTTTTCAATTTTTCAACACATTTGGTGCTGGGTGGCAGGCAGCAAAATGCTGCTCATATTTTCACAAGCTGTCAACATATATCTTTCCCGTGGGGTGCCTGGAGGGGGGGTGTCGTACACAGAAAAGAGTGAAAGAGAGAGAGAGAGAGGGAGAGAAAGAGAGTGAGCGGTAGAGAGGGAAGAGTGCTGTGTGTGCATTTCTGGCAATGTTGCAATGGCAGCAGCAGCAGCAGATGCAGAGGCAACGGCAATAGGAGTGGCGGCAGCAACGGTAACAACTACACAAACAGAAACAACAGCAAACAACACTTGTAAAAGTGACGCCGACCCGCCCCCTCTTGCAACGCCCATTTGCCAAACGTTGATTGACAAAGCAGTCAGACTCTCAGGAAGAGTGAAAGGGAGAGAGTGGAGAGGAGAGAATTTGGCGAGAATGTGGAGAGGCGAATAGCAGCGGAGTACCGGGCATAAGGTGCGTATCGTAACAAAACTATGCATACAGAATGTTCCCATGGCAAGTGTAAGCTATAGAAATATGATCTCTCCTGTTTGCGCCAAAAGCTAGGGTATTTAAGCACTTACCAATTTCGAAATTCATTCTTATAGTCGCATAATTCTGATACGTACCTTAGCACGAAGCCGCGCACAGTGACTCGTAAATGGCCAAAACACTTTTACAAAGTGCAGCTTTTACACTCTTTTCCCCTCTCTTTTGAACGCAGCAACGCAGCGTGCGGGATATTGGGGGCGGGGGGCGGACGAAGACCGGCGACAGATTAATGCGTTTATGCGTTGTTTTCGTCTCCTTCGACTGAGCAGCTCATTTGCGGCTGGGCGGGGAATCACTAAGCTTGTTTTTGCACGCGGAGGAAGGGCAGAAAGCAGCCATGGCATCGAAAGCAGTATTTCTGCAAAGCAGTGCAGTACAGTACATTTAATTGTATGAAAAAAGCAGTGGAAGAAGGGCATTTTGCTTTGGCACACAAAGCAGTACAATGCCGTAGCGGTGCACTGCTATGAACCATTACCATTCTAAAGCAGTATATCCGTTAGGGCTAGCATGTAACAAATAAAAGCAAGTCCCGTCCGTAAGCATGGCGTCAATAAAGCAGTGCACTGTCTAAGATCCCTCAATTGAAATTTTGATTGAAAATTCACTAAAAATAATTGTTACACATCTAAACAAAAAAAAAACGACCACAAAAGATGACTCGAATATGTAAATGGCAAGTAGCATGCCAGTGTCCCAGCGTGTGACTGCTATCCTATCCTATACCAAATCCAGCGATCCAGCGTACTTATCACGTCTCACACGACAAATCGAATTCACTTAATTCACGATATGGATCTGGGCATAAACTGAACCTCAGACGCATGTACATTTGCTAACGTACTTAACACTCAGCCTAAGCTCCAATCTCCTACCCTGCCTCTGCCTCTGCCCGACTACCCTCTAGCCTCTACCCTCTAGCCTCTACCCTCTGTGTGTCCCCGCAGCAACACTCAATTTTTGGCATTCGACGATTAAGGTGATTTTAAGCGCGCGCGCGTTTTCCGCGCGATTTGATGGCGCTTTTGGTCGCGTCTGATTGCACGGCCAAAGCAATTAAAGTCGCCTCGTAAAGACAGGAATCAAATCGTGACACGCACCCAATTCAAACAAGAGGGGGTATATTGTACTATATACATATGTACATATCTATATCCCCCCATACATATACATACATCAATATATGTGTTTGTTTGCGTTGTGTGTGTGTGTGTGTGTGTGTGACTGTGTGTCTGTGCGTGTGGTTGATGATGATGATTTCTGATGTGCGTGCCTGTGTTTGATTTCAATTTGGTTCGGTTATTGCCTTGGCCAGCGTTGGCCACAAAAAATAATAAGCCAAGCCAAGTCGGGTGGACGGATGGATGGATGGATGGTGAATGGTGGGAAGGTGGGACGGTGGAAGCTGGAGATGGGGATGGGGACGGGGATGGACATAAAATGGGGCTTTTCCGGGGTCCGAACACCCCTCAGCACTCTGGTCACATGCATGTTAAATGCCGTATCCGAAGTAGGAGGATGAGAATGAGGAGGAGAAGGTGAATGGGAACACCACTCCGTGCAATGGCATGTGAAAATGCGTTCAATTGAAACTGGGTTACGGCTTACGGACTAAAGGACTACGGGGCTGGGGCTATGGTCTACGGTCGACGGTCTACGGGTTACGGCTTGCTGGTTATGGCTTATGGGTTATATGGCTAATGGTGCAGATTGGGTTTTTCGGGATTGGTATTGGGTTTGGCATTGAGGACGACGAGGACGACAACAAGAACGACATCGACGATAACCGACAATTGGGAAGGGGCAGAGCCAGGGTCCAAGCAAGTGGCTTAGGCGGCGGTCAAAGGTCAGGCTGATTGAAATAGATGACGCTGTTTGCTGGAGTCTGGTGCTGCTCCTGCTCTTGCTGCTGGTACTGGTGCTGGTGCTGCAGATGATGAGGGGGGAATGGACTAATTGATGTCCTGACAAGGATGGCTGGGAGTAAAGCCACTGCGACTGGGATTGGTGACATTTTGATTGATGTTTGAATAATTTTAATTGGCTTTTGGTTTTTATTTTCTGGTTTTGGTCTGTGGCCTAGCCAAGCAATTGATTGGCCGACTGATGGATTGATTGATTTGGCGGATGTTTGATTTGGCAATTGAATTGTTAATTGATTTTAATAATAATTGAGCACCCCAGGGTGTGATTCAACCTAAAAAATAGCTCCGATTGAATGTGTATCTAAATATGTGTATTGATTGACAGATTGATTGATATATAATTGATAAATATATGCGGAACACTAAATAATTACAAGATCGTAAATGACACTGGTATTATGATCAATATGGATTGATTTCGACATAGAATTATTGATTGAGGCACCGATTGAACCAATGGGGAATGAGAATAGCTGCTGCTATGATTGAACGCCCCACTATCAGGCGAAAGCCACATGACCACGACTCCAGCAAACCATGGATGTCGCCACGAATACGGCTACAGAATTTCGAAATGTCAAATTCTGTGAGGAATTAGTGGAGTCCAGAGTCTAGTCAACAAAAAGGTTACGTTTTGGTGATGTTGGGTAATTTATTGGAAAATCTTTGAACCACTACACCGAGCGAATATAGCCCAAACATTTTTATATATACAATATTTAATGTTTACACTAATATTTGATTGTTTATTTAATTATATTTGCAGCGAGGGTGGAAATGCATTTACTCATATTTTGACATCAATGTGAAAATATTTTCAAATGTATTTCATATTTAAATGAATTACATTTCATATTTAGATTAAATATTTGCATTCATTCGAACTTCTCTAAATATAACGAATCTCAAGGAAAAAACAAAAATTAGTTATACAGAAAATTCGTGGTATAGAATTGCTAAAATTAAATTTTTGTAAGTTTATTTTACATTAAAATATTTAGTATTTCAGGACTTCCCCAAATGCATTTTTAACCCTTTCAGGACCGAATTCAAATGTATGGGTTAAAAAAATAGTTGATGCTATATTATTATTAATATGACCACAAATAATGACAAAAATAAATTCTAAAGTCCTACACATCCTGGTTCGTCCTTAACGAAATGTTGCCTATAGGCAACATTGGGCCTGAATGGTATATTTTTTATTAAGTATACGCATATGGTATTCCCAAAGTAAAATTTGATAGATCGAAGGAATGCTGTTCTATTCATACCTAATTTATTAAAATTCTTTGTTTATTTATTTACTTTAAAGCTTAAGGTGCATCGCATACTTAAAGTTTCCTTTTATTGAAGCATACATTTTTATGGTAAGGTATAAATCAAGTTTTTGAGGATTTGAGCAACGGCAGAAAAATTAGAGCAAGGAAATCCTGTCTTGTATAGTCCTCATCTACCTTTTGAGGCCCATTGAATTCAATATCCGATCTGGTCATATTGAATTTCTTTCGAAAGTTTCTAAGCATTAATTTTGGAGTTGATGAGCTTAATATGATAGAGCTGGTGATGTTGGAGCTATGTAGATATGCTGAAAGTTACGATCTTGGAGACGAATCCTACGAGTTGAAATTGTGCTGGGAAATCTTAACTGTGCTGTGCGACCTTTTTTCGTAAAGGATTTTTATTCTCGCATTGAAGAAGTGCCATGTCAATATTTAATAGAAAATTTATTAGAGTCATTTGTGTGCTTTTTTCTTCGGTGAAAGCCAAGACTTCTCATTATATATTTATAAACCAAAGGACTATGCGCTAAAACCACTTGTTGGAACGGTGATTGATTTTTTAAGGTTTCCAAGCATATCCGACAGATCAGCTTCTCCCATGTGTTTATTGTTACAGTCTATATTTTGTTTCTCCTCTCGGCACCATCTTAATATAATTTGATATCAATTAGATACTTTTACTGTCAGACCAGCGACAAGCAATCAAATTCTGCGTGCTCTCAACCTTCTTTAGCAATGTCATATTTAGACTTTAAAATTCCATTTTAAAGGTGGTTTGGGCGAATAGTTCCGAATGCGAGAATTCCTTTTCCTTTTAAAGCAATCATTAAACTAACTTATGTGAACCAGTTGTCACAAAATAACTTGAAGTTTTGTTTTTCGGAAACACAGGAAGCCAAATGAAGGACAATGTCTGAGAACATTCTAAGTCCAAAGGCATCACAAGTTTCGTCAACAATATTAAGATAAAAATCATAAATCAGACCAGATACGCCAGCCCTTGAAAAATTCGCGATCATTTTAATCAATTTTCTTGCAGAATAAGTTTTTTAATATATGTACCACTCAGGACCAATGTTGCCTATAGGCAACATTGTCTTTGCAAAAATCCAGAGACGAAACTAAACGGGTTTTCCTTACAAAATTGTTTCTCATCAATTCAGTTACCTTTTCTAATCCACTTAAGACACATAATCTTTAAATCTGAATTATACATTTTGTTCAAATGACTTTTGTTCATAATCACTTTTTTATCAACACTAACTGCACAATTTATACACAGGAATGAGCAGAACAGAACAGCCAATTAGACGAAGCAATAACAAATATAAAAAAAAAATTCTGTAACGGCTGTTTTGTCATTTGAATACAATGTTGCCTATCGGCAACACTGGTCCTGAAAGGGTTAACTTAGTTTTGGTAGGAAACCAAAGTTTCGCTATAGACTTTTCGACTGTATGAAACACATTATATTTATTTAAAAGTGTTTTATTAAATTCTTAAATTAATATGTGTTAAATTAAATATTGGCGGTATTAAAAAAACGAATTATATTTAATATCGGTATGTTTTTACTTAAAAGCCGAATATTTAATTTACGAATTTAAAAATCGTCGTGACCGATGTCAGAACGGTCACCAGGAGCTGTAGATGCGTCACTTCGCATTCGCGCAGGCGGTTCGTCATCGATGATATCTGTATCGTATATAGATCTGAAAAATGTCTGTGTCGAGCGGATGTCGATTGACATTCATCGTGCCTGCGGGATGACCAAATGTATTAATGTATTTACTAGAGATTTGCATTGTATGTGGTGTGCTGTTGTGAAGTCGTGGCCATAGAAGGTGGAGGGACGGTTCCCAGCAGCTGCATCTCTTCGGAAACCCTTCTCCTCTTCGCATGCGCTATACAGGTCTCCTCTTCTATCGCTCCTACTTCGAATCATACGTAGATGTGGATACGGTCCCTGCTTGCAGCTATGTAATGGCCCCTCTGGTGGCCCTCCAAGTTTTGGAAATTAACCAAAAACGGAGGATAAATGAAAAAAAAAGACTTGATTTATCTATCTCATTTTTATATACCTATTATATTTTTAAGGCTGCGATTCTTGGCGGTTTCTGTAGCTATGCCAGGGAACAGGCGGAATAGCTACGCCAGCAAAACGAATGCAAAATTCCGGAATATAATTGATTGATGGGAAAGCCCATCGTTCTGCCGCCCTTTAGGTGGGCTTCCGCATAGGGAGTCCGAGTGCTGATGGATTCCTGATTGATGCACGCCTATGAAGCCCGCCTCCATTAGTATCGTGCATCCACTATCCTTCTATCCACTCTGCTCCCCATTCGCCGCTGCTAATTGCCTAATGACTGACTGCAATCAACAAGGGGAGTGACAGGGAGCAGCATTGGTGGAGCCGCAAATGGATGCATGCACCCAACTCTGGCGGATAAGCAGCAACTGCAACAGCGGCAGCGGCAGCACCACCATCATTATCCGCCTGCTCACGCCCGCCGCAGCATGCCCAAACAAAACCGTTGGATGCATCGGCTTAATCACAAACAAATGCATCCGGAAAAACCGATGAAAAAACAGGCACAGGAATAAAACACCCATAACAAGGAAACAGATAATTTTTCATCCGACTTTTGATCCAACTTTTAGGCAACTCTCAAAATCAATGAAGAAAGCTATAGGTCATCAATTAATGGTGCATCGGAGCACAATCCGTATATACATACATATACGAGTACGTAGACATTGTATAAAACTCGAAAATCAGTGTGCTTGTGAGAAATAGCAACAGAAATGGCAACAGTGCCACAATGCGGCAATATCCATGCAACCGCTGCAGCGCTGGCTGTGCTGTGCTGTGCGACTATCCCCCCTATCACAGTGCATCTACTCCTGTTTAACCCCTGACTTACACTCCTCCTGTGGACATGGAAAAAACGTTACACATTTTACCCGCTATTAATTTTGGGGAAAAATAACCAAAAAACTTAAAACTGAAAACAGTCTGCCAGGGCTGCCGCAGCTTCAGATACCCTCAAAAACTGATACACATACTAGATATATGTATGTATATGTGTATTTATGGATAAAGTTATAGATCGTTTATTCCAGTTATACGATTGCATTGCTATGGTTAAAGCTATGGATGACTCGTGGATGTGACTCATATAACTCGTTCTTTTGCTGTCCTTGGTCTTTTTATTTTTTGAGATGGTACGGCAGGATATACAGTAAATCTACCTTATGGATGATAGATGTACCCTCGAAACGAGTATACCCTTCAAAATAAGAAGCTCAAAAAAAGAGGGGACTGCCAAAAGAATGGGAAACTATGGAGGGAAAACTTTTTAGCTTTGGCTTTGGCTTTCCCATGCCACGATGACGGCAGCAACAATGGCGACAACAGCAGCAACAAAACTTTTGTGGCCAAACAAATATGGGGCGGTAAAACATTGCGAATGCGGATACGGATGGCGGATGGGGATGTGGATGGGAATGGGAATGGGAATGGGGGAGGCATCAACAGACTGTGGGCGTGTGATGGAGAGAGGAGAGGACTGTCGGTGGCCGTGTACATGTGAGAGGGGAAAACACAAAAATAATTATCAGTGCGGTGATTTGCAACAAACGAAACAGTAACAGTAGCAGTAGCAGCAACAGCAATAGCAAATCACTTACACTACGTTTACCGTTCAACCAGCCTCAAGCAGCATCAGGGGAGCCCGGTGTTCCATGCCCCATGCTACAGGCCTTCGAGTGAAGCATCAGCATCAGTAGCCAGCAGCCAGCAGCCAGTAGTAGCAGCAGCAGCAGCAGCAGCATCCGCAACAGCAACATCAGCGATGATTCCATTTTCCTCGGGATTGTGTTTTTGCTATTTGCCGGAAAGCGCATAAAAAGCATAAGCGCGTAAATAAAGTCAACCTCATTTATTTTGAATATAAACTACATTTTTTACGACTGCCAGCCGCAGTGGCAGCCACAACCCCAGCAGCAGAAGCAGCCCTCCTTCCACACTCGACGAAGCCACGAAGTCAAAGCACTTTGCAACAGTCCCCCGGTGGCAGGTTGACGACAACAGCCGCAATCCTCGTCCGCTCCTCTGCAGAGCACCTCAGCTATGCCATGGGATGTAGAAGCGACTCTCGGATGAAGATGAAGACGGACTTAAGTTTCTAGCAACACTTTGATTTGCTACAGAAATTCGGTCATGCCTCAATGCCCATCGATGGGTTGGAGAGTGCTGTGCAACGACCTTCCTGGCAAAATTCAAATTCAAATCATTTTCTCTTCCCGCTTCATTTGGCTTCAATCAGGGAAAATCAATCTACAACCCGACACTCAGAAGAGCTCCTCTGAGAGGGGACTAACAAAATCTTTAATGATGTATGGGCGTTACAAACAGATTAAAATCGCACAAAATGGGACAACATTTTCCACATCATTAGGTCTAATATTTAGATGGATATGTAATACTCATAGTTTGAGGGCCGATCTCCATTGATCTCCAGTACTTTCTTTCTTAGGGCATTCGGGAGTCGCCTCTTGGTCGGTTTCCTGTGGCCATTGTTTGATGCTTCTTGCTGCACGCTTGTTGGTTTTATTACGCATTGTTGTCATCCCATTCGCACCGGCCCCACCCCATCGTTCACCTTGACGGCGGTGTAGGGCGGTGTGGGGATGTGGGGGAGGGGCATCTCCTATCTTGTCTTGCGCCACAGACTCTCCCGAAAAGGTAAGCAACTTTTATTGAGGTCTCGACATTAAGCGGCAAAAAAAAGTGACATACTGAATGAAGTGGGGTACAGAAAAGTGTGGGGGGGGGGTCCCGACTGTTTGGGGATGTAGTTCATTGCCGGCTGTCGCCTCTGCCGCTTGTTTGTTTTCCCTGCGAAAATCTCTGCGCCCGAGAGATGAAAGACACAAAAAGAGAAAAAAATAAAGGAAACAAAAGGGAATGCATTTGTCATGACCTCGAAACGGAAACAATTGAAAAAAGCTTTTCCTATCGCGTCGCGGGTCCGACCGTGTACGGACTACGAATTCGGTTTGTCATCGTCATTTGGGGTCGTCAGGGGTCAGGGGTCGTCAGGCTGTAACACACACCGAAAAATGCAACTGACATAGAAAAACGTCTCTCTCTCTCTCTCTCTCTCTCTCTCTAGTGCACTGTATGTACCACAGCATCCGATAGAAGTACGAGCATGTACGAGTAGGGTATACATATTTATACATATATACATTTATATATACATATATATATATATATGTTCATATATACTGTCTATATGAAGTCCCCTTTCGGTGTACAATGCAATGGACTTGGTCCAGGGTTCCTGGGGCAGGGCAGAACATCAGCAAAAACATTCAACTTACTGCCAAGAAAATTCTTCCTTTTTTTCTGTGTGTTTTCTTTGCCACACTCTCTGTCTTTCTCTTTCTGTATCCTGCGTCCTGCCTCGTCCCGCTCTCCTCTCTCTTGCTGGCAGGTCGACTGCCAAAGGCGCAAAAAAGGAAACGGAGCGGCGCATAGACTCTGGGCCTCCTGCTCCTTCTCCTCCTTCGCATCCTCCTCCCCGGCTGTGATTTCAGATTTGAACGGGTTAGCCCTTGTCCGAGCAGGTTGACATCCACCACGCACTGCTGACCCGCAACGATGCGGACGTTGGTTCTAGCCAGGAACTGCATCCAGAGGCAAATTGGTCTTTTTTCAGTAGTTCGGGCTGATATTGCACTTGCACCCATACCCATTCGAGGCGAATGTTGGTGGGATGGTATCGGTATTGGTATTGGTATTCCTTGGCCAGGGCCTGGCTCCACCCTGGAGTGAGAACTGTGCGAACTGGATCCTCGGGCAGTGGGTGGGCTGTTGGGTGTTGGTGGGGATGCGGATCTTGAACCCGTTTTGGCACAGCACCAACTTCAAATTAATTGCGCTTCAACTTCATTATTTTGCATGCCTGAACATGTTTGCTTTGGCATTGCCTCCTGTACTTCCACACCCACACCAACACCCACTCCCGATTCCTAGTCCTATTTCATGGCTCGCACTCCTTTAGCTTTCGTTTTCTTTTGGGCCTGACACCATTTTGCGCTTGGTCAATATTTCAAACAGATTAGAGAGGCAACGAAATGCGCCTTAATTGAATGGCTCTGGATCTGGGTTGGGGTTGGGGTTGGGGTCGGGGTTGGTGTTGGGGCTGTGGCTCCACTTCCACCTACGACTCCTGCCTCCGACTAGATGGCAGCATCGCAGCTGCTCCGTACAAGACATACATATTTAATGAGCCTCCGACACGTCGCGCCGCATCGCATCTAGTGGCAAGCTGAAGCAGTAGCAAGCGGCATGCCACAGGCAGCACATGAGGGTCTCCTTCCTGTCTTTCCCTGTCCCAAGGCACGCACCACACGCGCGCCTTTGCCCACCGTTTATGCGTGGCATCGTGGCATATCGATACGAACAACATGTGCTAGAGGTCCCAGGCAGACGCCATTCGATTTTAAAGTTTCCCCATTCTTCGCTCGTTCGTTTTTTCGTTTTTTGTTTCGTTTGTTGATTCGTTCAGGAAATAAGTTTCATTATTTTGAAAATTCAAGGCTCTTGGCTCTCAAGCTTTCTGTTCATCCGTAGTTACATTTTTGGGAATCTGGATAATATGATGGGATGCGAGAGTTAGTTCAACTCTGGCTATAAAATACTGCAGTCTCATGTGGAATGCCGAACGGCACTTGGCAAATGGAAAATGGCGATTGGCTGAACTGAATGGTGGCGCCATTTTTAATTCCAGGAATACTCGTATTCCAAGATATTTCACCGCTGTAAACATGATATTTATTAATCTGCCTGAAACTTAATTGCGAAATGAAATATCCCGCTTTGCGGACAGCCCATGAACGGTGGGCCACCCGCTCCGGGCATCGTTAGTGGCACCTCCGAGGCGTCACGCACTCGCTCGCATACATCCAAACCCATAGCCACACTCTCCCACGCGCACACACACACACACACGCACAGGCACACGCACACGCATGCAGACTCATGCACATACATACATACATACTCGCCTAGTTGTACGTAAGCCGAAACATAAATTTCGTTAATCATTGAACTGGAAATTTAATAGCCCCAGCCATATATGTACGTACGTACTGCTTGCCCCACAAAGGTTGCAGGGAGGGGGAGCGAAACGGTATTAAGTGGAAGCCTCATCCCCATCCCTATTCCTAGACCCAGACCCAGACCCAACCTCAACACCTCCCCTTTGTGCCACCGCCTGGCCGCAGTGCAGTTAAAGTTTCTTCCGCAACAAAGCGCAGAAATAAGGAAAAGCGAGGAAAAACCAAGTAAGAAAAGGCAAGGCATCCCGCCACACACACCCTCTCGCAGAGCCAAAGCCAAGCGATACAGCGATGATATAGTGATCCGCATTCCTGTCATCTTTTGCCTGCCTGGAAGCTGCAATTTGTGACCAGGCTTCCGACCGAATGGCACTACCCCGCATCTACAAAGGGTATAATCGCGAACAGAAAATGGCACTCCACGGAGCACGTAGCAAATGCTTGGGAATGGACTCGAGTTATGGTATGATGGCGAGAGCGGGGGTAGTGTTTCGCTTAAAACTACGTCAAAATGTATAATCGACATTTTGTTAAAAGACTTGGGCCCCCTCCTGATGCGGGGGTCTCTCTTGCCTATACTGTTGCACGTAGCTCTTATTCAATCTCCCTACCTCTAGTCTTGCCCCCTGTCAATGCAACGATTGGGCTGTGGGGCCGTGGCACCGTGGCACCGTGGGGCAAGTCAAAATCTCCTCTTTTATTTGACCATTATTATGCGTATAATGCGAGTTGGCCCAAACTTCGAAACAAAGCGGCGCCATGGCCATGGAAGGGGAGCTCCAGAGTCAAGAGCAAACCGCTCCAGGGCCCCTGTACGGCCATGGAATGTGCCGTAGATCAGTGGGGCTATCCCCACTTTACTATGACTGGATCCTGGGTCCTAGAGTGCAGACCTTGACTTGGAGAAGGTTGAACGTTGAGGAATTTCGATATCCTGGGAGAATATCGATAGAGAATTCTGTTGGTATATTTAGTACTGCTGTGTGGCTATTCTAAGTGGATGATTTACAAGGGTATCAAAATAAACGAGAGGGAACGTTGTGAGCCGCGGCAAAGGCACAGATTTTCGTCCTTTGTGGAATATTTTGTACAAGTTATTCGAACTGAGTCGTTGAATGTTCTTAGTTTTCAAATATCAAAAACGAACTTCTGCGATATGTAATGTCAGGTCAGGTCTTTAAGACCATACGTTCTATTTGTGTTATATTTTTGCCTGAATTTGCCTCAATACTATGCAAATAAGAAAGAAACTATTTTAAGTTTGGACTTTTGCATTTTTATTTATAACATTCTGGCGAACGAAATCTTCAAATCAATTCAATTCAGAACAGATTCCGACCAAATTTGTTCTCGCATCTCGATTCCAGCGAAGAAGCAAACCAGGAAAAGAAAGCGATCGTGCAGCAGTTTTGACGAGTTAGATCAGATGCTGGCGGTGGCAGGTGTATGGATGATAAACCTGCGCCCACCGGCTAAAAGCCGAGACTTGATGGTGTGGAACTTGCGGGTTATGGTCGTCTTTAAATACTTCCCTGCCAAGTCCATCCATGACTCGCTGCTCGGGTGAGCACAGTGGGAACCGACTACGATTTGGGCCCCCGGGTTTTAAAATATTTTTAAAATATATAATTTAGGTGTTTGTTGGATCAAGTGCATGAGCAGGGACTTAGTTCAACCGGCCGACTTGTCCTGGAAAATTTCTTACAATACAAGTACAGATTCCAGAGCAAACCAATTTTGTTTTCTATACACATTTTCATGATATAAAAAAGCCTTACAATTGAACAGCGTCGTTAAAAACAATAAAACAGTGATAAAAAGCGATTCAAAGCTAGGTTTAAGAGAAACCATATGTGTATGTCGATGCGGCACTCTGCTAAATGTGGTTATTCTCTATGATTCTGCATTTTTAGTTTTGTCGTATCTTTAAAATAAGGAATACCAGGCGGGTGGATGATAGCGGGCCGAAATTTTGAAATACACTAGTAACAGTGTGATATCACAGGAGTCTGGATACAAAATTTGGTTACTCTAGCTCTTATAGTCTCTGAGATCTAGGCGCTCATGAAGACGGACGGACGGACGCACAGACATGTCTATATCGACTCGGATATTGAAGTTGATCAAGAATATATATACTTACTTTATGGGGTCGGAAACGCTTCCTTCTGGGTGTTACACACATCCACTATCACCACAAATCTAATATACCCGTATATTCTTCGAGTACCGAGAATAAAAGCAATCATCATTTACGGTTCTGATACACATATACATATGTGCATTTAGAAACCTAGAGGCCGGTATTATAATGTCGAGGTAGCTGTGGTTTTCGTTGCGACTGGTTCTTGTCTTTATTTAAGATTTCCTGGTTTTGGCAGTCCTGCAACTGTATTTCCATATGAAAAAGAAGCTGCATGATGTCGCAGAGACGACACTTGTTTAGAATTGAGAAATGGAGTTGGTTACAGGACCTGCCAAAACCTCCCCAAAACTACTTTGTAGTCGGTCGCTTCAACAGTTTCGCGGCTATAAATCTTTGCAGGAATTTCTCTGGACCGCTGGAGACCATGTCCCAGAGGGTAAAACTGCTATTAACAGATGTGTGCTTAACTGCAGCTGAGAGGGTTCAGGGGTCGGGGTGCTTGGCGAACATAAAATGAACTGAAAGCCGTTTCAGCTTTAACAATTCCGATCCGATTCGCCATCGCCTCCGCGTCTTGTGCTACATTCAATGGCCCAACACGGACTCGGACAAGGACACGGACGCGGACGCGGAGACCGGGATTGGAACGCAGATTGAAACGAAGACGGAGTCAGTGGCAGAGCCCTGGAAACCTGACCGTGCGGCGCGCTGCCTCAAGTCCAGCCACCCAGCAATTGCGAGAGTGCCGTGCCACAAGCAGCCTCAGAAGCAGCTTGTGTTGCTGCTGCTGCAGTCGAAATGGCCCTGCCGCCAGCTCGAACCCAGTCCATTGTTGCACCAAGTTTTTTGCCGAGCCGAGTCACACCATAAATGCCAAACACCCCATTTTCGAATACACTGAGAGAAAAACAGAATCGGTCAACGCAGCTCGATTAGCTCCTGCTCTGCCCGATGAGGGTGTATTGGGGAGGATGTAGAGCTTTGGCGGACAAGATTTTGTGCAGTGTAGGCTGTCCCAACGCCTTTCGACACTTGACTGGACGATGTTGACTGCTTTTGGCATGGCTCCGGACCCGACTTCGGCTCCTGCTCCTGTTCCTGTTCTAACTATGTCTCCATCTCCGGCTCCAGCTCCTGTTGCTTCCTCCCGCTTCTGTTTCTGTTTCTACTGCTGCCTCTGCTTCTGCATCTGATGCTGTTCCCGTTTCAAGTTCTTCTACGACTATGGCTCTTGTTGTGGCAGTTCTGTCTTATTAGGATAACTCACCTAAGTGTTGTCCTTGCAGCATCTAGAGTTGTTCCGGGTTGTGCTTTGCCGTTGCCGTTCCACACCCATTGCCATCTCCGGATCCGGCTTGATTCTGGTTACTAGATGCCGGGCCGGGTCGGACCGGGCCTACGCGCGCCAGGCCAATGGACTCCATTCAATTTGCTCAACGTTGACGTCGTCGTCAGACAAATACCAACAAACGGAAAGAAAAACAAAAAAGAACAGGGAACGTAATGTCGAAGGCCGATGGTTTTAATACCCTGGTAGATTAGATCCTTCGGAAATTCATTTAGTAGCTAGTCGGCTGTGTCGCAAAAAAACATGCCTGTGGAAGATTGCTTTTAGATATATTTGAAAGCTCAGATATTGATCTTTATAGAAGATACAAGAAACAGAAGCTTGTGACTATATCTATACTGGTATGGGATCGCAAGTATACCCCCTCATACCCTATCTAGGGTATAGCTTCACACATACGCACTGCAGAGATTGAGGGAGAGAGGGAGAGGACTGTGGGCAAATAGTTTGGGTAAACAGGAACAACAGCAGCGGGACGAACAAGAGGGGTTGCGGAAACGGTGATACGGAACGAGGATGAGAATGAGAAGGAAAACAACAACGGCCAACGGCACCCTTCATATTTGCTGAGCTCTCTATCCATCCACATGAGTATATACATATGTGTGTGTCGGTGTGTAAGTATCTAATGTTAGTTAGTTATATACAAATATGTGAACAAGCGGATCCACATAGGCGGTTATGTAGCCGGGACCTCCCTAGTCTCGGTTGGTTAGTCCCTCACTCACTCAGTCACTCCGCCAGACAATCCGTCGTCATTTCGTCACTCTGATGGCAGAGGAAGAGCCGGAGTTGCAGAACCAGGACGAGGACGAGGACGAGGACCAGGCCTATGGCGTATGGCCTATTAACAATCGATGAAATGTGATAAAGAGTTGCTTAAATATTGATAAACAACCGAAATGGTATCTCGCATTTGACGGGCATTGCCCAAATCCCCGTTTTGGCAGGAAATTCTATGGGAATCAGCAGAAATGTATCAAATTTACAATAGAAATGCATGAATCATGAATCATTTGGCATTGCCAAATGGGATTTTCAGCAATTTCACAAAAATGTAATGTACATATCATCTCAACCCCCCCCCCTTTAAACCCCCATCTGATCGGTGAGAGTATTATAGTTTTCTGAGCTGCCACAGAGTTCCTAACCGAGTTCCTACCCCAGCTTAAAGTGCAGATTAATTCGCAGTTAATTAAAACCCCCATCCAAAATAAGTCACCGGCTCCACGGGTGGGGCCCGGGCTCGGGCTGTAATTCATATTCATAATTCCGCAATTGTTTAATATTTTTTCAGAGATCTTTTTTTCCTAGCATTTTTAATTTCTGCGTGTGGTTTTCTTTTTCTCGCCCACATTTTTTCGATTCCATGGCCGGGAATGTGACTGGCCCCGGCCCACTGTTCCGTTCATTTGCTTTTCAAATTTAACTTCCATTGTAGCACGGTTCAGTGGCACTTCTCCTTCGGCCACCCTGTGGCAGGCTCTATGGCCGCTTCCTGTGGCTTTTTGACTTTATTAAAACTAATTTTATTTTTATCTTTTCATTTTGTGATACATTTTTTCTATTCAACATCGAGTTTTGTTTTTTTTACAGCTGCTCCTCGTCCTGGTGCTCCTGTGGCTACTGTAAGTGCTCCTGATCCCGCTCTCCCTGTCTCCGTTCGTTGCTGTGCGATGTTCATTTCATGTTCCGCTTTTTTACGGCTCTGTCTCTCCAGCTCGGCTCGGCTAGGCTCTCTTTATAGGCCAGAATGCACGAAATAATTTTCATAATAAAAAAAAAACAAAAAGCAAACGGTCGAAAACCCACACAGAAAAACAGAAGATAGAACGAAGGATATTCTAGCAGACAAGCGGACGGACGGACGGGCAACCAAACACCCGGACAGACAGATGGACGGTCGGCCGGAACTACGGCATTCCGCAAAACAGCGCAACAGCCAACATCCAACGGATGGGTGGGAATACCAAAAGTTACCGAAAAAAAAACCAAAAAAAAATAGCCAGGACAACGAGAAATTCATGGTTAAGTACAGTTTCCAGCGCACTATGCACTTGGTGCACTACTTGCAATTACACTGCTTACTGATTAGGATGAGCCAACTGTACCAAACGAACTGCAAATTCGTTGTGTTGTCAAGCTTCAACTTGCAAAACTCTGCAACTGCTCCGCTCTTGTGAGAGTTGCAGCTCCAATGGAAGCTCCAGCTCCAGAGCATCGTTAAATAAATGCAAACTTTCCACCATCTGATTCGATTAAATAGATGCGTTACCTTTCGGTCTCACTCACGCCCACTAAGCAAATATATTTACAAAGTTTCCTTACCATCTTTCGATTAAAAAGATGAAAGTCCGAGAGATACAGCTGCCCCGTTTCCATACCAACTTTTGAGATAACAGAAAACCAATAGATAGCATCTTTAAGGACTTACCGAACTATTCAATTCCCCAAATATACATAGTACTTGTAGCACACCCATTCGGGCACCCTATAATCGCCTGAATTGTATTTGCATACTTCTGCGGGCCGCCCGCAAAATGATTTAAAATGATAATTTAGCCGAGCCGGAGTCCGGCACCGGCACCGGGACCGGGACCGAGACCGGACTAGACCAGACCGGACTGTACTACTAAGCCGCACCGGAGGGGGAAAGAAATGAACGAAACAGGGATGGACTGGGGTCTGGATTCGGGGGCGGCATGTAATTTTGCTTTTTCGTAATTTCAATTAAAATTATTCCACGAGCTCCGGCCGCAGATGAGCGTGCCATGAACGGCGGAAGAGTGGGTGATGGGGGGGGTGTGTGTATGTGTGTGTGTGTGTGCGGAGGGATGTCCACAGATGCGGCAGAAGTGGAAAAGAGGAAGAGGAAAAAAAAACGTTTCTAGCTTCTATAAAAGCAAACAATCGAGCTGCAAGTTTACAGCTACATAAGTAATACGCACTCGCCGCCTAATGGGCCGATGTTAAAGCTGGTGAAAGAGGCAGGAACTAGTAGAGGCTGACTCTGCTGCCTTGGGCCAGGGTATATTGAACGGAAGGTTAGGGCTTCTATATAAATGCGTGTATGCCATTCCCATGTGTCCTAGACTTCAGTGAGCGCTGAACAGAAAGAGTGTGGGCGAGTGTGGGCAAGTGTGGGTGGCCCAACCTGCTGTTGAATAGACCATGCTGTGTGTGGACAACCCTAGCTAGGCAACTCTCTGCCCCCGGTCCTGGCTTGCTCTTGCTCTGTCCAGGCGTCGACAGTCCATCAGCAGGCAGTCGACATCCCAGAGCGCCATTACCGCAAAAACTTTAAGGCAGAAACAGTGGCAGAGGCAGCAGCAGCAGCAGCAAACGAACTTAGAAACACAAACACGCGCCGCACACAACAACACACCCCCACACACACACAATGAGATATTTACACACACTTGAGGACAGCGGGGGAGCGGAGCAAAGGCATTAAGAGAAAGAGATACAAACGCATACATTGATGCTTACAATTGTAATGTCCGCACATTCCCAAAGCCACCAACCAACCCCCTCCACTCACCGTTAAAGTGGTGGCGACTACGGTGGGCGACTAGAACAAGTCTCGGCTCAGCCTCGGCTCAGACTTTGGCGAGCGCTCAAATCCGACCGAAAGCCGAGGTCAGACGAAGCCAGCCGAAGCTGCGAGCCCAGCTCAAGCAGAGCTTATGCAGCGTGAGAGCGAGAGTGAGAGCCAAAGTGGGCCCCGCTCAAGGTGTGTCGAGACAAGGTAAGTCACCCCCATGGAACCGTACGACGATAGTGTGGAATGTCACACCTTGTATCAATATACTTTGGGCCAAAACTCACCATAGCCTTTGCAGCGAAGCTTTCACTCGTTTCTCCTGCCCATTCACACACTCTTACTATCACTCACACTAACGCTCACTCTCTACTCTCACTCAATGGCAGTCGTCCTGTGCTGAACCGACAAGGTGCATAACTATAGGGTGAGATCTTCCCGTACATTTTAGTGATATATAGTTTGTTGTCCGTCTTCTTCACGATCTGTATATAAGTTTTGTTCTGAAAAAATACACGCTAGAATCTTTGGAATTGAGTCTAGAAATTACTCACCTTATATTTACACACTTTGGCTGCTGATGGCTTTTATCCTTTGCTCTGCCGCTGCGTTTTTTCCTTCGCCTTTGTGTAGCGCAACTCTTCCATTTGATTTCTTTGGGGGCTTCATCTTTTTTTAGCTGGCGTCGCTCTGCCCTCGCCAAAGCCAAAAAAGTGGGTCATTCAATGTGCCCAGCGCGTTGACTGTGAGTGAGTGAGTGCGGGTTGGAGCGGGACATGCGGACGGACCAGTGCGGAGCGGGACGTGCGGACGGACCAGTGCGGAGCGGGGCTAAAATGTCTGTGCTGCTGAGAAGGCACATTTTACTGCCGCTAAGACAGCGGGCGGCTGAGATGGTGACTGAGACGGAGACGCTGACTGAGACTGAGACAGAGGCTGAGGCGGAGGCAACCGCTGCCTAGGCGGACTGCTTGCTGTCTGTTGTTCTTGTTAAATAAACCATGCTGCTGGCGTAGAGATATGTATATGTATGCTGCAGTGTGTGTGCGCCTCTGTGTGTTTGTGTCTGTGTGTCGGCTGCTCTTGAGGGGTTTTAATTTGCAACTTAAGGAAATATAATATAACGGCAAACTTTAAATTTTTGATAATGCCAGCAACAGAGAGTCAACTGCGACAGCCACTTGGGGGGGAAAGAGCAAGCGGGCGAGCGAAAGGGTTAGCGAGCTTGAGATAGATAGTGGCAGAGGCCGACTGAAGGAGTGCGATGCGTTAACAGTTACTCTTCGCGGAATACTATGTGTGTGTGTGTGTGTGTTTGTGTGTGTGCGTACTAAGTAGTCGCGTTCTCTTCTCTCAGTTTCCTTCCGTTCACTGAAGGAACAACCAGAGTGGGACTTGAGCATGATATTCCGACTACGGGATACCTAACATCTACACAGCATATATAATCAGTATAATTCTCATGGAGATCTCATGCACAATCTGTAGAGGGATTCGACTCAAGCCATTCCCCAATCTAAGCCAAAAATTGCGTGTTAAAGATTTAGTCATTCAGGCTGACATTTAGACAAACAGATTTCTAAGAATACTGGGTAAAAGGAGAACCCAGCAGCTACATATTCTTCGCAGTAAATGTGCCTCCGCTCCTGCGCCAGCTCCTGCTCCTCCGGTGGTACGTCCTCCATCATCTTCATCGTCTTGAATTTTGCGTAGTTATTTTGGCAAGTGCAAACGAGCAATTTGAAGTGCTTAAATATTTGATATTGGTTTTGCTTTGGCTCGCCAACACCATTCCATCCCACTCCCATACCACTCCCACTCCCATGCCAAACAGCAACCCCATCCCTGGACGCTGCTTAAGCAGTGTGCAACATTTTAATGAAATTGTTGAATCATCATCAGCAGCAGTAGCAGCAGCTCTCGAGAGCTCACTCCATTGGAGTTTGAAGTTCGAATTGAAAGCGGAATTGCAGTTCGGAGTTGGTTAAATTTCAAATAAATTAATTTGCGCCTGCTGCATAATTAGAGAGAGACAGAGGTAGACCCACAGCTAGCTAGAGAAAGAGGTAGTTAGAGAAAGAGAGAGAGAGAGAGAGAAAGAGAGAGAGAGAGAGTCTCCCACAGAGTTGCAATCATTTAACTGTAATACAAATGATTTTAATTCGAATTTTGGGTAAATTTAGCCATACCGAAATCAATTAGATAATTGCTTGCACTTGTATGGGTTATTGGTATGATAATGTGTTCGTGTTCTGTGTGCTTATGCGTTTGTGGGTGTGCATGTACCCATGTCTGTGTGTGCTTAGTGTAATTGTTAAATTATCGAATGGAGGAGAGGCTCCGTTCGATTCCATTGATTCCAGCATCGTCCAGTTCACATGAATGCCTGCCTGTGTCTTGCCCTATCCTGCTCTGACTTGCCCTCAACCGCATCTCGAGTCTCGATTCAGTGGCTCCGAATCCGCTCCTGGGGCCCAGATTAAAGGGGCAATAAATAGGCATTAAGTGGGGCAGACAAGTAGCGCCACCAGGACCAGAGCCGCCCTCAGACAGCTTCAAGGGGTATGGGCAGTGGCAGTGGCAGCTAGCCACAAAGGAAACGTAAGTAAGTCGCATGGAAATGTTTTTTGCAATTTGTTGTGGTTTGATGCCGGAGCCACGGAGCCACGGAGCCACGGACCAGAGCCAGGACCAGGGACCTGGGACCAAAAGTAGTACTGCCACGATGGAGAGCAGATCCAAGACAAAGACGTGGACCCGGGGTCTGGACGAACGCGCAGACGAAAGATTGTGGCATCCTTCAAGTGGATTGCTGCTAGACAAGCTGAAATGAAAGCGAATGAAATACCAAGGAAAAAGATGGTTATGGGGGAATGTATGTAAGTATGTGTGTATGTACCGCATAGGGTGTACGAAGGGGCAATGCTGGCAATGGCAATGGCGATGGCAGTGCGCCGATAAGCACTGTAAAGTTGAGGAGGCAACCCGTAAAGAAGTTCATCCAGATACAATGAAAATCATGGGGAATATGGGTGGTCACAGAGAGAGAGGGTTATGTTGGTGGGTGGATAGGTGGTTGGGTAGTGGAGAGGTGGACTTAAAGTGAGACATTTTATATGAGAAACGAATTAAAATGGAATGAACGAAACTATCAACTATGATGAAGGAGGAGTGGGAGGAGGGGGATCAGAAGGAGGATTATGGAACAGAAACAGAAGCAGTCAAAGATGAGGAAGAATGCTGTGAGAAAGAGAACCAGAGAGGGGCAATAAATACAGATAAATGGCATAGATAAGACAGATTACAGATGGAATTTATGTTGCAACGAAAGAGAGGCGAAATCAAGCAGGCGGTGGAGTGAAAGCGTAAAAAGTAGGCGGACAGGCAAAGAGTTAAAAGAGAATCAATGAATGAACAGCAAAAGAAATGCGAGAAGAAAAGAGGCGGAAACTTCAGGACGAGATGGCATCGGATCAAAGGAGAGGAAATGATATGAAAGGAAATTAACGGAGAGCAAACGAAGGGGAAATGAAAAGAAAAGAAATCAAGAAAAGAATCCAAAGAAGAGAAGCGGATATTGCAAAAGGAGAAAGGTCCACAGAAGAAGGGGCAAAATAGAGCAACGGACCGGAAACGAGTTGCAAAGAAAGTAATAAATGAAAAAAAACTGAAGAAAACATAAAAACACTGATAAAAAGACACCAAAAGAGAATTTCAAACATCAAATAATGTACATATACATATGTAAAATCTAATGAAAATAAGAGGAAGGGAAAATGAAAGGGAGAGCTAAGAACCGGATGTGAGCTGAAGAAAGTAGAAAAAAACATGCCAATGCATAGTGCATGCCATCTTCTTTGATCTTTGTATATATTTCAGAACTAAATGGAAATCAGTCAGATCATCAATTAATAGATCGTATAATGAGAATTTCATACAATTTCCCTCACACAAACGAAGTGGGGGCTGCATTTGAAATAGTTATGAAAGGGAATTCCAGTACGAAGTAAAACTTCTAAAGAGGAACACCCCCTAAACGCTTGCCGCATTCTCAGAGAAGAGAAGTGTAGAGAAAAGTTGGCGGCAGAGAGAGGCGGACTGCCATGGAATGCACCTCCAACTTGGCTCAGCCCCGACGCAACTGTACTTCGTCCCGGACTCGCTCGAGTTTTGTTGCCCGAAAGAATTTGCTCATTAGAACTTGGCAGGCAAACTTTTGTCAAACACACAGAGAGCCTATACCATTGGCTCTGCTTCTCTATCCTGTTTCTCCCCGATTCTTCGCTGGAACCTCCTTCCATTCTCCATAGCCACCGCTTGCTTCCTCTCCACTGGCACTCTCCGCTATCCGTTCTCTCCGTTGGTTGGGAACACTGAAGAGCATTGCACAATTGCATGTTGACTACTATAAAACTCATCGCGATGCATGCCACACCCATACAGAGTCTATCCTACACTAAGAAAAATGTTGAGCAAGAACTTTCGGAACCAAATTAAGAACAGCTTAATCGTATAAACAGGAAGTTCTTAAATTCATGAGTAGCATGAACATTTCCTTTTGTGGCATTTGAAAGGGGTCGAAGATAGCCCCAAAGGTTGCGCCTGGAGTATCGTTAAGAAAGGCAAAACATTGATTTTCCTTTCAATCGATGAATACTTTAAGATTGAGATAATTTAGGCTTCCATATACTTTAGATGTCTGGGGAAGGGGCTTTTTTTCTTGCAGTGCATGGGCAGCACATGCCCCCACTGTTTGTGGCTGGAGAAGTGTGCGCCAAGCATGTGGCATAAAACGCAAAAGTTGGGCAAACTTTTGCGGCGATCTCCACGGCAAAGCAGGGGCATGGGGATGGATGAGTGGATGGGGCAAGAGGCAGAACAAAATGAAGCGTGCGGAAAGAATGCACGCACGTAGACACACACACACATACATCGCATACGCCGCACACGAGAATACACAGATACACTACTGGGATAGAAAAAACAATACATTTAATTAAAGTTGAAGATGAGTTGCAACTTGCAACCTGTATCTGAAGCAGAAGCCGTAGCAGGAGTCAGCTTGCAACATGCCCCACACTCACAACCGAAAACTACTTTAAAATTTGTTATCGGTTGCTTTTGGGTGGCAAGGGGAGAGAGCGGGTTCAGGGGTCAGCGGTGAAGAGCGGTGAGAGGTGAGAGGTGCTGCAGTCAAGGTGATAAAAACTGTCGAATTTAATTAAAATTATATCCCCAACAATATCAGAGAAATTGTTAAACTTTAAAGTGTAAATGATACCCACTCCGTTACGTAACCCTTCTTCGCCCCTTTATCCCCAGCCCCCGCCCCCTCTCTGGGGCACAATTTATATCAATGTGGGAGCGGAGGGAGCGAGGGCAGACACTTGCAGAAAAAACTTTGTGCCTCGAAGTTGGGGCTTGGGGGATTTGTTTGGGATTAACTGGAGAACATCAAGGAAAATAGTTACAAAAAAGAGTATTTCAGAAAGAGAATCAGCGCAAAAGAGAGAGACCAGAGAACTTTATCCTTCTAGGCACAGGGTCTGGAACTACAGGACTTTTGTCCATGGAAGTGACATTTGAAAAAAGCGAATCATCTGAACCAGTGAAAGTCCTTTATCTTTTGTTCCGGTGAAGAAATAGTCTCTGAAGAAAAAGACCTCTGCCATATCTAATTTCATTCCAAGTTATTTTTTCGTGGTCTTTAATTTGACAGACAGGTAATCGTTAGCTAAGAGCATAAGTCGTAACTTAAGGACTGAAAACTAAGGGTAATGATGCTTACGATACCCCTTAAACCTCTTCTTTCGCAGTGTATAACTTTTGGGCCAAGAACAGTTGTCACTCCATCCTTTCTGTACTCCCACACTCTACTCTCCATTCCCTGTATACCTGTCTCTCTCTCAACTCACTCTTTCCACTCTCGACTCTCCTCTCTCAACATCCATCCTTATGGTACTCTCTCCGCTACACCCCCCTCTCTCTACGCTGTTGTTTAACAACGCTCGACGCTATCTGGTTGATGAATAAACTTTCTGCGCTGCAGTCACGTCACAGAGCCCCACGGTCCCGGCAACGGTAGTTCTGCTGGTCCTGGGCTCTGGGCTCTTGGCTTTGGCTTTGGCTCTGGTATTCCTTTGGTCCAACAGCATCTGCCACGCCCACTAACAAGTTGCTAGTTACTGCGAAAAAACCCCCCGCCCCCCCACAGCCTCTCTTGCACCGCCACGCAACATGCCCCATGGCATGATTGTCAAGTCATGTTTTAAAATGTTGGCCAACCAAATTGGGCAAACATTTCGAAGTGCATTCGAAATTAGCAAATTGCCACGGCTGCCAGTTGCCCAGGAGGCTGAAGGACGCGGAAGGGGAAGGCCATGGTTTAGTGTGGGCGTGGCCATGGCTAAAATTTATATACATATATAGATTCCGAGTGAGAGGATTACCCAAAATCATTTGTAATTCAAAGTGCGCCTTGCGTTGATTTTAGCTGCATCTTTTGCTACCTCTCTGGCCTGAGGAGTGTGAGAGTGCGGGAGTGTGGGAGGGACATTGCACACTTCCCACTGCTTCTGCCACTGCCACTGCCATTGCGATGAAGCAACAGTTTCATTCGCAAAATGCCATTTCCGCCTGCCTGCCTGCCTGCCAGCCCTCTGGCATCTCTGGCAGCCATTTCCCCGATTCCCGGCCATACCCTGTAAAAAGCAAAAAGCAGGACACATCGGCTTGAACGAAGGTATGTGCAAGAATGGATGCACCACTACCACTACTCCTATGGAAAAATCAAGCAAAAAGTCGATACATTAGAGATTATTTTTCGGCTATACTACCGATCAAAACAGTTTTGTATATTTGTAGAATTTGGTTCCGAATTCAGGTTGCGAATGTTTTTTGTAGATTAATTCAAAAGTACACAGGTATCAAAGTACAGGTTTTCGTAGCATAAATTGTACATTTTTGAGATGCAATTACATCCACATGCACATGAGTAGATCCTCGGGTCCTTGAGACTCGTAGCCCTGATCGACCTCCATGTCGTGGTAACGCATCCTCACGTAGTCCGCCTCGGTGGGGCACTTCTTTCGTGGCACCAGACGTGGTACATCCGGCAGCTTACGCTTCTGCTGTCCCGACTCCTGCGGCATCTGCATCTGCATCTGGTGTTGCATCTGCATCTGCTTCTGGACGGGTCCGACCGGTGACGGCTGCTTCGCATCGTTGCTATTTATTCCGTTTTCGTTTATCTTGCTCAGAGGATTCATTGTGGTTTTTTTCCTTTTTTGCCGTTGTTTATCTCAAGTGAAGAATGCCCGGTCACGCTTGAGACTGAGCAGAGAGAGGCATTGCCAGGCTTCAAAATAATACTGGCGCCTGGAAGGCGTGGCTCAAAATACCATAAATATACTAGAAATCCTGGAAAGTGCTGCGGTAGTGTGGGAAAGTGCCCCAAAGAATATAACGGACAATTTACATAATTAATTTTCAATTTGTAATGCAATCCTTTCCAAAGCACAAACTCGTGTGCATATCCTTTGGCGCCTTTTCCTTGAAATCAATTTAATTGTTGGATAACACCAATTGATTTTGAGAAACAATTTGTGTGTGGCATTGTGGCAGCCAATAGTGCCTGCAAGGCCGATAAATAAACCAGTTCCGGAGCTTCGGGGCCCGGGACGGCGGCGGCGTCAAACGTACACAAGCAAAACTGCACACAGACACAAGTGCATTGTCATATGTATACGTATACGTGTACGCATTAGCACTTGAATGTATGAGTAGAGTGCGTCATTCGACATGCGTACCGCCTCCGCACTCCACGAAGTCTCTCACGCTACTGTCGGTCCCGTCGGTCCTGTCCCACAAAAAAGAGCACGCATGCAGCAGCAGTCGCTCTCATGCAGCCACGGAGCCCGACACCATGTAGTCAGATCTTTAAGTGCTCTGCAGATGGGAGTAGGCTCTCTCCTCCTTTCCAGGGCAGCAGCCAAGTCGAGCTTGGGAGCCTGGCAGCAATGCCTGCCTGTAGGTTTTCTGTCCTACTCGAGTAACAATAAATGCTAATTTCCTTCGGTGCACACATAAAACATTCTTAATTGAAAACGCTGACATAAATAGTCCGGGACTTCAAATGAAAGACAGCGTAAGGGTAGGGGGATTCAGGGAGAGGCCCCATCAAAATTGACAGCTACTTATGTCTATAGGACTAGGCCTGGGCCTGGGCCACAGTGCAAGCCACGAAACACAAACAGCCAGAATAAACACACACACAATGAGCGAAAACACACACACACACACAAAGGACACAGATATAAACACACACATATGTATGTACATATGTGTATATGTACGTACACATTCAAAGACAGATAAACCAAACACGAAAGAACAAAAAAAAAAAAACAAGAAACCACAACCTGTAACAATGGAGATATAAGAGACCTGAGAACAATCCGAAGTTAGGAATACTCGTACATTCCACTAGATTATGCAAAGATTCCATTACTATTTCTCATTCCTGAGAGAGAATCTAAGGCATCTGAAGAGTCTTTGATGTAGACAATTGTTCCTTGATGCAATCGTTCTACTGCGTCCAAGAAATGGCTAATAAATCTGGGATACACATCGTGCTCGTGCCCGGAATAGGAATACCCTTTGTGAAGGGAATTACAACAAATGGCCGTAGAGAAGTTCATTCTGGCGGCGGACGAAAAAGGATGGGGGATAAAGACAAAGGCACAGGCACAGTGGCACAGTGGCGGGGCATATGGACAAGGAAAAACTCAGTCAGAGAAACACTGAGAGGGGGAGTCGCACAATATGAATATAATGAATAAATTGGCATATGTAATGCGTTTGCCTTGTTCGTGCACCGCGGGGCGACGCTGGGTGGAAGGTGGGAGATGGGTGGTACGAGGCAGGAGGCGGGACAGGCGGCAGAGGCACCTGGAGATTTCCCTTGAATGTGGCACTGATTATATGCCATGAGATTTTCATGTGTGTGCGTAAGGACGCGCACACATGTGATGATGACGATGATGATGATAGTCGCTCGCTGGGGGGAATACCATCACACTTCACCGGGAACTTGCCCCATGGGAAGGGGCTCGGCCAGTGGCAGGACAAGAACGAGGAAGGGGGAAGCTGTGGTAGTGGCCCACTTCCTTTGCACCTTTGACATATTTCCATGTCTTTCTTTCTCGGGGAATCGTCTTTCCCATATCGTTGCTGATTTATGACTATCGATTTGCGATAAATGTGACAGTTTATCGATAAATCGATCATACTTTGATTTGTGATTGATTTGATTTATTTGTGCAACAAAATGATAGATTTCAATTTATTTTCCTCCCGCAGTTTCATGCGAAATGAAAGCGAATGGCATTCATATCGGCAAAAAATTTACCTACACATACATATTATTTTACGAATGCACGTTATTCGCTGGGGAAACCGTTTCCAGTTATGAATTTGAATTTTTCACTGGCGCACTTGACTGCACCCGCACTTACCCACACTCTCGGGCGGCCCTTAGCAGCCCTGGAATAGTCGAATGGCAGCCCTGGAATAACAGCTGGTCCAGCAACCCTTACCTGGCTGTTTAACAGTATGAAATGAGAGCCGCTTCCGCTCAGCCCCTCAGTCCGTCTGCGCCACTTGTGGCGCGCGGTTGTCTAACGTCTATTGTCCATCTTTCAATTTCTGGTTTTTTCCAACGAAATTCGTACATTTTCCCTAATGAAATTCTTTGAAAATATGAGTACCATGCAACATGAATGGCACTCGGGAAATGCATCCTGTTTCCATTGCGAATTTTGTTCAATTAGCAAACATTTGTCTATGTTTAAGCTTTTCACGTGCGGTAAGCCGAAACCTGTTGCTGCGGCCGCCAATTAAGGCAATTATATGATTTTAATTTCATATTTTCCACATTGTGGTGGCATCGTTTGTCGGCTTGTACGTACATTCGCTAGGGCTCGACCCAACCAACTTCCCACAAATGTTTCACAGAGTTTGCTCTAAGATATTCATCGTTTTTTTGTTTCAAACTTAAAACTTTGTCCTGCAGGAGTGCCAGTGTGTGCTAATTGACATGAATGTGTATAGTGTCATCTCTTCAGTCTTTCACGAGTATATACGCAACTTTGAAATTTGTTTCCTCAATCGGATTGTGGACTGAGGCAAAGTCTGGATGTTGTTTATTGTACGATAGTTCTGCCTTGCTATTAGTCATTCTATAAGGACGTTGAGGACGTACATATGTATGTAGGTGCCGTCCTGCCCCAATTAGCCAAACCTCTCTACGCTCGGATCCCAGGCAGAAACCGTACAAAGGGTGTTGCCACATGACGGCGGGCAGCCGAGGGGTCTGTCGTAATAGTGGTAATCATTGGCGTCTCTTCCACACTGAAAATCCAGCCTTCATCCAAAGGTTTTAAGCTCTAGTAGTTGTGGCATCAATTGATGGAAAGATGTTAAGATCCGCCTTCGATTCAAATAATACAAATAATAATACTCTCTGATTGGGCTTTCTAGAGCTCTGTCTCCTACTGTGGCAATACTGTGGCAAGACTGTGTAATACGCCACAATAGTAGTTTCTTGTTTATTGTTAATAATCTCTGGAAAATAGGCCGATCGAAATATTAGATTCTGATCGTAGGAGCTTTCATAGAGCTTAGAACTATATCAAAGCGTGTGGTAGTGAGACTCTCTAATGCTCTGTGTAATAGGTGATAGTTCTCTTCCGATATGAATCAATTTCACCAACCATTTTTAATCTGAAAATCACTGAGAGTATAATCCAGGGAAAAACGTATGATGACCAGTTGTGAGGCGAGCGTGGACCTAATCAACAAGCCCACGGAAGCCCCTGCGCACCCAGAGAGAACCTCAATACAGTCAGTGAAGGCCATTGACCCCAGTCACTCCAAACCTTGATGATGAGGTTGAATTCGGTAAAGAATCCTCCCGGGCTCCCGCTTTTAAAAGGGGCTCAGGAATTATAAAATTGTACAAAGGCTTACAAATGACGTCAATGTCAGATGTACTTTATAATTTTAAGCGGTATTATGCTGTTTTTTTTTCTTTTGCATTATTTAACAGGGATATGGGGGATTCTTTTTCTTCATCATATATAGGCGACCGTGATTACCGGGCCCGGAAAACCTCTCGGCGGACCTGTCCAGGGTAACGGGCATTTGATTACTTTGGAACCACATGCTAGTAATATGATAATTCGCGGAGACCCATCTTTATTTAAAAATGCATCTACTCATGCATCTAATCATTCATCTACTCGTCATTCTACTCGTCCAAAACATCACAGCTAACAAAACGACCGATCTTCCTGCGTGGAGCCACATAATCAACAGTATTGGAGGTGCTTAAACTAACCATTGCTACAGTGGTCGGGCTTGTATGGAGCGAGCGGCCAAAAATACTTCTAATGGTGTTAAAAATGTGAGACTTTTTCTAAAATTTAATAAAAATATAATAAATAAAAAACTAAAAAAAAATCATTCATATTCAGCTCCCTACTAAAGTTATACATTCTGCTCCATATCTGCATATAAAAAATAATAATAATGATTTTTTTTGTAATCGCTTCACATAAGGTACGTTATTATTTAATATATGTATTATTCTAAAAGGTGAAAAACATTTTTATTAAAAACAGACTTATTTTTAGGGGGTAACTTTCGTTGTCCCGTTATGAAAGGATCCGAAGAAAGAAGTAAGCGATTGAGTAGATCTTCATTCTGTTGCTACTCGAGACATTTTTCTTGTATGATTTAGACGAAATTTCTTTATGTCCTTATTTATCGACTCAGCAGCTTCCTCTGACAACTCCCCAATTATGGATGGTCCATGAATTAAAATTTTATGAACAGTAGGCGGAAGATAATACCATGAATAAGTCCTTGTAAGATCTGTCGCCATTTGGAGTGCAAATGTCTTAAATGTTTCCACATTAATTTTGTATCCTGAACAGAGTGCTTGCAATATTGTTGCACACCGTTCAATAAGGTCTTCATTTAGGCCTGTTATTTCGGCGGATAACCCATGATGTTTGGGCTAAGGCATTACAAATTTTGCCATCAACCATTGTGAGTTGCAAAATATGCTCAACAGATAATGTTTTATTGCCAACAGCTATTTTCGTCGGAACAAGGTCCTTAATTTTGTCCTCGAAATATTTTTCCTCCTCTATACTTAACTCAGTTTATTCCTTAATAAATTGAAATCGCACAGGTCGATAATATCGTGTGGATGCTGGTCGTGGGTTTTTCCATACAATTTTGGACGTCTCGTCAGTTGCTAATAGGGCAAGCGGAACATATGACGTGACAAACAAGTGACTGTCTTCCAAATTATTGTTCTCCACTTTCTGCTTGTATTCGCTGTACCCAGAGCTGCCGTCGAAGCCCCATTTCCCTTTGAATCTTGATTGGATTTGCACCTGTCTCGGAACACCACTTATTAAATATATAAATACGGTTAAATTCGCATTCGTATGAAGCTCCTATACAAATATAGTAAGAAGTAATAATATAAATTTAAATTAATAATATGTATAAATAAATAAAAGAAAATGAACAAATAAATAAAAATGACAATCACAAAACAACACAACAAAACGCACAAAGACGAAAAACGGAAACGAAGGCGAAGACAAAGACGATAATTGCAATACACGTCACAAAAAGCACAGTTACACAAACGAAAAAAGTAGCGGGAAAACGGCGAGACTGCTTTGGTTTTTTCAAGGTTACGCAGCGGCTAGCAAAAACTAGCAGCTGAAATTTGCTCAAAATAATCTGTAAATATAAGTTAATATTTCAGTATAAGTTTGATCGTTAACTTCGATTAACTTCACAATTAAAAGTCTAAGTAAAATTTAAGTTTACATATAAATTGTTAGTGATATTGGACATATATTAAATTAATTATGAAAAATAATCACAAAATACTTGGTTCATGAATATAATTAAATATAGTAGTTAATACCTTTATTTAAAATATTAAAGACTTCCATTGTTCGATCAACCTTAATTTAAATTGATTTAATTGCTTTACTTCTAACTTCACTTGCAAGTTGCGTGCGCTTCAAAACCAATTAATTTTTTTTCTCTATGTTTAACATTTATTCTTGAAGAGGACAACGGGAACAAAACAAAAATAACAGCTGATTTAAAAAGTTTGATCTATTATGAAACAGCGGTGCCACATTTTAAGTAATAATTTTAACTTTTTTTTTTATTTTTGGCTTATGGGGGCGACCCCAGTGTATTGATATAGAGAGCCATGAGAAAATGAATGCGGTAGTTTGTATACGTTCCAAAGTACATGCCTATGCAGCAAACACCATGCCAGGGGGCATGCCAGGGGGCGAGTTTCCGAATGAATATTTCGAAACGGTACGAGAACTCATGAAGCGAACGTTGTTTAATGTTCCTAATCCTAAAAACTTAACTAAGCTATTATCGTTAGCATTTAATTATAATAATATACATAAATTAATGTTACATTATCCTTTTTGTAGGATTATTACCTCTCAATATTATACTTCTTCCTATTTTATTTACTCTCTATAACAGCATAATGAAGTATATTATATAGATAAGTAAGTTTCACATGATCCTTCCCTTTGACCTCCTGTATCCAAAAGGCAACGCCAGTTAAATATCCATCTGCCCCAAACACCTGGACCTTGTATGCTACACTTGCCACAGAGACCTGACCTATTAATTGAGTTCCGTCTACCCATTTCCCCTCGATAACTTAGTCTCCCTTCGCTTGTCATTAGTTTGTGGCTTGTAATCGATTGTTGGCATATGGCATCCCTGGGGAGGGACACCTCTGAAAGATGCTGCTGCTGCTGCTGCTGATGATGATGGGCGACATCCTTCAATCAGCTTCTGTCTGAATGGCATCCTTCTTGCCCCATTTCCTCCAATTCCCCCCTCATCCGTCGTTTTGTCCACCATGCTGATGCAGTTCTTCAAATAATTTGAAGCTCAAGCATTTGACTGCTTTATGTGTGTAATTACAGACTCTGCTGTGGGAACCTCTCCCTCTCCCTCCCCCGCTCCGTGGCTATGTCTGATACACACGACCCCAGTGGCATCAACCCCCAACCCAAGCCACTGTCCCCTTCCTAATGCTCCTTCTTGTGCATACAAAATTACACGACATTAGCATAATGTGATTTTGTAAGCATCTGATTTGCACACACACACACACAAGCACACACAGATACTCCTCCCACGGATATGTGTTTGTGGGTGTGTGTGTGTGTGTGTGTGCGTTGGGGCACGGTCCGTGAGTGGCCGTGAGCTCAACTTGTTGACTTCATTCTGCCACACACTCACAGGAGGGGAGAGCTCTCTGCTTCCTGCCACTTTGGTCCTAAACGCTGCAAATGAGCAAGTGTCGCATGTCAGGCACCACCATCCTCTCCCACCATCCCCATCCTGCGCGTCCGTGCATCCATGCATCCGTGCGCCCGTGCGTCCCTGCGTCCATGCATCCTGCATCCTGCGACTGTCATTGATGCAGTCATTCATTTTTATCAGGGGCACCCAAACCCCAACGCGAATCCAATAAAGGCTAAAAGAAGCGACGCCAATAGAAGCGGAATCGACTCTCGATGCAATTTCGCACGAGCTGTGGTGCGGGGCAGTGCCGCGCGCTGTCGGGCGGAAGTGTGGCGGAGGAAGAGATTGGAGTGGCATGGAGTCAAAGTCGGAGTATCGGGCGAGGTAAGCAGTATTGAAGTATCTGGCAAGCTTCAATCCCCCCCTCCCAACAGCCCCACCCCTGGTCCGCAGCACCGCACTGCTCATTCCACCGTGAAACTTTGCAATTGTGGCGGCATTCATTTTTGTTGGTGTACCCTTCCTTAGATCAATGTGGGGACTATCAATCCGCATCAAAGCCGTGATACATATAAAATGACGGCTTTGCTTTTGGCTTTATATCCTCATCCATAAATTTTAACATCTGTTCAGATATCTATCTGAAGCTGACCTAAGCATTACACTGATTCCGTACCATAAAAGGGAATGATCTTTAAGCCTTTGTGTCATTTTTATGATCGTCATGTCAATATATAGCTATCGCTTATTGATGCTGCAAACATTACGTATACGAGGAAGCGATAAATAACTAATGATTGCTTTGCTAAATTTCTATGAATTTCGTATACATTTTTAGATATACCCACTATACGATCAAAGATATAGACACAATATTGTATCTATTCCTATATCTACAGGTTTGCCGAAAGAATGATCAAAATGAGGTCCATTTATTATTCATCTGTCTGCAAGGGTATCTGATATTTCCTTAGCGCTTTTCTTTCGTGCTGTTACCTCCACAATCTGTTTTCATTGGTGACTGGCTCTGCTCTGTTGTTGGTACACACACACACACACACACACACACAAGTGTGTGGGAGTGTGGATGTTGTTGCTTGGCTAACACACATGCCACAAGCTGAGATTCATTTGGCATTTCGAACGGCGTTTTTCGTCAATTTCGATTTCGATTTCTTTGCTCTCCTGCAGGAGTACAAGTAGGAAAAGGACTACTCCCTATCCTTCTTCCCCTCCTCCTGCAAGCAGTGGCAGCTTGTTTCGAAAGTAGGAGGAGGGTCGCACTGAGTGGAGGAAACGAATGCGCATAGCTAAAGCCTCTTTGGATGTCCTCTTCCTCCTCCTCCACCTCCCCCTCTCCCAGGGCTTTCCTTTTTGCATCAAATGAATGAGTGGTGGGGGGGATGGGAGTGCATGGATGGATCCCACGCACACACATACACACACACACATGACAATCTATCTCCATCTGTGCGATTGTCTATCCATTTCTCGTGTCCATTTGTCTGTGGAACCTCCCATCCACCCATACCCATACCGGTACCCCCATCCATCCTGCCACCATTTTCTATGTGGATAGGGCTGTTCCTTTGTTGCACTGACGCTTTGTTCTGCGGAGTCTGCTGCATAATTTACCGTTCGAGTCAATAGTGTTTTCCCAACTTTAATTAAATTTGCGCTTCTCCTAACCTCTCTCAACCATCTAATTTGAGTGTGTGCGCGAATGTCTGTGTGTGTGTGTGTGGGCATCTGTGTGCAGGTGGACGGCCAGCCACTATTGACTGCACCATGGACCGAAATGGACAGAAAATCACAGAAAAATTCAACAATCCCCCTCATGCACCGAAAAAAAATTACAAATTAAAATAAATAACGCCTCAAGGTGTTGATCGGGTAATTGGCAGGACGTGGACGCGGACATCCACGTGGCGCTGTGCTGGTGTGAGGGGGGGAGGGGGAGGAGAACTACTTACATTCAACGGTTATCCTTAATGCCCCGTCGAATGGCAGGGGTTTTTGTGTTTGATAACTTTTTAATTGGCTCTGTTTCACTGGCACGATAACCGTTGGCCATTTTTGTCTCACTGGTAATTATCGGTAATGGAAGAGAGACAGAGAGATAGACAGAGACAGAGAGAGAGAGAGAGAGAGAGAGGTACAACTCCATTGGAAAGAGTAGTTTTCCCCTTTTTAATGGCTGCAATTATCTGTTACGTACACGACCGACTCGTGTATGGATTGACTTATGGGTTACACGTGAAGTGAATGAAAATATAATGTTATTGGGAAATGTGCGATGAGATGTCATTTATTTGAGCATTCGATGAATACATTATCGTCTGATTTCCAGACTCCTGACGGGCCAGTGCACCCGATCGCACTGATCTCTCAAAAGAGAGTCTTAGAATATTTAATGCTGACCTTTGGCTCTGGCAAAGCCATTACTTACGGGGTCACAGCGTGAAGCCATTCGGTATTCCATTCGATTCCACTCGCTTCGATGCCGTTCCATGCCATTGTATGTGCGGATGCTTTTCTTTGCATTGCATTTCCATTGCCATTCAAGGCGCTGCTTGGAGCATTACCACCATCTGCGTGTCGATTTCTATCTGTCTACCGATGCCCCACATAGCCCATCACCTGTCCACTGCCCAAAGTCTGCCCCACAATGCACATTTGTATGTGTGTGCATGTGGCAGCAGCTCCATCAAATGCATCCATCCTCGCTTCGCATTCAATGCGTTAACATTTGCCCCTGTTCGCCATGCTGTGCACATACTAATACGCTCCCAATACGCATACACACACATAGAATACCCATACAATAATATTTGAGTACACAGACACACACACGCATTCCACGGGTGCTGACGGTGGCGGCGGTGCTTCTTGTTCCCTGCTGGTGGTCTTCGGTGGCATCCAAATGCGGGCAGTGTTTGTGTCCTGCCCTACTGTGCAGCCGGTATCTTTCTCTTTTCCCCTTCCTCCCCTCTCTCTCTACTGCCCTCCCTTTCTTTCACTCTCTCTCATTCTGTTGCTGTGTTTGCTTCTCTTCATTTGCTTGCACATTTAAACGACATTTAATCAATGCTGCCTGCCGTTGCATAAACCACACGGAAAAGCCTCCGAACACACTCGGAACAGCGCCAGAATACACATATACGGACACACACAAACACACATATACATACCCGGAGACATGCCACCAACTGTTGCATGAGTCAACGGAAAGAGGAATGAGTAAGGAGTAAGAATAACTACAGCAGCAAACAGCAGGAGAGATGGAGATGGACTAATTGATAGCCTAAGAGAAAGTGGCAGGGAAATGCTAATTGAGTCGCCTTGTGAAAGCCCTTGTTGGCCAGCCCTCGTATGGGCTCCGATCGGGATGATAATTGCTACGATGTGGAATGGGCCACTCTATTGGGGATCCTTTGGAAAGTTAATAGTTAATAGAAATGAAACATGCGGCATTTTTCTTTTGGATATAATAAAATATGCGAAATATGGTAATAGCTACGATCGTTTCGGTAAGGGTATCAAAACTCTATCCATGTTTTCTCGATTTTATTTCCACGACTATGACTACGAGCCTCCAGTTTCCTCGTTTTTTCTCTGTATTTTTTTTTGCGATTTAATTAAATGTCACTTTGATCGAAATAAACCTGCGTGTTACACATATGTGTGGGTGGGTACACATACACATATGTACATATATGTACATATACACACATGTGTATGTTGGTGTGTGTATGGGAACGCATGTATACAAGTCTTTGCACAATTTGATCCAATATTCACCCAGCAAGAGAATCGTGCTCTCCTCCTCACACCTTCACCAAAAGTCCCATACACAGACGAACACACACACAACCACACAGAGCCCCCAACCACCCCAGACCCGGCAGCGTTCAGGAAGAGCCTCTGGTTGAACGAGGGACCGTGAGAGGATGAAGGGGGCAGCGGTCCGTGGGTAGAGACAGGGGGAGCCCGGTTGGAACCCAGGCAGGCGTAAGCAATGCAATTAATTATAAAAGAAACGAAAACAAAAGCAACGCGCCAAATTGATTCACACACAAACACACAAGCGAACACACACACAAACTCACATAACACACACACACGCTAATGTACACACACTCACACATGGATGGAGACGCCGCGGCAGCAAATGTAAAGAAGTGTTGCATACTTTTGGGCGCTCCGCCTCGCTCATAAATTGGCACAACAGCGGCATGCGCCCCACACGCCCCATACACCACTCCACCCCGCCCACCACACAGTCCTCCGTTCACTCAAATTCGCTGGCTTTACGGTCGGAGAAGCGCTTTTTTTTTTGGGCCAGCCCTAATGAGGGAGGGGGATAAGGGTGTTTGGGGGTGCGTAGGGCATGCAGGCAGCAGGCACACACATGTGAGGAAGCCAGCCGCCATCATTATGAGAGGTTATGCTTATTTAATGAACTGTGCGCCCCCTTCCCCGTATTCGGCAAGGTCAAAGGCTGAAGCCACCCACTGAACAATCAGCGACGCGACACACAACCACTCCAGTGGGATAAGAATCCCACTCGAGCAGCGATTTGTTGTCCCACAATCAAGGCCAGCAGCAACCAAGGAAGCGCTGAAACAGCTGCTAATCGATGTGCCAACGCCAAAAGAAGGAGCCACTTAATCGTTAAATACTCGACCATCAAACATATGCATCTACACCCCTGGAAGGACATAGCTCACATCTCACAAGAAATATTTCGTAATCTGAGCAGACTTAAGCCCAATCCACATCTTGAAATACAGAAGTTAAAGCCCTTGAAGACCCCTACCGAGAACAGAATGGCTTAAGAAAACTTTTCCTCATTGATTGACAATAAAAAACTTGTGAAGTGAAAAAGCCAAAAGGCTCTCGGAGAGACAATTGAATTTTAAACATTTTCCCAAGAGGAAATTTATGGCACTTTATCATAAGCTCGGAACAGCCCCACCCCGCCAGTGGCACCAACCTGATCCCACATCCCAGAGTTCATCTCTTCAACTCTTTTGCCATGCAAGGTCGATGCAATCCCAGTCATTAAACTTCGTTAACTGCCACCCGCCCCACCCCAACCCATCTCCCCCTAGCACCAAAATCCTCCTGCTGGGCGCCAGTGCGAGCTGTTTTCGGAGGGATACAAACGACCATTAAATTTTTATTGCCGGAGCACCTCCGCCCGTCAGCATTGTCCTTCAATAAGGCACTTGACTAGGCCCTGGCCGGGCATCAATTATTAAACACCTCGAAATTATGACCGTCTCGAGGACCGAGGAGGACCCTGAATGAGCACAGCAGAAGGCAAAGATAGGGAAAAGCATACAAATTGCATTACTCTCCGCTCTAATGGTCTTCGAGATATATTGTACATAGATCTTGGATATGTCTATTAACTTGCAACGGTGGAAGGAGCCATGGAAAATATATTAAATGTCAGGGAATTGGAGAAGATTGTGGCCCAGGTCTTAAATGGGTGCCATGGGAATGATCGTTTATGAGAGAAGACCGTGCTTTAAGGTTGAGTTATCGGCTCTCATGTGATCCTCCTCCAGCGTCCTGCGTTTCCTGCCTCTCCTGCGTCTGAGTCTAAGCCTCCTTTCGGTGGACATTTAATCAGCGGCAGTTTAATTAAATTTTGCGGCACGCCTCGGCCGGGGCTTCATTAATAATGCAGCAGACATGTTCAACCAGCAATCCCCTCTCACGGGGTTGTTCCAGTGGGCCGTTTCATCGTTAATTTTCTACTCGGAAATACCCCTCAGAAGAGTGATGGGGAAAGTGTGAACTAGTGTAAATCTTTGGCGGATGCGAGTCTGAGAACTACTTCGAGATTGCTGCAAATGTAATGACATTTATAATCGAAATCTTTCATTAAATTAAGAACATTGTTTGCGGCTGCCACGGGCCGCAATCGCAGACACCACACTGGACAGAGACAGAGCCTGAGGCAGAGACTGAGACAGAAACCGAGACAGAGACAGAGACATAGTGGCGGCAGAGTGCTACTTACACACACATTAACATACATAATTACAAATTAATTAGCGAACATGAATTGCAAGGTCGGAGCATACCCGCCCATCCACACCACCGATTCGAAGGAACAAAAGGAATGGCAATGGCTCGAACTGGACCACACTGGACACGCCCAGGCCCCTGGTGGAAGGTGGGTAGTGGGAATGTCTCCTCCGTACATTCTACTCCACGGAACTCGGTCCTCGGTCCACGTTCCTGTCCACCTCAACCTCAACCTCATCCGATTCGGAATCCGATTCCGTTTCGCCTTTCCGTTCAAAATGGTCGCAGTGTCGAGGCGGCTGTCGCTTCCGGCGTAATTCGCAAAGTTTTTTTCCTCATTACACACACACACACACAGACAGGGACACACACACAGGGACACACACACAGGAACACACACACAGGGACACGCAGCTGCTGTACATGGCAAACAGATAATAATATATAACAGAAAAGGAGGCACAGTCCCTGGGGACCGAAACTTTAAGTACTCTATACAGACACTAATCGTACATCATTCGATTTGAATTTGACCGATAAAATCGGCTTCCCATCGGAGAAGCTTCGGTCAATATCAATTAAATATGATAACTTGCATCCAAAAGTATATATTCATAAGCGAAGTAATCACAGCATGGATACCTTATCGAAATAGCTTCGATTACAATCGATTAATCAAGAAAACTTGCACCCAAAAGTATGCTCTTTGGCTCAACAACACAAAACAGACAACAGACAGAAACAGAGTGGCTTAGCTAGCGATATCCCCTCAACTGTAGATCCATTGGGAGATAGGAAGAGCCCTCTCAGGCAGCTTTTCAAAGTCAAGCCACCCCATATGTAAGGGTATCGGATGCTGGAACGAAGAGGGCGAGTGAAGAAGAGGCCAGATAAACATTTTATGTTGTTCAAGTGAAATATGACACTCTCATGTATTCGCAATTATTTTCGCTATTCATTCGCCAATGCACACACACATACAAACACACACACAGTCAGGACTTTTACAAAGGGAAAGAGGAGCCGAAGCCAGAGCAGGCAGTGGAGAAGTATGAAGGAGAAGCAGTTGAAAAGGACATTCAGTCAAGACAACCCTGACAGCAGCCATGATGAGAGACAGTCTCTCTCTCTCGCTTGCGTTAAGTAAAAAGTTGTTTCATCTTCTGCCTGCTGCACTCCATTCAAGCATTCCATTCCATAACGGAATCAAAAGCGGAAAGTTTTCCCTCGAGCGGAGGCAGCCGGAAATTGGCCCTCTATGAAAATCAGCCTGTCTGCCTGTCACCTGCTGATGATGGACTCGATGAGGCGGCTGCCTGACTGCCTGGTGCCTGCTGCCTGAACTGATTGGGGATTGCAATTGGGTTAGAAGTGCCAAATGGTGATGGTAATATACGCATTATTCAGTGGTGCTTATGGGTTTCCAGATGTCATTGCTGCTGCGAAAGGGTAACTAGAAGCAGATGGCACATATGTACATACATGCATATATGCATCCATATGCAGTCTTCACAGGAAAAGCCAACGAACAGATCGGAACTATTAGCAGTTTTTTCTGCACAAACCACAGCAAGGAAGATTCCAGGATTTCAGTAGACAAAGATTTCATGTAAAAAACTTAAAAACATCTTCTAAACAAAGAAGAAAGTGCTTCGCCTGTAGAATTCACTCCATTCTATATCAACATAGGTTAAGGGAATAAGAACTGCCACGAACCTCTTCTATTTCAATATATAGTTTTAAACAACTCTCATCTGCCATAAGAAATCCCCTGTCCACAGCCGTATCACATTCCCTCAAACTTCTGCCGATCTCTAATCGTAATTGTACCCAAGTCGATAACGAATTTGACTCTACAGTGCCACAGTTCCATGGACTCTGGACTCCTGACATTCGGTCGGTTAACTGATGCATCCGACTGTACTCTGCGGCACGTCATCCATTTATGGCCCCTGACCCCGCCTGATGGATGTCGTTTCCTCACATTTCGCGCTTATCGTGCGAGGAGAAAATTAATTTTTCTCATTTTGCGAATATTATTTTCGTTCCATTTCGTTTCATTACGCCTCTGCATCCTTTTGCCTTCTTTTCCTTCTGGTTAATGCCACATTATTAAAAAAAAAAAGAAGAGAAACAAGGAGTTTGCGGTGTAGAGAGGAAACTGCGGGAATGGAATCCGCTTAAGCAGCAATTTTTTCCATTTCCAGCTACGGAGTTGGGTTTTGGGTTCAGTTCGGTTCGGGTTCTTCCACTGCTTTTGACATTCTCATACACACACTGCCGAAAAGTGGCGTAATATTTGTCATAAAACTTTATGATGCACAAAATTAGTTTTACAGCATTGAAAACTCACCCATAAAGACTCCACTGGCACTCCCACTGCCAATTTTCTTAGGGGTGGGGGGTGTATAAGCAGGTCTGCATTTTTGTTGCCAATCGATTTTCCGCTGCGAGTTGGAACCTTAACAAAATTTTCTGTGTGTTTTTCCTGTGCCATTTTTGCCATTTTGCGATGGATATCAGTTGAGCCCTTGAGCTTTGCCTTTGCCAATCACCACCACTCACTTTCTCTCTCTCTGTCTGTCTCTGTCTCGCTCTCTCTCTATCGCACACTCACGCTCAAACTGTACCCATCTCTTTCGCTCATTTGTGCTTGTATCTCGCTCTCACTCCTTCTGGTTATTGATGCCCCATGTTCGCGCCCATTTATTTATTTAGAAATTTTATGCCATTTAAGCGCGTAATTGTTTTTGCATGGAAGCCGAATCGCAAAAATTTTATTTACATTTCCCCACAGTCATTGAAAGAGACAGAGCGAGAGGGAGAGAGAGGCAAACCAAAATAAGCCCAAAGCAATTGACAATTTAAACGAACCGAACGCCGAATGTTCTGAATGCCCAATGAAAACGGAAAATGATTCCCAGAGAAAGGGTTCTGAAGCTTTATATCCAAAAAGAAATGATTGGAAATTCGAGTGAAACCCTTAGATTATAGCTCCTGAAGGCATCACAACGATTTCCACTGAATATTCTCTCCAAAACAAATCAACAAAATTATTGGGATTATATAACAAAACAGATTCAACAGACACATGAGCTATGAAAATACACTTAGCAAGAGTCAGTTTCAAAAGATGATATTTCTTGTGATCTGCTTGAACACAAAATTAAAGTTATTTCTTCCAACTGGATTGATTGATTAAGATGTTTGGCTCATGCTGTCGTTCTATATATTACTTCCTTGGGTATGTATTAGGGATTTACCAGGAAATGGATAAGCCAAGTGTTGGGATTGGCTCCCAACAGATCCCGGAATTCTTGGGAATTTTCTGATAATCTAAGCAAATGCCAAAAACAAGGTCGTGCTTTGTTTTCCTGGCGTATTGAGGACATCCTAAGGCTTCCCTTGACTCCGTCAACATATGCCTGACTGTCCTGTCTGACAATAGACTTCTTGGGGCAACTCAATTGACAGGAGACCTACCACTCCGCCCCACCTATGTATGTTGAGCTTTAACACGACAAAGAAGGCGAATTCCAAAGAATTTCCTTGGAGTTTCCGCTCGAATGCACTGATTTAAAACGAGGCCTCAAATTTGAGAGGCAAAATTGCTTAAGGAATATGGAAAATTTCTTCATTCGTTTGCCAGACAAGTACTCGCACGGCGAGAGACTTTTAGCTGCATGCAATCTGAAGGGCATATCCATTAGGGTTTCTTGAGATGTTCTTTTACGAGAGAGGCTTGAGACTTGGCCTGAGGATTGAGGCTTGAGTGGGTTACGCAAACTCTTGCTTTAAGAGAACTTTAGACCATTACTGCACTAAATTATTATGTTTCTACTTTCTCGAATTTCTAAGGCGCCTTCGAGAAGCCCCTGCTTTAAGAATTTTGCTCTTTAAAGTTGAGAACATTTTTCGTTGTTCTTTTTGTATTTTTTCCATAATACATTCATAGATGATGAGATCACCAGTATACCCCTTGTTAATCCCACTTATATGTTATATATTCCTCATTTCAGTAGCGTGCATCTTATGAGGAAAAAATATCCATATTTGAGAAGAGCAATGTATCCATATACCCGCTCCTATGAGGCGGTTGAAAAGATGGGCAAGGGAGTGAGTAGGGAGCAGTAGAGTAGCCATAAAAATGATTAAATAAACATATATAAATTATTATTATTGATTTCATTCTGCTCTCAAAGTGCTGTTGTTGTTGCTGATGTTTTTTCAGTGCATTCCCTCTTATTTTTTTTGACTGGCTTTTTTCTCTGATTTGTGTGTCAAAGTGGTTGTTGCTGGTATGTGGTCATACCCTTGCAGAGGGTATTAACTCGTCCATCAGACGTTTTGCCAATGCAAAGAAACATTTATGGCGATCTTTAAATCACATCCATCGGAGATATGAGTCTCTTTTTCCCATAAGAGGTACCAAGGACCATATCCAAGGGTATGCAAGGGTTCGGCTTCAGGCCCATTCCATTCCATTGAAGGCTTCATTTTGTTTGCATTTTATGGCGTGGAAACTATTGAATATTATTTGTTGCTGGCCAGAGCATGCATTTCATTATATCTTTGTGGTTGTTCCTGTTCCTGTTGCTGCCTCTTGCTGGGGGCTATTATGCCACATTCATTATTATTTTCCATGATTTTTTTCCGCTACGCCTTGTGTACTTAAGCATATTAAGCGAATGTCGAGCACAATCTTCATACTTTTTCCATATACATACAAATGTATGTAGATACATATGTATATTTTCAGGAATGGAATCAAAATGTTTGCCAAGAAATGAGTGGCACTGAAGCGAACGACAACGCGTCGTATGCGCAATATTTCAAGAATATTCTCTTTCTGTCTCGTTTTGAATGTTTTCTTAGCTAAAAAATGAGCAAAGGAGTGCAAAAAGAAGGAGGAGGAGGATGCACAAATCATAGCTTGGATTTTCCTCTCATATTTTGGTAATCACAGAAGTGTTGGAAATACGCTAGCCCGAGCAGCCATATGTGAAACGTGGATTCAGAAATCGCTTCAAGAAGAGTCCTGAAATAAATGTATATTTATTCATGAACAAATGAAACTATAGATTTTTTAAAGACTTTTGCAAGGGCCTCCGAAAACAAACTCGAATTCAATTTCGTTGAACAATTGTTGACCTCATTGATAAGTCAGTGAACGAAAGCCCAACCGCAGGAACAGTGTAAGTCTCATCTTTGGGAAAACTTTCCCTGCCTCCGTCCCCCACAGACCACAGACCGCACAGACCCGTACCATGCCCCTGCAACATCACACCTCCATGCCACACACACACTCACCCACATTTCTCTCCTCTGTGCTCACACACTCGACAAACTTTAGACGGATGCTCCATCACCTTTTTGGGAGCTACTTACAGACGCCGCACATTTAACTTGAGCTCTCGCCTCCACAGACGCCCTTCTCTCAGACGCCTTACACACGCCTGACAAATCATTGAGGGTCCGGGAGGCAGGGGCTGCATGGGCAGGTTGAGAGAAGTCTCAGTTCTTTCTCTCGCTTTTTGACAAAGACATCAGCGAATCAGTGAATCAGCGGCGAATGGAAGTTAACAGTTATTCCATTCCACACTCTGTCAATACGAATTTATGCAAGCTGTTGTCGTCATCCGCCATCCCTAAACTTCATGTCCCCTGCCCCTTTCACCCTGCCGTCACCGTCTTCAGTGCTCCTTCATCTAAGGGTGGTGTCCTCCCATGGGTCCCACGTTCCCCGCTCAAACATATGCCGGGCTCTCACTTTGCTTTTAGCCTTCTTATTCCCTCTACAGCCGAGTGTCACAGGGTATACGGGGAGTATATGGCATATAGGGTGCCATGGGGTATGCCAAAAACTGGTGATCTTAAGATATATTCCATAGATTATAAATAATCTCGGAACTACAGGCGACGTCCCATGTGGACTCTGTTATCATCGATCCTTATAGCTATATGCAATCGCTTAAAGACAGTTAACTATACGAACTATATAAGCTTCAAACAATAATCTAATCAACACTCCCTCTATTGATATGCCTCAATCTATCATAGATAGCCACATAATATCTTAAATTCTATTAGTTTCCATTAGCGAACCCTTACTCATATCATATATACATTTGTGATTCTCCCTCAGAGGTTGCTTGGGCTGCCTGAGCACTTTCACCCTAGCATTGTGCCCGAGGTAACTTCCAGTCGGATTACTGGCCCAAGTGTGCATGGCTGTCGCTTTGGTTGCGCGTCCCCTGTTCGCTCTGTTTTGTTTGGGCAACAAAGGCTCTGCCATAATATAATGCGCATGCATTACACATCCAGATAGATCCCAGAGCCCCATCCAACTCCCCCATCCCATGCTTCTTGTGTAATATCTGGCCATTGTGTAGTTGTATTTCAAGTGTAGTTACATAATTTGCTGCTCGGCTGCCGCTGTTGCCGCTGCCACAACCATAGCCACAGAAGCAACATTCCCTTTGTCCACGGTTCAGAGAGAGAGAGAGAGAGAGAGAGAGAGAGAGAGAGAGAGAGAGAGAGAGTGAGAGAGCGAGAAGGAGACGGGGCTTCTGCTGCTGACACACAAATTACGGGCAAGGCCATAACATTCATGTGCCGGCTCCTAAAAATATGCAATAAAATGAAACTAAACTCCCGGGCCGAACCGTCAGCTGCCCCAAAAGACCCGAAAAGAGATCGCTGGCAGCAGGAGCGCCGCAAAGGAAGGACCTCCTAGAGCAGCATCATTCAAAATTGGATGGCTGTGTCGATGGTGCGGATGGTTCAAGGCTGCCCAGGATAATCAGCGCCGCCATAGAATTGAAGATGTGAGACAGAAAAAAAAAAAAAAATGGGAACGCAAACTGCAAACCAATCAACAAGCAAATCCAATACAACCCAAGGGACCGACCCAGGGATCACTAACTAACGCTCACAGGGAGATATTCAACAGCCCCCTATCCTTGCATACAACCAAACAAATAAGGACTCCCGCCTCCACTGCCACCCCCACCCATTCACACACATAAAGAATACAAATCGTATTGCCACTTAAACTGAAAATGGCTTGCTACACATGTCCCTATCCCCATCCCTATCCCCATCCCTATACACAGGAACCCTTGGTGGCTCCTAGAGATGGCAGATAAAATTTGATTTAAATTTTGAGACTGCCACATCTAATACTCGTAAAATGAATGTGCCACAGACCCAAACTACTTAAAGATCGTAAAATATCAGGCACTTTTGGTTACTATCAATCACTATCCAAATCATGGGCGAATCTGGTACGTATTCAAGTGAAAGTGCCCATGACTATTGCGAAATATTGACTATAATTTGCAATACTAAATCAAAACAGTTTTGGAAATGTGCAAAATGTGGCCACCCTGTCACCCGTTTGGAAAACGTGCAATTTATCGCTGGCTAGAGAAAAAAGTCTCTTGAAGAAGAGCAAAAATGTTCAGCCGAAAATGAAAATTAGTCCGTTATTCGGAGAACATTGATATCTTGGCAGGAAAAAGGCTTTTAGGCCCAAAGAATAATTGATATGCCTTCGCATATGCATATACACAATTCGTATAAAAACTGTTTCAAAGTTTTGAATATGGTTGAAGTCCCAATGTATTCCTAAATATGTAGACCATTTTTTATCCATCTGTTAATTTGTATATTACTTTTCTGTGATTTTACAGATACTCTTTTTAAAGGAAAAATATTCGTTTAGTTTGTTGAATATTCAAAACTACTATAGACCCCGATCTATATGTGAGAAACCTTTCGAAGTTATGCACACTTGTATATTGAACTATCGAAATTCATAGTTCGAGTTAGTTAGAGAAGAACGACAGTAGAACCCGATCCAAATACGACAGCCAAAAAACCTCAAGTCACTGCTGACCATTGACCATTAAGATTAGTGTAAGTTCAGCTGTGGTAGGCTATCGTTTATTGTATGCAAAAACACTCGCCTCACGCACCCATCTCTGGCGCACAGAATGTGTACGTATGTGCTGGTGACGGGCTTTCAATTATGGCTGATTCTGAGCTGCCATCAAGTCCGAAACTGAAATGTTTGAATACATTGCCATTTAGCCGAGCAAGAGGGTGTCCCTGCCCCAGCCCCGCGCACTCTCCCCGCCGCCACCCCTAACCTCTATAGACAGGGGCATGGGCGTGGCAAGGCATATATCACTTCTGGAGGGCGACAGAAAGCGTAAATCAAATGATATGCGAGTGCAAGTATGACAAGTATGTATTATGTTGGTAACTATGTGTTATCAGGCGCCTCCCCGCAGAGCCACCACCAGCGCTACACATGCCACAAGCTGTGTGGCATGGGGCAGGGGGCGTCATTCAGTGGAATGTAACAGAGCAGGGCAGAGTAGAGCAGCGTAGAGTCGAGGACAAGGACAGGAAAGGACGGGGACAGACATGTTTATCGCCATATTCTCCGAGCCATGACTAAAGATGCAAAAGGCATAAATACTCCCTGAGAAGCAGGCGACAAAGCGGCTCAAAATGCCACGAAGGCATGGGGGGGCTAACAGAATGGGCGCTGTGTGCGGCAGAAAAAGAACTGCCAGTGACAGTGGTAGTGGCAAAGAGTAGGCTTCTCTTCCATTGGGGCGGCACAAAGCCCCTGGCAATGGCAAAGGCAATGGCAATGGGAATGACAATGAGACAATGGCACAATGCTTCGATTACGGCGATAATTGAATGAAAACCCAGCGATTGTCGACTGACATTTATGCTCGAGATGGTAAATGGCGCAATTACCGATAAGCGACCATTCGATTATTGCACGGAACAAGTGGCAGTAGAGACTCCATCTTCCAAAGGAATCGCTCCCCTTCCAGACGCAAGCACGTAGCAAGTGCTGTGCTGGAATTTCGTTTTGGGGATCGTAGTGCTTTTCCCTTAAAACTACATCAAAATAATAGGTTGCACGTACACAGCAGCTCTCTAGAGTCGCCCCCTACTGTCAATGGGCAAAGATGGGGCCGTGGGGCAAGTGAAAATCTCCATAGTTATTTGACCATTATTATGCGTATAATGCGAGTTGGGCCAAAGTTCGAAAAAAAAAAAACGGTGCCATGACCATCCCAACCGCTCCGGGGCCTCATAGATCAGAGGGATAGCATCTTTGGCCTTGACTCGTAGCCAGAGGGCTCTTCTCATTCTCATTTCCCCTATGATCATTAAAAACTAATAAAAAGTAAGCTACCGAGATAACAAGCTGTGCTTGCCTTCATTTCATATCATGTCACGCCATATCCGACTGATACCTAATCCAATCAGTGCTGCGAAAAGCCCACGATTGCCTAAATTACTCAGCCATGTCCGCGTTATCGAGCCACTTATCGATAGCACGTTTCCAGCCACTCTACCCTGTCCGTCCTCCGGCCATCCTGTTCGCCAAAAGAGAATGACAAACTGTGGCTCACGTTGTGACAGCTGTCCGTGTGAGGGTCAGGACAGCATCGTCTATCTGCATAACATCCATCATCCGAGCAGGCAGCCACAAAAAACACACACCAGATACAATTATGGGGGGGGGGACGGAAAATCCATTTGCAGTAGGAAAGCAGAAACAGCTCTCCCTTTCCTTTTCCTTTTGCCTTGCCCTGTCGCTATCCTTCTCTGTCGATTGGCATTGCCAGGGTGCAATATTGCCTGAGGTCACAGGAACACAGTTGCCAAGCGTGAAGTAAACAAACAAGCACTATTTTTAAGAGTTTCCCAACTAGGGGATACCCAAGGGAACCAACTGGATCGGATGAGCTATCAATGACGTGGAAACTATGTGTTGGAGCTACGATCTGACTGCACATAAAGTGTTTTTCCAGCCAGAAACTTTGTTCTATCTTGGACAAATCGATTGGCCTGTTGATATACTCTTGTTTTCGATAGCGAACAGAAAGAGAAAGTGTCATTGAGATGTCAGCTGTGAAAAGTTGCCCGTTGACTAGCTACGATCCCCGTTTCATTTCAGCTCTGTTGGTTACCCCCGCCCTCACTCACCCACTCGCCCACTCATCCACACCCACACCCCTCTCATCCTGCTGTGTCTGTGTTTTCTGTGTGTGTTTGGGCGTGTGGCGAGCCAATAAATATGGTGTTTAAGCCAACATCCAGCTACATGCCGGTGGCCTGGGTGGTGCCTGGTGCGGCTCCATTGTGTGGCAAACTGTGAAGCTGTACGAAGGCGTTGGAGCATAAACAGTTTTTGACATTGTCGGCCGAAGACACATGCTAATGCCGGCCCAGACCCAGACACAGACCCAGGGCAGACCCGGGGCCAGTCACTGGATGAGTGAGTGCTTGGGGCACGTGGAGAAATGAATGATCACTATGGATGCTTGAACTATCATGGAACTAGAAGCCTCAATTTGTAAGGCAAAGAGAAGAAATTGAAGCAAGTATAGGAGAAGAAAAACTCTCAACAAAGGAAGTTCAATGTCCCCTTAAGATTGGTGACTTCTTAGAGATAAATACCCCACCATCGAGCGTCTCCAGAACGCAATGAATATTCTGTTAAACTAATTGATAAGCTCTATAGTAAATATATCTGAATAATGTCCATAGTTAATTTAAGACCTGCAGTTTTTTTTGTGAATAGTCCGAGGAATAACCACTTGAATCATTGAATTTTCGCCTAGGAGTAATGAATGATTGGCCGCTGACTGGAGGCCATCGCTCGCTCCTCGTAACGGGGTCGCCATTTTCTGGTAGTGTAGGCCTGAGTACATATGTGCCTGGGTCGTTGGTCCGTTGGCCGGCATTGCCCAGTCAGCCATAAACGTTATCTCCTTCTGGCAACCCGCCCAAATGCCCTCACCGTTCTTCCATCCTCCTGGCATCTCTGGCTGGCCATTCTGCCTCACTCTGCTCGACATTGCGACAAAATGCATGAATAGCTACTGCTGCGTTCACTCCCAGCATGTTGTTGTCGGAAGAGGGAACCCCTGCCCTGTTTGTAAGAGTCCACATATATAAGCCGCATATCTATAGAGCGACATACCCGTACTATATCTTTTTTGGCTTTTATAGCTCTCACCGAGATTCACGTTTTTAGGGTCTCGGCCTTTGGACTTTATGGACTCATTTCGTGACTGAACGTGATGTGAAAGTTATACACACGCACACATACACACACACACACAAACAGCCGAATAGGGACACAAATAGGGACACGCACACAGGCACAGACACGGTATAGCAGGAGAGATGGCTTACACATACGTGTTTTTGGGGTAAACCGATTTGTCATTATTATTGAAGACCATAAAATCCCTCGGCCCATGGCCCTATGCATGGCCCATAGACCATCGACGACCATGGACCAACGACCGACCACAGCAAAACGGTTCGCTCTCCGGCTATGAATGGGTCACGCCAAGTCAAAACGTTTAGGAAGCGCTTAAAACAGCCTACTTACATGTGGACACAAACACACACAAACAAATACAAGTATGGCAATAGACAGAATTGGGGAACGAGCGGTGCAGTGAAGGACACGCTCCAGGTATCATGTATCATCACCACATCACACATCAAACGAGCAAAATCCCATCGCAGACATTTACCCCAGGCGAGACATGTGTCGTCTGCCGTGTGCTGCCCTGCAGGCTCTGTCCCCAAAAACTATGCAGCACAAATGTCAATGTTATGAAAGGGTGGCAGAGAGACAGGAACGAGGGAGCGGAGCGGCAGAGTGCCAGAGATATGTCTCGACTTGAGCTGTAGATGAGTTGAGAGTCATATTTGGAGTCCCTTCAAGGAAGCTTGAGTTTGCGGGTTATTTTCTTGTACCTTTAAAGCCTGGACAAAGCCATAAAGCTATTATGTTTTTGGAAAGCTGAATCTTTTCATTCAGCACCAGCCATATGTTCGTATGGTGTTCTGTCTTAAAAGGGTTGCCTATGCACGCCTAAAAGAATTGATGATAACAGATTTTTCACTGGAAAATAGGTTACATCTGGCTTGCCCTGGACCCAATAAACGCTCCCTAATGTGACTTGATACATGAATTTTAATTGAAAATATCGGAAAGAACAGAAAACTATACTTGTCTTAGCAGCAGACATCTAAGAATCTTGGAGACTTTTCTCTTAAGTGTTCCGATTACTTTTCTTTTTGTTCTCCGTGTCATGGCATATAATTCATTTCATATGATATATAATTATCACAGGAGGGGAGTAATATAATATGAGGCGCAGTGCGCAAGCTAATTTATTTCGACCCATTACGGGCCGCTCCTAAGCGTGCGAACAGCCATGCTATAGGTATTTATATTCAAAAATATTATATAATTGTATTATTAATATTATTTATAATATAGGATGGTCAATAACTAGTGTACCTAGTAGCGCTTTTCAGCACCGTTTCCACTCCAACACTCGGAAACAATTTCGTATGCTCATTAAGCCTTATTTTTTCTGAAAAACATCCACTGTCATTAGGCCGCAACTGGGTAGATGTACGTGTACATATTATGGGATCCCTGCGCCATCAATTTAAATGCTAAAACAGTTTACTACTTACATTATGCATCATGTCACCTGCAACGGTAAGTATGAGATGAATATTGGGATAAAAGCATGCAAGCATAAATGTATTCAAAAATTGTTTGCACACTCACTTTTTACCGTGATCCACCGTTGAAAGCGCCTTCGGGAGGTGCTGCAAGCTGTGGTTCTAAAGACTGGGGTTTTTTTTTGGTTTGTAGGGGTAATAGATATGTTTTATTTGTTAATTTGGATTATGGGATCATATTCATGCATAAGCTCATTTTAGATTATCATGTATCCCATTTACTTTTACTTTCAGACTTTATTGTAAGGCTGCAGTTTCTTAATCTATGCAGTTTCTTGTTCGCACCTACCCTTAAATTAATCTACCCGCGCTGTCTTAATCTCGCCTGTTTCTTCTTATCTTCTCCGCTCCACGCTCGTTCGTCAGCGTCGCTTTGGTTCACCCACTCCCCCACACGGGGTCGCTGCTAACTGTCTTTTGCTCTTTTTTCCTTTACCTCTGCTCCCACATTAACGAGCACTCTCACTTTCTCGCTATCTCTCTTTCGCTCTGACTCTACCGCTAACCGCTTAACTTTCTTTCCCTGTTATTGCACTTCTTATCGATCTGCTTTTGCACTATAAGAACTTTCTCGAAGTTCATTGTCATTCCCATTGTCATCGCTATCTCCTCTTCACATTGCCTTTCTCTCCCAATGACACTAGATTAGGATCACCCACAGAGGGAGCCAATATTTCGACCTTTACAGTTTTAAAGCACCTGACTCTAAAGCCGCCGTAACAGAGCCCCTACAGTTTTCTGACCACTTGGTTGTTTCAAGCGGCACTACACACATTCTGCTGATTCTGATCCTGATCCTGCCGTGATCAGCCATTATACACTGGAGAGCGGATTCTTAGCCAATAGTCAAGCCATATTGCCAAAGATTCGAGCTACTATAGACGACTCCTGGGGCCACGATACAACCTGCAGGGTTTTACTGGGTCAACTGCAACGGCATACGCCGCTGCTATTTACAGTCGCGTGAAACTCAATAGCGACTACATATGTTATCAGACTGATTGCCGCAAAAACCCGTGTTGCGCCCATCAAACCTACATATGTATGTATATACATCCCGTGGCTCGAATTGAATGCAGCCCATCTTCTTTCCAAATTGATGTCTCTGGTAAAGCAATCACAAACTATTTATATTTCTAGTACTTCGTGTTCGTCTGACTCAGAAATCGTACTGCATTGGCTTTCATCCCCCCCTCGGACTTGGAACACTTACATATGTTTACAGCCGCAGATTCTGTAAGCTCGTCCATATAGCTGCTTGCAACACATTCGCACAGGCGATAATTCCGCAGACTGTGCGTCGCGCGGGCTTCTGCCAAGGGAGCTTGTAGACCATCAACTGTGGTGGACTGGACCACCGTGGCTTATCCAATCACTTATCACTTGGCCACCTACTAAGGCAAAGTTGGCCCTGTCGACTGAGGAAGCTGCGCTCATGGAAGTAAAGGTCAAGCCTCAAGTTAATATACACATTTCACACAATGATCTCCAATGTATGATCAAAAAGGCTTCGTCCTAGTCACATCTCTTGCGGACAATTAGCTCCAGCTTTCGCTTCATACATCGCCCTCGTTACAAGGACCGCCTGTCATTGTGTTTCTTATCATGGAAGCTTCAATACGCACGCTCTATGGTAATCAAGCATGTTCAAATGGAGTTCTTGCAAGTGGAGAACAAGCAGCTGAGCACTGGACAACCACTTTCTCAAAAATCAAAGCTGATTCGCTTCACTCCAATTGTTGACGACCAAGGAATAATGCGCGTAGAAGGACGCACTGACAATTCGATGGCAACTTGCGATGCAAAACATCCCATTCTTCTTCCAAAGAAATCACCAGTCACCGTTTTACTAGCTAGACACTAGCACATCATATCGCTACATGCTGGAGTTGAATTTACATATGTACATATGTACCATACTTTTAAACAGAAGTATTGGATTCTTGGTGCCCGAAACATAGTCCGGAAAATTGTATTCAACTGCAAGCTTTGTTTCCTCCAGCGCAAAGGTGCGAGCATACAACTCATGGCTGATCTTCCCGCTTTTCGAGTTCAGCCCACCCGCTTTTTTATACATTCTGGATTAGATCACGCTGGACCAGTTATCATCAAGACATCGGCCGGTCGCATACCGAAGTTGGGCAAAGCTTGGTTTGCTATCTTTGTGTATCTGTCCACCAAAGCAATTTATATCGAGCGCGTCAGTGACTTGACGACTCCCGCATTTATCGCAGCTTTCTACTCAGACAATGGCACAACATTCCATGGAGCCAGAAAGGAACTAACGGAAATGCAACGGATAGCTGTAGCTGCAATCAGTGGTAACAGTGCGTTAACATTTGGGGAATATGCAACAATTTTAACCCAGAGTGAAGGTCTACTCAACTCTCGCCCACTGTGCGCGCTCTGCGATCATTTTCTTACAGGTCAACCCCACATGTCGGTGCCAGAGCCATCCATCATTCTTGGATGTCAACTTTAACAGACTGCAGCGTTGGAGACAACTTCAAGCAAATTTCAAGGGTTTTGGAAAAGTTGGAATCTTGAAAACCTGTCTTCATTGCAATCGCGCACAAAATGGAAGCAGGACAACAAAAAGGTAACAGTTGATACTCTTTTGGTACTGATGGAGCCGAATCAACCGTCTAGCAAGTGAGCAAGTGACTGCTTGGATGCTTGGTCACCGCCAAAACTTCCCAAGAAGTGTACAAGAGACCTATCACCAAAATTTCTGTGCTTCCCTTGAACTAAACAGTCGTTCAGGCGAGCCGGTATGTTGAGAAATAAGCCGCTTAGTTATGTTGTCGATATAGATTAATATTATAAATTGCCCTATTCATATGTATGTTCATCATTGTATTGTACATGGATGTGTACCGCTTTTGCATTGGAACGTCCCATCGCATGATATTTCAAATCCTTTTTGCTCGACTTCTTTAGTCGAAGTTTCTAGTCGAAAACAACCGCACGCATATCGCTGTACCGCAGTAACGCGAACACCCGCTATTGTAAAACCCGCTAATTTATAACCCTTAAACCGCCAATCACCGTATATATATGTAAAATAAAACCTATATAAAAATAATACAGTCCACTCATTTATAACTAGAAGCTGTGCGCATCAATTTCAATGGTAAAAAAGTGGTTTACTAAATTTCGTTCGGAACGTTCTAGTTGAAGTCTCTACACCCGAAAAAATTGATAAATTCACCATATTGTACTGTCCGATCGATGAATCATCGAAAATGCGAGATTTCGGTTTGAATTTCGAATGATCACTTTGGATGGAGAAAGCAGGACAGGTTCCACATTTGCTCACAATAGACCACAACCGCAATCGTGAAACCACAAAAGGGACGAGTTTTTCGCCGTTTCTAAGCCGTGGAAGAAACGAGGACTTACCACAACACACCAGAGACCAAACAGCAGAGAACACAGTAGGGTTCTTAGGGTGAGTGTGGGTGGGGTGTGGTCGATGAGTGCCTTCAGAGTTATAGGTGGATTGGTGGTCCTCTGTGGGTTGACCTTTAAATTCCATCTAACCAAACTGTCAATGTGTTAAGGTTCTCCCAGACCCCACCTGCTGCCTCAGAGCGGCATCTGTCTGTCCCGATTAGCGATTAACAAAAATAGAACGTATTGTCCTAAAGATCTGACCTGAAGTTTTGTAAACGCAGAAGTTTGTTTTTTTATATTCGATACCTTTTCGATATTTGTCAGCGAACATCACAAACTAAAAACATTCAACGACACAGCTCGAATAACTTCTACAAAATATTCATTATTTCCTTATACTATATATATTTCCATACTGATTATGTCCAACGCACCAAAGCGAGCTACTCCGGGCCGCAACTTTCTGATTGAGAATAAGGTGAGCTTGCGCTTGCTTGAGAAATCAACAAGTGAAAAACTGGCAGCCAAGGAACCGGTGCGTCCTAAATGGATGCCAGCTCTGTGCAGCGACGGTTCCAAGGCAAGTGAGTCGAAAGCAGGCAGAACCCCGGTATCGGTATCCAAAAAAAACAACCAGCACTCCAGTCTCACACGTAACCGTAGCAACGTAGAATTGGGTGTGCTTGTGCCAGAGTCTGGCCTTGAAGAGTGCAATCCTGTGTTTGATGACCTGTCGCAGGAAGTGCAGAAAGAATTGGTAGAGTCGCCGGACACTTGTTCAGAATGCTCCACTGCTTCTTGCGGCACCCAAATTAACTCCACTAGTATTGGCATACAAACGGAGGACATCACCGATGAGCTCTTTCTCATAAATGCCCTAAAAAAGTAAGACCTGCTTTCTCGTCAGCCATACATACATATCTTAACGTACCAGGTTTTGGCTCTTTTAGATGCAGTGTTGATGGTGGACCTATGCTGTCCAATCGCTACGGTAATAACGAAGACGAAGATTTACTGTCGCCTCGCACAAATGACAATCAGGACAGTCTCTTGAACGTGAATGATTTGAGCACAATGCCCCTACCCGACGATAATCCGAAAACTGAAGTCGAGGATGAGGAGGCTCCGCGCAGTGAATGCAGTCGCATTCCAGTGGCCACAACGGCATCAAATGCAAGCATCACCCCGATAACATCCAAAAACCGAGAGCATAAGCTCGGATCACGCGACCAACTGCGTCTTCCGCGTTATCCGGCGAAGGCAAAGCGCGAAAAGGCTGCATTCGAAGCTGTTGATGCACGTGATCTGCTTACGGAGCAGGATCGTGTTAGTCACCTGAACATCGCACAGAAGCGCCATGATAGTCTCATCAGAGAGCTAAATAACATGCCCATCAGCTCACATCCCATGCGAGTGCGCAGCCGCAAGGCGGAAATCGAAAAGGAGCTGGCTATCCTGGATGGAGAGATACGCGTCTACTCTAATAAACATTGTAAATGAATCTGAAAGCTGTAAACGGCACATTCCAAAGATAAATATATTGTTTTAAATTTGTTATACCAGATAATAGAAGATTATAAGGGTATATTAGATTTGTTGGGAAAGTTTATGTGTGTAACGCCCAGAAGGAAGCTTATACATACATATACATATGTATATACTTGATCAGCTTTAATAGCCGAGTCGATAGAGCCATGTCCGTCTGTCCATCTTGTTTGTTGTGTAGTTCTCAGTGACTATGTACATATTAGAGCTAGAAAAATTTCGTATCCTGTGCTATCACACTCAATCAAGTTCCTTTCAAAAACCGACCCACAAAGATCGAAAGTCTGTGGCATAGAATCATTTAAAATTACCAGATTGCCGAATCTGGATCAGATCGAAACATTATTACAGCCAGAAGTATTTAATGAAATTTCAGTGGCTATGAAAGCGTTGCCACGTGCTTTTTCATTCCGTCTCTCTCGCATGCCCTTCCTCGTGTAGATGTAGAGATTGTACTGGCGCCTGTCCAAGAAATGCTGGAATTGTTCAATCGTACCACAGTTCCACCTTTCCTTCGCATGCACCTTTCACTTTGAGAGCAATTAGGCGCGTGTCAAAATGACATAAGCTTTACAGAGCCAACTGTCAATGCGTGGTGAAGACGGAACGAGCGAAACAAGAGTTCAAGCGGATGAAGTGGAGAGGCAGGTCTTTCTTTACTCTTGTGCTCGTGATCCCAGATCCGAATCACGCATCGAAAATTGTCAAGGAATGGATTGGAAAACAGCATTTTCAGCTGATGGAGTGGCCAGCGCACAGTCCCGAACTCAATCTTATTGAAAATCTTTGATCAATAGTAAAAAGATAGCTCGGGCAGTACGAAGCAGCCCCAACAAATAAGGACATCCTTTGGGAAAGTTATTGCTAATAAGGGTCTGTGGACAAAAAATTTAAATTAATTTAATTATTTAATTTTTTTGAAACGTGCAAAAGTGAGTTTATGCGGGTTTTTTCTGTTTTTACTTTTAAACTTTTTGAATTCATCTCATATATTGTTTTTTGTTACTCCCATTTCTTAAGAGTTAAATAATAAAGATAATTTCATTTGTTTGATTATCTTGTATGGTATATTTTTTATAGCCAACGAAAGTAAGTTTCGTGAACATGCACTCACTTTTGCTCGCCACTGTATATGTATTTCTTTTGTTCTGGTCTTTCGCAAGCGTTTTGATTATTTAAAATGCAAACGTATCAACGTATAGTGGATTACCCAACAAACAAATTACCGTGTACTTAAAATATGCATCGAACCAAACATTCTATCATTCCAGGGCTAATTATATTCGAATATTTTTTCTAGTTTTATCTATTAATGATCCTTACTCTATTAATATTTCATAATCATTCTCGTTTGTCTTATATAATATGTATATTACTCTCCTACTTTAACTATCCTATGGTATCCACATTATTAATATTAAGATCAGCTTAAGTGAACATACCTAACTACCGTTATTCTCGGTTATCTTAGAAATCTGTATATAGATCTTTAAGGAAATATTCATGAATAAACCGATTATAGTGAAGTCAAGTTAATTGTTGCCGTATTTAGCGATCCTGTGGCGACGAGATGACATAACAAGGCAGAAGTAGAGCATTTTTCTAGGGATCATTACCAATTTCTCAACCTATTTGGACCGGTATGGTGAAGGATGGTGGGCATATTGAGTTGCAATAAAACCACAAGCAACTACCGCTCGACTTCGCTTCGCTGTTTAATCTCCCTACCCTGTCGTTTCCCTGTTTTTTCTTCCGTCTGAACCTTGACCCGCACGCGAAACATACATATTTGTCTTTGATTTTAATGCGCGAGCCCTTGACACGATCTAAACCTACCCCATCCCCACTCTACCCGACTAGACCGGCAGCAACGCGTGCATGGATCTCGGTCATCTCCACCATCTGCTCGAATACCGTCTCAGTTCCTAGCCTCCTGCTTGGTTATCTGTTACAAGATGTAAATATGTAGATGTGGAGAGGACAGATGTAAAAAAAAATGTAGGAAAAATTAAAGCAGATAAAATCGAATATGTATATTTCGAAAATGGAGAAGTAATATTATTATTATTGTGTTTGTAAATAACTAAGCAATGTTCAATAAATTATATTCGAACGATACTAGCTATCGATATTTTGTTAGTGTGACCCAAGGTTGCTGAGAGCATAGTCGGAGAGCGAGAGAGACTCTCAGATGAGCATGGCCCAAGTGTTGTTGTAAAAAGAAGGAAGCACAAAAAGAAAAAGAGAAAAAGACGAGCAAAGCGCCGGGTAAAGAGGACGGAAAATTAGGTCCAGTCATTCTGTGCGTGGAAACCGAAAAGACAACGACTTGGGACTTGCTGTGCTTTGGCGACGAAAAAAAGAAAATGAATAAGGAAAATGAAGGACACGATGTGCCATTGAATGCCAACCTTACTTCGATATATATGTATGTATGTATGTAAGAAAAGGCTAGTCTGTCTGTAAGTTCGCGTCCCCTATCCCGATAGGGAGGGGGCAGAGACCTTTTCCAAACCACTACCGAACTATTGTAAACCTTCATTACCGATACCAATAATTATAAATAACATTCCTAAATGTATGTTCTCCTAAACGGGTAGACCGATTTTTATAAAACTCACATATGTATGTACATATGTATAATTTTTACATAAGCTTCTACATTTCTACATGTACATGTATAACTGAATATACGAGACGTGGAAATGTGTGCGAGAGAGATAGAGTAAGATGAGCAAGCGCTTGGCAGGCGTTGCGTAGCGACTGAAATTTAATTAGTTAATTCTGGCTATAACGATTCGACCTGATCCAAATTCAACAATCTGGTAGACACGGTAATTTTCAATGATTCTGCGTTTTTAGTTGCCCTGAATCTTAAAAATTGTGGATTCCACAGATTTTCGTTCTTTGTGGGGGCGGAAGAGGGCGTGGCAAAATTTTGAAATACACTTGTGCTGAATTGATGTCACAGGAGCTTGGATAGAAAGTTTGGTTGCTCTAGCTCTTATAGTCTCTGAGATCTAGGCGCTCATTTGGACGAATAGGCAAAACAGACGGGGTCGCGTGTGAGAGAGAGCGAGAGGGAACGATGACTTTCGAAATGGTTTTCTTCATTGTGGCTATATTAATGGTCTGATCTGATCCAGGACAGACGGACAGACAGACATGGCTATATCGACTCGGCTATTGATGCTGATCAAGAATATATACACTTTATGGGCTCGGAAACGCTTCCTTCTGGGCGTTACACACATCCGTTATCACCACAAATCCAATACACCCCTATACACTTCGACTACCGGGTATAATTACAAATAGAACTGCTCTGTCAAGAAAAAAGAGTAAATAGCGACAAAGAGTTCTCGATTCAAATATTTTATACCTTGATCGAAAAAGAATTGAATTCGAATCGAATCGACAACAAAGCATGCCCTCATAAAAGCGTACAAGGCAACAGAGCTATCAATTAGTCAGATACATCGGAGCATATTCCTGAAAGGAAGAACAAATCTGATAAATTCTGGCATATCGAAGCAGTTAAAAATGCATCCGTATACGTATGCCATTTCCGTGGACTTTGAGGCCACCTGCTGGAAGAATGAACCACCTCCGCAATTCAGATTATCGGAGATAATTGAGTTCCCAGCCATTTTGGTCAATTTGAAAACGGGCAAGGTCGAATCGGAGTTTCACAAGTACGTGATGCCCGTCGAGTCGCCGAAGCTGAGCGACTTCTGTACCAATCTGACGGGCATTCAGCAGGATACGGTGGAGGCGGGCGTGTCGCTGCAGACGGCAATCGATTTGTTCATCGAATGGCTGAAGAAGGAGTTGGCCGCCCGCAACCTGCTGCTGCCAAAGATGAGTGAGTCCGATCCAAAGGGGAACTGTTTCTTGGTCACCTGGACGGACTGGGACTTTGGTATCTGTCTGGAAAAGGAGTGCGCACGCAAGAATATACGCAAACCAGCCTGCTTCAATCAGTGGATTGACGCAAGGGTCATCTACAGGGAGTGGTACAAGTATCGTCCCTACAACTTCGGCAATGCCCTGTCCCGTGCGCGGCTGACCATCCAGGGACGTGCTCACTCCGGCATCGATGATGCCAAGAATTTGGCTAATCTCATCTGCAAGATGTTTCGTGACGGAGCCCCCTTTTCGATCACCAAAGATCTGACACCAGATGAAGAGCTCAACCAGAACAGTGGCTTCTGAGCTGCGGCGGTCAGCCACCAGCCCTCATCATTCCCTCACACCAGCAAGATAACCAGAAACCACAAGCAAGATAATCCATTTCTTAATTGGATTATGTTCAACACAAAACACGACAAGCCCAAGGACACTAAGGCTGACTAAGATAGGGGCCTAATTTGACAACAATTTGAAAACGTAAGCGCTAAATAAGTTTCTCGTTTTTATTTTTGTATTTTACATAATATTCTTTGACAGATATTAATTCTGGAAATTTGAAGGCCATCGCCATTGGAGCCGAGCCCCCAGCACCTGAATCTGGTTATCAAAATCCAGCAAGAAAGCCACAACACAATAAATCCATTTACTCATAAAATTTAATGATACTTAAACATTAGGGTGGTGTGGTGTAAATCTTTTCAAATAGTTTGGCATAATCTGGACACAAACGTTGGTGCTACATAATTCTCTTGTTTTTGCTATGTACTTTATCTAATTTCTTTTAACAGAAATTATATTGATGCGTATCGCTCTGATGAGTTCGGCCTGCTTCTCTTAGTCGCTTCGTAGCGTTCTAAGGGAGACAGGCACGTTGTCGGTTCCATCGTTCACCAGCCCGACGCCATCCGTAGCCAGAACGTCCGCCGTTTCGTTTCCTTCGATGCTCTGTTGGCTGGGAACCCAGTAGATCCGCACTGACTTAGTCGTGATTAGTGAGTCTAGTACCTCCCTGCTTGCCAGGACACTTCTGGATGCTGCATCGGTCGGGTAGCTTATAAGACGCCCTTATTTCAGGGTTCGTGCAGTATAGGGCCGCTCCTACTCATTCTTCCCTCTTGAAGCCGTAGGTGTATATGATGAGGTGCTGAGTCTGGTCCCGTCCCGTTTTTTAGTCTTCGGGTCTCATAAAAATGTTTGTTTTTACTTCGAGGCACGTTTGGGGGATCATGTAGTCAGTAACACTGGTCATGTCCATGCCAATTGAACTATGCCTGTATTCTTGAGGAGACATATTCCCCGATGCGATCAGGCGCTGTGCTGCCTTACCTGCAGTCGTAACTACTAAGGAGTGTAGTGCTGTCCAGGGGGTCGATGCCGAGTATGGTTTCGAGTGCTTTAGTTGGGGTTGACCTCACTGACCGACTGACCTGACTGAGCGGAGCCTGTCGCTGAGGTCTTTCCAAGAGTTTGTGGTACGTCTTCTTTTCAGTAGTTTGCCACCACGCTAGGACTCCACACAGCAGAGTTGGTCGCACCACCGAGATGTAGATCCAATGCATCAGGGCGGGTGAAAGGCAATGTGCTGCTAAGCTTCTTCTTGGATGCATAAAGTTCTATGGTGGCCTTTTTCACCCATTTACTACCCATTTTACTCTCCATGCCAGCTTTCTATCCAGTACTGTCCCGAGGCATTTGACCTGTGCCTTGTCTGGTTGATTTTCGGGGGGATATATGCTGGTACTTTTTACCTCTTGGTGAAGAGGATGAGGTCCATCTTATCCGCGTTGATACTGATTCGTACTCTATCTGCCCACTTATGTACATATCTCCCTGAATGTTCGTTCCATTATGGAGCTGAAAGTCGATGGACATACCCCCCTAATAAGTACGGTTATGTCGTTCGCATACGCTGTTATTTTTGGGGCCTTTCTCTAGAATCTCTAGATGAGGTTGTAGACCACCAGATTCCACAGGAGGGGCGACATGATTACACCTTGTGGTGTGCTCCTCTGTGCTTCTTTGGCCATGGAAGCGGTGCCCCACTCTGACTGCACCCGTCTGCAACTTAGAAGGATTTTTATCAAGAAGCTGATTTCTGGGTGAGTGTTGCTTGCTCCTAGGCAGTCCATTATGGCTTTTGTAGCCACGGTTTTAAATGCTCCGAATATATCTACGAATACTCCTAGTGCATACTTTTGTTGTTAAGGGCTTTCTCGACGGTAACTACTAACGAGTGTAATGCTGTCTCCACCGATTATACCGTTGTGTAGGCATGCTGGTTGGTTGACATCAAATGTGTAGAAAGCTGCTTTTTTAGTGTTTTCAATTGAAAGGAGGTAAGGCTTATCGGTCTATAATCCTTGGGACTCACATGGCTGCACTTTCCTGCCTTTGGGAGAAAGACAACTCTAGAGGTTCTCCATTGGATAGGGATATTGGCCTGTTCTTAGGCATGCCGCGTATATTGCGACAAGCCATGGGATGATCATCTCTTTGGTCACTTGCAACATGGCTGGGAATATTCCGTCCAGTCAAGGTGCTTTTATGCCCGCAAAGGAATCTATAGCCCATTGCATTTTCTTGGGGGTTATTAGGTCTGTTGGGGGGGTTTGATTCTCAGTTGCTAGGTCCTAATGCATTTCGGCATCGGTGACCTCGGTGCATCCTGGGAAGTGGGCTTCCATTAGTGAAGTCAGATCTTTTTCGCTGCCCTCCGACGACTGTCCGTTGTCTAGTTTGAGCTGACTCTGTAGTGTGGGTTGCTTCGACAGCAGCTTCCTAAGTCTAGGCGTTTTAGGCACGCTCTCAATGTTGGAGCAGAAGTTCCTCCGCGACCTACGTTGTGCCTAACGTATTTCCTTCTTGTAATTTCTGAGCAGCGTTTTGTATTCCTCGTTGATGAACTCATCGAGGTTATTTCTTTGGAGAGAGAGGTCCCGATTTCACCAGAGTGGTTTGGACTTCATTCTTGTTCTTGAGGGTGGGCGTGCAGCGGGGTAGGCCTCCAGCAGTTCCGTAGATAGGGTCTCTAAGGACTTCGCTATGTCCTCCCCGGATTTCACTGAGCCCGTGTTCGCGAGTTTTGAAGTGACTGTCTTTCTAAACTTCTCCCAGTTTGTGTTCCGGGGGCTTCTATAGACCGTCACTTTCGGAGTGTATTTCAATTCACACTTGAATTGAACGTACCTGGGAATTGGTCTTTCGAGGACTCTTCATCCAGATATTAAGGTATTAACGAGGGTTAGATATAGCACGTTTGACGAGGTGGAACCTTCGTAGGTGTATTCCTCTCCCACGTTTGCTACATCTATGTTAGTTGATAATATAAAGTCTAAGAGTGACTCACCTCGGTCGTTGATATCGGGGCTTCCCCACACACTATGGTGGGCATTGGCGTCCGTACCAATAAGGAGTTGGTAGTCTTTGAAGTCGACTTCTTCCAACAGACTCCTTAGTTCTTCGGGTGGTATGGACCTGTCATGTGCCATGTAGCAGGAGGCTACCAAAAGGCGCTTCTCCTCACTTTCCAGCATAACTTCTGTCAGGTCGTCTGTGCTGTAATGAGAGATAAGGTTAGCGTGGATTCCTTTTCGTACGAGTACGACAGTTCTATTTCTGCTTACCGGTGTTGGGTAGAATGAGCTGTAGTTGGAGAACTTTAGTCCGGCCACCGCATTGACTGACGCAATCCAGGGCTCCTGGACCAAAGCTATGTCTGCGGGTCCTCACTCTATGGCAATGTGGAGCTCCGCTGACGCTAACTTGCTTTTATGCAAGTTGAGCTGCAGCACACTCAGAGTCAAGAGCGGCTGGCTCCCCTGCACTCGACGGGTTGACTAACCTGCAGGGTGTGTGTGTCCTTGTCTCCGGGCTGGCGCTTTTTGTGGCACAGGTACACACTACCCATGCCCCACGCCATTTTACCGTATCTTGGGTATAGCACATCCTCCGCTTCTTTATTGATCTGGAGGATCACATGCTGGCCCTCCTCGTTGGGTAATGGGTTCCCAGCATGCAATACCTTCCAGTCAGAAGTCGGTATCTCCGGGTGCCAAGCGCTGCCTCTTGGTCGCCAGCAACTCCTCCACCTTGTCGGTATGCTCACTGGTGGATGCCTTCATTTGTGGCACCTGCGCGTTATATCTACGGTCCTCTTCTACCTTCAGCTCGACCCAAGCTAGCTTGGATTTCTCCTCCTTGAAGATGTCCGCCTTGCCTTGAAGCCAGCTTACTAATGGCCGCCAGTGCAGTAGGGTTTTCTACGTAGGATAAGCATAGCGGCATAGTGGTTGAACAAATTTCAATTTTTTGAAAACGCGTCTATACGGAAAGTTCGCATATTTTTGTGCTGCACAGCCTATTCTGCACTTTTATGGCCCTGATGGGCTATCACCACTACTAATCACTAATAACTACAACAAATAGCTGATCAAAAACCAATTTTAGCGCGTAAAAAATTTGGCATAGGGAAAAGGTATAATCCGTATCGTTAGATAAGAAATTTTTGTGAGCCCCTGAGGCCATAAAGACACTGCTGGATATACGAGAGGAGGACATCAGATCAAGATCAAGATCATCAAGATCAAGTTCGCTGTGTTTCCGGTAATGCTGACCAATTACACTCGTATTAAAGTGTAATACCAGTTTTCCGCATCCTCACAATGTTAGCCGAATTAAGTTTGAATAATACTTCTTTATTTTCATCACAAAAACAATCTTACTTCATCAAGATTTGTACACACACACTGAACCTCGCTTCTTAAAAGTGTTGCCATATGCTTTTGCAAAAATACATTATTTCGTTAAATTCAAATATAGTTGTTACATTTAAAATAAATTCACAACTTGTACATGAGTACAACAAATACATATTTGCGCAGAAGCTTCTGACGAAAGAGCTGAAGAGAGCAAAAAGCATGAAATTCCTTAGAGATAAAAATTTATACTGTGTCGCATTGTATTAACAATCTATAGATATCGGATAAACCAACAAATTCAAATGACAGTTTAAAGATAATGTTACTCAGAAAAAACTACACTGTCAAGAAAAAAGGGAAAAATGCGACAAAAAGTTATCGATTCCAATATATTTTATACCTTGATCGAAGACGAATTGAATTCGAATCGAATCGAAAACAAAGCATGCCCTCATAAAAGCGTACAAGGCAACAGAGCTATCAATTAGTCAGATACATCGGAGCATATTCCTAAAGGAAGGACAAATCTGATAAATTCTGGCATATCGAAGCAGTTAAAAATGCATCCGTATACGTATGCCATTTCCGTGGACTTTGAGGCCACCTGCTGGAAGAATGAACCACCTCCGCAATTCAGATTATCGGAGATAATTGAGTTCCCAGCCATTTTGGTCAATTTGAAAACGGGCAAGGTCGAATCGGAGTTTCACAAGTACGTGATGCCCGTCGAGTCGCCGAAGCTGAGCGACTTCTGTACCAATCTGACGGGCATTCAGCAGGATACGGTGGAGGCGGGCGTGTCGCTGCAGACGGCAATCGATTTGTTCATCGAATGGCTGAAGAAGGAGTTGGCCGCCCGCAACCTGCTGCTGCCAAAGATGAGTGAGTCCGATCCAAAGGGGAACTGTTTCTTGGTCACCTGGACGGACTGGGACTTTGGTATCTGTCTGGAAAAGGAGTGCGCACGCAAGAATATACGCAAACCAGCCTGCTTCAATCAGTGGATTGACGCAAGGGTCATCTACAGGGAGTGGTACAAGTATCGTCCCTACAACTTCGGCAATGCCCTGTCCCATGCGCGGCTGACCTTCGAGGGACGTGCTCACTCCGGCATCGATGATGCCAAGAATTTGGCTAATCTCACCTGCAAGATGTTTCGTGACGGAGCCTCCTTTTCGATCACCAAAGATCTGACACCAGATGAAGAGCTCAACCAGAACAGTGGCTTCTGAGCTGCGGCGGTCAGCCACCAGCCCTCATCATTCCCTCACACCAGCAAGATAACCAGAAACCACAAGCAAGATAATCCATTTCTTAATTGGATTATGTTCAACACAAAACACGACAAGCCCAAGGACACTAAGGCTGACTAAGATAGGGGCCTAATTTGACAACAATTTGAAAACGTAAGCGCTAAATAAGTTTCTCGTTTTTATTTTTGTAATTTACATAATATTCTTTGACAGATATTAATTCTGGAAATTTGAAGGCCATCGCCATTGGAGCCGAGCCCCAGCACCTGAATCTGGTTATCAAAATCCAGCAAGAAAGCCACAACACAATAAATCCATTTACTCATAAAATTTAATGATACTTAAACATTAGGGTGGTGTGGTGTAAATCTTTTCAAATAGTTTGGCATAATCTGGACACAAACGTTGGTGCTACATAATTCTCTTGTTATACCCGGTACTCGAAGAGTTTAAGGGTATATTAGATTTGTGCGGATAACGGTTGTGTGTAACGCCCAGAAGGAAGCGTTTCCGACCCCATAAAGTATATATATTCTTGATCAGCATCAATAGCCGAGTCGATATAGCCATGTCTGTCTGTCCGTCCGTCTGTCCGTCCGTCCGTCCGTCCGTCTTCATTTGCGCCTATATCTCAGAGACTATTAAAGCTATAGCAACCAAGTTTTGTATCCAGTCTCCTCTGTGATCACACTACTCCAAATGTATTTCAAAATTTCGCCCCGCCCCCTTCCGCCCCCACAAAGGACGAAAGTCTGTGGCGTACAAAATGTTGAAGATACGAGAAAACTAAAAACGCAGAATTATAGCGAATGATCATTTCTATCAGAGTGTTGAATCTGGATGAGATCGGATCATTATTATAGCTACAATGAAGAAAACCATTTCGAAAGTCATCGTTCCCTCTCGCTCTCTCTCACACACGACCCCATCTGCTTTGCCCATTCGAATTTTGTGACGCCTAGTTCTCAGAGACTATAAAAGCTAGAGCAACCAAACTTTCTACCCAAGCTCCTGTGATATCAAACCAGCACAAGTGTATTTCAAAATTTTGCCACGCCCTTTTCCACCCCCACAAAGGACCAAAATCTGTGGAATCCACAATTTTTAAGATAAATGAAAACCAAAAACGCAGAATCATGGAAAATTACCATATCTACCAGATTGCCGAATATGGATCAGGTCGAATCAATATTATGGCCAGAAGAAACAAATTAAATTTCAGTGGCTACGCAACGCCTGCCAAGCGGTGACTCATTCCCTCTCTCTCTGTCGCAAACACTTGTACATCTCAAATATGTAGTTATACATGTCATGTAGAAATTTAGAAGCAGATGTAAAAAGCATATGCAAACAAAATTGAAAACATGTATAATATTCCAAAAATGATTTGACTTCATTTTTTGAAATATTATTTTTTGCCCAAAATTTAATTTGTCCCTTTTGCGAACATATAATAAATTGCATAAATCGCAAGCTCATATATGTATGTAAATATGTGTATACTGACTGAGTACCGGGTATAAGGTAGAGCCGCGGCCTTTGCCGCGGCTCACAACGTTCCCCCTCGTTTTTGCTATGTACTTTATCTAATTTCTTTTAACAGAAATTATATTGATGCGTATCGCTCTGATGAGTTCGGCCTGCTTCTCTTAGTCGCTTCGTAGCGTTCTAAGGGAGACAGGCACGTTGTCGGTTCCATCGTTCACCAGCCCGACGCCATCCGTAGCCAGAACGTCCGCCGTTTCGTTTCCTTCGATGCTCTGTTGGCTGGGAACCCAGTAGATCCGCACTGACTTAGTCGTGATTAGTGAGTCTAGTACCTCCCTGCTTGCCAGGACACTTCTGGATGCTGCATCGGTCGGGTAGCTTATAAGACGCCCTTATTTCAGGGTTCGTGCAGTATAGGGCCGCTCCTACTCATTCTTCCCTCTTGAAGCCGTAGGTGTATATGATGAGGTGCTGAGTCTGGTCCCGTCCCGTTTTTTAGTCTTCGGGTCTCATAAAAATGTTTGTTTTTACTTCGAGGCACGTTTGGGGGATCATGTAGTCAGTAACACTGGTCATGTCCATGCCAATTGAACTATGCCTGTATTCTTGAGGAGACATATTCCCCGATGCGATCAGGCGCTGTGCTGCCTTACCTGCAGTCGTAACTACTAAGGAGTGTAGTGCTGTCCAGGGGGTCGATGCCGAGTATGGTTTCGAGTGCTTTAGTTGGGGTTGACCTCACTGACCGACTGACCTGACTGAGCGGAGCCTGTCGCTGAGGTCTTTCCAAGAGTTTGTGGTACGTCTTCTTTTCAGTAGTTTGCCACCACGCTAGGACTCCACACAGCAGAGTTGGTCGCACCACCGAGATGTAGATCCAATGCATCAGGGCGGGTGAAAGGCAATGTGCTGCTAAGCTTCTTCTTGGATGCATAAAGTTCTATGGTGGCCTTTTTCACCCATTTACTACCCATTTTACTCTCCATGCCAGCTTTCTATCCAGTACTGTCCCGAGGCATTTGACCTGTGCCTTGTCTGGTTGATTTTCGGGGGGATATATGCTGGTACTTTTTACCTCTTGGTGAAGAGGATGAGGTCCATCTTATCCGCGTTGATACTGATTCGTACTCTATCTGCCCACTTATGTACATATCTCCCTGAATGTTCGTTCCATTATGGAGCTGAAAGTCGATGGACATACCCCCCTAATAAGTACGGTTATGTCGTTCGCATACGCTGTTATTTTTGGGGCCTTTCTCTAGAATCTCTAGATGAGGTTGTAGACCACCAGATTCCACAGGAGGGGCGACATGATTACACCTTGTGGTGTGCTCCTCTGTGCTTCTTTGGCCATGGAAGCGGTGCCCCACTCTGACTGCACCCGTCTGCAACTTAGAAGGATTTTTATCAAGAAGCTGATTTCTGGGTGAGTGTTGCTTGCTCCTAGGCAGTCCATTATGGCTTTTGTAGCCACGGTTTTAAATGCTCCGAATATATCTACGAATACTCCTAGTGCATACTTTTGTTGTTAAGGGCTTTCTCGACGGTAACTACTAACGAGTGTAATGCTGTCTCCACCGATTATACCTTGGTGTAGGCATGCTGGTTGGTTGACATCAGCCCCCCCCCCCCCTGTGTAGAAAGCTGCTTTTTTAGTGTTTTCAATTGAAAGGAGGTAAGGCTTATCGGTCTATAATCCTTGGGACTCACATGGCTGCACTTTCCTGCCTTTGGGAGAAAGACAACTCTAGAGGTTCTCCATTGGATAGGGATATTGGCCTGTTCTTAGGCATGCCGCGTATATTGCGACAAGCCATGGGATGATCATCTCTTTGGTCACTTGCAACATGGCTGGGAATATTCCGTCCAGTCAAGGTGCTTTTATGCCCGCAAAGGAATCTATAGCCCATTGCATTTTCTTGGGGGTTATTAGGTCTGTTGGGGGGGTTTGATTCTCAGTTGCTAGGTCCTAATGCATTTCGGCATCGGTGACCTCGGTGCATCCTGGGAAGTGGGCTTCCATTAGTGAAGTCAGATCTTTTTCGCTGCCCTCCGACGACTGTCCGTTGTCTAGTTTGAGCTGACTCTGTAGTGTGGGTTGCTTCGACAGCAGCTTCCTAAGTCTAGGCGTTTTAGGCACGCTCTCAATGTTGGAGCAGAAGTTCCTCCGCGACCTACGTTGTGCCTAACGTATTTCCTTCTTGTAATTTCTGAGCAGCGTTTTGTATTCCTCGTTGATGAACTCATCGAGGTTATTTCTTTGGAGAGAGAGGTCCCGATTCCACCAGAGTGGTTTGGACTTCATTCTTGTTCTTGAGGGTGGGCGTGCACCGTGGTAGGCCTCCAGCAGTTCCGTAGATAGGGTCTCTAAGGACTTCGCTATGTCCTCCCCGGATTTCACTGAGCCCGTGTTCGCGAGTTTTGAAGTGACTGTCTTTCTAAACTTCTCCCAGTTTGTGTTCCGGGGGCTTCTATAGACCGTCACTTTCGGAGTGTATTTCAATTCGCACTTGAATTGAACGTACCTGGGAATTGGTCTTTCGAGGACTCTTCATCCAGATATTAAGGTATTAACGAGGGTTAGATATAGCACGTTTGACGAGGTGGAACCTTCGTAGGTGTATTCCTCTCCCACGTTTGCTACATCTATGTTAGTTGATAATATAAAGTCTAAGAGTGACTCACCTCGGTCGTTGGCGTCCGTACCAATAAGGAGTTGGTAGTCTTTGAAGTCGACTTCTTCCAACAGACTCCTTAGTTCTTCGGGTGGTATGGACCTGTCATGTGCCATGTAGCAGGAGGCTACCAAAAGGCGCTTCTCCTCACTTTCCAGCATAACTTCTGTCAGGTCGTCTGTGCTGTAATGAGAGATAAGGTTAGCGTGGATTCCTTTTCGTACGAGTACGACAGTTCTATTTCTGCTTACCGGTGTTGGGTAGAATGAGCTGTAGTTGGAGAACTTTAGTCCGGCCACCGCATTGACTGACGCAATCCAGGGCTCCTGGACCAAAGCTATGTCTGCGGGTCCTCACTCTATGGCAATGTGGAGCTCCGCTGACGCTAACTTGCTTTTATGCAAGTTGAGCTGCAGCACACTCAGAGTCAAGAGCGGCTGGCTCCCCTGCACTCGACGGGTTGACTAACCTGCAGGGTGTGTGTGTCCTTGTCTCCGGGCTGGCGCTTTTTGTGGCACAGGTACACACTACCCATGCCCCACGCCATTTTACCGTATCTTGGGTATAGCACATCCTCCGCTTCTTTATTGATCTGGAGGATCACATGCTGGCCCTCCTCGTTGGGTAATGGGTTCCCAGCATGCAATACCTTCCAGTCAGAAGTCGGTATCTCCGGGTGCCAAGCGCTGCCTCTTGGTCGCCAGCAACTCCTCCACCTTGTCGGTATGCTCACTGGTGGATGCCTTCATTTGTGGCACCTGCGCGTTATATCTACGGTCCTCTTCTACCTTCAGCTCGACCCAAGCTAGCTTGGATTTCTCCTCCTTGAAGATGTCCGCCTTGCCTTGAAGCCAGCTTACTAATGGCCGCCAGTGCAGTAGGGTTTTCTACGTAGGATAAGCATAGCGGCATAGTGGTTGAACAAATTTCAATTTTTTGAAAACGCGTCTATACGGAAAATTCGCATATTTTTGTGCTGCACAGCCTATTCTGCACTTTTATGGCCCTGATGGGCTATCACCACTACTAATCACTAATAACTACAACAAATAAATGATCAAAAACCAATTTTAGCGCGTAAAAAATTTGGCATAGGGAAAAGGTATAATCCGTATCGTTAGATAAGAAATTTTTGTGAGCCCCTGAGGCCATAAAGACACTGCTGGATATACGAGAGGAGGACATCAGATCAAGATCAAGATCATCAAGATCAAGTTCGCTGTGTTTCCGGTAATGCTGACCAATTACACTCGTATTAAAGTGTAATACCAGTTTTCCGCATCCTCACAATAAATACATTATTTCGTTAAATTCAAATATAGTTGTTACATTTAAAATAAATTCACAACTTGTACATGAGTACAACAAATACATATTTGCGCAGAAGCTTCTGACGAAAGAGCTGAAGAGAGCAAAAAGCATGAAATTCCTTAGAGATAAAAATTTATACTGTGTCGCATTGTATTAACAATCTATAGATATCGGATAAACCAACAAATTCAAATGACAGTTTAAAGATAATGTTACTCAGAAAAAACTACACTGTCAAGAAAAAAGGGAAAAATGCGACAAAAAGTTATCGATTCCAATATATTTTATACCTTGATCGAAGACGAATTGAATTCGAATCGAATCGAAAACAAAGCATGCCCTCATAAAAGCGTACAAGGCAACAGAGCTATCAATTAGTCAGATACATCGGAGCATATTCCTAAAGGAAGGACAAATCTGATAAATTCTGGCATATCGAAGCAGTTAAAAATGCATCCGTATACGTATGCCATTTCCGTGGACTTTGAGGCCACCTGCTGGAAGAATGAACCACCTCCGCAATTCAGATTATCGGAGATAATTGAGTTCCCAGCCATTTTGGTCAATTTGAAAACGGGCAAGGTCGAATCGGAGTTTCACAAGTACGTGATGCCCGTCGAGTCGCCGAAGCTGAGCGACTTCTGTACCAATCTGACGGGCATTCAGCAGGATACGGTGGAGGCGGGCGTGTCGCTGCAGACGGCAATCGATTTGTTCATCGAATGGCTGAAGAAGGAGTTGGCCGCCCGCAACCTGCTGCTGCCAAAGATGAGTGAGTCCGATCCAAAGGGGAACTGTTTCTTGGTCACCTGGACGGACTGGGACTTTGGTATCTGTCTGGAAAAGGAGTGCGCACGCAAGAATATACGCAAACCAGCCTGCTTCAATCAGTGGATTGACGCAAGGGTCATCTACAGGGAGTGGTACAAGTATCGTCCCTACAACTTCGGCAATGCCCTGTCCCATGCGCGGCTGACCTTCGAGGGACGTGCTCACTCCGGCATCGATGATGCCAAGAATTTGGCTAATCTCACCTGCAAGATGTTTCGTGACGGAGCCTCCTTTTCGATCACCAAAGATCTGACACCAGATGAAGAGCTCAACCAGAACAGTGGCTTCTGAGCTGCGGCGGTCAGCCACCAGCCCTCATCATTCCCTCACACCAGCAAGATAACCAGAAACCACAAGCAAGATAATCCATTTCTTAATTGGATTATGTTCAACACAAAACACGACAAGCCCAAGGACACTAAGGCTGACTAAGATAGGGGCCTAATTTGACAACAATTTGAAAACGTAAGCGCTAAATAAGTTTCTCGTTTTTATTTTTGTAATTTACATAATATTCTTTGACAGATATTAATTCTGGAAATTTGAAGGCCATCGCCATTGGAGCCGAGCCCCAGCACCTGAATCTGGTTATCAAAATCCAGCAAGAAAGCCACAACACAATAAATCCATTTACTCATAAAATTTAATGATACTTAAACATTAGGGTGGTGTGGTGTAAATCTTTTCAAATAGTTTGGCATAATCTGGACACAAACGTTGGTGCTACATAATTCTCTTGTTTTTGCTATGTACTTTATCTAATTTCTTTTAACAGAAATTATATTGATGCGAATCGGAATCACAGCAGATCGCCAACGAGAAACCAGAACGGATTCATTAGATTATATTTAATTGGGTTGTGCCCAATCTCAACACAAACGTAAACGCTAGAAAATTCTGGTTTTTATACCCGGTATTCGAAGAGTATAGGGGTATATTAGATTTGTGGTGATAACGGTTGTGTTTAACGCCCAGAAGGAAGCGTTTCCGACCCCATAAAGTAGATATATTCTTGATCAGCATCAATAGCCGAGTCGATATAGCCATGTCTGTCTGTCCGTCCGTCCGTCTGTCTGTCTGTGCGTCCGTCTTCATTAGCGCCTATATCTCAGAGACTACTAAAGCTAGAGAAACCAAATTTTGTATCCAGTCTTCTGTGTTATCACACTATTCCAAGTGTATTTAAAAATTTCGCCCCGCCCCCTTCCGCCCCCACAAAGGACGAAAGTCTGTGGCATACACAATTTTAAAGATAAGAGAAAACTAAAAACGCAGAATCATAAAGGATAACCATTTCTATCGGAGTGTTGAATCTGAATCAGATCGGATTATTAATATAGCCACAATGAAGAAAACCATTTCGAAAGTCATCGTTCCCTCTCGCTCTCTCTCACACGCGACCCCGTCTGTTTTGCCTATTCGTCCAAATGAGCGCCTAGATCTCAGAGACTATAAGAACTAGAGCAACCAAACTTTCTATCCAAACTTCTGTGATATCAAACCAGCACGAGTTTACTTCAAAATTTTGCCACGCCCCCTTCCGCCCCCACAAAGAACGAAAATCTGTGGAATCCACAATTTTTAAGATAAGAGAAAATCAAAAATGCATAATCATGGAAAATAACCGTATCTACCAGATTGCCGAATCTGGATCAGGTCGAACTACTATTACAGCCAGAAGGAACAAATTTAATTTCAATCGCTACGCAACGCCTGCCAAGCGCTTACTCATTCCCTCTCTCTCTCGCACACACCTCCACTTCTCGTAACAGTTGTTCTACATGTACATGTAGAAATGTAGAAGCTGATGTAAAAATTGTATGTAACAAAAAATGAAAACAGATAACTTTTAATATATAAAAGGTTCAACATAATTTTTTTAAATTTTCCATTTGGGCCAAAATTTAATTCGTCCCTTTTGCGAACATAATAATAAATTACATAAATCGTAAGATCACTTATACATATTCTGACTGAGTACCGGGCCTTTGCCGCGGCTCACAACGTTCCCTCTTGTTTTGTATATATTTTATCAAAGACTGATAAGATTGAAATTTGTAAATACAATAAATAGCCATAAATAATAGTGCATATATGTTTCTACCATTCAGAATTACTTGGGAGTGTTTGCCAGGAACTGAAGGTTGGGACTATTAAAGACATGAAGTAGTCATGCGAAAATTTGGCTGCCGACAGGAAAAGGGGTTAACCCTTTGACACGATCAAAGGTTTCTGGGGCTCTATAGACTACATTAAGTGCGCTCAGAAATGATACTGTCGGCCAACGTTTTGGCCCAATGTTCGCATATTCGTTGATCACCTCCTCTGAGACCCCTCCAAGTAATCTAGTACTAGTACTGAAACTCAAAATCGGCAAAGATTTGTCGGTAATATCAATACCAACAAAAGAAGGTAAAACAGGTCGCTGTTTTGTCAAGACTAAATTTGAGAAATAAAAATAAAAATAGACAAACAAATGGTCATAGAATTCGAATTTAGATATTGCCCACTTTTAATAATGAATATAAATCTAAGTAGGATATTTTTAGTGGAGGTTATAATGGGAGCAATTGAGAGAAAAACCTTACTAGTTTTTGAAATGTGAAGGACGCTCTTAAAAGTTATCTCTGCAGTTTCGTGTCTGGTCGCGAACCTCATCCCCTATTCATGTCGAAGCATCTACAGAAGAATGCGGATTCAAGATGGAATTTGCTTTGGACTCCATACCGTCCCTTCTCTCTCATCCCTTAGCAAAGTTGTGAAGTGTCACTTAGAGGAAGTGTTGGAAACAGACAGACTTTCCCCATCCCCTGGGCAGCAGCATCCGTGCAGCACGTTATGGAATTTCCTCTGTTCTTTTTTTTCAATCAGGAAGAGTGAAATGTTCTCCGAGGTGTGAGTGAGTTGAATGTGTAGCGAAAAGAAATGCGAATGCAACACCTTCTTGCAATTGCAGCCCTACACGTACAACCCCTCATTCCTCGGCTGCCGCTGATGTTTGCTTAACCAAATTAAAGTTTTCGGGGCAAGACGTGTGGCCTCTGTTCGGCTTGGGGTCCGACTCCTGCGGTTCCTGTGGGCTCCAAGGAGTATTACCAAACCCCTCCCCCCCTCCACCAAGCGTCCTGGAAGCCTTCTGCCTAATTAGTTGTAAGCGAATTTCTATTCAATTTGCTCTACTGGCATTGGTATTCCCCATTCCTCCACTTCCTCCACATCCTGTTCCTCTTCCAGGAACTTCCTCCTTGGACACCCTTGCTGCTCCTCGTAGCTCCTGGAGGCCACTCTAAGGCTTACTCTAAGGCCAGGGCCAAAGTGTTTCATAACTCGGTTTGGCAGGCCATAAATTATGTTGCCTACGACTTGGCAATTAAGCCCCGAGAATGAGCGTGAGAATGAGACCCGAAATGGAGAAGGATGGGGCAAAGGATGCGAAGCGTGCCGACCAATATAGTTGGGCTCTTTCCGCACTCTCTCTCTTCCTCTCTGTCTATCTCTCTGTCTATCCCTCTGTCTTTCTGTCCGTCTCCGGCCTCGACCCCATCAAATTTACACCTAACAAACTTCATAACAGAGTCATAAAACCCTCCACAAACACACTAGCACACATGGCCCGACTGGGGGGCATAACCATGGACCGGCTGTGTAGGCCATAAAAATGTTAAGGCAAAGAGAAAACAGGCCAAAACCAAGTGGATGGCTCTGCCACAAGGATGCTTCTGCCCTGAACTAAAACGGAGGATCCAATCGACAGCCTGCGATGCCAATGCCCTGGACACAAAAAGTTCCCAACAGGTATCAGGTCAGAAGAAGCCAATGCCCTTGCAAATCGAAGCAGGAATTCAATCTTAAAGATATGTAGGATTATATTATATTATATATGATGCTTATTACCATGGCAGGTCTCTGATGTAATGATCGAATCGGAACAACTCCGATTACAGCAAAAGATTCATCGAAGACCGTTTATATTCTCTGGAAAAATCAGTATACCTTTTGCTTGGGTATCAAAAGATGAGCACAACACCAGGCAAAACAGTACAAGGAGGCAGAGTGTGCGGCAGGACAGTAGTGGTGGGTGGTGGGTGTTGGCCGGAGGCACTTAAAGTGCTTGGAAAGCTCTTTAAACAACACCCCCAACCATGGCCCCAGAATTGCTCTCTTTTGGCCTCTGCTAAAAATATGCATATGAATATAAAAATACTCGGACAGGATGTGTGGTTGTGGTTGTGTGGCACGACTCAAAGTTTTGCTGCTCTTAGTCGAACCCCCTCCAGACCCAGCCCCAGCGCCAGCACCATTCACAACTCCCATTGACACACACAAAACCTGAGGCACAGGGCAGACAGTTTGTGTTTGCATGTCACTGAGCCTGTAATGTATTCTAATTGAATGTTGAACTTGACCATCTTCACATATGCGGCTAACTAGAACAGGAAAGGACCAGAACCTCCCCTCACAGCGTCACAGGCAGGAAGTGCATGAGCAGCAGTTGAAAGCAAGTGAAGCAGGATGTCAGCCAGCCAACGCAGGATGCCATGAGGAGTGCTCTTTTGCACAGAGTCTCTAAAACAGCAGGATATGGTGCAGTGCAGTTATTTAAGTAAAGGAAACATAGACTATATACCTGGAAAACTGTTGGAACACACCATGGAACAGTTACACTCTTGGCATAGATGTAGCTCCATTACTATTTTCGATCTAATTTGATGCCTCATTGCATTCTTATTGGTTCCAGCAGATATGAACAGTCTGAAATGTTGGTAAGGAATTTCGTCCGACGTAAACTTCTTTGGAGACCATTCGAATGGAAAGTTGGCCCAAACTCGACGTACAAGTATGCGAGCTTTCATTTGGCAGAAACAATGCAGAAAAGTACCCCATTAAAAGGGTTTTACTACTCATTGAGTGGGGTGGGGGGGGGGGAGGTAGAGTTTGCTTTTCCCCAGCAAATGCATACATATTTCCAATTGAAACTCAAGAATCATTTGCATTCAAACAAATACCAAACTTCTGTCTCTGGTCCAATTTCTGGATTCCGCTGCTGTTGCTGTTGCTGCTGCTGCTGTCTTTCTGTAATTTTATTAAAAATCATTGACCAGACCATACCTCTTGCTACGTACATGCACCATCCCCGACAACATTTTATACCCCACCATAGCCACACATTCATTGATTGCATTCGTTCCAAGTGCGAGCGAGGAGGAGTCCAACAAAACCATAAAAAGCAACAATCAAACAGGGATAGAAATACAGACAGGGAAACAATTTCCGAAATGATACATATATAAATAAATATGCACATGTGTGTAGAAGCGTAGAAGTGTATTTGTTCAACGCCAAATGCAATTTCCATAACAAATCAAATATTTTATGGCCCCGAATACCAAGTGGCAGCCCAAAAAATGTTTTCGGCTTTAAAGCCAACCGCAAAAAATAATCTTCCTTTCATTCTTCCTGCTACTGGCCTCAGCTCTTCTTGGAAAGTGCCTGTTCCAAGTCCCTGAGTCACTAAATGGGTCACATATGCATATAAGTATACATACATACATATATGTATGTATATGTCTGCGAGTGTCTCCCACTAGAAAATCGAGAACCGAGAAAAGCCAACAATTAGTCGAGCATTTGCTGCAAATAATATTTGTTAAATGTCCCATGCAGAAGTGTAAACATAAATAAACTCGAAACATGAACTTGGGGTGAGCACCGAGGCTGTGGATACCCTCCAGAGGGTACTTCATCGGCTCATAACTCATAATCTCTAATGCGGGCGATGGTTCTGGTTTTCCGGATCCTGGTTTGCTAATATGTACTTATAAAATATTTCATAATTTTAATTTCAAAAACGAATTCCAGTAGCAGAAAGGAAAATGTTTATATTTTGCATGCAATAAATCGAATGATATAATTAAAGAATAATAAGTGTTAAATACAAAATCCAATGGGAATCGAGCTGCGGGAAAGTTTTTATCTGATAAAATCGATATTGTGTTTGAAATCTGGCAAAGTTTTGAATATTTATGAGCAATAGTATGTACTATATGTAAATAAAATTAAACTGCGACCAAGATTTGAATGTTTAAATATTCCAAACTAACGGTTCGGAAAATGCTTGAATAAATGCAGGATATGCATCGCATGGGATGCACGTATAATAAAATACAACAGAAAAGGGCGGGACTGTACTTAAGGTATCACTGAAACGAGTAAAAGAAGAAAGTAAAATTGCACAATGGTTTAGATATTCAAAACACCTGCTGCTCTCTAATTGTATCTTTGTACCTACCTATTTATTTATTGTATTATTATTATTGTATTATTGTATATTTACGTTTTCCCCTCTTTGAATCTATTATCTTTAATATTTCGGATTGTAGTATACGTGCATCTAAGTATATATTATTCTTTCCAGCCCCTCTGATTTTATCGTACTATTATCTAACGTCCTTTTGCTCGTTTGTCTTCCCCCGATTGTTTTTGTGTTATTTGTTCTGCACTTTCACAGCAAGAGAAAACAAGGGATAGCGGGGAGAGCTTTTCATGCTACTCCTAACTTTAAAACACACACAGACACATAATGCACTTGACACTTGCATGTGGGTGTGTGTGTGTGTGTGTGTGGATTGTGTCGGGTTGCGGATTGGGGCTGTGTGGGGTATGGGTGCGGCACAATGGGAAATGTGGCTAGAACATTTACACAAAGCCCAGCGGGGACGGCTGTGGCAGCTGCAACACCAGCCCAAAAAAAGCTTCACTAAATCTGCAGCAATTAACTGTTGCAGAAAGGTAATCAGAGGGCAGTGCCACAAAAGCGCTGTGGCAGTAGGGTTACAGTGGGGTTTTCAGCTCGACAAATCAACCGTGGCTAAAACTTTGATGCACTTGTTTAAAAGATTCAAAGGAGCGAAAAATCGTTTAAGTAAGCCGGATTGCAAATACCACAAAATGCTGCTTTCACATCGGGTGGAAAGGGTAGAGACCCGGGACCGGTAGTCTGGGGCCTGACAACCCTGGTTGGGGCACCCGAACCCAACTCCACGCCAGATCGCAGATCCCTGCGGCAACCGAGAGGGTGAGAGCCTGTTGTGGCAGAGCGTTAAGCGTTAGATGGTCACTCTCTCTCCCCAACTGCCCCTGCTCCTCTCTTACTCCTACCACATATGTACATATGTATCTTTTTCGACACCCTGTACTCGCGAAATTACAAGGATGTGATGTAATCGAAAATGAGTAAAGATAAAGTGCCATGTCGTTTCATGATTGAAAACAGAGCGAAAGTCGAGAGCAATTTCATTAACAGTTTCTTAGTGTTGTAACCAATGAGTAGAGGGTATTCCTTAGTCGCAGTCTGGACCTTGGCATTCTCCGCTCTTAGTCTGTCTGTCTGTCTCTTTTTACTCCTCTTCTTGCGGGAAATTTAACAAAAACAAAACGCTAAACCACCAAACACCAAATGCTGTCGCTGTCAGTCGGAGAGGGTGGCTGGAGAGCTGGAGCGGTGGGGAGGGAGGAAGAGTGGGTGAGAGCGGCAGCTGCAGCGGCAGCGCCATAACATAACGTTTCATTAGAGATGAGCTGATAAACATGCAGGCTGCGCAGCGGTAACGACTCTTACACTAGCGACAAAAGTGTCACTAATTTACAGAAACACTCCTTCCAAGCAGACTACATATATGTACATATGAACATACGCTAAGCAATATTTTCACAATCTGATGAATTCCAGCTCGAAAATAAGCTACAAAGGGACAAATACTCAGACTCTGTTCATACATGTGTACACAAATGCCTACATGGAGCCAACAGAATGAAAGCCAACTCGACACTTTGGTCGCCTGTCAGCACACACATGCTTCCGCTCTTCCTCTCATTCTCCGGGTGCTTGTGTGGGTGTCGTTATTGTTGGTGGCATTTGCCTTTTGTTTTTCGGTGGCCCTAAAAAATATCACAGTTTCTTGTTGTAACGGCTAGAGGGGAGAGGCGGTGGGTGTTGAGTGTAGGGTGTAGGCGGCAGGGTTCATGGGTGACCAACAACGCAGCGCAGAATGTTGAAGGGATAGAGCCCGGAGAATGATCCCCCTCTCTTGCGGTCGGTCGCACGACAACAACAGCGTTCAAATTTGAGTGGTCACGGATGTTGTGAAGGGGAAAAGGAGGAAGGAGAGTGGGAGAGTATCTAGCGGGTGTGTATAGGAAAGAGAGCAAGAGAGTGCAGAGGGACCGTGAGCAGCCAGTGTGCGTGAGGCGGGGACTTTGGCACGCCAATACAATAACAAATTAAAGGCACAAAGGATTTAGCATGTGGCACGGCTTACACTCTTCTCTGCGGTGCTCTGCCCGCAAGGACCCATGGCTCTCTCTCTCTCTCTCTCTTACACTTACTCGCTTTCTCTCTCCGGACTTTTGTGCGTGCAAATTGCGTTTCGGAGTAGCTGCAGAGCGGAGAGGAAATGGCATGCAAATGGAGCAGAGGCAGAAGCAGCAGCGGCAATAGAGGAGCGCAGCTCTGCCGTTAAGCTTTAAGCGAACATTACCAGCGATTACCCTGTTACCGTAACCGTTGCCGTTAGTTGCTGCTCAAAACAAGCAACACAGACAGGAGCACTGACAGCGGTAGTGGCAGCGGTGAGCTGCCATGCGAACATCCTCCTAAGCTCATCAAAGCAGCGAACCGAGCATCGGAGGAGAGAGAGCGCCTAGAATGGAAGCTGTAGAAGACGAAGCTCTTAATACTCTTGCAGATTGATCGCTCCCATATGAAAGCTCTATGATATTGAGATTCGATAAAGATGGGTATGGGTATGTTATCGTAGAAGATATCCCTGAATAATTGATCTTCTCTTTTTTGAACAGAAAACATCTGATCAAAATAATATTATCATCTGCAAGGGTATTGCAGAGCGATGGCAGCGTCATTCAACGACGGAGATTCGATTGCGACTCCGAAAGAGGATGAGCAGGATGAAGGAGCATCAGAAACAGGAGCCGGAGCAGGAGCGGCATGAAGAAGCTCAACGGCAAAGCCAGGGAAGCGTACAGAAAATTGCCTCGTATCGGAGGGAAGGGAGGAGGTATAAAGTTTGATTATTCGACTTCGATAAAGTTATCAATTGGCGGCACACAATGCAGCGCCAACAAGCCAACACCAACAGGCGGGAGCATCTCTTAAGTGATTAAATGGCAGTTTCTCTCAAGCATCCAATTACGCTATCCAGCCAGCCGGTTGATTGTGATTGATGGATTGAGATCCGCGCTGAACGAAGCAACCCAGCAACCTGCAATCTGCAACAGATATTCGCAGCAGAGTACCACTAGATGGTAAATGGAAAATGGTAAAAGCTAACTGGTTAAAGTTGCAATGCAATTTGCAGAAAGCTCCTATGCTAATAGCCAGCACATTAATTCGTCCTTCCCCCTCCCGACTATAACTGGGGGACGGTGTTTTTCCAGCTGCAGGAACAGAGAGTGTAAATCAACCGCACTTGCACCTGAACCCCAGACCTGGAACCGTTGTTACAAAGCGTTGAATGCAATAAATTGCATAAAACTCTGGACGTCTCTAGAGATGGGAGCGTGCCACGAAAATGCACAATAGCGGGTTTATTTGGGCAATCTTCTGCTATTCTCGTCACTCGACACACAAGTTGTTGGATCATCTCGTCAGTCGTCACTCGCTCACGACGCACACACATCTCCAGCGACCATCTCCACCCATGCAGGTAACCAGCAACGGAGAGAGGTTCCAGTACCATTTCCTGAGAGTGAGGGAGGGGTATACATACATAAACTTAAAGCGCCAATGAGGGACATTACATTATTGAGCTGGCGATGGTCGTCGATAGCTTATGGTGGAATGGGGGAATGTGGGGCCAATGTGGCACGGATCAGGACAGTGGTGGTGCGGTGGCAGTGGTGCTAGAGTTGGGCTCGTGGCCTGGCATCCTGGCTCCTGCGGTGTGGAGCTAGGGCATTAGTTTGACATTTACTTGGGCACGTCGTTAGCAGCTGAGTGCCACAAGCATTCACGCATGCGAGTGTGTGCTGCTGTTGCCAGTGCACCGCGAGAAAATATGTACGATTAAATATCTTTCTTCCCAGTAGGTATGAAACTGTAAAAGAACTTTCAGCTTTCTTTGGAACAGAACACCTCAAGGGAAAGTTCTGTCACTTGAGGGGCCCTAGAGAGATGTCTGCAATTATCAATTTTTTTCTGGATGTAGGTCTCTCTGTGCAAAGGTCCACCCAGAAGGTTTATTCTCTTCCATTGCCGCTCAGTGCAGCCCTGTGCATTCCTCCGTGTGTGTCAGTGTGGCACTCTAATGCTCTCGCCATGGCTCGGCAATTCAAATAGTTGAAATTGTTTGAGCTTGATTTAGGCAGACACACACACACCTCAACATACACACACCTTGGCCGCAGACACACCCACCCACAGGCCGAGGCAGCGTCAAGTTATTCGAAGCACTTTACCCATAGCCACCACCCCCACCACAGCCTCCATCGTATTCCACAGAACAGCACACTCTCTCATAATGTTTCTACGGCCAGACCGAAAGCACAACAAATTAAGCCTTTTAACAAACATAAACAAAAGTCCAATTTGTTGCCAAGTTGTGACGCTGGCCAAAATGCAAAGCCGTTAACTACTGCCACCCACCCACATAGCCACACAGACACTCGACAGTTTCCGCCCTCCAGATTGTCGGAGGTGCAAAAACTTTGGCGTCCATCCGTCCGCCTCTTCTAGGCCGCCCCCTTCTAGCAACTGTTTGACTTAGATAATAGCGCAAAGAATATTTGCCATATGCCACGGTCTCCGTCACTCCCTGAACGTGAACCTGTGTCTGATTCTGATTCTGTGTCTGAGTCGTTCTGTTACCGTTACTGTTTCTCTGTATCTCTAGCTGATGAAATTAAACAAATTGTAGCTATAGCGTGGAAAAATTTTAGTGTTGCCATGGTTTCGTCATGGCTTTTATGACATGTCACTGGGCATGGTCATGGCAATGGCCCCCTTTCGGGCACAGTGGAGTCAACTCCATGGGGAGACAAGTTTAAAGGACTTGCGGCGAAGGTTGTGTGGGAAAAATGGACCAGAGAACACATTAAATGAATTACGCAGCAGTCCCTCCTTAAAAATGGTACCAAATATTCCAAAGAATTGGGACAGGCAGCTCGTGTTGATTAACGGTACCTATGAGTCATTTTATGATATAAATCACTAGTTTTTCTTATGAAGAAAAAACCTTTCAAAACCTTTCCTAAAGCAGTAAAAAAGTACTCAGATCCCCCACAATTTTCACCGGTCAAATCATTGATGATATTCGTCAACAAACAGGCATACGGATATTTTACCACAAAGAAAACAAAATTAAATTTTTTTATTGAAAACTGATTGAAGTTTACTAGTTAAAGAAATTAGTTGTATTTTTGAAAAGGTCATAACGTTACTCCTCATTGAGCGGTTTTTAAAAAATAGGATTGTTTTTCATAGGTAAGAGTTACATCTAATTATAATAATATATTTTAATTATAATCAATTGCTTTTATACCCGATACTCATTTTAATGAGTTACATGGGAATAAAAACCATGTTGATTGCATTTCCTTCCCACAAGTATGGATTCACCCAATCTCGCCGGCGCTTACTGCGTTCATAGCCCTCCTTTAGCGCAAACAGTGTAACCGTAGAGCATGCACATCTGGTCACTCTGCAAAATACATGCCACATTCCATCGATGGAACATTTTGTCGATCTGAGTACTAGGGTTTACCGCACGTTTTTAAATCAAAATTGAATTGCAGGGCTAGTGTTAGCTTTTCATTCCATTCCAGAGACATTATATTCTTCAATACTATACCATAATAAACCACACTGGTTGCTTATGGTTTATCTCATCACTTAACACTGATCAGCGCACTGTCATCCCGTAAGCTGTCCCAAAAGTTCCCCGTCGCTAAGCGCTTTTCAGCTAAGCTTCCTCTAATTATTTCCGATTGTCCAGCTCTGAATTCGCTTAATTACTATCAAATCATTATCTAGCAGGCTTAGTTCTGGTTCTGCTGGCACACGTTGCCTCCTGTCCACTGTGCCAGAGATTTGGTGAAAACAAATCGCAGCACACGCCAGAACCAACACCAGCACCAGCACCACCCGTTTCGAGCAGACCACAGCACACTAAGCTTCTACATGAGTAATCGTAATCCCAAAAAGTTTTGCAGGGAAACCAACTCATAACCCGTAATCATCGCAATTAGTTTGCCCCGATGACGACGACGACTGCGACGACAACTGTTGGCCGAAATGGTACGGCTGGTAACTGTAACAGCCATACAAACCCCCATCCGCCATCCACCATCCACCATCCGCCAGAGGCGTAGATCTGAGGAGATGAGACCCCGGCAGTAGACGTAAATCAGTTGGGCGGTGCCATGTCGTCATCGGAACCGTAATGAAAGCGGGGCAGGACTGATGTGGTATATATTCCGACTCCTAGAATACCCGTGGCAGCGTGCGGATCTATCCAAACGGCAAAATATGGCTTCAGCCTTTTACAACTTGTTAATGGCGCTGCATAATGGCCACTTTGAGGATTAGTTGAAATTAGTGGAGTATAAAGTGAAAATTAAAGCTTTCAAATATGGGTCTACCTGTCTCTGAGAGTAGAGCCATTAGCCATTACAGAACTCATCCATGAATACAGCATACCCTTAGAGTGGACGAGTCCGGGGGTAACACAAATCAGTAACCAAATCACGGTGGCCATAAAGCACCAGTTAGCATCCCCCCCATTCGTGTGCACAGTCGCAAGCTGAGTGATCATATACGATGTGTGGCCTGATACAGATACAGATATAGATGCAGATACTGATGCTGATGCTGATGATGATTAGGTGGAGGGGTCTGATGGGCGCCTAATAAACCGCTAACACAGGAGATTTGCGTCGCAAAATTGTTTCTATAGCGGAGGCGGTGGGCTGCCAAATATCCAACGATAGCCTACAGGGTAAGCAGTCAGTCGCCAGTGGCTCGCAGTGGCGATTGCTGTCAACAGACTTGATGGTTGTTCCCACAGTTCGTGATTTAGGAGACTAGCTGCTTCTAGTAGATATAACCTAACTACCGCACGAAACCGATTCAGTAAGCAGCCGCGAGTCCAGGCACAAGCACCACACGATGAGCCAACAACTGGCGGAGAATCTACCCAAGCAGCTCCCTCGCCACGATGCCAAGGAGCAGAGCGAGGAGGAGTCTCCAGCTTCAGCTCCGGCTCCGGATCCGACTCCCCCCACCCCCGGGATAGCAGCGGACTTTGAGACGGCCATCGATGCGGCGGGCTTTGGGATGTTCAACATTCTGCTGCTGGTGGCCGCCGTGCCCGCGGCTATGGGCACCGTGTACGAGACCTCGACAATGTCCTACATCCTGCCCAGCGCAGAGTGTGACCTCAAGCTGAGCCTGCTGGACAAGGGCATCCTGAATGCCATCACCTATGCGGGCATGATCAGTTCAGCCGTCTTCTGGGGCTACTTTGCAGACACCAAGGGCAGGCGCAAGCTTCTGATCTATGGCTACGCCGCAGACACCATATGTGTCCTGGGCGGTGCCTTCAGTCAAAGTGTTGTCCAGCTAATGGTCTTCAAGTATTTCGGAGGTTTCTGGTATGTAAAACCAGCACTGAGGTTTGATTGATTGGTCCTCTAACCATTCTCCAATTCCAGCATGAGTGGTCCCTTCGCCGTACTTATGACGTACCTCACTGAGCTCCATGGACGCCAGCATCGTCAGCGCATCATGATGATCGTGGGCATAATGTTCTCCATAGCCACCCTCACGCTGCCAGGCCTAGCCATGCTCATTCTGCCCCAAGACTGGAATGTCAACATCTGGAGTTTTAAGAGTAAGTAAGAATCTCGCACTGTCCCGAGTGTCGTGTGGCGAGGGCGTGCTACGTATTTTCACGATAAAGTCACGATAAGAACTATCTTAGAGATAGAGAGACTCCCACGAACAGCTGATGATACAGACACAGTTACAGATCCAGATTTGAGGACCCATCCTCCAACAGACTGCACACCTTTATGGTTTGGATCAAATGAAATATAGTCCCAATCTAATCAACATTTCACCATCACTTTTACAGTGACTGCCTGGCAAATGTTTGTGGCCGTAACGGCCCTGCCCAGCCTCCTCAGCTCCATGCTGTTCCCCTTGTTCCCCGAGAGCCCCAAGTTTCTCATGTCCAGAGGTCGCAATCAAGAGGCACTGGAAGCCTTCCAATTCATGTATGCCCTGAACACCAGAAAACCCAAGGATTCATATCCAGTAAGTATATTTTCGTACAATGCAATCCAATCCTCTGTCGTCTAAAAAGTGTACTCTGAGCAGTTCAAAATTCTGGCCAATGAAGTACCCGAGCAGGTCACCAAACACAATACTCACACGGAGGTAAAGCTGCCCCTTGAGCGCTCTGAGGCTGCCACCGTCGCACCAGTGAACCCCGAGCTGGCAGCCGTGCCTAAGAGCGGGCTGAGTGCAGGCCTCTCCCAGCTGCGTCCGCTCTTCACCAAACCTTACCTGGGCCTCTCGCTCTGGGTCTATCTGCTCAACTTTTGCGTGCTCCTGGGGTGAGTCTGGAAAGGGGTCACCAAAAAACACAGAACAGAACGGGCCTAAGGTCTTCTATCTTTCTTCTACAGTCAGAACACCATGCGTCTGTGGCTGCCACAGCTGTTTGCCTCCATCAACGAGTACGAGCACCAGGTGGGCGGCCAGTCTGGCGAGACGAGCATCTGCAGAATACTAGAGTACAGCGTGAACCGCACCCAGAGCCAGGTGGTAGCCGTCACGGACCCCAATGCCGAGTGCACGGTGAATGTGACGGCGGCCACGTACACAAACAATCTCATTGTGGCAGCCGCCGGATTGGTGGCCTACATGCTGGCCGGCTTCCTGGTCAACCTAGTGGGCGTCAAACGAATAATGAGTGAGTGCACCCATTCAGCCGAGAATACCCAAGTTCTTAAAACGAATTTTGAATCATTTTTTCAGCTGTGGGCCTATTTTGTGCCGCCTGCTGCTCGATTGGCATGTACTGGTCTAGCTCCGCTGCATCCACGGTGGCGATTGCCTCGTTGTTTGTGACCATGGGCAGCATCTCGGCCACATCGGTGATCAGTGCATCGGTGAGTCTGTTTCCCACGTCCCTGCGAACAATGATTGTCTCCCTGGAGATGATGTTTGGGCGTCTGGGATCACTCTTGGGCAACATCTTCTTTCCGGCTCTGATGAACCTGGGCTGTGTGCCGCCCTTCTTTATGATCAGCTTCTTTATGTTGGGTAGGTTCACGAAACACATTCGAGAGCCCACTCCTAATCCTGCTTCTTTCAGCTGGCTGTCTGATGGCTGCCTTCCTGCCGCTCAAGAACAAGGCTGCACTGAAGTGAGGCCATACTCCAAATCCAATTGTCAATTCCCATTCCCACTCCCACTCCAAGTGATTGTGTCCCACTATTGTACATAGCATTTAACTCTAAGTTTAGTTATTCCTTTCTCTTCTGTATACCCTTGCAGATGGTACTGTAAAGAAAACTCTCAGTTTTTCCGCTTGCGTCCGTTCATAGATTCTATGTAAAGAGTTGTCAATGCTTCGGCCAGCCGAATCAGTTTTTTTTGGTCTTATTTCTCTCCTTTTTTTGTGTGTGTCTCTTCCTTTGCTTTAATTAAAAGTTAATTTATTTTAGAATGGAACTTTCTAGGATTAAGCAATTTGTATGCAATTTCGCCTCGCCTGTCAATTACATGAATTCCTCTTCATCAATTTCCATAAACCGCCGGCACTTGTGAATGCATTCCTCTGTAGGTTCTGGGTGGGGGAGGAGCGTGAAAATTAGTGCACACAAATCAGAGTACCAATCAGAAAACAGAGGAAAGAATGCCGAGGCTCCGAATGGCATTCCTTGGCTAAGCATTCCAGGGGCCAAATTGATGTGGAGCTATCGAGAGTGTTCGGGTGAAGCACTCTCCAGGCTGATGGAAACTAATGACTGCCCCAAAATACTGCCTAATAGTTAGCACTTGATTTGTTCCCATCTCGCAGCATCGCCTCATCGCTTCATGGCCTCCAGCTGCTGGTTCCATATCCGGCACTTTCACCGGCACCGGCTCCAAGCCTTATCTTCTCGACCAGCTGGCGGGGGCGTTGATATACGAGCGTGCACTCAAGCCAAATGAAAATGCTAATTATCTGACAATGGAGAAATGGAGAAATGAAGAAACGAAGACGCTCCACAGCCTCAAGTTAAACGGAAAAGAACTTCCGATGTGCTTCAGTCTGACGACTTTGGGACACCCCTTCCCGCTACAGGACCATAATCTTGAGAAGTGAAAAACAAATGCTGTGAAATGCTTACTTTTTGGAGTTGTGGCATAATATAATATAATCCAAACCCAATATGTTGTGCATCCTAAAAGCAAAGACAATGGGCTCCACCAGCCCAACTTGATCAGAGATCAGTGATCTTTATGCCATCATATCATTTATCACATGTTGCGTAAAAATGGTATGCTCCATATGGTAAGTATGGTATGCGACATTCGCGTTCACAAGCACTTATAATTCTGGCTATAATAATGATTCGACCGCAATGTCTCTTTGCATTATAGGAGCTATCAATATTATAAATTATTCTGCCCTTTCGATTCTATCGTATCTTCAAAATCTCCAAGATGGAAACACACAGAATTGTTTTTGCTGTATAGAAGTCCTCCATTAACGAACAGACACGAATGACATGAAAGAAGGGCATTCGCCACGAGTGATTCGTATATTTTCACGATAAGATAATACAAGTACTTGTATTTTGTTTGAGCCATATAGCCTTTTTTATAGCCTTAACAGATGTTGCAAATTTAAAGTCCCACATAAACGTGTTACATCCATTGGCCAATGTCAGATGGTTCAAACCTATCCACGGATCCAATATACCCCTGATACTCGCCACGAGTAGTGGATATGATTAAGCACTCGTTGGGGAGGTGCTTGCGCACCCATTTAGGAGGCCCGTCTTCATCGGACGATAAATATGTGTGGAGCAAAAAGCTCTGGCCGACTCTTGGCATGATTTCGCAAATGTTTGAAATCAGACAAACACAAAAGTTTTAATTAAAAACTTTTTGGGTCTAATGCGATGCTAGAGCATCGATAGCACCGTAAAGCCCGTCTCCAAAAGAACATTTGTGGGTACTCTCCCCAGCGCGGACCCCAACAGGTGGTTAGGCGAGCGAAGTGAGAGCGGTTACAGCTCTAATCTAATCAGGAAATGGCCCACAGAGAGAGAGAGAGAGAGAGCCCTGTCCATAAAAAGCCGGGTAGGGCGGGTCATTCATCCAGTTGTTCAAGATGAGTCTCAGCGAAAAGGTGGTGATCGTAACGGGCGCTAGCAGCGGTATTGGTGCAGCCATTGCCCAGGTATTGGCCCGCGAGGGGGCCATTCTGGCGCTGGTGGGTCGGAACGTAGCCAATCTGGAGGCCAGCAAAAGGACCCTACAGCAGCAGGTGAAGGGCGTTCGGGCGGAGATCATAACCGCGGACGTGACCAAGGATGCCGCGGTCATTGTCCAGCAGACGATCGCCCACTTCGGGCGCATCGATGTGCTGGTGAACAACGCCGGTATCCTGGGCAAGGGCGGCCTCATTGACCTGGACATCGGGGAGTTCGACTCGGTGCTAAACACGAACCTTCGCGGCGTCATCCTCCTCACCAAGGCGGTGCTGCCACATCTTCTGCAGACCAAGGGAGCCGTGGTCAATGTGAGCAGCTGTGCCGGTCTGCGGCCCTTTGCCGGCGCCCTAAGCTACGGTGTTTCTAAGGCGGCCCTCGACCAGTTCACCCGTATCGTGGCCCTCGAGATGGCTCCACAGGGAGTGCGCGTCAACTCGGTGAACCCCGGCTTTGTGGTGACGAACATCCACCAGCGCATCGGCATCGTCGATAAGGAATATGACGCGGTGCTGCAGCGGGCCATCGCCTCCCATCCCATGGGCCGTGTTGGGGACGTGTTCGAGGTGGCCGAGGCCGTGGCCTTCCTGGCCAGCTCCAAGGCCAGCTTCACCACCGGCGCCCTCTTCCCCATCGACGGTGGCAAGCACAATCTGACGCCTCGTTAATCATCCGCCGCCTCCGCCCTTAATTATACTCTTATATTTTTCCATTTCCTTTCTCTTTTTTTTCAATAAATAAATAATAAGAAACCGACTTTGAGGAGGAGTCATCTCTGGGTCTGTTGAGGGGCTGGGACTGGGGGTGACCCCGAAATGACCGTCATGGGTTTGCTGTGTGAGACACTTGACAGACTCGTTATCTATCCATCAGCCGGGACTGATAAGATGCACTGTCAGCAACAGCAACAGCAGCAGCAACAGCAACAGCAGCAGCAACAGCAGCAGCAGGGGAACATGTTTGCTTTTTGGGGAAATCTCCGGTGAAGGAGCCTTATCAGAGACACTCAAAAATAACAACAGTCGGTCCCGTGGGGGGGGGGGGGGGGGGGGGGGTTTGGTCTGGTAGATAAGAAGCGTGTTAGACGCGTGTTCCCCTTGTTTTTGTATGGTGTCTTTGCACAATGTTCTATGCCGTTCCGTCCTTTGGTAATGTGGGTCATAATTGCCATCGACTCGCCCAATCACAAATAAAACAGGTAAATTTGCGTGGGTATTGGGACAGCTTTTTAGCAATCGTGGTGGGAAGCTCTGAGCATATTTCAAAGCTTTCAATAAGTTCGAAAGCTACCGAAACTATATCCCATTTAATCGCGATCATAAAGTGAATACTTTCATTTAAACAGCTTTGAGATTAAGTTTCACATTTAAAAGCAAGTTCAAATTAGTGGACGTAAGCTTTTATGTTGTAAAAGCTCACCGAAAGCCCAAAGAGCAAGCTTGAGGATGCACTTATACTGCTTGAGGATGAAGACCCAAAACCTTTTTATATAATAGAGAGAGCCATAGTATGGCGTGATGGCGTTTCATATAAACTAAAGATCCTCTTACCCGCCCCGAAGAATACAATTGGTTCATCGTTTCTGAGTCAATACAAATTTCTGGTTTCAAACAAAGACAAGATATCCAAAATAAAAATGAGGAGGAACGTTGTGAGCCGCAGCAAAGGCCGCGGCTCTACCTTATACCCGGTACTCAGTCAGTATATACATACATACATTTATGAGCTTACGATTTATGAAATTTATTATATGTTCGCAAAAGGGACGAATTAAATTTTGGGCAAAAAATAATATTTAAAATATAAAAAAATGAAGTCAAAACATTTTTGGAATTTTTATGCATGTTTCCATATTTGTTTACATATGCTTTTTGCATCTGCTTCTACATTTCTACATGACATGTATAACTACATATTCGAGACGTACAAGTGTTTGCGAGAGAGAGAAGGAATGAGTAAGCGCTTGGCAGGCGTGGCGTAGCCACTGAAATTTAATTTGTTCCTTCTGTCCATAATAATGATCCAACCTGATCCAGATTCGACAATCTGGTAGATATGGTCATTTTCCATGATTCGGCGTTTTTGGTTTTCTCGTACCTTAAAAATTGTGGATTCCACAGATTTTCGTCTTTTGTGGGGGCGGAAGGAGGCGTGGCAAAATTTTCAAATAAACTTGTGCTGGTTTGATATCACAGGAGCTTGGATAGAAAGTTTGGTTGCTCTAGCTCTTATAGTCTCTGAGAACTAGGCGTCAAAAAATACGAATGGGCAAAGCAGATGGGGCCGCGTGTGAGAGAGAGCGAGAGGGAACGATGACTTTCGAAATGGTTTTCTTCATTGTAGCTATAATAATGATCCGATCTGATCCAGATTCAACACTCTGATAGAAATGGTCATTTTCTATGATTCTGCGATTCTAGTTTTCTCGTATCTTCAAAATTGTGTATGCCACAGACTTTCGTCTTTTGTGCGGGCGGAAAGGGGCGGGGCGAAATTTTGCAACACATTTGGAGTAGTGTGATCACACAGGAGACTGGATACAAAACTTGGTTGCTCTAGCTTAAATGGTCTCTGAGATATAGGCGCAAATGAAGACGGGCAGACGGACGGACGGACAGACGGACGGACAGACAGTTATGGCTATATCGACTCGGCTATGGATGCTGATCAAGAATATATATACTTTATGGGGTCGGAAACTCTTCCTTCTGGGCGTTACACACAACCGTTATCCCCACAAATCTAATATACCCCTTACTCTTCGAGTACCGGGTATAATTAATAGGGAAATGGGGCTTCGACGGCAGCTCTGGGTACAGCGAATACAAGCAGAAAGTGGAGAACAATAATTTGGAAGACAGTCACTTGTTTGTCACGTCATATGTTCCGCTTGCCCTATTAGCAACTGACGAGACGTCCAAAATTGTATGGAAAAACCCACGACCAGCATCCACACGATATTATCGACCTGTGCGATTTCAATTTATTAAGGAATAAACTGAGTTAAGTATAGAGGAGGAAAAATATTTCGAGGACAAAATTAAAAACCTTGTTCCGACGAAAATAGCTGTTGGCAATAAAACATTATCTGTTGAGCATATTTTGCAACTCACAATGGTTGATGGCAAAATTTGTAATGCCTTAACCCAAACATCATGGGTTATCCGCCGAAATAACAGGCCTAAATGAAGACCTTATTGAACGGTGTGCAACAATATTGCAAGCACTCTGTTCAGGATACAAAATTAATGTGGAAAAATTTAAGACATTTGCACTCCAAATGGCGACAGATCTTACAAGGACTTATTCATGGTATTATCTTCCGCCTACTGTTCATAAAATTTTAATTCATGGACCATCCATAATTGGGGAGTTGTCAGAGGAAGCTGCTGAGTCGAGAAATAAGGACATAAAGAAATTTCGTCTAAATCATACAAGAAAAATGTCTCGAGTAGCAACAAAATGAAGATCTACTCAATCGCTTACTTCTTTCTTCGGATCCTTTCATAACGGGACAACGAAAGTTACCCCCTAAAAATAAGTCTGTTTTTAATAAAAATGTTTTTCATCTTTTAGAATAATACATATATTAAATAATAACGTACCTTATGTGAAAAAATTACAAAAAAAATCATTATTATTATTTTTTATATGCAGATATGGAGCAGAATGTATAACTTTAGTAGGGGGCTGAATATGAATGATTTTTTTTTAGTTTTTTATTTATTATATTTTTATTAAATTTTAGAAAAAGTTTCACATTTTTAACACCATTAGAAGTATTTTTGGCCGCTCGCTCCATACAAGCCCGACCACTGTGGCATATCCTACATCATCCAAATGACCAAGCACCCCCGCTGACCGATGGAAAGGTTTTAACCAAAAGCCACAACGGGAAGTTTTAACACAATGTTAAAACCTTTTTGAAGAGATTTGGCGTAAGAAGCGCCGAGACTAAGGGAATGCTTTGTAACTAAATCCACAGATGCAGTTAACCAATGTTTCATTTAACCTTTAGAGCTTATATAAAATCAGACAAAATTGTACTGTGGGGGATGCAAACTTTTGAAAAAAGCCCGCATGGAATCCACCCACGCTTCATTTGTATCGCTTTGATCCAGGAGGAAACTTTCGACGAAACCACAGCCACCCCCAGATGGCGGGCAGTTTTAAGCTCCCATGTGCACCCTGTATGAAGGCCGCCTGGAAAGATGGCAACTGCCAACGAACGGGGTACAAAGCTGCGCTTTCTAACTAAATCCACTGGTAACGAATGTTACATCAAACTTTCTGAGCTTATATAAAATCAATCTGTACTGTGGGCGATGTAAAATTATAAAAAAAAGCTCTCAAGGAATCCACCCACGCTTCGTTTGCAGCGCTGTTCGCTGACAAAACTCTTAAATGCGCAATGATTGTGGTTAAAGGAAAGCTCCGTTAAGATCCCACGCACCCCCACTGATCCAGGAGGAAACTTTCAACGAAACCACAACCACTCCCAGGTGGCGGGCTGTTTTAAGCTCCCATGTGCACCCTTTTGTATGAAGGCCGCCTGGAAAGCTGGCAGTTCCTAACAAATGGGGTACAAAGCTGCGCTTTCTAACTAAATTCACTAGTAACGAATGTTACATCAAACTTTTTGAGCTTATATAAAATCAATCTGTACTGTGGGCGATGTAAAATTATAAAAAACGAGGGGGAACGTTGTGAGCCGCGGCAAAAGCCTACCTTATACCCGGTACTCAGTCAGTATATACATTCATTTATGAGCTTACGATTTATGAAATTTATTATATGTTCGCAAAAGGGCCGAATTAAATTTTGGGCAAATAATAATATTTAAAAAAAAAAAATTAAGTCAAAGCATTTTTGGAATTTTTATACATGTTTCCATTTTTGTTTACATATGGGCATTTCTCTGATGTCGAACGGGACGTTCGTACGCATTTCAAGTTGTAAAAATGTCAAAATAAAACCGATTTTCAAAATTGTTTTACCGTTATGATTCACCACTTGACTAGCCCTATAGCTGGTGCTAAGGGCGATTTTGGGCTACTGTTCGTTTTCGAGATATTTGCAAAAAAAACATGGTATTCGCACGGGACAAATATAGAAGTGGTTTTCGCGGCGACCAATTCAAACTCAGATTTCAGCGAAAGTTGAGGCGATATATTTATGAGAATTTCTGATTAATGTTCTGCATTGATGACTCTTTAAAATGGTTATAATTTTAAGCATGTATTTAATTTTTTTTAAATTCAATTTAAGCTTCTGTCGCACGGGACATGTCGCACGGGACAAAAATTTCTTGGCTTTAAAAATGTTACAAAAATTCCGTTAACCGATATTGAGAAAATTTTCTGGGATTTTTTTTGGATAGTTCAATATGTAAGGGAGACTTTGAGGAAAAAATTTTATCAAGAACCATCTTTCTTATAGGCGAAAAAAATAATGGAAAACATGACAAAAAAATACCAAAAAAGTGAATTTTTGCTAATTTTAACAGGTTTTCAGATCAAAGTTAATGAAATTATATGTCAATTAATTAAATTGGCGGATTTTTAATATCTTTTAAAAATAAAATCCCGAGAAATCTATATTCAAATGCGTTTTTATTGAATTTCAATTTTTTGGCCTCGGTAGACCTCGTCAGAGAAATGCCCATATGCTTTTTACATCTGCTTCTACATTTCATAATGTACATGTATAACTACATATTCGAGACGTACAAGTGTGTACGAGAGAGAGAGGGAATGAGCTAAGCGCTTGGCAACCGTTGCGTTGCCACTGAAATTTAATTTGTTCCTTCTGTCCATAATAATGATTCGACCTGATCCAGATTCGGCAATCTGTTAGACACGGTAATTTCCCATGATTCTGCGTTTTTCGTTTTCTCGTACCTTAAAAATTGTGGATTCCACAGATTTTAACACTTTGTGGGGGCGGAAGGAGGCGTGGCAAAAATTTGAAATAAACTCGTGCTGGTTTGATATCACAGGAGTTTGGATTGAAAGTTTGGTTGCTCTAGCTCTTATAGTCTCTGAGAACTAGACGTCAAAAAAATACGTCATTCTTTATGATTCTGCGTTTTTAGTTTTCTTTTATCTTCCAAATTGTGTATGCCACAGACTTTCGTCCTTTGTGCGGGCGGAAAGAGACGGGGCGAAATTTTGAAATACGCTTGGAGTAGTGTGATAACACGCGAGAATGGATACAAAATTTGGTTGCTCTAGCTTTTATAGTCTCTGAGATCTAGGCGCTAATGAAGACGGACAGACGGACGGACAGACATGGCCATATCGACTCGGCTATTGATGCTGATCAAGAATATATGTACTTTATGGGGTCGGAAACGCTTCCTTCTGGGCGTTACACACATCCGTTATCATCACAAATCTAATATACCCCTATACTCTTCGAGTACCGGGTATAAAAAGAAAGGAAACTACCCACGCTTCGTTTCTATCACTGTTCGCTGATAAAACCCTTGAATGCGCAATGATTTTGGTTAAAGGAAAGCTCTGTAAAGATCCCACGCACCCCCACTGATCCAGGAGGAAACTTTCAACGAAACCACAACCACTCCCAGTTGGCGGGCTGTTTTAAGCTCCCATGTGCACCCTTTTGTATGAAGGCCGCCTGGAAAGCTGGCAGCTCCTAACAAATGGGGTACAAAGCTGCGCTTTCGTACTAAATTCACTAGTAACGAATGTTACATCAAACTTTTTGAGCTTATATAAAATCAATCTGTACTGTGGGCGATGTAAAATTATAAAAAAAAGCTCTCAAGGAATCCACCCACGCTTCGTATGTAGCCCTTTGCGCTGAAAAAAACCCTTCAATGCGCAATGTTTTTTGTCAGGCGAAAGCTCCGTAAGCTCCACTGATCCAGGAGAACGCTTTTTAGAAAGGCACAGCCAACCTTAGATGGCGGGCGGGCAGCTTTAAGCTTCCATGGCAACCCTTCTGAAAGCTGGCAGTCATTGGTCATGGCTACTTCATGGCAGGCAGTCAGTGCGTCAGAAACTGTCGCAGGGCGCTCATCGTGTGGCCCGAATCCTCCCCCGCGCTGCCATCGTGGCACAGGCACACACACAAAGCGAGACAGAGTGAGCGAAAGCGCACGACAGACAAAGAGAGTGAGATAGCCAACAAGAGTGGGAAGCAGCAGGCGCGGGCCAGCTGGCACAGAAAGCGGAACTAGCAACCGATTGATTTTTCTTTGCCAACGGGAAACACGGAAAAGTAAACCATAAATAAACAGAACTCAGCGTCTAAGCCTGCGATTCCATATGGAAATGGAGGAGGCAGTGCAGTTGACCGAGGCGGTGGCGGAGGCCACGGAATCAATGGAATCATCCCCCGTTGAAGGCCAGCAGCCTGTGCATGAGACGAACAGCTGCCACGACAAAGCTGCCACATATCCAGAAGAAACCGAGAACGAAACGGACCCCGAGCACGATCCGGAACCAGAGCAGATGCTTAGCGAGAGGTGGTCCCCGCTGGGAGCCAACTACGATGACGCCAATAGCGCCAGCTCCGGGGTAGACTGTGAGCTGGAGCCCACTTTGTTGGGCCTAAGCCTGGAGAAGAGCGGTCCCGGCATGGAAACGGAGAATGCCAGCGAGCTGGCTCGCCTCCGCAGCATCGAGGAGGAGCAGGAGCTGCTCACCAGCTCCCTGCTGGCGCTCACTTCGCACTTTGCCCACGTCCAGCTGCGGGTGCGACAGATTGTCGAGGCTCCCGCGGAGGAGCGAGACCAGCTACTGCGAGATCTGGATGACTTTGCCTTCCAGGGCATCCCCGATGCAGGCCTCGGCCATAAGAAGGACTCCGACGCGGAACCGGAGCGGGAGACGGAGTCGGATGGCCAGCTGATTGAGCAGCTCAAGTCGCAGCTGACGGAGCTGGAGCAGTTGGCATACGAGGCCGGGGAACCGGGCATCCTACCCCAGCATGTCCTCCTCGAGAAGCAGAAGTTTATCCTGGACGAGCTACGGGCCAAGCTCAACCTGCAGGTGGACCAGCAGGACCTGCCATCGCTTAGCACGGATCAGCTGCGCCACCAGGTGGACAACGCCATCGGGGAGTTTGTGGGGCCGCTGAAGATGAAGGAACAGCTGGTAGCCCAGCTGAAGACACAGATCACCGACCTGGAGCGCTTCATTGCCTTCCTGCAGTGCGATGCGGCGGGTTCCGGTTCGGGCTCCTCTGCCAGTGGCAGCGACAGGCTGAAGCTCCTCTCCGGAGCCTACAACAGCTATGCGGCCAAACAAACGGCCCGCTCCCAGGTCTCGTTGCCCGCTCCGGCAGAGACTTCTCCATCTCGTTCTTATTCCCATTCCTCCGCCCTGCCCGTAGCCCAGGCTGGCGAGAGCCTCCATAGCAAGGCACACGGATTGCTGGACAAGGCCTCTATCCTGATGCAAATGTTCGCCAGCACGCACCTGGCCAAGCCGCGCGAGGATTTCCAGCAGAACACCCTGAAGAAGACGCACAAGGGTAACCACTGGGGGTAAGTGAGTTCTCTCATTTATGGTATCAAAATCTAAGGCTTCCTTATATTTCAGGGATCTTCGTGCCCAGCTGGAGGTGGATATCCAGGAGGTGGCCGCCTTGGCCGCCACGCTCAGCTGCGACCGCGAAAAGTTGGCCAACATCAAGCGGGCCCTACGACAACAGCAGCAACAGCAACAGCAGCAAGCGGGATCCTCGAGCACGTGTCTCAATCCACAGAACGGAGCGTTGATTACCTTGCCACCACGCTGCAGACGGGCCGTGGCCGCAGGCCATGAGCTCGCACCATATGCCGCGGCCGCTGCGTCGGCAGGCACCTCCTCCGACTCGGAAGAGGAGGCCAGCTATGATCGCTTTGAGTGGGAGAAAGACATCAAGGGTCTGAGCCTAGGCAGGCGCATCGTTCACATGCGCGGCGACTCCATAGCCACCATCGGACGCGAGCTGACGACCGTGGTGCGCAAGAACTTAGCCCGCACTCTTCAGCAGCTGATTCAGCATGGCCTGAGGATTCCGCCCGAGTCGGCGGCCTCCAGCCTGATGGTACCCTTCATGCGTTGCCTGCATCCGGGGACACAGCGCATGGCGGCCCCGTCTGCCAAAGAGTCGCAATTCTTGGGTCTGGGCCGCGGAATGCACGCCTGGGAGCTGATCCTCGAGTACTACCAGCTGAAGCATGGTGAGGAGTACAACAACACGCCGGCGAGGAAGCTCTCGCTGAGCTTCCAGCTGGACATCGTTGATGCCCAGGCTGTGACGGCCAAACAGAGCCTGCTCAGCACAGTGGGCATGATCCTGGCCATGCACAAGCCCTACAAGCGTAGCCACAATGCCCACTTCAAGGCCTTTGTCTGTGCGGGACTGAAGTGAGTGTTCCTCCAACTCGATTTTCCATTGATTTCAATCCATTCGTTTAATTTTTGCAGCTCCCATCTGTTGGTGGAGTGGCTGAATCTGATCCTCAGCTGCAACGATCTGATTGATACCTACTACTCGTCCACCAGCTATGTGGCCCGCACTGGCTTTCGCGACTCGTTGCGCTCCATCGACGCCTTGTCCAAGTTTGACTTTGATCTGCCAGTGGACCTGGCCATCCGGCACTTCCGAAACATCTAAAGAGGAAGGAAATATCTAGACACCAACTGAGAACTCTTATTATGTGTATGATATATATTTTTGACCAGGATAGGGAGCCAAGATCCTGGAAACTAGTCCAAATCGTACTCTCGTACTATTCTCTCACTTATGTATAAATTCGTGTATATAACCTTAGATATGTCCCATTAAATCAATTGCTAATCCTACCTGAACTCGCTGCGGTAGAAGTCGTACAGGCAACGGCTCAGCTTCTCACCCAGCGGTCGCTCCAAAACCCCGCATGTGATTCCCGCCAGCAGGCGCCTGTTTTGGTCGACCTCGCCACACGCCTCGTAGGCGTCCAGCAGGAGGCGCGGCGTAGGAAAACGCTCCACAATAGCCAGGGCTCGGTCCACTGAGAGCGAATGCAGCTGAAGCAGCTGCTGAACGAATACCTCGCGCACCGTAAGCTGGGCATTCTTGGCCGAATCCTCGTACAGGGCCCGGAACTTCAGAAGACCCACACGGCGGTCGGTCAAACAGCTGGGCGACCCCAAAGCAGCTCGATCCACGCTGTGGAGGCTCTTGCTGAGAAAAAGTTGCCGCAGCGCTCGGCTCATCCCCGCCAGGTAGCACATGCTGCGGTAGTGGTTCTCCGTCCGCACCACCTGGATGCCCGACTGGATGCGGGTGTTGGCGAGCGCCTGGAGTAGCGAGTCCAGGGGCAGGCCCAGCTGCTCGTTGTCCCCATAGTCTTCGATCAAGTAGATCACGTGTGGCAGGCCGCACTGCCGGAGACGGTGCTTCTGCTCGTGAAAGCGGCCGTCGCGAATGCTCGAGGCCAGGTCGTCCATGCGTTTGCGTTCCACGATGTACGGCAAGACGAGCTCGTTACCGTCCGCATCGCGGGCTATCCATAGAAAGTCGCCAACAGTGAGGCGACGCACCTCGTGATCGGCGCTCAAGGACTGCAAGTAGCTGCGCGTTTGATCGAGGACGCGCTTGTTCTTGCCACTCGTCTCCTGAGTGTCAACCAGGAGCAGCACCTCAAAGCTGTCCGGCAGCATCTCAACCACCCGCTCACGTTCCTCGACTGCAGCCTGCTCCAACTGTGCTTTCTTGGAAGGCTTTTTTGTGGGGTTCTTCTTTGCCTTCTGCTGCTTCTCCTGCACCGCCTTGACCACCTGTTGAACCTGTTCTTCATACTGGGCTGTGGTTGCCTGTGGCTGTATCTGGCTGGTTGCCCGGTGCTGTCGCAGCTCTTCATCGATGAGCTGACACAAGGTTCCACCGAATCCACGCAACACAGAGCAGTCGCGCCCACTGTACAGCGGCAGCGGATAGCTCTTCAGAGCCTCCAGGGCATGTCTCAGCTTGTGCTGGGACCTCTGCTGTCGGCGTTCGGCCTCACGAAGCCAGCGCTCCAGCCAGCGGGTGAACAGCGGATTGGGCTCTCGCAGACGCACCTCCAGTCGCGTCTCCATTTTGGACTTATACAAAAATGCGATTTAAAAATGATTTCTTCACTATTTGCTAAATTTGCGCCCACTTTTAATTGCATATCTGGTGATGGTAGTTTGGTATTTTGCATTTCTATCGATAGCAGCGCCTCTATAATACGTGAACTAGATTCGATATTTGGCGATATTACTAAAAGATTGTTCCAATAACGTATATCCATATTTATACATATTCCAAGTCATTGAGATAATAAACTAAAAGAAATAATAAATAAGCAACGCACATATTTAAATAATGGTAAGAAACACATTTATGCCTGGCACGAACCAAAAAGAGCACCCTATCGATAGCCACTATCTAATTCACAGTTTCACAATCGATTGCCCGCGCCTCTCTATCGTGAATTTTTGTTTTGTTTTATTTTTAGCTGCATTCGCCAAAATGATTAGCAGTAATCCCGGTATAGCGGATATGAACCTGGAGGTCCTCTCGCTAAGCAAGGACATACAGGACTCGCTAGTCTGTATCTGTTGGGCATGGTGTTGAACCTGGGCCTCCGCCTGTGACGAAATGCTGCATGCGGTGCACAGCGACAATAGGTAATACGGTCAACTATATACAAGGAGGTGATGAAGGAGTGGCAGATGGCCCTGAACATATTCACCACCAAGATCAGCAGACAGCGTGGTCACAAGTGATTCATAATCGACCCGCCGTGTCAGATGGAGGTCTTTAGCCTTTCCACCTCGGGCAGCATTATCAACGTGAGCCTGGGCGCCATGTTCCCCATCATCATTGTGTACATGACGGATGTGATGAGCCTGTCCCAGCACATTCTCCATCCTCTACGCAGAGATGGCTGCTCTTCCTCGTGTCTCCTGCACAAGGTGAGACAGAAAGCAGGAATATAGGGCTCTACCTGAATTCCTGTTGTCTCTTTCAGATGGATTTTAAGAACTGCTGTTTTTTGTGCAGGAATGGATTACGGACATTGAAGCACCAGGATGATCTAGAACAGGATCATGGCTGATCACCTGGTCGGCCAAGATAGGACTGAATCATGAATGAATCTTATCCTCAAGAATTTCCTTGCCTGGATGTTGGGACAGGAGAGGGGCTACCAGCTCTTTAATCGGAAGATGAGCAAAAAGTGTAGCAGCGATGCTTCCTGCCTCTAGGGTTCATATTCGAACTGGACCTCAAGCCAATCTTGAATTATAATAGCTCGTCCTCTTGCAGAACACTCTTCCACACTTTTTCAACAAGGTGTTCGTGACGGCTCTTGGCCTCGTGCCACAGCAGATGGGTTTTGATGAGGTGGCCCCAGAATTACTCAACGCCCAACAAAGCGCCAACTGCCTAAATGGAATTCAAATGTCTCGAGTGGAATCTTAAATATTTTAATGAGCAACTCGAATATTTTTATGTTAAGGAATTTCTGCTTTGTTTGCAAAGAGAATCTACCCTATGTATATAAATTCCTATATCATCGGAATCATATTTAAACTAAAATTTAAACCAAAAATGAACTGTTATTGTAAAAAGAGATCAATCTATCCTAAAAAGATTCCTATTTTATATAAATATACATATATATATATAATAGATCCAATATCTACTAGAGTCTCTTGAGGAAATAAAATCTATGCATGTAAAAGGAGCAGGAATGTTGTGAGCCGCGGCTAGGGCTAGTAATGATCCGATCTAAACCAGATTCGGCAATCTGCTAGATATGGTCATTCTCTATGATTTAGCATTTTTAATATTTTCGCATCTTCGAAATTGCGGATGCCACAGATTTTCGTCCTTTGTTTGGGGCGGGAGATGACGTGTGATGTCACAGGAGTCTGGATACAAAATTTAGTTGCTCTAGCTATTATAGTCTCCGCGAACTAGGCGACAAGCAAGACGGACGGACAGAAAGACGTGGTTATATCGACCCGACTATTGCTTCTGATCAGGAATATAGAAATCTTATTGGTGTTACACACATGCACTTGCACCGCAAATCTAATATATCCCTATACTCTTCGAGAACTGGGTATAAAAATCATGCACATTTGATACATATTGGTATACTGATATTATTTTAATGATAAATATTTTCATGAGAACAAATTATGCTGTAAATATTTAAATCCTGTTTGCTATATTGTCATAATAGAAATAGATATGCAAAGAAAACCTTGTACAATCCAAATTAGATTACTATATTTGTTTTAGAGATTTTCTTCAGACATGTAAGCCTGAAATTTAACTCTTTCTATATTATTTTTTGAGAAACGTACTCTTTTAAATAAATCTATACCCATTCGATCAGTCTCTAAGAATACCGAAATATACGTAAGACTTGATTGATCAAAATCCCTTCCCAAACTTTAAAGGATTCAACCAAAATATGGCAGTATATTCGTGTAATTAGTTTTCTTCTTTATTATTCACTTTAACAAGCAAAAACATTCAATATAGTGTGTGTTTGGTGTATACATATACATACATATATATAGGTTCATAATCGTATATACGAGTATATATAATGTCACGCTTTTTAGACGGGATTGTTGCACTACTCCCGTCCGCCCACCATTGGGCCATGGCAACCTTTGTGTATTGTATGTATGCGTATTCTTGTTGGATCTGGATTGGATTGCTGCATTTTGTATATATAGTATATATGGACTTAATTGTTTAGCTTCGCAAATTAGTGATAACATATACATATGGAGGATATATCCCGCTTCTTCTATATCTTACGTCTTACGTAAATGCAAGCCTTATACTTTTGCGTTACATAGCACATATGTACATGCATACATACATATGTATATATATATATATATATACGCACATTTGTAGATATATGTATATAGTTTGTATAGAGATGTGTGGGGGTGTGTCTGTATATATATGTAAATATGTTGAGCAAATCAATAATTTGTGTTCATCAGCGCGAGTGTCACGCCCCCGAAAAATCTTATGCTAAATAGTTGCTTCTTTAGATTTTCTCATTTTGTTATTGGATTCGTTCTTGCTCTAAATATTACGCTTACAAAAATACAGATCATCTCAAATACTTGTCAATGCTTCACAGTTATACACAGTTATACATATGTATATAGACCCACATACAGAGTTATGCGGTGTGTTGCATACACACATACATATAGATACATATGTAGTTATACTCTTCCGATCCGATCCGATCTCTCTCATCTCCTAATACTTGGATCGCCTCTGCATCCGCGTCCTTTGCATTTGATTTAGCAAGTGTTTTTGGTTGGGGTGCTCGGCTTTAAGCGGTGCTCCAAAACGTGAATCCTTTGGAGATTCAGTTGCAGGCTAGATCTAATCCTCCGCTCCAGAGGATCGGTCACTGCTCTCGGCTAATGGTAAATGCATTTAGAAGCTTTTTCATCTGCTCGTGGTACAATATTTGTGCTTTAAATTAAGTACAGTCCAGGCCCGATAACTAAAACCACCTCTTTAATAGACCGACAAAAAAAAGTTTTTCTCACTTTTGGACGTTTTCATTTGATTTGAATTCTTTGGTTTCAAGAGTACACACGAATTATAAGTTAAGGGGGAGACGACGACAGCATTTTTAGATGCCTGGGGACATCACCTTATTTTGTATAGTTTTTTCCATGAATTAATATTTAAATCTTAACTACGGTGTGCGGTGCGTTTCAGAACTGTATGACATGTGAAATTTGGAAAGTCTTTGCGACAATTAAATGGGTATACAAATTATCTAGTATCTTCAATTTAAATTTAGTTTTTCTTTCTATACACTTTTACTTTTGAATTTATTCAAGTAAATACCAATAATACCAATAACGAACAGATAGATCTTCAATTCTGAACCTATATTATTGAGTAGATTCTGAATTGAAGATTTATATGGGTAGCTTAAACATTCGATCTTAAAATGGGGAATGAAAAATAATTGGAATACCCAGTGGGTTCACGTTCGAAACCAAAAACCCATTCTTAGCTCAGAACCTAATACTGCGATTTATTCACCTGTCTGTACAGCTATGAACCGCACTGCACCATTCCACTGTAAACGGGAGAGCTCTTTTGATAATGGGTCAATTTGAGTCCCAATTTTTCAGAGCATCGAATTCCAATCATCATCGAGCGTCCTCCGCGCGTATAGTATATAAATACATATATGTATATATCTTTATAGATTATGGAAATAAGCTCTCTCTCTCCCTCTCACACACACGCATATATGTATAGATTTACACGCACACATTCTCACACACACACACACACACACGGAAAGACATGGACACAACCTAAGCAAAATTTTTGGAGAGTTTCAAAACGAGTTATCGAGAAAGACAATTTGTGGGAAATTTAACCTTTCAGCACATTTTTATGTGTTGAAGCTTTCAAGAAACAGTCTTCATCTTCAGCTTCAGCTTTGTCTGTTTGGTTTTGGTTTTTTTGGGGCTTTTTTTGTTTTCTTCCGGGAGAGAAAAATAACAGTGAAAGTTGCTTGGGGATGGGTATATGCGGCCTTTGGGCGTTCAGCGATGGAGCTATTGCAAGATTCCGAATGCTCCCGAAGCACTTGTACCATTCTATGCAAGTGTGTGCGTCCATATGGAAGGACCAAACGAAGGATCGTTGGATAAGCAGGCGCAAAAAAAAGATACTCGGAGATCTTTGTGACACGGGAGTCCCCTTAGTCGTCGTCCGACAGATTGGTGGTGGTAAGCAGCGTGGCATTATCCTCAGCTCCCTGCTCCTCAATGTCCTGTAAAGAAGAGACAGAGTAAAGAGAGATATATATCTTTCAGTTTCATATGTTCTTAGATGATTACATCCCCTCCCCCACAACTATCAGTCAGAGGATTGTTCAGTTCTTCTTATATAAAATATATATATTTATACATATTTTTAGCAATTGATTTTTTTTGTCTGCTTCGTTTACAATCTTCGTTTACGTCTTCTGCTCTGGTTCTTTTATCTTCAACATTCTTCAGATTAAATTTCTTTTAAGTGGTTTTTTGTTTTTGATTTATAAAAAATAGTTTTACATGTAACTAGGACGATTGAAAATAGTTGTTGAAATAATTTTGTAGAAATCGAACGATTACTCATTAAATAGAGATTAGAACCGAAAAACACACCACGCACACGTGCAGGTTTTTTTTTGTGTATATTATATAAAAATAAAAAAAAATTTATTAAAAAAAAATTATATAAAACTTAAAATGAAAACAAAACATTTAGGCTAAAAAATATAGGTTTCAAAAATAGTTCATCGCGTGTCGGAAAGTGTTTCTATTCTGGTTCTGTTCTGTTCTGAGAAAATGGTAAATGCAGCGGAAATGTGCCTCGGTAGCGTAGTGTAGTTCTTGCAGGTTGCATCTTGAGCTGGAGCTGGGATCTGGAGCCGGGCCTTGACCTTGGCCAAGATTTACATTTACATTTACATTAGGGTCTGTCAGTGGTGCTGCTCTCTCGCTCTCGCTATCTGCCTCTTCTCGGATTTTGATTGGATTGGTTAAGACTGATTTAGATTGGATTGGAAGTGTGCGGAAGATTTTGTTGCTCGGCGGAGAGTCGTCGATGGCTTGGCCGCCGGTCCCTCTCACTTGAGCTTCTGCTTGACGGGACTGGGCGACGGCTGGTCCGCCTCGGGCAGGTCGCTCTCCTTCTTGCGCTTAACCTTGTCCTTGGGTGCCTTGATGGCCTTCTTGGAGGACTGGGCCGCCAGCAGCTTGGCCTCGCGCTTCGCTTCACGCTTGGCCTCACGCTTGGCGCGCAGCTGTTCAGTGATGAAGGAGAACACGAGGTAGCCCTGCAGGGCGATCAGACCGCCGAGGGCCAACAGGGAGCGCAGGCCCCCGATACCGTAGTAGAGGGTGAGCACACCAATCACCGAGGTGGCGAAGCGCACCAGGAAGAAGCAGGCACTGTTCACCACGCGCAGGCGGGCCAGGCGCTCCTCGCGATCGAAGACGCCGATCAGCTGGAAGACGTGCGAGAGCAGCTCGCTGAAGTAATGCAGCGTGAGCAGGACGAGGGCCAGCCGCTGGAAGCTCAGAGTGTAGGCGATCACGATGAGACTGAAGCCGCTGATGGAATGTACAATCTTCGGCTGCTGCTCCTCCCTGGTGCGGATCTTCTGGAAGTACAGCTCCGGCAGCATGTGCAGGTAGTACGCCAGCTGGATGATAAAGTAGAACTTGTGCAGGAAACTCATAGGATGGCTGGGGAAGCCCTCCCACAGCTGGGCCACCTGGCCCAGGTAGCCCTCGCGCAGAACGACGTGTGCGCCCCACACGAACGAGAGCAGGTAGAAGGCCACTAGCTGGCCGGATTCATTGAAGCGGGCTAGCTTAAACTTTGAGAGGTGCAGTTTCTTGCTGATCTTATCCAGAACGAACTCTTGGATGATCGCGTGCATGATGATGCAGGTAAGGGTGTAGAAGAAGATCGAGCAGTAGTCCTTGATGCCGGCCACATAGGTGTAGGCCTTGCCATAGGGCTGCTCCCTGCTGGGGTCCTCCCCGCTGACGTTGTGGTGCAGCGAGATGAAGGCGCTAGCGAAAGAGGCCGTCGACTCGTTCATCAGGCCCACCACGAAGACCATTGCCACGCAGGAGATGATGTCCGCATGATTCTGTATCACAAACTCGTGGCTCAGGATCGGCGGATTCTTATTGCTGGGCTTGCGTCCCAGACCGGGTTTAATGGCCATCTTCCTGAAGGAGTTTGGAGTTGGGAGTCGGGGGGTTGTTACTGCAATGGGTTGTACACGTTAGCGATGAGAGATTCTCACTGGGAACTGTTAGCTGGAAACTAGATTCTGGCCATGTCGTGCTCTCCTCCGGGTCTGTGTGTGCCGCGCGCTCTCTCTCCCCACCGCAGCAAAAGCACAATTTGCCTTGTTGGCACTCGGCTCGCACTCACACACCAATACGGGGGCTGGCTCCCAGAGTCACACATGCAACACGCCACACTATCACTCAACACACACACACACACGCACACACTCATGCGAGAGAGAGGGGAGACGTGGAGCACACACACATACACATACGTATGCAGAGGCACAGCACAGACACGCAGGCAAAAGTTTGGGTTTGAAATGCTTACAGGATTCTCGTGTTTTTTCGCGATTTGCTGACGTAGGCGTTGGGGGCTATCTCCACTCTGGCCGCTGCTGCTGCTGGGGTGTCCGCTTCTGCTGCAGCTCCGAATCGACTCGGGCTTGGCTCACTTCTGGTACTGACCAACACACGTAGCAGTCGCTGTCGCTGCTTGCTCCTCTGCTCCAGCCGCGCTGCTGCCTTTTACTTTTGCTTCTCACCTGTGTGACTGACTGACTGTCAGACGGCAACGGCAAACGACAACGTTAACGTTGATGCTGCCAGCCCGCTGTATGTGGTATGTGGGTGTGCGTGTGTGTGTGAACGCTGCTACGTTTCACCGAATCCAGGGATGGATGCACACACACCATTCAGCTGTTCAAAGATTTGTCTCATTTGCGGCACACTTTATTTCACACTCCTGCAATATTTTATGTGAGTTTTCACCGTGGGGATTAAAAATTCTTCCTCTGGTTCCGCTGGGTGTGCAGCCCTGCCAAAAAACCTTAATGCGCTATACAGCAGCAACAACAACAAAATTGCCACGCAGCGCCTCCTCTCCAACAGCAGCAGCGCTGCGCTGCTCTCACTACCACTTGTTCACATGCCTGCCTGCCAACTCGCTCGCTCTCACGTGCTGCGCCGACAACCGGCTAAAGTCATGCGCTCTCTCGCTCTCCCAAGCGCCACAAGTTTATGCTTGGTGTGAGCGCGACCGTGTGTGACGTGGAACGACGACGATGTGTACACCAACACAAAGAAAACTGGTTTGTTGTTGCCATGCTCCAGTTTCCAGTTCGCGTTTGCCGAGGGCTGCATAGAAACTGAGTTCAGTTCCAGAACTGATTCCGCGTCGAATTTCAGTCTTTTTATTTGAAAATTTGATCACAATTTTGTTCACACACACACGTTTCACCAGTCTTTTATTATTAATAATTAAACACCAACAATAACAATTGTTTGAAACAATTTTAATGTCTGAGTTCGGGACTGGTTGCAGTGGCTGTGGGGCTGCCCACTTGCCAGGGCTGGAGACAAGCGTCCTGCTTCCCGCGCATGTTTAGTCTTGTCGTCAAAGGTCGAGGTCATCTGAATTTTACTCATTGTAATGCCCCGTAAGCTATTTACGTACTAGGGAAATCGTGGTGCCCAGACGTAGTAACAGTTAGCTACAAAGGAGATTTTAAACACTTTTCGTCCTTGCTGCTGGTCCTCCTACCAGTGCTCGCCTCCTGCTCGTACTAAAGCTTAGCAGCGTCTCTGTTTTTTCCTCTCAATGTAAAGGGACTACGCGACCCTGCCTTATCAGGATTATCCTGTCCTTATCCTTCTTACAGGCTTCTGTAAGGGACAGCCTGGCTGTCGACATAAATCAGTATCTTCCTTGAAAAAGGCTACAAGGCTCCGATAGCACCCAGACTGCACGGATCTCTCCCTGGAATGACCCCCTTCCAAATGCCGTCCAAGTCACTCAGTCCCACTCTTTTACACCAAATTCAATTCAAATGCACGATTTCGTAGTCGTGCCCCATTTTATGGTCCTTGGTGCACAACTCGTGTTACACAAAAGCGACCCCTAAACGGACCGTCCAGACCCATCCCAGAGGGTAATTAAATGCAATTTCGTACTCACATTACGATTCCGCTTGCGCACGGAGGACACGATGGTGCGCTTGTTGCGTGCCACCAGGCAGACCGTGATGATCAAAATCATGCCAATGAGTGCGAATCCCAGTAGGGCAGGCAGCAGCACGCTATCCTCGGCCTTGTAGCCCTGAAAAGCAAGAGAAGAGATGAAACACCACACGCCACTAGGACAATGGACATGCTATACGTACGGTCCACTGGAAGTAGGTCGAGGGATCTATGTAGGCCCAGTGCGTCTTTATCCAGTCGCTGTTACTCTTGTTCTGACCCTTCTCCATTATCGCGGCTGGCTGGTGCTGCTGTGCAGCGCTCTGAGTCTTGGCCAGAACCGGGGGCATGATGGGCTTCTTGGCGGCCGACTTCAGCAGCGGAACCTGTATGATTCGCGTGGTGATCATGGTGGCCGGCAGATGGCGCTGCTGGCCTTGCGGTGGGACCACGGCAACATATCCGGAAGTGCTGACCGGACCGAGCAGCTGAGGCGGCGGCGGCTGCTCCCTGGTCGTGGTTGTGGGTGCAGCTGTGGTACTGGTGCTGCTGCTGGTCGGCGGTGGCATGGTAGTGGTAGTTGTGGTGGTGCTTGTTTTGGTGGTCGTACTGCTGCTAGGGGGCAGCGGCTGAAGCAGTTCCTCTGTTTCTATGATGGGAGACGGGGCCGTTTTGTTCACCTTTAACACAAACTGCTCGATTCCATTCCGGTTCACAATCTGAACTGTTTTGCCCACGCTCTGACCCAGCTGGAGCATCGGCGGGCCGGTGGGCACTGTCCCCGGCATAGCCTTTCCAGATCCTGTTCCAGATGCAGTTCCAATTCCAGCTCCAGTGGGTGGTCGGCTATGGGTGAGGGCCGCCTTGGTCTTGAGGAACCATTCCTTGGGATTGGGCAGACACTCGGCGGAGACCAGGAAGGGGATGAGTACAGCGCCAATGATCACGGTGCAGACGAAGATCAGGCCAAGGTAGGCGAAGAATGAACGCCGTCGTCGCTGTCCCGCCGCCGGGCTGCGCTTGGACGAGGCGGTGGATGATGACGAGGACGACGAGGAGGCAGCCGACAGTTTACCCTCGATGCGGAAGTCATCGTTTTGCGGTAGAATCGTGTATTGCAGGCTGTTCTCGCCGTGACGTATTGTTTTATACATTGTGATCTCTGATTGCAATGACGCGCTCTCTCTCTCTTATTGGACTTTCTCTATTTCTCTCTACTCTGTCACTGCTGCTGTTCAGTCGCTGCTTCTGCTCTAAACTACAAAAATAACGTTGGGCTGCGTTTCTCTGCTTCTGTCGCTGCTGTTGCGTTCTGCTGCTGCTGATGCTGCTGCTGTCCAGCTAACGGTGAATCTTTCAGAAATACCTCTACTTCAGCTGCTGATTCTTCTTCTTTTGCTTCTGCTCTTCTCTCGTGAGTGCGTTGGTGTTGTGTGTGAGTGTGCGTGCGTGTGCGTCTGTGTGTTTTTGTGTGTTCCGTTTTTGTCGTTCCTCTTCCTGCTCTTCCTACGCTTACCGATGGTTATGCTGCTGCTGCTGTCGACTGTCAACCAGGAAACAGTTAATTCTTCATCAATTCCCCTTCTTTCTTCTCGGTATTATTCTGCTGATTATGTTGTTCCTGGTGCAGCTTTTGATTATGCTGCTCGTTGCCCACGCGTGGGAATATTGTTGTTGCGCCTCGGTCTTGTTCCTGTTCCTGTTCCTGCTGCTGCTGCTGCATGCTCCTTGCGCACTAAATTTTATGTTTTTATTGATTTACCGTTTTTTGTTTTCGCGCACATGCGCATTTCCTGTACTGCCTCTTTGTCCAGTGCTGCCAATCACTAGAAGTGTGTGCATTCTTAGTGTTGCATAATAAGGAATGCATATTAATTTTCTAATAGCTGTATGACATTAGACTTTGGTAAGAGACAAGCTGCAAAAACAGAGACAGCCTTATAGGAAAAGCTTGCAGTAAGAGCAAGATATATATATTTTCATTTTCCGATATAGAATAAGCTGTTGATTTTGTCGAAACATGCGGCATATTTTGCAGATATTTGTAGAAGTGTCTTTTGTTTCTTTAGAATATGTAATTATTTAGCAGACTTTTCAGTTAACTTTTAATGATTTTCCTCGTCATTCAACGTCATTCTAGCATTATTCAACTTGTTCCAAATTTGCGAACACTAATTACTCGTTTTGTCCATGCTATCTCTCTCATCGCCGAAAATGTAGCAAAGTCGAATGTCATACAGCTATAACCAAAAGGATCCATAATACCAGTTTTAATACCTAATTTTCTAAATATCCAAAAGATAAGATCCTCCTCACACAAAACTTTCCGGCTAACTACGAAAATCTTTCCGAATTAATTTTTCAGCATTGAACACAAGAATCCGGCACTCCCCGACCCTCAATAGCTTTAATAGTCACTTAGTTTTCCATATTCTTTTTACATTTTCTTCAAAGATCGGTCTAGTGGTGCCCGGATATTAGACCTTCCCATTCAAATACGGTTTCCCATTTAAATAAAATGTATTTTACTGTATCCTACCCATACACTGGATCTTAAAACTAAAACAAAAAAAGCATATATCACACGGATAAATATTATAGTTGGGGGAGTTGGGCTAGAAGACAAACTCCTCCTTGTCGGCGGATGGATCCAGGTTGCTGAGGCAGCGCTCAAAATTCTTAATGCGTTGGTACCAAGGTGGATCCCGGCTAGAGACTGCCTCGGGGCGGCCGCCCTGGTGACGGTAGAGGAACTCGGCGTGTCCCTGGCCGGCAATGCCATTGACAGTGCAGGAGACAAACTGGTTAAATACTTTGGACTCCCAGTCGCCGCCCACATAGCGGAGGGCGGACTCCTCGACGCGGATCTGGACCAGATACTCCCGATCCTCGGTGCAGATGATGAAGTTCTGATGCTGGGGCGGTGTGCCCTTCTCCCCGTAGGAGTACAACTCAAAGTTGCTGCTCTTTATGGGCTGGTAGACGCCCGCGGGGCTGCACACGTAGCCCACCTTCAGTGAGGAAAGGAAAAAGGAAGGCTGGCTGAGATTGCCCACGACCATGCTGCTGCCGTCATCCAGGAAGAGAGCAAAGTATACGTAGCGATTGATGGAGCTCAGGCAGCGCTCGGTGCCGAAACTGTGGTCCCGGAATCCGCGCAGCTGGAGATCCACCTTCTTTCCGTCTAGCTCCAGTGACCCGGAGAGCTCACCGTTCTGCTCGTAGTGGGTGCGCTTCTCCATAATGTGGGTCACGGACCGGAGCATTCCGTAGAAGCGCTCGTTCCAGGCCTCTCTGGCTATCGAGTCGGCTATCAGGTTGGAGCTCAGGTCTCGACTGTAGTCAAAATGAGCCGCGCTAGGGCTCTCGAACCGTAGATTGAGCTGCACCGGCACCTGCTTCTCCTTTCCGGAGAGCACGCCGTCGTACTTGATCCGCCAGACCCGCATGGACTCCTCTGGATAGATGTGGAAACCTTCGCCACGGAACTCGCTGCTCTCTTCGCTGCCATCCGTGGTGAAGTGAGCCATGTCCGGCAGCCGTGGTGAGCTGAGCAGGCCCTCGGAGGGCAGCCACAGATAGAGCGCTGCCTTCAGCACTCCCCGGCGTCGCCGCTCAAGGGTGACCATCAGCTTCTGCCCCTCGGCATTGGCCGCCATAAAGCTGACCACGTCGTAGCTCTTGGGGTCATTGCTCAGCTGCTGCGGCCTGTCCACCTTGGCCAGATGCTCCACAGAGCCCAGCTCCTCCTCATTACGGCGGTAGAGGCGATACCGAAGCTGTCGCACAACCAGAAGCGCGATCCCGTATTTGAGGCGGTAGAAGAGGCCCTTCAGGGGGTACTTTCCGAAGACAAGCGGCGGTTTCAGGCCCAGCAGCTTGGTGGCTAGCCCGACCAGGCCCACCGCTATGCCCAGGGCCAGGCAGATGCCCGTCAATAGCAACATGGTCGTGCAGGGATTTCGATCGATGAATGGTAATGGTAAGGGTGAGGGTATGCTTCGCGTGTCGCTGGCTTGGCTGCCTTTACGTGACTGAGAAACGCAGCCGGAGATTACCTGAACAAATGCCCGGACGGGGGCCAGCTATCTTCGATTCACGATAAGGCCCCTCCGTCCTGCAATACCTTATCGGGCTTATCGGAGCAGAGTGGCCCGGACCGCCCGACCGCCAGCCGTTTCAGCTTTATGGGACAGCCCGGCAATCGGCCAATTCCCAATTAATGACTCTCTCGTAAATCTGAATCTGTCTGCGATTATTCAGTTTATGGGCATTATTAGCTTAGCTTTCCTTTCAAAGGAATTCAGGCGTGGAAATTATATTTCAGTTGGAGAGAGTGGATTGATAGGATATATACTAAGATACTCACCAGATATGAAATCTTTCCTTTTCCGCATTGCATGCAGAATGCAGCAGGGACCATCGGTTGTTTTCTACAAGCTTCTGCTTGGGCTTGGGCCCATTTCAATGGCAATTCCTATTCCACTATCAGAAAGGAAGTATTTTCCTTGGAAAATAAGAACAAAAATACCAATACGGCAAAGGACAAAATGGCTCTGCATTCAAAATGTATGTATGTTCCATAAAATGATCATCGCCTTTCAGTGCCCAATCTTTCGATCTCTTGTTCACAAATTCCATTCAAAAATAGAAACAGAAGGAATAAAATCAAAAATCAGCCAGGCGAAGGCCATCAGGTGCCGCTGGAATCGGTTTACGAGTATTATCTAACAGACTCTCAGCCCGACAAGAGCGATTGTAAATCTTTAGCCCGAATCTGAGTCCAAATCCGAGACCACTCGGACCCCCACGGTAGAGAATGGAGAGTAACACGAAGGAGGAGCAATCGCGGCGTAAATCGGTGAGCGGTGAGGAAGAAATATTTATAAATAAATTAGCATGTGGCCATCGAGAGTGGAAAAAATGGGTTTTGGCCATGGGTTCCCATAAAGAGTCCGCGGATAAGATTACTGAAGCATGTGGATTTTCTATCAATAAATAAAGTAACCGCAAGCCTTGCGCCGTAGTTTTCACGGTACCCAGAGACAATGACGAAGCTGGCGCTTATCGCCGGCGACGCTATAAAAACCTTATTCCTCAGCTTGACCAAGTGTTTCATGTGCGAGATAGCTAGTGCGAGATCAAGTCAAGTGGCCAGCGACCACGACCACGATAGTGGCGAGGGGTGTTTCCAGCGTACCGGTCCCACCAGAGAGACCCAATTATGTTGATGCCTCCGCCTCGGGGGAGATTTCTCAGCCCCGATTCCGACCTGCCGCAACTACGGTTTATGGGTCTAGATACGAGAAGGTCGGGGTAATTATGCTTGAACCGAAATCATATCGCAGATTGTAAAGATGTCCGACCATCCACTTGAGACCACAGGAAGCGACAGACATAGCCCACAGATTTCACTGGAATTCGGCAATATACAAAAATAATATAGTATAATTCGAAAGATTTTCTGGAAATATTGTTATCAATGTTAAAGTGTTTATTTTTTCACAATAAAAAACACATTTCAAAAAGATTTTTATCATCTAAAAGTACACAATAGTGGACTTTGCTGTGCTTGGATTATCAGAGATTGAGTGTTTCCAGGATTTTTGAATTATTTGGATTTACAAAAAAGGTAATATATGCGAAAATTGTAAGTTTGTCACTCATAAAACTATCTTTAGGAAATGTATTTATTTAGTTACAAATTTGTAGCCCAAGATTAATCCTATAGCACAATTAAATGATTATAGCCAGAGCAACAAGGCCTTCGGGCTAATCTTGATTCTTGGTGGCTTTTGTCTTTTCTGCCTGTGCGCCATGCGGTTCTGTCATTCAGCAGTGCTCTTGGTTGGTGTGCTGTATCCATAGATCTAAATCCCCAAGTTCTGTCTTTTATATTCCAAATTCCAGGTATAATGTAGGCCCTTGAGCGTGATCCAGAGTTGAGCAGCAACCAGACAAGGGCAGCGATTCACTGAACCAAGGTGCTTCTTGGACGAAGGTGCTTCGCTGAAGAAATTTGGTTCATTCGGATCGATGCTGAGCCCGTCGGACGTGTCAGTGTGCAGCAGGAAGGCCTACGTGCAGCACATGATGGACCGGCCTTGAGGCACATTCAGATGGAGCCGATCAAGATATGGGAGCAGTTCCAACGGGAGAGGTACGTGCTGGAGAAGCGCTACTATCTGCAGTGCTCTGTGCTCTTCGATCCGCAACGCGACATCATTGAAGAGTTTCAACAGATGGCCGAACTCATGCCCAAGATGCCGAATAATGCAGTGGGCGTGCCCCGCTTCTGGAATATGTCTCCGCTGTCGGACATGGTGAATTATCACGACGAGGAGCTCCTCGATTGCCTGATGGACGTGCGCATCTACTACAAGCCGGAGAACTACACCATCAAGTTCCTGTTCCGGCCAAACAGCTACTTCGACGACAGCTCGCTGATGCTTACCAAGAAGTACTTCCTGCAGCACCAGGCCGAGATAGTTGGCTGCGAGGGCTGCCACATCGGTAGCGGCTGCTGTGTGTCCTTCTTTAATTTCTTCTCTCCGCCAGAGCCACAGGACTTGTGCCTGGCCGACGAGAAGCTGATGCTGCTTCCTGCTGCGCACACAGGTCGTGCCCACGTCCGTGCCCTTTTACACCGGCGACCTTTTAGACAGCACCATCGAGGGACTCCCGACAGCGATTTCTGAGAACTATCGGATACCAACACCGACACAGCTGCTCCTGCATCGGCACACACGATGGAACAACTGAGCGATTGACAACGTATTCGGTTTTAGCCAGGAAGCTGTTGTATTGAATAAATAAATGGCTTATAGTACATCGGATCTCTACTTGAATATGCTCGTGTAGTACTCCTCCTCGAGGTCGTAGAGGTCCATTGCCATTTCGTCCCTCAGCTTCATGAGCTTCTTGTCGCACTCGATTTGGGTGGCCCTAAACAGCTGTGAATTGTTCGTGATAGCCTCGTTGACAGAATGGAAATCGTTCAGTATCAGATACTGCTTGAGATCGGCCACCAGCTTCATCAGTGACTCGCCCGCCCGCACTGTAGAAGGAATAACAATGGAGAGATAGTAATAGTGGGTGCACTCTACACTGCTCTGCTTACCCATATTGGAGGCGCGTATTTGCATTTCAAGCGCATCCTGCTCGCATTGCGTCGTTCGCGATATTTGGCTGTGGCTCTCTCTGCGCGCCAGCTTGAGGGTCTCTGGAAAAAAGAGCCGACACATTAAACAAACAAATGATTTAAGCATAAGCAATTTTGAGCTGAGTTCAGCTGCTGGGCCGAAAACCTTCGAAGAGCCAAAACCAGAGCCAGAGCTTTTGCCGCTAGTTCTATTTCGATTGCACTTTTAGCTGGTCGATGGGGCAGGTTTGGAATATGTTCTGCGACCGTTTCAGGGCGCTCACGAGGAGCGCATGATGATGATCGGGCTGGACGGCGCTGGCAAGACGACCACACTGTATCAAATGAAACTGGGCATGATCGTGACTGGAGTGCCGACAGTGGGCTTCAATGTGGACATGATCCAGTACAAGCGCCTGCACCTGACCGTTTGGGACATGGGCGGCCGGTCACCGGTGCGCTCCCTATGGCGCTACTACTGCAACAACACGATCGGCATCCTGTTCGTAGTGGATGCAGCCGACTTCGGACGCATTTCTGAGGCTCGCCGCGAGCTGCACCGCCTGATGAGGTTCAAAGAGCTGTCCCAGTGCTCGGTCGTGGTATTTACCCATAAGCAAGACCTATACGGTTCCGCGACCGCCGACGAGCTGGCCGAGACCCTGAAACTGGTTGCTCTCCGTCAGAACTGGCAAATCCACGGCTAAGGGGATGGAGAAGCTGTACCGCATGATCCAACTGCGCCAGCGCATGGCCCTGCCCAATCCCACTCTCTAAAATTGGCACATCATCTCACCCTCAAAGTTCTCCAGCATGCTGCGTACATCCTCTTTGAGGCGAGCATTGTAGGACTTGAGCAACGCCTCCTTGGACTGCGGTAGCGTGGGAATCCGAGAACCGCTGGCCATAATATAAGCAATAAATAAAATAGTCTCTTAGGTGCCGTTTACACTGAGGCTGCGTCTTGATTCTTTGCGTCTCCCCAGAAACGCAGTTTTTTTTTGCATAGGTTTAGCCAAGGTATACTAGTATACCTTGGGTTTAGCATAGGGCCCTAGTGATGGCAAAAAGTTGCGTCGTTTTCCGACGCAACTGCGTTTTGGTATTTCTGTGCGCATAACAGCAATTTTCGTACTTTTCTGCCTAATCAGCGGAACTATCATCACTAATAACAACAAAAAACAGCAGATTCAAATTTAAATTTTGCCGCGTAAAATTTTTAACTGAGTAAAAAGGGGCAAAAATTCATGTAATGGTTAGAACAAATTGTTTAAACTAATTTTATTATTAAAAAAAGCATTTCAACAATATAGTTGATTTCAAATTTTTTTCTGCAAATCCCATGTCTTTGAATCCTTTCACTGTTTCCGTGATCTTCTCAGGGTAAGAAAGTCTGCTTGCCACATGTCAGCGAGTTGAGCAACTACCTCGCGACAAAACTGCAGTAATATGAGGCAGACAAAAGCCCTTGACACACCAAATAGACTCCCGTGCGATATTCCGCAGGCGATCCTAGGCAATAAAGGGCTATGGCTATTCTCTTCTCCAGAGGGATTGTCAGTCGAAAAGGAGTTTTTTTCTTTTAGAGATTGGGCAACAGTCCAACGAGAATGTTGAAGTACTCCTTTCCATGCAGAAATTTTCCTTAAAAAAGGCATCGGAGTTCTCCACAACATCTTTCTCCCAAAATGAACCATATCGTGGCTATTGCAATGAAGAATACATTATTTAATTGAAAAGGGAGAACATTGTCTGCTCTTTACCTACAAGAGTCCAAACGCAAGGAGGACGTGGCAGTTGCAAGACGAATTGCAACTTTTCTGAGGATAGCCCAGACACTTCCATGCACTTCAACAGATTCGCTTAATTTTGCGCCACCGCAGATAAAAGAATTAGCTCTTTTTCTGACATATTTTGTTGATTTTCAGACATTATTTCTTTTGTTTACAAATTTTTCTTCCTCTTCCCAAGACGCAAAGACGCTGTAGTGTAAACGGCAAACCTGCTTCTCTGCGTCTTCTCCGATATCGATAGGTAACGCACCAAGTGTAAAAAGCCTAAAATTTTACAAGTTGAGTTTTGGTTGCGTTTAGTTGAGTTTGTCCGATTTTCCGAATATTTCAACCCTGATCTGCCTGTCGTGGAATTATCACCACCAGTTACAAGAAAAATTGGCAGCTCAAAATTTAAATTTTGGCGCATAAACAATATGGCTGGGGAAAAAGATACATACAATTGTTAAAACTAATACTTTAAACCAATTTTATTATTAAAAACAATATAAACAATGTGGTCGATTTCTAAAATTCGGTCGGAAAAACTTAGCCAAACGCTAAATTGAATTATTATAAATTAATATAAATTAAATTATTATAAACAATTGCCAATTTAAAAAATTTTAATTTTTGTACATATGTATGTATGTATGTACATATACATATAGCCAAAATTAAAAAAAAACCAAGGAATATGATTTTCGTCGGTATTTTTACGCTACATTTTTAAAATGAGACCGTAATTTTCGGAATTTTTCTGAAGGTCGGACGGTATATTGATAATTCCGCGGTCACACTGCACACTGCTGAACAGCAGGGATCGAATGTGCGAAAGAGAGGGCCGGCCATCCAAGACAACAAATTTTCGGTGCTGCAGCTGTGGAAAATAGAAAAACCTCAAAATAAGCGAGCGAAGTCGATTCTACGCCTGTAATGCTTTGATGCTAAAATCCATCAGCGGAGGCGTTGGCGTTGGCGTGGCCGGGGCAGGAGCAGGTGCGGCTGCCAGTGGCGGCGGGGGTGGTGGAACTGCATTGGGGAGCGGGACAGGTAGGAGTGGGAGTGCCAGTGCCAGTGCCACTGCGAGCGGAAGTGGAAGTGCGGGTGGTAGTGGAGGGGCGAGTGGAAGTGCCAACACTGTTGGGAGCGGCCGTGCCAGTTGTGGAATCGGTTCCAATTCGATTTCCAGCGGTCTGAGCGCCGTGTGCGGATTGGTCACGGGCAACGGTAGTGGCAGTGGCAGCGGCAGCGGAAGTGGCAGCGCCAGCGGTAGCGGAGGTAGCACCCCAGCCGGAGTCAACATCTACTGTCCGGCTTGTGTGGCCAGCAGCAGCTCGCAGCAACAGCCGCCGCCGCCGCAGGCGGCACCCCATTCCGAGTCTTTCTTCTCGCGCTCGAAGTCGAGCAAGCGCCACAAGGCTAGAAAGAGCGCCTCCACCGCCGGTTGTCTGGACGCCCAGCACATTCGTAACAACCTGAGGATGTCCACCTCCAGTTCGCTGCGCAGCACGCGCGCCGTCCAGTCAGGCAACTGCAGCAGCAGTAGCCCGGCCTACGATGCGGCCAGCAATGCCAGCAACGCCAGCAACGGCAGCAGCGGCAGTGGCACGGCCGCTTCTCCGGGCAGCTACAGCTGCAACGCGCTTAACGTGGACTTCAGCTCGTACACGGCCACCCACCAATGGACCAGGATGCTCGAGTGCGCCGAGTTCGTAGGAGCCAAGTGAGTAATGACACAAGTGAATGAGAGATGTGCCCGCCAATCACCAATAATTAATCCTTCCATCCAACAGGCGGAGCAAGCACACGGTGGTGGCCTACAAGGATGCCATGTTCGTGTTTGGCGGCGACAATGGCAAGAACATGCTGAACGACCTTATCCGATTTGGTGTGAAGGACAAGTCATGGGGCAGGGCCTGCGCCACTGGAACACCGCCTGCGCCGCGATACCATCACTCGGCGGTGGTGGCCGGCACTTCAATGTTCATCTTTGGCGGCTACACGGGCGACATCCACTCCAATTCGAATCTGACTAACAAGAACGACCTGTTCGAGTACAAGTTCAAAAGCGCCATGTGGGTGGAGTGGAAGTTCTCGGGCCGCCAGCCAGTGCCGCGTTCGGCCCACGGCGCCGCCGTCTACGACAACAAGATGTGGATCTATGCAGGATACGATGGTAATGCCCGGCTGAATGATATGTGGACGCTTAACCTGACCGACGACCACCACCAGTGGGAGGAGGTGGAACAGCAGGGCGATAGGCCGCCCACCTGCTGCAACTTCCCCGTGGCTGTGGCCCGGGATGCTATGTATGTGTTCTCCGGGCAGAGCGGCCTGCAGATCACCAATTCGCTGTTTGAATTCCACTTCAAGACGCGCACCTGGCGTCGCATCTCCAACGAGCCGGTGCTAAGGGGTGCCACATCCGCGCCGCCCTCCCGCCGCTACGGCCACACCATGGTGCACCACGATCGGTTCCTCTACGTTTTTGGGGGTTCGGCAGACTCGACGCTGCCGAACGATCTGCATTGCTACGACCTGGACTCGCAGATCTGGTCCGCTGTGCTGCCGGAACAGAACTCGGACGTGCCCTCGGGCAGGGTGTTTCATGCATCGGCCGTCATCGGCGACGCCATGTATATCTTCGGCGGGACCGTGGACAACAGCGTGCGCCGCGGCGACACCTACCGCTTCCAGTTCTCCAGCTATCCGAAGTGCACGCTGCGTGACGATTTTGGCAAGTTCTTTCTGGAGAAGCAGTTCTGCGACATCCAGTTCGTGGTGGGTGTCGAGGAGGTGCGGATTCTGGCGCACATTGCCTTTGTGGCAGCCCGCTCCAAGTACTTGCGCAATAAGATCCTGGCAGCACGCGAGGCACGCCAACAGCAGATGGAGAAGGTGTACGGGGTGGGCCAAGTAGATGCGCAGGCGCTGAACACGGGCGTAGGCGGGGACCGGGCTCCCATGCTGGAGGTGCGACTAGTGCATGCCTCGCCGGAGGCCTTCGACATAATCCTCAACTACATATACACGGATCGCATCGACCTAAAGGATCCATACAACAAGAACATTATCATTCTGATCACCGACATCTACCAGTTGGCTGGGCTTTTTACCATGCCGCGGCTGGCCCACGGCTGCATTCAATATCTGGATTATAAGATTAACAAAATCAATGTCCTAGAGGCCCTCTACAATGCGGATAAGAGCAAGTAAGTGAGGGAATCGACCAGATAACCGGGTAACCTACTAAATCTCTCTCTCTTCTGTCAGTATCAAAATTATCAAGGATCACTGCATGCAGTTCATCATCAAGGAAGAGAACTTCACCGAGGTGGTCATGTCTAGTGAGTTCAGTGATCTGGACAAGCCACTGCTCGTGGAGATCATACGCAAGCGCCTCCATCCCAGCAAGCTGGTAATGGACACCAGTTTCGAAGCGAGCAACGGTAGGGGGACAATCGAGACTCATGAAAGTTCCATTATTAACCAATCAATCCTCATATCGGTAGGCACCACATTGGAGATTGACCTGTGCACGTTCTTGAACTCGACTGGAAATGATTTCTGCGACATCAGTCTTATATTGGAGGACCATGTGATACCGGCCCACAAGTCTGTGTTGTCGTCACGCTGTACCTATTTCCAGGGCATGTTCCGCTCGTTCATGCCGCCGGATAACACCGTCAATGTGAGGACCTACCCCCGCTCGAGTTGGGCCCCAAGCTAATGCCCGTTGCTCTTTGCAGATACAAATTGGGGAAATTTCACCCTCACTGGAGGCGTTTCATTCGCTGCTCCGCTATATCTATTACGGGGAGACGAAGATGCCACCGCAGGATGCCCTGTACCTGTTTCAGGCACCGTGCTTCTACGGTCTGTCCAACAATCGGCTGCATGCCTTCTGCAAGTACTCGCTGGAGCATAACATTACGTACGAGAATGTCTTGCAGACGCTGGAGGCGTCGGATATAACAAAAATTTATGACATCAAGGAGTATGCCCTGAAACTGATTGTCAAAGATTTTGCCAAGGTGGCGAGACTGCCGAAGATCTCTGGTTTGTCGCGCGAACTGTTGCTGGAGATAATACGCGCTGTGGCCGATTCGCAAGGCGAGTTTCTGACCAGCATTAATATCAATACAGATATCTGAAAACTAGTGCTGCTACAGCCGGCCTTGCAGTTGTTGCTCGCCTGGTTGCAAATCGGACGTAGCACGTAAAGCGGCAGTAGCGGTTGGCAGCGAAACACGAACCATAAACCACGAAACTAGGCTTCATTCAAACCCATGAAACAATGATCCTTGATCCCACCCATCCAACAATGAACCATCGATCGTTCCATTTAACCAAACATACATCGCATTCTGAAGTCTACTCCCCTGAACAAGAAGATGGCAAAGAGAATGTCGGACAGAAGAGAAGGAGCGAAGATCCATCCGACCATACTTATATAAATACTTATATACTTACTTACCTATTATGTACACTTACTTATAATATCCCCCCTGCCCTATATTGTGCAACCACTATTTTAAGTACCCCCCGCGCACCCTCACCAGAGCTAATCTCAAGCTATGCTTTTACACGCCTTTTTGCCCTATATATGCCCTATGTATATTTGTAAGTTCAAGCCTAATGTCCAGGCTCAAAGCAGACGGAACAAAGAAGTCGGAGCCGCCGTATACATATATGTCCAGACTTAAAAACTGGCACCAGATGTGTCTAAGCAGTTTCTAATCTCATTATTTGTATGCCCTTGCAAAGGTAAATCTTCCCCTCACCCGCACTGTGTCCGTGCCCCCTCCGTTTCCGCGGTAACCGAGTATTAAATGAAAGTGTCGTGTCCCCATGTTCCCATGTCACATATAAGAACATATCCTCAGAGAGATAGCTCCTAACCGAGGCCTTAGATAGATTGAAGCTTTTTTATATCTGAATGTTTTTGCACTGCTACACAAATAAGGAAACATTTTATACGAATCGGTGAACTAAACGAAGAAAAAACGAAACAATTGACGTGTCATGGGATGCAGCAGTGCTGTGTGTCCCAAAAAGTAGGCTTTAGATACAAAAATATGTAACTGGTTTGATACCAAAAAGAAACAAAAAAACCCGATGTACTGCACTTGTATAATGTTTGTGATTACGAGGACCCATTCGATTGACCATGACATATAGCTGCCATAGGAATAGAGCATAGAAAGCCTAACCAAAATGAGTTAGTTGTATGTCGACAACACACTTTTTTGTAACGAATTCTCCATATTGAAATCAAGTCCGATATAGTAGTAGATACAGTAGACAAACCACACTTTTATACATAGCACACATCCGCATCCACACTCACACCCCCATACACGCATACACGCATACACACACGCATACGCACACGAAGAATGCATCTGAACGCAAGGGAACTTTTGCACCTTTGCAAGGGTATGCGTCTGCCTGCCCTACTACCTATTATCTACCCCCGTACTTGTTATCCTGTACTCCCCACTATACTCTTACCCAAGTATAACTTACTCGTTTATAAGGATCTTAAGCTAATCGTATGCACTCGTATATATATACAGAAATAATGTATATATATCGTTGACTCGTAAAAAGGACGCAACCTATCACCATCCAGACACCGCAACAGAGCCACCGTCACCACCACTACTACCACCACCAAACTTCTCCCCTTCACAAACGCACACACACAAACCCCATCGTCCGGTCAAAAGGAAGAAATAGAACAGGAGTGACACAGTGTTAATGTTCTTTGCCAAAAAGTTCTTATGTCAATTGCATAAGCAAACACCCTAACCCCCCACCCCACCCACACGAAGTCTTGCCCTCTCGAACTATTTTGTTCTCCCCCGAGTTAAATTTGTTAGGTTTACATTTTTTGCGTAATTCAACGAGACCAAAATTGTGATAAATCTCTTTGCGTTCTACGTTTGGATTGTCCGCGTAAACTCTATTGTTAAGCAATATTTGTATAGAATTTTTTGATTTTAATTTCATTTTGGAATATTTTTGTAAGTCAAAAATCCATCCCCCATCCTCTGTGTTCTGTATTCTGTATTCTGTATCCTGTATTCCCTCATTCCTTTATTATCTTATTACGTTCTCGCCCATATATAGTACACACACATATGTATAATGTATGATGATTTTGCTCCGCCCCAGAGTTTTTTTGTTTTGTTTAAGGTTGGTACGAACAAAGTTTAAGTATAAACAATATTATAGTACGAATATATACACTGAAAATATACAGAAAAAGGTGAAATGGTGTATGCTAAATGGGAAATTCCCTCCTCTGAGGCAGCAGACGGAAGACAAATGAAATTCAAGACAAACAAACTGGGCCGGGCCTGCGTTTTCTCGTTTCTCGTTGCAGACTTTTGCCCAGATGCTTTGTATAGATAAATTAATTTTGAATGGAATTAAAACAAAACAAGCTGCAGCAAAAGCTGGAGAGGCGATTGAGGTGGGTAGCCGGAACAGACTCGAAATCGAGCCTGGAGCTGGAGATGGGTAGCAGCAAGATACCCAGAACAATGTCAGCTGAAGCTGGAGATATTCTCTTGGATGGACTACGACGAGGCGCTACAGAAGCGGGGGCTTTATCCTGGAACAAAAGCTATAGCTGGGGGACCATGGACACGGCCTAACATGGGCTAAGAAAAATCGAGTTGTGTGTGCCTCGTTTCGAGTACTAGTTCAAGGTGCTTGTCTAAATGCAAATTATACAATCAAATATGCTCGAGGGAGCTCGAGAGGGGTGTATGCAAATGTCACTTACAGATACACAGATACAGTATTAAGCCTGCTAGCGAAAATTGATTTGAATTGGTCTCGAAACATTGTCAATTATTTGGGAACTAATGTCAAGGTAACGCCCTGGTCCTTGCTCATCCTGGTTCAAACAGAAAATGTCAACTATCTGAGCTTTCGATAGGGAAACTGAAACCACTCAAAACTCTCCTTGGCCCAGCGTCGATCCTACATCTACCCTCATTCATCCTTCTCCACCAGCCAACCCTCATTCTCAGCCAAACAAAACGAAATAATTCTAGCCTGAAGGAAGGCCAGGATAAGGATTGAGATGGTGATGCCGACGGGGATGGGGGATGCTTGCTGTCAATTTATAAGTTCATAATTTAGGCCAACAAAACCCAACAACAACAAAAACAACAACAACAACAGCAACAACGGACACCGATCCGAGTCAATCAGCAATATAGTACATAGAGGAGAGCCCCCATATCCATGGAGCGGATCAGAATGCAGAGAGTGGGGTCGATTGGCTCGTTTCATGCCTTTTAATATCCGTTTCATCTGGATTTATGCGCATCAAGTTCCCGCTGTGCGACGGCACATAAATTTCCTGGCAATTGAAGCGACTCCATGCCCACACACACACACACACACACACACACACAAACACACAAACAAGAAACAGGCAAAAGAAAAACAGCATCAGAAAGGCGAAACTATAGGGCTACCCCCCCGTCCCATATCTTATATCAAACATCCTAAAGCCCTTGCCCATCCAATCCAAATAAAAGGGTTAACAGAAAGGGGTTCCCGGGTTAGCCCCAAAATTGACTCTTGGCATTTTTCAAAGTTTTCTCTCTCGGCCGCTTATTGATGCTGACCGTTCGATTAATTTATAGCGATACGAGTATGTATTCCCCCCTTCTCATAAAGTGTCATTACAGTGGCTGATGCCTGATTAAAGTCATCAATTTCGGATTGGGAAGGGCAGGACGAGACTGCTAACAGGCTGGCAGCTGCTGCTCCTGATCCTCCTGATTCCCATACCCAGACTGTGGCACGACCTGCACCGAAGTTTAATTAAAAAACTGCACCCCATTCTGGCCCTCTTGCATGTGCACCTGTGTGCCGCCTGGCAATTGAAGTTTAATTGGCGCCCAGACAGACAAAGCTGGAAATGGAATGAAATGAAATCAAATAAAATATGAAAATAAGAGGAGTATTACATATGTACATATGTATGTACATATATGTCGCGGTGTGCTCAGGAATGAAAAGATTGCTTTTATTCAGATTACTCAAGGAAAACATTGTTTACAGTGAATGATCTCAAATATGTATCTCCCTTAGCTAAGAATACATATATATATATGTATGTATGTATGTATATTCAGGGGGTGGAAGCCTGGAACCCTTGATTACTTAATATCTTTAAAAAGTGGGGAAGGGGGTTAAGTCATTCGACCTACAGTACATTCGTTGCCAAATCATTTAAAAGCTCATTTGCAAGCGAGAAATACCCACCAGCCACGCCTACACTCACCATTAACGGCCCATAGAGGCACACATAGGGCCCGGACGGGACGGGACGGGATGCCTGTGACATTCGCTGAAGGACACAAACGGTGGAGAAGCTTTTCAGCTATTCTCCTTCCTCCCGCTACCGCTACCGCTCTCGCTCTCCATCTCTTTCTGGTTTTATCTGCTTTATGGGACAGTGACAGTTTTCATTTAATTCTCAGCTATGTGTAGGTGTATCTGGTGTGTGTGTGTATGTGCTTGCGTGGAAAGGTTAAAGTTCAATGCAAATGCCACGTCAGTTGTGATTAGGCCAGCTTTGGCCTCGGCTTAGCCATCAGCCTCCGCTTCGTTCGGTTCCGTTCCGTTCCGTTCCGATCTGTTCCCTTCGTGTTCTTCCTAGCCTTTGAATGTGTGCATTCAGTTTCAACTTTGATTTGCTCCTGTGATGTCAACGCTTTACTTTTATATGGCCCCCATACACATGCAAACCCCAATGCACTGAGAGAAATGGAAAGGTGTTCAAATCGAACACAAAGAAATGTTAGTTTGGAGAAAGAAAAAAAGCTCTACGCTTTACCATTTTTAGTTAGGGAAAGTATTTAATTGGTTATTCTCTTGGGTCTTCTCGCAGTGTAGTGGAATGTGTACGAGTATCTCCCCCGTCCTGTCGCTGCTATGTGGAGTGACTTGGCTCACGTGTAACACGAAACCCGTCTGCACTTGGCATCGTGTGCTTTATGGACCAGATGATTGCGTGCTCAGCGTAGGCTCAAATCCGATTCGGCATGGCAGACACGACTCTGCACTGGATCCATAAGGGATCCATGAGGGACGGGATGGGTACTTTGGAGGAATGAGAGTACGTTGTGAATCAATATGGATGGAAGCCACCTGGTGAGGCAATAACCTTCTGCCACAATCAAAGGAGATTCCCTCGATGTGTGTCACAGGAGCCACCGCAGTGTTTGCAGTGCGTCCCAATCTTTTGGTCCTTCCCCCATTCAGGATGGTAAAACAAACTTTTCAATCACCGCCAACGTCATTGCCAAGGCATTAAATGAGAAATGTAGCAGAGTAAACATGCAGCAAATGCACAGCACAGCACAGAACAGGACAGAACAGCACAGCACACAGCACCAAGGAATTCCTGGTACACGTAAATGGGGTGGGGGGAAATTTACGGGGGCTTCCCCCAATGCAATGGCAGTCAATCAGCGAGCAGTCAGCGGAAAAAAAATATAAAAAACTGTAGAGCAAAAGAGAAATGGAATCGGAGAGCTCCATCAGGGAGAGATTGGAGCCAAGTAAAATGGAATGCTCTTTAAAGAAACCTCCCGATGTATGGACATCGAATAGATTTGGTGAAGGAACATCGCTACGATTTGAGGAAACTGGAAAGCTGAATCTGTCACTAAAGATCTTCCCAGAGATGACATTGCCTAACAGACACGAAGACACGAACGTGTGGGGGTTGCCTGTCTTCAAATTTGTCTACCGAACAGATATACCCAAGGCCGATGGAAGGGCAGCAGATCAGGCGAAGCGTGGAGCGTGGTGCTGGCGGTGCTGGTGCTGGTGCACAAGATGCAGACATGTCGGCAAACGCTTTGCGGGGCAGCCAGTCGGCGCCAAAGGGAATGGAACGAAGGACCAGGCCAGACCAGACCAGACCAGAACCAGACACCGGGACGTAGACGGAGTCAAATAGGGGATGGAGATGGGTGCGGATGGGAACCGGGGAGCAGTTGAAAAGTGTGTGACAAATACAAATCACTTTAGATTTATTTGATGAAATTGTTTGATGATGTAGAAAAGGATTAACGCCAATGATATTTGTGTAACGGCGCAACGGAGCAACAACCGGTGGCAATGCCAGTGTGCTGCTGCTGGCAACCTGCTGGCAGCTGTAAAAATTGATTCACCATAGAGCTGTGCGATGTGCAGTGGCATTGGAGACGAAGATGGAGCATGACAGAGCGCTCAATGATGAATGGAGTCGTCCGTGTGGGGTTTCGAAGGGGAGGGCCCCAAATGCAGCAGAGACTGACTTTATAAAAAGGTCGCACCAAAGTGAACCCAAGGTGGAGCCAATAAAGTTGCGATGTGATGGGGTAATTTGGGGTGTTGCATTGGGGAAACTTAAGGCTTAATACCCAGTTTATGCAAGATGAAACAAGTGGATAGTTAGCTTTATATACAACAGGCATTAGAGGGTAACATATAGAAATGACAGCATACCAGATAGTTTTAGATATGATGGTATAACTATTGAAGCTTTAAAGATCCTTCTATAGGAAACCGTAACCTACATTATACAAGAGAAATAGGATGTACATATGTACGAGTATGTACGTGTATGAGCAATTAAAAGAGGAGTTTAACAACGCCATTATTCAAGTATCAATTGTAAGCCTGCGAATAGCCGTGATTACTGGTTGACTGGTCTCCAGAGCAAGTCGATATCTACTGCTTGTAATATGAGTTCAACCAAAAATCGTTGTGCATCCTTTAAATAATGGCAGTTTCATCTTACAATTAGTACAAAAGTTTATATATGTATGTATGTATATTTCTCCCCCCATTGGGGAATAGGAATCAACTCATATTTGGGTCACACACACACCCACATTCAGCCCGAAGCCCCAGCATCTCCCTCACGCTCAACCCCTTCAAGGCGGGGGCCCTGTCTCATGCAACGACTTTTAAATGATGTGAGAAATCGGTAGAAAACGCTGACTGGAAGGCAGGCGAATGGCCCGCACCTCCGCACCTCTTCCTGCCAGAGCCGTGCCCCGCTTTCTCTCATTCCCTTTTGATATAATCGTCGACGCATAAATCTCAAGACCTGCCCGGAGGCTGCAATTTACGGCACGGCCGTAAATTTTTATAAATGTCCTTGTAAATAAACTCGCAAATATGCTGATTTAGCATATTTCTTGTATATACATACATATATACACAGATATATCCATACATATGTGTCTGTGAGTGTGTGTGTGAGTGGGGGGCGTGGCCCACGTCTGTGGTTTATGCCATGTGCCATGTGTGGCCGTTTTATTGCGAGAGTTTTTTTTTGTTTATGCGCCTGCTGTGTGCCAGATGGGGTATATGAGGCCGGGAATAAAGGATATCAGGGATTAGGTAGAATGCAGGAAGAAATACTTAATTCTAGCGATTGTAGCTGCCTTAGTTATAACCGGTACTCATAGAACATACATAAGTGTACATCGGCAAAAAAAATTTCAACTCGAAAATCGTGCAAAAACTTGAAATGAAACAATGAAATTGAATATTCGTTAAAGCAATAGATCGTGGCAAAGTTTTCTATAATAAAAGTTTAATTTGAGCCCTAAGACTATATTTTGCAGTAGAAAATCGTTTTATAAAATATTGTTAAGGATTGCTTTCGATTTTTATATTTATCGCAAGAATATTGTGCATTTCCCATCTTCAGAATGTGTTAGAAAAGATTGCATAACAGTTGGGATAGGATCACCCATGTTAAATGTATACTTTGATCGTGATTAGCATTACGACTATTGATTTCTCTTCTACAAATCTACAAAATGTGGTAGAACAGGTGTCTGACAGGATGAGGATACCACTAGATACGCGCCTTAGTATTAGAGCTCTTCCTTTTAAACCCTTTCCAAGGCCATCAAGTAGTCGACTCGTGTTTCCGCGCCGCTAGTGCTTTTTGTTTCTTGTTTGTTTTATGTTTTATTTTATTCTTCTTTGGTTTTGTTGTTTGCCATTTGCCCTCGGGGGAGTACCGGGGCAAGAACAACAGCGAAAAAGGAAGAGTAGCGCAATACCAAATACAAAAACAGACACACACAAAGGCCAACAGAAAATGAAAGAAAAAAAAGATGAGAAAAATTTCGTGATAAATAAAAAATGAAAATTTTATGTTGCATTAACTTTTGTGTTGTTGCCATTGCTCTCAGGCGCATAAACAAAAGCATATGTGTAATAAAATTTATGCATATAAACGATGGGGTGGGTGGGGCCAAAAAACCCACAGAAACCAGCGACAGAGACAATGAAAAGCGAGTTAAATATTTGATAAGGCAGCCGTGAACTCCCCGACCATCCTATGTAAATTTATTTGTTGTTTTATATTTCTGTCAAAATTTGTTATACGACTCCAGCTCTCGCAGCCACAGAGAGAGGGGATGGGGGGATGTATGGGGATGGTTTCATTTGAGGGTTCCCTTGGGCGACGACGGGTTGTAACTTTTTAAACCCCAATCGTGGCAGAACTCTTCAAAACTATCATAATGATACGTATACGCAATGATAGATAGTCCAATGGATATGGCAAAATTAAAGCTGTACAAGATGTTTGCTTCCTGGCTTTACAATGGATTGGAAGGGGAAATTGCGGTTACAATCGATGCAGAAATCCGGCTTGTAAGACTTATGTATGTATGTGCTTTTCTCCCAATGCACTCTTCCGATACGACTCTCTCGTAATAAACAATGTAGCCTGGGCGCATTTCCTGAGCCCATTTAGGTAATAAATGTATTTTTGCTCAATTGATTGGAAATCATCTTCAGATGAAGTTTTACATGTGGCAAGGGGTCTTTGCAACAATTCAGGCAATGGCAAAGGTTCCAGCTGAACCTCTTATAAACAACAGGGAAGGGGACTACGGAAGAATGGGGACAGCTGAATTCTAAGATTTTGAATGAACACTGCAATCATTAGGGAAACAGAATGGGAAATATTATAAATCGATTAATGCTTTAGGTCTCAAGCATATTCTTATATCGTATGCGATAAAATATCCCACAGATTAGATAAAAACCCGAGGGAAATATATATGTAAGACAGTACAGAATAATACTCGTATGTACTCTTTTCTCAAGGGAAACGCCGCATAGTAGATAGATATGCTTAACAGCAATCGATAGAGGATTACCGATTAAAAGCCACTTAAAGTGCAGCCACCATCGCATCGAGAAGTGATAGTAAAGTGTGGGCGGGCTGCCGTTGCCGTTGCCGTTTCTGTCGTTTGCCCCTTTACCATTTACGATGCGTGTGCCTGCACCTGACATTTTCAATTTGCCGGCAATCAAGCGGCAAAATATGGATTACAATGTTAACGCTTTTGGACTCTCCCTTGCGCCAGGCCAGGCCAAATGAAGTTGTTTGCCTTCCTGGCTGGCCCTGGCTCTGGCTCTGGCCCTGGGCATGGCCCTAGCGCGGGCTCTGGTTCTTGACTTGCTCATTTGTCAGAAGCTCCCCGGGTATGGGTTTATTAATGGTGCTGGCTGTTTGAAGGAGCATCATCCTCATTGGCACAGACACTCCCATCCCAGGGCCCCTTTCTGCTGAACAAAAGCCGAAAAACTGCCGCAGGGATGCAGTGGGGATGCAGCAGCTGCACAGAACTGCAGAGATGCAGCGAAAAGCCAATAACCAACAAATACATAGTTTGGTGGCTTTTTTGTTGGATAAAGCTAGCTGATGGTGATGCTGCATTGCATATTCATGCGGCGCTAAAAACTATGCAACACACAGACACAGACACATGCACGGTATGTGTATGTGTATGTGTACGTGTACATGTGCAAAAAGCAAAACTTGAAAAATACAAATAAAAATAAATAAATAAACTAAGCCAAACAGAAACAGACACAGACACAGAAACAGAAACACTGCAAAGAAACAGGACAGCAGGATAGAGCTAGCCATATCCAGGATATACATACACTGCGATATGCTATAGAGTGTCAGATGTCCTTTCTTGCGGAACGGAGTTCAGCGAGGAGTCTCCAAATGTCTCCAAATGAAAAAATGAAATTTAAATATTATGCGCTTTCCCCATCCCCATTGTGGTGTCCAAGTTACCTTAAAAAGAAGGGTATCAAAAATATACATTTCCGCACTGTTAGCTGGGCGTATGCGTAATTTTTGTTGTTGTTTGCAGCGGTTTTGGAGAGTGTTAGAGGGAAAGGGTTTAAGTTTTTCGTTGCCACAACATGTGGAAAAGTTGCAGGCCGTTCCACACACACACACACACACACACACACCCTCGCTCTTTGTTGCGGCATCTCTTTTGCTCTCGTTGCCACTTTACGATTTTGTGCATAAAAATTTCGACGTGGCCGATTTGCAGTTGTTACTGTTGCTCCCAAACTGGCTGCCCCACAGCCTCATAGCCCCACCCCTTTAGGGAAACTGCATTTTCATGCTCTCGTTGTTGCTGCTGCTGTCATTCTCCTGGTTATTGCAGCTTAAAGTGCAAGACGTGCCAGGAGTTTTCTCCTTTTCAACATAAATTCCCATTAGCGTTTCCGACTGTGCCGCATCACCCACACACACACACACACACATACACTGAAAGTGGGAGGAAGAGAGAGGGGGAGAGAGTACAACATGCCACTCAAGCGTCTATCCACACCCACTGCAGTGCACTGCAGTGGCAGAACTCCTTTTCCGAATGCTTTGTGGGATAAAGTTGGGCGGCGAACATATGGCCGATTTCGACTTTGACTATTCATATTTTCACAGACTTGCCACCACCCTCACCCCCACCCGCGCCCTGCAGAGTGGGTGTGTGTTTGCATAACAAAACTAACATTTAACAATAACATTGCCAACATTACGATGTCGACGCCCAAAACTAGAAGGATAAACATTTCGCGCTCACAGAGTACAGAGTATTTCAAATCCTAGATGGGGGGATAGTCTGCTGCTGCATGCTGGATCTGCATGTGGAGGAGGCTCGACCCAGAGAGAAGGGTTTTCCCAAATGCACGAAGCAGAATAGTCTGCTGGAAGACTTGCCAGGATAAGGCACAAAGGAAGTCATACCATACGCTCCATTCCGCTTGAATCCAGCTGGGTCCCAGCAAGCCCGGAAGCTTTTCTTTGGGTTCCCTTTCTTTGATGAAACACATTTGAAATGCGACACATTGGTAGTTCCCTGGCCATCGCTTTTGGAGGCCGAGTCCTCTCCAGGGACCTCTGCCATTCTCTCGCTGAGCAATCGCTTCTCCCTAGCTCACCCTTCTCTCGTCTTCACAGTCTTCTTCAGTCATATTCGAGGCATTATTTTGTACTGAGTGTTGAGCGGTGTAACAAGGACTTTGAGTCAAGACAATTTGATGCTTATGCAACTTACTGTAACGGGCCCCTGGGTCAGCCAATTGGTGTCAATTATTATACATGTTTCGTTCTAATTTTTGTATCTTAAGAATGTACAGTTTTTATCTCTTCGCAGTCAAGGTCGCACATGGTCCATGTGTCATATTTTGTATTGCAACGGCATTCTGTCTGGTCTCTCAGTACAAAGCAAATCGTCGATTTCGTCTGAAGGTAGTTTATGGCGAGATTAGCGCTGGGTTTGTAGATCCTCTTTTCTGCAACACATCTACCTTATCCAACATTCTACGGACCAAAACACTGCACGGTAAAAACACGTGTACAGTGCACAGTGCGACGCACAGTGGGGTCATCGGCCGTTTCAGCTTGCTCAATTAATAAGTCCTGAACGAAATCCCTTCGATCGATCTCGAAGACGAACGATTCCGAAGCGCAAAAAGAGATTCTGAATATTCAAGGAACATCTGCAAAAAAAAACTCTGATACATTTTTGGGGATCTATTTTTTTAAAGTTAAGTCTAAGCTGTAAAACAGCCCAAGAATTAGATTTGGTTTGGTTTAGAAAAGAAGATTTTCTTTAGAAAAAATCTCACCTGTTTTTCATTGACTATTGATAACAATGATGGCACCTAATAAAAGATACCAAAAACAAGATCATACGTTTCATGGTTTCCTATTTATTCCCCCTGAAAGTTTCAGAATGTGAATCAAAATTGAATATATCTTTTCATACTGGAACAATTTTCAACTTTGAGTGCTCATATCTCCTAAACCAAATATGCAATTATGTAGAAATTTTAGACTTCTTTGTTTTTTGCCACCTCCTTTGGACTGAAGCCCCACTGTGCGATGCGACGGTCGAATGATAGTTGTGCAGCTGCAATTTTGGCTATGCGTTCGAGAGCATTACAGTGGGGTTTCTTTACATAGACAATAAACATACAATTATGAGCATAAAAATAGGTCAAGCACAATAACGTTATAAAAGCGATTTCGATTCTGAATATTCTGAATGTAATTCGGTTCAGATTTACGTACATAAATTCTTTTTTTTTGAGTTTCATTTGTTCATTCAATTTCTTAAGCCATTCCTCTGCTTTTACTTATCTAAAAGCAATTTTGATAACTACTTTGAGAATAATGTTAATTATTATAATTAATATTACAATTAATTTTGGGAAATTTATGAATCAATACAATTTTAATCGATTTTTTTTAAATTATCTCATTGACTATGAAATGCAGGTCCGCTCCGGACAAGAGGATTGTTCGATAAACAGATGGCATAAATGTGATCGAGAAGAGCTACGTAACACAGCTCTTGTCCACATCCGCTATATACATATGTATATTTATATGGTTTCATATCGACTTGTTAGTCAAAAAGTGCTCAATCTGTGGAGATATACGATTTTTTTCTACCTTTGAGAGGAAAGGAAGTATTGAAATAGAACCAAAAGTCTTTATTAGAACTATTATTCATTTAGTTAAAGTTCTTCAGACTTTTCTTTAGATTTCCCTATTCCCAAACTATTCAATTCATCTTTGTTCATTGGTGGAACAACCTTACCAGATCTTATCCGATCTATGACAGTGGACACAGTTCGGGTCAGAACATACGAGTATCTCTGACTGAAGAATATATGAATGGTGGTGCACACTATATTTATATGACGCTGGGCCCAGGTCACACAAGCCAGGCTCGTAAATATAATTTATGATATACATATGTACATATGTGTGCGAGTATTTATGATCTGTAATGCTCTAATGTTGATTCGAGCTCTAGCTCAGCTTGTGGGTTACGTTACTGCTCACATTTCAATCATTTCGGTATCGTTTTGTTCAAATTTCGAATACATACATCACCTTTACATCAGAACCAATAGAGTTAAATTAAAACAACAAATAGCAAAAGTCTGGCCAGCGTGAGTCGGTGTCGCAAGAGAACGAAGACCAGACCCCATAATTTCTCTTCCTAGGAGTTCCCCCTGCCTGTGGCCAAGGACTCGCTTCGGTTTGGTGCAATTAACAACATTCCAATGCGTCTGGCCGTCTGCGCTCCCTCTGACGGGAAATTTCAAAAATTTCGATTCACAAAAATGCACAGGAATGTGTCGTTGGTCGCTCACATGTGTGTCTGTGTTCCCAGTCCATCTAGAATCCTGTCTGCCCGCCAGCTGCCCAGCGCAGCCCCTCCTATCGGCCTGAAACCTTTAAGCACTGAAGCTGGACAGTGGTCGAGACCATTTGCCAGTTGTCAATAATGAGGAATTCCTTCAATTTCGAAATCTTTTTTGACAGAATATTTGATGAAATAATCCCAAGATAAACACTGACTGTTCGGTGGCCCAAACTAAGCAGAAGACCACCGAGACACGCGTGCGAAGTCGTCCTTATCCACCTGCAGCTGGTTGTCGGTTCCAGGACCGACTGCTCCTCGAAAAGTTTGTGATATACTAATGGGATTACAAAAGGATCCAAATTAATATTATAATGTTTTTACATATATAATATATTTTACAAGCGGCGAACGTAGCCGCGCCCCAATCGGCAGCTTGATCATGCCTTCCAACAATGTGGCAGCAATTTCAGAGGATGCAACAGCCACAAACTAGAGATCTCGACCGACTTGTTGCCATAAACAACGAAATGAAGAATGTCTTGCCTGTTCCAGCCGGAAGCATCGAGAATGTAAATGCCTTCCGTTCCATCGTAAACAACCTTCGGACTCCTTTGTTCGAAATATTTCGGTCAGCTTATCTCGATCATAGTCTTGCACCCGTTGCAACTTGCGATTGAATGCATCTTGCATCGAACGATTTGCCGGTGGCATTCTCAATGCCGACAGCAACATGTCCTTCATTAAGGACATTCTGGTTACTTATGGCACGATGTGTACATCGTCCAAGGTTTGAGCGTTTAATAGCTGGCATTAGTTAAGCAAATAACTCAATTGGTTTTTGCATCGATGGAGAATAATCTGCTGCAGTGCTGGGAAGTGCCTCGAGGAGTTGGTAATCGGCTATTGGGTTCAGAAAGGAAAAAGTTGGGGCTATCAATCCGCAGTATCGAAAAAGATAAGTCACAGAAAATTAATGGAGAAGGAAACAAGATCTAATCGGATGATTCCATTAGCCGAGAGCAGAGTACATACTCCTTCAAAGACACGAAGCACTGAACGAAGAAGAGCTTGAGGAGAGCTCAAGGACACGTGATTATCAATCCTCCCCGGACACGAGCAGAACAAAGAGATTGAGATGGAGACGGAAACGGAGATTTAGATGGAGGGGACGCCATCATCCGTTTGCTCATCATCGGAGGGAAACTCTGTTAGATTTATGGCCTGGACTTCAGTTTTAATTTAGCCAAATGCCAAATTATTAAGACAGCCCCCCGCCAGGACAGGTGGTCTGCTCCAGCTTCTTCCTTCCATCTTTCGCTGAGACACTACTTTCAGTGGCTTTGTCGGGCAGCACAGGACAACGACAAGGATAGGGACAGTGGCAGCCACAGCCACAGCTACAGCCACAGCGACAAAGTCAATAAATTTTGTGGCACTGGGAGGCTGGGGCTCCGCCGGCAGCTGCAGTTACTTAGCCCAGGAGCTGCACCTGGATCTGGGCCCCAAGACCGTGTCCCAGGTGTCTATTTTAGTTGCTTTTAACTTGGTTATGGCTCTGGCTGTGGCTCTGGCTCTGGCTATGGTATGCTATGTCCTGCCAGCTTTCAAGTATAACAAGAGCAGACAGAGCACGAAGCCAGCGTCAGAGCGGGAGAAAGAGTAGATACAGTACATATAGGGCTACACAGATTTCAGCAATTAGATCTCGGGCATTACCCAGAGTAGCAGAAGCACTTCCCAGAGGACTCAGGTCCTCGGGCAGGACTCTCATTCTTAGCTGAGACAACAACCATGGCGGAATGGCGGCCATTAAATCCAAGAGAGTTACGAGCAAGGTTGCTTACATCAGCAGTACCCGAAACAGGAACAGGAACAGGACCAGGACCAGGAGGAGCACACGGACGCCGCAACTAAATGTGATCACGGAAAGCGCATAAACAGGACCCGGACCCAGGCACGGACAGGGGGCTCTGATGGGGAGCAGATGGGGCACCAGCCAAACTACAATAAAGCATCCAGGGCTAGGACGTGCAAAGTGATAATCGTACACCAAAAGGTACCCAAAACATCCAAGCCGAAACCCCAAACACACTTGCAGGCTGCATTCGGGAAAGTTTTTGAATGGATTGTGGAACTAATGAAAGTTTTGAAAGTGATTCTTGAACTATTTGAATGCTGCGTCATGTAGTTCTCAATCTTTCCCATCTATTCCATTACACTCTGAATAAACACGCTGGAAAAGGATCGATTGTGCAAATATTCCATCGAAATCAACTGCATTTCCACCTGCAGATCAATCCCCATAAGATCCTAGAACTTTCCACTATCCTAAAGAGGATCAATACCTTAAGTGAATTGATTATTTTTACTTTGTCCTATAGGGGATCTGTAATACCCTCAAGATGTTTCGTAGAATCGATATGCCCAGCGCTATGCTCTATCCAGAGCATATGACAGATTGTTCCCAACGCATGCGAGTGAATCCACCTTCAGTACCGCATCTGTATATCCGTATCCGCCTGCCTACCCCCGCCTCTCTCTCTCTCTCCCACTTTCTCAGGGTGTAACCAATGCGCCGTACGTGTGCCCAGCACTCATTACAAATGAAAGCCGAAAGCGAATGAGCGCACCTGTGCCCAGGTGTTGACAACATCAGCGGCAGAGCACCAGAGAACACAAACAACACACCACTCCACACCACACCACACCACACCCATCATCCACACATCAGGAGCGAAGAACACTAGGAGGGTGGTAGAGGGGGGTGGGAAGCAGACCCAACCGTATCATGGGGCCACGGTACGTGAATGGAACGTACGATGGATGGCATGGCGCTTCCCCAATCCGTCTCCTGAAATTAATCAGAGTTTCAATCAAACATAAAATAAACGCCGAGATTTGGCGGACAAAAACTACTGCAGACGGACAGACGAAAAGAGAGGCAGAAAGACAGGTGGAAAATGTGCTAACTGCGATGCTGGAAAAGCTGTTGAATGAATACTACCAATTTAATTCGATTTTTTTGAAGAATTCAGGATCCGTTTGATTAGAGGATAGTGGGGAATCTCAAAAGCCAAAGATTTTGAGTTAATTTACAAAACAAATTCTAGTAAAAACCGAAGAATCGATTAAGGTATCGACGGAACTTATTTTCAATAGTTAAACAATATTTTACAGGTCAATGAGAAGAGGATGACCTGTAGTTAATCATTCCCTCCTTTAAAGTTTGGTACAGCAGCCATCGTAGGTTATTTCTTAGATCCTTATTAAAGGTTCAGAGAAATCTCAAGCAGTTCAAGAACCTCAAGCAGTTCGTCATAGTTTCTTGAGCTACTTTCTAGAAAACGAGCTATTTCTTTGATTATCTTGAGTGAATTGAATGTTTCAGAGAGCGTTTCTGTTTTAGAACCCATCAAGAAAATACACACACACACACACACACAGCTCGACAATGTGATTTAATGACGTCGCGTGCTTGTCATGTAGACATGGTAATTTTTCAGACAATTACACAGGCTTTTCGAGGAATACCCCACCACCCCACCCACAAGCACCCAGCCACCCAGTACGCCCTTCACACATGATGCATAGCCACCTGCAAGTGAAATATTATTCAAAAATCTGCTACGACCCACCTCCTTCCAGTTCCAGACGGAACGAGAGACGGAACTCAAGACATACATAGTCCACGGCGTAGTGAAAATTTATTAGATCAGGCAGGAGCACCCATTCCATTCCCCCATTCCCCCCCGGTGAAGCACTTAAGAAAACCCTTTGTCCCCCGTCAGCTGTGCCGCTTTTCCTGCTTTTCCTGCGTTTCCACTTTGCCTTAGCGAGTTTTCAGTTTCCTTTGAACTACATTAAGAAAATCACTCGAAACTGAAATCAACTGCAGCTGCTGGTCGAATTGAATGGAATTTATGAACCCCAGAAAGCATCCAACCTTTTCATCCAACCCCCTCTTCCTCTGCGAGTGAGCCTCATATGTGTGGGAGTAAGGGGGAGGGGGAGTGTGTGTGTGTGTTTGTGTGTGGTGGGCGTGTCATTAGCAAAGAGCAAGCAAGATGGAAGATGGAAAATGTTTTATTGCCTCGTGTTTCGGCCTGAGTTATGTGCGGGTCTCTAACACGAGATTTACATTATGCTTTCCCAAGAAGAAATTACTCTGCCACACTGCCACACGCCCATTGCTGCCACACGCCCACTGCTGCCCCATGAAAGAGCTGCCGTTCGTTCATGAAAGAACTGCTCCCACACACTCTTTGCTACCCCATGAAAGAGCTGCCTGCCGCATGCCGCCTGCCGCCGGCCGCCATCCGACTAAACGGACCCTACGCACAACTGCACCCCGCTGATGGATCATCGCCTCCATTCAGGTGATGTGTAATCCATTTCAATGAATTAACAGCCACCCTCCTGTACTGGGCCACTTCCTTTCCCCTCACAAAGCACAAAGCTCCGAAGAAAATTTTCAATTATATTCGTTTTCCATTTTTCCCTAATCAGCCGAAAAGTCAAGACACACTGACCTTTTCCAGTGAAGGTTACGTTGCCCACACGAGATTCTAATAGGAAGAGTAAAATTGTTAAACGGTTAGCAGTCGATTTCCAGAAGAAAAATACATATGTAGTCTGGAAAATAGGTATAATAAATCCTCCTGGCCAGGCACTTAGTCCCGATTGAAGATTGTTTCCAGGAAAACTAAGAAGTTGCGTGGACCTCCAAATGAATCTTTGTATCCCAGTCTATACTTAGCTACATTTTGTGGCATTTTCTTCCTTTGGAATCGATGAATTTTAGCTTTAGGCTACATATGCATATGGCTTCTATAGGTGGAAATGTTCATGAGAAATCTTTAATATTTCTAAATTCTGATAGTCCATTCCAAATATGAGAACTCCCAAAGTCAGGCACTTTCCATTGAGTTATCCTCATATTTGATTCAATTTTCCAGTGTACTTGAAGTAACTTGTGCTTGGGCTTTCTGTTTGGCACCCAACTATTCCCCAGTGTCTTGCCCTCTACGTTGTCTTGGAGCTAGGGGGTAGCCGTTTTTTATGCCGACTGACTTTAATGAAATTAAATTGATTTTCCTTCTACTTTCCTCCCAGCGGTCGTCTCAGCCTTATTTCCATGAAATGCCGCCTTTGCCTGCCCTTCAGTGGTCCATCTCCGTCCCCTGATTTACATTCTCCACGGATGCCCCTTGCTTCTTCGTTCAGGCTCAGGTATTGTTTTTATGGCTACTTATTCATCAAGGCAAGTTGAGCGACTGACTATATAATTGAATTTTTTGCGTGTTGTTGAAATAAATATTTGATAGATGTTACCGTAAGCATCCAGCAGGTCCCTGGATTTTACGACACAGGAACCTGCTTTACGACCCTTGATGTCTGGTTCCTTCATCCATATACCCGATCGGACTGCAGTTGCACACGGGAATCCCATGGAATTAAAGCCGCTTGCACTTAAAAATCGAGCACTCGAGTGGAGTTATTAGGCTTTATTAACCTTCTGAGCTGTTCTCCGAGCCATAAATCTGTCCCCTCCACACACGGGAGCTTCAGCCAATTGGTGCTGGTAGATGGTGGATGGCAGTCGAGGGTAAATTATGGCCACTCGACTTCAGGCTGGAGGAGGGACTGCAGTGGCAGGAAGGAGTAATTGCAGGCAGCGAACTCTCCTCTAATAGCAGCTGAAGGCAGGAGCACCAGGTTTCTTATATCACGGTTCGCTGATGATCTGGACGTGTACACGTGACTGCCAATCTGCTATTCAATTCACATTAAACAGATCATTTCGCGTTTCCCTACCAAAATATCCTTAAATATAGGGTAAAAGATGCCCAAAAGAAAGCTTTAGTTTTGTATAGTTTTAAGAATTACTATAAAATATTGCTTTATATAGATATCGTCTCTTTGATCCGTCTTTATAAATTTCCTCCCACATATACCACCCTAATACTCAACTGTACTTGCCAGAGTCGTCCACCCAGCATCTGTATAATTAAAAGTATAAAGAATTGGTGGGAAGGAAAATGCTTGAGCTCAAGAGGCGCCTGAAGACCAATAATTTCTGTAATTTAAACTCAGTTGCTCTTCTCTTCTGTTGCTCTTGCTCTCCATTGCATTGCCCCCAGAACTGAACCGGACAGAGTTGTCACCCCTCACACGAAAACTTTCTTTATTTCGCTCTGTAAAAACTCCTCGCCTTGTCTCACCTCGCCTTCGCCTCGTCCTTGGCTTTTGCCATCGTCTCTACCCATGTAAGGGCCATAAATTTGCACATTACACGAAAAGTTAACACGAATTACCGTTGTAAGTGTGCAGAAATTGCAATTGCAACAAAATGCTGCCAGAGCCAGGGTCCCGTGGAGCCCATGGCTCCATGGCGCTGGGGGAGAGCCCATAAATTTGGCAATTTAAGCAGCCCTCAGGACCTCACTGGACTCAGCTTCAGGGTTGAAGCTGGTGACAATCGGAGCGGACCGGTCTCCTATCGATAAAGCTATCGAGGCGTGACTGTACCCCATAATGAAAGCTTTATTTTTGTCTTTCTTTTATCATTCGCGAGGAGTATGGAGATGTGGAGCCCTGAGCCTAGGGCTTCCGTCCTCTGGGATTTATGATCCCAGGCATGACTGATTCCCAGACTCGAAGCGAAGTTCCAGAGTCCCACAGTCCCACAGTCCCAGACTCAGAGCCACTCACATAAAATGGAGCTCAGCGTGGAATTAACATAATTTCGTTTGGCACCCTGTCTATGGCCATGGCTTTGGCTCAATCATGGACAGCTTTTCTGCCGTACGAATGCCGCTTGATGCAGGATGCACGATGCAGGATGCAGGATGTGCCTGCATTTGGCATTCTGTGGTCACTTTGTGGCATTCGGAATAGATTTAGCTGGATTGCAAATCGCTTTTTGGGTTTCACTGTCTGCCATCCAATTGTGGCTGGCTAATGGCTGTGGAGGGGGTCTAATTTTTTGGCCCGTTTGCGGTTGCTAGCCAGCAAATAATGACCCAAGCTGTGAATTGTTCTGCACTTTAAATGTTTTAGTGGTATTTAGAAACGTTTAGCGCAACAATAGGGTAGGGAATTACTGGATCTAGGATTTTATTAAATACTAAATACTACCTGTTCCCTGCCACATTCCGCTGTGGAGCTCATGGTGGTTGCACGGTTAAAAACTGGGGAAAGAAAAAAAGAAAACCATACTCGAAAGCCGGGATGAGCCGGGATGAACCGGGATGAAAATACAAGTCGATACAAGTCAAGTGATATAATCAAAAACTAATCAAAAAACAAGATGAAATTCAGAACTTGCTGGATTTGGTAAAAGAATACTAAAAATTCCTTAAATTTAAATAAAAGTTAAGTTAAAGTGTAAACTATTCATTGTTGGCTTAAATATTAGCAAATCCAACTAACTTTTTAGGAGCTAGATTGTATTTAAATATTCTGAATTAAAAACAAAAATTTCGATCAGACCGATGCATGGTATAGATGTTATAGCAACCATTGACAGACGATTTATCAGAGCATGCAAATAACCGTCAACCGATTTTTCCAACGCAGTCTTTACGCAGACAAAACAGAAAAAATTTGGTACACACGATCTCTCTCTGAGCGAAACACTTCTTTCGTTTCGCTTGTGTGTTTCGGTCCGACTGTTTGGCTCAACCGAAAAAACGATTCGGTCTCTCAATAACCACAGATAGGGACTTTTTTGAGAGATCGGTCACCCAAAACGGTCTTTGAAAGACCACTGCGCAAGAAATGTCTTCAAAAAGGGTTGTTTCTTGCTGTGTGCGAGAAAGAGAAAAGAATATGCCTGAGCAATTCATTTGCATAAATGTTATGTAGTAAAACACAGACGCACGCATACATACAAAAAGACTATTTCCCGAAAGTGTCCGATCAAAATAGTCCCTGAGGGAGCGAACCAAAGAGAACACAAAAAAAAGTGTTTTGGTCTGAGAAGAACAGTTGTTGAGCAAAAACACTTTTTATGTGTTCTTTCGCTCCCCGTTCGCAAAGTGTTCGTAGAAGATCGGTTTTTTTCGGACACTTCAAAATGGTTGACGGTTATTTGCGAGCTCTGCGATTTATTATAAATTTACGTACAGAAAATATTAGGTGGTCAGACATGGTCATGCATTTGAATAAAATATCGGGCTACGACCCAAAACTATTTTATATAATTATATAATATAATGATGTAGATGTCTGTCTGTGGACAGACTTTTTTCACTCAACGCAGATTAGAAAAAAGAATGAATTCGAATGAGTTTGTGCCACTCAGACGAATGACTTTCATCAAGAAGGAAGCAGAAAGTATTAGAACTAACTTCAATGGATTTACATTGAGATCATCGGGATCTATATACATATATGTACATATATACATACATATATTGTACATTGTCTAAATATTTTGGGTCTCCATTTTTTAAATATTATCGCTGGAGTTCTGGCTGTAAACGATGTTGAACCTGCAGACCGAAAACTACTGTCATCAATAGGTGAAGGATGGCTTATACAAATTGTATAGTTCTTCACGGTTTCGTTCCCCGAGAAATCTTCTGAAGCATGTCTAAAATCTATCCAGATATATGTGGATAACATTTCAAATTTTGTATTTTCTGTTGGATAATTATTATTAAGGGAATACAACTGAAAATAAAAGTTTCTTTTGTTTACCATTTTCTCGAATAAATATTGAAAATATTGGCGGCCTTCAGAGCACCATCAGCTCTGTAGGAAGACCGTTTAATCGAGACCTTAAGGCATGATGCCGTGCCGCTTAAGATTACTTTCTTGGACCTACTTTCATCTTCGTTCAAGGATGAAAAGCCTTCTGCTAGTTAAGAAAGTAATTAAGAAATGGGACTTTTATTATACCCGGTACTTGAAGAGTATAGGGGTATATTAGATTTGTGAGGATAACGGATGTGTGTAACGCCCAGAAGGAAGCGTTTCCGACCCCATAAAGTATATATATTCTTGATCAGCATCAATAGCCGAGTCGATATAGCCATGTCTGTCTGTCCGTCCGTCTGTCCGTCTGTCCGTCTTCATTAACGCCTATATCTCAGAGACTATTAAAGCTAGAGCAACCAAGTTCTGTATCCAGTCTCCTGTGTTATCACACTACTCCAAGTGTATTTCAAAATTTTGCCCCGCCCCCTTCCCACCGCACTAAGGATGAAAGTCTGTGGCATACACAATTTTGAAGATACGAGAAAACTAAAAACGCAGAATCATTTCCATCAGAGTGTTGAATCTGGATCAGATCGCATCATTAATATATGTAGCTACAATGAAGAAAACCATTTCGAAAGTCATCGTTCCCTCTCGCTCTCTCTCACACGCGACCCCGTCTGCTTTGCCCATTCGTCTTTTTTGACGCCTAGTTCTCAGAGACTATAAGAGCTAGAGCAACCAAACTGTGATATTAATTTTATTTCAAGTTTATTTCAAAATTTTGCCACGCCCCCTTCCGCCCCCAGAAAGGGCGAAAATCTGTGGAATCCACAATTTTTAAGATACGAGAAAACCAAAAACGCAGGTTCATGGAAAATGACCGTGTCTAACAGATTGCCGAATCTGGATGAGGTCGGATCGTTATTATGGACAGAAGGAACAAATTAAATTTCAGTGGCTACGCAACGCATTTCAAGCGCTTACTCATTCCCTCTCTCTTTCTCGCATGCCTTGCATACCTTGCATACCAGTCCTCCTGAATCCTCGAACATCCTCCTGAATGCATTCATGCGTTCCTATGTATGTTCGAGTCTCTTTGAATAGTCTCTCTCCCTCTGAATGGTTATTCATGTTGCGGCTAAGTAGCACAAATATTTACTTAGGCACATTATGTTTGTTGATTGATTTGAAATTAATTTTGCAAGCCTAACAATGTTAAGCCGCACAAATAAATAGTTTAGCAGAGAGCAGCCCTCCAGGCATGGGCTTGAAATGAGAAACACACATAGTAGAAGACAAAAGTCTCGAAATTAAACCTCAATCTTCAGTGCATGATATTGTAGAACACAGAGACACACACACAGGCAAGGAGGGGGTCGGGTCCTTCTTTAGGGTGATACTGTCCAAGATGGCTGCCAGGAAGCGAGAGACTCAAGACTCAGCCCCTGTCCCTGTGCCAGTTTGACTGCCGTTTAAGCCACGTCCCTCTCTCAGGCAGGCACTGCATGTCTCTGTATGTGTGTGTGCGGCTAATAAGATTACAAATTATTTCGGCTAATTGCCACTGACATAACTAATAACAACTGCAGCAGAAGCAGAACCCGAGCTAAGCTGTGGGATGAGCTCTGGGTGTGTCTGGAGTGTGGAGTCGTCTCACGTAGAAGGCGCATGTGGCTTGGGGGCATTTGCATATACACACAGCACTCCAGCACTCTGCCTCTGCCTCTGTCCTACGCCTAATTGTATGCCATAAAATATTAAATTACATTGCATGCATATGGATATGCAGGGCCACGCCTCTACCTCCCCCCCTGCCTCATCAGATCTTAAGCCTCTTCAGGTCTCCCTTTGTGGAACAACTCAAGGATGTGGGGATGTACATTTATCACGGATTAAATTTAGGACCTTAGAAGGTGAACGCCACATTCGGTTGGCATTTGGCCGCAAATACCATCAGAAGACAGAAAACGGATGGAGCTCCTGCATCCTGCAGTTGAATAGGTTATTATTGAGTTAGAAGCAAATGAATTTCATTTTAGAAATTGGATTGGATTATGCATTCATTCAAAAGTTGTGATTGGTATATCGGATTGAATATCCGCAAATAATTTACTTTCTTTTTCTAGACGACTGTTTTAGTATGGGCTGAACCCATACCCATTAATACTGATAGTGGCAGCTGCTTAGTGGGATTGGTCTCAGACCGTCTGCCAGCAGCATAAGGATACATGCTCCCTTTGTGGTAATGATCCCATGGACAATGCGCTGCCAGCCGGAATGCGATGCTATCTTTGACAGGGGAAAGCAGCCAGTCAAGCATTATCTGTTGGCGAACATTGAATAAATAAATGAAAACTGGATAGATCACGAAAAACCGAGTATAAAAGCCTTGTGCCTTGATTCCGCTATGGGACATTTGTGGAAAAATGTTGTAAAAATCTCCCCTAAACAAGCCGAAAAGACCGTTCGCCACAATCCATTCGATTAAATACTAAAGAATTATAAAATAACTATCTGAACTCGCTCTATCTCTGTGTCACTATATCCACTATGTCTCCATCTCTATATCTACATATGTATATCTTTATCGGAAATTCTTTTAGAAATTTGTCTTTCGTCTTTATGGTTTTCCCGCTGTCCATCTCTATCAATGCCTCACAATCTCTTCATCTCTATGTATACAAGTATCGTATAGCACCTGTATTCACCGCTTCATTCCCATCTCTATCCATCCCTTCATCAGCTGTGAACATTGTCTTCCTACTCTCTCTCTACCTCCACCTCTCTGTGGTAGCCCAGCTCTCTTATATCGATGCATGTAGCAGTTAATTTATGTTAAGAGAAGTAGAAAGAGAGAGAGGTATTGGTACTGGCAGCATGAGAGGGGCAGGGTGGGATGGTGTGGGAAGTGCTTCAAGGACTCTCAAGATGGCGGCTCACGTCGAACGGTAAATGTTTATGACGCACTCGAAATTGTCTATCAAGTTCAGCTGACGTCGCTGCCATAAAATGTCACTCTCGAGGAGAGCTCGAGTTCGAGCTCTCTGCCCCTGGCTGGGGCAGGTCCTGCTGCTCCTAGAAACTTTTGCCATGACTCCTGACTTTCTCCCTAGATCCCCGTGGCTCCTTTGCTTTCGCTTCTTATGATTGAATATTTAATTCAATATGTCGCGAGGCCATTTCGTTCCGACTTCTTTACGATGCCAGGGTCCATGGCCAGAACGCAGGTTATCCTACCCCAACTTCTGGTCACACTTGCCGTGCTTCTGCTGGTTTCCACTCCTGATCCTTCTCCCAGTCCTCTAGTCGTATTCCCAATCCTCTGCCTACCATGTCTGGTGTGTTCCTAATTAGAAGCCAAACCAAACTAAACATTTTATGCCGGGGCCTCTCCTGCCCTTGAAACGAACCAATCCAATCGAAACTTTTCCCAAACAAAGCACGATGGAAATTCTGCAAATTGTGTCGCATATGGTTCGAGAAATTTCCATCTAAGTGAAGTCAGACAATGGAAATGGATGCTTAGACTTGGCGGAAGATTAATTCTCAGTTTTGTTTAGGAGCGTTTGTGGGTCGACTCTTTGAAAGTTAATTTCTTTTTGATCCGAACGTATTCGTGAATATGTAGGTGCTTAGATATGTATTATCCACCAAACAATAGGAATCGCACTGTCCTGTAGAGACACCCATTATGTTGATCTATCAGACAGTCAGAATTACCTACATATATGTACATATGTATACAAGAATGTTCCATTGGAACTGTCCAAATATATTTTATGAGCCCACTCAAAAGAAAGGCAAAAAGTGGTCAAATGACGAGAGGGAAAGCAGCTCCAAAAAGGAGCCTCTGCTTGCCAAAAGGACAGTGGAAGAGCGGAAAGACGGCCCCCACTTAAAACTGAGCATCTGGCAAATTATGGCCATAAGACGTGGAAGGTCCAGCGGCCATCATAAAAACAAATGGAGAAACGACGAGAAAATACACACAAAGACAGACAGAACTGTTCCGATTTCCCATTTACCCATTTTTGCGACTGGCGGATTTATCCCCTATAAATATGTACGGGCACGAAACCACCAATCATCGAGTGAACTTTGGTGAGGATTTTAAGTGTTAACAGCTTATTTCATAGACCGATGGCTATGTTCTTTGATCCCTTCCTAATGGTTTCGATCGATCAAACATATAATAAACTGAAAAATAAATATGTATGTATATACTTTGATGATATGATGAAATGATATGATGATATGATATGATATGATATGATATGATGATCGAGGTATGATATACCTTGATACTGATCAAGTGTATGCCAGAGTAAAAAAATGCTAAGTAAAAAAAATTTTTATTAATAACTTAAGAAAAAACTCACTCGTTCGATATTTGTATATTTATGCATTCGAATTGGATAGCAAGCTGATCGATTGACAGATTAGTTTTTGTTAAACGAATTTCTATCGTTCCAAAATTCGTAAAAGATGCGAAAAGCGGAACAAGGCCGAGAGAAACCAAATTGTTTCATTTCCTGTTCTGCCACAAGTGCCATCGCACCGCGCTTCCCACTGCCACATTCCCATTCAGAGCTCCCTTTGCTCTCCTACCAGAGCCCCTCTGACCCGCCCACCCCCCAGAACCACCTTATTCCTTCCATCAAGCAGTCGCTTGTCAATAATGTCAACAATGTTGTTTGTTGCTCCATAAATTACAAGCGCCAACAACAATGGACACAAGAGGGGAAATTTCAACCGTTTTATTATTGCAGCTGGTGACCCTGGCCACCACCCCCCCCCTGGTCCAACCCAACAAACCCAGAGAGAGATGGAGAGAGATAGGACGTGGGAGTGGGTGGACAGCGAAGAAAAACATACGAAAATTGGACATTTGACGGGACATTTTATGACTGTTCTGTCCTGTCCGCCAGAACCCTCCACCGCGTTTTTGCTGAGAGCCCTGTTCCATCCCTTGCACCCTCAACCATGTAAACTCCCCCATATCCTGCCCCAAAACGTCATTCAAACCCCGCTACCGCTTCTGCTGGCAGTCGGATCCACAAATATTTGTGGACTCCATTTTTTTGGAGGGGAAAGCAAGAAAATACAGGGCAAGGAGAGAATACCGAAGTGTAGAAAGGAGTCCGAGGACAGTGAATTCTAATACCGAAAGCCGTAGATGGAACGCCTCTCCTTGTGGTTCCACAAAGGAATTCCCCGAGCAAACCCTCTCGCCTGTACTTGTTCTCCATCTTGTACAATCCATGATAGTCATTGACACCGAATGAAAGGAACTCCTCGAATAGCCCCCGATTATGATCCAATCAAACAAGGATCTCCCCTCCCCGCCAAACAATCAATCAACAGAGGGGGATGCCAGTCAAAGAGCCAAAAGCTGCAAAGGTTGATCCTGCTCAAGGGGCTTCTGGTCTTGTCTTGTCTCTCGTCTGGGACCCGCTAAGCCGTACGCTCTCCCCCTTTGTTAGCCAGTGAACGCCTCCACTCAACCACCTAGCCATTTTTCCACAGATCTCACAGACAGCAAACAGCAAACAGCAGACAGGAAAAATATGTTTTACACTATTCAAAGCCAATCAAAATCACATTTCGCATGCGCCGGATGGCGGCCCCGAAGGTCCAAAGCTTCCACAGGAGTTGCCACAAGAGTGGCTTAGATGAGAGAGGGGCAACATGGGGAGAGAGAACAGAGGGCAAGACAGACATCAAAATGCATCGAAATGTTGCGCTAAACTTGATTCAGAGGCAGCCACAAGCCCCGCTGGCCAAACAAATGAAAAAAACTCATTGAAAAAATGCACAAACCAAATAAAAAAGAATAAATGCTAAAAATGAGGAAAATAAAGAAAATGTCTGGGTGGCTAGGAGAGCAAGAAAAGGAGTCAAGGAAGGGACATCCATGCAGTCCAAAAGAATTCAGAGGCGCGGAAGGGAATATGATAATGAAAACCAAAAAAACAGAGCGAAGAGGTAGGACAGAGGAGAATGGTAGGAGTGTTACTAAATAGATGAAGGGTAGCAGAGAAGAGAAGGGAAAAGTTAGTGAAAAAGAGTAGGAGGGGAAAATAGGGAGGAAGCTGGAGCCTCGAATAGAGAGAAAATAAGAGCCGAAAAACTCGGGGAAAAATGTATATAACATCCATGAATATGGACATCATTGACATATAAAAAGGTATGAAATGGGTCTATACATTTCTCGTTTTCTAATGCGAATGTATAAGAACACTCTTATACGAACTTGCAGGTTCTGTCTTAATCCTAATTAATGTATCCTTTCGCTTAGGAGCACATTTCTATAGCGAATAATATTATTTTACATTACGATTTAGTCTTCAAATCAATATATTTCAAGATCAATATATTTCTGTTTCTTTACTATAGGTACATATGTAGGGTGCATGTCATAACGCCCAGTGTCATAACGCCCGTGGGCATAATGACACCAAAAATAGTGTCATAGCGCCTTAGGGCTTTATTTCACTTTTTTGTGGGCCTTATGACACTATAACGCCCGAAGCTTATAAAAATTAATTAAATAATACAGACTCTGCGAAAAAAAAAAATCGCCAATTTTTTGTATACAAATTTTCATTATTTCTTTACTTATAAATAGTTTTTGAAATAAAATTATTGCAAGCATCCTTTCCCAAATAAATGTTGCTGTTAAATAATAATAAATTCATATTTTATTGGTAAACTTTTTCACTACTTTCAAGTATTTGTCTGCAATATGGGCAAAGCAATAGCGAGTTTTTGTATCGTTGTGAGAAGTAACAACTTCGAATTTTTTTTAAATCCAGCAACAATTTTATAATTGTAAGAAACAGCTCAATGATAAACTAACTCAGAAGATCATTGTAAAGCTTGAAAAATGCTTAGAGAGATAAGAAAATGAACGATAAATTCATATCGGTAAGCTCATTGATTCTTGATGCAATTTGCAAGTTTTAAAAAGTTTGAGAATGGGCGCTATGACACTGTTGGAAATGTCATAACACCCGTGGGCGCTATGACACTATTTTTGGTGTCATAACGCCCACGGGCGTTATGACACTGGGCGTTATGACATGCACCCACATATGTATACCTACTTAGTATTGCTTGAAGCAGATCTATCCTTTCGCCTATGGTAATATTTATATAGAATATAATATTATCTTCAATATTCATTCAATATGCATTCATCATAAAACATCAAGAAACAATTGGTATCCTTGAAAAAAATTTATCCTTTCGGTTATCGCAAAATTTTGTGCAACGAATAATACTATTTTTAATCGGGTTTTACCCGATCAAGATATCGCTGTATCCTTTTGTCCATCGGAACATACGATAAATTCAATGAAAGTGGATTAGTGGAGCCCTTGCTGGGAGCATTTATTCATTCCACACAGAAGTGTTTTGACTGCATTTGCCTCTTACCTATTGCCTGCTGCCTCCAGCCTACAGCTTCATGTTACAACAGGCAGCTTCATGTCTGAGACGAGTGTTTGTATACTGGCTGCCTGTCTGTCTCTCTGTCTATACCCCGATCCGATCTCCAGAGAAAGAGGAGTCTCTTTGCCTCCCCGTCTCTGTCTGCCCCACGCTTGCGGTTTCAATCCTCGATATGCTGTTGAAATATGTCCCACAATTAATCCCAAAACCCAGAATAGAGATAAAAAGAATGCACAGATCTTTGCGGTTAACAATAATTGAAACTAATGTTAAAAATATGTAAATGTGAAGCTTTACAAAAGAACGTAAACGAAAAACTAGAGAACTCAACATCAACAAAACATTCATTCTTCTCCGCGGTTTGCCCCCACAATCTCGTGTATCATCCAGTTCTGAATGCGGTTCCACAAGCGCCACCAGCTTCCGGTGATGCAGCCCATGCACCACCACAAGAACACAAACAGATTCATCTTGAATATGCCCCAGTTGGGGCAGCTCTCCCACAGTCCAACGATGAATCGCAGCACGGATGGCCCTTCGTACGGCTGGCAGAGGGCAAAGGGGCCCCCCATGCCATACCCATAACACCCTGGGCGATCCATAGCCCGTAGGCGTTGCACAGTCACACGATAGAGATTGATGCGTGTGCCATTCAGTTTGAGGGCGGCCATGCATCCCTGACGATCAGTGTATTGTAGACGTACGCCATGGCGGTTCAGGTGCCTCTTCAGAATGCTCCCAACGGCATTGAAGCGGCGCAGAACCTCGGGGAAGACCGGACGTGGAAACCCATAAACCGTCACCCAATTGACACCCGTTATCGGTAGGCCAAACTTATTTGGGCGCTTCTTCTTGGATTTGCGCAGGGGTTTGCGCTGGGGTTTGGGACGTTTTCCCTTCTGTCGTGTCATAGCAACAGCCATGTTGTCGGCCCTTTTGATCAATTCGGAGAGCCATTCCTTGGTAGAGTGATAGAGTTCCTTTTGGGTTGAGACACAGGCTAATAATACCTCTTCCACTTCCAATTTTACTGGCTCCTGGTCCTCCGCCAACTCCGCTAGCTGCTCCTCTACTGGGTACTGTGCATCCTTCAGCTGCTGCTCCTCTTCAGTGATCTTCAGCGAATCGGTGCGATCGAGTTCATCTTGGGTTGAGACACAAGCTAAAGGATCCTCTTCCACTTCCAGTTCTACTGGCTCCTGGTCCTCCGCCAACTCTGCCAGCTCCTCCTCTACTGGGTACTGTGCATCCTTCAGCTGCTGCTCCTCTTCAGTGATCTTCAGCGAATCAGTGCGATCGAGTTCATCTTGGGTTGAGACACAAGCTAAAGGAGCCTCTTCCACTTCCAATTCCACTGGCTCCTGGTCCCCCGCCAGCTTCGCCAGCTGCTCCTCTACTGGGTACTGTGCATCCTTCAGCTGCTGCTCCTCTTCAGTGATCTTCAGCGAATCAGTGCGATCGAGTTCATCTTGGGTTGAGACACAAGCTAAAGGATCCTCTTCCACTTCCAGTTCTACTGGCTCCTGGTCCTCCGCCAACTCCGCCAGCTGCTCCTCTACTGGGTACTGTGCATCCTTCAGCTGCTGCTCCTCTTCAGTGATCTTCAGCGAATCAGTGCGATCGAGTTCATCTTGGGTTGAGACACAAGCTAAAGGATCCTCTTCCACTTTCAATTCCACTGGCTCCTGGTCCTCCGCCAACTCTGCCAGCTCCTCCTCTACTGGGTACTGTGCATCCTTCAGCTGCTGCTCCTCTTCAGTGATCTTCAGCGAATCAGTGCGATCGAGTTGATCTTGGGTTGAGACACAAGCTAAAGGAGCCTCTTCCACTTCCAATTCCACTGGCTCCTGGTCCCCCGCCAGCTGCTCCTCTACTGGGTTCTGTGCATCCTTCAGCTGCTGCTCCTCTTCAGTGATCTTCAGCGAATTAAAAGCGCTTGCAGATGTAAAGTTGTCGATCTGCTCAGGATCTTCTTTATCAAAGCAAGGATTTTTGGCCATCCTTCAAGCACAAGCCACAATACAGCAAGGGTAAAAGTTTAAAAAAAGCAAACTTTCAAATTGAAATAAATAGTGAATAAAGTTACTAATTTACAAAAGAAATTTGTTCAAAAATTTCGGAAATTTTGCCTTAGAAATTATTTTGTTTCTTTTTTTTAGAATCAGGAGCTCACAAAATATGTTCTTTTCTGATAGAAACAAAATTTAAAACTGAACAAACTGAGGAAGGGAACGGAGAAAACTAGAATTCTATGATTTGACTTAGTTCTCGTTGAGTACGGGACTACTTAGTTGGGAAAAAATAACAAAAGGGCAACGGGTCCACTCGAACAGTGGCAGCAACACACAACAACTCCATTATCTTACTTTTGCGAAATGTTCGCGGTTCTAGCGCGCGGTACTCGTGACACGCGGTGCCCAAAGCGGGCGCGACATATGCACGGTCAGTGCATGCGTTTACTGAATATTCGTCTGGGTTAACCAGTCACAAAACGTTCATCAAAACTTTAACTCCTGTCAAAGACTCACGTGGCATAAATACGACTTCAATTGCTGATCCAACCAGCCCTGCTACTGCCGCAGCACAAGAGGTCGCAAGAAGTGATCCCTTCTTCTTGGCAGGCAGCCATAAGAAAAACTGTTGTCCGCGGACACGATTCAAAACGGAATCAAAAAGACACGTCGTTTCGATTTCGTTTGTTCTCAGCGCGGTCTTTCCTCAACCAACGAGAGTATTTTTTCGCATTTTTAATTCGCGTATTTAAGCATTTGTTCACCACAGACACTTCGTTGTGCAGCAACAAAAACCTGACGCAAAAAAAAGCTTAACTTAAAAGCTTAACTGTTCTGAGTTATCAAAGGATTATGTACATATATAGTCAATTGGCTGACAAGTGCTGACATTTTCTTAAAAGCCTTCAAAACTAACGTTTCGTACAAAAAAAGTTATTTTTGGGACGTCTTTTTATTACAGAAAACACGAACCATACCAGATACCAACACAGATCTACCAACATAAGGTACAAACAAAGACAATATAAACACTAAGATGTCCAGCACTCATATAATTATGTGGTGTAGGGAGGGTTGTTTTTTGAAAGAGTGCTATCTCGCTCGCACGAACTCCAGTGCGCTCGCAAATCTAAAAATAGAATGAGCTTGCTTGTATTGGTACACACGGAACGTAATTACGTATGTGTGTGTGTACGCGTGCTGAGCTGCCGAAATTGCCAGCAAAATACTTTTGAGAAGATTTCTCGAGACACAAATTTATTTGCTGAGTGTTGCTTATTGACGCGACGAACTAATACCCTATAGACAATTAATATAATTTGATGTTATATCTGATATACATTTTGCGTTTGTATATATTTACATTCGTTCATTATATTCGTTTATAGTACATTAAACAATATAAGCATATAAAGGATATACAAAATATACAATTTTTTATATTTTGGGCATGCGTCATCGGAAAATCATAATCTCCATTCAATTCTAAAGTAATGGGTATTTTCTTCGACAGCGGCGTCGTCAACAACCAATCCAAACAAGCAGCCATACAATATGTGCACACATACAGTTAAAGCTCAGCCTCACGTACAGAACGTGTGAAACTAGAGCGCTCTCTGTCTCTCCGTCTATCTGTCTCTCTCTAATTCACGCTGGAACAGTTGGAAATTCCAGCCAGTCAGGAATTGTGCTCAAAATTTTGTATGGCGCGGCACATCTTAGTGTTTATATTGTCTTTGGTACAAACCACATTGATCACATTCATCACAATTTTTATACCCGGTACTCGAAGAGTATAGGGGTATATTAGATTTGTGGTGTTAACGGATGCGTTTCCGACCCCATAAAGTATATATATTCTTGATCAGCATCCATAGCCGAGTCGATATAGCCATGTCTGTCTGTCCGTCCGTCCGTCTGTCGGTCTTCATTAGCGCCTAGATCTCAGAGACTATAAAAGCTAGAGCAACCAAATTTTGTATCCAGTCTTCTTTATTATCACACTACTCAAAGTGTATTTCAAAATTTCGCCCCGCCCCCTTCCGCCCACACAATGGACGAAAATCTGTGGCATACACAATTTTAAAGATTTGAGAACCCTAAAAACGCAGAATCATAGAGAATGGCCATTTCTATCAGAGTGTTGAATCTAGATCAGATCGGATCATTAACATAGCCACAATGAAGAAAACCATTTCGAAAGTCATCGTTCCCTCTCGCTCTCTCTCACACGCAACCACGTTTGCTTTGCGCGTTCGTCCAGATGAGCGCCTAGATCTCCGAGACTATGAGAGCTAGAGCAACCGAACTTTCTATCCAAACTCCTTTGATATTAATTCAGCACAAGTGTATTTCAAAATTTTGACACGCACCCACAAAAGATGAAAATCTGTGGAACCCACAATTTTTAAGGTACGAGAAAACCAAACACGCAGAATCATGGAAAATAACCGTATCTACCAGACTGCCGAATCTGAATCAGGTCGAACTACTATTATAGCCAGAAGGAACAAATTAAATTTCAGTCGCAACGCAACGCCTGCCCAGCGCCTACTCATTCGCTCTCTCTCTCTCTCACACGCTTCCACGTCTCATTTATGTAGTTGTACATGTACATACATGCAGAAATGTATACAAATTTCAAAACTGGTTCGACTTAATCATTTGAAATTTTCTTTGTTTCCCAAAATTTAATTCGTCCCTTTTGCAAACATATGTGTAATAAACTGCATAAATCGTATGTATGTGTGTATGTACATATGTACTGACTGAGTACCGGGTATAAGTAGAGCCGCGGCCTTTGCCGCGGCTCACAACGTTCCCACTCGTTATTAATTAATTTAAATGAAAAAAAATATTGACAGACTTGAATTTCGACAAAAATGTTAGGAAGCTGCTGTCAAAGCAACCCTCAGTACAGAGTCAGCTCAAACTAGACAACGGACAGTCGTCGGAGGGCAGCGAAGAAACCCTGATGACACTAATGGAAGCCCACTTCCCAGGATGCACTGAGGTCACCGATGCCGAAATGCATCAGGACCTAGCAACTGAGGAACAAACCCCCCCAACAGACCTAATAGCCCCCAAGAAAATCCAATGGGCTATAGATTCTTTTACGGGCATAAAAGCACCTTGACTGGACGGAATATTACCAGCCATGTTGCAAGTGACCAAAGATATGATCAGCGGCATGCCCAAGAACAGGCTATATCCCTATCCAATGGAGAACCTCTAGAGTTGTCTTTCTCCCAAAGGCAGGAAAGTGCAGCCCTGTGAGTCCCAAGGATTATAGACCGATAAGCATTACCTCCTTTCAATTGAAAACACTAAAACAGCTGCTGGATCTACACATCAGAAATGAAGTGGGGGGACTGATGTCAACCAACCAGCATGCCTACACCAAGGTAAAATCGGTGGAGACAGCATTACACTCGTTAGTAGTTACCGTCGAGAAAGCCCTTAACAACAAAAGTATGCACTAGGAGTATTCGTAGATATATTCGGAGCATTTAAAACCGTGGCTACAAGAGCCATAATGGACTGCCTAGGAGCAAGCAACACTCACCCAGAAATCAGCCTCTTGATAAAAAACCTTCTAAGTTGCAGACGGGTGCAGTCAGAGTGGGGCACCGCTTCCATGGCCAAAGAAGCACAGAGGAGCACACCACAAGGTGGAATCATGTCGCCCCTCCTGTGGAATCTGGTGGTCTACCACCTCGTCAAGAGATTCGAGAGAAAGGCCCCAAAAATAACAGCTTATGCGGACGACATTAGCGTACTTATTAGGAGGGTATGTCCATCGACTCTCAGCTCCATAATGGAACGAACACTCAGGGAGATATGTAAGTGGGCAGGTGGAGTAGGAAAGGTGGAGTAGTAAAATGGGTAGTAAAAGGCCACCATTGCACTTTATGCATCTAAGAAGAAGCTTAGCAGCACATAGCCTGTCACCCGCCCTGATGAATTGGATCTACATCTCGGTGGTGCGACCAACTCTGCTGTGTGGAGTCCTAGCGTGCTGGCAAACTACTGAAAAGAAGACGTACCACAAACTCTTGGAAAGACCCGAGCGACAGGCTCCGCTCAGTCAGTCAGTGAGGTCAACCAAAACTAAAGCACTCGAAACCATACTCGGCATCGACCCCCTGGACAGCACTACACTCCTTAGTAGTTGCGACTGCAGGTAAGGCAGCACAGTGCCTGATAGCATCGGGGAATATGTCTCCTCAAGAATACGGGCGTAGTTCAATTGGCATGGACATGACCAGTGTTACTGACTACATGATCCCCCAAACGTGCCTCGAGGTAAAAACAAACTTTTTTATGGGACCCGAAGACTGGAAAACGGGACGGGACCAGACTCAACACCTCAACATATTGTAGTGACTCTTGAAACCAGTGGTCGGAAAACTGTGGGAGCTCTGCTACGGCGGTTCTAGAGTAAGGTGTGCTAAAACTGTAGAAGTGGGAATATTGGCTCCCTCTGTGGGTGATCATAACCGAGTGACAGTGGTAGAGAAAGGCAGTGAAAAAGGAGAAAGCGATGACAAAGGGATTGACATTTGGACGGCATTTGGGAGATCCGACAAGGCTCATGGTAGCTCGGATCGTGTCCATCTTCCTTTTTGAATTTAGCCCTTGAACGAGTAACACCGTCTGCTCCGCGATAGTACCTTAAATGTCAAATTGCTGATCAGAGAGTTTTTTTTTCCTCGATTTTTGCATCTAAAAGAAAATATAATTAATAAATCGATCGCTGCTCTCATCATCTCTCGTCATTAGACGGTTCCAAGGTTCCAAGAGAACCTCATTATTTCAGGCCTTGGTGCCAAGTCCAGTGGGTGAGTGCAAGCAAATGGGATATACCATATTTTTGTTAGTTTTGGGCGTCAAATTGTCGTTTTCCCGCACCAATAGATTTGGCACCCAACGTTGCTTAGTGGGAGCCGCTAAGCAACGCACAGCTGATCTCCGCGCGACAAAAGATAGAGGAAAGGAGACGGAATTAAAAGGTCTCTTCAGTACAAACGCTCGCGCGCAGCCTGATCGACGTCGCTGGAGCGGCTGCTTTCCTCTCGGTGTGCGAACGACGGGAAAACCAGGGAAAAGTGCCAAGTTTAAGTTTTAACCCGCTTCTACGGGGGCCAGAACGAAGGGTGATGTAACAAAAAGTGGAAAACGACTCAATTTTGGACCTTCATAACCCCTGTATAAACATAACCTCAACCCTGCCGAAAAGTTTGTAGTCAAAAGATAAGTGTCGAAATGGGCGGGATATAAAGGAGTGACAGCCTCCGGAAAGTGTGTAGGCCAACCGGGGAAATCGTCCAAAGTTATTGTGCTCGGAAGAAAAGTCTTAAAGTGCCAAAAACAATAAGAACTGCACCCAGAAGACAAAGAAGTTAAGCGGTTGCGTAGCGATTTACCAGCCCTATAGTTAGAGCGAAAGAGAGAGCGAAAAGTGAGAGTGCTCTGGAATTTTCGGGAGCAGAGATAAAAGAAGAAAAGGGCAAAAGACATTAGCTGCGATCCCGTATGGAGTGAGCAAGCAAAAGCGACGCTGACCACCGAGTAGTGGAGCGGAGGGTATAGGAAGAACCCGATTTGGAGATTAAGAGAACGAGCGGGTAGATTAAGTTAAGAGTAGTTAGCGAACAAGAAAGAAGAAATCAATGAAAAATTTAAATATACATAGATTAAGAAACCTGTAGCCTTAGAATAAAGTCCAAGCAAAAAAAAAAAATATATATATATGTATATACAAATGGGATATATGATGGTCCAAAAATGAGCGTGGGAATGAATATAATGAATAATCCCAATTAATAATTAACAAAATGCATTTAGTACCCCTATAACAAAACAAAACAAAACACCCCGTCCTAATACCACAGCTTGCAGCACCTCCCGAAAGCGCTTTCAACGGTGGATCGCGGCAAAAAGTGAGTTATCAACTATATTTGGTTTATATTTATTTTTGCATGCATTATCTTAATATTCATCCCATGCTGATACATATATGTGATTATCATGTCCAATTATTGGCATAGCCATAGCCGTAACAGTGTCGTCTGGTAAATTGGCACAGTCGATGATTTAACTAGTCCGCATATTGTATTCTTTATTCTTTATATTTATATATATTCTTTATATTTATATTTATTTATTTATATTTTAAAACATTTTCCCTTATCATTTAAGTTTCTTTTTAAGCTATAGCCATCTGAGTGTATAATTGTTGGAGTTTAGAATTAGTGAGGAGCCATGAGTATTTGTCTTGTAATATGCCCAATCTTCGTTGTATGTTACAATATTCACTGATGGCTCCAAGATGAACGAAGGAGTAGGAGCGGGCCTATACTGCACGAACCCTGAAATAAGAGTGTCTTATAAGCTTATAAGACCGATGCCGCATATTCCAGGTGGAAGTTTTCGCCATCAAGAAGGCAGCAAAAGTCGCTCATCTCGCAGAGCGATCACACAATGCGGTTAACAATTGTTGACAGCCAAGCGGCGATAAAATCCGTGCAGTCGTCCGCGGTCAGTTCCAGAAGTATCCTGGCAAGCAGGGAGGCACTAGACTCTCTAAGCACGACCAAGTCAGTGCGGATCTATTGAGTTCCCAGCCACCAGGGCATCGAAGGAAACGAAACGGCGGACGTTCTGGCAAAGGAAGGCGTCGGGCTGGTGACTGAAGGAACCGAAAACGTGCCTGTCTCCCTTAGAACGCTACAAAGCGACTAAGAGAAGCAGGCCGAACTGAAGACAGACAGAAGGTGGAAGAACACTACCACCTGCAGAATCTCGAAAATCATGTGCAAGGATCGCAATGATAAACTCCGCCTTATCTGATGCACCTTCCACGGAAGGACTGCAGACTGCTAGACTAACAGGCCACTGCCTGGCTGCGTCGCATACAACCAGGCTATACATCACCAACAGCGACATCTGGAGGAAATATGATGAACCCGGGACTGTCGAAACCCTGGAACATCTCATCTGCCGCTGTCCGGCTCTCTCACGGGCAAGGGGAAGATACCTGGGCGCACCGATGCTGGAATCACTAGATGATGCCTCCAAGAGGTCGCCAGGGAAACTGCTTGCCTTTGTCAAAAACATCTCGATTCTAGGGGACATCAAAACCTCAGAAACACCCTCGTAAAGGTCCATACGAAATCTGGATAACTAAGGGCCATTCTGGCCTATGAGAGGCCCCGTTGAGGGCCGTCCGGGGTAACCTAACCTAACATATGAGCACGTGCTTTTGTTTTGAATCAGCCGTTTTAACAGCTGTTTTAACAGCTGTTAACTTAAAATCAGAACACAATGTTTAATTTTCTGGTATGCAACATTATGGTTTGATGTATTCCCAATGGGTACATAACAAAAGATAGATAATTTGAATACTTTTAAAAAATGAATTTATATCAGAAAAATGGGTCCATTTGAACTATAGAGCGCTGTCGAAGAAAACATCCAGTACTTTAGGATTTATTGGAGATTATGAATTTATGAGGACGCTTGCCCACAATACAAAAAAAGTAATAATTTGTATATCCTTTACATATACATATATTAATTTTGTTTAATGTATAGTAAACAAATATAATGAACGAACGTGCCTATATAATTATACATAATGTATGTCATACATGACTATGTGTTAGATTAATTGTCTGTAGGGTGTTTGTGCGTCGCGTCAATAAGCAACACTCAGTAAATAAATGTGACTTAAAAAAATTGTTTTGTCTCTCCATTTTGGCAGCTCAGCACACTTAGACACACATATGTACATATGTACACAGTGGACCAAAAGTTCATAAACGATATCGCAAACGAGAGTTACGCGAGACTCAACCGTGTAAAACTATCGTATTTGTATCCGAAAACGATGAAAAAATGAATCTCTGGTCGCTCAGTTTGTGGCAGTGAAAGTTTCATTTTCGATAGCTCGAAAACGGATCGTTTGCGGGCCTTTTCTAATATCTTTTGCGAGAATTTTCTAATATCTTTTGCGAGAATTTTCTAATATCTTTTGCGAGCCTTTTCTAATATCTTTTGCGAGCCTTTTCGAATATCTTTTGCGAGCCTTTTCTAATATCTTTGGCGAGCCTTTTCTTATATCATAAACAAGCCGACAATTTTTTTTTTCTTTTTTTTTTTTTGTTTATATTATAGAAAAATTAAATATTAAGTTTAAGTCCAAGGCAAATCGTTCTTTAAATCCCGCTGTAAAAAAATAATAGATGTTTAGTATATTATAATACACATATTAATTTTAAAATAATACTTACTACGGATTGCTAGGGTGCGCAAAGTCAATTCCAGCGAAAATTGTTATTTTCGTTCACACAAGAGGCGCGGGAGTAAGAAGAGGGCTAGAAAAAATAATATGTTGGTACATATGTACACAGCGTGTGTAAATTGTTGTTTATTTGGGTTTTAATGCTGCTCCCAAACTCATATTTTGTGCCCTCCACTAAACTTGGCAATATAATATGATTTACTTAACGATTTTATGTGTTAAACGCCACTTATCACAATCATTTTACTTCAATTCACTGAGACACGTCCTTCCGCTGCGCTTTTCAATCACAAAAGAACGCACAAACGAAAAAGGCAATGCAACACAAAAAAACGTCGGCGTCGCACCGGGACGCTTTTTGACATGTTCGTTCATGTTCTATTACGAGATCCGCTGTTTCTTGAACATCGTGTCCGTTTTTAACTCCGTTAGCGAGACTTTGGTCGTCGCGAGTTTTTTGTCTGCAAAATGCTCTTTTCTACGTCCGTCGACGAACATTTTATGATAGTTCCGTTTTACTATCGTTTTTTGGTCCACTGGGTACTTTCAGTTTTGTGCGTACGCACACATGCAAGCGCATTCTATTTTTAGATCCGTGCTCTTTGTCGACTTCGTGCGAGCGAGTCTCCGCGTATTTTGTCTCTTACGAGATGCTGCCACCGCCAGCATCTGTTCTAACTCGTCAAAACTGCGGCACGATCGCTTTCTTTTCCTGGTTTGCTTCTTCGCTGCAATCGAGATGCGGGAACAAATTTCGTCGGAATCTGTTCTGAATTGATTTGAAGATTTCGTTCGTTAAAATGTTATAAATAAAAATGCAAAAGTCCAATCTTCAAAAATCGTCTTTCTTATTTGCATAGTATTGAAGTAGTATTAAATTCATTTTCAGTTTTATTTTCAATTTGTATTATACAAATCTAAAATAAGTAATAAAAATTGGAAATAAAAGTTTATACTGTTTCAAGATATCTCTTCAAAAAGTTTGGTAGCTTTACTTATTTCATACAACTACGAAACTTGTTTCGGCATTGAATTTTTAAACTGATTACCCTTATTGGCGATCCCTGCGAAATAGTCAAAAACATATTTAGGTAAAATAGTTCAAACCAATTGAAACGTTTTCCATAATATAACCCTATCTTCATTCCCACCCACTAGTAAACTATCACAGTTTACAGAGATAGAGAAGGAACATACTGTCAAAGACTTAGATTCATCGATGCTATCAAACATTGTCTTGTTCCGTCTCTATGAAAGAAAAAACTAAAGAGGGGCTTGCTGGGCCAGCAAGCAATTAGAAGATTGTTTTGATCAGTAAACCCATGACGAGTCTAATTCGAGTAATTTTGATGCTTTAAACACGATTAATCGCTTGTGCGGTTAAAGCGCAACTCGAAAACGACTCGCATGTATGCCTTAAATACAGAGCTTACAAATAACCGTCAACCATTTTAAAGTGTCCGAAAAAAACAGATCTTCTACGAACACTTTGAGAACGTGGAGCGAAAGAACACATTCAAAAGTGTTTTCGCTCAACAACTGTTCTTCTCAGACCAAAACACTTTTTTTGTGTTCTCTTTGGTTCGCTCTCTCGGGGACTACTTTGGTCGGACACTCTCGGCGAAACAGTCCTTTTGTATGTATGCGTGCGTCTGTGTTTTCCTACATAATTATGTAGAACCAAAGGGGTCAATTGACCCTACTCGAACTAGTTCCGCTTCGGTTACCACGCAACTAGCTACGCAACTAGTAACGGGGGAAGCGAACATCGACCAGGCCTACGTCGACTACAATGTACTAGTTCAGCGACTAGTGACGGGGGAAGCGAACGTCGACCAGTCTAAACAGATCCGAAATACGAAGCTGGCTTCGTTTTGTTTTCGAAGTCGAAAAATAACCGTAAACTCGTGGAAATATGATGAAACCCCGAAAAAGAGTTACAATACAGTGCGGACTCTGTGATTTTTGGCCGGTGGCACGCCATGCAAAATGGACCAAAATGGTAAGTTAATCGTGATATTGTACTGTACTTGCGCTCGTGGAATGCAAGAGACAAAAAAGTACACATACAAAATGCATTTGTTCTTCGTGTGTTTCTCTTTCTGCGTTGATTTTTTTCACTTCTATGCATGATCTAGTTGCTGGAAGCGTGGATTTGCTAAAATTTCTGCTAAGCCCATTTTAAAAGTGAGAAAAAATAATAAAACAAATAAAAAAACTTACAAACAGGTACGTGCAGGCATATTTCATATTTTAAATAAAATGATAAGCAAAAGGCATTTGCGTAGACTGCAAAAGAGTGAAAGGGAATCGAACCTTGCAAAGTTAGCGTTGTGCAGTGCAGAAAAAGTAGAAGAAAAAGTAGAAGAAAAAGTGGAAGAAGTGAAAGAAATACTTATAGAAGAGGAAGCATTTGATTTTGAAAATGCTGAAATTCCGCCAAATAAATCGTCATTGAATGACAAACTTAGGCAGTGGTTTATTAAACATAGGCCAACGCGTGAATGTGCACTCGATTTAGTGGGTATTTTAAAAGAAGAAATAGATGTTTGTCCGTTTTATAAATCAAAACGCCAGCACAGAGGTGATATTCAGGTAATTGGTGGAGGATCTGATCTTATTATTATCTTATCGTCTTGTCTGGCAGCAAGAACGACATTTTCAAAACATTGATATAATGGAAGAACTAAACATTGATATAAATGTTGACGGACTTCCATTATTCAAAAGTTCAAGGGCACAGCTATGGCCAATATTAGTGAGAGTAAACAATTATCCGAATGTTCCAGTATTTCCAGTAGGTATATTTTTAGGAAAAAGTAAGCCCCATAGCTGTGAAGAATTTTTAGCAAAATTTTGCTTCGAATTTAAAGAGTTAGAGAATGGCGGTTTCACCATTTGTGGCAGACATATAAATATAGTTATTAGGGCAGTGGTTTGCGATGCTCCAGCAAGAGCATTTATTAGCGGCACACCTGGACACACATCTTGTCATGGTTGTGCAAAATGTACACAGATAGCCAGAAAGGTAGACAGAATTTTGACCTATAGTACGACCTCAGGAGTCTTAATTACTAATGAAGATTTTACACTTAGAAGATATCCATGTCATCATAGCAGTCAATATTTAAATTGTAGGTCAATATTAGAAGAAATGAACATTTCCATGGTGACGCAGATTCCCTTAGATTGCATGCATTTGGTAGAGTTAGGAGTGATGCGCAAGATTTTGTTAAGGCTTGTAAGTAATAAGTTAGTAGTAAAAAGTTCATCAGATGCCAGGAAACGCATTTCAGATAAGCTAGTGTTCCTAAAAAAATATATTCCAAGAGAGTTTGCGCGTAAGCCTAGATCTTTGGATGAATTGTGTAATTGGAAGGCCACGGAGTTTAGACAATTTTTGCTGTATACGGGAATTATTGCCTTCAAAGACGAAGTCAGTGACGACCTTTACTATGAATTTCTTTTACTTCATTGCTCATATAGAATGCTATGCAGCTCTAAACTGCGTGAATACAATAAAGAAAATTGTCAACGCATTTTAGATCTCTTCGTTCACAATTTTCCAATTGTATTCGGAGAAAACAGCGTGTCTTACAATGTACACAGTTTAATGCACGTAAAAGAGACCGTTGAACAAATCGGAGATCCGATTTCCGGCTCATCGTATTCATTTGAGAATTATTTACAAACTTTAAAAAAATGTGTCCGAAAACCTTCTAAAATTCTCGAACAAATATTTAGAAAAATTAGTGAAGACAGGATAGAAAAAAAAATTCATAAAAATCCTAAGATAGTAGGAAGTAAGTGCTTTTTTAATAATTTTATTTTGTCAGTTAAGGAACCTGATAATTTTTTTTTTATTAATGGAAATATTTCAATTATTGTGACTGGGTTTACGGAAGAAGACGGAGGGGCAATTATATCGCAAAGACTTTTAAATATCAGAAGCATCTATAAGGAATCTATAGCCTCAATCGGACTAGGCATTGTTTTAGTAAATTGTGAAACCGTAGCAGTAAAGGAGAGATTTGAATTTATAGATTTGCAAAGTAAAGCTGTAGGTTTGCCATATGAGGGAAATATTTTAGTCATTCCATTGCTTCATCATTGTATTTAAAATCGAATATGTTTTCATTACCTAAAATTTGCACATCTTTCACTGGGAGGTGTTTAGTCCGTAGGCGTGTTTTTCAACACGAATCGGGCATGCCCTTTAGCGACGGTGTTAAAGGGTATCTTTAGAAGATTCACCTACCTTGGTCCGCAAACCAAAAAAAAAAAAAAAAAAAAGTATAGGTATACATATATGTACTTATATATACATATGTAAATATATATTTCAGAATGTCGTCTCCAAGAAAAATCATCCGGCTATCAACGCCAATGAATGGTAAGTGTTTTTATTTTATAATAATAAAAAAAATAATATATACGATTTTCCAGACAGTGAGCCAATGAGCCTGGACGGACATGGGACGGAAATATTGAAGGCATTGGATGAAATAAAGAAAACGACTGGTAAATAATAATTTTCCTATGACTATTGGAATCAATATATAAAAATTAATATATAAACATTTTCAGAATCTTTGAAACAAGAAAATGTGCTAATACGTGGTAAGACTATTAAGATTAATAGAACATAATTTTCACTTTCAAACCAATTAACAATGTTTTTTTAATTAAAAGCAATGGTGGAATTAGTATCGAACCAAACGATTTTAATAAAAGCACTTATAAAGGAGAAGGAAGAATTGAATCCAATTCGGGAACTATTTCCTATTAAAACTCAAACTGACCTCATCGATATAAATGAAAAAATTAAAATAAATAAAAGCATTTATGTAAGTAAATCTAAACTTTAAATGATGACCTTTTTCTCTGTCTAATAGTTATATACGATTTTTATTTACAGATACACTTGGCCCTCGCTTAACACGGACTCTTTTAGCACGAACTCGGTCTTACACGGTTACAAATTTGCTCCCATCCCCCTTTTAACACGCTAAAAACCTCGTTCTTACACTAATGCAAAATATCGATATATATATTTTTTTTGCTGTCGATTAACGCTATAGTGCCTTTGTGCTTGCGTCATACGCATGGGGTGCTTGTCGAAAAAGGGGAATCCCACATTTGATATGTCAGATGTAAGCGTGTTTTAGTAGGTGCAAAAATCTTAAGCTTTGCAGACGCGTAAATAAAAAGTCAAAGATTTTGTGGTAAGTAAAAAGGTAGTACAGCTTGATTAAATTAAAAAGTGAATATGTACATAATTAAAATAAATAAATTTTAGCTTTTACAATGGCAGAAAAAAAGAACAGAGCTACTTTAAAACGAAAAGTCATTTCTATAGAATCAAAAATACAAATTCTAAACCGGTTAGACAATGGGCAAACTGCCACGGAAATTGCAAGAAGCCTTGATTTAAATGAGGCAACAGTTCGCACTATCAAAAAGAATGAAACTGAAATACGACGTGCAGGAAGCATTGGGTCATCCATATCTACAAAATTTACCAGTAGAGCACGTGCACCAATTTTGGAAAAAATGGAAAGAGCACTTAGCATTTGGATTGACGATAGCTACGAAAAAAAGATCCCTTTAAGCCAGCGGATCATTCAGGAAAAGGCACTCAGGATTTATGGACTGCTCGAGCAAAATGGAGAGCCCTCTTCCAGCATAGATTTCGTTGCCAGTAATGGATGGTTCGAGAAATTTAAGAAAAGGTTCTCCATTCATAGCCTCAAATTTAAGGGCGAAGCGGCATCGGCCGATGATGGAGCTGCTACCACATACCCAGAAGAGATTCAGGGGTTCATTAAAGAAGAGGAATTCCTGCCCGACCAAGTTTTCAATGCGGATGAAACTGGACTTTGCTGGAAAAAAATGCCAAATCGAACTTTTTTATCAAAGAATGAAAAAGTAGCTCCCGGCTTTAAGGCACAAAAAGATCGTTTTACACTTTTGCTGTGTAGTAATGCATCGGGCGACTTTCAAGCAAAACCAATGCTTGTTTATAAGTCTTTCAATCCCCGTGCGTTTAAAGGAATAGACAAGAGCAAATTACCCGTTTACTGGAAAGCAAATTCCAAAGCTTGGGTAACTGCAGAATTATTTAAAGACTGGTTCTTGAATTGCTTTGTACCTGAGGTTGAAAAATATTTAAAAAAAAAGAATTTACACTTTAAAGCACTATTATTATTGGACAATGCCCCAGGACATCCAAAAGATTTAACCCATCCGAATGTCAAAATAAAATTTCTTCCACCTAATACAACATCGCTTCTGCAGCCAATGGATCAGGGTATAATTTACACTTTCAAGACATATTACATCAGACGCTCTATACGCTGGATTTTGGATACAACTGAAACTGACTCCATCGATGTAACCAGTGCTTGGAAGAAATTTTCTATTAAAGATAGCCTTGAGTTGGTAAACTTATCTTTAAAAGAGATTAAGGTGTCAACATTAAATAGATGCTGGAGGAAATTATGGCCAGAGGTTGTTAAAAGCCATGAAATAGAAGTGCCAAAACGTGGATTCCAGGATATATTGGACCTTGCTCACTTGATTGAAGGCGAAGGTTTCGACGACATGGCAAATGATGATTTGCAAGAGTTGTTTGAAGATGAAGGAATTAATGACGAATCATTGCTTGAGATTGCTGTGAATGAAGCAAACAATTCGAAATCAGATGACAGCAGCTCTGAAGAAACCGACCCGATTAGTTTAACGATAGAAAAGCTCCAAGAAGGATTCGCATATGCTAGCAGCTTGGAATCGTGCTTCTTAAATTCAGATCCGGTCATCGAACGACGACTTAAGTTTAAGAGAGAGTTGGAAAAAATACTTTTGCCTTATAAGGAGTGCTATAAAGAAGCTTTAAAAGCCACCAAACAATCGAAAATGACTGATTTTTTTGATAAGGAGCCACCAAAAAAGAAAACATGTTGAAACAAACTGGCTTAAACTATAAATGCCACCAAATGCATTTCAAATTTGATATGAATTGAAACATATGATCTCCTTACTTTTTAACATTTTTAAGTTTCTATAAAGTTTAACATGTTAATTAATTATATGAAGCACCTTTTTTTTATTTAATACCCACTTTTAATTTGGAAATAAATAAAAACAGACCAAACTTGAATAATAAAAAAATTTTTTTCCGCCAATTTTGAATTTTGAGAACGTAACCCCTTATTTTGTACTGAATCCATGTTTCGCTTAACACGATTTCGCTTAACACGAGGATTTCTAGGAACGTAACCCCCGTGTTAAGCGAGGGCCAAGTGTATCTGCAATGAAATCAATTATTCAGCCGGCAGGCATTGTCAATCATTTAGGATTAATTATAAGCGAAGAAATCGTTTTATCGCACAATGTCGATGGAGTTCAAGGAAAGCAGTCCCTAAGGTCCCATAAAGAATTTTATGACGCTTTGCTAGGTAAAATAAAATTTACACTCCTAATTAATAATAATAATTCAATTTACCAAAAATTAATTACAGAATGTATTCCGCCTGGAGACGAAGCCGGGGAGTCACTGCTTCGAAAAGCGATGCAACGGATTAAAAAAAGAGTATTCAAAAAGAAGTGCGTAAAAAGGACCGAGGAGGAGCAGCTAATTAAAAATTAATTAAATAATAATTAAAAAATATATATGCATACATTGATATTGAACGAATTTGTATTTTTATTTCGGAACTAGGCTCCTAGTAACCGAAGGGGGGTCGATACGGGAACTAGTTGCTGGCTTTCTACTGGTAACTAGGTCCGAACTAGGTCCTGAGGAACTAGGCTCCTAGTAACCGAAGAGGGGTCGATACAGGAACTAGTTGCTGGCTTTCTACTGGTAACTAGGTCTGAACTAGGTCCTGAGCAACTAGTTCACAGGTAATCGAAGGGGAATCGATAGTGGACCAGGGGTGGTTCCGCCCTAGGACATGCATGTGTTAAATTCTCCGCTGAAATACATTGTCGGGGAAACGAAGTGGAACCAGGTACGTGAGAAATGCAACTAGTTCGGCACCGGTGCCGAACTAGTTGCCTGGTACTAGAGGGAACATTTATGCACATGAATTGATCACGCATATTCTTTTCTCTTTCTCGCACACAGCAAGAAAAAACCCTTTTTGAAGACACTTATTGCGCAGTGGTCTTTCAAAGACAGTTTTGCAGTGACCGCTCTTTCAAAAGTGTCCCTCTCTGTTGTTATTGAGAGACCGATTCGTTTTTTTCGGTTGAGCCAAACATTCGGACCGAAGAGCACAAGCGAAACGAAAAAAGTTTTTCGCTCAGAGAGAGATCGTGTTTAACAAATTTTTTTATGTTTTGTCTGTGTGCAGACTGCGTTGGAAAAATCGGTTGACGGTTATTTGCAAGCTCTGCTTAAATATGATGAATCGCGCAAAATTTGAACCAATCAATAATTGAGCATGCCAGCGATTGAAATATGTATGCTTACTTTGTCGCGATGTCGGCATGCACGATTACTGGTAACAGCCTGCCGACTCAAAAGCGACTCTATTGCATGGTAAAAATATGATTCATATATATATTTATATATAATTGCTATAATTGCAATTATTAGGAAAAACGAGAGGGAACGTTGTGAGCCGCGGCAAAGGCCGCGGCTCTACCTTATACCCGGTACTCAGTCAGTATACACATATTTACATACATTCATATATGAGCTTGCGATTTATGCAATTTATTATATGTTCGCAAAAGGGACAAATTAAATTTTGGGCAAAAAATAATATTTCAAAAAATGACGTCAAATCATTTTTGGAATATTATACATGTTTTCAATTTTGTTTGCATATGCTTTTTACATCTGCTTCTAAATTTCGACATGACATGTATAACTACATATTTGAGACGTACAAGTGTTTGCGACAGAGAGAGAGGGAATGAGTCAGCGCTTGGCAGGCGTTGCGTAGCCACTGAAATTTAATTTGTTTCTTCTGGCCATGATATTAATTCGACCTGATCCATATTCGGCAATCTGGTAGATATGGTATTATTATTTTATTTATTTATATAAATCTAACAGGTAATAATAAAATTACAAGCTAGTGTGGTTTAACGGAACAATTGGCAGCTTAAGGCCTTCAGTCCCTTTGGGGATAATGTCTTAATTTAGTATTTTAACGTCTTTTTATAGTATTGCTATAATTATCTAAATTTTAAAGAGTCTTAAATATAACTGTAGGTTATTGTTTGTTTACATCTAGTTTATATTGAGTGGTATATGTTAGATTTTTTTAAGAAGGAAAGAAGGTTGTCTATGTTTACAGGACATGGGTTAGCTAAGGCTTGTAAAGGATTATTATTGGCAAATATTGAAAGTCTATGGGATTTTATGGATGGACAGTTGTTCAAAATATGTTCAATGGATATTTGAGCATTTGTGTTGCAGAGGTTGCAGATATTTGTTGTTTTGTCAATGTAATGGTGATGACTAATGTTTGAGTGACCCAGTCTAAGTCGAGTTATTTTTATTTGGTCAAGTCGAGATGTTTTTGTATTTTTAAATAAGTGGTAGCTATTGAGTTTTGGGTTTATGTATTGGTACCAGTTCGATGTTTCGTGGAAATTAGTTTGTAGTTTGTTAAGATACGTTTTTTTATAAATTTCATAATGTCTTGTGAATTGTAGTTTTCTGTTATGATGAGAGGTTGCGTCGTGGAGTCCTTCGCTGTTTTATCTGCTAATTCATTTCCATTGATGCCTACATGGCCAGGTATCCAAAGAAGCTTAAATTTGGGATAAGTTTCGGTAATTATGTTTCTTGCTGTGCAGGGGTAATGTTCGGAATTGTTTATGTTGGCTATGGCGTCTAGGGCAGAAAGTGAGTCAGAGCAAATGCAATATTTTCCTTTTCGATGCTTTAGTGAATAAAGGGCTTCACATATCGCAATGATTTCTGCGGAAAATACTGTTGAGTAGTGTGGTAGGATGCCGGTTTTATGATGTGTGTTTCCGTGGTGATTGCAAATGAGGTGATTCCGTTTGATTGTGATCCGTCCGTGTATATAAATTTACGATATGAGTTATTTTTTTTTTATTTTTATAAAGCTAGAGCGAAAAATGTTTGGAGTTGTGGAGTCTTTTTTGAAAATATTTAAGGATGTGTCTATTGTGATTTTATTAAGATTCCATTGGGGTAGTTTTTGTGTTATACTTTTTATTGGAAGGTATGGTATATGTTGTATTTGGCATGTCTGAATTGTTCTGTCAATTGCCGATTTGAGTTTATTGTTTTTTGGAGGCTTGTAATTTTTTATTATATTGTGCATGGGCGAATTTTTTGAGTTGATAATCGATTTGAATAGTTTGGCTGTGAGAAGTTGATGTCTGTCTCCAATTGAACTTGTTTGAGATTCGAAATGTATGTTTTTTGTGGGGGTTGTCCGAAACGCACCCAGAGAAATTCTGAAGGCTGTATTAAGTGTTGATTGTATTGGACGGAGAGTGCTTTTTGGACATGACCCGTAGATGGGAAGTCCGTAGTCAGCTTTCGATGATAAAATTGCTTTCGAGACGTTAATAAGCGTTGTAGTATTACAATTGAATCTGGGGCTCGCCAGACATTTGATTATGCTTAATTTTGATTTGAGTGAGAGGCTCAGTTGCTCGACATGATTTTTCCATCTATACTTGTTGTTAAAAATTAGGCCCAATATTTTCAGTGTGTTGACATTTTCTATTTGGAGATTTCCGGTCGTTACGGTGCATTTGCAATTGTGCTTTCTGCAGATGTGTACGAGGTGTGTTCAAAAAGTATCGCGACTTTTGAATTTTCGCGGGTTACGTATATTCGATTTTCGATTTTTTTGTGACGTTATGTTGGTACTCATGTCTCTCACTTATGCCAAAAAGCTCGGCCATTTTGAATGTTCACTTAATTGTTGACAGCTGCTTTGCTTGCACGTGTTTTGGATCGTCTTCGATTTTTACCTATTCAAAAAAATGGATCAAAGAACCTGTATCAAATTTTGTGTGAAAAACGAAATTAAGTGCGCTGATGCATTCCGAATGTTGACTGTGGCATACGGAGAAGCTACCTTGGACCGAAGCAACGTTTATCGGTGGTACAAAATGTTCTCAGAAGGCCGAGAAGATGAGCCAAAAATTGGCTTTTGCACCACGATAACGCCCCTGCTCACACATCGTTGCTTGTGCGCGACTATTTGGCCAAAAACAATACACTAATGATGCCGCAGCCACCGTATTCCCCAGATCTGGCCCCCTGTGACTTTTTCTTGTTCCCTAAACTGAAGAGGCCCATGAAAGGACGACGTTACGCTACGCTTGACGAGATAAAGACGGCATCGAAGGAGGAGCTGAACAAGATAAGAAAAAATGATTTTTTGAAGTGCTTCGAAGATTGGAAAAACCGTTGGCACAAGTGTATAATATCTCATGGGGATTACTTTGAAGGGGACAAAATAGATATTCATGAATAAATAAATAATATTTGAAAAAACACAAAAGTCGCGATACTTTTTGAACACACCTCGTATATGCTTGCATTTAGTCGTAGAGAGTTGTGCACCTGAATAATCGCACCAATTTGTAATTGTTTTGAATACGGGTTTAAGATTTATGGTTATATTTTTTATATTTTTTAATTTAATAATCAAATTAAAATCATCTGCATAAGCAGTGATGCTCAGATTTGGGTGTAGTGTTATCATAGTCGATAATTTGTTGTAAGCAATAATAAAAAGTACGACGGACAGGGGCGAACCTTGAGGGATGCCGTTCTGTAGTGTCAGAAAGTTTGAGTAAATTGCGTCTGAACGTACTGTGATTTTTCGATTAGTCATAAAATTTTTAATGTAGTTCATTATTTTGGGACCAACTTTCCATTCGGATAATTGATTTAGGATTGAATGTATTCCTATTCTGTCAAATGCTTTAGCAAAATCTAGGGAAACTATTGTGTTGGAAGCTGCCGAGCTTTTTCGGCAACTCTGACTCCACATTTACAAAATTATACTCCGTTGTTGGGGTTTGGGGTTTGTGTTTATTTTCTATGTTTATTTTCAATATTAAAGGCCGTGGCCGTAAACTTCGTGGTTTTCAGTGTACAGTAGTGTATGTAGCAAATCGAAGAAACCGTTATAGCGCGGTTAGACAATTTTGACGGCCGGTATGTAATGATGCGCGCTGCTGCGTTTGACGACGAATTTTAACGAAATGTACCCAAGTTGACCGACGCACTGCAATATAAGCACTACGCACGGCGAACATGAGTGTGTGTGCGTATGCACCGAGAGCGTGAGAATAGATGAGCGACAATAACTTAAGAGATAACTAAGATTATGGGAATTCTTAAGAGCTACTGACAGCTGCTGCTCCGAACATACTCCCACCCGTTGAAAGACCAGGGCTTTTAACAGAATCCTTAACGGGAAGGACGCACAGCTTGTTGACAGCTCGACGAGTGGTTCCAGAGGGTGTCCGCAGGATGGCAACTCGCACGGCCCCATCGGCTCCAGTGATGACCTCGATCACTCGTGCTAATGGCCACTTCAGTGGCGGCAAGTTTTCGTCCTTGATACAGACGACGTCATTGATCTGGATCGGAGGTTGTGGCGTGCGCCATTTGGCACGTTGTTGGAGCAGAGTCAAGTACTCCTCACTCCAACGCTTCCAAAAGATCTGCTGGGCACAGGTGACTCGTTGCCAACGATCGAGTCGATTGAAGTTGAGAGCCGTAACGTCTGGCTCGGGAAACTCCATCAGCGGACGACCAATCAAGAAATGTCCCGGTGTGAGGACGCCAAGATCTTCAGGGTTTTCTGAAATTGAAATAAGAGGACGAGAATTGATTATCGCCTGGATTTGGCAGACCAATGTCCGCAGCTCGTCGAAGCCAAAGAGTGACGATCCCACGGAGCGATAGAAGTGCTGTTTGGCCATCTTCACTGCTGCCTCCCACAAGCCCCCGAAGTGAGGCGAGCGGGGCGGTATGAACTTCCAATCGAAGCCGTTGTTGAGGCAGTGATTATGGACTTCAGCGCGATGCTTCTCGCTCATGAATAGCCGACGAAGGTCATCCAACTCGTTCCTTGCGCCCACAAAGTTGGTGGCATTGTCCGACCAAATGCATCGGGGAATGCCGCGAGTCGCGACGAAGCGTTTGAGGGCACTCAAGAAAGCTGCAGTTGACCGATCCTTTACCAATTCCAACCAGACTGCCTTTGTGGTAAAACAGATGAAGACGCTAATATAGCATTTCATGGGCGTTCGATTGCGCCCATCTGGCTTGTAGTAGAAGGGACCGCAATAGTCAATTCCAGTGACACTGAATGCAGGCGAATCCTGTATTCGATCCTTCGGTAGGTCAGCCATGATGTGTTCAGCAAGACGAGGTCGGGATCTGCAACAGATGACGCATTTCCTCAAGGCACGAGCCACAGTCTTCAGGCCGCCGATGGGCCAGAACTGTAAGCGAATTGCTCCAAGCAACGACTGCGGACCCGCATGGTGATGTCTCCGATGAAAATGTGTGATGATGGCAAACGTCAGTGGATGATCCCTGGGCAAAATGATTGGATGGCGTGCATCGAAGCCGAGAGTTGAGTGCCGCAGGCGACCGCCAACACGCATTAGACCAAAGTCATCTATGAAAGGCGAAAGCGATGCGATACTGCTGGACGACTGCACGCAGTTCCCTTTCTGCAGAGTACGGTACTCAGGATACAGATGGGCCCGTTGGACGATGCGACATAACAAATGGGATCCCTTTCGAAGGTCGTCAGACGAGAGGTCCGGTGTCTTCGTCCGACTGCTGAACTTCTGCACGTAGTCGAAGATGCGCAGCATGACTCCAAATGAGTTGATGTGCTTAAACGAAAGCGAGATGTCGGCACGCTCAGATGACAGCAATACCCGGTGTCGAATTTCCGGAAGGTTGATTTCTGGCGAGCACCGTTCAGGCCAGCAACTTCGTTCGCCTTGCAAGAAAGTAGGTCCATTCATCCACAACCTAGAATGCAAGAGATCCTGCGGCGCTGCTCCCTTTGAAAGAATGTCAGCAGGGTTCATCTCAGTTGGCACATAGCGCCAATCCATGCCCCTCGTAAGTTGTTGAATTCCGGCGATTTTGTTGGAGACAAATACGTTGAACTTGGATGGCTCCTCTCGCAACCAAGACAGGACCACAGTGGAATCAGACCAACAATGGATTGGGCAATCAAAGGTATCCATTTTCCTGATTTCGCGAAGTAAATTTGCTAATAGGAACGCTGCGCATAGCTCAAGCTTGGGAACCGTAAGGATTTTTAGTGGGGCAACCCTTGCCTTCGAACAAAGCAAGTGAACCTCAGCGGATGTATCTGTAAACGATCGAGCATAGATGCAAGCCCCATAGGCCTGGAGGCTGGCATCACAAAAGGCATGCAATTCAAACCTTGCCTTGGGTTGAAGTACATAGCGAGGAAATGTGGCGTGACCCACAGTGGCGAAGTCCATGCAAAACTCAGTCCAAACCGAGTCCAACGACTGAGGAAGGCTCTCATCCCAATGCAGCTTGTCTCTCCACATGCGCTGCATGATGATTTTCGCTTTGGTCAGAGTAGGTCCGATCAATCCCATAGGGTCATAGCAGCGTGCAATGGTCGACAATACCGAACGCTTAGTGTGCTTGCCAACACCGATTTGTGGAGCAAATGTAAAAAGAAAGCAGTCCTTATGGGGCTCCCAAATGAGCCCAAGCGCCTTAGTTACATCACTGCCATCATTAAGCTTCAGAAAGCTTTCCCTTTCGGCCTCTGGGACTGTACAAAGCACCTCGAGAGAATTAGAGCACCATTTCCGCAATTGAAAATTGCCTCGAGCAAGAAGATCCGTGGTTTGATGCATAATATCCAGTACGTCCTCGACCGAATTTCCTCCAGATATCATGTCATCCACGTAGAAGTTCTGTAGAATGGTTTCCGACCCCAATGGATACGATGATGACTCATCCATGGCCAGCTGATGCATAGCTCGAATAGCTAAAAACGATGCAGGCTTAGTCCCATAGGTGACTGTGTTTAGCTTGAAGACCTGTATGTCATCGTCAAGAGAGTCCCGCCATAATATGCATTGGAGCATGGTGTCAGGCATTGAGACACGCACACACCTATACATTTTACCGATATCACCTGTAAGAGCAATGGAAAATGTACGAAACCGAATGAGTGTGTGAAATAGTTTGTCTTGAATGGTGGGACCTGACATGAGCAGATCGTTTAGCGAAAGACCAGATGTGGTGGCTGCCGAGCCGTCGAATACGACCCTCAGCTTTGTGGTGGAGCTGTCCTCTTTGATGACGCAGTGATGTGGCAAGAAATATTTGCACTTGTGCCTGTCTTCGTTTGGCACCAGCGACATATGATTGAGGGACAGGTACTCCTTCATGAATGCCGAATATTTTGCGTAGAGAGCTGGATTACGCACGAATTTGCGCTCCATGTTTTCCAGACGCCGCTTTGCCTGCAAATAGGAGTCGCCCAAGGACTCCAGACTACGCTTTAAAGGCAAGCGGACTGAGTATTCCCCGGAGGGTAAGCGAGTGTGAGTGCTAACGAAATGTTCCTCGCAATGAAGCTCCTCCTTTGTTGCCCTAGCGATCGGCTCAAAGATGTGCTCCACTTCCCAAAATTGACGAACCAATTCATCGAGCCGAGTGCTGTGATTGATGTCATCCGAAGATTGGGTTGCGATGAACGACGAGAGAATGGGGGCCGAGTGCCCGCCACCAGATAGAATCCATCCACAATGGGTCTTCTGTAGCAATGGTAATCCAGGCGCCAGCTGAATTTGTCCCACACACAGCAGCTCGAAGAAGAGTCCGGCTCCGATGAGCAGATCAATCCGCTGCGGCTGGTAGAACGAAGGGTCAGCAAGCTGGATATGCGAAGGTATACGCCAATTAGCTGTGCTAATCGACGAGCGAGGTTGATGATCCGTAATCTTCTGCGCAACGACGGCTGTGATGCTAGTGGTGAACTCTGAAATCCGAGATTTCAGAACGAGATCCACCGAGATACCTTCTGTTGAGAAGCTAGCATCGCCTATGCCAGAGACTGCGGTGTGCGATTTAGTTTTTCGAAGTTTGAGATGATTAGCTAGACGACTTGTTACGAAATGCAATTGAGATCCAGAGTCCAAAAGTGCCCGACAAGGGACGAAAGTTCCAGAGCTGTTTTTGACGAGAACGACGACAGTGGCTAATAACACAGCATCAGACGGACTTTGGGATATGAGGGCTTGCGGCATTGGGGGTGACAACGCAACCATGGCGGTATGGCTTGGCTGTGCTTGCGAGGCTTCATTCGGGGAAACGAATTGAACGGTCTCTGATGAACGACCGAAATGCAAAAGGGAGTGGTGCTTCAATCGGCAGGTACGGCAGGGACCTGATCGGCAATCTTTCACGTGATGGCCCCTTCGTAGGCAATTCACGCATAAGCCTAACCTCCTTGATTCCTTGTGGCGCTCATCCGGCGATAGACCCTTAAAACGCTCGCAATTTGCAATTGTGTGGCTCGAGCCATCACACAACGCACAAGAAACCGGAGCGCTCGATGCTACGAACGTTTTTCTGTGATTCGTACTCACGGTTTTTTCACGCTTGCCAACCTGACCATCTTGCCCTTGCATGGCGTGCTGAATGCCCTCAAGGGTGCGACATCTGTTCTCCAGAAAAGTTGACAATTTTTCCCAGGATGGAAGACCTTGGTTAGACGAGACTTCTTCCCATTTGGTTTGCGTTGCCCTGTCCAAATTCCGCCAGATTGCATAGACGATTATAGCGTCTGCAATTTCCTCCTTTGATCCCAGCGCTTGCAACGCGCGAAGATGTGAGGTGGCGGCATCCACAAACGCCCACAACTTGCCCACTGATGAGTCGCCACGAGTCAGCCCAAATACCGCTCTGATGTGTGCCTGTAGGATGAGACGTTTGTTAGAAAATCTAGCCTTTAAAATGTCTAAAGCTGTGTGATAGTTATCCTCGGTCATCTCCAACGAACTGATGGTGTCCAGGGCCACTCCGCTCAAACAGGACCGCAAGTGCTGTAGCTTCTCGATAGAAGTAAGCTCCGCTTCACTATCGATGACCGCTGTGAACATAGAGTAGAAACTGGTCCACTCCGTATATTCTCCACTGAACTTGGGCAGTTGCAGTTGTGGCAGGCGCGATCGATTTGCCATGTATATCAGGGATTGGGATTCGTTTGGAACGTCGAGCAATGCGCACGCTGAGAACGCTTGCCCAACTCCCGCTCTAGAATCGTCTCAAGTTGCAGCACGGCAGAATCAAACTGCCCCGGCAGTTCACTACTAATAGCTCGGAAATCCTGCTCCTCCAATCGGTCATGTGCGACGACAAAATTAGCTTTCAGCTCCGTCAGGGTCCTCAACACCCCTCGCAGGTCGTATTCATCCATTTGGCGCAGCTTTCCGACGTCCAATTGGGTAACGAGCCTCTGAAGTCGGTCGAAGATGGCCTTTGTCTTGAGACTCAAGAATTCAATCCGGCTAATAGTTGGATCAGCGCTGGCCAATACTTCTCCAGACGGAACGCCAATCGAAGGTGTGTCATCCGAGGCGGACCCGATATTTAAATTGTCGTCACTCATTTTAACTATGTATGTAGAACTTTAAATGTTTTATATTTCCCGCTAATATGTATAAGTATGCACTGCACCGGCACAGAGAGGTTAAAGCGAAGACCGATAATGCGACGAGGCGACGACCGAAACCAACAGTTATGAACAAGCGAACGATCGAGAATTTACTCTGATTTCGAGTTCGAAATTCCAGAGAGAGGTCAATGCAGCCGCTCGCGAGCGCTGGCTGAAGCAATCGACGAAAGAAGAGACGAAAATATAACGGCTTAAACTCTATGCAGCCGGTCTCGACAGTGCGCTGGGCAGGCTGAAGCAGACGGTGAAAGAGAATGCGAAAACGAATAGCGGGCCGTTAGAACTGTCACGGTCGGCCACAACGACTTTTGGTTCGCTACTTTTTCGACAAATGTTTAGTTAAACCTTCGACACAAGTTTAACTATATGTTTGAACACTTTTTCCACACGATAAGCTCACGGGATCACGTCGGGGTCACCAAAATGTTGGAAGCTGCCGAGCTTTTTCGGCAACTCTGACTCCACATTTACAAAATTATACTCCGTTGTTGGGGTTTGGGGTTTGTGTTTATTTTCTATGTTTATTTTCAATATTAAAGGCCGTGGCCGTAAACTTCGTGGTTTTCAGTGTACAGTAGTGTATGTAGCAAATCGAAGAAACCGTTATAGCGCGGTTAGACAATTTTGACGGCCGGTATGTAATGATGCGCGCTGCTGCGTTTGACGACGAATTTTAACGAAATGTACCCAAGTTGACCGACGCACTGCAATATAAGCACTACGCACGGCGAACATGAGTGTGTGTGCGTATGCACCGAGAGCGTGAGAATAGATGAGCGACAATAACTTAAGAGATAACTAAGATTATGGGAATTCTTAAGAGCTACTGACAGCTGCTGCTCCGAACATATTGAAATATGATTTTTCCTAGAGATGGATCTAGCTACTTGGTGATCAACTTGCAGAAGATTATCCATGGTAGATTTTCCCTTTTTGAATCCGGTTTGACTAGTATGAATGAGTTTTTCATTTGTGAGAAACCACCATAGTCGTTTTGCAATTATTTTATCTAGGACTTTAGATAAGCATGTGTTGAGTGAAATTGGGCGATATGAGTTAAGAGATGTTTTTTCACTATTAAGCTTTAATATTGGGATTATTATGCTGGTTTTGTACGCTTGTGGAATAAAATTATTTAAAATTTTATTTTGAAGGTGGATAATTCTTTGTTTCATTTTTGAATCTGTGTTTTTGATCATGCAGTAACTTACTCGATCTAGCCCGGGTGTGTTTCCTTTTAAGGAGCTTAAAGCGGCTGTGAATTCCAAAGGGGTTATTTCTTTTTCAATTTGTAGAGCTTTTTTCCTTGGAATGTAAGTGTTATGTATAACAGATGATAGAGATTTATATTTTGCGGATGTACATGTGTCAGAAAAATTGGAATCTGCTGAGTTTTTTGAAAAGTTTGTGCACATCAAGTTTGCAATTTCTGATTTATTTGTGGTATATTGATCGGTTGTTGCATTATAAATTGAATGAATATTTTTAATAGGGTTAAGACCGCAAAAGCGTCTTATATTGTGCCAAATTTTTCTTGTTGGTGTGTCTGGTGAAATTTCGGCTGTAAATTTGCGTGTGCTTTCTGTTTTAGCTGTTTTTAGATTTCTTCTGAAATGTGCGTTTTTTATTTTGTATTCTATAATGTTTGCCAATGTTATTTGCTTTTTCAGCTTACGCCAGGCCTGTATTTTGTCAGTGCGTAATTTTTGTAAGTCTTTGTTCCACCACGGAACGTTAGGTGTGTCTTTTTTTGGAAAGGTTTGAGGGATGGAAAAGTGTGCACTAGATAAAATTATTTGATGAATTGCTGCTGCTTCTCTATTAATGTTGGTGGTTTTTTTAATTACATCTGAATATGATGCTGTTAGTTTAGAAAACATGTTCCAATTTGCTTTTTCTGTGATAAAGTGTGATTTGTGTGTAATTTTTTGGGTATTATTTGATTTTGATGGAAATAGAGTTGTGATTATAGGTAGATGATCACTACCATAAAGGTCCTCTTAAATTTCCAAGTACTGTCAATTTGCAAAATTGGACTGCAAAAAGTAAGATCAATATTAGTTAATGAGTTGTGGGTGCTGAGATGAGTTGGCGAACCGTCGTTAAGAATTATATATTGCGATTGTGTTATAAATTGTTCTAAAATTTTTCCTCTCTTATTGTTTGAGCTAGATCCCCATCTTCTGTGCCAACTATTAAAATCGCCAGTAATTAAGGTTGGTACATTTGAGGTTTCGAGAACTAACTCTAGGTTAGATTGTGTAAATGTTTGGTTAGGTGCAATGTAGGCAGAAATTATTCGCATTTTATTTTTAGTTAAAATTTCTATGCAGACTGCATCAAATTTGTCACTAAGAGATATTTGTCGTGTTTGTATGGACTTGTGTGTTAATAGTGCAACTCCACCGTATGAAGCCGATGAGTTTTTTCCTATTATTGAGTAATTAATAGGGATAGGAATTGAAACGGTATTAAATAGGTGAGTTTCTTGGAGTGCTATAACATGTGGTTGATGCTTTTTTATGAGAGATTGTAGTTCGCTGTAATTACACTGTGATAGTTTTTAAAAAAAAAAAAAAAAGACATGACCAAACTCGACGGTTTCCCCCTATTTCGGGTCCTACGAATCGAACTGCATCATTAGTTTTTTGAGTTACAATCATGGTTTCATACAAAATTTTTTGTTGAAGTTTTTCATCCAAGTGGCCCATTGTAAGAGAAAGGCACATTTTTCTTCGGTCTCTAATATTTGTAATGTTGACTTTTTTGGTAAACTTTCTTTGGCAAAGCTTCTCAGAATAAATCCGTCTTTAAGTTCTTAGAAGACTGTAAGCCCCAAAATCAATGTTTTGGGTGTCCTTATAGCCAATATGTCGAAGAAACTGAAATATAACCCATTTTTTTTAATGTTTTTTCCCTCACGTTTCGTCAATATTTTAATTTACCCTTTGATACTTATACATTAAGTGACATCTTGTAATAGTAAGAAACTAAAGCAAAGACAACGTTTGGCGACTCATCAGTGGGCAAGTTGCGGGCGTTTGTGGATGCCGCCACCTCACATCTTCGCGCGTTGCAAGCGCTGGGATCAAAGGAGGAAATTGCAGACGCTATAATCGTCTATGCAATCTGGCGGAATTTGGACAGGGCAACGCAAACCAAATGGGAAGAAGTCTCGTCTAACCAAGGTCTTCCATCCTGGGAAAAATTGTCAACTTTTCTGGAGAACAGATGTCGCACCCTTGAGGGCATTCAGCACGCCATGCAAGGGCAAGATGGTCAGGTTGGCAAGCGTGAAAAAACCGTGAGTACGAATCACAGAAAAACGTTCGTAGCATCGAGCGCTCCGGTTTCTTGTGCGTTGTGTGATGGCTCGAGCCACACAATTGCAAATTGCGAGCGTTTTAAGGGTCTATCGCCGGATGAGCGCCACAAGGAATCAAGGAGGTTAGGCTTATGCGTGAATTGCCTACGAAGGGGCCATCACGTGAAAGATTGCCGATCAGGTCCCTGCCGTACCTGCCGATTGAAGCACCACTCCCTTTTGCATTTCGGTCGTTCATCAGAGACCGTTCAATTCGTTTCCCCGAATGAAGCCTCGCAAGCACAGCCAAGCCATACCGCCATGGTTGCGTTGTCACCCCCAATGCCGCAAGCCCTCATATCCCAAAGTCCGTCTGATGCTGTGTTATTAGCCACTGTCGTCGTTCTCGTCAAAAACAGCTCTGGAACTTTCGTCCCTTGTCGGGCACTTTTGGACTCTGGATCTCAATTGCATTTCGTAACAAGTCGTCTAGCTAATCATCTCAAACTTCGAAAAACTAAATCGCACACCGCAGTCTCTGGCATAGGCGATGCTAGCTTCTCAACAGAAGGTATCTCGGTGGATCTCGTTCTGAAATCTCGGATTTCAGAGTTCACCACTAGCATCACAGCCGTCGTTGCGCAGAAGATTACGGATCATCAACCTCGCTCGTCGATTAGCACAGCTAATTGGCGTATACCTTCGCATATCCAGCTTGCTGACCCTTCGTTCTACCAGCCGCAGCGGATTGATCTGCTCATCGGAGCCGGACTCTTCTTCGAGCTGCTGTGTGTGGGACAAATTCAGCTGGCGCCTGGATTACCATTGCTACAGAAGACCCATTGTGGATGGATTCTATCTGGTGGCGGGCACTCGGCCCCCATTCTCTCGTCGTTCATCGCAACCCAATCTTCGGATGACATCAATCACAGCACTCGGCTCGATGAATTGGTTCGTCAATTTTGGGAAGTGGAGCACATCTTTGAGCCGATCGCTAGGGCAACAAAGGAGGAGCTTCATTGCGAGGAACATTTCGTTAGCACTCACACTCGCTTACCCTCCGGGGAATACTCAGTCCGCTTGCCTTTAAAGCGAAGTCTGGAGTCCTTGGGCGACTCCTATTTGCAGGAAAAGCGGCGTCTGGAAAACATGGAGCGCAAATTCGTGCGTAATCCAGCTCTCTACGCAAAATATTCGGCATTCATGAAGGAGTACCTGTCCCTCAATCATATGTCGCTGGTGCCAAACGAAGACAGGCACAAGTGCAAATATTTCTTGCCACATCACTGCGTCATCAAAGAGGACAGCTCCACCACAAAGCTGAGGGTCGTATTCGACGGCTCGGCAGCCACCACATCTGGTCTTTCGCTAAACGATCTGCTCATGTCAGGTCCCACCATTCAAGACAAACTATTTCACACACTCATTCGGTTTCGTACATTTTCCATTGCTCTTACAGGTGATATCGGTAAAATGTATAGGTGTGTGCGTGTCTCAATGCCTGACACCATGCTCCAATGCATATTATGGCGGGACTTTCTTGACGATGACATACAGGTCTTCAAGCTAAACACAGTCACCTATGGGACTAAGCCTGCATCGTTTTTAGCTATTCGAGCTATGCATCAGCTGGCCATGGATGAGTCATCATCGTATCCATTGGGGTCGGAAACCATTCTACAGAACTTCTACGTGGATGACATGATATCTGGAGGAAATTCGGTCGAGGACGTACTGGATATTATGCATCAAACCACGGATCTTCTTGCTCGAGGCAATTTTCAATTGCGGAAATGGTGCTCTAATTCTCTCGAGGTGCTTTGTACAGTCCCAGAGGCCGAAAGGGAAAGCTTTCTGAAGCTTAATGATGGCAGTGATGTAACTAAGGCGCTTGGGCTCATTTGGGAGCCCCATAAGGACTGCTTTCTTTTTACATTTGCTCCACAAATCGGTGTTGGCAAGCACACTAAGCGTTCGGTATTGTCGACCATTGCACGCTGCTATGACCCTATGGGATTGATCGGACCTACTCTGACCAGAGCGAAAATCATCATGCAGCGCATGTGGAGAGACAAGCTGCATTGGGATGAGAGCCTTCCTCAGTCGTTGGACTCGGTTTGGACTGAGTTTTGCATGGACTTCGCCACTGTGGGTCACGCCACATTTCCTCGCTATGTACTTCAACCCAAGGCAAGGTTTGAATTGCATGCCTTTTGTGATGCCAGCCTCCAGGCCTATGGGGCTTGCATCTATGCTCGATCGTTTACAGATACATCCGCTGAGGTTCACTTGCTTTGTTCGAAGGCAAGGGTTGCCCCACTAAAAATCCTTACGGTTCCCAAGCTTGAGCTATGCGCAGCGTTCCTATTAGCAAATTTACTTCGCGAAATCAGGAAAATGGATACCTTTGATTGCCCAATCCATTGTTGGTCTGATTCCACTGTGGTCCTGTCTTGGTTGCGAGAGGAGCCATCCAAGTTCAACGTATTTGTCTCCAACAAAATCGCCGGAATTCAACAACTTACGAGGGGCATGGATTGGCGCTATGTGCCAACTGAGATGAACCCTGCTGACATTCTTTCAAAGGGAGCAGCGCCGCAGGATCTCTTGCATTCTAGGTTGTGGATGAATGGACCTACTTTCTTGCAAGGCGAACGAAGTTGCTGGCCTGAACGGTGCTCGCCAGAAATCAACCTTCCGGAAATTCGACACCGGGTATTGCTGTCATCTGAGCGTGCCGACATCTCGCTTTCGTTTAAGCACATCAACTCATTTGGAGTCATGCTGCGCATCTTCGACTACGTTCAGAAGTTCAGCAGTCGGACGAAGACACCGGACCTCTCGTCTGACGACCTTCGAAAGGGATCCCATTTGTTATGTCGCATCGTCCAACGGGCCCATCTGTATCCTGAGTACCGTACTCTGCAGAAAGGGAACTGCGTGCAGTCGTCCAGCAGTATCGCATCGCTTTCGCCTTTCATAGATGACTTTGGTCTAATACGTGTTGGCGGTCGCCTGCGGCACTCAACTCTCGGCTTCGATGCACGCCATCCAATCATTTTGCCCAGGGATCATCCACTGACGTTTGCCATCATCACACATTTTCATCGGAGACATCACCATGCGGGTCCGCAGTCGTTGCTTGGAGCAATTCGCTTACAGTTCTGGCCCATCGGCGGCCTGAAGACTGTGGCTCGTGCCTTGAGGAAATGCGTCATCTGTTGCAGATCCCGACCTCGTCTTGCTGAACACATCATGGCTGACCTACCGAAGGATCGAATACAGGATTCGCCTGCATTCAGTGTCACTGGAATTGACTATTGCGGTCCCTTCTACTACAAGCCAGATGGGCGCAATCGAACGCCCATGAAATGCTATATTAGCGTCTTCATCTGTTTTACCACAAAGGCAGTCTGGTTGGAATTGGTAAAGGATCGGTCAACTGCAGCTTTCTTGAGTGCCCTCAAACGCTTCGTCGCGACTCGCGGCATTCCCCGATGCATTTGGTCGGACAATGCCACCAACTTTGTGGGCGCAAGGAACGAGTTGGATGACCTTCGTCGGCTATTCATGAGCGAGAAGCATCGCGCTGAAGTCCATAATCACTGCCTCAACAACGGCTTCGATTGGAAGTTCATACCGCCCCGCTCGCCTCACTTCGGGGGCTTGTGGGAGGCAGCAGTGAAGATGGCCAAACAGCACTTCTATCGCTCCGTGGGATCGTCACTCTTTGGCTTCGACGAGCTGCGGACATTGGTCTGCCAAATCCAGGCGATAATCAATTCTCGTCCTCTTATTTCAATTTCAGAAAACCCTGAAGATCTTGGCGTCCTCACACCGGGACATTTCTTGATTGGTCGTCCGCTGATGGAGTTTCCCGAGCCAGACGTTACGGCTCTCAACTTCAATCGACTCGATCGTTGGCAACGAGTCACCTGTGCCCAGCAGATCTTTTGGAAGCGTTGGAGTGAGGAGTACTTGACTCTGCTCCAACAACGTGCCAAATGGCGCACGCCACAACCTCCGATCCAGATCAATGACGTCGTCTGTATCAAGGACGAAAACTTGCCGCCACTGAAGTGGCCATTAGCACGAGTGATCGAGGTCATCACTGGAGCCGATGGGCCGTGCGAGTTGCCATCCTGCGGACACCCTCTGGAACCACTCGTCGAGCTGTCAACAAGCTGTGCGTCCTTCCCGTTAAGGATTCTGTTAAAAGCCCTGGTCTTTCAACGGGTGGGAGTATGTTCGGAGCAGCAGCTGTCAGTAGCTCTTAAGAATTCCCATAATCTTAGTTATCTCTTAAGTTATTGTCGCTCATCTATTCTCACGCTCTCGGTGCATACGCACACACACTCATGTTCGCCGTGCGTAGTGCTTATATTGCAGTGCGTCGGTCAACTTGGGTACATTTCGTTAAAATTCGTCGTCAAACGCAGCAGCGCGCATCATTACATACCGGCCGTCAAAATTGTCTAACCGCGCTATAACGGTTTCTTCGATTTGCTACATACACTACTGTACACTGAAAACCACGAAGTTTACGGCCACGGCCTTTAATATTGAAAATAAACATAGAAAATAAACACAAACCCCAAACCCCAACAACGGAGTATAATTTTGTAAATGTGGAGTCAGAGTTGCCGAAAAAGCTCGGCAGCTTCCAACACAATAGTTTCCCTAGATTTTGCTAAAGCATTTGACAGAATAGGAATACATTCAATCCTAAATCAATTATCCGAATGGAAAGTTGGTCCCAAAATAATGAACTACATTAAAAATTTTATGACTAATCGAAAAATCACAGTACGTTCAGACGCAATTTACTCAAACTTTCTGACACTACAGAACGGCATCCCTCAAGGTTCGCCCCTGTCCGTCGTACTTTTTATTATTGCTTACAACAAATTATCGACTATGATAACACTACACCCAAATCTGAGCATCACTGCTTATGCAGATGATTTTAATTTGATTATTAAATTAAAAAATATAAAAAATATAACCATAAATCTTAAACCCGTATTCAAAACAATTACAAAAGTCGCGATACTTTTTGAACACACCTCGTATATGCTTGCATTTAGTCGTAGAGAGTTGTGCACCTGAATAATCGCACCAATTTGTAATTGTTTTGAATACGGGTTTAAGATTTATGGTTATATTTTTTATATTTTTTAATTTAATAATCAAATTAAAATCATCTGCATAAGCAGTGATGCTCAGATTTGGGTGTAGTGTTATCATAGTCGATAATTTGTTGTAAGCAATAATAAAAAGTACGACGGACAGGGGCGAACCTTGAGGGATGCCGTTCTGTAGTGTCAGAAAGTTTGAGTAAATTGCGTCTGAACGTACTGTGATTTTTCGATTAGTCATAAAATTTTTAATGTAGTTCATTATTTTGGGACCAACTTTCCATTCGGATAATTGATTTAGGATTGAATGTATTCCTATTCTGTCAAATGCTTTAGCAAAATCTAGGGAAACTATTGTGTTGGAAGCTGCCGAGCTTTTTCGGCAACTCTGACTCCACATTTACAAAATTATACTCCGTTGTTGGGGTTTGGGGTTTGTGTTTATTTTCTATGTTTATTTTCAATATTAAAGGCCGTGGCCGTAAACTTCGTGGTTTTCAGTGTACAGTAGTGTATGTAGCAAATCGAAGAAACCGTTATAGCGCGGTTAGACAATTTTGACGGCCGGTATGTAATGATGCGCGCTGCTGCGTTTGACGACGAATTTTAACGAAATGTACCCAAGTTGACCGACGCACTGCAATATAAGCACTACGCACGGCGAACATGAGTGTGTGTGCGTATGCACCGAGAGCGTGAGAATAGATGAGCGACAATAACTTAAGAGATAACTAAGATTATGGGAATTCTTAAGAGCTACTGACAGCTGCTGCTCCGAACATACTCCCACCCGTTGAAAGACCAGGGCTTTTAACAGAATCCTTAACGGGAAGGACGCACAGCTTGTTGACAGCTCGACGAGTGGTTCCAGAGGGTGTCCGCAGGATGGCAACTCGCACGGCCCCATCGGCTCCAGTGATGACCTCGATCACTCGTGCTAATGGCCACTTCAGTGGCGGCAAGTTTTCGTCCTTGATACAGACGACGTCATTGATCTGGATCGGAGGTTGTGGCGTGCGCCATTTGGCACGTTGTTGGAGCAGAGTCAAGTACTCCTCACTCCAACGCTTCCAAAAGATCTGCTGGGCACAGGTGACTCGTTGCCAACGATCGAGTCGATTGAAGTTGAGAGCCGTAACGTCTGGCTCGGGAAACTCCATCAGCGGACGACCAATCAAGAAATGTCCCGGTGTGAGGACGCCAAGATCTTCAGGGTTTTCTGAAATTGAAATAAGAGGACGAGAATTGATTATCGCCTGGATTTGGCAGACCAATGTCCGCAGCTCGTCGAAGCCAAAGAGTGACGATCCCACGGAGCGATAGAAGTGCTGTTTGGCCATCTTCACTGCTGCCTCCCACAAGCCCCCGAAGTGAGGCGAGCGGGGCGGTATGAACTTCCAATCGAAGCCGTTGTTGAGGCAGTGATTATGGACTTCAGCGCGATGCTTCTCGCTCATGAATAGCCGACGAAGGTCATCCAACTCGTTCCTTGCGCCCACAAAGTTGGTGGCATTGTCCGACCAAATGCATCGGGGAATGCCGCGAGTCGCGACGAAGCGTTTGAGGGCACTCAAGAAAGCTGCAGTTGACCGATCCTTTACCAATTCCAACCAGACTGCCTTTGTGGTAAAACAGATGAAGACGCTAATATAGCATTTCATGGGCGTTCGATTGCGCCCATCTGGCTTGTAGTAGAAGGGACCGCAATAGTCAATTCCAGTGACACTGAATGCAGGCGAATCCTGTATTCGATCCTTCGGTAGGTCAGCCATGATGTGTTCAGCAAGACGAGGTCGGGATCTGCAACAGATGACGCATTTCCTCAAGGCACGAGCCACAGTCTTCAGGCCGCCGATGGGCCAGAACTGTAAGCGAATTGCTCCAAGCAACGACTGCGGACCCGCATGGTGATGTCTCCGATGAAAATGTGTGATGATGGCAAACGTCAGTGGATGATCCCTGGGCAAAATGATTGGATGGCGTGCATCGAAGCCGAGAGTTGAGTGCCGCAGGCGACCGCCAACACGCATTAGACCAAAGTCATCTATGAAAGGCGAAAGCGATGCGATACTGCTGGACGACTGCACGCAGTTCCCTTTCTGCAGAGTACGGTACTCAGGATACAGATGGGCCCGTTGGACGATGCGACATAACAAATGGGATCCCTTTCGAAGGTCGTCAGACGAGAGGTCCGGTGTCTTCGTCCGACTGCTGAACTTCTGAACGTAGTCGAAGATGCGCAGCATGACTCCAAATGAGTTGATGTGCTTAAACGAAAGCGAGATGTCGGCACGCTCAGATGACAGCAATACCCGGTGTCGAATTTCCGGAAGGTTGATTTCTGGCGAGCACCGTTCAGGCCAGCAACTTCGTTCGCCTTGCAAGAAAGTAGGTCCATTCATCCACAACCTAGAATGCAAGAGATCCTGCGGCGCTGCTCCCTTTGAAAGAATGTCAGCAGGGTTCATCTCAGTTGGCACATAGCGCCAATCCATGCCCCTCGTAAGTTGTTGAATTCCGGCGATTTTGTTGGAGACAAATACGTTGAACTTGGATGGCTCCTCTCGCAACCAAGACAGGACCACAGTGGAATCAGACCAACAATGGATTGGGCAATCAAAGGTATCCATTTTCCTGATTTCGCGAAGTAAATTTGCTAATAGGAACGCTGCGCATAGCTCAAGCTTGGGAACCGTAAGGATTTTTAGTGGGGCAACCCTTGCCTTCGAACAAAGCAAGTGAACCTCAGCGGATGTATCTGTAAACGATCGAGCATAGATGCAAGCCCCATAGGCCTGGAGGCTGGCATCACAAAAGGCATGCAATTCAAACCTTGCCTTGGGTTGAAGTACATAGCGAGGAAATGTGGCGTGACCCACAGTGGCGAAGTCCATGCAAAACTCAGTCCAAACCGAGTCCAACGACTGAGGAAGGCTCTCATCCCAATGCAGCTTGTCTCTCCACATGCGCTGCATGATGATTTTCGCTCTGGTCAGAGTAGGTCCGATCAATCCATAGGGTCATAGCAGCGTGCAATGGTCGACAATACCGAACGCTTAGTGTGCTTGCCAACACCGATTTGTGGAGCAAATGTAAAAAGAAAGCAGTCCTTATGGGGCTCCCAAATGAGCCCAAGCGCCTTAGTTACATCACTGCCATCATTAAGCTTCAGAAAGCTTTCCCTTTCGGCCTCTGGGACTGTACAAAGCACCTCGAGAGAATTAGAGCACCATTTCCGCAATTGAAAATTGCCTCGAGCAAGAAGATCCGTGGTTTGATGCATAATATCCAGTACGTCCTCGACCGAATTTCCTCCAGATATCATGTCATCCACGTAGAAGTTCTGTAGAATGGTTTCCGACCCCAATGGATACGATGATGACTCATCCATGGCCAGCTGATGCATAGCTCGAATAGCTAAAAACGATGCAGGCTTAGTCCCATAGGTGACTGTGTTTAGCTTGAAGACCTGTATGTCATCGTCAAGAGAGTCCCGCCATAATATGCATTGGAGCATGGTGTCAGGCATTGAGACACGCACACACCTATACATTTTACCGATATCACCTGTAAGAGCAATGGAAAATGTACGAAACCGAATGAGTGTGTGAAATAGTTTGTCTTGAATGGTGGGACCTGACATGAGCAGATCGTTTAGCGAAAGACCAGATGTGGTGGCTGCCGAGCCGTCGAATACGACCCTCAGCTTTGTGGTGGAGCTGTCCTCTTTGATGACGCAGTGATGTGGCAAGAAATATTTGCACTTGTGCCTGTCTTCGTTTGGCACCAGCGACATATGATTGAGGGACAGGTACTCCTTCATGAATGCCGAATATTTTGCGTAGAGAGCTGGATTACGCACGAATTTGCGCTCCATGTTTTCCAGACGCCGCTTTGCCTGCAAATAGGAGTCGCCCAAGGACTCCAGACTTCGCTTTAAAGGCAAGCGGACTGAGTATTCCCCGGAGGGTAAGCGAGTGTGAGTGCTAACGAAATGTTCCTCGCAATGAAGCTCCTCCTTTGTTGCCCTAGCGATCGGCTCAAAGATGTGCTCCACTTCCCAAAATTGACGAACCAATTCATCGAGCCGAGTGCTGTGATTGATGTCATCCGAAGATTGGGTTGCGATGAACGACGAGAGAATGGGGGCCGAGTGCCCGCCACCAGATAGAATCCATCCACAATGGGTCTTCTGTAGCAATGGTAATCCAGGCGCCAGCTGAATTTGTCCCACACACAGCAGCTCGAAGAAGAGTCCGGCTCCGATGAGCAGATCAATCCGCTGCGGCTGGTAGAACGAAGGGTCAGCAAGCTGGATATGCGAAGGTATACGCCAATTAGCTGTGCTAATCGACGAGCGAGGTTGATGATCCGTAATCTTCTGCGCAACGACGGCTGTGATGCTAGTGGTGAACTCTGAAATCCGAGATTTCAGAACGAGATCCACCGAGATACCTTCTGTTGAGAAGCTAGCATCGCCTATGCCAGAGACTGCGGTGTGCGATTTAGTTTTTCGAAGTTTGAGATGATTAGCTAGACGACTTGTTACGAAATGCAATTGAGATCCAGAGTCCAAAAGTGCCCGACAAGGGACGAAAGTTCCAGAGCTGTTTTTGACGAGAACGACGACAGTGGCTAATAACACAGCATCAGACGGACTTTGGGATATGAGGGCTTGCGGCATTGGGGGTGACAACGCAACCATGGCGGTATGGCTTGGCTGTGCTTGCGAGGCTTCATTCGGGGAAACGAATTGAACGGTCTCTGATGAACGACCGAAATGCAAAAGGGAGTGGTGCTTCAATCGGCAGGTACGGCAGGGACCTGATCGGCAATCTTTCACGTGATGGCCCCTTCGTAGGCAATTCACGCATAAGCCTAACCTCCTTGATTCCTTGTGGCGCTCATCCGGCGATAGACCCTTAAAACGCTCGCAATTTGCAATTGTGTGGCTCGAGCCATCACACAACGCACAAGAAACCGGAGCGCTCGATGCTACGAACGTTTTTCTGTGATTCGTACTCACGGTTTTTTCACGCTTGCCAACCTGACCATCTTGCCCTTGCATGGCGTGCTGAATGCCCTCAAGGGTGCGACATCTGTTCTCCAGAAAAGTTGACAATTTTTCCCAGGATGGAAGACCTTGGTTAGACGAGACTTCTTCCCATTTGGTTTGCGTTGCCCTGTCCAAATTCCGCCAGATTGCATAGACGATTATAGCGTCTGCAATTTCCTCCTTTGATCCCAGCGCTTGCAACGCGCGAAGATGTGAGGTGGCGGCATCCACAAACGCCCACAACTTGCCCACTGATGAGTCGCCACGAGTCAGCCCAAATACCGCTCTGATGTGTGCCTGTAGGATGAGACGTTTGTTAGAAAATCTAGCCTTTAAAATGTCTAAAGCTGTGTGATAGTTATCCTCGGTCATCTCCAACGAACTGATGGTGTCCAGGGCCACTCCGCTCAAACAGGACCGCAAGTGCTGTAGCTTCTCGATAGAAGTAAGCTCCGCTTCACTATCGATGACCGCTGTGAACATAGAGTAGAAACTGGTCCACTCCGTATATTCTCCACTGAACTTGGGCAGTTGCAGTTGTGGCAGGCGCGATCGATTTGCCATGTATATCAGGGATTGGGATTCGTTTGGAACGTCGAGCAATGCGCACGCTGAGAACGCTTGCCCAACTCCCGCTCTAGAATCGTCTCAAGTTGCAGCACGGCAGAATCAAACTGCCCCGGCAGTTCACTACTAATAGCTCGGAAATCCTGCTCCTCCAATCGGTCATGTGCGACGACAAAATTAGCTTTCAGCTCCGTCAGGGTCCTCAACACCCCTCGCAGGTCGTATTCATCCATTTGGCGCAGCTTTCCGACGTCCAATTGGGTAACGAGCCTCTGAAGTCGGTCGAAGATGGCCTTTGTCTTGAGACTCAAGAATTCAATCCGGCTAATAGTTGGATCAGCGCTGGCCAATACTTCTCCAGACGGAACGCCAATCGAAGGTGTGTCATCCGAGGCGGACCCGATATTTAAATTGTCGTCACTCATTTTAACTATGTATGTAGAACTTTAAATGTTTTATATTTCCCGCTAATATGTATAAGTATGCACTGCACCGGCACAGAGAGGTTAAAGCGAAGACCGATAATGCGACGAGGCGACGACCGAAACCAACAGTTATGAACAAGCGAACGATCGAGAATTTACTCTGATTTCGAGTTCGAAATTCCAGAGAGAGGTCAATGCAGCCGCTCGCGAGCGCTGGCTGAAGCAATCGACGAAAGAAGAGACGAAAATATAACGGCTTAAACTCTATGCAGCCGGTCTCGACAGTGCGCTGGGCAGGCTGAAGCAGACGGTGAAAGAGAATGCGAAAACGAATAGCGGGCCGTTAGAACTGTCACGGTCGGCCACAACGACTTTTGGTTCGCTACTTTTTCGACAAATGTTTAGTTAAACCTTCGACACAAGTTTAACTATATGTTTGAACACTTTTTCCACACGATAAGCTCACGGGATCACGTCGGGGTCACCAAAATGTTGGAAGCTGCCGAGCTTTTTCGGCAACTCTGACTCCACATTTACAAAATTATACTCCGTTGTTGGGGTTTGGGGTTTGTGTTTATTTTCTATGTTTATTTTCAATATTAAAGGCCGTGGCCGTAAACTTCGTGGTTTTCAGTGTACAGTAGTGTATGTAGCAAATCGAAGAAACCGTTATAGCGCGGTTAGACAATTTTGACGGCCGGTATGTAATGATGCGCGCTGCTGCGTTTGACGACGAATTTTAACGAAATGTACCCAAGTTGACCGACGCACTGCAATATAAGCACTACGCACGGCGAACATGAGTGTGTGTGCGTATGCACCGAGAGCGTGAGAATAGATGAGCGACAATAACTTAAGAGATAACTAAGATTATGGGAATTCTTAAGAGCTACTGACAGCTGCTGCTCCGAACATATTGAAATATGATTTTTCCTAGAGATGGATCTAGCTACTTGGTGATCAACTTGCAGAAGATTATCCATGGTAGATTTTCCCTTTTTGAATCCGGTTTGACTAGTATGAATGAGTTTTTCATTTGTGAGAAACCACCATAGTCGTTTTGCAATTATTTTATCTAGGACTTTAGATAAGCATGTGTTGAGTGAAATTGGGCGATATGAGTTAAGAGATGTTTTTTCACTATTAAGCTTTAATATTGGGATTATTATGCTGGTTTTGTACGCTTGTGGAATAAAATTATTTAAAATTTTATTTTGAAGGTGGATAATTCTTTGTTTCATTTTTGAATCTGTGTTTTTGATCATGCAGTAACTTACTCGATCTAGCCCGGGTGTGTTTCCTTTTAAGGAGCTTAAAGCGGCTGTGAATTCCAAAGGGGTTATTTCTTTTTCAATTTGTAGAGCTTTTTTCCTTGGAATGTAAGTGTTATGTATAACAGATGATAGAGATTTATATTTTGCGGATGTACATGTGTCAGAAAAATTGGAATCTGCTGAGTTTTTTGAAAAGTTTGTGCACATCAAGTTTGCAATTTCTGATTTATTTGTGGTATATTGATCGGTTGTTGCATTATAAATTGAATGAATATTTTTAATAGGGTTAAGACCGCAAAAGCGTCTTATATTGTGCCAAATTTTTCTTGTTGGTGTGTCTGGTGAAATTTCGGCTGTAAATTTGCGTGTGCTTTCTGTTTTAGCTGTTTTTAGATTTCTTCTGAAATGTGCGTTTTTTATTTTGTATTCTATAATGTTTGCCAATGTTATTTGCTTTTTCAGCTTACGCCAGGCCTGTATTTTGTCAGTGCGTAATTTTTGTAAGTCTTTGTTCCACCACGGAACGTTAGGTGTGTCTTTTTTTGGAAAGGTTTGAGGGATGGAAAAGTGTGCACTAGATAAAATTATTTGATGAATTGCTGCTGCTTCTCTATTAATGTTGGTGGTTTTTTTAATTACATCTGAATATGATGCTGTTAGTTTAGAAAACATGTTCCAATTTGCTTTTTCTGTGATAAAGTGTGATTTGTGTGTAATTTTTTGGGTATTATTTGATTTTGATGGAAATAGAGTTGTGATTATAGGTAGATGATCACTACCATAAAGGTCCTCTTAAATTTCCAAGTACTGTCAATTTGCAAAATTGGACTGCAAAAAGTAAGATCAATATTAGTTAATGAGTTGTGGGTGCTGAGATGAGTTGGCGAACCGTCGTTAAGAATTATATATTGCGATTGTGTTATAAATTGTTCTAAAATTTTTCCTCTCTTATTGTTTGAGCTAGATCCCCATCTTCTGTGCCAACTATTAAAATCGCCAGTAATTAAGGTTGGTACATTTGAGGTTTCGAGAACTAACTCTAGGTTAGATTGTGTAAATGTTTGGTTAGGTGCAATGTAGGCAGAAATTATTCGCATTTTATTTTTAGTTAAAATTTCTATGCAGACTGCATCAAATTTGTCACTAAGAGATATTTGTCGTGTTTGTATGGACTTGTGTGTTAATAGTGCAACTCCACCGTATGAAGCCGATGAGTTTTTTCCTATTATTGAGTAATTAATAGGGATAGGAATTGAAACGGTATTAAATAGGTGAGTTTCTTGGAGTGCTATAACATGTGGTTGATGCTTTTTTATGAGAGATTGTAGTTCGCTGTAATTACACTGTGATAGTTTTTTAAAAAAAAAAAAAAAGACATGACCAAACTCGACGGTTTCCCCCTATTTCGGGTCCTACGAATCGAACTGCATCATTAGTTTTTTGAGTTACAATCATGGTTTCATACAAAATTTTTTGTTGAAGTTTTTCATCCAAGTGGCCCATTGTAAGAGAAAGGCACATTTTTCTTCGGTCTCTAATATTTGTAATGTTGACTTTTTTGGTAAACTTTCTTTGGCAAAGCTTCTCAGAATAAATCCGTCTTTAAGTTCTTAGAAGACTGTAAGCCCCAAAATCAATGTTTTGGGTGTCCTTATAGCCAATATGTCGAAGAAACTGAAATATAACCCATTTTTTTTAATGTTTTTTCCCTCACGTTTCGTCAATATTTTAATTTACCCTTTGATACTTATACATTAAGTGACATCTTGTAATAGTAAGAAACTAAAGCAAAGACAACGTTTGGCGACTCATCAGTGGGCAAGTTGCGGGCGTTTGTGGATGCCGCCACCTCACATCTTCGCGCGTTGCAAGCGCTGGGATCAAAGGAGGAAATTGCAGACGCTATAATCGTCTATGCAATCTGGCGGAATTTGGACAGGGCAACGCAAACCAAATGGGAAGAAGTCTCGTCTAACCAAGGTCTTCCATCCTGGGAAAAATTGTCAACTTTTCTGGAGAACAGATGTCGCACCCTTGAGGGCATTCAGCACGCCATGCAAGGGCAAGATGGTCAGGTTGGCAAGCGTGAAAAAACCGTGAGTACGAATCACAGAAAAACGTTCGTAGCATCGAGCGCTCCGGTTTCTTGTGCGTTGTGTGATGGCTCGAGCCACACAATTGCAAATTGCGAGCGTTTTAAGGGTCTATCGCCGGATGAGCGCCACAAGGAATCAAGGAGGTTAGGCTTATGCGTGAATTGCCTACGAAGGGGCCATCACGTGAAAGATTGCCGATCAGGTCCCTGCCGTACCTGCCGATTGAAGCACCACTCCCTTTTGCATTTCGGTCGTTCATCAGAGACCGTTCAATTCGTTTCCCCGAATGAAGCCTCGCAAGCACAGCCAAGCCATACCGCCATGGTTGCGTTGTCACCCCCAATGCCGCAAGCCCTCATATCCCAAAGTCCGTCTGATGCTGTGTTATTAGCCACTGTCGTCGTTCTCGTCAAAAACAGCTCTGGAACTTTCGTCCCTTGTCGGGCACTTTTGGACTCTGGATCTCAATTGCATTTCGTAACAAGTCGTCTAGCTAATCATCTCAAACTTCGAAAAACTAAATCGCACACCGCAGTCTCTGGCATAGGCGATGCTAGCTTCTCAACAGAAGGTATCTCGGTGGATCTCGTTCTGAAATCTCGGATTTCAGAGTTCACCACTAGCATCACAGCCGTCGTTGCGCAGAAGATTACGGATCATCAACCTCGCTCGTCGATTAGCACAGCTAATTGGCGTATACCTTCGCATATCCAGCTTGCTGACCCTTCGTTCTACCAGCCGCAGCGGATTGATCTGCTCATCGGAGCCGGACTCTTCTTCGAGCTGCTGTGTGTGGGACAAATTCAGCTGGCGCCTGGATTACCATTGCTACAGAAGACCCATTGTGGATGGATTCTATCTGGTGGCGGGCACTCGGCCCCCATTCTCTCGTCGTTCATCGCAACCCAATCTTCGGATGACATCAATCACAGCACTCGGCTCGATGAATTGGTTCGTCAATTTTGGGAAGTGGAGCACATCTTTGAGCCGATCGCTAGGGCAACAAAGGAGGAGCTTCATTGCGAGGAACATTTCGTTAGCACTCACACTCGCTTACCCTCCGGGGAATACTCAGTCCGCTTGCCTTTAAAGCGAAGTCTGGAGTCCTTGGGCGACTCCTATTTGCAGGAAAAGCGGCGTCTGGAAAACATGGAGCGCAAATTCGTGCGTAATCCAGCTCTCTACGCAAAATATTCGGCATTCATGAAGGAGTACCTGTCCCTCAATCATATGTCGCTGGTGCCAAACGAAGACAGGCACAAGTGCAAATATTTCTTGCCACATCACTGCGTCATCAAAGAGGACAGCTCCACCACAAAGCTGAGGGTCGTATTCGACGGCTCGGCAGCCACCACATCTGGTCTTTCGCTAAACGATCTGCTCATGTCAGGTCCCACCATTCAAGACAAACTATTTCACACACTCATTCGGTTTCGTACATTTTCCATTGCTCTTACAGGTGATATCGGTAAAATGTATAGGTGTGTGCGTGTCTCAATGCCTGACACCATGCTCCAATGCATATTATGGCGGGACTTTCTTGACGATGACATACAGGTCTTCAAGCTAAACACAGTCACCTATGGGACTAAGCCTGCATCGTTTTTAGCTATTCGAGCTATGCATCAGCTGGCCATGGATGAGTCATCATCGTATCCATTGGGGTCGGAAACCATTCTACAGAACTTCTACGTGGATGACATGATATCTGGAGGAAATTCGGTCGAGGACGTACTGGATATTATGCATCAAACCACGGATCTTCTTGCTCGAGGCAATTTTCAATTGCGGAAATGGTGCTCTAATTCTCTCGAGGTGCTTTGTACAGTCCCAGAGGCCGAAAGGGAAAGCTTTCTGAAGCTTAATGATGGCAGTGATGTAACTAAGGCGCTTGGGCTCATTTGGGAGCCCCATAAGGACTGCTTTCTTTTTACATTTGCTCCACAAATCGGTGTTGGCAAGCACACTAAGCGTTCGGTATTGTCGACCATTGCACGCTGCTATGACCCTATGGGATTGATCGGACCTACTCTGACCAGAGCGAAAATCATCATGCAGCGCATGTGGAGAGACAAGCTGCATTGGGATGAGAGCCTTCCTCAGTCGTTGGACTCGGTTTGGACTGAGTTTTGCATGGACTTCGCCACTGTGGGTCACGCCACATTTCCTCGCTATGTACTTCAACCCAAGGCAAGGTTTGAATTGCATGCCTTTTGTGATGCCAGCCTCCAGGCCTATGGGGCTTGCATCTATGCTCGATCGTTTACAGATACATCCGCTGAGGTTCACTTGCTTTGTTCGAAGGCAAGGGTTGCCCCACTAAAAATCCTTACGGTTCCCAAGCTTGAGCTATGCGCAGCGTTCCTATTAGCAAATTTACTTCGCGAAATCAGGAAAATGGATACCTTTGATTGCCCAATCCATTGTTGGTCTGATTCCACTGTGGTCCTGTCTTGGTTGCGAGAGGAGCCATCCAAGTTCAACGTATTTGTCTCCAACAAAATCGCCGGAATTCAACAACTTACGAGGGGCATGGATTGGCGCTATGTGCCAACTGAGATGAACCCTGCTGACATTCTTTCAAAGGGAGCAGCGCCGCAGGATCTCTTGCATTCTAGGTTGTGGATGAATGGACCTACTTTCTTGCAAGGCGAACGAAGTTGCTGGCCTGAACGGTGCTCGCCAGAAATCAACCTTCCGGAAATTCGACACCGGGTATTGCTGTCATCTGAGCGTGCCGACATCTCGCTTTCGTTTAAGCACATCAACTCATTTGGAGTCATGCTGCGCATCTTCGACTACGTTCAGAAGTTCAGCAGTCGGACGAAGACACCGGACCTCTCGTCTGACGACCTTCGAAAGGGATCCCATTTGTTATGTCGCATCGTCCAACGGGCCCATCTGTATCCTGAGTACCGTACTCTGCAGAAAGGGAACTGCGTGCAGTCGTCCAGCAGTATCGCATCGCTTTCGCCTTTCATAGATGACTTTGGTCTAATACGTGTTGGCGGTCGCCTGCGGCACTCAACTCTCGGCTTCGATGCACGCCATCCAATCATTTTGCCCAGGGATCATCCACTGACGTTTGCCATCATCACACATTTTCATCGGAGACATCACCATGCGGGTCCGCAGTCGTTGCTTGGAGCAATTCGCTTACAGTTCTGGCCCATCGGCGGCCTGAAGACTGTGGCTCGTGCCTTGAGGAAATGCGTCATCTGTTGCAGATCCCGACCTCGTCTTGCTGAACACATCATGGCTGACCTACCGAAGGATCGAATACAGGATTCGCCTGCATTCAGTGTCACTGGAATTGACTATTGCGGTCCCTTCTACTACAAGCCAGATGGGCGCAATCGAACGCCCATGAAATGCTATATTAGCGTCTTCATCTGTTTTACCACAAAGGCAGTCTGGTTGGAATTGGTAAAGGATCGGTCAACTGCAGCTTTCTTGAGTGCCCTCAAACGCTTCGTCGCGACTCGCGGCATTCCCGATGCATTTGGTCGGACAATGCCACCAACTTTGTGGGCGCAAGGAACGAGTTGGATGACCTTCGTCGGCTATTCATGAGCGAGAAGCATCGCGCTGAAGTCCATAATCACTGCCTCAACAACGGCTTCGATTGGAAGTTCATACCGCCCCGCTCGCCTCACTTCGGGGGCTTGTGGGAGGCAGCAGTGAAGATGGCCAAACAGCACTTCTATCGCTCCGTGGGATCGTCACTCTTTGGCTTCGACGAGCTGCGGACATTGGTCTGCCAAATCCAGGCGATAATCAATTCTCGTCCTCTTATTTCAATTTCAGAAAACCCTGAAGATCTTGGCGTCCTCACACCGGGACATTTCTTGATTGGTCGTCCGCTGATGGAGTTTCCCGAGCCAGACGTTACGGCTCTCAACTTCAATCGACTCGATCGTTGGCAACGAGTCACCTGTGCCCAGCAGATCTTTTGGAAGCGTTGGAGTGAGGAGTACTTGACTCTGCTCCAACAACGTGCCAAATGGCGCACGCCACAACCTCCGATCCAGATCAATGACGTCGTCTGTATCAAGGACGAAAACTTGCCGCCACTGAAGTGGCCATTAGCACGAGTGATCGAGGTCATCACTGGAGCCGATGGGGCCGTGCGAGTTGCCATCCTGCGGACACCCTCTGGAACCACTCGTCGAGCTGTCAACAAGCTGTGCGTCCTTCCCGTTAAGGATTCTGTTAAAAGCCCTGGTCTTTCAACGGGTGGGAGTATGTTCGGAGCAGCAGCTGTCAGTAGCTCTTAAGAATTCCCATAATCTTAGTTATCTCTTAAGTTATTGTCGCTCATCTATTCTCACGCTCTCGGTGCATACGCACACACACTCATGTTCGCCGTGCGTAGTGCTTATATTGCAGTGCGTCGGTCAACTTGGGTACATTTCGTTAAAATTCGTCGTCAAACGCAGCAGCGCGCATCATTACATACCGGCCGTCAAAATTGTCTAACCGCGCTATAACGGTTTCTTCGATTTGCTACATACACTACTGTACACTGAAAACCACGAAGTTTACGGCCACGGCCTTTAATATTGAAAATAAACATAGAAAATAAACACAAACCCCAAACCCCAACAACGGAGTATAATTTTGTAAATGTGGAGTCAGAGTTGCCGAAAAAGCTCGGCAGCTTCCAACACAATAGTTTCCCTAGATTTTGCTAAAGCATTTGACAGAATAGGAATACATTCAATCCTAAATCAATTATCCGAATGGAAAGTTGGTCCCAAAATAATGAACTACATTAAAAATTTTATGACTAATCGAAAAATCACAGTACGTTCAGACGCAATTTACTCAAACTTTCTGACACTACAGAACGGCATCCCTCAAGGTTCGCCCCTGTCCGTCGTACTTTTTATTATTGCTTACAACAAATTATCGACTATGATAACACTACACCCAAATCTGAGCATCACTGCTTATGCAGATGATTTTAATTTGATTATTAAATTAAAAAATATAAAAAATATAACCATAAATCTTAAACCCGTATTCAAAACAATTACAAATTGGTGCGATTATTCAGGTGCACAACTCTCTACGACTAAATGCAAGCATATACGAGGTGTGTTCAAAAAGTATCGCGACTTTTGTGTTTTTTCAAATATTATTTATTTATTCATGAATATCTATTTTGTCCCCTTCAAAGTAATCCCCATGAGATATTATACACTTGTGCCAACGGTTTTTCCAATCTTCGAAGCACTTCAAAAAATCATTTTTTCTTATCTTGTTCAGCTCCTCCTTCGATGCCGTCTTTATCTCGTCAAGCGTAGCGTAACGTCGTCCTTTCATGGGCCTCTTCAGTTTAGGGAACAAGAAAAAGTCACAGGGGCCAGATCTGGGGAATACGGTGGCTGCGGCATCATTAGTGTATTGTTTTTGGCCAAATAGTCGCGCACAAGCAACGATGTGTGAGCAGGGGCGTTATCGTGGTGCAAAAGCCAATTTTTGGCTCATCTTCTCGGCCTTCTGAGAACATTTTGTACCACCGATAAACGTTGCTTCGGTCCAAGGTAGCTTCTCCGTATGCCACAGTCAACATTCGGAATGCATCAGCGCACTTAATTTCGTTTTTCACACAAAATTTGATACAGGTTCTTTGATCCATTTTTTTGAATAGGTAAAAATCGAAGACGATCCAAAACACGTGCAAGCAAAGCAGCTGTCAACAATTAAGTGAACATTCAAAATGGCCGAGCTTTTCGGCATAAGTGAGAGACATGAGTACCAACATAACGTCACAAAAAAATCGAAAATCGAATATACGTAACCCGCGAAAATTCAAAAGTCGCGATACTTTTTGAACACACCTCGTACACATCTGCAGAAAGCACAATTGCAAATGCACCGTAACGACCGGAAATCTCCAAATAGAAAATGTCAACACACTGAAAATATTGGGCCTAATTTTTAACAACAAGTATAGATGGAAAAATCATGTCGAGCAACTGAGCCTCTCACTCAAATCAAAATTAAGCATAATCAAATGTCTGGCGAGCCCCAGATTCAATTGTAATACTACAACGCTTATTAACGTCTCGAAAGCAATTTTATCATCGAAAGCTGACTACGGACTTCCCATCTACGGGTCATGTCCAAAAAGCACTCTCCGTCCAATACAATCAACACTTAATACAGCCTTCAGAATTTCTCTGGGTGCGTTTCGGACAACCCCCACAAAAAACATACATTTCGAATCTCAAACAAGTTCAATTGGAGACAGACATCAACTTCTCACAGCCAAACTATTCAAATCGATTATCAACTCAAAAAATTCGCCCATGCACAATATAATAAAAAATTACAAGCCTCCAAAAAACAATAAACTCAAATCGGCAATTGACAGAACAATTCAGACATGCCAAATACAACATATACCATACCTTCCAATAAAAAGTATAACACAAAAACTACCCCAATGGAATCTTAATAAAATCACAATAGACACATCCTTAAATATTTTCAAAAAAGACTCCACAACTCCAAACATTTTTCGCTCTAGCTTTATAAAAATAAAAAAAAAATAACTCGTATCGTAAATTTATATACACGGACGGATCACAATCAAACGGAATCACCTCATTTGCAATCACCACGGAAACACACATCATAAAACCGGCATCCTACCACACTACTCAACAGTATTTTCCGCAGAAATCATTGCGATATGTGAAGCCCTTTATTCACTAAAGCATCGAAAAGGAAAATATTGCATTTGCTCTGACTCACTTTCTGCCCTAGACGCCATAGCCAACATAAACAATTCCGAACATTACCCCTGCACAGCAAGAAACATAATTACCGAAACTTATCCCAAATTTAAGCTTCTTTGGATACCTGGCCATGTAGGCATCAATGGAAATGAATTAGCAGATAAAACAGCGAAGGACTCCACGAGGCAACCTCTCATCATAACAGAAAACTACAATTCACAAGACATTATGAAATTTATAAAAAAACGTATCTTAACAAACTACAAACTAATTTCCACGAAACATCGAACTGGTACCAATACATAAACCCAAAACTCAATAGCTACCACTTATTTAAAAATACAAAAACATCTCGACTTGACCAAATAAAAATAACTCGACTTAGACTGGGTCACTCAAACATTAGTCATCACCATTACATTGACAAAACAACAAATATCTGCAACCTCTGCAACACAAATGCTCAAATATCCATTGAACATATTTTGAACAACTGTCCATCCATAAAATCCCATAGACTTTCAATATTTGCCAATAATAATCCTTTACAAGCCTTAGCTAACCCATGTCCTGTAAACATAGACAACCTTCTTTCCTTCTTAAAAAAATCTAACATATACCACTCAATATAAACTAGATGTAAACAAACAATAACCTACAGTTATATTTAAGACTCTTTAAAATTTAGATAATTATAGCAATACTATAAAAAGACGTTAAAATACTAAATTAAGACATTATCCCCAAAGGGACTGAAGGCCTTAAGCTGCCAATTGTTCCGTTAAACCACACTAGCTTGTAATTTTATTATTACCTGTTAGATTTATATAAATAAATAAAATAATAATACCATATCTACCAGATTGCCGAATATGGATCAGGTCGAATTAATATCATGGCCAGAAGAAACAAATTAAATTTCAGTGGCTACGCAACGCCTGCCAAGCGCTGACTCATTCCCTCTCTCTCTGTCGCAAACACTTGTACGTCTCAAATATGTAGTTATACATGTCATGTAGAAATTTAGAAGCAGATGTAAAAAGCATATGCAAACAAAATTGAAAACATGTATAATATTCCAAAAATGATTTGACGTCATTTTTTTAAATATTATTTTTTGCCCAAAATTTAATTTGTCCCTTTTGCGAACATATAATAAATTGCATAAATCGCAAGCTCATATATGTATGTATGTATACATATACTGACTGAGTACCGGGTATAAGGTAGAGCCGCGGCCTTTGCCGCGGCTCACAACGTTCCCCCTCGTTACATATATAATAAACACAACATTTTGCAATGCACAAAGTGAACGCAACCCCACCTGACTCCATTCACAATCTTTTAATGGATTTGTGCAATGAGATAAGAGCGCAGAAGTCAGAGGTTTCAGGTTTGAAAGTAGAGGTGCAGAATATAACAGACAGCAATACACGCTCAATTACAATTACAATTACAATTACAAAATTGATTCAAGAGGTTATTGCTGTCAAGCTTGAAAACCGAAACCTCCACATTGACGCTGACACGCTGACCCGAGGAGCTTCCTGAGCTTGAAATTCTTCCCTTCGCCGCTATAAATAATATAATGCTGTTCGATGAGGAAATACCGCAGAATGATGAGATACTAAAAAATTTGTAAATATTATTTTGATATATGTCATCAAATATGGAAATTAATTAGAGAAATTCTGAGAAAAAATGTATAGCGGAAACTGGGGGAGATAGCCAAACGCAATTTTTACGAGCAGCCATACGAAAAGTATTCTCCGACAAAGTGGCTTCCGAGTTTAGCTGGAAAGATACAGTCCGTAAGCCAAGTGCCGGAATATGCTTTCTGGTTGCATAATTAAAAGTAAGTATACACTATCATTATTAGGAAAAATTTGTTCTAATAGATATTTGCCACAACAAATATAAAAGCACGAAAAAGGAAATGAATTCGGTGTTACAGAAAGATTTTGTTCACGCCAAGGATAGGCTCACAAAAATAAAAATAAAATTATAATTTAGGTACAACTAATATTATTAAATCCAAAAAATTACTACTTCTTGGTTTTGTAAGAAATATTAATATTAAGTAAATTGTTAATGAAAGGATTTATAAAAACAATTTAAAAAATTTGAAAACGTGTTTATTGTAACTTTCACTGGAAGAAAAGGAATATTTAAAGCATGCACGATTTATGCGCGACTTTAAAACGACTCACGTGCATGCTCAAAATATTCCAAAATATTCAAAATGATTCCATGCACGAAATGTATGGAAATCAAAAACTGAATGTTCAAACCCTCGTTGGGTAAAAAAAATTTAAAGTAAAAATTGCGTAATTTATAATAACATTAACCTTAGCATGTAGGTTTGGTTAGTTTGGATGGCGAATCTCCAATTGTTAAGCGATGGACAAAGATCTCAGGAGTAATGAATTCACGTAATTCAATGATAAAGTAAATGCATATGTGCTTTTTTCACATGCACAGACATACAAATGTATGTGATTGCAAATGAGAATTTGCGTATCTTATGATTACAATTAAATATATATATTGTTTCTATATCATAGGAACATCAAAAGAAAACTGTGAGGCCGGACCTGCGAAAATTAAACGTGAATGCTCCAATTTTTGGCAGCATTTTAAACGATCGATCGATAAGCAAAGCGGAATTTTCAATTAGGGCGGAAAATGTCTGCAAACAGAAGGTAACACGACGAATCTAATGAATCACTCAAAGCGAATCCATCCAAATAATGCTAACAAAAAGCCTGCACCAACGTTATTAAATGCATTCTTGGTAAGAGAAGTTCCGTATAACTCCGGATCGAAACGTAAGGCACTTGATAGACGCGTAGTGCAAATGATAGCCATGGACATGCAGCCTTTCAGTGTTGTAAATTATCGGGGACTACGAGAAATGGACCCCCGCTACAAAATGCCAAGTAAAACGTATCTCCGGAACGTCGCAATTCCAAAGGCTTATGAAGATCTGAAATCTAAACTTAAATCTGTCTTAGATTCCGTTATCAATGTGGCAATAATAACCGATGGGTGGACGTCTAGATCAAATGAAGGTTACTTAACCGTTGATGAGAATCCGATGAGATCTATCAGACATCTATATCTATCGATAGATATCGCTAAAATCAACAACCGTAACTTGTCATTAAATTAATTCTAAATTCGAGCTTAATTCAGCCGTACTCTCAACAACAACTTTATTATCGGAAACTAGCCACACGGCTGCCAACATCGCAGACTCAATTCGAGTGGTCTTAGCAGAGTAGGGTCTAATGGCAGACAATGACGCCTCAATGAAAAGAGCGGGCGTGCTGCCCGCATTTCCCTTGTTTTGCTCACACAGTCAACTTGCTGGTTCAAGATGTGCCAAAATTGGATATTCTTCAACCCATTTTGGCAAAATTTAAAGCAATCGTGACGTTTATGAAACGCAGCTCTACTGCAATGGCAAAATCCAGACAGGCACAGGATGTTGAACAGCCCGTGGGACTGCCTTGGAGGCCAGGGCCTTGCGTTATCGCTACGGCTCGTAGGACTACGGAGTCTCTGGCGATACTGGGCTGCGTATTGACTCGGGGTTATCGCTACACGCTGTCGGGACTGGTTGAACCATGCGTTTTCGCGACAGCTCGTAGGACATGGAGTTTCTACCAGGGATCTGGTCGTACGTTAACGTGGCTATCACTAACTACCGGGGGATGCTGCTGAAACGTGCGTGATCGCGACGATTCGTACAGCGGTGAGGTTTCTAGTGAGGATCGTCCGTGCGTGGTCGCGACGGTCGCTAGCTACGCAAGGATATTACTGAGACGTGCGTGGTCGCGACGACTCATAGAATTACGGGTTTCTAGAGGGAATTGGCTGTGCGTGATCGCGACAGTCCCTAACTACGGGAGGATAGTACTGAGACGACTCGTAAGGGTTCGGGGCTTCTAGGGGTTCGGGGCTTCTAGAGGGAATTGGCTCTGCGTGATCGCGACAGTCCCTAACTACGGGAGGATACTACTGAGACGTGCGTGATCGCGACGACTCGTAAGGTTACGGGATTTCTAAGGGAGGGGGGAATTGGGGATAAAGGGTAATGTGTGTTTGCGGATGAATGAATAAAAGACTCCACAGTACTGTATTTTTGTTCAGAATTTTTATTAAATGAAACGACTCTCGCTGGTTTCCCTAGCTGCACCACGTGGAAAGCTAGACTTACTTGGATCAATCGACGCGGTTGAGGAAAAGTGGGGTCTGTTGGCTACCGACGATGGTGACTGTATAGCTATAGACACAGAGCGGCACGAAATAGTCGGTCCGTACACTAGGGTAATGCGTAGACCGTGGGAAGAGAGGGCGAGTTGTACGATTTAAGCTGGGGCTACTCGAGACACGTGTGAGATTACGATAGTCGGAGGTTTTTGTTTCTTGCGTGCGCGTTGTTTCGTGGTCTGTCGGCAAATGTATCTCTGTCTCCCTTTTGGGTGCCTTCTCGCCCCCGCTATCGATCTCTTTTTCCTTTTCTGATCGATAGTGTTCGGTGTGGCCACCCCGTTTTTGACTATCGACTCATTTTTGCGTTGGATGGCCTTCATTGGCGGGTGTATTTGAAAAACGTGACTTATCGCTAACTTAAATCTACGTAAATGATAATAATAATAATAATTGCGGAATGATGATGTTAATATTAAACATAAGAAAAAGAAAAATCAGAGGATGGTAGCGATGTATGCCTCCAGTGGCGGTGAATATGTCGTGACTTTATCTACACGATGTAGATCGGTTTGTCGATGATTGGGATCTTGTAAAGCCCCATCGGGTCTTTACAGGGTTAAAGGCCCACCTTGGGCATTGGACATTGTCACGTGGTTACATTGAACTAAGTTCAAGTTTGGGCTTGAACTTGGCACGGAGTTCTGATCGCCAAAACAGTGATTATTACGGATATCTACCCGTCGGTCAACCGTAGGAGACCGTCTTAGAAATTCTGCGGAGAAGGCCGGAAGGGGATTGCATTGGTTGACTCGAGAGCCCGCGTCTCCTACCCTTTGGATAGGTACTCTAGACACCTGACTCGAAAAGGATGCAACTTGTGGGGCTCTCTGAACGGCCGTATCAGACACTGGCCCAGAGACACTGGCACCCAACCGAAAACTGTTTCTTGCCCGAGGAGAGAGCCACATATGTTCGTCTGTAATCCGCTTAGCAGTACGGATGGTAGAATGTCAGCGACAATCAGGACATCGATTGGTGAGCTCTCAAAAAATGTAGGATCCGCCAACGGAAGGCTAGGCAAGTCTCTCAGCAAAATTTGAGAGATCGGATGCGAGGGAATATTCGCTGCTACCTCCGGAATAACGTAAGCTGTAACGTTTAATTGTAAACCCGACTTAGTCGGAGAGCGGATGGAAAAATTGCAGAGCTTCTTCGACTGAGCGGATACAGTATGATTGATGCCGGAGACCTGTGCCTGGATGGGTTGGAATGGCAGTTTGATCATGCTGACAAGACGTTCCGTAATGAACGTGGCCTCGGAGCCAGAGTCGACCAAAGCGCGGGCGCGAAAGTTGATCCCCAGATGGCAAATAGTAATCATGGCCGTGCTCAGAAGAACCGCACTTGTACCGGAAGCGAAATACGCCTGAACGTTGGACAAGGATTCGGAAGAACTCGGATGTGGAAGTCGGCTCGCTGGAACTTGGATTGCCACGGTGCAGCAGCGTGTGGTGCCGTTCCCCACAAGTGACGCAGTTGTGGGCGCTTTGGCATTCTCGGATCTGATGTCCTCGTGCGAAGCAGTTCAGGCATAGCTGTTTCTGTTTAATGTAGCTGGAACGAGCATCAACGGTCATGTGGAGGAAGTGAGGACAATCACGGATCGGATGATTCTCTTTGGAGCAGAGATCACATGTCCTCCTCTGCGGATTCACTGTTGTCTCGAACGAGTGAACCCTTCTAGGAACAGGACTCCCTTGGGACCGGAACGGGTTATTTTTAGAAGGTGGCGGATTCGGATCGCCTTTCGAACTATGTGGAGTGGAAGGGTGGCCCTCGATCGCCTCTAGCGTCAGATACCTCTGACTGAGGAAGGAGTCCATCTCCTTCCATGACGGCATTTCCTTCTTGTCGGTTATGGACTCTTCCCACAACTCGCGCGTTAATCTCGGCAATTTTGAAGCACTAATGGTCACGAGCAAGCTATCCCAATTTTCAGTGGAGACCTTGGAGTGGGCGAGTGCGGTTAGAACCCCCTTTGAAGCTCTTTCAGAGCACGACTTGAATCGGACCCGATGTGAGGCAAAGAGAGGAGAAGGTGAATCTGATTGGTCACCAGGAGCCGTCGGTTCTCATATCGGTCACGAAGGGCATCCCATGCCGCCTCGAAGCCGTCGTTGGACAGCGGGGACTTCTCAACGATGGCCTTTGGATCGCCACTGGTCTTAGTGGCGAGGTAGTACAGCTTCTCCACAGGAGACAGCCTGGGATTTTGGATGTAGATCGCGGTAAAAAGATCCCGGAATTTAGGCCAACGGACGTAAGCCCCAGCGAAAACTTCTATATCGCATGGGGGAAGTCAACAGCCGCCATGGGAGTCCGGCTGTGCAGGAGGACGGACTACTGGGCTGGCCGATTGGACCGTAAGGTCAGCTAGGCACCGTTCATAGTCTAGCACCTGCCATACATGGATTGGATCTCTCGTTGGGTGTCAGGATCCTCGTCAACCGACGCTATGGAACAGGCCTCGAATTCAGCATCCACCTTCGCCCACGTGCTCTGTAAGTGGTCTCTGCGGACCCGAGCTGGTGTGCTGGTACCGGAAGTGGTAAAACGGTCTTCCAAAACGATCAGCCTGCCGATGGCTGCTACCAATTTCGCCCGTGCGGAGATGAAGGCTGATTGGGCCATTGGAGAAGTGCGTCGAGAGCTGATGGGACTGTTTTGTGGAAGAGCTGGCACCTTTAGCGTGACTGGCGAAGGGAACAGGACCGATTTGCTCTTTGCGGCGGAACTCGTACTAGGTTTAGGTGTACCGGTTGACTTTATTGGTCTAGTCACCGAGGTAGGTGTTCCTGGGGCGGAAGCACTGCGTGGTGTCCTATTACCTGGAGCGGGCAATGGCAAAAGTTTCTTGCTGTCCTCGTCACCAGTGGGCATGTTCTGACCTCACCCGCTGAGAACAAAGAAACGGAAGCGGAAGCGTCGGGCGGATGGACACGGAGAATGGACCCAACAAGCCTTTGGTATTGATTTGTTGGAAAGTCGGAGGCGTTTGGGTATATTATGGTGATCGGGCCCTAATATTGGGAGTCGGTGGCAAGTGACACCCAAAAACAATATACCTGCCGAAAGTAGGGTAGCGCGTCACTGGACAAGCCCCACCCGAAAACGATACACCCTCGAAATACAGGGTAGCGAGTCGCTTGGCGCTCCGTTATGCGCAAGAGCGGCGCCGATAATCTGCTCTCCGAAAAAAACAACGCGCGCAACGGTGGAGAGGCGAACGCGAAAACGAGCAAAAGCAGGCACCGCTATTGCTGCTTGTATGTATGGATGTAGGTGCAGGGAGGTGTGGATATACCGACGCAAGAATATGCAGCTAATATATATGTATGTATGCGGGCATGGAAAAAATAAGTGTAGAAGCGGATAGATGGTTTATATATTGGGATGCGTATGTAGATTGGTAAAATATGTACATATATGTAAGTTCGGATATATGTATATGTGCAAGAATACGCAGTTTTATGTACATATATGCAAGAATGTACAGTTGTATTTATGTACATATAGGCTGCCGAAAATCCTCTAGCTGAACCCTCCACGAGGGTGCCGGCTGGGCAATGGGCACTGCATTATCCCGGACAAGGGTAATGCATTGTCCGAGGCTCCGTCCGAGGCAATGCAGTGTTTAGCTAAGGCAATGGCCCAGCGTCTTCTCGCCCTCGAGTCGAGGGAGCGGGGTTAGGGCCATAGCTAGAGGTGCCTGGCGGGTAGGCCTAAAACGCTAGGAGGTGGTTCCCCCGAAAAATATCAGCCGTATGGACCTTCGGGACAAATATGGAGCGGAGAGAAGAGAAAGCAAGGGTTGGGATGTCAACCCAAACGTCGGTGGGAAGCGTGGCTGCTACCACCGGCGGGCACGGGAAGGAGCAATCCTCTCTGCGTGTCGCCAGTGGCCACACCTCGGACGTGAAGGGAGCAGGTCACGTCAGTTGTAATACTACTGCCACAGCCCCCCGCTGTAGGATGAGCCGCGCAGGTGCCGTTGTCGAGGCAATCTCGGACCTGCAGAGCGTGCTATCCATCAGCAGAACAGAAGAGGATAGCCTTCTTCGCTCGCCTGAACCAGGCACCAGCTCCCTGCGCAGGGAAGGGCCGAAGCGTCCGAGGGAGGGAATGAAGGCCAAAGCCCAATACAAGGCGGCCCTCAAGATAGTAGGCAGGCTCCAAGGCAAGGCGGAGATCTCCCAGGAGGAGAAATCCAAGCTAGCTTGGGCCGAGCTGAAGGTAGAGGAGGGCCGTAAGTACTACGCGCAGGTGCCGCAAATGAAGGCATCGACGAGTCAGCACGCCAACAAGGTGGAAGAGTTGCTTGCTGCCAAAAGGCAGCGCTCGACCGATAGTGCCGTCACTCCGGCGAGCAAGCGGTAACGCGGGCCCAAGAGAGCGGAACCTGCACCTAAACAGGCAAAGCAGGGGTCAAGCGAAAGGATCAGTGATGTGTCCAAGAGACACCTGATCGTAGCTGATGACAGCGGCGCAGTGGAAAATGGTCCACGCGCGGCTGGTAGACTCCCTGTTTACACGGATGGAGGAGAACCCAACAGCTCCCAAGCCCACCTTCGATGGTGCTGGGTGGCTGAATGGGGTCAAAATCCTGAAATGTAAGGATGACCCGACGCTGAAGTGTCTGACGCAAACGGTCTGCCAACTGGAAGCGATGTGGGAGGAGGCCCAGCTGGAGGTGGTGGACAGGGAGCTAATCCCGTCCATACCAAAGGCGAAGGTGCTCTTCCCCATCGCAATCCAAGGGGACCACGCGCTGAAGCTCCTTCAGCGACAAAACCCCGAGATACCGACCGCTGACTGAAAGGTATTGCATGCTGGTAGCCCACTACCCAACGAGGGGGGCCAGCATGTGATCCTCCAGATAAACAAGCAGGCGAAGTGGAGAAAGACCTCGGTCTGGATACCATTGTAGAGGCCGCCCAGGGTATGGCGCTAGACGACACGCTGGAAGAAGAGGACGGTGACCTGACCATTGTAGTCAACCCGTCGTATGCAGGGGAGCCAGCTGCTCATGAAACTGAGTGCAGCTCAACTTGCATAAGAGCAAGACAGCATCAGCGGAGCTCCACATTGCCATGGAGCAAGGGCCCGCTGACATAGCTTTGGTCCAGGAGCCCTGGATTGCATCAGGCAATTCGGTGGGCGGGCTAAAGCTCCAACACCGGTAAGCAGGAATAGAACTGTCGTACTAGTACGGAAAGGAATCCACCTTATGTCTCATTACAGCACAGACGACCTGACAGTAGTTATGCTGGAAAGTGAGGAGAAGCGCCTTCTGGTAGCCTTCTGCTACATGGCACATGACAGGTCCGCACCGCCAGAAGAACTAAGGAGTCTAGTGGAAGAAGCCGACTCCAAAGACTACCAACTGATCGTTAGCACGGACGCTAATGCCCACCATAGTGTGTGGGGAAGCCCCGACATTAACAACCGAGGTGAGTCACTCCTAGACTTAAACGTGGGAGAGGAATACACTTACGTGGGTCCCACCTCGTCAAACGTGCTAGATCTAACTCTCGTAACGGGAAAGAGTACCTACATATCTGGATGGAAGGTCCTTGAAAGACCTTCCTTCTCAGACAACAGGTACATTCAATTCCAGTGCGAATTTGAATACACTCCGAAAGTGAAAGTCTATAGAAACCCCCGAAACACAAACTGGGCGAAGTTTAGAAAGACAGTCACTTCGAAACTCGCGAGCCCGGGCTCAGTGAAATCCGCGGAGGATATAGAGAAGTCCCTAGAGACCCTATCTACGGAACTGCTAGAGGCATACCACACAGCATGCCCACCCTCTAGAACAAGAAAGAAGTCCAAACCACTCTGGTGGAATCGAGACCTCTCTCTACAATGAAATAACCTCATGGAATTTTTCAAGCTCGCTAAACTAGCGAACGATGAGAACATCAACGAGGAATACAAAACGCTATTAAGGGAGTACAAGAAGGAAATATGTACATACGTAAGGCACAGCGCAGCTCATGGAGAAACTTCTGCTCTAATATTGAGAAAGTGCCTGAAATTAAATGTATGTCACGGATGCAGATCAGGCAGTAAAGGCTTTGGAAAAAGAGATGTATTGTTTCGAACCCAATCGAAGCTTCACAAAATCTAACCTTTTCCTTTATGCAAAACAAAATGAAGGCCAAATCTTACTTATAATTAGTCCGTTATTATTTTGAGACAACATTTGGAAAACATTAACGAACCCGAGGTAAGTGATTCTGTCTTATGTATATAGGAAGGTGATATTAACATTTATATTGAAATATATTTAATTTTATAATTCCATTTTTATATAAATACAGACCGAATAGTGCCTTTCAAAGCTGCAGCTCAGAAATATTTGTCAGAGCGAATGTTCAGCAAGGCTGGTCAAAATCCAACAACGAAGTCAATGTATGTATGCAAATGCAATACAAATTCGTTTAATATACATAAATGTACGCATATATAATTTCAAATCTTATTAAATCTATATTAGTTTTGTTTCCTCCTCGGTCCTTTTTCCGAACTTCTTTTTAAAAATTATCTTTTTTTATACGCTGCATAGTTTTAGCCCGGCTTCGTCTCTTCTTGGACTTCTTTCTTGTTCTAGAGGGTGGGCATGCTGTGTGGTATGCCTCTAGCAGTTCCGTAGATAGGGTCTCTAGGGACTTCTCTATATCCTCCGCGGATTTCACTGAGCCCGGGCTCGCGAGTTTCGAAGTGACTGTCTTTCTAAACTTCGCCCAGTTTGTGTTTCGGGGGTTTCTATAGACTTTCACTTTCGGAGTGTATTCAAATTCGCACTGCAATTGAATACAATCTGTAATTAATTTTTGGTAATTTGAATTATTATTATTAATTAGGAGTTTAAATGGTATTTTACCTAGCAAAGCTTCGTAAAACTCCTTATGGGACCTGAGGGCCTTCTTCCCTTGGACCCCATCGACATTATACGCCAGAACAATTTCCTTACTTATGATGTAAATTAAATTGTTCACAATGCCTCCCGGCTGTATTATGGATTTCATTGCGGCTATCTGTAAAAAGAAATCAAATATAGGGATAACCCAGAGAAGAAGGTATATAGTTTACAGTTTAGATTTACTTACCTAAATGCTTTTATTTATTTCAATTTGTTCATCCAATCCGATAAGGTCGTGTTCAGTTTTAATAGTTCCCGAATAGGATTAATTTCTTCCTTCTCTTTAAGCAACTAATTAATTTAAACCGTTTGGTTTGACACAATTTCCGCCATTGCTTTTAATTGATCTAAAAAAAACATTGTTAATTGGTTTGATAACACAAATTATGTTCAATCAATCTTAATAGTCTTACCACGTATAGCAGCATTCTCCTGTTTTATAGATTCTGAAAGTGTTTATATATTAATTGTTATATATTGATTCCAATATTCATAGTAAAATTATTACTTACCAGTCGTTTTCTTGAGCTCCGCCAATACCTCTAATATTATATATCCGGCGGATTAGTCAGGCTCATTAGCTCACTGCCTGGAAAATCGAATTAATTATATTTTTTGTATTATAAAATAAAAAAACTCACCATTCATTGGCATTGACGGCCGGATCATTTTTCTCGGAGACGACGGACCAAGGTATGTGAATCTTCTAAAGATACCCTTTAACACCGTCGCCAAAGGGCATGCCCGATTCGTGTTGAAAAACAAGTCTACGGACTAAACTCCTCCCAGTGAAATGTGTGCAAATTTTAGGCAATGAAAAATACAATAATGACTAAATGACTAAAATATTTCCCTCATTCGATAAACCTACAGCTTTACTTTGCAAATCTATAAATTCAAATCTCTCCTTTAATGCTACGGGTTCACTATTTACTAAAACAATGCCTAGTCCGATTGAGGCTATAGATTCCTTATAGATGCTTCTGATATTTAAAAGTCTTTGCGATATAATTGCCCCTCCGTCTTCTTCCGTAAACCCAGTCATAATAATTGGAATATTTGCTTTAATGAAAAAAAAAGTATCAGGTTCCTTTACTGACAAATAAAATTATTAAAAAAAAAACAAAAACAATATACCTGCCGAAAGTAGGGTAGCGCGTCACTGGACAAGCCCCACCCGAAAACGATACACCCTCGAAATACAGGGTAGCGAGTCGCTTGGCGCTCCGTTATGCGCAAGAGCGGCGCCGATAATCTGCTCTCCGAAAAAAACAACGCGCGCAACGGTGGAGAGGCGAACGCGAAAACGAGCAAAAGCAGGCACCGCTATTGCTGCTTGTATGTATGGATGTAGGTGCAGGGAGGTGTGGATATACCGACGCAAGAATATGCAGCTAATATATATGTATGTATGCGGGCATGGAAAAAATAAGTGTAGAAGCGGATAGATGGTTTATATATTGGGATGCGTATGTAGATTGGTAAAATATGTACATATATGTAAGTTCGGATATATGTATATGTGCAAGAATACGCAGTTTTATGTACATATATGCAAGAATGTACAGTTGTATTTATGTACATATAGGCTGCCGAAAATCCTCTAGCTGAACCCTCCACGAGGGTGCCGGCTGGGCAATGGGCACTGCATTATCCCGGACAAGGGTAATGCATTGTCCGAGGCTCCGTCCGAGGCAATGCAGTGTTTAGCTAAGGCAATGGCCCAGCGTCTTCTCGCCCTCGAGTCGAGGGAGCGGGGTTAGGGCCATAGCTAGAGGTGCCTGGCGGGTAGGCCTAAAACGCTAGGAGGTGGTTCCCCCGAAAAATATCAGCCGTATGGACCTTCGGGACAAATATGGAGCGGAGAGAAGAGAAAGCAAGGGTTGGGATGTCAACCCAAACGTCGGTGGGAAGCGTGGCTGCTACCACCGGCGGGCACGGGAAGGAGCAATCCTCTCTGCGTGTCGCCAGTGGCCACACCTCGGACGTGAAGGGAGCAGGTCACGTCAGTTGTAATACTACTGCCACAGCCCCCCGCTGTAGGATGAGCCGCGCAGGTGCCGTTGTCGAGGCAATCTCGGACCTGCAGAGCGTGCTATCCATCAGCAGAACAGAAGAGGATAGCCTTCTTCGCTCGCCTGAACCAGGCACCAGCTCCCTGCGCAGGGAAGGGCCGAAGCGTCCGAGGGAGGGAATGAAGGCCAAAGCCCAATACAAGGCGGCCCTCAAGATAGTAGGCAGGCTCCAAGGCAAGGCGGAGATCTCCCAGGAGGAGAAATCCAAGCTAGCTTGGGCCGAGCTGAAGGTAGAGGAGGGCCGTAAGTACTACGCGCAGGTGCCGCAAATGAAGGCATCGACGAGTCAGCACGCCAACAAGGTGGAAGAGTTGCTTGCTGCCAAAAGGCAGCGCTCGACCGATAGTGCCGTCACTCCGGCGAGCAAGCGGTAACGCGGGCCCAAGAGAGCGGAACCTGCACCTAAACAGGCAAAGCAGGGGTCAAGCGAAAGGATCAGTGATGTGTCCAAGAGACACCTGATCGTAGCTGATGACAGCGGCGCAGTGGAAAATGGTCCACGCGCGGCTGGTAGACTCCCTGTTTACACGGATGGAGGAGAACCCAACAGCTCCCAAGCCCACCTTCGATGGTGCTGGGTGGCTGAATGGGGTCAAAATCCTGAAATGTAAGGATGACCCGACGCTGAAGTGTCTGACGCAAACGGTCTGCCAACTGGAAGCGATGTGGGAGGAGGCCCAGCTGGAGGTGGTGGACAGGGAGCTAATCCCGTCCATACCAAAGGCGAAGGTGCTCTTCCCCATCGCAAACCAAGGGGACCACGCGCTGAAGCTCCTTCAGCGACAAAACCCCGAGATACCGACCGCTGACTGAAAGGTATTGCATGCTGGTAGCCCACTACCCAACGAGGGGGGCCAGCATGTGATCCTCCAGATAAACAAGCAGGCGAAGTGGAGAAAGACCTCGGTCTGGATACCATTGTAGAGGCCGCCCAGGGTATGGCGCTAGACGACACGCTGGAAGAAGAGGACGGTGACCTGACCATTGTAGTCAACCCGTCGTATGCAGGGGAGCCAGCTGCTCATGAAACTGAGTGCAGCTCAACTTGCATAAGAGCAAGACAGCATCAGCGGAGCTCCACATTGCCATGGAGCAAGGGCCCGCTGACATAGCTTTGGTCCAGGAGCCCTGGATTGCATCAGGCAATTCGGTGGGCGGGCTAAAGCTCCAACACCGGTAAGCAGGAATAGAACTGTCGTACTAGTACGGAAAGGAATCCACCTTATGTCTCATTACAGCACAGACGACCTGACAGTAGTTATGCTGGAAAGTGAGGAGAAGCGCCTTCTGGTAGCCTTCTGCTACATGGCACATGACAGGTCCGCACCGCCAGAAGAACTAAGGAGTCTAGTGGAAGAAGCCGACTCCAAAGACTACCAACTGATCGTTAGCACGGACGCTAATGCCCACCATAGTGTGTGGGGAAGCCCCGACATTAACAACCGAGGTGAGTCACTCCTAGACTTAAACGTGGGAGAGGAATACACTTACGTGGGTCCCACCTCGTCAAACGTGCTAGATCTAACTCTCGTAACGGGAAAGAGTACCTACATATCTGGATGGAAGGTCCTTGAAAGACCTTCCTTCTCAGACAACAGGTACATTCAATTCCAGTGCGAATTTGAATACACTCCGAAAGTGAAAGTCTATAGAAACCCCCGAAACACAAACTGGGCGAAGTTTAGAAAGACAGTCACTTCGAAACTCGCGAGCCCGGGCTCAGTGAAATCCGCGGAGGATATAGAGAAGTCCCTAGAGACCCTATCTACGGAACTGCTAGAGGCATACCATACAGCATGCCCACCCTCTAGAACAAGAAAGAAGTCCAAACCACTCTGGTGGAATCGAGACCTCTCTCTACAAAGAAATAACCTCATGGAATTTTTCAATTTTTCATTTTTCAATATATTAATTGTTATATATTGATTCCAATATTCATAGTAAAATTATTACTTACCAGTCGTTTTCTTGAGCTCCGCCAATACCTCTAATATTATATATCCGGCGGATTAGTCAGGCTCATTGGCTCACTGCCTGGAAAATCGAATTAATTATATTTTTTGTATTATAAAATAAAATAACTCACCATTCATTGGCATTGACGGCCGGATCATTTTTCTCGGAGACGACGGACCAAGGTATGTGAATCTTCTAAAGATACCCTTTAACACCGTCGCCAAAGGGCATGCCCGATTCGTGTTGAAAAGCAAGTCTACGGACTAAACTCCTCCCAGTGAAATGTGTGCAAATTTTAGGCAATGAAAAATACAATAATGACTAAATGACTAAAATATTTCCCTCATTCGATAAACCTACAGCTTTACTTTGCAAATCTATAAATTCAAATCTCTCCTTTAATGCTACGGGTTCACTATTTACTAAAACAATGCCTAGTCCGATTGAGGCTATAGATTCCTTATAAATGCTTCTGATATTTAAAAGTCTTTGCGATATAATTGCCCCTCCGTCTTCTTCCGTAAACCCAGTCATAATAATTGGAATATTTGCTTTAATGAAAAAAAAAGTATCAGGTTCCTTTACTGACAAATAAAATTATTAAAAAAGCACTTACTTCCTACTATCTTAGAATTTTTCTGAATTTTTTGTTCTATCCTGTCTTTACTAATTTTTCTTAATATTTGTTCAATAATTTAAGTATGCTTTCTGACAAATTTTTTTTAAGTATGAAAATAATTCTCCAGTTCATACGATGAGCCGGAAACCGGATCTCCAATTTGTTCTACGGTCTCTTTTACGTGCAATAAACTGTGTACATTGTAAGACACGCTGTTTTCTCCGAATTCAATTGGAAAATTATGAACGAAGAGATCTAAAATGCGTTACTTTTTCCTAAAATTATACCTACTGGAAATACTGGACCACTAATATGGGCCATAGCTGTGCCCTTGAACTTTTGAATAATGAAAGACCGTCAACATTTATGTACATATATCAAATTTCGTTCTACTTGCCAGTAAAGACCTACATATGTACATATGTGAATTAATTAAATTAATGACGATTTTTTTGGCTGAATTTCCGCATTTTCGAAACCAAATGCTTCCTCTTCTATCTGTTTTCCAGTTACTTCTCTCACTTTTTCCTCCACTTTTTCTGGACTGCACAACGCCAACTTTCGATTCCCTTTCACTCTTTTACAGTTCATGCAAATGCCTTTTGCTCATCATTTTATTTAAAATATAGAATTTATGTGCAAGTTCCTGTTTATTAGTTTATTTCTTTTAATTTTGGTTTGCTTCTCACTTTTTAATTTAATTTGAGGGAACGTTTACACAAATGGCTCTTCCAGCAACTAGAACTTGAACATACATATGTAAGTGAAAACAAGTCAACGCAGAAAGAAAAACGCGAGAAGAACAAATGCCCTTTGTTTGTGTACTTTTTTGTCTCTTGCATGCCACGATCAATAGTACAGTAGAACATCACGATTAACTTACCATTTTGGTCCTTTTCCATGGCGTGACATTGGCAAAAAATCACACAGTCCGCACTGTATTGTAACTCTTTTTCGCAGTTGCTTCATTATCGCTTCTTTTACGGTTACACTACTCGACAAAATTCAACTTTTTTTTTCCGCTGTGGCCAAAAATGACTTTTTCTGATAGATTTGGAGATTTAATTTTTTTTAAAGAATTATGGTTTTTTTTTCATGGAGTAGTTTTTTTTTTAAGAATTTTTAAAAAATTTGTTTTTTTTTGTCATAGGTAGTGCTTCTATTTTTTACATAACTTAAGTTTCCTACAACTGGTTGTATTGAACTTTGCAGTTAAAAAAAGCTAACAAATGCAGCTATAAATCCGACTCAGACACTTTGTAGCTGCAACTTAACGTCTGGAAGATATTAAGCTTCCAAATTGAAATTTCATAATTTTTTTCGGTATTTTTCCCCGAAATTTTGACTTTGAAAGCTCAGGAAAAGTCGAAAAAAAAATATTTGATATATTTTGCAGGAAATCAAGGCATTCAATACAACCAGTTGTAGAAAACTTAAGCTATGTAAAAAATAGAAGCACTACCTATGACAAAAAACAACAAATTTTTTAAAAATTCTTAAAAAAAAAACTACTCCATGAAAAAAAAAAAACATTCTTTAAAAAATTTTAAACATCCAAATGTATCAGAAAAAGTCATTTTTGGCGACAGCGGAAAAGTCGTGTCGACTAGTGATATTTGTCGACTTCGAAAAAAAACGAAGGCGGCTTCGTATTTCGGATCTGTTTAGACTGGTAGACGTTCACTTCCCCCGTACAAAATAATGGGTATCATACCAAATATAAGATTTAGTTTTTTTTCTAGATGAAATAGGTATTTTTAGTTATATAAGATTGAACCGAATATTAAAGAAACGCAATTTTGACCTTTTTTTTTAATAAAACCCTTATATGTACATATGTATGTACATGTACATGTACATATATGTATATGTATGTACCTCCATAAAAAGATAATATACCAAGCTTTAATATACCATTTTGATCAAAGACTACAAGATGTAAGTACAAAATTAATTATATCATATAAAATGCAAACATAGTGCGCGCTGAGACGAAGATGAAGACGAAAGTGAAGCTGAAGACAAATTGTTTGCGTAGCGAATTAGCTAATACAGTAGCGGACATAGAAATCCGGACACCTCGGTATGGCCTCTATATGTAAACTTTGAACGGGCGTAAAATATGTAAAAAAGGTTCAATCGGCTTGGATCTTTTTTCGCGTTGTCTATTAAGTATTTAGTTTCAAAATACCGCCTAGTTTGGTGTTACCTAAGATTTTAAAGTGAAAAAAAAAAATAAAAAGTGAAAAATGTCGAAAATGACTGAATCTGATAAAGGCGCCATATTGGCTTTGCGATCGGAAAATTTAAGCCTCCGCGATATAAGCGCTAAAGTTGGCTTTAGTAAAACTTCTGTCGGAGATTTCTTAAAGAATTTTGAAAAAACCGGAACGCTGAAGCGAAGTCCTGGGACAGGAAGATAGAAGAAGACCAAAGACCAGGAAGATCGTATTCTGAAGCGATTAAGCATGGCCAATCGATTCAAAACTGCAGAAGATATCAGATTCGAGTTTGTTCAGTCGGATGGAGTCGATATTAGCACTCCAACAGTACGAAGACACCTTCAGGATGCAGGACTTAATGGCCGCAGACCAGCAAAATGCGCTGACCGCTAAAATGCGTAAAAAACGGCTACAATGGGCTAAAGAGCACGAATCTTGGACTTTAAAAGATTGGAGAAACGTGATATTTTCAGATGAGTCCAAAATAAACCTTTATTGTTCCTATGATATGTCCTAGGTGAGACGTAAAGTCGGAGAAAGATTCAAAAATGAGTGCCTACGACGGACGATCAGGTATGGTGGATGGCACTAATTGATGGAACAGTAAACGCCGAAAAATACCAACAAATTTTGGACGAGCATCTTGTACCATCTATTGAGGAGCATCTTTCGTATGCCGATGATATGATTTTTCAGGACGATTCTGCTCCTTGCCATCGTGCAAAATCGGTAAGTCATATATTTTTTTAATTTCTTTATTTATTGTTTAAATGATACCTAAACTCTTAAATTTTCAATATTTTTTCTTCTTTTTAGATTACAAAATAATTGAAGTGGATTGGAATATCTTCATTGGATTGGCCTGGCAATAGTCCTGATTTAAATCCGATTGAGAATCTTTGGCATATTTGAAAGGTTAAAATAACGAAGAAGAAACCCAAAACTGTGAAAGAGCTTGATTTAATTTTTGAAAATGTTTGGTACAACGATATAACCGTTGAATCAATTCAAAATCTAGTGGATTCTATTCCGACACGTGTAAAGACGGTCATAAAAAACAAAGGAGGTCCAACAAAATATTGAAAACTAATGTCCTAAGTAGAATAATATTCCATTAAAAAAATAATATTTTCAAATTAAAAAAATTGAAAATAAAAAAAATAAAAATTTGTTTGTGTTCCTTCGTTTTTGAAATAATATCAATAATTTTAATTTACGATTAGCAAATACTTTCATTTAAAAAGTTTAATGCAAATTTTCTTGAAACAATAAACACAATTTTAAAAAATTTACGAAACGAACATTTTTTTGCCTATCCGGATTTCTTTGTCCGCTACTGTAGGTTGCATAGTGCAAGACGAATTAGTTGCGCTTTTGTTATGTTAGTCGCAATGGATTTCTCATCAGATGATGAGCTGCTGTTTGAGGAAAGTTTATTTCTTAAATTAAAATATAAAAGAAAAGTGTATGAAAAAATGCACCCTATTAATTTGGGAAGGACAAAATTCGGCGAATTTCCTCATTTGTTTGATGAGCTGCGCCAAGGGGAGAAAAAAATTGTGAACTAGTCTAGATTGAATATCACCACATTTGATTACAATTTGGTAAAAATTGAACCACTTATTACACTAGTCAACAGAACATTTCTGCTGTGGCCCAAAATTACTTTTTCTGATAGATTTGCGGATTTACATTTTTTTAAATAATTATGGCTTTTTTTTCTAGGGTTAGGTTTTTTCATGTTATTTTCAGAGCTAGTGCTTCTAATTTTCACATAACTTAAGTGTCTTATAACTAGTTGTATTGAACTTTAAAATTCTGAAAAGCTAATAAATGCAACTATAAACAAACATCCAAACATTTTGTAGTTTGAGCTTACTGTCTGCAAGATATTAAGCTTTCAAATTCAAATTTAATAATTTGTTTGCGTTATGCAAACTAGTATAATTTCAAACGAAATTATAAAACGTTGTGACTTATTTCTTATCCATTTTTATGCACAGCGCAACATGGCAGGGTACAGCTAGTTAAGTATCAAATATTTTGTATATAGTACGTACATTGTACATACATATATACTGACAGAGTATCGGGTATTAGTATAAGGATACGATACGCTGCAACTCACAACGTTTTTGACAGTTTTTTGTTCGTTTTGAAATGGCCACAACCCAGCCCCTACATTGGCTCTGTGGGATTATCATTTATTCATGTAAGCGTAACAGCGCTAAGTTAGTGTAACATCGCCATGAGGACGTAGCAGCGCCGCTTCTGTTAGTGGCTGGGCAGACAACTGTTGAGTGAACGAGAGGCCCACATCAGCAGAGAGCGCTCCCTGTGATGGCGTGCATAGAATTATTGGAAAGGTCTGACCATCTCGCTCATTGCTGGCCTAAGTTGTTTTGCATTATCTAACACTCGCTTCATTACAGCAGTGGCTACGGTTGGTTTTGCGCCTCAAGATAACGCATTTTGTCGACAATTTTCTATATTTCAATAAATAAAACCATGTTATGTATATAAATGATAAAATGCAAGCACACAATGGCATAAAGCTGGGTAGAAGAGGCTGCTTACTGAGCTGGCCACCACCTTATGAATAGTTATACCATGCACAGAGCTGGCAGAAGCAGAACAATTTTCTCTCTCGTGGCGTTAGGTTGGCACCTAAGCGCGCGCTCTGTCATTTTTGTCCGTCTTGTCTCGTTTCGTCTCGACGCGCCTAGTTTGGTTGTCTCCTGAATTCGCGTTCGAAATGTTTGTGTTTGTTTGTTAACAATATAACAGCAATGTTTTTTTCTGTGTTTCGTGTTATCGTGTATTTGTTGTATTGAGAAAAACATCGTGCGAGTGGGTTCAAGTTTTTGTGGGTGTGTGCGTGCGAGCCTTCCTCAACACAGCAGCAGAGCAGAGCAGTAGCAGCGCAAATGCAAAAGCAAAAGAAAAAGGGCAGTGCGAAAGCATAGCAATGCCAGAGCAAAAGTTGAACAGCAGTGGCAGTGCAACAACAAGTGCACAAGTGCAAGCGGGCCAACAACAATAAAAAGAGGGAGTGCCCCGGCCCCGGCCCCCCTCTCCATCAATGTGACGACAGCTGTTGGCTTGAAAGAAAATACCGTTGACTTTTTGCCCAAATACAAAGGCAGCAGCTGAGGCTTAAACAGCGAAAAAATTGTGTTTCATTAAGTTTTGTTGTTGCCTGCGCGCACTGTCGAGGCGCTCTCACGTGTTGGCGCCGACTGCGACGCCAGCGTGGGCAGCAGCAGTTGTAAAAGTAGAAGGAGCAGCATCTCCCTCTGCCGACGTGACGTCGGCGTTGATAAATGTCAATGCAAAAAGGAAATTCCCATGCGGCCGTTTATTGTACATTACACCCCCAACCCGCCGCCGCCACCCATCGTCGACGACAGTGATGCTGCTGCTGCGATGCTAAAGATGATGTTTGGGCAGAGCAGAGAATTGGCGCTGGCCTGCTCGCACACCTAAGAGACGGAGAGACGCCAAGCAGCTGTGCCGCCAAAAATATCAAAATAGGGAGAGAGTGGTACGTATTTATGAGTGTGTGTGTGTGTGAAGTGAGATCCTTGTCCACAAGGTTCATATTTGCATTTAAAAAGTGCTTTCTCGCTCTCTTCATGTCCATTGGAGCGGAAATATGCAACTATCGATGAGAGTTCTCTCTGCCAATGCCCTTGACTATGCACTACGTCTGGCCAGGGCCACAGTATATTAAACAATAGGTGAGGCCTTCTCGCTGTCATATTAATTGGCAACAACATAGGCCCCTTTCGTAAGAGCGTATTTTCCAAATTCATCACCTTGTATTCACGGAAATTTTCTTTGATCATGACAGGTGGGCCCCTGCACTGCACTGAACTCACGCTCTTTATCTCTCTCGCTGTCTGTTTTGCCATCCATAAGTATGTCAACGTGTCAGACAGAGACAGACACATTTGTTGTTGTGTTTTTTGCCAATAAGTGCTAGAGCTAAGAGATGAGGGGAAAGAGGAAGAGCAGGAAAAGGAAGAACAATAGTAAATCATGAGAAAAACATTCTTGTGTGTCTTCGGGTGGGGAACTGTCGGCGGGAGACTATTGGTCGCGGAGGTGTGTGGTGGTGGGGGCCGGGAGGAGGTTCTGGGGCGCAACATACCTAACAATTCCATTGATTTTTCTTCTGGGAATTGTTGTTAGCGGAGGGTTGGTGTAGGGAAAACGGCCTACTACACCCATTCGCGGCCCCTTGACGGCATTAGTCCTTGGGCAGCACCCACACCCTCTCCCACAGGCTTTGTCCCTAGAATGCCATCGTTCTTGTTGTTTCCTTTTTCTCTTCCCTCTCCTTTTCCATGCCTCTCCATTTTCCTGTCCTTTCCGTCTGCCCTGCTGTCGTTGAACTTTTTTGCTACCCAACGTTCCCCTCCCATTCCCCCTAATACATATGTACGTCACCCTCTTCTAACACTGCAGAGAGTCGCGTAAGTAGCGGTTTTTGCACTGCACTCCTTACACACTCTACCCACCCACCGCCTCTCCCACCATCGTGCTGTTGATCGTGTTTTATAGCAAACGGAATTTATGTTAATTTGTTGCAGTATTCCGTAGTCCCTCGCCCTCTTCCCCTCTTCCACACACCGTAGGATTTTCTTTTTTTCCGGAAAACGTTTCCCGGAATGAACCGGAATCTGATGGAAAAATTATGTGTGATTCGGCCTTGGGGGTTGCCATTGCCAAGGACTTTCGATCGTACGTCCATACGGCCGCTATACGTGTTATATGTACATATATATTGATATATTGATTGATCCTTTGAAAGATCGGCGTAAAAGATGGCGTGAAACGGAGCTAAGGATAATCTGAGATATTCAGGTAAAATTTCTTTTTAAGAGTTGAACAAAAAGTTACTTTTTAATATACATTTTAGGAAAAACCAAAATTAATAACGCGGACCGATGATGCTGAAATTTACCAGTCGGAAAGTTTTTGTCGAGGCGCACGCCCTAGAGCCTTTTAAAGGATTGCAGGCACTGAAGGAAACGTCAAGGAGTCCTGTAACTGGATGAAGCGCCATGGCCATATTATTGGACCATCAAGCTAGCATAAGTAGCATTTATGTACATACATATATATGTAAGCTCCATAGCATTTTGAGTGCTCCCCTGAAGTATTCCCTGAAGCGAGTGCCGTGGCAGTCAGCCTACGATTGCCATTCAATTGACATTCCATTCCATGCCACTACTCGCGTCTAGCGTCTCGCTCCTGCTGTTGTCTCCTGTTGTTGTCTGTCTCCTGTTTTCGTCCTTCCCTTCCCCTTCCCTCTCCTCCCCTCCCCAGTGACAAGTAAACTTTTTCATTCAAAGTGCATTTACCGTTCCATTCGTGCGCTCTTTCTTTCGTCCCTAGGCTCTGCCAACACGTGGATACGTGCCTGCCTCGGCCACGGCCTGTGCCACTCTCCGTCCGCCTCCGTCGCCAACGATGTGCGCCCGGGCATTATCCAAGTGCAAGGGTGACAGTCATGCTGCTGCTGCGCCGTCTTTTTCTATACTATACTTCTTCTTGATGGCGGCGGGTATATTCTGATGTTACACTGTTGCGATCTAAGACGGCTTGTGTCGGCCATTGGCAATGCTCTACTGAACTATACCAATACGCATTTCAGCGTCCTCCACAATACGATACGATACAATACAATACGTCCACAGTACGAATCAAAGGCAAAGTACATACTCTCTATTGAAAATTGAATTTCTTCTACTTTTTTGTACCTTTTCGGAGGTATCCTCCTTGTCGAGGCACTTCAAAGCTTTACGAGTTCCCTCTTGTTTTGTTTTCGCCTTGTGATTTATTCTTTTCTGTGCCCGTTCCCTGGGAAACACTTCAACACTCCTTCTGATTCTAGCAATTTTCTCTTTTGGAGACAAGCTTGTACCAAAATTGAACATTTGTTGCAAATAATTGGTTTTCCTATTGGAATTCAGCTCTAAAAATTTAACATGGTTGAAAAAGTATGAAAAAAATATCTAAATATAGATCAGATCATTATCTAAGTACGCGAAAGATGCCACAGAATAGTGTCCCATCTGATGCTGCAGAAAGCAAACGTTAAATTGCAATTCCATGAACTAGACACGCACATAGCATAAACATAAATTAACCGGCAAAAATCCGGCAAATCCCCAACAACAGAGCCGAAGAACTGAACTAATAAATTCAATAGAGTACTGCACGTCCTTGAGTCCTGTTCGTACCAATATTTTAGACTGAAGCAACAGCTGAAGGAGTGTACCCTGGAAAAGGGTATCCACAAAAAAAAGAGGACTACTGCAGTCCCAGTAAAAATGGCGAATGTTTTGTGCTGCATTTTTGCTCAACCTCCTTCTGCACCTCGACGCTGTCTTGAATACGTGGCCGGAAATGTGGAGGAAACTTTAATAAAAACATGTCAAGAGCACTTTACGCTACTCGTAGGAACCACCCACCCCACCCACTAGCCAATAGAAGCTAGCCACCATGACCCCGACCCACCACCTGCACCCTGCCGCAAACTGATGCACCACCACAGACTAGAGACTTCAGACCGCAGCAGTTGTTGTTTTTCGACTTGATCAAGTTTATTGCCTGCCATATGCAATTGCCATAGATTATTTTTGGGGAGGGAGTGACTGTATGGACATGGCAAAGGCGTCCGAGATTTCTCCCACGCCCACTGCAATCAGACCCAAAAGAAAAGCCAGAAAGCCAGCTCCGAACTGAAGCTCGACTCCGTTCTGTGTTCTGTGTCCTGTGTCCAGGCTTTGACCGAAGCCCGTTGGCTGTCTCTACGCCAATTGCTACGTGACGTTGCCTCACTTTTTGGCCAATTTTTGGAAGCACATGAAGAGGCAGAGACGCCCCCATTCATGGACACCCATTTCGATTCTGGCTTTAAGTCTGCCATTTGAAACTTCAATTTCTATGCCAATATTTATGTATGTTACATTCGTATCTGGTTTTCTGTCATTCGCAACGGAATGATGTCCATTCGCTTATGGGAAATTTCTACAGTGAATCATTTGTTCAATAAATTCCATAAATGAATACGATTTTTCCTACAGGTGTGATCCAGTAGATGAGTTCCATAAAATTGAACTGTTTCTCTGGAGGCATTGCTGCTCGGATCCTTCCAGTAGTCGGTTCATTCATTGGTCTTTGCCCCCGTTAATCGAAATGGTTTGCTAACTGCCAAAAATGAGTGCTTAGAGCCTTGGAGATGTAACTGCGATTTCTGTGGCCTCCTGCCTTCTGTCTTCGAGCCAAAGACGATTTCCAAAAACTGGTGTACATTTAATTAATTATTTATACACAAGAAAAGGTAAACGTGCCGACGACGACGACGACCACGACGATGAGGACTGGGCCAAGGCACGCGAGAAACCCCAAGCTCAGGAAAAATGTCAGAAGCGGCGGCAGAGAAGACAGACCCCCCCCCCCGTAACCGTAGGAAACATTTTACGATACATCGTCGACATCGTTTTTTGCATAATTGATTAAATGACTGGCTATATAACACGGAACGGGAATGAAACGAAGGAGGCGACAGAGTGGGTGGGTGTTGGCTGTATGGACAGACAGGAGGTTGTGCCTGGTACTCGCCCGCCGTAAATGAGAATTTACGGCGTAAAGAAATCAAGCAGCAGGATATACACGGGGCAAGAGCAGCAGCTCCTACACGTGTGTGTGGGAAAACAGACAGACAGACAGGCGGATGGATGCTTCGGATGTTGCATGCTTTGGATGCTTATGGGTGTTGGTAAATGTTGTGATTATTGGCTAAATGAAAAATGCAAGGAATCGTCCTGGCAATCGTCGTGCGCCATCCTCCCGTGTCGTTGTTTTCATCATCATCATCATCATCGTTTTCTTCGTTTTTCTTTTTTTTTTGGGATAGTTTGTTGGCTAATCGACTGTTAGCCATATTCTCTCCTACCTAGCCGGCTACAAGGGATACAGGATGAAATGACCCTGACTCGGAAAGACACAAGGACCTAGGGAGGGGTAGCCTTGAGAGAGAGAGAGAGAGAGATGATGTGAATGAATGGGGATATATGTACATACATACTTGAAAGGAGGAGCTTTTGTGGAGGCAAATGATTGCATGCGGCTATGAGGTATCTTTTATGAGGATAATCTCTGATTCTAAAGATCTCGAAGGTTGCTCCAATAAAGATGACAAGTCTTTTATGATCCGAATAGACGGTGCTATTGAGAGTAGAGTCCTGCATGTTGTGCAGTGTATAATTGTAGCCCTTTAATGCGTTCAGCTGCTTGCTTCATTATTTTTTCTCAGTGGAAGTTTTTCCCCAATAAAATGTTTCCGTAACTCCTTTCTTTGATAATCCCTGCCTATCGTATATCGTATAGTAGGTGTAATTGATATTTCTCTGTGTGTGAGGTGTGTGCGGATTTCCCCTATTTTTTCTTTGTTTTCATTGTTTGTTTTCATTGATGGCCCCGATTTCCACCATTTGAACTTTGAACCTTTTAGCCAGAGACAATAACAAACAAACAGCAAGGCAGGCACTTGTTTCTCCTTCATGTCCTTAGCTCTGGCTATAACATGCATCCCCTCTCCTACATATGTATGTACATATACACCCCACCGTGTGTTTGTCAGGCCAAGCACTTGGCCACACTGCCACACAGCCGCCATATGCTAATGGCTCGTTGTGTCTCTGTGTGTGTGAGTGTGTGTGTTTTGTTCAGAGTGTGTTTGTGTATTGTATATCCTTTTGGCATAGCGAGTGCATTTTCTTGTCAACGCTGACATTTCCTGCACTTCGGCCTTGTTTTTTTCCAACTCAAACCTCGTCCGGAAAACAGTCCAACCCACATCGGCCCACAACTCTTACACATTCTTCCCTCTCCATCTCTCAGCGCACTGTCATTTCTCGTTTAATGAGCATTTCCCTTTTGTTTTCATGTTTTCTGTCGCTCGCTCGGATAATAAAAGCCAGGAATTATGATTGCTCCACATTCACAGTGACATGGGTACGGGTAAGGGTGCGGGTACGAGTACGAGTGCGAGTGCGAGTGCGCTCTCGCAAATCTCCTGCCCTCAAAAGGCACTCATAAGTATGGAGTGGATGAAGGATAGTCAAAGCTTAAGCTGAGGCTTTAACATCGTCAAAACTCCCCAGAGGAATCGGATATTTGATACTTTGAATTTGGATAATCGGATAGTCAATATTCCATAAAAACAAGGTCATGGCCGTGGTGCAACAGTACTCTTTGTTATGGTTTCTTCTGCCAATCACGAGATTCTCCTCCTTTGCTATTGCTCCCCATCCTCCTACCACCCAAGGCGCTGCCTTGTTTAATCGATGGCGTCAATCGCACTCCTCTGTCTCACTCTCCCCGTGTGTGGCACTGCCGCGAATATCTGTGGCATGTTGAAACAATTGGTTTCTATTTTTATAAAAAAATATACAAAACGACGAGCCAGAAAATAAATAATTTATGAACAGTTTCTTGTATCGATTGTACTTTGGATTGACTTTCGGATTGTGGGATGTGCGAGTGGATTGTTGAAAAAACTTTTGGCGAATGATCTAACAGACCGTTAACAGAGCTGTCATATGGCAAACAGAGCTCTGCAAAATAGGCATACCACTAACAGTGAAACCTAAACGAATGTAGACTAGTAACAGGGTTTATAATTGACGGTGGCGGTGACGGTGACGGTGACGAGCTCTGTTTCAAACAATAGCAGAGCTATGTAACGCTTAATAGTGAACATTAACAGTGCTCTCCTCCATGTAACAGTCTCGGAGAGCCTTTATGATGTCGTGTAAGAGAGAGCGAACGCGTGCTTGTTTGTGTGTGTGGTGTGTGTGTTTGCGTGTATGTGGGAGCCCAAGCAATGTCTGAGCCGAGACGCAAGTCATATCCCGCTACACGTTGAACACGAAGAGCACCAGGGGTATGCTGTACCTCGTGTATGGGCCATGTATCTTCAAAATTCAAGAGTTGCACTAGAGTTGCATGTTCATGATTGATCATGTTCGAATAATCGATTATAATTATATTTGTTGATATTAGCCACCGATGTAGCGAGAGATCTGAAACTTCAGCAATCGCGTTCGATGATTACAGGGTATCTGATGGTGGAGACGCGGGATTTTTTTGCGTTCTCTCTTTTATTTTTTCTTGTAAATGAACATTTGACGTTGACGTTTCGACTGTGGCGACTGCGACTGCGACAGCGACTGTAGCAACAACAGTCTCCCCCCCTTCTCTCTCTCACCCTCTTTACCTTTCGTTGTTTTTGCAGTCCATTGACTTTTACAGTTTGCTCTTTTTTGTTTTTTCTTTTCGTATGCATTTTCGTACCTCTTGCGCGGAAAGGCAGCTTTTGTTTTGGTTGTTTTGGTTGTTTTGGTTGGCCCGGCCCCTCTCCGTGTCCAAGATTTGTATGATCTATGGATGCCGCGATTGAGGAAAAGCTGTCGTATTCAAAAACCAAAACTTCAAGTCCCTACCGATTTCAATTATTGTTTCAGTCTCAGGCGCAAGACAGAAAAAAACAGTACCGTTGGAATTCCAATCGGATCGGATTGCAGTGTTTTCTTCTTGGGAAAACCATATACATACATATGTATGTACATATGTGTATATGTACATATGTATGTATGCCACTCCCCTCTACTCGTATAATATCTTATTGTTTTGAGGCATGCTTCTCCACTCATTCTGTTTATTAATGATGATGCAACTTCAATTCAGAGCCGGACTCCAACGTCTCGTCATTTCATATCGAATGGCATGGCACTCACATGCACACCCACACAGACACAAATATGAATCTATAACTACTGAAATCGTTGTTTATTTATGGTTTATTTGCATATTGTTCTTGTCTCTGTTTTCTGCTGCTGCCGTTGTTATTGTTGCATTTTAATTAAGATAACTTCACTTTATGACACATCCACCTCCTCCTACTTGTCTTTCTCCTTCTCCTTCCCCTTCCAGTTCGGCTATCGTCCCTACTTCCTCTTGGCTTCGGGGGCGGACGTCACTCAAAAGTAAATAAATTGTGCACTCGATTCCTGGGATTCAAGAGTCGGAATGTGATTTGCGTAGCCAGCAATTCACTCGATTAGAGACAAATCGATAACAATTACATATACATATTTGATTTGAGATAACGGAATGCACACTTAAGGAGCGAAAATAGGTTGACCATGGGACTTAGGATTGAATATTGAAAGAAACTTAATTAGTTTCGACTATATATCGATAAATTTAAAAATCTATAATTATCGATTACAGTATTCTTCACAGACGGCCGAAGTCGTCGGTATTTTTACTATTCAAAGATGCTCCGTCACTCAGTCACCATCAAAATTGGCATATCTCTTTAGCAAAACAATTATTTTTTTTTGAGTATTGTCGATAGAAAAATGATTATTTTAATCGATCAATGTTCACTTCTCACTGTCCCGTAGCTCGTTTTTAAGTTGTCTGATCCATTCATAGTCAAAACCCGCTTGTAATTGGCTTTAATTGTAAACGCAATAGCAGTCCGCCCTCTATCTACATACATATGTATCTATCCATCTATCTACTCCCTCACTGTGTGCCCTGATGCCACTCTGCTGCCTTTGTGAAAATTTAATTAAAGCGAATGCGAAATGCGAATCATAAATATTGTAATATAACCGGAGACTCGACTCGAGCGCGAGCGCGAGCTCAGGCACTGAAAGGAAATTGTCAAACACTCGCAACGTTCACAGACCCCGAGACCAACCTCAACAGAACTCGAATGAATGTAGGTCATCAACAGGAGTTGGATCGTGGAATCTATTGCTTGCAGTCGTCTCTTTGGTCAGCCGAATGCCGCTCTAATGTAAAATGAGCATTGGGAAACGACACAGAAATACCCCTTGTGAATTGGAATCTATTGGGGATGGTGCTACTTCCATGTGTAGGCTATATCCAGACATTAAATAACAATACAAAAATGTCCCTAAACTAAACTGTTCAACTAAAAACCAAAGATACTTATGTGGATACAAAATAATAGAATAATAAAACAAATTAAATTCAAGTAAAAAATTTTGAAAATTGTTTGTGTAATATTTGTATGAAATTTGTGGTCTCTTCTGTGGGATTCCATCGAACTGTACCTGTAACGAATCGTCTCTGTTTGTGTCAGGTCCTTTCGTGTATAGGCAACTTTTGTGCAGCGAATCAAAGTCATTCGAATGTGCTGAATATCTATGTTTTCATGTTGTTTCATGTTTCACTCTTACTCACTCGCCGGAAAACTGGTCCACGCGAAGGTCGAACATTGTGTCGAAGCTGTTGGCCAGCAGCGGTCATGCCTCTTAATTAGTTGCTTATTTTTTGACACTTTTTGTGTTTGCCAACTGCTGCCAACTGCTGCTGTTGTGGTCTCATTAGAGGGGGCCAGACAACCTGTTGTCTTTTATTCGTATGAATTATTTGCAGCGGGTGGCTAACCGGTTTCCGTTTCGGTTTCAGCCAGCTTGGAGAGCGTGTGGCTGTCTGGGACTGTCTGGGACTGTCGTCTGTGGCCCCTCCATGGCTGTGTGCGGTGTGGCTTTGTTTAAACTCAAAGTTTTGTCTGTGATTGCGGATGGGGTTCCGCTTTAGTTTTGTACGGTTCTACGTTACCTACTTTCCTGGACAGGTAAGTTCTGTTTCCGTTTCGAAGAAAGGAAACCACGCCAGCTCACAAGGCATATTCCAGAAATGCATTTGATGAGCATTTTAAGGCGATATCAACTTGACATGCATTATGCAAGCAAAAGAAACCCCATTAAAAACCATAAAGCACCAATGCCACGGCGTATGGATGGAATAAATGTAGCGTTTATTTTGTAAATTTTTTCGTGTCCTCCGCATTTATACACAGAAAGAAAATGCGAGCGGAAAGATAGAATGAATTATCAATGAAGTGTCTCATTTCATATTGAGCGACATATTCGCTTATATTCATTCTCTTAGGAATCGATGTCCATTGGTTCAACGCCGTTGCCTGAGCATTTTTGATCAGCTTCTAACAATTCTTTAAGAAAGTCCTTCAGACGTAGATTGTTCTCATAAACATCAACTTCCATTGGTTCTGGCTTATTGTCGGGCTGCGGCAACACAATCGGATCATTTTGATCGATCTCCATTTTCACCGGTGGGTGGTATTGATGTTTTGTTGTTCTATTTTTGTTAGTTTTGTGCGGTTTAACCATATTTCGTTTAGTTTTTATTTGTATTTATTTTGTGATTTCAAAATGGGAAAAAAGGGGGCATGGATTATTTTTAGCGTTACAATGTTTGTTATCCTGAGGGGAAATTCTGTGAAGGTTCGTTTAGAATTTTGTACAGTACATTGTTTCTCCAAGTGCCTTAGCCATTGATCTACAGCCCATGTCTAGGGCTGGTCGCCAGTCCACATCCACATCCATAACCAAGTCTATGTCCAAGTCGCGTTGCAGGTCCCATTGCCTGTCACGTAGGTCATGGAAGAGCCAGAAAGAAGTGCTTACAGCTGGGTGGACAGCGGAAGGGCATGACAAGCGTTTTGCAGGGGACCAAAGCGCAGATTGGGGAGACAAGGGATGGGGGCAGAAGAATACATACATACATATATACACATGTACATATGTACATACATATATCTATGTGCGACTTCTACGGATCCATACTCCCCCGCTTTGGAGTAGTGGCAGAAACACAGAGAGAACCAATTAAAATGCGCCACACATCACATGTGCGCGAGCATTTATTATACGTTTTTCGTTGGAATTGAGTGAAAAATAGTTGAATGGAAAATAAAGAAAAGACCAGACAGAAAGCTAAAAAGAATGTGGATAGGGAATACCCTATAATACCCTTCGAATGGATACAATTTGATGCATTATATGATCTTTCAGACATATGTATACCTTTTATTAAAATTCTTAAGAGAAAACTATTTTATGATTATCATGCGTTTGGCTATAGAATGTCTGCTTTATCCTTAAGAATATCATTTTGGATATATAGTGATGAATCTGCTGTTCATTGAAAAACGTAGCAGTGTTTTTAAAGAAAATCGACGAAACACTCATCTTAGATATTCTACATGTTTCTTGAGGTTCAATATTTAGTTTTTAATCAAATATGGCCTTGTCCCAGCGTGGCTTGGGTCAATAAGGTCGTTGTCAACCTGCCAAAACTTTGTTCTGGTTGACGGGTTTGCAGTTGCAACAATGCCTTTGCCATTCCTGACTGAGCTGGACATGGCGAAACGTGGATATTCTCGGATGCAACACGATTCCTAGCGAGAAGCATTTTTTAAATGGAATATAACGAATATAACTCATAACGAATTCATCAATGATCTAACGGATGTTTCCCTTGCCCAAATTAATTCTATTAAAAATAATAGGAACAGACTTCTCGACCTTATTTTCGTTATGGATGCTTCTCTAAGTACAGTTGCCAGAGTCTCACCACTATCACTTCCTGAAGACCTATACCATCCTACGCTATCTATAACTTTAGAGTGTACCAGTTCTAGTTCTGTTAACATTACCTCGTCTTCTCACCGGATCAAGTGTTTTCGCAAAACTGATTTCGGCAATTTAAACATTCACCTCTCGAATGTTGATTGGTCCACTCTTCTTTCCTTACCGAACATTGATGTAACAGTAAACTCATTTTATAAAATTTTAAACTCTGCCCTTAATACTTATGTTCCGGAGATTATTGTACCATTATCGTCCAAGCCTCCCTGGTTCTCCAGGAATTTGTCATACTTAAAGAATAGGAAATCCAGACTTTTCAAAAAGTACCAGAAAACTGGCTCCTTGCTTGTCTTCGTACAATATTCTTCCGCCCGCTCTCAATTCCTAACAACTAATAGTCTGTGCTACAATCTTTATCTCTCTTCTTGTAGTAGAAACTTCCGCAATAATCCTAAAAAATTCTTTTCTTTTGTCAATTCTAAACGTAAGTCCAATGCATTTCCTCCGTCCCTTCATTATCTAAGCAATTCTGAATCTTCTGCTGCTGGCATTGCAAACTTATTTGCAACCTTTTTCCAGTCGTCTTACTCCTCTCATATTTATAACGCATCCACTCCGTATCCCTACCGTTTGCCTCACTCTAATAGCATTTTTCAACCATATTTTGAGGAAAGCGTTGTGCTTGATGGCTTGAAGTCTTTGAAGATTTCTTTTTCTGCGGGTCCTGATAAAGTGCCTAGTTGCATTTTAAAACATTGTGCCCAGTCCTTATGCCAACCCTTAACCTTTCTTTTCAATCTATCCTTGGAACAGTCTTGTCTCCCCGTAATTTGGAATGAGTCGTACATAATTCCGCTTCACAAGAAGGGCTCTAGATCCAACATAGAAAATTACCGAGGCATTGCAAAGCTCTCTGCCATTCCTAAGCTCCTTGAGTTCCTGGTTACCCGGCAATTGCAACATCTTTGTTCTAGCTTGATATCTCCTTCACAACATGGTTTTTTTAAACATCGATCAACAACTACCAATCTGCTCGAGTTTTCCTCCATAATCAACCGTGGATTTCAGAGTGGTTTGCAAACTGATGGTATTTTTATGGATTTTAGCAGGCCATTTGATTCGGTTAACCATGCTCTATTAATTCAGAAGCTGTCCTTATTAGGTTTCCCTAGTAATCTTCTAAGTTGGATTTCGTCGTATCTTTCTAATCGTACACAACGGGTCTTATTTACTAATGTTTTATCAGAGATCGTTAATGTTACATCTGGTGTGCCACAAGGTAGTCATTTGGGTCCGCTCCTCTTCATTTTATTTGTGAACGACCTACCCCAAGTTATAACATTCTCACATACATTAATGTATGCGGATGACGTTAAAATCTGTCTGCCCTACTCCGACTGGTACTTGCACACACACCTTCAGCTGGACCTAAACGAATTGCTATTGTGGTGCTCAAGAAATCTTCTATTTTTGAACCTCTCGAAATGCAAGCTCATGACTTTCTACCGTCGTGCTCCACATTTTGTATCTTTTTCTCTTGGTGATCATGTATTGGATCGAATTTCGAGTTCAAATGATCTTGGTGTATTATTTGATCGTAAACTGTGTTTTAATAGTCATATTGCTGCGACAGCTAATAAAGCTAAGGGTGTTCTAGCATTCATCAAGCGTTGGTCCAAGGAGTTTGACGACCCGTATGTGACCAAACAATTGTACATTTCGTTAGTGCGCCCGATATTGGAGTATTGTTCCTGTGTGTGGAGTCCACAGTATAAGGAGCAGCAAGCTATTCTCGAATCAGATCAGAAACAATTTTTAATTTTCGCTCTTCGTAATTTACACTGGGACTCTGGTAGAATCCTGCCACCTTACAGATCTAGGCTAAAACTTATTGTACTACCTTCGTTACACCATCGCAGAATATGCAATGGAGTAATGTTCGTGCACAAGCTCCTTCTCGGGATGGTGGACTCCCAAACTCTCTTGAGTCAGATTGACTTTACGGTTCCCTGTCGTTCTACTCGTTCTTTTAGACCTATCAGATTACCCTTATTTAGGTCAAACTATGCCCAGCATGAACATTTCAGGGTTTTATGCTATAATTATAATACCCTTTACCATATCATATCCCCTGAACTAACCCTTGAACATATAGCATTTAGCATTTACAACCACCTAAACTCTGCTAACCTGTAATTTTAATTTTTTTGTTTCAATTTTATTATACTTTATCTTTAGTTCTCTTCCTAATTTATATTGCATTATTAGCAGATAATTGTTAATTAATAAATAAATAAATAAATAAATATGAATGTAGTATATTGCCAAGCAGGCGAAGTACCAAAGTACGAAATAATAGCCCAAACACCTGCCGGGGTTTTTTCAAGATGTTGGATGGTAATCGGGATTCTGTCAACGCCAAAAATATCCTCTGGAGTCTATCTGACTATATAATACCCCTTTACTTTACTTTCATCAGCACATAGAGTGTTACGTCGCTGTGACACAGGCCAGTCCATGTGCGTCGTGCCGTGCATTCTCTGATCCAAATGCGTAGCTTTCTAGGACTTCGTGCATTTTATTTTTCGTAATTTTTGAGGATACTGTAGCCTTGGCCTTCTCTAAAAGAGTCGTTTTTCGCATACCAAATCGTTTTTCAGTCTACTTTTCTTAGTTACTTGGGTTGAATACAATAGGGAGAGTACCAAAAACATTGTTTGCAGTCACTTTAAGCCTCCTGCCTCCTCCCTCTCTGGACCGAGCACCGCTATGTCCGAAAATTTATTTCATCAAATACTGATGCTTACTGCTGCGGGGTTGCCACAGATTGTCAAACCTACCGAATTCCATCTGAGGTGTAAAAAAAAATAAAATAACGAATGATATTTTGCATTTAATGGTTTTAAATTGAAGAAACAAAAAAATAACTTAAGTTTACGTCATTTTAATTGCATGTCGTGGCAAACGAAGTGTGTAATTAATGAAAATAATTACTCGTACTGCGTAATTCTTGGAAGGTCTCTGGCTAGTAAACCGTCAACTGGCATGTTTCTTTATTATTTTATACTCTCAATTTCGAATGTAAACAATTGACGTTTGCCAGTCACAGACAATCGCAACCAACATATGTTTGTCAAGAGATTTTTGGTATTTTTTGTAAGAAAAAACGAGGGGGAACGTTGTGAGCCACGGCAAAGGCCGCGGCTCTACTTTATACCCGGTACTCAGTCAGTATATACATACATACATACATATATGAGCTTACGATTTATGCAATTTATTATATGTTCGCAAAAGGGACGAATTAAATTCTGGGCAAAAAATAATATTTCAAAATACGAAGTCAAACCATTTTTGGAATGTTTATACATGTTTTCAATTTTGTTTGCATATGCTTTTTGCATCTGCTTCTACATTTCTACATGACATGTATAACTACATATTCGAGACGTACAAGTGTTTGCGAGAGAGAGAAGGAATGAGTAAGCGCTTGGCAGGCGTTGCGTAGCCACTGAAATTTAATTGGTTCCTTCTGTCCATAGTCCATAATAATGATCCGACCTCATCCAGATTCGGCAATCTGTTAGACAGTAATTTTCCATGATTCTGCGTTTTTCGTTTTCTTTTATATGAAAAATTGTGGATTCCACAGATTTTAGTCCTTTGTGGGGGCGGAAGGGGGCGTGGCAAAATTTTGAAATACACTTGTGCTGATTTGTTTCACAGGAGTTTGGATAGAAAGTTTGGTTGCTCTGGATCTTAAAGTCTCTGAGGGCGTCTCTAGGCGTCAAAAAAGACGAATGGGCAAAGCAGATGGGGTAGCGTGTGAGAGAGAGCGAGAGGGAACGATGACGTTCGAAATGGTTTTCTTCATTGTAGCTATAATATTGATGCGATCTGATCCAGATTCCACACTCTGATAGAAATAGTCATCATCTATGATTCTGCGTTTTTAGTTTTATCGTATCTTCAAAATTGTGTATGCCACACACTTTCGTTCTTTGTGCGGGCGGAAGGGGGCGGGGCGAAATTTTGAAATACACTTGGAGTAGTGTGATAACACAGGAGACTGAATACAAAACTTGGTTACTCTAGCTTTAATAGTCTCTGAGATATAGGCGCTAATGAAGACGGACGGACAGACATGGCTATATTGTCTCGGCTATTGATGCTGATCAAGAATATATGTACATATATACTTTATGGGGTCGGAAACGCTTCCTCCTGGGCGTTACACACATCCTTCATCACCACAAATCTAATATACCCCTATACTCTTCGAGTACCGGTTATAAAAACGGTTATGTATATGTATTGGCAAGTTTCGGCATATGAAGGTTTGGTCAAACGGCTGCAACTTATAGCCTTTTTACACTACCGCATCATTGTCGAAGGTGCGGAAAAATGATGCGGGGCGTTTACACTTAGACCGCATCATTTCCGCATCATTTTGTCAGCTATTGTTGGCTCCACCGAACAAAAATTTTCAATTTTCACTTTTAAAGTGGGAATTTTCGCGTCCCAAAAGATCTTGCAAGTCTTTGTGTTACCATTTTGTTGCTTGCAATACGACTTATTTTAATTGAAATGTTCAGGAATGGTTTGGCCGCTCAACTTTAAATTGAATTTATTGTCGATACCTCGAAAAATTTCAGTATTTTGTAAAAATACTCGACAGAATAAGGTAAAACTTGCGAATGATGCGCCGAATGTTGTATCATGCGGCCTCATCATTGTCTTCTTCTATCTACAGGGCTCTTATGAGCATCATTGTCATTTAACGGAAAAATCCAATGATGCGCCCTAATGTAAAAAGGGTATTAGCTGTTTATCCATTGATTCTTGCCAACGATACCTTAAACGACGCCTAATTAATGTGTCTATCAAAAAACAGTTATAAGAAACTAAAGTTAAGTGAAAACAGAATCTCTCTGATCCGTCTCTAAAAACAAAGAAAAAAGCAAAGACCAACATTTCACAACATTATTTTTGAAATAATGGTCCGAAAAATTAAATCTTTGGCACCAACTAATTTTCCGGTTGATTTCACAAATCTCTCCAAATTTCTGTGGCAACCTTAATGGTGACTTATACAAATTACTGATTTTCTTTTTAATTAAAAAAAAATTAGTTTAGCCTCTGCAGACTTTATGGTTAGTAGTCAAAAAAAAAAAAAAAAAACAAGAAGGAAGAAATGCAGACTTGCAGAATTTCTTCAGGCCTCTAATGCGGCACGGAAAAGCTAAAAATTGAATATATTCTATTTATTTCAAAGTATTTTATTATTAGCTTAAATATTAATCGTATTAAAAAGACGTCTTTTACATTTATGTTAAAATCAAACAAAATTATATTAAATTTGACTCTTTTTGTATCATAAAATTGAAAATTTCAATGAAATATGGCTGTTTGTTTTTACTATGCCAGTTTTTCTTGAGTGTAGATAGTCAGTGGCTCAAGTGCATAATATAGGTAATAATTTTAGGAAAAACATCCACCCATACACGGACCCAACTTTTCTCCATCTTTTTCTTTGTACAGCAGACATTTTCCGCCTGCAAAGCGGGCTGATAAGTAATAGGCCTTTCCAAAAGAACACTTGACGAACCAGCCATAAATATCTTATTCGGTTAGTGTTTTCTATTAGCTGGTTGCTGACAAAGTTTCGGGCGGTTCTGTCAACACTGGTCATTTTTGGCGGGTGTTTTAGCATGCTCACTTTTGCATTGTCTTTGAAATGAGTAAAATCGAATATAGAGCTGTCAAAATATTTCTGTATTTTAAAAGAAATCCAACAAGGAAGCTAAAAATGATTTGAACGAAGTTTATGGGCAGTCAGCTCCATCGTTTTCAACCATTAAATATTGGATGGAGAGGTGACAACACCAAAAATGGTTGATAAATTCCACGGAATGATATTGAAAGGGCTAATGCCCGAAACCTTTCTGGTGAAGGTGTTAGAAAGTGTTTACACGAGAACATACACAACCTTTTGGTAATTTTGAAGGAAAATTTGGCATTGTTTAACGCAAATAAGAACGAATTTTTGCGTCATTTTGCGACTTTTGATGAAAATTGTATACATCACCATACAAAAGCCAAAGCAGTGGATTTAAACCGGAGGAACGGCGCCAAAGAAGACATCGACTGGTTTGTCGGCAAGGTGATGGCAACGGTTTTCTGCGATTCCCGAGGCGTAGTTCATGGCGGTTATCTGGAAAAAAAACAGAACAATTACTGGAGAATATATTATAATCTTTTGGGACTACTCGATTCAGAATTGAAGGAAAAAAAGCCGCACATGGCGAAGTAAAAATTAGAGCGTTGTTTCCATGATGAAATTTTGTCTCCAGAGTCGGAAAAATTGGAGTAATGGAAATATGTTTCAGTAATCTGTAAAAAAAAACCCCTTTTTTGGGGACTTGGACAAGTCCTATTTTATGGAAGGTATTCAAAATTGGATGACCGTTGGACGAAGTACATACTCGTAAAAGGAGGGTATCACCCTCTTCCAAAGAAACAGAAGGGAGGGACTCTGGTCTGTCTCTGGAGCTCCACTCCATACCCTCCTGCATTCTCTTGGTTTTTCATGCATGTTACAATGCTGTTAATACGACGTTTAGTAGTTGTTGTCCCACACTGGAACTAACGCAACAAACACATACACACACACCCGCACGCTGACACAGCACTTTCTCCATCATTGAAATGTCCTTTCAAAAACGTACATACATACATATGTATATACCCTTTAGAGAAGGGGTCTGTTAATCGCCATTAATAACCACCTATGGTGGATATGTTTGATTTGTTTCCAAGTCGAAATCTGCCGTTGAAGTTCTTCCAGGAAGTACAGTTTGCCACGCAGGCACCTTCTAACACTGTTGGGTATTTCCCAACACTTATGTTAGTGTCATATGGAACAACGGCAATGGTGCGCGGGTCTGTGTCTGTAAGGGTATCAAAAGTTTCGCCATTTCCCAAGACACTTTAATCCACTCTACCCCTTTGTTTTTTGTGTTGCACATTGTCGATGCAGCACACTATAGAGTGGAACAGAGAGAGAGAGAAGAGCGAAAGAGAAGTATAGTAAAATTATTGGCATGCGAAACAAGGAGGCGATGCTGCAACGTTTATTAAATTTTTCAAGTGCCACAAAACAGAGAAGGAGAACGGTGCCGCCGTCACAGGATGCAGGACCACAAGGTAGCAAGGTAGCAAGGTGTGTTGTCATGTTGGAAATTATTTTCGGGTGGCAAATGGGGGAGGAGGCGTGTCTCTGTGGCAGGTGGTGCGGGGTCTTTTATGTTGTATTAATTTTACAACTTTACATTTTTGCTGCTTGCAACGCGAGAGGGATGGAAAGATTGCCACATGAAAGAATGACATCGAAATGCGTGCGTATAGATACATACATATATAGAGAGAGGGGAGAGGACGGAAGGGGGGGAGTGTAAGCAGAGAATGTTCAATAAAATACTGCACTGTATATACAGCCCCCCTGGAGTTCATTACTTAAACCCCTGGAAAGTCCTCAAACAACAGATAGAATGCACCTCTGGAGAATGCCACCATCTGTGGAAGGACGCGAATGGAATGAATCCTCCATTGGACGTCCCGACACATGTGTGTGCTGTGTTGGACCGAGCCCGAGCTCAGTCCCGCAGACCCGCAGACCCCCAGGAAATACATTCCCAGTGCAATCGTTGATAATACACATAAATACATTGTCTAATATTTGCAAAAGCTTCAGCCACAAGCAACGTTGCAACTGCAGCGTGCAACTGCAACTGCAACTGAAAGTGGAGGGCCAGAAGAAGAAACCAGAGATCTTCTAGGGCAGGGGATCGGGCTTAACTGTCGTCTGGGGTTTCTTAGTAATTTGTTTCGCCTCCCCCGCCTCCACTACATATGTCTCTGTGTCTGTGTCTGCGTCTGTGTCCTCTCTGCACTTCATTGGAGCTGAAACAAGTTTTGCTAACTATTTGAGTGAGTTTTCCCCCCCCACACACCATGCCCCATTTCTTTACTTTCCTTGCCTTTCCTTTCCGCTGTTCCTCCCCTCTCCAGCAAACAGAAGACAATGTGAAGAAGGAATCCTCTCTCCCAAAGCCCAAAAGCTGTGTCTCAGTTGCACTCAGTCGCCAGATCCCAGTGCCAAATCCCAGTTCCAGTTCCAGTTGCATGTGTGGCATTTGGCATGCGGCATGTGGCATGCTAAGATAATGCACTACAAAGTTACATATTGTTAAGCGGCTTATGGCGGCTGTGATTCCTCCTCTGACAACCTGAGACCTGAGACCCACTGAAACCCGAGGCCTAATGCCGGGGCTATAATGAGTTCGTTAAACCCCGTCGTTTCACAAGTGCCACACCACGACCAAACGACAGGAAGTGCCACATTTTTTGTTGTGAAACCACATTTCCAGGCAGAACAAGGGATCTGCTGAAGGAAATGCTTACCTTCGCAAAGGACATGACCACATTTGCGTATGGTTTGTTGTTTTTTCCCTAAAATGATTGTAAAATTCCTTTAAATTTATTTACTCCAGTTTTAAACAAATTCAAAGAAATTTGAATACGCTCTATAAATATTTATTCTGTTCTATAAATATTTAATATAAGATAAACCTATCTAATCTAATTTATCCAGACTTGATCGGTCTCGTGAATCCTGGCAATCTTGTGAATCCCTTTAATTTCGAATACGAGTACACTTTGAGCCCAGGGTCCACCCATCTGTCACTCTTGTGTCCCTCTCAAGTCCTTCGATTGCAGGCAGGCTTTGTTCCTGGTGCCAGCAGCAGCAGCAGCGTTGCCAATTTTCACACAAATTAGAAACAATTTGCTGTAGAGTGCACTTAAAAGCCGAGATAGAAATTGAGAAACGGAAATGGAAGGAGTGTGGCAGTGGCAAATGGAATGTCCTGTCCCTTTGGAGTGCGAGTGCTGCAGCAGGAGGAGGAAAGCACATTTTGTCAAATCAAAAACTGAATTTGAATTTCAATCAACTTGAATTAAATCAAAATTTGCAAAATGAAGTGTGCACACAGAAAATGTCATGAGACAGGGGCATGGGGCATGGGGCATGGTGCATTGCACACAAACACACACACTCGAGCACTCGAGTACTCCTCAGAATGCAGCACGAAAATTGGAATATAATTCTTATGAATGGGTTTCGGGTCCTTTTTAGGGAGCCTGGTCGAGAGTCCGGGTCCTGTCCTTTGCGCCCGTCTCGACCGCAGCCGGCAGCAGCAGGAAATGGAGTCTGAAGATGAAGGCTTTTTAGCCACAAAAATTCACAGCAAAGAAGGCAGCAGCATCCACAAATGCATTCGACGGGCGCAAAGGAGTCGGAGCCCGAGCCCGAGTCCGAGTCCAATGAGTCCTGGGGAATGTGCTTGAGAACCCATCAGCCTCTGGGTAAACCACAAAACATGAAAGAGCCTTCCACTCTCTCCCCCTCTGGGTGGAGTAGCACTCTACCACTCTACAAGCAAGGAAATGTCAAGTCTTCTGTCTATAATTTAGTGGCATATTCAATTTGTCCCTCAATCCCGGGTCCAAGTCCAAGTCCATGTCCTTGTCCTTGTCCTTTGGAAGCTGCAGGTCTCCTTCTGTCCAGTTCTGTCTGTTGATTAAGCATTGCGCACACGTAGTGGCAATTGATGCCCCAGATTCGCGCACCTGTTGGAACCCAGACCCCCAGACCATCCTCTTTGACCATCCGCTGGTCAGTGATGTCCCTGGAACTTACACCTCCCTCCCCCTCCCCTCGATGTCTGCACGCTGGGGCACGTAGCCGAACAGAGGACTCAACTGCCATGCAGGTGTAAATGAAATCTGGTTCCGGCTAATGCATGAAGCGATTGATAGATTGATTGATGGTTGCACAGTTGACGGATTTCGCTCATTGTTTGTGCAACATTGCACACAGAACCCATGATCAGTCAGAACCCAGGCATTGAAGGTTCTTTTGTGTTCTTTGAGCAACAGAAGAGGAGCAGCAAAAGTTATGCATCGATTGTGGCATTATAAGAAACAACAGCAACAGTCGTGGCCACAAGTCTTGGCCATCATTTTTCAAGACGAACAATTCATTGTCGATTGTCTAAGGATCGTTAATAAGTCATGGAAATCTACTTGGGTCTATTAAATCTATGCCAGTGTTCTTTTGATATACACAACATCTTAATATTAAGTTGGTTATAGCCTTATGGTTAGCCCTTATGTCTCTTAATAATATGTTTGATCAGAAATATACGCATGATTTAGATTTAGATTTAGATTTAGTTTAACGTAGTGGGCCTGGTATCTTGGGGCTTTGTGCTTCCAAGTTTTCGTTCAGTTTCTCAGTCGAGCCTGAGATTTTCAACCAAACACTACCTTTAAATTTTCCCCAGATAAAATTCGGCTGTAAGTATTATTTTGGGGAAAAGAGGTGACATTTTGTATTTGAGCAGTCTCTGATATTTTCCCCTGCAGAGGATGACGCACCCCAGGTTGACCAGCGGCAAGAGCTCCCGTGGGAGGAAGGAATCCAAGGGGAATCAAAAGAACAAGGACACAGAACAGAAGCAGACGGGGAGAGATGCCGCCGAGGAGAGTGTCACCACTGAGAACGTAGCATCCATTTCCACCTCTGTTCCCAGCCCCATTGCCGCACGGATCTCGCCCGCGGAGGACACAATGGCGCTGGCCTCGTCCGTGGTCGCCACTAATCCGGCGACACCGCTGGTACCTCTGCAAACCTCCACCGCAAACCAAAACTCTGCTTTTGTGGTGCCTGTGGCCCAGGTGTCGCGCACACAAACGGCAGTACCTGTGGCTGCAGCTGCGGATGCCCCTGGGACTTCGGCGTCTGCGGCGGCAGCGGTGGCTCCGGCGGAAAAACGCGGTCTCTTCCATCGCCTCTTTGGATGGAACTAGCCCCCAGGGCGCCCCGCCCTCCCTTTTTGAATACTTCAAAATTAATATAGTTACTAGAAAATAATCGCCTACTCATTTGAGGCTCGAAAAAATACAAAAACAACGGCAGAGCCAACAAAAACTAAACGCTTCTTTCAATGGTTTACCCAACGACTTGGGAGCACTTGTGTCTTTTCTTATCTATTATCTATTTATAAGAATTATTTTCAGATTTTTATTTTGATTTTACATAAGAATATTGGTCGCACTGTTGTGCCTCGACAAAAACGTTGCGACTGTCCATCCAATTCTATACAAACTCTCTTTGTTTCTCACTCTGATCTTGCAGCTCTTTCTCTCTCGCTCTCCCTCTATCTCTCTCTTGCAACTTCAATGTCTGACGAAGTGCCTTTGGGGCGTTTATCGCAAATTTTCGATACGCTCACAAATCTCCAGCAGCAGCAGCAAAAGTCGCTTCAGGTGCAGGCCACAACGACGGCGGATCAGCGGCGACGTTCGGCCTCATCGTCGCCCTCGCCGTCTGCCAGTGCCTCGGCCTCCAGTTCGGGCCGGGCCACACCCTCGGCTGGCGCCCATGCGCTGTACTATACGCAAAGCCACCAGAGCCACTACTTCCTGCGGCCCCAGGATGGCAGCAGCGTGGGCTTCCTGCACACCTTTCCCTCGCACCTCTACCACCACCAGCAGCAGCACCAGCAGCATCTGCTCCACCAACAGCTGTTCCAGCAGCCACCGTCTCTGCCCTCGCAGCTGCCTGGGCGACCGTCGGGCTCCCAGTCGCTGCACGGCTCCCCGTTGGTGGTCAAGCGGGCCACCTCGTTCAGCGGTCAAATGCCGCTGGTCCAGGGGCGGCTCTCCAGCACCACCTCCACGCCGAACAGCCCGCGGCTGATGCCACGCCGCGTTCCCCGGCCTCCGCCCATTCCGGCCAAGCAGGGTGCCAAGGCGGAGGCGCCTCAGCCGCCCGTGAATCCAGTCAATCCCGTGCTGGCCGCACTGGATGCCCCCGATGCCCCGTGGCCGCACTTTTCCGCTCTCACCGAGCATCTGGACGTCCATCAGGTGAACAACTATGGACAGGCCCTGCCCGAGGTAAGACATCCTGGGATTTTTGGGATGAGAACAGCGCTGCATTCAGGAGGTTTTTTATTTTCAGATCAACTGGCAGGAGCGCTGCCTGGAGCTGCAACTGGAGCTGCATCGATCGAAAAACCAGGCGGGACGTATACGGGATATGCTACGTGAAAAGGTAGGAATCCTTTAGCTTGGCTCTGAAGACTCTGAAGGGCTCTGTGACACAGAAACCACATTAATTACAGAGACCGAATCCAAGGGAGATGGAAACCGAAAGTGTGTTTAGCTCTTTGGGGGGTAGGGGGGATGGAGATGGGAGACTGGGAGACAGGGAGGGAGACACACATCTTGAACGTATGTAATTATGATTTATGAGAGAGCGCCACGGTTGAAACATTTTTACGACTAGACCACAAACAGCCCTCGAATGGGCGATACATCGCGTGGGGCGGAAGGAAATAGTGTAACTGTTAGGGGAGATGCTGGCATATGGAGCTGTGGAAAGGGATCCCTCATTATCGGGCTAATTAAGTCATTAGGCATTTGGCCAAGAGACCAGCCAAAAGGAGCAGCTGGAGGAGCATCCCAGGGCTTGTTTCGGTGCCCGCATTAATGCAAAAAACTATATGAATTATGTATTAGAGTGAAATGTGAACTACAATAAAGCCACCCCCCACCCCACCCATCATACCCCGTACCCGTTGCGAAAATGTTGCTTTCATTTCGCTCCCACGGGGTGGGAGCCAGAGCCTGCAACATGTTGGAGTGGCCTGACATAAATTAATTTTACTTCAATGATTTTCGCCCCATGAATTATGCATGATTATGTACTCTCTTCCCTTTCCCTTCCCCTTCACCCACGTGGTACGATCTCTGCGGTGCGGTGCGAGGGTGTGCTACATAGTGTTATAAACTGTTAAAGATAGCCAGACATGGGCATATATCGTTGTAAGAAAATATGTATGGAATGGAAACAGATAAAATATTCTATAATTCTGATCAAATAGATCAGTGATCGGCATACACTCAAGTGCGCTGGTGTGCGCAGCAAAAACCCAAACATGCCTGCGGGATAAATCGTTTTGTTGCTTTACACTGGAAAAAGCAAGATAGCAAGAGCCGAAGTCACATTGCCGAAGCCACACGAAGGCTTGCTGCTTTTTATACCCGGTACTCGAAGAGTATAGGGGTATATTAGATTTGTGGTAGTAACGCCCAGAAGGAAGCGTTTCTGACCCCATAAAGTATACATATTCTTGATCAGCATCAATAGCCGAGTCGATATAGCCATATCTGTCCGTCCGTCCGTCTGTCCGTCTTCATTAACGCCTATATCTCAGAGACTATTAAAGCTAGAGCAACCAAATATTATATCCAGTCTCCTGTGTTATCACACTACTCCAAGTGTATTTCAAAATTAAAGATACGATAAAACTAAAATCGATAAATCATAGAGGACGACCATTTTTATTAGAGTGTTGAATCTGGATCAGATCGCATCATTATTATAGCTACAATGAAGAAAACCATTTCGAAAGTCATCGTACGCTCTCGCTCTCTCTCACACGCTACCCCATCTGCTTTGCCCATTCGTCTTTTTCGACGCCTAGTTCTCAAAGACTATACGAGCTAGAGCAACCAAACTTTCTATCCAAACTCCTGTGATATCCAACCAGCACGAGTTTATTTCAAAATTTTGCCACGCCCCCTTCCGCCCCCACAAAGGACAAAAATCTGTGGAATGCACATTTTTTCATATATGTAAAAGAAAACGAGAAACGCAGAATGGAAAATTACCGTGTCTAACAGATTGCCGAATCTGGATGAGGTCGGATCATTATTATGGACAGAAGGAACAAATTAAATTTCAGTGGCTGCGCAACGCCTGCCAAGCGCTTATTCATTCCCTCTCTCTCTCGAAAACACTTGCACGTCTCGAATATGTAGTTATACATGTACATTGTACATGTAGAAATGTAGAAGCAGATGTAAAAAGCATATGCAAACAAAAATGGAAACATGTATAAAAATTCCAAAAATGGATTGACTTCATTTTTTGAAATATTATTTTTTGCCCAAAACTTCCAACATAGTCAACACACTTCTCCCAGCTATGCGCCTCTTCAGCCCCTCCAAAAAATATTCGGCGTCCTGCTCCTCAAAACGGCTGTTTACAAAAGTAATAGCCTCATTTGACGAAAATTTCTGTCCGCCAAGCGCAACTTTAAGCTTAGGGAATAAAAGGAAGTCACTTGAAGCTAGTTCTGGAAATTAAGGAGGGTGGTGAAGCAATTCAAAGCGTAAATCATGGAATTTTGCCATTGCAACTGCTGATGTATGCGAAGGTGCATTATCCTGGTGAAACAAAACTTTGTTCTTCTGCAAGTGGGGCTATTTTTCCGCAATTTCCGCCATTAGCTTATCCAAAAGCGATGCGTAGTACACTCCCGTGATCGTTTTTACTTTCCCCAGATAATCGATATATGTATGTATATCTCCACGACTATCCCAAAAAACTGTTGCCCACACTTTTCCCGCTGAAATAACAGTTTTCGCTTTTTTGGTGGCGGGTCCCCCTTTGCAATCCACTGTTTTAACTGTGATTTTGTTTCTGGCTTATAGTGGTGTATCCATGTTTCATCCACAGTTATGAGTCGGCGCCAACACTCTGTTTTATTACTCGTAAACATCGCCAAGAGAGACTTGCAAGAGGTTATTCGAACACGCTTTTGATCTAAAGGGAGCAAATGCGGCACCCAACGGGCCGAGAGCTATTTCATGTCCAATTCGTTGCTCAAAATATGGCAAACGAGGTCTTTAGACATCTTACATTGACTCGGCGATCGTCCAGAACAATTTGGTGTATTTTGGCGATGTTTTCGTCAGTGGTCACAGTTTTTGGGCGTCCCGGACGTGTCTAATCTTCTAAGCTCGTACGTCCACGCTTAAATTCGGGAGCCCAGAACTTTACAGTTGGAAAAGATGGGGTCACCATAGTCCCCATAGACAGCGTCCATCTCAGTTTTGATTTGCGTATGCGTATTGCCCTTCAAAAACAAATATCTGATGACCGTAAGATATTCAACTTTTTCCATTTTTACAAAATCACTGATACCGACTTAGTTAATCGATTGTTCATCGATAGCTAAAATATCGATGTGGCTGAATTTTTGGCGGGAACACATTAAAAGATGCCTAATCACAAGACCAAAGTTTGGTTAACGTAGGAGGTCGTTTTGATTGTCAGGATGGAAACTTTTCGGACCGCCCCCGTATGTACATATATCATAAGCTCACATATATCTTGACTGAGTACTGAGTATAAGAACAAAGCGTTCTCGTTCGTTTTGTCCAATCTTTCTTAGTGAATGGCAACAGGACCCAGAATATGCCGAGCGATTCCTGAACGTTCGTTGGTTAATATGAGCGTATTGAATTTTCGCAAAACGTAAGGGGTAGATTATCTACTATTATCCTAAAACTATTCCAGTAACTATCAACTACGAGTATAGCTAATTGCTAAAGAGTGACCGCAGTGCTGATTGTTGATTGAATGAGTCTCATTTTATAAACTTTGAAGTGGACTGGAGCCCAAAGGACAGACATTCAAGTGAAAGCCAAAGCCAGAGCCAAAAAAAAAAAACGATGAGAGTTCTCCTTGAGAGCCACAGAGCCAAATGATATGCGAATTCGACAACTGGTGACCCCGACCAAAGGAGCAAAGAGGATGAGAGACCCCTTCCGTTGAGAGCAAATATTCACTCAATTATTAGTACGAATATGAATATTATTCTGTGTTGCTGGGGCTCTTTCAATATTTAATTGCCAATTTTCGAGCAGTCGACAAAACAGAAACAGCAAAAGAAATGCTGGGAAAATCAACAAGAAGAAATAAAACGGAGTGAAAAAGTGTGTGCATTCTGAAAATGGTAGAAAAGGAGAAAATGCATAACTCGATGGCTAAAAGTATGCGATGAATATTTTATTTCTGTTTTTATGCGTTTCCCATTTTCTCCCCCCGCCGTCCCTTTCGTGGCCCCATACGGACGGAGTCTCGCTGCCTTTTTTGTTGCTCTTTTTAGTTGACTTTTCAACTTTTGCCAGCAATGCAATTCAAGTGCATCATAAATTTTAAATTAGTTGCACTAAAAACTTGAAATGGTCCGGACACAAACCGGTTCTTGGGTCAATCCACCATTCCCCTGGAATGAAAATCCCAAAAGAAGCGTCCCTATATATTCAATATTATTTATAATATTTCCACTCCTTTGACATCTAAAAAGGGCTCCCAAGGGAACAAAATAAACCAAAGGGTGAATGAAGTCACAACAGCTATGGGATATAGTACCGATATAAGTTCCGATTTGAATGCAGGTTGTAGCTTTATAAAACAACAAAAACTTTGTGTTTGTTTTTGTGGAATGCAGTCCCCACATCTTGTCATGACTCCCTTCCAAAAAAAAGGGTAGACACAAAGACCAGAAGTTAAGACCCTTCAGACCTGCAACGACCGCAAAATTTCGGCTCTGGGGAGAGTGGGAAAATGTGTGCGTGTGTGTGTGTGTGTGTGTGGGGGGGGGGGGGGCGCCTATTTTCGTCTGGCAACAATGTTCAGGATGTTGAAATTATGGCCAAGCATATTGCAACATTCTTGTAGGACAATAAAATTCAAGTTTACTGCCAAAGCCATACCCGGGAAAACAGCAAACGGACGACCGACTCTGGCTGATGGCACATGAATCCGAGTGAAAGGCTGACAAGAATGGCCCCAAGGCCACCAATGGAAGTTGCCAAATTTCAGATGAACAAATAGAATCACTGAAAGGCGACTCTAAGTACATACATATATACTGTTCCTTCCAGTTAGCAGAAGATAATTGAATCAGAAATAGATAATGAAAATAGAAAATCCTCATCAATGACACTTTCTGGCAGAACAGATCTGATCTACGTTTTTGTCGATAAAAATTTTCAAAGCAGAAAGGCTCTGCCCAGTCGAGGGTTAAAGGCCGCAGCTCTACTTTATTCCCGGTACTCAGTCAGTTTATATGTAAACTTGTGATCTATGTAATTTATACAATATATTTTATAAGTCGTGTGGTATCGCTGCTCGCAAAAGAGACGAATTGATCTATTACATCTAATCTAATACATTTTTACATCTGTGAGAGGAAGAGTGTTCAAGAGACGGAATGCTGGTTCCTTCTGGTTATAATAAATATCTGATTTGATCTAGATTCAATAATCTGCTAGATATGGTCATTCTTTACGATTTTGGTTTTCTAGATAGATGGTGGGTCTAGCTTTTATAGTCTCTGAGTTCTAGGTGCTCATCGGGACGGACGGACAGACATGGCTATGTATATCGACTCGGCTATTGATGCTGATCAAGAATCTATATACTTTATGGGGTCGAAAACGCTTCCTTCTGGGTGTTACACACATCCGATTCCACTGAAAATCGAATATACCCCTATACTCTTGTAGTATCGGGTAAAAAATCTGATAAGTCCTGGAAGAGCTGGTTTTTTAAAATATGTTTATTTCTTGCTAGATTGGTCATTTCACCCAGTGTGCATTGATGGCATTCCGTTGTTCATTTTGTTTCCACAAATATGCACCTTCTCTGGCACTGATTGTGCCCCACGGTCTGGGTTGCAATTGCAGGGATTTCAGCGGCCGTCAAACGGCAATCATGGCCCAAAAGTCGACTCGCATTAGAGTTTTCCATCTGCCATAAGCTGCATATGCCCCTAATACGAGTGCTCATCATACCTCTCCTGCCTGCCATCGAACCCCCCGTGGAGCGCGTTAACGCGTTGAAAGCTGCGCTCTGGGGCAAATGACCGCCTGGCGTGCCCCGCCTGGTGTGCCCAGCCTGGCTGTCATCCATTTCAATTTGCATCTGCAAAGACAGAACGCAAACCAAAAACCAAAAAACCAAAAACGAGAAGTGCTGACAAAAGTTTGCTCGTATTGTCGATTAATATAGAACGAACGTAACTCGTACACTTGCAGCAATGCGCATTCAAACGCGAAAGACGGGAGCTCCGCAGATAATATTCTTTTCTCCAAGTGTACCCTGAAATATGTGTATGGCATCTGTCAGGGCTGCGAGGAAGTAGCGGTGGCAACAATGGCACATCCGATGGCACAATAGAGCCGCAGTTGCAGTTGCCACTTTGAGGCCCATAAGCGTGGGACTGTTGCACTTACACACGACAGCGAGAGAGAGGGGGAGAGAGACAGAGTGGGTGGCAGAGAGAGTGAGAAAGAGAGAGAGAGAGAGAGTATGGTAAACTGGGAGACAAAGGATTGTCGTTGTTTTCATGCCATTTTCATAGCCATGCCAACGGGCATTGCAATTGTTTTACGGGAAATTGAAAATGTTGGCACTTTATCTGTGCGATGTGTGTGTTATGGGTGTGGCAGTGTGGGTGTGGGTAGACTTAAATGCCAATCGCTTCGTTAATTAATCAATAAGTGTGCTTAGTAGAAACCATGGAAATATTGATGACTAGGAAATGGAAAATAAATAGCGCTGTGATTATCGGTCGATTTCAGCTTTTCTTCGAGAAATAATCGTTAAGTTCGCAAGGAAATATTAATAATTATTGAATGGAAACGCATAAGAGCAATCGATTGTTTAACCAAAAAGGGGTTATGATAATAAATCGATAAGTAGTACAGCAAAATTAATTAAACTATGGAAATATTGATGAGAGTAATTATCAAAATAATCGATAGATTTCAGTTGTTTTTTGATTCTTAATACTCGACTATCGATAAGTAATCGATATATTAAAACACGCTTTTGATTGAATCAACACTCAATGTATTTCCCTTCGGTTTTCGAACTTGGTGGACAGCTGCCACACTACAGCACCCTAGTCACTGCCACCCTCTGCACCCTTGCCATGCTTGAAAGGGGATGGGCGGTGGTTTGCTGTTGAGAGCGTATGGCCATGAATGCCTTCGTGTTTAATTAAAATTTTTTGACAACTTCGTGCCTTGCCATAAATTGGGCATCGATGCGGAGGAGGTTCGAATGCCCAAAGGCGGCAAAGGGGGAGGGGAAAAGGGAAAACTTAGCCAACTATTTGAGCAATTAGAAGAGGAATCTCCATCCGATGCCGGAACTCAAACTCAAACCCAAACCCTTTCCCTTGTTTCATAATTAGTGAACAGAAAAATGTGTTCACAGGGAAATGGAAAACGTTAAGGATTGCGATGAATTTTCTTGGCCTGCGGCAAGTTTTCCATGTAGTACATGTAGCACACACACACTTCCCCCTGCCACCTACATGTGCATTCTGTTCACTTTTTTTGGGGCGGGGGGCGGGGCATACGTAGATGATGTCGCAGGACCAGAAAAGAGGCACAGCCAAAGACCAAACGACGACGACGATGGGCTGCAGCTCCTCCAGACCACCACACAGGACCCTGCACCCCATCCCTGCTTTTCGCAGGTCTGTGTTCTTTGTCCTTGCCACGCCCACTACTTGAATGGGGGCGTACAGGACAATGGAGAAGGGGCGGCAAGAGGCCAGAGAAAAGGCAAACTAGAAACAAGAGCACAAGAAAAACGTTTTTCTAAAAAAAGTTCATCTTATTTTGTTTTGTTTTTCTGTTGAAGGCAATTTTTTGCATACCCATTAGTCGTTAAGTGTACAGCTGGTATATGGGTTTGCAGGAGAAGGAGGGCAGAGATCCAGCCAAAAGGAATGTGCACTTCCCTCCTTTTTTAGTTTTTTTTTAATATTCGTATTTAATCAAGCAACTAAACGAGAAATTTCAAATTATTCAGCATACGACAAAGTATCAGAAATGAATAGATAGAGTTTTTTATACCTTAAGAATGTGTATTAATGATCGATTGTTAATACGATCTATTGCTTGATTTTGCGGACAGAGTCCTGTGCTAAGGTTAGAGGGACCACAGGGGGACCAGAGGACCCCGAACAGTGGCAGGGGCACAGGGGTACTGTAGCGGCAAAACCCCATTTTGTGTATGCAGCACACATGCTGGCTAGCCGCTCGCTCGCTTATTCATTTGAATTATTCCCAAAAGCGCATTTAATTTTAATTATGCGTGACAATGCCTCATTCAAAGAAGGCTACACGCTACCCCCATTAACGTGCCTGTTTCACGCTCCCATTGCCGGCAGGATTATACAACTGCCTGGCAGTGGAAATGGAAATGGAAATGGAGCTGAAGCTGAAGCTCCTCTTTGCTTTGTTTAAATATGTAGAAAAATATACACACGTGTGCATACATACATATGTACATGTGTGAATGCCAGTTAAAGATGGAAATTTTGTGGAAAAACAACTAATGGGGTGGCGTTTTCATTGTCGCTGCGATTTGTTGCAATCTTTCAAATGCGAAATTCGATGTCCATTCGTTTATGGGAAATTTGTACACTTTCAGCAACCGCCTGAAAGTAGGCAATGTAACCAGCTCCTCAGCGATGCCGAACGGGAAAGAGAGAGAAATGCAAAGAGGAAACAGAAGCAGAAGCAAAAAAATGTGTGCCACACACACAAAACAAAAAAAAAAATCAAATAAAACAAAAAGCGGAAACAATGCTCTGGCAAAGGCAGAGGAGGGCAACGGAGGAGAGCACACGATTGAGGGCGGACTGCTCGCAGAAATCAAATGAATATTTCAGCTCCAAAATATTTGCCCAACATTCTCTTTTGGGTTTGCTTTGCTTCCTCCGATATATACATATATACATACATACATACATATACATTTATATATATATATATTTATATTTGTCCAGCTTTATGTTGAAGCAACTGTAAGTGAGCTCCGGCCCCAGCCACATGCCCCATGCCTCTGAATGTTGACAAGCATTTAAATGTGGGGCACGAGCAGCCAGCAGATGGACGGCGGACGAGAGCCCAAGGGAAACGATGTTCGAGAGAGACATTTTTTTTGGGAAGATGAAGTCATTTGACTCAAGAAACGACACCGACTGCCCCAATAGCCCACTGAAATGCACGAAACGGAGGGGGGAAACCCAATGGGAAAAACCAATATTTGCAATAAAAAGTTGAAATATTCCCAAAAAAGGTTTCGTTTTTTTAAATGATGTCTGAATATGATTTCAAATTAAGTAATAAGTATATAGTTCAGCTAATCGATTTACGCAACTGTTGATCAAAAATCGATACCTTTATCGATGACTTGCGATCACTTGAATGAATAACAATAAATGAGCCCCATGAAAACAAGGAAACGGAGTGGGAAACCATAGAAAATATCTACAAGTTCGATAGAAATCCATAGAAATAATAAGTTTCCTTAAAATTGCATTTATCGATGACTTGTCGTCATTTCTTTTACTATCGATCGATCAAATGCTAAGTAGCTCTCTTTTTGTCTGAGTCTCTAAGCTGTGCCATGCTGTACCACTGTACCAAGGGGCTTTTCCCCACGCATATGGGGCAAAAGGATACATGAGGGATAACAAGGAGAAGGCCAGCTCAGAGGGTAAAAAGCTAAGAAAGTTACTCCAGCATTCCTTTTTTTTCCTTCTTCGTGCTGGGATTCATTGCCTTCTTTTTGGTGTGGCATAAAGCATGATTACGCCTCTGTTCAAGCAATTAATGCGAGAGCCTGCTCTTCTTCCTCCTCGTGTCCCTCTTTGGTGAAGAACCGCAGTACAGTTGTGTGTTAAGCGGCTTTGGCAAATGTACTTTAAGCCTTTTATTTGTTTTTGTTGTTGTTGTTGTTGTTGTTGCTGTTGCTGTTGCAATGTTGCAATAACTCACACTTACACATGCGAATGCCATGGGGAGGGTGAGGGTGTCGGGTTGGGTTGGGTTGGGGATGCCACTCGAAATAATAATGCCAAAAAATGATTTTAAGCGGATTTGCCCCAAGAGTCGAGAGTCGTCTTACCTCGAGCAAAGGTTTCACTTCTGTTCCCCACAAGCCCACACAAAAGTGGGCGAAAATTTATGGAAAACTATACGAGCGGAAGAGTGGCAATAAAACTGGATGTAGGATGTGGATGTAGGAAAATGTGTGTAGAGTACAGTCACAGACGCAGACAGAGTCACAGTCACAGTCGCAGTCCCACACAACAACAAAAGGACTAAAGGCGGATGGAAGTCAAAGAGCAATAAAATATATATTTATGTGTATGGGATTAAAAAGGGTATTAGCCAGTTGTTACTTTATATAGTCGCCCCCTTCGCCCTCCACATCCCAAACACAGTTGTTGGACTTTGGTCAACAATAACAGAGAGGTTGCTTCCACAGGATTCTCTGTGCCAAACAGGCGACAAACATTCACTTAACGATATCTGTGTGTGTTCGTGTGTGTGTGTGTCTGGGCAGGAGGCAGGACAGAGCAGCCTCCGGCAGCCCTGGGGTGTGTTTTCTCGCTGGTGATGAAAGCCAAACATTTGAGAGTCCCATTCGTCGCATAGGTGTTGCAAATTGATTTACTCCTGAGGCACGGCGTACCGTAGCAAGGCTCGCGTCGAGATTTCCTTTTGGACGCACTCATCAAAATGGGATCCATCAGAGCGTCAATCAGCGACCTGTATCGATGTTTCTGCGGATTAATTTTTCTATATTTTCCGGGAGTACCGAATGCCATACGGACGCTGATACCCGATACTCATGGCGGAATAAACGGGGTGTTAAATTCGTGAAAATGTATGCCGTATCCTAGAGGGATTCTTAAGCGACTCAATGATCTATATCTTAATAGATATGACCCTTTATCAGAGACTCTAAAAAGCAGAGCACTTGTGCCTCGACAAAAACGCTTATCTTTGGTCTCCTAGTAATTTCTTCCCCAAAATAGTATTTTCCTCTTTAATGTCGATTTGCTTTTGCAAACGCTATTTTCATTCGATTTTCCACAACTTTCCTGTGACCCTGCCATCCCGCTGGGGGGGATGGAGTTTTTAGTTTACATCAATTTTATCAAGCTGGCAGCTCTGCTCTGTCGTGCTGAGCGTTTTTGGCTTAATTGCTCAACAAGTTGGCCTCCAGCTGTGGCTGGAAGCCACAAGCTAAAATCTCGCAAAATATTCCGTATTTTAGCATTCCAATTGGCGTATTTCGCCAATGTGTGTGTATGTGTGTGTGTGTGGGGGGGAAGAGTGGCATGCCACCTGCCAGGCTCTGGGGCAATTGTGGCACTGTGGCAGGTCGAAATTACATGTGGACTGTATGCCAAATATTTAATTTGATCCCGATCTTTGTCTCTCTTTCTAGCACTAGACAGTTTAGCTTACCTCTCTCTCGCTCTATCTCTCTCTCGCTCTATCTCTCTCTCTCTCTCTGTTTCTTTGTAGATTTCTTTCTATCTGAAATTGGCTCCCTGTCTTTCTAATATAATTTTCTAATTCCATATATCCCTCTCTTCCTTACACGATGTTCGTTTCCTTATATTTTAAGGATTTTCTCTCTTAAGTTGCCATTCGATGGCAAATTTTGTGTCACGATCACATTGAAATGGCATCCTTGTCTGGCATTAGCTCTCTGCCTCTCTGGCATTAGATCTCTCCCTCTATCTGGCCTGGGCTTTAGCTACAAATCTCTCTATCCCACTCTCTTCCTGTGACTGGCACTTGGCCCGCATTTGGCATTCCCTTTCTCTACATCTCTCTCTTTCCTTCGTTTGCTTTCACTGGGAGAAAAAAGGTCAGCAGCCGAAAATCAATAGACGACAACTAATGCCCGTCTCTTCCTTCCTGATCCTTTTGCCCCTCGCCCCTTGCCTCTTGCCTCATCGTTGGCGTGGGAGGGGGGGTCTTCAGCTTCTGCTCATCCTTCTCTCTGGTTTGATGTTGACATGTTGTCGTCATCATCATCGCTTCACGACGAATACGACTACGAGGACGACAGCGACAACGACAACGACGACGTTTAATTTAAAATTCAAATGCAAACATGTTTGGCAACGCGAACCGTTAGCATAGTGGCGGGGGGAGGGGGAGTTGACTGGATGGGCAGGCAGGTGGTTCCTGCAGTTCCTTCATGGAGAAGGGGCAAGTCATTAAAATTCGCAGGCGGCCAAAACATGTGGCTTTAAGGTTAAGCGAGGACTCAGAGCACGAGTGAGAGAGTCAGAGAGAGAGGGGAGTCGAGTAGGTTAAGCGAGAACCGAGGCAGTGCTTTAAGAGAGTCCTCCTGCTGGCGCTCCTCTTTAATGTATACAGGAATCAAAGCAGGAAAGTATGCTACAGGCGCTACACGGTGTGTGTATGGCCTATGGAGTGATGGTGGGGGGTGGGCCTTGGGTGGGCGCAATGAAATCAGCAGGCCCGAATGGTATCCACCCGTTATCCACCACGAAACGAACACATTTTCCCCATTCAATAAATGTCCCCCCGAAATAAAGGGAAATCCTGCGCACTCGTGATTTTGGCGCTACAAAAAGGGAAGTTTTCCTGTAGTATACCCTGTACTCGAGTGCGGGAAGGGTCTATTCGTATCTTTCATATTAGTGTAATATCTCTTTGTATTTCGATTAAACATGTCACGCGGCATGGAGCAATGCTCATCGGTCGCTTGGTGAGTTCCATTTCCATTTTTTATGGATAAATAGTATCACTGAAGGCCGCCTACGTATCGTACATCTTCTTCTGTGTGTCTTTCTTTTGTCTGCACATTGATGGCTTTATGTACAGGGTATCCTACGTGGGAAATTCTAGGACGCAGTACTTTCGCTCAAATTGCAACGGTTCTTTTCTGCCAGCCTGCCAGCCAGCCAGCCGCTTGTTGAGTGGGGAATTTCCTCTAACACATTTCCCCACATTTCCATTCTCAACACGGACTCGGACACGGACACGGACATGGACACACACATGCGCAGGCCCTGCCAGCTGTTCTTCGTGCTATCAGCAGCATGCTCTGTCTGTATGTGTGTGTGTGTGTGTGTGTGTGTGTGTGTGTGTGCATGTGTGTGTGGCAGTGTTCTCTGTTTTCGCTGTGTGCGTCGGTAAATCACATCCGTGGCACGGCACACGGCAATCAGTTTGTCTTTGGCTGCGTAACGCGTTGCGTGCTCCGCGGGAAAGAGACTCCTCCGCATTCGCACATTCCGCATCCCATATCCTCGCATATCCTAGCTGCATCCGTATCGCAAATTCCGTGTGGGGCGCCTCGCGTATTAGCCGCTCGTCCAAAAAATAAGAAGTGAAATTCTGTTTGTTGATCTATTTTTTAGAATATTTTTTTTTATTTTGCTCAAAGAATATTATTGTGAAAATTGTGAATTTCCCACCAGAAATATTGTGAAACACTCCGCACACTCTTTCTGTCTCACTCGATAGCCTCTCGTTCTGCCGATGGGCGCGAAAATCTGTGTCCAAAAAATATACATTTTTGAGAAGGAAAAGAGGGGCCCGTGCTCCCCACTTGTTTGTCTTTCATTTTGTGTGGCAAGTGCCTTCGGTGTTTCCATAGAATGTTGAATGTGTGTTTTGGAAAGGAAATATTTCCAGAAATTATCTTGGATGTACATATGTGAGGCTTTTCGAATGGAAAATCTAGAATTGAATAAAACGAATCTGCGCAGAGAATTTGTATCCTTTTGAGGCTACGCTTTTGTTTAATTGTTTACTAAATTACATGTCAACTTCTTTGAAAGTTTCGCACAACAATAGTCTGATTGACGGAGTGAAATATCATTTTGTTCGTTTTTTGGGGGGAAATTCTTTGCTAGAAATCACTTTTTATGGTTTTTGGTCTTTAGCTAGCAGCTGATGAAATTTCAATGCTTAGATGATTAATGAGAGAAGATTCTACTCTTAGAAGTCTCTTGGATATGAAAACAATTTTAGTTCTAGGTTCTACTCCAAACAGTGAAGTTAAATTCATTTTAAAAACTATATTAGGAGTCTGCAAAGAAGATATAAAAGAAACCGATTCGAGTGCCTGTGAATAATGAGGGGAATATGTGAATACAAAGTGACTCCTTTTGGTTTTTTTTTTTGTTTATAAAAATAAATGCATGAATGAATGATATCTATTCGCTTATAGGAAATTGGTATGCTCAATGCTCTTTGGAGCATCTCTCAGGCGAGAAAGTGAAATTGAGACTAAAATCGAAATTCAATTGATTGAATCGCTGGAGTTTCCCGCAGATTTTCATCCAGATTTTCCCCCCTTTAAATTTCAAGCTGGTGTCATTAATGTGTATGTTGTTCCCCGGGTGTTTCCACAGATGTGTGTGTGTCCGTCCTGTGCTTGTGTGTGTCGAGGCAATTGCATGCCTCGTGCCTTGTGCCTGGTGCCTCGTGCCCTCCGTCTCACAGCCTGTCTGCCACATGCCACAAGCAGACAGAGTGGGAGGGAGTGGGAGTGGGAGTGGTAGCGGGAGCGGGAGCCGGAGCCGGAGCCGTATGTATATTATCTCCAGTGAATTATGGCCTGGCCATATAGATTCCAAAACGGCTTGTCCTTACAAGAACTACAGCTGAAGTTTCAGGCGACTCTTTAGCCACTGCCCACTGGCCAGTGGCCCCATGTCTGCCACAAACACAGCACAGCGCACACAAAGACCCTTTTCAGAGTCCTTGTCCCTGTCCCTGTCCCTCCCTCTGCCCCTGCCCCCATCCTAGTAGTATATGTATCATCATCATCATCATGCATTTTGTGTGGCACACATTGTTAAATGGACGATACAAAACTTCAGACACCCCAAAGCAGCAGCAGCAACAGCAGCAGCAGAGGCGACAGCAGACAGCAGGAGTCATGGACATGGACATGGACATGTCCTGCAACTCCCTTCCTACAACTGCTCCCTTACTTCTGTATTCATGCTGTTGCATCGAATTTCTCTGCTGCCACAGTCCAGAGCATGCCACTTGATATCTGATCTCTATCCTCTTTCTATCTCTATCTCCATCCTATAGATATACTTCTGGTATTTCTGGGCTTGAATCATGCCAATGTCTGGCCGCATAATCGAAAAAGGTTTAGCCACTAATTAGCTAAAGCTTCAGAAAGTCATTGTTCCATCCTGCAACTCCCATTTCCATCTCTCTCTTCGCTGCTCTGCATTCCTGCCTTCCCTCCCTTCTGTCAGGAAACAAGCAGAATTTATTGATGACCGGACAGCATTAGCCATTGCCATTCCTTGGCTCCTTCGTTTCCTTCCATCAGAAATTGAGTTATTTATGCTATGGAATTGATTGCTGCTTGTTTGTAAATTGCCAGCGCCAGTGCGTCCGTTTGGGGCCTCAACTGAAGCGTGTGGTGTGGATGTGGATTTGGGTGTGGTTGTGGGTGTGGGTGTGGGGCGACTCAAAACGTGTGTGCCACCGATACGCGTTGTGTTGTGTTTTTTTGTTTTTGTTTTGTTTTCCAACCATTTGTTTATGGATTTAATCAGAGGAAAAAGTCGTCGACTTTTTCGTACTTATTGTCCTTCTTTAATGGCGTCAACCCTTTCGTAACCCTTTCCGAGAGTCAGTAGAGCGGTTCAGGGATATCTTTCTGTATTCCTGTCAGAAATTGGTTGAAATTTGGTTATCCATTTATTTGATTGAAAATCATTTTGTCGGTGGCCATTTGTCGATAGTGCAGGTTCCCATAAGTGAACAGATATCACTCACAGTGCCTTCCCATCTACCCATCTATCTGTACGTACCTCTCGAACTCTCGAACGCACATTTTTTGTGGTCGATTCTTTAACAGTCGCTTCTGTTGTGGCATCAGAATTAATTTATTTATTTATCTGCTTTATGGCATTCGATTGCCATTTTCCATATGTATTCACGCGATTCACGATTTGCGATTTTCGATTCGATGTTCGATTTTGTCCCCATCAAATGGCAAATGACAAACAATCTGTTTCTGCGGTTAATGTCCGTTCCCTACTTCTTCCCTACTTCTCCCCTTTTTGGCGATTTTCCCCCGGGGCCATTAATCATGTGGGCGACGCCTAAAAGCATGCGATTAAAAAAGAAACAATTGCAACATAAATTTGCATGACAGAGAGACAGACAGACATGGAGGCAGGGAGAGTGTGGGTGTGGGTGTGCGCGTGTGTTGCAACAAATTCTTTTGCCAGTTGCCACAGAAAAGTGCGAGATTTAAAGCGCCAGAGTGAGGGAAAGTGAGTGCCATGGGCCGAACAGTGCGCCCAGCCTAAGCGAAGCGAATAATCCCGTGAAAAGTGTAACGAACTCTCGATTCTCGATGGACATCAATGGAGGTGGAGCCACGCTGCTGCCGCGCGAGGGCGAGTGCTCGAGACGGCCCCATAGTGCAGGACCCACAAGTAGCAGTAGCTGCAACATCAACACCAACACCAACACCAGCACCACCTCTGCCATGGAAGTGACGGTGAATACCAGCACCACCACCACCAGCACGATCATTGAGTGCTCCTCCTCCTCAACCACAACCACAGGAGCAGCAGCAGGAGCAGGACTAGCAGCAGCTCCAGCCCCGGATAATGCTGCGCCAGGGACATCGTCAAAGAGTTCGCCGGGCAGCGGATCACCTGGGGGCTACATCCATCATCACATGCATCACGGATCCCCGCTGCACCACCAGCTGCATCCCTTCCAGCTGCATCACACGGCACCGCCCTCGCCCCTGGCCGCCGTTCGCAGTCATCCACATCCGCAGCAGCAGCAGCAGCAGCAGCATCCACATCCAGCGGGATGCCCGGCCGTCTGTTGCTCCGCTGGAGGCCACCACATGTCCCATGTGCCCCACCTGGGTCCGCACCACTCGCTCTATCCCCTAATGGCTGCCGCTTCGCTGGGATATGCCGGGTCCAGCGGCCCCAGTTCTTTGGTCAACTCCCCGGCCCTGGGCAGGCGGAAGCGCTACACAAGCACCTCTTCGAACTGTTCCAGCCAATTCAACAACAACTACGCCGGCCTCGATGTCGATTCGCTCGATGATATGCTGAAAAAGGTAAGAGATCAGCTCTCTGGGGCGAAACCTATTTCAGGGCATAAAGGGAGGTCCCCTTATTTCAAAGAGTTATTAAAACATGTTCTGAAAAGCGAAGAAACAGCGTTAGTGAAATATACCGAAATGGTAATTTTCGAGATAAATAACAAGAAATCGGAGGATAAGTGAGTACGATCAAATCGTGCCCAGAACCTAAGTAGGATTGGGTTTGAATTCCAAGAACACTACGTGTCCTTTGGCTGCGTAACGCGTTGCGTGCTCCGCGGGAAAGAGACTCCTCCGCATTCGCACATTCCGCATCCCATATCCTCGCATATCCTAGCTGCATCCGTATCGCAAATTCCGTGTGGGGCGCCTCGCGTATTAGCCGCTCGTCCAAAAAATAAGAAGTGAAATTCTGTTTGTTGATCTATTTTTTAGAATATTTTTTTTTATTTTGCTCAAAGAATATTATTGTGAAAATTGTGAATTTCCCACCAGAAATATTGTGAAACACTCCGCACACTCTTTCTGTCTCACTCGATAGCCTCTCGTTCTGCCGATGGGCGCGAAAATCTGTGTCCAAAAAATATACATTTTTGAGAAGGAAAAGAGGGGCCCGTGCTCCCCACTTGTTTGTCTTTCATTTTGTGTGGCAAGTGCCTTCGGTGTTTCCATAGAATGTTGAATGTGTGTTTTGGAAAGGAAATATTTCCAGAAATTATCTTGGATGTACATATGTGAGGCTTTTCGAATGGAAAATCTAGAATTGAATAAAACGAATCTGCGCAGAGAATTTGTATCCTTTTGAGGCTACGCTTTTGTTTAATTGTTTACTAAATTACATGTCAACTTCTTTGAAAGTTTCGCACAACAATAGTCTGATTGACGGAGTGAAATATCATTTTGTTCGTTTTTTGGGGGAAATTCTTTGCTAGAAATCACTTTTTATGGTTTTTGGTCTTTAGCTAGCAGCTGATGAAATTTCAATGCTTAGATGATTAATGAGAGAAGATTCTACTCTTAGAAGTCTCTTGGATATGAAAACAATTTTAGTTCTAGGTTCTACTCCAAACAGTGAAGTTAAATTCATTTTAAAAACTATATTAGGAGTCTGCAAAGAAGATATAAAAGAAACCGATTCGAGTGCCTGTGAATAATGAGGGGAATATGTGAATACAAAGTGACTCCTTTTGGTTTTTTTTTTTTGTTTATAAAAATAAATGCATGAATGAATGATATCTATTCGCTTATAGGAAATTGGTATGCTCAATGCTCTTTGGAGCATCTCTCAGGCGAGAAAGTGAAATTGAGACTAAAATCGAAATTCAATTGATTGAATCGCTGGAGTTTCCCGCAGATTTTCATCCAGATTTTCCCCCCTTTAAATTTCAAGCTGGTGTCATTAATGTGTATGTTGTTCCCCGGGTGTTTCCACAGATGTGTGTGTGTCCGTCCTGTGCTTGTGTGTGTCGAGGCAATTGCATGCCTCGTGCCTTGTGCCTGGTGCCTCGTGCCCTCCGTCTCACAGCCTGTCTGCCACATGCCACAAGCAGACAGAGTGGGAGGGAGTGGGAGTGGGAGTGGTAGCGGGAGCGGGAGCCGGAGCCGGAGCCGTATGTATATTATCTCCAGTGAATTATGGCCTGGCCATATAGATTCCAAAACGGCTTGTCCTTACAAGAACTACAGCTGAAGTTTCAGGCGACTCTTTAGCCACTGCCCACTGGCCAGTGGCCCCATGTCTGCCACAAACACAGCACAGCGCACACAAAGACCCTTTTCAGAGTCCTTGTCCCTGTCCCTGTCCCTCCCTCTGCCCCTGCCCCCATCCTAGTAGTATATGTATCATCATCATCATCATGCATTTTGTGTGGCACACATTGTTAAATGGACGATACAAAACTTCAGACACCCCAAAGCAGCAGCAGCAACAGCAGCAGCAGAGGCGACAGCAGACAGCAGGAGTCATGGACATGGACATGGACATGTCCTGCAACTCCTTCCTACAACTGCTCCCTTACTTCTGTATTCATGCTGTTGCATCGAATTTCTCTGCTGCCACAGTCCAGAGCATGCCACTTGATATCTGATCTCTATCCTCTTTCTATCTCTATCTCCATCCTATAGATATACTTCTGGTATTTCTGGGCTTGAATCATGCCAATGTCTGGCCGCATAATCGAAAAAGGTTTAGCCACTAATTAGCTAAAGCTTCAGAAAGTCATTGTTCCATCCTGCAACTCCCATTTCCATCTCTCTCTTCGCTGCTCTGCATTCCTGCCTTCCCTCCCTTCTGTCAGGAAACAAGCAGAATTTATTGATGACCGGACAGCATTAGCCATTGCCATTCCTTGGCTCCTTCGTTTCCTTCCATCAGAAATTGAGTTATTTATGCTATGGAATTGATTGCTGCTTGTTTGTAAATTGCCAGCGCCAGTGCGTCCGTTTGGGGCCTCAACTGAAGCGTGTGGTGTGGATGTGGATTTGGGTGTGGTTGTGGGTGTGGGTGTGGGGCGACTCAAAACGTGTGTGCCACCGATACGCGTTGTGTTGTGTTTTTTTGTTTTTGTTTTGTTTTCCAACCATTTGTTTATGGATTTAATCAGAGGAAAAAGTCGTCGACTTTTTCGTACTTATTGTCCTTCTTTAATGGCGTCAACCCTTTCGTAACCCTTTCCGAGAGTCAGTAGAGCGGTTCAGGGATATCTTTCTGTATTCCTGTCAGAAATTGGTTGAAATTTGGTTATCCATTTATTTGATTGAAAATCATTTTGTCGGTGGCCATTTGTCGATAGTGCAGGTTCCCATAAGTGAACAGATATCACTCACAGTGCCTTCCCATCTACCCATCTATCTGTACGTACCTCTCGAACTCTCGAACGCACATTTTTTGTGGTCGATTCTTTAACAGTCGCTTCTGTTGTGGCATCAGAATTAATTTATTTATTTATCTGCTTTATGGCATTCGATTGCCATTTTCCATATGTATTCACGCGATTCACGATTTGCGATTTTCGATTCGATGTTCGATTTTGTCCCCATCAAATGGCAAATGACAAACAATCTGTTTCTGCGGTTAATGTCCGTTCCCTACTTCTTCCCTACTTCTCCCCTTTTTGGCGATTTTCCCCCGGGGCCATTAATCATGTGGGCGACGCCTAAAAGCATGCGATTAAAAAAGAAACAATTGCAACATAAATTTGCATGACAGAGAGACAGACAGACATGGAGGCAGGGAGAGTGTGGGTGTGGGTGTGCGCGTGTGTTGCAACAAATTCTTTTGCCAGTTGCCACAGAAAAGTGCGAGATTTAAAGCGCCAGAGTGAGGGAAAGTGAGTGCCATGGGCCGAACAGTGCGCCCAGCCTAAGCGAAGCGAATAATCCCGTGAAAAGTGTAACGAACTCTCGATTCTCGATGGACATCAATGGAGGTGGAGCCACGCTGCTGCCGCGCGAGGGCGAGTGCTCGAGACGGCCCCATAGTGCAGGACCCACAAGTAGCAGTAGCTGCAACATCAACACCAACACCAACACCAGCACCACCTCTGCCATGGAAGTGACGGTGAATACCAGCACCACCACCACCAGCACGATCATTGAGTGCTCCTCCTCCTCAACCACAACCACAGGAGCAGCAGCAGGAGCAGGACTAGCAGCAGCTCCAGCCCCGGATAATGCTGCGCCAGGGACATCGTCAAAGAGTTCGCCGGGCAGCGGATCACCTGGGGGCTACATCCATCATCACATGCATCACGGATCCCCGCTGCACCACCAGCTGCATCCCTTCCAGCTGCATCACACGGCACCGCCCTCGCCCCTGGCCGCCGTTCGCAGTCATCCACATCCGCAGCAGCAGCAGCAGCAGCAGCATCCACATCCAGCGGGATGCCCGGCCGTCTGTTGCTCCGCTGGAGGCCACCACATGTCCCATGTGCCCCACCTGGGTCCGCACCACTCGCTCTATCCCCTAATGGCTGCCGCTTCGCTGGGATATGCCGGGTCCAGCGGCCCCAGTTCTTTGGTCAACTCCCCGGCCCTGGGCAGGCGGAAGCGCTACACAAGCACCTCTTCGAACTGTTCCAGCCAATTCAACAACAACTACGCCGGCCTCGATGTCGATTCGCTCGATGATATGCTGAAAAAGGTAAGAGATCAGCTCTCTGGGGCGAAACCTATTTCAGGGCATAAAGGGAGGTCCCCTTATTTCAAAGAGTTATTAAAACATGTTCTGAAAAGCGAAGAAACAGCGTTAGTGAAATATACCGAAATGGTAATTTTCGAGATAAATAACAAGAAATCGGAGGATAAGTGAGTACGATCAAATCGTGCCCAGAACCTAAGTAGGATTGGGTTTGAATTCCAAGAACACTACGTGTCCGTCAGTCGACGTTAAGAAAACGTCAAACAGAATAAAGAACAAACATTCATAAAAGAATAATGATAAATACAGTAACACCTCACATTGCAGGCTAATTTCCTTGCGAACATAATAATAATTACTAAAAATTAAATTCCAAGACGTTTTTCATTGGCTTAGATCCTGAGTCTTTATCGCATGCATACATAACTCCATTGAATATATTTTCCAAAAATGTCCATAAACTTCAGGAGAAGAATACAAATTTTGAGTGAGAGCCTCTAGAAAGAATGGAAGTTTTCTTCCTTTCCATTGGCTTTCTTCTGGTGGAGTTCAAAGTTTAGTTTAGGGGTTGACTCTGCGGGAACCTTTCGCCTTCCCGCCTCTTCCCCTGGAAGTTTTCTTTTGTGGACAGCAGTTCTTTAAGGTTTCAGGTTCCTCTATCCGGCTGTCGTGTCAGTCTTTCTTCTACCTAGCTGTCTGTCTGTCTGTCTCTCTCCTTCTGTTTGCCCTTGTCTGTTGGTTGTCCACTGCCATGCCCCTGTCCCATGGCCCGTGCCTCTCTGTTGCGTCCCTCTGTCTGTCTGCCCCGCCTGTCGCAAAGCCATAAATCTTGAGCCTAGTCCGCACACAGCGTGTGGTCGGCTCCAGGTTTCCAGGTCCTGCTCCCGCTCCTCCTGCGGGCCACTGCGAAATGTATGCAAGGCTTTCTTTTTTTTGTGTTTGTTTAACATTTTTAAGGCTGGCCAAACACACGGAACAAAAAGGGGGAAGCAGGAAGAGCAAAGAGGGGCCGCCTGTTCCTGGGTCGAGGTTGCTGGGGCAGAAAGGGGGCCGGGTCGTGCCTCATAAATAATATGCGACAAGTTTTGCCCGGCCGCATGCGAACAATTTAAATTGTAATGCGCCCCAAAAACCGACAAAGAAGTTGGCAATAGAAACTGCCAATGCAAATGCGAATGACGGTGGTGGCAACCCTAGTCGGTGCCAGAGCTGCCACCATCTATGCCATGTGTGCCGATGGGCGATAATGAACTCTACACGTTCCCCAGAGGGATCGAAACACTGAAAGAAAAATGGGTTTTGGCGTAGAAAATGCGTCCTTTAAGAAGCCGGAAATTGTCCGCAGAGATTTTGGAATATATCTTCTAAGAAACAGGAATATATTCTCAACGAATCGCGTTTATACCCTCAATAAATTAGGGATGTATCCTTAGACAATCAGGAATATATGTACATATACATATGTAGATCTCCTAGCCTCAAAGAATCTGTTATTTATACTGAAAGAATTGGGAATAAGGTTTTTTCCCTAAACAATCACGAATACATATCCTCAATGAAAATGCTTCCTCTAAGCATTGTAGAAACATTCTTGCAGCGATAATTATTTTGGAATATATTAACTGGATGTAGGAGGATTAATAGTCTAAAGGATCTCCTCTAACACAAATACCTAAGATCCATCGACCAGCTCCAGTAAAGGAGACAGAAACCACTTTAAACGTTTTTGTCAATGCACACACACGCACATATCCTAGCTCATATTTACAGCTCTGATGCTGAAGTTTTTTAACTGAAGCCTCCAGCTATTATCTACCAAAAACCATGTTGCACGCCAAATATTTACAGGCTCTTTTGTATGCTTTTTCCGCCCAGTGCAGTGGAACACTCGTTGCGGTTGCGGCTCTTTCACCGCTTTCACCTGCGGATGTCGCATTGCTGGCCTCTACAACAGGGGAGTACCTGTACCTCTGTGGCACTGGCACTGGCCTCCTCTGCATTGCATTTGTGGCAGATATAATTGATAGATGTACGGGGTACGGGAAGGGGCACCATTGCGGCTGAAACTGTTGCCATTTGCTCGATTACTGTGTGGCATACTTCCACGGGGGCAATAACACAGCCCGAAGGTGAAGCGCGTGCATACTGGCAATTTGAATAATGGTGCCAAATATGCGGACATTTCATTGTTTAACTAAACCACAGAAACACAGGCGAACCACTGGCGAACCGTTGAGCCACCACCACCCATTCGACCCGCCAAAAAAACTGGGCCACAGAAAGACAGACAGAGAAAGAGACAGCGACAGCGACAGAGAGCAAATCAGTTGGAAAATGCTGACAATCAAAGTTCAACTCAATCGACTCCCCCAGTCGCTTCAATTTCTGATAAACATGGCCAGGACATAACGAGGAAAGCCCACAAACAAAATAAACGAAAGAGCCGAGAAAACAGAAAAAACAGAAAAAACAGAGAAAATAAAGAATGGGAAAGCAGTTCCTGGTTCCTAGGGAAAGTGGTAAAAGGGCAAAACCCGAAGAAAAAAAAGATGAAAGACAAAAGTAAACTTTCAATAGGCAAAACGGAACTTAAATGGAATCCGAAGCACACGACAAAACAACAAACAAACAGAACTTCCACGAAAGCAAGAAAAGCAAAGGAAAGGAAAAGCCGGAAAACGGCTGAGATACAGTTTGAGAAAGGAGGAGCAGGAACAGGAGTGAAAATTCGACTTGTGGTCGTCTCGTGGTGTGGTGTCGTTTGTGGGAGGCAAAACTTCGCCGACAAAACCAAAAACTTTGAAGCGCCTCAAACAAGTTGTGCTGCAAGCCAAACGAAACGAGATTGTAAAAGATTTTCAAAGGAAGCACCAGGACAATGGGCACAGGACAATGCACTCTCCACAGCCCTTTGATGAGATTCAGCGAAATGGAGAAACAGAGAGCAATTCTAGAGTACGATAGCCACTCTTAGGAACAGTTCTCGATTCAAGTTCGAATGTGCAAAAATGAATGCCCAGTGTGACCAGCTATAAGTATTCTTTGAAGATTCACTGCTGTAATTTCCAAAGATTCGAGAAAAGCGTATTCAATTAAGAAGAATCATTGGGAATCAATCCATTTGATAGAAAATAGAAATATAAGTCTGCTTAAGAGTGTCCACAAGAAAGTATGCAGTGGTTAGTGTGACCAAACTGCAAGATAAACTGTGGCAACTGTACCCAAAATTAGAGGAATCCAATAGGTAATCGAAAGAAAGTTGACTCTCACGTGCTGTTTCCAGTGTGATGTCATTCCAGAATACATACTCCATCACTCCATACTCTATATCCCTTCCCTCTGCCAGATGTTGCACACTGCACGAGGAAGAGTGTGTGAGAGCGAGAGGATGTTTCGTTGCCCCTACAATTACATTTGCTATGGATATAATAATGATCCGATCCAAACCAGATACATTCATTCACATTCACCACAAATCTGATATATCTTTGGGAATCCGATGTCCACTGGCATATGGAGGGATTGTGCGACCGTTTTTGTAGTTGAAATGTGACCAGACAGCTACATTTTCAAAGAGGCATGCCTTGACGCATGCAATACAGTTAACCCATTAATTTCCGTCGTTCCAGTGTGACCAAATGCGCTTCTAGTAATATTCAGAAAGTGTGAAAGTGCGAGGGCAGGTGCAAATGTGTGTCCCCCCCCGAAGCAATTCCATTTGTGGCTTAGACTCTCTCACCCTCTCTGTTCCCCCTCTCCCTCTGATTCTTTGTGTGTGCGGGTGGGTGGGATTGGTGGGGGGTCGGGGCCGTGTACTATGCCCCAAGTGCTCGTTAGCCGACATGAAATGCCTTTGTGCCATGAAATAAGCTCGCACCCGCATGGCCACATCCTCCATTACCGGACCCAGGACCTTGTCCTGCTCCTCCTCCTGCTTCTGCTGCTGTCCCATTCCCATTTTCCTTTGCTGATTCTCACACTCCATTGCTGCTACTGCTCTCTCTCTCGCTCTCTCTTGTTGTGTGTTTGTGAAATAATGTTTTTATAAGTCACCTTTATGTAATGACAATGGGGAATCATTAAATGTCTATTTGAGGATTTTTTATTTGGCTTTTCCATCGGTGATGGCTGCCCCTGCCCTGCCCATGCCTTTGTGCCCTCTGGCTCTACTCTTCTGCTGCTGCTCGCTGGATAATTTCGTTCTGCATGTATTTTTTTATACCCTGCAAAAAGTGGGTACTTTGCTTTTGAGAGTATGATTGCCACGCAGAGACGAAAGTAGAGCAACAAACCTGCTTCGGATGGTGCTTTCCTTTAAACTGCTTTTCTCTCTCTGCTCCTAGATCTATAGCTCTTTCTTATGCTTGCACTTTCTAACTATCTCTTTCTTATGCTTGTTTTCGCCAGCCATCTCTTTTTAATGGTCTTTAGCAGTTTTTGAGTTTGTTTCCCTTTGAAAATGTTCGCTTTTGTGGATGAAATTACGAGTCCGGCTGAAATTATGCAGCGATTTTTCATTTCCAAGAAACACGGAGAGAAAGTGGATATACACAGATTGATATAAAGATAGAAATAAGAGAGATACAACGAATATAGTGAGGGGTTGGGATGGAATACGGGTGGACGGGATGGGGTCAAGGGACAGTTTCTATATCCCCAAATCCTTAGTCTACTTTTCAGCTTGGCCAAAAACGAAATTGAAAGCCAAAAACAAAAACCAGGAAAAATATAAAAAAAACAACAGAGAGAAAAAAAAAGCACACCAGGAAAAGCACAAGGCAGCGTCATAAAATCCAAGACTCAAAACAAAAAGATGATAAGAAAAAAACTAAAGAAAGCACAAAAAAAAGGGTTGCCACTCAAGCCAGCGGTTCCCTGGCCATGTGCGTGTCCATCAGGGGATTTCCCTTCAATTAGGATTAATTCTCAAGATACCACAGAACGAAAAGGGGAAATTCTGAAGAAAAAGCCAAGAAAAACTAGGCGAAAATCAACCCAAGCAGGGAATATAGGGAAACAGTTGGAGTTGGAGTTGTTGGAGGAGGAGACCCCAAAGGAATGAATGCACAATTGAGGCATTATTAGTAAAGTAGTTTTAACATACCAAAAGCGAAACGAAAAACGGGTGAGGTAGGGAGGTCGGGAGGGGGAAAAAGGCGGGAAAATTCCTGGTCAAAAGTCAAAAAGGATATCCCTTTCCGTTGATGAGGGACTGACGCGATCCTGAAGGCTAACTTTTGTCCCTTTTTACGTGTGTGTGTGTGTGTTTGTGTGTTTTTGGGTTATTTCTTTTCTGGGGTTTAAAATGCTTAAAAGTACAATTTATCACAATTGCCAATTGGATGTGTCGCAGTCTATCTTTCTCTCTCACTCTCTCTCTCTCCGTCACTCTCTTTACTTTTATGTGTGGGGACTCTGACAACTTTTAGCCCCCATCCCCTCACCTCCTACTACCCACCTCCATCAGCTGTCAAAATGATTTTTCTTTCCCTGTCACTCTTCCTCTCAGACATCATTTGGGCCAACTACTTCTACTTCTACCCCTCTCTCTCTCTCTCTCTCTCTTTTTATCTCTCTTTCTCTCTCTGTTTGCTTATTTTTAGAGATTGGGTCATTTGAACTTTTGTTTTGTTTTGTTTGTGCGTTTTTGGACAGTTTTGTGGTCGAGAATTTGCTGAAAAGTTTTGTGTTTCTGTATCTGGGCCAGAGGGGAAGAGGCAGTGAAAGTACAGTACAGTCACCACTGGACTTGCAATGAATATTCCATCGATCGCCTTGCCACACAACAATCGATTGTTAATTGGTTTGAACAGACATATCCCGCAAGAATACATAAAACTTTATCCAAGGCTAATGCCATGCCAAACGCATTCTGCAACATTGAAATGATTTTTTGTATCGAAATTTTGTTGGTCAAACGATTATCTGTGGCTACCAATCGAATCATTCCCTCTGTTTGAATCTCTCCTACGAAAGCTTGTTTTCTCTTTAGCTGTTGTTGAAATTTAAATGCGGCACAAGCCCCCCACTACACACACTACACACGCCCCCCACACTCTGCATTATAGTCCATTATGCAACACCTGCCGCTAACCCGATAACCGATAACAATGTTTTGAGCATCATCAAAAGCGGGAGAGAGGCAGGGTGAACACTTTGTGACGACACTTTGGCGCAATATGCAAATTTAATATGATTTTAATTTGGCCAAACAGCAGAGAGTGACGCCATGCCACTCCTCGGGCAGGCACTCTCTCTCTTCCCCCCTCTGTTTCTCATCCTCTTTCTCTGTGTGTGTGTGTGTGTGCCCTCAATGGTGGCGTCATCGTCATTGTCATCGTCAAACTATTCAAAAAGAAAACCTGCCAGCCATCCGCCCTGCTTCTCATCCGCCATAATCCAATCCGATCCCTTTCTGGAATACTATTTTTCCTTCTTTTTGCGTGTTGCATACTTTTGTGTGTTGCTGCTGCTGTTTTTTTTATGCATTGAGATTCAGAATTCAGTGGATTCACAGGATTCACTGGATTCAGGTTGTCCTTTTGTGTGTTTCTCCCTCTCTACTGCTGTTTCAGCTCCTCCTCCTGCTCCTGCTCCCGCTACCGCTCCTCGTCGTTCTGTATTCGTGTATATTCATGTTCACGTGTAGATTTTATTAAACATATGAATTCATTATGTAAATGTTGTTCCCTGAGTTCGGGTAGGCAGGGAATAAACAGGGATATGTAAGGGGAATAAACCGAAGAAAGGACAGGGAATGGATCCAGAAGAGGGGGGAGCGGGCGAAGAACAGGTAAAGAAATGCAGATTGTATGGAAATCGCCCCGCAGTCGTCGTCGTCGTCGTCGTCGTCGTCGCCATTCATTTCACATGCATAGTTGGGCAACGTTGGGTTAATGGGTTATGTGCCGTGATTTTCGTGAGGAAACCAGCCCGCCATTCGCCATCCTGCAACTCCGTTTTCCCATTTCCCATCCTTCAGGAACGAACATCCTCGAACTTCAGAGATCTTTTGTTGATTTTTATGTAAAGCGCAAATTGATTTGCCATTGGGAATGGAAATGCGAATGTGAAATGCAAAAAGGGGGAAATTGAAATGAAAATGAAAATTGGAAGGGGAAGGGGAAGTGGCTGTGGATGGACAAAATACAGGAAACAATCATAAGGGGAATGAAAATTATTAACAGAAAAAGCACACAAATTGTGGTGAGATTTATACTGGGAATCGTTGCTGAATGGCTGGATTCCCATGCCTTGGAAGAGAAGGAAAAGACAGAGCACTTGGAGATGTTCTTTAGCAGGGATTCTGAGTCTCTTCGGAACACTTTGGAGAAAGATGTACCCATAAACAATGGCTGTAATTATCATACAAATGCAATGTGGAAATGTCTTTATCCAGTCTTCCTTCCTAAAAAATATATGCCACGTAATTGGAGGTATCAGCTTCTGTGATCTGCACCTACAAATATGATAGAAATACTGTAAAGCAGTTTTGATCGATATTTCATTAAAATACTTTTCCTTTCTTTCCTTTCAGGTGAGTCGATAAAGGCTGACAAAGTGTGAAGGATGTCCTTTGCTTCTTGTTTTGTGTGGACAGAGCTTTGCCAGAACAAATCCTTTCTGGAAATACGACAATACGACGCCACACCGTGATTCGGGGTTGTAGGTCCTCATGTTTTCTCACTAACTAATTTAACTTTAACAAAGAATTGGTTAAAAGGATTTTGGCGAAAGGATGCTCTTCTTTCGCTCAGTGAACTCCTTAAAAGAAGAGAAGAGAAGCTCCAATCACAACATCCTGCCTGTCAGGGAGTCCCTGCTTCTCCTCCTTCTCTATCCATAACCATATTCCACTCATCCCATCCCAATCCCACTCTCACTCCCACTCCCACATACCCCCCGAACCCATTCCGTCTGTTATTGTTGTTCGCACACAATTAACACTCGAAATGTTTAACAGGCTTACAGAGCGGGGCTCAAGTGGGGGAGAGACGCCTCAGTCGCCCCATTGTCTGTGGAGGTGGCTGTGACTCTGTGGTTCTGGGTCTCTCTAGATGGTGCGGGTGGTGATTGCAAGCTGGTCATGCGTGGCCACATTCCCACATCCTTGCACGGCTCCTTGCCCAGCCACTCGCCCCCAGCCCCCAGAAGCCAGCCCCCAGACCCGTTCAACGTTCAGACGTGGTACAAGCAACAACATGCCACTTAATTTCATTTCTTTTCATTTAGGCAGGGCATACATGAAGACGCAAGGTCCTGTATGCCGCCTGAAATCGCCTTACAGTGGAGCCAAATGATTCCGAAGAGTAAAAAGAGCCTTCTTCTTAAGATTACTTTGAATACTTCGATTGATATTAAGAGTTCAATCCCTAGCATTTTCTACGATCGATTCGGTTACAGGACTCGTGCTACAAGCGCTTCTTCCTGGAAGACAAATAGAGAGAGAGAGAGACACAGCGAGAGAAGTAGTGCGCTCTCTTCATCCTTTATTTTTAAGCTACTCTGTGTGACGGAGAGTTTACTTTGGCAAAGTAAAGCACAATTCTCCAAAATAATTGACAGTCCAAAGATTTTGATATGCATTGTCTCCTTGTTACATTACAACACCGAAAAGTTCAAAGTTTCCTTCTTTTGTCATGGTTTCCCCACTGTGGTTTTCCACCCACTGTGCCACCTATTCCCCCATCCGCGATACCCACTCTACACCTCTCTTATTTTTTCAGCCGCTTGTCATAAAGCGGCGTGAATGTAATCAAGGCGGCTATTATTCTTAGATTTGAACGCGCAAATGAAAACGCCGCCACCGCCACCGCCGACGCCACAGCCGCCACGGCCGCCACGGCCTCACATCATCAGAACAGAAGACAGACGGACAGACGGACGTCCTGATGTTGTGGCCCTTGCCTCCCTCTTCTTCATCTCAATACAAACAATGGGGCCACGTATGCGTCCTGTATCCATGTGTGTCATGTGTGTGTGCGTGGCACAGAAAAGGCGAACGCGTTGCGGCATACAAAGGCCTCATTGTTTGGAGGAGGCGGATGTGTCTCTGGACTTGGGGAGGGGGATGTGTATGCCGTTGCCATGCCCGAAAAACCAGTCAAAGATGAAGGAATGGTACGCGGGTGGTGTTGGTGAAAGGGGAGAGGCCTCACACGATGGCTTTTACACCGATGGCCTTTTTTTCAGTTGCAACATTTACACAGAATATCAGAGTTCCTTGCAATAACGGTGAATTGCTACCGACCGAGGCCCATTGCTGCATGACGCGTGACACGGAAGACTAGAAATTCTCCCAAATAAAAAAACTGTCGGTGGATAAGGTATCGTGCAGCAGCACCTTGAACACACATGCATTTCCATGTCCTTTTCGTGTGGTTTCCTTGCTTTGTGCTTTCTTTTTCTTTTACCTTAATTTTTCTTCTTTTTTGTGCTCTTTTTTAAGTAACTTTCTGCACGCCCTGCTCCTCAGTCTTCTCCTGCTGCTCCTTTTGCACACAATTACTTCTCTTGCCCTTTGTTCCTCTTACATTCATATTCACACATTCACACACACACGCATGCACCATTCACCGCTATACGCTATTCATTCGAGTGAGTGCCCTGATTTGTCATGCAAATTCAATTAGCGTCCGCGCACAAAAGAAAACCGCAGCAGCAACAGCAGCAGCGGCAGGAAAGCGCCGCAGCGCCGAAAATTATGCAACAGTTAATCAGAAAAAGTGCACTGCCACGCCCCTCACAGCCTACTCCTCTCACAACCTCTCGACTCTCCTTAACGCTCTCGCTTTTAAGGGGCACTGCTCTTGCAGCACTGCACTTATTTTTTAAAATCGATAATTGCCTCGTCGCCAGGCAGTCTGCCTGTTCGCCCATTCTCCCATTCTGCATTCCCGTTCCTTGCCGTTCCATTCCATTCCACTTCAGTCCGTTCCGTTCCTCTCGACTTCGGCCTGCTTGAATTCGGTCTGACTTTTGGCTTCTGTGGCATTGGACTCTTTGCAACAAAGTTGTGTGGCTTGTGGAGCATGGGGGCTCTGCATACCCTGTGTCATACCCTTGGAGGGCATGCCCCCATCATCATCAAAAGACTAGGAATGGACCAGACTGAAGAAAGCACAGCAATGGATGAATGAATAAAGTCATTTCCATATGTCTAGCTGAATAAATATCCTATATATTGTAGACATTGAGGGAGAAGTTCAAAAGATATCAGTATTCGTTTTGGCTTGAAATATGAATGGAGGTGCTCTTTATTTTCCTTCCATTCCAAGGAGTATCCTGCCATTTAGTATCGATTTTCAATTCAAATTTTACCATCTTATCTTATCTCTTTGCTTTCTCTACTAATAAAGAGCATAATTTCATTGCACATAAATTTTCTGTTGATATATAACTATCCTTCAGGGTATTCCATGCTTCGATCCACTTTCTGACTCTCTTTTTGGGGTTTTTCGGTGGCACTGCTTTCTGGGGGGTGCCCCTTTTTTTGTCTTCGCTTTCATGCCGCCGCAAAAGCCACTCGAAATATGTTTGCCTCCCCCGTTTGGTGTGCGTCGGCAAACAGAATTATTGAAGCGCGTTGTCGTCCCAAAAATGTTTCGACGATGCACAAGCTGCAACTGCAGCAGTTGCAACAGAGGCTTGTTTTTTGGTCATTCTGTGGGAGGCTTTCAACCCTCTGTGGAGTCTCCTTTTCGTCCTGGGCTGGGGGCAATGCTGTAAAGAAATTAAATTGCAGTCGAGAGGCATTTTGGTTGCCTGGCATTAAGTTCAACAATGAAGGATATTCAATGTAACGATGGCAGGGCTCCGACAAATTGATTGAGAAATATTTAATGGATTTTTAAGGGAGAGGAATCGATTGAATAACGTGTCGAAAGGGTAGGATTTATCGTACTTTTTATCCTGCAATTAATGCAGCTAAAACACAGCCACTGATGGAGCCCCTTCCTTTACCATTTTCCAGAGAAACTTGTGGCAGCATTCCATAGCGGATTGCAGCTTAAGAAAACTTTTGAGCCCCTCAACGAAAGTATCACACACTCGAGTGAGAGATAGAGATAGCGAGAGATAGAGAGAGAGTTTTCAAGTTTATTAAAGGGGCATAAAAGTGTCATTGGCGTCTAATGGCCAACGATTAAATGGAGCTCTGAGCCTCAATCCCCCGAAAGCAGAACCCCCCTCCACCACCCAAAAGGTACTTCAGTAATTGAATGCGACAACATTTGTTAGAGCCTTCGTTTGATCCAAGAAATCTATTGCATTGCTGTGGAACTTCTCCTCAAATTGCTGGATATTCTGGCGAATTTTTTCTTCGTTATGCGTTCATGCATTAATGACACAATTTTTATTTTAATTCAAGCAATTAAAAATGTGAGGCCACATAGAAGCATTAACTAGTAAGAGGCTTTCCGCTCGTCAGGCTCTCGCCGTCGAGTGACTCCAGACGTGTATCGCTGTTAGATCCACGCAAGGGTGGAACTTTTGAGGAATTGTATAAAGCAATGGGCAATCTAATCCAACACGATCTTCTTGGCCAAATCCTGGGATGCTGGAAGTTTTAAGCTTTGACTTTGGTCTATCTAACGATAGACAATCGTTAGATGACCGATTTCTATACCTTATCATTGAGAACAATCCGAGAACAATCTCCCAAGCCTCCTGTGGCCCTATAGGGCTCTTTCCTCCAAGTTCTACCCAGAGATTGCTCTCTTTATTTTACCCATAGATTTTCGTTCCACATTCACCACTTATATTTTGGGGACTGAAGAGTGTATCACAACCTTCGGCTCCTTCTGGCTAACCTCTTTCTTGTGTTGTTGCCCATTTCTATGGGAACTTTTGACTGCTCAAGCAGCAAATCATATTGTGTTGGGGCTGAAGCTGTGCCGCCTGTGCCTGCGAGAGAGAGAGAGAGAGAGAGACTTCACTCGAAGGCAGTTGAAACTTTGTCAACAATGTTGAATAATTAAATAGCTCCCTCAGCATTGGGGGGCCTGTGCAAAGAGAGTCTCTTTCTCTCTCTCTCTCTTTCTCTCTCTCTTCTGCATTATGTGTATGCTGTGACTTGACAGTTTGCCCAAAAAGTGGCAGGACTTTACCTCGGTGCCCCCGCTACATCCTTGTGCCGACGACTGGCTCATCAGCAATTCTCAATTGCTATTATAATATTTTTTGCCTTTGTTGTCGCCGCCTCAGCGTCTTGGCTGTCTACGTCTCCATCTCTGGGCCTGGGCCTGGTCCTGGTCCTGGTGCTCATCCTGTTCCTGATTCTGTTCCTGTTGCCTGGTCCTTGTCCTGATTCTGTTGCTGTCGGGCCTGCTCCATGGTAAACACCTGATACAATGCTAAAAGGGCCAAGAGTCATTCCTCATTCTCCTCCTGCTGCTTGCTGCCTGTTGCCTCCAGCCTCCTGCTGTCTGCTTCCACTTCCAGTTCAAGTCTTAAGTTCTGCTTAATGCCTAGTCCCCGTGCAGGCAGTGGCTGGAACTTTTCCTCGTAGTTGGGAAAATTCATCAACTTTGTTGCATAATATTTCAATAAAAAGCCCAAAGAGTGGGTCTTTTGGGGCTGTTGGTGTCATAAAATTAAAGCATACTTTGCGCGCGTTGACAGGCTGGATCCAGCCCCAAGACCCCCGTCCCGCCCCTCCCCGCTCTCATAAAATGAGCTGCAGCTTCAGCAGCTCCACTCTCAATAGTGCACTGGGGAGTGTTTTGGGGAGGGAGATCCTAAAAATGTTGTGCTATAGAAAACATATTGTGAAATTTGTCAACATTCCTGCGGGGCTCTGCAGCTAGAAAATTGGCTCGTAAATTAAATGAAGCATACTTTCGGGCTGCCTGACTCTAATAGAATTTTCCATTTGCATTATAAAGCAGTGCAGGATGGCAGGACACTGACAGGAACAGTGACAGAGACAGGGAGAGGAAGAGGCAGAGAATGAATGGAGTTTGCCAGGTGCTCTCTCTCTCTCTCTCTCGTCACAATTGTTGATTAGAGAAGTTTCTGCTTCATCAGAGGAGGGACCTGGCCGGGGTGCAGACACTGTACTTTTGGCGAAGATTTGTGTAGGCAACTAATTTTTACTGGCAGCAACTGTACCCAGAGTTAGGGCGAAGGACGAATAGAATTTTACTCACAGATAGAGCTCTGGGGAGAACTGTGCCTTGGTTACTGTACTTGAGGCTATGGCTAAAGCATAAATCTGCTCTAGTTTGCATCCAATTGGGGCCATTGTTTTAGTCATTTTAGCACCAACTGTACTTTCGGGTTACTTCTGAGGGAAATTCGTACTTCCAGGAGATGCATTCTTTGGTGGAATTTGAGGCAACTGTATTTGAAGTCATTGCTTGAAAGAACTGTACATTTAGCTGCTTCTGGTGGCAACTGTACCGCAGAACTGTATTGCCTGGCTTAGCCTTGTGGCAAATGCACTTGTCTCTTCTGCTGCTCTTCAGCGTGTTGCAGCGTGTCTATCGCAGAGACCATATCACAGGAACGGAACAAGAGAATCTGCTGTAAATTTTGTATATAATTTTAATCCAATTAAACTTAATTAACTTGCGTGCCATTTTTGGGTCCGCAGTTTTGGTCTCTTAACTCTCATATACCACCGCGGCCCCAGCATTCCACCAGCGCCCGGGGCTTCGTATCCGGAGTCGTAATTATTACCACTTACGGCTAAATACTCAAGTTTCCGTTGTGCAAATTTTTTGTTGTTTTTTTTCTTTTGCTATGAGAGGGAAAGTTTTGTGTGTGTTTTTGTGTGTGTGTTTGTGTGTGTGTTTGTGTGTGTGTTTGTGTGTGTGCGAGGATTGAGGGTTTTTCGGGGGCAGCCGCAGAAATTCCCGTATCATGCAACCGCACCAGCCATTCGGGTGGTAATCCGTCGGAAGGAGAGTGGAAAAAGTTTTAGCCAAATTCCGGAGCAGGCAAAGGATAAACTTTTCGCTTTAATACTTTTGCTTTCCCCAGCATCCTTCCCTGGGAAGCCTTCCTTGGGACTCCGGAGGACTCCACTTTAAGGCGCATCAAATTTATGCTTTACCTTTCTGCTGTCCAGTGGCATAAATCTTTGTTATGCCTCTCTCTCGCATCGGGCATCTCGGACAGCGTGAAATACTCTGTAGTCCGTGTAGTCCGTGGTGTTCGTAAAAATAAAAAAGAGATGAAAAATCTCGGGGAGCATCGTTTTTCCGGGTGCCGGTAATTATTTTCCTACTTTTTTACCCATTCTCTCGTTTTCTCTCTCTTCCCCTCTCTCTCTCTCTCTCTCTTTCTCTTTTTGTTTGTGATGTGCATTTCATTTGCTGCTTTTAATTACGGCCCAGACCCGGACACGGACCGTTCTTTTGGCCTTTCTTTTCGCAGTGTTTTCTGCGTGTGATGTGGGGCTTCCGGTTCCAGTTTCGGTTCCGGTTGCGGCAGACTTTCTAATGAGTTTTAATAACCTGCGACGCGGCTTTTAATGCGCGAAATATGCTCCAGCAATTATTCAGACGGTCGACGGCTCTCTCTGGAGTAGAGCTCTAATCCAAGTTAATCAATGACTGCGCCACACACAGCCCCACCCACCAATCAATCAACGGCAATTGCTTTGACATTAGCCATAAATTAAAGGGAATGAATCTCGTTCCGAGAATCCACTCGCCCACTCGAATCCACTGCGAATGGAAGTCCGGGGACCGCCCCACCCCCCACTCTCCCACATGTCCCACATGGGTGTCCGGTGACTGGTGACTGGTGGACGCTGCCTCTGCTCCTGTAAATTAAATAATACCCGGGTACAAAAGAAAATCCTAACCCAAAAACGAGTACTACCACATGCTGCATGCCGCATGCCGCATGAAGTATGCTCTGCCAGACAGTGAAATATTCGTCGATAACTATTAGCAAGTGATGCATGAAATGCGATAACATTAATTAGCCAGGCCAACGAACCGAACCGCAAATGGTGACCCCGTTGCCTAGCCCCCACCCCCAACCCCCACTTCCACCCACACGAACTGGTGTCCTATGCATACCAATGCGGCAGGACTCTCTCTATCTCTCTCTGCGGGAAAATTTAATTGCCAGCCGTGGCCCTGTAGTAATAATAATAATAATAATAATAGCGATAGTCGGCGGGGGTAATAATTCATGTGAATATGAGCCACAAATATGGTTCCAGCTCGTTGTCGATGATAAGGATTAGGTTCTCGAGAGGATACATCGAGCTGCCCAAACTAATGCTTTGACATTTGCATATTTATCCTCTTTTACAAGGACTTGATAGGCGTTGCACCACACAGAAAGACAGAGAAAGAGAGAGAGAGAGAGAGAGAGAGAGAGAGAGAGCGGGGGAAATTAGGAACAGATGCTAATCCTAATAATTTTATTATTTCTTCGATTATTCATTTAATTAAAACACAATGCTAATGCCACTAAAATGCTGTACAAAATGCGTCACAATAAATTGAATAAATTACATTATTTATTACATTTGAATTATTAATTAGAATAATAATATTTAATTTTTAAATTAAGACGCATCTCACATTTCGTGCACTTCTGGCAAAATATATACATATATAAATCTTTAGGAAAGTGAACGAAACGTTCGAGAAACTTTCTTTTATTTATAGAAAGTTGCCATAATTTTAGTTTTGATTTCTCAGAATTGATTGAAACTCGGTTTGCTATAGCTGTTCCCCCTGTAGGGTTTTCTACTGCCTTTCATTCCTGTTTTATGTTTATTTGGAGCACAAAATGAAAGCCAAAGAAAGGCAAAGAAAGCTTTAAGAAAGTGCGAAGTGCGACACGCACATATGTATGTATGTACATGCATATGCTCGAGTGTCTCGATGTGTGTGAGTGACACAAATACGAGACGACAGATGCCACTTAGAGGAAGGAAGCAGCACCAACACCAACACCAGCCCCAGTCCCAGCAGCAGGAAGCGTAAGCAGTAGGAGGCAGGAGCAGAAGCAGGGGCAGAGGGAGGGGGAGGGGCAGAGGTGAATGAGAGGACGGCCATGTTCCAAGTTGCCTTCCATGTGCTGGCAGCCGCCATGTCAACACTTATCTTTATGAGTTTCCGCTTTCTGTAAAGTCATTGACATGTATTTTTTCTTTCTTCTGTGCTCCTCATCCTGTGCTCCGCCCAAAAAAAAATAACACAAAATAAGCGCTAACAAGAGGGAGGGAGAGCAAAGGCCAGTAGTTTGTTCTCCATTGGGGAATGCGAAGATGGTGATACCCTGCCCAAACATTCGTATGACATCAGCGGATGCCTTGACTTTGACCCACACACAGGCATTTCGATGTACCTGTTCTCTGTGCCTGAACCCTCCAATGGATACCCTATAAGGAGAGAGGGGCTCATCTGTGTGTTCCCCTACTTTGTTTTTTGACGATGAGCGGGGGAGGGGTAGCAGCCATCTTCCATCTTCCATTTTCCATTTTCCATCTATTGCTTTTGCAAATTGCTGAAATCGCAAGTGTGCTTTTAGGCGTTAAATGCTATAAATTACTTTTCGAACGGCATAAATAACAGTAAAGTCATTGAAATTTGCTCAAACCCACACACACACACCCACACCCACACTCTCAGTGCACACCAGATGGCGCCACCAGGGGAATACGATTCCTCGTCGGGTCGTAATCAGCATATTTCTATGGGCTCCCCGTGCCCTATACCTACTCCATGCTCCAACGTGTGTCCTGTCCGTCTGTCCGTCTGTCTGTCTGTCTGTGTGGAGCACAGTGTGGTGTTTGTGCGTTTGATCCTACCCTGGGGAGCCACTAAATGATGATTTGCTTTGGGGCGGCGTCCCCCCACCCCCCTGAGAAGAGAGAGTGAGAAAGCGAGCAGCTTTTGGGGGAATAAACTTTAATTTCATAGATGAACAACCAATAAATGTGTCCCGACCTTCAATCGTTGGTCCCCCGAGGATCGGATTGCCAGACATACATACATGTATGTATCATGTCCCCCCCCTCCTGAACGTCTGTATCGAGGCACAACTTATTTTAATGTGTGCTCCAGAAACTACCTGTACCGCCCTTAAATGATTTATATTTCTGTTTGGCTTCTGCTAATCATTGATCTACTGCATAAAAGAGTATAGCCCATGGAAATCTGTCCGTTTGCTGCTGCGGTGCGGTATCATTCTGACCATCAGCTGTCATCCATTTAGACGGGGCACTTCATTCTCTCGACGGACACTTGACACTTTCAATTTGCACCGTCAATGTCGCGCACAGACATACGCACACGCTTCATGCCTCATGTCGCATGGTATATGGAATAGCTTTAAGAGCTCGTGAGAACTGCCTCTGCAACTGATGCCCTACGCTCTTTAGGACTGTCTCCCTCTCCCTCTCTCTCTTGCTTTTCACTTTTATTATCCTTTATGTGCGATTTCACACCTTCAATTGCACGAACGGCAGGGAGCTGTAGGGAGCGGCCGGGAGGCAGGGAGCAGCCTGCTGCCTCACGTAGAAGCAAATCAAAATCTTGAATTTATTCCACATACGAAGCGCATGAATTTCAAATTACTGTGGGAACCCCCCCCACACACACACACACAAACACACACAAACATACACACCACACGAACGTCAGAAGCAACGAACGTCCAAGGAACGTGTGCAACACGTTATGTGGCAGCCAAATGCCGCAAGGTGCCCCCCTGTCCAGGATAATGACTGCTATGTGGTTCGTGTCTCAACATTTTTAAAGCTTTCTCCATTCATTCCACCGGTCATTCATTCATTCCTTCACCCATTCCTCTTTCTTTCTTTCTGATATTTTTTCGTTTTTTGTGCTCTTACCTTTCTCATGCGAGTATCCTTTTTGCAGTTGGAGGATGTCCCTGTTCTGATTTGGAGCGACATCCCTGTACGATGCTCTTTCACGATCGGTTTTTGAATTTGAAAAGTATTTTCTATTGCTGGAACACCTCCCTATTGAGAGCCAATAAGCTAAGCCATGCATATCTATGTGATTTAAAAACGGGGGGAAAACCACCTCGATATTCCTTATTTATATAAACACTTTTTGGGTACTAAAATCGTAAGGATATCGATTGTTCCTTTGTAGCACAGAGGAGCATGAAATCCTCCTGGTTGCTCATTTGGGAAACAAGTAAGCATTAGCATTCCCTTGACTCCTCGTGTGGAGAGAGTATCACAAGTGCCTTGCGTTGGTCCTTTCTGCTTATCTCCTACTGCAGTGCCAAATACTTTTTATGGGGAAAATGGGAGCAGCATCAGCAGCAAGTGGAAGTGGCAGACGGGCAAGCGGCAAGCAGCAAGCAGCAAGCGGCTCATCTGAAATTCATGCGGCCACTCACTGGGTGCATAAAGCAATCAAATCAACCACAAAACACCGACTTTACACACACACATGAAGCCAAAGGATTTGGACCTCGTCCTTACTCCGGTTCTGCTCTCGGGAGGCAATTTTTTCTCTTCTCTTTTCAGCATCTCTCTTTCGGTTTCATACACGTTTCACTCGTGTAAATAATAAATAAGCTAAGCAGACTTTTGTGGCGTGCAAAACGTTTCACTTCAGTCCCACCACCCCGCACCCCGTTCCGCGTCCACGACTCTGGGGAGGAAGAGGAGGCTATCGATTCCAAATCTCAACCGAAAGTCAAAGACGAGAAGCCTAAACAAAAGCGAAAGTTTGCCACTTGCTCAACCCTTTCGCTCCGGGTTTCTCATTCCCCCATGATTTATGCATGACCTAGAGGAGGTCGCAACGGAGGAAAGGGACAAACGGATGTGGAGAGGAAAGGAACGACTCCACAAGGAGAAGGAGAAGTTAGGCAGGAAGCTGTTCCAGATTTGCATGCGAATTGTCCGAGCTCTGGCTCCAGATCCTGCGGCTTTGGGTCAGATTTGGCAAATGGGTTTAACAGTAAACACTCGTCCAATCGGGGCACTCGGTCACACAATTGTTCAGCGTTCCGTTGTCCGCTTGAGCGTTGCCCAACACTGGAGAAATGGATCAACTCAAATTGTTTGGCATTCTAGCCTTACAGCCATATATTTTGGTCTGAAAACGAGGCTCACTTTCGGATGGATCCTTTGTTGTGGTTCTTTTGGTAGGTTTCTCCTTCCGTTCGCCTTTGTCTCTGCACTCTCTCTCCCTCTCCTGCCACCAAGAACCGGCTCCGCTAGTGGTTCCACTATTCCCAGAATGCAGCTTCGCATTTATCTTGCTCTCTACAATTTCTCTTCACTTTACCCTTTTTTTCTGTGTCAAATCAATTTGCAACTTTAATTAATGAAGCGAGAAAATAATACGAGAACCGAGGGAGAAAATCACAGAAGCGCAGTGAGAAATTTAGAAACCCAATCAATGAGGAAAGCGGAGAGGATTTACTGACCCCTCGTACACATCTGTATTTAATTCCTATATTCCCAAGAGGAAACAGAGGCACAAGGTTTCTAATGAGGGAACCCCTACGAACATTTGTCAGGATATCATCCAAAGAGAGAGTGTTTCACGTAGTGGACTGGTCACTTCCCATATGGTCACTACTTTTGGACAAGGATTCACCCTTAATTCTAGTTCTGTGGAACCGTCCAATGTTCAATCTCGAAGTTCCTTCAATGGTCTCCAAAGCGCTCAAATTTAGAAAAATTAGAGATGAAGAAACCACAGAATCCCAGAGGAAAATCGTTTAACAAGGCTTGAAAAACTGGTTTCCAATTAAGGATCTTAGCACCAAAAACCACAAGTTAAAGATCAGTTAATAATTAATTTAGAATAATAGTTGCAGCTGCTTTGGAAGAAAAAAAACGAAACTAAAGTATATTAAAATAAATATAGGTACATTAATTAATCAGATTAAAAATAAATATAAAAATATTAAACATCCTGACAGACGTTCAATGGAATGACAGGGTCATGCATCTATTGTAGGTTTCCAGAATATTCTTCTGGAATTATTCGTAGAGAAGAAATAGTCCTTATAAATCCCAAAGATTGGCTTTCCCTAGCAGCTTTCAATCTGCCTTGGAGCACCGTCAATTCTGTTCATTAATTATTTTGAAAGCAGGAGGAAGCAGGAAGCGGGAGGCGTGTTGCCACAACTGGTGGAAGGAAGCTGTGTTGATGGGAGGGTTGATAAAAAGGTGAGGGAGGAGTGAAGGCTGATCAATTGGCTGTTAATTAATTGAATTCTGTTCGAGTTGCAGTTCCTGTGTTCCTGTGTATTGTGTGTTCCTGCTCTGTGCTCTGTAACGTGTTGCAGCTGCAGTCTGCTGGCAATTGCAGTGAAACTTTTTGCCCCCAAGCAATGCATTGCTTGCCTGGGGGTGTGGGGTCAATAAGTTTTGTGAACAAGTTTGGCGCATAAAGTCATTAAAGTTCTCTGATTCGATTCTGGCTGGCTGGCGTTAGCCCATTAGTGCATTTTCCTCTGCCACCGAGAAGCTTACAAATTAACGACGCTCAAAAGTATGCTACAACAAAGTTACCGAACAAAAGGAAAAATCAGTCGTGAAAGAAAAGGGTGCGGGGAAAAGGTACAGTGAATGCTCGCTTGAAGCATATTCCATGCTTATTCTAAGGGTTCTTGGATTCAGTGGTTTCTACGGACCATTCTTAACATGAAAATCCGTGGAAAATGAAGGAAAAACCCCCACTGAAATATGTTATATCTGGTGGAAGTATTCGGTGGATTCTATGAAAGAGAGAGAATTTTTAGTTATTTTATGATTGGAGAACAATAGAACAATACTCTTGTACGTGTTGCTGTCACTTAATCTCAAGTTCTCTCTCTCTCTCTATCTCTCTTTACAACTGCCTTTTGTTTCTGCTCTCCCTCTCTGTCTTTATCTTTTTATGTCTGTAACTTTCCTCTCGTTGCTGTTTCTCCCTGTCGATGGCTGTATCGCTCTATCGCCCTGTCTCTTTTCCCGGGCGCTCCATTAATTTAGTGTAACGTTAAACCAACAGAACACACAGCCCCCCGCTGCTGGCACGCCCCTTTGATTGGTCACGTGCCTGCCACGGGTTTCCCTTCCACTCCCCTGTTGCCGTTTGGTGGTGAGGGGTCTCCGATTCGATTGTGATTGCTTTGTATCGATTACAAAATGCATTACAACATTTGCCACATGATAAATAATCCAGAGACACACGGTAATCGGATGAGCAGGGTCACGGAATAGGGGAGCAGGGAAGTGGGTTTGCATTGATCGGAGATCTCTCTCCCTCTCTGTTTTCTTCATCTTTAAACTGCTTTCAATGGTCCATTGCATGTCCTGCAAGTCCCTCTCTCTCTCACTCTCTCTTGCTATGGACATTGCACGGACATTAGCCCACACACACATACACAGACGCATGTGTCAGAGTTCTCACCCCCCCGCTTCCGAACGCTACGTTTCTCGATGGGAAATAAAATGCAATTGCGTGATTATTGAACGATTTGTATCAATTTAACAGGGGAGATGCGGCGATGCCTTTCACCCCCCCTATGTCTCTCTCTCTCTCTCTCGCTCTAAATGTTTATTTATGCATTTCACTTGCTTCTGTTATTACAACTCTAACCCCCCCACCCCCTTCCCACTCCCATTGCCACCCACTCAACTGACTTTTCCCCCGTATAGATATCCGTTATTCTGTCCCTTCCCGCGGCTGGGAGAAACTTGTGGCTGCCACATTCCAGGGAGGATTGCAGCACCAAGACATTTGTCGCAACGTGCGAAAAGTTTTGCCCTCCTCCCCCAACGAACACACTCGAGTGGGAGATAGAGGGAGCGAGAGAATGAGAGTTCTCTTCTGAAGTTTATTAAAGGGGCATAAAAGTGTCATTGGCGTCTAATGGCCAACGATTAAATGGAGCTCTGAGCCTCAATCCCCCGAAAGCAGAACCCCCCTCCACCACCCAGAAGGTACTTCAGTAATTGAATGCGACAACATTTGTTAGAGCCTTCGTTTGATCCAAAAAATCGATTCGATTGCAGTGGAACTGCTGTTTATTCTCGGAAATGTGTCTGAAGAGTCATCCGAACCTATGAGTACTCTAAAGCAGCCTTCAACAATGTCTCAAAGTATTTTCCTCATTGATGATCATTGATTCTCTCCGGGACCAAAAAAACTTCTGTATGATGGGGTCACCTATGGAAAAGGCTCCTTCTTTTTGTTTCCTTGATATTTTATTCAAGCCACAATTTAATATTTAATCATATATATATATTTATGTATACCTGGGAGTCAGCCCCTGCGCATTCGCTTTTTTTTTTTTTAATTATAGAGATAATCATTCATACCTAGTGCTGCATGGCATGGCATCATTGGATGCTAGCCTCCAGTCTCTGGATGACACATTGATTTCGGGTTGGTCAAAATAAATCTAATATAATTATATAGGTAGGTACCTAATATTGTAGTCTAAATTGGTGAGATGTTCACTTGGTTTGGGGGAGATTCAGGTACAACTAATTGCACAAATTTACTGTTATTTACTTCATTAACATCCATTTCAACTTGAGTGTTTGTTGTTTTGTTCCCAAATCTAATATTTTTAATTATTTGCCATTGTAAAACTTTGACGTCTGGGTAGAGTTGATCAGCTTTGTTAGATCTGTTCTCAATGACTTGTACAGGTTAAAGTGATTTTCAGTCTTGTATCTTAGACAATATAGTATGTCCTTGATACCAGGCTGGGGCACAAGTTGTTGAAGATGTGCTTCAGGGTTTCCCCTTCCACTTAAAGAACTCCACTTCTACTGAACTCTGTTTCTGAAATTCTGGATCTCACCAGCAATACAGCTGAGCTTTCCTGTTACCAGGCTCATCAGCCGCTCTTCTGCCTCATTCATCTCTGTAAAGGTGAGACTGGATTGCTACTCGAATCGTTGGTTACACAGCTGAACCAAATGGTGCGGCTCCTTCAGATTTGTCGCTGTCAAATTTTTCTCTTCAGATGTTTCGACACAGTCCGGCTGCATTAAGCTGATGAGCGCCCTCTGGCGGAAATAAAGGTGAGCTTTGGCCTAGTAGCCGATCCTATCGATCGCGAACAGCTGTCTAGAATCAGCTGCTTTCTGTGCGCCTTACACACGCTTTTCACTCAGTGTTTACTGAAAACTCGTTTCCCGCTTTTCTCGGCCTTCCTTCGCCCAGATTGAGTGACTTTGAAGTTGGATTGTGATCAGGGCTTAGAAGTAAAATTAACCCACGGACCCGTCGGGATCTGCTGAAAGTGCTCAGATGTTGGTAGGCTCCAAATGCTTGGATTGTCCAGCAGCTGATGTGTTGTTTGCTTGCAGGTTCCGCGGAAAATCGCACTTTTTGACGCAGCGTCTCACCTGCACCTGCACCTGTCTATTGTTCTTGAGTGTGGTGATATAATAGCGACGATTGCGTTCCGAAGGAGGGCACCAAGCACAGACCCCTGCGGGACACCTCCTGCGGGAATAGCTCCTTTTCTGTATATAATTTGTGTTCCTTTCCCAATAATTTAGTTGTTTATTTATGCATTTCAGAAATGAATACAGATATGAGTAGATGAGGCGATTCTATGTCTCTATGAGTCTATGTTTGGATGCTGATTGATGTGTATTGCTGTGGCAAAGGCACTCAGACAGTTCTCTGCATGCAACCATTGTTTTTGGATCGACTGTCATCGATCTGCAGTATCATCTTGACTAGCTGGGTGGACAACAAGATCTGCTGTTGCTTCGAGTTCAACGACTCCACAACGTTGTGGCTCTTCAGGTTTCTTCTCAGCGACCTGACTGGCCTTCGATTCGGACAGCGTTTCAGCCAGATAAAGACCGCTGTTCTCGGCCAGGGCCAGCGGAATGCTCTCCAAGGCCATGGAAAAGGCGCGGAATGCTGCAGCTTCACCACCGTACACAATATGCAAGTTCTTGGCTAATGAGTCCACCACACAGATCGCATCGTGGATAGAGTGCTTTGCCTCGGCAATGATCATTGCGTTGCCTCGGCGCAGCAAGATTGTTACTGCTTTTGAGTTTTTGCACTCCTCAATCACAAGCATTTTGTCCTTCGACGTGCCGAAAGCCATTTCGCGCTCGAGACCGGCTGATCTGAGATTCTCAGGAGTCAGCTCCTCAAACACAATGCGACCACCAGTGGGAATAGCGATGAGCCCGATCTCAGGACCACCCACCCAGGTACCCTCCGTGTCGCGGTCAGCTCCGTGAAAGTTCTATGGTGCGGAAATGTATCTAAGGCTATTATCCCAAGGTTTTTAAGACTCACCTTTTGATTGTTGTTTTGTCGCTGTTGTTTTTCCACTTTAATTGGTTGCTTTATCTGTTGCTTAGCCAAATTCAGAAGGAGTTATTAGCCCTTCAACTAGGAATGATTCGGCACAATTCTGTGGAAACATATCTGTTTTTTTGCCAAAAGCTGTAGAATTTAAGGCCCACAAAGACTTACCTGTGAATAGTTCTATTATTAGCCTTGAAATGGAAACAATCCGCTGTGGATTTTGCAAGTTTTTTGTTGCAGTTTCTCGTTCGATTTTGATTGGGTTGGAAATGTATGAAAAACTTCTACGATCCGACAACAATTACCTGCTTGATCTACAGACCCTAGGCCCAGGGGTGCAAGGGAGAGCGACGCGTAGCGGCCGACAGGACTAGGTGGCGCCCTCAAGTGCAGCTCTACCTATCGGATCACTTATTCGCATGGCACAAGGGAGAGAGAGAGAGAATCGTTCGACTGCGTTTCATCTCGTGATCCTCACACGACACCAAGTTAAAGAACCCAAAATATATCATAGCTATAGGCCAATACTTTAAGTACATACGACACAAGCACAAACTGTCATCAAACAATCCAACAAACAGCTCAAATCCTGAAAGTCTAGATAGATATTCAGCTCTATTCCCGGGACTTGATCTAGGAGACTTATCCTGTCTGCCTCGAGTGTTGTGTGTCCTTTACGGAGCTCGTGCTAATGATTATCATGAATATTCCGGCAATTGTTTGCCTGCTTGCTGGAGTTTTTGCTCGGCCAAGATGTGTAATATGTACGACCCTCTACCAAGAGGACCCTGAAAGCCGACTAAATATTTGATAACCCTCTGGACTTCACTCCGCTCTCTTCCTCTTGCAGTGTGTGGCATGTGGCATTCACTTAATTAAAGTTAAACAAGCAGCTAATCAAATTTTTATTACACAGTTTCTTTTTGCCACAAGCCCAATCCGATGGCTGTTGGCTGTTGCCTGTTGGCCCTCCTCTCCTCTCCTTTTTTTTTCTTTTTTTTTTTGCGTTCGCCCCTAAACGTGGTGTAATTTAATTTTAAAAATGCATGGCCAAGCTCAGGTGCAGGTGCAGGTGCAGGTTCCGGTCCAGGTCCAGGTCCAGGATGTGCTATCCTTTCGCTGCTGTGTGGGAAATTCAATTGGGGAGCCAGAGAACATGCAGCAACTCACGAAGCGGCAGCCACAAAGGGAATTGCAAAGAAAAGCCCCAATGGAAAATGCAATGGAAACGCAGCTGTCAAAGGAAACTCCAATGGAAAAAGAACTCAAGAATATTAAAATGATAAATAAATGCAACCAAGGCAATCTTTATTTCCCCAAATATCTTCTCTCTTTCGCTGGCTCTCTCGTCCGCTCTCTGGAGTATCAGGCAACGATCGGAGAAGGATGTGGCAGGATATCCTCGTTTATTGTGGCCCCCTGGAGCCACCAGGCCTTCCACACACTGGGCGTCCGCTCATCATCATGCTCATCCGCGTCGTACTGCTCCTCGCCGCAGGACCAGCTGCTGTAAGTGCTGCTGGTGATGCGCTGCTGCGGCATCGCCTGAAGGCTGTGCCTCTGTCCCTGGTCCATGTCCCCGATCTCCAGCCGGCAGTCGGCCGACAGTTGTTGCAGCTGCACATCGGGCAGAGGAGAACGATGAGAGTCCTGCTGGTGTTTGTGCCGGAGCTTGTGGCAGCAGCAGCAGCAGCAGTATAGCATCCGCAGGAAACACATCTTGAAACAAGAAAAACGAGGGCTCAACTGAGCTTTGACTCTGTGGCAGCACGGGCTTATATGGGCTTCTATAACTGTACGGCGGGACACTCTGCCGGACAAATGAATGTAAAACAACTGTTTTACCCCCTCCCTCCTCGAAAGTACAGTTGTGTTTGCTGGAATTCCGATCCACAACTGTTTCTGTTTTCTGCAAAACACTGTCGGTTGTCGTCATTCCAAGGAAAATTCACTCTCAATCGCCATCGCAATAGCAATTTATTAAATATAATATCGTATTATAGTGCAATCATCGGCTGTTCTGACTGCTATGACTGTTCTTTGGTTACCAATTTGCGAATGCAAATCAGCAGTAAGATGGAGAGAAACGCCACACCTCGCGTTCGTTGGCGTTCGTTTGACATCGGAGCTCTCACATCAAAGCATCTGATGATGCTTGCCCGTATCTGTGTCTGTGTCTCTATCTGTGTCTGTGTCTGTCTCGGCTGGGTCAAGTTGCAGTATAGCCTCGGTGTCTGCTGAGAAGACCTCAACGCCCTGCGCAATAGGTTTTTCAAAGGATGAATCCGGCTCTAGTTCCAGTTCCAGTTCCATCTCCATTCCTATCGGCATCGCCAGGTGAGGGATCTCCATCTCAGTCGCTGTCTCTATCTCTATCTCTGTCTCTTGCGAATGATGAACTTCCACATTGATGCACATCTCATTGAGTTGGGCGGGCGAATGGGAGGCCCGGCGTCGAGTGTGTCGCTTCAACATACGATCCGCTGTCCAGGCCACACGATCCGGTGAGGATTGAAACTCCTGGTGCTGCACCTCCTGCATGGGCATAATAATGGCAACCGTGCTGCTTTCGGTTTGGATTTCATGGAGTTGCGGCTGCCGCTGCTGCTGGGTCTCCAGCTGATCCGCAATGGCCTGCTGATCCTCCTCGTGGACATCACGCTGGCAGCAGCAGAAGATCGAGTAAATAGGACAGTAGGACAGGAGGCGCTGCATGTTCAACCATCGACTGTGGTGCGCCAACTGTGTGCAGCACCTGGCCGAGGGGCTTTATAGGGCCCCATTATCGACGATCCGTGATATGAGAGAGATGTGAGTGCGTCAGCTGGGGCTGTTTTCCGAAGTGACAGTGGCCGTGGCCGTGGCCGTGGCGGTACCAGTGTGCCACTAGTGTCTATAGTACCAGGCTGTGCCCTCTCTCACTCTTCAGACGAAACTCTAATTTCAATTCCATTTGCAACTCAAATTTCAATTTCAATTAGCATTGCATACCCTGGTGCGCTACGCAAAAGTTTCCACTCTAATGAGTTTTGTAATTAAACGAAACTTGAAAATTGAATACACAAAAGCGTACAAAAAAAAACACGCAAAAAATCCATGCTGGGAAAATGTAATAAATATACGAGAGAAAACTCACACTTTTCCAATGATTCACAAAGTAAAAGCAACTGCAGAGCTATAATACCACGTGTCCTGGGGAGAACAGAAAGAAAAAGAGTTTTCAGGATAGAGAGGAGTGGGGTTTTCATGCGTTCGAACATTCCATGAGAGAAGAACCAACTTTATTTTGAAAGGGAGGTCTATTTTGCAATTTCATTCCCTTTTCACATTCATCAGATATTATTCGAGGTACTAACCATTGAAGATTATATCATGAGCATCTTGAGATCTTGTTCACTTGATGTCCTTTAAGATATGATAGCTTGAGGGAATGCTTTAATCTTGGCAATCATTCGCTAGAAATGTAAAAAGCTGTTTACAAAAACCAGAAAAAGTCTGAAGGTTCCCAAGAAAGATAGAATGCATACCTTATGCATTTTGGGGGGAAAGCAGTGCGGGATCTACTGTATATCAAGGAATCCAAGCAGACTACACTAGCAAGCAGTGCAGAGTTTCAAGCCGCTTCAACATTAAAAGCAGTGCTCCTTAGGCACAAGTTTCGACTGGCACTCAAAATAGCAAAATAAATAGTTCTCTAAATCTGTATTTTTAAAGTTGTCTCTTTCTTCGATATCTACAGGGTACACCCGCCAGTCCAAACAAACACTCTCTCTTTCTGTCTCTGGGCAGCGTATTTGTATGATTTTTCAGACCCTTTCCCACTTCCACTGCACATTTTGCCCACAAACTCCATTTGTGTGTGGCCGCTCGCTCGTTTGTTGACTGTGTGGGAAACTAGAAAAATATCAATGTCATTTGCAGGCGGGCCAGGCCTCTGGTTCTGGTCCTGGTTCTGGGGGTTGCACTGCCTGTCTGCCACAACAGTGGGTGGTGGGTGGTGGGTGCTGGGGGGATATACGTCAGATTTTGTTACTTGTTTGTAATGTTAGATGTGTTCCTCCGTTATTCCGTTTGGTTTTTCGGGCATTGGGGTTTCGTTTCTCGGTTGCTCGTCCATTTTCGGTCACATCTTTGCGGTTTCAGAACTGGGCTTTTACGCTATTTCCGTTTGTGCGGACTACAGTGGAGTGTTGTTTGTCTATGGACAGAGAGTGGTGCAGAGTTCTTGGGGTTTTGAAATATACTCTTTCGAAGAGGTATAGATATTTGTACATAGAAACACCAAATGTCCTATAATATGGGCTTGTACTATATTTAGTCCATCAAAATGCGGTCGTAATCTGATCAAGATGGGAATGAAGAGTAACGGGCTTGAAAACAATTATAAAATCGAAATAGAAATATATTTTCAGTGGAAGGGTATTCCAAGCTTCTAACAAAAAACACAAGAGTCTTTTCCTCTTGTTTTTCCAGTGTTGTTTTCTTTGAGATGGGGGGGCTCTATTTTGCTTTGGTTTCTGGACAAGCCAGCCGGGCGCATAACCGCAAAACAGACGCACAAGAGACGCCCCTTTTTGGGGCACTAACATTTTCCATTTGAGGCAGGAAACTCTCTTCTCTGAGTCTCTCCCAATCTCTGAATCTGCGGGATTTTAACCATTCACCCATTTCAGTGTCGATTTTTTATGTGCTCTCGTGCAACCCCCTGTGTCCTGCCTTATGCCCCGTGCTCCGTGCCCCGTGTCCCGTACCCTGTATACCGTGGCAGTGACACGCTCCTGGTTTTGGGACTCCTGCCGCTTCTGTATTTTGCTTTTGTGGTCATGCCCACTTGATGCGTATTTAATTAACGTTAATTGAAATTGATTTATGTATGCAGTGTGCGTCTCCACCCCACCCCACTCCACTCCTCCTACACTTCTCTCAGTCATCCCCGCCTAAAAATGTTCTGCGTGAAATTTGCGGCAAGTCTTTCTGGGCCGGGAGTGGGGCAAAAGGGGGAAGAGACGTCTGTCCAATTGACAAATTTTCGGCATATCGAAGCATGACAAATTTTTGCGTTTTTGGGTTCATTAAATTGATTAAAAACAAAATATAAACAGGGTTTCCCCTGGAAAATTCGACTGAAAATTTTGAAGCTGGATGGATAAATGATGGATGAGAGGGGAAATAGATGGATTGGGAGTACAGAACGGCAGCAGATGTGGGAAGGCCAGATCTGTTGAAGGAGGAAATAGATGGAATTGCGATAAATACATGGACTCGAAGGGGATACACAATGAAGGGATAAAGAGATGACGAAAAGCAGGAGTAAATGGATAGATGTATAAAAAATAGAGGTGGAGAAAGCAAAAGAAAATCTCACTAAAAGTAGAATCAGGCTTAGGACCTACTAAAAAGTAGTTTATTCTCTTGATAACTGAAGGACAATAAGTGAAGTACAAATTTGAAAATAAATCTAAAAGAAAACATGCATAGAATTCAGACCAGTTGGAACAAGTTTTTTGTCGGAATAATATCCTATGGAAAGAACCCCGACATCTGGGAAAACACTAATGGGTTGTGCCACGTTGTTGAGGTAGTATATATAGAAGGGATCTTAAGCAGAACCATACAAAAAGGAATTGACTGTTCCATTTTCATTTTTAAAGTTTTATTTATACACATATAAAGAGAACTTCTTTGCCTTCAGTTTATTTTGCATTGAATTTGTTCAGTATGTAGTGACCATCTGCAAGTGTACCATAATTTTCCGCTGCTTTCCTCCCACACACAAAGAGTGAGTAAGAGGGGGAGAGAGAGAACAAAAGCTTGAGGAAGAACCAATTTCCACATCATTAATTTCTGCGGGAAAAATGCATCTCCTTCCCCTTTTGGGACTTTTTGGGACTCGGGAAACTTCTCCTTTATGTTGACTTAATTAGAGGGAAAGCTGCGGCTCTTCTCTGATTTTATTGCATTTTTTTAGGTGTGCAGCAATACGGTCGAAAATCGAATCCGAATTCGAATTCGAAATCGTAATCGATGTGCGGGGAAAGGTCATGGGCTCGCAGGGCGGGAGGGTGTGTGGGAAGAGTGTGGGTATGCAATCAGGAAAAACAGCAAACAAAGAACAATAACAATAAAGCAAAAGAAAATAACGAAAATTCATCATAAACGAAAAGAAAAAAGGGAAAGGCGAAGGCGAAGGAGAAGCAAAGCGAAGGCGCAGGGAAATGGAACACGCTGCAGGGAAAGCCCGGCTCGGGACCCACACGGAAGGATCGTAAATTAGAAATGGCATTTTATGCGTGCGTGGAAATAAAAATTCTCTCCAAGAGTGTATTTTAGGCATCTCTTCTGAAGGGAAAAAGTAAAAGTAAAATGAGAAAGATAAAGAGGTCGAATCTTTGGATACTCTCAACTGAATGATGGGTTTCCTTCCTTATTTAGAGAACATAGCTATCCCGAATCCTTGAAGCTGTGCTTCTTGCTTAGAATAAACAGAGAGCATCATTATACCAAAGACAATACCAAAATGCTGCAATATAGCAAAATGTCTTGATAAAATGAAATCCGAACAAAAAGGGCATCAAAGTTTCATTTTCTCATTTTCCACAGCTCTCCGTTTTTTCCACCCCCTCTGGCTGCCTCTGCCGTTTGGCTGTCATAAAATTACTCATACGACTTGTTAACCGTTTCACCAAACGCACCAAAGGCAGCAAACAAACAGAAACCGAAACACAAAGACAAAGACAGATACAGACACAGACACAGACATACATTGATTTCTTATCTTGTATCTCTTTCACTCACTTTTACTCTTCCTCTCTCTCTCTCTTACAGGTGAGTCTGAGTCCCTCGCACCCCCCTATGGAATGGTTCGTGCTGTGTCTTGATATGTGATGCCGTTAAGGAAAACCGAGTGGTAGGCCTCGGATGCTGCTGCCGATTGATGACTTGTATGGGAATGGAATGGCAGGTAGCTATGGCAGCGAAGGATACTCTCTCTCTCTCTCTCCCTCTGTGAAATTATACGCTTTGATTCAATGGCAGTGTAAACAAATGAGGTTTTTCCGCTGCGAAAAAGTTTCGACTCACTCAACTGAATGTGGTTTTAGCTGCTGCCGAAAGAACTGCTGACACTGAGAGGAAAACCTGAAAGATTTCAATCATCTGGGAGACCTAGAAGTAGAAGAGTCTCCCAACTTTTATGAGAAAATACCTTTAGATGCTTTTAAAGTGGAAAACTCTCTTTGGAGAAACTTAAAGCTCCTTTCTTTTATAATTCCTATTTTTTGAACGCGATAATCTTTCGTTTTTATCCATTTTTCCTTATCCCTGGAAGAACTTCAGCTCAATGCATTTTAGCAATCAGAAATGGGAATACACCAGTAACAATCCCAAAAGATAGAATAATCCTATGATATACGACAGATGATTTCAAACTAAGATTTGGAATCCATATGCAATCGTTGCGAGCTACGAGTAAATATCTTTTTGTGGAATATTTTTGCTTGGTGTAGAGTTTGGCAAATGTTTTGTGGGGGGACCTGCCTCATTCCGCATTCAACAACAAAGGAATTTTCCTAATTATGCGTTTACCTGCACGTACACACCCTTGTAGCAGGAGAGATTTGGGGGGAGGCGGGGTTGTGGAATGAAAACTGTACAAGAGATTTTCCCTCACTCTGGAAAAGCGTAGAACGAACCCAATGGACCATGCAAAACACAAAATCGCACAACTGAAAAGACAGAGAGGCAGAGAGAGAGAGAGAGAGCACAGCAGAGCAGAGGTGGAGAAATCTCCATTCTCTTTCTCATGGAGAACGCTCAACATTCCGTGATTAACAATTACAAAAAAGCAGCAGAAATTTCAGCCAAAAACCAAACACAAACTCTGTTTTCCTCCCTCCTCCTCCTCCTCCTCCTCCTCCACCTCCTCCACCTCCTCCTGTCTCTCTTGTCAGGGGGGGTGAGTGGGTGGGGGTGGATGCTACGTGAGGTTTGTGCCCATAAGCAATTTAGCTAATTTAGCTACAAAACAACAACAGCAGCCACCACAATGACGAGGACCCCAAAAGCAAAATAATCGAAGCGGAAGAGCACCAAAAAAACTGTTACGAAAACTGTGCGCTGCAAAGCCACTGTGGGAGAGAAGAAAGAGGAGGAGAACAACTAGAGAGTTGTAAGGGAGGGAGATAGGATGCTGTTTAGATGAAGCAAATGCTTAAATCTGAATACAATTTGGCCTTAAAGTGGATCTACTACTTAGAGGACTTACAACTATCCTTAGTGGTATTCTTAGCGGTTTCCTTATACTCTTAGTGTAGCTTTTCCCCACTCAAACAGTAGCTGCACTTGTCCACCCCTTCAAAAATAGGGCATAGCTCACAGAGAACTCTCGCATCTTCTGTCGGGAATCAACTGGAAGGACAGGACTGCGTGGAAGTGCATGAAAACTAAACAAAAGAGTCGAGAGTGTAATACACTGCCAGACAAAAGTGTAAGTAATAACAGCAATGGCGAATGGCGAATGGCAAACGGCGAATGGCAATAGCAATAATAATAATAATCTTCCTAAGTATTCAGGCTGCTGCTGCTGCTGCTGCCCGCTGTCTCTCTTTTGCCAAGCGGGACAGGACAGGACAGGACAGGAGAAGAGTCTGATTCTGATTCTAATAACTGTTTCTTTTTATGGCCCAAACAATGCCAGAAGCCAGAAAGGAGTGGGGAAAACTACAGTAACTGGGGAATAACGGCAGAAGGGGGAGCTCCTTCGAAGAAGAAAAATGCATTTGATTGAATTTTGAATAGTCGAACGACGAGACACTGATTCCCTGGAACCCCCACGCCCCCAGTCCAGCATGCAAGCAAGCATCCTTTATCCTGTGGGACCTTTGGCACGTAGCCTTGAAAATCCATGGTAAAAACGAAGTAAACGAAATTGTAAAGGACATGCAAACAGATGGAGACTGCACGCCGCTCCTGGATCCGTGTCCTGTAATGAAATTTCTGAAATCTAGCATCTCCGTTTTTCCATTTGCACACAGATTTTTACTTAATTCCCGTCAAGAGATCTGGCCAATGAATCGCATGAATCGCAATCCTTCCAACGCAGCTCATTCTATTCACTGACTGCATTTGTCGTAGGATGTCAGCCCCGATGTCCCGATGTCCACGAAAGGACAAGACAAATGCGCTTATTGACTTGAAGTGCCGACCCATAAATTGTGTGCAACTTCCACTCTTCTCTCCCTGCCTCTGTCGCTGTCTCTGTCTCTGGCAGGAGATTCAGTCGCGTTCTGTCTTGCTAGAGGTCCACCTGCTGCCCTTCTGCAGGCAAGGGATGGGGCAGGATGGGGAAGAGGCAGAGATTGAGCAACGGCCATGTCCCCGTATAAATTAGCTGCGGAGAAGAGTGTTTGAGTGCGGGCATTTCCACTGCTACACGGAGTCCACGAATCGTTTACCAAGGATATAACGAGTTAAGCCAACAAAACGGCAAAGAGATTCGCAACGATTGAAACTGTTTAATGAACCAATCCTTAAAGGGATTTCATTGTTCCCATAAGAATAGGAACACCTTTGCTGTGTCAATCAACGGTTTATCGATTTATCGAGAATATTTTGAGTACTTGGCGCACTTTATCGGAGGCGGAGTTTAAATGAATCTTCAAAAAGAGAGAAAGAGTTCTTCTGCAAAAGTTCCCACAAGAATAACCGTGAGAAAACCCAAGTGCTCTAGCGAAAAAATTGTTAATCAACATTTTATCGATTTATCGAGCACTTTGCACACTTTATCGATGGAATTCAAATGTTCTATGTTCTCGATGACATTTGATAAGTGAAATCGGCGTTAATAATCTTCATATCAATTTATCAAGCACATTTGGCGAATTCGATGCCATTATTCAAATGAAACTTAAAAGTTGGCTCTCACAGATATCCCTTCGGCTCCCAATCTCTATTTCAGGTCTCCATTCCATTGGGATTTATTGTATCTGTATTGCCTGCCGTCTGGGGAGGAGATATTTGTGTGGGGGAGGGGAGGGGTGTAGCGGCGAACCTCCGGCCATCACGCGCAACACGGCCACGCCCTAGCGCGTGAAAGCTGCCAGGCTCCTGGGGGTCTACGTGGGTAGCCTTTGCTATCTCATAATTGCGTAGGCGAGTTTAGTACTCATTAAAAGCGTTAATCGTTTTGGCTGCCTTTGTCGCCGCCCCCACCCCATGCCTTATCATCATGCTGTCGCTCTCTCTTTTGTTCCTCTGCCGTGGAAAACACTTCACTTTTAATTCAGTGGAAGGTCGGTGGCTGGTGGGTGACTGGTGGCTGCTGCCTGCTGCCCGGATGAAACCGATTTGCATAAATTTCCAACAATGATAGCCGGCTCCGTGTCTCCTGTCTTCTGTGAGTCCGTGTGATGGAGCCCTGTCATCGCCCTGGGGCATCGCACTATGGTCCCAATGACCACTTTTGTTGGCCAAAACCTCATTTTTAAAAGTTAACAAAACACCTTAGTTTTTACCACTCTGCATTGGAAAAAGAATTACCTTTAAAGTTGCGTACCAGAAATTTCCATAGATGGCGCCCCATTCGATAAATCTGCTCTGCAACCCAACTGTTGTTATCGAAAAACTCGTGCAGTAAATAAGTGCAAATTTAATTACAATTTTAAATCTTTGATAAATTTGAAAAAAACCATTAACTGGTCAAATTTTTGTTATGAATTTTAATCATAAGGTCTTGTATTACGTGTTTTGTAATGTTAACTGTATATTGTAATTGTGGTGACTTCGTAATTGTACCTTAAAGTGAGCCGTTAAAAATGACTCAAGTTGTAAAGAAAACTCATTTTTGAAAAGGTATACAAAGTGAGTCCCACCTAGTCCCACCTTGAAACCTATTGTGTGTCGTAGATTAGTAAATCCTTGTTGAAATGTATATAGTAAAAAATGCCACATTTTGCCACATTTCTTGAAATTTGACTTAATAGATTATAACCTCAAATGTATCAAATTTGAATTTAAAAGCCCAATAATTTCCAGACGGTAAGCTGAAGCTACAAAGTGTTTGGGTCCGATTTATAGATGCATTTATGTGCTTTTCAGAATTGCACAGTTGAATGCAACCAGATGTGAGATACTTGAGTTATGTTAAAAAAAGAAGCACTACCTCTGAAAAAATCTAAAAATAACATTAAAATAAAATTTCAGATTTTAAAAATTAAAGAAAAATCGAAATATAATTCTTTAAAGATTTTAAAAGCTCCAAATCTATAAAAATAACTCTATTTGGTTCACAGCGGAAATAAAAAGTTCACTTTTGTTGACTAGTGCCCTTTAAATATGCCTTAATAAAAAAAGGGCGGTGCCACACCCATTTTTTTTTGCAAATCCACTTCCTATTGATTACATATATCCAACAAAAAAAACCAAATAAAAAAATATCATTCCGTTCGCGAGTTATTAATTTTGGCCAACAAAAGTGGTCTCTGGGACCATAGTGCATCGCTGGCTCGTCTGCCACACACACACACTACAAAAAACACACAAAAAAAAAGAAGAGACGACGAAACACACTTAATTAAAATTTTTATTACACAAATTTTGCTTTTGTGTCGATAATTTTATGCTTATCATCAGGGGCAGCAAGGCAGCCAGCAGCAGACACTCGGACAGACAGTGAGACAAAGAGAGAGAGAAACCATTGGTGGCTTCTAATTTGCAACATCAGCACTCTTTTTCTCTCTCTCTCCCTTTTTCTACAGGTATGGCACGGGGGGTATCGTGTAGACGCGATCCTTGGACGCCTTTGGGGACGCAAACGCATAAAAACGGAAATTAAAAAGGAAGCCCACGCAGCATCCTGCCACTCCCACTCCTCAAGTCCAGGGACTTTTCCGCTTTTTCTCTTTGGCTTTTCTTTTCGGTTGTCCGCCAGTCGCCATTCGTTCGCGATTTGTGTTCGGAAGTTTTGCGTTAATATGCAGGAAATTTCATTAAAGTTGATACAACTCCCTCGTGGTTCAGCTCCTCCTTCTCCTGCACTTTCTCCGGGTTTCTCTTGGTTTCTTTTATGTTTGAGGAGGAAGCTGCCCCTCAAGAGAGCTGTCACTTGATAGTTTCCTCATCAATCGCATCAAATTTCTCTGTTGCTTTCTGGATAATCATTTCCGAATCCACGGAGCATATATTTTATCAGAGAAAGTATCAGTTTTTTACGCATTTACATCATTTGAGTCACATAACTTAAGGTCGAAGGAGATACGGATAGGGACAGGGCGGAAATAGATTCCTACCTTCCCCCTGAAAGTGGCGAAAAGCTTAGCCATCTTTCAATCTGGAATCGGCAGGCAACCGCAAGCAAAACTAATGAGCCGCTCATCACGGTTAAAATCACCGAGTCGACAGTGGCAATTGCTCTACTCCCGGCAACATTTTTCGGGGGCAGCCTCCTACCCAATCAATTTGACAGCCATGTGGCACTGCCACTGGCACTGGGCCAAGGAGAGTCCTGGTAGAGCCGTGATGCCTCTGGACCAGTTAAATGAGTTTCAATCATGAGAACGACACAATAACCGAAGAGGCAGACCCGCTCACAGCAGGCGTGAGCCATAAAAAATTTAAGCAATGCGGCATTTTACACCTTTTTCCAAGGGATACGAAGTGGAAGGTTGGTGCCGGAGTCAGAGCAGGTCCTGTGGCCGTAGTAGCCTAGTGGTAGGTGTTGCTGTAGCTGTAGCTGTAGGTGGGCGCTGAAGCCATCAGGACGGCAATCAAAAGCAATGATTGTTGCCCATAAAACGAAACGGTTATGTTTATCTGGGTTTTTGGCTTGAGCCTTGTGTCCTTCCACCTCCCTTCAGAGAGAGAGAGAGAGAGAGAGAGAGTTTTTGCCTCCAACCAGAGAAAAAGTAGAGAAGAGCTAATGGAATGCGCTCGAAGCGAAACTCTCGGCGAGCCTTTGCCTAAGTAAAAGAAATGAGCCTGAGAAGTAAATATTTAATGGCACAACTCTGTATCTCTTTCTCTCTCGCTCTCTATCTCTGGCTCGGAACCAGGCTCTCTATCTCTCTCTCTCTCTCTCTCTCTTGATGCCCCCAGGCTAATGGACACACTCGCACTCGAAGGCACTTCCCACTCCGATTTCCATTCCCCAAACGATTGCTGGCTGTTGTGTTGTGTGTTGCTTACTTTTTGAACAAGTGCAAATGTTTTTCATGACTTTTCATTTTATTTAATTTCACTTTTATTATGATTATATTTTCAGCCGCTTTTACTGTCTCTCTTTCTCTCTCTCTCTCTCTCTCTCTCTGTCTTTGCTTTCTTTTTGCTCTCTTTGCGTACATTTTGGCTAACGATGAAATGACTTAATAAAAAAGTTCTTTCGGACTTTGGTAATTGTTGGAATGCTGTTATGTTTATGGCCATGTGGCAAATGGCAAATCGAATTTTGCATTAAGATTTTTGGCTGGTTATCATTTTAGTTACAATTCCGCTGCATTCCACGTTCCAATTCCACATACATATATGCATGGTCACACTGAATAGAATAACAGTTGAAGATCGGGGCTCCCCACAGGAACGAAAGTTGATTAATTCCCATAACTTCCTATTAAGTTGAGAGGAACCGCATTCCATAAGGATAACCATTTATTCTTCCGTTTCCAGTGTTTCGATTCCACATGTGAACATGGTCAGAGCAGGTTACTGTTACTGCTTTTGGCATTCAAATCAGTCCAGGTTTTCAAATCGATTCAGTTGCCTGATTAAAGGGTGCCACCTCCTACAGCTTTTACCTTTGTCTTGGGCCTTCAACCCGTTTCTCATTCCATTCCCAACGAAACAAAACAAAAGCAAATGCCATGAAAATTGAAAATGAAACGTAACACGCCGCAATTCAAGAAACAAATGGCTGCTGATGGCACGGGGGCCAAATGCCTGATGCGATGGGATGCGATGGGATGGGATGGGTGGGATGCAATGGGATGGGATGTCTGGGATTGTGATGAGGCTGGGGAGCAGCGGCCTGGAGTGCAGATCCAGATCCAGACCCAGAAAAATGCTTCAGCGCAATGCAATTTCTAGCCAAAAAAAAATAAAAAAATAAAAATAAAAAACGGAACGAAACGAAACGAAAAAAAAATGGACGTGCAGACATGTGCCGCGCCACAGCCTCGTCGACAGTCGCCAGGCGCCAGGGCGCCACAGACAGTGGCAGTAAGCGATAGTCAGTTAGTGGCATGCCCCCCAGTGGGTTTCGGGCGCGTTCTCGGGTTTAACTTTGGCAAACGCTTACGCAACGTTTTGTTTGAGCTAACGGACAGTCGGACAACGGAACGGACAGCTGGAAGACGAGCTGGAGTGGGTGTGGGAGACAAATGGCTGCAACCGGGTGGCAGCTGGATGACAGGTGTGGCAGTAGAGCGAGGAGCAGTGGCAGTGGCAGCGGCAGCGGCAGCAGACAACTGCAAGTCAGGAAAAGCACTGGGAAATAACACTGAAAGCTTACTGAGGTGCAAAGAGTGGCAGTCGAGGCGGCGAGAGAGAGAGAGAGAGAGAGAGAGGTAGAAATTTACATAAAGCAAATGAAGCTGAAATGGAGTAGGGGGAGGCTGTGGGAAATGGGAGCTGGGAAATGGGAGATGCAAGGCAGGAGCGCCAGCAACCAGCAGCCAGGAGTGGGGCACATGGATAGTTTGCATTGCCTTGACCAAAAAGGTAAATACTTCAATTTGCGCAAAATGTTTCCTCCACAGAAGCGAAACGTTGTCCCATGCACTGCAAGAAAAATTGTAATAATACTAAGAAAATATCGTCAAAAAATGAAGTGCACATTTCAGAAATACTCGGCGATGAGATCATTTTTATAGCCAAAATTGGCAAAAAAAAAAAAAAAAAAAAAAAAAAAAAAAAAAAAATGGCAACTCTCGTTTGGCTCCTTGAACACCTGGTTATCAAGGACTACTTAGGCCAGAGAAGCACATATTTTGCAAGGAAACTTTGCTTAAGCAGATCACATGCTAGTAATAGATGGTAATAAAGGAGAATATGGTATTAAATATACCAAAAATAGTGCTAAAACGGAATTGTTGTCTGATTTCTAAGTTTCAGTAAATATCGTGACCGAATTACATGAAAATGTGCTTTAATTGTCCTTAAATTGTTCGGCCTCCATGGAAACTGAGGGCAGGGTGTCTGTGGACTTCTTGGACCTTTTCAAACTGTTTGAAGTACCATATGTGCTCACTGAATCAGCTGTTCCTGGTAATTTCGATAGTATTTTAACGTCGAAAATGTATAAATCACTTGAGAAAATGCCTTGGAATGGCAGGGAGCAGGCTGCTGCTAGAACAGCTTCAAGTAGCTACCGAAACTAGAGTCCTGTGTACACTGTGTAGTGTAGTGTAGTGTAGTGTTGTGTTGTCCAAGTGTCCGTGTGGAAGATAAATACACTGGGCAGCCGATAGAGAGAGAGAGAGACGGGGCTGTGCTCCACAGGAATCCCCTTCAACGCGCTGGCCCAAGATACAAAGTGAAATGGAAAATTGCAAAAGAAAATGTAAAAAGTTTACAAAAACACACACACACTTACACATAACACATAGACGGAAGGCCCCCCTTAATGAAGCTGTCCTGCAGCGTCCTCTCCCTCTCGAGTATCCATAGGAATCGCCTTTAGCCTTCAGCTTCAGTATGATTTGGTTTCCATTCACAATTCTCCATTCTCTGGCACTCTCTCTGTCTCTGTCTCTCTCTCTCACTCTCACTCTCATTCGGAGTGTGGTCATGGGGGTCTGTGGGGGCGTCTCCGTGTGGTGGCCCATTGGTGTCATGTTTACTTAGCTGCATTGTTGCTGCTTCTCCCTCTCAATGTCGGAGCGGCGCATGCCTCCTCTCTGTGCAGTACTCTGCTGAATGGCCCTGTGCATCGCATATCGGGCGTATCCTTTTATCTTTGCCTGTGCCACACGTCAAAGCTCATTGACAGGCCATATGTCAGAAATTGATTCGTGGCTGTTGCTTCTTCCCTGGCAAGCTGTATCCTCGGTGTTCCTTTCTCAGCTATGCAGCCTGCAGGAGAGCTGAGAAATTGAGATCCCAAAAACCAAATTATGCTCTCGACCGACCATTCTATCCCCCCATTCTGTGTGGGGCAAGCGGAGGAGGAGAGGAGCAGATGGAGAGATGGGGCACGAGCACAATGGTGCTCGTACCCGGTATTTGTGCCCAGTGTCTCGAGTGTCCCATAAATTTGTTTGTTTTTGTCCTTACCGGAATATGCATTTTCCAGCAATTTGAGGAGCTCCACCGAAGGAGCAATCTTTTTCCTGAAGGTTTGTCAAGCATTCGGCAAGGTAATTTGTATTTAAATTGGCCAAAGATTGCCTCAAACACGGAAATACGACGAAGTACTTTAATTGGAAACTCAAGGAACAAGCTAAAGATCAGCTTTTGCAGGTATCCTCTGGGAGTGTATGTACATTATTCTATATTCTATATTGTATTTTTAAATATTCCCTTAAATTTCGGCCTAGTAGAGTTGATAAGGCGTTCACTTTGACGAGAGTGTTTCAAAAGAACTTTTGGGGTCACCATAACACATACATACATACATACATGTATGTATATCGTTAAGATGGATTCTTACGGTCAGAAATTGTTCTAGGGGGACCTTCTTATCCTTCTTGTGATAAAGGTGCAGTCCTTGAGTTGTGCTTCCCCTTTTTTTCATGAGCGTATAATAATTACATTTTCCACCATTTGGGAAGGTCACCCATCCACGACCCCATTCCATTTCCCCTAAATATTTCCCGCGTACATTTTTAGGGATGGCTGCACGTACTTTTCACCTGGCGGATTCCCTTTTATGCCACCATTTGCCCGTGCCCTTGTAATTCTGTCTTTTTTCCTGTTTGCCAACTCCTTTGGAGTCCCTAAAGTGGAAATCCTTTCAAATTGTGTATATTGACAGCTGTCACCGCTTCCCATCAGATTCCTCTTCCTTCCGTTCAGATAAGAAAAGTAAAGAAAATAAGTAGGGAAAAGAAGAGCCAGAAATAAGAAATGAAATGAAGGGAGCAAAAACATTTTAATGTATTTTACTTTTGATATTTTTCGTGTTGTTGGCTGTCTGTTTTTTTTAATTAAAGGAAATTAAAATGTAAATTTTGCGCTTTCCTCCCATCAAACCCCACCGCCTCCTCCACTTTTGATACCCCTTGCCCGTGGCGTGAGGCGAGAGGGTATCCTAGTTGAGTGCATGTGTATGCAACAGCAGGGAGAAAGCGTTAATGAAGGACGACGCAGAATTCATCCCATGGTTTCAGGTTGTATGTTGTGCCATCTGATAATTATCAGATTATAATTGTAATGTATAATTATAATTGTTGTGATTTTCTATGTACCATTCCATTTGAAGAGTCCTCTTTTGACTACTGGGTATCACAGAGTCAAGACACCCCCCTGTCCTTTTTATGAAGAGTCTTTTTTTCATAAGGAAGAAAAAAGTACATGGAGGTGGAGGAGTAGGTTGTGCGATGCTTAGGCGATGGGTGGCTGAAAAGGAGGAATCAAAAAAACCAAAATACAAATGCAAACAACAATTAAATGTTCACTAAGCTAACAATAAACAAGAACAAGAACCAGAACCAGGAGATGGTGAAGGCGGGGGAATTGAAGGCAAAAGGACGATACAGCAACTGTAAGGATGTACATACATCCACACAGTACATACATCCTCAAGGAGGAGCGACAGATGTCGGGCTTTGCCATTTGTTAATGGAACAATTGAGCGCTGAATGTGAGTGTGGAGCGAGTGAGAGGGAGGCCCAGGATACGAAGTGTGGAAAGCCAAGCGAATACCTTAAAGAACCAAAGGATGCCAAAGGCTTCCAAACTGGTAGGATATGGGACGTGGAAAATAATTCCAATGAAGGGAACACAAGTACATATGTACCATATCAATCGCACTTTTCCAAACAGATCTGAATGAAAGGAAATGTTCCAATACTGTAAGCAGAGTCAATGATAGATCTTATATTATGAAGGATGGTTCAGACGAACATTTTAGGAGAAATAGGAGGTTTATAATAATAATTTCAGAATAATTTATTAACTTCAGATGATTACAGAGTCCTATAGAGTCTAATAGAAGCAACTATAATGTAACAGATATAAATAGTCCCAAGTATATAAGACAAAATACCGACACAAATTATCAAATGATCAGGAACACTCCCGGATCATATATGTACATATGTAAAGCTCTGAAAGTGACACTGATCATATATTTTATGATGGTATTGTAAATTGGAATTTTGATAGTCAAAAGTATCTCGCTCTGATCAAACAATAAGAGCACCCAACAGATATGGTTAGGAGTAAGAATAATACCCATGAAAAATGAAATATCTGATGTTGATTGTGTAAAAAAGCGTGCATTAATATTGAATATACATATGTGTATTATTGAATCTAATTTGAGTGGTCAAAAGAGTGATCAATATCAATCAGAGTCTGCCAAATCTCTTTCTGAGATAGCGCTGGTATGTCTCTGGTTCTCAGATGCCTTTGCAGCAGACTACAGACGCGATTACACACCTATGTATATGTTCATAGATAGAGTCCACATTCCCCTCTTATATCAGGGAAATGCAGATCCACCAGAAACAACTGTCAACTGAAGTCAATCGAGCGGTGGGGAGGAGGGACAGAGCTGCAGTCCGTCGAGAACTAAAGTGTGGCCGCCTCGAAAGCGATTTGCCACAGTTGCAGATCGGAAATATAGAGAGTGCATCATGTGGGCGGCAGTCGTACGAGTGGCTTGTTGCTGTGGCTGTGGCAAGGGGACGGCTGAGGGCACCAGGACGAGGCAGGCACCAGTGACCACTGAGACGCCCACGCAGGCCCCGCCGCTGGAGTCAGTGGAGCAGAGACGGGAATTAGTGGATGCCATTGCGGTGCCATTTGTGTCGCAAATGAAGCTGGACTTTGATCCGTACGACAAGCGATTCAGCATCGTGCATCCACGATTAAATACTAAATATGTTGAGCATTGATTAAATAAAAGTTCTGTGTAATTTGCTGTGTACCGCATTGTGTTCTGCTGCATTCCGTTTCCATTTCCATTTCCACTGTGTTCCACGCGCTGTCGCCTGGCCACACAAGCAATTTGTCTGCGACTGGGGCACGTAGCAAACGCAGAGCCAATGTGGCCATGGCCGCCGCTTCACTACACAAATCCAATCAAAAGCATTATTTCCTTGTACTCTCCCCACTCCCCACTCCCTACTTCCCACTCCCCATCCTTCCTCTGCTGCCCCTCTGCTGCTCTGCTGCATGTGTGCAGCTGGCTCCAGGACCAAAGGATCCTTAACTTATTTTGTGGTATCATTAACCTTTAAACTTGGACGCAGGCAAGCGAACTGTGTGCAGGAATTGTAAACTTTTGCACTCGCCAAAAGTTTCCCAGAGCCTTCCCAAACTTTTCTCCTCTCCGGAAAAGGGCAGGGGACAGGGGCAACAGCGGGGCAGAACCCCGCAAGTAAAACGTAAAATTTTTAACTTTATTTTCGATTTTCGTTTGCCGCAAAAATCGTATTTGCAGCGCACCCCTCCCTGCCCCTCAAAACCAGGGCCAAAAACTTAATTTGCGCCAAAAAGAAAAAACGAGCCCCCACGAACGCAAACACGGAAAAGGAAAACTTTTGCCGCGCTTTCTCCCATTCGCTGGCGCCCTGCCCTCTTGGTATTTCTTTTTTAATGCAATCAAGCGGAAATTGATACGTCACCGCCAGCTCCAGATTTGCACCAGCCGCCCGCTCCACCCACGGCAGCACCCACCACTCCACCACTCCACCACGCCACCAGTCCGCACAAAAGTGTTGCCAAATTGTTGCAAATAAAATTGCTGATATGGAAATTTTATGCGCAAGTTTTTCTTGCTTTCACACGTCGCAAACACAGACAGACCGACAAACAGACAGACAGACAGACACACCAACAAAACGAAGTCAAGAACTTTTCCGTTTCCTTACACAAGACACACAAAAACACATTCGCTTTGTTGCCTGCCCAGCAGCTACGTCAGGTGTGTCCTGTCTCTTGCCTCCTGCCACTGGCGTCCTCATCCACCGTTTCCACCACTTAAGTCTGTTGGATATTTAACGCAGTTACCAGATCAAAGTTCGCTGTTTTGCAGTCATTTTTAATGTGACCCTTCAAGTGTTCGACATTCCGCTGGCTGGCATGGCCACACCTGACCATCATTGTGGAAATTCAGAGCTCCAAAAAAGGGAAGAGAGAGAATATTGTAATACCGCTGCCTACCATGGTCACCCTTTATGCGTTCCACATTCCGCTTCCTAGCGTGGTCACACTTGACAGAACTCCACCCGAACTTCAGCCCCTCAACAACGCTCTACAATCCCTGAAAATCCAGCCTGATTAGCGGATCCAATCTCCCTGTAAGGCAGCCCAAAAAATTCGGCCATAAAAACTAGCTTATCGGCTGGAGACCCCTCGGAATCCAGTATCCACGTTTTCGTATCCTTTGGAGTGGAGACTGGAGAGCGGTGTGGCATGTGGGATGTGAGGAGTGGGGAAAGAATGATCAAATTAAAGTTTGGCCATCAATGCGGCTTACGGGGGCATAGAATCGGCCTGGTCGCTGATGAGGGCCTGCAACTGGGGCTACTGGGCGGAAACTACTCTGTTTCTCCCCACTTCCACATTTCCACATTTCCCCATTTGCCATTTCCGTTTCCGTTTGGCGGCCAACTCAAAACGCACATCAATTTGAAACTTAATCTTGCCGCACAAATAAGCCACGCCAAAAGTTAAGACCCACAGCCCAGAGACCAGGTCCTGTGCCTGCTGCTGCTCCTGCTCCTGCTGCTGGTCCTGAACAAATGGCTGGGGCTGTAACTGGGGGCTGGGGACACGAACCTCCATCTGGTGCTCCATTGTATGCAAACAATTTACAGCGTGAATGGCCGACCGAGCTTCAAAAGGCAGAGTGGAAGATGAAGTGGACCCAGAGCTGGAGAAGGAGTCCTGGAAAAATGGGCCTGGGAAATGAGAATGAAAAACTAGGCGCCGTCTCATGCATAAAACTGAAAATGAAATACAAACCAAAGGCAAAGGCGAACAAAAAATACAAAACAGAAAAGCGTCCCGAAAGATGAAAATGAATGGAAATGCAAGCAATAGATGCGAAGCGATGCTCGGTGCCCCCCACAAGGATAATTGAAATTCGCCACAAACCCGAAAAACCAGTAAAAGGAAGAGCACCAGCAGAGGCAGCGGAAGCGGCAATGCAGTTTTTGGTAACAGAAAATATTGTGAAATCCCATTCAAAAATTGAAATGGAAATGAAAGTGCGCTCCGGCAGGCAGGAAGGAAGGCAGGCAGCCAGGAAGGCAATGCTTGGCTGCGCTGCTTGGGATTTTGTCCAGCATTAAGAGATTTTCCACACTCATTAATTCGTTTTGTGCTAATTTTGTAAGCCCCCCATCGCCCCCATCGCCGCCATCGCCCACGAAACTTTCGAGTGGAAAATCCAGTAGAGAACTGGTCTTGAAGAAGTCGTTAGGCCAAAAATATTATTATTTCTAGAGGATGAACGAATCATGGAATCTGAGAATGCATTGAACTTTTGAGTGGCAATTACTTTAGCCTCAAGAAGGGGCTTCAAGGACTCGTCAAAGCATCGGCAAACGGCCCACAATTAAGTTAATTACGGAGTAGTTCCAGTGGGGGGGAGGGTAAAGACAGGTAAGGCACCACCTCATCGCTGCCAGTATTCGTATTCATTCATTCCGTTCTGTTCCGTTCCGTTCCTTTGTGTTTGTGTGCTCCTATCACTGTCTGCTGTTTCTGCAATTAACTTGATTGCGCCTATAAATATGCAGCACTTGGCCGTGATTATTGCGCGGACTCTCTCTGGGCTTTCTTTTGGGAGATGGGACGACAGCCATCTTTTGCATTTGCCTTTTGTGTCTGTCTGTCTGTCTGTCTGTCTGTCTGCCTGTCTGTCCTTCCACTCTCCTGCACTGGTCCTGCGCCTAAAAGTGTGCCACTAATTGTTATTCCTCGACTGTCGCTGCGAATCTCTGGCTTTGTCTTTTGTGTCTTGGAGTCTGCGACTCCTCCAGTTTCAGTTTCAGAACTTGGAGTAAGTGAAGGAGTCCTTGAGACGCTATCAACTGCTAATAGCTTTGGGATATCTTTCTCCCAGCTCTCTCACAACAAGGAGTAATGACCACATACATATTTATGCTTCCCGTTGGTTTTCTAGCCTTTTTTCTCATTTGGGTGTTTGCATTTCTTTACTTTTCCCACACTCAACAGGTTTTCAGATGTTGGTTTCCATTGGTTCATTAAATTGATTTAACGCGTAAGACTGAAAAGGGAAAAACTATAAACCGAAATAGAAAGAAAGGCATTGCCTCTACATTTTTTATTAAATTATGAATATAATTATCATACTATAATCACAACGCAAGCGCACAGAAAATCAGCTGTGCCGGCCATGAAGTGAATGTTAGCTAATTTTAAAATAAAGATTTTTCCGGAAAAACCTACTTGCTAATAGTGCACTATTATTCTGGGCAGCTGGCCTAAATGGTATAATAAATGTATAAGAATAAGCTAGTGGAGTTGGAGTTGGAGTTGGAGTTGGCTTGAAAGATGTGAAAGTTGTGGCGCAATTGCTCAGCTGCTCGGAATCGTCGGATCGTCCTTCAGCTGAAGATGAAGCTCAGGGCGGTGCGCATATAGTCCACTGTCGAAGATAAGGATGTTGTAGTCGCGGTATGTACACGGATCGATGCACATGTTCACGTACACCTGATACTTGCTGTTGGTCACTTGGAAATGCCAGAGACTGGACAGATCGCCGAGGAGATCCCAGTTAACACCAAAATGGAACCAAGAGTGCTGCTCGCTCACGTACTGAAAGATGCCAAAGTAGACGAGCAGGATGAACAACGAAAAAAGGATCGGCAAAAGAAGGACGACACCAAGGAGGCAGGAATACGCGAGCTTCAGCATCGTGGGGAAGGGAATCGGCCCCACCCAGATAGCCTGCAGATTATCCACCAGCGGCTGCATATAGTATTCCAGGCGACGCAGCGTTGATGTCTTCTTCCACTGGGGATGCGGATGCGGAATGCAAGGATTCAGAGATTGAGCGGAGACCAGGACTTACTGTTCGGGCTTACTATTTTACGCTTGTGCAACGGCTTTTTCCAGATCTTGCGCATTTTTCTAGTTTTGAAAGAGGAATTTTTCAGATCTATCCCTAGATTAAAAATTTCGAATTGATATATGTCACTTTTTTTCCTTTTTTTCCGTAAGTCGTTGACACTTCAGCTGATAACACTGCCGGGTTGCTTTTCCCTTTTGTCTTGGGTGCCGAAAGCCATTCGAAAATATTCCATTCCCATTTCATTTCATGTAGACGGACTTCTTCTCTTGTTCCTTATCATTGTTCCGCTGTATTTTTCTACCATTATTCCTGTGTGTTCCACTTTTTTTTGTTTGTTTCTCGTCGAATCGATACCCCTTATAGGAGCTTATTCTTCCATCCATCCTTCTTTTCCTTTGATCTTGCGCGTATTCTCTCAGTGTTGCATGTCCTGCTGCCAATCGGCTTATCGTCTCCACTTCCGACTCATTCCGTTCCCATCTCATTCCCCTCCGTTTTGGGGGAACATCCTGGTCTTTGTCCCACTGCATCCCACCCAACCTTTCACCTTTCACCGCCCTCGCTGTATCGAGAGTGTCCTTCGGCCTTCTCTCGGCTCTCTTTTCATGCTCGTTTTCTGCTCCTGGTTGCCATTGTTAATCTTTAACCTGAGTCCTAATCCGTGCGTCATGATTGAAAGCAGCTGCAAAAACGTTGCGTGCCTTGTGGCATGCCCCTGCTGATGCCTGCCGCCCCCCCTCAATGATGGCCTGGAACCGGGGCGGAGCAGAATGTCGCACATGATGAGCGCACATTGGCAACGACTGGAGACGACATCGTCTCCGTCGTCGTCGTCGCCGTCGCCTAATCTGATTGCCATGATGTACTTGCCTCCTGCCAATTTGTGTCAATTTGGTGGAAGCCCCATCTCCAGTCCCCTCCCACTCCCCCGACTCAAGGCTGAGGCAGCATTAAGCCCCGCAGCAGTTGTGCAGCAGCTTAAAGTTGCCTCGGAGCCACAGCCCCTGCTTGTTGCACTTAAGGCGCCTTCTAATTAGCTCGTTGGCGCTGGTTCTGGTTCTGGCTCTGGCTCTGGCTCAGGTGTGGCAGGTGAAGGTGCTGTGGGGTCGCCCTTGGCCCATTAACCATAATTAGTAAGCCTCTGGGCCACTGGGAGGCAGCCTTCTCTCTCTGTGGAGGGGGAGGGGGATTGGAAGCAATGAACGGCTTACGCTCTCATTCTCTTCGTGAGGTTTCGCTCTCTTGTGCAATGGCAACGTACATACATACATGTATGTATATAGAATTTGCTAAACTGTATATAGATCTTATATACAAATAGATACACATATACCGTTTTTAGAGAATATATTGAGAAAATTCTGAATATCACGGGTCTATTTGCAGGTGCAGTGCAGATACTTTTACGTACGAGTGTATCTGTAGTTTTATCCACAATTCCACGGTCGCTCAGAGGATGTCCATTGGTTGGGTGTTTGGGTGGTGGGGTCTTGGGGGTAGGCCCGTTGTCGCCTCTGTCGCTTCGGGCGCGCGGTTTCGCTTATTTTGTGGCAAGCTAATGACACACCTTAACCCATGTTAGCCTACATTTTCGTGTGTTGTGGTTATTCTTGGATTGTTTCCACTTGACCCAAAGCCCCCAAAGGGAAAGAGCCGCCACACTTGCGGCTGCCACGATGCGTGTGGCAGAGTGGTGGGGCGTGGCGAGGCCAGGCCGGACCTCTTGGGGCATGGCCTTTATGCAATTGACATCATTCTGTAAGAGCAAGGAGCAAGAGGCAGGTGGCAGGAGGCAGTTGGCCTACTTTCCATCCTCCTAAAAGCCCCACACCACTCCCCACGAAAAGCGGCCCAAAGTTGGCCAATTAATACTCCAAGAGCGCGATCTGGTGCAAGGGAGAAAGGGAGGGGACACAGCATTCCTTTCGAGGAAGAGATCCGATCCGATTTTGGGAATAAAGACCGTGTACATGCGGCAAACGCCACAAGGAATGGCTGCAGGGTAAAGGACCCGTCATCACCCGAGAGACAATTGATCGGAAAACTATCTGCACCTTTTGCAGGGATTGCTTTAGGGATATATTTTGGCTCGGCGTTTGATTTGGATAAATCTGTGCATCGCCAGAGGAGCACCAGAGCGTTGCAAGTGTTCAAATTGAATTGTTGAATTGAAGGGGTGGCACATACAGCACTGCCCATCACTGAATGACTGCCCGCCGCCCAGTCAGTCGGATCCCGTCCCTCTCCGTCCTACCGCTGCGGAAATGTTTTAGCGCCATTGAATTTGATGGCAGCGCATAAATGTAATTATAATGTGCACTCTGCAGGCAGTTCCAGAGCTGCAGATATGTACATACATAAATGAATATGCATAGCCACTGCATATTCACATGCGAGAGAACTTGTATCTGTATCTATGTCTTTTTTATATACCCCTTGGTGGTGGATTACGTTCAGTGCAGTGGATGTGCATTCACTCGTGCATTATGTTCATGCATATTCACATAAAATGCAAAATGCAGAATGCATGATCGCATTCGTTAATCAACGAGAAACGAGCTATATTTCACTTTAATTTTAATTAATTTTGTCATTTGCGTGTGTGGCGGGGGATGGGTGCTCGGGTGCTAGTAATCCATTCATTTAGTACAACAGTGGTTTGGCTTTGTGGAGCAATTTAGCGCAGTAAACAGCTGCGGAAACAGGAAAACAGGGGAAACAGCTGTCAAATGGCTGTCAACCCCCCTCCCACATGGATGTGGCTTTGGATTAAAGGCTACGTTTTCAGTCTTCGAGCAGCAGTCCATGCACTGGGATCACTGGAGCTAGATATAGAGATAGAGGCTGAGATAAAGATAGAGAGAAGAGAGCACTCACTGCTGACTGATAATGCTTATGGGCTTTCTTTCGGACTTCTTTGCTTGCCGCAGATTCCGCGGCGATGCCCACCCGATGGACGTGACACCACCTCTGACTGTAATGCTGACACCACAGCCGTTCCCAGGGTCGGTGGTTGTGGTGCCACCCATGGGGTATCCTCATCCCACCATCGAGGAGGAGCAGGTGCAGGAACTGCAGGTGGACGACATCTACGAGGGCTATGACGATCCACGCCTGCCCGAGCTTATAATCTAACAGCATGCCACAAACCCCAATCCCCCTCTACATTCCACCTCCATTGCGCTCCATTCATTTGGCTTAATTAAAACTCTTTTGCAATAATCCAATTACGGGCAAAAGGCAAAAACCAAATGACAACAAATGGCATAATGGCCAGACATTTTCCATAAAACTCTGTCTATGAAAAAAACTACACAATCAAATGTATCCAAACAGAAAGAACAAAAAGCAACAAAAAGCAACAAAAAACAACGCAAACAACAGAAACAAAGCAGCAAAACTCCCCAACAAACAATGCGATAAAATTCAATTACAACAAATTTTTAATTAACTTTTTGCAATCAAAACACCGAACAAAACCCGAACCCCGAACGCCGAACCCCAAATGAGAAGACAACAAATGCCAATGCAAATGCAAATAAAAACCCAAAACAAATAAATAATATATTATATATTTTATATGAATAGAAATCCAAGTCCAAATTCGAATCGAAAGCTAAATTGAGCGAATAATAATAAGTCCGCAAGTCATCAAGTGGCATCGATGGGGGAGTGATACATACATACGTATATTGGATGCATATTTTCAAGGTAGATCCATTCAGGGGATCTTTTCTTAGCTTCAGCGGAGTTCGTGACATTTAGAAAAGATAATATTGGGGTTGTTGATGTCGCAGTTTGTTGCAGTTTTAAAAGTTCTAAGAAATAATTTCCGTGTTAACAGCACGTGTTTCTAGCTGGCGAACAACTCTGTTAAACAACGGAAAAGTTAACAGTGGTTCCCTCTGTTAAATTGTGGACTCGCATAACATATACTAAGATCAATGTTTTTCTTATATATCGTAAAAACTAATATTGAAAAATGATTTGTGGCCAGAAAAAGGGTTCACTATGCGATAGTGCAACGACTGCACCATCAAGTGACCCAAGAAACACATAAGCCGAAGCTCTCTCTGTGTCTCTTTCTCTCCTAATAAGAAACGCCCAACCCACCGCTGATACCTATGGTTCTCAGAAAAGAAAAGGTTGAAGGTTGAGATGGAAAAAATGGAGATTGGATTGGGGATTGGTAGGGTTTTAATAAGGAAAGATTGAAGATAGACAGAAATAAAGGAATAAAATGATAAAGGTTTGATATGGATTGATTAAAGAGCTATAATCTGAACGAATGCAATAATGTCGTATTAAATTGGTTAATGTTTAAATATAATTAAATGTATCTATTAACAATTGTTGGGTATAATATATATATGTATATACATATGTATACATACACATATACATATATGAATTAATAGCTATTGGAAAATATTGAAATGGACAAAACTTATTTTTAGGTTAAGTTAATAAATGCCTCACTGGGGATTCCCCATCAAACCTTGTGACTATTTTTATGCTGTTTTTTTATCAGATAAATATTGGTTTCCTTCATAATTTTCCCTCTTTTTAACCCTATTATTAAGATGATTTCATGCTCAAGTCTTCTAACGTGAGTTTTAGTCTATTAAGGGGATAATGGACAATGCCATTATTATTGATTAGAGATTAGATATAATATATTGCATAAATATTCGACAAAGACTGAGACTGATGAAAATATTGTTGTAAGAAAAGTAACACAAACGAGGGGGAACGTTGTGAGCCGCGGCGAAGGCCGCGGCTCTTCTTTATACCCGGTACTCAGTCAGTGTATACATACATATATGAGCTTACGATTTAAGCTATTTATTATATGTTCGCAAAAGAGACAAATTAAGTTTTGGACAAAAAAAAATATTTCAATAATTAAGTCAAAGTTTGAAATTTTTATATATGTTTCCATTTTTGTTTACATATGCTTTTTACATCTGCTTCTACATTTCTACATGTACATGTATAACTACATATTCGAGACGGGGAAGTGTTTGTGGGGGCGGAAGGGGGCGTGTCAAAATTTTGAAATACACTTGTATCGAAGTGATATCACAGGAACTTTTATAGGAAGTTTGGTTGCTCTAGCTCCTATAGTCTCTGAGATGTAGGTGCTAATGAAGACGGACGGACAGACAGACATGGCTATATCGACTCGGCTATTGATGCTGATTAAGAATATATATATTTTATGGGGTCGGAAACGCTTCCTTCAGGGCGTTACACACATCCGTTATCACCACAAATCTAATATACCCCTATACTCTTCGAGTACCAGGTTTAAAAATTCATGGAATACAGAATATAGAAGGATTCCAAAATCAGACAGAGTAGAATGGCAAAAGGCATAATTGGATAGGGAATGATGGATTGAAATGCCAACTAAAGACTGATCAAAATTACACATAAGCTGATATACAGCGGTATACGGCTGTCCTTAATTGGATAATGGACCGATTCCGAATGGCATGAAGGGGCAGGGGTGTTCGGGTACGAGTAGCAGTAGAAGTACTCGTAGCAGAGCGCAATCTACCTCAACCGATTCCCAATTGAGTAACCATTAACCTGAGAGCAAACCAATGGGGGGTGACAACACCCCCCGCAACCCCACTCCAAAATGGGTGAAACTATTATTGAAACCTATCAAGATCTCTCTGTCTCTGTCCTATTGCCCCCACAGTGGGGGAGGAGGAAAGAGTGGGAGAGGAGAACTTTTGTGAGAATGCGACATTCGCGGGGAAAGTTTTGCAACGCGAGGCGAACGACACCTAAACCCCTAGCAAATGGCCAAAAGTAAACGACTTCATGGCTCGCACCACCACCCACTACCACCCACTCTGTAGCATGCTGTAACATTCTGTAGCACCCTCCTGCACTATCCCATTGTACGCCGTTTGTTAGTGGGAATTGCATTCGTGGCGGGGAAATTGCATTTTCTGTTTCTGGTTTTGTGTTTGAGTTTGTTTCGTAGGTGATTTCATTCGCATTGTTTGTCCGTTCCATTCAAAGTTGTAAAAGTCGTTTTGAAAGTGTCTGCAAAAGGGAGGTGGCACCGCGCTCCGTCTCCTACCTTCCTCCAGGAGGAAACGCCATGCAATTAAGCCAAAATGCGGCTGCTTAAAGCTCCCACCAACTAGCAAATGGGCTTCCTACCAATTAACTCCGCCAATTGGCGGTGGCGGTGGAAAACGCCTATAATTAGGAGTGGGAACAATGAACAAGGAATAAAGGATAAGGAACGACTGGTCGAAAATCTCTTGCACGCACGCAACCCAATGCCCAACTTTTCCCTCAGCCTTGGGACTTTTCCTACTCCCTAATCCATTCCCAAAACTTTTACCCCAAAGAAAAACCAACAAAATATTATGGGCCACCGCTTGGCCGGCCTTTAATCCGTGCCCCAAAGTCCGTTTCCATTTCCGTTTCCCCTTAGAACTGATCGGGAATGCAGCGTTCAGATCCAGAGGGAGTGCTCAGGACTTGGTCATAGCGCTCCAGAGTCTCGAAGGAGTTGCGCTTCTCGCGAGAGATTGGCCGGATGCAGGTGTTTGCGGGAAGGTGCTTCGAAGGCGGCAGATGGGTCCTCGGGACGCGCATCAGTCGATTGGAGAGACTGCCAAGGCTGAGATGGCGCTCCTCCTTCTCCCGCAGCATCTCCTGGTGCAACTGCTCGTCGAGATCGTATGCCTCCATGTCGTCCACCTCCATGCTACGCCGATGGCTGTTCCCCATGCTGTCCGGTGTCGCAGGCATGGTATCTGGCTCTATCTCTGCCTGCTGCTTGATGCAGGCGAACAAGTCGCCCAAATTGGAGCACATCCTGGTCTCTCTGATGTTGGCAGCAGATGGTGCTGCTCTGACGAGTGCAGTCCATGTTTTATAGAGCCACTGGCCAACAGCCATCGGCTGTCGGCTGTGGGCTGTCGGGAGTTGAGTCAGCGACATTTCCATGCAAAGCAGCTGTTTCCGAGCCAGGTACCGAGGCAGCTTCTCCTCCGACGATTGCAGACCATTTGGACTGCAAACAAAACTGTGGGCAGTCCGCAGATTACTACAAATCCGTTCCAGATTTTAGCAGCAAGTTGACACATTTTATAGACAATCTCTGTAGGAATAAAACAAAGACTGTCGTAGTCGTGACGCTGTTCGCAAGCTCTAGATGAGTAGAACTTTTGCTTAGTGTAGTGATAGTTCTTTAACAGACTCTCATTAACATAAAACATATGTAAGTAAATGGTTGGGTTTTATTTTAATCGATTGAAGAGCAGAGGAATATTGTCTTGTGAGATGATATGTATATCAATATGCTATAGCAATACGATATGTATGAGCAATATCTTTTCTGGGAGCGCAGTGTTCAAAGATGGGGAGCTTCTTCTGTGGAAGTTTGAGCAAAGAGATAGAGGACAAGTACTCAAGGAAGAGTAATCCTATTAAAATAAGGGAAATAAAATATGAATATGAAAGGACTAGAATGGAATGGATTAGTTATTCCCTGTGTTCGCCTGTTAGCTTCTTCCTTTAGCCTCCATTTATAATGGGAAAAGGGCACTTAAAGGTTAAGGCAACCATCCCTTCTGACACTTCCGCTTCCGCTCTCCTCTCTATGCAGTGCCGGGAGCAAAGGCGAGCTCCTTCATATTTCGCACAACAATTTGATGGCCATCAATCAATGGTGTACCCTGGCTTCTTCCCCTCCTGCGCTCCGTTGAGTGCCCACTTGAATGGCATAAAAAGCGGAAATTAATGCACTTAAGGCATTCAAAATCGAATCCTTAAGCGGCAGACGGGTGATAGACGGTAGACGGGGGCAGACGGTGGGAGTGGGAGCGGGAGTGGGAGAGTCCCCTTTTGTGTGCTTTGCAGCGGAATCAAGTGCCTGGGTCTATCAGTCTATCCATCTGGCTTTTTGCTTTGGGGGCCACTTGGCTGATTAATTGGCATGGAAACGGCACATCCCCCTCAAGCAGTGATGGTGATCCTTCGGGGCGCGTGCCTCCTTTCTCGGGCCTCCTGTTAATGGCCCGAGAGCCATTGAGCGCTTAAAAGCGCCGGATTAGCGTATCCTTCGAGATGGGAGGGAAGAGCATGGGAGTGCTTATGATGATGGGCAAGTGCTTTCGGGCAGGTGTTTTCCACCCATGAATTTCCATGCATTCGTCGTTTCGGGTATCCCCGCATTATCCTTATTAGCCGCAAATTGTGTGCCATTTCCCCCCATGATTGAGTCGTCCACTGATTGATGGATGCCCAGCATGGAATTGGGGAGGTCAACAGCTGTCCACAGCATTAGCCGGAGGGCATGGATGGGACGTCCTGTCTACTTGTGAACAGCCAAAATCTCAAAAGAGGACAACAGGCGTCATCTGTTGCCCCTCAAATCTTATTCAACACGGACAAAATACGGGGAAATTTGTGCCGTCATTTGGTGTGTGTCCCAGCTAAAAACGTGTGGATGGTAGTTGTTTTGTGTATTGGCTGAGTGTTTGGATTGCATGTAGAGAGAGAGCTCTGGTTTTCGCAAACTCTTCCGATTACGAGTTTGGACAATTTTCGTACGAATGGAGATGTGTGTGCTCGGGTTTTCGCAAGTTTTCGTTATCGATAGCCCATGGGAACATTTTTCTTTAACTTTTTATTAAGCAGCACTATTTCTTTTTGAAATACTTCTTGCCAAAATGGAACAAAAATAAATAATAAAATAAAAATCGTAAAGGGACAGACGGCATGCATAATAAGTTGTTGGTTTGGTTTATTTGGGTAGAGTAAAGTTTGAGGTTTGATTAATACTAAATTTATTAGATATATACTGAAAGTTATACGAACCAAATTCCCATTAAATAAATACAAACATAAATATATGTTTTCAGTTTTTGGCGCGCTTAAAAATGTACATATATTTTTATGCTGCATGCCATTCATTTTTGAAATCGCAAGCCGATTAGAAACCGTGGGGACTTGGTTTGAGTATTGGCTAAGTCCTTTTAGATGCAGGTTTGTAGGTAGCCAAGAAGTGGAATGCATGTAGTACATGTATTAAGAGCGTAGTATCCATGTAGAATATACTCTAAATGGTGGTTTCCCTTGGGAGGAGGGTTTATGGTCTGGAAGCTATCTTAATGCGATCTCAAGTCACACAAAATTATCTCATGGATAAGGAGAAATGTTAAACCATGTATATAACTCCTCATTGCCTCTAAGAATACCCATTTTTCCCGTAAGACAATTTCTAATCTATGCTGCAGCATAAGGATCCGCATGTGGCGGGCTATTTTCCCATGATTTCCGGTTTTCAAGCACTCACATACTCTTCCAGCCCTCTTTCCCTGCCACCCACTACAATGAGATTTAACCAACTTTCTCCTCATTTTTGCAGTTAACGGAGCTGGAGCAGCGCGTCATCGAAGCGGAAGAACGCGCCGAGGAAGCTGAAGATAAGGTAAGCCATTAGCTGACTGACAGTACAGCCTCCCGTACTCGTAGAGCACCCCTCATCCTCTGAGAGGGAGGGGGTTGGCAAATTAAAACAGGGATAACAGACATTACGACAGAGGAGAGTGAGTCCCCGACGAAGGGAGTCGAGTCCTCTGCATCATTAGAAGGCAGTTTAAAGCGTTTTTCCAGCATTACCATGACAATGCCTGATCTGTTGGGCTGATGGGGAATATGGTGAGAGGGTGAGGGGTGAGTAGTGGGAGGGTGGTATCCACATTCGGAGTGTTCGGGTGTATGGGATGTTGTGTTTAAAGCGAGTGATGCGATGCGGTGGATGCTTTCTGGCAGCTGCGGCTAAAAACATTTGCCATTTGCCGGACCCCCAGACGAAGGCCGAAACAAGGCGAAAAGTTGTCACCCGCAGAGACAGCAGAGAGGGGCAGACAGACAAGGAGGGGTAAGTGGTAGGGGGTGCGGGGTGTGGGAATAGAGGGTACACAAAACATAAATCGACTTCCGTTCCGGGAATCACCCACACGCACATTAATGCAACACTGCGTAGCGCCACACTCGTTTGGAGCGTGGAGTTCGTGCGGTTGCAAGCGAAGCGGAGCTTTAGTCCTCCCTTCTCCCGTTTTCACACTTTGCCTCACAGCAGCAGCCGTAGCAGCAGCAGACCAGCACAAAACTACCCCCGAAATGGGGACCAAGGACACATGTAGCTGCTTCTCCTCCAACCGCCCCCTCTCCATTCTCTCTGGCAATATCAAATGCGCATTGTTTGCATTAACAAGTCCCTGGAGGCTTTTGGCTTTTACCTAACGCGCAACACCCCGAAAAAACAAGCGAAATGCAAATATTTGCACCCCCGCACAACACACACCCACACACACACACACACACACACACAGAGAAAATCCCTGAAGAGTGGGTTTATCTCTGGCAAAGGTAGCACTACCGTTTTCCCGATCCCTGGGCTTGAGACTAGGCTTTCCATTGCCGCCGGCCGTGTTGTTCAAAGACCAAACAGACTAAACAGACCAAACCCCAACAGATCCAGGAGTCCCAGTCCCAGTCGCAGTAGCAGTCGCAGTCCCACACGGCCAACCACTGTGACAAATTGAATTCTTGTTACTTTGTTTGCGCCGAGATTAGATTCCTGTGCAAACACGTGCCTCCGGATAACGCTCTTGCCAACCCCCAAAGGCGGAGACCAGGACCAGGACCAGGACCAAGGCTAAGACTCTACCCAGTGCTGTGGTTCTAGTCCTGCGCACCCCTTTCGACGGTTGACCGCTCTTCAATGGTTCTGTTAACAACTCCTCATTACTTATGCTTCAATTAATCCTAAAAGGGCTTTAAAATTGGTTAGCCTCATTAGAACTATTACGAATGAGAGCAAGGGGTGAGAAGATCATTCCTTCTTAGGATAACTCATGAAATAGCTGCTTATTTTATGTGGGCATGTGGATCTCCTGTAGGAATAAGCGGTGCAAAGACGATTCGTTCTCTGCCTACATCACAACAGTCCCTCGGCAAGGGTACTAAAATAATAGAACACGGGGCGCAAGAGCGGCAGAGGGATAGAAGTATCACTCATTTCTTCTATTGGAAAGCGTTTTTTCCCAGTCTTCCTTTAGTTTCTTTGCGACTAAGAGTGCAATAAATATATCTCTCATGAAGAATGTTAACCATTAAATGCTTAATCCAATGTTTTGAAGAGATCTATCAGGCTAGCAGCTCTATGGGGGATTCTATCACGAATTTGTAAGTAAAAATCCACAATGAAAAGAGATTTCACATTAAATTTTCATTTCATTAAATTAAAAAATTGCACATACTGGTTCAAATCATCATTGGATCCCAATTGGAATGCAAACTTCTTATAAGTAGAGGAATATTTCGATTTGGCATTCCCTTTATTTGATTCCAGTAAGCCAGTCCATCCATCCAGGCAAGGTCAGATGTGGATGCCTCATCATCCACAATCACTTAACCTCCCCATATAATCCTTACACACATCCAGTGCCTGCTGTTCCTGGGGTGCTCTTCCGGGGTTGTGCTCCCCAATTCGGCTGCAACTTGAACTTCCGGCTGCCGCCCGCTTCGCTTCCGGATATCGCATTAATTATGCATTAAAGAGAGAGAAAATATAAACATGAGTGGAGCGCCTGAACGCGGCCAACTAAGAACCCAAAAGGGGGCCATCCAAGGAGGATTGAAAAGGGGTTAGGGGTTTGCGAATGCCATCAGACCAGGCTTTCAGGTGGCAGGGGGAAGGTCTCACATGTCGCGTGACATAGTGTTGGAAAGCGCCAGAAGTAGTGTCAAAAGCAGAGCCCGAAGCAGATTCAAAACAAAAGCAACAATAAGAAGGGAAAGCGTCGAGTAAGAAAGGTGAGGCTGCCCATCCGAAACCATTTCACAGCGGGAATGCCTTACCTTCTGTGGTATTTACCTTTAGCAGAATGCATGGAAAACTGTTGTTTAAACTGTAGGCGGGCAGCCATGAGGGTGGCAAAGCTTGACAGCTGAGAGGAACAGAGAAACAGAGAGAGCGACGTTGAAGAGAGAGCATGGTGATGCATCCCCTTCCGCGAGAGAACTTTCGTTTGGTGGGACAGCTGTCGGTCGTCGGAAAACAACCCCCCAAAAAGGAACAACAGAGGAAAAAACCCAAAAGCCAAGCCAGCAGAGCGAAAAGGTGAATGGAAACCAGAGATAGAGAGAGAGAGAGGCACCAAGAAGAGGCGTAACAAAAGGCAGAGCGCGTTAAAAATTGTGCAAAAGAAGACTTGTAGCTGCGCGAGGCTGTCCCCTCGGTTTCGTTGTGTCGTCGTCGTCTTTCACGTCTCTTGAACGTTTCAATTTGCATTTGTTTAAACTTTAAGCAAATTCCTTCCCTCCTGGAATCCATCCCGCGTGGAAGCGAGGGCCAGAGTGGCAGGCGCGGTGAAGTCATCAACCGTTGCATTGCCCCCCAAAGGCGAACCATCGAATGGTGGAACTGTGGAACGTTAGAGCGGTGTGGCACTGCCAAAAGGCGCGCGCGGTGTGTGTCCCAGTCCTACATAGTGCATAACGGCAGAGCGGAGCTGAAGCAGTGAAAAACTAAGGAAAGACCCGCAGATTAAACAAAAATTTAAGGCCGATTCCAGTGCGAATAATAACTGTGGAGTGTGTGCTTGGCGGGGGGGGGTGGGGGGTGTGCGTCCTGGCGATGACAGGACATATCGGTAAACGTAGTAAATTATAGGACACATTTCGGGCGGCCATTCACATCCAGCTTTCTCTCTCTTTCTCTTTCTCTCTCATTCTCTTCCTCTGAAGAGAGCGCCACCCCCAGGCCACAGCGAGAGAGAGAGAGAGAGCAGCGCAGTTGTGCAGTTTGTGAGAGCGAGAGAGCGCAGCGCGCACATGTACCATTGACAGCTGACTGGCGAAAGCAGCCACAAAAGGGAGAAGAAAACACACACCAAGAGGAAGAGAATCGGAATCGCGATGGGGAGAAGGAGGACAGACAAAATACAATAAAGGAAAAACTTGACCAAAATTCCCAGTGTCCCGAAGAGAATTATAGTATTCTTTAAGACGTTTAAAACCGAACGAAGCAGGACATTCAAACCACGAACGAGCAGAAGCAGCGACACATATCAAAATAACAACAACAAACAGCAGCCCAACAACAGCAACAACAAACGTCCATTTACAACATCAGAGAAGGAGAAACAAGAAACAAGAGAAAGTGAACGAAGAAGGAAGAAAGAAGGAGCTGGGGATCCCATTACATTGCCAGAGCATTACCAGATCTCAATACTTTTGCAGTAAAGGATCCATTTCCAGCATTGCCAGGCACCAATTGGAAGCGGAAGAAGGAACCATCATAAGGAGCGAGAATGAAAAGGGAAAATCAGGAAAGGAACACTGGAGGAACACTGGAGGACAGCCTTCTTCAGATCTCAACTGCAAACCCAGCCCCCTTTGTTCTTGTTAAATTGTAAAAATTAGGAGGAAGTGTCCTGCAATGTGGCGCTGCCATTGCCGCTTGGCCAAATGTCGCCGCTGTTGCGTCTGCTGTCGCCACAAACAAAGAAAATACCATCCACAACGAATGCAACAGCAACAGCAGTAGCAGTACCAGGTACCAGTAAAACCCACAAAAGCAGTTCAAAAATCAACGAATCACAAGATACAAACTGTAGAACAGAGTTATCAACAACAACGAAATCCCCCACTTGTATAAATGGATAACTATAGGAAAAAGGTAAGGCCATGCTGTACCGAGAATATTAGGGATCTAGTGCCCCACTGTTATATATGCATGACAAGTATAATTCTGTGATCGGAATTCCGATTATAAGATACCCCCTTCTTAGGGATGATACGATCAAGATCGCTAGGAAGATCGCTGCTCCTTTTTGGAATACGAAATTATTCGATATAGTGCCCCAAGAATGTAGATAGATAACGACTTTAGATACAAGAGAGGCATGCTCTCAGCTAAAATTGCCATAGAGTCGCTATATATCATTCGATCTCCCAGAAAATATACTACTAGAGCCATCGTGATGGTCATATAAACATATATATTTTTCCTCACACTTCTATGGCGACATTTTCCTCGTACTGCCCTCTTCAAAATATACCAAATCCATTGCAAAACTGATCTATACAAATCTGTGTTGATCTTTGAATTTATTTTCAAAACATACCTGTGATTCCGCATGCCCCCGCACACCATTCATCGCTACCTGTCCTCGCATTGGATTCTGTATTAGAATTTATGTACATACATATATACATATATGTATGTATATACGTAATTTTTCTATAATTAGAGCGTCCGCCCTCCCACATAATGTGGGGGCATGATATGAGGTTGTAATTTATGTGCATATATACGTATTCATGATACATGATGCATTTCAAAATCGAACAATTTATGGCTAGAGAGTGCTCTCATTCCGACCGGGCAGGCAGCAGGCAGTGGGCAGTGGGCAGTAGGCAGTAGGCAGAAGGCAGGGAAATCCAATTAAACATTTCGCATTTGAACTTTCAACCCTTTTGGGGGATGGGGGAATGTGGATGGTGCCAATCGTGAAGTGGGTCAGCCTGTTGATTGAATTCCGACGTCATCACTTTGATTGTGGCTCATGCAGAGGCCTCTCTAGCACACACACACACCGCTATGTGGCAGCAGCAGATTCCATTAACGTGGGTGCCGCAGCGCATCCGCGAGGCATCACATTCGTCATGAGGATGATGCAGCAGCCGCAGCCCGGTGATGGATGGCCCAGCCACAAGCCGGGCACTTGGTCGCTTCCTGGCTGATGCTGGCTGATGCTGCTTCTGTCCCCGGACAGTGGCAATTTATTTCATTGTAGAGCATTGATTAGAAGCGCCAGACACAAAAAGATACACAGATGCAAAGATAGAAAGATATGGAAATGCAGTTGCAGTTCCGCGCTTCCAGTTCGAGAAAGTGGGCTACAATATTAATTGCATTTGCCACTGGCCGCTGTAAGCCATTTAACCCAAATGAACTCTGGGATACCCTCAATCCAATAGCTACAGGGGAGCATCCTTTCTTTGGGAAATTGACCATCTATCATTCATTCACTATCCAATCATAATAATTTAAACAAAATCCAAAAGACTCCAATACGAGCACCATTCAGAATCAATCAGATCAATGTTTGAATGGTTATTCTATGACCGAAGATATTGTGTGGATTCTATAGAATAGGAGACTATTATAAGAAATCTTCAATGATCTATAAGTCGAATGCAATCATAGTATTTCCTATTCCAGATATCTAATTATATTTCCTTCCATACTCTTTGTTCAAAATCCTTCCACTTTCAGCTATAAAAACTGTAAAGCGATAGTTCCCCTTAAACATCATAATGGATCATATTGTTGTAGGAAATATATTATATTACAAATACTAAAGGGCATGTATTCAGTCGCATTGGTGTGCCCCCCACTGAACAGAGAGTGCATTATGAATATGCACGAGAAGCAGCAGGAGGTGGAGGAGGTGGAGGGAGTTCATAGAGCAGCAAGAAGTGGCAAAGCGTTGGCGTTGGACCTCGGTTTCTGTGTTTTTTGTTTTGAACATTGTTTCTGGTTGAATTAATGATGCATGCATCCGTCATCGGAGTAGTGCCCCTCGTCTTTGCTCTTTCCACTTTCGCTGTGGATCCGAAGCCTCCGCATCTTGGGCGCCCACATGCCCCATGCCCCAGTCGCCACAGCAGTTGCAGTTGCAGTCTCCCTTCTCTGATGCACTTTTGAAAAATGTAATGCGCCTTATGCGCTGCGCTGCGCTGCGCTGCCGTGGCCTCGTCTCCATCTCCATTGCGGACTGACTCCATTTCCCCGATCTAAGTGGTTTCTCCGCCCTGGCTTTCTTTATTTTAAACTCATCAGCGAGTCGACGACATCATTTGGCGGACTGCTCTTCTGAGGCAGCAGCCGCCCGCCGCAGCCGATGATGGACCACGAGAGTCAGCAGTCGGGGGCCACATAAATATTTATAAATAGCTCCAAAGAAGTAGCGACTCGCGGTGGCGACTCGCGGCTGCTGCCGGCTGTGAATGATGTGATAGATATCCGGATGATGATGATGCTCACCGGTCATCCAACTCAATGGGAGGTACATGTATGTACATATTAATGGGTAAAAGCACCTCTGCACCTCTGGCAGCTCAAGGCAAGGATGCTCTCCATTGCAAAAGGGATTGCAGCTGATGCCAGATTCCAGATCAAGAACTTTGGTCTGAAAGCCATTTTCCCATCTGCAGGGACCATGCAACGCCTCTGATTGATATCTTGTAGGTTAAAAAGTTACTTCAAAGTTCTAATGTTCTGTATTCCGCCCCACTTCTCGACAAAGAGTTATGCTACTCGAAGAGAGAAGGAGAAACACTGTCGTCTTCTTCTGTCCTTCTGTTTTGGCTGCCATTCAGTCTGCACTGAAGTTCTATACTGGCATGTCTGGTGGCCCCATCGTCTTCTTCACGCCGCCTGGAGCCCTGACGGATGACAATGGAGCTGAGTCATCGGGCTCTAGCTCCTGGTACTGTTGCTGCTGCTTTCCCTGTCGTTTCGCTGTCATTTAATCAGGCAAATTGTTAACGCCAACCGCAAACAATCAGCCAGAGCGGCAGCCAGCAGCAGTGGCAGTGGCAGCATTGGGAGCCAGAGTCCTGGGAGCCGAAGCAACATGTTACATTTATTATGTGTGGAAAAAAGTAGCATCCAGAAAAGTAGTATCGCTGTTGCAGGAGGAGACGAAACAGAGATAAATTGTGTGGCGCCGCCGCCCACACCCTGGACCTAATCTGACATGTAACAAGCATCTCTCCCCCAGGCGTCGACTCCGGCTGTGATCCGGCGGACTCCACATGACACGCACTTTCATCCATCTCGGATCTGGGAGCATGACTCATGGGGGGACAGACTAATATCTACTCTCCCTGAAAGTCATATAACCCATTGGAACCCTCGACTCCCATGTAATCAAAGCCGCCCCCTTCTAAGCCACGAGTAAGAGACAACATTGGGGGCAGAACATAGATTAATTTGTTTGCTTTTCCTATTCAAAAACAAACAAAACTGAAAGAAAGGTCGAAGATTTAGTCACCCTTGAAGAAGCTAACGAATAAGAGCGCTTATTTAGTATAGAAATCAGATATTGTGCTTTAAAAGTCGAACAACGTACTTACGTACTACATGAATGTGTTGTAAGTATGTATGTTGAGCGGCTGCTGAGTGGCCCGATAATAGGGGACTTGGAAGACACATATGTACATACCTTCGCTCTGCAATTGTATTACAATAATACGATCTTCCGAATTATCTATTATTTCAAATAATTCTCGAACTGGTGAGACTATAGTCCCATCGGTCGACTGCTGACGGGGAGGCTTTTTAATTAATTGAAAAATGCGTTACTTTTATATACCGATAATTACCTACATATTTTAAAGATTTTTAGATCACATCGAATAAGTGACTGAGGTTTTCAAAGCCCCCTCATTGGGCTTCTGCATCCTGTGCAGCGCATCCTCTGAGTATTTCCAGTACACTAATATGGGCTAAAAACACATAAATGTAAAAAAATTGATCTTAATTTGTATTTTAACGGTAAATCAAGCACAGGGCATAAAAACCTCCGTTCTCCACCTCCTGCAACAGCACCATTTGACCAGCAACATGCTTGGGAAACATTTTACAGACCCGAAAGAGCGAGAGAGAAAGCAAACAGAGCTTCTCTCGGCTTTGTCATTTGGCTCTCTCTCTTTTCCGCAGAAATGTTTCTTCGAAACGTCCACATGTTGCTAGAAAACGTCCATATGGTGTCTAAGCGCAACGAGGTATAGCTCGCAACATGACTGTTTGTTCCCAGCAACATTCAAGCAGAGGCGAGCAACATTTGCATACCCTTGAAAGAAGAGGATATTTGTTTAGAAATTTGTAACAAAAAAAGCTTTCGGGCACCATGAGTCACACACGACAAACGATATCTAAAAACAAATTTTTAACTATTTATTTATGACTATGAAATTTGGGTTCCAATGCCAATTCCATGTATTGACAAGCACTATGGCAGCCCGAATTTTATCTCTAATTCGAGCATATAGGGTATCAAATACTCCACACTTCACAATGCCCAGCCCTGCTGTCGGCTTACATGTAACATGAGTCTGGAATATCAAGCAAGCGACGCCAGCAGCGACGCCAGCAGCGAGCGAAGTTTGTACGGGAAAATGGGAAATGCACGGCCTTGCCGCCCCAATCGTCCAATCGTACTCGGGCCGCGGCTAAGCAAACAACAGAAATATGTCGTGTGTCGGACATTCAGAACTCAGAAAAGTCCGTTGGTAGTTGATGGACAATATCCCACAAAAAAATATCACCTGAAAATATATTTTACCAAATATACTTATACTATATATCTATATCAATATAGAACGTTCGCTCGGTATCTTTGCATTTCGGAAAAATCGGTAAAACGCGTCGGTGGATTTCCATACGGGGTTCCTATTATTATTTTTTTGTGTGTCCAATGATTCCATTCTGAAATATATTTGTGTGAACTTAAAAGATTCAGAGGAGAAATAAATAATTCTGAGAGTAAAACCAACCCTTCGCTATCGTTGAGGATCAGCCAGCAGGCGCCTCGTCCGCGTCCTCCCACCCTGGCCGCCTGCCCTGCCCTGAAACCGGTTTCTCCTCTCGCGAAATATAGTACTTCGAGTGGTGCCTCGAAGGAATAGTCGGAATAGTCGGGCAAAACAACCCCCAACCCCGAGAACAGTGGGAAACAGTGAATAGGGAGTGGAAGTGGAAGCTAACCCCTGTGTGCCAGTGCCAGTGGCAATGAACCTTTTCGATCTTATAAGACTCTCCATTCAGTGAGTGATTCCGACAAAAAACTACGCGACTTGCAGGATACAGGATACACATACAGATATGTTTAATCCATCAAAAATGGCGAAAACAGAGACATTCGCAATGCTGCAGGGCCAACGCACAGAATGCCCTAAATGTAGGTATATGAATTGGGATGAATCCTTACATAATGAAAGAATCAAGATACAGATAACACATTTTTGGAGGGACCTTTCATTAGATGGATCTCTTTAAATACAACTCTTGAGAAGTCTCTCGAGAAACCTGCATTCTTAATTCCTTCAGGACTGAACTTGGATTTTACTGATTTTTAAGAACTAGTGCAATGCCAATGCCCCCATCTTTCTTGGCTTTTACTCTGGATACTCTTTCATTTGTTTGGGGGTTTTTCCTGACTGTCTCTTACTTTTTTTCGGTGTATATCTGAATCGGATTATGTTTTAACTCTCTTTCGAGACAATGAACGACTCTTTAGAACCCATTCAGAAAGAAATCTTTATTAGCACTTCAGCCATTAGATCAAACATTCAGCTGCAGATACGAATAATGAAGAGGCGATTCATTTGTTCTGCCTCTGTTTCGTAATATATGTATGACATTTTCCCAGTCTGTGAATTATGATTTCTAGACATTTGGGAGATGCAACCATTAATAGAACCTAATCTACGCATCTGTCGCATTTGTCGCTGCTGCTTTCATCTTGAGAAATCTCACAATCTGGACATCTCTTGCCCGAAGAATGAACTGGGAACACGCTTCGAGAGCAATATACTTGGATTCTTTATGATGAATATCTACGAGTAGTGGCAGGCAGTCCTTTGCCCTCAGACGCCCATCTCCATCTCCATCTTCCTCTTCCTCTTCTTCCCCCTTCCAATGACTGCCTGCTGCTGCTGCTGCTGCTTTTGCTGCTGCTGTTTGGGGCTACGTGTTGGGAGCCCCAGCTGTGAGCAGTCGTCGCGAATGCTTCATAAAAATCTAATATTTATGGAAGAGCAATGGTTTGAAGCGAATGGAGCGAGTGCCGGATCCGGGGGGTTTTGAGGGTCAAGCGGTGGAGAAGCTGGAAAACGTTTTTAATTGCTTACAAGTTCCTCGCGCTCTCTCTCTCTCTCTTTTCTCCATTTCTCTGTTGTCTCTGCTGTCTGAATGGTTCGCTGGAGAAGATTCTGTTGTCTTCACGCTTAATTGGTTCGACAATGGAGCAGGGAAAAGGTCACGTTAACGAGTTTTGATCGAAGACCAAAGTTTTGCCATCACCACCGGCACCCCCATCCCCACACCTTTCCCCTTGTCGTACTCTTCCAGATGACAGACAGACTAGACAGACTAGATGGACTAGTAGTAGGAGTAGGAGATGGAGATGGGAAAATCGAGAAGGAGACTTACACTTGAATGCACTTTTTGTCATTTTCCGAAGCAAGTTTTTTCTGCTCCCCCTCAGCCCCATCTGGCCGTCTGCTAGTTGCAACAAAGCCTTTTCTCTAAATTAAAAGCAAAAAAAAAAATAAATTACAAAGAAAAATTGGCTATGAGAAAAGCCGAAGATTGGAATACACTGCTTGAAGATCCTACGGAAATAAATAAAGCAATCGATTGCCTCTCTAAGACGGCTTTTGATTAGAATTTCTCCCTTAGAAATGACTATGTGCCCCGACTAAAACGTTGGGACTGTCGGCTGTCGTCTTAGGTAATGTCGGAAAATGCATCAATATCATACATTTTTCCGGGGCAAAGAGAAGACATAATTGGAAGATATCTGCCGCAAGGGTGTCCTTTTGAAAGGGTATCCTTTTGTAAAAACCAGCAACAAAAGGCGTGGCACAGCGCGGCTCGGCGCGTCGGCTACAAAGTGCAACATGAAGCGGCGATGGGGGGTTTGGGATTTGTGGGGTTTCCATAATTAAAGCTCGCTCCTGTTCCTGGCTCCCGGTTCCTGGCCATTGGCAGTTGGCTAATGAATCGTGGAGAACGGTGAGAGAAGGCGGAGTAGCGCTACACCCATTGTTCCGAAGCTCGATCGAAAATGGGAAGCAAAAGGTCCCCCCCCCCCCCCCCCCCCACCCATCTCTCTGTCGCTGCACAGCGCCAGTGGAGCGGAAAAACAACACCATTTACACCCCCAAAAAAATACTACTGGAAGAACCAAACCCATTTCTTGATGTCGCAAGCAGTTGGCACAGCCACTGCCACAGCCCAGCAGTTCCCTTTCAGACGTCCAGACATTTGGATTGGGCTTCGGATTTGGATTGGGTCTGGGGTCTAGGCTTGGGGGTTGCCAGCAGAGATGGCAAAATGAGGAAAGTTATTGAGCAGCGCGGAAATATCGCAGCGCATTTTACATTTTCATTTTTCCATTATTTTGACTGGCATCCCAGACACGACGGCGGCGGTGGCCATCTGGAGTCCTGCTGCTGCTCTCGACAGCTCCTGGACATTGTTTGTCCTTTTCTCTGTGCAGAAAAGTGCTCGAGTGGCAGCCTCTCGACAATGTGGCAAAGATGCTTGAGCTGCACAAAGAGTGCAAAGCAGTGGAGAGCAGTGGAGTGCAGTGGAGTGCAGGCGGGAATGCCTGGAGATCTGCCTGGAGTCGGGGGACAGCAGACGCCATCCGGGAGCTGTGGAATGCTTCCCCATTAAAGAGTGTCCTTCTTTCACAAGAGGACGCATACAGAGCAGCAGAAGAGTGGATGCTAGAAACACACACTTCAACATCAATCAGTCGCCATAGCTCCTGTTGGAAAAGAGCGTTTCTGTCTACGGCAAAATGAGTGCCAAAATGAAACAGGAGGTCAAGCTAATAATTCCAATTTCCATTAGAAAGGACGAGTCTTTGGAAGTATAGACATTATGAGAATCAATATACTCCTCCCTCAACCCGAAATGGAATCCACTCCGATCTCAGCTCAACATCAGTAGAAGAACCAGTAATGCAGAAGGGAAGACTCTTCCTTGAATGGCTGCTGCTTCTTTCCATAATCCTACAGGACCATCGCTGACGCCTCAGAAAGGAGCAGAAAGGCTGTGCTAATACAACTATGCGTTCGTGGAACGATGAAAGGATGAGGCCAGGCACAAACTTTTATCAAAAGCGTGGAAACTTTTGTTTTAGTTTATTGTCTGGCAGATGGCGGGGAAAAACTTTGTTTCCACTTTTTCTCTTTCTCTTGTTTTTTTTGTATAGAAAACTGATTAGGTTAAGCCTTTGCCCAGCAAGGGCGAAGGAGGGACTGGGAGAAAGGCTTAATATGGTAATTTTATGGGGACCGAGAAGGGATACATCAAACGGTGTCTGCATTATAAATCAGTTGGCCAGGAGGAAGGAGAGGGAGAGCGTGATGAATGTGAGGTCCCTTCGATCCCATTAGGAACTAAATTGAGATCATATACTACCTGTGGGGATAATGCATAAGTAATGGATCGAAAAGCTATAGTATGCCTTAAAGCGGAACTTCACTTAAAAGATACTTCAATGGAGAGGTGCGTGGCAGGCAGGCAGACAGGCAGGCATCAAATGGGATGCAGACGAAGGACGAGTGAGTGCCACTTGTAATTAAAAGGAAGCGCAGACATCATCCGTGCAGCTTTTGCTGTAATTGTTGCCGCATCTCAGAACAGCAGAGAGGATGGATGGGAGAGCAGGATGCTGCAGAATGATGAAGCTGCCATCTATCCACGTTCCATTCCGGCGGATAATGCAAAACATGCACAATTTTTCAATTTCAAAGCTGCCAAAACATGCTGCAAATATTGACACTGACTGTAATGGGAAAATCATTCACAGCAAACAGGGAAAACGCAGTAGCCGGAGGGGAATACCGAGGGAAGGCAAAATAAGAGCATTGTCCCCTGGATCCGCTGGAATAGAGGACCGCGTGGGTAGGAGCTTATTCCTGAGGATTACCAAACGAAATCCAGGTGCCAGGACCAAATGGGAAAGGTAAAGATGGCGAAATATTTGAGGAAATAAGTTATGCAGAGATTTCTGGATAAACCAACACATAGAGAGTGCCAGATTTTAAATTTTCTTCTAGACTAAAGGTTTCTTAGCTTTCCTTTGAACCCTTTCAATGAAAGATGTACTCCATTCCAAGATAATCTTCTACATAGATCAAAGAGATCTTCTTTGGGGGATCTCTATATGTACTCAAAAATATTTTTTCGTATCGGAAAAGCAGCTGTCAAAAGTTCTCTTATAATCCATAATAACCAATTGTCAGAGTTCTCTTTTAAAAATATTTCTATTGCGTGAAGCATATTCCTCCTAGAGGATTGTCAGGCCTAGAGAATTTTCCAATCTCTCGCAAAAATCAGGAATCAGTTCAGAATTTTGGTGCATTTAAATCTGGAGAATAATTGTAGATATTTTGGGATTCAATTCCTGAATCAATTTGTCAGTCTCCTTCCGTTCTTACGACTCCTGTTATGGATGGGAATGGTATTTTGCGTGTGGCGATGGCTGGAAATAAAGATATGCCGTTCTGCAGTTAAAGATATCCTCCCCATTCTCAGAGCAGGGGATGCCTATGGGGCATGCCCGATAAGTAGCCGTTCCCCTCAGACTAGACGGCGCGCGTGCCGCCTTCGAGGGGAACGGGGATGGTCTTGCCTCTCTTTGGGATGTATGTATGTATGTACATATGTATTAATGGGGGGGGATAGGGATGTCTTCTGGCTACAATGTTTTATGGAGTGTTTTCTTGAGTGGTTCTGCTGCTGCTGTTGCCGCTTCAGATGCTGCCACTTCTGTTTGCTGCCGTTGCTGCTTCAAGCGGCTGCCGCTTTGTTGACTATAAATAACAATGGAATCATGACTCCAAATTAAACGTCGTGCAACGTCGGAAAACACACACCAGAGAGCCAGAGAGTGCGGCGAAGGGGAAGCTGTTTGCTCTCTGGAAAAAGTCAAAGAAAATACACAAGAAACGCAAATATAATACATAAATACATACATACGTACGTATGTATATCTATTTTCACTGTATTTTTCCTCGCAGACACGCCACGTACATACATACATACATACAAAGAAATATGTATGATATGAGTGGCTGCCACAGAGCTGTCGAGGAAGTGCCCCATGGGGGCGTAGGGGAGGAACTTTGTTTGACTTGCGGCACATTTTGAGTAATATTAACAAATTGTTTGAGCCAAGAATCAAATTTGTTGAACACACAGCAGCAGGATACAAGAGGGCTTTCCCAATGCAGACACGACCTTTCCATACCCATTATTCCTATGTCTATTGAAGACTTGAAACAAGTAGATATACAAATGTAAAGATCACTTGCCCCAGAAAATGTATTACTTAAGTTAAAGATCCTTTTCAAACCGAGAATTTTCTTTCTGACTTACTCTGACTCTGAATTTCCATATGCTTAATCCTTCTCATTGCAAGGACACCGACACCCAGAAAACCGCTGAAGATGGAAATAGACGAGGAAATATTACAGAGATATATATCTTAGGCCAGAGAGGTTGAAGTATAGTCGAGTAGTATGTTTTAGGAGTCTGTGCAACAAGAGAGAGCGCTATCATTGTATCCCAAGACGTGGTCCATGACTCCCCAGGGGGTGGTAGTTGCCTTCATTATAAACAGATTAATCATCCATCAGGGATGATGGGTGGAATGGGTGCTTGCTGGAAAACCCTTTTTAGATGCCAGCAACACCAGACAATTGAGTCATCCACACAGTGGCACCCATCCCTATCCCCATCCCCATCCCCATTTCCATCCCAGAGAGAGCTCCCCCCCCCCCCCCCCCCCCCCCCCCTCCTTTTACATAGTATATACATATGAAAGGCAGAGACCCCATAATGGCTCTGATGTCGTTAGTCATCTGCTAACCCTCCTCCCCTAGCAACCCTCCTGCCATGGCAACCCCCTCGGGCAGCCCCTAAAACCCCACTTAATTGCGTCTGCTCATTTAGTAATAAAAACGAGAACCAGAACAGACAGAGGACAAGTGGAGATGGGGGATACTACCATACCGTACCGTACCGTATATGTATATGATCCAGAGTACATTGAATAGTTTTGGAATTGAGACAGAGGGGGAAAGAGGAATAGAGAGCAGAAAAATTACAAAAAAAAAGGGGAGCCATTCTCGGTCTCCTTCTATCCCTCTCTCCCTCTGTGTCGGTGGAAATTCAATTCAAATTTTATTCAAATGTTTGCTAACTCATTCATTCATCCATCCATCCATTCATTCATTCATCTTTTTATCGTTTGGAATTTGTTCTTTTATTGAGATTCTTTTAGCCATACCCCATTCCGCATCCATCCCAATCCCCATCCTCATCCCCTTTTTGCGTCTTCGTGTTCGTCTTGGAGCCCATAATCCGATTGTGCGTCGGGGCAAATTATTGTCGGGGATTCGTTATTCGGAGAAGGGACTTACGGAATATGTGAGATTTATGTTAAGTGGCAGACGTCGCACTATCCTCGTGCCCCGTGCCCCGTGCCTCATGACTCGGTGACGGGAGGGAGAGGGAGTGCTGGATGCTGGGGCGCCTCGGTGGTGGCAGGGTGCAGCCAGCAATAAAAATGTCATTCTGCAATAAAATCGAATTTCTCTTTGTGTGGCAGGATGTGAAAATGGCAAGCAATAACCAGGACTTAGACCAAATCTACGAACGAAATTATGACGATGTATTTTATAGATCTATAAAGATAGACTCATTTTTTAAGGGATTTTTTGTTCCTGAACTACTAGAAAAACTATATTTTTCATTCTGAAATTCAAGCAATTTAAACCATTCCACATTCAATTTAAAGAGTTCTCGAATCGAGACACTTTCCTTCCCATTCCCATGAAATAAATCTCAAAAGACAACCTCCTTGAGGTTGAAGCTTGATCGAATCTCAGACCATTTTTATTATAATCAAAATTAATTAAAATAATTATAATACATTTTGAAATAATATTACAATTAAGTTGGTGGGTCGGTAGGTGGTTGGTAGCGTCAAGGCCTTCGGCTCAGACAATAATCATTGGAATTCAGTAGAAGTAGATCTGGAACTAGAGCCAATTGTAGGGGCAATACAAACAGCTGACAGACCCAAATTCTTTGCAGCAGGCTGCAAAATATATATATACATATATCTATATAAATACACGATTACAAGCCACTCGAGTGCAGGCATATACTGTATCCTGTATCCTGGGAAGGAGGATGGGGGATGTGTCTCCGAAACCAATCACAGATCACGGAATCCGATAAGGAAAATTGTTGGGGATTTGGTTGCCTCCGACAGCGCTTACATGGGAGCAGGAGATTGAGATGGGGATGGAGATGAATTCATGGGCAGCTGGGACACGGCACTCGATCCTACCCCGGATCTAGCTCGTTGTCTGGGAAACACATTTAGATAAAGTCACAGCTTAGTGTCGTCTCCATGCTGTGGTGTCCTTCTCCTCCTGCGCTCCCACTCTGCTCCTCCTTCTCCTCTTTCTCCTTTCGATGGTGTCTCCTTTCTAGCGACTCCGATTTTTTCTTTGTTTGTTCTTATGGCCAAGAAGTTTTTTGCACGCCTAAATGCCTTGTGTGATTCATTCGCGTGAATCATGCAATGGCTGGAGATGCACAGACTGCTGGGTGCAGACTGCGGACTGTGCAACGGGGACTGGAGCTGAACTTTGAATCGCTGCCACACGATGCTTTTGGGGCTATTCAAGAAGCCATTGGCACTGACAATCCGCTTTCTCTGGCAGAAGTTTTGGCCAAAAGCGGTTTTAGGCGCACTCAGATTTAATGGCTCAACTTTACCAAAACTGAAAGACTTTAGCTCCCTTCTTTCTCTCTGCTTTCTCCCCTTTCTTCTACTTCTCCACTATATCTCCCTCTCTCTCTCTCTCTCTCTGATTACGGCTGCCTCCAACTTTTGGCGTTTCATTGGCGATTAAAGCGCTTAGGTAAATCCTTTGGCAGAAGTTGCCACCTCTAACGAAACCCTGAATATGGATTGATTTCTCCTCCCGCCGAAAGAGGAGGACTATCTATAACTCATGTCCTTCCTTCATGTCCCTGTCTTTAGTCCGCGTATCTCTGTATCTCCGTGGCTCCGGGGCACATGGGGCATATCCTCGTCTCAGGACAGGCAAAACATGGCATTTTACATGCGTGGCAGCAGCAGGAGCAGCACGAGCAGCAGTAGCATGCCCGGAGGTTGTTATTTTTGGCGTTTTATCTATTTTTAACCGCATGCCACAAGCGGTGGCAAGGACCCCACGACGGCGAACGTTAAGCAGTTGACCCATTTTGTGGCCAGACACCCGATGCGGATCCCCTAACTAATAATGCGATAGGTGCCGGCAGGTCCTGGGGACTCACAAAAGCAGTCCCTATGGACCTCCTCCTATGGACTCCTATGGACGAGCTCCTCATGGGTCGTCTACCGCTTGTGTGCCCCATCCCCCATCCCCCATCTCTGTCTCAATTCTCTTTTGTTTCCTCTCATTTCTGCTGCTCTGTAGACCTTTTCTTCCGCTTCTGCTGCTGGTGTTCTCCCTTTCTTAGTCTCTGGCTTTATTTGAAAAAAGGAAAGGCCTTCCTTCCTTCCTTCCTTCCGCTTTGATTCTTTGACCTTCTCCTCCTGATGCCTCTCCTACCATATCGATGCCTTCTCCTGCTCCTGCAGCTCTTACTTTTGTACTCCCATTCGTGCCCCATGCTGCTAAATGTCCTCCTCCTTCTGTTGGCTTCCGGCTTTGTATAGTTGTCAGTTTGGTTTCCTTTCGTGCCAAATGAAGTTATTTCTTTCCTGTCGCCTCCGTACCCTACCCTCCCCGGGTTCCTTCTCCCTCTTTCGCGTCGTGTGGCAGTTGCATTAGTTGCAAATTGTTGTGTAACCATAAAAACAGTCGTATCGGGGGCAGGAGAATGCCAAGAATGGGAATGGGAATACCGCGACCCCGAGTGTTAAATGGTCGCCTTTTGGTCTGCATCCAATGGATTCCTTCGTTAATTACACAAGTTTTCTGGCCACACACTTCAGATCTGCAGAGCTCCTCCCAGCAAAGGGGAAAAAACAAGAGAAAGGGACTCCAGCATCCATCCCCTCCGCGATTGAACTCTGGATAGCCCTTCTGCTGCTCGTTCTCCCCCCTCTGTACTCCTGTACTCCTGTATCCCTCTATCCCCCATCTAATCCCACGACGGAGGTCATGTGTAACCATTAGACACTGCTATTGGACCCCGGGAGCCAGGGAACCGGGGAACCAGGGAGCCACTCGTCTTACCAGCCAAAGGAGCAGCCAGGCGACTTTGTCGTGGCTTCGGTGTGAATTTAATTTAATTTTGAAAAGTTTTTGCCGGCAAAACTTTTTTACAGAAAGTGGAAACTGCACTGCACTGAGAAAAATCCAAGGAAACATGGATTTTTTCGTAATTCTTGCAAAATCATACATATGTATCTTTAAATATATTTATATAAACAGATATACATATATACATATGTACATATGTGATACATTACACTGGTTTATCGTGAAAATATACATACGTAACATTCGAAATCTATCCAAAAAGCATGGATACAAGATATGGGAACCATATCCAGGGAGGAACAGGGAAAGGCACAAAAGAGATCTTTTACTATTCAAACGAGGATGTAGAATTTTTTAAGTGAAAAAAATAGCAGAAAAAGTTAACTTCAAATCAGCAGATCTTAAATCGGGAAAGAGATCTTTCACATGAATTCCTTTCGGCCTGCAGATGAATTGTAATTAATTTCCATTTCTATCTTCAAAGATTGTTCAACTCTTTTCGTGATGGGGTGTGTTCTCAGCCCCCTGTTTATCCATTTCTCACACACTCAACCTCTTTGCCTCTCTGTTTACAGGTGCGTGCCATGGAGCAGCGGCTGAGTGAGTGGCCCAAGCCTCCAGTACAGCCACATCCGCACCCACAGCCCCAACAGCAGCAGCAGCATCAGCAACAATCCCCCAATCACCAGCAGCAGCAGACACCTTCCACCGCGACAACAGCAGGAGGAGGAGCAGCAGCCGCAGCAGTAGCAGCAGGAGTCCCTGGAGCACCCCTCGAGGCTGAGAGGACCATCACCTCGTTGGAGATCCAGGTGGAGGAGCAGCGACAGTTGCGACTGCACGACGCCCGCCAGATCGAGGCGAAGGCAGCCAAGATCAAGGAGTGGGTGAACAATAAGCTACGGGATCTCGAGGAGCAGAACCAGGTGCTGCGAGAACAGAACGTCAAGTGCAACCAGCAGCTGGAGCTCCTGAAGAACCACATCGCGAACCAGTCGCAGCGACACAGCATCGTCGGACCCGTGCGTAATAGCCTGAGCTTGGACGTGCAGGACTTTGCCGGCGGATCGGCGGAGACGCGTAGACGCAGCGAGAGCCTCGATCCCTCGCAGGAGATCATTAGTCGTCCGCTGACCAGCTCCTATCCCCACCACCAGCACCGGCGCAATCTCTCGATGGAGCCACAGGAGCTCGAGCGCAATCTGGTGGCGGCTGTCGACGGCCTTACCCTGGCGCCGCTCTCCAGCATCTCCAGCAAGGCGCCCTCGATTGGAGCAGGTGCTGCTTCAGCGGTAGGGGGATCGCTGCCCCGTCCGGATAGCTCCGACACGGACACGGCCCACGATTACGCGGAGATCTACACGCCCTCGTGCGAGAAGCTTCCCGCTTGGATGAAGAACAATCCCGCGCTGATGGCCAGCGGCGGGAACAGCAGCACCACCACCACCACCAGTGACCTGGGCGTCCCACGGCCACCGACACCGCCGCTGCACCGCTTCCCCAGCTGGGAGGCCAAGATCTACCAGGTGGCTAACGATGGGTTGGCCGGAACAGGTCCTGGCACTGGCACTGGCACCAGCACGGCCGAGAGCACCGTCAGCCACGAGCCAGATGCAGCCGCTAACAATACCCTGTCGAACGGAAGGTCCCGCCATGGGACACACAGTCATGGCCATGGGGGACACGGACACAGGCATGGCACAGGCGACGGCAATGGAACATTGGGAAGCAGCGGCACACCGGGCACTCCGCAGCCGCCAACTCGGCAGCAACAAACCGCCAGCGGCGGCTTCTGTGATATTTCAGTGCCCGTGTACGCAACGGTCAAGGGACGGGCCTCCCAGATCCGCTCGATGCCCTTCACAGGGGACTCGAGCGACGACTCCAGCGATGGGGAGGACCATGCTGTGATGCTCACCCACAATTCGCACAACTCCAGCAGCACGGACAACACGGAGACCTCCACCTCCGGCAGCGCCTCGAGCCCCTCCAAGAGCCTGAAGACCTCCTCGAGCCTCAGTCCCGCGAAGCGCAGTGGCTCCGAGAGCCCCAAGAACGCCAAGGCGCGTGGTATGTACCTAACCTTTTTGATGCCCTGCCCCGCAGTATACCCTGTATCACCAGTCTGCATCAGCCTCAAACCACACTCTTGTTGGTAGCCTGGTAGCCCCGTAGCCACCACCCGCGCAGAGCGCAGATATCGTAACACTAGAGACAAGCACACTGCAGGGGAAATCCTGAGACTAACGCACACTCACACTAAGCACACCCCCCATACCTTTACGATCCCGCTCCCCGTTCACGTGCCACTTCCTGCAACCATTCCCCAGTTTTCTAGTCCTACTCTTGGAACCCCACTTTCATTTCCATTCGAAATTTCAGTATCCCTTGCAATGCCTGTCCATTCTGTATCATTCTTTTTCTTTTTCATTTCTGTTTCATTTCCGCTGTCCGGATACATTTTTATTTCTATTCCAATCCCAGTCCAACTTGAGCGCATGTACGGTTCATGTGTCCTCTTCTTCCTGTAGCCTTTCCAGTCCAACTTCCAGATTCCGTTTTTCTTCCAATACTATTGTTCCATCTCCGCCATTTCCAACTATACTTAAAACGTATATCCATTTGTGGTTCCAGTTGGTTCCTACCAGTTTCCTCTGATCCAGTTACAGTTACATCCCATTCCACTGTTCCCCTTTCCTATTAAACTTTCCGCATTCTAGTTCTTCTTCCAGTTCCACTTTAAGTTCAATTTCCATCGACTCTCTTCCTTATCCCACTTATCTTATGCCATCTTTCCTCCTAGAATGTTGCCTCTTCTTCTACTTACCACATTCCTGCCTCCCAAGTCCCGCTCCAGCTATAACCTAGATAAATTATAAAACTAATTAAACAAAAACTAACAATTTGCGACCACTTTTGCCCATCAAAATCCATCTAAACCACACAACCGATCTACCGATCCGCCTTGCAATCATGTAACCGACATTAACCCGCTCCATCCGCCTCACACACCGCACCACCGCACAGTCCACCTCCACCAGCCACGCACATCCACACAGCCACAGCATCTCCACCACCAACCACTGCACATCCAACATCACCACCACACATTGCCCCACCAGGGGCTGACGCTGACGCTATCGCCGACATTCCTGCCACAGGGCGGTGCAGGGCAGAGTACGCTGCCACGCGCACACCAGGCGGCAACGGCTACACTGCGGCTACCAGTGCCACCGATCGTTGCACCCCGTTGCATCGCCTCTGCATCCAGTACCCAGCACATGCGTGGCACAGTAATTTCAGATCTTTCCTTTGAATCAGGCCTCTCGGATGACTACGCCCTGCCCCCGGACGCCGTGTCTGAGTCCACTTGCATGGATGCCTCGATGCCGTCGCTACTTATGCGCGCCTCCTACGTGGATTCGCCCAGTAAGAAGATCGAGTCCTTAGAAAAGGTAAGTCCTCAGTGAATCCCCAGAGAAGATTCCAAGCTCTAATCTTTATGCCTTCTTTTAGATGGGTCACCTGGCCAAGCTGGGTGGCAAACTTAAGACTTGGCGCAAGCGGTGGTTCGTCCTGAAGAACGGTTCCCTGAACTACTGGAAGAGCCAGCATGATGTACAGCGGAAGCCGCAGGGGCAGATCCAACTAGACGAGGCATGCCGCATCAATCGGGCGGAGGGAGCCTCCACCTTTGAGATAGACACCGGGAAGAAGGTCTACTACCTGACGGCCGACTCTCATGCCACCATGGACGACTGGATCCGGGTGCTGCAGAATGTACAGCGACGGAACGCGACCAAGCTGCTTCTCAGCCGTGACGATCAGAAGCCCACGGTCCAGGGCTGGGTGACGAAGGTGAAAAACGGCCATGCCAAGAAATGCTGGTGCGTGCTGCTCGGCAAGATGTTCCTCTACTTCAAGGCTCCGGCGGAGACGGTGAGTCGTCATACAGATTCTTTCCTTAGGGGAAAATACATTAAAGATCATATCTTCGATCCCATTCAGAATCCCCTGGGTCAGATCAACATGCGCGATGCACGCGTCGAGGAGGTGGAACACGTCTCGGACTCGGACTCAGAAGAGCGCGAGGATGCCGCCCAGGATCAGGCACGGCTCACCGTCGCCATCTATCCGGCCCACCAGGGACCCACATACCTGATCCTGTCCGGAAAGCCAGAGCGCGACAATTGGCTCTACCACCTGACGGTGGTCTCTGGCGGAGGTCCAAGCGCTGGCACACAGTACGAGCAGCTCGTGCAGAAGCTCATGGAGACAGACGGAGATCCAAGTGAGGAACCACTTCCGAATCTCGCAAATATAATGCTTATTCCCCTTTGATTACCCTTTACAGATTGCGTTCTGTGGCGCCATCCCATACTGCTGCACACCAAAGACACCATCACGGCACCGCTCACGTCCATGCACACGGAGACCATGCAGCCAGAGGCCATCAAACTGTTCAAGGTAAGGCCAGAAGCTGAAGGGAAGCTGGAGGAGTCCCAAACTGATCCTCCATTCAATTCGATCCATTTCGCAGAGCATTCAGCTGTTCATGTCGGTGGCTGTGAATCAGCCGGGCATCGATTACCATGTGGTGCTGGCACAGAATGCACTACAGCATTCGCTGGACATGCCCGAGCTGCAGACGGAGATGATTTGCATATTGATCAAGCAGACCTCCCGGCACATGGGCCAAAAGCTCAGTGTCGGCGTCCAGGTAAACAAGAAGCTGGGCAAGCAAACGCGCGTAAGTTTTTCAGTTGCAGAGCTTTTTAGACCCCCTGCATCCCAGCATCCATGTCCCATATGTTCCACCCGAAACCCACCCAACCCACCAAAAAGAATGTTTAGTTGAATGAACCTACCCGAAACTAGTTCGTTTTTGATTTGATGTAGTGTGTTCCTACCCCCAAAAATCCCCTACTAACTTACAAAAACTTGCCACCAAAAAGAAAAGAACACCATCCTGACTGGCGACTCGTGAGGTACCATGCCATGCCACATGCCACATCATGCTACTATTGTTTGCTCCGCTTATCGATGAAAAAACGAAAAAAGAGAGCTATTTTTTAACTAAATATCACATACTTACCTTACTAATAACTAACCAACATACAACTACTTACTCTACTTTTATCTAGTATCATTAGAAGGTAGTGCATGTTGAATCGTTACTAATTCTTAGATAATTTTCATCTGTTCTAAGTTTCATAAGTTCTTTCGTAGCGGACAGACAATGAATTTCCCCTAAACTGTCATACATACATATCTGTATATATATATATATATATATATATATATATATCATATATGCATATATAATATATATATATCTGTTATACCAATCTGTATAAAGTATTTGCTGTAAATTGTAAATAAAAAAAATAAATAAAAACACTAGAACCACAGAACCATCACGGCACCCACAACAACAATCACTACAATGAAACCACACTCAACCCATCAAACCAACACTCGAAAAATAAAACAGAACATCAGCCAGCAGTACGCATAATTTTAACGTTCAGTGTGTTACTAGAATTACTAGAGTTTTTCCATCTTTGTTTTTCGCTTGGAATGTCTCTCTCTCGCTCTTGCTCTTGCTCTTGTTCTTGTTCTTGCTCACTCTATCTCTCGCTGTCTCTCTGTTTTTGCCTGGTTCGTTCGTTATGCCGTTAATTGTTTAAAGCTTAACGTTACACAACACTGAACAACAAAAACAAAACACATGAACAACACTGATGAACACTGTTGAACACTGATTACATTGATGATTGAATGAGTAACCTGAAAACAAACAAAAAACAACAAAAAACTGAGAAAAAAAACTGATGATTGATGATGGCTTCTCTTCCATTCCTTATTTTCTTTGAATTGCGAATTTGATTGATTGATTGATGTGTTCTCTTGTGTGACCAACCGAACCAACCAAACCAACCAAATTGTTCAACCACGTTTCCCAACACCACCGTTACCTACCGACCGATGACGACTCTCTGACGAACACTTATTACAGCAACTACTGTTGTGCGCCACCCAAAGCCTGTTCACCTGTGATACCCAACAGGCGGGCAATGCCTATGCCAACGGCAGTTCGCCCACATCCATTCAGGTATGACGGGGAAATCTTTCGTCTTTCTTTCTTTCCTTTTTCGTATTGTTTGTACTCTCTTTTGCGTACACGTACGGTTGTGTTCGATTCCAGTAGTTCGAAAACAGTAGCTAACAAACACTCCTCTAACCTCACAAAAAGACTAACCCTAACCACTAACCATACAATATAATATAAGTATGGTTAGTGCCCTAACCACATATATCTCTAACCGGAATCTAGTCTGTATCTCTCTGATTGTATGTATACTAATCCATCTTTTCGGTCGATCAGGCACCTGCTGCCGCACCCATCATCGACTGCAAGTCGAATCCTCCGGCATACAGCTTCGTTCAGGGCTGGCAGCTGCTCGCCCTGGCGGTCTCCCTGTTTGTGCCCAAGTCGAGTCGCCTGCTCTGGTACTTGAAGCTGCATCTTTCACGTAATGCGGACACAAAGACGGAGACGGGAAAGTATGCGGCCTACTGTGAGCGGGCCCTGGAGCGCACACTTAAGAACGGTGGCCGCGAAACGAAGCCCTCACGCATGGAGGTGCTCTCCATTCTGCTGAAGAACCCATATCACCACTCCCTGCCCCATGCCATACCCGTGCACATGATGAACACCACCTACCAGGTAAGGAATGGTAATCAGAGCCTCTAGACCTCGTCCAAATAACTCCTTCTGTTTCCTCCCTGAAGGTGGTTTCTTTTGACGGCTCGACGACCATCGAAGAGTTCCAGGCGACGCTCGCCCACGAGCTAGGAACACGAGATGCGAGTAATGGCTTCTGTCTGTTCAGTGATGATCCCATCGAGAAGGATCTGGAGCACTATCTGGAACCGCTGGCCAAGCTGTGCGACGTGATCAGCAAGTGGGAGACGGCGCTGCGGGAGAAGGGCTCTGGGAAGTTTGAGAACTCACGCGTCATCCAGCTCAGCTACAAGAACCGGCTCTACTGGAAGCACACCATCAAGTGCGAGACGGACAAGGAGCGGCTGCTGCAGTGCTACCAGACGAACGCCCAGATTGTCCAGGGTCGCTTTCCCCTGTCCCGCGAGCTGGCCCTGGAGCTGGCCTCGCTCATGTCGCAGATCGACATGGGCGACTACTCGCTGGAGAAGTCACGCGACGTGGGCGTCGGCCTTAAGGGGCTGGACAAGTTCTATCCGTACCGCTACCGAGACGCACTCGGGGCCGAGCAGCTAAAGGAAGTCCAGGAGCTGCTTATCTCCAAGTGGATGCTCCTTAAGGGGCGCTCCACACTCGACTGCGTCCGCATCTACCTGACCTGCTGCCGCAAGTGGCCCTATTTCGGAGCCTGCCTCTTCCAGGCCAAGCCGCGCCAGAGCGAGACTTCGCACGTGGCCTGGCTGGCCGTCGCCGAGGATGCGCTGAACGTGTTGGAGCTGTCCACAATGGCGCCGGTGGCTCGCTATCCCTACAGTTCGGTGATGACCTTCGGCGGCTGCCAGGACGACTTTATGCTAGTCGTCTCCCACGATGATGGCACCCTAGCCGGCAGCTGCGAACAGAAGCTGCTCTTTGCGATGAGCAAGCCCAAAATCTTGGAGATCACCCTGCTCATAGCCGATTACATGAACGCCCTGGGGCACACGGTGCCCGGTACACCCCAGATGAATTCCCTGACCCGCAATGGATCGCATCGCTCGCTGCGGGCCTCCAATCGACCTGCTCTCGGTGCCGGATCCACTGTGGCCGCCTCAGGCCTCACCAGCATTGGCATTGGCACAGGAGGACCGGGCAGCGGCACAGGTTTCTCCACCAACGCCACCACCACAGCCCACAACACGCTCAACTCCCATGCCACGCACACGCTCAACTCCACCCACTCGCACACGCTGAGCAGTTCGCATCACGCCGCAACCGGAGGAGGTGGGGGTAGTCATCCGGGAACACTCAGCTCGGGCCATCATCACCATCATCAACAGCAGCAGCATCATCACCACCAGCCGGATATACTGAAGAGCACGCCCGACCATCAACGGATCAAGTAGAGGAAGGATCCTCACTTTATTCTATCCTGTATTGTACATAGGCGCGGCATACGCATCCACAACCGAACACATTACGACTACTATACATATGCTACAGATACACGCCCACATAAAGGGATACACACATATATTTACGTAGAATAAGAAGAGCGGGGGATCCCCCGATCCACAGGCATTACTCAACACTGTTCTTTCCTAAACAACTAGCAACGGTACACGTACTCTAATCTAATCGTATAATTCGATTAATTATAGGCTCTTTTTTTTATAGTCCTAAGAGCGTACCCCAAAAACTATGTAAGAGGTATCTGAAACAGAACACATTTTGAATCTCTTTTCGTTAGTATTTCTTTGTTTGTTTCATGGTAGTAGTTCCCTCAGATACAGATACAGACATACATGTATGTAGAGATAGATATACTAGTATGTGGTATATTCGAGTGTTCTTGCTCTTCGATGTAATATGTAATGCTTTGTAATATGAGTCTCAATTGTCCCTCCATGCGCGATAACTGCCTTTTGAATTTATAGATGAGAAGAATAGAAGCCAGGAGCAAGCCAAAACAGAAACAACAAAAATAAAAACAGCATATAGCAAACACTATAGCACACACTAGCATTAGAAACCAAACCAAACCAAAAAAAAGAGAGATATTTTGTAAAGAGTTTTTCGAGCCAGAAACAGAAGTAGAAGAACATCTCCATCAATTACACTCGTATTAGTACTATGGTTTCCGCTTCGAGATGGCGAGATGGCGCATTCAGGCAGTAATCAGCACTTTTTTTAGACTCCTCCCACCCCTAGCACCATCATGCTACATTTGTTTTTGAACCGTTTTTGGCCCCTCTTCGGTGTCATAGAGCTTCTCTAGGGCACAGGTTTAGGGCTTCCCATTGATATACAGAGCGTAAATGATATAGAAGCAATAGATGGAACTGGGCACTCATAGAGAGACCTATTAGAGAATAGCTTCGCTGATCCTTGATTATCTGTCGGCTTTCGTTAAACTCACTCACACACGCATATATAAAGATATATATATATATATATATATATATATAGGGAGAGTATACATGTATTCGGAATCGATATTTAACAAAATTATACACAAGTAAAAATTAAATTTACAGAAAATATAACAAACAAGATGTGTATGTAGATGGCAAAAAGCGAATTTTTCCTAATTGTAAAGATTTGATATTACACATTTATACGATGTAAAAGGAGCCCAACCCCTAAGACCTGAACCGAAGAAACACCATCTCATTGGGAAGAAGAATCAAAGAATCGAGCAAGGATATAGTATATATGTATGTATAACTATATAGGCAAATGTATCACACACATCACTCGAACGAAACGAAATATATATATAAAGGGAAATTAATAACTAAAACTAAACCAAAGAACGGCATTAGTAATTTTACTACAGGGGCACAGGGATAGGGATAGTGGATAGGGAAGGAGGTAATAAGTAATTAAATGGCGGTATGTTTATTTAAACAATGTAAATTGATTTATTTTCCTTAATTTAGTAACTATATAAATTGCCTAAAACTTTTATTATTTCACTTTCTGTGCTTTCCTTTGTTTGCATATTGCTTAGCTCCTAATCGCAGTCGATTGGGTTCCCTAGGCACTATCTTCATAGCTATTCCACATTTATGTACGTACAATCTACAAATTCACACACACACACACAAACACACACAGAGAGAGACACATTAAGTATTATAATTTACAGATCGGTATTTACGCCAGCTGCTAACAGCCAGCCTCACGTTAGCAAAGCAAAGGTAGCACAAGTGCAAAGGTCGAGCCAACTAAATTTAATTCAAATCGTAATAAAATATTCAAGAAAGATATAGTGCGAACAAAGGGGCCATGAACATGACGATGACCGTAACTGAGACTGCGACTGGGAGTTGCGGTATGCAGTGTGTAGGTGTGCAAGGTTAAATGATTTACCGAGGAGAAAAATTTAAAACTTAAATTATATCATGCTATGGGATTCCTTTGCGTTGGGAATTATTGCGCCTAAAATATACATGCATATATATGTATGTATGTATGTATGTGATATATGAATTAGTATATGTATGTGTGTTAGCCTAAATGTCTTTTTCGTCCGTCTTTGACGTCCGACTTCCGACACTGAGCATGCTCCACCGCCGATGGACGATCGCCACTTTTCGCTGCTAAAACTAAACACAAGCAGAGAGTGGGGGACCAACGAATATTACAAAACCCAGAAGTAGAGAAAAAAGATGATGAAAACGATGCCGACAGCCGCCACCTTCATGACCATCGACTTGCGGTTGAGCAATTTGGCATCCTTCTTATACTTTTGCGACATCAGCGACAGGTTCTGGGTCTTCGTGTCGAGGTCTGCAAGCGCAAAACAGAAAAAAAAGCGAGATAAGATAGAAACTCAGATGGTGTATGATGGAATGGTATTTTGTTGGTTACCCGCCAAGACCGTGCCACGTTGTAGCACGTCGTCGATGTTCTGCACCATTATGCGCTGCACGTCCTGGAGCTGTGTGTTGATATTGTTGATATTTCGCCTGCGGTCCGTCAATTGCCTTTTCGCCTTCTGTATGTATACATCGAACTCGATGAAGGCATAGGGCCGGGTCACCGAGTTCACCCTGCGCCCATAGTGAGTGTGAAACTCCTGGGCCAGGTCCTCCAGATAGTTGAACGCCAGTCGCTTGGAATACATTTTATCAACCATGACCAAGTAACAAACGTCATTCTCGATTAGATAGCTGCTTGGAGGGAAGTAGAGGAAATGAGGGAAATGAAAGTAGTCTGATTGCCGGCAGCGTTAGCTGCATTGCATCATCGTATATAATACACAACAGGCGATCACTGCTGGGTGGCGGTACTCACTGAAATAGGTATGGTCCCGTCTCGATGCTACTCCTGGCCGGCGAGTGTGTGCCCAGCTTCCGGAAGAGCATCTTCGCCTGATTCTGATAGTCTAAGATGCTGCGTCCGCTCTGAAAGTGAAAGTTTTTCAATTAAGAGCAATACTTAGCGGTCGAGGTGGAATGGTGAGAAGTGGAACCTTTGACACTGACCTGCTCGTCATCCTGCATGGTGCCCACCAGTGGCAGGCCATCGATGACTCGGGCTATCATTGTAAGCATCGCCATTTTGAGGGCTCCTTCTCATTCGCTACGTGGACTTAGGTCGCTCGATGTGTTGTTTCAGCTTAGCGCTCTCTCTCTGGCCACGGCTGCACTTTGCCGCTGCCTCGTCCCGCACCGCACCGTTATTGTAGTGGTCGCAGTGTTTGTAGCTCCAGCTACAATTCATTCAGCCTGTAATATTGTGAAATGTATATGTTACATATGTCGAAAGGTTTCGCCCTGGCTCCCATATCATCCATATCCATATCCGTACCTGTGCCTGTCCCTGTTCCTGTGACCGCTCCAGTGCCTCGTTGTCCGTTGAACGAAAGCGTGAGTCGTGGCCTAATCGGTGACTGGTCTCCTCTGGGGGATCTGCATAGCTTGCGTTTTAGTTTGTATGAAAACTATGTTGCAACGTTTGGGGCAACGGGGGCGATGCGATTCGTGTTTTTGCCCGTTGTGGGAAACACGTCAGCAGCGATAACACGTCGATAACGTCTACCGTCTTACCCTTTAGAAATATACCGTCGCATATTCAAAATATACCGTAAATATACCTATGAAAATCATATTCCTCGATTCTGATATTCGGCCTAATATTACTAGCTAGCTAGGATACTCAGCTCTGAACACAAATTTTAACCAATTGATGAATTAATTTCCAACAAAATTGGCTAACTTTAAGGACTTCATTTATTGAATTGTTTATAAAATTAAGTTTAAGCAAAGAAGGTCAACAAAAATGTCCCTTTTCTACATGGAAATTACACGGTAACTACACTTTTGCTACTATCAACTACATATGTATTTATGGAGTAATGCATTCTGTATACCCTATTTCTGAATTAAGATTACATTTAAATTTTGTTTTTCAAGATGCTCTCTGCTCTATGTAATAATGACTTTTTCTTGATGACATTTCTTCTTGACATTTTTCTGATCTATTCATGCATTTAATTATAGCCTATTTACACTACGGTTGAGTTATTGAGTTTCGGGCAAAACTCGAGTTTCGTTTACATGGAAAAGCATAGGGGACCTAGAGGTGGCAAAAAAGTTGAGGTTTGGTTGCGTTTAGTCGAGTTTGTCAGATTTTCCGAATATTTCAACCCTGATCTCCTTGTCGTGGAATTATCACCACTAGTTACAACAAAAATTGCTAGCTCAAAATTTAAATTTTGGCGCGTAAACAATATGGCTGGGGAAAAAGGTACATACCATTGTTAAAACCAATACTTTAAACCAATTTTATTATTAAAAACCATATAAACAATGTGCTCGATTTCTAAAATTCGTTTGGAAAAACTAAGCCAAACGCTAAATTGAATTATTATAAATTTATATAAATTAAATTATTATAAACAATTGCCAATTTAAAAAATTTTAAGTTTTGTACATATGAATTTATGTAATGTACATATACATATAGCCAAAATTCAACATATTTGCAATTGCAGCCGTGCATTTTCCCTGCGGAAATTTTCCTTAAAAAATGGATTCCAAGGTTATTCGCAATGTCCAAATGCGTTTCTTGGAAATTTGATCCAAATACTCCACAGTTGCTGCAGACATCGTCGCCAACTCCATACATTGCAGCGTGTTATCGTCTCTTGCTCTGCCACATAGAGCATCATTAATTCTTGGGTATTCATATTAATAAAATTAAATAAAACAAATTTTCGGAGACAAGACGTGCTTGCAGCCGAAACTCAATAACTCAACTTTGGCATAGTGTAAATGCAAGTTCTGAGTTATTGAGTTACCTATCGATAAATGAGGTAACTCACTGTAGTGTAAGGTGCCGTTTACACTGAGGCTGCGTCTTGATTCTTTGCGTCTTCCCAGAAACGCAGTTTTTATACCCGGTACTCGAAGAGTATAGGGGTATATTAGATTTGTGGGGATAACGGTTGTGTGTAACGCCCAGAAGGAAGCGTTTCCGACCCCATAAAGTATATATATTCTTGATCAGCATCAATAGCCGAGTCGATATAGCCATGTCTGTCTGTCCGTCCGTCTGTCCGTCTGTCCGTCCGTCCGTCCGTCCGTCTTCATTTGCGCCTATATCTCAGAGACCATTTAAGCTAGAGGAACCATGTTTTGTATTCAGTCTCCTGTGTGATCACACTACTCCAAATGTGTTGCAAAATTTCGCCCCGCCCCTTTCCGCCCGCACAAAGGACGAAAGTCTGTGGCGTACACAATGTTGAAGATACGAGAAAACTAAAAACGCAGAGTCATAGAGAATGCCCATTTCTATCAGAGTGTTGAATCTGGATCAGATCGGATCATTAATATAGCTACAATGAAGAAAACCATTTCGAAAGTCATCATTCCCTCTCGCTCTCTCTCACACGACCCTGTCTGTTTTGCCTATTCGTTTAAATGAGCGCCTAGTTCTCAGAGACTATAAGAGCTAGAGTAACCAAACTTTCTACTCAAATTTCTGTGATATCCATTCAGCACAAGTTTATTTCAAAATTTTGCCACGCCTCCTTCCGCCCCCACAAAAGACGAAAATCTGTGGAATCCACAATTTGTAAGATACTAGAAAACCAAAAACGCAGAATCATGGAAAATTACCATATCTACCAGATTGCCGAATATGGATCAGGTCGGATTAATATTATGGCCAGAAGAAACAAATTAAATTTCAGTGGCTACGCAACGCCTGCCAAGCGCTTACTCATTCCCTCTCTCTCTCGCAAACACTTCCACGTCTGAAATATGTAGTTATACATGTCATGTAGAAATGTAGAAGCAGATGTAAAAATTATAGATCAACAAAAATGGAAACATGTATAAAAATTCCAAAAATGGTTTGACTTCATTTTTTATTTTAAATATTATTTTTTTCCCAAAAATTAATTCGTCCCTTTTGAGAACATATAATAAATTTCATAAATCATAGGCTCATAAATGTATGTTTGTATATACTGACTGAGTACCGGGTATAAGGTAGAGCCGCGGCCTTTGCCGCGGCTCACAACGTTCCCCCTCGTTTTACTAGGTTTAGCATAGGGCCCTAGTGATGGCAAAAAGTTGCGTCGTTTTCCGACGCAACTGCGTTTTGGTATTTCTGTGGTATTTCTGTGCGCATAACAGCAATTTTCGTACTTTTCTGCCTAATCAGCGGAACTATCACCACTAATAACAACAAAAAACAGCAGATTCAAATTTAAATTTTGCCGCGTAAAATTTTTAACTGAGTAAAAAGGGGCAAAAATTCATGTAATGGTTAGAACAAATTGTTTAAACTAATTTTATTATTAAAAAACTCACTTCAACAATATAGTTGATTTCAAATTTTTTGCTGCAAATCCCATGTCTTTGAATCCTTTCACTGTTTCCGTGATCTTCTCAGGGTAAGAAAGTCTGCTTGCAGCCAAAATTCAACATATTTGCAATTGCAGCCGTGCATTTTCCCTGCGGAAATTTTCCTTAAAAAATGGATTCCAAGGTTATTCGCAATGTCCAAATGCGTTTCTTGGAAATTTGATCCAAATACTCCACAGTTGCTGCAGACATCGTCGCCAACTCCATACATTGCAGCGTGTTATCGTCTCTTGCTCTGCCACATAGAGCATCATTAATTCTTGGGTATTCATATTAATAAAATTAAATAAAACAAATTTTCGGAGACAAGACGTGCTTGCAGCCGAAACTCAATAACTCAACTTTGGCATAGTGTAAATGCAAGTTCTGAGTTATTGAGTTACCTATCGATAAATGAGGTAACTCACTGTAGTGTAAGGTGCCGTTTACACTGAGGCTGCGTCTTGATTCTTTGCGTCTTCCCAGAAACGCAGTTTTTATACCCGGTACTCGAAGAGTATAGGGGTATATTAGATTTGTGGGGATAACGGTTGTGTGTAACGCCCAGAAGGAAGCGTTTCCGACCCCATAAAGTATATATATTCTTGATCAGCATCAATAGCCGAGTCGATATAGCCATGTCTGTCTGTCCGTCCGTCTGTCCGTCTGTCCGTCCGTCCGTCCGTCCGTCTTCATTTGCGCCTATATCTCAGAGACCATTTAAGCTAGAGGAACCATGTTTTGTATTCAGTCTCCTGTGTGATCACACTACTCCAAATGTGTTGCAAAATTTCGCCCCGCCCCTTTCCGCCCGCACAAAGGACGAAAGTCTGTGGCGTACACAATGTTGAAGATACGAGAAAACTAAAAACGCAGAGTCATAGAGAATGCCCATTTCTATCAGAGTGTTGAATCTGGATCAGATCGGATCATTAATATAGCTACAATGAAGAAAACCATTTCGAAAGTCATCATTCCCTCTCGCTCTCTCTCACACGACCCTGTCTGTTTTGCCTATTCGTTTAAATGAGCGCCTAGTTCTCAGAGACTATAAGAGCTAGAGTAACCAAACTTTCTACTCAAATTTCTGTGATATCCATTCAGCACAAGTTTATTTCAAAATTTTGCCACGCCTCCTTCCGCCCCCACAAAAGACGAAAATCTGTGGAATCCACAATTTGTAAGATACTAGAAAACCAAAAACGCAGAATCATGGAAAATTACCATATCTACCAGATTGCCGAATATGGATCAGGTCGGATTAATATTATGGCCAGAAGAAACAAATTAAATTTCAGTGGCTACGCAACGCCTGCCAAGCGCTTACTCATTCCCTCTCTCTCTCGCAAACACTTCCACGTCTGAAATATGTAGTTATACATGTCATGTAGAAATGTAGAAGCAGATGTAAAAATTATAGATCAACAAAAATGGAAACATGTATAAAAATTCCAAAAATGGTTTGACTTCATTTTTTATTTTAAATATTATTTTTTTCCCAAAAATTAATTCGTCCCTTTTGAGAACATATAATAAATTTCATAAATCATAGGCTCATAAATGTATGTTTGTATATACTGACTGAGTACCGGGTATAAGGTAGAGCCGCGGCCTTTGCCGCGGCTCACAACGTTCCCCCTCGTTTTACTAGGTTTAGCATAGGGCCCTAGTGATGGCAAAAAGTTGCGTCGTTTTCCGACGCAACTGCGTTTTGGTATTTCTGTGGTATTTCTGTGCGCATAACAGCAATTTTCGTACTTTTCTGCCTAATCAGCGGAACTATCACCACTAATAACAACAAAAAACAGCAGATTCAAATTTAAATTTTGCCGCGTAAAATTTTTAACTGAGTAAAAAGGGGCAAAAATTCATGTAATGGTTAGAACAAATTGTTTAAACTAATTTTATTATTAAAAAACTCACTTCAACAATATAGTTGATTTCAAATTTTTTGCTGCAAATCCCATGTCTTTGAATCCTTTCACTGTTTCCGTGATCTTCTCAGGGTAAGAAAGTCTGCTTGCAGCCAAAATTCAACATATTTGCAATTGCAGCCGTGCATTTTCCCTGCGGAAATTTTCCTTAAAAAATGGATTCCAAGGTTATTCGCAATGTCCAAATGCGTTTCTTGGAAATTTGATCCAAATACTCCACAGTTGCTGCAGACATCGTCGCCAACTCCATACATTGCAGCGTGTTATCGTCTCTTGCTCTGCCACATAGAGCATCATTAATTCTTGGGTATTCATATTAATAAAATTAAATAAAACAAATTTTCGGAGACAAGACGTGCTTGCAGCCGAAACTCAATAACTCAACTTTGGCATAGTGTAAATGCAAGTTCTGAGTTATTGAGTTACCTATCGATAAATGAGGTAACTCACTGTAGTGTAAGGTGCCGTTTACACTGAGGCTGCGTCTTGATTCTTTGCGTCTTCCCAGAAACGCAGTTTTTATACCCGGTACTCGAAGAGTATAGGGGTATATTAGATTTGTGGGGATAACGGTTGTGTGTAACGCCAGAAGGAAGCGTTTCCGACCCCATAAAGTATATATATTCTTGATCAGCATCAATAGCCGAGTCGATATAGCCATGTCTGTCTGTCCGTCCGTCTGTCCGTCTGTCCGTCCGTCCGTCCGTCCGTCTTCATTTGCGCCTATATCTCAGAGACCATTTAAGCTAGAGGAACCATGTTTTGTATTCAGTCTCCTGTGTGATCACACTACTCCAAATGTGTTGCAAAATTTCGCCCGCCCCTTTCCGCCCGCACAAAGGACGAAAGTCTGTGGCGTACACAATGTTGAAGATACGAGAAAACTAAAAACGCAGAGTCATAGAGAATGCCCATTTCTATCAGAGTGTTGAATCTGGATCAGATCGGATCATTAATATAGCTACAATGAAGAAAACCATTTCGAAAGTCATCATTCCCTCTCGCTCTCTCTCACACGACCCTGTCTGTTTTGCCTATTCGTTTAAATGAGCGCCTAGTTCTCAGAGACTATAAGAGCTAGAGTAACCAAACTTTCTACTCAAATTTCTGTGATATCCATTCAGCACAAGTTTATTTCAAAATTTTGCCACGCCTCCTTCCGCCCCCACAAAAGACGAAAATCTGTGGAATCCACAATTTGTAAGATACTAGAAAACCAAAAACGCAGAATCATGGAAAATTACCATATCTACCAGATTGCCGAATATGGATCAGGTCGGATTAATATTATGGCCAGAAGAAACAAATTAAATTTCAGTGGCTACGCAACGCCTGCCAAGTGCTTACTCATTCCCTCTCTCTCTCGCAAACACTTCCACGTCTGAAATATGTAGTTATACATGTCATGTAGAAATGTAGAAGCAGATGTAAAAATTATAGATCAACAAAAATGGAAACATGTATAAAAATTCCAAAAATGGTTTGACTTCATTTTTTATTTTAAATATTATTTTTTTCCCAAAAATTAATTCGTCCCTTTTGAGAACATATAATAAATTTCATAAATCATAGGCTCATAAATGTATGTTTGTATATACTGACTGAGTACCGGGTATAAGGTAGAGCCGCGGCCTTTGCCGCGGCTCACAACGTTCCCCCTCGTTTTACATAGGTTTAGCATAGGGTCCTAAAGATGGCAAAAAGTTGCGTCGTTTTCCGACGCAACTGCGTTTTGGTATTTCTGTGGTATTTCTGTGCGCATAACAGCAATTTTCGTACTTTTCTGCCTAATCAGCGGAACTATCACCACTAATAACAACAAAAAACAGCAGATTCAAATTTAAATTTTGCCGCGTAAAATTTTTAACTGAGTAAAAAGGGGCAAAAATTCATGTAATGGTTAGAACAAATTGTTTAAACTAATTTTATTATTAAAAAACTCACTTCAACAATATAGTTGATTTCAAATTTTTTGCTGCAAATCCCATGTCTTTGAATCCTTTCACTGTTTCCGTGATCTTCTCAGGGTAAGAAAGTCTGCTTGCAGATACTTGTCAGCGAGTTGAGCAACTACCTCGCGACAAAACTGCAGTAATATGAGGCAGACAAAAGCCCTTGACACACCAAATAGACTCCCGTGCGATATTCCGCACGCGATCCTAGGCAATAAAGGGCTATGGCTATTCTCTTCTCCAGAGGGATTGTCAGTCGAAAAGGAGTTTTTTCTTTTTGAGATTGGACAACAGTCCAACGAGAATGTTGAAGTATTCCTTTCCATGCAGAAATTTTCCTTAAAAAAGGCATCGGAGTTCTCCACAACATCTTCCTCCCTAAATGAACCATATCGTGGCTATTGCATACACATAAAATACATTATTTAATTGAAAATAGAAGATTATCTGCACTTTACTAAACGCGAGGAGGACGTTGCAGTTGCAAGAGGAACTGCAACTTTTCTGAGGATAGCCCAGACACTTCCATGATCTTCAACAGATTCGCTTCATTTTGCGCCACCGCAGATAAAAGAATTAGCTCTTTTTCTGACATATTTTGTTGATTTTCAGACATTATTTCTTTTGTTTACAAATTTTTCTTCCTCTTCCCAAGACGCAAAGACGCTGTAGTGTAAACGGCAAACCTGCTTCTCTGCGTCTTCTCCGATATCGATAGGTAACGCACCAAGTGTAAAAAGCCTATAAAAGGGCTATAATAGCCTAAGAGACAATTTGTTTGCAAATACCGTATGGTAAACTCAATTTCGGCATCAAAATATATTGAAAAGTACTCAGCCTATCAGCACTAACGTATGTAGATAGGACAGTTCATAAATGTTGCTGTCCGCAGCGAGGCAACATGTATTGGCTTCCAGAGACTTTCTTGTTAGTGTATGTGTGCATTCTGACGTAATTACGTCAATTTAAATTTAAATTTCGTGTTTGCAATAGTATGAATAGGATGAATGATGACAACTGAAATTTTGTGCTCTTACCCAAGGTATACTAAACAAAAACTAAACTAAACGGTTATAACTAAGCCGTTTATTTTTATATTTTTATAAGCGATACCTTAAACGACGCCTAATTAATGTGTCTATCTAAAACCAAAAATCAACGCATTCAAATATTTTTTTTTCGACTTTTCCTGAGCTTTCAAAGTCAACATTTCGGGGAAAAATACCGAAAAAAAATTATGAAATTTGAATTTGAAAGCTTAATATCTTCCAGGCGTTAAGTTGCAGCTACAAAGTGTCTGAGTCGGATTTATAGCTGCATTTGTCAGCTTTTTTTAACTGCAAAGTTCAATACAACCAGTTGTATGAAATGTGAGTTATGTGAAAAATAGAAGCACTACCTATGACAAAAAACAACAAATTTTTTAAAAATTCTTAAAAAAAAACTACTCCATGAAAAAAAAAACCATAATTCTTAAAAAAATTTTAAATCTCCCAATCTATTAGAAAAAGTCATTTTTGGAGACAGCGGAAAAAAAAGTTGAATTTTGTCGAGTAGTGTTATAAACGGAAAGCATTTGACTAAGAAGACAATCCAACAGACACTTAATTACTGTTCTAAGTCAGATCTGTCAATTACGTTTAAAATTACAGAGAACCATATCAATGTTTACTCGCTCGCTAAGCAGAAAGTTAATTTGGCAACGCAACTTTTTTCTCACATAACCGCCAGCTCCATCAGACGATGCTATTCCTTGGGTTATGATGTCGACAACGCATGCGAAACTTCCGATCTCTTCTCTGGTTCGACGTTTTTAATTCTAAATTGTCCACGTCAAACTCTATTGAATCAACGCAGCCTGACGGAAAACAGCTTGAATTCCAACGGGATATTTTGGAAAAATGTCTCAAATAGCGCGCTCGCAAATCCTTGCAAAATCAAATATGCTACCATTCCAAAAAGGGATTCTTGTCAATAATGCATCCCTTGATGCATTTTATGGGTATCTGCGTGTGAAGTATAGACTGGAGTACATGCGGTCAAGTGGCAGACAGTTTGACCCTCAGACTCCCTAACAATTTAAGTATACATTAAGAAAATATATCATAGGTATGACAAAACTAAATAACAAATCATAACAAATAATTTATTGTAATTGTCAAATGATTAGCTCTATGTTTCAGCAGAGTTTCAAAATTGCTTAAAATAAAACTCTAAAAAAAAAACTTCACCTCTTTGAATGGCAATAGGTTATTTTAAACCCCACGGACCTGTTAAGGGTAAATCAACATACTCTAATGCCGCTTCGTTCACACTCACTATACTAAGTGCTTTTCACTCGCACTTATTGCTAGCATATGCTAAAGGACTGCTTTTGCCGACGAGACCACCTTATATAATTGCATCATGAACTGTCCCATCTGTATACTGTTAGTGGTGTTAGCAAACTATCGACAATAGCTGGCATATTTGGTCACACTTGCTCAGTGCCGATCTCAGACAATATTTCTTGATCATTTATCGATACCGTGTTTTCGCGGTACATTTCCAATTTTTATTTCCCTCTGTTTGAGGATAAATAGAGTACAGTAGCCTGATAAAACTCTTTGAAAACAAGTTTCGTCTAAAAAAAAGTTACGCAACTCCCATCTTCGCGCTGTTCCCACCCCTTCCCCCGTTGACCAGGCATGAAGGAAATGCACATGAACGCATTTTTCAAATGCTTCCTCTTTGCGGTCAGGCGGACATGGGCGGCAAAACTCGGTAACTAAAGGAGGTAGCCGTGTGACAATTCGCCCAACTGGTTTCGCTTCGTTTCGCCTGGCCTCGGTCTATCCCCAGAGTGGGGTCCCTGACTGGCCATGCATGGAGAAGACCCGAAAAGGAAAAGTGGTTCGCAGCCAGAGGCCATAAACCGGACCAGGGACTGGGTGGGTTTGAGTTCGAGTACTTGGCCGCCTTGACTAGTGCGTACTCGTGTTTCGATTAGAGTGACCATTTTCTGTGGGCTGCTGGGGAACCTGTTCGATGCTCACCCGCCGCCAAGGTGCGTGTACTTCCGTTCGTTAGCCGCCTTCCACGCGCTTCCGCTTTCCAGACGGACAGACGGATACTATAAAAAGAGCCAGCTCCTCCCCATGGACAAACAAACGGTTGACAATCGCCATGTCCACAACAATAAGAGTAGATGCAGCGGTAGCGGTACTCTGTCTTCTGCATCTGGTGGGAGTCATTGCTGGCCAGCTCCTCACGCGTCCTCAGCGGAGCACCCTCTTCGATGGGCCACCTCCTTTGGATCCGCTCGCTTCCTTCGGATCCATTGGTCACCTGGCCCCGTTCGCTTCACCTGGCTGGAACAGCGTGACGCCGATTGGCGGGGAGTGGGCCTACAATCCGATTGGCCTAGGACACATGAGCAAGGATGAGCTGGTGACCCTGCTAGACGCCTGGCGGGAGGTAGAGCAAGAAGCGGGCACCACCACAGTGCCAGAGCCACTGGAAACCACCACAACGCCAGCACCACCAAGGCGACCGCGTCCGCCTCCCCCTAATCCACCGCCACCCCCTCCACGGCCAGTGATGCTTGCGCCTGCTCCTAATCCGTTGCCACCTGGTACTCCAGTCACCGTTCGACTACCGGCCTTTATCCCCGTTCGACTGGCGGCCATGTTTACTCCCCCCCCTTCTGATGCCGTTGCTCCTGCTGCCGGCGGGGATGACCTGGTCACCGATGACGTATCAGACGGCGAGGCCATGCCCCGCCTATTCCGCTTCATGCAGATGGCCGCGACACGCGCCCCCTCGTCTCGATGGCAGCCACAGCAGCAGCAGCAGATCGTAGTGCGAAATACGCTGGACAGCATCGAAGCGGGCACCTCGCCGGCCAGTAACCGTGTGAAGCCCAGCCCAAGGGTGGCCGAGGCAGTCCCACAGCCAGCGCCAGTTTCTCCGTTGCGGACCAGGTAGATTCCTCCTCATGTGGATCATTCTTGACGATTCATGATGGTCTTATGTCCACCGCTTTCATTTCCAGATTCGGAATGCCAGCCCATTTGGCCAACGCTCGCCTGGAGCTCGTGCCCTCGTCGCAGATCATCGGTGACTGGCGGGAGTGAACCAAAGAGGAGAACCAATCTTCTGAGGATTGAGTATCGATTCGCATATATTTACATATGAATATATGTATATATATATTTTTTTTATATTTATAAGGATCACAGACCCAAATGTCAGTCCCAAATCTAGACAGACTTTCAGACAGAATCGAAGCACAATAAGAGCAACACAATTATTTTTGAAGAATAAATACATCACACAAAATTCAATATACACATCCGAAAGTAACCATACCATGAATTTTTGCGAGTCCATCGAGTCCATGTCGTGCGGTGAGAATGTGGGCCGTCCAAATCCGAACTTCCAGCGACTGATTCCCTACCAAGAGCCCCCCAGCGATGAGGATGAGGGTCCCAGCAGCCAGAACCCGGCACTTCCCGAGCCTACCGAGGACTGTGTCAGGGCCACTATCGTGGATGTGGATCCCATAACGGGTGGGCCCTGGTTGCGACACAGGATCATCTATCCGTTATCTGCCCGAAACGTGCAGGCGCACTTCTCGCTGAAGCGTTGCCAAAAGATGACCAATTTGCTTGCGTCCAGTATACGCGAGAAATGTTTACCGGAACCTTTGAAGGAGCCACTGGAAAACATTGAGTGGGAAATGAAGGTGCTCTGGGTGCGGGGACAGTCCCCCCTGGGCAGCAGTTTCAACCTGCAGCCTCGCCCGATCCCAGCCAAGACCGAACTAAAAGAGGTGGAGAATCCCCTAGAGAGCTCCATGTATTCTACGCTCCTACCATTTCTTTCTGGAGTAGACCCGATTGATATGCCCTGCGGCCAAACCACGATCCATGTCCATGCGGAGCTGATCTTCGATATATCTGTGCCCTCCATACAACAGTCGATAGCGATCAATCAACTGGAGAAAGAACTTGGAGCGGAGAATATGCTAGACGGTCTAGATGCCCAGGAGCCGTGTAAAATGCGCATCCAAACATCCGACTCACTGATGGAGCTGGGACACAATTCCATCACAATAGGACTGCTTGGCGGTATAGCTGGGGGATCGATCGACCGCCAGCCATCGATGCCAACTACCGCTTTGGAGGAGGCCCAGCATCAAATGGAACGGGCCAAGGTGAACGCCGAGGAGGTGACCAAAAAATTGCGGTCCCTCGCCGAACAGTTGCCGCACATTTTCTCGCATCAGAAGAGCGTTTTCATAGCCGCTCAATTCCCAAAACATCATCTAAAGAAAGTAGGCGCAGCAGGAGCAGTCTCGATAATTTTTCTTAAGAAGCAACAGGCAGCCTGTGAGAAAAAACGCGCCACGTTCCATTGTCGTCCGATAATGTACGAGCCTCTAAGCGAGTTCAGCTCGGCAGATAGCCTGACACTGGATAAAGCTACACCTACGCATCAAGCGAGTGGATCTCAACACCATGTGCAACCAAAGAAGCAGACGTCTGGAGAATCCTTGACCCTTTCCGTGGATTGCGACACGGATCAGGCAAAATATCGCAACGCCATTCTGGAGACAGAGGAACCAGCTTTCGGTCATATGTAGGAATCGTATTTCTAACGCACTTCTCCCGACAAACAGCAAATTTTATTTTATTACTTATATTTTAAAAAATTTAATAAGTAAGAGCTAATTTAAAATTCAAATACATTAATACGGATATTTTTGCGGATTTTACATCGAACATTTCTAATTTTGACACTATTTTTCTGTCAACTGGCAAAACAACAAATTATCTAGATAATAAAAAAGTACAAATCGAATGAAAAATCGAATATAATCTAAACCCTGTAACGAACATTCATTATCTCTGCTGGCTTCGGAGCCGGTTCATTTCCATAGGGCTGGAGCGAATAAACAAAAAGTGCAGTGTATTTACTGTACATTTAATTTAATTTGGTGAGCATAGTTCCTAAGGGCGCACATTTCCGTTCATGAACAGCAGCAGCAGCAGATCGTAGTGCGAAATACGCTGGACAGCATTGAAGCGGGTATCTCACCGGCCAGTAACCGTGTGAAGCCCAGCCCAAGGGTGGCCGAGGCAGCCCCACAGCCAGCGCCAGTTTCTCCGTTGCGGGCCAGGTAGATTCCTTCTCATGTGGATCATTCTTGACGATTCCTGATGGTCTTATATCCACCACTTTCATTTCCAGATTCGGAATGCCGGCCCATTTGGCCAACGCTCGCCTGGAGCTCGTGCCCTCGTCGCAGATCATCGGTGACTGGCGGGAGTGAACCAAAGAGGAGAACCAATCTTCTGAGGATTGAGTATCGATTCGCATATATTTACATATGAATATATGTATATATATATTTTTTTTATATTTATAAGGATCACAGACCCAAATGTCAGTCCCAAATCTAGACAGACTTTCAGACACAATCGAAGCACAATAAGAGCAACACAATTATTTTTGAAGAATAAATACATCACACAAAATTCAATATATGTACACATCCGAAAGTAACCACACCATGAATTTTTGCGAGTCCATCGAGCTGTCGTGCGGTGAGGATGTGCGCGGTATAAATCCGTCTCCCAGCAATGAAGATGAGGGTCCCGGCAGCCTGACCCCGGCAACTCCCGAGCCTACCGAGGACTTTGTCAGGGCCACTATCGTGGATGTGGATCCCATAACGGGTGGGCCCTGGTTGCGACACAGGATCATCTATCCGTTATCTGCCCGAAACGTGCAGGCGCACTCATCGCTGAAGCGTTGCCAAAAGATGACCAATTTGCTTGCGTCCAGTATGCGCGAGAAATGTTTACCGGAACCTTTGAAGGAGCCACTGGAAAACATTGAGTGGGAAATGAAGGTGCTCTGGGTGCGGGGACAGTCCCCCCTGGGCAGCAGTTTCAACCTGCAGCCTCGCCCGATCCCAGCCAAGACCGAACTAAAAGAGGTGGAGATTCCCCTGGAGAGCTCCATGTATTCTACGCTCGTACCATTTCTTTCTGGCGTAGACCCGATTGATATAGCTGTGCCCTCCATACAACAGCCGGTAGAGATCAATCAACTGGAGATAGAACTTGGAGCGGAGAATATGCTAGACGGTCTAGATGCCCAGGAGCCGTGTAAAATGCGCATCCAAACATCCGACTCACTGATGGAGCTGGGACACAATTCCATCACAATAGGACTGCTTGGCGGTATAGCTGGGGGATCGATCGACCGCCAGCCATCGATGCCAACTACCGCTTTGGAGGAGGCCCAGCATCAAATGGGGGAACGGGCTAAGGTGAACGCCGAGGAGGCGACCAAAAAATTGCGGTCCCTCGCCGAACAGTTTCCGCACATTTTCCCGCATCAGAAGAGCGATTTCATAACAATTGAACTCCCAAAACGTCATTTACGTAAAGTAGCAGCAGCAAGAGCAGTCCCGATAATGTTTCTCAAGAAGCGCCAGGCAGCCTGTGTGAAAAAACGCGCCAGGTTCCATCGTCGTCCGAAAATGTACGAGTCTCTAAGCTCGGCAGATAGCCTGACGCTGGATAAGCATCAAGCGAGTGGATCTCAACACCATGTGCAACCAAAGGAGCAGACGTCTGGAGAATCCTTGACCCTTTCCGTGGATTGCGATACAGATCAGGCTAAGGGTCGCAACGCCATTCTGGAGACAGGGTAACCAAGTTTCAGTCATATGTAAGAATAGTTTTTGTGATGCACTTCTCCCGACAAACAGCATTTTTTTTTTTTGTTCGTTATATTTTTATTAAATTAATAAGTAAGAGACGACACACACTCAATTTAAAATTCAAATACATTATTACCGATATTTTTGCGGATTTTACAACGAACAAAATTTGACACTATTTTTGCTGTCATTTGGCAAAACAACAAATTATCTAGATAATAAAATCGTCCAAATCTAATGAAAAATCGGATCAAATCTAAACCATGTAACGAACGTTCATTATCTCTGCTGGCTTCGGAGCCGGTTCATTTCCATGGGGCTGGAGCAAATAAACAAAAAGTGCAGCGTATTTGGTGAACATAGTCCCTAGGGGCGCACAAAAGATTCAGCTCGTTCATTTAGCTAATATATAATTATTTTTATTGGTTCTTTAAAGGTGAGCTTACTAGTTCGTTCACTCATGAACGAAACCAACACTTCTTTCAAGGGTAGTTGTATAGTTTTTGGTATATATAGCAAATGAGACGGTATATTTCGGTATATTTCTGAGGGTCAGACCGCGGTCACACTTTGCTGCTTTCCCGCCTTTTACTTAATAAAAAAAATTAGGTGCGGCGCGAAATGTGCATGCCCTGGATACTGTAGATATAATAGGAACACAGTTTCCCCAACCAGCCGAACATCAGCGAGTATCAGGAGGCGCCAAAACAGGCTACAACAAGTGCGGAAATCTGCCATCGCTGCCTGCCCACGTCCCCCCGCCCCGCGGCGGCAGCAGGAACAACACCAACAACATTATCACCACATACAAAATATAAAATCAAACAAAAACCAACAAAACTTAAGTTTAGTGTAGCAAAAATAGTGAAAACGCACCCGGGCACGATGAGCAACGACGGTCAAGAGCAGGAGTTGGGCGCCGAGGTGGTCAGTGGGGCCGTGGTCACCGACGACACCCTGGAGATCACGAAAGCCAAGTATACGAATCTGTGCCGCGAACTCAATATGGACAGCCAGACGGAGGAGGACGGCTGGGCTATGTACCATGATGTGAGGCAGCGCTGCGTCATGGAGGTAAGTAACCCCTTCCCCCCGCCCGCATCTTTCCCCTTTCTTGCCACCAATCTGAAATTTAATGCCTCGCAGGGAGACTCCTTGATGTGGCTCTGCTGCGCTCTCTTTGCGGCCTGCCGTCGGTCGAGCACGCCCACGGTGATTGGACAGGATGCCGTGGTGCGCGGCAATTGCGTATCCCTCAACAATCTGCTGCGGTGCTGCCAGATGAGGTAGGTTCCCTTGGATTCGCTCTCAACCATTGATATCCTATCATCCATCGTTTTCTGTGTGTGTGTGTTTTTTTTTGTGTTTTGGTTTTTCCAGCATCTACGACTTCAAGACCAAGATCAAGCAGTGGTGCGACATGGCCAACCTGCCGCAGGAATTTGTCAACGAGATCGAGGTACTGGATCGCAAATTCAGCATCACATTCACACTGTACAAACGCTTTCGTAACATCTTTGACAAGATCTTTAACTGTCCGCCCAACGAGAAACGCCACTCGAAATACATGTGAGTGCCTGGTCGCCTGTGTCTTTAATAAGAGTACTCCCTGTAATCCCCTGATCATCTGATCTGATTGCAGTTCCCTGCATGCCAATCATGCCAATGGCAAATGCTCCTACATCAAGCTGGATGACATTTGTTGGCGACTGTTCCTGTGCGCCAAGAACCAGAAGCCGAGCACCACCGTTGACCTGGTCACGTCTTTCAACCTGATGATCTGCTGCATCGATCTGATCTACAACAACGTGCTGGCCGAGAAGCGCACTGATCTCATCAATCCCAAATTCGACGGCCTCCCTAACAACTGGACGGAAGTGGACTTCAAGGCGAATCCCCACTGCATACTGACGTACTTCTGCGACATGACCGAAGAGGCCAAGGCCATGAAGGCCACCACCTTCAGGGAGATAATGTCCAGCTTCTTCCAGACAATGGTGAGTGGCAACTGGAGACAAAGTGCAACAAGCGCAGTCAATTCGTTAACATGCCTATCCATTCCCCTCCAGACAATCTATGGTCACAAAGACAACATGCTGGGTCTCTTGGCCAACGAGAACTTTGAGCGCAACCTGAAGTCGCTCAACATCAGCTACGAGCAGTACGTGCTGAGTGTGGGCGAGTTCGACGAGCGCATCCTGAGCGCCTACGATGCCAGCGATCACACCAACCTGAACGACCAGGCTCTTAGGCCCCCGGTCACGCCGCTGACACGCAAACAGGATCTGCCTGCCCAGCCGGCGATGGCCGGCGAGAAGTTCGAGCCCGTCCTCAATGCCACCAACAATGTGAAGCAGCTAAATGCCCTCGCTCGCATCACCAAGCCCACAGAATATGTCAAGTTAGTATCCCATCTCGACAGCCTTTGCATCCGGTTGCTCATCGTTCTGTCTCATTGCAGGCAAGCTGGCAATGAGGTGATTGCCAAGCTGCAGAAAATCATCGAGGACATCAAGCTCAAGTTCCTCGTCAAATATCCGTCGGGGGAGGCGAAGAGCCGCTTCCAGCTGGCCAATTCCGTCTACTACTATCTGCTGGATCAGATCCTGCAGGCGGAAATCAAGAACAAGCCCGAGTTCGATCTCAAGCGTCTGCTGGTGCAGAAGATCTCCCTGGACATCTTCAACATCACGCTTATGGCCTGCTGCGTGGAGCTGGTGCTGGAGGCCTACAAGACGGAGCTCAAGTTCCCCTGGGTGCTCGAGTGTTTCAGTATTAGTGCCTTTGAGTTTCAGAAGATCATTGAGATTGTGGTGCGGCACGGCTCGCATGAGGGCTGCCTCAACCGCTCCCTTATCAAGCATCTCAACTCGATCGAGGAGACCTGCCTCGAGAGCCTGGCCTGGGAGAGTGTCTCCCCCGTCTGGGACATGATCGCCACCGCCCCCAAGCCACTGCCCACCCACTACGACGTGAACTGTGACCGCACCGCCGGCGCCCTGCAGATCTTCCTGCGCAAGGTCTACCTGCTCGGCTGGCTGCGCATCCAGAAGCTCTGCTCTGAGCTGATTCTGATCGACAAGGCGCCCGAGCGCATCTGGCACATCTTCGAGCACTCAATCACGCAGAAGACAGACCTCATGAAGGATCGCCATCTCGACCAAATTATCATGTGTGCAATATATATTTACATAAGGGTGAGTGTACTTCTATCTCTCTCTGATTGATGCGCTTACATAAGTGCTCCCATGTCATGCCACACTGCCACACATTTCCCTGCCCTGCACTGCCTTAAAGCTGTTGTATATTTCCATGTTTCATATTTTCTTCATGGCATCCCTCCCGCAGGTGTCGAAGCTTGAGGATCCCACATTCATCGACATCATGCGCGCCTATCGCAATCAACCGCAGGCGGTGAACAGCGTCTATCGCGAGGTGCTCATCGGTCTCAACGAAGATGGCGAGCCGAAGGTGAATGACATTATATACTTCTACAACCACAAGTATGTGCCGCTGATGAAGCAGTTTGCAATCGACTACCTGAACATGACTCCGGACGTGACCGGCTGCAAAATAAAGGCCGCCGATCTACTGCTCTCGCCCCATCCCTCGGAGCGGGCCGCCCAGCCGAAGAAGGTCACGCAGAATCACTCGCTGTATGTCACGCAAATGCCTAAAAACGAGATCCAGCAGTCGCCGAATCAAATGGTCTACGAGTTCTATCGCAGCCCCGCTAAGGTAACCGTTCGATCTGTGAGCTGTGGCCGCGTGCCTCTCTTGCCTCTTACCATCTGTGGCTCATCTGTTTCAAATGTCCTTCCTGCAGGATCTGCAACTTATGAACGAGAAGGTGCGCGGGGGCAAGCGCATGCTCAGCTTCGGCGATGAGCCCGGCCTGGGCCACCTCGAGACGAAGCGTATCAATCTGCCGACACACCTCAGCCAGCTCAAGGCGGTGATGGACGACCGGGAGAGCGAGCCGCGGGAGCCCAAATAGAAAAAGTAGACGGAATCAAACGAGACATAGATAGACACGGGGTCTCTGGGGGCAGCTTAGATTTTAGTATAGAAGGACGATGGAGGCGAGGCGAGGCGCTGGCGGTGTGACCAGAAGACCAGAGGGGCTACGGTCGATTTTATGATTGTTTTTTTATTTTTTTAGTTTGACTTGTTAATTTAAACACAAAAACCCAATCGTAAGCATACTTTTTACACCTTGTTCGATAGAAATCCGCTTAGAAATTCGTTCAGCATAGAAATCCATATTATATCTTAGACTCTTGCACTGTCTACTGCTACTGCATCTGCTACTGCTGCAGAAGTTTGTTCGAAGCATACATCTGCATCCGCATCTGTACCACGTATTGTTTTAATGGTTTTTTGATATTGTGTGCACAGGCTGAGGACTGAGGATGAGGACGTATACACACACTTGTACCACGAAAATTTTTTATATAGTGCCACAAATCATATGGCAGATTTAATATGTACTATAGCATCGATCAACAATACTTAGAGCTTTTTTCCATCTCTATTTTCTAGATATTATATCTTATGTGACATTTGTAATTGCTTTGGTGGCACTTTACGAAGGCATTAAATTAATATACATATATACTTTTTCACCCACTAACGATTTCTATATTCTATTCCCCCTACTATTTATATCCCCCTTAGTGTGTGCAATGACTATTTTAAAGTATCCTCTATCTCTTGTCAATTGAAACATTTTAAACATTTTACCGCGTGTCACGAGTCCTTAAGGTTTTAACTAGAAATATTTTAACACAAAATGGCAGAAATTATTCCATGAAAAGAATCGATGCGAAGGTCTATGGCTATTCTTGGACTTCTTTTCGTGATCGCTATCTTATTAAGACCATCAAATATTTAACGATGCATGCTTTTTGTGCAATAAAGGAGCCAAGGGATATATTGATATCAACGTAGATATTCTAACCATTAAGTAGTCCACAAAACAGACTAGACTTCATTTAGATCTCCACGATTTTCCCTATGATTTGTCGTAAGTTTAGGGACTTTCTGTCTTATGCTGTTCTTATTTTTAATTTCGTGGCGCGGTCAACAGAGGGGGGGAGGGGGAATACTATCCTAAAAATGGGGTAGGTTTTCCACTTTGGCCAACTATTTTGCAAGAGTGCAGTCATTCGCAAAACGTTGCATATTGTTCGATACATAAAGAGCCTTCAGAATCTTCGGAACATCTTTTCAGTGCAAGGGTTTTCGAATTTTTCTGAACAGGCAGAGCGATAAGCAGGCGCTCTTTTTGCTGATAAAGAGATTTAAGAAGGTCCACATTATATACGATTATACAAAATATATAGAAATACACTTTATAGAAATCGATATTGCTGTGTTATATCCGTTTTTCTTGGGGGGGTGGGGAGTAAAACTCTCCAGAATATTGCATTCAAAGAGTGACTTTATTGAGGAACATGAGAGCTGTAGAAGGCATAAGTTCTATGCGTCCAGCCGCAGAGTCTTCGCTATGAAGTTCAGTGCAGGACGCTGCGTAACGGCAGTGGAATCGAGGCGTTGCTCTAGTAGCAGGCTGCAGGTGAAGAGCGGCGCAGACTGCTCGGGAATCATGCGATAGGCGACGCGTCTCCAATTGGGCACCACCACGTCGACACGATGCTCGAGTTCCTCGTGAAAGGCGGTCAGATCGATTGGTAGCGCCAGAGTCAGCAGATGAACGATGGCCAGGCACAGCTGCTGCTGAAGGCCGTCGCGATGGTTGTACTCCTCGAAGCTGTCCAGAGCATTGGAACGCTCTAGTGCCTCCAGGAGCGAGCGCCACACGAGCGTGAAGTGGGAACCAAAGTCAGCGCGATGCTCTACCTGCAGCAGGACTGCTGTGGCGTTAATGCGGACCTTGAAGTTGGAGTGCTGGACGATCAGTTGGCAGAGCGAGGGGAAAAGGAGGTTGTCTAGGCCTGCGCTGCTGGAGAAGAAGGCACGGTGCTTGACCAGGCTGCCGATGGCGTAGCAGGCATTCCACTTGACCTTTGCCCCGCCAGCGGTCCGCATACAGTCCAGCAACTTGATAATGGCCGTCTGAGCTTGCGTCTTTTCCTGGGCGACATCTAAGCGCTGCACTGCTAGTAGCTGCAGCTGGAGCTGGAGCAGATTGCCCAGGGCCCGCACCGCGTTGGCCCGCACCTTGTCGTGATCGCTGCAGCATTTGGTGGCCGTCTGGATGAGGCGGTCGAGCAGCTGGTCGTAGACACGCTCCGAGTTGCCAGAGACGCCGGCCAGCAGCGCGTCGCTAATGTTCCCCAGGGCCCACGCAGCCTTAATCCGCACCGCCATCTGGGAGTCGCTGGTGAGGCGCAGCGTCAGCTCCGCCACATTCTCCACGAAGACAAGGTTCGCCTTCAGAGAGGGATGCTGCGCGAAGACGGCCAGGGCCCGCAGCGCGGCCGCCCTCACCAGAGGCTCCTCAGCGTCGTCGCTGCTGCAGCCGCTGAGAAAGGCCACCAGACTGCGGCGCTGCCCGGTGGGGAGGTCCTCGAAGGTGACGACCCCCATGTTCGACAGCGAGTCGCAGAGGGCGCACTTGAGGGGGCCGGGGGCCGCTTCGGCGTTGAAGGCCGCGAAAATGTGGGGGAGGAGGCCGAGCCAGAAGGAGAGCTCCAGGTCCCGGTCGGACGGTTCGGGCAAGATGCGTCCCATCTGGTAACCCATCGAGTCCAGGCAGCGGGCGGCATGCAGTCGAACGTCGGCATTGGCAGACATGAGGCCCGAGGCAATGACCCGCCCGAGGTGTGCCTGCTGCTTGCGGAGCAGGCCAATGTGCGTGGTCATGGCCAGGAGCACTTGGTAGCACTCCAGCCGCAGTGGTGGCTCCGTCATTGGACAGCTCAGATAGCGGAGTACCATGCGCAGGAGCCACGAGCTGCGCGGTACCGTTGGTGGTTCAGGCAGACTCTTAGGCGTTTCCACTTGCTCCTGTTTCTGTTCCTGCTCGTGGTCGATCTCGTTCTCTTCTTCTGCTTCAGAATCGCAGAGCTCCAAAAGAGGCTCTCGCTCTTTGTCTTCATTGTTCTCCAAATGGAGGCCCTCCAATTGCACCTCCATCCGCTGTGAAGGGCACAGGCCTACGGCACTGGCCATTTCCTGGGTCAGTCGTGGTGTCGCCACCAGCATCTCCATAACCAAGAGAGCGGCCACTGTCACCGGCGTGTTTCCTCCGGCCTTCGCCAGCCTCTTTACGGGTAGCACGAACTCGTAGACGAAGCCCATTTCCAGCTGATCGAAAGGAGTGGCTTGAACAAGAATGGCCAGGCACTTCAGGCACTGCGTTAACACGGGTGGGGCGAACTCGCGATTCAGGATGGAGGTCAGAGAGCGGTAGACGATCATCACGGATCTGGCCAGGCTTACCGAGAATGGGGTGAAGGTGCACGGTCCCCGGGAATGGGCCTGGCTCAGGTATCCCTTGGAGCCGTAGAGCAGCTGTCCAGCCAGCTGGAGTGCCAGTGCTCGACAGCGGGAATTGGCATCGTTTTTTGCCATATGGAGCAGATGGTACGTCTGCGAGCCCTCGTCGCTGGGGAAGATCACGTGCCAGTAGCCGTAGAGGGAGCGGCGGGGCAATTGCTTGGTCAGGGCACTCATCAGGTGGAGGGCGGAGATTCTCACGCTGGCCTGCACCTGGCGCAGCGCTTTCGGGGCCGCCTGCTGTGTTTCGGAGTCGGAGGGGGTGCATGCCTCCGTATCGCCGGTGAGGCAGCCGTAGTCGATATTGCTCAGCAGCAATAGTCGGTCCTGCGGTATGCTGTGCGCTGCATCACCCGATGGGCCGTTTTTCTGCTTGTGTCGGGGACGCACCTTTCGCACCTTGTTGCGTTTGCCGCCAGAGCTAGACTTGTTATGGCTGCTGGTGGGCTGATCCTCCTCCTCGGCTCCATAGGCGGCAGCTTGCTGGGCAGGAAGCACCCTCCGGGGCACGTGCAGCTTGACTGGGTACTCGCCGCAAGCGGCATACGGAATGTGGGCCAAAATATAGCCCATTAGCTCCGGGACGTGCTGCTCTGAGTAGTCTGAGTGTTTGCTGACGATCTTCTGGAGAAGCTGCAGGGTGTGGGCCAGCAGCAAGGGCAGCTTCTCCGACTGGCAGGACACCCAGCGTCCCTCATAATGCGGCTGCAGCAGGTTGTTGGCCAGGTAATGGCTAAGCTTCGGGTCCTCCGACTCACCCAGCTCAACATACACCGTCTCCTGGCACATGACCAGCAACAGAGCCGCCTCCGCGTCCTGCGGCTGGGGCAGAATCGACAGAATTGGCCAAAACGACTGCAGAAGCTGTCCAGGCAGTGATTTTAGCAGGGTGTGGATCAATTGAAGCTCGTCCACGGCGCTGTTCTGAGCCGCCCGCTGCAGCAGCCACTCCACCAGCAGCTGCGGTCGAGCCAGCAGCAGCCGCCTAGTCAGGATCAGCTCGTTGAGCCACAGGTGCCATGCTCTCAGCAAGTCATTGTACTGCCTCTTGTCCGCCTCCGCTAGCAGCTGCTGGACTTGCTCCGCTGTGATGCCGTAGACCTCGCCTGCTCCCCTCCGAATATCGTGCAGCAGCTGCCGATGCTCCTGAAGAATCGCACTGTCCAACGGCAATCCGTTGGAGCTTCCACTTGCCTTTAAAGCGTTTAAAATGTTCAAAAGCCCATCGTGCGCTTGTATCTCCCTATCGCCGTCCATTATTAGTCATTGGACACACTATCGATATTCCGATATATCTACAGATAACATCGATTGTCGCCGTGTGCGATTAAACTGTAATGGAATTCAATTTGTTTTTCATACTTGTATAGCTTTTTTAAGTATAGTTTGCTTGTTTCTAGCCCAATTGACCGCTATATTTGTTAATTTGTTTTGTGCAAGCCGGGGCTTGATGTCTTCTTATCTCTTTAAATTTAATTTTTTAGCTTTCTGCAGTTGAATCGCTTTTTGTTCTCTGAAAATGAAAAAAATACAATAAAAGATTGGAGATCGCTTCAAAATGAACGTTTATTCTAGCATTTATTGAGTTTTGGTTTTGGATGCCCAAGGAATTTTTCCTAAAATCTAAACTAGATCAAACTGCACCAGAAATAACCATTGCAGACCTTAAAAATATACAAATATTTTGTTGGTGTAGGGAGGGGCAATCAAGAACCATCAAGAATGGGGTATCATATCAAATCATTATCTTTCAGTATCTGCGAATACATCGAGTAGTCCCTGAGCTAAACAATGAACTGGCCAACATATTGGTTCGTGACTGTGGGACGGGGACTGTCTGGCTGTCCTTAAAATCGAACAACAATACGTACATATATCCGTATATAATTACATATATATATTTATGTATATGTATTAACTATGTGTATATATTTACTGATCTGATGTATATCTGTATATAAACATGTATGTATATGTTATGCATGCTAGGCGGGCGTCTAGTGTTCAAAAGGCAGGAGAGGGTGGGCGGGCGTTCATGTTATTTTTTTGTACAAATTGGGTTTTTGTTTTTTGGATTTTTGGGTCTGAGTTTTACCTTTTGTCTGGTCGAAGTCTTTGAGAAACATATAGCTAAAACGTGAGCTTGTTGTATACGGTATAAAGTATAAGGTATATGTGTATACAATATACAGTATGTACATATATAATATAAATCTGTATGTATACATATACTATGAATATCAATATCTAATCTCGTACGTACGCTACGGCTAAGAGTGTATATAATATATAATATAGTAGTATATAATATATGTATATTGTATTTTATGTATAATATAAACATATATAGGGTGAGAAATGGAGACATGAGCCACGTATAATTTGAATCTTTGGCAAGACCGCAGATACTGATCACAAGAATCGTTTCGATTTTAGTTTTTTGTTTAGTTTAGTCGTTCGTTATTCTAGGCTACAATTATTCCTATTTCCATGCGCCAGGTCTTGGCATCATAAAATTTGGCTAATTGTGGAGCAGCAGTGACGTGGGGGGTACCATCGTTCAAAGGAACACTTTACAAATGGCTGACAAAAGAGAGAACCCTTCGAAAACACCGCGAATACGTATTTGTACAGATATAATATCGCACCCGAATCCCTGTCTTTAAGTACTCCAAGGTCTAAAATCGCTTTTTCTCTTCGCAGTGTTTTGAGTGCGTCCTCTAACCACTAATCGCTGGTGCTAATGTCGCTGGGATAGAGGTTGACCAAGATGGCATAATAATGACAGCCGGCGGCCAGCACCACAAACAGATGCCAGATGGCATGAGCCATGGGTATGAGACCGTCCGACTTGAAGAATACAATGCCCAGTATGTAGAAGGCCCCGCCGTACTTCAGCTGTATCATGCCGTGGAAGTGGTGGCCAGTCAGAACTACAACGAGGGCGGGCCCTAGGCCCATCACCAGATAGAAGAACGTCTCCAAGCACTTGTAGCGCTCGTGGAAGAGCTGATGAGTGGAGAAGAGCTATTGGTAGGTTGTTACACAGTGGCGGCTTTAGCGACTCTCACCTGCTGGTAGGCTATGCCCACCCCAGCCATCAGCCAGATGACCCACTCCATGCAAAAGAGAATGGCCGAGTGGTCAGTATTTTCCAGCGTCAGCCAGGGAAAGTAGGAGCCAGCAATGAACACATAGATCATGGCCCGGTCGCAGCGGTGCAGGACATTCTTTAGGCCTTGATACGTGCGCCAACCGAATGCGGGCCAGGCCTTGTAGTTCCTCGGTGGTCTACAAAAAGGTATTAAATCCGTATAGAAAAATATTTCGATAGCTATTTACAGATTTACACTGACTTGTGCTCGGCACAATAGCAGGAGCAGTGAAAGAACGTCGATATGGTGAAGAGCATGCACAAAGCGCCACCGTACACCCACGACACCAGATACTGGCTGGCGTTGGTGGAGCGCTCGAAGAGCTTGATGGTCGCAAACAATGCCGGCAGTATCCACATCCCATGGGTAATCACATTGGCCATCTGTTCAATCTGTTTATTGGGATAAAAGTAAAGCAAAAGTAATTAGCATATGGGCAACCGAAAATTAAAACCCGATGCAGGGGACGGGACCCACCTCTGTCGGCTGATAGGCACAGCCGGGCTTGGCCTTAGAATTCTTCCACTTAATGTTCCGTAGCTGCAGCTTCAGCGAGGAGTTTGACTTGATAATGGATTTCCAGAATTTACTGAAAAGATTCTCCAGAAAAGAGTACTTGTTCTGGATATCCTGCATCAGGCTAACACTGCCGTTGCCGTTCCCGTTGTTTCCGTTGCCAATGGTGCTCATGGTGTTTCTGGGAGAGTGCGCAGATACAGGCTACAGGCTACAGCTACAGACAGCAACAGCAACAGCTACACCAGGTCGCCAGCGCACGCAACTGCGGATTAGTTCGAAAATTGGTTGTCCGTGTTGTAAAATTGATTGATTATATGTCTATCCACTGTCGAGTGGCCTTCGCTCGCCTGCCGTCATCCACCCTTCCGCCTAACCAAGCCACCCAGCCACCTAGCCAACCAGTCACCCAACCCAAAAACCCCCACCCAACCTCTTCCACACACAAAGCTTTCCCAATCTAAAAGAAGCCAAGCAATTGGTTGGGTTATGGCCAATTGATTATCACTTTGCCACTGGTCGTTGATGGCAGTTGATGGCTTATCATTGGGGGAGCGGGAGCAGCGGAGGCAGACGGCAGGGTGGCGTGCAGCACAGACGACGACACTGCTCCGATAAGCATTCAACAACAATGATTGCTGTCCGCAGACAGACCGAACATGGGACACACTACTACTCGTAATCGTAATCGTACATGTATTCGCACTCGTACTCGTATCCCCGGGCACTTGAGAATTTTCGTTAGCTCTCGTAATTTATATTTATTTGGTTTGCATATGAAATGGCTGGGTCGGCTCATATCAATTGCAAACACAATGGCCAATTGGCCAGGGCCAGAGGCACGAGTACAGATGGATGTGCATCTGGATTTTGATGTGGATCTTGATCTGTGTGCCTCTGACCCGGTAGACTGACTGCAGATGCGTCCAATTAGAGCTGTAGCAATTGACAGCATAAGAGAAAGCGGACGGATGGACAGACGGGCAGGGGAAACCAGTTCTGAGTGGCTGTTTCGCTTATCGCGCGTGTCTCCGAACATGGCTCAAAGTCCAGGTCCGAGCAAGATTGCAATACATACTTCATACTTGAGTGTATCTATATCGATGGGAGATGGGTGATCGTGGAGTGGCTTAGGGCACGCATAGGCGTCGCGTAAAGTCCAATGTTCTGTGGTATAGCGATGTGAACATTAAGGGGCCAGATACTCATGGTCAGTGCATTGGGTGTCGAATTTATGCAAGATTCGCTTGATTATTCAGACCATCCTTGATCGAATCCAGCACCCACTGGGCACTTTGCCGCCTGGGATTGCTGGAGGCCCCCCTAAAAGTATGCCTCAAATGCGGCTGGGGGTAACTCAAATTATAACGGAATATGGGCCCTAGCATTCCTGCTACCCCACCTACTGAAACCCCACCCCCCCATAACAACGACTATGCTAACGCTATAAATACCGCCGCCTCAGGGTATCCCCTATATTGGCTATTATGGCATCAGGAGGGGGCAGTGGCAGACTGGCTCACACCGACTGTCTCTGGGGCTGGGGCTAGGGCTGGGGCTAGGGCTGGGGATTGAGATAGCTGCTGTCCCACAGATTCTATCGTGCTGCTAATCCAATTTGTTTGGATGTGTTGACACGCCATTTGCTATGACGACATACCGCTTCCGTGTAGGCCGTTGAGCGCGTTTTCAAGATGTGTTATAGAATATCGGAATAGGAGTGAAACTTACAATAATGTTCTTGTGGCTGCAGATGGAGATGCAGATGCTGCGGCCGCGGCGGAGGCTGTGGCTGTGGCTGCTGTGTGGATGGTGATGGTGCCCTTGCAGCCACACGAGACGCGCGTACTAAATCCAAGACACTGTGACTACACTTTCACATCTGTTTGCTGCTGCTGCATCTGTTTATAAAGCTAGCAAATACGTCCGAGCGTACTCGCTGCACTTGCACCCAATATCAATATATCGATATATCGATGTATATATATTTTGTGGTAATATGACTGTCGATTATATTAGCATGGATATTTTTATGGGAAATAGATATATCATATACTGAACTACTTTTCTGTTGATTCACGTGTCAGATCAGATATATCCGCGAGTTTTTCTACTTATGCACTCATCGGTATTTTTGTGCGATAAATGGAACGAATTTGGCGGCAGCATGCTCTTATTTTGAAAATAATAATTACAGCCAACAAATTCTAGAGAGCAGCGCCGATTTAAAGGTAAATATCATCTAATATCGATGGTCATTTTTGGATAAATATCAAATGATATTGCGATTTATAAGAAATCTAACAATCCTAGTTAAATTTTTATTGTTATACGCTTGAAACACCGTCGATCGCACCTAGAATACATTTTTGTAGTTTTGTGTGTTCACTCGGATTCCCGTCTCTGTCTTTTGTGGTATGGATTGCTGGCTGCAAGCGGAGATCGATCTTTTGGGATACATTTCGGATTGATATGTCCCTGAGGGTAGGGTTCTCTCTTTCGGGTACCAAAATCCCATTTCCCTGTCCAAAAAATGTCTCAGATAATAATGATGATGATAATAAATATGATTTTAAAAGACATCAATCAGATACACAGATTGGACAATCTAGAAACTAGAAGACGGTAGAATTGTATAGATTCTGTGAAATGTAGCAGGAAGCGCCCAAAGCATATCCTATAAGAAGGCTTTACATTGCATAAAAGATCTCAAATTTTGGGGGAAACACGAGTTACGCCTCACAGCCCAAGCATACCCTTCCACATAATCAACACATGGGTGTGTCATAATAATAATACAATTCCAATCAAGAGATTTATTCTCGTGGGAATATAATGGTACAGATATTAGCTTCTCTTGCGAATAGAAAAAACAGTTGCCCCTAAATTTGGTGTGGAATTCATGATATTTGCGGTTTGGAAGCCTATCAATCCCAGCTGCATCCCAAGGCTCTTAGGCTCAAAAAGGTATCAAAAAATACCACTATTAGCAACAATCATTGGTTAAAAGGTGTAGATACAGAAAAACTAAGCAATCAAGTGGGGTTACAATCCTTTCCTCTGTCGATTAACATACATACATATATCTCTCAAGGAAAACAAGAACAAAAAACTGTAGATCGTAAGTTAAGTGTCAAGTCGTCTTTAAATTTGTTCTTATTTTTAAATACATAGCACGAACCAAGCCTTGGTTTAAAACACTTTGGTATACTTAAAGAATAATTAACAAAACTCTACAATCAGTGGCTTGACGTGTTCACATCAAATATTATTAATTGCATTATTTGATTTCATGCAAAAAAACCCAAAAGACATATTGTCCAAATGTCCAGCCTTAACACATCCGAACATCTCTTGTTTTAGTTGCTTTGTGTAATCTTCGTGTATCTTGTCAGCTGGTGACAGTCTGGACTTGAGCATGCTGCTCGTGGGAGCTAGTCAGGGGATGGGCGCTCATGATGCGGCCAGCGCCCAGGCAGGCCACATCGTCATAGAACACCGCATACTGGCCGGGGGTGATGGCTCGCAAAGGCTTATCCAGCAGCACCTCCAAGCCGCCATCAAGGCAGGAGCGGAGACTGCAGTCAACTAGAGGCTTGGTGTGCTGGAAGCGAAAGCGGCATCGCAGGCTGCCTGCGGATGCAAGCCTCTGCTGGGATTGAGCGCATAGCCAGTTGGGAGCCTCGATGTGGATGCGGGTGCTGAGGAGTGCGGGATGTTCGTGGCCGGCGGCCACATATATGGTGTTGTTGGAGGTTTCCTTGCGGGCCACGAAATACGGCTGCAGGAAGGAGCCCAGGCGACAGCGCTGGCCCACGGTCCACTGGTGGATGCCCTCATGGGTGCCCACAATGGCCCCACTGTCAATATCCACGAACTGGCCGTTCCTGGAGGCGATATACTGTGGAGAAAGAGTGGACATGAGGACAGGAAGTGGGATGCTATTGGATGGGATTACCTCACGAATGAAGGATTTGAAGTCGCGCTTGCCCACGAAGCAGATGCCGGTGCTCTCCCGCTTGTGGGCCAGGCGCTGGAGGCCGATCTGTCGGGCCAAGTTCTTTACCTCGCTCTTGGCCAGGTCGCCCAAGGGAAACATGGTGCGCTGCAGGGCCTGCCGCGGTATCCCCGCCAAGAAGAAGGTCTGATCTTTAAAGGTGTCCGCCGGTATGAGCAGGCGGGCCTCCCCTCCGTCCGCGTGATGCTCCAGAAAGTTGCCTAGACTGTTGCGGGCATAGTGACCGGTGGCCACGGCATCGTAGCCGAGCCTGTCCAGGGCATGGCGGTGGAACAGGTCGAACTTGATGTGTCGGTTGCAGAGGATGTCCGGATTAGGAGTCAGGCCCAGCTGGTAGTCGTCCAGGAAAGCGCTGAACACCGCCGTCCAGTACTCCTTCACGTAGTTCACCTGCCGCAGCTCGATCCCAGCCGCTGGCAAGCCCATTCCGCGTCTTTTAGGTCCTGCTCGCCGCTGCAGCGACCCGCCTCGTCGTGTTCGTCCCAGTTGCGCATGAAGACGCCCAGGACGAGGTGACCACGCTCCTTCAGCAGGTGGGCGCTCACGGCACTGTCCACGCCCCCTGACATGCCTACAACAATCTTGCGTAGCATTTATTTTAATTCTGATTTGTTTTTATTCGTTCGTAAATGTTCCATTTAGTGATGTTATATATTGATATGCCAATATATCGATATAGATTTTTGGTTCATGATCACCTACAATTGGAGATATTTCTTTGGAATGTCGAATATATTATTATGGATATTTTTGTGAAATATAATACATACAAGGAAAATCTACTTTTCTAAATTTCCACATTTCTGTTGCTTCATGTCGTTAGATCTACCCGCTACTTTTGATTATACTTATCGACTTACAAGGTAAATTTGAATATAAATATCGGTACTTTTGTGCGATAAGCAGAACATTTGTGTTTTATTTTGGGTATAACATTATAATAGCGTCACACATAAGTCACACTGACTTTTATTTCAATATAAAAATCCAACTCACAACCATTGTAAAATTATTTTTGCGCCTTTTGGGCATTGTGTATTTACAAAAAAATCGACGACACCGAAAATTGCGCATGGCAAGATATCGATAACGACTGCGACAACCAACCGTGTGGAGAAAACGTGATAAAGGTGCGTGACAACTATTTTTGCCAAATTTATATTAAATTTGAAATCTTTGCATTAAGAATACTGGAATCATGACTGGACGTGAGGGTGGTAAAAAGAAACCATTGAAGGCGCCTAAAAAGGACGCCAAGGACATGGACGAGGAGGAAATCGCCTTCAAGCAAAAGCAGAAGGAGCAGCAAAAGGCCCTTGACGCAGCCAAGGCGAACGCCTCCAAGAAGGGTCCCCTCGTCGGAGGCGGCATCAAGAAGTCTGGAAAGAAGTGATTGCACTGTCCACCAGCTACCAGAAACTAAATTCACACACAAACCAATAAAAAGATGCAATCAGAAGAACAGAAACACGAACATTTGCAGCCTCCAGTTTTCGCGTCAGAGCCATGGACCAAGATTGATTGTACTGTGTGAAAAAACTTTTTTTATACTTACCAATATGTACGATTAAATAATGCTATATTTATATAAACTTGCATTGTTGGCGTCTTGTGTGCGCTTGTTGGAACCGCAAGGCAATCAAATAAACGGAGAATTTATCAAATTGTAGAGGCAGACTAGAACTATACATACATATACTAAGCCGATAATGACGTGTGTACAATGCATTAGAATTGTCTAATCTAGCTGTAACTTTTTAAAAATAGATTTAGATCTATAGGTATATACATATATGTTATATCTGCGCTCGGGAGCCAGTGCCCCATGGGTAATCACATTGGCCATCTGTTCAATCTGTTTATTGGGATAAAAGTAAAGCAAAAGTAATTAGCATATGGGCAACCGAAAATTAAAACCCGATGCAGGGGACGGGACCCACCTCTGTCGGCTGATAGGCACAGCCGGGCTTGGCCTTAGAATTCTTCCACTTAATGTTCCGTAGCTGCAGCTTCAGCGAGGAGTTTGACTTGATAATGGATTTCCAGAATTTACTGAAAAGATTCTCCAGAAAAGAGTACTTGTTCTGGATATCCTGCATCAGGCTAACACTGCCGTTGCCGTTCCCGTTGTTTCCGTTGCCAATGGTGCTCATGGTGTTTCTGGGAGAGTGCGCAGATACAGGCTACAGGCTACAGCTACAGACAGCAACAGCAACAGCTACACCAGGTCGCCAGCGCACGCAACTGCGGATTAGTTCGAAAATTGGTTGTCCGTGTTGTAAAATTGATTGATTATATGTCTATCCACTGTCGAGTGGCCTTCGCTCGCCTGCCGTCATCCACCCTTCCGCCTAACCAAGCCACCCAGCCACCTAGCCAACCAGTCACCCAACCCAAAAACCCCCACCCAACCTCTTCCACACACAAAGCTTTCCCAATCTAAAAGAAGCCAAGCAATTGGTTGGGTTATGGCCAATTGATTATCACTTTGCCACTGGTCGTTGATGGCAGTTGATGGCTTATCATTGGGGGAGCGGGAGCAGCGGAGGCAGACGGCAGGGTGGCGTGCAGCACAGACGACGACACTGCTCCGATAAGCATTCAACAACAATGATTGCTGTCCGCAGACAGACCGAACATGGGACACACTACTACTCGTAATCGTAATCGTACATGTATTCGCACTCGTACTCGTATCCCCGGGCACTTGAGAATTTTCGTTAGCTCTCGTAATTTATATTTATTTGGTTTGCATATGAAATGGCTGGGTCGGCTCATATCAATTGCAAACACAATGGCCAATTGGCCAGGGCCAGAGGCACGAGTACAGATGGATGTGCATCTGGATTTTGATGTGGATCTTGATCTGTGTGCCTCTGACCCGGTAGACTGACTGCAGATGCGTCCAATTAGAGCTGTAGCAATTGACAGCATAAGAGAAAGCGGACGGATGGACAGACGGGCAGGGGAAACCAGTTCTGAGTGGCTGTTTCGCTTATCGCGCGTGTCTCCGAACATGGCTCAAAGTCCAGGTCCGAGCAAGATTGCAATACATACTTCATACTTGAGTGTATCTATATCGATGGGAGATGGGTGATCGTGGAGTGGCTTAGGGCACGCATAGGCGTCGCGTAAAGTCCAATGTTCTGTGGTATAGCGATGTGAACATTAAGGGGCCAGATACTCATGGTCAGTGCATTGGGTGTCGAATTTATGCAAGATTCGCTTGATTATTCAGACCATCCTTGATCGAATCCAGCACCCACTGGGCACTTTGCCGCCTGGGATTGCTGGAGGCCCCCTAAAAGTATGCCTCAAATGCGGCTGGGGGTAACTCAAATTATAACGGAATATGGGCCCTAGCATTCCTGCTACCCCACCTACTGAAACCCCACCCCCCCATAACAACGACTATGCTAACGCTATAAATACCGCCGCCTCAGGGTATCCCCTATATTGGCTATTATGGCATCAGGAGGGGGGCAGTGGCAGACTGGCTCACACCGACTGTCTCTGGGGCTGGGGCTAGGGCTGGGGCTAGGGCTGGGGATTGAGATAGCTGCTGTCCCACAGATTCTATCGTGCTGCTAATCCAATTTGTTTGGATGTGTTGACACGCCATTTGCTATGACGACATACCGCTTCCGTGTAGGCCGTTGAGCGCGTTTTCAAGATGTGTTATAGAATATCGGAATAGGAGTGAAACTTACAATAATGTTCTTGTGGCTGCAGATGGAGATGCAGATGCTGCGGCCGCGGCGGAGGCTGTGGCTGTGGCTGCTGTGTGGATGGTGATGGTGCCCTTGCAGCCACACGAGACGCGCGTACTAAATCCAAGACACTGTGACTACACTTTCACATCTGTTTGCTGCTGCTGCATCTGTTTATAAAGCTAGCAAATACGTCCGAGCGTACTCGCTGCACTTGCACCCAATATCAATATATCGATATATCGATGTATATATATTTTGTGGTAATATGACTGTCGATTATATTAGCATGGATATTTTTATGGGAAATAGATATATCATATACTGAACTACTTTTCTGTTGATTCACGTGTCAGATCAGATATATCCGCGAGTTTTTCTACTTATGCACTCATCGGTATTTTTGTGCGATAAATGGAACGAATTTGGCGGCAGCATGCTCTTATTTTGAAAATAATAATTACAGCCAACAAATTCTAGAGAGCAGCGCCGATTTAAAGGTAAATATCATCTAATATCGATGGTCATTTTTGGATAAATATCAAATGATATTGCGATTTATAAGAAATCTAACAATCCTAGTTAAATTTTTATTGTTATACGCTTGAAACACCGTCGATCGCACCTAGAATACATTTTTGTAGTTTTGTGTGTTCACTCGGATTCCCGTCTCTGTCTTTTGTGGTATGGATTGCTGGCTGCAAGCGGAGATCGATCTTTTGGGATACATTTCGGATTGATATGTCCCTGAGGGTAGGGTTCTCTCTTTCGGGTACCAAAATCCCATTTCCCTGTCCAAAAAATGTCTCAGATAATAATGATGATGATAATAAATATGATTTTAAAAGACATCAATCAGATACACAGATTGGACAATCTAGAAACTAGAAGACGGTAGAATTGTATAGATTCTGTGAAATGTAGCAGGAAGCGCCCAAAGCATATCCTATAAGAAGGCTTTACATTGCATAAAAGATCTCAAATTTTGGGGGAAACACGAGTTACGCCTCACAGCCCAAGCATACCCTTCCACATAATCAACACATGGGTGTGTCATAATAATAATACAATTCCAATCAAGAGATTTATTCTCGTGGGAATATAATGGTACAGATATTAGCTTCTCTTGCGAATAGAAAAAACAGTTGCCCCTAAATTTGGTGTGGAATTCATGATATTTGCGGTTTGGAAGCCTATCAATCCCAGCTGCATCCCAAGGCTCTTAGGCTCAAAAAGGTATCAAAAAATACCACTATTAGCAACAATCATTGGTTAAAAGGTGTAGATACAGAAAAACTAAGCAATCAAGTGGGGTTACAATCCTTTCCTCTGTCGATTAACATACATACATATATCTCTCAAGGAAAACAAGAACAAAAAACTGTAGATCGTAAGTTAAGTGTCAAGTCGTCTTTAAATTTGTTCTTATTTTTAAATACATAGCACGAACCAAGCCTTGGTTTAAAACACTTTGGTATACTTAAAGAATAATTAACAAAACTCTACAATCAGTGGCTTGACGTGTTCACATCAAATATTATTAATTGCATTATTTGATTTCATGCAAAAAAACCCAAAAGACATATTGTCCAAATGTCCAGCCTTAACACATCCGAACATCTCTTGTTTTAGTTGCTTTGTGTAATCTTCGTGTATCTTGTCAGCTGGTGACAGTCTGGACTTGAGCATGCTGCTCGTGGGAGCTAGTCAGGGGATGGGCGCTCATGATGCGGCCAGCGCCCAGGCAGGCCACATCGTCATAGAACACCGCATACTGGCCGGGGGTGATGGCTCGCAAAGGCTTATCCAGCAGCACCTCCAAGCCGCCATCAAGGCAGGAGCGGAGACTGCAGTCAACTAGAGGCTTGGTGTGCTGGAAGCGAAAGCGGCATCGCAGGCTGCCTGCGGATGCAAGCCTCTGCTGGGATTGAGCGCATAGCCAGTTGGGAGCCTCGATGTGGATGCGGGTGCTGAGGAGTGCGGGATGTTCGTGGCCGGCGGCCACATATATGGTGTTGTTGGAGGTTTCCTTGCGGGCCACGAAATACGGCTGCAGGAAGGAGCCCAGGCGACAGCGCTGGCCCACGGTCCACTGGTGGATGCCCTCATGGGTGCCCACAATGGCCCCACTGTCAATATCCACGAACTGGCCGTTCCTGGAGGCGATATACTGTGGAGAAAGAGTGGACATGAGGACAGGAAGTGGGATGCTATTGGATGGGATTACCTCACGAATGAAGGATTTGAAGTCGCGCTTGCCCACGAAGCAGATGCCGGTGCTCTCCCGCTTGTGGGCCAGGCGCTGGAGGCCGATCTGTCGGGCCAAGTTCTTTACCTCGCTCTTGGCCAGGTCGCCCAAGGGAAACATGGTGCGCTGCAGGGCCTGCCGCGGTATCCCCGCCAAGAAGAAGGTCTGATCTTTAAAGGTGTCCGCCGGTATGAGCAGGCGGGCCTCCCCTCCGTCCGCGTGATGCTCCAGAAAGTTGCCTAGACTGTTGCGGGCATAGTGACCGGTGGCCACGGCATCGTAGCCGAGCCTGTCCAGGGCATGGCGGTGGAACAGGTCGAACTTGATGTGTCGGTTGCAGAGGATGTCCGGATTAGGAGTCAGGCCCAGCTGGTAGTCGTCCAGGAAAGCGCTGAACACCGCCGTCCAGTACTCCTTCACGTAGTTCACCTGCCGCAGCTCGATCCCCAGCCGCTGGCAAGCCCATTCCGCGTCTTTTAGGTCCTGCTCGCCGCTGCAGCGACCCGCCTCGTCGTGTTCGTCCCAGTTGCGCATGAAGACGCCCAGGACGAGGTGACCACGCTCCTTCAGCAGGTGGGCGCTCACGGCACTGTCCACGCCCCTGACATGCCTACAACAATCTTGCGTAGCATTTATTTTAATTCTGATTTGTTTTTATTCGTTCGTAAATGTTCCATTTAGTGATGTTATATATTGATATGCCAATATATCGATATAGATTTTTGGTTCATGATCACCTACAATTGGAGATATTTCTTTGGAATGTCGAATATATTATTATGGATATTTTTGTGAAATATAATACATACAAGGAAAATCTACTTTTCTAAATTTCCACATTTCTGTTGCTTCATGTCGTTAGATCTACCCGCTACTTTTGATTATACTTATCGACTTACAAGGTAAATTTGAATATAAATATCGGTACTTTTGTGCGATAAGCAGAACATTTGTGTTTTATTTTGGGTATAACATTATAATAGCGTCACACATAAGTCACACTGACTTTTATTTCAATATAAAAATCCAACTCACAACCATTGTAAAATTATTTTTGCGCCTTTTGGGCATTGTGTATTTACAAAAAAATCGACGACACCGAAAATTGCGCATGGCAAGATATCGATAACGACTGCGACAACCAACCGTGTGGAGAAAACGTGATAAAGGTGCGTGACAACTATTTTTGCCAAATTTATATTAAATTTGAAATCTTTGCATTAAGAATACTGGAATCATGACTGGACGTGAGGGTGGTAAAAAGAAACCATTGAAGGCGCCTAAAAAGGACGCCAAGGACATGGACGAGGAGGAAATCGCCTTCAAGCAAAAGCAGAAGGAGCAGCAAAAGGCCCTTGACGCAGCCAAGGCGAACGCCTCCAAGAAGGGTCCCCTCGTCGGAGGCGGCATCAAGAAGTCTGGAAAGAAGTGATTGCACTGTCCACCAGCTACCAGAAACTAAATTCACACACAAACCAATAAAAAGATGCAATCAGAAGAACAGAAACACGAACATTTGCAGCCTCCAGTTTTCGCGTCAGAGCCATGGACCAAGATTGATTGTACTGTGTGAAAAAACTTTTTTTATACTTACCAATATGTACGATTAAATAATGCTATATTTATATAAACTTGCATTGTTGGCGTCTTGTGTGCGCTTGTTGGAACCGCAAGGCAATCAAATAAACGGAGAATTTATCAAATTGTAGAGGCAGACTAGAACTATACATACATATACTAAGCCGATAATGACGTGTGTACAATGCATTAGAATTGTCTAATCTAGCTGTAACTTTTTAAAAATAGATTTAGATCTATAGGTATATACATATATGTTATATCTGCGCTCGGGAGCCAGTGCCTGGGAACCAGTACAAGTGTCCCATCTAGTGGTATAGATGTTCCCCATTTTGGATCCAAGTAGAGCCATAGCCACTAGATGACCTCCGCTCCACCCAATGAACCTTTGGAAAAGAAATAGGTCAAGGAAATCAAACCTGCAGCACATTATTTATCGGCAAGTTAAAGGGAACATTTAATTGTAAAGTGAAGACATTAAAATATTCATTGAGGATGGCGTTAAGTTTGGCTTGACGTTCTGTCAGACGACGGCGCAATCGATAGATGTACCTGTTCATTCTGTCGAGAGCTTGCTCGCGGTTGTGGCTCAGGTATATTGTTTCCAAGCATATGCGATATGATTGGATAAGTTTGATGTCCATTTTGCAGGTCAGAGTGGCGTCCCCGAGCGATGACCATCTCGTTTCTCAGGCCGGACTGGCCATTGCGATGATTTTAAGAGTAATATTTGGCAAAAAATCGCAAATATATGCTTTACATATTAAAGATGGCTGCTCAATGAGTAAGTTAAAACGTCAGGTACAATATATATATATATGTACATCGCCTGCAGTCAATTGAAATTTAGCGCTCGTCCATAGCTCTGACAGCGAAGCACGCAGCTTCCGTCAGCTAGCATACTCACAAAAGTGGTACCAAGTCGTCATTGCCTTTGTATGTCTTGGATTTGAATCTGGATAATCTGGTGACCATTTACGGTATAATATACCCTTTTATATTAGGGCGCATTATTGCATTTTTTTGATGCGGCTTAAGTGTAAACGCCTCACATCATTTGTCCGCACCTTCGACAATGATGCGGTAGTGTAAAAAGGCTGTTATATACTTTTCTGCATATTTTGACGTCAAAGTTGAGTAGATAGTATATTTAGGGTGTATATATGATAGTATATTTCATCAATTTAATCAGTCTATTAAATTTAATTAAAAGGCATATTCAAGAACATAGGGTATAGAAACTTCCATAAGCAGGTGTTTTTAATTTTCATTCTCTCAAATCGGGTCCTTGCCACTTATTCGCTTTGAACAAATTCCAATTTTTCGTGCAGAGTTTTCTTTTTTATTCCTTATTTTATAAACAATTAAATAAAATGGAGTCCTTAGAATTAACTTGCTTTCTAGATAACGGATTCATCAATCGGATAAAGCTGTGTGTTGAGGCCTGAGTGTTCTAGCTAGTTAGTAATGTTAAACGGAATATCAAAATCGAGGAATATGATTTCTGGATTTCGTATGGATTTCCTATGGACGGAGAACGATTAACCCATTGTCGACCTGTGGGTATTAAAATACTCTTCATGAAACTGATGAATCTTGAATAATTTTAGCGCAGTTCAAACATGTCGTGGAGCTGTTTGTAGGTAAAAAGCGATGATAGGATGGATCTACAAAAAGAATTTACAAACAGTGTTATTTTTCGTGGTTTAATTCAAATTGTTCACCTATTTAAAAACAGGGGGTCTTAGTGGGCTAAGTTCGTGTTTTCGTCGTCGTTACAATACACAATTGGCGACCAAGTAGCTGCCTCACAAGATTTCACGCAATAATTTGAGAACCTGAGAGCCTGAAAGGCTGCCCGAAATGGCTTATGCCAGCATGTCGGAGGCGCGTATTCGTCCGCGCCAAGTGCTGGTGCTCATCATAGTCTTCCTTATCGTGCTCAAGCTGGTTCACCACAACGGGAAGCACACCTGCCAGGGCCCCGATTACCTGCAGGCCGTGTACGCGCAGCAAGAGGCGGACACGTTGCCCCTCATCTACGCCATAACGCCGACTTATTCGCGGCCAGCCCAGAAAGCGGAATTGACCAGGTGCGCGTGGCCCCAAGAGGCCGGTAACTTAATTTCTAGACTCTAACCACTGCCACTCACTCCGAACAGGCTGTCGCACCTGTTCATGCTTCTGCCAAACCTGCACTGGATCATTGTGGAGGATGCCAACAGTACCACGCCGCTGGTGCGCAGTCTGCTGCAGCGGGCGGGTTTGGAGAAGCGATCCACGCAGCTGAACATCAAGACGCCGAACGAGTTCAAGCTGAAGGGCAAGGATCCCAATTGGATTAAGCCGCGCGGCGTGGAGCAGCGCAACATGGCGCTAGCTTGGCTGCGTACCCACGCGGATGTAGATCGACATGCCATTGTATTCTTCATGGACGACGACAACTCCTATTCCACGGAGCTTTTCGTCGAGATGACTAAGATCAAGCCAGGCCACGTCGGCGTTTGGCCCGTCGGGCTAGTGGGCGGTCTCATGGTGGAACGGCCCATACTCAACGAGGACAATACTCGGGTGGTGGGTTTCAACGCTGCCTGGCAACCGGAGCGCCCCTTCCCCATAGACATGGCCGCTTTCGCCATCAGCATGGATCTATTCATCAAGAACCCGCAGGCTGTCTTTTCCTACGAGGTGCAGCGCGGCTACCAGGAGAGCGAGATTCTGCGACACCTCACAACGAGAGAACAGCTTCAGCCGCTGGCCAACTCCTGCCGGGACGTGCTCGTCTGGCACACGCGCACCGAGAAGACGAAGCTCACCTCCGAGGATGCCCTTCATCGCCAGGGAAAGCGATCTGATTCCGGCATCGAGGTCTAGCGTAGATCTTGCCTCCCCGATTCGCCTGTACATACATACTTGTCACGCAACTGTTCCTCGTCCTCAACTTAGTAAATTTATTGAACGTTTTTTTTTGCCAAGAATGTATTAAAAAGAGATTTTTTTATCTTTATATTTGCCAGGTTATCCGCAGCTTTGCTCTTGAACTTTAACATTGAATCAAACTGCAATCTGAGCAAGCTGCGGCTACCTGGCTCGTCTGTATGATAGTTGTACAATGCTCAAATAAAATTTGTAACATATGTATCTGTAACTGTATTCTATTCTTCTGTCGAAGAGGAGAGTGTGTGCATAAAAGGAACTTTCTTTAGAATTATTTTAGAAGCTACAGGAATTCGTTTGTAACGCTGCATCACAAGATACATGTGTGTGTATACATACATATGTATATATGCAAGAGCGCAAGTATCTTCTCCGCTTGCCGTTGTCGAAACGTAAGACGAGAAATGGCGCTGATCGAGTTTCATTTGGTAAATATCGGCCCTCTAACAACCATCTAAAGTTAAAATGAGTTTAGGGTCCGCTTGACGGCTGGCTTGTATCGCTAAACCTTTAGAATTTTAGATGCCATGCAAATGGAATAGACCTGCAGGTGGGTGGTTTCTGCACAATGCCCATTGGGGGGTGCCTTACGTTGAAGACAAAAGACTTTGATTTCGATTTATAGTACAGTAAATATGATTTATTTTTTCGCTTTTTAGATTTAGTGTACAATTTTCTTTAAATTTATTCGGTTTATATAAAAAGCTACACTCTGCTTTTCGCCGAAATGTTTGAGAAATTCGCTCCGCTCTGCTCCGCTTCGTTCCGTTCACTTTGACATCATATTTCACATGCTGCACGTTCGGCATGCGCTAAAATCTGTGGCCCATTCATTGAACGTGATCTGATCTGGGCTGGCTGTCGAGCTTTGTCGACTTGGGTATGCTTTTCTTGCAGGATTATTATTCGATAGGTTTATATAATATTCTTGTATATTTATAGGTAAAAAGCTCTGACAAGGCAACAGAAGCTACATAAGCTCTTGGGCAACAAAGAGAAAGGGAGCGATCTCCCCTAAGGGATTAGAAATTGGGGAATTGGGTCCTTGGGATTGGGGATTGGCGACTGGGGGAAGCAAATGAAAACGCGCATTCCATGGAATATACAATACATACATACATTCAGATCGGTGTGTTTGAGTATACATATGCGATTATACTTGGGTATGTACGAGTATGTATGTATGCAATTTGTTTTTCTGTTTTTTTTGTTTTTGTTTATTTGTAGTTTTGTGTAGAAAAAAAAACTTACTTACTGAGTAATTGTAAATACATGTACATACATATTCATAGGCTTTATATATCCATTAGATTAATGCATTTGCAGATCTCTTAACTAGAATTTGTTTAGTTTTTACAATACATACGAAAATACTTTCAACATAAAACTGAGCGATTTTTGCATTTTGTTTGATGGAAGTGGGGGGGGATGAAAAATTAACGAAAGGTGAACGAACGAACATTCATGTTTGGCAATCTCGTAGTTCTCGTCGTTTCTCTACAACTTAGCCTTAATTTAGTTTAGTATTTAGGTTTTTCTTAGCATTTTCTTTGAACTGTCATTTCTCATATTTGTGTGTGTTTTTGTGGGATACATGTGCAGCGTGAAAGCGCTTACCAGTGCGCTGTACTTCCAACAATGTTCTGTTTCGGCAAGCAGTGCCAAGCAGTTGCGGGCGGTCCTTTTCAAACATTCAAATTTCGCTTAACATCAATGTACATTGAGCATTTTGTTCATCCTTACGCATAGATTATACTTGTGGCTGTGGATTAAGTATAGTATATGAATTACCAATAGGAAACCAAGGAGTCCACATATTAACTAAATATTCAAGTCCTTTGTTTGTTTTTGTTTCTTCTAATGTCATGTTCTAGAAAGAAATGCTCGCAAGTCTTTTGTTCAGCGTTTTAAGTACTACGAATTGGTGGTTAGGTAGGATTGTGGGATGGGGTTTTGGGTGGGGGGAGTGGAGAGGGGTTGTGGTGATTGGGCAATGCAAACTTAATGTTACAACTTATTTATGGCATGTTTAAGTTAGTTATACTAAAGAAATTGTTCTTATTCCATGCTTCCGGCTTACATGCTTACATAAATCGTCCTTCTTCGCTTTAACTGCTAAATAAATGTAATTTTTCTTTGTTTGTAAGGCATTAATTTAAGATTTTTCTCTTGCATACACATATATATATATATATATATCTTAGTCTAGGTTTTCATTTTCATTTCCATTATCTTTTCTTTTTGTTTTATTTTGGGTTTTCTTTCTTACGTTTTCTTTTGTGTGGCTGGGGCTAGGGAGAAACAAAGCAATAAAAAAATGCAGCTAACACAAATAAATACAAACTAGAAAATGAAGCAACGCGGGTCACGTGAACGGGGGTATGGGGATTTCCCTGTAATCCCTTTCTGTTTTTTCGAGCTTAGGGTCCTATGTGTGTGTATGTGTAGCATTGGATATCGTATTGTATTATAGTAAGACATTTAATAAGAGTTACGCTGTGTACGAAAGTAAAGTAAAACCAACTCAGTTTGCCAATCAATCAATCAATCGTCATCGATGTTGTATCGATATTCCCGTTTGTTATCCCCCAGCAGTGGCTTTGGCTTGTTCTCGTTCTAGACGACATTCATTAATCCTCCTCCATAGTTTGTGCACGCTGCGAGGTGTTCGAGGGCTCTCCTCTTCGGCCCACTTACACCGCCGAGTTCTTGCCAATGATCTCCCCGCTGCGCGAGTGCACGAAGCGGCCATCGAACTCGATGGTGGAGTTCTGTTTGATGCTGCCTGTGGGTGTGCGCAGCGGCTCCTTTTCGTCCCTATAGTAGAAGAGAGCATTTTTTGATTAGTTTCGATATTAATGTTAGGTGGCTGTCGGACTAAAACGATCTGCCATGCATAGGCTGTCTGGTACGCATGCCAGCTACTCGTCAAAGGTGTGTGACTGTACCAAAACAAGCAGTGCACTTTCCTTCTACAGCTATATAGCTACAGTGGTATATAAAACTACATATATTGACTAGAGAATGCCGCATGCAGTGCAAATGAGGGAAGATGAATAGATTGATGTGATCGATAGATACATATACATATGTATGTATGTATGCATATATGTAGAAGGATAGGTGGATAGTTAGGCAGGCAAGAAGGCGAGCAAAGGCTCTCAACTCAAAAGGAAGATCAGAAGAAGATTCAGAGGCAAGATGCAAAGAATTATGGAGGAGGTGGTACGTACAATGGCGATGTCATGGGCGAACCGCCCAGCTTTACTGGCGGAGGCAGTGGCAACGGTGACGGTGGCGGCTCCTTAACAAGCTGTCCACTGCAATAAGGTAGCGGAAAACGCCAACCGTAAAGACTGCTTGGTTAGATGGTAATTTGGTTGGTATTTGGTTTCGGTATTTGGTTGGTTGGTTGTAGGTTTGGTGATTTTTGGATTGGTTTTTTTTGGGCGGATTAAGTCGGATTTTTGTGTTGGATGAATGGATTGGAATAATACATGATGATGTTGATTTAGTAGAAGTAGAGAGAGTACACATACAAATAGTAGATGATCTTAAATGAAATGATAACGATGATGGTTGTGTCGTGTGCGTGTTCGTGTGTGTATATTCGTGTGTGTGTGTGATTGATCAAAGAAAAGTGACGCTGGCTAATGGACAAACGAAAGCAGAGTCTTGAGAGAGCTACAGACTGTACTCAAGGGAGTTTCAGTCTGCAGCTCGTTGGACATGTGATTACACACCGAATCACGCACAAGTCTTGAACTTAGCCAACAACTAAGGGGATTTAAGCACATTTCTGTGTGTAGTGTGTTTCTTTGGTTTATGTGTGTGTGGGGATAAGACTGGATGTTTTCTGAACTAAATGGTGAGCGAGTGAGTGAGTGGGTGTGTGGGCAAACTGAAAACTTTTGTATATTGCACTAAAAAACTGGATGAAAAACATAAGGGGGTGAGCATTGGATTTTAAATTTAATATTGAATTTTGAATTCGGTGCATTTTTCGGTATTATTTTTGTGCCTGGTGCCGCACTCTCAGACGGATATCAGGGAATTTCGATTGAACAACAAGGATTTGGGACGCGCATAGACCCAATTGTACTCGAAGTCCGGTCGTTTGCTATTTCGGCTTTTGTTCGATCCGGATAGGATAAAAAAAACACAACGAAAAAACACAAGAGATAGATTTTAATTCGATTTTCGATGATTCGGTTTTACGATTTTTAGTGCAATATTCGTTTCGTTTGTGGGAGGATGGTCTCGAGGTCCAAACAAAAGTAGTACTACAAAAGTAATCGGTTATCGTTGGTCGCCTATGCGATTACTTACCTTCCCAGCTTGGCCTCGTCATCGATCTCCGAGGGCGACCGCTTCGCCTTGCGGCACATGGCTGCCATCACCCCCATGTGTACGGTAATGCAGCAGAGTAGGTCCACGATGAAGAGCAGCAGCAGGACACCGCCCACGGCAATGCCCACAATGGCCGCGGAGGAGAGCACCTGGCGTTCGGCCACTTGGATCACATCGATACCTGTTTGGGGTTGCAGTGCGTGGAAGGTGCACAGAGATGCAGGATGCGTTTGGTGGAGGTGGAGGTGAAGGGAATAATTGTACTTGATTAGTAAATTTTGCATTCAAATTTATAAATATATCGTATATATCTAAGTAGGCGGTACAGTACAGTGCACCCTGGCACCAAAAACTATCCTATGGGCAGATCCTCCATTAAAATTTAATCTTACACATAAAATGGTCCCGTCTTATATTATTTTTGGCGGATATTTTATTTGTTTTTTTCCTCTGCTTGTTCTGGTTTTTTTTGTTTTTGGTTTTGGTTTTGGTTAATGGTATTTTACATTTTTGTGTGTGTGTATTACTTGTTGGAAACCAAAAGAACGGAATTAGTCAAAACTTTAAAATAAAAATGAATATCGAAATAATAATCGCAATGGAACCAAAGGATTAACAACCATACGAAAATTATACAGAAAATTCAATATTTAGCACCAATCGACATGACATGAAAAGCAGTTTCAAACAAAGCAACAAACTTATGGATACGAATTTTCATTTAGGCCTTCTTTTGCATGCAGCCTTCAAAAGGAATGTGGGAGGGTGGGTAGCGCGGGGGCAGAGACTTAGCACAGAAGAATAGAAAAACAGAGATAGGAAGAAGAGAGATAGATAGAGAGAGACAGAGAGAGAGAGAGAGAGAGAGCGCGTAATTGATGGAGTGACAGAAGCACAAAAATTAACAATTTTCAAAAGAATTTTAAGTGATTTTTTATTTGTACAATTGCAAATTACAGAAAAATGCCAATATGCAAAGTATACAAGCAGTGTAAGCAGCTCGAAATTATGATTTACAAATCGTTTTCACTTACGTAATATCTGTATCTGTACTGTATATATATGTATGTATGTTTGTGTGGGTGTACAAGGGAGAACATATTTGTTTGGTGTATAAAGCATATAGTAGTATGTATATTGTTGGTATAACATGAATATTTCTTTACAGAAAATGATAAGCTTGATTGATTTGGCGTGTGTTTGAAAGTGCTGGCACGGTAAAAGGGTTTTCGGTTTCAAAACTAAAATATACAATATAATTGTAATACAATATAAGAATAATTAACAATTATCAACAAATTTCGGTTATATGCAGATCAATTTCGTTTGTGTTTTTTTTTGGTGATAATTTCGTGTGCATTGATAGAAAGTAATATGTTATATATATGTACATATGTATGTACATATGTAGAGTTCATATGGCTGGGCGTCTATTTCTGCAGTATTTTACCTTCCAAGCGGTGGGTGGGCCTTCCGAGCGGTGGGATGGTGGTGGGGTTCCCCGCTACAAGTCATAGTCACATACTGCTTTCTTTTCAAGTATTTCTTTATTTATCCAAAAATGAACTGCTTAATTGTTAGGGTATCGTTTCTTATTACACTGCTTAAAAAATTCAAGACGCCTTATACGGACTATGTATGTGCGGGGGAGTGTGTGCCTGGTCTGTGGAAGCAGTGGATAGTGCATTGCTTTTACCCCCGTACTGCTTGCAGTTTTCTTAGAACAAAAAAAAAACACATGTCTTCTCAGCCACGTTAGGCGGGCTGAATTATTCTCTAGCTATACGTGTATATTGTATGTATATATATATAGTATAACTAGATATTGTAAAGATATAAATTGTATTTTTGTTTTGTTGGGTTTACGATATTTGGCTAGAAAACATCCATTTCGCTTGCTAAAAAAATGTTTTGCTTGTATACTGGAATTTCTGTCCCCATAAATTGAACTGCATTCTAGATGGGTTCTTCACTATTCTTTAAGTACTATTATGCTCGTATTATAGATTATCTATTTTCATTAACAGATTAACGGAGATGCTTTTTCTTTCTTTTTTCATAATTCAATTACACCATGTGATAAAAATTCGTAGTGGAGCCCAAGCCCGAGTCCGAGCAGTGTACACTGCTTAAACGATGCTTTAACTTAGTTACTTATTGTCCCCTCTTAACGGTTAACGTATACGCTCAAAAAAAAACAGAACATAAGCTGCTTTCAACTGCTTCGAAGCGGAAAAAGCTTTTGGCCTAAATTTAATATATTTTTGTTCAATAAATTGTTCTGCAATAAATCTGCATTAAATTGTATGCATTTGATAATTGGTTAATTTTTGCTTTGTTTTTGGTTGTAGAATTTCGCTAAAATGTTGTTTAGTTTCGTACGCTTGGCAGTGTTGTAGAATGCACATGGAACTAAGCGGAACGGGTTTTTGGAATCGTAATCGTATTTGAGAGAATAATTGTGGACTCATATACATAAAAATACACGTACATACAGGTATTTCTGTTGTAAATACTAACTAAATAACAACAAATTAACAGTGGCTTAGTGGTTAAAACAAAGTCTCTAGCGGTTAGACATCGGTTATAGTAGGATACATACAAGAAGTACATCATCATCAGCATCATTATCATTATCTTTAATCATTATTATAAATTCATATGATTAAGTTTTGGCATACCGTTTCATTGACTATTATTTCTTTTATCTTTTTGTTTTTTTTTTTGTACAGTTAATGGAATGGTGACCCTTGGCGACCACGCAATAGGTGATATTTTTCTTCATATTGATCATACATATATTCTACTTGAGCACATTCAACACATAGTATGTATTTATTTCCGCTTTTTCATGCTATTTTAGTATATGTTTTTTAGTTGATAAATGTTTTCTTTTCTTTTCTTCGGCTTATTATTTACACAATGGAGACGACACCAGGGAAACATCAGGGAAATACAAAGAGAGAAGTCGTCTTTTCGTTGAAGATTCCTCCGTGCACTGGTGCATTCTGATTGGTGGCCTGGCCTGATTGCTTAAGCACTCGTCGGCAGCAGTAGCATCAGCGCGCAAGCAGTGGAAAGCAGTAGAACCATCTGTGGTGCAGCAGCAGCAACAGCTTGTCCGCCTTTTTGCTTGCGGGGATGTGGATTGTCTGGATGAGAGTTTTCGAGGTTTTCGTGGGGATTTTCGGTTCGGGTTTGTTCAGTTTCGAGTTTCGAGGTTTTTCGTTTCATTTTACAGGTTTTGTTTTGCGTTCGATTTTATTTGTTGTAGTTTTGTGGGTTTTTAGCACCCACAGAGCATAAAAGAGAGAAAAAACAAAGAAGAAAAAGTGGTAGAAGAAAAAAAGGAAGAAAAGGAAACACACAAAAAGAACATTTTTGTTGTTGGTTGGTCTTTTCTTTTTGCACATTACATTTTGTAGGCATTGTTTTAGTTTGATTTTAGTTTTTTTTTGGTTATTTTTGGGTTATTGGGGCAACGACGACGACGAATGTGTGGTGGTGGATGTGTTGGTTAATCCGATGTGTTCCAGAAATCTCTACAGATTAGGATCATGACCAGGGCCAGGATTTGTGGCTGTTGTTGGTGCTCCTGAAATCTCGAGCAATTGAATTTCCGACAGTGAAGCTAGGGCCTGACCTACAGGTGGCTTTATTCCTGGCCTGAATGAGGGCAGTCCCCTGAAATTCAAGCTATTCAACAATTTGTAGACGCTCCATGATGAAATTTAAAATTGAAGAAGCCTGAAGCGATTCATTTCTTAATAGTTTTTCAAGGGATTAATTACTCGTACTATGTATTTGCAGTCATTCGTAGGGTTTCAGTTTCCAGATAAGATGGGAGATTTCAGGAACACCGACAATTGCATTGCGTGTTAGAACTTTTGGTTTCATTAGAGGTTGCCAGAACACTGCCGGTTTGAGTCTTCTACTATTAAGGATTAGTTGTTTGTTCTTGTTGTTAGCTAGTTTAGTATGCGAGTGTTTCATGTGTGTGTTTGCTGGCTGTTTGGTTGGTTGGTTGGTTGGTTGTTTGTTTGTCTGGCCGGAGGGTTGGGAATTTTGTTCTTGACATGTGTTAGTGGTTGTTTTGTTATGAATATTAACTATGACTAAGTTGTTACTTAAATGCAGACACTAAATCAATTGTATTGAGTATAAAAACATAATGGGAAGAGGGTTCAGATATTGGATATAGCGGGGGGCAGGATATTGGGATATAATAGGAGACAAGGTAGCGACAAAAACACACACAAAACACAATGATACAAAGTGAGTAACTAACAAACTAACAAATAGTATAAATACTAGTGTATACGATGATGAGGAAGGAGACAGTAAGACAGTCACAGCGAGAGCGAGAAAGAGCGAGCGAGCGAGTGAGAGTGAGACAAATAGAGAGACAACGCAGGCATGTATTTCGATAAGATACGATACGATACGAAATGCATAACGATAACGATACGATACGATAATAAAAGAGAGAACGAACGAAATGTGGCATTGGCAGTAAATTACAGTTTGTTTGTTGGTTTTTCTTTGTTTTATTCAAGAAACTTTTCTTTTGTCGCTTATAATTGAAAAATTAACTAAAGAAATATAGAAATAGTAGACGCAGCATGTAGAATACACAAAATCAATTCAAATTCAAATTGCAATCAAATGATAAAATTAAGTTAAAATAAAAATAAAACAAAATTGGTGACTCTAGTTGATTCGAACTCAAAACATAATATAATGAAAGGCTAAAGATTAAGGCTTTTGATTACTAAATTAATTGCGTTTTTTCTTTTTGTGTTTAAGAGCTAGATAGATGGTTTACATTTAACAGGGTATGTATGTATGTATATTCGTGGGGGTCACACATTATTCGAAAAAAATATTACAACACACAAAAATATAAAATTATAAATCATTTTTTCACTGTCAAATCCTCTGATATAAAATATTTTATTATTCAGTGTGTTTCTTCTTTCTTTTTCGGTAATTATAATTAAGTAAATGCTTAAGAATTGTATTCAAAAAAAAAAGTGTATGGAGAACATAATTAAGAATAATAATATTAAGGTATTTAGTGTTGATTTCGGGCTTGCGCGCATCTCTCATTATTTATTTCTATACAACTTCTGACATTTTGACTGATGCGCGCATGCACGCGCCATATGAGACATGAATGAAGGGCATAGGCATACTCGTATGTGTGTATGATGGGGGCTTTGATATTTGATTTGGCTTTTTCCATAATGTTTATCAACTGCGTTGCAGTACTTTTGCTGCTCAGTGTTTCAGTGTGCGTGTGTGTCTGTGTGTGGGTGGAATGTATACAATTACGGCCTACTGTTTATGGAAGAGAGTATGCTCTTCGTAGGATGCTCTAACGAAACGAAATGAAACAAAAGGCGCATGCGAGACAAAAACGATTTTTCGACAACAAAAGAGCATAGAAGATAGAGAGAGAATGAGATAGAGAGCGATAAATAATAAACGATAATGGGATAGTGAGAAGAAACAAGAGACTGGAGACGTTCGTTACGACTGTTACACTGATTGTGTGAAAGGAAAGCAAAAGATCATGAAACGCAAGTTGAAATAAACACTACAGAAATATCGATGATTGTATGCAAAAGTAATCGATAAACGATAGTTGATAGTATTTATATTTGGGGGTATATCATATATATATATATATTATATATAGCATATATTTAGAGCAGTAAAAATCGTGTGGTTGTTTGTGTTTTCGATATATATCGATTGCATGTATATATATGTATATATATGTATCTGGGATCTTTTAGATTATTCGAGAGGGCGGTTCTCAACCGATATGTATGCCTGATTCTGGGGTTGAAACAGTGGGCCGCACAGTGGATATTTAGTACGCTTGTGTGGCCCACTGTCTCTTCCCGCCCAGTGTGAGTGTTGCGGGTGTCTATCGTGTATCGTTAGATCGATTGCAGAGTTATTGCCTTCCGCTTTCGATGATATGAGCTTTTGGGCTTTAGACTAACATTGAGGCTAGGACACTAACTAATGTTACGCTTATGGTGGTGGCCAGCGCAATGATTGTGGTGGTGATTGTTGTCGTGATTGTCGATGTGGAGGCTCTTGTGGTGGTCGTGAACAGTTGTTTGTGTAGCGACCCGACGCCGGAGTTGAACCCGGCCGAATAGAGCAACGTGCCGAGATTATTGTTAGCGGAATCAGACTCACCTCGTGTCGTCTTCATGATAATCGATGCGGGCGACGAATAGCCGATGGCATTGTGCGCCTTCAGCTCGATGCGGTAGTACGTGTTGCCATTGAGGTCTGTCATCTCATACGACGTCGTCTCGACCACATCCACCGTATTGCAGCTGTTCTCCAGTTCGGTCCAGGCTCCACTGATCTTCATGCCCTGCAAAAATAGATGATCAATCAGTGCATGATCCTCTAGAGAGAGTAATGTATCCTCTTACCGGACAGTACTTGATCTGGTAGCGATCGATCGGCTCCCCGTTGTCGGCGGGCACTCCCCAGCGCAGCTCAAAGTGATCCGAGTAGGGCGACACGACGACGGGCTCCTCCTTGTCGTGCTGGACGGGATTGTGCAGGGGCTTGGGTTCCTCAGGGGCAGAGCGACGGGGCGTGGACTGCTTTTGGTTGACGCCCCAGTTGCCGAGTCCCACCTGGTTCCTGGCTGCAAAACGGAAGCTGTACTCGGTCTGGGGACGCAGACCCTCGACAATATACGGGGAATCGGGGGACCAGCTTCGGTTGTATGCCGTGGACCAGTCGGGGTTGAGGGCCTCCTTGTACTGCACGCTGAAGGCCAGGATAGGCAGACCCAGTTCGGTGGGGGGGCCACGAATGTCAAAGGTTATGGTAGTGGCCGTCAGCTGGCGCGGCACCGCCGCCGATACGAACTCCGGCACTCGGGCCTCCTTCAGCTGCATGTCGTGCTCGGCGGTGCCGTGAATGTTGGTCGCAATGCACTTGTAGGCAGAGTAGTACTGACGGGTCACGGGATGGACGATGAGGTCGCTGCGGGGTCCGGTGCCGACGATCTTGAGGTTCGTGTCGTACAGCTCCTTGATCTTGCGGCCATTCCAGTGCCACTCGATGGTGGCGTTCGGGATGCCCATGGCCAGGCAGCTGAGGTTCGCCTTGCGCTGGTCCCACGTGAACACCGGCGGCAGGTCCTTCATCTGGCTAAAGTCCGGTCCAAACTCCACCGTGATGTGTCCCGTTTTGTAGGCATCGGCTCCCTTGTTCCTTGCAATGCACTGATACAGGCCGTCGTCCGTCCTCTCCGCGTTGGCAATGCGCAGGGTGCCAGAGCTTTCGCCGCGATCCTCGTCGAAGTATCGCTCCAAAACAATCCGTTCATCGTCGACCTGGACTCCGGGCGAGTACTCCTCCTGGGTGCCCCAACGGCGGAAGGTAATGGCCGGTGCGGGACGTCCCTTGGACCGACAGGTAATGGCAATCTCCTTGGTCCTGCCGCCAGTCACGTTGTACAGTTCATAGATGGCAGGGCGCACCAGGACATTCAGCTTTGTCTTCTGATCCACAACACCAGCCTTGTTCTTGGCCAGACAGGTGTAGGTTCCGTAGTCGTCTTCCCGCACTGAATTGATCGTAACCAGACCTGTCTGTGGGTTCACTTGGAAGCGATCGGCGGTGGCCACATTCAGCTGTGTAGCATCCCGGATCCAGCTGATCTCCGGCACTGGCTTCCCGGTGGCTGTGCAATTGGCAGCGAAGGGTTTTCCCTCGATGGCCTCCAGGGTTGGCGGCAGATGGACAATCACCGGCTGGATGAAGACCTCCACGCGAATGGTACGCTCCAGCAGCTCTCCCGTATCGATGACAGCCGCCCGGCACGTGTAGATACCCTCGTCCGACTCCTGAACATCATGGATGAGCAGGCCATGGGTCTGTACCACATATTTGTCACCAGTGCGAATCTACAAGGAATCAAAGGATTAGTTATGATGTGGAAAGGGGTCCCCCCTTTTACTTACTGGATCTCCGTTGCGTAGCCAGTCAATAGTCGGATTGGGATCAGCCTTCACCTCGCACATGACCACGTAATCTTGGCCCAATGTCGGATATTGATTTTCTGGGGCATTTGTCCAGGTAATGGCAACTGTAAAGCAAAATGAGAGGGGGAGAGAACTCGTTAGATCTTGAAGGAGAAGGAGCAGAAACAATGGGGCGTTCACGTACAAATTCCTGTGGAAAAGGTGTGCGAAAATTGTTTGATTTTTTCTGGCATTTACACAGCGAAAAAGCACACAAGAGAGTGAGTCTTCAGACTAGAAAATACCCCCTAATTTACGTGGGAAAACAAAAACAGAATGTAACTATTTTCCTAAGAAATTAATCTGCCAAAAAAATGGTAGACTAGGCCACAAATAAAGTTTATTATTTTACCATTTGTAATGATAGTTCAATCAACCGATCGATGGTAAGAGATTCGATATGTATAGACTGTAGCTGTTTTATCGGTTAAGCTTACGTAGGGACGGGATTACACCGCAGTATTTTACCCATTTGTCTCAGATGTCCGATTTTATTCACGACAAGAACTGGTTACGATTTGTCCCTTTGCCAGGGGTGTACATCTTGTGCGATCCATTTCGGCTCCAGCTTTTCCTAGCTCCAAAGCTTTCCAACACGTAGAGAATTTTTTTAGGGAAAGACATGTAGTGAGAGTGAGAGACAAATAGTGCCGTGCTTCAGGTATTCGGCTGATAGCCGGGATCCGTGCTTAGAGACGACTGCGAACACTAATTTTGGGTTTAGGCTATCAGGCTATCCCTCTTTTCGTAGAAAGTATAGTAAAGTCTAATGTCATAACAGCTTTAAGATTAAGAGGTATGGAAAGTGTAAGGAAGGCGCCTCTCTGTTGACAATCCAAGCGGAGGATGTAGAGGAGCAGGAGGAGCCTGCATGTGGCGTATATGTAATATAATTTTAAACAAACTGTCAGGCACATAAAAGCAATCCAAGCGGCATCCAGCGCCAAAGCCAAGACATGTGCGCGACAAATCCTCAAGCAGAAAAGCAGCGCACCCCCGCTCCGCTCCACTGCTTGCCACAGCCACTGCTTGCTTTAAGGGTCGGGTCAGTAGTCTCGTCCCTAACGAGCTGCTGCTGGTCGACAAAGACTTGGACTTGTACTTGGACTTGGACTCAGACTTGGCATCGGTTTGTGATTCCTGGGGTCCTGCCAATAAATCTCCACTGCAGTAGCAGTAGCAGCAGCAGAGAGAGATGACTTGGAAATTGAAAATGGGTGGAAAAACGAGCAAAAAGAAAAAGAAGGAATTGCAAAAAGCTGAAATTCCTAAATCAAATACTTGCCACACAATCCAAAGCACAAACACAAATAGTAGTAGACGCCGCACAGCAGTGTGGCAGAGGCAGCAGTAGAGGGAGAGGCAGAGGCAGAGGAAGAGTCCAGAGTAGAGTCGGAGTCGGAGTCGGACTCGAGGCGTGAAGCGGAAGATTTTTCTGGGGCCGAGAGTTGTTTAGTTTAATGCGGAGAAAAACATAATCAGAGAGGGGCTCTGGGGGGCTCTTCAACCTCAAAGGCAACCTCAATACAATCTAAAAAGCACAGTTGTGCTTAACAGGTACAGTTGAGCTCAAAGGCTGAGACAGATAAGAGTAAATCCAGGGCTAGGAGGTCGCTCCTAATGGATCGCCATTGCATTAGAATACAATTTTACATTCAAAGCGGAAATTGTGGAAATCATTCTTTGTTCTCCATCACCATCTTCTTGCCGTTGTCCCTGTCTGGGTGCTTCGATTTCCAACATGTGTATGGTCCCCAAATATTTACAGTTTGTTTATAAATCAGTGTAATAACAAGCCATCTCAATCGCTCTGCTCTGCTCTGCCCTGTCTGCCTGTCCTTCTCTCTGGCACACTCTGTCTGCTGACTGTCAAGCACAAACATGCACAGAGACATGCTCGGACATGCACCCATGGAAGTCCGGTATTCGGCTTGGCCAGAGGGGGAGAGAGAGGGAAAGCCAAAGCAGAAGCCAAAATAACGGAAAGTTGTGTTAAAAACATTTTCTATTTGCAATTTTTTATTGGCAGTGTCTGGTTCTACACATATGTACATATGTATGTACATGCATACATACATATATTGTATGTACTGTGTACGGCGGCAGCTCCTTATCCCCCATGGCATCCTTATCCCAGACAACTGCTTACAGAGGGAACAGAAGCAGCCGCAACAACAACAGGAACAGCAACAGCAGCAGAAGCGTATGTATACTCGTATTCGTATTCGTAACCAGAAGAACCAGAAGGAAGGATCGAGCTCTGGTGAGTTGATACTTTTTTGATACGCTTAGATACATCGCAAAGATCGCAAGGGTATCCGAACGAAGCGGAAATAAGAGTCTCGCTTCATACGGCAGCTCACATCGGTCATAGAATAGATGCACTGCCTTACAGGTATCTACAGTTTCATGACCAAGGGACACTTGTATCGCCCGTCATGCGGCAACAATCATTGGAGTGCCAAGGAGAGTGGCTTCGTGTGAAAGTGACTTCGAAGGAAGTTTCCTTGACGAATGCATAGATCTCCAGTAGACCACCGATGGCATTTCTCTTCCTGTATTCATTATACCCTCTTTCGAAAAAGGCTAGCCAAAACTTTCTGCTGCTGTCAGCTCACTTCACTTCTCTCCTTCTCTTTCTCGTTCTGTTCTTTACAAATTCTATCTTTTTCCTGCCTGCATGCTGCCTGGCTGCCGCATTGTCGTAGCGTGTGAGATTTTGTTGTTCAAACACTTTTCGCTGGCTCTGGCGTTTCACACACACACACACACACACACATACACATATCCCCACCAGGAGCAGGAAAAAAAGATGAACTAGTTTACGATTTCATTATTAGTTTGAACAAGGAGACAAGCAAATGCAGGGGACCAGAGCCAGAGTTTGAGTTTGAGCTGGGTTCCTGGTTGTAGGATCCTAAAGATGCCGCCGCGGCCATGGTCAAACATCAGATATCACAACTTATTGAAAAAGTTGCAGCAGCAGCAACTTATTACAACAAAATACTACAGAGAGGGGGGAGCACGGAGACACAATTGCAACAGTAAAACAGAGTCTTGGTGGTTGGGTACAGAAGAGGAGCTTTAAACTTGTGGCACTTAAAGATGACAGATGACGGCAGCTCTCAATCTCTTCTACCAATTGTCGAATGATTAAAGCGCTTAAAGACTCTTTAATCATGATAACAAACATGTGCTTAGGTCAAACTAATCACGGAACATATTGCAATGCAATAGAGCAATGCGATACACAAATTCCTGAATAAACAAAAGCCAATAGAAAGGAAAAACACTTCGGAGTCGACAAATAATTGAGACATACAGCTGAATGAACAGGAAGACAATTCTGCACATTGTGCCAGTCATTTGTGCATTGAGGCATCCTTCGATAAGTCGTAGAAAACACACAAACTTTCTTCTTAATGTCTGCAATCAAGATGATTAGTGTCAATTACATTGACCGCCAATGCCAATACAATGCAAGGGCCAAAAGGATTCCAGCAATTATCGGTTCCGAGTATCGATAGAAGTGTATAAATATTAATTAATGCTTTCTCTCACTCTCTGTCTCTGAAATGCTCGTCTAATGCGCTTTAAATGCCTTCACAAATGGAATGCTAGTCAAGTGTCTGACAGAATGGAATGGAATCTGAAGGCGCTACTGTTTCTTGTGTGCGTCTGCTTCTGGCGGAAGTTCTGTGCGTTCCGAGGAATTATGAAATTTATGAAACGCATAAATATTGAAATATTAAGCTGTGACTGTGCCACAAACAATGATATGTAAATATGCCACTGCGTCTGTCCCTGGCTCTCATGCTCTCATGCATGTTGGCTTTTCATAGGAAAAGTAAATCTTGCAATTTGCCTACTGCTTTGCATGCAGCCACCTACGAGGAGAAGTACGAGTAGTATCTCTTCGTGTCGTGTCCCTGGCTGCTTATTTGCTTAACTAAATGCAACTTCTGAGTTGTCAACACAATGCCAGTGAGGCAGGCGGTGCGGTAGTGGCAGTGGTAGTGGTTTGAGCCTCCCTCTGATTCTGATTCCTCTTCATGTACTCGTATCTGGTGTTGATAACTAACTGCTGTTGAGTTTTGTATTTGAAAGCTGGTCGAGTCGGTTGCACGTTGCACGTTGAATGTTGAGCATCGAAGGGGAGGACAGGAGACAGAAAAGCGGCTGATGACTGGGGCTTACCACAGGCTTAACATGGAAGATTGCAGCTCGGAAGCAGCCGCTCTTTAAATTTTGTGAACGACAGACGACACTCACCACTCGAGACACAAGGCAACATCAAACGCGCACAACAACAGAAACACGCCTTGACCAACAACTCATTTAAAAGTATGCAAAAAAAGACCACTACTCATTGATTAAGGCTTTAGGTATGGACATGCGACTGTACCACGGCCTGTTGCTGGCATTTCCCAGCACTGGAACAGATCCTTTGTTTAAGAGACTGACAATTATTCCTCGACCAAAACTGATTGTCGCTATAGACAGGGGCTGAACCTAGGCGTTTCCTGTGACTTTCCAACATTGGAAATAATCAAATTCTAAACTTCTGTCTACATACCACCCATACCTTTCATTTGTCAACAGAAGATGAGACAGAATGACCCACACTGACTATGCATGCGTTACCATTCGTCAACCAACACTGATAGCCACCATATTTGTAGACTGGGACTGTACCATTGGCACCACCTACTCCTCGAAAGAGTGCCTATAGGAACGGATCTGGGAATTTGTACAAATTTTAGAGCCCTGCCTGCACACCTTATCCCCGTGGGCTATACCACGTAATGTGTGCCCTGGCATTTGTCAACACTGGTGTCAATGGTGCCCACAGATCTACCCCGTCATTCAACCATTGGACAAACCCGAAATCAAACAAAAGGCCGTACTCGATTGCGACATCGAACTGGAGAGTGTGAAGAGGGGAGATTGGAGCGAGTGTGGAGAGGAGAGGAGGATGATGGCAGGAAAGGAGTGCCCATATCAGGCACAAGTTGTTGCGAAGCAAAATATTTGATTTCATTTCAAACGCAGCAACAACCTGGTACTGTTCAACCGCTCAACGAGAGGTTTGCCAGGACAGGGCAGCGGCAGCAGTTTCTCACATATCACGAACAGACAAAGTGGTTCCACAGGACCAGGGAGCCTAAATTGCTTAGAAAAATCAATCTCGTAAAAGTTTTTTGAGCTGGAGCTTGCACGGTGGAGCACGGCACTGCCACCGCTTATGTGCACTCGACTATCCATTCCGTTCTTCCCAAAAAGGGGGGATTCCATGGCTCGCTCTGGCAGAAGGTGTGTGCGTGTCGTGTCCTGCTTATTGGGGAACGTGTTGTTGCCTTCATTCCTGTGTGTTTGTGTGTGTGTGTGTGTGTGGATAGCTGCTCGATTGCTTTGAGCTGGACGCATCCATTTTGTTTTATATATGTCCGTTGCACTCCTCTCCCTCGTTTTCCTCTGTTGTAATGAAATCCTAGCGAAACTGTAATTTCTTACTGCTGGCAATGCCGCACTTGCTTGGCACTGCACTGCATTGGACTGCAGACTGTACTTCAAACTGGTGGCTGTAGATGGGACCGTGTGCTGGGGACACAAATTGCTAACAAGATAAATGAATCGTGTGGCAGGCACTGAGGAGGAATCACGTTGAACGGCAATTACTCTCAGTTTCAGTAACCAGGCGGGTTCGCCAATCAAAATGGTGACAAGTCAAGCATGACAACAGCCAGTATCAAAGTAATGACTGAATCTCGTTCTTCAATAGGGGCGGAGCGGAGGCTAAGGAAAAGTATATGTTACTTTATCCAAACATTTCCATTAGGCGATCGAAGATTATTATACATATATTACAACAAATATCTCACAATCGGAGGATGCCTCCTTGAGAACATTGAACGTTTGTCGGTTTCCAGCTGGGATCCGAGTTTAACCAGCTTTGAATGGATGTCCATTGTGGATCATGGTGGTGAGTCATCGTTCCATTTCTATCTTGTTTTTCTATCGACAACTGACAGGCACAGTCCTATAGCTACGATTTTCCTCTAAGCTGTTTTAATATAGACAGATTCTGCTGTTCTATTTTCTCTGTTCAAGTGTTGAAAAATGCAAGAAGCATTCCATGGTACAGTCCCTTTCATAACTGCTATCAGGTTCTGCTTTTTGATAGAAATTGGGAAATTACATTTGACTGAAGTACAGTACCGCCCTACAGTACTACAATACTACAGTACACCATTCAAAATACTTACCATCCAAAAGAATCAACAACAACCAAAAGCACAAAGGACAATAACACTCATAGTAATGATAACGGTAATGATAATGCGAATGCGAATCATCATTATCGTTTGCCTGAGAGAAGAGAGATATTCGGTGCGGAAAGAAGGCGGGGAGGAAGGCAAGGCAAGGAGGAAGAGAAGAAGGACTCACCATAAGTTGTAATTGTGACGCTCGTCTCGAGAATTTCGGTATTTGCATAGGACGCAGTGCAGTAGTACTTGCCGCCCATCTCCACCGTCAGCGAGGAAATCATCAGGGCGAGGCTCTCGCCGGGCAGCGTCTCCGTGTACATTGGTGGCTGGTTCCGTCCCGTTCTGTGGATAGGTGGATGGGGGAGGAAACGGATGAGCTTTTTTTTTTGGAATCTTACATTAGAGAGTGTATTAGTAACAGAACAATATGCATTTCAAATGGTAGAACAGTACGAGTATAAGTACATGTACATATGTATGCTTTCGGAGCGGGGAGCAAAATTATTATTTTTATGCACAATGATTATAAAGATGTGGGGGACTGTGTGCCTGTGGGGCTGTGTGGCTGCGTGTTAGTCCTACACTTTCCACTTCTTTTCCTCTCAATTTGCATGCCTTTTCCCCACACAAATGTGCTACGCATTTTTTCCATTTCCCCATTTCCCTTTTTCTCCATACGAATATAAATATATTTTCTCGCATTTTCCACCAAATTTGCCAGCTAAATGGGAAAATTCCTTTGGCTTTTCATTGTGTGCTCGTGTATGTGTGTGTGTGTGTGTGTGCGCCGCAAGCATGAGGTCACCGTCACTCGGTGGCTCGTGGCTTTTCGCTCTGTTTTTCTCTGTGTGTGTGTGTGCCACCTTTTTGTTGCAAGCATCAGGCAATAGCATGATCCAAGTAATTGGATGATTCTGGTTTTTCTCAGTTTGAGCATTTCTAAGTATTATTTTAAATTCAATTATATTTCTCTTTTAATGGAATAACCGTTTTCTAACCGTTTCATCACCGCTTAACGATTCTTTTTTCGAACCCATTTACAGCTTTTGCCCCTGACAATTTTATAAGCATGTCCGAAACCCTTTTCATAACCGATTCTGCCAGTTAAGTTTGGATGGCTTTATAAAACTGGAATCTCCCATTCAACTCCATTCCATCCCATTCCACTTCCCCCTTTACCAGGACTGCTGGCCATGGGGAAAATTTCACGCCTCTGCCTTTCATTTCCATGCGATTTGTGCACGAATTTGTGTACAGTAAATCGCATAAAGCCAACAAATTATGGCTGAAACGAACGTGGAGCATGGAACGAACCCCCCAGACGGCTGTCCCTAGAACTGCTGTTGCTGCCTGCCCATTTGCCCATTGAGCAGCTCACGTACTAATTAATTAAAAAAGTTTCCATTGGGCTCCCCCGAAACTAAATATGCATAGAGAAAGAGTAGAAAAGCAGAGAGAGAGAGAGAGAGAGAGAGAGAGAGCGAGAGAGAGAGAGAGAGAGAGCGAGTGGAAGGAGAGAGTAGTTATTATTATGATTATTATGAGAGTGGGCAAAACAAAAACGAGAACTGAAACGAGAACTGAAACGGAAACGGAAATGAACGCAACGATAGCAAATGTACACAGCAGCAGCAGCAGCTGGAGTAGCGGCAGCAGCAGCAGCAGAAACCAGAAGTAGTAGGGAAAGCCTGCCCAGCCGGCATTGAAATGGACTATACCCTTGAAGATATATCATTTTGCAGATGATAAAGTTATCCCCAAACAGCCCTAACCGCCAGCCAGAAGACGCGCTCCGTGCAGCAGCGACCAACGCTGTAAAAAGATCTTTCATTGCGGGTCCACACTTTTGTGGGTGAAGAAATCGAAACCCAGATCGAAATCGTGTATTTTGTTGCGCATCCGTGTCACTTTGCGAGCCACTTGATGATGGCTAAACAGGTATCCTGTGACGTAATCCTACAATAACATAAGGATCGACACCACTGGAGAAAGCGCCCGTCGGCGATTGTCTGGAAATCCCTTGAGGTTCCAGTGCATTGCAATATAATCATAAATAATCTCTGCTCGAGTCCTTCGTCCAGGGTATGCAAAAGACAGGAGGATTCGGCCTCCAGATGAAGAAGAAAATTCAGAAATAACTTTCCGACTTGGGGGCTAAAAGGCAGCTGGCGGAGGGACAAGGAAGCAGGGGTAAGACTGTAGGAGGCAGTGTACATATTGCGAATGGATTGCAATCCATGGAATAACCGTAAAGTCAACGCACGTTCCTTCCCCTCTCCCCAGCTCTGTCAAAATATCCTTCCGGCCCGTCCCCCGTCCACCGTCCCACGTCCCACGTCCCCCAAGCCCCATCCTTTTACGGATTTCAATTTTTTGACAGTCGTCGTCATCATCAACATCAGCCTCCTGCCAGCCTCCTCCATTTCTTCAGCTATTCCTTCTTCTATTTTTCTCCCTCCTTTTGTTTTTACGAATGTAATTGGTTTTATATATTGAACGAATACATTTGTGTGCGAGTGTTTTTGTGTGTGTCTGTGTGTGTGTTTGTGCGGGGGATTATCGGTACGGGTATGGGTACGGTTACGGCAGTGGAATATGGTATCCGGAATACGGAATATACGGAGTGGAGGCACAACCTGCGTTCGATTTGCGTTTCGTCCAATTGTTGCCAGAAAAATTCCGACAAAAAAATACGTATGGCATGCGGGGTATTTGTTTGCCTTACAAACACACACATCCACAAACAACAATCGTACACACACAGAGACGCAGATGTGCGTGTGCGGTGCGGTGCATAGAAAACGTCGGCGCTGCCTGCGCCCCGAAAATTATGCTAACAAAAGTTGTCGGAGAGGCGCATACAAAAGAAAAGCACGAGCCAAACAATGGTATCCATCGATTGGAGTCTCGAAGAGGGATACCCTGTACTTAGACACATTTATTTGGTGAAGAAGAAGTTGGAAGAAAGAAATGAGTCGAAGGGAGAAAGAAACCCAAAAGAAGGTACTTGAATTTGTATGTATATTTCACGTGTTATGGCTTTAGCTCAATAGAGTCCACAAAATGCAGTTTCTAGAGAGAGAATTTTCTTCGATGACGGGGTATCAACACGGTCAGGACTCCTGCGCTGGGCAAAAACGCAGCGACAGCGTTGCCGATAAGAAAGGAAAGGGGATCGAGAGGGGCAAGGGATGGAAGTGCGGTTCCAAGCGGAAGAAGACATTGTGCAGAAAAAATTTCGCTGCATATTTGCGTTCGGATTTTTAATATTGCGCCAAGCAATGCACACACACAAACACGCACACAAATGCAACACACACACACACACAAAGAAAAGAGAAGGCAAAAAAAAAGAGCCGCAACAAGAGCAACAAAAGAGGGAGAGAGAAAGTGGGAGGGAGAGTGGGAGAGAGGGAGTGAGAGAGAGTCGTTAAATCAAAAATTTTGCTGTCTTTATTTTCTTTTTGTGGTTGATTGTCTCTTGGGTACATCATTGTGGTGCTCTCGCTCGCACACACACACCATCTCCCTCCCTCTTTTTATATCACCCTATTGGCGCCTTGGGGACTCTCCTTTTTTTATTGCATTTCTTTTGGCCGTTAGATGCGCATCAAGATGGCGCTTTTGTCGTTGTTTCTGCTGCGATTGTCGCTGTTATTGAATCCCGGAATGAGCCGCCATGGAGCAGGAGTCGTGATTCAAGGAGTCGCGAGTCAGCTGCAGGGATTCACATGTATTCAATGTACTCCCACATCTGCCACAATCTGCGCCAGCAGTTGGTGCAACATTTATGCTTCATCTGTTATGCTCTCTGATCTTCTGACACGGACAATGGCTTCCACGCGCTCACAATCCATAGAGGGAGTGATTCATTTCAAAGTACACTGAACAGAGAAACTATCTTCTCCTGCTGCTCCCCTTCTCCTCTCTTTTTTCCAATGGCAATCCTCTCGCAGGGATCCATCTCTTCAACTTTTGGGAAGTACTCTCCCTAGTCAAGTGTCCACCAAATCTAGTCCGCAGGGATGCAATCAGAGACCATTTCAAAAACTTACGATCTCTATTTCGCTGCCACTTCCCTTCATGCCACTACACAAATCACTTGCACAGTTCAAAGCCCTGATCTACTACTACCATGCTTTGCAGCTGGATGCATGCCCCCAAATGCCAGTCTCCGCAAAGCAGCAGCAGAAGCATCAGCAGAAGCAGCAACAGCAGCATTTGAGCGGCGGCAAAAAGCCCCCAAAAATGCGGACAATGCCCGGCCGCAGAACTATGCCGAACTTAATCGTTTTAATTAACTCGAGGAGGGGGAAAAAACAACGCCCCTGCCGACCCGGAAGAGGGGGTTTCTGGCGAAACCCCGTTGGGTTTTTGGCAGCTTAATTTCATTTCGCGCCTGCAAATGGGCAATGCAGCAAACGGTGCGTACTGTAAAGAGTGGGCTAGTGTGTGTGGGCGTGGCATCGCCACCAAAAAAAACCAGCAGTCTAAAACCCAAACCAAATAACAAAAGAAGTAAAGTGTGTCCAGCACTCGAAAGGGGCAATACCCTAGGAATAACCCATGGAATCAGGGAAAGTACCGCTTAAACAAAGGCTACTATTGTGTCCGTTTTTGGATCAGAATTGAGAAGAAAGTTATCTCTAAATTATGTTCTACGACGATCGAAAGAGAAGAACCTTTGCTTCAACGATTATCGGATAAATTTGAGAGGAGGTTTGAAGCACAAGAAAGTTATCCATGATATATGTTCTTTGAGGATCCTGCTCACACATTGAAAAAGAAAGATCTTTGCTTCAACGATTCCTGATCCTTTGGGTTCTAGCTCTATCAAAATAAAAGGGTATCCCAAAAGAAGAGGGAATAATCCCCTCCATAGAGTACATGTCATCAACAGGAACAAGGGATAGACAGAGAGAGAGAGAAAAAAAATGGGTTCACGCGAGTGCGTGTGTGATATCCGATGTCTGATGGTATGTGATGTGGATGCCAGGCTTTCCAGCATAATTTCCATCCAGCAACCGATAAACACACACACACACAAACATACAGAAAATTGTAGGTAGTACGCGCAAACCCCTAAAAATGCTGTGGAAATGGCTGGCTGGAAATAGGACCAAAAAATTATACAAAATGTTTTTTGGGCCAAAGCCAAACATGAAATTTTGCACTCGCCCAAGTTTTGCTTCTCCTTCTGTGAACTTCTGAACCTCTGAGGCTCTAAAGAGGGAAACGAGGTTAATTGGCACGCAATCGTGGGGTGGATACCCCCGCGGGGGCTCGTCCTTTTCCAAGTGGGAAGGAAGGGACTGAGAGCTAAGCATTGGCTGGGTCAGGTGTCGACCTCGTCTCGCACCAGACCCCACCCCACCCATTTCGGGGCCAGTCGGTAGGCAAATTAATTAACACGATTTCGCTTTTCACACGCACACCTCCCATCACTCGGAGTCGGATCACTCTTTCCAAGTCCGGATCTGAATATATCGCCAAAGAATTCCCATTCGCATTTTCCACAGCATTTTCCTCTTTCGCATTTCCCTTGGCCTCTGTCTGATATGTTTCCCAGGAGCCTAGAAAAAGAAAAGCTTTCATTTGGATTCCTTGATTGATTTCGCCGGAAAATGCAATTTTCCGTAATGTCTTTTGGGGCAATGGTGAGTTTTTTGCAATTGGAAGATTGCATTCATTGTTCTCATTTTGTTTGGACACTGACTGAAGTTTTTTTCCCCGATTAGCTGACAACGCTAAGTCTCAGTTCTCTTTGCGATGACTGTTCCTTGATATCTCTTGTTTTTCAGCTGCATCCATAGGTTTCTCTTTTTTATGTCACACACAACTGAACCTTCAGCCAGATACCGAAAACTGGCTGGCAACTCTCATTCCACACACAACTGTACCTTCTTCGGCCAGAACTCTGGCAGCCCTGACTAAGCGAGAGCATGCCGCAGGGCTGCCACACCACACATTTCTTAAACATTAGTGGATGAGGTGGGGTTAGTACAACAGCTAATTGAATGGAATCGCATGAGGAGAGCAAGCCATCAGCACGAGCTGATGGCAAAGGATATGAGGCGGGAGGATTGATGTGTGTTTGTGTGTGTGTCGAAGGTTGGATGTCAAATGCCCGCGCAAAATGCATTTCTCTCCGTATAGCAAAATGAGTTAACAACAAATCAAATCCAAGTTAAACAATTAATCATGCCACAAAAATATAAGAACATCAACAAGAGAGCAGCAGCGGGTCTACGAGGGGGAAGACTTCGATAGACACCGAAGATGCCATCCAAAATACCCTTGCAGAATCGAAAATGCTGTAGAACGGAGGGGAATCCGCTAAGAACGGACTTCCAATGGAAGGATACATGCATTCGACTACAATCTTCGGTGTGTACTGTACTCTTTTGGGCCTTATTTGTTCATTTTTCATTCATTTTTCTGCTAGGGTATTGGATTTATATTTAGGGTTTAGGGCTCTTTGTTCTTTTCTTCAAGACCTTTTGGTTACTGCGGAGTTTTTAATCTTGCAATTACTCTGAATACTGGTTGCAGTTACTGTTGCAGTTACTGTTACTTTTACTGTTACTGGGGTGGTTACTTTTAACAGTCACTGTGGCACTGTTTGCTATGAAATGTTGTTGTATGTCGCGACTTTCACTTACGCTTTTCTTCTATTCCCCTTGGAATCGTACAGTGGATCATAATTGGGCCTACAATACGGGGTATACGGTATACGGATATATCAGTGTTTGGATTTAAGAGCACTCTGCACTTGAATGCACCCAAAAGAATAAACGAAGCGAATGATACTGAATATACATATGTATTTATGAATATTCGCAACTCCATTCGTAGATTCACTTTTTATTTATTGGCGAATAGAATATCCACTCTATTGGTCTCTAAATTTTGAGTGCATTCCTGCAGATTTCTACTTGGAAAGTGTCTGTGGTGGGTTGTGGGTTGTGGAGTGAACAGAAAACACCAAATAAAGAAACCACACACCAATATACAATATACATACGTACATATTTGTATGTATGTATGTATGTATGTCTGTGTTTGTTCTGTTTTCACACTTACGGCTTGGGCAGAATGGTGTTGTTCATGTTGTCCTTCCACTGCAGATCGGCCACCAAGGCTGGTTCTGGCACTGTTGGTCGGCAGGTGAGGATCAGGGACTTGCCCACAGGCTTGCGCTGGACCTCCTGCATCGGAAGGATCTCTAGACTAGGCACCAGATCCGCGTGGCTTAGCTCTGCAAATAGAGGAAAAGAGAAAGCAGAGTGTTAAAGTGGGACGGACGTTAAAGTGACTGCAAAATGGGGAGTGTGTGTGTTTTTTTTGTTTTTCTTCTACGCGAGTATCTGCTCTGTCGCTGTCGCTGTCTCTGTGTCTGTGGCCTTTTTTTCCACAGCTCATTTGCACAGGCGAGTAAATTTAAATTAATTTTAATTGCCTCTCTGCCGCGAACAAAGGCATGGGCGAGAGCGGTGGTGCGCCGCAGCAGGGGACTGTTGGGCGAGAGGGGGGACCTTTGTAATTTTCGCCTCCGCTCATTATGCTTATGTGCGGGTGTGTATCTGCATCTGTGTGAGTGTCAATTAAATGAAAAGCAAACTTCAATCGAAATTTCTATTGAAATTTAAGCGAAACTTTTGCTGAGACATTTTTATTCCCGAAAAATGTATGGAAATTTAAAATGAAATTTATACTGATTATAAAAAACCTCAAAAACTGTTGATGGTAATTTTCTTAGAATAATTACACTGTGATAGTTTTTTTAAAAAAAAAAAAAAGACATGACCAAACTCGACGGTTTCCCCCTATTTCGGGTCCTACGAATCGAACTGCATCATTAGTTTTTTGAGTTACAATCATGGTTTCATACAAAATTTTTTGTTGAAGTTTTTCATCCAAGTGGCCCATTGTAAGAGAAAGGCACATTTTTCTTCGGTCTCTAACTTTTGTAATGTTGACTTTTTTGGTAAACTTTCTTTGGCAAAGCTTCTCAGAATAAATCCGTCTTTAAGTTCTTAGAAGACTGTAAGCCCCAAAATCAATGTTTTGGGTGTCCTTATAGCCAATATGTCGAAGAAACTGAAATATAACCCATTTTTTTTAATGTTTTTTCCCTCACGTTTCGTCAATATTTTAATTTACCCTTTGATACTTATACATTAAGTGACATCTTGTAATAGTAAGAAACTTAAGCAAAGACAACGTTTTGAGCAAACTAACCATTAGAAAAAAAAACTTAAAAAAATTTGAATTTTTTAAAAAATCTACTCTAACTATGTTTGTGTGCTGTTTTATTTTTCTTGTATCTTTTAAGTGTTATTAATAAGTATCATAAATATTTAATATACACAATATTTAAAAATTGCCTGGAACTCCGTTATGACCGTTATAAACCATTGCTTAGGAGTGCACCAGTCTGAAGGTTGGAAAAAATATGTGGATGACATGTTAGACGCTTTTAAAGAAATAGGTGTGAATATGTCCTTAAAAATTCATTTCCTTCATCATCACAGGGACCGTTTTGAGCAGCAAGTTCCGACTGAATCCGATGAGCATGGAGAACGATTTCACCAAGTCGCCGCTCCCCTTGAGCATTGGTACAGCGGCAAAAAGCTTGACTCGTTGCTTGCTGATTTGTGTTGGACATTGGTAGATGTGTCTTATTAAATTTAATTTAAATATTGTGTACAAATTTATGATACTTATTAATAACACTTAAAAGATACAAGAAAAATAAAACAGCACACAAACATAGTTAGAGTAGATTTTTTAAAAAATTCAAATTTTTTTAAGTTTTTTTTTCTAATGGTTAGTTTGCTCAAAACGTTGTCTTTGCTTAAGTTTCTTACTATTACAAGATGTCACTTAATGTATAAGTATCAAAGGGTAAATTAAAATATTGACGAAACGTGAGGGAAAAAACATTAAAAAAAATGGGTTATATTTCAGTTTCTTCGACATATTGGCTATAAGGACACCCAAAACATTGATTTTGGGGCTTACAGTCTTCTAAGAACTTAAAGACGGATTTATTCTGAGAAGCTTTGCCAAAGAAAGTTTACCAAAAAAGTCAACATTACAAAAGTTAGAGACCGAAGAAAAATGTGCCTTTCTCTTACAATGGGCCACTTGGATGAAAAACTTCAACAAAAAATTTTGTATGAAACCATGATTGTAACTCAAAAAACTAATGATGCAGTTCGATTCGTAGGACCCGAAATAGGGGGAAACCGTCGAGTTTGGTCATGTCTTTTTTTTTGACTATCACAGTGTTATCTAACAGTATCTAAAATACTTTGATTTGCGGCTTTTCCATTCAGTTTTCCCCATCATCAGTCTATCGTTAATTTTAACAATCATGAATCATTTCTCCTCCAATTTTTCCCCTCCCCGTAGGTGTACTCCCATCAATTGGCTTCTCCTCCACTTTCTTGAGAGCATTTTTTGTCCCTCTCTCCTTCGGGGAGAGGAGACAGCTACACAGCTACACAGCTACACAGCTTTTGTCGAGCTACTCACAAAAGTTGCTCCAGCGCCATCCTCCGCGCAGCTGAAAAGTTGGCCATTGTTCATCTAGCTAATTACCGACAATTAAACGCTCATGAAACCCCTTTGTAACGGGGTCACACAATGGCCAAAAAGACGAGGAGACACAAGCGGAGAGGCAGGGGCAGGGGCATGCAGCCGCTCCTAAAACTTAAATCCACTGCAAAAGTTTGATCCCCCGTCTTCTGCAACATTTTCCTTTTCATTTTCATTACAATTAAAAGCCTTTTGGCCATTTTCTTTGACATTTTATTGGACACTCTCACAGTTGACTTGGCAGAAAGGCAGCAGGCAGCAAGCAGCAAGAAGGCAGTGAAAAGAAAGCCAGGCAGGAGGGCAGACAGGAGCTTGGCCAAGTTCAAGTTAAGCAGCCAAGAAGAACCTTAATGGCTAATGTCCGCACATTTGTTCAGCATTTTATGGTTCGGTCAACATTTGGCCAGAGCTTAAAGTGCAGGGATGCCCAAGGGCGGGGTTTCCGGGGCGTAATATTCCCACCAGCTGGGATCAGGCTTTCTTTTCGGTGGGGCAGCCAGTGCTCTAGAGGATTGTGCATTGCAATGGGTATACTGGACTTTGCCCGATACCACGCTTCAGAATGGAGTTGCTAACTGGTTTTCCTTTGGGCCTTATCCTTTTTGCACATTATCTACTTCTGCGATGTCTCCCCAGGACTATATCAAACATAAATTAGCTGCAAGATCCGTTTTCCTCGAGTACCAGGTATCCTGCGGTCGTTTCTGCTCATTTTTTGTCGGGGGTTTTTTGGTGTGTTTGTCAAGCCGCAAGTGCCGCAGTGCACAGTCGAGTGCATAAATAATTTAATGTAAACGATGCCCCACACACACACAAGCACATCTGAGTGGTGGGGTGGGGGGATAGCGTAGTAAACAAATAACAGTGGGAGTGGGAGAGGGTGTTGGTGTAGCAGAGAGGAGGGGTGCATGCAACAGAGAGTGCATTAAACTGGCCCCGGGCTTCAGACCGCTACACCCATTGCTGGCTTCTCCGTCTCCATCTCCATCTATGGCTAGCATCTGCCGCGGCTCGGGCGAAATTAAATATGAGAAATTTATGCGACGTTGCCTTTTTGCATTGCAATTAATGCAAGGCAACAAAATGGCGCGCGCCCATCCCCACCCCCAAACCCACGAGCGGGAGCCCGAAAAAAAATGTGGGAATAATGCGCGCAATAAAAAGAGTGCGCCCGCACGCAAACGATGGGCCAACTGTCAAATGCTCTTCTTCGTTTAAGGCAAAGAGAAGAAAAAGCATCCAGTGTGTGCCTGGGAATATCTTTCATTTTACTCGATTCGGAATGATCCGCCAACTGATTGATAAAGCTGTTTGCTTATCGATTACATACGATTCCAGTCGATAATCTATCGGCGGTTGCATCTGTTGTTTCAGAATCGACTTTCACGATCGCTTCTTTGTAGCCATTACTCTTGTTCTGTCTTTCTCTGTCTGTATCGCCATTACACTTGCTCTCTCTCTCTCTCTCTCTCTCTCTCTTTCTCTCTGTTGCCATTACTCTTCCTGTCTGTCTTTCTCTATCTTTCGCCTCCCATTCGCTTTCTTCTGGACAATGAAAGGGCATTCAGCGATGCGCAGGCGCAGGCGGTGCTGGCGCCTTATGCTTAATTTATATTTATTTTATTTTAAATGCATGTTGCATAAATAAAGGCACTGGCGCACACACGCACACACACATGTGCACACATTATCTTTCTACCTCCTTTGAGCGCATCTTTTTTCCCCCTCCTCACCTCTCTTTCAGCTCCCCTGAGGACTGTTTTGTGTGGGTGTGTTGCTGTGTTGCGGTGTGTGTGTTGCCCTTCCGGACGCCGCATAAATAAACAAGCGGTTAAGAATTATCGCGAGGCTCAGAGGAACGCTCAAAAGAGACCAAAGAAAAGAGAGGGAGAGAGAGAGAGAGAGTGGGAGCACTCCACGATAACCAATGATGCTGTTTTTCACCGACGGTAACGATAACCTTTGACATTCGCAGTCTTTATACGAAGACACAACTATTCAGAGTTTGAAGGCAAAGAAAGAGCCGCCTTTGACCTGTGAAAGATCAGGGTTTTATCGGTTTTATAGGTGGATACCTCTGGATTTGGCTTGCTCGGGGAACACTCTCGCCGTTTTCCATAGCCATTTTACCAATGTTCCTGTCATTGGCATGCCTTTTTGTGTGTCGGTGAAAGTCCGATGACCATTATGTCGTCGTCGTCGTGTGTGCGAGGGCCAACTGCTGGCCGTAGTCCTTCCCTCAGCATCCCATTGCAATTAATTCATGACGCGCACAGAGCATATTGTTGAAAAACAATTAAAAACTGCACATTAAAGTGCCAATGGGTGGACAAATTAACACTCTCCCCAGCCTTTGCACACTTTTAAAGCTTTAAATGCAGCAAATGCATTTTGTTTTCCTGCTCTTTCCTGCCTTTATTGCCAGAGAGCGGGAGAGAGAGAGAGAGAGAGATAGAAATGAGAGAGAAGGAGAGTGCCGCGGCAAAAGTTAAAATTAATATTTGTTTGCTTAAAAGTTGGGTAGCTCTTTCGTTTCGTTTCGTTTTTTTGCTTTGCTTTTCTTTTGGCCAGACCAAAAAATTGTTGATTTATGTAATCCCAGGCACGCCCACACCCACACCTACACCCACGCCCTACCAGCCACCGCCTGCTATCCGCCCAAAAGTTAGTTTTTGAATTATGACTGCAAAATAGTTCCCACTCCAGCGACAAATAAAAAAAAAACAGCTTACGCTTACGGGCAAATATTGTCCAGCCTCCCGCTGCCTCTGCCTCTGCCTTTGCATCTGCATCTGTGTGGCATGCCGCCCCCATTAGAGCGTGGGGCGTGCACAAGTGGCGTGTGCCCCAAGACCTGAGCCGCGTCCAAAAATAGACTTCAATCGCAAATCGAGAGCAGCCCAAATTTACTCTCAAGAGAGAACCAGAGAGACACGACGAAGTGAGAGATCAAAGGGAGCACTTGAGAGCATTGCCAGACTGAAAGGAGATCAATATTTGTGGCGCTACACTGCAAGGAAAGCGGCGAGAGAATACATGCAGAAAAGTACGACTTGTAAATCGGATTCCTGGTCGATCTCTCAGAAGCTGGGTGCCCGTAGAAGCGGCAGGAAAAACTCGAAGGGCAATGATAGATTGAAGCATTTGGATCCACAAATCAAACTACCATTAGGGTGTAATGCTGCTGAATACAATCAAAAATAGCTACTATTCCATGAAGACTCATTCGGAAAAGAGCAGTGTTGCATAGCAGCTTGACTGATAGTGCTGGAAAGCGCGTGTGCATTGCGGTGAAGTGTGATGGATAGATTTTCGTTGTTCGTTGCAGTGTACTCTTGTCTCTCTCTCTCTCTCTCTCTGTCTGTCTCTGAGGCTTACCTTGAGGCAAAGGTTGGTTGCACGGATGGGTGGTCCATTCAAGGCCAAATTTATTTGCACAATAAAAACATAAAAGGGGCATCTCTGCCCGTTTGTAGCCTACATGTTCGGCATATTTGATGGAATTACCGTTAGACATGAATATACCTCTCTCCCTCTTTCCTGCTCTGCAGACAGTCCTCTCTCTCTGTCTCTCGCCCTCCTATCCACTGTTTGCAGTCGCTATAATATTTTCCCGTTATGTTTTCTTTCCTTCTCGCTCTCCCTCTCCCTCTATCTTGCGCTTTTGTTTCGCTCTTTCTTTCGGCTTTCGGCTGGCGCGTCTGTGCTGACATGTTGCATACTTTTGTGCGACGGCGGCGACAGGAAACTGGAACAGCCGCCGCCTCAAGTGGTTGCCCCACCACACCCGACCACCACACTGCATCGCTTTGGATGCCTTTTGAATTTTTAAATAGGCCAACGAGTGGATGGGGCGCGGTGGCACGACAAGAATGAGCAGACAGGCATTGACAATTTTACTTCGTTTTCCCCATACCCGCTCGTTACCCTCGAATACCCCGTACGGTATATTAGACTCGAAGGTAAACATATGGAGGTGTATTCCTCGAGCAGGTAATCGGTAGACTATAGATCACAGATGGTCATTCTCAAAATATTCAATTGGAATTCCCTTTAAAATATGATGATTAGATTAGAATACCAATTGCAATCCCTGCCGAAATGGCTTGCCATGCGGCAGCTCCCATCGGTCGATTGTCTTCGCTTGGTCCTGGAACCCCCTACCTGTTGCATTGTTGGTGCAGTCAATGTCCTGGTAAATCTATTCCCGAACATCGGAAAATGTACTTTCTTTGCTGTTAGCTCGTAAATATTTATGTTCAGGGGTATCCGTGTGGTCCCCATGCCATAGAATGCCATTCCTTTTTCGCTGGCTGTTCCTTTTCCTTTTGTGTCTTTGGGATTTGACTTGAAATTTTCGTCGTGTGCCACACTTCAAGGAACACTCAAGTGGCAAAGGGGCATACACTCTCCTTTTATGATTGTCGCACGGGCTGTGATTGTGTGGGTGCAGCATGTGGGTGCCGTGCCCCATCATGTCTGTCTGCCTGTCGGTCTGTCTGTCTGGGTGTGTGTGTCTGTGTGGTAATTGCTGCCATTTGCACGCTTCAGACGCCCCAATGCATGCAACGAGCGAGCAGGGCATGTGTGTGGCATGAATATGGTACATACATATGCACGTATCGACATACATAGATCGACTTTTATTTCGTTGTTAGAGATTCGCTGCCGTCCTTTTCTTCTTCACCAATTTGTGATCTAAACGACACTTTGGCTGACCTTCGAGGATCATCAGTTTTCGGGGGATAAATTACTGTCTAATTGGCACAAAAATGTGTTCTTTTGGTTTCGTTTCGTTTGTGGTTTTGCACTTGAAAAAGTCAGCGACCCAGAAACCCAGTGGCAAATTTTTCACCTCACCCTCAACCTCTCTGCCCCTGCCCCTGCCCGTGCCCCTGCCTCCACTCTTTCTGTGTTTCAGTCTTCTATTCAGTCGATTGCTAATACAAATGAGGTCATTATAAGAGCAGGAGAGAGAGAGGGCGACAGAGCGATAGAGATAGAGAATAATGGCAGCAGCCAAGTGGCGACAAAGTAGTTAAAGTTTTTATCTCTTTGTTACCCTACTGCCCCCTGTGCCCGCGCCGCGTGCACCGTGCCACTGCAGTTTCGGGGGAAAAACTATAAAATGGCAAATGAAAAGTTGATGAGCATTGAACAAGCAGCAGCGGAAAACACTGCTGGCAACTCAGAAGCAGCAGCAGCAGGAGCACCCAGCAACTGGTTGGGAAAACTCTTTTGCTGCTTTTGATGCTCGGAAAAACTGTTGAACTGCAGTCGGAAAAACTCTGCTAAGTAAGTACTTAGCACTTGAATGCACACACACACACACACACACACACACAACACACTTTCTTGGCGGATAACGCGGGGATTGGGTCGGAGGATTGGGGGATTTGGGGTTGTACAAAAGCCAGGAAAAGCCAAGAAAAGCGTGAAAAGGCGCCAAGTGACATGCCCCAGGGCACGTAATAAGGGGTTACAATTTGCTGTTTTTCGAAAGGGAAATGGGAATGGGCGGCCCCGCCCGGCCCGTCCCGGCCCGTTCCAACAACTTGTTTGGTTGAGTGCTAGAGTGTGCCCCCTTATAAGAGTCAATTTCATGGCTAATACTAGGTGGGAGAATGCAGAGCTAAGACACACTGTTCAAGAGAAATTGCGAAAACAGGGCTAAGAGTTTCTGTTTAAGGAAGGAAAATGAGCAGAAGAGTAGTATAAGAGTTTGGCAGGAGAAGAATGTAATTATGATATAAGAACAAGCACTGGAAAGGAATATCGGTCCTGGAGTGTCGGTATAAGAGCGAACATATAATACAAGAGCGCATATAAGAGAGTGATTATTATATTAGAGACCGAATGAGAGGGATCGAGAGCATTATGATACCAGAGCACGTATAAAAGAGTAAATAAATAATATAAGAACGGATAAGAGGATAATAAAGGAGGAAGAGTAGGCATAAGGGGAATTTATGATATGAAGTTACGTGTATTCAGACGTGAGAGCTCGTATAAGATCGGGATACATAATATAAGATGCAGATAATGCAGATTATATCTCACAGATTACAGCTATGACTGAAATATCCAACAAAGCATCCAAGCAATGTATGAAAGTGCGCTATTTGTATTTGAGATATACATATGTACATACATACAGTGGCTCAGAGCCAAAACCATGCAGTGTCAAATAAAAAGTTAAATTGGCTGCCATAAAGTTATTACACATTATTTTTCAAAAATTCCAATGACCGATGATGGGTATATACATTAGGCACCAAAACCAATATTTGACCCTTAAATACTGGGTTTTCCCCACCTGTTAGATCGTATTAAAACTTAAACTTTTTATTTGACACTGCATGGTTTTGGCTCTGAGCCACTGTGTGTATCGAAAGTGGCAATTCGTATAAGAGATCACCCACAAGTTCTACAGAGAACGCTAATAATATTAATAATTATAAGATTTGTAACCATATAACTCAAAAATGTGTTTCAATGGCGGCGCACATCCGGGATCCTCCGTCCGCCAGCACGAATTTCTTGGTTCGGTGAAAAGCCGGTGGAAAGCTGGAAAGCTGGAAAGCTGTCGCAAAGTTTTTCAATCACTGCGAATGAATCGGTGGCGGGTAGAGAGGGGGCAAGAGAGAGACACATTTCAGGTCACCTCTGCTGCGGTGGACCAACGTTTGATATTAAAAAGTCGCTGCACCGAACGAAAACAGAAATATGGCAGAGAACCTTGCGAGGACAGGATGGCAGGATGATGGCAGGATGGGAGTTGCAGTCAAGTATTAAGCGCCACGAAACTGAAAGTCGCCTTTCACACAAAAAAAGGAAAAAAAGCTACGAGTAAAGTGAAAAAACGTGGCAACGGCAACAGAAATTGCATATAGAAGTTGAGCTTATTATGTGCGTAAAACTTTGGCCGTCCTCGTCCTTAAACCCCAGCATCCTCGTCTGCATCCTCATGCTCATCCCCAGCCTTGTCCTCATTCTCATCCTCATCCGCATCCTGGTCGTCGTCGACGCTTGCTTTTAAGTTACTTTGCGTATTAAGTAAACTTCACTGATAAAGTTGCGCCGTGGGATAAAAGAAGAACTACCAGAAGAATCGCGAGAATACGATGGAAGGATGCGAGGAATACCCTGCTAGAATCATAGAAAGCCCTAAGTAGGTGAAAGATATCGAAGATACATATGTACATACATAAATAGGTAGATATGAGAACGAGGTAATTATAACACAAGCACGCAGGAATCTCAAACGAAATTAATAAATGAGATTGAGAATTCTGATGAGAACAACATTCATATGTATATGATGACATATGAAGCTTAAAAGCGTATTCGACAAACAGCAGGACTGATGCTGAGAACTGAAGAGTGTAGAAAGGGGAGGAGGACCTGCAAGAAGAGCCAGGGGTACCCCCATATTTAGGGGTAGTAGAAAGTGGTTTGCATCCAGAAAATGTACCTTTCACTGTTGCTCTTTCTCCCAGACATCACCTTCACATCCCGCTCTCTCTCCCCCTTCGTCTATACTTTTCTGACGCTTTTTTTTTCTCTCCACTCTCTTGATTCTCCTGTTCTCCTTTTGGTCTTTCGCTTCCATTTTATTTTCATTTTAAGTGCTGGAATATGTCTTGTTAAGTAAGCAGTTAGTTTTTTGGTGCCCCATGTTGTCCCTTCTCTGCCTGTGCCTCAGCCACACGCGCACACACACACACACACACAAAATGTTTCGCAAAGTGTTTCTCCTAGACCTGCCCCACAGAGCCCTTGGGGCAGGCCTATGCCATGCCACTTGGTTAGCGCAAGTTTCAACCGTCAAGGCAAAAGTTACAATGTTCACTCTCATTTTTTTCTCTTTTTGGTTCCTCCTCCCTGTACTTTCTCCACCTTCTTCTCACAATTTTTTTCTCTCTTTCTTTGGATTGACTATCTGAGTTTCTTTTTTGTGTATTGTGCCAAAAGTTTTGTTGCCTCTTATTTTTCTTTCGTTACTTTTTGTAGAAAACTTTAAACAAACCCAAAAAGTCAGCTTTTTCCGAGAATAAGGGACGAAAGTGGAATGGTTTCGAGGATAAGGGAGGCAAGGGGGCGGTCGAAAGCATTCCCCGACATAAGTAAGCCTAAGAAGTTGCCCGAATCGTTAGGATTAGGCGATGGGCCAAATGTAGGGGATTGGCTTGCGATAAGCTTGAAACGGTAAGTGCAACCGGTTAACCGGTTAACTGATGGCAGGGATTTGTGTGCGTGTGTTTGTCAAAAGTGCTCAAAGATCACAAAAGTGAGCCTCAAAAGTAAGTCGATTGCCAAATTCCAATCGTCAGTCGTGGTTTTCATCGACTACTTAACAATATATTCAAACAGCTGAGTTGCTGGCCTTGAAGGCCAATCCCAATTAACTCTCCTTCAATTATAGAACATTTTTCGATTACTTTTCGATAATATATAGATTTCCTGTCGATATAGACACACTGCTCAGCAATTCCAATGCTCCACTACTAAGCGATAGATTGTCAATGATGGATTTATTTTTAATTCTGGTTCCTATCATCTTATCTTAAGAAATTCCAATCTAATAGTGCACATTTATCGATTACTTATCGTAGATACCCTGTTAATCTGAGTGTCATACAACAGTGACTTTATTACTTTCGTTTATGATCCACAAACCGAAGGAATCGAATGCATTATCAGTGTCTAAAGTCAATTTGAGTTTCCAATCGAGTGCTCGGAATGCAAATTGACAATCGGCGATAGAAGATGATAGAAAGCACACACGAAAAAAAAGACAGATATGTACATATCCATGGATATATGTATATGGAAACTGTTGGGCCAATCAGGTGCGACGGGGTGGTCGAGGGCAGGGGGTCATCTGTCATATTAAGCGAACTTATTGCCTTCCGTCCATCCCCATCCCCCAGCACCCGTCTGCCATTGTCAATGATGAACTCGCCTCTGGCTTATACGCCCTACTATCCATTCTTTATATATATATGTATATATGTACATATGTATGTGTCTATGAAATCGGACCATCCATCACACGGCTGGCAGGACGACAACGACAGCTCGATTGTCCCTGAGGTCTAAACCGCGCGAGAAGTCGACGACTCGAGGCCTAAATCCCAAATGCAAACGTTGCAGGAATTAAAACGTGAACGAAAAAGAGTGGGAAAATTATCACTGATTCGAAGCCTTAAATACCCTGGAATATCAGGATTAAAAAGGACAACATTTTAAGATGTTTCTTGATGGGAAATCAATTTCCAGGTAAGGCTCTCAGCTCCATATAGATAAAGATACAGATAAAGTTCTTGCTCTTTAAAGATCTTCTGATCCTTGAGTCTCTTGAAAGACTTTTCTCCCCCATCGACAACATTCTGTATGCAAGTCGATACATACCCTGTGACACTTTTAGGGTATCAAAATCGTAGCCAAATCAAAGACCAAAATTGATGAGTGCAAAAAATATGAGTCGCCGCTGCAGATACGAGTTCTCGTAGGAGAGGGCCAGCCGGCAGCTGCTTCTGGAAAAATTCTATTTTTTTTTTTGATCGATGGGCTGCATAATTTTCCAGCTAGATTTTTCCCGCTGGGAAATGGAAAGAGGACATGGGCCAGGGGCCAGAAGCCAGGAGACAAGAGCCAGGGGGGCAGGTAGACTGAAAATCGCTTCTAGCATCAAAATCGATCATCGGCTCTGGGGGGCAGTAAATTTTGATTGATGGCCTGATTGATGGCAGAGAGTGTGCCGAGGCGTGTGGTTTGCTGGGGAGTGCCGTGCCGTGCCGTGCCCCTAGCATTGTTTGAGCGACTCAATTGAACGGAAAGTTGCTTTGGCTAATTGAAAATTGTTCGAGGAGATTAGAAGGAGGACTGCCCAAGGGCCAAATGCAGCCGCAGGCAGTAAGATGACTGTCGAATCCGGATCGGAGCCACTTCCTTCAGACCCGAAGGAACGGTCTGCAGCTTGCTATAGTTTTAGTTATACAAACGATGTGAACATTTTCTTGGGGGAAAGTCCAAAGCGGCACCAGACACATACCTGCAAGAAAAAAACATAAACAAATAATTAGATTAATATTTAAATAAAAGTCCTTCGTATGCTTAAACTATTAAGATTTACGATTAATAATCCGCTCTACAGCTAATAAGACAGCGATAACTGATAGGAAGGCATTCGAAGTGATATTGGATATCACATTGATAGAAAGCGTTCAGCAATAATCTTTAGGCACTTAAGATTCAGTTGATTCAGTGATTCATGAAAGCATCTCTACGGAGCAAAGTTCCAATTGAGTGGAGCCGTAGATGATGGACAATGATGACTGGGGGATCGGAGCAGTTGCTCTTGATTCCGATTCCGATTCTGATGCATGATGCGCGATGCCTGGTGCCTGATGATATGCAGCGTTTATGATGATGATGATGATGACGATGGGGGCAAACAGCGCAGAAGTTGGTGCTGTTTAATGAGCGGACAGCGAGCGCCATCATCAGCCATCAGCCATCAGCCATCAACCATCAGCAGAGGGCCCCCAAATGGAATGAATCAAGCAACTGGCCCATGCCCCATGGCATTCCCTTTTCGAACAATTAGAATGGGGAGGAGCGGAGGAAACCGAAGCGTTGAATTATAGCATTTGCTTGGCTTCTCCGATGATTAATTAAATGGCATTTTAATGAGAGAACGAGAGAGAACGAATTGTCATTGAATGCAGCAGAAGCAGCAGCAGCAGCAGGAGAAGCATCCAATAATGGAGACCCTCGATGACGTGGATGATGCGCTGCTGCCACAGAATACTCTGCTGTGGAATGTGGAATACTTTTGGTTAATTTATGCAATTGAACTTTTGTGAAAGAGAGCAATAAAGAAGGGCTTTGGCTGCCTGCCTCTCTCTCTGTCTCTCTCTCTCTTCTGCCCGGGTCAAGGGTCATCTGCAGAGTAGAGTTCTGGGGCATTGAAATGAGGTATTCCTTTGGCACAATAATAGCATAGAATATCCTCGCTGCCATTCGATTAATGAACCATGATTCCACCGATTGATTCTTGGGGCGAAAGTGTTCCCTGTGCTGCCATTTTCCTTATCAAATCGAGCACCCCACTTGATGGCCAATAAAAGCGCTAGCGAAATGGCCAAAACATGGAGGATGAAAGAGGATGAGGGAGGTCTTCTCCAGCGGGGTCCCTTAGGAGACATTGTAAGGCCCATTCATGGACTCATTCATGGGGCGCGACAAAGTTGCTTTTTGAATGCTCCGAATGGGGGTCAAGTGTCGGTGTCGGTCTCGGTCTATTCCCCAACTCCCGCAATGTGGATACTGTAATCATCTGCTGTACCGCACCGTACCGTACTGTACTGCACTGTTCGGTTCGGTTCGGTTTTCTGTTTTTCTGTAAATTAACACCATCACACACTTTAATTGACTTCAATTAAAACAAATAATGCCCGTTTCGAATGCCATTGCACACAGCCTCCACCTCCCCCTCATCATCATCATCATGCTCCTCATCCTCATCCGCTTTTGTCTTTGCCTCTCTCTCTCTCCCTTTCTCTGTCTCTGTCTGCAATAGTCGTATCGTAGATATGTCTGCACTATTTGTTTCGATCTTTGTCATTGTCGTTGAGAGCTAATAAAAATGCAAACATGTAACCACCAAATGCTTTCTGTCTCTCATCTGTCCCCTCCAGCCCTGCTCAACGTTTATTGAACAATTGAATGACAAACAAACGGCAGAAGGCTAAATCCCATGTACAGTATACGCTCGTTGGAATACACTTTCCTTCTTTCGAGATGTACGATATATTTTGGAGTATCCCTAATAGATTTTCCCTTAGAAGTCCCGTTCCATTTACACACAAATTCCTTCCACTTTCACTTTCGCAGTCCAATTCAATCGTTGACTCATTCGCTGACCATCAGGGATACCCTCTTCCAAAGAGTATGTGGAAAAACCGAGAGTATGAGGGGGACCACAACAATTGCTTGGACAATTCATTCATTTCAATTCTATTCGATTCGATTCACTCGATTTGGGGGGAGGTGGGTGCTTGCTGGGGCTACAAATATAGTATATATGTACATATGTATGTATGTATATTCAAATATACAAAATGGAAGCCAATCTCTAGCCCACAAATCGCGTGGCCCAATGTGAGGCCATATGTCCCGATAAAGAGAAAGAGAGGGAGAGTGAGAGTCCTTTCCCACTAGTGGTGGTGGGAGGGGGCGAATGGTTTTCAATTGTCCATTATAATTAACAATTTCATGTGGTTTTTCATTCCACTCGCGCACTCTTCTGTGTCTTTCCAAAACGATTCGGGGAATATGCGGAAATTGGAAAGTTAATGAAAATCGAACATTTCAATTGAATTGCACTACGTGGACGGACTGTACGGTGCAGTGCGTGCAAACGTTTGGCGATTGGGCGATTGCGAAAATGGCAAATGGAAAATTAGTTGCGCGACAAGTGACCGAATTTTATAATTTCATTTTGTTCTTCAGTTTTTTGTCATCAATGGAGGGACAAAATGATTGTTTAATTGTTGAATAAATTCTTTGTAAACAAATTAAAAAGTCTAGAAGAAGTTTTCCAGCAGTGGTTTTTGACTGTTTTCGAGCACTAAACTCAATGTGGGATCATATACTATGTTTTTTCTATGAATTTCATGAATTCTAGAATTCGTGAAATCAAAATAGCCCCTGTTTATCCGACGGCTCCGAATTCAGGCAATCATATCAGAGGAGTTGCCAGACGTGTAAATTGGAAACAATTTTGAAGTTAAATCCATCTACATTCTCCCCTTCACCAGCGCAAGAAGCTCAGTCACCTCCGCAACAGTTCAAAATGATATTTTTGATTCTTCTTGTTTCGTCGTCCCTTTGCCCAATTAATTTACTTATTTCGCTCGGCGTTGCCACCTTATTAGTCTCACCATTTGACGTAATGAGGCTGAATTCATAGTCAACTTTCCTGTGTTACCGAATTCATGAAATGGTGTTTATACACTTTTTTCCCCATTTCATGAAATTATTTCTTGACATAGGCCTTGCATAAACACAGTAATAGTTTGATTAGATATCATTAATTGAGAGCAAAATGATTCGTATCTTCATTTAAGCGTTCTTAACACTGGTCTTTGATTGTTTTCGCTGTCATAGATTTCCATTTAAAAGATTGAAGAAAAAATTGAGAAAATCTACTTAAGTTATATTGAAATTGATTTCATTTGAAAGTGTTGGGCGTTGCCATTCGGCTTGTCAACACTGGTCACATTGTCAACACCGCCTGTAATGCGTTTACCAACCTTGAAAACAAGACAAAGTCCCCTGGCCTAAGAATAAACAAATAGTAAAAGCAAACTTCCAAACCAAATGAAATTCAATCCATAGATCTGTGTGCTTAGATCACCCAAAGCATAAGACTCACATCAAATACCATACATTTTCTTTCAGTACGTGGTGGGTTTTTCCACTCGTCTTTCCCAAAAGTTTTCACCATAAACAATTACCGATTGGAAAAACAGCAGCAGCAAAGAAAGAAACCCCTTTTTCATTTGATGTTAAACTTTTGATAAGCCGCAGGCCCTGGACATGGCCCCAGAAACAACAAAGAAACTCCACAATTGAAAGGTGACCCTGGCAGTGCCCCCCAGCCGCATCTTCTGGGGAGAGGTTCGGCTTCAAGCCTCGGGCTTCAAGCCTCAGGATTCTGGTGTGGTGTCTGGTGCGGAATCTGAGGTTTGGTTCTCGGTCGCTGGTGGTGTGGGAGCATTAAATATTTAATTAAATTCAGGCAGAAACCACAGGCCCATGCCCATGCCCATGCCCAGGTCCAGATCCAGATCCAGGGTCTGGAGGAGGATGCCGTCTAAGAAAGTAACCAAATGAAATGCTTTTTGCGGTTGGCATTGAAATGAAATGAGTGCCCCTTCCCCACTGCCTCGCTGCCACTTTGCCACCGACTTTGACTGTGACTCCGACAACGACCCCGATATTCCTGGAGTGCAACAGCAGCAGCAGAAGCAGAAGCAGCAGTGGCAGTGGCACTTGAAAATGCCACTGACAACCAAAAGGGAAATTTATAGCAAAAATGTATGTATTGTTGCACAGCACTGGGGCTGTTGCAAGTGCCGCCGCGCCGTTGCCGTGCTGTTGCTTGTTGTGGGAACAGCCGCAACGCAATGGAGGAGGGGGAGGGGGGTCTACGCAAAATATTTTCATACTTTTATTGCAAATATCTCATTCTCATTCGCTCGCCCTTTTGCACTCTCCCTCTCTCTGTTGGAACGACAGAGTGTCTGTGTGTCTGTAATTCTGTCTGTCTGGCGAGGCGAGGAGCAGAGAGGAGAGGAGAGGAGAGGAGAGGGGGAGCCCGTTTCTCTGGCTCGTTCAACAGACATGTGTCAAGTTTTCGGGGTCTCGGGATCCATTCATATACATTGCCATGTTTTAAACGCTGCCTGCCCATCCACCGCTACGGCTCATAAATCACTTGGTAAAATGTGCTACGCGTCTGGAGCCACAACAGCCATCTCCTGACTACCATCTCCTGGCTCCCATCTCCTGCTAATTCCAGAGCAAGAAGAGCGGAGAAGAAGGCTCTGGTTCTGGTTCTGGTCTGCTCTTTTCGTTTATGCCTCATTTAAAAAGCAGCAGCTCCAAAACAAAAGCAAAAACAGAAAAAAAACAACAATAAAACACAAAATACGAAAGGATGAACAAAAGTTTAATTGTAATAAATTTGCCACATACTTTTGCCCCCTGTCTTTTCGGGAGCCACCTTCCTTCGGGGGTAATGAAATGCTAAACAGACAACAGACACTTGTTGCCTCCTTCTCTCCGTGGCAGCCACGCCTACTCTACTTTTCGTACTCCTCCACTCCATTCCACCCGTTTTGGGAGTCTGAAGTCTGGACTTTCACACATGACACATGGCACAACAAAAAGTAAAAACAACAAATAAAAAATGAAAAGCGAAAAAACAAACTAAAGAAGACCCAAAGAACCCAGACAACAAGACAGTTTTATGACACTTTTTGGCTGTCAGGGAACATTCCATTGGAATGGGAAATGGGAAGTGGGAAGTGGGAAATGGAAAGTGGGAGATGAAACGAAGACGAAAACTTTGAGAACTAATTGAAGACTCAAATTGAAAGACAATTGAGAAAAGTTTTCGGTATCGAACGTAATTGAAATGGGAGCTAGCTTTATTCTCATTCTTTATCATTTATCATTCAGTGCTTACATGAGAATGGCACTTAGTGTGGCAGTGCGACTTCTGAATGGCAGTGTAGATGCCATTCCTGAAAGCTAACATAACATCGATTCGTGATTGTTTTCCTGAGAAATGAGATCCGTAGTCCCCTTGTTGCGAATGCCTTTTGTTTGTGTCATTGTTTGCCAAAGAAACTGAAGCTAAGAAGAAAACATAATGAAAACCACTCAAAAGTTAATCTCAAGCTAAAGCTGTCGAATCCAAGCATTTTTCGTGGGATTAGAGACACGCGCAGAACGCGAAGAAGGAGCAGGGGAATAACTCTACGTCTCTGAGAAATCCATCGGGTGGAATCGGAGGAGCAGGGGCCATAAGGCCATAAGAACAGCAGACGATAAGGCAGGAGCCCATATGCAAGGGGGTGGGGGCTGTCATTATGCCATCCACCTTATCATCCATGGCAAATCAGGACATTAATTGGGCCACACACACACACACACAGAGGAGATGCAGGCACCGAAGGATGTGTCGCTGCTGCTGCTGTCAATGCTCGGGCGAGCACAAAAGCGACCCCATCTGAATGCAGACGTTGCATGCAACTCCTTAATGGCATAAGCGCTGCCATGGGAGTGCTACTTAAGACGCCGCTTCCACGCTTCTCCCGCTCTAAAGGCTCTCTCTAAAGGCCCTGGCAGGAATATAGATGCATAGATAATGCGCGGCACACGGCCGGCCCAGCCCATGCCAGCCCAGGGATTGAGTGAAAAGGATTTCCCTCGTTGACAACGAGCCAACTCCTTCGACAGCTCCTTCGCTCTTCGTCCTACGACAAGTGACTTCGACACTGCCGCCGCTTCACTTGGGGCGTGAATTGAGGAAACAAAGTGAGGCAAAAAAGGAAGTCGTCGACGATCCCCCGCTTCAGTTTTCTCTGTTTTTTTTCAGCATGTGTGTGGGCTACGGGTCTGCTCAGCCTCATCCCCGTCCTCATCCTGCTTCTGATGCACTTGTGTTTCAATACGCTTTCAAAAGAGAGTCCACACTACAAATTCTCACTGGGATAGAGCTAGCAAGGGAGAGAGATCGCTAATCGCTATTCTTGAGTGTGTATATTGCGGACATTAAAACCCTCTTTTAAATGCTAAGCCACACTAGGAGGGACAGGGCACTGGCTATAATCAGCAAGAATCTGAGATAAAATGTTATTTGATGTTATATCTATACGAATTCGGCTACGACTATATCACCTAGGGGTGATATGCTCTCAAATGCTCTTCTCCTGTCTGTCGTGTGTCAGGGTATTCCACAGTGCGGGCTTGTCGTTGCCGCTGCCATGGCCTTTCCCCTTTTTTCCTGGTCTTCTTATTTCAGACACTTCTTTTCAATCTTTTCTTTCAGTTTCAGCTTCAGATACTCCTGTGTGTGTGTGTGTGTGGCTGTCTCTGCCCATGCCCCTGCTGCTGCTGCTGCTGCCCTGCCAGTTGTTGTATTTCATCAGCAGTGCCTGCATAATTTCGCAGTGCATTCAGTGTCGCTGCTGGTCCGTCGCATCCTCTCTCTCCTGTGATGCTCGGATGCCAAGCGAAGCGCGATACGATGCAAGGCGATGTGAGGAGTGCCCCATGCAGCGTGTGGCGCTATTAACACTTTTGTCATTATCGGGCAATGGGCTGCCTGCTTCTGCTTCTGCTCCTGCTCCTGATTCATCTCTGGAGCGGGTGTCGGTGTCGCTATGTCGCCATGTCGCTGTGACGCTGTGTCGTTGTCGAGGGGTGGGGGCTACGGGCTACCGCTTAAACGCTACGGTTAATGTTACGCAGGTGGGGAGCGAACGGAGAGGCCAACGGACGAATGGGAGGATGTTGAACATTCACGGAAAACGGAAGTCTCAACTTCCGTTTGTCGCTCCCATTGCCGGGGCTGATGAAGCCATTCGATATAAATGCTGGCGGACAACGAGGGTCCATTCTCATTCTGAATATCTCCTGCTGCTCCTCCCCTTCCTGATCCTCTTCCTGGGGAGCCCATTTGGCATTCATGTGCTCCTGCTCTGGACGTGGCATGCGTATTCAAGTGTAAGCGAGTTGAAGTGTCATTGCGAATTTGGAGCACGGACTGGCAGGGGGAGCAGAAGGATGCTCCTCTCTCCGCATCCTCACTGCTGTCCGCTGATTAGGGTTGCAGCAGCAGCCCACCTACAATGGCCAGGACATGACATGACGTGTACAAGTGGCACGGGGAACGCTCAATGGAAAATTTAGGTTACTTTTGAAGTGGAGCCAGGATGCAGGATAGGAGGATACTGATTCTGACAGCGATGGGGATTTGATTGTTCCGGTGGGACGTGCGGGAGGGAAGATGCTCCATTCCTCAAGAGATTTACCCAAGGGACAACGACCATTGATGGATATTCAGTATCGACAATGAAAATCCAGTCGTAATTTTATCAATGTTGCAATTGTCGATAATTGTCGATCAACATCAAAACAAATCGACGTTTAAAAAATCTTAAAACTAAACAAAAAAACAATGATGTATCTGGTTATTTCAGGCTAATTCCCTTTAGGCTTTCCGACTCATAAATATATCGGTAATAAAAAACAGTTAATCGATAATTATCGATTAGACTAGTTAAAACGAAACGTGTACCCCCCATTTTTCGATATTTAACTGTGAAGCAATTGCATATCGATCACATCGATTATCACGACAGCTGCAGTACTCTAATCGGTGGAAATGTATGTGGCGCGCCTGTCGAGCCTGAAAAATTCATTATCACAGCCTTTTCGATAATTAAAATGCAAAGATTTAACTTCGTTATCCTTCTGGCGTCTCCACGCAGAAAGCATAAACGATCGGAGCGCTCGGTGACCGCATGGATGATAATCCGATTGCAATAAAGAATCATCGAAGCGTCGGACTCAATCAGGATGTGGCACCCACTCCAACTACAGACTATGGACTACCGACTCCGGACTCCCGTTCAGACTCCCTGTCGTTCATCGGTTGTCGCTTGTCGTCGCATTATTACCCCCCAATATTACACACAGTTAAATGGCATCCAAGCGAACAAAAAGAAGCCTGGAAAATGGAAAAAGTTCCTCATAAATGGCCAGCCGGTCTGCTCTCCCTCTCACCCTCTCTTTCAATGGGAATGGAAATTGAAGTTTATCGACGTCGTTAAAATTATCTTTACGGGCATCATTGACAAGGATACGGCTACGGTAGGGGCCCGAGGTCCACAGGACACAGGCCTCGACTCTCGTCGATTGCCACACTTTCGTTCCTCCCCTCTCGCTCTCCGATTTTATTACTTATGCCGCCGCCTCATATAAATTCACATTTTCCACATCATTGAGCCCTGGTGGCAACAACCACGACGACTACGAGGACAATTTGCATGTGGAGGCCATGGTATAGCCCTGTGTGGTAGCGAGAAATCGCCGGAGTAAATTGACACACAATTTTGCCTGCATAAATCTTAAGCAGAGATAATGCTGCACGTAAAAAAGTCAAAAATGAATTACAATATGTCGGATAGATGTATGTATATGGAAGGACAGAAGCAGAGACGGAGATCTTCGACAGCGCAAAGGCCAGACGGTAGACGGCAGACAGCAGACGCCATGCATATGAATTATCGATTGTGCGTGTAGGGAGCACCGAGAGAGCGAGGTCTCAAGTCAGATGGCCGTGCCCAGAATCCGATTACATACGAAATTAAGTCGATAAATAATTCATTTCACTCTCACTCTCTCAGCCTCTACGTCTGCCTCAGCGGTCGAATGCTGAATGCCGAATGCGGAAGCGGTCATTTGTAGCATCAGAGGGCAAACGAAATGCAAATGCAAATGGAAATGGGTGTTGCATTTGGTGTTCTTTTATTCAGGTCTCGATTACATACGATAGCAAGGCGATTGTCTGGCATTTGCATATCGATGTTATCGATATCAGGGGTCGATATCTGTATGCGCGAAAGAGGGGCTTGATTTGTTGTCATAAAAAGCACAAACGAAGTGTGGACGTTGGTTTCTGGGATAAAATAGGACGGGGAGAGAGTTTGAGCACTGGAAAATAGGCGATTATTGATCGATATATAATCGATATGTCTTCAGGTATCGCTTGATTAGTTTTTAATCTTCATAATCACTACCTTTTTCTGTTCTCCACATTTATGTTTCAAAATTGTCGGTATTAAATTGCAATAACTATTTGTTCAAATTGCTTTCCTTAAAATGATTCTCTCTAATTTTTCCCTCAAAATTTGCATATATTTTATCGATGAATTGTCAGTAATCGCTTTATTTGATGCGATTTTTTTCTCCATTTCTTCTGAAACTCAATCATCAATCCATCTTTTCATAATAGAATTATCGAAATATCATCAGTTTCATCGAATCATTTGATCAGTGATGATAACTCGTCCACCTCAATGTCTTTTATAGCCTTTTTAGGTGCCGTTTACACTGAGGCTGCGTCTTGATTCTTTGCGTCTTCTCAGAAACGCAGTTTTTTTTACATAGGCTTAGCATAGGGCCCTAGTGATGGCAAAAAGTTGCGTCGTTTTCCGACGCAACTGCGTTTTGGTATTTCTGTGGTATTTCTGTGCGCATAACAGCAATTTTCGTACTTTTCTGCCTAATCAGCGGAACTATCACCACTAATAACAACAAAAAACAGCAGATTAAAATTTAAATTTTGCCGCGAAAAATGTCTGATGATGGAAAAGGTAAATATATACATATATATAATACTATAATTCATACAATAATAGTTCAAATCAATTATTACGCTAGACAGAAGATTTTTGTGGACACATGCTGCCATACAATCCCTTCTCGACCAGTGGGAGGAAAACATTGATGGTTTTCGGGGCGTTCGAAAGAACTCCCACATATATAAGGAAATAGCGATTGCCTTAAAAGAGTTTGGTCCAACATCCGTGGAGGTGAAAAATAAAATGGACAATTTGACAAGAAAGTACAGGTAAGTTTCATACAAGAGTTCCTATTTACTTGTTAAATTAATTTTTCAGGAGTGAACTAGCCAAAGTGGGTCCTTCAGGCGGGGCTCCATCAACATGGGAGCACTTTGGAAGAATCTCCATGATATTTCAGACGTCCAAGGCAATGGTAGTAGACGGAGTTGAGAGCACAGGTAATAAATAAAACACAAATTTGTAAATAAATAATTTATTCAATACATTCTATTCACCAAATAAACTCCCTACCGTACGATATTCGGCTGACGATCCAAGACAATAAAGAGCTATGGCTATTCTCTTCTCCAGAGGGATTGTCTGTCGAAATGGAGAGTCTTTTTTTTTTAAATTGGGCAACAGGTTAACCAGAATGTTAAAAGTACTCCTTTCCATGCGGAAATTTTCCTTAAAGAATGCATCGGAGTTCTCCACAACATCTTCCTCCCAAAAGTAACCATATTGTGGCTATTGCATACACATAAAAAACATTATTTAATAGAAAATAGAAGATTATTTGCACTTTACTAACAAGGGTCCAAACGCGAGGAGGACGTTGCAGTTGCAAGAGGGACTGCAACTTTTCTGAGGATAGCCCAGACACTTCCATGATCTTCAACATATTCGCATCATTTTCCGCCACCGCAGATAAAAGAATTAGCTCGTTTTCTGTCATATTTTGTTGATTTTGAGACATAATTTCTTTTGTTTACAAATTTTTCTTCCTCTTCCCAAGACGCAAAGACGCAACTACGCTGTAGTGTAAACGGCGAACCTGCTTCTCTGCGTCTTCTCCGATATCGATAGGTAACGCACCAAGTGTAAAAAGCCTATTACACTACAGTGAGTTACCACATTTATCGATAGGTAACTCAATAACTCAGAATTTGGATTTACACTATGCCAAAGTTGAGTTATTGAGTTATTGAGTTTCGGCTGCTGGCACGGGCTTGTCTCCAAAAATTTGTTTTATTTAATTTTATTAATATGAATACCCAAGAATTAATGATGCTCTATGTGGCAGAGAAAGAGACGATAACGACGCTGCAATGTATGGAGTTGGCGACGATGTCTGCAGCAACTGTGGATTATTTGGATCAAATTTCCAAGGAACGCATTTGGACATTGCGAATAACCTTGGAATCCATTTTTTAAGGAAAATTTCCGCAGGGAAATTGCACGGCTGCAATTACAAATATGTTGAATTTTGGCTATATGTACATAGTGTGTTCAAAAAGTATCGCGACTTTTGAATTTTCGCGGGTTACGTATATTCGATTTTCGATTTTTTTGTGACGTTATGTTGGTACTCATGTCTCTCACTTATGCCGAAAAGCTCGGCCATTTTGAATGTTCACTTAATTGTTGACAGCTGCTTTGCTTGCACGTGTTTTGGATCGTCTTCGATTTTTACCTATTCAAAAAAATGGATCAAAGAACCTGTATCAAATTTTGTGTGAAAAACGAAATTAAGTGCGCTGATGCATTCCGAATGTTGACTGTGGCATACGGAGAAGCTACCTTGGACCGAAGCAACGTTTATCGGTGGTACAAAATGTTCTCAGAAGGCCGAGAAGATGAGCCAAAAATTGGCTTTTGCACCACGACAACGCCCCTGCTCACACATCGTTGCTTGTGCGCGACTTTTTGGCCAAAAACAATGCACTAATGATGCCGCAGCCACCGTATTCCCCAGATCTGGCCCCCTGTGACTTTTTCTTGTTCCCTAAACTGAAGAGACCCATGAAAGGACGACGTTACGCTACGCTTGACGAGATAAAGACGGCATCGAAGGAGGAGCTGAACAAGATAAGAAAAAATGATTTTTTGAAGTGCTTCGAAGATTGGAAAAACCGTTGGCACAAGTGTATAATATCTCATGGGGATTACTTTGAAGGGGACAAAATAGATATTCATGAATAAATAAATAATATTTGAAAAAACACAAAAGTCGCGATACTTTTTGAACACACCTCTACATATATGTACATTACATACATACATATGTACAAAAATTAAAATTTTTTAAATTGGCAATTGTTTATAATAATTTAATTTATATTAATTTATAATAATTCAATTTAGCGTTTGGCTAAGTTTTTCCGACCGAGTTTTAGAAATCGACCACATTGTTTATATGGTTTTTAATAATAAAATTGGTTTAAAGTATTGGTTTTATCAATTGTATGTGTCTTTTTCCCCAGCCATATTGTTTACGCGCCAAAATTTAAATTTTGAGCTGCCAATTTTTGTTGTAACTAGTGGTGATAATTCCACGACAGGCAGATCAGGGTTGAAATATTCGGAAAATCGGACAAACTCAACTAATCGCAACCAAAACTCAACTTTTTTGCTACCTCTAGGTCCCCTATGCTTCCCCATGTAAACGAAACTCGAGTTTTGCCCGAAACTCAATAACTCAACCGTAGTGTAAATAGGCTATTAGTAATTCTTTTTCAATCCCTTATATGTGTATATGTTGTTTCCACTTTTCCACACGTTCACACAAAATGTACGTAGTTTCATTATTTTAAACCCTTGTTACATAACGCTTTCCATCCGCAGACTTTTCGTTCTCTTTTTGTTGGTTGCATATCCATTTTCGGCTTATCAATTGCATGCGAAATCCAAACGACACCGGCAATTAAAAGTGAAGCTATGAAAAAGCACGGCGCATGGACCTATGCACCCATTCGCATTCAGTTTTGCAATCAAATCAGATTCACATTCCACTTTTGGCCACCAGGAAAAAAGGCAAAGCTGTGGCCGACGAACTATGGGCACCAAAAAGGAAGGAAAAAAAATCTCCGCATTTTGTAGTTATTTAATGTGGACGGGGACAGAGTGTCCGAACTCTGCATTCAATTCATAACCACGTTCCGATATCGAATGGGGCAGAGATATGCATACATACATATGTACATATGTGTACGAGTATGCATGCAGGGATCTGTGTGACTCCTCTTCCTCTGCCCCGCCTCTGCCTGGTCCTCGTTCTCGTTTTCATTTTCGTCCTCGGGCTATTTGGACTTTTATTATGTGCGCCACTTTCTGCGGTTAAACGATTTTTATTTGGCTTTCCATTTGCATAGCAGAAGCAAAACAGGGAGTCAATGGACAGGAGTTTACCGATGATGCCGACAATATTTTTTCAATAGCTTTTCCCCCAGGTTTTCCCCAGAAACGATTCATTTCATTCTGATTTTATTATTTAGACTTGCTCTATCTTTTTCTTTTCCGTTTAGTTTTTTCTCTTTTCTGTTCTGTTGCACATTTTTCATGTCACTAAAAAGGTCTGCCGCCGCCCCCGCCTCCTCCCCCCCCGCTCTCAGAAGCCACAGCACGTCTGCTGCTGGATAACGTTTCCCCCCCCCCCCCCTGTTTTTGCTTTTTGCATACCTGGCTCTGTCTCTCTGTTCGCCGAGGCACTCTACACTACCGTCTCTAATGGCTAGGATTCTACATACATTGTATGTGATCCTATGGCTTCTAATTATAAAATATCGTTCTTATCAACGACTGACATTCGCAAATGAATGCTCCAATGACCTTTTTCAATATATTAAAATAGTGGAATAAGTCCTTCAATCGCTCGCTATCGATACACTTTTCATCGAAATTCGCGTATTGGAAAGTATTTTTGGATACCCTACACATCAGAGAATTTTTTGAAGCCACTAAGCTTTCGCTGAGCAGCAGCCCCAACCACCCCATGGGGCATTGGCGGACTGTCCGGTCCGTCTGGAGCAGCCAGTGTAGTGGCAGTGGCAGGGACAGGAGCACTGGCAGGGCAGTGGCAGAGGCAGGGGCAATCGCTGCTGGGATCTGGCCGAATCTAACAGCATATAAATATTGGATATATTGAAAAAGCAGTGGCAACAGTGAGAGAAAAATAAAGACGATAAAGAGGATGGACGAAAAATAACATATTTCCCCCTTTGCAAACGGGGCACATATGAGCGCTCGCTCGTTTTCGCGTATCTGTCTGCTCCATTTGGAGACGACCCCACTTCCATGGCAGAAGCCACCACCACCACCACCATGGCCGCCACCGCCACCGCCGCCGGCTGCCATTTAATAGCATGTGTCAAGTGCATTGAAAAAGTCTATTTACGTTGCAATTGCAACTGTGGCAACAACCAGTGCCAGTGCCAGCGCCAGTGCCAGCCTTAGTTCCAGTCCCTACCAATGCCGCTGCCACACAGCTCCTGCTTATAACCCTTTCCATTCCATTTCACTTCCCACCAATTCCTTCCCATTCCCATTCCCATGCCATTCCATTCCATTCCGTTTGCGATTTGATGTTGATGATTTTGTATTTTTAGGATTGGCTCTCAAAAAAAAGGTTTGGAAAGTTTTTTGAAAAAAAAAAAACAGCAAAGAAATTAAATTCGATGGGAAAAATATTGTTTTTGTGGTTTACGGAATTTGAATTCATTTGACGAGCTCTGTTTTTCTCTTTCTCTGTTGGAAAACCAAGTGGAAATCGTGGTCAAAGTATGGGGCGGAAATTAATATTTCATAGCCAATAAAAGAGGAGTATTTCATATTGCATGTCTATGGATTTATCGCTTATTGAACGAACGATGGAACGGTGGGAAGACTTTTCCCATGCGTGAAGGATGACTAATCAATATAATGAACTCCACTTCCCAATCCCGCCTTAATCGAGGGGGCTGGCAGCTGGCCACACTTTTGCCCACTTGAAAAATCAATTAATTATACAAACGATGTGGAAATGTTCTTGGGTGGACAGTCAAGTGGCTCCAAACACATACCTGCAAAAAGAAAAAACAAAGAAATTATTAATCAAAAGATAATCGTAGCTATAGATACGAGTAGAAGAAGAGAAAAGCTATCGGGTCACAGGGTACCGATCGCCTCTCCAAATCACTGAGGAACCCCACAAAAGAAAGCATTTGAGAGGAGTTTCCCTGCGTTGTCTTTAAAGCCAAAAGAGTACATAGTTCGTAGATTGAATCGATATCCTGGCCCCCCATTCGCGTTGAAAAGGGTATGGAAAAGTTATCCCAATGATGAGATGATGCTGATGTCATCGGGAGAGTGGCGTCAGCCTCAGCGGCAAGGACAAACTTTCGCTTTCCTTATGGGGAACATCAGCCACCCCAAATGTTCTCCCTAATGTGTATGCTGGATGGATTTTTCCTCTCCCGCCCTGTTTTTCCACAGTTTGTTGGTTCCACAGTAATTGACATTCGTGATTCAGATGCAGTCGAAAAGATAAAAATGAAAACTTTGGCTTTTCCACCAAAAAACAATCAAGACATAAAGCCATCTCCCTCCTGCTGCTCCTCCTCTGTGGTGGTGGTGCTGGTGGCTCTTTGTTCTCTTTGTGGCATGCCCCATCGAACGACATTGTTCGTTATGAAAATTGAAAATTTATAGCCAGGGAATGGAAGAAAGTTGTACGCGCGTCCCTTATTGTAATTTAGAAATTAAATTGTATTAAGCAAAAGTTTGTTTGCGAAGAGGATAATCCTAGCTGACACATCGCATACGTGGGAGGATACTTGGGAGGACACTATGGGGGGATATGGGGGATATGTATGCACATATCTATCGCATGTCGTATCAAATAAATATATTATAAACGGAGTGTTGAGGCGCTTCCAGTGGCAATTTCGAAACTGTTTATGAATTCATGGCAATTCGAACGAAAAGAACATTTTATGCCATAACAAAACATAGCACTCAAAAAAAAAAACGAAAGAGAAGGCGAAGAGTTGAAGTAGAATTTCTAAGACGATGTCAACGCCAGTTGGCTTCCTTCGCATTGATTCCGATGCGGAACTTGCCAATTGCAGCACTTGCAACACTTGCCCTTCCACTCCGTTACCCGCTAAATGGGTCAACTTGTCTGCTCTGGCCACCACACTCAAAAACGAACGGCCAATTGTCACTGCATTCGGTAGCAGTCGAGCTGCTTGCCTTCCCCCTCGACACGAGAACATCGGAACACCAGAAGGAAGCTATTTTTGCTACTACTTTGCTGCCCACTCAACGTCTGCTCCCGCCCCCCACTCCCCATCCCGCCCATATCTACATGTATGTACTGCTCGCTTAGCTTTTTCTTTGGGATACGATACCCTTCCTGCAGAAGGCTTCTTCAGACTCCCGCCACAACTGCCACAAGGGATTTTAGTATCATTTGAAAAATGTATCGAGAAATTCGAGAAAGCTATGAAAAGGTGTCAAAATGTACAAAGAAATTGGAGTCGGAGCTTTGTTCTCCCAGCGTTTGCAAAGTGTATCTCTTATTTCGTGGTTATCTCTGGATTTTCTAGACTTTTTTAATGCTGACTTTGCATGTCAACTGCAGCTGCAGCAGCATCTGATGCCTTGTGCTGATGCCAGTGCTACTGCCACTGCGACTGCGACTGCTGATAGACACTTGATTCTCTCTCGACTCTTGATTCTGGGAAAAACTCCGCAGCACTAGAGACCGTGGGAGAGGGTGGCACCGTCGGCCAGCAATCAGCAGACAGCGAAATTCAGAGCAAAACAGAGGCCTTGACTTTCAATTGTTTTTTCGGGGGAATCCTTTTGGGAATAATTTAACGAAATAATTTAATCATCAGCGGGAAAGCGGAAGAAGTTTCGCTTGGAGCAAATTCCTGAAGCCGAAGCCCAAGAACAAGCCGAAGCCAAACGGTCTTTTAATTAGCAAAAAGAAGCCTTCGATGTGTAATCAACTCTGGAGCAGAGCACTGAGGAAGGGGTGGAGGAGTGGAGGATAGAGAAGATTAACGTTTAAGATGAGAGGAAACTGCAAAAGAATTCCATTAGCTGCAGGAAGGGGACAGCGCTTTCATTGTGATTAGGTTTCCCCTCGTTCCGACGCGGGAAAGGCGGATAAGGCAACTAGGTAGTTAGAGCCGACACAACTGTACTTCTGTCATTATGCAGGTGGCGACCCTGCCCTGCCCTGCCCTGCCTGTCTTGGCGACCTGCCTGCCTCTGTCGCTCTATGGAACAAGAGGAGAAAACTGTCAAATGGCTTCGAGTGAAGAGAGTGGAGCGTGGAGTATAAGTAGGAAGTTCTTGAAGCAGCTGCCGTTCGTCATCATCGTGGAATTGAAGTCAATTGATGAGGTTGCCACCGCCTCTCTGCCCCCTTCTGATGTTGCATGGTAATAATAGAAGTAAGACAGAGACAGAGCCAAACAAATGAACAACTAAACGAGGCAGTAGGGCCCTCCCACCTCCATGCCTCGGATGTCACTTTGTCGGCGACTTTGATGCAGCAGCTCTTCTGCCTGGCTCCTGCTACAGCTCCTCCTTCTCCTCCTCCTCCTCCACTTGTGTGACTCTGCCTCAAGTGGGTGAAAGAAGTTTAATTAGGCGCCCAAGATGAAAGGCAGGGCGTGGTGAAAAGAAAGAGAATTATGTGGAAATTGTGTGGGAGTTGATTGTTCCAAAAGAAGTTTCCACCTGTGAAACGATAAAGATTTTCGGAGGATGAAACAACTGGGAATCCGCTAAGAAATCAGCACAAATTTGAGCCCTGCTCTTGTGGCACATAAGATACTGATTTACACTCGTAGTCCTTGTTGCTTTTATCCCGCTTTTATTTCGTTTGACAAGGCCGTGTTCCATTCCCAAAACATTCCAATCTGCGTGACAAAAGGCCGGGCGTAACTGTACATGACAACAATGCAATGGTCCAAAAAGGGAAGAAAGGGTTGCCTGCCACAACAGCGACAATGTGTGTGTCTCTGTGGAAGAGGGAGAGCGGCGAGTCGAGAGTCATGCCCCCAAGGCGTGGCAGCAGCAACAGTGTTGCCCCAACCGCAATGTGGAATCTGCTCTGCGGTTAGCTTTTTCTTTCTCTCTCTCTTTTTTTGGCCCCATTTCTGGCTCATTTTCTTAATTTCCTTTTTGCCAGCGTAAATGTTTACTGCTCTTTGTTGCTGTTCCTTTCTGCTGACCGCATTGGCAGCCCTGGCAGCCTTTTTATGGACACTGTAAAGTTCAAAATGGGAAATGGGTAGTGGAGAGAGGCCAGAGGACGGAGGAGAGCATTTGAAAGCTGTCATAAATAGTTTAATCACTGACTGACTGTGAAGTGTGCAAAAGTGAATCGTAAACAACATTTAAAAGAGCGCTTCAATGTGTCGCTTGGCAGCCCTGGCGCCCGCATCCGTTTCTGCACCAAGCGCTGCTGCTGAACGACCGTTTCTGCAACTGTCAGGCCATTATTAAAATAATATGATTCCATACCGAGTTGCATAAAACTGTGTTCCGTTCCCCCCCTCGCACCAAAGTGACATGTGATGAGTGGTGATGCATGCAACAGCACAGCAGAAGCAGAGACTGGAACAGAGCTGATTAGGCCGCAAATCCCAAACCCTGTTGCCCACAAAAGTTTTTGGAGGAAATCCCCTTTTGGGCAACGGGTTATTCAAAATTCAATTAGATATCATCCTGTTGCTCCCAGCTCCTGCCGTTGCTGTAGTTGCAACGTTGTGGCCATCGGACTAATTCCATACGACTTTGGGATCTAATTAATTTCCAAATGTTTCGTTTTGTCTATTGCATTTGCATGGCTATATTTTTGCTACTGTTTTCATTCTAATGAGACAAAATGATCTACTTTCGATTTACATTTGTTGTGTCACCGATGGAATGCATGTATATCGATTAGTTATCGTTCCATTAGCGGCCCAGTATAGTATATATTCATTGCTGTTATATATGCATGTATATATACAGATTTCCATTCCAAGTGCAAATCGTATTTATTAATGAACTATTTCTTCATAATCAGAAATTTTCAAGTTAATCGGTTTTAATCTATAGCTATACCATACTGATACGCACTTCAATGTTGAAGAATCGTGGGCTATAGGCATTCACTCATTTTACAGGGGGTACAATTTTTCTGTGAGATTTCGCATCTCGGAATATCCGTCCCCGAAAATCAGGTTCTTATTTTCCTCCTCCTCTTTTTCGATAAACAATTAGGGGCAGATATGTACATGTAGTACAGTTGTGTGAGGCAATCACTAATGTTGTTGCGTGACTGACAAGCAGTGCATCAGCACCGGCAGCAGCATTACCAGCAGCAGTAGCAGCAGCTGAACGCAGCGCAGCGCTGCACATGCAACATGCAACACAATGACGGGCAATTGTTGCTGCCGTTCTTCTGTTCTTCTCTGGCTGTTCCCATTTCTTTTGTTCCAATTTGTACCCATTTTTTGTGTGCCTCTCTGTGTGCTTTTTTTATAGCAGAATTATTATCAAGCGCCAGAGCACAAATTGACCTCGTGCCACAAAACTGGGGAACGCGAAAGGGGCACAGTCAGCAAATCGAGCAGCAGTAGCAGCAGCACCACCACCAGAAGCAGCTTCCACTGTGGCGGCTTCCATTGGTAGGGGCACATTATGACATTTGCAGAGGAAAACTCATAAAAGACAAGCCTTTGATTGTCATGAATCTGCATCCTGACATTTTGGACAGCGTCAGGTATGACCTTTTCCCCCCACAAATAAATCAACTGAAATCGAAACTGGAAGGTGCAGAAATTTGAATTAGGAAGCAACCGATTTTTTTAATCAAAATGCAATTAGGGAAATGCTTTTCCTTTTTCGTGTGCTTTCTTTCTCTGGGAAATGCAGGCACCTGACTCCCAAAGCGTGTGTTGGTTCTTTTAATTAACACACAGGAAAATCCCACCTCGAGAGCAAGCACACAGGATTTCGGCATTCCCCCCGGCCCCTCCCCCTGTGAAAAACTAATCCAATAGAGTTATTAAAACTAAAAGAATTTGCTCTGCGTTTTTTCCCAGACATTTGTGTATGTGGCATGATGATGATGATAATGATGATGATGATGCGGTGCCAGAAAACAAATATCCAAATGAGTTATGTGTGTCGGGGGTATGTCCATCGGTCCATTGGTTCATCTGTCTGCTGTATCTGTATCTCTGTCTAGCTGTATGTTGGGGCATTAAACGATTGCTGCATGTTGGAATATATCTTTCCCCACTCTGGCCCCAGTCGTACTCGTACTCGTACTCGTATTTCGACAAATTGATTTCACACACAGTTCTCATTTCTTTCAACCATTCAGCTCATTCACATTCACCATGCCCCATCCCCCATCCCCATATTTTCAAGATCTCCCAACAAACAACAACGAGCTTCATCAGCAGAACAATTATAATGCTGGCGTCTGCATCTTTTATACAAAATGTATTATATGCATATAAACACAGTGCCCCAAACCCCAAGCAGTATAAGGGAGGGGGGTGGAATGGGGGGCAGTGTCTGTGGCAGCGGTGGCATCAGAGTTGTGGTGTGGCATCATTATGAGTTATATCCAAGTCATGGCATCGTTGTCCATGAGAAAATTATACGAAATTTGGTTTATGGCTCGGGCAGACCCCAGACATCGTTCGGATGATCGATGGGGCAAATGTTTCCCCAAAATGTTCGACGGGTAAGCGCGCTCCCCGCCCTTTGATGAATGATTTGGGAAACAATCAAAGATCCAAAAATCCATCCAGAGAAATATATGATAAAAAGAAGATAAACATTCTTGTGGCTTCACAGCAAGAGAACCCACATAAAGTGCGTAAAAGATGCCCAGGGAATCTCAAAGGATACATAACCTGCGCAAATACCCATGACGGAATTCGAAAGATGACTCGAAAAGATCCCAAAGTTACTAAATATTGGCAATACAATCAAGAAATGTGCAAAAGTTGACAACAAAAAACCCATTTAAAGATTCAATTACAAAACCATCGGAAGACACTTATTGGAGATAGTTCTGGGTAAAAATCTAGTATCTAAAAATATGTACAAAAGATACAAAAGTATGCCGAAACTATCTCCAAAGATACCAAAAGTGTCTCAAATTATTCAAAGTACCTCAAAAGATGCAAAGAGAAGTCAAAAGATACAAAAGTAACTGAAAAACTGAAAATATTTAAAAAAATGTATTTAAAAGTACCTCCAAATTATTTGAGACTCAAAATCCTTGTCGCTTCTTGAATATAAATCAATTAGTGATACAATTTCCTCTTTCTTCTCGATGCCAAAAAAAAAAAATTCCATAGATACAAACTAAATATTTATGACAATTAATTTATGTTTTTCCTTTTATTATAAATGTATCGAAATCTACCAAAGATACAAAAAAAATTCTAAAAAAAAAAAACAAACATAAATAATGAAAGATATATGTATATTCTTTATTCTATTAAAGATCAAGTTCGTGTTTCATCTAAGCGCTGCCATATATGTATACAAATTTGTGAATGGAATCTTTGAAAGTATTTCAATATGATGTCACATAAATTAGATATATTTTTCCATTAAAATAGCATCTCAAGATCGTCATAGATTTGGTTTGGTAAAGCCCACATCTGTGTGCTTTCTTCATTAAAAGATACAAATTATTATTCTTTCGTGATGCTCAATCAATGAAAGATACACTTCATGGTCTTTTTAAGTGCTTTCACTTAAATCGTTTTGTGGTGGAAAAATACCTTAAATTAAAGACATTGCCTGTTGTTCAATCCGAAATGAATGAATATGTCGCACTGCATACAATACATTTGTAGATCTAATAGATATTCAATCTTTGGAGGCAATCAAATACCTCAAACACTGCAAAGATAAAAATTCTTTTTGACAAACAATAGTTCAGACACAAATTCATACCAATATTCCCTGCGAAAACCATAAAATACTTTCTAAGGTCTCCAAACACTTCAAAGATTCTTCTAGACGTTCTCAAACCGCCGTAAACAGCTCAGTGATACAACATCGTTCAGTTCAGCTGCGCAAATAGTCCATTTGGCTAAATCAACACACAGCCAATGCCAAAAGATACAAACAAATCGGAAATCAGAAATTCTATAACTGTCGGGACACACACAATCCACAATTGTGCGCAACTTTGTCATAATTTGTTTATAAGCAGCTCCTCTTTGCAGAGAGGGACGGCGAGGAAGGGGTCCAAAAATCCCCAATATCCCATCAAAACGAAACGAAAACTAAACAAAGAGACATAGAGCGAGAGAAAAAGAGAGAGAGAGAGAGCGAGCGAGAGAGAGGTAGCTCTAGACAAATAAATTTCATCGTACAAACAATGCAGCACAGTGGATGTGTCAATTGCGGGAGACAGAGAGAATACAACTGCAACACTGGAACAAATATTAGAAGAGAGAGGGAGAGAGAAGGAGACCAGACCGGACCAGAGACATCGTTCAATCCTTCAGATGCTGCCCCAAATTGAGCATCTCAATTCGCAATTTGCAATCAACGCGCGTCCATCCATCCATCGACAGTTTTAATAACCTTTTTTTTTGTTTTTTGTTTTTTGTTTTTTTGTTTCTCTGCGCCATGTTTTGAGATGTTTTGTTTGGACAGCAATGGACAGATAGCGGGGGGGATGGATGAATGGATGGATATATCCCTGGGAATGATGTTGAAACAAATATTTGATGGGTTTTCCTCCCGACACGGCATGCGCTTAATGAAATTCTCCTTCTTCTCTTGCGGTTCTTGTGTTTACAAATCAAATTCAACTTTCGACTTATGTGGTTTGATTGATTTCGAATGAGAACCTGTTGTGGCATGTTGCATATGGCATATACATATGTAGAGACAGGAAATGCACTGCGTTCGGGCTCTTAGCTATAGGATCAGCGGCGGGCAGGCTCATTCAATCAATGTACAATTCTTGGGTATTCTTCGCTTGTGCGTCACGAGTCGAGCATCAAAGAGCAGCGGGCATGTTATATTTGTTATATTTCGTATAAGAAACAATCAATTCAGAACATTCCAGTTGCGGTCATGCAGCAGCGCCCCTCGGTCGTTCTGATTTTCTTACTGGGATCCGCGCTTGACAGCTTTTCTTTGGTTCTGCGGATCGAAACATACGTAAGCAATCCATTGCGAAAGTGTATCTAAAGCCTCGGACACCAATCGCTTAGGTTTTATTTCCGCTTAGAAGAAATATTTGCAGAACAACACACGCTTGCACTTTTCTGTTTCCAAAATTCTTTTACTTTCTTTGCCAGTATTTTGTTGTTTTTTTTTTGTTGCATTTTTATTTCGTTTTTTTTCCAGCAATTATACAAACACGACATACATCCGCCCACACTCGCATGCTGGGATACACAGATACAGATACAAAACTGTGTGCGGAACTTTTCAAGCGTATAGTTCCGCCTCTTCAGAGGGGCATTCCCCCATTCCTGATTCTACCCATTTATTTTCGCAAAGTTTCGCATGGAAATCCATTGGATGCATCGAAAGCATTTAGATATTTGTTGGCTAGCAAAAATCGTTGCTGAAAATGGGGTCTCCCTTGGTCCCGCTCTCCCTTCAAAGCAGAGAGGGAGTACTTTCCGCATCAATTGGCGAGAGCCTTTTTCTGTTCTCTGTTTTTGTTTTTTGTTTTATTGTTTTCTTTATCAGCGACGCGAGCGAAGAAACTCGTAAATTTACATCCATTTGATGGCCGTTTCATAAAGATACTCCTCTCGTATTCGCTTGAATTGCGCCCATAGAAATGTGTCTGACTGTTGGGAAGCGAAGGCCATGGGATGGGATGGCGCGTGCAATTAGAGGACGATTGTCACCAAGAAATGCCAAAATTCTTCATTTCGATGACTAATGGATGAAGCGATACATTGGGATATCTAATAGATGCAGATAGTTACGTATCTGTTTAGTTTATTCTTTCAATGTCCCGATACACATTTACATATCTATCTATCTACTGAAGTCCAGTCTGGGTGAGCCGCGACTAGGATGTAATAAATTAGGAAAAATAACTCAATGATACAAATGTATCAGAGTATATTCAACGATGGATTTGATCTTACGCACTTTTACGCATTGATTTGGGACTTCCCAAAACCACTTATGTATGTATGTGTCTCCCAGTGTCTACCTTTCCACCTTTAGTGGTATCTGGCAGAAGAGTATGTCCCTGGCTGGCTGGCTGGCTAATGAAGCACAGACAGGGCTCGTTAGACGATGGGCTGATAGCTTCCCACAAGCCGGGATCCCGGCATACCCACAAAGGAACAAAAGCCCCAAAAACGGAACAAAAAGCATTCCCACAGCAGCAGACTGGCGCCTGACCTTTCCCTAATTCCCAATCAATAAGACAAACACGAAACCAAAGCCAAGCCAAAGAAATACACGACGACAAAAGCAAGGCGCAGAGGCAGCGGCAGAGACAGGGGCAGGGGCAGGGGCTTGACCCAGAAATCCAGGGGAGCCCCTAAACCCCAACCCCTGGTCTAAATATACAGGCAGTAGATGCGTGCGTAGATACGAGCCACAGAGATACTTCTACCCATACTCGTACACGAGTAGCTATAGATACAACATTTTATATATTTGGCGACACATTTCATTTCCTCGGACCAGCGAGACCAAGAGATGGGACAGCATATAGTCTTGTATTTTTAGAATATTTCGAGAATTATTTTCCGCTGTGTGACGAAAATGAAAATCAATTCCAGAGACTCGCAAGGCACTTTGAAGTCCAACGAATTGTGAATGGGAGGAAAATGTCTCTTTTTGGTTTTGGTTTTGAATCATATCTAAAATCTCGTCGCTCAAGCTGAAACTCATTTAAATGCCGGGCTCCTGTTTCTGGTTTTGCTTCTGCTGCTGCTTCTGGTTCTTTTTTGTTGAATTCCCATAAACAAAACTATAAAAATTTCTATGTTTTGGCAGGCAGTAAACAGAGCGAGGGGCTGCAGCAGAAGGCGCCACAAAAATGTTAAGGGGGAGAGAAGGCATCGGCATCGGCATCTGCTGTGTGTGTGTCTGTTGCTTTTAACCCGATTTATTTATAAAGAAACCGAAAATCCAATCCCAGAGTCAGGGAACCTAATTGCATTTGTTTCGTGTCATTGGGCACAAGACAAGCAGCCCAGAGGCGGGGTAAAATAGTTCTAATCAATTATGGCCATTGATTAAAGTCCTGATGTCACTTTAACAGGTTTCCGCGGGGTGCTCAAGCAAGGCTTCGGCCGGAGGGAGCTGCTGCACGAGGCGCTATGCGTGAGTTGTTAAGATACTCCATAGATATCCTGTATCTTTTGGTACTTGTCTCTCTTCGTTTCCGTTGTAGTTTCCAGCGTATTCCACATATTCATTTTAATTTCAGTTTCTATTTCTGTTCCCCAAAAAGTTGACCTTTTGCATCAGGCAGCAGCAGCCGCCGCCGCTGCTAAATGTATCTGACAGATACATTTACACATTCATATGTATATTTTGTGGATGTTTTGCTGGAACTCTGAAGTTGCAGCCCCATTCAATGTCAATGCAGCTGTTTTCGATTGCCAACAAACAGCGGAACATAATTGTCAAATTAATTGTATCTTTGTATCTCTTACGGGGGATGTTCACACCTCCAGAACGAAGAAAATCTTATCCCGAAATGTCCCTTAAACAATATAATAATACTCTTTCCATATGACACGACAATTAGTGGGCGTTTGCTTGGAGTTATGGGGCGTGGCTTGTGGGGAATCGTCGCCACATTGCATTGTCACCTTTAATGAGTTCTTGTTTTGGCGGCAGGCATATGTGTGGCATAAACAGGCCATAAAAACGCGACACACAGGAGAAAGGCAATCGTCCAGAGAATGTCTACCCCTAGAGGGACCCGATTTCGCCCCCCATGTTTGGAAGGTGTGAAATCATCAATCAAGACTTACGGATTGTCTGTTTGTCTGTCTGTTCTGCCGTGTTTGCGTGTGTGGCGATGATGGCCATTGACATTGACACTTACCTGAAAGAAAGAGAAATGGGAATCATTAGTGGGTGTGATAAAATATATCGTATATATCGGTGATACTTTTGCGTGTAGATATTCAAATATGTACATTAGGTTTGAGATATTACATGATATAGTGATATACAAATAAAAACACGCAGAGTCATTGATTTTTTCGTTTTTTGATTGATTAACTTGGCAGAAAGGCGCAACATTGATCGATTTACATGGCTGCACAGAGAAGATACATGAAATAACTTCGATTTACTTGGGTTTTTCGCTATAAATATAAAAACCTGTAGTAAAGCTATCATTGGTAGCACACACATTTTTCATTTGTATTTATTGCATATCTAGAATATGCATTTATTTTGTGTATCCTTTTAGTTTATTCTTCAAATATACACACTGATACACATGTATCTATCCATAGCAGTGCACTTTTAGAGATACTATTTTGTGAGATATATTCAACTTTATTAAATATAATAAATAATAAATAATAATAATATTAAATAAACCAAAGTATCTCCAACAGAAAAATGTATGTATCTCAGTGCATATCGAGATGTTTTTTTGGCAGCTGTAGTGCTCATTAGATAATTACCAACTGTGTCAGGTCAAGTATCTCAAAGATACAAATGCTTCTAAGCTTATTAAATGACGGACTTGAGTATGCAACATAGTTCTAAAATATTTTCATTTAATATCCATTTAAAACAAATTCCAAACAATATTTCTCATCCCTCAAAAATCCCGAAATCTATTTCCTGGTGATCTCTGAATCTATTTATAGTTCCTGTTCCTTCCTGTTCCACGGAATTCCCTCTCAAGTACGTGTCATATTTCGCAGATCCCTTGAAAAATCTCTGTAATATCTTAATTTCCCAATGGGGTTTTCGGGATTTTGGTGTTTTGGTGGCAAACCAATTTGATAATCCTTTGAAATGATTGTTGGACACGTGACAACGACACCCACTTGATGGCCTTGTAATCCCGCATCCCCTCTCCTCTTTAACTAATCCGATCTTCCCATTTTTCAGCGGGGAAGGGAAAATTGAATTGTAAACAATAATTACAGGGGGGAAATGCCTGTCATAAAAAACAGAAGCCACCACCCCTGCATTCCATTCGCACTGCATCTGTGTTCTCCCCTTGAGATCTAATGCTAATTGAAATCCCAGAGATTATCCTTCAGAAGTCCTCGTGATTCCCAGCTTAAATGAAGTGTTAAGAGGAGGCTGCCAAGAAGCAGCGAGGTCTTCTTTGGTAGATAAATCACATTCGCAATTTGGCAAAGTGCAGTGCGTGGACTTGCGTTTTGATTTAAGGACTAAAGAAAGGAAAATCCTAGCAGGGGAATGAGCAATCGATGACACTACAACCCTGCCACAAAGCACACCCTCTAGCCTCAGTTTTCGTAGAGTTGTCAGCGCCGAGCCGCGCGCAGGACCTGATTTATGCGGCCTGGCCAAAAAAGGAGGAAAATCAAATTAATATGTTGTTCGAACCCACCCCCTCAGTGCACCGAAGGCCTAAGTCCCATCAGTCCCATCTCCTGCTTCTGCTTCTGCCCGCCCTCTGGCACAACTGCTGCCCCATCTGCCCCATCCCCTAGTGGCATGGCTAGATAATGTTGCTCTTAGGCCGTAACGACATTTAGAACTATGCCAAAATTTCTAGGCATCACCATCGGGCGCCACAGCGGGCCATAAATTTTGTTGCAAGGGTAAAAGCTTGTCCTCATTCCTCATTGAGTGCTCGCTCTCACTCTCCGCTCTCTGTGTTCTTTCTGTTGCCCATTAATTGACATATTATGTAAACAGGATAGTTAACATTGTTCAGTTTTTATTGAATTTGTCCTTGCAACATGATGGGGTGGCAGCCTGTGGCAGCTGTATTTATTCAGGCGGCAGCTTGGAAGAAAAAGTTTGGAAGAAGGAATGAAGGGGGAATGGGACTGGCTCTATGGCAATGAATGGGGATGTTTTTTCTTTTTTTTTTTGAACAAAAAGAGCACTCGTAATGTGTATTCAATCATAACTCCAGAAGTGTTGGGAAGTATTCCAAAAATCCCAGGATTATCAGCACAAGAGAATGAGGAAAGATAGTTTTTGGAGGATTCAAGAAGTTTTTAGCATTAAAAGATAGAAATATTATGGAATTCTGTAAGAAATAAATACAATTCTACGTTTCGATCTTCTTTGTATCTATTAGCATTCAAAAGTTTTCTTTTTGAAGATGTTTTCCATCTAAAACGTATCTGCAACTCTGAGAAAACACTCTCTAGATCGAAAAACAAAGAGAGAACCTAAGGATCTTAATGGGAGTCACTTCATTAGGACTTCCTTCCTATAGATATTATGGGATATTCCATCATTAGGAGGACTACGTATTTCCCACAGTATTCCCTTCCAACAGAATGATAGATGGGCGGCAAGTGTGGCTTCTGTTTGGGATGCGAATTACTTGGGGTATTCCCCCAGGCGGCAGAGTGCTCCCCAGACACAAAAGATACAAATGTATCTTTCGGCTATGCGCCTCTGACAATTAGTATACAAAAATAGCCCCAGCTCTCAGACTCTCTCATCTCTCCCCATCTGCGATCAACTATAGGGAGCATGGAGTGGTGGAGACTGGCTTTTCTCTATTAGAAAATTGTGTAAATTTCCCTGCCATTTCGGTTTGTTGTGCCCCCCTTTTAATTATTCGAAATACAGAGAAAGAAGGAGACACAAACGGAAGAGACGTATCTGTATCTAAATGAAATGCATCTGCAGCTGCATTTTATCACAGCTTCAATCGGGGACTTCGGAGACATAAACCAACTGACAAAATATTCTCTGAACAAAAACTTAATTACAGACCAGAGAAAAAGAAGAGAGAAACGAGAGAGCATAGGACAGGAAAATAGAGAATTTTCATTAGATTTATGCATTTCTCAACCGAAAAAAATCGGATCCACAATCAGCAGAAAGGGAATTCATTACGATTACAGCAGAAGAAAGATGGAAATTTTTAACAAAACAGAGGCGCACTGCCGCATGACGTCGTAAAACTCAAAACTAACTTAAACTAACCTCATTTTCAAAGGTTCTGAAAATTTTGTTAACGTTTTTCCTGGTTGCCGCTTTTTTTCTGGCACTTCCTGTCGCAGTAACCTTATACGCCCAACCATCTGTAGCTCTTTATCGAATGATTATCGATGTGTTTTCACGCATCGAGAAACACCGAAAAAACAAGTAGAAGAACACCTGTTGGAGGGTGAATCATTGCACGCATCGATGGCTTCATTAGGCGCCAAAAAAAATAACACACACACAGAGGAAGGAGGAGCCTGAGGAGGAGCCTCTGCCCTTCCACTACCATATTTTGTGATTCATTGAGTGAGAAAATGTCGTTGTATGACTTCCGTTTGGGGCTTCAGTGACCATCAGGCGACATTGGGGGCGACAAAAAACAGGCAAAGGGAAGTCGTTTCAGCACCATTAACAGATCCGACCGGCCCCTGACCTCTCTGGAGTGTCTATGGAATGGAAGGTCGAAGACAAGCGAAAGGCTGGTCCACAGACAGAGATCTTGGACATGTTTTTTACAATTACAAGAGATCTAAGGATAAAAATGTACAGGGACATTTAAAGGAGAGAAAGAGATATGTATTAAGAAGTATCTGAATGAAATGAATGCCGTGACTAAATGGTGTGGAAATAATTCGAGGATGGAAACAAGGAAGGGATGAAATTTAGCAGCGCATGAAATATGCAATTTATGGGATACTATATATAGATGGGCAGGCAGATCGAAATGGTAATAAAATAAGTATAAATAAAGTTGTGGATACCAATATTTATCGATTTTCATGGTTCTATAGATAAGGATATTAAAACGAAGAAATTTATGAGGATTGCTGTAATTAACATTATATGTAGATGGAATGATAAAATATATGGGAAGAGCCGAAAATGTCAAAAATTCCAATATAAAACTAAATATGGATTACAATTGATAAATAATCTATCTTTAAACTTGCATATACTTTATTTATCGATTATGTGCATATGAAATAAGTACAGTCACCGCCAGAACTTATCTAGAAATAGCTGCAGATATTCTCCTAATTGGCTTCGAACAAAACACTTCTACACCGAGAATGACCCTCTGGGGAGGCATACCCCAGGAAAAGAATTTCCTCAAAAAGTTCCCCGAAGATATGGATGTATATCCGCCACCCCACCCGTAAATATCCGTCCGATTCTGGCGAAAACTGAATAATTAATAAATCTAGAAACAATTTAATGGGGCCACAGCACGCGTTCCGCATCTAACGCGGGGAGTGTCGGTGTGAGAGGGGACGGGATAAATGGCCCGGGCGCATGCCAAATGTTGCATGCACCATGGGCACCCCTCCCGCAACCCTCCCTCCGTCCGCCACCTCTCGTTCTCCGTCTGTCTGTCGTTAGAGTACATCAAAATTTTCCGCCTATTTGTTTGCAACAAACAGAATTAAACAAAAACAATCATAAAGACAAAAATAACCAGTGGAATGGAGGCGGGGGAAAGCGGGGTGCGTGTATGTGTGGCATGTGGCACTCCTTTTGTGTTGCAGCCACCTCTGGCTGTCTCTCCCTTACTCTCTCTCTTACTCTGGTAGTGCGCCTCTCCCTCTGGGGCTGTCGTTAAAGCGGCACGCGTCCGAAATCAAATGTCAACCACCGAATGAGAGTGGGAATTCCCTCTTTTTCTCCCCTAGGCACCTTTTAGACGACGGCAAATTTATTGTTCCCGTTATTGTTAACGGTACTGTTCCCCTTCCACCTACCCACTCTCACTCTCTCACTTACTATTTTTGGCAGGCATTATGCAACGGCAATTACGTTTATTAGCAGTTGAGAGGATGAAGAACGACAAAGAATGATGTCAGCGCGTAATGGAGCAGCGCCCCTCGGCTGTTTTGAAAATAAATACAGAAATTCTGAAAGAGAGTGAAGAGATTAAGGATTACTGCACTCCTTTCTTGTGTGCGATGCTAATGCAGTAGCACCCATCGGTCTCATAGCCAGAAATCCGAAATCCTCCTGCCTGATCGCATCAGGCTGCGTGCGGAGAGTATTAGGCCAAAACTACAGTCCCAAATGCACAGATCCCCAAAGCAATTGAGGAACACAATTGAATGGGGAAGGAAGCTTTCCGAAGCCATTGAATTACAGAACAGAACCCCCCAAAAGCCCAGACAGCCATAAATACATACATACATACTAGTGCAGACAAAGGAAGACATGGTTTTCGGGTTTTCGGGGGAAAACTGAATCATCGGGAAAACTTAATCGTCAGATGCCTGTTTGCCTGTTTGGCTGTCTGCCTGTCTGCCAGTCTGCCTGCAGTTTTGCAATGCTCTCGCTTTCGAGTGTTTTATGCGTTTTACTTGGAATTTTGGCTGCGCTACTCTCTGCAGTGCTGCATGGAGGAGAAGGGGCAGCAAGAGCTTAAGAGCAACAATAAAGCATCCCATAAGTTATGGAGGAAGCAAAGAGGAGACAAGAGGAGCCGGAGCAAGCAGCTAAACGAAGTGCAGAGTGAAGAATTTGTTGCATCAAAAAAGGCCCAACATCTCAACGAAACATGAATGTTTTTGCAAATAAAATGTATTTACCGATACAAATGTCAGTATTAAAGCTCTCGTTTTAACAGCAGCAACACATATTCAGCTATGTCTCTGTTTTGGGGGCAGGTAGGACCGAAGCATCATTAATCTTAAATGTCCGCCCTGTTAATCCGTTTGCTGAGTCAGTTTGCTGCATTCTTTGGTTATTAATGGGTTAAGCTAATTATTGACAATCTCCACTGCCGCAACGCAACTCTGCCCCCTCCTCGCTCTCACAGTGAGTCAGAGTCCTGGAGGAGTCGTAAACACAAACACCAAGAATGCCCAAGGAGTAACAATCAATTTGAAATTCATTCCAATACATTTGCTGCTCAAATTATGCATGACAAATGCTTAAAAGTTCATGACTGAAATGCAAACACACACAAACAAAGCGGCACAGGGGGGTTGAGCAGAGGGGCAGCGAAGAGCATGACGAAGCCGGAGAGAAGAGACGGGGAGAGGCGAAACGACTGACGGAATGAGTGGGAAAGAGCTTGTGCTTGACCGTTTTTCACAGGCTTCGTCTGCTGTTACTTTGGCCCGTCCTCTTTGGATACCCTGTAAAGTAAGCACAGAGTTCTCTTGTGACTGCGACTGCACGTCACATACAAGAAACGCGGCTTGGTGTCGACCCTATCTGTAAATCACATAAATATTGAAGGGTAGCTGTACCGTCGGATCATCTTCACGATGTTACTTTTGCTGTCTTCTCTTTTGTAGTTGTTGTTGTAGCGAATGGGCATGTGAAAAATTGCCATAAAATTATGAAAATTTACGCTAAACTATGCCCCAGACCACGGGGTGAGAAGGGGGGGAGGGAGTGGGGAGTGGGGAGGTGGAGGGCCGCCATCTCTCCCATGGATCGCACAGCCAAGTTGGCGGCCACGCGGCTGAAAAGTTTTTAGCCAACTTTTGTGGAATGGGATAATAATGATGACGGTGGAAGCGGCTAAGCGGCTCAAGCCAAAAGGAGATGCTTGAAGAGAGAGGGGTAGGTGGTGAGAGCGGGTGAGAGGATGAGAGAGCCGGCAGCCAAAAGCCAAAAGGAGTTTGCCGAACTAGTTCATTGTTCAAGTCGCGGAACTACATAAGTAGTTTACGAAAAGTTTTCACCGAGAAGAAGAAGTTGCAGCAGATGGTTTTTTGCTTTATGCGTATTGCTTATATGATTAACGAGTAGATTTTTTAGCGTATACTGGGCGAACTAGTTCATATTTGGGGTTTCCTATTGAAATATTTTAAGAGTAGAAAGAAGTTTAAGTGGATGTTTGCACAGGTATGTATGTACATACACATGTCATTAATTTATCCTTTAGTAAGAACTAGGTACATAGTTTATTTCCCTTCCTTCTTCATTGGATCATCCATGCCCCTCGTGCTCCCTTTCGCTCCCTAAAAGGAAAGAACAACATCAAGAGCAGGACGAAGAAGAGCAAAAAACAATTTGCAGTCCACATTTAATTTTCTTCTCTCTTGGCTTGAACTTGTTGATACCCTTTACACAATGGTCGGGTGGATATTTGTTCATTGCCTTGCAAACGAATCATCAACGTCATACCCTTTACTCTTCTCAGCGCAACGGAATTGAGCAACAGCAGAGGACGCAACAGCGACAGAGGTAAACGCTGATAATGACGCCGAGAGCCACTGCCACTGGGAGAAGAGAGACAGACAGAGAGAGTGAGCGCAGCAGCACACCATAGCAGCATATGAATGCGATTGAAGGTGTGTGCATCCCAGGCAGTGACTGGAGCGTGACAGCAGAGCAGATTGGAGTGCAAGCAGCAGAAGAGCAGCAGCGCAGAGCAGAGGTGTACTGCTGGCAGAGCAGAGGAGCACTGCTGGCAGAGCAGAGGAGCGGTTTATTTGGTTAAATGAAAAAAATTGCCAAAAGAAGCGGAAGACGAAAAGTGGAAAGGGTTTAAGGGAAGTGGGCGGGTGGTACTGGTGCTGGTACTGGCACTGGGTATCGTATGCTTGCACTTTTTTTTCTTTCTCCTTGTTTTTGTAATGCTCTCTGCCGCTGATAGCCGCGACTTAATGGTGGGAACAAAAAAAAATAGCAACAACTACGGTAGATAAGTGCTGAAGGATGCAGATGAGTGGGAGAGCGAGAGATGGAGTTGATGGGGCGTGAGTGGGAAGGAGACAACTTGCAGTGTGTGGGAAACCTAATGAGTGATGCCACGATGGCAAGAGATGTGAAAAGGAAGGACTATGCTAAATAAAATGCAATTGGAATGGTAATCAAAAAGGAGAGGGGAAACGAAATTCATTCGTCACACAATTGGCACTCACTGTCGCGTGCAGGAATATTCAGTGCGATCCACACAATCAACAGTCTCCATGGATCATATACATATATGTATGTATCCTTGGAACCAATGGAAGTACAGTCCCCCAAGTCGACATTCCACTCTCCTTTGTTCCCATCTCCTTCACTTTAGATCCATTGAGGTTAAGTATTGAGGTTAAGCGAAAATGGATCAAGATTCGAATGCAATCCAAATGGAAATCCCATTTGACCCAACAATTGGCAATCCACTTCAGTCAGGACTCTCTCCACAGTGAAGGAGAAGGAAGGTGGCCCTGCCAGTGTGGCCAGAGGACTCAAAAGTACACTTGAAAAATGCGAAATAGAAAAAAGAAAATTGATTAAACGAACTCCAGCTCCATTTCCAGAGACAGAGAGACATAGAGAGAACAAAAGGCAAACGAGGAGACAAAGAAACGAATGAAAGAACAAGGGGCAGGAGAGGGCAGGAGACAAAGAAAGAAGAGTACAGTGGAGAGAGGAAGAAAGAATGAAAGGACACACCAGAAGTCAGAAATGAAGGTGGGGGGCACTGGTCATGCACTTTGCATTACCAATTAGAAGACCCAGACGGAATGGACAGATGGACGCACAGACGGAACGGGACAGAAGGTAACAAAATTGACAATTGACGCCGCAATCAGGCGGCAGAGACAGCGAGACACACTCGCACACACACACACACACACACACACATACACACACATACACATATGTGTATGAGAGAGACAGAGGGAGCGACAGCCACAGGGTTGCAAAGGAGACTGAAGGCGACTGAAGGCGACCCGGGACATAGGCGGCAGGGCAGGAGGCATAGGGTTGCCGTCCGTCGTCTCTCATTGTTATGCAATTGCAATGATGGGGCAAGAGTCAATTAAAAACATTCAACCCTCCATCGAAACACGGGAGTGACGGAGAGGGTAGGCATAGAAGGAGAGGTAGAGTCCAGGCCTAGACCATTTCGGATTACGGCCAAAGGCGGTAGCGGGAGGCGGAGGCGTATATCAATGACCTTTTCTCCTGCACTTCCTGCTGCATGCCACATGTGGAATGGGGGGACTGGCAGTAAGACATAATCCAATTAGCAATTAGTTGTGTATACCCCTGTCGTCATCGTCATCGGGTTACCTGTGTGTGCTGCCTCACAGATGGTTCTACATGCGGCATACGGAATGCGGCTTGCAATGGCAGGTAGAATCCCAAATCGAATGGAATCGAATCGAACCGAAAGAATGGGGAATGAAAAACAGCAGAAGAACAGCAGAGCCCCCACCCCATCCTCCTCCTGTGTCTTATAACTCAATTTGGAAGCCAGAGTCCGACATCGGACATCCATTTGATGAGGCAACTCACGTCGGCCGAACATGGCCAGTGAAACGGGAGCGGGAGGGAGACAAGGAGGAAACTTCCTGCCACTGGCAGCACACGATCCAAACTATCGACTATCAATGGAACCTCAAGAAGTCACCTTAAGCATCTAAGGTTTTTCTTAGCGCTCTTTCCTTCAGGAATCTTTTGAGATCAATGGTGTATTTATTACGTACATGTACGTCTGCAAGGTGTATCTTTGACCCATAGAAATTCCCATAAATCATATGAGTAGTTGTCCTAGCCAAATCCAGGAATTTTGAAATATATCATTATATTTTGTGTGCTACAAGAAGGAGTGAAGGACTGGAAGAGGGCTAAAAAATACATAAGAGGGATGGGAAAGAAGAGACTCTTTTAAATACCAAAGAAAGTACCGTTTTTTTTTATATTTGGATGGTCGGCGGTCGGCATGGTCCTACCCCGTGGGCATTTCCTCTTTTTCAGTATATCTTAAGTTGTAATTTCCCATAGATTCTATCAATTTCCCCATTTTCACAAATTTCTGTCTTATCATCATATTTAAGATTTTGGAGAGCATCGTTAATTTATTTTGTTAATCGGTATAGCACTAGAACCAGTAGATCTTTCATTTTAATTTTCCCATATCTTCTATAAATTTCCCTAAAAAAAAACAATTAAATTAATATTCTATTCTATCATAATATGTATATATTTTGAGATTTAATTCCTGGTGCTACAGGTGTTCGTTCCAGAAGTTTCGTAGGACACTCTCAAAGAAGATGTTCTGCTCAAGCAGTGAAGTAAGTTGCTTGAGGAGTAAATATGTATGTATGTACATTCTCTAGAGAATTTTTGGCCGGAATATATCCTGAGGATGGGAATTGGGAAACATGCGGGCCCTCACCGTCGTCTTTGATTTGGCTAATACGATACATGTGGTTGTATTTTTGTTGGACTTTAATTTAAAATTCATTCATCATTCCATTCAAAATCAGAAAATGGAAAAGGGGCAGGCCTAGGTATTTTCTCTGCATTTCTTTCGGTGTTTCTTCGCTCTCTCTTTCCATCTCTTCATCTCTTTGTCCGGTTTTCCTTCATTGTCTCTCCCCCTGTGTCATTGTTATGTGACTCCTGGGCGTGGGGGATTATGCGGGCTTAACCCGTCACTGCCCCGCGGGCGCCAGTGCATTTCCCTTACTCTCTCTCTCTGTCTTCAGTTTCTGCTTCCACTCTGTGGTTGATTTTTCACACAAATTCAATTGAATTGTTTTTTTTCTCATCTCTCGCGTTTTTCCTTCCCTCACTTTCGATAATTATCTTGTGTCTCTGTCGCTCTTTCACTCTCTAGCCCTCTTTCTTCCCCACTCACTCCCCGTCGCCATCTTTCTCATCGATCAGTCAAGCCCTGTCAAAATGTGAAAGCCTAAACTTTGATGCTGATTTGGTTTCATGGCATTCCATTCTTTGGTCCTCTTCGTCTTTTTTCGCCAATCGAAAAATTCATCGAGATGGATCTAATCTAATATATGTCAGTGTAGTTTTCATCGAAATTTAATCGAATTCTATTCATTTGCACATTTCAGTCCTCGGTCGCTTGGGCAGAATTTGTGCGTGGAGATGGACATGGAAAAGCCATCCCACTCCGCCTGCTTCGAGGAAATTTCTTTCTGAAACGGAAATGTCTCTCCCTACCACCACCCTCTTTCGATGAGGAGCGGAGTAACGCCGTTAATTAGGAAAAATACAAAATTTAGATCAGAGCTCTCTCTCTGTCTGTCCCTCTTGAAAATAAGACAGGCATTGATATAAAGATACAAAGATAAAGGCACAGAGATACAAATGTATAGGTACTGGCTGTCCCGCCTGCGGGAGCCAGGCAGGCACTTGAGTCCTGCTTTTGTTTTCCTACCGCGGCGCGGCGCTTAATCCAAAAATGTTTTGTTTTATTAATTAAAGAGAATGCAAAGCTCTTTTGAGCCATCGGATGGGACTGGGAAGGGGTGGCAAAGGTAGAGGCGGGGGAGGTGGTTTACTTGGATTAAAATTAAAACAAGAAGAAAAGATTATCGTATTTGATAGACGACGACAAAAATACACTTGCCAAAAGGCTTTTGATAGATAAAAAATGATGTGAAAATACAAATATTCGAACGTTTCCACGAAAATTGCTTCCAAATCTAAAAAGAATATCTATCCAAATTGCATATATATCGTGTATGAATATACATTCAAATTTCTATCCATCTTTAGAAACTGCAGTGGAAATAAAGATGTCGCTATAGCAGGGTGTATAGACCTACATATATATATTTATATGATTATATATATATATATATATATATATATATTCCTTCTAAAGCTAGGTATCCAGCACCGCGGAAACTAAAAATTACTGTCAAACTCCATATAAAAAGAACTGGGCCAGGAATTTTTCGTTTGTGTTTTCCTGGCCTCAGCATCCAGCACGAATTCTTATCGATAGTTGGTCTATCGACTGAGAGAACAGCTGGTATTCCCGCCAGGAATATATACATATGTGCCTATTATTACTGAAGTAAAAGTGAAAGATGGAGGCAAAATCTGAAGAGCAGATTCCTGTCAGTAATTTTCCGCGGTGCTTGAGACAGGCCTTTAGCAGAAACCCCCTTTCTGTTATTTTATAAACGCGTAATGAAACTGTACATAACGATGGATATTTATGTCATACTTCCTACGATACCAGGAAAATGAGAATGTTCAATCACAGAAAATCACATATTTTTCTATAACTGAAAAGAAGATATATACCCTGTATAGAACCTTCTTTTTATCAAGATCATGATTCTCTGTCCTGGAGGAAGGGTATTTTATAACAAGAGAAAATCGCAGAACAGAAGCGGAACAAAGCGAAAATAGAGGATGAAAAGGGGGAGATAGAAGAGGGAACAACAGAAGAAGAGTGGCCTACAGAGAGCAGGAGAGATGGAGAGAAATAAGAAGCAACAATTTCTTTCTCCGTTTTCTACGCACAAAGTCCGTAGACGTTTTTTATTTTGTATTTTTTTTTTTTGCAACATAATTGGAATTTCCTTTTTCCTGTCGCTTCTTTTTGTTGTACCCCTTCATTCTCTAGCTCTCTCTTTCTATATTTCCGTCTCTTACTCTCTTATTTAGTATACTGTTTCTGTGTTTCTTCCACATCGTCCCTTGTGTCTTGTTGTCAAGTGGCACACAAATGCGAAGAAACTCAAGAGCTTGCTTGCCCCATGGCTTGACCACTCTCTGACTCTACCTCTCTGTGTCTCTCTCTTGCACCTGAGAGATTCCCCCACTTAAGATACAGAGAGAGAGCGGGACTCTGATTCTTGAGAATTGGAAACTGGAAATGAGAGTTGGGCAGCAGAAGATTTCAGAGCGGGGAACATCATCATCGTGTGGATTGTATTGTCAAATGCTACACGCATATGGACAGTGCGCCTCATAAATCTATGAATGCTTAGATTTTGAAAGGACGTATACATATGTAGACTAGATCTTTACGCAAATACAAGATATGTTTCACAATTTCTGTTGGAAAATTATCAAAAATTCCATTAAACTCCATTTGTATAGCCACGAAACGCACTATGGCGAGCATTAACAAAAGTGTCAGTAAGAGAGAGTAGGACAGTAGGAGAGAGGCAGGAATCCATTAACGGTGTACTATGACTAACTGACAGTTTTCCTTCCAGACGTCGCTCCTTTTTCACTGTCGTCCTTCTCTTGGGAAAAGCGCCTCACAAATTAAGCTGGTTTTTCGGTGGCTTTTGCTAATTAGGGACTGTACACTCGCTAAGGCACTCTTCTTCATGGCAGGCAGGCAGGCGAGCGGGCAGCCTTCTTTCTAAACCTCCTTCTGGCCCCTATTGCTCTTCTGTTGCTGCTGTCGAACAAAGACAGCTTTTCCTCCAAGAAAATTGCAAAAGAAAATATCAAAACAAAGACTCCACTTCTTGAGAAAGAGGGCAGGGCATCAATTGGAGCAGTGCGAAAGAGTGCTCTGAGACGGACCACAAAAGAGAGGAGATTTTCATTTAAAGACGGATCTTCGAGTGAAGTTACATATATTTTATAAAGTTCATCGTGGGACTCCAGTACAAAACTAAAACCGAGGACACTATAGCATGACACGAAAAAATTAAAGGTCGTAGGTCTTAAAAAAAAAAAAAAAGAAAGCCAAAGGTTAAAGCCCATCCTCTGGACACTTTTGTCGATCGTTTAAGGCTTAAACCGACAAACCTTCTCTAACTGATAGCCTTAGTTTCGTTTTTTTTTTGTTTTTTGTTTTGAAGCTAGAGAAAAATTCATTCACTGATCAGCTTTTCCTTTCTGTGAATCATGATTCCATGACGCTGGCTTTTCTCTTTGTTGCAAGTTATTTTTTTCTTCGTCTCTAAATCCCACAGAAAGGGGGGCAAGCATCAGCGTTAATTAATTTTAACTTTGTTGATGTTTTTAGAACCTCCCAAAAAGTCTGGAGTCTGAGGTCTGTTTTTTTTTGGTTCCCTCTATAAAACCGGATGCGTTAATTGCTTGGGAAGTCTTTTTTTTATGAGAGAAGTTACTTCTCTCCTCTGGAGACGGGAGAAAGTGGGTCTCAGGGCAGCAGCAGGCGAGTCATCATTGGCTCTCCCGTTCTTTAATGTTCCAGTATCCCATCTATAATTACATTATATTCCATATACATTTTCCACAATTGGTACTAACGCTTACGCTGCCTTCTTCCTTAACAGCAATGAAAATAAGGTATCAAAGATGAAGGTGCCTGCAGGGCGCCCGGAGGGAAGCATTGGAACACCAAAGCAAAGCCAGACTCAGTGCCAGGACGTGCAGAGACAGAGCAGCCACAGGATGGTGACGGCACCTTCTGTGGGGATCATTTGCTTGTGGACCATTGATCAATACTTGCAGATAAGCGGCATCTACATAAGCGGCCCATAACTGGGGAGGTCTATCCCCCCATTGGGGAGAAATGGGCACAAATGAGACCGGACCGTCCCTCACCTTCGAAACCTCCTTAACAGCACTGAGGCAATCGCTTTGAGAGTGTTTTAGATGTTGTATTCCAATAAATATCATTACGGGTATTCCTGCTTCCATAATCTCCAGTTATTCCGCTATTATCACGACAGGTAGTATTGGAGTATCTAAATCTCTGTGGATTGCAGATTAAGGTACTATATGAGGGGAGAGTAAGTTCCATGAGTGTGAAGTCTGTTTCTGGGGGTTCCATAAATGTGAGATATTTTTTTCTCTCATGGCAACATCTCTCACTTGTTGCGCAATCTTTAAAATCAAGTGTTTGTCCAACGTTTCGTGTTTTTTTTAATGTAAATTGTATCTGTATTCTGTCTGTAATTACCCCAAAAATTTATGACTCTACTTGTACGAAGCACATCTCTCTCCAGAGCCTTGTAGTTAAGACAAATATTGACTCTAGAATTTTCGTTTGAGATTGTGATAAGCAGCATTATATTTCTGGGTGTTTTTTCTGCATTTGGGATGTTGTTTTGGGTCTACGACTACGCTAGGTTAGTATTTACATAGCGTTTGCCTCAGGGTCAGGCGGCAGGCGGCATGCGGCAATCAGACAATCAGGTAACGAGAAAATGCTCAGGTACTATTCGGGTAATTTGTTCAGATTATAGCCCGTCCTTCCATCTGTCTGTTACTTTAAATAAACACCCAAATCGTGGAAGAATAAACTGCTGATAAGAAAGCGACTATCATTTTGGCCAGGTTTCCAGTTTCCATATGCTAGTATATCTTTATCTCTTGTGATGGAACATTCTCGACTTCCAAGTAACGTATATGATATAATTTATCCATCGCTCTGTCAAGTTTCATTGAGATTATTCAATGAAAAGAGTCACAAGGGTATATCTACGGAGATGCACCCTATAGCGTGTTCGTTATATGTATATACATACATATGTACGTTATACTCATGTACATAGAACATCATCATGTAGATTTGGATGGAGTTTTAATGGAATCAAAAAGGGAATCAATAAAAAAACATATTTATCTATCGGATTGATCTTTAAGTGTAATCGAAAGCTTGCAACCTTTTGGTGCATGTTTTCTATTTTTTTGGTGCTACAACTCCAACTTCTAATTATAAATGGCGAGAATGTGTGTGGACCGCAAGTCCATTTGTGGAACGTATTTACTCACCTATTAGCGAGCAGCTGCACAGCAACAGTGCTGCCCAGACAAGGGACAGAGGCGGCGTTGGCAGAGGTTCTCCCATTTTGTTGTTCTTGCTTCTTCTTCTTCGGTATCTCTTCCACTTGTTCTCCTTGTTTTTTTGTTCGCAAGCACAAAGTTTAGTCAAATTTTTGGCTCCACAGGAAAAAAAATGTTGAAAAAATTACAGTTTTTTCTGTTAATGTGGATACTGTTGTTGCGTGTGGATCTGCAAGAAACAAAAGAGAGAGAGGAAGAGAGAGGCAGGAGTCAAGGGTTAAGTAGTGACAAATCATTTGATATTTCAAAAGAGGCATAGCCCCGGGTTAAGTTTACACCAAATGCCAAATGTTGGCCTTTTAACATCTAAAAAGGTAGGTTGGTGGGGACGCGGGGATTGACGCATCTGCTATGGAGCGTCATTCCATGGCCGACGCTGCGTCACACACGAGCAATTTGATTGCAGAGAGCGAGATAGCAGCAGAGTCGACAGCGACCGCAACAGCAGTCAAAGAAGAGAAGAACTTGTCCACACATACATATCCACACAAGTGTGTATATGTGGGTGCGTGTGTGCTTTGTCTTGGCAGCAGGTTTCTTCAACGGTGCCGTGCCATACAAGGGTGAGGTGAGGCACTGCTTAAACGCTCCAAGAGTGCACTGGTAATGCCTCACGCTCGTTTTCATATACCCTGCAATTTTGTTCTTTGCTGTCGCTGACGCTGCACGCTGCTTCAGCTTCTGCTATGGCCTGTCTGTTCTTTTTTGACGTCGGCGTCGCTGCCACTTCGGCCAGTTTTGTAACGGAAATTACTGCGGCGGCCCCTCTCTGCAGTCGAAACACGTCGCATGAGCAGCGGCAGCGGCAGAGGAAGGGAATAATAAGGGTGAGAGCGAGAGACCTGCAGCGCATATTTAAACAGTAAAAATGTTTTGGCATTTTTTCTCTTAATAAATAAATAAATATGTATACAATTTCCAATAAATTGTATTGTCTTCATTCCTCTCTCTCTCTTTCTTGATCTTTATCTGTTATCTATCTGGTTCTGTTTCTCTCCCTCTCTCTCTCACGCTTATCGGAAGCGGGAGAGAGCGCACCTTCGACTGGTGGGTTTGTTTGCTGTCTGTTTGGCGATAAGGCAGCTTTGATTCTCTCGCTCTCTCTTACTCATTAGAGTTGTCCTTGTGAAAAGAGAGGGGGCAACAGGTACCCCCTTACTCCATCTCCTTCCCTAACCAGGGTGGCTTCTGGCAACGCGATGTGTGTCTACCGTTATTACTAGAGCGGCCAATCGATATTTTAATTTAACCTTATTACTGAAGGGCCCTCCAATCGTTACTGAAGCAGGCCTAGGCCACGCTCAAAAGACGAAGTTTCTTTCCAGCGCTTGGAAATCACAAAGTAACAAAAAATATCTATGTATGTATGTATACCGCTAATTATGAAAAGGGGGAAACTTTTGTCACAGAATAGGGGATTGTGGGGAGGGTTTGAAAATCTGTTCATTAAAGTTGAAAACTTTTCCCTTGATATTGAAGAATTTTTAATGCGGATATCAAATAATTGGATTTTTAACTTTTTTAGAGACTTTTAAATAAAAAGATAAATGTATTCATTTGAACATAATACATTTCTACATAATACTTATACAGTAAGCGTTCCGATTATTTCAAAGATATGTACATACATACATACATATGTACATATACTCATACACTTTAATAACACTACTCGAAAAAATTCAACTTTTTTTTTCCGCTGTCGCCAAAAATGACTTTTTCTGATACATTTGGATGTTTAAAATTTTTTAAAGAATTATGGTTTTTTTTTCATGGTGTAGTTTTTTTTAAAGAATTTTTAAAAAATGTGGTATTTTTTGTCATAGGTAGTGCTTCTATTTTTCACATAACTTAAGTTTCCTACAACTGGTTGTATTGAACTTTGCAGTTAAAAAATGCTGACAAATGCAGCTATAAATCCTATAAATCTTCCAAATTGAAATTTCATAATTTTTTCGATATTTTCCCCCGAAATTTTGACTTTGACTTGTCTATCTAAAACCAAAAATCAAGGCATTCAAATATTTTTTTTTCGACTTTTCCTGAGCTTTCAAAGTCAAAATTTCGGGGGAAAATATCGAAAAAATTATGAAATTTCAATTTGGAAGCTTAATATCTTCCAGATGTTAAGTTGCAGCTACAAAGTGTCTGAGTCGGATTTATAGCTGCATTTGTCAGCTTTTTTTAACTGCAAAGTTCAATACAACCAGTTGTGGGAAACTTAAGTTACATATGTGAAAAATAGAAGCACTACCTTTGACAAAAAAACCAAATTTTTTAAAAATTCTTAAAAAAACTACACCATAAAAAAAAAAAAAAAATTCTTTAAAAATTTTAAAACATCTAAATCTATCAGAAAAAGTCATTTTTGGCGACAGCGGAAAAGTCGTGTCGACTAGTGTAATTAAAAAATTACGTATTTTTGAGTCTTTCGCTTTTAGTTCATATGTACATACATACATATGTATTCCATAAAAATTTAGTTTTGAGAACCCATAAATACGTTTTCAATTGGCGCAATGTTTTTCCCTACAATAAAAGTTGAAGAGAAAGTTAAAATCCCAATTGAAATCAAACCAAAAAGAACCTCAAATTTAATTACTAGCTGCATCAAAAAGTTTCAAGAAATTTGTAAAAAAGATTAACATTGAGGCCAACGCAAACATTCAACGACAGTTTTTCCTTGTTTTTCTCGTCTTTAAATAAGGAAAATCACATTTGGGAAGTTTGAAAACATTTTAGTGCTGCACAAAAAAGCACAAATTTGATTTGAAAATTGGATGATCTGCCGCCTGCCCCATCCCTCTGCCTATCTCTCCACTGTGTGTGTGTATGTGTTTTTGCGTGTGTGGGGCACACACAAGTTTTTGGCAGCAGCGCAGTCTCCTTCGTTGTAGGAATGGCACGATGCAGGAGTCCTGCGGTTGAGGTTCTCTTGCCCTCATATTCATATATCGAATTAGTTGCGAGGATAAAAAGGATACAAGTAAAAGTTTTACACACAATGGAGAGACAGGACTTTTCGGTTGGGGCATGAAAATGATAAAGGAAGGAATTTACATCATCATACACAGCAGATATTTAAGATATCACGAGATATCTCTCTTGCTGCATTTCGGAATACTGAAATTAATAGGAACAAAAAAATATTGGAATTTTTGTATTGGTGGAATGAAATTTCATCTTGGAAAACTATTCCTTAAGCTGTCTGTAGAATGTTTCATCCTGAGATGAAATGAAATGAGATCATCCATTATCCGCTATATCTTATTGCAATTCTGTATAATCTGGGGTTTCAAAGGTTCTCTCCAGAAGAATATAGGGGAGGGGAGAAATATTTAATGCATGGATTCCAAAGCGGGCTTTTCCTATGAAATATTCCCATTTAAACTTAAAAGACTGTTTTATTTTATTTTAGGCAAAAAAGTATGGTTTAATACTATTTTGCATACATTTAAATCAAAACCTAAGAATATATTCCAATGCATTTTCCAACAATAATGATTTTTGAGCTTATTTCATTTGTAGATCTTTATTTATTTTTCCTATTAGCTTTTTGTTCATTTAATTATTCAAACAAAAAAACTATTTTTAAATACTTCGCTACAAAATTTAGACACTTTTTATCAAAAATCAAGCACAAAAGTGGGTTTTTTCATTTTAGGATTAATTCCTTTGTTGTTCGTCAAAATGATACATACATATGTATCTACACATATGTGTACATGCACTTTATAGTTATTCATTAAACGTTTTTCGATTTTACTTTTCGAACAAGATATGTACAATTAAATAAATTTTCATCATAAATTCAGCAAAAATACCATTACAACTGTGGCTTTGAAGAGAGTTTCCCTCAAACTACAGCACAAAAACAATATACATACAATTCAATAATATTCGCTTAAAATGTTTTAAAAAGGCGTTAAAAGGTATTGCCTATAGACAATCCTTCAGTCAAATTTCTTCCTAATCTGTTGAATATTGAAATAGAACAACAGCGATTTCGGCAAACAAATTCAATAGAAACGACGTTTTCATTTTCGAAATACTTCTTTTGTTTACTTATTTATTATTTTGTACTTTTCAGATTCTACAACTCGTATAAAAAACTATTTTTTTCATTATTCATTATTATTCATTCATTTCAATTATTTCGGTAAAAGTAAAATATGAACTGCTATTTTCGGCTTGAATAAATATTTCTTAAAAAGTTTCCTTTATTTCTAGTTTTTCCTCCTTCCCCTACGACTGCCTCCAAATGCCAGTTGACTGACTTTTAGCGCCCAGTGTGTGACTCAACAAAAAGTTAAAAAAAAGAAACAACAAAACAAAAAAACACTAACAAAAGTGGTATGAGTATGTGTGTCGGACGGCGGCGTCAGAAACGGCGCGCGGACCGGGCCCAAACCTGTTTTTTATTGTTTGTTGTTTTTGTATTTTTCTTGGGTAATTTTTGTTGTTGTTTGAAGGTTTTTCTCTGCGTTTTGAATGCACATTTTTCCATAGCATAGTAGAATAACCATAACATACCCGATTTTCCTGTCACCAAAAAACTGATAAAACAAAAAAAATATAAAATAAGCTACTGCGGGGCACGTGACTCAACAACAATAATAATAATTGTGAAAATATGCCAACAGCGAAAAGCGTGCGTGAGACAGAGAGGGCGAGACACTAAGTATTTGTCACTAAAAAAAACAGCAACAGAAATGCCGCCAGCGTTTATTTTTGGCCTAAAAAATAGTGAACTCTCGAAGAATTTTCATCGTTTTTTGTGGTTTATTTTATTACCAATTTTGTTGTAATTGTTTTAACTGTTTCACACATGCACAAACTGTGCGCGGTACGCGACACTCACACGCACACACACGAACGCGACGGCAGAGGCAGTGGCAGTGCCAGACGCGGGAGCGCGGGACCGTTGAAGAGAATGAGAGGTAAAATGTCGGAAATTGTTTATTTTAATATCGTTGATATTTCTATGCGTTGGATATTATATTTCCAAATCGTAACGTAAACGGAACTTTCTCAGAACGCATGCCACAAGAGAGGCGCCACAAAATTAGTGTTGTTTCGGTGGCCGCGGTCGTTTTGCTTGTGCCGTTACAAATTTCAAAGATTGGGGCGGCAAGGCCGTTTCTTTCAAATACGCCCGCCCTCAGATGTTGCCAGTGCTTGAAATGTTGCTCGGCCACATGTTGCTACAGTCCGGGTGTTGCTCTAAAGAAGACGGGTATGGACAACAGGGTAACTGAACCGCAAAATGCAATGCATGCAGGGTAAACTCCACCTCTTTTCTTTAATATACCATGATGGTTAACACGGCCCAGAGAGGCGGCTCGAGACGAAGTTCTAGTTGCTTAGCCGGTTCGATCAGGTCAAAGAGAGCGGGTACTCAGTTTTGCGCTTAAAGTGTGAGCGGCAGCATGCTGTCGAGCAGCGACGATAGCGACAGCAGCTACATTCGAATGTTGCCAGAGAGTGAAAGCAGCGCTGCCGACACAGTGGAGCAACCGTTAGTCGTTGAACTGCGAAAGAGAGGGCGAAGGAGGAGGCGAAGAGACCATGTCATGTCAGGAAAGGTCAAGAGTACTTGTTTAGCAACATTTATTACTGCGGCTTGTAAAAGTTTGACATGAATTTCGTTACTTAAAAGTTCTGTTGCAAGAGATGTTTGGTGAAAACTTTACGAACAGAGAGGGCAGCCGTGGGGCCCACTGTGTGAGCAAAAACAGGTCACTGCCAACCCATGAACCAATGCGCGTGTGTGTCTAATGGGAATTTTTATTTGTATGCCATACATCTTCGTTTCATTCCACTGTGCCGCGGTGCTGCTGCCGATCAAGAGCGACGCGCGACGGAAGTTCGAAATGTTGCGCAGCCTTACGACTTGCAACATTTCGGCGGCCACTTGTTGCCCAAGTTCGAACCGGCAGCATGTTGCCACAGGGGACTCCTTCGTTTTTAATTGTTGCTGCCAATTAGGACACCCAACCTCCCAAACCACACCACCCCACCCCACCCAAATAACACCACCCGCCACCCCACGCTGAAATCTCAGTTACGTTTCAATGCAATTTAGCAAATGAAAAAATGCGTATCTGACGGAGCCATTGGTTTTCTATGCTCTTTTGTTGTTGGGCAGGATACTTCGACTTTTGCAGGAGCAAAAAATCCCAAAACAAAATTAAAATTAATTAAAATGGTAAGCAATTTTGAGTGTGGGCTAGTCTTTAGTTTTTCTTGGAATAGAATTGATTATTTATTTATTTATTTGACAAAGATAAATGCAATTAAAAATTCCATTACAATAACCATTCGACCGCTCGCTAGTGTCAAAAGGCGTCCCGATTGCTGTGGGGTTCACCATTGGCGATTGCCAAGTTTGAGCTGATGCTCCTTGGAAGACATCCTTGTATGAGATCGTCTCCGCCGCTGCAGCAGTAGGCACTTTCTAAGTCCACCACGTGGCTGATCTCCAAGCAGTTCCACAAAATGAATTGCAAAAATACATAAGTCAGGGCCTGTTTTTAGCCAAAAATATGGTTAGGTATTTTCTTGACGTATGTATGAATGTATGTACATGTTTGTATCCATATCTAAGGATACCCTTGATACAGGGAATCTCCTGCTTCGACTGTACTGAAAAGTGTGGATAATCCTTGGTTGTGGATTGGTTTTATCATTGTTTTTAGTTTTGTTGCCATTTCCAGTGTGTGTGTGTGTGTGTGTGTGTGTGTGTGCAAGCGTAGAGCAATTTATCAATGGCCAAGCGGAGGACTCTCCTCCCACAATGCCTCACGGATCCGTCAGTAATGCACCCACCCCCGCAGTATCTATAGCCTATCGCCGCCCCCACTCCCATCGCCCATTTGGCTGGCAATAAGTGATTTATAGGATTGTTATTTTGTCGTTGATGTCGCACTTTCGTTGCGCTTTATTTATTGCACTGTCTCCGGACTACGGACAACGGACTACGATTCCCTGCCACATGGCATGGCATGCCCCTCGTTTGTGGCAGTGTCAGTGGCAGTGGCACTGGTACCACCGTTTCGCCCGATTTGCCCCGATTTGAAGTGTGTTAATTTTTGTTTCCATTTTTCCGCGCACAACAAACGCATTTTCCATGCGAATCCACGAATGGTTATGGAATTGGGATCACACGAGCAGTACTGTGGGAAGAACTCTCTCTACATACATACATACATATGTATGTACATATATCCTTTGCTCACTCCCTATCCTTTGTTCATGCTTCATTAGCAAATGGCTTTGACATTTGAACTAAATTTACGGCTGTTACTGCTGCCGCTGCTGGCAAATTGAGACAGGGATTTGCGATTGAGGAGTAGGAGTAGGTGCTGTTGGTCGAAGATACCAGCTAGGAATAAGGAGTCTAGAGAGAATACATCGATTGAGTTGAATGATCTGTTGCGTACCTATTTCTAATGTCATTATAAAATATTCTCTTTGCTCCACTCCTGTGGCACGCGTTCGCCCGGAGTTTCTGACTCTCCTCGGCGTTAGCGAAGTCGTCGCCCTCGGGATCTGCTCCTTCATCATCATCTTGGGTGCAAATTTTCAAGTCAGCTCCTCGATGCACAGTCGTAGTAGTAGTCGTTTTCCTCAACTTGAATAGTGGCTGTGGTTGTGGGGACTGGCCACGTTGCTAAACTAGCCGCGGCGTCCCACGGATTGGTGCATCGTCTCATGCGCTTATCCCTGCTCTCGTCAATGCTCTTGCCCGCGGGATCATCCTTAAGACAATGTGCCCACACCAGAATCTTCCGCAGATTGGTACATACCTTACCTGAAATAAATACAAAAGGAAATATAAACCGTTCTAGAAGTTACCGAAGAAATGGCCGATGATAAACAGGAGATCCATGTGATATTGCCTTCTAAGTGGTATTATAACGACCATTCATAGATCTTTGGTTATACAAAAAATGTACGGATATCTGTGGATTGTTGGAATCAAATTCCAACGAAAGCTATACCATTAGTAGATACAACTTAGTATTTTTTCAATATTCTCCGTACAATGCACTTTCTTATTTTTTCTATCGAGAAACTGCGAATTTCCCCTACATTTGTCTTAAGAAAAATTTTAAATAATATAATAAGAGAAGACTTTTAACTAACTTCCCTGTTGATAGACCCCACAAATATTTATATTTGTATATCCATTAAAAGAGAACGAATTTGAGGCAATATCGTGGACTATATAGAACACTTCTTTATCTATCTATTGGTAAATGAGTGGGAAACTTACTGCAATCAATGGAATTTTCCTCAACAAAAAGCAGATAAATTAAGACATTCAATCTTCAGAGATCGAATATAGTGCATTGGGTGGTCCCCGAATCAATGATCAAATGGTCTCTGAATCTGTACCAATTTGTAGCTCGGATCGAGTTCATTTCGGGTTCAGGTTCTGAATGCGGAGGGGGGAGCAACTGGAACACCTGCATCAGTGCTGCAGAAGGGGGCTATCGAATTACCCCGGTAACCGCTGCCCCCGAAAATCATTATAAAATGGTTAATAACTCTATAAGCAATTAGAGGGCAGAAGGCCCTCATCTATGCTCTGGCGAAGCCACTGACTGACTCGCATCGACAGACAGGTTTTCGTCTGGCATCCTCCAAAGGGGACAGACTCTGAGCCGAGCCACTGGACTGACTAATGATGCTAGCGGATAAGACAGCCACAGCCCCAGCCACGGCCAAAGCAAATGATGGATTATTGTTTTCCCGTCGCACAAGGGAGCGAAAGATACTTGTGCAGCCACAGATATGTATGTACACACATAGACAAATGCCATTCGAAGAGAGAGGTGCCAAAGTAATAAATTGATATTTAAGTATTCGCTTCATGAGTTGATTTGGCAGGATAATGGCGGCACAAATCAAAGTTCGATTCGCTCTTCTTTCCCAAGGAATCTTAGCTCGGATAATGGTTTTTCAAAAACAATAGATTTCTTTATTACAGTCCATCTAAAGGAAGGAAACTTTGTTCTCGTTCATTTTGTTGTTTTGTAAGCAGTAGATATTTCTACATGATTCACAGCCTGTATCCATTATAATTTTGAAAAGTTTTGTATATTCTCTGCACTAAAGCAATCAAATAACTTGATTCAAGCCTCTCCCACAGTACCCGTTAGTAACCCTAGGATATCATTATGGAGATCTCCATCAACGAACTCTTATCTTTGGTCTCAACAAGTCGACAACAATGATGAATGTCTCATTAATTGAATATACCCCATCCTGCAGGAACCTTAGCATTGACCCTCTGGCCTCATTATACCCTAGATACTCCACTCCATTGGCAACCCTTTGCATAGCCCTTTCGAAATCCCAAACAAGTCTATGTCGATGAGGTTCTGCAACGAAAAAAGGTCTCATTAAACCATCAGTCGATGGACAGTAAATGGACATGAAGTATTTTCACAGTTGACCTTTAATGGGCGTCTCCTGCCACACATCCTGCCACACTGGCGAGCAGCGTCCGGCATGACCGCAAAAATGACAAAACTATGCGGAAAATATCCCCAGGCTTGGCCTGGTTGGGTTGGGTTGGGTTGCGACCCTTATATAGGGTTCTCCTGCCCTTACAACTCAAACATCAACATCTCTTTCCGAAACTCAGAGTATACATACATACTCTATTCGGTGGGTCTTAATACTCATACAAGATGGTTGCAATGCATTGAAGGAGACGAATGTAGAAAATCCTAGTGTTTCAGTTTCTTGATCAAGAATTATTGGTTTAAAATTTCGTTGCCATAATTTCAGATATTTCTGTCCATAACCACTCCATAACGTGTATGTATATCTTCTAATTATTCCCCAAAAAATATTCCATAGCACATTATGTTTCTGTAGTGCATCCAATGCTTCGGCTTTCTATTCTACTTGCGGATTGTTTAATTGTTTGTTGACCTTTTAGCGTTTGGCGCGTGACCGGGTCCATTTGTTCCCATTTTTCGTACCAGCGCAGACCAGCAGGGGAGAGCGCACGCGTGACCCTTCCCCTTCCCCCTACCCTCTGCCCTGGTCGCCTGCTCGACCCCGACCCCGCCTTCGCATTGTTTTAAAAACATTGCGACCCCTGGACATCTCCCTGGACTTTGCCATTTTCGGTTTTCAATTAAATTGCCAAAAATTATTGCTTTTTGGGTGTGGAATCGGGAATAAGAAGCAGGATACCAGACGAGAGTGCGGGGTGTGCCAAGGGGGTGGGCAGGGAGGAGGGGTTCCATTGGGTAACGGTAATTGTGACCGTTCACTGTTTCCTGTTGCGTCTCGAACGATTTGATTTAATTGAATGAATTTTGTTTAAATTTTTCCAGAGGAGGAGGAACGGGAACAGCAGGGAACAGGGGTTGGTGGGTGGCCAGGGGTAGGGGTCGGGATATGGGATAACAGTCATATATATGTATTTTAAAATTCTTTAATCAAAGATAAAGTTAATGGACTTTATTGAAAATAACTCTGACTGAACGAGTAGAAACCTGCGAAAGACAATGCAGAAGTCTATCATTCTCTATAGAAATTTGAAAGAAAGGCACTTCAGAGTGATGGTCCCTTGACGTTTCCTTCAAGGTAGTAAAAGCTCTGGACAACCCCTAGCCACAAGATAGTAAAGCCAGTGCGTGAAATGGAGGTACAGTCACCGCTTCATTTGGCAGCCAAAATCCCGAAATATGTGCAAAATGTGAAATCACCTGGCAACAGTCGGAATCCCCACTGAATTTCGTGGCATAATGCTGGATGGTACTGCATTCAAATGTTAACCGAAACCCACCGATTGCCAACCCAGGAACAAAGAGGAGTCGCAGGAGTAGGATGAGGCACAGCACATCCTAGGTAAAGGACAATTAGCGTCGGCCGCAGCTAATTATGGGCACTGTCGCCGCGGGTGGTGGCCATGCCTACATTCACATTCACGAGGCAGAGAGGCTGCGGGACCTTGGCTCTGGCTACGGATACGGATACGGCTAGGGTTACGGCTTTGGCTTATTTGCGGTTCATTGCTCGGACCGAATTTCACTTTCTTTCCCTGTTCAGCGAGGGGTATTCATAGAGGACAAGGGTATAATGTATTCTAGCAGTAGGATGAAACAAACAAGAGACAAATAAAACAGTCTAGAAGTATGAATTACGGGGTAGCAGATATTATATTCTAAGAGAATGTAAGTGCCAGGATATCTTCTTTCAGTTCCCAAAAAATCAATTGCTTATTCAAATGTACATCAAATGGTCCAGATACATCATTATACATCAAATCGTCACATAATCATTTAAATCATCAGTGTATACTTATCCTCGAAATGCCCCTAACATAATAAATTTTACCTCATTTCTTAGCTTCTTTTCCAGAAATGAAAGCTGATAAAGTGACTTTTTTTCTGCACTCCAAGATGACTGTATCTAGGAGGTATTTTGCAGTCGGCAGACAGACAGTCTCTATTTGTTTTCGTTGACATTTTCCGCATAGATTGTGATTGTGAGAACCTTAATTAACTTTCGAGGGCAAGTAATATTGCAGACGGCGCGCCGTCACCGGGGCAGGATCCATGGGTCCACTAATCCAGGACAACAGCAGGGGCCACACTCGCATTGTTCTGTATTCGTTTTGGTGCATGCAACGTAAGCAGGACATCCGAGACGCAACCATCCGAAAACAAACAAACAAACAAGGACTTTCCCTTGGCTCTCTGAGAGGACATTGCCCGCGGATGTCCGTGTTCTTTTGTTGCTGGTTGCCATGACGCGTGCCCCTTCACCATCCCCACATCCACAGCTACATCCACTCTCTCATCAGCGCCCTGAAAAAGTGAAACTGGAAGCGCCAAATCGTTAAACATTTACAAAGATCCGGCTGGCAGCATGGGCACATTCAACACTCATTCACATGGAACTGGAGATGGGCTGTAGAGGCGAGAGGAAGATGCCAGGAAGAAGGGCAGATATTCAGGTGATTAGTGAATCGAATCATTAGCTGGATTATGCGGAAAAGTATTTGAAATACTATATAGTGAATTACTACATTTCCCTTAGAGGGAAGCCTTCTCATCGCAGAACAGAGAGAAGCTTTCATAATGATATGATATATTTTCCTTTTTCTGGACTTGCTCTTATACGAGTGTTGCTTTGGTATATATGATATCTGTGAACAGATCAGACATACAGAAGATACAGAAGATTTTATATACTTTATAATACCTTTTAATAAGACAAAGTTCAGATAACATTAACCTGCCTAAGTAGTCATATGAAAACCACATGATAGCGTAATCCAGTTCCATAAATTCCTTGAAAACATGCCCATAGACAGGCAGCTACATAATGCTGATCCTTAATAAATATATCTCCTTCGTTAAAGGGTTTTGGGAACACCTCGTGCGGTGCCCCATCCTGGGGCATGGCATTCGTTGCCCATGAATAACATTCCAATTTTACACCTACTCAAGCGAAATGGGGGAAGGCAATCGCTGGTCGCCTAACCACAGACATCCTGCCGGCTGACACCAGTACCCTCACCCTCACCCACACCCTCACCCACTCCCGCACACAAAGGACCCACACACCTGAGAGCAAGTCGTCCGAGTGGCCACTAGTCCTCGTCCTCGTCCTCGCCCTCGTCCTTTTCCTTTGTCCTTTGCCATTTGCTCATTATGCCATGTGGTCACACACAAAATGTCTGCATGTGGTGTGGTTTAACAATGTTGCTTTGATGCTATAGTCTACAGCTACTATATATATAATCGATGTATATATACATACATATATATGTACATACCTTCTCTTCTATATGTGTAGCCCGATAGCTACGATAGCCAGGGTGCGAATGACGCGAATACTTAAGACGTTAGGATCACCCTTTAACGCTGAACGCTGGAATGATTGATGTGCCATTTTCTAGGAAATAAGGACACACTTTTAAACGTATACTCGTAATTATTGAATTGCAAAAAACACTACCTGGAAACCATACATCCATCAGGAACATCTTCACGAATCCAATATACCTTTCTTGGTCGCCATTCTGCGTGGGGTATACAAAAATGTAACAAAATCATTTTCATGCCAACCGGGGGCGTGGAACATTTCCGGGGAGTTGTGCAAATTTAGGGCTTCAACCGTGTGCCGCGCGCCAGGAATGTAATGCGTGGCTATTAAACGCATTACTGGCTGCCGCCTGGTGTCCTTGTCCAAGCCACTCTGCTGCAAGGGACGCACGGACGGACACTCAATGGCGGCAGCAGGTGGCAAGTGTGAAAGCAGGGCAAGAGTATGGTATTTTTTTGTGTGCCATAATTATTAGCTTTCAGCCCAGATAAGGCGTCGCGCCGCACCGCACGTCTCGGAAGGACGCTTTGTTGTGGTCAACAGGATGGGTTTTCAGTTTCAGCCATCCCACGGGATGCAGGACAATGCCATCGACCGGGGCTATTCAACGTACAACGCTGATGGTAAAGTGGGTTGTTCTTTATGCGATCTGATCATCTTTGCTGCAGAATATATGAATACATGAGGGCACAAAAGGAAAACACACAAGCTCCCCAGAGCCCATGGTAGTCCTTGGAAGCTGTAGCTACTACTTTCTTTCAGAGACTACATTTCTACTGCCAAGATCCTCTTAATCTTTCAACAGTTCCCGAACCGATCCTAAAAACATTTGAAAATTATCCCAAGAGTTTTCAGTTTCATCCAGAGGCCTCCCTCAATTGGTCTCTAGAGCACACTAGCTGTCAAGAGCAAAGATCTCCCCTGAAAGCGGATCACACCCTTGGAATCTAGCTTATTTTAATGATTTGATTAGACAGACGCTAATTGGTGATCTAAACTGTGCTACCAGCATAAATGGGGATCTAATTTAGATTAAATATTTGACCAACGGCTGACTAGAAAATCAATTGAGGAACGATAGACCCAAGACTCGACAAAAAGCAGAAGCCGAGACCATGAGTATGAGAACGCGAAGGCGAGCAAGGACCGTGTGAATGTAATCCGATCGTTCCTAACCGCAAGAACCAGGAACCTGGAACCTGCCGTGCCTCCCCAATTGTATCGTGTCCCAAAAATCCCTATAGAGCCTTAAAGTTCAGGGATTGGCGGGTTCGTTGTGCTATTTATCGATGAAAGCGTGTCTATTGTGTGGGATATGTGTGGATGGATGGATGGTTTAAGGTTACCCCCAGGAAATGTCAATATTTGTCATTACCGCGTGGCATTTTCTAGCGAATTTCTTCAGTTTTGGGTTTCGACATTGCAGCGGCACGGCTTTTGTCTACAGTGTTCCCGGGGTTCGGCTCGGTTTGGTTCGGTTTGGTTCGGCTCTTTCGGTTTCAGTTTTGGGCTTGGCTTTGGTCGGCTTTCCCTTTGTCGTCGCACAAAGGCCGCCGTGCCGTGCCGTCCCCGTTCCGTCGTTGATTATGTAAGAACGAAGCGCCCGACATAAAGACGCAGTCTGGTTCTGGCGCTGGTTAGCCCTCTATTTGCCAGCACCATACACTGCCAGCGGAAATGCAGACCAGACCGGACCAGACCAGACCAGAACTGGGCTTGGTTTTCCCACTGCTTGATGTTTGCTGTTTGTTGTTTGCAGTCGACTTGTGTTTCTTCCGTTTCTGATAATCGGTTATAGGCGACAGGCAGACGGGGTGAAAAAAGGTCCCCAATGATGTGCAGATCGCTTTGAAAACTTTTTCTTATTTTGGGAGGAACTGCTTTAGAGTTAAGAATAGACTCCCTTTGGAGTCTATACGTGAGCATCCCCTCAGACTGAGGGGATACATTAAATGGCAAACTATTAACTAAGTAATTGATTATGAGAATATGAGATCATGATAGTCATGATCGGGAAATTCCATTTGTGTGGGGATTCTCTGTAGTCTAAATCGTGCTTCAAACACTTCAATCTATATAAAATGCAATAGGGAGTAATCTTATTAAGAATGTGCCTAAAATGTAATTCTCAAAGCGGGTGGAATTCCATTTAGCTCCGACTGGCACTCCGATGAGGTGTCTTACAACGATGAAAAGAGGACGATTTTCCATTGATAGAGGAATTGAATGCTTCTAACACTTGAATCTACATCTATGTGTGTATACAGATAAATATTTACCGTTCCACTGTTCCTTCTTTCCATTTTGCTTACTTCCGTTCCCGATTGTTTGAGGCACAGTCAAGGCATGTATGGGAAATGTTAGTCCTAGACAAAACCAAAATAAGCATTAATAAATGTTTCATTATAATTAATTAAATTTGATTAAAATATATTTACACTTTAGTTAGGACCCACGCGATTGTCGCACTTCCCTCTACTTTGTGACCTTAAACACAGGCACAAGACTCGAAAATTTGACACAGTGTCATATATGTACTTAGAGACGGGAAAGTAGTAGCAAGTGGGCGTGAGGTGAGGTGGCCTTTATGCTTTTAATTCGTGCTAATATCGTTGTCAAAAATCATTTCATGTTTTTTTTTTGCCTAATTATGAGTTGCAATCCAAAGAAAAATTAAAATCACAGCTCGGAAAAGGATTACCTTATATTATTTACAAAACAAACCGAAAAGTAAGTACAAGTATAGCCAAAATTGTGACGTGAGAAGTGCTTTCAACAGTATTGTTTTGTTTGGCAGAATGAAAATCCTCAATCCTGTTCTTTAACCGGATATTTATTACCCGGAGAACTCCCCCTGCTCCTCCCGGCATAAATTTATGTTAAAACAGTCTTCGGATTAATAAACATTTACAAACAGTCTGATGCAGGAATTTGCAGACTACAACGCAAATTTGTTCGTCATTTGCAACACTGCACATATGTATGAGCATGAGCACTTTGGCATTCATCGTCACCATTTTGCCTACGCGCACATCAGTCACAATCATTTCACAATTAATTAATTAATTAATCATAATTAATGTCCAATTGTTGGGACTGGCTTAAACAATAAACGGTGAGATGAAATCTGTTAAATGTATTTCTGTATTTTTTTGTAATTTTACTAGACGTGACGTCATTGCAAGATAGCAATATTTGAGATATTTTGGATTCTACATTCATTTGAAACATGAAAAGTGATTTCAAACCCGATCCATTCAACTTCGAAGAAGAGGTGAAGAAGGCGCAATAGGAAAGTGGATACCGAAATAGACGCCAACGACACGGAGAATGTCGAATAGCTCGTTTGGGCCCAGCGACATGAGTTTTACGAGGCCGAAATGAAATGCTACGAGGTTGCACTGGATGTAATGAAGGCAATCCAGGATGAACAGAAGGAGGTCCCGGATGACCAGAAGGAGATCCAGGAAGACATCCAGGAAGACATGCAATCTTTAGAAAAGGAGTCTGATTTCGCTCAATAAAATCGATACAATTGATGAAATTTCTTGAATCTTGATCGTATTGTTTTATGCATTCCCTGTGTTCCTTTGGGTTGTGGGCAAAGCCGATTATGTTTCAGCATACGTGGCGAGGACAATGGGCTCAGCAAAAGGAAGAGGAGGACCGGCGTTTCAACCACTAAACAATGGGCATCGGTGTGCGTCATGTGGCAAGTGGATTGTCAGCTTGTAATCCTCTTCCCCCCCCCCCTGCTGTTGCTGCTGCTGCCACTTCACCCCTATCCACTAGCTGGACTCGAGTACATGGTTATTGCATCATCGCTTTATTGCTCTAATGCGATTTACATTCATTTTTAATCGAGCCTCCCTGGCGATTAAATTTGAGGCTTGGTTCTGCTACTGGTCCCCCCGCTCCGAATAATTATTACGCTATTTTTGGGGGTTCCCGGGCCCCCCTGGAACCTGGACTTAGGACTCTAAATGGAGCAGGCAGCGCATTCTGTCCCTGTCTGCCTCGAGAGCGGGCAGTCGTTTCCATCGTTTCGTGCAAAATGAGGGAAACGGTCCAGTTACCAGTGGCCCATGAGACGCTTTTCTGCCTCTCAAACAAAACTCCCAAACTCCTAGCATGCTTCTGTTAGCGTTATCCTATATAAAAGATGGCATAGTTCGTATATATAACCTAAGTAATGTTAAATCTATAAAGTTTGCAAGAAAAGCATCTGTCTGGTGTCTGGTCACACTACTTGCCATGGTTTTCTACAACCATCAATCAAGCTTATATGCAACACTGACAACACGAAAAAGGGACTAATTAAATTTTGGCACAGATGGAAAATTTAAAGCGAGGGGGAAGGTTGTGAGCCGCGGCAAAGGCCGCTGCTCTATCTTATACCCGGTTCTCTGTCAGTATATACATACATATATGAGCTTACGATTTATGGAATTTATTATATGTTCGCAAAAGGGACGAATTAAATTTTGGGCAAAAAATAATATTTCAAAAATTTAAGTCAAACCATTTTAGGAATATTTATACATGTTTCCAATTTTGTCTGCATATGATTTTTATACTGCTTCTACATTTCTACATGTATAACTACATATTTGAGACGTAAAAGTGTTTGCAACAGAGAGAGAGGGAATGAGTCAGCGCTTGGCAGGCGTTGCGTAGCCACTGAAATTTAATTTGTTTCTTCTGGCCATAATATTGTTTCGACCTAATCCATATTCGGCAATATGGTAGATATGGTAATTTTCCATGATTCTGCGTTTTTTGTTTTCGTTTATCTTAAAAATTGTGGATTCTACAGATTTTCGTCTATTGTGGGGGCGGAAAGGGGCGTGGAAAAATTTTGAAATACACTTGTGCTGGTTTGATATCACAGAAGTTTGGATAGAAAGTTTGGTTGCTATAGCTCTTATAGTCTCTGAGATCTAGGCGCTCATTTAAACGAATAAGCAAAGCAGACAGGGTCGCGTGTGAGAGAGAACGAGAGGGAACGATGACTTTCGAAATGGTTTTCTTCATTGTAGCCATAATAATGATCCGATCTGATCCAGATTCAACACTCTGATAGAAATGGTCTTTCTCTATGATTCTGCGTTTTTAGTTTTCTTGTATGTTCAAAATTGTGTATGCCACAGACTTTCGTTCTTTGTGGGGGTGGAAGGGGGCGTGGCGAAGTTTTGCAACACATTTGGAGTAGTGTGATCACACAGGAGACTGGATACAAAACTTGGTTGCTCTAGCTTAAATGGTCTCTGAGATATAGGCGCATGGTTTTCTTCATTGTAGCTATAATAATGATCCGATCTGATCCAGATTCAACACTCTGATAGATATAGTCATTTTCTATTATTCTGCGTTCTTAGTTTTTCTAAAATGTGCAGGCCACAAAAAAATAGATATTTTGTATGGATTGTTTCAGTAAATCAATATCTGATTTTATTAGCTTCGACTTCGACCATATATCAAAGCATCTAAACGATAAAGTTGGCATTGATATCTTGTCCCTAGGAAAATAATTTTAGGTTACCTTTAAGTACCTATCGGCACTTGAATTAAACATCTCAAACCCTTAAAATGTTAATTAACAATATACAAAAAGATTTATTGAGTTATGAGATGGCAGTCATAACGAAACCTCTAACTAAACACCACAAAGACAAACACAGAACGTCCACAATAACGTACTGAACACAAAACCCATTTAAGCAAAGTACACATACTTTTTGCTGTATAAATAACTTTTAACTTTGACCTTTTTATTTTTGGCCTATGGGCTATATAAATATAACTGTTGTTTCGGAAAAAGTAAAGCATACTTTTGGGGCTCGAAAGATTCTACTCGTGTATAATGCATGTAAAATTGTCTGTTAGTGACATGTCGCATTGACATGTGTACATATGTATGCATGTATAATCCTCATCGCAGATCGCGTAACGTAGCGCCAGTAACTAACGAATAACTCCGCGGATTTAATACAAAAAAGCAAGAAAGGTTATTACATTAAATAAAAGGAAAAGGAACACTCAATATTCCATATAGTCGACACGAGTATTCCTGCCCCAGTCTGAAAGCCTTGTTGCTCTGGCTATAACCATATTTTGCTGTAAGATTAGGCTACAATTTTTTTGACAAAAAAAAACCAATCCTACCCAATTTGCAGAGTTTCGCAATTTTGTAATCCAAGCAGAAAACCCACATTTGTTTTTGGTAACATATGTACATACAGCTGTGTTCATGGAAATAGCAGTGCTGTACGTCACCTCCTTCAAACTCGTTTTAGAGATATTTCTAGTCTTCCAAATTGAGCAAATGATACTTTTTTAGAAAGCCTGGAATGTAAGCATTATAATCCTGAAGAAATTTCGTTACATTTACATTCCATCTTCTTGTTTTTCATTACTTTAGACAATTACCCATGAAATCTGCTGTTCACTGAAATAGCAGTGCGGGGATACAAATATTTTTAAAAAATTAAAAACCAAACAAATAAATTTAAAAATGTCACCATCAGTGTGCTTTATTTAATTATTGAATATTTTGATAACATAAATTTTTGGACATAGCGGTACTTTTTTTTTTGGAGCATACAAGAAATCATTGTGTGGTTCAGAAGAGGAGACCTACTAATTTGACTAAAACTAAGGGCAGGATGCTTATAGGGATTGAAAACTAAGCTGTTTTAGACGCTCACTATTGTATTTAAGCCAAATAACTATAAACGTTAGACTGAAAATCGAGTTACTATTCGAAAAATTACGATTTCAGAGGATGGCCGTCGATATTTTCGTATGCAACCCAATTCCTAGTGAGCTTTCGAAAGTGTTTTGGATCATTATCCTATTGAAAATTTCTTTTCAAAAGCATTTTTCAACTGGAATATGACTGTTATGTATTCTCAAGTACATCTTTTTGTATCTTGTATGTAACTTCAGGTCATATTTTGGCTTATTTCTTGCTTGATTGTTTAGATTTCTTTAATATCTTTGCTGAATATAGACTAATTAATTACTTTGAAAATACTATTAAAATTGATAAGATAGATACGTATGTATGTATGTACATGTATGTATGATCATCAATCAAAAGCCAATACGAATGCTCATGTCCGTTTGCCCGTCTGTATGTTCGTGTTATCCTGCTGTATGAAGATCTCTTTCGGAACTTAATTTTTTTTCTGCAGAACAGATGAATATACATTTATCTTGAATAGAGCTGCCATTAAAGCGATAGATCTTCAAGTTTATTTCAAGTTTATTTTTGTGGGCTGGAGTTGAAATTAATTTATTTGAAATTGTAATTGAATACATTATTGTTGACTTAAATATCTCTTTCACTCCCACGCTTTCTTCTACTACTCTCTCTCTCTTTCTCACTCTCTCTTTGGGGCAAGTGAGAGTGGAAGTGGGAGTGGGTGGGCTAGTGGTTGAATTCTGATGTCTGATAAGCTCATGGCGCGGATTGTCTTTAAAGTTTGTGGACACGCGTCTCAATCCAACCCCAGCCATGCCACACTCTCCCTTGCCACATCCCACCCTGGTCTTGTTTATGCAACGAAACTAATTTAAAGTGCTTCACGCGGCGGTCGCTTAATCCGCTGCCATGGTGTGCGTGCCTCTTGTTCTGTATCTGTGTGTGTGTTTGTGTGTGTGATAACTTCGTTAAGTTGTTGACACGCATATGGAGGGGATTGGGGTGTGTGGGATAAATAATAATAACAATATAGTCAGTAATTAAATGACTGCGGCACGTGGCACGGGGCCAGCGAAGAAGACGATGCCCAACAAGTTCTCAGGACAGCCCTTAGAACGGAGGACAAATCAATTAATTTGTAAGCACTCATTTTGCTGGATAAAAAGTTATTGATCACATATGTATGTACATATAAAAGATATCCTTGACAAAAGGGAACTCATTGAAGACCCTACATGTCACTTGCCCACCAAACCGTCAAGTAGAAATACTGGCCTATCCTTAAAGAGGTTCAATGACTGCGATTCAAGATCTTGCTTTTGCTGCATCTTCGATGCACAAGATAGAAGTCTAAAAAGTGATCTTGGATACTTGTTTCATAGTTTTACTCGTTAATGAATTGAATTGCACTTGCATTTGTATGGAATTTAATGCCCTCTCCCCGTGGATTTCCTACCATTGATGGCACTCGGATTTGAGATTATTTTAGGAATTCGATTAGAAAGTCGAGCACGTTCAAAAGCAGCCACTGTCAGTCCATGCATATTTGTGGCTTCATTTCATTTGGCAATTATTTGTGCTACACAAACAAAGCCCACACACACCGGCACACAGGCATATACATACGTACATATGTACATAGGAATGAATGTTGAATGAATGAATCTGGGAATGCAGCCGGGAAGAGCGGAGTGGAGTGCAGAGGGGTAATTCCATTTGATGGCTTGCTGCGGCATCGTTGACATTCAACTATTTGCACAATAAATTCAAGTAAATCTTTTCACGAATTAAATTTCATTTGTCTACGACTCAATGAAAAGCCACAAAGCTTTTGCCAATGGGCTTTGTCTGTCAGTTTGAGTTGTCCTTTTCCACATGCACACACGCACACACACACACACACACACACATACACAAACACACATACATTTCTACTCTTCACTCCCTCTCCTCACCCACTGTGTGCACTTGTAGTATCTGTATCTCTGTCTGTGGTGTCTCGTTGAAATACAAATTTATAGCTTGTATTTTTGGCACAATTAAGATTTGCTCACATAAACGCCCAACTTGTGTTGGCATTAAGTGCTTTGCTCAAAAACTTTTAATTGAAATAATTTGTTGCGGCCTCTGGGGAAAGACAGAAAGATGGAGTGACAGAGGAGCAGAGCAGCAGAGTGGAAGAGGCTTCATGTGCAGAGAAAATGTTTCATCATACTATCCAGATATTTTTTTTAATGAATGCTGAACACATTTTGACTTACATAATATTGGTTTTTGTGCCACAACAAACGATTTTAATTACGTAATCTAAGGTTGCCAGCTAGAGTGAGATTTACCGCGGCATAAAGGTCGAGTAGCCCAAGTGATAGACCCTGGTAATAGTATTTTTGCTTCAACAAGTCTACACAAGCAGCGAGTGGTTGAACAACTGCAACGAGCTAGGAAATAGAATAGTGAATGAGGATTGATCAAAGGAACCTCTAAACTTCTTGAAAACTTGTATGTAGCGAGTACTTTAAAGCGTTTTGATCGATGTAAGAACGAGTACTCTATGCCAATCGATGGCAATGATTTTTTATCGAAATGAAGTTAGTTAGTTAATAGGTCTGGTGGACTTCCCTGGGATTGTATTGGTCTTGGGTAAATTATATACTACTTTAACTGTTAAAAACTGTTCAGTTCGGTTGCATATTGAATAGACAGCTCGATCCCCTCGAAAGGTGCTGCTTCGGATTTTGCAGGGATTTCGGTTGCGGAATGGATCACTTTTGCTGAGAAGTCGTCACCTAACGATTGAGAGTAACGAGTACGCCTCCCTCCATCAGTAGATATAGCCCTTGTCGGTGTTAAATTTGTAGCAGACGCGTTTGAAGCAAATGCGACGTCTTACAGTGGTGGAGGTGACCTCAGTGGTTGTATCCGTTCCCGTTGAATTCAATGGCAGCGCAGTTGTCGTCTCACTCGTTAAGTCCTCTACCGTGGAGTCACTCGTTGAGCTACTGCTCTCTGTAGTTTCACCTGTGGGTTCACTGAGCAATGTGGTGGTCGTCTCCACGCTGGTGTCGTTAGTGCTGGGCGCTGCTGTGCTAGTGGCATTGTCGGTCTCCAGGTCCAAGAAATTCATCAGCACATCCATAAACTTCAGTATGGAGCCGCGATCCTCTTGGGTGAATGTCTGAGCCGTTGAGCTGCCTGCCAGGGCGATCAAGAGGAGGAGAGCAAGTCGCTGGTTCTGCTTGAAGGCTGCCATCGGGTTAGGTATATTTGGATTGGATTGGGTTAGGTCTTGGTTTGTTGGTCTAACTTCTAACTGGATACATTGAGGCGAGCTTTGTGCATTTATACGAGCACACCGTTCATTCGGGCCAAGTGTTTCGTATCTTTATACGGAAATTGCAGAGCCAAAAGTGCCCCAATAGCTGGGGTCACGTGCTGGACCCAAAAAATGATAACCACAATTCTGGATTTGGCAGAAAACTGGGGCTATCGGGGCCACCTGGTGAATTAATAGTCTCTTCTCTTGTTGAATGGTTCTGTCGTTGAATGATTCTAGTGGAAGGGTCTCATCATACATAAGCAGAGAGTTTAGAAACCTAAAACTTTGAATGAAAATATATTCCGAATAGTTCGATTTATTCGAATCGAAATACGCTTAAGAAATAGCTGGTATCAGATCTTTCAAACAAGGTTTATGGTGAAGCTTACACATTTCGTTCTGCTAAGCCCTTGATTCATCTTTAACTTCGAGATGGAGATAAGAACCACCCCCCATGCCAGAACATGCAGAAAGAATGCACTTAAACAGCGATATTATGTCGATCAGGTGGCACGTCTACAGCATGCCGATGCATGTGGCATGTGGTTATCGCTGTGCCGCAGAGGGAGATGGAACTTACAAGAGACGATAAGCATCGACCATAAAAGCGCTCGGATCGTGGCGAGATCTATCAATCACAGACGAGTTCCATCATCGTAAAGATCAAGAGTTCGCGAGTTCAGAATCCAATCGTTCGAGATGTGGCGCCTTCAGCTGTTCCTTTTGTTGTCCACCTGCTTCCTCATACCCCACGAGGCGAAGCCAACTAAACGGTCGCCCCTCGCTTCCCCTACCCCATCCTTCAACAGCTCAATCGCATTAGCCTCTACATCTACTTCCACTGTTGCCTCCACCTCCATCTCAACGTCCACCTCGACACCTGACATGATAGCCAGCACGGCAGCCACCACAGGAACAGTGGCCCAAGTGGTACGACGTGTGACAAACATCGGACGTCTGGCCGCCAAGGATCTGGCCGATCTTCTGCTGGCCAGCATGCAGGCGCGTGGCATTAAGCTCACACCCTTCCAGGAGACCACGATGACGTCCTTGCGCAGCGACGAGTCCAAGGAGGCCCAGAGCGAAGCGGCATTGCTGCATGTGGGCATGGATGTAATCATCGACATTCTGATTGGTGCGCAATCGGAGACCAGCTGTGGGCACATCATCCGGGACATTGAGAAGTCGCAGGACAAGAATAGTCTGACCCTGACACTCAAGTCCTTCCTGGCCCTCTGCTCCTTCAATGGCATCGAGTGCAATGAAAACGAGGTGGTGCAGATAATCAAAACCAGCACAGCCCAACAGAAGAGGCAGGCGAAGGCCCTGGAGCAGGATGATTTCGAGATGACAGAGGGCACAGGTGCTCGACTCACTCGCCGCGTCGGCCATCCTCTGGCCGCAATCAAGGGAGAACGCGAAACAGTTTTGAACTTCCTGCAGAAGAGGAATGTTACCCAGCTGACAACGATCCTCAATACCCTGCTGCAGGTGTGCGGTGCCTCGGGCAGCGAGTCCCACAACATCATCCTAAATCTCCGAGAAAGTAAGTTGAAAACCAATTTAGGATTGTTTATATGTGATACAGGATGATCAGTACTAACCGCAGCATTCTCTCATTCCCTTTCAGTGGGTTCCGATGGCATTAGCCTGCTTCAGGTGAACGCCTTCAGCATGCTGATCGTCTCTCTGCTGGACAGCCTCACCACCATTGCGCAGGGCAACAGGAGCGGCTTCTGTGCCGCCACTCCCGATAGCTGGGCGGTGCGCCTCCTCGAGATGGGTGTGGCCAAGGTGGTGTTGCTCGGCCTGATGACGGCCCTCGATCGTTCCATTGTGAGTCCCCCCAACAACAGCAATGCAGAGGCTCTCAACAGTCTCAATGGCGGAGGCTCCCTCCAGGATGCCAAGAGTTTGATGAGCACGAAGACGGTGGCTACCGCGAAGCGCTCTGCTGTACCCACAGTTGGAAACATTAATCAGCGTGAGTTGGTTTATAGCTCCGTAATACACAGGAATTGCTCACACAACTAGTTCAATTCGTATTATAGAGACTGGCACTGTCATTAATGGCACTCGGAATTTTCAAGGAAGTCTGGTTAGTGCCAACGCTCCTGTTGGTGCAGCACTTCCGATTCTTAGCGATGTATCTGGTGGCAGTTTGGGCAACGTGAATCAACGTAAGTGATACATTTTTCAGATCATATTCAGCTGATCCTCAATGTTCTTCAATTTCCTTTGCTTTCTGGCTGGAATATAAGGACTCAGACCTAACTATTCCTTTCCTTTGAATTATCTTCTTTGATTTGGCACATCTATGAATTATTTTTAAGCCCTTTTCCATTGATTCTTTCTTTTAGAGGGTCCCACTGCATCCATTACGGGCTCAGACAATACAGTTGCCAACGCTGTAGAGGTCAATGCTGTTGTCCAGGCGGCCCTTGCTGTTCTGAGCTCCCTTACCGGACAGACTACAGGTGCCGCATCCGGAGGTAGTTCTTCAACTGGTTCGTCTAGCACCACAGGCACTGGTTCGAGTGGTCCCACTGGGTCAACGTCAACAGGCTCCAGTTCTTCTGGCAGCTCCTCCTCACAAATCGTTGGAAATACCAATCAACGTGAGTTGGGTTTATCCCTTTCCTATGCAGACAGGAATTCCTCATTAAACTATTTCATTTTCCTCTAATACAGAGGCCGCCGACACTGTCATTGAGGGCGACGGAAATACGAAGTCTAGTCTCGTTAGTGCCAACGCTGTCGTTGGGGCAGTAGCTCCAGTTCTTACCAAAGTGTCGGGTGGCGCCATTACCAACACAAATCAGCGTAAGTGCTAACACTTTCTACACAGACTTTCTACAATGGGAAGGTGTTTGTGACCTCTGTTGCTTTCTCTCTGCGAAACATGGACACAGTGCTGAATTATCCAGAATTCCTTTTTCATCGCATCTTTTTTTTATTTCTAGAGGGGCCACGTACAGTTATTAAGGGCCAAAACAATACCGTGTCCACACTTGTCGATGCCGATATTGTTCTCGGCTTGGCCGTTTCTCTTTTGAACTCCATTACCGGATCGAGTTCCGGTAATTCAACCGGAAGCGGTTCTTCGACAGGCACAAGCACTGGTTCGAGTGGTTCTACTGGTTCCAGTGGCTCAACAGGCTCCACTGGTTCAACAGGATCCACCGGCTCAACAGGATCCACTGGCTCATCGGGCTCCACTTCTTCTGGAAGCTCTTCGAGTGGCTCTTCTGGCACTTCTACAAGCATAGGCAACGATATTACCTGTACGTTTCCTGGTAAGATCTATCGCTTGTATTATTCTGATATTCTCATTTCTCTTAGCGACGGGAGATTCGGTGACTGGTAACAACAATGTCCTCGGTGGCCTGGTGAATCTGGTAGCTCCGATCGGAGCCAATGTTCTCGCCCTCAACAAGATCACGGGCGCCGGCGGCTCTTCTTCTGGCTCAGGCCTCATTGGCAACCAAATTGAGTGTAAGTAGCTCAAGGAGGGAAGACTTTTCTAGAGGCTGACTGATTTGTTGTTTCGGTTTCTCCTCCAGCGAGTGGCAGCAGTGTCAGTGGGAACGATAATGTCGTATCGAAATTAGTCAATGTCGCTCTCCCGGTTGGCCTCAATGCTTTGGCCTTGAACAGCATCACGGGCGGAGGTTCTTCTGGCAGCGGCTCCTCATCTGGCGGTCTTCTTGCGGGAAACTTTCTGACTCAAAGTGGGGACAAGGTCACCGGCGATAACAACAAGCTCATTAATGTGGTGGATGTCAGAGGCAATGTTCTAGCCAGCCTTTTGGCCCTGAACAACATTGATGGCTCCGGCTCCGGGTCTGGCGCTGGAGTTGGCAATAAAGTCAACAGTGAGTTGTTAAGCTTTAATCAGCCATTGAAGGCCTTGTACTTATAAACGAACTCTTGCAGGTGGACCCGGCCAGATCATTGTAGGCAACAACAATGATATCATAAAGCTCATCGACGTGGAACCCAATATCCTTGCCAATGTGGCTGCATTGAATATCATCAAGGGCAGCGGCGCCGCCTGCGTGGGGAACAGCGTCAAACGTAAGTGCACTCCGGAGATGGAGATCTCAAGGTAGCAATCCTTATAGCACTCTCTCCTTCCAGGTGGCCCCAATACGGAGATTGTGGGCGACAATAATAGGATTTTTAAGCTGGTAAATGTGAATGCTAATGTGCTGGCGAATGTGGGTATTCTGAACAAACTCATTGGGGACGTGGCCAACGATTGCAGCACCGATCCACCCACAACGGATACACCCACGGAGCCACCGACGGAGCCACCAACGGGTCCACCGACTGACCCGCCTACTGGACCACCAACGGACCCTCCTACTGGACCACCAACGGACCCTCCAACGGAGCCCCCAACGCAGCCACCGACTGACCCGCCTACTGGACCGCCAACTTATCCACCAACTCAGCCGCCAACAGAACCACCCACCAATGGTCCGCCCACCGTTCGTCCGCCCACTGTACGCCCGCCATCGCCCAATCCCAACAATTGCTATCGGCGGTACTGCCGCAAGTGGCGCACTCGTCCCAGCTACCTTTGCTACAAGAACTGCGGCGGACCCCTCACCTACAAGCCCTAGGTTGCAACACCATGAGTACCACTTGTTATTTGTGGCACTGCCAGCCACCGTGCCGTTGGGCATTTACTTGGTTTGTCTACTATCTAAGAAAAGCGTTGTTTAAATTATTTGAAATATACAAAAATTGAATCATAAATAGTCGAATATATCTGTTACGTCTAGCGTGCGTTTCGGGACCCCTTAGAGATTTGGGAGAGGTTAAAGAGTTATTGGAAGAATCAAATTTCCAACAGAGTACGTTAAAAAGTTATTGAATGTCGAGAATGCAACGAGTCCTCTAGTGATTCTTCTTTGTTGCAATGTTCAGTCCAATGAATTCATTTCATTCATTCATTTGGAGAGTAGTAGTACGTATCGTTATTCCACTTCCGAGGATAAATCGCCCTTAGGAAGAATAAAACATTGGATGAACGTGGACATACTGGTCGCTCAAATGATGTGACTACCACAGGCATCACGTAGAGCCTCTCCATGTACGCTTACCCCAAAAAAAAATGAAAAGTTCAAGTTGGCAGAGACCTACCGTCAAGGTGAGCCAAATGCAATTACATTTACACAAAAACCCCAGAAAAAAGTTTAAACGAAAAGCAAAAAGTTACGCAGTATAAATAAAAGATAACATTATTAACAAACCGCCCCACACTCTACAGGGAAGTACCTCAAGCCCAAGTTAGACAAATGGTCGTCTGCGGAAATCGGGGAATGTTCCGGATCTGATGGGAGAGTTGTGGGTGGTGGTGGTGGTGGTGGGGGCAGTGGAAGACGTGCCTCACGCCCCATGAAATCATAATGAAAGCAATAAAAGTATCTTCAACAAAAGACCAGAAGCAGAAGCAGCAGCAGAAGCAACAGCAGAGCGACAACATTGCCGGCGCTCGAGGTGTGAGTGTCTCACCTCATAATTGATGACCTAAGTAGTTTGTTATGGCTATGAAACGTGAAACAAACGCAGAATGGTGCGGAAGGGCAAAATATTGAAGCAATTATAAACATTTTCGAACCGCCTACGGGGTTGACAGAACAGAGAGGGAGGGGTATGGCCTGAGGGTTTCTGTTGGGTCTGGGAGGTAACGGCTAATGATAACCATCGGGCGAATGGGTGTTAAATATTATGCAACACCTTGGGGAGGCAGGTCTCTGGCGTGGGAGTGGAAGTGGGAGGGGTGTTCCTCCCCTGCGGGGGCATAACATAATGTATTAATATTGTCCCCAAGGATCGATCTTTATTATACCTGGTACTAAAGCAGTATAGAAGCACCATATTCGATTTTTGGTGAAACCGGATGAGTATTAGCATCAATGGCCCATTCGATATAGCCCTGTCCGTCCGTCCGTCCGTCCGTCTCGATGAGCGCCTAGATCTCAGAGACTATAGAAGCTAGAGCAAAAAACTTTTGTATCCAGACTCCTGTGAAATCATTATTAATTATTTCATTATTTCGAGAGAAACCAAAAACATAGATCATGGAAAATAACCACATCTACCAGATTGCCGAATCAGGCATAGATCGTTGGGCGCGTTCACCAGCACAACGTGATCAGTAGTCAACGATCTCTATTATATAAACTGACTGAGTAACGGGTATAAATGTAGAGTCGCGGCCCTAGCTTATTCCCGCTACTCTGAAATTTGTTTCACCAAGATTCATAGAATGACAGTCAAAAGGGTAGGTTTCTACGAAACGGAAAAGCTGCAATCTATGTACATATGTATGTACTACTATTCGACACTACTACTTATTCCTATTTTCAACACATCTCAATATGGGCATTTCCGCCAAAAATTTCATTTCAGGTTTTTCGATATTCCGGTCGTACCCGGAGAGTTTGGCAATTTTGTATTCCAAGTTCCGCTTTTTACAATACCAAAAACTGCAGGTCATATTTTGGCTTATATCTTGAAAACCGTTCCGTTCGATTGTTGTCATTTTCCTTTACTGAATATGGGGCAACTTAATTACAATGCAAATAGCTAAATAACTGTTACAAATATATACATATAACTTTTTATTTTTTTTGTACATTTTTTCGTACGAACTTAACGTAGTGCATGAATGGAAATGTCCATATATGTATATACATAGTACTACAACACTGTCCAGAACTGCGACCCATAGTTCGGGGCAACAGTTTCCACTCACTTGTTGCAAACTACCTTGTGGCACCACCCCACTCCACCCCACCTCTCCACCAAGCCACAATATGGGGGAGACAATCGATACTCTGCTAGGGGGAGGCATTGGGCATTGAAAATGCAGCAGACTTTAGGCGCAGACATGTTTTATGTTCTTGTCAGTCACCGAAAGCGACAGGCAGACGCAGAGAGAGAGAGAGGGAGAGAGACGGACAGACGGGCAGACAGATAGACAGTGGGGGAGAGAAGTATATGGCCAGCAGCAGACCGTGTTTTCATCTTACTTTCGATGTGGCACGGCGGCTGATTCTTTCTTTCTTTCCGCTTCTCCCGCTACCGCTGCCCTTTTATTATTGTACATAATTTGCACGTGCTACGAATATCTAAAATTTACGACCATCGTAGCAGAGCGAAAGTGCACAGGTTGTCTGTCTGCGGGATGGGAATTGAGAATGGGAATAGGAATGGGGAGGGGGATGGTATTGTATGGGGATGGGGGGTTGGTCGAGCGACTGGGTGGCAGTGTCGTGTACATTATTTTGCTTTCAGGCGTTGAAATAAAAGTAAAAGTCGCTAAGCTTTAAATGAGTAGAGTGAAAGCAGTGGAAGCCACAGTCCAGTGGGTCGACCTAACTCGATGTCTGCTTCGTCCCGTCTGTTCCGTCAGTCCCGTTGCGTCCCGCATCATCCCGTTGGCAAGTGAAATCTTCTCACAAGCTGCCCCCCGGGGGCATCCTGGCTGACTGACTGGCTTGCTTACTTTTACACGTTTTATGTGCAAAATAAATGTGAACTAATGCATTTTTATTAATATATACAAGCGTGCTGGGAATTTCAAGCTCCCTTCCAGTGACCTGTGTCCTCCGTGTCCGGACACCCCCGCTAGACCCCCCAACCACTGATGATGATTAAGCGTAAAAACCGCAAATGTTTTTTAAATGCAGTGCAAATGCTTTCGGGTAATGCCTTTGAGCTGTTTTCAGCTCTGGCTATGGCTCTGGAATCTTTCTCTTGCCCTGGCTCTTGCTCTCGGTCTGTCTTCTTGTTGGATCTTCGTTCTGCCTAAGTGAGTGGTTTGCTTCTGTCGAGTCAGAATCGTGTTGAAATATTTAGCACAGGCACGCTGCCTGTACGTGTTAACACACTGTTGCTGCCATTGTCCGATTGGATTTACTTCACATCACACGAGGACACGAGAACAAGACAGCAGAAAACAAGGAACAAAAAGGAAACTGTGTCACTGTTCGGAGACATTTCCCACTTAGTGTGAATCCTGCGAATAGCAGAGGCGGATTCTTCTGTTACCTTTGATGACGTATGTATGTATGTACTTGCCAGATAGTCTTCATATTTCAATATTTTTGCCATGCGGTTAAGAACGTAAGGGCGACCCCAATCAGTAGGAGTACATGTACTCGATCCTCGGATCCCCACCGAAGTATTAAAGATACAGCTATATCTCTCCGTAATCGCATATCATGTAACTCTGTAATTACTAGAGAGTTTTATCATTAACTTGAATGAAACTAAGAAACCCAAAATAACACTAGTCGACACGACTTTTCGGGGAAAAATACCGAAAAAAATTATGAAATTTCAATTTGGAAGCTTAATATCTTCCAGACGTTAAGTTGCAGCTACAAAGTGTCTGAGTCGGATTTATAGCTGCATTTGTCAGCTTTTTTTAACTGCAAAGTTCAATACAACCAGTTGTAGGAAACTTAAGTTATGTAAAAAATAGAAGCACTACCTATGACAAAAAACAACAAATTTTTTAAAAATTCTTTAAAAAAAAACTACTCCATGAAAAAAAACCATAATTCTTTAAAAAAATGTAAATCTCCAAATCTATCAGAAAAAGTCATTTTTGGCCACAGCGGAAAAAAAAAGTTGAATTTTGTCGAGTAGTGTAATCAAGCCCACATCAGAAACGAGGGGGAACGCTGTGAGCCGCGGCAAAGGCCGCGGCTCTAACTTATACCCGGTACTCAGTCAGTATATACATATGTATGTACATATACATATGTATGAGATTTCGATTTACATATGTAATTTATTATATGTTCGCAAAAGGGACGAATTAAATTTTGGGCAAAAAATGAAGTCAAATCATTTTTGGAATATTATACATGTTTCCAATTTTGTTTGCATATGCTTTTTACATCTGCTTCTACATTTCATAATGTACATGTATAACTACATATTTGAGACGTACAAGTGTTTGCGACAGAGAGAGAGAGGGAATGAGTCAGCGCTTGGCAGGCGTTGCGTAGCCACTGAAATTTAATTTGTGTCTTCTGGCTATAATATTGATCCGACCTGATCTTGACTTTTTTATAATTATAGGCAGTTCGAAATGATTGAAATCGAATAATCTCCTGCCTTCGGTACCTTAATCAATCCACTTGTAGCACTTTCTAAGGCGTTTTCGATGATAATTTAACAATTAGTTGCACTTTATCAGGCTTGAGCATGTGGAATATGAGTTTTTGAGTAACTTATTTACATATATGTACATATGTACTACGTATCTACCAATGTGTGTGGATCGCAGCTCAATTTCGTTCCTTACCGAATATATTATTCATTTTATTTTCAATGGAATCCACTGGCAAATGAAATGAAAAGTGGAAAAGAGGGAGGAGTTAGTAAGAAGGAGATGACAAGCAGGCACTTTGCATACTAAAAAGTATCGTTCGACACAGTGAGGACGGACCGAACAGAACGGAACGAAACGGGACCTAGACGGGAATGAATAGGAAAGGCAAATAACGCCGCCGCCTCTATTGACATTTTAGGGTTTCATTGTAAAGCAATTTAAATTATTGTGTATATTTCTATTTCATTCAGCATCAACATCCACCGGCACTGGCACTGCCACTTCTCCCTCCACGCTTTTTTTCTATGCTCCTTTCTATGTGTTATATGGGTACAGTTCTATGTACAGTGCTCTGTGTTCTTTTTTTTGGGGGTAAGAACACATTTTCAACTTAAGCATTCAGGACATCGTGTCCGCGACTCGTGTTCCATCCATGTTCTGTTCTGTTTTCATCCGCTCCGGACCTCGGCTGGATTTTATTTTGTGCAAATTTTTCAAATGTTATCCTTAATTTAGTTTATAAGTAGATGCCAGGCACGTTCCAGGCAAATGACATTTTATTTGTGGATTTTTATAGACTTTCCTTATGCGAACGCGCACTTGTTCCCCCTTCTCTCTCTCTCTCTCTCTCTCTCTATCTCTCTCTATAGGCATGTGCGTGCAGGGGGCCCAAGGGGGGGTTAGAAAAATAGGTCGTAATTTGTGTTTTGGTTGTGAGTTTTCATTTTTTCTTTTCCCTTTTTATTCTTTATTCCTTTCTGGACCACATGTGTCTTTGATGAGTCATCCAGGATATGGATGAAAATGGGGCTGGATAATGGGATGGGAGCCCCCTTTATGTATATCTTCCCAAGGGTGATAAGCGCTCATTGTGGATTCTGACATAGATATCATATCGTATCGTATGGCTTGTTTTCCCCACTTTAGTTATCCGTTTGGAGAGATGTCTTCTATAGAAAGGCAGAGATGAAATGATGCTGGAAAAGTAAAGCGAAAGCTTAAGAAAGTATCTTTGAATGACTGATATTCGATTTTCTTCAGAAAGAAGTACAAAAGATTCCTTGTACCTCGATGAGTAGCCTTTTCTTTTTGTGTCTTATGCAAACAAGTTCTTTAGCGTCAAGGAAAGTTTCCCAGAATGTCCTTTAAAATACATTGTTCCAGCAGGAGGATCATCAACGCTATATTTTCATTCACAAAACATAAACTTTAAAGATGTAAAATTGGTGGAAACTATTTATATCAAACAATAACGTTGTGGTGACACCTTGATAAATGCACGTACATACATTGCGGGATAGGAGTGTTTGTCTTAGTAATTTGGGACGAAAGCAAGCCATTTTCACATAATGTTCCTATCACTGTAGAAACTATCATCTATTTGATTTTTATATAATTCGGATATATTTTCATAGTCACAAAAGCGATGAAGTTGTTGGAAGGCTAAGAAGGATCTTTGGATCCATGAGATGTAGATTGTTTATTTATCGTTTAGACAAGGGAAAGATGTGCTGTAGGGAATAAGTAAATGTACATACTCGAAAAGAGTTGTTGTACGTCCGAAGGAGATGGATGTGTGCACGTACAACTTTTCGCTCCATTATGACAGTTCCTGTGGGAGAATCCTTTTGTTGGTCAGACTACGTACCACACTCCCTCCTTGAGTTTTCCCCCCTTCAGGGATTGGCAAGGGCTATGCGCTCGTATAACCGTAATGAAAAACCAGCAGCAACAAACAGAAATAACTGCAATAAAAGGGAAAACAATGGAAAAACACTTTGCCGCGGGAGCTGCTTTTCGTTCCGCTTTGTGGGGCGCAGGGAGAGCACATTCAGTGGGGGGAATTGAAGGTGAGACCTGACGTGTGTTATATAAGCTTCCACACACACACACAAAAAAATACGATCCAGAAAAATACACACACACACACACACACACACACACACACATAGAAACGAAATAGAACATAAATTGCGCACAATAAAGCAAAAATTAAAAAGCGTAAACAAAAATTGCACTCCCTGCTTCGCATTCCTTCTACCTTTTCCTCTATCTTCAACCTTCCTCTTTCAAGCTTCCATTTTCCGGCTGAACACCCGGACTTAGACCCGGACCCCCCCTTCCTTCTTTTTGCAGGAGCACTGTTCCTTGGGAAATACTTTGTCTTTGTCCTTTGATTGGATCATTCCATGGAGCGGAGGAGGCGGCCCTAGCAAGAGTACTCGTATCCTTGGAAATGGCATGTGGCATGTGCTTCAACGGAAGATGCTTTCACTTAGCCAAAACCAACCACAGGTGAACACTAATGAAGGCAGATGTCCAGACCATCAGTTGAAAGCCTTCCCAGGACCTTCAATTTAAAAGGAATATATTTACGGAGAACTCATTCACAGAAGGACATTAATTGCACGATCAAAATTTTTGCTTAGAAAGTTGCCGAAATGCAACCTGCCTCTGATTTCCCGATAATCTCTGTCATTCCCTTAAGAGGTAATTTTGAATAAAATCTACGTTTAAGCCTTCCCAGTCATACGATCCATTTGTCGGGTTCCGCAGTCCAATATTAACAGACTTGATCGAAACATTATAGCCAGTGATGCAGCAGTTAATTAAACTCCCTTTTTATTGTTTGTTGTTCACACTGCCCACTGCACTGCACATTGTACATACATACATATATATGTACATATAAGTTCCCGCACGGCAGCAACCTATCCAGCCATTCTCGCTTCTTGCTGTCGTTGAACCGACCCCTCGCGTCTTCAATTTGACCCCGTCTTGAATCGAGCTAAACAGACTCGTCGTGCATTTCCACTATTCCTTCGACGCGCTATCATATCGCATATATGTATACCCCACAATAAACAGTATTAAACTAAACTCTCGTGTTTAATATATCGCAAACTACGCTGCCAAAAAAGCTCGGCAGTTCAACACCATTCTTTAATTGAAAGAATCTCGCGAAAGGGTGCAGAATATTGTATATTGTAGCAATTGTAGCAAAAAGGGGAGGGGGGTACGAGTTTGAAAGGGTACAGGACCTTGCTATTTTGTGTTATTACTTCCATTGTTCCGCATTCTTTTTTCCTTCCTCCGATTTTGTTGCTCAGTTTAATGGCTGCTGGCTCCTGTTTCTGTTTGAGTAAAGGGAGCGCAATAGTAGACAAAAGGCGCCAACACTTTTGCATCACTTCGATTGTAATTTCATGCCCGAATTATCCTTGGGGAGACATTTACCCTAAACGAAGGAGCGCACCCGAACACCGAACACACACATACACACACAGAGAGAGCGGCACGGAAATGCACATAAATTTCAATAGGAAGCGTCGAAAAGGAAAAGTCAAAAGTGGGAAAAAGGAAGGACCAGAACCAGGACCAGGACCCGGACCAGGACCTATATTGGGGGCTGTTCAGGCTCGAACATGCGGCTCAAAGAAGAGCGACACACAGCAACAAACACACCTACCTTTATTATTATTTTTACACTTAACTTCCGGTTTACGCCTATTATGCCCACCGGGTGGGTTGCTTGGTTGGTTGCTTGGTGGCACGGCCTCGCTCCCCCTTTGGCAATCTTGTGCCCCGGCATCAAATTACAAAATACTCGTACAACCCCGCCTCTGCTCCATCTCCATCTACGGTGCCTGCCTGCCTGCCTGCTCCTTGCTTTTGCACCTTTCTCATCCTGGATGAAGTTATTGTCTCTGACATTCTGTTGTTACTTCTTTTTTCTTTGCTACTGCCAGTGGCACTGGCAATGGCACTGGCACTGGAACTGTCTCTGCCTCTCACTCCCATTTCTCTTCGTTTGTCGTTTGTGCCACGCATTTTCACGTGTTCGTTCCGCATAGTTCCGTTTGATATGCCACAAAGGTGTCGCCACGAACGTGTGGGCTTTCCCCCCAAGTGGGGACTTGAGAGGATCTGCTTTGGTGCCACAATGTAAGCGGAAGCCACCGATTACAGATTGTGGCCTGCCCCGTCTCCTCTCCTTCAGTGCCAGTGGTGGAATGAAGCGGAAAATCCCTTTGGGGAGCGTCTGATGGGATGCCATGTACCTATCCATGTACATGTATATATGCTCCTCAATGCCTGGGCTTCAGATATCTCTTTCGATAACTGATTTTTAGATCAGACGATCGAAAAAAGATGCCAGAGAGTGTAATAATCAATTTCCTAACCATTTATATGATGGAGGTTTTGGGATATGGTTTCGTTTGCAATAAATTCCCAGTCTCAAGTCTCAGATTTTCCCAATCAAACATTTGATTTTTTGAATTTCTAATGCCGTATCTTTAACGCATTCCACACCCTTCAATTAATAACCGATTCATTACCGTTCCGCAACCATTTTACCAGTTAATCGAGTACCCGATCGATGCAAATTTTTCAACATCCGCTACGGGGGAAATGGGATACATCCGATATCAAAGTCAAAGCCTTTCACGGCGCTTACCTAAGCTACATGCCGGGGTTCGGGTACAGGGTTCAGTGGGTGTTTCAGACCAGGAAAAACAGAGAGAGAGATAGATAGATACACATGGATGTATGTATGTGTGTGAAAGAGAAGCCGCTGTCAGCTTTGATTGATGCGCTGGAAACTTCGCGTGAAATTGCACACCGAAAACACCAAAAACCAGAAACGGCACGGACAAAAAAACGAGGGAACCAGAAGCCAAAACGAAAACAGAGCGAACGGTACGGTACGGTACGGAAGGAAGGAAGCAAGCACTCAGTGCACGCAACACACACATGCATTCATCTCTTTCTCTTTCCACATATTCTCTCCCTCTGTGTGTGTGTGTGTATGTGTTAGGCACTTTATTTGTGTAGGGCGGCACGGTTGGGCACACACCTCAGCTGTCGTGTGTGTGTGTGTGTTGGGTCCTTGGTCCTTGGTTTCCCGTTCCTGTCGCGCCTTAAAATGGGGAAATTAAAATTCCAATAATAGCAGGTGCTCGACTCAGTGTCTATCTATCTACAGTGCACGCTTTAAAAAGTGAACGATTAAAGATCAATACTATAGCAGGGAGAATACTCCCTGATTCAGCCAATGAATGATACGAACAAGTGAGTACTTTAAGAGAGTACCATGGGGGAGTAACTTGAGCAATTACCATGAGCGAGTACATTATACTGGTTGGATAGGAAGAGGAAAGGCTTTGGGTTCTATAAAGCCAAATGGATAGAGACTATAAACGCTAAAGAAACAACATTGGTTACGTTTCCTGAAGGAAATATTTCAACTGGCACCGACTACATGGGACCTTGAGCGAGTATCTTGGGCGAGTACGTTTAACTCGTAGAATTGGCACTTCGGCTGCATTGCCTGCTCTTATCAAAAGTAGAGCTTGGATGCGAATTAGATTGTTTTCCGTGTAAGAGAGGGTGCACTGTATGTCCTGCTGGCTTTATATAGCAGATACCTCCCCCTCCCTTTCTGAGCTGAGCTGAGCCTCTAAGTCTTCCTGTTCTTGTGGCTGTGCCTTGCCGGTGTCTGTGCGATAAAAATAAATTAAGCCACAAATTGCAATTTAATTTAAGGTTTTCTTTAGCCTCAATCCCATGCCAGCTTTCCCCACAGCCACAGCCGCAGCCCAAAGACAGCCACCGAGAAGGGAAGGAAGTTGCGACACTTTTTCGTGGCATATTAAAATAACTTGCCACATATTTCGGTGTCGCCATGCTCGCTGCGGTGGGCGGGCATGTTGGTTGCCGAATTTACGGCATTGCAATTGCAAATATAATTAAAATTTCCAACTCGCTCTCTCTCTCTCTCTCTCTCTCTCTCTCTCTCTGTCCGTTCTTCCCTCTCTTTCTCGTTCTCTCTGGCATTACTTGGATATTTTTCGAAATTATTTTCTGCGCCTGTCATCTTTGGGTCGGGCTAATTGAAGCTTAGCGGAGTCTCAACAATTTAATTGGAGCTTCAACTGACAGGTATGGAGAATTGTGGTGGAGGGGGGGATAATGATTGGGCTGGGAATGAAAGAAAACTGGATCAACTGGATGGGATTGCAGCGGAAGTAAGCCGTATGCACTGGAATATACAGTGGCTCAAAGCTGAAACTGGGCAGTGTCAAATAAAAAGTTTAAGGTGGTACAGATTTTAAACTAGAGGAAAAACAAAAAATGTTTAAACGCCAATTTGTTGTATGTTTTATCACATTTAAAAAAATAACTTTATTTGCTGATTAAATATTGCTCAGTTTTAAAAATAAAATAAAAACTTAAAATATATCTCAAATACAGGTCAAAGCTAAAATGATCCATCCAAAAAAAAATTAAATATTAGTCGAATAAAAGGTTAAACAGGTATTTTAATACTTAGTATGTAATCCCCTAACCTTTATTACGGCTTTTAACCTACTATTCATGGAAGAGACCAGCTTCCGAGTGCTTTCCGGGCTTATTTTGCTCCATTCCTCCAGCAGAGCTTTTTTAAGGTCGTTTTTGCTAGAAATCCTGTGTTTCTGGAGTTTTTCTCCAGCGCAGCCCACAAATTTTGAATAACATTTAAGTTTGGAGACTGGGCTGGGGGAATCATCAAGTGGGGGCAGTTCCAGATAAGCCAGGACTGTCCTATTCCGGACGAATGTTTCGGGTCATTATCCTGGTAGAACCGGATATCACGTCGGATTCTTAGTTTCTGGAAGCTTTGGTGCAAGTTATCGGCCCCAAAACTTACCCAACAGGTAAAGGACAAAATGGGGAAGGAGTGCAGAGTGGAAACTGTGCGCCGGGTTCTGCGCAAACATGACTTCAATGCCCGAGTACACCGAAAGAAGCCCTTCATAAGCCTGAAGAACAAAGGGACAAGGTTGGCGATCGCAAAAACCGACTTTTACAAGGATTTGGAGTTCTGGAACACCGTGATTTTTGCAGACGAGTCCAAATTCAACCTTTTTGGGTCCGACGGAAGGAACTTTGTGTGGCGAAAGCCCAATACTGAGCTGGATCCCAAACACGTAAAAGCGACAGTCAAGCACGGCGGAGGAAGTGTCATGGTATGGGCATGCATGTCGGCAGCCAGCGTCGGAAACTTGGTGTTTATCGAGTCTACGATGGATACACACATGTACCTCAATATTCTCAAGGAAAACTTGCACCAAAGCTCCGAGAAATTTGGATTCCGACGTGATTTCCGGTTCTACCAGGATAATGATCCGAAACATTCGTCCGGAATAGTACAGTCCTGGCTTATCTGGAACTGCCCCCACTTGATGATTCCCCCAGCCCAGTCTCCAAACTTAAATGTTATTCAAAATTTGTGGGCTGCGCTGGAGAAAAACTCCAGAAACACAGGATTTCTAGCAAAAACGACCTTAAAAAAGCTCTGCTGGAGGAATGGAGCAAAATAAGCCCGGAAAGCACTCGGAAGCTGGTCTCTTCCATGAATAGTAGGTTAAAAGCCGTAATAAAGGTTAGGGGATTACATACTAAGTATTAAAATACCTGTTTAACCTTTTATTCGACTAATATTTAATTTTTTTGTGGATGGATCATTCTAGCTTTGACCTATATTTGAGATATATTTTAAGTTTTTATTTTATTTTTAAAACTGAGCAATATTTAATCAGCAAATAAAGTTATTTTTTTAAATGTGATAAAACATACAACAAATTGGCGTTTAAACATTTTTTGTTTTTCCTCTAGTTTAAAATCTGTACCACCTTAAACTTTTTATTTGACACTGCCCAGTTTCAGCTTTGAGCCACTGTACATATGTATGCATGTGATATTGGAATGAGTATGCGGGAAATAGATGGCTGCGAAATAGAGCAGGAAAATAATTCACGGTAAAACCGAATGGTGTAGAAAAAAATCAAATGGATCAATGTCTTATGAAGTGTACAGGATTCTCTCCCAACTGCAATCGAGGACGCAGTCGAATTATCTCTGACTAAACATTAAACGGTTCACTTTCCGTCTCATCATTTATTTTGTACTTCATTCTATGGCTCGGCGAGATCTCCATAGATAATCGACAATATTTTCGCGTTTCCGCCGGCATTCCAGCCGGCATTCCGGGTGCGGAAGGGGCGGTGTGATTGTAGCAGAACTTGACAGAACAATCTTATGCTTCAATTTCCGTTTCCGGTTTTGGGAGGGGGCGAAGGAAGGAATTGGTCGGAGGAGTTGCTCGTTCCTCACTTTGCTTCTTTGGGGCTGCCATCAGAGCGGCGTCATTGGCAATCGAGAGAGACAGACAGACAGAACGATAGACGGGTGGGTGGGTGTTTGGGCTGGAATGAAAACCCCCCGTCTAGGGGATGGGAGTGAGTGTGTTTTTCTAACAAAGCGATATCCGCTGCCACATAAGCTGCATGTATTCTTTCTTTTCCTCATTTTTCCATTTGTTTCTTCTTTTATTACTGAAACAGCGGGTTGTAGTATGGGGGGAAAACGATACCTGAAAAGCCCCTGCACTACCACATCACCACTCGACCGCACCATAAACCACCAGCCCCTCCAGCAAACGAATTTTGCTTAGTTTTTACAACAGACATTGCCGTTGACTTTAGTGACATTTGACATTTGATATGCCTTAATCAACTATAAAAGCTCATGTCAGACGAGAAAATGGGGGATGATGCGCTGCCGTGGCTTGGGGGGGGGGGGGGGAACCGCACATAAAACTGATGCAACGTGCAGCAACATGTGGCCATAAAAGAAACGGCCCGACACAAGTCATCTCCGCCGCAGAATGTCTCCGTGTAAATTATACGAGTCCCAGACATTCAGGTGCCTCCACATGATCCACAGTCACGTACGGCTAAGTGGCATGCCTAAATTGGTACCGTGGCTTCACTGTACCATTCTCAGCTCGAAAACTTTCACATTTTACTTAGCTAAAGAGCTTTCTTTTGTGTCCTTCAACCATTGAGTGTATTATTTTTTCTATTCCTATAATCTTTGGCTTTAGTTCCGTACTCCAAAGTGTACTTTGCGGGTCTCTACCTCACTCATGATTCCCGCAGATTAGTGCGCCGGAAATCCAGTTTCTCTGATGAATGGATCCCTTAGATCTCCGATGGCTTATCACTTGACAGCCCAGATGGAGCCTGGTTCCGTCCAAATGTTATCTATAGTTGTGCAGAGACCCAACCGATCTGTCAAGTCAATTATCCGTTTGATTTGCATTCATAGGAGGGAGGGGCGAAACCCCATTTGTGGGTTCCGTTCCAGTCACTGTTCCAGTGCCAGTACCAGTACGAGTTCTCACCTCGTATCACCTCTTGATGCCAGGAGAGATACATTGGTATGGTATGGACTACTACAAACGATAATTAATGAAATCTGACATCGGTTGTGGCTTGAGTTTGGAGAGACACACAGATAGAGACAGACAGAGAGAGAGAGAGAGAGAGAGAGCGGGTGGGGAAAGGTTGGAGAGATGACGGCATAGATATAGCCATGGACAAGGGTGGATGGACTGGACGTTGCTCTGGTCGAGTGTATCGATGAGTGAGACGGCAGTGCCGTTGAATGCTCTTAATGAGAAATCGTTTTAATTGAGTTTGCATGTTTATGGCTGCCTTTTCACTTGAGCACCGCCTGCACTTTTTGTCCAGTGCGTCACAACATCACCCAGTCCAACCCAGTCCAACCCCCATCCTCCTCTCTGTGCCACGCGGCAATCACTTTAAAAGCCAAACCTCTGAGAGGGGTCTGCCTGCGAGCTTGGGGCTGCTCCTGCGGCTGGGGCTTGGGGGCAAGGCTGGGGGAATTTGGGGTCTGACGACGAGGTCGGCCACATATTGTCATGTACAATGGCATCATTTGTGGGCTGGGACTGGGGTTCAGGCAGCACATCCACATCTGAGGATGTAACCGCAGGCTGCCGCTCCTGATGAGGGTCAATTGTCCATTAGGGGGACCATCTTTGGGGGTAGCACATGTGTGTGTGTGCGTAGCAAGCAACTTTTGACATGCCACCCACCATCCAACCATCCACCATATACGTATGTATGAGCTCCAAAGCTGGGATATGCTTTCGGTGGCTGCTGCTGTTGCTGCATCTGTGGCATAATTATTTGTTGATTATGGAAATTCAGCGATAGTTGGTTATCCTCGCGTTAACACGCACCCTTTGGCTCACTCTAATGATCCAGCGTTGGGCGGGACGGATATTACCGCATAATGCGACTTTGAAATAGACGTTTCGAACTTTTGTTCCTCTCCTTTGTGAAGCATTCTTCAAACTATTGTTCAACATTTTTTCTCACAAAAATTAGATAGTTACCAGAACAGCCAGTCGAGGAAATCGAGCAAACTGTGGGCTCTTTTGCTCTCTGATGGTCCTCGAAATGTGGTTGTACGAATCCTTGACACTCGACAGGGACTCTGTTTTTGGGGGGAACAAGGAGATGAACAAGGAGAATTGCTGCTAAGTGCAGACTTTTGGTGTCAGCATTTATATTTATCCGTCGGAGCAAAAGCACCAAAAATAAAAAGGAGTGGCCGGGACCGAGACTGGGGCCGGGGCCGGGGGCAGAGCGGCTGTTTGTGCAACAAAGCAAATTGCTGTAATCCATTTTCCGGGCGCATCAGCTGCTGCTGGTTATGCTGCTGTTGCTGCTTCTACCATCAAATGAAATGGATTTTTATTAGATTTTTCTTGTAAAGAAGATTTAAATTTATTTCGCTCTTTTCTGCAGCTCCTCTATCCGTTACCCGCTACCCGCTCATACCCACCGGGCAACCGGTTGTTGTTCCGCTTCCGGTTTTGTTTTCCTTTCGGTATCTTTTGCTCTGTTGACTCTCACCCCTTTCGCCGCTTTCGCCGCTTTTGCAGAGCTCTCTGTGGAAGATTAATGACAGCTCCCTCTGGGAGAGGGAGGTGCAGCTGGAAATGGAGAAGTGGAGGAATTGTCGTCTTCACCGACAGGCGATAGCTATGCTCCAGTCCGCTCTGCTCCCTTTCGTTCATTTTCTTTGTCAATATATTCTTTCTTCGCCATTTGCTCTTATCCGATGCGCTCCAAGAGCTTTCTTTCTTTACCTATGAAAAAGGCCTTTTATTCCTTTCTTGGATCCTTATTCCTACATCTATAGGAAGTTTCCATCTTAGATAAAATCACTATCATTGGATCCTAAGATCATATGCCTCGTCGAGAGTTTCCATGCCAGATGTATTATATTTTTTTTTTATCGAAAATTCAGTTTAAATCCTTGAAAATCACTACAAATCATAAGAAGTCGCAAGCACAAAGCACTGATAGCAGCAAACAAGTCAAAGGGGAGTTTTCATCTTCAGATTATTCTCCGCAGGGAGCAGCTACCGCGCTCCTGGTGGCACTACTACTGTTGATTCTCTTCCATTTCCGCCAAATGTCACGTACAGGCATAGCCAGAGGGCGATGCAACATGAACAAACATACAAAAAACTTAATGCTTTGCCTTTGATGCCCCCTCCCTGTCCACCATTTTGGCTTACGAAAGGAAGCCGGAAGCGCCGCCATATTCGCAGAAAAGAAGCATTTTCGTTCCGCTTTGCCAACATCTCTGGTTTCACGAGGAGCGAAAGACCTCATGATCTCCTTGGAGAATTACATGAATGGCAACCAATTCCTGACAGCCCCTGGACCTTGACCATTCTTGTGTACCTGCACTTCTTGACTTCTCCGAGTTGAACCTTTCTAAATCACCTTCTTTGAATTTGAGTTTTTAATCAAGTTCCTCTCCTCTTCCCAATACCCTATTCACACTATTCACACGAAGCGAGAGACACTCTAGGAATTGCGAGCAGCCAAGGCCAAGCAGTTTTCAAGGGAGTCCAAGAGAGTAACGGAGTAACAGCTGTTTTTTTATGGAAGGGGGTGTGTATGGCAGTGCCAGTGTGAATCGGTGTTCCACAACTGTCAAATTTACTCAGTGTGCAAAAGGTATGCATTTAAATCGATATTAATTCTAGTGGATGGATTCTCTAGCTATATTTGGTTGCACTTATTGTGCCAATTAAAAGAAACCAGCATCAATGGCTTGATTAATTCAATGATATCTCGTTTGTATCCAATTCGAACTCCGTCACATCCTATCTGCTCCCCCAATTAATGTATATCCATAGCGACATATGTAAAGGCATGTCAGACACCCAGAACCCTGCATTAACCTTCGATTCGACTTCGATTCGATGGCAAGTGTCGATTCAAAGGTTAATCCATACACGGTCCGGGGTGCAAGGGAAGGAGTCAGGAACAGAAACCGTATTGAATCCATAGAATCCATCCATAAAATAGCATGCCTTTACGAGAGTTTCCATACCATCTACATTTTTTTGAATAAAAAAAATGCATTAAGAATTCTTAGTAATCGTTGAAAATCTATGAAATCTATAACATAAAGCACTTGCACACCGAAAGCAAGTCAAAGGAGAGTCTTCATCTTTGGATTGCTACTGCACTTCTGGTCGGCTACTCTTCCTTTTCCGCCAAATGTCACGAACATGCATAGCCGGCGGGCAACGCAGCATGTCTAAACACGCATCAAACTAAATGCGCGCCCTGTTCGCCATTTTGGCATATCAAAGGAAGCCGGAAGCGCGGCCGTATTCGCATAAAAGAAGATGGCACGGGGTGGCTGGCTGTATTGCCAGCTTGTTTCCGCCCTAGAAAGGACTCTTTGAGTCCTGATTGAATAACTGAGCTGGCCATCAATCTGTGTGACCTTGTCCATCATCCGATGCCGAGAAATGGTAGTTTCACTTGCATATATTCCTCGTCTCATCTGAATGAGGATTGTCCTTGCTGGTGTGATTTCCTCTTCCTTTAAACGGCCCTCAATATCACATGCACTTTCTGTTCGCCTTCAATTCCATTACCTCAATTTCGATTTCAATTTCATGAACTTTGGAAATATTCAGCCTGACGACTGCATGTAAATCCATTGTGAAAGACATCTTGAATCAGCCAGGCCAGACAGACACTCGACGACTGCAATTACAAGATGTTAAGCACGGATTTCAATCGGTTCGGGAACAAAATTCAAGGGAGCACTGGGAAATGGGAAAATGGCGCCCTAGCAGGGATAAATGTGCAACTAATACGATTACCAGACCAGACTAGTCGACACCAGATGAACCGAGACGAGTCCGTGAGTTGCAGCTTTAATGTGGCGGCCTGCTCGGGCGGGGTAGAGGAAGAAGCTTAGTTAAATTTATTTTATATTATGATAAATGGACTTTCGGCTAAGGAAGTTGACGAGCCAGCAGGAGCATCAATGCTGCCCTGCCGCTTTCTTTCAACCAACTTTCAGGCAGAAAGTTCAAGTCTACGCTTGTTCATCGGGTGGGTTTCGTGGGTGGGTGTGGGTGGCTGTATGGCCTGCTCGTGGGGAGATGGGTTACAGCGGCCTTATTGTCATCTTATTATGCAGAGTCTGGCAAAGCGTGACAATGAGCCAGTGTCGTCCCCGTTCGCATCCGCATCCACAGCCGGGGAGTGCATTAACCGGAGGACTCGACGAGGCAGCGCGTGCTGGTTGAATTTATTGTGCCACATCCCCATCCCCATTCCTTTCCCTTTCCCCATCTTCAGCTCCATCTCTAGCTCCCACTCAACTGGATTCTGTCCAAGAGCAATTTGCAGTTTTACGCTTACTTAAATTGTGTCTAAAATGACAAGAGCAGAGCACCCCCGGAAAAGGCTCGAATGGGGTTGCAAAACCGCACACAAACAAACACACACCAAAAAAAAAGGGGTAGCCCCGGCTGGGCGTACAATTTTTATTGTTATGTCTTTTGCTTCTGTGGAAGTAACATTTTAAGCGTTATGTTTATGTGGGTTCACTCGCGCCACAATCGATATTAATATTTCTTTTGGGGTTCGTAATGAAATTGAAAATTATGATGGTGTAGAAAGGGAGTGAAAGTGGATTTGCTGTGGATTCTCTTACACTGAACTAAGTCCGCCATACTGCATAAGGAACTGAGTTTCATTTTAATCTGATGATTTATAGTGGCTACAACAGATTGACTGGCAGAACGCAATGAATTTGAATGATAAAGGGTTAGATCTAGATCTTTAAAGACAATAAAAACTGATTTTCATATCCTTGTTTCCCGATATTATTTTTTAAATTTATTGAAAGTCAACTAATTTTATTTTAATATTTTAATTAATTTTGATAAACCTATTAAAAAGGGAAAGTTCACTTTTCCGATTGTTCCTTGTGATTTTTGTAGCCATGTTTTCCCTCCCATGTTTTTCCTTACAAAATGTGATTTTTGATATAAGTTTTCCCCCAAAGGCTCTTGAACTATTTATAAAAATCTCAGAAAATGTTCCCAATCTCGCCTCCACTATAAATATTTTGTAGCTTTTATTGCCTCGGAATTGCGTAACGTAGCGCTATTAACTTACAGATGCCTGCACTGATTTAATACAAACGAAGGGGAACGTTGTGAGCCGCGGCAAAGGCCGCGGCTCTACTTTATACCCGGTACTTGGTCAGTATATACATTGTATATGTATGAGCTTACGATTAATTCAAATTTTTATTGCGTAGCCACTGAAATTTAATTTGTGTCTTCTGGCTATAATATTGATCCGACCTGATCCAGATTCGGCAGTCTGGTAGACACGGTAATTTTCCATGATTCTGCGTTTGGTTTTCTTTTATCTTGAAAATTGCGGATTCCACAGATTTTCGTCTTTTGTAGGGGCGGAAGGGGGCGTGGCAAAATTTTGAAATAAACTTGTGCTGAATTGATATCACAGGAGTTTGGATAGAAAGTTTGGTTGCTCTAGCTCTTATAGTCTCTGAGATCTAGGTGCTCATTTGGACGGACGGGCAAAGCAGACGAGGAGTCTGAGAGAGAGCGAGAGAGAAGGTTGCCGCTCTAAATGGTTTTCTGTATTGTGGCTAAAATATTGATCCGATCTGATCCAGATTAAACTCTCTGATAGCTATGGTCATTCTCTAAGATTCTTCGTTTTAAATTTTCTCGTATCTTACAAATTGTGGAATCCACAGATTTTCGTCCCTTGTGGGGGCGGAAGGGGGCGTGGCTAAATTTTCGCGGTGTTTTGCAATTTTCAAGCTCGCAAACCAAAAAAGCCACAAACTAGCGTGCCTCTAATTTTTTGTTGTTTTCCTTTGAAATTTATTTTTTAGTTCACAATTATCATTTTTATTCTTTTTCTTTTTTGTTTGGTTATTAAGTTACTTTTAGCTGAATTTATTTATTTATTATTATTTATTATAATTTATTTATTTATAATTTATTATAAAGAGAACATAAACTTGCACTGAAGCTCGATTTTCCACATTTAGACCAGTTCAAGTTCCCTTTAAAGCGCCTTTCATATGGAATTCTGTTTATATCGGATAAGGAGGAACAGCGACGCGACCCTTCTCCTCACATACAGCCCCATCGATTGACATGATTTGCATTTGAAAATCTGGTGGAAATTAAAAGGAAACAAAGAGGGGGAGCACTCCCCTGCTACTATCTTCCGGACGCATCTTTTGTGTAGACAAATAAACTATGGATATGTACATGTAACTCCATCCCCCATTGTGCACCACCCCATGTGCAGGGGCTGAATTTTTGTGTGTTATTTGAACCCAAGTCTGCGGCCTGCTACGTAATGTGATAAGAATGCTACCCACCCCCACTCCGCCGCCGGAGTCCCTTTTTGGGGTCAATTTCTGGCTGGGATGGGGATCCAGGGCTTGGGTTTTACTTGTGACTCGATTTACATAATTTCCGAAAACAAAAGTCCGGCAATTCGAATTGAATTTTGACATTAGTGAATGCTCCCTGTACTCAAATTTGTCTTGCTCGCCGAGGAGAGAGAAACAGAACAGAGAAAAATATCTATATCTATGCATAACAAAATCTGACAAATAGCCGAGATTTCCGTCGGCTTACGGTTGGAGGTTTTACGGTTTTACGATTTACCTGAGCACCGAGCCATATCCTGGCAGAGATTTCGCATTGTTGGATGAGGGGTGGCCGAACGGGAACGGGAACGGGAAGGGGAAGAATGACTCACTTCATGCGTAAATTGGAGTGGACATTTGAAGAGTTTCCTTTTGTTGGCGACCTGCCAGAGCAGAGCCGCCTGCTAATTGCCACAAAACTTTTGTGTCCTGCGTCCTGTGTCCAGCGAGGACCAGCGAAAGGACGCACTAAAGGGCCCGGCCCTTGGGGGTAGCTAGAGAATGGTGGAAGTATCGGGGAATTGTGTGTCACACAAAATGCGCAACATTGAAGCATCCGCCAAAGGAATTTCCTGCTGACATTTTTTAATTTTACACTCGACTGACTGGATGGCCGGGGATACTCGTACACGTACTCGAAGCTGTGGATGCCGAGGTGGGCGTCGCCCCCCTGGATTCCCCCTGGATTACATCAGATTATGCGAAGAGGGATATGAGTACGAATATAAATATTTCTCCCACCGTTTCCGTCTACGTATATTCCGGATGATGCGAGTGGAGGAGGAGTGGAAAATGGAACATTTCCATGTGCCATCATAGCAATTGCATTTCGAAGAGCTCACCCGACGACAGCGCTCCTAACGAGTTCGCTGATCAATCAGGCAGCAGACATCGATACTTGTTTGAGGCATGCTTTTGCGCTTCAAAGTGGTCGTATCTATCATTACGCAGCCCTACAAACAACAGAAAGATATCTGAAAAGTAATGAAGAGATAGTTCAATTCCGATACTTAAAATGTATTTCTTAAAACTCTAAAGTTGAATGTTGAAGCCCGAAGACTTGGTCTTTTTGTCTAACTATTTTTTGCTTGTCCTCTCTTTTCCTAAAGCTCTTCATCGACAAAACCTGAAGCTTTGCTCAATTTTGCCTTCAAAACCAAGTGATTAAGCAGTGCGTTACTCAAACCTGAAGATTTGGTTATTTTCACTTGAAATTAACCTGCAAGCAGTGCGCCGCTGAAACCTGAAGCTTTGGTTCACCTTCCTGTCACAAGAAGCTCATCTTAACCTTTAAAAGCAAGGCAAGGGATCAAGCAGTGCAATTGGTTCGTTTCGCCCTTGAAAAAAAACTGATCAAGCGCTTTGGCGCAATTTTACTTCAAAATAAAGGGATCAACTTTAAAATTCTAACCACACCTTCAGATTCGTTTCTTCAGATCTTAAACGTTCCATTGCATTCCACTGTAATTGTTGGATAACTTGAAGTGCACTCACATCGTTTTTCATCGTCTACAGTCTACTTCCCATTGATTCTTTAAACGTACAGTCCTGAAAACCATGCAAATTAAGCTTCCATTCGCTCTCATTCCGATAATTATGATGTGATCCGAATCGGCTGACTCCCTCCTGTTGCTGTTTGTGCACGGTACACATTTACATAAGGGCCAGGCCAGGCCACCCCATTCCCCTTCCCCTTCGTCTTCCCCTGCCGTGGGGAAGTTTTCAAAGTTGTCTGTCTGCTCCATCAGCATGTTTCAAGGCCCTCTCGCCTGTGCACTCATTGAATGCTATGAAAGTCATTTGCATATTTGTTGTTTATGTTGAAAACAAGATTTCGTTATTAACTTTGCTTAATTTGTTTGCCGATGAAAATGGAAATGAAAACGAGAGCGAGAGCAAGAGCGATTGCGATGGCGTTTGCGATGGTGTTTGCGAGTGCTAGAGAGGGAAAAACTATGGCAAACGAAAGCGAATTGAGCCATCGAAGAAGCCGAAAAAATTATGTTGACCGAAGCGGTTTCATCGCCTCAATGGTTTTTGGATTTGTTTGCTCTCATCCCTTGGGTTAAGGGCTCTTATTAATTGCAATTTGGATTGTGCAGCCCTGGCCCTAGCCCTAGCCCTAACCGCAACCCCAAAAACTCAATCCCATCATCATTCCAGCAAAACTCCTTGAGAAGCAACGAAAGCAACAAAGAGCCCGAGACCAAGAGGAAGCCATAAATAATGCCAAGTACTGTCTGCTCTCTCCGACTGCATGACTGTCCGTCCAGACGGAGTGGACAAGAAATTTGTGTTCCACTTAATTGCTCGGGTTTGGGACGAATATAAGACAGGGAAGGGATGGGATGGCTTGGCTTGGCATGGCAGATAAGATTGCGAATGAAATGTTCAAGTGGAAATTTTAGTTTGCATAAATTATGCGGCAAACGTGCAGACTGACCCCAAGCGAAGATATATCCGCCACCATCTTATCCTTGGAGCCCTCAAGGATATCATGGATTGGATGGGCTAGGAGTTTTCCATGGCATTTACTTATATGGGTATTACCAAATTATACTCTCATTTGCTTTATTCGATAAGCCATCAAATTGTTTCACTCACAAGAATGAATCCTTCGTGTGAATATGTATATACATATGTATATACAGTAGCGGACATAGAAATCCGGACACCTCGGTATGGCCTCTATATGCAAACTTTGAACGGGCGTAAAATATGTAAAAAAGGTTCAATCGGTTTGGATCTTTTTTCGCGTTGTCTATTAAGTATTTAGTTTTAAAATGCCCACCTCGTTGGGTGTAACCTAAGCTTTGAAAGTGAAAAAAAAAATAAAAAGTGAAAAATGTCGAAAATGACTGAATCTGATAAAGGTGCCATATTGGCTTTGCGATCGGAAAATTTAAGCCTCCGCGATATAAGCGCTAAAGTTGGCTTTAGTAAATCTTCTGTTGGAGATTTCTTAAGGAATTTTGAGAAAACCGGATCGCTGAAGCGAAATCCTGGGACAGGAAGAAAGAAGAAGACCAACGACCAGGAAGATCGTATTCTAAAGCGCTTAAGCATGGCCAATCGTTTCAAAACTGCAGAAGACATTAGATTCGAGTTTGTTCAGTCGGAAGGAGTCGATATTAGCACTCGAACAGTACGAAGACGGCTTCAGGATGCAGGACTTAATGGGCGCAGACCAGCAAAAAAACCGGTTTTGACCGCTCAAATGCGTAAAAAACGCCTACAATGGGCTAACGAGCACGAATCTTGGACCTTAAAAGATTGGAGAAACGTGATATTTTCAGAAGAGTCCAAAATAAACCTTTTTGGTTCCGATGGTATGGCCTACGTGAGACGCAAAGTCGGGGAACGATTCAAAAATGTATGTACATATAACAGCACGCGTGTCTTTCGAAAAAAACGTTCCCAGAGAAAAGTTTATCAAGAGACAGTTCCGAATAGCTCGCAAATGGTATCCAAGTATCGGTTCGTTGAAGTTCTTTTGATTACTGTTTAATTCGGGTGTCTGCCTCTGTTCAGACCACTTGTATCACGTTATCCATCTATCTAACTCTCTATGTCCATCTCTTTCCCCCTTTTTCTGTTCTTTTAACTCTCTCTTTCTCTCTCTCTGTGTCTCTCTCGGACATACTTTTCTGTCCGTGGGGCTTGTCTCGACGCCCATCTGTACCCATTGCCTCTTGAGTTGGGTCGCATTCGGCTTTCCCTTTTACCCGTTTGTCGAGAGCTTTTCGTTTCGATTGGTTTGCTCCGCACATTCGCGCACATCCGCATACATCCGCACACATCCGCATGTCGGATGTTGCTTTGTTTGCCTAACTAAATGGCGTTTCCGTGGCGTGGCATAGCGTCCACCTGGCCCCGGATTTCATCTCTCTGCTAATTGGCGGGCAGGGGGAAGCATCATCATTATCATCATAATCATCGCGGATATTATCGGGATCATGATCATCATCATAACATGGAAGCCAATTTCCGCTCGTCCAAAGCAATAAAACTTTAGATTCAACAGCAGGACAAAACCTTCAGCGCCTGGACTTCAACTGCAGGCTTCTGCTGTGAAAAAGGCCTCAGATAATGTCCGCAGGGGCATGCAACAAGAAAAACCATGCAACAGTGGAGCAGCAGCAACCCTGAAAAACTTTTGACCAGAGCAAAAAGTTGATTTCCGCCTAACCCGACGACGGACCCCACAACGTCCTGGTCATGGACTTGTCGAAGATTCCGCAAAAACTTGCAGCACACACTGCGGCAAGCCAAAAAAAATAAAAGAGAAACCAACAACAAGCAAAACCAAAATAAATGCTTTCCGAAGGGGGGAAAAAAAACTTTGCGGACTTTTGCGGAAGAAAGTAAAAACGAAGCCTCCACTCGCACTGACAGTCCACTGTCAAAACTTTTTTGATTATCTTAATTGCGATTACGGGACCCCCAGAAAACCCCAAAAACCCCCAAGAAACCCCCAAGAAACCCCCAAGAAACCGAGAAAAAAATTAGAAGTAAAACCCACCCAATGTTCGTGCATAACCCCAACAGATAGACAGACAGACAGACAGACAGACAAATAGTCGGGAGAATACAATATACAATCGAGGAGGGAGTACACCGAGGGCTGGGGTAAGTGTCTGGAAAGAAAGCAGACAGGCAGACAGATAGAAAGCGGGGTGAAATTAACAAGATTGAGCCCCCTGCCACAACTGTAGATGTAGTATGTAGCTGTATATCTTTGTATCTGTAACTGTGGCAGGCAATGAAAGAAAATTGGGCTATCAAATGGTGGAAAAACGGGCAGCCGCTTGGCTCAAGGATGGAAAAGTTTTGGGGACGTTTCTCTCTGCTCCGGTTCTTGTCCCCTGCAATTACACTCGAATCCCTGTCCCCAAAGGACAGCCACCGATAATCACAATTCGAAAATAATAATAATAGTTTTTCTTTCTTCTTTTTCTTCTTTGATTATCTCTGTGGGACCAAGTGCTGGGGGCCAAATGCATACACAGATCTCTTTGAATAGTGAAACGCGAATAGCGAATATAGAACCCTCCCCCAAGAGTATTCTATGGGCCAATCTGCCGATCAATATAAGCAAGAGCTATAGAGGTGAAAGCGAGTGGCGCCGCAAAGCTTGCACTGGATTTTAATTGCTCTCAGTCGGTACTCGACTCAATAGCCAAATCAACATTTCAAGCCATAGGTGCCCTGCCCTACCCCCAGCGGTTGCTCTCATGCTCGCTCATAAAGTGCCTCAATTGAATCAACCGGCGGAAATATTTGCACGCACACTCAAACAAAGATACAGATACTTGCACAGAAAGAGAGATAGAGAGAGAGCGAGGGAGAGGGAGAGTGAGAGTGAGCTGTTAGAGGTGAGTGCTCACAAAACCATGAAATGCTTTCGGGCCACAAAATTTTTATGCTGCCTCAGCATCAACAAACGAATATAAACCAAAGCTCGAAATGTTATTATGATGACTATTAGCTCTGGGCCAGAAATATATGTACACACACACATAGTATGTAGGAGAGCATATCGGGCCAGATGTGTCTGGGTTTGGTGTGTGCCAGTGTGTTTTGTGTGCACTCTGATGGTTTTGGACGCGTTTTCCCAAGCAGAGGTTATAATGTTCCTGACCATTTGCTTGCAATGCAGGCAGAAGCAAGTAGTTCCGAATGTATAGAGTATTTGTACATGGTGTATATATATGTATGTATATGGTATATATTTTGGATATATTCTCCAAGTTTTGGTCTTAGTTGCAATAAAATTAAGACTTCTATATCATAGATTTCGTAGCTGTAATTTGAAACGAACGATTTGCAAGGGTATGTACGGTTGCGACCCACGAAGCTTGCGTTTCTTTCACGTTTTTTTTGGGCGTATGTTTTTCAACGCAAATTTTGCAACGCGCTTTGCACTAGCTTTGCCTAAAGCGGAGCCGGGGCTGGTTGGTGTTGGAAAAGCATTTCCATGTCAAGGCATCGACAGAGAAGCGAATGAGCCGCAAACATAAATGCACCCCAATCTCTGCCATGGATGGAGGGGGAGATGGGTAATTCCATTCGTTCCAATACACCAAAAGTTGGAGTGCAAGTGCAGGAATTGAAATGTCTCGGAATGGAATAGAACTGTTTTGCAGGGGTGGTCTACAATAGAATCCTGTTATTAAGAATCTAATGTTACGGTCAGAAATGCCATCATGTGACGAAGAGTAGAGTGGTGTGGTGCGGTGTGGTGTGTTGTAGGAAGAAATGGAAAACTACGAAATGAAATGAAGGGCATGGAAATTGGGGAAATGAGATCTGGCATCCTGATTCATTTCAGAGAGAACAGGTGATCTCTGAACAGAATCCTTTGCTTGGCGTTTCGATGGGTGAGCGCATGGCATGCCTCACAAACTCACCTCTGGCCAGCCACTCCCTCCCTGGGACCGAGTTGGAGTCATGACAGGATAAACCACTTTGGGCTGGACCGGAGACCGAGAGACAGACTCACGCCATGCCCCAACGTTTTATGCAAATAATGGGCGCAATGTGTCATTGGGTTGCCGCCTGCCGAGCCACCGACTGACAGCTCAGATGAAGTGTCGCTGACAGGACGCGAATGCAGCTGCGGCTGTGGCTGCGGCTGTGACTGCGGCTGTGGCTGCGACTGCGGATACGGATGCCAGCATCGGTATGTGGTATGATGGATCAAACAGGCTGATACCCCCGAACACCCTGCCATATAGTACACAGCACACAGCACACAGCACACAGCACACAGCACATGGATGTGTGAACATAAAATGTATAAAATATTGGCTGTCTACACGAATCCTATGCGGGGGCAAGACACCAAGAGACGAATAGAGCCGGGGAATTCAATTTATATGTAAATGATATGCAAGGCGTTAGAAGGAAAATCCCAAACCCCAAACCGAAGCCCAGGGCAGGAGAACGAAACAGAATCGAAAAGTGAGTGTAAATGTAAGGGGGGGCGTTCGACTATGGGAATTTTAATTATATTTATTAAAAATGTAATTATGTAAAAAGGAAGCACACACACAATAAAAAAATATCCAACCCAATTAGCAAGACTCTCATCTCAGGTGAAGTATCGTATGCCCTCGGCGGAGTCATCTCTCACATCGTAGCTGGTTGGGATGTATACGGGCCGCTTACTGTTGCCATAGCTCTTCTTGCAGGGCCTCTCAGTCGCCTCCTCGGACTCTGCGTATGACTCGGTATCCTCCTCCTCCTCTTCGGGATAGCCCAAAGTGGTCTGCTCCTCTTCTTCAGGGTAGCCGTAGCAACAGGGTCTTGGCTTTGGCTTGGTCTTTTTGCTGGTCTTCTTTGCCAGCTTTTCCAGCTTGTTCTCTTTTTTGGTCTCGAAGAAGCTGAGTTCCTTCTCCTTCTTCGCCTCCCACCACTGCTTGAACTTCTCCCACTCGTCCTCCTTCTTCTCCTTCTTGGCCTCCTCCTTGGCGCTGAACAAATTGAGGAAATCAAGCTTCTTCAGCAGCTCCTTCTCCTTCTTGCCCTCCAGCCAGCTTAGTTCCTTCTCTTTCTTCTCCTCCAGCTTCTCCACAAGACTCTCCAGCTTTGGCAGCTTCACCAGCCACCCATGGACGGTCTGCAGCGCTGCAAGAAGAAGGCCCATAGAGTAATGAGATATCGCCGCATCTCAGTCGGGGTCTCTCCCCCGTGCCACTTACCCAGGAAGGCCACCAGCAGCAGCATCAGTTGTTGGCCAAATCTTAGCATGTTCTCTTGGATCTGAATTGCTCTGTTTCGACTTCTGTCTGGTCCAAGCCAATGTCTTGGCTACTTATAGCCCGAACGAAAGAACCTGCAGAGCAGAGCAGAGCAGTGTAACTCGGAGCACGTGCCCAACAGATGATAAGCACGTGCATTCATTCGGCAATCTGTCAAGCTCGCGGCAAATTTGGGGACTGCCATGATACCCATTCCACAGCCAGGGCTCGGTTCAATGCACTGACCTCCAACCCCTGGCTTCTGGACTATCTCTGGATTGTGTTTGTGTGTTCCCCTGACTCTTCTTTGGGTTCCTCGGAAAACTCTCTGGTTTTCCTCAGAGTTATCTTTGGGTTCTTTTGACTTCTTTTTGGATTCCTTTGACTTCTCTTTCTGTTTTCTTAGACTTCCCTTTTGGGTTTCTGGGTCTGGATTCTTTCTCTATGGGTATTATGTCTATTTGACTTCAACCGGCGTCTCATGGCTTCTCTCTATTTTGTATTCCCTATAGACTTACCCTATCTTCTCTCAGGGGGTCACATATACTGGAATTCCCCTTGGATTTTCCCCTGGCCAGCTGTCACTCTGATTAGTCAGTGCATTACTTCTAATGTGGGGGTGACAGGGGCAGATTTTTGGCCACATTTTCGAAGATTTGTAATGTTCCAGGCCCTGGACTACAGAGAAGGCGCTACTAATTGACTTGACTTTGGGTCATTATTATGGCTGGAGTGGCTGTCCAAAGGAGGGGTTCGCTGTGGGGATGCCTGGGCCCTGCTGTCGGTTCTGCCGATGTGTTGAAAGTGGAAGTTAAATTGTATTTGCTTAGTGCGCCTCGTGCACATGCGAACCACTGAAGGTGGGGGTGTGCCAAGAGCCAGGGACGGGGACAGGGACAGGGACAGGGACAGGGCCAGAGAAAGGAGTTCTATATGTGTCGGTGTTTGTGTTGAACAAACAGTTTGCTAAATTAATTGCACACCAACTGTTTATTCGTCTGTTTGTCCGTTTGTGTTATATGAGTTTTTCTTCCCTGTCGACTCTTGCTTATTCCTCTCTCTCTTAATGGATCCTGTAGTGTACTGTTCCTGTTTTTCGCGGATGTTCCATGTTTCTTTTTACTCGGTGCTGTTGCCACTTACTCACTAGTTACTCACACTAGTTTATCTTACTCGTTATTCTTCATTGTTTCCTTATACTTAAACTTGTATATCGTAAAACCCGGTAGTAAAGATAACGACTAACGTGGAACACCTTCTAGCGGTAAGCCCCTCCGCACAGGTGTTCACTATACTAAGATCAATTTTAGTTTTACTATTCGTGATCTCGCTTAAGTCACGCTCGTTGATATTACGAGTGAGCGCCGATGCTGTATGACATTTATAGTCGTAGTTTCTAAGTATTCCTCTATCGGTTCTACTTGATTGCACGTCCCATTATCTTAACGATGCAGTAAGCCGTAATGTTAAAATGTTTGTGTATTTAATGTGAAAATATATGTAAAAAAGAATAACTTTTGAAAAGATTTCTCAGTCTCGTTAGGCGCCTAATGGGCAGCACTATTGGGAAATGCGCACATTGTGGATGTTGCCCAGATCGAGGGGCAGGCCGAGCTTCGGTTCCAGCACGCTATTGACCATATCCTCACCATAGTCCTCGCTCAGATCACTGCTGATCGTTGTGGTGGTTGTAGTGGTGCTAGTGGTGGTCTGTCGTGGCCCTTCGGTTGTGGTTGTGCGGCGGCGCGACTTCCTACCTTTGCGGCCACCCCGGCGACCCTTTCGGAGCCTACGCGGCTGTGTGCCGAACGAGTTCGTCCTGCCATAGACGATGCCAGGGTAGGGTTCCATTGTGTACACGGTGTAGGCCAGCGGCGTGGTGCTCGGTGAACTCGTTGTATCGGTGGTACTCGTTACATCACTGGTACTCGTTGTATCTGTCGTAGTCGTTGAATCTGCTGCACTCGTGGAATCTGTAAGGTTTGATACTTCTGTGGTTATAGATGATTGTTCTGTTGTTATGATTGGTTCAGTTGATGTGCTTGGCAAATTGGTTGTGACTGAGTCTTGTGTGGTTGTTGTTGTGTCTTGTGTGGTTGTTGTTGTGTCTTGTGTGGTTGTTGTTGTGTCTACTGCTGGCACTATGGTTGAAGTATCATCTACAGTGCTTGCCGTTGTAGTCAGTACTGTAGCTGTGGATGACTCGTCGGTGGTTGGGGCAGATGTTGTTGCTTGTGTGGTGGATGTCGGTGATGTAGGTGTTGTTGTTGATGGCGTGTCAGATGTTTCGGTGCTAGTAGCAGGCTCCGTGGTTGCCGTGGCCGGGCCTAGTGTGGTGGTCTCCGTGTCGGCTTCTGCTTCAGCGGCGGCAATCACCTCGCTAATATTGATTGTGATCGTCTCGTTGTGGCGCGTACCGTTCGTCGTCTGCAGCGTGTTGTTCGAGCTGACAATCGTGGCCAGGAACGTGGAGTTCTGGGCGGCACATAGCTGGCAGGCTGTGGTGGAAGACTCCATCAGTTTCGGATTGAAATCAATTAGCTGAGGCACGCGCACGGTGGCCACTAATTACCTAATGCTGTCACCACAACGAGAGCAATTAAATGTTTACGTGTTGCCGGCATCGTCAGCGTGTGGTTGAAGACTATTCTCGCCGAACAGTTTTCCGTTTCCTTAATTAGCCTGCGGTTCAGGATGGGGGCTGCTGCTGCTGCTGCCACTGCTGTCTCTCGTGTGTGTCTTGAGGTGTAGTGCTCTATAAATTTGGTTAATTGAACTGATTTTCAGAGTCCGCATCTCGTTCATTTTTATATTGATGCCAACACGCCAGCCAAGTCCGGAAACGTGTGGTCCGTACGTGCGATTCCCGATTAACTTATCATGCCTTCCCTCCGATGCCAATCTCCCAATTGTCGATGCTGCTGCCACAAAACTCTCGCTCTCGCTCTCTCACTCTCACTGTCACACTCACTCTTGCTCTCGCTGATGACGTCTTGGCCAGGTCTTCTGATGCCGGAAGCTGCAGTCACTTGTTGCCCCATTTTGCATATGTCTGGCTGATTGCCCCATATGTCTGTCTGCCGGATGCATTGCACTGCATTTGATTAGCCCGTTGCTTAGTTCCGTCAAATGCAGCAGTCACGTAAACTTGGACAACATCTTGAGCAGAAAAAAACACCATTTCGATCGCTCGATGTGCCAGTGGCAGACCATTGATGGGCCATCTTCAATGGTCCTGAAAAACTGAAACAAGTAAAATCATTTCTACATATAAAGCTTGTTCCTGGTAAAAATCGGAATGGGGAAAATAAAGCTTTTATTTAGTGTTGTGTTTCCATTTCTATGCGCGTTACTCGAAGAGTATAGGGCAGTACTCGGCACGCAGACACTCAAATGCTGTTTAGTGCGCTTGTGTGGATAGATAAAACCCGAAGATGTCTGCGGTCAAAATTGTTTAACTCTGGAAAAAATATTTGTAGTTAAATTACAATCATAATATTAATATTCATATTAATAAAATAATATGAAATTGAAACGGAAACACTTTTTAAGCCCTAATAATTTGTTGCATTTGTCATGTTTTACATTGTAATGTTTTTCCATGAAAAATAAATTACATTTGCAAGAAAATAGAAGCACCAGCAAATAATACAAATAGGGGATAAAAGAAGAATGTTGACAGCCGGACATGGCTTTATTGACTCGGCTTTTGATGCTGATCAAGAATGTATATCTTATTGGGTTGTAGTAACACGCTTCCTTCTGGGTGTTCAACTTTACTTACCCTATACTTTTCAGGTACTGGGTATAAAAACAAATATAAAGAAATATGGAAACAGAAAATAATTTATTATATATAAAAACCTCCCAAACGGTGTTAATGATTTTCTTTTCTTAAGTTCACATATGTATATACTGACTGAGTACTGTTTATAAAGTAAAGTATTTCCCCCTCTAAATAATTTAGTTAATTACAATATCCACGCCTACTTTAATATTTGCTTAGGGCGATTGGACTTCTCATTTATGATTGAAAAAAATAGTAGTATATTTTACATATTATACAAACAATTCCGAATAAAGCGCAACTTTTCCTCATTAAGCGACCCATTAATGTCTTTAATTCTGGCAGAGAACATTGATAAAAAAAGAGAATAAATTGAAATAGTGCGAAGGCAGGCTTGAAGCTATTATGGCATCTGATAAGCTCGGATAACTAGCGACGAATGCGGTAAAAAGCGTTTAAATATTGGTATTAAAAAACAGATAGTTTTAATTAAGTATTTACATGGCATTCCTCCGCCGTTTGGGCTCTCCTCGCCCCGATCCACCACTGAAATCGGAAAAATATAATTATTTAATGTGAACGCAAACGTGACGAGAGCTTAATGCGAATTATAATGAAAGCAAAGATCCGAAAGAGAGAGAGAGAGAGAGAGTGGGTTCCAGCACCGAAATGGAGAGGGTTCAGTGCATCTGTAAAAACAAAGAGAGAACCTCTATGGAATTTATATGAAATACTTTGTAGTTTTTCCAGTCCAGACCTGGTTTCTGACGTTGGAAAATCATCCATTCCGATGCCATGCCACACATAATAAGCCATAGAGCACGCTCCAGATTGTCGGGGGCCGTACGTGCTCTAAGCGGCCCGAAGTTCTCCAACGAATGTGTATAAAAGCCGCTACTATTCTTTCAACAATCAGTTCGATAACTTCATTCGGTCTAAACATGTTCAACAAAACGATCTTGGCAGCCCTCATCCTGTGCGGTGGGTAACAGTAGCGACTCTCAATTTGGATTAAAACCAGACTAAAATTTCCTTCATTTAGCAGCCTGCTACATCAGCGCTATCCAAGCCCGTCCGGATCCGTCAGGATTGGATATCGCCCAACCAGTCATAGCAGGAGTCGCCCAAGGAGCCACCGGTGGAGCACTGAGTCAACCTCTTGGCGTGGTTACCAGCCTGACAAAGGTTGCTGGTGGTGGTGGTGGTGGCGGACTTCCTGTCGTTGGTAGAGCAATCCCTCTCCCTATATAAATGTGCACTTGCATCAAACTTGAATTTCTTTAAGCAACATTTTGAGTAATATTTTTGTACTAACTGTGTAAATTGAAATTAAATATAATTATATTGAGCATTGTACATATATGTATGATTTTGGAATTATTTTAGAGGTTATTATTCTGGGTTTACCAATCCAAATGATGAAATAGCTAATTCAGAAACTAAGCTCATTTAAAGGAACTTTCATCTTTTGAAATTTGCTATCACAATGCAATATTAAGCACATTCGAATTTTAAGAAATTCCATTTCTTCCCACTAAAATTGATTAAAGTTGGGTCCCATATTTAAGGCCAAATTCTATGTCTTGTCTTTCCACAAGTCAAACTCCGCCTGAAATCCCATGAATTCTTGGATCGAACTTAATCTCTGCTACGTGCGTTACCGAAACCTGACCCACACGTAGGACTCTATATTGGTTATAGAGTCGCGACTATTTATGGAAGGGCACTGACTGCACGGAGCTCAGTTTTCGATGCAAGTATGTCAGGCCAAGTAGTAGTTCGTGTCGTTGCTGTGCTTTGCGGTAAGTTATTTGTGCTGCAAGGCAAGGAGTACCTATCTTTTACCTTTCAACCTAAACGCAGTGCTTTTGCCGATGGCCTGGTGCATGCCCAGCCAGACATCGCGGCAGGAGGCAACAACAACAGCATCGACAACAGCATCGACACGTCGCGAGATAATCAAGGACTTTGTGGCGAGAGTGCAGGCGCTGATAATAGAATTGATCGAGAATTTGAAGGCACTCAGTGCCCTTGGATAGAAGGATAAAAATAAGGAATAAAAATAAATGAAATCCATAATAAAGTTAAAGACGAAGGTAAAGAAAGTGAAATGTTCCCATGATGGATAACCAAGCGCTCATCCTCGGCTAATGAAATTCTTTCTGTGCTTTTTGGGTCACCAAAATTTCCTGGGTCACCATTCCTGCTGCTTGCGATGACTGTACTTTGTTCAATGGGGGTCAAATGCCAGCTGGGGCAGCAGCAGCGGCAGCCCCAAAATTATGCTACAGCGAAAAACACACAAGAAAATGTGTTGGGGAAAATCTTAACGAAATTTCTCACGTTTGCCATAATTACGAGCAAAATACGTGACATGTGTGTTGACGGTGATATTTACCATCAGAGCTGCGATGCGGTTAAGGTTTAACTTCGGGTTAGCTAACAGCCACGCCCCAATATACGATATATAGTACGGGTGTGTGCAAGTCTCGGAATGGTCTCGGAGCGGGTGCCGAGTTGTAAATGGTAATAATACCAATAAAAATCTGTGTACAACAACCCCTCAAGCTCGACCTCGACATCAATGCGATCTAACGATGTAATTCATAAAAATCTCTTGAACAAATGTTTGTGACTCCTGGCCCGTGACTCGAAGCTAGAGAGTCACCACATTAATAATGGCCTGGGGTTTGAGATTGCGGGTTGTTGTGCCTTTTCCATATCCTTTGAATAATTCAGGCAGAGCCGAATCTTTTTCCTTTTTCTTTTTCCGAGGTTTTTTTTTTCTTTGCTTCTTAAAGTTTTGGCAGTCGTCGAAGAGACCGTCCCAGAGAGCGTTGCGTGATTGAATTGCTGCCTGATTGACAGTTGACAGTTGAAATTGATTTGGCTGCGAGATGTTGTGCGGCGCTCCACGATGCTGTACGGTGGTTGAAACAATCCATACCATACCATCCATACCATATACATCTAGCCATCAGTGGAAGCCCGGACCCGGACCCAAACCAGAGACCGAGTTCCGAGGTCCGCAGTACAAACAGCCACACTTATTAATCCCCCGAGTGCAGGCGTGCATAAGCATCGGGCAAATGGATTAGATTTTTATGTGCACCACGATGTCGACTTGGGTATCGACGTTTGGCGTTGTGTAGACGTGGATGCGGAGTTGCGGATCTGGGTATTGGTTAACTGCTGGCAAAAGGATTTCTGACTGACTTGCAGTCTAGAAAAGGAACCCAGCCCCCGTCACCCCAGCACCATCTAATGTTACCTCAAATCTGTTGCTATTTAATTAAGTTGGATGGACCACGCCCAAGGGATGGGGTGTCTAGGTGGTGAGTGCTAGCATATGGACCTCCATCCTCCATCCACCCATCCTCCGTCCGACTTGCATCCATCTACATTCACATCCACATCCATTTGCTGTCATACTTGTGTGACAGTTAATGAACTTCTGTCACTCGTTGCGGGAGCGCCGCCCTCTTTGTTCTTCGCTAATCAAAGATACTCCCGGACAAGCGGTACGCGATGCGAGCACTCTCGTATGTGAGCGGCATGGTGATGTGGTGACTGGGGATGCAGTCAATTAATTGATGGATGATGTGCATAATGAAAAGCGAATACGAAATACGGATGAAGGAAGCCCCAGAAGTGTGGGCTGTAAACTATTATAGGAAGCTTCTATGGGCCAATGGTGGTATTAAAAAGGAGGTGCAGGCGTAACATTTTGATCTGTTATAATGTTGAGCATTTCAATCCTTTCTAAAGAATGTTTTGGATTCCTAATATAACATTTCAGTCAGGGATCGTAAATAATAATTATTTCAGCGGAAAAAATCATATCTTGATTCTGATCCATTTCATAAGTATAGGTATTGCTCCCTAAAGCTTAAAATTCCCCACCACGTAGCTCCAATTAGAATGCCATTCTATTTTTAGTAATTTTCAGCTTCAATTTCAGTTTCAGTTTCGGTTTCGGTTTCAAGTAAGAGTCGCAGACTATGTCCTTTGGGGTTCAGTGGAGTCAATCGAAGGTTGCATGAATGTTCTACGAGCATTGATTGCTTTGACAAATCTGAGGCACGTGTAATTTCATTACAATACCCGAATCGGCCCCGACACGAGAACTTCACAAAAGGCAGACTCTGGCAATAAAGTCCCCAAAGTGAAGGAAGGCGGGAAGCGAAAGCAGGAGGCGAGAGGCGGGAGGCAGGAGGCAGGAAGCAGGAGCAATATCTCTTTTTGTGTGTGTGTATGGAAAATTAAATTCAATTGTGTGACAAGTTAATCCTATTTCTCATCTCCCAACTTTTATTTAAGCTTCATTCTTTATGCATTACATGCGAGAGCAAGTGCGATGGGGAATGGGGATGGTTTCCAAGGCAGGCAGTCAATCAATCAGTTCGTCAGTCAGTCTCCCAGCCAGTCAGTCAAAGAGTCTGCGAGTCAGTTAGTCAGTCACTCAGGGGCAGCGTCATAGGCTGTCAGAAATGTTTGATATGTTGCCTGTCTGCCAAGTAAAAGCGTTGGCTGAAGGGTTGTTGCCGTTCCCCCAGGGGGTTGGAGTTCCATCGTCCCGGCCCTCGTCCACAAACCCTCTCCGGCAACACTTCATTAAACGCATAAAGCAATAAAATGTTCTCTCGATGAACAAAACAAAGGATGCCCCTGAAACTGCCATCCCCATGCCCCATTTCCCACTACCCCTTGCCCTTACCCAAGACCCCACACCCCATGTCTCATCTCCGAGCCCCATCGACTGTCTGACAGCTTGACGGGTGCCTGCTAATGGCAGAGCCAGGAGCCAGGACCCTGGACCAGGAGAAGCATCCCCGAAGTGGAGTGCAGTAGATAGGAGAGGATGAGGGCGCACACTCGTACTCGCATGGATGCCTGTCCACTGACTAGAGCGACTTCTGAGGCATCTCCTGATTGATACCCGAGAGCAATGGAATCTATGCAATACTCGTATCATCCCAAAACGCCTCGTAATCGAACGAGTGAATTTTCATATCGAATTAATAGAGCAATGCAATTTTTAATAGACTAGCCGCATGATGTAGGATCAAATTGTTCACTGAGCTGGAAAGTTGTGTGCGTGTGCCCCAGTGCGTGTTTTCCATCCTGCCGGACCTTTCCTCATCGTCGTCCAAATATAGAAAAGCTATACATAGTCTGCTAAACGACTTCTCTTCTGCTACTAAGCATCCCCCTGTCCTCCTCAGCCCCCAGTGTAAGTGGGTTTAGTCTCCAGGTTCCACACGAACAGGATATAGCCTGCGTCTATGTTATAGGCGATGCCAAAGTGTCGGTGCCGTATCCTCCGGAGACTAAGGACCAAAATTTGCGCATTGGTGAGGTAGATCTGCACATAGTGCCGAGGGCACATTAAAATAACCTTCAAAATTGTGCAGGCAGGACTCCTTCACGAATAGCATCCTGCTCAACGCGAGGCCTGTTATCCGCTGATCAATTAGCAGCTCGAAGCGCAGCTCCGGATGTGATCGAACATCTCCCTGATATTGTGCTCCTGATCTATGTCATAGACCAAATCCTACGCCCCTCGGTTTGCAAAGGGATCATGTATTCGAAGGTTTTTTGTGGTTTCAATCAAAAATTATATCCAGGGAGATCCCTTTTGTCTGCTAACCTTGTTTTCTATCGAAATGGATTTACTTTAGATGTTCTCTTTTGACGGCTAGTCTAATATCGCAAACCGAAAATTGCTTCCAAATCGAAAAGCCAGACTGATACGTAGAGGAAATGCTGTGTGATTGGGGGGAGTACGCTGGAAAGGTAATGAGGCAGGTGTTCAGTTCGATACCTACAACCCTGCGTTGAACATGCTCTGTTTCAGGGAGCTCCACTCTTTCTCTCTCTCTCTCTCTCTCTTGAGCAGACTCGATGCATATTTAATAAAACTTTCACCTTGTCAGAGGTTGCGTCCAAAGCACTTTGGTCTCTCGCTTCAATCACACGCCGATGCTGATGATGTTGACGTTGATGATGATGATGATGATGACGATGGGCTCTGCAAATCATGTTGTTGAGGGACCTGTCCTGGTCCCAGTCCATGTCCTTAGGAATACTTAAAAGCAACACGACAAGCTATAATTAAATCAGTTTTAATTAATGCAAAAAGCGAAATTTCAAAAGACGTCGCTAGACTTTCAGACATGGAAAACAGAAAACAGAGCGAAGGACGACGACCAGGATACAGACCCCAGACCCAGATACGGACCCGGACACCGACCCGGACCCGGACACAAACCCGGTGTTCGGGAAGAATGAAGGAAGGCAGCGCCGCACACGGGTTTCCGGGGCCCAACGTTTTGTTGTCGCATAATTACAACTCAATTGTAATCCAATTTTGGGCAGGCATATAAATCCGATTCAGGCCTCCTCGACGACTATGGCAACGTGTGGCACGAATTGGAGAGGGTGCGGTTGTGCGGGAGAGACGTCACTGGTGTCTGTGTCAACTTTTTCGGTGTCAAATAAATATACTTTTGACAGTCGGCAGACAGGCCAGCGGGGCACCGGTAGCCCCGATCCCGTTCCCGTTCCCGTTTCCATTCCCATTCCCCAGTGCCAATCCTCCGTTTGTTGTACGGGAAATGTAAATTAGTAAAACGGGCATTCATTGGAAAAGCAGGGACGGTGGGGGCATCAATGCTTTAATGGAAATGTCCAATTCCCTCGCTCCGGCCCGCCTTCGGCTGCTCCATCCCTATTCTCTCTTTCTCCCCATATGGCACTCAACTCTTGATAACTGCAAATTAGTTGCACATGTTGCCGCATGGCCCACAACTCAAAACAAGACGTGTTTGCACTAATTTGGCCAAAATCAACAGCTGTGTGTACATGTGCCCCTCCGCTCCGCTCGGCTCCGCTCCAACTGTGTGAGTGCGGGAAAAACTCATCATAACTTTCTTATCAAAAACTTATTCCAAGCCCTGAGATACCCATAACAGCCACAAGAGCAACAACGCCCTGGCCAAGAAAATACGGGTAGCAACTGGGAAGAAAGGCCAGCTCCGAGTCGGATGGTTTTTTTTTTCGTGGCAGACCGAAGCCTAGAATACTCTGGCGGTCAAATGTTGGTCAAATATTAGATCTTTGAGATTTTCTCTTTGGGAATATTTTAAAGAATTGATATACTATTAATGACTTTATAATTTATTGAATATTTCTTCCCATTTTAGCTGAAAATCTATCAAAGCTTCTCTTCGCTTTACTTTTTTTTCAACCTTACTTAACCAGAACAGAAAAAAGTAGTCAAGCGGCATTTGTAGCGTGGGACACCTTAAAAGCCTTATAAATACATATAGTAGTATTGAAATATTTTTCAAAAACGATGTAGGAATCTTATGGTTGGAAATTCACGGTACGCGCGGTTTTGCTGAAAATTATGGTACCCTGTTTAAGGGTATGAAAGGAGAGAGGAAAATTCGAGGCGAAAAACTAAAACGAAAGCAGAAAAATTGCCTAGAAAACTTGTTATAATTACACACACACACACAGACAAACACACACACACGCCACACACATGTGTGTGGGGCAGCGGCGACCTGACTCACGGCTTGACTGACTAACTGACTGAGTGAGCAGCAGCAACTACGACCAGGATGAGGATGAGGATGAGGACTAATGGAGGACGCTGGCGTGCCATGCATGAGCAGGCAACATATGTTGGACTTTGGCGCAAACTTTTCCGAGTTTTCGACGCGTCCTCCGTGCTCCGTGCTACCACCTTGGCTCCGCTTCCTGCCAGTGTGTGGAACGTGTGCGTTTTGTGGTTGAGTAAACGCACAGTTTAGGCCCAGAATGCAACAGCTGTGACACCCTCTTCCATGGTCCTCCTACATGCTATATACTACACCCTACCCCGTCCAGTGCCGTCTCCCTCTAGAAGCCACTCTTCAAGTGGCTGCTGCCACAAAAAGCTGCAAGTTGGAAGGCCCTGCAAGGGCTTCCGTTCGAAGCCCCCGTATCATACAGGGAGAGATAATTGTATACGCATGGACAGACTCCACCCGAACCCAATCGTTAATATCGGGTATGGGGGGTATAGACCACAGGAGTGCTTAACAAATAGGCGCTCATTGGGACGGACGGACAGACGGAATCGGCTGTTAACAGTGATCAAGAATATATTTAAAGAAAAGCTTCCTTTTTGGTTTTACAGACATCCAATTCCATACTCTTTCAGTATCGGGCATACAAATAATGGAAGATCAGAGTCATAATGAATCCACAGCGAAATATAGATCTTTGAATCCTATGGCATGGGAATCCCACTCCTATCCGCCTCATATGACAACTCAAGGGTTGGTGACAATGAAGGGCTTCCAAGCAATCACAGCCCCTGCCATGTGATGCCATGCGATGAAGCCCGAAACTTTTCGGGGACCCTGGGACCTTGGGAGAGCAGAAAGAATGAAGGCTGCTTCGTTGTGGTGGTGGAGCAGGAATGGGAATTGTTAACGAAGGCTCAGAAGTAGCAACAGCACGATCCCCAAGCGAAATCCAGACAACAAAAAGAAAATAGAGGAAATTCGGCCGAAAAAAGAAGAAAAGGAAAACTTTTTTGGCAACTTTGTCGTCATCTTTGTCCTTGCAAAAAGAATGCCTAAAAATGGTTTGGCACAACAGAAAAAAAGGGGAATAAATATGCCAATGAAATGGGTTTCCCCGCCATATGCGGAGGCGTAGTGGCTGGGGGCTGTCTGGGGCCGGAGTCAGATCCTCAGAGCCGTCGTAGTTTGAGCCGGAGCCGTAGCTGGAGACGGAGTAAGAGTCGGAGTAAGAGGCATGTGCTCGCATATGCGGGACACGTACTTGCGCTATAATTATTTCGTACGTGAGCACGTGAGCCCGCCGAAAAGACAATGAGAGAGAAACGTACGGCTACGCTACGTCTGGGAGGAACAGGGGATGGGGAATGGGGAATGGCGAATGGGGTCGTCTACGGCCGGAAGACGTTCGAGTTTTAAGGTTAGCATACATCAGACCGGCTTGGAGGCGGCTCCGCCGGCTTTAAGTCAACTTTGTAGTCGGGTCTGGCATCTGGAGATGAAACGAGATGAAGATGAGAAATGGGGGAGGGCGCATGGGGAGATGCCACACGAGTCGTGCACTTCTGTAGTCCTGCAGTCCTGCAGTCCTGCAATCCGGGGCTCTCCGCAACACGTGGCTCGACAGCTCGACAGGCCGACACAACATATCAAAATATTTACAGTGCAGCTTATGGCAATGCTACTGCTCCACTTCCTTCATTTCCAGGGCTCCTCGCAGCCCTAGGGGCGGCACATGGCACAGAATTTTCCGAGGCGCAGCTGCATTCAAACGTCGCGTCGCCTACGTGCGGTTTTTCCCACTTACTTATTTTGTTTTCTTTTTTTTGTTTTAGTGCCAATGGCAAGGCAACGCGAAGGCACAATTACACAAGGTGTTGGTGTCCACCTCTGCGAAAAGATGGAGAGAAGGATTGGAAGACAAAAGAGAGGCAAGTAGATAGAGAGATAGTGGTAAAACTAGGAAGACACTGGGGAGCACTTAAACGAACTAATGAACTTGATTGCTGAGATGCTCCTCGCAGGTCAGTTTATAAATCAAATATTGCCTACATTTTGTATCCATAATTACATAACGGCTACTCGGCAACGTCCTATTTCGATAGGACTTTATCTCTTTCCAATGGCCTTTGAATAGATGACTCATGCAGAGACCTAATTAATGAACTGTTGTTCTCCACAAAACCCATTCAGAACCCATCCGTAGCATCATCATCAGCTCATCATCATTATCATGGGGCAGGGCAGCGACCTCGCGGAGCTTAATTCTCATAAAAGTCACATAAAGTAAATAAGTTTGATTATAAGCAAAAAATAAAAAATAAAAAGGACACCTCCCGCCGGACGGACCAGAAGGTGGAGCTCGAGCTGGAGTTGGAAATGGAGATGGGAGCAGCAACAGGACTACTAGCAGATTCTGGCTTTGGCAGTTGTCGCCGCTGGAGTAATTAACATTTACAATGAAAATGAAAACGAGTCAACTGTGGAGCATTGGCTGGAGCGGCGGTTGCCTCTTTATACCATTCTACCGTTCCGTTCCGTTCGCTGTGGTTTGGTCCTGGTCTGGTCCTGGTCTTTTCTGTGGGGGGTAAAAGTTTTTAATAACCCCACAACAACAAACACGGCAATGACAATGTCAACGGCACTGGACGACTGGCAACTCGGGGATGGAATACACAAAGCATTGCGGAGTGCGGGGTGCAGAGCCAACCGCCAACCGCCAACAGCCACAATAATGACACACAAAACTTTGACAATGTAGTCGTGCGTGCTGCTGCCTTTCCTTCCGCACTCACACCCCTTGTCTCGAAAAGCCACCCGTTCTACAGGCTTACAGCAGCTCCAATCCGCCGCCCGCCTCCCGCCATCCGCCATCCGCCACTCCGCTATCCGCCGGCGTGGCCAACGGAAAAGGATTTCTGCCACAACGAAAACAGCAATGAAAACCACAAAATGTTGCCCGTAGCAGTAGAAAGAGATGGAGTCTCATACGCAACATCAAATTGCTGACCGCACACACACACACACACAAACACATACACACACATGCCACACCACCCACATACGATCCTCCACACAGATGAGTTTTGGGAGGCGGTTGCATGGGGTGCGGTGGCGTGTCCACTTCAATGGATATTCAATCGCAATGCGAGTGCAACAATTGAAGCGGTTTTAAAATCAACGAATGCGGCTTATTACACAGACACAACAGCAATCAGCCACCCACACAGCCACAGCCCCCCCGCCCCCCAGCCACCCAGTCACCCACTGGTGGGCGGAACACCCAACCATTGAACCACTGAACCACACGCAAAATAAAATAAATGTCAAATTAAAATTGACATGCTGTGACAGACATTCCAAAGTCTGGAAAAGTAATCCCGTGGATGCAGAGGTGTGAAGCACATATCCCTCATGCAGTCCACCCTTACGCGGATGCAGATCCAGATCCAGATGCGGCGCGGATGCGAATGCAGAAGTGCCGCATCGTCCCTTTCTGGCCAGCTTTTCACACTGTGACCAATTAAAATTGGATTAGATTAGCTCACATCTGAAGGACAGCATAATTAAGTGAGCCGAGAACGAGAGCCACTGCTCCGTCGTTCAGCGTACTCTGCGGATAGACTCAACTTCCTTTCGAGCCAATAGAAGCCCTGGAGACAAGGGGAATAGCGGGATCAATCTAGCTCTACCAACGCATTGGAGGAAGATTTTCGTCCTTAATCAGAACGAGATCGTTTACGCAAAGATTTTGCGTGGGAGTCCGCCATTTCGACCGATCTTGCAAAAGAGTTAGATACTCTTCGCGCCAGCGGCTCCAGAATATCTGCTGCAGTTGAGTGACCCGTTGCCAGCCATCCAGACGATTATAGTTCAGCTTCGTCAGATCGGGCTCGAGGATTGCTTCGTGTGGACCGCCTAAAAGCAGATGAGCAGGAGTCAGGACATCCAAATCAGCAGGATTTTCTGAAAGCGAGAGCAAAGGGCGAGAATTAACAATTGCCGTGATCTGGCAGATCAGAGTGCGCAGCTCGTCGAAGTCAAGCACAGAGGGCCCAACTGAGCGGTACAGGTGATGCTTTGCTGTCTTCACGGCCGCTTCCCACAATCCGCCGAAGTGCGGAGAGCGTGGTGGGATGAAGCGCCAGTCGATCGAGTTCGCCAAGCAGGATTCATGGACCTCCTTCATATGCGAGTCGCTCATAAAGAGTTTCTTGAGCTCCAAAAGCTCGTTCTTCGCGCCAACGAAGTTTGTCGCATTGTCAGACCAAATTTGACTTGGCCTTCCTCGCGTGGAAGTGAAACGCTTTAAGGCGCCTAGAAACGAAGCGGTGGTCAGGTCCTTTACGAGCTCCATGTGTATAGCCTTAGAAGTGAAGCAAATGAATACACTAATGTAGCACTTGATGGGTGGCCTCGTGCGGATTTCTGATCTATACAAAAAGGGCCCGCAGTAATCCACTCCAGTGACTTCAAAGGGTCGAGATCCCTCCAAACGCTCCTTAGGCAGATCTCCCATGATGTGCTGAACCATGCGCGGCCTAGTCCTGAAGCATCTCACACACTTGCTGACTACCTTTGATACTGCCTTAATTCCGCCAATGGGCCAATATTCCAGTCGAATTTTGGCAAGTAGTGCGCGAGGTCCAGCATGAAGGTTCCTTTCGTGATAATGCCTTATCAGCGCACAAGTTATGGGATGCCCCTTTGGCAGAATAAGCGGGTGCTGAGCGTCAAATCCCAGAGATGAGTTGCCCAGACGACCTCCAACTCTTAGTAATCCATACCGATCGATGAACGGAGAGAGTGAGCTGATTGAACTGGATTTCCTGACTTGACCATTGCGTTGAATCTCTCTTATATCCATATACAAAATAGCCAGTTGAATATGCCGGATCAGAAGATGCGTTCCTTGCCGAATATCCGAAACGGTGAGTCCAGAATGCCGAAGCCGATGTACAAATTTATGCATGTAGGCGAATGTGCGCTGCATGCCGAAGAATGAATTTGCAAATTTGCATTCTGACGTGAGATCGGCATGTGGAGACGCGATCAGCAATACACGCCTGCGAAGCTCTGCCGTTGCCGCTTCAGGAACAGGAGGTACAGGCCACTCTTCCTTGGAGCCTACCAAAAATGATGGACCATGAAACCACAGCTCTGAGTGGATAAGTTGGTGGGTAAGCGAGCCTCTAGAGAGAACGTCAGCAGGATTTAATGATGTGGGGACATAGCGCCATTCCATGCCTGCCGTCAACTCCTGAATTGCTGCCACTCGATTTGCCACGAAGACTTGAAATTTGGCTGGCTCATCCCGTATCCAAGATAATGCTGTCGATGAATCTGACCAGCAATACAATCGACCTGTAAAACTTCCAATATCCTTCAAATTATTCATTAGTTTCGCAAGCAAATGGGCTCCACTTAATTCAAGCTTGGGAATCGATAAGGTTTTTAGCGGCGCCACTCGAGACTTTGAGCACAAGATATTGCTCGACGACTGCCCTTCCCTGGACACCACATATATGAAAGCGCCATATGCTTCCGTGCTGGCGTCACAAAATCCGTGAAGTTCGATTACCGTATTAGAAGGATAAACAACGCGAGGAAATGATATCCGCGTGATACTTGACAAACTGTTTCTCAAGTCCATCCAAGAGGAATGCAACGCTGAGGGTAGGCTTTCATCCCAATCCAAATTTTCTCTCCAAAGCTGCTGAAGGAAGATTTTGCACCTGACAATAACGGGATTTATCAATCCAAGAGGGTCGTAGAAACGAGCAATCGTAGACAAAACCGATCGCTTGGAGGGCTTCGAATTTGTGTCCAGCGTGGACAAGGCAAAAAGCAGCTGATCTGATGCAGGGTCCCATGCTAAGCCAAGAGTTTTCGTTATGTCACTTCCATCATGAAACCTTAAGTATTTCTCTCTGTCCGCCTCAGGCGTTCCCTCAAGTACTTCCTGATGGCTAGAGCACCATTTCCTAAGCTTAAAATTACCGCAAGACAGTATGGCGGAGGTTTGATGCATCTTTTCCATGACCTCAGCGACAGAGCTGCCGCCCGAGATGAGATCATCCACGTAAAAATCCTGCTGCAGAGCAGCTGAGCCAAGAGGGTAGGACTCACCCTCGTCAATGGCCAGCTGGTGCATTGCGCGAACTGCTAAAAAGGATGCAGCTCTAGTGCCATATGTGACGGTGACTAATGTGTAGACCTGAACTTCGGACTGGACAGAATCTCGCCAGAGAATGCACTGAAAGTAATTGTCAGGAGAAGACACTCGTACGCAGCGGTACATTTTACAAATGTCCCCAGTGAGAGCGACTGGATATGTGCGAAACCGAATTAGTATGCTGAACAATGCAGGCTGAATAACAGGGCCTGCCATCATCGCATCATTTAGGGAACATCCAGTTGATGTAGCTGCCGAACCATCGAAAACGACACGAAGCTTTGTCGTCGTACTATCCTCCTTTAAAACACAGTGATGAGGCAAGAAATATCTGCAGAGACTACGAGAATCAGGGTTGACTGGGGACATATGCTTCAACTCAATATACTCCCTCATAAAGGTAGAGTACCGCTCCTTGAGTGTAGTATCACGATCCAACTTTCGCTCCAAATTGATGAATCGACGATGCGCTTGAGTGTAAGATTCCCCTAAGCGATCGCCATTATCCTTTAACGGGAGACGAACTGAATACTTCCCTGATGGCAAACGTGAGAAGTGGTCTACGAAATGCGCTTCACAATCTAATTCTTCCTTCGTATTCAAAACGGCGTCCGCACAAGTCTCGACCTCCCAAAACATACGAAGAGTTTTGTCTAACCTTGCATCCATGCTAGCTTCCGAATCTGGAGAATTGTGCGTTGCCAAGAGCGCCGAGCGTGCTACCCTTTGTCCACCACCGGATACGATCCACCCAAGCCGGGTCTTCTGCAGAAGAGGCAGACCATCGATGAGTTTGATTTGCCCTACGCAGAGGAGATCATAGAAAATGCTGGCACCAATGAGAAGATCCACTCGCTGAGGGTTGAAAAATGCAGGATCAGCAAGCTGAATATTTGACGGAATATTCCAATCGGCTACATTGACTGCCAGACTTGGTTGACAATCGGTGATCGTAGGAGCTATAAGAGCAGTAAGCGTAGTTGTATAGTCAGCTGTGCGAGAATGCATACAAATGTTCACGGTGGATCCCTCAGTAGCCACGCTGGTATCGCCGAGCCCAGAGACAAGTGCAGACGATTGAGTTCTCCTAAGCTGAAGCTGATGGGCGAACCTGGATGTGATGAAATGAAGCTGAGATCCTGAATCTAGTATGGCACGACAAGGAACTAAAACGCCAGACCGATTCTTTACGAGCACCACAGCGGTAGCCAGAAGCACAACATCGGATTGAAGACCTTGGGCAGCAAGAGAGGTAGAAGCAGGGGAAGGTGAACTGCTAACAGAATCCTGAGTGGCAGAAATAGCGACTGGTTGGAGCGTTAGATCTGGAGGAGAAAGATCTGGGGAGCCTTGAATTGTAGATTGCAGATTCTCAAAATGCAACAAACTATGATGACTCCCACCGCATACTCGACATTTTCCACTGTTGCATGCACGAGTCCGATGCCCCGCTTTTAGGCAGTTGAAACAGAGGGAAAGCTTCTTCACTTCTTTGTGGCGCAGCAACGGAGACAAATTCCCGAATATCCTGCAGGAATATATACCATGTCCCGCTGAATGGCAAAAACTGCATCCAGATGAGTCGGTGGACGAATTGGAGGCAACAAAAGTTTTCTTAAACTGAGAATTATGGGTTTTTCCCACCTGAGCGCTACTAGCGGGTGCCGCTGTAGCGTATTCCAAGGTCTCCATTTTCTGGCACCGCTTCTCCAAGTATTCATAAAAATCCTTTGCTGTAGGTATGGCATCCGACGACAGATGTTCTTCCCATTTCATTTGCGTCTTAGCGTCCAACTTCTGCAGCAGCAGGTTAATTATCATACAGTGGGATATTTCCAAATCCGTTCCTAATGTTTGCAAAGCACGCATATGCAAATTGACGGCATCCGAAAACTCCCGAAGCCTTTTAGGAGATGGCGAATCCACTCTCTTGAGCCCAAGAATCTTCTTGATGTGTGCCTGAAAAACAAGTCGCTTGTTACTAAAACGTTTATTAAGTATATCCAGCGCCACACGATAATTGGCACTGGAGAGTTCCAAAGATCGAACCGAATCCAAAGCCACATCAGCGAGGCTAGAGCGAAGGTGCTGGAACTTCTCGATGTCGCTGAGATCCGCATCCGCGTCGATGATCGAATTGAACATGGCCATAAAGTCCGAATATTCGACGTATCCACCGGAAAACTTGGGTATTTTCAGCACAGGAAGTCGCTGCTTGTGAGCCATGATGATGGTACTGTGTCCAGAATGGTTTGGTAGGGTAGTTGAATTGGCAGCAGCGCGCGAGTGGCCTAGTTCGAGAGCAGCCAGTAGCTCAGCCTTCAACGATATGAAGAGCATATCAAAGTTGTTGCGCATCGCACTCCCAATCTCATCTTGATTGAGCGCTTCCAGTTCATTATGGGCCTTATTAAATTCCTCTCGAATTTCTGACAGCATGTCGATACGAACGTCGATCTCCGTGGCGTTCAAATTATCGATCTTATTGCCAGCGAATGATTCGCCGAGCCCGCTCATTCGATCGTACAAAGACTGAACTTTACGTTTATAAAGACTCAGCCTGTTATTAGCCGTCACAACATTTTCGCCCGCGCCTGTATTGGGATCGCTTTCCATGTTTAACGGTGCGAAATGCAACGAAACAACGGAGAATAGATAACCGTTTAGCGACGGCCTACAGAATCGAGAAAGAGAGAGTGAAGACACGAAAAGTCGAAACCGTGGCTGCAGTTGTGCAGAGAATGAAAGACTTCACGATTATGCGACGGTGCACAGAAGCTGGAGCGAGAATGAGAGACACGAAAGGTTAATAACCGTGTCTGCGGCTGAGCATAGAATGAGAGATTCGACGATTAATTAACGGAATCTCAGACGACCGCACTCTCACTGAATTTGCACATACAGTGTACCACTAATGTCTTCGTACAGCAGACATTTTTTACTTCGTTGGCCAATAAAATGCAATCCGACAAAGATACGAAAAAAATTTAAGTGCAGTACGTTGAAACCATTTATTAGCTATTGTTGAACATAAATTTTGATTTAGTAGTATCCTTTTTGATTATATAATTCAAGTTTTAACATAAAATTTCGCAAAATTGACTCCACAAAAGTCTTCGTACAACAAGGAAAAGCTTGCTTGTAAACGCTAGACATGTTAGAACATGATCGTTCATGTCGGCTAAAGTGTGTAATGCGAATTCTTTAAATGCGTCTGCATGGATTCTGATGATTTTTTTTCAGTTTGAGTTTGAGTTTCAACAAGAAAAGACTAAATATGGGAGGAAAATATTTATCTCTTGAAAAAAGGAAGATTATCCTGAACTTACATGGCAAGGAGGGAAAATCATACGCCGAAATTTCCAAATTAGTAGGCAGTCCTCGATCCACAGTTCAATCTGTCATAAGCCGTTTTAAATATGAAGGACGTGTAGAAAACAGAAGCAAATCGGGAAGACCTGCAGCTCTTTCACACGGAGACAAGCTGAAAATCAAGCGAATGGTGGCCACTGATCCTTTTATAAGTGCCCAAAAAATAAAAGGAGAGCTTGCACAGTCAAACCAAAGAGAGGTCAGTGCAGAAACAGTGAGGAGGGCGATTGTAGATGCCGGGTACAAGTCACGCACACCTCGGCGAAAGCCGTTGGTAAGTCTCATTAATAGAAAGAAACGTTTGGACTTCGCCAGACAGTACCAAAATGCTCCTCCAGAGTTTTGGAAAAAAGTAATATTTTCTGATGAATCTAAATATAACATATTTGGGTCTGATGGAAGACTACGTGTGTGGAGAAAGCCTGGCGAGGCCTATAATCCAAAAAACACCATAAAGACGGTCAAGCACGGAGGTGGTGGAATTATGGTATGGGGTTGTATGGCGGCCAACGGAGTTGGAAACTTAGAAATAATTAATGGCGTGATGGATCACAGATCGTATATCGAAATTCTAAGGAAAAATTTGAATCCAAGTGCAGAAAAGTTGGGTCTTGCCAACGATTTCTATTTTCAACAAGACAACGACCCGAAACATACTGCATATAACACAAGAATGTACCTGCTGTTTAACGTACCACATCAGTTAAAAACGCCGCCGCAAAGTCCGGATATCAATCCTATCGAGCACATGTGGGATAGGCTCGAAAAAAAAATAAGGAGCCACCGTATATCATCGAAACCATTGCTCATCCAGGCTTTAAAAGAGGAGTGGGCAAAAACCGAGCAGTCTTATACAGAAAAATTGGTCAATTCAATGCCAAACCGCCTGAAAGCTGTTATAAAGAATAAAGGCTATCCCACAAAATATTAATTATTATTTAATTTAAGTTATTATAATTAAAACGAATTTTTTTCTTTCAATTTTCCTTGTTGTACGAAGACTTTTGTGGAGTCAATTTGGCGAAATTTTATGTTAAAACTTGAATTATTTAATCAAAAAGGATACTATTTAATCAAAATATATGTTCAACAATAGCTAATAAATGGTTTCAACGTACTGCACTTAAATTTTTTTCGTATCTTTGTCGGATTGCATTTTATTGGCCAACGAAGTAAAAAATGTCTGCTGTACGAAGACATTAGTGGTACACTGTAAACCGTTTATATTCTGCACCAATGTATTTGTTTGTGGTTAAACTGCACAGAACCGAATATATTGTTCAATTTAAATGTTTTTACACGAAACGCGATTAGCCAATGTCTTTAATCACGTCGGGGTCACCAATGTTTGAGATGCCAAGCTTTTTTGGCACCTATTTCTATCCAAAATAATAACGCGAATTGTTCAAATGTAATAACTGTTGATTTATACCGGCAGCTGCTAGCGGAAGCCGATTGCTTGCTCTTAGCACAACCAGATAAATGTACATATGTGTAAACGAGATCCAAATGCAACCAATGCGCAGAGAGGTTAGCAGATTACTGAAATTAGCACCGTCGGCTAATCAAAGCTAGAGCCGAGGCGGCGGCTGCAGAGCGCCCTTTACAGAGGGAGAGCGCAGCAGCGCTGCCGAACGTGGGCGTTTACAGTGCATTGAATATTGTATTGTATTGTATTGTATGTATAGTTTTAAGTTAGGCCTGTTGATTAGCGGCTGGCCCGAACAGGCGGTTAAAACAAATAATATATATTTTGTGTTCTAATTTCCACCATGAAATGGTTGCCGAAGCTCTCTCTTTCTCCTCTTTTAATCATTACAAATCCTGGAAAACCGATTCAACCACCTGCACCACAAAGAGATCCGTTAATATCCGTACCAAAACAGTTTAAAAAAATATGAAAAGTATGTCAATGTATTTCTTAAATTCAGATACGCAGACACTTCTCCATTATGACCGCCTAAAAAGTTAAAGAGGACCCCAAAAAATAATACAAAAACATCCTTTACTTTTTTTATCCAAACAATCAAAGTACCTCTAAGGAACAAAAAGAATTTCCATCATAGAAGATGCTAATTGTTTCCACACCACGTTGCAAAGAGCTCAAGGAAAATGTCATTTTTGGGCTATGCTCCCACTAGCAGCTTCTCCCACTGACGGATTCGCTCAGTCGATTACAATAGACTCTCCGTCCTATGAAAGCCCTAATCAAAGTGTCGTTTACCATGGCGGCGCCACCTGGCCAGATTTACTCCGGATAACGCCTTGGGGCCTCTCTTTGGGTTTCTTCCTTTTCGATTTTGGAGGGTAGGGCCCATCGCTTTAAGGCAGTGCTTTGATCTGCCCGAAAGTGGGAGAGGCACTAACACGATTTTAAAGAGCATTTATGAAACAAAAGAGGCTTCGGGACGGGGATTGGCCTGAATCAAGTGAAAAATGGTAAATAGGGGAATAGCAAGGGGAAGCAAGGGAAAAAGCACCCCATCCTCCAGACGCGTCTAATTTTATTAATGTTGCCAATTTTCAACGGGTGGCAAGGCCATCGCCAGGTAAGTGCCCCAAGGGGTGTGTGGGTGGGTATGGGTGGGTTCCAGGTTGTATAAATAGATGTGCTGCTTACGCGTGCAATTAAATATGAAATATTTAAGAGCTAGCCGACCAAAGGAGCTCCAGAAATAAGGGAGGCATAGAACACTCGTAGATGGCGGTTGGGGTTGAAGCTGGTACTGTTACTGAAACTGGTACTCCTTCTGAGCGAGCGGGTGGGTGGTTGGGTGATTGCGTTGCAGCTAATTAATAATTTTTAGGCAATTCAGCAAAATGCCGGAACATGGCTGAAGCTGAGGCTGAGTCTGGAATCTCAGGTGCGCAGCAAACTTCGCCTCGCCTCGACTTGAGTTGAGACTTGATTAAGTTGCTTTTTAATGAAGTTCAAAGTGATTTCACTTGCAATTAATACACCTCCAGCCTCCAGAGCTTGCCATCTTCATGCAGACTTCTGCGTGGACAAACAAAGGGATTTCCCCATCCTTCCCTCACCAATGATTGGTGGGGGCCCGCCAAGGAGGATGCCACTCTTTAGCCCTGGGGCAAACTTCAGGTGAAACTATTTTCCGATGCTCCTCGTCGATTAGCTGACAGGCAATCCACAACCAGAGGGTAGGAACGATTAGGGTTTATAGGGCTGTAAAGTGTATGTGGTGAAGACGGGTGGGAAAATTAACTATAAAACTCTCTGCAATGAATTAATGGGTACCAGAGAACTTCGGCACAGAAATAACTCAAAAAATACCATAGAAATGAATAAATTGTTTCCATTTTATATATGTATGTATAAACATAAAATATATATTCCACTTCTTTCATTCCGGAAAGTGCGTCCGACTGCCCTGCGGCCATGTTAAATGATGACGTAGAGTGTAGAGTAGAGTAGAGTATACAATGTAAAATACTGACGAATGTTATGTATAATGTAGAATACTTGAAACTGTCGAATACTCCCGTAAAATGGAGAATGTTCCCGGTGTCAGCCACAAGGGAGGGGGAGGTCGAAAGCCAGAGCAGCCACAGAGTCTTGACAAAGTGCCAAGAGGAGCGGAAGATCATCTGCGGAATGGAAATGGAATTGCACCAGCACTGTTCTCCCCCAAAACGGGAATGACACTTGTCCTCAACGGCAACTAATTGGAGCTGCAGCAAATGGCCGGAGGCGGCTCGGATGGGGAGTTTGAAGGTATGTTTGGGGGCTGGGTGCTGGGGCCAGGGATCAACCTAATCCCCACAGAGCATATAAATAACCATAAATGTGGGGGAGCCGCAGGAGGAGGGGCGAAGAAGCCTGCAGAACATTTTTGCGGTTGAGTTTCTTTTAGCAGAGCCACCGAGTGGCTGACAATTATTTACAGTTGAAAGTTTTGCCAAGTTGCCGGGCGGCACACAAATGAAGTTGCCCCTGGAGCTGGAGATGCTGTCAGGATATGCGAGCATGTGTATCCGAGGCGGGGTCCAAGTTATGGCATGCGGCAGAACAGGCGGAGGATAGACAATTGCAGAAATTATACAACTGTTGTGGTGGAAGCCACAGTACAGCACTTCTTGTTGTCAACCTGTATGCCAGAGTTCCAGGGAGTCTCCAGCTCCAGTTTCAGCTACTGCAGGTCCTGCAGCTACTGCTCCTCTTGCCCCACCTGCTGCTGTTCTTGCAGACAATTAAGCAAGGACAATGCCAGGCAGCAGCTTTATAAATGCTCATGCATGCACACAGAAACCGAAGGACTCGACCCCGCACCGCCCCCTGGACCTGCAGACACCTGGTGCATCCCTTCCGCCTCCTTCCTCCTTCCGCGGACGCCAGCCGCATGTCTACAGGATAGTCTTTCAGGATGTGTTAAGCCAGAGCACCATTGAAGTTCATTGCCGAAAGTTGTCCCAACCCATGTCTGTCCGTATCGTACATCCTACGTCATTCATTCGTTGTCTATGGTGCAGGAAGCCCGGGGGCCAGCATAATGCCATATCCATGAACGCAATTTGCCATTGCTGTCAGTGGAATCCTTTGGCCCAAAGCCGAAACTGAAGCTCAAGCTGAAGCCCTGCTGCATCCAGCATGCAGCATGCAGCATATAGAATGTGGCAAATTACAAAGCATTCTATGATTTACCTAATTGCACCATCTCGCAGTACCCCAGTCTCCCAATCTCCCAATCACCATCCCCCTATCTCCCAGAAAATATCTACATGTGCGCTTTTTCAGCATTTATTCAGAGGCCAGGGGCATAGCTCTATTCTCCTTCTCCTCCAGCTTGGGGCCAGAGCTACACTTCTGGGACTTCACATTGTTATCCATCCGCCGCTCCGGCATCTTCCTGTTTATGGTCCGACGCGACAGATCACGGGCTAGAACACGCTCAGATCGATTGATGACGGCTTGGCTGATCCAGCGCGATAACTCGTGACCGAACCAAGTGCGGCGCGAAAATCTGTTGGGGCCTTCTCCTTCGTACACGGTATAAGATCGCAGGATATATCCTGTGATGACAAGGAAGAGGAATTCCCTAAATATATCCGTGGATCATGAGTAAACCACAACCCGTGAGCCACTCACCGACCACAAAAATTTGGGTTACTTGTCTGAGAACACCCTTTTGTTTCAAAGGCATTGTGTTGGCTCGTATTTTAGAAAAATTTTGAATCTTTTTCAATTTAATACTCCAAATGTTGTTGATCTGTTGAATTCGAAATCTCTACTGAATTTTACAAGTTAATGATATGAGTGCTGAGTGAGATATGTGATGTGTTTGTATGTACGTGTGTGTGAATGAAAAATATGGGCTTGCCAAGTGAACTGTTTGTTCCGAATATTGTCTGGGATTACATATTATATAATATGTATATCATTTCTATTTCTGCACTATTTTATTTCAATTTAAAAAAAAACAGCTGCTGGGTTGAGGGGTCTCAAGAAGAAGAGCTTGACTTCACTCTAGTTCGCTGGGTCTCTTACTCTGGCTCGACCGTAACCTCTGGCTGGAAGGATCGGAGCTCGTCTCTGATATCTCTCCCAAACGCTCTGGACCAGATAGCGGGACGATGGCTGCTGTTGAGAGCCTCTCGAGCTGATCGTCCGACGCCGAGCTTTCAGACGTCGAGGAGCTCGTGGGATGCGCCAGAGCGCTAGTGCTCGGGCGGTTGGAGACAGACCGTAGAAGCCTCTGGTGGATCCAGTGGTCGTGATCCGTCCCCGAGTTTCCAGCTCCAGATGTTCTTGGTAGCCCAGAGCTCGTGGTACCCCACTCAATGGAGCTGTGGTCCTGGTGATCGGAAGCGGACGAATAGCGGTAGTTCTTGACCCGCAGATAGCCATAGATGAGGGCATCGTTGAGACCGACCGTGATCTGGCGCTTCAGCTCCTCGTCGGAGCGATCTAGGCGCTCGACCAAGGCGTCAACGATCTCGGGCTGGGTCAGCGGGCGATCGGCTGCGGCAACCACCTCCAGGATGTTGCTGAACAGATGGGGGATCTGCTTGCGCTTTGGTGGTCGGTTGTAACCCCTCGATTGCATTCTGCCGCACCACTAACACCAGCGAAGCGAACTGTGTAGTGAAACGGAAACGGATAAGTTTACCGCCTGAAATTGGGATCGAAAGTTTGCCTGTATTGATGAGTGACACTTGCCTCTCAGTTACATGGATACAGTTAGAGAGAGAGAGTGGTAGAGATAGAGGGATGGGAATGTATGTACACTGTACAGTCGTTTCCTTTGCAAATTAAAGAACTTCTCGCAATGCTTGGCGGGCCAGAGTTTGTACTCAGGCGAGCCCCAAAAAGTTTGTCGCCGTCTTTAAGTCCTTTGTGGCCCACTCCCAGCCTCCTTTTTGACGGCTTCTATTTCGATTCGTTTGGCCAGCCACTTACCAAATTGCTCATGGCATCGTCTTGGGTATACCCTGTACTCGAAATTGTGTACATGCTACAGGCAAAAGGACGAAAGACCTTTCTGGGGCACTTTCACTGACAATTGGAACATGCATAATCATAGTAGATTTCATTTCGACACAAGTCAAACTGTTTAGGGGGTATCTGCATGGTTGTGTCCTTTTTATTATGCGAGTGGGGGTATCTGCTCCAGACAGTCAGTTAGTCAGTCACAGGAGCAGTCGAGACCGCTGGTTGTGGCAAAGAGGGAGAGAGGGAGAGGCAGAGAGGCAGAGAGGGAGAGGCAGAGGGCAGCCAGACAGGCAGACGAGTATCGATTTGCAGTTAAAGTTGGCCATTCCTCTGTTGCTGTTGCTGCTTCTGTTGCGGATGTTTCCGTTGCGGATGCTGCGGGTAAGCGGATAAGTATGGGTAATCAAGTTCAAATGCGGGGGAACGATGCCGATGACGACATGGGCACAAAGAAGGATCTGCGACAGGCGCTTCAGAATTTGCATAGGTCCCCCCCCCCCCCCACTCCCATGAAGAAGAGGGCCATCATTGTTATTCTCCTCTGCTGCTGCTGTTGTTGTTGTGTCTGGCACGTGTCGCAAGGAATTTAGATAGCAGGAAGTTTCGCTTCGAAGGGGTCTCGTCGTGGGCCACTACTGTACAGTGCATAACACAATAACCGCAGCCTGATTGAAATCTTCTCGAGTGCAATCACATTAATCGCACAGCGAGGGCAGGCCGAGAAGTTCCCCAAGCGCACTATCTACAGTGATGGCTCTCTCTGAAACAGACTGGACTTTTGACAGAGTCCAAAACATTGGGGGATTCAAATCAGAGTCAGAATGTAGCAACGTCTAAGCCATTATCATCAGAGCTAACTCTATTGTGAGTCGTGTATGGGGATTATTCTTATAATAGCACCACATTCAGACTTGCAAATGCTCTTATATATGGACGAGTTGAACTCTTAGAAGGACACCATCTGCTGTGGATGATAGCGAGCTTTCACTGTACGTAAGTACACTCTCAAAAAGAGATGCATACTTGCCGGCGCATTCCCAATTACGTTTTCCCCATCAAATCCTTTACTGTCATTGCCAGGTAGTCCCCCTTTCTCTTCACCCAGCTGTCGGCTCTGATTAGCAGATTGGAGCACTCGCAGACCCAGTCCCAGTCCCCCCCCAGTCCATTTCGGTTGATACTCGGTATTATTTGACTCGATGCTGGAATGCGAGTCGGAATGTGCGTGGGTGTTGGCCAGTGTTAATTATGACTGACAGTGTTGGCAAGCGCTACACATTCCAGCACTTGGACAGCAGCCACTGCCGCAGCAAACTTTGGCTAATCCGGCGCCAGTGATTAGGCCCGGCTCCAAATGAGGCGACTGGCAACAATTAAAGCCAGCTAAAGCCAGTTGTGGCCGAGAAAGTTCGTCCACGTCCACAGTCGTCCCTTCCCCACAGCACCCTTCTGTGCAATTAACTGAAACTTTTGTGGCACTCCGCCTCCACCTCCCACCCTGCCTCCACCCTCGCCCCACACAGGCTCTACTGGGCAGTGAGGAGTTGGAGGCAGGGGAGTGATGCAAGAATTATGACTCGAAGTCAGGCAAGTCGGGGCGCATCCTGTCCGCACACACATGGAAAATAATTTATTTTACGATTAGCGGGAAATGTAATGGCCAGTCCACCTCTCCACCCACCAATGGCCATTCTTATGCCTTGGCCTTGGCCGGCGATGCGTGTAAGTGGCTGGGCGCCGTTTCCGGCTGGTCAGACAGTAAGGAAATTGCACAGAATAATCGGCATTAATGGCGTCGCTGTTGTCAGCGATTCCCTTCAAAGCATCGCCGTCGGAAGTCTCTCAAATGCTCACTGCCCAGAGCTTGAGCTACAAACTACAAAGTTATCGATAACGATCCTTGAAGAACGATTCTCTGTTCTATAGATATTTTTTGTTGAATAGTTTCTTCTATACACCCATAAATATCGCATTCTTTTCAGACTGCATAAAGTTTCTAGCATCATTTTCCAGTTGGCAGAACTTTGTTCGTAAATGAAATCGATCCTCAAGCTTCCTAGCGGCATCAACTATAGTAGAAATATATTGCTGTGCAACACACACAAATATAAATACAAACAAATACAAATTGTAATAATAATAACAATCCAGCATCCGCATCGTAATGGTGGACTCTAAGCGGAAAAGTTTTTACGATTTTTATTAGTTTCGTCTCGCGATTGAATGGCTTATATATTGGCATCCTGGGGATTGAGTGGAGATGGAGAGCTTGTCCATCGATTTGTTGTTGAGATTTATCAACGCCACACGCAATGCTGAAACGTTGCGTGCTCCTCAGGATCCTGGAATGCTTGAGAATGCTGAGATGAGGACGTGGAGGTGGATGTCGATGTGGATGCGGTCAGCTGTCGATGATAGTTCGAGGACCCACCCCTCGATGGGCGTTACTAATCTAATTTGCAGTTATTGGCCGCCAGATTACGCTCCGCATACACACATGTGTATCGCGTGCTGTGCTCCCTTGCCGGATTGCCTATAATTTGGCGCACAGTGTGCGAGCGGATACGGATACTGGGGAGGCCGCATTACCATCTTGGGGGCCGCACAGCCTGGCTGTACCATTAGTCGAAGCTGTGTGCAAGTGCAAAACATAATGAAAATGATGTCAGTTTGATAAGATTTCGCCTCTGGGCGTGTGCGCCAGTGCCAGTTCCAGTGCCAATGCTCCTGTATCTCTGTATCTCTGCATCTGTGCCTCCCGTATCTGTATCTCTTCTCCATTGTTGTGCTGCTCGGCTGCGTATGTGGGTGCTCTCGCATGTTATGAGAAAAGTTTCCCTGTTGAAAGATGTTTCAATGGAAAACTTCGGCGCACCGCATGCCAGTGAACGCGAGAGTGGGCTTGTTCTACATTCGCCCTAAGTGTGGCATGCCCCACACACATTCAATGTACGCATATCACAATTGTGGGTGTGACAGCGGGTGGGTGGAGGGGTGTCTGTCTGGCTTTGGTTAGTTAGAAGAACAAATCTCATACGAAACTATAGTTTCTTATGTCAACTGGTCAGGATGGCCGATGACAAGAGGAACTTCCTTCACAAATTGATGACTCATGTCGCGCAGTATGCCGCCTCTATTCTAATGTATGTATACATACATATATATGTACCAGTATTCAGAGACTTCACACTACAGAATATCTCTTTAATATTCAGGAACATTTTCATGTACAAATGTTGAATCAGATTTGGGGGGCGCAACAGCTTGAACAATAAAAGTCCTGTGCTACAGGTGTGATGTTCTAGAACTGCTGCAGTGTGTTCTCAAGAATCTTCCATTACCATATAGAACTTTAATAGGAATCAGATCAGGGCTTGTCCACAACGTATAACATGCGAGTGTGGATGCGAGTAACAATGAGCGATGGCCACACATCCGCATATCCTGCCTCTACTGCGTCTCCCACATCGCCGCAGAAAACACTTGAAACATGTCCAATCAGCCAGACCACTGCACCGCCTGCCCGGCTCTGCCCGGCTCGGCCCGGCTCACTCCTGCTGCCCGGATGACACCACGAGCGCACCATCCGACCATTCCGCCCATCAGACTGCCAGCTCAGCAGCCGGCAGACAGCGCCCGGCAGTCGGCATTCGGCACCCGGCACCCGGCACCCGGCACCCGGCAGCTGACAACGCCTATCAAATTAAGCAAAACAAAATTGCATTATGGCGAAAGTTGCAACCAGTGCACAAAGCACCACCCCACCCCACCCCCAACGACCTTAGATTAAAGCTCCCACCACTCCTGCCACCCATCACATACGAGTATGGAGAATGCAGGGGCGTGGCATGTCAGTGTCACCGAAATTATTCATTGCACAGTGCGGTCCAGACAATTTATGCTAATCAACATCAATCGATTAGCATGCCGTGCCTGTGCCTGTGCCTGTGCCGGCCCGGCAAAAGGATAAACGCCTGCCGTCTCATTCTCTCTCACTCACCATCTCCTGTCCATCCATCCCTCTCATATAACTACTCCTAGTCCTGGCCCTACACATACTTCTACTCCTACTCCAGCCCAAGCTACTGATGCCACTTCTACTCCGGTTGCCCTGTTTCCACTGCAAGTATATTCACTATTCGCCCATGAAAGTGCTTCCACTGGGATGTTACTCGCAATTTGGATTTCCCTTCAAAGAAAACACTCTATGGTCTGATTCCAAGAGGTACAATTTCTCTTCGAAGAATTGTATTGCATCGACTAATGAGATTTTTGTACCAACAATTAAATAAATTTAAAAAATGTTTAAAAATACCAGAATCAGTCCAATGAGTCTGTTCGCTTGTGGGAACATTTTTCAGAAAATCAACGTTATTCACCGTAGTGGAGCCGTAGTGCGCCGTAGTGGAGCCGGGCTATAATTTGCTGTTTATTGGGCGGTTCCGATGGCTGCGGTTCAATGGCTACCACCAAATCAGTAACTTTTCGGCCCCAGCCAGCTGGGCTGGGGTCGGGTTGGGGCGGGTCTAGTCTGGTCTGGTCTGGTCTGGTTTGGCCCCCTCACAAAGTGGACAATCACTGCATGTGAGGGTGATTGCACATAGAGAATGACAATGGGCCTGAATGCCAGAGGGATAGGGAGAGGGAGAAGGAGCGGTGGCACACTGTTGCTACTATCTACGGCTTTGGGTAGAAGGAAGTGTGGTTGGGACGGAGGCTAGGGATGTGCCTGCGACAGCAATAATTTCATAATGTTTATAAAAAGGAATAAACAGAGTTGATGGCCAGTCGCTTCCAAAAGCGAATTACGGATGCTCTTTTGAAGGGACCTCTTCTGAAGATGGAAGATTCCTCACCTGCTCTATTTGGCTAAGATGTGGGACCTGAACTGTTCCCAGGGGTTTTCAGATATTCCTTATTATTTTGATGTAATTTTTCGAAAAGATTCTGCATCATAGGATCCCTATCATGAAGCTTATCGGGGAGCTGACTCATCCATACTCATGTGCCCAAACAGAGTGAATGTGCCCCTCTGCTCTGTGCCTGCGCCCAACGAGGAATAATCAACCCCTCTGTCACCCGCCCCGTCACAGGTCCGACGGAACGTTGGTCAGTTCCCCACGCAGTTTATAGTCGACGTTTAGGCACACATGTTGTCATCATAGCCATGCTATCCTCATACTCATACCCCTCCACATCCACATCCACATCCCCAGCATCATCATCATAATCATCATCGTCCTGGTGGTCCTGGTGGTCCTGGTGGTCATGGCTGGAAACTCGCTGAGCATGCTCATGAATTTCGACTGTATGGCAAATGAAGTCGGGTCCCAGCTGGAGCAACGGCGAGCCGCAGAAGCGAGAAAAAAGCAACTGCAAATTTACTCAAAATGTTCCACACTTTTTATTTGGCAAGTGTGTGTTTGTGTGGTTGATTTCGTAATTGTTGGGCATTTGTCATGGCTGCAGAAATGCATGGGCAGATTGGGGCACACACTTGTAGTGGCAAGAATTGTACACTGCACGAATGCACTCAAAATTTGGAGTCAAATTTAGTACAATAGTTTGAAGGCACTGGGATTCTCATTCGGTTTCAATTAAATTCGTGGCTGTCGCTGTCGCTTTCGCGTTCGAATTCAAACTCACTTGTTCATTAATGCAGTCCTAGTGTAGTGGTCCTAGTGCAGTCCTGAGTGAATTTGTAGACTGGCCCTTACCCAAAAACCCCACCATTTTCCGTCCTATTTGAAACTCCATTGCATAGTTCTCATTAATAAACTAAAATTTTATTAATATGTACGCCCAAAAATATCAAAATTAAAAGCAAGTCCTGCAGCTCACAAAAGTAACGAATGGTCGGTCACCCGGGGGGCGTGGCCCGTACTCTCCGGGCGGACCGTGGACTGCGGCGTGCCGTGACGTGTCGCCGATTGACGTACATACGTACAAAATTTGTCTGGGCGTCCGGCGATACACTATGACTTGGACCTCGGGCAATGGAACTAGCTTACATTTTAACTTCCGGAAAATATTTTGTGTTGCATGTTTAATGTATTTATGATTGGCTGCAGACGCCTTCACATGCGTAAGCGACCGCCACTCCTGTCTCCTCTCTCTGGTCTGCTCCTCCGCCTCCGATCCTGCATCGATGTTTCTAGCGTTTGCGCCAGGAGAGGGGCTCCTTCTCGAGCTCCTTGGCACGGAGAGCGGCCTCCTTGTTGAGCCGCATGATCTCCAAGTGCTCCTTCTCCGAGCGCATAGTATACCGATTGCCCTGCTTGCTCAAGTACCCATTGTGAACGGCCAATTGCAGTGTGTGTGGCACATGGCGCTTAAGCTCCACCTCCGGTCGCTGGAGACGCACCGACAGGCCGTTGATGATCTCCGGATAGCTGACTGACCGCTTGCTGACCCGCATCAGAGCTAGAATGGGGGCGAAAAGGTCCGGCAATGGCTGCTTACGGTAGCGTTTGTGCTGACGTGGAGTTGGGTGGTGGCGCTGCGTCATCGTCTCAGGGAGAAGGCCATCCAGGTCCGTGCCCATGGTGATGTCGACTCCAACATGTGTTTCCCGTAGTGCCTGCGTTGGTCCCTGATATCCCCGGCGCCCAGGCTGAAACACGGGCGCTGCAGCATTCAGTTGGAAGCGTTTCACCGACAGCAGATGCTGGTCCACTGCCGGAGCAGTACGCCAAGAGGGCTTAGGCACAAGGCCAACGGTCAAGTCGATGTCAGAGTGCAGAGATATTCTCGATCCTGCATCGGGCCCAGCTCCCTTCTTAGCTAAGGCGATAGCGGCGGCACTCAGCTCGGGGTTGGCCGACGTCCAGAGGTCGCCCGAGGGGGGGAAGAGCAGCGGCACAATGGGGTACTTCACCTCCTTTTTATCTGCATTGCTATTGCTGATCGATTTGTCCAGCGATCCGCTACGAGGGCATCGAGTGTACGGGTTTTGGGTTCGCCAGTGCTTGGAGTCCTGCACATGGGCCTGGCCACGGCTATAGTACATCGATTGACGGACACGCTGCTCTCCATTGCTGGCAAAATTAAACACCCCCTTCCTTGGCATCTGGTTCTGGTTCTGGTTCTGGTGATCGTGATCCCCAACGTTGTCCGTCATGCCGCCTCGATTGTAGTACGCCTGTTTCGGGTACGGGTGGTACATGTGATTGTGGCTCTGGTGCATTTGGTTGGGATTGTGGCTCGACTCCACGCCAGCATTCTTGCCAGGACCATTGATCGAGCCCAAGTTCATTTTACGTCGAGAGGGGCCCACTTGCTGGGGCAGCGCATATCGACAGCGCATATGACTGATGTGCATATTCTGCATTGTCGTTCCTTCGGTACCCTGTTCGCGTTTTGTCTTGGCAACTGCCGGAGATACAAGGCAGAGAAAGATTGGAGAGATTGGATCGTATTAGATTGGATTGTGATAGCAAAATTTCGCGCAGACACGGTTGAGTCCAACGAATATTAAAACGCTAATTTACAACATTAACAACAATTGTATTTTGAGTAGCCAAAAGAAAAGAATTTTGTGCCGATCCAATACGGATGTATGTCGATGTGGGGAGACTGTAGGAATGAATAAAATAAGGCCCTACACAAAGTCTAGGATGTAGTACCACAGGCCTACTATTTTTAAAGAATCTTTCGCCACAAGCAAACATTCAGAACCGGGAGATAATTAAATTAAAACGGGAGATATGTATTAATAATAATAATTTAAAATAAATAAATTAAAATAATTTTACAAATATTTTTCAACAGTAAAAATATAACAAATTTATGTTCTTCTCATCAGTTGGATTTTGCAGTGAAATCGACGTCATCAATATCGTCATCCGTCGACTATTGGCAACAAAAAACCTGGAAAATTTTTTGCGAACAAGCTAATTTAAAATCTTTAACTTGGCTGAACGACTGATTTTCAGCAATCGTTACTTCGTTAGCAATAATTGCCTGATGTTCACTTTGTTGTGACCATATTGAATGCATACAAAATACTCGACAAGCCCAAAAGGAAGAGTTTCCGGCCCCATAATAATATATTCTTGATCAGCATTAATAGCCGAGTCGATATAGCCATATCTGTCCGTCCGTCCGTCTTGTTAGACGCCTTGTTTAATGTTCTTTTTGTGGTGGGGGTCGCCCCTAAACAATAAACTAACATTTTTAAGAAATTGTTTACCACCAAAGAACAGATTATGGTTTAAATTTGGCTCAGTCTAATGTTCAGTATTTCAGTTTCAGCTAAGATTTATTCCTTTTTACACTCCAAAGGCAATTGCAGGAGCGTTTCTTACATTCTGCATTCAAAATAGTCACCTGAAGATCAAGAACCTAATAAACATATACTTAAGAGGTCCGAAAGCGATTTGCCTTTCTGCATTGCAAGCATCCAGATATCACGGATATGGAAGAGCTGTCAACTGTCTGAGCTCAAGGGGGCTTGGTTCTTCGCGTTCCCACTTGTATATTGTCTGCATTAAAAACTGAGAAAGTGATTCGCATCGTATCCCGGGGAACGCTGCTGCTGACTTTCTGTATAATTGTAAGGGTAAAAACCAACAAGCAACAGAGTGAAGTGAGGCCTGGCACCGGACCCAAAGCTGACTTTGCCGAGGGCTCCGAAACACGCCCAATCCGTTTACCCAAAATGATGTAAAACAATATGGCCCTTGGGCGGTGTGGCGCTGTGGCAGAGTGTTGGCAGAGTGGTGCCAGAGTGGTGGCACGGGGCAAAGTTATGCTCTAAATAAATAAAAAGGGGGCGAGACCCCATTTTTATCGAGCCAAGTTTGCTTAGCCCTCGCGATGAGGTGCGAGAAATCACAAAAATTGGATTTTGTGCTTTGCATTATGGGACGGAGAGGAACGGACCGGATCGTACCGGACCCGCTTCAGTGGACCGGCGCCCGAAGGGTTTGCTTTTTTCGGGCTTGGGTTTGGTTTGGGTTCTTTCGGTTGCCTTATGCCTGGCATTAGAATTCTGCTTGGCATTCAATTGGATTGCCTTAAAATTTGTGCGAGCTTTAAAGGATAATCCAGCAATAATGTGGTCTACAGAGGAAGGATGGGTATGCATGTGCGCCCATGGGCAAACAAATTCCACCAGTCTTTCGTCAGTTTTAATGTGCCGAGTCGCTCGACGTGTCCCTAAACAGATCCTGCTGCTCGCAGTACCTCCTCTGACTGCTGCCCAGTGTTGGGTAATTTCACAATTTTCAAATTACACACCACAAAATCTCATTTAGCTGAGTAAAGTCAGTTGACTGGATTAAACCCTGCTCTAAAGCCCTTCCCCTTCCCCGTCCCCCGGCCGCTATCGAATATACACACAAATTACTAAATGAGTTGCACCAGAGGTCCTCTCAGAGGAGCTGTGTGGCACTGTGTGTAGATGGTGTGTGTGCGGGAGGGGGGCGTGTGCAGCATCATTGTAATGTGCTTGGCTCACGCTCGCTTGCCCCGGCCAAGGGGCGTGAAAACAACGCACATCGTTTCCCAGGCCAGGCCAGGCCAGACCAGGCCAGTCCCTGCTTCCTGGCTCGAGGCGAGTGGCAACCGTCCAAACAGGTATTATCACACATGTGGAGGAGTCCCGGAGGGGGCCCCCGGACACGTTGTGCGACAAGCGACGTATGGGCTAAGGACATAAGCGTGACTAAACCTCAAAAGCACTGACTTCCGTTGCACTGGGAGGGATGGGGGTGGGATGGAGCTTGGCTCCTGGAGGGACTGCTGTATCCTGTTTGGATCCTTTAAATACCAGTTGGTGTCGCAACAATCAGTGACCCGCACTCTCTCTCACGAACCACTCACCTACACAAAGACACACCCATTTGCCACACCAATACTAATGACAGTTGGAAAACACACACATACAAAGAGAGGGAGATGGAGCAGGAAGGAGTACGTCCAAGACGCTTACAATACACTTCCCGAAGCTCAAATAGAGTTATACGTGCACTTTAAGGTCTTAAAAGACGTATAAATGTCTTTACAAATATATCTTCTATATCTTCTTTTATGTCTCTGTCTTAAGAATAGATTTACCTCTGGCAACTCTCCCAATTAAACACCTTTTCCTAAAGAATTCTACAGATCCACTAGCACTCGTCGAATGACAATAATTCGCTTTAAAAACTTCCCAAAAGCAGACAGACATCAATCGATACGAATTCTGATATTTTTACCAAGAAATACTAAAAAATTATCGAAATGTGTTGTTGCAAGGGTATTCAAAACATCGGCTTCTCTAGGGGAATCTATACTGCCCTTCCCGTATACAAAGCAAGCTTCGCCATATGCTGGACCACACATATATAAGACCGATAATGAAGAGAAATAGGAATAGGAATGGGCTTGAGGTCGGGGTTGCAGTTGGGAAATACAGAATTGAATGGGGTCCGCAGTGGGGGGTGGCGCTGGCGGCTTTGCGGCGACTGAACGACTGCCAGCCCGAAGGTGTCACCATATCAAACACAGGACGCGATTGAGGTCGGCGCACCATCTTAGGAGACGTATCCTTGTTGATATAACCGCAAGCTCAAGCCTCTCATTGGCAACCATCACACCTTAACAGTCCACAGTCTACCCCGAGGAGGAGGTGGCGGCACCTAAGCCTCCGACTTGCATTTCAATTAGCTCGTTTAACCATCTCATGGAGGGAGATGACGATGGCGATGGTGATGGTGATGGCGATGTCGATTCTGGCCTGCAGGCGCTCAAATGGGATTGGATAGGATTTGACATCTGCACATCGCTCACCTGGAGGTGCTGTCAGAGCTGATGGAAAGCCTGGCCTCGGGATTGGATTACTGTTCGCAAAAGCTGAAGTTTGATTTCACTTTGAATCGGTTGGAGGCAGAAGGATCAGTGCATCGCTTTCTCCTTTCGATCAACTACAGCCAGACCCATGCCATAAATCTGTTCAGAGAGTTCTACATATATACGAGTATTTATCCCTAACTCATTCCTCTATCTACTTATAGTCAGGTATGTATGTATTTCGATCCATCTGTCAGTCAGGCAGTCATTGAGTCAGCGCTGCGCTAACTAGCCATTGTACTAGGATTGTGTATTGCTGTCGCACATATCTAGAGCTCATCATGATTGTTTCGTAATTGGAATGCGACAATGGGAGGCAAACAGGCGAAGGGATGCTCGACTGCTCGCTGCTCATAGCTTGAAGCTGGAGATGGAAGCTGGAGATGGAGATGGAGTAGAAGGCATTCAACAGAATGCAGGACAATAACAGCAGCAGTGCCACCACCACAACCACCAACGACGAATGACGATGAGAGGATGGGAATGAGGAGGAGCTGTGTGGATGCCAACTCAACCAACAATTTGCTTCAATTATAAAAAGCGTCGCGACAAAGTGGCGCCAACAAACGACGGGCGGGCGGATAGGAGGATGGTTGGGTGGCTGGGTGGATAGATGGATGGAAGAGAGTGCATCCAGGCGTGGGGACGATGCTGCTGATGCCGATGCTGATGAAATGGGTAAACACTGGAGGAGGATGGATCAGGAGGATTGGTCCGGCCCTGGGGTTGGCCTGGTAATCAGCATGGCGACGCAGTCGCTCCTTCGAGCCACCGCTCGCCGAGGAGTCAACGACTGAATGACGCAGCTGGCCTCGACCGGAATGAGAATTGGAACTGGGACAGGGATACGGATAGGGACAGAGAGTGGCACTCAGAGTGGGAGTGGAACTCTGACTGGCGTCAGCAGAGCATTCCCTTTGTCTGCCGCTTGACGCGGACGCTCGTATTGCAACCATCCCTCCGTCATCCAACTCCTGTCCCCATTATAATTGTGTTTTGTGCAATTATCAGGAAAAAGATCGGACTTCGATATGCAGCAGCCTCTAGGAAGACCACTCTTATCTGACCTGACTGGCAGGCCCGGACTTTGGGGTGCTCGAATGATTCATAAATATCACCAATCAACGCTGGAATTCTCCAGATAACTCCTTTCTGCACAGAGCTCCCTTCAGCTTGAGTTGAGTTTTGACTGCGCCCACAGAATGGCAGAGTGGCAGAGTGGCAGAATGGGAGAATGGGAATGGGTCAGCGCCATTTGTCATTCTAGCTTTCAGCTTGAACGGGGCCATGGACATGGACAGAGGGAGTCTGGACATGGACACTGGCACTGGCACTGGGCTGCCCAGCAGAGTTTAAATGTTAATAGTTCACAGTTTTGCTTGATCCTTCTCTCTCTGGCTCTCGCTGGCTCTCACTGGCTCTGACTGACTCTGACTGTAGGGTTGCGTGACTACGGAATGCTGAGCTCAGTGGAAGGGCCTAGCACACGTAGGGGAGATTAGTCGGAGCGGGGGGACCGGAGCCTGCAAGTGTAAAGCTGCTGATGGTATGCCATTGCGAGGTGTCTGTTCTGCAGCTTTGTGTATGGAAAAGGCAACTGCAACAAGGACATGGAGGAGCATTTCCAGGCACAGTGGCAGAATGGCAAGGAATGTTGGATCAGGAAACGACCACAGAAAAGGCATCCTCCCAGAATGGCAGCATAGCAATGGATCCAGTTTTCCAGTCGAGCAGAGTAGCATCTGAAGCAGACTCCACAGTCTCAATTGAGAGTCAACATTATCCAACACAGGATATTTCGGACTGGCAAACAATCAGACGGGAGCAAATTGCGGAAAGGAGCAGACGAATGCAAAAGGTCAGAAAGGTCAGAAAGGCATGCCGACCAAAAAGCCCAGAAAAGATAACGAAAGATCTATTGGAAGCCAAACCAAATCTGACGCTTGTTTAGGCAATAAAAGTCAAGGATATTCATTAGATCCAAGGATGGTGAATTTCCTGTATTTTTTTTCAGCAGCATCATTTTGAGTATCTTTAAGGTACATATCTAATTACACTGTGCGACAGAACTAAAAACTTTGTAATTTACTTTGCACGAGACTACAAACATACAAACATTTGTACATACATACTTCCTATTTTGCAATATTTATATGTCCGAAAATTAAATGAGGGGGAACGTTGTGAGCCGCGGCAAAGGCCGCGGCTCTACCTTATACCCGGTACTCAGTCAGTATACACATACATATGTAGATACATATATGAGCTTGCGATTTATGCAATTTATTATATGTTCGCAAAAGGGACAAATTAAATTTTGGGCAACAAATAATATTTCAAAAAATGAAGCCAAATCATTTTTGGAATATTATACATGTTTTCAATTTTGTTTGCATATGCTTTTTACATCTGCTTCTAAATTTCTACATGACATGTATAACTACATATTTGAGACGTACAAGTGTTTGCGACAGAGAGAGAGGGAAGGAGTCAGCGCTTGGCAGGCGTTGCGTAGCCACTGAAATTTAATTTGTTTCTTCTGGCCATAATATTGATTTGACCTGATCCATATTCGGCAATCTGGTAGATATGGTAATTTTCCATGATTCTGCGTTTTAGGTTTTCATTTATCTTAAAAATTGTGGATTCCACAGATTTTCGTTCTTTGTGGGAGCGGAAAGGGGCGTGGCAAAATTTTGAAATACACTTGTGCTGGTTTGATATCACAGGAGCTTGGATAGAAAGTTTGGTTGCTCTAGCTCTTATAGTCTCTGAGAACTAGGCGCTCATTTAGACGAATAGGCAAAACAGACAGGGTCGCGTGTGAGAGAGAGCGAGAGGGAATGATGACTTTCGAAATGGTTTTCTTCATTGTATCTATAATAATGATCCGATCTGATCCAGATTCAACACTCTGATAGAAATGGTCATTCTCTATGATTCTGCGTATTTAGTTTTCTTGTATCTTCAACATTGTGTACGCCACAGACTTTCGTCCTTTGTGCGGGCGGAAAGGGGCGGGGCGAAATTTTGCAACACATTTGGAGTAGTGTGATCACACAGGAGACTGGATACAAAACTTGGTTGCTCTAGCATAAATGGTCTCTGAGATATAGGCGCAAATGAAGACGGACGGACGGACAGACGGACAGACGGACGGACAGACAGACATGGCTATATCGACTCGGCTATTGATGCTGATCAAGAATATATATACTTTATGGGGTCGGAAACGCTTCCTTCTGGGTGTTACACACAACCGTTATCCCCACAAATCTAATATACCCTTAAACTCTTCGAGTACCGGGTATAAAAAGAGCCATTGCTTAGTGTAATATATAAAAGGCGGTTGATTTCCCAAACAATTCGTATGGCATTCTTTGAACAATTTTAATAACTTTTGTTTTTTTTGGAAATAATGCCACTAAAGAACTAAATTCTAAACGAGGGAGAACGTTGTGAGCCGCGGCAAAGGCCGCGGCTCTACCTTATACCCGGTACTCAGTCAGTATATACATACATACATACATATATGAGCTTGCGATTTATGCAATTTATTATATGGTCGCAAAAGGGACAAAATAAATTTTGGGCAAAAAATGAAGTCAAATCATTTTTGGAATATTATACATGTTTTCAATTTTGTTTGCATATGCTTTTTACATCTGCTTCTACATTTCTACATGTATAACTACATATTTGAGACGTACAAGTGTTTGCGACAGAGAGAGAGGGAATGAGTCAGCGCTTGGCAGGCGTTGCGTAGCCACTGAAATTTAATTTGTTTCTTCTGTCTATAATATCAATCCGACCTAATCCATATTCGGCAATCTGGTAGATATGGTAATTTTCCATGATTCTGCGTTTTTGGTTTTCTCGTATCTTAAAAATTGTGGATTCCACAGATTTTCGTCCTTTGTGGGGGCGGAAATGGGCGTGGCAAAATTTTGAAACAAACTCGTGCTGGTTTGATATCACAGGAGTTTGAATAAAAAGTTTGGTTGCTCTAGCTCTTATAGTCTCTGAGAACTAGGCGTCAAGAAATACGAATGGGCAAAGCAGATGGGGCCGTGTGTGAGAGAGAGCGAGAGGGAACGATGACTTTCGAAATGGTTTTCTTCATTGTAGCCATAATAATGATCCGATCTGATCCAGATTCGACACTCTGATAAAAATAGTAATTTTCTATGATTCTGCGTTTTTATTTTTTCCGTATCTTCAAAATTGTGTATGCCACAGACTTTCGTCTTTTGTGGGGGCGGAAGGGGGCGGGACGAAATTTTGAAATACACTTTGAGTAGTGTGATAACATAGGAGACTGAATACAAAACTTGGTTACTCTAGTTTTAATAGTCTATTAGATATAGGCGCAAATGAAGACGGACGGACAGACGGACAGACGGACGGACGGACGGACAGACAGACATGGCTATATCGACTCGGCTATTGATGCTGATCAAGAATATATATACTTTATGGGGTCGGAAACTCTTCCTTCTGGACGTTACACACAACCGTTATCCCCACAAATCTAATATACCCCTATACTCTTCGAGTACCGGGTATAAAAAGCACAATTCCATACGAAAACAATTTAAAACGAGGGGGAACGTTGTGAGCCGCGGCAAAGGCCGCGGCTCTACCTTATACCCGGTACTCAGTCAGTATACACATACATATGTAGATACATATATGAGCTTGCGATTTATGCAATTTATTATATGTTCGCAAAAGGGACAAATAAAATTTTGGGCAAAAAATAATTCAAAAAATGAAGTCAAATCATTTTTGGAATATTATACATGTTTTCAATTTTGTTTGCATATGCTTTTTACATCTGCTTCTATATTTCTACATGACATGTATAACTACATATTTGAGACGTACAAGTGTTTGCGACAGAGAGAGAGGGAATGAGTCAGCGCTTGGCAGGCGTTGCGTAGCCACTGAAATTTAATTTGTTTCTTCTGGCCATAATATTGATTTGACCTGATCCATATTCGGCAATCTGGTAGATATGGTAATTTTCCATGATTCTACGTTTTTGGTTTTCTCGTACCTTAAAAATTGTGGATTCCACAGATTTTCGTCTTTTGTGGGGGCGGAAGGAGGCGTGGCAAAATTTTGAAACAAACTCGTGCTGGTTTGATATCACAGGAGCTTGGATAGAAAGTTTGGTTGCTCTAGCTCTTATAGTCTCTGAGAACTAGGCGTCAAAAAATACGAATGGGCAAAGCAGATGGGGTCGCGTGTGAGAGAGAGCGAGAGGGAACGATGACTTTCGAAATGGTTTTCTTCATTGTAGCTATAATAATTATCCGATCTGATCCAGATTCAACACTCTGATAGAAATGGTCATTATCTATGATTTTGCATTTTTAGTTTTCTCGTATCTTCAACATTGTGTACGCCACAGACTTTCGTCCTTTGTGCTGGCGGAAAGGGGCGGGGCAAAATTTTGCAACACATTTGGAGTAGTGTGATCACACAGAAGACTGGATACAAAACTTGGTTGCTCTAGCTTAAATGGTCTCTGAGATATAGGCGCAAATGAAGACGGACGGACGGACAGACGGACAGACGGACGGACAGACAGACATGGCTATATCGACTCGGCTATTGATGCTGATCAAGAATATATATACTTTATGGGGTCGGAAACGCTTCCTTCTGGGCGTTACACACAACCGTTATCCCCACAAATCTAATATACCCCTATACTCTTCGAGTACCGGGTATAACGAGGGGGAACGTTGTGAGCCGCGGCAAAGGCCGCGGCTCTACCTTATACCCGGTACTCAGTCAGTATACACATACATATGTAGATACATATATGAGCTTGCGATTTATGCAATTTATTATATGTTCGCAAAAGGGACAAAATAAATTTTGGGCAAAAAATAATATTTCAAAAAATGAAGTCAAATCATTTTTGGAATATTATACATGTTTCTAATTTTGTTTGCATATGCTTTTTACATCTGCTTCTACATTTCTACATGTATAACTACATATTTGAGACGTACAAGTGTTTGCGACAGAGAGAGAGGGAATGAGTTCGCGCTTGGCAGGCGTTGCGTAGCCACTGAAATTTAATTTGTTTCTTCTGTCTATAATATCGATCCGACCTAATCCATATTCGGCAATCTGGTAGATATGGTAATTTTCCATGATTCTGCGTTATTGGTTTTCATTTATCTTAAAAATTGTGGATTCCACAGATTTTCGTCCTTTGTGGGGGCGGAAAGGGGCGTGTCAAAATTTTGAAACAAACTCGTGCTGGTTTGATATCACAGAAGTTTGGATAGAAAGTTTGGTTGCTCTAGCTCTTATAGTCTCTGAGAACTAGGCGTCAAAAAATACGAATGGGCAAAGCAGATGGGGTCGCGTGTGAGAGAGAGCGAGAGGGAACGATGACGTTCGAAATGGTTTTCTTCATTGTAGCTATAATAATGATCCGATCTGATCCAGATTCAACACTCTGATAGAAATGATCATTCGCTATAATTCTGCGTTTTTAGTTTTCTCGTATCTTCAACATTGTATACGCCACAGACTTTCGTCTTTTGTGGGGGCGGAAGGGGGCGGGGCGAAATTTTGATATACATTTGGAGTAGTGTGATCACAGAGGAGACTGGATACAAAACTTGGTTGCTCTAGCTTAAATGGTCTCTGAGATATAGGCGCAAATGAAGACGGACGGACGGACAGACATGGCTATATCGACTCGGCTATTGATGCTGATCAAGAATATATATACTTTATGGGGTCGGAAACGCTTCCTTCTGGGCGTTACACACAACCGTTATCCCCACAAATCTAATATACCCTTATACTCTTCGAGTACCGGGTATAAAAATGAATGCATCATTGTATTTAGGGAACAAGAGTCTTAACACATTCACTGAAATAAACACAAAGCCAATCTATTTTCCCAGTGGACCAAAAAACGATAGTAAAACGGAACTATCATAAAATGTTCGGAAACGGACTTAGAAATGATACTCCTTAAATGTTCGCTTACGGAATCAGAAAAGAGCATTTAGCGGACAAAAAACATGCGCAAAAGTATCAGAACCAGACTTAAAAATTAGTTAAAACTGAACGGGAAGGCTAAAATACAAAAAATAAATACTAAAAATGATAAGTGGCATATAAAACATAAAATCGGTAAGTATGTAAATAATAATTTATTGCCTAGTTTAGTGGAGTGCACAAAATTTAAGTTTGGGAGAAGTCCAAAACCCCAAAAAAAACAACAATCTAAACACTCTGTGTACATATTTTTTTCTAGCCCTCTTTTTATGCTCCACGCCTCTTGCGTCAAAGAAAAGCAACAGAATACTTAATCTTGGGTGCACTCTATTGGTCATCTGCAGTACCGATGTACTCGTTCCGTGGGTCTAGTGATAAAAATAGAATAGAAAATTTTACCTGCTACCTCATTGTAAAATTAAATATAAGGCTCGGATTTTCTGAATATAAAATCAAATCAGTTCGAATTTACCGCTCAACTCGCAAATGTCTAGACTCTTCTTTTAAGGTCTTAAAAAAATGCTAAGCCACCATTCTATCGGCACGAATAAAAGGTCACATAAAAGGTAATACTTTTCTTTTTTTCCCCAAATTTATGAAAATGCGCAATATTTAATGGAATATGCGAAGTATGAGTATATGATCTACTCATTAAGGCCTACAGCCTTACTTTTGTCTCATACAAAAAAGGAAATTAATTAAAAACAATTTCTTCTCGGTTTTTATTTTATTTTGTAGTTCCTTGAACTTCTTGTAGTCATGGTTACGTTATTATATTAGTGTTAGTTCTTGTATCGGAATATAAAAAGAGCAAAACGCAAAGACACCCTCTAAGGAAATTAAATCAAAATATCAAATTAGCATCGAGGCGAACCTTGGTATCGAACGAGTCTGCCAAGCAAAAGTAATGACACAGTTCTTCTAATTAATGCTCTCCAAAAATACGTGCCATTCAACAGTAATACTAACAATCATATAATTTCAGGTTAATTGCATAGAATCTGGTTTGCCGGAGCCCCATAAATTGTATGTGCACTCGTCGCTCATCCGTCGTCGCTCGTTGGTCGTCGGTCGCTGCTGGTGTTTTGTGTAATTTATTTGCATATTTTAGTGGAGCGGAGTGACAGGCCAGAATTATGCTACAAAATGTTAGGAATGCCATTCCTACAATCCCCATCCCCACATTAATGGCGCGCCAAGACGGTTACAGGCACACAGCAGGGTGGGAGGCATACAAAAACTCCCTGTCTTCCTCTCTCTCTCTCTCTTTTGGCTGCTAAACGCACTTACGTGTCAAAACTAATTTAGTGTGTGCCGCCCTCCTCTCCCAGGGCCGCAAAACACGATGTGAAATGGGAGCGGTGGAGGGGGAACGCATCAGCGCCAAGCGGCAAGCGGCTGGCGGAAACGGAAATGGAAACCCATACGCATTCGCATACGCATACGCAGTGGGGGCCGCAGCGATGGACCATATTTTGCTTATTTATTTGCGGGACTGTTGCATGTCTCCCCTTGCGTGGGCGACTCCCCCTGGTGCACGCCTCTTGCGTGGCTTTACGCTAGCATTTCTCACCTAATAAAATTACAATGGAAACACCCTGGAGCGTAAGCGTACCACCCCAAAAGCCGAAGGACTAATGGGCCAGACTCTACCCTCGACTCTCACATGCTTCCACCACGACCATCCCCTCCTGCTGGCTGTCCTTTTTCTCTCCTTTTTGATGTAAATTTAATTTCGGTTTTCACATTTTGAGGTTTTCATAGCCACATGCTGGTGGGCGGGAGACAGCGAGCTCTGCCTGAGTTCCGAGTCCCGAGTCCTGTGCCCTGAGCTTCTGAGTGAGTGTCCGTATCCTGTCCGTCCTGCCCTGTCATGTCTCTCTCGCTTTCTCTCGCTCTACCAGTGTGTCGTGTCCCCTGGGGGCTTCAGGGAGCATATTCAGCTGCCGTAATGCTTCTTTCATCGTTGTTTCCTTCACAACTCGCAGGCTCCACGGCTCATGGCTCATCGCTGGGATGCTCTCTTGTTCCTGGTCTTCGCTCCGTCTGTCATCAGCGTCGCATATTGTTCGCCTTTGTCCATCCCCCCATCCCTGCATTCCATCCACCCCTGCTAACGGTAAGAGTATATGAATATGTCAACTCGATTCCCTGGCGTGTGCTCCTGAATCGGTCTCCTTTTTTTGCGCACTTTTTGACGCTACTCCTGGTACCACTGGTACTACTCCTGTATTGTCTGCGTTGCTGGACTGCGATTTCAATTAAAGAATCGACCCGATGCACTTCATTCGCTGCATTCCAGTCTTTGTTTCGGGGCATATGTTGCCATTCTCCAACCGAATAAAGGAGTCTTCCCGTTTGATTAACTTTCATGGGGAAATGGTTAGAGTTCTTTAAGGTTGGGAGGTTCAATGACCAAAGCCGGAAGCAATTCACACTTTAACATCCTCCAGCAAGGTTGAGGGAGGACAGGCCAGGAATAGAGAGAACAAAGTCAGACACTTGACAAAAAGCTTAATTGCTGAGCAGGAGTCCTGAGACGGAGACGGAAACTGAGCCTGAGCTTGAGCGTGAGCCTGAAACTAAACATAAGACAGAGCCCGAGCTCCGTCCCGAGTTCTGACTGTGAAAAAGCGCCAAGTGCACTCGAGGTAATTTGATTTAATTGTGGGTGCCAGCCCGCCCCGGAACCACTCCAAGAGCCCAGCACAGCCCACCCCGGCAACTTTTGCTCATATGTATGCCTTGTGGTCGCCTTGTGGCTTGGCGTGGTGCATGCCTCATAAGAAATTTACAAGTGCACCGGAGAACAACTGATGGAGGTGGTGCCCCCCCTCCCGATCCCCAATTCCAGTTCAAGTCCAAGTCTGTGAAGCTCTTGAACCTTGGTCCGGGCCACGGCCCAGGCCCCGGCCCCTGGCCTGGTCTACCACTTGAGCTTGCCCCTCAACATCAAGTTGCAGGTCGCAAGTTGCTTGTTGCAAGTGATGCTGCTGCTGTTCGTACCTCGTACCTCTCCTGTTCACTGCTCACTGCTCACCATTGTTGAGGTTTATTAACTGTTTTTCTCTGTACCTGTGTGTTTTTTTTTTGTCCTGCATAAATCATCAGCGCAATGGCTTTTAATGCATTATTTATTTGAAACTTTTTGTGGTACATCCTCAATGCCTTTTTCTCTCTCGCTCTTTCCCCCTCTGTGTGTCTGTCTGTCTGTTTTTGGCTTCGTTTTTTACACTAAAGCTGGGAGAATTCATGGCTGAAGAGCGTTTCCGCTTCCGTTTGCAATTACACGAGTATGGCGGCTAGAATAATGGCCAGAGACCCCATCACCCGCATTAATCCATTATTTACAGTCGACGGTCCACGGGCCTAAGCATTTGATTTGTGCATTTTTGTGATTCCATTCGAATGAGTCTGAATTTACTAACGAACCGTAGCAAGTATGTACATACATTGTACCTCATAGTTGTGTACGCCACATCGATATTAAAACAGTTTCCACTTCCACATCCGACTGATATTTGCAAATATTCTACATATTTCGATTCACAATCCATTTCATAGCCCAATCCAATTACCGATTGATAACCGGTTCCCACAAACACACCCACGGGCAATCGCCGCATTACCGCTTCAGTGCTTGATTTGTAGCCCCAATCCAATATAAAAGAACCCGAAATCGGGTTTTGCTTTGCAGCTTTCTGGCCACCGGCAATCGAAAAACAATTGAAAAATTGCCTCGCCTCGCCTCGCCTCGCTTCGCTCCGCCCCGCTGTCCGCCAGCACCGCACCAACACCAACGCCCCTGAATGCGTACCCTTGTGCATTCAGGAATGTTTGTATGAATATATTAATAATGCATACCCCTAATTTCATTTCAATGGTCGCTCCAAAGAGCGCGAGCGGGAGCTGGAGGAGGAGGAGGAGGATGTCTGCAGAGACACATTCTGGGTTTGGAGTGTTAGCCCCTGTGGCCGCCGCTGCGGGCAGTGCAACAAAATTAGCTCCAAATGGAGTCCATCTCTCTCTCTCTCTCTCTCTCTCTCTCTCTCTCTCTTTCTCTGATGATGTCTGATTTTTAACGCTTAATTTATGCTTTAATTTCTTATTTCGCGGTGCAATGCAAATATCCTCCTCTACAGCTGGGGAATGGCTTGCATTCCATTCAGATAACCGCAAATATTTGCCACAAACGCACATGCCATGCCCGTGCATTCCAGACGTGACAAAATACCACCCCTTAAAATGCAGCATCACCCACCCCCACCTCCTCGCACTGTTTGTGCGTGCACCTGTCTGTGGATCAGGTGTCTGTGAGTATTTTTGACACCCGGGTGTCTTCTGGCACTGCAAATAGGGTGCAAGCGATTGAGTCTGAGTATTGTGTCGGGTGTTTTTACGCACAAGCGTAGATCGTGTCCGAGTGATTTTTTGTATGTATACATGCTTTGATGCCGATCTCAAGTACTGTTGCAAAATGAATGGGTGAAAAAGGAAACACACTACTCGAGACAAAAAACGTATTGCGTGGCATTTGTGTTTTTGTTATTTCTTGTGCGTTCTTTCTGCACCCTTGTTTTTTGCTGTACCCATAATTTGCCTTGTACATGCATATGTACATTAGTATACACACATGTACATACATACATATGTATGTATATTGAAAATAAAAAACTGTTCTTTTACAAGTTCATTGCGTGTTGACAAACTTTAATAACAAACTTAGAAATATAAAAAACATGATAATATTATATTTAGAGAAACAGTTTTACTTTTTATGCAAGCCGACGTTTCAGACATTTTTGTGCCGCCTACTCCCTTTAACGACTGAACTTGACCGCTAATATGTGTAAATCAGTGGAAAAAAACAGTAGATCAGTGCAACAGCACTCGGGTATCTTCGTGACACCCGAGTGTCTTAAAGGCACCCGGGTAAAAAATGTGTATTTTGCCTACAACGCATTTTTGCGTATTCCTTTTTGTGCTCAATCCTTGCTTCGCCTACATTCGTTATGAGTGTAAAAACGATCGGCACGCATCTACGAAAAATATCTGGGTGTCTGGTGAAATAGAAGAGCACAGAAGAAGCATAGAAGCAATGCACAATGTGTGAGCGTGTGCCCGAAGTACTCACTCCCAAACACCGGCATGGTTTAGGGTGGGTGCGAGTGTTTTACTTTTCTTGAGGGTAATGAGTGGCACCGGCACACAAAGTTCAATGGGTGTGAGTAGAGTGTCAAAAAGTGACACCCTTCGGCCGTTCTCTGCTGTGGATGCTGCATGTCGCACACACAGTCGTTTCTGACTCATTTCAAGCCATTTCACCGCCTCAAAAATGGGTTTCAGCGTTCAGCGAGATGGTACTAAAAAAACCAATTGGAATAGTGGTGGTAAATATTGGTAATCTTTAAGAGAGAGAGACGAAGAGCTAAACCGCTGAGATTGGTGTACATCAAAGTCTTTTACAACACTCAGATGAAATATATTCCGCAAGAATTTATTGTTTTGGACAACGATTTAGCAGTATCTATTGGCTCCTGGGATGGCTGGATGATATGGTGGCCAGGATTTCGGCCAGCTGCTGGGAACGCAGAGAGTAGTGATCGTTCCGGCGCCTCAGAATGCCATACGAGACACCGTCACGCAAGTGCATGCGCACCTGTCGCTGAAAGTCGGGATCTGAGCGGCGATAGCGGGCGCCCAGGCTGGAGATGATCTCTGTGTCGCTCATGGGCCGATGGCCATCTTCCAGCATATAGATGATGGTGCGCAGCAGATTGGGCACCAATCGGCGCTGATGGGACATGGTACGGATATTGTAGGTGGTTGACATTTTTCTCTTTGACCGTCCTTGGATCGGAGCGTAAATTTTTGAGACCAAAAGGGAAGAGGCTGAATAGATTTTTGATTTTTGTGTGTGTGTGTGTGTGTGTGCGTGCGAGTGTGTGTGTGTGTGTGTGGAAAGTGCCGAGCCGGCTTTCCTCCTGACACTGACAGTTTAGGCACAGCCTTGCAGGCTGTCTGTCTACTTGTGTGGTTGTGTGGCTTCCCCATGGCCAATTAATCAGGAGACGGCAATGGCTGACTATGTAGCAGGTTGAACTTGAGTGACCTCGAGGCATATAAAAACGAAAACTCCGACAACAAAGGCGTACGGAAGGACGGAAGGAGGAAGCGCTCCAACAGAGAAGCAGCACACAGGGCTCCACAAACATCAAGTGACATTTGAGCAAAGACAAAAAGTCATTATCACGGCGACGTTGTGCCGCACTTGGGCTCTGACTCTGCCACTGCCTCTGACCCATGTGCAGCATATGGAGCACGAACAGGAGCACGTGGTTGAGGCTGCCGTCGCCGTCGCCATCTCTGTCGCCATGTTTTTTGCCTTTTCCGGCATTTTGTTTACGATTTCTTTTTGTTTATGCCCAGTCTACGTTTGTGTGTGTGTTTGTGTGTGTGTATGTGTGTGCTCCCCGGAGTACGCGGATTTCCTTTCGAGATGCCAGAGTTGGCAGACAGCAGTTTTCCCTGAATGATTTTCACTTGTTTGTCCTCGTTGGCTGCTTTGTTCGCTGTAGAAGGCCGACCGACCGACCAACCGACCGACCGACAGACAGACAGAACGACACCCGGCCCTGTTTTGTGCCTCGCCAAGTGCAATTGTCATAAAGTGTCATTGGCTGCCGTCGCGTCGCGTCGCGTCGCTTCGCGTCGTTGCAGTATCCACGGCAGTATCCGTGGCAGCTTCATCCACGGCAGCATCACCAGTACGAGTATCCTCTTCATCCATTCCTTTGTCCGCAGTTGTGGGTGTGCGGTGAATCAACTTAAATGAGTATCCGCTTTGTAACTACAAGTGCGTGTCTTCGCCTTGTCCCCTTTGGGCCATCCAGCCCTTTGGGCTGAGGAGCAATTGGCTTTGTGTGCGATTTAGCTTTGTTTCTGGACTAGGGTCTAGGTCTAGGGCTGGCCACGGCGAAGGGATAATGGCAATGGATATATAAACGGGAACGAGAATGGGAATGGGAACGGGAACTAGACTTACGTATGGCTGCTGTCTGGGAGAAGTCATAATCCATAGCCCTGCTTACTGCCACTTGTAGTACTACTCTTTTAGAAGCACTCTTACTCTTTTCTGCTTCTCTTTTAGAAAGGCCTCCTTCTCCAACTTAACCAAAGGATGGATAGACCTCTCTCCCTATTCCCTAAATGGAAGGATAATCAAAAAATCCCATTGTCGATTATGATAGTCGATACGTGTAAGATAGTTCTTATGGGAGAAAGCACCCTTTAAGATACATGCTGGAAAATCAGCAATCTACACTGTAGCCTGCTTCATGGAAAGAACAAGAGCTTTGCATTTGATTTTAGGTGCCTAATCAGTTCTGTATCTCTCTCCCTCTTAATATCTGCCTCTATCATGCCCCCTTTAATTACTCTTTTAGGCAGCTTTTCCGCGCAATGCACAGCTGTACCTTGTACCCGGCCACAGCATCTATGCGTGCCAGTGCCAGAGCATATGCAATGGCAAAAGCAGAAGGCAAAGGCAGATGGGATGGCTAAACGAGCGGAAAGAAGGAAGCGAGGGGGACAACTGATTTATGCGGCAACACTGTTGCAGTTTCCATCAAAAGGGAAAAGGGACTGGCTGCTACCGCTCTTAAGCGGCTTACCGAACTGCTAGCAGAACTGGCTCCTAAGCGAATTATGCTGCATCGCGGCAGGACACTCGCAGCAGGACTCTGGACCCAGTGGCAGCCGGTCATACGCCATCCGATGCGGTCCCGCAGCCTTCCTTGGAACATTGTCAAAAACGACAGAAATTGGGGAAAGTGGCTGCTTCAGGTGGAGAGAGAGGTCTAACAAACTATGTATGTGTATGTATGTTTCTAGTATATGTTGCATTCCCCTGGGATGTGCGACGTGGGATCTGGGTTCCGAAAAGCATTTTTCGAGAATTGAATGAAAAGAATTACAAAGGAGCGCACTCAGAGGCGCCGGAGGAACCCATAAATGCCACCAAGGAATGATAAATTGACGGAGAGAGCAGACTCGCGATGGCATTACATTTGGGGATAGGATTGCAAATGGGAATGGGACAGGAGCAGAGACGGGGACTAGGATTGCCTAGCATTCGACGCAGACGACGGGCGACATTGAGCAATTGCCGTGCATAAATATTCCAGCAGTCCCGGACACAGAAACAGAAACAGACACGGACACGGGCAGAGACAGGGACGCTCGCATGAAGGCGACAACCACCTGTCAGTACGGGGAAAAGCATAAACAAGCAGCACAAATCAAAACAAGAAGAAGGGGGAAACCCCCCAGCGAAAGTCGGAGAGAGAAAGTGTGCCGGCCGGCGGCAACATGCTGCCAAGACCAGGGACTAAGGACCTGCGCACTGGCCCCAGCCACATTGCTGCCCAGTTCGAAACGCTGGGCAACATTTTCGAACTGTCGAACATCGCTGCCACCGAAAAAAGCCGAGCAGCTGCACTTGCGTGGTGAAGCACCCACCTGAAAGCGCAGGACGCAAGCGAGGACCCTCTTACCAACAGATGCTATATCTGAAAGCACTAAAGACCTACAGATACTCCAGAGATATGTCAACAATCAAATATGATTACTCACTTTGATACATTCACTCGAATAATATAAATATACATATATAAATTCGGTGTTTTGTGTTAATTTCACTTTTCTTAGTCTAGCTGGCTAGTAGATACATTTAATTTAATTTAATTTAATTTAATTTAATGGAAGTTAGTGGACCAACAGAATTTGCGACTACATTGCGGTTAAAAGCAGAGCTTGCTAGTCTGTGGCTGCTGTTGCTTTCATTCTTGCTTTCATAAACAATTTGAATTTTGAACAATTTCTTTTGTTAGCAAACAAAACACAGAGTCATCGTAGTGCATGCACACCTGGACACACAGCCAGGCGGAAAGTATCCATTCTGTGAATTAGTATCCTTTTTATAGACTTTGAAGCTGGACTGGCTGCAAAAGCAGAGACAGCCCCCATAAGAGCGTGCAGTGAGGAAAATATATTATATATACATTCGTTCAGTTGGCTTTTGAGTTGAGCTGTGAGCAGCGCTGCGGCAGAGATTATTGATTAATACATATGTAGGTATATTTTTTAGAAACAATTTTGCTGGCTGGATGGGTTGGTGTTTTGGAGAGCATAATTTTATGGCAAATATTGCCTCATTAACTATACGAACACTAATTTTACGTTTTGTCTATCATGCTATCCCACTCTACGCAGCAAATTTATCAAAGTCAAATGTCATACAGCTATAGGCGAAAAATTGCATTAGGTTATATCTGTGGGTATGAGAATCTATTCAGAGCTCTTTATTTGGATTAACGGATAATTCAAAGCAGTTTTGAAAAGCCCATTTGGCGGCATAATTACTGAAAAATTCCATATTAATGAGTCTTTACTTAAATCCCTCTCGCATGAATGAGTTTGCATTATGCATTATGGCCGACATAAAAAGTTGTGCAGAGCCAGGTGGGCCAAGGGTTGCACGTATGTACATATGTATGTGCACTTGTATGTGTGTATGCACATTGTACATGTATGAATATACATATGTATAAAATCTGTCTAGCGTATGTATACTATATCGCTTTATATAGATATTGCTATATCCAGCGAGTATATGTTTGGGCGGCGCGCAAGTGAAATCGTTGTGTAAAAACAGTGTTTAATTAGCATATGGCGGCAATTAATTAATTTGCAGAGCACCGGGCAACGCGCAGCACTTTCTGGCATGGCCCCTGCCCGTGCTGGACCCACGCTCCTTATGCAATTTTCATATTAAATCAAAGATTATTCTATAATTAAATGTGCACCCACAAAGCGCGACCGAAAGGGACAGGGACAGGAGCCGAAGTACGGTTTCCAGAGTAAGAGTAAGAGAGAGAAAGAGCGAGTGCCATTTCAGCTTGTAGATGGGATGGGATGGGATGTGATGAAATGGAAGGGGATGCCCTACGAATACGAGTATACCCGATTCCCCTGCTTGGCATCAACTTACATCTGAATAAATAAATAAAACTTGATGCACTCTGCAGCACTCCGCAGCACTCTCGATGGCCATTGAGAGCATTGGCAATGGGTTAATTGGCGACTCCAATCAACGGAAATCGAATGGAAAATGCATTAAAAATGTAAGCGAAAAAATAAATTAATGAGCGAAAACCCATCCGAAATCCATATCGGATGGATAGATGTTTGGGTTTGGCTGGGACGGATGTTGATTTTGGCTACCGCACAACTGTTGACAGCATAATCGACTTGCACTTAAAAACAATAGCGAATGTGTTAATTGAATCACACATTATCGCTGTCGAGCAGTCGAGCAGTCGACCTCTCGAGCAGCCGCTCAGCCGATCAGCCGAGCATCCCGTGCTGGGCAATTTCTGATGGGATTGTCAGTCTAAAACTGCCCCAGCTTATTAGAGTTTATGTGTCACCAAGTTTTCCTCCTTTATTATTCCAGCGAATTATTTGAAGATTTTTTCATACAGAAATTCATCAGCATAAGCCAAAAGCAATGGATCAGATGGAGCTCAGTGAAAAAACCACAATACAGAGAAAGCCTTACAGCTTCACAGTGGATAAAATTTCTTCCTTTGGAGGAAATTTACCGATAGCAGCTCTCTTCCGTTGGAGAACCGCTTCCTTTGGGGGACGGTTCCCTTTATGACAATCTGTCTCTGTAACCCGCATCGAAATGAAGACAGGGAGAAGACTGTGCCAGCCCAATCGTTCACGTATGTATGTATATGTACCACACTATAATTAATCTTACTTTTTAGCGATACGAGGAGTATCTTTTCCATAATTTTCCACCAATCGAAATTCGCTCCGCTCTGAAATTAGTCAAAAGTGAACCCTCAAATCGAAGATTGGGGAGCTCTACAAGTCATTCCAAGTTCACAGACATGTCATCCATCTCAATTTGCCTTCCCCACGGGTCGAAAGCGGGTGGGGTGGGGCGTGAGTGATTCGTACCACAGAGCAAGAGGCACAGAGCACGGGTGGGGATGGTCCACATACTTGCGCTCGGAGTTGCTCCCTTTTTGGGTTCCATCTGAATTGACACACTTTACGAGAAGCGCTTGCCTCATTTTAATGCAAATCAATAAATGTATATCCAACAATGAAAACATTTGAATGGCCTGCACAGCTGTGCAGTCCTGTGGCAAGGACAGTGGCACAGCAGGGGGAAGGGGCTCGCGCTGGATCAAGGCTGGACCAGGGCCAGCCCGGGGGCACTTCAAGTTTCGCTCCAGCTTTTTATTTCAATTTCCTCCCACAACCCCTAAAAAGAAGAAACACAAATACCAAACAAAAGACAACAAAAAAGACAAATTTATGCCACATTAACAGCTAAAAGCTTTCAAAATGCGTTTTTCTTAAGCCAGAGGGGCTTGAGTTCTGGGGGGGGGCTGGGGTTCGAGTTTGGAATACGGAATACGGGGCAACCCAAAATGTGAAGGAGAATTCTTTGCAGAGAGTATGACCAAATTTTTGGCACATCTTGTACACTTGTACAGTCTCCACACAAAAAAACGAAAGCATTAAATTTAACGCGCCAAAAACTTGTGCCATTTCGGGATTGTGGATGCCTGCCACCTACCCCCTCATTTGTTGCGACAAATTTCAGTTAGCTCATCCGTCGTTGTGCCCCATCAACCCCGGCTCCCTGACCAGAGCCACACAGAGGGAAAAAGCATCATATTGTTATGGTAAATACTTATGATAAACAAATAATCTTAGTTCCCGTTGATTTTAAAGAGCAAAGTAGTGCTGATATTTTTCTTGATTTTTGTATAGGATTCCATCTGAAATTGAAAATTTCAGAATCTGGCTGCGATTGGGTCATTATTATAGCCACAATTGAGGAAACAATTTCATGTGGTTCTCCCACACAGAGTGGCTTAGCAAAACATACACGTATTATATCTTGTGTCGCGGCACGTGTGCCGCTACTCTAAATGTTTCGACTGGCGTATTTTTGTCAGTGCAGGCATTCAGTCGGTATGGGAGGCAGAGGCATCGTGTAACGTCAAAAGTGCAGCTCAAAACTTCACAACGAGAAGTGTGGCAACACCCGTGCGCTCTAGCCGCCGGCTGCCTGGCAACCCTGCCCCCATCGGCATCCCCATCCCAACAAAGCCAGGGTAGACATCCTGTCCTTGCATGCGCTAAAATTAAGATTTATGAAGGCTCTAAAAAACAACAGCGTCACCAACACCCACATTGCCGGGGGAAGTGGAAGTTTGAGAAGAAGTGTAAGGGAGTGGCATAGAGGGAGATGAGAGGAAGACAGATGCAAAGCGAGGGAGCGAACATAGGCAATGAATGCGCCAAAAATTGTAACATCCAAATGATTACAAATGAGGAGTAGAGGGTCGGAGATGCCACTGGGTGTGAAAGAGAGAAAGAAGAAAGAGTGAACGGCGCTTTGTGCTCGTCAATGCCTACCGTTCCATTTCGTTTGTTCCAGATTATGTCATTTGCTTATTTCCATATGACACGACCGTAATGAAATGTTGTAATATGAAAGCAAACGTCTCTATTGGATTCGTTAAATCTTTTGGACAGTCACCACTGACTTGGGAATAGAGCGGAAATGAAAGCACCTGAAGGATCGAAAGGATTACACAGCAGTGGGTAAAATAAGATAGCGGATCCCCAAGCATACAATATAGAAAAAAACCAGAGGGAATGCTGTAAGCCGCGTCTCTACTTTATACCCGGTACTCAGTCAGAATATATGTGATCTTATGATTTATGTAATTTATTATATGTTCGCAAAAGGGACGAATTCAATTTTAGCCGAAATGGAAAACTTCAAAAAATTAGGTCGAACCCTATGCTAGATTTTTATATATTAAATGTTATCTGTTTCCATTTTTGTTTACATATAATTTTTACATCAGCTTCTACATTTCTACATGTACATGTATAACTACACGTAAGAGACGTGGATGTGTTTGCGAGAGGGAGAGAGGGAATGAGTAAGCGCTTGGCAGGCGTTGCGTAGCGACTGAAATTTAATTTGTTCCTTCTGGCTTTAATAGTAGTTCGACCAGATTAAGATCTCGTAATCTGTTAGATACGTTTATTTTCCATTATTCTGCGTTTTTGCTTTTCTTTTATCTTAAAAATTGTGGATTCCACAGATTTTCGTCTTTTGTGGGGGCGGAAGGGGGCGTGTCAAAATTTTGAAATAAACTTGTGATGATTTGATATCACAGGAGCTTCGATAGAAAGTTTGGTTGCTCTAGCTCTTATAGTCTCTGAGAACTAGGCGTCAAAAAAGGCGAATGGGCAAAGCAGTCGGGGTCGAGTGTGAAAGAGAGCGAGAGGGAACGATGACTTTCGAAACGGTTTTCTTCATTGTGGCTATATTTCTAATCCGATCTGATCCAGATTCAACACTCTGACAGAAATGGTCATTATCTATTGTCATTTAACTATGTTTTTAGTTTTATCGTATCTTCACAATTGTGTATGTCACAGTCTTTCGTTTTTTGTGCGGGCGGAAGGGGGCGTGTCAAAATTTAAATACACTTGGAGTAGAGTGATAACACAGGAGACTGGATACAAAATTTGGTTGCTCTAGCTTTAATAGTCTCTGAGATATAAGCGCTAATGAAGACGGACGGACAGACAGACATGGCTATATCGACTCGGCTATTGATGCTGATCAAGAATATATATACTTTATGGAGTCGAAAACGCTTCATTCTGGGCGTTATACACATCCGTTATCACCACAAATCTAATATACCCCTATACTCTTCGAGTACCGGGTATAAACTGCAATGAACAGATAACTTTTCTATATATGTATGTATGTACATGGTATGTATGAACATAAATAGAAATAGAAGAGGAAGTAAGAATTGGAATAGAAGTAGCATCAATAATGGAACAAATGATAGTATAGGAATAAGACCAAAATATATCCATAAGGGCACCGAAATGCCAATAAAATTGGGAATACAAATTCTATGAAGAATGGGAACGGAAGTACTAGCCGAAAAAATGAAAGGGTCCTGAAACAGAGTCATTATAGCCATCTAATCCTAAGGCCCATTCCACATTCCTTACCGAGCCAGATCCCTGGCTACACACTATTGCCTAACCAAATCGAATACTAATCATGCACTGATTAAGTGTGCCTGCTGTGGCATAGGCGTGACAGGCGTGACATAGGCGTGACAGATAATTACTGCCACAGCCCGCATAATTGATTATCCCACAGAAAAGCAAAGTAATTCAGAAAAAAATAAAAAATAATTTAATTTTCATTCCAAATTTTACACATTCGTGTGTGTTTTGCGATTTCATTATGTTCATTAACGACAAAAACCGAATTGCCCAAAGAAGGAAACGATATGAAGCGTATTGGAGAAGAGCTCGACACAGAGACATCTCAAACAGTATAGAGTATGCTGTCTGGATCCAAAACTCTAAGGATGCTCTATTGTATTAAGGGGAGAAAAGACTGGGGTGTTGTTATTTATTTGATGTTATCTTATTGAACCTTTTCGGTGAAATTTAAATTTAAAATGGTATTATATTCACATGGCAGAGGACTTGTCAACAACTGCCCGGACCCCAATATGAATCCCGCTCCACGGTCTACTATTCCACTATTTACTTGACTTGGACTTGCACTTCCGCGACTTCTTCCCAGGGGTCTTCTTCGCCGAGTTCTTCTTCCTGGTCTCGGCCCTCTCTTTGACCAATTCACGCTTCTCGACCCGTAAATGCCTACGCAAGTTTGGTGCTTGGTTCCCTTCAATTTGCGATGTCTTCTTCATGGTAGCAGATTTCTTCCAAAAATTCAACGCAACAGTGCCTAAGATACATGTGTATCTGTAACTGGGAAAGGATTTGCGCCGCGGATTTCCCTTTGTGTAGGCTTTATTTTCTTACCGTTGCAACGCGTTGGCTTCCTGCTGTTTTTTCACAGTTGATACACTGATACTCAATAGTTGCAAGATTTTAGCTTTTCCTTCCTTTGCACCTTTTCTCTAGAAAACTCCCTAAAAATGGGAGTTGAACACTAAAAATATCGGTAATTGGAAAATGATTTCAGCGTATTTTTGTATTATATTTGAAACATCGTTTACCATTGTCGTACGCCTTATTGTCTTACCTTCTTGCTTGAAAAAATTAATTAACGATTGAATGAAAATTGATGTCAATACTGGCAGGCTTTTCAATTTAATTATTTTTCTCCTAGCAAATTTTCACGACCCACTTCGTTTTCTGTTCTGACTTGCTTTGACACTGACGTGTTGCTGGTGTTGGAATGTTCTAGTTCTGTAAGAGCTAGTATGAATACGGAAATGCAGGAGCCATTAACTTGCCATTAGGATGCCCCTAACGACCCCCAAAATGACCCCCTAATGTACCGCAGATGCACACCCTCTGAGTCCTTCATGAAGGAGCCACCAAATGGTTCGTTGATAGTATTTTCATTTTTGGTAGAGGCGCCCAGACGCGAGTAACATTTGATAATGATAATGACTTGGGCGAGACAATATTTAAACGCTACTCCTTTCGTGACACATTCGCTGCTCCTACGCCTCCGCCACCAAAAAAGGAGCACACAACCAACAAAATATAACAAAAACTGAAACAGATAAATAATTCTTTGCACACAGCAGGGAAACCGCGAACTTATGGCACTCCCCGGAGTCGTACTGTGCTAATAACCCTACTGGGCTGCCGACCCCAGCAATGCCCACATGGAGACATCGACTGTGGCCAGTACATGGCGCCGTGCTTCGGCCCCGGATCTGAGAGGGATCAGAAGAGAACAATTTCACCGAAAAGCTGCGCTGATGAACTGAAAAAGCTAGAATAAAAAAAGTCAAACCCGAAAACTACGAATAGTTAGATGCATGCATTTCTTTTTTCGATTTATAAGTGTTGAGGAGTTTAGGAAACGCGAAGCAAAAACAGCAGCTGCAGATGTGGGGCAGGCAGTTTTGCCACGCCGGTAGTATTTTTTTTTATACCTAGTACTCGAAGAGTACGATGGGTACATTAGATTTGTGGTGGAAGTGGATGCGTGTAACACACAGAAGGAAGCGTTTCTGCCCCGCATGCACAACGCGCCCCGCAAAGATACGAGAAAACTAAGAACACAGAATCATAGAAAATAGCCATATATAGCAGATTGCAGAATCCGGATAAGATCGGGCTAATATCGGGCTGTAATTATACTAATTAATTATATACGGGCTATACTTAGTGAGTACCGGGTATGTGTAAAAGTAGAGCCGCGGCCTTTGCCGCGTCTTACAACGTTCCCGCTCGATTTCTTCCATTTTCTTTGCTGCAGGGTTCTGGCATCGTCCGTGATGTACGATATGAATCAGCGCCTTCCTTTTACCACTTTCACTGGGCAGTCCGGACTCCGCACTGAACCCCGTTAAGGGGCAAATTAATGTAAATATTGATATTGGCCATATCATTTAGCCTGCTAAGCGCTAACGAGCTGGCCAGGTGGCCCGATGGTCCACAGTTCTGCAGCCATTGCCGCCGGACAGTGCTTGTGGGCCGTGCGACGTTATGGCCGTGTTTAGTTTTCCGGCGTGTGGTTTTCGCGGTTTCCGGCAGGGACTCTCGTTTAGATTTTTGCCTCCCTCTTGGGGGAAGGAGGAGTGGCAGGAGTGCGCGCATGTTAATACATATTTCATGGCCAGCCGGTACGTATATGCCTATGCATGTGGCCAGGGCCATATAACAGGACATGAATGTTAGCCGGCATTTTGGCTTTTAATTTAATTAAAATGCCTGCCCCGTTTCAATATGCAAAGCGTTGAGAGAATTTTCCCAGTGGATTTTCGCCGCTTGTCCCGGAATTTGGCAGCGATTTACCGTCTAATTTGTGTGGCAACATTTTAATGGAGAGCAGCATAAAAACAATTATTCCTATACCCCCCGCCCCCATCCACCAAAATTCCCGAGTACTAGCACGAGATTGTACATTCATACATATAAGCCATATGTCTCTATTACGTTCTGTCCGAGGATGAGGAATCGCAATGGTGTGACCTGTTCTAGATATTTATGTGATAGTTTTCTCGCTGAAATGAAACAACTAATTTGCTAGTCAATGGAAAATGAATTGAGAAACACAGGCGGTCTAGCTATGCACCAATATTCGAATATATTTAAAGGTTGAAAAGGTTTTTAAAGCAGTTGGTTTAAGAAAAGATATCACTTGTATTATTTACCACTGAATGGAGTTCATATGAAAACCAGAAAAGAAGCAATTTTTCGAGAAAATATATCTGGCTTTCGCATCCTGGAGATTCTCCTGGTTTCGAATATGGTTTCGGTTTCAGTTTACGGTTACTGCCACTGGCTTGATGACACTTCACTTGAGCATTTCAATTGAGTGCGGAATTGTTTTTCGAGGGCATGCTGGGGGCACAGCCGGAGATGTGTGACACTGACAGCCGCCTTTGACTTTAAGCCAAACAAGCTCTGCAAGTCCAAAGTTGGGTAAATTTTAGTTTGCCATGAGTGGGTGGGTATGCCGAGGAAGAGCCGAGGGCTGGAATGCCCTCGAATGGCCTGCGGTCCTCACTCAATTTGTGTAATTTGCCAGACAACAGCAGCAGGGTAGCCAGAAAATGGATCGAAACTATGTTAAACGTATGCCAGTCGCCGCCCAGCCATTCTCCACCGGAGGTCTGACTCGGAGAAACGAGCAGGATGGATGGAAAATGAAGAGATGACAGATTTTTGCGGCTGCCTGGCGATGTCAAGCGACATTTAGTGTTGCATAAAGCCTTGTGCTAGTGTTGATAATATCCCAAATTTCACCTGCCGGGTGGTCCCCTGTTGTGTCTGGGAGTGTGGAAGTGCAAATGGCGCCTAGGTAGGAGTGGGATTGGGATTGGGCGTGGGCCGCATCACATAGTTCCCTCTACTTTTGTTCCAACGGATACTTGCGGTCCAACTTCCACTTGAGCCGCATGCCAAACTATTCTAAAGAAACGAGTTCGTGCACAACATCCAGCAGGACGCAGGACCCCCAGGACCGCAGCGAAAATGGCTACACAACTTTGGGCCTAAACCAGCTACCGCTCCGCTGCTACCATGCTTGAACTCAAGAGCAGCCTGCGTTTCGAATGAGTAGATTTTGTGAAACACAAGTTTATGAATGCCAAGAGGCTGACCCGTATCAAGCCGAATAATTGTCACTCTTTGAGATTATATGTACATATCCATATGCATATACCATATACACTATATCGGTGTCTGATCTGCAAAAAGTGAGCAGATCCTCACTTCATTGAGGTTATACCTTAATAATGCCTTTGATGACACGCATATGCTATCCGAAATGAAGCTTTTTTTACTAGCCTAACCGTACCTTAAATACTTCTAATGTGTCATAACCCAACACAGATCGTTTCTTTACGTTTTATCATTAGAATAAGACCCCTATTTCTTTGTAGAGAATGAACATTTGCTAAAATATTTTCGGCAAATAGTTTACAGCTCTCTCTCTCACTCCCTCTCCCTCTCTACGGCTACATATCTTTATCTCTCTCTCTCTCTCTCTCTGTTCATCATAGCAGTTGAAAAGTTTTTCTTTTTCCCATGGATTTGGTCGGGGCTGGAACCAGAAACAAAGAGACTGAAACCGAAACGGAGCCAAGTTTCCAGTGCATAAGCAGCTGTCTGAAAAGGGCCTCCGGCTACATTACGTAATCCAGAGTGGGTGAAAGCAGAAACAGCAGAAGCAGAAGGAGCAGCAGCCAATTACCGCCTACATGAGAGACCGAAAAATGCGAACACATTTGCCGCAGGCTCTACTATTCCGGCATATGGCACTGGCACTGGCATTGGCGAACGTGTGGCGGCCATAATCCAGGCGAAAATAGACAAGAAAATCCGTCAGTAAACTCCACAAGCTGGAAGCCGGAATCACCCAAGGAACTCCTCTACTACGCCGCGTATGTGGCCTTATCTGTGGGATACGTTTTGAGGTCGTCTGCCGGTCTACCGGCTTGCTTGTCCCTATTTGCAGATGCATTATGTGGGATTTGGTCTCTGCATTCGCATAAAATATCAACTTGCCGAAACCAAGCATGTACCTTTTACCAACTGGCCCAACTTTTTCAATTTCAATTTTCCCCTTAAAAAAAAAATACAAAAACAAAAAATAAATGAATTTTCGCAACAAAGTTCGTTCGTTCCGGGAAAAAAAATAAATCTATATTGAAAAATATGAGCAAGAACTTCCATCACCATCTACGTATCTTTTTGGCCAAGTTCCTTCCTTTGGTCGTCTCCGAGTCCGAGTCAGGGTTTCGGGTCAACTGACTTTGACTAAATCTAATTACATTCAGAAAGAGCCAAGAAATCAATTGCAATGTTATGACATTAGAGGAGGTCACACGGGGAGACGGCACTCCGCCGTACTGCCGGCCAGAGTCGAAAGTTTTCTGCTTATTTTAGCCAAAGTTCTGCGACTGAAACTATCACCAAAGCCAATGCGGAGGGTGGCTTGGGACAACGGTGCGACAGAGCTCTCTCCGGGATAATGGTTGATAATAAGTCCAGCCAGATTTTGTGTGGGTTTGCCTTAACGTTTTTTATTTGATTTGTGGGATAGATTTTTGATGCTTGAAATATGCACGAGTGACCCCATTCACACGATTCTTAGATGTTAAGGGACAGAAGAAATTTTGTCGCTAATCACAGTTAAAAATACACTTTCCTTTCACCAGGCTTCAACTAATAACAGCAAAGATTTGGACCTTCTTCAGAGTCATCTTTGGAACCAATACCACAACGATCCACCCATTCGGCGATTGTACTTGCCCTCTCATTAGCATCTGCACATAAGGATTCCCTTATGTAGTGAGTTTAGAAGTAGATGCCGTCGCCAATCATAACGATTTCGATATTTTTCGACAATGAGCCCACAAATCCCTGGCACTCAGATGACTTTTGTGGGAATCTATGAGTACGCGCATGTGGAGCCGCCATCGCATCGAATGGTGGAATAAATCTAAGCCATAACCCAGATGCAGATATCTGTGTGTGCATCGCCACGTGGTTATGTGCATATGTAGGTTGAATTGCCGCACATATTTTATAAAAAGAAGAAGGGCACTTGGAAATTGGGAAAGCATGTATTATATATCATTTGATGCCCTTTTTGGCAGCTTTGGGTTCTAGTGTTCTGAGCTGCGCTTAAACCCGTAAGATTTGTGGGGGAACTCATTGTATTCATGTAGGACTCTAGTTTATACATATATTCGGAAATTCTTTAAACTGTGCAAATGTTGCATAGCTCTTTCTTGGATTTCTATGACCATTACGATCGATTGCCATACATATATGTACATACATATCTGGGTTTTGAGAGTCATCGAGATCCTTTATAGTTTATAGAGTATTGAAAGCTTCGTTTCGTTTCTTTCCTCTTTATTTTCTGTGTGTTTTTTTCGGAGTTCTCCCTGTTTTCGTTTTGTATAACTTCTTTTAGTCAAAGAAATTTATGGGACTCACTTTGCCTTTCAGCCGGAGGCGGTCTTCCAACTGCAGCTGCTTTTGGCCTTAGCTCCAGCTCCAGCTTCAGTTCCAGCTTCAGTCTCATCTCTGGCTTTGGCTGTTACTCTGGCTTGGCTTTGGCCTTCTTGGGTATCTTAGCCTGGCAAACGTCATATGAATACGAATATGTATTTTCGCGCGCGATTGTCGCAATTGCGGGGGGGCTGTTCTGCCCTGTCCCATGCCACATAGTGTCACATCTCTAGCAACTTATATTTCCATACGGATTTGTTTGTGTTTTTCCACAATTTTTTTGCATTTTGGAGCACAGCTAACACAATTTGTGTGTGCCTGATCTTATGATAGCCCAGTCTACGTCTCCATCTACGAGTGTGTTCAAGGGTGCACCCCACCCGTACTCGTACGTTCTCCGCCCCTGGCCTTCTGCCTGCTGCCACTAACTACAAGCTGACTGTCGCTATAATTTTCCAAAAGGATTTACAATGCTAAAATTACTTCCTAAGCCATCCGACCATGTCGTCGTTTCGTATGAGGAGCTGCACTGCTCTGCGTCTGGGTCTGGGAAGCATGGGTGGCGAGGCGACCAGCTGCCAAGTCGCCAAATGGCAAAATTCGCGAGGCCCTCCATCTTTTTCCTTAGCTCTCAACTAAGCGCAAATCCTCGATGAAACCGCTCAAAGCTCCCCCAAGCGATGGCTGCGTGAGTCCCGCACCTGCTGACTCACGGCCCTATCACGATTCATTCTAAAGAAGACTTAGACTCAATTAAACACTTTATCCTTTCTGGAATGAAGTGATCAGCGAACCAGATCTAGGAGTCGCCCAATAACTGGTGAACAGCATCTTGAGCAGATACCTAAGTCTCTATGGGATCCCTCTTCTTCTCAGATAGAACTCATGCTCATTCCTTGCTTTTTCGTGATCCTTGTGATTATTTGACGAATTCCAGCTCCAGTTCCTGTCTGGAAAGTTCCACGAAAAGCAGGATCACCTCACGCTCTCCTCCCTGGAGACGCTATGGGCTCGAAACTTATTTGTCCTTCCCTCTGGGCCAACATGCCAATGTCCTGGCTCCATTTTTCTCCACCAATATCTCTCTCTTTTCCTCTGTGTCTCTATTTCCACTTCTTTCTTTCTCTTTCTTTTTGAGCTTCTCTTTTCCTTCATTCTTTCTGGCTTGCTTTTTTTGGGCATGTTGTCATCCTTAGGCTTTTGGCGTTGTTCAACTTTCGCCAGACACCCCCACATCGAAATGGCAGATGCTGTCAGTGGCGCCTCTCACTTACCCCTTACCCCTTGCCTTTTACCTCCTCCCGCTGTGTGTGTGTGTGGCTCGTCTTATAGCCCTTTGCGAGGAGGCAGGATTGCGTCCTCTAAGTCATTCTGTCGCTGCCTTTTTGAACTTTAATATACTGCAACATTCATGTGTTTGTGCAAGCGACACTCATTCTTTCTCTGTCTCAATCGCTGTAGATGTCTCTTTCCCTCTCTCTCTCTCCCTCTCTCTTTCTCGGACTGACTACATTTTTGCCTCACTCCTTGTGGGGACTTTCATATGTGCTGATATCCTGTGCGTCTGCTAAGGACAGACGCCAGCTCAATTTTACAAAAGGCGTTGATGTAAGCACACACACACACAACCACACGCACAAAATGGTGAAGTGGAAAAAGAGAAGCACAAAAGAGGACCCTGGTAGTTGCAATAGTAATTCCATTTATAATTTACTGTCGTCGATTTATAAATGAGCCTAAGCCATCAACGTTTCGCCAGCACGAGGAGCCAGGCAGTCAGGCAGCCAGGCAGCCAGCAGCCTCCACCTCCGCCTTTATCGTGTGCCTCTGCCTGTGCCTGAGATGCAGGGGCTTGGGGGCGACGCTGGCATGTGCTTAACATAATTTTAGGCGCATTTGTGGCATTAACATGAACGCATTTGCATATGAGAGTGTCTCCCCCCGTTTGTGTATGTGTGTGCCGTACACTGGACAAAAAACTCAGACGATAACCTTTTTTAGACCAGACCGAACAGAATATGAGCACATTTAGGACACGTTTCTTTGATGGAAATTGCAAAACCACTTTTCGTAGAGTTCTGCCGCTCACAACAGTACAGCTTAAGAAAATTTGTCATCCTTCTCTCTGTCCACATTACTTGGATCCTCTGATCTTGCCCTGTAGTTATTTCTATTTGTTGCGGAATTTCGTGGCAGTGCAGAGCAATCCCGACTGTCGCATTAGGGGCTACAGGTGCGGCTGGCGAGGCAAGCTTTTAAGCTGACCCAAGCCCTTGGTCCTCACCTGTAGTCTGCCATTTGTATGTGTCTAATCGGGCCACAGGCCACATGCCACATGCCGCACACGCTTATTACAATTTTATAAAGTGCCGACGACCAAAACCAGAAAGCAACCTAAAATCTCAGATTAATGATATGTAGTATGTTGTAAAGTTGTCCCTTGTTCTCGGACACTTGAAGCTTATGAAAGGAAACCCTTCAGAAGAGTGTCTCTGATGGAGGCTGGCGGAAGAGGATGATTGAATGATGTTCTATTGCGTCTTCATTCGTTTGAGAGACTCCAGCACCACAATGCTAGAATCACGCCTTTGAAGGCGAGATCTGTCTGTTAATGACAGATACAGATACAGAGGCATCCTTATTATCGTTGAATCGAATCACAAATCACAGCTTCTTTAAGTTTTATATTTAGAGTACAATTTAGGTTAATATCAATCGTTGATGATTTGAAATTTTAATTAAAAGCGATTTTACCTGGATTTTGGATATTCGGCAACTTAAGGAGAAGGTAAAAGTAAAAATGTATAAATAATAATTTAAAATTATACATAATAATTATTTTTGAGCAAAAATATATACTTTATACTTTATAATATATAACTAAATAATAATGACTATATTCTGATTTTAAATTGATATCTTTCCATACTAATTGAGCTAGATAGATATAGATATATTGCATAGATATATCAAACATGTTTTTGTGTTAAAAAAAATATTTATTTTTATTAAAATATGGTTGAAAATGCCATTTTATTGGACATTACCCCCATTTCTATACCCGCTTCTTGGGAAGTTTAGGGATATATTAGTTTTGTGGTGGATGTGGGTAATACGAAAAAGAAAGCGTTTACTACCGAATAAAGTATCTATTCCTGATAAAAATTTTTCCTCAAAGCCTCATTTACATATTGAACTACCTAAAAACAATCTGAGAAAATTTTCTCAATATCGGCTAATGGAATTTTCGTAACATTTATAAAGCCAAGAAATTTGTTCCCATGCGACAGAAGCTTAAATTAAATTTAAAAAAAACTACAAACCATAAACTTAAAAAACTTAAACTTAAACCAAACTTAAAATTATAACCATGTTAAAAAGTCATAAGTGCATAACATTAATCTGAAATTCGCATCAATATATCGCCTCAACTTTCGCTGAAATCTGAGTTTAAATTGCTTGCCGCGAAAACCTCTTCTATATTTGTCCCGTGTGAATACCTTGGTTTTTTGCAAATATCTCGAAAACGAACAGTAGCCCAAAATCGCCCTTAGCACCAGATATGTATAGGGCAATTCAAGTGGGTAATCATAACGGTAAAACAATTTTGAAAATCGGTTTTATTTTGACATTTTTACAACTTGAAATGCGTACGAACGTATAGTTTGACATCAGAGAAATGCCCATACATATGTAAATTCTTACATACAGTCGATAAAGCTACATCCGTCCATCTATCTATCTCAAACAGCCGCTAGATCTTAGACTCTGTAGGTGCTATAGCAACCATATCTAGCAGATCAGATGTGATCATTTTTATAGTCCTCAGCCACGCGCTTACTCATTGTCTCTCTCTAACGCTCTTCCTCGTGCAGTCTTATATACTGACTGAGCACCGAGTATAAGTTAGATCAGCGGCCCTTGCCGCGGCTCACAACTTTCTTGCTGGTTATACGCGGTACTCGAAGAGTATAGGGGTATATTAGATTTGTGGTGATAACGGTTGTGTGTAACGCCCAGAAGGAAGCGTTTCCGACCCCATAAAGTATATATATTCTTGATCAGCATCAATAGCCGAGTCGATATAGCCATGTCTGTCTGTCCGTCCGTCCGTCCCTCCGTCTGTCCGTCTTCATTTGCGCCTATATCTCAGAGACTATAAAAGCTAGAGCAACCAAATTTTGTATCCAGTCTCCTGTGTGATCACACTACTCCAAATGTGTTGCAAAAATTCGCCCCACCCCTTTCCGCCCTCACAAAAGACGAAAGTCTGTGGCATACACAACTTTGAAGATACTAGAAAACTAAAAACGCAGAATCATAGAGAATCATTCTATCAGAGTGTTGAATCTGGATCAGATCGGATCATTAACATAGCCCCAATGTGGAAAACTATTTCGAAAGTTATCGTTCCCTCTCGCTCTCTCTCACACGCGACCCTGTCTGCCTTGCCTATTCGTCGAAATGAGCGCCTAGATCTCAGAGACTATAAAAGCTAGAGCAACCAAACTTTCTATCCAAGCTCCTGTGATATCACTTCAATACAAGTGTATTTCAAAATTTTGCCACGCCCCTTTCCGCCCCACAAAGGACGAAAATCTGTGGAATCCACAATTTTTAAGAAAAATTAAAACCAAAAACGCAGAATCATGGAAAATTACCATATCTATTGCCGAATATGGATCAGGTCGGATCAATATTATGGCCAGAAGAAACAAATTGAATTTCAGTGGCTACGCAACGCCTGCCAAGCGCTTACTCATTCCCTCTCTCTTTCGTACACACGTGTACGTCTCGAATATGTAGTTATACATGTCATGTAGAAATTTAGAAGCAGATGTAAAAAGCATATGTAAACAAAAATGGAAACATGTATAAAAATTCCAAAAATGGTTTGACTGTATTTTTTGAAATATTCTTTTTTGGCCAAAATTTAATTCGTCCCTTTTAAACATATAATAAATTGCATAAATCTTAAGCTCATATACAGTGGCTCAAAGCCAAAACAATGCAGTGTCAAATAAAAAGTTAAATTGGCTGCCATAAAGTTATTTATTACACATTATTTTTCAAAAATTCCAATGACCGAAGATAGGTATATACATTAGGTACCAAAACCAATATTTTACCCTTAAATACTGGGTTTTCCCCACCTGTTAGATCGTATTAAAACTTAAACTTAAACTTTTTATTTGACACTGCAATGTTTTGACTTTGAGTCACTGTATGTATGTATATACTGACTGAGTACCGGGTATAAAGTAGAGCCGCGGCCTTTGCCGCGGCTCACAACGTTCCCCCTCGTTTCTATTGGAGTTATTACAGAATTAAATAAATATTAATAGTTTATCCAAATTCATTTAAAGTCAACAAAGAATATACTTAAACTTAAAATTTAAAAATATTGCTGGACATTGATAGGTTATCCCTACAGTGGGCCATATAAATATTTGATTCTGCTGTGCGACAATTCTAAGTGGATTATTTCCTTAGTTACAAGAATATAAAAAACCATTAATTAAGGTCTGTGATTAGATCTAATCTAAGCGGCCGTAGCTATCCATCCACCCATTTCCTTCCTCCGGACCACGTCTTAAAGAGCAGTACGGATTGAAAACCGAAATGTAGCCATAATGGTTCTTTCTGCCATCCCACATCTGCATAGATATATGGTAAGAGTATGTTTTAAGCATATGCACAAAGCTTTTTGTAATTTGTTATGTGCCACGATGACTGCGAAATGAAGACGTCTGCCACTAACCAGCATACAGTCTCCAGTCAGAGCTGCAGTTTCCCCCAAAACTTATAAAATTATGATACCCAGAAAGCAACAAATTTTAATTGCAAGAAAATTTTCGTAGTTCCTGCACACACACACAAATAAGCGTAGAAGGAGGAGCAGCAGCAGCACCACATGCATGGCGCTGAGACTTATCGTAGATACAAATGTATCTAAAGTAGCGCTAACCAGGCAGAGCAGCCAATGCCTCATCCTTCTGGCGAGACCAGAAAGAGGACAAAACGTTCTAAAACTCGCTAAAGTTTTGTCGGTGGGGATGGATGCTGTGAAACTGTAACTGTTACGGGAACTTCCTCTCCCCGACTATCTGTCTGCGTATCTGCATTAGTATATCTCTCTCTCTCTCTCTCTCTCTCCAGTCTGTCTGTGTGCATATCTGTATCTGTGCGTCTGTCTCTCTCTCTTTGTGTATGTGTGTGTGTTTGCATTATAAATTTATTTAGCAAAAGCGCGTAAAGCGCATAAATTGCTGGAAGCACAAGCTGCGCGAGGGCTGTGTGCCACCCCCCAAAACGTAGAGCAGCAGCCAGCAGCAACCGGAAGCAGTAGGAGCAGCAGCAGGAGGCAGCCATTTCCATGAATGCAACCGTGTGCGCTCAGTGTTGGTGTTTGTGTGTGAAAAATTGAAATTTATTGTTATTGTAAGCTCCATACAGAAGCACACGAAAACAGGGATGTGTTTGGATGTGGGGCAGTAGCTGCCGCTTGGGTGGTTGCACCTTGTGGTATTTGCTGTTGAATCACTCGCCTCGCCGACAAAATAATAATGTAATAATACTTTTTCCAACTCGTTAACACATGAAACGTGTGCACCACACACGCAGGCATATACTTCTCACCTTTTCCCCCACTCGGACTCGGGGAAGAGAGCAGGACCTCCTTCTTCTTCGTAGTGGGAATTAATGATGCGGAACTGGCTAAAAGAAATTCTTGAAATTAAGGTGGACCTTTAGTTCAATGTAGCAGTTAAATAGCGATTTTGATCGAAGATCGATCAAAGAGATGGTGGAGAAGTTTTTATAGGCTAGGTTTGGTCCTCTGCTGTTAGGATCACAAGAAACCCGTCACATTTAGGCCGGTTTCGGATTTGGATCTTTATTTCTTCTCCCTTGTGGCATACGATGTCAACAGTTATCCCATCCGAATGCTCTTATGAAGTTGCTATCTTTCTAGGACTTCCTCTTCATCCTCCTCCCTCCTTACCTTAATTTCTCATCCACTAATGCATAGTAGCCGGGTTACATATAATCTTTTTGACTGCTATGTTCCATAGAAGAGGAGCCAGGACACCACCTTGCAGGGTGCCTGTGCATGTGAGCAATTCATCGATGACAATCACCAAGTGACTGTCCACCCCCAGTCAGTCAGGGCTACCGCAATGGCCTCCGGTTGTACGTTGTTGAAGGCCGTCCAATATCGAGAAAAGCTATAAGGAAGTATTCTTTGATATGCAGAGATTTCTCTACCACTGAATTACTCCATGAAGTGCCGTTTCCGTGGATTTTCCTTTCCGGTAGCCATGTTGTGCGCCTGACAACATCTGAGGATTTATAGCTATCCTCAGTTGGAGCCCAAACAGACTCTCAAAGGTTGGACGAAGAAATGATGATATACTCGGTCTAAAGTCTTTCCCAGTTTTGGGGATGAAGACTATTTTTGCCTGAAGCCAAGCGTCGGGTATTTTCCCCACTACCAGTATCTTCCTGGAAATACATTGCAGCCAATTTATGGCTATACCTCAGGCCTGGGGATTTCAACAGTCTAAAGCTATTTACTGCCCGGCCTATATCGCACCTCTCGCTGGCTAGCTCGCGAACGAGGTCACTCGACTCGAGAGCTACAATCAGCTTATACTCCTTCGTCGCTAATCTGCAGACCTTGTTTGTTTAATTATTATAAAATATAAATCGTAGTGCTACAAAGTTGTTTCTTATGATTAACGCACTTGTCACTGCGTTTCCTACTATCCAAATAGTTTCCTATTTCCGGCTCCAGCTCGTCGTCGAGTGCTTCTAAATAGAGACAGAACCCCAAACGCTCGCCTTCGGTCTCCATGGCAATTTGCTCCAGTCCACTGCGACGAGCCTAGCCTCTGCGTAGGCCCCTCCGATCTGCGTTACTATTGATTTGTACAGCAGCACGGAGGGAATCACTTTGATGTTCCCCTGGAACCCCATGTCCCAGCTGAAACTTTAAGGACAACTTATGGTATAGCTGCCATAGAACCAATGGCCAAATATCGTATGTATTTGAGCTCAAGTCAAGTCACCTCTAAACGTTGTCGAATCGGGCTTTTACTGTTGAACACAAACCAGAAAAAGCCCCAAAATACGGAATGCGTCTTTCGCTCTTGCTACCTGTAACGCCAGAGTGCTTTGTCTATGGACGTTTTTGATTTTAACGCCAGCTATTGCAGTGCTCTGCTGTCCTCTGTCCCCTCTTCCTCTCTTCCCTGTACTCTGTCCGCTGCGGGACTCTGTCCGCCCCTGGATAGCTCTCTCTCTCCTGCTTTCCTGGCCACCGCACCTGCTGCTTCCAATATTGTTTTACCGCCATTGTCGTCGTTGTTGAGCAAAAAACACAAGAAATCCATTTGGGGAAACGCTCAAATCACGCTTGAGCATAGAGAGAGAGAGAGAGAGAGAAACAGAGAGGGGCAAGAAAAATAATTGAAATCAATTTATGCCAATAATTTATTGGCATAAATTGCTTTAATTAAATGAAAAGGAATCCCCCAGGAATTATTAAATCAATCAAAGAAGGACCCTTCGCAGTAGACAAACGAATGAATTCGAATGAATTTTCTGCAGCGCCAATTTTTTTTTAATAACAAAAAATTTATAGTTACGCAATCAATCTATATTCAAGGAAGAAGGGAGAAAGAACTTTGCTCCAAGGATGTGAGATCCTCTTCAGCAGTCTGGAGCTCGGCAATCGATTTGTCTGTCTGTTGTATTTGGGCCGCTAGCGACTTTGATATTTCCTGGTTATCGAGCACCTGTTGTCCATTGGAGGGTGACTCCTCGATGATGTTACACCTCTCCTGTGGAGAGGAGGGTCTTTAATGAATGCTCCGAATGGTGCGAATGGGCAACCCACCTTGTATAGCTGGAGGAAGGTAACCTTTAGAGGGGGATTTCCCATGTCATGATGGAACTGGCACAATGCCTTCAATTGAGTGTCATTGGGGTCCGGTGGGTAGCCGTGCTCCTTTCGCCAGCGAGCGCAGTCGTCAGGTGTGCACTTGTTCTTTGCCAAAAAGTCCTCAAATTCATCGTTGCAGCTGGGGGACTGGGAGATATCGAAGCTTACCAACGATTCGAGCAATTCGTCAAAGGCCAGCGACGGCTCTTGCACATTTCCCTCTCTTCGGAGACGACTGGGCAATGCTGATTCAGGCCTGCTCGCCTGCACGTCCCACAACCAGTCGTTCGTCGACTGCCTGTACCGCGGAATGGTCGCTGGGCTGCTTAGGCCACTGATCAACGGCGAGTTGGTGGGGGATGTGGTTGGACTGTCTGTGAACGTTATGTATACGTTCGATACATTTTCGGTATCCTCATCGGTGTCGGTGCCTTCAAAGGCCTCTCGCAGTATTTCTTGGAACCAGTCGATCTCATCGCTGGACGATCGCCAGTCGATCTCATCGCTGGACGACATTGGCAGGTCATCGGACGTCTCATCGAAGGGGATATTGCTCGGGTGATCGCGTTGCGGGTCCCACAGCGGCTCCCACAGCTTGGTCAGGTCCTTCTCCTTGGAGCGCAACAGGTCTCGATCCTTGTGGGCCAGGGAGATCGCAAAGCTGAGAAAATCCTTGGACGACAGGTCGATATTGTGGGATGACGTGGGATTACGGACATGGTAGGGGCAGTTCTCATCGGAGATCCACTCGCGTGGTGTCTCCATGTGGAGATTAAAGGCCTGGATGAGAGCCATAAGCACCTGGCGATTATCGACCTGACGGCACAGATTGGCCACTCTTACGGCCTTGTTGACACGCTCCCAGACTCCGGGGCAGTAGGCAAAGGCCCGTAAGATAATGGGATCGCCCCTCACATGGAAACACTCTACGCGCATGCCTCTTCGCGCCGCAAACAGGCAGTACCACATCTCCATTAGCTTCGGTCGGGGCATACGCGTGAAACGCACGCATTCCATCAGGCGGGGCAGAGCGGACAGTCGCTCCTCGGGATCGATGCACATCCAACGGAGGGCACCGTAGAACACCTCAAGTTCTGAATTGACGCCGATTGAGTCCTGCTCCAACAGAGTGCAGATGTCCTCCAGCGGCATTTCCGTGTACTCCTGGCTGCCGACCATCGTCAGGTAGTATTTGCCCACACGCTTCAGCATCAGCTGGCAGATGCTCCCCATGTTGCCGTACTGCTGCGCTCGCACGTACACCATCAGGGCCCTGCGCTCCTTGAAGTGGGGCGAGCAGAGGTAGCGGCTGCACAGCACCTCCAGGTCGCGCATGTCCAGATGCTGGGCGGTGTGCAGCAGGTCCACGATCTGGTTGGGCTCACTGTGCTCGCCTTGCACGCTAGAGTCCAGAGGCTCCTGGAGTCGCATCCAGGCGTAAGCGGCCCGAAAGCCGATCGGCGTCAGCTCCGGCAGGCTGTATTCCTCCCGTGACTGGCGTCTGAAGAAGACGCTGTGGCGGTTCAGCAGCGCACCAATGCACCAGAAGGTGGCCGGCCCGACCTTCACACACACGGTGGCTCCCAGATTGCCCTTTAGCATCCGCGTCCAGTCCTCATCAGAGCTGCACTCGAAGGGCCGGGCGCTACGCACATTGATCGTCAGGAAGCGGGCATCCGACCAGGGCATCTCTTCGACCAGGGTCTCCCTCAGCTGCTGGCGCCGCTTGTCCCGCTCGTCCAGGCGGGTCAGATACTCCGCCTCTGTCTCGCACCCCAACATCTGCTCGTCCATCTCGCGCTCTGCATCTTGCTGGCCATGTACTATAGCGTACCAGTCGCGCTGGTCGAAGGGGGTCTCCTCCTCCACCTCCTGCTGCTTCTCCTCCTGGGACGACTCTTCGAGTGAGTCCTGGGACTGGGCCTCTTCGGCCTCTGGCTTGGGCTCCTTTGCTTCCATGTCTATTACTTTATCTAGGAGCGGAACTCAAATTAGTTTCCAGCGATCGCAACGGGATTGGGGTTTGCGGATTGGGTACTGAAATTGGTTTCGAGCCACTTGCTGGCATTTTCAATTACAATTCAAGAGCGAGACAATTAATATCCGGGCCAAGACCACGGACAGTGTATGAGAGCAAATCGTTTCACTTCCGTCGAATTAAAAACACACGCCCGAGGGCATGCGTGTTTTTTATTTGTGCGCGTCGCGAAGGGTTGGTGGTTGGAGGTGTGTTATAGTACTCTTACCCTATTTAAAAATCCAACGAAAATATAGTAGTGAATTATCCCAAAAATATACTGCGCTCTACTTGAATATTTTTGAGTCTATCCTGAGAGGATAAAAGGTTAAAGGAAAAGCAAAAGCATCTATCTGCCTTACAAATCATATATATACATATATGTATGTGTATATATATATATATCTGAAGCATTGTCTCTAGATCATTCCAGCCACAATAAGTGGGGACGCATGAGGCATTTTTCAGCCAATTTTTCGCTTTAAAATCAATGGAATTGAAGCGCATTCCGGATTCAGGCTGGCCGTTTCTGGCAATTCATCCCTGCGCGTGATGGCACTTAGTGATTGATTTCTCATTCCAATCCAATCCATCCACCACAAATCCAATCACTCGCCCTTTGGGCCCCCGCTAATGGAATTTTAACACAAATTAGCTGTATTGCTTAAATGCCAGCCCGTAATTTGGTAATGCCAAGTGCCAGATACAGGAGGCAGGAACCAGCCAGCCAGCCAGCCAGCAAGAAGCTGGACCAGAAGCAGAGCCAGAAACCAAGCCAGAGGCATTTCGGTAATTACGACAAAAGTTGCGATGGACTCTCACCGCAAAAGCAATTTATTTGGCCAGCGGCATGGCATGGCATTCGGTCCTTCACCGAATGTTTTCCCAAGCCTGATCTCTCGCTTTCTCTTTCTGTCCTCGCTCTCTGGTAAGTCACATTCAATACATTCTTGTCCTTGCAATAAAACCAAATCTACAGCAACAAGTGCCTGCTGCTGCCGAAATGAAATCATTTAACCTCGGGGGCCACGCAGAAGCCAAAAATGGAACCCAATCGGAGGAGCGGAGAGCCACAAACGAAACGAGAACGAGCGAAACCAAACGAAACGAAATAATATTGAACATGATTTATGCCATTTCACATCGGGCTTAAGAAAAATATTAGCAAAAACCTGCGGCCAAAACCAATTCAATTTGTGGACAAAGAAGGAGCAGTAGTGGGAGGAGTACGCATGGCCAGAGGAACCAATAAAGTTTCGGAGAGGAAAGAATGATATGAGATGATGCAAGGCAGCAGGGAAAGGGTAGATTGGAAAGAGCTCTAAAGGATAGAAGAAGAAAGCATAAGCATAGAAAAGTTGAAAAGAGTGGTTAAAATATGAGAGTTAAGAATGGGTTGTACATATGTATATCTGTATAAATATAATGGATAGATGCACATTGTGCAATGGAATAACGAATACTATTTTGGGATCATTGGAAATCATTGGGTGAATAGGAGATCTCTACTTAAATATGTAAAAAACAAAAGACAAATGAAAAATTATGTTAATTTTCTGGAAGGCATGAAGGAACCGAAAACTCCAGCTCCAAATGCCGCCTGCCGGCTTGCTCCTGGCGCCTGGTTACTGACTCCTGGCGAGCACGCTCCGAAAGCAATATGGAAAAATCTCATAAACCCAAAGGGTTTCCAGGCATTCCGGCACGTTGGCAATTTATTTGGCGTAGCTCCTACTGCTTCTTCCACTACTTCTCGTCTGCAGGAGCAGGGGCAGTGGCAGGGCAAGGGACATGGGCAACTATTTAAAAGAACACACAATAGGAGGAACAGTACGGTAAGGGAAGGCAGACCGAAGCACAGGCGATTTGGGGCACGGTGGAGTCCGTGATTAATGCCCGTCGTGGGCTTTTGTGCCTTCGTGTGCAAATTTCGTGTAATCTACTTTAAAGCCCGAGCATTGCATAATTTGAGGCAAGAACCGAGACCTGGCCTCACAGCTCTCCCACTCCCGCTTCGTTTCTCTCTTATGCTCTTATTCCTGTCCCTGAACCACGGATTAGCTGGCCAGCAAGAGCTACAAGGAGCAGGAGCAGAATAGAGAGGCTGCAAGATATAGGAGCAATACGGGATTGGCTCCGAGTGGGTGGTGTGGTTGCAATCTCCCAGGCAACCGCCAGTGCTATGGAGTGTTATTAAAATCATATCTGACAGGCACATTTGTCTTTTGTACTCCTCTGTACCTGTCCCTGTCCCTGTACCTGTACCTGTCCCTCTACCTGTAGCTTGTACCTCCTACCTGGTAGGTGGCCACTGGAAGATGGGCTTAAATTGTGGTTGGGGTATGTTACAGAAGAGCCAAAGCAGTGCTTCAGTTGGAGCCAAGACATAGGTTAAGTGGCGCTTCCGCTATTGCTCCAGATGAAGTCCAGTCGAGGGTTGCAGTGGAACAGTTTACAGGGATACATGATTATGCTAAAGCTAATGTTAAGATTAAGGTTAAGGTTCAGGTGAGATAATTTAATAAGGATAGACTGAACAGAACAGAAACAGAACGTTGATCGTTTAGTGAGAGAAGTATTACCCAAAAGAAAGAAGATCGAAACTCCTTGTGTTTTCCACTAATCGTTTTCCCTTTGCACTGGATAAGTTGACAACAACACTGTGAGACAAATGAAAACTGTGTAATGTAATTGTTAGTCGGGATGGGTTAATCACATCCTCATACATATGATTTGTAGTATGCCCCAAAATCGTTTATAAAAATTAAAAAACCACGATTTTGTGACCATTTGTACTTTTGTAATTTTTACTTGGGAAGCGCAACGGCGATATCCAAAACCATTAAATTATCGAAAAGAGAACTCCCGCACGATCTTTCATACAATTTTGTATCCTTGTCGATACCAAAGCTATTCCTGAAGATATATCGGCATTAAAAGTAACCCTTTAGTCTGTTCTAAAAGTACGCCCCCGGAGGGTCAGATAAATCGGATTTGACGGGCTTCCAAATCGCTGGACTATCGCTGGAAGGGGCATGAGCATAAGTATAAAATTGTCAGGCAGCCGCATAAACATTCCAGCAATATGGTGACCCAACCACAGACTTCCGGTTTACAAATCGCACTCTGAGGGAGAGAAAGAGAGAGAGAGCGAGGAGATATGTGTATATGGGGATAGGGCGAATGTGAGGGAAAGAGAAGGTCTGTCGCGGTCTGTCCTTGTCGTTTGCGTTGTTGTGTTGTGGTGTCGTGTTGCGCGGTTTCCCTATAGTGGTCGTAAACAATTTTTACAGCCCCAACATTTGGTGGCGCTTTGGCAGCCCCCAACCCCGTCTGTGACCACCCGACCGGCCTGTCAGTGGCCTGTGCCATTTTATTTATATTTTTATATTTATTGTGTTTGTATATTTAAAACACAAAATGGCGCACAGCATTTTAGTTAACGCTTAGCGCCATTGCCCCCTCCCATTTCGTTTTCAGCCAAGGACAAGTGGCACTCTATGGAGGCGGGTGGGTGGCATGAGGCAGGCAGAGTACGGGGGCACGGCTGTCGCTGACGCTAAGTAGTCGAAATCCCGTATTTCCCCGCGACTCTCTCTAAAAGGAAGTTTTGTTTGCTTCTTGCTGATTTCATTTGCTGCTCTTTTTCTACTTTTCCTTTCTCGCTGCTCCTCTTCCCTCTCTCTCTCTCTCTCTCTTTTACTCTCTTTTCTTAACTATTCAACCTCCCCCTGCCACCCGCTCTATTCTCTGTTTCTCTGGAGAAAACTTTGGCGCATTTATTTGCGTAAATGGCAGGCAGGCCCGCCAATCTTGTTGCATACTTTTTAGGGCAGCAGCCATTCCGTCCTCATTCCCACACTCCCGCAACGTCCCAGTCCTGCCTCCAAAAAAGCGTTAATTTATGCATGTCACTGACAGCCAAATCGGACCATGAACGTTGCTGGTGCACGGAGGACCATACAGATAAGGTTAAGCTGTGTAAACCGATTAACCAGGAAACAACCTGCTCACTGCTCAATGGTAACATCTTTGCCGAGAAGTGGTCCATTGAATCAGTTATTTGATTCCCCAAAAGCGACGAATGAATTTTATAAACTACCAATATACAAATGCTCAACAGTTTGTGGAATAATGAAGCTTAGGAAGAAGGGTCAACAACTCTTTAACTATATTTCTTTACTCCTGATTATTTCTGATGCTATATGTATGTATGTATGTATTATTTGCCTGATGCCCTGAGCTTCCTTCCGTGTTTGCCTACAGGGTATGTCCATTTCAGAGCCCTAGTCGAATCGACTTGAACATATTGTAGGCCACATCGGATCTATCTGGGTGGGGAGGCAGAAGCCAGTCACGGACCCAAGTGTCAGCGCCGTCTCTCCTGTCGCCTGTCGACTGCCGCCTGTCATTCCATTCCCATTCCCGTTTATTGCTTTGCACAACATTTGCTGGGTAAAAAATAAGGAAATGGGGAAATGTAAATGAAGAAAATGAGTTGCACAGAGCACAGAGTAGACAAAGATAAACAAAAATAGAATTGTCCAATTGCAGGTCCAATGTTCAGCGAAGACGGTCGGCAGGAGGGAGAAGGCGGCAGTAAAATCAATTCGACTCTGCTAAGAAGTTGGCATCGCCATTTCCATTTCCCTCCTCATCGTTGCGAAATTTATTTTCGATTTCTATCTGTTTTCTCTCCCTCTCCGCTCTCCTACCCCACCATCATTGGCCTATCAATGTGGGCCCCCACTCTCTGTTAGTATGTGTGTTGACAGTGGCAATTGCTTGAATAAATAGAGGAGGGAAACGCTGATGCGGATGCCTGAACCTTCTGGGTAAAGTCAACACACGGACAGACAGGGAGAGGGAGCAGTGACTCCCCCCCCCCCCCCCCACACACATACACACACACACACATATGTACATATATACATTCCTATATGGATCCTAAGAACGAATGCATTTCTCATATTTCTCATATTTTCATATGAAATTCCATGCAGCGACAAAGAGAAATGAGCTCCGTGCCAGGCAACCAAACAAATGATGGAAAGAAGCCTGAGACAAAGATGGGAAATGGGGAATGAGAAAAAGCAAAAGAGAGAGGGGTGTGCGACAGTATCACAATATAAAACTAAATAATTGGACACACTTTGGAGTTGTTGTAGAGCCAAAGTCAGGTGGGGAGTCCATCAATATCATGGGATTACAATTAATGGTCAAATATGGTTAATTAAAGGAAAAAGACTTTAAGGTTTTGGATAGATAGAAAGATAGATATGTATATGTATGTAGATATATAAAAATCTAGTAGATATAAGACACTAGGTGACCCCGAAAACCACTTACTGCAGTATTGTATAACTATTTCTGTTGCTCCGAACGATGTCATTGGGAAGCAGGCATTGAATGTGCGAATGCACTTCAGAAACAGGTTGCAATCTGGACCTATGCCGATGATCGCTCTGGTGGTGTCTCCATTTTTAGGTAGTTTCTTATTAATGCTAATATGTCATCACATTCAGTACAGCCGGCACGCTTGGCTGCGTTCCAATTATCTTTGTTGATTTCGTTCATCTCGTGCGTCTTGCTATTGAAATTCACGTAATTTTTACATGCTCACACGCACATTTTCGTTATCTTGTTTTTTCTGCCCTACTGTTTCGCATGTTTCTTTCTTTAATCCTTCGATGGATCAATTGTATTATTCGCTGTAACACACACACACATAAATTTACCAAATTGCAGTTCTTGCTGAAGTCATTATTAGCTGAAAATTGTCAATTAATTAAATAAATAAAGGGACTTCAAAAGTGCAGTGAAAGCTCGTTCCAGGCGTCTTTTATGCCATTCTGTAATAATTAAGCATCTTTAAATTTTCCATCAATGATCAAAAGCCACCCAAGTAAGACCCAATTTTGGGTTTTAGTCCAATTCTTAATCCCTGGAACGGTATGTATTGGCGTATTACCAATAATATAATTATTCAAAAATGATAACAAAAAGAATAATAAATTATAATGGATGGATTTACAGATAACACTATCACCATGATCTACTGTGCAGCCATCCCAGCCATCTTCTCAGCACACACAAAGATCGAATACTCGGTTGATACTCGTGATCCCAGGGACCCCAAGAACCGACCTCAATCGGATCCACTCCGGATGGCATTTGTATCCACAGCGGAGGCCATTAATTGTTCCACCCAAAGCGGATGCGAAATGACATCGGAACTGAGTCTCTTATTGGAAGTGGGGCAGGGACAGGGATTGGGACGGGAACACCCCTTTTGTTTTTTTTACTGTAATCGGATTACGGAATTGTGTTTAATAAACATTCCGTGAATGTTGCTATCCATTCGACGAATCGAATAGCATTCCATGGCATTCAATTATTCAGAGAGTGCTCCGATTATGTGGCCCTCTTGCCCAGCTCTTATTTATTATGCCCATGCCGGAACCCGGAACAATGAAAGTAGCTAAAAATAAAACAAAACGAGAGGGAAGCTGAAAAACGTTGTGAGCCGCGGCAAAGGCCGCGGCTCTACTTTATACCCGGTACTCAGTCAGAATATATGTGATCTTATGATTTATGTAATTTATGTTCGCAAAAGGGAAGAATTCAATTTTGGCCCAAATGGAAAATTTTAAAAAATTAGGTTGAACCCTATGCTAGATTTGTATATATTAAAAGTTATCTGTTTTCATTTTTGTTAACATATAATTTTTACATCAGCTTCTACATTTCCACAAGTACATGTAGAACTACTCATACGAGACGTGGAAGTGTGTGCGAGAGAGAGAGGGAATGAGTAAGCGCTTGGCAGGCGTTGCGTAGCGACTGAAATTAAATTTGTTCCTTCTGGCTGTAATAGTAGTTCGACCTGATCCAGATTTGGCAATCTTATCTTATCTTAAAAATTGTGGATTCCACATATTTTCGTCCTTTGTGGGGGCGGAAGGGGGCGTCTCAAAATTTTGAAATACACTTGTATTGAAGTGATATCACAGGAGCTTGGATAGAAAGTTTGGTTGCTCTAGCTTTGATAGTCTCTGAGATATAGGCGCTAATGAAGACGGACAGACGGACGGACGGACGGACAGACAGACATGGCTATACCGACTCGGCTATTGATGCTGATCAAGAATATATATACTTTATGGGGTCGGAAATGCTTCCTTCTGGGCGTTACACACATCCGTTATCACCACATATGTATCTAATATACCCCTATACTCTTCGAGTACCGGGTATAAAAAAGCCTTTCCCAATATACCCGTAAAATATAACCGAAAATAGCAGAAAAATACAGAAAAATGTAACGAAAATCGAGCTCCAGTGCCGAGGGCAATGGCAGAGACTTTGAATCGATAGTTTTTTTGCGATCAATTTGGCCTTCGAGAAAAAATACGAGATTATTGAAAATACCCAGTACCAAGGGTTTTCAACTCGACAGATGAGAATACTCCTTTTGAGTCCTGAGTGATTCCTATTCTCTTGTTATCCTCAACAGTAAGTGAAAATCGTTCCTTAACTATGATCAATATATTTATGTTATTTGTGTTCTCTTTAATGGAGAGCAGAAGCAGCATGTAGAGTAGCAGAACGCAGAGCAGAGGTTGGAGGAGGGGAAATGGTATAAAGGCGGGAAAATGAGGACTTGCGTCACGCGACGACATATGCAATTATTTTATTTATGTTCGAGCGCCGCGGTGCCGTTACCCCGGAAAGCACACATGCATAATTCACTGCTTACATGCACGTACATACACCTGCCAATATTTGATTTAAACAGACACAGGCAAACACTCGCACATCCTGCACATGTGCGACGAGAAAATCCTTTGGTCGGTGATCACAGATTAAAGCCCGATACTTGTGCATTGTAATGGATAAATAATCCTCCATCTTCTAAGCAGGGAATATAGAAGGGAAGGACGCTATGGGAGTGGAAAGAGAAGAGAAAATCCGTATAGAAATCCATAGATAATTGCTGAAGTCAATAAGGTTTCTGCATATATGACTCCATTAGCCACCAAAATCCTCTAGGTGTTGCCATATTCGTATACCAATCTCCTACCAATACTGCACAACCCGTGTTTCCTGATTCGATTAATTACCCATCAAATTATCAATTTGTGCGAGAACGATCTGGACGCAGGACTTATTTTATAACATCGAAGTTGCGAAAGCAGTGCTTCGATTAGTTATTGATCAACTATTTTCACGGTTGGTCAAAGAGAAGCAGTTTCAGCCAAAATGTATCGCAAACATATGTAGATATTCGAGGTAATACTTCTAGCCAAATTTCCGAATACTAATGAGCGTATTTGCTGTGATCATTCGATAAACAAATCACAGCCTGGAGCGGAGCTGCACGTGATTATTCTACATCACTGCGCCACCACCGCACAGTAGGTCCTACGACCATTTCAGCTCGCTAATAATAAGTTCTGAATGAATAAAGAATATCTATTTACCGATTCATTTCGGAATCCCACATGTCTAATGGATGAAAAGTATCGGTTATTTAGTATACGGATCTAGTTTTTGGTTTATTTTGCAATTTTGACTCGACTTTACAAAAATATATTATGGAATATCGCTGAGTTTCTTTTTTATATCTTCTTTGGTTAATCTTTTTCTCCATTTCGGTACAGGTTGGGTTCTAGCTCTCCACAAGTCGGACAAAATTAGTTTCAGTTTAATTCCACCTGATAGATGCACCCCTAAAACAGTGTTCAACTTCAAGTGCTCATACTCCTAAACGAAAAGTCCAATTTTGAAAACTATCTTGAAAACTCGATTTATTCACGCTTTAAAAATTTCTCCATCAGATTCGTATATTTATATTATCCACAGCACTCGTAAAAGTCTTTGAGTTTTGCCCCCTCTTTTCGGCTAGGGCCCCACGGTGCAGCACCTCTACGCGGACACGCACTCGTCTTGCATTAAGTTTGAATTATAAATTTTTATTTGAACTTCTTTGGCGACGCTTTTCCGCATTTCCCGTGTCCCCGCTTTTCTTTTCCTCTTTGCCGGAGCGTTATTGCTATGCAACGTTCCAGATTGGCGCTGGTATTTATTTAATGGCTCATACCTTTTGCCACAGTATGGCTCTGGCATGGCACGGGTCCCGGAGTGCCACAGCTTGCCTTTAATCTTTGGCCCCAGAACCCCAGAGCCCCAGAAACCAGTTCCCAGTACCGACTCCTGGCCATAACTCACAGGTGCAACTGGCGGCGGTGGTGGGCCAATGAAATGAAATAATGAAAACAATTTCAACGCCCGTGCATTGAACTGCAATGCCATGTCGAAGCCTTGATGGCTGAGGGGGTCGGAGGGGTCCGGGATTGGATCCAGGATTGGTCAAGGATTGGGAGCAGGCGAGGCTAAGGGCTGCGGGAAATGGACATAGGGGCTGCAGGAGAAACAAAGAATAAACAAAACTCTATGGCCAAAGACCTATTAGTTATGCTACATGGGTTTTATGGGTCTTAAGACTTGGGCCACTGCCGGACAGCCCAGACACGAACAGGCACAGAGGCGGAGGCAGAGCCAGAGCCCCGTAAAGAAACCGAATCCAGAACTACACCAGAGGACAGGACATTGACCAAAGTAAATTGAGAAGGAACGTTTGTGGGGTACAGGAAGGTCGTGTGTCGCTTGATCCCTTCGATTAAAATCATCCTCAGGCTAGTCTCTCCGGGCACCCCTTCATTACTTGGACAGTTTATGGCAGTCTCTGATTGCACATAAACCCACCTTTTGACGTTGTTCGGCCCAGTCGAAGGAGAACTTTAACTTATTCTGTTCCCTTCAAGGGATAGACAGAAAAAGAAACGAAACTCAAAGTCACATTTCTTTAATACAAACTATAATTCAGGAAAAATTCATCTGTGTATTAATCATAACAGTAAGCTACGATGTACAATATCAATTATTGAAATCAAGAGAGAGAGAAATCAAAAGAAGTTGTCTTTCCTATGGTCTTGATATACATAAGCATGTACATATGTATGTATGTATGTATGTAGTTGTTGTGCGCTGTCGGGCTTTTCCGACGGCTTTAATAAAACCATAAGAATTAGTACAAGCGCGCATTTTTATAAACTTAAGCAATTTTGCTTTATTCCTGACGATTTCCAATTAAATAATATTCTAGTCGTGCTCCGACTATGCTCGGCCAACAAAGCATAATCTTCGATTAGCTGCTCGCTAAGGGCGAACTACTAAGTGGAGTGAGATGTATGAAAATTAGTATGGTAGAAGTTGCTCCAAATAGTAGTCGTCAATATTATTAAATATATCTATTGGTGTTATTTATATATTACTTAACATATAATCTATGACTATATAATTCTAAAATATTGAAATACAAATTTTAGAAATCAAAAAAAAACTTTCATAGTATCTTAATTCAAATTATTGCATATTTCTTCCGTTAAAATGGAATTCTTAAATAATACTAGTACCTATTATATAAACTCTTTTAAGATCGCCCCTGCAAGTCGACAGCAGGGTTGAGGCCTACTTCAACTTCACCTTGTCCTGCTGCCGCTGCCTTCTTGACTGGTCACGCCCACAACGGAACGGAACGGAACGGAAATGGGCAGAACGGAGCGGAGCACACAAACACGCAAATATACGAAACGAAAGAAAAGTCGAGTAAAAAAGTAACACATTGCTTTCCATTTCCAACACACTTGAACATGCTTCCGCACTTAGGCGTAAGCGAGCGCGCAAGGGAAATGGGGATGGAAAAGGAGATGGGGATGGGGCGGAAGCGGTTGCGGATGTGGATCTGGAAGCTGTGAAGTTGTGTGAGTGACACTCGAGCTGCATTCGTGCCACCAACCAAAAAGCCACCCACCTCCCGACCAATCATCAAGTGTGCACTTCACACGCCTACTAAGGCTCATTTTACTTACTTAGTTTGCGTTTTAGTCCTAATGAAGCCTCCTACTCTCCGCCATGGGGCAGCAGATAGATCCCCCTGTTCGTCCGTTTTTCCATTCTGAGAATGAAAAATGATGAGAATGGTGTATGCCAGCAGCAGGAGGACTGGCATCAGGTGGTCTTCCATAATATGTAATGCTATGTGAACACCCACGTAAATATACTCAATGGATTAAGTATTTTCTTAAAGATAATTTTAGAAGGTACTTCTATAACATTTATATATGATGTACATTCATTCATTTTTATGGAGAAACTTTCTACTACTCCTTAATGCACTTTTTTATGTATGTATACAAGAGCCACACTGAATTGATTTTCATCGTTGCATTCGGAGCAGAAGCGAACCCCCACTGCCTCGAGACAACATTCTAATGGTCGTAGCCGGGGGACTGAAAAGCAAATTTACATCAAAACCATAATCGATTTACTTTGTTTTTCCACCAGCAAGGACACACAGGAGACCCGGCAAAATGGCTCCACTCTTCACTCCCCACTCCCACGCTCAGATCCCAATCTCCCCCCATTCCTCGTCTCAGACACCATTCAAACCCACATTCCCGATGTGGGATGGCGCCCCCAAAAAGTGCCCCCCAAGGTGTACGCAGAGCAATGCGCGGACTGGCAGCTGAAAATTTAATTACATCACAATGGAATGGAGGGGAAGGAAGATAAAGACAGAGCGAAGGATAGACAGAGAGGGCTGTGCGGTGCGGGGCGGGGAGGGAGTGGAGATGTTCGGGCATGGGCCAAGACAGCGCCACATTTTCCACATTAACGAAATGCTTTTAATTGTGCACTTAACGCTCGTAAAATGTGATTTAATAGTTTCTGCGAATGCCAAAGTCCAGGAACAAGGAACAGGGGACAGGGGTGCCACGACAGAGGCTGGAAAGAGGCAGGCAGACGGCTCACAACGTTCTTCGTGCAGCAAACAGCAGCGGAATAGGAAGTGAAAGCGGAAGTGGAAGTTGCTTTCGTTATAAGTTGCCGCAGTTCCTATTTAACCTCAAGCACAAAAACACACACACAAACACACACAGTGTAGTCTGACAGCCCAATTTTGGAGACTTCATAGGTGCGCTCTGCTTATCGGAGACCCCCCCACATTTGTATGGGGGTCGCTTGACAGCAGGCAAACAATAAAAGCCAACGGTTGGCCTGCGAGAGGTATGGGGAATGGCACTAGGACTAATACTGGGACTCTCTGAAATCAATACGAATTGGGTCGGTCACGTCACCCTCCTCCTCCTCCGTGTGTACAATGTGTGTGGGCCATTTAACCACATAGAACAGGAGCCAAGGCAGAGGGCAGCCAGTGGCTATTGTGACAACAACTAGCGGACAGGGAACGACACTTGGAGCTGCAACATGTAATCGGGACTTGTCGGACATGTGTGTCCTCAACAGCAAAGGCTGGCGACATGAATCCTTCCCCTTGGATGGAAGAACGGCACACACTTTACCTGATTTCTAGAAGGATACGCATAGGGATGGGAAATCTACATCTAGTCAAACCAAAACAAGCCAGTTGATCCTCTGCTACGATATAGGGAAAAGGACACGTTAGATGATCAGTGGGAACAGTTTGCAGGTCGATGATGAAGTAGAAGATCTCGATCTATACTCTCCGCTTTCAACGCTTCAGCTTGCGCCCATAAAGCTGAACCTCCTCCACCGTGACCCATCAGTCAATCGTCGAGGACGATCTGGCGGTGGAAGATATTGAAAGCGGTCCATTTGAGTAGGTGGGGTGCATAAGGTTATCCCAGCATTCCCAGCCCCGACGATCCAACATCCCCGTGAGTATGTGAATTTTTGTAGTGTCGAGTCAGAAACGATTTATTCCGATAAAGTTACTTGATTTGTAATTGTAATTGGATCTGTGGCTTGAACAGAGTCTAGAATGCCTCTGAAAAGAGCCTTCCTTTGATCATAAGAAGTACATCCCCATTACCCCCACCTTTGAGCTCTTTAATAATAGGAAAAAGCAGAAAACCATCTAAGATTTTCATTTAGTTCATGGGTTTTGCCTGCCTTCTCCCTGGCTTTCATGCGACTGACTCCCCATTGGGCGGCAATTTCCTCCACCTCCAGAGATATGGGCCAGCGATTATTTCGTTTACATTTACATTTACACCAAATGCAGCCAAATGGGAACGCAAGCCAGCCTGCCGTTTGGGCACTTCGGATCGAGGGGAGTGAAGTGGAGCTGTCTGGCTGGCATTTCTGCTGCTTCCATTCGGTTGTTGGTCGTTTAGCATTCGCATTCCCATTCGCATTCACTTTAAGATTTGTCATTTATGATAAGCTGTTCTGCCTGGAAAGAGGGCAATCGTTTAGCAGGATACCCAATCCACAGAGCATCGAAAGATTCGATAAAAGTTAAGCCAAAGTGGAAGCTCGGAATGCAAAGGTTCTCTGTGAGAGAACCTACAAGTATTCAATGCCCAAAAGATAGATGATGGGAAAAGCTTTAGTTGGCTAGAGAAAAGTAAATAAATATTTTTGTTTAAATTAGATTGAAACATTTATGGAAATTCTCTTAAAGTGGTGCAGCAATTTTAGGTTCAGGTGGATTCCCTCCTTAATTCATAATCTTAAAATCTATCCTTGCGAAGTAGAAAATATTCAATGGATGGATTCAGGTTATATTGATTAAGATTTAGGGAAGGGGCAGGGAACTTAATTGAAAACTCAAATTCAAAGGAGGCGCTTTGAAAAGGTTCTTATTGGAGTAGCAGTGGAGATTTTTAAACAAGATGATGGACAAGGTAGGGATGGACAAGGTAGGGATGAACAGGGATAGCTGGCCTCGTGAAACCAAAGATGTTGGCAAAGCATACGGAAGCTACCTTGGCATCTTCTTTTATGCGAACATGGCGGCGCTTCCAGCTTCCAATAATATGCGAAAATGGCGGACAGGGCGGGGGTTATGTGTTCGTTTATCTTGTTGCATGTTTTGACATGCGTCGATAGCTGGCTTTGGCTTTGGCTGGACGTGACATTTGGCGGAAATAGAAGAGTAGCGCCAAGGGGAGGGCCAACCAGGAGTGCAGTAGCAGGAATAATCCAAAGATGAAGACGCTCCTTTGACTTATTTGCTACTGTCAATGCTTTGTGCTTACGATTTCTCATGGTCTCTAACGATTTATAAGAGTTTTCATGAAATTTTCGATACAAATATAAAGAAAACTGACAAAGTGGCATATGTGTCTGCTCCCATGGCTGACATATGTATAAGCAATCCTGGCAATACATAAGTGATTTTAGGGACAAAGATACCTTAATGATCTCTGTTAATGTTCTATTGCATCTTTCAGTCTATAAAACGTTCATTTCCAAACATTTCACTTCCCATCCTATGGGCTAAAGTGCTTTTCGACGCGAATATTGCAGGCATTTATATGAGCTGTAAGGAATTCTTGAATGCATTTGACTCGTTCGACTGAACCAGAACCACCACACACAGCACAAATGGCCCATGAAATGTGTAAAATTGTTCAACGTACCCGCACCCTGCACCCTGCACTCGGGTCTAATGAAATTAAGCAAAAATCGATGGCACGCCTGACAAATGGCTCCCTGTGCCTTTGACTTTGACTAATGAAATTCCAGCAGGCAGGCATGCAGGCGAGTCGAGCCGAGTCGAGTCGCAAGTGCGAAATTCTAAATTCAGTAATTGCCTCAACACCAATGCCAATGGCACGACATCATTGCGTTAGTTGGGATCGTATGTGAGTGTCACAATGAAAGGGATATTTAGGAAAGAAACTAAAACGCAAACAGCAATGTGATTTCATCCATCGATTGATTCTTGGAATCCTTTTAGCTTCTCAGCTCTGAATACTTAATTATTATTCATTTATGATTAATCGATCTGTGGATCTACATCCACATATTAAATAGTTTCAGATATCTTTAACCTCTCCAAACGAAGAGCTCCATTATAGGAATAAATCTGCAGTCTGCAATCTGTGTTTTGGGGGTAACATTAATCCACGGCGAAAACATTCTGTCCACTCTCCACGTAAGCTATGTACTTAAGGAGGAGTCCATTTCTATGACCCAAAATTCATTGATTGTTGGTTCGATTCAAGTTCGATTTGTGTCTGTCCATTGTGTGTGGATTGGACCTCTCCCCCGAATTCCAATCTTTGTGTTTGGCCAGCCGTACAGGAAGTATCCTGCCAACAATTCAAATGCCAGCTCCAGTCCCAGAGGGGCTGCTCCCTCCTAATGATGCCTGCGGTTAACGATGCTGGTGGCGGCTCTTAATTTGCTTCGCAGATTGGGTATGATTCGAAAGTGGGGCATCCATCCAGGCTTCCTCTGCCCCTGCCTCTCCGTCTCCCTTCCTACCATCAAGACAATGAAGTATGCAAAAAGTTTTCAATTAATGTTGATCAATTACAATCATCGAATGAATTAACTTTGTTCATTTGAATTCAAGGAATTTCGGATAATTTCATTTGCCACTCGAACGAATCTGTTGCTCAATTTGTAGACCTCTAATTTAGCGATGAGCCCTTCCTCCCAATTTCTCCTATTTCTCCGACAGTTATCCCTATTCGGCAACCGGCGACAGGGTTTACAAACAGTCGGCTGAAAACATAAACGGTGTTCGTGACTTGTGGCCGAGGCTCGAGAATGAAGTAACAAAACCACATAAGGTTTTTTTTTTGTTCTCTACGACTGCTCTAAATTCTATGAGCCTATAGAGATCTGTTGGTTATTTAAAAACCTAAATTCAGTTATTATCCCTAGTACTCGAAGAGTCCAAGGGTGTATTCGATTTGGGGTGATAGTGGATGTGTGTAACATACAAAGGAAGCGTTTCCGACCCCATAAAGTATATATATTTTTGATCATCATCTGCCTGTCCGTCAGTCCGGCTTCATGAGTGTCTAGGCCACAGGGAGACTGTATGACCGTATCAACCAGATTGCCGATCTGGATCACATCGGTCCATTATTATAGCCAGACGAAAAAAATGAATTTCATTGGCTACAAAACGCCTTCCACGCTATTACTCTTTCTCTCTCTCTCTGTTCTTCTCTATCTCGCATGCCCTTACACGAGCAGATGTAGATGTCTAAAAATGTGTATGTAGATGTAAAGAAAACATATGTAAAAAACAAATTTAAACATTTGTGAAAAGCGATACAAAACGACATATAAAATATATTGTATAGATTCATAGTGTACCGGGTATAAAGTAGAGACGCGGCCTTTGCTGGCCTATGATACCCTCGTTATCATTATATTTTTGTACAATTTTTTATCACAGAATTCTATATGGTACAGCAAATTCTTGCCCATATTCTTCCCACATTTCCGCTTCGACCGCCCAAAAAAAACTAATCAGATCCAATCCTTTCAGTCTCTGAATCCAAAAAGAAAGATGAACCCACAAAACCCCTTTAAACAAACAAAGTGCGTTAAATCAAAGATCCATTCCGAGTGAGAATTAACGTTGTCATTGTTGGAGGAACAGAGACTGGGTGGGTAGGGATGTAGATGGTGGTGTGGGTGGCATTTTCCCACAATGCGCCACTTGATTGAAACGTTTGTTGAGGTCGCATCTAACAATGGTCGAGCGGAATGTAACGAAAGAGAAACAGAAACGGCAAAGTCAGGAGGGTGAACAGGGAAGGGAACGACTCTGAATGGAACGAAAGTCAACGGCCCCCGAAGCGCACACAAATTGCCGCATAATACCGGCAAAGAAATCGGGGGCGAGGCCCCGTAATAACGTTTTAATTGCGCCCACTGCCCTTTGTGCCTATGCCTGTGCCTGTGGCCCACGGGCATTCCACTCGATCTAGGGCCGCTGGCATCCCGATTCAACGGCACAAAGCTCAGCCAATTGGCAAAAATGCTTTGACACACCAGATCGGAGGCCACAAAGCCAGAGAGCAGCGAAAGTCCAGTGTCCCCCAAAAGTTTTCCCCATCCTGAATGGCTGCAAAGTTTTGGATTCACTTGCGCTGAAAAGTATACGAACCACCCACTCGCCTCGCAGTGAGCGAAATACGAGGGCCACATAGAGATAATGCAAAAAAGCAGAAACTCTCTCTAAGCACGCTTTGCTCAATGAGCCGGTCAGCACCCGGACAGCTGCCGGACATCAGTCGGACAGCAGCAAAAATCGGCACCAAACAAAACATGAAAAGAGATTCCGTGGAGTCTGGCAAAACCGAAGAGTTTTGTACCCTAAAAAACGGCATTGAACTGCCAGAATATACAATGTGCAAACCGTCTCTCCGTATCCGGGGATTCAATAGTACCAGCGAAAAGAAAAGAAAAGCCACAACATGCAATCTATTATATCACACCAGAATTTTGCAATTAGGTTAGGTTAAGTTAGGTAAAGGCGGCTGCCAGGTTCACTAGGAGCCCATCACACTTAGGCCGGTTTCGGCCCGTTGTGGTCCGCATGGAATCATTCCCCTTTTCCGCGTCCTAATGTCAGCAGTTATCCCATCCGGCAGCTCTTATAAAGTTTGCTATCTTCCTGGGACATTTCTGAAATGTCTGCTATGAAGGGCGAGCATAAGTGTTGTAGCCTTCTTCTGCTGAGCAGAACAATTGTTCGACCGTCTCCAGCTCTTCCTCGTCTCTACAGCTTTGCCAAAAATCATTATATGGGGCGCCCAGTCTGTGTGCGTGGATACCTATTAGCAAATGCCCCTTGAGGGAACGTATGACTGCGTTGCACCTTCTTCTTCTGCCGAGCTTGCATAGCTCAGAGGTGCGCTTCCTATCTATGGTCGGCCATGTTTGGCGAGTTATTCGACGTCGTGGCACTGACTGCCACGTATTGTCTATTAGTCGCTTATATTGCTCTTTTATTATAAGCCTACATGTGGCCATTGGCATACGAGTATCCCCCTTATCTGGGAGAAGGGGGATTGTTGTACCAGATCATGCCAACTCGTCTGCTATACAGTTGCCTTCGATGACCCGGTGGCCCAGGACCCATATAACGCTGATACCGAATTGCTGAGCCATCTAGTGAAGATATTTGCGGCGATTTGATCGCAGCTTGGCTGTCACTATATAAATTAAATTATTAATGTTCCCGATCAGTGATACCGTGGCAGGGCCGACGGCAATGAAACTCGCGGTGTAATTTTTATCATATATTTTCCGGCTCAACTGGCTCGGTTCAAAGTGAGAATAAATCTGATTAAATCTAAAGATACAGAAATACAATTTTACTTAAAACTGCCCACCCTTGCGGCAGCGCTGCTTGGGCAGCGGGCCGACGTTCTGCACCGTCAGCGCCTCGTGCAGACCATCAGCTCCACAGCGGATGTTTATCAGCAGCGAAATATGATCCGCTGACCACTCGAGTGCAGGCCAACGGCTCCTAAGCAGAAGCTCGTGCGACAATGAAGTCGCTGCCCCCACTCCTCGAGTGCGGCATCAGCATTCTTCCGTTTCGGAATTCTGCCGATACCCTGCAGCTGGTGGGGAGTGTTAACTACTCCCCCTCTCAAAGAGCGGTCGTCCTCGTCGCTCGCAACTTCTCGATTATCTCGTTGATTCGTCTCTCGTCTTGCCTCCTTCCAAGATGCACCCTGAGGAATACGATGCCTCCAATTGCCCCGCATAGAGCTATGCCGAGCCCGAAGGCAAGGGCTGGATTGAGTTGGCCCATGGTGGCCTGCTCGACCTCTTTGATGTAGTTTAGGTTCTCTTCGCTGAGCTGGTGCAGGAAGGGTAGGCTGAGAACCGTCTGGTGCCCTGTGATGTTCAGGGCGGGCACCGATGCTATGCCCGGAAGTCGCTGTTGGATGTTGTTGCGATTCCGGAATCGCGAGCCGTTGATGATTGCGAAGTCGTTGAAGGTGACCAACTGCGTCCCGACGGTTGTGATCAACGTGTCCGAGTCACAGCTGATCGTGGCTGGTCTGTTGTTGATGATGATTAGTCCGTCATCAACGAGGGTGATGGGCTCTAGGTGGCTTGGTTGAGAGATGCAATTAGCGGTGCCGCCAGAGTGTAATCCCTGCGCGCAGGAACCCCTCAGCTCCTTCTTGCAGAAGGTGGTCATGGTTGTGGTGACACAAGCTGTGAGCGCCCACACTTGGTTGCCGCATTCAGCCACGATGTTGTCTGTTAATTGTAGTATCGCTCCGCTGTGCTCAACCGGGAATACCGTGACCTTTTTACAAGCTAAACTAACTCTAGGATATTCAATTATAAAGTGAATTACATTAATGGATTGTAGGATTTTTATTTTTGATACTTCTAACAAGTTCGATATTGTGACCCCTGTGAATTGGTCAGCGAGAACAGATTCTATGTCAGCGTGGTCTAAAATGGATGGGCTCACTATACTGGCCTTTGCCAGGGTGATCGTGAGCATGAGGTTTCCTATCTCTGTTATAAGGAATCTATTTCTGGCTAATAAGGTTTGATAAAGGTGCTCTGAATTTATAATTTCCTTTTTTTCCAGGCTCCTAGCCAGTCGGTGGTGAACACCGATATCGGATAACATGTCCCTAATGTGGTTGCAGTCGGCCTCCAATAACTGTCTCATGTGGGATCTTGGGAAAAGATCTGTCATTTTCGCGGTCTCGTCAGCAATGCGGCCGTATTCGGTTAAGTTTGCCGTGTGCTTGACGTAGTCCAGACCGTCTCAAACCAGTACAGTTCCGTCCGTGATTGGTATGTAACTTGAGTGGGAGTAATCAGTGACGCGCGCCGATACTATTGTAAGCAGATGAAGTACCCAGACAATCCTGTAGATAAAAATACGTGAAAAAATATAAAAAGAAAACAAAAAAAAATACCGCCACCAAGGTGTGTTTCTTAACCTAGTCGGTGTAGTTACCTAAGGTTGTCCCTATGGACCACCCTCCCTCTAATTAGGACTGTTGTCCCCAAGTCCGCCTCTACTGTTTCTTCTACAAATAAAGGGGTCAATTTATTCCCGAGGCGTCTGTTGGACTTAACTAACACCTTTTCGCCTACTCTGAAACTTCTGTTTTGACGTGCCAGGTTGACCCGATTGTTTTGCACGATCTGAGCCTTTTGCACTCTGTTTTGAATTTTGCCTTTATGGCTGGAGGTGCGTCGACGTCAATAACGTTAGTATGGTTGACGTCTGTGCATTTGTGGAACCTGATTGTTTCGGTAGTGTTACCGACTGTGAGTGTTCCTTTTTCTAGAGACAATGTAGCTCCCACCTGCGTTAGCAGGTCAAGGCCAATAATGCCGTCGAAAGTCGTTAGGGTTCTCAATAGAAAAAACGGCGTGATTTTGCCGAAAAATGACAAGGGAGGGACACTTTTCTGTGATCTTGTTAGAACCGTTGATCGAGAAAACGGAGAAAGGTGTTTCGACAGGGGTAGCACCGGGAAGCCCTTCGAATGGCTTGATGTAGTTCTTTGATGAACCCGTGTCGATGAGAAATTTACGAGTGACCCCTGCTACTTTTCGCCATATAAATGGCAGCAGGGATCTTCCCCTAAAAAATTAACCGAATCGCTCTCGTAGTCGATTTCGGCGTCGGCCACTATTTCGGCGACTGCTTCGGTAGCGGCCTCGTTGTATGCCGACGGAGAACGATCGCTAGCGGTAGCCATGTGCTCCACCCTTTGTCGCCAGCTGCCTGAAGTGCGTTCCGACGCATTCGGCTTTTTCCCGAAGGTGTTATCGCGTTTGCCAGAACCAAACGGTTTCTGGTACGCCGAGGGCTGTCTCAATTTAGAGGATGAAGGGTCTACCTCCATCGGCTCATGGGGCCCTGAGATTTGGGCTGACGGTATGAATTGCCTTGTTGGGCGTTGGGCGTACCCTGACTCCTAACATAGTGAGGGCTTTTGTAAGAGGCGTGGTCTTGGGGCCTATTTTGCCTGCCATTACCCTGTTGTGGCGCTTGGTGCCTGCGCTCATTCGTATGGTAGGATTTCTCCTCCATGACCCTGGCATAATTTGCAGCCCAAGTGCTGCGGTCTTCGCTGGACTCAGCCGATTGGGCAAGGGCCAGGGCCGTCTCCAAGTCTGCTGGTCTTGCCGGGAAGACAGCTGCCTTTAGAGGCCTTCTCAGGCCTGAGATGAAAACCTCTAAGGCGTCTTCCCTGGCTCTCTTATTAAGTACACTTGCTGCCTCTGCAGTGTGTACCATTACGATTTTATTTGTGATGAGCGAAAGCTGCTTTCCGATCTCATCGTAGTACTCTGTCAAGGAGAGACTGCCCTGCCGCATGGTCATCAGCCTTTGCTGCATTACACCTATCGGCGTTTTGTCAGAATATGAACAGTCTAGCCTGTTAATAATGGCTTTGAAATTAAGGACTGTGTTGAAAGACGACAAAATGTTATTTGCAGCTCCTTTCACTTTGTTCTTTATTATGCCTGTGGCCATGAAGTGTTTGCTACTGCCTTCGTATGGCGCGAAAGGCTCGAATGCCGCCAGCGCTGCCTGGCGCCAAGCCACATAATCTACCTGTTTCCCTTCGAAATCTGGGAGTGATTTGACCATGTCTAGCTGGAAGTCGCATACGACCCCGGGAATAATTTCTACTTTTCTAAATACTTCTACTTGGGGCACAGATTGTGCTTGGGCTTGGCCAATTTCGGACCGTAGCTCCGTTCGCAACTGGTTGATTTTGTCCTGAAATAACGCGGCTTGGCCTGCCAAGGCGGCCTGTAGTGCCTGTCCGAACTGTTCCAGATTCATGTTGTCTGTTTCTTTGTGTGGTGGCCGTCTGTCCAACTGGAGGCCTTCTAACAGGGAACTTAGGCTATCGTCACTATCTTCTCTAACTTCCCTATAGCTCATGAGGTGCGATCTGATTTGACAGCACCACCCCAGTTATTTGTCTTCCTATAAGATTCTTCTGTTTCGTACAGACCAAGGAATATCTTACTTTATTTTATTTATTATTATATTTTTTTTCTTAATTACTTCCTTTTATAATATTCTCTTTCTTATAATTTAAATAATTCTTCGCTTCGAATAAAAGCTGACATTAATATAAGCTGACATACAACTGTAATCGGTGAGTAATTCACTTACATGTTTTTTTTTAAATTACTGTATTAACGTTGACTCCGGTTGAGCGGGGATGGGGTGGAGCTTTGTTGTTGTTCGGCTGTTCTTTTGCAGATCACTCTGTTCTCTTCTCTATTCACTTTATCTAATAATGTCTTGCTTGTTGTTTTGTTGTATGTTGTTGTTTGTTGTATTTTATTTTCCTAGGCGAGGGAGGGCCCTTCAGCCTATTTTTCCTTTGTAGATCACTGATGGGAGCGAGGGATTTCCCTACAGCCCCTTCTCTTTCCCTTGTCTGTTTGTGGTTGTCACTGCAGGTGGCAGCAGTCGCAGCTTCGTGTTGCTCAATTTGGCCCTTTACTCTTTTATTTTTCCACGGGCTTATGTTCTGGTGCGGCACTCACACAACAACAAAAAAAATCACCACTTTATGCACGGGAAAATTAACGTTAAAATTTTATCCTGAGATTTTCGATTTTTTCTATTATTTATTTTATTTTTATAGACGCAGCTTCGTGTTGCCCAATTTGGCTCTTTATTCTTTTATTTTTCCGCAGGCTTATGTTCTGGTGCGGCACACACACAACAAAAAAAATCACCACTTATGCACGGGAACGTTTTTCTCCGACGCTACTCACGAATGTTAGAGGGCGTTAAACTTTATTCTGAAATTTTCAACTTTTCCTATTATTTATTTTATTCTTATTTTTCGGTACTTTTTTTTCTCACTTTTTTTTTAACCGTTTATCGTGGGTTCTTAGACCCGTTGGGCGCCAATTAAATTATTAATGTTCCCGATCAGTGATACCGTGGCAGGGCCGACGGCAATGAAACTCGCGGTGTAATTTTTATCATATATTTTCCGGCTCAACTGGCTCGGTTCAAAGTGAGAATAAATCTGATTAAATCTAAAGATACAGAAATACAATTTTACTTAAAACTGCCCACCCTTGCGGCAGCGCTGCTTGGGCAGCGGGCCGACGTTCTGCACCGTCAGCGCCTCGTGCAGACCATCAGCTCCACAGCGGATGTTTATCAGCAGCGAAATATGATCCGCTGACCACTCGAGTGCAGGCCAACGGCTCCTAAGCAGAAGCTCGTGCGACAATGAAGTCGCTGCCCCCACTCCTCGAGTGCGGCATCAGCATTCTTCCGTTTCGGAATTCTGCCGATACCCTGCAGCTGGTGGGGAGTGTTAACTTATACATTTACGCGAGTTACCATTACGGTAACTTCTTGAAGGCAATTCAGTGGTTCCCTGATTGCAATGACTTCCGCTTGGAAACCTCTACAGTGATCTGGGAGCCTGAACGTTTAGTTGTTAAGAGTAGATTCCTCCTTCGACCTTGTTATCCAGCTTTGGTCCATTTGCAAAGCTGTTTATGACCCCCTCTGGGCCTGGAGGGCGCTCTAGCCAATCGTCTCTGTGAGGGATGATTACATTGAAAGAGGTGTCTGTTCCCTTGGAACACAGTAGTCCGTTTTCATGAGGACGGTACTGCTATTTAGTATTGATGAGTGACCTATGTATGTGCTGTGGGGCCCATTGGTCGGAGTCTCTCAGACGTATTGCTGCCATTTCTGCCCGCTCCTTTCCTGCAAGGGCAAGGCTCTGGAGGCATTTAGCGCATCTTTTGGAGTGGTGCGAAGAGCTCGACTAATGCATTGGACAGCAGTTCGTTGAACTTTGCCAAGTTCTTTGGTGATCGTTCTTTTTGATAGGGCCGCCCACCACACTGTAAGTCCATAGAGTAGTATTGGTCTAACTATTGTTAGATATATCCATTGGACTAGGCTTAGGTTCATGCCCTATTTTAAGCCAATAGCTTGTTTTCATGTGTAAAAGGGCTATCGTGGCCTTCTGCACTCTGTCTTTTATATTCAGGTTCCAATTTAGCTTCTTGTCAATTACCAACCCTAAATAACTGGCACTGTCGCTGAGGGATAGTCTGCATCCGTTTAATATTGGGGGGTTGAGAGCCGGAATCTTGTATTTATTTGTAAATAACACGAGTTCCGTTTTCGAGGAAAAGTCCCTTCCAGTCCTCTAGGTTCTGTCAATCCTAACAGTTTCGCAAGCGTGTTTAAGGGTATTTCCCCGAGAAGATAATTTTAACGTCATCCGAGTATGCCACATCTCTGCAGCCCCCGCCTCCAGGTCACATAGAATTTTGTTGACTGCTACGTCCCATAAAAGACAGGACATCCCCTTGCAGGGTGCCTCTGTTGACATACCTTGACAGGGCGGACGATCCCATCGATGATGTCAACGTCCTGCATGTAAGCAATAGATCGATGAGCATCACCAACTGACGGTCCACCCCAAGGTCAGTCTTTGAGGTTTAAAGATATCTCTATCACCGAAACGACTTCATGATGTGCCGTTTCCTTGGAATTTGCTTTCCGGTAGGAATTTTGCGCGCCTGAGAGCATCTGGGAACTTAAAGTTCTCCTCAGTTGTAGCCCGACAAGTCTCTCAAAAGTTTTGAGAAGAAAGGACGATAGACTGATTGGTCTTAAGTCCTTTGGAGTGCGAGGCTTTTCCCGCTTTGGGGAAGAAGACTATCTTTGCCTTAAGCCAAGCGTGTGGTATTTTCCCCACACGATTTGTATAGAGCCAGACTGGTCTTGTAGTCTGCCCGGTGTTCCTCCCCGTTTGCGCCTTTGGCTCTCTTAAAGAGAGTCCTGCAGTTTTTCGTAGGATATCTTTTTTTTTATACCACCACTGGGTTTCTTTTTCCCCTATGTTTGTTAGTGGGGCATGCTGCCGTGAAGGCCTTGTTGCATGCTTCAGTGAACCCGTTCACTAGACGGTTTGGGTCGTCACCTGTGTTCGGCATATTAGAAATTTGGGGGGAAGTAGTTCCTATATTACTGTTTTATGTTTTTCCCAGTTGTCTTTTCTGGGAGGGGCCGTCGAGAGAAAGTATAGTCTCGATATACCTGTGGTCAGAGAAGGAACGGTCCTCTATGACTTTCCAGCTCTTGACTATGTCTGACAGTTTGTGAGACACTGAAGTGAGGTCAATTACTTCTTGTCGGTTCTTTATTATATATATGTATTATGGTATGGTATGGTCATTTCCCTGATTGCAGATTAGTAAATTAGAGTTCAGAATGAGGTGATCCATTACATTTGTGTCCGAGCTCCCCCATTGGATGTGGTGAGCGTTGGCGTCGCAGCCGGTCCAGGAGTCTCTTGTGAGCGCTGCCTCTTCGGTTGCGGAGCTGCCGCCTTTCAAATAAAAAAACCTGTTGAATCATAAACAAATCTCTGCCCCAGAGATTAAAACTCAAATTCAATGGAGGCGCTTTGAAAAGGTTCACCTTGGAGTAGCAGTGGATCCATTTGTAAACAAGATGATGGACAAGGTATAGGGATGGTCAGGGATTGCTGGCCACATGTGTCATTTTCCGAGGAGACCATGAGGAGTCTTTTGCTCCTCGTGAAACCAAAGATGTTGGCAAAGCATACGGAAGCTACCTTGGCATCTTCTTTTATGCGAACATGGCGGCGCTTCCGGCTTCCAATAATATGCGAAAATGGCGGACAGGGCGGGGGTTATGTGTTCGTTTATCTTGTTGCATGTTTTGACATGCGTCGATAGCTGGCTTTGGCTTTGGCTTTGGCTGGACGTGACATTTGGCGGAAATAGAAGAGTAGCGCCAAGGGGAGGGCAAACCAGGAGTGCAGTAGCAGGAATAATCCAAAGATGAAGACGCTCCTTTGACTTGTTGGCTACTGTCAATGCTTTGTGCTTACGATTTCTCATGGTCTCTAACGATTTATAAGAGGTTTCATGGAATTTTCGATACAAATATAGAGAAAACTGACAAAGTGGCATACGTGTCTGCTCCCATGGCTGACATATAAGCAATCCTGGCAATACATAAGTGATTTTAGGGACAAAGATACCTCAATGATCTCTGTTAAAGTTCTATTGTATCTTTCAGTCTATAAAACGTTCATTTCCAAACATTTCACTTCCCATCCTATGGGCTAAAGTGCTTTTCGACGCGAATATTGCAGGCATTTATGTAAGCTGTAAGGAATTCTTGAATGCATTTGACTCGTTCGACTGAACCAGAACCACCACACACAGCCCAAATGGCCCATGAAATGTGTAAAATTGTCCAACGTACCCGCACCCTGCACCCTGCACTCGGGTCTAATGAAATTAAGCAAAAATCGATGGCACGCCTGACAAATGGCTCCCTGTGCCTTTGACTTTGACTAATGAAATTCCAGCAGGCAGGCATGCAGGCGAGTCGAGCCGAGTCGAGTCGCAAGTGCGAAATTCTAAATTCAGTAATTGCCTCAACACCAATGCCAATGGCACGACATCATTGCGTTAGTTGGGATCGTATGTGAGTGTCACAATGAAAGGGATATTTAGGAAAGAAACTAAAACGCAAACAGCAATGTGATTTCATCCATCGATTGATTCTTGGAATCCTTTTAGCTTCTCAGCTCTGAATACTTAATTATTATTCATTTATGATTAATCGATCTGTGGATCTACATCCACATATTAAATAGTTTCAGATATCTTTAACCTCTCCAAACGAAGAGCTCCATTATAGGAATAAATCTGCAGTCTGCAATCTGTGTTTTGGGGGTAACATTAATCCACGGCGAAAACATTCTGTCCACTCTCCACGTAAGCTATGTACTTAAGGAGGAGTCCATTTCTATGACCCAAAATTTATTGATTGTTGGTTCGATTCAAGTTCGATTTGTGTCTGTCCATTGTGTGTGGATTGGACCTCTCCCCCGAATTCCAATCTTTGTGTTTGGCCAGCCGTACAGGAAGTATCCTGCCAACAATTCAAATGCCAGCTCCAGTCCCAGAGGGGCTGCTCCCTCCTAATGATGCCTGCGGTTAACGATGCTGGTGGCGGCTCTTAATTTGCTTCGCAGATTGGGTATGATTCGAAAGTGGGGCATCCATCCAGGCTTCCTCTGCCTCTGCCTCTCCGTCTCCCTTCCTACCATCAAGACAATGAAGTATGCAAAAAGTTTTCAATTAATGTTGATCAATTACAATCATCGAATGAATTAACTTTGTTCATTTGAATTCAAGGAATTTCGGATAATTTCATTTGCCACTCGAACGAATCTGTTGCTCAATTTGTAGACCTCTAATTTAGCGATGAGCCCTTCCTCCCAATTTCTCCTATTTCTCCGACAGTTATCCCTATTCGGCAACCGGCGACAGGGTTTACAAACAGTCGGCTGAAAACATAAACGGTGTTCGTGACTTGTGGCCGAGGCTCGAGAATGAAGTAACAAAACCATATAAGGTTTTTTTTTTTGTTCTCTACGACTGCTCTAAATTCTATGAGCCTATAGAGATCTGTTGGTTATTTAAAAACCTAAATTCAGTTATTATCCCTAGTACTCGAAGAGTCCAAGGGTGTATTCGATTTGGGGTGATAGTGGATGTGTGTAACATACAAAGGAAGCGTTTCCGACCCCATAAAGTATATATATTTTTGATCATCATCTGCCTGTCCGTCAGTCCGGCTTCATGAGTGTCTAGGCCACAGGGAGACTGTATGACCGTATCAACCAGATTGCCGATCTGGATCACATCGGTCCATTATTATAGCCAGACGAAAAAAATGAATTTCATTGGCTACAAAACGCCTTCCACGCTATTACTCTTTCTCTCTCTCTCTGTTCTTCTCTATCTCGCATGCCCTTCCACGAGCAGATGTAGATGTCTAAAAATGTGTATGTAGATGTAAAGAAAACATATGTAAAAAACAAATTTAAACATTTGTGAAAAGCGATACAAAACGACATATAAAATATATTGTATAGATTCATAGTGTACCGGGTATAAAGTAGAGACGCGGCCTTTGCTGGCCTATGATACCCTCGTTATCATTATATTTTTGTACAATTTTTTATCACAGAATTCTATATGGTACAGCAAATTCTTGCCCATATTCTTCCCACATTTCCGCTTCGACCGCCCAAAAAAAACTAATCAGATCCAATCCTTTCAGTCTCTGAATCCAAAAAGAAAGAAAGAAAACCCCTTTAAACAAACAAAGTGCGTTAAATCAAAGATCCATTCCGAGTGAGAATTAACGTTGTCATTGTTGGAGGAACAGAGACTGGGTGGGTAGGGATGTAGATGGTGGTGTGGGTGGCATTTTCCCACAATGCGCCACTTGATTGAAACGTTTGTTGAGGTCGCATCTAACAATGGTCGAGCGGAATGTAACGAAAGAGAAACAGAAACGGCAAAGTTAGGAATAAGAACACACAAATTGGCGCATAATACCGGCAAAGAAATCGGGGGCGAGGCCCCGTAATAACGTTTTAATTGCGCCCACTGCCCTTTGTGCCTATGCCTGTGCCTGTGGCCCACGGGCATTCCACTCGATCTGGGGCCGCTGGCATCCCGATTCAACGGCACAAAGCTCATCCAATTGGCAAAAATGCTTTGACACACCAGATCGGAGGCCACAAAGCCAGAGAGCAGCGAAAGTCCAGTGTCCCCCAAAAGTTTTCCCCTTCCTGAATGGCTGCAATGTTTTGGATTCACTTGCGCTGAAAAGTATACGAACCACCCACTCGCCTCGCAGTGAGCGAAATACGAGGGCCACATAGAGATAATGCAAAAAAGCAGAAACTCTCTCTAAGCACGCTTTGCTCAATGAGCCGGTCAGCACCCGGACAGCTGCCGGACATCAGTCGGACAGCAGCAAAAATCGGCACCAAACAAAACATGAAAAGAGATTCCGTGGAGTCTGGCAAAACCGAAGAGTTTTGTACCCTAAAAAACGGCATTGAACTGCCAGAATATACAATGTGCAAACCGTCTCTCCGTATCCGGGGATTCAATAGTACCAGAGAAAAGAAAAGAAAATTTTTTTGTTGCTTACATATAATTTTTACATCGGCTGCTACATTTCTACATACACATGTATAACTACTTACAAGAGACGTGGAGGTGTGTGCGAGAGAAAGAGAGAGAGGGAAAGAGTAAGCGCTTGGCAGGCGTTGCTTAGCGACTGAAATTTAATTTGTTCCTTCTGGCTATAATAATGATCTGACCTGATCTGGTATCTACGGTTATTTTCCATGATTCTGCGTTTTTAGTTTTCTTGTATCTTAAAAATTGTCGATTGCACAGATTTTCGTCTTTTGAGGGGGCGGAAAGGGGCGTGTCAAAATTTTGAAATACACTTGTATTGAAGTAATATCACAGGAGCTTGGATAGAAAGTTTGGTTGCTCTCGCTGTTATAGTCTCTGAGATATAGGCGCTAATGAAGACGGACTGACGGACGGACGGACGGACAGACAGACATGGCTATATCGACTCGGCTATTGATGCTGATCAAGAATATATATACTTTTTGGGGTCGGAAACGCTTCCTTCTGGGCGTTACACACATCCGTTATCACCACAAATCTAATATGTGTACCCCTATACTCTTCGAGTACCGGTTATAAAAACCACTTGATTCATATGCAAATCCCTGTCCTAGAGATGAAGATACTGAAGGGGCGACTGTACACGAATGTTAAGCCAAGATTGAAGCCAAAAAATAATTCCTCAAAAGGGTAACAGAGGGTGCTCTTATTCGATCAAAAAACTATACTATACTCGTATACCGATAATAAGCAGTGCCACAAAGTCAAACTTCTCTCTATACAAACAGTAGAATAGAGTAAGGGCATGACAAGCGAAATAAAAACGCCGCTACCCCATCCAGCATACTGCATTCCATTGTAATCTCATAGCCATACCCTTACCCATACCATCGGATCAAATCCCCATAGCATACCAGCCAATGCCATCCAGTGCCATTACTTTCCACTTCATTCCATTCCATTCCAAATGCCAATTACCTCGCTTAGCGGTCTATTCAATTGGCATCCAATTGCGGTTTTTGAAATTATGCGAGGACTCCCTGTTGGAAAGGGATGGGGATGAGCTTTCTGAAGGGGATGTGCTCCCTAGAGTGTGCTTTTCTATTTATATTCTTCTATATGTATGTGTCTAGCCAGTCTTAGTTTTATTTAGGTTATTCGGTATGCTCTGTATTTCACATTCCTCCTGCAAGAGGCAGGGCTCCTTGGGGATAGCAGCCACCGGTCCTGGTCCACCTCCTGGAGCTGCTGCTGCTCCTCAACTTAAGGATCCTCCTGACTCGGCATATGCTGCTCTTCCTGGGCCTGCTCCTGTCCAGCAGGCGGCCAGCCCAAGTCATGCCTTGTCTCCGGCGGCCAGACCACATCCTCGCCCACATCCAGATTGAGCTCCCGCAGGAAAAGGATGGAAAGTCGTCGCAGCCATTGCAGCTCCTCCTCCTGTCGTGCCAGATGCATCTCATCATGGTCCAGTTGCGGCGCCCCCTGTGATGGCTCCATCGTTTCTAGTGGCCCCAAATTCAGGGGAACGGTCGTGGACATGCGACGAGCCAGGCCGCCATCATCCCCGCCGGCATCGGGCAGCCCACTGACTTGGCTCTCGAACATGGTCGCCTCGTAGCGCAGCCGCGTCTGGTGAACCATGTTCCGGATAAGGCGCGCATGGGCTCTGGAGCGGCGCACACTCTCGCTGAAGACCACCATCTGGTTGGTGCGGAGATCGGGACTCATGAGGCGGTTCTCGTGCACCCGCTCGATGTCCTCGTCGATGGCCAGCAGTGCGCTGAGGGCCAGCTCTCGCTCCTGCTCCGATCTCATCAGGCGTGCGAGGGAGACGTATCCGCGCCGCAGCTCCATCAGGACATCCAGGACCATCAGCATCGAAGCGTCCTTGTCCGTGACACTCGCCCCAGCTCCTGATCCGCTGCTGGTGCTGGGTCTCGGCTCATCCTCCTGCTGTCCGTTGGCGGCCATTGTGTTTCCTGCAGTCGAAAGGAAATGCGGAGAATTTTGAATTTTGTATTGAGTTCCGGAACAGATATGGTGTTGGTATTTCGAATTGTTTGCAAGGACAGGTTTTGGAGACATGTACAGACTGACTGACAGACCGACTGACTATTGGATCATATAGGACTACTTCGATGCTAATTGAATATACTATTTAAAAGTTCTTCAAACTCTCCCTTTCATACATTAAATACCTATTCACAATACCTGAACGCATTATTTTACTTGAGTCTCTACACGTGCACTGATATAAACAAAAGCCAATCTCTAAATGTAAGTGAAGAAATTAACGACGTACATGATCATACAACACACTAAAATCATTTACTATAAGGATCGGACTTTAAGAATACAAATTAATTATAATTTACAACTCACCTCACATAAGTCTAGACTTGTCTTTTAAGGTTTTAACAATACCACATTAAATTTTTAACAGGTAGAAATGCACTTCATGAATACTGCTTCAAATGAAAAAGCTGTGTTAGTGTGTACCAACTGGACTGCGGAGAGGATATCTTACGGTGCGAAAATGAGGGTCTTAAGACACGTCGAAAGCCTCTGATGATTATGTAAGATCGGACTTAGATCTGAAGTTATCGGTAAATTACGAAAACGAGAATGGGAGGGAAATGAGAGCCAGGAAAGTGCTTAATTTAATTAAGAGCATAAATATATTGGGATGTCCCACATAATCATAATGCGAACCCTACATAATCAAATTACATACATAGTGCAATAAGACCTATAAATAAAAATAAAAAAATTATAAATAAATCATACAATAAATATAACCCAGTAATACGTACATGGATCATAGTCAGTAGTGCAGAAGTAGAGTAAATCCCTATTATTTTTTGTGGCTTGCACCTCCCACTGTACCACATTGTAATCTATATTCATACAGCAGGCAGCAGCCAATGCAGCCTTTCTCTCGCGACTTTCTTTCGCATTCGCTATCACTCTCTCGATCTGTCGACTGCCCTTGAATATAGTGTACGCCTATATAGCACTCATTTGGTTTTGCGCATCGTCTTGGATTTTAGTGCTATAATCCGACTTCGTCTTGATTTAATCCAACTGACTTGTCGTGCTTTCGTGTTAAACCTAACTCTATGGCTATCAAATCCACACCTTTGGCTTTAGTTTAATATACTATAATGCACTGCAATAAGCTTCGCATGTATAAACTGAAGAGTTATATACATATTAATAAATATATCGAAAACTACGGTGCTGATAAACTCAGTAGCTTAACAGTAAATAATTAAAATATTTATAGATCGTTACTTTTAAAGTGCTTATAATGTTTATTATCATTCTGCAAGCAAGCTAATCCAAATACAAAGATTTGAAAAAGGAAAATAGTTCGAAGTGAACTTTAAATAAATTAATTAAATATACTTACCTGTAGGCTCAGAGAACATACTGAGGCCACTGATTTGTTTTTTTTTGGGGAGCCACTTTGGTTTATTGATAAGCATTATATTTTCTATCAGCGTTATGCCTAGGAGAATTCTTTTCCAGAAATCAACTCTTTTCCATATCTATATTAATCTTTTAATGCCAACGGACTTTAGTTTGCGTCGCTCCTTATGAATATTTATAAAGTACCTATATATGTACATATGTATATAAGGTACATATTGGGATGGATTCCCAAACGATTGCTCCCCCCTACGTCTCCTTCAATTTTGTATACTTTTTACGCAGAAATATATTCTTAAAGGATAAACCCAACAGCTCTGGGCTTTGTCTTTTTAAATTTATGTAAATATGCAGAATAAAAGGAAGATAGAGAACCGATAGTAGATATATCATAAATCCATAATACCTGACCAATTTGCTTCCTGCTTTTCAGAATTCTCTTGATAAAACCAGTATAAATCGCTCACTTATAAAACATACCCGCAATCTTTTTTTGTAGCCTTATTTATACATTTATTTCTTATCCAATTCTTATCCATTTCTGATCCAACAGTTTTGCGCTATTTTATACTGGAGGCTTTTTTTTATACAGAGGTTCATAGCTGTTATGTACATACATATATCACAGGGTCCGTCCGGCTGCTGCTGTTGCTTCTCCTCCCCTTTTTCGGTGGAGTTTTCGGGGACCGGCGGGATTTGCTCTCGTCAGGAGAAGGCAATTAAAAATGTATTGAAAATTGATTTTTATGCGACGGGTCATTCCTGATGGGTATCTGCAACTTGCTGCAGTAGTCGGTGGCCGCTGGCATCCCCAGTGGTCATCACTGTCCCCGATTTTCAACGTTGTCTGCGTGGAGCAGACATCTACCTGCTCCTGCTCTTGCTTCTCCCACTGCGGCTGCTGCCGATTTAATTGCAACGTTTAAAAATTTCCATAATTTTGCGCCCTCTGTTTGCTCTGCGCTGTTCGACTGGCCGCACTCCTCCTCCTGTCTGTCTATCTCTACTCATGTTTCCTGTTCAGCGCCGACCCCGACGCGCCTCGACGGCGGCCTTCCTGAACCGATTGTGCGAGCCCGCGCCAAACTGTTTACCAGCAGCCAGAAGGGCCGTGGATCCAGTCACCTCGTCCTTCTCGGGCAGATGGGCCACATGCAGAATGTCGTAGAGCAGCTTGCCGCACTCCTGCGACTGCAGCATCTCGGACAGCTCCGTCTGAGTGCGCAGCAGTAGTTGGCGCAGGCTGCCGCCCTTCCGTAGCAGGCCGTGCACGTTGCGCGTGTGGACGCCGGGCAAACGGAGCAGGAAGTCGTGTATGCCGCTGTTATACTGCAGCTGCTCGCCAGCCACGGGCTCCTCGCTCCCCAGGGCCACGGCCTGGAGGGGGTCCGGCTCTGGCTTGCCCAGCTTCAGCTCTTCGAACAGCTGGGCCGTGGCGTACGGACTGGGCGACCAGATGAGGCGCAGCCGGGGGAAGTGCAGTGTGAGCAGCTGCAACTTCTGCATAATGTCTGCATTGGTGGCCGTCGTCTGCTGCGATAACATGAACTTGCCCTGCAGGTGGAAGGGCTTGTTCTGGTCGAATTCGATGAGAAGTATGGGCTTGGCATAGTGACGCTGCATCTGGACGCACTGGTTGTACAGCCGCCCCGAGTTGAGGGACCCAATCAGATCTGAGATCGACTTGCGCTCCACGCACACCTCCGGCGTCAGTATATAGTCCCCGATGGAGATGGTCAGGGGCAGTACCTCCAGTCCCCGCTTGTGGATGAGGCAGGGCAGGTCTGATCGGAACTCTCGCATGTCCACAATCACCTTGGGTGTCTCTCTCTGCCCCTGCGGCTGTTTCTGACCGCCCGCTTGGCGACTCTGGGCATTGTCCCCCGCCGGCTCGTCATCGTAGCTCTTGTACAGCACAAAGGCCTCGTCCGTCTTGCCGTCCTGATACTCAGGTACAACCATTTTCTGTAAAGTTATTGAAACAGTTTAGTGGAAGCTCACAAATGTGGACCATAATACAGACTGAAAGAGTTAAAGTTACAGAAGGAGTACAATATATAAATCAATGGAAACTGAAAGGACTCTTTGCTATCTATATCTATTTCCTATAGCTTACCAAAAAGTCAATCCATTCGAAGGGATAGCAGAAGGGGTATTATATATACAGAATTGGTACAGAATATACATATGGAGACAATTATACAGATTCTAGTAGTCACATCACTAAAAATATAATTGGCACACATATGTATATAGGAGACAACCCTTAAGGAATCCGTTTCCAAAAGGACTGAAATCATAAAATTTTTAGCGGGAACGTTGTGTATTGGAATCGGAACCGCATGGTTCGCATGGTTCGTAAAAGGGAAGCATTGATTTGTTGGATATTGCGGGGGGAGCGATTTCGGTAGGACAGCCCAAGCAGATTGCGAACTTGGATTGCCCAAAATTTACGATTTTTCGACTTTTCATGATTTTCAAAGTCGAGGGGGAACGTTGTGATCCGTGGCAAAGGCCGCGGCTCTTCTATACCCAGTACTCAGACAGTATACATATGTATATGTACATATGTGAAATTACGATTTATCTAATTAATACAATTATGTCGTTTTGTATCGCTGTTCGCAAGGGAAGCGATACAATTTTTGACACAACAATTTTTCTTTTAAATCGTTGAAGAATTAAGAGGAAGGCTTTGCGTAGCCACTGAAATTTAATTTGTTTCTTCTGAAAGATACGTTCATTCTCCATGATTCTAAGCTTTTGGTTTTCTCGTATCTTAAAAATTGTGCATGCCACAGATTTTCGTTCTTTGTGGCAGCGAAAGGAGGCGTGGTGAACATATTGAAATACATAAACTTGTATTGGAGTGATAGCACAGGAGCTTGGATAAAAAGTATAGATGCTCCAGCTCTTATACTTTCTGGGATCTAGGGGATCATGAAAACGGACAGACAGACGGACAGACTCGGCTATTGATGCTGATCAAGAATATATATACTTTATGGGGTCGGCAACGCTTCCTACTTGGTGTTACACACATCCACTACCACCAACACACTCTTCGAGTATCGGGAGTAAAAAAATTCAATTCAATTCAGGTTAATATTTTCCAGACGGTAATCTGAAGCTACAAAGTTTTTGGGATCGATTCATAGCTGCATTTATCAACTTTTCAGAATATCAAAGTTCAATACAACCAGATGTGAGATACTTTAGTTAAGTGAAAAAACGAGAGAGAACCTGGTGAGCCGCGGCAAAGGCCGCAATCTTACGATTTATGTAATTTATTATATGTTCGCAAAGAGGACGAATTCAATTTTGGCCAAATGGAAAATATCAAAAAAATTAGGTCGAACCCTATGCTAGATTTGTATATATTAAAAGTTATCTGTTTCCATTTTTGTTTACATATACTTTTTACATCAGCTTCTACATTTCTACATGTACATGTAGAACTACTCATACGAGACGTGTAAGTGTGTGCGAAAGAGAGAGGGAATGAGTAAGTGCTTGGCAGGCGTTGCGTAGCGACTGCAATTTCATTGGTTCCATTTGTCTATAATATTGATCCGACCTGATCCAGATTTGGTAATCTGGTAGATACGTTTATTTTCCTTTATTCTGCGTTTTTGCTTTTCTTTGTGGGGGCGGAAGGGGCGTGTCAAAATTTTGAAATACACTTGTATTGAAGTGATATCACAGGAGCTTGGATAGAAAGTTTGGTTGCTCTCGCTCTTATAGTCTCTGAGATCTAGGCGCTCATTTCGACGAATAGGCAAGGCAGACAAGGTCGCGTGTGAGAGAGAGCGAGAGGGAACGATGACTTTCGAAATGGTTTTCCACATTGGGGCTATGTTAATGATCCGATCTGATCCAGATTCAACACTCTGATAGAAATGGTCATTCTCTATGACTGCGTTTTTAGTTTTCCAGTATCTTCAAAGTTGTGTACGCCACAGACTTTCGTCCTTTGTGGGGGCGGAAAGGGGCGGGGCGAAATTTTGCAACACATTTGGAGTAGTGTGATCACACAGGAGACTGGATACAAAATTTGGTTGCTCTAGCTTTAATAGTCTCTGAGATATAGGCGCAAATGAAGACGGACAGACGGACGGACGGACATGGCTATATCGACTCGGCTATTGATGCTGATCAAGAATATATATACTTTATGGGATCGGAAACGCTTCCTTCTGGGCGTTACACACAATCGTTATCACCACAAATCTAATATACCCCTATACTCTTCGAGTACCTGGTATAAAAATATCAGAAATGTGGTGGAATGTGGACTAATATAGTCCCTTAATTTGCTCTTTTCAAAATAGAAGACATACATATGTCGCTGTTCAGTCGAAGAATTAGGCATAAAAAAAACATTACGGCACAGCACTCAATCTGAGTCAATCAACCCCTTCGGGTAGACTCTGCACTTTTTGTACCTTTTGTTGCCAATAAATATAGTTAGGTTTATTGGATAAAATCAGTATCAGAAACAGTACCACAACTGCCTGTCACTCATCTTCCATCGCAATCATCACAGGCTTTCGCCGTGTTTTCAGAGCCTCATTTGCGCTCCGAAAGAAACCCTCTCCGCAGTCCAACTGGTTCAAGTTCTAGTTGCGACGACCTAGCTTTAGACAACCTAGCTTAACACACAAATTAATAAGAGCCGATAAATAAATAATATGGAAACTAAAGGAATCTGTAGCCCACAATGTGTATAGCTTTATAACTGTCAATATATTTAAAGGGGTTGTAGAAGGAGTAAAATATGTATATGAAGAATTTCAACAAAAATATGGAAACTATAGGAGTCTGTGGTCCACAATGCAAAATTTGTAGTTCCTAGACCACGCCAACCGTCAATCTATGCAAAGGTGTAGCAGAAGGAATACAAAATATATATGTATATGTACATAATTGGTACAAAATATATGAACACTATGGGTGGACTTTAATCACCTGACAGACTGACAGGAATCCCCGGGAGAAACGCGAATTTTAAACATCCAAAATTAGTTAGTAAATATAAGAGAATGTCAGGGAATCTGATTACGTGAATTAATTCTTATCATCTCTGACATAAAAACGTTCATAAAATCAATTAAATATCTATTTGACCAAGCAAAAGGTGTTACATTTCTGGGTTTGGGCTTTAGGAATCTATGGCTTTTCTCTATAAGGGTTTTACTCACGCTCTTGGTGTCGATGATCAGCTCGAAGGCGGCCTTCTCTCGCCTTAGGCTCGTCAGATACGACTGCTCCTCGACGGTCCGTGCATGGATCAGAAAGTAGACTTTCATCCGTTCGGCGGGCGGCAGACAGCGACGCGCCTCGAACACTTCCAGCTGGCGTATGGCCGTTACATTGGTGTTGTACATAACCACATGGTGCGGCTGGAGCTTTTCCAGCATATTCTCCAGGGCCATGGAACCTTCGCGCTCTGTCTTGAAGGTCTGCAGACAAATATAAGGCTGCTTGCGGTGGGCCGCTGCCTCGAGAGCAGCCGTCACATCGAATTGCTCGAGTTCGGGTATCGTTTCGAAAATTGAGGCATTCGGATCCGCCTTGGGCTGCTTCTCCTGCGACAGGGACTGTGGCTGTGTTATTGTCAGCATGTAGCTCTCCTCAAAATGCTGTGCCTCCGAATCTGTTTCGCTCAGCAGCTGCGCGAGCTCATCGATTCCAGCAGCGCCAGGCTGAGAGGCATCCACCGCAGCGGCTCCTGAATTGGTGTGGTCTGCTTTAGAGGTAGTTGCTGTTATTCCTGCCGGAATTGATTGACTCTCGCGGGCATAGTTGTCGCTCAGATTACCAACGGGCACTTCGTGGTGCAAGGCCTGTTGCAGCAGGAAGCGTGGCCCGCCCTGGGTGAGATACTGCTTCAGCTGGTAGCAGGTGCGCGCATCCTGGCAGAGTATCAGCACCTTGGGTTGCTCCGATCGGTGGTTTTCGTGGGATATGTCTTGCGTGAGCAGCTCGGTCAGGGCCTGCCACTTGGGGCAGGGCTCAGGTTCGAATTCTGTTGAATTGAAGGTAATTTTTGGGATGCCATTCAAATACTGGGCGACTCACCCTGTTGGCCATTGTAGACGCGCTGCTTGGAGAGCTTGAAGATTTGCTCGGCGGCATCGAGTAGGGTCCATCCCGAGTTGCTCAGAGCATACTCCGTGCTGCGGTAACGCTTCATCAGCGCGTAGGCACTTACAGCATCGTGATACATAGTGGATCTGGAAATGTGATCGAAAATTAAAGCTACATCCCGCCAGGATGTGCCCAGAGGTACTCACATCATTAGACTACGCAGGATCTTGAGGTCGGCGACAATCAGCTTCGTTTGTGAGTTGAGCTGATGCCAGATGCAGTCCAGCTGCGCCTGCAGGATCTTGTGGAATTTCTTAGTGACGCAATTCTCAACGGTGACGGCCTCCATGTCTACGTTGCGATTGATCCGCTTGATCTCGCGGACCAGAAAGTTCATTATGTCCAGGATGTGCGTCTGGATGGAGGTCATATGCTGGCTGAGTGGGACATGCAGCTCGATGGTCTGCGCCTGCCACGGCTTGAGGGCGCCGCGTACTGTGGCATGGAAGCGGGGCCAAATGTACAGCTGCTTGACGAACAGGTTGCGCATGGTGCGCTCGATGTGCGAGTAGCCGATGGTGAAAGCCTCCGGGCTGTTGGAAAAGGCCTTTACGAAACCCGTCTTGTTGCGCTGCCGGTAGAGGCGCAGGGCAAACGCCTCCTGGCAGCTCTCGATGATGGTGTGGGCTCGCAGAACCACTATTCCGGTAATCAGCTCGATCGGGATGCGCTGCTTAAGTAGATCAACCACCAGAATGCGGGTGCTAATGAACTGAAGGCCTCCCTCCAGATAAACACGCTCCCTGCGGAACAAACACGGATCTGAGTGAGAGGGAAATATGAAAGGACTTGTTTCTTTCACCTTTCCGTTGCCGTATTGGCCACCTCGTGCACGTACTTGGCCTCCATTTTCGATTTATAGTACTGCTCTTCCCAGTCGGAGCCGTTGATGACCAGAATGAGATTTCCAGCATCGCTGTACGCCTTTAAAATGTAGATCAAGGCGCGCTCATAGCTCAGACCCCTTGTTTCAGGAGGATAATTCAAGGTGTTATTTGAGTGTGGACAACCCCAACTGATGGACACTTACTTGGCACAGACCAGCAGACCGTCCGCATGGACCAGATCGAGAAACATTTGCTTCTCGTACTCCAGCAGGACGATATCTTTGCTCATCAAATACTCCTCGGCGGTCACAATGTTGGCAAGCTCGTCATCCTCCTGCACAGCCGTGGCTGTCTCCAGTAGTTTGCTTATATTCGTCTCCTGCGGCAGCTCCTTGCTAGCATCTGCATCCGCATCGGCGGTATTTTCCCCTGCAGTCTCGGGCATGGCTTCAAAAATATTTCACAATTCGCACACAAAATGCCGGGCTAATCAGCTGTTCTCAAAAAAGATATAATATCGAAAGTCTATTATCGATTGCGTGAAAGTGCTGCCAGACGTTCAGACACTATCGATGGTTGTTCCGCTGCGCGAGATCCGGTCCAAAAGGTACAAGATTGTTTAGTTTACTGAAAAATTAAAACCAGTTTAAGGAAATTTCAACAATGAGAGGAAACTTTTAGAACCCTAGAATACTAATTCAAAAGATTATGCACCATATATGGATGTACAATGTCGATGAGGCTGCCAGACTGTTGGAATTGGTTTACCTACAAAATATTTAAAAACGCAACAAATAAATGATAATAAAGTATTCATTGTAAATATTCATTGTAAATAGTTACTTATGTACAATATACGTTTGCTTCGGCAGCTGCAATGGGTTGGCGGCCACCACCGCCTGATGGCCAGCCAGCACAAGCGACCCCAGCTGCTGGGCAGCGTGCCCTCCGACCAGCTAGAGCAGCTACGGAGCACCTACTTCGAACGGCGGCAGGAGCTGAGCGGCGATGAGTGGCAGCGTGTGCGGCACTCGCTGATCGAGGGCTACAAGCACATCAATGACCGCAACGTGGACGCTGTTATCCTGGGCGTGTGCAGCGGTCCCCAGCAGCTGTCGCTGGCCAAGAACTACGTGGATTACCTGAGGAGCATGGGAGCCGGGCCTAATGCGGCCACCCTGGGACGCCTGCTGCGCGTATACAATGCTGCCTACCACATTCGGCCGCTCAGTGAGGCTGAGCAGCTCGAGATTCTCCAGATCTGCGACTCGTTGCAGGCCGCCCACGAGACCCTAGACGCCACCAGCTGCGAGCAGGTGATCCACGGGCTAGTGGCCACCACAAAGCACTGGAAGCGTGCCCTCCCACTGCTGGAGATGATGAAGGTGACCAGCACGCCCAGCGTGTCCGCCTACAGTGCCCTGGCCGAAAAGGCGTTCGGCCAAAGCGACCAGGCGGAGGAGGCCTGGCGCCTGCTCGAGGAAATGATCCTGGTCCGCAAGCAACCCAAGTGCGGAGTGTACCTTGCCCTGCTCAACCGTCTCGCCCAGGAGCCAGCAGACGCCACGAGCCTGAGAGTCCAACTGGAGCGCCTGCTGCAGTTCCTCGAGCGCCACAACATCCTCGTCAGTCAAAAAGTGGCCCAGCGGCTGCTCCAGCTAGGCCAGCAGCTTCCACAACAGCTGCGGGTGACCGCCAGCCGTCTCGGGCCATTGGGCAAGTGCCAGGAGTGCCGGCAGCACCTGCAACCGGTGGCTATCAGCGAAGAGGAGTTCCGGCAGCTGAGCGAGTGCTTCCTGGAGAAGGTTCTGATACGGGGGGACGTGTTCCAGAAGTCCACACCCGAGGAGGTGCTTCGGTTCAAGCAGTACGTGGAGAAGACCGCCCCCTACGACTGTGTCATCGATGGCCTCAATGTGGCCTACTCCACCGGCGCGAAGAAGGCCCCCCAGCAGCTAGCTAAGCTCCTGGCCACGGTAGTGCGACACTTTAACGAGCGAAACAAGCGTGTATTAGTCCTGGGCCGCGAGCACATGCGCAAATGGTCCAAATCGGCCATGCACTATGTCCAGAATAATGCCAGTCTCTTTCTCACCAACAATCTGTAAGGCATTCCCATCTGATCCGATCATTGGATAAATTGTTTCCCTCTCACCCTTTACAGGTCGCACGACGATCCCTTTCTGCTGTACGCAACGTTAAGGAGCGGCCAGGAGACTGACTTCTTCTCAAGGGACCTGATGCGCACCCATGCCTTTCTGCTGGGAGCCGAACTGAAGCCAATTTTCCGACGCTGGCAGCAGGAGCACCAGTTCTCGCTGGTGACCCAAACACAGACGGGCAAGATCATTGTCAAAGAGCCCATCCGCCATCGCCTGTCCGTCCACAAGGCGGAGGGTGGGTCCTGGCATGTGCCCTACTGCGATATGTACACCCCAAATCCCACCGATAGCTTTGACGTGCCAGAGTACTGGCTGTGTCTCAGCCTTAATACTTAAGAGATTCTCACATGTGTTCCCCGATTCATTGGACAATAGAAAACCCGTACATGGAGCGCATCGCTAGAACCCCCTTCTTAATCGCATTGGGCATTGCACTTGACGAATGTGCTCCTCTTGAATGTCGGCTGCTGCCTGTTGCGACGACGTTCGTAGGCGATCTTTTTCTCGGCGGCGCACATGAGGCGACGCTTGATGTGATTGTCCATCTCCAGGTCCATATCGGCGGTATTGGCCAGCTCGTTGGGATCACGGGTGGCTGCCGAGTCCAGGCCCTTGATCACAAGACTGAGGAGAGCGTGGGCCAGGCGGTGGCACACGTCATACTCGATGGCGTCCTGGCTGGTGTAGTAGATGGCCGACTGTGAGGTCGGTTGCACACCAATGGCCAACAGGATGTTGCAGAAGATGCCGCGCTGCATGCGGGCGTACGGATCGACCAGCTGCGGCGGTATGCGCATGGTGGTGGCCAAATGGGCTATGAACTTGGCAAACTTCTTGATTAGCACGTTCAAGTACTGTGTACGACACTGGCGCTCCAGTTTGGTCAGCATGTTGTAGTACAGCTCCTGCTTGCGCTTCAAGAAGTCTTCCTTGCGTCGCTCTTTCTTTTCGTTGCTTTTGAGGACCTCCCCAAGCTGTCTGCACCGAAAGAAGGAGAACAAAGATGGATCTTTTAATGTGGCTCCTCTAGTGGCTTTTGTGCGCACTTACTCTGTGGTTATGGCATTGTATTTGCCCAACATCTTTCTGATCCGCTTGGCCCGCAGCTTTGGGTCGTAATAATCCTTAAACTCCACATAGCAATCTATCAGGGTTCGCTTCTTGGGCTGGGATCTAGCCACATCGGTGGGCCGTGCCTTGGGCGGCATGGATGGCTGGTAAGCCATGCGGCGGACGTACGACCGCAGCTTGGCCACGCTCTCCTCCTGCCTGCGCTGCCGATTGCTCGGACTGCAGTAATCCGAATCCTCTTCTTCGGCCTCTTCAAGCGATGATGAAGGCAACGGCTCATCCCAGTCGGATACGTTTGAGCTGGCCATAATGTTTCGAAACTAGTATAAAAATATAATCACAGAAATTTTGAAAAACGGAAACAAGAAATTTGCTTATTCTTTTTTTGAGCGAATGCGAAAAGATTAAACCCAAAATATATTGGTGCTCACTGACAATTTTCAGTTGTTGTTTAGTCGAACGTTGAATATTGAATGATCGAGAGATGGTATGCCCTCACAAATCTCACGGCCTACCACATTCAATCCTTTATTTCAGAATGGCATTAAAACTATGATAAAGCTATTTGTAGTTAAAATATATATCTGGCCTCTAGTTGCTATCCTTCTGCACGGACCGCTCAAGGGCGAAGGTGTACTCCTCGGCCAGACGATCGACGGACACCTGGCGCGTTAATAGGGCCAGTGCGGCGTCCATCTGCTGCTCGGCACTGAGACTGGCGTCCTTAGTGGTTAGTTGCGGCGACAGCTGGAAGGGTATGTCGTCCAGGTAGTTGTAGCTAGGAGGGCCGCATACTGGCGCCGTGAATGGCGCCACTGGTGGATATATTCCGCCAGGATTTGCGCTGGGCTTTCGCTCAATGAACACAAAATCATCGCCACCACTGGGGCGCGGGGCATCCGCAGGACCTTGTATGACCTCCTCTGAGGGTGTGACGGCGGGCTTGCGTTTACCAAATACCGAAAACATTTTGTAAGCTGTCAAAAATAAAAACTAAATAAATGACGATTTACGCATAAATAGAGATGGGACGAGGCTCATGGCCACATTAATCGATTACGCGCGATATACAATATACCACTGCCAGTCCGTTTTCTTGATACACAGGGCTGCATGCGTCGTGTTGTCGGTATGAGTTTCAACTCTTCTCAAAAATTAGCAACAACAAATTTGTGTACAGATAATTGCTAAAGTGAAATAAAAAAGTTCGAAACATGTCGAAGGTGGACCAAGACGCCAGCGCCTCGACAAGCATCATGGAGGTAGGTGATTGCAGTTGGCCACTGCACAGATTCCCTGCACTCCAGTGTCCGACGGGGAAGCAGCCTCCGCGTACACGCTGGCGGATGGAGCGTCTGCCCGCCCAATTGGGATATACAGAGATTTTAACTACAACTCTCTCCTATTCTGTACGTTTTGTTTAGCAAATCAAGGTGCTTATTGAGCCGCCGCCCAATGAGGACGAGAAGGCCGCGAAGGGCACCACAAACACCAAGCATCCATACTACAGGCGTCCGGGCCGTGGCCACAATCACGATTATTGTGATGCCTGCGAGGAGGGTGGCAATCTGTTATGCTGCGACCGCTGCCCATCCAGCTTCCACCTGCAGTGCCAGTAAGTAGAGATGCGATTGAATCCCCTCCCCTTCCCCTCCAACGTAGAAAGCGCCGCCCAGTGCCCAGTGTTCTAGTGTTCGCTCCCTTCCCTTTTCACATGCAGTGATCCGCCGCTCAGCGAGGAGGATATACCTAGCGGCCAGTGGCTGTGCCATAGCTGCCGCATGGTGAAGGTGATCCAGCCCCGGTCCAAGGCCAATTCCGTGGAGCGCTTGCCATCGGGCGGTAGTGGCGGCTCGCGCGGTCACACACCCTCGTCGGGGGACCTGGAATCAATACCGCAGAAGATCCGCAATCTACGCAAGCGGAGCAACAGCGAGCGGAACAGCACCGAGAAGCTGCTGGCTAAGATGCCCCTCGCAATACAGCGGGCACTCGACCCAAACAAACGTCCCACGCCGCTGGACGACATCATACGAGCGGCCAGTATGCTCAATCCGCAGCAGTTCTCGCTGCCCCCCGAACTGGAGCTACACACGCAGTTCCCCGGCAACGGCAAGGTGCAGCCCGTCCAGCAGACGCAGCCGCAAGCGGGCAACGGGCGAAGCCGAGTCTCGGGGAATCAGCGCCGCAACTCGAAGCCGTTCGAGCTGGATGGCCAGGGACTGGTGCCGTTGCCGGCCAAGACATGCTTCTACTGCAGCAAGTCGTGCAAGCGGGCGCCGCTCCTGTCCTGCGACTACTGTCCATTGTTCTACCATCAGGATTGCCTGGATCCGCCGATGACGGCGCTGCCGGCGGGACTCTGGATGTGCCCGAATCACGCCGAGAACTTCATCGTAAGTGCTCCTCCTTCTGCCACTCCTACCACCACAACCACCTCCTCCAGCTCCACCAATCCTGCAACAAAGCCTGCTCTCTCTCTCCAGGACGCCAACATGACCACCAGCATTTCGGCCACGGAGCGTGTGCGTCTGTGGAATCGCTTCCACCAGCCGGTCGACCACGAGAGCGTCAAGATGGAGTTCTTCCGCCGTGTTCACACGCGCCATCCCCCGTTCCGCACCAAAACCACGGTCCGTACACGCGCCCACATCGATATCCCGGCTAGTGTCCGGCACCACTACGAGCATCCCCCGCCCCTGCTCCCCTCGATGCGCCAGACGCTGCGCTACGATGGGGTGAAGCGCCGCAAGAATCTCCCCAATTCTGTCGAGGAGATATCTAGGGAGACGGTGACAGAGTCACTGCTCAAGGATTTGGAGGCCCTGCGCTCGGCCCATGCCAAATTCCGTGAGATACAGCGGGAGTACGGCAATGGCCAAGATTTGGAGGATCTGGGCATCGACAGCGATAGCGACAATAGTCCAGAGGCAGAGCCAGATGGGGGTACGGCAGCAGGAGACGCAGCAGAGAAGCTGGAGAATGGCACGGCTCCCGTTGAGCAGGGAGCAGGAGAAACAAAAGTAGAGCCTTCAGCCATTAAAATCGAGGAGAAGGCAGAGAATACATTGCTAGACATGAGCTTCGACGAGGAGGAGGAGGTGGACAGCAAGTCAGCGATCATCGATGCGGATCTGCGACACCTGGACGTGGACATTATCAAAAAGCTGGCTCACCAGCGACTTCAGCAGCTCGTCCAAGAGCATCCGGAAATTGTCACACAGTACAAAAATCGCACGGCCGCCCGTCGTTTGCGTCAACTGATGTTTCAACAGCAGCCGGCGGTCCCTTGTGCCGCTCTGCAGGGCGACCTGGCCCCGGAGGACATGAATCGCTTCTCGCTGCTATTCACCAGCGAAACGTCATCGATTCTGGCCCAGAAGAACGGCAATGCCGCCGACGAGGATCCCATGATGGCTCTCCATCCGGCCTTGGCCACCGCCGCGGCCATTGCTGCCGCCGATGCCGCCGCCGAGAGCTATGAGCCGCACGTGCGGACCGATACGGAGAAGGCCTACGAGCTGGCCTCTCGCCTCGAACTGAAACTGCTCCATTGCAAGGTGCGCGCCCGTGGTGTGCTCACGCCCCTGGGCGATATGCTCGAGGACAGCCGCTGGTTCAGCAACCTGGGGCTGGAGCAGTCTATCTTTATGCGCTACCGCACCCTCTATGTGGGCTATGGGGGCCATTTCACGCCCTCAACATCGCTGTGCCACACCGAGACCGTTGATCTCTCCGCCATCGGCTACTGCAGCCGCATCTCGCCCCAGCACGCCATCATCTTCTACGACGAGTTCTCCAAGTCCTTCGAGCTAATCAATTACTCCGAGTACGGAACGGAGGTCAATGGCCAGCTGTACACATGCGATCTATCTGAGAATGGGCGCACAAAGGCCGCCAAGCGCATGCGCCCAGACGATGCCGATCTGAAGCGTCGCGTTGACGAGATCCTGGACAAGCGTCGCCACATCGAGCGCCAGTACGAGCCAAAGAGGTCGGGCGAGGAAAGGTGAGTTATTTTCGAGAGGATAATCATCGTATTTTAATCATTTTTTCTTTGTTTTCTTCCCTATTTTTTCAGACTGGTGGGCATTGTGAAGCCTGCCTGCCGCTGCCAGGCGACGGGACAGCCAGTTCCCATGGTGCCGGGGGCCTGGGAGGGTGCCGCTGTGCTCGCACATGGCACTCTGTTGCGCTTTGGCTGCCTCGCGTTTGTCTTCTCAGTGCCCTCGAAGGACCTGCTGCAGGCCCAGGCACGCGCCAAACGTCAGGCGTAGGACAAAACCCATGTAGACCGACAGTCCCCAAGGACCCCAGAGATACCCTTTTCCCTACCCAGAAAATCTCAGTGAGAGCAGCTAGCGGACTTTTCCCCATCCATCCATCATCACTTATCATCCTAGATTTAAGTGTCAAGTGCATTCAACAGTTTAATTTCACACAAAACCAATGCAAGTTCCACAGTGGATCATTGTCGTAATTTTTTTGTGTCATTGTAGTAGAAGAAGCCCACGTCCCCACATCCCCAACCCCTCGAAACTAACACACACAAATGTATAAATCAAGAATAAAGTCTAAGAATAAATACGATGAAGAAAGGAAAGAACGGAAAGCATAGTTTTTAATGCTATGATTCATTTTAAAGATGATATTCACTGGCAGGAATGGCAGGAATCATCTACGATCAATAAACCCCTAAAAATGTACATATATTCTTGATAAGCATTAACAGGCGTGTCATCAGACACTCATAAGAGTATCTTAGTGTCAAGCAACGGGCGCCTTCCACTGATTGTTGTTCCTATGAAAACTGGCCTTAGTAAGGCTTAAAGTAGCATCGGATAGGATACTATATGCTCGTATTTCATATATAAAAAAAGTAAAAGACCTACACAGTTGACCTGTAAAAGGCACAGAGACTGATACGATGGCTCTCCAATGATTTATTTGCACATCAAAGAGAGACTCGCAACTATTATTTATTAAAGTCTCTTCATCTAGCAAACAATGACGACACCTTGAACTCGTATGGTGCTGTCTTTTTGCCACCTGCTGATGCTCCAACATTCCAAGCATTGACTACCCACTATTTAAAATGGGGCACAAGTCCAATACCTGGCTGGACAATCTGGTGCTGGGCTTTATTGGTGAACTCCTCATGCACATTGCCGAGCATTCGTATTCGTAAGAGACTTCTCTGGCCTACTATACATTGTATTCCATGATGGTGCATGTCCTGGCCACGCGGACACTCAATATAATATGCTTCCCACAGAGCCACGGTGCACCCTGGTGGGTGTCGCCATCAATTTGTGGATGTTTTGCCAGACGGACAATGGCGTTCGTAAACCACTACAGGACAGAGGAGATGGAGGCTTCACTGCCCGATCCATACTCCGACTGCCATCGTCCTGTCGCTCCTCTGCATCTTTTCGACCCGTCTCCTGGCCTCCTTGCCGCCGCAATAATGCCCGAGATCCAGCATCAGATCACGACTCGCCCCAAGGTTCTGACCTTTTACACATTTTGATGAATTTTAATGACCTTTTTCTTGTTTAGATTAAGAGCGCGATAGATTTCTCAATTGCTTTGCCCTTGCGATCTTGGTGCCACGCCTCATGCGGCAAAGCACCTCGGTCTCTAGAACTATCTTAAAAGGGGGATACCAAGTAGAAATCCTTCTGCCTATTCCTTCGAATATTGCTATAAAGTACGCCGTATGCAATCAATTATCTATAGACCTATATAAAAAAAAAAAACAGATTAGATGTAAGCGATCTTCTGCAACATCCATCCCACACACAGGAAAAAAAACGAGTGAACATTTTATGGAAATAAAGGTTTTACTTTTGAAGGATAACCCCAGATGCAGATGCAGTCTGGCAGTCGCCAAGGCAAACGTTAGTAAACGAGAATTCAGAGGAAAGAGTATACACAAAAGGAACCTCCTTTGAGGACGAAGGGCAGACACGGAACAGAGAAATAAGTACATAAAATACATTATGGGCTAACATGCGATAAAAATTATAAATTAGTACAGGAATAATACAAATATAAAAACTATGGATGCCCTGCGTCGACATAAGCGGCAACGGATGTTGTGGTTGCTGCCTCCTGGACACCACCGACACCACCGGCAGCACCTGTCTGCGCCGTTTTGGCAGCGGCAGCGGTGCGCGTGGCCCGCGAGCGCTCCCATTCGACTTTGTGTTTGCGCTTTGTGTGGTGGTACATATTCGATTTGGAGCGAAACTCTGTGGGGCAGAAGGAGCAGGTGTGCAGCTTGACGCCCGTGTGCGTGGCAAAGTGTTCCTGTCGCAACAGAGGGAGAGAGAGAGAGGGAAAAACTCAAGGACACGGCTTACGGATTCGGGATGCACACGCAGCACTTACCTCTAGGTAGCGCTTCATCTTGAAGCACTTGCCGCACACTTCGCAGGCATATTTGGGCTTTGTCAGGCAGCGATGGTTCTGGCCAGGCAGCTCCCCGCAGCTGGGACAAATGATGGGCGTACCAGTGGCAGACAGAGGAGCACTATCGTCCATTTTGTGCCGCCGCTTGTCCAGCATTCCAGCCACAGAGCTGTAGAAAGATTCGAGATTGTGGCCTAGAACAATTTATTCTCTGATTTGTCTGTGTCTCACCTGTATGGATACGAAAGCCCTCCTCCTGCTCCTGTCGTTATGGTGGTGGCTGCACTCGTACTCGCCGCCGCTGCCGTCATGGCTGTAAAGAGATCCTGCTGCTGCTGGAGGAGTATGCTCGCACACAGACGCTGCTGCAGGCTGTCCGCCGGTCCGGTGGCTGTCCTGTCGCTGAACGAGGCCGCCGCCACCACAGCGGCGGCTACGGCATTGTAGTTGGCCAGCATCAGTTCGTTTTCTTTGAGGCGCTTGTTGTGGTGATGTTCCTGGTGCACGGGACTGCTGCTGCTGTTGTTGTCCTTGACATCGCCGTCCCCATCGCCATCGCTGGCACTACATTCGGTGTTTTGGACCTTTTTGGGGGACTGGATCTTGCGGCGGCTGGAGCGCGTCGTGCGTGTGCGGATCGTGGATGGAGACGTTTTGGCCATCGTCAAGTTGATTGCTTCGATGGAATCACTTTTGATGGCGGACAATGGAAGTGGCGGTGGCGGCGGAGAGGGCAGCGAAACTGTAGGCGCTGGCGGCGGCGACTCCTCTTCGATCACCACTAGTTCACTGGATACCTCCGGCTGGGTTTGCACCTGATTCTGTGACTTGGCCGCGTCGCGCTCTTCGCGCGCCTTCAGCCACTGGGTGGTGTGCTTGCTCTTTACGTGCGTGTACATGTTAGAGCGGCAGCGGAAGGCCATTTCGCAGTAGGGACAGGCTATGGGCCGGTCACCCGTATGGGTGGCCACATGCTCCTCCAAATAGCGTCGCATCTTGAAGGATTTTTCGCAGAACATGCACGGAAACTTGTTGGCCGCCGACGCCGTCGACGCTGCTGCGACAGTCTTCGGTTCGGCGTAGTCTGGCTCCTCCTTGAGGAGCTGGCAAGGGGACGCCTCATCGACATCAACAACATCGCCCTCCTCTGACCAGTTCACATCGCAGTCAATCTCCAGAAACTGGCTGCACAGCGTCGTCTGCTTTAGCTCTACCAGCTTCCAGAAATTATGGAAGCTCTCCAGCTGCCCGCAGCAGTCGGTGCAGATGCAGGTGGAGATGGCATCATCGCGTGACAGCTGCAAATGGCCAAATTACGAAATGCTGGATACTGTGGGATGGGGTACTACTTACGCAGAGGTACAAGTGGATCGAGATCAATTGGACCAAATAGCTTTCCGGCACTGGTTTGCTGTTGACTGCTGCTGGCGCTCCTCCTCCCGATCCTGCTGCCGCTGCACTGTCGTTGTCCGGCGGGGCGTCGGGTGGGACGGTGCCGCCGAACAGTAGGACGGCATTCTGCTCGTCCAGCGTGTTCAGGCACAGGCGACAAATCATTTTGCAGAATATTTTTATATTTTTACTGCAGCATTGAGTAGTGTATATGTTCCACTGTACGGTCACACTTTCACTTAGCGATGAGCGATATCCATCTATAATATAGATAATATAGATTCTATATATTATTAAAGGGTCTCATTAAATAGCTATCGATGCATCGATATGCATTTACGCGTTAGGGAATTTTCGCGAAAAGTTCGATATCATATCGATAATCAATATATCAATATGCTATTGCCTTCGGTGTATTTCGGTGGCCAAATACTCGGTTCGGGGTCTTAAACATTCCAGAACATCGCCGTTGTTGTACTCCTGAACAATGAACGGCCTACCGCAGAGCAAGCATTACAATCTGACGCACTACCAGCAGCGGTACAACTGGGACTGCGGCCTGTCCTGTATCATCATGATACTTTCGACCCAACAGCGGGACGAGATGCTGACCAATTTCGAGGCCATCTGCAAGGAAGAGGGCTTCGGGTCGAGCACATGGACCATTGATTTGTGCTACCTGCTGCTGCGCTACCAAGTGCGTCACGAGTACTACACCCAGACCTTGGGCATCGATCCGAACTACAGTCAGCACACGTACTACTCGAAAATAATTGACAAGGACGAAAAGCGCGTAACGCGCAAGTTCAAGGATGCCAAGGCCCATGGGTTGCGCGTGGAGCAGCGCACCGTCGACATGGAAGTTATTCTCAGGCACCTGGCGCGCCATGGTCCGGTCATCCTGCTGACCAACGCTTCGGTGCTCACCTGCGAGATATGCAAGCGGAATGTACTGGAGAAGTTTGGGTAAGTGTGGCCGAACCCCCTCCGTTTGCTCATGCTCCCCTGCTCATGTCCGCTAAGATGTTTCCATATTCCTTGTATTGCCCAAAATACACGCTTGCCCGCGGCCACCAACAAAAGGTATGCCGGACACTATGTGGTGCTCTGCGGCTACGACATGGCCACCGAAAAGGTATTCTACCACAACCCGGAGGTGCACGATGGCCGTAAGTATCTACCTATCTGTCCGTCCATCAATTAAGAGCTAAAGCTATATAATCATTTTGTACTCTGTAGATATATGCCGCTGTCTGGCCGAGTCCATGGACACGGCCCGTCGTGCCTATGGCACGGACGAGGACATCATCTTAATATTCGATCAGATGGCCAGCAAGAAGTAGAGAGACTCGGATCGGAGCCTCTGCTGCTCACCGTAATCGTAGTACCTGCCCAGCAGTTGCCGTGCTTGAATGGAGGATGGATCTGCGCTTGTGATATTATTGGATAGGATAGGAAATTACTGAACGAATAAGGATTCGATTCGATTGGATTGGATATGCAATATAGAATATGGTTTGGCAAGGCTTGGCTGCTACGTTGTCGAAGCGAAGCATTTCTCTGGCACAACAGTGGACTTTATTTAAGTTTAGTTATATCATTGATACGCGCGCGGCTTCTGACGCAGTTGGTCCCCACAAAAAAAAAAACAACAATTAGAAACGCAATTACGCAAACAGGACGCCGAACAGGCTGCTGTCCTGTCCACATTCCAATACGATTATCAATATCTGTGTGTATGTATAAATACTATGCATGTTGAGTGTCTCTGTAGAAAATACAAAAGATTATTGTTGAATGCGATCTGCTGCCCTACTGTGGATCTACATCCCCATCGTCGTCCACTTTTTTGGTCAGCAGCTGGAGCTTAATGTGCGGCGCCTCTACGGGCAGAACGACCTGACCGCCAGCGTCCGTGTACTTGGCGTACAGCTGTTCGGCAAATAGCTCGAAACCATGGGAGCGTAGGATCTTCTGCGAGAAGATGCCCGTGGCATCGGCCTTGAGCAGACGGAAGCCGCGCTTGCGGGCCAGCGACTCGGCATGCCTAACCAGCTCCTTGGCAATGCCCTGGCCGCGGTAGCTCGCGTCCACCGAGAGGATGCGCACATCAAAGATGCGGTCAACTTTGAAGCGCCCGAAGAGATCCACCTTCAGGTTGTGGTTATAGAGCAGCTCGAAGATCTTCTTGAAGTTGAGGTCGCTACTCGCCTGGAGCTTCTGCAGTGCCTGCGCTGTGTCGCCTGGGCGCAGGATGCCGTTTAGTATGACTCCAGCTATCTTGCAGTCCTCCTGTCCAAGTCCTTCGCTGCGATCCACAGCCATCAGGCTGAGCTGATCGTGCAGTGTCTCCAGGCTGTGGTGCTCCAGCTCGCTGTTTCCGAATCCCTTCTGGCACAGTCCGGCGGCTTTGTTCAGTGGCTCGTCCGCAAAGAAGTTCCTCCTCAGGTGGTCGATCACCTGCTCGTACTGCTCTGGTCCAATCAGTTTGTACTCCATAATGTTTGTACTGCTATTGCAAGTGGGTGGGTCCTGGGTGCCTGGGGGTTGTAATACGGCTTTAAATTAATGGAAATTCTGTTATACATAAATATAACATACATACACATGCACAATGTTTGTATGTTGTAACCACACAAAGGACTCTCCTAGCTTTGCGTATAACGCAATTACACTACTCGACAAAATTCAACTTTTTTTTCCGCTGTCTCCCAAAATGACTTTTTCTGATAGATTTGGAGATTTAAATTTTTTTAAAGAATTATGGTTTTTTTTTCCAGGTTTAGTTTTTTTTTAAAGAATTTTTAAAAAATTTGGAACTTTTTGTCATAGGTAGTGCTTCTATTTTTCACATAACTTAAGTTTCCTACAACTGGTTGTAGTGAACTTTGCAGTTTTCGAAAAAAAAATGTTTAAATGCCTACATTTTTGCTTTTAGATAGACACATTAATTAGGCGTCGTTTAAGGTATCGTTTTTAAAAATCGATGGATAAACGGCCAAGCTGCAGCCGTTTGACCAAAACTTCATATGCCGTTTGGCACTATCCCAAATGCCATTTTACCGTTAAAAACTGTTACAAACACAGATTTTTGGTATTTTTGTAGGAAAAAAAATACGGTTATTCGTCGGCTAACGGAATTAATCGGCGAAATTCGGCATATGAAAGTTTGGTCAAACGGTTTTAACTTAGCCGTTTATCAATCGATTCTTATAAACGATACCCTAAACGACGCCTAATTAATGTGTCTATCTAAAAGCAAAAATGTAGGCATTTAAATATTGTTTTTTCGACTTTTCCTGAGTTTTTGAAGTCAAAATTTCAAATTTAAAATACCGAATAAAATTATGAAATTTGAATTTGAAAGCTTAATATCTTCCAGACGTTAAGTTGCAGCTACAAAGCCTGGGATTTATAGCTGCATTTGTCAGCTTTTTAAAAATGCAAACTTCAATACAACCAGTTGTAGGAAACTTAAGTTATGTGAAAAATAAAAGCACTACCTATGACAAAAAATACCAAATTTTTTAAAAATTCTTAAAAAAAAAACTAAACCTGGAAAAAAAACATTCTTTACAAATTTTTAAACATCCAAATCTATCAGAAAATGTAATTTTGGGCGACAGCGGAAAAGTCGTGTCGACTAGTGTTAGCTGCTGCTCTCGTCCCATCTCTCTCTCTCAGACACACACACAAAAAGTGCACTCACTGTCAGGCAAGGTACATATGTACATACATATGTATTGAAATGAGGTGATAAGTGACACAATTCTTCAGCCTTCGTATGAGACATTTCTGGCAACGCTTCACTTCATACGAAGACACCTTGCGGGAAGCAGTCAGTGGAAGTGTGAGAGAGAGCCCCATACAGTTTGGATGTCCTGTTGACACCCCTTTGACTTTGACAGCTTAAATCTTTTAAATCTTTTCTTTCCTCTCGGCTCTCTGCTCTCTCCACTTCTCTTTTTCAATTAAACCAAACTTTACCCAAGGAGCGCACATTACTTAAACAATTATTTAACAATTTACACTTACTTTCAGTTACTTTCACTTGCTTTCGAGCTGGGGAAAAAATGTGTAACCTACTTGCGGGCGCTGCCAAATGAGAACTGAGACGACTGGAGCCTGGAGCTTGGAGCTTGGAGCCGCAGCAGCAACAGCAGCAGCATCCCGGCGCTGTGGTGCGTGCTCGGGTATCCCTCTACTCTCACACCCGAAGTATGGAAAAAAATGTCGGCAGAACTGGGGGCAGAGGCAGAGGCGTGTAGTCGCAGGGTCACAGGGATACAGCAGTGTAAAGGTTATACCGGCTCCCCTTTCAAGGCACTTCCATGATTACGCACACACGCACCCTTGTGTTTGATTGTGTGCGAGAGAGAGCGAATTCTGGCCGTGACTTATGGCCAAATGCCAATACAATTGCCGGAACGAACAGTAAAATTGAGAGCTGCTCTCCTCCACCTCCACCTCACTCTCACTTACTCATACTCGCTCAGGCGCTCTTACTCCCTCGCGAATTTAACTTTGTTGTTGAGCGCAGCAACTAACTGTTGATTCTTCTCCCTCCTTTGTGCGTGAGTTTCTGAAGGGGATGGGACAGGGAGAGGGAGTGTATGCGGATTCGGGAGAGAGGCTGTGTTTGCCGTCACCCACATACAATGGAAATATGTACGCACAGTATGTCTGAAAAGTCTCACAACAGTCGGAAAGAGAATGTTTTTCTGAATAAATGTACCATTAATAGTCCTGCATCACAACGATTTTCTGACTTTCAGAAGGAATCCTGAGTTCACATCTTACAGATTGTGAAAACCTGTAGGATTATATTGAAATTCCCAAAAGCGCTCTATAAGTTAATAGATGCTGATCAAATATCGAATTTACAGCCTCTGCTATTGTAAAATGGTAGCATATTTTCTCGATACACAGTTTTTTCAGTATTTACACGCACACATAAGGAGCTTGACTTTGCCATAATTCTGTCAACGACAACGACAACGGCCAGGACGTGCCACAATCAAACGGGGCCAGAGGAGGGATGTCTGACAAATTGTGTTAATAGATATGTATGTATATGCCTACACGCACAGGCACACATACATTCATACATATGTACGTATAGGATACAGGATTTTTAGTACACACTCAAAGTAAGGCAGGCCTCCCCAAGGATATTTACAGAGTAAGAGCGTTTTTCAGCATTATGATGAAGTGGACGAGACTTCAAATAATTCTCCAGCCATATCTGGTTATGCTGAACTCCCTTTAGAACCATCGGCTAGTGATTTTCTGAGAACTTATCATAAGAAGTGTAAAACCTATAAAACCGAGTGGCCGTGGCCTTCAGTCCCTTTAAAAATATTCGGTCTAAGCTCTTTCAATTGGAGGAGAGAGTATAAAAAGAAAATAGTACACGAAGTCACTCTCAAATGTTCGCTCTTATTTCTGAGGAAGGTACATATATGTACATAAGGGCATAGAAGAAGATAATCAACAGCGCAGAAAGGTATAAGCGCCTCTCTTTGCAATAAATGTAACAATTCAGATCGCGGCCAGAAATGTTTTGAAATACGTGCAACAAGTGTTATATTCTATGTATCTAATTTATTAAAAAAAAAAAAAAAATCTGTGCAAAATATAGATTCCAGGAAAGCCCAGGTGCGTCGTATTTCGCCTCCTACTCTCACGTGTTTACTAACGCGGTATATGTGCATGTGTGTGTGTGTGTGTGTGTGTGTGAAAAGAAAACAATGATAATGAAGTCGCCCTCAAACTGCGAGAAGTACCGTTGCAGAGGAGTGGGGACATTCGATAATGCAGTGTAGGGGGAATGCAAGGAAATAATCCTACCCATCTACATACATATGTATCTATATACATATGTACATATGCAGCTCCTTTAACAGCGATATTCATATCTTAAATCCATTCTATAGATTCAGCCGATTGACGAAAGCTCCAAGCCATGCATACACATATGCATATTCAATACTTTAATTAATATTTGCCCGTCACTGAACCGTGGCCAAATGGGGCGGACGAGCACGTGTCCATTGGCACAAGAGCCCTCCCATCCCAAATATAATGGAAGCACATGACGGCAAAAGAGGCATATTCAAATTGCGTGATGTCGATGAAATGTACGTAGATCCCATGCCAAAAACCGAAGCCGTACGCAAACCAGAATCTGAACCATAGCCAGAGCCAGAACCATGGCTATTGTTGGGTCAAACGCACAAAGGTATTTCAAAGTCAATTCCGTCGGTTGTCGTCTGTGTCTGTCTCTGTCTGCGGCTGGCATTTCTTTTGTGTTGTGCGTGTGTGCCCATGCCCCGAAATGGGCGTGTGTACATTGCGGTGTACCCAAAAAAATCGTTGTGCGTTATTGCTGGCAATCAGATTCAATCTAAATCAATCTTCCCGATTAACGGTAGCTGCCGCACGGAACTGGCATCAGCTCACGCTGTGCGTTCGACAAACGTTACGGCGCAAATTCATCAAGTTGACAGCTCTAACAAGCTATCGATTGATAGGGATCTATCTATGACTGATCCCAGTGGTAAATTGTATATAAAGAGTGTCCCTCCCGAAGAAATCCGGCTGTATGAAAGGATTCCCTTCTGTTTGATACATTTCCAATGAGATCCTGATCTTAATTTGTGGAATCCAATAATTCATATCGATAACTGTTTCAAAATTCGATCTGTTAATCGAACGATCTTTCTGAAGATATTGCATTCCGAATAATATAGCTGTCTAGCTATCTATGCAGAGACCTCATCTATGAAAGACCGCTCTCTCTTTCATCGCGGACAGCTGTTGTGGAACAGCTGACACATCGCGTCGCTCGTCCCATCCGTCCGGACCGGACCGAACCGAACCGGGTCGCTTCGGTGGAGGTGTCGCTCATTCGTCGGGCCATTCTCTAGACGTGCACTCGTTCCGTTGTGGCTGTCCCGTCCGTTTATTTTCGTATTGTCGCATATATTTTTGTGTGAATATTTATAGTTTATAGTTGGCGTTGTGCGTGTGACTTTTTTGTTTTGTGTTTTGATTCTCTGTACGACTTTAAAGCCGAAAAAAAACATGGCATCCAAAGATCGCTTGCCCGTATTCCCCTCCCGCGGGTGAGTGCCCAACCACCTATCAGGTGTCCTCGGATATGTTAATTCTCATCCACCCACAGAGCCCAAACACTGATGAAATCGCGTCTGGCTGGCGCCACCAAGGGACATGGACTTCTCAAGAAGAAGGCCGATGCCCTGCAGATGCGCTTTCGCCTCATACTGGGCAAAATCATTGAGGTATGTGGTTTCTATATCCAATACGATCAAATATCCAATATTAAATGTACGTTGCTTCCAGACCAAGACCCTGATGGGGCAACTGATGAAGGAGGCCGCATTTTCTTTGGCAGAGGCCAAATTCACAACCGGCGACATCAACCAAATTGTGCTTCAGAACGTAACCAAGGCCCAGATCAAGATTCGCACCAAGAAGGACAATGTGGCGGGTGTCACGCTGCCCGTGTTCGAGCCCTACACCGATGGAGTCGACACCTACGAGCTAGCCGGCCTGGCCCGTGGCGGCCAACAGCTGGCGAAGCTCAAGAAGAACTATCAGAGCGCCGTGCGCCTCCTGGTCGAGCTGGCCTCGCTACAGACCTCGTTTGTGACCCTGGACGATGTCATCAAAGTGACCAATCGTCGAGTCAATGCCATTGAACATGGTGAGTCGCGTGGGTTTTACCTACATCCTGAAATTATCTTATACTTTCTTCTGCAGTGATTATACCGCGCATTAATCGCACCATTGAGTACATCATCAGCGAACTGGATGAGCTGGAGCGTGAGGAATTCTACCGCTTGAAGAAGATCCAGGACAAGAAGCGAGAGGCACGCAAGTCAGCCGACAAGCGGCGTGAGGAGCTGCGTCGCCTGGGTGATCTCGCCGCCACCGCGGAGGTCCAGAACATACTCGACGAAGACGGCGATGAGGATTTGTTGTTCTAGAATCTAGATTCACCCGCCTCATCACACTCTGCTACCTCACCTGATCCACCCAATAATTCTTGTTCCGTTCCTGTTCCATATTGTTTATTGGGATATCCACATAAATGTCTCCCGTTTATCGTTCTTGTTGGAAATATACTCGTATATGTATATATATATTGTCATCTGTTTTTACATAACTGATGCAATGCCATAATGTCGCTTGTGTATGAATGTCTCAATTGTCAATTGGTTTCTATGTTTTTTCTGTGTGTACCCTAACCCAAGTATCAATAGAAGTGTCTGTCGGTATGTGTAGCTAAATTACCCATTCAATACGAAATGTTTTACAATTTTCATCAAGTATTTAAGAGGTTTTCATACTGTGTGAATGCTCTCTTTTATGTAGTTTTTTGATGTGGTAGATGGTCGTTAAAGAATGAATAAGAGGTACATATGTAGAATATCAGGAAAAAGGTGACTGCAAAAAGTATTAAGTATCAAAGTTCAGTGGATGTAGGGAATGCTGAAAATTGTTAAAACTTAAGTATTTAATATCCAACAATTCTCTTAAAAGTGTAAGCATTCCCTATTTTAAGAACTTATGTATGTCTCAAATTTCTAGCAAAGGGAAGTATCCAATCTCTTAGGAACTCAGCTGTCAATTCTAATGTGAAATTAAGTATACCATCTGTTGGGCATTTAAGCGTTAAATCTCTTGGGACTTTAATTATCAAACCTCTTGCAAGGGCGTCTCTTCTGCGGCGTCTCATATTTGCATAATCAAATAATATTCGTGCTTTTTATTATCATATTTTAGTACGATGATCCATAAAAATGTGCGATTAAGCTGGTTATGGCTCTCAAATTGCCAATTGTCTAATGCCATTTGCGGATTCACGGCCGGGACGTGCCGCGTACATTTATTGTGTCACTGGGTTTGGGGATCAGCTTGCGACCGCAGCTTTCGCACATCATTCAGAGATCACATATTGCGCGAACCTTAAACCAAATCCACAAATGCCACAGAGTGAACGAAAACTCAATTGATTCTTTTGGTTGTTTTGGAGTAGTACATATGTATACATTCAAAATCATGTTTATTCATAGTTTTATATTCCATTTAGACTTATACACGTAATAGTATTGACCATTGACCACTGGTTGATCTGGTTTCTGGTAGTTTAAATTCGGCTTGAATTCATTGTATATATATTATTATTATTACTTTCTTATTTTCTTGAGAAATTTTCATTTGCATAGCCAAAAGCGAAACGAAAATCAAGAGAAAAAGCAGCAAATTTCACAAATATTCCATTAAAATGCAGAAAAAAAGCTTATAGTTAATTGAATATTCAGTATTCACGCGCACTGATATCCACTGATCCGTCTGATGAGTGTTCTAAGCGTTTTCAGTGTTGTAAAGTGTTGAATAGTGTTTCAAAGTCCTCCTTCACCTCCGCCTTGTGCCCCATTTCATTCTACGTGCTTTGTACTTTCATGTTACATGTTGCATGTTGCATTTAAATTCAATATACGATCGATCTACTGCCTCTCCAAGCATCTCTCTCCCTCTCTTCATTTCTCTCTCTCTATCCACCGTTTAATGGCACTGAATGCTTCTCAGGTTTATTAGGCTTGCATTATATCTTTCTTTGTATGTAGCGCAGTGTAAATATTATGTAAATATGCTTTCTCTGTTATATACAATATATATGTATATATGTATGTAGATTTTCCAAAAAAAAAAAAACATTCACATCTATATGTTTATATGTATATCCACATACGTATGCATGTACATATGTGCCTGACATCAATATTACATCAACTTAAACACACACGCTTATCTGTATGTTGGTTATTCAATATGTTTATATTCACGATAAAAAAAAACATTGTGATCCATCGATTTCGGCTTATGTATGTATGGGGTAAATATACAAAAATATGTATATCTGTAGACACATTTAGTGCATATATATATATATATATATATATACCTAGGTATAGGTATACATGTATATCGTAAGATCTTCTTTTGATGCACATATGTATGTGTATCCTATGCCTTTGCATACAAAAAGAGTTTTAGTACAGTTGCTTCCGCAATTCAGCGCAAAGTACAGTTGCCCTCGAAACAGCAGAGTGCCAAAACGAAGCGGTCACTCTGTTCGAGAGATTTTGTTGATTTGCATACAAAAAAGTTTAGTCAGGTTTTTGGATAATGTTAAGAACTGTTGCTCGCGTCTATGAACAGTTCTCTCCCCAAAACCATTTGTTGTACAGTTCCTCTCTCAAACGCTAAACTGGTACAGTTCTGTGTGTGTGTGTGTGTGTGTGTGTGTGTGTGTGTGCTTCTACGCCTATGCATTTGCATACGGAAAACCATTAAAAGGTACAGTTGTTCGCGTTAGCCCTCAGCTGTGTGTACAGTTGTGGGTGTGTTCTTTTCAAAGCATGTGTGTGCCTATGTCTTTTGCATATGAATAACAGCTGCTCGCTTCAACGCTTAGCCGGGATAGCGGGAAAGCTGCGTTTTGCCAAAACGAAACGGACACTTGGTCCGCTCGAGACATACATATGTAGCTTTAGGCTGTGTTTGCATGAAGATGTCTAGGAGTTCTCTTTGTCCTTGACTCCGATATTATTGACAGTTTGACTGCTTCTGGTGTTCCGGGTGCGGTGTGTATTTGAGCTGCCACTGGTGATGCGGTTAGGGTATGCTCTGCGGTTGTCGCGACTGCGCTCGGAGCTGTCTCTGTGGTTGTTTCTTCAACTGCTGGAACGGCGTTTACAGTGGCAATTGCGAGGGTCATCGTCGATGTAGGCAGCTGTGAAGTCATAAATATTTGCTGTGCTAGATGGGGAGCGTTGGGGGACCTCACACGTTTGTCCTGAAATCCGAAAAGGACACACGAGCAGATAGAAAAAGAGAGAAAGATATGTTTAGTTGAGGTTTCCGGCATATTAATCCTTTAGTGAATATTTTGTCATTGCAAAGCGCAGCAAAATAAAGTCAAAAAAGTGAGCGTGGTCGATCGTAAACGATAGACAAAGCATACTCGTGACAGGCAGTGTAACCAGATCCTTGAGCAAAGATTCACTTCCAACACTATTTTCCAACGCAAGTTTCATCGATTCAGTTCTTTTCCTTCGTACATCGAAAGCCGAAAAATTTGAAGGAACTGAAGATAAAACTATAGAGGTAGATATACAAATCAAAACATGAGTAAAACAGAAGTCGAAAGTAAATCAATTTAATGCTCAATAAAATTAATACAAATAAATATTTTCAGAATATCAAACTGATTTTTCGTTAATTAATGATACAAATAATGATAACGCGTACATCAGATGTACATCAACATAAAAGCAGATAAATATAAAAAATATATTTAAGTTTAATCTAAAAATAAAACCTCTTAAAGCGATAGGAAATTGGCAATTTTCTTTCAACATTTGGATCTGACAATAACATTGACCTTTGGTCACACTGCGTGGTTGAACGAGTTGTGTTTTGTAGTAGTAGTACTCGAATGCAATAAATTGTTTTAAAATATTGTATATAATAGATATTAGATATTATAGAAACATGCCGCTCAAGTTTTGCTGTAGAATTCACCAAGCGTTAACCGTCTGTGTGTGTGCGTGTGTGACTGTGCCCAAAAGAACAGAGTGTAGATCTAATAGAGATTCATTTTCATCAGATATTTGAAGATAAAGTACAAGCAACATTACTTTTGGCGATGGGGTTCAATGCTGGTGAAGTAAAGTTCTGTCCGCGGTTGCCACATTAATATATCCATTGAATATTCAGATGGAATATGGAACATATCTTTGAACAGTTCATTAGTGGGAACCATTAGGAACTAGTTGTTGAGACTAACCTCTGTTTTGTAATTTAAACATCCAATGATGTTTTGTCATTATACTTTTAACCACAAGGATACACTTCGGGGGTTAATGGGAAGCTGACGTGATATGACTGACCCATTACTGGCCGTAGCGGCACGGACACACGGGTCCCGTGCAAAAACACGGACCGACCGAGGGGTGGTGCTGCATAACACGTCGCAATAAACTATGGTTCAATAGAAGTCTTTCTTCCACGGATCTGCTTCTTATGTTTTTTTTGTGGGACAACTGTGGCAACCGTGGCTCTATCCTATGAATATCCAATAATTTGTGTAAATTTCCATCTGCATGTAAACTATTCTCTAGTTTTGTATAAAATGTTAGCCAAAGTGCAGAATTTTAGATGATTAGGACTTTTGGGTGTGTTTTTTTGGGAGCTGATAAATGGGAGATGGGAATCGGAATGAACGGTTTGGCAAGGGATGCTGCTTCTTTTGGAAGAGTGAATGGGAGTGGCTCTAAGAGTGTCTAAGTGACTAATTGGCTATATGGCTATGGCTACGGCAACGGTCTACGTATAGATTGGCCTACTGCTCTGACAACTCAAATACAACTGACTCGGGTGGTACGGATGACGTTGACGGTACTCTAAGTACCTTTTGACCCCTGAAGCAGAGGCCGGCCATCATCCACTTGGTTCCAGCGTGTATGCGTGTCTCGCGCTTCCTGCCCACCGCACCACTGCCAGAGCCTTGCACCACCACGACTTCAGCCTCGACTCCGGCTCCAGCTGCAATTCCGATCCGGTCTTCATCATCAGTCCGTTCTTCCCTCTGGTGGCGTGGAATCTCCTGGTTGTTGTTGTTGTGGTTCCGCTGCACAAGGCGCTGTCGGTGGTTGGGTTCGTGGATCATGACGATACTGGCCCTAGTGTTCTGCCGCCTGTTGACCGGCGACGTTCTTAAGAAGGATGAATTGAAGAATTCGTTATTAGGCAGTGTGACAAAGTGTGTAATCGCATGGATAGTTTACCGTGTACCACCTGTGGCCGCCGCGTTCTCGGCCACCGGCTGTTGTCCGACAGCGTCCGTATCAGGGGCGGTGTTGTAGGCCCCCGAGTATATTGAGGCCCGCTTCGGCGCCCATTCGGGATGTCCGCGCAACGATAACTGATTCGATAAACTCTTGAGCAAGCAAGCGCGCACCTATCAAAGGAAAAATCGAATATATCGATATTTATCGACAGAAGGCTGGAAAATATCTCTTTATGAGAACTCTCTCTGAATATAAATATATTTTAGGAAACTCGTTCAACAATATCGACTTGACTTGGAAATAGTATGTTAAGTATCGAATTTTAATCGATCAAATCGATTGAAAGACAGGACTCACCTCGCCATTAAGGAAACAGTAAATGAGAGCAATGAAGAAGCCTTGAAATGAGGTAAGAAAATGAGTGCCATACGACCACACTGCAAAATTGGTGGCCGACTTGAGTACGGGCCACTGATGCAGGAGATTGGTGATGCCCAGAAGGGGCAGCAGGACGATGGCGGCCCTCACGGCTTTGCGGGTCTGCTCGATGTCGCTGGCCTGCGATTGGCGCAGCTTCATCACCAGCACACGGATGATGTTCACCAGAAAACAGAAGTTCAGCTGCGAATGAGGGAGGCATTAAGCCGTCAATGGAGGGGTCCCATGCGAAGGGGCAAGTCAAATGACTCACCAAAATTACAGCTAGTCGGGGTCCCTCGAGTATCCAGTAGTACGGAGTCAGATTGTAGTTCCAGAGGCATTCACCCATCGAGGTGTCCATGTACATGACGGTGCATCGTGCCCAGACGGTGGTCATCAGGATGGGCACACACCAGCCCAGACGCGAGAAGAATTTGAGCGGAAACTGGCCCTGGAACACGGCCACCGTTACCATATTGTGCAAATACAGTCCCTCGATGAACATCCACATGAACATGGCCGTTCGGGCGTACTCCAGCAGGACATAGGAGGCCTCGCACAGATATGGCTAGAAAAAGGCGGAATGTTTACGAATGGATGGGTTTGTCGATGGACCTATCCGACTCACCGTATTCTCGATAGCCGAGTGACTACTACTTGAGTTTGGGGAGCTGCCACTCGATTTGCTGCCGCGCTGGAATTGGTCCAGATAGATCGTGAGTCGGATAAGCACCTGAAGGACCATGGCGACGAATAGATTCTTGTGGATCCTCGTACGGTTGTTGCGCAGCGATCGAAAGCTACAGAAGATTACCAAAGAGATGAGCAGGGCAATCAGCGACAGGCACAGGCCCACGATCTCCAACGTTCGTGTATGTCTGGCAATCTCAATATAGAGCTAAGGACATTGCGAAAAGAAAAACAGATTAGAGAGCCGTGAATGAGGGTGTGTGATTGATTGGTATCCCTTACATCAATATCCTTGGTGCCCATCTGCTGCATCAGGCGAATCACCTCAGGCCTGTAGCAGGGCCCATAGTCGGTCCAACCAGCAGCAATCTGCTCCGCTGTCATATTTGAGGTATCAGGTCGGGTGCCCCAGCGGCCATCCAGCTCGCATTTGCGGATAGCAAACTCTGTTTTTGATCATCAAATGAAAAACCAGGAATATAGGAAATATGTATATAAGGAATACATATTAGAATGGTATGCAGGCAGGCCTTAGATGCTATAGCGCTGGGGGCGTACATGAGACGAGGTTCCCCTTGATACTAAGGTTACAAAAACAATCACTAGCACTTTGTGTAGTTTTGGGTTCGTTTCGATTGTTAGAGAGCATAATTTCTAGACAAGTCTTGAGCTCCTTAGCAAACACCATCTCTGAAGCAAGCAACAGTTTTGGACATATTAAGTTGTAATATTATATATATTAAGAAAACTCTGAAAAAAACTATATAAATGTGTAAAATTTTCTTAAATTATACAAGTTGAAAGCTCTTGTTCTTCTGTACGACAAAGACTACCTTTGACGGTAATATTAACGATACCTTTACAGAGCTAAATTTCGTTAGATGGCTAAGAAGTTCTCTGCAGGACCCACAACAACACGAGTCCTTGGCATTTCGCTTTTCAATCAATCAGCAGTCCCTCTTCTGACAAATGTAATGATGTCAATCGAATCGAGAATTTGGGGTCTGAATCGATGAGGTTGCATGCAAAAACGAGGCCAGGACAATGCTACTGGTACGCATTTCCACCGAGGGAACTCAATTTGTGGGTTACACCATAATTAACTAATCGATTGGTAGGATGCTCTCTTTGGACTACGTCCACCTTACCAGCCAGGCTGGCCAGTACAGTGCAGTCCAGTCCAGTCCTCTTTGTGCCAATTTCGGTATGACCTCCGCTGCAGTGCTAACCGATGTCCTGGATGGGGTTCAGTTCGGTAGGGTTGGTTGTTAAATGGTTGAACGGACGCGTGACGCCGTGAGGCATGCAATGAATACGAAATGAAATAATTGTTTGTCCAAGTACTGACTGGCTATCCATATAAATCAGGCCATAATGTTTAATTTGAAATGGAAATGTACATATGTATGTACATATGTTTATATTTAAGGCGGAACCGCAGACAGGACTCCTCGCACAGGGGAAAAATAAAAAAGAGATGGCATTTCGTAGTAGCATTTGAAAAATATATCTTATAATCATGCATTCGACAATATCTTATCCACAAGTTCCCTCCCACATTCATTCTGGAAGTAAATCTAATGATTCAATATTTTATTTACCTATCTAATGATTATTCATTTAATGGATGCTCTGCTGTGCTTTATACTCTATAGCTCTGGTAGCTAGAAATACGAATACTTACTTCGCGGATCGACACCATGAAAGCCCGCCGGGCAATGCATGCGTGCCATGACTCCGGCGGGAGTTGGTGGCCAGCAGGTCAGAGTGTCCCAAGTGAAGTTGCAGTAGATGCCTAAAATGATAGTATAGAATGTGAAATAGAACGTAGCACAGCCGCAGATCCCCCAAGGAGAATAACAAGAGTGGTCTCAGTGATTCATCAAGTCATTTAATCTGTCAAAAACTCCTTCTCCCACAACATTAAGATGTCCAGTAGCTCCTTCAACTGGTCTGCCTTTAGCTTGTAGTCCACGTGGCTCAATTCGAACTCATTTACCGACACTCGGATTTGAGTGGCTGGGTTGCAGATGTCCTGCTCTATGTATGGGGATCTATACGGAATGGCGTAGCGCTCCTTGCGTGTGAACATGTAGATTTCGTCCCATGCCAATTGTTGCTCCATGTCGCATGGTGCTGTCCATGTCGATCGCTTACGAAAACGACAATCCTCGTTCGCTTTCTTCATATGTTTGATCATAATCCATGTATTTGGAAGATCGCGCATGCCGCGTATCATATTTTCGACCGCCGATTGTTGCGCGAGCAGCGAATAGGGCTGTCCCCAGCGATCAATTGGCATTAGATTGACGCGTATGGGTATATTAGTCCCGCCCATGGATTTGGAGATATCTTTGCGTGGCGTCTTCCTCTTAAAGATATCCCGAACCACTGTGACCAAAAGGCGCCACATCTCGCCTGAATGGAAGTTGATGTTTACTTTTCGATTTCCTGATTGTAATGACAGGAGATTTGAAGTGTTCAAAGGGTTTTTCGTAGCCATATAGTAAATGATTCCATTTGCTGTTTTATCCAGTACCTGTCGCCTATCGATAGCAGACGCTAGTTTCTTTCTTTCGATTTCTTACAATTTTAACTGCTATCGATAGCTGCTAATGTTTGAAGTAATCGATATCGTTATTGGATTCGAGATATCTTCTACATGTTTTGTCTTCCTTTGGTGGTTCATATACATTTTCGGATCTGAATACTAGGCTTTACCTTCTTCTACCGGTTTTCTCTCAACCCTAGTGCCTATCTATGGGTTGAAACAATTACAGCTATCCCTATCCCTATATTGCAGGGCATGTCTGTACCTGGAGACAACACTCACCTGTCTCTGGTTGCGTGTAGTTGGCAAAAATCGCCGAACAATTCTCATAGTTGGTGGCTGCCGCAGCGGCCAACGTTAGATTCCCGAGCATTGTGCCATTGGCGAAGCTGGTGTCCACCTCTGGCAGGGCTTCTGCCAGCACCTCCGATGCTGTTGTGGTGACCTCCAGGGCGATGCGGGCCACCTGTGTGACCCGATCGATGAGATAGGTAGGTGCCAGCTCCGCTGCGGCTGTGGTGGGCGATTCGGTTGTCATTAGCGAAGATGAGGTGGACTCCGGGACGGAGTTGGATGCAACAGCCGCAGCGGATGACAATGACACGCCGGTGAGGCGCATCAAACGTGCGAAGAAGTGAGTGGCGACACCGCCACCGGTGTCGTCGCTACTTGGCTGATCTGTCATATCGCTCCAGACAGCATGCCTGCTGCTGTTAAAGAAACAAAATTATGAAGGAAAATTAGATTAAAAGTCAAAGTGAGTATTTAATGATATCCATTGGGTCCCCAAGATAAAGATAATTTTATGGATTATTTGTCAATCCTCCGAAAGCGTAAAAATGAAATTAATTTCGACATAGAGAATTACCTCTATAAACAAAACTGAGATAAAGCCAATCTCATTTTGTGATGCGTGTCAGTTTACCCCTCGATGGAAAATCGAAAGAGATTGCAATTATATCCCCCTTCAGACGGAGGTGCACGACCCCACAATAGAGGTTTAATTGAAAGCTTTTCAAACAATACAGGAGCCAGGAGCCAGGAGCCAGGATCCAGAAGGTTGGACAGTACAAGGTACCAGCAAAGACACCCTCACTGCCTTTTGTTTAAGTCCACGTCCACGTCCGCGCACACGCCCACGCCCGGGCATTGCCGTCGCCTGTTCATCGCCAGTCCGTGATGATTGCCTTCTAATAAATATCATATCGCACCGATGGCAAGTGCCTGGCATTCTTTTCCTGTTTCTATTTCCTTCAAGTCGACTATTTATAGTGCGCAAACATCCCCCTGCACGCACACAGACACACCGAGACAAAGACACACATCCCATCGCATTGGGAGGAGCTTGTCGGGATCGTGATTGGCGAATGGCTAGGCGGAGCTCACCATCTCCAGGCCATCGGCCTGAATGAGTAGTGAATGCTATCGTTGCTTTCTATGAAACAATGTCTTCGCCGCTCTAAAGCTTTGTGTACAAGAGCCTCAAGAGGTCCGATTGCTGTACTATTTATATATTTTAATATCTTCAAATACGAGTGTGCAACAATTGTACCCGATACTCCGCTTATATTGGGGCATATTAGTTTTGTGATGATGATGCTGTGATGACGTCTTGATGAGCGCCTAGATCTCAGAGACTATTAGTGCTAGAGTAACCAAATTTGGCACTCACACTCTGTCTTTCCCTCACAAACTCTTCCTCGTGCTGTGTGCGATATACTATCTGGCGTAGGGCAGCAGGATAAAAAGACTGGTGTTGTTGTGAGAATAGAGGAAACGTACATATGTATATACTGAGTATCGGGTATAAATGTAGACAACATTGCTGCTCGTTTGTGTTTGCCAACACTTTAAAACACTGCTCTCGATATTTATTTTCAATTTGAGGATGGGATGGCTTTTATTCGTTGCTGGCCAACACAAAACAGTGACATTTCATTCGGTCAAAGTGGAAAAAAAAGTAAATAATGTGAAATTGAACAGCGGCAAACAAATCGTAGTCTCTACTCCGTTCGCGACATATTCAGGGAAATCATAAAGATTTTCAACTGCTACGGTGCAGCCATACTCGATTTGGTTTATTTTTTGTTGCGCGAAAGAGTAGCATGCCTCGCCCCCTTTACATGCAACATATTATCCCTCTGCCGCGTGCCACATTGCAGGGTCCCATCAAGTCTATGCAACGAGGCGGGCGGAACACCCTGTGGCCTTTTGATAAGTTCTCCCGAAATGCCTTTGAGTGCATTTGATATAATTTCATAAGAATTTCAATTTTGTAGCGCACAACGGGGTACTCGTCCTCGTACTCGTGCAGTGCTTCCCTGCGTGTACCTTGGAAGAGCAGATGGTGGCAGCAGCATTCCACGTGCCCGAATCCTTCCATGGAAGGATGTTGCATAAGGCTGCAGGGGCTGCATTAAAATTGGGACTCCACCGGTACACTGTGGACATCGAATACATCGGCAGCATCGACAGTATTGAATGCGGATTAATTAAGATTAATAAGCGCAAAAACCACTTCCCCGAGTCTAAACTGTGGGCCCCCTATCTGTGTCTGCGTCTGCGTCTGCGTCGCCGTGTCCTAAGACCACAGTCCCTTGTTGCACGTTCCACCGACCCCAGACGAGTCGGTTCTGATTTGGGCCACTGGGCAGCCTCCGGTGCCGCCGTTTGAGTGGGTGGATGGGAAGGGAAGGCCGTTGAATAGCTCCCAAGGCAAAGCACTATTAAATACTTGGATAATTTAAGGCAGAAACCGCAAAAACCTGCATTAAAAGAAGAGGAATATGAAAATATGTCAACTGAAACTGAAGCGGAAGTTTATATACCCTTTCAAGCATTCTGATGGGCTACGCTTGTAAACTCTTCCCATGGAAAAATTAAACGACAGACTAGCGTCTCATATGGCTAAGAAATAGTTCGGAATCTCATAGGCATCTCTTTTCTTTCCCACAAAAATGCTCTCAGCATTTGACAAAGGCGTTGGGGCGTGGCGTGCTGTACATTTCTTTTGCATAATTATAGGGCGCAAAAAAAAAGAGAAAAAATCAAGGAAAAATAATCTCAAGAGCTCTATTCATAGAGGGCGAAATGCATAGAACGGGGGCCAATGCCCCTTGACAAGAGGGTGGAAATAAGGCTTGGTGTTCGGTGTCAGGAGGGGTGGAGGGGCAAGGGTCGAGGAGAGTAGGCTGCGGCTGCGGCTGAGGCTGCTGCTGCTGCAGCAGCGGCGTTTGAAAAGTTTTTCGCGCTATTTGACAATGCTGGTGCCGTGGCCTCCTTTTACTGCAGCTTTTTGGCCGACAGCGCATGGCAAACAGTTGACTGGCAGAGCAGCCACCACATGTGTGGCCTGACAGTGCAGAAAATTAGCATCAGGACCTATAGGATCTCTCCCAGTGTGTCTTCATCATCAGTTAAGGCCTCGCTATTGCCTTTGTATAGGGCCTTATAGCTTCATAACGCACTGTAATGCCGGCAATTAGTCGCCAAACAAAAGGAAATGCCAATCGAAAGTTTTGCCAGGTCTTAGCAGACCAGGACTCGATGGCTGCTTTAAAGAAAGTACGAAAGAAGGGACTGGGTTAAATCAACCAGCCCGGGTTAAATCACCCTTTCTGTTGCTCCCCGAAAAATCCTCAAGACAGAACCGAACATGTCCTTTTGGGTGTGGGTCCTTGTGAGTGGAATTTTCCTTTTGTAGCCGCAGGACATTTGCCGCTTGGCTGCAGCAAGCAACCACTGGAGCTGGAGCTGCAGCTGCTTATACAATATGTGGCTGTGGCATTGAAATTGACATTGCAACTGTTTGCAGTCTGCCGGTGGCCAGGCGCAACCGAGAATGCACCGAGCGGTTCCTTACGGGTGGGTTCGCTCTGGGGTTTTGTTTTGCTTTGGGGGTCTCGTGAATGTCTTATAATTGAATAAATGAATAGCTCTAAGCTGCACTGAAGATGGGTATTGTTATGGATGAATGTACATAAGTATTCAGCAAGTACGATTATTGTACGATTTTCAATGGAAGTCTCTCGTCACACGCCTCACTGAATGCACTGTAGATCCATCCACCCATTCAAATCCATTCTGACAGGCCCAACAGATTTTGACAGCTACTCAAACTGCGGTGTTTTGCATTCTTATATCACCATTGTTCTATCTCCCTCCTCAATATATAATTTATACACTGAGAGTGTCCTGCTGTCTGCCTGTTTCTGTTTCTGGTCCTGCTTCTGTCTCTGTGTCCTGTCTCCTGTCTGAGTGGTGTAACTGTTGCATTACTGATTACGCTGCTGTTGCGCAATTTGCCGGATTGGCCCAATCGAACAAATCAATGTCGATACATGGACAGACCCTAGGAGTTATCGTACTCCCACACACATACATGTGTGCACAGTGTGTGCACAGAACGTGCAACGGCCTAGAAGTATTTACTGTCAGAACTCGTATAAATGCCATTGGCAGTGTAGCAGTGGCATCATCCGTGTGGCAATGGCAATGACAGTCCTTCCACTGTCCCAGTGTCAATGAGATTTACTCAATGCAAGCTCCTCTCCCACATCCTGTCACTGGATTCTTACTGGTCGTACATGGCAAAAGGACTGTTGAATTACATATATATGTATTTACATATTTGAAATGCCTCAATGGATCATTGCTTCCTTTGGTTCGAGTCACTGAAAAGCAACTGAGTTTCCACTTGGTCTAAGAGATTTCCATTTTATTTCTTTCCGCTTCTGCTCTTTTAACCATCAAATTGCCATTTTCTCTTTAACTGATGATAACAACTATCTGGAAGATCTCAAAGTCTCTTCAATCGTTTACATTGCATAAGAAGAAAGTGCCACAGAGAGAGGCAAAATGAGACACCTTTGTAATCCGGTCTCAAATGGACTTTCGTGTTTACCAAAATTGAACATTTGCAGGATTTATTGAAATACTGATTCGCTTTTGATAAGCTTTTCAAATTCGACGATGGGTTAATATCGAAATTTACCCACACTATAACTATTGGCTCTTCGATCCTATCCAGCACTGAATCCTGCTGACATTGCATGCATGTACACTTTTCATTGTGTGTCAAAGTGAAAAAAGAACGGATTGGGAATTTTTAATAAATATTTGTCTACCGGCGTGAAAACAAGTAATTCTCTTCCCATTTGCGACAATATTTTTTTTTCAATACTTTTAAATATGAGAAAAAGATTGATATAATTTGTGCGCTTACCGGACTTCAAGCTTTATCCAATACGGACTATGCGGAGGACTTATTAATCCGGAATTTTCGCATTAGCAGCTAAATGTAAGTTTTTGCCCTTGCCACACTCTATAATTTGCAATTTCATAATAATTTTCATATTAAGTTTTGCCACATAAAGATAAAAGATATAAGTGCCACAAATGACGGCACGAATGTCGTTCTTAGTCGCGGGGTCTTTCTGGGCAGAAGAGGCAAATGAAGCTTCTCCTGTGACCGATGTGTTGCTGCTTCTGTCTTTTGTTTCAAAGTAGATGGATGGTTCGCTCTCTTTAATTATCTGCACATTTATTCTCGATTCGATCTGCAAGCCCTCATTTAAGGACGACCGATACCGACGGATATAAAAGCACATCTGCAGAAACGCACTGAGGGTCGGGCGGGGTCGGGGCGGGGTCGGCGGCATGACGGTGCATTCTGCCTTCCGTTTCAAGTCGCCATATTCTGGGTGCTCTGCCCCAAGGTGCTGCCGCTGCCACTCAGTCAGGTGGCTGCCGCATCATTGTTCCACATTGTCCCACTTTGCCACCGTCCTGGAAATTGGCTGCCATCTCACGAAGGAGATTCCTTACTCGTTAGGACCTTGGCAACGCGACGGACGGGGCGACAGGATCTGCGCCACGCTGCAGGCAGTGGCGTATTGCAGGGGGGGTCTTGCTGTGTATGTGTGCGGTGTGTGTGTGTGTTCTCAACCAAGAGTTTTCCCTATTTTCACAAATATAATTGGATGCAAATGAAAGGCTTGCTTCGGGGGAATAGTATATATATGTAGAGAGCCCCTCCCCTCCCTTTTTTTTTGATGTCCTTGAATATCCATCGTCCTTATGGCAGCAGCTAAATACGAGTATGAAAAAGTGCCCTTCTGGAATTATTTTTTAGAGTTATGTGATGTTTAAAATTCAACAAAAGAAAAGGTTTTACATTGATAAAGTCATGGGTATCCAAAAATTCGTAGTTTCTTGAGCCGCCCAGAACCCTCCTGCCTAGGCCACTGGCTGTGGCTTTAACTGTGGCTATGGCTGTTTCTGTATCTGTGTGCCTCTGTGGCTGTGTGGCTGTGCGTGTGTTTTCTTGTACTTTTGGGCAGATTGCCAGAATAATTTTGGTAACTCTCGTTTTGGCCGGTTCGTTGCCTGATTGTTGTGGTCGCTTCCCTTGGCTTCGCTTGCCTCGGTCTCCCCGGGTCTTCTCTTCCTCTACAGCTTCTCTGCCGCCCTGCTCCTCCTCCTGCCCTGACTTTCCAATGTTGTATCTGTCGTATTTGTATCTCTTTTTGGTCATTTATTTGGTTCAGGGATTTGATTCGCGTTTCTAATGACATGAGAATAATGAAATGAATGCCGCTCCAAATGCGTTTGTTGTTTGGTTTACAATTAAGCATAATTATCTTGTTATTCCTGGCTGAGACCCACACGCCCAACCCCATTTCACGTTTACTCATCCCCATCACCATCCCCATCCATTGCCTACAGCCTCTCTCTTTGGGCCCTTTCACCTGTCAGTGTCCACCCTGTGTCGCAGGTACGCGTTTCCATTGCATAATCGCCCGCCCTTATGCCCTTACGCACGCAGAAAGAGGGTAGGAGTGTGGGCTGGAGGGCTGGAGTGTGTGGCAGGGTGACAGCAGTATTCAGTTTGTTATACAACTCCATGACAGGTTAAAGGGAAACAAAGATCAGATGCAACAGTATCCCCAAGGCTCTGCAAAGTTTGACCTTTCTGCCATTAGGGATTGATGCGGATGGATGACCCTTTGAAAAACTCAGTTTTGGAAGGGGGTTTCGGCGGAAATCTTAAATTTATTTACAGCTGCCACACGTGGCACATAATTGGAACCAATCCGAATTTTTCTGATAGATTTGGCGCTTTATACATATATTTTTAAATAAATTATGTTTTTTTTTGTAGTTTTTTTAATTGTAAGGGAAATCGCATTCGAAACGTGATCCCGCGAGGAGCTTATTAACGGCGAGGAGCTTATTTTTACATTATCCAGGTCTAGAACCCAATTTTCGTGCTAAGTACAAAATCGTATTAAGAAGTCTTTAATTAAGTATCATAATATAATTTAATGATAATATTCTCAAGTATTGAGTCTATTCCATTGATCGGATCGGCAGTGTATTGGCTGTTGAGATTGATAACTATTATATTGAATTCAGTGAGTGGAATATGTACCACTGCGCACACAATTAAAACCTATTCGTCCCATCGTACTTACTTTTTTTGTGTTTTTTATTTTTCAGAGTTCCCCCCCAAGCAGGCTCTGCCTCACAAGTAAATCGTTTGCTGACAATTACAGATCACAGATTGCATATCAAGAACAAAACATTTATCAAGCAAATACGAAACAAAATTTGGAACAATGGCAAGTCCGAACTAATTCATCTTCATACATTTTCTTTCCTTTAATGCAGACCCCTCCGCCCGTAGGCCGCGCCCCAGCGCTTTGTGGGAAGCTCAAAGATATCGAATCGTGTCCAGCCGGCGGTGCATCCGCCGCCCGGGCGCCTCGGCCAGTACACAAATAAAATAAATTTTTTCAAAAAATACATTCTGGACCCGGTATTCAGTCGTCGCTATTCCGTGGACTTCTTGAATCCGGTGGATACAGTGGGTACGAAGGCCCCCATGTACTACATGTACATTGAAAACCCAATGGACCTGAGTACCATCAGAAGTCGCGTCCACAATAATTATTACTGTTCTGTCGACGAAGCCCTGGCGGACTTCCAGCTCATAATTGACAATTGTTACAAATTTAATCGGCCGGGGGATCTGGTGTACCATCGCGGCCAGTTGATGGAAAAGTTTTTCAAGGGCAAAGTGAAGATGATGCCCACTGGCCCCGAAGTGCCATCGAAGAAGCAGCCACAAATGCGGCGCAGCAAATCGGGCACTGCCTGTGAACCGATCAACAGCTCGGCCTTGTCCCATTTTGTGGTCGCCACTGAACTGAAAAGGCTGAAGTCCTCGATGCCGCAGTCAAATGCCCAACGCCTCAGCAGTCCACGCATGCGACCAAAAACCAACGAGAATGAAGTCCCGGACCGAGAGCCGAGCCAGCCGCTGGCGAAAATGGCGACGAAGAAGGAGACTCAATACCAGCACCTCGAGCAAGTGTTCAAAGAGATTATTAATGCGAAACCATTTAGAGAGATCCGACAGGGTCTGAGCGCCATCGAGTCGCAAGCCCCCAAATGCGGTGACCTTATGAGGGAGAAGACGGCCCTCATCCATGCAGATCTAAGTCCAGAGGTCAAAGAGCACCAAGCTGCACGGAGCAATCTGTTAAAGATGCAGAACTCCAATGCTGTCGACACCGCCCCGTACAAAAGGCAGACCTACGGCAAACGCAAGATGACGAAAGGGGCGATGCAGAACTCCAATGCTCCGCCTGGTATGCTAGCCATCAACACCGGCCTGTCCATAACTGAAGCCGTCGACACCGCCCCGTACAAAAGGCAGACCTACGGCAAACGCAAGATGACGAAAGAGGTTACTGAATGCCAGTACCCCGAGGATGCATTCAAGAAAAAAATTCAGGAGAACAGAATTGGAGAGGGCCAAGCCCGCAAATGCGACAATCCTAGGCAGCTCGCTCCGAAAACGCTGGCCACCTTGAAGAAGAAGACGGCCCTCGTCTATGCAGATCTATGTCCAGATGTCGAAGAGAAGGCAAAGAAGAAAGAATCTGGTTCGTCCAAGAAGCAGAAAGAAGCCACAAGCAATGCTCCGCCCAGGGTGGAGGCCACTGGGAACCGTCGTCCAAAAACACAGGGCACAGTGACCATCGGGAAAGGTCCGCAAAAGCGAAAGCACCCAACAAAACAGGTGCCCAATTCAGTGGAAGTGATAGTACTTAGCGATAGCAGTACAGATTCGACCTGCGATTCGCCTCGTAAGCTTGAAAAAAAGGGCCGTGTGTCCGGGGATCAGATTACCGAGCTGGTGGTACGGGCGGAAAGACTCTCCGACAGCAGTGATTCCTCCTTGGACTCGCCGACACGCAAGCATAGCTGTAATTCAGCTGAAGTGCCCTCTCGCAGTGAGACCATAAACACTGTGAACACACTGAACACGACTCGAGGGCAGCAGCAGGGCACGAATAAGCCACGCCGTGAGTCCATAGCCGAAAACTTACGTAAAAAAGGTGCAGAAATTGTGAAGCGACAGAGACAACAGCAGCAACTGAAGCAGCAGCGGATGCAAGATCTCCTCATAGCCCCTCAGAATCCTTTGTCGAATGTCACGAAGGGCCGTGGAAGAATCACACAACGCCGTGAGTCCACACACCCCACCATTCGTAAAAAAAGAAATACTGCTCTGAATCAGAAGGAGTTGGAGCAGCGGTACAAGGAGCTGCAGCAGAAGCAGCGCGAATTTGAGGAGCATCAGCGTCAGACATTAATTGACATACTCGGGCTAAAAGAACGCAATGGAAGAAAGAAGCAGAAATCGCAGAATACGTGCCTCTCGGACTTATCAAAAGTCGAGAAGCAGCAGCAGTTGCAGCGGGAGCAGAATCGTCAGTCTCTTCCAAAAACCTCGCCAAATGTCGCGGAACGTAGCGCTAGTAGCTCTAGTAGCTCCAGTAGCTCCAGAAGCTCTAGTAGCTCTGGTAGCTCTAGTAGCTCTAGTAGTTCGAGCTCTAGTTTCAGTAGCAGTAAAAGTTCGAGCAACAGTGGTTCTGGCTGCGAAAGCAGTCCTCCTCAAAAACGAGCTGCAACTATGAACCAGGAGCTGAAGGAGCCGCAGCAGCAAGAGCAGAAGCAAACGCAGAAGCAACAGCAGCAGTTACAGCGGCAGAAGAAAATGCAGCGAGATAAGCAGTTGCAGAACCGACACCAGAGGCAGCATCAACAGCAGGAACTGTCCATAGTCGGCGCATTCGAAAAAAGCCGAGGTGAGACTATTCAGCAGCAGCAGGAGCGTCAGCAGATGCAGATGCGCCAGCAGGAGCAAGATCGTCAGCAGAAGTGGAAGTTACAACAACGGCAGTGGCAGAATCAGCAGCAGTCGCAGCAGTTTCAGAAGGAGCAGCAGTTGAAGCAGGAACAGGATTTGCAGCGTCAGCAGCTGTTGCAGCGTTCGGAGCAGATGCAATGGGTGAAGTTGCGGCAGGAGCAACAGTTGCAGAGACAGCACCAGTTGCAGTGGCAGCAACAGCAGAAACAACACCACCATCAGCAGCAGTTGCAGGGGGGTCTGGCTCCTCAAAATCCCTTGCCAAATGAAGTCAACCGTAAGCAACAGCAGGAGCATCCTAAGCCGTTGCAGCAACAGCAACTGTTTCAGTGGCAGCAGCAGCCGGAGGGTCTGGCTCCTCAAAATCCCTTGCCAAATGACGATACCTGTCGAAGCCGCAACACATCTAATTCCGGATCCGGGAGTAGTTCTGGCTCGAAAAGCAGCAGCAGCAGCTCTGATTCCAGTTCCAGTTCCGAGAATGAGGCCTTTTAAACTGAATCCTCGGTATATTATTAAATCTCAATAACTATAAATCTTAATAAATAGATAATTGCTCTGCACGCTTGCATTCCAGAAATCGTGTTGCCTGTCTATAGAATAGAACACCCGGTACTCAGTTGTTCTATACTTTTGTAATATGTAATTGTTCGGCTAAGCGCCTGCCCATGGCAGCACAGAGATAGGCATAGCTTACTCTCTTTACATTACTCTCAATGCTGCTGCTGCCCTACGCCCTACGCTCTCAATCGCTACATCGCCCTTTCCCTAAATTCGTCGTCCGACAAGAGCTGTGAGGGAGCAGAGCAGAAAACACTTAAAATTTGATCGTCTTCGTAAGCAAACGTCGTATCGCTAATTTTCGTTTCGTGGTTATTGTTGCATCTCTCGCTAAGTACATATAAGAAAACAAATCGAACGTACACACATACACAATATACATACATATATATACATTCGTAAAAATACGCTGCTGAAGAAGCTCAGTAGCTCAACAGTAATACTAATGTTGTTTTATGCTTATCCATGAGTTCTTAAATTGTTGATCGGTGTTCTTTGTGTTCTTTCTTTTTTGAGTGCCGCCGAAGGCCTGACACAACCCATTTTCCACCTTAAGGTGCCACAGGTGTAGAGTGTAAACAGTTTTTGGATCGATGTAGAGTGATTATGACTTTCGATGGGCACAGGAACAACGCACCCAACTTTAGCACTTCCTTGTAGAAGTGTGATGATGTACCAGACGATATCCACAATAAACACTCGCTGGTGGTGCGAAAAGTGCCTTCAGCGTTTATTTGTTCTGCATTGTTTAATGTTTTCTAGGAATAATCATAATGTATGTACATATAGGTTTTTGCATTCATCAAAGCTTAAGGACGGCAGTGTTGTCCATTCATGTCTTATTCATGAATATTTTTTGAGTGTAACACACACATATGTAAATATTTTGAGAAATGCATTAAAATAATGTATAGCCCCTAGTATCAGGCGCTGCTGTCTGCTCTCTGAGATTTCCTTCGGTCCTGTCTTCCACTCTCTCTCATTTCCAACACGCTTTTTCACTCACCTGTCAGTGGCTCTCACAGCAGGAGCAAGGAGTGGCTGTCTGCCATAAAAAAATGCTGTCAAAATAGTGGCAAATACAGTCCGGGAGCGAGTGCAATGCTCGACTGCCATCAATGCAAATGGCATTTTAGCAAAAAACAACAATTGTCGACAACTGGCACCATCAGCTTTCCACCGAGAACATCTTAAAAAAACACATAAACTACCATTCCTAAGACGCTGAGATGGCTACTGATCAGCCCACGACTAACAAAGGAACCGAATTGGCCGTGCCCAAATGCAAGCTCGGGCTGCAAGCTGCAGGCTGCAGGCTGCAGCTAAGCCGAGATCGAACGATAGATGGAGGGCGAGAAAACTGCAGGAACGAAGAGAGCGGGTAGAGAGGTGAAAGCATATGCGGTATAAAATTGACTTTGTGCAGTGGTAAGTGCAAATAGCTAACAATAATGATGATTAGCCTTATGCTGCACCACTGGCATAATTGATGGATTTGACGGCTTAATGTCGGCCTGGGAAACCCGACAGCTACCTCTGGGAGAGTGTGAAATTGTTTGGGCTTTCGTGTGAGCGGCAATGCAAAATGTGTCGGAAAAAAGAGTGGCAGACACAAGGGCAGACAGAGCAAAAGAAAGCCTAAAAGAATATCAGCCAGAGAGCAGAGAGAGGTCAAAGTTGACCCGACAGTTGCATATTGCTGAACCTTTTTTTTGTTTTGGTCGACTTAACCCACTGACAGCTGCTGTCAAAATGCACAGCGCTTGGCACCCAACCACACAGCATCAGCCATGTTCCCCGCCTTCACAGAGGGATTGCCCCGATGTGATATTGTAATGAAATCCGGATTACAGATCAAAAAAGGACCAGGGCGCACGCAGAAGGCCGCGAATGTCCTGCTGTTGACGCATATTCGCGGGTTTGACCCGCCGACCCAGACCGCTACCAGGGGATTAACCCAATTGAGTGGAGTGCCCCGGTGGCCTCTTGATGGCCCGAGGATTGCCCTAATTGAGTGCCGATTGGGGGTTGCTTGGCAATCGCCTTAGTTAAAGTGTCAAGGTCGTGTCATTTGCCATCGCTTTGCATACTTAATTTATGCCCTTCTGTAGAGGTGTATAATAAAATACCCCTTCTATCATTGGAACGACGCGCTGGGAATTCCATTCCGTTCGTATGCCACATCTTGACTTTCGCACAAGTCGGGCTAACTGGCAGAGCCTTCTTTCTCCTTTCCTGTTGCATATTGTCCTTTGAGCAGCTTAAGCGAGATGCAGCACAAAGTGAGGAACATAGTTTAACTGGCTTCTTTCCACTCTTTTTTTGGGAGTTTATGTTTCCTACATTGGATTATCGCAACTTTTTGGCATTTCGCGTGGGACCAAACCGCAGAGGAAACAGACAGCACAACACACAGCCAAGCCACAAGCCTTGAATGCTCGCAAGAGGACTCCATACACGGGAATTAGATAGCAGCTGAGCGCAGTCGAGAGGATTCTCAACTATAAGTTTCCCGTTCTTCACATTCAATTATCATTTCTGTGCACTTGTATAACAAGTGGCAATTAATTGCAGATTACAGCAGCAGCTCGAAAATGGAATAAAAATGAACTTTCCATCCAACCACAGAGAGAAGTGTGAGGGAATGGAGCTCTAGAACAGAGTGCAGGTCCTAAAAGCAAGGACATCAGAAGCACACTCTAGTATACATACGGAACGAACCATGGACTGACCAATGCTGAATGAAATTATCATCGAAAAGGCATAGACTGTATTCGTATTCGTTTAGCAGAGACTTGAATGCTGCGAATGAAGTGAGTGTTGGAGTTGCATACCAAATATATCAAAGGGTTAGCAAGAGCATTCCAATGAATTAAGTAGAAGAATCCCCGCCGTGTGGCATCGATTCTGCTTGAATGTTCCTCGGGTGGAGTGGAGGTGCAGGTGTGGCTGCTGTGGCAGATGTTTGCTTACTCTAAGTCCAGCTCCGGTTTCTGTTTTTGATTGCCTGCAGATGATTAGATAGAAACATATCGAAGGTCAATTCTTAATTAGTCGAAGGGTCGGAATGCTTCCGTTCTGATAATTCTCGCTTCGATTAGTTTCAAATGAATTGTAATTCAATCGGTTGCAAATGCAGTGGCTGCCACTACCACTGCCACTTCCATTACCACTACCATTGCCATTGCCACTGCCACTGCCACTGCCACTGGTACATGCAAGTGCAACCCGCAGCCAAGATACCACATGGCGTATGATTAATTTGGGTCGTAAATCTCATTACGCATACGCAGCGAAGACCTCATGCAGACAGGACAGAGATGCGGGCCCTAATTCCGCAGAATGTAATGCAATAAAAACCAAATCAATTAAACTGGAATCAAGCGTAAAAATAAAAAAGTAATCAAATAATTGCATCATTTGCCATTGGGGGCGACTCTGCGACTGCGTATCCTCGACTCTCTCTTTCGATATCGATTACAGCACTCATTATTTATTGGGTCTCCATTTCAAGTTTTGTTTTGGGCAACATTTAAATAGATTGGTCAAATACTCCAGAGATAAGAGGACTCTGATAGGGAATTCTAGAAGGAGTTCTGCACTTAGCGTCCCTGAAACTCTTCCTATTAAAAAGAATACTTTGGAATTTGGAGAGATAAACCTTGTTGCCTTGTTGTTTGATCCACTCGTTCCACACTTCTTTTTTGCTTTAAATATTATATTTTCACCAACTTAAAGCTGAATTTCTGTTTGCTAATCACCAAAAAATCGAGAGGGCCTCTGTCTGACTTGCTTGCCGCTTTCCGCTCGCCTGGGCGTGGCATTGCCACAAGTGGCAACCAAATGAAGGATGCGACGGAGAAGGAGAAGCGGGAGGCTGTTGCCACTGTTTTTTGCTGCGCTTTGCAGTTTCCTCGAAGACAAGACAAAGGCCCCGAAAAATCAGACAACGCTAAGAGGCCAGGCCGCACGCCTACATTGTTCCATGCCCCATACAGAAGACACACACACACACACCCAGTGGTGAGTGATGAGGGGATGAAGTGGGATGGTGGGCTTTTTTCCTTATTATATATTATGGGTATTATGATGGGTTGTTGTTACGAGTATTCTGGCCTCGCATTGTTCTCGCAGACCTGGCCCAAAACTGTTGCATTGCTCCGGCTACAAAATCCACACAAACACGCACACACACATATACACACACAAAAACCCCAATAAGAACGGACATGAGGCAGGCCAGGCTAGGGCTAGAGGCAAGGGGCAATGGGGAGGCTGGCAGGGCAGACACAATGCCACACACTCACATTCTATGCCCATAGACCACTGTAATGGGCACAGCGGAACGCACCCTGGACTGATATCGTATGAAGTTAGTATTTCTAAAGATTCAGCGCTATAATTTGTATATAGAAAATTTGTTAATTATGTATGAAAATGGGTTTCCGTTGTCTCATCCTGTATTATGATTATGGTTAATGTTCACGGCATTTTCAGTGGCATAGATCTTCATTGATTTGAAGATCGTTTTCGTTTTGAATCTCTTACAGATCTCTTATCTTTGGATTTTGCTTCTCTCACTATGAGTCTTTATTTATAAGATATATTCACGGACTGCACGGTGGCTAGTGGCATTTTCATGAGTCCAAAAAGACCGCTTTTGGAGTATCTGCCCACCACTGTGCCTGTTGTAGCTGCCTCTATTCAGGGTGCTGGTACTGCCAACCCTTTTGCAGACGCTTGGCCTGCCATTTATGTTAATCATTATGGTAGAGAGACGGGGTAGGGGCAGAAGGTGGCAGGGCTGTTTTTTGGAGGAGAGAATGCACAGCCTCTAACTCACGATGTGTGTGACCATGTTTTGTGTATGCTTGCATATCCTTAAAGTGTGTTCCACTTGGCGGCGCATACGAAAGAGAAAGACAGATAGACATGCATACATACAGACAGATAGATAGAGAGAAAGATTTGAATATAAAGCAGAGCACACACTGCTTGCATCACTTGTTCTACTTAAAAATGAGCCGTTGAGTGGGTGCCGTTCAGTGGGTGCCGTTCAGTGTGTGTGTGTGAGACCTTGATCTTGATACTATTCCGGAAAGCAGTTCACACGAAAGATGAATAGCATAGAGAGCAAGCAGTGGAAATGGTGGAAGAGAAAGAGAATTCAGTGTGCTGACATATGTATGAAAGAGCGAAATTCTACAAGCAGTTGGAGGAACCGTGAGATATCAGGCAGTTGAGATTATGAGAACGAAAGCAGTTGACTAACTAGATGAATGAATAAGGAACAGAGAGAGCATACAGTCGCTTAGCGGGTGCTAAAATCAAGAGAAACACAGCGACCCAAAGAGGCTTCTGAAAATCAAGTGAATGCGAGTAAAATAAAAAGGGAAGGCGTAAGCTCTTCCTGGTCGGGTTGGGAAAATATGTCTGTCAATTTGTTAACCCTCTTAGTCAGGTTAACAGTGATGATTAGCTGGAAACGGACTTGAGGTATCACATCTTTTTGAGCGCTTCTTGTGCTTTTGTATTTCGCTTATCCAAAATAGAATCATTTTGTGGCATCAACATTTTTTCGTATGATGAATCGGACTATATGTAAATACATATAAAAATAAAACTAAAACGGATTTTCAAAATGGTTTTACCGTTATGATTCACCACTTGACAAGTCCTATAACTGGTGCTAAGGGCGATTTTGGGCTACTGTTCGTTTTCGAGATATTTTCAAAAAACAATGGTATTTGCACGGGAGAAATATAGAAGTGGTTTTCGCGGCGATCAATTGAAACTCAGATTCCAAGCTATATATTTATGCAAATTTCTGATTAATGTTCTGCATTGATGACTCTTTAAAACGGTTATGATTTTACCAAAATATGATCCTTAGTTTTTTTAAAATTTAATTTGAACCATTTTCGCACGGGTCGTGTCGCACGGGACAAAAATTCTTTGGCTTTATAAAGATTACAAAAAATCCGTTAACCGATCTTGAGAACATTTTCTGGGATTTTGTAAGGGAGATTTTGAGGAAAAACTTTTATCAAGAATCATCTTATAGGCGAAAAAAATAATGGAAAACATGACAAAAAAATACCACAAAAAATACCACAAAAAATACCAAAAAAGTGAACTTTTGCTAATTTTAATAGGTTAATCCGAAATTCTCATAAATATATCGCCTCAACTTTCGCTGAAATCTAAGTTTGAATTGGTCGCCGCGAAAACCACTTCTATATTTGTCCCGTGCAAATACCATTGTTTTTTAAAAATATCTCGAAAACGAATAGTAGCCCAAAATCGCCCTTAGCACCAGCTATAGGGCTAGTCAAGTGGTAAATCATAACGGCAAAACAATTTTGAAAATCGGTTTTGTTTTGACATTTTTACAACTTGAAATGCGTACGAACGGGACGTTCGACATCAGAGAAATTCCCATATATTTTTTTATATTGCAAATTCGAAGCATAAGGATCTGATATACTCATCCAGGCCTACAACCCAATTTTAGTCTCGTGCGAAGTACATTGAAATGTCTTAATTTTGTCGCACAGTGGTATCTGTTATCATATTTGTACCACCACTAGAAGTAGAGAAAATTTGTATTTTTCCAAATTTTCTAGCTGCATAAAAGCAGCATTACGCCTGCCAGAATTCAACCGAAGTGCTGTCTGTGGGATATGTTCTGAAGACTTCAGATGTGGGGGTGCTCTTGTTTAAGCCCTGGACTGGCTTATCGTATCTTTATGTACGCTCACTAGCGCTTTGCTTTGCTCTCCACCCACCAGAAGCCCGTGGAAACTTGCATTTTAAAATTGACCAGCAAAACTCGTGTTCAGCAGGTTGACTTGCCGACGGTACCTTTCGTCGTGCCTTTTCTATTTATTAAGAAAACTTGCGATTGAGCGGTGTGCCTGCTATCAAGTGAAATCATATTTCAGTCCGTTGATAAAACAGAAGAGAGGTTCTGCGTGTGTGTGTCCGACTGCTACTGGTTTTGCCACTACCTGCCCCGCAAACCATTTTCCGCTCCAAACGAACTCCAAGTGTGCGAACGCATTTCAGGAAGGAATTCATAGCAGCAATCAGCACTTTCGGATGAGCAGAATATTCATTATTTGGCTCGGTCTCGAGTGAGAGGCGAAAAAAGAATGTAGATGTAAAAGCTGTAATATACTTGTCTGCGTTTTCCGCCATTTTCTCCGTGAATGTCAATTGTTTCAATTGTCGTTGTTAATTTCGTTCCTATCGACTCGCAAGTGCAACGTGCTCACACGCTCACACACTCACTTTCGTTATTAATCTTACAAACATTTTAAAACACCGAATAGAAAATGGTGGATGGTGATGCGCAGGTGAAAAATAGTTAAAAGCCTATTGGTAGACCTAATAAATATCGGTCTAGCCGTTTGGGAGGAACACCGCTGCACCGTTACACTACAAATACCGTTGCGCGGTATTTTGATCTACTACACTACTCGACAAAATTCAACTTTTTTTTTCCGCTGTCTCCAAAAATGACTTTTTCTAATAGATTGGGAGATTTAAATTTTTTTTAAGAATTATGGTTTTTTTTTCATGGAGTAGTTTTTTTTTAAAGAATTTTTAAAAAAATTTGTGTTTTTTGTCATAGGTAGTGCTTTTATTTTTCACATAACTTAAGTTTCCTACAACTGGTTGTATTGAACTTTGCAGTTAAAAAAAGCTGACAAATGCAGCTATAAATCCGACTCAGACACTTTGTAGCTGCAACTTAACGCCTGGAAGATATTAAGCTTTCAAATTCAAATTTCATAATTTTTTTCGGTATTTTTCCCCGAAATTTTGACTTTGAAAGCTCAGGAAAAGTCGAAAAAAAATATTTGAATGCCTTGATTTTTGGTTTTAGATAGACACATTAATTAGGCGTCGTTAAAAGGTATCGCTTATAAAAATATAAAAATAAACGGCTTAGTTATAACCGTTTGACCAAAACTTCAGCTTCAACTTCAAAACGTCAGCTTTTTTTAACTGCAAAGTTCAATACAACCAGTTGTAGGAAACTTAAGTTATGTGAAAAATAGAAGCACTACCTATGACAAAAAACACAACATTTTTTAAAAATTCTTTAAAAAAAAACTACTCCATGAAAAAAAAAAACATTCTTTAAAAAATTTTAAACATCCAAATCTATCAGAAAAAGTCATTTTTGGCGACAGCGGAAAAGTCGTGTCGACTAGTGTTATCTATAAATTTCAACAAAAATCAGTAAATTTGTAAACTGTTTCAGAATTGTTGTCAGAACACTAAATTCTCAAACCGTCTCTAGGAATTCGTCTCTAAATATTCCAGCCTTTGCTCAACCTTGGCCCTACAAACAGAGAGATGTAGTTCTCAAATATTTAAAAGAAATGAACTTCTCAAATATTTAGATAATGAAAGAGAAATGGGAGAAGAGAAGAGAATAGAATGGAATATAATAGAAGAGAAAAGCTGAAAATGGAAAAGCTGGGTTTGCTCAGCAAAGAGCCAAAGAGTTAATTAAATGCCAAAAGGCGCATCGTGGGCACTGATTTAAGAATGGCCTACTGGCCACGCCTACACGCCTACGTGCCCACAAGCCCCTCCACCCCTCTACCCCTTGCATAACGCGAAATGCGGTCAGCTGTGTCTCTCGGTAGGTTCTGGTTCAGGGAGGGGATGTAGATGCAGCTGCAGATGTGCCTGTGTCTGTTGGTGTAGGTTTTTCTAGTTCTTCTTTTTTATAGAGCAAGTGGCAAGGTCAGCCGTGAATTTTTATGGCAAGCCTAGGCGCAACATCGTGGTGTGGATGCCGCTTGCCCGGCGGCAAATGAGAAAGAGAGAACAACAGCGAATGCCTTCATGTATGTACACAAAGATTTCGATTGTGGGATAGCCGCTAATTAATATTTTCTCTTGCTCGGACTGGAATGATTTTTAATCGACTGCTACGCAATACATATGTATGTAAAGAGATCTATTAAAGTCTATGTCCCCTATATACCCAAACCCTTTCGTAATAGGGTATAAAGTCGAACAAAAATGATTGAGATTGCAGTGGGAAATGCGTGGGGCAGTCAGCTTTTTAACCGGAACAACAACGAGGACAAAAATCTCGTTCCAGTTGCAGTTCGAAACGTTCGCTGATGGTCGTTCGATGGAGGGCAGGTCGGGCCCAAAATACAAATAATAATTAAAAACTTTACCACGAAGAGGCGGTACCTCTTCGGAAAGAACTCGCCCAGTTTGGAACTTTTTCCCAGTTTCACTTATTGCAACTTTTTTGAATGGGGTGCCATCATCATTCAGGCCGTCATTCAAGTCCGCAGCCGCAGGACGAGTCCACCTCAAAGATTTCGATTACCCATTGAGCTGAATCAGAGTGGCCTGAAGTGGGACTGGAGACTACGAAATAACGAATTCTTGAAGATAAATGGCAATCTAAGGGGAATGCAATAAAACGGATTCAATTTGTAGCCACATTACAGACAGAAGGACAGAAGGATGAGAAGGCGCTGGCTGCACCAGTCACAAGGAGCAATGGAAAAAAGTTAAATTCATTTCAAACCGACGATGGCATCATTCAACATTAAAAATGCCTACAATATTCAAGGAAGAATTAAGATATTTTTCAGTACGGATCCAAAGATTGAGCTTGCAGCGGAAGAGCAAAGATCCCATAATGGGGCTAATAGTACGGGTAAGTGAAGACAGAATCACGTACACTAATGCCGGACAGTCTGGAATTTGGAATTTTTAAAGCGCCTTCGGGACAAACATACTATGAATGCATATGAATTTTCCCAAGAATTTAAACATTTTCCTGCAAGCTTTGAGGCCCGCAAAGATGCTGGCGAAATTATGTTGAAGAGTTGGCGCTTGCCCCCAAAAGGGAATTGGTTATGAGTGGCCTAAAGTGCTTCTTTGTGTATGTGTGTGTGTTGTGTGTGTGTGTGTGGTGAGAGTTTTGCATCGTGTGGTACACCTGTCGTGTATGTCGTATGCAAATTTCCGCAGCAGGTTAAGTGAAATTAGCGGCTGCCGGTTGAAAGCCAATAGCTAGCAAATGATATTCATTCCATGCGACATTTGTCATTGTCGTTGGCATCTTTGAGCTCCGAGCAGTTTCAATTCGCCAATTATGCCATTTGCAATGTGAGTGCGGCATGTGCGACCACAAGGACAGCTGCATGGATCACAATGGCATGCAGGATTTCCACTTGCCACCCCCTTACCCCTCTAAGTGTGGCGTCTATTCAATTAGAGGGTCTAAGAAGGATAATTGGCATGCCACTCGAGTGCAGAATGCAATAACAGCCAATGGCTCAATGGAGCAATGCAGTGTGGCAACTACTTATTGGGGGAGTGATCGGTCTTGGAAGATACCTTCCTCAACGTTAAACTCCGCTAATGAGGACGGAAACACACTAAATAATGAGATCAAAGTCAAGGGCATTCATGGTACATATGTACATATACTATGTTTGCTATCCTTCAGCAGAATGTGTGCTGCATTCCATGGAACTTTGTGACTTTGTGGCTCTCCCGGCAGTTAACATATTAAAGATATATGAATAACAGAACTAAACAGGGCCATTACCATAAACTACATATAACAAACGAATAGCTACAAAATAAAACTGCATCTACGGTAATTTTTCATCCAAAACGTACTCTTTTTCCGGAAATGTGCGTGTCATCTGTTTGTATTGTTTTGAAGCATTACATATTGTATTTGAATCAGTAAATGTGTCAAAGAAACCCCTAAATCTGGGCAGCATTCTTTTGTCGTTGTTAACACGGTGGGGCCATGCCTGGAGACGCACACAAAGCCAAGAATCTAGAGTCAGATAAGGATGTATCGTTCTTCGCCTGTTCTTCGTCGGGACTTTTTCTGCCTCTACTTTTCCTTAGCCCTCGGCGGACGTCCTGCAGCTGTGCAGCTGTGTGTGTGCCCCCCAAAATAAAAGTAAGCAAAAGTATGCCATAATCACATGTAACATGTCCTGTGGATGGCGGATGGCGTACAGCGGGCGTACAGCGGGCGGGCGGGCGTACAAGTGGGTGAAATCTGGGTCTCTCTGTGTGCCGTGCCACGTGCAATGAAAATCAATAATAAAATCTTCGAAGAGAAGTGAAAAACATAACGAGCAATGCGACAGAGACTTCATCACGATTTCCCGACAAATCCACTGACAGAAAAACGTACACGAAAAACTTTTAACTTTGAACAGAGTTCCAAGGAACTGCAAACACTAAGGGGCCGTAGGAAATGATAAATTGGAATACGACAGGCCTCGGTGGTTGGCTGCAGTGTCATGTGCATTCTATATAGCTATAGCTATGGATCTATTCATTCTCCTCTATGTTCATAGCAAGAAAAGTTCTGTTGCTTTCTAATGCAGACCCCTAATATAATGGGGAAACGATCTGAGGGGAAAGGGAATGAATGTTTGACCGAGTGGCTCTGTCGCATGACGCGTGTTTCTTTCAGTGCACACTGCAACTGCAACTGCAGGGACTCGAATAGTGGACGTCAGTGATTCACACAGTGATTAGGCGACATTTGTGGCGTTCTGTTGATGTATGTGGGTGCAAGGCACTCCAGCGGCACTTTAAGTGCATTCACCCACACACAAACGCACACACACACTCATAGAGCACACACGTACCGATGTATATGTGTGGGAGGGGAAACATTTTCGACTGAGCCGCACAATCGCCTTCGGCGTCGAGATTTCGTTGCAAATGCGCTCCAATGCGCAAATAAATTTAAGGCACTGCCACGTCTCCATCTTTGGCCAACGTGCGGCAGTGTGTGTGGGGCTTCGTGTGTGGCACAGTGTGTTAGTGTTGCCACTAAGCCGATTTAGCTGACAATTCTGCCATAACAAGAGCAGCAACATCAACAACGGATAGAACATGTTTCGAGAGTCTGTCATATGAGTATGTAGCATGCATCGCACACACACCCACACCCACACCCACACAACGGCCCCATGTTGCATGCCACAAACACATTGCCAGATCGTGCAAAGGAGTGTTTGACATCCTTTTACATGACGGCCCGCACCCTCCCCCCCCACAAAAGAGGACAAGGCAGGAGGAAGGATTCTAATGTGCAAAGTCGCGTTTTAATTTGTAATTCTTCCTGAATGAACTTTAATCCATTGATGGCCCCCGGATAGCACTGTGGCCCCCCCCATACGCAGTAGGGTTAAGCTTTTTATAGAAATACGACCTACGACCCCAGTGGACTAGTACTGGTACTAGAAGCGGCTATTATGCTGTTGAACAAATTGTTTCCTTTTCACATTCATTCCACAGAACGATTAAGAACGGAAATCAATAATCACCAAAGGATGGTTACCCGAGTAAAAGTCAGTTTAAAGCGAGTGCTCCTCTCTTCCGCTCCCTTCGTACTCCATAGAGCTGCATTTCGATTAAAATCCATCCGAACCCATTTCGCAATGCAAGGAATACAAACGAAACAAACAAAACGTCCCTCCCATTGGAATTCGATTGTTGATCGAATTGATTTATTTGTGAGCGCGAATCGAGTCATGATTTATTTATCGCACTGCTTGAACTGCCGAGTCTACCGGATCGATTTCCCCTCGCCTTCACTCGCCCTATTGTTAAGTTTTCGGTTATTCTTGTGAATATTTCATGGCTGCTAGCTGCTGGCTGCCGGCTTCCGCCTGGAAATGTGCATCCGGTGGCTCGGAATGTGCTCGACAGCTCCGCTCCTCGTTTATCTCAGGAGATGGTTGCTGCGAAAGACCGTTGGGTGTTTCATGGACATCTACGAAGGCGAAATCTACAAATGGCTTGGGAAGGTGGCGGGGGATGGGAAACGATTCAACGAAACCGACGTCAAACGGTTGCTACCCAGCGACACCCGTGCCCCGTGCCATTGCTTTTGATTGCAAATAAACTATTGGCTCTGTTTTCACTTACACTCCACCATGTTTTACGTTCATAAAAAATGCCAAAAATAAACTGTATAATTGATTTATGGTTTCAACAACATGCCTAGCCCCTCCTGACTTTTATGGCGATTTGTCGTACCATAAATTCGCTATTCATGTGTCTCAAACTTGCGCGTTAATGCAGGCGTAAGGGCGGAAGCAGTCACAGCACCACCACCACCACCACCAGCAACAGAAACAGTAGAAGCCATCGACTCAGAAAAGTATGAGTACTCTTAGATCGTAATGTGGCAGCGCTTTTCCTCAGTGGCGGCCCTGTATCATTCCTATCATAGAATACTACTGCGTACCAAAGACAATAGTATAACAAAACGAGGGGGAACGTTGTGAGCCGCGGCAAAGGCCGCGGCTCTACCTTATACCCGGTACTCAGTCAGTATACACATACACATACACATATACACATATATGAGCAATGTTCGCAAAAGGGACAAATTAAATTTTTTTGGGCAAAAAATAATATTTCAAAAAAATGAAGTCAAATCATTTTTTGGAATATTATACATGTTTTCAATTTTGTTTGCATATGCTTTTTACAACTGCTTCTAAATTTCTACATGACATGTATAACTACATATTTGAGACGTACAAGTGTTTGCGACAGAGAGAGAGGGAATGAGTCAGCGCTTGGCAGGCGTTGCGTAGCCACTGAAATTTAATTTGTTTCTTCTGGCCATAATATTGATCCGACCTGATCCATATTCGGCAATCTGGTAGATATGATAATTTTCCACGATTCTGCGTTTTTGGTTTTCATTTATCTTAAAAATTGTGGATTTCACAGATTTTCGTTCTTTGTGGGGGCGGAAAGGGGCGTGGCAAAATTTTGAAATACACTTGTGCTGGTTTGGTATCACAGGAGCTTGGATAGAAAGTTTGGTTGCTCTAGCTTTTATAGTCTCTGAGAACTAGGCGACACAAAATACGAATGGGCAAAGTGGATGGGGTCGCGTGTGAGAGAGAGCGAGAGGGAATGATGACTTTCGAAATGGTTTTCTTCATTGTAGCTATAATAATGATCCGATCTGATCCAGATTCAACACTCTGATAGAAATGGTTTTTCTCTATGATTCTGCGTATTTAGTTTTCTTGTATCTTCAAAATTGTGTGTGCCACAGACTTTCGTCCTTTGTGGGGGCGGAAAGGGGCGGGGCTAAATTTTGAATTACATTTGGAGTAGTGTGCTCTAGCTTTAATAGTCTCTGAGATATCGGCGCAAATGAAGACGGACAGACGGACGGACAGACAGACATGGCTATATCGACTCGGCTATTGATGCTGATCAAGAATATATATACTTTATGGGGTCGGAAATGCTTCCTTCTGGGCGTTACACACAACCGTTATCCCCACAAATCTAATATACCCTTAAACTCTTCGAGTACCGGGTATAATAATTCAAATTCCACCCTGAATAGATCATCCCACGCTTCATATTGTCTTTGAGTAAGCCCATACATCTTGTGATGAGTATCAAATGGTCTGGACACCCTCTGCCCACGGATTCGTCAACTTATTTGTTCGTTTGGTGGGATATACAAAAAATGCCCTTTGATTAAAAATCAAAAGGCTCGGCGCCGCATACAAAAAAACGTGTTATTTGCAGACAAACTTTTGCGGCGCAACAAAAAACTAAATCGAATTACAAGGACCTGCACTTATTTGTATTTATTTGATGTATTCACATCCCACATCCATATGCAGAGCTCTGTACGAGGTATTTATTTTAAGATTTTATCGAAAGATGGGGAGGGGGACGTGCAATGTGCAATGTGCTGACACAAAAATAGAACAAAGGGTAAATGCTAATTGGCTTCAGCTCCCAAAGTATCTCGGGATACTACGATGCAATCAGAAAATTAAGAATTTCCTTGCTTTCACTGGAACCCGAACGCCGGAGAGGGGGGCAACCAGCTGTGGGAGGTTTTAATGAGCTATGTGGTGTCCCTGGCAACGGAATATTAAGTACAACCTTCTGCGCCCCATTAATGCTCAGAAAATGCAGTCTGCTACTGAAGAGAACTACTGTCCAGGCACAAAATATATGTACATATGTATGTATGTACATATGGTCTTCCACAGCCGGACGCATAGTATGGTAATTATTTAATTAGCAAAAGACAAACGCCTACTTCTCTGTTTTTCATTCAGTTGACAGCCAGCAAAAGTTTTCTTAATTTCCTCATTTTCCCACAATGATTGGGTATCTCTCTGCCAGTTCTTCGTCTTTCATTGCAAATGGTTTTTGTCTTGTCTTCAATATACCATACATAATGAATATTTTGTCTCCGTTCTTGATCATCATAAAGTGTGGCAACACTCTCCAGTAAGCCCTAGTGAAGTCTGGCAGCGCTTTAAGCAAAGAAACCCTTTAAAGAAGAACCAAAGTCCGCAGAAATTCCTAATTCAAAGCAATAAACAAGAAATAAGACACCCAAAAACAATCTAATTTAGAAATGTACTGAAACTTCCAGAATTCGGCTCTAGTTGCATTTTGAAATACTGTTTTGGCTTTGGCTCAACTTTATCCTAATTCCTTGCTTTGGCTTCAGCCAATTAGTGTTACAAAAATATTCCTTCCATACAGTTTTGCCCTCCCTCTTTGTTGGGCAAGGGAGAGGTCGGGGGCCATCCACATGGCAGTTTATTAATAGCATCAAAATGTACTAAAAATCACAAAATCCATTCCGAAATAAGTCCAATAAATAATTTATATGCATAATTTATATGTAGATACATATGTACATGGGTACATATGTTTAATATATCGTTTAGTACAGATTTCAAATTTCAGTAGGCAGTATGCCTTTGAGTGTATTGGAATTGTGGGAAAACAGTGAAAATTATATATGAATAAGTCATAGGCCCAAAGGAACTTTCTCCTGTCTATTGTCTTCATTGTATATTCAAATAAAATCCTTCAATCTTTCAAAAAATAAAATATAAAATTAAAATGTTCAATAAATTTGAGGAAACCTCCTAAAAACTTGAGAGCTACAAAAATGCTAAGGAAAGATCCATGATTGATGAGTATCCATAAAAATGTATTGATATTTTGGGATTTTTTCATTGGTTCAGTGGCAGATAATAGTTGAACCGTCTCACTCTCTTACCATTCAGAGTGCTGTCCCACCAAATCAAGTGTTCACTGTATCCGCTCCGAATCGCGCTGTTCGTTTCGATCGTATCCAGTGGGCCGGGGCGTGCTCGTAGCAATTTGTTTATGCCTCCCCGCTCTTTGTTTAGACACCAGCTCCAACAGGCGATAAACAAAATGTTCGGGGGATGGGAAATATTTGCACCTTACGTATACGCCCGGTGTTCGACAGGGGGCCCAAAACGCATCCGCATCCCTGGGTCGCATTCAAACATTTAGTTGTGCCCCGCCCACAGCCTTCCTCCCCAGTCTGAGGTCTGCAGACGTAGCCGCGAAGTGGACGACAAGTGGTAAATGGTTCCATTCACATCTCCTTGTCGGTCACGTGGCCCAAAAAAAAACGGATCCACAGAGATTCCTGGAACAGGTATGACAGTGCCACAAGTAGCACAATTTGATACCCAGAACGTTTAAGAACCACCAGGGGCTCTCTTGGGGGTCTATGTCTGTGTCTGTTCCAATAATTTGGACGAGTGGATGAGGTGCCGGAGCAGGCGATGAAACATGTGGCCAGGCAGTCCGCGATTCCGTAGGTCCGCCAGTACGCCAGTCCGTAGGTCCAGCAGCCCGTAGGTCCGTCGTTGCAGTTCATTAGAAAGTCAAGACCGTCTACAGGGGCTGGTGCACAGCAGTACAAAAACACTTCACGACGGCACTTTGGACACTGCTAACGAGCACAGACAGATACAAGCATACGCAGATGCTACCACACAGATAAACAAATACACAGACACACACACACACACATAGACACATACACTTCAAATATAAATACAAAATGTCGTTTCCTTTCTTGGTCTTGGTACTGGTCCTCGGTCTTGGGCATTCCGCCTCCTGCTATACACACGATGCAGATGAAGGAAGCAGAAGGAACTTTGTGAACGAAAATGAATGCAATTCTTTTTTTTTCATGGGGTGGTGGGTGGTTGCGAAACTGGGGGAAAATGGAAATAGGAACGGTTATGGTGGCGTTGCTGGAGTGGGAGTATTTATCACACAATGGGAACAGACGGAACCCTAGATATTTATACAGAGAGTGGCATGAGTAAATATTTGGTTCGCAAATGATTAGGATATAGATATGCCACTGCCACTGCAACTGCCACTGAAAAATGGATGAACCCCAACAGGAAGAGAATATGTAAATACCCTGGAATGCCTTCTAGTATTTGGCTTAATTAAAGATTTAAGGTCCCATCCGAAAGTTTGCTTCAACGAATGCCATATTCAGGAACCTTTCTGGGTTGCCGTGAGCCCTCGAAGTCGAATACCCCCCTCCCGACCACGGCATGCTCCGTATATCATTTTGAGTTCCAACTAAATTCAGATAATCCGAAACATTGGGCATTGCGTTTATAAATATTTAGACCTGAGAGTGGCATCTGCGGATGCAGTTTCGGGTATGCCACAATGCCCACAACAAGCCATGACATGGACAGCGCAATAAATTTTCTGTTTGGCGATCGCTTTTTTGGATGCGGAGCAACCACAAGAAAAGGTAGTGGCAAAAGTGGCTGCCCCCGTATTGGGGAATCTTACCTTGAAAGATATCAATTGGCTAACCACCATTTTCCATTTGCTCTACATGGACTATAAATAGATGCCTGTTTTAGAGATTAAGGATTAAATTACTTTATGGCCTTTTTAGAGTATGAGTATTAACTCATTGCATTTTACATCAATTGCTGTGGTTTTGACATTAGATCTGCGTTTAATCAGATCAAATGCATTTTGCCAGCAAAAGACGGAATAACTATTTTGAAGGGAGAATAATCCTGCGGCACATACATCTGCATGTAAAAGTTCGACACAATTTAAATCAAAATCGAAATTGATTTGAGCATGAAACCATAGAAAGTTTCTTCATCTTTTGACAAATAAATCAAGACGTTCAAGGAGGTCAATCAACCCTCAAAGTATTGAAAACTGCATTAGTTTTCCATTAAAAATGAGAAGAAATACTCAAACACCCTTAAAAAGTAAGCGATACATTTGTAATATTTCTGCAGTGGATACTTGGATAAATGGCTTAAAAGCTATTACGATTTTTTCATTGAAACTACACCAAAAATACACCTAAAATTTTTGTAATTAGTAGCACAAAAAGAATCGGCGGGGTGACCATAAAGAACGGCCGGCATTTACCAAAGGCGAAAACCATAAATAGGAAACCACATTTGCCAACCACATTTCGTGGAACTTTGGGCCAACATTTCTGTTAATTCGCTAGCAAATAAATTCGTGTTTTTTTATCTCTGAAATTGTAATTGGCATTTAAACTGATTAAACAGTCTTTGGGCCATTCGGATAATGAAACACTCACCCAACTATGGCCTCTGGCAGATGGCTGTCCGGCTTTCGGCGCTCGGATGTGGTCTTCTTTTGGTGTTTGATTTTTAAGTTTTTACTATAATTAACAGTTCAAGTTTTTAATTTTTTTGTTTGCAAATTTTGTAGTGTAGCTTATATTTGTTTGGAATTATAGTATTTTTTAAAAACTCGCGTACACATCAACAAAAAAGAATTAGCAATTGACAAGTTTTTTCGCACTCTAAAATTTTTGTTTTTAATAACCACAAATAACGGTTTTGTCTCTGCACTGCTTGTGCACTGTTTGTACACTGCTTAGCGCTGCTTCTGCCTTCGTAGCGTGCGCCACGAGTGCCGAAGCCGTTATGACAGAATCTTGCGAGCATCTGAGCAACTTATCCTTTCTCATGGCACCCGATGGCGGCACCGCACCCGAACGCTGCCTGGCCGCCATCCGACAAGCACGGCCCGAACAAGCCCGAAATCATCTCCGTCTCTGTCTGCCGTTTTGGCCGTGCTGTGGTATGTTTCGTGTTCGTGTTCGGGTGCGGGTGTAACTGCAGGCATTTAACGGCCAAAGCGATAGCTTAGCTGCATGCTCTCTGCCGCTCTCCCGCTCTCCGACTCTCTCTCGGACACTACCTTGACCTCTCCCTTGCATTGCTTGCATTGTAAGCTGTACCGTTTGTTTATCTGTTTACTGTAGTTCGGCGGGGCAGGCAGGCGGCCGAGGTATAAAAGTGAAAATAGATTCCAGTTACTAACAACGCAAGCCCGCGCACATGCACATATGTACCAACACATACGCATGCTTATTCGTCAAAAAATATAAATGAGAGGCAAAACCCCAAAGAAACCCTTACAGATCTATCGATGTTAGAGTTTTTGAGCTATAAGAAATATAAAGCTATACAAAATTGTCATTGCCAAGTGGTCCAAGCCGAAGCTTCCTATGCGCCGATCCCAGGCAGAAAGAAAAGACAGCCCGAGGGCCGCTGCCGCATTATTCTTATAAGCACATACGCAGTCTTCATAAAAACACAGCTATACTCATGCGCTCTCAATGCATTCGATCATTACGAATCGTTTTAAGCCGAATCCGAGTACTGCGGATCAATATCAGCTAGACTCGCTCGCATTCCTGTAGAACCAAAGGGTTCACTTGACCCCTCTCGAACTAGTTCCGCGTCGTTTACCGAGCAACTAGCTACGCAACCAGTTACGTGGGAAGCGAACACCGACCAGTCTAAACAGATCCGAAATACGCAGCTATCTTCGCTTTGTTTTCGAAGCCGACAAATAACTGTAAACCGTAAAACCGTGGAATTATAAGCAACCGTGAAAAAGAGTTACACTTTCGCTGGTGAAATGCAAGAGACAAAAAATAACACAAACAAAATATATTTATTCTCCGTGCGTTTGCTTTCTGCTTTGATTTGGTTCAATTCTGTTCATGAGAAATATACCCTAATTTCATCAAATAAACGCTAATAAACAGGTTCGTAAAGATGAATTACATATGGGCAATTCTCTAATGTTGAATGCGACATTCGTACGCATTCAAAAAAAAATATGCGCCAAGACTTTATTTTATTTTGACAAAAGCTGAAACTAATAGCTCTTGATTAGCACTATAGTTGGTGATAAGGTTGATTTTGGGCAGTTGTTCATTTTCGCATTCGCACGCGACTCCGACAGAAGTCAGTTTTATTTCCTGCAAACGTGAACGAATATTTTGATGCAATTAATTTAACAATGTTATGCATTGATATTTCTTTAAAATGCTTTTTGTTTGATTTATAAATACTGAACAGTAAGTTTAATTTTAAGCACTGTCGCACGGGACAAGAATTCCTTGGACTTATGTATAAATGTTAAAAAAATTCCGTTAACTGATATTGAGAACATTTTCTGGGATTTTATTAGATAGTTCAATATGTAAGAGAGACTTTGAGAAAAAACTTGTATCAAGAATCATCTTTCTTATAGGCGAAAATAATAATGGAAAATATGACAAAAAAATACAAAAAAATTCTACTCGAAGAGTATAGGGGTATATAAGATTTGTGGTGATGGCGGATGTGTGTAACACCCAGAACGAAGCGTTATATATTCTTGATCAGCATCAATAGACGAGTCGATATAGCCATGTCTGTCTGTCCGTTCGTCCGTCCGTCTGTCCGTCCGTCTGTCCGTCCGTCTGTCTTCATGAGCGCCTATATCTCAGAGACTATTAAAACTAGAGCAACCAAGTTTTGTATCTAGTCTCCTGTGTTATCACACTACTACAAGTGCTTTTCAAAATTTCGCCCCGACCTCTTCCGCCCACACAAAGAACGAAAGTCTATGGCATACACAATTTTGAAGATACGAGAAAAATAAAAACGCAGAATCATAGAGGATGCCCATTTCTATCAGAGTGTTGAATCTGGATAGGATCGGATCGGATCGCGGCATTTGCCGCGCCTCACAACGTTACCCCTCGTTTCAATATGTTTTCATATCAAAATTAATAAAATTTTATGTCAATTAATAAAATTAATAAAATCAATATTATTAAAAAATAACATCCCGAGAAAACTATATTGAAATGCGTTTTTATTGATTTTAATTTTGTTGGCCTTGGTGGTTCTTTTGCGAGAATTGCCCATACATATGTATGTATATTGAATAATAAGACGAATTTATGATGAAGAATATTGACTTGCATAGCTACTAGCTATAACTGTTTTCCATAGAATGATTCCAAGTGTACAGCCTGTTCCGAAATTGGAAAGGAATTTCAGAAAACGAATGGGTAAAGAAACAATTGGCGGACTTTAAAAATTTAATGAACATTGGAATATATAAATCGAAATAAATATGTACTGACTTTCAGAAACCCTACAACAGGAGAATGCTGTTATTCGTGGTAAGATTAATAAAGATTAATACAAATTAAGTATTATATATTGAAGGGGAACTGGTTGCTGGCGTTCTACTAGTAACTAGGTCGGAACTAGCTCCTGTGCAACTAGGCTACAGGTGATCGAAGGGGAATCGATAGTTGAACCTGGGGCGGTTCCGCCCGAGAACATGCAAGTGTTCAATTATCCGCTGTAATACATTGTTGGTAGTCGATCTAGACCATGTACGTGGGAATGGAAGTGCGGTACCGATGCCGAACTATTTGCCTAGTTCTAAAGGCAGACGGATCTGTTCGGATCTGACACAGTAAAATGACGAGACGGGATTCGTTCAGTCCGAGAGAACGATTCGAAGCCGAATCGCTGATTCTATCGGACCGAACGAAGCGAATCCCGAATCCCACCGAATCGATTCGGTTGCCCAGACTACCCATTGAAGTTTAAGTTGAAGTTACAGGGCCTTTGAACGGGTATTTTCGAATCTTAGTTAAAATATAATTTTGAATGAAAACTACAGTCGGGTGCCTGTGTTTCAATTCCATTTCATGGTCCTTAAATTTAGGCAACATTCAGCGGCTAGGATGAAAGCATCCCAACAGCGTTTGCCCTTTCTCTTGCCTTGCCCTTTGCTAACTATGCTGAGCCACTTCCAATCCATTGAGTAGCATCCACATATTCATGATCATCATGAACAGCTGTCTATGTCTCTTAGTTTTACCAATATTTGCCTAAAGTTTGTTCCTTTTCTGCAGGTAGAGTATACATAAGTTGAATCCATTCTGTTCCAATAGGCCCTATATGTATCGCAGTTTAAAAGATTTAAGGAACCCAAAACATCATAAGAACTAGTGAATAGTTTATTATTTCCCAGGGAGGAGCTGGCATAAGTCCTCTAGGCTTTGCCTGTTGTTTGGACATTCAGTTGGTAGATAATCCCAGTTGAGTGGAGTGCCATCAACGGTTTTCGGGTCCATCCACTGGGGGCCCTGTTCCAGAGTCTTCCGCTGTCCATTCCGCTGATGTCAATGCACGCGCACGTTCGGTGAATTATCTTCCCACTACTTGCAACGCAGATTCAGATCTGCTGCTTGCCGCAGCACGTGACTGACGCCGGACATGCATGCCAAAACTCTCAGACCCAAGCCCAGATTCAGAACCAGACGCAGACAGTGGCTGCAGTACTCTATATATAGGCACTTACTTTATTTCCTATGTGCACACGAGCATAAACGAGTATTTTTGGCCGCTTCAATCTGACTGTCAAAGACACACGGGGGGATATGTGCCCACGTCAATGTGTGGAAATGTGGCAAGAGCAGACACGGCACAGTTGCAGCATCCACAGGAGTTACACCAGCGTCCGACGTCAGTGCCCTTAACATTGGCCTAGTCACGTTTCCTCTCCTCCAATCTCATGGCGTGAGGCATGGGATGGCTTGGCATGGCGTGGCGTGGCGTGGCGTGGCGTCTCCTATTCGTACTTATCGCTCGATTCATTTCGATTCGTTTCGTTATTTTCACATTCCCTCACATTTCGTTATCCCCTCTGTTCATTTGGCAGGACAGCAGAACGGGAAATGACGTACGGTATATCCGGACTGTGGGCTCCTCTACTTTTTAAGTTGTTACAGAGTATCACTGTGGTCTGAAGCTTCGTCTACTCAAACATTTTCCACTTGCTTTTCCATTTTTGTGCGCCGGCCTAATAAAAGGAAAAACAAGCAAAAAACGGTTGGAGATCGGAAAACTGAAGCACCAAATACCCTATATAGAAGTCGACAGAAATAGAACTTAGTAACCCGACTTCAATGTACACTTTCCAACAACAATAACAAAACTCCTCCTCAAATCCTATAGATTCTATAGATCTTTAGAGAGATGAATATTTTGTGATTAAGTGGGGAAACATTATCAATTGGCATACATTTTGCAGAATCGTAAAGGAATACATCCTTTAGTTCAATTATATACGAACTAGTCCAAGGACTCAACGCACATTCCCGTTTTCTATCACCCCCGTTGGAAGGGTATACAAATTGGAAGAAAAAACTGTGCCACCATCGGCCTGCAGTGTTTAATTACGAGTATAGACACTGACGGAACGACTGGCGGGGCCGTCGGGGGCACTGGAACCACTCTCTGAATGTAATGCGGTTATATGTATGTTTGGCTTCTGCACAGCAGGCTCATAAATCAAATGCCAGAGCACAACCATAGAATATTGGTGTTTGTTTTGGCAGAAATCAGAAATCAGGAAAGGAAAGTCTGAAAAGGTGAGGAGAAGAGTTCGGTAAAGATGGAAATTCAGAGGGAACCCAGTAAGAAGAATAGAAAGGGGAGGTATTTCCTGATTCCTGAATTCAATATATTTTCAAAAAAGAATACAGTGTTTTAAATATTTATTAGTACTCTAAGAAAACTACCGAAGACTCTTCTTAGCGACTTTTAAAAACCAAGTTGAAGTAGTTGGTTGTCCGCCTAGGAGATCTTTCACTGTAGTACCCGAGACTGACATAGAACCCGACCCTGAACTATGGCTTTCCTCTACTATCTATCACCGACTTATACCCGGCTTATCTGGGACACTGATGCAAATATTATTTACAGATTTGTTTAATTATTTTCCCCGTTGGGTTTATTTACACGCCCGACGACTTCGGCGGGGGACACGGCTGGGGGCTTGGGTTCTTGGGGCATCGGGGCCTGGGACCCGAGGGAGCACTGAGATCAGGCGTCACTGAGTGGCAAAATGGAACTGAAATTGAAATGAGAGACGACTGCAAGCGATGCCCATCCAAAAGAAGAGGCCACGCCGGCTGAATGCTGCACTGAGAAGCATAAGAAGCAAATTCACTTGGAGAATGTGAGATACATTGTCAGGCAGAGAAATCATCCCATGGATCCATCCTGGAGGTAACTCTTTGTATTCAAATATTCAACTACTTAGTAGTATCCCATTTTTCCCGGTGTATAAAATCAAAATCAGTGCAAGACGGGAACATGCAACAATAAATAAAGAGAGAGAAATAAATAAACCAAAGAGAGCGTAACAAGGGGAAGATGCTACTGAAAAAATCTATGAGCATGGCACAAGAGAGTATGTGGGGAATACTTCAGCACAAATCTAGGTATTATTTGCATTATTTGTACACCCATAGAAAAAAGCATTTTCATCCGAGAGTGTAAGTATTAAATCTAATTATATTTCATATCATAAAAAAAAAATATAAATAATTATATTTATATTAAATATAAAATTAAAATAAATAAAGTATATTTATAAAAATAATGTAATATATATGTATGTACATATATATATAATATAAATATATTATATTTATTTTATTGTATTTTATAATAAATATAATATAAAGCCTTTGAATACATTTATATTTGAATCAAAGTTTTAAAACCACATATTTACTATGCCATTTTTTTTGGCAGTGTACTTTTTGCATGTGCATTCCTCTACTGTAGGAAATCACAGTACTATACTTACAGTATATTTGCCTATCGCTCCGATCTTATCGAACTGATGGATTTGAACCAGCGATAGGAACAAGAGATTTTATGAGATGATCATAAATAGGTGCATTTTCAAAAGTTTGAATTTTGAAACAATTTTGTTAAGCCTCAACTCGAGAACTAATCCTCATTCATCAATTAATTCATTCTTATAGTTGCAATAACAGACTTCCTGCTTTATGGACAATGAAAATTCTCTGAACTATTCTCGCATAAAATAGTTGAAAGGAGTTGAACAGTTGTTAAACAAAGTTGAACGAAATTGACTGTAAATTTGGATTGCGTCGGTGGCTGGTGGCTGGTGGCAAGTGGCATTTGACATTTGGCGATGGATTACTGGCATACCGTTGTGAGATTCACTTACAGGACCAGCTGTTCTCTCCAGATACTCAGGCATTTCCAGGGTATGAGAGGGAGATGAAACAAAAGGCAACGCATCTGGCAAAATTTCATACCCCTTCCCCTTCTTTCCCTCCGCCCATCACCATCCATTGGGTTAAATGGAAATCTGAAGCAACTAAAGCATTGAATAACCCTAAAGAGGGGTATGTTGAATATGTCGAAAAGTTTTTAGCATAGGAAATAGAGAGTTCTCTCTAATTCTAGAAAAGGAAGAGGAAATTTCCTTCGATATATTCATTTATTTATTTATTTTATTTATTTATTTCATCCTAGCGCGACAAGCATTTTATACTTATAAATTAGGGCGCTAGTCACAACAAGTGTAATATTAACTTTTGACATTTAAAGGTACGTACTTCATATTCTCCATGATGGTGGACCGTCGTAAATTTTTGCATCCGCTGAAATCACTTTTCAAAGCACTTTTTCCACCCCTCTGAACCGAGTGTTTCTGGGGCAAATGTCAAATTTTGTTCTATCTCACGAGAACAATTCTTCCTGACGTCATATTGAATATGTATATCTTGGCCCTTCAAAGTCCCTTGGTTCCTCATGGATGGTATGTCATATGACAATATTGCAATAGCAAATCCCGTACATTTTTTCGGGTACATCAGTTTTTATTCAGCGAAGTACGTGCACTGCTGAATTCGTTTTACTAGTTTTTCGCAGTGGCAATGCACTGTGCTTCATCACAAAAAGTTGAACTAAGCTGATCGAAGCATTCTTGCCTTGAAAATCCATGTCGCAAATCGTAGCAAATCATCACACGGAAACGTTCATGTGTTTTTGCCCAAAGATGAATTGGAAAAAGCTTTAAGTGGAAGTGAGGATATATTATATGCATGATATATTATACGAAATAGTAAACGTCGATAAATCACAAAGTGCAATGACAACCCTGCAGAAAATGAAAGACTCACCTGTTTTGAAAACATTCACAGCCGAAAACAATAAAAAATTAATTTTTTCTTTTTTCCGTTGAAAAACACAAACGAATATATTTATTTCTTTATCAGCACTTAAACATCATACTGGCAACAAAAACGACTCCCCATACTCAGATTAGATCGTGGGGGTGCCTATAACTACAGCAGGCACACTTCTCCTAAATATACATACATACATACATATGTATGTACAAATGTGTCTTAGTGGTTTCTATGCCAAAAAGTCTTCTGAAGATATATGATATCATAACTTTCAAAAATATATTCCAATTGGAAAATACTTGTAAGAATAGTGCGGAAAGAGTATTCAACACCTACATATGTACATGTACATGTAAGTCATATCATTTCAAGCAATTGAGTTTTCCTTCCTTCATTCTTAGGGTATTTATTGTTTCGGTTTCTCGTTTCTTTACTGCTGGTGATTTTGCTGCTGTTTTGAGCGGAGCGAAACGCTTGCGTGCATTATAATAATCAGAATCTCTCGCCCATCTGTGTCATCCCCAACATCATCGCCATGAAAGGCCGCTTCAGCATCTGCCACACAGCCCCACGGTGACACTCCTGCTCCACTTAGCTCACCCCCTTCTGGATTCAAATGCACTCTTACTCTCTCTCTCTCTCTATCAATCTATCTCTCATTTTTGTAGGTACTTTCCATTTTAGTGAGCGCATATTACGATTTATTTCGATTCCGTGCTCTGATTTTAATGCAGTTCTTAATTTTTAAGTGCCCCTTTTTTTTGTGGCATCCTGCTTGTCGTGATAGTCCTGCTAGATGACGCTATGCTGCGTTTCGTATTTGCATTCCGGTGCTGCAATTTCCGCTCTCCGTTCCATTCAAAATCGGTGAATAGAAGTGATAGGGGGAAAGAATTCAAAGGTAAAGTGGAGGGAGCAAGTAATCGAAATAGAGGGAAAAACTTCCTGTGCAAATGGACCGTTAAATTGACTATCAGCGGAGTGGTCCTTAATCCACAGTTGCTGCCACTCCTGAACACTCGTTCGTGCAACTTTAAACTTGATTTCTTACTGATTTCTTAGGTTTGTAGAAAATTCTCCAAATTATGGTAGTACATACGAGTATATGTGTGTATATGGGCTTGCTGCGAATACAAGCAGAGCCTTAATACGATGCCTCTTTTTTATAGAGGGTAATTCATAGAGGGTATCCATTTGCAAAACAGGGTATACCCGGGCATGCCGGGAAACTCAATACGCTTTCATCTGTCTTCGGCATACACGTTTAACGACTGTTAGTTGTGCCGCCGCTGCCGCCTCGCGTTTGGCAACAGAATTTGTTTGGATTAAAACAAAGCCCGAATGAACCTCGAAAAAAATCGCATTTTTATTACCCTGTTGCTTCAGCTTCTGTTTCTTTAGGTCTTCATCTGCTTCTGCTTTGCTTCTGTTTTGTTTAGATTTACAGCGAAATATTTATTAGCCCGACAGTAAGCAGACTATTTTTTTACCGCTCTCATACCCTTCTCGCATAGGGGGACAACGAATGTTCCCAAATAGTTTGCAATTCCCTCCCATCCGTTGATGGACACATGTCATATATGTATGTATAATAGTGCTCTCATCAACCGAAATGGAGATTTTTTGTATGAAGCCCAAAAGCCTTTGATGAAACATTCGAGAGGTATAACATGACTAGGGATCCTCAGCTGTTTTCATAGATATTTGCACAGATCACGTGCTAATTTAAATTAAATTTCTCATCTCCACCGAAATCGAGACTTTTGAATGTTAATTTTAAAAAATTGGATTGGAAAATTTGATGAAAACTGGAGGACAAAGGAGTAGCATTATGAACTTTTGAAAGTTCAAGCATCTTCCATTATCCATTCAATAACCATCCTAGATCATGAGATTCTCAACCCCTTCCTTTGAAATGCAGTATTTGAAAGCTTTTTTGTCTGGTCTCAGAAGAAAGTGAGCTTTCACTGTTCGCCACGGATAGGGTATCCAGAGTGCGACGCCTCAAAGATGAGCTTTCGCGCTTCTTTTATCGTTTCTCGCTTAGCGCTCAAATGGTTGACAAGTACCACAGAAAAAGTTGGAGCAAGAGTAAAAGAGAGAACAGCGACAGCGAGAGAGAAAGAGAGAGCATCGGGCATAGGTGCCCCAAAGTTCGAGAATCTATTTGCCTTTTGATTGCCTTTTAATTACCTGAGCAGCAAATAAACATAAACACAACAAAATGTTGGGGCAAAAATAGAGGCAATCTCCATTCAGCCGGCCCAAAAGAAATACCGAGTACCATGCAAGCATTACGAGTATTTTGTGCATAAAACAAAAAGGGAACACAGAACCACCCAGAAATCGGTGGGAGCAACAGTTTTCTTGTGCCATTGTCGCTGGTAGTTTGTGATACCCCTCAAAAGGGGGCCGTTTTGCTGGCGAATCCCAGCCAGAGAGTATCCCAAGCATGGAGATTCCCTCGGCTTTTATCGATAGAAAATTTCAATATTAGGAGCAGTGAACGGAGAGCATTGCGTCTTGCGTCCAAAATATGATATTTAATGATGAATGAGAGATCTTTAATATCTGGCAATTCCCGTCACAGGGTATTGCAACTTCGTCGTATACAAAAATGACGACGCGGCGCCTTGAAATCTATTTTCGGTTTTGCCATTAATGAAACATGGAAATCATCTCCAGTCCGTTCGGCCTTTGATGAATAATAATCCACCGTCAGCTGTTGTCTTTGAATGTTTATTATGAGTTTGGAGATTATAAATGAGCAAATGGCGAAACTGTACAATATTGACTCCATGGGTCCATGGGGCCATGGAGCGGCGCTAAATCATCAAAGCCATGTCGATTGAGTAGAACTAAGAGCATCGGATGGGTGCTGGAAGATTAGCTTAGATGAAGATACAAATTTAGAAATCTCTAAATAGAAAACTACTCTTCTACTATGTTGACGTAAATGCCGTCCAGGCAGACCAACCTACGTGCGATTCTTTACCCTTTTCCCAGAAGAACAGCTTGCCTCTGTTTGGTTGAGGGAGTGGAGGTCTTCCATTCATGGCTCTTGAACTGTCGGCACCTGTTGGAGTTGGAGCCGAACTAAAGGAAAAACGACGCCAAAAGTTCAGCTCGGCTCAGCGGAAGTACTGTACGGGGAAAGTATGCTTATCTCCAGGGCCGCCGTATCAATGTCTGACCAAAAGTTCAAGGCAGTCTGCAGGCCATCAATCATTTTTCTCACACAGACGATCATAATGTTGGGCAACGTAGACTAGAGCTCGTTCATGCTGAGGGTAAATTTATGTTTTAACAGGAATTTATGTAGAAATTGAATTCCCTATGAAATAAAATCCAGAATTAAAAAAAGGTTACTTGATTATAGAATTATGAAAAGCTGTATTCGGTAGGCTGTCGTTCCACTCGAGGGATGGGTATAGGAGGGGAGGGTTGAAGGAGAGCTTTTGGCAGTTCTATCCATCGTTTGCAGGATGTGCGCAACTGGTGTCGTGCGTCATGCGGTCGTGCCCCTTGGTTGTGTTTTTCCCTGCGAGAAGTTCAAGCCGTTTTTTGTAGTCGATCTTGGAACTGAATGTAGAGCATCACGGGCTGAGGAAGGATTCGGTTACGTGAAAGTGTAACACACAGAAAATGCAGTAGCAGCCAAACAAGTGGCAGGCTAACAAGTTGCAATACAAGTTGCATGTTGCCAAACAGCAGCCAACAAAATCACCTTTGCCCTGGCCACACAAAAACTTTCCACCCAGCGATTGACAATCAATCCTCCATTCGACCTGGCCCCAAATTGTTGTGCAATTGTTGTCCAAAGTTATTTCTTGTCGCCTTTTGTCGTCTTTTGTCGTTTGTTTATTTGGGTGGAAAGGACTGACAGAAGGACAGAGGGACAGAAGGACAGACAGGACTCTGCTCAACGTTACCAAAGTTTTTGCTAATTGTTTGAGAAGACCTTTTCGTTAGCTTTTAGCTTAATTAAAGCCAGAAGCTTGCTTCGGCTTTGTGTCTGCATTTAGTCCACTCCACTCTTCGCATCGATATGTCACATTTTGCAGTTACTTTTGAGGCATTTGAAATTTCATTACATTTCGTATTAATTAAATTAGGGAGCCTTGATTAGAAGGGGCGGGGCTCCAGCAATCTTGTCCAAAAGGTCACTGCTGTGGAATGCTGTGAGAGCCATGAAAATGAACAACAATTTGTACAATAATTTCTGGATAACCCAGAAAATCGCATTCATGAATCGGATACAGGGTTCCATTGAAACCACAATAAGTCCTCAAAATAGGATTAGATTTGAGCGTCAAAGGAATTCGCCTAAAAATAGTACTGGCTTTGAGGTTGAAAGCTTTCAATTCCTTTTTCCGATTGAAAAATATATACTGATTATAAAAAATATTATATGGCATTTCCATGGTTATTGCACCCTTCGATGATCCCACAGTCTCTCCTTCCAAATGACAGCCAGACAGCCAGAATAAACAACTTAGAGGGAAATTAATATTGAGAGCAATCCGTTTGATTCTCCTTCTCCGAAAGGAAGAGATGTCTGTGGTAGCTGCGACTTGCATTCAGCCATCGGCAGCGTTCATTTCCCATCGAATTCTGTAGAATTCCTCTACCACCTCCCCACTTCACCCAAGAACCAGAACCAGAACCCTTTGGGGTTGGTGCTGCCATCTCTCATCTCTCTGTTTCGTGGCTTACGGCACTTTCTCTTGCCCCATATATTCACACTTTTTGTTGCTCACTTGCTGTGGCTTCCGCTTCCGTTTCGTTTCTGTGGTGTTCTTATGCTTAATATTTACATCAACAGGCCCCCCCAACCCCCCACGACGGCTTTCGTTCCAGTCACGTTGTATACTCTACTTGGCACGAGGTAAAAGCAAAATGCTTTTCCTGCAGCATGATTTGCTGCGCTCGCCACTTTATTCGTAATTGGAAACTAATTGTGTTTCTGCATTATTCAAAAACCACTCACATAAATGTATACCCCCACGACATGACAGCTAAAGCTCATTCTATTTATGGACTGGACTGCCCCGCAGCCTTGACACGGATTAAACGGATGCTTACATTTGGCATGCAACAGGAGAAATTAACCAGGAATCGTAGACCTTGCTCGTATCTTTGTCTTATCTCTGACTTTGATTTTTAAGCGCGATTTGTTTTCATATTAGATTTGTGGTGACAGTGGATGTGTGTAACACCCAGAAGGAAGCGTTTCCAACGCAAAGTATATATATTCTTGATCAGCATCAATAGCCGAGTAGATATAGCCATGTCTCTCTGTCCGTCCGTCTGTCCGTCTTCATGAGCGCCTAGATCTCAGAGACTATAAGAGCTAGAGCAACCGAATTTGGAATCCAGACTCCTGTGATATCACACTGGTACAATTGTATTTCAAAATTTTGCCAAGGACGAAAATTTGTGCAATCCACAAGTTTTAAGATACGAAACAACTAAAAACGCAGCATCATGGGGAATGACCGTAATTATCAGATTGCCGAATCTGGATCAGGTCGGACTATTCAGAAGGAACAAATGAAATTTCATTGGCTTCGCAACGCCTTCCAAGCGCTTTCTCATGCCATCTCTCTCCCTCGCACACACTTCCACGAGCAGATGTAGATAAGCAAAGATATAGATGTAGAGAAGACAGATGTAAAAAATAATTTAAACAAAAATGGAAACAGATATTAAAAATTTGTACCGGGTATAACGTAGAGCTCACAACGTTCCCCCTCTTTTTTTTGGGTTTGGGTGCAGTCTTCAATTTGTGGAATTGTAGGTTGGACCCTGAACGAATGAGTCGATGACGGACAATTATCTCATTTTCCATTGAATCAATCAAAGCTTCGTTCTCAGACGACTGCAGCTTGTTGCGTAAGCAATAAATAAGGACACTCTGGGTCCATTTTTAGTTACGTATGTGATTAGCTTGTCGCATAATGACATTGTGTATCGAATATCATATCATATCCCCCACTCAACAGCCCCCGAATGCATTTCTTGGCCCCCCTTCAAAAAGCCCAACGAAAAAAGCTGTGCTTTTCCTGTTCGCTGAGCTTTAGTTGACTTGACTGAAAGCTTTCCTGCGCTGTGCTGTGGCTCTCAAACTGTGACAGCTTTCGGCCAGATGAAGCAAATGGCTTTTGGTGTCGGGTGCGGTGCTGGCTGGCTGTGGTGGATTTCTGTGCGGCGGCGTCTTTAACATTCCAACACGACAATTGGAAGACTGCACTGCTGTTTGGAATCTGTTGTCAGCGTTGCTCCCAGCCCCATAGATAACCGATAACCTTTGCCGAATAGGGAGTCGACACTCGATTTATTCCAGTATTTGTTCCAATTTTCTTGAGTTCTTGAGATAAGGTAGAGGCCACCTCTTGACATCCCAAAAATATATACGTATTTACTTCGGATGTGTGAGCATGTGTGTTCTTGAGGCTAATGTCCCAAATACGAACACAATATGATACTGATGGATTCATCCATATACAGAGCATCTATCCATGTATAGAGCCATAGCACCATAGCTCAATAGAGCTACATACATATGTACATATATTGCTGAAAGAGATAGCCGCAGCCGGTCGCATATTTCGGCAACCAAATAATTGGTTCTTCGATTATTTTTAGCCGCACAGTTTATCAACAACGGAAGCTGTGGCAATTCGCAAAAGGCGCCAGCCACTGCTCTGGACTTATTCTGGAATCTCGATTCTTGAATCAAGATTCTGGAAGGGTGGGAAGGGGCGACTCTGACACGCAAAACGCAACGTGTCCATTGGTCGACGGCCGTTTCCATACGAGACCCACATTGGGTGTTCGCCTCCAAGTCCGGCTGGCCCGCTCGACGCATGCGTTGTTTTTGGGTTGTCAACGGGTCACCGGCGCCAATGGGAAGTCCGCAATGCTCTGGGTGTCTAGATGTGCTCTGCGGTGTGGTGGGAAGTAAGCTGTGGGGTTGTCAACTGATTTTACACCGGCCAAGGACGGGCACCTAGTTTCCGATCAGTTTTCGGGCATTTTCCAAAACGATTTCAGATGAAAACTTATCTGATCCGTGGGGAAGTATAGAATCTCAAAGAAAGACTCTCAGAAAAGGTACACTCTCACGAAATAAATTCTTTTGTCGCAAATTTGTTATGAAAGTTAGTAATTTATTGGTATCGTCATGTTATAAAACATTTAGACCGAAGAATAGATACTCCAATGTAAGAATGGTTCTTGAAAGTACGTAATCTTTTGATTTTCTCCAAAGATTATATAAAAGTTCTCTTCGAAACAAGATCGAATTTCTCTACTTCTAGAACTTTTTTGCTAGCCCCAATGACCTATCTTTCTTGCAATTGCAACCTGCCCAACAATATTCCACCGTTCATCAGTCGTTTTTTGTACACCAAAAACTCGTACGATGTGGACGCGTACCGAGAAATACCGCTAAAGCACACCAGATATTCTGGGATATTCGGTCGAAAAGTCGGAAAATGTGAAGAGCCCCAACAGCTGCACACATTTCGTATGCATTCAATTTTGCATTTTCCTTCTGTATTTGGAATAAACAACCGTCGTAGACTTGTAGTCCGCTATCCGTCCGCCTGTTTTTACGGACACTGCAGAATATTTATATAGATCTCAGAGATTTCTATGACGACCAGTCAATATTTAAATAAAATACTTAAATTTAAAGATAAAATATTGTTAGATTTCGTTATTGATTACAATTATAATTTGAATTATTGATCATTTCCGATTTATTTTGAAAATTTTAAAGACTTCATCAATGATTCAAAATCGAAATTCTTCCCCGAATCGAACTGTTTATTTCGATTAAAAATTGAATAATCGATTATTATCGATATATTTTGAAATATGTTAGGCTCTTCGTTTCTATGTACATACATTCATTTATGTATACATATACATATACATATACATACATACATATATGTATGTCCGTATGTATAACCCATCTTTGTCCATTATATAGTATATCATAATATCAAATTTGATAAATATAATTATGCGATTATTATCTATCGGTCTAGCAATGTTCGATATTTATAGCTGTATTACAATAGACAATCGATCGTTTCTGCCGCAACGCTGCTCCCAGCTGAGGTGAAAGGCCAAGCTGACGCATAGACGAGTATTTCTCTCGCTCTCACTGCATGCTTTTCCCATAAGGCTGCCGCTGTTTTTGCAGTTAGTCAGTTAGCAAAATACAATGTCATAAGGCTACTATTAAATAAGTCAAGAGTTAGGACAAACTAGTGCCATCTCTGTCTTGCTTTCCTCCTGTTGGAGAGAGAGATGTTCTTTTTCGGTTTTGCCGTTGTTCAGTGTGAAATGCAAAGCGAGCGTCCCAAACCGGCTGCAAAAGCAAAAGCAAACACACATAAAGAGAAAGGATAGCTTTGGGTGTCGAAGCTTTTGATACTCCTTGCAGATAATCTACATATGTAACTGCATATATAAAATTATAGAAATACTGAACGATCCTTACGAACTAAAGGGTAGTTACAAAAATACAGTACTATAAATGTAATTTATGATCTCTGTAGCATTTCCTTCCGTCGAATCAGCATACCCTCCCTCGCAGAAGGTATCAGCTATTTGTGAAAAATGAGAAGAGAGCAGCGGTGGCTCTCTCTCTCTGTCTTTTGCTCTTTTTATCAGTTGACCTACAGAGTGTGTGGGGCGGAGAGGGGGTGGCGAGGGGCCTCGCACACGAAGCCAGTCGAAATGTGCATCCTGCTCTTGATAAAGAGCAAGCGCGATAAACTTTGCGTGCTCTGACACCCACGCAGGCACAGAGAGAGCGAGAGAAAGAGCTCCCAAATAACGGGTGAGGGAGAGAGGGAGTTGCACTCGACGCAACAGGCTTGCAAATGCATGCGTTGGCTGCGCTGTCGCTGTCGCCGTACCCACTTAACAGCCGCTGGCTTTCAGGAACAAAAACAATAGCAAGAGCACGCCAAAGTTCGCTGCCAGCCAGCCAGCCGGCCTCCGCTCTGCCCTGCTGCTGCGGCTCCATTCCATGCTTCGGTTTCGGACCTGGTCTCATGTCGGTCGTGTCTTGGTGGCGTCTTCGGCGGCAGAGGCGAAGTACAAGCAGAGCGACGCCGGCGTCGTTGGCGCTGGCAGCGGTGTCGCAGGCACAGACCCCAAAGTTCTTACACATTCGGTTGCGCGCCATCGTTCGAGGCGGTCGCACACTTTTCGGTGCGTTCTCTCTCTTCCCCTTCTCACTCACGAACACATGAGACTCTGAGACCCTATCTGCCACGGAGGTGCAAGAACACACTATCGACAGAATATTCACCAAGTTATATATTTTTTTTTCAAGTGCCCGCCCCCCAAAGTGCTCCCCCAAAATCTCTCCAAAAGGATAAATCACGAAAGAAACAATCGTATAACTTTTTTGTTGCAGTCCGTTCTCTTGAGATTTTCTTCCTAGTTTTTTGTATTTCTGAATTTTTCAATCAAGAAACGCGTTAAAAAATATAAAACATAAAGTGGAACTGGGTAACCGGATTTCGGGATCTCTTGTCGCGGGATCGGGTGTAAAAATCAACGCGCGCGAAATTTAAAACACAAATGAAAAAAATTGGCACATAAAAACAAAAAAATACACGAAAACCCTCACCAATACAGGAAACCCTCCACTGGGGGCCCCGATCCGTCTCCCGAGATCTGAGATCCAAGATCCGAGCTTTTTTCTAAGGAACTTCGGCTTCCTCTTGCTCTACCCATCTCTGTATCTGTCGCTGTCTTTTGACTCTTTTTTCGGGGCTTCTATTTCATGACATTTTTTCGCTGATTCGGGAGTTTATTTCCCCTCTTCCCCATTATCTGCCCCCGTCTGCCATTCTCTTCTGCTGACCTACACGTTTTTCCCTTCTCTCTTAACGCTCTCTTTCTCTCTCTCTCTCTATCTCTCTCTCTCTGTCTGTTTCTGCAGTGCCATAACCGTAAAACACTGTCTTCCTACCGTTTGCCGTTTCACCCAATCAAATATATCGAATATCGAACCGAAAACTGCCTTAAAACCACACACACATACACACACAAAGTACCTATAACCGTAAAAGCTGCCAAAAATAAAAACAAAAATATTAAAAAATTAAAATCGAAAGTTAAAACTAAGCCCCCAAAAAATAAACGAAACCCCACACAAGCGATGGGATCATCCGGATCCCAGGCGTCCGTGTCCGTGTCCGGGATCGCGACGGGACGGATGTCGTTGCTGTTGCGTCTCCTAGCGGTGGCGCTGGTAATGAATGCCTGCCATATGCCGCTGACCAATGCCAAGGTGAGTAAAAGGCTGCAGAGGATATATGTAGAACCCTCTTTTATCCTTCGATAGATCCATCCCTTTTAAGAGAAAGAAGTTCCCAGCTAAAAAAAAGGATGTTTCCGATGTTTATGAAGAGAGATTCGGAATATCGCAGTGACAGATTTTTTGAAGAAGATATCGTGAAGAAGTTCATGCATACGATACATCATTCAAGATGGGATATATTCCTAGATATGGGGAGAAATGGTTTCCCTTAAATATTCGAAATACTAATAGAATTATAATATACAACTGTATCATCATATCAGCGGCAGCCATGCGATGTTTAAGAGCTACTTTTTGTGGCGGAATCTTTGTTTTCAGCTATAAGCAATTTTCCACCCAAGAAAAGGATAAATCTGGGATATCTTTTCCTGTACTCTGGTTGCCTTCGGAATGTTTTCGGGAGTTTATTTCATTTTTCTTTTTGTAAAAATTGAATTCTTCCGTGGAATGCACTAAAAACCCCTTCGCTTGCAATTTTAACAGATTTCTTGGCAGGATACATTTTTGAAGGTGTACAGGTACATAAAAGAAGGAAGAACCTCTTAACATAGTCTTTAAATCTAAAATCCCTCTCATTCCTAGTCTTCGAATCCAAAATCTCCGTTCATTCCGAGTTCGTTTTTTTTCAATGAAAATCTCACCACAAACTTTACGGATAAATGTCTTTTGGTTATCAAACGATTAAAACTCTTAAAGTCCACCTATTTTTTGAGTGTGTGCCTGTGCCTCCATTCGGATGATGATGACACAAGTTTGGGCCCTTTCTGCTTAAATGTCAGATGACGTGCCCTTAAACGAAGCGAATGAATCGAACGATCTTGAACTATTTTTCAGATGACACACATACAAAAAAGATTAGCATAAACAGCATTTATGGGATGCATCTTTCCAGCACTCAAAAGTGGATTTGAAAATAGTTTTCTCCCCTCTTTGATACCCATTTAAAACTCATTAAAATTGTCGGTGGAAATTAACATTTCTTTTGGCCCTTTAGAGGGGGGGACACTGCTATAAGACCGGATTTGGTGGCGACAGCAAAAAAATAAAACCAAACAAAATCTGAAATCTTGCTTTAGCTTTGGTGGCCCTCTGACTGGGGGTCATCAAGAGGGGTTATCACTGTCCCAAAAAAATATTCCTCTTTTTGTTTTTGTTTTTGTTTTTTTTTGCCAATTATGAATACGTTGATTGTTCTAATTTCTATCTATCTCTTGTGGGACTAAGGAGGGGCCCAGTTCTTGGGAGGAGCTATACGTCTATCGCCTCTAATGAGCCCCTCGCAATGATAGCCCACCGACACCGACACCGGCATTGACTGCCTGCCTGCCTGCCCGCCTTATCACGGGGCATGTTAATGACATGTTGCCCGCCCCATAGACCGATAGATGTGGCTCTGCTGTGCCGCTGCTGTCGTTGGTTGTCTTGCAAATGAAATAATTTCTTAAATTAACATTCGAAATCATTTCAGTATATATTATATGGTAAATTTTTTGATTCGTTGGTCTTTCATTCACTTTTTGTCTATCGTTTTGTCTGTCGTCTGTTTTTGCTGTGGATGTTTTTGTACCCAGGAAATTGTAGAGTTCAAGGCTTAGATGATTGTAGCGCCTCTCGGCAGAAGCAGAAGCAGAAGCCAGAATAATACCTCACAGCCATTCTGAGTGATAGGGCGAATGGAAATCAATTTGAAAACTGAAAAATCTTTGTCTGAAATCCCCTGAGAATGAAGTTCTTGCAACATTTGCATTCCAATGGTAAATCATTCACACAAAATATCCAAAGATATTTCATGGTTGGTTTCCAATTTTTCATTGGTGCATCAGTCACTGAATGAAAGGATTTGGAATATACATATATACATATGTATATGGAATCACATCCCGCTAATTTCTTCATTTTTCTACACAGCAAATGTGTGGCAGGTGTGCCATTCACAAGGCAGAGAGGGGCATCTTCATCCTTTCCCACTCTTCGATTTGTTTTTGTTTTTATTTGTATATTTTTATCACATCGGAAGTTGCCTGTAAAATGGGGCCAAATTCTTATAAAGAGTTCTGTGATTCCATTTAATTCCATTTAATGCCATTCCTTTTTTATAAAAATTTAATATCGCACGCCACGAATGCACTGCCACTGCCCCATCCAATGGCCTTATCACACACTTTGCAGCAAAAGGAAAAGCAAAAGCAAAAGCGGAGTGTACTGTAAATGGGGTCACTGACAACAGAAAGGGAGTCCAGCAGTAGGCAGCAGGCAGCAATGTGCCACAGATAAGTGCCGCTGCAGCTCCATCGCGGAGGGCTATCCGCCAAGGCGTATGCGTCTTGTGGGTCCATTTCCATCGATTGCGCATACGAACAGGTGGTCTATCGATCCAAACAGGATCATAAACAGGACTTGTACTCGTGCAGATCGTAAGGAACTGCTTTCAGATTTGTTTTACCACGAAACATTTGTGAATCTACAGATCAGATCTCTTGTGTGCCCCATCTGTTCCTGCAGATCTCGCTTTTCCTGCCCCCCCCCTTCATGCCACATGTCTGTCAAACAAACTGTCAAAATATTTGCATCATCAACAGATCCCCAAATAAAAAATCACCAGCAACAACCAGAAACCAACAACACCAAATCCCCAAGATGAAAGAATCACAAGAAAATGAAAAAAAAAAGCGAAAAAGAATGCCGTTGGCCAGAAAAAGGGGTATTACGAAAATGTATGAAGAGGAGAAGATGGAAAGTGGCTGAAAGTTACAAAAAGTTTGGAATGCTTCGGTGTATCTTTATCTGTGAGCTTTGGAAATTGAAGAGAGACTAAGACCGGAGGGACCATACTATCGTACATATTCTGTAATACAGAAGACCAGAGATGATCCACAAATGATGTCTCTTCCTTAACGCAAAACATACGACAAATGTACATGCTGTTTTGTATCTTTTACGACAGAGTATCTGAAGCTTTTGTATCTTTTTCTTTTGTTCGTCCTCACTCTCTTTTCATTTGCTTCGTTTTGTTTGTGGACTGTTTGTTTGTGCAGCATGTGGACACAAGATGTTCGGACCATCAACATCTCGATCGACACATGCTGCGTGGCTGTGTATCTGTATATGTAGCTAATGTATCTGTATGTTGTATCTGTTGCCAACGGGTGGTGCCTCCCTTCACACATCACATGCAATTTTGTTCAATGGAAAAAAGTCATGAGCGTCATTTGTTTAAATATTATGTTATTCCGCGAGGGCGACTCCGACTTCTCCCTGTGCCCTCTCTGCCACTGGCATTCCCTGCCCCTGCCCCTGCCCATCCCCTTTCCCTGCCACTCCCACTGAATTTTATTCAGCCACTTCAATCTCAAGTTCAGACACATTCTATCAGTGGAATATACTTATAGATAGTTCAAGTGCCAGAGAGAGGTGTCACTGAAGTGTCTGTCTACCTCCGCCTCGCTCTCCCCCTGATGTTTGTTTGATTGAATGATTGGCCATAAGCTTCCGCCTTCCGCCAGCCTTCCAGCTACATGGGATCGTACTGAGTTTCGGGGCCCATTAGTCATCCTTCTAGAAGGAGTTGCGTCGCTGGCCCTCGGCCAATAAGTGACGTAGGCATTCACATTCCCTCCCCATGCATTTTGTAATACCCGCTTGCAACAGAGTTTGTGTGTGTGTGTGTGTGTGTGGCAGGGGGCAAGGGGGCAAGGGGTGCGGCAGACTATGAAGTAAACGTTTAAAAATAGATACAGATACAAGAGTACAGCAAATAGAAAGATACAACACACACAAAAAAGAAAGAGCATTGGAATTTCATGTTGTTGAGAAAAGAAAGACAGAGACATATGTATGTATGTAGAGGGGGAAAGAGACATGGAGACAAAGAAAGGGAGGAAGAGATTGAGAGTGAGAGAAGAACGAGCTACAGCTCGAACTATAGAGATATATTCTCTCTCTCATAGTCTTTTTGGTTGAATTTTTTGCATCCTTTCGGGAACTGGGGACTGGACTTATGGCTATGAAACGGACAGCAAACGATTGCTGTCACTGGGAGAAATCGTTGGACAGATAATGCTTTAGACTGAGAGAAAATAAAGGAAATGTATAAGTTCATCGATTTACTTCAATTATAATTATCGATAGTTGTTTACCGATAATTAGTCGATATTTAACAAATGTATTAAACGATCAAATCGAAATCTTCGTTGTCGTATGTTGCCAATCGACTGTTGCCAATCGACTATTGCCAACCTATCAATAATTGAGAGCCGCAATGTGTTTTTTGTATGTATGTAAATGCATGATCCATTGGTTGTGTTTTTGTATCTGGTATCCATCAAATTACATAGTTTAATTTAATTTAAGTTAATTTTCTTGTCTTGCTATCCAATCGATTACAGATCGATTATGACTATCGTTTCTCTACAAAAAAGCTTGACAAAAATGTATGTATACTTATTGTTGCACCAACCTCTTCAGAAATACTTTTCAGAGTACCTTTGGGGTGCTTTGTCACATCGATCCGTAGCTATCCTTGGCATATACATATGTACATATGTATGTATGTACATATCTGTTCGAAACGGAAGAATTTCTGTATAAAAGTCAACTCCAATATGTAGCCTCCCTTTTCGCTTGTAACTTAATATTTGCAATCGCGAGAGATGTGTTTTTGATGTATTTGTGTATTTGTGTATCTGTGGATTGGGTTTCTGTATCTATGAGTGTAAATATACCGCACATTCGTGTGTATGTCTGTGTCTGTGTCTCTGTCTGTGTGTTTTTGTTGAGTCTCGTGGCAATGCGATGCGATGAACAATAATTATTGTTTAAATATTGCATTGCGCAAATGTTGAAAATAGAAAAAACTATCAACCCGAAGGCAACAGCAAACAGCACCCAGACGCCACTCTACATCTCTGCCCCATGCTCCCGCAGTGGCACCCACTGGCACGGAGCAGAGGGAAAAACTGTCGCAATTTGCCTTCTGAGTTATTGCGAAATGCAGGAATGCCTCCGTCCACCCGTCCGTCTGTCCGGCGTTTTGTGAGTGGGATCATCATAGAACATTTAGTTTATATGTACATACATACATATATCCAACTATATTCTATTGTGTCATCCACAACAACAACGACAAAAAAGACAAAAGACAACGCACATAAATGTGCATTTATATATTATATTTAGGCAAATGTTTCTTTTTACGAGCGAAATGTGTGAAAAATACAAGTGAATAATTTTTGGGCGAATTCTGTCGTGCACTTGATTTTCCACTGGTGGATCGATGGATGGAACGGAGAAGGGTACGGCATCGCTTGCTTATTCCACATTCAGATCAGGAATCGTCAATCAATGGATGATCGGAATCGGAATGATTTCTGCAATTGGGAATAAGTGTCCAATAAATGCGAAGCTTTTGCAGAACTTTCGATGAAAATGCCCAAGATATGTATGAAGAGATCATTTCTATATTCCATATTCTTTCATTCATTGATCGATTGATGCAGTGCATCATGAAACATCCCCTCCCGAAAATCCACATCGATGGAAGAACCTGTTGCTATGGCAACCAGGGAATATCTTTGGATCTTTTCCCGGCCATTGGAATGGAAACGCTGCAAGAACTTAATTCCTAAACGAATTATTTTCAGGAAACTTTCAACGGAAAGACTCTCCAGTCTCCACTCATGGATTATTTGGTTTCCGAATTAGTTTCCGTCTGCCCTATCTCGCGGTGTGGATCGGGTAATGAATGGCACACCACACAAACCAGTGGTCGATCTATCGATAAATAAATGAAAACTGGTTGTCGCTGCTCTTTGAAGCGCTCTTTTGAAATTTATTTTGGCCACAGCTAAAGATACAGATACAGATGCAGATACATTTATTAAGCGATGGATGGATCCGATGGGGAAACCATTTCAATTGATTGAAAATTGAGATCCAATCAGCTTTATTTTGATTGCCACTTAAGCCCAAACGAATGTAGATTTTCGGAGAGAGCGTCCTGATCCATGGAACGTTAATCATCATCAATGGATCTTCAATGGATCGAGAATGGATCCCGAGGGTGTGCCCCGTCTGGCGACACATTGATGCTGATGCGGGTGACATCAGCATCAGCCTTAGCCTCTGTTTTTGCCTCTGCCTCTGCCTCAGTCTCCGTCTCTCTGGGTCTCTGGGTCTGCCTTCTGTGCCTTTTCATAAATTATTATTTTGGTGGAAATTAAAAAATTCCTCGTCAACATCGATGGGGGAATGGGAGTTGCATCATCCATGGCAATGGGGATGGCATGGGGCAGCCAGCATTTGGAGCATGACAATCTCTGATGAAGGAGCAGATGGACCATAAAATTCCATGGAAATTCTCAATTGTTTCTCATCTCAATTGAAACGCGCGCCTTCATTTAACAATAAATTCAACAATTAACAGTCGAAACTCCCCAAAAAATGGCCAAGCGATGGCCAATTAATTAACAAACAAAGCATGAAAGCCACATGAAACACCACCACACAAAAAACAACAGCAAAGCAGAACTAAGCAGAAAGCAACAAACACGAATTGAAATGCGATGCATAATTATGCAAATTTCATTAATTTGCCATCGAGTCTACGGGTCTACGACTCTACGGGTCTACGCGTCTTGCATATATTTATGCTGTTTTTTGGAAAACTGGAAAAAATAATAACCAATGGCTAAATTCGATTTCATTTCGATTTGATCTTCGTTAATGGCTTCCGAATCAGGAAAAATACTTCCAAAATGTCTCTTTATAAGATGATCAATCATATAAAATCGAAAACAAAAGTTTTGGATGGGCGGCTGAAATGAGCCGGTCTTTTATTTAAAAAAGACTACCGAAAACATTTCTTGAAGATCATTCATCGGATTCATCTTTGAGTAAAATTGCTTTGTTGCATAGTTTAATTGATCGATTGCTTAAAAATGTATCGATTACATACATACATCCAATATTGAGAAGAATCGAAAAATGAAAGGAAGAAACGATCTCGACTTCACGGATTTGCAACATTTCGATTTCCGTTTCCATACATATGTATGTGTACGATATCTGATCGACTTGTCGAATATATAAAGTGTATAGAACGAGTGTTGAAGCAGTCTTATCGAGTGGGGAGCACTATGGCATAATATCATAGTAGTGACGCTCTTTCGGAGACGCTTTGAGGTGTTAACTTCTTGGACACACACTGTACTATAAATGAATGAATGGAAGATCTCTTGTGGTGTTTGCTTTCCACTTCTATTGGATTCCCTTTTGGTTTTTTGGGGTTTCTTTCGATTTATTTGCATGACCGCAAACAAGTTAAACTAATTACCGCAACAGCAACAGCAACAGGAACAAGTGAAAGAGAGAACGAGAGATAGAAAAGAAACAATTAATGACAATGTGTGTGTGTGTGTATGCGATTGTGTGTGTGTTCCCAAAACGCATAGACGCATGAGATATCTTTGGGGGGGGGGGGGGGTAGGAATACTCCACACTGTACATAGTAGAAGCAGAGTCAGGGCCCGATAAGATATAGAGACCATGTGTGTAGTACATACAATACGTACGATCGCAGATGGCATAGTTTCCCCGCATTCCCGGTTGTTGCTTTTGCTATTCCCTCTATGCAATGCTCCTCCAATGTTGTTGCCAAGTTGATAAGGTGGTCGGTCGACTGTCGACTGACGACTGATAGCAGAAAAATATTGTGGGCAATGGCCCATAAGAATGGGTCTACGGAATGGGCCTGCAACTATGCAACTCTGCAACTATGCAACAGTGAAGCCGCCTCCGTCTCCGTCTCCGTTGGTGCCAGTCGTGGCGTTGATGAATCTTAATTTAATGCATATTTCGTTTGACATTTGAATGCCCGAAAATCGTGTGTCAGACTCTTTTCCAGCTCTACCTCCCTTATGAACCGGTTTCTTGAAGCCAAGAAGCTGTCGCCAGTTGACACAGCTTTGTATTATTTACTACGCGCTTTATAGAAATAGAGTTCAAGGGTTGACATGTACAAAATGCACGCATAGAAAAGGCGACTTTCGGAGCCAAAGAAGATGATTATTCTTGGAGAAAAGGCCACAGTTTTAGAGCCATTGAAAGTACTGCCTCTGTATATATTTCGTTTCATTCATCGATCCGATGCACTTAAAGATGATAGCTCTTGAATAACGAATTCTGTACTGTTCAGTGACACAGCTTTTAAGTTTTGTAGAAATCCTTCATGATCTTCGCTCTGGAAATGTACCTCCAGTGTCAATAGACTATAAGATCCTGTTCCCATCGTTTAGTCGCTCTTCGGGCCAACAGTTGGAAACAGCTCGAATAAGCTCGAAGCACAAAGCGCTATCCGATAGTTGCTTGAACCCCCATTCCATCCCATTCCATTCCATCCCAGTCCATCCCATTCCTCACTCGATTCTGTTGTCTGTTGTTCGTCGTTTGACTAACGCCAAAAATATGCGGTGTCGCATGCAATGCGGTGCCCCTTCCTCTTTCCATTCCCATTCCCCTACTCCGATGCCCTGTCATCCGATTTTCGTTTGTGTTTCGTCTGGAAAACAGTGTCGAATGCAGAATTCATATTCCATATGCCATTTTTATGTTAAGATCAGCAAAAAAACGAAAGAGAAGTTCATTAGCTCGGGGATCGGATCGGGTTGTGCGATCAGCTGATAGTCCCGAGAGATCTTTCATGTGGCAACCGAGGAAGAGAAATGTGTAGCTCTTGATGAAATGGAAGGACTCAAGAGGGAATGATCTCAAAACGGGAATATTTTCAGATGTAGTTATAGTTAGACATGCAAACGATCTGAAACGAATGATGATAATGAAATGTGATTCTGTTCGCTTATGGGAAAACAGCGATATCAAAGTTATTTGCTTAGCTCGAATAAGGATACTCACTCGCAGGGTGGCTTATTAGTTGAATTTAAAACCTCTGCTTTGCAGTGCAAGCCTCGTCTTTGAATGTACTCCAATCTTTATTTGTGGCCAAACATTTGCTACAGACATCAATTTGAGACACGCTTTCAGCGGAAACTTGTTTCGCGATCATCATCATTATCATCATTATTGGCGGATCATCTATGATCCCAAAAAAGCATTTGCCAGATATTGATTAATGGATTAATAATTCAATTAACAAGCGTTTCTCTCTCTCTCTCTCTCATTGTAGGTATGTGACTGTTCTGCGATTCGTTTCGCTTTAATTCGATTTCCAGATTCCGAGATTCGATCGGGTAAGGTAAACAACAGACTGCTTGACGCTTGGACGCTTGGACCCTGCACCCGTGTGCCGCCCCGCCTTCAGTGGCGATCTCTAAATGAGCCCATTAGCTGTCAAAAGACAAATATTTGTCGCTGTCTCACATTTAGAGAGCCCCCGCAGAGCCCCCTTTCCCCTCCCCCCCCCCCCCCCCCCCCCCCCCCCCCCCCCCCCCCCCACACACACAACGACAACGACGGCGACAACGGACGACGACAAGCGACGACTTTTGACCAAAAACCAAACTTGATTTATTTCCTGTATTTGTATCTGTAGATGTATCTGTGCGTGTTGCAAATGAAACGTGCCGCCAAAAAGAGTGTGGAAGAAGAAACAAAAAGCCTGAAATCAAAGGCAAATATAAAAAATAAAAAAATACTAGTTGAGACTTTGGCAAGCGAATGAGTCTCTTGGCTCTTGATTTCAAAGCCCCCTTCCCAAAAAAAAGAAGGCAGTAAAAGCAGAAACTTGACCTTGAAGGCCGTTTTGGTAGATAGATGGAAGAAAGATAGTTAAATATACATAGATAAGGATAAAGATAGGGTAAATCGTTTGATAGAGAGAGAAAGAAATCTTTGTGGGGAAAAGAGGGAACTTTTTTCAGCATTTCAGAGAGAAAAAGGTGACGCGCTCTGTTTTAAGTACACGCCCGATAGGAAAATTCTTTCATTAACTGCTAAGCTACACTGGAAGAGAAAAACTTATGGCTAGGGGTCACGCTAGGTCACTCTGGGCGAAGACAGAGAGATGTAGCACAAAAATAGCAACCCCAGAGAAAAATTCAAATCCAAACCAGAGTAGGAACTCAGTTTGCTCTACGCTTCCAATACGGGTATGATTTGTATTAAGTACTGGCAAGAACTAAAACTACAATTTCTCCGCTCATTAAATTCTGCTGATACATCCTTATGCTACAAATACGAACGGATCTATGGATGTCTTACCCACCTACAAGCTGGTCTTTTTGTTGGCGATACTAAATCGGGCAAAGCCTCATTGATACAACACCACCTCACAGGCGTTTTTTTTTTAGGGGTCTCTCTCTCATGTGAGGCATGTGCTCAGTACAGTACTCTCTCTCAATCTCTCTGTATATTTTCACGACTATGTCTCTCCCTAGCGAGAGTGTCAGTTCATTGCCAGAGATTTCTGGAAAAAACAAAAACAATCTTCAAGCCCTTGTTGATCTCCGACTTTTGGTTGAAAACTTTGTAGGTTTTTTTATGGTGGACTGCCTTCTTCGGAAGTCGCCCCAAAAGTTCGCGCTTCCCACCAGTTGGGTTTTGCCCTCCTCACTAAAGTCTTAAACGTTTCTCATGAAAAGGTTCTTAAAAAATGGTGCTTATTCTGCAAATAAAATTACGCCATACTAATTTTGTGGAGCTACCCTTTGGCCCCGGGGGCTGCTAATTATGATACGTACATGCATACATATGTATGTATTTGCCACATAGTAAAATCTCTGCCACACTGTTAAGCCACTGGAAAAGTCAAGAGCCTTGCACTTTGGACCCCTGTCCCATTCCGGCTCCATCCAAAACGGTTTGATAGTCATTGATCTATTGTCAGTCGCAGTCGCGTCGCATTGTGGCAGAGCTGCAGCGCGGCAACCCAGTTATGATGGATGGCTGACGTTGCAGCTTACGGTAATGCAATTGAAGTGTTGGAAACATTCCGAAGAAGTGCCCGTAACTTTTTTTTTCGCTGTGCAGCAATGCGCGTCGCGACAACATCGTCTTTTACCTCACGCTCGCTCTCGCTCTCCCAAGAAGAGACGAAATCAACAACAAGCCGCAGTCAAGAGGGTTGTCGCTCTGCGTCCCGACCCCAGCCCTCTCTTTAGTGTGTCTGTGACAATGACAAGGGGGTCTACATCTTTTTCTAAACAGATTTAAGAGCAATAGAAAGAGAGAAACAGGCGCGACAGAGGCAGCAAAAGCATCCGACTGCCGACAGCAAAGGTAAACAGCCAAGGTATGGTATATCATGGAAGAGAGGTAAGACTGCACATGAGATGCAGTCACTTGCTAAGGAATTGGCTTGCTCTTTAATATAATGTACCTTGGTGACAGCATTCGGCAGAGACCAGGCAGAGGCTGTGGCTCAGTGTTTCGATAGCAGCACAGGGGAAGGCAGAGGCTAAGGCAGAAGCAAAGGTAGCGGCAGAAATCAAGATTTTGATCTATGCCTAAGGTTGCATATTTCTGCGTTTGGCCACTTTCCGTCTCTCGCTCTGCAACAAAATATGGCACTATCAAGAGAACATTCCGTTGAAATGCTCCTCACCTGCGTTTGAGTGCACTTTGGGCAGAGATGGACGACCTGGTTCTGAGAGACAGCGGCCGAGGCAGAGGCAGAAGCTGATGCTGAGGCTGAGCCTGAGGGCTGTGGCTGCGGCTGCAGCAGAGGGAGGTGCGGTTGTAATTACGTTTACTTGTTGTCTACTGGTTGCACCGCCTCACAGCGTTCTCTGCTGCCCCCTTGTGCCGCATTGTGTGTTGGTGTAATACCTTTAATAAGCAGGATGACGTTGCACTTTATGACAACTGCCGAGGGGTAGTGTAGCGTAGGGGAGGGGAGGGGGTGATGGCAGCAAGAGAGAGTGTGGGAGGAGGCATTGTGCTGTCTTTGTTCCATTCAGCGTTTTGTTTTTTGTGCGCCCTGTGTCACACTTGAGGTCATCACCCGTCCGCAGCGGTACCCTCGTTCCCTCTCGCTTGCACACGCACATAATGAAGCTCATTCTTTGCCTCTGTTGCTCTCCCAGGACTATGTTGCATGCAACATCATTGGTACGAAACAACAGCCGCCACTGTCAAGGATGCTTAATGCTAGTTGGGGGGCTTCGTTACCCATTCGCGCATTGCGGCACATAACAGAGCATAACAGAAAGACGCCGACATGCGAATAGCATCATTCCACGTTTAAGTGTGAATGGAAAATGCAGCAGCTGATGTTTGCCATTTCATTCGAATAATGCCGTTCTCTTATGAGACATTTGTACAGAAAATCAATCAATCATACAAAATGCAGCAGCTATTATCCTTGAAATCTACAAGATCTTCCATATCTTTCTATATTTTCTATTACTTTCTTCTATGGCGAAACTACGATGGCGATTTCAATGCCATTTGAAATCCAATCGGGACTCTCCATAGCCTGCCATTGGACATGTGTATGTACATATGTACATATGCATGTACATATTTCAAAGGCCTGAACTGAACAACGTGCTTTGCATATGACGAAGCCGCTCCCCACTTGGTGCGCCAAACACGTCGCAAATCGTCGACAAAGCCACAAGAAAAAGCCTCAAAAAGAGTGATGGACTGAGAGACGAAGCTGAGCTTAAGTGTTGGGGACTCGCGGGATGGGAAGGGAATGGAAATGGAACCGAACCTCAAGGAATGAAAGTCCGCCATAATTTATAGCGCTTCTAAGACACTGTTCCTTTCTGGCGATGCCTTCTGCATAAAAGCCATAAATTGGTAGGCCAGAAATGTGTTTGGTATGTGGTGTGTGTTTTGGCCATTTGATTGATTCACCGAGTAGTGAGTTTTATGAGCGCCTTTTTGCCGTCTGCGATTAGCAATGATGAGGTAATACATAGCGCAGCCTATCGTTTCATATCGTATCGTATCTGGAGAGGCCCGATCCGATAAGCCGCGTGCGCGATCCGAGGTCGGTGTGCCGTCAGCCCCCCAACTATTGTGGATGGATCCATCATCATTCCGCAGGAGGGGATGGCATCGGCGGGGGATGGGCAGATAAGTTAACCGCCAACTGCCGACTGCCAACTGCCGGCTACGTCAATATTTAATTTATAGATATTGTTGGTCTGTGGCCGCATTTCCTCCTAAGCTCGAGGCAGACGTGTGCCAATCTCTTTGCGCTCTCTCTCTCTCTCTCTGTCTCACTCTCTCTATGTTTCTTTCTTCTATTCGATCTCCTCTTTGTGGACAATCTCTTACGGCATCTTAATCGTCTGATCTGATCGATTGGGGTCAATCGCTTTGCAAATGCACTGTTGATCCCAGTGTGACTAGAGGCCGAAAATGTTATAAAAATTTGCGAGCATTCAGACTTCATTGGGCGAAGAATTCTTAATGGATAGGAAGGATATCTTGGAAGAGTCTTTTACTACTTTATAAGCCGTACAGCATGCGATATCTCATCATTATTCGCCATTCAAAGTTCAAATTTGATTTTTTTTGAGTGGCTGTTGAAATTTCCCATACTTGTACAGCACCTCATTAAGTATAGAACCAAATGCAATAGCTGAGTTCCAAATTTCCCACAAGCGATAGGACACACATGCGTCCAAAAGCTCTTCAATAAAAAGAACTGCCTAAGCTTTGGTATTTTGATAGATTTAGTATAAGAAATTCACTGGCTTCTTCTTCGAATGATCAATCATTCATTTTCCCAGAATTTTTCATTGAAAGTTGTACACTTTACACTTTTTTTATGAGGCAGCCTGCTATAAGGAAATTGCTTACTGCCAAACACAATACTCGTACAAAATGGAAATAAAATAAAAACAAATGTGGTTGTCGAGGCTATTAAACAACATGTATGTACGAGTATTTGAGGGAAGCGTTCTGCCTAGTTTTTTTGAGGGCCTCTGCCTCTAGTTCCATATTTGTATATCGTACACCCTCGTACTCTCCTTCAGGTAATTAAGTTTAAAGTTGAGAGGCGACACGATATACGGGAAGAGGCAACAACAGCAGCAGATGCATAAAAAGCATTCAAAAAAAAATGGGAAGCATAAAATAAAAACAAAAAGGTGGGAATACTGCTTCGAATATGTGGATATCCTCTAAGAAACTTCTGTACAGAATACAAAAATAGCAAAAAGAATACAAAAAAAAGCAAATAGCAAAAAGAATAAGCTCCGCAGACATTAGACCTCGAATGGTGTCGATTAGCTGTATAAGTGATCCATAGATGAATGGCACCATTCGAATGGAATTCCACAAATAACAGATGCATTCACAGAATATTATATTTAATTTATTTAAACTTGTGGATATTTTAAACTTTCCTTGTGGGTATTGCATTAAAGAGCATTTGTCTATTAAGAGCCGCCTGTTGATCTCCTGCCTGAACTCTAGGGTTCAACATGCTCCATCTTGGGGTACGAGTACAGGGCGTACCACTGCAAAAAGCGAGTGAACTGTGAAGCACTCGTCCCAGAGCCTCAAAGTCTCAGCTTCTTCGGGGAGGGGAAGTCGTAGCCGCCACTGAAGTTGCTTGACAAGTCGCGGCGGGGTGGCGGAGTGGCGGAGTGGCGGTGGTGGCCCCCAGACAGTCGCATTTTGCATTTGCTATTGCAGTGGTAATCCCAGAGACTGACTGACCTACAACGACGCCTCATCGTCATCGTTCAGCGTTGTCTGTCGTCTGTCGACTGTCGTCTGTCGTCTGTGCGTGCCTAATGAGTTGATGTAATGCAAAACCAAACGAATAAACATATGAACGAATGAACGAACGAACGAACGAACAGTTTCATTTACTCTTACTAAAGCGAGTGAGTGAGTGGCTGTAACATATAGCATACGCGTGTAACATGGCCCACATACTCGTACTGACATCACAGATGCCCACTACAGTGGTAATCCAATCCAAGATATTCCTCCACTCCGTGCGAATGTTTACAGATGCATACATAAATGCAGTTGTGGAACTTATTTAGAGTCCAGTGCTGGAAAACCTTAAAAAGTTTGCAATCCTAAAGTTTCAAAAGATTTAATGTTGGAAATCATCATTTACAATATCTTCAAATTCAAGAAATTAATGTCAGTTCCAGTGTTGCCAAACGCTAAAAAAGTACCATATTTTACAAAATTAGTTTAAATCCTTAAATTGAGCTCCACATCCTATGCGATAAGAGCATTAAGAAACGAATGAGTGTATTTCGGGACTCTCTTGTCTTCAGTCCTCACTGTACTTTGATGTTTCGTAGTGTCTAAAACAAATTGCATGCAATTAAACACGCTCCATGCGCCATGCCCCCATGCTCCATACGACATGCGCCATGCACCACGCGGCTGTGCAACATTCGGCGATAAGCCAAGCGGTCGGCCAGCGGCTCCAGAGGCACTTTTGCGATTTGCATCGCCCACCAAAAACGAAAAAAAAAAAAAGGAGGCTCTGGGCTTGCGGTGGGTGAGTGGCTGTAATTTTAAGCGACTCAAATGCTAAGCCAAGGCCCGCACAGAGCACGCAGGGGCAAGAAGCGGTGGAGGCCCCACGTCTTTTGGGCCTGCCGACTGTAGTTTTTCTTTTCGATTTTTATGACTGTGTAATTTTGTGATGTTAACATCTTTTCGATGGCTGAACTTTGATAAATGGCCCATGGGATATCATCGGGGGCTTTGCCTTTTGAATGATGATTATCATCATAGGAGCCATAGGATCATTACGGTGCTGCAGTTAGCGCCAGTGGCAATCTGATTTATGTGGCAGCAGCAGCAGCAGCAGCAGTGGCAGGGGCTGCAGTCGGATAGTGATATCACTACTCCAGCAGCAGCAGCAGCAGCAGCGGCAGCGGCAGCAGCAACCTCCTCCTCCACCTACTATGTATGATATCATCTCTCGGACTGGCGACTGCAACTGCGTCTGTGACTTCGGACTCTGACTCTACTCGTTTTTTGCTTTTTGTTTGCTTTTTCGGTTTTTGGAATTGTCGAGAGCGTCAGAGGAGGGTACTGTCACTTTGCCACGAAGTTGGTGACACGTTCTCTTCCTAAGGAACCAAGTGAGCCAAGTGAGTTTTTGTACTTTCTTAGAACAATGACTCAACTGAGGGGCACTGCTGCATGACGCGTTCATAGTTAAAACAAACGGGAACGTTGTGAGCCGCTGCTCTACATTTATCTCCGATGCTCGCCGGAATTTGTATCGGAACACATGACTACCGCGTGCTCTCTCGAATTGATTTGTTGGTTAATGCGGGGAGGGAGATCTTTCCACGATCTCTCTCAATTTTCTCGTGAGATATATAGATAGAAAGAGGTGAACCATGACCGCTAGTAATATTCCAATGCTAGATATTGCATTTCGTGTATCTCATTTCCACCTAATGACCTATTCGGTTCGAATTTTAAAGTATTTGATCAGTTTCTAATTTGAAATACACTTTCAGCAGTGTTATATCAGAGGAGTCTGGATACAAAATTTGACTGCTATAGCTTTTAGAGTCTCTGAGATCTGGGCGCTCATCAAGACGGACAGACACACATGGCTATCGACTAGATTATTGAGGAGAAGCTTCCTTCTGGTTGTTACACACATCCACAAAACTAATATCTTTTTGAGTATCGGGTATAAAAAAAAATGTGACGCACATTCGCTTACTACAAATATTATAGATAAAGAGTATTACTAACTTCGGTATACTAGTGGTGAGGTGGCACGATACATCTTGTCAGATTTTTAGTTGTTTTTGTGTTGTTTTTTCATGCAAATGACACAGATTCCAAATGGACGCCCAACTGGAGACTGGAGTCTATCCATCTCGCTGATGGATATGCCAGAGACCTATTCCTAGCTGTCAAACATCGCCAATGCCTCTCTCCGCCATGGAGTAGCAGTAGCCCCGCCATGGATTGGGGCCAAGTACAGTGATGATTCAGTTCGGGGTCCCGTCCCTCAGGGGGATTCCAAAGCGTATCTAATGGGGACACACAGCTTCTCAGTTGTTTCCTTGGGCTGCATTCGTGATGAATACTAAATATCTAATGACTGACAGAAGCTATCTGGAGGCAAATATACTTACATGCTCGCTTGTCCAACACTGATTTGAGAGACCTCGGAACGCTGCAGAACTGAACAGCGAATCAGAGGAGATAACAAACGGAATTTTTAGTTTTTGTGGCCGCTGAGTGAGTGGGTTCCATCACTATAGTAACACTATTTACCAACACTGGTGGGAGCTAAAGGCAATCTAAAAGAGATATTGAATTCTTACCGAATTTTTCATTTAATAGTGTGAATACACTTATGCAGTAAACTCAGTGGAACATTGGAATCAGTGGAATGCCCTTTTTTACCAACACTATAACAGACTATAACAGATACCCTTTTCTTTCGTTTGCCAACACTGGAACTATTGAGGATAATTTGTATTACGTAATACACTTTTTGGTCCCCGCCCTATCTGAAATTTCGCATTCGCTTACCAACACTGCAATTGTACATGAAAACTGTATCTTTCCTGCTGTTTCGCATGCTAGACACCTGTTGCATTCCTTTCGGTTCTCCGGTTCGATCTTTAACATATTGATGATTACACGACTCCTCCGACCTCCCACCTTCCACGGATTGTGACATTTAAATGCCAGCCAAATGATGATTGATAGATGATGAATAAATGAATGTAGCAATGCTGCAATGATTGAATGTGTATTCGTACTGGATGTACTGCAATCTCTCTTGCATCCTCCGCCTTCCATCGTGTGGTGTGGGGATTTCCCCTTTTCCTGCCTGGCCTCTGCTGCTGCTGTTGTTGCTGTGGTTACAAGGTCGCTTCCAAAACTTTGCGTCTGTGTGTCTCCCCCGTCTCTCTCTTTCTCTGTCTCTCCCTGTTGTTCGAGGTCCGCAACGAAGGGTTAAAAGGTCAAATTGCAAATTGCGGCGCCGTCGGTGGCCAAGAGGTGGGGGTGACCAAAAAGGTTGAGGTATGCGGCAGAAGCAGCAGCAGCAGTAGCAGCCAAAAGTTTTAGATAAATTAAAACCGAACGGAACACACTCGGTTGTCGGTGGAGGCCGCAGAAATATTCCTGTAGAGAAACTTTAACTGCTGCTGCCGCACAGAGAGAGAGAGAGAGAGAGAGAGAGATAGAGAGAGATAGAGAGATAGAGAGATAGAGAGATTCCTGGTCAGAAAATTTTGTTGCAAGAAGCACTCCAGCGGAGGCAGCAGCAGCAATGGCAGAAACGGCGGCAACGGCAACAGGAAGCCAGAAATATTTTGTGTGGCAGGTATGAATAGAAGGCACTGGCTGTGGTTGATTCTTCTAATTGAGATCGGGTTACAAAACAGGAGAGTGGCAGCATCATCAGCATCCCCCCTCCCATAGGCCTTATTAGGCGGCGACCCCCAAAAAATATGATGCCACCCACCCCACACTCCAGCTCCTGCGGATGTCAGGGTTTATGGCCATTAATTAATATTCATTCAATAAAAACTTAATCAAAAAACGAAGAAAGAGGAAACAGAGACAGAGACAGAGACGGAGACGGAGAGAGAGTGAGAGTGAGGGAGAATTACAATTCGAAGGCTTCTTATCAGCCGTATGGGTCTATAAATAATATTAAAACCCATAGCGTTGCCCATAACATATCATAAAAACGCACTGAAACAGCACAACGACAGAAAGAACCAACCAAGCAGCTGAAGACCCAACAGAAACTGAAGAAACAGAACGGAAAAATTGCGTAAATGCTTTTTATAGAAGTTCAAGTCATTGAAATTCGAATTCACTTCCTCAAACAACACACACGGAAAATGCGGCCACCGAATCCAGCAATCCACCAATCCACATGCCACACACCACACACCATACACCATACACGCAGATATCTATAGAAATGTTGTAGGCATTTTTTTCGCTTGAGGTTCTTTCATAATCAACAAAACATACGAGTACATACATACATACATATATAAGAAATTGAGGCCATTGGGACTCTAAACTAAAACGATCGATAGCTATAGCCATAGTCTACCCGGCGCAGGAGGGTCGATTGCTGGCGATCCAAAGGGCAGCGTCGCGACGCGTCGCGGAGAAGGAGAAATCGATTCGAATCGAATGATGGAAACATTCGGTCTCTAGAGATTTCACAAATCAATGCGAGGCGATTTTTCTAGGGATTCTTTTAAGGAAGATGTCAAGGGAAAGACCATAAATCTGGGATTATTAAGGGAATAAAGGAATTTCATTCCCGCTTGGGTTAAAAGAAGAAAAAACATCAAGAATCACAATCAAGTACACAGAATCCACAGAGATGAGAGGATGTACCAGCGTTTCTCCTGAATGTATTGCTTTCACAAACTTCTCGGAAAGTCCATAATAACCTCATTAGTTAGGGTTTCAATTGATTGGCAATTTGCATAGATTCGCTCAGAATGACATATTAACTAGTTTCTTATGTCAAAGGGAACCCAAAAAAAAATGGTATCACACAATATCTTCTTAGTAATGGAAGGCTGGCTGCCGCTGCACTTTCCATGAGCTCTGAAATCATCTCTATAAATATGCCACCGAATGATGCACCACTCAATGGTGGGCAGGGGCTAGGGGGCACACGACACGTGGCCATAAAAACTGAAAACACGAGCATAAACGCCTAAGAAAAATCAAAAACCAAAACGATTACTATTACAAAATATGAACAAATGTGCGAAAAACCATAAAAGCAAGCGAATAAAAAGCGTAGAAGGAGAAGCAGCAGCAAAAGCAGAAGCAGAAGAGCGGTACAGGAAGAAAAGTGCTATACGGGAAAAGAGGAAAAGCCCAAAAAACATGGCTCATAAAAGTCTCAAGCAACAATCATACGAGTAATGGCCATAAGAATTTGCTCTAAATGTAATTCCCGCAAAGCGCGGAAAATCTCAAAAAAACAACAAAAAAAAAAAAAAAACAGAAATAAAAACGATCATAACATTTACAGCCTGAATGTGGATTTGAGTGATGCAAACGCTGATAAACGATGATCGACTTTTAAGGTATCCTTCATGCACATGAGATACTTTTAGTGGAAAGGGTCAGGGACTATGAAGTCTAACGATTGAACTCTGTAGCACGTACATATGTATGTACATATGTACATATGTATGTAAATTCTTGAGACATTAAAGGGAAAAGCAATTGAATGAAAACATGTATGTGCTTATAACTACTAGGGGACCAACCCCCGGCTCACTTGCGCTTAAGCAACATGAAAAATACAGTCGAAAACCCAACCCCTCAAAATACGATATCTGCTACATATGATTTTGGGAGCCATATTCGCTATGTGAAAGACTCTGTTTTTTAAAAAACCAGGTTAGGTCCTCAAGGTACTCAAGAAAATACTGATTGAAAATATACTAAATTATATTTTGATTTCATAGCGGAATTTATTGGAATAATAAATACTAAAAAATACTGGTTTCACAGATGAAAATACAAACTAAGACACTAAAATAAAAGATGCTACAAAAAATATCTTATAGATGAAAATACTAACAGATACTGATTTCACGGATAAAAATTATACATTAGATTCTAAAAAAAATATATAAAAAGTTCTGAAAAATAAAGATTTTATAGTAAAATACTAATAAGAATACTGAATTCACAGATACAAATAGGTAGATACCATATTAAAAAATTCGAATTCAAATAAATACTAAAATACTGATTTCATAGCCTGGAATTATCTTTTCTGGGAAATTTGTGGCAAAAACATCTCGCAAGAGCGGAATCGAAACAATTAAAACGGTAATTTCCATAAAGGCTTCGTAATTTCCACCCCCCTCTACACCCTACAGCATGCGCCAGCAATTCACTAAATTAGTATGGTATGGGCCTGAAGTTAGGATCATATGTTCCGTCCCACTCCTACCCCTCCCTCCCTTCCTACCTACCCAACTCCACTCCACTCCACCACTCCTGTATTTGCAATTTGTTTGGAAATTTTAATGATTGGAATTTTATGAACTTTTTTTGTAGTGGCAAATGTAGTAGGCAATTTTTATGGGGACATTTGTAAGTTAATTAGAAACATTAATTACGCACAATAATTGTTCAACGAACTAAGCGGCTGGGGGAGAGGAATGGTGGGTATCGAGGGGAGATCTCTCGTCCACTTTTTCAGGTAAAAGAATAATGCAAATTGATGGACTGCTCCCTCTGTCTCCATGTTTCCTTCCTTCCCCTCTAGCTAATGCAGACAAATGACAACAAAAGGCACCTGAAGACAGGCAGAGGCTGCTATGGCAGTGCGGCAGCGTGGCTGTGTGGCAGGGCAGGGACTGTGTGTGTGGCATCCTCATCATTGTCACGTAGCTTCTAAGTGCCACAAATTACGCACGCAAATTGGCTTTGTTGTGTCTCAAACGGAAGGGACAGAGAGGAAAGAGAGAGAGGGTAACAGGGAGCAGCAGCATCGATAGTTTCATGCACTCTCTCCCCCCCTCTCTCTCTCTCTCCCCCCGACTCTCACTACTGCTAAGGCAGGCACAAAATTTGCCCATTAAACGGGGCTTACGGACCAAAGCAGCGACGCCAAAGCAGAGCATCAAAAAACTGCACTTCTTTTGCTGCTGCTACTGCTGTTCTGCTTTGAAGAGAGAGAGAGAGAGTGGCAGCGAGAGAGGGGATGCGGGGAGAGTAGCTCAAGACGGCTGACAACTTAATATGAGACACGAACCAAAGTCACTCCTCCTCCGCCGCTCCTCTCCATCCCACTCACTCGCAGAGTGGGGGATGGACAGCAGAGGCTCAGAGCAGAACAAAACGCTGCCAGCGCTAACAGAGGCTCAACCGCAAGGGCAGCAGCAGCACGTCAAGCAGCAGCGGCAGCAGAACAGGCAGGCAGGGAAGCGAAAGAGAGTGATGGCAGAAGGAAGAGCAGAAGAAAGTGACGGCGGAAGACAGCACCCCCGCAAAAATAAACTCTGCGGACAACTTAAAGGCGTTAATGGTCGTTTGTTTTATGAGAAATTGCCAAAACGTGAGCCGCATCCCCAAGCAAGCCAGCAGCGGCATAGGCAGCGGAGGGGTGACGGAGCGGGAGAGAGAGGCAGAGCAATGACAGAAGGACAGAGTGAGAAAGAAAACAGCGGGAAGCCAAGACAAAAGAAGGATGGGAGTGCCAGTGTCAGTGCCAGTGAGACATCAAAGCGCCCAGGATCAACAGTCGCCAAAGCGTGCTGCTGGTGTTGCTGGCATATCACGATGATGCCCTGCCGACACTCTGGAAGGAGAGCGCCAGAAGGGTATGCCCGCCCCAAGGCCATACATACATATGTACAAAAAAGCAAAAAAAAACTATGGATAGACTTTCTTGTTACTTGGATGATAGCTTATGATCTCCTACGAATCGATATGACTTTCCAGGAATAAGTCTAGCATTCAGTTAAATAATGGATACAATTTCTATCAAAAATCATGCCAATCGTATTTTGATTACGACCAGTTATGATTTTTACACCCTGTATTCATAGAGTACATATGGGCATTTCCGTCAAAATGTCCACCATGCCAAAAAAAAACAAACAAATAAATCATATTTCCATATATTAACTCTATTAACTATTAACTCTTTTAATCAATTGATGTATAGTTTCATTAACTTTGATCTGAAAGCCAAATAAGCAAAAGTTCCCTTTCTTGGTATATTTTTGGTATTTTTATTGTCATTTCACTATTATCTCCTATAACAAAAGATAATACACAGAAATAGACAAGGAAACACAAAAAAAGTTTTTTTTATAGTTAACAACTTGGAAAACTAACACAGAGACAGATAGTTTCCTCCAATTCGCAAAGGTATATACATATGTACATATGCATATTCTTGGATTCATGATATGTGTATGTATTCTCGATTAGCATTAGTAGCTGATTGTCTTGCCCTCCCATTTGAGTTCACAGAGAAGGCATTTTCAGCACTTGTGCCTCGACAAAAACGTTGCTACATAGTGTTGTGGTAGTCTTTTAATGATTATAAGATAATTATTTGCCAGTTTGTATCTCCAATAGTCTTTTAAAATACGTAGGAGTATTTCTCTTAAATGGCATATGCTCCACCTACCTAGGGTATATTCCACGTCGAAAGCGCTTTAAAGAGAATACTCCACGCTTCAACTTTTTTCCTTTTTGACACACTCTCCAGTAGCTCTCTCGGTGGGTGACGGGGCGGTGAGGGGGGCTGATGCCACGGACGTGTCCTAACCTTGGAGCAGGAAGGTTCAACATTTAAATGAGTCTGCAGCCCAAGCAACCAGACACTGCGTGGCTCTGCCATAAACAACACATCAACAATACATTGTCAAAGCTGAACTCTGAATCCTGAATTCTGAGTTTTGACTGGAGGGCCATTCCCACTCACAGTGCCTCAGCGGAGCAGTGCAGCAGCAGCAACTGTACATGCAGCAGCGTGGAGCAGATTCAAAAGAGTCACAGAGCTCCAGAAGGTGGCAGTGTCCCCTGATTAGTAGCCCGTTCTTATCCTTGTTCTTTCGGCCATTGTTTTGTGGAATTTAATTTCCTCCCCACTGTGAACGGACTCATATGGAGATCCGGTGTCTGGCATGTCAAAGGCCAATTAACGCCACTCGAATAGATAGGGGTAGCGGTAGGCGTAGGGGAAGGAAGATGGCAAAGGGGGCAGTTGACTATTGAAAGATTTCCCCGGGAAACTCTTTATTGTTTATTGAATGAATGTCGCAATGGAATGGCATAAATGCTGCTTTGTTTGTTGCTCTTCACATTCTAAAGGAGTGAATATTTATTGTTTTTTTCAGACTTTTATTTAAAAGGTATGTTTTTTAAAGCGTTTGAAACAATTATAAAGAGGAAAAGAGTCTGAAAGTCTCCTGTAGCCCTGTTCCTTTTGATAGCCCATTGATACCCCGTTGAATCGCGGCACAAATGCTCCCATTACTGAAAGGACACATTGAGATATATCGGAATGAATATAGAATGGAAGTAGACCCATATTTTGGGATAAACCATAACCATAATATATGGGATATTCATGCTCCCCCTCCCAAAATGGTGGATTCTTCCAATAATCTGCTTTAAGTTTTCCTGAATTCAAATGCTCTTCCATTTGGTGGATTGGCAAATGGGAAATGCAAATAAATGTCGCAAATGCCAGTGCCGTAGGCGTAGGAGCTAGAGGGAATGGGAATTCGCATTCCTTTCGCTAGATATGAGATTTTGTATATGCGAAAAACTAATTAAATCAAAGCAATTGCTGCAAAACGTACTGCAGTTTAATTAAGGCACAAAAAATTCTGGCACAGCGGCAGAAACAGAAACAAAAGCGAACGGGAACGTTGCGAGCTGTGGCAAGGGCCGCGGCTCTACCTTATACTCGTTACTCAGTCAGTATATATGTATATGTATGTACATATGTATATTAGATTTATGATTTATGTAATTTGTATTATATATTTTGTGTGTCGTTTCGTTATTCGTAAAAGGGACGAATGGAAACATTTGGGAGAATTTTATATATTCATTGATCTGTTTTCATCTTTACATCTCGACATCTGCTTTTATTTTCATTTTTTCCTTTTAGACATGGCTATATCTGTTCGGCTATTAATGTAGATATACATACATATATACTTTATTTGATCGGAAACGCTTCCCTCTTGAATTCCTTCCTTCAAACCTAATATACCCCTATAATCTTTGAGTACCGGGTATAAGAAAGCCTCGACGAGCGCTAAATATTTCCTGCTGAGACGGTGACGGACACCACCATCTGGGAATCTGGGCATCTGTAGGTCTGGGGGCTCTGGCTTTTGGACCCGCAAACGATTCAGAGATTCTCTGGATCTCGGATGCAACGTCCATTGGTCCCATCAGCTGATGCCCCATGCAGCAGCAGCCACTGATGCCTTTGATGATGATTGACGGGCGTTGGAAGCGCGCTCGATGCTGCTGATGTTGATGTTGCTGCTGCTGAGGATTGGGGACTTACTTGACTTTGCCTTTCCTCCGCTGCTCTAGCTTTGCTTCTACTTCTGCCTCTACCTCTAATCGCATAATCTTCGAAGAGACGCAACGACGTGGCGGCGTCAATTGCTTTGCACTTGCTCCAGAGACCCAAATACTTGTACTTGATGTCATTTGCAGTGCTGTGTATTGCTGCTGCACATTTAAGCTGCAGCTATCATGCTACCTCTCCATGTGGCAGGGTTTGAGGGGGAGAGAAAGCCCCCGCCACAGCCACAGCCAGAGACAAGAGACAGGGGAATGGGAATGCCTGCTGTCTGCCCTGCCCCTGCTGAGGCAATTACCTTGAAGCTAGTTTTTAATCAAATTTTCACATGTTTTTACCCTCAATTTCCTTTTTGCCTTTCCTGCCTCTTCCCTCCTGTTGCCTCCTATCGCCTCCTGCCTCCTACTGCCAGTGATAATTGTGGGCAACAGCACAAAAGTTAGCTCCATGCCACACATGCCACATGTCTGCTGTTTTGCCTAATTCTTGATACCCCTTTTCCATGGTTTGCCACTGTATAGAGTCCTTGGGTTTCTATGGAAATCATCCAAAGGAAAAGGAGAGTGCTTATAAATGTGGTTTATGGAGGGTCTAAAGACTAAGATGCCAAAGAGGTTTCATTCAAAAATTGAATTCCCAAAAGCAATGAATGATTGCAAATCTTCCCTGAAAGCTAGATCTGTAATATCTTTAAATGATCTTTAGTTATCTTTGGTTGTGATATGTTTTTGCACACCCATATTATTTGCCTCTTACATCAGTTCTTATATTCGTAGGTTTTCCTGTTCTGATTGATTTATAATATAATACATTTACATACATTCATCAGATACAGATGTCGCAGATTCTCGAGACCTAAGCGACTTTTCCTTTTCCTTATTTTATGTGATGCTTTGATGCCGACTTCCCAGGGGTCCTTAGATTCCTCCTCTCCTTTGCTGCCCTTACATTTAACAAAGGGTATACCCTGCTTCGTCTCACATATCGTAGCCCCCATTCCCCATTTTGATTATTTGTTTTATTTTCCGTTCTGTTCTGATTTGCTCTTCTGTTGGCAGGTTTTTTTGTGTGCGTGGTTTTTTTATAGTTTTAGGGCCTGCCACGCCCTGGGGCAAGTGCCTCTGCCGTGCCTGGTGGCCACAAATTGTGTGTGGCAGACAGAGTCGTGTCGCCTCCGCCTCCTCCTCCTCCTCCTCCTCCGACGTATGGCGATCGATTTAACGAGAATTTTAGCTCGTCTGCGATTTTCGAACATTGATGAAAATAAATTGCCAGAAGCATGCCCAGCCCCCCGCCAAAAAAAAATCCACATGTGTGCAACCGAATTTATGAGTCGCGAAGGAGGAGGCGTCTGTAGGAGGCTTCTGTAATTGATGTCTTTACAGGAAATGGACTCCAGACTCAAAGAAGAAACGGTGGAAAATGTACAAAAGAAACTTCAATAATTTCTCGTCCATTTTTTTGGGGTTCAATGGACGGATGCCTTACAGGAAAAAGGATCGCGAGGTGTGACCTTGATGAGCGCCTGCTCTTTTGTTTGCCACCGCTGACCCACTTCTAGCCGCACCCCCCCTTCCATTGTGCAACAAGTTTTCGGGCCATACATTTGTTTCGTTTTGCTCATAAATCTGGCAGATGCCTCATTCGTTGTATGGCAAAAATGGGTTCAAGGACACACGCAGTGGCGTTGGCAGTGGCTGGCGTGTTGTCATCTAATTGGATCGCTACATCGCCACATAAAAACAAATAAAAATACAAATCTTTCACTCGGTGCACCGTCTGTCTGTTGCATGTACATGTTTTGTGTTTCTACTTCTGTTTCTGTTTGTGCTTCTGCCTCTGTTTGTTTGTTCAACGGTGCGTATGCGTAATAATTCATTACTGGCCGCCGCCGCCTCCCTCAGGGTAGACTCAGATGCAGATGCAGATGCAGATTCAGTTGCAGCATTATTTTGCCGCGTGGGCGGTACAGTTTGAGAGCCACAAACGGCCATGCGGCTCGTGTGCATTAGCAGACCGTGTGGTTGGAGGGGGGTGGCAGGGTGACCTCTCCTGTGCAATAATCTCAATAGACGCTAGATTCCGAGCGGAATCTGTGTCAAGCATTCCATTTCACACTGCCACCGAATGGCACCTCTTCTTATCCCCATGTGCCCCGTTGTGGCACGGAATTTGACCGATTTTCCATCCATACAGCAATGCAGATGGCGGACCGATTGTTGACTCTGAAAATCAGTTCTAAGACGAGTCTTCTATAGTGCCATTTTGTGGCCAAAGAGTAAAAAAAGCGAGATCTGCGGAGAAAGCCACAGATATTGGAAAAAGCAGCATTTCTTTAGTTGACAATAAGTGCGGAAATCTTTGGTAAAACATTTGAGTTATCTTTAAATTTAAATTTCATTCAAAAATTAAAACTCAATCGAATTGCAGTTGGATGGAGTTTTTCAAGCCACACAATCGACTCGCACTTTAAGTGGCCATCGATGAGGCCACATTATTATTATTATGTGTAACACACACCCAAAAGCAGAACGAGAGAGAGAGAGAGAGAGTGAAAGAGAGAGAGAGAGAGAGAGCGAGAAAGAATGAGGCAAAAACGTAACCGAAACTCGCCAAAAACTTCAAAGTTGTGTTGTGGCACGTGACCATGCTGCACACAAAAGGCCCATTCCCCCGGCAGGCAGGCAGGCAGTAGGCAGACACCCTGCCAGACAATGCCGCCTCTGCCACCAAACGTGGCAGACAAAACAGCAACAGCAGAATCCAAAACCAAAACAACAATCTCCTTCACCCAAATTGAAGTTTGTTCAACTTTGATTCTTTCGAAGACTGAGACTATTCTGAAACATAAAGGAACGTCTGAGGGCTTTCCAGTGTTTTGCTGTCACACTTTTGGGCGACTCTTGTTCGGGGATATACTACCTACTTTTGGGGAGTCTTGATTTGGAGGCAAAGCCAGAGCAACAGCAGCAGCAGAAGCAGCAGTCTTGCTTAATAGTGATACAGGAGTTTGTACACATATATGGGATCTATGCTGCTTCCAATGCAGCAATAGGATGTGGATTTTGTGGAATATTTTTGGTAGATATTTGCATGATCTTCTAGGAGGAATACACATGAATTTCCCATATGCAGCATATTCACAACCAACGTTTGCATGTGACTATCAATCAGATCATAGCGAGTGGAATTTTCGCTTATGGGTAACTTATACATTAAATTAAATGGAAAAGACATCGACATTAGGTGTATTCTCTGTAGCATTCACAAGCCAGAAGCAATTTGATCCTGGAAAAACAGCTAATACTTTAATTTTCGACTCTTTTCCATTTATGGGATTCTCAAACGATAAACTTCTCATATCATTTTTCCCTTAGGAATGTCTAGCAAATTGTTCAGAAATTAGTGAACATTGATATACGATATAATTACTGTCCTCTCTCACTCTCTGTCTCTCTCTTTCTTTACTCTCTTGTTCCCGTTCTTGTCATGTCTCTTCCATTATCTTTCTAGTTTATCAAAGCATATTCGATAAGGGGATAAGTAGAAGGTGCTTGTCCCATGCACATTTGCCCCACATTCCAGTATTTCCCACCCGCCACACAGCGGTCGCAGAGTGCCAGTAGGGGGGGAGGTGAGCTGAAACATGGGAGAAAGTGTCGAGCTATGGTTTGGTAGAACAAAAGGGGAAAGGGCAATGGGAAGAGCATCGAACATCAATTTTATGGATAGATATGATCGAGAAGCGGCAGTTGTTGTTTGGGGCACCACACTCACACACACACACACACATGGACGTGTGTGTATTGCAACACACATGTTGCACATGTGGCGAGTGGTGCACTTATCAGCCACAACACGCATCATACGTAAACCTCAGAAAAAAACTCCCGAAATAGAGTAAACTATTATAAAAAAAAGAATAGAAAAGAAAAGGAATTGACACTTGAAATCAATTCTCAATTAAAAAAAAATCAAGAACCAACGCATATTTTCGACACCCTGGGCAATTTTGGATTGTTCTGAGAATTTGGTAGGAAATGCCGGTTTTTACTGGACTTTTACTGAAGCATAAAGATAGTCGAAGGGAATGATCTATAAAGAACTGCATAAATCCCTCTTCATGATAATTAAGAAGGTACCATCCTTCAGCGATGGGTGGGTACATACATACATTTCTATGTATCTTTCTCTATGCAAAAACATACTTCGAAAAGAAGGGGGTGCGCATTCAAGGGAAGGTCTCGCGGGGGACAAGCACCTGTTTGGATGCACTGTTGATAACAGAAACACTCCATTCGATAGCAGAAACACGGTGCACGGTGGGAAATGTTGTTATATGTTGACGCCCTATGTTAAGGACGCTGCTGTGAGGTTGCACTGTGGTGAAAAGCTTTCTAGTGACGGTCACTCTCAAACTGCTAAGGCAATGCCTGAGAGAATGCTTGATTTTCCCTCGAAACTGTGGAGAGGCAGGCAGTCTCTCTAAAACGATTGATTGTTGGGAATACATGATGTGGCAGTTTTAAGACATTTCAGATCATCGTGTTCTATCGCTCTCAAGCAGGTGTGGCAGCCGCATTGAAGTCTTGTGGCGGGGTGTCGTCTCAAACTGTAGTCACTCTAAAACTGTTGAGAGCATGGTTGCGTGTACTCGCTTAGCGGAGACCAAAACCAGACCAAGCGCTGGGCTTTCGTCGGGGAATGATATGCCGTAATGAAGCGAACGAAGGGCGGGGAAAATGGAGGTAGAAAATAAATGCTAGAGGAATGGAAATGTCTGAGCTTTCTCTCAGCATACGACTAATTAAGCACTTGACGTCTCTGTAAATCAAAAGGAAGCGGAGGAGATTTTCTATGAATTGCTCGAATCTTTTGGGTTTTAGATCGGACATAAAATCAGAATGGAATGGGTTTAATCGTAGAGGGATGTTCACCTACTCAGATCCAAAGATTTTAACGCACTCTGGCATTGTTTTCAGCCAGCTGCTATCGATTTACTATCTCATTTTGAATGAATTTTATTCCAGATTATTTCAAACTTATTCCATTTCTTCATTTTTTGTTACAGCAAGTCTCGAACTTTGACGATGACCTAGACTTTATCCTTGCCGACGACGTGTCCCTGCAGCCCAACAGGAAGGTGGGCTCGTCGGCAGCTCTCCACGGAGTCGGCCGGCGACTCGGGCTGGACGACGATGACGATGAGGGCCTCCTCAACGACGATGACCTGCCGCTAGCCGACGTCCAGCAGGCTGCGGACGAGGATGAGGAGCTGGGGCAGGGCAACTGGTTCAGCCAGGGGGTGCACCGTGTGCGCCGCTCCCTCTCCCGCATCTTTGGGGGGGATGCTGCTGGTGCTGCCGAAAAGACCAGGAATCGTCGCGGGATCATTGAGCGGCAGCAGGAACGTCGCCGCAGGGCCAAGGAGGAGCGGGCGCGGTCGAAGCTCGACCAGAAGCACCGCCTCCACGAGCAAAGGGAGCGCCAAAAGGTGCTGATGAAGCAAGTGCAACAGCAGCTACACAATCGTGCCACCGATCCCCGAAAGCGCGCCTCTGAGCTGTACGATGAAACGGAGGGCAGCTCCCCCGATGTCGATGAGGAGACGAGTTTCTGTAAGTCCAGAAGTAGGATTCACATTGATCCCATTTTGATCCTTGACCCGGTTTGTAGATCGCACATATTTCACCATTGCCGAGCCGTACACGGACGAGTTTGCGGACAGGAGCAGCGAGGCCTTCCTCAATCTGCAGAAGCTGCTCGAGGAGGAGATACGGAAGTTCTTTGTCACCACCGTCGACGATGATGAGCTGGACATACGCAGTACCCTGCTGCGAGTCGAGTGAGTCCCATTCATTTATTCGTATAGGATGTAAATTAATTAGTGTCCTTTTTCCTTTCGCAGTCCAACGGACGATGCCTTCAAGGTGAATGTGATGCTCCAACTGGAGCTGCCCAATCGCATTACAGAGTTCGGAGACCAACTACGCGAACAGCTGACGACCTACAGTCGACTCGGACGATTGGGTGCCTTTAAGGATGATGTCTTCTCCTTCGAGAAGGTTCACGGTAAGTGTCTGTGTGTGTTTGTCCTTCAGTCTTCAGTCTTTTTCTGCTGCTGCTGCTGCTGCTGCTGCTGCTGCTGCTACTGGTGGTGGTGGTGCTGCTGCTGCAGCTGCTGCTACTCCCTCCTGCTGTCAATCATCCAGCCCGTTCAATCCTAAATTCTGTATGTAGAAACCATGTGGCAGCCAGCCCCAGCCCCCCCCTCATCAACGACACCACCATCACCACCGATGGAAACGCCAGCACCTCAGCCCACTTTTGATAGGAAATGTACTGGTGCGGACTTTTACTGCGCCAATGGCCAGCGGATCCATTGCTATGACATGTGCAACGACAGGCAGGACTGTGATGATAGCTCAGACGAATGGGAGGGATGCAGCATATACGAACACGGTGTGGAGAACTACAGTCTACTCTGAGACTCACGTGCGACTAACCCCCTGCCTCATTCTCGTGTGTGTCTCCTCATTGTTTCTGTAACTCCGTTGAAGGAGTATTTCCATTATTTCCACTTGCCTTGCCGCTTCCGCTTCCACTCTCTTATAATTGTCTTTGTCGTTGTCCACGTTTTCGTCTTTTATGATGTGATCCGCATTGGTACATAAATCGATCGATTGCTAATTCTATTAAAATTAATTCCAAATAAAAACAGAGACCCCCGATGCCAGCGATCCCGACGAGGATCCACTGCCCCATGAACCCACTGCCAGGCCAGAGCCCGATGTCGAGGGTTCCGGCCACTCGAGCTGGACCGATGAATTGGGCTGTCGCGGCGATGCCACCTTCATCTGTCGGTCGACCGGCAACACCATTTGCGACGAAATGCGATGCGACGGCGTCTTCAATTGTCACAACGGCGAGGATGAGGAGGATTGTTACCCCGAGACCCCCGGTAGCAGTCCTGGCCTGGGTAAATGCCGAACGATTACTTCATTAGCTACCGATCGTCATCGAATCGGGATCGAATCGTATCGCAACGCATCTCTAATCCCGCATAGATCCGTTGTCATCGCATACTAAAACTCTAGATAGTCATAGAATCGGCCAATCCCCCATCCCCTCTCTCACCACCCACCATCATTAATCAGCAATTAACGATCGATAATCTGTTGTATGGCAAGAATAATCGCCGATCCTAATCAATTAATGATTTCTGATTTGTATCAAATTCGAATGTGTACAACTAATATATCGACATAATATATAATATATATATATAATATAATATAATATAATATATATATATATACATATATATATATATATATAATATAATATAATATATATATATATATATATATATATATATATTATATTATATATTACATTTAAGTATATTTTTCATAATTATAGTTATCAATGATGTATCAACTATAGTTATCGATTAATTGTCTTTAATTATTCATCGATCGTTATTATCGCTTAATTTTGTCAAGAAAATCAATAAGTGAGGACCAATTATTTGCCACCGATTGATGTCGATGAATTATCCCTGATTATGTATTGCTAATTGATCGCTAATCGCTCGTTTTTAATATCGACTGTCGATCGCTGATTGCCGATCGCTGATACGTTCATTCATTATATTAATGTTTTGTTGATTTCGTGATTGCTTTGTTTTAATTTTGAATGTTTTCCTTTTTGATTTGCGCCTTTTCGTATGCTTTAGTTTGCACTGAAGATCAGTTCAAATGCGACTCCACCTGCCTGCCACTCGCGTACCGCTGCAATGGACATATCGAGTGCCGGGATGAGACCGACGAAGCTGGCTGCACACCGCCAGAAGAAGAGAGTCGAGAAACCGAACCAGAGCCAGAACCACGGCCAGAGCCAGAGCCAGAGCCAGAATCAGAGGCAACTCCAGATTCAGAAACAAATGTAATTGAATTGCCCCGGGGTGAGTGGATGATTACTTTATTTGATTTGATTTGACTTGATTTTATCGTGCCTTACATTTGCCAAAAGTATATCTCATTTCGATTGTTTGCCATTAAGTGATCCGATCTGCATAAGTTTTTAAGTTTTATCCCCATCCCCACGAATGCGCGATCTCCGACGACCAATATACTGGCCCACCGACTGGACTCGCTGATCTCATCACAGATTCGCGGAAAAACATTCGACCGAATAGTCCACATACTATAGTATTATTATGTTTTGGCGAAATGGCAAAAATTCATTTCAAATATTAATTGGCCCAATAAACGGAATATTTCCATTGAGTGGAAATAGTGTTTCCCTTCTCCTTCTGCCTTCCCTTCTGTTCGCCTTCCCCTTCTCCATATCATTTTTCGTTTTTCTTTCAACTTGAATTAAGATTCGCCATCATCGAGAACTGGTTTGAATACTCATTCGTATTTTCGGGTGATTTTCTAATGGATTTCCAATGGATGCAGCAGCACTGGCGGGGTTGGAGTATTCAGCCGCATGCCACATTCCATCGTTTGCGAATCCAATGAGTATATATGTATGTACATATGTACATATCTTATTCTATTCTATCTATATGTAGATACATATATTATTCTCGTATGTTCATATGGTTTATTTGTAAATCTTGTGTGTGAGCATTTGAGTATAATATTTCAAGGAAAATCATTGCATTTTTCGTTAATTAAAAGTGTAAGATTCTATTTTATATTTCATATTTAAGTCTTTCATCTTTTCTAATAATTAAGTGCAGACGATGGCATTGCACTCCACACACGGAGTGTATTGGCATTTTGCTATTTGATATTATCTTTCCATCAGTCCTAAAACTCTTACCTTGCACTGCCTAATGTGGTGAATCCATTTGTTTCACTCGTTAGAGTTTAACGCTTCACTGTCTATTGCTTTGAATCCTTTCTGCAGTGACGTTGTTTTGCTGATTCCTGTCGTATTCTCTGTCGTTTCCCCTTTAACTTGATTTGACCTTCCCCCGAATTGACTCTGCTGCAAGGACTACTATTGTCTTGGATATCAATTAAGTTGTTTTGGGCACTGAGTATTTCATTCCATCGTTAAGCTGAATATGGAAACCGCATCCATTCTGCTGCCCCATGCCTGTCGCCATTTTTTTGACCCTGAACAGTTCGCAATCGGCAATCGGGAGCTCGCTGTGTGAATTGCAACTGAAGCAACTCAAAAATAGAAGAGGGAAAGCGGGAAAGCGGTAAAGCAGAAAAACAGCAGAAACAAGTGCTTGAACCGAAAAAAGTGAAATTACAAACCAACTTTCGCCCACCCCCAGAGAACCCCCCAAAGAGCAACCGCAATTCCTAGTCCTCCCGCCACACTTTCCACATTTTTCCACTTTCTCCCTCTTCAGATTACAATATTGTATCTATGAAATATGCCACAAAAGTACAGAGAGAACGCCACAAAAAAAAAACAAAAACAAAAATAATAATAAAAAAAATCTGAATATGTTTTATAGATGGTGATTTGGTGTCCTGACAGCAGCAACAGCAGAGGGTTTTTATAGAGTGTGTTGCGTGTGCGTGTGTGTGTCTGTATGTGTGTGTGAGTTTGTGTTCTTGCAACACAGCAAAAACAATTTGCAACAGATTAAAATTACCCCTAAGCGTATTATAAACTTAAATAATCCGCTTGCAGCAGTGCCACACGCAACACACAACCAACACACAACACACACACACAACACATCCTCCAGGAGCAGCAGCATCCCAGCATCCCCTGAGCAGAGAGTGGAGTCCTTATTCCCTGTTCGGGGTCTCTCTCCAGCTTCAGTTTCAGCTTCAGCTTCCCTGCTTTTACTACTTGGGGGCGTGTTAAGTGCTGTCAACGAGATTAAATGCAATGTCAGAGGTCGCCCCCTCCACACACACACACACACACACAGATAGAGAGAAAGAGAGTCTCTTCCCGAATAAAAGGAATCCGCCCAAAGTTGTGTCCTTGGAAATTTAATGAATTTTCAACACTTGCCCTTGCTCCTGCTCTCCTTCAATGGTGAGAGTTTTTGGTGAAACGAAATTAGTTGGTTCTAAAGCCCAGAACCGCTGGAGATCCAGAGATGATACGGATCCTACCTCTAGATGTTAGGGCATAGCGATTCGGGATACTTGGAAGCATTTAAAATTGTATAAGCATTTCGGAACAACTAGTTCTTACAGAATAGATTATTGATTTATGTTCCATTGAAATCTGGTAAAAATGCTGTTGAAATTCGCAAACATCTCCCGTTTCAAACAGAAGAAGCTTCTGCAGAATATGCTATTTTCTCCATAGAGTGTAATCTCTTTCGTTGCGAAATTGATATTTCTATAATAAAAAACTAATAAAAATCTCACAATATTCACAAAATATATGATACAAATGATAGAAATATTATTTAGATCTTGAAGCCTTTATTTTGAGAAGTCTTCAAGAAATGCGGCTTGAAATTGGTCTCCCTTGAATGAAGGCAAGTCTTATCCCCGAAGAATGGATGAATGATTCATTCGTACTCTTGTGTGATCTTGGACTTTATTCGAACATACCGAATGGATATGGCATTTGGGTTAATGATTCTTCCATTTCAGACCCCGATGGGTCTTTCTTTCTGCTCGTCTCGTGTTTTAATGCTCTCTTCATTCTTGTGTTGTGTGGCTCTGCTCTGCTCTGCGGTTGTGCGGTTCTGTTCTGCAACGAGTACTCTACGATATGATATGTGTGAATGCAACACGAGAGCATTACGATATTTGAATGTGTGTATAGGGAGCTCGTTCCGTTTGTTGTCGCTCTCTGAAATTTGAAACTTTCGCAATGTTTTTATGATTGTTGGTTTGGTTGTTTTTCGGTTTGGTTTTTGGTTCTGGTTCTGGTTCTCGTTCTCGTTCTGGTTCTCATTCGCGTTCGCGTTCTGTGTTTCTATTTCTGTTGAAACTGCGTCAATGGGTGCTGTGCACAGCTTGCACTTGAATCCGCCTGTAAATTGTTTGCTCTTTTTCTATGATTATGCAAACAACAAAACCCATGCTTGCCACCAAAATGTGGCATCGGCAGTATGGGGAGGGTGTAATGTAATTACATTTCGGAGTCGACTCTCCATCGTAGGAATCTATGTATGTATTTTGCCCATTTTGTAATTTGGTATTCAAAGTTATATTTATGGCGCTTTTTCCATCTACATATCTCCCGCTGAATGTTTTCTGTGTGTTCCTGCGGTCGCATTGAATTGCTTGATTAAATTTTTGGCCAAAAGACACTTGGACTTGCCACAGCTACCTCTGCTGCACCTCTGAAAGTCCATGCCGCACCACCCACAGGTGGGTCGAGTCAATTAGCAACTCCATTGCCGCCGCCGTCCCCGCCACCGTCGACGCGACGGGGCTGGCTCTTGTGTTAAATGGCTGCAGATTTCAATGCTCCGACAACGAAAGTGCCAAATGCTGGCCACATGGCGGAGTGCGAGTGCCTCGTATGCAAATTGAATTTGCCAGTCAACCAGCCAACGCTATTCGCTTTTCCTTTTCCCTCTCTTCGTTTTTTTCCAGTTTTCAGCTTAGTTTTCCTTTCGCCTGCTTTTCTCGCCTGCCACGCCACAAAAGGGCAAAAATTAAGCCAAAAACAAGATAGGAAAACAAAAGAAGTCGTCGCAACACACAAAGTATAGAATAAAAATGCACTCGAAAGTGGGACAAATGGACCACACGGATACCATGGAAATGTACATGAGATGGGTAGTAGGCCGCAGGTATACGATGGGATTAATATCAAAAGAAAATGCAGTTGGATGCAGTTGAAAATGCAGGTGTAGCAATGGGGACCCTTCCAGAAGGTAAGCATAAACTATCAATCGTTCACTGCGAATGACACGACCAATGATAACTCTACTGACATTCAGTATGAACAAATGTCCACCAAAAGCAGGCGATTGACAGTCGCGAATTGAATAAATAAACTGCTTAAAAATTGCCGAAAAAAAACAATTGGTTTCCCAGTCCCACGTGAATACCCCAGTGGAACCTCGAATTATTTATTCGGCTGCTTTCCTGTCTCCCGAACGACAAATCTAGCCGCCCGTCGAGCATACCCTATCTTCTTTTTGTTGGCGGGGAAGATGATGAAATCATAAAAAATTATAAAAGCAAACAATGGGCACCACCACCCATGGGGCTGTGAATGTCTGATGAGCTTTTCCATGTGTGTGTTTCTTTTTGTGTGTGTGCGTGTGTGTGAGTGGCTAAAAAAGTGAAAATCTGTGGCCGCGACTTCCGTTGGCGCTGCTGCTGTTTCCTCCTAGAAAGATGTGTGTGGGTGTGCGATTACTGCTTCATACAATAAGCAGTGCAAATAAAAGCAGTACAGTGCTGTGGTGGGTGGGGGAGGGGTGGGGTGGGGCAGCTTAAGACCAACACGCAAGCGTAACAATTGAAAATCGGTGGGAAGGCCGTGCAACATGCTGCCAGCAACACGGCATCGAGGCCGTGGCAACACTCTCCGAAGCAGCACGAACCTTTGGCAACATGTGGTCTCAGACTGGGCCAAGAACTCACCTGGTTGGCTGTGGTCCCTCGTGTGATTCGTCCGAGAGCTTCGTGTGTCGTTTGTTCGGCTATGCTGTCGTCGTCGCATCGTCGGCGTCGTCGTCGCATCGTCGGCGTCGTCGCCGCATCGTCGGCGTCGCGTTGGCGCCTGCTCAACGCTGCTCGAGCGTTTTGGGGCCGCGCGCTGCAGCGCTGCGGAGCTTGCGCCTGCTGGGGCTCGTCGCGGCAGCGTCAGTTCAACGTGAAGCGTTTGCGTGTGCGTTACGTTGGCGCGTGTTTCTGCTCCAGGCTTGCTCTAGCTATCGGCATCCATACACATCCACACAGTCCACTGTTAACAGTCCTGTGACTGCAGTTTTTCAAATTTCCAAATTTTTCAATTCGATTTTTTGTAAGCAACAACAAGCCGTATAAAAGTGACGCGTGCACGCCTGAATTTTTTGTTTTAAAATTTTTTTTTCAATTGTGTTAAAAATTAAACAAAAAACTAAAAAAAACCACAAAATTCACAACGAAAAAATATATATTTGTTTAGCTTTTGGAGTGCTATTCTGTGTGGCAGGATCATTGCAAGGCCCGAAGCCCGAAAGGATCCTGAAATCCTACATATTGTGCAATTTTGAGACAAAAATTAGTTGCCATTCGCTCTCGGTTTTGGGGGCAGTCCATTGTGGGGAAAGTGTGTGCTTTTTTTCCGACAATCTCTGGGGAGAGATCTGCTTATCTCATTTTTGCATATGCAGATTCTGCTGACATTCCAGAGCAGTGGAGGTTTGTTTTGTGAATGCTATTTCGCGGATTCCCCCTTAAAACGATTTGCAGAAAAATTTCCACTCAGCAAAATGCTTGGGTTTCTTTAATGTAGATACATATGTATGTAACTGTGTTTATAATTCTCAAAACTGATTCAAAATGTAAAGATCTGAATTCGTTTTGATACAGAAAATTGAAATTGAATGTTCATACATACATATGTAAATATAATCCTTCTTTTATGTTCTACCATAATTTAACAATAAACATTCCATTTTTATCTATCAATTTCTTAACAATTTTCAACTTTCCAAAATTCCAATTAGAAAAAGCTATTTTCTCTGAAGACAATTTGGTCTAGTTTTCTGAAAGATCTCTTTAACCTTTCGTCTCTTCCCAGACACAGCGCTGCCCTCAAACTTTGACAAGCACTGTACCGCATCTCGTTTTTCAAAAGACTGCGAGTTTAAGTTTGTTTTCTTTGAAATCATGTGTGGGCAAAAACGCTGATCACCCCTAAAGACTTGTAAGCGAGCCCTTGCAGCCGCTTCTTCCGAAACAGAAGAATCCAAGCGAATCTTTGGATAATATTCTTTAATTGCCTATACTCAGCAAAATGGCAATGATATTTGAAATATGTAACTAAAACTGAGTAAATATTTCATTTTTGTGTGGAACACATACATATGTATTCTGCGATAAAGATATATGTATTATACCTTAGAATTCCTTAGACATCTGTAAATGTACTTCTCTAGAGAAGCGATGTATGCATGTGTGTTCCTCCAAAGCGGAGAGTGTAATTATTCCCTGATGAAAGGGCATCTAAATATTTGCCATTTGATTATTCATTTCCCCAAACCGATTAATGCTGGTTGACTTCTTTCCACATTTTGTGGTTCTTGCGGCGTTTGTTCTTGCTGCGGTTGCCATTCAGTGTTCGATGTGGTGGCTGTTGGTTTTGTTGAGTCTCTTGCCTGTTGCCAGGTCATAAATCTTCATCAAAGAAGTCGATTCGGCTTTGGATCGGTTCAGATCGGTTCAGATCGGTTGGGTTTTCTGGATACGTACATATACATATGCTAGTAAGTGAGGGCTGCAGAGGAAACCCAAAGAGCGATTGAGCAAATAAATCTCGATCGCTCACGCAAGACAAACAAACAGGGGCACAGACGGGGGAAACAGGGAAAACAGGGAAACGGGGCACAGAGAAATGCTAAATATTCCTGACACTGATTGCACCTCTGATGTGTCCCCCACTCTCCCCACCTCTGCATCTGCATCTGCATCTCCATCTCCGTCTCCCTCTCCATCGATTGAATGTGCCACCCAAAATAGCCGACGGGGGAGAGCTCGGTTGGCCGTAAGGTGACTAGACCCTGTGTCTAAGTGATCGCTGACAAATTTCCATGCCCTCTGCACGACAAAAATATCCATCCAAATATGGACGAATACGAATACGAAAACGAATAAGAGACTATTTTCGTTGCCATTGCCAAGAACAAACAATATGTGCCCTGTGCTTTGTTGTTACGATTTTTGTGACTGGTGTGTGGAATGCTTCTGCTGTGCTTTCAGGCTCTGGGATTCCTCAGAGCTTTAGTTCTGTTGGGTCTTTCGGCCACTCGGACAGCTGTCGAATGCAATTTGCTGGGTCTGCAGAATGGTGCTCATTGAAATGTTTTCAGGATCGCTTCGTATTCCGCGGATCGTCTTGCTCATCGGTGGGAAACGTGCGCGACTTTACTGTCGACGTTTGCGCGTTTTTTCCGCCAGTATTTGAATTTCGCTGGGGAGTGATGTTTAATTCTGGTAAAATTATGTTTTATGGCGAAGGTAATGCTCATCGTTTGAGAGGCTAAGAAAAGATTGAAGGATCGAATAGAAAGAAAGGGTACTGAAGATTTGCTTACAGTTTTACATGAGTTGTTTTTACAAGCAGTACAGAAGAGTCCGCTTATTCCATGAAAGAGGTTTTTTTTCGAACTGCTTGGCAGGTGGGTTGGGAAATATTCTCTTACACTTTACTGTTTGAACTGCTTGAAAGAACAAAACAAACGCCTTCAAGCTAAAACACCAAAATGCTTCACTTATAATGAATGATAAATGCATACAAAAGCATTTCCCAAATAGAAAAACTAATGCAGCTGAAACCATTTGAAACCCGTTGGGGAAGCACTCCGTATTCAAGCGTACAGTTCTAAGCGGTCGAACGAAGACAGGAGAAACAAGCAGTTGGATGGGGTTTCGTATCAAAGCTACTAAAACTTTTGGGGTTAGCAAAGCACTGATAATAAGGATAGCAGATGGAGCAGACTCCAAAGTGGAACTGATCAGAAAAAGAGGGAGTCAAGCTGTTTGAAGTACCCTTCTCTAATGGAGATGGCATCAAACATTGGTTGAGAGACAAGAAAGCATTCTGCATGCACTTTTCCTGTTTAAGACTGTTTTTACTGTTTAAGATGTAAGCGAACATTCTTTGGCATGCACTTCATTGAAGCAGGACCTTAAAAAGCACTCCTTTTCCTTTATCAAAATGAAATTTGAATCCTTCACTTGCTTTTGCAGTTTTTCATGCCCCAAAAGTCGAATATTTTATATGGCAGCCAGCGAACGGACATAGTGCGTTGCAGAGTCAAAGGAGCTATTACAGCAGCTTCCACTGCTGATGGAGTTTACCGGAGGCTGCTGTTGCATTTAGAAATATGCATCATTAATTTTAATGACTGTTAATATGGTTTAGCAGGATACAGGGAACTTAATAGCAAGTTGTGTTCTTAACGACACTGGGCTGGCGGCGGCGGAGCCAAAAACTCATCATTAGACAACATGAGAGACCACATTCTTCCTCATCGTCCTTCCACTACTCCTGTGCTGTCCTGTCCTGTCCCACCGCCATGTGGGTGGAAGTGGAAGTTTTTGAATGGAGATTAGTGAATAGCCATGAAAGAAACCGCTCGTCTTTTGCATTTCATTAGTGGGGGAATGAGATGCTGCTGCTGCTGCTGCTGCCTCGGTCTAGGCTTCGACCATTGTGCAGGCCTCTGCCACCTTCGCTCAACTTTAAAAGCGGACATGCAATTCCCCCCAATTATTATGCGTAAAATGTTGGGTAACCCGAAACTTGGCCACGTCTCAATGCCACTCTGTCGACTGCTGCACCATCGTACTGCCACACGGTTGCTGGAGGCAACCACTTACCGTTTTGGACAACTAAAAGCATTCCTTTAATGTTTAGTTAATTGAAACATGTCCGTTCAACATCAGTAGCAGAAACAACAGCAAAAGCAGCAACAGCAACAGCAGCAACGGCAAAACTACTTTTTGTTGTGCCTTGATATAAAATATTGAAAAATGCAGGCATCTTGCCAGAAGAGCCGCATAAACAACAAAGCTTTTAGGCGCGTATCTCACAGATACCGATAAAGCAAGCGAAGCACCCGAACACCCCTTAGCCATCTCTTGGGTGAGACAACGTTGCACTTCTTTCACAGTTGTGGATGCCACATAGCAGAGGAATACCCAACAATTTGAGGCACAACAATCTCGCCTCCCTCAATTTCCCCGTGTCACATATACCCTTGGCTGTTTTCTGGCCCAGGGTAGCAGCAAAAACCTTTCACATTCAACAATCGACAGTCCGACAGTCCGACAATCGACACTCGACTTTGCACTCGACTCGCGCATATGTCCAGTATTTGGTCTTACTGCTGCTGCTGCTGTTGCTTCTGTGTCCCTTGTTGCACGTGTGTGTGCGCCACACCCAGATAGTGTCTAAATGGGAAAGAGAGAGGGAGAGAGAGGGCGGAGGGTGCATGCAAAAAAGTATCTCAAGTTCAAGTTCATTAGGTCTCACAGCATGTCGCACAACAACAACAAAAAATTGTTGAATAAATAAATGCCAGCCGCAATTTGTTGTAATTTATGCGCGAAACACTTTTCATTCTTCGCTTTTATTTTCTGGCAAATTTTGTGCAACATTTTTTTAACAGCGGGGGGCGGGGCAACAAATAGGGGCACAGAGATCCCTCACCAGGAAGCAAATTTCAGCCATTAATTGGTCACGTTTTAAGTGTGGCAGTGGCAGCATTAGTAATCCACGATCCAATGATTCAGTGGCAGATTGCTGATCAAAATTATAGTCGATCATGTGGCATGGGATATACATATTTGATTCAATGCCTTAATGCCTCAATGCTTGCGTCATCGATTCAGATTTCGTTTCGATTCCGTTTCAAGGGCACCGGACTCATGTTCGAGGAACGTGTGGCACTTGAGCATTGGAATCGGACTCGCAATCGGTTTTATGTTCTTCGCATTTCATATGCTCTTGGAATTCTATGTTCTATGGACGGAATGGATCGATTCTTCCACTACAAAGATCTCTCAGTAGATTCCATAATTAGTTCATCGCTTCTCTGAGACGATTTTGATGACTCTTATAATCATGAAGCTATCATTCCACAGAAATATGTATATTTATTTATGGATCCATTTTTATATCTATCAAATTATTATCGGTCCATATACCTTCATATTTCTCTATAAATGTATCGCTAGATTTATTTATTTATCGAAGTATTCATCGCTCTATCTACCTTGCTCTCGGTTTCTGTTTACAAGATACATATGTATCTATGGTCTCTACCTACTTCCCTAAAAGTTCTCCTCAGAGTATCTTCGCACTCCCCAGAGATTGTCCTAATGATAGATCTCCAGATATTTCTTTCACAAAAAAAACCCCCTCCACGGTTCCACCTTTTTTCCTTTCTTTCAAAATCATATCCATAATGTTTTCATGGCAGTCGCCCCCGACCATAGCAAAAATTAAGGGATTTTTCCCATTCTATATGGAAATATATTTTTAAGGATTTTCTTTCGCCCAACAATTGAATGCTGATGAAGGCCTCCACAGCGGGGGGTGGGGGGCAACCAGGGGCAGGCACCCACTTGATGAGGCAGGAATGTGAAGTTGAAGGTTACAGCAAATGGGTTGGAGGGGGCCGAAGGTTGTGTTGTGTCGCGTTTATTTAAAATTAAGCCAACACTTAATGTGGCACAAACGCAGAGAGTGAGTTGCTCTTTCCTGGTGCTCGTCCTTCTCCTGCTTCTGCACAAACGGAAGTGTCCAATGCTAAGGCCCGGACGGGATGGCTGCTGCCTGCCACTAAAATGGTTGTTGTGGGGCACGAGCATCAGCATGAGAGGGCCCCTTCATTGCTTTCATTTGTAGCGGAAATGTGTGTTAAAGTATCCTTCTTCTTCTTTGTCGCTTTGCCGCTGGTGTCGCCTCCTGTTTGCGGAAGTGTCGCCTCTGTCCGGTGGATTCGGGGGTGAGCGGTTGTGTCTCCCGCTGTGATTTTTATGCGCCCCACAACAGAAAAGGAGCAGAATAGAACAGAACAGAACAGAACAATTTTCCGAGCACTCCAAAAGCTGCTGATGTTTTTTTTTCGGTGGTATCTTCTGAAAGAAAATGCTCTATCCCTTTTCTCGTAGTTTGAGTCCGGCTTACGCATCCGCAGCAGCCGCATCGATATCCGCACCCACACATCCGCAATGGGTAGGCGGCTGTGGGCAGCAGCCCTGTGGCTGCTGTGCTCCCTCCTGGCCCTCGAGCGGCCCGAGAGCACCCAGGCACGTGGCGCATGGATGACCTATGGTAAGTTCTTGCCCCTCCTCCCCTCAACTATATATAATATATATGTATATATATATATATATATAGTCGCAACTGAACGATCGATTAAATCGAATCAATCGCATCCCCCCAATGAGAAATGCGTGTGGATGCGTGGTGACCACTCGATGGCAATTCATTTCAATCGAACGAATGGCATTCGCCATTCATCCCATTTTAATTGCTCCACAAGTGACAACAATTGCCACATGAGGCAGGAATGCAGCTGCAACAGATGACGATGGCGATGAGATGATGATGATGCAGAGATTGGAAGTGCAAGTGCCTCGAATCGTCTCGTCTCGACTCTCGAGTTGAGTCTTGCGCAAATCTAGGCTAATTGTTTGTCGCTGTTGTAATAATGATGCCAGCCACCAATTAATTTGCACAAACATCTTAATTTAGGAACAGCGTGAAGAGCCGCACTCAACAGACTTGCAACACCACAGACCCCTCCCCCACGCACACACACACAGTCGCGGATAAGTTGCCACAATCTAAGAATAGAATGTGCCATCATCTTGATAAGAAGGTGGAAAATAATTCCATTAATGCTATCCTGCCTGAACAGCAATCGGTCCTCTGGAGAAGAGAGAGAGAGAGAGAGAGAGTGCCTATACATGCATAGAGGAGATTCAGAGCAGAGTTTGACAGACAAAAAGCGGCAGGAATTTAGGACTGAAAATCTCATTGATTGATGTATCTGTAACTTCATCAAACACGGTCCTAAAGGTGCTTCCCGTAATCAAAGTCTTGCTTCCGCCCTGCCCACTCTCTGTGCGTTTTGGCTTCGGTTTGGGCTTTGTCAGCGTGCTAACTGTTTTTTCTAGGCCTTTGGTCACGGTCAGTGGGAGAAAGATCAGAGAGAGACATCGGATACACCAGGAATAGAAACAGAGAAACAGCGAAGCAGCCAAACAATAGAGAGGAACCGCCGCTGACGGGGAGGATGTACATTTGTGCATCTCTGAAGAGAAAATATAAACTTTTAGGGGCTCAAGTCAAGGGGAGGGTACTTACAACAATGTCATCCTTGACTTCATTAAACGTAACTTGATCTCAGCAATTGAAGAAGCTGCAGCCTCAGCAGGCAGCAAACAAACAAACAAACAGAGTCACGAGATATATAGACAGATAGATACGCGTGCTTGTAGAAGAACTAACCACTAGATGCATGGGTATTTTCTGCACTAATCGTATACGAAACAGCTCTAAGTCATCATCATTTTTCATCACTCGCCTAAGATCTCGTTCAATACTCATGCCACACACACACAGCATTGTATTGTCATTATAATCGACAAGAACTCTCCTCACTTGATACAGAGTTTGATGGCTGACCATCAACTTTTTAGAATATTCGATTATTGCGGATAACCGATAATAGATAGGTTGAAAGTAACTCTAATCGATAGCATATACATTGCTTAGTTTAAGCGTACTGATGAACTCATTCGAATGCACTCCCACTCCATTATAGGGTATCCAATTGCCGTTGTGTTTGCACTGGGAACTTTTCAATTCGGGATTACTTGTTTGGCTTTTGGCTGTTTGTTGCTCAGAAATGCTGCTAGAGAAGAATGAATTGAGAAATGTTTATTTTTAGTACAATGTGCCACACACAGAACACACACACACACACACACACACACACACAGAGCTTCGCCCGTTGCTTCTTGCCCCTTTGCCTCTTGTGGAAGCAAGTTTTCTGGTTGCCTGCTCTAAGCGCTTCCTGAAAGCCAAAGCCAAAGCCAGCCAAACGCCAAGTGAAATGTAATGAAATGAAATGAGATCTGCTGAGACTCTTGAATAAATAAATGCTTAAGGCAACAGTTGTTGCAAAGAGAGCGAGCGAGGGGTGGAGAGTGCTAAGGGGGAGGGCAGAGTGTGTGGCAAGTTGCATGCTCATGCGCTGATGTAAGCGCTTGGCTTCGAGAACAATTAGAAGAAAGAAAAAAAAAACGCTTTCAATGGCAATGCATCTGTGCCTTGAAGAGCAATTTCTATTTACAGTTGGGCAAGCACTGTGTGCCACTCATGGCTCTCCAACTGCAAGCATGCAGCAGGCAGCAGCCAGCATCCGCTCTCCTTTCAACGCTCTTTTCAGCTCTTTTTTCAGGGTTAACGCTAGACATTACACTTGTCGTTTGCTTGTTTACCGTTTGGATTGTTTGCCTTTGCCTGGCGTTTGCCGTTCGCAGATTAAAGTTTTTCTGGCCGAGATTCTTTTGGCATACCGTGTAGCTCCCCGTCGGAGGGGATGGGTATGCCTTGTACTGCAGACAGGAGGGAATCCAACCCTTCTTGAAACCCTTTTTTAATTTAACACATAACACATTACGTAGAGCGTTGATAGAAAGAGCTGTTGTCGAAGGAGTCTTCTGCTCCGAGTGCACAATTCCGTGCACAATATGTGGTTCATATTTTATAGCGTTTTACTTACGCCTATTATCTTTCCATGTGTTATAAATCATTCAATTCCATCATACGTATTACCCATTTAGTTTTAGTTTCTTTCCATTTTGCCAGAGCAGCAGCTATTAATGGGCAATCCTTAGTCGCAATGCCATAGTCGCTACCCCACTCATTTGTTCGGGCTGTTCTGGCATTGTGCTGTTGTGTTGGGTGGTGTCTATACGCATATGTCGGCTTGTGTACAGCATGGAGTGTCTGGGAGAACCCTTCACTGGCCGACGGGCGAATAGATTCTGCCTTGTAGTAGTATGTAGTATGACTTGTATGTAATTTGATGCTTATGCCATTAACAAAAATGTCAAAACGTCTAAATGCCAGGGGGCATGCCCCATTCCCCGTCCTAACATACACTCTACTCTCCCATCCCTTTAGGACAACTCTCTGTTGCTGCCGCTCTTTGCGGGGCACGTAATTTGCTTGTTGCTCGAGAGCGGGCGGCGCGTGCGAAATGTCAAGAAAACTGCGTTTGGAAAAGTTTTCGCATGTTGTTTTTGTTTTTCATTTTATTTTATTTTTTTCGCAATGAGATTTGATATTTACGGAGAGTGAAAACTGGATAGAAACTCCCCAGACGGAATAGGAATAGGAATTGGAAGCAGGATTAGGAATTGGAATCAGGAATAAGGATCACAAGGAAGTGGAAATGGGGAAATGTGGGCAGCAGCAACATTGTCGCTGACAATGGGCACCCCAGAAAGAGAGGAGAGAAATTTCGTGTTTAGCTGATTAAATACGTGACTTAATTCTTTGGCTGACAGCAACAGTCTGCGCTGGTCCCCGGCAGTGCTGAGTATGAGTATCTTAAAGATACATTTCGCCCCTACCAGAGCTCAGATATGTACATGCAAATTTATGCAGCTTGTAAGTGCGATTTGAATTATCATTTGATTGGGCCCCTCGTCTGCTGTGATCTCTCGGATCTGTGCTGTTCTGTTCGATTGACAGGCCTGACAAACACTTGGCCTTCGATCGAAGAAGTATCTGATAGATACACTGATTCTCAATGCATGCTGTTAATTGCAACAGTATCTGTAGCTGTAGCACAATATGTATCTTATTTATTAATTTGTGCCTCAGTTTCCATCGCCTCGCTCTTGTCATTCTATATCTATCTATTTTTATTTATTTGCTGCTCTATGCAAATGCCAGACCAGACGCTGACAGACCTGCATGACAACGACAGCAGCAGACACAGCGACAGCGACAGAAACAGCGACAACGGACAACAGACAACCGACATCCAGCAACGAGCAGACCAGCCAGCAACAACTGACACAACCGACACAGCCGACTTTGAACAGCAAAAGTGAATTTACGAGCACAATGCAGATGCAGCCAACAGCTACAGATACAGATACAGATAGAGCTCCAGAAACAGCCATAGATACAGCCATAGATACCGCATAATGTATCTAGCAGATACGAGCGGCCTGCTATCCAACTATTCATCCATCCACCCATCCATCGAAAAGGGAAACTGCGGCGGCATTTGAATTGCGAAAAAGGAAATCAATTTGCAAAAAGAGAAACAAAAGAAAAGCTTATGCGCCGAGTGAAGAGTGAAAGGGGTGTGCAGGGTAAGGGTGGAGGGGTGGAAAAGGTATGGGAAATCGAATATGGTCATACAGGAAAATTATAGAGCGATAGGCAGGCAAAGACAAACACATTTAAATTTGGGAGCGGAGAGATTCAGAGAGAAAGGTTGAAACCGAAGGAGCAGATCAAAAGAAACAGTACGTCTACGAGATATAGCAACAGATAAAAGTACATTGAACGATTGCTCCAGATAAAGATATTAAAAAGAGACAGATAATATAGCAACGATGATGTGCAAGCGGTAAAAAAGGAAGAGAAAGTTGCCTTTAATCTGTATCTTTTTTAAGAAAGGTAGCAAATATATGATAAGAATTCAAGATAGAAGATAAACAGATATGTAGATGAAAAATGAAAGGATAAATGAACAGGCAAAAGATACATATGCAGAAAAAGTTACATCGAAGGAAAGGCGATATAACAGTGAAAGAGAAAGAGATGTATATAAATAGATATCAACTGATAGATAGATCCAGAGGTACATTGAATATACAAAGATAACGATACACTGCTCAAAAGATAAAGATAAATTTGCGAAAAATATGCAATGGTGGCTTGGAAAATGATATTGATTGGAGGGAAAATCCTAATCATAGATAATGGTCTCATTAAAATGCATTCTTTTGACTCCACTCTCCATTCTTACACTCCCAAGCAACCCACTCCCCACTCCGTCTTCGTCCTCCAATTATTTATGAATCCACCGCCCCCGCCCCCGCCCCCGCACCCGCCCCCAACACAAACACCAAAGGAAAGCCTCCCTTGCATTGAATTTCAACATTTCTTAGCTGTCATCGCACCTGCTTAATGGGAGTAATTTCCCCCGACCAAATTAGAGGGTATTAGTTGTGTCGACAATGTGCTCAAATTGCTGGCTGCACCCAACAGTCGACAACAGTCGACGACGACGGCGACGACGACGCCGGCGACGACGTTACTAGGTTCCTGGGAGGGGGGGCAGGCAGCGACAGCCAGCAGCACAAGCTCTATATTTATGTATGCACTCGTTTAGAGTCTTATAATTTTTTATGAAATTTTATCAGCAATGCAAAAATCTGTAAAAGCCCACCCTCCACCCTCCACCCTCTACCCTGCAGTGCTCCGTCAATAGTGGGGGTTCGTTATCTAAATGACGGAAAGAATTTTAATCGAGCATCCGAAACGATAAACGATGCCGTCGGCAAAGCAGCAGGAAAAAGATCAGTGGAAGGCGAAGGAGAAAAAGAAGGAGGGACTGTGTCACGACATACATGTGTACATACATATACGAGTATGTATGTATGTATATCTGAACAATTTGTAATTGCTATTACAGGCAGCTTGACATCATCGCCTGACAGCTGATGCCGTGATAATGATGATGATGATGATGATGATGCAGCTGCTGCCTGATGATGTCAATGCAAATACCAGAAGCCGAGCGCCAAGGAAAGATTATGACAGAGTGAGAGAGAGAGAGAGAGAGAGAGAGAGAGGGAGGGAGAGAGAGAGTGAGATAATGATAAACATAGAGACAGAAACAGAGATAGGGATAGGGATGAAGATAGAGACAGATACAGATACAAAGAGGGGGATCCAAAAGCATCAGCGCCATAAAAATTGTAAATCTGAATGTGAAAAATGTCGAGCCATTAATATTTCCTCCATCGGAAAGGAATGAACAGAGCACAGATCCAATCTCAGAAGATCCCCAGATCGCTTTGGCTTATCGGAAGCTCATTGAAAGCCGAGAATCAAACCGAATCGAAAGTGCATTCCAATCGAATGAAACGAAAGCAAAATTTGAATATGACCCCCCAGCAGCACTTTGTTCATTATTCATGCATTCGTACATTCAGAAGTCTTTTTCTTACGCGATCAGAATGAATCATGTGTACGATGCAAGAGGGGTGGGGGAAGCAATGGAACAATGCGAGTGCAGTCAGTCGCTGGTGGGTGCCCATTGATACGCTCATTCATCAATTGATTGTGATTTTTTGTGCCTCATATGAATGATTCATTGATATCTATGAGTATGTATGTATGTATCCTGACTTAAGATGTAGATCTTGGTCACTGAATGTACGTCAAAATTACATCCTTACAAGAAAGAACTCTTCAAGGATAATAAGGGATGTTTTCTGGTCTTTTTTGTACTCCAATGAATGCAAACTTAATGCATACTCGTAAGTCTCTATGATTCTTTGATGTATCATGCTTTACTTTTCCTTTAACTTTCTCCCCTGCTCTTTTGGATGTGTACTCGTATGCAATTCTTGTAGATTTTGTATAAATCGTCATTCGTTTGGGGCTACTTTATAGCTGTGCTCAAATCTGCCAAACGCACTCCATCCCACCCCATCTCTTCTTCTCCCTCAGCTCTCGAGGTCCATCTATATACGAGTATCTGTAACCACATATTTTCATTTGTTGGCCTCTATAGTTGGTCCATCCATCGATCAGCTGTGTTCTGATTCATGAATCATTTTGGAAAATGTTGCTCCATTTGCATACATATGTACATATCGTATGTACATGTTGTGCCTTGTGCCATGGTTTCGGCATTTGGCCTGCATTTGGCAATGAACTTCAGCCACAAAGAGGGGTGTACATTCAAGAGGGGTGTGTATAGAGTATAGAGTATGGAGGGTGTCTGAAAGGGGTGGGCTGTGGGTAAAGGATGAAGCGTGTCCTGCCTCAATCATAGAAATTCTGCGTTCTGCGTTTTGCCTCCACACAAATATTTGGTCACACACAAATTGTTATTATGGTTATGTGGCACCCACCCACTTACCCCTTAGCCCATACTCCTTACCACTTCTCCTCTTACCCACTTCCACTTCCACTCCCACTCCCACCCTCTCTTCCTCTTTCTGTCGCTCTCTCCCTGTCTGTCTGGCTGTCTGTCTCTCTGTATGTCTCTTTCTGCTTGGCATTGCGTGCTCTGTTCGCGATGATTAATGACAATTTTTGGATTGAACCGTGTCTCTCCTCCTCCCTTCTTTTCCTCCTCAAAATTTCCCTACTTATGGCTACTCCTTTCTCTATCGCATTTGTTTTTGTGTGCGTGGGCATCCCTGTATCTGTATGTGTATGTGTATGTACATGTATCTGTGTGTTTTTGACGTCTCGCTGGCCGATAACATTTAATTGCTCAGCGATATATCATAAGATAGCGACCGTCGGACGACCACGACTCGACTGCTGAAATGGCTGCCACTTCAAGACTTGAAAATTAAATATATAAATTGTATTTAATATTTGCATATGCACAGGCATTTTATGCATTTTCATTCGGCCATTCAGTCCCAACATCCCCACCCCCACCCCCAGCCACTGCCACTGCCACTGCTACATCCAATGCCAGTGCCACTCCCACTTCCCATATCCCACAGTCAGTGCCACTCCAAATGCAGTCAAAGTCAACAACTCATAAACCATCAGGAATCACGCATACGACGTGTTGTATATGTAGAAATACTACAGACAGTATACATACTGTATTTACACTGAGAAAAAATAATAATACGAGTATGCCTTTTAATGGCTAAACAAGGCGTTCAAATTTGAGTCTAAAAGAATGAATAAACACAGAATGAACACAGAGAACGAAACGAATTTATATTAATATGAAAGAGTGTTCGAATGAATGAGTGTTCAATGGGAAATAAAATGTCTGGTAGAGCAGAACTCATTCGAATCACTCGAACTCTCAAGAAATTCTCATTACCTTCAGTGGCATTCGCATCTCTTCGTTTGAATGTGATTATGTGATTCTTCTTCTGCTATTCTGGACTGTTCCTCACATATGTATGTATGTATGTACATGCATATATATATATGTAAATATTTATGTATGCATCTCTCTTTCTCTCACTTTGTGGCTGTTAAGAACCTCCACTTTTCATATCAAATCATTAATTGCTCCCTTCTGCTGTTGGTTGCTGCTGAGGTTTCGTTCCCTCTCTTTGCGGCATGGGACACCGCAAAAGTATTTAAGAAACTTGCTACAGAAACTTGGGCAGCAAAATGAAGTAGAACTTGCGATTCGTTTTTGGATCTAGGTATTGCCTCTTCCTGTGCCTCCGCCTTTGGCTTTGGTTTTTGGGTTCGTCTGTGGCTTTGCTTTTCGGATTTCAGTTTCCGTTTGCTAGTTTCCCTCTGCTTTTCCTCCCTGGCCCTGTGTCCTCAGTCAGTGCTCTGGTGCCTGGCACGCGCTGACACTTTTACTTTGTCCAACAGACGACTCGGGAGGGAAAGGAGGAGGAGCCACTGTCACGGGAGGCGGCAACGGCCGCCGAACTGGAAGACCGACAACCAACAATCGGTAACCGGTAACCGGTAACCGCCAACTGCCAACAAGCTGCCAAAAGAATGAGCCAAGAGAGAGATACGAAACAACTTAGTTCTATTGGAGTTTTGTGTTCCGTTCGCTTGGGTTCATCAAAGGCGGATGCTTTCGGACGAAGCGGAGTTCAACTGTCATATGGCGTACAGCTGAACACAATCCTCAATCCTTTGGGTTGAGATTGAGGATCATATATTCAACGATCTGTGTGCTTCATTGAATATGGATTTCAACGGGGTTGGATTCTCGCTGGAGATAGCACTTCGAGGCGATACATATGCGATACATTCGATTTCGATTTCCATCTATTCTCGCCTTCGACTTTGATCGTAAACATTTGAGAACACTAAAATTAAAAGAATTTCGTAAATTTTTTGAGATCGCTAGTCGGGTATAAGTCCTCTAGTATTTTTATATTAATCTTTAGCTATTCTCTGAACAATCCTTTTCCATCCTAAACAAAGTTAGAGAGATCCAGAGATTATTTAATAAATTATTGCATACTTTTGGGCTTCCTAGAAAAAGAGCATTTCCTTAGTCCACATTTGCACTCTTTTCTCTCTCTCTCTCTCTCCCGCTCTCTCTCCTCTTAGGCTGTGGAAAACTTCTGCAAATTAAAAAAGAAAAACAGTTTCGTTTCCCCTTTTCCGTTCCCCTTTGCTAACCCCTAAAGTCCAGCCCCTATTTGTTCTGTGGTGTGCTGTGCTGTGGGGCGGCAGCGCTTCTGTGGCCACAAATGATAAATTTATTTAATTTGCCATAAATTGCCAGAGTAACTAAGACGACGCACGCAATGACAACGCAAATGCTGCATACCATACCGCTCACCCCTCTCTACCTCACCCTCACCCTCTCCCTCTCTCTGCCTCTCTGAAGTGTGTCTTACAGCAACAATAAAAAAACCAAAAGAAGCAAAAGTTTATGCAAAACAAGCCACAAAAATTAACGTTTGTCACATTGCGCATGGAATGCGACAAATCAGTGGCAAACTTTAACCCGCAGACAGGTGCAGTGGCAGCAGAGGCAGTGCCACAGCCGAGGACTTTGACTGTGAGGGGGCATGGCAGGGGCACACATGCCAACGACAAACAATTTCATCGATTTAGCAGAACGATGGCGACACGGGAGAGGAGGAGACACACGGTGGAGCCCCTCCCCGCCAGAGAGTTTTTTGGCCAACAAGTTGTCGCTGATATGGCTCATGTCTTTCTATTACTCTTAGCCATTTATCCGATTTTCTGCTTCTGATTTTTCGTCAACCGGTATTCCTTTTCTTAGTGGTTTTAATGCCACTATGTGACCCAAAACGAAGCCAGTCCTACGGAAAGACTAGCATTACCACAGACCACAGACCACAGACTTATAAAAATAGTTTTGCAATTTTTTTGTATTTTTATTGTATTTTTTTCTGGTATTTTGTTGTAGTTTCCTCAGAATTCTACTAGTATATTTTGGAAAATCATTCAAAGACTTTCCTTACCTTCTGCAAAAGTTTCAACAAACGTTCAACAAAATCATGCACCCCCATGGGTATCCAAAGGATTTTGAAACTTAAGCAAAGGGTATTTATAAGTCGATATGCTACATTTTTCATCGTTGTTTTCTCCTATTTATGTGACATTTTCATTGTGTGTTTATGGCTCGAAATGAATAAGTGAAATGTTGGCTAGATTGAAGAAGACCAAGAGCAAGAAAAACGTAAAGACGACGGAGGAGGAGGAGGGGGAGAGAGTGGCAAGAGGAGGAGGAAAAGGAGAATAAAGTGGTGCCAGGGCGGTAAAGAGGTAAAAGGCTTGGCTGCCACTGCTTGAGCTACAGCAAACAGAAGCACATGCAAAGGCGCACTTAAAACTGCAGACGCCACATAATTGTCGCCCCCTGCAGCAGAAACAACAGCAGCAGCAACAGCACCAGAAGCAGTGACAGTGGCAGCAACAGCATGTGCATCTGCATCCCCATTCTCCAATGCTCTGACAACTGTCACTGGTGTTTGACACGGTTTTGCTGCACCTCTCTCCCTCGCAGCGCCCTCCCTCTGTGACTATGTGACTGGTGCGCATCGCGAGCTAAGCAAACTGCAACCAAAACTAAACACTCGGGGCAACCTTTACGACCCCGCTGCGGTATCCCTGCCACCAGTAGCAGCCGAAACAGCCCCAGTCCCCTCCATGGCTAATGACTCATTAAATAACGCGCCACAGGGGCAGCTGTGGATCGGTGGGGCAGAGAGGCAGAGAGGCAGAGAAGCAGACAGGCAGAGAGGCAAAGTGGTAGATTGGCGGTGGAATGAGGTTTTGAGTGTGTGCATATTCATGAGCTTCGTGTTAAGCTGCCATTTTGACGTTGGCTGTTTGCATAGCCGAAAAAGGCCGAACGCCGAACGCCAAACGACGAGTGCATATGAATATGAATCAAGCTATCAATCAGGCGACGCATCCATCTGAGTCGGGGAGTCTCAGTCATCCAGTCAGTGTCTCTCCCGCTTGCCACTTGACATGCATCAACCTGGGGAGGGTGGCCAGGGGTGACAAGGCAAGAGCTAGCAGGCTAATAACCAAATGAATATGATCATGAACGATGGCAGCAGCAGAAGACAAGATGCGAGTCAATCTCCAAAGAGACAGAGCCACATATCAGAATAGAACAGAAGAGAACTGAAGGATGTCTCCTAAACAAAAACCCATACATTTCCTCTGCATAAACTATGAATAAACCGGCATTAAACAAATTGACAAACTTGTCTGCCTAATATCCGATTCGTTCATATGGCTTCCTGCCCCATACTGCTTTTCGGGCAATTACTCATTAGATGTGTGGCAGGAAAGATCTTCATCGGTAGGAGGATATGCCTCAGCCATTGGCTTCCCGGTCGAATCGTTGAACGGAAATCGATTAGTCATAGACATAAAACGAATGAAACGAATCGAAACGAAACAAAACGAAAAGTTTATCGCTGATAGTTCTGAGCATTGAGCATTCGGAGCCTTAATTAAGGCTTAAGGGTGGGTGGAGGGTCATGGGGTTATGGTAATAACACTTTTGCATGGCAGCAGCAAAAAGTGTTTGTTTGCGCGACCTTCACTGCAGGAGGGACGCTAAGGACTTGAAGGAGTGCTTTAACCTAGACAAAGCAAAGACTCATCTGCGCTCCAAAAATGTCCTGTCTTCGAGTGGAGGGCGTCGCTGTGTTGTGCACTTTGCATGAAGCATAAAGCGAGTTAATGATTCGATGGCTACGATGATGAGACGCTAACGAGCAATAATCAAATCAAAGATACTTTCTATTATCAATCTGCGTCGCCGCGAAAATTGCTCTTAAACGACAAGGGGCAGAAGGCGCAACCGAAGCCGCAGCCGCAGCCACAGCAGTGCCCCACTGCCACTTCTGCCACAAACTGGATTTTCTGACAATTTTTTTTTTCTGCTCGCTTGTTTGGTTTGCGGCACACTTGATGCCACCGCAAAGTGAAAATTTAGCTTAACCCCACATTACTGGAGGTTCAGAGGCAGGCGAGGCAGATGTTGTCTGACGGGACTCCGGCCATACACCCATACAGCCATACACCCATACAGCCAGCCAGCCCCATCTGCCCCTGATTCTTGTGCCACCTTTTAACTTGTTTGTTTGCGGCTTTTGGCTTGTTGGGCGCTTTTGCGTTTTCCATGTGCCCGCATATCAATTATCGACTCGAATTTACGCTCTGTCTTCTCTTTTCCTGGCACTTTTTTTCCGCGCTGGAATTTTCCTAAGGACTGTAAGGACGGGGGACTCCTCCAGACTCCGGCTACGGCTACGGCTATGGCTCCTGGCTCCTGGCTTTAAGTTCAAGAGCAAGAGGATGCAGAGGAGGAAGGTAGAAAAAAAAATGGTCAGACCGAGGCCATGCAATGCCATGCTGATCCCATTTCAAGGGAAAAAGCAAATAGAGAAAATTCCATTTGACACCCATCGAAGAAAGACTAAAAAGAAGGTGCCACAATCCAGAGAGACGGTGCCAGTGGCATGCAGCACAGAAGAAAATTCCAAAATTCCCTTGAAGAATGGGTACTGGGAATACGGTCTGTAAAAAAAACAGGCGGTTCATAGTAATATGACTAATCGGAGTACTTAGCACAAGAACTTTGTTAAAGACAGGACTCACAGTGACGCCATAAATCAAGAGTTCAATTATTTATGATTGGATGGAAACCAAGGGAATGAAACTCCCTATCAACAGAAGATGTCCCATTACTGTACGTTCTTTAATCGGAATAAAGTAAAACATATCCCATGGGATATTCATAGCAGTTCGTACATCTATGGAATCGACAAATACAATTCTTGATCCTGAATCCTTCGAATTTAACGAATTCGTAGCATTAGACTTCTGAGCCTTAGAATTCATGATAGTTTCCCACCTCTTCCAATTGTTCAAAGCACTATTCAAAGTATTTTTGCATATTCAAGAAATATTTACATACTCGTATATATGCACCATAAAGAATCGCTGAAGCATCAGGTGTGGGTCGATTGGGATGGATGCGGATGCCCCCAACTGCTGGAGCATCAAATTTTCAATCAAAGGAAAACAAAAGAGAAAAAATAACCCTGTTGCTCCAGTGTCTTCGTCTTGCCGATTATAATTTGTTGTTTGGCCAGGGATTCGGCATCAAACGGATTAGGATCACACGTCTGGACACATAATTGGAGCCCCCTCGCCTGCCTCCTGCCTGCTGCCTCGTGCCAACTGCCACCTGCCACACCGTCGGACCGTTTGGCAACCGAAATCCTTTTGCTGCAGACAGGACTTCCTTCTGCCCCCCTCCCAAAAGCACGATATGGGCTGCCATTATTTGAATCTTTAATGTCAATAAGCCGGAACACACAAAAATAACAGAAATATTATTGCCCTTTCTTTGCCCTGTTGTTCGTTTTGTTTGCAAATTGACTTGAGGCACCTCCGACTCTGACTACGCCTTCAACTCCTCCCGTACGTCAGTCTGTCCGTTTGTCTGTCTGTCTATCCGCTTGCCTGCCCGCTTGTCTGTCCGCAATGAAATTGTCAAATTGTAGCCACGGAAATTCCTCGCCTTCGTGTTGAAAATTGCTGAAAGAATGAAAAACTTTGGCGATTTGTGTGGAGGCCCCAAAAGTTTGCAGCACTGCAGCACACAGTTGTTTCAGTAGCTGCCACCCAAAATAGTGCCTGCCCGTGGTCGCTCTACGTTTTACGGTCTACGGCCTTTGCTGATGACAAATTGTTGATTTAAAGCAGGACAATGGCCCCAGCCACAGCCCCCGAGGAGTCATCCTCCAACGCCCATCAAACCAAACTAATTTACACGAAGCCCAGAGGCTCTATAGATGTATATTTACTTGCATAAGACATGCTTTTTAATGCGATATACATATATTATTAAATATTATGGGATTGAAATTCCGTTAAAGAGTGTTTTGTAACTTAGGGCTCTTGCAGTTGCAGAGGGTATTCGGAAGTTTCGAATACTTTTGGACACTTTTAAAAGATTGCAGAAAGCTAACAGAGTTTCTTCTGATTTTCAAGTTCCATAGAAAGGCTCTTCTCTAAAGTTGGACATATTTTACACCCCAAAAGACTTCCAACATGTACTTTACGTATTGCTCGAACATGAATTTAAATATAGTTTTACATGGAATAGTATTAATTGGTACACTGAAAATAATACTTTCGAAAATATGCTTCAGAAAAAAATGTGCCATGCACGACTCACCGCCAAGAGCCAATGTCCGTCTGTTCATCAGATTTCAGAGATATATAAATATAGCAGCTAAATATAAATGAAGAGATCATACGGAGCTGACAAAAAATTATTGATACATTTAGTATCCTTACTAATTGAGCCAAGTCGAATTTACAATTTAGTCAACATCGTATGGGTTTTAATTTTTAATTTTGAGTTTTATTTGTTAGCAAAAAAGCATAGATTGTCAGTTTTAATTTTTCTTACCCGGGAGGTTCCCAAAAGAACATCACTCACAGAATCTCTTCTAGAAAATGCACTCCTTTCGTCATTTTCTGATTCTTAAGATACATCTGTGGGTATCCTGATACTCCAGATAGAGTTCTGTCTCTTAATTTTTATTTCAATATATTGTTCGTTTATAATCCCTACTAATTGTTTGCTCTTAAATTGGCTTTCGGCTTTAAGCTGTGCTCTGATTACCGCCGCCTCCCCTTTCCACCTCTAATGTTCGCTTAACTTTTCTTTGCTTTTAATTAGCCCTCTGCTCGCGGCTCTCTCGCTTCTCCCACGCTCTTTGTCATCCATTCTACTCCTCCTCCTTGCTGTCTCCTTCGAATTTTCTGTAATCAAATCCGCGTTCCGTCACAAAGTATTTTCTCGCACACTTTTGCCAGCGCGAAAGGCGACAGAAATTATCTAAAAATATTTGTAAAATTGCTTAAATTGTTGCATATTTTTTCATCCTGTTGCTGTCGCTGTATGAAATATTATGCGAGTGGCAAGACAGAGGCAAGAGTAAGAGGCAGCAGGAAGGGTTCAAAAGGGCAAAATGGGGCTGGCTGGAAACATGCACAGGAAACTGTGGCTAACGATGCTGCTGCCGGGCCATGCTCCCCCACCCCATTTCATTCAGAGTGGAGTGTGGAAGGGGTTGTCTATCACAAAACACCGAAAAAACACCTAACAAACTTTTGCTTTCAAGTTGAATGAAGTGTCGACCGAAAGTCTGGTTCTGGTTTGGGTTTGGGTTTGGGATTTGGGGTTTGAGGCTTGCAGGACTTTTTTCCTGGAAGGAAGTGCTTGTTAAACTGCATCCGGCTGTCATCTAATTGCAGACACAGATCAAACTCTTGTGTTTTCGTATTTACTTATGGGTTCTTTTCCCATCTTCTGATTGCAGAATGCCAGCCGAATGAGTACCGTTGCCGCAGTGGAGACTGCATTGATGCTGGAAAGCGCTGCGACTACCGCGTGGACTGTCCCGATGGCGATGATGAGAGCGAAGAGTGCCGTAAGTGCCAAGCAGTGCAAACAGAGAGACACCTGCTGGAGTCTGCCTCTGCCCCCTTAAATGTAGCTGCTCTTTTGATCAGTAGAAACACCTGTATCTAGTGCTAATATCCGATCGAAAATCGATCGAAACCTTAGGCTAAGACACCTTTTAGCTGTAAGCCGAGGATATCCTTCCTTTGGGGACACACACGCCAAATACTAACCAAAAACATATCTCTAACCTATCTCTCTCTCTATCTCTCTGTGTTTGCTTGCCCCCCACCCCAACAATAACTGCAACAACCATATCGACATACTAACAACCTGCCACACCAAACCAACAACAATGACTTCAACAACCACCAACTAAAAAAAGCCGCCGCCTGCAGTGGCATGGAGTACCAGTGCCGCGACGGCACGCGCTGCATCAGCGTTAGCCAACAGTGCGACGGCCATGCCGATTGCAGCGACGGTGACGACGAAGAGCACTGCGACGGAAGTGAGTAGCCAGTAATTGAATCATCCAGCCACCATCTACCATCGACTCTGTCATTCATCTTTGTCCATCCCAATCTTTGTCCCCATGCTGCCTCGCCCCGCCCTGCCACGCTTGGAGTAGTTGTGCCCAAGCTGCGGTATACCTGCCCCAAGGGCAAGTTCACCTGCCGGGATCTGAGCTGCATTTCGATTGTTCATCGATGCGATGGTCGCGCCGATTGTCCGCATGATCGTTCCGATGAGGAGGGCTGTCGTAGGTGTTCCCACCCAAAATGCCACATACACTCCCTTCTCTAGTCCCCTCACTTTTTGTCTTCCACTCTCCTTGCTTGGACGCAGCCTGTCTGTACGACAAATGGCAGTGCGATGATGGCACCTGCATTGCCAAGGAGCTGCTCTGCAATGGCAACATCGATTGTCCCGAGGACATATCCGATGAGCGCTACTGTGAGGGTGAGTATCTGTAGAAAAAAATTAATATCTTGCTCGGACGCTCTTGCAACGACTGAAAGGAGGTAAGTGTCCCTTGTTGCCCCTTGTTGCCCCTTGTTGCCCCTGCACTCATCCAATCACACACCGCACACAACTCACTTCACACTAACACAGAAAAAAAGAAAGAAAAAAAGAACACGAGTGCTATTCGATCGTCATGCAGGTGGCTTTGATGGGGATGACGGTGAGCAGTGTCGGTTCGATGAGTTCCGATGCGGCACTGGTGAGTGCATACCGATGCGTCAGGTGTGCGATAACATATACGATTGCAACGATTACACAGACGAGATCAGCTGTGGTAAGTCCGGATGGAGTCCGAATCGCTTTCTCTTGTCTGTTTGTTTTTCTGTCTCTGCGACTTTGTTTGTGAATTTATCGATAAGAAATAAGTGTGTCTTTATCGAGCTCTCTCTGTTTGTCTCTCTTTCGCTTTTTGCTCTTCTTTCTTCTCCTTCTTTTGGGTAACTAAAATCCTTGGTGATGGCGATTCATATCTCTGTTTTTTTGTCTTTTGTGTACTCTTCTCCACTCTCCACTCTTTTTCCTACCTCTACATTTCTCAACGATAGCCAACCATTATCGGAAACTATCGCTTGCTTTACGTGCTGTATGCGATAGGTGATATGAGTGTCTGAATCGATAGAGATCTCTCTATCGTGTCTCTATTTGACTTTTGCAATTCTAACAAACATTTTATTTTTCTTCCATCCCCCCAACCCACCCCAACGAAACCCCTCTCGGTTATGGTTATCGAATGTACAAAACAAAATGCAACAAAATTAATCGATTAATTGCACGTCAACTCTGTATTGGACCAAAACCTCAAACTCGAATGCAACTCAAACAACTGCAACAACAAACAACGTCATCATTGGCTCGCAACAACAACAACAATACAAAATTTTTGCATGAATCCCCTGAAAACCCCCTGAAATACCCACGGTCTGCATGCGGTTGTCTCTCTCAACCCCCTGTTCTCTCCCACATAACCCATAACGAATCCATCAATGGGACCCATGCATGCGGCTAACCCTGAAATGTGTGGACAGACCTCTCCAACGAGGACGTAGACGAGATAGGCATCCCCTTTGGTCGCCGTCGACCACCGCCCAAGGTCTGGAATAACGACAACGGCGTGGACTTGCCTGAGCCCGAGTACCTCCCGGTGGGTAGGTACGACAAGGCTGATCCCCAAAACAAGTGCGCCTCCAATATGTTCCACTGCGCCAAGACGGACGTGTGCATACCGCTGCACCTTCGCTGCGATGGGTTCTACCACTGCAACGACATGAGCGACGAAGCGGACTGTGAGCGGTACCAGCCGCCACCTAAGACACGGAGGCCTCCAACGATCAGAGTTACCACAAGGTCGCCGTGGGTCGACTCCCCCGGTTCGATATGGGAGCGCCCCACTGAGGGACCACCAAGAGGAGGAGGAGAAGCAGTAACGACACGACCAACGTCTCCCACTGCCACTGCCACCACCACTAACCCAATAAAAACGACCTCCTCAACAGCAACAGCAACAACGATAGCGAGTAGGTGTCTTCCCATAGATGTAGTTTCTGTTTCTGTGGATGTAGCATACTTTCTGGCGCATTGGTGAAGGGTAGCGCGTAAACGTGTAGCGAGGAAAACGGAAAACGGGGGTTAACTAACGGTTAACCGTTTAACCAAAGCAGTGCATGCCATGTTTGAAACATTGAAACCTACTTTAGCTTTTAATTTATACTCTATTTTTTTGTATTATTCTTTATAATTGATATCCCTCATATGTACATCGTTCTTTCTTTCTCCACTGCCACACACTCTCGCTATCTCTATCTCAACCACCTTATCTCATATTCTCTCTCTTTCTCCCTCTCGGTCTCGTTCTGGCTTGTTAAATTATTATTGCCATGATTATATGCCTTGTTGTGTCACCCATCCATCAACACCACAAAAACACCAAACCACCACAAAAAAAAAAACAACAACAAAAACATACTTTTAGCCTACTCATCATCATCATCGTCATCGCCACCATCAGGGGCAAGCAATTGCCTCGAAAACATCGAATTCGCGTGCCACAATCGCGATTGCATACCGATTGAGAGCGTCTGTGATGGCATGGCGGACTGTAGCCATCACGAAGACGAGGATTACGTTCTGTGCAACTGCAGCAGCGACAAGGTGAGCCACCGCCACCTCAACCCATAGACCCATCGATCCACACATATCCCCCACACAGTGCGTTGTTTGGTCATCGAATTAAATATATTGTTGAAGATCAATAGAAATTCCAAACGATAACGGACTGATTTCGATTCATTAAAAAACTAAGTCAATTTGCGATAACTGAACGTTTCCAGTCACTTATCCTGATCAAAGGTTGAAAAATTTGAAATGTTTACGTTGTATGTTGGCGATAATTTATTGCAATCGAATTCAATCGAAAAACGACTTCAATCGAATTTAAATTCGAATTTTAGTTTATATGTATATGGACGATAATTCATTCCAAGCGATGGCTGTCGTAAGTCGATTTTTGTCATCATATATATGTAAACGATAATGCCAATGCCAATCGATGACTGATAACTAAGTCCAATCGATAATTACCTTCAATCGATACCTGAATTGTCAAGTATACGTGATTGCTCGTACCACTTGATACTCCACACCATCTTATGGTACTGACACGCGCTGTACCACACACACACACACACACACACACAAACACACACACACACACACACACACACACACATGCCATAGCATCATCCATCACACGCATACTCATGCATTTTTCCATGCAACACAGTACAAGTGTCAACGTGGCGGCGGTTGCATACCCAAGACGCAGGTCTGCGATGGCAAATCTCAGTGCCACGATGGCAGCGATGAAAGTGCATGCCGTAAGTACTATCTGTCATCATTTCTCAGTCTCTATCTCTCTCTCTCTCTCTCTCTCGCTCTCTCTGCCTCTATCTCTATCACACTTCTATACCCCACACCATTTCACTCTCTTCACACAACATCCACAAAAGTCTAATTTTCATTAAAAAGTTAAATTGTGAGAGACCCACTCTAATGCCCCGATTCTTGTTGATTGAACATAAATATAATCTAGACGTTAAGTAGCCTTTAGCTAATTGGTTGATTTTGCTAACACGCTAGACGCACTCACCCCTAGACCTATATATCCTACCCCCTATCTATATTCCTATCCATTTCAAAACCTTTCACAAAGCATCGAACTTTGTTTTGCTAACTTTACTTTCTGTTTTTATCTCTTTCCACACATGATTTTTTCTCTCGTTTTACGCTCCTGTACGCGCTGTACACACTCTCCCTACTATCCTGTGTCCTGTGTGTAAATATATATATATACATATATCTATCTTGTACTCTGCCAAAAAACTCTGATAATCCTGATATTCCTGCTGATACTCTGCCACCCGACTCGATCTTGATTTCTGATATCTACTGCAACACACCATCATCATCACAACCATCACAAAATAAAATCCACCACCAACGAATCCCCTACGAACCACAGACTTCCAGGACAAGTTCAATAAGACCCGCCTGGGCGTCGAGTGCCAGAGCTTTCAGTACCAATGCGGCGATGGTAGCTGCATATCGGGGTATAAGCGCTGCAACGGCATCACCGACTGTGCCGACGGTGCCGACGAGTACAACTGTCTGTTCAATTACGAGGACGTCGACTACGGTAGAACCCATAAATCCCTTAGCTTATCCATACCCGCAAATTCAGAGCTTATCCCGACGGGGTTCCGACTCTCCAAACTTTGCATAACATTTCTCTCTTTTATGTTTTTTATCTTTTATCAAAACTCAAAATTCAAAACATACAAAACACGAAAACTGCCCGCAAAAAAACAGACACAGACCCGGACAACAATCCATTGAATGAATGTGATATCCTTGAGTTTGAATGTGACTTGGGTCAGTGCCTGCCGTTAGAGAAGAAGTGCGATGGCTATACGGACTGTGGCGACGAGACGGATGAGCTCGATTGCCCGGCCTTCACAGGTAAAAGCAAACCTTCACAAAATATCGAGAGAGAATCTCTCTCAGTATGGTGCTACAGGTCAAACGCAAGCCTAAAAATTTAAAAAAAAAACTAAACAGCTAACACTCATGAGAACAAACAACATATCATCTACATAGTATCAGTCATATACCATATACCATATACCATCATCATCCACAGAGCATTGTCTAGAGAGCGAGTTCGAATGTGACGAGTATTGCATGCCACGCGATCAGCTGTGCAACGGCATTGCCAACTGCAACGATGGCAGCGATGAGCGCAACTGTACTTTTTGCCGCGACGATGCATATCTGTAAGAATTTTCCTCGTATCCCATCCCCACTCAATCCCCATCCCTTCCAATCCCCAACCCCTCCAGCGACAAAGGATAACATTTACTATTTCTTTACTCTTCCATGTAATGGGTCCCACAAAAAAACACACACATCCACAAAACACAACACCCCATCACACTCATTATCATTCATCCGATAAACGATAATTATCAATTATCAATACTCTGGCATCGATCAGCTGCAACACTGGCGAGTGTATTGCCGAAAATCAGCGTTGCAATGGCCAAGCCGACTGCACCGATGCCAGCGATGAGCGCCACTGCGGTAAGACATGAACCACACATCCCATCCCCCTCCCAAAGCACATCCGGGCAGCACTTTCCACAGCACTTCCATGTAATTTTACGAGTAGATAGATTCTGTAGATTCTGTAGATTATGTTGGGGTTTCAAGTAGGATATCTGATTTGGTCTCGTGATCATAATTCTCTTTTTATTGCTGTGATTTCAAGCGTGGGTCGACTGTCCACCGAAAATGATGGCCTGCAATGGTACTTGCGTCAATCGGAGGATCCGCTGTGATGGAAAGCGGGATTGTAGCGATGGCCGTGACGAACAAAATTGTCCTCCGGGTAACGACATCAAAAGTTGACACAATATTTCAAGTCCTTCTTCTCTCACTGTCCTCCACTCTATCTCTCCTGCTCAATTTTCGCTTCTCTTTGAACTTTTTCAACACTTTTAAAGCTCCGATCAAAGATTAAAAGCAGTTCTAGGTCCTACTCAAAGATTTGTCACATGTTCATCTAAAATGATTTATCAAGTACTTTAAGGCTTTTTCAAACCAGTTTTCCTTGCCACTGCGGACCTTCACCCCAGACTTTTTGCTATCCGCCCGCTAAAGCTACATATAACTGAGAATAATTTCTCTGAATTTGTTTCGTTTATCGTTTGATATTCTTATCGTTCCATTATTCCGCTATCCAACACATCAACTACCATGATCAACCCACCACCAACAACAACAACAACAACACACATTCACCAACACTCACCAACCACTACCAACACTAAACAAAGAAGTGAGAGGCGCTGCGCGCGTGCCCATATACATATCCTGTCACCCACAGCACCAATGGCAGTGTGCAAATTCCGAGTGCATTGATCGCAGGTTGTTCTGCGACAATCAGAAGGATTGTCGGGATGGGTCAGACGAGTTTCCCGTCAATTGCATAGGAAATGGTAACCAAAATCTCTAGCACACACACACTCACACACCCCAGACCCTTCATAATGCCATAGTTTGTATATATATTTGTATATAGTTTGTAAGATTTGCCACGATTTATCAGGTTTGTATATAATACATAATGTAACACTATGATAATATGAATATGTATTAAGTATAACTATTTATCGAAGAAACATCCTGCTCATTGTGCTTTATTGTCTCTCTCTTTACTCTTAAATAATGTTCGACCAAAAACCACCTCAAAACACCACAAAATACAACATACACCACATTCCACACCACAACACCACCAAAATGCATGGCCTGCCTCTGCCTCGCGCCTCATAGCCACCACACGACTAACCGCCGCCGATTGCAGTTCGGATCAGTTCTTCTGCGACGATTCATGCCTCAATCACTCCATACGCTGCAACGGTGTGTCCGACTGCAGCGATGGCAGGGACGAGCATGGCTGCCACCATTCGAGCACCTTCCCGGGCATGGCTTGTCCGCAGCACAAATGCCCCAGCGGCAAGTGCTTCTCGGAAAGTGAGCGCTGCGATCGTCGTCGTCATTGTGATGATGGTTTCGACGAGGCCAACTGTAAGTTATGCTCTCTCCTCAAGTGTCTATCAAAGCGTCCACCATCTCACCACATACATATGTACATATGTAATATCCGATTCGGCTTGTGTGGCGATCTACTACATCAGATCTATGATATCCTTCAATCTTGGTTTAGTTTTTAAGCAGGAATCGATCAGATCACCTATGGATGGGTATAAAGATGCATGCCTGTCTCCTGTCTATCACTGATTTATTATTGTATAATCTGATCAAGCAAATACTATCGTGGATACCAAAGCAATAATGAATGAATAAATATAATCCGAAGCCAATTATATTACTCCGAGAAGACTTCAAATTACTTCATTATGAACAGCAGAATTCATTCGAATCACTCTAGTGGTCTGGAATCATTACCGTTCCCTCTCATTCGCATTCGAATCTTTTTGTTTAAATGTAGTCTTCGCAAGCGCACAAATTCAGTTCATTTTTAGTCTACGGTTTTTAATGCATTCATGCAGAGCTCTTGGTAACTTGATTACGGATCCTTGATCCAATCAACACCTAAGAAAAGGATTACCATCGATCCTCACTGAAGATATAATTAAGATGTTAAGAACTTAAGCTATCTATATTATAAACACAAATATATTATTAAGTATAAGCGTCGCCAAGAATCATTGGCGGGGAACCTGATCTCTGTATTGATTTTGATTTATTCGAGCACAGTATTTGTATTTGTATCCGTATCTGTAATCACATGTCCGGCTTCTGCACCAGGAGGCATCATGATATCCGATGTATAATCGTATTTTTCATTTGCTAATCTCTGTTGTGTGTTTTCTCTTTTCCGTCTCTCTACATTTTTCTCACTCTCACTGTCTTCTATATTCTCAATCATTATGCTTTGATATTTAATTTCTCTCATTGTGTGTATCTGTGATGCCATTTTGATTTCGCTGCACCATAAAACCACTCAACCACAACCACGATGCACCACAAACCACACACAGGTACTGAATGCAAGGACCATGAGTTCTTGTGTTTCGATCGACAGTTCTGCATAAACGCGACACAGCACTGCGATGGCTACTACGACTGCAAAGACTTTTCCGATGAACAGAATTGCATTGGTTAATAAACAGATTTCTATTTTTTTTGATTTTCTAAATAGAGTAGTTGTAGAGAATATATGTACATAGCTACATACATACATTTGTACACAGATGTATTCTACGTCCCCTAGATGTATAGTACTGTTAAGTTCCTTATTTCTTATTTCTTATGATTTCCATTTAAGTTCGCTATAAGACCCCCGCCTTTGGCATGCTTCCAAACATGTGTATGCACTCTTCAGATACCTATTACTTTTTGGTTACTCCTCCAGATGTTAGCCAGATGTTTCAGCAGTTGATCACCAGTCTAAACTTGAACTTGAAACTCATTACCGTATATCTTTACCCCTGCCACCCAAAACAGGCTGTGCCTCCAATCAATTCCGTTGCAATAACGGCGACTGTGTGCCGTACTCGTCCACCTGCGATGGCATACCACAGTGCCGCGACGGTTCCGATGAGCTGGACTGCGGTGGCTCCCTGGAGTGCCTGCCGAGCCAATTCCGTTGCAACAACGGCCAGTGCGTAAGCGCCACGGTGCGATGCAATGGCAAGACCGACTGCCAGGACAGCTCCGATGAGCAGAATTGCGGTAAGTATCCATCTCCCATCACCCAAATGGGGCGAGAGACCTTCTCCCTCCAATCATTCCGATCACATCAATCAACATCATGTGCCTACTACGCTCGCCTATTGCAAATATAAGGTCGTCATCAAGAGGCCGATACAACAGCTGCTACAAGTGGCAGTAGCGCCACTAGCACCACCACCACAACGGCCAGTCCATCAACCACGAGCAGCCCCCCGCTACGGATCATCTGTCCGGCGACCTCGTTCCGGTGCGAGAATGGGCCGTGCATTGCCTTGGGATTGCGATGCAACGGACTGGTTGACTGTCCATACGACAGCAGCGATGAGGCGGACTGTGGTCTGATCAGCAATGAGATCGAGCGTAAGTCGCCAGCGACCTGAAAAGAACCAAAGAACCGTACCACTGAAACGCCCCGAAGGACATCAAGTGTCGTCTCACACCTCCAATCGTAGATACTAACTGAGAAAAAGCTAAGGGCTATGGCTATGGCTATCGCATATAATCATACTTATGAATCTTCCTATCTATCATCTGCTAACATCAACTAAACCTTCTGTCCAAATATCATTATCTCCAAGAATAACATTAGAATCTCTTGAATTCGCAGCTAACGAGCCCGGACGCACCACCAACCAATTGAATCTCAAGACCTATCCCGATAGCCAAATCATCAAGGAGCGTAAGTATCTACCGTTGTCATCGATCGAACCATTTTTTTGCCGTTCTGTGTTCTTTACGTTTCTTCGAATCTACATAATGTTCTACCATTACTATTACTTTTAAAATGCTTAACCCACAACCAAAAATGACCATAACCCATAATATGTAAAACCAAACAAAACCCGCAGGATATATTAGGGAGGGTAAGTCGGCCTAACTACTCGTACTCTCTCACTCTACATATATGCATCTATGTATACATACGTACAATATATGTAATAGACATCGATCCGCACACGGTACTGCAGTCCAACACCAACACCAAAACAAACCCGAGCACCACCCGGCACGAACCATTGGCTCGAGAAAAGAAGTTGTACATTGAGTCGAAATTGAACCACTGAACTATCCTAGCCTGAACCCTTTGTTGAACCCTTTGAAATCTTGCACGTGTGTTTCTATTCCCTAGATTTCAGATCGTTCTTACACTCTCTCCCTTTTTCTCTCTGCTGCGTAGGTCGCGAGGTGATCTTCCGTTGCCGTGACGAGGGACCGTTCCGCGCCAAGGTCCGTTGGACACGACCCGGCGGTCAGCCACTGCCCCCAGGCTTCACCGACCGAAGCGGACGCCTGGAGATACCCAACATACGCGTAAGTCCTTAATCCTCATTCTAGAAGATAGCTCAAGCCTCATCTTCATCTCCATTTTCCCTTTCGCAGCTGGAGGACTCTGGCACCTATGTGTGCGAGGCAGTCGGCTATCCCAGCTACCAGCAGGGCCAGCAGGTCACCGTTCACCTCACCGTTGAACGCTGTAAGTATCTTTTAGAGGGGCGACGTACATACATGTACATAATTGTTAAGGTTTGGTCATACTATCAATCAATCACATTCAATCACTCATGCAGCCTGGGGCGAGCACAAGTATGAGGAACTCAAGTCGAGTCGCATTCGGTATGGCACCGTGCCACACATTGGTCTCGAGTTTTTCGGTCTAGGTAGGCTTTTGTGCACCCTTGGGGGAATAAATGCTAACTAACTCTTCTCTCTCTCCCATCCAATCCCTATGCCGCATGGCTCTGGGCCTGGTAAGCCGGTCGGCCCGCGTCCTTTCCCAAGCTCTAGCCCCACTCACTATATCCCTGTTCTCTTTCCGCCAGATAACGACTTTGGTTCCCGTCCGAGCGCAGCCTGCAGCCAGTACCAGGCCACGTGCATGAACGGCGACTGCATCGACAAGAGCAACATCTGTGACGGCATTCCGAACTGCTCGGACGGATCGGATGAGCACAGCTGCAGCCATGGCCGCAAGTGCCAGCCGAATCAGTTCCTCTGCAACAACTCCAAGTGCGTGGACCGCACCTGGCGCTGCGACGGCGAGAATGACTGTGGCGACAACTCCGATGAGGCCTCCTGCGATCCCGAGCCCAGCGGCGCCCCTTGCCGTTTCAGTGAGTTCCAGTGCCGCAGCGGTCACTGCATACCCAAGAGCTTCCAGTGCGACGAGGTCTCCGACTGTTTCGATGGCAGTGATGAGGTCGGCTGCAGTAAGTATCCAATAGCCCCATTGACAGACGATCTAATGACTGAAGACTGACGCAGACTTATTTGTGTGATGATCTAATGAATATGGACTCACCCAGTGAATGTACTTTTCCAACACACCCAAACGCATTTCGGTGTCTTCCAGATTCAAGAACACTAGATACTTATAGAGAAATTCTTGGGAAATCATTTACATGGATTTCTGCCTGAAACACACACAATTTTAATCGGGAAAAGGTAAACAAATTTGGCAAACAGAAATATTGGAACACTATGTTTCTTATGAGCAATGTTCTATGAAAGTATTTTTTGTCAAGGATTCACCTAGGTGCACCCTTAGTGCTAGTTCTGTGGAACAGTTCAATCTTCAATTTCGAAATACCTTCAATGGTCGCCAAATTGCTCAAAGTTAGAAAAATGAGAGGTAAGGAAGAGGAAACCACAGAACCGCACAGAATCTCAATCTCAGAGTCAAATCAATCCACATTTTCCCCACTAAGGCCAATCGCAATCTGAGATTAGCGAAATTCCAGAAATCGAATTAATTCCATTCGGAGCATCGCTCTTTGGTTAAAAAAAGCGTCTGCCTGAAACTGAAATACCTTGGCCAGGTAATGGAAGGAGGTTGAGCTTCGAGCATCCCTGAAGAATTCTCTATTGGGGGCAATTGGGGATTAACTCACGGACAATCTATTGACTGAAAACCCTCGGAAAATGTTCACCGACTCATTCAAATGATTCGATTCTAATCGATCTCTCTTCCAATTCTCTCTCTCTCCCTCTCTCAGTGGTACCCGTTCCCATTCGTCCGCCGCCACCAGTTAAGGGTCTGCTCGAGGGCGATGCCCTGAAACTGAAATGCGTGGCCACCGGCACACCCATACCGACGATCGTGTGGCGCCTCAACTGGGGCCATGTGCCCGAGAAATGCGAATCAAAGAGCTTTGCTGGTACCGGCACCCTCCACTGCCCGGACATGCAGGTGCAAGACAGCGGTGCCTACTCCTGCGAGATCATCAACTCCCGCGGCACAGTTTTTGTTAATCCGGACACAATTGTGACGGTCACACCGAATAGGAATCAGTTCTGCGAGGCCGGGTTCTTCAACATGCTTGCACGCTCCAAGACGGAGTGCATCAAGTGTTTCTGCTTCGGAGTGGCCAGCACCTGCGAGAGCGCCAATCTCTTCTCGTACGCCATCCAGCCGCCGATCCTGTCACATCGCGTGGTCAGCGTGGAGCTCAGTCCCTACCGCCAGATCGTGATCAATGAGGCGACCAGCGGCCAGGACCTGCTCACCCTCCACCATGGCGTCCAGTTCCGGGCCTCGAACGTCCACTATGGCGGTCGGGAAACCCCCTATCTGGCGCTGCCCAACGACTACATGGGCAACCAGCTCAAGTCCTACGGCGGCAATCTGCGCTACGAGGTCAGCTACATGGGCAGCGGACGGCCAGTATCCGGCCCCGATGTGATCATCACCGGCAACCGATTCACCCTCACCCACCGCGTGCGCACACTGCCGGGGCAGAACAACAAGGTGAGTGTGCCCCTGCTCCCGGGCGGCTGGCAGAAGCCCGACGGCCGCTTGGCCACCCGCGAGGAGATCATGATGATTCTCGCCAATGTCGACAACATCCTCATCCGCCTGGGTTACCTGGATAGCGTGGCCCGCGAGGTGGACCTGATCAACATCTCCCTCGACTCGGCTGGCACCGTCGACCAGGGTCTGGGCAGCGCCTCCCTCGTGGAGAAGTGTACATGCCCGCCCGGCTATGTGGGCGACTCCTGTGAGAGCTGTGCCCCTGGATATGTGCGCCAGCCAGGAGGCGCCTGGCTTGGCCACTGTGTGCCCTTCACTCCCGAACCTTGCCCCGCAGGCACATACGGCGACCCCCGCCGCGGCATCCCCTGCCGTGACTGCCCCTGTCCGCAGAGCGGCAGCAACAACTTCGCTAGCGGCTGCCAGCTCCGTCCCGACGGAGAGGTGCTCTGCAACTGCTTCGAGGGCTACGCGGGCAAGCGATGCGAGAGCTGCGCCGCTGGCTACCAAGGCAACCCTCTGGCCCCCGGCGGAAGCTGCCACAAGACCCCAGAGTCGTCGTGCAACGTCGACGGCACCTACAGCATCTATCCGGACGGCAGCTGCCACTGCAAGGATCGCGTCATCGGCGAGCACTGCGACAGCTGTGCCGCCAATAGCTTCCACTTGAACTCGTTCACGTACACGGGCTGCATCGAGTGCTTCTGCAGCGGCCACCAGGTGGGATGCGGCAGCACCACCTGGAACCGTGATCAGGTGACTAGCAGCTTCGGCCGCACCCGGGCCCCCCATGGCTTCGAGCTGGTGCGCGACTACACGCGGCCCACGGCCCAGAGCCTGGAGATTGCCACCTACGGATCCGAGCTGAGCTTCAATGCCGAAGGGGAGCACGGGGCGGACACGCTCTACTGGAGCCTGCCGGCCGTCTTTCTGGGCAACAAGCTGGTCTCGTACGGTGGCAAGCTGAGCTACACCCTCAGCTACAGTCCCCTGCCAGGAGGCCAGATGTCCCGCAACAGTGCCCCCGATGTGGTGATCAAGAGCGGCGAGGATCTACTTCTCATCCACTACCGCAAGTCCCCGGTTAGCCCAACGACGGCCAGCTCGTACTCGGTGGAGATCAAGGAGAGTGCCTGGCAGCGCGGCGACGGACAGTTCGCCAATCGCGAACACACCCTGATGGCCCTCAGCAACATCACGGCCATCTACATCAAGGCCACCTACACGACCAGCACTAAGGAGGGAGCCCTTAAGCAGGTGTCCCTCGACACGGCCACAGCCACACCACTCGGCACCCAGCGTGCCTACGAGGTTGAGGAGTGCCGCTGCCCCACCGGCTACATTGGACTCTCCTGCGAGACCTGTGCCCCCGGCTACAAGCGCGATGACGTCTCTGGCCTCTATCTGGGTCTCTGCGAGCCCTGCGAATGCAACGGACACTCGACCCAATGCGATGCCGAGTCCGGCGATTGTATAGTAAGTCCATTCCTCCGTTCCCCAAAATCCGTATCAATTATTAAGCGCCTCTCTCTCTCTTTCTTAGAACTGCTCGGACAATACGGAAGGACCTAACTGCGATCGTTGTGCTGCTGGATATGTGGGCGACGCCACTGGCGGCACTCCGTACGACTGCCAGCCGGATGGAGGAGAGCCACAGCCACCGTACCGCCCATTGGAGCCGGGCAACCAGACGAGCGACTGCAGCCGCTGGTGCCAGGCGGAGGGAACGGTCAACTGCCAGGGCAACTACTGCTACTGCAAGCCGAATGTGATCGGGGATCGGTGCGACCAGTGCCGGCCAGGGACCTACGGGTTGTCTGCGGCCAATCCGGATGGATGCAAGGAGTGCTACTGCTCCGGACAGTCGACACAGTGCCGCTCGGCACCACTCTACCGACAGCTGATACCCGTAGACTTTTTCAAGAATCCCCCGCTGCTGACGAACGAGCTCGGGGAGATCCAGGACGAGAATTACCTCGACTTTGATGTGGCCACCAATATGTACACGTACTCGTACACCATCTACCTGCCAAAGTACTGGAGCCTGCGCGGCAGTGTGCTGGGCAACCAGCTGCACTCCTACGGTGGCGAACTGCAGTACAAGCTGCGCGTGGAGTCGAAGGGCCACTATGTACCCGGCCAGGATGTTATCCTCATCGGCAACGGTCTGACGCTGATCTGGTCGTTCAACCAGGAGTCACCGGACGGCCTCAACAGTGTCCGTCTGAACGAGGACGGTCAGTGGCAGCGCATGGATCGCGGACGAACTACACCCGCTACCCGCAGTGACTTCATGAGCGTCCTCTCCGACCTTGAGCACATCCTGATCCGTGCCACGCCCAAGGTGCCAACCGACCGCACCTCCATCGGCGACGTGATCCTCGAGTCCGCCGTCACCTACGCCTCCCCCGGCCAAGGCCTAGCTGCCACCGACATTGAGCTATGTCAGTGTCCTGCCGGGTATACTGGAAATTCATGCGAGACCTGTGCCCCGCTTCATTACCGCGATGCCGACGGCGCCTGCCGTTTGTGCCCCTGCGATGCGGACAATAGCGATGGCTGCCGTCTGGGCAGCAATGGCTACCCCGAGTGCCAGTGCAAGCCCCGATTTAAGGGTGAACTCTGTCGAGAAATCGGTAAGTCGGATGTCGAATGGGGATAACCTCCTACTCCTGAAGATCCACGGTGTAACTCTCGCGCGATTACGGATTACGTCTACATTGATTCATACGATCCGCACCGATCCACCCGTACATTATCCCTTTTCCCTCTAACTTGCCATCTCTCTGTCCCTCTCTTGAACTCTCTCCCACCCGCCCTGCCTATCGTGTCCTTCCATAATCGATCTTTCTCAAAGATCTTCCTTAGATCAATTTTAATATGCCCAATACTCGCAGTCTGTACTTATGTTATTTATTGTCCGTTTTTCCATAAGGCCTGTATCCAGCACAGCGGAAAATTACTGACAGGAATCTGCTATTTATTTCGTTTGTGTGCAACGTAACTAAAATGGTGTGACCAAGAACCTAAAACCTTCTTGGTCAGTCTCATGACTCAGCTGTGTTTTGCAAACAGCGTCAATTTTGATAATTCAACTGAAATTAAAAAAAGGAAAAAATATAACTCTTTCGATGAAGTGAATGTGTTGGTGGCGGCATAAATTGTTTCCAAAAATAGGAAGAAGAAGTACAGCGCAGACGGAGGCGTCAAAATGATCAAAATTCTTATTTTCCGTGATCCGCCAAAGACATGGTCTTACCTCAACTGCTTTTATTAAAGCAATCTTCTCCTCACGTTAAAAATTTGAATATCTCTTTTTGGTTTTGCGCACAGTTTTTTCCAGGCCAGGAAAACACAAACGAAAAATGCCTGGCCCAGTTTTTTTTATATGAAGCTTGTCAGTAATTTTTAGTTTCCGTGGAGCTGGATACGGGCCTTAAATGATTAAAAATAAAATGAAATCAATCTGAGTAGTACCAGAACCCAAGAGTCGGATCTTCGACTGTCGAAAACATTCTATTTGTAACATTCTCTTCGAAAACTCAAAATTCGTATACAAGGAATACTGAAAAATCACCACAACAAAAAAAAAACATCCCATCCATCCACATTCTAGACACATCGCCCATTATCGAAGAACCACCCAAGATATGTGATATAAGCAGGGGATTCTGTTGCAGCGGCTTTCAGTTCGATATTGCGCCCAACGAGACAATCTCGTTCAATGACACCCTCCAGATATATAAAGGCAACAGAATCATAGGAAATATAACCAAGCTGCGCTACGGCTGTCACTTGAGAGGTTCGCTCCAGAGTCCAATCAACAGAACCAACCACTGAACCATCAGACAAGAAAACACACACACCAACAAACAAACTCTATTGTTCTATTGCCTAATATTCGTACTTGTCACACCTGAAAATAATCCGAAATACTCGTTGTAGACGGCACACACTCTCCTCCACTCTACTCTATGTAGTGCATAGATACATACTATATGTTTTTTGTGTAGACATACAATGTATATGTTTAGACCAAAGCTAACTTCCTGTACTCGTTCTCGTACTTTATCTGTGATCTAAACACAAGTCCCGCAGTACTTTGCTCTTTTTTTGCTTGTACTCGTCGAATTCTTGGGTTAGAACTAGCTTTCTCTCTCTCACTCTCACACTCTGACTGTCCACTTTGTCTAAGCCTAAGTCTATGTTCCATCTCCCTTGCTGTCTAGCTCTTGAACTCACTCGCGCTCTAGCTCTCGTTCAGTCGAAGATGATTAGCGAATATCGAATGATCTCGTTCTGATTTTGAGCGAGTAACTGATGCTCTCTCTGTAATAATGTAGGAGTATGTAATGCTCTCGCTCACAGTATTAGCGAGTATCTGATGTTCTTGCTCAGATGAACAGCGTATACCTAGTGTTCTCGCTCTGATGATGTAGGAGTACCTAATACTCTCTTGTTCTCGCTTTGATTGCAAGCGAGTATTTGATACTTCGGTGATCTAATATCAACTTAGCCCTAGATAGTCTATGTGTCTTACTTGTTCTTATCTCACCATGTAGTTTTTGTAACTCTCGTAGCTCCCTCTCTCTCTCTCTCTCTCTCTCTCTCTCTGTCTATGTTTATGTGTGAGCCAGAGCATTCATAAAGCCACGATATCAACGATTGGTCTAGAATCACGCTCAAGTAGTCAAAGTAGTCGCTATACTTTACTTTATATACATACATATATGTATATATATATATGTACTAACCCTCCATTCTACATATGTCGGTTCTAATACACGCACCAGAGTTTTGATTCCGTTCACTCGCCGAACTTTTCGCTGTACTGTGCGTTGAAGATCCACTGTATAGTGTGTATAGTAAATACATGTACTTTCACCTTTCTGTCACCTAACCCCACCAGAAAAACCCACCAACCGAGATGCCCATCTCTGTCATAACTACACCTCTGTATCGGGTGCTTACCTCAATAGAAACTAAAACTTAGACTAGAAATTCCCCCCTGATTATCCATTCACCAAATATGCGTTATTAAACCGCAACCAAATGTCACTAACATCCTTCGTAAAGAACTAAGATTGTGGGACTCGACTTGCAAGATTCAGATTCAAATATCTAATCTATTTGTGTTTCTTATGCTCCTGCGAAACCCAATCCCCAATCCCCATACAGACACAGGCAACGAGCCCGAACAGGAAACGGAAGAGCCAGTTGATAATGGACGCACCCAGATCATTGTGTCCATAGCCAGGCCCCAGATCACGATTGTGCCCATTGGCGGATCTCTAACACTCAGCTGCAGCGGTCACATGCGATGGAACAACGTGAGTATCATACGCCAGAGAAAATTACCGTATAAAATATGAGTCTATAATTTTGAATTTTATTGCTGTTCCAGGATCCCGTGGTCGTCAGCTGGTACAAACAGAACAGCCATCTGCCCGAAGATTCCGAAGTGGAGGGAGGAGTTCTGCATCTGTATAACCTGCAGATCACCGACTCCGGCATCTATGTCTGCCATGCCGAGAATAACGAGACAATGCACGTATACCAGGACACCGTCTCCGTCACCGTATCACGTGAGTAAACCGCTTCCCAGAGTGGCACTGCCCCCTTGTTGCTAATCATTAACACTTCTCTGACACTGCGGCTCTACCTAAAGGATATGCCAAGGAAATGTTGGCTCGCTACGGTATCTAAGAATCCCCCCAATAATGCCCCAAAAATGCTCCAAGAATTCCCCATGAAATGCTTTAACTGACTTTCGGATTTTCCTTTTGCAGAGGAAGGCCAGCGCTCACCGGCCCAAATTGTGGACCTGCCCAACCATGTGACCTTTGAGGAGTACCAGCCGAACGAAATCAACTGCGAGGTGGAGGGCAATCCCACGCCCTCTGTGACCTGGACCCGCATCGATGGACAGGCCGATGCCCAGACGCGCACCGATGGCACCCGCTTAATCTTTGACTCTCCCCGCAAATCCGACGAGGGACGGTACCGCTGCCAAGCGGAGAACAGCCTCAATCGCGATGAGAAGTACGTACACGTCTACGTCCAGAGCAGTGCCCCGCCATCGCCGCCTCCGCGCGAACGCGTCTACATCCAGCCGGAGGAGTACAACGGAGTAGAGGGCGACACCTTCCGCTTGACCTGTCAGTCGACCAGCGGCGCCAACATGCACTACGAGTGGTCCCTCAATGGCTACCCCTTGGGCAGTCAGCGCAACATCATTGTCAGCGGCAATGTTCTCGAGGTGCGCGACTCCAGTGTCCGTGACTCCGGCACCTATACCTGTGGCGCCTACGATCTGCGCACCCACCGAAACTACACTGAAGATGCTCGCGTCTACATCGAGCGTCGCGATCTGCCCCCCACCGATGATAGGTGAGTTATCCTCATCTATTCTGATAACACGTTCTGATCCACAATCGGCTTCCTCATTGCAGTTCAAGTCCCATTATTGTGCGACTCCAAGAGCTGATCACCATCGAGCAGGGCCGAGACTATAGCATCACCTGCGAGGCCAGCGGCACTCCGTATCCCTCAATCAAGTGGACAAAGGTGCACGACCATCTGGCCACCAATGTTCATGTCAGCGGCAATGTGCTCAGCATCTACGATGCCCGCCCCGAGAACCGTGGCCCTTACTCCTGCATAGCCGAGAACATACACGGCTCCGATCAGTCCAGCACGAATATCGACATTGAACGTAAGTCTTAAGCAGGTCCATGTCAGGTCATATTCTGCAACCAGTAGGGGTCGGTGGGTCAAAGGTAGCCACAGTCCATGAGAAAGAGATCTGAAATTCTTCTCATTAATCGCACCCAAAAGGAAGCATTTTCGACCCAATAAAGTATATAGATTCGTGATCAGCATATAGCCATGTCTGTCTATTCGTCCGTCTATCCGTTTTGTTTGACGCCTTGTTCTCAGAGACTATAAGAGCTATAGTAACCAAATTTTGCAACCAGACTCCTCTGATATCACACTAAATCTACTTTGTTTTATGTTTATGAAACCGGGCACCGGGCTACCCTTGATCTTTGACCCTTGAGCTGTCCTAGCTGTTCTGAAAAAGTATTCTAGAGCTAACAATATCCTTTGCTCTGTCTCATCCTATCTTTATCTTCTGCCCCCCACATATTCCTTTAACCTTTTGTTGATTATTATTTAAAATACAATTCTAAACTAATGTGATTTTGACATGCAAGTGCACAAGAGTGGAGTTGGTAATAAGACAGGTCCGCACAGTCTGATCCTAATACTAATCGGTGCAACCACCATCATTTACTTGTTTGCAGCCCGGGAGCGGCCGAGCGTTAAGATCGAGTCACCATCCCTGCAGACCCACTCGGTCGGCTCCCAGGCGTCGCTCTATTGTCGCGCCAACGGCATACCAGAGCCCCAAGTGCAGTGGGTCCGCGTCGATGGCTCACCGCTCTCGCCGCGCCACAAGGAGATGGGACGCGGCTATGTTGTGTGAGTAGAGACATCTCCTCCTCCGTGGAAAAACCTTCAGAATTCATATTTTTTGTCTACTTCCTTCGACCCTATCCAATCCAACAGCATTGATGACATTCAAATTGCCGATGCCGGTGCATACGAGTGCAGGGCCGAGAATCAGGTCGGCGAGGCCTCTGGTACAGCCTCGTTGCGCGTGGTTGAGGCCCCATTGGTGATTGTTAAGCCCGACCAACAGGTCATACGTCTGACCGACGGCGACGAACTGAACCTGGAGTGCATGGCCAGTGGTTATCCCAATCCCAGTGTCCAGTGGAGCCCCAAGGGCCAGCAGCCCGAGACAGAGACCAGTCTCGGCGTGAACCGTGATCTTGGTAGCAACACGGCCTACCTGAAGATCTATCGCGTCAGCCTCACCGATGCTGGCATCTACACCTGCACGGGCGTCAATGAAGCCGGCAACGATGAGCGCAGTGTTCGAGTGGACATTCAGCCGAAACGCGGCGATATCAGTGATAGTAAGAGATCCAGAAATGAGACTTGGACGGACAATTCTTATAGCAAGCTCTCCTCCTATCTCTTAGATGATGGCGATGTGGATCATGGACCATACCAAATCGACTACCAGCCGCCACCAACCTCCCGACCAGGACACCCTCAGCGCTTCCCCACCAACATCGGCGAGAATGTCACCCTCACATGCGACCTTGGTCCCTATGTCACACGTTGGGTGCGCGTCGATGGCCGCCCCCTGCCCTCGAATGCCTACACCGAGCGCAACAGCCTGGTGATCATCTCTGTGCATGAGCAGAACCTCGGCCAGTACCGATGCAATGCGTACGACAACAGGGACGATGTGGTCACGTATGTGGTAAGGGAGCTGGTGCTGCTGCCACTGCCACAGATCACTTTTCAGCCGAAGATACCGCTGCGTGTCGATGCGGGCCAGAATGTGGAGATCTACTGTGAGGTGACCAATGCCCAGCCAGAGGATGTGCACTGGGCCACCGACAACAACCGACCACTGCCAGGGTAAGTGTCTTCCCAAAAACAGCCATAGGGGGATCTCAACATCCGTTACCTTGTTCATTGTTCATTGTTCATTGTGCATTAGCTCTGTGCGCATCGATGGCCAAATGCTGCGCTTCATCTCGATCGCTCCTGCCGACGCCGGCGGCTATCGCTGCACGGCCAGCAATTACTATGGCAACACCACCAAGACAGCCCAGGTGGTGGTCAATCCACCGACCGAGTATGAGCGAGTGCCAGAATCAGAGGTGCATCAGCGTCGAGAGGGCGAGAGCATCCAATTGCGCTGCAGCGCCACCATACACGGTGAAGAGCGCGGCAACCTCCAGGTAAGGGATCGGATCCACAGCGATACACCGCATGGGCACCTTCATGTACCACTTTGATGCAACCATTTTCCGTTGCAGTTTGATTGGTATCGCCAGGATGGACGCCCCTTACCGAATGGCGCCCGTCGTGACAGCCAGGTCCTGGTGCTGACAACGCTCCGGCCTCAGGATGCGGGTCGCTACATCTGCGAAGTTTACGATCGTGCAAGCGGGCAGCGTCTGCCTGGCACCGCCATCGATTTGCAAGTACACCGTGAGTAATCGCCCCCTGGGGTGCCCACTGTTGGGTCGGATACGGGACTCGGGACTCCGAAACTGGGCGGTGGGTCGGGTGGGTGTCGTTCCGACTGAACCGTGGCTCAGAGCCATGGGGAAACGGAGCAGCCCACGCCATGCCACCCTCCCCCCGAGCCGGAGGCCCACTCACACACAGCCAGAGTCAGATGTCCTGTCCGACAAATGCGATTAAGCAGCCAGCAAATATCTCTTATATCTCTCTCTCTGTCTCTCACCCATACACACACAAACAAACACACACACACAAAAACCCTACCATACAGCCCCCACCCCCCAGACACCCCTATAAAGCCTAGCCAGTGGGATTACTCCGATAAAACACTATATAAAATCGATCAATAGATTAGAGGTCTGTAACAGAATTGAACACAGAATGCATTCGCATTGAACATAATTGACTCATTCAGATCTTTAATGTATGTATGTATGTATATCCGACCCGGTATCGAACAGAACAAGAAGGAAATCCGAAAAACGAAAACGAAAATAATATGGAATCAAAAGATCAGAAGAAGATGAAGATGAAGAAGAAATTAATGTTAAGGATTTTGGGCTTTGTGGGCGTTTGAGCAGGTTTGATTTTCGTTTGCTGATTTTACTAATTCTCCGCAACCACCCCACTCCGTTAAAATACTCTCTCGTAAATACTATATATATATACATATATATTCTATAAAAACTACCCATCAATGTAATCGTATATGTTAAACGTAAACATTCAACCGAAAGCCAACTGAAGGAGTACCCAAAAACTACAAAGCGGTAAACGAACACACTCTGTAAATACGCAAAAATTTGGTGAGGTACCAAGGGCACACTCTGTATATAACAAATCAAATCAAAATCAGAACCACTCAATCAATCAATCAGTCAGTCAATCATTGCAAATACAACACATATAAAACGATAGTCCCTCCCCCACCCACACACTATGTCTCCCTCTCTCGCTCTCTGGTGATGGAGCCATACGGATATTGGCGCTCACTGCATGCAAAGCCGATATTTAAATTCTGAAATATTCCAAATTGTTTTTGTTGAAATACAAATAATATTAAGTTCAGCCAAAAACCAATCTATGTACACACACACACACACAAACACACACAAAACAACTATGTATATATATATATATATAGACACACACTCTTGCCACTTGATAAATCTTAAGCTTACCAGAATGGCTGCCAAGAAAACACAACTTCTAATACGATACCATAACTCTTAAGCCAACACAAACCCCCCACTAAAAATGCGAAATAAAAACATAATATTAACATAAAACAAAAATATATATAACTACTTGCACAGCTGAAATTGTGTAAGGCAAACCAACAACAAACAAAAGCTTGTAACATATTATTTTTATTTCACTCACTCAATGCCCTTGCAGAGGCCAAAGTATACATATGTACTTTGCATACTGTATATGTAAATGCTCAATCTACTGCCCCCCTCAGTTGGTCTGCGTCTCTCCTTGGGGATCCGAAAAATATGAACAGGGAATTTCACCCTCACTGGCAATCCCCAACGCCGTACAGCTCCCAAGGACGGCACAAAACTACCTTTCCATGAATTGAATCCATTCAATAGTGATTTCCATAATCTCACTCATTCGATCTGTCTTTGGCGAACACCCCTCTAGAGCAACTTATTTTTAATAGCGAACATAAGGCTCCAATAACCCATGGAAACCAGTAGATAGCTCTGCAAGAGCATTTTAAGTCTCGGAATACCGTGGCTAGACGTTTATTTCTGATTGATTAACATTTGAATCTGGTTTTTGGTGTGGGTTGTATCATCGGATGTCGTCACTTCCACTCTGGATATCCTGTGGCCCCCTTGGTGAAGGTCTCTCTTTATTTACCCTAATATATTATAATTTTTTAATGGTGTATCGGTTGTCATTTGTTTGTTTGTGTTTTTTGTGTATTAATTTATGTTAATTTATTGTAAATGATCAAAGCACTGCACACACTCTATATCTTTCTCTTTCCTTGTCTTTCTTTTCCCCAATCTTTATAGCCTCATCCTTATTTCCTCAATCCATATATAAACATTTTGCTCTCTCTCTCTTTTTCTCTCTCTCTGTTCTATCAAAGGTTATCGAACATATATATAGATGATGTATCTCATACAACGAATACATTTCTAATGTGGGAATATACCCAATCTCTTGGGTGTCGTGCCAAGACTTCTATCTCATAGTGAGACGTTCGAGATGTGCCATGTGCCATGTGCCACGCTTACACTCTCATGAATCAAAATCGTTAAAATCCCGACTAATATACGTCATCTATGTGTTCTATAATCTTCGGTTTTATGTATCTATCCATGATCAGACTTTTGCTCTCTCTTTATTTTCTACACTCGTTCTATCATCACAGTAGTTGCACCTGCACAACCAGAATATAAAAACAATATACAAAAAAATTACGATAAAAATCAAAATCGAAAAAGCACAAAAAATCAATTGTAAATAATAACGACTAATATCGCCAGAGGTTTATTGTCTTTAGATACATTTAGTTAAAATCAGTCAAACAGCCAGAGAAAATAAAAAGTATTTTGAATGCAGGGCAGAGATAAATACAAGTATTCCTTAGCGTAGAAGATCTCTCGAATGTCGTCGGGCAAGAAATGGAACACTTTTGATTAATTTCATATTTATTTCTCTTTCTCTCTCTCTCACACACGCTTTCTCTCTCTCTCTCTCTCCCACTTTCTTACATGTGCGCTTGCTAAAAAAAACAAAAAAAAAAAACTTTTACATTTACCTTTGACCTAAAAATGATCTTTATGATATATGATATGTGCGCTTTTGCTGATCCTATGAAACAAAACACACACAAACAAAACACAAACAAATTTTATGGTATGGTATGGCATGCAACTGCAACAATCAATCGAATCAATCGTATCTATCAATCAACTGCTACAACTCTACAACCCATAGGAGCCCCATATCAATACAAGGTTGGGCAGAGTCTGAAAGACATGCCCTGCGTGGTTTTCTATATATGTGCTGCAGGTGTGTTACCGCTACCGCCGCCCTATCACATCTAATCGATGAAAAAAGAACAGTCCTCCATTATTATTTTTGTATTTTGTATTTTTATTTTTACTTTTTATATTTTTTTGCCTTTATTTTTTATTTTTCTGTTTGTTTTATTTCAATTTATATTGTATTATTAATCCAAAATGATCTATCAATCTGTATTACGTACTGCCTAACCTAGAGCCATAGAAGTTTTATAAAAAAAAATTAATACCAAAAACCAATCGTTTGAAGATACTTCCATGACAGTTACCCTGCTCCCCCCATGACCACTCCTGCACTTACGAGTAGTTCGATAGCGATAGCCGATCACACCCATCCCTGGTCAATGGCCGATAACAATTTAGAGCATGCATGGCTTACGATAAATGTGGTACCTACCTTCTAGTTTGTAGGCTAGTGGGTGTACTCCCAAGTACATATATATACATATGATCGGTGCGAGTCGGTGCGTACTAACATCCATGGGCTTCGAGGCGGCTGCATACATTGCTAATCGTTTATTTCTATGCCTTTCGCAATGGAATATCCCTCAAATACAAACCAAAATAAATCGATAAATATCTATAACTGTCGATAAAAATAAAAAATGCCCTAAAACCGCGCCATCACAGACTTCAAGAGCAGCAAGGTGTCATCCATCAAGCCGCTAGCTCCTGGGGGAACCATCCGTCCCCCCATCATCTCGTACGCGTGTCAGCCGAGCGACTTCAAATGCGTCTCGCATCCGCACACTTGCATCAAAGCGGGCATGGTGTGCGACGGCATCTACGACTGCCTGGACCACTCGGACGAGTTCAACTGCATAGCAACAGGCGGCAAGCCAGGGAAGTCATCATCGAGCTCAGGATCAGGATCTGGAACGGGATCAGGATCGGGATCGGGACCAGGCAGCTTTAAGCGCTGGAAGAAAAACCAGAAGATGGACAAGGAAAAGCAGCATCATCTAATTGAAGGACGACGGCTGCAGAAGCGTCATCTGGCTTTGAGGAGGAGCTTCGGTTGGTCCAAAGTCTTCATTTTCTCCTATATCTTTACCCATTCCCCACCCTCATTTCCTCTACTACTACTCCTACTTGCCTGTCAATCCCCGTCTGAGTATCCCCTGACTATCTTCTGGCTGCCTAACAACTCTCTGTTTGTGGGTGCACAAAACTTGCACTCAACGTTTGGACATGGATTCGGATTCAAGTTAAGATTCTGATTGAGCACCGACCCTCAACAGCACCACAGCAACAATACGCAGCAAAAAGCAGAACTGGCACGCACTCGCAATGGGTTTCTAGAGGCTAAAGATACATATAACAATAACCTATCGATAACAAATCGATTGCAGAATATTTAAACTTTTGCAGCTTTCAAGGACACTACAAATCTAACAGGTTCCGAGTTCGTCCTAACAAGTGGTATACATCGGTTGAGCACAATCGATTCTTATGTTTTGCTGTCATCGATTAATTTGCATGTGGCTGGCCGATAAGGGTTACTGTTACTAACACCACACACACACTTCCGAAAAGATACAAATAGAGCTTCCTGAATAACAATGTGAATAGAAATACGAAATTATTGTAAATAATACACCATACACACACGCAAACATACACATTAGACACATTCGAACAACGATAATTAAGCAATCGACATTTGTAGAATTAATTAAAAACCTGAATGTATCTATGTATCTGTATCTCGTATTTTTGTGACCACCAAAGAACCAGAAAACATGTGCGAAATTTTAATAGTAACACAATTCAAAATTAGAATTTGAGTATTCGATCAAAATGTATTCCGATAAACAACAATCCGACTATTCAATATACATATCTATCGATCTATCCCATCAGTAACCTCCCACATATGTATTCGTATTCTGTGTGATTCGATCCGTAGCAGTATTCGAGTAATCGTAGCTCTCTCTGTACACATAATAGTCCACTATCCATCACAACACCACACTCCACCTAGTCCCCTCTCTGTTGCTCTGTCTCTCTCTCTATATATATACTTACATATATGTATATGTATTTGTAAACCATATCTCTGTATTGTCTAACTAGGAAGCCAAATTCCAAAAAACGAAACGACTAAAACAAAGCAAAGTACAATATGAATCGAACGATGGAATCAATGGAATGTGATTATCGAACGATTGAACGAACCATGACAACCGATGCATGTCTGATCGTTATTGAATATCGATATTTATCCAAATTTTAACGAACAATGAAATCGATTAATCTGCTTAGTGATTATTTAATTAAATCAATCAATAAATAACATTCCCGTGGACTACACATAGACGGATCGTTCGATAATTATCGTTTACTTTACTGTTTGAACCGCCATTTTCTTGACATGTAAATTTTGCTAACTGTTTTATCTCTCTCTCTCTCTCTGTGTATTTTTTTACCCATTCTTATTTCCATTTTCAACGAATACACAAACAAATACACCAATACACTCACACACACACACACTTGTACACACACACATACTTGCACCATTGCACATCCTTTTGTGAATTGTCGCTGAAATTGTGAACGTTACACGCCGACCGAATCGATCTACCGATCCCGATCTGGTTGTTGTCCTTGTCCTTGTGCTGTCTCCGTATTGGTGTCTCTCTCCGTGGGCACGCTGCAGTGGGTCATCCAGTGGCTCCAGCCACGCCCCCGCCGGCTCCGTACCGTCCCGCCTACCTGCCACCGGCCACAACGCCCGGCCGTCCGCGAGACTACAGCCTAAAACTGGATCAGCAATCATCGAATCTGCGAACGGGTGAGTCCACCGAAGTGGAGTGCTACTCCTCGGACAACAGCTACACGGATGTTGTGTGGGAGCGGGCCGACAACCAGCCGCTCAGCCCCAACGTTCAGGTGAGCATCACATCAATGGATCTATGATCTTTCTGTAGTTTATAATCCCTGACTTACCCTTGCAGCAAGTCGGGAACCGCCTGGTGATAGCTGATGTAACTGCTGCCGATGCTGGTCAATATGTGTGCAAATGCCGGACGGATGAGGGCGATCTGTATACTACCAGCTACGAGCTGACCATCGAACAACAGCCCCACGAGCTCAAGCGCTCCAAAATTGTCCACTCTAAGGTGGGAGCCGACGCCAAGCTTCGGTGTGGAGCGGATACTAGCCGCCAGCCTAGCTACCGCTGGTCCCGGCAGTACGGACAGCTCCAGCCAGGACGTTCTCTGCTAGGGGTAAGTTCAGCCAGCACCCATCACTCTCCATCTCCTAACACTCGCTCTCTCTATCTATCTCTCTCTCTCTCTCTCTCTCTCTTAGGAACAACTCTCTCTGGAGGATCTGCAAGCTAACGATGCTGGCACCTACATCTGCACGGCCGTGTACGGTGATGGAGAGTCTGTGGACTATCCCAGCATTCTGGTGGTAACCGGAGCCATTCCGCACTTCCATCAGGCACCGCGGAGCTACATGAGCTTCCCCACGCTGCCAGACTCCTCGTTCAAGCTCAACTTTGAGATCACCTTCCGGCCGGAGGGCGATGACGGACTGCTTCTGTTTAACGGACAGACGCGCGGCACTGGCGACTACATAGCCCTCTCGCTGAAGGACCGCTACGCAGAGTTCCGCTTCGATTTCGGAGGCAAGCCGATGCTCATTCGAGCCGAGGAGCCATTGGAGCTGAACGAGTGGCACACGGTGCGCGTGCACCGCTCTAGGCGGGACGGTTACATGCAGGTGGATGAACAGCACCCAGTGGCCTTCCCCACACTGTCGCAGGTCCCACCGCTGGATCTCATCGAAGACCTATACATCGGTGGCGTTCCCAGCTGGGATCTGCTGCCCGCGGACGCGGTCACCCAGCAGACGGGCCTCGTTGGCTGCATCAGCCGCCTGACCCTGCAGGGCCGCACCGTCGAGCTAATGCGCGAGGCCAAGTTCAAGGAGGGCATCACCAGCTGCCAACCGTGTGCCCAGAGTCCCTGTTCCAACGGCGGCATCTGTCTGGAGAGCCAGACGGAGGTGGCCTACTCCTGCGTCTGCCAGCCTGGCTGGACCGGCCGCAACTGTGCCGTTTCCGGCACTCAGTGCACCCCGGGCGTCTGTGGAGCCGGACGCTGCGAGAATACCGACCTTGACATGGAGTGCTTGTGCCCCCTGAACCGCACCGGGGACAGATGCCAGTACATCGAGCACCTCAACGAGCAGAGCCTCAACTTTAAGCGGAACAGCTATGCAGCTTACGGGTGAGTGATCCGCCAGCTTTGGGATCTAAACCAATACTTATGCCACTCGCCCTCTTAATATATATAGAACTCCTCGTGTCACACGTGTGAACATCACTTTGTCCGTGCGGCCCTCAAGCCTACGCGACTCGGTGCTCCTCTATGCGGCAGAGTCGAAGCTCCCCAGCGGCGACTATCTGGCACTGGTGCTGCGAGATGGCCATGTAGAGCTGCTGATCAATACGGCGGCACGATTGCGTCCAGTCGTTGTGCGCTCTGTAGAGCCCCTGCCCCTGCACCGATGGACGCGCATTGAGGTACTGCGTCGCCAGGGCGAGAGCGTACTGCGAGTGGGCGAGAGCCAAGAGCAGCGAGCCAAGGCCTCGGGAGCAGCGCGCACATTGTCGCTAAAGACGCCCCTGTATGTGGGCGGCTACGATCGGGCCTCGGTGAAGATAAACCGAGACGTGAACATCACGGATGGCTTCGATGGGTGCATTTCGGGGCTGTACGACTCGCAACGGTCCATTCAGCTGCTGGCAGACATCAAGGATGCGGCCAATATCCAGAATTGCGGCGAACTCAATGAGATCGGGGGCGGAGACGGCGGAGACCGTGAGGCTGAGAGTGACAGCGAGGTGCCAGTGGCTCCCGCTGTGGTCCCATCAGCTCCAATGCCAGATGCCACCAGCGAGCAGGAGGAGCAATTGCAGCCCTACAACGTGGCTCCTTGTGCGAGCGATCCCTGCGAAAACGGTGGCAGCTGCATCGAAGTGGAGAACCAAGCGATCTGCTCCTGCCCCCTGGGCTACAGCGGCAAGCATTGCCAAGAACGTAAGTTGGAAGATCAACTCCTCACCATTCCGTATTTTGAATTCCATATCTGATCTTTGATCTCTATTCCCCACTCAAAAGACATCCAAGTGGGCTTCAATGCCTCGTTCCGAGGTCATGGTTACCTGGAAATCAATCGCACTCAATTCGATCCCGCCGTGGAGCAGCTGTTCACCTCCGCCGCCATGGTCTTCTCCACCAGCAAACCGAATGGGCTGCTGCTCTGGTGGGGACAGGTGGCCGGCGAGGAGTATGTAGGTCAGGACTTTATCGCCCTGGCCGTTGTAGATGGCTACGTGGAGTACTCGCTGCGTTTGAACGGTGAGGAGACGGTGATCAAGAACAGCGACACCCGCGTGGACGATGGCCAGCGGCATATTGTGCTTGTGAAGCGAGTGGAAAACACGGCCATTCTTGAGGTCGATCGCATATCGCATTCGGGTGAGACCCGACCTACCGGCAAGAAGGAGATGAAACTGCCGGGCAATGTGTTCATAGGTAAGCCGTAAGCCCTAATCCATAAAGGTTAAAGGTCGACCAATTCTTTCCATTCCCATTGCAGGTGGCATTCCGGACATTTCGCAATTCACGGGCGGACGTCACATGCACAACTTTGTCGGCTGCATCGTGGTGGTTGAGGGCGATTCCGTGGGCCAGATCAATTTGGGCCAAGCCGCCGTCAATGCAGTCAATGTGGACACCTGTCCAGTGTAAGTATACCATGGCCTATAATAAAACCCTGTAAATACCCCCTAGATATACTTAAATTAACTTAAACATACAAATACCACACTCGGCCCTAGTGTTTGGAATCCCTCGAGCCTCGTCTATCACGAGTTCGACGCCAGCGATCCGAGCTTCTTCGATGAGCTGGATCAGCCACCGCCAGTGCACATCTTCTATCCGCGGCCTAATCTCAGCCAGCTGCCATCAAATTCGGCGCACACCTATCGATACTCGTATGTGTTATCGTTGCCGCTGGCAGCTATAATTCTGTGTCTGCTGCCGGCCCCAAGCTAAGCTTCGAACCAAAAAAGCTGTTTTAGTTTAGACCAAAAAGTAGAAGTAGAATCGAAATAGTAATCGATGGTGTAATGGTCTATCGATTGCCGGTACAGGGAGTGTAACCCCAATATCTAAAAATTATCTGAAGAGTTTTACAATTGAAATTATCGTGCCATATCATTAAAAAATATCATGTTATATTATACAAAGTATATCATATATCACCCACATATATAAACTATAATACTATATAGATAATCGATAAACGATAAACGACTACGAAGAATCCTAAAGGATACGATGGAACTTTTTTTTGGTTTTTTTTTTAGACATGTAGGTAACTCCAAATGGAATACACCTACTATACATACATATATGTATTTAGTACAAGTATTGTTGAAAAACTATTCCTTCTAGTTCGATTGTTCTCGTTTTAAAGCCAAGCTCAGGGCACACACACACCTACCACACTCTACAATACTACTAATCGTAGCCTATATCTTAATATATACCGATAAATTACGGAATATACATATATCATATAGGCAATGCAAGAGATAGATAGATAGGAAGTCATAAATATTATACAACATATATATATGTACTACTTACCAGAATTACGGATCCTACTACTATCAACTACTAATCCAATCCGATAATTAGGACTCAATATAGTCGAATTAGGAACTGCTTTGTGACCATAGCTATAAAAAATATACTAAATAAAAGGCATACGCAATGCTGCAATGCTGCAAATACAATGCGTTTCAGCACTGTAAAACACAATTCCAATAAAGGAACAGATGGTATTATATGCCATCGTATTTAAGCACACATGCAGTTCTGAAACGCACTATACAAACCTACCTACACACAATACATTAGATAAAATATTGAATAAGTATGAAATAACAGGTTGAGGCTTGATGAGGCTTTTACCCTGTTCCAACGATCCTCAAATATCCCCTCTTTTATAACTGGTACAGAAAATCGATCCGCATAGCCAATAAAACAGGGTTGCAAGACTCTAAGCCCCTAGTTCGATAATAGTCGACTATTTATCGTGCTTGTTTTAATTATTTTTCATTTTTATCTATTAGTTATCGATCACTTTTGGTCTATTGAAAAAATTTTAAAAAGTTTAAAATGGATTTTTAACTATAAAACAGTCCCTTGTTTGTGTTTCATTCACTTATCGAATAATTATCGTTGTTTCTAAAATTTATTTTCATTTGATTTACTTTATTATTATATTCTTTTTTGTTTCATTGTTTCGTCTTTTAGTAACGATGAGTCCTTGGGAGGCACCGAACCGCCAGTTGTCTAAGGGATATGCCCACACAACACGCAAACCAGCAACCGAAATTAGCTTTTTAATTAATTAACAAACAAAAAGAACCCCAACTTTTTAATTGTATATCGTACACATTTGTACGTCGAAGAGAAATAACAATTACGATATGTTCTGTGTTTGTCGAGACCCAAAACTACGATTGCTTCTTCGATCCTTAAGTCTAAGTTAAAGATTTTTGCAAGAAAAGAAAAAAGAATGAAAAAAAAACCAAAACAGCCATATGAAGAAGTGAGACGACACGAGAACCGAAACGAAACAGAAACAGAAACAATAATAACAATAATATATAAAGTTTAAGGCCTAACTAACTCTACAAAAAAGGAAAAACCGCGTACTAGCCAAGAGAAAACCAGAAAAACTTCTGAAAAATACTGCAAAAGAACCGAAAGAACATGCAACAAGCAACAGAAAGAGTAATTCTCAATAGCAGAAGCATTTTAATTATTATAATGATAGTTTATATTTTACTATTATGAAGTATGTTTTTTTTCCTGTGTAAAACCCCAGTGTAAAATGTTTTGAATATACATTCGATGGAAAAATGGAATTGGAAATTCGTGAAATAAATATTTGCAGCCAGCCCCCATCATACATTTATCATATACTGAATACTAAATAATGATAGTGCCACAACACCCACTATGCGGATGCATGTAAAAACTAACTAAAAACACAGCGGGAGTGGAAGAGCGCATAAGAAACATATGTATATGTATGTATGTATATTAAAAATCGAAATCCATAATAATAAGAAATGTGTTTTTCTTTTCAAAAGGTTTTTGGAGTGGTTGCATAGAGTACTGGAGGAAGATTTTATATTTTTTTTTTTTTGCAATAACCTGTACTAAATCATCATACCCCTTCCGCTAAAGCGTATGAAAACAACAATAATTTGGCACGTGTTGGGCGGTGGAACGGTGTGGGGTGGGTCGCAGGAAACAGGAATCCAACCAACTAGTGGGAGGATCCGACCCGATCGATACTCCGCTCACTGCAGGCAGACGCGCGCAGCTTCCCAATCGGTGCGTCGGCTCTGCTCTGCTCTGCACTCGGACTTGCCCAACCCGACCGGCTGCCGGCTGCTGCCGTTCGTCTCCGAGGCACACACACTCTACTTCGTGCCGTCAAGCAGTTCGGACGTGTCGGGTGCGAGAGAAGTGTGGAGCAAGACTGCTTTTGCTTTTGGCGCCTTCCCAAATCGTGTTTACTTTTCCCCTTTCGAAAGCCTACTGCTACCGTGAGTGTAAATTGGTTTTCCCATCAGAGCCAGGTTTTATTTTGTTGTTATTTTTTTGTTTGTTTGTTGGTAATACAATTAACAGTAACGAATGCAAGTTCCGACCAGAGAAAAAAAGAGGGAGCAGAATGTAGTGAAAAATCATAGAGGAAATTCTCAAAATAAATCGTTGAGTGAGAAAAAAGTGCGTGTGCCAAGAGATTGTTTATTTTTAAAACGGTCCAAAACGTAGAACGGCAACCGGCAAAATAAAAAATACACAAAAAAAAAACAAGTCACAACATATAATAACAATAAATTATATTCACATCATTCATTCGATAAACCAACGGCAAACGGCAGACGACAAACAGAGAAAGACGAAACACCAAAGAGTAGCGCGAATCCAATCGATCGGTCGCCAATAGATCATCGGATCAGTTCAGATCCTAGCATCTGATCAGCGGATGTGCCTAAAGATCAACAGACCCACATAAAATTCGAATTTACCCCCAAAAACAAAACAAAAACCAAATTGCGGTTCAGTGTGTGTTTTTGTAAAGGCTTTAAAAATGCCATAAAATCTTTAATAGGTTTATTTTATTTACGAGTATTTGGTATTTGGGTTGCCTTTCTTTCGACGTCTTTCGTCTTCTGTGGGAAAAAATGGCAAGAATGCCCTCAAAAGTGATCAAAATCTAATCAAAATATTTACCGTTTGACTGCTGATTCTCAAATTCGCCCTTCGCAATCGGACCGCCTCCGCCTCCCTTCTCCAATTGCACAGGTGAGTCGCGTCTTTTTAACGGTATATTGACTGCCTGCCTCGCTTTGCAAGTAGCTCGAAAGTAGTTCATCTGGTCAGCGCTGTCCATAAATGTCAGAACCCCATCGCCATATCGATCGATTCCAGTTGACAACTCTCCTCCACCCCCTTCGCCTCCTCCTGTCGCAGCATCGATGGTCATGTGGTTATGTCCTTTTTTGGGTGGGCGGCTCACCAGTTCGTTGGCGACTGGCCACTGTCCCCACCAGTCGCCAATCGCCGTTACTTTTGTGGGTCATCGAACAAGTGTTGCACGTTGCACATCGGACTTTAGCTGGGACACAAACCTCCTCCTCCAATGGGAAAGCTGCCATCCAGCTGTTGTTGTTTTTGTTGAGTTGGGTGCAGTATGTAGGGTATGTGGGGAGTATGGGATAGGGTTAGGTCTCATCATCCTTTATGTCCCCCACCCAACTTGTTGATGGCACTAATGAACTGTCTACAAGAATAGAAACAAGAAAGAGGCAGAGAGAGAGAGAGAGAGAGCATAACTAGTTGTTTGGCGAGAGACACGCACATTCTTTTATGCAACAGGCAACGAGAATAAGATAAAAAGGTATGTCAAACAGAAAGGTAAGCCCGTTCCACTAGCAGCACAGTCCCATTCGTAAATGATACGAGTGGTGTTTCCATTGAGATTTTCCATTTTCCATTTAATTGAAAAAAAAACTGACAATTTCTAAAATATTTTTCCGAAAAATTGAATTTTTGGGATTGTCCAATATTTAAATATCATCTGATTGCATTGATTTCATAAATACCAGAATCGCTTGTGTCGATTTATTCGTAGAGAATGATGTCCGTTTGCTTATGAGAAATTTGAACAGCGAATAAACGTCATTTCCCATGATTCGACGAATGTCCTATGCAAAAGAGAGAGAGAGATAGAGAGTGACACCACGAACCTTACCTTTTCTGGGAATTTCACTTGAGAAAGCCGAACCGGACCCGAGATCGCAATCCCAGAGAGCGAGAACATGGCTCGCTCTTTCCTGCTAACAATAAATCAAAAGGCAGAAAAATTTAAGGGAAAGGAAAAGCCCAGAGACCAGAGCCATAATAAAAATCAAGGCAAGTGTCGTCTGAGACGTCCGTCGTTCCCTCATTCTCATTCTGCTGCAAAACCGAAAAGGGAATTGGAAATGAGAATGAGAATGGAAATGGGAATGGGAGAATAGTGGGCACTGGGCAGAAGAGGGCTCTGTCCCTGGCCCTGGGCATCTCTTTTGTTATTCCTGCTTCTCATTCTCTTTCCTGCCTGTTGATGGGATTTCATTATTACTTTCGATTGTTGTGCCCCGGACCCATGGATGCTGTGTGCGCCCATTGAGACCAGATTCCTTGGTCTTCTCGGTGTTATTCGTTTTTTATTCATCGAAAATGCATACAAACAAAAAGGTCTCTGGGTCCAAACAATAATAAACACACAACGAGGGAGAGCAAGAGCAGCATCGTCATCATCATCATCGGCATCAGCATCGTGGCAGTCGAAGTCGTAGTCGCAATCCCATCCTCAATCCTCATCGACATCATAGTCATCTTATGGGAGAGCTCCTCCTTTGGACTTCTTTAATCGCATAAGCAGATAGAACGAGAATCAGAATCAGGGCCCAAACCGGTGTCCAGGGCCACACACTGTTGGGTAGAAAGGAAGAAAAATAAATAAAGCGATAAATGGAAAATAAATTTCAACAAAAATTGCTTTTCAAGTGGTTCTCCTCCACGAAACAGATCTATCATTCGTTTCCTCTTGAAACTGGCATCTCCGTTGTGCTGCTACCGACTTGAAATTAAATGACCTGTACTTGGAATGACCCATGAAATCAGGGCTAAAACTATATAAATATCCACAATTTTCTGATCTGTTAATTAAGCAACTTGGAATACAGGTTGATTTTGCCCATCTAAAACATGTATAAAACAAATCTTTAATTTACTCTACATACGAAATATGAAATACGAAATCATTTCTTTAGATCTTTCAATTTTCTATGGGGGGAATTTCTCATGGCCAAAGCAATCGTATCGATTCTCTCGCACACCATTAATAATGATCCACTGATCCAGTTTTCCCCCAGATGACCCCCTCTATCATTTCCATAATGAGGAAAACAGAAAATGCATCACAAAATTAGACATTGACACCTTTTTCTCATGCGAAAGATCCATTGACTTTTCCCCCCACAGATTCCAAACTCCGATTCCGATTCGTGTTTTTCTGCTTTTTGGAACCGTAAAAACGGCGCATAAAAATCATTTCACGCTACGGCTACACGGTAGATATAGAGGGCCCAAAAAAACAAAACAAAAATTATGATTAATGTTGAAAACATAAATTGGATTTGATTTCTGTTTGCTCGCAGCCTTGCTGCTGCTGCCTTCTTGAGGCCTCCGTTGTGTCGCTCTTTTTTTCGGTTTCGTCGGTGCTTGGTGTTTTTTTCTTTTTTTTTTTTGCGCGCGCTAGGTAGCCGCTGCCGCTACTGCTGCCACCGTCTGTTCATTAGCACAGACTAATCATTGGAGCCACAAGAGAGCCAGAATCGGAGTCTGTTGCTGTGGCTGTTGGTGTTGCCGTTGCTGCTGCCCCACGGCAGCGCGCGGCCGAGAGAGTGCAGAGTGGCAGAGGGAGAGGCAGAGCTGCCCAAAGGTGGCAATCAACATGAATGAATGAATGAATGGGCCACGGAATGGGCTCTCGATCTGTGAATGAGCCTCAGATTCAGAGACAGAGAGTCTGAATGGCAGAGAGCTCTGAGCACTCGAGTTGGGTTCGAGTTTCGTTTCTTTTTGGGTTTTTTGTGTACGTCTTTCCTTCTTTCTTTCTTGGGCGGAAGTGTAATTGCAGGCTTGGATTGGGATTGGGATTGGTCCGGATTCAGAATGAAGACTGGGACTGGTCCTCCCCGTCTTACCAAATTAATCTGAATGGCGGCGGCGGCGCCTTTGCGTAGCCTCAAATTAGCACAGAAAGTAGGTGGGCGAGAGGAGGGGACAGCACAAAACGGAAGCGCATTACGACGTAATGTGATCGCATGAGCATGAATAGTCGTGCCACGCCCCCAGGTTCCAGTCGCAGTCCTGAAAAAAGCGTAGACTCCATTGTTTATTAAGCCGAAGGTAAAGTATCTCTCGTTCGGAAATACCAAAAGTGTTTGGCAGCCCTGACTTTCTACATAACATATCATATCCTGGAACAGATCACGGTCTCTTTTCCGCTATTTTCTTTTTCCATGGCTTATTAAGCAGAAGAAAATGTGTCACTTTATGCACTGCTAAATTAGAGCACTACCTGACCTACTCTTCAACCAGTCTTGAAAGGGCTGCCTTACCTTCTGTCTGAGCACTCTCTGTGCACTGACGCACTGCCTTACCTCCCGTTTAACATGCCCTGCGTATAAATCCAAATGAGAGTGGGAGTGGAAGAGCTGTATGTCGGTAGCACGAAGAGATCTTCCCGTCTTATCGCACCGAGGACATCAGTAACAGAAACAGCAGCGATGGAGGAGGAGGAGAAACAGACAAAGAGGGTAAATGTTCCCCGCGTACCGTACCGTTCCGATCCGATCCAAGCCGCACGTCCCTTATCAGCCAGACATCGGCGGGCAGAAAGACAACAACAAGAACATCAAGAAAAGGTGGAGGAGGAGGAGGAATAATAAGCAACGACGACAGCAATCAGAGCGCTTTTGCGTCTGCGCAAGAGACAGACAGAGAGAAAAGAGGAAGGACAGGACAGCAGTAGCCGGACAGAGAGGCAGAGGCAGACAACGAGACAGACAGGAAGTGAGCTATTTGCACTCCCAAAACTCAAAACAAGTCATAATTTTCGACAATGGGCCGCAACGCTCTGTTACGTGGAATTTCAGTCTTCTTCTGTTCTTCTCCGCTTCTTTTGTCTCTTTGATAAAGTGGCTCGCTCGTCTCTGTCGCCCCGAAAGCATTTAATAAGCGACAATTTAGCGCTGAAGTTTGACATTGACACAGGTAGAGAAGGAACCGACAGACAGACAGTCAAACGGAGACACGGAATGGAATGGCTTAGGTAGGACTCTGGACAAGTGTTCACAGAACTGTGAAGATACCAGAGAGAGAGAGAGGGAAGAGAAGGAAGGTGAAAATGGAAATGAAAATGTGAAATTTCATTGTGCGTGCGGATGTTACACATATGTACATACATATGTATCTGTGAATCTGAGGATAGGTCAAGTCATTGAAAGCAATTCGAAACGATTCATTCCGGATCAGCAGTCTGAATGGGATTCCGGAAAGAGAAATGCGGATAATCTTGGAATATTGGATAATAATGTTCCTTAATTCTAATCTCAGCTGGAAACTACAATAAACAACATACAGCTGTGTTCATGGAAATAGCAGTGCTGAGCGTCACCTCCTTCAAACTCGTTTTAGAGATATTTCTAGTCTTCCAAATTAATCAAATGATATAATCTTCTTGTTTTTCATTACTTTAGACAATTTACCCATGAAATCTGCTGTTCACTGAATAGTACCCTGATCAGCCCATAGTGTTTTTTCGCTGTAACACAGGCCAGTCCATATGCGTTTTTGCAAACTTGAGTCGTGTTCCTATGTGTTCTCAAAAACCAAACGCGTAGCTTTCTTGGACTTCTTGCATTTAAATAATGTGTGATTAGTCATCTATTAACTGTCACATAGCTGACATAACGAAATAAATTTGCTTTCATATTTTTTGAAGGTCCTGTAGGCACGGTCGGGCTGTATTGCTCACTTTGACCAACCTGTGAAAGCGTCGTTTTTCGCATAGCAACTCGATTTTCAGTCTCATTTTTATAGTTATTTGGCTTAAATACAATAGTGAGAGTCTAAAACAGCTTAGTTTTCAATCCCTTTAAGCCTCCTGCCCTTAGTTTTTAGTCAAATTAGTAGGTCTCCTCTTCTTAACCAAGCAATGATTTCTTTTATGCTCCAAAAAAAAAGTACCGCTAAGTCCGAAATTTTCTGTTATCAAAATATTCAATAAGTAAATAAAGCTCACTGATGGTGACATTTTAAAATTTTTTTGTTTGGTTTTTAATTTAAAAAATAATATTTTATATGCTATTTCAGTGAACAGCAGATTTCATGGGTAATTGTCTAAAGTAATGAAAAACACGAAGATGGAATGCAAATGTAACGAAATTTCTTAAGGATTATAATGCTTACATTCCAGGCTTTATAAAAAAGTACAATTTTTATCAATTTAGAAGACTAGAAATATCTCTAAAACGAGTTTGAAGGAGGTGACGTGCAGCACTGCTATTTCCATGAACACAGCTGTATGTACATTCATATGTACATATGTATGTATGTTTGTGTGGTATGTACATACATACATACAAGGACTCTTCGCGATTTGTTATATGAAGTTTTGAAGTACATAATTCTGGGGAAATTTAAATTAAATAATGATCTAGAGATCTCGCAGTAAAACATTCTTCGGCTAATACTTCTTTGATCTCTCTATAAACACACACAAACACCTGTTTGAGGCAGTTTTTAATTAGAAACCTGAAGATGGGGGGTGCGGTACAGTACTACAGTACGCGATACCCACTGGGTGCCTGGGGCACCTGAGGGCCTGATGATGTATTAATTTCCCACAAGCACTGTGAAAATATTGAATAATCGAAGAATCGAATGCCTTGATTTCCGACTAACTAACCAACTAAGCATTCAATTCCGATCACTGAATGGACAGAGGAGAAAGAGGAGAGATAGGGGTCCAGGCCCAAGCCCAGGCCCAGCACGTAGCTGTCAGCGCGATGAAGGAATCGGTATATGTGTTTTTGTTGTTATTGGGGGAGCGGGGTGCCGCCAGCTGTGAATGGGGCTCGGTTCAGAACATTTGTGAACTCAATTAAAATAGCAGACGATCGGTATGTCTGTCGGTCGGTCCGTCCGTCTGTCTGTCTGTCTGTCTGTCTGTCCCACTGTACCTCTCACTTCGCACACGAGGGTCGGATCGAGCTTCAGTCAGTCCCCATGCAAATGCTAAAACCGAGATTCCAATTCCGATTCGATCTACGGATCCCCTCTCTCTTCCGTGGCTGCTCAGCTGCGCTCTTTGCGGAGTCTTCGAGTCTTCTGTGGTAATTAAACCTGCGTGGAAACAGGAAAAAAAACGAAACGAAACGAGACCCCAACGAAACACACATACCAGTGTGTCTTACAGGGGAGAGAGGGGTGGCGGTGAGATGGGAAGGGGGACGACTCCAGTGAGCCAGAGAACTGCGAATGAATAGACATTCCTCTGCTCGTGTACCATCGTATCCAACCATTCCACCATTCCACCGTGGGGCAATTAGAAAATGAGTTCGAAAGAACGTTCCAAACTCTCGCACCGAATGGAGTGTAGAGTGGGAGAGCGGATTACAGGGGTGAGTCGCTCGAAGTCATAGATCAACGTTCATGATAAGCAGCATTTGCCAGATCTACAAGAAAAAATAGAGAGAGAGAAACCACAAAGAAATTCGCACTTTAGATACTCTTCGGATATTGCTTGTTGTATAAAAGCCATTACAGAGAAATTGTGAATTTTTCATTGGATAGAAACGGTTCCAATGATAGGTACACACACACAGATCACTGCTGTTAGAAGATGTACCTTAAATAGTTTTAGATACATATTCCCTGCATTTAAAACCAGAAAAACATAATTATGCTGGAATATTTATGAACTTATTTTTTGCCTTTCTGCATTGCACATTTTGGACACCCTTTGGAAGCGTATCCATAGATATGTGTGTGTGCAAAGGGTAGGGAAAGAAAGTCATCTATCCATCTCCGTCTAATGGTGTTGTGTTTCTTTGCTTTCGTTTCTTTCTTTTGATTTTTTTTTTTTTTTTTTTTTTTGAAAGTCTTGCTATTTATTAGCGGCAGAGGAGGGAGTGATACCAATATGTTGGCAAACATCCTAAATGTAACTATAACTGTAACTGTAACGGACTTAACCTTTTGCACCCGATTCGCATGCGAAACGGTTAATATATCGGATCTTGTTCCTCTTCGAAGTGTTCCGCTAGCACTCTTTTTTCAGGAAGATACATATAATATATGACGAATATAACGAGATTTGTATTACAGAGAGGGAAAACAATCCGTCGAAAGGAAAGTCTGGGATGATGAAAAGGATTACAGGGTATTCAAATCTTCGGCTTGCTTCTTTGCTTGTAATTTGTTGCTTCTTAACGATGGAATATTTATTCCCTTCCCCTTCCTCGGCTTCTATTTCTTCGTGCTGGTTAATGTATCGGATCTTTCTGCTCCTCGGTTTCTTTTTGCTGCTCAATTGGCGGCTCAATTTGCTCACTCAAGCAAAACGCAGCTGAGCTGAAAAGAAGGAAGGGAGAGAAACTTGGAGTGGGAGTGGGTGGCTCCATTAATTTGGCATCTGCCATGGGTCTGTGCAATGAACCGTTGGATGAGCTTTAGCTTGGGTGCCGTAACTCCTTCTTCTTCTTCCATTCACTTACCGCAACAATGTTCCAGCCATCGCTGCTTCGACAAAAACTATATTGTGCCATCGCGATGTTGCCGCCGCCGCGCCGTGTTGCACGTTCATTCATCGGCAGCAGCCCTGAGCCGCTAGATGTTCAGGCTTAAACGGATTTCATTCATAAATAGACGCCGCACAAAGTTCAACCTAACACATAGACTGCTGGAGTGAGGCGGGACAAAAGAGACCGAGCAGCGCAGAGCAGAGCAGAGCAGAGAGCGGCGACGATACATTGGCTCTATTACGCCCACCAGAGCAGAGGTAAAGGCAGCATCGGTGATGAGGAAGCAGCTGACAGAGAAACAGAGACGAGTATAGGTGAAGTAAAGGCATGATCTGCAGCAACAGAAATGCAGCAGCAGCAAAGAAGAGAGCCAAAGAGCATCGCTACCTGCCGAAGATGAAAATGAGACGGGAAACATTTTAACTGCTTTATTACGGAACAATGATCGAGAGGGGGTCGGGTCGCTTCGGTCGGTAGAGAGAGGAGTGAAGTGAAAGGCATCGCAGAGGAGTGGAGGGGAGCAGAGCAGAGCAGAGTCGTAGTCTGACTCTGAGTCGAAGTTGGATTCAAAAAGTGGCTGAGACGCTGCATCCGCACTGCATCCGCATTTGCATGACCAAAAAAAGAGAGTGGGTGACGAAAAGAGAGAGGTAGACAGTCACGTTTGTCTTTCGGTTGGTTTTTTCGGATTCTTCTTCATTGCAGGTCAAGGTGTATTTTTGACAAGGTAAGTCACGGAGGTACCCGTGAAGTTTTCCACACTTTTCGCCCAATTCTGTTCTCTTTGGGTCAAATTAAATATGTAGCTCTTCGGCCACATTCTTTGGGTCACATACCATATGCAGCTGTCGGGTGAGCGTTCTCTAGTCATGCGACACCCTATGTGGAATACACCTTGGGTTCACCTTGAAGCAGCGCATACCAAAGCGAAGCATGGTTTTTGTCGAGGGGAGGGAGAACAGTCTTTTCATTGATTGTGTCTTCTCCCCCTCTATCGCTACCTCGTTCCCTATTTTTTTGTGTGTTTCTCTGGAAATCCGAGAAATAGAGTCCACTGCATTCCAAGGCATCGCTTACGGCGATCCATCCCCCCTCGTTCCTCATCTTTGGGGGCCGTTCAGCCTTACCTGCTGCGCTGCTGCTGCTGCCGCCACTCTATCGTCTCTCTCTCTTCTACTTCCATCTGACAGCATCTGCTAATTGTTTCCGACTTTTGACTGAGGCTCCTCTCTCGCTCTCTCTCTGAAATTTCAACTCTCTCTCGTTCTCTCTCTGTCTTGGTCTCTTGGCCTCTGTTCAAGGGCAACAGAAATGTTCAAAGCAATTCAAATGTGGATTCCGGACTTGATATCGATATCGATTTCGATTCCTTGCGGAATGCAAAAAGATCCACAAATTGTGGAATATCGAATTTCGAACCAGTTTAAAGTGAAACAATTTTGAAGTTTTCTAACGCAAACCCCATTCACCACAAGTCGAGTAATTTTTGTTTTTACTTTAAAATTGTGTTCTCTTTCGGACTTTTGTTACGTGATAAAACCGCTGTCCCTCCATCTGTCCCAACCGTCCATTGATTCGGGTCCGCTGATAAGGAGTCCCTTGCCCCACGACGTATGGGATGTATTGTTGGTGGTGGGGTGTGGAGTGGCACGTACGTCCGGGGTAAGTAAATAAATGAAGCAAATAAAAACAGAAATTAAATTCGGGTTTATTGCATTTCATGAGAAAAGCAAACTAAGGAGAACAAATAATAGAACAGACAGAGAGAACAGAGAGAGCAGAAGAAGAATAAGAGAAGGAGGTTGCGGTGGCGGTGGAGGTGATGGTGGAAAAACAGTAAACGATCCCGCGTTTTCAGTGGAATGAAATCACATGCCCTCCACAATGTTTTTTTTTTTTGGTGTGATGGGGGGGATCATTCAATCAAGCCAGCAATTTGGGGCAACCTATCATCCCCACGCATCACTGAGCACTGCCCCCCACTCTGTCCCTCTCTTTGTTTCAATTAAATGCCAAAAAAAATAAATAAATGCCAATTAATTAAAAGCCCATAACAGTTACGGTGCCTCCTCTCCATCTCTCTCTATATCTCTGCCACCAACTGACTGCTGCTTCCACTACCGCTGTCTGCGACTGCGGCTGCGTCCGAATGGACGTCGCGTCAAGTTGATCTAAATTACAAATTTGTCGTACCAAAATAGATAATATGATCTAATAAAACCGAAAGAGCGCGCGACCATAAAAAAAAAAGAAAGACGAGCTTCGGACGATACTTTTGATACCTCCGAAATACCTGTGGCAGGAATATTTGATGGATTACCGATGTATGAATGTTTCATATTCAAAATGGGAGCATTATGCGTTATCAACAGATATTTCATTCTGCTCAACTGGCTACACCCCATTTGTTTTAGGGTATCAAAAGGCGAAGTAAGGGTGGCACGGCGATGTCGCCGCAGGTGAGTGATAGAGACGTGGATGAGGTGTGGGAGATGGGCGTGCGAAAAGCACTCAAAAAACAAAAAACAAAGCAGAAAACTCAAATGGATCTGAATGATGGAAGTGCTGTCTCTGTCTCTCACTCTCTTTCGCACTCCTTCTCCTCCTCCTCGTCTATCGTTGCCATTCCTCTCCGTTGATGTTTATTTCTGTCTACCACGCCCCATTGCGCCTACGTGTATGAATTTCTGCATCAATTGCATTTTCATGGGAAAAGCAACGCAATGCGATGCGACTGCGAGGCAGGAAATCTTTATTTTATTCCATTTTACTATTTTATACTTCAATCGAGTGGCGGGGCACTCCACACTCCTTGCAGCAGATTGATATTGCCACTTAATAGCGGACATTATTGCATGTGTAATTGTTTATGTGTTTTGGCAAGGTTGGTGCCCCCAACAATCGGTCTTTTCTTTGTACGTTGTCTACCCTTTCCGGAGGGGGAAATACCATTTTGAGCACTTGCCATATATTCTGCAGTGGTTTACGTATGTATAGATTATACAAGCCCCGATTCCATTCGCCGATCGGTCACATTTCTTGATTGGCGTTGATTAAATTAAAAAATGTCCCATAAGCGAATGGCTAAAGGGTATTTAAAGCTTCGGTTTCTTTGGAGCTTTAAAGCCCTTCTTTCTGCTTTCTGGCACTGTCGCTCTCAGTCGCTCTCAATATTGCTGTAATCCGTCTCTCTCTTTCTCTCTCCCTCTCTGTCTCTCTCACTAACTCTTTCTCTTACTCTCTGTCTCTGGCTCTTGCTTTCTCGCACTACTGCACATGCACTGACGACGAAACTGTCGCTCAGAACTCAGCAAAAAACGAGCTTGGATTACAGTCGCGTCACAGCGTCGCTGTCTCCAGGGGAAGACGAAGAAGGAGAAGCAAAAAAAAAACTTGCGCCTTGCAGAATTTATGCATTCATAGGGCGGTGCAGAGCGGAGAGAGTGGGAGAGACAAGCAAAAGAGTTTGAAGAGGGAGAGACGAGTGAGTTGGAGAGTTGGAGAGGCCGAATTGAAGAGGAAGAGGCAATATAGTGCACAAAATGCACACTCTGGTAATGAAAATGTAAGACGACACCGTTGCAAGTTGCACGTTCTACAAATCCACGCTAGTTTCCCAAGCGATTTGAGTGGGCAGTGTGTTCGGTTCGTGCCACCGGTTTCACATACCCTGTCTAGGAAGAGCTCTAATTTTTGTATCGATCTTTTCGCTAATGATCTTACCCTTCAGATCTACCGAATATCCTTACAATCGGATTAATTGTATGCTTCCTTGGGCAAAGCTCCTTCTCACTCTCTCTCTCTCTGTCTCTGGCAGTGTAAGAGCATCCATCATTCGTTGTTCTTTCTAAGTCTCACTTCTGTTGTCCCGTGCCTTTACAGTAGATTCCAACAGTGTGCCCACCAAATGAATACAAAATAAACGCGTGTGTGTGTGTGTGTTTGGTGTGTGTCGGATATCAAATTTTATGTGTGATGGTTTTTTTTATTTCTCCAAATTTTACATTCAAACGAATATTCTATTTCGAGTTCTTTTGACACCAACGACTATTTATGCATAATTAAAATTAATGAACATATTAAGGCGGGGCTATGGGGCGTGGACAGTCGATCGAACGTTGGCGAGGGAGGGAAGTAGGGCCAGTCGGATGTCAAGACCATTGACCATTGTCTGGAGCCCGCAGGTAATCGAAGAACTTGCCTCGCGGTTTAAATTACCAAAAATAAGCATAATAAAAGCAAAAAGAAGAACGTCTGAAGAGAAGCGAAAATGGTGACGCAAATTAAGCAGTCAAACAAAGCAAAAAGAGAAGAATACGTTGGAAGGGTAAGCAGAGCCAAAGGGAAAGAAGGTTAGAAGCGACGAGGAAGCGGAAAAGAAACACACTTAAAGCTTCATAGACGAGAAAAAAGAGGGAGCACATTGAAAGGCTTTCAAAAGGAAGAGAAACAGTGATATTTCTAGGCTTCTCGCTCCTCCCTATCCCACGCTCTGGTGTAAGAAAAAATAAACGGAAGATTGATACAAATTTAATGCAAGAACAAAATGTGGGCCAATTCAGTGGATGCCACCCGGCAAGCGGCAAACAGAAGCAGAGAAAGAGGCGGAGGCCTCGCCAACGTCAGCGTCAACGTTTTGTGGCCGACTGCCAAAACAGCAACAAATGTAAAACAAAAACAAAATATGATCAAAATTAACATGAGAGAGGGAGTGGAACTCCCGGCGTGGAAGGTGTGTGCTGCACCACTGCTGTTGCTGATGCTGCTGCTGTTCCGCGCTGCCTCTCGGCCGTTTTTTTCTCGTGCGAAAAAACCGTTACAAAAAAAAGGAAAACAGAAGAAAAGATGGGCGGGATTCGAAGCTTTTGTTACCCTTCTGTAAAAATGCATTTTGAAGATTTCGGATTTGGAAGAAAAGAAAAATTTTCTGTATTAACCAGGAAAATGAAAAGAAAATAATATGAAATTTTGGGTTCCATAAAATGATGTTCGTGTTGGTACAATTTCTGCTAGTCCATCGGAATAATGCATATAGTCATCGGATCTGGTTCCGAAAACTGCCCAGAAACGAAAAGAACCCGCTCAAATCTTAAACTCAAGCAGCGATCTATCGGGTACACCGATTCGGATTCGGGTTCGGATTAGTCGCAAGCCTTTCCTTCCTTCTGCCTACCTTCTGCAAAGGGTATCCCCATGTACATATGTGCATAAATAAAAATGTATAAAAAAAACACAAGAGCTCATAATTTTTGATACGTTTGCCCCACATGCACTCGTCGTGTGCATTGGGGCTACTGCCGTAGAGGTGTGTGTGTGTGTGTGTTCGTTTGGTGAGAGAGTGGGGGAGAGGCGGTGTGTGGTACGGTGTGTGTCTGGGGCTTTTTGCATTTCCTGTTTGCCGCCAAATTAGTGGATACTTCGGTTGATGGATCTCATATTAATTTGCACAATTTGTCCCCCAAGACACTTATGGGGGCAATGGAGGGGCATGGCCCGTGGGACATAGCCTGAGATGCTCATTAGTGGGAATGGGAGAAGTAGTGTGGGATGAGGTTAATCTCTTGACCATTATGCGCCCACATATTTCCCAGCCCTGAAAGAAGGTAACGAAAGCGCTTAAAATTACGAAACGAATGATAGGACAAGAAAGAGAGTAGAAAGAGACAGATAGAGAGGGAGAGAGGCCCCAGCATTTTTGAGAGGCCGCAGGTGACATGGAAATGGAAAAGCCCCATCCAATAGTATCTTATCGATGGAGGAAGGAGACCCCAAGAAGCTGACGAATGTTTATGATAAATGGATGGGTACATATGTAGGTGGATAAACTACATATACATACATATATACATATGTATTTTCTTAAGTAATGTGAATGTGAAAATTAAGATGGAAGATGGGAGAGGAGCAGGAGTAGGAGAACATTGCGCAAAAAATAAAAACAGAAACGGAACGCAAGTTGAAATTCCAATATCCGTAAGAGCGCACGCAGAAAGGACAGGTGGGGACCCAGAGATGGGCAGAGAGAGAAGCACAAATTATGGCAAATGCATAAGGGAAACAATAGCAGAGACAGGGGATACAGAGGAGGAGACGATCACATATAAAAAATTTAATGCAATGAATAAATTGCAATGAAAACGGCAAAAAAAAAACCAAACAAAGACAATGACAAACAGACAACAATCGCCAAAAATGGTGGGCACCCTCCTCTCCCTCTGAAAGAGAGTCTCGAAGCAATAGTTACCCTAGAAACAGCTATTGTTCATGCTACAAAGCTCTACAGCAATGAAATCTTCAACGGAGTGCAGATAAATGTACCCTAAGGCATCTACAGGGTACTACGATCGGATCTGTGAATAATATACAAAATACATCTTAAAAATCAGGTGAATACGAGTACAAAAATGATTTCCTAACCTCTGAAACAGGGTATTACAAGAACAAGTATTTTAAAAATGTATAAGAGGCATGCCAATGAAAGCCCATCGAAAACGGATAACGGGTATGCATGGATGGAGGAGGGGATAGAGCGGATAATGGATAATAGATACGACGGATCAGCACCAATTGCCAAAGGAATGCAAGAGAGCGGGACAAAGCGGAGAGCAGAGCGCAACAAGATGAGAGAATAAATTGAACGATATTCAAAACTGGACTTGGCCCCAAGCCTCGGCATCTCCTCTCTCCACGACGTGTATCGGGCGACGCATAAATTTTGGACCACGCTCCTTTCACTCCTTGCCGCCCTGTTCGCCACTCGCCAGCCGTCTCTCATTTATTTATTTCTTCGCTTTTGATATACGGTACAAGGTACCCCGTAGAGAGGACAAGATGAAGGGTACACGTGGAACGTGGAGAGATGTGACAGGACAAAGGAATGGATAAGGATTTTAGTCTTGGCAACTACAAAAGCTAGAGCCACGAAAGTTAAGATCATAAAGGTAATCGTACATTCTTCTACGGGCTCCAAAGTGTTCATGCTACAGAGCTCACATTTTGCTGAGCTGTAGCTATACATAGATATAATCTACTTATCTATCAAAATTCATCCAGTTGAAATAAATATTATAGTCAGAGCTTAGAGAATTAGTTGCCATATTGTGCATGCACTGACTTTGTATTGGTGCGAGTTCTTGTGGTGTCAAAACATTCAAAACATTCCATGGTATCCCACAATATCTTGTGAAGGAGTTCCAGAGAAAATTACATACTATATTCTAGGAGCTACTTTTCCAAGTGGAGGTGTTCATTATATCCAGTTGCCTTTCTGTAAGCTCCTTGGGATGAAGCTTTACATTGGATTAAGCTCTCCCTTCTTTGGTGCTCTCTTACCGAAGCTGCCTTTGTTCAAGTGAGTGTTTATGTAAAAAAGAATAGAGACGTGACTATTATGCCTTTCAAGAAGAAAGAAAGGATCTGGAATTTCAATCGAGGTGCATGGCACAGTATCCCATATTCGTTTCTCACGAGTAATTTTAGTTTTTGGTTGTATTTTGCATTTGGTTCGAATTGCGCGTGGCTACTGTCGATGTGGAGGCAGCAGATGCCGATGTGGCAGTGGCAGTGGCTCTGCGGCTTTCACTCGTGGAATGCGAGCAGCAGGAAAATTAGCTCAGATGTCGTTTGCTGCAGGGCTGCTGCTGCTGCTGTTTCTGATACTTATAATACGAGTAACAGCAGCCAGAGCACCAGAAAAAGTTGCATGCTACAAGCATTAATTATGACAAAAGTAAAAGGTGGCATCAGCAGAGATAGCACGTTGCACATTGCACAGCTGTGAGAAAAGATGCGACTTGAGAACGAACGTCTCTCCCGGGCATCGGGGAGGCCCCACGACCAACACACACCCACACAAAACGAGTGGCACGAACACATACATATACATATACATATGTAGGTATGTACATATGTATGTAAGTATGTGTGCGGCGGCTAGAAAAAGCTTTGCTGTCAGCTTATGTTGCCACCAGGCGAGTGTGCCTGCCCCTGCCCCTGCCCCAGCCACTGCTGGTGTTGCCCCTGCTGGTGCTATTTCTAATTTGCTGACCGACAAAACGGCGACACAAAAACACACACAGAAAAGAAAACCCGCGTACGACTGCGGGATGAGTCATCCTCAAAAAGCGGATTTGGTCACCAACTGGCTGCCTGCCACAACGCCATATCCAAGATCGTACCTGATTTTATGTGTGCAACATGTGGCTTGATTAAACAGCGCCTTAGCCATTCGGCCAATTTAGCACAAAATGCGATATGCGATTTAGGATATACTCGTACATATATAGGCAGTGTGCCTATTCCAGGAACATATTTGTATGCTGGCACAGCATTTGGATCTTTGTTAGATTTTTGAGGGTTTGTGGCTTAGCAGTAAAGGATCTTTCCCACTCCTCCGCTAGGTCTCTTCTAAGGAATCTTATACAAACATATGTACATATGTACATATGTACGTATGGAATATATTTTTCTGTAGATCCCCATCTAAAGAATCCCCCGTGCTTGATTATCATTATGGCGCCTGTCACTGCCATAATATTCCCCAATAGATCTCAAAATCATTCGACCTCCCATGGAAATGTTCATTTATTTCGTTTCCTTTCGGCTTGCCTTGCTTTTCCGTTGTTTTATCACTTGGCTTTTGGGATGGAAAATTGGAAAATATTTATGAAAAATGACAACTGTCACTCACACAAACACGCGGACACACGCATGGGATGGACTTCTCCTTGTATTGGACGGGGGGTGGCGCTCGTTTTATTTTTATTGTTGTTTTGGGGCCCTGTTCGACTTGGCTACATTTCAAAAATTCTTGGAAAAATTATGACCCAACAACTGCAAGGCGTTTTCCGGGCCGTTTCGTAGTGGGAGGAGGTGTCTGTGTGTGGGTGGGATAAGTCGGAAAAGTGGAGAAAAGCTTCACAGCCAAGTAGAAGAAAAACATGAATAACAAAAATTAAATCAAAAGAACCGTTTCAAGGGAGAAGTAACAAGAGCCCTTTCCTCAGTTTCGATCTATTGTAATTTCTATCTTCTCATCTCTCTCTTTCCTTGGATTCTATTCTCCTTTTGTCGACTTTTTTCCTGTATTCTCTTTCCGTTTTCTCAATTTAATATTATTTATATATTTTCCACATATTTATGGCATTATCTGTCGTCGGGGAAGGGGGTGTTTCGATCCGGATCTGTTTTAGTTTTATGTGTTTTTAAATGGACAGCACAAACACTAAAGGGGAGTTATCGGCTCTCGGATATAGCCCGCGGGTATTACAGTGGTCATAAGGGTATCCCTGGTAAAGAATTATGATTAATTTTAAACAAATTCGATAATTCTCATAATTAGTTTTCGGTTTTACAATATAGTCTCTTTTGAAAGAAATATGAAAATGTTTGGTTTTTTTTGCGACTATTTGTGGGGTTTTGCTTTTACTAAGTTTACGATGACAGCCAGAGGAAATCAATTTTGTGGGCATCCACAATTTTAGAAATAATTTTGGGAAAACCTTAAGCATTGTATAGATAGAAACACGATACATCGATCATTATTATATACCTAATCGAGAAAAAGCATTTGTGCTGCGACAAAATTTTACCTACTGCTTACTACTGGAAGTCTTCTTCTAGTTCTTTAATTCCTTAATTTATTTTGAGCTTTCTTTCGCACTTTTTATCCTCCCGCTATGCATTGTCTATCCTTTCATCGGATCTCCATTCAGAAGTGTAAGCAGTAATATTATAGAGTATTTTAAAAGCGGTTTCTGTGCTGACTATATTCCCCATTAATAAATTACGAAATACTCTTCCCTGAGTAACCCTACTCGGGGCCATTTTCTCTGCCTCTCTTTATCTCTCTTCTTTTTATTGTATTTTTGCTTTTATTTTTAGACCTCCATATTTATTTTGCGCCTGTCGTCTGGAGCTTTTTTTGTGAGACTTTAGGCCTTAATTATTTTGAAATTCATTAAAAGTGTCATCTATTTTCAATATTTAGGGGCATACCTCTTGATATTCGTTCCGATTTCTGAACATTTCTCCTCTCTTTCTTTCAGTAGATTGCATTCTTAAAGGGAAATCAAACGACTGAAACACAGACTCACACAGAAAGAGAGAGGGCGAAAGGGATAGTAGGAAAGACCAAGTAAAGAGCAACAAGGAAAGCAGCAGCACACAAAAGGTGAGTAAACTGTTAATCTTTAATCCTGGTATCAAGAACTCCAGAGAGGCGCCCACGCAGCAGAAGTCCTCCTCCTTCCATGAGAATTGTAGTGGGGGCGTGGGCGTGTGGATTCATGGATCCCATGATCTTTGTGTTGCACTCTGAATTCCCGCACCCATAAACATAACCATAAGCCATCTACTACTCTACATACTCTCCGCACACTCCACACAAACAAATCGTTTTTTGGGGCCCACGCACTCTCCAGATCCGAGAGACGAAGACTCCTCTACGATATCCATTCCATTCCCTTTTCCTGAACAGAACAGAACAGAACAGAACGAGCCCCAAAACGCAGAGAGCAACACAGAAAACAGAAACAGGTGGGGCAGCATCATCATCATGATCATCGTCATTTTCAGAGGAGTCTTCAGAGTCTCCAGAAAATCCTGTTGGCTCTCCGTGGAATGCAGATTTCGAACTCGTTTACATGTGAGTGGTTTCTTCCACCTTCTTCCAACTCATCTCTCTGTGTGCCAAATCGCCCTGGCGCCTTTCTATACACCCCTCTCGAACCCCTGCCCCACTCCCACTATGAGCTGGAGGAGGAAGAGAGGGTATTTCTGCGATGCGGACCAGCTTTTGGCCTCTTGTGCCCTTTCTGGGGGGTACTATTACTCTGAGAAAGTATCCTTCAGTGCATCCACCATCCGTATGGATGTCAGAATGGCATTTCAAAGGCTAAAGATGCTTCCGAATGGATATGCATACAAGGTTAAAAGATGTTTTCGAATGAATATGTTTCCGAATGGATTTTCAAGTGCTAAAGATGTTTTGGAATGGACTAACATTTTATTATAGGAGTAAAGACCTTGGGGGGCCCTTAGTTGGGCGACTGTCTCTTCCCGCCCAGCGCTCCTGGTTTCGTCTCCTTCTCTCTCTCTCTCGTCGTCTCTATCTACCTGTCTGTGTCTGTCTATCTATTTCTCTGTGCTAGTGTGTGTGTGTGTGTGTGTTCGAGTGCTTTGGCATCTTGTTTTGGGCTCTGGTTCCGGTCGCGGGGCTCAAAGAAGATTTCAGCTGCTGCTTCTGATGCTGCGGCAAAACAGGTTCTATTCCCAAAGAATTTCCGCCATCTTTGTATGTGTGCGTGTGTCTGTACAGTGAATATCCCCTATGGTAGACCAAGTATAACTGACAGAAGAGGGTCAGTGTGGCCATAGTTTGGCGTGTGACTGTCACTTTATTTCAGGGGTCGGCACACATACTATCACAGGTTTTTACGCCGTTTGTGTGCGTATAGAGCAGCCAAAACGGAACAATGGCTTGGTGCCAACCACTGTTATACACCTGTATGTGAGCAGCAGCACAGCAGCAGCGCACTTTCCTATGCACATAAGATAGGAGCTTGCTGACCGCTGCACTATTTGGACAACTTTTGTATTTTATATTTAACTAGCTGACCCGGCAATCGTTGTTTTGCCATATAATTTATTTCTAAGTAATTTCTAGTGTAGACAAAAAATAACTAACTTATTGCAGCATTAATTGTAAAATGTTAAAATGAAAAAAAATTTCTGAAAATAAAAAAAAAAATTTTCCCTGCAAACTATTTACACACTTCAGGGGTACTTCTCCACTGGCTTCACCGCATAACCGCATTTAACATTTAAACAATTTTGCCGCAGTTTTGAAATGATTCGTTAGAATTTATGAAAATATAGCAAAAATATTAGTTTTATGAAAAAATTGTAAGATCAATATTTTTGCGGTAATGTCAAAAATTTGGCAGCATTAATTGTAAAATGTTAAAATGAAAAAAAATGTCTGTAAATTAAAAAAAAATGTTTAGGGTGGACAACCCTTATCACTAAGGTGTATAGTTTAGATGTTGGCCGATTCTCAGACCTACTCAATATGCTCACAAAATTTCATGAGAATCGGTCAAGCCGTTTCGGTGGAGTACGGGAACGAACATTGGACACGAGAATTTTATATATACATGTATATTTAGATATACTTACATATGTACATATGTAGTTTTGGATCCTTAGTTTTCAAATTCGAATTTTAGATGGAAATGTCCCTTATCTGTCCCAAATTCTTCTGGGATTTCTATATGAAGTTACTACACAATCAAAGAGAATATTGATTATACATAGATGATTCTCTTATTGTAATTCCATACTTCCACGATTTTCAGATAGAAATCACTCTCAGAAAAATTTGCCCACTGAATGTTGAGGACCTACTGTTTGATTGAAGGTTCATTGCATTTGATGGAAGTACGATTACGATTTCTCTTTCTTCAGTTCGTTTTAGTCTCTTTCACTGTTGCCCACTCGACGGTAGATTGGTTGGATTGAGAGGAGGAAAGGAGGAGGGCTTTGTGTACTATAGTTCGTGATTTTTCTATTGCTCCTTTTATGCCAGCAAACTGTTGCTTCTGCTGCTGAATCTTTAATGATCATAATAATGATGGAGTACGAGGTATAGGCATGGGTATGATGATGATGATGATAAACCTTCTTTCTTCTGTTTCCCAGGTTTTATTGAACTCTCTTCTGCTTTTCTGCTCTTCTGCTCTTCTACTCTTCTACTGTCCGTGTGCTGTGTGTGTTCTCTGTTCTCGGTTTGGTTCTGTGTGTAAGTACAACTTGTAGCAGGTGTTACGTGTTTTACAAGCTGTTAACTGCCGCTGCTAATAGCCAAAAAGCAGTCGCCCAGCCAAAAATAAAAAGTGGAAGTAGAAATCCTGAGAAAGACGAGGGACAGCAGGGCACACACTTTTCTATAGAGAAAAGGTCGGCGGTAAATGGCATTCAACCACCATGTGGATGTGGGGGCTGTCGTTGCGTTTCGAATTTATTTAATGAACTTCAAAGAAAGAGGCTTCTCCCTTCATTCAAATTCGATTGTGGCGCCGTTTCTAACACTCTTCTATTTCTTTTTTTGCTAATTCCTGACACAAAAACACTGGTGGTATGACGAATCTCTTGGAACATACAATACTCGTGTATTTATTTGCCATCAAATTAATTTTTATTTTTTTTGTTTGATTAATAACTCGATTTGGTCACACATTCGAATTTCTGAGCCATGAATAACATGAATACGTCGTCAAATGAGTAAACAAAAAACAAAAAAAGGGTTGAACAAACGTGTGTTCATGCCTCTGTTTCTGTTTCTCTATGTTTTTTTTTTGGTTAGTCGAATTAAGGGTTTAAGCCAACAAACAAACAAACAAACAACCAATTAATGGGTGTTGCTTCTGCAACACAATAAAGCCAAGAGTCTGGCAGGGGCATGAGGCAGTGCCCCTCATAGTAGCGGCCTCGCAAGATCACATTCCATTTTTGGCCAAAACGGTGAATAATGTTGCAACATCTGCTAGCTGCATGCTGCTTGCTGTTTCTGCTCGCAACATGTTGCCATGGGACAGTGGACAGCACAATTTTTTGCATTCATTTTGTCTGAGCAACATTTGAATAGAAACATGACTCCGATAATCCAAGAACAGTCACTCCAAGCCACTCCCATTTGTGCAACATTCCACAGATTGTGCCACAATTTCCCCAACTGTTGATACTTTTCCTTCATCACGTGGCGTCATCTACATATGTATAAGTATATGTATATAAGTGCAGCCAAATTGTTGTTGCATGCAACAATCGACCTTTTAGACAAGGCAGCTCCTTGAATTCTGGCAGCGCAATTCCCGCTTCCTCATCCCTGATTGTTACCCTTTTTCAGGTAGGGTATTATGATTTTTAACAAATATTTGCAACGCACAAGAAGACAGACCGAGGGAAGCTGCTGCATGACGCGTGGCTGGTAAAAATTAGCAGAGAAGAGAAGACAGAACACAACTTCTGCAACACCTAAAAGGCTTCCTGGGTTAAAGTACCGATACCGAGCGAGGGGCACTACTCGTACAAGATTTGGAGCATTCGGGAAAAATCAATGACATTCATTCCAGACATAGGAATCATAGGATCAATCAAGGGGTATAGAAGCTTCGAATATACCCATTTTCTTTTGGTTTTTTTCGCTAAAGGAGTACCTTTAGCCCCTCCACCGCTCCAGTGGGTTGCCGTTGCTGCCCCTTCAATGAGTTGCTGCTGCTGCTGTTGTTGGGCCCAGGAATGCGCATTAATTTTGCAACACACGCAACAGCAGCGAGGCAGGGCAACAACAAGAGCAACATGGTAGTGCATGGGGCAGAAACCTGCGTCAATTTCGCGCTTTACTTTTGTTGTCAGATGTTTTAAATCAGCGCGTCCCCAGTCCGTCCGTCGCTCGAGCGGGTTCTGCGCTCTGGGATGTGGGGTTTGGGGTGTGGGGTCTGGAAGCTCGGGGATCGGTCTGGGGGTCTGAGCTCGCTGTGTAGGCAGTCCGGTTTGCTCCTTGCGTTATCAAGTGGAGTGGAGCCAGCCACAGCCACAACTGTGGCACCAACCAATGTCTGTGTTGTCTGTGGCAACATCGAGCGCGGCAGCTGCACGCGCCTCGCGGACCTCAATAATGACTATCAAATGGGAGCCGCGTTGCGCGATTTATGTGCGTCAAGAGGCTGTTGGAGGATGGAGGACAGGACTGCGTGGAGCAGGCTGTCTGTCTGTCTGCACAAAGAGGGCATAAGGTGCGGGGAACGTGGCAGGAATGAAGAGGATACTTTCGTACCTAACGACTGGGGCGGCCGTTTTCTTGGAATTCCGCGCGCGCTTTTGTGTTGTGGCATCGTTTAAATTTCAAATCGAGCCCAAACTGTCGCTCGGCTCCAACTTGTTCTTGCAACCTGGAACCCTGAATGCACTCCTTCTGCTCTCCTCTGTGTGGCAGGGGCAGTGGTTGGGGCAGGGGTCGGGAGTAGGGGTAGGGGTAGGGGCAGAGGCAGAGGCAGCAGCTCATAATTATGACACGCCATTAACAATCTGCTGGTGGGTACGAAAACGACGACGAGTCCTTGCCAGTCCAGTTTAAATGGCACATTGCTGGAGCGACCGACTGCTTCCGTTGCCGCGCCCCACTGTCCAGTCAGCAGTCACCGACTGTTTCTGCTTCGACTGCTGCTGTTGCTGGTACAGTAGGGCCCAAGATATGGTCCATACCCATACCATACGTCTTGGGGTACATCTTTGGCTCTGGCTATGGCATTCCCCGCGTATGTCAAATATTTGCAGAGATGCGAGAGTCAGTTCGTAATGGAGTCATCCATCAGACATATCCACGGGTTTTTCTGCCAATACAGATTCGGAAGAGATTCCTTCCGTTTGTCAGAGAGGTTTATCGATGTCTCAAAATAAAAATGCAATATTATCGAAAAATAAACAACATGATTTCAGTATGAAACTTCGAGGATGCGCGTAGCAGTATTTATTTTAAAGATCCCTAGAGATCCAGTCCGCTTACACATTCAACAAAAAAAAAAGATCAAGAGAGTTACATACATATACACATGTACTACTATATGTGTAGTGTGTTTCAGTATGAAATTATAACGATTTCCATCCAGACATGAACATACACGCTTCGTGCTAAGTTACGCTGTGAGAGAGATTTGATATCTTAAGGAATATGAAGTGTTAGACACATATCGAAGATCCTGCTCTACCGACTTTGTATTAAGATCTGTTCCATTAAACTAATCGTTACTTTCTCTCCTTTCAGTGTAGCCCAACAGCTCCAAAGTGGATCCAGAGCCATGGCTCGACTGGTGACCCGGAGCCTGGCCCTGACCCTCCTCCTCAGCCTGGCTCTCAGTAGCAGCACCTCATCATCATCCCCCTCGACTCTAGGGGTGTACATCGAACGGGCGCCCGAATCGGCGGTGGCCCCCAAAGGCGATGAGGTCGTGTTCGAGTGCGAGATGAACCTGAAGCCCGATCGCCTGGAGTGGCGCTTCCGGGAGAATGGTTCCGTGGCGTATCGCTACCTGCGGCCGAGCGGGGGCTATAATGTGACGAACAGCAACGAGGAGCGCACTTGGAAGCTGAGGATCTACGTGAGTCCACAGACGGTGGGCGACTACCAGTGCGTCGCCTGGTACGGACCCGGCGCGCTGGCCTCGACGCCCGCCCGGCTCACCCTCGTCTCCATTTCAATCGATAATCCCAACGGGTACAGTCGTCCGCATGCGGTACGCTGGAGCGTGGCGCCCCGCAATTGTGTCCTCATTCGATGTGGCACGGTGACCTCCAATCCGCCGGCCATCTGGAGCTTCTACCGAAACGGGGAGAAGCTGCCGCAGACAGAGATGCTGCTGTCGGGAGCGGGTGGGGCCCTGGTTTTAAGCTCCGTGGGCGCCAAGGACTCTGGGAACTACACGTGCGCGGCAACCAATGCCATCACGGGGGTGGAAGTGCGGCTGCCACAGGTCATCGACCTTCGGGTGGACTACACGGACCGCACTCAGCCGTACTTCCTCCAGCAGCCGGCGAGCCAGCTGCAAGCGCGCCCCGGTGAGACCATCATACTAGAGTGTCCCGGCGTGGGCTCTCCCAGACCAGAGGCTGTCTGGAGCAGCCCCAATCTCCCGAGCATCAATCACAATCGCAGTCGAGTGCTCGCCTACGGTCTGCAGATCACCGATGTACGGCCGGAGGATCAGGGCTCGTATGTGTGCCGCCTGGACAACGGCATAGCGCCTGTCCGTGTCCACATGATCAAACTGCAGGTCCTGGAGCGTCCCAGCATACTGCGCGGGCCGGCGGCCACGCTCACCAACGAGGGCGACTCCTTGACCCTCGAATGCTCGGCCACAGGCAATCCCCAGCCAGAGATATACTGGCTGCTCAACGGCGAGGATGCGAGCAGCGACAACGAGACGCTGGCCGAGAACCGCAGCCTACTCATCCATCACGTGCAGAAGCGGCATGCGGGAGTAGTGCAGTGCTTTGCGAGGAATACCCTGGGAGAGGTAAGCAGAGCTGATCTGCAATCCTTTGATAAATGATCTTCTAGTCCCGCATCCCATGTCTATCCACAGATCAGCGAAGGGAATATGCTACGTGTGACTCCCCTGCAGATAAGCGGTGAGGATTACCAGCCGTTGGGGAATGTGCCGATGCGTTCGTCTCACGATTCGGCCAGTGGAGGGTCCTCTTCGGGCTCTGGCTTCTCCTCGTCTTCTGGTGGCGGCGGTGGATCGCGCAACAAGGGCAAGCGGAAGTACAATCGTTTGGGTGAGTCAATGATTAAATGCATCTCTCTCGAGTATTCGATTTAATTTGATTTTTGCATCGTGGATTGCGGATGGCCACGCTCATTCTGTATTTTTCATGTGTGCGATACATCATTGCGCTGTACATTCAAGTGATGGCTTCTTAATCAATAATTATCGATATCGGCTGGCCAGGCAATCGATTGTTGCTGGCCAGCCCCCTCTCCCCTCCCCATGGTTTTTCTTATTTACTAACGGGACATTTAGACGAACAAATAGTGAAAACTTACAGACTAGAAACCCCCGATAAAACGATCCATATACTCCTCATCGTACTCTTCCTCTTCCTGCTCGTCCTCCTGCTCCTGCGGGTACTCCTCCCCCTGTAGTTCCTGCTCTTCCTCTGTTCCGTCCACTGCTTCTACGGTGGCATCCTCCAGGAGATCATCTCATGAGCTGCTGGTCTTGCGCAGCTGCTCCTCCTCCTTTTGCAGGATACGGATCTTCATCTTGAGCTCCTCGACGCGCAACCGGTGCACCTCTCGCATATATTTCAGTTCATCCTGGGCCTTGTTCAGCTCGATGCGCTTCTTTTCGGTGGTCAACTGCTGCTCCTTGCAACGCAGCTCGGCCTCCCGCACCTTGAAGTAGTTCATCCGCTCCTCGTAGCCATCTCCTGCCGACGATCCAACCGCCCCGCCGCCTCCACTCGATCCATTGCGGCCGGGACTGGCCACATTGGGTATCGTTGCCGTTGCCACGGGCACTGCGGTGGCCGCCGTCACCGTGGGCATGGCGCTGAATGTAAAGGTGGGCGTACCGCCAGTCAGCTGCATCTTCACGGCCGCCTGCTGCTGCTGTTGCTGTTGTTGCGCCTGTTGTTGCTGCTGCTGCTGAACGACAACGGCTGCCGCCTGCTGCTGCTGGTGATGCACTGCAACCGCCAGCTGCTGCTGCTGGGCCGCCGCCATCTGCTGCGCCTGTGCCAACTGCTGGGCCTGTGCCTGGGCCTGCGCCTGGGCTTGCTGCTGCTGCTGCGCCTGGTACTGGGCGAGAGTGATCTGCTGGGGCTTAATCTCGCTGATGATTTGCTGGTTATAGCCCCCAGCGGTGATGGTGGCCATGGTATGCTGTTGCGCCTGCGTGGGTATCGTATGTATTTGTGTTGCTACAGAAAATAGTGTAATATATATAGTATATATAAGGAGGATTCTTATGGGAGTCTGTCCTACCTGTCGCTTCCGAGGGATGCTTGATCTGCAGTATGATCTCCTCGCGCGGTCGCGCCGATTTAAAGTGCAGCAAATCGTTGAGGGTGAGCTTCTCGGCACTTATCTGATCCACATTGATCTGGTGGGTGTTGAGCATATTGGCATTGGCAGCAGCCACAGCCGCCGCTGCGGCATTCTGCATCTTTTGCATCTCGACGGCTGCCGTCTGTTGTTGCTGTTGTGCCTGGGCTTGGGCCTGTGCTTCGGCCTCAGCCTGCGCGTGCGCCTGCTGCTGCTGCTGCTGTACCTCTATGGGATCCTCCTCAATGTCGTCGCTAACATCGTTGGCATCCATCTCGATCTCATCGAACGTGTCGCCCTGGGGATTGGGTTCCGATTCATCGGGGCTGATGACGAAATCGGGTTCAACCTTGACGGAGACGGTGCGCTGCTGTTTGGCCCTGCCACCGCCCCCGCCAGCGCCACCACCACCACCACCACCGGTATATGCGGCGGTGCTCTCGCGATACGGATACTGTTTGCGGAGCCTAAAAGAGAGAGCGGGAGAGGGGACTCTTTAGATGGTGCCATGAAGAAGACTCTAGAGGGTTTACCCACCTCGAATTTAGCCAGAATTTCTGGATCTGCTTGATGTTGCGCATGGCACTGACATGCGGATGAGAGTTAAAGTCGCGCACGATCTTGTCCCAGGTCTCGCGGACGGAGTACTTGTTGCGTTGCTTCTTCCGATGCTTAATGTCTATGACATCCTCATGGAGATGGAAAAGCGTATACAGGACCTCCTTCTCCTCGGGTGTGAAACGCGGCGTGAGCGGCAGATGTGTTTTATTCGAACCACCGTTACCACCCGATGCAGTGGTGCTGCCATTTCCGCCATTGTCACCGCCGGAGCTGCCGCCGTTCGCTGAACCCCCTCCTGCGGCCCCCTCCACCGCTGAAGACATTCTCCTTCTTCTTCCCGCCGTTTGTTTTGAGTGGGTTGGCGTCGGTCTTGGACTCGGACTCGGATTCCGAGTTCGACTCTTGCACGAAAATCAATTGCACTCGTTTTCCTTATACACAAGAAAAATTCTCTCACGAATACGCACACGAACACACACACAGACACAGGTGGCAGCGTCTGTGAGGTTGAGTGTCTATTTGTGAGTCGTTTTTTCTGTCGTCTTTCGTCTGCTCTTACACTGTTTCCATGTTGCTATTGCACTTTATATATTTACAATTGTACGTACGTACGCTAATTAGCTAAAAACAAAACACATTACACATTGAGGCGGCGCGCATCGCTTTAATTTATGCCAAATTATTTTTCCCCCGAATTTCCGCGCAATTGTTGTCGATTGTCGAAACGGACAGCAGCGAAAATTTTAGCTCAATCTGAGTATAGAGGTGCCAAACTATCGATAGCACTATCGATAGTACAGAAGTTAGGTATGGGTTCAAACTACCGATACCACTATCGATTTCTGGCAGCCCTGAATGGGCGCACAATGTGTGACCATCATCTTTTGAGGCAGCTCCACAAATTCTTTGAATATCGTTGCATTGCATTTAAAATAAAAATTAAAATAAAAATAAGATGATTATCAATTGCAGACATGGTGCCACCGTCACGGCCCAATGTTACCCGTTTGGCCGACGACGCCGTCATGCTGCGCTGGAACGTGCCGCGCAACGACGGCCTTGCCATCAACTTCTTCAAGGTGCAGTATCGCATGCTCGGCGACAACTTCCGCAAGATTCCCCGCGAGAACTGGCAGACCACCAACGAGAACATACCGTACGGCTACTGGAAGGCAACGCGCGGACGAGATCGCCATGACCGGGACCGCGATAGGGAACAACAGCAGCAGCTGCAGCAGCAGCATGAAGCAACCATCGGCCCCAAGAACTTCACGTCGTCAGTGACGGGACTGCGACCGGATAGGTATTACCGCTTCCGGATCGTGGCTGTTTACTCGAACAACGACAACAAGGAAGGCAACACTTCACTCAAGTTCTTCTTAGAGCGAGGCGTGGCCAAATCGAATCTCCCGGTGCCCGATCTACGCGACGTGGAACCCTACTCCGAGTCTGCCGTTCTGCTGCACTGGACCCTGGCCGCTGCGGTTGCCACGGCCACAGCCACTGGCTCCTCATCAGACAGCAGCATCGATGGCTACTATGCCTACTACAGGCCCACTGACTCGGCGGGCGAGTACCTCAAGGCGACTGTGGATGGCGGCCATACGCGCCGTTTCAAGATCGATATGCTCCGACCGGGCACCGCCTACGAGTTCAAGCTGCAGTCCTTCAATGCCCATGCGGCCTCGGAGTTCAGTGCCATTCGTCAGGCGCGGACCAAGAGTGAGTATTCCTCTCGTGACGCGTTTTTTTTTTTTGGGGACGTCCTCTGATTTTCTCGCCATTTGCAGAACTAAACGAGCAAACAGCATCGCCCACAACGCCCCTGATGGTCCCCGCCAACCAGGATAAGCCGTCACAGAGCTCCATTTACCCTGTGATTGCCGGTGCCGCCGGCGGGGGCCTGCTACTACTGATTGCAACTGTGGCGGCATGCCTGTGCCTGCGTCGTCGCAAGAATTCCCAGCCGGAGGGTAAGTCCTGCCATTTAACCCGGAGATTTATTCAGTATTTAATGTGATGCTTCCCCGCAGATGAAAACAAACCGCAATTGGATCATATACAAGCGGACTTTGTTACCTCCTCCGTGCTGGGCGTGGCCGGGCATCACAAAAGCGGCGGCGGTGGCGTTGATGTACGACGCCTGAATGGCGTGATACCGCGCATGAATATCACGCCCAACCCGCTGGCCCAGGACGCTGCCTCCGACAAGGTGAGTATCTCCAAAGGAGATCTCCTTTTATCCTTTCATTTGGCTTCACATCCTCTGTTTGAAATACACACGCAAAACTTTTCGCTGGTTGGTTGGTCAAAAATTAAAAAGAAAAACCAAAACAAACAATAAACATTTGGATTTGGAAGCGTGCCCCCTCTCTATCCCTGTCTCTGTCTGTCCCGCTTGTGCCTCTGTGCTCTCTGTGCTCTGTCTCTGTCTATTTCCTGGTCTCTTGGATGCTTTTGGGCTCTGCTTTGTCGTCCTCTTCTGTCTTCTGTCTGTCATCTGTGTTCTGTGTGTTCCCCCATCGCCAAACTCTGCGTCCAATGTTCTAGAACCGCAACGTCATGGAGCTGCGCTTCATGCCGCCGTTGGCCAATGGCCATGGAAATGGCAATGGGATCCACTGCATACCGGGAGGAGGCCCTGAAGAGGCGACAGAAGATGAGGATGCCCTCCAAGCAATGGCCTCGTCCTCCTGCGAGACATTGGAGGCATGTGATGGCATCAGCCAGCAGCAGCAGGAGCCATCGCCATCGATGGACGCCCCCAGCAAACCACTACCGCCGCTACCCAAGAAATCCACAGCCACCACCAACGCCACTACAGCTGGAGGTGCTGGTGCAGGTTCAAGCTCTGGCAAGCCAGTAAACGTAAATACCAACCCAACCATGATGAGATTGTTTTTTGTCTATGATGTCATCCATTCGCCCAGCATTCGATCAGCAAAGCACCACCCGGATCACTAGTCGAACCCTTACTCATCTATCGATTCTCTCTCTTATTCTCCCATTTAGGGCAACGCTGGCGTTGTGGCAGCCATGCACCAGAGTGGGCTGCACCATGCCCAGCCGTATCATCCGCCGGGAACGCCCACTATGCTACACAAGCGCCTCGATTACCACCAGCAACAACTGCAACAGCAGCCGCCGCCAGTGCCGCCACACGCCTCCTACTACCAGCAGCAGCAGGCGCCTATCCATCATCCTGGAGCATGCGGCCCCTCTCCAATGCTGGAGCGCACTGTCCGGGGTCTGCTGCAACATCAGCAGTCGTCGTACGGGGCCGGCTTTCCCGAGGACGGGACGCCCACACCATCGCGGATACCCTCGCTGAGGCGACAGAGACGCACGTCGGGCAGCCAGCACAACAGCCACAGCAATCTCAACCTGAACCACCATCAGCACCACAACAATAACAACAACAACAACCTGCCGCCACACCACCAACACCTGCACCACCATCAGGGACACCAGGGTCTGGTAGGCATACCGATTGTTCCTGGCAGTCCGCGGGTCCAGCGCTCGCCGATGCCCAGCCGTGCGATGATCAAGCGAACGCGACTCGGCAGCCACACGGACAACATCTCGTCGGGCAGTCTCAACAGTATTGAGGTATAGGTCGAAGGAGGAGCAGCCAGGAAGCCAAGGAAGAACAGCAGCAGCCTAAGGACTCGAGAATATATATAATATGTATTATTACGGTTACTATTACGACACCCAAGTCTGCAAATGCAGTGGGAAACAGAAGATCTATACCCTCTTTATTTTTTTTCTTGTTAATCCCCTGACCCCTGATAGTCCATAGATATATTACATTTAGTTTTAATTTAAACATGTTTTTTTTATTTCGATGGATCGGTTCATTGATGTTTCAGCCCCATGGGGGCTTTTAATGCATCTCTCTCCCTAGCGTTCCAGCCCCGTAGGATAGTTTAGCATTAGTGTTATTTATTTATTGCATCGTATGTGTAAAACGACTCGAATTAGTTTTATAAGGCAAGCGACCATCCTAATGCTGACTCGCAACAGTCGCACACGTAAATTGTAACTAATTTTATGTACTCGTATGTATGCATCATAGTCCATTATCGTACATCCATCCACACATCCACATCCATCCGCCAGCACGCATCCTATTCTAGGTATAAGATCATCCAATAAAAGATAAACGGACCAGACAGCTAGTTTATAAGAGAAATACTACGAATATCAAAAATATAAACAGACTAGGATTTTTTATTAAAGTTACACTTAAGTTAATGTTTAATTCGAATCATGTGGGGATAAACCTGGTCTCTCTTGTGATCGAGTGCAAAAGAAACAGACAGGCAAAGGGCCCAAAATCGGTTACAGACTATCGAGATCTGAAGAAACAGTTTCTTATAGGTGTTTAATGAAAGGAATACGAGCTGAAAATATTAACAATAAACACACACAAACAATGTTATACACGGGAAATTTTTTCTATTCTGGAATCAACTGCCAGTGAGTAGTTTTGTGACTCATACCGTCTGGGAATCGAAAAGATATATGAATAAGGATTACACAGGGCACAAACTTGGCCTTTGAGCGCTTGGGTTGCGCCTTCGGATTGACCATGAAGAGAGTGTGGGGGAAGTGTGTGCCTAAGATGACGCCGTCCAGGTTGGCGTGGCGAGCGGACTTCGGGATGTAGACATCGTTGCACTCGGGTCAGTAGAGACGCGTAGACATGTCCCAAAGAAGGCGTTCTAGAATTTCTTGAGCATCAGTTTTTTACCGCGAACGGTGATAACAAAGCGGGCGTGGTTCAGCCTCCACACCGGGATCGGATCCAACATCGGAGCCAGATACGGTGTTCAGGTCGAGGTTCACCTCGAGGGCGCTGCCGGAGTTGTCCACTTCCGTGTCCAGGAAGATTAGCTTGAACTTGTCGTAGATGTGTCAGTCCTGAGCGAGTCAGTCATTGTCGGGAAAATATTTCAGTACTTAAGGTACTTAAGCTGGTGGAGTTTTTCCAGCAGTGCTACCTGAGTAAGTACTTGTGATTTGTTTTTTTTATCCTTTTCGCCGGCTCCTTGATATATATATTGTCTAAATTTAATTTAGATATAACCTGATATAACGGAACTCCTTCTTCTGGTAAGTACGTTTGGTTAAAATACTAAGTTATTCTTTATTTTTCTTATGTTTTACCATTACTTCAGATTGGCGTATAATCTTTACAGCAGAAGATTAATTCAGAACTGATTGTTTTATTTATCTGGATTATACGGCTATCGCTCCTGTCAGTCCAAAACAAATTACGAAATTTCTCTCCGTTTCTTTCTCCATTCCATTCAGTTCAAACGACATAACTGAAGAGACCTAGGACACGAATGGTTCGCAGCTTTGTGAAGAGGTGAAACAGTTAAGGCGAATAAAACCTGAAACCATTAAAACGGCTCATTAAAGTTCTGCAATATATCGCCAAGAAAACTGTTATAGATGTTTCCCAATGACTTGGTTTTTTTTAGGATTTTGTTGATTTTTCCAGTAACTGTAGCCAGAGGGGAGCACACAGCGATTAAATTCTTTGGCTGTCTTCTCTATCGAAAAAGAGATTACTAAACATACCATCTGGAAATTATAAAGCTGTTAAATTTAAATTAGATAATATTTTTTTTTTTTTTAATTAGATAATTTTTTGCGGTATACTTTCTCGTAATTTTGAATTTGAAAAAACAGGAAAAGTCGAAAATGGTTTCTGCGGCTTTATTTTTGTTTCAGGATAGGTACATTAATTAGCCGTCGCTTATGTTATTGTTTGTAAAAATCGGTGTATAGACGGCTAAGGTGCAGCCGTTTGACCAAACCGTAAATTTGCCCTTAAATTCCATTCGGTACCTTCCCAAATGCCATTTTACCGTTAAAAACTGTTAAAAATAGAATTTTTGGTTTTTTTACGAGTATTATTCCTAGTAACGGAATTTAAAAATTACTAAAAAATATATGTATATTTTTTTTTTTTTAAGTCCACGGGACGCTATACGTAATTAAATATAATTAAAAAAAAATGTTGGTATTCTTTGGAAAAACTACCTCACAGAACTCGTCATATCTCCGTCAGTTTTGCAATCGTTTTACATAGTTGGTAAAGTGAAAAACATGTATTTTTAAAGTATATTTATTATCTCGATCATCCCTTGTATCTCGCTCGTCTCCTCCGCCGTGCGCTTTCTTTTCTTCGTTCTTTTTTGATCCCCGATACGCAAAGAGTGAGAGCGATCGCGGAGAGAGTCGGATTTCCCACGGTTGACGTTGATGTACTATCTTTCGATCTAACCGAAAGACTTTTTTACAAAAATGCAACCGAAAACCCAGATAAAAAGATCATTCTTCAAAAAAGTGGTCCAGAGAGAGGCGCGATGGTCAAACAGCGACCGATCCTCTGGATAAAGAGAAATAACATAAATATCAAGAGGGAAATAATGTGAGAGACTCTGTCTGTGTTTGTTTCTGTTTTTTTTTTTTTGTAATTTAATTTAATTTACATTAAAAAATATAATTTGTAAGTAATGAAATATAATCCATAATTCATCCATCAATGTTTTCAGATGTTTGGTTGTTGTTTGAATCCATTGATCGATCTGAATTATTTTATCTGTTTTGTTTTGTGCCTGTGTAAGCAATTGAGTTTTGAGCTTGATTCTGATGTTTTTATATTGAAATTGACTTTTACATTCAATTTGACTGTGAGTTTGAGTTGGTTTTAGTTGTTGCTGTTTTGGTTTATTGACTTCATTCTGTTCATATTCATATGGCACATATATATGGCGAGATATATACATGTGTATATTTATATATATTTGTAGATATATATTTAATAGAATTATATAAATTGTATTGCTTCAGAAAATTGTTGTATAATAATCTCAATTATTGTTTAGGGCAGGAGTCACGGGTCAGTGGACACTAGTGGACGTGTGGACACTTAAGCTTCGGCCTCAACCTCCTCCTTCACCTTGGCATCGCCGGGCTTGCCCTTGGACCAGTCGGGTTTCTTCTGCTCGTCCGCCATGGATGTTGATTTCGATGATGGATAAGATATGGTGAAATAAACGAGAAAATACATCGGAATTAGTAACCGAAACACATATGGTGTGCCAACAGGAAACAGGGGATGCTCGGGGGGACCAACAATTGTGCCGACACTAAACTACTTCGTGGTGTACAGTACATTCAAAAAGTGTTATGTGATCGTGTTACTAAGCTACTGACAACAGACTGGCTACAATCGGAGCGATTCACAGATATATAGAAGACAGATATCGGAGATCGGTGTGTGCGACAATAGATTGAGATAGAGAAAGATAGATATATAGAGAGAGATACAATAAAGACAGAGTGGGTTACAGTGCGGTACACTCAGGTGCTCAATAAATACGAACAAAATATGAGTACAGGTAGGTACATATGTATGTAGGATCGCACACACACACACTCAGAGTTCTTACACTTTTTGGCTTTTGTAAGCACAGCGGCATCTTTTATCTTTTTCTAAACGCAGATGGCAATGCGTGACATTTTTCGCAGTTGGTGGTGGTCGTGAAGAGAGATCGTGGCATATAGAAAGATTATAGATATCAGATTCGCCCCAAGCCCAAAGAGAGAGAAAGAGCGAGAGAGAGAGAGAGACTCACTCGAGCTATCCCACAGAACTTACCTCCTTCTCTTCCTCCTCCAGTGTGAACTCCTTCTTCTTAACGACCTTAAGTTGGTTGCGGAAGTTGAACTCAGCGGCCTTCTTCTGCAGCTTGGCGAATTTGTTTTCGTATTTGGAGACCTTCTTCAGGGCTGGCTTGACGCTAAAAGAATCAGAATCGAATCGAATCGACAGATCGATTAGTAATCGCTCGATCTTGATCTCGATCCCGAGGTAGATTATCCGAAAGAATATACTTACAACTTGCCGCGAAGATCGTTAACTTGGGCATTGAGATCGTTGATCTGTATTTACGCGATTGAGAGGGGGAGAGAAAAGGACTTTGATTAGTACACTTGATACACTCGATAGGCACTGCTGTTTATCGACACATAATGCTATTGCTACTGGCGGGCAACTATCAAAATCAAAATGCTGGAAAAGAATTAGGTCGAGAGCAGGCATGCACAGGAAACGGGTAATGCTGGAAGAACACTGGATGCACATATAGACATAGGATGCGTACATAGATCAGAATACTCTGCCAAATAATATATATCTAATGATTAGACTAGTGCGTGCTTTTTTTTGGGTGAGTGAGTGCGAGCAAGCGAGCGACAAAGCGAGCGAGCCAGCAATTTGAGCCAAGTTCATTACGATCTAAGTCGCCTACTACTTGGAGAAGTTTTTTTTTTTCTCTTGGTATGGAAGAGTGGTTCTGGTACTTGTACTATGTAGTACTGGTACTGGTAGTGGCTTCTGGTGGCGGTGGTTCTTAGGCATTGGCTTTTGGCTTTTGGTGGTGGTGGTGGGTGGACAAACATTTTCTTTTCTTATGATCGAATTTTCTTTTGTAGATTGAACAGCATAACATCCAAATGTCGATTTCTTTTGCTTTAATGCTTTATTTGTAGTTTTATAGAGAGTATTGTTCGTTTATACATACATATATACACATATAGTACCAAAATCGGTTAACAGTGATAGAGAGACAGAGAGAGAGAGAGTGAGAGACAGATAGACACAGTGAAAGAGTTGAAGAGAGTGAGAGATAGATACATGGCTATATTGAGTGTAAAAGTTCGTTCATCCTAAATATCTGCAAATATTACGAGTAGATACACTGAAAACGGAAACGGAAACCGAACTGCAATCTGGGTGTGGTTGGGGATGGGTGGTCTCTAACTGGGGGGCTGGGCTGAGGTACTGCTGATCATAATGCTATTTCCTAGGGCAGCAAATGTATTACTTCCTTTTATAGTACTTTCTCTTTTTTCATTGTCGCTTGTTTTGTTTTGCTTTGCTTTCTTTTCTCTTTTTTTCGATTTGTTTGTTTCAGCTGCGCACGCAGGTTCTTGGACTGGATTTCTCTTTGGCTTTTGGACTTTTGGCGTGTTTCGTGTAACCGTAAACGGTAATCGGTTATCGGTCACATTTAATGGGCAATCGGCTCTAGCATTAAGTGGATTATTTCAAGAAGTAATCGACGCTTGGCTTTTATGCTCTTCAATTTTGATTTGACTTTCGTTCTTTTTTGTGTTCTTTCGCTTAGTTAATTCTTGGTTTACACAGAAAGAGAGTGATAAAGAGATAGATAGAGAGAGAGAGAGAGAGATAGACGCAGAGATAGAGAGAGAGAGAGACAAAGTGTGAGTGGTAATGGGAGTAATTTACACAGAAACAGTATTTACAATGAAGTGCGGCTGGTTGGATGGATCGAAAGTAAATACAGGGCTGGGGGGCTAGAGGGCTAAGGTCCAAGGATGGGGGGATTTTTTTATGTGGTTCTTGGTGTTCTGTTTGGTATTCTTGTGTTGCTGCTGCATGCAAAATGTCGCCTACTATGAGTGCCCGTGCGCGTGCGTACGCGTGCGTGTTTCCATTGTATGCGTGCGTTTTACGTGTGAAGAGAGTGCGTGTGTGTGTGGTGCAGTGACTGTAACTGTAACTGTGTGTTGTGTGTGTGTGTGTGTGGGTGTGGCCTGCCCCAAGGAGCGGCCCAACGGACACACAACGGACTAAGGTGCAAGTAATGACAGTAATAACGAGCGCGTCGACAGCGACACAAACAAATTGTTATTTAAAAAAAAGAAAGAGAAAAAAACACACACACAAAACAAATTTCACAAATTGTGCAACAAATTGGTTATCTTTCTATTGTTTTTGTTGTAGTGCAATTTACTAGTACTACATTGCTGTTGGCTGATTGACTGATTGATTGAGGTGTGGTGTGGCTGATGAGCGTACTAGGATTGCCAAAAATACAGAGAGAGAGAGAGTACATCAGGTGACTGTGACTATATATGCATGGGTGTGTGTGTGGGAATGTGCTAGGGATATGGCGGTTGAAACTTAACCTCACTCTATGATAGGATATGGCCACACAGGACTGGACTGCAACTGAGAATGGTCACACTGCAAACAAAAGGATAGATCGTGTGTAAGGATTTGGATGCACTGATGACATCGATACACGATACACATAATTCTTATGGCAATCTCTTCGTTCTCAGCACTCATCTTTCGGCTGATAGTGTTACCGAATCGAACAAAGGAGTAGTACGAATAAATAGACAAGATAGCATGCACATATGCGAATTTACATATATGTATGTATGTTGATCTGTGTGTCGACAGATACTATGCCACACATGGGCACGCACAGAGACAAAGACACAGAGAGAGAGAGAGAGAGAAAAAGAAATTGTGTTTGTGGTACAGTCAAGTATTACAGATACAAACTAAGAGATATTTTTTGATGCGCATTCAACAAGTAAGAAAGAAACAACGGAACTGAACGGAACGGAAACGGAAACGAACATGATACTAGATAGAACTCAAGATTAGATTAGGTAATTGATATTGATTTGATTTAATTGATTTTTGTTGCATGTTGCATTCTGTCTGGAGTGATTGAATTGTTTGTTTGTTGGTTGGTTCTTTTGTATTCAGAGTTTTGACATTGATTGATTGATTGAGAACAAATTGAAAATTGAAATTGAAATTGGTGCAGTACCTCCCAGTCTTTTTTCCTGACTTCGTATTCCAGATCCCATTTCTGGCCTTCACAAATATACATACGCTCGTAATACTCTTCGCAAATCTCTTGCAATTCGCCTGCAAAAACATTGTATTTTTTCGAAATTGGGTTTTGGTTTGGTTTGGTTTCGAATGGTTTTTTTTTTTTGGTTTGGTTTGTACTCAAATTTAAATTCATATTCTTATTCTTATCGGTTTCGTATCGACGCTTTCAAAGTTTGGTAAAGTTCTAAATCTAAGTACATAGTTCTAAAAGTAATTATGATTGCATTTATTGTTTATAGAGTTTTCTTTTAGTTTATCGCAATTTTTCGTTGCTTATCGATATTTAATCGTTTGTTGTTTTGCAGCTTCATTAGATGTTATGTGTTCGATGAGTTTTCTTTCTTCGATTGAGCTTGGTTTTGATTGGTTTTTCTGATTCTGATTTGTTCTGATTCGATATTGAGGATTGAAGAGTGTGGCAACTCTGGAGTGCAGTCGCAACGGAACGAGCGGAATGGAACTGAGCGGAGCGGAAAAGAGCGTTACGGCTTACTTGATTGGCTTGATTGGGTTCGCGTCTGTTTTTTGGTATTTTGTTTGTTTTAGTTTGGGTTTAGTTCAAAATTGACAATTAATTGAAGTTTTTCCTAAGAATTGTTCCCTAATTCGCTTCCCTTCGGCGGTGCCGAAGACCTGGCTTTTGGGGGTGGGGTTGGGCGGTAATAGGAGACAGTTTCCAGAACGCTGGCCGTTTCCCGATTCACTCCGGAATTCGGGCATTGGGCATAGGTCATGTACATGTACTATTTACTTGGCGCAGGCGCCAGGTCAGTGTCTGGAAAGTGTCTCCCAATCCGAACTGTTTGAAGCACGCGCCGATTCGAGAAGATCTCTCTCTTAAAAGTGGTTCTGTAGTTTAGCGCAGTTAAAACAATATCAAAATTAGGTAAAAGAAAAGAAGTATCGCAGTAGAAAGAACTAAAAATATGATTAGGAAATATTTAGAAATGAATTTAAGTAATTAAATATCAAGGGCATAATCGTAAAGTAAAAAATTATGATTAATAATCGATTTATATATAAATATATCTTATATTTTGGTTTTTGGTTTTTGCTTGATAAGAAAAGTAAGAAAAAAACATTCGATTTTGGTTTTCTTTTTTTGTTTTTGTTTAAGTATTTGTTTGGTATAAATTTTTTTTTTTTGGTATTTTTATAGTTTGGGTGCATGGAAAAATTTTTTAAATCTTTGGGGAATTTACCTCTTGGGCCTTGACTTTCTGCACGTGTTCTAAATCAAACTTATCGCCCTCCAATGCGTAAAGGCGTTGCCAATATTGTTTGCATATTGTTTGCAGTTCGGCTGCGGTAAACGGTAACGGTTACGGTAACGGTAGTACGGTAACGGTAGCGGTTACGGGTAAGCGGTAACGTTTGCGGTAAACGATCGAATCGACGTTTACGTCAAGCGTCAAGCGTAACGCATTGAAAATTTTCGTTACGACAAATGTTCGTGTATGTGTAAGTGCGCGTGTGTTTGTGCGTGTCGTTGTGGGTATGTGCGTGGGTGGTGTGTGCGTGTGTGAGGTACGAATCAAAGAAAGAGAGATAAAGATATATATAGAGATAGAGTGAAAGATTTAAAGAGAGAGAGACAGATTGAGATAGGCAGTGTTTTGGATGTATTTTTGTGTCGGAGAGAGAGAGAGATGTTGAGCGAGGGAGAAGAGGAGTGAAGTTTGGATAGAAGTAAAGACAGAGACAGATAGAGATAGATAGATAGATAGATAGATAGATAGATAGATAGATAGATAAAGAGAGATAGAGATAGAGTTAAAGATAGCGACAAGAATGGAAAGAGATAGAGACGACGACGACGCATTAGATTGTTTGATTTGGATTGTTCGTTCGTTTGTTCGTTTGATCGATTGATTGGCGCGTTTCGAGAAAAAGAAGGATTAGATTAAGATTCGATTAATATAAAATTAAAGATTGAACTGGATCTTTATCACCTATGTAAATATGATGTATATGTGAGAGACGGGTTTTATACGATCGTAATCGTATTTTTGGTATTTTAGGTATTTTTCGTTCTTTGCTTTTGGTATTTTGTGCCATATGAAGTGTCTGGTATCTGTATCAGTGTCTGTGTCTGTGTATATATCTGTGTTTGTTTCTGTTTCTGTGTCGTTGTAGGTGCTTGCGAGGGCTGTGGTGCTTGGTGCATGGTGCGTGACTGTACTCATTGGATGACTGTACTTTGACCCAAAGCCTGTGCTCTGGTCACACTAAAAATTACCCCGAAATTCTTCGTTTCGTTTCTCTTTATCCATTCTTCGTTACATTTGTATGGGTTTCTTTTTTTTGTTTTTCTTTTAGTTTTTAGTGGTAGTTTTTAATGTACAAAAATTAAAAATCAGCAAAATTGCATAAAAAATATCGAATGTATTGCTACGATAAAACGCAAAAAACTTGTAGCCACAAAAAAGCTATAGCTATAGGCTAGGAAAAAATAAGCCGCAAAAAGCAAAAAATCTAAACAAATACAGTGACATCAAAAAATAGGTATCGTCAGCATTTGTTGCATTTCGGCATTACTCGGGGGTTAGTACTGTACTCTCGATGGGCGGTGGAGTTACTTTCGACCCACATGGTGCGGATCTGGTTAGGGGTTAGAGGTTAGTTGCATCGACTTGGGGGCTCTACTTTCTATGTACTGTGCTTTTTAGGAGTGTGAGGGCTGTCCGCTGTGGCAGACACTGGTGGGAGTGCGCAAACATGTCGAATGTGGGGGTCCTGTTTGCACAGCTCTCTCCATTAAAAAATAGTCACAAAAATGCGAGTACTTTGGGGTTAACTACGGTTTCTGGCCAACTACTACATGTGCACGGTGCTGCAGAGTATTGTTTAGATTTGTTGTCCGCCGGACAACAGTCACACACAGAAAAACACACATATGGTGATCAGGCGCCGCCACGGCCATCTGGCCAGAAATATTTGTATATATCTTTTGGGCTGAATCGTTTTCGGTGCGGCTTTGGCCAAGAAACTATCAAAACAGTAATGAGTTATCGACAAGTTCTACGATTTTCGAGAGAGTGCAACGCAACGCTCGAAGCTGTTGGTCGGATAAATGATATTGGAAACTGGAACTGCTTGCCTCAAAGTCCTTTCTGGCTACCTCGTACTCGAGATCGAATTTCTCAGATTCCAATTTCAGTATCTTAGTGTGATAGTCGTGACAGACTTTCTGAATGGTATCTGCGGAACGAAGTTGGGTTATATGTATGTAAATCTCATAGTTGGCAGCTGCTGCTGCTGCTATGTGTTTTGTGTGTACGATATTCTCGGATATATGTACATATATATATATAGTTTGGTGTGAGTGTATTTATGGGAGAAAGTGTATTCGTGTGTGTATTGTGTGTGATCTAATTTGTGTGGCAATAACCTTAAGATGGTGTTCAGACTAACACCTAGACTTGATAGAGGATCTCTTTGATTGAGACCCCTTCGATAAATGATCGATAGATAGTTTCGATAGATATCGAACAGTGACAGACAGCGACATCTGGCCCTATATCTTCATTAATCGGGTGAGTAGTATTGGTGTTTCTGTACAGTTTTTAGTGCGTTAGGAGATAGATCTTAGGGCGGGCACTCTCCGCAAACATCAAGTGTATAATACAAAGTGAGAGAGCGAGAGAGAGAGAGATAAACAGAGGATAGATAGATATTGTTTAGATGTAGAGAAAGAGAGAGATAACTAACGGAAGGTGTTTATTGTTGTTAAAAGTTTCAAAGTTTTAGACTTTTGATTTTGATGCTTGTTTTTGTTGGCTTCGTGTTGGATAGGATACGATTTTAGAGTTTAGGCAATTTGCAGTTTGCATATATAGAGCATATATAGAAGAGATATATAGAGAATATATATATAGCATATATAGCTGGTGGTGTGTGTGTACCTCAACATCCTTGCGCTTAACAACATACTCAAGATCATATTTCTGGTCCTCCAATTTATTAATCCTGTCATAGTGTTGCTTGATCAGAGTTTTCAGTGTGTCTGCGATCACAGAAGATCACAGAATGGGAGTTGGTTTGTTGGTGTTGTTGTTGGTTTTTGTGGGGTGTATGTATTGGTGTGGGTGTTGGTGTTGGTGTGTGGGTGTATGGATACAGATAGATATTTCGGTAGGGGGTACGGCAAAAGAGAGATAAAGAGAGACATATTTAGATAGATAGATATTTATAGATAGATTCGATTCGATTCTTCATTCGATGCTTCTTCCACTGGGGGTCAACGTTTATTTCCTGCAGTGTATGCACAATCGTGTGTGTGTGTATGTATGCAATGTGCATATGTGTGTCTCTGTATGGCTATGGGTGTGTGGGTGTTCATGTACATGTGTGAGTGTGCGTACGTGACATATGACACTTTTTGTTCAACTTTCAGTTATCGATTTACGTTTATGCCTCTGGGCACACAGATTTGCGGACTGTACTTCCCCCGCAAGTCTGTGGGCCCTGGTTATATATTGATTCGCTTTATATTCGTCATTCATTAATACTTTTAGGGGCTTTCGTTGAGAGGGAGTTGAAGGGACACCCATTGTGGTGTTTGCCGTAGGGTTTCCTTGCACCTCCCCCAGAACTCAAGGGGGCTTGGGACGCGATCTACGGCGGACCGCTGCTGTGGACCGGGGAACTCACCTTCACTGGCATCACTGAGATTCCTGGGACTGCCGCAACGTTCTTCAATGATGCGTCTACGTTCAGCCGCTTTGCGTTCCTGTTCTTTCTTCAATTCCTCAGCGGCTTTCTTACGCAGCAGCAACTGCAGGAAAAAAAATGGACAATACAGGGGTTAGGAATCACTGGTGTGAGCATTGGGGATTGTGTCTGGTCAGCACTTACCCTGAGTTTCTTCTTCCTTTCTGGGGTCATGAAACCCTTCTTGGCCTTCTTGGCCTTGGAGGCTTCTTCCATGCGCTTGCGCACCTCAGCACGCTTGCGCTCGATCTCAGCCTGTTTAGCCTTCTTAGCCTGCAATCAAACACCAAAAAGAATCGACCATCGTCAATAAGCCTGCCAAACACACACAGGGGAAAGCGAGTTCAGCGTCAGTTCCAGCTCCAGCTTCAGTGCCAACTTCAACTCCGAATGCAATGAATGGGAGCCGGAACGTGGCTGAATCCCGTATCCGGATCAAACACTACACAACACGGCACACAGCACTCATCATCGCGGGGACTCATCATGACGTGGACGTAAACGTGGACATGGACGCGGGACGTTGAGGTAACGTGGACACACGTACACAAGTGTACCTCCTCGGCCTTCACTTTCGGATCGTTGGGATCCTTGGGCGGGCCGGCTGGCGCGGCCGCAGCTGCCGGCGCCTTTCCATTGGCGGCCGGCGCCTTCCCATTGGCGGCTGGCGCTGCCGGTTTGGCAGCAGCAGCCGCTGCTGGCGCGGCCGCAGCTGGTGCAGCGGCGGGAGCAGCTGCCTTTTTCTGCAACGAAAACGATGAAACGTTAGTTTAGATCTCGAATGGGAGTTTTGGCTTATGCGTGCGAAGATTGCAATATATTTCACAAGATGATTCTCATATACTCGTATGATGGGTATTTTCTAGAACACACATTATAGACTAGAATTCCATTCGAAATCAATTCGTAATAGCCGTATATGTACATACTTCTCATACACATCACACTGTATTATGTTCACATTCTCGAAGTGCATATTGCAGTTATTTCTCACGCATAAACGTTTTTTGACAAAGTACAAGCAGGGACAAAGACAGAGACAGAGACATTAACTGAGACTGAGACTGAGACTGAGACAGGCACAGAGACACACACACTAACGATAACATAAATTGTTTCAATCGATCTTGATTCGATAGCTATCGTTGTCAGTGCTGGCTTCAGTTCCTCGATCAGGGGGGGACTTGACGGGGCTTAAGGCTGGACAAGGCTCAGCGCTCCTGTGGGGAAGCAAGAAAAAGCATTTTGTGGTCTGCGGTTAGGGCGAGGTACTTGGCTACTATTGGATGGGAAAAGCGGGGGCGGGGGAGGGGGAGCGTGAGGGGGAGGGGATCCCAAGACGGTCGATAGGGTGAAAATGTATGCTTACCCTTAGTTATCCTCAGATCCTGGCCGGTTCAGTCCCGTCCAAGCCAGTGAGAATCTGCAGTTTGCGTCCCCACCCAGGGGGCAGCATTACCGTGAAGCCATGATGTCATGATGCCCGTTGTAATGTTCACACCAAGAGTTTACTGCAGAAGAAGGCCAAGGGTTAGTCACGGGTCACTGGGTCAAAGCACGGTGTTCACCACACCCCCACGATACTCACCTCACCTCATCATCAGCCATTTTGATTTGTGTTTTTAGTTACTGGAATATACAGAAAGAGAACGAGAAGTGAGCATAAAGAACTGGAACTGGAAATGAGAATGGATATGGAAATGGAAATGGTCTCTGACATCATTTCAATTGTCCTATATACACAACGATATACATAGTTATAAACTAGATACATAGATATTTTTATAGATATCTATATATATAAATATGTATATTTGTATATATGTATATATATATATGTGTATATGTGTGTGTATATGTATGTCTGGCATCTGTTCCATAAATCCGTTCAGTCGCCCACTCATACGCACACGCTCGCACGATCCTATCGGGGCCATATACGCGTATGCGCAATGCATATAGCGAGCGACGTATTACGTATACGCAGCATTGGCCCATGCCGTATATGGGGGGCACTGCCACGACGCTCGCTCTCGCTCTCTCCCTGTCTGTGGTATTTACTTCGGCGTGGGCGCCTGCCAGAAAGAGATGAGCATTCCTGCCTCTCTTCGATATCCGATTTCATTTCAAAACTGCAGAGACGCAGAAGCGTATAGGCGTCGAGAGAGAGAGAGCCAGATCCAAGGTTCACCCACTGACGAGGCTCTTTATGTAGTTAACCCACACAGCTGATCTTGTTATGTGCTACATTTGCCGTCCATATAAACGTATATGTATAAATATTTATGAAGAACAATTAAGAAAACTGTCGATTATCGTGTGATGAGTCAGTAGAAAGATCATAAAGTTTAAGGTAAGGAATATGGATGATTCTTAAATTATTTAGTAATCCGTTTTTTGCATGATCATTTGGATCAATAGGATCTTAAGAGAAGCTATAAAGATTCATTAGTTCCTTCAGAAATTCAGCTCCAGATCAATCACATGATTACGTAGAGGAACACTGTAGATCTCAACGTAGATAGACATGTATCCCCATGTAGATCTTAAAATGGTCTCTTTGATCTAGATTTCTTTTAGGATCTCTTGAAAGATAATTGTCGTACAAATATAAATGGGAAAATCTCCACACCATAGCATATATATGTATCATATATTCAAACGCCTTACTCTGAAGATCATCATATAGATCAGTTTATTGAAAAATCAACATTCATACAAGATGCATGACATACTGTCAGAGCCTTAAACTTGAAAAAGTTCATCTAAGGGAACATTGATGTTCGTCTTTTTGAGAGTTATGAAACCCAAAAATTGTCATGGGCAACACGAAAAATATATGGTGTATATTTCCCCATTTCGCCATTATTGTGGCCACAACTATTGCCAACAACATTGCCATATAGGGCAGGGGCAAAAACAAAGAGCTGGGCATAAATTTAGCATGCAAACATTTCGATTTTTCTTTTGCGAATACACCTTTTCGGCGAAGGTAAAGCGTGTGAACAATCTCTGACAATGTCGACCTTCGGGCACACACACACACACACACATACCCCCTGAAGAGGTGCGACGCGGTGCGGTGGGTTGGGGTGTGGCGTGGAATTTGGGAAAAGAATAGGAAAATCTAAGTAGAGTTCAGATCTCCATCTGGCACAGATCGAGCGAGGGAGAGGGATGGATGGATTCTATTGTATGTTGTATCTCTGGGGTTTAAAAATAAACCTGTTGATAGGTACACGAATGGGGAACCGAGAAATATGGTAGCTATTTATGACCGCAATTCTATTTTGCTTATGTGTAAGGAACATGTCGGTGAAAATCGTTCCATCGTTGGGCGATGGGAAATAAGAAAAATGGAACGAAAAAATTCAATTAAATATCCAATAATCGTGCGGAGAGTGTACGTATTTATCCAGAGCTTTTTATGTCTATGCCTACATATACATACATATATTCAAAAATATACATAAATATATATTTAGGTGATTTGTGCATTTGTTGATATATGTGTGCGTGTGTGTGTCTGAGTGTGTGTGTGTATTTTTCTGTGTGTCTCTCGTTTTTCTCCCTCTGGCATTCAGGCACTCTTGCTTGGATCTATTCTATTTTGAGGCACTTTTGAGGCAGCATTTGGCTCTTTCGAAACGAAACGAAACGAAATGTATCTTGTATCTTGTATCTGTGGAATACATTTTTAGCACACACACACACACACACATACACACTCACGCACAAATACGCATACACATTTCACCTTCTTACATAATAAGAGAGCGAGGAAAATAAAAGTTTGAAAAAAACAAACAGAAAGAGAAAGAGTGCTTAAATGTCAAAAATAGAATGTTAACTTGTTTTCAATCGGTTCAATCCATATAACCGGAAGCACACTTTCGAAACGACACTTGAAAAAATATCAAAAAAATAGTATGCCAGGAAGGGGGATGTGGGATGGATTATAGTCACACGCACGAATTGACTATTGGATCGAATCGGTTCTCGGGGGAGGTTCCTTTGGCGCAGGAGTCGCACACAATGCTTTCGGTTCTTGCGGTTCATTGCTTTTTTTTTTTGTTCATTTTTAAAGATTTAAGATAGTTCTTGGATTGTATCTTTGGTATTTCGTTGGTACTTTTGTTGGTTTTATTGTTTGCGTGTTGCATGCTGTGCTGCTGCTGATTTTTTTTTTTGGTTTTTTTGTTTTTACTGTTGCTGCTGCGGCTGCTGCTGCTGTTGCTGCTGTTGTTGCGGCACTCACCTTCAAGGAATTGGAAAAAAAAGAAAAAAAATTTGAGCTGTGCTGTCGATCACACGAATCGGATGATACTGAACGACACAAAAGACTGAACGGTCCGACGATCCACGGCAGACTATATTCTAGCGGTCAGCCGTTCAACGGATACAGATACTTCTCGGGCCCGTTCCGAAAGCTTCCTTTTGCACTCATACTTGCATCGAGGGAGAGAGAGAGAGAGAGCGAGAGAGAGCGATGTGTGCCGCCCACCTGCCCGTCCATAGAATAGTCGCACACACACGGTGGGGTGGGTAGAGGAATGGAGCGGAAGAGAGGGGTGTGGATGGTGGATGAACGAAGCAATGTGGCCATGTATCTGGGCATGAGGCCTAAAAATAGTCTCCTGTGGCAGCCCAAAATTCGAAATGGATACCGAAAACTGTTCACTGTTCATTCGGCTCTTATCCGATCTGTTCCGATCTCCGTTCCGATCTGTTCTGAACCGAACCGATCCGAACCCGCACCCCTGCACCCCAGCACCCCAGCACCCCGACTGCAATCCCCATACACTCTTGGAGAACATCTGTATCTGTGTATGCTGCTGTTGCTGTTGCTGTTGCTGCTGCTGCTTCTGCTTCTGGTGTAAACGGAGCCGCTTGGAATTCAATGCAATGGATAAAAATAAGTTGTGCTCCAGTTGTGGGCACCAGCACCGAGAGTGGGCCATGCCATGCCATTTATCCCATGACAGTGCAGTCAGACCGGACTCGGATGCTAATAAACGCCATATAGATACCATACCACTCACGGAAATGGAGTCTGCAATTATTCCAGGTCCTGGTTCTTATAAAGAACCTTAAGCCTGGAGGTCATCTTAGAGATGCAGATTCATCATAGATTTCAAAGATGGGGTAGAGCTAATTTATAGATCCCTAGTGTAGGAATTGCATAATTTGGGACACCTCATAAAAAAGAAATCGGTGAACCGAAAACCCAAAGAAAGTACCGGGAGGTACCAGAAAAATATTCATTATTTGCAAGCCTTCAAACATAGAGGATTTTTTGCTCCTAAAAGTTGACAGAGAAATAAAGAGATCTCTCGGGAAAGCTCCAAGAGGTCAGCCAAAGGCTGGATTGATTGAGAAGATTCATGGAGGATATATGGTGTCTAGTACGGAAAGCTTGGGAAATTAAGCCCCAAGAAAGTTATTTTGGAAAGAAATCAAAGTAAAAAGAATTGTAAAAGAAACTGGTTACGTCTAAGATTGCACTGCACGATGAAGAGTGTGTGAAAGAGAGAGATCGATACTACTCCTTGAGTATTGGGTATAAAAACTCTAGAGCTCTTAGAAAACGAGAGTCCAGTCTCCTTAAACAGGTGCTCATTGAATGCCGTATTAAAATGTTTGCTTTAAATAAAATCCTGCAATTGAAATTGTGAAAAGTATCTTAACAAAGAACATCTGGCATTTCCACCAACTTGTATTTTAAGCCCACTCTAAGTTGGATTTCTCACTGCCACTGGCACTGCCATTGCTACAGGAGATTCACTTTCCCTCTACCACGATGGGATGCCATGGATGCCTGATTAATTGGAATGGCCTTGATTGATACAATTTGTGGCTAAACTTGTTTCAAGGGCAGCCGTTGCAACGCGCTGCACTGATTTTTGAGTGGCAGAATCGACCAACATTGCGGCCCGCTGGCTCGCTCTCTTGCAGGCATACAGGCATACAATTTCTCTAAAAGTTTTACCACATATTAAATGGAATTTCATTTAGCTGCCAACTGTCAAGTGCTGACTGCGGTAGAATCGCGACTTACCTTGATTAAAACGGAAAGAGTCCCTGCGGAGCCAGAGCATTAGCTAATGGGAAAAGGATAATGGAATTCCTTTTGACGCACGTCAAAGAAACCAAAATTAGGAAATACTTTTAATTGCGCTCGCTCTCGCTTCGTTTAGCCTTGATCGATGAGTGGCAGTGCGATGCCGTATTTTTGGACATCACTGCCTGGCCTGGCCTGTGTGTGTGTGTGGGCAGTAAACTTTATCTTGGAAATTAATTTCAATACCCATTTGGTATTGAGATACATATGTAGATGCCTTTTGGCTCTGACCCAAAGACTCTAAAGCGTCTTACGAATGAGTTACCTTAATCATATTAATTACAGAAAAAAGTCCTGGATGGTGTCGGGTGTATGAAATATATGGGTATCATCAGGGGTATCTGCGAAAGTTTTCCGAAATGGTAACAGCAGAAATGGTATACATATTTTGGTATGTATAAGATGTTGGAAAATGTGATCTCTTTAGGAAAAGCTCTAGAACGTGTTTTAAGATAAGGTTTAAGTCCTACAGAGAAGTCTCTCAGACTCATTCTCTCATTTCATCGACACAGTTTTTAATTTTACTTTAATAAGCACAGTTTCAAGTACGAATACACAATTGTACTTACATTTAATACACTCAGAGAAAAATGGCACAGTTAGAAGAAGAAAACCAATATTTAAATTAAATATATATATTTAATATAATTAAATTTGTAAGCAATATTTTTAATATAAATATACAAAAATGTATTCGTTTAAATACGAAATATATTTACTTTAAATATTAGATATATTTTGAAATCAAATTTTTTATTTTTGCAACTTCCGCTCTCGGAGAAAATCTATTGGAGTACCATTTCGTAGTATTTTTCTCTGGGTGCAGCAGAAAAATGGCATTAATTGTGTCCGTCCGTGTTCGGTGATGCACTGGCTTTGCATTGGCTTCTAGCTCAGCGGATTACACGATTATATTGTTCTCATGCCCTGCGTTTCACAGATACTTTAATTTGGTTTCATTAAATAATGATGTGCTTCCGCAAGAAAGTACGAGTATACACATACATATGTACATATGTACATACGAGTATGTTTTACATTTTGAATCAGATGAAGCAATAAATGCGCTATCCTTAAAGACTATATTCTTGATTAATAGCCGAATTGATAGAGTCGTCAGAGTCGTCGGGACAACATTTTAAAATACACAAGAATCTGGATACGAAATTGGCTTTTTCTAGCTTTTATAATCCCTAAGGTCTAGGCGCTCATCGAGGCGCTTGGACGGACGCACATACATAGATACATCGACTCGGCTTGTAATGCTGATCCAGAATATACAATATCCTTTATAAATCGGAAAAACTTCCTTTGCGTATAAAAAGGTTATGACATTTTGCTAAAAGGCACCCACACGGGAGACTTTTAACATTTGCAACCACTTGGAGCAGAAAATGCGCTCCAGGGATATTTACGTGTAGATATAGGGAAACAATTTCTGCAATGGTTCAAGGTTGTCTTTCAGCAGCAACAACAATTGCCAGCAGTAGAACTACATATGTACTACATATGCTTGTCTTTTTAATATCAATGTTTGGGCAGAATTACTTTTGGATCTACTCGCACAATCTAAATATATTGCGTATCTATACATATATGGAATATAGGCACAAGCATATACACACATACTATATATACGTATTATTCTCTTTATATATATTAATGCCCAACTAAATACACATTTTCCGATGACGCTGCAGCATGCCAACTTGCAACGCTTGTTGAAAGTAAATTTTGAAATCGTTGAACGAAGACAAATCTTTTCTCGAGCAAACAACGAATAAAACGTTTCGATCACAAAGCTTTTTCTATACATCTACATATATATATATTTTTGTGTTTATATATTTGGTGTGTGTGTGTGTGTGTGTGTGTGTGTGTGTGTGTGTGTGTGTGTGTGTGTGTGTGTGTGTGTGTGTGTGTGTGTGTGGATGTGCATAGAGCGTACAAAACAAATATCTAGATATTCTCGTACACAGAAAATACATAGAAATAGATGTACCTATTCATACATATGTATGTACAAGTATATTCTGTTTCTATAAACTTTCTATGTCGAAAACAGCAAAACAATCTATTGGTGAAGAAAGTATATTGTGTAGAGTTTTTGTTGTGTAGTGGTTGTCGTTGGTGTATTCATTTTTCGTGAAGTTGTTGTTGGTGTAACTATAGGTGTTGAAACAGTTCTCGGTATAGTTTTTATTGGCTCGGCTTTTGTTGGTGCCGTTTTTGCCACTGTTGTTGAACCAGATTAAGTTTAGTTGGTGTAGTTTTTTGCAGTATTTTCTGGTGAATTTGTAGTTGATGTAGCTTCCGTGTAGATTTTGTTGGTATAGTTCCCATTGGTATAGTTATTAAAGATGTAATTGTCTTTGAATCTATTGTTCGCTTACTTTTTTTATAATTCATTGGTGTAGCTGCTACTGGAGTAATTTTTATTTTTCTAAATTTCTTTGGTGTTGTTGTTATTAGTGTTGCTTTTTGTAAAAGCTGTTTTGACGTACTCTTTTTTTGTTTTCTTTCTGTTGTTGCAGTTATGGCTGTACGTTTTCCTTTTGTTGGTGTATTTTTACTTTTCGGTTGTTGTACTCTAGACATGAATTTCGAAATGTTTTCTCTATAATTTCTCTTTGGCTTGATTCTGTTTTTCTTCATTTAAATATAGAGCATTCCGTCCCATGGCTGTGGAGGGGGCGACAGGGTGTCCAAGGAGGACTACAAAATTGGGAGGAACGGATGAACGGTATGGGGGTCCCGAACAAATGCGAGAAGGAAATGCTTTTGTTTTGTAGGGAACTTGATCAGTTCGTCTATGTCTGGATGAAATCTATTTTCGTATTTATTCTCGTTCAAAATCATTTAAAACAGCTCCCACTCTGTTTCTCTCTCTCTCTCGCTCTCTCTACATCCAATTTTGTTGAAATTTATGAATTTAGAAAATGTTTTTCTTTAAAGCGAGAGATTTTTGTGTGTGTTTAAAAACATAATTTGCTCTATTTTTGGCTTTTGCCAAATAGGAAACATTATCAGGGGAGGTAAGAAGGTTTTGATATGAGAAGCGAACCAACGGGGGAGGTCCAGGGGACTTTGAGCCATGTGAGGTGGGGGCTTAAAGGCAACCATGGATGGATGGATGGATGGTCAGACACACACGATGTGAGTGCGTCAAAGCCAAACAAACGTCATAAGCTCCCGGACAACGCCCGCATTGGCCCCAACCCCCATTTGCCCCCATCCGCCGGACACTTCCAACTGAATCTGCTCCGTCCCCCCCTTCCGTCCCTGCAACACATTTTGGCGCTGCTTTTGGCCTTGTAATACTCGCATTCGCTCTACCTGACAACTATTTGTCGCTGCTGTCGTCGTCGTCGTCGTCGTCGCCCATCGCCCGTCGTCGTCGTTGGTTTCGTTGGTGTGTTGGTTGACCCATTTAGGGTTTATATATACTTATATGTCCATACATATAGTATGGTATGGGTACATGCATTATATATGCACCCGTACTCGTATACGTACAGTGGAAGTTGGCTGAATTTCAAACGCGTTGCAGCGCCTGCAAATTATTTAGAGATAGTTGAAGGGCTTCCGACGTGGGTGAAACAAATTTATTGATGGGCTTGTGATTCCCCCTTATGTTTTTTGAAACCAATCAGCAGTACTTCAAGGATCTGCCTGGCTTTACCTAAATTCATTTCTCACACATTTTGTGGATGCTCATGATCCTGCATTCAACTTTAAAAGAGTCCCTCTGCCTTTGATCTCCTTCTACACATTTGTAGGCATATATTTTTCTCTCTCACATCTCTCACATTCTAAAAATCAAATTAGGCCAATGCACTATGTGGGACATAAGCGGAGAATAGAGGCAAGGAAACCCTAAGACGATACCGGTTCTATCCTAACCTCAAGAAACATGTTCTTGTCTTCTCTTTTTGGATATTATTAAGTTTGTACATTTTCATATATTTATGTACATGTGTATATATGTATGTACCTTTATTTTTGTATCGATACCCGGAGAAAAAAGCACTGAAATTGTAATATTTTCACTTAGATTTAAATACTTACATATGTCATTAATTTGCATTAAAATTAAATATTTATTATAATAAAATCGAATATATAGTATTCTATTTATTTTAAAGTATTTTGCATAAAAATAGTCTTAAATCAAAGTGAATTCTAAATCCGAATTAAAATCCGAATATTTATTTAGCTAAAATATGGGTGTATTTCTTTTTACTATGCCATTTTTCTTCCAGTGTTTTTTTAGCTTTGTGTCTGTATGAGTTTATCAATCTATTTCCATAATTAGGAGATTCTTTATCCAAACATTTCTGTATCTTTTATAGACTGTTTATTAACCCGTTATCATACTTATCTCTTGTTACTCATGTATCATTTGTAGAGTGTTTCGACAAATACCTATATTTTTCCCAATTCATCTTCTTTATTGGGAGTACTTCTTACCCACTTGTGCCATTACTCTAAACGTTTTCTACAAAAAAAAAAATAGTTCGTAACCTTCCATCCGAGTAGTATCGTTCCCATTTTGATGACGGCTTGCTACACACCCATCCACCCACACAACCACATGCATCTGCACGCACAGACACAGACAGAGACACAGACACAGATACAGTGCATTTGCACTAGTTTCACCAATGACGTCATCCTTCCCACAGTTTCGTTTCCCACGTCATCAGCAGATGCTGCACAAGAGGCACAAGCAGCTTCGGCGGCGAGGTCAGGACATGCAACATGCAATCTATGTACATACATCTATGTACATACACATGTATGTACGCCCGTATAGGAATGGATTGGGAAATGGCAACTTATTGATAGATAGTCCAATAAACTGAGGTCAATCAGGGCACAATCCTAGTCCTGCCTCCTCAGCCCACATTCTACCTCTATTTCGGTCCTGCACGTCATTGGTCTCCATTAGCCAGAACCCTTCTGCCTCCGGCATCCATCTGCATCCATATCTACCAGCAGCCAAAGGACGTTCACGAGAACGTTGCTGATGCTGATGATGGGGATGGGGATGGGGATACTGACAGGGGCACAGCGTTCGGGTGGTAGAGGGTGGCGCAATGGGTCCATTCAGTGGTGCTGACGTTCTCCACGGTCTCCCAGAGGTCTCCCAGAGGTCTCCCAGACCCCATTGCAGCCGCCTTAGAACTGCCTTGAAATGCTGCAGTTTTGTGAATGAAATTCTTCAGCGTCATCAATGAGATGAGTCTGCCGCCGGGGATGACTTGGACGGGACGGAACGAGACGGAACGGGACGGTATTTGATTGGAATCAAATGGGAAAGAGGGAGCGAAAGCGGGAGCGACAGCTGGAGGACGACAGGTGAAGGGGCTTGTGGAATGAGTGCTGTAAAAAAACCAAATAAATGTCAACTGCGGTGGCCATGTGCACTGTCCCCGTCCCCATCCCCATCTGTGGCGGGATTTTGGACTATGGAAATTTCTCATTTCTCTTTTGCCCTTTTAGCACGTACAGAAATTAGTCGCAAAAGTCGAAGAGGACCCCAGCAACCGGAGTCTGATTTGATTTGCAGGATTTATCACCATGGATTCTATGGACGCAGGACGAAAGTCGCGTGGTACATTTATCGTTGCAGAAAAACATCCAAGTAGTTTGTGATTATTTAAGAAAAGTTTTGTAAATAGATATCCCAACTGCACTCAAAGAAAAGTAGAACAGCAAAAAGAAACACACGAAAGAATTCACTTTGATTTAAACATGAATATTAGAAAGTATTTTTTATATATTTTTTAATCGAAATATGAAAAGCACTTTATAATAAATTTGTAGGAAATATGTATATCTAATGTGAATATGAACATATTTAATTGAAATATCAAATACTACAATGCAAGCACCGCACCCTGTACTCGATTCGCTCGCTCGCGACTATAAGAGTAAAATATTGGACGTGGACCCAAAACTTGTTTATATAATAAAAGGGTATTTATTTTAAATATGCAATAAATCTAAATTAAAAATATGGCATATTTCCACTCTCGGTGCAAATACATACATATACATATGTATATACATTTGCAAATCAAAGTGTAACTATTCGATTCTCAGGTCTCTTTTCTCTGGGTGTGAAGTGCAAGCATACCTAACTGCTGTAATCTGTAGAGTTTATTTACCGAAATAACTTTCGTTTATTGAATGCTGAATGTCTTGTGTAGTAGGAAAGTGTTACTATAAATTCTGTAGTGTTTAGTAAAGGTGTCAAAATCGCAATAAGTAATTATATTGCCTTTGAAACTCCTGGCTAATGAACTTTAACAAGTATACTTGCGCACAACCCGTACTCGTACCCGTACCCGTACCCGTAGCGTAGCAGTTCCTTTCCAGGGAATTATTCATTTTACTCTTTTGCGCCGGCAACAACTTGGAGCTCAATTAGTTAGAAGAGCACTCGTGGCCTAATTTGATTGCGGGACTTATCACCATGGATACGAGTGCGAGTGCGAGTACAAGTACTGCCTGCTGGCTGCTGGGTAATTGGCTGCAGGTTGCGTCTGGGCGTGGGCCTTGCCACAAGAAGGTGTGGGGTTGGTGTCGGCGGTTATGGAAAACAATTTAATATAAAGAAAAAAGGACAGCCGCATTCCAAGTCACTCACTCTCCCACCGAACAGACAAACATTCAATGGTTTTCTCCTAAAGTTGACATCTCCAGCTGCATCTCCTTGGGTAATAATAAACAGCAAAGAAATGCAACATATTTACTGTATCCCAGCAGTGAAAATTCAAGTAATGTTTAGCAAAAAAAAGCATTGCTACTGCCAATCCCAACACAAATTTTTTCATTTCCTCCCAGCGCGCCTCCGTGAAAGGAATCTGAGCAGCTCCTGCCTCTCTTGGGCCCTGCTTTCAATGCAGGACTTATCACCATGGATATTGCGGGACGCTGGCGAACTAATAATTGGCTGCAGGTGGTGTCCCTGCAACTCGCTAAGCTTCTAGTTTTTGCAGCAAAAAAAATAAGGCTTATAGAAAATAATTTGATACGCAGGCAAACTGTGTAATTTGCTTTGAATTTAATACAAGTTACGCAGCAAACGAAGAGAGCTCTGAGTTGAAAAATTCTTCATATATGTATGTATATCAATCTATGGATTGATTTATTGCCCTTAAAGATACTACATATATCTGTAAATACAGCTATTGGGAGCCGAGCCCCTTTAGTGTTACGTTTTGAAGTGTGGGTTGCATTTAAATAATACTTTCTACGCGGAAAAGGCCCTAGATTTCGTAGATTTATTTAGGGTCTTTTTTTAGTTATTAAACTCTGGGTATGCAATTGCCGTAAATCTAAGGACAGCGGAACCAAATCGTACTTTGACTGATATTTGACACATACAGTGGCTCAAAGCCAAAACAATGCAGTGTCAAATAAACTGTTTTACTGTGGTAAAGATTTTAAACTTGAGGAAAAACAAAATTTTTAAATGCACCAAAGCTTCTAGAGACTACGAATGCGACTTGATTTCCGGTTTGGCGTTTAAACATTTTTTGTTTTTCCTCTAGCTTAAAATCTGTACCACAGTAAAACAGTTTATTTGACACTGCATTGTTTTGGCTTTGAGCCACTGTATGTATCCTTATGACAAAGATCTTCAGACCAGCTTCTCCAAATATTGTCTGCTAATATCTGAACACTTCCGGATGTGTGATATGCGATGGGAAGACTGTATAGTATATCTGTATTTACTGCCAATTTAAGTGTTATTCCATAGCGATTTTCCCAAGAAAAATAGGTTTATCCGAAAAATGTATCAATTTTCTATGGGATTGGATAGATTTTATAAGCGTAATTTTATTGCGCTATTTTGTAACATTTTTTGAATGGAACGCCAACATTTTAGTCCGGTAACACGTTACTTTACACTCCCTCTACCAATAAGGAATGTGATCCTTTATCCCTTAGATTAGACACGAATCATTGAGATCAGTTTATGTTGGAGAGCTACATATGTATTTGGAATGATGAAGCTATTATATTTGTATATTTAATAGAGATCTCTTTGAGAGATGCTGAATCAATGAGCTACTACAGCTTTGCTATAGCTGTCTCCCCTGTGTCGGTGGCAGACGGCAGCCACCTGCATTCACTAACAGTCGACGCATTCCAACAGAAATATGCATTTATGTATGTACATGTGTATACACCGATCTGCACAATGAAGTTCCCATCTATACAGTCTTCCCATCGCACAAAATTTTTAGATACTTATACGTGAAAATCTAGAATGAAATCCATGCATCGCACAGCAGCACATAGGATCTCGGCACATAGGCTCGCATGTGTGTGGGACATGTGTTCAGTTATATGGCAGATATACTATATATATAGTAGTCTCTATAGTCTATATAGACGCCTATACAATGTATATTTGGCATAATCAAAAATACGCTTCTTTCTCACTTGCTTTGTCTCTGTGCTCTCACAGTTTTGGTTCCTCTTGGCTTTTGGCAACGACAGCAGGCTACTGGCTGCCTGTCTAAAGATATAGTCAACACATAGTCTCCGCATCCACATCCACATCCACAGCCACATCACAAAACCTCCTTTCGCCCCTCCCTCGTGGCATACAGAGACCACAGCCTATCCGCCGTCTATCTGCCTGGCTGCCGGTCTTGGCCATGTTGAACGAGGAAAAGTATTTTGGATTTGGATTTTTGGATTGCCCTCCGGGTGACAATCATCATCATTCCTGCGGTTCCCTGGATTCATTCCGCATCTTGCAACTGCATTCCACTTGTTTGGCTTAGGAACTCAACTTCAAATTTTGGTTTTTGGCTTTTTGGTTTCTGACTGACCCGGATTTATCTTGTGGGTATTCTTGACACCGAGCAGTGTACTAAAAATAAATACGAAGGCCGGCCCCTAATTGGCCCAGAGAGGGGTGTAGTGTGGGTTCTTATATTGGTGTTTCGGAGTAAGGGAGGAGCTACGGAACCAAAGGTCAAAGTGTCAACTGCAATAGCAGTGGCAGCAGCAGCGGCAGCGACAGCGACAGTAGCAGCGTTAACGGTATAGATACCGCCGACAGGTACTCGAAACGGAACGGATCGGGTTCCTTTGGCCTGTGCTCCGGCTCCGCCTCCGCCTCCGATTCCATTCATCTGTCCGTCAAAGTTGAGCTGCGCCGCACGAGAGGCAGAGAGTGCCCAGGCATGTGGCAGAGAGAGTGTCAAACAGGTGTGCAGTGGGTATCGACGTCATTGCATCTGCATGGATTCCGGACCCAGACCTAGACCCGGACACAGACGCGGACACGGATCAAAACCAAACCAACGTCCAAACCAAACAACAGCAGCACATACATATACACATATAAAGCACTGCTGTGGCATGCAGCCATGTGGCACACACATTCCACATTAATGGAAAATGGAAACTTCAATGGATTTTCCTGGCGGAAGGATATTATACGCGACTGCCACCATTTTATATTACGAATCATTTCGAATTTAATTCTAAATTCTCGTGGATTTGATTCCCGATACTCGAAGAGTGTAAGAAGGGTTCCCAGAAAGAAGCGTTTTTCGATCCCATATACTGTTTCTCTCAAACACACTTTTCGTTGTGCAATGTACACCCTCTGCCTTCGACGTCGAAAAATAGTAAAATGCTCTAACACATTAGGTGGAAAGTGGATAAACGAAGTGCAAGAAATAACACTAACACATGGCAAGTGGTCGTTGTTCTCCTCTTTTTCTCAGGGGAATGAACCCACAAATCAATTCGTCCCTTTTGCGAACAGCGATACCAAATACAGGGAGCGAGAGAGAGATAGTAAATGAGCATGCGACAGCCCAATTCTGGCACCCACGTATTGTATAGGTTACATAAATCATAAGCTCACATATATACTGACTGAGTATCGGGTATAAGTAGAGCCGTGGCCCTTGCCGCGGCTTACAACGTTCCCGGACGTTGTACAAACTTTTAGCATTTAGCTTTGAATAGAAGTTGCATGGAAATTCCGTTTATTTCAGGAACATTTTGGTTGCTTTTTTGGCCCACTGTGCAGCGATGGTGGTGGTGTCTGGGCCTCTGGCCACACCTCTTTGGGGTGCCGCCGCCCATCTTTTTGGGGCTGCTGCGCGTGGATCTTCTGCTAACACAGTGACCTAGTGCCGAGGCCAGCAGCCGAATGGCAACGGGTACGTTGACGGAGACGGAGGTAGCGGCGGCAGAAAGCGAAAGCGGGAGTGACGTCATAGCTGGCATTCATTCACAGGATATGAGGCAGCACAAATTTGGGGGAAGGCAAGCGTTGAAGCTTGCTTGGGGTACGGCGCCTTATGTTGAAAGGTGCGGCAGAGCAGAGCAAGGTGGAGCGGGGCACGACACGGCCCAGCAGCCGAGGACAAGGAAAATGGAAAATTTCATTGAGAAAATGGCTGTGTCCCCCAGTCACTGCCCCCACACAGCCCAGACCCGCAGCCATTATCTGCAAAGGACACTATGTGCGACATCAGCTTGCGATGCTGCCTTTGCCTCTGCTACCGCTACTGCTACTGCTGCTGCTACTGCTGTTGCTGCCACTGCTACTGGCACTGGCACTGGCCATGCCTCTACTCTGCTCTGCCACTCGTCTGCTTCTCTGCCACGACTGCTGCCTGATGCCTGCGTCAGGCGCTTCAAGTTGAGCCTGGTTATGGTTTACATTCGAGGCAACAGCGTTTGGCAAAATCAGTCGCAAACTCGTCTCCAAGCCAAACAGTCGTGAGCGGCTTTGGCCCCAGAAGCAGCATCAGCATCAGATGGAAGCCACAGAAGGACCCAACCAAAAGTCCTCCATTTCCAAGTCCCAAAGTCCAGTACAGTAAGAATTCTCAAAACTTTCAATTGTGATCTGTGGCAGAATTGGTTTGGCGCCAAAAGTAGTTTACCCCTTTTTTTTGTTGTGTGTTATAAGTGCTCAAACATACAGAGTAAGTCCTGAATGAATTTAAAGTGAAAGTGAAATGGAAATAGAAAGGGAAATTAAAGTGGAAACTTAAATATAAATCCTGGAAGCCCTCTAGGAACCTGTTCTACGTGCGAGTTCCACCATGCAAGTTTTGAGCGCATTTGAATACAAAAACTTGACACGTTGAGCTCGTGCGTGGTGCAGGCAAATCATCGCCGCAAATCCACCAGAACCACTCGTAGAACCGGTAGTGAAGATCATGATATGATCATATATATATGATCGCTTTTTTAGTTATTAAAAGCGTTGCTTCTTTGAAGAGTCTCAGCAGAAGAGAGATGTCCTTGGCAGTACGCTTTATTTTCCAGTACATTTATTTACATTTTTAGAAACGCTGAAGATGAATCTCTGACTGTCCAGACTGTCCGCCCAAGAGACATCTTTATGAAAGTAAAGGCTACTCCAAATGACCAGGAAGACCGTTTTCACTAATTACAATAGTCGACACGACTTTTCCGCTGTCGCCAAAAATGACTTTTTCTGATAGATTTGGATGTTTAACATTTTTTAAAGAATGTTTTTTTTTTTTCATGGAGTAGTTTTTTTTTAAAGAATTTTTAAAAAATTTTGTGCTTTTTGTCATAGGTAGTGCTTCTATTTTTCACATAACTTAAGTTTCCTACAACTGGTTGTATTGAACTTTGCAGTTTAAAAAAGCTGACAAATGCAGCTATAAATCCGACTCAGACACTTTGTAGCTGCAACTTAACGTCTGGAAGATATTAAGCTTCCAAATTCAAATTTCATAATTTCTTCGGTATTTTTCCCCGAAATTTTAACTTTGAAAGCTCAGGAAAAGTCGAAAAAAAAATATTTGAATGCCTTGATTTTTGGTTTTAGATAGACACATTAATTACGCGTCGTTTAAGGTATCGCTTATAAAAATATAAAATCAAACGGCTAAGTTATAACCGTTTGACCAAACTTTCATATGCCGTTTGGCACTATTCCAAATGCCATTTTACCGTTAAAAACTGTAATAAACGCAGATTTTTGGTATTTTTTTAGGAAAAAAAACGGTTATTCGTCGGCTAACGGAATTTATCGGCGAAATTCGGCATATGTAGTTTTGGTCAAACGGTTATAACTAAGCCGTTTATTTTTATAAGCGATACCTTAAACGACGCCTAATTAATGTGTCTATCTAAAGCTAAAAATCAAGGCATTCAAATATTTTTTTTTCGACTTTTCCTGAGCTTTCAAAGTCAAAATTTCGGGGAAAAATACCGAAAAAAATTATGAAATTTGAATTTGGAAGCTTAATATCTTCCAGACGTTAAGTTGCAGCTACAAAGTGTCTGAGTCGGATTTATAGCTGCATTTGTCAGCTTTTTTTAACTGCAACGTTCAATACAACCAGTTGTAGGAAACTTAAGTTATGTAAAAAATAGAAGCACTACCTATGACAAAAAACACACAATTTTTTAAAAATTCTTTAAAAAAAAACTACTCCATGAAAAAAAAACCATAATTCTTAAAAAAAATTTAAATCTCCAAATCTATCAGAAAAAGTCATTTTTGGCGACAGCGGAAAAAAAAGTTGAATTTTGTCGAGTAGTGTTATTAAAACAAATTAAAATTCTCCAACAAAAACAAGTTCTCTAATTTACAAAGCTCCATTTGTAAACCCAATTTTCAGGCTTTGTTCTCAAGCAAAATCTATTCAATCCATGTAAAAATGTAACCGCTTCGCATAACGTATTCGAGATATGCGTTCGCGATATCCGTAAACAATTAACATTCAAGCACATACATATAATATCAAATCTACTCTTTCATGGATGTATATGTACATATGTATTTTTATATTTCAAGTGCCTTAATATACTAGGTATATTATTTTATGTTATACTAGCAGATCCGCACGCTTCGCAACTTACTAAATGAATTTAATGTTTGGGAATTCGTCGAAAATAAACAATGATAATTTTGATGTAATGACATATTTTATCATAAAATGTTCCGTTCTACAGAATCACACAAAATGAAATCAGATAGGCGTTCAATCAATGCCACAAATTCTGGCTATCATTTAAAAAAAAAACAGTATGCAATTTGGGGCACGCGTTGCGGTGATAGCTACTCACACACACATTTTTTTCTAAAGATTTAAAGTATAGATTCACTTTTTATTTTTTAAAGTGTAGATCATCTGAGAGCATCTCCTGCTCATAGTTGAGCTTACAACGGAATGCGAAAATGCGAACGAAAATGCGACTCCAAGTTTCATAATTTGACGAGAGTTTTCCCCAACGTTCTTTAGAGGCTTATAATAATAAATAATAATAATATAAATAAGGAGAAATTTTCTGTTTTTTTTTTTTTTAATTTTCTGCCTTTTACTGTTTAACCCTTCAACTCTTAAAAACGCAATGTGCGAATAATATTTTCCGTCCAATTTATCCTTTAAATAGGAAATCTTCCTTGCTGTAGCATTGAATGGGTTTTGTAATGGTAATTTAAATGGTTTCAAAAATGAAAATGTCATCGTTCTGTAGAGTTCCTATTCCAGTTTATACATCTCCTATCCACCGCTTTCTGGTTTGCGAATGCCTTACTTTCTTGAACTATTATTTAAACTTCAACAGACAAAAACTTAGATACCATTAACCATATCTTTAAATATATTTTTTTAAGAAAAGGACTTCCCCGTCTTATAGATACTCCACACCCACACCGCTGTGCTGGCCACTTTTAGGGGCAGCCTCAATATTGTTGACATTGCTGTTCCTATTTTTTTTTTGTTGCTGAATTTCTAGACGATGTCATGGGAATGCACGAATAAGAATCGGAACACCACCAAATATGAAGATGCAGATGCTGGCATGACTGTGGTTGTGGGTACGGGCGTGGATATGTCTCTAGGGGATCTGACCTTCACTGTGTGGCGGAAGCCAGCAACATGTGACGCCTCTGCAGAGGACGTTTACCCGCCGCTTTTGCTGACGTCATAGTCCGCGTGGGGCCGGATGCTGGTGCTGCTGCTGCTGCTGCTCCGGATGCTGCCTCTGGCCGCCAACTGATTTGCAGACCCAGTAACCCAGTGCCGAGTGGACACGAACTCAGACCGAAGCCACAGGCGCGAGGCGGAAGAGAGACGAGGATAGCGAACTAGCGAAAAGCAGTGGGGGAAAAACAGAGGAAAAGGCAAAAGGAAGAAACAAAACGTCTGCACCGTCATTGCCATTGTCGGACACCCCTGGCAGGGGCTGCGTCTGTTTCATAGATTTTTGGGGCATCTGTTTTTAAAGCTGCCCCGCCACTGCCACCCCGCCTGTAGGACTCTCTCTTGCACCCCCTTTCTGGTCTTCCCATTCTTTCCTTTCTTTCGGATTGCTTGCAAGGATTTTTCGCATTGAATTTTTGTATTTGTGTACCCTTTTCAGAAGGAAAGTACAGCGACTTTGACCACATGCTTGTAACGCACAAAAGAAAGCGTGTCTGACAATATAAAATACGAAGTTTTTTACAGAAATCATATACATAACTGATAAATCGATCGAAGAACCACACGTAAAACCTCACTCGATAGTCAACTTGAAGGTAAGAAAATGCATTAAAATAAATTCCATCGGATTATGTACTATATCAGAAAATGTGCCATAAGAACTGAAAAATTCGTAGGAAAATGGGCAAAACCCTGTATTATTTTCAAAGACTTTTATTCATTTTTATATCTTAAAACATAAGAATATATTCCCCTGAGACAAGGTACAACACGCAGTACTTCCATATGTGTCTCTTTATATAACAATCAATTTATATCAAAATACCAGCCCTTGCATATCACATTGGAACGCTGCAGGGTATTCAATTGAGTGTCTTCAAGTGCTGTGACGTAGCAAAGAAGGTCGCTGCTCCCTGGACTCTCTCTATGGTCTCGTTGCCGCGTATGTATCTGGCTCTCCGGCTCGGGCTCTCTGCAAAGGGCACGTGTGACGCGTTCGCAGGTATGTACATGTGTTATGGGTATGTGTGTATTTGACTGGGAATAATTGAGAGGGCGGAGTGTGCACATTTAATTACAACGTTATTTCATGAATATTGATTGAAATCAACTTGTACAAGTTCCCCCAGTACTCACAGTACTCCCAGGCTGACAGCAGGGCCCTATATGTATGTGGGTGTGTGTGTGTTTGTGTGTGTGGCCTTGTTTGGAGCAGCGGTGGCTAAGATATGAATTCTATGGCAGACAACAACCATCACAGCTCATTGTAAACTTTATATTTTGTTCAACTTTCTTTCGGCATAATTAATCCGTTATTAAATTCGATTCAATTCAATTACTTAAGCAAAGTCGGCAAAGGCAGCAGGCAACGATTCACTAGACGACACTTGGAAGAGCGTAAAATTTTCAATGACATTTTCTTACTAGAATGTACATCTGTTTTCAGATGCAGTCTGTTCTTTGTTATTTGTTGTTCAGTTGTTCAGTTTTTCCTTAGTCATTCCACCACAACCCATATGCAATCATACATTTTACAGCCCTTAATTTTTCAAATTCAAACTCTTATAAATTTCCATTTCCTGTATAATCAATCTATAGTTCTCTGCTACATCCAGTTCATTATAAATATGTACGATTTACAAGCCGACACGATAACCTTTTCTCGCAATTTTTTTCAAATACAATCTGCAGCCTTCCAAAACTGATTCAACTCAATATATGTATACTGAGTTAATTAATTTATTTGCTTTTTAACCAAATCTTTTGTCATTCATAAACCATTATATTTCCTAAAAACATGTTCAGCACTCATAAAAACACATATCTTGTTGTCAGCTTGGGAATTTCCTCTGCAGTTTTTTCTTTAGAAGCATACTTACAGGGGCCTGAACCTTTGTAAACGATGGAAAGCAATAACATATTCACTATTTGTATGTGGAAAATGCATTAGAAATTATGGTTTCCCCAAGACGGCAATCGACTGATCGCCTCCGATGGCCTCCTTGCCGCAGACAATCTGTCACTTGATACGCGCTGAATAAGCTCTAGGTTTGGGGTTACCTTTACCGCTACCTTTGTTGAGATTCCCCATACCCACACCAACACCCACACTCACGCACGCATCCACACGCACAGAACACACACACAAACACACACACACCCCACTCTCAACCCGTGGTAGAGCTCCCTTATACGGGCGCTGACCAGCGAAGCATTCCAAGCCCCGGGACCGAACCGAACCGGACCAGACCTCTTGCTCCTCTGGGGATGCCATACAAGTGCGCGGGGCAGAGCAGGTGGAAAAATGTTATTTAATTTTTGTAACGCCCTTGTGTAATGGGGAATGGGAGATGGGGGATGAACAGGATGGGGTTTCCTCAGTGTTTGTGTGTGCTCCCCATGCTCGCTGCTAGCCATTCCATTTGCAGTTGCATATCTCCATACGGATCATATTTCCAATTGGGCTTCGGCTTCAGCTTTGGCTCTGGATCTGACTGTGGCTCTGGCTCTGGCTGGCTTTGCCTTTGGTCAAAGTGTCAAGCACCCCGTGGGGCGGCAGTGTCGGGCACAAAACCTGCCTCAATGTCTGACCGTCTGTGGCACTTTTGGAAATGTGCCGCGTTCTTTTTTTTATTTCGATTGACTTCTGCTGCTCAGCTGCTTCTGCCGGTGCCGGTGCTGTGCTGCTGCTACCTCTGCTTTTCCTTTGTAGGTTTTCAAAGCGGACAGCCCCTGAAAGTAGGCAGCAGTTTTTCCGTTCCGATTGGGACACACAAAGACACCAAGAGGCCCTAACAATATTACACGCACACATGTAAGTCTTCGTCCGTCCGTGTTTTCTGTTGCAATTGAAAAAACTTAAACAAGTCCGAGGGATGCGACGCCGCAGTCGGCAACGGCAGCAGCAGAAGCAGCAGCGTTGGCAGCAGCAGCGTTACCGTGCTTCCACCTGCAACTATAAAAGCCGTGCGACAGCCAGAACAATGTCTCAGTGAAAAAACATTAATTAAGCGACAACCATCCGGAGGAGCAGCCACAGCCACCTCCAAAGCCAGAGACCTCGCAAGAGATATAGTCAGAGCCAGAGCCAGAGCCAGAAGACAGGATGACAGACAGGCACGTCAATCCCTGGCAGGACAGCTCCCATCAGAGCCCCTAACTTTTTTTGTTCAATTTTTTTTTGAGTGTTTGAAGTGCTTTATGTCCCGGATGTCCCGGACAGCCGAAATATTATCAATTAGCGGACCCGCAATTAAATTTGATTTGCAAAAAGGAAGAAGGAAGCATATATATTAAAAAGCATATTCAAATTGAAAATCAATACAAGAGAATCGAGGAGCAGCTGGCGGAGACCCCATCTCATACCATACCACAGCCGGCATTCTGAAAATCAAATATTCAAAACGTGCTCAGCCCTGCCCACAGAGACCAATTACCGATGGGAAAGCGAGTTGGGGAAACTTGGATGGCGCTAGCCCCATAACTAGCCTGGAACTTTGAACATATGTTGGGGGCATTATCATCATTTATTCATTCAACATGCGGTGTATGTTCATGCGGAAACGTATTTCCATTTAAATTCCCAGTGATTCAGTGCATATGTGATTCAGTTCGATCGGTACTTATTGCAGCTGCTGGCCACTGCACAAGATTAGATTTAAGACTCTTGTGCGTGTGACAGCGGCTATTGTAAGAGGCCATATAAGCATCCAAACTAAAAAACAAAAATGGAAAAGGAACACCTAATGCCATCGATGAGTGATTGGTTGGTTCTAATTTATTCTAGACGAGGTGCATAAAGTGCCTAATGGGAAGCCATACAAAAGCATTTGCCAATTTTTCCTGCTGTCTCCCACACAGCTGTAAGAGATAATTTTCCCAACAATTTAAAAAAATTTCTTACCTTGCATTTAATGAAATTGTAACGAACTAGTCGAATTAGCGCGCCGTCGATAATTTATCTATCGAACGCCTTTCTCGATAGTTATGCTTTGGCTTTCTTCGGCTTAAAAACTTTCGAAAACTTGAAAAATTGTATAATATAAGCATTATCAACTGCCAAATCCGGGAAAGACGAATTAGATCACCTGTGGATGCACTGATATATCCGTTTCGATATTAATATGAAACGCTTTAATTGATTTACTCTCTACTCAGAATTCCGTTGTGTCCAAACGAGGTATTATAGTTCTTATTTCAAAACGGTCACACCATCTCTAATATTAAAAATTACGCAGAAATAAAAAAGAGAACACATTAAAATAATAAAAAGTCTAAAAACTGAACAAGGCAGGCATAAAGATGCTTATGTGCATCAAGATGCAGACTATTAAGTAAGGGAAAGGATGGAAAAAGTGTTCTGGTTGTGCGAGTAAGTATTTGCATGCAGACTATCAGACCCATCAAATTGATATCGATAGACAACACAACATTACAGACAGACATCTATCAAAAAGTCCAGGTAAAAACATATTCAACAATAATGAATAACTCGAATGGGTCAGAACCACGACGACAGGGACCACCGGCAGCGGCTGTGTCGCCCCGAGTAACCCAGTCGTTGGCGCAGTTTGATGCGGAGATTGAGGAACAATTACGACGACAAGTGCGCGTCCAACAGCCACCGCCGCCAGTTGGACCTAGAGTGGTGCCCAATGGTGCTTTTCCTGGTAAGAAACCGAACGATGATCGATTCAAGTTGCAGCAGACCCTAATCCTAATCCTAATCCACCCCGACAGGCTCCCTCACACCTGGGTGGAACGACCCACCACCACTGAACCCCGACTCGGTTCTGGGCAATGCCAACAGTCGGCGGCCACGTATAGATCCACGTCGTCGTGCGCCCTACCCCACCGAGGGCAATTCAGGACTCTTTTTCCCAAATTCGGAGGCAGGTGGGGCTGAGCCATCATCTCGCCCAACAGCCATGGTATTGCCGCGTCAGCTGCCACTGCCACCTGACGCACCCAATGGCGCTGCACACCACGAGCCCGATGAGGGTACAGTGTCAACCCGTGGACGGCCCGCATCAGGCAATGCCGCGTCCAGAGTGCCCACAGCCGTGGTGCCACCTCGCATGAAGAAACCCAATCATGCAAATTTGCCCCACTTTTAGATCGTAATCAATTGATGTATCATAGAAATTCAAAATTCTTATGTGTAAGCATTCGCAAACTGCAGAAGAATGCATTTAGGGATTGCACATGCGTCGTTAAACTCCCGAATTTCGCTCCGACACCTCCCCAGGATGACACATCAATACTCCCTTCTGTAATCCAGTAGAATGCACGTAAAAATATACTACTCTAATCATACACTAACTCTGTCTTCCCTTTACTATATTTAACAGCGAGCAACAACAACAATAAGGGTTAACACGGTATATAACATGCATAGGCACTATCACCGATCATCACCAGGGCAGCTGGGAGCCATCATAGTTGATGAAGCCCCCGTTGTGCTCCTCGTTCAGCTTGCAGAGGGTCTGGATTATTTGTTTGGTGCTCGTGGGCACGTCCAAGGGGGCGCTGCTGCCGCCCATGTCAGTGCGCACCCAGCCGGGGTGCAGGCTGATGCATAGGATCTTCTGAGGATACAAGTCGATGCTCAACGACTTGGTCGCCGCGTTCAGGGCTGACTTCGATGTGCGGTAGCCATACATGCCACCATCCGTGTTGGACCCAATCGAGCCCAGCACGGAGCTCATGTTGATGATGGCAGCTCGGCTCACGCCCATGGGCTCGCTGCCGTTTGCCTCGGACGCCTTCTTAAGTAGCGGCAGACAGGCCTTGGCCAGCATGATGGGCACCACGGTGTTGGTGTGCAGAGTATCCAGGATGTCCTGTGGCCTGGTGGCACCAATGCGCACCGACTTGGGCGCAACGCCAGCGTTGTTGAAGAGCACATTCAGGCCTGCACCCTTGGTGACGCCCTCGATCTCGGCGATCAGTTTTTCGTAGGAATCGAAGTTTTTCAAATCTGCAAGAATTTTTTTGTAGTGGATGTGGGATGTTTGGCAATGGCGAGTGTCAACTCACCGATCTCCAAGATGTGTATGTTGGAGTGCTTCTTGGCCAGATCCTCCAGTTCCTTTTAAACGTAAACATTAGAAAAAGTTTATTATCTTGCTTTGGTGGTGGTACCACCAGCTAATGCTAATGCAGTTATGCAATGCTATCGGGATATACATATGTACGTGTACAAATTCAGGAGTATAATTAAATGCATGAAGAGGGGAAAAACATTTCAGTCCGATAAGAAGTAGTCGTTATTTAAAGAAGCTTGGAAAATATATTAATTGAATGAAATGGGGTATACAAATGTCCATACCCTCCTGAAACCGGTTGACAAGCCAATAGTGTTCAATCAACATGCAAGGAGCAGTTGTGACGTAGCATTCCACACACTGAGAAAAAGGATATAGTGTTTTCTCAAAATGGATCAATAGTCTTGATATGATATGCCAGTTCAATGCAACTAAGAAATCTAAAGAAAACGATAGTGGAAACATTCAATTCATATTCTAAGAGCTCAAAGCGCTGCTGAAAATTTAATCAATTTCAATATTTTTTTTAAATATCATCATCACCTACTAATCACCTACTCAATCACTATTCTGATTGTCTGGTTCTTTTTCTTTTTTGACGACTATTTTGCGACAGATAAAATGTTATCTGATGAATATAATATGTTGAATCTTAAAAACGTATCAGTCAAATTATATTCTTAGACTATATTTTACCGATAATAAATAAATTTAATATCATTTTCCAGTCTATCAAGGTTGGCCCGCACATAACATTTACCTCGTACAAATTTTTATTTTTTATCTGTGGTTTTTTGGTTGGAGGATTCTCACTAGGACATTCATTTTCCACATCCTTTTTAAGTGCGTTAATTCATTTTCTAGACTTCGAAATTCTACTTTTTCTCTGAAACGATCTATCGATGGTCGAAAAACCGTCGATCTATCGCACAATCTAAAACCATCGATAGTGCCATCGATGAATTAGCAGCCCCAAACACTAGTACAAAAGCTATTGCAAAAAGGCTTGTGCCGCTTATTTCCCATTTGCGTTTCACTGTCAAGAGTGCTACATAAATCTTAGCCCGCTGCTACTATTACTGCGATTTCCTCCCCAATCTTAAGATATTATTTTGTGTTCACGTCTTTTACTGATCCTGCCTTAATTATTTGGACAACCTAACGACGATACAAAAAATGGCGCCCGTGCAAGGTGAGTGCGAAAGTGTGAAGTAGACTGGAGAGAAACACTACGAATTAGTGGCCATCGTTTTTGTAGTTGTTGTCTGTCTGCTTAGTTATATGGTCTTTCGCGTAGTTTCTTGGGCTATGAGTCATGAAGGGGGCAACTATGACTTGACGAACAGAAAAACAAATCAAGCGAGCACTCACCACTGCCTGTGCCCGGCTGCGACATGTGGTAAAGAGATGCTGTGGCGGCTGAGGCAGGCTGTTGAGGGCCTTGACCAGCCCCAGGCCCAAGCCGCGGTTGCAGCCGGTTATCAAAATGGAGTTCATCTTGTCCTTTTTCTGCCCGTTTTCGTTGGTCTCCGGCTTTAATGATCAGAGTAAATCTAATCGGTACACACTCAAGATTAGGGCTATGGAACACAATAAAATGTGCGACACTGGCGGCAAGCACAGGCTGACTAATGGGGTTGGGCTCTAAGCTGCTTGGAGGTCTGGCTCGTAGATTTTGCCAGAACAACGTTTCTGGTCGCTTATCTGCTCTCCGCACTTCAGTTTATTGTCGTAACAAAAAATCATTTGACGGCCGCCGGCGGCAGGCATGCAGCTGACAGTGTTGCCAACCATCCTGCGAAGTTATCGATACCACGAAGTCCATTTCTCCCTAGTTTTGAAATGGATTCAGTTCTTCAGAAAAGGAGACATACAATGCTAGCAACCCTAGAGCGGACAACTGTTGCGCTTCCAATTACAATTTACTGAAATTTATACAAAAAATATTGCGATGACCCCCTGTTGGTTCTGCTGCCGTCATCTTGAGCGCTCTCTCGACGTTCCCCTTTGGTCGGCGCTTTCGCATCAGTGGTGCGCACTCTCGCCGCTCTCTCCTCGGTCTCGCTGTTACGTAGCCCGCTATCGGCGCCTTCGCCTACCCACCAGATTCGTGGCATTCCAACAGCGACGTGTTTTCTGTGTTGTTCCATCGCCGCTCGACCAGAAGAAGGCGTTCTACAGCATTTGCAAAGTTCGCATATTATTTCTGGACAGGGATAGATCCATCCGTAAGACATGTCGCTCACCCTGTGGAACTCGAGATTCTCGGTGACGTTCGTGCGGCAGTATGCGACGATATTCACGTCTGGCTCTGTTGCCACTAGCAGTCTACAAAACAAGTTCACAAATTCAAGTATCCTGAGTTTTCATAACAACGACAAGCCAAAGCAGCGAACTATAAACACGATGCAGAGAAAATCACAAACGACCGCCACCACAGAAGCAGCTGGCTCCCAGCATCCACATTGCGATAGGCAGGCGATGTACGATCAACAGCCCAATCGGAAGCAGTCCTCCAGAGGTAAGCAGAGGGGGAAACAGAGATTGCTTGTACACAGACCTCTCCTTATCAATGCAGTTGGCAACGCGATAGACCGACCTTTTCAATGTATATCGCTTATGCAATAATAGTTAGTCCGTCTCCCCCCTCCCCGTTATCCCTCCCATACAAATAAGCTTATCGCGTTTCGCACACCCGCACGTAGAAAAGCAAAAGGTTTATGCCGGCAGTAGTTTCGTCAAACTGCAAAGTCATTGTGGGGGGCACTCACAGCTTTCCAAAAATCCATTGAACTTATAGAAATATGTATATATGTATGTAGGTAACGGGTACAGGTACGCGTGTACCCATACATTAATTTCACAAGACTCTTTAGTGTGACCCTTTTGCTGAGCCAACGGAACTTTCTAGAATCTCTGCCTCTCTCTGGGTCTCATTTCACCATCATTTATGCATTATATTGCTTATCGCCATAACAAATGGATAATTGCATCATCATTGGACTTCGTCATCGTCACAAACATCAACAATTGATTGCAACGTGACGACAAATGTGGTTTAAAGATCTTGAAAGAGATAAACCGGGAAAACGGGGGAAAACTGATATCTGCTTGGGGCCTAGAGCTGGGGCTAGGGCTGCCAACTGTTTTTTGTGGTCTGGCTTGGGGCTTCGAATGCGACTGCGATTACGATTACTGGGCTGTAGCCATGGCAGTACCCGAAGGGCCACAGCAAACCGCAGGGCGGTGGCGTTAGTACATGGCGCGGGCGTGTCACAGATGATTGCTCCAATTTGATTTGCCTGGCATGTGGGGCAGGACGAGGACAGAGCCAAGGCGTGGCTATCGCTGATTTGCATCTAAGCAAACGCTGGGTAAAGACGTTCGTTCAGTAAGGACGGGCCGCGCACCCTGTCTGGACATGCATCTTTTCGATTTTGTGCCCGCCTCCGTGGCCGACGGAGAGCCACCGCATGAGCGGAGCGTCTACCGCTCGGCCTACATCGACATACGCCTGCGTCGGGATCTAACAATGGCCCAAGGAGGTGCTATCTTTAAATATCGTTACGACCCTATTGATAACACGATTCTCGTGGCATTCCTCCCATTGCAGGTTCTTATGACTACGACCTGGTTGTAATTGGCGGCGGCTCAGCGGGTCTGGCCTGCGCCAAGGAGGCCGTCCAGAATGGAGCCCGTGTGGCCTGCCTGGACTATGTGAAGCCCACACCCATTGGCACAAAGTGGGGCGTTGGCGGCACCTGCGTCAATGTCGGCTGCATTCCCAAGAAGCTAATGCACCAGGCCTCGTTGCTGGGCGAGGCTGTCCACGAGGCGGCCGCCTATGGCTGGAATGTGGATGACAAGATCAAGCCCGACTGGAGCAAGCTGGTCTCCTCTGTGCAGAACCACATTAAGTCCGTCAATTGGGTGACTCGCGTTGATCTGCGCGACAAGTAAGTGCAACCCTACCTGTCTGTACCCCACAATCCATCTAATCGCCAATTACCGAACTGTGTTCCCCCAGAAAAGTTGAGTATATCAATGGTCTGGGCTCCTTTGTGGACACGCATACCATGGTGGCCAAGCTGAAGAACGGCGACCGCACACTCACCTCCCAGACATTCGTCATTGCCGTGGGAGGACGTCCCCGATATCCGGACATTCCCGGAGCCGTCGAGTACGGCATCACCAGCGATGATCTGTTCAGTCTGGACCACGAGCCCGGCAAGACTCTGGTTGTGGGCGCTGGCTGTAAGTGAAGGATATTTCATGATTTCATCCATCCGCTCTAATCCATTCCTGTTTCCATACAGATATTGGCCTAGAGTGCGCTGGCTTCTTGAAGGGGCTCGGCTACGAGCCCACTGTTATGGTGCGCTCGATTGTGCTGCGCGGCTTTGACCAGCAGATGGCTGAGCTAGTGGCCGCCTCGATGGATGAGCGCGGCATTCCCTTCCTGCGCAAGACGGTTCCACTTTCGGTGGAGAAGAAAGACAACGGAAAACTGCTTGTCAAGTACAAGAACACAGAGACCGGCGAGGAGGGTGAAGATACCTATGATACCGTGCTCTGGGCCGTTGGCCGCAAGGGTCTGGTCGATGATCTGAATCTGTCCAACGCTGGCGTTGCAACATTCAAGGACAAGATCCAGGTGGACTCGAAGGAGGCCACCAATGTAGCCAACATCTACGCCGTTGGCGACATCATCTACGGCAAGCCCGAATTGACACCCGTGGCCGTTCTGGCCGGACGCCTGCTGGCCCGTCGCCTTTACGGCGGCTCCAACCAGCGCATGGACTACTCGGACGTGGCTACCACCGTGTTCACGCCCCTCGAATACGCCTGCGTAGGCCTCAGCGAGGAGGATGCCGTCAAGCAGTATGGCGCCGACGGCGTGGAGGTCTTCCACGGCTACTACAAGCCAACGGAGTTCTTCATTCCCCAGAAAAGCGTGCGCTACTGCTACTTAAAGGCCGTGGCCGAGCGCACCGGCGACCAGCGCGTCTATGGTCTCCACTATTTGGGACCCGTTGCCGGTGAGGTCATCCAAGGCTTTGCCGCCGCCCTCAAGTCCGGCCTGACCATCAACACCCTGATCAACACGGTGGGCATCCATCCGACCACCGCCGAGGAGTTCACACGCCTCAGCATCACCAAGCGCTCCGGCCTGGACCCCACGCCGGCCAGCTGCTGCAGCTAAATCTGCTCTCGCCCCCGGAATAGACCCCTGCAGCCGGAGGGAGACATCGCCTTAGCCGTCGCTGCCCGCAACCCGCAAATTGAATTGAATGGAATTGTTGTTGCCGCGGCCCAGCGATACAAAGTTTACGTTTCGTTTAAGTTTCCACACAATTAATCCCCCAAACACACACACAATAGCCTCAACCTGCACCTTTGCCGATCCCCTTCTCTGAGGCAGATGCAGAAGCAAAGATGCATAGGACACACAGAGAGGAGAGATAGCGGGGAACGGGAACCGGGTACCGGGAGATGGTGACCAGCTGAAGACTAAAGGCCGCCGCGAGGGATCCCACCACATTCTCCCTCCTGTTACCCGTCCACCTGTCCACCCACATGCCCCACATCTGCACTCAAAATTTTGAATTTATGTTAACAAATTATAGTATTCCATGAAAAACCATTTATCTGTATGATAGGAAAATTTAATTTTCCACCCGCAAACAAAGGATGTCTTGTATTTTTGGTATTGTATTGGGTCTGTGGAAGCAGCTGCATTTTATATATGCTCTGTAAAAGGATCCATATTAGACCTTTGGGCTTAATGGATTCCTCAACACGAACTGCGACTGTGTTTCAAGAATATGGAAAAAGCTTTCCCTTGCATTATTTTGAATATATGAGGCTCTAACTGACTGAGATCGGGATAGGATCTATCCCCACGAAGATCAGACTACTTTCCGCTGTTATAGAAAATGCTGCTGTTTGCAAAATCCTTAAGATGAGTGTAGTTAAATAAACTCTATACTTTAGTTGCCCCTTAGCCTTAGCCCCTTGAGACTCTCAATTCGACTTGAACATCGATTGATTTCAAATAGAGTAATTTACGAAAAACACCCAAGGGGTTGCTGACTCTGCGTCTGTAATGCAAGCCGAACCACAATATCCAAATACATTTTTATGGCTGCGACATTGAGGGTATATTTGGTATCCATGGGATAATTATTGCATGCATTGTTGCATGCCCCAATCCAATTTAGCGGACATATGTCGGCAACGGTTCTAGAGCACACCTAAAAACCAATCAATGACTCGCCAGATAATAATTTATAGGAGAAGGGTATGCATGCACTAAATTATGGGCAAACCTTTCAGACCTTCTGGAATAAATGATCCTGGCTTCAAAAATGGTAATCGAATATAGGGGGCCATAATTTAGTGGAGGACTACATAGTTTTCCTAGACAAAACATTTGATATCCAAGTTAGTTCAGGTGCCAAACAGATATCGGAAGGATTTTAAAAACTAAAGAAACTATTGCCTATCCTGCTTCAAAAGACGAATGGTTTATGTTTTAAGACAATTTTCCTTTGCCTATAGTTTCTTCCATAATCCTTCCTTATTGCTGGTTGGTTTTTAGAGTTTTTAATATTCTCAGAACTTAAATTGCATTTCATTTGGTGGCTTCTCTCCACGAAACCTCACAACATGAGGATTATCCAAGCTTAAAATATAATCGGATATTCGAAAGCTGCTCAAAACAGGATATGACATTATTCCCACCTAGATTTCAAGCTAAAGGACCCAAGAAGCTCTGAACAGTATTCCTCTTTAATCAACAAAAAATATATCGACTTAAAGCTAAATGATACTCTTTCTCCACATGACTAAGAGCGGGATGGCCATAGCATCATCAGAATGAGGAGTAATCTTCTTGGGTTCTTTTATCCGGAATCCCGTATGCAGTGAAGACTCTGTCCGAAGGTTATTTTGTATTTGTCTATTTGATGTTTATTTTGGTTTTTCCTATTTTCACGTATTGTATAATTCTTTTTTTTTCTTTTTGAACAACTTGAAAGACATTTTACAACGGCTCAGCGCTCCTCTAAAGCTGTTTCATGCGGGCGCATGAGTACTCCTGCTGCTACTCCTCCTGCTGACTGTTCTGTTCTTTAGGAGACGGGGGCAGAAGCAAAGTTTAAAAAAATATATAGAGCATTAATTAATAAGTAGTTATATCAGGGGAAGGAGGTCTAAATGGCCACGCTCTGCTTGGCCTGCTCGTCCTGCCGCTTCTGCTTGTTGACCGCCGATATGCACTTGGCCATGGTGAGGGAGGAGCGTGAAATGGCATCGGTCATGAAGTAATCGCGCAGCTCCTTCTGCTTCACATCGATGGCTCCGCCGCTGATGGATTTGCTCTGCAAAAGGAAAGAAGCACAAATAGATGAGGAACAGAAAACAGAGAAAGACCCAGGGACTACTCACGATGGCAGCCTGGGCACCGGTCTCATTGAAGCCAGCCGGCTCTAGCTCTCCGAGGCGTGTCAGATGTGGCGAAATGTCTTCGAGGCGAGCGCGCAGCTCGTCGAGTGTGTCGTAGGGCAGCGGTGTACCCACCACCTCGGAGATGGCACGCAGTATCTTCCAGTCCTCGCGGGCCATGCCCGGCGGCGACACGCCCGGCAATGTCTGCTGGGGTCTACCCTCCGTGTTCACATAGATGGCCTGCTTCTCCGTGTAGGCGGCACCAGGTAGCACAGCGTCGGCAATGGAGGCTCCATTGTCGCCATGCGATCCAATGTACACCACGAAACAGTCCTTGGGTAGCTGCTCGCGGGTCACTTTGCCGGCATCAGCATTCAGCAGGAACAGCACCTTGGGCTGGGCCTTGACGGCGCGATCTGCGCCCGGTTGGTAGCCCACATCGTAGGCGCCCACCTGGGCGGCATTGTTCTGCAAAACGTTGAAGGGGTTCCACTCCTGCAATTACGGGAAAGCAATAATCGATGATTACAAGAGAGATGCATTAAGGGCGACTCACTGGCTTCTTGAGCTTCTGGCAATACTCCACGATGGTGGCATGGATGGCGGCACCATCTTCGCGCTCCAAGAGATCGGCACCAATGATGATGGCCGGCTTTTTGGCGCCCTCAAGAACCTTTGAGAAGGCGTGCGAACCTGAGCAGACGTCCTTGATGAGGCCAGGGTCGGAGCCGAGGTTGTCGTGTTCGTACGACAGATCGATCTTGGGGCCAATGGAGGCAATCTGCAGCTCGTTATGGACATAGGCCTTGCGCAGCCGCGTGTTGACCAGGGGAGCCTCGTAGCGGGGATTGGTGCCGACCAAGAGGACGGCATCGGCCTCTTCCAGACCAGCAATGGTGCTGTTGAGCAGATAATTGGCTCGCACATCGGTGCCGGATCCCTTGATAAATCCCTGCTCGGTAACGAGCGTCTCGCCCTCCAGGCGATTGACCAGATCCTTGAGCGCCACCATGGCCTCAACATCGGCCAGCTGTCCTGCAATGCCAGCCACCTGTCCGTTGGCATTTTTCAGAGCCTTGGCCACCGCAATGAGCGCGCCCTCCCACTCCACGGCCTGGAGCTCGCCGTTGGGCATGCGCACCATGGGGGCGACTAGGCGCTGCCGCTTGAGGCCATCGCAGGCGAAGCGAGACTTGTCCGCTAACCACTCCTCATTGACATCCTCGTTCTCCCGGGGCAAGATGCGCAGCACCTCGTTGGTACGTGTGCTAACGACGATGTTGCTGCCAACTGCGTCCAGGACATCGATGCTGCTCACCTTACGGATCTCCCAGGGACGGGCCACAAAGCTATAGGGCTTGTTGGTGAGGGCGCCTACAGGGCACAGGTCGATTACGTTCCCGGAGAGCTCTGAGAGGAAGAGCTTCTCTACGTAGGTACCGATCTGCATGTCGTTACCGCGTCCGGTAGTGCCCAAATCGTCCACGCCGGCGATCTCTGAGGCGAAGCGCACGCATCTGGTGCAGTGAATGCAGCGGGTCATGATGGTCTTCACCAGTGGCCCAATGTCCTTGTCCTCCACGGCGCTAAGGTCAGGTTGACAGAAAGAAAGGATGCAATCAGGAGGGAGACTCGAAAGGATCGCTGGACTCTTACCGCTTGCCGCTGTAATGTATGTCCGTGAAGCGGGATCGATCGGAGCCAAAGGCCATAGCCTGATCCTGCAGATCGCACTCGCCGCCCTGGTCGCAAATGGGACAGTCCAGCGGATGATTCATCAGCAGAAACTCCATGACGCCCTCGCGAGCCTTGCGCGTCAGATCCGAGTTGGTCTTGATGCGCCAGCCCTTCATCACGGGCATGGCACAGGCGGCCACCGGCTTGGGGCTCTTCTCCACCTCCACCAGACACATGCGGCAGTTTCCGGCCACGGCCAGGCGCTCATGATAGCAGAAGCGCGGAATCTCAACGCCGACCTGGGCTGCAGCCTGCACAGATGGGAAATGGATGAAAATGGTTGATGATCAGTGAGGGATTGCGATGCCAACACACTCACCTGCAGCACTGTGGTCCCAGGCAGCACCTGAACGGGAATGTCATCCACAAAGACCTCAATTTTCTCGGGTGCCTTGGCCGGTGTCTGGGCCACGATGGCGGTGGTGCGCACCGCTCGGCTGGCGATCTGATGTGTGGGTGAGCCCAGTGCGCCCAGCGCCTTGACAAGCGGTGCACGTATCATATTTTCTGCAACGAGAAGCAACCACAAAAACTGCAATCCTCTTTCCTAACAATTACATAAGTTAGCTGCCTGGCAACATTGGTCAACTATCGATTTCTGCCCGCTGTGACGATTTTTCCTCATAATTGTCCGTACTGGCTGATAGAGAACTTGACGGAAATTCGAGGAGTTCTGTGGCTACGGGACAGATCGAGCAAAACCTACCGAAATGCTGGAAAATATTTATTTGAAATCTCGATGCGGAGACAACTTTTTATCGCTTTTGACAGTCGCACTGTGACTGCCGCGTTGCCAACTGCACGTTTGACAGCTGACTGCTGCGGATGGCAAATACTCTGCAAATCTGCACTTAAAATATATAGTTTGAATAAATTATGTTTGAGTTGGCCAGATATTATTAAATTTAGCCGACACCGCAATTTTTCATTTTATTTGATCTGTTTTCTTGCGAATTTACTTTTTTCAAGTAGTTGGCAACGCGGGTCTTCACAGCTGTCCGAGTTTTGTTTACTTCGAATGACCATTCCCACGTAAACGTATTTTTGTTGAAATTCAAATAAGAATCAACTATGGCGCCACCTGTTTCCCACACAAAAATATGGAAAGGAAAAACACGAATTTTGTAGTAAAAAAAAGGTGATAAAGAGCCGTAATTAGTGTTAATAGTTTTCTCCGAGCTCGCGACTAAACAAAATAGACAGATTCAACGTGAAGATGACTAATTTGGCAAACCTACTGGCGCCGGAGACGCATGTGGCGCATCATTGATGCGACTGCAACAGTGGCCGCCTGCCGCCAACGCCGACGCCACAAGTAAGATCAAATCTTGACATGAGAGTCACGCGAAAAATTTCAACAGCAATAACCACAATTGGCTGAATGTCGCTTGGAGCCACCATCTACATTGTCTGGACAGAATAACGCACGATTCTGTGGGGGAGCCGTCCCTGGCGAACGGCGCCACTGTCTCGGCTTGGGCCACTCCGCTAGAGGTGGGTCCGTGACACGAGCAGCCATTGTGAAAGGATCATTATGGCTCTTTTTATATGAATCCAGAAATCTGGATGGTCGTAATCCATCTGGTGTGCCCACACACGCGCCCACCTCTATCACTAGGGTATCGCTGCCAGGTAATCAGATACAAATATATTATGACGTCCCAGACCGACTTTTCATTGTTAATTGAGCAACAGAGCCCCAGACCTCAGACCTTTCTGTCCCAATCCGATCCTATCCCAGCCAAACTTACCCGACCCGGCCCGGCCCTGAATGATTGAGACGTGCTAGATATCTCTTGGCATCGGGGCATCGGTGATGCGATGCTGCGTCTTCATCGTTGGCGGCGTCGTCGTCGCCGCGTCGGCAGTCTGGGCGCCTGTTGGCTGTCTCTTATCTTGTATCTCGGCTTTGTCTCTCCCTCTTCTCTGGCGCTGCTCCCGCCGCTCAGGTGTATGTGTGATAGAGTTTTTTCTTCTTAGCATTATCGTTTTGTATCTGTGTGTGCGTATATGTGCTGCTTCTGCTGCTGCCACGCTCCAGACGTGTCGCCACAATTTGCAGCCAAACGCCGGCAACAGCGGCTTGGCGCCTAAAATCAAAAGGGGGCCGAACGAAAATTTTAAAAATAACGTGCAACAACACAACGCACGTTGGAAAACATGTTGGCGACGGCTAATAATGTGATTTGTCTCCTCCGTGATGCGGCACCCGGCACAGACCTGCTCCCCCTGCGGCAGCTTTAGTATGTGATAATTTTAAGCAATTTACTCCCCTTTTTGTGGCAGTAGGCAGGGGCCAGCATTTAACGGTGTCCTTGATGGGAGCACTCGCCCTCTGCGTCGGCAACGTAGGAAGATGGGGAGGGAAGCGGCTGGCAGCTGGCAGCCATTTCTGCCGATCGCCGTCATAAGACAGATACCCATGATATGATTATAATTATATGGCGCAGATCCACTGAGTCCCCCAACACCAACACCACAACTGGAGTGCGCATGGCAGTACAGTGAACGATCCCAATTGGCGGATTTGAATCAAAAAACAGTGGGAGAGACATATGAGAGAGAGCTTGGGTGAGACAGTGCCGAAAGGAGATGATTAACCAAAGTGTATTTGTATAGGGTGACATATTTTTAGAGAGCTGTCTCACCGTCGTCATATATGCATATGTACATATGTATGTATGTATGTATGTAGTTTGGTTGTGTATCACACCAGATAGTCGCTGTCAAAAAATTGGTTCTTCGAAGAGCAGAAATGCTTCACCTTACAGAAAATTACCTTTGTTTATCCATAGCATGGAAGGAGGAGGTGGCCTCTGTCTCCTTGGCATCCCCACGGCAGTGGTATCAAATATTCATTCAGCTGCAGTCTGCTCTCGGCCTATAGTACCTACCAAGGTATACTTATAAAGTTAGCCGCTCTGAGAGAGCCACTAATTCCTATTTCAGTGAAGAAGAAGAACAAGAAAAAATCGTCCGCGGAGATGCGTCGCTGACAACTGCACAACTGAAATTTAAGAAGGAAGCAAAGAGGGCGAGAGTGCAAGTGCGGCTACCTTGTTAAAAATACCTTTGTACCTACTGTCCTGAGCACCTTCTTTTTCTTTTCGATCCATTCGTCAGAGCTTGCTGTAGTGGTCAACTACAAGGTATACTTAACAAGTTAGCCGCACTTGCACTCTCGCCCTCTTTGCATCCTTCTTAAATTTCAGTTGTGCAGTTGTGAGCGACGCATCTTCGCGGACGATTTTTTTGTGTTCTACTTCTTCTTCACTTAAATAAGAAGTAGTGGCTCTCTCAGTGCGGCTACCTTGCTAAGTATACCTTGGTCAAGTACACAGGGTCACTGCCGGCAGAGTCGCTGCAGCAGCAGCAGACACATCGCAGCATTTCCTTTGGCCCGCGTTGGGGGTTACACAGACAGCAGTTCGGACGATCTTTGCGCTGACTGCGCTGCCGGCAGCCCCGCGCTCGAGACAAAACTGGTGTTCGGCTCTCGTTTGCGATTGCTCGGCTTTGGCTGGGGGCTGCTCTCCGGCGATACCGGGCTCCCCACAGTGGTGCGGTAGTATGCATAGTATAATTATCCTACAGGTAGGGACACCTCCGCAAGCGTCCTCTTTTTGCAGTACGAAAAATTACCTATTTCTAAATTTTGTGTGTGCCGCGACTCCAAACGTCAGGACTGGATTTTATTATATTTGTGGTGGAAGTAATTGCGTGTTACAACAAAAAAGAAGCGTTTTTCGATCCCTTAAAGTATATCTGTTCTTGATCAGCTCAATACCTGAGTCGATATATATAGCCATGTATGTATGTCTGTCCGTCCCGATGAGCACCTAGTTCTCAGAGACTATCAGAGCTAACGCAGCCAAATGTTGCCGACTCGCTTTCGCCCCCACAAAGCACGAAAATCTGTATCATTCACAATTTAGAAGATTAAACCGAAAAAATTAGAATCAGAGATAATTACAATATCTACCATATTACGGAATCTGGCTTAGATCGTATCATTATAATAGCCAGAATGAGGAAATCAATTTGATGTATCCTCAATCGTAATTGTTACCTCCATCGTACTTTTTCTCTCAAACACACTTTTTCACGTGCAATGTACACCCTCTAGCCGGTGAGAGAGCGACTGTAAAACAGTAACGACGTAAAAAAAAGAAAAAAATCGAACATTTTAATCAAATTAGGTGGGAAAGGAGATAAAAAAAGTTCAAGAAATAACACTAGAATATAACTTGCGGACGTGGTTCCCCTCTTTTTCTTTAGCGGATCCCTCTCGCGGAATAAACCAAAAAATAAATTTGTCCATTTTGCGAACAGCGAAACCAAAAGACAGGGAGCGATTAATTCCGGCCCTTACGTATAATATATAAATTGTATATGTTGATTAAATCATAAGCTCACAAATGTATGTATATACTGACTAGACTATCGGATGTCAATGTAGAGCAACAACGTTCCCGCTCGTTTTTTTTTGTAATGTGCCTCTCTCGAGGAAAAGAAGATGGCAAAGAACTTAGGCCACTTAAGCGCTGGCCGTACCTTATGTAGTTGTACCTTGGTAGTATGCTTTCCTTCAAATAAAACCAGCGCCGCTTTGCAATTTTCACTTAGTCTGAGTCCAATCGGCGGCTGAGGCTCTCCAAAAACAAAAAAAAAAAAACGAATATTGTCCATTCGTTGCGCCGACTCTGTATTCGGTACGTGAGCGAGATCCGATCCAATATCTATTGTCATCTGCCTAATCCGTAATCTGTGATTTGTGTGATCCGTAAGTCGCGTTGATTGTGATTTTTGAAAACACGTAGAATGTTTCCTTTTTTTTATATAGTTTTGGTATTTATTTTGTGTGTGTTTACCCGAGAAGAGTGGCGCCGAAATCTAATTTCCGTTTTTGAATTGTGAAATAGCCTACGTAACGCCCCCTCTCTTTGTTTTGTTGTTGGTTTGTTGTGAAAAAATAACAGAAGCTCGAGACCGAAACTGAAACCCCAAAAGCCGTCAACAGAGAGCATTCTGTACTCCTACCTGACATCATTATCATCGTCGTCGTCTCCATCGACGTTGCTGTCTCTCTCTGCTTTGTCGCCGATTCGTCGTTGTCCGTTGTCGGCTTTGTTTGCGGTTAAAATATTTGCGGGCTTCATCTACAGCAGCGCCGCATTCGGAATTGGATTCGGAATCTCGAATCTGGGCTCGAATTCGGATTTGGATTTGTGGATTCGGTGAGTGGCAGCACCAGCAATAATTTACCTTGTGTCAGGCAGCCGGAGCGGTGATCGATAAGATCATTGATTTGACAAATCTCCCACAATATCTGATTTAAAAGATGGGTTTGATTAAGAAGTTTCTTCTACTTGTGAAAATCCTAAAAGCTGCTAGATACTATAATGTGAAATAGATCCCCAGTGGAATCACAGTAGAACCTCCTCTAAGAAGCAGTAAAGAATCTCTGAAGGACCCAACTTTTTCATAAGTGGGTAAAATTCCATAGTTGTCTGTGTAATATATACAAAAAAAACTATCCTCGGAAAAATGGAATTTATTCTCTATCAATCCTTATGATACATGCCTTTGGATGCGTCATTTGCAAAGTTTTATTCTTTAGCAAAGGCACGCGTAGACGTGTGCCCATATCATATTATGCCACAGTTTCACGCAGTTCCCAACAGATCTCCCATATCTTATCACAGCGGTGTGCCTCCTCTTTTTCGCTTCTCTTTCAAGTGGGTTTTTGCTTTGCTTTTGACTGCTTCTTCCACAAATACGCAAATAAACAGAGATACATACATATATACATATGTACACAAGTACATACATACATATACATATGTATATACTTTATAAAATACATATATTAATGTAGGTATGTTCATATTTATATAGCTAATTTCCTGTGTGATCTCAGCTCAGAGCAAAAAAGCTATGTACTAAAAAGCAAATTTATCTCTGCCAAAAAAAAACCAAAAACACGCCACAAGCAACTCCCAAAAACGGTAAAAATAAAAGCAACAGGAAAAAACCGCAAGTCATGAGTGTATGGTCACATCAAAAACAACAACAATGTTGTATGGCATGTGTCATAAGAAAAAAAGTCGCATTAAATGATGATCCGATCCAATATGAAATCCCGAGCGATCGTCTATGGGAAACGGAGAAGCACTCCCTCCATCCGTGGGAGCCAGAGATCCGTCCCTCTTTCTGTATATAAATATTTCTGTTTGTTTTTATATATCTCTGACCGTATGTATGTACATATATACATAAGTATATCACAGTAATAACACAAATGAAATAATAAATCGAACGACGATGCTGCCTGCCATAAAAATACATATTCGGCCCACATGTCTCTCGAGACGACGCTACGACCGAAGCTGAAGAAATTAAAATACATGTGTGCCCCGCGAGACAGCAGCAGCAGCGGGCAGCCCCCAAACACCATATACACAGATACAGACGCAGAGATACTACGTCTGGGCCGTTGAATGAGTTGCGGGGGCCGGAGTTGGAAATGGAGATGGAGCCAGAGACAGAGAACAGACACAGAGACAGACACAGACACAGGGACCCAACCCAACTGTTAATCGTGGCCAAAGACAGAGCAGAGCGAAGCGTCGTCGTTTTACGTGAAAAGTTTTATTTCATTCATGAAAAAACCGTGTTAAAAAAAAACAAGAAAATGCACAGCTTCCAAGTTCCAAACATTTGGATTCACTTAAAGGTTGAAAAGAAATTATTTAAAGACATGTTAGAGTGAAATTGTAAACTTTGTGCAAGTTTTTAAAACGTTTATAAGGAAGCTTATATATAAAATAATGAATCGGTTTGAATTTGAACTCCTTGAACTCATATTTCATCCTTATTCCTTGAATCACAAAACCCTCTACGGAATCCACTGTAATACCTGTAATGGAACATTAAGGAAAAGTCGCCGAATTATCTTAATACGATGTACCACATTCCCCTAAACGAACGGATTCGTTTGATTTGTTCACGGAAATATGTTGAAAATTACGTAAATGTTTGGAATATATAAAGATCTAAAATATTCCAGCCCGTAGATGCAATATAAGTTCTGCCATGAGTATTCTACTGGTTTAAGACAGAAAGATCAGACTGATCAGCTGTTTTCCTTTTGGGCAGTCTTTTGATAGCGAAATAAGTTGTCAGAAGTGGTCGAAAGAGTAGCATCTCTAGAAGAAAGGGTATGGTATACAATACTCAAACGAACACTCGTGGTTTCAACTCCATGTGCCTATGTGCCTGTACATATATTAATTCGTATGGGTGAGTGAGATGCCAGTCCAACAGCGACTGCTGGCGGGTGTGTGTTTTTGAATGAAACTACAGGCAACGCGTCTCATGAATGGGGTAACATACTCATACTCGTAGTTATGAAGTATGAATGGAGCAAGTTAGAGCTACCAGCTAAGAGGCCTGACTCTGCTCTGCTTTGCATTACTTTGGCATGGTCTGATCGAGTTGGGTATGTGCCTAGTCTCGGCATGGGGTACGGAGCATAGGGGCATAAGGTCTGGTGGGCGTACAAATTGCTTTTGCCTTTAGGCTAGAGACAAAGTGAAATCGGAAATTTGCAAGTTTGTAGCCAAAGAGTGTTTTTTGGTTTTGGTTGGGGAAGGAAAGGGTAGGAGGAGGAGTCGTCTATCTAGTAGATTAGATCTTAATTTGGCCTTTGATTGGCATAAAATATTCATCACTGAAAAGCAATCCCATTATCGATTAATCCCATGAATGACCAAAAATTGAAAGGTAACAAATCGCCCCAAAATAAAAGCAAGTCGAGAGGGGACGTAGGTGCATAGCTGCGACAAGGGTCTACTTTTATACGCGGTACTCATACAGTATACATATATGTACATATGTATGTGAGCTTATGATGTACATATGTAATTCACACCAACCCCAGCCGTTTTATTCCGCTCCTTTCCGACAGATCACGCACACTCAACGAGGTAGAGTGTGTGTGAGAGAAAGAGAGAGGATAATAAGTAATCACGTGGCTGAAGGCTGCATAGCCACTGCAATTTAATTTCTTCCTTCTGGCTATAATAATGATCCGATCTGATCCAGATTTGGCAATCTGATTGATATGGTCATTCTCTCTCTCTCTCTCTCTGTCTGATTCTCCAAATCGGCGTTTTTGAATTTCGAAATACACTTGTAACAGTGTAATATCACAGAATTTTGGATACACCATTCTTGCGCTCTGGCTTTTATAGTCTCTGAGATCGAGGCACTCATCGGGACGGACGGACTGACAGGCGGACAGGACGGACTACATCGATCCGTCTATTGATGCTGAAGAAGAACATAAATATATGTATGTATACTACATAGGGTCGAAAAAGCTTCCTTCTGGGTGTTTCGCAGTTTTTCCATCGATCATCGGATGCAGACGAAGACGAAGGCAATGCAAGTGAAAGGAGGAGAGGAGCCACTAGAAAGCGTATAGGAGCGGAACGCAGCGGAGAGATGCAGATGGAGGGGTAAATGGTAGAGGGAGACAGTTTGCAGGCGGCGCTGCAATCATTGGCTGACATTCATGGAGGGAGCCGTCAGGCGACGGCAGCGGCGGCTGTGATTGATTGATTGATTGATAATTAAAAGTGGCGCCTGGCCCGCCATCCCAGGCACGTCAAGAGGCACTGCAGCATAATGAGGAAGACAGACAGACTTAGAGCGGTCTGACGATCATGTGGCGCTTGCTAATTTCTGCCCCTGTCGGGAACTCTTTCAAGTTTCGCCGCGAATTGAAATTTAATTCTGTTCGCAGAATAAATACAATACTAAAACAGAAACAGGAATGAGAATGAGAATGGAAATGGGGAATGGGAATAGAGGAACGGTCACCGGATTGAATCGGGTTTCGGGTGCGAATGGGAATTTTGGATGTCCACGATATTTTACGATCATCATTAATATGACCATTAGGGGGGTTTGGGGAATGGCACCTGTGCCGCAGGCGCCATCGCCAAGGTCATTGGCGTTGTCGGGGTATGCTCTTTCCTCCCGTCTGTGGAAAGATTTTTTCACTTTTGGATTGTGTTTGTCACTCACTGAGGGAAGAAACTAAAGCATGAACCTTTGAAGTGCTTCTCTCTTTCTCTTTTTTTACGTTATGCGGCAGCGCCCTTCGGTCGGTCGGTCTTGCGTGAAAAATCCTTGGTTTCTTGCTGCTGATTTTGCTGCTCTTCTTCTATCGATCTATGGATCCATCTTTTCTATTTCTTGCAGGGTATGACGAAACATTCTTTTCCTTTTCTCTTGTGTTCTCTGAAAGGAAGATTTCTCTTTTGGTGCTTCTATTGTTCCCTGTTCGCTAAAGTCAGCGTTTGAAGCTAATGAGTTTTTGTTTAATTTTATTAATGGAATTGCCAACATTTATCATAAATTACGAACCGTGATCGTGATAACAGTCGATCTGCCGTCGATTGCGTCAATCTTTTGAATAATCAAGTTGTCGTTTTGTTGCTGCTTCGATTACCGAACAGATAGACTGAGCGACGAAGAGAACTGCTGACTGTTTCTGTGTCTCTTTGGGAAATACCCTTTGCAGAGGTGGGTTTTACGGTTCTGGTATAGACGAGTAAACCTTGTCTTGGGCTAATATTATAGAACTTATAATCATAAAGGATAATTGTGAGTCAAGATTTTAACAACAAAGGCAACGAAATCTAACGAAGAGAATTAAAGCGTAAGCATTTCCTCGTTTCAGAAGCGTATACCCTTTTGCTACGACAAGACATGACCAGCAAGAAAATGTCGTCGGCTCTACCGAAAGTTAATCACATTTGGAACCCAACCACAAAACCTTCCAATGAACTCCAATTAAAATAAATCAGCATTTTAATACGTTTTCTTTGACCTTTTTTTTAGTTTATTTTTAAATAAATTTAACAATTGATTAATTTTGCTCAAGGTGCACCTGAATGTTCCGCCTCAGTGGGAGAACTATCGAAGATGTATTACGGAAATGCCAACAAAATGTTAAAAAGGGTAGAATAGAAAGGATATTGCGGCTCAAGTTCTCAAATTTTAATTGAGAATGATACTTATACTTACTTTTTCACATACTTGAACAGCAGTATGGTTCTCAAACAGGGTACAACCTATAACCAAAATGAATAAACATATCGAGCACGAACAAAACGGGTACAGTTTTTTTCTGGTTTTAATCCCCAATATATGTATTAATCAGAAATATTAAGCCTGTGCTCACAGGAGCTGTCCCATATATGTGTATATGTATACATATATGTATGTATGTATGTGACGCTCTAAAGCATACTGATATCCAACGATACCATGCAAAAATAAAATTGATTTTAACTAACCAATTTGTGGGAATACAAAAAGAAATCCCAACAACCACTCCTACTACCACCTCAGTCAGAGTCCTCATTACTGAAAACTTCCCTGAAATTATACTTATGTGGATCCCTAATCACATTGGTACCGAAATTGCTTAAACCTCTAGAAAACTGACCTCCAAATATCCTCCTATTTACACCAAATCCACAACTCTATCGATATATTCACCTCCCCAAAGAAAATCTCCAATTCAAACAAAGTGACCTCCACATAAAAACGGCTACCAGGTATCAACAACAATCCCACCAACAAAAATTCTCCATGAATACACCAATGCTCCAATATCTGATAAAAATTTTAAATATCTACATATATTCAATTATTGGGTTCACTATGTACACGAACCTAAAATCAACCGCAATAATAGCACTAGTCGACACGACTTTTCCGCTGTCGCCAAAAAAGACTTTTTCTGATAGATTTGGATGTTTAAAATTTTTTAAAGAATGTTTTTTTTTTTTCATGGAGTATTTTTTTTTTAAAGAATTTTTAAAAAATTTGTTGTTTTTTGTCATAGGTAGTGCTTCTATCTTTCACATAACTTAAGTTTCCTACAATTGGTTGTATTGAACTTTGCAGTTAAAAAAAGCTGACAAATGCAGTTATAAATCCGACTCAGACACTTTGTAGCTGCAACTTAACGTCTGGAAGATATTAAGCTTCCAAATTGAAATTTCATAATTTTTTCGGTATTTTCCCCCGAAATTTTGACTTTGAAAGCTCAGGAAAAGTCGAAAAAAAAATATTTGAATGCCTTGATTTTTGGTTTTAGATAGACACATTAATTAGGCGTCGTTTAAGGTATCGCTTATAAAAATATAAAAATAAACGGCTTAGTTATAACCGTTTGACCAAAACTTAAGTTATGTGAAAAATAGAAGCACTACCTATGACAAAAAACAACAAATTTTTTAAAAATTCTTTAAAAAAAAACTACTCCATGAAAAAAAAACCATAATTCTTTAAAAAAATTTAAATCTCCAAATCTATCAGAAAAAGTCATTTTTGGCCACAGCGGAAAAAAAAAGTTGAATTTTGTCGAGTAGTGTAGCCCTAGTGAGCTCCTATAGCTCCATTTAACACGTTAAACTTTAGTTTTAACTTTTTATTATCGTAGTAAAAAATAAATAAAACGTGGACTGAATAAATTCTAGCTCCGAGTATAGCTGATATTGAATAGCTTGGACTAATTTGAGGACATATTTTTCCTTACAAAAACTATGGAAAACACACTCCATGTGTGTCCATAGACAATACGAAATAACTCCCCACAAAATGTCGTGGATCAAGAATGTTTTTATGTACTCTGTAGGTATTCTCTATATACATATCGTTATCCACTATACACATATGTATTTCGAAGTCGGAATCAGACCCCTATATCATTTATTAGCTTTCAAAGGACAGCTCCTCGCTTTAAATCCGAGGTAAATCTAATCAAAAATTAATTGAATTGGATTGGAATTGGAATTGGAAGGGTATTAAAAGCTTCGGCTTTCGAACTGAAGTGTTCGTTCCTTGTCACACGACACTCGAAGATTATAGTAGTATATTATATTTATGGTGAAAGTTGATGTGTGTAACACCCAGGAGATAGCGTTTCCGACCCGAATAAAACAGCTGGTGTTGGTGCGAATTACATAAATCATAAGTTCAGGTACTTATATACTGACTGAGTATATACTGACGCGTATAAAGTACAGCCGCGATCCTTGCCGCGGCTTACAACTTTCCCACCTTGTTTAATTTCAGCTGATGCTGAAGCGGCCTTTGAAGGCGCCGCCCTCTCAAATATTTGTTTAATTTTATTTCCCGTGTCTTGTCTTTCGGACCATTGTCTCCTCCCGCAAAGAGCAAACCCGGCGCTCTATCTTCTGCAGAAAGAAAGAATTTAAGGCAACACGAACATAGGTCAACTCGGGAAAGGGGGAGTGCCGAACCCTGTTAGAGGTACACAATGGCCTCCCACTCACATATACCCCTAATCTCTAGATTCGCTTCAAAATCTCTCCTTCTCCTCTTCCTCTCCAAGATCTAGAAAGACAGGCGCCATATATTAATTAATTAATTAATTCCCCCGCCCCTCCTTTTTTATACCCGGTACTCGAAGAGTATAGGGGTATATTAGATTTGTGGGGATAACGGTTGTGTGTAACGCCCAGAAGGAAGCGTTTCCGACCCCATAAAGTATATATTTATGATCAGCATCAATAGCCGAGTCGATATAGCCATGTCTGTCTGTCCGTCCGTCCGTCCGTCTGTCCGTCTTCATTTGCGCCTATAGCTCAGAGACTATTAAAGCTAGAGCAACCAAGTTTTGTATCCAGTCTCCTCTGTGATCACACTACTCCAAATGTATTTCAAAATTTAACCCCGCCCCCTTTCGCCCCCACAAAGGACGAAAGTCTGTGGCGTGCACAATTTTGAAGATACCAGAAAAATAAATACGCAGAATCATAGAGAATGGCCATTTCTATCAGAGTGTTGAATCTGGATCAGATCGGATCATTATTATAGCTACAATGAAGAAAACCATTTCGAAAGTCATCGTTCCCTCTCGCTCTCTCTCACACGCGACCCTGTCTGCTTTGCTTATTCGTTTAAATGAGCGCCTAGATCTCAGAGACTATAAGAGCTAGAGCAACCAAACTTTCTATCCAAGCTCCTGTGATATCAAACCAGCACAAGTGTATTTCAAAATTTTGCCACGTCCCTTTCCACCCCCACAAAGGACGAAAATCTGTGGAATCCACAATTTTTAATTTTTAAAATAATTTTTATTTTTTTGAAATATTATTTTTTGCCCAAAATTTAATTTGTCCCTTTTGCGAACATTGCTCATATATGTATGTATGTATATACTGACTGAGTACCGGGTATAAGGTAGAGCCGCGGCCTTTGCCGCGGCTCACAACGTTCCCCCTCGTTTTTTAATAAATTATTCAAATTTGACCGGAATTTCTATTACAGATAAATCTCGAACCGTGTCAGGACCTTGGCACGCCTGGATTCTGTGGACCCTGTAGACCCTAGAAAACAGATTCGCCTGAGGCTACGCGGGCGTATAATGCGATCGCTGCCATGCTGCTGAGACACCGCCTGGACAACGGCTAAAGGCTAAGAGGAGGAGACTTCAAAGAGCGAAAGGAGCCGACAACAAGCGACAAACGACGCACAAGGATGCCGAGCCTTGGCCTGACCACGCTGCTCTTTCTGTGGCTGGTCCTGGAGGCAGAGGCAGATCCCCAGGGATCATCCCTAGTTGAAGAAGCAACCACAAGGATTAGTCCCAGTAACAGTCTCTTTGGCATCCACACGGACGAGCTGATGGCTGGGAAGGGAGAGCTGGTGGTGCCACAGCGCGTACACCCTGACGGCGCCTTTATGACGCACTCTCTGGAGTATGCTCACGATCGGGATCACCGCCGTCATCGACAGCGACGTAGCCTGGAGGATAAGGAGCAGGAGGAGGCGGAACTGCACCTGCAGCTGCCCCTGCGCAATGAGACGCTTCACCTAGAGCTCACGTAAATATCAGCGATCGAAATGTTCCGGATACCCATCCAATATTCCAATATTCCCTTCGATTGCAGTCCCAACAACTACTTCCTGGCCCCCCATCTGGTGGTAGAACGACACCGTCGGGACCTGCGCACCCGCTCGCCCCTTTCCGAGAATCATCTGAACTGCCACTTTCACGGGAAGGTGCGGGGCCAGCCGTCGACCAATGTGGCCATCTCCACCTGCTCGGGGCTGGTGAGTAAATCATAAATCTCTTGTGGCTGGCTTGTGGCTCTTCCCTATCGAAGGTATTTGTTCCTCCCTTCAGGTGGGACACATACGGACGGCCAGTAATGAGTACTTCATTGAGCCCTCCAAGCAGCATGAGCCGCATCCAGAGAACGGCCATGCACATGTGATGTTTCAGCGATCTTCCGTGAAGCCAAAGCAACAGCGTGGAAGGAAAGGAAACAATCGCCAAAGAGGAGGAAGAGCTATGGCAGGCTTAGGGATCAGCAATTGCGGGACTCGAGAGCCCAGACGGCGCATGGAGACCCGTTTGGAGTGGCAGGCCAGGGGCAAGGTGAAGATCCAGGGGGGGCGGCAAATACGTCGCCATCACCACGCGCACGGTCATCGGGGCTATCAGCAGCAGCAGTTGCATCGCCGGCAGCATCGTCGCCATCGCCACCACCAGCCGCCGCACACGAAATTCAAGTACGAGACGCACTCACAAGGTCAAGGACAGGGGCACAAGCAGAAGCGTTCCATAAGCAGCCCCAGGCATGTGGAGACGCTGATTGTGGCCGATGCCACAATGACGGCCTTCCACAAGGACCTCAACGGCTATCTGCTGACAATCATGAACATGGTATCGGCACTGTACAAGGATCCCAGCATCGGCAACTCCATTGAGATTGTTGTGGTGCGCATCATACAGTTGGACGAGGAGGAGTCCCAACAGCAGCTAAATCTCACTCAGAATGCCCAGAAGAATCTCGATCGTTTTTGCAGGTAAACTGTCCTTAAAGACTCCTTTGGGGAATTCTTTAACTTTAACGTGTCCCTTTGCCCTCTACAGCTGGCAGCACAAGCTGAACAAAGGCAGCGAAAAAGATCCGCACCATCACGATGTGGCCATTCTGATCACGCGGAAAAACATTTGCGCCAACAACTGCATGTAAGTGTTGCACACAGATACACAGATCCACATCCAGGGAGTGATCCATGTGTTCCATTCCTCTTGCAGGACACTAGGCCTGGCGAACGTTGGAGGGATGTGCAAGCCAAAGCAGTCGTGCAGCGTCAACGAGGACAACGGCATCATGCTGGCCCACACGATCACCCACGAACTAGGGCACAAGTAAGTCCCCCGCGACGACCCCTCACGACAGCAGGCAGACCAGACCAGACCGGTAGTCGTCGGCATAGCCGTGCCACCTGCGGCGCCAGACATTAGTCAACGGCGCAACGGATCCAGCGGCCAACGCACCGATCCTCAGACCCCCAGATTTATGGGCACCCCAATTCGTTTAATGAATCAAACGAAGCCAGGCAGCAGCAGGCGTGCAGCCAAAACGGAAATGAAACCAGAAAGAACGGCCAATGCGAGGCAGTCGAAGCTGCGGATATCCTTTCAAGATCTCAATATACCATTGGGGTTTTATGGATTAAGCAAGAGATTGATCTAAAAACGAGCTATTTGGTTTCCACTCAAATATGTCCAGGAAAAGCATACTCTCAGACAGATATACATATACGTCCTCTCTTCCGTTTATTCTGATGAAGCCGTCAGCCATCATACCCTTTGAAAAGGGTAGCAGCTAAATCAACACGATGGATGCTTTGATACCTGCGTGTCTGTTGTGACAATGATCGCCTGCGTTGCACACGCCCACAGATTAACAATGCCAGTCGCAGTTGCAGTCACAGCTGCACCAGCACTGTCCCCCCTGTTACCTTCCCAATTCCTCAATTAGTCTTGAGGCGAAACGCCAGCGACAGAGACACAAATCAGGGGGCAATCATCGGAGTAGTTTAGAGAGCCAGGAATGAGTGGCACCAATCACTGTTTTCTCCTCAGTCACTGCAATGAGAGGCTTTAAATTTGGGTATTAGTACCATTTTCCTTTAAAGCAGGGTTAAGGTGCAGCACCGCCCTTTGCTTGAAAAATAAAATCTGAAATACCAATGATATATCAGAGAACCTAGACTTTGCAATGGTTTGTTGCCTTCTCTAGTGTTATTTAGTCCGTGATAAAGTCTCAGGCGTTTAGAGGGACACTATCTATTACCTATCCATTAATACAGATTTTCCGTAATTAGTTGAACTCTGAACATGGGATTGTTCACTCCAAAGTGATTCACAGTGATTCCCAACAGAAATCGTCGCATGGGGCATCGCTGTCGCGACGCTTCGCGTCGCTTAGCTTCTCGTCTCGTGTTGGTGGAGCAGTGCCTCTGTCCGGTTTCGTTTGGGGCTTATCTGGTTTAAGCACACACATTCGCATTGGCATTCACATTCATTCAGATTAAGATTCGGTGTGTGCACGGTGTTCGTGCCAAGTAGATTTGTTGTAAAACGCCTTTTAAGCGCAGCCAAGTGCCCGTCAGTCAGTCTAGCGTGATCACCGTGCGCGATTGACTCAACCCGAACACAAGTCGGAACATTCGCACAGCCCCGCCCGCTGTTCAATAGTCATCCAGTTCCAGAGGCGATACCCTCTGGTTTCTGGTTTAATGTTATCTGTTTTTGTATTCCCCTATTACATATCGGTGGTAACGATAATAAAAGGTGTACAGATCCACCTATGGAGATATATGTTCTATATCAGTATGAATCTATCTGTAAGAATCTGGAGTCACAGGAGTCTGGATACAACAATCGATGGGTCTAGCTATTATTGTCTCTGAAATCCAGGGGCTCATCGGACAGACATGCAAATGTTGCTTTATCGACTTGGCTATCGATGCTATTCCTGAATACATGTGTATATATACACGTTATGGGGTGCGAAACGCTTCCTTTTGGGTGTTATACACATCAACTTGCACTACAAATCGCATATACCATTTCAGTATTTAGAATAGATAGATTGATATGTAGATAGTCCCAACTAGATTTTCTAAGTATATCTGTATCTAATCACCGAAAAGGGTATTTGGTTATCTGTTTGCCTTATCTCTCGAATGGATAGATGAATCGATTGGATCGATGGTTGTGTAAGTGCTGGCCCGCCTGGAATCCCCTGTCAACGAGGTGGAACAACAGGCGGTACGTCGCCACAAGCCGGTATCACGGTTTGTTTTGGTTTCCATTGTTGATGCCACTTCCCTCGGATACACGTATATCTGTAGTATCTGTATGTCTCCCTTGATTGGATAAATTTATGCAAACGCTTTGCTCTGGTTTCACTATTATTCTAATAATCAGGTTTTTTACTGTTGACTGGAGAAGGGGCTGGTTGTAGCAGAAGCCGGAGGAGGTGCTTACAACATTGTATTGGCCATTAGCTTCACGCGATCAAGCCGAATTTGATTTTGTTTTCTTACTAGCATTCTTAAGATTATGCCTACACTATGTGACCTTTGTATTTCCTTAGATTATAGATATTTTAGATTTTATATCTGCTTCCCTTCAGTTTCGTTCTTTAGATTCTGGTATCCTGCTGCTGTCATTAGATGATGTTGATTCACTTTTAACTTTAAGCCCTTTATCCTCTTTCCATTCCCAGCTTTGGCATGTTCCATGACACGGCTAAGATCGGCTGCCATCCCCGGGTGGGGCCCATTGTGCACATCATGACGCCTACCTTTGGAGCGGACACGCTGCAGGTTTGCTGGTCGAACTGCAGCCGCAAGTACATAACGCATTTCCTCGAGTAAGTAGAAGCCAGCAGACACTAATACTGATCCTGATCCTGAATGTTCCTATATTTGGAATACTCTTGTAGCCAGGGCCTGGGCGAGTGCCTCGACGATCCGCCAACGCCGCTGGACGAGTACAACTATACGGGCGAACTGCCCGGGGCGAGGTACAATGCACGCGGCCAGTGCCGGATGCAGTTCAATCTGACCACTGACAGCGAGGTGGGTGCCTGTTCCGCCCCGCATGAGTTCTGCTCGACGCTGTGGTGCCGCGTGAACGGCGAGTGCGTGACCAATATGCGGCCCACGGCGCCTGGAACCGCCTGCGGACGGAACAAGTGGTGTCAGAATGGCAAGTGTGTGCGCCGCGAGGAGTTGGCGGCTGTCAACGGAGGCTGGGGCAACTGGAGCGAGTGGAGTGAGTGCTCGCGCAGCTGCGGCGGTGGCGTTTCCACACAGCAACGCGAATGTGACTCCCCGGTGCCAGCCAACGGCGGCGTATTCTGCATTGGGGAGCGTAAGCGGTACAAGATCTGCCGCAAGCGACTCTGCCCAGAGCAGGAGCCGAGCTTCCGGGCCCAGCAGTGCGCGCGATACGACAACGTGAGCTACCAGGGGGCGACCTACAAATGGCTGCCCTTCTTCGACAAGAGTAAGATAGGAATGGGAATAGGAATCCCCACCAAGGTCGTTCGATAATCGCTTGATCTGATCTCTTTGCAGACAACCCCTGTCGACTGTTCTGCAGCGATGTGGACGACACGATCATCGCCAACTGGGGTGAGACGGTGCTGGACGGAACACCCTGCACACTGGGGACCAACAACATGTGTATCGACGGCATCTGCAAGGTAAGGTAGGCGACGATCGATCCCCGAGTGGGATCGAATGGTCCCCATTCGTTCATCGCGCTACTTCGCAAACCCTGCTTCAAACCCCGATCAATTAAACGAGCATTTCATCCAGAAAGTTGGTTGCGATTGGATCGTTGACTCGGACATGCAGGACGATCGTTGCGGTGTCTGCGGCGGTGGTGGCGATCAGTGCAAACCGGTAAGATACACCTACGAAGAGCCGTTCAGCGCCAAAGATGGTGCCTACGTAGAGATTGTCAGCATACCGTCACGTGCCCGCCACATCCTCATCAGGGAACAGGCCAACTCGCCACACTTCCTCGCCATAGGCCGGTCCCAGAGTCCAGACAAGTTCTACCTGAACGGCGATAGCCTAATCTCCATGCCCGGCGAATTCGAGATCGCCGGAGCCGAGAGCCTCTACGATCGCATTGACGAGCAGGAGACCATCAAAATACCTCAGCCCATACAGCATTCCATATCGGTTTACGTAAGTAAGATCATTCCTAAGAGAGAGCACAGGGATCTTGATCTTTTCTAATCCACAGGCGATCGTTCGCGGCAATGAAAGCAATGCTGGCATCTACTACGAGTTCACGCTGCCCCCGTTTAATGCGAGCGCTGGACGACAGTATCTGTGGCGCCTGAGCAACTGGACCGTGTGTTCGGCCAGCTGCGGGGGTGGTGTCCAGCATCGGGAGCCAATCTGTCAGGAGAATGGGAAGGGTAAGCCCCACTTCCTCCTCCTCCTCCTCCTGCACTCCTCTGCCTTGAATGCGTTTCCTGATTCCATTCTCCATTCTGAATTTCAGTGCTTATCGATAAATTGCCGTGCTGGACGCATGCGAAGAACAAGCGGCCGCTCCGCCAGACTCGCTCCTGTTCAGAGCAGCAGTGTCCGGCTCACTGGTGGCCGGGTCCCTGGCAGTTCTGTCCGCTCACCTGCCGTCAGCTGGGTTCCCCAATGCCGCAGCGTCGTCGCTCGATTGTGTGCCTGGACCAGCACGATGTGGTCGTAGCTGATAACCAGTGCGGCCTCCTGACACGTCCCCCGGAAACGGAGCCCTGCGAGGCATCGCTGCCCGAGTGCCGCCCCAATGCCAGGAAGTGATCGAAGGATTGAAGGATATTTATTGCTATCTAATAGACCGAAACGGAAACATTACGAGTACGATTACGAGTAAAAATACAACATATTTATTTAGCGAGTAAGCATTTCGATTGTCGGTAGGAATCGACTATAATATGTCCCGTCTCTCCGTGCAAGCACTTATCGAGTAGTGTCTCGATCAACGATACAAATATCGATAGAGTGGCGATCGATTGCGTCCTCGTGTATTGCGGGAGTCGGACATATAAAGATGTACTTAACTTAAGATACACACACACACAACAAAAAGGAAATAAAATATAATTTAGGAGTAATTCTTAATGATCTATAGACCTATAATAAGATATCGAAATAGACGATAGACATATGCGGGAATTGCCAGAGCTCTCTTGGTTCATATCACATGGAAAGGGGATTACGATAATGGCCCACTAGAAGCGCGTGTTGTCCGGCATCTTGCGGAAGAAGGCGATCTTGTCCTTGGGCACGCGATAGCCGTGCATCCAGCGGCTGCCCTTGCGCAGGGATCCATCGATGCCATCCTTCCACACGCCCTGCGGCAGGTACACTAAAGAAACAAGTCAGATAATGAGATAGCGATAATCAGGCGGGATCTGAGATGATGGCTGACTCACCCTCGCGCTCCTCACGTCCCGCGTCTAAGATGGGGGCCACAATGAGCTCCTCGCCGACGGAGAATTCATCGCTGACAATTAGGCAGGCGGGATCGTGAGGATCCATCATCCAGAGGGGCCGCACTAGGGGCAGACCCTCGTTCATCGACGGACTGAGGTACTTCTTCAGCAGCGCAATGACCACCGTTTGGCGCACCTCCTTCATCTCTTGGGCGACGCGTGTGACCAGATCGCTACGGTACTCGCTGGGCAAATGGCTGAACTGCATGGCCGGCAGGAAGGTGGCCAGCTGCAGCCAGCGGATGAAGAGTTCCGGGTCGGGCAGCGGCGGCTGTCCCAGCGAATAGAAGGTGACCATTTTGGTCAACGATCGCTCTAGCAGGTAGTCCCCGCCAATGGCCCCCGGCAGGACGAACGGATAGCCGATGACGCCGTAGTTGAGGACGGCGGCCAGGGTCTCTCTGAGTCCCTCCCAGGTGGCGTTCGCCGGCGGAGTACTGAGGAAGATGGGCGGCTTGGGCACCACGCTGGCCGTGGAGACGGCCATCAGGCCCTCGCCCTCCAAGCTAGCGGTCAGCATCCGGCCGTACATGTCCGGGTTGTCGAGTGGCTGGCGACACTGGTAGTAGTGGGGCAGGTTGTAGCCAGTGCCCAGGTCCAGGTAGAAGCTCTTCACGCCATACTCCTCCTTGAGGCGCTGCAGCTTCTCGAGCAGCCAAGGCACGGAGGCGTTGTTGGTGATGTCCAGGACGCCGGCGCTGGAGCAGCTCTTGTAGCGGGTGAGGGCCGGTATGCTGCGCTCCGAGTGGCGCTCGTAGATGAGCAGCTTGCGGCGCACCGCGTCCTTGAAGTTCACGCTGTCCGTGCTGATAAACGGCTGAATGGTGACGACCACCTTGAAGCCGCGGCGATGGAGCACATCGATGGTGTCCTTGAGCGTGGGGAAGCGCGCTCGGTCCACGGTAAAGTCCCCGATATTCTCCTGCCAGAACTCGTTGATCACGATGTGCCCCAAGCCCATGGCAATGGCACTCTCCGAGTAGTCGCAGATGACCGTCTCATTGAGGGAGTCGGGCAGGTCCTGGTTGGGTATGCGCCAGACGGGCTCTTCCAGCAGCGAGTGCAGCACCTGGATGTCCTGCTCCTTTAGCCCGTCCCACAGGCTCTGCTGCGTCATGAGCATGTGCAAACTGCGCATGTCCTCCGTGGTACAGATTTTGTAGTCCAGCTGCGGCAGCGCCGTCAGCCGATTGACGAACGTGAAGTCATCGTTGGCTGCCCGCAGGCAGAACTGGTTCTCCGTCCGGTTGATGCCTAACTGCAGCGGCGTCCGCTCGCTCACCTGCATAGCCACCCCGATAGAGTTGATGAAGTAGCGCTTCACACCGTTCCCAAACTGGTGCACCTTGTTGTCTCCACTGGCGTAGGGCATGAAGTCAAAGTTGGCGTAGCTCAGGGACCACTCCTGGCCCTTGGTGATGCCTCCGCCAAACCACAGGCCGTTGTCCCGCTTCAGTTCGTAGCAGTCGGTGGGTAGGAGGCCGGGCGTCAGCGCCTGCCACTGCAGTGTGTAGCACCGAAAGACGCCTTTGTCCTCGAAGTTCATGTGGAGGCGAGCCACACCGTTCCACTCGATGCAGACGCTACCGTCTGAGCGTCGCTGATCCTCCAGGCAGTGGAACGGCGCCGAATCGCTGCCCAGGGTCACACCCAGCTGTCCCGATATCACCTCCTTATCGTCGTGATTCAATATGCGGAATATGCGGTCCACTGAATTGAATTTGATCTTCTGGAAGTAGCTCTTCGTCAGCACCTGCTGGTGATACGCAATATAGGCATAGCCAATCTGCAAGAGAAAGAGGGATATCAGAGGGTTATAAATAGAATGCAGTTATAAATAGAATGGAATGCTTAGAAAATTACCCAATCAGTAGATTTCCTATGGATTGTGGATCCAAGATTCATTAAAATCTACATCTAAGATGGACCTTGAGTTCATAAGGAACGATTACAAGCAATAAGAATTCATGGGTAATCTACTATACACATGATAAGTATAATGATCAAATTATTTTATCTGTGGATTTTCTATGGACCCCTGTGGATTTAGGTACACATTGTCTTGAGATTCGATTGAAATATGATTTCTTTGGCAATAATCGGTTAAAGGGATCGTCAAATATGAGATATATATACGTTTCGATTCAACATTTTCGAAGACAAGTTCGGAAGTACACTTTTCTTAAGTGACGACTAGGTGCTTTCCAGCACCTCTTTTGGAACATATTATTTTCGTGAATAGTATTTTTTCTATAAGCACTCAGCAACATTAGTGGAATTATGGAGTGTGACTTAAAACTCTAGAGTCTTGACAGCATTGATAAGCATAGCAGACTAGTATTGATTAGTCATCTTTAGTCAGCGATCCTCAGTCGAGCGCCTTGTTTATGCTCTGAAGCATTTTAAGAACGATGATTGTTGCTGATTGTTTTGAGTGAATAAATGTATGTACATATAGATGAATGATATCAGTACGAGTATATTTATTTGGCTCATTTGTTTATTTATTTTTTAGACTGTTCATTGCACTGTTTAGACTGTTTATTGGTAAAATAGGGCGCGACGCAGCCTTGCAAAAATGGTCCAGGGCACTGGAGTTCGTCTCCCAGGCGAATGAATCCCAGGACCCAGGATTGAATGCAGCAATTCTTAAAGACTTCCTAATACTTAGATGGCAACATCTGCCAATGGGTACGCCACCAGCAGCTGGCAGAGATTCTCAAACTATATGCCCACCAAAGCGGTGGGTATAATTACACAGTAGGCCGGCAATGACTTCATCCACTACAGCTCCATTGCTGATGGTATGGTTACAAAATGTTGTTCCATATTCTACTGATAAAATTGCATTCCATAATTGTTTAAGGCTATTTTCCTTTGACAAAACAGCTATTTTTGGTTGGGCAATTGAACTCAATTTTGGATAATTATTAATTAAGGGTCAGACGACATCTGCAAAATATGATCAACATCTGCCGAGAAGACGCACTTAATAATAATAAAGTTAATAGCATTAGTATCTACACATTTTTACATCAATATGTATACGATTTTCCTCAATGATTTAGCTCAAATGATATTATTGTTTAATTAACTTGAAATAAATAATAGGGAGTTTGGTTTGGTTTATTTAGGAGCAGAGCAATCAAATCAAAATAATGAATAATGTATTCAATATGCATATATGTATATATGCGAAATAAATTCCCAATTGATAGCTAAGTATGTATCAATTTAAGAAGTTATCAAATATTTATTTATGTGGCATGGGAAATTTATTGTCAAGTCGTTGGCTCATTGGGAGCATGTCTGAGATAGTACTACAGTAGGGCTTACCAGGAATATAATGATGAAGAACATAATGATGACGAATATCTTGATCTTGTAGTCCTTAGTCTCCCGTTTCTTCTTGCGTATTAGCTGTGGAAAGGCCTAAGCAAAAACAAACGGACAGAAGATGATAAATTCGAATGGGAGATGGGATGGGATGAGATGAGATGGGATCTCACTCGTACTCACCTGCATCTTCTCGCGCAACAAGCTGGCCAGAGAGTTGACGCTTGTTATCGAGGCCTGGTTGCTGGCTAGGCTGTGGGTATCGAAATCGCTGGCCAACATCTCTTTGCTGTTGAGTCGCAGGGCCGGCAGCGGGGCGATCGAGGCACGTCTCCGGTTGCGAAAGCGATCGCTGGAAGGGGGAACGGAAAACAGTCAGTCAGAGAAAGGTCGTTGTCTGTGTGATATATGACGGGGAGTAGATAATGCCCAAAATCATTTACGATCCCGATAAGGAAAGCCCCAAATAGCCCCCATATATACATCCGATGTCACCTGATGCGTGCCACAGATGGCCCCATGACAAAACCCCCGATCAGATATGGCACACACCCAACGCTCGATGATGATTCGGAAGCATTCGACCCGAAGATGTCTCATAACCAAGGCCCTCTATTTGAGGGCCCACCCACTCGATAGCGATCATCACGAGCTTATCACGCTTGTCAACATCTTGAGCCGGACGACAGCGGAAAAACATTCTTGACAATGGGGAGCACTCGCACTTCCACTCTCCATGGACCAAGGGCCCCCCTGTTTTCGTATATACTTATATGTATGTGTGTATAACACAATTTTTGTGGATCGGTTCGGATCTGTGGATCTGTATTTCTTGTATGCAAATCTCTGTGGAAAACAAATATGGAAACCCCCAACAGAAACTGGCGCATGAACTGGGACACGAAGCTAGGCTGCTGATACCCCGAACGAGTCTACATATAATTATATATACTTGAAGTGCGGCTGTATATTATTTATTTGATTTATTTACAATTCAAAATACTGTCGACGATAAGCGGTACGGGACCCTGGCTGGGTTCATAAACACTGCTATTAAAACGCGGCTCGAACAGATGTTTCTACTGAGGTATACTACAGATATATAGATCGGTTAGGATCTCTCTTTACGGGGAGATGGATATTCTCGCGTTGTTATCACGGCTAATCACAATCATCAACTGAGCGGAGAGAAGTCCGTTCCTATCTATCATTGCACGCCATTAACATACAGATACAGTTATATTACTAAACAGCGGTGGCTGGGCCACTTGTCTCAACTTGTATCGCTACAGTGCCGCTCAATGAAATAGATACTTCCAGGATATCATTCCTATAGAGTTTACTACGCTTCCCGGAGGTGTCCTATCAAAATCAATCAATGATGCGATGATGATGGCTAATGCGAGATGAAATGTCCTTAAGCTATCACCATTTCAATGATATCAAGACCATTTAATTTGTATCTGGTATTAAGGGGTTGGTTGTAGCGATAGATCTGCCATAAGAATGCCTCAGAAATTAAATATCTGAAAGCTAAAGCTTTGACACCTGGAGCTGGTCTTCCTTTTTTGTTGAACAATGCTTTAACCTTTTGATTTTGCTAAAGAATAGTTGTTCCCTAATTTAAATTCTAATCTCAGAAACTGGCCCTCTAAGTGTGAATCTTTATTGAGTCACTTCTATTTTTTTTACCTCTGTTGTGCCCATGCTACATAATACATATGTACATATGTATATACTAGTATGGAGATGCCGTTGCTCTGCTGTCTGTCTGGCTTAAGCTTCCTCCAAATTAACTTATCATCGTATCGGAGACTGTCGTCAGATTGGAGATTCGCTGTCTCTGTCCTTGTCACACCTGGTATCTGGCCGTGTAATGCGCTTAAACTGTTAAATTGCTCCGCTCTCATTTGCTTGCGTGTGTTTGTTTACAGCTTTTCTGACCGAAAGAAACTTTTTTGCCTGCATGCATGGGGAAGCTAAAGCTCGGCTTACAGTTGCTTTCAATAGCTTTTAACAGCAGTGCTTTCTGCTCTGCTAAGAGAATGTTACGCCCCTACCCCCATGTAGAAGATGACTGTAATTTAAGCCGGCAATCATAAGCGGAATAATGATGGAAATTTTCAACTAAATGCATTCGTTGCATCCGTTGGTGGTGGGGTGGGTTGTGGGGTGAAATCAAGAATCGAATACAAATTACATTCAAATTAGCGGGGAAATGGCCCGCAACTTTAAGCGACACTTCCCCCTGTAATCTCTCCATTTGCCGGAATGTTGGGAAAGGCACGTTCCAGTCGTTCGAGCAATTATTCGAATTGCTGTGTGGTTCAGAGAGACAAAAACAGCGACTTCTAATTAATTAATCTAATTGCCTGATGAATCACAATGGTAAATGTGCCACAAAGAGAGAACTGAGCGTGCCACAAAGTGGAATAAATTGAGTTAAGATCAAACCATACTCTGGATCTGGATTTGAACTACTGCCAGCCCGCATGGTGGGTGAATGGGAAGCATTTCATTCCAAGGTCCAAGTTCTGGCTCTTCTCTCTTCAAAGTACATACATATATCATATAATACATATATACATACATATATGACAACATACAGGGTTCCAACCCTTCCCTTACTATCAACTCACCGATAAACCCGTTTCTTGCCATTCCCGAACTCGTCGTCACTATCATCATCGTTGGGGGTCGAAGCGAAATTAATGGTGGTAGCGCCCATGCTCTTATCCGGCGTATTCAACGTGGTGGTGCCCGGAGTAGTGGCTGGCGTTCCCAGGCTGGAAGTCGCATCATCGGCTATCTGAAAGCACATTAATGGTGTTTTTATATAATACTTTATTAATATTCAAACGCTTAAGAATTGATAGTGCAAACAGTCAACAATTGTAACGGCGAACTGAACGGAGACGGCGGGAATCGAGAATGGGGTGTGAGACTGGGGGACTGGGGTACCTTTTGGCACCTACTGTTCCAAGTTCCGAGAGGTTTGGCGAGGTGAGTGTAATTAGCATGATTGCGCGGCTGACCGCAGAACAGAGCCCCCAGCCAAGGTCTCCAGATACCAGATACTCGTATCAATATGAAGTAGGCAGGAAGACCGCAGATTCCCAAGTAGGAATATGGTGCAACGGAGAATTTAAGGCAATCCACGCAGATCGATTGTCCTAGTCTCATCCGATGGACGGTTAAGACTAATATTACAGACGAACGCCCTTTGCTAGATAACAGACGCAGGGCTACGGATTCTTATCACGAATACAGTACCATTTCTCATTACGAACAGTATACACAGATGGGGAAATTTTTTTCGAAACAATAACCTTTTCCATGCACAAAAAAATTAAGTTCCTATAGCCCGACGCTTCAATAACTAGACAAACAGACTGCAATCATCGGAATCCGGGCCACACTTAGTACCTGCCTTATCCGTAGCCATGGCCACAGCCATATCCATATCTCTTTTTGTGTCCTTATTGATATGTGCATCCTTTTCAGGCGGTCGATCCTCCGGAAGCACACTAGACAGCGTGAAGCGACTGCCGTTGGGTGAGCTCATTCTGGCTTTGATCATATAAGCAGTATTTGGGACTAGATATATGACTCTCCCAGAGCCTACATTCTCCACTGTTTATAGATGACCAATTACCGTCTCGATCTCAATTACACTTTCAATCACTATCAGTAGTACTATCGCTAGAACTGCTGCCGCTGGACGAGCACCTTCCACTGATGTCGCGCTGTTAATGCTCTGGAATTGTCCGTCCGTTTGATATTTGCCGGATTGCTTTTGCCTCATTGTATTTGCGGCGCCGGGTTCGCCTTAATTTATGCGTTTTAATCGCTAGCCAGTACTGCCAGCGTTTCTGGGAGAGCGGCCACCGCTTTGTTTGAGTGCGAATATTGACACCTACACTCCGGCTCAGCCCCCTCCGCCATTCCACCATTCCACCGCTCTACGGCGTTGAGTGAATTGTGAGTGCAAGAGATCGGGTTGAGCGGGTTGGCTGGCGTGCAAAGTGTATTTATATCAGTACATTTTGTCATTCACACATAAATCCAATATGTTTTTCTTTCTTCTTTCTTTGACTGATAGATAGAAAAATCGAATAAATTGGATATGTTAGATTTATATGCGTTTCTCAAAGATCGTAGGTAGCAAAGGTATTAAGTAACATCAGTTATACTAACTAAACCAAAATCTGCAACTTTTTTGAGCCACACCTTGCATGTAATACACCTTGAGTGGATCGGATGCGGTCTCTCGGGAATGCGAGACCCGTGTGGGAATTTGGCTTTTATAGAATTAACCCGCAGTCGTAAATTAATTGCGGCCAGTACTCTCTGATTGGTTACGTACGGGCGTTGTTTCCAGCGGCCAGCGCAGTGTCGGCCGGATTTAGCCTTTAATCGTGACTGCTGGCCATAAATAATTGTCCAGCGGTGTGGCGGCGGCAGCTCAGAGATTCGACACAAACGGGAGTTCCTACGCCTGGACGGGGCTTTTCTCTCGCGCGCTCTCATTATTGTTTGGCAACCGGTTGGCAGACCAGAGACCCGCTCTGAACCGCTTCGTAGCCAGATCACACCCGTTTCACATGGAAAATCGATCGAGTGCCGGATTTTGAGACAAATATACATATGTACAATGTAATCAGTCTGTACGAAGATCAGACTTTCATCTCAACTTCACGTCGAGTGGAATTGAACGCATATTATCGCAATAATACTCATCATATTATACTTACATTTCTACTTATCTTTATTTTAATTTTAATTTTAATTTAATTTCTGCGAAATAGAATCGAGAACAATCCAGATAATTTTTGTACGGAGCATTTGTTACCGAATTCCATCGCAAAAACTCTCTCTCTCTCTCTGTCTGGAAACCATTGCATACTTCTGGGCGGTGTCGTTTAAAGCAGTCCACAGCTGATGTCTGTGTGTGTGATGTTAGCGCGAGTGTGTGGCTTGATTTGCTGATGATTTGGTAAATCACTCATACGCCAGATAGCCAGTTAGACGGACGGCCCGTCCGCTCTGCCGTCTGTCCCTGCCCCCTGCCCGGGGGCCCACTGATTCACACCTCCGTAATTAGCGTAACTTATATATCACTTCAATCTGCTCATCTGCCGCCGACATTAACAATCAGTTGTAGTGCAAATAAATCGAAAATAAACCTAATCTCCCACCGAAAAACTGAACGTGTCGCTGAATGTAAACAACAAGTAGAGAGCTGCAATGGAGACTGTGGAATACCTGCTACTCGCTGTAGTAAATGGAAAAACATCAATGTGTATTTGGAAAGGCAGAGAGAACCATTGCGAAAATCCTCTTATGAATCTTCTGCCAAAAGAAGAATTGTTTTGACTGTTCGCAATGAATTTCCGTACATTCGATATCCATCCACATACGTTTTGTTAGTCCACGAATTCTCGGAGATCCACAATCGGAAACAGTTGATGCTTATCAAGCATATTTCGCAGCATACTCGTGCTTAATACCCTTCCGTATTGTAGGGTACATACGCTTTTACTTAACGAGTATCAGGTAGGATCACTCAATTTGCGCGGATTGAAATGCGTTTGGCAGCGTTCCAGCTATACTGTATGTACATAAAATACACACAATCAGCTGTATAAAGACTCACTGTGGGAGCTCATGTTCGGGGGGTGTTCTTCATCTGAACTATCTGTACAAATACCGCATCTATCAGTCTATCATTAACTTTAAATATTGCAGTTTTACGCACTTTGTACGATCAATTTGAAAGGGAATGCCATTTGTCAACAATCATTTTGATCTAAATATTTTGGGGGGGGGGTCCCTACTCGTAAAGTACAAGTATGCATGGGGCAATGCCCAGCTGCGGTACTGTAGACCATCTGGCATCATATGATGGCTGATGGCACTGGAACGTGTTTGCCATTAACTGAATTTCAAGTTTTGTCACATGTGGATTGTTTGCCAAGTTACTATAATTAAAAGTCAATTAACGTTTTGGGTATTATTTTCGGGGGAATTTTCTGTATAACTCACGCCCGTAGCGGAGGCACCCAACGATTTCGCTTTTAATTCGAACTACGCTAACGATGATTGCTCATCTCCCAATAGATCACAACAATATCAGATATTAAAATAAAAATGAAAAATAGCTCACGGTTTCCTCGTGCAGGGCATCCTGAGCCTGCATCTGGTGCCGCAGGCGTAGGGCCTCCAGGTCCAGGGCATTGATGCCCGACGGCATGGATATGGAGTTACGTCGCAGGCCGGGAGCAAATGTCGAGGACTGGTCGGGTGACGAATCTGCTGTCGCTTCCGATTCCGGCTCGCGTTCCCGTTCCCTCTCGTGGACGACCCGCAGATATGGTAGATCCACATTGCGCCGCTCGCTCAGCGAGGGCTTCCTTCCCGCCGTATACAGCAGCAGCTGCCTCTGCTCCCGCTTGGGCTCGATTTCTGGCTCATCCTCGTCCGCATAGGCCAGGGCCAGGTCCAGGTACTCGCCGTTCAGCGCCTGCGCGGCCCCTGAAGACGTATTCGTCGTCGTCGTTGTCGATTGCGACATTACGCGAACGCGGTCAAAAGGAGAATGAAAGCGGCTCGGAAAACAGCGAAACACCGAAACGAGCCAGACAGAGAGTGTGGGGGATGCAGAGAGCGGCGCTTTTGAGCTGGGCTCCGGAAAGAACGAACGGTAACGGGAGCAGGGTCGTCTTCGATTACGATCGCTATTTGCTTTTAATCGTCGCTTATCATCGGCCCGGCGATAATCCACTTTCAACTCCCCGCCGACCGACCAACCAAAAACCAACGATGACGCGGTGGCTGTGTGTCGTATGGATTCAGTTAATTAAATTCGTTTTTTAGCCATAAACAAATTTACTGATCGCATTTGTGTGCTGTATGCTTAGCTAATTAGCCACAGTTTCTCACTCTCTCTCTCTCTCTTCGCCGTTCTCCACCGCCACTCTCTTGAGAATTTTCGACCTCGTTTTAGCTGTGATAATAGCCGCATGGAAAACATTTAATCAACTGACAAAAGTCAAGAGCTATACCCGTTCGTCTGCTGATCGGATCCGATCGATTCATTTAGTTGCTTTTTCAATAATTACATGTGTCGGCTGATAAGGTACGAGTATAAGGCAAACACCGGCTCGGCCCACCCTCCACGGCCTGCGGTGACCGACGAAACGCGTCGGGACAGAACAATAAAACTAATTCGCAATATTGTTTAACAAATGGCACCCATAAATACTCTTAAAGTGGGTAAATATTTGACGATTGAGTTTTATTTATAACACAATCACCACACACTCCAAACGGAAGAGGACAAGGGGGGAGGGGGAACTTTTTAGGAAGGGGTGATTCAGGAGAATAAATGTACAGGAAAATCACGAGCTTTGCAGGGATCTCCCAATAAGAGAGCGACCATAACAAGAATTTACTTTCAGGGATCTCCTCACCTAATTTAGTGATATCACACAATTTTCAGTCTTCCAATACATACATATATTTCAGAATGTTTAAAACTGTTAAATAATGCAATTTTAGTATTGGTTGCATCTCTCTTCACCTTAATGGAAGATGTGTACATATATTTCGCAGTATGTACTTACTAGCTGAATCGTATGGCAACCGATCTTCTTGAATAAGGATTACCAATCTATTCATCTACTCAGAGCCAAATCTATGATAATACCATACCCGAAGATATGTATGTATTTTCTCACCTGATGGAAACAAAAGTTCCATCTTCTTACCCCTAAACGATATCCCACCATAACCAGGGACAGCTGTACGTAGGAAAAAAGAGGAAAAATAACAAAAATTGAGCTTACTGCTGCAATTAGACGGAATCACGATTTCCCAGTGGCAATAAAACGATAAAGCCCATAAGCAATACAGACCGAGATATGTACATATATAACGCCTTACGGTTATAAGCTGATAAGTTTTTCCCTACTCTAGTAGTAGAGTGTAAAGAGTACACAGACAATGCACTCGAAGAACAGCGAACACTAATTCGATACATTATTTCAGCTAGATCTCTTTTCCGCATAGAGGTAGATATGTAAATTAATTGACAAAACAATAGCAACGCAAATTGTCAACAATGGTACAAGTTCCCCAAAAACTATTAAGTACCTCCGGCTCCTGAGGAGAATATGAGGATCCAAGCGGCACCTTCAATTAATTTTGAATTTCTTTTTTCACGTTGAGTTGGATTTCTTGAGCTCGAACATCTTCTTGAGATGGCTTTTGGTAGAGGACTTTGGCGTGACTCCAGTATCAAGGAAGTGGTTCGCTACTACATGGGGCCTTGTGGATGGCCGTCAAGTCAAATTGGAGTCTGATTCAATGACCATGTGATAGAGTCTTAGTACAGTATTATTCATTAAATCGTATCGGATTGAGTATACCTAACATGATATTGATCGATTTTCTGCTGGGATTTACACGCTACTACAGGTATGTTGTAATGGTGTTATGTACTAATATCTATTACTTAGCCCGATCGGAGGATTTTAGGTCCTTTTTATAGCCGACCCTTCTCTGTGGCTATTGACTTCATCGAATGCAATCGAATTCAAGTGCATGCTAAATTTTACTACAGCCCATTGACTGTGTACTTACAAAGGTAACCAGATTGGTAACCAGACGAACGACTCATCCGTCAGATGAAGAAAACCAAAACTTTATAGTACCGCTTGAGATCTTGGGATCTTCCTCCTTTCAGCATTGTGAGGCCTGATTTCAGCAGTTCCACCGTCTCTCACCACCTCTTCAAATGCAGTCAAAAGTCAGACTCATCAAAATGCAGTCAAAAAGCAAAATTCATTGTATGGAGCGCCCAGCCTTTTTGCGTGGATACCTATTAGCCAATGTCCCGTGAATGAACGTATGACTGCGCTACACCTTCCTCTGCCGAGCTATTTAAGCGGCCTATCTACATATGTTCGTCCATGCTCGCCGAGTTTTTCGGCCTCGTGAAACTGATTCCCACGTATTGTCTATTAGTCTCTTATATTGCTCTTTTATGATTAGCCTAAATATGGCCATAGGCATACGAATATCCTCCTTGTCTTGGAGAAGGTGGATTGTTGTACCAGATCTGGCAAACTCGTCTGCTATACAGTTGTCCTCAATGTTCCGGTGGCCATCGATGTGCCATCTAGTGAAGGGATTCCGAGTTCCGAGAAAGAAAATCAAACAACTCATCAAGATTGGAGAGAGAGTCTTTGCTAACTTTGCTGCAAACTCAGAGATAGAATAGAATGAATGATAGAACCCTTTCGCCCCTTACAAAAGACGGTAACTGTGGAGTCTGTAACAATCTACTGGATCAGATCGAATCAGTATTATAGAATTAAGAATTCAATTTGCTCTATATTCGCTTGACCCTTCCATGCGCTTACTCTCTCTCTCCCTTGTCCAGTCTGCGCAAGAAGTGAGAGCGGGATATAAAGGCTTATTTTGTTGCGAGAAGCGGAAGAGACAGATGTAGCGGAAGAAAAATCAATTACGCAAAAAATGCAAACACATAAAATATTCAAAAATTTGAATTAAATAGCTTCCTAACTTCCATTCGAACAAATTTTATACGTCAAACATTACGTATAAAATATACTTATATATATATTGACTGAGTATCGGAAATATAAATCGAGTCGCGGTGCATGCCAATTTAATTCAATTTCACTTTACGATTATAATTCTACTGAAAATGTTTTTAAAATTTCCATTGGACACATTATAACAGTGGATAAGACAACAGTTAGAACGAGACCACTACATATGTATATAAGTTTTAGCGAAATGGATCGGGGAAACATGGAAATGTTGCGAAACATACCAATATATACAATAGATGCGGCAATATTGATAAAGCCGTTTAGATTCAAACTTTAATAAAACCGTTCCAACCGTTCCCCAACATCGATGACTGCTGACTCTGCCAGCAGACTATCCTCCTCCGTGCATGCTGGCAAACCCTTATCAAGTAACTGACGTTAGCTCTTGTTCTTCCTTGAAGTGCAAAAAAAAGGCTGCGTCGCCTTGCAGGCAGCTTGCGCCTTTGCTCTGTTTTTGTGCTGAAAGAAACCTTCACCGATACCGTCATCGGGGCAACGTGCCTCATGGAGTAATTTTGGTGTAACACCGCCCACAGAATGGATCGTTGGAAACGTTTTGAAAAGGGAAAAATGCAATTTTTTTATTATTCGTTCGATAAATTTGTTAATGTTTGTTCTAGCCTTACACATAAACGTTTGATGATTTCTCCCAGCTTCTTTTTTTGTTGTTTGTATTTTGTATTTTTTTTCTTTTCTTGTATTAAATGTGTAAGAAAACAGTAATAATTATCTTCATGTTTGGTTTGAGGAATGGAATGTACTTTATAGCATATTTTATAATGTATTTCTTGTTTTTCTCCCCTTCCCCGAGAGATAACCCGATGATCTCCGCTCTATTGAACAAAAACCAGGACAACGCCAAATTAATGATAAAGTATTATTAATTATATTATATGGAATACACACAAATCTAAGCCGAACGTTTGCTAAAGTACTTGTAAATGGCCAAAAAGACAAAAAAAAAAATAGAATAATAATATGAATAAAAATAGTCGCAATTGAAAGTTCATATTATGATAGAACTATAAACTAAACATAGTAAATACATTGTACAAGATACGACAATTATACGTGGACTGCACATTGAGAGATTAACGATTAACAGAGCAAAAAAAAAGTTGAGTGGAATTATACTCAATTAAATAAGGTTGAAAATTAACCATAATAATCGTGTAAATTGTAAATATCACAAGCAGACGTCACTTGCATCGTTGATAAATGTGTGTGTATATATATGTATGTATGTATATGCATTCCTATAACTAGGCGTGTGTGTGTGTGTTTGTTTGTGTGTTTGTGTGTGTGTGTGTTTGTGTGTGTGTAGTTTCCCCCAGTACGAGATAGCAAGGTTATTCGCCAATAAATCGACGATTACGCCTGGTACGCTCGTATCATGCGGAGCGACTGTCACTACGACTATCTACGGGTAAATGGCTTTGTAGGTTGTAGGGGATTGCCTTACGGTGTTTGTGTGTGTGTGCTGAAAGATCATTCCCTTTCTTTCTCTTTGTGTTCGCACACATTTACCTTTTGTGTGTCCGATTTTTAAGTTTTGTTTTGTGTTGTTTTGCGTTTGATCAATAACTATTTACTTTTACCTTACAGTTAACTAACAATTTCTATAGAAAGTTCTCGCTTGAATACAATAATTTCAACATTACTCTTCTTTGCATATTGTTTTGTTTTTGCTTTCGTCTCGTTTCACTTTACTTATTTCAATAATTCTTTTAAATTGAATTTGAGTTTGAATTTGCATTTGCTTTGACTCCACAATTTCGACAATTTTCAACAATTTCCAAATTTCATTCGCTGCCTTTGTTGAGCTGGTTCTACCGCAAAAATAAATAAACTATCAATCAATGCTTGTCAAATTGTTTTGCTAATCGTTAATATATATATATGTATATGCATGTTTAGATTTATGTAAATGTGTATGCATTGTATATATGTGTATATATATATATATATATATATATATATATATCGCTGTATATACTCTACATTATATACGATGTATATTCTGTGTACAATTAAAATTGACTTTTTACAATTTCTATATCTTTGCCTTGGGAGCGAGGAGCTCCTTCTATACTTTGGCCAAAGATGCAACAAAAAACGTAACCAAATGAATGGAAACAAAAAATATGCATTAAATTTACGCTGAGGTCGGCTTACTATATATATACATATATGTATATATCATTATGTATGTATGTATGTGTATGTGTATGTGTATGCGTGTCAATATTGTATATGAGAATCGTCGGTTCTTTTAGCTTGATCTAAATTGGTGCCTTTTGCTCTATGTGCTAAGTGCCGAAATCATTTAAAACATTTTTGTTGCTGCTGTTAACATTTTCCAACCTCTATCTATTATTCCATCCGTCCTCTCATCCATACATATATCTATCCCCTCTCTATCCATCTCTATTTTTGCCGCTATCCATCATCATCATCATCAGGCCAAGACGATTGCAATCGCTTTGACATACACTCGTTCAGATCATATTAGGAAAAATCTATATCTTTAACTGGGATCCCTGTGGATTTTGGTGAGGTGGGACAAATGGCAAATAGTGTGTCTGAATCTGAATCGGAACACCGCTGGAACTCCACATACATACATATGTGGAAAAGAAACAAAATTACAACGCGAGAGAGAGAGAGAGAGAAAAATGGGGAGTCCCTTAACTAACGAACAATATGCAATGCCTCGGCTCGACTGTTGATGATACTGTGAAGAGGATTGGGTTGCTTAATCTGTGGTTTCTGCCGCTCCAGCTGCCGCTGCTCCAGCCGGTCCAATGGCCAATTCTAGTCTCCGCTGTCGTCCCATTTGCGTTCCTCCATGATCCGTTCAAAGCAGTCCGCAAGGAATGCATGCTGCAATGGATAAAATAGACTCTCATGAGACACACATATCGCCGGTGGGGCGGTATACCACTCAATGCGCTTCAGAGCTCGGACACTCCAGACACTACAAATTGTTTAATACAATAGATTGATCAACAAGTTATTGCTATGATTGCAACTGTCACTCTTTTGTGCTTAGACTGGTTGCTGGAGGTGCTCGAGGGAGCTTTGAAACGCACTGCTTGGGGCGGAGCAGATTACACATACATATGGCGTGTAGACTTTGACCCAACGAGCTGGCTTATCTGGACGATTGTACTGAAAGCAAAATGTCATGGACTCTTCGTCGCTCTCGGAGCGCGTGATGCTGTCCCAGGTCAGCTCGACCATTTGCGCCTCCAGCGAGCCATCCTCACGGCAAGCGTGCAGTCGGAAACTCTTCATTCCTGCCAAAGAAACATTACATTAAGGCGGTCAAGATATGGTTGGAGAGATGGATGGTACACTCACCTACGGCGGGCACCACATGCCCCTCCTTGCGACTATCACATGAGCAGTGGGGAAACACAACGTCTCCGTAGCCGGGCAGGCTGCGGGCCAGGGCCAGATAGTCACCAGCCTTCTTGGCATCCTGCAGGGCCTTCAGCTCGTAGAGGCGTCCGTCGGCCCGGATGTTGCCACGATTCACCTCATCTACAGCCTGATAGAAGATGAAGCGTCCGGCCTGCTCGCCGTCGGGTAGCGTTAGTTCCTTGCCGACGGTGAAGAGCCAGCGACGTACGCAGAGGCACGTGGAGGAGGCCGTACTATAGTTCTGCACGTACAGCTGATGGGGGATCTCGTGTGGCTGCAGCTTCCGCTCGAAGTTGTACTCGACGATCTCGAACAGGTAGAAATACTGCTGCGTGTAGGCGGTGAGACTGGCGCGCTGCACCAGGATCTCCCAGACGACCTGGGCGCTTGAGGACTTCTTCACCGACACGGTGGTCACCTCGTGGTCGGGCAGCATCACCTTGATGTCCACCGGCGAAGCCGAGATATCGTCCTCGGTGTCAGTGAGAAAGTCCTGCACAGCATCGCTTTCGGCTATTACCCGCACCGCGCACACCTTCTCCAGGTACTGCTCTAGGCCACGTCGCCGCGTGTCCAGCTGCTGCTCGCTCAGCTGGAAGGGCCACTTGCCGGGCAGCTTCGGGAAGCTGAAACCGGAGAACTCCTTGCGCAATAGCGAGTGCAGGTTGGCGAACTCCCGGTACCGCCGCGAGCACAGCTGTCGCCCGGCCATGTGTATGTTAAAGACAATGTAGCGCTCTCCGTTCCGGTTGACAATCCCATAGTCGGGTATGCTGCAAGGAGGATCAGTCAGTTTTAAGTGGCTTAGTGGAAGGAGCGCCGATAGCCAATTCCTTACCTGATCGGCAGCGAGCGTTTGTCCGAGTAATCAATGTAGGAGTAGCCGCTCTGATCCTCCTGCGGCTCCAGTCGATCGGCCTCCTGCGGATATTCAAGATGTATGTATGTATTTAGTGCTCTCTGTACATGAGCAGCAGAGTGAGCTCACCTGCTGGGTCACCGATATCACCGTAAGGGTCAGGCAGTCGCCGCCGGACTTAATCAGGTCCACGACCTGTTTGTGTGTGGCTCCCTCCACGCTGACGCCGTTGCTGCAAAAAAAAACCATAATGGTGAACATTAATGTCAATTGGAAGTCTAATAGTATCTCTTTAAGTCCATGCCACACCCACCGCTGGCAGCGCCTCTCCAGGGCACTCAACTGTGAAAACTGAACGCAGTGGAAGGGCAGCATTTGAATGCTAGTAGTGATGGAGCGATGGTTGGAAGTGTGAGTGCTGATCAATTGCCAGAAGCCAAGTGCCTGCGTAGCCATCGCCAGCAGATCAATTTAAAGGAAACCCAGTGAAACCAGAGATAGAGATGGAGGTGTGAGGCGGTGGAGAGAGACGTAATGGATGCATTGACATCAGTGAAGCACTGATAAGGCGATTGGAGATAGACGATTCAGGTCAAGTTATTTTGACGTCGAGGTGGATCCATATCTACTATCGAGAGCTGCAATTGAACTTGAAGATTGGTAGTTGGTATTTCCCCCAAAGAGCACCCCAGAAATATTGGGTGCCGGCAGGTGCATCCCTCACCCGTCAGAGGGTTCTTTCAATCCAAACGCAACTCAAAATCGGAGCAGTACGAGATATGTGGATTGAGACCAGATTAAGCTTAACCAGGAAAGTACAGTCCATTCACTGGAATGGTATCAAAAGGAATGAATGGAAAATGTTGGGTAACGGGCCGGGCGAACAATGGGAATGCAAAAGAATCAATCAACGAGAGAAAACCCCCAACCCCACTTGATTCCGTCAAATGAAACGCCTGCAATGATGAAGCCGAGTGGCGTGCAGGCTAGAGATGGCTCTTAATCAGAGAGAAAATGTCAACAGTCGTCGCAGCACCCAGCACCCGTCTCCCGGCACCCGCTAAGGCACGGCACTCTCTCTCTCTCTCTCTACCTCCCTCTGTCTCACTCAATTCCTGCACGAGAGAATCTCTGCTCATCCTGAGTGGAGTTATCTGCCACCGCGTCTTTCCGGTTTGAAATTTGCCGTCGAGCAACACAGATAAATAAATAAGTAAACAAAAGAGAGGAAAGCTAGCCATTGGTGTGGCCTAGTCGAAGCTTTGATACTCTACAGGTGATTAAAACATATATTCTTGATCTACATAGACAAGAAATTGCAATTTCTGCATTCTGTCTTTCATGTTGTTCCTTATTCAATTTTAAAGCTACATATTTCCATACAATTTTATTTATACAGAGTTTGATCTTGTTGAAGCTTCCTTCTCTGCATGTTGCCAACATAAAATGCATAAAGCCTTCTTTCTCTTCTCTCTTCAAGGGTATAACAAATCGAAGCACTGTTATCGCTGTCGACGTCGACGACGACGTTGTCTGACGCACTCAGCATGACTCACATTGCGACAGAAGGAGACAGAAAGATACAAGACACACACGGACAGTGGAAGGCAGGGGAAACCTGTTTACCTCCCGCTCCCACCACCAACACAACACTGCCCCTTAAAAAAGCTAGACAAAGGCAAAGTATGCTAATACAAATAAGGTAAGGCAATCCGGCATTACGGAGGGCATAACGGCAGAATATGTCGTTGCCAGTACTGACCAGCAAGGATATAAAAACACAATCGGAACTGAAACCATTTATGATACAAAAAGGAGTCCAAACTTTTGGATTTCCTTACCTTGCTTGTTGCGTACCTTGCATGCGTTTAAGCGCTTGTGTGTGTGGCAGCACTGCACATCATGTACACACGACTTTTTATATGTAATGGTTACTTAGATTTATAGTTATTGTCAAATGCAATTGTGTTATAATAAAATTCCGCCACGAAGAAATGTTTTCCATTTATTTAATTTCAATTAAATTAAAATTTAATTATTGAACTTTTTGTTAAATTTTTTAATGGACTTTGTTATAATTCCGCTTGCAACAATTGAAAAGCACGCTGAAGAAAGACCAAAGCTCTCTCACGGCAATCGCTTAAAAGGAACGCATTCCTTGTCGCCCCGTGACACCTGTAGTTGTTATGCTTTTAAACTAAAGAAAACCTCCCACGAGTTTTATCACACACCATGATTATAGCACACGACATAGAAAGGTTCACGAGTGATTTCTGCACGCTGAAGACCCCTGAATGTCATGCGAAATAACATCTGGTCAGCCAGTGTAATTAGTGGTATTCGATTTCCATGGAGAGAAAAAACACACTGGCGAGGGAGAGGGAAGAAGAGGTGAGGAAGCAACAGGATTGAATCAGCGGAAAAAATCGAAGAATATATCGAATAAACGCGCTAACAGTTCGAACCATATCCACCAATCCTGGGCATATTTCAGACCTAGGATCAATTTCGACCTAACCTTGAAGACCTCTCCTTGGATCCACATACTCGTATCAAATCTTAGGGTACAAATGCTTGCCCGCTGTCGGAAAGTCCGTAAGTAGCTCTTGGGAAATGCAAATTTTCTTCAATATATTCAATTTGCACACGAGTTTACCCTCGCGATATATTGTGCCTCCAGTTCTTGCTGTGGACATGTGCGGGCGCTGTGACGGGGGTAATTTAATTGTTTAAGTTGAGCAAATCGAATAATTATTTGCAAGACCCGACCCACCCACCACTCCGAATAAATAAGAAATAGTACTCCCCGTTTCAATGTTTACACAATTATTTCTTTCTAATGGCTAAGAAAATTTAAACAATGTATCTGTATGTACATCATTGGGAGGAATGGCTAAAGAGAGAGGAACATAGGAACAGAAGTATCCCTAACATGGCTGGATCGGCGTGAGGGGCTGGTGAAAATGCCCCCTTCTCCCTTGAAGTAGATCTTAACACATTAATCCTCTGGTGCTGCGCTTAGTTTCGAATTTCTGTTTGATGTTGGCTCCCTATATCATATATCATATACCCTATACCTTAAAGCATTCCCATTGCTTTCACCATTTAACACTCCCATCCTCGAATTCCGTTTATTTCTGGCCTAGCCGGAACGTAACGAAACGAAACCCAAAAGCGACACCAAAACTTGAAACCGCCACCGAGCCACCGCCGCAGAGAGGGAGGTATGTGTGTAGGTGTGTGAAATGTGGAAACGTGGAAATGTGGGCCAGGAAAACAGCAACAAAAAAGGCTCCCCTACCATTCAGCAATCCAGTGACGCAAACCTATTGATTATTGTTGGGGCATATTCCACAAAACCACCAGCTACAGCAACATTGACACAGAACTCAACCGCAGCACACAAATTCGTGGGCAGTATTCAAGGGAAAACAAAGCAAAGCAGGAAAGGAACCCACAAATGGATTGCTACGAATCAAATCGAATCCAGTACATTCACTTCTTGAGAGTAGTTGTTGGTTCTTCGTTGCTGGTTGCTGGTGCCACAAGCTCCAACAAATGTATGAATGTATGCAAGGATTGCAATATTTAAAGATCACAAGTCATAACTTTAATTATTTATTTTACTAGAGGATAAGGACAAAGCAAGCCAAAAGCATGTACTCGAACAAAGAAAAGGAGCAAGGAATTCCTGTCTTTCTCAGTAAAAAATCATCTTACAGACTGCCATTTCAAAGGACGACGACACACTTTATCCAGGAGTTTATTCATGCTGTGATGCTTGTGATTGAAATACAAACAGATATATGTACATACATACATATGTATGTACATGGGAGTGTACAAAGGTATGCAGATCTCTGTTGGATGTTCTGTGTCGTCCGGAACTCATAGCAACGCATCAGAACACACGGTGAAGAAAGTGGAAACCAAACGAAACGAAACGCAAACTGAAAATAGTTCATAATCCCCATTGATTGAATCGCCCGTCCCCAACCGCCTCCCAAGTACAATGTTAAGTGGCCCGAGAGGCGAGGCAGGCAGCCAGCACCCAAGGCGACATTTGGGTAGATGGTAGCAAAGTGCGCGACGGTACAAAAGATGCAGATGGAAAAATTGAAATCATTCTCGGCTTCTCTTTAGGTCCTCCATTATGCTAAAGCTGCCATTCAGAACCATGAATGGGGAGCCAACGTCTTGAAAGGACGTCTTTGGGGAAAACAAATGGAAGAACTATTCGTATAAGAGCGTTCAGATTCGCGTCCACCCACCTCATACCTGTCCAGGATTTTAAGCTGTGCAATTTTGCTCATTAAATGAACTACTCTCCTCGAACTAAAGAAACGACATGTTTTATCATGAGATATAACATTGGCCCACTAAACTATTACTATATTCTTGGATGCAATTAGTTGTCATGTGGTGTATGTGGCCTCTGGCGTATACCTACTCTGATCTAGTAGATCAGAGATCACGCAACAGGAGCAACGGAAGATATATTGATCTGAAAGATCTCCTTCAGCTTGAGGCCCATCCATCAGGTTCCGACGGGGACTGAGAGTAACTGTGAAGGTGCATGAGCAGATACGACTGACTGAGAGGGAGATTCGGTTTTTCCAGGACATCGACGTGGTGATGATATTCTCTTTTTTTATGCCACTGGGAATTCCATCTCGAGCACCAAAAAATGCACACATCAACATGCCCTAAAACTCGCTGCAGATTTTCACGCATTACATACCTCGTACGATGCACATTTTCCATATGGAGTCATATCTCCCATTCGGTGGAAATATTTCGAGGTTTAGCCATAAACCTGGCAAGAGTTGCACATTTATGTACGTGCCGTTGGACATTTCTTTGTCTACCCGCCGAAGCACTTCAAAGAGTGCAGCTCTCTGCAGTCCCCTTATCAAAACCAAATACGTATCCCCATCCAAAGCCTTATCCGTGAAAATGTCGTTCCGATGCCTCTTCCACTTTTAGCCCTGGGACCTGGAACCACTTGAGTGCCCTAATCTTATCGAGCTGCATACCAAATCGCAGCTGTTCTTTGTCTGCCAATCTAGTCACGGAGTCGCTGTCGCTGAATAAACGGCCTTAGACGATGGCGAACAAGTGGATTGAGAAGAAGCAGCTGCTCCTCCGGCTGCTGCTGGTCACTTTCGCAACGCTGACCCTGCTGCTGGGCGCGTGCCAGGCCCTGGAATGCTATACCTGCGACTCGGCCGAGGACTCGGAGTGTGCAACACGGCCGGGCCAGCAGCTGGAGGTTGAAGAGTGCGCGGCGGCCGTCGACGAGTGCGTCACCTCGATCACGGCGGGTCTGACGCGTCGCGGCTGCCTGGCCCGGCTCCATCCGAACGGCTATTGCGCGGAGCCCTGCGACCGGTGCAACACGAGCCTCTGCAACCGACACGTATATCCCACGGACCGGCTGCGCTGCTACCAGTGCACCGGATCGGACTGCATCGACGTGACGGCTAAGCCGCATCTGCTGCTGCCCTGTCCCGTCTACTGGGAGGGGGATCGGTGCTACACCAACGTCATCCACCTGTCCAACACGCAACGCGGCTGCGAGCACACCAACCTGCCCGCCACCTGTCCGCACGTCTGCCTCAAGTGCAACTACAACGGCTGCAACGCGGAGCGCACCGTCACCGAGAGCCGCTGCTTCCAGTGCACCCACCAACGCCTGTCCCCCAATCCCGACTGCCTGCGCCAGCAGCAGGAGCAGGCGGAGGGCCAGCAGCAGGAGCAGGCGGAGGGCCAGCAGCCGCAGCAGTGTTCCATCGGCAACGCTACGGTGACACAGTGCACCAACAAAGTGATGTACGGTCACCGAGAGGGCTGCTACACGCACATTAACACCCAGACGGAGGTGTTGCAGCGCGGCTGCTCCACCACCATGGGCTTCTTCCCCACCGGAGAGCTGAGCCAGTGCTCCGGCGACTTCTGCAACGGCCATTGCCAGGACATTGTCTGCGCCGTCTGCAATTCCACTAGTAATCCGGGCTGCCGCTCCGGCCGTAATCTCCCTACAGAGAAGTGCGCCGATGGTACAGTTGCCTGCTACTCCTGCGAGCAAGGTTAGGGTGAGTGGGGAAATAAGGGATCGGGAATAGGGAATTGGACTGGATGAATATGTTCCGAAATATACGATAAATATTGTTTTGTATCAGTACTGTACATCTCTTTCTCTCTTTCCCTGATGTCCCTCCCTACTCTTTCATGGCAGATACTATCCTGCGGCGTGGATGCGCTGATGCCGACTTCTCCCCATCGGAAAGCGGCGGCGAAAGGTGCCAGTTGTGCCGGAACAGCGATGGGTGCAACAGGTGGTCCGTCCGCAGCTGCTACCGCTGCAACTCGCAGGAACAAGACGAGGATTGTGCGGCCATGACCAACCCGGAGGCGATGACCGTCAGCAATTGCACGGACCCGGTGGAGCTGTGCGTGAGCACGGTCATCAATCGCTTGGATCTGGTATACACGGTGCGAGGATGTGCGAGTGAGGTGCCCGAGTGCAGTGCCAACGATCCGTACTGTGTCCGCTGCAACGGTAGCCTGTGCAACACTGCTCCCACCCTGTGGACAGCAGAGCGGACGGCCCTAATGGAGGATCATCGGAATTGGTGGTCTTTGGTCAAGTATTTGTGGTCCAGATAGCTCTGACATACGGATCTCTCTTGAATTCAATTTATTTTATACAGTATACGAATGTAAATGAAAAAATATGAACAATCAGAAATAATATCCACATATGTGTGAGGGCAGAAGGCGGCTGTTTGTGCTGATTACTAACTCACGGGCCATAAACCACTGGAGCCGCACAGAACAGGGGCGGATGTTTGGGGAGAGAGTGGAGGAACGCCCCAAACACAGATTAACAAGCGGGCCAAATGCCATGCATGAACCGAAACAAATTGTATTCAAACATTTCAAGTAAAAGTATTCTAATATATGGCTAAAGCTTCCCCGATGGATCTGAATTCGTCAATCAAACAAACTCTACAATGAAAACAACTCGTAGTTTCTCGTTAGCGCTCATTAAGAGTGAAATTGCGGATAAACTTAAAGACAGAGAGGGAAACAGAGAGTACCGTACCCTAGGCGGGAATAGAAATTCCAAGCATTCCAAGCATCGCCATTCCAGGCATCCAACGCTAACAACAGCAAATTTGTTAGAGTTTGCTATTCTGCCCTTCGATAGAGAGAGAGAGAGAGTGAGAGGATATTATGATTTTGCACGCAGACAAGGAGGAAAGGGTATATGTATGTACATGTTAATTCGAAACTGCAACTAAAACTGCCAATGTTCCACTATGCAACAGCATTTCACTTAACGAACCAAATCGACTTTTCTGATCGATTTTGGGCCTTTAAACTTGTTTTATGAATTATGGTTTTTTTTTTTATTAGCAAGATTTTTTTAAATGTTTGCTTCTTTTTTTCACATAACTTATATATCTTGCATCTGGTTATAATGAACTTGGCAATTCTGAACAGCTGATAAATATAACTTTAAATTGGATCTGAACACTTTCTAGCGTTAGCATACGTCTAGGAAATATTGAGCTTTTAAATCGAAAATTGATCATTTTTTCCGAATATTTTTCAAAATTTGTACTAAAAGTTCAGAAAAAGTCGAGGTAATTTATTTAGGCATAGCTTTAAAAAATCTATAGATAAACAACTAAAGCGACCAAAACGTCCTTAAATCATATTTTACCGGTAAATGTCGTTAGAAGAAAATAACTTTGTTTTTTGTAAAAAAAAAATCCTTTTTGGAGGAAAGGCAAAACGACATTGACATGACAATGAAATAACGGTACATACATATGTATGCAACTGTTAAATTTGAAAGGATAAAAAAAAGGTTCAATTTTGATCATATTCATTAAAACATACTTAAAGCCCCTAATCTATAAAAAAAGAATCGGTTTGGTTCATTGAGTAAGTAAAAAGTTCGATTTTGTTACATAAATTTCCATAGTTTAGACCTTACATTCGAACGATCAATCAGCGAGGGTATCAAATGCGTCGGTCCTAGCATTAGCTTTTTTTATTGTTGTAGCCATTGTTTGCGTTGCGCGCCCTCTACCGTTCGCTTTGTTAGCTCACGCGCATCCAAATTATAACGGCAGCTATTTCTCCTCGTCTTGCTCTCACGCTGGTGTTGTTGTTGCTGATAATGAAATGATGAACCACTGCAAATAGCAACAACAAGCCACCACCCCACATCACACAATAGATGACGAGGAGGACGCCGCCTCTCTCGCATTCAGCTGTTCCCGTCTCCTCTGCGCTCCCTTGCAAACCCACACACCATGCCGTCTCTATCTCTGTCTCCTCTCTATGTGTCGTCGTCTCCCCCGCTACAACACACATTCTCTTTGTTTTTTTCATTGGGGAATATGTGTGAAAAATGTGGAAAATTTGCAAGTTTTCAGCGCGTGTGGATTGAGGGGGCGTGTGTGGGGGTGGGAGTGGAAGGAGCGTAGGTGCATGGAAAGGCGGTGGACACTGTGGCGTAGGTGCAGATGATAATTAAGTTGGTGGCTGCGCGAACATGTAACGAGACTTCTGTAAATTTATTAATTAAATTTCGTGTCGAAAAGGGAGCAGGGAGGAGAAGTAGAGTGGATAGTGGACAACGACAACCCACCCGCACCATAAGACGAAAAAGTACAAACACATATAATAGAATTAAATGATTGATATGCAGAATGGAATAGAATGGGACGTCATCTGCTGATAACGAAGTATCAGAGCACAAAACCAAAATGTCAGAGATGCAAGACAAAGAGAGGGAGAGAGTGAGTGAAAGAGAGAACAATCCAAATGCTATGAGCGAACATTTTAATTAGCTTTTGTGTATATGTATCTGTGGGTTTTTGTGTGGCATAATGTTATGCCGTTGAAGAAAACACACACACACACCGACTCCCACACACAACAAAGAGATGCAGAGAAGAAGAAATGTGGAAATGAGGGGAAATGGGACGAGGTATGAAGATGTAACGTAAATTAAAAGCCAGGGCTGCCCAATCGGCTTAAATTCCGGCAGCGCCTAGGCTGAGCACAAAGAAGTACACCCTAATATATGCATGTGTAGATTAAACAAATATGAATCTACCGTTGAGTAAGATCTTCTACACTGCTTCCTTTAAGGCCTACAGCCTACGGCACATCGGCTCATGAGAAAGTTCAGTAACAGCCCTCTTATAATATATGGGTGGACGGACAACCCACCCAAAACAACACACATACACACACAAACGCTTATTGATATTCCCAGGCAGCGTGTGCCGACTTCTCTCCCTCTCTCTCTCACTCGCTCTCACCCACTTTAGCAACCCCCCCATCAAGTAATGCTGCAAGCTAGCGTGGAATGGCATGCCCAGACCAGACCGAACCAACCAGGCATTCCAGACGCCTAGTGGGAACAGGAACCCTCTCACACGCAGCGCAGACACGAGACACATACCACACAACACAGCCATACACACATTTGTAATACTTACACCTCCAGTATGCGATCGCCCTTCTTGATGCCAGCCTTCTCGGCCGCTCCATTCTCGAGGACAGCGCTGACATGCTGCAGGGGAGCGTACAGTTCACCATTGATGGAGCGCAATTGTCCGCCCTCGGACACCTGACCGCGTACATTGAAACCGAAGCCAGTTTCCGTCTTGTAAATGGTAACGACGCGCGGCCCATTGGCCGTGGCTATGACGTTGGCGGTAGCGGTAGCGGTGATAGGGGGGATGCTGCTGCCGTTATTCTCGCCAATAATGCTCATTGCGCCGGGTCGCCTCTTCCGCTTCGCCTCTCCTCACCTATCGCCTTGCCGTCGCTCACTCTTCTTCCGCACAACACACTCTGCTTGTCACTCACTGTAGTGGGACTGGGACTGGGGTACACTGCACTTTTACTCAATCAATCGCGCTCTCTTGGCAATGTTTTTGCAATTGAATTATTTTACACAATATTTTAGCGGCAGTGTTGTTGTAGTTATTTTTGCGTAACTTTGATATTTCTGCAACTTTTTTTGGCACAGCACACAAATATTCGCGCGCGCACACACACAGTCAGACAGCACAGGCACAGTCACCGCCACCGCTGCCACTTTTACTTTTCACTCCGCTTCACTCCAAAACTCTTCGTCTCCACTCACCGCAACCACTATCCACTATACAATCCGCTCCACACACGGCGCACACGACAAGCGCAACTTGGAAATGGGCTCAAAAAAAATTCACACCGATTTAGGTTTTCCTGTGCTGTTGTCGCTGCTAGAATTTCTGCGGCCTTTTGTGAATCGCATCTTTACTGTTAGCATACGCATCCGCACCTAATAAATATACAAAAAAAGTTTATAAAATCAGTGTTGGAAAAACATTTAATAAGGTAGTTTATAAAATGCTCCCTTAAGGAAAAAGAGGGTATGGACAACAGGCAAAACGGCACAGAAAATTCAACGCGTGCACGGTAAAATCCACCCTATTGCCTAACATACCTTGAGGACACTTACTTATTACATGGTAAGTACACAGGGATGAAATCTTCATGGGTCCACCTCACGTCAATGTAGATTGTCAAATTCGATTGGATGGGCCTAATTTTAGTATTTGGGGAGCCTAATTTTAGTATTTTAGTACCAAAAATGTGAAATGTAAAATACTCAATGTTGCAGGGAATGTTCGCAACATTTTAAAACTTTTTCCAAATGTTGCGAAGCGCCAAAGTGTACAAATTGCTACATGGTGGCTACTACACCATACATTGTCAAATTCTGATTGGAGGGGCCTAATTTTAGTATTATAGTACCAAAATTTTAGAACCAGGATTCGGCCACTAACCATACAGTATATAGATTGTCGCACCAAACAACTGTATGGTAGTGATTCGGCGCATCGTTCGCAAGTGTTACCGTCTTCTAACAAGTATTTTTACAAAATACTGAAATTATTCGAGGTTTCGACGCGGTATCGGGGTATTTTTGTCGAATCAAAGAATAAATTAAATTTAAAGTTGAGCGGCCAAACCATTCCTAAACATTTCAATTAAAATAAGTCTGATTGCAAGCAACGGTAAATTTTAAGTACGTGGACAACCTCTGCAAAATTCACGAAATTTTTTTCCTAGATAGATACCGATTTATCATGAATTCAGGTAAAAAAATGTCGTGGCGGTCGCTTCTAGTTTTTTTTTTTTTAATGTTTAAAGTTTAACCTTTTTCGAGCCAAAAATGGCTTGCGCGGGTCACTTGCTGTGTTGTTGTTGTTGATTTTTTGTGTGGTTTGTGCTGGTTTCGTCGTTTTTTTGTTGTTATAATCACCAATTTTAAGGAAAACTAACAATGAATAACAAAGCAATTGAAATATTTGTGCAGTTTGTTTTTATTGGAGTTACGAAACTAGCTGTAAAATAGCTAAATTGGGAACTAAAATGGCAACTAAAATGTCAAAACTTAGTTATAAAATAAGATGTGTCATATAATAATAGAGAAGCAGTAGCGGCACAGGCAAAAATTTGTTTAAAAGAAAATCGCGCGATCTTCAATAAAAACAACTGCACAAATATTTCAATTGCTTTGTTATTCATTGTTAGTTTTCCTTAAAATTGGTGATTATAACAACAAAAAACAACTAACAACTAAAAACATCGCGCGATTTATTTTTAAACAAATACTGCTTCACTATTATTATATGACACATCTTATTATATATTTATGTCTCCCACAGGATTCTGAAGTCGAGGAGTAACTGATAGCCTTTTTATAGCCTTTTTACACTACAGTGAGTTACCACATTTATCGATAGGTAACTCAATAACTCAGAATTTGGATTAATAGCCTTTTTACACTACAGTGAGTTACCACACTTATCGATAGGTAACTCAATAACTCAGAATTTGGATTTACACTATGCCAAAGTTGAGTTATTGAGTTTCGGCTGCTGGCACGTGCTTCTCCGCAAAAATTTTGTTTTTTTAATTTTTATTAATATGAATACCGAGGAATTAATGATGCTCTATTGGACAGAGCAAGAGATGATAACGAGGCTGCAATGTATGGAGTTGGCGACGATGTCTGCAGCAACTGCGGAGTATTTGGATGAAATTTCCAAGAAACGCATTTGTACATTGCGAATAACCTTGGAATCCATTTTTTAAGGAAAATTTCCGCAGGGAAATTACACGGCTGCAATTACAAATATGTTGAATTTTGGCTATATGTATATGTACATTACATACATACATACATATGTACAAAAATTAAAATTTTTTAAATTGGCAATTGTTTATAATAATTTAATTTATATTAATTTATAATAATTAAATTTAGCGTTTGGCTAAGTTTTTCCGACCGAATTTTAGAAATCGACCACGTTGTTTATATGGTTTTTAATAATAAAATTGGTTTAAAGTATTGGTTTTAACAATTGTATGTATCTTTTTCCCCAGCCACATCGTTTATGCGCCAAAATTTAAATTTTGAGCTGCCAATTTTTGTTGTAACTAGTGGTGATAATTCCACGACAGGCAGATCAGGGTTGAAATATTCGGAAAATCGGACAAACTCAACTAAAAGCAACCAAAACTCAACTTTTTTGCCACCTCTAGGTCCCCTATGCTTCCCCATGTAAACGAAACTTGAGTTTTGCCCGAAACTCAATAACTCAACCGTAGTGTAAATAGGCTATTACTTTGCGGCAAAATTTTAAAACGTAAACAAACCACAGCTGATAGTGCAGTGTTACCGCAGGCCATGGTCACACTCGGCCGCAAGTATTTTTATATTGCACGTTTTTGTTGAAAACGTATTTTCCGATCTGAATAGGCTTTAGACGGTAAACGGTGCCAGTGTGAATCGGAGTTTCACCGTCCCAACGCTCCCCCGAGACGGGCTCAGTGTGCAGCTCCGATGCGACCTTATCGACGTTATGTGTATATAATTAAAAGTATAAGCCAAAATAGGACCTGACATGATGTTACCAAAAAAAGAATCGGCGTTTGAGGTTGGGGTCCAAAATTGCTAAACTCTGCAAATTAGATAGGACTATCTGTATAACATTTATTTTCCATATGAAAGAAATATGCTGTGTTCATTTTCCACATTATTTTTCCTGTTTCCTTGTTTTCATGTTTCTTTGTGCTTAAATTAGTCATCTTTCAATAAATTAAGAAAATAATATCGGAACGAAGGTATACGGAAATCTATTTTTATTGACTGTTACTGTTTTTTGGCATGGTGGTCATGTTAGCAGAAATGCCCATAAATATACTATGTACATATGCACTTATGTGTGCATATATGTATGTAGCTGTTTAATTTAAACATTTAAAGGAAGCTAGAATATACCATCTGCAATTGCTCTAAAACACTCTTACCTTTGTAGCACACATGTAGGAACAGCTTAAAACATTTAATAATGAATACTTTGATTTTAAAAATCAATTTAAGAGTATAATTTCGAATAATACACTGACAGATGTCCGAAGTTTGTTTCAATTTTCATTTCCTACGGTGCTAATAGCATCAGATAAAGAGGGATAGCAGCACTGCCAAAACATTTCCCATTTGAAGAATTCGATCAGTGATTTTTTATAATTTGGTTTGGTAAAATTTGAAAATTTGGTAAGTCGACTGGTAGGAAAAGAAATCGCAAGATTCTTAAAGCTATCAAACATTGTAGACACCTGCGATCTATATCAGATGGAAATGATTTTTAATAAAGGAGTTATAATAATTAGGATCCGCAATCTAAGATTTTTCTTTGCATTAAAACAATATAACATACAAAATAGGGGCACAGGGGACATTCATTCATACATGGCATGGCATGGGAGCATATGCTGTGGAAGATGTGTAAAATAATTAAAGAAATTGTATCTGTTATGGGCCCTGAAATTCCGATAGTTTTCTTCCGAAATAGTTTTATATTTTTTTTTTTTTGTATTCAATGCTTTTCCTCTTTTTATTTTCCTTTGATTCATTTTCTTGTTAGTTTTCGTGTTCTTGGTTGCTGTTGTGTTACATAGTTTTGTTCCTGCGGATTGGTTGTGGGTTGTTGGGTTTTGTGTGTGTTTGTTGCTCTTGCGGCAAATTTTCACAATTCTAAAAAATTAATGACGTTTGTATGTATGTCCTGGTGCAGCACCCAAAGTGGAGCTGCCGCCTCCCGCCTAGCTAAATAGTTTATTGTGGTTTCAATTTAATTTTCTGCTCCACTTTAAACGTTCTTCTGCATCGAATTCAACCCATCGATTATCGATTATCATAAAAAAATAGTGCAAAAAGTGTATTTCTTTAACAAACTTTACTTTTTTGCTATCTTTGCTTATGTTTTGTTTAGTTGTTCAAATCAATTTTTGTTGTGTGTGTGTGTGTGTGTGTGTGTATAAATGTTTTAGACTACTCCCATTCGAAAACTGGTATAATATTTAATCAAATATTAAATTACAGATTGTTTTTTAAAATGAATCGAATCGGATCAAAATTAAGGCCAAAAAGTACATGTTAATACATCTAACTAGTTTACATTGTTAATGAAACACTCTGAACCGATCTCATCTCTTTAATCTGGGCAATAAATATAGATATAATCAATATACTCTATATTATATATACATATGTATATGGGTATACACATGCATATACATATATTCTTTGTGATTGTGTGTGTGTGTGGCTTATCTTCGGCTTGATAATCTTCACGTTGTGGGCTTCAACAAAAAGCGAATCATTTACGCAGCCACGAAACGGGGGCTGTGGTGGGTGGTCCAACAAAAAATTGGCTAAACTTTGTGGCTCAAGAAGCGAAAGCTTTTCCCTACAACACTCACACTCACGCACCCTTTCTTATACACATCTTAAACGTTCTTTTCTTTCCCTCGCTCTTTCTCTTATACGCACTATATCGAGATATATGTAAGTCTATTTATAGTAATTGCTTTGGGGGCCTTATGTTTACGAATGGGCTCAGGGTATTACATTATTATATATGTGTATATGTATGTGTGTACATATGTAAATCTTTAAATAAAAAAAAAAAAAAACACTGTAAAACATTTTAAGAGTTTTACAGTATTTAAGCTACGGCTAAGGCTACATCGTTACGATATAATTACAATTTTGTTTTCTTATAGAATATATTCCTCTTCGTCGACTTTGCCTTTCGCCTTCCCCACCGTTCTGACTTACACAGAAAGATCTCGAGAGTGTCCTTACAATCTAGAGATATTGCCGCACATACACGTTTTGCGTTTCAGATTTCCGGTATGTCCTCTCTCGAAATATCCAACGGAGGGGGGGGAGGAGGGGAGAGGATTCTAGCAATTATTTACAGAAATGGAAATTGACGAGAATTCAATGCCGATCGTTTACCTCTCCTCTCTGATACTCTCTCTTATACTGTTTGCTGTTACTGTTATTTATTATTGCTAATTTTAAGTTAACGTTTACGTCTATGGTTTTTAATGTTTTTTCTCCTATTGTTATTATACGGTTCTCCTTGCTGTTGTTTTTCTTGTTTTCGTTTTTGTTTTTCTTGTTGTTGCTTTTGATGACATCACAGACTGATGGCGCCCCACGGCCTCGCCCTTTGCCATGGCCACGCCCTCGACCACGCCCAAGCCCAGGCGAATACCGCTCGGGCTCAGTAGTTCCAAAAGAGCCAACGTTAACTCTTGGTAGCGGCGGCGGCTGCCTCCTGCTGTTGCTGGGGCGGTTGGGACTGGTCCTGCTGCTGTTGCTGATCGATGACCGGCTGCGATTGCTGCCGCTGTTCCCACCACTCCTGAATGCTGCCGACCATGCGGTGCCGTCGGAACCGGCGCGACTCTCCAATGCACATCTCCACGAAATCAGACTTCATGTCGTGGTCGCCCTTCACCAGCCCCAAGTTGTCCAGCAGCTGGCTGTAGTCGCGTCCCGGCCGTCGTATATCCCGAAAGATCTTTAGCCGCAGGTCAATGTTGTGCTTACGCGCCGCCTCCCGCTGCTCCTCCGACAGTATGAGCAGCGCTGCTGCACTCACCTCGCCGTTGCTATTGCTGTTGCTGTTGTGCGTCGGCGAGGAGCTGCAGCTTGGACTCGACTTTATCTCCGTCTTCGTGGGGCTGTTGTTGTTGTGATTCCGGTGATTGTTAGTGCTACTGTTCCCAGTGGCAGCTGATGCTCCGCTGCTGCTATTGTTATTGTTGTTAATGAAATGATTGAGTCCGCTTCCCCAGTAAAAATGGGGACTGCTCGCAGCGCCGCCACCTGCCAGCCGCTTCAGCGCATCAAAGTTATTGCCAATCCCCAGGGACAACGGGGATTCGCTATCGTCCCCAACATCGGGCTCGGGACTGCCGTTACCATTGAGGGTGCCGCTGCTACCACTCCCACTACCACTGCCTCCTCCTCCTGCTCCTCCCGAACCGGAACTGGAGCCGGAAGAGCCACTGGTCCCATTGTGACATGTTTGCAGTATTCTGGAGATCTCAGAGGCATCATTGATGTCATTGTGGGTAAAGTAGCCGGAGCCAGAGGAACCAGATACCGATCCGGTGCTGCTGCTGATGGCGGGTGTCGGAGTTGGAGTCGCCAGAGGCGCTGGTGAGACCGCAGCCAGGGGCGAGGGTGGCGAGATGGTGGCTCCATGATGCGTGTAGCCATTGAGCATCGGCAGTACCCCGGACAGCGACAACAGCGAGATGCCCGTCTTGTGGCTGTGACTCCCTGCCGGTCCCAGGCCACCCAGGTGGGACCCCATGGAACAGGTGGGGCCGCCGCCTCTGTTGCTGCTGTACGCCGCATGGGTAGTCGTCAGTCCGTTCAGGGGCACGTATAGAACTCCGCTCGAGTTGTTTGCCGAGGCTGGGGAGCACGGTGGGTCGCTGCTGCCGCCACCAGGACCGCCAGATCCCAATCCCAGTCCCCCATTGCTGGTGCTGTTTACTGCCGGCAGTGGCGGTGGCGTTACCAGTGAGGCTGCCACCGTGGATACCACTACCACTCCGGATGTCGTTGCGGTTGCCGTTGCCTGGGGCGCAGCAGCTGCTGCCCCCGCGACCGGGATAGATGTGGCCGTCACAATAGGCTCCGGCGCGGCTGCGGCTGGCATGATGTTGCTTGGTGGCGGGGCGCCGGGCCTTGGACCGGGCCCGGGCCCGGGCGGGGCCTCTGTGTCCATGACACTGGGCTCGTCACTAATCCCGTTGATGAAGTTGTGCACGTGGCCGTTGAGGGCAGTGTCTTGGTCGTTAGTCTCCTCCTCGCTAAAGTCAAAGCCAATACTTCCCAGGCGCTCCGAGTGCGACAACGACAGGCCCGAGTCGCTCGACTGGTCCGTGCTGCTGGAACTGCTGGCGAAGCTGCTGTTGCTGTCCTCATCAAAGCAGTTGGGACTGGAGCGGCCGCCGGACCCCAGGCCAGAGCTGGGACCCGATCCAGTCACTCCGGACCCGGAGCCTGAGCCCGTGCTGTTCACTGACGTGGAATCGGGTGAATCGCAGGCTGCCGCCGCCGCTGGATTGGGCGAGCTGGGGGCACTATCGGACGGGGACGAGGGGCGGGGTGAAGAGCAGGATGACCGCGAGTCCGTGGATACGCGCCGGAACTCAAAGGCACGAGGCAGGGGACCAGCTTTCCGTTTGCGTCCACGCGATGTTCCATCCAGCTTCTTGCCGAGCCCGCTGCCCGAGTGTGGGCCTAGCATGAGCCCGGACATGCCACCGGGACCGCCGCCCATGCCAGGACCTCCAGGTCCACCACTCGAGGAAGACCCCGACGACGAGGAGCCGGACGAACCAGAGCCCGAAGAGCCTGGCGGAGAGCCGCCGGGACCGTTGCCATTCGGCGACTTCATGGGCGCCACATCGCTGAGATCCGCCTCGTCCACCATGACCATGTGCTTGTCCTTCTTGTAGGGATTGCCGAACATGTGCTGACGCACATTGGTCGGTTCGATCTCCCGCAACGGATTGTCCTTGTTCTTGAGGTATTCCTGGTAGTTGCCCATCTCCGAGATGGGAAGGCAGTGGCCCGAATCCTTGGCCACCAGTAGCGTGGGCCGCAGGAAGGTCTCTCGCATACGGGCAATCTCCTCCACAAGATCCCGCCGCGGTATATCAAACGGATTGCGGTACGTCTTGGCCGATGCCTGATGTGTTAGCTGCGGCACCACAATCGTATAGTTCTCCACCGGCTCGATCTCGGCGTGCAGCTTGGCGAATGTGTCCCGCAGCAACGGATGCCGCACAAGGTCCCGGCGCAGGGCAGTGCCCGTGCAGAGTTTGGCCGTCTCCACCTGGCGGTAGGGGGGCTTGGCCTGCTTCAGCTGCTTATAGACCTTCATGCAGAGGTTCTCCTGGTCCTGCTTGGCGGTGTTCTTGATGTGCTTCAGCTGGTTGGCAATAGTAGGCGATAGATAGTTGTCGACGTTCTCCGGCAGCAGGAACTGCAGCAGCTGGTACGGCACATTGATGTTGACCAGCGCCTTGCGCAGAAAGGGGCAGTAGTACGGCGGTATGGAGCGCACATAGGCATTGAATTTGTACATGAGATCGTTGGGCGGACTCATGTTGTACTTATGGATGAGGTCGTGCAGCAAAGGCAGCAGTGCCGGATAGTTGTATGCGAGCACGTACAGATGCACCTGCGAGAATGTGGGCGACGCCTTCAGGTACCCAAATGGCAGCTCGAAGCCGTGCATCCCATTGGTGACGATCACCTGCCAACACTTGTTCATCTCCCGCTTGTTGAGGATCTGCAGCGTCAGGGGGCAGCCCTCGATCTCGTACTTGTCCACTGGGAAGCTGCGCACCAACTGTGGCTCATCCACCGCCGGCGTCATGATCTTTAACTTGGGATGGGCGTCACGGGGCGGCAGTGTGATAGCCTTCGAGTCCGGCCAATAGGGTTCCGGCAGCGGCCAGTACCCAATGGGGAAGGTTTTCTGAGTGATGTGCTTTTGCACGTAGATCATCTTCTTGATTGGCTGGAAGACAATGTCCGGTGTGGGCTCCAACAACGACGAGGACGACGAACCCGACGACGACTGCTGTGTCGCGGACCCGCCTCCTCCTCCTGCGGCGTTCGTCCCACTGCTGCTGCTGCTAGCATTATCCTTGGGCAGTAGCGGCTCAAACTGCAGCACCACGCCCGGCTGCACCTTCTGGACGAGGCTCTCGATGCACTGATTGAGCACATAATGGCTGCGCACGCGGTATGAGCGGCCGCCGGTAACCTCGCACATCCGCTCGATGGGGGAGTCGTCGTGCGGCACCTTGCCTTCGACACGCTCGTCGATCTTGTTGCCGGGCATGCGCAGCACCAGCGAGAAGAGTCGCTGGTCCCATCGGAAGGGCTCCTTGGTGAACTTTGTGCCGGGTATCTGGTTGCTCAACGGCAGTATTATCTCCTGATGCACCCCGTTGCGGTAGGAGTAGCGGCCCCCGTCCGTGATCACAATGATCACTGAAGGCTCGAGGTAGAAGGGGCACCTGCCCTGCCCGTACGTATCGATGCCCGACTGCATGCGGTTCAGGTTGAGCAGATCGAAGGCGTTCCGCAGCGATTCACCCATCGAGGTGAGGCCGTGGCTCTGTAGGTTCTTTAGTTCGTTCATGAAGGTGGCATGGTTCTCCTTCCAGCCGGCCTTCACATTGGCCGGCGGCTCCTCGAAGGTCAGCAACATGTATCGATCGCCAAGGCAGTCTTGGGTGCGCTGCCGATACTTGAGGAACGTCTCCACCGCCCCCTTGGCAATGTCCAGATACGTTTTTTGCACACCATTCACATACGCCTTCTGGCACATGGACGACGAGGTGTCCACCAGGAAGAGTATGATTGTCATGGTGTATTTTGATTTTGTTTTGGGATTTTCTTTTGGTCCTTTCTTGAACTTAATTCTCTTTGATCTTCTCGAATCTCTCTATAAGAAAGCGGATAAGGAAGGATTAGCAAAGGTTTAGAGCTTTCCAAATGAGAGAGAGATGGAGCCTTTCTTACCGTAATTTCACTCTATATTTTCTGTTCTCTTGCGTCTGCTTCTTTTCTCCTCAGCGTGGTTACGCTTCTTCTTCTTCTACCCTTTGCTGCTTCTGCTGCAGTGGCTGTGGCTGTTGATGTTGCTTCTTCTGTCCTGGGCTTGATCGATTGGCTCTTTTTCTGCGTTTGGCTGTGCTGCTTTTATGGTACATGTTGCGCGAAACAGCTGACATTTGGACTGGCTAAACAACGATGAACTGCATGAATGAAAAGGCAAAAAAGGAAGAACATTAAAAAAAACGCTGAATGCACACATTTCATCATGTTGCGCATACGCACTGTGCCGCCAGCTACGGCCACACTTGAGCAGAAGAGATAATATTACAAGTCTTGGGAGGAACGCATTGGGATCAGGAGAAATATGGAAACTGGAACACACTGTTTGTGTCTGTGTATTTTGCTGTGGGATATTCGCACTCATGCACTCTAGTATCGCGTATCGCACATCGCACTCTCGTAATCATTACAATCACTAAACAATGCCAAAAAACGGACACTCGCACAATTTGTACAAACAAAAAAGTGCTATGTGTTAATTAGCTGCAAAATCAACTTGCTTATTGGCAAACAAACCCTGCAAACTCTCTGCTCGTGTTTTGTAAATGGCGGAGGGAGGGGCTGTTGCTGTTTCGCGGGGGAAAACATGGTTTGACACAAATTCAAATGCTACCGTCGCATGCTCAGCCTCAGTCACAGTTACTGGGAGCGCGGGTCGGAGGGCTCTCAGGTCTCCACTTCACTTCACTCACATCCATTGCGACCGCTTAGCACTGCTCTGCTTTGCATGATGCCCCACTACCAAGTCATTCCACTCGACGGCGGACGCTACTACGCTCTGCTGGCGTTCCCTGACTAGAGATGATCGCGTGACTCAGGTGGACAAATCTCGAGATGGGCAAAGCTAATATAGTTGGATTGATTTTTGATTGCGGATGTGAGCGGATCCGATTGAACTGTTCTCGGAAACCTATTGCTGTCATCAATCGAGGGCATTACTATTTTTTCTCACTCCAAAACAACGGTGAGCTGAGGTAATCTTCAATCGATTACACAATTTCGGGCTCTCACGATCGAGCATGAACGCTCACGACTACACACGGGAAACGGTGGGATGGAGTTACATAGGATGAGAAGTGATAAAGTGATACAACACAATAAATAAATTACAGCCGGGAGCCCAAAACGTAACAATCGTAAGAAGCGCTGGCATACGTTTAACCTATTTTCACGTTTATTTGCGAGCTTTAGAAGCGACTTCCACTCTTATCAATGCCCACGGCTGGCGTGAGCGTCGCTCCTTTTTATCTTTGTTTAGTTTGTTCGGTGTATTTTGGAATTGGTATGGTATTTTGTATTGAAATATTTACCATCTTTTCCGAAACTCTTTCAAATGGTGAACATGACTTGCAATCTAGCAGCGAAGATGAAAAATTAACCATGAGCTAAAAATTAAATTTTATCATTTCATTTAATCCAAGAATCGGAATAAAAATTACGTTATTTGGAGGAGAGGACTCTAAAGCTGATTGCGATCGTGGTACCAAAGCTGCTGCTTTTCGTTTTCTCGCCTACTCACGCGAAATCGAGCCTTGCGCTCTCTTTTGCTCTCTCGGCTTGGCTGTTTGCTATTTGAATTTGGTACAAAATAACAAAGCACTTTCATAGTAGAGCGACTAATTGACAGAATTCGAGTGCAAAATATTCCATTTATATTTGAATAAGAGCGCAACACGGCACACACATGATAATAAATACTCCGCACTCGAACCTTACTATGGCGTTGCCAGACCCTTCCGGGAGTGACCGCCGTGGAAAGTGCAAACAGACAGACAGACAGTGGCGACCCCGCAAAACGCAAATATTTTAAGGATTTCCAGCCATCAGCCATGCAAAACACTTTTTAATTCACTAAATCACACTTAGTCAAATATTAGCACCGTTGAGCGTGTCTGGTAGCACGGCGCCAGTGTCATTGCCACCCGTACCGTACACTACGATGGTTTGGTTGGTTGTGGGCAGTGACGGGACTGGTGATTGGTGTTGGTTCTGTTCAGGAATATGGGCTATTTTTTTGCAGCGCCAAGAGAAAAAACAGTCAACAACAACACAAAATACCCGAGTATTTTTCGTTAATTAATCTAGCCTCACTGGATATATCGGAGATGGGGTTATATGTGCGGCACTTGGTTGGAATTTACTCAAGCAGCAGAGTTGCCAATGCAGCAGCAGAATCTGGCCTGACGATAAACACACTATCCGAGCCGAGCTATTCATCTAGGGTTGAAAGCACTTGGCGGTGTAGCACCGGCAGCAGCGTGGTGACGGTGTGTCGGTCACTTTTTATTTGAGAAACGCTCACAGTTGGATGACCTTAATTTGCATGTGATAATGCTGATTAGTGTGCAGCATAGGCAGGCGCTCATATCGTCATCGGTCATCGGCAATTCGCAGCGTTGCTATTCCCACATTTTCGATTCCATTAGCGCCAAGGCTTTTGAATTTCAATTGTCACTTCACACACACTTCCCACTGCAACGGTAACGGGTAAATGTTGGCCTTCACGGCCGCACCGCAAATTAAATCAGTTGTGGAATTTAGGTTCATGCAGGATTCTCATCTATTCCGGTAGTCAATGCGAGTTGTAACCGCGGAATGGACAAGCTTACGTTGGGGCAGACACACAAACACACACACAAGCACGAGTACAGCATCAACTGGAACAAGTACTTCTTAAGTGAGAGTTTTAAACAGCACACTGCCCCTTGCGATGCGATGCTGATGGCAATTAAGGCAAACAAAACGATGCTCCAAAACAGACGACGGTATTAAAAACAAACAAAATACAACAACAAAAATATATAAATTATAATACAATGCAAAGCGGCTCATCCAATACTTGCAATAATTTCGATTAGCTTCTATCCCGCGCCACGACTTTTTATTCTGTTATATTTTTACTTTGTGCCAACAAAAATTTATCACCACCGCGAACACACACTGAGACTCCAAGGCACAGGCACAGGCATTGGGACGCACACACACACACACAAATAGAGTGAGAGAGAGACTACTCTTAGCGAGAGCGGCGAGAGCACAGCACAAATACGTGTATGTGGCTCTGTTTAAGGTGCATGGCGAGAATGACAAACAGTCGCGTCGACCCGACAAACCGCCCAACCGACGGCCGACCCGACACCTCACGACTAACAACAACAATGGGCTTAGTGTAGATATGTTTTCATATATGGATGTATATATGTATGTTTACTTGTGGTATCTCGCTCGCTCACGCACACAGCCGCCACACACACGAATGCGCAGGCACACATACACTAGCGCCTCGTCTGCGTACGCCCGTCGTCACTGTTGTTGCGTCGTCTCCGTTGCCGTTTGCTGTCCACTCTTTACTGCTTCCTTTTGTACTGCTCCTGCGCCAACAACCTCTCCGTTAAGACGGTAAAAACTGAATGAGACTCGACGATTGTTGATGTTTATCGATTCTCGAACAGCTGACAGTGCTGCCAGAGCACCAGTATTTATCAGAGCTACCTCTCTTAACAATTTCCAAACCAAATGCAAAAAATACTAATTAATATACAAAGAAAAGTAATAAAACGATCGTTTATACCATGTTTCGATTCGTTCAACGTTTTTTCCGCGGGAGACTTTCATACCATCCATATGCCGAGTCTGGCAACAGCTGTTGGGTGGTCTATCGAAAAGTGCGCAGGCCGACACATGTTCTTGTTGCTTTGGCGCGATAATCACACGGAGCACCAAACAGACCGCAGACAAAATGCCAGAGAGTGTGATTGCCGGCATACCGGTGCATTTTCCGTTCGAGCCGTACGATGTGCAGCGCGCCTACATGGAGAAGGTAATCATCTGCCTGCGTGACGGCACAAACGGCGTCCTCGAGTCGCCCACCGGCACCGGCAAGACGCTGAGTCTTCTTTGTGCTTCCCTGGCCTGGATACGCACGCGACAGTCGGAGCACCAGCAGCAGATGATTAAGCTAAAGGCGACCAGCAAGGATGGTGGAACCGGACCTGGAGGAGACCTCAGCGAGCTGGCCATGACCGTGGGCCAAGCAAACAACTGGGGCGTTCCTAAGGTGATCTATGCCTCGCGCACCCACTCCCAGCTAAATCAGGCCATGCGCGAGCTGAAGCGGACCGCCTACGCGAACATGCGGTCGGTGGTGTTGGGCTCACGGGACCAGTTGTGTATCCACCCGGAGGTGATGAAGGAGCAGGGAAACTCCAACAAAGTGAACCTCTGCAAGCTGCGGGTCCACTCCAAGACGTGCACCTTCCAAATGCGCGTCGAGTCGAAGAAGGACCACCCGGAATTCCGCGGGCCCAGCATCATGGACATCGAGGACCTAGTGAGGGTGGGCCAGAAGCTAAAGATGTGCCCCTACTATGCCTCAAAGGAGCTGGTTGCCCAGGCGGATATCACGTTTATGCCGTACAACTACTTGTTAGACCCGAAAGCTCGCAAGGCCAACAAGATCGAGCTGGGAAACACAATCATAATCCTGGACGAGGCGCACAACATCGAGAAGATCTGCGAGGAGTCCGCCTCGGTGCAGATACGCTCCTCCGAAGTTGCCATGGCCATCGAGGATGTCACACACATCATGAAGGTCTTCACCAGCGGAGAATCGCAGGAGGCTGGCGGCGATGAGCCCAAGGACTTTACCCTGGACGACCTCACGCTGCTCAAGGAAATGCTTCTCGAGCTAGAGAAGGCAATAGATGCAGTGGTGGTTGATAATCCCACGGATGGCACCACATATCCCGCCTCCCTAATGTACGAGCTGCTCGGCAAGGCGAACGTAAGTCCATGATAACATAACTCATGACTATTTCCATTTTATTCGTCTATTTGATCTCTTCCAGTTTACGTACGGCAACTGCGCCACCATTGTGGCCCTGCTGGACAAGCTGGTGCAGTACCTGATGGTCGCCTCGCAGCACATGACGATCCGCAAGGGTGGGACCTTCATGATGCTCAGCGATCTGCTGACCATCGTGTTTGCCAACAAGGAGAGCATAATGAGTAAGGTGCATCTCAGTTTCAAGGTGCACGTGCAGGTGGAGGAGTCCAACAAGCAGCAGGGCAAGGGTGGAGCGACCCAGGGCAAACAGCAGGGCTGGCTGGGCAAGGGCAATATCACGACGACGGGAACCAGCAGCCAGACGGCCAAGATCGTTAATTTCTGGTGCTTCAATCCCGGCTTCGGTATGGAGCAGCTGCTCAACACCCAGGTGCGGAGCGTCATCCTCACCAGTGGTACGCTGGCACCCCTAAAGCCACTGATCGCCGAGCTGGCCATTCCGGTGGCCCAGCACCTGGAGAATCCGCACATAGTCGACCAGTCGCAGGTCTATGTGAAAATCATCGGTACAGGCCCGGACCGACAGCAGTTGATATCCAATTTTAAGAATCGGTATGCGTACAATTCGAGAATCCTGAACTTAATTTGATCCTTTTGGTTTGCCAGGGACAATCCCAAGTACATCAGCTCACTAGGCCAGACCATCCTGAACGTGGCCCGCATCGTGCCAGACGGACTCCTGGTGTTCTTCCCTTCGTACCCGATGCTGAACAAATGCGTAGACGCATGGCAGGCCAGCGGCCTTTGGGCGGACATCTCATGCAAGAAACCCATCTTCCTAGAGCCGCGCGGAAAGGATCAGTTCACCAGCACCATGGAGGAGTTCTACCAGGCAATACGCGACTCCAAGGGTGCTGTGTTCATGGCCGTCTGTCGGGGCAAGGTGTCCGAGGGCCTGGACTTTGCCGATCGCAATGGACGGGCCGTCATCATCACCGGTCTGCCCTTCCCCCCGCTCAAGGACCCAAAGGTGATACTGAAACGGCGCTATCTGGAGACGAATCGCACCAAGGAGAACCAACTACTCAGCGGCCAGGAATGGTACAACTTGGATGCCACGCGAGCAGTCAATCAGGCCATTGGTCGCGTTATCCGGCACCGTAACGACTACGGTGCCATTCTGCTGTGCGACTCGCGCTTCCAGGACGCATCCCAGGTCCAGCAGCTGTCCAAATGGATACGCGGCCATCTGGGTGCGCGGCCGCAGAGCTCTCCATTCGGTCCCATTGTGCGCGAGCTGCGGCAGTTCTTTAAGCATGCCGAGGAGACGGTGAGTCTTGAGGTTTCCCACTGGACATGCCTAAACCCCACTTGGTGCTTCTTCAGATGAAACAGCCGGATTTGCGGGAGGAGGAGCAGCCACTGATAAAAATTTGTAAGGTGGAGGAGGAAGAGACCCTGCCCGTCATTCCAACAATCAAACGAGAGCCAGGAAACAATGCAGCATTCCGCAAGGCCAACGAATCGGCCATGTAAGTGATGTAGACTCTGCTGGAAACCACCACGAAACCACACATAACTCTCGTTTTGCTTGCCCTGCAGAAAGGTGGAGATGGCCAACTCCATCAATTCGTGGACTCCGGCAGATTATGCCTCCGCCACGGGACATACCCTGGGCAAAGCAGCACCCAATGCCATGGATTTTATGAGTCGCCTGGACTCGAATGTCTCGGTAAGCCCTGCTCCTTCCAAGCGGTATAAAGCATAGGTTAAGTTTTATTTGTGTGTGTTTTTCAGAGCATAGACTTCAACTGCAGTGGAAGTGTTGGCAATGGGAGCGGCGGTTGTGGCAGCAGTGGTCTAGTGAAGATCCATAAACGGGAGCGCAGTTCCCCCAGCGCCACCGATACGGTAGCCACACAAGCTACCAAAAAGCGCTACAAATTGGTGGAGAATATTAAAACGGAGTCCAACAGCAACAACAGTGAGCAGGTGAAAGTGGCACCCGAGTCGCGGGCAGACTTTCTGCGCGAGGTAATCTAGCAGATGCACACAAAAATATGCCGACAGCTAACTCTCGCTTTGCCCCACTCCTTCAAGCTACGGAGTCTCGTCAATCAGGATCAGTTTCGAGATTTTGGGAAAGTGCTGATTGAATACAGGACCGGCGCCGCCGAGAACTTCGACTCCCTAATGGCTGTGCTCCTGGAGGTTCTGGCTGCACCCAAAATGCGGTACCTTCTCATTGGCATGCGTCGCTTTCTAAGGAACGAGCACAAGGCCGAGTTCGATGTGCGATTGTCCAGCCTCAATTTAGCACAAAAATAAAGTCCAAATGAAAGGATTCTTTAAATTCCGAATTCAAAATGATATAATTTAAGGCCCCAAGGCCCCATTTACGTCTTGTAATTAGTGTGTTATTTTAATATTTATTTTTGTTTAGGAAAAACCAATTCGGAACTGGCGCTGCCATTAAGAAGGTTAGAGTCAGTTCCCATTGGGTTTTTTTGCAAGCTGGAGCAACTAAGTGACGCATATTGGTGTTCAATATTTGGTTCTTTTGAAGCTTGTCAATATCCTAAAAATAGGTGGCTCTTATCTTTACAGTGGAAGCGACATTAAGTCGGTTAAGGCTAGAATACAAATAAAATGCAAATCTTTATATCCAATTTGCAACATCTCTATAAAAGGGATCTCTTTTTTAAGGGAATCTTTGATTTTTGCTGGCCAACATTCTGATGTAAATCATTTTAGATATTAAGAAATCACTTTTAAATAATACAAATGTAAAATGCTTAAGCTCGAGTATTTCAAATTATAGTTGTATACAGGAGACAATCGCATTAATATTTTAAGATGCAATTTAAACACAAAATAATGCATTCAGGTTGAAAAGTGAATGGACAATATTATAACGGTACAACAGTGTAGTTCTATTTGCGATTCACGTAATCCTTAAGGTATAAACAAATATTTCAGGTTCAAGTTCAAATTAAAAAATTTCATTTACTATTTTTTTCATTTTTAGTTGAGCAAGATTTGGCACCATTATAATTGATATGTATAGTAATTGGTAAATTTACTCATATATTTCTAGTTGCAATATATTTTCTATACTTTAAAGGATCAAAGAAAGACGAAGATTTTGTGCAAGTTTCAAAGCCTGTAAACCATTTATATAAGTTTACTCTCTAAACTCATTCATTCAGAGTCAGAAAAATCAGAAAATTATTAAATAAATATTAGATTTGCATATCCAACAGTTTTTTAAGCAAAAGACAAGTTGGCAGGCCTATAAGTAAAACGCAAATGCAGTGTGCAAGACGGGATGGTGATTCTATAAAGAATCATAAATTAAGTGCTTTATCCTCAAACACTAAAACCTTATAAATAAACAGATACAAAAAGGTTTGAATATTTTTGTAATTGTAAGCCATCTTCATGCAAGTTGGCAGGCCCCCCACCCAACAACTAACTAACTAACAGTAAAATGCAGTCAGGTCCACAGTCCCCGAAGAGAATGAGACCGCGCATCGGTCAGGCCAAGGCAGAGCGAGCAAGCGAACGAGTGAGGAAGGCCGAGACAGAGACCGAATCTGAGTTGGTTCCGAGTTGAGTCGAGTCGAGTCGAGGCGAGTCCATGGCTGTGCAGCAGAGACGCATTTGCGTCGAAACAATCGTCAGGGACAGACAGAGGAACTAGTGCAGAATTGCTGGTGGATTAGAATATATTTTGGGGTGGCAACAGAGGTCGAAAGGTGCAAAACACTCAATACCGTTCATTGGCTATCCATGTAACCATCCTTCCTGCACTCCTCTTAAACACTTTGATTAAAAGTTTCCGTGTGCAGCATTTATTGAAAGTGGCAGGCAGTAGTGGGTGGTTTTGATTGCAACAAGTAACTAACGCGACGCACGGGTGGTTCGTGGCACTGCTCTCTCTCCCCCACTGCCCCCACTCGCTCTGACCTTGGCCTGGTTCGAAAGAGGGCCGACGAGAGAGCACAGCAACAGCAGTGGACCCACATTAGCTTTGGCAACAGCAGCAGTACTTGGCTTAATTGCATTTGTCGTCGTCGCACATGGTCGAGGAGGTCGGCTGCCTGAGACAGACTGGCAGCAGCATCGGCATTGTCGTCGCTATGCCCAGCTCAAGCGCATCGAATACAGGAAACGCAGGTGCAGTAGCACCCACCACAGTGGTCACCTCCTCCACTGGTGGCATTCATCATCAGCAACATCAACATCAGCAGCAGCATCAGCAGCAGCAGCAACAACATCATCATCAGCAACAGCAGCAGCACCACCAGCAGCAGCAGCCGCAGCTCCATCATCAACAACAGCAACAGCAGCCACATCAACTTTCTGGAAATATGAGCTTGCTGGGTATCAAGGGCGGACGATACTTGTGGACAGACCGGGAGCTGCTGATGCATCTACAGAACTACACACCGCTGATTCTACTGATCGACTTTGTGGAAAAAACACGCACCAAGCGATTCTATGAGAACTCTGAGCGCTACGAGATACTAATGCTGGTGTTCATCATGCGTAAGGGCGCGCCATTCTGTGAGAATAAACGCTTTCCGGGCGAGTACTGGGTGAATCTGTCGGTAGGGCCCATTGCCGAAGCTTTTGACCGTTTGCAGGCGGCCATCGATATACCCGATCCGCAGCTTCCCATACACATGAGTGTGACGGATCTGACCAGTTGGAAGCAGATGTTCGATGTGGCCATGATGGATATCAGGCGGTTTGCCTACTACACGGATCCGATGCAGCTGGCCGATGCCGGTGTCTATAATCGCATCACATTCGAGCAGCGTTTTGGCATGCAGTGGCAGGAGTAGGTAGCGGTTAGGGGCGCCCAGACGTAGTATTTGTAGCCAATGGTAGAAAGGGTCAAAGGATTATTGACACACAACACATAGTGGTTGAATTGTTGCGTTAATATATGTATATTTAGTCTATATACACACAGGATATGCATAGTGGAATTTAACAGAACTGTGCCTTCTCCCACTCTCTATCAAAGACACACACACTTCCTTTCGATTCTAAAGGATTAGGAACGCATGCACACACACACTCTGGTAGTTGTCTATGTAATCAATGCTTTAATAAACATAAACGTTACTGTTGCAATCAATAATTATTCTTATAAATGGCTTTCTTTTGATGGTCGGCACGTGCATGTTGCAATCATTATCATCAAAGCTTAACAATAGAAATAGTCGTGCAATCTACTAAGATTTGATCACGTGTAGGTAAGTATTAACAAAAAATATATACTAAAGGCTAAGGGTTCTTTGGATGGGCACCAGGAAATGGTCTGAGAGTTGTCCCATCCCATACGCCTCTAAAATGGCGTAATTTGGGTCAGGTGTGACGCTTGGGATGGCGATCGCGATCGAAGATTTCCAACAGCTTTCCGCGGGACATCTCCTTGGCCTCTAATAGGCCCAGTTGGTAGATTTCATCATGCATGCTTTTGATCTTCGCGATCAATTCATCGGGCGTCATCTTTGATAGACCTATACGTATAAACGGTTTTTCCATTTTTTTTAATCTCTGAATTATTATAATTTTGTGGGATACTCACGGTTTATATTTGCCATGTCGTCGGCGGTCAGGGTGGACAGTGGCTCTGCGGGGGAATACATAGGTGTATCGCACATAGTGAGGTATTCATCTATTCCAGGGACTATGCACGCACGAGGCATGTAATGGGCAAGGTGCGAACACACGTTAGAAAATGACGGCAACGAAATACATGGTAAATACTCACATCTCTCAGGCCATTGTACAGGCGATTCACGGAGCGTTTCCAGCGAAATGAGCTCGTCCGGTTTAGAGGAACCGGCTGGATCCTCCGCCACTTTTTTCTTCTGTTGCTGTGTCAATATGGGCTCCGATGCTACATCGTCGTCGGTTTTTAGTATTGTTTCTAGGAGCATAAAGACGATTATATGTTAAGTATTTGCAGCCATGGCAGCATTTACCAACCTGGAGCCAGCAGTTCCATGCTCAGATCCGAATGGTTTAACTCCGTTTTGATGCTCATTTTGGAGAAGCAGGCTACTGAACGGCTAAAAAAATTGCTTCGGGCGCCACGGAAATGTAGGCTGGCGTCCTAGGGATGATAAAGTGGGGAAGTTTAACTATCGTAAAAGATATATCGATATGTATATCTCGGACAGTGCTGTAAGTCTTTAAAATATGAATGATCTGTATTTTTAGCCAACAAAGAACTTTTGTTTTGCTTCCTGAAATAAAACACAAAACAATTTTGTTAAGTATTGCGCAAAATTTATAAATTAATCGGACCAGTTGGGAAAACCCACCCCCTCTCCATGTATTGTGCGCTCGCTCTGACTCATGGCTGGCGTCAGCGCAGACACTGCCTCTGATATATTGTCGCACCGTTCAAGCACACTGGCCAAGAGCAAGTCGCTCGAACGCACAGTGCCGTACAGAAATCAACGCCCAAAATGGGCACGGTCACAACATGTTGGCTGTGTAAATGCTCTGATGATAAGAGATACCATATCAGTTTCATCAGCTTAAGCATGCAATACTGAGTAAAGAAGGTATGTGCGTAGGCGACACACCTCAGTCTCCTCCGGTTCTAACTAATTGAAGTTTATGGATTTGTGTCAACACATTAATTGACATGCGCTCACTGTGTGCAGACTTTCACCGCCAACTGTCAGGCCGTGCGCCGCGAGACCCATGGCCCGAGAGCACTTTCTTTCAGTCATAGCTTCGCTCTCGCTACACTCACCTGTTCCCCCTTTTTAACTTTAGTCCAAAGTTTTTTGTTAAATTTAGTTGCCGCGTCCAACTTTTGAGCAAACCGAATTGCAACAACAATAACCAGGGCCTGTTTTGCGCGCGATTTTCGAACACTTCGAATAATTCCCCAATTCCCATTTGACCCGTCTTGATTTTTTTCCCATTGACCCCGTACAAATAACTTCCGAGTTTGTGCGAGGCCCCCATGGCAGCTAGTAAACTCTCCTCCAAGCAGACCACACTTTTTGAGTCGAAATGTGCGAAGATCTCTGCCTTCTATTTTGACCTGGACAACACTCTGATCCCTACCAGATCCGGCGACTCCAAAGCCATACGCAAGGTGAATATTGTTAGGATCCGACCTGGGGAAGGGCCGCCCGCCCGAATTTGGTGCGCGCGCTGTGAGGCAGCGTCTAGAAAATTTTCCACTGCTGAGTGGCGCTGGCTGTTACGTCGTCAAAGCACCCCACCCAACCCGGACGGATGCGGCCAAGCACATCGCACGCGCGCACCCAAAAAAAAAATTCGTTTGTGTGCGTTTGTGTACGAGTACATGTGCATGTGCATAAGTGTGTGTGGGGTAATGATTGCAGTTAGATCAATGCATTGATACGGCGGATTACGATTACGACAATGATTCGTTTCTGGTAATTAACAAGCCATGTGTACATATGTGTGTGTGTTTGTTTCTTTCGTTTACAGCTCTCAGATCTACTTGAGTCGCAGTACCATTTCACCAAAGACGATGCCTCGCTGGCCACGCAGACCTTTTTGAAATCCTTCCGCCGCTGTCCGGACAACACGCAGACCTCCCTGGACTCGTGGCGCACCCACCTGTGGCGGGAATCTTTGGCGCCCAAGTACAAGCACCTCGCCGATGAGATCTATCCGCAGTGGCTACGGTTGCGATACCGATACCTGGCCGTGCCGCCGGACTATGTGCAGCTGCTGACGCGAATGCGTCGGGCCGGCTATGCCCTGGCCCTCATCACGAACGGGCCCTCGAATGCCCAGTGGGAGAAGGTGGCCCGTCTGAATGTGCGAGGCTACTTTGACTGCGTGCTGGTCTCCTCGGACCTGCCCTGGGAAAAGCCCCATCCGGAGATCTTCTATGCGGCCTGCAATTTCCTCAACGTCAAGCCGCACGAGTGCGCCATGATCGGCGACAAGCTGGAGACGGACATCAAGGTGGGTGTTTCTGGTATTTCCGTACGGGTTATTGATACTGAATGTTAACGATCGCACTATTGCCATTTCCAGGGAGGTCATTTGGCCCAGCTCGGCCTCACCTTTTGGACACCGTTGAGCAGCAGCAGCTCGGCGGCCCAGTCCCTGGACGATGTTGAGTACAAGCCTCACCACAAGCTCAACCAACTGCTGGAGCTATACAAATACTTTCCCCGTCTGAACGCCGTTGCGCATCCCGACACCCCATCCACATCTAACCGTCGCGGAAGTTACCTTAGCGGAGGTCTGGCTGGTGCCAGCGGGAGTGGGAGCGGGTGCACGTCCAGTACAAGTAGCCAGAGAAGCGAACCTGAGAAGCGGCAGTTAGCTTATCGCCGTGGCGGATCCTTGCCGGCCATGGACTGCTCGAATAGCGAGGCGGAGAACAGTTGCGACAGCTTCCTTTAAGGGAGATGAGATCCTGAGATTGAGTCTCGACGGAGGGCGAAAGCGGTGCGCCGCGGCGCGCCTGGCCATTGGTGGAAAATGTACCTTCAGTTTACAAAACTATAGCTAAAAGGAAATAGGAAATAGAGACGGAAACCAGATCATGCAACGGAGGAGGATAATTAATGAAATGATGTTGATAAGGACAACCAGGCACACGGGAACCGAATGCAGGAATTTAAAGTTCAACTATTAGGTGGGAGGACCCGTAAACTACGGCGAATCTCGTTTATCTGCCATTAAAACTAAAATTAAGGCTAGAACAGAATCAGAAATGCACACTCACTAAAAAGCAAAAAAAAGTATAAACAGAAAAGCGCTAAATAAATCACAAAATACAAGAGAGAAACCACAAAGGGGTATAACCAAATGTATTTTTTTAGCGGATGTTGTTCTTCCACAAATTTATTGTAAATTGATAAGTGCACTCAAAAAAAAAAAATCCAAAACGAAAATGAAAAACGATAAACAAAGAAATGGAAAAATAGCCAATAAGGAATGTTGGTTCCATTCGAAGAGAAACCGTTAGATTAGCTATCCTATCATACTACATGTGTATCCATGTCGATTGTTAACTATTGCAGTAGTCGTAGCCATGTAGTCCAGATACCGTTAGAGTTTAGCCGTTGGTTTGAAATTCCAACTAGAAATAAATGCACTTCTCCACACACACACATACATATATATATATAAAATCGCACCCACAAAGCAGACACGACTCACAGCACCTGCAATGCTGTTGCTTAGCCAAACAGCTCTGTTAATGAATTTTTGAATAAATGAAGAAACCCAATCAAAGAGAATAATTGTTGTTAAAAAAGCCAGAATGCTTTAAAAATGTGGTAGTTTAAATATAAATAAGCATCAAACGCAAAAAATACAAATTTCTTCCTATTGAAATCAGAAAACAAAATACACTGTGAAGCAAAAACCAGTAAATGTGTTCCAAATCTTCCAAATAATCTAAACGAAATGGAATCCGAATGGCAGGTCCCATAGCGCCATTTTTATAATATAGCTGCGAAAAGCTGATTGATCCACGAAATCTTTTCAGGAATAAAGAATCCATAGTAAAGTTATTTTCATATTCGTCTTAGTCGCCTGTCCCCCACCCCAAACTCACTCCACCCTTGCCCTTTTCTGTCGCTTTATGTAACTAAAGAATACCTCAAGGTTAGGTAGTGGCAAAAGCAATATGCGACTCGAAGAGCGGGCATACGCCATCTTATAAATATTTATACACCATGGATTTACTCACTCCCCATACACCCGCGCAAAGTTAAAGACATGTACGAATATGTCCGCACATGCAATGTAAAAATGTATGTATTATCAAGGTTGCAATGTTAAAGCATTAATAAAGGAAAACCCACAAATACCTAGCATGGAAACTATTTTTCAGTTGACCCCAGGCTGCCCTGGGTTATAAGATTTCCGAAAAGCAAACTTTATAAACATTATTATACATATTCTATTATACGATCTGTTGATTGATCTATTAACATTTCCTTTTGGGTTGTCGGAGAACTCGCTAATTTTCCTTCTCGAAGAGTACGGAAAGCAAAATTTTCCTACCCGTCGTATTGAAGGAAATCCCAGTGATACGTTTTGGTGCAGGTTTTAAGCAGTTTTATATTCTCATCGTTGGACTTTTCCGCTATGTACGAGAACTGCTAATTATACCCGGTACTCGAAGAGTAAGGGGTATATTAGATTTGTGGGGATAACGGTTGTGTGTAACGCCCAGAAGGACGTTTCCGACCCCATAAAGTATATATATTCTTGATCAGCATCAATAGCCGAGTCGATATAGCCATGTCTGTCTGTCCGTCCGTCTGTCCGTCCGTTTTAATTTGCGCCTATATCTCAGAGACTATTAAGGCTAGAGTAACCAAGTTTTGTATTCAGTCTCCTATGTTATCACACTACTCCAAGTGTATTTCAAAATTTCGCCCCGCCCCCTTTCGCCCCCACAAAGGACGAAAGTCTGTAGCATACACAATTTTGAAGATACAAGAAAACTAAAAACGCGGAATCATAGAGAATGACCATTTCTATCAGAGTGTTAAATCTGGATCAGATCGGATCATTATTATAGCTACAATGAAGAAAACCATTTCGAAAGTCATCGTTCCCTCTCGCTCTCTCTCACACGCGAACCTGTCTGCTTTACCTATTCGTCCAAATGAGCGCCTAGATCTCAGAGACTATAAGAGCTAGAGAAACCAAATTTCTATCCAAACTTCTGTGATATCAAACCAGCACAAGTTTAATTCAAAATTTTGCCACGCCCCTTTCCGCCCCCACAATGGACGAAAATCTGTAGAATCCACAATTTTTAAGATAAATGAAAACCAAAAACGCAGAATCATGGAAAATTACCATATCTACCAGATTGCAACATACGCAACGCCTGCCAAGCGCTGACTCATTCCCTCTCTCTCTGTCGCTAACACTTTTACGTCTCAAATATGTAGTTATACATGTAGAAATGTAGAAGCAGTATACAAATCATATGCAAACAAAATTGGAAACATGTATAAATATTCCTAAAATGGTTTGACTTCAATTTTTGAAATATTATTTTTTGCCCAAAATTTAATTCGTCCCTTTTGCGAACATATAATAAATTGCATAAATCGTAAGCTCATATGTATATGTATGTATGTATATACTGAATGAGTACCGGGTATAAGGTAGAGCCGCGGCCTTTGCCGCGGCTCACAACGTTCCCCCTCGTTTTATTTATTTGACTTGTACTAAAGCTGCATTTTTTAAAGCCTTCCTTCACTGGAGACTTCCCAAGTATAGTGCAAAGGAAGACAAAATGGTAAAAAAAAAAGTGAAAGCCAGTCACACAAACAAAATTGATCTGCAAGATCCCGACTAAGGAAATCTTCAACAAACTCGTAAACGCGGAACAGTTCATACGTGGCTACGTACTACAAAATACAAACGCCATGGATCTTATCCCGATAAATATGTGTGAGACTGGATAACAAATTCTACCACAACGTGGAAAGGGAGTAGGCAGTTTAATACTGCTGGCGATGCAGTGTACTGTAATGACCAACTGCCGAAAACATACTTTGAGAAGAAGTTAAAGGACATAGCCACATGCCCCTTGCGTTGTTGCTTCCATGTGGACGATGTCTTTAAGCTGTACGATGAGACGATTAAAAAGCTAATCCCAATGTACTTTAACCATCCTGTTCGGAGCCACGAGGTTCCTAAGAATAAGGCGAGGCGAGCGTCCCTTCTTTCGTTTAAAAAAAATTTAAAAATTTTCGTGTATATAGTTTTTGATTTTAATCATAGTAAAATAAGCTTGGTTTTTCTTGTTTTTTGTTTTTAAACTACAAATACGCTATACGGTAAAATGGTATATCGCTTGCAGAGTCAGCAAATGAAATGACCAACACTGAAATTTGCAGCAGCAGCTTGGGCAAACGTTAACGTCGACTGGCTCTATAATCGTTATTGTGAAATTAATTTTGTATACCATCCGTACACAGACAAGACATACATATATATATATATATATATATATATATATGGGATCCTATCCTATATATATATAGGATTATATATATATACATATTTACATATGTATACAATCAAAAGTCAAAAGTACACACAAATAATAGAGTACATTACAAATTACACGTTTAAAAATGGAAATGAGAACATTTCACGCGACTGAAGCGAACGAAAATTCTGCATTTTTTCCAGCTAAAACTGGTTCTAGCTAGGCTGGCTCTCGGCTTTCTACACGTTTCCTTTTTTTTTTTTTTTTTTTTTTTTTTGCTTAGTTAAGAGTAGTTTTTAAAGTATGTTTGTTTTCTTCTCAAAAAAGAGCACTTTTCAGACTAAAATTATACCCTAAGAACCCTTTTTTTTGGAAATGGATTATAGATACATTAGATAATGGAGAAAGAAAGAAAACATAACATCATGGAGTAGTTTTAGTTATAGTAGTAGTTGCTGTTGCTGTCGATAGTTATAGCAGTAGTTAAAGCATACTGCAACGTTGTCCTCTTAAGTGGTAAAAACAACCATCGTCTGATTTGATGGCCTCTGTCGTGCCCTACTCCCCCTTCTATTTCTACCTATTCTTCGTACTTTTCACTCGCACTCTCACTCGAGGATTGGCCGTAGTTGCGTAGTAGTGTTGCTCCATTTGCTTTGCCTAGTTCCGGGCCGTGGCATTTGTTCCATAGATCTCCTCAATCTTTTTCCTTCGCTTTGTAAGCAGCGGATTGTTCGACTTGTCTAGCGCCTTAATTTGCATCTGCCAACGAGAGGTGAGCATTAGTTTGTTACTCTTAATCAAATTTGATCGACTTACCTGATCGTAGTCCACTCGCATGGTGGCCAGGGAGCGGGTCATTTCCTCTTGTACTTCCGGCCAGGTCTCCTCACCCTCCTTGAGCATGCGGCCAGTGCAAAGAGGTGTTTGTGGCACGGCATTGTACTGAGCAATCCACTTGTTGCGTATCACGTCCTGGATACGTAAACGCTTGCTGGGATCTACGTTCAGCATGCCCTTGATCAAATCTTTGGCAGACTGGCTAACGTTCGTCCATTCCGGATCGGGAAAATCGTACTGCCCTGTGCGGATGCGCTTCTTCATACCCGGCGAAATGGCCAAACCATTGTTGCTGTAGAACGGCGGAAAGCCGCACATTATAATGTACATGACCACTCCCAGTGACCAGATGTCGCAGCTTTTGTCGTATTTCTCAGGACCCAGCACTTCCGGGGCTGCATAAAATAGAAATTTTAAGTTTAAGCAGGCAGAACTGGATCCAATCGATCGATTAGGGTCTCACTCACCAACATAGTACGGCGTATAGCAGGGCGTTTGGAGGGTGTCGTTGGTGAAGGTCTCTTTAGCAAAACCAAAGTCTGTCAGCTTCAGGATCGCATTTGGCTGGGATGTGGTGTAGAGCAAGTTCTCGGGCTTAAGATCGCGATGCGCGATATCGCGACTGTGCAGATAGTCTATTGCCGCACATATCTCGTGCATTATCTGTGCCGCCTCGCGTTCCGTAAAGGCCCCATCTGCCTTGTCCTGAATGCGCTGAAAGAGCTCACCGCCCTCCATGCATTCCATCACAACCAACAGGCACTTTCGGCCGCTGTACGTGTTCTCATAGACATCGATGATGTTAACGATGTGCTTGCAGCCACTCACACGCCAATGAAGATCAACCTCGCGCCGGGCTTTCTCGTTATCTAGCAACACCTTGAGGGCATAGTTCTGTTTGGTGCGTCGATTGGTGCACTGCACCACCTTGCCGTTGATGCCCAGGCCCAGCACCGTGTCCGAGATCTCATAGTCGTCTACCAGGGCGCTTGTTTTCGGTTGCCGTTGATTCTGCAGCGAAAGCATTCTGATTGGGCTGATCTCTGACTGTAGTTTGACAGAAAGATATGAAAGATTATGAATAATATCTTTGTTTCATCGCTTCAGCCCGCCCACGCTCCATTTGGAAACGGTTTTGACACATGCCCCACGACCGGATGGGTATTCCGCCCGCCATAAGATAACGGTGCAGCGGCAGCGACACAACGTAGGTAGCGATAAAACAATCAAAAGCGAATGGGGGTGGGTGGATGGTGGTTAAAAAAACACGCAAGTTCAGAACAAAAAGTTGCATTTTGATGGGAATTGGGCAATATGCAGATGAGATTACAGCCGCTGAACAATCGATCTCGGCTCGAATGAAATTGCATGCGTTCAGCTTACACAGCGTTCCCCGCCATTCGGTTTTCACAACTAGTGGATGAGAGAGAGCGTTGGCAGGCCTCGGGCCCAATTAAGCGCACTCGGTGAATACTTTAAGGTTGGGAAAATTTACATGGAACAGGCTGTCAGCGAACAGTGGAGCTGGCAAGCAAGAAAACAGTAACTGCATATGTTCCACACTATCGAAAAGAGAGAGTATCGAATTCGTTGGTACTATCGATAGGTGTGTGTGTGTTGTGTCTGTGTCGGAGGAGCGGAGAAGAAAACCATACCACGGTTAGGCAGTCAGAAAAACCTATGTATGTCCATGTATCTTAAACGTACCAGTTGGAAAGAGAGAGCGGCAGACGAGCCTATTATGCTACAAGAGGAGGTCGGGATGCCTTATTAGCTAATTATTACAATATCTCTACCGTAATTGCATATGATCCACTCTTTTGAGATGGGAAGTATAGCTATCGAAACAAGGCGTGCTTGTATGTGTGTTGGTGTGTTAGTGCAGCTGTGTGAGTGGTTATTTGGACCTGACGAAATTGATTGCCCAATTTTTGTTGTTGCTTATTCGAGGTACACTACGCACAGAACACACGCAGCTTTTTAGCTGTGAAAACCTAATTTGGTTTGCTGCTGAATTGTAGGCAACCGACGCATAATCAATCCACTGTTCTTTCCGCTTTCTCACACACACACACACACACACACAAACACGGCTCACACGCGCACACAAATGCAAACAATGCGTCATGTTTTCTCACTAGTTACTATTATTTTTATATTTGTTTAGCGGCGATTTTCAGTTTTCTCTCTGAATCTCCGTCTCGTTGCGCACATAATAAGCAATGCAAAGGGAGTAGTTCTGTTCTGTGTGTGAGAGATAAAGGCATTTGGCCTTTTCTGTATGTGAGGGTCACGCATTTCAGTGATTTCTGCTTTCTTGTCGAGAACTTCTCATTATCACTTTTATTCAGCTGATTTTTATTTACCTCAAGGTATTTGTTTTCAGCGTGCTATATAACGAACAAAAAAAAAGAACAACAAACAACACGAAAATTATAGTTATTTGGGAAAACTATCGTCGCCACTGACGGTGTGACCATGGCTGCGGGAGCAGAAAAATGCTGATTTTTATCCAGTCTCATAATTAACAAATCATTTATTAATGTACCAAATCAATAGGCAAATTATTGCATGTAATTACACATGTAAATACATATGTGTTGCAGCTTATGTAATAGATCATTAAACAGTATTTTTTCTAAATACCTAAACATTTAATACCAAATCAAATTGCTACAGCTATTTGTGGTAGGGTGACGACACAGCTGGTATACATATGCTATACATATCATCAGCATATACATATATTATTCTCTAGAATTTGTTGATTAGCATTGCTTTTAAATAATATTTATAGGTATATATGTGTATGCTAAAATGATATTCGTTTATCTTGAAAATACCATAGTACAACGTTATTGAGTCACCTTCTCAATTAAAGTAGTTGTTGAATGACCAATGGCCAGTGCGACCATAGTCCCAAAAGTACCTTTTCCCACAACTGTTTGTCCAGCTAAAATTCTAGTATTTACTAGTGGTATTTTCCCGCTCGCCACCTTCTGCTACCATGTACATTTTTATGTCATCAAGCGGCACAAAATAAGGAAACCAGAAACTCCCCCATTCACAGTGCAAATCGACAATAACACGATATTATTAATTAAAACGTTCATTAAATTACACCTAGCACACGCCACTTGCCCTATCGCTGTCCCCCTGCTCCACCTGCACAGCATACTAAGATGTCAACACGTCGCCAGGCCATCACGCTGTACCGGAATTTAATGCGGGAATCGGAAAAGCTGCCTGCTTACAACTTAAGGTTCGTCTGTGATGAAATTGACTCACGATAATTGTGATAATTAAACCCTATTCTATCCCACTACCATCCATAGAATGTACGCTGCTCGAAAGATACGCGACACATTCCGCGCCAACAAGGCCATCCGAGACTTTGCTGAAATCGATCGTCAAATGGAGGCGGGCAAACAGAATCTGGAGCTGATACGGCGGCAGGTGAGTGGGTGCATCAGCTGTCAGATCGCGTGCGCGCGTTGCCACTGACTGCTGCCTTATCGTGTCGGGATCTACATACGTCAGTGTGATAAGTGTTTCGGTTTGTTAACCTATTCCATGACGCTTTTAGGTCATCATCGGCCACCTCTACACGACGGACAAGCTGGTGATCGAGAACAAGAAAACACTGAGCCCCTTGGATGACTGAGAGGGCGCCGCTAAGCAGGGATTGCCTCTGCTGTACAAAAGCCTGTTCTCAGATTAATAATATGTATATTTACAACTCGAAAGACTCGTTACCACACAATTCTAGTTGGATAAAGCTTTTTGCCCATTGTTGATGATCTTATGGAAGACAAGTTATATATGTAGGCCATATTTTTGATCCACACCACCAGTGAAGGCATCGCTATCGTTTGCTAGCAAAAAAACACCAATTTAATATTATGTTTCAATACAATTTGAAATTATATATACATACATATACATTAACGTTATAAATAGGTACTGCTACCCTAAAAAAAATAACAATTTTAAATTTCCAACTAGTATCTGGGAGCGCCCCGAACACCAGCTTATGACATGGAATGTGTGTTGTGTGCGTGTGTGTGCGGGAGGGACGGTAACCGCACCTATGCCTGATAAGTACTGGCCGAGACATTGCCGCCGGTGCCCGTCCAGTTGGTGTGATGGAACTTGCCCTCGTCGCCGAGTAGCTCATATGTGTGGGCCCCAAAGTAGTCTCGCTGGGCCTGGAGAAGATTGGCGGGCAGCTTGGCGGTGCGATAGCCATCGTAGAAGCTGAGGGCAGTGGAGAGCGCTGGCACTGGAATGCCCCAACGGAAGGCATTGGCCACCACCTCGCGCCACGAGTCCTGGCCTTTCTCAATGGCCTTCTTGAAGAAGTCGTCTAGGAGCAGGTTGGACAGCTGCGGCTGCGATGTGTAGGCGTCCTTGATGTTGCCCAAAAAGACGCTGCGTATAATGCAGCCGCCGCGCCACATCAATGCAATGCCACCGTAATTCAGCCTCCAGTTGTTCTCCTTGGCCGCCTCCCGCATCAGCATAAATCCTTGCGCGTAGCTAACAATCTTGGCGCAGTACAGTGCGTGCTTGATGTCGTCGAGAAACTTGGTAACATTTGCAACGTTCGGTTTCGCTGAGGGACCCTTGAGCACGCCGCTGGCATGAACGCGCTCCTGCTTGAGGGCGGACAGGCAGCGGGAGAAGACAGCCTCGCCAATGAGCGTCACGGGAACGCCGTACTGCAGGGCGGCAATGGCCGTCCATTTGCCCGTACCCTTCTGGCCGGCCGTATCACGAATCCGCTCCAGGAGGTGTCCCTTGGTGTCTTTATACTTCAGAATGTCTCGCGTGATCTCGATGAGGAAAGAGTCTAGCTCGGCGGAGTTCCACTTGCCGAACTCATCGGCCATCTGGGTGGCGGACAGACCCAGGCTCTGCATAATGTGGTAAGCCTCGCAGATTAACTGCATGTCTCCGTACTCGATGCCATTGTGCACCATCTTGACAAAGTGGCCCGCGCCCCCATCGCCGACCCACTCACAGCAGGGCTCGCCATCGGCCTTGGCGCAGATGGCCTGAAATATGGGCTTGATCAGGGGCCATGCAGCCTCGTGACCGCCGGGCATCAAGGAGGGTCCGTGACGGGCACCCTCCTCGCCACCGCTGACACCTGAGCCCACAAAGAGCAAGCCCAGCTTTTCCAGCTCGGCGCAGCGACGCGACGTGTCCTGGTACTCAGAGTTGCCGCCATCAATGATCACATCGCCACGGGAGAGCAGCGGCACCAGTTGCTCGATGAAGGCGTCGACGGCGCTACCGGCTGAAACGAGAATTAGAAAAGCATAGAGCACGATTAGTCAAGGTTAATTGGCTGTTTTGCCGATTGAGAAAGTCACGCAGCAAGCCCAAAGCATGGCTAACCTTGATTTAAGGTCACCCCAAGTCGTCCCTAGCCGGACTCGGCGAGCCAAGCACTTCTCCAACACCAGATAACGCCAACAAGTACATATTTGTGATAGCATTTCATCTATGTATGTATCTATCTAGCCGTCGTGTTTAGGACTGAATCACTGGCATTGTGTAAAAGCTTGGCGGGACAAACGAGCGAAAGGGATGGCTGAACAGTGTTGTACTACCAAAATGTGCAAGGAAATCGCCTCTGGAATAGCAGTCGCCTCATTATGTGCGATGCGACCTATAATGAATGTCAGAGAATTTTGTAGGCAAGCAGAGCCCAAGTGTTCCATACAGCAGAGATAAGCCGCGCACGCCGAATATCATACGAGAGCAGTAATATACATATTTGCCTACAAGTACGCGTTCGCGTGCTTGCGTGTGTGTGTGTGTGTATCAGTGCCTGTAATAGATGTTGTAATTAGAGATATTTAAAGTACTATGTGAGCGGGAGGAGTAGCGGTGAAAGTGATTGCATCTGTTGTGCAAGTCATAGCCGGAAGCTACAGGGTTTAAGTGACCGAGTTTCAATGAATATTTAAAGGTATTGTTGTTCTCTTTTAGGAAATAATGTATTTTTGTATGCATTTGCATACCTTCTCTGTAGCATAAAAAAAACTCCCAACTACTCAAAATGGAATGCGCACTATTGAGATTAGAGCAACAATAACAACAACTGTTTTTATCGTTTAGTCGATAGCTTGGCGAATATCGCTCATTGAGCAGATCATAATTTTTCTCTCCTTCTCTCCATTTCTCACATGCATTGAACTTGCAAAAAAAATAATAAAAAAGACAGCAAAAACAAACCGATTGGTGACATTGCTTTGACTTCCACACAGACACGCACACACGCAGAGGATCAGGGTACAAGCGCGATCGCTTCACGCCACTCCACTCCAACAATAACCACAAGCCAAGCGCAAGGTATACTAAACAAGGTAGGCTTATTGGCTCGCTCGCTCTCTTGTTTTGCTTCTTTCGACTCAGTCTGTTGTGAACAGTACAACGCATTTGTGAGAGTCTCTCTCTCTTTCTATCTCTTTACCTTCTTTGCTGCTCTCTATAAGCCTACCTTGTTTAGTATACCTTGGCCAAGCGCTCACAGTAGCAGGTTTTAAGCCCAAAAATATCACCTAATATAAATTGAAATCGTGTAGAGGGGACTGAGCCAACTTACCCTTGACCAACAGCATAATTTTTCGCGGCGTTTTCAGCTTGTCGACCATGTCCTTCAGTGACTCAGCGCCAATCACATTTGTGCCTTTCGCCTCGTTGGCGAGAAACTCTTTGACCTTGGCAACCGTGCGGTTGTAGGCGCACACCACAAACCCCTTCTCGTCCATATTCAATATGATGTTCTGGCCCATCACGGCCAGCCCAATAAGTGCAATGTCAGCTTTTCTGTGCAGAAACAGGGAAAATGAAACAGGTGCAATAAAAGGGTTTTAACTGCCATCACTTTTCTGTTTCGTCAGTTCCTCTTACCCACTCATCTCGTTGCTTTCTTTTTGTCAAACAATAAATATGTATTTCGGAAACTAATTGGAATTTGTTTCTGATGTTTTATGCGGTGCTTCTGTTGTATGTTTTTTTCACGACCGATCTGCTACTGGCGTTGCCAACTCTACATGTGGACTGTACTGTAGCTTTTGCCGATGCAAAGTGCCGCTCGGTCGGGCGGCGCACAACGATAAATGCCAAAGAGGCGAAACGACGCACAGTGGGGCCTCAGCCGAAAAGATGTGGCAAAATTCAAAGAATTGCCAATGAGCGCTTTGGATAATATGAATATACGCATCTAATAGAGAATATTCCAGCGCTTCCTAATCGCCCTTTTAGTTTAGGCGATATGGAGCAGTAATCAAAGTTGAAAATTGTTTCAGTGTGCAAAATATATTCAACTTTTATTCACATACTGCGTCTTTTAGGTGGAATAAAATTTGAAATTGAAATATTCCATTACACGAAAAGCGGCCTCAGGTATGAAATCTCTTATAAAGAAAAATATTAGGACCAGTTTTAAAACAAAAATTGGTTTTTAATTAAAATAAAGGTTATTAGAGAAATCGAGCGTTAAACGCTTTTTATCAATCAATCAATCAATCAAAAAATTGAATTTAAGTAGGAAAATATGCATCGGAATCAAAGTTCAACTTTGATAATGTATTGTAAAGCTTTTAGACATCGTAACACCGTGTTAACTCGATTATGGAAGAAGATATTTTTTTTTTCTTCAGAAGTTATTAATATATAAAGCTGAAATGGCTGAAGGCCCCACTGTGCAACGTCCGGGAGCTTTTAGCACAGCCGAACCGAGTGTGTGTTACGAGAGCTTTGGAAGCAGCGCCACTCACCTCACTCCACCTTGAGCCGCCCTCTGTCATCTGCTACGTCTCGATCACGCATGCTAGAGCTTTCTCCGTTCTCTCTCTGTGTGCATCATGAACTTCACACTTGACCGACTGTTAAAGTTTCGCCACAGAAATCTTGGTGTCTGGCGTTTATACACTGAGTCACTGTGTACTTTTTTTTGAGAAAATTAATTTATTAAATATAAATCATTTAAATGGGTATTAATTTCAGTTATACAGTCTCTTAAACTGAAACTAAAACTGAAAATCTGCCGAAAATAGTCGACCGAGAACTGTACATATTTAGGGCTTACACATTTTACATATTTTATGAAGTGTACTTTACACGGACTACAATTTACAATTAACAAACAAAAAATTAGCCCAAAGAAAGGTGATTTTTTATATAGTACCTACCTTTTTTTATGTAAATGTATCTTTTATCTATCACTGAGAAGTGGGTCCGGGTTCATAGTTCAGTTAAGAACCTTGTACGGGTTAAGAATTCCGTTAGGGTCAAGAAGCTTCTTCATGTCGCGCATCCAGCCGATGGCCACAGTATTCTTTGAGTAATGTAAATAGTCCTTTTTTAGGAAGCCTATGCCATGCTCGGCACTAATGCTGCCCTTTAGCTTGGAGGTGTACTCGTAGACGAAGGGCTCGACACGCTTGTAGATCTCGTCGTTGAACTCTTCGCAGGAGACGTTTAGATGCAGGTTGGAATCGCCCAGGTGGCCGTAGCCGCATACAACGGTGGCCAGGGAGCCGCAACGCTCCCGCATCACGTCCACGATGTTGTAGAAATCGCGCAGTGGCAGGGAGATGTCATATTTGAAGCAGAAGCTCTTCTCTATAAGCCCCAAGGGTACCATTTCGCGTATCTTCCAGATCTCCTGCACCTTGCCGGGATCCCCGGTGACAGTGCCGTCCTGGATTTCGCCCCTCTCCATGCCATCGCCGATGAACTGGTTAATCTTCTCCTCGTCGTGGTCGCCGTTGCTGCCCGAGGTCTCGATTAGCATGTAGAAGGGAAAGCCCGAGATGGGGGCGCTGTCGGAACAAACAGATTACGAATATTATTCTAATATTTGCTTCTGGAAGATACTTGCTGGATCAAAACCACTTACTTGAGGAACTTGAACTGCTGGAGTGCCGTGTTCAGGGCACGCTCGTCTATCAGCTCGCAGGAGCTGAGGATCTCCCCAAGATTACGCTTGGCGCTGACGAACGTCTTGAGGACATCGTCGAACGAGTTAAGCCCGATGAAGGCCACGTTGACGGCCTTCGAAGAGTGTGGACACAGCATCGAGAGCTTCGTGATCACGCCCAGCGTGCCCTCGGACCCGATAAACAGGTGCTTCATATGGTATCCCGTATTGTCCTTCTTAAAGTTCGACATCAAGTCGAGAACCTGACCGTTTGCCAGCACCGCCTCCACGCCCAGCACAGAGCCGTGCAGGTTCCCGTATCGCACCACACGCACTCCGCCCGCATTCGTCGAAACATTGCCACCAATGTGGCAGCTGGCCTTGGCACCCAGGTCCAGCGGTACCGTCAGACCCACGTCCCGGGCCCTTTGGTCAAAGTTCTCCAGAATGCAGCCAGACTCGACGACCGCAATGCCCGTGACCTCGTCGACGGACAGCACCTTGTTCAGCCGCTGCAGGGACAACACAATCTCATCACAGATGGGCACCGACCCACCTACCAGACCCGTATTGCCGCCCTGCGGCACTACGGCCAGCTTCCGTTCGTTGCAGTGCCGTAGAATGGCGGCTACTTCCTCAGTGTTACCGGGCTTCAGGACCAGCTTGCTGTTGCCTGAAACGACAAATCAACCAATCATAACAGAGACAGGGGAATAATATGATATGAAAGATATAGACAACGTGTGCAAACTGCATATTGATATTGAAGGAGAAATATGTAAGTATCAGAAGTAGATAGTAACAGTATTTGTTTATAGTGGAATGCCATACCGAAAGTTAAATTCTAAAGAACAAAATCCTAAAACAGAAACCTTTTGGGGAATGAACTAAGTTTCCAGAACCCATCATAAGATATCACTTATTATTGAAGAAAATTGTAACGCATGCATTGATTTGGGGTCAGGATCTAAAACGACGCCTTAAGTCGATAAGTAAGCATAATCGATAAATGATCAACCAGCACATCACTTTCTATCATCTAAAGAATTGAAGACTTTATGTTAAACTTTTGCTAATAGAAATCGTACTGAATGAATAAAATCATTCGAAAATAATCTAGGTCAATACATTATTCGAAAAAGAATAAAGGGAAAAGAAAAGAGAAGATTTGTCCTTATATCTTTGGATCCCCATTACCATACCACGTATACGCTTGAGAAAGCAAATGTTGTATCCCTCTAGATCTTCAGTGAGGACGTGATTCTTGCCCAGCAGCTTCTCAAAGTGGGTTACATCCTTGTCGGTTAAAGTAGCATAGTTGCCACGTTGCACATTGTCCGTGATCTACAATAAAAGAGTGGCAGGGCAATACGTTTACAAAGATTCATTTTGAGCACAACTGTATGGGGGAGGAGTGGACTGCGGAAGATGATGGTGGTAGTACTGATGGTGCCACAGAATCCGGTGGGAATCAACCACTATTTGCTAAAATGGGATTGGAATTGTGCGATGCCACGCCCACGTTGCAACCACCACCAAAGCGCAACCAAAACTAATCGTGCAATGAATACTTGCTGCCTACCTGCGTGAGCTCCGGCATCGGTGCCCCGCTGCCCGCCATCGTCCTTACGGTCGTGGTCGTCTGTGTGGGCGGACGCATCAGATTGGTGGCGGTGGTCGCCAATCTGCGCATTTGCAGGAGCCGCTGGAAGCGCATGGTGGATGTGGAGGGGGACTTCAGGGGGAACCAAACTACCTTTAACCTTTTGTTTCTTTCTTCTTTGCTCAAAAAGGCTGCAATGAGAGAGGAACGTTAGTTGGCCGTAAGATCCCCAATCGATCTTCATGCTAGTATATGTACATATGTATGTAGATCCTAGAAACCTCTACTTGATGAGTTTTACGAATACACCAATCCACTCCGCAACGCAGCCCGTATCGCACTGATAGCGCCACTCGGAGAACTCATAGAACTTTTCCACTGCCCCAACACCAGACCAGACCAGACGCTCTATTGCCGTGATAGTGGCCCACTACCACCACTGACTGCTATCAGTCCAGCAAGCAGTCCGTCCCCCACTTTTGGTGGCATTAACGCGTGCATAAAAATTAGCATATTTATTTTAGGACACACACTCAGAGACAGATACAAAGACAGTCAAAACGCAAAGCAAACAATGGCTTCGGGTCGAAAAGTGCAGCCAAGAGTCAAAATCTTCATGATTGCGCCTGGTTTATCGCTTCCAGGTAAAGGTAAAACCAGAATAGTGATCATAAACCCATTTAGGGAATGCACATTTCTACCTGCTCGAAAATGATCTCGGATCTGTCTTCGTTGGCCATGGGGATTAAGAAAACCAATTGTTGTACGAATTTGTGATTGCCAGGAAAATATGTACATACATATTATGTACATGCATACTATGCACAAATATTACCATTCGTATGTTCGAATATAAACGGTTCGCATATGTTACCGAATATATATGTATGTATAATCAATCAATATAAATGTACGATATACATATAAAATAATAAAATCAAGCTTATAAAAAAAGGTTCAGTTATCGTAAAAACGAGTTGTCTTATACAAATGACGATGAAAAAACTATTAATATAGAAAATTTCGAATTTCCATTTCTAGAAGCTTTCTTAAACCACAACCCAGCGCTGGTTGACAAGTTTTTACAATTTTGTTTGTTTATTTCTCCAACGAGTGAGTATTTCCCGCTCTTTCCACTCATGTGTGTGTGTTTATTACATCGAAAGAATCTTTGCCTTGGTATGTGTGCACGCGTGTTCGAGGCGAGAGGGTATCATAATACTCGCCTCACTGGTTGATGATGATAAGCGAGAGATGGCGTATCAGCAGGGCAGCACAGCACCTACATACATACATACATATGTATGATTCTGAAACCGGTTGTAAAACAAAGAAACAAGACAAGCGTCCGTTCATCAATTCAATTCAATGTCATTGCTTATCGCGTAGAGTTAATAGAAATATACAGATGTACACAAAAATAAATCCTCACAAGTGGGAGTGAACCATAAACGTATAGTAGCCTTTTTGTACCATGAAACTAAATGAATTTGGTATAAATACGATTGAGATATATGTATATGTACATATGTATCATAAATGGCCTCCCCCTTAAGGAGAGCTACACGCGCCTAATCACCGCACAAGAATCTCACTCTCTTTCTTTTCTCTCTCTTTCTCTCTCTCTCTCTCTCTCTGTTTTACTCTGGAATGGAAAATCACCGAAAACACACTTCTTGTTGTAACTGACACATACGATTTTCATTGCCTGACGATTATGACAGATTAGCGAAATCCTCTCCCAATATTCAAATATTTCTGTGACTATTTTGGATTAGGAGTTCATTAGAGCAAAACGTTATCGTAATCAGAACAACCAAAACTAAATAAACATCGACTAAAAGGGCCACAACGAAGCTAAATAAATACCATATGATCGCGGCTAAAGCTCTCTCTCTCTCTCTCCTGCGCTGATTGAGCTTTTGTCGTTTGAACTATTGAAGAGAGACATTCAAGAGAGGAGGAAATGTATGTATATGTATGTATGTAAGGTGAGGTACATATATAAATATGTCAAATACGTGTAGAAATACACAGCTTTTGTACCAAAATCCGGATCCAGTCTAGCAATGGGCTATTATTTTTTCTACAATACATAGAAACATCTCGGTTACCTTTAGATCTGTGGTCGACAAGAACTACAGTGCACAAGAAATTTGGGAGTTTGGAGTGGGAGGAACAAAAGTCCTTGGTCTCAGCTCATTTATAAGCGTGACGATTGACATGCCAAAAAATTACACACCCTGCAGTACCAGCCGTGAGCGATGACGAATGTCAACGACAATGTCATCTAGGCGTTGACGCCCGCTAAGCCGAACCCTTTATTTTCTCTCTGTTTCCTTCTTTTCCGCGCGATCGTAATAGATCGGCTCCGCCGATCGGTCGAAGTACAAGAGAATTTGGTTTTTTTTTCTTTTGGTCTCTTTTGCGCCTGCGTCGGCAAAGCATTCTTGCTTTGTTCACCGTGCATTTGCTATTACGTTACATTGTTACAATAGTGCGGAAAGAGTTGGAAGCGAAAATGCAGTGATTTAGTGAAAAATATCTATATTATTTATTATTACCAGGTAAGTGCATTGTTTAAATAAACATAAATGTGATGTACGCGTGGTAAATTATGAAAATATCAATTGCATATAATGTTAAATTTGTGAAATTGTGAAAAAACTGAGTTCAATGTATCGCTGCATTCACATTGTATTTATTTATTCTTCTCTTATGCTCTTTAATTGTGCCCTGATGCTCCGACTAATATGTATAGTATGGATTAAAAGAAGAATAAAGAAATATAATGTGAATGCATAACCTGCGATGGGCCCGAAATTTCAATTTTAAGCAGTCCAACAACAAAAACAGAAAACCCTTTTATGCGAGGCCTGAGTCAAGCAGGTACATATTTTGGCGCGTGTTTTGTTTTTGTTGTAGGAGTAAATGCACAGAACACCGCTGATCTACAGTGAGCATTGATTTTTGTTTAAACAACTCTTTTACAAATCGAACATATTTTTGGAATTTCGATCTTTCCTTTCTTATATAATTGCGACCAAATTAATAGTATTTTATAGAATAATCATTTTATTGATAGATCAACAAAATACGGAACACAATGGGGACGGGCACATCCTGGAAGGACATGGAAAGTAAGTCTTTACAAGTCAAAAAACTAAACAAAAACATAATAAATTAATCCGTATTATTTCAGTGGCGATGCAATTGAAGTTACCGAAAGAACCTCAGGGATCCCCAAAACTGACATACATATGTATATAATTGTAGTTTTAAATAAAAGCAAAAGAAAATAAATGAATATACTGCTTACTTATATACGCCTTACTTTTTCATCTAAAATCTTCGCTTATTATATCGCTTATTTTTTCGAGAAAATCATCCCTTTCTGTATGCCTTTTTTTCGGCTAAAATCTTCACTTATTATGTGACTTATTTTTTCGAGAAAATCTTCACTTATTATGTGCCTTATTTTTCGGCTAAAATCATCACTTATAGTAAGCCTTATTTTTTCGCACTTCTCGATGACCATGTCATCCCCTATGCTCCTAGGACATCGCAATGTTAACGTGAGCAGTTCATCGTTCCGCGCGATATCACTTATGTCATCTGGGGTGCTCACGCTGAAATCGATGTGTGAGCACATTTGTAAGCGGTGGCCCGTACTGCAGGGCATTGTTTATTTTTGCATGAAATTCGCTTATGTTAGTGTTCAGTGGGGGAATTGTCGAAAATGTACTACGGATGTGCCACATATCACTGTTACCACGGGGAAATTGAGAGCGCTGCACGACTTTGTAACAGAGGGATACAAATGATACTATTACGCCGAAAGATCTCAAATTGCACTTGGGAATGATAATGCTAGCATCCACATGCATTTACAGCAGCAGGTACTAGAAAAGGGAATGATAATGCTAGCATCCACATGCATTTACAGCAGCAGGTACTAGAAAACCTAGACGAATAGAAGAAGAAGACAGCATGTGCTCACAGGAGACGTATATTATCTCTGGTGCTGTAAAGCAGATCATATTAGCGATGTCATTCGAAGCTGTACTTAATTTGAAATTACCATCTTATTCTGTATATTTATGTACACAACAAAAAAATTAAACAAGAGAACGAAAACTAAAAGATATTTTGAAACATTATCTGTGTACCTTGCTTAAGAAGATGATGTTTTGTTAGTGCAATATTTGGCGCGCTTTTCTATAAATTTTAAGTCATTTGATAAGCTATACACTGCAAGAAAATGTTGTTATATCGGTTGAGAAAAAAGGCCACAGTATTTGTAAAAGGAAAATTCATTGCAAAGTGATTTATGATTATGACAGTATCGAAAGCTTTTAAGCTACATATGTATATAAATCAGATTTTGCAGACGCAGAAATAGGCCTTTCTACTTTTTTTAAGTTGTTTTTAAGCTTATAAAGAAAATGTGTGTTTGCACAAATGTGTGTTTGCATGTACCATGCCAATTTTGAAACGAATGAATGAAAATTGCATGACAAGCTATTGCCAACAGTTGCTAAATTTTCGGACCTCCTTATTGATTTGGAAACAGAATTACCCTCTTTCAAGAATCATTATACCCGGTACTCGAAGAGTATAGGGGTATATTAGATTTGTGGGGATAACGGTTGTGTGTAACGCACAGAAGGAAGCGTTTCCCACCCCATAAAGTATATATATTCTTGATCAGCATCAATAGCCGAGTCGATATAGCCATGTCTGTCTGTCCGTCCGTCCGTCCGTCTGTCCGTCTGTCCGTCTGTCCGTCTTCATTTGCGCCTATATCTCAGAGACTATTAAAGCTAGAGCAACCAAGTTTTGTATCCAGTCTCCTGTGTGATCACACTACTCCAAATGTAATTCAAAATTTCGCCCCGCCCCTTTCCGCCCACACAAAGAACGAAAGTCTGTGGTGTACACAATGTTGAAGATACGAGAAAACTAAAAACGCAGAGTCATAGAGAATGCCCATTTCTATCAGAGTGTTGAATCTGGATCAGATCGGATCATTATTATAGCTACAATGAAGAAAACCATTTCGAAAGTCATCATTCCCTCTCGCTCTCTCTCACACGCGACCCCATCTGCTTTGCTTATTCGTATAAATGAGCGCCTAGATCTCAGAGACTATAAAGGCTAGAGCAACCAAACTTTCTATCCAAGCTCCTGTGATACCGAAGCAGCACAAGTGTATTTAAAAATACACATTGCCACGCCCCTTTCCGGCCCCACAATGGACGAAAATCTGCAGAATCCACAATTTTTAAGATAAAAGAAAACCAAAAACGCAGAATCATGGAAAATTACCATATCTACCAGATTGCCGAATATGGATCAGATCGGATCAATATTATGGCCAGAAGAAACAAATTAAATTTCAGTGGCTACGCAACGCCTGCCAAGCGCTGACTCATGCCCTCTCTCTCTCTCTTTTTCTCGTAAACACTTGTACGTCTCAAATATGTAGTTATACATGTCATGTAGAAATGTAGGCGCAGATATATGTATGTACAAAGCATATGTAAACAAAAATGGAAACATGTATAAAAATTCCAAAAAATTCATTTTTTTAATTTAAATATTATTTTCGTCCCTTTTGAGAACATATAATAAATTTCATAAATCGTAGGCTCATAAATGTATGTATGTATATACTGACTGAGTACCGGGTATAAGGTAGAGCCGCGGCCTTTGCCGCGGCTCACAACGTTCCCTCTCGTTTTTTTGTACAATCGCTAGGTACCTAACGATGTGGCCACTCAAATTGATTTTGTTGAAAACTGTAGACTTTCCCATCAAAACGAAATTCACTTCAGTTAAAAGCAGGTGTAAATTTGTACTTCTGTATCTTGGATGCAAGCTAAGTGATAAGCTTACTCGCAACAAACACGACGTGTATGCTTTCTTGAATAAACTACTACTACTAAATGAAATTAAGAAGGATTTTTTACCTCTTTCACGAATGCTAATTTTTTCTGATGGATGCGTCGCTCAATTTAAAAACAAATATATATTGTCAAGCTTAGATGATATTTTACATGAACTTGGACTTTTGTCAATTGAATGAAATTTTTTTGCAAGTTCACATGGCAAGGGAGCTGTCGATGGTGTCGGAGCAGTAATAAAAAGGCTAATAAAAAGGATGACTAAAGCGCAAAACGTTGTGATAGCGGATGATCTTTCATTTTATGGATTGGCACAGAATAATATACATAAATGGGGTTCGGATTTTATTTATGTCATCCAAAGAAATTGAATGTAGTTCCTTGTTATATGATATATGAGTATTCAAGGCATATGACAATTACACTTCTTTTCTTGTCAAGGACGTCAGTTAACAGTAGCTCGGACTGCATATTCTGAAAAAAAATGCCCACATTTAACACAACATTAGCAATATAAGCGACTAATAGACAACAAGTGGCAATCAGTACCACGTTGTCGAATAACTCGGCAAACATGGCCAAACATAGATAGGAAGCGCACCTCTGTGCTATGCAAGCTCGGCAGACGAAGGTGCAGCGCAGTCATACGCTCCCTACCGGGACACTGGCTAATAGGTACCCACGCAAATAGACTGGGCGCCCCATACAACGACTTTTGCCGAAGCTGCAGGAGACGAGATCTCAGCAGAAGAAGGCTACAACACTTGGGCTCGCCCTTCATAGTAGATATTTCGGTAATGTCCACCATATGTCCCAGAAAGATAGCTAACTTCATAAGAGCTGCAGGCTGGGATAACTGTTGACAGTTAGGTCTCACGATGCGAAAATGGGAGAGATTCCCTGCGGTATAACAATCCCAGTGAGCCTGGCAGCCTCTATCACCTAACCTATCCTAACCTAACCTAACATAACATTAATTTTTATATACATATAGAACATTTGTACATATAAGTTCATATTCATTCATATATGTATGTACATACATATGTATGTATCTATGTCTGTTACAATTTTTATACCCGGTACTCGAAGAATATAGGGGTATATTAGATTTGTGGGGATAACGGTTGTGTGTAACGCCCAGAAGGAGGCGTTTCCGACCCCATAAAGTATATATATTCTTGATCAGCATCAATAGCCGAGTCGATATAGCCATGTCTGTCTGTCCGTCCGTCCGTCCGTCTTCATTAGCGCCTATATCTCAGAGACTGTTAAAGCTAAGGCAACCAAATTTTGTATCCAGCCTCCTGTGTTATCACACTACTCAAAGTGTATTTCAAAATTTCGCCCCGCCCCCTTCCGCCCCCACAAAGAACGAAAGTCTGTGGCACACACAATTTTGAAGATACAGGAAAACTAAAAACGCAGAATCATAGAGAATGACTATTTCTATCAGAGTGTTGAATCTGGATCAGATCGGATCATTATTATAGCTACAATGAAGAAAACCATTTCGAAAGTTATCGTTCCCTCTCGCTCTCTCTCACACACGACCCGGTCTGTTTTGCCTATTCGTTTAAATGAGCGCCTAGTTCTCAGAGACTATAAGAGCTAGAGTAACCAAACTTTCTATCCAAACTTCTGTGATATCAATTCAGCACAAGTGTATTTAAAAATACACATTGCCACGCCCCTTTCCGGCCCCACAATGGACGAAAATCTGCAGAATCCACAATTTTTAAGATAAAAGAAAACCAAAAACGCAGAATCATGGAAAATTACCATATCTACCAGATTGTCGAATATGGATCAGGTCGGAACAATATTATGGCCAGAAGAAACAAATTAAATTTCAGTGGCTACGCAACGCCTGCCAAGCGCTGACTCATGCCCTCTCTCTCTCTCTTTTTCTCGTAAACACTTGTACGTCTCAAATATGTAGTTATACATGTCATGTAGAAATGTAGGCGCAGATATATGTACAAAGCATATGTAAACAAAAATGGAAACATGTATAAAAATTCCAAAAAATTCATTTTTTTAATTTAAATATTATTTTCGTCCCTTTTGCGAACACATAATAAATTGCATAAATCGTAAGCTCATATACATATGTATGTATATACTGACTGAGTACCGGGGATAAGGTAGAGCCGCGGCCTTTGCCGCGGCTCACAACGTTCCCCCTCGTATTTTAATGATTTTAAGAAAAAATATGAGAAGTTGGTCGATCGGTATGATGCTCCAATAAAATGAATAAAAACGCCATAAACTATGTAGAACTACGATCTACGACCCCTCTTCATAGCAAAATACTGATTCGTCAGAGCAAGAAGGATCCCTTAAAGTCTGCTACAGAGTTTAAAGAAGAGCTTAACATAAATGCGACGAAAAACAGATCGCACATATCTTAGGCAACATTACAAAAATGCTTGCAGCCCAAGAAAGGTACCAATTTTAAACGCGACTTACATATGTACAGTGGCTCAAAGCCAAAACCATGCAGTGTCAAATAAAAAGTTTAAGGTGGTACAGATTTTAAACTAGAGGAAAAACTAAAAATGTTTAAACGCCAATTTGTTGTATGTTTTATCACATTTAAAAAGGTAACTTTATTTGCTGATTAAATATTGCTCAGTTTAAAAAAAAAAATAAAAACTTAAAATATATCTTAAATACAAGTCTGAGCTAAAACCATGCAGCCACAAACGAGTTTAATATTAGTTTAATAAAAGGTTTAACAGGTATTTTAATACTTAGTATGTAATCCCTTAACCTTTATTACGGCTTTTAACCTACTATTCATGGAAGAGACCAGCTTCCGAGTGGTTTCCGAGCTTATTTTGCTCCATTCCTCCAGCAGAGCTTTTTTAAGGTCCTTTTTGCTAGAAGTCCTGTGATTCTGGGTGTTTTTCTCCAGCGCAGCCCACAAATTTTGAATTAAATTTAAGTCTGGAGACTGGGCTGGGGGAATCAACAAGTGGGGGCAGTTCCAGATAAGCCAGGACTGTCCTATTCCGGACGAATGTTTCGGGTCATTATCCTGGTAGAACCGGAAATCAAGTCGGATTCCTTGTTTCTGGAAGCTTTAATGCAAGTTATCGTTCCCAAAACGTACCCAACAGGTGAATGTCAAAATGGGGAAGGAGTGCAGTGTGGAAACTGTGCGCCGGGTTCTGCGCAACCATGACTTCAATGCCCGAGTACCCCGAAAGAAACCCTTTATAAGCCCGAAAAACAAAGGGACAAGGTTGGCGATCGCAAAAACCAACTTTTACAAGGATTTGGTGTTCTGGAATACCGTAATTTGTGCTCATGATATCAAATTCAACCTTTTTGGGTCGGACGGAAGGAATTTTGTGTGGCGACAGCCCAATACTGAGCTGGATCCCAAACATGTAAAAGCGACAGTCAAGCACGGCGGAGGAAGTGTCATGGTATGGGTATGAACAGTCCGCAGCCGGCGTCGGAAACTTGGCGTTTATTGACTCTACGATGGATAAGCTCACGTACTTCAATATTCTCAAAGAAAATGTGCACCAAAGCTCCGAGAAACTAGGAATCCGACTTGATTTCCGGTGCTCTACCAGAATAATGACCCGAAACATTCGTCCGGAATAGTACAGTCCTGGCTTATCTGGAACTGTCCCCACTTGATGATTCCCCCAGCACAGTCTCCAGACTTAAATGTTATTCAAAATTTGTGGGCTGCGCTGGAGAAAAACATCCAGAATCCCAGGATTTCTAGCAAAAAGGACCTTAAAAAAGCTCTGCTGGAGGAATGGAACAAAATAAGCTCGGAAAGCACTCGGAAGCTGGTCTCTTGCATGAATAGTAGGTTAAAAGCCGTAATAAAGGTTAAGGGATTGCATACTAAGTATTAAAATACCTGTTTAACCTTTTATTAGACTAATATTAAACTCGTTTGTGGCTGCATCGTTCGAGCTCGGACTTGTATTTAAGATATATTTTAAGTTTTTATTTTTTTTTTTAAACTGAGCAATATTTAATCAGCAAATAAAGTTCCTTTTTTAAATGTGATAAAACATACAACAAATTGGCGTTTAAACATTTTTAGTTTTTCCTCTAGTTTAAAATCTGTACCACCTTAAACTTTTTATTTGACACTGCATCGTTTTCGCCCTGAGCCACTGTACATATATTGTACATATGTACATACAATGTGTGTACATACTTATGTTCAATAAAACAAAAACCACTCTACTCTTTAATCATAGATGCTTTTTCTTTTCCAAAATTTCCATCACCCATTTCCTTGGGTCACAATTTATTTGTGTTATTAAACGTACAATAAACTCACCACTCGGCTAGGCCACGCCCATTACGGCCACCAAGCAATGGGTACAAGGCCCCAGACATGCGACAGAAAGACTGTATGCACGCGACAGGGGTGTCGGTGTCCCTATGGCTATCCCTGTCTGGCGCGCAGCAATAGACGACACTCCCACCCCAGGCCGCCCCCGGACAGCCAGCGCTCCCATCAACGTCCCGTCGGCATTTTGTAAGAGAAGTTAAAAAGGGGCACGGCACCGCAACGTCTATGAATTGCTTAAACCGAAACAAAATGGAGAACTTTAATCAGTTATCGCAAACGAGCATGCCGGAAAGTTATACTTTTATGATACATACATACATATGTACGTTCTGATACACTGATTTTCACTCGCTCAGACATAAATATCTTTTGCGGAGACGAGCTAGGACCTATTTCAGAAACACATTTATTTAAATATGTTTGATTCGTATTTAATGAACTACGGAACCTAAAAATACATAATTTTAATTATTATAGATTCTGGAAAATATAAAAATGTTCATACATATGTATATGTGTTTATGTATATTGTCAGCAGTACTACATATAACACTACTCGACAAAATTCAACTTTTTTTTCCGCTGTCTCCAAAAATGACTTTTTCTGATTGATTTGGAGATTTAACATTTTTTAAAGAATTATGGTTTTTTTTCCAGGTTTAGTTTTTTTTAAAAGAATTTTTTAAAAATTTGGTATTTTTTGTCATAGGTAGTGCTTCTATTTTTCACATAACTTAAGTTTCCTACAACTGGTTGTATTGAACTTTGCAGTTAAAACGAGGGGGAACGTTGTGAGCCGCGGCCTGTGCCGCGGAACAACAATCCTCTACTTTATACCCGGTACTCAGTCAGTATATATGTACATATAAACATATATGAGCTTACGATTTATGCAATTTATTATACATATGTTCGCAAAAGGGACGAATTAAATTTTGGGCAAAAAATAATTTTTCAAAAAATGAAGTCAAACGATTTTTGGAATTTTTATACATGTTTCCATTTTTGTTTACATATGATTTTTACATCTGCTTCTACATTTCTACATGTATAACTACATATTTGAGACGTACAAGTGTTTGCGACAGCGAGAGAGGGAATAAGTAAGCGCTTGGCAGGCGTTGCGTAGCCACTGAAATTTAATTTGTTTCTTCTGGCCATAATATTGATCCGACCTGATCCAGATTCGGCAATCTGATAGAAATGGTCATTCTCTATGATTCTGCGTTTTTAGTTTTCTCGTATCTTCAAAATTGTGTATGCCACAGACTTTCGTCCTTTGTGAGGGCGGAGGGGGGCGTTTTGAAATACACTTGGAGTAGTGTGATAACACAGAAGACTGAATACAAAACTTGGTTACTCTAGCTTTAATAGTCTCTGAGATATAGGCGCTAATGAAGACGGACGGACAGACGGACAGACAGACATGTCTATATCGACTCGGCTATTGATGCTGATCAATAATATATATACTTTATGGGGTCGGAAACGCCTCCTTCTGGGCGTTACACACAACCGTTATCCCCACAAATCTAATATACCCCTATACTCTTCGAGTACCGGGTATAAAAAACCAAATTTCCCGTGTTCCCACAAATAAAGCACGACATCAGAAACCAAGAGTAGAAAATGGCCAGCATTAAAAAAATGAGCAGAGGAAGACCGAAGATAGAAACAACAATCAATTGGATGAGACTATTTAGGTGAGTTTTGGCAGTTTATTTTTTAATGAAGATCTTGTGCTGTGTTCAATGGTTGTTGTTTATGTACATATGTACATATCTATTAGCTTAATAGCTATTAGATTTATTTCAAATATAGATATGATAGTGTTTAGGGGTACTTTATGAAAATACTCCTTTATCATGTTGCGTGTAAAGCTAGCTATCAAATTTACTTTGATTTGCTAGAGTTGATGTTCGAGTTGGCCTTGGAGAAGATCCGTATCTCCTCATCAACGACATCCAGCTCCTTTTCGATCTCAGCCTTGCGGCTGCGCACCCGCATAGTCTGTGAGGTGATGGGCATGTGATTTAGTTCGTTGATGAGAACATCATAGCGCTTCTTTGCGCTGTTCAAACGCCCAACACGATCCTGCTCCGTTTCTAGACTTTGACCGGCAAGCTCTATGGCAAGCTCCTTGGCCGCGACCTTTTCACGCTTCTCCTTCTCCAGATACCGTGGCAGACGCAATTCGTCGCGTGCTCCCAGCTTATGCTCACGACGTTTGGATGCAATGGACGTGGTGCCAGCATTCGATGCCACTGAAAAGCGGCTGCGGGCACTGAGCACAGCCTCCTCATCCGAACCAACTTCAGTTTCCAGATCATTTTCGGGCAAAGGCAGATCCTCATCGTCATAGCTGTTGACGTACTTATTGGGTGGCCCATCCAGCATAGATGCACTATCAAAACTGCATCTAAACAAAAAAATATAAAAAAAAAAACATGAAGATATCTGTTGCTTTTGCTTTGTTTTCTTACTTTTGTAGGGCATTTGTTAGATAGAGTTCATCTGTAATATCCTCCGTCTGAATGCCAATGTTAGTGGAGCTGCGTCGGATGCCGCAAGATTTACAGCGTTCCGAATATTTATCCGGCGACTGTACCAAATCTTTGCGTGGATCAGACAAGACAGGGTTACGCTTTTCAAAGCTCTTTTCAAAACGTTGGCCAGACTCTGGAACGCCCACACCCAACTGGAGATGCGAACGCGATTTGTTGCGGTTGCGTGTCAAACTGCTCTCCCGTGTGTTTTCTCTTGATACCGATACCGGGGGGGGTCTGACTGCCTTCGATTCCAGTACTTCGGAGTCCGAGCGGCGCATGGGTGTCGGCATCCATTTGGGACGCAGAGGCTGCTTCGCCGCTAGTTTCTCAGTGGTCGACTTCTCCAGCGAGCGCAAGCTAACTTTGTTCTCATTGAGGAAATTGCGGCCCTGAGTAGATCGCGGCGCGGAAAACATACCTCTCATCGTGGGGCGATTGGATGTGTTCGACATATTGCGACGACTGTATAAGTAATACTAAGTGCACACCAAAAAATATTTATGTTATTAGGAAAAATTTTGTTTAGTTTGCTGTTCGTCGTCGTTGACTGACTGACTGTTTTGAGTTTCTAATTTACGATGACAACTATCGAAGTGTTATCTGTTTTTAGTAACGCAACGTCTAGTTACTATTTGGCTTAATTTTTTGTTATTTGACTGAATACACTAGTCGACACGACTTTTCCGCTGTCGCCAAAAATGACTTTTTCTGATAGATTTGGATGTATAAAAATTTTTAAGGAATGTTTTTTTTTTTTCATGGAGTAGTTTTTTTTTAAAGAATTTTTAAAAAAATTTGTATTTTTTGTCATAGGTAGTGGTTTTATTTTTTACATAAGTTAAGTTTCCTACAACTGGTTGTATTGAACTTTGCAGTTAAAAAACGTTGACAAATTCAGCTATAAATCCGCCTCAGACACTTTGTAGCTGCAACTTAACGTCTGGAAGATATTAAGCTTCCAAATTTAAATTTTATAATTTTTTTTCGGTATTTTTCCCCGAGATTTTGACTTTAAAAGCTCAGGAAAAGTAGAAAAAAAAATATTTTAATGCCTTGATTTTTGGTTTTAGATAGACACATTAATTAGGCGTCGTTTAAGGTATCGTTTATAAAAATATAAAAATAAACGGCTAAGTTACACCCGTTTGACCAAATTTTCATATGCCGAATTTCGCCGATAAATTCCGTTAGCCGACGTATAACCGTTTTTTTTTCCTACAAAAATACCAAAAATCTGTGTTTGTAACAGTTTTTAACGGTAAAATGGCATTTGAAATAGTGCCAAACGGCATATGAAGTTTTATATATTTATATTATATTTTTATGAGCGATACCTTAAACGACGCCTAATTAATGTGTCTATCTAAAACCATAAATCAAGGCATTCAAATAATTTTTTTTCGACTTTTCCTGAGCTTTCAAAGTCAACATTTCGGGAAAAAAATACCGAAAAAAATTATGAAATTTCAATTTGGAAGTTTAATATCTTCCAGACGTTAAGTTGCAGCTACAAAGTGTCTGAGTCGGATTTATAGCTGAATTTGTCAACGTTTTTTAACTGCAAAGTTCAATACAACCAGTTTTAGGAAACTTAAGTTATGTGAAAAATAGAAGCACTACCTATGACAAAAAATACCAAATTTTTTAAAAATTCTTTAAAAAAAAACTACTCCAAAAAAAAAACCATAATTCTTTAAAAAAATTTAAATCTCCAAATCTATCAGAAAAAGTCATTTTTGGCCACAGCGGAAAAAAAAAGTTTAATTTAGTCGAGTAGTGATATAGGCTACTTAATCCATACTATGCACAAATATAATACAATTTGACTTTTTCATTCGTTTTTTTATACCCTGTACTCGAAGAGCATGGGTGTATATTATATTTGTGATGCAAGTGGATGTGAGTAACACCCAGAAGGACGCGTTACCAACCCCATAAAGTATATACATACATATGTTCTTGATCAGCATTAATAGTCGAGTCGATATAGCCATGTCTGTCTGTCCGTTCGTCTGTCCTTCCGTCTTCTTTCACGCCTAGTTCTCACAGTCTAAAGGAGCTAGAGAAATCAAATTTTGTATCCAGATATATTAATATCACATTTTTTCAAGTGTAATTTAAAATTGCGCCCCGCCCCATTCCGCCACCACAAACGACAAAAATCTGTGGCATCCACAATTTTTAAGATACGAGAAAACCAAAAACGCAGAATCATGGAAAATTATTGTATCTACTGCCGAATCTGGATCAGATCGGATTATAATTATAGCCAGAAGGAACAAATTAAATTCCAGTGGCTACGCAAGCGCTTACTCATTCCCTCTCTCTCTCTCTCGCACCCACTTCCACGAGCCGTATATATAGATATTTATGTAGATGTAGAAATGTAGAAGGCAGAGGTCAAGATCATATGTAAACCAAAATGGAAACAGATAACATCTAATATATAAAAATCTGCCAAAGAGTTCGATTTAATTTTTTGAAATTTTCTTTTTTGTCCAAAATTTGGTTTGTCCTCTTTGCGAAAACAACGTTCTCCCTCGTTTATATTTTGTTTAGTAGTCATTAGAAAACAGTTTAAAGCGGAACTTTTTTTTTAAATTTTGAAATCTAAAAAAAATTAATTGCAAATTAAAAAAAAATGTATATAAAAAACGTAGGAAAAAAACGAAGACGATATCTTTTTCACTTTCGACGCTTTTAGTTGATATAAGCTGGATAGGCCGTTTGGCCACTGCGCGGCCCTCTCTAATGAGTATGGCAAAAATCTCTGCTGCTGCGCTGCCGCTCACAGACAGTATAAAAAAGGATCAATCCTTCGTGTGACTTCGGAAATGCGACTTCGGCTCTTGGTATCTCGCTTATTCCAGTGTAAAGAAATAAACCGATTTCGCCCGCAGGCATGTTCGAGTTTTTGCTATACACAGCAGCGCTCTGCAGCACTGGTTTAAAACCAAAAACTCTTAGAAAACGCTATTTTTAGAAAATAAATGAACAATGTTTAATGCGTGTGTCCATGTTATTTTGCCATATCGAAAAAAAAATATTATTAATATCTTCACCACTACTCATAGGTTTTTTACTTTTACATTAAGGAGTGCAAATATGGAAAAATCCAAAAAAATTAAAATCACTGCAAAATAACTGAAAATAGTTATTTTATAGACCTTTTTCTAAAACAAAACCAAGTGTCCTTATTATTTTTCACACCACTGTATGTACTGACTGGATACACGGTATAAAGTAGAGCCGCGACCTTTGCCGCTCCTCCTCGTTTTTTTTGAATATTTTGTCGTACAAACGCAACAAAAAGCCAGTTTGGAAATGCCCATATGTACTACTTCGATTTTCAGACTTTCTAAAAAATTTTAAATATACATACATTATACATATGTATTTATATAGTTTTTAAACTACTTAGAATACATAGTTAAAGAGCCCATGTCATGATCAATCGAGTATTGATACTTACAGCTATTTAAGACATGGTCAAACTACTTTATTATGTATTTTTAAGGAGCTTATTTTAATTTGTTGGTTTCTATAAACTTTGAATTTATGCTCATTTTGAGACTTCCTTTCTTTTTTTTTACACCAAAGAATGTTAGTCTGGAACTAGACCTTATCTTCATATTTTATACATATTTGCATTATACAAATTTTCACTACATGTACGTACTCTTGGGGTTAACCCCGTGTCACTCTTTCTGGACCTCATCCGCACCCTTAGAGAGCTTAGGGGTTGCAATTCGGTGCAATAATCCAGGATTTTTAGGCAAAATGGTGGCAAAGGGTGTGCCTGTGCTTATTCTTCGGGTTCCGCTGGAAGGTCACATGTCAAAGTTCAATCCAAGGGGATGTGGTACAGTTCGTTCCACTTACATGGGTCTACCGGCTCTATGCTGAAGAAATACATATGAGTATTTTTTTGTTGTGGTATGAAATTAAATATGTAATTACCTAATTCTATGTTTAAGATAACACCCGTAAATGTTGTTGTTCTTAATTTCGTAACACATTTATACAGGTTTATGATGAAATTATTTTGCAACTGCAGAAATATTTATAAAAACACACCGAAATAAATATGTACATACACATACATCCATATCTAAGGAGATTTGTAATAATACTGTAAAATCCGTTTTTCTCCCAAGAGACTTATGAAAATTTGGGAAAGGGACTCTTATCGATTCTCCTAGGCTAAACGAATAAGGGTAGCGCGAATCGTTTCTCTACCCAAAAAAAGGACTCTGACAAGGATACCGTGTGTGTGCCCAGGAAAGGGATTGTAGAGAGGTGGCAGGGTTCCAGGGGTGGGTAACACATAAGAACTGCGGGAGAAGGAGAACATAATAATAACATAATCAAGGAAAACTACAGAAGATACCCTGTCGGTTTTATGGGGTGGGATCTGATCAGCGATCCATTGCCGTTGCCTGGCCACGCCTCAGAGCTATAAACTTGCTGCGCCGCTGCCGCTGCCGTAGTCGTCGTCGTAGTCACGAGTCGACTGCAGGATTTGGAAGCAATAATTTCAAGGTTCATTTGGAAAATGGTGTAGGAACATGACGGGCACGCGTGTGTGTATGTGTGTAATCCAACTATTAACAGTGGGACAGAGACAGAGAGACTGTAAGGCAGAGAGCGAGAAGGAAGTATACATACATAGGTGCGAGCAAAGCACGCGCAAAGAAATTTACGCTCATTATACATTTGTCATTTTACGAAATGCAAAGAGCAGTCGAACACACACGCGTACACAAATACCCATGCCCACACACATGTTTAAGACGCAGCGCACAATCGTTCGCTCGCTCACACTTCCGACCCCCCCAATAACAAAACCCAACAACAATTGTGTCCCAACGAGTATATGGCAATTAATTTAAACGAAAATTAGAGGAATGGGAAACGGCGTAGAGCGCATGCTCTGCGGGTCTGCTTTTTATGCGGTTGAATGCCAGGGTGGAAGAAGAAGCAAAGAAGAGAAATAATAAAACACGAAAAAACTTCAAGTGGAGCCAAAAAATCCACAAGCACACAAACACACGACTGTCTCTTAGCAAAGCTGAGAGCGAGAGAGCATTAATGCAAATATAAGCAGGACGGGGTAGGGGGAGGAGGAGGAGGAGAGAGATAGAGATAGAGTGAGAGAGAGTCTGTGGGGAGACGGCAGCAGAACCTAGCAAGCGTAAAAATAATATGGCGGCGGCTGAGAATCGGGGAAAAAAAAGCAACGGTCTGGCTGATGTTGATCAGCCAACGCGTCACAGCCAGCGGTGGCCGAACGACAGCAACAAAAGAAAAGCAAAAGCAAAAACAACGACATCGGCAATCATCAACGGAAAACGATGAACGCAGAGGGGGAACGCAAGAGCCCACAGCAAAGCACACATACAAATGCAATGCACATGGCACACAAAGAGGTTACAAAATGAAAAATGGAATGCCAAAGACAGCCACAGTGGGACACGAGGGGTTGGCACGAAGTAAAACAGATAAGTCGACTGAGATTTCATTTCGAAAAATATATATATGCATATGGTGGGTGATTATCTGGTTCTGATATCTTGCCCCCTAGATATAAATAATATGATTATTTGCTTACATGGAATTTGATATACTAAACAACTAACGATTACTACACATATACATATGTGTATTTAGTGACGGATTTTTTCTGTAATTGCCACACTGTGCGTACGCTAAGGACAACCGCAACGTTTGTTCGCAGAACAAAAATATGCAATCCAATAATAGTCGAACACACGCCACTGTGCGAACGAGGGAGCAAGCAAAAAACATTTCACTCTGGTCTCTGCTGCGCATACGCTACCCTCGCCCCGTCTCTCCGGCTGTGATCGACAAGCAGAGCTAATAATAAAATAAAGCTAAAGCCGAACGGAACGACCGAAAGTGTGGAATGGGAAGGGAAGTGGAGGGTCGCAGCATACCAGGGGAAGTCAGGTAGGCCGTTGAGCCACAGTCACGATGGTGGTGGTGGTGGTGACAAATGCGAAATGAAAAAAGAAGATGAAGTATAGCAGGCAAGCCAGCAACAAGCAACAATCGGAGGCAGACGACAGGGTAGACATTCGAGTGTACAGACACAGAAAACTGGATTCGGTTGTGGATGATGATGAGAATTCGTCGGGGTGGTTGAGAGCGCGCACACAGATATAACCAGCACACATGTACGCCAGCTGTAGCCTCGTTTTCCTGCGTCAGTGTGTATCTGTGTGGTGTCGGTCGTCGTTTGTTTCTTTCCAACCCCAAACCAGGCGATAGCGATAGCGAGCACAGGCCATCGCAGTCACACTTTGTGTTCGATTGCGTTGCTTGTACTGCCATTCCACTCGCACCCGCGATTTTCAGTATAGAGAAAAGTTATCTCTGTGTTGCATGGGTGTGAGAGAAAACTGGTTTCGCATGCCCCAGCTGCCTGCGTCGCGCCGCCGGCGCCGCACTCATCCACACCAACACCAACACATGCGCACTTCATTTTGTTTCGCAGCGCTGCCTCTGCTGCTGCTGCTGCTGCCGCTTCTGCTGCTACCGTGTGTTCCCGCTATCGTCTGCGCGCGTCTCAGTCCTAAAATCTACTTGGCAGCGTTCGGTATTCGGTATTTGGTCTGTGCCTCGACCCCGCGCGCAATCACGGGAATACGAATACGCTGTTGCTGTATGCTGTTCTATTTATTGTACATAAAAGATACTTTTTTTAATTGTTTATAATGCAACGCAGAACTGGTGTCTGGCTAAGAAGAAGTGAATGCTAAGGCAAAAAAACAAAAGAAAATCCATGATGTCGCGAATCAAATGTGTGTGCAGGCGTCGCGTCGCTGTCGACGTATACAGACGGGAAAGCGTATTGTGAGAGTGTAGCCGCGGAGTCGGAGTCATCAAAAACCCTGAGCTGCTGTCGCGTTTTATGTAAGATCGCGTGCACAGGTGCCACTAACAAACAACACAACAAATTGAATACACTGAAAAAAAGCGCAGCATTCAACGAGACGTCAACGTCGCCGCCGACATTGCAGTGAGAGTGAGTGGGAGCGGGAGCTACGTTTATACTGTCCACACAAATGCAGCACTCAACGTTGCTGGACTTGGCTATGTGTACACTTCTTTGTTGCTTGTGTTCTACGTTCGTTTATTTGTTGTTTTGACTGTGCATATGTTTTATGTTTATTGGCTACCACTGTGTATGTGTATGTGTGTTTTGTGTTTGTTTAGTGTTGAAAATCAAACTAAAAGTTGAAGAAACTTAACAAAAAGGCCACGGCAATATGCTATTATTAACAAAAAAAAGGCACAACCGTAGCCGCCGCTGCCGCACACAACAGAACGCTGCTGCCTCTGCCGTCGTCGCCGCCGTCGCATGCATAACTTTAATTTTTTAAATATATTGTTTTTATTTTGAATAATGGATCGTCGTGCATTGAAGTTTATGCAGAAAAGGTATTATTTTTTATTATTTCGTTTTTTTTTTGGTTTGCTTTCTTTTCATTAGTAAATGAATTGCATTTTGTTTCGGTTTTCCGCAGCTGCAGCGCCGTGGCGGCGCAGTAGCAGCGGTGTATGCACATATCTTTATTTGTAACGTTGTTTGTGTACAATTCTTACCTTATATTTGTTTGTTTGCTTGTGCGCTCTTTTTGATATTAGAAATACCACTAAAACAACAAAAAAATGATACATATGTATGTAGATGAGTGCACATAATACATATATAATTTTGTGGACAAACCAGACGATGCAGGGATGTGTGTGACTAGTGTGACCCTCCCTTACATGTAGATGTATTTTTCCCCGCTGTGTGGACACTTTTTTATTGTAAATTTATTGATTAAATATTGCTTGGGGATTCATCCCATCACTATCACTGAAATCGCTTTTGAACACTGCCCCGGGACTGCGGGCCACAAATTCGCATGTTCCCAAACGAGTTTTAGTCCTCCCTCTCTATTGTTGTCAACGAATTTCGCAATGCATGCTCCTGCTTCTGTGTATGCGTGCGTCTGCTCGTGGTGGTTGATTCTCTTTTTTGCTCTTTGCCACAGTCAATATTGAAAAGCAAAAGTTCTAAGTCAAAGGTAGTTTTTGTTTTGTTTTTTGTATGGCTGAAGCCGAAACTGCAGGGGGCAACTCTACTCTGCCTACTCTCTCCCGCTCCGACTCTGTCCCAGAAAATGCGCTCTCATGGTTCTCGCAATTCCACCGCCATACGATTAAGTGTGTGCTATGTTTGAATGTGTGTTTGTGTGTACAAGTGGAGACGCCATCGGTTCCCGCTCACTATCCCGCTCGCTCGCATCCATTCTCTTATTTGGATGGCAAAACCCGTTTTGTATCAATCAATATGTTGTCATGTAGTGTTCCCGACACTGTCTTATGTTCTCCCCCGCCATGTCTGCACTGCGCTCCTCTTATCATCGTTGCACGCATGATTTACCCCTGCGCCCTGCACTGACTCTCTGGCCCTGAACCTAACTTTAAGGTTTTTTACTTTATTTTGTGCTCTCTCTCTTCCTCCTTGGGCCTCCTCCTCCCCGGCGCATGCTCTAATAATTTGTATTGTTGTTTTCCCCGCATGTCTATCATACCTTCTTGAAAATCATTATCCGGCGGCTGGGTTGGTGATGGGAGTACAAAATAGAATAGAATAGAATAGAATTGATGATGTCCCTGGACTTGTAGAGTTTCCTCCAGACTGCCATACACTCGAACATTGTACCCACACAAACCAGTCTTTACCCTCTATTACCGGTTAAGATGCTGCAACCTCGTCCCCTGTCTTGTACGGTGTCTGGTCAGATTCAAATTTTCTGTACAGGGTGGGAGTTTGGTGCGGTGGGGTGTGGTGTGGTGGGGTTTTGGTACACACATACACATACAAACACCCTGAAAAGTAAAGAATGAATCCACCCTAATAGACCACTGCCACCCGCCCAAACTAAAATGCAGGGTCGGTTTTTTTTTTTTTTTTTGTAGATTCCCGCCCTTCCTTCCCTTATATGGTTCTCTCTAAAATAGCAAGAGGGTTAGCGCGGGGTAGCGAGTTTGGATCAGCATCTTTTATAGAAACTCCAGCAATTTGTTTCTCCCAACCATGAGCCCGTGGTAGCAACTGTTTGCATTTTTGGTTGACTGATAGAAGGTCCTTGATCTCGCGCCTCCATACGAGGTAACATCAGTTTCGGTCTAAGTCTTGGTTCTACGCTGGGCATATCCAGATGTCGTCAGCTGTCTTTCCCGTTTGCTATTTTGTCAGACACGAACCGAGCGGCTGTGCACTTTCTCACATTCTCACATAGCAACACTTCAAAAAGCGGGAAGCCATAGATAAGGATCGATTGCACTTGCCTTAGCTAACCCTTAGCTCTATTCAAAGGACATACATACATATGTACATATGTGGTACTTCTTTATCTCTTTCTCTGTTTGCCATGGGAAAATCCTTTTTGCATGTTGGCAATTTTCATTGTATATAAAAGAAGGGTGGGGTGTGGAAAGCTAGAAATAGCGATAAACTGTGTAGGTCCCGAAAGAAGAACATTATTATTTATGGATTTTACAAAATTTCATTCCATGTCAAGATCTATTACACGTGCCTCAAGTGTAAAGCTAATTAGATCGATCTGCGGTGTCAAAAAATCCACGATTCGCGAAAAGCACGCATTTCTTTCTTGTTTCTTTTCACAAAATTTTCTGCCGTTAAGGCTTGAGCCACTCTCTCTTTGTCACTCACAGCATTCATGTTTACCTGTCCAAATGGAATGAGTGGACATGGCACCGGGCGTGAAGGAAGGAGAGGAGGGTAGGCCTGTGCTGAGTAAACAGGTGGAAGTAATCTCATGGAAGGAAAAAAGAGCTTGAATGTTGTGAGCTCTTTATTTTATACCCGATACTCAGTTGTCTTCGTCTCTTTTTTTTTATTCTCGCAACACACAAGCCGTTTTATTTTGCTCTCCTCCGACAGAGCGCGCCCACTCTACGAGGAACATTAGGTGTGATAGAGAGGAGAGTGTTTCTATTGCAATTTCATTCATTTCTTCTGGCTATAATAATGATCCGATCTGATTCAGCTTCGGCAATCTGGTAGATATGGACATTCTCAATGATTCTGACTTTTCGGCTTTCTTGTATCTTCAATTGCCAAATGCCAAAGATTTTCACCCTTTGCGGGGGCGGTAAGGGGCATGGCGAGTTTTTAGGTACACTTGTAACAGTGTGGATACAAAATTTGGTTTCTCTATATTTTATAGTCTCTGATAAATAGGCGTCAAGCAAGACGGACGGACAGACATGGCTATATCGAATATATTGTATATAGTTTATAGGGTCGGAAACGCTTACTTCTTGGTGTTACACACATTCACTTTCACCACAAATGTAATATACCCCTATACTCTTTAAGTATCCGGGTATAAAAAGAAGAATATTTTGTGGCATGGGGAAACCTGTTTTGAAACACCCTCACTCTGTTGTCCATTCTTCTTTAATGTGATCTTGCTGATGGAGTTATGCCGACGCAGCAGTCTTCCATTCCGGCTCTCCATCCAGTGCTGCCAATTTAGCTATTTTCCCACTAGATCTAGTGGGTTGCAACAAGGAAATGCGGGATAAATTGCGATATAGCGGCTAGCGGGAATTATAGCTATTTTCCAAGAAAAACTTGCTTTACTTTATATTTTTGAAACATCTGGTAACTTCGTGTATTTTTATGCTCTATGATGCCACATTTTCATACGAATAGTATTTTTAAAAAAAGTTTCAAGATGCCAATCTTTTAAAGCTCCATAGGATTTTTAATTATATTAAATTTCATATTTGTAGATACGGACTACGCCGCCAAGAAAAATGCTGCCACGATTAAAAATTACCAGCAGCATGTTTGAGAAAGATAGGGACCAATGAAACCTACATAAACCGAGATGATGAAGATGAAGTCATTGATGAAATCATCCAAAATATTGAAATAAACCAATAAACAAAAAATGTATATTCTAACAGTTTTTGTTAGCTACGAAGAAACATTTCTAGCTATTTCTAGCTTTTTTCAAAGGCTGATTTAGCGTTTTCATGCAACGAAGTGTTGGCAGCACTGTCTCCATCCCTCTTTCTCCATTTCTTTCCTTTAGCTTTTGCTCTTCGTTTGAGTGCATTGCTGAGCTGATCCTCTCTCTTTCGCGCTCTCTCATCAGAAGAGTGTGGTTTTGTTTGCTCACTCTCTGGTGGCGTTGGGGAGATGGGTGCTGCCAACCTGTTTGCATTGGATTATTGTCTGGCGGAGAAGGGACCCTAACTTGTTTGCGGACAAGACAAGACCATTAGGAACATGTGATTTAAATACGTTTCTGAATAAGAGTGTGTGTTTATTTAGGCTAAATGTTTACTAATTTCTCTCTGTTTTTGCTTCTTCTCTCTCCCTCTTTGGCCTATCCCTCAACCCCCCGCAGAGCGGACACAGAAAGCGATACAACAACAGTAACAGCACCAGGATCCTCTTTAGCACCAGCTCCAGCAGGAGGCGGCACATTACCTCTGAAGGATAACTCGAACATTCGCGAAAAGCCGTTACACAACAGTAACAATAACAACAACAATAACAATAACAACAACAGCACCCAGCACCAGGCCAGCAAGCAGCACGAGCGGCCTCTGAAGTGCCTAGAGACGCTCGCACAGAAGGCGGGAATCACCTTCGACGAGAAATACGATGTGGCCAGTCCCCCGCATCCGGGTATTGCCCAGCAGACGTCATCGACACCAACCGCAGCCACAGCCACAGCCCAAGCCAATCGCAACGGAGGAGCCAACACAGGCGCCGGAACACCTCCCACTCCACGTCGCCACGCACACACACCGAACACCCCGAACACTCCGAACCCTCCCAGCAGCACCCCACAGCACTCCCGACACAGCAGCAGCGGCAACACGATGGAGAAGTCACAGAGCCCTGCCCAACAGGTGGCGTCCGCCACGACGGTGCCCCTGCAAATCTCCCCGGAGCAGCTGCAGCAGTTCTACGCGAACAACCCGTACGCCATCCAGGTGAAGCAGGAGTTCCCCACACACACGCACACGGCCGGCACGAATACCACGGAACTAAAGCATGCGACGGGTCTGCTGGATGCCAGCCAGGCGAGCCAGCTTCAGCTTCAACAGCTCCATCAGCTGACGGCGACGGCAGCCGAAGCAGCCGGAGGAAATGGTTCAGCGGGTGGTGGGGGAGGAGGCCAGGTCGGAGGCGCACCCAGTCCGGCGAACCAGCAGGGACAACAACAACAACAGCAGCAACAGCAGCAGCATACGACGGCAATTAGTACGATGTCGCCGATGCAACTGGCGGCAGCCACCGGCGGAGTGACTGGCGACTGGTCACAGGGCCGGACGGTGCAGCTGATGCAGCCTTCGACGGGATTCATCTACCCACCCATGATGATTTCCGGCAACCTACTGCACTCCGCGGGCCTCGGTCAGCAGCCCATACAAGTTATCACCGCCGGAAAGCCGTTTCAGGGCAACACTCCACAGATGATTACCACCACCACACAGAACGCCAAGCAGATGATTGGGGGGCAGGGCGGGTTCGCCGGCGGCACCTACGCCATCCCCTCCAGCCATTCTCCGCAGACGTTGCTCATATCTCCTGTCAACGTCATCTCCCATTCGCCGCAGCAGCAGCAGAGCCTTCTTCAGTCGATGGTCGCCCAGCAACAACAGCAGCAACAGCAGCAACAACAACTCAACGCCCAGCAGCAGCAGCAGCTGACGGCGGCGGCGGCTCAGCAGGCGGTGGCCATGGCCAAGGCGGGTGTGGGAGTGGGAGCCGACACCCAAGGCAAGATGCAGGCTCAGAAGGTGGTCCAGAAGGTGACGACCACCACCAACACGGTGCAGGCAGCCTCAGCAGGCGCTGGCGGGGCACAGGCGCAGCAGCAACAGCAGCAGCAGACCACCACCCAGCAGTGCGTCCAGGTGTCGCAGTCGACAATGCCTGGCGTGGGAGTTGGAGTGGGCGTGGGCGGGCAGCTGCTGAATCCGCTGGGCGGGGCCGGCGCGGGACAGGCGCAGCAGATGCAGCTCGGTCCCTGGTTCTGGCAGAACGGTATGCAGCCCTTCGGCTCGAACTCCATCATCCTGCGTGGCCAACCGGACGGAACTCAGGGCATGTTCATCCAGCAGCAGCCCACCACGCAGACCCTCCAGACGCAGCAGAACCGTAAGTGGCGCCATATCCTAATGCAATCCGTTATCCGTGATCCACAGCTAATTCCGATTCCTTTCCTCCGCTTTCCACAGAGATCATCCAGTGCAATGTGACCCAGACACCGACTAAGCCCCGCACCCAGCTAGAAGCCCTGGCCTCCAAGCAACAGCAGCAGCAGCAGCAACAGCAGCAACAACAACAGCAGCAGCAGCAGGCGGCGGCCAATAGCCAGGCGCAGCAGCAACAGCAACAGCAGCAGCAGCAGCAACAGCAACAGCAACAGCAACAACAACAGCAACAGCAACAACAACAACAACAACAACAACAACAACAACAACAACAACAACAGCAACAGCAACAGCAGCAGCTGGCGGTAGCCACGGCCCAACTGCAGCAGCAGCAGCTGACGGCCCTGCAGCGTCCTGGAGCACCGATTATGCCCCATAACGGGACCCAGGTGCGCCCGGCCAGCTCCGTGTCCACGCAGACGGCGCAAAACCAGAATCTGCTCAAGGCCAAGATGCGGAACAAGCAGCAGCCTGTCCGACCTGCGTTGCCGGCCCTCAAGACGGAGAATGGTCAGGTGGTGGCGGTTGGTGCGGTGCAGAGCAAGGCAGTGGGCCAGCACATGGCTGCCGTCCAGCAGCAACAGGCGAACCTCCACCAGGTGGTCACCACAGCGGGAAACAAGTGAGTGGCAGAAAATGGCAGTCAGCCGGAGAGTCTACCATTTCATTCTTACGTAAATGTATTCCTTTTCAGGATGGTCGTGATGAGCACGGGCACGCCCATAACTTTGCAGAATGGCCAGACCCTGCATGCAGCAACATCGGCGGGAGTGGACAAGCAGCAGCAACAGCAGCAGCAGTTGCAGCTTATGCAGAAGCAGCAGTTCCTGCAGCAGCAAATGTTCCAACAGCAGATTGCCGCAATCCAGATCCAGCAGGCAGCAGCCCAACAGCAGCAGCAACAGCAGCAGCAACAGCAGCAGCAACAACAACAACAACAACAACAACAACAACAACAACAACAACAACAACAACAGCAACAACAACAACAACAACAGCAACAGCAACAACAACAACAACAACAACAACAGCAGCAGCAGCAGCAGGCTGTGGCCCAGGCGCAGCAGGATCAGCGGCAACAGGTGGCACAGGCTCAGGCCCAAGCTCAGGTTCAGGCTCAGCAACAGCAGCAGGCATTAGCGCAGCAGATACTGCAGGTGGCGCCAAACACCTTCATCACCTCCCACCAACAGCAGCAGCAGCAGCTCCACAACCAACTGCTGCAGCAGCAGCTCCAGCAGCAGGCGCAGGCCCAAGTGCAAGCACAGGTTCAGGCCCAGGCACACGCCCAGCAGCAACAGCAACAACAACAACAACAACAAACACAACAACAACAACAGCGAGAGCAGCAACAGCAGAACATCATCCAACAAATTGTGGTACAGCAGGCGGCTGGGGCAGGTCAACAGCAGCAGCCACAGCAGCAGCAGCAACAACAACAGCAGCAGCAGACGCAGGCGGGACAATTGCAGCTGAGCAGTGTTCCCTTCTCGGTGTCCTCGACCACGACGCCCGCAGGAATAGCGACCTCGAGTGCCCTGCAGGCCGCCCTCTCCGCCTCCGCATCCGGCGCCATCTTCCAGACGGCCAAGTCGACCAGCAGCGGCTCCTCTCTGCCCACCAGCAGCGTAGTGACTATAACCAACCACTCAACGGGTCCCCTCGTCACCAGCAGCACAATGGCAGCCAGCATCCACCAAGCCCAGTTCCAGCAGCAGCAGCAGCAACACCAACAGCAACATCAGTTAATGTCCGCCAGCATTGCAGCGGCCACACAACAGCAGCAGCAACAGCAGCAGCATCAGTCGGGACCACCCGCTTTGGCGGCTGCATCGCCCTCACCCGCCACGAACCCCATCATGGCCATGACGTCCATGATGAACGCCACGGTTGGACCTGTTACCAGCAGCGCAGTGATGCCCTCTCCTGCAACGCTCGTCGCATTCAGCGCTGCCAGTGGGGGCAGTCACCCGGCGACACCCACTAAGGAGGCGACGCTTAAGATGCCCAACCCCTCTGCCACCCTAGTGCCCATTGGGTCCCCTCTAAACAGCAGCGCCGCTGGCCAGGATCACCACCCATCGTCCGTCAACACAACTCCCAGGTCCGCTGGGAGCGCCAGTGTTACCGCGGAGCCCAGTAGCTCAACTAGCGACTCTAGGGTAAATGGAGGGGTCCCGGAGGCGTCTCACAGCACCAGCGCGACCCCCACCACTCCCACGAAGCCCACCACCAGCGCACCCACTCCAAGACAGAGTAATGTGGTGCTGCCCACGAGTAGCTGTAGCACCACCAGCAGCACCACTAGCAGCTCCTTCACCCCCACGCACAGTGAGAAGGATGAGGGCAAGGGCGGGCCGAGTACAGCCACCAGCACCACCGGCTCCACCACTTCAACGCCGTCTACGACGACAGTCAGCAACGGGATTGGGATAGCCACTCTGGCCAGAGCAGCGAGCACCACTGTGATCACTACCACTACGACGACCACTAGCAGCAGCACGACTACACCAACAACCACAACGAGTATCAGCAATGGGAACAGCAACGCGGGGGGAAAAGATCTGCCGAAAGCTATGATCAAGCCCAATGTGTTGACCCACGTCATCGACGGATTCATCATCCAGGAGGCCAACGAACCCTTCCCTGTGACGAGGCAGCGTTACGCAGACAAGGACACCAGCGACGAGCCGCCAAGTGAGTCTCTTCCCTCCCATCTTCCTGTATTCCTGATACTAATCCCTTTTCTGGTCTTCTTCCACAGAGAAAAAGAGTGCCATGCAGGAGGACGCGAAGCCATGCGGAATAGCCACCGCAACGCCAACCACAACCACAGCCCAAACAGCAGCTGCCAATGCGGCGGGTCTCCCCATAGACATGGTGGCCTGCGAGCAGTGCGGCAAGCTCGAGCACAAGGCGAAGCTCAAACGGAAGCGCTTCTGCTCCCCAGGATGCGCCAGGCAGGCGAAGACTTGCGTTGCAGGCATTGCAGCTGCAGATGCAGTTGGAGGCGGAGTGGGAGAGAGCAATGGAATGGGAATGGATATGGAAATGGGTGGCATTGTGGGAGTGGATGCCATGGCTCTTGTGGACAAACTGGACGAGGCCATGGCCGAGGAGAAGATGCAGATGCAGACGGACGCCTTGCAGGCGAAGCAGCCCGATCCGGCGTCTCTTGTGCCATTGTCGACCACTACGGAGGTGGTGTCCCTTCCTGTCCTGCCAGTCATGGCAGCCACCCCCGTTCCAGTTCCACCCCTAGTTGCAGTCGCACTAACAGTCCCCGCTCCTGTGGCCCTGCCTGCGGCTCCGTCTCCGGCTCCCAACCCACCAGCGGCAGCGGTGGCGCCACAGCCACCAGTACCAACACCAACATCCTCCTCGACCGCAGGCGAGCGTTCGCCCATTTGCAACTGGAGCGTGGAGGAGGTGGCTGACTTCATACGGAACCTTCCCGGCTGCCAAGACTATGTGGATGACTTTGTCCAACAGGAGATCGACGGCCAGGCGCTGCTGCTGCTAAAGGAGAATCACCTGGTGAATGCCATGGGGATGAAGCTGGGCCCCGCCCTCAAGATTGTGGCTAAGGTTGAGTCCATGAAGGAGGTAGTCCCGGCGCCGGGCTCTGGCGAAGCCAAGGAGGTGATGGGAGCGGGAGGAGCTCAATAATATCAATATTGGCCTGATGCTCCAGCCGATGCTGATGCCGATGCCAAGGGGATTCCCATGCCCTCCTACTCGACATCCCCACCACCATTTTTGCTCCTCCATCTCCGGCTTACGTACGGGTTGAAGCAACAGAGGGCATTGTCAGAGGGAACTGGGCTACGATCTGAAGATGTTTCTCTGCCGGTGGACGTGGAGGTGGAGCAAGAGCAGGACCGCACTGCGCTTGGTGAATCTGATTCGTCCGAGACGATGGAATCGCAGCGGATGATAACATAATAATACTAAGTTGAAAGGCTGCAATATGTATGATAGAGCGTAGACTTGGTTGCTGATTTTGGTTAGGCTATAGTTGCGGAGGCCACAGTCTTCACAGCCAGCGAATACTTGATAAAATTGTACATACAGATTTACTCGATCTAAGACTAATCATAGGCATAGGCATAATTTATTTAACAATTGTTCGTTTCTCAGAAAAGGGTATTATTACACTGTACCTAGGATTAGCTACAGATAATATTTAATATTAGCGACTAAGCCCGAAACCGAATTGAGTATTGCAATTGAACAATTAACTTTTAATAGTTAGTTTTACAACTGCATAAATTATGCTTATCTACATTTAGATAGTAAGGATCGATGAAACAGATGAACAGAGAGCAAAGACCGTAGCGATTGTCAGTCAAGACGTACACAATAATGGTAATCATGATGCTATGTCTTATTTATTTTTATTGCAGGAAAGATATAGCACATAGTATATCATGATATAGTATAACCTTGTAAACCAGAAACTTAATCTTTTAATATTTAGCTTCTTACATATGTATACATGTAATTTTCTTTAGTCGTATCCTATCTTGATCAAATATGATTCAGTTATAAAAAACGTTTTTAGGATAAGATTATTATTATATCCTTGATATGCCTGGAATTTTGATCAATTTTATAATAACCCCTGCATACAAAAATGTAAAATATATAGATGTATATAGCTACGGCTTATATATATAATTTTGTTATATGGTCGAAATTTATTTATATTCTTGAAATGTATTTGTTTTCCCAAGAAATAATGATAGTTGTAAGTTTTAACTAAAGCCCACACATAGAGTAATAATTTTAATCGTCGTATTATGACTTTGGAATGGGCATCTATGGGAAGACTGATTTTTGATAGTAGAACCTCTGAAACCCATTTTCAACTAAAACCAAAATTGCATCAAACATTGTAAATATATAATTGATAACATTATCTAAGAGCGAGAATTGTGCCCTGTAATTGGTGTAAACGGATCTGGTAGGTACTTCGCTTTAAAAAAATGGGTCTTGCAGGTTTTATTAAATATTATCTAGACTTTATGATACTTATATATATGTAATTATATCAATCTTCGCATAGATCCCTGTGGAATTGTCATTATTAAGAACTAGTCGCTTGCATTCGAAAAACAAATCAGTGAAGTGAAATTGTAAAAAACCCAAGCCATATGCATTGTTAAATTGAAAATGTACACATTTCTTTATATTTTGTATTGAAAAAACTGAAAATGATTATATACGGTTGCTGCTTCTGAGTCCTCTCTGGAGCATAACATCTTGAAACGATTTAATTATAAATTCTAGTATTTGGGTAGCTATTTTTTTTAATGCTTTTTGATAAGTATTTTTTTTGTACAAAACCCTTTTTTTTGCTCTTGCTGAATAAAATAAAAAATTGCACTACAGTAGTGTAATAAATGTGAATACGGAATCGAATGCAGTTATCTTTTGGCGGATATCTCTCTAAAGCTGTTTGTCATGAAACTAATAAAGCTGTACGCCATGGCATCAGAAATCTGTTGTTTGTTTTTACAATTTTGTTACATCACATCATCGCAAATAAATCTGCCCAAGTCAACAGCGGTCGGTCGGATTCGATTTGTAAATAAAAAAATCAGAACTAGAACAAAAAAAAAACACCAACTGGATTAAAACAAAAAAATAAAGCAAAACAACTCATATGTATATATGTATGTATGTATATTCATTTATTTCTCTGACTAACACTGCCTGCTAGTTAGTTAGTTAGCCTGTTAGCTACACCAAAGTCTACGATTACCCAGACATAGGGAACAAATTCCATTTCAAATTTGTTAAACGCTTGGGAAGTACCTTGCAAAGAATAGACAGTCTTTTGTGCAGTCGGCCCCAGTCTCTGAGAAAATATGACTCGCAATGCCCAAGAAAGTAATGCCCTGAGCAATGAAACTATTAAAGCTGATTGCTATGAAACATTGAATGCTGCCTGCCAAGAAATTATTAACGGCGGCTTTATTATAACCACAGCTGCCCACGCCTCGACACAAAAATAGGACGGTTGAGCTGAAAAAACAGATAAAAAACGGACCAATTTTTTTTTCAAAAGGACAAAAATGATGCATTTGTTCCGATTAGACTAAGCACACGCGGCTTCGTTATTCTTCTCAGATGTCGCAGCAGCAGAGAAAATGAATCGTGTGGTTTCGGCCCTATGCTCAAAAGGCTTCATTATTCTGCTCGGCAGCGCCGCGACAGCGAAAATGAATCGTGTTGCTTCGTGTCGGTTGTCTGCGCACACAAATGCACTAAAAACATCTGTGTGGCTGCGTGCCGAACCCCCCCCTGCAACAAGGTTTACTTAACGAGAGGGAACGTTGCGAGCCGCGGCTCTACTTTATACCTGGTGCTCAGTCAGAATATATGTGATCTAATGATTTATGTAATTTATTATATATTCGCAAAAGGGACGAATTAAATTTTGGCCCAAATGAAAAATTTCAAAAAATTAGGTCGAACCCTATGCTAGATTTGTATATATTAAATGTTATCTGTTTCCATTTTTGTTTACATATAATTTTTACATCAGCTTCTACATTTACATTTACTACATGTATATGTAGAACTACACATACGAGAAGTGAAAGTGTTTGCGAGAAAGAGAGGGAATGAGTAAGCGCTTGGCAGGCGTTGCGTAGCCACTGAAATTTCTTTGGTTCCATTTGTCTATAATATAGATTCGATCTGATCCAGATTCGGCAATCTGGTAGACACGGTCATTTCCCATGATTCTGCGTTTTTGCTTTTCTTTTATCTTAAAAATTGTGGATTCCACAGATTTTTGTCCTTTGTGGGGGCGGAATGGGGCGTGTCAAAATTTTGAAATACACTTGTATTGTAGTATTTTATAGAATAATTTGTTTATTAATAGATCAACAAAATACGGAACACAATGGGGACGGGCTCATCCTGAAAGAACATGGAAGATAAGTCTCTACAAGCCAAAAAACTAAACAAAAATATAATAAACTAATCCATATTATTTCGGTGGCGATGCAGTTGAAGTTACCGAACGAGCCTCAGGGATCCCCGAAACTGACATATTTACATAGTTGTAATTTTAAATAAAAGCAAAAGAAAGCGAGAGGGAACGTTGTGAGCCGCGGCCTTTGCCGCGGCTCTACTTTATACCCGGTACTCAGTCAGTATATACATACATACATGTATGAGCTTACGATTTACGCTGTTTATTATATGTTCGCAAAAGGGACGAATTAAATTTTGGGCAAAAATAATATTTCAAATAATGAAGTCAAACCATTTTTAGAATTTTTATACATGTTTCCATTTTTGTTTGCATATTCTTTTTACATCTGCTTCTACCTTTCTACGTGTATAACTACATATTGTAATATACATCTAAAAGTGTTTGCGAGAGAGAGAGAGGGAATGAGTAAGCGCTTGGAAGGCGTTGCGTAGCCACTGAAATTTAATTTGTTTCTTCTGGCCATAATATTGATCCGACCTGATCCAGATTCGGCAGTCTGGTAGATATGGTAATTTTCTATGATTGGTTTTCTTTTATCCTCAAAATTGTGGATTCCACAGATTTTCGTCCTTTGTGGGGGCGGAAGGGGGCGTGGCAAAATTTTGAAATAAACTTATACTGAATTGATATCGCAGGAGCTTGGATAGGAAGTTTGGTTGCTCTAGCTCTTATAGTCTCTGAGATCTAGGCGCCCATTTGGACGAATAGGCAAAGCAGACGGGGTCGCGTGTGAGAGAGAGCGAGAGGAAACGATGCTTTTCGAAATGGTTTTCCTCATTGTGGCTATATTAATATTCAGAGCTGATCAGAATTCAACATTCTGATAGAAATAGTTATCCTCTATGATTCTGCGTTTTTAGTTTCCTCGAATCTTTAAAATTGTGTATGCCGCAGATTTTCGTTTTTTTGTTGCTCTAGCTTTAATAGTCTCTGAGATCTAGGCGCTAATGAAGACGGACGGACAGACGGACGGACAGACAGACATGGCTATATCGACTCGGCTATTGATGCTGATCAAGAATATATGTACATATATACTTTATGGGGTCGGAAACGCTTCCTTCTGGGCGTTACACACATCCGTTATCACCACAAATCTAATATACCCCTATACTCTTCGAGTACCGGGTATAAAAAGCGCACTTTTAAACGGCTTTGTGAAAATTATTTTTTATTTTTTCATTTTTTCTACTCATACAAACTGAAAAATAAGTCAACAAATATATTTTCATAGAAACGTAAGAAGATATAAAAAGTAATTGGTAATTTCATGTATTGTCATAAATATTTTTCCACGAATTTAATACATTTTTACTAAGAAAGCATGCTTTAACATAACAAAGGTAAAGAAATGAAGAAGCTTGTAAAATATACATACAGTGACTCCCACCCCCGATGATGCAGTGTCAAATAAAAAGTTTAAGGTGCTACAGATTTTAAACAAGGGGTAAAACAAAAAATGTTTAAACGCCAATTTGTTTTATGTTTTATCAAATTTAAAAAAGGAACTTTATTTGCTGCGTAAATATTACTCCGTTTTGAAAATAAAATATAAACTTAAAATATATCTCAAATACAAGTCCCAGCTTGAAAGATGCAGCCACAAACCAGTTTAATATTAGGCGAATAAAAGGTTAAACAGGTATTTTAATACTTAGTATGTAATTCCTTAAACTTTATTACGGCTCTTAACCTACAATTCATGGAAGAGACCAGCTTCCGACTGGTTTCCGGGCTTATTTTGCTCCATTCCTGCAGCAGAGCATTTTTAAGGTCCTTTTTGCTAGAAATCCTGGGATTCTGGATGTTGTTTTCCAGCGCAGCTCACAAATTTTCAATAACATTTAAGTCTGGAGACTGTGCCGGGGGAATCATCAAGTGGGGGCAGTTCCAGATATGCTAGGACTGCACTATTCCGGACGAATGTTTCCGGTCATTATCCTTGTAGAACAGGAAATCACGTCGGATTCGTAGTTTCTGGAAGCTTTGGTGCAAGTTATCGGCCCCAAAACTTACCCAACAGGTGAAGGACGAAATGGGGAAGGAGTGCAGTGTGGAAACTGTTCGCCTGGCTCTGCGAAACCATGACTTCAATGCCCGACAACTTTGACAAGGATTTGGTGTTCTGGAATACAGGAATTTGTGCACACGAGTCCAAATTCAACCTTTTTGGGTCGGTCGAAAGAAATTTTGTGGCGACAGCCCAATACTCAGCTAGATCCCAAACATGTAAAAGCGACAGTCAATCACGGCGGATGAAGTGTCATGGTATGCGCATGTACAGTCCGCAGCCGGCGTCGGAAACTTGGCGTTTATTGACTCTACGATGGATAAGCTCACGTACCTCAATATTCTCAAAGAATATTTGCACCAAAGCTCCGAGAAACTAGGAATCCGACGTGATTTCCGGTTGTTCCAGGATAATGACCCGAAAAATTGGTCCGGAGTAGTGCAGTCCTGGCTTATCTGGAACTGCCCCACGTGATGATTCCCCCGGCCACATCTTTCAAGCTAGGACTTGTATTTAAGATATATTTAACTTTTTATTTTATTTTTAATACGAAGCAATAATTTAGCAGCAAATAAAGTTCCTTTTTTAAATGTGATAAAACATAAAACAAATTGGCGTTTAAACATTTTTTATTTTTCCTCTAGTTTAAAATCTGTAGCGCCTTCAACTTTTTATTTGACACTGTATCATCGGGGGTGGGAGTCACTGTATGTACATATAAGGCGGCCCTTAGCTTTAATTGTGTTAATATCTTCTTGCTTTCAACGTTGTCGGACAATGCGCTAACTAATTGGGTTCTTGATGTTAAATTTCATTGACCTGAAACAGACTGGGGCTTCAGAAAAATATTGTTTTTTAATTCCCGTAGAATGAATCGTTCTTGCGTGGGCGTTGCTTTGCGCTGAGCACATGATCTCGCTTTGTTACTCATGTATGTCGTTATACTTTTTAAAATTATTAATATGATAGTGCACAGGTTGACGCGACATAGAAGGCAGCGTTTATTTTTTTTTGTATTTATTCAATTTATTAACAATTATCTGCTAATAATGCTATATAAATAAGGAAGAGAACTAAAGATAAACTATAATAAAATTAAAATAATAAAATTACAGGTTAGCAGCGTTCAGGTGGTTGTAAATACTAAGTGCTATATGTTTAAGGATTAGTTCAGGGGATAAGATATGGCAAAAGGGTATTATAATTATAGCATAAAACCCAGAAAGGTTCATGCTGGGCATAGTTTGACCTAAATAAGGGTAATCTGATAGGCCTAAAAGAACGAGTAGAACGAGAGGGAACCGAAAAGTCTATCTGACTCAAGAGAGTTTGGGAGTCCACCATCCCGAGAAGGAGCTTGTGCACGAACATTACCCCATTGCATATTCTACGATCAAAGACAATATTAACACTAAGATGTGCCGCGCCATACAAAATTTTGAGCACAATTCCTGACTGGCTGGAACTTTCAAATGTTCCAGCGAGAATTAGAGAGAGACAGATAGACGGAGAGACAGAGAGCGCTTTAGTTTCACACGTTCTGTACGTGAGGCTGAGCTTTAACTGTATGTGTGCATATATTGTATGGCTGCTTGTTTGTATTGGTTGTTGACGACGCCGCTGTCGAAGAAAATACCCATTACTTTAGAATTGAATGAAGATTATGATTTTCCGATGACGCATGCCCAAAATATAAAAAATTGTATATTTTGTATATCCTTTATATGCTAATTTTGTTTAATGTACTATAAACGAATATAATGAACGAATGTAAATATATACAAACGCAAAATGTATATCAGATATATCATCAAATTATATTAATTGTCTATAGGGTTCGTCGCGTCAATAAGCAACACTCAGCAAATAAATTTGTGTCTCAAGAAATCTTCTCAAAAGTACTTTGCTGGCAATTTCGGCAGCTCAGCAAGCGTACACACACACATACGTACTTACGTTCCGTGTGTACTTGTACAAGCAAGCTCATTCTATTTTTAGATTTGCGAGCGCACTGGAGTTCGTGCGAGCGAGATAGCACTCTTTCAAAAAACAACCCTCCCTACACCACATAATTGTATGAGCGCTGGACATCTTAGTGTTTATATTGTCTTTGCTACGATGGTGTAACGAAGGTAGGTCAATAAGTTTTAGCCTAGATCGGTAAGGTGGCAGGATTCTACCAGAGTCCCAGTGTAAATTTCGAAGAGCGAAAATTAAAAATTGTTTCTGAACTGATTCGAGAATAGCTTGTTGCTCCTTATACTGTGGGCTCCACACGCAGGAACAATACTCCAATATCGGGCGCACTTACGAGATGTACAATTTTTTGGTCATATACGGGTCGTCAAACTCCTTGGACCAACGCTTGATGAATGCTAGAACACCCTTAGCTTTATTAGCTGTAACCGCTATATGACTACTAAAACACAGTTTATGATCAAATAATACTCCAAGATCATTTGAACTCGAAATTCGATTCAATACATGATTACCAAGAGAAAAAGATACATAGCAATTCATTTAGGTCCAGCTGAAGTTGTGTGTGCAAGTACCAGTCGGAGTAGGGCAGACAGATTTAAACGTCATCCGCATACATTAATGTATGAGAGAATGTTATAAATTGTATGAATGTATTGTAGAATGTCGTTCACAAATAAAATGAAAAGGAGCGGAAACAAATGACTTCCTTGTGACCAGATGTAACGTTACGGATCTCTGACAAAGCATTAGTAAATGAGATCCGTTGTGTACGATTTGAAAGATACGACGAAATCTAACTTAGAAGATTACTAGGGAAACCTAATAAGGACAGCTTCTGAATTAATAGAGTATGCTTAACCGAATCAAATGCCTTGCTAAAATCCTTAAAAATAACGTCGGTTTGCCGACGACTGAAATCCACGGTTGATTATGGAGGAAAACTCGAGCAGATTGTTGTTGACCGATGTTTAAAAAAACCATGTTTTCCCAACCATGGAAGGAGATATCAAGCTAGAACAAAGATGTTGCAATTGCCGGGTAACCAGGAACTCAAGGAGCTTAGGAATGGCAGAAAGCTTTGCAATGCCTCGGTAATTTATGTATGTTGGATCTGGAGCCTTTCTTGTGAAGCGGAGTAATGTAGGATTCATTCAAAATTACGGGGAGACAAGACTGTGCAAAATGTTTTAAAATGCAACTAGGCACTTTATCAGGACCCGCAGAAAATGAAATTTTCAAAGACTTCAAGCCATCAAGCACAACGCTTTCCTCAAAATATGGTTGAAAAATGCTATTAGAGTGAGGCAAATGGTAGGGATACGGAGTGGATGCGTTATAGATATGAGAGGAGTAAGATGACTGGAAAAAGGTTGCAAATAAGTTTGCAATGCCAGCAGCAGAAGATTCTGAATTGTTTAGATAACGAAGGGACGGAGGAAATGCATTGGACTTACGATTAGAGTTGACAAAAGAAAAGAATTTTTTAGGATCATTGCGGAAGTTTCTACTACAAGAAGAGAGGTAAAGATTGTACCACAGACTATTAGTTGAGATCGGGCGTAAGAATATTGTACAAAGACAAGCAAGGAGCCAGTTTTCTGGTACTTTTTAAAGAGTCTGGATTTCCTATTCTTCAAGTATGACAAATTCCTGGAGAACCAGGGAGGCTTGGACGATAATGGTAGAATAATCTCCGGGACATAAGTATTAAGGGCAGAGTTTAAAATTTTATAGAACGAGTTGACTGTTACGTCAATATTCGATAAAGAAAGAAGAGTGGACCAATCGACATTCGAGAGGTGAAGGTTTAAATTGTCGAAATCAGTTTTGCGAAAACACTTCATCCGGTGAGGTGTCGAGGTAATGTTAACACAACTAGAACTGGTACACTCTAAAGTTATAGATAGCGTAGGATGGTATAGGTCTTCAGGAAGTGATAGTGGGCAGACTCTGGCAACTGTACCTAGAGAAGCATCCATAACGAAAATAAGGTCGAGAAGTCTGTTCCTATTATTTTTAATAGAATAGAAAATCCGTTAGCTCATTGATAAAATCGTTATGAATACTAGGATGCTTCCTTGCTTGGTTTGCGTCGTCGCAGCACAGCCAAGAAAGAAGTGGTAAATTAAAGTCACCCATGACCACAATCTGATCAGCACAACCTAACGAAGACACAACAGAATGGATAGCAGAAAGGTGTTTTGAGTAAACTCCAGCGACTACTTCATTGCATGGCTAGGGCATCGAATAAACAAACAAATAGAACTTGCTGGGTAGCCGATGTACAGCTGCGAAAAAAATAATAGCACTAATAGGGATTCCTTTGATATTAAATGCCGATAAACCCTGCTTTAAGCATAACCCTTAATCCCTTTGTTGCCGGGGCTGTACTTTGTCGCGCTCACTGCACTTTATTTGGCAACTTAATCGCCCAACAGGCCACAATTTAACAGGAATTTCCCGTTGCCAACCCTAACCCCAACCCCCTGGGATCCCAGCCCAGCCCAGGCCGGGCTGAGCTGTCCTGTTTTATTAAATTTCATCTCATTAAGCGTTAGCAGCTGTGTTCCTTCCTGGTGTTGCTCGTACTGCCGCTCCAGGGTGATAATAATAACGCCAGAAATGCGTCAAAAATTAAGCTACCTTGTTAGCACTTTACATGGTCCTCTCCTGTGCCCTACCATTTCTGTTTTTCGCTCCATTTCTCCATGCTTATCGGTTTTTGTGGTGTACTAAAGTTTGTATTCTACTTTCCTTGGACCTCTAACGTATGATCGAGATCCTTTTCCACCAAACATAACCACTTTGGACTCATCTGACCATAGAATATTCGTCCATTGTTGGGATGTCCGATTTGCTTGAACACTGGCTAACCTCATGTGCTTAGTAATATGTGTCGCGTTTAAAAGTGGTACCTTTCTTGAGCTGCAGACTTTTATATTATGTTGGCTAAGATATGTACTTACTTTTTGATCCATCGCATTTATTTTAAGCTCTTGTTTAAGCTCGGTAGCTGACTTAAAGGGAACCTTCTTTCTCTGACGAATCCGGCCTTTGCCATGAAGAGGGGTCATAGATCGTTTTCGTCCACGTGTTTCAGCCTTTTCTTCATAGTTTAAGACGTTTTTAATAATTTTATTGGAATATCATACCAATCGACCAACTTTTCTGTAAGTTTTTCCGTTTAATATCAGTTTTTTGGTCAGATCTCTCATCTTCGCAGTGCAGTGCTTTCCACGTCCCATTGTAATGATTATTATTAACTTTTATGACAGAAACAATGAAATCTTAGTCAAAACTAATTAATACGTGCCTTTTACAAAAACAATTTCGAGAAATATAGAAGCTTCACTAAGAAAATGGCTAGTGGTGCTATTTTTTTTTTCGCCATTTTTTTTGGTATTTTTTCTTAAAATCCCAAAAAAAAAAATATATAGACAGAAATTTAAAGAACGGTAACGCAGTTTTTGTTTATGGGGAATACTAAGCAATATAAAAAAAATCAAACTTTAAAGAAATCGTAACATGATTCGCAATTTTTTCTATCACGAGCAAAATGTATAGTAGTGGTGCTATTATTTTTTTCGCAACTGTATGTATGTAGATTAGTATGTAGCTGCTGTTGGTTTTTGTTTTCTGAATTCGGGTACAACAATAATTAAATTAATGCCCGCGCGCACGTACTGACAGAAAAGGAAAGGTTTAATTTACATAGCTTATACAGGAATGATAAAGAGATCTGTTATACTTACCTGCTGCTTGGGAAAACTCACCACACGACCAGGCCACGCCCACCACGACCAAGCATTGTTCACAAGACCAGACATGCGACAGAAAGAGAGAGACATGTCATGTACAGGACAGGGCTGTCTGTACCTAAGGCTATCTCTGTCTGACGCACAAAAACAAAACGTCACACCCACCCCCGAGGCCCGGGACAGCGCGCCCATTTTTGGTGTCAACGTTCCGTCGGCATTTTGTGTGACGATTGGAGGGGGGAATTCGAAGCCACGGGAGAAGGGAAACGGAAAATGCGTGATCAAACTACGGCAACGTGACCTTGCTGGTGAGACGCGGCAAGGGCTGCGTCTCGACTTTCCTACTCGGTACCCAGTCAGTATACATATACAGTGGCTCAAAGCTGAAACTATGCAGTGTCAAATAAAAAGTTTAAGGTGGTACAGATTTTAAACTAGAGGAAAAACAAAAAATGTTTAAACGCCAATTTGTTGTATGTTTTATCACATTTAAAAAAATAACTTTATTTGCTGATTAAATATTGCTCAGTTTTAAAAATAAAATAAAAACTTAAAATATATCTCAAATACAGGTCAAAGCCAGAATGATCCATCCACAAAAAAATTAAATATTAGTCTAATAAAAGGTTAAACAGGTATTTTAATACTTAGTATGTAATCCCCTAACCTTTATTACGGCTTTTAACCTACTATTCATGGAAGAGACCAGCTTCCGAGTGCTTTCCGGGCTTATTTTGCTCCATTCCTCCAGCAGAGCTTTTTTAAGGTCCTTTTTGCTAGAAATCCTGTGATTTTGGGTGTTTTACTCCAGCGCAGCCCACAAATTTTCCAGATAAGCCAGGACTGTACTATTCCGGACGAATGTTTCGGGTCATTATCCTGGTAGAACCGGAAATCAAGTCGGATTCCTAGTTTCTGGAAGCTTGTAATAATTGTCCAAGTGTTGGATTCCTATTCATATTACATACATATGGGCACATGAAGGTTTGGTCAGACGGCTATAACATAGCCGTTTATTCATCGATTCTTGCAAACGATACACCTAATTTATGTGTCTATCTAAAACTAAAAATGATAGCCATAAAATAGTTTTTTTCAACTTTTCCTGAGTTTTTAAAGTCAAAATTTCAAGAAAAAATACCGAAAAAAATTAAGAAATTTGAATTTGTATGCTTATTATCTTCCAGACGTTAAGCTGCAGCTACAGAAAAGAAAAATACCAAATTTTTAAAAAATTCTTAAGAAAGAAAACTAATCCATAAAAAAAACCATAATTCTTTAAAAAATTGTAAATCTCAAAATCTATCAGAAAAAGTAATTTTGGGCGACAGCGGAAATAAAAAGTTCAATTTTGTTGAGTAGTGATATATGTACATATGTTCAATTACTATTGAACTACAATTATTTTTTTGTTTCAAAATTTGACTTTTTCATTATTGTCTTTAACATTTTGTTGTACAAATGTAACTCAACGGCAGAATGGATGTGCCCATATACAGAGCACTTGCATCATCAGCATAAATCTTATGTGTTCTAATATGCACGTGGATCGCGGTCGCGAGTGTCGGGTGAAACATACCAGAACTGCAGAGAGTGCAATTTCTGAGATCGTCAGTGGAACTATATCTAATAGGTTTTGTTTTTCTACACAGGGCCCTATAGCGATGCTTTTTCAATGGAGTTTGTATGCTCTTATAGTATTTTCATATGTAAATATATGTATGTACATTTGTAGTCCGCTACATACCTCTCTGGCCCATATGTAGAAGCTAACACTTGAATTTCGACAAAAATTACATTTAATTTTAAAAATGTCTTTTACCCACATACAATGTTCATAAATATAATCTTAGGAAAAATAAAAAAATCTGTGTTTGTAAGGGTAAAATGGAATTTGGAATGGTACCGAACGGAATATAGTAGGTACATATGTATATACATATAACCCAAAGTATATAACTGCAGTCAAAATAAAAGTAGTGCCTAGACAAATTTTAATTTTTCCTCAATAACAAGACTTAGGGACACTTCCCTTCATACAGCGTACTAAAGCAGATTTTTTATTCGTTAGACTGCTCTATTTACATTACACAATAAATTCTCAATTGGATTGAGATCGATTGACCGATTCGGCCGTTCCATTGACCTTACTTTATTGGCAGCGAACCACTCTTTGACAAATTTGTGGGTGTTCTTCGGATCGTCCACCTCCTGGACCCTTGTCCTGTGAGACATAAGAAAGCATCGTATCGGTCAATATCCAAATGTTTTGAACACTAGTCTAAATCTATCTTTCCGTCTTGTCCGCGGAAGGTTCGGTTAACGAATCGCGCGTTATGCAGCAGTGCCCCTCGGTCGGTTGGGCGGGAGGAAGGCTGCGTTCCTGCTTGGGTTCCGCGCGTAACAGCAATCTGCTGGTGTCGCTTGGGCCACTTGATGATGCAGTCATTGCATATCAACGTCCATATTAGATGAAAAGTACGTGTATGTACATATAGTATGTTATGTATGTATGTTAAGTAACACAACAGAAAGAATCAGTGCTTTTGGTGCATTTCGAACCTCCCCAGCTCACTTGGGCCTGTTATAGGGCCATTGTGTTATAGGGCCGCATAGGCTTGAGCCACTTTTCACTGCCTAGACCGAGTTGACCAACTTAGTGCGGTTTAAAAGCCAATCCAATCCATCCGGTGGCTTCGATGTATTTTCACAATATCCCTGATTTGGTTTCGGATAGATCGAAAATGTCCTTGAGTCCCGAGAATCCTAAGACCACGGCTTACTAGGGCCGGGCAATGTCAGAAGAAGTAAGAAGCCGACTCCTCCTCTTCGTGTGTGTCAATCTGCCAGTGTCCCCTGATGGCTCGAGTAACTGCAGAGCACTGTGCTCTGCTGATTCATTGCAGGTGCTCGAAAATTTCGTGCGTGAGAACACTGGATGGGGTTAATGACAACTCGACTTGCCCCCCACCCACACGGCCGTTTATCCATTAGTGAAGATAACGACCGCATTTGCAGCTCCTGATTCGCCCCTTTCCCAGTCTCCATAGGTGAAATGACGACCTGGAAAGGCGTCGAGAGGTGATCGACTTGAGTAATACGTCGTCTCTTGTAATTGCGGAAGTCTCGTCGAGATTGTCCAAATGTCCAAATGCGGATGGTTTCCATAGTTTGGTATCTCTCATTCTGAAAGCGAAAAGTGTTGCCACTTTTATTCTCATGAGTTCTACAGGAAGAAGGTTCAGCACGGTCTCCAGAGCGTCGGGAATAAGGTGATCTGAGTAACGACTCCAGTTTGTCCGCATAAGGTTCCGGAATTGAACTGGCGTCGATATGTAGAAGGAGAATACAGTTTCCACGTACCAGTGGTCTGAGAAGGAGTGTTTTTCAAGAACCCCCAAAAATGCTATCATCCTCTGTATCCTCCTTAAGCTTTTTAATAATAAGTAATAACAGTGGGAACCAGTGGGAACAGTGTAACCATTCTTGGTTGCAAAAAGAATATATGTACGTAGAACAAAGGGAAACGTTGTGAGCTCTACTTTATACCCGGTACTCAATCAATATTTACAAATATAAACGATTTAAGGGTGGAATTGAATTTGTACCAAAAAAAATCGCAAAAAAAATTAAGTCAAACCCTTATTTATATTATATTTCTATTTTTATAAATTAGATGTTATCTTTTTCCATTTTTGTTTACATTTATTTTTTTAAATATGTCTTCTACACTTATACATCTACATATGTATATATCTACATTTTATCTACATTTAAGGCTCGTGTGAGTGTTTGCGAGAGAGGGAGGAAATGCTTGGAAGGCGTTGCGTAGCCACTGAAATTTCACCACAAATCTTCGAGTATAACGGGTATAACAATTTTACTAAGGATATTTTGGTAAATAACTTCGCCGGTTTTGAGTTTTACTTTAGAGTTCTTATTTAATGGAATTTTATATTATAGTAAGTACATATTTATTGCTGTCTGAAATTACCGCTTTAATTAATTATAGTGCATTATAGTATTTACCACGCCCCATGATATCGATACCAAATTATTATAAAAGCTGAAGACTGTCAAAAAATGAATGTCAATTCAAGTATTATATAACACCAAAAACTTGCAAAAAATATAATATGTAGATTAAATAATGTTGAACATTTTCTGTAGAATTACTATGATTTTGACCACATCGTTATTAGCGAAAAAAAATCAAAATATGACGAAAAAAAGTACAGCAATGCTGTGCTACTTGCTGGAGTAAAAAAATCAGTTTGATTTTTGAAGTTGTTTCGGAGAAAATTAACTGTTATTTTGACCACAATTGTACATGGGTTAAGAAATATTCGATGAACATTTTAGAAAAAGCTCGCGAAATTCTCGGGTGGGTACTTATTTAAGTCAAATTTTTTTTTGAAAAATATCTAAAAAATTGATAGTTTGAAAAATCAAATTTTCTTTAGGAGTCTTTCCAACATGAACATTTTTGTTAATTTAACAATCTTAGCAATAACGGGATCCCAATCTCAAACGGGATGCACAACTCGATGAATGGGGACGTAGATAGCCCTGGTGATATCTTTATACATATATATGTATATATTATTATTTCTTTATATTCCCATATGACATCTTTATAGAATGCCTGTAATTATTAGAATCCTGCAGAAATCCCGATACATTTTCATTCCATCATCTTGTTTTTCGATACTTTAGACAATTACCCATGAAATCTGCTGCTCATTGAAATAGTATTCTACATTTTTATTGAGGTTGCATTTTTAGTTTTCAATCAACTCGGCCTTGCCCTTGACTGGCATTAGTCAATCTGGTTGACGGATTTGCAGTTGCTATAATGCATTTGACATTCTTCCATAGGATTTCGATGAGTTTAAGATTTAGTGACTGAGCTTAAGCTGGACATGACAAAAGGAGCGAGCTTTCGTGAGTGTTTCGGATCATTACCCTGCACTGTGGGAAAAATTTCAATTTTTCTAGTATTTTTCAAAGTATTAAAATTGGGAATTTTTTTTGTGTTAACATCTTAAGAAAACTTCAAACTGTAAAGTACAATTCCAAAAATGTTTTATAACATACCAATGTTAAGCCTATCCGCTGTTAAAGTCAGCTGTTGTGTAGAAAATTACGTGCTGTAATAGGCTTTTTATAGGCTTTTTACACTTGGTGCGTTACCTATCGATATCGGAGAAGACGCAGAGAAGCAGGTTTGCCGTTTCTGGGCTATCCTCAGAAAAGTTGCCATTCGTCTTGCAAGTGCAACGTCCTCCTTGCGTTTGGACTCTTGTAGGTAAACAGCAGACAATGTTCTCTCTTTTCAATTAAATAATGTATTCTTCATTGCAATAGCCACGATATGGTTCATTTTGGGAGGAAGATGTTGTGGAGAACTCCGATGCCTTTTTTAAGGAAAATTTCTGCATGGAAAGGAATACTTCAACATTCTCGTTGGACTGTTGTCCAATCTCAAAAAGAAAAAAACTCCTTTTCGACTGACAATCCCTCTGGAGAAGAGAATAGCCATAGCCCTTTATTGCCTAGGATCGCGTGCGGAATATCGCACGGGAGTCTATTTGGTGTGTCAAGGGCTTTTGTCTGCCTCATATTACTGCAGTTTTGTCGCGAGGTAGTTGCTCAACTCGCTGACAGGTATCTGCAAGCAGACTTTCTTACCCTGAGAAGATCACGGAAACAGTGAAAGGATTCAAAGACATGGGACTTGCAGCAAAAAATTAGAAATCAACTATATTGTTGAAATGCTTTTTTAAATAATAAAATTAGTTTAAACAATTTGTTCTAACCATTACATGAATTTTTACCCCTTTTTATTTTTGAATATTTGAATCTGCTGTTTTTTGTTGTTATTAGTGGTGATAGTTCCGCTGATTAGGCAGAAAAGTACGAAAATTGCTGTTATGCGCACAGAAATACCACAGAAATACCAAAACGCAGTTGCGTCGAAAAACGACGCAACTTTTTGCCATCACTAGGCCCTATGCTAAACCTATGTAAAAAAAACTGCGTTTCTGGGAAGACGCAAAGAATCAAGACGCAGCCTTAGTGTAAACGGCACCTTACACTGGGTGCGATACCTATCGATATCGGAAAAGACGCAGAGAAGCAGAAGAGGCGTTTACACTATAGCGTCTTTGCGTCTTGGAAGAGGAAGACAAATTTTGTAAACAAAGTAAAAATTGTGCGAAAATCAACGAAATATGTCGGAAAAAGAGTGGATTCTTTTAACTGCGGTGGCGCAAAGTGAGGAGAATCTTTTGAAGTGCATGGAAGCGGCTGGGTCATCCTCAGAAAAGTTGCAGTTTGTCTTGCAACTGAGACGTCCTCCTCGCGTTTGGACCCTTGTAAGAAAAGAGTAGATAATGTTCTCTTTCCAATTAAATAATGTATTCTAAATTGCAATAGCCACTATGTGGTTCATTTTGAGAAGACGGGTAAACAACTCCGACGCATTCTTCAAAGACAACTTCCGTATGAAGAGGAGTACGTTCGACATTCTAGTGGGACTGTTGCCTAATCTCCGAAAACAGGACACTGATTTTCGGCAGGGAATCCCTTTGGTGAACAGGATAGACATAGCGCTTTATTGCCTGGGATCATCTGCGGAATATCGCACAATAGGGAACTTATTCGGTGTGTCCAAAGGCATTGTGAACTCGCTGATAACTACATACATGCCAGCAGAATTTCTTACCCTGAGAAGATCACGAAAACAGTGAAAGGATTCAAAGACATGGGATTTACAGCAAAAAATTTGAAATCAACTATATTGTTGAAATGCTTTTTTAAATAATAAAATTAGTTTAAACAATTTTTTCTAAGCATTATATGTGTTTTGCCCCTTTTTACTCAGTTAAAAATTTTACGCGGTGAAATTTAAATTTCAATGTGCTGTTTTTTGTTGTTATTAGTGGGGATAGTTCCGCTAAAAGGCAGAAAAATACGAAAATTGCAAAACCAGAATAACAAAAAATATTTTTGAAAAAGCATTAAATTGGTAAGTGAGCATAACAAAATTATGCATAGGCGAATCAAATGGGAAGAATAGTCGAAATATTGGACGTCCAAAAGCCAACTTTGAAACTTTTACTTGTTGAAAGGTGAAGAAGCACAAAAAAACAAGCAGCAGCTCTATCAAAAGCTCAAGAGTGCAACGTCTCTTTGTTGATTTCCCTGCCTATCGATGTTTTAAACCTCTTATCATGTGATATTGAAGGACCAGAGCAAACTTTTAATGAATCTGAAGAAGAATTTGACTTAATATTTTTTATGTGTGATGAAGAGGTTGAAATAAAGAAAATGTCTGTTTAGCTCTTTAGCTGTTTAGATCTTTAGCTCCTGAGCTTAATCAAAATTATATTTTTCCAATTAAAACTTTATTTTTATGTTTAATAGAGAATTATAGTTAATAAATATGAGTGTAAAATTTAATTTCTTAATATAAAAAAAAAAAAAATTTTTCAGCTGACATATGAATGTAATGTATACTCAAGTAAGCTGACATACACAGTTTTGGCAAATATGCCACCACCAGACTATGAGCTGAACCTCAGAGGACTCAGCCCAGCATACCTAACAGTGTTTTTTTAGAGTTATAGATTTTGACAAGACCATGTTGCTGTATCATTCCCAATTATCGTTTGAGATTTCTATCACCCAGTAATTATAGAGTCCTGTAGTGTTCCCAAACCAATTTGGGCGGTGCAGCGCAGGGAAATTGCATTTCCGTATTCCATTTTCCCCCACTGAAGCGGAGTATTCGAGAGAAACGTATGCCAAAGATAAGCCGCACTTGAGTTATGCTGTTATTTTTATGTTATTTTCGCTCGGATTCAATGGCTAATGGTTACCTCGTATTTTAGAATAGTATTTGGGATCTACGATGATATCGCTTGCAACACTTCGGAGCTTTCATCATCTAGTCTAGTTAGAGAGCCTTCCAGTTGCTCTCGATGGTCTGCATTTTCTTCTCCATTGCGATGAATTGATCATTCCAGTCATCCATCGCCTGCTTGACCTGGCGGGGATATTTTGATTTGTGCACATTCAGATTATTTAGCATGGTGTGGAGGTGCTTCGCCTCTTCATAAAACTTTCTTGAATTCGTGAGGCTCAGAACGGGACTCTTAATCTTGATCTCTTGTATCTCTTTGGCCCGCTGATGGTACTCCTCAATGAGGCTTTTGGTGATGAAGTTCAGATTCTCGACGGTCTTTCTGGACTTCTCTAGGTTTATTATCACAAAATTCAAGCGGGGCATGAAGAATTCTCCTATCATTGTGTCCGCGTTGCTGATTTGCTCCTTCAGCTTCTCATGATTCTCGTCAAAATGTCGCTGTTGTTGTTGCACGGCCGCCGACTGGGTTTTGATGGGTTTGATCATGGTTTGATCAGTCTCCTAATGAGGAGCATTGTATCAAAAGAATCTAAGAAACATCTGAAATTCGACTTACCATCGTGATTGATTTGCAGATATTTTTTTCTTGTTGTAACTTCAAGGCCGCTAACTGGCTATCAGTCTCCAGGGCTGGCTTCTGGATAGGGGCTTGGGGTAACAAGGCCGCCAACGGAACAGGAGTCTCCGGATCTGCGTTCGGGAAATACTTTCTGTGTGGGACTTCGGGTCCTTTGGGCATGTGCTTCATTTTAGCCTTAAAGAATTTGTTCAGATTTTGGCCTCTACGATAGACCACATGGCGTCGTTTATTAAATCTAAAGCAGTTTCTGGTAATCAGCTTAAAGTCTTCCAACGCTTCTGCTACGTTGTGGTAGTAGTTGTGCTCCAGCCTCTGTTTGATAGTGCCCAGGTCCATGGGCGTTTCGATGATCTTATAGTAAGTGGGAGCCCCTAGGAGTACCGTGTCCACCGGCTGCAAGAAGTCTACGGCGAACGGCTTCTTCCACATCTTGTCAATTATTTCGGTCTCAAAGTAGTGTAACTTGTTTGTATAGACACCAGGATCACCGACATCTGGTTTCACCACTGGCTGCACACGAGTTGGAATTTTGATGGGATAGACCATGGAAGTCGCCTTATGAGGAGTATCGTATACAAATAAGCCTGAAAAAAAGCCTGATATTCGTCTTACCATTTGCAAATCTTTGCTTTATTTTGTATCTTGTAAGGGATTAATCTTTCACGAGCTTCACAAACTATTTTCCTCCACAAAAGACAAGTTCGAAGAACCCTATCGTAAAAATATACAATCCGTACGACAATCTCAAACGAAATGAATTTATTTCTATCAACTCATTTTGACATTTTAACACTCCATCGACCTTTCTATATAAAGGGGTGTTTTACGGTTCTATTAGTGTTGTAAAACATCAGTATCTAAAGTAAAGTAAAGTAAACGGAATGTCTGGGTTCACCCATACATTCAATGGGTGGACTTAACTTGCATTTTTACTCTTATTTTTCCCTTAAATACTCGTCGCGGCAACCGTTACTTGAAACAAAAACATAAAATAGCCAAGGGCGTACCCAGGATTTCGTGAAGGGGAGACGGATTTTCTTTCCCCTTAAATTGAATACTCGATATGTGTAGTGGAAGGCATTTATTATATATAGTTATTTCTTTAATATATTTTTATTAAATTATAAGACGTCTCGGATTTTTCCCTAACTCCTCCAAGACATCTTCTTGGAATACCGCATTCTTCTCCTTTACTAAACGCTTGTGTGCACTCAACATACACAATCCTATGAAGAAAAACTTATATTTTATAACTGTTATTAGCTTAGAATACATGAATTACCATTCAGGCGTGATTCAGTCATCGAATGAATGACCGTTTTACTGTATCTGTTGTACATGGAAGAGCTAGCAGAATTTCTAAGGCCATTTTAATTTTTGGGTGGAATGTCTATAAATGTTTTTTCGGCTTAGTGAGTACGACACATCTATTTCATATTTAATGCCGTGAAAATTATAAAAATCACAGGCTGCACAAATGTTAACGTTTGCCTTGATTGAATTTAAATTTACAATATTACTGAGATAAAGAGCATATCTTTATATGCTGGATTATTTTGCTCTGCAAATCTTTCCGTCAGCGCACATAAGAGAGGGAATATACATATGGTAAATATATTGCTCTCTGGTAATAAATTGGTACAGATGTAAATGGAGGATTTAATCTATTAGCTTGCTTTTTAATAATTCGTGGCGTAGTGATTTCAACATCAACGCTTTTTGCAACCTCAGTGGATTCTACAAATACTTCGTTAAAAACAACATCCGCTGAAGATATATGCATCTCAACTATACATACCTATCACGTTCTGCATGTGCTTTGAGCACTTAATAATGTCTATATTTTGGGATTGCAAAATGTTTGCAATGGACTCAAGCACAGCATAATAGTTTGGAATAATGCACAGGCATTATTTGCAAGCAAAGTTTAATAACACTACTCGACAAAATTCAACTTTTTTTCCCGCTCTCGCCCAAAACGACTTTGCCGATAGATTTTTTATGGTTTTTTTTTTCTAGGTTTCGATTTTTTTGAGAATTTTTTAATTTTGTCATGTTTTGTCCAGAGGAATTGTTTCTACTTTTCAAATAACTTAAGTTTCTTAAAACTGGTTGTATTGATCTTTTTAGTTCTGAAATTTGACAAAACCAGCTTAGCGGCAGCTTAAAGTCTGGAAGCTTTCAAATTCAAATTAAAAAATGTTTGCGTTATTTTTTTCGACTTTGAAAACTCAGAAAAAATATTTCGTGGCTAGTTAGCCAAAAACAATTTACAGCGTAAATTAAATGAGTAATTATTTACTAGTGTAAGCATGCTGAAGGGGGGAATATACCACAATCTGCCTTTCTAGCTCTTAATTTCACCTATGGAGACTGGGAAAGGAGCGAATCAGGAGCTGCAAAAGCGGTCGTCATCTTCACTAATGGATAAAAGGCCGTGTGGGCGGGGGGCAAAGAGAGTTGCCATTAACTCCATCCAGCGTTCTAACTCACGAAATTTTCGGATTCGGATTCTCGGGACCATATTCCTCAAGGACATTTCGATCCATCCGAAACCAAATCAGGGATTTTGTCAAAATACATCGAAGCCACCGGATGGATTGGATTGGCTTTTAAACCGCACTAAGTTGGTCAACTCGGTCTAGGCAGTGACAAGTGGCTCAAGCCTATGCGGCCCTATAACAGGTCCAAGTGCGCTGGGGAGGTTCGTGCCTCTCTCCAGCTACCGCCTTAACCAAACCTTAGCTTATGGATTTTTCTTATAGCAAAGATAAGATATAAATGTTTGGACAGCTCCCAAATACATAAACATTCTAAGCCATTCGAATAGTACAATGCACCAAAAGCACTTATTCTTTCTGTTGTGTTACTTAACATACATACATACATAACATACTATATGTACATATGTACATACACGTACTTTTCATCTAATATGCACGTTGATATGCAATGACTGCACCATCAAGTGGCCCAAGCGACACCAGCAGATTGCTGTTACGCGCGGATCCCAAGCAGGAACGCAGTCTTAGACTAATATTCGAGGAAACTGAGAACTAATAAAGGAACTAAATAAAGGAACTAAACAGGCATTCAAAATATCATACAATAACAATTTCTAATTGCATGAAAGGTATGTGAGTAGTAAGTAAGTTAGTAATTTAAAAAGAGGAAGGGAATCAGTACTAGATATTATATGATAGAGGGAATAATATGGTGTAATCAGAGCATAAGACCATAAACGGTTCATACTAGGAATAATTCGATCTGCAAAATGGAAAAAACAACGGTGCATAGTGTTTCTAATACAAATCGTAAAGTTTATGCATCGCCCTTGATCAAGTTATGCACTAAAATCACCCCAAGCATTTGTATACGATGAACTAAGAATGGAAGGTTTATTGTTTATTGTTTATTTTGTTTAAAGTTTAACAATGAACAGTTAAACTGTAAGGGTAAAATTACATATCAACTAATTAAACTAAAGGGCCAATGCCAATACTCAGACCCGGTGGGGCTGATTATCGGCTCTGTAGCCGATAAGATCCCACCAACAGACAAATTTAGGTAAGAGAAGAGCCGGTAGCCGAACAGTACCCAATTAAAGCTATTTAAATTAATTTAAGTTATTGAGTAAGATAATTTTGACCATATTAGAACTAGTATCAAAGGAAAACAGATGGAAAAATAGGTTATAGTTACGGCAAAGGCTACGGAAAGATTCATAATCCGAGTAGTTAGAAAGACAGAGTTGGAGATGAAGAGGAGAGTAATGCCTAGTCGGGCGGAAAGGAACAGCAATACTGATAAGGTTGATGAGGGCAGTCGATTCGACCTCACCAGAGAGAAGCTTATGGAGGAAGAGAACTCCTTGGCAGGTTCTACGGGATTTAAGAGAGTGGAGGTTAATTAAGCGCAACCTACTTTCATAAGAAGGGAGATGGATCGAAGGGTCCCAATTGAGTCCCCGGAGGGCAAAGATGAGGAACTGTTTTTGTACTGATTCGAGCATATCCTGAAATTTTTGGTAATGAGGAGACCAGACACAAGAACCATATTCCAAGATAGGCCGGACCAGAGAAACATACAGAAGTTTTGTAGTATACGGGTCGGTAAATTCCTTAGACCATCTTTTGACAAATCCAAGGACTCCTTTGGCTTTGTTAGAGATAGTAGAGATATGAGAGTTGAAACATAGGTTAGGTACAAAGGTAATGCCCAAGTCGTTAACTTTGAAAAGGCGTTGAAGGATAGAGTTATTGATAGAGTAGTCGAAAAGGTATGGCTTATTGCGGTGAAAAGTCATTATATAGCATTTAGAAATGTTAAGAGGTAGAATGTTGATTAGGCACCAGTTGTTAAGGGCATAAAGATCAGATTGCAAAGATAGTGGGGACAAGGGGTCACTGTAGGAAAAACATAACTTAACGTCATCAGCATACATTAGGACGCGGGAATGAGATAACATTTGTGGAAGATCGTTAATAAATAGGTTAAATAGCAAGGGACCCAGGTGGCTACCTTGAGGAACCCCCGATGAGACAATAACAGGCTTAGAGAGAGAGGAGTTGAAGCAGACACGTTGAGAACGGTTAAAAAGGTAAGAATTAGTCCAGTATAGAAGCTTAGTCGGAAACCCTAGAAGAGACAGTTTATGAATAAGTAGATTATGATTGACGGAGTCAAAGGCTTTACTAAAGTCAGTATAAACGACATCAGTTTGACACTGTTTAGCAAATCCCGAAGTTACAAAGGTGGAAAATTCAAGGAGATTAGTAGAAACTGAGCGACGTTTAATGAATCCATGCTGTGAATCAGAGAATACAGAACTACAGAAATGTTGCAGCTGAGAAGTGATGATTTTTTCGAAGAGTTTAGGAATGGCAGATAAATTGGAAATACAGCGGTAGTTAGAGACATCAGATTTAGATCCCTTTTTATGAAAGGGAACTATATAGGATTCTTTCCACACGGTGGGAAAGTCACCAGTCTTGAGAGACAAGTTGAAAAGTTTTAGGAGAGGCACACAAAGAGATTCTGCACAAAGTTTAAGAACAGCACTCGGAACCGAGTCTGGCCCAGTGGAGAACGAAAACTTGCACGATTTTAAATTTGTTAGGAGACCATCATAGTCGATGAAGGGGGGAAGGATACAGTTAGAACTATTTATAGGGATAGGATAAGAGTAACTACTACTACAGTCATTCGATGAAGCTAGGATAGAGGGAAAGTTAATAGACGGGACAGAGTAGCAACGTTGGAAAAAGGAAGCGAACAGATCAGCAATATCGCAATCCCTATCAGCATAACTACCATTTAAGTGCAAAGAAGAAGGAAATCGGGAAGATTTACGTTTAGAATTAACAAACCTGAAGAATTGTTTAGGGTCGCGTTTAAAGTTAAGCTTGCATTTGGTCAAGTATCTGTTGTAGCACAATGTATTAAATAAGGAAAATTTCGATTTTGCAATTGAGTACTTCGAAAAGTCTGATTGCAAACCGGATTTTTTAAACTTCTTGTACATACGGGATTTTAAATTCTTCAGATTTATTAATCTCGGGGTGAACCAGATAGGACCAGAAAGATTTCTGGAGGGGGTGACTAAAGGAACATGCATGGGAAAGATGGAAAAAATAGTGGTATAGAATGCATTTGTGGCAGACTCAATTTCCTGGAGATTGTCAAGGAATGACCAATCCATCTGAGATAGGGCAGTATTCAAGGAGAGGAAGTCAGCCTTCTTGAAGCAATAGATATTTGAAGGCTTAATAAACGACTTTATAGGGCTTGAAGATGGTAACATGAAATCAATTGAAAGTGTGGGATGGTATGGATCTTCAGGGAATGATAGAGGTGATCCTCGACATACCAACGTACTCGAAGCATCGGTAGTGAAGACGAGATCAAGGGTCCTACACATGCTATTGCGTATGCCATTTACCTGGCCTAACGATGTATCGGACAGAGAATCAACGAAGTCATGCTGCATAGATGGGAACATTAAGTTTGAGTCCTTGGATGGGGACCAAGTGACATTAGGGAGATTAAAGTCACCGAGGACAATAAGACGATCAGAATCACAAAGCTGAGACAAAACGGACTGGAGATGGGCAGCGTGAAGCATATAAGTTGTAAATTCAGAGTACGGTGGGATGTAAGAGCATGATATGAATAAATTAAAAGAACACAGACGAATTTTGACAACGATAAGTTCAATAGTGTTGAGCTCATCGATGGAAAAGAGTTGGGAAGTTAAGTCGGAACGAACAGCAAAATCTCGGAATCCGAGATTGAGGAATTGAGCCATGTTTCAGAGAAGGCGATAATGTCAAAATCAAAAGTTGCACTATCAGCATGTAATTTGGTGAGCTTACTGCACAGGCCACGTACATTCTGATAAGCAATCTTTAGAGGTGGGGAAGAATTCAGTTTTTTGAAGTAGATGGAAAATCAGTAGAAGGAGTCGGAAGGATTCCTACCCGAGGAGCGGGCTGCAAAGATCGTGATCGACTATTGAAAATATGACAGATAGTGTGCTCAGGCCAGAAAGAGGGTTCCAACACAGTCTTAACAAACTTCTCCGGAACAAGAATTTTAAAGGAGGAAATAATACGTTTTTCTTTAAAAGAAAATTTAGTAACTACTATGTCAGAGGAACTATTGATGTTTAGTTTAGAGAAAATATACTCTCGAACCATTGCATCCGTAGCCGATTCCATAAGACGTGATACAAAGATAGATTTTAGAGGAGCGACAGCGAAAAGAGTAGATCGGTCGAGAGGGGTCACAAGGTTTGTGGGTGAGGCAGAGGCGGGTTCTACCCGAGGAGCAGATGGGATAGCGCTGGTGTGGAAGGAACTACTTCAACTTCCATGCTGACAGCAGTATCGACTTCTGAGCCAGCGGTATATAAAGCGCTCTTCTATAAAGCGGTATACTAGGGTAAGATGGCAATCTCACACCTGCATCCCAGCTGAGGCCGCGCAGAGCTAAAATTAGTAAGATTTTCTGCACTGATTCTATACGGTCCTGGTAAACGTTGTACTGAGGTGTACACAAGTTGTACACAAGAGAGAGGTGTAGAGAGCCTTTGTTATATACGGGTTGTCAAATTCCTTTGACCACGTCTTCATAAACCCAGAAAACTTTAAACTGGGATCGAAAAGAACACAAAGATCATCAACTAGGTTAATGCTCTCAAGAAAACCACCGTCTAGGCTATAAGGAGCCAGAAAGGAGCTGGAACGATGAAATGACATTACTTTACATTTTGAAGCATTAGGGTGTAACAAATTTGCACAAAACCATGACTGACAGCTATTAAGATCGGATTGCAACCTGGATTGAAATGAGCTATCCTTATACTAGACACAGAGCTTAACATCATTCGCATACATAAGTACTCGAAAGTATGTTAATACAGAAGGCAGGTCATTTATGAAGAGTGTAAAGAGTAAGGGGCCTAGATGGGTTCCTTGTGGTACACCTTGTGGGCAAAGCGATCGGCTATGATCATGCCTGATCATCATTTGCCGACTAATTGAGGAATGACAGCGAGGATGGCGTGCGGACGGTCTATGCTTACTGTTTACGAAACTGCAAAACTGTTTACGGCCCTGAAAAAAACGTATCGATATAGGCAGTTTTATAGCATTGAGCGTTACGAACTTAGAAGTTTGGCCGAGCCATTACATTGCGATGAACAGAAGAAGGAAAACAAACTTCTTAAAATTTTTGTCTTCTTAAAATAAACTTGATTAAAGAATATATAAATTATAAATATAAAAATTTACTACTATTTCCGAATGAAGACTTTGTGGGGTTTTTTGGCCAGAACATGAACGGTTTTCCAGATGCGACTTGATATGGTATCAAAGGATAAAACTAGACTGCATGAAGAAATAAATTCCATTTGATTGGGAATTTTAGATGCAACAGAGCTGGAGATCCTGAATCGACTGGAAAAATATCCGTAGGCCGGACCAGTAAAGGGCCCTTAAGCTATATTCTAAATAGTTGGCCCCGTCTGGACCTCATGCTTGGCGAAGAGTGGGTCGAGCGCCTCACTCTTAGTAAATCTAGGGGTTGCAATTTGCCCATCATCCCATGAGGGTAATTTTTGAATATTTGGTGAGGAAAACGTTTGCTGTGAGCCTCTAAAATGGTGGTAAAGGGTATGTTGTGCTTGGGATCCTGCCGGTATACATTTTGGGGAAGTGTCAGAGTTCAACCCTCTTTTCAGTTAATTTTTTGCTTGGGTCTTAGCAACTCCCCGTTCTCCTAATTGCAAGTTGAAGTCCCACTCCGTTCGGGTACAGTCCGTACAATGTCGATGGGTTGGTTAATTCTGAGATTTTGAATGGTGTTTCTTCTGCGCTACCGCTGGCCTGCACGTGATAACATTGGTTGCTTTGCCTGCTGTCTACGAAAACAAACGCATACAAAATGTGCGAATATACTTAAATATACATACATATATATAAATATACTTAAAATCTGTACCACAGTTAAACAGTTTATTTGACACTGCATTGGTTCTCTGGTTCAGGGCTTACCTCATCCTGGATTACTTCAATGGGATAAAAGTAGAATAGCACATACATACGTATGTATACATATGTACATATGTATGTATGTGGGTTAACTGGAATAATACGTTGAAGATGTTATGATAAAAGTGATTCATTTTAATCCTTCATTTACTTCATTTTTATGCTAAAATTTAGAAAAATCGTACTTTTTGTAGAAAACTGTAGCAAAGGTCGGAACATTATTAATTGATAATGGGAAAGAAAGTAGTGTACTTCCACCTTAACCACCTATCTTATTCCAACACATTTTTGGGAAAAGCGGCCACAGCGGTCGCACTGGCTCATGGCCACCTTCATCCACTGCTACGACCCAACTAAAGAACTTCCTGTATATGCGCTACACAAGCGAGAACGAAGGGTCAATCGAGAATGCCCCGGATGTGTACTGTGCTGTATACGGGGTGTAATGGTTGCTGATGGGAACAACGTTTGGAATGGAACGTATAACATTGTTTTGGATGGCGTGGAACTTCAGGTTATACAGTCGCTGGGGGTGATCTGATCAGCGATCCATTGCCGTTGCCTGGCCACGCCTCAGAGCTATAAACTTGCTGCGCCGCTGCCGTAGTCGTAGTCGTCGTCGTCGTCGTAGTCACGAGTCGACTGCAGGATTTGGAAGCAATAATTTCAAGGTTCATTTGGAAAATGGTGTAGGAACATGACGGGCACGCGTGTGTGTATGTGTGTAATCCAACTATTAACAGTGGGACAGAGACAGAGAGACTGTAAGGCAGAGAGCGAGAAGGAAGTATACATACATAGGTGCGAGCAAAGCACGCGCAAAGAAATTTACGCTCATTATACATTTGTCATTTTACGAAATGCAAAGAGCAGTCGAACACACACACGTACACAAATACCCATGCCCACACACATGTTTAAGACGCAGCGCACAATCGTTCGCTCGCTCACACTTCCGACCCCCCCAATAACAAAACCCAACAACAATTGTGCCCCAACGAGTATATGGCAATTAATTTAAACGAAAATTAGAGGAATGGGAAACGGCGTAGAGCGCATGCTCTGCGGGTCTGCTTTTTCTGCGGTTGAATGCCAGGGTGGAAGAAGAAGCAAAGAAGAGAAATAATAAAACACGAAAAAACTTCAAGTGGAGCCAAAAAATCCACAAGCACACAAACACACGACTGTCTCTTAGCAAAGCTGAGAGCGAGAGAGCATTAATGCAAATATAAGCAGGACGGGGTAGGGGGAGGAGGAGGAGGAGAGAGATAGAGATAGAGTGAGAGAGAGTCTGTGGGGAGACGGCAGCAGAACCTAGCAAGCGTAAAAATAATATGGCGGCGGCTGAGAATCGGGGAAAAAAAAGCAACGGTCTGGCTGATGTTGATCAGCCAACGCGTCACAGCCAGCGGTGGCCGAACGACAGCAACAAAAGAAAAGCAAAAGCAAAAACAACGACATCGGCAATCATCAACGGAAAACGATGAACGCAGAGGGGGAACGCAAGAGCCCACAGCAAAGCACACATACAAATGCAATGCACATGGCACACAAAGAGGTTACAAAATGAAAAATGGAATGCCAAAGACAGCCACAGTGGGACACGAGGGGTTGGCACGAAGTAAAACAGATTAGTCGACTGAGATTTCATTTCGAAAAATATATATATGCATATGGTGGGTGATTATCTGGTTCTGATATCTTGCCCCCTAGTTATAAATAATATGATTATTTGCTTACATGGAATTTGATATACTAAACAACTAACGATTACTACACATATACATATGTGTATTTAGTGACGGATTTTTTCTGTAATTGCCACACTGTGCGTACGCTAAGGACAACCGCAACGTTTGTTCGCAGAACAAAAATATGCAATCCAATAATAGTCGAACACACGCCACTGTGTGAACGAGGGAGCAAGCAAAAAACATTTCACTCTGGTCTCTGCTGCGCATACGCTACCCTCGCCCCGTCTCTCCGGCTGTGATCGACAAGCAGAGCTAATAATAAAATAAAGCTAAAGCCGAACGGAACGACCGAAAGTGTGGAATGGGAATAGGAAGGAAAGTGGAGGGTCGCAGCATACCAGGGGAAGTCAGGTAGGCCGTTGAGCCACAGTCACGATGGTGGTGGTGGTGGTGACAAATGCGAAATGAAAAAAGAAGATGAAGTATAGCAGGCAAGCCAGCAACAAGCAACAATCGGAGGCAGACGACAGGGTAGACATTCGAGTGTACAGACACAGAAAACTGGATTCGGTTGTGGATGATGATGAGAATTCGTCGGGGTGGTTGAGAGCGCGCACACAGATATAACCAGCACACATGTACGCCAGCTGTAGCCTCGTTTTCCTGCGTCAGTGTGTATCTGTGTGGTGTCGGTCGTCGTTTGTTTCTTTCCAACCCCAAACCAGGCGATAGCGATAGCGAGCACAGGCCATCGCAGTCACACTTTGTGTTCGATTGCGTTGCTTGTACTGCCATTCCACTCGCACCCGCGATTTTCAGTATAGAGAAAAGTTATCTCTGTGTTGCATGGGTGTGAGAGAAAACTGGTTTCGCATGCCCCAGCTGCCTGCGTCGCGCCGCCGGCGCCGCACTCATCCACACCAACACCAACACATGCGCACTTCATTTTGTTTCGCAGCGCTGCCTCTGCTGCTGCTGCTGCTGCCGCTTCTGCTGCTACCGTGTGTTCCCGCTATCGTCTGCGCGCGTCTCAGTCCTAAAATCCACTTGGCAGCGTTCGGTATTCGGTATTTGGTCTGTGCCTCGACCCCGCGCGCAATCACGGGAATACGAATACGCTGTTGCTGTATGCTGTTCTATTTATTGTACATAAAAGATAATTTTTTTAATTGTTTATAATGCAACGCAGAACTAGTGTCTGGCTAAGAAGAAGTGAATGCTAAGGCAACAAAACAAAAGAAAACCCATGATGTCGCGAATCAAATGTGTGTGCAGGCGTCGCGTCGCTGTCGACGTATACAGACAGCGGGAAAGCGTATTGTGAGAGTGTAGCCGTGGAATAAAAACAACAATCTCATTAATGCTGAGCGGCGTCTAGGGTTATCGCCGTTATATTTTATGTAAGATCGCGTGCACTGGTGCTCCTAACTCTGGCCCGTTGCCACTGGACCCTTAGCAAATTGAATACACTTGAAAAAAAAAAGTGGGGAAAACTGTGAGAAGGAGCAGAAGCAGAACTTTAGAGTGCAGCATGTCCGAGACGACACCGTCGTCTCTGCGGCGCATGCTCTGTTTCTGTTATTTTTCCCCCGCATTGTTATTATTCCCCCTTGCCTCAGCCCCTGCTGCTTCCCCTTGCAACTGAATTGTTGAAAGAGTTGTGGCAGACACTCAAAAACTCACACAAGAACGCTCACTCACACACACACACAAACACGCACATACATGGACCAACAAAAACCAGTCTTTGAGCTGGAAGTTTACCGTCTACCCCATGCCACATGCCGCATGCAGCCTGCCACCGTTAAAGATGCTGTGTCTGGCATCATTCGACTCCATCTCCAACAGCAGCAGCAACCCTGGAAAAGGGAATCCACCCTGCCAGAACCGCATACACCCACCCACCCCGAATGCCAAGGGCAACCCTCAACCCTGCTATTCTATTTTCTTTGTTTCTTATTTCTCTTTTCATACGCCCTTTTAGAGGGGATATAGTGTTGGAAGAGGGATCATTTATTTTTTCAAAAAAATTTCCTGACCTGGTATCGGGACTTGGACTCAGAACAGGACTTAAGGTCGGAAGCAGAAGCTGTCAACATTTTGGCAATGAAAAGATTGTCTCCAGATAATCCCGTTTCTAAATTAAACTCTGAATCCGATCCAAATACATATCTAGAATCATTCTAGGGATTCGGTTTTGCTTTATTTTAAGGCCACAGCTGTGTTGCCAAATTTTTTTTGACCGTTTACCCGCTGGAAATGTTGACTGTAATTGCAATGCCAGCTCTCTTTCTCTCTCCCTCTGCCAGCCTGTCTGTTTGCTACTCTACACCCACTTTTAGACACATGCTCTCTCTATCTCTCTCTGCCTCGATCCCTTTCACCTTATATGCCTGGCCCAGAAATGCATGTTGCCAATTTTCAGAGCGATATGCATCCGACTCCTACCTATAAATAGAAGGTGTCCCTCTGGGTGGGGTGTTTTGTATTTGTGTGTGTGTATCTCTGTGCTGCCTAGTGATCTCTTGAGGCCACTATTGGATCGGATCATAGCAATTAAGTATGTCTGTGGGTAAAAAGTGCATTTAAATAGGGCAAAATAGGTCAAACGGGCATCGAATTGCAACTAAATGATAGTCATTCTGGGGTTTTTCAATCGAAACTCCTTCTATTCCGGTGTAAATATGGATATGTGCGAGTGAATGATCTCCGTAATTGAGTTGGCCTCACAATTTTGTTCCTTCTTTGGTTTGCTTTGGTTCTGTTTTCGTTTTCGTTGAAATGCATTTGTCAGTCTCTCCTTGTCTTACACATTTAGCGCTGACTTCATTCCGTTTCGTTCTTTCACACTGCTGCCCCGCGTGCTGTGATGCTCACTGCGACAACTGCTGCTGGGGCTGCCAACCTGTTTGAATTGCACATTGTATTTTGTGAGCTTATTTGGGGGAAAAAGAGAGATTATACCCCAAGATGAAGCATGCCCCGCGTCGTCGTACCCGTTCAAAGTGTGTATCTGTGTCTGTGTTTGTGTGTATGTGTGTATGGGTGATTCGTTTTTTTGTTTACTAACTTTGTGCGCCTTTCCTTCGGTTTCCTCCTCAGAGCGGGCACGCAAACAGCATCGTCACCCCAGCCAGAAGCAGCCGCTACCCTACCCCTCAAGGACACATCGAACATCAGCGAGAAGCCGCTGACCCCCAAGGAGCACCAGAGACCACTTCAGTGCCTGGCGACACTTGCCCAGAAAGCGGGCATCAGCTTTGACGATTCTCAGGACGTGCCCCATCAGCAGCAGCAAGAAACTGCAACCACCAAAAAGAGGAAGGGCACCGGAAACGAAAACAACGAAGGAGGAGCTGGGACACCTCGCACTACACGTCGCACCCGCACTCCCAGCAGCACCCCACAGCACTCCCGACACAGCAGCAGCGGCAACACGATGGAGAAGTCACAGAGCCCTGCCCAACAGGTGGCGTCCGCGACGACGGTGCCCCTGCAGATCTCCCCGGAGCAGCTGCAACAGTTCTACGCGAGCAACCCGTACGCCATCCAGGTGAAGCAGGAGTTCCCCACACACACGCACACGGCCGGCACGAATACCACGGAACTGAAGCATGCGACGGGTTTGCTGGATGCCAGCCAGGCGAGCCAGCTTCAGCTTCAACAGCTCCATCAGCTGACGGCGGCGGCAGCCGAAGCAGCCGGAGGAAATGGTTCAGCGGGTGGTGGGGGAGGAGGCCAGGTCGGAGGCGCACCCAGTCCGGCGAACCAGCAGGGACAACAACAACAACAGCAGCAACAGCAGCAGCAGCAGCATACGACGGCAATTAGTACGATGTCGCCGATGCAACTGGCGGCAGCCACCGGCGGAGTGACTGGCGACTGGTCACAGGGCCGGACGGTGCAGCTGATGCAGCCTTCGACGGGATTCATCTACCCACCCATGATGATTTCCGGCAACTTACTGCACTCCGCAGGCCTCGGTCAGCAGCCCATACAAGTTATCACCGCCGGAAAGCCGTTTCAGGGCAACACTCCACAGATGATTACCACCACCACACAGAACGCCAAGCAGATGATTGGGGGGCAGGGTGGGTTCGCCGGCGGCACCTACGCCATCCCCTCCAGCCAGTCCCCGCAGACGTTGCTCATCTCACCTGTCAACGTCATCTCTCATTCGCCGCAGCAGCAGCAAAGCCTCCTTCAGTCGATGGTCGCCCAGCAACAGCAGCAGCAACAGCAGCAACAACAACTCAACGCCCAGCAGCAGCAGCAGCTGACGGCGGCGGCGGCTCAGCAGGCGGTGGCCATGGCCAAGGTGGGTGTAGGAGTGGGAGCCGACACCCAAGGCAAGATGCAGGCTCAGAAGGTGGTCCAGAAGGTGACGACCACCACCAACACGGTCCAGGCAGCCTCAGCAGGCGCTGGCGGGGCACAGGCGCAGCAGCAACAGCAGCAGCAGACCACCACCCAGCAGTGCGTCCAGGTGTCGCAGTCGACAATGCCTGGCGTGGGAGTCGGAGTGGGCGTGGGCGGGCAGCTGCTGAATCCGCTGGGCGGGGCCGGCGCGGGACAGGCGCAGCAGATGCAGCTCGGTCCCTGGTTCTGGCAGAACGGTATGCAGCCCTTCGGCTCGAACTCCATCATCCTGCGTGGCCAACCGGACGGAACTCAGGGCATGTTCATCCAGCAGCAGCCCACCACGCAGACCCTCCAGACGCAGCAGAACCGTAAGTGGCGCCATATCCTAATGCAATCCGTTATCCGTGATCCACAGCTAATTCCGATTCCTTTCCTCCGCTTTCCACAGAGATCATCCAGTGCAATGTGACCCAGACACCGACTAAGCCCCGCACCCAGCTGGAAGCCCTGGCCTCCAAGCAACAGCAACAGCAGCAGCAACAGCAGCAACAACAACAGCAGCAGCAGCAGGCGGCGGCCAATAGCCAGGCGCAGCAGCAACAGCAACAGCAACAGCAGCAGCAGCAGCAGCAGCAACAGCAACAGCAACAACAGCAACAACAACAACAACAACAACAACAACAACAGCAGCAGCTGGCGGTAGCCACGGCCCAACTGCAGCAGCAGCAGCTGACGGCCCTGCAGCGTCCTGGAGCACCGATTATGCCCCATAACGGGACCCAGGTGCGCCCGGCCAGCTCCGTGTCCACGCAGACGGCGCAAAACCAGAATCTGCTCAAGGCCAAGATGCGGAACAAGCAGCAGCCTGTCCGACCTGCGTTGCCGGCCCTCAAGACGGAGAATGGTCAGGTGGTGGCGGTTGGTGCGGTGCAGAGCAAGGCAGTGGGCCAGCACATGGCTGCCGTCCAGCAGCAACAGGCGAACCTCCACCAGGTGGTCACCACAGCGGGAAACAAGTGAGTGGCAGAAAATGGCAGTCAGCCGGAGAGTCTACCATTTCATTCTTTCGTAAATGTATTCCTTTTCAGGATGGTCGTGATGAGCACGGGCACGCCCATAACTTTGCAGAATGGCCAGACCCTGCATGCAGCAACATCGGCGGGAGTGGACAAGCAGCAGCAACAGCAGCAGCAGTTGCAGCTTATGCAGAAGCAGCAGTTCCTGCAGCAGCAAATGTTCCAACAGCAGATTGCCGCAATCCAGATCCAGCAGGCAGCAGCCCAACAGCAGCAGCAACAGCAGCAGCAACAACAACAACAACAACAACAACAACAACAACAACAACAACAACAGCAGCAGCAGGCGGTGGCCCAGGCGCAGCAGGATCAGCGGCAACAGGTGGCACAGGCTCAGGCCCAAGCTCAGGTTCAGGCTCAGCAACAGCAGCAGCAGCAGGCATTGGCGCAGCAGATACTGCAGGTGGCGCCAAACACCTTCATCACCTCCCACCAACAGCAGCAGCAGCAGCTCCACAACCAACTGCTGCAGCAGCAGCTCCAGCAGCAGGCGCAGGCCCAAGTGCAAGCACAGGTTCAGGCCCAGGCACACGCCCAGCAGGAACAGCAACAACAACAACAGCGGGAGCAGCAGCAGCAGCAAAACATCATCCAACAAATTGTGGTACAGCAGGCGGCTGGGGCAGGTCAACAGCAGCAGCCACAGCAGCAGCAGCCACAGCAGCAGCAGCAGCAGCAGCAGCAGCAGCAGCAGCAACAACAACAACAACAACAACAACAACAACAACAGCAACAACAGCAACAGCAACAACAACAGCAACAACAACAACAGCAGACGCAGGCGGGACAATTGCAGCTGAGCAGTGTTCCCTTCTCGGTGTCCTCGACTACGACGCCCGCAGGAATAGCGACCTCGAGTGCCCTCCAGGCTGCCCTCTCCGCCTCCGCATCCGGCGCCATCTTCCAGACGGCCAAGTCGACCAGCAGCGGCTCCTCTCTGCCCACCAGCAGCGTAGTGACTATAACCAACCACACAACGGGTCCCCTCGTCACCAGCAGCACAATGGCAGCCAGCATCCACCAAGCCCAGTTCCAGCAGCAGCAGCAGCAACACCAACAGCAACATCAGTTAATGTCCGCCAGCATTGCAGCGGCCACACAACAGCAGCAGCAACAGCAGCAGCATCAGTCGGGACCACCCGCTTTGGCGGCTGCATCGCCCTCACCCGCCACGAACCCCATCATGGCCATGACGTCCATGATGAACGCCACGGTTGGACCTGTTACCAGCAGCGCAGTGATGCCCTCTCCTGCAACGCTCGTCGCATTCAGCGCTGCCAGTGGGGGCAGTCACCCGGCGACACCCACTAAGGAGGCGACGCTTAAGATGCCCAACCCCTCCGCCACCCTAGTGCCCATTGGGTCCCCTATAAACAGCAGCGCCGCTGGCCAGGATCACCACCCATCGTCCGCCAACACAACTCCCAGGTCCGCTGGGAGCGCCAGTGTTACCGCGGAGCCCAGTAGCTCAACTAGCGACTCTAGGGTAAATGGAGGGGTCCCGGAGGCGTCTCACAGCACCAGCGCGACCCCCACCACTCCCACGAAGCCCACCACCAGCGCACCCACTCCAAGACAGAGTAATGTGGTGCTGCCCACGAGTAGCTGTAGCACCACCAGCAGCACCACTAGCTCCTTCACCCCCACGCACAGTGAGAAGGATGAGGGCAAGGGCGGGCCGAGTACAGCCACCAGCACCACCGGCTCCACCACTTCAACGCCGTCTACGACGACAGTCAGCAACGGGATTGGGATAGCCACTCTGGCCAGAGCAGCGAGCACCACTGTGACCACTACCACTACGACGACCACTAGCAGCAGCACGACTACACCAACAACCACAACGAGTATCAGCAATGGGAACAGCAACGCGGGGGGAAAAGATCTGCCGAAAGCTATGATCAAGCCCAATGTGTTGACCCACGTCATCGACGGATTCATCATCCAGGAGGCCAACGAACCCTTCCCTGTGACGAGGCAGCGTTACGCAGACAAGGACACCAGCGACGAGCCGCCAAGTGAGTCTCTTCCCTCCCATCTTCCTGTATTCCTGATACTAATCCCTTTTCTGGTCTTCTTCCACAGAGAAAAAGAGTGCCATGCAGGAGGACGCGAAGCCATGCGGAATAGCCACCGCAACGCCAACCACAACCACAGCCCAAACAGCAGCTGCCAATGCGGCGGGTCTACCCATAGACATGGTGGCCTGCGAGCAGTGCGGCAAGCTCGAGCACAAGGCGAAGCTCAAACGGAAGCGCTTCTGCTCCCCAGGATGCGCCAGGCAGGCGAAGACTTGTGTTGCAGGCATTGCAGCTGCAGATGCAGTTGGAGGCGGAGCGGGAGAGAGCAATGGAATGGGAATGGATATGGAAATGGGTGGCATTGTGGGAGTGGATGCCATGGCTCTTGTGGACAAACTGGACGAGGCCATGGCCGAGGAGAAGATGCAGATGCAGACGGACGCCTTGCAGGCGGTGCAGCCAGATCTGATGTCTCTTGTGCCATTGTCGACCACTACGGAGGTGCCACTGGTGTCCCTTCCTGTCCTGCCAGTCATGGCAGCCACCCCCGTTCCAGTACCACCCCTAGTTGCAGTCGCACTCACAGTCCCCGCTCCTGTGGCTGTGCCTGCGGCTCCGTCTCTGGCTCCCAACCCACCAGCGGCAGCGGTGGCGCCACAGCCACCAGTACCAACACCAACACCAACATCCTTCTCGACCGCAGGCGAGCGTTCGCCCATTTGCAACTGGAGTGTGGAGGAGGTGGCTGACTTCATACGGAACCTTCCCGGCTGCCAAGACTATGTGGATGACTTTGTCCAACAGGAGATCGACGGCCAGGCGCTGCTGCTGCTAAAGGAGAATCATCTGGTGAATGCCATGGGGATGAAGCTGGGCCCCGCTCTTAAGATTGTGGCTAAGGTTGAGTCCATGAAGGAGGTGGTCCCAGGGCCGGGCTCTGGCGAAGCCAAGGAGGCGACGGCAGCGGGAGGAGCTCAATAATATCAGTATTGGCCTGATGCTCCAGCCGATGCTGATGCCGATGCCGATGCCGAGGGAATTCCCATGCCCTCCTACTCGACATCCCCACCACCATTTTCGCTCCTCCGTCTCCGGCTTACGTATGGATCCGGGCAACAAAGGGCATTGCTAGAGGGAACTGGGCTACGATCTGAAGACATGGCTCTGCCGATGGACGTAGAAGTGGAGGAAGAGGCGGAGCAGTAGGTCTACACCCGGTCCAAACATGTCCTCCGCCAACATCAGAAGAGAAGAACTGCACGGCTGTCGTCCCCTGTATATTATAGAGCATAGACTTAGCATCAGGACAGCCACGTCTCTCATCAATTGTACAGATTTCCAGAGATTTAAACTTTAGGCTATATGGACTTCAAATTGTACTATTGTATATCAATTGTACAGATACCGTTAGATAACCGCTTCTAGGCTTACGTTTATTTATTTGATAATTGTAAATCATTCAACACCGACACAGCATAGGAGATCGATCACCTGAACTAAAATTAACTGCATACGGATATGCATAGGATGTAACTATTTAAACGTTGTATTAAGCTAGCTATTAAGTCATCTTTTTCATGAAACCGAATCGTACAGAACATATGGTTTAATTTTTAAAATTTAAATATTTGACTCGTTTGGTGCATAAGTAGCTCCACTTTTCATAACTCATCCACGTTCTGTACAGCTTCTAGAACTAGTATTTAACAAATTTACCCAAGGTTCCAGTACACACACGCAAATGAATGAATATATCATATATTTATATATTACTTATTATAATGCGTAAGTAGTATTTTTTTTTTTTAACAATTCATAAAACTTTTTTTTTTGCTATTTGCTAAACAAAATATTAAATATCACTGGAAAGTGAATCAAATGTATGTTTTGAGTTCTGTGGCAATTTATTGATAGGGTGATGGGAAAAATGAGGCGCCTTTGTAAAGGAGAGTCTTCTTTAAGGAGAATCAAATAAAGTTATTGCATTCGTGCAGGAGATCAGGTTGCCCCGATAGACATATGTACAAAATCTAATAGGATAGCGATGTGCTTCGGAGGGAAAGACAAAAAGGCAAATAAGATCAAAATTTACTTATGTATGTACATATATGTAGTTTCGATACATATTATGTTTTTCTGTATGTACCTTAAAACCAGAAACATCCACAATTGTTTTTTTTTTGGTCGTCCTTCAAGTACAGTTGCCCCTGCGATAAGCACAACTGTATTCAAAATCGGGGATGGCAAAAGGAAAGGCAGAAATTCTGCTTACCACCAATAAAATAGATTCGCACGGGTTTGGCTTCGGGATACGGGTCCGTTCTTTGGATATGGATAGAATTGAGACTGGGGTCGGGTGCTGACAGTTACAGCTGTTTCTCTCTTGGCGTATTTTCATTATATTGCCGCGGGACGAACGATACTGATGCTTCAGATGTCAGTGCAGTGGGGACTAGTCAAAACTGTTGCCATAGAAACGATAGGGTTGCAGGCAAAACATCGCAATCCACGCCACGTTTAGCCAGCGACCAATCTACAAAAGAAGGAGGTTATCATCAAACACTTATTGTGCCTAGATAGCAATATAAATGTAGGTATGTAAGTAGAGCCGAAAAGGAGAAGTGTTCACTTAATTGGAACATTGGCAGCATAGGAAGGATATCCAGATCTCTCTCGCTGTCATTTTATTCCTTTGCCATATATTTAACTATTTATGCAGAGTCCAAGCAGTGTTCCGATTCAGATTCACACATACGATTCGCCATTTTTTTACCCCGATCCAGTCGACCCCATCAATTATATGTATATAATATGTACATATGTATATTCTTGAGCCGTATCAAGTCGATTCGATGTAGCCATGTCTGTCTGTCCGTCCGTCTTGTTTTTGTTTTTGTTAATGTTTTTTGAATATATCGCATTCTGCGATTTTGATCGTTCGTCTTCTAGATTTATTTAACTGACGCAACCTCGCACGAAAAACGGTTTTTTGAAATCTCTGGAAATTTCCCGGTCAGATGCGTGTATTCATATTATCCAAAGCCCCCAAAAAATTCTTTGACTTTTCGCCTGAGGCCACATTGTACGACATCTGTAACTCATTTCAACTATTGATATCGATCATTTATCTGTCAACGGTAATTCGCAATTTGTTGTTGTTTTGGTTTATTTGGGTGAAGTAAAATTTGAGGTGCGATTAGAAATAGATTTATTGGATATATTCAAGTACACTAAAAAATATATTTATAATTAAATATATATATATATGTACATATGTATTAAATATATACATATATACATACATATGTACATGTACATATTATAATTATTATATAATTAAATATAAACTTAAAACATCAGGAAATTTGTTTAAATTTATTCTCGTGCATATCAATTTGTATTTGTGTGCTCGAGAACTTCCAAGCCTCACAAACACTCCGTAATTGTCCATAACCATTCTGGACCTCCATTCTGGCCTCTGACACTGTCAGGGTTAACCTAACCTAGCTTACATATGTGCTATGTGAAATTTAGTTTTTAAATCGGAATCTCATTAGAAACCGCTTTTATATCTTAAGAATATTACGATTTACTATTTGACAGTCAATTCGAAAATTTTTGCAATTTGCGATAACCGGACCATGGCTGATAGCTATCATACATGAGGTAAGGCTTTGCAATAACATTTATACGACTCCAAGTTGAAGCATGGAAAATGGAACATTTTTCAATGGAACAAGATTCAGTAAATCTTTTTTTTTAAGTTTCATAATTTTGATTTAAGCTGGAGAAAATAGTAGAAACGCACTCAATTTTCTTCTTATCTGGTTTTAAAATGGTTGAAATCGAATTATAGAGGTAAAATTTCATTTAATAAAGAGAAAAGAAGATATAAAATAACTATTCCTGTGGATCCCGTTTTGTTTGTTGATGTTTTTCGTTTCGGAACGGGTCGTGGACGTGTACGGATATTGAAAGAAAAAACATCAAAATCTCAAAAATTAAAGCAAAACTATATCTTATAATGCGGCAAAGCGCTCGGTTAGTATACATGTGAGCTTACGGTTTCTGTAATTTATACAATATGTATTTCGTTTTGAATCGCTGTTTATAAAAGGAACAAATTGAATTTTTGCCAAAAAAAAGTTCAATAAATGAAGATATTAGATGTTATCATATTCCATTTTTGATTACATATGTACATACATACATATGTTTGTGAAGGGGCAGATCCGCTCACAAAATACTTGCGTCAAAGCGTCCTTCGTCTCTGGAGGCGACCGCATTTTAGGAACCAGGCTGGAGCCTAATCCCGAACAATACGCGGTATTGTTCATCGTTATTTCTTTGACTCGTGGAAGTGTGAGGCGATGCGTAGCCACTAAAATTAATTTGTTCCTTCTGGATATAACAACGATCCGACCTGATCCAGATTCAACAATCTGGTAGATACGGTCATTCTCCTTGTGTAACCATCTAGGGAGAATATTGGGACGAGTCGTGTAGCTAGCGCATTTGCGCTCAGGCTTCCATCCATATTCCTATACTGAGTCGAAGGTATCCGAGCGGGGCGGGACCCTATGTTTCCCTTAGCTCTTTCGGGGTGGGGTGGGTTTTGCTAGGACCTGGACTCTCGCCTACATAATCTTAATTAAGGATCCCTGCTGAAACTACAATGGGAGCTAAACTCCCAAAACAAAACAATTAAATTCGGTGAAGCAAGTTCAACCAAAACGGCGGATATTTAAGGATGCATTTTCCCAAACAGTTGCGAAGTATTGGCGTGGTCTAAAGGTGTAAGTCGACCAACGCGTTCTTTACCCTCCCTACCTGGATATTCAATATATGATTTTCCGAATATCCCCTAATACAATGGCTATCTCCTAGTTCACCAGGTCACCGTTAAAAAAAATTGTCTAGTTACTCATTCCGAAATAAATTAGATGGAAAGTTCATATAAATTCACTGTATTTCATCGTAAACATTTTGGTTTCCTAAGCTAAAGTAAAAATATTCAAGGAAAAAAGATTACATGGCTACAAAATTGATGCTTAAAAAAAATACAAAAAGAAAAAGGTAATATCAAAAATTAAGAATAGTTATGAAGGCAAAAATGTGGGAAAATACTGGTTGATTTAGGTTAATGTTCGGTTCAAATCATTTCCCGGATCATTTTTATAAGATCGGTCGAAATGTCTGGTGACTAATTTTTTCTTTAATTAGGAAAAATGCAATGCAATATTAATTCGAGCAACTCACATACCAAAACTCTCCAACGGTGAAAGGCCTTCCAACGGTGTTGATGTTGTGGCTAAGCTTTGGGAAAATAAAATGATTATAGAGGGGTACAACGATTGATTTTAACCATTTCAGGACTTTCCTTTTCCGACAAATTTTCCTCAAAATATATTGTATGTAAATCTTAAAACTTGCACGCAGGCAAAAGATTGAATTAGAACCAACAGATTACTGGAAAATTTAAGAAATTTTAACTAATCACAAAAATCAAATCAAAACAATGAAGCCATTAAGGGAAAATCCGTTTCGGTGATCGAGCACCACTGGGCGATCGGTCAGCGAAGCAATTGGCCGTTTTGTTTGTGGAGCGCCACTGCACAATCGTTTAGTGCGGTAACCTCCCGTTTTGTTTGTGGAGCGCCACGGTGCTGGCTGCAGTACAGGTGCTCTAGTGTGCTCTGGCTTTGAATTTTGCCTTCTGTTCCAGACCCGTGCAGAATGATGGACTAGCTGCTTGCAGGTTGCCACTAAATCAAAGGGGTGAGGTGCTTAGCGATTTGTGGGTGCTAGTGCGTGGGTTGGTGTGAATTGGTGGGCTCCGCTTGCGATGTATGCGTGTGGGTGCTGCACTGGCCACCCAAAGACACAAATAAGAAGCGCAGACGAAAAATCAGCCCACCCCCGAGAATCCGTAGTTGCCGCTTGGCAAGATGCGTACAGCAGAGTTGGCAATGCTCAGATCGCGGGGCGTGGGCGATAGCCAAGAAAGTCGATGAGCACTCTGCCGAAAAGAAAATGCCGTTGAATGAACGAAAACTACCGAAATATGTGGTAGCACACATACCTTTTCTAGTGTCGAATCCAGTGAAACAATTGTTTGATCACTCGGATCGGATTAAATGCTGGATGCCTTCAGATGAAATTTTCCTTCACACACGTGATTAACTTTTCGCACTGGTACACACGGTATAAAATTGCAGACGCACCAAGAACAGAATTTTTTGAGAAAGAGAGCGAGGGTACAGCTGCAACTATCTTTTATAGACCGGCATTCCAGAGCTTTCTCTCTGCAACCCTTCTGAGAGAGGGAGAGAGTGACAGATGACGTTCGGTGAGTGCATAAGCCCTGGAAGAGCTTTTCTAAGCTGCACTCTTAACTACAGCTGGTGGAACTAGATCATCTAGCGCCCTCTACATCTCATAAAACCGATATGCATTTCCATCGCAGCGACTATAAAATATCGCAGCTGAATTGCGAGGGAAATTTAAATTTATTCTTGCTGATCTCAACGGACCGAAGGGCGCCCGTTACACCACCCAATAATCTGACACCGTTAGACGGCAGATTAGGGGGAATTAGCTCCTAATATCTTTGTTTAATAGAGGGGATGACATATAACTTCATAAGCTTTTGATCATTTCTGTACTTAACTAGTACATTCAAAACTCCTAAAACTTCATGGCCCTTACCATCTGCGGTTTTCACCTGAGACTTTATAGGCCTAAACTCTCGACAATTATCTAATTTTTCTGTAGCAAGCGCAGCTCCAACGCAGCTAACATTGGCTCCAGTATCCAAGAGGCCAAGTTCATCGCGTCCGAGAAAAGAAACTTCCGCATAGCTACGCATATCGCTTTTATTACTAAAAATAGCTGATACTAACATTCTATGATTTTTCTTACACCTACTGAAATACTCTCTCACTCTTGAACTGCTACGTTTCCGGATCGACCCAACTTGCGGTTCATTAAAAATCCTCTTTCTGACTTCCTGATAGTTCTGTAACCGCTCATGATATGGGACAAAATGACGAGCAAGGTTCTTCTGAGTTTTCAAACTTTCGGGGGCATCCTGATGTTGATGGGTGTCCCCTTGAGCCGGTTTTCCGACTGACGACTGAGACATGTTTTACATTGTGGTTTATAAACTTGAGCTGCGCCACATCCATAACAAAAGATACGTCGCTCCGCCAAACAGTTTTCCCAAACGTGACCTAGGGTTTCGCAATTCCAGCAGGTCAAATTTGACTGTGATCTACGGATGCCAGCAACTTCGATTTCCAGTTCTGTCTCTTCCTCTGTTTCTACTTCAGAAGTCAACTTTTCTACTGCTAACACTTGGCGGCGATGACCTATTGGTTTCAACTTAGCTGAGGACTCTGGGCGATCAGTCAGCTCCCGTACCAAGGACTCCTGCATCTGCACCAAACGTCGCAGATGACTAACCGTATGAATAGGTTGATACAATAGTTGCTGCCGGATATCTGGTAGAAGGTTATTCTTAAGAATCTCAAGAACTTCCTCTTCTTCCATGCGCACAGAAAATCGATCCATTAAGGTCGCGACATCGTCATAAAAAGCAGAAAATGACTCTCCAGGCTTTTGCTTCCGAGAACGGATCTGTTCTTTACAACGAAAGTCGGACCGATAACCTCGGTACTGCGTTCGGAGAGACGAACAAAAATCAGACCAAATTATTTGAGACACCTGCTTATGGTATCTCCAAAACCAATCTCTTGCTTTCCCGGTAAAAAGGACGTGCAAGTGCTTACATAAGGCTGCAAAGTCGCTATCTATTGTTTCGTCAGTCAACGACTTTACCCTATATATGAACTCTTCTACTCCTAGCCCATTTTCGGACCCATCAAACTGTACATTCCACTTCTGAATAATGTCGGCAACCTTTCCGGGCTGTATGTTCGAGCTGATCCCCGAGTGGGCTTGAGATCCTCGTGCCGGACCGGGTTGATGAAGCTGTATGCTAGCGCTAGATTGCTGACTCACATTTAAGTTGGCCAGGCGGCGTGACAGAGCTAGCTCCACCATATTTTGGAGAATATCATAGTCTGCACTACTTCTATTCTGACGAGTGTTCTGAAGATTTCCTCGTCCCCGACTTCTGTTACCTGAACCACGCCTGATCGGGTTGGGACTTCTGATATTGTCATTCTGGATAGACAGCGGGGGTTCATTTAGGACTTTAGCTAAATTTCTAGTTATGGCACGACTGGTGGATGGAGCGTTTTCGGCAATTGGGTCGCCAGGGGAGAAATTTCCTACAACTACTTTTATAGTTTTTAATGATATAGGCTGGGTGCAGTTGGGACATTCTTGCCGGGCTTCTAACCAAGATTCCAAGCAGTTTTTGTGAAAAACGTGCTTACAGGGCGTTATCAAGCAGGACTGAGTATCAGCCATGGGAGTGCTGCAAATGGCACAAGCATTGGCAGATGCTGCCTGGCCTGAGGCTTGATCACGAGCATCTTCTAGAGAAGCGTGTGGACTATGTTCGAGAGGCATATTTTATTTTTTTTTCTTTTCCTAATAAAATTTTCTTAATTTCTTTAACGATAACTAAACGGTGACACTGGTTTCCAAGAGATAGCAATTATATTTTCTCGCAATTAAGTGTTTGGGAATTACTGGGCTATTGTAAACTAATAAATACGATTCGTACTGAGTGCTTGTCACCCAAACCAACCCATGGTATTCGGTACCGAAGTGCATCAGATGCACCACCGATCTTATCCTGATATACCAAAAGCTAGCCTTTGGTTTCACGCACCAGACTTTTCCTCACCTGACCGGTGATCGGACTAGGAAGTGTTATCTAAGAATCACTACAGAGATCTAATACAGGTATCATTGGCAGGGTGTTCGATCTAAGTCAAACCACACAAGTATTCCGAATGATTTGTACGTAAGAGTATTCTTTCTTTCCTTTCCGGGTAAAAATGACTAATTTGAGCTAAAATTAAGACGGCGGATTTTGCTGTAGCTGATGTTTTGCTGCTAATCTTTACATTAAACAGTTGTGGGACATTCGACGGCTTTATTCATTGCTAGCTATTACAAATCCTATGCCGGAGGTCTCCAACCTATCTTTATCCACTCTGGCCTATAGTACCTTTTTGCCTATTGTTCTCTACAGAGCGAATATAGATTAATATATTGAAAAATTCCGCTTGCCCTAATCCGGTTGTGTGCGACCGCTATATCCAACTTTTGTTGCTTTGATGTTATTTTACTACAGACCTCAGCTGAACGCCAAAAATTATATAGCCATGCTACATACCCGCGTTCAACTGCGTAGATGCACTAACTTTAAGTGGAAAAACAGCCCCACGTTGGGCGCCAAAAATTATGTAACCATCTAGGGAGAATATTGGGACGAGTCGTGTAGCTAGCGCATTTGCGCTCAGGCTTCCATCCATATTCCTATACTGAGTCGAAGGTATCCGAGCGGGGCGGGACCCTATGTTTCCCTTAGCTCTTTCGGGGTGGGGTGGGTTTTGCTAGGACCTGGACTCTCGCCTACATAATCTTAATTAAGGATCCCTGCTGAAACTACAATGGGAGCTAAACTCCCAAAACAAAACAATTAAATTCGGTGAAGCAAGTTCAACCAAAACGGCGGATATTTAAGGATGCATTTTCCCAAACAGTTGCGAAGTATTGGCGTGGTCTAAAGGTGTAAGTCGACCAACGCGTTCTTTACCCTCCCTACCTGGATATTCAATATATGATTTTCCGAATATCCCCTAATACAATGGCTATCTCCTAGTTCACCAGGTCACCGTTAAAAAAAATTGTCTAGTTACTCATTCCGAAATAAATTAGATGGAAAGTTCATATAAATTCACTGTATTTCATCGTAAACATTTTGGTTTCCTAAGCTAAAGTAAAAATATTCAAGGAAAAAAGATTACATGGCTACAAAATTGATGCTTAAAAAAAATACAAAAAGAAAAAGGTAATATCAAAAATTAAGAATAGTTATGAAGGCAAAAATGTGGGAAAATACTGGTTGATTTAGGTTAATGTTCGGTTCAAATCATTTCCCGGATCATTTTTATAAGATCGGTCGAAATGTCTGGTGACTAATTTTTTCTTTAATTAGGAAAAATGCAATGCAATATTAATTCGAGCAACTCACATACCAAAACTCTCCAACGGTGAAAGGCCTTCCAACGGTGTTGATGTTGTGGCTAAGCTTTGGGAAAATAAAATGATTATAGAGGGGTACAACGATTGATTTTAACCATTTCAGGACTTTCCTTTTCCGACAAATTTTCCTCAAAATATATTGTATGTAAATCTTAAAACTTGCACGCAGGCAAAAGATTGAATTAGAACCAACAGATTACTGGAAAATTTAAGAAATTTTAACTAATCACAAAAATCAAATCAAAACAATGAAGCCATTAAGGGAAAATCCGTTTCGGTGATCGAGCACCACTGGGCGATCGGTCAGCGAAGCAATTGGCCGTTTTGTTTGTGGAGCGCCACTGCACAATCGTTTAGTGCGGTAACCTCCCGTTTTGTTTGTGGAGCGCCACGGTGCTGGCTGCAGTACAGGTGCTCTAGTGTGCTCTGGCTTTGAATTTTGCCTTCTGTTCCAGACCCGTGCAGAATGATGGACTAGCTGCTTGCAGGTTGCCACTAAATCAAAGGGGTGAGGTGCTTAGCGATTTGTGGGTGCTAGTGCGTGGGTTGGTGTGAATTGGTGGGCTCCGCTTGCGATGTATGCGTGTGGGTGCTGCACTGGCCACCCAAAGACACAAATAAGAAGCGCAGACGAAAAATCAGCCCACCCCGAGAATCCGTAGTTGCCGCTTGGCAAGATGCGTACAGCAGAGTTGGCAATGCTCAGATCGCGGGGCGTGGGCGATAGCCAAGAAAGTCGATGAGCACTCTGCCGAAAAGAAAATGCCGTTGAATGAACGAAAACTACCGAAATATGTGGTAGCACACATACCTTTTCTAGTGTCGAATCCAGTGAAACAATTGTTTGATCACTCGGATCGGATTAAATGCTGGATGCCTTCAGATGAAATTTTCCTTCACACACGTGATTAACTTTTCGCACTGGTACACACGGTATAAAATTGCAGACGCACCAAGAACAGAATTTTTTGAGAAAGAGAGCGAGGGTACAGCTGCAACTATCTTTTATAGACCGGCATTCCAGAGCTTTCTCTCTGCAACCCTTCTGAGAGAGGGAGAGAGTGACAGATGACGTTCGGTGAGTGCATAAGCCCTGGAAGAGCTTTTCTAAGCTGCACTCTTAACTACAGCTGGTGGAACTAGATCATCTAGCGCCCTCTACATCTCATAAAACCGATATGCATTTCCATCGCAGCGACTATAAAATATCGCAGCTGAATTGCGAGGGAAATTTAAATTTATTCTTGCTGATCTCAACGGACCGAAGGGCGCCCGTTACACTTGACTCTGCCTTTTTCGATTTCTCGTATCTTAAAAAGTGTGTATTCCACAGATTTTCATCCTTTGAGGGGGAGGAAGGGGGACAAATTTTGAAACACACTTGTATTGAAGAGCTTGGATAGAAAGTTTGGTTGCTCTAACTGAGGTCACATAGAGAGAGATCTGCTCTCTGAGATCTAGATGCTCATGAAGACGGACAGACAGACAGACGGACGGACAGACAAAAATGGCTTTTCGACTCGGCTGTTGATGCTTGTCAAGAATACATATGTATATATCGGAGTAAGGTTGGCATTCAATGGCACATCATGTTCTTCATTTTCCTTATTCATTTTTCTATTATTTTTCTATTATTTTGTCGCCAAAGCACAGCAAGTCCCAAGTCGTTGTCTTTTCGGTTTCCACGCACAGAATGACTAGACCTAATTTGTCGTCCTCTTTTCACGGCGCTTTGCTCGTCTTTTTTCGTTTCTTTTTGTGCTTCCTTCTTTTTACAACAACACTTGGGCCATGCCACTAACCATACAATATATAGACATGACAATTCATACATGGAAAGTGTCCGCAACGCAATCAGAAATCAGCTCCCGAGCCAGTCGTGAGTGTGAGTGAGTGAGTGTATGCGTGCTCATGCATTCTCACTTATGGTGTGGGCTTTCCATGTGTGGATCAGCTCCGGACAGAGTCGTGAGAGCGTATGTGTGCTCATGCATTCTCACTTATGGTGTGGGCTTTGCATGTGTTATATCAGCTCCCGCGAGTCATGAGAGTGTATGGTGCTCATCTACTTTGCGTGTTTGCAAGTGTGTATGAGCGCACAACTGAAATTTTCGCTCTCCCAACTTTGTTTTGATTTTTGTGCTCGCGCCACCCTTCACTTTAGCATTATTGGAGTCGGCCCTTTTTGAAGACGCTTGCCTTATAATACCAAAATAACTGTTATTTTGTACATGCTTTAGATTCTAACTTTGTTTAATATAGAATATACTAATATATTGAGCAGATATATGTATATATATTCACAAATATATATTTCATTGTATGGTGTATTGTATTATACAATGATATATTTGATCATATATAAAAAAGTAGTATGCGCTAAAAAAATATATATATATCATCCTTGAATATGGATAATAATGACATATAAATGGGTAATAAATGGGTCCATACGGATTTTAGTGCCACACTTGCGAAACAAATTTGAGATCATCCCTCTTTTTCTGATGCGAATGTCCATCCACAGACAGAACCTGCAAGTACGTTCATATGTGTGTGTACGTGTGCAGAGCTGCCGAAATTGCCGGCAAAATATTTTTGAGAAGATTTCTTGAGACACAAATTTATTTGCTGAGTGTTGCTTATCGACGCGACGCATTAATACCCTATAGACAATTAATATAATTTGATGTCATGTCTGATATACATTTTCCATTTGTACATATTTACATTCGTTCATTTTATTCGTTGATAGTACATTAAACAAAATTAGCATATAAAGGATATTCAATATATACAATTATTTGAATATTGGGCAAGCGTCATCATAAAATCATAACTTACAATCAATTCTAAAGTAATGGGTGTTTTCTTAGACAGCGGCGTTGTAAAAAACCAAAACAAACAAGCAGACCTACAATATGTGCACACATACAGCTAAAGCTCAGCCTCACATACAGAGCGTTTGTTCCCTGGGTACCGATCTTCAATCGGAAGCCAATTTGAGCGGCGACTTTATGTCTATATGTACATATGAATGTACATACATATGTATGTTAACGGCTTTTTCATAGGCAGTAATAATATAATAATTTATATAATAAAAATAAATAACAGATTTCTTTTTTCCCACGGCCAAGTGTCCCACCAACCCACACCCACCCCCACCCATCCTGCCAATTCTTCATTTATTTTGTGGCGGTAGGTCAGTTCGTCAACAAGCTGACGAAGAACACACATAACAAAATTTCAGCTCAGCAAAGAACAAACGCTCTGTATGTGAGGCTGAGCTTTAGCTGTATGTGTGCACATATTGTAGGTCTGCTTGTTTGTTTTGGTTTTTTACAACGCCGCTGTCTAAGAAAACACCCATTACTTTAGAATTGATTGTAAGTTATGATTTTATGATGACGCTTGCCCAAAATTAAAATAATTGTATATATTGAATATCCTTTATATGCTAATTTTGTTTAATGTACTATTAACGAATATAATGAACGAATGTAAATATGTACAAATGCAAAATGTAAATCAGACATGACATCAAATTATATTAATTATCTATAGGGTATTAGTGCGTCGCGTCAATAAGCAACACTCAGCAAATAAATTTGTGTCTCAAGAAATCTTCTCAAAAATATTTTGCCGGCAATTTCGGCAGCTCTGCACACGTACACACACATATGAACGTACTTGCAGGTTCTGTCTGTGGATGGACATTCGCATCAGAAAAAGAGGGATGATTTCAAATTTGTTTCGCAAGTGTGGCACTAAAATCCGTATGGACCCATTTATTACCCATTTATATGTCATTATTATCCATATTCAAGGATGATATATATATATTTTTTTAGCGCATACTACTTTTTTATATATGATCAAATATATCATTGTATAATACAATACACCATACAATGAAATATATATTTGTGAATATATATACATATATCTGCTCAATATATTAGTATATTCTATATTAAACAAAGTTAGAATCTAAAGCATGTACAAAATAACAGTTATTTTGGTATTATAAGGCAAGCGTCTTCAAAAAGGGCCGACTCCAATAATGCTAAAGTGAAGGGTGGCGCGAGCACAAAAATCAAAACAAAGTTGGGAGAGCGAAAATTTCAGTTGTGCGCTCATACACACTTGCAAACACGCAAAGTAGATGAGCACCATACACTCTCATGACTCGCGGGAGCTGATATAACACATGCAAAGCCCACACCATAAGTGAGAATGCATGAGCACACATACGCTCTCACGACTCTGTCCGGAGCTGATCCACACATGGAAAGCCCACACCATAAGTGAGAATGCATGAGCACGCATACACTCACTCACTCACACTCACGACTGGCTCGGGAGCTGATTTCTGATTGCGTTGCGGACACTTTCCATGTATGAATTGTCATGTCTATATATTGTATGGTTAGTGGCCATGCTCATCTGAGAGTCTCTCTCGCTCTCCGACTATGCTCTTAGCAACCTTGGGTCGCACTAACAAAATATCGATAGCTAGTATCGTTGGAATATCATTTATTAAACATTGCTTAGTTATTTACAAACATAATAATAATAATATTACTTCTCCATCTCCGACACGGCCTTCCTGACACTCACACGTCCTCGTGTGCAGTGACGTACATAATAACAACCAAATACTTAGTAGCTTCCTGCCTTGCTCAAGTTACTTAACATTTAATTTTACAGTCGTTCTTCAAATTTATTTAACAATAGATAATTTTAACTCAAATTCATTTTAAAATCTTTTTCTCTATTCTTACATCATACTAGAGCCATACGCTCTCTTTTTTTTTTTTTTTTTTTTTTCTTGCTCTTTAACATTTTTTTTTCTTCTTTAGTACCACTGCACATTGGGCCAGCGACCCCGATTTTCGACGTAAATTCAAAAATGTTGATGAAAATAAAACTTAATTTCGTTATACAATTTAAATAGCATATACTTTAATTAAACAAAAACCAAAAGAAATTTTCTATTTAATGCACCCCTGGCATTTATGCAACTTTTCAAAGTCAGCTGTTTGATCAGCTGCAAACGATAGTAAAAAACGCGGGAAACTGTTTGTTTACTTTGACAGCTTACCAATTTAAAGCCAAATAACAAATTTGAAATCCAAGAAATGGAAAAGAAAGGCCATAGTATGTAGAATCATTATAATGAAAATAATGTTGCTCATGTTTGTTTTTATGTTTTTGTGTGCATTAATTTGTGTCGTCCAAAGGTAGTGAAATTTTAACCAACGTGTCCGTCTATTGTGGTTAATAACTAATTTTGTGCGCAATTGTGCCAAAAAGTAATTATGTGTCATTGTAGTGCAAACTGTATATAAATTAATCCTAAAAACCGTTTTTGCGGAAATTTGCGGCTTTGCGCGTATATTCTTCTTTTGTAGCTGAGGTTGAGTTCGCTAATGTAAAGCTGCTCAGTATATACATTGAGAATAATCGAAGCGCCGCTGCAGTTTCGAGTTGGATTTTTGATGAAGGCACACAACGTAAGCACGGAGAAAAGGGATGAAATAAATAATAAATTAAGGAGCTTTCATCTATACATACAAAAGAATTTGGCAAAATGCGGCAGAAATATGTCTACATTTAAAAAAAAGCATAACAAATGGCTTTTGTCCAAGATGGTTATCAAAGTTGAAATAACATCGTCATCTAAGAGTTCAACATCAAGATCAGTTGGACGCCCACCAATTGAATATGTAAATGCTGGACCTCGTCAGAAGAGAAAAATCGAACGAAAAAGACACCGCTCATTTGTTGAAAGACACATTCCTCACTCCGGGCTCACTTGCCGTAAATAATGAGTCGGTATCACTAAATTCGGATGAGGCTTTAGCTTTTCTGCTGGAAAATTCGTTAACAAAAAGGCAATATAGTAACTTTCGTGAGCTCAGCAATAGCAAATCTCAAAGAAAAATCAAATTTGGACGATCAAATAAAAGATTTGTCTTCATATCTGTACTGTTGTAAATGTAAGAATCATAACAGTTAAATATGATCTGCATATGACACTTTTAGACGGGAAAATTGTGAACATTTTGACTGAAACTAAATCTTGCCAATTGTGTCCCATCTGTGGAGCAAGCCTAAAAGATTGCATGGAAAGTGGAAACATGGATTCACCAAAATTTAAGGCAAGACGTGGATCATTGCAATATGGAATGAGCCCATGCGTGGATTCGATTTTTTGAATTTGTTCTTAAAATTGCTTATAGATCTGGACTCAAAAAATATTGTCAAGAAACAACAACACTCTATATGTCCTTGTACTCATGGTTTCCGATGTCGGCAACGGTTCATAAAGTTTTAATACATGGATTCCAAATAATAGAAGCATCTGTACTGCCAGTAGGTGTTCTTGGAGAAAATGCCTCAGAAGCTCGCAACAAATATTACAAGAGCGATAGGCTATCACATGCTCGGAAGGATTCACGACGAAACAATATGGCAGATGTTTTCCAAAGAGCAATGGATTCCTCAGATCCTCTTGTATCGAGCATCTATATAAAAAAACGATTGGGTGGAAATAAATAAGTGAAAGTGAAGAATCGGATTCCGAAACTGAAAATTCGTTTTCAATAGAAATAGATGTAGAAGAAGATTTTGAATAAATTTGTTGTTACATACTTAAAAACCTTCAACCTTCAAAAGTACAAATATTTTATTGAAAGAATTTTATTAACGTACTCTAGCATAACAGACTACGGGATAAAAAACAATAGAAGCGAATAGTATCGTGTATGGGCGGTAGGATCGGTCAGATCGGTCCAAAATTAATATATATATATATTATATATATTAATATATATATAATTATTAATATATACATATATATCGCTGCTATCATGTGTACCAAATTTCAAGTCTCTAGCTTTATTATTTTAATTTTCGTCGAAAATCGGGGTCGCTGGCCCAATGTGCACTGTACCATCGTACCATGACTTTTACATTTCTCAATATCATATCATCAATATCATACCACGTTCTAAGGCTCTTGCTGTCTCAATACAACGCTCTCACGCACTCTTTGCGTCATGGTCTCTCTTTAGACCCTCTTGACCCCCGCCACTCGACATCAACCGCGCCGCACGCCATGTTCGACTCTCACTAGCCTACACTTGTGCCATCGGTTGACCATCGTGGTGCGGTCGTAGCCTTCGTGTATGATTCAATTCAACGCACCCACCGGTGCCACAGTGCATGGTACATCTTCATCATCCTTGCCCTCGAGCAGGTGATCCACCTCAGCTGCGACTAGCCCACTTGGCATAGCCCGCAACTGTTCATGAGCATACTTATACATTCTCTTACTAGATAAAGATTTTAACATATAACGGTCACCTTCAAGTACTTCAATTATCAAAAATGGTCCTTTGAACTTAGGATCCAACTTCGTTTGGTGACGTTCTTCACACTTGAGCAAGACATGGTCGCCTACGCCAAATCTCACAATTTTGGCCTTATCTCTATCAAATCTCTGTTTATCATACTCAGCATTACTTATCATGTTTCGTTGGGCTCGAGTTCTAACACCTTCTATATCTACTTTTTCTTCTTCCACTAAAGGCATCATACCCAAAGGTCTTGCCTCCTTTCCAATTAACATCTCCAATGGACTGGCCTTGGTGACTCGATTCGTTGTACAATTTAAAGCCAACTGAACATCTTTTACTGCATCTTGCCAAGATCGTTTACTTGTCTCTACAGCCGTCAACATTGCTTTCATGGTACTCATAACGCGCTCTACCTGACCGTTCGCGCGACTAGCGCCAGTTGCTATCAAATGAAAATCAATCTTTTGTGTCGAGCAAAATTGTCGGAAGTCATTACTTGCATAACTACGACCCTGATCAGCAATTATATTATACGATTGGGAACACCGAATAAAGATATGGCAGATTTTACTGCCTCTATGCAACTATCAGTATCAAGACTAAGAGTGTGATGAAGATACACGAATTTAGTGAAAGCATCGATCTGCACTATCACATATTCTTTGCGATCACTCTTGCCACTCAGCTTTCCGCTAATATCAATATGTATCGTATGCCATGGTATGTCGATCTTCGGTATGGAATGCAATTCCATTTGTGCTTTGCCTGTGGCAGGTTTCGTCAATTTGCATGTGATGCAATTTTCCACAAACTTTCGCACATACTTTGACATGTTCTCAAACCAATACTGAGTATACACCTTATCTAAAGTCTTTTCCCAGCCGAGATGCATTATAGCTTCGTGTACGTGATTGATGACTGACCACCTGAACGCCCTGGGTATTACAGGCAGACACCTGGATCGACCATTTCTTTGTATTTTCTTGTACAGCATACCCGCTCGCAGCTCATATGTCTTTGCAATCTCATCCTGCAATTCATTATTTTGCATTTTTAAAATTACTTCAGCTAACTCTTGAGCTCGCTGCTGTTCTGCTAATAGCCAATTATTCGTTATTTCCGCTAGTTCCACGCGCAATTCCTTATTCTTTACCACATTTGAATGTCTATCAGCCGGTAAGGGGTTGCGCGAAAGAAAGTCTACATGTGCCATATGATTCCCTTTTCTATACTCTATGCTAAAATCAAATGATTGTAGATATGCCCACCAGCGATGTACCCTAGGCGATAACTCAATCTTATGTCGACTAGCTTTCAGAGAATTGCAATCAGTGTAAACCACAAAAGGACGGCCATGCAGGTAATGGCGGAAGTGTTTTACAGCATTAAACACAGCTAGCGTTTCCAACTCATATGAGTGGTATTTTGATTCTGCCGCTGTAGTGCATTTGCTGTAATACTCGATAACCCTCGATTTGCCGTTTACCTTATGCATCAATATGGCACCATACCCTATCGAACTAGCATTGGTATGCAACTCAACAGGATACTGTGGATCATAGATTATCAGAACGGAGTCACTCACTAGTGTTGAAATGATTTTCTGTCGTACCTGTTCGTGTTTTGGTTCCCATTCAAACTGGTTGTTCTTAGAGGTCAGTAAATACAATGGCTTCATTTGCTCGGAGAATCGTGGAACAAATTGCCGAAAGTAAGAAGACAAACCTATGAACTGTCTTAGTTGAGTCACAGACTGTGGTGGTGGCAAAGCTTCCAAGGCTTCTATCTTACGCGGATTCGGCCTTAGTTCGCCATTTTCAACTTTGTACCCCAGATATTCAACACTTGGTTTCATAAATGTGCATTTGGCTATATTAAATGAGAATCCGGCCTCAGTCAGAACGTTCAACACATTTTCCAGTCGATCATACGCCTCCTTTCTCGTGTCGGCCACAACCAAAACGTCATCGATATACACTATGGCATATGAATAGGCTAGTTCACCTAAAGCTCGCGTTATCGCTCGTTGAAAGACAGAAGATGCATTTTTCAAACCAAATGGCATGGACAGAAACTCGTACTGACCCTCAGGTGTTACAAATGCAGTACGTTCTATCGAGTCAGAATTTATGGGTACCTGATAAAACCCGCTTGCCATGTCTAAACTCGAAAAGAATTTGCTGCCACGCAGTCTGTTAATCTGGTCAGATATCAAAGGCAGAGGGTACTTATCCGCAATCGTATTCGCATTCAGTTCTCTATAATCCACACATAGTCGATCATCACCATTTTTCTTCTTTACTAGCAGCATTGGACTCGCAAATGGAGAGCAGCTCGGACGGATGACACCATTCTCTAGAAGCTCTTGTATTTTGCCTCTCACTAACGTTTTCTCTTCTGAGCTAAGCCTATACGGACGCCTCATTACGGTTTTATTCACATCCATCAAACGAATTTCCAGCTCCCCAGTTGTCACTCGACTATTTGGGATGCCCTTTATAAATCTGTGTGCATATGGCTCCAATATTTCGACTAGTCTGACCTTGTCTGACTCACACAATTCTGGATCGCTATTTATGAGCTTTGCTAAATCCACTTTGGCAATTTCGGACAGCGTGTTGACAGTATTGATCTTATATAACTCGAATTTGTTGGCATCTATCGAAACACCAAAACCCTGACTCTAAATTTCTCGGCCAACTAACACGTCATGCTTCAAACATTCATCCATTACCACATGAAAAAGGATTTCTAAAGAGTATTCACAAATTTTAACAGTTGATAGGATTTGCAACGTACATGATATTGAATTATCGCCAATGCCTCTTAAAACTACCTTATTATTGATTCCCTTTCCTGCGAAATTTTCAGCCAGCTTTTCTTTCAATAATGAACACTCGGCACCCGAGTCGAAGAAAAATGGAACAGGCTCACCATACTGGTACAGGGTTCCCTTTGGCTCCACCACGGTACAGACATCAACTCGCCTCTCGTATGTGCCGCTCTTACTCGACGCTGAGGTACCCTTTGTACATACAGATGCAATGTGTCCAGGGTTGCCGCATTTAAAACATGTCACCGCTGCTCGTTCTTTGCCCTGTGGCGCGTTGCCATGCGTCTGACTTCCCTTGAACGCGTTCCACTCTCCAGTTTTCCTGCTGCGGCACTCCGCCATTTTATGTCCAACTTTGCCACAGAAATGGCAGTGTAGCTTCGGCGTTAATTTTTGCTTCTTCCGTTCGGGGGGGGTGTGATCCACACTATAGTAGTCGTTCCGTTTGCCAAACGCATACGCTCGCAACTGCTGCTCCAATTTACTGCGTGTTCTGATATTGGTAGTGAATAGCAAGCGCTGCAGTCGGTTGTCTATTTTTCCGGCTAAAAATGTTTTAATGATGGCAGCTGTACTTTCAGACGTAATATTGACCGTCAATCTGGATCTGTGTTGGACTTAACCTTTTCCAATTGTAATGACAATTTGATATGGAGCTGTAGTTCTATATTTGTTGGAGGCAGCCACCATCACCCGATCTCTATTGAACTTCCTGAAAGTATAGAGAAACCCAGACTCTTTCTTGCTAAGAACAGACTTCTCAGAAGACTAGAAGGTGCTACGCCAGCTGGAGATATAGCCAGTATTACCGACTGCTTTTGTAATAATATTAAGGTCTGCACCTATGCACTGAGTAAAAATAGATGCCCCAAAGGTTGGTGGAATTCTGACCTACAGCTACTTTACTTGAAATTCACAGAGGCACAGATGCTGGCTCAAACGGCTCCATGCTTGACAAATTACATAAAAGCAGTAAACCTGAAAATGAAATGGAAACAGGAGGTTAAACTTGCCAAAAGAAACGCATATGCCAACAAAATCGATACACTCAATCGACATCCAAACTCAAGAAAAGCATGGCTATTCTTAAGAAATATCAAGTCCTTTAGCGACCCAGTTAGGTCTAATTTCTGTACCGAATGGTCCTTGCCCTATCTAGATTTTATTGAGAGTCAAGTTCCTACTTCAGCAAAGATTCAACTTTTTTCTGCCAGACAAATTTGTCATAATTTGGATGCCTTTGACATAACGGACCTGTCTGCTGTTCTAAACAGAGGTAGAAGTACGGCGGGAGGAGTAGATGGGATAACTTACGAAATGGTAAGGGCACTCAGTAGTTCTGCGAAACATAATCTGTTAAAAGAATGGAACCTTTTGTTTAAACAATGCAAAGTACCCAGTCAATGGCGTACGATCAAGGTGATTCCGATTCCAAAGAGAGATAAGAACCTAAATATATATCAGAACTATCGCCCAATCTCTCTCATCTCTGTGTTGGCCAAAACTCTTAATTTGATGATAAAAAATCGCCTAGACATTTTTATTAAAAAATACAATACCATGCCTTGTAGAACATATGCCTATCAAACAGGCAAATCTGCAGCTATGTGTATCAATGATCTCATTAATATCATGGCGTATGAGAAAAAAAAAGGAAAAGCCGTTGTAATTGTGGTTATCGACATAGACAACGCATACAACTGCGTCAATCTGCAAATATTACAAAGGTTAATGGATTATGAGAATATTCCCAAGCAGTACACGGACTGGATAATAAATTTCTTCTCTTCAAGGTTCCTTAAGCTAGGAGACGCTGTTAAGGAAGTCAATGGTGGCCTGCCTCAGGGCTCCTGTTTATCCCCATTACTCTTTAACCTGTATACCAAAAGATTGCATCAAGTAAACGACTCTCATACGACCACTATCCAGTTCGCTGATGATTTTGCTATCATTTCAACTGGCATAAACACAACTGAAGCCTGTAATACCTTACAGGGAAAGATTAATGACTTTCATCTACTCTGCCAAGACCTGGGTTTGAACTTCAACCCCACCAAGTCAGCCGTCATGTGCATTGGGAGGGGAAAACGTGAAAATGTATCAATTACCTGCAAGGGCATTACATTTCCGATTAAGGATTCCATTACTTTCTTAGGCAGAGTCCTAAGTGCCAATCTGTCAGACAAGCTGCATATCGCAAAAATCAGGGACAAGTCAGACAAGAGTGCTCTTCTGTTACACGCAGTAACCACGATTAAGTCGGGGCTCAAACCAAAGGTATCATCTAACATCTTTAAATCTTTCATCAGATCTCAGCAAGAACATGCCATTACCAGTTTTGCAAATTTAAATCTTGGAAACAGCAAATCGCTCAATACAGCACAGACTGAAAGCCTTCGCAGATGCGTAGGTGTCCCTCCAAAAACCTCTGCTCACCTGATTTTTGCTCTGGCGGGGATTTTACCTCCAAAGCACAGAGCAAAAATTCTAACTGTCAAGGAACTACTGAAAGTCAAATCTCTGAACCCGAGCCTGTATAACAAAGTCACAGTATCAAATGCTAAGACTGCCTACACAGCAGTATATAATGAATTTAGGGACCTCTTTGACAACTACAGTGAAAGCCAGAAATGCACACACAGTCCTAAAGTTAAAATTTGCTTCTCAATTTTCGACAGGAACAAAAAGGACGTATCAGACGAAGAATGCAAGGCTACGTATCAAGCTAAGCTGGCAGAATGGGTGACGGATGGGTGGAATATTATCTCCACTGATGCTTCCATCAGCGGTGATAGAACAGGGATAGGTATTCTAGAGTACCCCAACAATAGAAGCTACAAATTCAGGTTGGAAACTAGTTCCTCTTCTGTTTTTGCAGAACTTGTAGGAATACTTACTGCTGTCAAAATATCAAACAAAAAGAAATACAATAAAACTGTTATAGTCTGTGATAGTCAAGGTGCCTTAAAGGCTCTGAAAAGTAACGAATCAAATTCGTATTTAACGGACGAAATCCACCACAACATAAACAGTTCCTTCACCAGCAAATTCATTGTGCACTGGATACCAGGGCATAAGAATATTGCTATTAACGAAAAGACTGACCGTATAGCCAAATCAGCCACTAGTGTTGGTAGATTGGTTTACTTACCTCTAAGCTTTGATGAAGTTATTAGAACTGTAAGGACTAGAGTCCAAACAGACTGGAATAACGAATATAAGGAAATATCCAAAACCAAAGGAGTGTTTTTTGCTTCCATTTACAATGATGTCCCAGTCAAACCGTGGCACTGGAACCTTGACTGGGGTGCCAAGACCATTAAGGTTATAAATAGACTAATGTGTAGACGTACATACGATCATGTTTTTTTACATAGAATTAAAGCGAGGGATACAAATATTTGTGAGGTTTGCAATGCTCTTGATGATGCTGAACACGAAATCTTCTCCTGCCAAAGATATACCAGTATCAGGAAGAAATACAAAATCTTCAACCGGTTCCACAGCGTCAGAGACTTACTGCTCACGAAAGAGCCTCTTTTCTACAGAGAACTGGCCAAATTTATTGATGAAGCCAAGTTTGAATTCTGAGTCATGGCCACACTTGATCTAGCCAGCTCAAACAATCGGATGCCATCGGAAGTCGCCTTGAGGAGCAACCTTCTGTTGTCCCTACTTTCTGGGGCAACCTTCTGTTGCTTCCTTTACAGGGTACTTTCTGTTTTCCCTTACTTAAAATAATACTCACACTACACGCCTATATTGCATAAATAATAATTAAATCGATAACATGCATGAATACCCTATGCAATTTGAAGTGTCTGGTCATTGCAGAGTTATCATCTTGCGACCACTAAATTCGCTACAAGGCGATCAAATACCAAAAAAAAAAAAAAAAAATTTACAAACATAATAATAATAATATTACTTCTCCATCTCCGACATATACATACATACATATACATATACTGTATGGGGTCGGAAATGATACTCCTTTTGGGTGTTACACACATCCACTATCACAAAAAATCGAATATACCCCTATACTCTTCGAATACCTGGTATAACAGGAAATGTTTCGAAATTGAATAACTTGGAAAATCAACGTTAAATACCAGCACAAAAAATGGTATACATAGCAAAACATATATGCAATTTTGTACCCCTACCTCAAAAATTTATGTGACGTAAAGTCAAGGCACATTTTAGCTTATATGTATGTATCTTTCAAACCGTTTTGTTTCATTTCAACATTCGATTGTTGTAATTTTTTTGGTGAATAAAGGTATACCTAATTATTATTGAACTAAAATAGTGTACTTTTCAAAATTTGACTTTTTCATTATTGTTTATAATATTTTGTCGTACGAATTCGACGTAAAGCCAGAATATCCCCTGATATCCCTGATATCGACAATATCCCCTGAACTATTCGTTAAGATTATACATATAACTTAATATTTATGATCACCTGAATTCCGAAATTTTTAAAATTTGTTTTCCTCTCCTATATTTATCGCTAGTTCTTTTTTGATTATGAATCCATTATTGGCAGATAATTGTTAATTCAAACAAATAAAAATAACAAAAAATAAAATTCTTTACAAAGAGTTATTTAAATATATTATGTGAGAAAATCAGAAAAGCTGCTGGAACTACACATTAGAAATGAAGTGGAGGGACTGAGGTTAACCAACCAGCATGCCTACACCAAGGGAAAATCGGTGGAGACAGCACTACACTCGTTAGTAGTTACCGTCGAGAAAGCCCTCAACAACAAAAAGTATGCACTAGGAGTATTCGTAGATACATATGTATATCCGGAGCATTTAATAACGTGGCTATAAAATCACTGGATAAAAAACTTTTTAAGTTGTAGACGGGTGCAATCAGAGTGGGGCACCGCTTCCATGGTCAGAGGAGCACACCCCAAGGTGAAGTCCTGTCGCCTCTCCTGTGGAAGGGGACCCCAAAAATAACAGCTTATGCGGATGACATAAGCGTACTTATAACGGGTGTATGTCCATCGACTCTCAGCTCGATAATGGAACGAACACTCAGGCAGATATGTGAGTGGGCAGATGGAGTAGGACTCAGTATCAACGCGGATAAGACGGACCTCATCCTCTTCACCAAGTACAAGTACCAGGTACAAGGTACCAGCATGGCTCCCCCCGAAAATCAACCAGACAAGGCTAACGCCTAAAGCACAGGTCAAATACCTCGGCACGGTACTGCATAGCAAACTGGCTTGGAGACCCCACGTAGTGGAGCGGGTGAAGAAGGCCACCGCTTTATGCATTCCAGAAGATGCTTAGCAGCACATGAGGCCTGGCAACCGCCCTGATGCATTGGATCTATGTACATCTCGGTGGTGCGACCAACTTTGCTGTATGGAGTCCTAATGTGGTGGCAAGCTACTGACAAGAAGACGTACCATAAGCTCATGAAACGAACCCAGCGACAGGCTCTGCTCTGCATTACAGGCGCGCTGAGGTCAACCCCATCTAAAGCACTCGAAACCATACTCGGAATCGACGCCCTGGACATCTACGCTAGGCTGACTGCAGGTAAGGCAGCACAGCGCCTGATCGCATCGGGGAACATGTCTCCTCAAGGATACGGGCAAAGTTCAATTGGCATGGAAATTACCAGTGTTACTGAGTACATGATCCCCCAAACGTGCCTCGAAGTAAAAACAAACATTTTCATGGCACCCGAAGGCTGGAAAACGGGACGAGACCAGACTCAGCACCTCAACATATACACTGACGGCTCAAAGATGGAAGGAGGAGTAGGAGCGGGCCTATACTGCGCGAACCCTGAAATAAGGGCATCTTATAAGCTACCTATAAGCTACCCGACCGATGTAGCATATTTCAGGCGGAAGTTCGCATGCAACCAAGCTAAACATCCATGGAAGATGCCTCCTCAGGGAAACTGATTGCCTTTGCCAAAAACACCTCGATTCTAGTGGACATTAAAACCTCAGTAACACCCCCGTAGAGGTCCATACAATTCGGCCCTGTTGAGGGCCGTCCGGTGAAACCTAACCTAACCATATTATGTGAGAATTCCGGTACGGCGATTCAGTGGATGGTATTTTTTGCTTCTACTGTTTCTTGGTCTTTTAGTGAATGGTGACTTTTTGTGCATTGGGGTGACCAACAAGGCGTTGTGGATAATTTGCTGAGTAAAGTGGTTTCACCCGCCTTAGGTACTTTTAGATCCCTTTCGATGTGCGCAGTTTAGAGCCCTTACCGGTAAGACATAAGTATTTTTGCGATCCTTGTGCGAAAATGTAGAACCCAGCATTGTTGTGCCACTACAGAACTGAGTCCTTGTAGAGAATGTAAAATTTGCACATTTGTTGCTGTTGATTTCTATGTTCCATTTCAGAGCACAGTCCACAAATCTTCGCCCGTATTGCTGCAAAGCTTCTGTAGTAAACTATTTTAATCCAAATTATGAAAATTAAACAGCAAAATATTCACTTTAAAATATGAAAAAACTATGGCGTTTCTATTATTTTTTCCATGACTGTACACAGGATGAATGGAAGGAAAGAAGATGAAAAATGTTAGTAGCAGCAACAAAAATATTTCAAATGTTTTCTGAATTCAGCATAGACAGCAAAAAACACCAAATTAGATCAAGGAGAAGAACAAACGAATGATCTTTGAGCGTCAGTCTTGTAGCGACCAAGAACCAAAATTAATATAAATCTTGTTCAAGTATTTATAAATTATAATGTTTATATTAAATTTAAGAAGACATTCGTAGCGCACAAACTATTGATTAAAATGTTACAGTATTTACGTACAATTTAGTATGGTTTCCAAAAGGCACAAATAATTTAATCTTGCCCATTGAGAACGCGTTGCAAGTAACGTGCGAAGGTCATCCTTATGGAACTTTCAAACCTATTGGAATTTATACATTTATACGGTTGATATGTATGTACTAGGTACTAAGAACTTAACTCGCAGATAGTATGTTGAAGTTTTGTACAGTCATATTTGATAAGAATAGCTCATTTATTTTCCAAGATAATCTTATTGTTTTGAAAAAATGGTACAGTAGATGGAGACATTTAAGTTTTATTTTGGTGACTTTTTTTTCAATATTGTGATGGTCGCAGCAGTTCTCAAGTTGGAGAAGGGATTTCTGGAGGCGACTTGGGGCTAGTCCATTAAAGATTCCATTAAGTATACCAACCATTCTAATTCGGTCGTAAGATATATAGTTAATAGAACAGTGAATAGAATACAAACCGTGTACTTGCCGAGGCAATATACCTATGCCTATCCAAAAAATAGTAGAACACAAAGATTGTTTAAGCTATTGTGAAAATATTTGTTTATTTTTGTTAAAATTTTGCTCGTATTTTGGAAATATTTATAAGTATTTGTATGCATAAATGATTCTGGATTTTCCACCTGCTCTTCTAAATTATCCATAAATATTTGGTGATTGGTATTATTATTTGAAAGGTTTAGCTTTATAATCCTGTTAGAACTTTGATTTAGATTTCGTTAAAAGTTTTTTTTCATGCTAGGTAGTTTTTTGTTTGTTATCGATTTGGATTTTGGTATTTGCTTGGTAAGGATTACGAAATTGAAAGTATTTCTTCTTCTATGTTAATATATCTGGATAATAATGAATTGCCCTGGGGCGTGCCGCGAGTAGATGGATATCTAATCATATTGAAAATTTCTGAAAAACTTGCGTCCCAAGAAAGTCTGTAATTCTCAGTATCTGACTTGAAGAGATTTAGGTATTAAGAGGGACGGACAGACAGAACTTGTCATTGAATATCGGGATCGACTTCTTGCACCCAATGGATCATATCTGAATGTATATCCTGCTATCCTGTATATATCTCTATTTGTAAAAAAAAATTAATTTCCTTGGGATGGCATGGGATTAAGCTGATTTCTGACTTCCTTCTCTTGCCGTTGTTTCACAACAAACTGCTATCTAAAACTAATAAAAAAAAAAATATATAATTATATGTAGTAATCAAATATGTATGCCTCCTAGGTATTCTCATTAGATATTATTTTTGTGATTCGTTAGTTATTTATTAGTTTGTTAATTGTTTAATTGTTAATTAAAGCCAATTTGCATTTTTTATTGGAGTCTATGTTAAAATTTGTTAAGCGCCTTTCATATTTGATCTTCTTGTTCTTCTCGTTCTCGTTCCCGTTTCCGTTCTTGTTCTCATTCTGGCTTATTCGTAATTAAAATTTGTCATTTTACTTAGAAAATACTTGGATTGATGTATGTATATATATATGGTATGGATCAGTTTTGTATATGTATATATGTATGTAAAGGTGTTGTGGTGTATATATGTATCTTAGTATATCATATACGCTTGCATAATTGGTCAGATGTTGTGGCATTATTGAATTGTACATTCAGTTGATTAGTTAATTATTCTTTTCGATTTTCCGTTTTACGTCTTCCGTTTTACATTTCCAATAATCTCTGCTTAATTTGAAAGCCTCTTCAAATATGTAGTTTTATCATACCTTCTTCACATGTCGTCTATATATTCACGATCGCAAGTACAAATTATTATTCTTATTTACAGTTGTGTTTATGCATTTGAAAGCAAACTTTTGTCACAGCCGTACTCCTCTTAATGTTTTTCCCATCTGTTGCTTCTATACGATTACATCCCGTTGGGGTAGTCCTTTCACCAACTGAAAGGTATTGATAACACGAGATACGTGTAAGTATCTGCCCCGATTGCTAATAGGTTACATATCTTATGATTATCGCTTCGATTCGAGATATTTCTGCTGGTGATTAAGGGTTTCGTTTGCTGGTCCTGCTATATCTTTAAATTTAAACACTAACTATGTATATAGTAAGTATTACCTACATATGTGTACGAATAGCCACTATGAATATATTATTGAAAGAGACGGAGAGGGCTTGGAAAGTCTTTAGCCTAAATTTGTTTGGGTGAAACGAAATCTATTCGATACGGATTCTATCTGAAAGTAGGGGGTCTGTCTCCCCATAGTACTTATCTATTAAGCTTTGCCTTCTCTGATTATGCACTTGATTTATTAGAACAATAAGAAAACCAATAAATGGGGGCAGCACAAAATATACATACATAGTTTTTATCGATTTACTATTGGACGCTCAACAGCTCTTTACCTTGGGCAATTTTTCTTATACACAACGCAAGAATTCGTACTACTACCTATTTATTCCCTTCCTATTACCTACTTGATATAAGTGTATATAGAATTTGATTCAATTTGTGATTTAGTGTGACGTAGGTGCTGTGATGTGCTGCGGTCTGTGTCTCGTCTGTGTGTCTTTAGCCTACGATAAAATTAGCACCAATGCAAGATAATGATTCATTCACTCGCCGATCTCTGACGTGGTTCATGTTCGTGTTGGTTGGTGTCTCTTTGATTTGTTTTACTTGTTTAATATATTTGGAAAAAATTTTGCCAAGATATGTGTAATTTACTACAGTTTTTATAGGAAAAATCATCTAGAGATGAGGACTTTCAACATTTCATTACCAATTTTTCATAAGATATTAGGATTACCCACCAAATCTCTTGTATATCCAAGTATTGTAATTTCGAGATGAAAAAACTAAAGTTTTCAAAGCGCAAGAGGGAAGGTGGGTGATGTGTATGGCTGTATGTGAAGAGTACAATTCGATATAAAAAAAAAGAAAACAAACGGATCTTCCCATCCAATGATTCCTTTTCCATTTAGTTGGCTAAACACTAATCAACAACGTTTCCGATACACAGAGCTATATGCTCTTGTGTAAATACAATATGCTTACGATATACATATGTACTATAGATAGATATCCATGTCCATATCCCTCGGTATATATATTCGCTTACTATTTGGATCTTAAGTACTAGAGACTGTCTTATTCGTTCGCTTGATGAGTTTGTTCTGGTTTCGTGGTGTTGCTTCCTTCCTTGCTTCTTTCCTTCCTTCCAATGTGTAAATAAGTAAATGTCTATGTTATATGCTAGGAATTTTCTATGCTCTGGCCTCTACCTATCGATTCGGATCACACTGCAATTGCTTTTGGGCGAGGAGAGATGAAAAATGGTTGGGTTTTGGGTTGGTTCTCGGCGTGCATCCGGAAATTATTATTATTGTACCTATGTATATAAGTCTGGGGGATATAAGTTGAAAACCTACGTCTCGACGGCACTTCTCTGCATCTATATATGTATATATATATAGCATACATATGTGTTGGTATGTATATCTCTATAACTTGTTTGGTTTTGTCTATTACATTGTAATAAGTTGTCTGAGATTCCTACGAGGTTTTTTAAGGAGCAACAAAAATGAGGGAAACTGAACTTCAAGTTCAAGTTCATTCTTTGGAGTTATTTTCAAAATTGATTTAGCTAAAACAATCTCTATCTGCTGCTGCTGCTGCTGATGCTGCCCGCTGGCTGTTTGTCTTCAAGTTATAAGTTGAGAAAGCTGTTTCCGAGGAGTCCGAGCATTATAGAGGACATGGTCAACGGGGCTAGCCTCACGTTCGTGGCGGTGCTGTTGCCAGCCAATATCTCAGCCCGTTTCCGCATGCGCTCCTGCAAATCGATCAAGTATTAACAAATAATTTGGTAATAAAATTAAGGTTTTGGTATCCACCTGATACAGTTTATCCTCGCCAGGGGGATCAAGGCACTCGAATTCGCAGCAACGTTCACCAACTCGAAAGTTTTTGCAGAACTACACAGAAAGAAAAGAACGGCGATCAGAGAGTCGAATAGGGGGCAAAGAGGTAGGGGTCACTTACGTAGGGCGGATCACAGTAGATGGCCTTGCACCAGAGTGGTTCGGAGTGATAGCAGACGCACAGGCTGCACACACCGGGCCCGGGCACGTACAGCATACCGTGGTTGACCTTATTGCCCTGAAAGTCAACACAGTCCTCCTCCAAAGCATCTATGGGATATACATAAGTAGATATACATATGTACATACATGCATATGTATGTATATATAATTATACATATGTAGAATAAATATAGAAATAAATGAATTGCGTAGTGATAGTGGATGAAGATTATTCAATTTGGAATTGGTGAATGATTTGCCAATGCTCCACTTTAATCCGGCTTTAGTCCGGCCCCCGTCTGATGGCTGATCCCCCAGTTCGGTGGCTATCACTTCAAATGGCTTTCGGTTCAGCGCCGTCAGGGTTCAACGCGAGTCGCCCGATCGGCCAGCCAGATAATACGTGTTTTGCGCAGTTCTCAGCTTGATTTGATGCTACAAATACTAGTATTATATGCCATCTCAACCCGGGTTCCACAAATCAAGGCGATATACATATAGACAGACTGAAGTAATGATTTCGGCTCTGCTTTGGTTAAATTAATGAATTATTTTGTTTGGCTACCCTTTAAATCTGCTCAAAAAACGTTAAAATGTTCCCTCCAAGACTTACCTTGGGCTCTTGGTCATCATTTTGTTGCCAAGTGAAATTTCCTAGCACCCAAATTTATTATTACTTGGCTTAAATTTGAAGGCAATCAAAGACCCAAATTTAAGCCCTCGTACTGCAAACTTCTAGCCAAAAATAAAACTTCACCAATAATTTCTATAAAAGTTTTTGGATTTCTTCAAAACTTGAATTTTATGATAGATGAAACTTTCTTTAAGACTTTCTAATAGATAAATTTAAAGATGGTTACTTGCGAAGAATAGAAAATGGAATACCAATCCCCATTCCAAGTCGCCTGATGGGTTTTCAGTCCAGCAGTCGAGACCTTTAAACTTTGAGAATTATTTATGGGAAACATACAGTACTTACATATGTACCCGTACATAAATGAGCAAGTGGACTCGTATAGCCGTATACGTATGTACATATATGCACACGTAAGTCTAATGCCAGTCGGACACTTTAACAGGTCGAAAAGCAGAGTAAGGCAGGGGCACGGGCATGGGCACGGGCATGGGCACGGAAAGGACTGGGAACAAGCAGACTGACAGAGTGACAGTCGGCCAGACCAGAAAGCCAGCTGGACGGACAACACACGATGAGTGAGCCAGACAACTAGCAGATCTGTTAGTGCTTGGGTATGGGGATATACGAGCGAATGGGAATGGGTGATGAATGGGTCAAGGGGCACACACAGGGGACCGAGAATGTGTGTGTGTGAGTTTCTCTGGTTGTTTGGTTCGATGCAGGAAACTTTTGAATGAAGCTTTAAAAGCTCTGCAACTTGAAACGGTTGGGGTTGGATCTGATGTTGAAGTTCGAACACACTCACACACACACACACACACACACACCCACAAACTTGTCCAAAAAAACTGATGCGGGGATTCAGAGATACGGGGCCATGGGCGTACGACGTACTTGAATGGGTCGCGTGCGAGTCAGCGGCAAACTGCAGTCAACTTTTTCCTTTCACTATTTCACCTTCTCTTTTCCTCTGTTTTTCTTCTTTTTCTGCTTTTTTACGTTTTTCTGTGTTTTTTTTCGCTGTTATGCCAAAGTGGTAAAGGAGGCGGATGAAGCTAACGGGGAGTGCTAGGCCGAGGGGACATTTGGGCGGATGCTGCAGTGGCTTGTTCACTTTATTTGTTTGCCTTGCGCCTCGCTGCAGCTGAAACTGCCTGCTGACTGCCAGCCCCCTCTGCTGCTGATGGCTTGTTCCTTCTCACGTTTTGCCATTGCGGCCAGCTTTCGCACGTGCACGTGCTTGTTCCACCATACCCACCAGCTCCCAAACGACGCACACGACGTAACAAAATCGTGTGAATATTTTGGGAGCTTGTATGGATCGATTTAACAAAACAAAAAAAAATAACAATAAAAAATTGGTTCTATTGGGTAAACAGGAGCAACCTATTGTATTTCTTGGAAAATTTTCATATGATTCTCAGATGTTGCCAAAAGCCAAGTGACAACAAAACTCACCTGAATGCGAATAGTGTGAATGCCAACATTTACCGACAGTAAAAGCATCGCTTGGAATTTGCTCGTGTAAGAGCTGCTTGAATAATTAAAATCCCAGCGCACTCGACTTTTGTGTGCGCCAGCTGTCGCCCAAACAATTTAGCTGTGTCCTGGGTCAAAGTTTAGTACGACATGCCTCCACTCCCCTCCCCTACCCCCTAACCATCGTGCTTCTTTTGTGTTCTCGAAAACTGCATTTCATGGCAGTACAGATGAAGAGAAGAGCAGCAGAGCCGAAGCCGAAGCTAAAGCTGCGGCAGGCAGCATTATTTCACAATTATGTTTATTACTTTTTAATGCTAGGCTTTTTCCCTTACAGCACTTGACCCAAGCACCATTCGGACCAAGCGCTGCTCGCAGCTACACCGTGCGAAAATTAACTTTTTAAGTGCCACAAATGCCAAAAAAATACCCATTTCCGAAAAAAAATGCTGGAAGGGACACTTTCAAAAGTTCAGACTTCAATCATCTTAAGTGTAAGGAATTTATGTGTCATTAAGTTACCCATATATGGAATATACATATTCCAATAAACTTTATGTAAGATCTTGAATTTGACTGCTTATGTACATATGTAGATGCATATTCATATTCTCATATGTATGTATATAATACATATAAAATAATATATATATAAATATGTATATTCCTGAATTCAGAGCACTTCCCTTTTGGTTTCAGTGTGGTCTTGAACTGGGTCTGTGGCGGTGTTACGCTTCCAGGGCCGCGGCTTACTTATAAATAGCTTTTGTTGTGACATTTACAAGTAGCACTGGCACACCCTGCACCCCTGCACCTCTGCACCCCTGCCTCATGCTTCCCAACATCCTGCTCGAGTGGCAGTTTTTGGCGGGGCCAAGGCGGAGCGGCGGATCATCCGGACTCATCCGAAATGCGTCCAAAATGGGAGCATCCTTTGTTCTATTTTCCGGTTAAAATCCATTTTCCATATGTATTAATTTTTCTTGTCCAACATGGAGTCGAATTCGATCCAATTAAAGCTGAATTTTCCTCTCGCAAGATGTTAATGCGTCTCAAGCAAAGTGATTTGAATATTGTTTGATTTTTTTTCCAGCAATATACATATGTACATGTACATATGTACATATATGTATGTATATTCGTCGCATCGAATTGAAGTTCGATTTCGATTAAATTTTGATTGCGCTACATGTTCATTCAGTCATTAATTGTGGGGTTGTAATTGTGTGGTTTAATTTTAGGGTGGATGTACCGTGGTTGATTGGAAAGGTTAATACCATATCGATGACGCTTTAATTTCTGGTTGTACTCGTATTCCAATAAATATACGTTATTTTTAGATAGATTTAAATTTGTAATGCAATACACTTCACGTTCTATGCAATTTAAGGGACAGATGTTTGTCTTTGCAGAGTTCTCTCTTAAGAATCAGTTTTCCCCTTTTGATAGTCAAATTCAATGCCATACGGCCCCGGCCTTTTCAACTAGCAACTTTTCCGAGAAGTATTCTTCAAGAATTTTCAATTTCATTTTCGATTTTCAGCGGTTGCAAAAACAAAATTAAATCAAATGCCACTGCTGGTGGCAGCCTTGTTTGTTCCCTCGAAAGCGTCCATAAATGCTGACAATTGTGGCCTGGTGAAGGGTGGCAGCTGTGGCACATGAAGTGGTGGGGAGGAAGGGGGTGGGCTTAACTTTGGGCAAGTGGCAGGGTCATGGCGGTAGCGTTGAGTGAGTGCAGCCATCAGGTTTTTCCCCCTTCTTCTCTCTGGTAGCCTGCTTCTGTGGTTCCGGACACCGCACACGTGAGCGCTGCACAGTGGCACAGTGTCCTCCAAATGTATTGCAATATTTTGAATATATGTAGATATTGATTTGAAATTTTCACTGAATATTTTTGTCCTGGGATCTAATTTCTCTATGCAAGAGAATAGCATCCTTTTATTTAGTTTTTGGTTTAATTTTTGGTTTAGTTTTAGGGCAGCACTAGATACCCTAAACACGACATAGTCAGATCGGTTGTAACGGGTTCATAGCCACTAAGGCATCGAAGCTACGGGCTGGCGAATGGAAAAACTCAAAACGTGCCTGTCTCCCTGCCTCTTAAGAGCATTACAAAGCGATCTAGAGAATCAGGCCGGTACACAGACCGAAAGCAGGAGGATTACCAAAACATTCAGAATCTCGAAAAACATGTTGAAGGATCGCAAAGGAAAATTCAGTCACTAGTTAGTGCACCTACCACGGAAGGACTGCAGAATATAACTGGGAATACAGGTCACGCGGCGCTCGCATTCAAACTAGACATCACTAACAGAGCCAACTGTAGAAAATGCTATCGAAACCCTGGAGCGTCTCATCTGCAACTGCCCGGCTCTCTCACGGGCAAGGAAAATCACTGGAAGAACCTTACCAAGTTTAGTTTTTATACCCGGTACTTAAATATTAGATTATTAGATTATATTTGTGGTGAAAGTTGATGTAAGCGAAGCTACGGGCTTAGTTATTCACACTCTATCCCTTTCTCGCACAATCTTCGCGTGCTAAGTAGGTCCCCTGGCAGGGAGGACTAACTGTGTACCGGGTATAAAAGTAGAGCAGCGGCCTCTGCTTTCGTGAGGGTACCAAGTATTTGAGTCTATGATTGCCTGTTCGTTAGACTTTAAAGAGCCTCTTTTTGCGCTCTTAAAGGATTTTAAATCTTTAAACCTACATATATTCTACCCTACTTTGGCACATAGCAATTATTATGTCGAATAAATGTTCCGTTTTTGGATGGAGACACACAATGAGGGGGGATTTTTGAATGGAAATGGAGGTTTTTTATCTATTGTAGAATTTCATCATTTTACATTCAGAATTAACATTTTTATGCCTCGAAGTTTAGATTTTTTCCAATATTTTTAATAAAACGAACCACTGTTAGTGTTTGCTGTCCCTCACTAACGGCAAATTCTTTCTGTCTGTGTAAACTAAGTGAGTGTTTTTTTTTTTGAGAGAGTGTTGGCTCAAAAAATGCTTGTGAGAAGCAGAAGCGGAAAAAGAAGGAAGTGCTTGTCGACTTTTGTTTTGGCCATGGCTTTAGGAAAGCTGTTAACGGAACTAAAGATTAGAATACCATTATGAGTGTCATGTGATGGTGGTGCAACGTAATTAGCACTGCCACTGTGCCTGTCTTTATGTTTGTCTTTGTCTCCATCTCTGTCTAGCATTGCCCCATTGTCACTGCCTGTATGCAAGAGACGGGATTCTAAGCACCATGTTTAGCATCACAGTTTGTGGCCCCGATGCAGGCCTGGGATTAGACCATGAATGATTTGATTGGCCATCTGATTGTATAGTTGAGCATAATCACCCCTAGTCAGGGACATACTCGGCTGAAGTCTATCAGCACTCAACGGTCGATTGATTGCACACCACCATTCCCACCCGGCACAGAGGGAGCCCACACAGAACCGACCCATTGTACGAGTAATTGAGTAATATGGAACCCAATCGATCGATCACTGGACAGAGACAGAAGGCCTGGGGCCTCTTTATGTAAGCCTGCGCTTATCGCTGACTTAACCCACGAACCCAGAGTGAAATTAATTAGCCCGAGGCGCCTGTAAGCAGGCTACAGTATGCCTCAAGATGGAAGGAGCCTGCATGTAGAATTATACGATGTAAATCTGACATGGGAACAGCCTTCGCAATAGGTATAACTGCTGCTTTAGTGTTGGCTTTTGTTGCGACATTCAAAATGTTCTGAAATTGGGATATTAAAACAAGCAAAACCCTTTCCGAGAACGGGTGTGAGAGGTGGGGTGCACTGCATTGCATGTGCAAAGTCAAGGCTGTATACAATATCCAATATCTAACGACCAAGCTCAAACACACAACTTACTCCACACCTCACTCCGCCAGATTTCACCTTAGCCCTTTGACACTCGGCGGGCAGCCTTGTGCACAGGTTTTCTCATTCTCTCAATTGGCCATGACTCGTCACCGGCTCGCACATAAAAAGGAAAACAGGATCATCAAAGACAGGAAGACCCTTTACTTTAACTTTCTAGACAAAAGTTTTTTGAATCGAGTCATCTCACAGCAGAATGAAGCATAACTCTTTCTTATGCACACGAGATTGGGTTGTGCCGATCAGTGTTTGAAATGAAGGATCGAATCGATCGCCACAAATTAAAGCAAATCTAAAAGGTATCAATCAATCAAGGTGTATTTGCACAAGGATGGAAGCAAGAGCTTGACTCTTGCTCACTTCATGCGTCCTTCACCTTGCCAGGAGAGAATTTACTGTAATAATTTTATTGACTCACTGCCGCCTGCCTCACAAACATTTTATACCCAGAATAAAGCGTTTCGGACCCAATAAAGTGTATATATATATTTTTTACATGAGTGCCTAGATCTCAGAGACTATAAGAGCTAGAGAAACCAAACTTTGTTTCAAGTGTGTGTATTTCAAAAATATTCCTCGGCTCCCTCCACCGATAGAATAATAAAGAATGACCCTATCTTTCAGAGTGCCGAATATGGATCAGACCGGATCATTATTATAGCCGCATTGACGAAAACCATTTAGCGAAGCAACGTTCCTTCTCGGAAATGGAAACAGATAACATCTAATATATACTTAAATAAATCGCCTAAACGGTTCGATCAATTTTTTTTAAATATTTTTTTTTGGCAAAAATTCTATTTGTCCTTTTGATACAATACGACATCTAACATATATTGTAAGCTCACATATATACTAACTGAGTGCCGGGTATATGGTAGAGCCGCGGCCATTGCTGCGACTCACAATGTTCCCCCGCGTATTCCTTTCATGGAGAGTGAACCACCATCCAAGTAGTAAAGAAAAATAACAGTCGCCGACAGGCTGCCAAATATTGGACTGTAGTAGAAGAAAAAAAAGTACAATATCTCTCCCGGGGCGGGTACATCTCCTGACAGAATCTTTACCTATTGTTCGCCTTCAAATGTAAGGGTCTAATGCGTGGGGTGACGTGAATGTAATTTTTGGGATAATCAGCCAGAACAAAAAATGTTGTTACCCCCGCTCCGCCAAGCAATTGGATTCGATTAAGGTTGTGACAAAAAAAGTGCCAAGAGAAAGAGAAAGAGGGAATAGGGGCATGGAAATGAACGGCAATCAATGTGCACACACACGCACACGTACAAGCACAAGCAAGAAGTTGAGTGTGTGCGAATACGCTATGGGAAAAGAAGTGTTTGCAAATTGACTTTTGTCCTCGGTGCTCATTATATGCCCCCACTATGAACCACCCGACAGTGTGGGAAAGAAATAAAAATAACCAAGGAATGCTATCTATTTTAAGGGCCACCATTCGTTGTATACCCTCGTTCATATGGTACAGTTATATTATATATTAAGTTTTGGACTGACTATCGTCTGTAAAACTAGTTCTCTGATCTCATCCGATGTTGATCAGATTAAGTTAAAGGCATGTTGGGAAAGTCTGCCACCGCATAGCGTGGAAAATATTTTGTGAAAATCGGAATACCCAGTGCAATAGGGTATATCAAATATACAGGGGATAAAATCGAGCGGCGCGCTCACTAATTACCTGAGAAGGGGCAGAGGCAGCCGAGTAGGCAGAGGAGGGCCAACAGTAGCCAATATGTCGCATTCGATGGCAGCAGCCACAGAGACGTCATCGTTGGCATCGTCCTCTCTCCCAGGCATAGGCTGATGCCCATACCCGCTCCCGCCTCCGTCCATTGGGTGCAGCCTCGTTGACGACGTATCCTTGTCGCGTCAAGCCCATTGATTGTTGTGCTCCTTTTCCCTCTTGTTGCTGCTGTTGTAATTGTTGGCGCTATCCTTGTTGTTCTTGCTCTTATTGTTTTGATTGGAATCGCTTCTGCTGCTTCTACTGATGATGCTGGTGCTGCAGCTGGTTCGGCCTCTGCCTCAGTCTCTGCTTGGCCTAGTGGGCGCCGCCACGTCGCTGTAGCTGTCATTGTCAGGCGTTGATTTTGAACTTGGCGGCGGCGTGTGTGAGTGGCACACTGCTTTCCGGCTGAAGCCACTGCTTCTTGCACTGCTTGTAACTGTGTGTGTGATACATAGATCGTGATTATTGGAAAAGAATTAAAGTGGTTCAAACACCAAATGTTGTCTCCCATCCCCTCCCAATGTTTAGAAACTAAGTAACTAATGGAATGCTTCTGACTGCTAACTTTGTACTTTGCCACTTAATTTTCTTCTTTATTGATTGTTTAGCCTCATGCACATTTGCTCCACTGTGCGACCTGGCTTCACGTGTCGACAGATAGTTTTTGGCAGGCTGCTATTCTTTGTTGCTGCCTTCACTGTGTGTCTGTGTGAGTAGTGAGTGTGTGTTTGTCTCGTTCTGGCCTGAATTCCGAAAGGGGATCAGCTGTTTAACGGATTCGTTGTTTACCGTTTGCTTCTCTCATGCTTCTTTCTCGACATTCCGTTTTGTTCTCTTGCTGGTGGTGCTGGTGCTGCTGCTGTTGCTGGTGAAGCTGATGCTAGTGCTGAGAGGATGCTTTTGCGGGAATTGCGATTGCCACAAAAGAGAAATGTTGGCATTTTCCGAAAGCCTCAAGGAAGTGGCGTGTGGAGCGGGGTGGCAGTGGCAGCCTACCGACAAGTTCGAGTTTCACTTCACGCCGCAGCACGCTTTATGGATTTTTTTTACTGCACACACACACACACACACACACGCAGGACGAGACACAGACACAATCTCACGCATACGTGCATTGATTTTCCCTAACGTTTCCTTCTTTCTGCTATTCTCTCTTTTTCGGTTATTTCTTGATTGCTTTTTTTTGGGACATTTCAAGGTTCTCTTTGATTTTGATTTTACTTACTTTTCACGTAAAATTTGTTTAACTTTTGACACCAACAAAATTGTTGCACGCAAGCACTAAAAATACAAAAAAAAAGGGAGAAAGAGAAATGCAGAGAGAGAGAGTGTGATGAGGGAGAGAGAAATGCGAAAACAAAACAAAACGGAAATATCTCAGCTCGCACACAAACACACATCACACAGCACACACATAGAAACAAAGCACTATGCCGTTAGAACATCCGTGGGTGGCGGGTGGTAAAGACTTTAACGCGGCGACAGCAGCAGCAGCAACAACACGCGGTCGGTAGCAAAGTGTGTTCCTAAAAGGTGCTGCATTCCCAGAGACCGCTCAAGTATAGTGGCATATATATATAACATTCGAGGATTGTGAATGCCTCGCCTCACCTTATATTAACACACCTTGACTGGGCCTATGAGTCTCTGTCTCTCCCTCTTCTCCCTTTTTGGGACGCCTCTTCTTTTGTCCTTTTTACGACTTGGTGTTTGCTGATTGCTTTTTCCATTCGCTTTTGTCGGAAAGTGTAAACTTGGCTAACACACACCGAACCGAACTGATAGACGAGATTGACCGACTGATAGGCTGGGGCTGGGGGGAAGCAGATTGAGTGTAGAGTGGAGCGTTGGGCGCAGAGCAGAAGCAGAGTCGTATCTGAATCTGAGTCGGCGTCCGAGCTAAGTCCGCGTCGTCAAGCGTCACCTCCGACTGCCGCGTTACGTGTGGGAGTCAACTGAAACTTGAAACTGCTGCTGGCGATGGCGTTGGGGCTGGGTCTGGGGCTGACGCCTGACTGATGGCATTCCTGCTTGCCGCATTCAAACCGCGACCCCATACAACATGTTGTGTTGGAGCTCGGCAAAGCTTCTCGAAGCAGTGTAAATTTCTACCGTAGGGTTTCCATGCGAATAAAGCTATATTCGAAAGCTCCACATCTTTAAAAGCGTTCTCTTAGCAGTAATTTTCAGCTTTTGAAGCTTTAAGCTCCAGTGCCACCTTGCTACAAAAGGGGAGAATAATCCCTAACTACATCCCGATGAAGCTTATCCTAGGATAATTACTTCCAAATGGGAAAATATATTATTTAAATAATATCTACCGATTTTCCAAATATGATTTAAGTTGGAATAACTTCACCATATGTAAATCAGGAAATATTTGTTTATGTATTTCCGCGTATACGGTTTGTTCCTTTAACTTAAAGCTGCCTCCGTTCTTTCGTTCCTTATATTTTTCCCTTTTGCCTTCTATATTGTAAACTTCAAAAAGTGTTTTTTTTTAATAAGTAGTTTGGAAATTATTTTATTCAATGTATTTCATATTCATTCATTAGTTTCATATTTTCTGTTTCTAATCGTTTACACAAAAATACTTGTGTGTGTGAGAGGGAGAGTGTTTCTGACTTCGTTTATGTATGGGTTTGTTTCGTAGGTTCGTTTGTATTCGAGTGCAGTCCGTGTCTCGTCTGTCCGTTTCTCTGTATCTGTATCTATGTCTGTGTTTGTATCTGTATCTGTGTGTGAGCGCCATTATCTAAGTTGGACATAGCTTAAGTGTTAAATACAAGTTGCTTTCATTGATCTCATTTAAATATTTGTGTACCATTTAAATGCATTTTGGAAAAAGTTTCAAGGAGTGTATTTCACTTTTTTTGTGTCTTCCCCATCGCTTTTTTTGGGCTTGGATGTGGGGTGTGTGATTTGATTTGATTTTTGTATCTTCTTTTTCTGTATTTCGGTGTGCCAAGGGTTTTATAATACATCCATGTATGTATAGGCATAGGTATGTATATATGTATGAATGTATGTGTAACCATTTATTCCATCTTGCTTGGATTTTTTCATTGTATACATAGAATTTACTCTGGTTTGCTTTGCTCTTTGGTTTCTTCTTTGATTTCTTTTCTTTCGATCAGAAATATATCAATATTATATATAGGGTTTGGGGGTTTCGGGGTCTTTGGGGAGTGGAGGGGCATTGCTGATTGCTGTGTTGTTAAGTGCATACGTTACAGGGTTTCCAGGTTGCAGGTTGCCGTTGCATGCATATTTCATTAATTTACACTTATTCTTTGTTCTGCCTTTAAATATATGTATAATTTTTTTTATAGCTTAAACAAAACAATGGTGTCGGGTAAAATGTTTAGCTGTCTTTTTCTTAGTTCTGTTAGGGGGATCCATGGATCCATGCCCCACTGATTTTGTGTTACCAGAGAGCTACCAAGAGTTGCCAGAGTTGCAAGAATTTGCCCCACGATCTGTACGGATTCTGTACGGATTCTGTACGGGTTCTGTACGGATTCTATACGGATTCTGTACGGATTCTGCACGGATTCTGCACGGTTTGTCTGATGGGAGTGCTTGCAATCTGAACAGGTTGGTTTGCTTTCTCTTAAAAATTATAGCTATTTGTATATATGTATATAGTTCTATTCGGTATATGTATATAGTATATATGTATTGTATGTAGATATCGATCAGATTCATTGACATAAAACTTGAAAATGTGTATGGCATTGTGGTACCCCCGCAAAACCCGTATACGATACTACAAGGAACGGACACCCAAGTAGAAATTGTGTTGCCAATTGGTCGTTGGTCATCAATGGCCTTCGAGTTTGGATATCGGATCACTACATTTGTATGTACATACATACATACATACATACATATATAATACATTTTGCAAGGGTATCCCAGGCCTCGTGTTTTCTGTGTTGGATTCTCTTTCAGAGGTGAAAAAACCTTTTCCAGTAGACTGAAGAGCAAGTAGATCAGGCATATAAATGAATCTACAATACATATATGTAGCTTTCTATTTACTGCTGTGTGTACATTTGTACATATGCGGTCGTTGAGAGAGCATCTAAGCTTCGGCCTGCCGAAGAGTGCAGTTGCAGGATTTTTGTTTTGTTTATTTTTCTTGCTTAAAATTTCATTTAAAGTTTTCTTTTACTTTTTTTTGTTTAGCTTTATTTTTGGTTTTGTATATTAAAATGTTAGTCTTTGTATTTTGTTGTGTGTGTTTTTGAAGTAAAGGCTTTGTCAGGAGGATCACTAGTACATATGTATATTAGTATATTTAGTTCAAGTTAAAGTTTTAGTAGTGGAATCGTATGAGGCATTCCCAATCGAGTGGGGAGGAGAGCGCTATATCAAGGGTATCGTCGGGTGTGGATCATGCATGTGTGTGGTCCATTATCGGTGGTTGACACTGCCGCAGGGAACAGCTCAGCGGATGAGGTGATTCTCTTAAAAAGGGCATGCTGCACTCTCTTCACCTGAGAGAAGCACTTTCTTTAAGGGGGCTCCTTGAAGCGTCTCTCTATCTCCTTCTCTTTATATGTAATTCTCTCTTTGCACTTTTGTTGAAAAGACACTCGACTGTGTCCTTGAGTTTGGCTTTGCTTGAGGATGGGAATGCCCAAGTTGGATTTGGACAAATTGAAGCTTTTATAAAGCCACGCTCTAAGGACATTCGTGAGTGTGTGTGTGCGTGTGTCTGTTTAAAAATGTTTTACTGTTGGAAACCGTTTCGGAATTTTTCTCTTACATGTATAGTTGTTTGTATGCTCTTTCGCTTCTTTGTAAGTTACGTAGAAAATTATAAAGAGCAAGAGGCATGTATAGGTGTGGGTCGATCCAAGGTGCTTTTCAGCTCCAGAATAATGACTTATGATTTATACACCATGCACCAATTATCATCTTTATCTACCTCTCTGCATCTCTGGCATGGACAAAAGGCGTGTTCCCATTTTCACTTTCGACCCGATTCTGGCGATTTTCGCTTCTCTAAATCGCACATTCGGAAATAGGTAAATATTTCAAATTTTAAATCGGAATTCAAATAGTTTACTCATCGGATTTGATTCGTTCAAATGTTAAAATTCGAGCGACTGTGAGATCGCAGAGAGGAAACGAATGTCTAAATGGGACCATGTCTGCATTTCTTGTTATGCATTTATGTAGATTCCTATTTCATTATTTTCTTGTCTTTCTGTTCCAGTTTCTGTTTTGGTATTATAGATGCCTCCTCTCTTATTGGTTTTCTTTTGTTCTGTCCTTCAAGAAGATTCGTTTTTTCGCTCTCTGATCTTTTAGACGGCAGGTAATTTCTTTGGAAACTGGTGACCCACGGGCTTGCATTTACGATGATATGTAGTGCTACTCCTACTGTTACAGAGATTATGTCTGTGTGTGTGTGTGTGTGTGTGTGTGTGTCTATTCATACATACACATGCACGAGAAACATGTCGAGATACATCAGTATCTGTTTCTGCTTAGGGGCATAGGAGGTGGTGTTCGGGTAAGTAAGTTTAGTCAAGTTGGTCCAAATTGCTCATATCCTTGTCTAAGTATTTAAATATGTCATAGGTACACACAAACATTTGCCTTTGGAACTTATTATACCGGCCCGGATACGCAGATCAGATCAGATCGAATCCATAGGTTGGGGGCCCCATCTCTCGCTACCAACTTTCAGAAGAGGGAAAGCGTTTAATTGACTGCCAAAAAGTACACTAAATACACTGGTATTCTTGTACACCGAACATTATGGGAAATACCCCTGCAATGCAATTTCTGTGTACATTTTGCTGCGTTATTTGGCGAAAATCAATGGGCTTTCGACAGTATTATGGTACTCTATAGCATCCCTAAAAATGATCGGTTAGGAAAAAAGCTTTCCCAAAAGAAACCCATCGTCATGATTGTGATAATCTGTACTATCCATTGCAGGGGTATATTTTGGTTCGGCCAGCCGAATCAGGACCGTCTTTCGCGTTGTTTCTTGCCAAGATCTTGCTTGGTCTGAAATTATGTTTGTGGTGTTGTTTTTTTGACTTATAAACTAGTTTATTAATTATGCTTAAAATGCTTTACATTTGGTTTTTCCTTTGGGTTTAGTTGTCTTTCATTTTTTGTTTTTTTTTATACATTTTTAAACATCTAGAGTTTCTTTTTTTTTATGATTTGTAGTTGTGGTATCTTTAAGAAATTTTTTTTTTTATATGTATAGTTTTGTTGTTTTGGTTTTGTTGGAAAGTTTTTTGTTTTTCATTTGTTGATTTTCGTTTAAATTCAAGTTTTAGTCTTTATGTTTTTCATTCAAAACAAGGGAATCGGGGAAGTTGACGGGGGGGGGGGGGGGGGGGGGGGGGGGGGGGGGCATGAACAATATACATACATATATGTACATACAAGTAAATATAAATATAAAATGCTGCGACACGGAGAGCTTTCACACGCACACGTCTCAATCAGGTCCGGCGGCCGTGCGTCTGGCCGAGGCTTCGAAAGCTCACCCACACAGCTGCAACGCAGCAGTGGTCATATAGTGTTAGTAGAATCAGTAGTACAATAGTATAAGGCAACAAATCAATTTGATGTGTTAGCTATGTCATTTGGAGTACGAGTAGTTCGCTAGACTTTAATTTGCTTTAGGTACATCCATACATATCCAAACACGAGTACATCTAGGAGTTGGCAATCGAAGTGCTCTTTGTTGATCTTATTACAGGTAAATGTAAATACATACATACATCAATACGATCTTTAATCTAACGACTAAACAGCCATTCAGACATCCAGCCATCCAGCCATCCAGCTACCCTCAAAATTCTAGCTACGCGTACAGCAGACACGCATAGCGATCGGAACTTGCGAGTTCCACCCACTGTCCCATCCAATCCTGTGCGGCTATACAATACGTACCGTATTGTATACTATCCAATGACTTATGCTCTACAACAAATACGTACATACACTTAAAACACCAGAATCAACTTCAACATCAATATCAACATCAATATCCATATCAGTATAAACATCAAATTCAACACACACATTTTTTGTAAGGGGAGAAATGACAAAGAGGCTGCAATTACAATGCACAATTAGTTAATTTGTTATGCTCGATAAAGTTGCGATTTGCTAGACACTTAAATGTATATCAAGTAAACACCCATTGAGTTTGGTTCTAGCTTTAACTTCAGCTGTTTAACTGCAGCTTTAATTCATTTTAACTTAAGCTTTGACTTAAGCTAAACTGTAGCTCTAACCTAAGCCTGCTTCAGCTCCGTTCGCAATAGAATGCTGATTAGCTTAATTATGACCAAAAAAAAATACATATTTCTGTTGCGGTTTAAATGAGTACCAAGGGCCAGCTCGGCTAGTCCTAACTTTTATCTTCCATCTACTCGTACAATATATTGTTTCATAATTTGATTATTCAAAACTCGATGCTATCTGGTTTATAATTGAATCAAAGTGTTGGCTTTGCCGCTCAAAGTTTGCCCTGAAAAGTAGGCAATGCGTTTTATAATTTCTCATATACAGAGTCCTGCCTGTGAATACGAGCTAGTGTGTGTGTTGGTGTGTGTATGTGCAGAGCTATATTTAACATAATTACATACAGAAATTTACATAGACAATAATGAACTTTGGTTTTCGTGACAATGTCTCCAATGCCCCATTCGCTGGATATGTGGATAGAGTTTGTTTCATTCGTTTCGAGGAAACTTGAGTCTCGATTCGCAATTTGATATTCGTGAAAGTTCGCCATGGCCCAGCGCCCAGCGCCCAGCCCGCAACCCCCGCCACAGCAGCAGCAGCAGCTGAAAATGCCAACCGAATTTCGTGAATAATGAAAATCGTGAAAATGTCAATGTAATCACACATTGTTTCTACAATCTACTATTCACTACCCACCCACTAATTGAGTGCTGTCATCAGCATGAACAACATCTACACTGGACTGATCAGAATCACCATGAGAATCGACCCAGCTTCGTCAACGTCAAACCCAATTGTATGGAATGGAGCCCAGGACCAAGACCACGACCAGGACCAGGACTAGGACCAGGACGAAGACCAAGGCATGAACAGCAGGCAAAGTCAAATGGAAAGAGCAATGCATGTAATGCCCTGAATGTCGCTCCTGCGACCACCTCCTGTCCACCAACTTGATGACTTTCTATGGATTGCCGGTGTGGAAATAGGATTGGGACTCGGCTGGGTTTCGGCTGGTACTGGGGGATGCACAACCAAAAAAAAGCAACCAAAAAAAAGGGAGGAAAAAGCAACATCGAACCGCGCAACTGGCAAATGGAATTAGGCAGACGTGGGTCCTGGGACTGGCCAGATTGCAGCTCCGAGTTAGAGGCCAAGCCCCACTGCATTCGCAATGACAGAAAATTTGTTTTGCGTAATTAGTCGTGAATTTCACATGAAAGCGAAATTGGATCTGGAACTGGGTCTGGGACCCTCGATCAAGTCTGGCAATCAGTGCACCTCTGGAGCCACTTGGAGGCCATGACGTTCGACTCTCTACAGGGCCTACCATCTGGATTCAGGACTGTTTCGTTTTCCGGTAAAGTTTTCAGGAAATGAACGGGTCAGAGCCTTTAAAGGAAGGACACGCCGAAGACAATACATACATATGTACATATGTAACGCGAAATGCTCGAATTCGATTGCTTTGAAATTTGGGGCCGATCGATAGTTCGAGTTAGCCGAACTGGCCCTACATATAATCGAGAGATAAATCTATACAGAGTTGCAAACGTGATAAATTGCTGAGGATTATAAATACTATATTTATCGGACGATCTGTGCCGACATTTCTGAATCATCTTACTGTAGATCAATATCTAGATCTTCGGCTAACCAGATAGAAGGAGTCTCCGGATGCCAATCATTTGCCGGGGTTAATGTGGTTCAGATATTGATTGCATCTGTTATATATATGCAGTATATATTTGTATGTGTGTGTATGTGTGGGTGTACATAAATAAAAAATACTTAAAAGGTAAACGATAAACAAGGAGAGGAAAAAACGACTAAAACTAATAGGTAGGACTCCAACAGTCGACTTCCAAACCTTCCAACAGCTGCTGTCACGGGCGGGGGCGCCTCAGGAGGGCAAGGTCATTTACACATTCTCGGGCTCCGGCAACTTGCGCTCGCAGCAATGGCACACGAGGGCGTTGAGCCGCTGCCCGATGGCCGACCATACCGTCATGGATATGGCGGAGACCTCGCAGTTGCTGGCGGCGTCCGGCTGCAGCTGCTGCTCCGGATCTTCCGCATCCTCTTCGTCATCGATGTCCTCCGGCGGGAGCAGGGCCAGGATGGGCCCAGGGTGGGACAGCGAGATGTCGGTGGCCGTCTTCTCTGTGCTGGAGTCGTAGGTGCTCCCCTGTTGTCAAATCTTTGGCGCCACCTCTGAAGAGGAAGCACTGGCGAGGCCAAGCTCCAGCTCAACGCTGAGGCTGGGTGGAATGACCACGACTCCGTCCACGGATGCAATGCGTATGCCGGGGACCTCGCCGGCTCCACCGCCTACACTGTGCAGCGTGTTGTTGCTGTCGTCGTGGCGCGACGACTGGCGGCTGCTGTCGTTGGACGAGAGGCGTGTCATTCCAGGGCCGCGGCTGCAGGGCACATCCAGGCTGTAGGCGCGGTGACGGTGCATCGTTCCGCCAACTCCAGTTCCAGCTCCAGCTCCAACTCCGCCTGAGCTCGATTGCTGGTTATTCGAAATGGTACAACATATGGACTGCGGCTTACCGCCCATCATTCCAGTTCCAGTCCCAGCTCCAAGTCCTGCACCTCCTCCTCCGGCCACATCCAGAGCGCTGTTGCTGTCCCCGGTACTAAGTCTGGTTCCGGCTCCAGATCCGTTGTTGTTTGTCCGACCATGGCAGGGACTGCTGCGGGTGCTGCCAAAGCGCTTGTTGCCCTTGTCAAAGCTGAAGCTGAAGTAGTCCGAGAACTGGCGCAGACGCGACTTCCACGAACCGGAACCGGAGCCGGAGCCAGAGCTACCACCGGCTCCGCCGCCCATTGCGACAACACTGGATACTGCGGCAACTCCGGCCTGGCTGGCACCGGGCGTGGCCCGACCGCTGGTGCCACCGTTGCTAGCCAGCCCGACCTGCTCCAACTGTCCACTGGGCGAGAAGTTGCCATTGGAGGAGGCGCTTGCTGCGACATCTGCCAGGAGGGGGACACTCGCCGGAGACGCTGCTGCTGCCGGCCCCAGATTCTCTGCGGCGCTGATCTCGCCATCCGCATCCGAGTCCGCTTCGGTACGGGCCAGCAGTTCATTCAGCTGGATGTTGTTCCCAGCTCTAGGTCCGGCTCCAGCACCGGCACTCGTGTTGGCATTGGTGTCCTCTTGGCCTTGCTGGGCGGCTGCAGCTGGAGCTACAGCTGACTCGGGGCCGCTGCGTTGGTGGTGGCGTCCGTAGAACACGTTGCTGTCGGAGATCACCTGGGGCAGACCGTCGGAGAGGCGCCGGCTGTGGCCACTGCTGTACTGGTCGAGACTCACGGCCCGATTGTTGCCGAAGTGGCAGCGATTGGTGTGATAGCCGTGAATGTTGCCATAAGAGTTGCGGATGCGCTGACCCCCGCCGCTGCTGCACAGCTCCCCGATCATTGATGGGCGCTTCTCGCGCGACGACTTGCGCGAGTTCGAATGCGACGACTTGCTGCGATTGCTGCTGCCCTCCGTGTCCACTTTGAACTTGGAGGTCTTTTCGGCAACCTGGGGAATAAAAAGAGCATAGCATAGGAGTGTAATTTGAGGAATGGTTATCCGGTAAAGGAACCTACAAATTAGTACAGATTCAGATGGGTGAGATTTAGGACTTACATCCACTTCGGTGGCCGTCTCCGAGTCGCCGCTCTCGCTTCCCTCGGGCAGATCGTGCAGCTCGGCTGCCATGCCCCCGGGCTCGTCAACGGAGGTGCGGGAGGCGGACTTCTGCGAAGGGATGCTACGCCGCGATTTCACGCTAATTCCGGATCCAGAGCGCGGCATTTGGGGGGAGATGCTGCCAGTGGTACCGCCGGCGCCTCCACCTCCGCCCTGGGGGTTGCCCTGGCTCTTGTCTATGATCATCTTGTCGCCTGACGCTCCCGGTGTGCTCACCATGGCTGCATTAGAGTCCATGGTGCCACTGTTGCTGTCCGAAGTGTTGCTGTCGGCCACGGACTTGCGCGTCTTGGTTTGGGCATCGTTCAGGCGTCTACGGATCGGAACACAGTTTGGGAGTTAGCTGAGTATCCCTTTTGGAGGGGGAGCCTGAGCCACCTCACCTGTAATACTCCAGGGCAATGCGCACTGGTATGATAATGAGCTCCGTGAGTTCCGGCACCAGCTCGCCGAGGGCCTCGAAGAGGGGCAGCAGAACGAGACCAATGAAGCGCACCTGGGAGCCCGGCTTGCTCACCTTATCCGGATCCATGAATGGCGTTACCGGCAATCCCTCCGACTTTTCGGCAGCGCTCTGGGCAAAGAACTCCTGCAGCAGCCGATCCAGCCACGGCTCGGCCACGTCCATGGGTCGGGCCTCATTCGAAATGTCCGCCACCTTGATGAGAATCATGCAGAGCTAATTGAGGGAAGATTTGAAGGGATTAGACTCAATAGAGCTGTCGAGTCGTGGACTGAACTGGAGGGGATATCGGTGCTTACCAGATTGATGTGGGCCCGATTGCTGTAGTCGAAGATGGGCGTTATCTCTATGAATTGTGTGAGGATCTCATTGTGACGGGCCATGTCGGTGGCCAGGATGCAGCGAATAATTCCCTCTCGTATGGTGCTGGAGATGGAAACAAAGAAGAAAACATTGCTGTTAAGCTACTTTTGAGAAAAACCAATTCAAAAGAAGCGATAATCTTTGGAGAACACCGTTTTAATAGCGCTCCATTCCTGTTCTAATCAGTCCCTCCTTCGAGGGACTTCGTGTATTAGCGAGGACTTTTAGGTAGAGACATTCTGGGATTCCATTTTTCTCAAGTTTTGACGCAAGAAAAACACCAAAGTCTGCGCTGCCAAGCGTTTTCTTTCGTTTCCCCCTCCCTTCCAAGAACTGCGTTGCTCTACTTGAAGCTCCCCCTTTTTCCCCCGACTCATTCACCCCAAGTGAAGCACAGATTGAGTTTTCCATTGACATAGCTCTCGTATGGCCAATAAAAGTGTTTACCGGTGGAAAACGCAATGAAGTGTTTTCGAAAAGAAAAGGCCAATCAAAATGGTGTTGGTGAGGTGGCTAGGTGGCAAGGTGGCAAGGTGGAGATGGAGGTGACGGACAAATGCAGCGCGTAAAATATCAAATTGCATTTCGTGTTATTTAAAGTTGAGGCACAGCCCAGGACCAAGACCGCGACCAGGACTAGGACTAGGACCAGGGGAAGACCAAGGCATGAACGGCAGGCAAAGTCAAATGGAAAGAGCAATGCAAGTAATGCCCTGATTCGGGGGCGGAAAGCTCCGATACTCTTGCAACAGAATCGGTTGCGGTGGAAGGGTATGTGATATATTTATGTAGAAGTCAGATATAGATTGGAAGAAGACTGGATTTTCCATCGAAAGTTTATATAAAAACCATTGATGGTTATCAAAAATAGATATATCTACTCGTTTTCCTAAGGTATACATGAATTCAAACCATTCTTCAAAGTGAAAATTGAATTTTTCGTGTGAAGCTGCATTGACGTGGCAGACTTTGGCTATCCTTACCCTCATGCCCCTTCCCTCTGCACCCTTGCCTCTCCTTCCGGAGCGACTTCAACTCCATCTCCGTCACCGATTCTATGTAAGCGCCTTGCAGCTGCCGCATTTAAAGTGCAAATAGAGCATCTGTCACAGCGGCAAAACTTTATTTTATTTTATTTATTTCCCCTCACTTTCTCTCTCTCATTCTCTCTCAGTTTTGGCGAATGCAGGCTTTAAAAGGGGCTACGGTTGAGGGTATAGGGGAGGGGCGAGGGTAGGGGAATCAATCGGCTTAGTTGTTTGTTGATAGAATTTCGCTAAAAATGTAGCGAAAAATTGCGCTCCCATCAATAACTAAACAATGTCTGGCATTTTGACGGGGCCCGGGAAAAAATATGATTGCAAAATGAGCTTCAAGAGAATGTGTTAGAGGTGCAAAAACAGAACAATAAAAAGATATAAAGATCAGGGGAGAGTGTCGAGAAAGAAAGAATGCATTAAAAAAAGAAATAGCTACAAAATAATAATCCTTTTTTTGGAAGATTTTATTATAGCTGTGTTCCAACAAGCGTAAGAGTTACTACGATATGGAGTCTCTGAATGTCTAAAACCAATTGAATTTAATTAAAAATCGGTGTACCTCTGTACCTACTAAAGGAACAATCGAATCGCAAATGAATGCGTTTTGGTGCTCCAATACCATTTCCTTCACATGGATCTCATCGACCCATACCCACACCCACATCCACACCCTGGCAGACATCATCTTCTTCATCTTCATCTGGATTTGGCATATCTGTGGCGTACACTACACGACCGACAGTGTGGCGCCTAGTAATGGCATTTAATTAATTAATATCTGGTGCATCCACTATGAAATGGGGTGGGAATTAGGCACTGTGTGCGCCGTGTCTGCAGTTCAATTTGGGATTTAACGGATAAAGGAGCAAATATATGGACTAGCACACAATGGGAGCCAGCCACTGATTGGCAATGTCAGAGATTATGATGGGATATGCTTGAGTAGACATTGTCTCTGCGTCTCTGTAGCATTTGTCCTTTACTGTGGGTGTGCCAATCCCAGAATCCTAGAATACCAATCATTATAGTTTTCATATATGTACCTGAAGGGGTATCCTGGGCTTTGATTCATCTTTGCTTCCATTTAATAATTTTAGGGAATCTAATGGAGTGATTATCCATCTCTGGTGTGTAGTATTCTTCTCCTGCTCTTTCTACTTCCTCCCCCTATTAACAACGATGATGACGATGATGAATTGTGCGAAGGGAAAATGAGAAATGTGCAAAAGTTGGCGTTGCCCGAAAAACGACAACTATTATGCGCTAATTATGACTAAATAATTGCATGAAAAGCGTAGGGCGTCGAGCGTCGAGAGTCGAGAGTCGAGCACCAGCCAAAGCTTAACTCAAAACTTACGAGTATCCCCCATCTCCATTTGCCACTCTCTACTCTCCCCCATCTGGCACTCGCCTGCTTTGATGATTTATTCTTGGTTTGAGCGCAGCATCTGGTTTTAAGTTTACTCTTTACTTACAACACAATGCCTCCCCCTATCTGCCCCACTATAAGGCAGTTTTGCCCCCGCCCTTCAGCTTTAGCGGTTTGTCTGCGGAATTTTTATTGCATTTTTGCTGTTGTTGTGGTTTTCTTGAAACCAGAACTTAAATTTCGAGATTGGGCACTCAAAGATAAGTAATATACATAAGTAGGGATAGCTCACGCATATCGCTCTTCAACATACAAGTTGCTGAAGATAATAATATTGACAACGGATATAGGGGCTGAATCTTCCACGAGCATCCATATGAAACGAAGCTGGCTAGCTTTTCTTGAATACATTTTCACGAACAGGTGCATATATGTACATATAATATATATTTACATACATATGTATGTAGGTAGAAATATACATATTACATTAGGGCTTGAGAAAGGTTTCAACATGACTTTGTTATACCCGATGCTTAAAGATATAGGGATATATTTTCTATCTATATTTTATGAAACTTGTGTTGTATATTTAGTAGGTATCGGAATAGATTATTAAGTATTTTCCACCCTTCTTCCTACCAACATCCATAATTTTTTTTTTAGTGATTTTAGTTTTTTGTATCAACAATATCCCATATCTTTGATATATAATATGTGTGTGTGTGTGCTACGCGTTTTGTGATAGTCACAGATTTGACACAGACACCAGATTTGATCGCCATTCGGCCCATTCGGGCCGTCAAACGAATAAATCAAGAAACATGCGAAATAGTAGAGCAGAAAGAATAGACAAACAAGTCCAACAAGAAGCCGAGAATGTCGCTATTGCGTGCATCGCAGTGGCTGACAAGGGCAACAAGTACATCGATCATTTACATTCGCTTTGTTCCTCTGTTTCGCATTCGAGTACGAGTAAAGTGAAACTATCAGAATCAATGTAATGTATGGTGTGGTGTGCTTATCGGCACGGATCTAGGAAGGCCCTGGCTCTACATTTATGTAAGTACATATGTGTATATGTGTATATGTGAGATTTTTTTTACAGCTCTATTCTCACAACAACATTATTCATTTTTTCTCGTACCCCCCGCCATTTTGGGGAAATAGAAGCTCTATATTAAAGCATAAATGGTAAATATGTATACGTTTTTTCATATCGATTAGGATCTAGAAATGCTTTAATTTCTGTGTTGCAAAGGTTATAAAAACGAGGGGGAACGTTGTAAGCCGCGGCCTTTGCTACTTTATACCCGGTACTCAGTCAGTATATACATACATGAGCTTACCATTTATGCAGTTTATTATACATATGTTCGCAAAAGGGACGAAATTAAAATTTCGAAAAATTAAGTCAAACCAGTTTTGAAATTTTTATATGTACATACATATGTATATCTTTTTCCATTTTTGTTTACATATGATTTTTACATCTGCTTCTACATTTCTACATGTACATGTATAACTACATAAATGAGACGTGGAAGTGTGTGCGAGAGAGATAGCGAATAAGTAAGCGCTTGGCAGGCGTTGCATAACCACTGAAATTTAATTTGTGTCTTCTGGCTATAATAGTAATCCGACCTGATCTAGATTCGGCAATGTGGTAGATACGGTTATTTTCCATTATTTTGCGGTTTTGGTTTTCTCGTATCTAAAAAATTGTGGATTCCACAGATTTTCGTCTTTTGTGGGGGCGGAAGGGGGCGTGACAAAATTTTGAAATACACTTGTATTGAAGTCATATCACAGGAGATTGGATAGAAAGTCTGGTTACTTTAGCTCTTATAGTCTCTGAGATCTAGGCGCTCATTTGGACGAATGGGCAAAGCAGACAGGGTCACGTGTGAGAGAGAGGGAGAGGGCGTTACACACATCCGTTATCACCACAAATCTAATATACCCCTATACTCTTCGAGTACCGGGTATAACAAACATCATGTACCCTCCTACATCTCGTTTTCGTCTTTCTCTCATTCCAAAGCTAATCGCATTGAAAATCTGTGATTGCTCCCAATCACACCTCTGTATGTGTGTGTGCGTTGTTGAAGAAAAGCCTCCGAGATGTTCCGTTAATTGGGAACTTGGACATGTGAAAGCGGGTGACGGACAGAAATAGAGCAATAGAGCGGGCGAGATGATTCATTGATTGCACGTGGGCCTTGCTCTAACGGTAATCATTACTCGCGAAGAGAGCGTGAGCGTGAGTGTGAGACTGAGAGGGCAGCATCTACGTATCTGGTGTCATCGCAAAATTATCGATATAGCTATGTCTGTCGATCTGTCTATCTACTAGAGGCACCTGTGATATACTTCTGAATCAAGTTTGTTTCAAAATTTTGGCACTCCCCTTTCCGTCCCCAGAATGGAGCGTCTGTGGCATCCACAATTTTGAAAGTACGAGAAAACTGAACATAGAATCATTGAAAATGACTATATGTACGACTATATGTACATATATTAGTTCGGATCATTATTATAGCCAGAAGGAAAAAATTAAATTGCAGTAGCTAAGAAACATCTTTCACACGCTAACTCATTTCCTCACACACCCTCCCTCGTGCAGATGTGATATCAGAGGATCCCACACAAATTTGGTTGCTCTCTCTGGCCTTTTATAGTCTCTGAGATCTAGGCACTCATCGAGACGGACGGACAGACAGATATACATAGTTGTATCGACTCGGCTATTGATGCTGATATACCTAATGGGGTCGGAAACGTGTATAAAAATGGGTATTCCCTCCCCACAGCTCCTCAACTCCTCGTGCAGCCCTCGTCGTCATGGCATTGCCCAGAAGCGAATGTCAGGGCACGGTTATCAGCCACGGCTTATCACCGACGGCCCGCGACGAACTTGCCCCGGCAAGCGAGCAGCAGTACACATAAGCCTCTGAAGCTAAACGGAAGCGAAGATGAAGCTGCCGCGAATCACCTTGTCGTGTCTGGGACTGCTTCTCCTGCTAGGACACTGGCACTCCAGCATGGGTTCGGGAACGGGGTTGGACGGGGAGCAGGACTGCCAACGGCTGATGGACAACGAGATGGACACCGTGGGGGCGACTTGTGAGAACTTTTACCAGCACGCGTGTGGCAACTGGTACGCCAACAGCTCGCAGCGTACCTTTGGCGCGCACGACATGCTCTCCCAGTGGGCAGCCATGCATAAGCAGCGCCTGGTGCAGCACTTCGAGGGGCTGCCTCTAAAAGCGGAGCCAGATCATCTGGCTACGTTCTACGGAAGCTGCATGTCCGGCCAGCAGAGCCTGCGGGTCTACACAGAGGCCTTGGAGCGGAGGGCCTACTGGCCGCTGCTAAACAATGCCTCTGCCTCTGGCTCTGTCAGGGATGCCGCCTTCGACTGGGTGGCAGCAAACGCGGCGTTGCGTCGCTTCGGGGCCCAGGGCCTGTGGCGCCTCCAGGTGCAGCCCAACTGGCAGGCGGCGGACCAGAGCATCTTCTACTTGCTTCCTCCTAACTTCGAGCTGCTCGGCGGAAATGTAGTGAGTGAGTTCCTTTACCAACGCTACCTCAAGGGCCTGCTGCTGGAGCTGGGACTGCGGGTGCGACGCGCGTCCGCCCTGGCCGAGCGGTTGGTGAGGTTTGAGCAGGGTCTGCGGGACCTGCTCCCCGCGGATGTGGAGCAAACGCTGGTGCTGCGCGAGCCCCAGCCCCTCAGCCAACTGGACCAGCAGCTACCCCAGCTGCAGATTCGGCGCTACTTCGATCTCGTCCTCCAGGGACTGTCATCAGGCGCCACTGAGAAGCTGCTGGTGGTGGCTGACCTGGAGTATCTGAGCCGCTTACAGCGACTACTGGAGCGGACAGACAGTGTGGATCCACTGGTGCTCTCCACCTGGCTGCTCCTCCAGCTGCCCGCGCACTTTGAGCTGAACCTGCACGACGAGAAACTCATCCGGCGACAACGTCACTGCCTGGAACAGCTCAGTCAGCTACTGCCCCGCCAGCTCTCACAGCTGCAGATCAGTCTCGCGTTGGGCGATGACCCTGCGGCCTACGAGGCTCTGGTCCTACGTGTCCAGCGGCTTTTCAGCCGCCTCCAACTACAGTTCGAGCGTCAGCTGAATGAAACGGACGTGTTTGAGGCGGACCGGAGCACACAGACGCTGGCCATACAGAAGCTGCGGGAAATGCGACTGATTCTACCCCAGATAGTCCAAGAGGCGAAGCCCGGAGTCCAGGCGCTGAGCAGCAACTACGACGAGAACCTGCTGCAGTTGTCCCAGAGTCGGGCTCTGGCCGAGCTCCGACAGGTAGTCGACTGCCAGGAGCAGGTCTGCGATGGCTCTCCGCCCCTGGAGGGCCTCGGCGTGAACCCGCTGTCAGTAAACGCATATTATCGCCTGAAGCAAAACGCCGTTGTGCTACCATTGGGACTGCTCACCAGCCCCTTGCTGCAGCGGTGCTCCAATACGATTGACCAGGAAGCCCGACAGGCCGGCGGCATGGGCTCCATCCTGGGACACGAGATGATGCACGCCCTCGATTACGACGGAATAAACTACGACGCCACCGGACAGCTGGTGAACGGCCAGTGGCCACCCCGGGCCATCATTCGGTTCGGCCTGCGTGCCGGCTGCTATCTGGGTGCCCGCTACAGCAACGCCACCCTCACCATTAACGAGAACATTGCAGACACCGAGGGGCTACGCCTGGCCTTTGAGGCGTACCGCCACCAGCGCACGCACCGAGGTGTTACCGATCCCAGTGGCCTGAAGACCTTCTTTGTGGCCTTCGCTCAGAACTGGTGTGGCGATGTACCGCTCTCTAGGGAGGGCAGCAGCAATGATGGTGCCGGAGAGCATGCGAATCATTTGGAGCGGGTCAACAACGTGCTGGGAAACTTTCCCGAGTTCCTGGAGATCTTTCAGTGTAAGGCCTCCAGTCAGATGAGTCCCCCGGACAAGTGCCGCATTTGGTGAGGCTATCGATGGCTCTGATCACATTCCTGTGGCGACTGCTATTGAAGGGTCATCGGTGATTGAACTTTGCAATGCCCTCTTCGGTTTGTTGAAATAAATGTTAACCGTTGACAGGTTTCTAAGCTTCCCCTAGGCAAACCCTACTACTCTCTGATTCTGCTCCTTTGGTCCCTTAGGAACCCACGCAGCGGGGGACAGCACAAATGTAGAATGACAGGAGAGAAAGATGGATTTTGAAAGTGAATTTTAACGAAAACATCAAATTTCTGACTTCTAATCAGGTAATGCTTTTCTATTCAAGGTGATTAGTGGGCGAAAAGCAGATGCTGGGGCTCTATACAAACCCCCTTTTCCATTGCCTAGATAAGTGGTATCAAATATTTTATTTATTTGCTAGGAAATGACAATGACCGAAATGTTTAATAAGCTTCAGTCACTAGTGGGACGAAGGCTCCAAAGTACATTCATGCCTCCTAGTGCCTAATAATCGCTTAATAATGACAACTGACTCCAACTTTTTGACAAAAGCCACAGCGACAGCGCACTATGGTCCCAGTGACCACTTTTGTTGGCCAAAATTAATAACTCGCGAACGGAATGTTTTTATTTCGTTTTTTTTTTGGATATATAGAACACTTCTCGACAAATTTCAACTTTTTTTTTCCGCTGTGGCCAAAAATGACTTTGGAGATTTAAAATTTTTTAAAGAATTATGGTTTTTATACCCGGTACTCGAAGAGTTTAAGGGTATATTAGATTTTTGGGGATAACGGTTGTGTGTAACGCCCAGAAGGAAGCGTTTCCGACCCCATAAAGTATATATATTCTTGATCAGCATCAATAGCCGAGTCGATATAGCCATGTCTGTCTGTCCGTCTTCATTTGCGCCTATATCTCAGAGACTATAAAAGCTAGAGCAACCAAGTTTTGTATCCAGTCTCCTCTGTGATCACACTACTCCAAATGTATTTCAAAATTTTGCCACGCCCCTTTCCAACTCCAAAAAGGACGAAAATCTGTGGAATCCACAATTTTTAAGATTAAGATAATTTTTAGTTTTATCGTATCTTCAAAATTGTGTATGCCACAGACTTTCGTCCTTTGTGAGGGCGGAGGGGGGCGTGGCGAAATTTTGAAATACACTTGGAGTAGTGTGATAACACAGAAGACTGAATACAAAACTTGGTTACTCTAGCTTTAATAGTCTCTGAGATATAGGCGCTCTGAGATGAAGACGGACAGACGGACGGACGGACAGACAGACATGGCTATATCGACTCGGCTATTGATGCTGATCAAGAATATATATACTTTATGGGGTCGGAAACGCTTCCTTCTGGGCGTTACACACAACCGTTATCCCCAAAAATCTAATATACCCTTAAACTCTTCGAGTACCGGGTATAAAAAGCTGACTAATGCAGCTGTAAATCCGACTCAGACACTTTGTAGCTGCAACTTAACATCTGGAAGATACTAAGCGTCCAAATTGAAATTTCATATTTTTTTCGGTATTTTTTCCCCGAAATTTTGACTTTGAAAGATCAGGAAAAGTCGAAAAAAAAATATTTGAATGCCTTGATTTTTGGTTTGAGATAGACACATTAATTAGGCATCGTTTAAGGTATCGCTTATACAAATATAAAAATAAACGGCTAAGTTATAACCGTTTGACCAACATTTCATTTAAAGTTCAATACAACCAGTTGTGGGAAACTTAAGTTATGTGAAAAATAGAATCACTCCGTATGACAAAAAATACCAAATTTTTTAAAAATTCTTAAAAAAAACTACTCCATGAAAAAAAAAACATTCTTTAAAAAAATTTTAAACATCCAAATCTATCAGAAAAAGTCATTTTTGGCGACAGCGGAAAAGTCGTGTCGACTAGCGTAATCAATAGGATGTGGATTTGCAAAAAAAAAATGGGTGTGGCACCGCCTTTTTTTATTAAGGCATATTTATGATGCACTACTCAACAGAAGTGAACTTTTTATTTCCGCTGTGAACCAAATAGAGTTATTTTTATAGATTTGGAGCTTTACAAATCTTTAAAGAATTATATTTCTTTTTTTTAATTCTTAAAATCTGATATATTATTTTAATGATTTTTCAGAGGTAGTTTTCCTTTTTTCACATAACTCAAGTATTTCACATCTGGTTGTATTCAAATTATTAAGCTTTCAAATCTTATTTGATACATTTGAGGCTATGATCTATTAAGTCGAATTCCAAGAAATGTGCTAATATGTAGAATTTCTTACTATATATATATACTATATATTTCTTATATATATGTATAATCTACGACACACAATAGGTTTAAAGGTGGGACTAGGTGGGACTCACTTTGTATGCCTTTTCGAAAATTAGTTTTCATTACAACTTGATTCATTTTTAACGACTCACTTTAACACACAAATACGAAGTCACCACAGTTACTATGTACAGTTCACATTACGTAGGAAACACGTAGGAACACGTAGGAAAAGCCCTACTGATTTAAATTCTCAACAAAAATTTGATCAGTTTATGGATTTTTTCCAATTTATCAGAGATTTAAATTGTTATTAAGTTTGGACTTTTTCACTGCACGAGTTTTTCGATAACAACAGCTGGGTTGCAGAGCGGATTTATCGAATGGGGTGCCACATTTCTGGTACGCAACTTTAAAGGTCACTCCTTTTCCAATGCGGAGTGGTCAAAACTAAGTTGTTTTGTTAACTTTTAAAAATGAGGCTTTGTCGAAAAAAAATGGTCATTGGGACTATAGCTATGGACTACTTTTTTTAATTTTAAACTTAGAGAAAAATTACTTTGTACAAAAAAAGTGTTTCTCGCCAGAAAACAGCTGGTTTTGACATTTGTTAACTTAACAGTGGTTCGCTCTGTTAAAATATCGATAACGTAACATTGAAGAACAATGTTATTCCGATATATATCCGTTAAAAATATTTAATTTTAACGACTTTTGGAAAATGGGTTTTGGCCAGAAAAAGTGGTCAATTTCCCCATAGTGCATAGTGCAGAGTCTGACATTTCACCATATATATGTATACGAGTAAATACTATGTTCGTCATGTAGTATGTATGTATGCGATATGTTCTTCGACAAATTTTGTCATCAGGAAATCCCAAAAGTATGCAGTAGTTTATGCATGCAAACTTTCCAGCAAAACGCCTCCAACGAGGAGATTGGGAATAGAGAGAGAGAGAGAGAGAGAGAGAGAGAGAGAAATAGTACGGCAGAGATAGAATAGGTTGAAAAGTGGTGTGAAGAAGAGCAAGGATGCTTCCAAGGGCACCTATCCTCTTCTTGCTGATTGCGCTGTGGCCTATTGATGCTCCTCATCCTGATGCTGATGTGGCAGGGGGCTTCCACTGCCACTGCTACGACCTACCTTACCGCACCACTCTTCACCCGTCAAAGTCGACGCAGACAGAAGAAGAAGTAGGAAAAGAAAGCATTTCGCCGGCTAATCCACTTAATTAGTGTTCGTGGAATATTTTCCAATATAAAATGCATGCGATGAATATAACAAAAAAAGGCAAATAAATGAAATTGCGAGGAAAACCGCAGAACAAGAAAACACCGCAAGAATAAAGGACACAGTGGATCGTGAACCATTGGATACCCTGTGAGAATGAAATTCCTTATAGCAGCAGCAGCAACAATATGATTAAGCTTTGTTGATCATTCGTCTTTGATGTTGCTGATCAAGAATACTCAGTCAGTCCTTTACAGAGTATATCACTCTGTGCAGGGCAAACTTCTGTACAAAATCATAGTGCGTTTTGCTTGCCATTTAAGGCGGATAAAGGAGTGCTTAAAGTGTGCAAGTTCGGAAAGGATAGGATGTGCGGTTGGGGCGGGCTTAAGCCCGGAGAATGCTTCGCTAGGCCATCGCATAGCCTTCATTTATGAACGGATAATAAGCGGAAAGTAAACTTTGTTAGCATAACTCACTTCCTGCCTAAACCTCAAAATGTTCATTAGTTCGTTTATCATCGATAAATTGCAATTTGCACAGAGTACATAGATTTGTTTTATTCAAATAAATATTTGCTGAGTATGAAGGAATTAACTCGATCGAAACTGTTGGAATATGGAATATCGATTACGAATGCCTGAATCCCTGGAATGATTCTACATTTGATTGAAGCGTTGCTTTTTGTTACATGTACATACATATGTAGGAAATGTAGTAAAGAGAGAGACACGAAGCGGCCGCACAGTGGGCGATTTGGCTGATCTAGCGTAACTTAATTGATATGTGTTAGAATATTGTTGTTTTTTTAATGAAACTATTTAAATTACTAATATTTAATATTAAATTACCAAATCCAAGTGAATAATACTTTATTTTTTTTACTTAAAATAATATTAAATTAATTAATCGGAGTCAGAGCTGGAGTCTGTTTCTTCAATTTTTTCTAAAAGAAGAGCTTTCACCTCCTTATCTAAAATCTTATATTTTTTTATAAATTGTGTTGAGCTACTACATAAACTACTTATTAAAGGATCCGAGGATATTAATAATGTGTTCATTAGGTCCTGCATTGAATTTTTTCTTGAGTTTTTGAGTTTCTAAAATCCTTATTTCTTGCTTCCAAGGCTTCTTCCGACATCATACCAATTGGAAGAGGTACAGCATTTATAATGTCGGCTCCATGAATTAAAATTTTATGAACCGAGCTAGGCATATAAAACCAGGGATATTCTTCAATAAAAATCTTTGCCGTGTCCAAGGCAAACTCACGGAATCTGCTGACGTTTATGGCATATCCTGATGCCATAGAACGTAAAATGATTCCAAGATTTTTTATAAGGATTCTATTCACTCCAGTTATTTGAGCAGACAGGTCGTGGTACTCGAAAAATCTTCTAGCGGTATTGCCACTATTTGTATTACCCGTTCCCTGCATTGGAATATCAACCAATAAAGCCATCTCCTTCATAAATTTATTTTGAATTTCGCTTTTCCTTTGTTCTACAATGCTTTTGTCTAGTCCGCTAACCTTCCACTTCTTTATTGGTAGTCGATATCCTATGTGTAGTATGCATTCAAAACAGCGAATCCAGGCATGTAATGTTGATAGTCCGTAGTCAAGGAGGTTTTCATTTATTGGCAATTCTAAAATAAAACTCAAATTGTTCATATTTTTCGGTGAAACTTTACAAATTCCGCAAGTTTGGGTTGATGTGTCTGCAATCACGCTAAAGACTTTGCCGTCAATCATAGTCAATTGCAATTTATGTTGAGCTCTAAACATACAAAGACTAGTGGGCATAATGTTTGAAATTTGTAATTTAATATTTTCGATTTCGTCTCGAATTAATTCCACAGATTCTTTTGCAAACATAATTTTTAGGGGTCTACAATATCGGGTTGATGATGGCCGTGAATTTTTCCATAGTATCCTGCTCTCGAATTGCATTTGTAAAGGCACAATACAAATGGCAAAAAAATTTCCATCAACCATTTTGTGCTCAGAATCCAAAAAGCTTTGCCGATATGTTGAATGTCCCGAACTTCCATCGCATCCCCACTTATAAAATACTGATACATCATTATATTCATCAGCCTTAACGAACACAGAACTAAGAACCTCTGGGTGTGCTTCAACAATTCTTGTTACTGTGTGATCCAACATTTCTTGTAACGGAATTTCAGCACAGCATTCGCTGACTATTATTTCATCTGGATAACATCTTTTTTTAGCGGAACGTAATACATCATATGTTGGATAAATGTTTGCATTTCTTGCTTTTGCACCAGCTTGCATTAGTTTATATGTATTTTTTGTGAAGTCACCATCAATATACAGGGCTAATGCTTCGTCTGGAGTGTATTTTTTAATAATTTGATCAGGTTGAGGATTTTTTTTCATCTTTTTTGCAACTTCCGGATCTGCGCCTACCATTGAAACTACTTGAGATGCACTTCTCTGTCCGGTTTTGTACAAGCTTACCCGTGTAGCTGTCAGAAGTTCCTCGCATGTATTTTCCTTAACCAATCCAGATACTTTGGTGCACTGGCGTTTTGCATGGCAATCAGACACGTTTTTCGGTTTTCGTCCACACTGTTTACCACCGCATTCTTGTGGAAATGTTATCTCTTCGTCCAACCAAACTTTGTTTTTCTGTTCAAATCGCTCATAGCCTCTATAACATTCTCGCCATTTTTTTACCACTTTTTTGCAAAAATTGTTCAACATATTTAATGTAGTGTTGTACTGGTCTTCTGAAAGTTTCGACCTATCTACTATATTTGAAAAAACAAAGTTGTTGACTGCGGTAACTTTCTGCGAATGTTTGTTTTCCTTGTGCCATACATCAAACAGAGTACGTTTGCGTACCGACATGGTGCCTAAAAAGTCAAATATTATGAGCAGGAGCACTTTGGAGCAGCAAAGGCTGCTTAATTCCAAATGAGGACGAAACAAATTAACACTGAAATACAATTTTGATCCGAACCGATGCGGCCCTCACTAAGTTTTTGTCTACAGAAATTCACATTAAGTTACACAAATTCAATTACCACGATGGTTAACTTCTACCACATATAAGTACAAGAACACATATGCACAGGTCACAAAACATTTTTTTTTAGTAAAATACATACCTTGAATTGTCAAAAACTATAAAAAAATATATAATAATATCAATTTCTGAATTTTATTCAGACCAAAACATCAAGTGTAAAAAGCGCGCCAAAGTGTTTTGCAAACAACTGTTTCAACATACTGCTCGTTTGTGAGCTTACAGCTGATTGAATATATCGAATAAAGCATTACAATTATCGCCGATATACTAAACAAGGTTTCAGTAATCGGCGGAAAGCATTATTTTGGAACTTTTAAGACATTGAAAAAGTTAATTTAGTTACGCTAGATCGTCAAAATCGCCCACTGTGGGCCGTAGTTTTGTGGCGTCGTCGCGAGAGGGAAAGATCAGTCGGTACTCAGCTCTCTGTTCGACCAAGCATCATAAGCACACGCGCATAATTATCTTATACATAAACTTTAGTGTCATAAATTGTTAAACTTGGAGCTAATACATATTAAGATATTCAATAAACAATATCCATTGCCAGTAATATAAAAAATACCCCATGTACAGAGCTTGCAAATAACCGTCAACCATTTTAAAGTGTCCGAAAAAAACCAATCTTCTACGAACACTTTGAGAACGTGGAGCGAACGAACACATTCAAAAGTGTTTTCGCTCAACAACTGTTCTTCTCAGACCAAAACACTTTTTTTTGTATTCTCTTTGGTTCGCTCTTTCGCTGACTACTTTGATCGGACACTTTCGGCGAAACAGTCCTTTTGTATGTATGCGTGCGTCTGTGTTTTCCTACATAACATTTATGCACATGAATTGTTCAGGCATATTCTTTTCTCTTTCTCGCACACAGCAAGAAAAAACACTTTTTGAAGACACTCATTGCGCAGTGGTCTTTCAAAGACATTTTTGCATTGAGCGCTCTTTCAAAAGTGTCTCTCTCTGTTGTTATTGAGAGACCGATTCGTTTTTTCGGTTGAGCCAAGGTATACTAAACAAGGTAGGCTTATAGAGAGGAATAAGTAGTTATTCAAAATGACAGCATAGAGAGAGAGAGAGAGACGAGAGATGCTTCGCTCGCAACTGCTGCAGGCAGACTGAAATTTATGTAGTTAAACACAGAGAGCGAGCGAGCCAATAAGCCTACCTTGTTTAGTATACCTTGGGTTGAGCCAAACAGTCGGCCCGAAGAGCACAAGCGAAACGAAAAAAGTGTTTCGCTCAGAGAGAGATCGTGTGTGCCAAATTGTTTTACGTTTTTCCTGTGTGCAGACTGCGTTGGAAAAATCGGTTGACGGTTATTTGCAAGCTCTGCACATGTATGATATATGATCAATTTTTTCCATCATATGTGTGCATTTGAGTGCATTCACAAGGAGTTGAGTCAAATTGGTTGCACTTCAAGGAAATTGCATTCGATTGTTGCCGATCTATAATTCTAGTAGTATTTTTACTGTTGCATTCACTATTGAACCGGACATTTTCCCCATATATGTATGTACAATGTACATTGTACATGCTCGTATATACATATGTACTCATGCATCCGTGCAATAATTTTATTAAGCGTGTAGTCGAATTTCCTTTTTGCCATATCGCCGGTGATAGCGATGCCATCGCCAATTGAATGATTCCGATTGTGTTCGACTTAATTCAGCTTAACTCTCCTATGAATTATCGCAATCGACACCATTCATTCCGTCTGATTTCGTTTCGTGCAGATATTCATACCTTTCTATTGTTCGATTGTGTTCGATTGCATTCGGCTTAACTCGATTGCATTCAATGGCCCTCGACGAATGGTGAAGCCGCGCCCGCACCCGCGCCCGCACCCGCACCCGCATCTACACCTTACCTCCCTACCTCATTGAAGGGCCAAAATGAAGTTATAGGCAAGCTGAGCGCCAGGATTATGCCCTGCCCGGGCCATTTACAACTTAATCTTCATTTGCAGGCATTGCATCGTGCAGTGACGAGAATGACCTTCCCCCAGTACCGGGCAACAGCACCACAACAAGGACATCCGCTACTTATTTTATTTTTTTAAGTACCAAATCGATACATTTTATACTCGTGCCTTGGCATGGATTGCAGACCGTGGAAAAGACAGTGGGAGCGGTTGGGTCAATTGGATGGCCAGGGGCGTGGGTCGTGCATCGTGGCGCGGGAATGCATAGGTGTTGCACAGTGCAGCTGTGCAGGTAACTGTTAATTACCACGGCAATGGGGCAAGCGTTTAATGCAATGCCATTTGGTACGTGCCATGCATAAAGTGGCCGCAGCCAAGTTGGCAATTAATTACTCCCGAGCTTGGACACCGGACACTGGCGGCCAACATTCCCACATATACACCCGGAGTCCGACTCCGTCGTGGGCTGCGGATACTGCCGCTGCAAACCACTCAGATGAGCCCTAAAGCCCAAAAAATATAACTTAAATCTAAAATAAACGGGGGAAACTCACTTGAAGGTGTCGCGGCTAAAGTTCTTGAATATGTTGCACTCGGGATGCTCCAGCAAACGGAAAGCTATCGAACAGTGATGGTTCTCAAGCGGTGAGATGTCGTTATATCTGGATGGGATCGATATTGATGGGAGCGTTCATTAGTTAAGGCTATGGTTAGTTAAGAGCCCACATGATCGATGCAACAGATTTCGATCCACTCACCTGAGTGCCAGCTCGGTGCGGGCATTGATCTGGTAGATGTTGTTGTAGCCAGGATGATCGAGGTCGTGGCAGATGCAGGACACCAGCAGGATGAGACACTCGAGGTCGCCAAGGCGGCTCAACAGATTCGCTTGGCGTGTAATGGCATACATCTGCAATCGAGTGGATATTTATTATTATTTGCTAAAGAATAAAGCTAAAACACTGCAAATATGCTAACTTATCTATATAAAATCATTATATTTATCTAGCTATCAAGTATTCACCATGATGCAGTCCAGCCATGTTATTTCCATTGTCCACATGGTGTATCCCTCATTTATCTCTCCATTTATCTTTAAGCCAGCAATTAACGCTGGCAGTTTAACATTTGAACCTTCCCATCAGGTAGCTGCAACTTAAAGCTGCCCCTGCTCCTGCCGTGTGCCTCTGCCACGTGCTTTTGCCCCTATCCGTTTCCGGGTCCGTGTCCCTGGCACTGGAGCACTCTGCTATATCGCATTTTATCGTCTGGTGTTGTTGCGCCTCACCTTGCCTCCGTCGCCATCCCCGTGTGCCCTTCGTCCACTGAGCGAACTTAATTTGTCTGGTACGAAACCTTTGCAATTACCAGTGGAAGGACCCATTCGCTATCCAGCATCTGCCCCATGCCCCGGCACCAGCACCAGGCACCAGGCAGGCGGCAGTGTGGCAAGCAGTGTGGAAACAGTGGCAGAAAATAAAGATGACTTTGCTGCGAGACCCTCAAGGAATTTCAACAGCGTTCAATTGAAGCTTTTTTGAAATACAAAAGCAGCGTAAAGTTTGCTGCGCTCCAAAGTTGCACTGCCTCAAAGGGTGTGGGGCCAGGGAAGAGCAAGAAGAGGATATGGGGCGGTGGGTGGGTTACTTGGGTACTGGAACTTTTGCCGCCGCTGCGTTTACTTTGGCATTAAGTGCGAAGTGGACTATGGAAGGGGGGCTATGGACATGTGGGTGGTAGTGGGTGATCGAGTGGCACGGGACAGGAGGGGGTTGTTCTATAGGGGTGCTAAAAATGTATGCAAATGCAAATGCTGTTTGCGTTTCGAATTTCGCAAGTTTATCTAAATTCATTGTCAACAAACAGACACGCAGCAAGGAGCCCATCGACAGAGCCAACGACCCACCCAGCCACGCACGACCGACGCACCACCCACTGACGCACTATTGAACAGCTGCCCACTCAACAACTTCCCAAATTCCCCCTGGTGGGTGATGCATTTTCTGCTCGTTGGGAAAGTTTGCAGCGGACAAAAATACTCCAAGGAAATCAACGGCAGCGTTGGATGAAAAGTGCAGCCAATGGAAATTAGTCAAAGTGTTGGGTCACGCCCCCAGTTCCAGGGGGAGTTACTGTGTAGGGGTGGAGGTGGGGGCCCCAGAGGGGATCTGTTCAATAATTTAAATTTACGGTCTTCTGCGTGTTGTTGGCCTTAATGCAGAATTTTTGTTCGCCTGTATGCGGGTTAAGGGCAAAAAAGAAGCCGCTTAACGGCTTGACTGTCATGTCCTGGGCGAGTTATCGCTTCTTTGGCTTCTCTGACTCATACACACACACACACAACACAGAATATACATACATACATATATACATACACATGCACAAACATACCCAGACATGGCCCACCACCTATGCAAATGGACGCCCATTGAATTGTAAAATACGCACCAACGCATATGGTTGGGAGATATTTGCCCCAATTCCGATGATAGTGGAAAAGAACGCCGGTAAAGGTGAAGGGGTAAGGAAAAAGAAAATTAAAGACAGAAAAGTGAGAGAACTGCCAGGTGGATGTCAAAATGCAAGCATTTTTCAATCGATTTATGGAACCATATTCCAAAAGAAATCTGCTAAATGGATGACTTTCATTTTCCCCCAACACTGAAAAAATGTATTATATTTCAGGCATTTCCGACATATGGACAAAAATACATATGTATGTACATAGGACATACACTAGAGGTCATGAAAGCCGCACCATCAAAGAATAAACATCAAGGAATATTATTATTTTATTTAATATTAAGAAAATGTAATCAGAATATAAGGTAAAAACTGAAACTAAACTATATTTCTGCAAATTACATATCTTATATTTTTATACCCGGTACTCGAAGAGTATAGGGGTATATTAGATTTGTGGTGATAACGGAGGTGTGTAACGCCCAGAAGGAAGCGTTTCCGAGCCCTTAAAGTACCAAAATGAAATCAGATAACATTTTATATATAAAAATCTAGCATAGGGTTCGACCTAATTTTTTGAAATTTTCAAGTTGGGTTTTTATACCCGGTAATCGAAGAGTCAAGGGATATATCAGTTTTGTGGTGGATGTAGATGTGTCTAACACCCAGAAAGAAACGTTGTCGGTATTCTTGATCAGCATCAATAGTCTAGTCGATATAGCCATATCTGCAAGTCCTTCCGTCCGCCAGTCCGCCCGTCCGTCCTCATGAACGCATAGATCTCAGAGACTATAGAGAGCTAGAGCGACATAATTTTGTGTTCAAATTTCTGTGTTATCAGACTAAATCAAGTTTGATTCAAAATTTTGCCACTCCTCCTACCGCGACAACAAAAGGCGAAATCTTTGGCTTCCAATATTTTAAAGGCTGAGCAAAATCGCAGAATCATAGAGAATGACTATATCTACAAGATTGCCAATATTTATATCAGTTTAGATCTGCTTAGATCAGCTTAGATCGGATCATTATTTTAGCCAGAAGGAACAAATAAAAAAGAGGGAGAGAGACAGATGTGGCGGAATACAGCGGAATGGAAACAGGTAAAATATTTGTATATTCCAGAGCTTGAAAATACCGTCAACCGATTTTTCCAACGCAGTCTGCACACAGGAAAAACGTAAAACAATTTGGCACACACGATCTCTCTCTGAGCGAAACACTTTGTCGTTTCGCTTGTGCTCTTCGGTCCGACTGTTTGGCTCAACCGAAAAAACGAATCGGTCTCTCAATAACAACAGAGAGAGACACTTTTGAAAGAGCGCTCAATGCAAAAATGTCTTTGAAAGACCACTGCGCAATGAGTGTCTTCAAAAAGTGTTTTTTCTTGCTGTGTGCGAGAAAGAGAAAAGAATATGCCTGAACAATTCATGTGCATAAATGTTATGTAGGAAAACACAGACGCACGCATACATACAAAAGGACTGTTTCGCCGAAAGTGTCCGATCAAAGTAGTCAGCGAAAAAGCGAACCAAAGAGAACACAAAAAAAAGTGTTTTGGTCTGAGAAGAACAGTTGTTGAGCGAAAACACTTTTGAATGTGTTCGTTCGCTCCACGTTCTCAAAGTGTTCGTAGAAGATCGGTTTTTTTCGGACACTTTAAAATGGTTGACGGTTATTTGCAAGCTCTGGTATATTCAAATAACAGAATATTATGTGGGAAGTGAATAAACGGAGTGCAACAATTAACATTAGAATAAGTCCATCGGTTGTGATTCCTCTCTATTCCTCTATGTTTTTCTCACAACTCATGAGCAAAGAAAAATCTTTCCGCGATTTCCCCCCTCCCCGCATTAACCAAAAATCAATTTAGTGATGCCAGAAGAGAGGGAAGTAATGCGGCTTTCATCGTGATACATCGGCAGCAAAACTAATTCCGGCTTTTACGTATATTTACTTATAAAATACATTTTATATATAACATAAAACTTAAGCGCACAAGTAGAGCCGTGGCCCTTGCCGCAGCTCTCACCGTTTCCGCTCGTCTTATTTCGTTTCCTCGTGGAAAGCAATTGCTTGTCAACTAAGTCAATGGAAACAATGCGGGAAGCAGCCATATGTACACATGAATTACCATACATGGACCAACTGGAACTGGAGAATTCTTGGAAAATAATGTCCCAAGGTATTGTCGTTTCCAGATAAATGTATCATCAATAGAAATTAACATTTTATATCTGGCAGAACTGTAATATTGTGATCTTTTTGGTTACGATTGCTTTCCATCTATCTTATCTTATTTTTAAATGTTTTTTTTTGCTTGTGATATTATAGCTGGAGGTAAATCTAACAGAAGAGTAGTGTAATATTAGTGTTTTTGAGTTTGTACGGAGTGGCCCGTTGGGCCAGGCAACAGCAAAATAATCTTTTTTTTTAGCTGATTTAGCCTAACTACATTTCACTTGTAATCCTAGTGCTGCCCGAAAGACCAAGCAGCTTCTGTGTCTGTCGATGAATGTCGAAGCTCTTTAATGCTTATTTGAATCGTCTGTTGGTTAGGTCTAATATGACTTCGGTCGATGATATCGGCAGCATTGCCGATCTGCTATCTGCGTCGTAAGCTTTGGCCTTATATTTTAATCAAACTTCTTCAATGTGTGTGATTCTCTATTCAGGCACCTTTTAAAAGTGTGTCTCTATTTTCCTCGAGTTCACTTCAAATCCAGGCTTTCAATCCGGTCTTGCTTCTTGAGGGCTGGCCACCACTAAAGGTCCTGATTTTTGTGCGGTGATGCAAGGCAACCATAAAAATATTGTACACCGATGACGTGGACACTGATGACGCTCACGCTGACGATGGCGATGACAACAAAATGGCCGCGACAACAATGGGGGCGGCTCCCTCTTTCTCTCGATATCCCTGCCTGTCTGTCTCTCTCTGACTTTCTGTTGTATGCTTGCTCGTGTGTGTATTTCGGTTTGTGTGCTGTGTGGGATGGCCATGTTTTGTCTAGCACATAATGCGGTTTACGGGAAACATATTTCCCAGCAGTGGCAGCGGCAGAAACAACAACGAGAATCAAATGCAATTGTCATTTGGATGCTGCTGCTGTTGTTGCTGTTGCAATGTTCTGGCTGCGTGGGCAACCGTGCGACTTAATGCGCTGACTATCTGACTCTGTTGTTTCTCTCTCTCTCTCTTTCTCTATCTCTGTCGCACATTGTTAATTTCAACTTTCATTTTGCCATTGTTGCAGAACACCCCACATTTGACTCTTTCAGTGGGTCGTCCGTCCTTGCCTCCCATTACCCATCCCAGCCAACGCCACTCTATCCCTGACCCGTTTCCTTTTGTTACTAGGAAAATAATTTATTAAAGTTTTCATTTTGTGTGTGTGCTAGCTTTTTTTTTAATACGAGTGTGTCTTTGTTTTAGAGCTTCTCAGAAAATTGAGGGGAACGTGTCCGAACAGTGAAGCTACGCCTGAATGCAATTGCAATTGCAACTATGAAATGAACAGGAAAATTATTTAAAATCATTCCGGCTTTAGCTTTAGCTTATGTTCGAGCTAAAGCCGAATATTAAAGTGAAGAGAAAACAGGGAATTAATATTTAATACTGTACAAGAAACTGAACGAAATACCACAGTTGATCAAGTGATAACGGACTAGCAGACACCCTTCAAAGCAACATCAGTTAGAGAATAAAGATGAGAGCTAAGAGAAGATTTCAGATGCGAAGATTTTAAGTATTCTTTTTTATTTTTAAACGTATTTTGCATAGGAAAACCATGATTAAATGATGGTTTGCATTTGTTTGCAATGAAATATGATTTGATTCGAGGTCCCTCCGATGTTCCGGCGAATAGGAACAGCTTATACCGTGTTTCATTTGCCAAAAATGTAGGTTAAAAAATGTTTCGTTGGCCCTTGAGCAGCCAAGTGGGTCGCTGGTGTAAGTGCTGCCAGAAAGGGGCTGGTGCTGGTGCCAGTTCTGGTTTAGGGTTTACGGGTAGTCAACGGCAGTCGGGTCTATTTCTTTTTATTTTATTTTGTACAGTGTTGGGTGAGTGACCATTTTGCACAGACCCTCTCCTACCCATCGTCTAAAGTGTTGCTATTTAAAGTGAGGCGAATTTCTTGGTCTTCTTCTTTCTCTTCTATCTCTCTCGTATCTTGGGCGGTATCTTGGCAGCTAAAAATAGGCCTTGCTCCAACACACATACATACATATGTACATACATATGTACATATGGATACTAGTTTATATCTGTAGCTGTAGCTGTATCTGTGTCTGTGTGTGCTTGTAAGGATTGCCCTTTGGCGCTTTCGTTTATTTTTGTATTGCATACAACGGGGCGTGGGTATTGTATCTGTGTGTGGATGGTTTAGTAATAGTAGTAGTAATACGAGTAGTACGTTATAATATGGAAATACGAGTACGAGTATATACGACTATATGTAAATTCCCACATTATATCGATTGCAACCTCCGCTGGCCTTCTCCTCCTCCTCATCCGCTTGGGGAGCAAACACTTTGCCACATTCATATTCATTCATTATAAGCTTCCTCCGATGTGAATAGTTGTGTATATGTATACACATGTACATATCTCTGTGCTGTGCTGTGCTGTGCTGTACTGTATGAATGTTATTAATATAATGCGACATGAATCACTTTGTGCCTGGCAACAAGGGAGTCTCATTCCATTAAAGTAAAAGTAGCCAATTTTGCGCCAACAAATGCAAAACCTGGCAAGTACTACTACATACCCTGCATCCGATATGGAGTATGGCTCGAATTTTGAAACATTGAAATATTGATAGGAAGCAATTGGAAGCAATTGAGAACAACAAGGAGCCCTATCCCCCGTACCATCTGTTCTATTACTCTTTATTTTCATGAAAATTAGCAAATATCTTAGAAACATACATACATATACATATGTATGTATGTAGAATGTATAAAGGTGTAGAAAAATACTCACCATTTGGGCAACGCAGAAGCAGTGGCGAAAATTGTGAAAGGGCACCTCATTATAGTGCTTGTAGACCTCGTAGAGCCACTCTCGCAGCGTCTCCGCAGGAATGCTGAACTTCTCAATAAATCCCAGCTCGATGAACATGGTCTGCATCAGATGGATGACATCGGCGTCGCCCCACTCGTACGAATCGAAGGCAGGCAGGCGTAAGGCGGCCTTTACCTCGTCCGAGAAATTGGTATCACAAATTTCCAGGAAGCGACGCTTCACCTCCTGATGCTTTGGTAGACTGCTTTTACGATGTGGCGGCCCCAATGGCCGTTTGGAGAGACCTTCACATAGGGAGAAACAGATAGAGTGAGACAGAGTGGGATTGTTGAGAGGAGCGCAAATTGGGGCAAAATTTGGATGCAAATGTTTGTTCTACACCTGCACTTGAGCGGAAATCTGTCGAGCGCTCTAGTCCGTCTTGCCTGTCATCGTTGTTCGGTTGTTCAGGCAATAAATAAATCGGAAAATTGAAACAGGAAATACAGCTTGACAGTCGCTCCGACTGACTGGTGGCCATGGCAATTCGGATTATTGCAAATACAGATACAGATACACCGGGAGATAGAGAAAAACCGAGGAGAAACGAGGAATGAGGAGCACCACAACCAAATCAAAATCAACTTGCACCACTGGAATATAACGGAAATACATTGGCCGACTCTAAGCCGGTAGCACATCTTCCTCTCCAACTTCCTTCCTCTCTCTGGCATTGCCATTGCCATGGCCGCTTCCACTCGCACAGACAGGGACACGGACAGAGCTGCCATGCCATGCTGCTTTGTGTTTTTATGCCAGCGCCATAGGCGGGAAATTAAATTTTCAATCGGTGGCACGCTTCAATGGGTAAAACTGAACCCAAACACCACACCTCGGGCCTGTACCTGTACCTGAACGTGGACCTGGAATCTGTACGAAATGATTCACAGTTTTAACGAACGGAAGCTGCCCAACCCCAGCCTCCAGTCCTTAGTCCTCCGACCCCAGTCCGAACACCCAATTGGGCGACAGGTGTGTTCCAACTGAACTTTAATCTTTTGCCTCCAATTTTAGCAGGCAAATGAATCAAAATATTGTCTGATTTTGTGTGTCCGAGAAGGAACTTCATTTCTGGACGTTGCTGTCCACTCTATGGCACAACCGAAATTCGCCAAAGTTAGTGCCATATAGAAAAAGGTTTAAGAAATGAAAAGTATGATGTGAGAGATCCCGATTTCAAGGCCACTTAAGTTATCTATCTGCAATGCCATAGAGATTCATCAAGCATCAAGGAAACACCATTAAAACGGTTCTTTGACAAAACTGTAATTAATTGCATTGCTATGGGGCCACATCCACTTACACATCTCCGCATATCATTTGGACAATGGGCATAAAATATGTACCTCAGAACCTCAGAATTGGTGAGCAGTGTCAATTTTTGGATCATTTTGCATGAGGTTCCGGGAATGGTCTTTGCAAAATAGTAGAAGAGTAAATTTCCTTCAAAGCGCATGCCATACAAGCCACAATTCCCCATTTTGGCGTACTTGAAATTTGGGGGCCATCCTGGCCATTCAGTTCACGGGGAACAGCTTCCTGCCTGGGACTACTTTTGTCCTGACTTGTGGGGGCCGACTACATTCTCATCAAGTACTGGGAACTGCTGCAAAGATTTGATTTTAATGAGAGTCTCACTTGTCAAGGAGTTTCTGTTACGGGGCCAGGATCCTTCCTATTCACAGTTCTCACCCACATCACAATTTGCCGCATGGCAAGCGGTGCCACTCTTCGAAATTTGATTAAAAGGTTTCCCTTTGAACTACCTACCACCCATACCCACACAAATATAGAGTAGGGGCTGTGGTAGTGGCCCCATGCCACGCACACACGCCCACTCTCTCTGCACCCACCCACATATGCCGTTCTCGGCAGCTGCAAGCCAAACACTTTGCGGGCCGTGGTTATAATTAATTTACTGCCACTTACAATTTTTAATTAAGCCGCCGTCGCGTTTCAGATATATGTATATATATGTACATACATACATCTATATATTTATATATACATACTATACTTATTCTCTATTTGGAAAAAAAGGGGTGAAGAGAGAGGAATATAGGATAAGGACAATATTAGAGAGGGGAAGGGGGTAGGTTAGTGAAAGGTAAGTTCATTATTAACCGACAGATTGATTTACAATGGGGGTGGGACTAGGCGATTGTGCTGGATGGATGGAAAAACACCTGCAATGGGGAATTAGATGGAATAAGCGAATCGAGAAGCAGCCGGCTAAAGGTAGAGAGAAGTAGAGAGAGTGACTGTGGAAGTGATTGGCGATTTGTATGACCAACCAATCAGTTAATTGGAATTATGGTTTGTGGCTATACAGTGGTATGCTGCAATGCTACGACATCTGCAGATGCCATTATTTGAGGAAGCTTATTTACTGACCTAATAGATCCATTCTCAATGCGAGTCAATTCAATAAAATTTCTTTTTTTCTCAAATCGATAACTGACTGCTGCAAAGGTTCTTTTTGAACAATTATTTGAAGAATGTTGATTATCGTAAGGTTTTGATTTGACAATTTCGAGCCTTTTAAAGGATAAGCGACCAATATTTTCAGTGTCACTCGCGGTGTGGCAGCAACGGGCAACTGGCTACATTGGTTGTGCCGACTGAATCCTTTTATTTTTCCGCTTCCATCAGAATTTTATTCAGTTTTATGCTTGCACTCAATGTGGAATTGAATTACAATTTTTCGATATCCGGAGGGCTTCCGCCCCATCTCCTCGTAGATGACAGGTTGATCGATGAGTTCTACCGAAGACTTATACCCCAACTTTGTCGTTCCACCACCACCGCCACCGCCACCGCCACCGCACATGCGCCCCTACCCCTTTTGTCTAGAAGAGCGCCTGTCTTTCAGTGCAACTCTGATGCATCGGATGGCGAATACATTTGAAAATGTCATTCGATTTTCTTTATGTAGCATTTCTTCCGTTCGTTTTCCTCAAACGCGACGACAGTCGTAGCAGATGCAAAAAATTGACTGTCAATTATGTTGCGGTTTCAATTCCTTTGCTTCCGGAAAGGCAGTAGGGAGGAAGCAAATCGATGATTGATTGGAAAATTGCATATGAAAACCGACAAAAATTGATGCTTGCTACAGTTGCGGCAACATCAGGGCCCAAGGACCACAGGCTCACCTTTCGGTGGCAGACCACAGCTCAAGGATACCACAATTTTAAAGCTGATTAGCAATCAAAGTAATCGTGTGGCTTGCCAGGTGCCACATGTGGGAACTAGGGATAGGGGGGAGATGCAGTTTCGATTGCCAATTTGCTGGCAGTATGGCGCTGGACATGGGTCCTTTCCGGGCATTTTCTTGATAAATGAACTCAATATTTTGTGTGATACTCCGAGATAAGTCGAGCGAGTCGAGCAATAAAATTTGCTGCCAAATGTTGCAATTGCAATCGAGGTGATATGCGGTGTGGGTGGTGCACCTGCACCCCTTCTCACATTGCGCATACGCCATGTGGCACCCATCTCCATGTGCCCATCTAAAGCCTCCATTCGCATTCCATGTCATTCCACTGCACTCGGGTCCCGCCCTGAATGGCCATTTATCAGCCTGGAAAAGTTTGTTCCTCTGCTGCTTGGACCGCACTGCCATCTGCCATCTGCCATGTGCCATGTGCCCCAACGGGCATGTTGCATGCAGTTTGGTCAAGTGATGCACATTCTCACAGCCAATAATTCAATTGTTTTTACTCTGCTGCTGCCTTGGACACAGGCTTCAGCAAAGTTTCTACTTTTCCTCCTCTTTTGTTTTGTTAGGCACAAAAGTTTTTTATGCCACATCTTTGGGTCTCACATTTGTTTTTCTTTTGTGAATTGCTGAGGGAAATTGAATGGAATTTTATGGCAAACATTAACCACGAACTGCCAGAGTGTGGAGTGCGGGGGCAGGCAGTCTCCTTCCAGTGTTTGAAATATGCTTTTGTTGCACAATCGATGCCAACTGACAGATTATGCCGATAGATTGTAGGTTGTCGCAAGTTTTCAAAAATATACACTTTTCCCTTTTGAATGTCAAATGGTAACTTAAATCAAAGAATCAAAGCATCACATAGGCTAGTCTCGCTCTCTCATGAATAAGCCATGCATGAAGAAAGTAACGAATTGGGATTAAACAAATATTTCAAACTCACTTTTTGTAGTGATGATGATTTTGTATTGGGAAAGAAACGGTTATATGTATACAGCTGATCATTTTAAATGGGTTTAGATAACTATATATGTATATGTACATACATATATGATTATAATTTTGGACTCATTTGTTGGGCTTGCACCACATTAAGATAAGCGCCGAATAGGTCTCCATATTATTCTTAGTCTTCATGTCATGAGGTGCTCTACCTTTGAGGTGTTCTCACCTAGACTACTGGCACGTATGCTCTTATAATCTCGAATGCAACAAGAGGGCTAGTAGGTCTTTCCCTGAGATTCGTATCATCGAATCGAATGGGAAACTAGTTTACTTTCTGTTGAATTCCGAATGTTTGCCATAAATTCAACTCAGAAGTGGAGGGACCGGGTTCTGGGACAATGGAAGTCGACGGGCTTTCCCATAAATCAATGCTCAGGCTGGGGTGCGGGGCCTCCGACTTGGAGCAAATTACATTAATTACACTAGTCAACACGACATTTCCGCTGTCGCCCAAAATGACTTTTTCTGATAGATTCGGATGTTTAAATAGTTTTAAAGAATCTTTTTTTTTCCAGGTTTAGTTTTTTTTTAAGAATTTTGTAAAAATTTAGTATTTTTTTTCAGAGGTAGTGCTTATATTTTTCACAAAACTTAACTGTATTACTGTATAACTGTATTGTATTTTGCAGTTTTAAAAAGCTGACAAATGCAGCTATAAATCCGACTCAGACACTTTGTAGCTGCAACTTAACGTCTAGAAGTTATTAAGCTTCCAAATTGAAATTTCATAATTTTTTCGGTATTTTTTCCCGAAATTTTGACTTTGAAAACTCAGGAAAAGTCGAAAAAAAATATTTTATGGCTAACATTTTTTGGTTGAGATAGACAAATTAATTAGACGTCGTTTAAGGTATCGTTTTTGAATCGATGGATAAACGGCCAAGTTGCAGCCGTTTGACCAAAACTTCTGAGAAAAAATAATAAATATTTAAAAAATTCTTTAAAAAAAACCAAACCTAGAAAAAACGAGGGGGAACGTTGTGAGCCGCGGCAAAGGCCGCGGCTCTACCTTATACCCGGTACTCAGTCAGTATATACATATGTACATATATGAGCTTACGATTTATGGAATTTATTATATGTTCGCAAAAGGGACGAATTAAATTTTGGGCAAAAAATAATATTTCAAAAATTGAAGTCAATTAGGAATATTTATACATGTTTCCAATTTAGTTTGCATTTGATTTGTATACTGCTTCTACATTTCTACATGTATAACTACATATTTGAGACGTAAAAGTGTTTGCAACAGAGAGAGAGGGAATGAGTCAGCGCTTGGCAGGCGTTGCGTAGCCACTGAAATTTAATTTGTTTCTTCTGGCCATAATATTGATCCGACCTGATCCATATTCGGCAATCTGGTAGATATGGTAATTCTCCATGATTCTGCGTTTTTGGTTTTCATTTATCTTAAAAATTGTGGATTCTACTGATTTTCGTCCATTGTTGGGGCGGAAAGGGGCGTGGCAAAATTTTGAAATACACTTGTGCTGGTTTGATATCACAGAAGTTTGGATAGAAAGTTTGGTTGCTCTAGCTCTTTTAGTCTCTGAGATCTAGGCGCTCATTTGGACGAATAGGTAAAGCAGACAGGGTCGCGTGTGAGAGAGAGCGAGAGGGAACGATGACTTTCGAAATGATTTTCTTCATTGTAGCTATAATAATGATCCGATCTGATCCAGATTCAACACTCTGATAGAAATGGGCATTCTCTATGACTCTGCGTTTTTATACCCGGTACTCAAAGAGTATAGGGGTATATTAGATTTGTGGGGATAACGGTTGTGTGTAACGCCCAGAAGGAAGCATTTCCGACCCCATAAAGTATATATATTCTTGATCAGCATCAATAGCCGAGTCGATATAGCCATGTCTGTCTGTCCGTCTGTCCGTCTGTCCGTCCGTCCGTCCGTCCGTCTTCATTTGCGCCTATATCTCCGAGACTATTAAAGCTAGAGCAACCAAGTTTTGTATCCAGTCTCCTGTGTGATCACACTACTCCAAATGTAATTCAAAATTTCGCCCCGGCCCTTTCCGCCCCCACAAAGGACGAAAGTCTGTGGCACACACAATTTTGAAGATACAAGAAAACTAAATACGCAGAATCATAGAGAATGACCATTTCTATCAGAGTGTTGAATCTGGATCAGATCGGATCATTATTATAGCTACAATGAAGAAAACCATTTCGAAAGTCATCATTCCCTCTCGCTCTCTCTCACACGCGACCCCATCCACTTTGCCCATTCGTATTTTGTGTCGCCTAGTTCTCAGAGACTATAAAAGCTAGAGCAACCAAACTTTCTATCCAAGCTCCTGTGATACCAAACCAGCACGAGTTTGTTTTAAAATTTTGCCACGCCCCTTTCCGCCCCCACAAAAGACGAAAATCTGTGGAATCCACAATTTTTAAGATAAATGAAAACCAAAAACGTAGAATCATGGTAAATTACCATATCTACCAGATTGCCGAATATGGATCAGGTCGGATCAATATTATGGCCAGAAGAAACAAATTAAATTTCAGTGACTACGCAACGCCTGCCAAGCGCTGACTCATTCCCTCTCTCTCTGTCCTGAACACTTATACGTCTCAAATATGTAGTTATACATGTAATGTAAAAATTTAGAAGCAGATGTAAAAATCATATGCAAACAAAATCGGAAACATGTATAATATTCCAAAAATGTACTTCATTTTTTGAAATATTTTTTTTGACCATTTTTTTTTTTAATTTGTCCCTTTTGCGAACATATAAGAAATTGCATAAATCGCAAGCTCATATATGTATGTACATATGTACATATATACTGACTGAGTACCGGGTATAAGGTAGAGCCGCGGTCTTTGCCGCGGCTCACAACGTTCCCCCTCGTTAGTTTTCTTGTATCTTCAACATTGTGTACGCCACAGACTTTCGTCCTTTGTGTGGGCGGAAAGGGGCGGGGCGAAATTTTGAATTACATTTGGAGTAGTGTGATCACACAGGAGACTGGATACAAAACTTGGTTGCTCTAGCTTTAATAGTCTCTGAGATATAGGCGCAAATGAAGATGGACAGACGGACAGACGGACGGACGGACAGACAGACATGGCTATATCGACTCGGCTATTGATGCTGATCAAGAATATATATACTTTATGGGGTCGGAAACGCTTCCTTCTGGGCGTTACACACAACCGTTATCCCCACAAATCTAATATACCCTTATACTCTTCGAGTACCGGGTATAAAAACAATAATTCTTTAAAAAATTTTAAATCTCCAAATCTATCAGAAAAAGTCTTTTTGGGCTACAGCAGAAAAAAAGTTGAATTTTGTTGAGTAGTGTTATGCAACTATGTATGTATGTATATGGGGCATAATTTCACGCCTAACAATATGCAATAAAGTATGAGAATGAGTTTTAACAAATACCCTCCCTATTGTGCCTCAAGAAAGGAAAAGAATTTCACACAAACAGTGGAAAGCCCAAAAAAAAGGGGAAAACAGCTCGCTGATGTTGATTATGGTCGCATTATGTGTACAAGCTGTCGTATCAAATGTTCTTTTTTTTTGCGGGTTCTTTCATGGGTTCTGCCTTTCCTTTCCCGTGGTCCCATTGTCCTTTTGTCCCTTTCGTGCTGCTGCTTAGCCTAATGACCCCCGTTGCGTTGTCTAATTAATTAATGGATTGTAATTAATTATTTAACACCATGTTCTCTTTGCTATTCCTCTCTCGATGGCGCTGTCGCTGGAAGAGAAGGAGAATGAGAGGGCCGAGGAGTGGGCGTGTGTCTGTACGTGTTTGCAGGACTCAGTTTTATAGGGACCTTCGTCCTCTCCTCTTCTCTCTGCAAATGAGGCCCGGGAGAACCCCCCAAACCTTGTGTTAAACACACAAGAAATGACAAATTTTGGCCACAATGCGACACGTCGACAATCCGACCAGACGGTAAGCACAAGATTAGGATGTTGCAAATAAAAAGTAGGAGTGCTTTTCCGGCAGATTAATGATAAGTGCTGCACGGCCCACCCGCCCTTGTGCCTCTCTATCTCTCTCACTATCGCCCACACACTCTTTTTCACGGGAAACTGAGAACAGGAAATAATTAGCAAAAAGATCAGGAGTCCCGCCATCCTGTTTATTTATGGATGGCAGGGCTTTCGCAGTATTAAATCACAGTTATGCTCATGCATCTTTAATGCTTGCGATCGTTATCAATCCTATCAATCAGTCAGATTTGGATATGATCATCCCGAATCATTGAAAACCGAGAGATAGCACTGTGGTTTAAAATCAGCAAAACAAAAGCAAAAAATTGGCACATTTTCAAATGTAAGCGACTAAACGGATCTTTTCGGGTCTGGACAGAACGCTGCGACGCTGATTATCTCAGAAATCGATTCGGTAGACGGCATACAAACATCTACCTGGGTTTCATTCAATGTTTACTCTACGAGTATATATTTTGTTGATTTATTTACCCATTAATAAATATTTAAAATATATTTTGTAACCTCATCGTCCGTGTCCTCTTTGACCAGTCTTCGATTTAAATACCTCTTCTGGTCCCAATCCGAATTTAAACGGTCCTCAATTAACCAATTAATTTTCAGCAATCAAGCCCCTCACTGTCTGTGCCATTTTCTAGGTCACCCTTTCTTGGGCGCGTGTATTTTCTGGTAAGCAGATCCCATTCTCCATGCTATAGTATGCCAAACCATACAATTTTTGTCGTGCTCTGTCGTGCTCTGTCGTGTTCTATCCCATGCCCTGTCCTGTGCCGTTTTGTCCCTTCCTGACCTGGCCCCATGTCACCCATTTAATCTGCCGCAAATTTTTAATTGACCTCCGTTGACGTGTAATTAATATCTGGTGTTGGTGTTGCCTCTGCCAGGTCACTCGGTTGTTACTGTTCCTACAATCCTATGATCCCAATAAATGCCAACGGTCGCTCATCACCACCATCGCCAGCGCCCTCATGATGGTTCCTGACTGGAATGGGGTTGAATTTGTTGACCCCTGGCTATTTATACATCACATTTGAATTTGTATTTATTTGCATTTGTATTTGTATTTTTAGTCCCCAGCTCTCTTTTGCCATATCTTTTTTGTGCGGTCCTTTGCATTAATACTCGTATTTGTGTTGGGGCTTTCGTAGCGTGATGGGAGATTTGGTTTGCGTGCCGTGGGCTTTTGGGCGGGCACGTAAGCAGCGAATGTAGTATTACGCATACGACACGTAGAGTACTGCATGCGATCTGCGCGACAGCTGCAGGGCCATTTCCACTGCCGTCGAGTCACCAGAATCGACTGCAGCCTGTGAAAATAAGAGGAGAACATAATACCGATTGCGTTAACACTTGCCGAATTTATCCGCATTTATCGGAAAGGTAAGAGCAATTTGATAGGGTTAACCTGAGACTAGGCCAACCAAATCCTCTAATTGTGGTCTTAAGGTTAGCCTGTGATTAGGCTAGCTGATTCTGCTTTGGGAACGAGCCGCTCCCGTGTAGGGTATCCACACACACTATGGTCCTACGACACACATATACAACACGCAGGTAAGGCAGGCAAACCAAATTGATGGACGAATGTCAGCAGTAGGCGTAGTTGAATCAACTACATGCTGAAGAGGGAACGACTGGAGGCCAGTGGCATGTAGCATGAAAAAAGGAAACGAATCAACAGCCAACATCATGTCTATTCCTCTATATCCGTCTCCCCCACTCCATCTCTTTCATCTTGTGTGTGTGCGGGTGCCCCTAATTGAAACTTGTCTTTGGCTATAATACCATTCCATGGCTCATAAGCTCTCCAACCATTGGCAGTGTCCGCATCTGTACATGCATACGCGGTTACCACTCGTGCCACTGCAAGTATTCGTATGCCTGAGCTCTGATTTATTTTCTAGATGTGTTAAGCAGAAGAGCAAGCATATTGATCAGAGAGTGGGGCTTAGGGTGAGCTCTGCTCTTGGTAAATATTATAGGCAATCCCCAACGATTTTCATGCGGTACTTCGATTGATTTAGCTGAGGTTAAATATGTTGCCAATTCCAACGAGGGGAAACGTTGTGAGCCGCGGCAAAGGCCGCGGCTCTACTTTATACCCGGTACTCAGTCAGTATATACATACATATATGAGCTTACGATTTATGCTATTTATTATATGTTCGCAAAAGGGACGAATTAAATTTTGGGCAAAAAATAATATTTCAAAAATTGAAGTCAAACCATTTTAGGAATATTTATACATGTTTCCAATTTTGTTTGCATATGGCATATTTCAAAATTTTGACACGCCCCCTTCCGCCCCCACAAAGAACGAAAATCGAAAATCCACAATTTGTAAGATACAAGAAAACCAAAAACGCAGAATAATATTATAGCCAGAAGGAACCAATGAAATTTCAGTGGCTATTTCAGGCGTTGCTTCCAAGCGCTTACTCATTCTCTCTCTCTCTCTCTCGCACACACTTCCACGTCTCATTTATGTAGTTATACATGTACATGTAGAAATGTAGAAGCAGATGTAAAAAGCATATGTAAACAAAAACGGAAACAGAAAACACTGAATATATAAAAATCTAGCATTCTTTTTTGGCCAAAATTTAATTCGTCCCTTTTGCGAACATATAATAAATTACATAAATCTTAAGCTCATACATATGTATGTATATATACTGACTGAGTACCGGGTATAAAGTAGAGTCGCGGCCCTTGCCGCGGCTCATAACGTTCCCCCTCGTTGTTTTTGTTTTATGTTTCCTTTCCTGGTTCCATTGCTCATGACCGCGATTCTAAAGACCTATCTCCTATCCTCTACTCTGGTTCTATGGGTTCCATGGTTACTCTGCTCGAGGAGAATATTTGTAATTTAAATCTGCCTGATGCTGTGTGGCTGCGCCACCTCCCCTCGTATTTATCATTCCGAATTACTGTTTTGTTCGGTTTGCATTTTTTGCCTCTTTGTCTTGGCTTTGTAAATATTCAATTGACTTGTGTAAATTGCTCTTTCGAGGGCTAATACATTTTATATGCTTGTCATTATTTACTTTTTGGCTCGCACACACTCACACAGGAAGGAGGCCGTGGACTGCCTGGGACACTGGGACTGGGACTAAGGCTGGGACTGGGGTTCTGCCATTCAGCCTCAAGAAGAGTCCATCAAGTTCCTGATGAAGTACATTAAAACTGATTAAATTCTGTACGGTGGCAGGCAGGAGCTTCACACATACAAGTATATGAGTACGAGTGCTGTATGCGGGCAAACACTGATTGATATGTGTACCCACTCTCCCTTTTTTTTTTAGCTTGTTTTATACATTTAGTGGGATTAAACGCTTTGTGCTGATTAAATGAGTTTAGAGCACATCCAGCCAGCCATTCAGAGAGTCTACCGGCTAGCTCCTGTCCTTCTGGCTCTCGTTTTTTCTCGCAAGCACACACAGATGCGCGCTTGACATTTTCCTCTTGCCCTGTATATGCGTGTGTGTCCCTGTTGCAAATTAATAGCTTTGCACAAATGAAGTTTTCGTAGTCTGCTCAATCCCCTCCTCCCCAGCCACATACTCCACAAAAAGTTTCAGGTCTCAGATTCCAAACTGAAATCACTTTTATCGACATTAAGAACGCTTCAGCCGGCATTCCGACTAAAGGATACCCGCTTTTCAGGAACGTTTTGATCCAAAAGAATATCTGGAAATAACAGCATACTCATAGGAACTTAATTTCTTAATTTTAAGTGTAATAAAGATGTTCTTTATCGGCAGATACATCACAAAGCACACGAAAGATTTTCCCTGAAATGCAGTGGCCCCACCGCTTTAACATACAGCCCAACACTCCTCGTGGAGTACTCATTACTCTTGCGTACTTTTGGTTTCTCCAGAAGAAAACTGAAATATCTGGCATTGATGAAACTGCCGGACTGGGTCGAAGCTTTGCTGGTTCTTAAGATTTTCCAGGAACAGGGATCCGGATAACCGGGAACCCAGCTCACTTCCACTCCGGGGACTTTTTCGGTAATCAAAATGAATGCAAATAAATGTATTACAGACCAACATGAGATGGTCTCTGAGAGACTGGCAGACGGAAAGCCCCCCCCCCCCCTTCCCTTGGTCCCAATTTAATTGCTTTAACTGTCAATAAATGAATTATTTGCGGGGGACGCACTGCTGGAACTGGCGGCTGTTGCGCCAGCCAAGTTTTGACAGCTGTCAAAATTTCCCTCCCTTTTTGTAACTTCCCCCATATCGAGAGCAAGGAATTTCGCGGCATCAATAGTTTTATTAAATATATTTTCTTTCCCGAGGCCAGGCCAAGCCACCCAGTTGTTTTGGAATTTATGGAATTCGCAGCGTGACACCAGAAATTAGCGCCCATTTTCCCATTATACATGAGGAGGGCTGCTGATGTAATGGAAATGGGAATGAGAATGGGGATGGGGATGGTATACGTAAGGGGTCTTGGCTTTCTTCGGTTGACCCTGGGGAATAGGCCTCATTGTCATTATCTCGTCCTGTCTCGTGTCGTCTCGTCTCGTCTCGCCGTCTCTCATCAAAGTCAATTTTTGTGTTGATTTTTGCTTATTTGCGCATCTAAATGGATTTTTATCGCCATGTTTTGCAATGTCCCTCCGGCACCAATCACATGAATTGGGCCGCTTCCAGCTCCCCAATTTTCATGTGAAGCATTATTATTATTTCCCCGAATCGCAGGAGGGGGAGGCAGACGATGGGTAAAGCCTTCGTCAGCAGTTTATGAAAAAAAATAAGGCAGAAGATAGAGTAGTGTATCAGGATAGATGGGGATAACTTTCTGCCCGGACAGAATGAAATTTGACGGGATATTCTCAGTAATTGTCAGTTAGCCAGTTATTTCCGGTCGAAATGCCGGAGAATGATGGGATTTCAGTCATTAAAGCTGTCTGCTATAAGCCTGTAGATCTGCAGATTTGTGTTGTCTTTCAAGTTTAAACATCAAACAGCTTATTTAGCAATAACTTACATATCCTTTGAGCATGAAGGGAACCTAACCACGAGTCCGATATAATACTTATTTTGAGCATTAACATTATGCAAATACTATCGTGTTTATGACATATTCGCGAGTTATCGTCTTTAAAGCTGTTACTTCAAAATGATTGGAGAATATGCTATCAATGTATTCGATCACACTTTCCCAACTGATGGACTTACAGACATTTGCATATGGCTGCTGCCTCTGAGAGAGGTCTGACTCTGTATTAGTGAGTGTGTGTTTGTGTGTGCGTTTGTGTGTATGTGCGTATGGTAATTGGCAACTTTTTCGCAACGAATTGACATGCCTGGCGGCGACTGGGGCGTGGCACGAGCCCCAGACCAGGACCGGGACCGCTAGCAGTAAATTAAAAAAATAAAAATACACAAAACACGCGGAGAAAGCTTGGGTTTTCAGGGTTTCCATATCTGTTGCTGTCACATAAATTGGAAAAAATACAATACACACAGACACAAGTACATATGTATTTGTATGCATCTATGTATTTAGGAACTGCCGCTGGTGGTAAATACCTGAAAATAAAATAAAATTTGATTTTTCATCGCTCTTCTCGCTTTTATCCCGGCGGTTGTTTGCTCTTTGGCTTGCCCTTGACAGCGGCTCCCTTTCTCCCGCAAGTCCAGAATCCCCTGCGTTCCACTCTTGGAAAAAGCGATTCTTTAACTCGAGTTTCAACCTGTTTATACGGATATGAATAACATTAGAAGCCGTACAAAGAGGCAAGACCACTCCCTAATTAACCAAATTTACAAATAATAAACCAAATCAAGTCTCATCTCAGCGCTCGCAATTCACCGAAGTAGATGAGGGAGGAGGTAGGCAGGAGGCAGGGGACACCCTGATGTATCCTTTTTGGGTGTTCGTGCCACTTACGAAACTCATGACTCATGTTGACTTTCCCTTTTTTTTTGTGTGGCTTTTGAGGGAAGCTAATAAAATAGATCAGTTGGGAGTGCGACAAACGGTCTAAAGTCGAGAATATATTATTGAAATTGAGGAAGATAAAAACTGTTTGAAAAAGGATAAAATATAAGTAAAAATTGATTGGGACTTAACAGTTGTACAGTACAGGATTGGAGTAAATTCTCTTAAGAGATATGATGGACAAGGAAAACTTAACAAATGATTTCTAAGAATACAACGATTGGAAACGGCTCTACAATTATAACCGAGTCAGTATAGATTCCCTCTGCTAGAGGGCGAGAGAGAATGAGTAGCGCGTGAAAGGCGCGTGGCGTACTGTAGCCACTGTAGTTTCATGTGTTCGATTGAAGACTTGACGACTGCCACTTTTCTATCTGTTTGTGTTATATATCCTATGTTATATGGTCCTATTTTATTGCTGAAAATATATTTGTAACTACTTGTATCTTTAATATATTTTTACTCCACATCTCTACCTCTAGAGCTTCTCTTTTTCCACTCCTATACCAACTTAGAACTATTTTTCTTACCACCTTTTCTCTGGGTAACTAATGTCTAATTAAGATCTCACTATAACTGCCGTCTGAATCTTTTTTTTTTTTATTTAAGTTTTGTATTTCTAGTCCTATGCATGTGCATATAGTGTTATAGTATCTATTATTCCTGCTCTTTGACGCTCTACTTCTGTGCATTCTTTTAACTGGTTTCCTTTTGCCTTCCCTCAGGTGTCTACTTTCCACTCCATTCTCTTCTGCATCTGGTTAAAAAAATTTGCTGAGGCATTCGAACCGAGCGGGACGCCATCTAATTTGCTGTCCGCGACAGCTGCGAGCCCCGTTCATGTGGTCGGGCGAAAGTGCGGCGCGACAGCCACGGCTGAAGTGCTGTATTTACCCAGAGCTTTTAATTAATATACTAAAACGATTTTATTGGCTGCGAGACGGGACGGGGCCCAGGTGAACGGGCGGAGGTGTCCTTGCGAGCGAGCAAAATTGAAATTCAAAACCATTCGCAGAAAGAGGATGAGATTGAGGATGGGCGGACCCGCAGCCAAAGCCAAGCTGAAGCAGGAGAAGGAGCAGAAGCTGGAAACGAAGTCGGAGCCGATGGGGAAGCTACCCTGAAACCGCAAACAATTTTTGCCGTTGACATCTTCAAAGTGTCTAACGAGATCTGCGTTCGGGGCTCGGGGTCGGCACCGGGGGTTTGGGGATCCACCTGCAAATGTGAATGGCTGGGCCCAGACAAAAGATAAAAGGCAAATGGGAAAATGGGAAAACTGGCAATTGGCAGCTGCCAGAAAAGCTTCACCGCAAAGGTGTATGGGAATATGCCAATTTGCACTCGCTCACCATCTTTTTACGCATAATCCTTTTCCTTTTGATTGATATCAATGTAAGTATTCTTTTCAGCAACTGTTTTCGTTTTTGTCCATTAGGCCAATTCTGTGACCACAGTAGTGGTACCCTGAAAACAGTCCTGCAAATATGAATAGGTGTGTGATTTTAATTATTTACATTTTCCTAGGCAACAACGGGGCAGCAACGGGACAGCGATAGGAAACTCAGATGAAAATTTCAACTTTTATTGCGGCTTCACTTTATTGCTTCTGCTCTGCTTAGCTTTCATTTTATTTGTTTTAGATTCCGTTTTTTCTGCTGCTGTTTTTGTGTGAATTCCATTTCACATTTCACCTGTGACCCGGGAAGAAGAGACGTCCGCCCGAGACGAGAGCATCTCTTTGCTCGGTTGCCAGGACATCGCCGCGATGATAATTAAAGTGTATGGTACAGAAATGTGTCCCAGAAAAATGTTAAAAATAAATCCCTAGCGCTAGACAAACTGTTGGTCAGTAGAAGCCCACTCGGTGCAGAAAATAGAGTTTTAACCATTAGCCTGATGGTTACAAGATGGATGGTCCTTTTTAAATTTCAGCTGGTATCCTTTGATATGCTTTTCTGTGACAGCGTTTGTATTTTATAAGATATTAAAAAAGGTGCTAGCGATATGTATACTCGTGTGACTTAATCTATCACTTGTATACTACATATATTCTTGGAAATCAATATATGTATATCATCATCAACGTCTGACTAAACAATGAATATATTTAGCTGATTGGAATCCGTGTGGAATTCGCTTGGAAGCCTCATGCTCATCATAGATTTTGACCTAAAAAAGTGGCCCAAAATATGACACATCTTTATTCCCATCTCATTTTTCTGCTGCTTCATCTGGCTTACGGTTACCGGGTGTATCGAGAGTATCGTGGTCCCTGAACGTGACTACATGTCAAATATTTTAGTCCAAACATAAAAACACACACACAAACATATATGGATGGACTTAGGAGGAGTATGGTCTTTATGTAGTTGCATTAAATTGGTATTAAATAAACAACACATATAAATTACAGCATCAACAACAATACGTCAGACATCGTATAATTCATGAAAGTTTGGATGTATGTGTGTTTATGAATAAAACAAAAACCAAAAGAACAAAACGGGGGGGACAACGGAAAAAAAGAAGCGAAATAATAATAAATAAAATTGTTGGCGTATGAGCCATGAGAAATATGGCAGGTGAAAGGAGGCGGTGGAGGTGGAAAGAGGATCCCCATGACACAGCACTCTCTCGTTGAGAGGCAGGGATACTCGTACGCAGGAGAGGTAGAGACATGTGTGCATAACATAAATACTCACTTTACGCATATTATGGCAAAAAATATTAAAAATAACTGACATTTTGGGAGGATTTTCGGATACGAATACACCTCCGAGTACACTCACGCCAATCGATTTCTGGCAGTTTGGTATTGCAAACAATACTCGAAGGAGAGGTCCTAAACAAGTTATACCACATCCCATCCGGGCCAAGCTTTCTGTTTGCTGCAGACCCATATTAATAAAGGACTTTCCCTTATTCGTTTTTTAATGATTGGGTGTGGTTTTGCAATATAATATTTTTGTATCATTGATTTTTAAAAATGTAAAATTAGCTTAAAAAGACGCTATTGATTTTATATTTTATTTTATTTTTTTTTGTAAATTATACATTGAAAGAAAGTGGAATGCAAGACAAAAGAGAGGAAAACCTAATTAAGGAACATTCTAGGACTTGTCGAATCTATAATACCATAAGTTATTGACGCGATGATGAAATTGCAAACTGCGAACTGATATTGTGATGGAATAAAAGTGAAGTTGAAACCAAAGCCATAGTCGAGCCCCGAACCGCTATTGAAGCTGTCATTAAAAGTGAAATTGACTTTGACAGTAGTATAATTGAAACACACATTTCGACTGAATTCGCTGTGGAGGAGACCTGACAGTGAAAGGGACAGTGAAAAAGTGTTAATTGCACTTTAAATATGAAATTGCGTACTAATCTGGCAAGAGTCTCCACATCAACTAAATCATTTGGATGAAAAGTGAGGACCATAGTCAGGGAATAGTCAGAGAAGAAAGCTTTTCCGGATGTTTGCGTTTGAGTGGCAACATTTAGTCGCAACTAAATGATAGACAAAACACAGTTCCGGGGTCGGGATTGAAGAAGCCAAATTTAGAGCGTTAGAGTTATCGTCAGGCATCACAGGCGGAAGTTCCTGTTACACAAAGGAATAGACAGGAGTATTAATGCGAATAAACTGCATTCGGATGGATGCCTGGTTGTGTAGGTGCAAAATGCCTGTTCACCTTGCTCAGAAACTCTATCTGACAATTGGCATAATTGTGCATCAGCTGGGCCATGTCCTGTGCTTTTCAGTAGCTATTATTGGCACAATATTTCGATTGAAATTTATGGTACAGTTTTACCTTTGGTTCCTCCGGGCTTTCTTGCCGCCCTTAAAAATTATGGTATGCATCTTCCGTGCCCAACTCTCTCCCTTTATCTCTGTTTAACCTTTGGCCGATGCTGCTTTGCCATTTACTTTTCCTTCGATTTTTTTCTGTCGAAGCCATGACTTGCCCTCGTGGGTTGGCGCAAAATTTGATAGTTTTTTAGAAATGATTCGAATTAAATGACTGTTTATCAAAAGTCAAATAATGCACACTTTTGGGGCTACGAATTATACTCGTATCTTTCTCTCTGTCTTTCTGGCTTTATCTGCCTTTTATCTTAGGCTCTATCTACATTATCTCTCTCTCTCTCTCTCTGAAGCTATAACTGCCTTGTTTTCGCGCATTTCTCCTGCAAACGTGTGACCTCTCTCTTTCATTTTCTCTGTTCTCAAAGGATACTTTGTTTCTGTGGCAAGTTTAAAGCTTCAAGCGCACAAAGACCCTTAATTTTCCCTATGTGTGTGAGTAGGCGTATCTGCGCTCTAGTTTTTGCTGTCCTTTTTTTTTTGTTTTTTTGTGGCTGCTTTTGTTTCTTTTAGACGCAGCCGCCGAAATTCCCACGCTTGCCCTCCTAAGTATGCAACACTTTATTGCTCATTAAAACGATTGCTTATACAAGGCACACACACACGCACACACGCACGCACAATATTCAAGCGTGAGAGTGTATATGATGATATGTGCCTCTATACGCATGTGTATTCATTTGACACTCTCGCCCTTAAGTGGGTCAAAGAAATGGAAACCGGATCAGACGAAGCCTCAGATCCCCGGACCCCAGAGCCCATCCCTGACAGCGCCTCCGGGACTTAGCTTCATCTCTTCACATTTCACATTGGAGCGATTAAAATTTGATTTAATACTGAAGATGTATTCTTTCCCTTGATGTGACATAAAATATACATTGGCATTTTATCTACAGTACGAGAGAGCGAAAGAGAGAAGTCTTTCATTGATTTTAAAGATATTATCTTTTTGTGTCAATAATTTAGATCTCAATATGATATAATATGACAGACAACGTTTTTTTTTTTTTTGTTAAGAGAAATCCCGAATTTTCTTTGAAATTGAATTGAAATTAATATTTAAATGTAATTAAAATAGAGAAGTTCATTAAAACTGAATTTTTATTCAATTATAAGCTTGGAAATAATGTAATCAGATAAACGAATTGTCTGACTTACTTTCAATTACATTTTGGAACTAAATTAGATAAGAACGATTTGTGAGCCTAAAACAAATTGAGACATGATTGATGGCATTTAAAAAGTCAGGATTTTCTAGTCGTAATGGGGAGTGGGGTGTACGAGTACAAGTACGAGTAGAACGTTCGGTGGCTGCTCCATTATGATATTTGTTGTCATCATCTGCCTGATTTCCCCCACACCCCGCTGTGGCATTAGCAAGCTTGTTACTTCCAATAATCTCATCCGCCTTGTCTGTCAATCTGTCAGCATTGCCATTTCACACTCCCCCACAGCGGAGAGACAGAGACTGAGTAATGTTGAACACACTGAGAGAGATGTATGGGGCGGCAGAGAGGTAAATGGCTATAGAAAAATAAGAGGTTAGAAGAGCGGCAAGTTAATGCGCTTAGTAGGCAAGTCAGACAGGAGCTGTCCTCCAGGAGTGGAGGCAACATCATGTCTGTGTTCTTGCAACGTCAATGAATCGTGCAAGTGCAAGTTGAATGATCCCCTCTTCTACTACCCCTCTCACCCAACAACACACACAAATAATGCAACAACTTGGCAGTGGCTGTCGAAAAAACAAACTTTGCTTTTTATTCGCCTTGCTCGCTGCTGTTTCTGGTCCTCTGGATCTCTTCCTGTTCCGGTTGCTGCTTTCCATTCGAGTTTAGACAAGTTGTTCGCTTGTCTGCTGCCTAAAGAGCGAGCGATGCGCAGTGTTCCTCCCTGCCTGCTTCGCCTCGTTCTCAGCATCCCCTATGGCACTCTTGTCAACCCACATAACCGTGTTGCAAGTGTAGCCAGAACTTGGCTTGCAGCCAGGAGACGCTTCTACGCATCTGTGCCAGAGATGAACGGACAATATCGTTTTAAGCATCTTGCCGATGTCATAACTTTTAAAAGAATATGGCCAAAAATAATATACTATATACATATGTGTTCATATCGTATTAAATATCACAATAGAAAATAAAATATAGGACGGTAACCACGCACAAGTATGCTTGGATTGTAAACGATAAATACATATATTGATATATGTATATGAAATATTTTTTAATATCCTTAAATGTAAGTGAAGTGGATGCCACCTTTTAGTTTCACTGATTTAAAGTCTACTCAAAAGAGTTTGCTACTTAATGGGGTCGTTTGCACGAGGAAAAGTGGGCCACACTGCAGAAGGATGAGATGTACTTCATAGTACATATAATCTGCCATACTCTCACCACCCCCCCATGGATTCATCTCAAAAGTGTAGCCTCCTTTTGGGGCTGTTTGCATAGCCAGAAGAGTGGCTCGCAGGAGGTAGGAGGCAGGGCGAAAAGTAGATATCATATAATTTTAGTTATATCCCTGCTGTTTATTTCCATCTTCATCTTGGCAGCGTTTTAATAAAATTCCCTCCTTGTCGAGTATCTTTTTCGGCTAGCGGGTTGCGGGGTCACTGCAGTGCGAGTATCTGTCAGATACAAGAGACTCATCGGGGTTCATGTTGCTGATGCTCCTGCTCCTGCGGCTGCTGGTGCTCCTGCTTCATTTTGGCCACATGCTGTGTGCACACTTTGACACGAAGTGCACTAACTGCAACCACCACAACCAACCTCTCCTACTGCGCCTCTTCGCCACATCACTCCCAATGCTCCTTACCACTCGCCTCTCTTCTATCTCCTCACCTCTCCTCTCTCGCTGCCTTTGAGACACCTCCCTCTCGTTGTCCCTGTTTTCTTTTGAGACATACACGACATGGCATGGTCCGTGTGCCTCAGCCTCACTCTGCCCCACTTTGCCCCGAAAAGTTGTCTTCTTGCGTGCATTTTAATTTGCCAATAAGCGTGCTTCTCACCACCGCCCTCTACCTTGCCACACCCCTCTCTCTTTCGCCCTGTCATGCCATGACACATTCCCCTCCACACTTGACGACAAGGGGAATATTATAATTAATGACTCAAGAAACAGCAACAACAAAAGCAGCGGATGGAAAAAGTTTCAGGGCGCCACAAAATTTGTTTTGCCGTGGCACAAAAATTTCAATTAGGGCTCCGACCTCCGCTCACTAGCGTAGAGAGAGTGCAACATGCAGCGTGCCAAAAAACCGAAACACACAGCGAACGCTGAAATGCTGTGGAATGCAACAATGGAATGAAGAGAAATTAATATGGAAGTGAAATTATATGAAATATACGTAAATTCTTTCATTGTCTTTTTTGCAGCGAGTGCTTTCGGTTCCAGATTCCAGATTCCAGACTCCTGTGACATTTTATCCACCGAGAATAGTTGATAAATATTTGTTGCCCCCAAAGGACAAACGATGCGCAGCAAAGAGATAAAGAGAGCGAGAGAGGCAGAGATGATACCATTTTACTGGTGAAAATTAAGAACGTTTCGCCAAAATGCGAGAAGTGCACTGCAGTGGTCGAGAAGTACACATCATCAGGTTTGGATTCGATTTTATCTGCAGACCCTTAAAACCACATGGAGATGCTGCTGCTACTTTCATGGCCCTGGACGAAAGGACAGCGTCAGGGATGGGACAGGGTCCTTTGTCCTTGGCCTGTAGTTCGTTTTGATTTGCCAAACACTTTATCACTTAATGTTCGTTTGTGGCAGCTTACTTTTTATACCTCTCTTACTCTACTATATATACAGATCAAGATATACATATGTATAGATACATGCATACTCGTATATAAAGTATATTGCGAACACATACTCGCAGAACACACCACTCCACTCCCACTCCTAGTCCCGTCCAGACATTGTTTGTCGCTCTTGGCTCTTTTGCGACTGGGCCAGCTCTTGTTAAGTGAAACAATTGAATTGTTAACTGAACAATAAAGTATTTTATTATTATTAGATTTTTGCTGGATCCAGCACTTGCTCTTCCTCACTTTCTCTTCCTCATTCCCATGCCCATTACAATTCTCATTCCCATTCCCATTTTGCCTTTTGTCACATCTTTCTCGCGTCCCTTCCGTCGTTTATCCCGGCCCTAAGTGCCTTTCGACTCTGATACGGCTGATATGATCGGGCTTTTTTTGGCTGCTGTCTCGAGTAGATATCCAAACATATTTCTTGACTCTTGTTATATGTCATTTGTGTTATGTTCGCTTATTGTCGTCTTCTTCTGCCTGCTGCCTGGGTGGCCTTCTCTTCCTGGTTTGCGCCCTTTTGTTTGTCGTGGCTTTTCTGTTGCTGTTACTGCTGCTGTTCCTCTGTATAGCCAAAGCCATTTAGGTTTTTGAATTTATTGCCATTTTGCGTTTTGTGGCTGTTTCTCAAACGCCCTGGCAAATTATGTTTTCTGGCCTTTGACACACGTACAGACCGCTCCCATCCCGTCAACCTACTCTTACTCTCATCGACTTTCCAGTGTCTTTGACTTCGAGCCGATATTTTTGATTTACGAGTATGAATCAAAACAAACAAAAAAATAAATAACCCAAAGGAAAGTAACCCAAGCAACAAGCTTAAGTCCAATGGAAAGACTCAAGAAAGTGGCCACTGGCAAAATCAGGGAAGTTTTCGCTTTAAAATTAATGCATAGTGCAGTAAATGGCTGAAGAGTTGAGTTACACGTAGGAAAAATGCGTAAAATAATACGATTCAGAGCTGTAAATCATTAAAACAGCCCGAAGTTTTCCAACATTTCTATGCCCAGGAGACTTCTTTAATCTCGCAGAGTTTTGGATAGCGTTAAAAGAGCTTATTCATGCGATAACTTCCAGCAGGAGATTCTGCATCGAATCCATCGAATATGCCAAGCGGAACGCGGGAATTAGCAGATCCAGCGGATATTGGGAATTGTAATCTCCAGATGATGGCCAGGATGAAGACCACACACAAGAGCAATCAGCCGAGGCACGTGAACAGCTCGGAAGAAGAGAGGAAATCTGTGGAGTAAAATCAGCGATGAAAATGATGGTAGAGGAGAGTTGACTGGAGTGGAGAGTGAAACTGTTGGAATCCTAGCAAGTAATTGAATGGAACGCAATCAACAGGCAACTGACATCCCGAATGCTGGATTGCTGGATGCCTGGATGGCTAGCAACACATTGTTGGCGAGAAAAAATTTAATTGAAATGCTCGAAATGCGACAGTGTGGAAAAATGCCAGAAATGAAGGACACAAATAGGCAGCGCCTGCTTATACGAGAGCATGCTAAGCGAACTGCAAGGACACGACACCAGGGAAAAGGAAATGGATAGCGAAACCAAAATCGGACAGAGAGAAATCAAAAATAAGCGAGAAAGAGGGAGTGAAAGATGGGCAAAAAGGGAAACGTGGCCGAGCGCCTGACGTCGATACAAAGACAACTTTTTAATGCCATTCAACAAAGTTTTGATCGCTGTTGTAGCTGTCTGTCCTTGGCAGGACACACGGTACACATTAAAGGCGTATTGCCGTAAAAGGCCAAAAGCGACGAAGCAATCGAGACAGCCCCGACCTGCAACCAAAGACCAGAGCTGAGTGAACCAGAAAGTCAAAAATAAAAAACTTTCGATGAGCTGCAGAAAATGCATAGCATGGTCCTTGCCGTTCTCGTTGCTTTTATTATATTTGCGGCACGTCCTTGAAGTCCTTATCGTCCAGCTAGACACCCAGTCAGAGGGACAGTTATTCAGTCAGACGGTCGGACAGAAGTAGTTCTTGAGAATTTCCATCTCTGAGAATCGTTTGCCATTTTGCTTGCGAATTTATTTTACTTACGGATATTCGCTTTTATTTATCGTAATCCTGTATTCAGATATTCCTGTGGAGGAATTAAGAGAGCCAGAGGGGAAAACTAATCAAATTCTAATCTCGGTGCGTCCTGTGAATGCCGTCATATGATATTCATTTGGTTTTTACAGAATTTATGTTGGCTCGACTGGAAGGCCAGGGAGAGCTGTGTGTGCATATATGCCGGAATTGAATAAAATATTTCCCACCCATGGAGTGCCAACACTCACACTTTCCCCCCGTAACATAGTCAGAGTCAGAAACAGAAACAAAGCAACCAGCAACCGTTCAACAGAAGCAGAAAATGTGGCATTTTGTACTGAATTTTGAAATGATTTTTCCATTTCATTGTAGTTATTCTCGAATCATCCATTCATGCATCCATTGCTGTTGCTCATGCCTCATTTGAGCGATTACACACAGCGTCGAAGCATAGAGCAAGAGCAACAAAGGGGTATATCCACGGAGTGGGCACACCGTGGCACTCTCAGGCACTCTGGGGCACACCACAGACCATCAATTATCCCTCAGATGAGAACAGATGAGAATGATGGCCCTACCCCATTCACTTTGATTAGAACCAATCCATCCAAATATCTTAATACTCGTACGTATGTACCTATGTATGTATATGTATACGGGTTGAATTATCCACAAATTAAGTTCAAATTGGCATCAGTCGAACCGGATTGTTTGACTCGATTGGAAGTAAGCCAAATCAATCGAATGATTATTTTTAAACTATGCAGGTAATTGATATTAAAATGGATTAGTGCGATTCGCTATCCAATGGACTGGATTCGATTGATTTTATTTGGTTTGATTGGATTCGTGTATCACACGATTTGATTTGATTTGATTCACTGGGTAATAGCATTACAAGATGCTTCTATATCAAAGCAGGTAGGAGTACGAGTTGTGATGGTTTTACAACGAAAGGAAGAGAAAAACGAGGACTCAAAGCTGTCAGGGTCAGCGAAAAACTTTAGTACAATATTCTCAAGATTATTAAGTTTGAGTAAAACGATGTTAGGTCTTTTGTTTGATTAAGAATTAAAAAAAGAAAAAATTTGTTTTTTTTGCTACTCACATAACCAATTCATCCGCTCAGTGTACTCGACCTTGCGCTTGAGATCCTTGACCAGAGCACGGAAATCGTCATCGTTGAAGTGACACTGAATGATCGTGTTGTTCAGTTGAAGGATGCTGTACTCGTTGTTGCCGTTGCCATTGTTTGAGGCTGCCGCAGCGGCGATGGTGGCCATGGCGTCCTGGGCTCCGTTCAGGGTATTCGACTCGATGTGTGTGGCACTGGCTCGCATTTGGTTGGTGACGCCCACGCCAACACCGATACCGACGCCCATTCCAGTGCCATCGCCGTCCACATTGCTGCAGGACTTACTCAGAATGATGGTGGCTCGATTGGCGATCGAGTTGGCTGCGAGCAGGTGCTCCCCGGCTGCGCCGCAGCTGCCGCGGTGGAAGGGCAGCTTCCCCGTTGCCGTGGCGCAGTTGTTGTTCTTCAGCGTGATGCAGTGCAGCTGATTGGACAGCGCCGCCTGAGCGGCCTGTACCGCCGAACAATCGCTGGCGCGGCGCCGGCGGGGGTTTTCGCTGCCGTCGGGCAGGCTGATGGGCTGCAAGTAGGAGGCGGCGCTTGTGGCGGCCCCAGGCGCCTGGCTGGTAGAGCTGCCGGGCAGTTGCTGCTGCTGTTGCTGGTTGTCAGGGCTGGTGACCGGCATGTTCGACATGGATGTGGACATGGTGAGGGCCAGGCCGGTGCTGGTAGTGGTTGTGTTGTTGTTGTTGTTAGAGATGTTGTTGCAGTTGTTGTTGGTGGTGTCTGGGGAGTTGCAGACGCGAATGACGGTCAGCTTGCAGCGGTGTTGGTCCTGGTCCTCGTAGAACTGGATAAGAAGCTCCTCCAGGAGGTTGATGGGCGTGCTGGTCGAGACTAACGACTGCGAAGCGGAGGCCGAAATTGACACTGAACCCGAAACTGTGGCTGCCGTTCCGCTCAACGTCGAGCTGCTCGAGGACTTGCGACGTACAGTCGTGGTCGTGGTCGTGGTTGTGGTTGTGGTTGTGGTTGCTGTGGCTGCCGCTGGTGTGGTGTCTGTGGCGTCAGGCTGATCCAACGGATCCTCGTTGGGTGACTCCTCTTCGGGCTCCTCTTCTTCTTCCAGGTCGCTGCTGCGACTGCGACTCCGGCTTTGACTGCTGGCCGCCTCGATGCTGCTGCTGCTGCTGTTACCCGGATGTGGTGCTGCTGGCTGGACTGCTGCCCCAACGGCCACTGCAGCAGCGGCCAACAGAAGGGCGCGTTCGCGCTCCTTGCCCGGATCGAAGATCGAGTGCTTTAGCAGAATCTCCTGCAGCTGGCGGCGCTGGCGACGAGCACTGTACGGATTGACCAGGTGGAAATCGCCGTAGAATTTGGATAAACCTCGGACCCGCGATGCTATATAGCCGATCTTACGCAGCAGCCGCACATCGGCTCCTAGCGCGGCGGCGACGGCTGACTGTTGCTGGTGCGAATGTGGCTGAATGTGCTGGAGTTGCTGTTGCTGCTGGTTGCCACTTTGCAGCACGGCATTGCCTCTGCCACTGCCACTGCTGGTGCTGCTGTTGCCAGAAGATCCCTGGGCTGTCTGGCAATCGATCTCAATGTACTCGCACTCTTCGCTCTCGCTCTCCACCAAGCTGCTGTCGTCAATGTCGCTGGTTGAAACTGTTGCTGTTGCTGCCACTGCGGCTGTTGTTGTTGTTGCCGTTGCCGTTGCCGTCGTTGTGGCTATGACAGTTTTAGTTGTGGTTGTCGCTGCGGCCGTTGCCGTGGTGGCAGCCGCAGTGATTTCGGTCTCGGTTATGGTTGTGGTTATAATCGTGAGTGTCTCGAGGGTTTCCTCGTCGCTGCTGCTGGTTGCTGTTGCTGTTGCAGCCCCTGCTGTTGCAGCTGCTGCTGCACTGGTGCTGCCACGTCGACTGCTACTGCTGCTGCAGCCGCTGTCCTGGTACATTTATAGGCAACCCTGACGAACCCTTCTCTTTTGTGACTCTTATGTTTGGTGCGCGGCTCGCTCGCGTTTACTCCTCTCCTTCCTTGCGGCCTCATCCGCTGCCTTAATTGTTATTATTTGTTTTTTTTTTTTTTTGATATTTTCCCGTATTTGTATTAGATTTGGAGCTGGCTTCTACTGCTGCTGCATACATTAATTTTGAGCGGGCACTAAGGATTTCTCTCTTCCTTTTTTCCTTTGCTTTTTTCCGTTTGTTGTATTTTTAAGAGGCTGGCGCCTTTTTATGGCCGTTTCTTTTGTTACTCGCAATTTGTTTTTGATGTTTTTTATACCACGGCAGCAAAGTTATGCAAATTCCCGCTCGACGTCTCCGTCTTAAATCGCGTATACGCAACGAAGAACAGCGAGCAGAGCGCGTATCGCGTATACGTGCTGGTTGTCGCTGCTCAAATCAATTCACTGGAAAAGTTGCCGCCACGCGCATTTTTGGGCATGTCAACTTCTAACACCACCCACTCTCGACTCTCTTCTCTCTTCACTCGCGTGACTCTAGCGCTTTTCTTTGCTATTTTCCACCAGCTTGTTGCTGTTGTGCTTCACATTTTATTGTATTTTAATTTTCATTATTCAACTGTTTGTCTGCTTCGCCAGCTATACGCCTCTCCTCCCCTTCCAGCTGACTTCTCCCTCTTTTCGGTTTCCCGTCACTGGTCGGTGGGGCGTTTTTGGTGGTTTGGGTTGTGGGGTGGCTTCTCTTCCGTTTCCGTTCGGCGAAAATTCTGTTTGACGTTAACAAATCTAAAAAAAGGGTAAATGGAAAATATTTTTGAGATTTTGAAAGCATGAAGAGGCTAGTCATTCGATTCCTAATTAATATATGGTACCCCCACACCACAGATAGTGAAACATGCAAAACTGGAAAAATGAAACACTAGTTACACCCAGTACTCGAAGAGTTTAGGGGTATACATATTAGATTTGTGGTGATAGAAGATATGCGTAACACCGAGAACGAAGCGCTTAAATTATATATATTCTTGATCAGCATCAATAGTCGAGTCGATATAGCCATGTCTGTCTATCCGTAACGAAATTTTATATTTAGACTCTTGTGGTATCACTCTAAAAAAAGTGTACAAAATTTGTAACCGCCTCCTTTCGCCACCACAAAGGATACAAATCTGTGGCAAGCATAATTTTAAAGATACAAGAAAACCAAAAACGTACAATCATGGAGAATAACCGTATCTACCAGTATGCCGAATCTTTATCAGGTCGTATCATTATTATAGCCAGAAGGAACAATTGAAATTTCAGTGGCTACGCAGCGCCTTCGAAACGCTTACTCATTGCTTTTCTCTCTCTCGCACACACTTCCACGGGCAGATGTAGATATGCAAAGATGTAGAGGTGTAGAGACGACAGATTTAAAATAAAAATGTAAAACAAAAATGGAAACAGATTACATTTAATATATAAAAATATCCCAAAGGGTTTGACTTAATGTTTTGAAATTCAATTTGTTGTTTTGCGAACAGTGATACAAAAATGAGAATCTTTCGCTCTTTATTTTCTGACTCTTCGCTTTCGATGCCACACACAAAAAGATCGGGCGTCGGTCTACACATTTTTAATGTGGCCGTATATTTGGTATTCTTGTGTACTAGTGTTGCCGTATTGGCTGATAGATGTTATTATAACAGATGGGGCTGCCGTATTGGCTAATAGAAGTTATCCTACCACAATATAAAAATCTCATTAAGGAATAAAACGATTAAAAACATTTTTTTTTTCAAGTGATATTTGCAATGACGTATAAAGAGTGCAGGAATAGATTGTACAAGTTACATAAATACTTTTCTTGGGGTTTACTATTTAACGCATTTTGTTCCTAATCAGACCGTTATCTTTGCAATTTTTGTATATCGTGCAGTTCTTACACCTCGCCTCTACCATGTCATATCCAATATTTAAATGGTTGGGTAGGCTTAAAGTCGAGCATAATATCGATTTGATAGTCTGTCAGATCGAGGCACTCATCCAGACGAATAATATGTGTATAGGGATGATGATGATGGGAAGGCGAATAGGGAACTGGTACAGAAAATAGGATTACAAAGATATGCACACGATACATAAAGAAAATAGATAAATATAGTGAAAAAGATCGAGAGACTGATATGGATATACATATGTATACACCGATGCTGATACAGATACAGCCTGTAACCACACTGTAAATATTTTATGAACAATTTTTACTGTATGGTGGGTAGATGGATCTACGGTGGCTCTACGGAAATTCCTGACGCATTGTCTGCTCTGTGCCTCCGCCTCTGATGCCGTGTGTTGTGACAATCGATTGAAATGTGCAGTAAATGTGTGGCCCATAGATGTGAGCGAGGGAGCGGCTGTGGGGGGCGTGGGTGTGGCTGGAGATTGTTGGTTGTTGGTTACCATCCACCACGGTACGAGTACGACTATATGGTATACCCAGACACCGAAACACACAGAAACAGAACCGCTGGACACTGAACAATCCCAATAAGCAGACGTGCGCCGACCGCAGGGACAAAGGCGTTTTCCCATTGGTGGTTGGGCTTGTGGCGGTGCAATGGGTGTTGGGTATGGGGTGCTCCTGAGGGTTGGGCAATTGCACAAAGCTGTGCCATGTGGCAGGCGGTCATCAGCAGAAACAGAAGCACCAGGGCCGGCAGCGGCAGCGGCAAGAACTGTCGACGACGTTGACAATGACAGCAAATGTCAAACAGATTCTGTCTGTCTAGTATATGTATTTCGCAACTTTCCTGGACCCTGCTGGACCTCGTTTAAGTGTACTGTACCTCTCTATATCTCTCTCTTTCTGTTCGTCTGGTCATCTGTCAATCAGTTAATCTGTCTCCTTTGTTTTTCTGGCAGCAACTCGTGTGCAACTTCCACAATGGTGCACAGAGACAAAGGACTGCAACATACAAGGGGCTGTGGCTGGAAGCAGCTCTCCCGGAACTCTATTCAGGGGTCGGTGTAAATCAGCTCCGGCCATCGAGCAAGATGCCTGGACACAACAGCTTACCAGGACTGCAGAGCTTAGAAAGGGCCTGGAATGTGGCTAACTGGCTTCGCATCCGTCGCATCCTCCGGTAACCTAATGCCCAGGGAATGCAGAGATTTCACTTATTTGCAACCACCAGGAAGATGTAAAACAAAAGATTGTTCTATGCTAAATGGATATTTAAAGGTGCAAATTGTAATCAGTGGAAAGGACTAAGGCTATTAAACATTTACATATTTTCCTTGATGGAACGTTTCATTATTCTTTAATTTCTCGTTCCCCTTTCTCATTCCTTTAGAGCAGTTACCTTTCAGTGTAAGCTTCACTCAGAGTCAAACTTGGGCTAACTAATAACAGACCCCATATTCCGCTCTGCAGTTGTGGGAAAAGAGAATTCACCTCCATAATTGAACATCTTTTATTTCCGTGTCTATATAACTTCTTAATTATACCCGGTACTCGAAGAGTATAGGGGTATATTAGATTTGTAGTGATAACGGATGTGTGTAACGCCCAGAAGGAAGCGTTTCCGACCCCATAAAGTATATATATTCTTGATCAGCATCAATAGCGGAGTCGATATAGCCATGTCTGTCTGTCCGTCCGTCCGTCTTCATTAGCGCCTAGATCTCAGAGACTATAAAAGCTAGAGCAACCAAGTCTTGTATCCAGTCTCCTGTGTTATAACACTACTCCAAGTGTATTTCAAAATTTCGCCCCGCCCCCTTCCGCCTCTACAAAGGACGAAAGTCTGTGGCATACACAATTTTTAAGATACGAGAAAACCAAAAACGCAGAATCATAGAAAATGTCAATTTCTATCAGAGTGCTGAATCTGGATCAGATCGGATTATTAATATAGCCACAATGAAGAAAACCATTTCGAAAAGCATCGTTCCCTCTCGCTCTCTCTCACACGCGACCCTGTCTGTCATGCCTATTCGTCCAAATGAGCGCCTAGATCTCATAGACTATAAGAGCGAGAGCAACCAAACTTTCTATCCAAGCTCCTGTGATATCACTTCAATACAAGTGTATTTCAAAATTTTGACACGCCCCTTTCCGCCCCCACAAAGGACGAAAATCTGTGGAATCCACAATTTTTAAGATACGAGAAAACCAAAAACGCAGAATCATACGCAACGCCTGCCAAGCGCTTACTCATTCCCTCTCTCTCTCTCGCACACACTTCCACGTCTCGTATGAGTAGTTCTACATGTACAAGCTGATGTAAAAATTATATGTAAACAAAAATGGAAACAGATAACTTTTAATATATAACGAGAGGGAACGTTGTGAGCCGCGGAAAAGGCCGCAGAAGCTGATGTAAAAATTACATGTAAACCAAAATGGAAACAGATAACATTTAATATATAAAAATCTTGCATAGGGTTCGACCTAATTTTTTTAAATGTTCCATTTTGGCCAAAATTTAATTCGTCCGTTTTGCGAACATATAATAAATTACATAAATCGTAAGATCACATATATTCTGACTGGATTTCCATTCGTTTAACAGCTAGTTTTCCCTGTGCTGCAGACCTATTTCCAGGCTCGTTCAAGGAGCGTACAGACACAGAGCTTACGGGGAGGAATCGTTGTCGAATTCCCATTTCCATTCTCACTTGAAAATTCCGAACGCATGTCGAACAGCTAACGTGGCGTATCCGTTCGTGCGTTTCTGCTATTCGGACAATTCAGGACAGGACTGGAAGGGACCCCAAAGTAGAATGGGAAAAGAGGGCAGTGGAGGGAAGTGGGGTGGAGCAGATGGGGCAAACCCAACGGTGGTTGGGTGGTGGTGCTGCCACCATCCTCAGATGTGCGGCGGCTGAAAGTCGAAACAGTTTGGAAAGATTTCAACTTTGTTGCATCTAATTATGGGGCAATTTGATTAGGGACTCATAAGCAAACAAGGGCACGGACACAGACCTACACACACCCATATATTCGTACATTTGTACCCATCTCAGACACAGATACTCACACAAAAAAATACACACTGCCACACACCCTCACACATATAGGAGTGTCAATATGAAGCCGCAGGTGGCGCAATTGCCACCGCTGTCATGGCTGACAAAACGCAAACGCAAACAAAAACCGCCACGAAGGCGGCAAAACGCGGCCTTGTTCCCATAAACCCTCACCACCCCATACCCAATGCCCCCACCTACACCTACACCGCCCATTGCTCCCGTACCCACAGCAAAACCAAGAAAGCCACAGCCTAACTGTTGGCCAACTGTTGAATGGCAGCAAAAAATTTGTTGGGTGCCATTTTTGCTGCTGTTCTCGTTCTTTGAATTTTATTTATTTACCGAGACTTCAAGCCAAAATGAAATGTTTTTAATAAGCTTCGGGTTGTCAGGTTCCCAAAATCAACCAAAATTACCCAAACTCTCTAATTTCCCCACTTTACCAGTCCTCTGACCTTTTGCCACCAAACAAACCCAAACGAAAAGGGAAAAAAGTGAAAGAGAAATTGGGTGTGTGGCTGGTAGCTTTTGCCCTCAGACTGCGGCACGTCGTAAAATAATATTTAAGAGAACACTTTAATTATTCATTTAAAATATGATACAGAAAAAACACATAGCTCATATGTATCTTTAATGGCAGCTAAATTCTCTTAAGGTATCAGTAGGTGTTGGGGTTTTCTCTACTTTTCCAATGTATTCTTTTTTTTCATTCGGATCCTCTTTTTTCGACTGAACTACTTCAGAGTTCTGGTGCTTAATAGTTTCCTATATCAATGCTGAGAGAATCGTTCTTAATATACATCCCACTCCACTGCCTTGGAATGACATTTTATTCATTCAGCAATGAGCCCCAAAAATGCTCCTAATGGCATCGCATATGTTGGAGTTCACACAGAATGCATCAAATATAGCAGTCCATTAAGACGGTTAGCCCCCGGCTAACTAGCGATTCATACAATTTTAATTAACGCTTGATTGGGCCTAAAACCAGAATCGAAAAGAGCGATACAAAAAGAGAGTGAGAAGGGGAGTGAAGTAAGGGTTGGGGTAAGTAAGTGCTGCAAATCGTCCAACACGTCCTCGAGGCTGTCGAAAGCAAAGAGTATTAAATTGCAGCCCCCACCGACAAATTGCAAGCATATGGCGAATGGCGAGTGGCCTATGGCAGATACACCATCAGTATCCCCCTGGCCGTGTCCTGACAGTGTCTGCGTCCTGTCCGTGTCCTGTCCTGCAGGTGCTTTAAATGCATAAAAATGTGCAGTCTACTTTCCGCCAGAACAACTGCAAACGGATTAAAAAAAAGTCAACATTTCGACTCTGATATACCCCGGTACTGGTACTTGGCGATTGGCTGAACAGATCTAATTATGGGAACAAATTGTTTTGAAAAATGAGTAGGTACATATATCTGAGTGGCCATCACAGCAGCAGAACGCACTCCAATTTGGTTTTTTTTTTGTGTTTGCCTCGTACATGCACTTGCTTGAAATATTTCACAATTGCTCGAATGCAATATATTCTTGCACTCTACGAGTGTGTAGTATACAGGGTATTCGAAAAAAAAAATATAATAAAATGGCGCAACGAGGGGAAAGCAACAGCAGCGACACACATTTTGCGGTTGATATGAATATCGATTCGGAGCGTTAACTGTGCCAGCTTAACCGGCCTCGGACCCGGCTGCGGCTCTGGCTCCGGCTCCCTCTCCGTCTGTGGCTGTAGCTATATCGCTTCGGGTCCGGCCCCACAAAACATCCAAAGACCCCCTTAAACCTGCCACCTCAAGTCTCCGCCTGCGAGGGGTATACACACTGGTATGTAAACTAGAACTTTGTATAAATTTATGTGTACAACAATGTTTATGTTGTTGAATAAACGAGCAGTTTTGCATGCGGGGCTACCAACAAGAATTGAAAATCCAGAGCCGGTTGCTGTCTCAGCCTGTCTCTCTCTCTCTCTCTCTCTCTCTCTTTCTCTCTCAGTCGTTGTGTGTGTGTGTGTGTGTGTGTGGTGTTTGTGTGTGTGTATGTGCAGCTGTAATGGCAGGATGCAACATGAAAATGGCGTGTGGCTGGCAACGTTTTATTTGCTCTCACTTTGCCTCTCCCTCTGGCTATGGCTCCTGCATCGGCTCCAGCTCTGACTCTCTGCCTCTGATTCCATTTCCCCGTCGTTCCTTCAGTTGCATGTGTTTCGATGTGTGTGTGTGCATGTTGCATTTGCTTAAAATAGGAAATATAGTTCGCCGGGCTCGAGTATGCGTAAAGGGAAGAGCGGTAAAGTGCCTTTTGCCAAGCACAGAAAATATTCAATTTCAGGACGGAAATCGCTTAGCAGCCCTAAATAATGGACAATGGTTTCTCTCCTCTCCTTTCCTCTATATTTGATTTTGGCGTGGCCAAAGCACACTCTTTATATAGGATAATAGAACCAAAACCTAATTAAACACACTCAACACATTAACCATGTCTGGAGTTCGAGAAAGAGGGGGTTTAATCGATGTGGCCGCTGCTGTCTTGAAGCTAAATTATTTAGGATTATATTTTCATAATCCAATTGATTGAACACTTCAATTTGCGGAGGTTTCTGGGTGGTGGAGAGGGTTGTCAGTGAGGCAGTGGAGTGTTGGAAACTCAAATATAATATTTTGGGAGATTTTCCCGCATCAGGAAATGCCGCCGCTGACCAGGCAGGCAGACAGGATAGACAGATAGTCAGACGCGTTGTCTGATCCTTTGATTTTATGGAATCCCACACACACACAAACATATGTGCACAGGGAGAACGAGTGAGATAGACAGCGGTATATAGTCATATATACATATAATATATACTTACGAGCGTTCAATCAAACTAAGCGCAAACAAGCCAAGAGACATGAGACATGACAGCAAGACAGAGGGAGAGAGAGGGAGCGTGAGAGCGAGAAAGAGAGAGAGAAAGGGAAACCGCGCTAACAGAGCGTATGAGAATAAACACAAGAGTTGGGGGAAGGATGTAGAAGAGGATAGATACAGGAGGGGAGAGGAGAGCACAGGAAAGAGGAGTGGCCAGTGGGTGGAGGATAAGGTTAGCCAAGTGGTGTCGGGGTTATGGGATAGAGGACACGGGACAACACGCGGCGAGAACTTACTTAAGCAAGTGATTTTCCGATTTTCCGCTTGTGTCCCGTGTCTGTGTTGTGCTATCGTATGTGTATGCGTATCCGTATCCGTGTGTGGTATGTGGTGTGTGGGTGTGTGTGTTCGCGCGTCGCACTATGGTCCCAATGACCACTTTTGTTGGCCAAAACCTCATTTTTAAAAGTTAACAAAACAACTTTGTTAAGATCACTCTGCATCAGAAAAAGAGTGACCTTTAAAGTTGTGTACCAGAATTTTCCATAGATGGCGCCCCATTCGATAAATCTGCTCTGCAACCCAGCTGGTTTTATCGAAAAACGCGTGCAGTGAAAAAGTGCAAATTCAATAACAATTTTAAATCTCTGGTAAATTGGAAAAAATCCATAAACTGATTTTAATTTGAATTTTAATCAGTAGGGCTTGTCCTACGTGTTTTATAATGTGAACTGTATATAGTAACTGTGGTGACTTCGTATTTGTGTGTTAAAGTGAGTCGTTAAAAATGAAACAAGTTGAAATGAAAATTAATTTTCAAAAAGGCATACAAAGTGAGTCCCACCTAGTCCCACCTTTAAACCTATTGTGTGTCGTAGATTAATAAATCCTTTTTGAAATGTATATAGTAAGAAATTCCACATTTTACCACATTTCTTGGAATTTGGCTTAATAGATCATAACCTCAAATGTATCAAATTAGATTTGAAAGCTTAATAATTTCCAGACGGTAAGCTGAAGCTACAAAGTGTTTAGGTGCGATTTATAGATGCATTTATGTGCTTTTCAGAAATGCAGTTGAATACAACCAGATATGAAATACTTGAGTTATGTGAAAAAAAGGAGCACTACCTCTGAAAAATCATTAAAATAAAATATCAGATTTTAAGAATTAAGGCCTGTATCCAGCACCGCGAAAAATTACTGACAGGAATCTGCTCTTTATTTCGGTTGTGTGGAACTTAACTGAAATAGTGTGACCAAGAACCTAAAAAGTGATTTGCCACTCTCATGAATCAGCTGTTTTTTGTAAACAGCGCCAATTTTGAAAATTCAACTGAAATTAAAAAAAGGAAATATCTGCCGATGAAGTGATTGTGTTGGTGGCAGCATAAATTGTTGCCAAAAAATAGGAAGGAGAAGTACAGCGCAGTCTGAGGCGCCAAAGTGTCAAAATGAGCAAAATCCTTATTTTCCATGATCCGCCAAAGACATGGTCTTGCCTCAACTGCTTTTATTAAAGCAATCTTCTCCTCACTTTAAAAATTTGCATATCTCTTTTTGGGTTTGCGCACAGATTTTTCCCCCACCTTTCACTTCTACTTCAGTAATAATAGGCACATATATTTTCCTGGCGGCAATATCAGCTGTTCTCTCAGTCCACAATCGTGTGGATATCGATACTATCGATAAGAATTCGTGGATTTCGCTTACGTGGCTGGATACTGAGGCCAGGAAAACACAAACGAAAAATTACTGGCCCAGTTTTTTTATATGGAGTTTGACAGTAATTTTTAGTTTCCGCGGTGCTGGATAACTACCTTTAAAAAAAAAAAAACAATAATTTCTTAAAGATTTTTAAAGCTCCAAAACTATAAAAATTAGTCTATTTGGTTCACAGCGGAAATAAAAAGTTCACTTTTGTTGCCAAGTTAAATTTAAATAATTTAATTTAAATTGAATTAAAAAAAGGCGGTGCCACACCGCAAACTTATGCAAATCCACTTCTTATTGATTATATATATATCCAATAAAAAAACGAAATAAAAAAATCTCTCTCCGTTCTCGAGTTATTAATTTTAGCCAACAAAAGTTGTCATTGGGACCATAGTGCGTCGTCTATTGTGTTTTTAATTTCAGTTCCCTTTCCCTCATGTAATGCTGATGACAACGATGATGCTGATGGTGGCATGACCGTTTGCTGTGTGTGCCCTGAAATTCAAGGGACATTCATGAATAATTTCTATTATTCGAAAGATAACGATTACGTGTATACGAGAGGTGATTGAATAGCACAGCACTCATTCGAGGACATGTCTCGATACGAGTATAACTTTGTCGATTTTTCACACAAAGGGCGACAAATTTTAGTGCAAAAGTCAGATTAGATTATGGGATTACGGTCTGAGAGGAGAGGAGAGAAGAGCATTATGCCATTCAAGCGGTTGGGTATTCGTCAGCTAAAGTTATGCCCGAGTTCCCAGCTCCCGGATCCCGTATCCTGAGCATAAAGTTTCCATCTAATGTATTCTGTGCGTGTGCCCGTGTCTCTGGGTTACCTTGTCCTTAGTTGGAAATCATTCATCATTCCCGGGACAACATAGTTGTAAATAATGTTACCCACAAGGATTCTTTGCGATTATTATGGTGATAAATCAAAGGCAACCTCTACAACCAGCGACCACCGTCTGTCTCTCTGTCGGTGTCTTCCGAGGAGTATGGTATCGTTCTCTCCTCTATCTCATGCTTCATGGCTCATGGCTCACGGCTTGTTTGCTCTCCTCCTCCTTCTCCTCCTCCTTCTTTTCCTTCTTCTGCCATTTTCATGACATTTCTGCGACAATTTTCCTCACCTATGAAGGAAAAGGCTTTGGGCTTTGGGCGCATACTAGTTCTGTTTGTATTCAGTGAAGGAATTGGAGGGGATTACGAAATCGGCTCACAAAAGCAATCCGTGGCTTTGAATATGCAAATTACTGAGTGGTCCAGCTTAGTGGGTTTTCGAGTGGGTTCCAGTTTCGAGTGGGTTCATCGAGTGGGTTGTTCGAGTAAGGCGCCTGACGTCAGGGAAATGTTATTAAGCTGGCCCCAACTCGATGGCATGTGCAGGGTCCTCTCTGTAGGCCAATCTATAAATAAGTTTAGCAAAGAGCAACAACAACGCGGATATAATACTTTCCTCTATGTATCAACCACCCCATACTGGCTCCTGTCACACCTGTCCTGCCCCCACTCCGATATGGAAATAAAAGACTCTCATTTGTGCGACTGTGTGTGTGTATAACTGTGTGGTTCGGTGCGCAGGATGAATTTCATTCGTAATGCCATGCCGTGTGCGATCGAGACCGCGATGGGGCACGCTAATGAGTACTCCTACGCCAATTAGCAGCTACGGAATAAGTCGCAATACATGCAACTTCCAAGAGCCACAACAGAACCGAATAAGGGGACATTTCTGTTCTTCTTTTCTGGGAGGAATCGGACCAATTATCAGGGATTTTTTTATTGAGTGATGCTGAAAATGCCAGGAAATCCTGTTGGTTTCCCAACCACTTCTCTAAAGCTTTCAGCATTTTGAATGCAATTATAACTAATTCAGGTAAATCCTCTGGTAAACTTGCAATTAAATAAAAGCAGAATTAATCAAAAGGTCCCCTAGGGAGGTACTCTGGGGAGTGTAGGGGACGACTGGCAGCGCGTGAAAGGCAGATAGCCGGAGATGACAGGTAAGAACTTCGTGTGTGTGTGTGTGGGTGGGTGTGTGTGTATGTGCGAAAACCAATAACACTAGTCGACATGACTTTTCCGCTGTCGCCAAAAATGACCGTTTGACCAAACTCTCATATGCCGAATTAAGCCGATAAATTCCGTTAGCCGACGTATAACCGTTTTTTTTTCCTACAAAAATTCCAAAAATCTTTGTTTGTAACAGTTTTTAACGGTAAAATGGCATTTGGGATATTGCCAAACGGCATATGAAGTTTTGGTCAAATGGTTATAACTTAGCCGTTTATTTTTATAAGCGATACCTTAAACGACGCCTAATTAATGTGTCTATCTAACACCAAAAATCAAGGCATGCAAATATTTTTGTTTCGACTTTTCCTGAGCTTTCAAAGTCAAAATTTCGGGGAAACAATACCGAAAAAAATTATGAAATTTCCATTTGGAAGCTAAATATCTTCCAGACATTAAGTTGCAGCTACAAAGTGTATGAGTCGAATTTATAGCTGCATTTGTCAGGTTTTTTAACTGCAAAGTTCAATACATCCAGTTGTAGGAAACTTAAGTTATGTGAAAAATAGAAGCACTACCTATGACAAACGAGGGGGAACGTTGTGAGCCGCGGCAAAGGCCGCGGCTCTACCTTATACCCGGTACTCAGTCAGTATACACATACACATACACATATACACATATATGAGCAATGTTCGCAAAAGGGACAAATTAAATTTTGGGCAAAAAATGATATTTCAAAAAAATGAAGTCAAATCATTTTTTGGAATATTATACATGTTTTCAATTTTGTTTGCATATGCTTTTTACAACTGCTTCTAAATTTCTACATGACATGTATAACTACATATGTATTTGAGACGTACAAGTGTTTGCGACAGAGAGAGAGGGAATGAGTCAGCGCTTGGCAGGCGTTGCGTAGCCACTGAAATTTAATTTGTTTCTTCTGGCCATAATATTGATCCGACCTGATCCATATTCGGCAATCTGGTAGATATGGTAATTTTCCATGATTCTGCGTTTTTGGTTTTCATTTATCTTAAAAATTGTGGATTTCACAGATTTTCGTTCTTTGTGGAGGCGGAAAGGGGCGTGGCAAAATTTTGAAATACACTTGTGCTGGTTTGGTATCACAGGAGCTTGGATAGAAAGTTTGGTTGCTCTAGCTTTTATAGTCTCTGAGAACTAGGCGACACAAAATACGAATGGGCAAAGTGGATGGGGTCGCGTGTGAGAGAGAGCGAGAGGGAATGATGACTTTCGAAATGGTTTTCTTCATTGTAGCTATAATAATGATCCGATCTGATCCAGATTCAACACTCTGATAGAAATGGTCTTTCTCTATAATTCTGCGTTTTTAGTTTTCTCGTATCTTCAACATTGTGTACGCCACAGACTTTCGTCTTTTGTGGGGGCGGAAAGGGGCGGGGCGAAATTTTGAATTACATTTGGAGTAGTGTGATCACACAGGAGACTGGATACAAAACTTGGTTGCTCTAGCTTTAATAGTCTCTGAGATATAGGCGCAAATGAGGACGGACGGACGGACGGACGGACGGACGGACAGACAGACATGGCTATATCGACTCGGCTATTGATGCTGATCAAGAATATATATACTTTATGGGGTCGGAAACGCTTCCTTCTGGGCGTTACACACAACCGTTATCCCCACAAATCTAATATACCCTTAAACTCTTCGAGTACCGGGTATAAAAATACCAAATTTTTTAAAAATTCTTAAAAAAAACTACTCCAAGAAAAAAACCCATACTTCTTTAAAAAAATTTAAATCTTCAAAACTATCAGAAAAGGTCATTTTTGGCCACAGCGGAAAAAAAAAGTTGAATTTTGTCGAGTAGTGCAATCAAGACACGCACGCATACATACAGAGATACACCTGTCCTGTCAGCGCGCAAAACAAATGATGATAACTGAGAGTCAAACGAAATGTCCACAAGGAGAACGACACTAAAGAAGGCGAAATAAGTGGGAAATAAAATAATCGGAATTCTGACTATAAGGATACCCTGGATATCCAGGATACCCTGTCGTTCGGGCTCTAACGATAGAATCCTCAGACAATCAGCAAGAAGCAACAATAATGAACCCATTGCGCCGAGTTTTAATAGATTTGATTGGTGAAGCCACATAGCTTATATAGCTATATACTTATATAGGCGATCAATATATCCTTTTTTCTCGGTTTTCGATCTTGAGCAAGTGTACATGCTTGATTTTTGCTGCACAGGGTATCGAAAGGCCAAGGAAAAACTGAAATGAAATGGGGAAAAGAATAAAGATAACCATTGAGGCAGTTGGGCAACAAAATCGAGCAGCCAGAAAATAAAGACAATATTTGTTGGGCACACAATCAGACACATGAGCGTATGTATGTATGTACGTGTGCCGGAAGTAAGTGCGACACTCGAAAAAAGGCGAACCTAAACCAAGAACCAGAACCAGACCTAGACCCAGACCTAAGCCTAAGCCCAAGGCCTTGCGGACGTAACCAAAGTTGCGAAACTGAAAAGCTGTCGAGCTGTTCGGAATCGGACAATGGCAAAAATCAAGGGGCAGACGGGTGGGCAGTCCAACGGATTGGGCTAAAACATATTTGACAAGGACGCTGCTTGTTCAGAGGTCGGTCCGACCGACTGACCGCCAGGCAAACAGAGTCGGCCTAATCAAAAGTCACAAACACAGGCAAACAAGCCCCAACACACAGACGCACAGACACACACAGCACAGCATCTTGGCCAGAAAGCAAGTCAAGTCAACAAAAAGCAAACTATTTGTTTTGCGTGTGCGTGTGCGTGTGCGTGTGTGTGTCTTCCTCCTCTACACGCCCACGCTCTCCCAAAACCCTGCTCAAACGGCTTTGGCCCTTCTTTGGTCTGGTCTGGTGCTCTGTCAGCCAATTTGATAGTTACCAGTTACAACATAGTTACAGCCGACCAGCCAACACACACTCACACACACACACACAGACACACAGACACACACTCTGATATGTACAGATTCAAATGTACACAAATTGCGTGTTGCCCCTGTCTTTGTGTGTGGGTTTGTGGATATTGGGGTGTTGCTGCGTGAGTGCGTGGCTTCGTGGGTGAATGGGCTAAGGGTTTCTGGCAATTTGCATTATTGTTTAGGCATAATGCAACCCATAAAGGGCTGCCATAGTTGTAACCACAGCCACTATCCCTCTCCAAGTCCCTGACCTGCCTGGAGAGAGAGGGACGTGACGGAATATTTGAACTGCTTTCAATCATCGGGCCTCAATCAACTTCATTGTTTTGCAGCACAAACGCAAAAGTAATGCTTATTCGCTCTATTTACAGATGAAAAAGAGGGGAAACTGTAATTTTGTAATTTATGAAATATCTTTTAAATCGGTCGACCCGTTTGGGAGATTTATATATATATATTTATGTATATATGTACATATATGTATATATGTAGATGTTATCTGTTTCTGTTTTTTTACATTTGTATTTTACATCTGTCGTCTCTACATCTTTGCATATCTACATCTGCTCGTGGAAGTGTGTGCGAGAGAGAGAGAGAGAGAGGCAATGAGAAAGCGCTTGGAAGGCGTTGCGTAGCCACTGAAATTTCAGGTGTTCCTTGTGGCTATAATAATGAAACGACCTGATCCATATTCAGCATCCTGGTAGATACGGTTATTCTCCATGATTGTACGTTTTTGGTTTTCTACATTCTTCGACAATTTTATTGGTTTGCAGCTCATTTGTAAACAGTTAAAGCCACTAAAGAACTCATCAGGGATTTAAGCACACGATTTTTTATTGAGAGATTATGAATGTCAGAAAAACTCTCTCTGAAGCTTTTAGTAATTATCGCTAATTCAGGTATATCCTATGGTAAACATTCAATTAAATAAAATCACAGATGCTCGCGCAGGAGGCCTGCAGCAAGCTCGTGTGTACACATGAAACGCATATAGACAAAATATGCATACATATTGATCCGCAAGCAATTGTACTGAATAAAGTATAGCCAACGATTATACATAGTGAGTCGTGTGGTTCTATTAGCCTTTAAGTGGTTGTCAAACACTCCGACTTAGATGCTTTTGCGAGTAGTGGATCCATTGCTCGTCATCTTGGGCCAATATTTCCCCTTTACTGAATTTTTGAATACTTTGTATATCGGGTCGCAGGGACCCCAGCTTCCCTCGTGGACGAGGATTCTGCCAGAGAGTGCGATCAAAAAGAGCAAAGACGGGCAATCAAGCTGGAACTAGGGAGCCAGGTTCAGAGGTTGCATGGCAGCTCAATCAAATGGAAAACAGTTACCATTATGTTTGATAGATCCATTGTAGTAGTTTTTTGGTGCCTTTTTGCTCCATATCCCCCAGATGAGTGTCAAAAACTATAACGCCTCAGTAGTGACAAATTTTCCATATTTATATTGTATTAAATTCAATATTTGTTGGGTGTTGTCTTCTAATCTAATGCATATTCCATATTCCAATTATGATCCGCCGAATAATATTCGTTGCAACATTATTATTATAAAAGCACAAACAATCCAAGCAAATTCTTATATTCTAAAAGCACTGGTGCTATCTTGTACAAATTTATATCTTTACCCATTATTCATTCAATAATAAGACCGAACTCGAAAACGTTGCCTTGAACAAGACACAGAGCCCAAAAGCTCACATCACACCTATGTACATATGTACATTGTACATATGTACATTGTACATACATATATGTAGATAGAACTCTGCAGATGACAGTTAATGGTCTAATGAAATGTTTTTGAGCTATGCAGTGGCCCGACCACATCCAGTCACGTTAAGCTGCCGGCAGCCACAACCGGAACAATGCCTCCGACCGGGCCAACACTAGGTGCATTTCCATTAACATCCGCTTGAGATGAGGTTAAGTAAGCCCAGGACTCCACGACACATCCATGTCGGTCGGGCCGTGTTCCGGACAAGTACAAGTGACAGCAGAAAAGAGACATCAGAGAGTAGCCTCAGCCAACTACGACGTTGAGATGATCAGAGCAGGAAAATTATAAGCGAAGTGGAGAGCTGTCGATTTGCTCGGAGATAAATACAGAAATAAATAAAAATTAAACGTGGTCACGAGCTCTTGATGACAATACCAACTAAAAAGCTTTACGGCGGCCAAATAAATGGCCACTTTCGTTCCGTGTTGCAGTGTGCACGATGCTGCATGCAGGATGTGTGCACAGTGCTCACATAAAAACGAGTTCGAGTATGTATAAAATATTTTATTTGATAAGAGAGCCCAACAAAATGGCAAAGGAAAATCAATATCAATATGTCTGCCATTTTCAGGTGAAAATGGGAAATAACTGTCGCACATGCGACACGCACATGGACACACAGAGCTGGACACAGTCGACCACAAATGTATTTGCACAATGCACAAAATGGGAAAAGCCAATTAAAATGGCAAGTGCAGTTCAATGAGTCTCAGAACGGCTCGGGGCGCAGACAAAAACAAATTTGCATAGATGATTAAAAACTTTGGCCCCATTCCATTCCGGAGCGGCCGAGCGTCGGCTCCAAAGGTGAGGCCGGGAAAAAGTCAAACTCAAGGCCCAACTTTATGCTCAAGCTGAAACTGAAACGGAGGCTCAAATTCAATTATTAATTTTATTTTTCTTTGAATTTTCACAGACTTGTAGCTCCACCTCCGCCGCTCCATTGTGCCATCAATCAATCGAGGAATACCAAGCAGGATACTAGGATTTCCCATCAACCTACTTTTCTGCGTAGCCTTCGGACACACACTCCACCAGCTTTAAGAGAAGTATGAATGGAAGCATCCTTCGAACCGCAGGCAAATAGGACTACTAAGAGTTAAGGGGTGGCGTACACCCTGAAGTTTTTTAAAAATTTGCACCTTTGCACCTTTCATTTGCACCTAGATCTCAGAGACTATAAAAGCTAGAACAACCAAATTTTTGTATCCAGATTCCTGTGATTTCACACTGTTACAAGTAAATTTCAAAATTTCACTCCACTCACTGTTCTCAGTCCCAGGCACACCTTTCCCTGGCGGCTCTAGGTAGTTCAGGACTTCCTTGTGGGGCAGCCCAAAGCACTAAATAAGAATTGTTGTAAAGCAGGCTTAAAAAGGTTTGCAGCCAAAGGATGGAGGATGATATATCTTTAGTGTAATGTTCTGGCAATGCAGATGTGGTTTATTGAGACTAGGCAATCAGATATGTACATATGTTTATGGAAGGACTATAAAAATCGGTGAGACAAAAACGCGGATTTTAATCTGTTGCCCTAGGTAGTATTTCAGGAATCCTTTGGGCAGTTTGCGGAGGCACCGCAGAAGCAGAGGGTGAATGATGGATGGGCCTGTGAGGTTAAAGATAAGCCAGTTCACAACGATCCTCAGCAGGTTCTCCAAACTATTCTCGCAGGCCACGTGGCCCTTAAGTCATCTATATTCTTCCCCATTCTCGTCTCGTACGCCTCGCTAAGGCACTCAAGTTTTTTGGAATGCTGGTGATCCTTACGACTGCGCCTTCTCTTTGGCATGTTGCAGCGCGTGTTCGTGTAGGAAAACAGATTCGAAGCTGCAATCAAAATGGTCCCTCTTCTCACAAGAATGATGGCTAATGGCTAACTCGTAATTCACGCACTTACCAATCCTCGAGAAACCCTTATCTTTACTCTTTTAACTTTACTCTATTTGGATTGGCGCTTGTTTGGAGAGTGTGTGAGTGTTGCAAGCTATGTGCACATTTCAGTGTCTGCCACATCAGCGGACTGCCAGATTGAATTCGCTGATGGAAACCCAATCTCTGTTGCTGATGAGGTGTTGGATGTCTTCTCCAGGCCTATGGCTACGTACTAGTCCACGGAATTTCCCGATCCATTGCCTAGTTCTGTGTGGCACCTGTCATCCTCCTCCATCATCCGCCTGAGACGCTACGGCTGCAGTGCCAGAGAGAATGCCAGCCTGGGGTTTTGGCAGCTGCGGCGATGTTTAAACTAAAAGTAGTTAAAAACACTAATCGATGTGGCCAACAAGACAGGCGGTAGAGGAACAGCAGAAGTGGTCTCAGTGCCAGCTCAAGGGGAAGGTAAGCAAGCGCATGACGCGGCAGGACGTGAAGGACCAAGAGCTGGCGCCAGCAGTTGCAGCTATAAAATGGCGGATCACACCATGCGCCATGCCTTAGCATTTGTAAGCTGACAATCGCAACCGTTCGCGACCGTTCGTGGCATAGTCAAGGCGCTGCCACCAACACCACCACCGCCACAACCACAACCAAACAAGTTGTAATTGAATTTCTGTCGACAGATTTTAGCGCACAATATCCTGCAGCAAAATTGTCGCAAGAGAACGACGAAGTAAAAAAAAAAAAACATTTAAAAACACGAAGCAAAGCAACAAAGCTGCAACATATCAAAACAGTTGAAAATGAAGGAAAGTTATTATAAAAAAGAGACTAAAACAGACGTCGATGCACTTTTGGGGGTTGCTGTTGTTTTCCTAGAACCAAACGTTATTCGCGAATTTTTGAAATGAATGGAGTGTTGGAGTATCAACAAAAACCATCTTCGCATTTATACATATACATACATGTGTATGTTTTCCTAGCCCCCATTATTAAAGTGTTTTTAAGAGGTTTTTCGCACTAGAAATTATTTATGAATCGCTTTAATAGCAACTTGAATTTGATCCTCAGCTGCTTATAAGTGCCAGTGCATCTGGAATTCTCCAACATTCTGCACCGCGTAAAAGCTGGGAGATGACTATTCCGCCCCCATTTGGTCTGAATTTAAGCGATGTGTATACTATATATCCCTCTTATGTTTTGGGTCGGCGTCGCCCGATATGGTATTTTTGTCGGTTTGGTCGTCGTCCGGATGCGACGGAGGTAGGCGAACAAGTGTGTGCGAAGTGAGTGCTTAGGGGGATGCCCCCTATATAAGTATATACATATATACATATATATATAAATGACTAAAGTTTTTGAAATAGGCGTGACGGTGTCTCTCTCTGCGCCAAAAGTTGTGCAATTCAATTATGTTTTTTTGATTGTTTTACAGTTTTTCAGTTCGACAAGCGACGGCATTGAGAGAAATAAATATTACTACTATACTGTGGGTCTCTGCCATTTGACACACAGTCAGGACAACGAGGACTTTATAGAAGAAGGGAAAGTAAACGATTTTTCATGTAACTTCAGTGATTCTGTGTGTGTACACGTTTTTATGTTGTCCTGTAATAACAGACATGAAAACTGGATGACTGCTAGCTTGTTGGTTCGTTGGCTGGTTGGTTGGCTGATTGACTGTATGACTTGATTGACTGATTGATGAACTGACTACTGACTAAACGGGGGGCCCACAGGCAAATTGCGTCGATGCCCTTAATGTGCTTACATGGAAAACCAATTCGCTCCGAGAGCCAAAAAACTAGCCATACAACACTAAAAGTTATAGTGGAGTCCAGCCAGGAGGCTTTTTCGCGAAGCGCTGTGGTCTGGGCGTGACCTTGAGCGAAGTGATTTCTCACTATGAAATCCCACACATGGGCGTATGTCAATGGCGCGAAAATGCAATGCTGAAAAACGCAGCAGGCGATGGACTTTCAATTGAGAATTGGTCGGAATTGCAGGGACCCGTTGCTGTGCATGTCTGACCCAAAAAAGAACCACAAAATGGCTGTGGACAATTCGTATTGGCCACTACAGCGGCCTGTGGCTATCACGTCCTTAGTCCACAGTCATGGCTGGATGGGCATTACATACATATGTATGTGCAAACTGAGTTAATTGAGACTTTAACCTTTCCCTTCACATTTGGGACTTTTTTGTTGCCCTCTCTTGTTTTCTGCTGTGTTGTTTGATGCATGTGTCCTTTGTTCACAGGCATTAACTTGACCATTTCAAGATCATTCGTATCATTTTAATGACATATATTTTTTGATAATCGAATTAATTCTGTTTATCCAATGAATGCATCCACACGAATATACATACATATATATGAGACTTATTGACACTTTGAAACAATTGAAGCAGAAAAGGCCTTACCACCCTCCCCCCTGAGAGGGAGGAGCAGGGGTAGGCGGTGGATTCTTTTTATACCCGGTACTCGAAGAGTATAGGGGTGTATTAGATTTGTGGTGATAACGGATGTGTGTAACGCCAAGAAGGAAGCGTTTCCGACCCCATAAAGTATATATATTCTTGATCAGCATCAATAGCCGAGTCGATATAGCTATGTCTGTCTGTCCGTTTGTCCGTTTGTCCGTTTGTCCGTCTGTCCGTCCGTCCGTCTGTCCGTCTGTCCGACTGTCAGTCTTCATTTGCGCCTATATCTCAGAGACTATTAAAGCTCGACCAACCAAGTTTTGTATCCATTCTCCTGTGTGATCACACTACTCCAAATGTCTTGCAAAATTTCGCCCCGCCCCTTTTTCGCCCGCACAAAAGACGAAAGTCTGTGGCGTACACAATTTTGAACATACGAGAAAACTAAAAACGCAGAGTCATAGAAAATGACCATTTCTATCAGAGTGCAATGAAGAAAACCATTTCGAAAGTCATCGTTCCCTCTCGCTCTCTCTCACACGCGACCCCATCTGCTTTGCCCTTTCGTATTTTTTGACGCCTAGTTCTCAGAGACTATAAGAGCTAGAGCAACCAAACTTTCTATCCAAACTCCTGTGATATCCAAACCAACACGAGTTTATTTCAAAATTTTGACACGCAAAAACAAATTTCACCGTATTATTGTGATAATATTGTGATTTGTTGTGTGATAATTTCAATAAGAGCATCAATCGGATTCGATTTCGATGGTGCAGGATTTAACTTCATTTTCTGGTCGGATTACACATTTCCGTAATTCAAATGAAATGCGTTTTAAATATACGTTTGATTGTACTTTTGATTATCTTTATTCGACGAATGCACCAACAAGAAGTTAATTCAAGTAAATTCGTGTAGGCTAAGACCTTGGACAAAGGATTATTTGTATAGATTTAATGGAAGCATTAATTAGTGTTTAATGATACAGGACTAAGCTTAATTTTTTGATCGGATTGCATGCTTTTTTGATTGAAATAAAAGACTTTTCTCAATATGATTTGATTATTTACTGATTATTCACGCCAAAAGAAGGTATACCTTTTCGCGATATCTCATTGATTGAAGCAGAAAATAGGTAATTTTTCACAAGGTTTCGAAACTGAGATATGTATATTGAGATACATATTTTTTCAGCTAACATTTGAAAAAACAGGCATACAAAATGGTTTTCTAGATGGATCTGTTCGGCTGTTTCGAATTTAAGTTTTGCCCTTAAAATTTAATAGTCGCAGCAGAAGCAAATGTTTGCTGATTTGGGTCCAAGGCCCTTTTTGCCAGGACTTCCTCTGCTGTCTTTGTGGCAGTGCGTGTACGTGAGACTCTTGAACAAGGTCAGTTTTTGTAGATGGGGAAATGGTTGTTCCAATTACACACATCGGCCACTATGTAACATATATAAGCGTATTTCTATAGGTGTGCAATGGTGGAGAAAGTCAAAAAATTGTGTACACATAAAGGAATTGAATTTCAAAAATGTTTAACTCTGGAGACTATAGAAATATCCAAAGATTAGACACAACTAATTATATCTAAAAGCATAGGAGTGCGTACACCTGGACCACCTATGAAACCTGTCCCTCCGAATACCACACTCCAAACGATACCATAGAAACATTGTGGTATGCACGCAATTAACATTCGCTTACTCTTCGAGTTCTCAGATGGAATGAGTAATTCAATGAAATACATGGACGTACTTAAATATGTACATACTCATGTATAACAAGCAATTAAAAATGCATTTTATTTGGTTGATTATAAAGTAATTTTCCCTTATTAAATATGCGAACAGAAATTGGCATTTAAGAACCTGCGCGAGCATAATTTGCCTCTTTGGGAAGCGTAGGCTTTCATTCGGTGGCTAACAGCAAATTAATTTCAAAAATTTACAACGATTTCTTGGGAAGCTAGATTTTTGAAAGCTGGGAAGGAAGCTCAGCATTTATAATCTCTGCTTGGGCATTACTTTGTAAAATTTCAAGCAGATTTTTTCCGTGGTTCAGGGACAGCTTACAAAATATATCTGGGCATGTCTGGGTGGGTGTATGCGGGGTTAGCGAGGGTTTGGAGTGGCATTTAAGCCACAAAAGGCATAAAAAGAAAACGAAGGTCTTAAGACCATTTCAAGTTGCTCCACACACGCCCACAAACATAGGGAGACACCGTCTATATAGGACATGAATGTGTGTTGTTTCGCAGATGTATATCTTCTTTCGACTTTTGTATATGTCCGTTTGAATTAATATTACAATGTCCTTAAGGTTTATTTTGTTTGATATTCCTTTTTGTCTTTATATGTATTTGCAGGCGTTTTTCCCTTTTCTCTTGCTTTCTTCTCTGTGCTCCTTTCATTGCTGTCTTCTGATTCTGATTCCGATTCGTTTTCGTTTTCGCTTTTGGCTGTTTGATATTTATGCCTTTCTTGGCTTCTTAGCCCACATTGTTGTTTTATTCCTGGCCATATTAAAAATTCATACAAATGTAAAACGAAAATCCTCAAGACAATCATAAAAAGAGCAACAAGCAAGTCAGCCGTTCAGGCAAAGGGTTTCCCAGGGAGATGAGGCGCCCCGAAACGCGTTGGGCGAATAAAAATGAAATATAATTTCGACTCGAAAATCCACGTGTGTGTCTCTGTCGGTATGTCTGTGCTGGTCTCCGAGCAAAGTCTCGAGCTAAATCAAAGTCTTGTGCTTCGCAGAAAGCTGCTTAAAGACCGAACGCCGGCCCCAAAAAGTAAGCAACAATTTCTTTTTACATGCTTATATTTCGTATGAGTGATATGTATTCGCTGAAGAACAGTTTTAGCAGCGAGTACACATCCTACTACATCGGCGCTACTAAGCGGCAGAATAGTGGAATGGTGGGGCATACAGTACGTCTCACAAGTGTTTGGTTTATATTAAAAAAGGGTAAGGAATGAACCATTAACTTAACAATTAATTGTCATAAAGTGTGTTCTGGGTGGTGCGAGGATTATTTGAGTCAAGAATAAATTGAGCCAGCTCAGACTTTGAATGAGAATGTTTCGTAACATAGAAAGAAAGAGCATTTAAAACAGATCATTGCGGGTAAGAAGCCTTTGGTTTAATAGCAACCCAGCAGACAGCTGGGAGAAGACATGTATCCTTCCAAGTGTCTTCGAAACTCACTGTACTCGATGGTATGTAAATGGTATGTACATGTACATTTATACATGTATTTTTTTAAATGTTTGTGTAACACACTCTCTGCCAAGCGTTTTGTTATTGATCTTTGCCACTTTGCCTGGTTTTTTTTTCTCTTTGTCTGTTCTTTTTTTCTGATTTCGATTTTCCTGGAGAGCAGAGCAAGCGCAAGAGCAGCCCATAAAATTTCTAGAAACAATAAACGTCAATTATTGCATGGCAGCTAATTCGATGGGATCTGAAGCTGCCTCCGGCCGTGTTCCCACACGGATGTGAATGTGAGCGAGGGGAGGGATGAATGGAGTTGGGGGATGATGGGTATGGGCTTGGGTGGGGTTAAGGCTGAAGGTTAACCTTCAGGTGCCTAACTAAGTTGACACTCCACCTCATTACTGCCTACGGATAGGATATGCCTTCATGAATGGTTTAACATTTGATGAAAAACTTCAACAAAAAATTTTGTATGAAACCATAATTGTAACTCAAAAAAGTAATGATGCAGTTCGATTTGTAGGACCCGAAATAGGGGGAAACCATCGAGTTTGGTCTTGTCTTTTTTTTTTTTTTTTTTAAAACCATCACAGTGTTATTAAAAATAGTTTCTAACTAAATAATCGGAAAATGGAAAATTGCATTGAGAATCGGTATCATAACGCGATTAACGCTATAATTCTTATTGATCGCATCCAAGAACTGTCGCATTTGGAATTACTTGTTCCTAAAGATCTTACGGTTCTACGGTTAGTAATAAGAATAATTTTTGGTTGATCAAAATGCATTTCTAATCTGTGTATTCACATACTTTCAAGCTTTTCGGCAGATATAAACGAAATTGTAGCTATAAACTCTAGATAAATTTTTATTTATAAATCTAAATAATTACAAAATAAACAAAAATTATCTTGAGAATGGAAGATCTTTATCCAACACATTCAATACACTTTGACGGTCGATTTCTAAATTCTTTGTTTAGCAGATTGTAATCTAAATCAAAATGAAACTGTATCCTGCCCTGCCAGATTTTCAGAGTTGCAAAGGACTCGGCCATGCATTAATGGCAAAATAAATTGCATTGTTCCCTGTTGCAACAACAGACGAGATAATCGACAGATACAAATACAAATGTATTTATTGTCTGTGGCGGTGTTTTGGGCACTGGCTTTGAGGTAAATTAATTTACAGATACAATTACGGCAATTGTCGAGGCAGAAAGAATGGCAGAATGCATAATAGTTGGCATGGGGCATAGGCCATGGCGCATGGCTCTGTAGAATAAATAAATCAAAAAAAGAAATATTTTTATAATGCAATATATTGTCTGCGTGGGCCTCAATTAAGGCCGAAAATAAAATCAATTTATTTATTTAGTGGCCAATCGCATGTAAAATGCATATGTGGTATATGAGGCGAAGATTTATATGTGTGTGTGTCGTTTATTATTCATGCACTCGTCGTGTTGTTTGCGGAGCCAAATGCGTTTTCCCCTCGCACTATCGAGTCCAACAATGGGGGCTGGGGGGGGGGGGACGGCTGTCTTTGCCACCAGCCGAACATGTTGCACAACGACGACTACGTCTGTGATTCTACGAGTGAGACCCTTTTTCCAGGACTGACAGTAGGATAATTGGCCAAGAAACTTATTGCTGGGACAGAACACAAACCAAGAGAACGAAATTGCGACTATTAGTCGTGGTAACAGGCCTAAATAAATAAATATTGAGTTATTATCGGAGGGGAGTGCCAATAGATGACGATTTCGATTAGTTCGAAGAAAAGCTTTAGGTCTGTACCTAAATAGAAATCTTCCATAGTTTCAAATATGATCTAAAGGTAAGATTAAGGGCTGCCAAGGGCATCCAAGGAGCAAATTTAATGTAATCGAATTTATTTGATGCATTTTGATGCGAAAGCATTCCATTCATTTCCATCATAAATGTCAGCTATTTTCCTTAGCTTGAAGCTAACCCAAAAGGAGTAGATTGGGGGAAAGAATGTGTTATGTGTCCTTCAATTAGTTTTGTTAAAGCTTTCAGTTTGCACAACAGTTTTTTGTTGGGGCTGGACATGACAGCTGACTGCTGGTGTCGTGGCAAGCATCTCCAACATCTTGCAGCGTCTGTCTGTACAACATAATTAACTTTAATTGACAACCGCTGACTGTTTGATTGGCTTCACTTGTATTTTGTTGTTTTTCATCCCGGACTGACTGAATGACTGGTGCCTCCGTTTTGTGGCAGTACTTATGAGAACTGCTCTCTATCTGTCTCTCGCCCTCTCATATTGTACAGCACTTTTTTTTTGAACAGACGAGTATTCATCATATTAAGTACAATATGCAATTGTTGCTCTGGTTACCGCCGCCGCGGCGTATACATAATGCCATGGAATGTGAATGCGAATGTGAACGTGAATGAGAGTGGAGTGAAGTGTAATGGCAGACACAGCACTCAATAAATCATCGGGAATGAGCTTTGCTTTGCGTTACCACCCTACCACCACCAACCCCCACCTCCATGCAACGGCAACAGGGAGAGGAACATAGAAATGGACAGTGAGAGAACCGGACTCAGCACTGCCCATTTAAATACAATGAGACAGTTTAATTCGATAGATCTATACATATGTATATGTATGTCCATGTTGTACATTAAAGTTAAAAAGGACTTGGCTCTTGGCTCCAGTCACAATCAGCTATTGGATTCAGTTAGCCATTGACCCTAGACAGCTAGCTATTCATATGGCAGTCCATAAAACAATGAAATCGAATCCTGGTTGATTGAATGTCACTTATTAGAATGAATAATACATGGATTTCAGTCAGTTTTTTCAGTAGTTTTCCAAGGCATAAAATCTCTAAAAACGTCTATATTTTGTGGTCATACATCTGTTCCATTCCATTATTCTAAATTTTCTTATTGGATTTAGAGAGATTTCCCCTACTACACTCGTACCTAAATATGTAAGAAAACTGTTTCTTCTAAGAAGCGTGGCAATTTTCGATGAATCAACCGAAAGTCATTTGAACGTAATCGGAGGAGAAGTACATTTTTAGCTGGCTTAAGTGGAGCAGAAACGCGGAGAAAGGGGTGAAAAGCTCAGAGAGTTTGTGAGAGCAATAGAGCAGCAGGGTTGGCAGGAGCCAAGCCCACAGTCCAATGGACGGATAGATTCGCATTTTGCTTGCGGTAGACGAAAGTTTTTTCTTTTATCAAATTTAAGGCCAAAGTGGGAATTGGTTGTCTTCACGTTGTGGGGCGGTAGGAGGAGCAGTGCCAGCAACAGGGTTACGGGGTACTGTATTGCTACAGCTGCTGAACATTACCGTTAACGAGAAATATCAACCACTAAATTGCAGCAAATGACAAGTGGTATGACGACGTGAAGGAATGAAGAAAGGACACTGAAACGCCGACCATAGCGAAATAAAACTTGCAAAGGAAGCTTCTACATAATTCTAATTCTCTTCCGATTAACATCATTCCCATGGAACCTATAGGATATAGTCCGACGATGTGGATACACATATATTATATGGCATACTCTCCCTTTTAAGGATTTCGCAACATCTCCCGGAAAGGGTACGGCATGAGAGAATCAAAAAGTTTTCTGCAAGTTTCGTGCACGTTTTCATTAGCTGAGGCACTGCCACCAAATGAAGAAAATTATATCAAAATGAAAATGCTTCTGACAGACAGACCGACAGTCGAATGGGGGCCCTAAGAGGAAAGGTTCGGAGATCCAACCTGTTGCATTGGCACCCACCAAATGTAATCGAATTTCATTCTTTATTTCCGTCGGGCCACAAATAAATTTATGGCATTTAAGGTCCTCACGCGATGCCACAACAACTAAGATGACGACGACTGCGACTACTACAATGATGTGTGGCTTTGCCCCTTCCCCACAACCCCACATCCCCATCCCATTCTGGAGGGGTGTGTGTACAAACACGGGGCGTATGCGTGTTGCAGAAATGAAAATGAAAAGACATATGCATGTGTACTCGGTATGTGTCTCTGTGTGTGTTTGCCATAGCTACTCATTATGATGGCGTCTATTAAATGTTCCTTTGTTACAATACCCATCTTCCTCCTCCACTGTATAATATTGTTCTTTATATTTTTAGTCGCTTGAGGTCCTTGAACTTCACGGCCAAAGCGAGGTGCGAATCCTCTCTTTCGATTGGAGATTGAGGATTTGGAATGACGCGGTCTTAAGGAAAACACAGAGAGAAACCTTTTTCTCTGCAATCGAAGAGCTTTTGTTCCACTGGGTTCGGTGGCCCTCAGTAGTGCTTTAATTTCTTTTAAGGCTTCATTCAAGGAATCAGACATAGACGACTGGCTCTGAGCTTGGCGCTGGCGCTATCTGGGCATTGTTGCCCGGCCATACTTGAATATTACTGCGATCGAAGAAGAGTCGGATGACAATCAGGATGCTCGACCGTTCCATAGATAAAACTCGTAATGTTTTATTGCTTGGCATTATCTAGGATCTTTCTAAAAGCAACTCACTGATGCCGTATATCACACACAAAGGAGCTTTCCCATAAGAATAAAGTATTTGAATCCTATTTTCTCTATTTGCAATTACATAAAACAGCCTTTTGGGGGGAGGGGGTCAAAGAGATGCTTTGAGCCAACTCGTAACTACCAAATGAAACTTCATTTTGAGCTGTTTGAGAGCCGCAACCTTTGGGAAATCATTGAACATTTTCACTGTGGAAAAGTTGTTGAATGCGAACAGCAGGAAATGTATTAAATAAGAGGAAAACCAGGCAGACGGCCACCCCTAAGTCGATAAGCAGATTCTCTGACAGCCAGTTACCTTTCCAGGCGGGGGTAACAATGCAATTTGCAATATAAAGGAAAACCCAATTGCAGGAGCAGGAACAGCGTTGCAGGAGGAAGCCACACATTGGTCTAGCAAATTTTCTGTTCTGCAAACTTTTCTGTTCTTTCACAGCATTGGACGAGAAAAATTATCCTTTCCTGATCTTAACCACATTGGATATACCACTCTCTCCCTCGCTCTGTGTCTCTTTTTCTCTCGGTTTCTCTCTGTTTATCTCTGTTTCTCTTGCGAACTGTATGTCCTTTCGCTCTCATACTTATCGGCTTATGTGCAAAGTCGCTTAAAACTTGAAAACTCGCGACAATGGCATCTAAAATTAATGCGGCATGACCTTTCGGCAAGCCAAACAACTTGTTCGAAAACTTTCTGAAGTCCAACAAGAAAAACTGATGGTGGCTATACGAACAAGAAGCAAGAAGCAGGGAGCAAGGGGCAAGGAGGCGACGCCGCAGCTGTGTCCTTCCGTTTCATTCGTGTTCGTGGGGCTTACCTGGATGAGTCTTGGCTGATTGATCTGGGCCTTGGATTGGCAGCGCGGCAGCAGCTCTTGGCCATTTAATGTCCGCATAATTGGCTTTTTGCATATTTCATTGTTTAATTGCCGCACATTGTCTGTACCACCCAGCATTCGGCCAGCATTCAACCAGAATTCACGAGGCATTCAGAAGGCTTTCCCCAACACATTCACACAGCATTCACTTCATTATTTTAATGTCGAACATTGTTAGTTTTTACGGAACCTCATCTAAATTGTTGCTACTTTGGGCCCAACAAAAAGTTTGGCTTCACTCTGTACTGGCCGGTGTCTCGCCTAATTGACTTCGGCCAACGGAAAGGGTACCTAATTGAAGTGCTTCGAGTTGTGTCCATGTTACGCAGTATCTGAATATCCCCTCTTATCACTTACGTGGAATGCCAATTTAACGGAGCAAAAGATATGCCACAAGAATGCGAGAACCATCTTCAAAGAAATGTAGAAAAGGGAAATCTTTCTCTTATTCATCCGCCACAGGCCGCAGCAGCATTTGTTTTTGGGTGGTTTTCATACCCGGTACTCGAAAAGTTTAGGGATATATTCAATTTGTGGTAAAAGTGGATGTGTGTAACGCGCAATAGCAAGCGTTTTCGACCCATAAACTATATATATTCTTGATCGATGTCTGTCTGTCTATCTGTCTTGTTTAACGCCTAGCCCTCAGGCACTATAAGACCAAGAGCACACAAATTCTGTGTGCAGACTCCTGTGATATTACACTAAATCAACGATGTTTGCATCTGGACTGGTTGCTCACTAGGCGCAAGTACGTAGAAGCCAAGAAGACACACTTAACCTCCGCTAGCTAAAAAACGCTTGCTGTTCTCTAGCCTACACTATAAAGATCTCCTCCAGCGAAACGATCAGCCAGCCCATTGACATACTTTTCTATAGAGCCGTTTAACATTCATACAATTTACTAACTGATACTAATACTATACAACTTATGCAATATCCTACCGCCCTCCAAAACGGCGAAAATCTGAGCCATCCACAATCCAATCAACGAGAAACCAGAAAATGCAGAAGCAAAGAAAATAACATACAGTGGCTCAGAGCCAAAACCATGCAGTGTCAAATAAAAAGTTTAAGTTTAAGTTTTAATACGATCTAACAGGTGGGGAAAACCCAGTATTTAAGGGTCAAATATTGGATTTGGTACCTAATGTATATACCTATCATCGGTCATTGGAATTTTTGAAAAATAATGTGTAATAACTTTATGGCAGCCAATTTAACTTTTTATTTGGCTCTGAGCCACTGTACGTGTTTATCAGATAGCCGAATCTGGATAAGATCGGATAATTATTATAGCCAGAAGGAAGAAATCAATTTTCCATGGGTTCGCTACACTTCCCACGCACTTTCTCATTCTTTTTTGTTTTCCTTTTCTGGCTTTTCTAGTCCTGTTTTTCAAAGTACTAGCAAAAAAAATCTCTTCCCGGTGTGAGCGGGACCAAATAAAGTCCTGGCTGCTTTTGAAAAGAATGCGTCAGGTGTGATTAGGGAGGTTATGCAAATGCAAGAGACTGACTCGTAGCAGTCCGTATTACTGTCCGTATTACTGCCGTATTACTGTCCGTATTACTGCCGTTTTACTTTCCGTATTACTGCCAATTTGTGCATTGCACTGGAATTTTTTTTTTGTGCGATTCTTCCACAGTATTGATGAGGTGTAACAGGAGCCGCAGTAGATTTGTAGTTTGGGTGGACTTCATTTTTCTTCAAAGTTCGGTTGTTTGGCTCGAGCTCAACCTTAACGAAGGGTTGCGGCTTCTTGGTTCTGTTAATAGTCTTTGTTACTCTCTTGGCTGGAAAACCTTTTTCCCTTAGCGCATCTATGCCTTAAGTACCACTTGCAGGCCCTTGCTGCTTTCTAGTTGGTACGTACAGTAGTTTTTCTTGGTTTCATTCAGATATTTGGACACAATTCGCCATTGTTTTTGGTAGTGTCCCTTTAGTAAGTGTTCAAAGTGACCGCCACGATAAGAAGTTATCGATCTAAAAGCAACACTTAGCATGTATGTACCTACTGAAATGTATCGACGCTCTGATGCCTAGCAGTCTCTCTCGAATGTTCTGTGTGTCTGAATCAAAGTCTGTTTTTTGTACTAAAAACATATACATACCTACTGAATAAATCTATTTTATTTTGTGCCACTGAAGAAATAACTTGTACAGTAAGAGGAATGACATGAAAGAGCTATTTCCAATATGCTTACTTAGCATGCTCACTAGCGCGCTGGTGCTTTTCCCTCGGATGTATATTGGTGATAGCCTTGGCTCTTATGGGGTCTCTTCTCCAGATTCGGTACGCTGATGGTTCGCATTATCAGCCAGCAGTGTAAACATCTTAGTGTTCTTTGGGGTCACATTTACCATGTGATCTCTGTAAGCTTCCACAGTTTATTTCCGATTTATTGCCCTGTTACTTTTGCGGACATAATTTTCTTTTGATTTAAATGTAGTGATTTTGATCCTCTGCCCAGCCGGACTGCTTTTTCAATTTGTTTTGGCTCTTTTGCTTGCTTGTTATTGCTCCTTGCTATTGCTCCCTTTCAAATCGATTTTTTGGTTTTACTCGAAAGAGTAAACTCCATTTCTTTGTTCTATAGAGGTTGAACGCTTTCTCCGCATTAGCCAATACATAAATTCGACCCTTTTAAAATCAGCGATAAAAAAGACAGCAAGAGAGAAAGAGATATAGAGAGCATGCGGTAGCCATCGGTTCCAACACCAATTCCAGCGATTACGTATAAATATTACGCATAGAACATAGGCTTTTCTAGCTTAAAATTGCCACTTTACTAAATATTAAATAAAATTTGTATAGTCTACAGATACAATCCAGACACTTCCCCTATTGTATTGGTTACATAATTTATAAGCTCACATATTTATATGTACATATGTACATACATATGTATGTATACTGACTGAGTACTGGGTATAAAAACTTCCGTTAAAGGCTGGCGCTTGGATCTAAATTCTATTCAGATCTTAAACAATCCTTTATGTTGGAATTGAATTGAATATTGAATTATTATTGATAAAGAAGGTGTCGGAGGATTATGGGTCCAGTCCATCATAACCTCCGTTCTCCCACTGCCACTGCCACTCGCAGATTGCCCACCAGAAACCAAGAGGGAATTCAACAGCCTTTTGAAATCTGATTGCAACAGGTGCATACAGTTCCGAAACGCACTTTCCAGGGGGCCATATGATGTCTCACTCCCCGTCGGTGTTTGACCCCAATTAAAGGCAATTTTCCAGCCATTTTCTTAACCCGGCAAGCGTCTTGACGCCCTTTGGGAGGTCGTCGTATCTATGTATCCAATGTGGGTGTGAGTGTGTGGCTGTGGGTGTGGGTGTCTGTGTGTGTGCGCGTGTGCGTGTGCGTGTGGGGCACATTAAAAAGTAATTTAAATTGAATTTCTTAGCACGCCTTGTGGGGCGGCGGATCAGCCGGTTGCGGCATGGTAAGACATGAGGCCAATGCTTTATTGTAATTAGAGTAGCGACCATAAATCTCCATCGAAGCAATCGTTTTGTTCTCGCTTCCGTTTCATTCTATTCTATTCCATTTAATTTCCATTGGCATTCCCCCATTCCCATTCCCTTACGTTTCCCATTTCATTTTGTTGCCTGGGTGCGTGGATGGATTAAGATTGCACTGCACCTCCTCCTCCTTTTGGGGACTGGGTCTGGGGCTGGAGAAAGGAGCACCATGGCAATGCATAAATCTAGCTTCGCTACGTGTACTACCACAGCGAGGATTGGGAGGGGGACAAAGCTCAAACTGAACGATAAAAATACACGGCGCAGAGCCACGGAGAGGAGGGAAGCAAAGCTCACGCGGCTTCGTCGCAGGAATTAGCACAAAATTGCAAAACTTAAGCCAAATGCTGGGACGAAGAAAATAACAAGAAAAAACAAATAAATAAACTTAAATGCTGTTCGTGGCCAGTGCGACTATGATATACCCTTTAATCGAGGAATCCACCCACAAGTGGAGTGTGAAAAATTAGACCAGAAGCCATGCATTTTTGGTAGATTGGTAGATCAAAGCTGAGTTCTGCATCCTTAAAAAATGGCCTTATAAACTATTCCACAAAGCTGTGATACCCGCTTCAAAGAGTATAACAAAGCGGAAACTGAGCTGTCAGTGGGCGAAGGCTGGGTGGGTTGTTGGAAGGGTGGAAAATCAAAACCACGAAACCAGATGAACAGGCGGCCGAAGGAAGAAGCAAGGTGCCTGATTCTTTGTTGTACGCCATCTACATAATAGATGGAACAGGACAGGACGGGAGCGGAAAGGAAAGGCAAGAGCTAGAGCTAGAACCAAAAAGGCAGAGAGACAGAGAGAGAAACGGAAACAAGTCAATTTGCATTCCGGCTTAAACGAGCAGCCACCAGCGAGCAGCGAAGGAACATCTCCGGGTTGGTTAATGTTGCAAGAAGGCACGCGGCGGTGGACTGGGTGGTCTGAAGGGGGGGGCCCAACGTCATCCCATCCGGATTTTGGTTGCATTAGAAATTGCAAATAAAACAAAAGAAAGGAGCAACCCGCACTGAACCCGTACCGCACCTAATGATTATCACTTGTGCGCGACTGTCCAAACTTATTTTATTGTTTCGAAATTAGTTTTTCCAACAGCGCACCCCTATGATCGGGCACCCATTAATCCATCACTCCACTGCAAACGTTTGGGGGGAAAGTTCGATTAACTTTCGTCACTGCCACACTGCCACAGTGCCACTCTGCCAGTTTGCCACAGTGCCGCTCTGCCAGTTTGCCACTTGCCCCAGCAAACAAAAGTTAGTGTTCAGCAATTAACGCTAACTTTGATAATGTAATAGAAAAGAACATAACACAATTTGCGATCAAGTTCTGGTTGGGACAGCCGAAGGACTTCTATGGAACTAGCACGCCCAAAAGCTTTTCTGGCTACCACTTAATTTTTTATAAATTTTATATCAGAACATCAGGGGCATAATACGAGCACAAAGAACTATCTTCATTCGTTCCTGAAGCTGGTCTTTCCAAAAGACAGCAAAGAACTATGATATTAATGGTCGCAGTTCATAAATCTCTCCTAGATCTCTTCTTCTCGTAGGTCCTTCTCAAGGGTATTTTATTTATTAAACTAATCTCGTTCCCATGGCAGACATAGATCATGGAAGCACAGGAAAGCACAAGGAAACAAGAAACATATGAAACATTTATTATTGAGCGAAAGTTTATTTGTTGCTCGATAAACCACAGCAGGAAAGTTTTTCACACTTTGAGAAAGCCTTCCTCCATAATAAATATCAATCAATAGTCCTAGACGATAGAACTATCCACAAAAACATTAACAACATGTACTCATGTGATTATTTAAACGAGAAAAACACCCCCAATTTGGGATTGGCCAGAATCAAGTGTACAATTTATCAAATGCAGCTAAACGAAATGCTGAACGAAATAAATAAATATTATTGACTCTGTTTTATTGGATTCCGTGTTGTAACTGACATGGCTATTATAAAATTAATTAAATTACTATTCAGATAGGCGCATACAGAGCAGAGTGGGGGGAGACACAGATACAGATACTTGTGCAAATGTACAGATACACATGCATGGCAATGGCAATTATTAAACCATAACGCGCAGCCAACACATCGGTTTGAATGCAACAAGCGCTCTATAGCGAACGTTTGGGGCACTCGAAATGCGTTTTGTTCTTGGGATTCAATTGTCCTCCTACTCCCACCTCGGGCACACACACACACACACAATTTGTATCCGTAATTGAGAGAATATGCAAACGAATTCAATTAGAATGTTTCAAAAGCATAAACAAAAGAAATATTAAATGAAACGAACAATTTGGTTGGGGCACTAAATGCGACATGCGCTGGACTAAAGACAAAGGCCAAAGGGCACAGTGCACATGGTAGGAATTTCTCGATTCGTTTGTGATTCGATGCGTTGCGAGGCTAAATTGCAACACCAATCATTTTCAGGCATCCAATAAATACATAAGTAGTTCAAAATATTGCAGCTTTAAGAACTATTTAATCAACCTGCTCTAACGTTGATCTAACACTGTGCAAGTGTGAGCAATTTGGAAAGCATTCTGCTCGCACTTTTGACAAAAATAAACTGCTGCTAAGCGCCCAAAAGGTTCTGTTTTGTGTTTGGGTTTCAGTGCCAATCCTTTCGCTTTCGAGTGAGTTTTATTCGTCCCGGAGGACAAACATGGCCCAAACGCTAATAGTGTGAAAACAAAATGAAGAAAGGAGGGTTGGCAATAAAGCGGAAACAAAAGCAACAAAGTAAAATGCTAAACCAAACAAGACATTAATAAATAATGAACATTGATTGTTTATTTGGACAAGATGAAGGCGGACATCGATATGGATACGGGCCACGGATATGACTACGGACAAGCTAAGGCATACGCTGTATTTCCTCCAATCATTTTGGTTGGGAAAGGAGAGAGACAAGCGTAATTGATTTGGGTGTGTACCAGTGTCTGTCTCTGTGTCGATCTCTGTGTCTGTGGGTCAAGTGCTAATTGTTCAGAAAGGAGAAACTATCATGAGATGGTCCAATATGGGAACAGATACTCGAAAATATATATATGTACATACATATACTATACTATACATATGTACATATCAATACACTGCAATCGAATAGAGGGAAGCCATCGGAGAAGGAGGCTGCATAGAGGATGACTAATCACAAGATACACATCTCCCTTGAAGCTACCATCAGTGTTCTAGAATGGGATGCAGGAGCAGGTGATAATTCCCACAGAATTCCGAGATTAAGTGTAGGTCCATTGCACAGACAGTTTAAGTCTCAAATATGCAAATATGTACATACATATATCAATAGAAACTGTGACTGAGACTGAAACTGAAATCGGATAAGAATGAATGGTTGAAGTCATTAGAAGCTTCTTAGCTGCTTGCAAATTATGAGCGTAAGTGGAATGTTTCCTCTAATGCCAAATGAATCTCTAGAAATGTAATGCAATTTACAATTAACCTAAACAGCAGATGAATTCAGCATGCAATGAATTCAGTAAACAGTGCTATTTCCAGAAATTAAGAGTTCTGAGAAATACTGAAAAGCTAGAAGCTAAGTTGAAGTCGAAGTCGAAGAATGACTCATGTCTGCCCTTTATTGGGCCTGGTTTATGGATTTCAATTTGACCATTTCTCGGGGCTCCGGCTCTGTCATGCACATCACGGTACGAGTCCAAGGTGCTTAATAATTTAGGCTAACGCACTCACCAAATACTCGCACATATATGTACATATATACTAACATATATACATATGTATGTATGTACATACATGCATATATGCATGGGGTGGTAAAACGAGAGGTAATCAATGCCATTATGCGCGCTCTCTACCCGCATGTGTCTCTCTGTGTCTCACTGTGGTGTTGTATGGGAATTTAATGCACTTCTTGATGCAGCTGTGCATAAGAAATCAATTTCAACCAGCAAAGACAAGACACACAGCGAAGGAATGGGAAAAATTGTCTTACAGTGTCCATATTTCTGAGTGCACGGAGAATTGTGGGGAGGATACGAGTACTCGTACTCGTACTCGTACTCGCACTCTCACTCCCACCCCAACTCGCAGATAAACATAAATATGTACATATGCAGAGAAGCACAGTCATACTCGAACATTGGATTTTTCGCATTTTCCCTTGGAGAAACTTTGCGTCTCATCGCATAAACAATGACACACCCACTGGTTCGAGTGCGGGGCTAGATGCACAGATGGGGACGATCGTGTCTTATAGGGCTCTTATAGGTTTAGGTTTGGGGTTTGGTGTACGGTGTACGGTGTTCAGGGTTCGGGTTGGGTTCCTTGAACGTTGACAGCCGGCAAATGCAAATGCAAATGCGGTTTCAACATTTGCATGACGTTTCGTGCGTTATTTACAGAATGGCTAAAATGGCAACATGGCTTCTATTCACGGCTAATGACATTTTAAATATAAAGACCTCTACACCCATCTCTATACCAACCTACAGCTCACTTTCTCTCTCTATAGCTATCTATATTTCTCTCTTTTTCTTTGTTTTTCGCTCCTCTTCTGTGGCTGGCAAAATGCTTTCAGCGTAAAATATGAAAATGTTATTAGCATTAAGATATTTTTTATATCTTAGTGTATCCATAGACGGAACAGAACGAAACGGAACACGGTATGGAGCACGGTATGCAATTCTATGGAACGGGTTGGTCACTTAGCAGAAGGGGAGGGGAGGCGCCACTAAATATGCAATACCATTTGCCACATATTTCAGTGGCATGGAATCGCCACAGCATGGGCATGGAAATGGGCATCCACACAGCTCTTTAAATTGCGAAACATTGCGAAAAGCATTCATAATTAATTAATACCATTAAATATGCTGTTTGTTTCAACAATATTTTTGCTTAAATTCAATCGATTTTATCGAAAAGTAATCATTGATGAATTCCTAATGAATTTTTCATCGTTTCTGAATTTTTTTGCATTTCTGTGTAAATTTAGTTAAAGCAATCCTTAAATTATTAATTAGCAAAAAACGTATTTGTGGAAAGTTTATTTGTAAGTTTTAGAATGATTTTTAGCAAGTCGAATAAAATGAATAAATCGAATCTTCCCGAAACTGCCTATTATTTCTTACGAAGGCGAACAAAAACCTCGCTCTAATGATGGTTAATTGAGGCACAACGCGCACAGCCATAGCCATATTTATTAGCCCCCTCGAAACCCCTCGACAAACATTCAAACACGCAGAACAAAAGACAACAAACGAACAAACAAAACAGAAACCGAGCAGAAGAAGGGGAAGTGGAGCGCCTAATCTACAATTGACATACATACGACTGAACAATCTATCTACCCTCAAGCCTCAAGTCTACCTCTGCCCCCCGGACCGACAACCACATAGGCCCCACACAGCAACAGCACAGTACGAGAGTGCCACCTCCAGTCGCCACCCTGAGCCGCTCTCTCCAAGCACTTGCAGTGGAGCACCACATGGAGACCCAGCGAAGCGCACAACTTGCGCTGTTTTCTCATTATTTATGCGCGACCTTGTTTTGCACCATTTTTATTATTTTGCTAATTTCGTGCATTATTCAAAAAACACACAAAAAAAACCAGAAACAAAAAAAAATAACAGACAGACTGACAGACATAGGGTAAGCCATGCAGCACCGGGAAAACCTTAGCTACACATGAAACATCTCTGGAACCCATCCAGAATCCTCGAGAGTAGCGTATCCACCAGGTGACTGCATCTTAGTATTAGTTTTCAACGCTTTTTGTGGTTTAAATTTTTTTTGTAAGCTAAACTTATGGTTTCATTGAGAGCTTTTAACCTACTTTACCCTTTTTTCCATTTTTTCCGCAATTTATTAACAAATTAATGTAAGCATGACGCCACAGATATACACACACATACATGTAGCACATACATACATACAAATATATATACATACATACATACATACGTATTCTTGCTGGCTGTCAAGAAAATTAGCATTTTCCTCATTTTGATCATTTTTATGCATTTAATTAACTCGAAGAGCGAGTCTTTGACTCGAAGAGCGAGTCTTTGCCTTCCACAAGGCAAAACAAATGAGAGTAAGGTAAGGAGAGGAGTCAAAGGGTTGTCAGGTCGTTTACCATACAGACAGCATAGAGGAGAATTTGCCGAATCTATCCTCGAATTTGGAAAGAAATTGCACATCAATATTTAATTTCATACATTTTTCTGCACATTGATACTGTTCTGGCTGTACTTTCAGTTCCTTTCCAAGGTTAATGGTGTGCCGCTCCGGGGATTCTCTTTCATGCCATTAGGATTATTTTTTATTCTTTATTTCTATTATTTTTATTCTTTATTTGAGAATTCAATTAAAGCATTTTACGCTCTTTAGCTCATTTTCTAGCAGCACTCTGTTCCACTCCACTCCAATCCAATCAATGGAAAGTTTCTCCTTTTTTCCATTTTTATCCTTTGGGAGTAACTATTTCAGCTGCGAAACTTTGTACACTCACTGCCACGACTGCGCCCCCGGGCTCTTGCTCTCTTTGAATATTTCAGATAATTTTTGCTTAGTGGTTCTGTCATCTATTATCGTATCTTTGGCAAGAGAATTCACGCTTGACAGGCATATGCATTCAAAACTATGAAAGTTTATGACAATGCAATTCAACGCCCTCGGCTCTCAGCCCTCAGCACTCGTCCTATTTTCCTCACTCCGATGATGCCCACCTGTCCAAGGCTATAGAAGGGCATCAAACATATGTACATAAATACATATACTACTTTCTGACATCCCGCATGCCTTGGATGGCGTATCGAAGAGAGGCGCAACATAGAAACAAATGCAAAACTTTTGATTGGCAGCTGCCCTTGTCTGGCGTCCGGGAAATTTGGAAACTTTAGCAAGCCGCAACTTTAGACAGGTGCGAGAAAAAAACGCAAAGAAAAACCTCCCCGCACATACATATGTAGATCTCGATCAGACCGCATTCACCCCTCCCCAACAACACACAGCCACGCACAGACACTCGCACAGGCGAGCATTTAGTGCCTGGAAAAAGTGACACCCACCACTGCCATTACATTAAATGCCTAGCAAGTCACTCAATTCCCTTGGTCAGCCTCCCGAATCCCTATCCCTATCCCAATCGCTATCCTTATTTCCGTGGAAGGCATTTCCCTCTCTCTCTCTAAATGATAATGGCCGGAAAAGGGCAAGAAAATTTCCATAATTTTATGAGCTTGACAAGCTCCCCAGCAACACAGTAGTAAAGTTGAATGTTCAAGAACATTTGAAACCGCACACCAGCCCCTGGTCCTCTTACCCATTCCCATTCCCGACTCTTCTCGTTTTCGTTTTAATATTTATGCATACAAATTTATGGGCGCTAAAGTACACACAACCATACAGATCCGTGGCTGGACACCTTTCGAGCAGGCCCACCTTTTGGGGGGACCACACCATTCCCATTCCCATTCCCAAGCCCACTTTCATCTTTTGTCTCGTTTTCTGGCCCAGAACTATCATTGGAGCAGATCGAATTCTTTTATGAGTGTACTGAATGGGACCAGAGGAGAAATTGGAGGCTACGAGAATCCTTAGTAGATTCCAAAAGCAGATTATATTTTTGCACTGGTACCAAAGGAAAGAAGAACGAAAACACAGGAAAGTGATTAGAATTATACAACCATCTCCAAAGGGGATTCTCGTTAAATTAGCCAACATTTCTTTAATAGCTTAAATTTTATACACAGCGAGCGTTAGGATTTTGACCAGACAGCATTTCCAATTGGTTATTGGAGCTCTATAATATCTTAATGAACCATTCGGAAAGATGTGAAATGCTATGGATCGTCGCGAAGTGGACCTTCGGCCATTTCAGCTAAAAGAATAACTTCTAAACGAAATTAGATATTTTCATGAATCCCAAAATTACGTGAGTCTTATAGATGGGACAAATACATACATATATTAGTTTTTAAGTTTATTTATCTTAAGTTTTTCTCCATTTTTTAATTTTTTTGAGGTCGTGCAGCTTTTTTGCTTCGTTTTGTTTCAGTTTTTTACGTGTTTCGTCGCCCCTTCACTACAGGATGCTGTGCGCTAAAATCTGTCAACAGAAAATCAATTACAGCCTGTTCTGGTTGTTGGTGGCAATGATAGTGATGGTGGTGGTGGTGGTGCCCCGACTATGCCATGATGCGTCGCACAGTGGGTCCTTCGGCCATCGCAGCATGCTAAATAAATCATTTCCCATGTTATATACACCATATGTATAATCTAAACTTTCTTCCCAAATTCCAAATACATTTTTGGAATACATTTTTGCACACTAACAAAATTTTCAACATCTCCTTCTTAAGCTAAAGGTCCGATTTTGATAATGTACCTTGAAAATTGGATTATTGAAAGCTCTGAAAATTCTTTATCAGATGCATATATTCATATTATCCAAAGCGCTCATCAAATTCTTTGACTTTTGCGCAATGATTTCGGCTGGGGTCCCACAGTACGTCGTTGCGATTCCCAGCTTACAAATGCTATAGCATGGCGCATGGTGCGATCCACCGTTTTATAGCTGCAACTGCTGGCGCCTGCCTTATCCTTCATGTCCTGCCGCGTCATGCTCTTCCTTACCTTCCCCCTGGGCTGGCACTGAGACCACTTCTGCTGTTCCTCTACCGCCTGTCTTGTTGGCCACATCGATTAGTGTTTTTAACTACTTTTGGTTTAAACATCGCCGCAGCTGCCGAAACCCCAGGCTGGCACTGCAGCCGTCGTGTCTCAAGCAGAGGGAGATAGGTGACACACAAAACTAGGCAATGGGAAAATTCCGTGGATTAGTATGTGGTCATAGGCCTGGAGGAGACATCGAACACCTCATCAGCAACAGAGATTGGTCTTCCATCAATGAATTTAATCCTTCAGTCCGCTGATGTTGCAGTCACTAAAATGTGAACACAGTTAGCAACACTCACACAACACTCATCTGTTTTTCTACACGAACACGCTCTGCAATATGCCAAAGAGAAGGAGCAGTCGTACGGATCACCAGCATCCCAAAAAACGTGAGCGCCTTAGAGAAGAGCATGGGGAAGATCATAAATGACTTAAGGGCCACGAGGCCTACGAGAATAGCTTGAAGAATTGAGCATCGTTCTGTACTGGCTTATCTTTAACCTCACAAGCCCATCCATCATTCACCTTCTGAATCATTCACCCACCATCATTCACCATCATTCTGCTTCTGAGGGGACCGCAAACTGAAGATTCGCTTCGCGTATGTCCCGCAGCCCAAAGGATTCCTGAAATACTACCTAGGGCAACAGATTAAAATCCGCGCTTTTGTCACCAGCACACCGATTCTTATATTCTATCCATAAACATATGTACATATCTGATTGCCTAGTCTCAATAAACCACATACATATGTGTGCATTGCCAGAACATTACAATTCCGATTTCTTACTAAAGATATATCATCCTCCATCCTTTGGCTGCAAACCTTTTTAAGCCTGCATTACAACAATTCTTATTTAGTGCTTTGGGCTGCCCCACAAAGAAGTCCTGAACTACCTAGAGCCGCCAGGGAAAGGTGTGCCTGGGGCTGAGCACAGTGGGTGCGTCCTGTGCGGTGCTCGCTTCCGCTAATAGCGAACAATGCATTTAGTGGGGATTCGGTTTGGATTACAGCAGAAGAGCAGAGATGTTTCTCTGCGGATCGATAGTAGTAGGTATACTCGAGGAATTGTGTAGCAGCATTCATTTTATTTAATGGAATTGACTGCATCCACAACCAGGAGTGCTTGGATTTTGTAACGTCGTTCCAGGACTCCTTGCCGTGCGCTCACTCAGCGGTCAATTTGAAGGAATACTTCCATAAAGTATATACGTGGAATACAAGGACAATTATTTAATGGTTAATTGTTTTTGGATAATTGAAAATGTACTAAATTGTTTTATCCACCAAAAAGGCATCGAGCTGCCAGCAATTTAAATCGCATTCTGACGTTTCTGGGCCGTCGCAATTGTGTCGTTTGGCGATGGTCGATTGTCGCTCCGGGCGTTCGTTCCGCCGCAAATCGACATTTTCTTTCCAATAAATTGAGCATACCACAGAGGACAGAGACCCGGAAAACGACAACGACCCCCCAAAACCCCTCCACTACCCTAAAAAAAAAACAAACGAAAAGCTAACGGATATGCAAATGGAAATAAGGATAACCAAACCGCAACCTAAATACGGGTAGAGAAAAACACACACACATATAGACACACCCCACAGACATCCTGACATCCCTCAAGTCAGTTGGCCATTGCCAGTTCCCCCCGCAACCCCTTGAGCATATGCATTTCCATTTTCATTTTCATGACAAAAATGAAATTTGTATGCACATGTTTTTGTGTGTGTGTTCCAGTAGATCCCAGTCGGCGTCTGTGGGTGTGTGAAGGGTGTAGGCGACGTGCTACTGGTGGAGTAAATCATAGCTTGAAATGCGTTAAAATGCATATAAAAAATGTATAGCCTACACTTAGGCGCACATTAAATGACATGCCTCTCAAAGGCTTGTCGGTGCAGCGCGCTGGTCCGATACCTCCGGAGGTGATTGGAAGGGGTTTTGGGGGTGTGCGCAATGTGCACATGGGTCTGCTCTGATTATTTGGTGGCCAAGCCGTGTCCTTCTTTACACTGCCCCCCCGTTCTATCTGATTGCTCTTCACAGCGCTGACCCCAAAACGACCAAAACAGTGGAAAAATTTAAGCCAGTGCCTCTGTAGTCCGACATTTCGACTGTAGCGATACCCAATAGGCAAAGACTAGCGAAACAATGATCTTAGTTGTATTCCATCATATCAATAGATAGAGCCAAGTATAGTACCAAATAGAGACATATTTTTACATGGCCCGTACTGTAAAAGCTATCCCACATACCCTTCGCTTATAGGGTATCGTTGTAAGCGAAAACGTGTATAATGATGATGTGTATTTTAATGCACAATTTGCGAGCTTTAATAACAGACCACTATGGGGATTTGACCACTTTTTGTGGCCTAAATTAATAACTTCCAAACGAAGCAATATTTTTAAGCTCGGTTTTTTGATATGAGTTAATAATAGTAAGAGGAAGATATTTTGAAAAAATGGGCGTGGTAGCTCTTTTCTATACCCGCTACTCGAGAGTACCATCTTTATGAGCGCCTAGATCTCAGAGACCATAAAAGCTAGATGAACCAAATTTTGTATCCAAGCTCCTGTTATATCACACTTTAACAAGTAAAGTACAAAATTTCGCTCCGCCCTTTTCCGCCCACGCAAAAGACGAAACTCTGTGGCATGCACAATTTTGATAGTACGAGAAAACTAAAAACGCAGAATAATAGAAGATAACTATTTCTATCAGGATGTTGAATCTGGATCAGATCGGATCAATAATATAGCCACAATGAAGAGAACCATTTTCTCTCTCTCACACACCACCCTGTGTGCGTCCAAATGAGCGCCTAGATCTCAGAGACTATAAGAGCGAGAGCAACCAAACTTTCTATCCAAGCTCCTGTGATATCACTTCAATACAAGTGTATTTCAAAATTTTGCCACGCACCTTTCCGCCCCCATAAAGAACGAAAATCTGTGGCATGTCCAACTTTAAGGATACGAGAAAACCAAAAACGCACAATCATGGGAAATGACCGTATCTACCAGATTGCCGAATATGAATCATATCGGATCATTATTATAGCCACAAAGCAAGAATCTCTGAATTTTGGATTTTTAGGTTAAGTCCTAAAATATCAAATTTCAGAGAAAGTGCAAAAAAGTTCACATTAATATTATTTTTAAAAGAAAATTAAATTCTCTACAATATGTATTAAATCTTAGGGTTGCAATAGGTTTCACTCTTTTTGTAAGCCTCTTTAAAGACAAATTTTTGTCACAAAATAATACCAGTCAAACTATTCAAAATTACACGAAATATAAGGAGAATTTGTACAGTCCAAAAACAAAAGAATATATTAAAAACCTCTTAGATTTGTATCCATTGTAAAAACCTCACTAAAATTGGTCAATTAATCACTTTTTTTAACTTCAAACTTTGAGAAAAATTACTCTGTGCAAAAAAAATGTTGCTTGACAGAAAACAGCTGATTTTGAAACTTGTTAACTTAACAGTGGTTCGCTCTGTTAAAATTTAGATTACGTAACATTGAAGACCAATGTTATTCCGATATATATCCGTTAAAAATGTTTAATTTTAACGACTTTTGGAAAATGGGTTTTGGCCAGAAAAAGTGGTCAAATTCCCCATAGTGCAGACGTGCCACACACACACACGCGCACCAAGTATCAGATCTCGTTGCATACTTCAAGGCATAATATATATATGCATATGTATGTGTATATGTATGTACATATGTATGTCCCTTTGGCTTGGTGGCCATAGTCCGGACCCCATGGATTTAGGAATGTAATCACAGCCTTCCTTTCATTCCATGCATGGTACTCCTTCCTCTATAGCCGTGCAGGACAATTGCCAGGTGGGTGCCGTCATGCCGAGGAGGGCTGACATTTTCTCTGATTTAATAAATTGTTCGTAGAAACTTTACCATTTGTTCGAGCTGTCACCATCAGTGCGTCAATGTAAACGAAAAATCTTTTAAAAATAATATAGAAACGGTTTGAAGAACCGCGGATCGAGGGCCAGCGAGCATGTCGAAGGATACTTAATGGAAATCTATCCCTTAAATATATTATTAATATACAGACATAAAATGCTTCGAATTATATTGAAATTCTAGATAAATATTCCCTTTTCGTTGGATTGTATGGCAGACAGCTTTCTAGTCTGTTTCCCTGCGGTAACCTTCGTCCTTCCTCTGGAGCCTTCAGTGTATCTCTGATCCTCATGTAGACCTAGTTGCAGCAAACAAGGCTAAGCTGCCGCAGCACTTGACCGGTTCTCGTTTGCCTCTGAAATACGCCTCTCTCCTCTCCTTTCCTCCCTTCCCTTTCCCCTCCCCCTTCCCCATCCGCTCTGTCTTTGTTAATTTCTGTTGTTTGCCTTTGACCCCCAAACAAAGGGGGAGGCCACAAAGCAAAGCAAAGCAAAGCAAAAACTGAAACTGAAACAGACTGTCGAAATGAGAATAAAGATTCGGGAAGCTAAAGACATGGATGCCCTTTCCCTAGCAGCAATATGTATGAAATATCTTCCCAGCCAATCCAAAATATAGACAGACTATAGCGAGTCGTCTGGAGATGCCGCTCAGGAATGTATATTTTAAAAGAATCGGAAATACTTTATGTAACATTCAACATGAATTGAGAAACGTACATATGTTTGAGCTGTTTGGAAAAGTTCCAGAATCTACATAAATTACATTCACTCCAATCACTTGCCTGATTTTCGGCTGGTTTCTGTGGTCCTTGGGGCTTCCCTTCTTTGGGCGCTGTGCCTGATAACGCTGATTGCTTTTGCCGGAACTGAACTGATATTTGCGTGGATCTTTAGGCACTGATTTCTCTCTGGTTCTCGCTCTGGTATCTCTATCGGATATTACAAATACGCACTGTGGTTGCACCAAAAAATAATTTGCAAAAAAATTAACAATCAAATATTACGGTTCGGTTTATTGTCTCACGGATTTCACCCGCATTCGATTCTTAATCATTTGATTTCCATCATATAACTTTTTTGCCGACGCTTTGTTTTGTTTGCTTTCGATTTCTTTATGCCACTTCCTCTCTTCCTCTCACTGTCTCGCTCTCTCTCTCTCTCTCTCTCTCTGGTGTGTGGTATGTGGTGTGTTTATGTTTGGGAGGGTGTTTGCTAGTGCGTGTAACCGAATGTGAATGTGTGTGCGTAAGCGATTCCCTCTGCGACAGATGGGCGTGTGGGTGAATAGTTGCTGTAATCCGCACAAATCCGCTGGTAAATTTTAACTGAACGAGTTCAGAAGCTAAAGTGAGTTGTCGTACCCCGAAAAAGACTGCCCCAGCGCCGAACAACACCCGAAGCACTCGAACAGCCGAGAAGCCCGAGTGGCGGGCTGGAGTGTCCTAATTGAGAGAAACTGTGCTAAAAAGCTCTGCTTCGGTTAACGGTTAGCTTAACGGTTTGCCCAAAAACTGTTCACATTTGAAAATACTGGAAATATCTGGAAATACTGAAAAGAATTCCATTTTCACAAAAAGCAAAAATCTTGGCATTGGCACACCGATTTTGCTTGGGCCATAAAGTTTCACTTGACAACACGACTCCCACTGTTATACCAACCTTATAACAGTTTTCAACACGTAAAAGTTGAAAATTTCCTAATCCATTATTGCAAAATATCATAATTTAGAAAATATATGCCCCAAAACTTATTGAGAACTTTTCTCAGAAAACAAAACATGGATTTTATAGATTTATTCAGAATGGTAAAATGTAAATGGAAATTGTCTTTAGCGACAAAGAAAATCGGGATATAAAAATCCTAAAACTATGAGTTTCATTTAAATACAATTAAAAAAAAAGAAAACCCACACTATTTACACACACACACACACACACACACACACAAAAGCCAGCCCACACAGAGGAGGCAACAAGTCCTTTAAGCCACTTCGAAAACACTTTTCTGAAAGAGAACTCTGGCAACACCAACCGCTCTGGACAGCCCCCAAGAGGAATCGAACTGAACAGAACTGAAGTGAAGCAACAACTGACCGAGCCAAGCGTTTTCAAAACCCACAGATGGAAACGTATAACAGTGAACGAAGTCCGAGCACACAAAACGTAAGCACGAAAGGAGCAATGATGGTGAGAGAAAGCTTCGGATTTGGCCCAAGCTCTTCTGTGCTTTCTACACAAGGAAATTGAATGCATACAAAAAAAAAATTGAAATGCTGGATAAGAAAATCAAGAAAAAATAACAGAAAATTTCGGTTTAGTTGAGAGAAAAAGCAAAAGCTGTCATTCTCTCAGCGCCTGCGCTTAAAGGATAGTGTGGGGAAAGTCTGCCTATGTCTTCACACGTTGTTGCTGGGGCATTGTTGCACACCTGTGATTTGACGAGGACGAGGACGATTCGCCAGCCACGTTCTCTTCCCAGTTGAATGGAAAGCATAAGGAAAACTCATGAGAAGGATAATGAAAAGCCAGCGCAACATTAGACAAGAACAACCACAACAAGGACGCTACACTGATGGGAGCGCCTTACGAGCATTCGTCCGACGCACTTAGAAATGATAGCCCAGCTTTATGCTAATGTTTGCTATTGCCTTAAGTATCCAGTTCAGTCCCCGAGTTAGTCACTCACTCGGTCAGTCACTCAGTCTGTCAGTCAGTCCCATCGCTCAAGTAGGTGGTCCTGAGCCCGTAAGTTGGGTCAACATGCAGATGACATTCCTGGAGGGTAGCTGCGACGGGGTAGGCTTAACTTTCAAATAAAACAGCTTTCATCGGAAATAGCTGAGCCCACACACGTCCAGAACCCAGAACCCAGTTCAAGTGCCCCGCACGAGTTTCTAGAGTCCTGTGTCCTGTGGTCGTGGGCTGGCGGCCATTCCATCAATTCCACTTCCTGGTCAATAAAGCAATAAAATTAGCTCAAGTCCTGTATCGCCTAGCAACACATTGGCAGCACTTCTGTCCATCCTTTTGCGGAAGAAGGGAAATCGGAATGGCTAAGATATTTCCTTCAAAGAATTTCCGCAAGACTTATTTTAAAGGGAATCTCTCAAAATCTCATCAAAATCAATTTACATTCATATTTTTTATAATTTGTACATGATTATTAGACGATGCTTTTGTTTCGTTTAAGCCCTATATTAAGCCCTATATGAAAATTATATCACGAGGTAATAGAGTTTGGGATAAGTATCGTCAGACGCACACACACACACAAATGTATTGTACTCCATGCCATAAATTCGGTTTCTGTGTTAATTACATGGAACTCCGACACCATCCATCCATCCATCCATCCATCCATCCTTTCATCCCCTCTATTGATGGCGCTTAACGACGGAAAATTTGAAGTATCCCAGTGCACTATGGGGAATTTGACCACTTTTTGTGGCATTAATTAATAACTTCCAAACGAAGCAATATTTTTAAGTTCGGTTTTTTGAAATGAGTTAATAATAGTAAGAGGAAGATATTTTGAAAAAATGGCCGTGGTAGCTCCTTTCTATAGCCGTTACTCGAGAGTACCGTCTTTATGAGCGCCTAGATCTCAGAGACCATAAAAGCTAGATGAACCAAATTTTGTATCCAAGCTCCTGTTATATCACACTTTAACAAGTAAAGTACAAAATTTCGCTCTGCCTTTTTCCGCCCACGCAAAGAACGAAAATCTGTGGCTTGCACAATTTTGATAGTACGAGAAAACTAAAAACGCAGAATAATAGAAGATGACTATTTCTATCAGGATGTTGAATCTGGATCAGATCGGATCAATAATATAGCCACAATGAAGAGAACCATTTTCTCTCTCTCACACAGGTTACCTAACAAAAATGCAAATTGCGCCAAAAGAGGGAAAAAGAGGAAATTAAGACTAATTGACAACGCTACAACAAACACTTGGACGAACATATAAACAATTCTAAACTCTTTTACATAATCCTTTCCAAAGTTGAAATTTGTTAATAAAAATCCAGCTTTAGAAGCGCTTATAAAACGACAAAATACTAGTATACACACGCACAATTTCTACGATGTTTTATATTAAACACACAGTGCAAACCTGCGAAATCAGTATTCATGACTTGATTTTCTTCTAATTGTGTTGCCATCACAAAATATAAAAAACAAAACTCAATGCAAAAATTAACAAATTTTAGCCGCACGTGTTATCGATTGCAACAGCTGACTTAACAGCTGTTATTCTTACATGGGACTGTTAAATTGAACATTTTGAGTTTGGGGCATAACAGTCTGATATTTTCTGAATGCGTTAACAGCTGATTTGTGCTAATTCGAAAACTTTTAAAAATCATGCAAATGCCAGATAAAGTGGTCATTTACCCCATAGTGCAGTGGTGGAGCCCCAACATGCAAATCAAATTATTTTGGCATATAAAATACTTATTAACGGATTATATGCTCACTCAATATTAACTGACGAGCGGACTGACTGACGAACACACTTATACATGTACTTGAATGGAAACCATAGGCATCGTCGTCTCCTCAACCCTTGAATTGGTTTGGTTGGGCGGCAATTTTTCTTTGTCTTTGGACTTTAATGCCCTTTGATGGTATCGGGAGGCGCAATGAGTGCTAAACACTTTGGGCCGCTTATTTATGGCCGATAACAGTCGACAAGTCACCGGACAAACGGACAGACCATGGAGGGCCCCCGTCAATATCTGTTTATGGCTTTGTTTCAACACAGCTGGGTTCATGGGGTTCAATCAAATGTCATTCACCGATTATTCACAACGGATGTTTGTATCTTAGGAAGTTCTTGATTTTGGCATAGAACTTTCAGTATACATATATGTATGTACAAGAATAGATATTTCCCACTTCAGCCTCTGTAAACTCTATAATATTGATATTTAGCGCTCTCCTTCGGCCACTTCCTTCCTGCAGGTACTGGGTCTGGGTCTGGGTCTGGCACTGCTGCTTCTTTATTATTGAAGATTTTTGGTACTTTTTGATTTAAATTTGCGAGGGAAATGTAAACCATAGAGATAGGGAGAGTAAGAGAGAGGGGAGAGCTGTTCGAGTAGCTGTCCCAATAATAATCAGCTTCATCCGCTCGGTACTGGTCCTGTCCTCCTACTAGTAGTTGTCCCACAGAGAGTGGGGCAGGCATTTCATTTGCAGACAGCCACGCAAAACAAACCTAATTACACTTTACTTTCACTTTTTCCAGCAGAACAGTGGACGAGCTGAATCAAGAACGGGCCACAGCACTGGGAGAAGAAGCCAGGACCCGGGAGCCAGAGCCGTAGTCAAAGCAGTTTGGTGGAAAAACTTCAAAAGCTTCTGGTCAAAAGCAAAGTTGGTCCGGTCCATCCGTATGTCTGTCCGTCCGTCCGCTCCGTCCGTCCGGTCCGTCTATGGCATATTTTGCGTAATATATATATTTTGCTCCGCTCCACGCTTCATGTACACGAATATTCGTTTGGCCTTTAGCCAATTTTGAAAAGCCAATAAAACGTTTAAAGCCTTGTGACAGATTTTCTTCCTTTTCTTTTTTGCCACCATTTTCCTTTTCATTCGTTTTTGATGCTCTGCTCTGCTTCTCTTTACTTCCAGCTTAACAAAAGCAAAGAGTTGCTGCTTCTGAAGATGAAGATGAGGCTGAAGGCGAAGCTGAAACTGAAACTGGAATCTGGAAAACAAGCATTGACATTTATTGTTCATTTGACAGCATAATGAAAATTTCTATATGCAAATACTCATCCTTCCGGTGGCTGTAGCTGTATGAGTGTGCGAAAAAGTGTTATAAAGCGATTTCAAGCGCTTATTTGTATGTTTTTATTTGAATAATAAATGGGCCCACCACGCGACGCCCCGTTCCGCCCCGCCCTCTAGCTCTCTGTCTGTCTCTGCCTACCTCTCTCTTTTTACCATTTTCATGGAGGCTCTCATAAGTAGGCAATGATTTTTTCTTTGTTGCTTTCCGAATTCGAAGCACCACCACCCACCGTCGCACCACCCACTCCCTGGGCAAGTACCAGTGGTCCGTAATGAGCGTGTCATTTAGCGTAATTTCACTTGATTGTTATGGCATTACAACAATGCCCGAGCACACAATACGCACAAACAAGGGAGCCTCCGTATCGGGCGGGGGTTTATCATATCGGCACAGGCGACCCCTCTTTGTCTGCATAAATTATGAATTATACAGTTACCATACAATTTTACACGTCTACATAGCATTTTTGTTGTTTAAAGCTTGAGCATCGTTTAGTTTTGCAGTGCGATAATCAAACCTACCTGGAAAACGCCTGTGAGAACACCTTTGGTATATGGGCTGCTCACCTGCAAAGAGAAACGGCAGTAAAATGATTAAATTTAAATGATATTCAGAAACAGTAATCGATAATAATCACAGAAGAAAGTGACATGAAATCCTGTCTGTTGTTCAAACATTTATTTATGCTAATAGTTCAAATAGAATGTGGGAAAATTTTGTTTTCCCCTTTGGGCATTGTATTTTCTACGATGTGTGATTTTTTTCAGGGTTATTTTTTCAAAATTAAATACTACAATTCAAATATATTTTTCCAGGTTCTCCGCCTTAGGATTATTTAGGCGAAAGGAAAATGAATTTATTTATTTGTTCTTTAGCTTAATATATGTATGGAGGATATTCTCTCTAGATATTATATTATATATTATATATTATATTAGTTTTCGACTAGCCTATAAATTTCTCACTCAAATTCAACACCATGTCAAAGCGTACACATATAAATGCGTCTCTAGATATTGCAAGTTGCTTAGAAATTTGTGTGGCACTCTTATGGGTATATTTTTCTCTCCATTCGATCAAATTGGTGTATGAGTTCCAATTGGAGAAGTTCGTTTTGAACTTTGGCTATGATATACATACTATATGTATGTATATGCATTTTGCCATTCAGTGCACGGGTAGAATCAGAGTGCATTGTTCTACACGTTTACAGGGTGGTCCTGATTCTTTTGCGATAAAATTACTTTAAATAAGAAATTTGTTTGCCTTTTGTCGTTATTATTTGATCCTTTACAATGGCCTGGTGGCACGATGGCATTCAACATGCAGTCAATACATTATGTTTTGCTCGAGCAGTCCAGCCAAGTGCAGTAGAGCAGACAGAACCTTGTATCCAGGATCAAAAGTCCAGCGTGTCTCTGAGTGCGTTTAGTGTCGTGTCGGGTATTTTGTTGGTTTTTCCAATTTGGTAATTTGTTTGAGTCCTGGGCTAATTGGCACCAAATTAATTGGCCTGCTCCTTCGGCGATTCCCAAATCTCTTGTTATTTTAAGAGAATACATCAGCCGCACATACATATACCTCAGCGCCTATTGATAGGCGGAGAGGACATGTGGCCCGTATTGAGCCATCAATGGGATACAAGCAATTTCGTTTAATTAAAACATGAGCATACTTTGCCTCCTCACTATGATTGTGATTGAGGGGGAATGGAAGCAGCCAATGGAGCATTTGCTGCACAAATCGAAGGAGAAAAACATAAGAATGGAAATTGATGCCTTCAGGAGTCATCCAGTACTCATATTTAAAACGGACATCAAACACATTTCAAATGTTGCACATTAAACGCATAGAACATTCCACGCTGACTTTTTGGTGAGAATGCCATTGTTCAATGTGCATTTTTGGGGTAGAGTAAAAAATGAAAAATTACACACCAACATTTTATGGACGAACTGCAGCCAAGCAATGCGTGAAGCAACAGCAGGCAGGATTAAGACTACAGCCAGGAACCAGAACCAATTGCCAAACGGATGATAGCCCCCATCCGATGCTCGATTCTCATTACAGTCAATTGAAGTTAATGCAGCTGCCAGATGGATTTTTGTTCGCTCTCTGTGTACGCTGGGTATCCGATGTTTTTAAAGGTTTATGCGAATACCCTGCAGAATAAACAATTAATGAATATCCGAGCATCTGAGTCATTCTTTAGTTGACTTTACCCGCATTACTCCTTAATTTTACCCTCATTTTCGTACTTTTTTCCAGCCCAGAGGTGACGAAAAGTATTTCAAAAAAAAAAAGGTAAAACAATTCAAAAATGAGAAAAAAAACAACGAAAAAAATTGAAATAAAATAAAGAAGAGTGGAGCGGAGAATGAGAGAAAAAGAGACAGAGAGAGGGAGCGAAAAGCACACTCGCAGGCTGCCATTATGACAATTTAATCGAGCGGAAATAAAGTTCTTAAGCGTCATAAACAAGATTTAATGTGATAAAATGGCAAATCACAGCACCATCGCACAGCACTCGGAGCAGAGGAGAGTGAGAGTGAACGGGGGAAGTCGGCGGCAAAAATGTCAAATGCCATTTCCCCCGAAGGCGACAAGTCGTTGTCGTCCTGTATCCCCCTGAAAAGGTACAAGTATCCACACAACTATGCAGAGGACAGTGGACCAGGAAGGGCTGGGGGTGCTGGGTTCCATGAAATATCGCGGTCTAGTTACAACTTCAAGAGTTTCCCTCTCGGATTATGAAACCGTAAAAGAGTATCCCCTCTAATCTCCATTGAGTGGGGTCGTTCCTGCTCCTATTCCCATATATATATATATATGTATATATATACATATCTACTCCTACACTCGGCAAATTTGCGTGCTTGTGTGCGTGGACCTGCCTCCTCGCATCTATGAGGCTGCGTGTGGAAGTGTGTGTATTTGCCAAATACTTAACACATTTAGCCAGGGCCACACTTTGTTCTTTGTCATTTGACATGCCTAAAGGATAGCCAGTGGTAGATTAGTGATGGATACACATCACCAAAGGATGTTTAGAGATGTTCATTCCTGGCAGCAGATGATGATAGCTAAATTCATTGTTGCATTTCCATTATTCTCATTTCGATTTTCGATTTTATTGCATATCTAAAACCACATAATTCCTATTTATCATCCTTGAATGTAGATAGAAGAACATAAGATAGACATGTAGATTGCCTGTGGGAATCTTTAATGGGTGTCAATGGGTATCAGTAGAGTTGAAGCGGCCCAACGTAATAGACCAAGTGTCTTGCGGTCGACACCTTGCCGTCTCATTCCAAGTATTTACTCTAGCAATGTCAATAAATCGGAAACGGAAGTACCAGAGGAAGCAAATGAGTGGAGAATGGAAGCTGTGAATGAGAAAAAGGGAGGCGGATAGACGGGTAGATGAATGGATGGAATGGCTGGGAGCTGGGTTAGTAAATGAGCCAGCAATTAACTCAAGTTTCACTTTTGTTGGTGAAATTTAAACTTCAATTTGCAGGAAACGCCCATTTTAAATGAGATTCAGTTGCAGATTTAGATTCAGGTAAGCCATCCTTACAACGCATACAGCACAAGATGCGTACTCTCCTTTCCATGAAGAATGGGAACAGAGCAGAGTAGAAATGTGCAAGTAGTGTTGCGGACAAGTAAGTAGCTTCAACTATCTGTGCTGTGTCATCAATAAATGTCTAGATGGTTGGGCACTCCATCAAATCCATTATCGAAACGGTAGCAGTACACACATCGACATTACAAAAAAAAAGCACACGACGAAAACTAAGGAAAACAGATACCGAAGCGACGACAGAGACGAGCAGAGTGGAGTGTGTCAATCACGTCAATTGTCAATCGGCTTATCGTCAATTGCAATCGAATCGAAAGCGAACAAAATACAAAACTTAAGGCACACTGCGGTCGCCGAGAGGTCTCTTATCGGCTAAGGGTAACCTGCTGTAACTGCTGCTGTGTACGACTGTGGCTGTGGGGATGGGTGTGCACCAGCGATAAATCAATCACGTCAAATCGAATCGCATCAAATCAAAGTCAATAATTGCAAATAATAATTAGAGACAAGCTCCGATCAGTATTGAGTAGCGGGCCTAAACTGAAATATTCCACTGAGGGATGCAAAGGAAATGTAGAAGAATCCAGAACAACCACGAGCATTAGAATTACTTTAAAAAGAGTCCACTGGCTCTAAAGTATTATGAAGTTTTATTCATCTTTATTAATGTTCTATACCAAACACATATTCTAATTGGTTTTGAGAAACTATGCAGGATTCACAAATTAGTGTTTTAAGTAGGCTTTTTTAATGAGGCATATTTTATAGTAGAATTTTGACTACAATTCCTCTTGTATAAAAATAAACGTTTACCAATGTACAGTGAACGCCTTATCGCTTTATCGAACGCCTTCTGTAAGTAGTTGGTCGAAGCACCAGAAAGGTCGATACATTGGTCTACGTTGGGAGGGGAAAACTATGCGCTGATCCGTGCTCTCAAGGAGTTCCTGCAAGAACAGTCGATTGTTCCATTCGAGACCAGCGAATCTCCATCGAAACTGTCGAGATTATGCCATGGCATACAAAGTATTCGCCTGCATTGGACGAACACAATTTCCAATCAAATTTAAACTTTTTAAACAATTGAATGATACCAGAGCATGCAAATAACCGTCAACCGATTTTTCCAACGCAATCTTCACGCAGACAAAACAGAAAAAATTTGGTACACACGATCTCTCTCTGAGCGAAACACTTTTTTCGTTTCGCTTGTGTGTTTCGGTCCGACTGTTTGGCTCAACCGAAAAAACGATTCGGTCTCTCAATAACCACAGATAGGGACACTTTTGAGAGATCGGTCACGCAAAACGGTCTCTGAAAGACCACTACGCAAGAAGTGTCTTCAAAAAGGGTTGCTTCTTGCTGTGTGCGAGAAAGAGAAAAGAATATGCCTGAGCAAAGATGCTCTCGTTCAAGGTATATTTCACAAGGTTAACTTTACTTTTCTTCTTCACTGAAATAAGAAGTACTGGCTCTCTCAGTGCGGCTACCTTGTTAAATATACCTTGCTCTCGTTCGCCGGTCACACAGACGCACGCATACATACAAAAGGACTTTTTTCCGAAAGTGTCCGATCAAAATAGTCCCTGAGGGAGCGAACCAAAGAGAACACAAAAAAAAGTGTTTTGGTCTGAGAAGAACAGTTGTTGAGCAAAAACACTTTTTATGTGTTCTTTCGCTCCACGTTCTCAAAGTGTTCGTAGAAGATCGGTTTTTTTCGGACACTTCAAAATGGTTGACGGTTATTTGCGAGCTCTGAATGATACAAATTATCTATCGCACGGGTATATTATATTATATGGTATATATACTTTGAGAGACAACGCCGATATGTTCAGCCAGCAAATTTACTCGTTGCCCACTCACACAGCTGGCTCTCAGTGTCCTTGTGTATTTCGTATTGTGTATTGCGGTTTGTGCTAGTCCGCTCTCTCTCACTCTAGAGGTGTGCCATTAGGAAGTTTCAGTTCCGGTTCAGGATCCTACACACTCAGCGGCCACTCAGCTAAGCATACCCACTCTAAAGCAGCCGCTCGAGGTGGAGGAACCGAAGCATAATCAAGTGAAGATCGCATCGGGGCGGCCATGACACAAACGCTGGACGCACTGCAGAGGGACCTTGATTTTCTACGATTACATATTATGCATGAAGGAAACAGGGACTTCTGGTATTACACAATCTTAAAATGAACTCGAAACGTAAATATGAAAACAAATTAAACTAGCCTAAACATTTTGGGGCTCTTGTGAGGAGATGTGAAGTGGGCCCAGACTACTTCTTCAGGCTCTGACCCACAATGGATTCCATCAGGGGGCCGCTCAGTTCGGTCCTGAGCGCGATCTTCTGGAACTTGTTGCGCTGGGACTTGTTGTGAATGGCCTTCAGCTTGGCCTTGGGTGCATCCCGTGCCAGCTTGGCGATCTGTCGAGTGATGGGCCTCAAGTGAGTGGCCGTATAGCGAGAGTAGTAGGCCAGAGTCGGTGTCCAGTGTCGTTGTCGTTGAAGCCAGTGCTGACACTTTAGTTTCCATTGAGTAAGTGCAGAGACAGCAAAAATGAGACTGCTGTTATTTCGGATGGATTATAGCATGCCAAACCATAGTCGACCGAAGCCAATTCCACAAAATACTTGGACATGGCAAGGTGCTCATCGTGTGCCCCAGCGGCCTTTGAGTAGCGCCGTAGAAAATGAATCGGGAGCGGACGCGACAGATTACAATCGATGGCCTTGAAGATCTGCAGCTCCATCACGCGGATCTCACGGGCTGAGTAGATGTCTATAATGGCCGGCGGGAAGAGCTCCTCGTATTTGGTGGCAATGAAAAGGGCCGACACGCCCACCAACTGCAGATTGCTTCGCTTCGTATTCTTGACCACCTGCGGATAGTGATCTATGATGTCCACGGCCAGCTGAAAGGTCTTGTCAGCCAGATGGAACTGCAAGTGCACCTCGTTGATCCAGTCAATCAGCACGGCGCGCATCTTGTGGGAGACTTCCTTCTGCCCCGCCAGGTGATCGTTGTGAATGGGCTGCTCGATCTCCAACTTGTATAGATAGTCATTGATATCATCGATATACTTTGAGACGAGCACGAGGTTTCCCTTGTCGATGTCTTCGATGCCGGCCAACCGCTTGCTGGACAAGGACATGGAAGGCTGAATGGTTGACGATGGCTTTAGTATGGCCCCCCTGGCGGTGCTATCGCTCCTGACCAGACCGATGACTTCCTTCTTGGTGGCCGCAAATGGCTCCTTCTTGAGCACGGCGGCAGTGGTGCGGTTCAACCCGCAGTTTTGTAGATCACCCAGAGCAGCACGTTTTGTGGTTGCCTCATTTGAAGGCACTGTCAATTTGTTGAGTTGGACCTGGTTAATATTCTCTGAGACGTTCTCACCCCCATTTTGATTGGGTTTTTCAACAAATATATAATTAACACACACGAAACGACGCTTTAGTTAGCTTTTTCTTGCCTTAAATTTTTGACTAATTGCCGATTATGTTAAACAAGAATTACGAAGACGACACAGCACCCACCTATGCATCCACCCCTCACCAATGTATGATGTGAAATATAATATTTATCAAAGGGCATTTCAATTATTGAGAGGCGACCAAACAGACGCAAACAACACACGAACATACAGTTCGATTCAATCTAATTAATTTACAATCTAAGTTTGTAAATTTGTAAATGAAATTGATGGCAATGCCAGACAATTAACAAGTCAATCGATTGTTTGATGTATGTAAAAATTGCAATCTCTATTTCTCTCTCACTTGGTGTCTCTATTTCGCTGTTCCTGTCTCTGTTGCTCAAATGTAAATTAAAGGAACTGGCTTAAACAATCTATTTGCATATAATTGATGGACATCGATATGGGGCCAAGGCTTGAGAGGATTCAAGAATATCAGGGGTACCACCTATTGCCTAAAATTTGGACCCAGCTCTGGAGTCAACTCTGGACCAAATCTGAACAAGCTCTGGACCCTCGAATTTGATCCAACTCTGTCGCCAACTCAGGGCCCTGCTCTGCCTTCAACTCTACCATTAATATGCCAATCTAAAGCCGAAAAAAGGAAGACATTTACGTGACAGTCTTGCTGCACGTCACTGTTTCATTTCAGTCAGTACCCCCACACACAGATACATACAAGCGCACAAAGAGTGCAGGAGGAGTGCTCCTATAGGGGGCTGCTGACAGAGCCTAAGCGGCCATTTTATCATGTCATCCTTTCAGCGCACACACATACTCGTATGTATGATAAATGATGGCTGGCACATCGTCTCTCAGATTTCTCTCTCATGGCGCCCTCTCCCATCAACCATTCCAGTGTCAGATCTTAACCAGAATCAGAGCAGACACAGAAGACCAAAGAGTACACACCTCTGCCTTTAGAGATCTTTTATCTGAGTAATCCCATTATTCTGGTTCCATAACCATATGATGTATCATGCCTGGACATCAATTTCCAAGTTAAAATTCCATTAGAACCCATATCTTTGGCTTTGCTTGAGGCCATTTTGATAAGCTCTGAATCGAATTTCTCAATTGAATTTAGTTGATTTAATTACAAACTTTTGCTTTTTGATACTGTGGGGATAATGCTTTTTATCCCCGATCGGCCGAATAATTATTTCAAATAAATAATACGCGGCGCAGAAATAAAATTACTAATGTTCTTTAATGATGTCTGAACGGCGAGTGGCCCTTGCTTCCCCTTCTCATTTCCAGCATTGCCGCTCCGATCGCTGGGCGCAGCTTCGCTTCGCTCGGCAAACATAGATAACGCCGAGCATAGATAACAAAGAGAAGCGCGAGCTTTAAGAGAACGTTTAGCAGGGCAAGCAAGTGCAAGAATTAACAGAATATGTACATATGTATGTATGTATAAATATGTAGGAATGTAAATATGCGGTTGAAGGGCAATAAATAGCTGATATTTGGCCAGCCGCTATTCGGTGAGGATCTGACCTGAACAGATACTCTTTCAACATTTTACACACAATTAGTTATCCAGGATCCACCAGCATCATGAGAGTATATACATATTGTACGAGCATAAGTTTGCCGTATAACAATCAACACATTTATCAGACACATTTATTTCGCTCGTTTTAGTGTCGTCTCCTGTGTAGCATTTTCCATTAGGTAAATCTAATAATGATAAGCTGGTATCCTGCAGTCTGCTTTTCGCATTTCCTTTTTGACCTTTTGGCAGTGAGGAAAGGGAAATCTGGCTATTGACAAGACCAAGTGCATCCTCCACACGTAATCGGGGACAACTCTCTATACCTCCATACCTCACTCCATATATTTTCCAATTGGCCTTTGACTTTCACTCGTTATTGATGGACACGGATGCCGCGACAATGGCCCTGGTCATGGTCCTGGTCCATAGCTTCTCCTGCAACTTAAATGGCGGTCTAATTAAGTTAGTCGGCGGAAATTGTTGAATTTCCCATGAGTGCATTTTGGATTCAATTAATTGAATGGAAGGCCGTGCCAGAAATAACATACAGAAAAGCATCAACCACAACAACAACAAAAAGCGAGGGGGAACGTTGTGAGCTACTTTATACCCGGTACTCAGTCATTATAAATGTGAGCTTATGATGTATGTACGTATATATATAATACAATATATTTTATATGTCGCAGAAGGGACGAATTGATTTTCGCCAAACAAAAAAATGTCATAAAAAGCTATCCAACAATTCGCATTCGATTTTATCGGTTTCCAATTTTCTTTAAACTTTTTTTACATCTGTCTCTTTTTTCTATTCTCCCACCAACACTAGCGATTAAGTCCCGCGCTCTTTCGCCAGAGGGCGCACGCTGCATGATGATGAGTGTGTGTTGTGTGAGAGCGAGGGGCATAGCCACTGAAATTCCATTGGTCCTTTCTGGCTTCATTAATAATCCAATCTCATTCAGATTCGGCATTCTGCTAGTTTGTTTCTGTACGATTCTTCGTTTCTCGCTTTCTCGTATCTTCGAAATCTTCAAAAAATTGTAATTAAACTTTATTGTGATATGGGATATCACAGGAGTCTGGATACAAAATTTAGTTGCCCCAGCTTTTATAGGGCCGGTTTCACGATTTCGGGTTAACGGTAATTGTGTTCAAGTGTCGAAAGCGGTAAAAAAAAAGTCTCTCGGGCGATTGCAATGCTGAACCAAGAATTTATTTTCCAAATTGAAAGTTACGAACGAAAGTGAAAAAAGCAGAAACAGCTGATGCAACAATCAAAGTTATCCTGTGGTAGTCGCTGTACGTTGTTATTTCTCGTAGAAGTTGTTAACCGACCGAAAGCCGAACTGTTTAATCGAAAAGTTTATCTGGTGGTCAATGTTATCCTAACGACAACTAATCGGCAGCGTAAAACGAAGTCGGGAAACTGGTCCAAATTTTATGAGAACTAAGCGTCAAACAAGACTAACAGACAGACAGACAGACATGGACATGAAGAATATTTGTACATACATTTGTATGTATATGTATAAATAATGGGGTGGCAACGGATTCTTCTGGGTGTTTCACACATCCACTTCCACCACAAAACAAATATACCCCAAACTCGTTGAGTACTATGTATAAGCAATGAGTTCCAATAATTGAGTGTTGGCTAAGTAAATGTTCAATGCCAATACCAATGTCAATGCCAAATGCACAACCGCAAATGACTCGTGGGAATGCTAACTGTCTGCAACATTTGCTTCCCAAGGGCGTTGCGGCCGCAATCGGAGATAAGTCCATGGCCTCTGGCAGCCGATGAAATGCAGTTGAACCACAAGCCGTGCAACTGGTGGTGGCTTGTGGATTGTTGGCATTGCTATTTTGGAATAGGACAACAGCTGCTCCAAAATCTGCTGAAAAGTTATGGAACACCAATTGGGGAATATGTGAAAATTGGAAACACATGAAACATGTATGCACCTGTTCCTTTCCATGAATCATAATTCGTAGGGACCTTCCCCTGCCGCTTGCCATGCATTCAAAAATTTCCCAGCCCACACAGCATCTGTTGACCAGCAGAGTCTTGCTATATTGCTTATTCTGCGAATCCTGCACATCCCGTAGGCGTAACAATATCCTAATTATGCACGGGCGAATGAAGAGTATTGCGAGATACGAGACACGAGTATTCTTCAGTAGCTTCAAGGTCGAGACGTATGTTCGAATATGTGGATTTTCCTTCCAGGCTGGTGGATTTCAGTTCAATATTTACGGAAAAATGTTGCCCCTATTTTCTCGGGATTCTACTAAGGATATACTAGTTTTACCAAGTCACAAATGAAAATGTACATTTGTTATTCTTCATTATGATGAGTCGGTTAGGGGGTAGAGCGGTAGAGGGTGTGTCAAAATTTTGAATCAAACTTGATTTAGAGTGATATATCACCCCTTATAGTCTCTGAGAACTAGGCCGGAGAGACAGACATGGTTATATCGACTCGGCTATTGATGGTGATCAAGAACCATATATGATAGTTTATGGAATCGTAAACGCTTCTATCTGGGTTTTAAAAACATACACTTCCCCCACAAATCGGATATAGCCTTATACTCATCGATAACCGAGTGTAATAACAAAATCTAGTAAAACTCCCTTTTTGGCGTGTGCTTGGCATACAAAGACGGGCGAAGAAAGTTTGGTGAATTCTTCCCTGTGTACACGCACATTTGACTGGGGATTTCGAAGGTATTTTGTTGGGATAATTGTTGTTGAAACTGTTATAAGCTCCGGCTTTTAAGTGTTCCAGTACCCCGCGCGACATTTGAAAAAATTGGAGCATTAATTTTTAAGTTTTGAAAAGAAAGTCGGAAAGTTTTTGTTAAAGTAAAAGCCGGAGCCTGCTTGAATATATTGCATTTTGTAGCCCTATATTCAAAAAGCTTAGCTGGCGCTATTTTATTTAAAACCAAGTGTTTTTTCGATAGTTGTCACCGTAAATCAATAACTCAAATCAGTCAGTCAGTCAACGACGACTAACAGCAAACAAAACATAAAATTTATTCCAATAAAATATATATTATTTGGTAGTGCAATTAGTATTACTTATACAGTCGTCGCAATATGTCGAATACATCCAATCGCCCCACGATGAGAGGTATGTTTTCCGCGCCGCGATCTTCTCAGGGCCGCAATTTCCTCAATGAGAACAAAGTTAGCTTGCGCTCGCTGGAGAAGTCGACCACTGAGAAACTAGCGGCGAAGCAGCCTCTGCGTCCCAAATGGATGCCGACACCTATGCGCCGCTCGGACTCCGAAGTACTGGAATCGAAGGCAGTCAGACCCCCCCCGGTATCGGTATCAAGAGAAAACACACGGGAGAGCAGTTTGACACGCAACCGCAACAAATCGCGTTCGCATCTCCAGTTGGGTGTGGGCGTTCCAGAGTCTGGCCAACGTTTCGAAAAGAGCTTTGAAAAGCGTAGCCCTGTCTTGTCTGATCCACGCAAAGATTTGGTACAGTCGCCGGACAAATATTCGGAACGCTGTAAATCTTGCGGCATCCGACGCAGCTCCACTAACATTGGCATTCAGACGGAGGATATTACAGATGAACTCTATCTAACAAATGCCCTACAAAAGTAAGTAAAAAAAGACGAACCAGAAGCAACAGATATCTTAATGTAACTTTTTTCACCTATTTTTGTATAGATGCAGTTTTGATAGTTCATCTATGCTGGATGAGCTACCTAATAAGTACGCCAACAGCTACGGACTGCCCAGTCGATACGAAAATAACGCCGACGAGGATCTGCCCTTGCCCGAAAATGATCTGGACACTGAAGTCGGTTCGGATGAGGAGGCTGTGCTCAGTGCGCGCAGCCGCTTTTCAGTGGCATCGAGTGCTGGCCAGCTGCAGAAGGAGAGGCGTGGAAAGGCCGCGGCCAAGGAGCTTTGCGGTCATAGTCTGGACACGGAGCAGGATCGTGTTGGACACTTGAACAGCGCACAGAAGCGCTATGATGTCCTCATCGACGAACTAAATCACATGCCCATCACCTCACAGACTATGCGGGTGCGCAGCCGCAAGGCCGAAATAGAAAAGGAGCTGGTTACCGTTGATGAGGAGATACGGATATACTCCAAGGCCAACTTATACGTCAACTCTAGCAAACCAAAGTAACTTTGATAGCTAGCTTTACACATCCTAGAAACATCCCAGCAGATATTTATTCGCTAACTGACAAGTAGCGCTAAGAACCCCCAAAAACACTTTAAACTCCACCATACTAGTACAAATGCCTTACGAAATCTGTATGAAATTAATCTAGTTTTGTGTGTCGACGTCATCAAGGGAGCCAGTGCTGTGAACGCCAGAGCTGTGAACGTGCTGAAGACTCCAGTACACACCACAGAGCTTGGGTCGCAAAATTAGAAAAATGTGTATTGTATATTAAACACTGAGTTCATATTTCAAAGTTATTAAATGTAAATCTTTTTGGTTATTATTGAAAAATAATATCGGGATAGAATTATAAAGTTTGTGTTCTGTGTTTTGAATTTTATGTGTTTTTCCATTAGCTTTGATTTTTTTTTGGCCATTTATAATAAAAGTAAATACATATATAGAGAAGTGTATAAAAAGTCTCTACAGAACTGTAGGAGGACCCTATATAGTGCTGGGTTAAAAGAAAACTCTGAGCATATTTCCGGCAACGCTCGTCAGTTCCTTCAACAGATTTCAGGGTAATACCTTTGCCAAATTTCTTCAGTTTGCCGTTGAAAATTGTAGTCTTAACGCTATGGTTATGGGGGAGAGGGGCGGCGGCCAGAATGCAGTGAGAGCCAGCGCCAAAGCAGCGAAGACAAGCACCGTAACGACCTCCAATTAGAAATAGTTAGCTATTTGGTTGCCACTTGCAACATGCCACCGCTATCTGTGTGTGTGTTTGAAATTAAGCACGCCACACGCACACAGAGACGCCGACTTATGCCTGGCGGTTAGCAAGGACCCAGAAGGCAGGAGCCAGAAGCCAGAAGCCAGAAACCAGTAACCGTAGCCGGAGAAGGCACTTGCCAGCAACAGTTTCACCTTTGCACCATATTTATGTTTGACACCACACAAAACACATACATAAGAGAGAGATGGCTGGAGAAGCTAGAGAAAGAGATGAAGAGTGAAGGTAAAGGGAGAGGGAGAGGGAAACAACCTTTGCCACGCGGTGACGTTGCTTTTGACCTAGTAAAACGCAACAGCGTTAAAGTCAAAGTGCAATGTTGTTGCTCTCCGCCCTGCCACCGCACCACCACCCGTCAGCCTGTAACAAATGCAATCGCTGGCAACAAAAAGAACCAACCCAAAACCACCCCCAAGGCAAACCACACTGAAAAAAATACAATCAAAGATAGGTCAGTTGAGTGGAAATTGTTGGGAAATTAGGGGAAAGCTAACGAAACCTTGGGTTAAACGCTAAAAAATAATTAAATGGATCATCCAAAAAGAGGAATAAGCACGCTAGAATCGCACATAATAGCAATGTTAGTCTACCGAATGAATGAATAATAAAAAGAATTATTTAAGTAACAAGATCACCAATAAAATATAGTGAAAATGTATGAAAAAGTGTAGCAGCATGAAAAGATTCCTGTTTCAAGGCTTCCCCGCAGTGCAACAAACCACCTCACATACCGTCCACATAGTGAATGCAACTGACAGCAGATGCATAAAGAAGCAGACAAAGGCAAAGGTTCCATCATCCTGTCTCCATCCACCCCATCATTGTGAAATTCAGCGCTATGTCTCTCTTTCTGATATGCATAATGTCGCTTCCCGAAAGAGTTTCCCCGTTGGCGTTCAGCATCGACTTGAACCCGAGAACTGTTGCCCACAATAAGAACCAGGAGTATGCTGCTCATTATGAATTGAGAAGGGAGAATAGAGGGTGGGGGATGGGGGTTGGGGGATGGTGGATAAAGGATGTGGGCATGTATCCTACTGTCCAGTGGAATTGCACGGTCGTGTGCCGTGTTTCGGAGTAGTAGTCCACGGTTTGGCAGGCGAGTCGCGTGCGGCAACCATCTTCAATGTGGCACTAACTAACTAGTTAGACACTAACAGCTGCCATTGTTGAAGGCGACTGGGTTACGGGCTACGGGGTACGGGGTACGGGGGCAGGTGAAGCCCATGCAAATTTAAAAATGCATTACATATGAGTGTTTCCACCGAGTAGGTGGTAGACGGGTGCCTGCCTATGTGTTGGACTGGCTTAGGTAGATGCAATATATGGCTCCCAGGGCAATAAAGTGAAAGCGAGCCTAAGGAAGTCCCAGTCAAAAACGACTGAAACAAAGAAAAGGAAATGGAAAACAAGGCCACTTTCTGTGTGTGTCTTCCTTCCATGGGCCGGGCCGGGGCGGGGCTTTACAAATAAAAAGGGTTTTCTCAGGCTTTTGGGGCACAAGGCACAATGAACTTTAAACTTCAGCAACTGTTTGACTTGGCCAATTGTTTACCCATGTCAAAACCCGGCGGAAACCACAGCAACAACAAAATATTCATTACAAAAAAACTATGTTTAACAACAAGAGAAGAGAATGCGGAATAGGGTTAAGGTGACAGCTGTTTGCAGGAATTTAAGGATCAGTCAAAATTGAATTCAAATTTTCTATCCAGCTTCTCAGTAAGTGGTAAGCATGGAATTTGGCCAGCCACACGATTACTCTCGCTTCATTAGAACCCAGTCAAATTCCCATTGCATAGCCTGGTAACAAAATAAGATGCAGCTCCAAAAGAGGTCATTAAATGCCTTAATTCAGCTAAAAAATTAAACAATTAACCAGCACACACCCACATACACACACAGGAACACACACGACAGGAATTCCATTCTACTTAATTCCATTCACACCTTAGCACACTCGTGCGGCAGGGGGCAGTGCATTGCAGTGTGTTGCATGAAACAATCTGAAAAAAGTGCAACTTTTTAACATAACACAATACAACAAGAGAGAGAAAGATAGAAAAAGGCTGCTCTCCATCCCAATTTGGGATATGCCAGTGAAAAAATTAAAGTGATTCACACACAAGTTTTCATTTTCATTCCACACAAAAGCGGTGGCACTTTCGGGGCAAAGAGCCGTTCAACGATTTGTGTGTGAAAGAGAGAGGGTTGTTTTTAAGGTTTGTTTTAACAATTGATGTGTTTTTTTGTTTTTTTGTGGAAGGGGTGAAAGGTGTTGGAAGGTTTCCAAATATTCACTGTCAGAACCACAACAAAGCAAATCTTTGATGGCAGAAACTCAATTAACATACATGGACCAGAACACACACACACACTTACACAGAGGCACAATATACATATACTCGTCCTCGTACTATATTCCACCCCCCCCCCAGCCACCATTTCCTGGAAGCATTGACATGTATTAAAATACCTTTTTGCATGTCCTGTGACAAGCAAGAAGAATTAACCCGACTGCGTCACGGCCGTGTTTCGTGAATGTGACTGAATTAGTTGGGATATAGACACCTATAATCGCATACTCACATACTTGTATATAGAATGCGTATCTATGTATGCGTCTATCTATCTGCATGCGGGATTATACATATCTGTATCTGTGTGTGGCATAGCGTGGCCTAAATTGTTTCGGCAATTAATGCTGTCATTGTTGTTGGCATAGTATTTCATCAGGCAACCGCTTTCGTGAGCCAACATTTTGCACTCTGCATTCAAATAAACTCCCAAAATTGGTTTTCACATTGGCACACATACATGTGTGCGTGTGTGCGTGTCTGCAAGGGGGATTCCCCCTACCTACCCTATGCGGATACAATGGGTGTACGCAGATTTCTTAATAGCCATCGCCCGCAATCACCTTTTGGGCCAACTCCCGTCAAACTTTTTTTCAGCCCTCGTCCGTTTTTTGGTCCAACTCCAGTCACATGTTATTGGGTCTTTAGTTACTTTTATGAGCCAACTCTATCTCTAATATTGTATTAGGCCTTCCGGAATTCTCTAACTTTCGTTTAAACACTGAAATTTCTAAAGACAAATGCTAAGAGATAAACTCAATTATACACAAAAAAAAATACCTAGCTTAGATATTAGCAAATTAGATGTAGGTAAATTAAACAATTAGAGAATTTCATACATCGAGTCTGATTACGCAGGCCTAAAATGCATTTTCCATGTTAATGTTGGTATGGTAGGAATGCAGCAAAGGAGCAGTTCAATTTTATGGGCATGTGTTATTTAGAAAACTATTCCTTTGCACGAAAGAAAAATACACAAAATCAGTTATCGAATTGAATAGTAAAATAAGCAAATAAATTCAACAAAACTGAAAGTTGTCTTTTTCAGACAACAGAAAATCCAATAAACACCCATGCATGAATATCTCTGCTGGCAAGGCTTTTGAACGCTCTTTGACGTCTGACTTATTAAAGTGTTTGGATACGGAAAACCTGAGGGACTATCGGTTGAAAGTGAGCTCCTTGCATGGAACCCACTTGGACTCTCGAGCACTGTGTCTGTTGGACGGGAGCAAACATCCTCTCGGTGCCTCAATCCATTGCTGCAAAAGTCGCAATCACATTGCATCTCCTGTAAGATAGTAATTGCGCATACGCAATGTTGTCAGAGAAAGAGGCAGAGCTATCATCGAAAGATACCTTACAAAGCTCACTATTCTCGTGTGGCATGAATGTCAATTGTTCCACACTCTCGTCTGGCAGCTGCCCACACACAATAAAATAAGAGTATTTTACAAAATCAACGCGAAAAATAAATTTCTTGTGCGCCAAACATCTCACAAAGATAAACAAGGCGGAGAGGGAGAGAGGAAAAGAACAGGAATTTTAAAGTTATCTGACGGTTTGCGCCCATTGGAATACCCTAGATGTTTGGGGAAATAACAAATATATAATTAAATCTAAATATTGCATGATAATTTTGTTTTTCAAAGATACAAATAAATCCCTGCATTTTTAATATTTTAAATTATATTAAAAGATGATTATATCCTCCTGTGTAATAGATTTGCTCCGATGGTGTAAATTGGAAAAAAAAAAGTATTTTCACTTACATTTTGACATTAATATGAAAATAATTTATTCAAATATGTTTCATCCTTAAAATACTTAATTTACTTAATTATAATTACAATTAATTATACTTAATAAATATTTAATTAATTAAATATCCCAAAATGTAATAATAGTGTTTTTTACACTTACATACACTAATTTAAGTATTGAATCAACTTTAATTTAAATATATGTGTGTTCCATAATACAATTCCCTTTTTTCTGAATATATTCTGAATTTAAATTTGAAACAATAGATATAGATATACATATGTATCTATGTATGTATATATATATATATATATATATATGTACACATATATGTGGAAATATAATAAATGCATATTTTTGTTGGTATGCATAAATCAATAAGCTGTTTGATATCTGTTTTGTCTCTTACTTCAGTAGTTCAACCTGCCACAACCGCAGCACGTAAGTCGACAGCTTGATTCGATAATCACCTGAAGGACGAAAGAAGGACAGTGTGTTTGATTTATTTGCCAACTTATATCCCCGACTCATCATCAAATGCCATTTACAGCGCATCGTGGCACAAACAAGAAAGTAAGATTCAGCGGAGGATGAAGTGACGCGACCGTTCAGGTTCTGAACAAAACCGAAACCAAAATGCAAAACGTGACTTTTCCCGGGGCCGTCGACTGAGGCGCTAACTGCCAGACGTTCCCACTTTCCCACTTCGGGCGGACAGGGGGTGGAGGAGGCGAATGGACATCCAGCCCGCCAGCCAGCCAGCCAGACGAACAGATGGATGGATGGATGGACCGACTTGGGGCTGGCAGTTTCGTAAATTTGTTTGCCTTTCCTCGCGCGGTCTTTGCAATTATTAGCAGAGCAAGTCAACAAGCTACTAAGCCACACCACTCCACACGGGGGGGTTGTCGCGACGACGTCCCTTTTAATATCAATAAGCGGCAGGGGGGACGAGAGGCGGTCTCCGCGGATTATGTGGCGCAAGGGGCAGGGGGCACGAGATTGAATGAAGGAAATCCTCAATTGGTTGATTCTCCGATTAAAGATGAGCAACAACCAAAAAAAAAAGACGCTAGGGAGATACATATGTACATATATAAACGATATATTTACTAAGGAATATCTGCTACCCACAACCCATTTATAGAGATGTAATGGAATCGAATGGGAGTCCTTGCAGATATGTAATCATTTTCTGATTAAAATAGTTATTACTAAGTAGACACTGAATATATATAGTTGATATATGTAGATCCTGATCCAAATTGTAATGCTGCCTCAAACATCTCCCACTGCCTGTCCATGCGAGTACAGGGTATCACTACGTGAACGAGTGGCATTGTTGGAAAGGCAGGGCTGCAGCTTCAGCATCCACATCAGCTTCTGTCTGAGCCACGGCTTCAGTTCCATGTATATTTATTTATTTGTTTATTTATTTGTGAATGTGTGAGTGAATGCGTGCGTGTGTGTGCTTTGCTGCATATGTATTTGGTTAATTGAAATTGATTTCTTGCCTTCGGGTGCCAGATACAACAGCAGCAGCAAGAGGTGCTGCAGAAGTATTCGCCATCTTATTCATTTTTCAAAAATCATCGCAATCTGTGTATACATAATTAGATTACTCTCTAAAGAGACTCTCTCTCTTCCAGAGGTACTGAGCAGCTAAGGGTGTTGCACCTTATTGTGCCTGCAACCAAGAAATCGGCAGATTCTTCGTTTAGGGGCAAGATTTCATCTAGTTAAGAGGCAGCCTTCGCATACAAATGTCTTCTGGTTGTGGCCATCACCTGAATCGGGTAGAACCGAAGAGAGCAGAGCAGAGTGGACTAGTGTGGTGTGGTGTGGAGTGGAGCAGAGCAGAGCAGAGCAGAACAGAACAAACCATCGTGAAGCATGACAGAACTCTCATAAAATCCATTTCAATTTTCAACTAACGAAAAATGTGCGCATTATGCAATGGTTGGTCGGTCGGTCGGTCGGTCGGTCGGTCGGTCGGAAGGTTGGTCGTTTCTCAATAACAGGGACGCTGGTGACGCGGAGGAAACTTGAAGGAAACCGCAGGCTGACCGAGTTTTTGGGGGTCTGTGTGGGATGGGGATGGTTGGTTGTTCTGCTGCTGGTTCTGGAGCTGGTGGCCTGTGGGAGGTGCTACTGGTGCTCTATGGGTCGGTGGATCGGTGGTTTGTTGCTTTCGAAGTGAGTTAAACCGCAAGAACCGCTCGCTTGGCGAACTGCGGCCTGACCTGCTTACTTGAGTGCTGGACACAAAATGCCGGGGGTTTCTCTGTATGTATGTATACATATGTATGTGTGGGTGCGTGCGTGCAACATGCAACAAGGTTGCATGCCTGGCGGCCTGCGTGCCTGCCCCTCGCTCCAGTTGTGTGGGTGGCTGTGACGTCAATGAGCACGCAACCCACCAAAATGACAACAATGCAACAGACAGGGTACAGAGGACAGCGGCAACGACAACAATGGCAAAACTTTAATGCAATGCGATGACAAATTATTAAAAACCAAACAAAAAGAAAGTTTCAAGAGTTTTCCAAGTTTTACGCAAAAGAAACAAACATATTAAACGGATAATTTTATGATTAAAGGGCAACCATAAGTACGAGAAGCTCTACAGCTGTCCAAAATATATTGAAATATCTTTGGTTTGGAGAAAAACTAAATAACAGGGGATAGCCCTGGCCAGGGCCAGGTCGCTGAAGACCGACGAGAAATAAAGCATTCTCTCATTCGCGTCGTTTTTAGCGATCAAACCTGCATCCACTCGCATTGCCAACATAGCTCATCGTCATCGTCGTCGCCTGAAATTTTATTTTCACAGATGAAAATGATCTCACTAATACAACATTTTTTGCTGCTTAGGCAATTGAGACGGGGGTTGGTGCACGAGTGAAGCGAGCGAGCAGGGGGCTTGCCCCCTTGTATTATATGTATAACTTTTTATTTATTATTATGGAAACAATGTATACAATTCTACGACTCTTTATTCTTCAGACCACCGACCAAAGTGCATTAACGCAAGACTCGCTTTTAACCCTATTTTTGTAAGTTCCAGCATCAAGTTTTCTCTTAACTTATTCCATAAGTTAAATGAATCATAAGACACTCTGTACAAAAAACACTACTCTACGTAGTGCTACCTCTTGACCAGAAAGAGATCGAAACTGTTTCCATAATTGCCTGCTGACAGAGTAATTAATTAAGTTCTGGCCTAATCCATATGGTAAGTAACTAAGACCAACTGTTTGACACGAAACCAGATACAGACTGAGAGCTGGGGAGTGGTTTGTGCTAATGCACCCTGATGTGCCCATTGATCAATGGCATTGTCTAAGGCGCCTTACCTGCGTTCTTCGTGTTTTGAATAAGTCCCGCGCCCTCTCTGACAGTGAGAGATGAGTGCAGAGTGAGTTGAGATAATGGGAATTATGAATAGACCACCCACAAAACGACACACGAGACACCAGACAAAATATATAGTAATAATATATGTATGTATATACATAGTATGTAATATATAGTGCCATTCTGGCAAGCAACAAATATCTATTACCATTCCGGTGTACCCTTAATCTTGAAGTCTGTTTGCAACCCTTTTTTTTAATATTTTCATTTAACTTTGAATGGACTCACCTTATTTACGATATAATGGGGTTTTTAAGTCCACACGATGTCTGAAAAGAAACGAATTTTCTCATTAAAACAAGAACGAAGAGAGAACAACGAAACGAGTGTGTAAATATAATCAATTCGATGTGATTAATTGTTACATCAAATCGAGAATGTAAACAATATGTTAACAGCTTTATTATCGCACAACGATATGGGAGCTGGCAGTGACGGTGCCGGCGGCCGTTCGGGTTCGGGGGGAGATGTTCGTGGGTGAACCTTGTGCGGGCCTCTATGTATAATTCCGAGTAAGTAGTACGATACTTCGATTATTCGAGTGCTCGTATGCGTATGAGTCAGTACTGCTCTCTCCCCTACCGCACAGTGCTTTGTGCTCACACCGCCGGCCAATAGATAACGAGGGAAAACGTTGTGAGCTACATTATGCCTGGTTCTCCGTCAATATAAACATATGTACGAGTATCTGAATCGGTCGAAATGTTTGGGAGATTTTGAAATATTGAAATACACTAGTAACAGTGTGATATCACAGGAGTCTGGATACAAAATTATGTTGCTCTTGCTCTTATAGTCGATGAAAAGTAGACGTCAAAAAAGAAGGAAGGACAACGGACTATATCGACTCGGCTATTCATTCTGATCAATAACATGTACACCCTTTGGGGTCTGGAATGCTTCCTTCTGGGTGTTAGACACATACACTTTCACCAAAAATCGAATATACCCTTAAACTTCTCGAGTAATGAGAATGACACAAAAAAAGGAGGCGCTACCTACTGGGGGATACCCATTAGGCGGGTTTTAGTGAAAAGTATCTAATGGAAAATCTCTTTTTAGCGAAGGAAGACGTTTTTCCTTATTCGGGCTGTTATGCCATTCCGACTGATCTATAAATAATAACATTAAAATATTATTAATTATTAAAATTTAAATATTTATTTTATAAATGAATATTAAAATCAAATCTTTTCATGTTAATATCAAAATTTAAGGGAAAACACTTTATATTTATAATTTTCACCCTCGCTGCAAATCCATTGGAGTGAAATATTGAAATGTAGGAGTACTGGATGTGACGGAAATAAAAATGCAAAAATCCATTTGGAATTGTGGCCATTCGTTCGGTGAATATAATGAGGCAACAGCAGCAATGGCAATGGCAACGGGGAGGTCGATGAGGGGCTGAGGGGCCGTGCGGCATCGGGCGTAATTAAAAATTTCTTATCTACGAGTATTTCCATTTTCAATTGTTAATTGTTGTGGCTCTGGGGTTCTACTTCTACTATGCGTGTGTACGGACAGGTATCTGTATCTATGTATATCTACATAAATTTATGTGTGTACGAGTATACACATGGCCATATACACAGGGCCGCACTGTACAGAGGAATCCCCTTGAACAGGCGTGAAATGAAAGATCTGTAAAGAGAAAGATCTGAGATCTGTAGAGTCTCTTTAATGAATAAGACTCTTGGCTTATACATATATCATATAGTGATCTAAGCAATGATATAATTCAGGTTTAATCGCATACTCGACGATAAGATATTTCGCCTTAGAGATACATATCATTCCTTAGCATTATATAGGCTTTTGTGTGCCCGAAAAAATTAACTTTAAATGACAGGAAAAGGGGGAATATAGATTAGAAAAGATTACACTACTCAACAAAATTCAACTTTTTTTTCCGCTGTCGCCCAAAATGACTTTTTCTGATAGATTTGGAGATTTACAATTTTTAAAGAATTATGGTTTTTTTTTCAGGTTTAGTTCGCAATAAAATATTATTTTTTTTTCGACTTTTCATGAGTTTTCAAAGTCAAAATTTCGGGAAAAAATACCGAAAAAAATTATGAAATTTAAATTTGAAAGCTTAATATCTTCCAGACGTTAAGATGCAGCTACAAAGTGTCTGCGTCGGATTTATAGCTGCATTTGTCAGCTTTTCAAAACTGCAATATACAACCAGTTGTAGGAAACTTAACTTATGTGAAAAATATAAGCACTACCTGTGAAAAAAAATACCACATTTTTACAAAATTCGTAACAAAAAACTAAACCTGGAAAAAAAAGATTCTTTAAAACTTTTTAAACATCCAAATCTATCAGAAAAAGTCATTTTGGGCGGCAGCGGAAAAGTCGTGTTGACTAGTGTTACCTGAGGTTAGGCAATAGAAAGTGCGTTTAAAATAACTTACGATTGATGTTAGAGAATGAGAAGGCTACCATAGATTGCGTTAGCCCTGGTTAGGGTCTTTGTACATACATATGTATGTGCTGTATTTTTCCTTTCAAAGTTGGGAAAAAGCTGGATGGGATTATTGCATTTTTAATTGATACAGCTCTCGCTTTCGGATGTTCGGTTACATTCGAATGAGAGACAAAATGAAAAACAATGTCAGCATCCGAAATGAAAATCCAAATACAGTGTTTGTCAAAAGTTGCAGCCCACCCTCGCACACACGGGTGATCCTGGTATTAGCAGCCATGGCCTTGACCGTCCTGCTGGCCCTGGACTGGTACCCGAAATGGAGCTGGATGTTTTCACTTGCCATTTCCGGGCAGAGGCACAAGCACCAGCAGCAGCAGCAACAAAACCGTAGGCCGAAGGAAAGGAGGCAAGCGGAGGAGGCAGGACCTGCACAGTAGTTGATATTGTAAATGACAATGCTCGAACGAGTCATGGACTTGCGTGTGTATGTGTGTGTGTGGGGTGTTTGTGCATGTGTGCATGTGTGCGTGTGCAAGGTCGTACGAAAACCTCAAGGTACGTTCTCGAAGCGTCATAATAGCCATTATTCCGGGACAACCTTTAAAGGGGATTGTGATTAGAGAAATCTGAACTTTGGGCGCGGTCCGCTTAGTAAATCGTCCAAAAATTATGAAGTGCATAATTTCCAGAAATAAATAAAGCAATAGAACACTAAAGAAATTTTATGTTTTTAAATATCAAACGAGATCTATCGATTAAAAGATTTCATCATTATTATTCCCTAATAAGCGGTATGAGACCGCCTAACTGATACATATTCCGATTTATTTGTTGTTTTCTGTCTTCTGATCAATGACAATCGAATTCCGATTTCTATTTCATTTGCTTTTGCTAAATTTATGCCAAGGCACTTGGCCCGGGCATCGAGTCGCGCATTTTAAGGTCTCGCCTCACCCTTCGGGTTCTACTGCGGCTCCGCTCCACACACCGCACCCATTGGCGGGATGCGGCACGCGACTTGCGACTCGCGACTCTGCGCCTGCGCCTGCGTGAACGTCTGAGCAACAAAAAACACAAAAAAAATAAAAACAAAGGCAGAAAGCGCAGACAAGAATTCGGCTGAAATGCCAGTCATGTAGCGACGGAACGTTTATTTATTTAATTTATGTCGGTTTCTGTTTCACGTCTCTTCTCCTCTTCGTTGACAAAACATGGTCCGAAATGATTAAGCAGCCGTAAAGGTGTTAGATCTCCCCCCTCAGTCTATCCAGTGTTTCTCCCGGCCGCTGCTCTCTTAATGATCGCCATAACGTGATCCATCTCACAGTTTCGACTTCTGGGTTCCGCCTGGCGTCAAGATCGTTTTGTCTGATCGATTTATGGAGCGGTAATTGGTTGTGAAATCGCTTCTGGTTAAAGATTCGAATCGAACCGATATGGCCGATTCGATCATTAGCGTTGGATGGGAGATCTCTCCATCTTCTTTCGAACAATGGAAATAAATGCCACACATTAGTGGCCACAAATGAAGTTTTTATTTTTTGGCATTCGAGTACGTAGTTTAGAGATTGGGACACACTTTATTCCTTCATTGAACACCTAACGACAGAACGTTGGAATGCGATCAGAAATCTAGTAGAATTACTTTCTATAGATTCCACAGTCTTCCACAGTTTTCATTGTCGGCTGCTTTTAAGCAAACAACAGAAACAACAAAAAAAAACACACACACACAACAAACAGAGCCATCTATCTCAATCCCAACGATTCGTGACACTTGGCAAATATTTACACCCTCATTTGTTATTCCCTATGGGGGGTACCAGTACCCAGTCCCCATCCCCCAGTACCAGTACCAATGGTGCCATACAAATTTCTATCGTACTCGCTTTTTCTATCCAAGTACATTCCAAGAATGAACAGAAACAGTATTCGATTCCAGAATTTAAGAGGAGGTTCTCATTTCACGTGGAAATCTTTGATATATGCAACTGGAGATATTGATAAACAGAACTTCTTTAATGTGTTCTTTGGAAATATAAATGCTATATGTACGAGTATATCCACATCCATATTATAAACTAGGGACACCCCTAGATAAGTGACACTTAAGCAGAGATAACTTGAGGTTAACTGGCCACACAGATCGTACGAGTACGACGCAGATCTCTATTCTTTATAGACTCAAATGATATCTGGCTCAAATTTGATTCGCAAATACTAGACCAAGTTCTGTTTGTGTTGTTTGATAAAACTTTAGCTTTAACGTTAGCTCTCTCGTTCTCGTTCTCTGTCTCTTTCTCTCTCTCTCACTCTCTCTTATCGGGCAGAGGCATTGGGAGGTCTATGACATTTGGGGGGCTCTGTTAGAGCCGAGGGAAACCGCAAAAGATGGAAAGGGGAAAACAGTCCAAATTTAGAAGTACATTTTTGACAGTCCATCGAAGCGTTACGTTGATAATATTCGTATTACGTGTATAACTCTTTTTTCCGTATTTTTTTGTTTATTTTTGGGCTGTAAGGTCTGTTGCGTGGGGAAACATTGTAAGGCCAAGACGTTCCTTTTGCTGGATATGTGTTAATACTTCTCTCTATGTACAAGTTTCTCCCTCTCTCTCTCTCTCTCTCACTTTTCGGCACGTGCATTTGCACTCTTCCCCTCTCTTTGGAATTCTCTTTCGCCAGAGTCGAGACTTGTTTGTCGCATTCGCATACGCAGCAGAAGGCGTTGCGAGCAAAGTCCACCGAATGACGCCAAAGTTCATCCGCGAGACCGTAGCTTGTTCTAGCGATAAATGAATGACCTAAGCCAAAAGTCACATAATTACTAGGGATCTGGTCCCAAAAAAACGGGAAAGGTGAAACGATAAACGCTGGAATTAGCGGTTCTAGCGATACTGGCTCTACTATAACCTATATACAGCAGTGGATCATATGCTCATGGTTGAAGCTGAGGTGGAGCAATCTAATAGTTTGTTTTTACTGGAAGATCAATCATTCTGATGATAATTGATTTGAAGAGATCTTTTACTAGAGTATAGAACAACAAAAAGTATAGATCTTCATAGATGAGCAGAAGAAGTGATCCTCTAGAATCTACATGATCGGCCTCAATGGTGTAGCAGAAACTTTCATGAATTCAGGACTCCCTTTATTCAATGATCTCCAAGCAAGTGAACTCTTTTGCTAATCTAAGGCCAATATCAAAGAATACTTTAATTGATCTAATTTAGTGATACTCATATATTGTATTCCTCATTGATCATCCATGATTTCAGCGATCTCTTATGGAAGGCCGTTCACTCCCAGGGCACAGCAGCGATGTAGTCAGCGAGTTCTTCGAATGACCTCTGCGACTGCTGACTACTAGTATTTATAGTAGTACTACTTAGTATTTCAAGACTATAAGTTCTCTTAAGTTTCCTCATTACATAGCCTTCTCCCACTCCCCCACTCTCCCACTCTTACTCTCTCTCTCTTTGATTATACTACATTGAAATCGTAGCTGTTTTGAGGGCTTATCAATATTGTACGGTTTTCTTGGATTCTTGTTGTGCTGTCGTGTGTGTGTGTTTGTGTCTGTGTTATTTTTCATTGCGTAGCACTGATACGGATAGGGAGGCCGACCGAAGGCGGTAATCACAAGAGTCACAGCCGCCGCACAGCACCACACAAACCACTGCTACAGTTAAAATTCCATTTCTATCCCATCCAGAATTTCATGAGAAATAACAGAGACTGTGTGTAAAAATTAATTCATTTTCATTTTATATAAGCTTTGTTTCAACCTGAGAGGAGAGAGCTGCTGCTGCACTAAACAGGGAGAGAGAGAGAGAGAGAGAGACTTTAGCGGCAGCATGCAGAGCTCACACAAAAATAGCAACAGTCCGACGAACCGGTTGTAAAACTCGTGTGTGTGTGGGCAAAAGGAAAATAAATATACATACATATGTATGTATGTACGTTTGTATGCACGTATAGCAGCCGAAAACTATGCGGCAACAGGTCCATATCCAAGTCCACTTCCACACCACAATATGGAGCTGCTGAAAAACAAAATAAAAAGTGGTTTGCTCCAGTCCCCCAACTTGGCCGATGCCTGGTTCTGTCTCCCTGCCTTCCGCCTGCTTACCGCCTGCCCCGCTTAAGGTCGTCTGTAGAACGGAACCCAGAGACAACAACCGACTGTGACTGTGTGAGATGGCAACAGAAACAGCAACAACAACAACAACGGCACAAACAACCGGCACAACAGCTTCAGGCATTGCGTTATTCCAAGGCAAATCTTGATCATCATCATCGAGACGAGCATGGCTTATGCCATGCAGCGTCATCATCATCATAATCATCGATGATGACGCCGGACCAGCCAAGAATGCGCAAAGCTCTCAGCTCCATCTCCATATCGAGTGCCAGAGTCCGAGCCGGAGAGCCCCCGGAGCTCTGCAATGCAAAAACAAGTTTCTCCCATTTTCGCTCCAATATATGAGCGCATCGCAATGCGCTCAAGTTCACGTTCCCTCTGCTAGGAGGGAGGAGTAGGACCAGACCAGTCCATGGTATGTGGACTGCACACTGCCTGCCACATCTGTGGATCTGTTCACACACAGGTTAATGCCAGTCAATTATAGTACGAGAGAGTACAAGTAGCAATCAGGTTTTCGGTTTTCGGATTCGGATTCCTAGGAGGATTTTCCTTTTTTGAAATATCTGTGAATACTCTTCAGGAGATCAAAGATCGTTTCGCTGGAACCAAAGACAAAAAGTTGTATCTGTATCTTCCATCGAATAAATAGAATCGAATTCCGGCCATCTCATGTTCCAATTAAAATCACTGTTTTATCTAGAAACAGTTTTTTAGAACATAAATCAGAACTTTATAAAAATGGAAGCCTGAATTTCCATCGAATAGAGAAAACCATAGCTTTAGATGAACGATCGTTTAAAGAATAACAAATTTTCCCTTTGAATTAAGATGCGTATGAAACTCAGTTTTCCAGAAATCAATCAATCCTCTAAGATTTCTACTTTTAATCGGAAATAGCTCCTTCCCTTTCATCCAGGAAATATCTCTGGCAAATTCTTAAACATATATACATATATATGTATGTATGTATGTATGTAGATATTAGTATTCGTAATCTTCTGAATAATATTTCAAAAAAAGCTTAAAAACGTAATTGCTTTCATTGTTTATATGGGCGTACATTTCTTTGCAATAAACAAAACATAATAATAAAAACCAAAACAAAGAAAGAAAACAATTTGAAATAAAAGTAGCTTTTGCAGACAAAAGCGAAAACTTAACGAATCGGTTCGGTTCGACCCACGAAATAAAACACTAAAATGTATCGTTTTTAGTACTTATTACTAAGTTATATGTATTTTTTGAGAATAGTACTCTCCTGTTAGTGTTTAGTTTTTTGCTGTTGCTGTTGCTGTTGTTTTTTGCTTTTTCTTTTGTTTGTTTGCATTTGCTTTTGCTTTGTGCGGGGAAATGCAAACAGAACATGAATTTTTATTTACCATTTATCAGCACATAGTGCCAGATATATGTATATACATATATATTTATACATACCAATATACATATATGTATAAAAAGTACATACATATATAGGTAAAAGTGAGAGAGTGTGTGTGGGATAAGGGTATTAAATTATCAACGTGGAAAAGCCTTGGCGCTATCTATCTATGTATCTATTGAAGAGCTTCACAATGGTTCAAGGGATTTTGGAAGGTGCTTCATGTTCCAGGGTTCATCGAGGTGCAAAAACCTCGAAAGAGATTGCGTTTTGCCATTGATTCAAATTTAAAGAACCTATTCCTCTTTTCGTTGATTGAAGCACCATTGAAAACCCACCTGAATCTATGGGGCTCTGACTTGAATATGGTTCTATTGGGTCACACATCTACTCTTTAGGAGTAATAAACTCGGTCTTACGATCTATAAAACATTTAGGCAATCAATCATCGTGTCAGCAAAGAATCTACAATGGGAAATCATGAATCAATGATTTTTTAATCCATAAAAATAATGAATTAAACGAATCCCTAACCCAAGAAACCTGTATGGTTTTGCGTCCACTATTCAGAGGCTTTTAACGAAACGTTAAGATTGTATTATGTCAATAGGATTCTTTCAATCTATAAATCTATTAATATCAATCGAATAACAGCTCGTTCTATCATATTACGAGGTATCTGTCGAGTCGTGTCTTCATTCTTTCATTCACATAGATGGTATATATGTATTTGTTTTCGTATCTCTGGCGCCAGCTATCCGACCGCAAGAACAACAACAACAACATTCAGCAACAACGGCAACGAGCGGCTATTAAAAACATAATTTATCAACAATTTACATGCCAAGTCCAAGGCGTTTGTTAAGTGTTATTAAAAAATTACAAAGATCGACAACAAAGTAGATCGCAGATCGCCTGATGCCTGCCTGATGGATGAATGGATGGAAGTACTGGTTGCGCAGCAGCCTCATGAATATGCAGAAGAAAAACCAAGACTGCCTCAAGAAAAAAAAAAATTACTGTGATAGTTTATCCAATCATAAATTATACGCGTAAACTCGCTGCAAAAGGGTGTGCCCGAGAGGACGAGATTTCTATTGAAAATTGCCAACCCAAAAGGCAATTATATAGTATGTGTCGTGTCCCCAAGAGATCCCCAAATTACACATCTCAACGCCACATAACACATAATCGATGAACGATTTATGAGTTGTATTTCCGAATCGCTTTTAAAGCAAGAATAAACAAAGAATCGGGTTGGTTCGGGTGGCTGAATGAAACATCTCATCTTTCGATTCTTCAGATTATAATTATTAATTCCATAGGTCAGCACTTTGGATAGAATGGAAAAGATTTCAAGGGCCTGCCTGATTCTGAGAAACATAGAAAATCAATTTGTGACTTGAACTGGAGCCTTTCCTGCATGTGTGGAAATTCTTAGAAACTATGTATGTTGATCGATTTTATTGATGAGCTATACACAAAGGCCTCTTTCCATTTTGCTGTAAATATTTCCAGGGAATAGCATAGACCGTGGTTTCTCAATTTTTAGTGATGACACTTTTGACGATCTGTGCATAAATTAAATGGTCTCTGAGCACCCTTTATCTTTGCATCAAACTCTTTATATCCGCCCATAGATCAACGTGCAATCTTCATTTGTTTTAGTGATCCTTTTCAATGAATATTTTGGTACTTATTTTTTGTTTGTGACTATATTATGGCATGTCGCATATACCCTGGCTGAGAGATCTATCTTTTATTTCACTTTCAAAGCATAACGAATTGGAAATATGTATATGAAACGTTTGGCACGTGGGTGACCGTCCGACCGGCCGAGGCGGAAGAGGTACTTGATTATGGCCAAATATGTACATATGTGTGCGTGTATCTCGGGGCGAGAGACTCAGGCACATCTGTGCAGTGCCACAGTGCCTCATAATCATTCAAGTGGGTGTCTTCCAGCATGAATGAAATGGAATTGGAAGTGGAATTGGAAGTGGAATTTGGAATCGGAAGAGCAACAATCACAGTCGCCGTAGTAGCAGCAGCAGCAGCCACAACAGCAATAACATAAAAATCTCGTTCTCGTTCAACAGCAGATACAAACATATCTATGTACATACAGAGATGGATGGATGTATCTGCGACTGCTTCTGCGACAGTGGCCAGTGCTACTGGTACTCGTTTCCATTGCCGTTGCCGTTGCCGTTGCCTGCAGAGCAATCGAATCAAGAGACAAACTGGGTAATTGGTTCATTATATAGTAGAAGCCAACGACATCCGCTCGTTAATGTAAATTACACAATAGTTTCGAATCATTTTTGTACCCACGGTTTCGTAGAGATCACAGGGTAGATGCTACTCGACAGGATTACAGATCGAAGATAAACCAAAACCCATGCCATTCACCAGTCTTCCATCTATATGTCTTTGATAGGCAGAAAATTAATATTCTCGCTGTAGATTTCTGTAGATGCCTACCAAATGGGTATCGCCTAGTCGAATGATTAGCTAGAGGAACACTTAATTTTCATTTCATTTTTCTTCATCATCAACGGAATGTGCAGAGGAGGGGATGGGGATTCTTCAGTGAGACTGAAGCACATCGATGTTCGCATATAGAGAATAATCGTTGCACATCTCGTGGTCATAGTACTTTCTCCTAGATCTTAAGATACTAAAATCCTATGGAAAACTGAAACAAAAGACAATCCGATGGGAAGTTCCACTGAATTCTTAATATAATAAACTATTATTATTCATTTTTTGTTCAGAAAGAGCTAATGATCGCACTCTTCTGAGTTCAAAAAGAGATGTCTGAAGAGCTGCCTAAAGAGAGTGCGCTACGGAACGGGAGAGCGTGTGGCGTGCGCTGATAAAGTAGCGTTTCGGAGAGAGAGAGAGAGAGAAAGAGAGAGAGCATATACAATGCGAATTATCAGTAGGACTCCGTGATATGATTATCAAAAGGTTTCTTCAACTGCGACTGCGACTGAAGGGGCACAGGGGGGACACGGAGAGGCAGTGGCACCAGCTGGCAGCGGCGGCAGTGTGGCAGCGTCTGAGGCATTTCTCAACGTATGTATGTATATGTAAAGTATCTGTATCTGTATTTCTTTCTGTACGATTTGTACATATGAATTTGGAACAGTTTTATTCATACTCATGCATACTCGTGCATACAGTATATTGTTGTAGTATTATTAAGACTTTTCCAACGTGCTCCGATAGTTCACGTAAAAAACGAATATCAACAGCAGCACAAAAAACAGAAATATTTCAACAAATACCATTCCTCTTGTTCCCATAGCAGCTACTGTATGATAGAGTCATCTGATTTCAATCAAATTTTCTATCTGCTTTTGTAGAATCTCTTTTTCCTATCGTTTTATCTCACATATATGTACATATAGATATGTATGGTTGCCCATTCTTGAGGGTTCCGACCTACATAGATACATATATGTACATATGTATGTATATAGTGATCTCTGGAACTATAAGTGATACAGAGTTGGCAGATCTTTCATTGTCTCACTCCTTCATTGTAAATGAAAGACTATTCCCCTGCGACGCATAGTAATGCTTATTCTTTAGCTGATTCTCGAAATAACATACAAAAACACAGTCGCTCGAGCTGAACAAATACAGTATAAAAGTATACAATATTTCACTATCAAGATATTCACAGGTTTACAGCGACAGCATTGAACCCTGATGGGTTCTGTGACTTGAAGGAAGAAGGTTCTACTAGATTCTGCGACAATGCTTCATGTATGTACATATGTATATGCTGAAGAAGCTATTTCCCTTCGAGAGATGTACATATGTATCTCAGAACATTTCTGACATTCGGATACTCTTCAAAAAATAATTTTACTTTTTTATCTGACTCTGATTCACTGATTCTACTGTTTCCTTCGATGATAATATTGCCTTTTCTTTTGCGGTTTCTTTACTGGATTTAAGGTTTAGTATAAAGACAAACGGTTCTACCAATTCGACTGAAGATTTTACTTCTGATACTGTATCCCTATTTTACTTTTTGGTTTTCCTTAAATTTATTCAAAAAAATGCAACTCTCTTTCGTACTTACTTTTCGTCAATCATCAGAGATGTTATTTCTCTGCTTTTCCTCTGCCGCCGCTGTTCTGCTTTTCTTGTTGTTGCTTTTGTTGTTTAAATTAACTTTTATTAAACATGAACTGCCAACCACTCACTCTCTTTTGTTTGTTGGTATTTGTTGTTGTTTTTGTGGTCACTGCACTCTCACGAAAATTAAAAAAAAATTAAACAAAAATGCATTAGATCCAGGCAGGGACGCCGACATCCGCTGTGTGCAGTCGCGTAGAAATAGAAATGCCTGCGCGCGACTCCCCCAAAGCAATAAACGCACAGAAAACGCACGACGGCCTGCTCAGAAACCGCGCAGGATCAAGCGCACTCAAAACGCACAAAAGCCGCACAAAAAGCGATCTATAAACGCACGCAGCAAAGAGTGTGGAGTGGAAAAAATTTTAATTAAATTAAAAAAATGTTTCCCCGTACTGCTGTACTACTCTCGCTGCTGCTGCTCCCCACTGTGACGGAATACTGTTATATAGAATTCGATTTGATCGGAATAAATCGATTCTCGGATCAAATCGAATGCACCCGGCGATAATTATTGTAATTTTTCACTGTACCGTTAGGATTTATTAAGATATACTAATATATCCATATATATGTATATGTAGATAGATACATTTTTAGATGACATTTTTTTTTTACGGATAACATTAATACGGATATTACGGAACTACTATTCTGAATGCGGTCAAAAACGCGCGCCAACCGCTAACAGCTGAAACCTGTTGTTTCGTTGTCCGCGGCCCGAGAAAGATTAAGCATTGCAATACCACCAACCACCACCCATAACACCCACCAGCGAACGCCCGATCGCTGCTTCGGCCTACGTTAAGGGGATGTTGATATACATATGTACATATTGATCTATCGAATGTTGATATACATACATACTATATGTACGCATATATGTATGTGTAGTTTTGATTTTTTGGCGGAACTAACAATATTAAAATTTGTATAGATTTCATTTTCCTGCATTTTAACTTAATTAAATTTAATTTTAAATTAACCTAATTTTAGTGGAGTGTTTTAGTTTTGTTTTTGTCAAAACTTCGGGTGGAATTATATGAATATTATATATACATGCTCGGAATTGATATTCCTCGATTTTGATATGCGGCTTAGTGTTATTAGCTAGCTAGGAACCTCAGCACTAAAAATATAATTTTACCCGACAAAATAAACAATTTTTCGAAAGATTGGCTTGTTTTAAGTACTGCCTTTTATTGGATTATTAATAAAATACGATTTGGCAAAAAAAGTTAAAAAAAAAAACGTCCACAAAATTAATGTTTTTACATGGTAACTACACCTTAAATACACTCTAACTACACATTTGTGACATCTAGATGTTGCCGGCAAGGTATAACAAAAGGTATGGACGAGAAGGTAAAACGCCCAGCTACATTACGAGGCATATTACGAGCCTCACCTCACGTCGTTCACATACCTCGATCGCTCTCTCGATCAAGCAAAGAAGAGAGCATAAAAGAGTGTAATACTCAATTTTGCGTTGCTCTGATGTTGAATATTGGTATATTGATATATGTGTAGTGTACGTATATACTATATGTATATTTTAAAAATATAGTAATGCTAAATTGCTTTTCTCGAAAATATTCATTTGGATACTGTTTATCTGCTGCTTGCTTCTACAAAGCACTGCTTGATTTTGAAATCGGTTCAAGAAGTATTACATCTTAGAACCATTACATACCATCCGAACTAGATGAAAACAATCATATCTATTATGTACCAATATTTCATCATATTTTAATAAACTATATATACTTTTGATGTATATATTAGATGAGGACTATGAATTTGCAAGAAACAAAGTTACAAAGTTTTCATCTCTAAATGTTTAATTTTTTGCCTTCGGATGAACATCGCTTGAGTTTCGTATATGTATATACATATGTACATATGGGTATTTCTCTCAAGAGGTCCACCGAGGCTAAAAAATTAAAATTCAATAAAAATGCATACAGTTTTCTCGGGTTGTTATTTTTAAAAGATATTGAAAATCCGCCAATTTAATTAATTGACATATAATTTCATTAACTTTGATCTGAAAACCTATTAAAATTAGCAAAAGTTCACTTTTTTGGTATTTTTTGTCATGTTTTCCATTATTATTTTGGCCTATAAGAAAGATAATTCTTGATAAAATTTTTTTTTCAAAGTCTCCCTTACATATTGAACTATCTAAAAAAAATTCCAGAAAATTTTCTCAATATCGGTTAACGGAATTTTTGTAACATTTATAAAGCCAAGAAATTTCAGAAATTCTCATTAATATATCGCCTCAACTTTCGGGGAAATCTGAGTTTGAATTGGTCGCCGCGAAAACCATTTCTATATTTGTCCCGTGCGAATACCATGGTTTTTTGCAAATATCTGGAAAACGAACAGCAGCCTAAAATCGCCCTTAGCACCAGCTATAGGGCTAGTCAAGTGGTGGATCATAGCGGTAAAACAATTTTAAACATCGGTTTTATTTTGACATTTTTACAACGTAAAATGCGTACAAACGTCCAGTTCGACATCAGAGAAATGCCCATATGTGTTTTTTAAACATATTGATATTAGATACGATAAATCAGATTATCTGTTTTCAAAGCAGTTGAAAAATGATTGAGGCTCACCAGGCTCATCGTACGTTCGCGACCGATCTTAATTAAATTTAAAAAAAAAACCAATAGAGATAAATTATTTTGAAGGTACCTGATAGAAAGATACATTAATCCTCTATTAAAATAAATTAATAAAGAATAATTCCGTTCCATTTCGCAGATTATTACATTTTACTAAATTAAGCCGAACTGGACTTCTATTTCGCGTACTTTCGCGGCTACATATCTATTGTATCTATATCTATTGAGCCACTCGAACCACTGTTGGTTGAAACATTTACATTTTTCGCAGGATGTGATAGTGATAACAAATCTCCTTATTTAGGAGGATCCCATATTACACCCAAGTATTACAAAACACTTGTCGAATTGAGACAATCAAAGTCTATATATTGGTATTAAGAGCACTTAGTACTGGAAATAAAACAATTAACGAAAACCGAACCAACGGAATACGGAACCTATGGGACTAGGCTAATCCTTGAATTTCTCGAGAATGATCTCCCGGTAGAAGGGGAGACAGTTCATGCGGACATTGAGGCGGGCGCAGAGTAGAAAGATGCCCGAGAGCTTCCGGTGAATGGAGTAGATCTCCTCGGGCGGCGGACAAAGCCGATGGGCCACCATGGTGGGCACCAGGGCGGCCAGACGTTCAGTGGTGTTCTGCTTGCCAAAATCAAAGTCGCCGTCATAGCGAAAGATCTCGCCGAGGATCATCACAGCATCGACGTGGGCCTGCTCCATCTGCTTTGTCTCGTAGCCGGTGAGGAAGCCCATCTCGCGTGACATCTCGAGGACGCCCTGGCGGTTGTTCTGCGCGGCACTGATGATAACCTGACGGTAGTTACGGATGAATTCGTGCTTGTAGAAGCGCGTCGATCCAAAATCGATAAGCATCAGCCGCCGGCTGGGCGCGTCGTACAGGAAATTCGACCAGTTCGGGTCCGTCTGCATGCACTCGATTTCAAAGAGCTCGCGCAGGCACAGCTTCAGCACGGAGGCGGCAATGTGAGCACGGTGGTCGTAGCTGCCAAGGAATGGTAAGGATTAGAGAGGATCTTCTCCAAAGCACTCGGCACTCACCTGAGGTCGAAGCATTTATCAAGGGGCACGCCTGGTATCAGTTCGGTGGTGAGGACACTGGATGTGGTCAAATCGCGCACTACCCGGGGCACATAGTACTCCGGGTAGGGGGCGATCATCTGGCGGAACTTCTCCGTGTACTCCGCCTCGCGATTGTAGTCGACCTCCCACTGCAGCTCCCGCTTGGCAACGCGCACCACATTATCGATGAAGAAGCCCTGCGGAAAGACGTCCCACACCTTGAGCATGCCCACCAGATTGTCGATGTCGCTCTCGATACTCTGCGCAACGCCCGGATACTGGATCTTTATGGCCACCTGCATACCATCGTTCAACGTGGCGCGGTGCACCTGCCCGATGGAGGCTGCCGCAAAGGGTTTGTCTTCAAAGCTGCTCAGCCGCTGGCGCCAGTCGGGTCCAAGCTGCGTGTTCATCACGCGCTCCACCTGCCAGTCGGGCATGTAGTCGGCCGCCTGACGCACACGCTCAAAGGCCTTGGCGAGCTGCGGCGACACCACGCTCGAGTCCTGGATGCTCAGGATCTGGCCAATCTTTAATGCAGCCCCGCGCACCTTGCATAGAGTGTCGACGATGCGCTCCGCATTCGCCGGACTGAGCAAGGCTTCTCGCATCGTTTTGGAGCCGCCCATGCCCAGAGCGCCCTTCGTTAGCTCGTTGAGTGTGCCGATGCCCAGGCCGGCAAAGAGGCCGCCAAAGGAGGCCATCCTGCCCAGACGAGAGGACGGCACGCGCCGCTGCTTGGCCACCTTGCTGAGTTCGGGCACATCGATGCTCCCGCCGCTCCGAGATGTTGTTTCGGGGGGATTCGGCGATGGACTCGCTACAAAACGCAGCACATTGTCCACGTACTGTGTGTCCCTGGCGAATACACCCTCGGCCGTCGGCGATTCTCCTGGAGCTTGGGCGACGGGCACCTGCTTGCTCTGGGTGGTGGGCGTCCGAAGACTGACCTGGCGGTTTTTGTTGCGCTTGGAGAGGATGTCCTCGAACTCTTCAAGGGTGATGGAGGATATGTCCAGGTTGGCGGCATCGAGATCAGCTTGTGCGCTCGTCGACGTTTCACCAGCTGGCGACGACCGCAGCTTCTGGCTCCGACCAGCGGTCGTGCCCTGCAGTTGGGGCATCATCGAAAGTTTCGTTTCCAATAGCGAACAGATTCCCTTGACCACCACGTAGCTCCGTTCGGTCGTCTCCTGCAGCACCTGTTGCACTTTCCTCAGCTCGTCGACCGGCTGCTCCCCTGCTCGGCGCACGGTTTTTGTCGTCTGACTCACGTTCTCTGCTAGCAGCTCGCGCACGCTTGAGTTGCTCCACAAATGCTTCGTCAGTGCCAGATGCTCGCGGCCGCACGCCTCCGCCACCAGCTGCAGGCCCCGCAGCACCCCGATGAGATCGTGGGCGCCCCGCGACATCTCGGGTTCCTCTGTTTCACCGGCGACTATTCCGGTTTGCCCACAGATGACGACACTGTGGTTGCCTGTCGCCAAAAATTCGGTTTGCGGAGGCGATGTGTGGGCGAGGCTTGAGGTGTTGTTGCTGCTGCTGGTATGGTGGTTCCCACCTTCAGCAAGATTTAGTTTTGTTTCAGGCCTCTTCTTTATTGATAGTTACGTAAACAAAAAAGCGGAACAAAAATAATTTCAAGAAACGAACGCGGAATCAGATTGAAAAAAACAGCTGGTCGACTAGCGCAGGTTGGCAGCACCGTTGGACCAACAAATGGCAGGAATGTAACGTTGCATATATATCGATATATATAATGTTTTCCTCTTTAATCCTCATAAAATAAGCATTTTACTATAATACACTTTGTTAATATGCTTGTAGCTTGATGCAGTAACACGTGAACCCCGCTCTGACCGCGAAGAGCATTTTGAAGTAACACAAAATATTGCGAAATTCATGAAGCTATTGTCAGCACCAGTGCTGACATTTTGCAACACTGAACTATAGCTGTTGGCACGATACATTTACAGTTAGTTGTATAAAAAAACTGGTTATATATTTGTAGATCGTTAATAGCCGCTGCATCCAAACACCCGTTTGTATATATATAGCATATATAGTATATATGATATAGCCGATATATACATCTATATATATATCTATGTATATGTACATATATATACCTATATATATATATAATTTGTGACTAACTAATTTAAAAGGTATAAAGGTATTGTTCTACACCACAGACTCGCTGATGCACCTTTAATGTCACAGCCCCCTTGGAGCAGCCTACTTCCTCTGCTGGCGCCCGGCCCGCTCCTGAGTGGGATCGGCCAGCTCCCAAGCTGGTCTAAAGTCACCATCCGCCTCGCTGCAGGGGCTGCACAAGTCGTGGCGTTTCAAATGCGGATTGGGCACCGTGTTGGACCTATAGCCAATTGAGGTGTATCCCTTGTTGTACAGCGGGCAGTACGCCACGCAGTTCATATGAATGTAGTGCCAGACGTCATGGTAAGACCACTCCAGAAGCGGGTTCAACCTCATCATCGGCGGCCATCCATTGTCCGTGGGCTGCAGTCGAAAAGGAGCAACAGATTTAGCAACGCAAACACCAGACAAATGGGACGAAGGGGACCAACCTGCATGGGGGTCAGGTGCTCGCAGTAGGGGTCCGTGTTCCGGCTGCCCACGAATACGGCCTTGATACGCGGCATGTCCGCTGACATGTGGGTAAGCGCCTCCTTCAGCGACTCTTCGTACTCAATCAGCTGGACGTTGTAGTGATCCACACAGCGCGCTACGAAATCGTCAATCTCCGCAAAGGCGTCGTCTGACTTGATGTACAGCATGGGGATGTCGCGGCTGCTGATGCCCTTCTGTCGGCAATAGCGCATTAGCAGATCGAGCAGCACGGTGCAGTCCTTGCCACCGTTGAAGCAGAAGATCAGCTCTTGCACCCCATACAGTTGCAGGGTCTCGTCGAAGAAGTCAAACGCCGCCTGCTGGCGCTGTTCGATCCGCGCGCGAGTCTCAGGAGTGATCAAAATGTGGGGCGACGGCGCCGCGGGAGTAGGCCCGGTGGCCATACTCTTACCGCCGTTCAGGGTCAGTACACTGCTGTAACGCGATTGCGATGGATTCAAAACGGCTGTTGTGATCGTCGTTGTAGCGGTACAGCAGCATTTACTCATGACGAAGGAGCTCTGTTCCGTAAGGCTTCGTCGATAGATGTGTCTCAGACAGGCTGTGAGGCGTAGCATCCACACGCTGAGCGATCTGTCCGGCGGGAGTATAGATTGCGGCCGCCAGCTGACAGTCTGAAATCAAGAATCAATTGTAATGCATGTCAGCTACAATTTTCTCCCCACACCCCTCGCGCTGGAACTGTGAGCGCGTGCTGCAAGTGTGTGTGTGTGTGTAGTGTGCGGTCGTGCCTTACATAATATATTGTGTGTAAATAATCAGACAAGTGTCTCACAAAACACAAACCCCAATCACAACTGATTTGCGTTATCTTCAAACCAAATTACATCACATTCGCACATTCCCAGCCTGGAACCGACCAAGCGCACACACACGCACACTTACTCGCAGATCAACGTGCGTGCATGGATAGTTACTTTCACATTTAATCCGCTGACTCTTCCGTTGTGCACCGGTCTATACGTATACAACCATTAATGTTGTTAATGGTTGTTAGTAATAAGTCTTATAAGCTAAACGTCCACAGAGGGACAGCTGTTAGAAAGAGATAGCATGTACGATATGTGCTACTAAAAGTATCGATTCGTAGCAGTGCTGGATAACCTCTCTAACTCACAATTGGCGTTTACACTATAAAACTCGGGTTATGGAGTTTGGCTGCTGACACATGTGATTGTTTTCAGGTTTTTCAGAAAAGTTTTAGAAATAAAACACATTGTTAAAATGGTTGATTTAATGATTAGTTTAAAGGATTTGTTTAAGGTATTATATGTATTTATTTCCCCGTATGCATTTTCCCGTTTTCCATAAGACATAATTATTACTCGCAAAATTTTAAATTTTGATCTGCTAGTTTTTGTTGTTACTAGTGGTGATAGTTCACATCATATACAGAACAGGGAAATCGGAAAATCGAACAAACGCAACTATAACTCAAATGTTTGCTACCACTGGCTATTTGCTTAAGATTAATAGCCTTTTTACACTACAGTGAGTTACCACATTTATCGATAGGTAACTCAATAACTCAGAATTTGGATTTACACTATGCCAAAGTTGAGTTATTGAGTTTCGGCTGCTGGCACGTGCTTGTGTACATAAATTTTGTTTTATTTAATTTGAATTATATTAACGACCAAGAGTTAATGATGCTCTATGTGGCAGAGCAAGAGACGATAGCGACGCTGCAATGTATGGAGTTGGCGACGATGTCTGCAGCAAATGTGGAGTATTTGGATTAAATTTCCAAGAAACGCATTTGGACATTGCAAATAACCTTGGAATCCATTTTTTAAGGAAAATTTCCGCAGGGAAATTGCTCGGCTACAATTACAAATGTGTTGAATTTTGGCTATATGTATATGCACATTACATACATACATATGTACAAAAATTAAAATTTTTTAAATTGGCAATTGTTTATAATAATTTAATTTATATTAATTTATAATAATTCAATTTAGCGTTTGGCTAAGTTTTTCCGACCGAATTTTAGAAATCGACCACATTGTTTATATGGTTTTTAATAATAAAATTGGTTTAAAGTATTGGTTTTAACAATTGTATGTATCTTTTTCCCCAGCCATATCGTTTATGCGCCAAAATTTAATTTTGAGCTGCCAATTTTTGTTGTAACTAGTGGTGATAATTCCACGACAGGCAGATCAGGGTTGAAATATTCGGAAAATCGGACAAACTCAACTAAACGCAACCCAAACTCAACTTTTTTGCCACCTCTAGGTCCCCTATGCTTCCCCATGTAAAGGAAACTCGAGTTTTGCCCGAAACTCAATAACTCAACCGTAGTGTAAATATGCTATAAGCCAATCATAACTCAGCGGATATATTTGTGGCCCAAGAAATCTGTATTCGGTCTTGAAATTTGCATTGCTTTTTTAACGGTTTCATACGAATATCAACCCTGATTCTGTTTTTTAGCACTTTCCGCATCTGAGTACTAGGCTTTATCCCATATAAACTCGAGTTTGGCCTGAAACTCATTATATGCTATTGACATAAGTAATTGCTATTAGCATAACATACAAGATTCATTTCAATTAATAACTCGACTGAGAAAAAATGTAATTGTAACAGAAAATGTTCATTCTTCCATCACTAAGCGATGATTCCGGTTAACGAACACACACATAACACACACATGCTCTCGTTGCTCTGGCACCTGTTCGCGCGCATTCAAAAGTAGTGTTCAAAAATATTTTATTTGCCTGAATTACAGGTTTTATTTCACATATAACAAATGGTGGCTTACGTTCTCCGTGATAACATTGAACAGAAAAAAGACAATGCAAATTCACGTTAGCTATACACAGACACATAACAAATGGGCACAATTGGTGTTCCTCTGAGTTCTGAGGATTCGATCATATGTCGACATTGTCCAGGACATTGTCGATGAGGCCGACAACCTTCTGGCGAAAGCGCCGATTCTGCTTGCCGCTCATCTCCTTCAGGTAGGGGTGCAGGCTAATCAAAAAGGAGTAGTCCGCATCGGGTCCTGTTATCGCTAATGCGCCTAAGCCTGTTGCTGGGGGCGGTGTGGGCATGGCCGGTGCCGGGGTGGCCACCGGTGGTGGTTGTGGCGGTGGCGTCGACAGTTTTTGGTGGGCTAGTAGCCCGCTGTTGTTGCTATTATTGTGGCTACTACCTTTAAACCAGTGAGCCATCTCCGTCCAGTTGTCCATGTTGTGGTGCCCCAAGGCGGCAGCCATTGTGGCCGGGAGCGTTACCAACGACTGGTGGGCAACAATTTTGTCGCCCTGTTGTTGGATTTGTGACTGGGTGTGCGGATGCTGCTGTTTCTCCACTTTGATCGACTGCAATCGCAGAGGCAAGCACGATGTGGGCGAGTGCGTGGCATGGTCCTTGTATTCCTCCTCCGAAACCTGAACATCAAGCGGCAGGTGACTCACACCCTCAGGCTCACCCTCGCTTTCGCCGCTCTCTTTGGTCTCCTCATCCTCCGTCACCTGCCCCACCATCCGCAGGTGACCCACTCCGGGCAGAAAGGTGGTCGCCGTCGATGTGCTGGGCTTGCGCAGCACCATCCCCGCTGTGGCCGGGCCTGCCGCCACTGCCACTTGCTTGTGCCCTGAACGCGACTTTGTGTAAGGTATTAGAAATTGCAGGTACTTGGACAGGTAGTATTTGCGCTTGCCGCGTCCCGTCTGAGTGCGGGCCAGCTTCAGGGAGCGCAGGAAGCTGCTCCGAATGGTGCGCCAGCGCTCGCGGCAGTTGCGTACTGCGAGAAAGAGATGAATAGAAATAACATAAGCAAAAGAACTGTTACTACTTGCACTCCCAGAGGCTATTGATCAGCGCTGGCTGTTGTGCTGCAGGGTATGCGATGTGTGCAGCAATTGCTGAAAACCCAATTGTCGGCGGACCTCGAGGCAAAGCAACAACTAATTGCATGCAAACGCTGTGCGACACAGTGACACACCAACACAGACACACAAGCTGCATTGAAATCGCAACGCACTCACACAGAGGCAGCAAAAAGCTTGCATCACACACACACACACACGCGGACATACACCAGCAAGAGGCAAATGAGCACGCAATTGGATCCAACAAACAAACGCAAAAATGAAAATGAAATTGGATTATAGTTAAAATGCATGATCAGCAATAATCAGGTGGTGGTGGCCTGTACCAGTGTCCTTGATATCGTTGGCCACATGCTGCCAAGCGCGCTGCACCTCCTCCTTCTTGCTGTAGCCGGGATGCGTGTAGTTCCACAGACAGGCCTGGCTCTCCACGAGCTGAACGAATTTTACATTGAATACGGGATCGTCCTTGCGGGCCATTCTACAGCTTTACAACACTGTCGTGGCACCGTTATCTCTCGCGGGCAGGCACATCACACCCACGCACGCACAGCTGCACAGTTGGGCCACAGTTGGAGTACAGTGGAACGCACAGTATAACGGCCAGAGATTCGCGCGCGCCAAATTGCAATATCCGCGACAATCGGCAAAATGGTGGGCAAAGGAGCAACGAATAAGGCGAGGCGACAACTGGTCGCACCGAAAGCGCAACGAAAACTGAGCGTGAAATGCTGATTGGGAGGGGGGGCACAAAAGCTGCAGTGCACACATTTTATGCTGTGTGTTTTTGCAAAAGCAACAATGAGCCAACAGCTGCAATGCAATAAAAATTGTATAAGCGCTGCGGAGGGGGGAAGTGGGACGGGGTCTCTGTAGTGGCAAAAATCAAACGCAGCAACGGGCGCCAGTTGCAACGTTGTGTGTGTAACGTGAATAACGTGGAACGTGGGCAGTGGTGTTGGTGGTGTTCACGAAAAGCGATAAAAGCTCCGGCGATGACGTCACAGGCTGCATTTGTTGCATGCTATGTAAACAAAGAAAAGGAAAAATACATATATGTAGATAACTTTAATCATCATTGATGCGCCGTTATGTGCCGGTGCCGTCTTTTGCACTGCGTGCTCTCAGTGCATCAAAAATGCACTAGAACTTATTTCTTGGGCCGATCGATATATCGCAATAAGTTTTTGGTATTCAAACGTCATAAAATACGTACAAAATCTGTAAAATGCTACTGTTTACGTTGGCGGTTAGAAGGACAAAAGTTTATTCAACTCAATTTGTATGTTAACGAATTTTTTGTCTTGCGATCCAGCTGCACTTTCTATCGATGTATCGATAAGTAAGTGGCTGCTGTGCCTTCCAACACTGCTGTGGCACCGCATATGTAACGCAAGTTTTGTTATTTTTCATTTTAAATTGTATAAAAACCATGGCTGCTAGTACGAAACTCTTGCTGGGCAGTGGTATCTGCCAAAAACTGGGTCAGGCGAGGGTGAGTGCTTGCCATCCCGATGATTCCCAAGAAATCGTTACCATTCACCTCTTCTCTAGCTCACACGTTCCCTGCACACGCACCATGCACGACTATCCAGTTTCCGCTCGTCCAAGGAGGTTGAGACCCTGGAACAGTACCACGAGGTGGAGCCCATCGAGAACGCTGCTGCCTGGAAGTTTGTGGAACGCCTGCTGCCGCCCCCTACTGTGCCCCGACCGGTGACCAAGACGGATTACCCATCCGGGTGGCAGCCACAGAAGTCGGACGGCTCAAACAGCGGCTATTTTGTGACCCGCACCAAGAATCACATGGTGCCCGTATACCTGCACACCCGTTTCCGTGGCCAACGCCGTATCACGGTGGTGCGTCGCGTCCAGGGTGACATTTGGGCCCTGGAGAAGGATCTGCGTTCCGTGGTGGAGCAGGCCCGCAGTGGCAAACTCTGCGCCTCTCGAGTCAACGAACTCAGCGGACAGATACACATCCACGGCGACTATGTGGATATCTTGCGTGAGCACCTTAAGGCCAAGGGCTTTTGATTAAACTATATTTTGTTTGAAATAATATAGAAATAAACCAATACTTGTTGATATGGAAGGTTGTTCGAAGGTGTTGTAATGCAAGTGCTTTCTGTTGAGAATACATGGGGTCGTAGGAGCTATTCATTTTTCCCTTTATGAATCGAAAGTCGTTTCGACATTAAGAAGATCTGCAGTACCATACACACAATAATTGCAGTTAATTTATTTGCTTAAACGTTTAGCATAAATTACATCAAGGGTTCGGCTTGGTTGCAGTGGAAATTTACATTGAGAGTGCGAACTTTGCCTTAAACTACATCTAGCTATTTAGGAGATGATGTGGGGACACGTGCTGTGACTGGTGACTTAGCACGTGGAACGACACGACTCCAGTCTAGCGTCTCCCGTCATGGATCACCGTAGTGGGAGAAGGCGGAATAACGGGTTGAGGAGAGGGGCGGTGTAGATGGGGGAGTCGATAGGGAGAAGCTCTGTTGTTGCTTCTGCCGTTGCAGCTGCTGCTGCCTCTGCCACCGTCAGGTACGCATGGGGGCGCAAGCAGCAGTCCCCCACCGCTATCCACTGGCACCAGCCATTGCCGGGACACCGCTACTGATAGCTGAGAGACCCATGCCAACAGTGGATCCACCTCCCAGTACGTTCGTCCCCGACGTGGGTGTGACCGGGCCCGTGGAAGTGGTGGTGGAGGTGCGCTTGAGCGCCTTCCTGATGATGGTCCAGTCCTCCATGATGTCCTCTTCGCGCAGCATATAGACTACATAGGGACCTGTGACAGTGACGGCCTTCTTGCGACCTGGTCCCCGCACCTTGCTCTGTCGCTTGTCCGTGCCCCAGTCGGCCCAGGAGATGTCCACATTATGGCGATCCTCTTCCAGGCGGCGTATCCGCTCTAGAAGCTCCTCTCGCAGGTTGTCTCCCGCCATGTGCTTCTCGCTCTACATCGGAATAGGAGATATTTAGATAGAGGAACTTTTGGCGGGAAAATAGGGTATCGATGTACCTCCAAGTGCTGGACGCATGCCTGCTCCTCGGACAGGAACTTGTGTTCGATATTCTGCAGACGAAATCTTCGGAGCACATCGGCAACCTCGATACGTGTTCGGTAGACCTTGTCGAGGTCCCTCTGGGGATGCACAAACTCTTCGGAACGGCCGGAACGGACTTCGGCCAGTTGGCTCTCGATCCAGGTGATGCGCTCAAAGTAATATTGCTCGCGTAGCGTGTTGAACTGCCGCTCTAGACTTACTGTGGATGGCGAATGAGAAGACGGTGTTAGCAGGGAATGATAGAGGATATGGATGGGCGCTACTGAGGGACATGATTCTTACGCATATCCTCAATGTGTTCGGCTCGGATGCGCTCAATATCACTGGAATCCATCTCGGAGGAGTCATCGGAGTCGATTTCGTTGTTCTCCTCTTCGTCGGAGGAGTCACGGCCCTGGCTGGAGTTCGAACGCTCCGACTCTGCCCCAGAGACGTCCCCTTCTCCGTCGGAATCACCATTTTTCACTGGCATTTTCCTGTTTGTGCAGAGTGCCTAGGGAGTGCGATCAGAACTTGCACTCGGAACGGGCACTATTAGGGATTTTCCACTGGAATACTAAATCTAGTAAACAATTTCGTCAAATCTGATGGAAACTTCTGCGATTATTGTGCAGAAGCAAAAAAGTGTTGGACAACTTTGCGTTATGGCGTCAGTGTTGTGCAGAATCATAATTCTATCTCAGTGATGGCACCAATTATTGTGATAAAATGCTAAAAGTGCTACGTGACCAGCGGAAAACAGCTAATGAGCTACATTTCGAGTACGGAGTACGGGAGAAAAGTACGGAGTACGAGAGATTAAAAAATATAAATTCAAGTTTATAATAACAAGCTATTTTTCTAGTTTCTTAACATACCCTATTATATATATATTTAGTTTTTTGTTATATATTTCTGGGGACGTATGTTTTTGTTTTGTTTTTGGTTGGTATACTGTAACTGCAGATTTCAGGCCCACATAACCCACATAAAATATAACTCCTAATATGATTCCAGCCAAATTATCATCACTGAGTGACTAATAATAAGCAGCTGATAGGGCTGCCGTGGATTGCCAACTGGCGAAAATTATCGATACATGGGACAGATAGCCTTTGACAAACGCGCAGTGGAAAATACGTGTAATATTTACAAAAACCTAGGTTTCGTAGTGCATCCAGCGATATGGAGACACCGACTGCAGACGATTTGCTACAGTTTCGCGACTATAGCACCACAAGCGCAACTAACAGCGGCACACCAGCACAGATCAATGTGAATTCGCCAACACATGCATCAGGAGGCGGGGGAGGTGGCATTGGTAGTGGATTCGTTGGAACTGGCAGCAGTAGCAGTACACAACGTCAACGCGGTGATCCTCTGGCCGATCTTATCTACGACATGAGCACTTCCGCACAGGTCATAGCTGGCGGTGGAGCCACCAGTGCCCAGAACGCCCCCCTCGATGGATCTGGGGGTGCTGGTGGTGGCGGTGGCTCTGGCGCACGCCTCTCCTTCCTGACCATAGAGTACTATCAGCAGTTCTTCAACGTGGACACATACATGGTGCTGGAGCGTATTGCCAACTCGATGATACCCAAGAGGGCGGCTGGCAATTATCTACGCATGAACATTGGCGAGAATCCCGACCTCTATGGTCCCTTCTGGATCACTGTCACGCTGGTGAGTCTCGCAGCAGCCACGTGAACCGAGTCAGATGACCATGCTATATGAAACCATATTTGTTTAACCCGCAGATCTTCTCGATTGCCATCAGCGGCAACATAGCCAGCTATTTACATCATGCCAGCGATGGGTACCGCTGGCACTACAACTTCCACCTGGTCTCGTACGCGGCCACGTGCATCTTCCTTTATGCCAACATCTTGCCGGCCATACTCTGGGCCCTCTTTAAGTACAGCCTGAAGCCTGTCGATGATGCCGATGCCATCGAAACGGATAGCGTAAGTGCTCTATCCCGCTCTAATTCACATTCATACGTGTGCATCCATCTCTTTCTTTCTGGTGATCTCTGTGGCAGGCCACCTACACACCCACCCTGCTATCCCTGATGTGCATCTACGGCTACAGCCTGGCCATCTACATACCTGTCTCCATCCTCTGGGTGATTAATGTAAATGCTTGCCACTTCTCGAGTGGAGGGAATTGTTTTTCAATTGATTCTTTTTGATTGCAGATCTCGCTACTCCAGTGGCTTCTAGTCATCACCGCTGCCCTGCTGTCGGGCACCGTTCTGATTGCTGTGCTGACGCCAGCCCTGCGCAACTCTCAGTTCTCACTGTTCCTCATCATTGGAATCCTCAGTGCTCACGTCGTCTTGGCTGCTGGATTTATGCTCTACTTTTTTCACAATCCCCCCGAATCGCCAGTGGCCATGCCTATGCCCACAGCTGCCCCGGCTCCTTCTGTCCTCAAGGCCGTCACCCAGGCTGCAAAGGACGGGCTTCCGGGTAAACAGACCCGTTAAGATCCCTTCCACGAAATCAAAAAGTCGTCAACTTATGACATTGTTGTAAACTAAGTTGTCTGCCATATTGGACGTTGTACTAGTTGAAATATCTGGATCAGGCCCGACTACTCTAGCTCTAACCCCAGGCATGAGTTTCAGGATTCATTGAGAATTTTCTCCAATCCTTGATTATCATTCCATGATGGACAGGCAGCATATGGGTCTTAACGACTTTCGTTTTGGGATCTGTATTGACTTTAACATTTGGCGACTATATATTTATAATAAATTAGAGATATTTAGAAGTATGCATGTGTATGTGTAATACCAAAAAAAATATTCAAAGAAGTTTTTTATAAGATTTTGCGGAGATCAACAAATTGGATATATCTTGACGCTTCAAAATTGCTTAGAAAATTGTAAATATAATCAAAGTACTTAAAAGGAGAGTCGTTAAACAATTCGCCAGGGATGCGGTCCCCATCCATTTCTTGAAACTGCTCGGCTTAGATACCAAAGATCGATGGCTCCAATTTTAGCAAGAAACAGCATTCCGGTTGAAATGGGATTTATCCACAATAAAGAAGTTATCTCATATAAAAGTTGGATAATGATACGGTATAAGGTGGTATAAGGAGAAGGTGTTATTGTGGAATTGATCTGACCCTTTTAATTCTTTAAATTCAGATATTTAAAACAGATATTTGAAATATTCTCAAAGAAAATTAATTTAGTTTAAGGGATAATAGTGCTAAATAGATATGTATGTGTGATTAATAGGAATACAATATTAAAATTAGTAGCGTTAGTCTCGTATAGGCCCTTAAACGCTTCAGCATGTCGTAGGAGGTGTCGCCGCCATTCCTGCGCTGCTTTCATATTGTTCCTGTGCACTTACATTTCTTTAAGGAAGTTTTTTCACATACCACTTCCAAAGTTTCCCAAGCCATCACAAGATCCATATTAAGACTGCGAATGCCCCATAAAGGGGAAGAGGACGAATTTAAAGCGGATGGTTCGCTTTGGCTGTAGGTGGGTTTTGGGTGGATTGGGTGGTTGCACGGTTGGCTGGATGAATGAATTTTTGGTCATGCGTTTTTTGGTGGTAGTGTCGACACACACACACATACATGCATATGTACATGTATCCTTGTATGTACTATATTTACATAGATATGTATGTATGTACATTGAACGAGCATTTTGGATGCCTGGGGCGCTTCTTGCTTGCTGTTGTTTCCTTTCCCAGTCTCTGGGTCTCTCTTGCGTTGTTTTTTCGAGCATGCTTTTACTGAATTTCATGGGCATGGATTATTTATTCGAGCAATGCGAGAATTATTTGTATAGGGCCATCCGATGTCAGGCATGCTGTCACAGGGTGATTTCTTTGGTAAGTATTTCAGCAAATGACTGATGGTCAAGGAATGAAAGAGGTCAAAAGCTTGAGCTTCGGAAAGATTCAATGATCTATCCATGTATATACATATACATATGTATACTGTATGTATATTGATCCGTACCCAACCAAGGATGGTATTTTTGTTACGGGTGCCACACTTTCAACCACTTAAACTTGCCGTTGTCTGATGTGATAGATCACCCTGTACATTCCGATTGTCATGTGCTCCACGCACATATGTATGTATGTACATACATAGGACTGTTTTATACAATAGGACAATCTATATACAGTGGTGCTCATAGACTTAAGCCAAAAAACTTCAACCAAGAATTTAAATGTATCTATGTATATCTGCATATAGACTGCACACACACATTTATAGAGAGAACATTTCTCAATTTCGAATGCAAATATTCCCATAACGCATCGTTTGATTTGTTCTTTTATACAGGATATACATACATATATGCCTTATATGCGTACCCCCACCCACTTCCACTCACACAGTCACAACCACACCCGCTCCTACACCCAAACCCACACCCACAGTGCGAATCAGATTGGTATAAAGGGGGAAGTGAGAACGATAGAGAGAAATTTTGCTTTCGCTGATTTTCTCTACAAAAGCTGCACATCTGCAGTCCTCTCGCTGTGGGAGTATGTGCGTGTTATGTATAAACATATACATACATATGTATGTAAATCTCCATGGATGTGTGTGTGTGTCTGGGTCTGTATGTATTTGGTGGAGCCCTACTGCATAGTTTGCATATTACGGGGCGTATACATCATGTCAGCATCAGGACAACAAATATACATATGTACATACATATGTATGTATTTACACCTGAATTTCGGGGGTTGCAAATGTCTGAAATACTCGAATACTTGGAAAATTAAAAGAAACATATAAATGCGTGCATACAGGGCTTAACATACATAACTATAAGTCTAGTCTTGTTCAAAACTAGAACAAGTTTTTGTTAGGAATAATTCCGATTTCCCACAATTTTCATTCAAAATGAAACAATTTTTATTAATTCTTTGCTTTCAATGTTTTCGTCAAGTGATCGATAAACTATGATTTCGCATGATCAGGTTCGATAATTCTATATTTTGGATGGAAATGTTGTATATTTGTAGCCTGTTACGACAGGACAGCGCGTCCTGCCGGAGACGCAGTTTGTTTTGAATAGGATGAGCACAGGGGCCCAGTGGTGGCAAAAGGATGCGTCCTTTTGAAACGTATTCGCAATATACGATTTTAAGCTTTAACATTGTAATTGTAATTTAAACTAATTTTATCATTAGATAAGACATTTTGGTGAGCCCCTGAGGCCATAAACACATTGCAGGATACATGGGAGGGAACATAGTGCGAGGGAGAACTCCAACCAACACTACAAAGGACTGGCCGAAAATAATCAATAAATATGAGCATTAAGACTCTTCCGTCCAGTTTCCTCTTGTTTAGCATAATTTGATTGATTCCATAATTAGCTCTTCCTTTCAAGGTATACTAAACAAGGTAGCCGCATAGAGAGCAGCAAAGAAGGTATTCTTAAGAGTCAAAATGACAGAAGAGAGAGAAAGAGAGAGAGACTCACAAATGCGTTGTGAGAAAGAGTCTCAAAGGAGTAATGCGTTTGCAAATAATGAGTATAACAGACAAAATTATAAATTGCAAATAATGTTTATTTTATTTCTTTTATAATAAAATTTTTAACAATTTTTTTCGGAGAGAACATGGAAAAATCGTCCGCGGAGATGCTTCGCTCGCAACTGTTCACAACAGACTGAATCGAAAGAAGCAAAACAAGAGAGCGAGCGAGCCAATAATGCTACCTTGTTTAGTATACCTTGCTTCCTTTCACACAATAACCAGCGACAGCCAGTGTAAGTGCCTCTCTGCGTCATTGCGTCTATTTCGATACCGATTGCAAGCCGCGGCAAAAAGGCTATTTATAAAATATGCATCGATAACTGGCTTATAGTTTCGATTTCCAGATGGGATAATCGATTCTTTGTATTTGCCTATCATTTTATGTGCAGATTGGGTGTATCTGCACATATTTGTGTATATATGTATGTATACTCCCATGTACATATGTACATATATCCACATACCCAATCGATTCGATGCGGGGAGGAATATAGATCAACTGATTTGTCAGTCAGCTGATTAGCATTTAAGTGAGTGAAGGAGAGCCTGCGAAGAATGGACTGGGTACCGGAAACGGAATTCACTCGATGGCTGTTAAAAGTTCTGTGGCTTTTTTCTCTTTTTCCCGCTCTTTTTGGGGGAATGGAATTAGCCGATGTTCAGCGACTTGTGTGATTCCTTTTAGTCGCCTCTTAAAGCAATTACATTACCCCCAGCCCAGCCAAGCCTCCTTGCAACCCTTTGAGCCACTCCTGTTCTCACATATGTATGTATTTGTTTTTTAACCCCTTCGAGGCGTTCTCGTAATGCATTTGAAGCGTTAAAACGCCTCTTGAGTGAGGATGTTTGTTCTTGGTAAGGAGCTGCATGAGGGCCCCGCATTGGAATGATGGCTGATGGAGTGGTCTGGATACTGGCAGGTCCTGCGGCTCTGCCTGGGGCAAAGTGCATATGCTAATTGACCTGGTCACGGCTGAGCAAGCACCTGTTGAAGGTCGATGTCACGCCCATTCAAAGACATAGTTTGACTCGCGCTGCGGTCTGTCATACGATACGATCCATTCTGGGGGCTACTCAATTGATTCCCATCCGAAAAGAAACGATTACTTTAAGTATTCTGAAAATGTGTGTAAGAAAGCAAAAAGGATTTTATTTATCTTTGAATTAATCAAAGCAAACAAATTGAGTGCTATTTGATATGATTATTTATTCCTATGTTTTCTTAACTCTACATTGACTGAGTTCGAAGCAGGGAAAAGTAATGGTTTACAAAAATCAAAGTTGGAAACTGGGACCTAAACAGGCCATTCAGGATATAGTTTTATAACACTATTTTTTCAAACCAATTGTTGTACAATTATTATTATTATGCCCGGTACTCGAAGAGTATATGAGATTTGTGGTGATAGTGGATGTGTGTAACACCCAGAAGGAAGCGTTTTCGAACGTTTCAATCTAAAAAGCTATAGCTAATTAAACCCAAAAATGATTTGATTTAATCTGTTTTTGGCTATCACCGGCTGGGTGGGGCTTTTTAATTAAACTTTGCCTCCGATAACAGATTAGTACTCTTATCGGGGGTGGTTTGGCCTATTTTTTTGCGCCATTTTACTGCTCCGTGTGACTTATTATGCATTTCACGGCTTGAGGCTATCGCGTAACCACACACGCGCAGCGGGATCTGCGGTGCAGCTCTTGTCACGCAACCTACCCACGCGCACCTATCCGCCCCCAGCCTGCACTCAATTACATAGGCTCTAATGTTGACTCGACTCGGGATAACTTGACATAACTTTTTGCGTACGACTCGTGCGACTGAATACGTGACTGGATGGTGCAAGTGCCATCGTGCCACAGCCACAGCCCCTGTTCTGCCATGCCGTGCTTGCCATCCTCTTCCTGAGAAATGGCTTTAAGGAAAACAAGCATCGGCTCTTAAAGTTTTCCAATTTGCCGTCGATGTGGATGTGGACGTGGATGTCTGTATCGGTGACTTCGGATACGTGGGCAATGTCCTGTGCTTTCGGGGTATATGCACCGCGCCCATCTTGACACAATTTCGGATGGTGCGGCCCAAGCAACCGAAATGGGAGCCCATTTTCCCAACTCTGGCCAACTCTACACGGGGGGCTACACTGTGGGCTGCTGCCAAGTCTCCACGGAGCAGCCAGCGCCCCTAAGCCGCTGGGAGCTTTGAAGGCGCGTCAGAGCTTTCGTCACTGCGGCCTTGCGCAACTGCATCCGCATCCCCTGGTCAAGAGTATCCCACTCGTATCCCACTCGTTTATCTTCCTATATAGCGCAGCACTGCAGGCGGGCATTATGTACCCAGTTCAGGACTTCGCTTGGATAATGCAAAATTTGTATGCGGGCAGCACACTGGGATTGGAATAGGGACATGGCATGAGTTCTGTTTTGTTCGGGTGTAGGTTGTTTTGGGTCCGCTCATGCTTGAGTGGTTGCTGTGGGTTGTGCAGGATTGAGCAGGGTTGGGTTGCTGGGTTGCTGGGTTGCTGTATCGCACACATACATAATTGCATTATTTATTTTAATTAATTGAAATGGATGAAATAGAGGCAGCTCTATTGACGTCGCCTCCTGTTGACCCGAATGTTGAGTAAGTTCACTAATTGCAATTGACTCCCAGCCAGCTTTTAGCACGAGGGCTCGCTCTTCCTCTCCCTTCGGATCAGGGAGGGGCCAAGAAGCGCAATGGATGAATGTGCAGGACTCAAGCTTAAGAGCTTGCACCCTTGCACCGGGTATCCTACCTAAGCTGTGCTGCAAATTGATTTTCTAGAACATTGATACGCATCAAGGAGCTCTCATTACCGATAAGCTGCTCGCAGCCAGAACAGAGAGAACATATTAAACATTAAAAAGAAAATAAAAATTCTAAACCACTTTAATTGTGGACCATATGGATATACATTTGTAAAAAACTATTAGTTTGTATAAGTGCTTTAAACACTAAATATTCAGTAACTTTGTTGCATTCCTCTAAAGTGTGGTTATTGGGAGCAGTACGAAATCTCAGATGAGCTTAAATGGGTATTTCTAAGACATATGTATACAGCCAATTACGTGAACAAAATATCAAATGAATTCTGTTCTTAGTAGTGCCAGCTAAGAAACAAAAGTTTTAAGATCAATTTAGAGAATTCATGTGCATAAACTACTAAATACATAATATTTTTAACAATACACTGCTTCTGATATTGAAATTATTCCTAGAGATTCTAAGAATTATGATAATGTTTCGAGCAAACTGCCCTTTAATGGATGTCCAGATACTTTGCACCCGCATCCTGTTTGCAGTCGAGACAAAGAGATTCCAATTAATTTCAAATGCGAATGCACAGAAGTCCTGTGCAAACATTTGCACAAAAATCAAATCGCTTTTGGTTTCTCTTTCGTATTGTGGGTGCTTTTTTCGGGAGTTGGGTGCCGCAGAAGCTACGGAGATTACATGGGGATAAGGCGACATGCTCGTGGCATACATTCTCTTTGATTCTGTTTCTGCCTCTGCCCTTGGCACTCCTATGCCCATGGCCACCCCCTCCGCATTAAGTCCTGTTAATGCATTTCCAAATGATTTCGAACACCGGGTACCGTACCCGTATACCACCCGCCTCCCCCCGCGTCTCATTCGTCCTCATACGAGTATGGCACATAGCTCGTTGGAGAGTTTTCCGCGTGGAGAGTTGTAGCCGAGTCGAACCGAGCCGAAAGCTGTCCCGAAAGCTACTTCGTGCCGGGGCAGCCATTGCCTGTAGGTGCCGTCGCCCGGTTTTCGCACCCTATATATGTATCTTGTGCGCGGGGTCTATGCTGTTTCAGCTAAAGCTAACAGCCAGATTTGATCTTTTTACAGCTCTCTGTGAGTTTTTGAACAATACAAACACAAATAATATAGCAATCACAAATTTCTTTGTCCAACTTTGGCCTGGGAAGCTCTTTTGTCCTAAGGACTTCTTAACGATACTTCGCCAATGGGTATCCATTAGTTGCGATTCGTTTTTGTTCCTTTTTTGGTTGAAAGTCTCAACACGGGATACGTTAACGCCTGCCGCTGCTGCTGTCGCTGCCGCTGTCGCCGCTGATGGCGATGGTATGCCAAAGCCGGCAGTCTACGGGTCCTCTCACTCCGGGTTCAGTAAGAGTCAAGCAGTCTTCGGCGTATCCAGCAAACGCGGTTCTTTTTTAAGCGCGTTTTGTATTATTCTACTCATATAATTTATCATTTGCGTCGCTATATGATTTCCTCCTTGTTTCCGTAGTACACAGGCAACTATTACTACTAACTGAACAGCCAATAGAATCGAAACGAATCGACTCGGCTAGCCAATCCACAGAAATTGCTAAGGAAAGGCAGCACCAACCACAGTCAGAGCTACCACTGAGGAATCGAATCCCTCGGAGATTTAACGAGAACCGGTCATCGGAGGCAGTTGTCCTACCTGCTGTTTGCTGTCAGTCAGTACGTCCTACCGATTGCAGATCAATGTAGTTCCAGTTTCCGCGGGTTTTGGGGAGTTCAATGTTGAAACCAATAGTATTTTTTTTCCAAATTTTTGTACACGTGTTTGAGTGAGTGAGAGAGCGATCATCGTTGGTACCGATAGATACATATAACCAAATATCTGTGTGTGTACGTATGATGTGGGTGTGGCCCATCGACCCAATAACAAGTAACCCCCACTTCAGACATGTATACTTCCCTTAATGCTCTTGGGATGGTCATTGCACTGTGTTTTAAGATCTGATCAGAAATATCTTATGCACTTTTCTCCTCATTTATATTTCCTCTCGTTTCAGACGATTCGGAACGCGCGTCTTAATTCGAAAGTCTGCTGGCAGCAATCGACTTTAAGCCACAATTAATTGAAAAACTCGCTTAGAAAATGAACATGAAATAATAAACAATACAAATTACATGCGATCTTCATCAGACTTTTCCATTGTTCCATTTGTTTGTGTTATTGACTGCGAAAAAGACTAACTTCGTTAAAGAAAAGCAATTCATCCGGAAATAGATTCAACAATAAAATATCTACTTATATATATAATATTAGTAAATAGAGCATAAATGAATAGTTCGAAATAATTATAAAGAATTACTAAGTTTTCGTACATATTTTTTTGGGTAACAGCGCGTCTAGCTAGAAATATATATAAATAGCCTGATAGCAATTGATTTTCATCATCAGTGAGTGTCTAGCCAATCAATCTAAATATATGTATGTAGCATATATTAACCCTATGTACCACAAGGTTTTATACTGAATTTATAGGATTTTGCGAAAGGGCGCAGTGCTCATCGAAAGCTCCCAAAACTACACACAATAAAGGTAAAAAATAACATACAAAAATCAAACGCAAGCGCAACAGCAACACCAAAAAAACAAACAATTAAATAATAAGTTAATAGCAAATGAAAGTTTTTTTAAATACATATATAAAGTTAAACATATTTACATAAAAGAGAAGCAAATAAAAACAATAAAAAAGACTTGAATTTCTTAAAGACATAATTATTTATACAAGATAAAGCGTATAACAACAATATCAACCACAAAACAAAACAAAAAACGGACTTCCAACGATCAAGAAAAACGAAGAAACGAAATATATTTTAGAGCAGAACCTCCCCTCGAAACTAAACTACGATAAAAGAGCACGAAATTCGGTGATCGAAATATTTGCCAAATTAATGAATAAATAAAAACATAAACCTAATCCAACGTCGAGCTACAAGAATTTATACTGAAACAGCTACCCTTTCCCAGGCCAGTCCAGAAGGCGTGAGGGAGTACGAGCAATCAGTACAGGAGAAGGATAGAGCGAGTTCAGCTGTAAAGTGATATTTTATAAAACCAAAAAAATATCAGTTAAGGACAACGACTTATAAGGTTAGTGCATATTGTAGAACAAATTTATCTTAAAGCTTACAATTTCAACCAAACAAAATTGAAAGATATTTTTTGTGTGTGTCTTAAAAAAGTCCATTAAGCATTTCTCTGTCCAATTACAAACTCAATAAATAACAATTTCAGGAAAATATTCCATTAAAATTCTCTATAAACAAAAAGGAATTCAATTAAATGTACATATTTAATGAAAATATCAGGAATTTTCAATTGAAATTTTCCTCTTTTTATTGTCTGGCTGTCTATTTGCTTTCTGCTATCTGCTTCCCCGTGCCGGGCTTTTCCAATCGAGCTGTTCGACTAGCAATTTGTGCATTAATTGTGTTCGTTGATTGCATTGTTGTGGCCCCAATGCAGACCCACCCATAGTCGCAGAGCAATACCCACAAGCAATCTACTCTGTCCCTATAGCTCCTGCCATTCAGATTTCCTTCCCATTGCATTGTCTGCTGAATGATGGCGGCAGTGCCTGCCTGCCACTCCCTTTCCCACTCGCCCACAATCCAATGCAAATTGTGCCCCTCCTACACTCTCCTGTGCAACGATTTCACAGCAATTTCATCGATTTTTAAATTGGCACAAATTAATCAAGAATATCCATTTTGAGAACAACGAAATATGAATCCCTCGCCAGTTGTCTATGAAATGATATAATCAAATCAAATCAAATCACTGGCTATCACATATTAGAATTGCATATTTAATGGCGCCATCTTGTCTGAAAATTGATAGTAAAACCACAAGTCAAGTTGGTAGGAGTTTATACAAACGAAAAGAGTGGGAACATACTTGTAGCTTATAAAACCATGACTTCCATTCTTACACACAATTAAACGATGAAAGTTTAAGGAAACAATAAAGATTTAGCTTATGAAGTAATTTATGCATCAAACAAACTGTGAATGCAGTGATGGAATATTTTTTTTGCTATTTTATTTTACTTAAACTATAATTTAATATTAGTTATAATTACATTGGCTTTCTTTATATTTTAGGAGTTTGATAGCTAGGGTTATACTCGTATGTACATTTTAGTGCATTTTTCTTATTTAATATTTGATGGGTATTGAAGTTTGAGTCTACGTGTGATTTGAGGGTGCAGTAGTCCTCTAGCTGCTTCGTTTGGATTATTGGGAAGCCTGTCTTTATATCGACTGCTGTGGTGGTTAATTTGATCCCCAATTTTAGGAATGTTGAGATCTCTTTCAACCATTGTGGTCCGAACCACCCACGGGGCATCTGTAATCTCCCATAGAGCCTTCGTTTGCATGATTCTAATTTTTATACCCGGTACTCGAAGAGTTTAGAGTTACATATGTATATTAGATTTGTGGTGATAACGGACCGACCCCATTAAGTATATATAATTTTGATCAGCATCAATAGCCGGGTCGATATAGTCATGTCTGTCTGTCTGTCCGTCCGTCCGTCTGTCCGTCCGTCCGTCTGTCCGTCTTCATTAGCGCCTAGATCTCAGAGACTACAAAAGCTGGAGCAACCAAGTCTTGTATCCAGTCTCCTGTGTTATCAAACTATTACAAGTGTATTTCAAAATTTCGCCCCGCCCCCTCCTGCCCACACAAAAAACGAAAATCTGTGGCATGCACACTTTTAAAGATACGAGAAAACTAAAAACCCAGAATCATAGAGAATTATCATAGTTATCAGAGTGTTGAATCTGGATCAGATCGGATCATTATTATAGCTACAATGAAGAAAACCATTTCGAAAGTCATCGTTCCCTCTCGCTCTCTCTCACACGCAAACCCGTCTGCTTTGCCTATTCGTCCAAATGAGCGCCTAGTTCTCAGAGGCTATAAGTCCTAGAGCAACCAAACTTTCTATCAAAGCTCCTGTGATATCACTTCAGTACAAGTGTATTTCAAAATTTTGACACGCCCCTTTCCGCCCCCACAAAGGACGAAAATCTGTGGAATCCACTATTTTTAAGATACGAGAAAACCAAAAATGCAGAATCATGGAAAATAGCCAAATCTATCAGATTGCCGAATCTGGATCAGGTCGGATCATTATTATGGACAGAAGGAACAAATCAAATTTCAGTGGCTACGCAAGGCCTGCAAAGCTTACTCATTCCCTCTCTCTCTCGCACACATAGTTACACGTCTCGAATATGTAGTTATACATGTCATGTAGAAATGTAGAAGCTGATGTAAAAAGTATATGTAAGCAAAAATGGAAACAGATATCTTTTAATATATAAAAATCTAGCATAGGATTCGACATAATTTTTTGAAATTTAATTCGTCCCTTTTGCGAACATATAATAAAATAAATAAATTGTAAGATCACATATGTATGTATATTCTGACTGAGTACCGGGTATAAAGTAGAATGGCGTATGTCCATATGGCAGTCTTATAAAGTAAGACATTGTTACCTGGGGGACATTGTTACCTGAATTGATGAGCCAATGTAACTTTTGAAGTTTGCTCTGGCATTCGATAACTGTAGCTCTGATGTGTGGGCCTCAAGTCAGGCTTCTATCGAAGTGGACTCCGAGGTAGCGAGGCTTCTGTTATTGTCAACGAAAGTCAAAAGATTTTGATCTTTAAAATATCATTTACAAAAGATTTAAGCTATTATTCTAGAAACGGGTATTTCTAAGTCAAAAGATCATTCCTCAGCCCTACATAGGTACATACATACATATGTGCATACATATATCTTTACCAAATTTGTCTTCAGCGGTCTTGAATGGCGCGTTAAATAAAGATACATATATACTCGTAATTAATAGGAAGTACTTTAATGATAAGTTGGAGTGGTTCATAGATCGTATAGCCTTATTATTATTTCTATTATGCCCATGGAAAAGTACAATAGCATATATCCTAGCAGGGAAAAATTATCATGAAAGCTGTGATTGGTTCATTTTCAATCATTTGATCTATGTATCACGGTATGGTATGGTATAACACACACATAATATCGATTAAAGCGCTAAGGCGGGCAACGGAGTTGGGCGAGAGACAGTGGAAGAACGATTGAAATGCAATTTTTACTCATTTCAGTTGTATATGTACATATATACCTACAATATGTACATACATATGTACATATATTCAAATAAACGTTCCAGCGGAGCGTTCCACCGCTAATGTTTAACCGTCGAATAAAAAAAATCACTTATTAAAATGCAACATTTGCGAAAAATGTTCAGAATTCGATGCCAACCAGACTGACAAACAAAGTGAAAGAGACAAACGTGCAGCCAGCGAAAGCGAGAGGCATAGAAGCAAACAGACAGATAGACATACAGACAGACATGATGGAGTGAGAGAGCAGACCTGCAGGGTGGGGGACAGAGCCGGGGCCGGAGCCAGAGCCAGAGCCAGATTATTATGCAATCACCCGCAGCAACTACGACAAGTACTGGCACATGCATGTATGCAATATCTATATGCTATACATAATATATCGTATATACTCGTATAATTGAAAATGCATCCACACTCACTCTCGCCTCTGCCGTCTGTTGTCTCTTTCTTTATCTGGCTCTTGCACAATCTATAGCTTTCTTTCTCTCTCTCTCTATTTTTCGGAATAGCATTTTCTGTCAGAACTTTCGGCAGAGTGCTTCAAGTTTTCGCCTCGAAAAGATAGGGCTGCTCATCAGCCACCACCACCACCACCATCGGGTACACAGTCCAGAGGCATCACCAGCACGTTTAATCGGCTGACTCAAACCGTACGGCTGAGCCATGATATCATATGCGACTAGATCTCTACTGTTCCGTAAACTTTGAACTTTAAACTGTTCAGTATAATTATAAATATATATGTAGTTGTTGTACTCTAAAGAATCTTATCTAGGAACGACTTATATATATTTATCTAACACCATTCTGCATGATTGGATTTTCATAAATTCTGTAAGGGATTTTATTATCAATAGTTGTTTCAGTGGCTCCAGCTTGGTAGTCTCCTGAGTGTGTTTGGCATAGAGCATTTTTTTTGCATCCTCCAATATTTTTCACTTACTACTTGGAAGATTCGATTCTTCCTTGGAATAGCGTAATCGTAAATATTTCTATTTCAAAACACGCAGCAATTCATTTCAGATTGAAGTGATTTTCAAAAAATGTTTTTAACCAAATGAAGCGTGTCTAACAGTTTACAGCCCGATGATACTTCTTCGTATTAATTTAATCTTACAAAGGAACTGATTACTCTCTGAACTTACAAAGCATCCTTTGGATTGAGTGCAGCTGCATAGCAACAGATTCAGAGATTTAACGTTAGTTCAGCCATCTCTCCATCTGATGGAAAATACCGCACAATGTCGCAGAGACCCATGGGATTTTCATTCAGCGTTCGTTTTCATACTTGGCCGCATTTTGGCAGCTGGAGGGAGGGTGGAAATCTTGAGACGACGACTTTTTCTTTCAGTTTCCATCTTTCGCTTTCCGTGCCGTTTGCTTTTGCGGATTCTGCAAATTAAAACGCGTTTCCAGGGCCACACCCAGTCCCCATTCGGGGGAGCGCTTCGCTTTTCTATGCCTGAGAAGTGGAATTCTATTAGGAAATTTTTGCCTTGAAACGCATTTGGCGCATAGAGGCATCGGAGGAGAGCTGGGGCGAGCCGAGCAAGCAAAATTAAGGCTTTCAGCACGAGAAATTTAATTTCCCAAAGAGTTATTCTCCGGCTTTTCTACTTTGACGATGAGTTTGCCCCTTCCCCTGACATCCCTTACTTTTTCCTCCTGCTGTTTCCGGCCTTTACCGTCTGGAATTTTCTTTCCATCCAGAGCCCATGCTCAAGGGCTTACCTCTCGTCAAGTGGTTTCCCTCTAATCGATTCGAATGCACTTTCCTAGCCAAATAAAGTTTGCAACTTGCAAAGAAAGGATGATTCCTTATAGGATCCTGCCTTATAGACTAAGCTGGGGCTCTAAAAGCTTTTGTCTCCCGTTGAATGGGAAATATTTTGGTGAATTATTGGCTAATTCTCAATGCCATTTGAATGGGGATTGATGGAAACAAACGCACACACTTGTTCGGTAATTAAGTTGTGTGTTTGGGTATGGGATTGGGTCTTTGTTTGGGCCTTGGGTTGTGCGTTGGGTCTGGCTTCTGGGTTTTGGGCTCTTAGTTCTGGGAGAGTAATTTGATTTGCTGTTGTTCCACGGGCCGAATGGGCCATGTCCTTTGCACTGACCACATTTGGCCCAGTAAAAAGTTAAAGGAAATTACAGAAAAATATCTTTTCCTATTCAAAGGCATACACAGAAGGAGCGAGCGAGAGGGGGAGACACAGAGACACACCCAGGCATTGTGAGAGTAAATGATTAAGAAAGAGAGAAAGAGAGAGACAGAGAGATAGGTGGGGGGTGGGGAGAAAGTTATCTCGGCTATTGCATTTTGGCAAATTGGAGGCTTCCCTTTGAAGTTTTGAGCCGGATGCCGCAATCGGCATCGGTAAAATCAATATGACGCATGCGCTGCGCTTTCGTCGTTGTAGCTCCCACTCCCTCCCCCAATTTTCCCACACAAAAAGTATTGAAATTGGCCAGAAAAGTCTGAGATAAGCGTAGTGCATTCTCGGTAAATGGCACAGATTAAATATGTACAAAGCATACACACATACATGTGTATTTACAGATGTATGTATGTACAATTAATTCCCCAGGAGGTGCTACTTGATTAAGTAGCTCTAAGGCCAGTGCTGGATAATTGCTACTAACTTTGCTAGAGATCCTTCTAAAAGGAGGAACCGAAGGATGTCTAATTGTAGAGTTTAAATAAGGATATATTTTGTATTGATATACCATTGAAATCAGCGTACAATGGGGAATTTTTCCACTTATAGTGGCCAAAAACCACTTTCCAAAAGTCGTTAAAATGAAATATTTTTAACCGGCATATGTATATCAGAATAGCAATGGTCTTCAATGTTACGAAATTAAAACTTTAACAGAGCGAACCACTGTTAAGGTAACAGCTGTCACAATCAGCTGTTTGCAGGCGAGAAAAAAGGTTTTTTGGCCCCGAGTAATTATACCAGGTACTCGAAGAGTATAGGGGTATATTAAGTGGTGATAACGGATGTGTGTTTTCTCGTATCTTCAAAATTGTGTATGCCAAAGACTTTCGTCCTTTGTGCGGGTGGAAGGGGGAAGGGCGAAATTTTGAAATACACTTGTAGTAGTGTGATAACACAGGAGACTGGATACAAAACTTGGTTGCTCCAGCTTTTGTAGTCTCTGAGATATAGGCGCTAATGAAGACGGACGGACGGACGGACAGACGGACAGACGGACGGACGGACAGACAGACATGGCTACTTATATCGACTCCGCTATTGATGCTGATCAAGAATATATATACTTTATGGGGTCGGAAACGCTTCCTTCTGGGCGTTACACACATCCGTTATCACCACAAATCTAATATATCTAATATATAATATACCTATAAATATAATATATGCACAAATCTAATGCCACAAAAAGTGGCAAAATTCCCCATATAAATGTTTATCCATAATCCAAGGGAAACCTATCTCTGAAGTTCAGTGCTGGTTAACCTGTTAGACGTATAAGCCGAAACAGTTGTCCAACACCCAAAGAATATGTACATATATATGTAAATATGTACATATGTACATGTAAATACATATGTAGTAGTACCTATAAATATGCTCGACCCCTAAAGTTTATTTGCCAGACGTTTTTGCTTTTCTTTAATTAATGCAATTGAAGTGCACTTTGGCCCCGCTCTCCCAACTCGCTCCATCCGAAAGCAGATTTTCCACCACCGCAAGGGCACCACCATCACCATAACCGCCAGCAGAAGCAGCATCAGCAGCAGCAGCAGCACCACCACCACCACCACTGACCAGTGACTGCCTCGCGGCTAGCTAAAGTGCAGCGGCAGCATCAGCAGAGGACGTCGAACCACCACCAGATCACCAAAAAAGTTCTACAAAAAACCGCTCCACACCAACCGCATGGAAATCCATAAACAAATATTTCAAATCTCCCAAAGCTTCGGCCAGCAAGGCTTGCACCAGTGCGCTACAGTTACTGGGAATAAACGAACGACCACATACTCGTAGCCCTGTTTGAACACTTCTATCTTTCTTTTCAGTGGTGCCAATGGAGAAAACGATTTCGGAAGACATTTACTGCTACTGTTTGAATCGGAAATCTGGAAAAATATCTCTGCCATTTAAAACCATGAAACATGATGTATGTATGTATGTACATAAGTATCTTTAGTAGAAGCTGGGCTTGCTGTAGAAACTTTAGCATGGGGTTATTCCTTGCCAGTTTTCGGGTAGAGCATCGTTTGAGGGCAAACCCAGAGCTGACGCTGCTGTTGATGCTGCTGTGGATGCTTTCGCGGAACATCAAAAATATACACACTGACAACAGCAACGGCCATAGCGACAAAAGAGTTTTTACAATGGATGTAAAAATGAAAATTCAAGCACCACTCCAGAAGGTCTGCCGTACGATAATGGAAATGGACAGCATTCGGCTGCATGAGCGGGGTAGGATTACGTAGCGGCGGTACGAGGCGATGGAAGGACGTATTCTGGAAATCAGACGTTTTGTATACAGTTGGGACCCGTTCTTCCGCTGCCGTTTTTGTGTTGCATAACAAACAGCAAAATGGTTAAAAAAATAAAAAAACACATAAAAAAAGTAAACTGCATCGCCGGGGAAATACATTCCATTTCCAACAGATCCCTTGCCATTTATTAATCTATCCATCAGTGCTTTCATCCGCGCTTTCATCACAGTCGAACCACCACCACCTAGAGACGGACCTTAAGAACCTTAACAAAAAGAGCCTGGCGCTGACGGCTGATGCTTGCATCAGGATCCGTAGGAACCGTAGTGAAACAAGTTTCCCAAGCAGATGAAGTGCTAAACAATTAATTAGAAAAGTTTGTTTCCTTCGTTCTGTCCGGTTTCAAGTTGAAAACCAATTTTAAAGTTGCCAAGCATCATCCATCCCCCATAAAAACTTGCTTGGGCTCGAGGTGGTGCGGGTGGAAAGTGTTTCATATGCTTGTGGAAAGGGGTTGTACGGGAAAATGCAAATTAAAGCTCCTGATTAAAGTACTCGGCAATCAGTAGAAAGTATATATCTGGCAAAGAGCTGTACGAAGTGCTCTGGTCTAACACAACCACTCTACAGAAACTGATTACAATTGGCTTAGAGATCAAGTTATGGGCTGTAACACCCAGGGATTGAAACAAATCATGATTGCCGGTGGAAACTACAGACATGAACACTAGTGTTGCTTCAGGAAACGGTTTTATACCCATCATTGTACAAGGTCTATTATATTAGAATATCATAACTGGAATAAATGTAATTAAAAATGTACAAATTCAAATGTATATGAGTTAGTACATAATATACCAAAGGGTATATTCTGTGTCGAGCACTGGAATCCGATGTACAACCCATCCACCCAATCATCTATGTGTTCACAACAGGGTGACTCGTTATCAGTCTCAATTATGTAAATTAAGCTTTAATTTCGCTTGCTTTTGTTACATTAATGCCAGGTCCTCTGGTAGCCTCTACATCCCACTCTCTATATACCGTTTGTAGCTACTCCCTGTGGTATCCTCCCGTGATGTCGTGTCGGTATTGTACATGGATATGTACACACTAATGCAATTTGTTATGGTATGTGAACACACACAATCCGCGACACAGATACACACATGTACATATCTGTTGCAATTTATGGGAAAGCAGAAAGAGAACAAAAAAATATTAAAAACCATTTGATGTGCTAACAGAATGACAAAGCAAAAGCAAATGCCGGTCGCTATGTTTTGGACACACACACACACATGTATACACAGAAACACACACACACACATGAGAGAAGTCACTCAGAGAATCGCACACGTGTACACCACCAGGCCACATATCAAAGGCCATAAAAAAAGTTGTATACCCTGCAGGTACGGGGTGCTATAATTTTGATACAAATCTTGAACTGGCTTTTACCACCCCCTTACGAGCATGATCATCATTAGATTTGGCTCAATCTGACAGTCTAGGTGTCAGATCTTATTTTAGAATAATAGTGTATAAAATCCAAGTTAAAGATATGTTTCTGAAATTCTCGAAACTTATTTTTTTTGTCAATTGAATGGCAAATGAACTATCTGAGGACTTCTGAAGCTACCATATGGATGTAGTGAAGGATGGTTCGAATAGTTATCTGTTATGCTGCGACTATCTCAGTCCCAGTTTAATAAATGTCCTCGTAGCGCTAAGGAATGATTGGGTATTAAGGGTATTACCTCTTCCGATCATCGAAATGGTCCCACCTTCGTCCTTATTTTGTTGTTTCTTTTAGATCTTTGCCGCAAATTCAATTTCCGCGCATTGTGCGCAGGACACTGCTCTCTAACCGTCACCTGCCACCTTCCACTCCCCATACAAACAAACACATACAGCTACATATGCATGCGCAGTAGACAGAACTGGTTCTCTCACGTTTTGCATTTGCTTCCTGGTGTTGGCTTTTGGGTGAAAATTGCGCAATCTATGAAAATCAAAACAACGCCCCACAAATACAAGCACAAAAACACAAAGAAATAGAGAGAAAACGGGAGCCAAGAAAGAGAGAGAGTTTGGAGTTTTGAGAGAATTGGTAGCTGAGTAGTGCGGTGCAAGGAAGTGGATACTACGAGGTGGGAGACCCATGTATCCAACTTGGCCACCGGCCGGCAGCTGTGGCAGCGCTCTCCACAATGCATATGAATTGTACGAGTATATGTATAAGCATTGTGTCAGAGTTCAATATCCTACACAGACAAACCCTTACTTACAGTGAGTAAGTGAGTGAGTGAGAGAGCGAGCTAGAGAGACGGTATATTAGAGAGAGAGAGAGAGTTGCATGTGGCATTGGAGATGGTGGGTGGCGGTGGTGGTGGTGGTAGTATGCTGGTTGTTTGGTGGTCCTGCTGCGCTTTTTCTTTTATCATTTTTTGGTCAGGTGACAAAATACGGTCCACCGACACATTCTCTATGTACAACACACACATATAGACTTCCAAGTATATAAGCACATATGTATGTACATACATAATAGATCAGATTATGAATGAAAATCCAGCTTATGATATATTGGAATTAATGTTTGTTGTCATTGTCGTTAATGTTATCCGGCACTAAAAAGCAAATTTCAATGATGGGATGAGAATCAGATAAGAATGGGAATGGGGGGGATACCACACCATGTGGGGTATTTTTTCCCGTTGGAAATTTGCTAAAATATATACGATATATTATTATAAAATACAATCTATATAAGCATTTTCTACTTAACATATATTTTATTTATCCTACCTTAGAATGAATTTTTGCTCTTATTCAATTATCGCCCATATACATTTATCACATCAGAATTGCTTATCAGAATGGACTATCATCAAACGATCTTTAAAGCAGAACATATGTACATATGTACATACATATGTTGAGAGATGTACAAAATGCCACCCCCAATAGATTGTTTAACACACATATAATGATGTAATATTGTAATTCCTATGTGAATATGTGCATCAGTGTGAATTCTTGCTCAATAAGAATCAGCTTGATCATGAGTTTAGGTGAATGAGTATAAGTAGAATCCATCATTTGGCTTGGGGACAATCCATTTATTTCAGTCCGTTAGATGCATTAATTAACTAGAGCCATGATATTTGTCCAATTATGAGCAGGCCAGAGCAGAGTGTGGTCGTTCGGTCAGGCCAACGCCAAAACCGGTGTGTTTATTGGTAACGTCTCATTTAGCGGCAACCCTTATTGACACCGTGTACCTGGCACAAACCCCGCACATGTGGCACGCTAATGACGCAGGCGAGGCAGCCAAGGGTTCTCGATGGTTGGGGTCGTAGTCTGGACCGAGGAAACGTAAGACAACAGCCAGCGTCAAAGCCAGACCCAGAACCGGGCATCGTTTCAGAGGGAAATGCAATCTGAATCTGAATTCGAATCTGAATCGCCGTACGAGCAGGGTGCATTGAACCCAGTGGCAACTAGCGAGGAAGCATGCAACACAATGCTGATCATTTGTAGCGAATTCGCCTCACGAACACAATCGGGGTGCAAATTAATTTGATGGCTATCGAACCGGCAGTGCGTGTGCGGCACCCAGAGGCGGCCCATCCCTCTACCATATTTGCAGCAGCAGGGTTAAATACATTAACAGAGCATCTACAGAGGTTAAGGCAGAGATTAAAGCATAAATTATATATATTCAAAATAGGATGTGGAACTATGTTCTAAATATGTACATATAATATGTACATATAATTGCAAAATGCCAAGATCAGATAGTTATACACACATATATGTACATATGTACATATGTAGTAAGACATTTTTTGGAAAAATACAATGAAAACCAATAGAATAGACTCAACGCGCTCTGCGGATAAGATTGGTTAAATTTGGGAGTCAAAGCTTGTATAGGAATACAAAAAAACACTACGCACTGACATGACATGGAACACCGTTTTTTCTTATGAAAAACGCTTTAGTTGGGTTGGACCTGATGAGGTCAATTGTTAATTTCATGATTTAAGAAGAAAGAACATTATTTGACCCGTCACCATAGTCGTGACATGTGGTGTTGTGTATGTTACGTTTGATATCCAGTTTGTTTCTTGTAAGATGAATTCCATGCGCTACAAAGACCTACTCCAAAATGTAATTTCCCTGCTTTTTCAACACTTTTGAGACACTATATTGGACTTTTCAACAAGATTGTGCCCCAATCCATAAAGAAGTGGACAGAACCCCAAAATGTTGCATTAATGGAGTGGCCACCTTACTCTTCAGATCTAAATATAACAGAGAACGTATGGGGGGTTGCTTTCTGGTTAAGTTTATGAATCCCTACCACCATTTAAAGATGTGGAATAAATAAAACATGCAAAAAAAAACACCTGGAAACGTGGCGAAAATTTATATGAAAAATGGAATGTTGATTAATAAAAAAATTAATTTTTTCCATATTCATTCATTTCATTTAAAAAATAAAACTTCCTATAGAAAATGCATTGAGTATCTGAAGATATTCCAAACCAATATAAAGAATCTTTGTTTTTTTTTTTAACGATTTAACTTCGAGGGTAGTTGAATTCTTTTTACCCTAGAACACAGCCCTTCTATCGTGTTTAATAAACGGATGGCTGTTATTCCACCGCTGGCCTTGTTTGAAGGAACAGTCAAAGTTTAGCAGAGTCCCTTAGCGCCTGAAAATATTTTTATTGATTGATAAAAAATGCCTCAATGCATAAATACATAGTTATGTAGTCTGAACATTATTAAAGCATGCTGGGACCAATAATCCCCCCTCGAGCTACACCACTGTGCCTCGCTCTGTGCGTGCGAAAATATAACCGAACAAAAGCATTATACGATGGGCGAAATACTTGACGGGGAAAACCACTGGTAGACGGCCCCAAAAATCGAATCGAATCGAGCCGAACTGAAGCTTAAGATTCCCCATCCTCTGGCGGCAGCGACAGCTGCATCTCCTGGGCTCGATCTTCCAGCGGACCTGGTGGTGGTGGAAAGATAATATGGTGGTTAGATCTCTCCCGCTCTCGCGCTCTTTTCACGGGGAAAGTGTTACATAACTTGATGCTCGAAAAAAAAAGAGAAATGCAAATCGATTGGTTCAGGTTCTAGTTCTGGTTCTGTTTCTGTTTTTGCACCGAGAAAGGGTTAGCTTTCTCTTTTGTAAAACGGGTTCGTCTGGTTTGGTTTTGCTTAGGGGCCTGTCGCAAAGTTTTAAAACATTTTGACACATGTCCGTCCGCAGACGGGAGGACTCGTAATTGAAAATAAGAAATGTTTCCCGAAAATGAAGACATATGGCTGAATTTTTTACAATAAAGAATGCGAAGGGTTGCGATCGGTAAGGGTTCGTTTCGTTTGATCGCTGGGAAAGTTGGCTCTGGAGATGCAAGAAGGACAGGCCACAGCCACGCCCCAACTTCCCCACTTAAGCGCTTCCCCCCACACGTTTTCCACCCATACCCACACCACCACTCAGAAACCGTTTATCTCTGGCACGGAAAGGGCACCACTCAATGGAAAAGCAGCAAAAAGAAACAACAACAACATCAAATTAAACGAATTGGGTCAAAGGATAAACGGTATTATCTTCAAGAGCCTATGGTAAAAAACGAGTAGGAAAAAATGTGAGCGAAAAGAAATCCAAAGAAACCGAGTCACAAGAAGGAGAGTGGCAACAAAAAAAACGGAGAGTCCTTAAAAAAGGAACGAAGCAAACGGTTGCCACTCGAGGGGCATGCACATGACGTTTATCCATCCTCCAGCATCCCAAAACACCCAAGCATCCACCATCAGCCTTTTCGCCGCCTCAGGGCCTGGCCAGGGCCCGTCCTCCTCCATCCCATGGAGTTGTCAAGCGAAGCGTAGAACTTTCATCATTTATAACACGGAAGCTGTGTGTCTGAGAGATAGAGAGAGAGTGTGTATGTATAAGAGAGAGAAGAGCTCTCTGTTAGAGTATGTTTGTGTTAGAGAGATTCAGTATCTGTGTTAGGGGCAAGTGTATGTCTGTGTGCATGCTTGATTAATATTCCTTGCCTGCAAGGTGCTCTCGCGCTTTCTCGCTGAGAGCTTCCCTGCTGATTCTCTCTCTGATGCACCCCCTACCCTAAGAAATTGAGAGAAAACCGGTGGCCGGCATATCCCTTTTTCTGCCCATGCATCTCTGAAATATCTCGCTTTCTCTCTCTCACTCCCAGTCCACATCTCTATACGACAGATAAAGGAAAGCCCTAAGCGGGGCGATTTTCGGGAATTTTTTTGCTAAATTTTCTAATAAATTCATGAATGGGGCCATCGCAAAGCTGATCCAAAAAATTCCCGACATCAGACTAGTTTTTAGATCATAAAGAGACCTAACAGCAGCGTATACTATGAAACTTTATAGTATTGGGTTTCACAAGCTATGAATTCGAGCCTAATATACCTGTATCTTACGGTTTCAAGGATCCTCCTCTGTCTTCAATGCCTATATCTGAGCTACGCCGCGAGTCCTGAGTCCTGTTTTCATAAGTGTCGCAAAATGAAGTAAATTTGCATCATTCGCAAAAAGTCAAGTTCTCGGTACCCTCCTCCCAGTTCTCGCCCTCTGAAACCATCTCTGTCTCTAGCCACCTCTCCTTCTCTCTCTTTTTGTGTGCTTTGCTCTCTCAGGCGCTCTCTTGCTCGCTCCATTGACCAAAAAGGGTGTGTACCGGTGGCCGGCTGGGTCGTTCAGAGAGCGAAAAAGAGGTCCTGCCAGTATAGCAGGGCGCAGTGCAGTCCTGGTGGTGGCTGCTATCCCTCTCTCTCACCCTGTCGTCCTGTCTCTGTTGCGCCACTGCTCTATTGGGGGCGCTACGTAAAGGATGAACGAGAAGGCGCCAGCCCTCTATCGTTTAACGTTTGGTTCTGCTGCTCCTGATAGCTGTGCTTGCTGGCCGGCTGTCCTTCGAGTCCTGGCTGTGTGTCTGCCTTTTAGTCGGTTCAGTCGTACGTGTTCGTTCGTTGCTTTCGTTCGGTTTTGATTCCATTCGGTTGTGTTTCTCGTTCGAGAACATTCATTTATAATTTTTTGACTCCTCTGCACCGGTTTTTGTGTTGTATATGTATATACTTCTATATACTTATGTATATTCAGTTACGAATTAGTTGTGTTCTCGGTTTTTATCCAACTAAAACTACAACTGCAAAAAACTGTCACAGCATAACTAGGAACTAGGAAGTAGAAATAACCAAACAGCAATATTTGTGCAATTCACACTCGGAACTATACGTTTTTTTACAATCGTCGTGCAATATTAGAGCCAAAGATACTTTATTCCCCTAGTTAATCTATTAGTTTTCTTCCCTTGAAGGATACTTGTGTAAGAAAAGGATACCCCAGCATTTTTTCGTATTTTTTCGAGTGTGTGATCTGAAAGTGCGGTCTCGTCCAACTCTAAACTACTACGCGGAAAATATAAGAGAAAAAAAACACCATCTTTCGAACGTTGGACAAAGGAGCGTGCAAGGGAGACAGACATCGCAGTTACATAGAAAAAGCTAGAGAGAGAGAGAGAGACACAGAGTGAGAGAGAGTGCTAGACTTGGGAAGGACCGAGAGCCAACGAGTCGACGCGAGACTTCAAGAAAGTTTTTTGTGTGCAATCAATATATATTATAGTCAGTCCTCCCCCGCCCCAAAACTATCCCCGACTTTCAAGCAGCTGTATGACAGAATTTCTTCCCAACCGGCACGTCGCTCCCACTATTCCGTCTCGGCCCGAAAGCATGTAAGTACGGGTAATAGCCGAATGATCTAATCAACATCCTCCACCGCCAAAGCCATCAAATTTTCTATATATAAATATACATATATATCCCCATGGTTATAGCCATAGTTTTACTCGAAGTTGTGGCTGTGGCTGCGGTTGAGCAATGGGAATCGATAGAGGGGCCGACATTGAAAATTTCCATGACACTTATTATTTGTTTTCTATTAATTATAATTGGCGAGAGGAAAGTCCAAGGTAAAATAATACACGTGTTACATCAATGGAAGGATCAGTGCTTGAATGATAAGAGAAGCGTATTAGAAGGAAAAACAATTATTATTTGGATTTATCGATATAAACGACTTATATGTAAAAAACGACAAATTTGTACATATATGTATATGTACAAATGGGTAGAAATCGAACCCTATCAAACTTATACTTGAAAGAATTTTCTTTTCCGTTTTCTATTTATGTATCGGATCGGATTGATCACAGGGGAGTAATGGCCATGGAGTTTTATGGGAAAACAAAATGTCCTGAATTGCTGAATACTTTTTGGATGCTGAAAAAAAAGAATACTCATCATTTAAGTTATAATACTAAGATTTATCATCATCTACATTTATTTGGATTTTTATGTACTACAGTAGGTATATATATATGTATGTATATACTATATACATATATGTATCGTTGATCGGGAGATGAAAATTATTTATCAATCAAACTCCACAGATGCTGCATGTTCCGGCAATATTCCATTCAAGGTGAAGCCCTGGCTTGGGTGTCCCTGTTCCTTTCTCTGTTCCAGTCTCTGTTCCTGTCTCTGATGCAAACCCCCCCTTGTGACCCACAGGGCATGCCCTGACCCACCTCAATTCCCTCATCTAAGGCTCTCCAGCACTCCCGACACACATTCTCGAATGAGGTCACAGATATCGGCGCAGAAGTGTCAATTACACATTTTGCGCTGTTGGTTCTTCCTTTCAGTCACATACACACGCACACGCAAGGGGGTCCTGGAGGGAATGGTGTCTGTATTATGCTGTATCACGCCATGCTGTGCTATTAAACCATGTCCCCCTCACTCTTGTCCTTTGTCAGTAATTCTCTTTCCCTCTGTCTCCCTCTGCCTCTGGGTCTGTCTTTTTCTTGCTCCGGTTGTGGGTGTGATTTGCCTTTATGCACTTTTTTGCTATGCACATCCCTTTGTTTGAAGCGCCTTTTGATGCAAATATTTAATTGTTCATCCTTCCGCTTACCCGTTTTTGCATGGGATGCATCTTCACCTTTAGCACGCTGCCTTTTGAGGTTTGTTTGTCATTTAATGCACCCATGCACCATTCAATGCCCAAGTGCCTGTTCCTTTTCGCAGGGGTTCAATGAACGCGGATCCTGGCTTTTAAACAGCTGTTGGTAGCAGTTTAGTAACCGCACCCGCAGCAATGCCTCTGGTGATCCAAAAAAAGGGCAAACACTGAAGAGTGGGAAAGTGGAATACACAAACACATACACATACATAAATGGAAAACTAGACAACCCAAAGCCACAGGCACAGATGCAGTCAGAGTTCAATGACCTCAAAGACTGGGCAGGACATGGCCGTGGACTGCGACTGAAACCGGGACTGGGACAGGACTTGCCTGCTCGTTTGTTTGTTTTTCACGTCAGGTTTTTACCCTATTTTCAGTGCAGACAAAGTGCCGCACACAAACACGCGAGCAGGCAGACATCCAGGATCTAGCAGGAACTAGGAAGCCCGGCCTTTTCGGTCTCTCTCTCTCTCTTTTTCAACCCCCAAAAACCATTCCAATTGGAAGGAGTAGGATACTAGGAGGTAAACTAGTCCTAGACGACTATGACAGCACACTAGATGCATGAGTTGAAGAGACTCCTATATATGTACATACATACAAAAGAATGTGCAATTTAAGAAATGCCATGCACCTAGAAAATTTCATTTAAAATTAATTGAAAATAACATTCTCCGCTCTCAGAATTGACATCAATTGACAATTTCCGATCTGCCACCATCAATTCAACATCTTCAATCTGTATCGCATTACTTCTTGCCATTAACTTCTCAGTATTTCGCTCAGAGGGAACATTAAATTGTATTAATGCCTAGTCGACATATTAAGATATCATATCAGTGGCGCTTTACATCTACGTATGTACAGCTGCGTTCATGGAAAAGCTGCTCTCTAAAAAAGTAAATTTTGCTCAATTTGGAAGACTAGAAATATTATTAGAGCGAGTTTGAAAAAGGTGACGTGCAGCACTGCTATTTCCATGAACGCAGCTGTATGTGTGTACCTTTATGGGAATACACACACTTTCCCACACGTCGCAAAAGCGATTTAATTAAATTCCGAACCATTAGGCGAGCATTTTGTGCTGACAAAAAAAGAACGACACAAACCAACTCCCAAACGCCCAAACTCCCGAATCCCATGCTCCATTTTCTATTGTTGTTTGATAAACAGATTTCAGCTTTGACTTACCCTTGTCGCCCATTATGCAAGGAGATGGTGGGTGGGGGCACCATGTGATACTCTATTCCTGGGCAATGGTGCTGATGGTGGTACTGGTACTGGTGGTGGTGGTGGTGGTGGTGGTGGTGGCAGCAGCAGTCACTGTCGCTGACAGTGTCAGTGAGTGTCATTTTCAAAGGCACTCTTCATGTTAGAAGAGGGGAGGCGAACTCGTGTGTGAATCGCTCTTATCCGGCAGTTTTTTGTTCAGATCGTTGAAATTTCGTCTTCTTCTCTATGGAACACAAATTTTGCAATTCTTTAAAAGCAAATGTGTGCATGTATATGGCTTTTGTCTTGAAGCTCTTATTTCATTCTATTCCGTACTCCAATCTTGGATTTACTTTTACTTCTTTTCCGGCACAGATTCAATGCTTATAAAGGCCTACATATATTTGTACACACATGTATCTAACTCCCAATCTCCTGTATTTAAACTGTATTTTTATCTTTTTGGCAAATGGAAGTTTTCTGAAACTCTATGCATCAGATTGAGTCACAATGGATATAGCACCATACATATATATACAGCTGTGAAAGAAATAATAGCACCACCACCACAAGAAATTTTTAAATAGTTGCCAAACTCACATTTTTAACTTTAAGGAAACTTTAAGCACATTTTTAGAAATGGAAGACTCTTATAAACATATGAATATAAAAAAAAATGTTCTTCCTTTTTAAAGTTTTTAAGTTATTTAAGAAAATTCCTTGAAAGTGATCAAATTAGGTGAAAAAAATAATAGCACCACTTTTCAAAAATTGAGTTAAAAACAAAATAATGACCAAAAAGTAACGAATTCCTTAGTTAACTATTTTAAACTATTATTACTAAATCTATATTTATCATTTAACATTTAGTACAATGTCTTTTTTTGGCAATAACAGCTGCGTAGCGTCTTGGCATGGAATCAATCAAGTCCTGGCATCGTTTTAGGACCAGGACCCTTTCATTTATACCCAAAGTGATCCGATAGTGGCTGGCTTGGAAGTAGCAACCGCCTTCTTAACGTAGGACCACAGATTTTTGATAGGATCAGGTCAGGTGACTAAGCAGGCCACTCCAAAACGTTCACACAGTTTGCCCTGAGCCATTCCGTTGCTTTCTTGCTGGTGTGTTTGGGGTCATAAACCTGTTAAAAGACCCATACGAACGGACTTTCATATTCTGCAAAGGGTAGCATTACTGTCTCCACGATATTCACCTACACGTGCCATTCCATGATGGTTTTTATCCAACCTAGTGTACCTACTCCATAGTGGAAAAAGCAGGTCCATACCATTACACTACACCCTCCATGCTTATCGGTTTTTGTGGTGTACTAAAGTTTGTATTCTACTTTCCTTGGACCTCTAACGTATGATCGAGATCCTTTTCCACCAAACATAACCACTTTGGACTCATCTGACCATAGAATATTCGTCCATTGTTGGGATGTCCGATTTGCTTGAACACTTCCTAGCCTCATGTGCTTAGTAATATGTGTCGCGTTTAAAAGTGGTACCTTTCTTGGGCTGCAGACTTTTATATTATGTTGGCTAAGATATGTACTAACTTTTTGATCCATCGCATTTATTTTAAGCTCTTCTTTAAGCTCGGTAGCTGACTTAAAGGGAACCTTCTTGCTCTGACGAATCCGTCTTTTGCCATGAAGAGGGGTCATAGATCGTTTTCGTCCGCGTGTTTCAGCCTTTTCTTCATAGTTTAAGACGTTTTTAATCATTTTATTGGAATATCATACCAATCGACCAACTTTTCTGTAAGTTTTTCCGTTTAATATCAGTTTTTTGGTCAGATCTCTCATCTCCGCAGTGCAGTGCTATCCACGTCCCATTGTAATGATTATTATTAACTTTTATGACAGAAACAATGAAATCTTAGTCAAAACTAATGAATACTTGCCTTTTACAAAGACAATTTTGAGAAATGTAGAAGCTTCACTAAGAAAATGGCTAGTGGTGCTATTTTTTTTTCGCCATTTTTTGGGTATTTTTTCTTAAAATCCCAAAAAAAAATATATAGACAGAAATTTAAAGAACGGTAACGCAGTTTTTGTTTATGGGGAATACTAAGCAATATAAAAAAAATCAAACTTTAAAGAAATCGTCACATGATTCGCATTTTTTTCTATCACGAACAAAATGTATAGTAGTGGTGCTATTATTTTTTTCGCAACTGTACATATGTAAATACATACATATGTAATATGTGAACAGAGTAGATATAGAATTCATTATGAAGGGAATCATGCAATAAATATGTGTATATTGTGGTATCCTAAAGTATTATTACTAATACTGTTCCATACTCTACGTAACGCTACAAATTCCTTTTCCATTGCAGATTGAGTAAAAGCAAGAGAGCAATCGAATAGCCATCATTTATCAGCCAGATATAGACGCAGATCCTTGGAAGCGAGGCATTTTTACACTGCAGAAAGCAGAAATAATCTGGAAAAGAATATAACTAAACCGAACAGGACAGATCGAACCGGAAAGAGAGGAAAGCTAAAACCAAACACCACCAAATAAAACCAACTACTATTAATTTAACAAAGCATAAACGAATACTCATATTCAAGCGGTACGACTACTCGTTAAAATACTTATATTGTACAAGAGGATAACAGATAATACAACTAACTATATTCTATATATGATATATGTATGTATATTTGAAAACCAAAGCTAAGTTCCAACAACAAAAACCAACCAGCGCAAAATTAGTAAAAGTATTAAAGTAAAAAAAAAAACAACAACAAAAAATTATTGCTATCTTTTTGCATTTTTGCAATTTTATAAAAAATACAACAAAAAAATCCGAAACTGAAAAGAAACACACAAAAAAACAACAATCAACAATAAATTCTCAAAACACTACAACACTCGGCGAAAGCAAAACATTTAGTAAAATTTACTCTTTTATCTAAAAAAAAGAAAATCCAAAAAATATACGAACGATTATTTAATTCAAGGCATAAGTTCAATTCAAAACGTTTTAGACAAAGAACGCTGTAGAACTTAGCTTAAAAAAGAGAAAACGTTTTTTGCGCGATCGTAGTTGATCTAAAAACCCCACACAACCGAACTAAAAACCACAGCAACAACCACTTCTGCAGCTAAACAACTTCACGGGCGACTTGTGCAAAGCGCAGTCGGAACTAACATTAAATCATATACAAATAAAAATAAACATAAACAAAAACTATAATTAAAAGAAGAAAACTTAATTCGTAAGCGTTAACAAACCAAGCAGTGAGATTAATTACTAAGCGAACGACAAAAACCATCAACAGGCAAAAAACCAAACAACCAAAAACCAACCAATAAACAAATCGCGTAGTACCGAAACCGGAACCAAAAAACTTAAGCAAAATGACCAACGCCATGGATATCGTGAAGAACGGCAGCGCCAACGGCTCCGTGGACGGCAGCAATGATGAGTCGCGCACCAATTTGATTGTCAACTATCTGCCACAGACCATGACGCAAGAGGAGATGCGATCGCTCTTCTCGAGCATCGGTGAGCTCGAGAGTTGCAAACTGGTGCGTGATAAAGTCTCAGGTAATTTGGGTAAATATTAACCAATGATTCTACAATTCATTTTTAAGCGTTTTTATATATTTCTCTGACATTCTGTTGTACATATATATTCTTTGATTCGATCCTTAGCTTATTAGAAATTTTCCAATACTTTACTGCCTAGTCTAGATACCCCTATAACATATCTGCTCAGGCAGTTTTCGCTGTCCACTACCAACTATCTATCTATAGAAACGTATTGCTTGAATCTCAAGATATGCGACAGTATTTCTATATTTTATATGAAAACCAATGAACTACTAGAACTACCTCCAAGCATGTTATTTATATGTATGTATGTATGCACATATGTATTTATCATATCAGTTTTGCACTACCTATATGTAGATATGTACATACATATGTAGCAGCCATCATGGTGAAAGTAAATACTAATCTCTGAAATTTGTTCTCTGCTTTCCCGTTTAAAGTCTTGCCAGCATCGTTGACCGCCCTCAATCCGGCACTCCAGCAAGGTAAGTGCTTCAAAATAGCACAAATATCTCAGACATAAATGGAAAATTAAACTAATGATACATTGAATCTTTTAGGCCAAAGCCTGGGCTATGGCTTTGTCAACTATGTGCGGGCCGAGGATGCTGAGAAGGCTGTGAACACCCTGAACGGTTTGCGTTTGCAGAATAAGGTTATTAAAGTATCATACGCCCGTCCAAGTTCAGAATCTATAAAGGGTGCTAATTTATATGTATCGGGTCTTCCGAAGAATCTATCACAACCAGACTTGGAGGGGATGTTCGCATCGTTCGGCAAGATAATTACATCTCGTATACTCTGTGATAATATTTCCGGTAAGTCATTTGCTCGAATGCAATTATTTTGCAATTATTAACTAACTGACGATTTTTCTATATACATACCAGGTCTATCGAAGGGCGTCGGTTTTATACGCTTCGATCAACGCAACGAAGCCGAGCGGGCCATACAAGAGTTAAATGGCAAGACCCCCAAGGGCTATGCCGAGCCGATTACCGTGAAGTTTGCCAACAATCCGAGCAACAGCGCTAAGGCCCAGATTGCCCCGCCCCTGACCGCCTACTTAACGCCTCAGGCGGCAGCGGCCACCCGACGTCTGGCCGGCGCTCTACCAAACGCTGGTCGCATCAGGTGTGTACTCCTTTCTACATATGTACATACTTATGTACATCCCAGATTCAGACCCAGACCCAGAACCAAACCCAGTCGCATTCTCAGTTAGACCCATTTCGGATAGGATAGGAATATATGTAAATAGGAGTGTAATAGGATGTCTAATCGTATGGCTTCCTATGGAGGTGGGTAGGGTAAATTGCTTAAGCGAGTTTAAATAATTTCATTCACTTTCTGTTCAGTAAAAAAAAGGAAACAAAAAAGATTACCCAAATGAATTCTTCGTTTCTATGTATATGCGTATATTTTCGAGTTCAGTTGAAAAAACTTGGTTATATATTATATTTTCGATTCGATTATCCAGCTTACCATATTTGTCATTTCGGTTCTACTTTCCTTCTTTCTTTCTTTGTCTTTTTGGAAACAAATTTTGTCCTCATTTTTAGCATTGGAAAGTGTCCCATGTTAGCGGTTAACAGGGGCCTACGAAGGTGAATTATTTGATCTTGTTCATTTCGCACTCTCATACGATACTTATCGCCCTAGAAATACGATTACTTATTTGATTTTTATTTACCTTACCATGTTCAAATATTACCATATTCGTGTAACCGAAGAAGATAGTTTTGTGTTTGATAAGTGTCTTAGCATCAATGTTCGTTTGTGTGTAGTAGTTGAAGATACTTTATACGTACAATTACAACCTTTATCTGGTTTATGTTTCTATGTATTGCTTCGTGTTAAGACTTGTTTTTCAATTACCAATACCTTATACATACATACATACATACATCATTATCTTTGCTTTCTAATTCTCTTTGCTTTTATTTGCATGTAAGAATATATTCTTTTTATGTCTTTGTTTGTATGAATGTCTATACTTTTTTCAATATAAGTCATCGACTGCAGTGCGTTTCACAGGCATTGGGTGGCGAAAGGATCAGTCAGGTCACTCCATTCCTATTCATTTGAAACGCACTGTGGCACATACATACTCCAACACACACAACCTTATCCGCTTCCGTTTCCGTTCCTGCTTTTGTTCTTACTGCGTCGAGAGCAGCAAAGATTACATGCAAGTGCTTAGCAATTGGGCAGATTTTGGACAAAATAAAATTTATGTGTACCTTGGAGCACAGTGTAATGCTGCAGTGGTACTCTTGCACCATGGAACTCCCACTCTCGAAGCATGCAACTTAAAGAACTCTCCAACCAAAAACTCACCTAACCAGCCTAGCGCATTCTAGTTTTATTCGTGGAGGGTTTCCCGAAAAAAACTAAAAAAAAACCAAATTAATTTTGGTTAAAATCGATGCTATCGATAACAATAGTTACAAAAAGATTATTAATCGAACTCTTACTTATCGTTTCCCATCAACGAAAATGATTCGATCACACTTTAGATACTCACCATTGGCTGGTGATCTATTGGCCAACTCGATATTGCCCGGCAACGCAATGACCGGATCTGGATGGTGCATATTCGTCTACAATCTGGCCCCGGAGACCGAGGAGAACGTGCTTTGGCAGCTGTTTGGGCCTTTCGGGGCAGTTCAGTCGGTGAAGGTGATCCGGGACCTGCAGACCAGTAAGTGCAAGGGATTCGGCTTCGTCACAATGACCAACTACGACGAGGCTGTGGTGGCCATCCAGTCCCTTAATGGCTACACCCTGGGCAACCGTGTGCTCCAGGTCAGCTTTAAGACTAACAAAACTAAAACTACTTAAGCGAAACTGAACTAGTGTCTAGTCGTAAGCGTAGCCCTCTCTCTCTTTCAATACTCTATGATTTGACACTACCGAAACTTTCCGAACGATTGAAAGTTTGATTTGCCAACGGCGCGACGCGTCTACGAGTTGTAGTCAAAATTACACATTTACTTATACAAAGATAAAGATAAAAACGGTAAAGATAAGCATAAATCAAAATCATTCATGCGATATGTGAGGAAGAGGAGGATTCTCTATGATTTGATTTGTATGCTAACGAAATTATTATGATTGTAATTCTAATGAAATCTTAGTGAAAATTGATTTGATTTCGTGCATGTGGCGAGTACCGATGACACGTCGATATGCATGCACGAATACTCGGAACTATATAATTTAATTCGATTAACCAAAGCCCAAAAACCCAAAAAGAAACAAAGCTTAAATGAGGCAACGAGAAACACAACAGCAACTAAGAAGTAAAACGAAGCAGAACCTTTAGGAAAAACAAGACACATGTCTATAAATTGACAAAATGAATATGGGAGGCAATGAAGATAGGCTGCATTGCATTAACACAAAAAAAAAATAACAAAAAACAAAACAAACAAAAAAAAAAAACAACAAAAAAATGAAAAAAAAAAACGAAAAAATATTTGAATCAAGAAAATGATCCAAGTCGCAATATTTAGAAACGATTCTTTTTTTTTTTACTTATCGATATGTAATTCAATTTTATTATATTCCATTAAACAGTATATTTAACGAGCTAACCAAATGATTTACTTAATGTCTACTGATTTAAGCGAAACCCAAGTAACTCATGCACACACACAAACACACACACACACACACACACACACACACACACACACACACACACACACACACACACACACACACACACACACACACATCTTTCTCTCAGCTTACCTAATTACTTATTATACTTATTATAATGGATATGCATAGATATATTATATTGTATTGTATTGTATTTTGCGTTCGTTTTGCCAGGTTTATCTTACGATTAATTCTAGTTCCACTCGAAATGATGTATTCACAACTTATTCAAATTATTTCGCATTGATTTTGGACTCGAAAACAAAACGAATACGAATGCCACGCCGTCAGAAATCTCTCCAAACGCAACAAGAACCCAATAAACACAAAAACGGACACACACACACACAAACACACACGAACCACGAAAATTGAAAACACATTATTATATACATAGAAGATACATACATATATCTAGCCAGATTTAATGATCCTTTTTTCGTCGTCTAAGCGGAGGAGAACAATGTATATTCAATATTTGTATTCGTCAAGTGCAAACCAAAGTAAACGAAACTAAGAAAACCTATTATATTGTATTCATTATTATATATTATTATGCCTACTTATTATTCCATTTTTATAATTATTATAACTTATTGAATGCCACCAAAGCGAAACTAAAAGAAAAAAACGAAACAAAACTACCACAAAAATAAAATAAAAAAGGCGAATTACCATTAAAAATATATATTTATTATTAAATAAATGTGTGACTTATTCCAAAAACTATGCAAAAAAATGAAAAAGCGAAAAAACCACAAAAAACCAAAACACAACCATTTGTTTTCTTTTTCCAACCAAAAAAACAACATCACACAAAATTGGCAACGCCGCAGGTGACTTGTGATCGGAGTGGTGTATCCCTCTGAGAGGTTTGGCAACAGGCCAAGTGAAATGCGGTAACACACCCACATACAACCATAGAAACTACTACAACAACAGCACTCGCATTTATACAAAGATACTCGAAATACGAACTAAGTTTCAACGATCTATAAAAATATCACTAAGTTTTAACTGGTTTTATATCGTACGCATACATACATACATATTATCCAATCATAGGCAGTATATAAGTACACATACATACACACATACAAACAATATGTATATGCAATGTATATATGAACAAAAAGAGCCACCTAGTTGCCCTAGCATATTTCGATTTTCCATTTCTATATCCTAGTTTTATTCCACCTCTCAGCCCTAATGATCATTCAGTAGAGTCTACTAACAATCAATATGTGTGTCTGTAGTATTAGAAACAAAGAAAAAAGATAAATACCGAAAACCAAATAACAAATAACAACAAATCGAAAACGGAAAACATTTTTTAAAAATTAAACACTTTTTGGGTGTACTCGTATCTGGTGCCCAGAAGGCAAGGCCACATCTACATGGCACGCGACCCTAATGCTAAGAAGTACTTAAAACCAAAATATAAGTCTACAAAATACAAAAATAATACTTAGAGTATTTAAGAAATGGAGGGGAAAAGAGATAACCAATAACCGCTCCAGCAGAGCAACATATTGTGGGAGCTGCGAGTGCAAATTGAAAACACCAAATTTTTAAATATAAGCGATGTAAAATTTTTTAAACAAAGATTTATAGTAAAATTTATTGAAATACATATATACATATATGTATATATATATGTATGTGAATATATATGTATGTACATATATATATACACACATATACACAGAGGGAGAGTAAGCAAGAAGGTAAAAAAGCAAAAAAGATGGGAAAATAGTACGGAATACATGTCAAAGAAATACGCGCAAAACAAAATGTGAAATACATTAAAAATATAACTTAAAAAAAGGACAAAAACCGAACTGCTTCAACGACAAACAAGAAACGGTAACGAATCAAAAGCATGATCCACTAGAAATCAAAATCCCCTATCGACAAACAGAGAGATTTTTGCTTCTTGAAGCATTTCGATTCGGGGATTTACATAGATCGTTGAAATTTTTGGGTTGTGGTCAGTGCAACTTCGCGGTCGTTTTGAGGCCGCTTGCAACCCATCGACGTTTATTCGTTTTCCTCTCACCCGGTGACTAGTTAACCTACTACTCAATACAATACTCAGCAGTGTAAGCAACGTGGATTACTCAAGAGATAATCGAATAAGGCCCATAAGTATACTCAAATATTAACCGCCGCATCGCATCGCAGCAGGCAGTCCCGATCAGGCTTCTGCGGGTGCGAGTGTGTGTCATTCACAAAAGCAATATTAAAATGTGGCACGAGTCAGATACTGAAGTAGCTAGGACCCGGACTTGGACTTGTAACCGGACTTGACACGACGGAAACGTGAACGTGAACGGAACGGAGTTGTACAGATCGAAACTCAGCGACTCGGGTCACATTCATTCACAGAGTTTGCACGCATAAGTGCTTTCTATACCATTTACCTAAACATTTATTAACTATCGAATATTAGTACCGTTTATTGGTTCCATTATTACACACACATGAATACACGCAGTCGAATTTTGGAGGTTCTTCAATTTTAGTTTTAATGAAATTACAATAGAGCGAAAAACGGCAAAAGGCATACCTAAACCGAACCCAACAATGAAAATCATCAACTAAGCATGAAATGCATTTAAAATGTTAAATACAACAAATACATATTTATGAAACTATATGAAAAAAATATATAGAAATATATGTATATATATATATACATATGTATACATACATACCTAAGTGTCTACTTAAATATATGGACAAAGAAATACCCCCCAAACAAGAGCAACACAAAGTCAGAGAGTTTAAAGCTACGAAATTTCAAAGAAAATCAGATACCGAAAACAAAAAAGATGAGAAAGAAACAAAAGACAAAATTGCAATTACCAACGCCTCCCGAAGATAAACAAAACATTAACTTCCAACATTTTTATTGATATACACTAAAATCTAGTCACGTAAGGCGATTTCATCGATACAATCTAACAATCTATGCTAATGGAGCAGAACGATTTCTGCTACATTGTTCATTTTCATAGTGACAAAATTGAATGCAGATTAGCGAATATAAAAAGTTCAATTTATTCTATAGGAAAAGATTTAACTGTGGGAAAAAAGAGTTCAAGAGGAGTACAGGCCAAAGCAAGCACAAAAAATCAACAGAAATACAACAAACAACCAAATGCCAGCTAAAGGCAACAGTACACGGTAAACTGTACTGTGGCCAAGCAGTGTCAGGAGCTAACTGCTTGGCCCACAAGCAGTGCAAGCTGTCAACGGCACTGGAACTCCTCATAAGCAGTAGAATTGCTTGTAATTTAAAATACATACATAGATACATATAAGAAAACAGAGTAGACAAATGTTGAATAATTTGCATAAATTTGATCAATAAGTCGGGAAAATAAAAAACAGGAATAAACATAAAAATATACGTAGCCGCCAGTCAACGGAACGCGCCCAAAGAATATAGGTTTAATAAAAAACCAGACCGAAGAAAATATTTAAATCAATTTTGTGCATACGGAAAATTGGAAACCGTTATACAAATATATAAGCAAACCATATTCATAGAACATATACATTTACATATGTACGATACGTATGCTGCAGAAACAGGCACAAAATAAAAGGAAAAACCAAACAGAACTAAACTTCTAACATAATTATTTATTGTCTATTTTATTGTGTATGCTAATTATAATTGTCTATAGCATATCGTACTATATGCATTAACCCATATATACTTTTGTGTAGATCTGAGGCCAGCACATATTTATTATACTTACCCAATTAGTTAACCACATACCGCGTATCTACATATGTATGTACTTACATTACTATACTTTACGTATATGCTTCAATAATACATTTCGATGTTGAATTCGTAGCCATCGGGAAGGACTTGAGACTTATTTGTACCATCACCTCCTCCTCCATCACCAATCACACTCCAATCACACATCTATCACCCAAAAAAAGCGTCAGCTAAAGTTTTCACTGAACGTATTTTCATATGGTTTAAGGACTATGGACAGTCGCATATTTCTGTATGTTTATACCATAAATATACATAGATATAGCGAACTAACAAAAAGAAACAAACTTACGCATAGGGAAGTATACCGAAGGGACAAACAAATTTAGATGCATATTATTATATAAATTATATTGCAAAAAAACAAAAACCAAAACCAAATCGAAATCTTAAGAAGGAAGAACGTAAATTTTACTATACTCGTACGTATAAATCATATGAATGTATGTATAATTATTATTCTATTTGTATTTTATTGTATGTATTAGTTTTGTTCAACGCTCTTTTGCTCTTTCATAAACAAAAAAGGAACAACAAATCCAAACGAAAAACCAAAAACCTAAAACGCCGGCAAGCAATGGTATACAAAATAAAAATATGACAAAACAATGGAAAACCCAAACAAAAAAAAAAAATGAAATAAAATTGAACGAAAAAAAAAAAAACTAAAAACAGATTTTTCTTTAATCAGTCCGAAGAATTCCCTCCTCTCCCTATTAAAGGCATTTGAGTGATAGATAGTTAACTTGATTTATTCACTACGTTAGAGTGCTTAAGTATGTATGTGGCTTTAAATTGGATAGATTTATCATAAATATATGACAGCTACAGGGACATAACATGTGCATACATATATGTATGTATTTAAAGTTTATAATATAATTATGAGATAGCACTTCTATGTTTAGGTACACTCGAGTACGTATGTATTTTAGAGGCATCCATTAGCAAGTGCCTAAGAAGATCCTCTCTGGATCGGTATTACGCATCATATTACATGATTTAAAATCGTATTGGTTTTAAATGAGAACCTTTTGAGTCTTCTTCAAAGATATATGTTGGTCGATATATTGTTGGGTATAAAGACAATCAACTTCGTGCTTCCCGAATAATTTTTCCTTAAAGGGTGAATCTACAGTATACATACATAAAATAGTTCCTGTGGATATAAACTGAAATTGCTGGAATGAAAGATCATTAGATCTTAAATTTAACATTAAATATATTTCTCGGATAGGCTTTTGGACAAAGAAAATTTGAGAGATTAAACTAAACCCATAAATGCAATTTTATGATCTTTAAAATCATAGGTTCAGATATTTGATAGCTGAAAGCTTAAAGAAAGCGTTAGGCAAACATTTTTTTTCTGAAAATCTCAGAATCCCTGACTATAGAATCTCTTCAAAATCTCTGGTCTGCCATTATTTGCGAGTGATTCCGTTGGATTCTGACTTTTGGGATGCGATTGCTGGTCCGGTACAGCTTACACGCCCAGCTCACGACTGGGCGTGGTTGTGGCCAATTGTCCAGTATTACTCCCTGCCGGCGGTGCCGCCACCAAAGTGGGCACCCATTTGTTGAGGAGTGTGCGCATGGCGAAGGTGACATCGTGATTAGCGAAGCAAAACAGGAACGAGACGACAAAGCCCTGGAGGCTGACCAGGACAACGGAGAGCAGCTGATAGAATCGATCCAATTGGGTCCCGGCATCAGGTCGGTAAGGTAGCAGGAAGTGCTGCAGTCCGAAAAGCGGCACCAGAATGATAGTGGCCCTCACGGCCTTGCGAATGGCCAGGGGAGCGGGTTGGGCCGACTGCGGGTGCAGTTTCCTTACAATTACCCGCAGCACATTGATGAGAAAAACTGCAAGACATTGGGATTGGTAGGTGATGGCAAAGTGAATATGGGGCTTATACATACTGAAACTGGCCAGGAGAGAGAGAGTTATGGGCACGGAGAAGATCCACAGAAAGATGCTGTCATTGATCCAGCAGCTGCAAAGGAATATAGGCAGGAATAGTTACATATGTATGTTTTAACTTAAAATTTTGAAGGATTGTTTAGGGTATGACCAGAGTCGCCTTTTAATAGGAGGGAAGTTTGAGGTTTGAATACGATTGGAGTACAAGCTCAAGCAAATCCTTCCAGATTGGGTATGAATATAAGTTGGTTAGGTAGGAAGTGCTGGGGTACTCACTGTTCATTGTCGGTGCTGCTGTAGTACCGTGCCGTGCCATAGACCAGAGCCACATGAAGCGGGGAAAGCCAGCTGATGATTTTGAACCAGCGCATAACAATCGTGTCCTTGACAAAGACCTGGGCAAGACAAAACAAGGAAAAGCAGGAGGGGCTACAATTCGGACACACCAACTTAACGAAGACAGAGCGCAGTTTGCAAAGTTTCCAACTTGCTTTCACATAAATTGAGGAGGGAAACAAATTCAGATACAGCTGAAACACCAGCCGAAGCAAAAGCAAAAACAGGAGCAGCACAGCAAATCACATTTGCCATCCACAGCAGATGCTCATAAAGTATGTAAACTTGCCAGCAATTACGACGATTTGCATGTGAATCATGTAAGCAAGAAACAGAAAACAAGAACTAGGGATGACTGGATGCACTCCCCGCAGGACGACTCACCACAACGAGAACCAAGTGCAGGTGTAGACCTTCACAGAACATCCAGAAATAGTTGACCAGCATGAAGTAATGGGCGACGAGATGGAGACCAATGCACCAGAGCTGAAAGAAATGGTTGTGTTTCGGTGTGGTATGTGGTCTGTGGATGGTCTTACCGGGCTTTCGGCTATGAGCTCGGGCCGTTCCACGACCAGACGGTACCAAAGGATCCAGGCCACACAGGTGCACGCCAGCGAGGCGAACAAATGGACATGAATGCGAATGCGGGTGCAGCGCAGGGATCTGCAACGGACAGTCGTCAGTTGTCAGTCTGAGTGAGAGTTGGAGCCACCACCAGAACGAGCACTTACTTAAAGCCTAGGAATATGATGATTGATATGAGAAGGGACAGCAGTGAGAGGGTGTAGCCATTCACATAAAGCTCGTTGATGAACTGACGAAACTGCAACGGCAATTCCCTTCATTAATTCCTCTCTGACAAGTACTTCACGTAGACTACTTACCTCCAGGTCCTCGTAGTCCACACAGTTGGTGTAATTGGACCAGGTCAGATTGCTAACTGGATGACGGAACCACGAACCGTTCTCCAGGCAGCTATAAAAACGAAATGTGCAAGGAAATGTAATGTTCTTGCATCACTTTTAATAATAGATATTTATATCTGCAAAAAAATTTCAACAAGAAACCTCACGTATCAGTACTCTCTATCGCTATGGAAAAAGCTTTTGACAGAGTAGGAATCCATTGCATTATCCACTCTATTACCGGGAACTAGGACCAAAAATAATAAATTACATACGCAGCTATCTTAGCACCAGAAGATTCAGTGTGCCAGTATACGACAGCTTATCAAAGGAAAAGCCACTACAGAACGGCAGCCCCCAGGGATCCCTGTCGTCAGTGACTCTTTTCTTGATCACTTTTAATTAAATAAATACTATAAGAAGCCAACAAAAATGTTTCACACCCACGACGTACGCTGACGAGATCTGCAGATTGGAATACAGAAATAAGCAACTTGTTCCAACACATAAGCCAATGGTACATCTATGTACATACAGTGACTCCCACAACCGATGATGCAGTGTCAAATAAAAAGTTTAAGGTGGTACAAGGGGAAAAACAAAAAATGTTTAAGCGCCAATTTTTTATATGTTTTATCACATTTAAAAAAGGAACTTTATTTGCCGTTTAAATATTGCTTAGTTTTAAAAAAAAAATAAAAACTTAAAATTTGTGGGCGGCGCTGGAGAAAAACACCCAAAATCACAGGATTTCTAGCAAAATGGACCTTAGAAAAGCTCTGCTGGAGGAATGGAACAAAATAAACTCGGAAAGCACTCGGAAGCTGGTCTCTTCCATTAATAGAAGGTTAAAAGCCGTAATAAGGTTAAGGGATTGCATACAAAGTATTAAAATACCTGTTTAACCTTTTATTCGACTAATATTAAACTGGTTTGTGGCCACATCTTTCAAGCTGGGACTTGTATTTAAGATATATTTTAAGTTTTTATTTTATTTTTAAAACTGAGCAATATTCAAGCAGCAAATAAAGTTCCTTTTTTAAATGTGATAAAACATATAAAAATTGGCGCTTAAACATTTTTTGTTTTTACCCTTGTTTAAAATCTGTACCACCTTAAACTTTTTATTTGACACTGTATCATCGGGGGTGGGAGTCACTGTATGTATGTATTTACGCACAAAAATATTCAGTGAAAAATTCTCCGACCTACATACATACATATGTACATATTAAGAATACTTTAACATATTATGAATAAATAAAATATTAAATACTAAAATATTAAAAAATATCTGAAATCTAGGTGCTCATGAAAACGAAGAGACGGACATACCGACGAACAGACAGACAGACAGAAATGACTAAATCGACTCGGCTAGTGATGCTGATAAAGAATATATATATTTTATGGGGTCGCACTTCCTTCCAACCGCGTCCTTCTGGGTGTTACTCACGTCCACTATCACCACAAATCGAATATACCCCTATACTTTTCGAGCACCGGGTATAACCAGCCGGAACGCTTTGTTATAGCTATACAAATTAAATTAATCTAACGCTAAAATTTTGAAAATAAATGAATAACATATTTGATTTCTAGAATTAAAAAGGGGAATTTTTTTTAACATAAATGATGAATAACACTACTCAACAAAATTCAACTTTTTATTTCCGCTGTCGTCCAAAATGACTTTTTCTGATAGATTTGGAGATTTAAATTTTTTAAAAGAATTATGGTTTTTTTTTTATGGTTTAGTTTTTTTTTAAAGAATTTTGTAAAAATTTGGTATTTTTCTTCAAAGGTAGTGCTTCTATTTTTCACATAACTTTTCGACGGCATATGAAGATTTGGTCAAACGGCTGCACGCCTAATTAATGTGTCTATCTAAAACCAAAAATGTTAGCCACGAAATGTATTTTTTTCGAATTTTCCTGAGTTTTCAAAGTCAAAATCTTGGGAAAAAATACCGCAAAAAATTATGAAATTTGAAATCTTAATATCTTTCAGACTTTAAGCTGCAGCTGCAAAGTGTCTGTGTCGAATTTATAGCTGCATTTCTTAGCTTTTCAAAACTGCAAAGTTCAATACAACCAGTTATAGGAAGTTTAAGTTATGTGAAAAATAGAAGCACTACCTCTGAAGAAAAATACAAAAGTTTTCAAAAATTCTTTAAAAAAAAACTAAACCATAAAAAAAAACATAATTCGCAAAAAAAATTTAAATCTCCAAATCTATCAGAGTCAAAGTCAAAGTCATTTTGGGTGACAGCGGAAATGTCGTGTTGACTAGTGTAATCGATCTATCGGAAAGCTATCCCCCAGCTTTTTGAAACTAAATCATCAAAGTGGAATGCTCCTCCGAATGGGCATTTTGGCCATTTAACTCACGTCTTGTGGGCCAGAAATTTGCTGCTAAATCCCTCCACGAAATCGGGACAATATTGACTCAATACGGTGCCGGCCGGGGTGCGGGGCCAGCAGAGATATCCATCGAAGTTCAGGGGACAAAATAGGCTGGTGGTACTGTTGTCTCCGAGATTTGCCTGCTGGTGCTGCCTCTGATGCTCCTCCAGATTCGTGGCCATTGTGGCTGTAAGGATGGTGGCATAGAGCTCGTTATTGGCTGCCGACGCTTCGTCCACACTCTGCATATCAATGCTGCCCTCGTTGAGTACGACGTTCTCCAGATATCGCGGCACCGGACTGAAGTTCTCCGGTACCTCCACCTCATAGTCTGCGGGATGAAATCATGATGCGATGAGTGGATGCTGCTATGGGAATCACGTACATATGTATCTAACCTGTTGCCGGTACGGCAGAGCCCTCGTCGTATGAGTCGTTCTGGTAGCGATAGACGCACTCGGCATACAAATGCTTTAAAAATATGCGCAGATTATCCTGGGGCTGCGCTTGCTCCAGCGATGGGGAAGCCGAGGCCTCCTTTGCCTCCATTAGGGGCGCCTCAATGTGGGAAACTGTTGTCATATCTCAAAGCTGGCTGGAGGAGGAGGAGACAGAAGAGTCCGAAAAGGTATAGGCTTTATATGCTTCTGGCTGTCTATTGGTGTGTGCCTTGGTAATTTGGTTAGGCTTCAAAGAGTTGAGTTTAGAGGGTACTGATGCCCTATAGAATGAGAGTAAATGGCATTGTGTATTCCGGATTATCATGCTCTGGACCAGACCAGACCCCCGGCCAAGACCAGCGAAGCGTGACAATTATAACCTTCAATGGGACTTTGATTGCATTGCCTCGCCCACTCCCCAGAATAGACGGTCAGACCACACTGTGCCGCGCCGCACCGCACCACAACACAACACAACACAACACACAGCACCACCCATATGTTATAAATCAGTTTATTGTCTAATTAATGCCAGCATTTAAAGGAGCTTAATTGCATTTACTCTCAAAGCAAATGCCACAGGGCAAACTCAAATGAAATGCACTGCACATCGATCGAAAAAGTCGCCGCGATGGAAGGAGAGGTGACACTTCCCGGGAAAGCCACCGGGAGACAGGGCAGACACATGTGGCATGCTCGTAGGATGAGCTGCACTGCAAAGTTCTAGCCTAACTCGGTTATATTTTTAATCAAAACTCATTTCGCTTGATTGAGTTTTAACAGAAGCTCTGCACTGGCACCAACCCACCCAAAACAGCTTCAGATTCAGGACCAGTTGTTACCGCAGCGCCAGCCCTCATTCGAGTGTCTCGGGAAGTGCACACCGAAGGACGATGAGGACAATTCTGGTGTGGTGGAGACTGGGGAAAAAACTTTAATTCGAGAGCTTAATTTATTACACTTCGTGTGACAGTATTCAGGAAGATTGGAGAAGTGAAAACACACTATGTTGCTTATTTTTATATCTCAGGCTCGTAGATCACGGGTATCTAAGGTTTATGTATGTATGCAACAGGCAGGAGAAAGCGTTTACTAATGCAAAAGCATAGAGTATATATTATTTATCAGAATTTGTTTTTTAAGGAAATTTCTCGAAAAAGAAGAACCTTCTAGTCGGAATGTCTATTATGACATGTGTTCGTTCCGCAAGCGTCTCGCTCGGAAATTCCGATGCTCAGAGCCCCAAATGGATAGCTGCTTTTGTGGGCCATCTATTCAAATAACTGACGTGGGGTTAGATCTAACCAACTGTAACAGGACTTCCCCCCAACATCCCATGCAACCTTAATGAGCATTAATTGCGTTGTAGTCGTAAGCCTTTCCCCCATTTCTTGCGTCCTATATTTAATTGAATTCAATGTATTGGCGCATGCAGCAGTACGGATGCTCCAGTACAAAGACAGGAACAGGTCTGAGCGGGGACCAGCCTTAAATTAACTCCATCATAGGTGGAGCTCATGTTGCCATGGCGTACGATTTGAAGCTTATGTAAGAGATTGTAATGCAATTCCTGCTGAGGTGCGGCAGGAGTAGAATAATGCACGAGATGCAGGATACTTTTATTGTTCTGTGTGCTTTTAGATATCGGGGCTTATCTTCGTATTTATGAAGCAATAAAAGTCTTAATTTTTCACCCAGTTAGATTTCTGAACTCTGTGATATTGTTTCCCTTATTCATCTTTTGATGTTTTATTACTTTAAAGACAAGCAAACCGCTTGTCGAAACACGACTAAACGAACAAGATTTTTTCTGGTCTTCAAAGTGCAACTATGACCGCATAAATTACCTCACATTTCCATTATTTTTAAATTATAAATAATAAATTAGCAGAATACGGCTCAAATAAATGTTTTCAGAGTCAATGAAGCTGAAAATTCCTACACTACACTACGTCCCTACACTAGTTGTTCGCAATCAGTAGGGAAGTGGTCGAGATTTCCATTAAAATTTCTCATAGTTTCTTAAATCATGGGTTTGGAAATAATTCAGTTTGAAGCCTTCATAAAATTCGAATAATTGGAAAACGTTTGCTTGCATAAATTATGCATGAAATTGAAATTTATTGTCAACAGCAGGCAGCAGTACGAATACGTATAAGAGGCACCAGCAGAAGGAGCAAAGACCAGGCTCTGTCCCAGTCTCAGCCCCCTGCTGAAAATGATACAAAAAGCCAATCGATGGCGAAGTGGTCGGGAATCGGGCGATGGAATAATTATATGTACACATGCTGAATATTGATGATGAATTGTTTTGTCTAGCGAGCGAAACAAAACGATGGCAAAAACGTCAATGCGGTTAATAATGCTGGTTCCCTGGCTCTGTTTGGATTTGGCTTTTGCAGCCCGGAAACGAACACAGACGCCTAATGGAGCTGCACACACAACACACACAGAATAATATTACATTATGTTTTTCTGGCAATTCGGTTATTTTTCCACCAATTACAATAATAAATGGCTTCATCCATGGCCGCCATATTAGGTCCCAATAGCAAATGCCATTACGTGCGGTCAGTGGCCCCCGATCTTTTCGGATTTTCCGCTGATTTGCTGTCATCCCAGTGGTCCAGTGGGAGTGTGAGTAAGCAAAAATAGCTAACTTTGCACATTATTGCAGCTATTTGATGTCCATCACTGTTTTTGTCTTTCCAGCTGATCTAAGGAAAACTTTTCGTCTCATTATTGCAATGGGAATTATGGGAATACCAGGCAACGGTAATCGGAATGGGTATATTAACCGATTATTTATTTGTATGTATAGAATAATAATTATATCATTTTGGGATCGAAATAGTTTCCTACTGAAATTGAGGTCCGTCTCCTGCTGTGAATTATGCGCTAGCGAATTCTTGAAATATTTTCTTGTCTATTACCACACGATATTTAAAAATGTCTGTTCGTTTTCACTTCATCACAATTAACAGATATAGAGATAGGTGAAAACAGGTGTTGAGAGATCACTTACATTACAACGCCTATGGAAACATCAGACCCGTTCGAGTTTTTCTAGCTCTTCTTCGGACACCTGCCGGTTTCATTCGTTCAAAAAAAAATTCCGTTTACTGTCTATCGCACGTAATGTACAACAGAGTACCACAAAAAAATAAATAAAGCAAACGGAAGGAAAAGCCGCAAAAAACTGAAATTGTATCTGGCGCAGATGCCGCTTGTCTTAGGTACCGACCGTGCGGCAGCGCGTTCTAGTGGCAAGTGAAAGCAAGCATCCAGCGAGAGGCGACATGACCCGACGCGGGTCGGCATGAACCGACACGGCCCACCCGGTCCCAGCCCCGACCCGGACCCAGTAAGTCCCTGCACGGCACGGCACGGAACGACACGAGCGAAGCAGTCATATGCCTACACTGCGAATGTGTACTCTTGGAAGTCGAAGCAATTGCCGTCGCAACGGCAGCAAAATGTTGCATTAAGTCTTAACTATTGGGCAAGCAAAAGATTTATTTCAAACGGGGGATGGTATGAGTAAAAGTCGAGGTATCGTTTGAATTTTTAATGTGTAAGCTACAATCTAGAAAATTATGATCGTCATTCGAAGCAGAGAAACATACTGTGTACCGATCGAAATAAGTAAATAAATTCAGCAAAGTAACGACGAAACAAGAAGAATCAAAAATATCCATTTGGATTGATGTGGAGATGACTGAGCTTCTTGCGGTGAGTAGTAGTGGTGAGTGTAGTGGTTTTTACTTCAAAATTGTTTCCAATTTACACGTCTGGCAACTCGTCTGATATGATTGCATAAATTCGATATCCACCATTTGAGGAACGGTTGTGAAATTTCAATTGCCCAGGTAATTTTCTTGTTATAATTATGAATTTGATTAATAAGAATTGCCGGATCTTTTGGCACTCCAAACCAACTTTAATATTATACCCGCCAATGCTGTGGACTGGCATCGTTGTAAAGCGAAAGGAAAATTTCAATATTATCTAGAGGGTAGTATCTCCAAAAATTCACCCTGATAGAAGAAGAACCATTCTTTTGGGAGCAGCCGGGCTAATGCTGTGAATCGAGAGTGGATTTATTGATTTGCAGTGAAAAGGTATGAAAACATTATTTTGACTGATTCTTTTCGTTCTGTGTAGTCTCCACCAGTCCACGCTCTTCTCTCCCGTTTTCTCACAGATTCGTGCGCAAGGCCAAGGAGTGGGTGTGGGCTGGTGGGCTGGTGGGCTGATGGGCTGATGGGCTGATGGGGTGGGCGGATGGCACCAAGCAACAAGTTGCCGTTCGCCTGCTTCCCAGCTTTCTTCCTTGCTGTGACACCAAATTGCTCGGCAATATGTCTGTTGTGGGCGTCTAACAGTTTGATGCACGCCAAACAGGGCGTGGACAGTTGTGGTGTTCTGTGGAGCAGCGACATACAAATTGGTACTCGAGCTGGGACGCGGACGAGGGACGGTCTGCATTTACTAAAGACATTTAAACGGAAACGGTTCAGTACGGGTACTCGTAGCTTCTTCCATATGATTTGTCGTGTGAATGTGATTCGATTTGGATTTCAAATTAAATTTTCTATTTTTGGATTCACATCACGCCACGTTTCAGGTCAGGTCAGGTTAAGGTTTTTAATTGGGCCACTGTCTTTCTTATCGAACGTTGCATGTGTCCATTAAATATTTCATCCTTTATCCCATGTTTCCTCTTTGGGTTTCGGCACAGTTTTCCAATACGTACAGCTGCGAAAAAAATAAATGCACCACCACCACAAGCAATAGTTAAATAGTTGCCAAACTCACATTTTTAACTTTAAGGAAACTTTAAGCACATTTTTAGAAATGTAAGACCCTTATAAACATATGAATGTAAAAAAAATCGTCTTACTTTTTAACGTTTTTAAGTTATTTAAGAAAATTCCTTGAAAGTGATCAAATTAGGCGAAAAAAATAATAGCACCACTTTTCAAAAATTGAATTAAAAACAAAATATTGATAAAAAAGTAACGAATTCCTTAGTTAACTATTTTGAACTATTATTACTAAATCTATATTTATCATTTAATATTTGGTACAATGTCCTTTTTTGGCAATAACAGCTGCGTAGCGTCTTGGCATGGAATCAATCAAGTCCTGACATCGTTTTAGGACCAGGACTCTTTAATTTATACCCAAAGTGATCCGATAGTGGCTGGCTTGGAAATAGCAACCGCCTTCTTAACGTAAGACCACAGATTTTTGATAGGATCAGGTCAGGTGACTGAGCAGCCTGAACCATTCCTTTGCTTTCTTGCTGGTGTGTTTGGGGTGATAAACCTGTTAAAAGACCCATGCGAATGGACTTTCATATTCTGCAAAGGTTAGCATTACTGTCTCCACGATATTCACCTACACGTGCTAATCCATCATGGTTTTTATCCAACCTAGTATACCTACTCCATAGTGGAAAAAGCAGGTCCATACCATTACACTACACCCTCCATGCTTATCGGTTTGTGTGGTGTACTAAAGTTTGTATTCTACTTTCCTTGGACCTCTAACGTATGATCGAGATCCTTTTCCACCAAACATATCCACTTTGGACTCATCTGACCATAGAATATTCGCCCAATGTTGGGATGTCCGATTTGCTTGAACACTGGCTAACCTCATGTGCTTAGTAATATGTGTCGCGTTTAAAAGTGGTACCTTTCTTGGGCTGCAGACTTTTATATTATGTTGGCTAAGATATGTACTAACTTTTCGATCCATCGCATTTATTTTAAGCTCTTCTTTAAGCTCGGTAGCTGACTTAAAGGGAACCTTCTTGCTCTGACGAATCCGTCTTTTGCCATGAAGAGGGGTCATAGATCGTTTTCGTCCGCGTGTTTCAGCCTTTTCTTTATAGTTTAAGACGGTTTTAATCATTTTATTGGAGTATCATACCAACCGACCAACTTTTCTGTAAGTTTTTCCGTTTAATATCATTTTTTTGGTCAAATCTCTCATCTCCGCAGTGCAGTGCTTTCCACGTCCCATTGTAATGATTATTATTAACTTACTTAACAGAAACAATGAAATCTTAGTCAAAACTAATGAATACGTCCCTTCTACAAAGACTATTTTAAGAAATATAGAAGCTTCACTATGAAAATGGCTAGTGGTGCTATTTTTTTTTCCGCCATTTTTTGGGTATTTTTTCTTAAAATCCAAAAAAAAAATATATAGACAAAAATTTAAAGAACGGTAACGCAGTTTTTGTTTATGGGGAATACTAAGCAATATAAAAAAAATCAAACTTTAAAGAAATCGTAGCATGATTCGCATTTTTTTCTATCACGAACAAAATGTATAGTAGTGGTACTATTATTTTTTTCGCAACTGTACATCAAATATACATACATAAATTATGTATAGTTTTTTGTTATATTGCAACGAAAATGTTGATGGAACTAATCTAAAATGTAAAATGTAGCCTTTTGTTTTATGTACTATCTTCAAATATTTAAATCAAATGCAGATATTTATTTAATATACAATTGTTATATAACTGAATCTAAATTTAAAGAAAAATTTAAGAAATTACCCGGGTAGTATATTCCGTGCTTGCTCGAATTTTATTAAAAAAATTCATACATTTTTTATTTTGCTTAGTCACCGGATAACGACTGTAAAACGTTGCTTTGCAAACGGCAGACCCCTGGCCCGACATGGATGCATTGAAGAGAAGTCGGTGGCCAATTCGTTATTGGAAAAACTGGATAATATTGGCACCCAGGTAGTCCATGATATAGTAGACTACGCAGACCAGGTGGGTGGCGGTATAACGACTACCAGAATTTTGACGCGATATCATTTCGCAAGACGCTCACTCGGGTAGAGAGCATTGTGGGTGCCATGGAACTGGCCGAATCGAAGCGTATGCCCCAGCTGATTATCGCAAAGGACATTGTGGATGAGGCTCTGAGCCATTTGGTGTAACAGTGCATTTAGGCGATTGCGAATGCTCATAGATATTGCCATGGCCTCTGGGGCGCTGTCTTTCCCAAAAGACTTCTAAAACCAAACATTTCAGACATGAAATATTTATTTTGGACTTTTCCTGAGTTTCCAAAGTGAAATTTTCGGAATTTTTTGAAAATTTAAGATAAAAACTACATAAAATACTTGAACACAATTGGCCCATTTTACTAGTTTACTTTTCTTGTACCAGTTGTTTTTTATTCTAGTATGTTTCTAGTATTTTCCTTGAATTTCAATAAAATTTCTTTAATTTGGATAAGGGGAAACCTTAACCTTCCTTCCATACATACTACATACATATATGTATACATAGCATGCCATGTTATGAAGATAAATCTGGCAGTTTAATTGTGAAGTATCTTTAATAGAAGATATCTTTAAGCTAAAGATATCAAAAGATTGTAGCCCCGAGTCTGAAATGCCTTTATGGAATTGATGATTTCAAATGAATAGATCCATAACATAACCTCAAAGTTTTGCAACTAGTACATACACACTAGCAAAAAAAAAATCTCCTACGGTTATCACTGCCATCTTTCTTATCAGTGTTATGGCTTGACGATAGCCGCTCTATAATAAATCACCCGATTCGGGGAGCCACTGGAGAGTGCTTAAAGTGCGAGTGCGAGAGTTTAAAAAAAGCATGCGGAGCGATGGGAGTTTTTGTTCGGTAATGGGCACACTCAGAGCGCACGTTTCGGAGCGATAAGAGTGGGGATGAAGCTAAATAGAAACGTTAAGCAGAGGAAGGTGATGTAAAGAGTATATAATCATTCGTCCGGGGCTGACAAGCCAGGCACGTAGTGCCGTCTCAGAGCCCGGCCAAGCCCGGGAGCTATCGGGGCTTTACTCTAGCTTTGGGGTTTTGTTTGGGTTTCCCCATAAAAGGCATGAGCGCTGCTAGCATACACATCAGTTCTTCAGCAACAACATGATCCACTCCAAGTTCTGTCTCCTCCTCAGCGTAGCTAGTGTCCTGGGAGCCCTGCACGCGGTCCAAGCCCAGTACGATCTCTATGGGGACCTATCCTACGGTGGCTCGGTGGAGTCGCAGTTGGACTACGTGTTTACGGACAGCGACTATGACGTCATCTGCCCGCCCAGCGGTTCCCCCGTGTGCGCCACGGACGGCCGCCAGTATCAGCAGTTCTCCAGCAAGTGCCGCCTGGACTCGCAAAACCTCAAGCTGCTCTTCGCCGGCAATCCAGGTGAGAGCCGTACACCTCTGATTAATGGACTAGTGTCTCAAATGTCTCCCTCCCTCTCCTTCCAGAACTGACTCAAACGGAGCTTATCTACTGCTCCTCGTACTCTGCTCGGGCTCCTTCGCCCTACTATCTGCGCCCCCAACCGAAGCCCGCCAGCCACTACTCTTCGGTCTCAAAGTCCAATTCATACGCTTATGCCGCAGCCAATGGTCCCTATGGCGCCAAGGCAGTCGCTGAGGCTCCTGGTCCATATACCGTTGGATCCTCTTCCTATCCGGTGTATTCGAAAAGCGCTCCGGCGTACAGGCCTTATGGCGGAGCGTATCCTAAAACTACTGCAGCTCCGGTCAGTGGCTCCACATTGACAACTACCAAGGCAACTGGCTATCCTTCTAGGTATCCTCCTAGATATCCCACTGCAGTTCCAACGTCTGCCCCCACTTCTGCTCCTACGGCTGTAACTACTGTTGCATCAACTGCTGCTCCAACAGCCGCATCGACGGCTGCGCCAACAGCAGCATCCACGGCTGCCCCAACAGATGCTTCGACAGCTGCGCCAACAGCAGCATCAACGGCTGCCCCCACAGCCGCATCAACGGCTGCCCCCACAGCAGCATCGACGGCTGCCCCAACAGCGGCATCCACCGATGCACCAACCACCGCTTCAACCTCTGCTGCCACCGATGGAACAACTGCCGCTTCAACGGCTGCTTCTACAGCTGCTACAACGCAAGCCACAACCCCTGCTCCCTCCGTAAGTTGCCCTGATACTTGATATCTGACCCTTTCTCAAAACGCTTCATCGCTCCACCATTTTAGGGCGATCTGGTGATCACTCAGACAGATGGCTTGGTTACAACCACTACCACCGTGACGCCGAGCACGAGCGACACCTGCCCCGACACCTTTACCACCGTGACCATCGTCGTGAATGGACAGACGAACACCGTGAGTGGCTGCAAGACCGTCACAACAAGCTGAGGAGTGGCAAATGAAGGGGGAGATCGAACAGCATGATGACGACACCGGCGGAAACTATAGATTCAATACTTTGATATAATTCCAATCGATCCACTGCAATGTGTAGAGTGTTCCATATAATGTAATAAAACTATCAGTACAGCCCCATAAACAACTGAACTCGATCGCATCTGGCCGATCTGCTACTGCCGCATAAAAATGCGTTCCAATTGAAAGGGAAAATCGGTTGGGATAGTTCCATCAACGCACATTTTTCACCCTCCTACACAAAACACACTTTCATGGAGCAGGTGTATCTACTCTCCCTACAGTATAATTTTCGGCTTTGGCTTAATATATGTTGTTAGGCAGCTTGCGCTTTTGTGTCCGCTTATCTTTTCACAATAAAATGACATTAAAAGCTTAGGGAAAAATAGGGGAAATGCGGGCTAGCGCCATGAAAACAATGGCGGCGGCCTTTGTAACATAGAGCCGTTGGCTCGGTGGTTCGGTGGCTTGGCCGCTGGAAGCGGAAACGGAAATTAACAAATGCCCCTGGCAACACTTTGCATCTGCAAATAGCAGTGACAACAAAAGCAGCAGAAACTCTGCCACCGGGCCCTGCTAAAATAGTCATTTATATTCAAATTGTTTTAGCCTGGCTCTGATTTTTAGCCTACAGAAACATCCGTTTTTTATATTTGTTTTTGTTGAGCGGGGAGGGTTCTTCAAGTGTAAAATGTTGAATGTGAAAATCAGTTTAATTAAATAATACACATTTATTTTGAGGTGCAATTTCGGGAACATTTGGTTGCGGCAAAACAAACCTTAGGACCTTTGGTATATTTTTTCTCTGAGAGATGGAATGAATTTCAGTGGATTTTTAAAGGAATTGTTGCATGCATTTTGAAACATTTTAGGGCTACTTTTGTTCATGCTCCATGCTTTGTTCGTCTATTCCATGTGCTTGATTTGAGCGGAAAATTGCTTTGACTGCTTTTCTATTTGATAGTTTTCTTACGAGTACAGACGGTGATGGTGTTGGTTCGTCTTGGAAGAGCATGGGTATTTATATACTTTTCTTCAAAATGGGGAAATAACCCTAGAAACAATTTATAATTGTTTATGTTTTTTTAAATAGGCTTTCTGTCATTCCGAAAATATACATTGATTTACGATTATCTCAAGCGCTCTTTGACTGAATGGAATTTCTTGCACCGTTCTATCCTTTATACTTTCTAAAATGCCACCCCTTCGCATATTTCATGTAAAATAATTTGAGAAATTTTATTTGATTTGATTTGTCGGGCGAAACAATGTTTTTTATTTGTTTGCATTTTCTTTTTGCCCTTCCATCAAAAGTTGGTCGGAATATGGTAGGAGGAAGAGGGCCCGAAAAGTTGCTGAATTCACCAAAAGACTGGCCGAACAATTGAATGAACTCTTTTACCCGGTCAGGCGCTATTCTCTTACACCTCCAGCGTTCGCCGTCTATTGGGTGGGGGGGGGTGGTGGTGTTGGTGCTGCTTTTGGTGCTTGTGTAAACAATGAATGAAGCAAGCAATATCATGAAAATATATGCGAGAGAAGAGATACCTTCTATTTGTACATATTGAGTGCCAAAGCTTTTTCAAGTAATAAATATGATATTCCATAAAATCTTCTTTGGTTGCTGCCGTCTTTGAAGTGTCTGATCAGTCCATCACACCCTTTTTGTTCCACGAGCACCGTGCACCTTCTCGTAAACAGAATGCTAGATGTTGAAACTTGAAAGACAGCTGCATGCCGCATGGCCCCCCTTGCGACGGCTGATAGCTGATACCAAATGGTAGATAGTCGTCGTAGTCGCATGGCAGCGGTACCTCCACTTCTTAAGCCAATTATTGACACGCTGTGGCAGCTAGAATAAATCAAAATCTGAGCTAAACCGTCGAAGGAGATGGAGGAAGAGCTAAAGCTGAAGATGGTGCTGGCGCTGAAGAGGGAGCTAAAGAAGGGCCGGGTCCTAAGCGCCTTTCTTGAGTTACGGTGTTTTTAATAAATTTCAAGTGGAACAAGATTTGTGGTGGCTTTAGATCTGGGCAAATATTTTGCTTAGATGCCATGCTGGCCACGCCCACACGACATAAATCAAACGCCCCGCATACCACTCGAGTGATTCAAAGGAATCAGAGTTTGGCTCTTTTTTTTAAGCACGTTCCCTCTAGCCTGTTTTCAGGCTGTGTGGCCCGAATGGATATTTATGACCGTGAAATACGCTTATAACATTACCCACTCCTCTCGACTACCCCTTGAATTTATATTATATTCTATATATGCATGTATCGTCTCTATCCATAGGATTGTTTACCATTTATACCGCGAAATTAAATCGCATTCAACGGACAAGAACAATGTGTTGGTTATTTTTATTGCATATAATCTTGCTCACCTTGATTACGTACAAGCTGTATTCGTTTCGCACCTGAACTTGGCTGAGAAATGTTCTCGGGGCCAGAGATTCTGCGTCCACTGGCGGAAGCCACCACGGGCAATCCAATTAGCCGGAGAGCAATCGATAATCGAATGATTTCTGATGTTCATTTGTGTGGGCATTCGGTGTCGTTGATGGTTTATATCATAGGGAGCCACGGAAATAAGCACACAAATTATGTAAAATTAATTGAAAAAATCGAACAAGCTACAGGCAGGCAGCTCTTCCCTCTCGATGACAGCTCACCTTCGATATTAATTAATTTAAATTAGTTGGAAACCTTATCACCTACAGGGGCTAACTCGCATACTCTTCACGATTCATTTGGCTGCTCAATGAAAGGGAGGATCAGCTCTCCTGAGCAGCAGTTCAGGTAGCAGTTCAGTACATTGAATCCGGTTGAGACTTTGCACAGTCTTTGCTCGTTACTACATGCACCATCAAGATCGGACCAGTATATCATATTTATTTCTCAACCACATGTTTCTGACGACATCAGCTGCAATAATGTATCTGCCAGTACGCTAGCTCTCTTTTATTTCGATTTATTCAATGTATTCGGCTTATTTATTTACAACCATAAAAACGGCACTTTATGAATTTTCATAATCAGTTTGTTATTTGTTTTCTTGGTTTTCTGTTGTTTTATTCAACTATGTTTGTTTTTCTAAGGCTATGATGCATGAATATGGATCCATTTTTGGAAAGTGCTTACATACAACTATGCAATATGTATGTATGTATGCATGTACATATGTATGATTATTATTACTTTGAGGGTTATATTCAAACAAACAACAAATCATACTTTACCTTTTGATATTTGCGCTATGGATGGCTATGGATATTGATCCAAGCCCACAATATCGAGAAACAGGTAAGCACTTGTTATTAGATCTTAATTAATTAAGTTTTATATGCATATGTACGTACATATACTAAATATATCCACTTTTGATTATGTATACGGCGGACTGGCCATCAATTTTGAGTGATTTCAGTACGGGCATTATCATAAAATATTGGAGAGCGAGTAGAGGGTCCAGTGTATATGTTTGCAAAATTAATCAAACGCCGCGCTGACAGCTGAGGGAGCGTCGCTGGGAAAATAAATTAAAAATACATAAAGCGCTCAATTACGAAATTCTGTATATTTAATTCGTGCTGGCGACCAAAGGACACTCGAAGAGCACAAAAGGAAACATCACCAGAAACAGCAATGGCAACACTGGCAGCACCAGAAGCAGTGGCCCAAGCAGTGTGGAAACAGCGGAGGGCGCACCGAAATGGAATCCAATTTCCATGTATTTTTTTGCTGTCCTCCTATTTTCTGTTCCTTTCCGCATTTTGCTGTACTTTGTGGGGCGGACATAAAAATTTAATACGCGCCCAAAAGTCGGATACAATAAAATGAGCAGCTCAATGTCAGCACAAGCATATTTAGTGGGACAAAGTAACTTCAATTTGATCATAAACCATGGATCCACCCCCCAGACAGCCCAACAGCGCCTCTGTTCCGGCAGTACTCCACCAAATTATGCTGTAAAAGTGGCGAAAAAACAAGCAAACGGCGACACTTGAGACACCATTTGGGGGTCGGCCCCGAAAGAGACAAACAGCGGCACAGACAGTCGCCTCATTAGTTCCGCGTACTCGGCGGTCAGCGGACAGAAAATAGAAAACTTTAAGAGCTGTTCCATGAAATGGTGGATGGCCAACCACTGAAGGAGATTCCGGAAACTCCTAAAGATATGCAAGCAAGGCTTTTGGGTAACGTTCATGATTGGACATATGAGTGGTCGCCCTATAAGATTATCCGTGACGGGCATATAACACTTTACAAAATTTAAGAGATGAGCATACAATAAATCAAGGGTTTCGGCGCCTGAAGGAATTCTTCCATTCCTTCTCCTTGACTAGGAATGTCTGCTTAAAGACACACTTGACTTTCAACTTTTGATGAAGTAAGTGCTTTTAACGCTAAGTTTCAGCACATACCAATTTAGACAGATGTTGGGAACTTAAAGAACGGCTGAAACATGTACATAACTGAAAGGTGCAACCCAAAAGCAAAACTGCTTTTTAATAAAACCTACTTCCATCATCCTGTCGGCAATTGTAAGCTCTTTGATGAAGCGTCTGTCATCAATGGATTTGCAGTGGGACTGCCACACATTGGGGCGAATCTTTCGCTGTCGTTTGTCATGTGCTAAAACATATGTACATATACATGTGTATGTATCACATCCCTGCAGTACTGGCGGTGGCGATTGACCATGCCGAACTACCCACTTGGGTGGTTCGTACATGGGTACCTTCCGAAGTAACCCTTTGGTAGTCGAACGCCATACCACTCAAAGAATAGAAAATAATGTATCTCTGTACACTCTACAACCCACCGCGTACCACCCATCGTACTAGTTCGGTGGGCTGCAGCGTTTCACCAGTAGACGAAAGAAACGAAAATAAAACGAAGAGAGCAGGTAGCCTAAAATAATGCTGCGCTACTCTGTTTTCTTTTATGCTTTCAGACATTCCATTGCTGGAATATTCTATTGCTTTGCTTTTGGCTTCAGTTAGTGACGAAACGCGTGTTCAATAACAAGTGCGACAAGTAAAAGTGAATTACAGATTATTATACAATAAAGTCAGTAAACCAAAGGTAAGACAAAGTCAACTTAACATAACTTTACAATGTACAGCAGCTCAAGAAGGAACTAAAGGAGAAATATGCAGAAAAAAAAATAAAAATTTGAGGACAGCTAAATGAAAAATGTAGAGGAATTGGAAATTGCCGTGTTTAGAAATGGAAGTTCTGTAGTGTTGCTTGGTAAGCTGATTCGTTTTTTTGTTTTTTTCATTTTTCCGCCTATTACTTATATTTATATTTTATATTTATAGATGCAATAACTGTAGAGGCAGGGACTGTGTTATCTGAACTCCAAAACTAAAAAAAAAAATATATTTTAAAGTTACAAGTAATAATATTAATTTAAATGGCAACAACCCAAACAACCCTAAGAAAAATTAACTACACAAAAATGTATGAAATAAATGAAGCTATGTACTAAACATTTTTAAAATTGTTTTCCTTGTTTTTTTAACCCACCATATGGGTACCCATTGCACAACCCACCTGGCGGGTACCCATTTCACTACCCATTAGATGGGTACCCATATCGTCACCACCAGAAGACCACCCAAATCACTAGTACGCGGTAATCGAAGTGGTGTCACTGGTCCCCATGTCCCATGACATTGCGGGTAAAAATGGAAATGAAGTAAAGTGGTCTGTTGGGGGGATGGCGATATCACCACCGCCGAACTAGTGCGCAGTACTGCAGGGTAACTAATGAGCATCGTTGTTTTCAGTTGTCAGAATACTGCCGAAAGGACTGGGTAGTATGATGGAAGCCCCGAGTTATGGCGAATGCCTAAAAGATGCTCCATAATGTGTGCAACGGGGTGGGAACAGTCGAATAATTTCTTATAAATCAGCTGCCAACGTCATTTGTACAACTTATTTCCCGCTTTGGGGGTACTGCTGCCGTTGCAGATCTTGCTTAGTTCTTGGACAGTCATTGTCTGGGGCGTTTCATTCCCACTAGTATGTACATATATCTGTATCTGTATCTGTACCTGTACTGGCTGTTCCTATCCTTAAGCTGACTCCAGCGTAGGCCATACCGCAGCAGCAAACGTGGTTGAGAGTGGGTCGCATGGCCGGAGGCAGCAGCTTATTGAATCACAAACCACAGTATAAAACGAGGGGGACCGTTGTGAGCCGCGGCAAAGGCCGCAAAATTTTAAAATATACTTGTATTGAGCTCACAGGAGCTTGAATAGAAAGTTTGGATACTCTAGCTCTTATAGTCTCTGAGATCTAGGCGCTCATTTGGAAAAATCTACAAAGCAGACAGGGTCGCGTGTGAGAGAGAGCGAGAGAGAACGAAATGGTTTTCTTCATTGTGGCAATGTTAATGATCCGATCTGATCCAGATTCAACACTCTGATAGAAATGGTCATCTTCTATGATTCTGTTTTTTAGTTTTCTCGAATCTTCAAAATTGTGTATGCCACAGATTTTCGTCCTTTGTGTGTGCGAAAAGGGGAGGGGCGAAATTTTGAAATACACTTGTAGTAGTGTGATAACACAGAAAACTGGATACAAAACTTGGTTGCTCTAGCTTTTATAGTCTCTGAGATCTAGGCGTTAATGAAGACGGACAGACGGACGGACGGATAGACAGACATTGCTATATCGACTCGGGTATTGATGCTGATCAAGAATATATATATTATATGGGGTCGCAAACGCTTCCTTCTGAGTGTTACTCACGTCCACTATCACCACAAATCGAATACACCCCTATACTCTTCGAATACCGGGTATAATGAACAGCAACCAAAACTACAATACAAACATACATATGTATATGTACATACATTCGTAACAGTAAGAGCAGAAGTATCCACAAAGCAGAGGAGCCCCTGCACTCTGTACTCGCTGCGGGTACGCCACAAAAGGAGTGGCACATGCCGTGGAAATGACAATACCTCAGAATGTCCAAAAGAAATATAGGATATAGTTAAATAAAATAGAGTATAGTAGAATAGCATGTAACCATGTAAATAGTACAGAACAGGAGAATGTCACATGATGCGTATACGTAGGAAAGAAATGGCAAAGTAAACAGAAGGTGCTGCGGATACGCAAAAATAAATGACTACTATAATGATTTAAGAGATAAAAGAGCTGACCAGATTGATGAATGCTCTCCCTTTAGATCCAGGAAAATGCTTACGGGCGGGCATAAAATGCGAAGCACATATTTATGAGATGCCTGAATAAATCATATCCACTGCATCGACGATTTACATCAGAGTCCCAAATGTAAATAAAAATTTAAATCGAAAAGAGTCTCATCTCAGAATTGACGAAATTTACAGAGCAAATTCTCAAATAGTCGGGAAATCCTTATACACAAAATACAGACAGCAAATATAAAAAATTGATTCAATGACGATTCACTACTTAGTAAATAGTATTTACTGAAGTTTGTTTACCTCAGCCCAGGGGGCCATGTTCATGTGTCCGCGGCTGCCGCAACCTATTGCTTCCCGATTTTCAGTGCCTCTCGAATTTTGCGTGCCAATGGTGGCAGCGCCGTTTTTACGATTTCGATGCCGAAGAGCACGACAAAAATTACAACACTCAGAAATAGCAACGAGAAATTGATACGCTCAGATTGGCGGACAGCATCTGACGGCGACCGTGCGGCCCAGCAACCAGTTGGGAAGTGAAGCTCGCAGAAGGAGCACCCACCGCCGTCCCCATGCATGCTGTTCACTGCTTTCCGTTAGGTGTACTGGTTGTACTGTACACACTGCCTTAAAACAGGGCCAATTCCTGAAAACTTTACACAGCTTATGGGAACTTTTTACTGCTTGTGAAATCTCCTCTGCTTGAGGAACTGCTTACTGCTTGTGGGCACTTTTCACTGCTTTAGAATATTGTGCAGTGTATCACTGCTTGAAATACTATTTCTATCATTTGGTTTCGTTAGAAACGTTTACAAAATGCATAATATTAATTGTACAACTAATAGCGGCTTTTGACCTTCAAGCTCGTTCCATAATATTCAATTATCGGCCAGACACTGGATTCACAGTTCAATGCTGGCCAAATGGTTTATGCTTGGGCGCAATGTTCATTACTTGTGGGCAATATTCACGGGGGAAATTTTCTCTGCTCGAGGCCTCGTGCAAATTCCCATCAAAAGCCAGGAGTAAATTCTCAACATTAACTTCAGGATTTTCAATGATATATTTACATATTTAGTATCTACATAGGTGTTTGAAGACATGATTTTTATTACACATATGAACTTTATATTCGTTTTATATTGATACAAATTATTTTTGTGGTAAGAAGTCGAATGTAAACCAGTTTTTCGAGCAGTTATTGCGGGGCGCTTTGCACTGCTTCATTTCCATTCTGCAAGAAAGCTTTTCAAAGCTCAACAACCAATGAAAGAAGAACAAGAAGTAACACACTTGCACATGCCGCAAAAAGCAATGCGCTTTCAAAAAAAATTATTATCATTAGCTCTTTTTTGTGTACGCAAATTTCCTGTTCTGATCTGTTTTGGGACGCACCTGGTTGTATCTGAGTGGCTGACAGGGAAACCGAGACTGGAGACTGGAGAACCGGCGAATCAGAGACGAGGCTTGGCTGGTGGCGCTAAGCTTACAATTGAAAGCGCATATTGGGCACGTATGCCGATAGCCGGCCGCCGTCTGCGCTTCTGTGGCTGTAAAAAAAGAAGATTCAAGCTGAGTGGCAAATAAGCTGGCTGTATAAATAGTAGGCGCAGTGTCGGCTAACCACATCAGTAACAAACAGAACATTCAGAATGATGTATAGCATTGCCTGCTTTGCCTTGGTGCTTCCAGCACTGACCTTCTCGCAGGGCTACTCGGAGGAGTACTTTCCAAGAACACAGTACCATCACGTTCCAAGAGCCAACCAGCAGAACGACTACCACCCCTGCGGTGGTCGTGTATGCGCCTCCAATGGTTATCGCTACGCCAGCTTCGCCAATATATGCCGCCTAAATGACTACAATTTGAGGCTTGTCTTTGCTGGCCATGCAGGTAATTTTTTAAATTCTAAGAACGACCAAGTGATGAAACATCTTTCCTTACGTTTTAAGAATTCGTCGAGGTGGATTCAACTTACTGCCATCAGCCTCCAAGAGATGTGGGCTACTACTACAGGCAGCAACCTTCACTCGAGTCACACCGACCAGGATATTCGCCTCACGTACCCTGCATTCCCATGACCCGGCCCCACATCGGACCCCATTACACCGCAGAGTCGCCGAGTGCTTTTTCTTCGCCTGCTATTCCATACTGGCTTTTCAAGCCTGCCATATCTCCCACAAGGCCCCCTGCTTACAGCCAAATCTATTGGTATCAGTCGCCCAACACGAGCAAGCGACCTGTGACGTACTATTACCCAAAAACAACCACCGAAGCTTCTACGACGAGTACAACTAATGATCCTACGACAAGAACTACCACAGAAACATCTACGACGATCACCACCAATGGTCCCTCTACAACAACAACCCCCGAAGCATCTACAACAAGTACCACCAATAATCCTTCAACAACAACCACCGAAGCATCTACTGAAGTTTCTACGACGAGCACAACTAATGATCCATCATCAACAACCACCGATTTTTTTACAACGAGTACCACCAATGGTCCCTCTACGACAACAACCACTGAAGCTTCTACGACGAGCACAACTAATGATCCTTCAACAACAACTACCGAAGCATCTACGATGGGTACAATAACCCCTGACGCTTCTACGACAAGTACATCTAATGATCCCTCGACAACAACAACCACCGATGTTTCTACGCCGAGTACCACCAATGGTCCCTCTACGACAACAACCACTGAAGCTTCTACGACGACTACAACTAATGATCGCTCGACAACAACAACCGCCGATGTTTCTACAACGAGTACCACCAATGGTCCTTCTACCACAACAACCACTGAAGCTTCTACGACGACTACAACTAATAATCCCTCGACAACAACAACCACCGATGTTTCTACGACGAGTACCACCAATGATCCTTCAACAACAACCATCGAAGCTTCTTCGACGAATACCTCCACAGAGCCAAACTCTGCCGTAAGTTAAGACATACAGCTTATCCCAAAATATCCCGCAATTTAATGACATTTATTCAATAGGTGGATTCGGTGATCATACAGATCACAGGCTCGAACGGGAGATCGTTGAGCTTTGCCCTTTCCGAACTTGCAGCAGAAGGAGCCACATGCAATGATGTGTATACCCTGAACGTGACTAGGGGATCGACGGTGCTATTTCAGTTTACCGGTTGCGCGGATGCTGACAGCACATTCCCTTCAACAGTCGGCAGTAGAATCACAAGCGACTCAACCACAACCCCGAAGACCAAGCCCCCGTCCTACCTTTTCTATCATTCATCAACCAGCGTCATTCAAGCCCAAAACACACGTTAACAAATACGCTCTTATATCTAGAACTGAATAATAAATATAGTCGACACCTGAAAGCAAATAATGACTATGCATTTGTGAATTTCTCTCTTTTGGAGTGTGACACGTTTCCACTAAGCCCTGTCAACCTGGGGGAAGAGTACTAGTACGAGTACTACATGAGTCTGAGCGAGTATCGTGTTAACGTGATATTTCGGCGATTGAATACATGAAGCACGTGAAGGGAAAATGGCGAATGCATTTTATGTACTTCAGCTTCAGTTCACAAGCACCCGAGATACTCCGTGTCGTACCTTCCCCAGACATCTGTTAAGTTTCGGATCTGCTTACACATATTCCCAGTTCACCACAGTTAATCTTTGCTCGCCACTTAGCTGCTTGCGTTGAAGAATTTCAATTCCCAGACAATTTAAATTTTCACATGACTCAAGGCCAAGCCACAGCATTGATAGGGGCAGTATTATTTCATAATGAAATGAGCAAGAAGAATCGCCAACAAAGAGAGAGAATGAAAGCAAGAAGAGCCACCCACCGTCTGGCCATTGATATGCATAATATAGCGCAATAATAATTATAGCCGCGAGTGTAGCTGTATAATAGCCCCAAATAGAGCCAGCGACACGTAGACATTGCAATGGTATGAGACCATTAATGACGCTCCGCTTGATCGCGCTCCGGGGGTGGTTTGGTGGCTGGTATAAAAGCTCAGCCTGGACGAGGTCACAGCATAGTCAACAGTAAAGCGTTTGCAAAATGACAACAACCTTGTGTCGAATCGGTCTGGGTCTGTGCCTGCTCGCCTCCATTGTCCATGGATGGGACTACTCGGTCCCCTACGACTACTCGGCCACTTACTACGCGGCCCCCTACTATTTTGCTCCACCGCGTTACGACATATCGCCGTGTCCACCCACCGGAGAGGAGAGTGTGGTCTGTGCGGTGGCGCCGGGCGCCCAGCCAGCGACCTTCCCCAGCCCCTGCGAGGTGGATCGGTTCAGCCGGCAGACGGGCGTTGGTAGGTGTTGCCTTGTATTTTCTCCGAATCCAGCTCTTAAATAGATTTACCTCTCCAGCATGGCAGATTATCTACGACGACAAGTGCGACAAGATGGAAGACTGTCCGGACGCCTGCGACGAGGAATACCACCCCATCTGTGCAACATTCCAGTCCTCCAGACGCACCTTCAGGAACTACTGCGAACTGCTACTGGTCACCTGCCGCACAGATCATCGTAAGTACTGGTACCTGACAATGGGAGGAATAATTTTAATCAGAGTACTTTCCTTACCTCCAGAGTGGAAGATCCTGCATGGCGACTCCTGTGACAGCAGACTGCCACCTCTCTACTCGCCACGCGCTCGGACCTATAATCCCTACGACATACACGCCATCCAGCCCTCGTATGGACCTTATGGATCCTATCGCCCACAGCCATTGAGAAGGCCAAAAACGTTCCTTGTCTCCCCGCCACCTCCGTACAAAGCAGTAGCGTACGAACCCTATGAGATTTCATTGGACAACCTGCCCACAGAGTATGAAATGAAGCAGACGTCTCCAAAGACATATTCGATGACTACTGAAGCGCCAAAAACTACTACCCAGAATCCTCAAACAACCTCTGCAACGACGGAGACCACTGAAACAACCAGGGTTACGGATACCTCACAGAGATCTGCGAAAGTTTTAAGCGTAAACGCAGCCATTGATAATGAGACAACCCCAGAAACCAGCTCGACGGCTGTTCCAACGAAAAATAAGACTAATTCGACTTACGGCCCTACTTCTACAGACGTGACAACAACCCCCGCCAACCCTCTGAATAGATCGATTAATATCAATGCAGTTGCGCTAGCTATTGATGATACTACAGAAACATCATCGGAAACCAGTTCTACAGCCGCCCCTTCACAGTACCAGCCGTTTTCATATTACAGTCCCACTTCTACAACAGAAAAAGCTTTAACCACTGTCAAGCCCCTGAGACAGTCTATAAATATCAATGCCGTCGCAATGCCGATAGGTGAAGAAGCTTCTACAGAGCTCAGTTCTACAGCCACTTCCCCAATCTACGAGAATTATCCATCTTATCCAGTTTATAACACAACTGCTCCGCCAGAACACGCTACAACAACAGCCAGACCTTCGGGACGATCTATACAGATAAATGCAGTTGCTGAAATAATGGACAATGAACCCTCTACTAAACCGAGCTCTACAGTCGATCCTTCAACGGAAGCAAGTTCTACAGCCGACCCTTCCAGCTATGAGACCTATCCGTCCTATCTAGCTTCACCGTCTTATCCTTCCTATTCAGACTCTTCTGCATATGCCTCCTATAGCCCGACTGCTACTGAGACTACAGAAGAGGCATCTACTACTCTCAAGCCTTTGTTACGATCCTTAAACTTAAATGCTGTGGCAGAAAGCACCCCCGATACTTCAACGGAAGCAAGCTCTACAGTCGCTCCTTCCAGTTATGAGACCTATACGTCCTATTCAGCCTCACCGTCTTATCCTTCCTATTCAGACTCTTCTGCATATGCCTCCTATAGCCCGACTGCTACTGAGACCGAGACCACAGAAGAGGCATCAACTACTCTCAAGCCTTTGTTACGATCCTTAAGCTTAAATGCTGTGGCAGAAAGAACCCCCGATACTTCAACGGAAGCAAGCTCTACAGTCGCTCCTTCCAGCTATGAGACCTATACGTCCTATTCAGCCTCACCGTCTTATCCTTCCTATTCAGACTCTTCTGCATATGCCTCCTATAGCCCGACTGCTACTGAGACCGAGACCACAGAAGAGGCATCTACTACCCTCAAGCCTTTGTTACGATCTTTAAGCTTAAATTCTGTGGCAGAGACTAAACAGGATGTTGCAGATGAAGAAAAAACCTCCGATTCTTCAACGGAAGCAAGCTCTACAGTCGCTCCTTCCAGCTATGAGACCTATACGTCCTATTCAGCCTCACCGTCTTATCCTTCCTATTCAGACTCTTCTGCATATGCCTCCTATAGCCCGACTGCTACTGAGACCGAGACCACAGAAGAGGCATCAACTACTCTCAAGCCTTTGTTACGATCCTTAAGCTTAAATGCTGTGGCAGAAAGAACCCCCGATACTTCAACGGAAGCAAGCTCTACAGTCGCTCCTTCCAGCTATGAGACCTATACGTCCTATTCAGCCTCACCGTCTTATCCTTCCTATTCAGACTCTTCTGCATATGCCTCCTATAGCCCGACTGCTACTGAGACCGAAACCACAGAAGTGGCCTCTACTGCTTCCAAGCCTTTGTTACGATCCCTAAGCTTAAATGCTGTGGCTGACACTAAAGAGGAAGTTGCAGAGGGGGATACCACTCCCAAACCCAGCTCGAAGGCCGCAGTGACGGCGGCCACAGAAGAAGAAATATCTCCGGAGCCCAGCTCCACTACCGCTCACCCAGCTTATCCAACCACTCATATCAATGCGCCGAAGACTACCTCTAAGAGTATAAGTGGCGAAAGTGCATCGGACTCGCTCTCATTCTTTAGGGTGAATGCGGTGGCTGTAGAGGAGGGCCAAGAACATACACAGGTGTCTAATTCGACGGCATCGGAGGTGTCACTGTCATCCGGAAATGCACCGAACAACACTATCGTGGATTATGTATCTGGAAAAGATGGCGAAAAAAAGCACCATTTTCGGGTGTACAACACAGGCAGCCAAGGAAATGTGATTATATTTAACATTAACAATAACTAGTGTGTTTTGAATATCATCAAACTGAACTGAATTAGATAATCCGTTGTATACTATAAGTCGATATTGTTGTAAAAAAATCAAAAAAATAAATATGTACATTGTTGTGTTCCTAACCCAGGTTGCTATTTTATATAGGATGTATTGCGGATGTTGGAAGCTGCCGAGCTATTTTGACAACTCTGACTCCACATTTACGAATACAAAATTCTCCGTTATTAGAGTTTGATTTAATGATTACAAGAGTCAACAAAAGTGAACTTTATTTCCCGCTATGGTGTTGCATAGTTGATTGTTCGATGTTTTTGCTACAAATATAGAGGCCTTTGCCGTGAACTTTGACTTTTAGGGTGTCAGCTGTACACATTGTTTGTAGACGAAAAAAGTAAATAGATAACTTAAGAGCATTCGGAAAGGAGATATTCGATAAAATAATTGAACTTTCTTAAGAGCTATTGACGGCTGCTGCTCCGAACATACCCCCCGTTGAAAGACCAGGGCTTTTAACAAGATCCTTAACGGGAGCGACGGACAGCTTGTAAACAACTCGACGAGTGGTTCCAGACGATGTGCGCAGATCCGCACACCCCCTCATCACCAGCGATGATCTCGCTGGATCTCGCTATTGGCACGTTGTTGGAGCAGAGTCAAGTACTCCTAACTCCAACGCTTCCAAAAGATCTGCCAGGCACTGGTGACTCATTGCCAACGATCAAGTTGATTGAAGCTTAGACCCGTAACGTCTGGCTCGGAAAACTCCAGTGTGGCGTCGAGGTTTTCCTTTGTTAGTGCTTCATTATAGATGCGGACCAGCAGCTCGTGAAATTTCAGTACCGCGTGCTTTCAGCTACTGCGCTTTATAATGAACATCTGGCACGGCTGATTAATCTTAGGTTCAAGAATCAAGGTTAGTGCACTATTCTGCGTTGTGGGCTCAGCTCGCCGGATAAGGTCGGGGTCTTTCCTATCCCTATAATTCCTTGTGCTCGCTATATTATGAAAAGTTAAGTGCACTTAGACAGCCAACAAACAAACAAATATAAATGTAATAAATCCCAGAGCGGTATAGATGACCAGAAGGAGTCCAGTAAGGTATGCGGAATGAAATACGAGCAACTGTTCTAACACAAATAACAAATTTATTCCAAGTCCGACTTACTTAAATTTTGTATATGTTTTAAATTAGACTATAAGCTATTTTTACAAAAAATGTTCATGACCATAGCGATCAGCCTTCCTTTTATTTTCGGGTACCTTGCGGATAGCCTCCTGAATTCCTGTTGTATCCATTTTAGCAAGCTCTCTTTTGATTTTTAATATTAAACAGTCGATGTTTTTTGGATTATATCCCTTGCTGTAAACATTTCTTTTCAAATTTGCCCAAAACTTTTCAATTGGCCTTAACTGAGGCATGATATTTATCAACAAATTTTGTAAGCGCCGGAAGACAATTTTCTATGTATAATTATAATTATAATTTTGAGAATTCACAGCCAATCCTGCCTTAAAAAATACAGGATCACTGATTCCACGCTCGCTTATGGCCAGCCACAATAAAACCTTTTCAGGAAACTTTGTTTTTGTAATTTCAGTGACATTTTTAGGTGGTTGAGTATTGGGAAGCTTAAAGTAATATTTTGGAGTCCATTCATGACCTTCCACTGTGAAATATGTCTCATCATCCATTATGCAAACCTTTGAGCAGCTTGCAGAAAACAAATTTCTAGAAAGCGCACGCAGCCGAAGTTTTATTGTTTTTCTCTGCATTTCTGTGACTTTAGGTACGGTTTTTTTTAGAACATTTCATAACTCCCATGTCTTTTACATACTTTTTAACCGTTTTATCGCTCACATTGTATTTTTTGGCAAGCGCATGATACGATTTAGCTGTGCGACCCACAATTTCAGCCTTTAATTTGGCTCTAACTTCAGACTGCTGCAATGGACATTTTTTTCCGGACCCAGAGGCTCTATATATTTTTTTTCCACTCTGAACATCAGAAATTACTTTATAAATAAAAGTTTTCTTAAAGCCCATAGCCAAAAAGTAATGAAAAATTTCATTTTTCGGCTGAGATGGGTTATTTGCGCAATATGTGCCAATCAATTTTCGACGCTCTTCTGTGCTCAGAGACATTTCAGCAACTACGCATTATCTAGAAAGCTAATTTTTGCTGCAATGCATGCTGGAATAGTACCGTTTATTATCGTGCTTTTTGTTGTGCTCTGTCAATTCTTGGAACTTTTTGAGAACATGTTCAATTTGGTTCGTATTTCATTCCGCATACCTTAGCTGCGTTTTTAAGTTCGTGATAATAGATGTAGGAGATCACGAGTTCCTCTATAACCACCCTACCTTTGGCAATGCATGGAACGAAGTTTGCCTGCCCCTCACGTAACTACCACCTAATCATTACAATCGATATATCATTGGCGTTATCTACTTAGACAGAATTGTGCTTATTTATTCGAAATTCATGTTAATTAAAAAAACTGTCTCTGAATAGTTCTAGTAAAAAAGATTTCAATATGTTCATTATACAAAGGTTTTCTTAACATAAAAATATACAATCATATAGAATATAGAGTTCATACAAAAACGAGAGGGAACGTTGTGAGCCGCGGCAAAGGCCGCGGCTCTACCTTATACCCGGTACTCAGTCAGTATATACAAACATACATTTATGAGCCTACGATTTATGAAATTTATTATATGTTCTCAAAAGGGACAAAAATAATATTTAAATTAAAAAAAAATGAATTTTTTGGAATTTTTATACATGTTTCCATTTTTGTTTACATATGCTTTGTATATCTGCGCCTACATTTCTACATGACATGTATAACTACATATTTGAGACGTACAAGTGTTTACGACAGAGAGAGAGGGAATGAGTCAGCGCTTGGCAGGCGTTGCGTAGCCACTGAAATTTAATTTGTTTCTTCTGGCCATAATATTGATCCGATCTGATCCAGATTCGGTAATCTGGTAGATATGGTAATTTTTCATGATTCTGCGTTTTTGGTTTTCATTTATCTTAAAAATTGTGGATTCCACAGATTTTCGTCTTTTGTGGGGGCGGAAGGGGGCGTGGCAAAATTTTAAAACAAACTTGTGCTGGTTCGGTATCACAGGAGCTTGGATAGAAAGTTTGGTTGCTCTAGCTCTTATAGTCTCTGAGAACTAGGCGCTCATTTATACGAATAAGCAAAGCAGACAGGGTCGCGTGTGAGAGAGAGCGAGAGGGAATGATGACTTTCGAAATGGTTTTCTTCATTGTAGCTATAATAATGATCTGATCTGATACAGATTCAACACTCTGATAGAAATGGGCATTCTCTATGACTCTGCGTTTTTAGTTTTCTTGTACGCCACAGACTTTCGTCTTTTGTGTGGGCGGAAAGGGGCGGGGCGAAATTTTGAATTACATTTGGAGTAGTGTGATCACACAGGAGACTGGATACAAAACTTGGTTGCTCTAGCTTTAATAGTCTCTGAGATATAGGCGCAAATGAAGACGGACGGACAGACGGACAGACGGACGGACGGACGGACGGACGGACGGACAGACAGACATGGCTATATCGACTCGGCTATTGATGCTGATCAAGAATATATATACTTTATGGGGTCGGAAACGCTTCCTTCTGTGCGTTACACACAACCGTTATCCCCACAAATCTAATATACCCCTATACTCTTCGAGTACCGGGTATAACCAGGGGGAACGTTGTGAGCCGCGGCTCTACTTTATACCCGGTACTCAGTCAGTATAAATACGAGCTTACGATTTATGTAATTTATTATATTTTCGCAAAAGGGACAAATTCAATTTTGGCCAAAATGGAAAATTTTAAAAAATAAGCTAGATTTTTATATATTAAAAGTAATCTGTTTCAATTTTTGTTTACATATACTTTTTACATCAGCTTCTACATGTATATGTATAACTACACATACGAGCCGTGAAAGTGTGTGCGAGGGAAAGAGGGAATAAGTAAGCGCCTGAAAGGCGTTGCGTAGTGACTGTAATTTCATTGGTTCCATTTTTCTATAATATTGGTCCGAGCCGATCATATTCGGCAATCTGGACGATACGGTAATTTCCTATGACTCTGCGTGCTTAGTTTTCTCGTATCTTAAAAATTGTGGACTCCACAAATTTTCGTATTTTTTGTCAAAATTTTAAAACACACTTGTATTGAAGTGATATCACAGGAGCTTAGATAGAAAGTTTAGTTGTTCAAGCTTTTATAGTCTCTGAGGTCTAGGCGCTCATTTGGACGAATAGGCACAGCAGACAGGGTCGCGTGTGAGAGAGAGCAAGAGAGAACGATACCTTTCGAAATGGTTTTCTTCATTGTGGCTGTATTAATAATCCGATATGATCCAGATTCAACACTCTGATAGAAATGGTCATATCCTATGATTTTGCGTTTCCAGTTTTCTCGTATCTTAAAAATTATGGATTCCACAGATTTTCGTCCTTTGTGTGGGCGGAAAAGGACGACGTGCAATTTTGAAGTACACTTGTAGTAGTGTGATAACACAGGAGCCTGGATACAAAACAAAAAAGCTGGTTGCTCTAGCTTTTATAGTCTCTGTGATCTAGACGCTAGACGGGCGGACGGCCGGACGTACAGACAGATATGGCTATATAGACTCGACTATTGATGCTGATCAAGAATACATACATGTATGTATATACTTTATGGGGTCGGAAACGCTTCCTTCTGGGCGTTATACACATCCACTATCACCACAAATCTAATATACCCCTATACTCTTCGAGTACCGGGTATAACAAAGCCTTTCACTTGCGAAGGTCAACATTTCAATTCATTACCTATATCGATAGCTGTGGAACAATATTTATAATATGCAAATAATAAGAATAATACTTTTGGCGACCTTGCTAGAGCTAATCAAGGCTGAACAGTAATTGATTATGCGGAACTTAACGTAAGAAGATAAGAAAGGAAGTAATAATAATAAAGTTCTTGTTTGTACTTTTTCTAATTTTTCTGTGTACGCAGTTATATATAAATATGTATGTATATAGGGGTTAATCTTTATGTTCAATATAAAGTGCAAATGCATAAGAAGAAAAAAAGAAAAGAAGTAAAGTCAAAAGCAAAACGAATATGCACGGTCCAACTTATGCACGTTTATGTGTGCACCCACATATGTATGTACATGTACATGTACCGATCCGAATTCTATTCTTACGAAAGCTCCCTCTTTGCGTGCATGTTATCTCTCTCTCTTTTTCATCTCGCTGCTACGCTACTATAAACTGCTATTTCTCGGGTATGCTGTACTCACGACTCGATGGTCACACGGTGGTCCACGACACGTGTCACCTCAATCTCTCCATTCCTACTCTTAGATTTCGTCTTTGTCAAAACTTCACCGCTGCAATTCCACTTCCACTCGCAGATTTCGTCAACTCGGCTTCTCGATGTACAGTGGTATCTCAGTTCGAGAAAATTATAGGGAATCTGCTGAAGCTGAAGCTGCTGGTATTTCGAAGTGACAAAAATGTACGGCACTGGTGGTTTTAGGTGTGAGAGCGCCAATGCTGGGCAGCCCTCGAGTGACTGTAACGAATTCTGGAGTAAGCCTATGCACTGAAATAACTTCCTAAATAATCAACCTCTTTTCTGAAGATGGACGTTTTCCACAATCACTGTAGCTCTGCTGATCAATCAGCAATATTACTTAGTTCTCTGTAGACGTGAAGAATTATGCGATTTGGCTAGGTTTTATCGCTATCAGAACAGAGCACAACTGAAGCGTTTGGGGAGAAAATCCGAATTGATCAGCGTAGCCCCCGTCACTGTCACTTAAGCTATACAGAATTTAATTTTGTGTTGGTTCACTGGCCACTACAGCTTCCATATACTTTTCGACTTAAAAGAATTGGCCAATGGCCTGACCATACTTTTATTTCGACCTCAAACGTGATCCAAGACTTCGTTGTCCATGTCGATCACTGAGCTTCCATTTTTGTTCACAAACGTGAAATTTCCAGTTAGATCACTTTGGGTTCTATGTACCATTGAAAATTGTCAATCCTTTATCGTCTGCCATTTTCGATTCCTTCTTCGAAGAGTTTTTCGATGCATTCGAAGTCCGCATAACAATTCGATTCCCAAAGGCAAATAAGAATGATGATATAAACCATTTTTGGGGTCCGGGTCCGTACTATCAGAAGATGAAGCTGTGGATCGTATCTATGGCTGATATTACTGCTTAATAGGTTCTGGCTCACACCAATTACTATTCCTCCTAATGCTGTGGTGCTTGTGGCTAGGAAATTTGAAATGGGTTTTTTTGTGGCGACATCCAGTAGTTAGGAAGGAAATAAAGAAGTGGGGGAAAAAAACTTAATAGATCATTTGATGTGCCCAAGCGCTTCGCTGTTTGGAGTTCATGATATTGGTTTTCCCCTGGTCCCGCTGTCTGATCGGCAAATGGAGGCGTGATAATATGAGTGATTAAGGCAACTAGAGTGCAGTGATTTGGGGAGAAAGTAAATTGGTGTGCAGTTTTCATCCCAGCCCGTAGAAGGGGAAGAAGGAGAAATGCATTAGGTGGTGGAAAAGTAGAGAAAAAGAAAGAAAGAATGTGAGTGTAAAAAGTGAAAGAAAGCGAAGAGAAGTTGGAGTGAGAGTAGTTGATAGAGTTTTTGCTTACCGTATCGATCTTGGTACCCACCCTCATTCTTGCCGATCAGTAATAATGTTTTCCCGTCCCTTAAATGTTTTTTCCACACACATCATTTCAGGAGTTCGTTGGGAAAGCTCTTTCGTTGATGGAACGCCCAGCTGGAGAAAGGTATGAGTGGAGTTTGTTTCTATTGGCTTTGTAACGTACGACTCAATCCAAAGAAAGTAAAGAAAAAATAGAGGAAGCGAACTACCGAAAGTTGAGTCGGGAAAGGCAGAACCGCCGGTAAGAAAGGGAGGGAATTGGGAGCCCTTAGGGCGGCCTGGCACTTGGGGCCACCGTTCGCACTCAAGTCTGAGTGAATGCCTAGAGTTAGAGTTAGAGTTAGAGTTTAATTTGCTTGTGTAGGCTTATTTTTATTATACCCGGTACTCGAAGAGTATAGGGGTATATTAGATTTGTGGTGATAACGGATGTGTGTAACGCCCAGAAGGAAGCGTTTCCGACCCCACAAAGTATATATATTCTTGATCAGCATCAATAGCCGAGTCGATATAGCCATGTCTGTCTGTCTGTCCGTCCGTTCGTCTGTCCGTCTGTCCGTCTTCATAAGCGCCTATATCTCAGAGACTATTTAAGCTAGAGCAACCAAGTTTTGTATCCAGTCTCCTGTGCTATCACACTACTCCAAGTGTATTTCAAAATTTCGCCCCGCCCTCTTCCGCCCGCACAAAGAACGAAAGTCTGTGGCATACACAATTTTGAAGATACGAAAAAACTGAAAACGCAGAATCATAGAAGATGACTATTTCTATCAGAGTATTGAACCTGGATCAGATCAGACCATTATTATAGCCACAACGATGAAAACCATTTCACAAGTCATCGTTCCCTCTCGCTCTCTCTCACACGCGACCCTGTTGATTGATGCTGATCAAGAATATATATACTTTATGGGGTCGGAAACGCTTCCTTCTGGGCGTTACACACAACCGTTATCCCCACAAATCTAATATACCCCTATACTCTTCGAGTACCGGGTATAATAATAGATTTAATAATACATTTATTTGAAATAAATTTCTTTCCTCTATTTTCTTCTTTATTTTTAAATTTTAATTAAGTTAAAGGCGATCTTTTACGTTACTTTGGCACTCAATTTATGCACATATTGTAGTCTGAACACGTCTGCTTTACTTCCTCGCTCGATCCAAACTGATCTCGCTCTCATTTTTATTCTTCTCTTTTTTTCTTGTTTACTTATTCTATCCTTATTCTATTGTGAGAGTATATTACAAGTGTGTATGTATTGCGAGTACAGTACAGTGGGCTTAAGCATAATAATATATACAGTGGTATTGGTTTGGGTTAATTACAGTTAGCTAAGGAATATGTACAGTGGTATGGGGATAGTACTGCTACAACTCGGCCTATCCTGACGTTGAGGATCTCCTGATTCTCTTAGCCATGCCTCTTGTTACTATGCTACTCTCAGCAATTTTTTTTGCATCTCTTTTTATTGTATTTTGTTGTTGCTTTTTGCTTGATATTATGTCGTTTTTAGGACCAGGTATTTCTTCATCATTATTATTTTCATCGCTTTCTTGTTCATCGCTTATATTTTCGTTATCTAATTCATTGTTTACATTACTATCACAGATCCATGGTTTAATATTATGAACAGCCCAAATTCCTGAATAGGGAATTTGTGTTTGTTGAAAACCTTCTATATCTCGGACTACATACCTATCATTCTCTAAAACTTTTGAAATTCTATGTGGTCCCTTAAACTTTGGTACCAGTTTACTGGACGCTCCTGGTTGTGAGTTGAAATTTCTGATCATAACGTAATCATCAATTGAATACACTTTAGGTTTTTGTCTCTTTGAGTCAACATAATTCTTATTGTACGCTTGAACTTTCTCTTGGACTATTGCTGCTCTGTTTCTTGTATGTTCCAGATCCCTTTGATCGTTATTTTGATTTTCTTCCAGTATGTTTTCTTTTAAACTGTCTATGCTGTTGCCTTTTTGTAAAACACCAAATAGCATTACGCTCGGATACTCATTTATACTTCTATTTTTTGTATTATTCATTGCAAATTCTACTTTGTCCAATACTTTATCCCATTGTTCATTTTTTTCTACGTCTCGTATTTTGGCAATCATTGGTCCTAAATCTCTATTGATTCTTTCTACTTGTCCATTTGCTTGTGGTGAGCCTGTTGCTATTTTTATATGATTTATGTTTTGTGATTCTGTAAAAATTTGGAACTCGTGGGATGTAAAACAAGAGCCTCTATCAGATACTAAGTGCTTAGGTCGACTGTAAGCCTTGAAATAATCGTTCAACGCATCTATTGCTTCTTTGGAACTAGTTGTTTTGGTGGATAAAGTCTTATAAATTTTGTGCAGGCATCTACCACTAAGAGTATATGTTTTTTCTTAGAATCACCGCTGTTAATAGGACCATAGTGGTCAATGTGGACGACTTTGAATGGGGTTGTGCCTTTGGGAATGGAATGTAAAAATCCTTCCTTCTTGCCGGTTTTAGACGAGAAGGCTATGCATTTCACACAGTTTTTGATATGTGCATCAACCTTTTTTTTTATTTGTGGAAACCAATAGCTTTTGTTTATTAAATCTGTTACTTTATCTACTCCTACATGGCCCATTTCGTCGTGATACTTGTATAAAATGCTCTCAATCATTGCGTCTGGTACACAAAATAAAAGTCCTTCATTGTGTTTTTTATAAATTACACCATTGCGCATCTCATAGTACTCGTCTTCTCTTTCTAGCAACATATTTTTAATTTTTTCTAATTTTTCGTCTCTACTTTGTGATATAATTAAGTTATCTTCAAAAGTGTTTGTTTCTATTATTAAAATATTGTTATTCCTACTGAGTGCATCTACATGTTGCATCCTTTTGCCAGATCTGTGCTCGAGATCGAAATCATAGTTTTGTAACTCAAGTGCCCATCTCGCTATGCGAGGGTTCAGCTCTTTTTTATTTAATGTTAAAGTTAATGAATTACAATCGGTGACTATCTTGAATTTAATACCTTGTAAATAAACACGAAATCTTTTAAGTGCGTTTATAATTGCTAGTGTTTCTAGCTCAAAGCTATGGTATCTTGACTCGACATCTGAAGTTCTTTTGGAAAAGTAAAATATTGGGTGAAATTTACTATCATTCTTCCTTTGTAGAAGTATGGCTCCATAGCCTAAAGAGCTTGCATCACAGTGCAGCTCGGTTTCATCGTGCGGACGGTAAATAGCTAAAATCGGAGTTTCTACCAGTTTACTCTTTAAAGTATGAAATGCATCTAACTCTACTTCGCCAAATTGAAACTTTTTATCTTTTCTTGTGGCATCATATAATGGCTTAGCTATTATTGCAAAGTCTTTGATGAACCTCCTAAAATAGGAACATAGACCAATGAAGCTTTGAATTTCGTGAACTTTTTTTGGTATTGGGAAGTTAGTTACGGCTTCTATACCTGTTTCATTCGCACAGATGCCTTTGTTAGTGATTGTATAGCCTAAGTATTTAACGGAAGATAGCAAAAATTCGCATTTATCTTGTCTAAGATTTAAACTATTGTCTACTATTCTTTTGAAAACTTCTTTTAGTATATTCAGGTGTGTATCAGTATCTTCTGTAGCGATCATAATGTCGTCTAAATAAATGATTACTCTTCCATCTTTTACCATATCCGTAAAAATCTTATTTATATATCTTTGAAATGTGGCAGATGCATTTTTTAGACCGAATGGCATTCTGGTGTATTCAAATTGTCCAAGGGGCGTTGTAAACGAGGTATATTTGATGGAATCCTCATGCATGAATACATGATGAAAACCATTCCTCAGGTCTAGTTTGGAAAAGAACTTCTTGTTTGCCAATTTTTCTAGAAGATCATCTATTAAAGGGATTGGATAATTGTCTTTCATAGTAACTTTGTTCAGGCGTCGATAATCTACACACAATCTCAACTCACCAGTCTTCTTCTTAATCAATACTATTGGTGAGACAAATTCTGATTCACTGGGACGTATATAACCTAATTCTAAGTTTTCGTCTAATATTCTTTGTACTTCTTCTTTCTCTTTGAATGATAATCTTCTCGGCGGGCAATTGAATGGTTTCTCATTCTCCACAGTTATCTTCATTTCAGTTTTTATTTTAGGTTCTATGGATCTGTTGGCTAGCAAATATTGTTCTTTGAACATGCGTTCAAAATTTTCTCTTACTTTGTAATTTATTCCTTCTCCTACTTTGTACATAACATCGTTATCTTGCACAACGTTGATAGAAAGCATTTCTTTTTCAAAATCGTTTGATGCGATTTTTACGTTGACATCTACATTTTCATGGTCTTTTATGAGTAATACTGACTTTGCATTTGTTCCGTAATTCTTATCATTAGGTATTACTTTGTGATCACTCGCTACATTGACTCTTTCTTTTAAATCTGATTCTATTGACTCAACTTTTGACCCTACTTTTGGCTCTACTTTTGGCTCTACTTTTGACTCTACTTTTGGCTCTACTTTTGACTCTACTTTTGACTCTATACATTGTCTTCTACATTTTGCTGTTTTTATATAGCCGTCTCTTACTGGCTGTACACAGTTGTTATTCCATTTTTCATTGATTAATTGATTTTTAACATCGTCCACTGACACCAATCTTAAGTTGCTTAAATCTAAGAAATCTCTACCTAGTACCATGTTATGCCTTGTAGACTCGTTGCTTACGACCATTACTTCAATTTCAACAGTTTTATTTGACGTTTCGATAAGACAAAATGTTTTTCCAAAAATATTCAATTTACTATTATTAATTCCAACATAATTTCCGTTTTCTTCATTGGTACTAATTTGTAGCCCTTCCGGAACTATTGAGTATTTCAAAAATGTAATTGGGCTTCCCGAGTCTAAGAGGCATTCTATGGAATATACTTTGTTAGAACTATGAGGAAAAATTACATTATAACATCTTACGTAATCATTGTTAGAGTCTGATTTGTTCTTCTTATACAACTTGCAGTCCTTGGCCATATGCCCGTATTGAGCACAAGCATAGCAAGCTCCATCTGGACGTACAGGCTTGCGGCACTCCGCAGCAGAGTGGCCCATACTGTGGCAATTGTAGCATTTGGTGGCCTGTAAGGTAGTGGTGGCCGCCGGTTGGTTTACCTCTGACTTGGGTCCCGTGTACTTCTTGTTGTCCAGGGAATAGGGGCGCATCTTCGTCGGTGGTGGACGGGGTCTATTCACATGTTGGAATGCCCGAAGCATGGCCTCTGCTGAGGCAAAACATTGTAGTGTAGCTTGATTTCGCATTAGTTGATCCGGGATTCCGTCGATCAGGTATTGTACGGTTTCGGCTTCGCTCATGTTCAGGTCTTTGGCAAGTAACAACTTTTCGTGATAATACACTACAAACTTTTCGTCATGTTGCCATTTTCGCTGTTCAAATTTGCGACGAATCTCCAAAATGTTGTCTTTGTTTCCAAACATGATACGAAGCTGAGTTAGAATTTCATCGATGCCGGAAGAAAGGGGTGAATAATTCATAAAAAACCAAGTGCTGGCTTTGCCTTTCATGCGCGCACAAATAAGTGAGCGCATCGTGTCATCGTCAACTTTGAAGATGCATTGAACATTTTTTACACAGGATAGCCAATTCTCAATGTCTCCTTCTCCGTTGAACTCGGGAATACACTCTTTTATTACGTTGAATGGAACAGCTGATTTGTTGCGCAACTGTTCGTTCTCACGTTGCAGCTTATCGATGGTTTGTTCCAGTGTTGCAAAAGTGGTCACTTCTGACCTAAATATCGACAAAGGGCTGGAGCTGCCAGCTTTTTCTGCTGTTTCTATCTCTTCTTTGTTGTCCTCTCCGTTGTTATCTTCTTTGAATTTTAACGACATATTTTTGTTGCTCTGCATCAGCGCTTCCATCGGCGATTCCTCTTTCTGCGGCGTTTCATTGTGTGCGTCGAAGTCAGTGAGCAGGTCAGTATATTTGTCCTTGTCTGACACACTGCTGCACGAAGCGATGGGTAGAGCGTCGCGTCCGAACTCTCCAGAATGATCACCAACTTCTATTGTGGCGTTGCTGATTTCCATATCTTTTATGGGAATGGCGCCTTGGTTGTCAATGATCGGTCCAGATCCACGTTCATTAGCCGGAATGTTGTTGAGAACTGCGATTAGCGAAGCCTTGGTGCCTTCAGTGGGAAGTCCCAAGCGAGCACACCAGGATTTTAATCCGACAAGAGTATAATTATTACTGTCGAGTCCATCCATGGTTTTAAGGTTTGTTTTTATTTAATACGAGTGGTAGTTTTTACTTTAGTTGGCGTTAATTCAACCACTTCTGAAATTGTAGTCTGAACACGTCTGCTTTACTTCCTCGCTCGATCCAAACTGATCTCGCTCTCATTTTTATTCTTCTCTTTTTTTCTTGTTTACTTATTCTATCCTTATTCTATTGTGAGAGTATATTACAAGTGTGTATGTATTGCGAGTACAGTACAGTGGGCTTAAGCATAATAATATATACAGTGGTATTGGCTTGGGTTAATTACAGTTAGCTAAGGAATATGTACAGTGGTATGGGGATAGTACTGCTACAATATGTAGGTGTAAAGCCATATTGCAAGTGATCATGTTCCGAGCTTTGAAGAAGCTCCGAAAGCTCTAGACTCTAGAGTCTAGAGCTTCTGATTGGGCTAAAGCCCCTTTCACCAAAACCAAAAATTTTCAGACAAAAATACGAATTGTTATGCCATATACATACATATGTATGTGTCACATTGGATTTTCATACTTGTAAACAAAAAGCGGTTCGTTTACTTACGTATTTTCATTGATACATCCATGTCCAAAAGATTTTTCGGCGATGGAGCGAATCTGTAAGCTTTGAGAGAACACTTGCAAATGGTCACACACATATAGTCACAACTGAGAACGTGATTTTTTAGTTTATTTTACTTATTTCGCCTTTAATTCATGTTTGTGCTTTCACTTTTTCCTTTTGATCTATATTATAAGGTTTTTTTTTCTATTACTTCATATGTTTTCATTTACTACAGATCTAATTACTACTATCTAAATTGTAGAAACGGCAAAAGCACAGCGCAGCTGATTCCATCAGCAAAGCTAAAAAAACTGCTCTAGCCAAGGGGTCAATGCACTAACAAGCACACAGCTGGTCTAAATGCACAAGGTACACTTGGGATTTTCAATTTTCTTTTTGAAATTTTTTGTTGTTGTGATATTCTGAGCAAAGGGTCCACCAAAAGAAAATTTTCCAGCGAACATGTGGACTCGTAGGTTAGGTCGATCAGATCTTAGGTAGAATAGATGTCGAAGGAAAATCACTCCTTGCACATCTCCTCTACTTTTAGTGGGTGATGACCATGGAAATCAGGTGCGATCACTGCTCTTGAGGCTACCAAGGGGGCTGCTCTCTGCCGCCGGTCGAAGCCGCGCTCACCTTGTAGTGGCCGCGCTTGCGTTGGAAGGGCCGCGCGGAATGTGTTTCCTTATTTCGGCCAACAGTTTGTGCTGGGTTTCGGTTTTTTTCCTTTTATTTTTGATGTTGAAACGATGGGTTGAATTTATGACTTATGTCTAAGACTTGGACCAAGTTTTCCTTTTCTGAGGTCACGAGGGCACGTCTGTATTCTTTGATGGCCACGAGAAGAAAGAGAGCCCTTCCCACCGGAAAATCAGGGATCGACCTCCTCAGTTTTTCTTCCTCTTCTTTTCATATGTCAATGCGAAAAAACCCGGAGAGAAGAGTATCAGCCATAAGAGATTTACCGAGAAAACTAAGCTTTGCGCACGGCGGCGAATTGCATCCGCTAGATGGCGTTCCAAAAGCTCAACTTTAATCCGACACTCTAATTCTTATTAATAGTGTTCTTTCAGGTGGAATTTTAGTAACGTATGTATATCGATTTTTTCGCTTAAAACAAGCGCACTACAACAGTAACGGAAGGACTACTTCCCTCCGTAGCACCAATATGCCTGAACACAGAGGACGACCTAAGTCGTCTAGTGGACAGGTTCACTGAAGCATGCAACACGGCCTTCAAGGCAGCATGCCCCTCTGACATCGAGGAAACGTAGGAGGCTGCAAGGCTACGCAAGATCCTTTCCAAAACGGCCCCCTCGGTGGGGTACCTTAAGAGAAGTGGTACGTGGACTAACACCAGTGAGGAGTCCCTACACATTCTACTCGACACTCATTTCCCAGGGTGCACAACCACCGAGCTGGCTCACCTCCCTAGTGAATGTTCGGCAACCTCGATGGCGCATATTTTACAAAACGGAACATTATCTGAGCAATAAACAGCTTCGATCCGTTCAAATTCCCTGGTCCGGACCAGGTCATTCCGGCCGAACTCCAAAAGGCCGGAAACACAGCCATCAGCTAGCTGCAATATATCTTCAAAAAGATACTAGTAGTGGGGAATAAAAAACGCTTGGCTTAAGGCAAAAATAGTCTTCATCCCCAAAGCAGGTAAAGCCTCGCACTCAACTTCAAAGAACTTTAGACCAATCAGTCTATCATCCTTCCTTGTCAAAACTGTTGAGAGGCTTGTCGGACTACAACTGAGATCGACTATAAGTTCCCAAATGCGGTCAAATCGCTTAATGCAATCTCCGCGAACTCGGCCACCGATGCAGAATGTCGCAAATCTCTTCACGAGATGGCATTTTCTCATTTTCCCCATCTCTTTTAATTTCCTTATCATTCCTTAGACATTTCCCTGCCTGATCGATCCTCTTTTTAGTTTTAAAATGCTGAAAAGCACGCGAAAAATATAATTGAATAAGATTAAGTAACAAAGCGAGAACTAAATGATAATGATAATAAAATATCGGAACCCACTCCCACTACTGATCGCACAGCCGGAGCCCCAGTATTACACCCCAGACCAGCTCAAGTGGCCGCAGCAACTATCTTTGTAGGTGACATGCTACACTTACGCTGTTGACAAGAAGACTTTTATGAAGAATTTTAATTTGATTAAATAAGACATCCCATTTTCATCCATTTCACCAATCTTGAGGTTGGCAGTTGTGTTAGGATTTTCGGGTGTCGGATCCTTTCAAATAGTCATTGGCGTTTGGCCCTTTCTAGACAATCCATATGCAAATTACTTTGCATTACTTATACTTCCGCTTCTAGAGAGTAAAGTGTTGTGCACTGTGTAGTTCGCTTCTTTAAAGCAGAAAATTGAAATAAAGAAATCAGCCTGAGTGGATGCTACGCGAGATTTCCATAAAGAAAAATTGCATTGTAAATTCAAGCTGAGCTCTTAGACCGCCATATACCGGATCCGATTCGCCCCAGTGGGAAAAACTTTTCTAATCTCTTTTTGCTGACATTCCCACCGCTTGTTTTCGCCCACTGCCACTTTGACAAACGAACAAGAAAAAAAGATGATCAGGTGAGCAAGAACTGATTTCCGGAGGAAAATGCTCTCTCCTGGTGCTAGTCCAACAGTACAGACGTACACACCATGACTAGCCAAAACTACAAAAGTCAAAAAAGAACCAGAAGAGGAAGAAAGTATATCCGCCGAACGAATGCTAAAAAGTCCCAACAGCTGACCCAGTTGATGGAGCCCACTGATAAGAGTTCTTCACTATTCACGGTGCCGAGAGGAGGCACAATCTTATAAAGATCACCCTGGAACTGAATCCAGTACATGGCCTAATATCATATAGGGTATACTGTTGTGTACTTCCGATACACTGGAAGTGTTATAACTTTGATTGGATATGTGTAACTCCATGGTCAACGCTTAGCCTAACCTGCATAGCTCAGTTAGTTAAAGATGGCTTAGGAACTAAGTTATAACCCTACCCTTAAAAACGACAGCACATCCCAGTTCTACTGAGATCGTCCTTTCTAATTGTGATTTTGGCTGTTCAGTAACCCTGAAAGGATTACCGAATTGCAAGATTCAGTAAGCCTAGGTGACTTTTGACTCCCAAACCACATAGTGGTTAGTTGATACAGTCCAGCAGCTCATTAATTTCCTATACTTCTGATCTGACCTTTTAGTTTTCACCGGATGAGGGATTTGCGATTATGAATTTCAAGTCCTGCTGCGGAATAAGCTTAGGATGCAGATTGCAGTTATAAACAGGTTACCCCGTTCCTGTCTCTTTTCTTCCCATAAACAATGCAATCCGTTTTTATTTCGCCCGCAAGAAGTGATGCCTTTTTGCAGGCAGTTATAAAAAAACTGTTGCTCTCGAACACGGCAGAAAAAAGAATCCAAAAAACACTTCGACTTCAAATGTGCTCAATGCGCTCTTTGCTCAACCACTAAGAGTATATTTTCGCTCTCTTTATACATTCGTTCACATGAGACACTTTGCTGAGAAAAATTTGCCGAAAGTGTCTTATACTAATGTACTTATTTATATGTGTGTGTAAGCTTTTTGTTTTGCAATAAAGAAAATTATGAATTTTGTTTATGTATTTATTATTATTTCTCAAAAAATAAGTTAGCACCCTATCTCTTTCTCGCTTCCTCTTCCACGCTTTGAAGAGGACACCTTTTTCTGCAAAGTGTCTTCGTTATAGAGCTGCTTGTGTTTCTTTCGCCAATCAGCACGAAACAGAAGACACGAGAGAAACAAAAAAAAGTTTTTATCCAAAGAGTGAGTGAAGAAAAAATAGGTTGATCATATTTAGCTAGCGAGCTCTGATTTTTACCTTAAAGCCTTTGCGTTGTGGCCAGAATTGTATCACTCTGTATAAATTAAGTGTGTTTTTGCAGTATATTTGACCAAATCTCTTGTTATAGTAAGAGAGATTTTAAAACTAACCGAGACAGCATGCTGTGGCACCTAGCAAACCAACTCAGTTGGAATTCGGTTGGTTTGACAATCTGTGGCACCCCCGATATGTAGGATAAGATAAAAGTGAATAGTGGTATTTGTATTCAATTAATCTGAAATAAATATAAATGATATGTACAAAAATATGATGATTAAGGTCTTAAAGCAGTGGTCGGCACGGCGCTATCTAATCTTTATAGCAAAAGTCTCTGCTGCTGCGCTGCCGTTCACAGACAGTATAAAAAAGCAGCAAGCCTTCGTGTGGGTTTGGCAATGATCTTGCTATTTTGCTTTTACCAGTGTAAAGAATCTAATATTTACCTCAGGGAAAGAAGTATATGTGCACTTTTTAATTTGCTTATATTTTCTCTAAAGTTAACGGTAAATTTTTTGTAGGTATGCAAGTTTGTGTTTTTATCTATTATGAAGATCTCCTACTCCAGTGGTCCTATTTGGGCTTCATTCTTTGTACCGTTTTTAATAATATGTGTAGCAACTTGAGGTTTTCAAAGGCAATAAGTATATGTGAAAATTGATATAATTGTGCTATTGAGTGTGGGTAAGCTAAAAAGTGTGATCTAAAAATATTCTTTAATCAGCGGAACGTAAGTCAAATTGTTTTTAAATGTTTCGAGAATGAAACGGGGGGGAACATTGTGAGCCGCGGCAAAGGCCGCGGCTCTACCTTATACCCAGTACTCAGTCAGTATACACATATGTACATACATATATGAGCTTGCGATTTATGCAACTTATTATGTTCGCAAAAGGGACAAATTAAATTTTGGGCAAAAAATAATATTTCAAAAAATGAAGTCAAATCATTTTTGGAATATTATACATGTTTCCAAGTTTGTTTGCATATGCTTTTTATATCTGCTTCTACATTTCTACATGTATAACTACATACTTGAGACGTACAAGTGTTTGCGACAGAGAGAGAGGGAATGAGTCAGCGCTTGGCAGGCGTTGCGTAGCCACTGAAATTTAATTTGTTTCTTCTGGCCATAATATTGATTCGACCTGATCCATATTCGGCAATCTGATAGATACAGTAATTTCCCATGATTCTGCGTTTTTGGTTTACTTTTATATTAAAAATTGTGGATTCCACAGATTTTCGTCTTTTGTGGGGGCGGAAGGGGGCGTGGCAAAATTTTGAAATAAACTTCTGCTGAATTGATATCACAGGAGTTTGGATAGAAAGTTTGGTTGCTCTAGCTCTTATAGTCTCTGAGATCTAGGCGCTCATTTAAACGAATAAGCAAAGCAGACAGGGTGGCGTGTGAGAGAGAGCGAGAGGGAACGATGACTTTCGAAATGGTTTTCTTCATTGTAGCTATAATAATAATCCGATCTGATCCAGATTCAACACTCTGATAGAAATGGTCATTCTCTATGATTCTGCGTTTTTAGTTTTCTCGTATCTTTAACATTGTGTACGCCACAGACTTTCGTCCTTTGTGCGGGCGGAAGGGGGCGGGGCGAAATTTTGCAACACATTTGGAGTAGTGTGATCACACAGGAGACTGGATACAAAACATGGTTCCTCTAGCTTAAATGGTCTTTGAGATATAGGCGCAAATGAAGACGGACGGACGGACGGACATGGCTATATCGACTCGGCTATTGATGCTGATCAAGAATATATATGTATACTTTATGGGGTCGGAAACGCTTCTTTCTGGGCGTTACACACAACCGTTATCCCCACAAATCTAATATACCCCTATACTCTTCGAGTACCGGGTATAAAAAGTTGCCAAGACTGTGAAGCTTCACAAAGAATTGAGTTTTGATATAAACATAGATGGACTACCTCTATTTAAAAGTTCCAAACCTCAATTGTGGCCAATCTTGGTTCGATTAAATAATGTTGTGGGCATGCCTGTATTTCCTGTAGGTGTTTTTGTAGGTAAAACAAAGCCGTCCGATTGCGATTCATTTCAAGCAAATTTTCAACTGAGTATTAGGATATTTTAGACAACGGGCTGCAAATTGAAGGGGAAAATATCAAAGCAGAAATTAGGGCTGTTGTCTGCGATGCTCCTGCAAGAGCTTTCATTAGCGGTACTCCCGGCCATACTTCGAAACATGGGTGTGCGAAGTGTACTCAGGTAGGAAGAATTGGTATTGGTATTGACCTATAGCAGTTCATCGGGGATTTTAATTACAGATGAAGATTTTAACCCTCTACCGCATACAAAGCCATATATGGCTTCTCACTTTCAATAATTTTTTTTGCAATAAAACGGTACATATACTAAACCGTTTGTTATCACTTATTCTCTTTCAACTATTTTCTGTTAGATGTCTATACTCAGAACTTCTTTGTGTTGCCTTATCTCAAGTTTCAATCAGTTTTTTGCTCGCGTCTCAAGCAGACGAACGAAAGTGAATTGTGGTGAAATTAAAATTATAATTACTGCACTAAAAATCAGTTTTATCACTGAAAAGTATTTTTTTTCTAAGAGAATATAAAGTTTTCGTTCATAAAAAATAGAATTTGACTATAGGTGAGCATCACATATACTATTCTATGCAAAAAACTGTGGACGCCATATATGGCTCTATATGCAGTAACGCGTGCATGTTTATATTCTATGTACATATGCATTATTAGCATATTAGCTTAACAATTGCACTTGTTTTCTTTTAGAAATGAATGCACAATTATTTTACGGTAGTTTGCAATATGTGAACGAAATCGATGATCCGTTTCAAAGTGATGATGACAGCATAGCCGATTCCGAAGACGAAGTTGTTGAAAATCAAAAAATCCAAGAGGAAGATGTTTATATTTCGGAGACCGATGAGAGTAGTTCCGATGACATCTGTGAAAAGCCGTGCACTTCTAAAGCAAAGCCAAAGCCAGTGCCAAGAAAAAAGACAGAAGCACCGATATGGAAAGCTGGTCACTTACCACCGTATTTGAATGAGACCTTTCCATTTCAAGGAAATACCAATCTTTCAACTTGTATCAATGAACTGGAGACACCGGCAGACTTTTTTTAATTTTTTTTTCAACGACGATCTGATGAATTTCTTGGTTGATCAGTCAAATCTACATATATGCACTCCAAGTTGATATAAATAAGCCCGCTGGTATTACTCGAAATGAAGTAGATCAATTTATAGGCATGGTCATATACATGTCGTTGGTACAATTACCATCTTCAAGACTCTATTGGAATTCTTCAAGACTCATTGACTTCTGTTCGGGAGGACCATATTGGGCATTTTCCCACCTGGAAAAAGCAAAGGCAACTCTGCAAAAACGATTGTTCTTTCCGCTCATACACCTTTTGTGAGAAATGCAATGTATTTCTATGCTACAACGACAAAAGAAACTGTTTCACCAACTTTCACCATACATGCATACAGAGACATATATGGCAAACTCTGGAATCAGCTGAATGCATACAAAGCCATATATGGCTTTGGGGCCCCCGCCCCAAACTATGCCCCCCAAAAAAAAAAAGTCAAAATATATATTATTTTGGCCTAAATAAACACATAATTACATTCAAAAAATTTTTTCCTTTATTATTTCTATGCTCATGCAGTAGAGGGTTAATACTAGAAAGTATCCAGATCATCATCAATTAATCTATTTCAGGGAAAAGTCAGCATTAGAGAGGTTGATAATAAATATGATTAGTCAGATTCCATTAGATTTCATGCACCTCATTGATTTGGGTGTTATGCGGAAATTTCTCCTTAGATTAATGAGCAACAAACTAAGTTATAAAGTGTCGAATGAAAATAAAAAAAATGTTTCCGATAAGTTAGTTGCAATAGGTCCGTTTATTCCGAAAGAGTTTGCTCGAAAGCCTAGATCGCTAGAAGAGATATACCATTGGAAAGCAACAGAGTTTAGGCAGTTTCTTTTATATACAGGGGTTGTAGTTCTTCATGGGGAAATTCACGATAATTTATATTATTTATTTCTTTTACTTCACTGCGCATATCGCATTTTGTGCTTTCCAATGTTGCGAGAAAAAAATCTTTCCTGTGCACAATCCATGTTAGATCTTTTTGTTCATAATTTTCCCAACTTATTTGGTGAAAATAGCCTTTCCTACAATGTGCACAGTCTTTTACACATAAGGGAAACAATAGAGCAAGTAGGTGACCCTACTTCGGGGTCGTCATACTCATTTGAGAATTATTTGCAAAAAATGAAAAGGATGGTTAGGAAACCGAACAAGATTTTAGAGCAGATTCATAGAAAAATCAGTGAGGAAAAGTTTTCAGGGCCATTTGATGAGACAGAACTCAAAATTATAGGAGATAGATGTTATTTTAAAGGGTGCATTTTAAGTTCTAGGAAACCAGACAATTGTTGCTTTATTAAAGGTTATATTCCTTTAATAATAACATCGTTTTCTGATGAGGGCTTTTTCATAGGTCGAAGATTTTCTAATAAATATATGTAGTTTGTCTAGATTCGACAAGTTTGGGGGCTTACATGGTAGATATTGACGACTATGAGGTAGAGGAGAGTTTTCCTTTAAATTATTTAGAGTGTAAGGGACTTTGTATTCCATTCGGAAATAGGTTAGTTGTTATGCCACTGCTACATTTATATTAATTATTTATAAATTAAAATTAAATTTTTTTTTTTATTATATATTATATAGTTATTATTATTATATATATTTTTATTTATAATACTTTTATTTTATTTCGCAATTTTCTAATATTTACTTATCCTTTAAGACATGTCAGACTTTAAAAAAATGAAGTTCTCCTGCAAAGGTAAGTTAACATTATTGTTATTTCTGATATATTGTACTAAAATATACTTTTAAATTTACAGACAAAGAAATAGAGTGCACGAAATGCGCCAGATTGGAAGAGCAAATGAAGGTAATGGAGGAAAATTTGACGCGGAAGCTGGAGTTTGTCGTGGGCGAAATGGCAGAGATGAAAGTGATGATGGGACAGCTTCTGGAAAAGAATGCGAATGGCCATGCTAAAAACATTTTGGAATGCTGTCCCATCAAAAGCTATGAAGAACTCGTTGACCTAAACGAAAAAATTGGAAAGGGAAACCGAGAGGAATACGTACGTATTTCTTATGTAATGTCTTAACATATTTAACTAATATAATATTTTTAACAGATGAATGCCATGCATCAGCGCCTGCATCCGGGCTCCGTTGATCAGAATTTGAAAAATATATTTATAGACGCGGTGGGCTTTGAATGTAACGTGGACGGGGTGCTTGGGAAGAAGTGCCTAAAGTCCCTTAAGCATTTTTACACCGCGATCATCTGTAAGTAATAATGCAAAATCCAATTTTAAGTAACAATATTTAAATTATTTCTTCAATTATATTTTCAGCATCAATTGAAATGGAATAGCCTGGTCCGGGGATCAACCACCTGCGCCGTGCTTTGCACCTCCAGAAAAAGCGAATGATCTCGAAGAACACTAAAAATAAGTCTAGTATTTAATTTATTATAGTAAATAGAAATTAAGTTATAGATTTAGGCCATGAAGGCATTTATTTTTTTGTTTTATTATATTTATTATTATTTTATTTTTGTTTGCGTTATTTTTTTCTTGTTTTTTTAGTTGTAAATAATATAAATAGAAAATGAAAAAAAAAGTTTTTTTATTGAGCCTATACCATTTTCCTAGCCAAGCTGTGGGCTGGTCTCTGCAGCCTAGCCGTGGTTTAGTCCACTTGGACCAGTCCATTAACTGGTCTCTGCAGCCTAGTCCGTGACTAGTCTACGTGGACCAGTCTATGGGCTGGCCCATGAGGATGTTCCCGTGGTTTAGTCCACTTGGACCAGTCCATTAACTGGTCTCTGCAGCCTAGTCCGTGACTAGTCTACGTGGACCAGTCCATGGGCTGGTCTCTGCAGCCTAGCCGTGGTCTGGTCCACTTGGGCCAGCCCATGGACTGGTCTCCGCAGCCTAGTCACGGACTACACAACGTTGATGAAATGGCCATGGACTGGTCTCCGCAGCCTAGTCACGGACTAGTCAACGTTGATGCAATGCCTGCCGACACATCAACCCCAATGACATGCAATGCAAAAATGGTATAGGATTTTACATGGGGTCGGGCTAGTCTGCGGGTCAGTGCTGGCCCGGACGGGCTAGTCAGATAGCTAGGCGTGGGCTAGTCCGCAGAACTGCTGGGATTGTCTGTGAAACCAACACAGTTAAATTTTATTAAAAACTGCAGCACAGCGGCTGAAGTATGGCTAAAATTAAAGGAAATTCACGAGCCAAAGGGGCCGGCTCGGAAAGTGTCGCTATATAAAACTTTATTGAGTCTTTCATTGTCCGAGGACAAGAGTGTAGTAGAATACATAAACGAATTTGAAAGCGTGATCGGCAAATTAAGTGAAGTGGGCATTTCTCTAGGTGACGAGATTACCGTAATAATATTGTTGTCCAGTTTGCCAAAATCATATGAACATTTTGTAATTGCAATGGAGATCAGGGATGCGTTTCCCAAGTTTGATGTGCTGCGAAATAAGCTTCTAGAAGAGGCAGAACGTAAAAATCAAAGCAGTGGAGAAAATCATGTACAGCAAGCATACATAGCGAAAGAACAGAAAAGAAACAACGGTAAATGTTGTGAGGAACCGTGTGCCTCACAAGAGTGATGAGGCTGATGGACCGGATAAGGCTGGCGGGCCGGATAAGAATGACGGTTCGGCAGACCCGGATATCCGGAGGCCGCCAATTCGCCGTGTGCTCTCCCCTGAGAGGGGCGGATAAGCCACCGAAGGGGGAGAGAGCAGTAATGGCGAGAGGAGGCGGCTCTCACTGGAAGCAGGGAATCGAGGGATCGGACCAGCAGCGGCCCGACACAGGTCCAAATATGGGCATACAGACGGGTCACCGACCAGGTCCCGAACCATCAGAAGCCCGATGGAAAATCACTGGCGGCGGAGGTCCCGTTAGGTTCAGCCTATAAAAGGAGGCCGGCGCCTACAGCGAGTCTCTCTTTACGTGCGTGCGACTAACGACAGTGGTTGAACATTAAGACAAGTGCGAAGCAGTATCACGGGAAGAGATCGCGAGTGACAAGTGAGAAAAGGAAAGTTCAGCAGCGTCCGAGATAAATCCCATACCGGAATACCGAGTGAGTCATACACGGGAACAGGAAATCAAAGATAGTCAGTGGTGTGCTAACGAAGGCGAACTGTCGAGTGCGAGTTTAGAGTGGCGGATCAAAGTATTGACCGAGATCATTGGCCCCTGAACACCAGTACCGACGCCGCTACGCTTGAGATAGCCCCGCAGCTATCGGAAACCCCGAACGTCCGTTGAGGATCAATATATTGTACCCTAGCCATAAATCCTAGCCATTAACTTAGCTTAAGATTCAAATAAACCACACATTAAACACGGAAAAGTTGTCTTATTACTTGTCGTTGGGGCGACACATACAAATTTGTTGCACTGAGCCCATTGTCCGCTGAGCGAGCCCAGCTGCCGCAAGCGACCAAGAAAACGGTTCGTTACAATGTTTCGAGTGCGGTAAGCGAGGCCACTTTGCAGCAATGTGTCGTCAGCGAAAGGCTAGGGACAAAGAGTGCGAAAAAGACAAGCAAAAGCATGAAAAGAAACAAAGTGAACGATCGTTTGTGTGTGTGTCGCCAAGCGTCGCGTTTTTTTCGAGCGGCAACATTTTAAGTCGTAAAGAATGGTGTGTGGACAGTGGCGCCACCTCGCATATGTGTAATAATCGTGAACTATTTACCGATTTTCGTGAGTCACATCAAAGAGTGCTAGTGGCGGGCAATAAATCACTTGAGGCAACAGGTATTGGTACAGTGCGCATAAAAACAAATACATCAAAATTCAATTTAAAAGACGTTTTGTACGTACCAGAATTGCAGACAAACTTTTTCTCAGTTGCAAAAGGCACAGAAAATGGTTTGAGAATTAATTTTGATAAGAAATGTGCAACATTAAAAATATCGGACATAAATGAAACTATCGCGGTTGCTATTAAAGAAAACGGATTATATATGTTCACAAATAAATGTGAATCGTTTTATGTTTCGTGTGTCGAAAATTTAATTGGGGGGATAATGCTTTTTATCCCCGATCGGCCGAATAATTATTTCCAATAAATAAAACGCGGCGCAGAAATAAAATTACGAATGTTCTTTAATGGGTGATGTCTAAACGGCGAGTGGCCCTTGCTTGCCCTTCCCATTGCTAGCATTGCCGCTCCGATCGCTGAGCGCAGCTTCTCTTCGTTCGGCAAACATAGATAACGCCGAGCATAGATAACGAAGAGAAGAGCGAGCTTTGAGAGAACGTTTAGCAGGGCAAGCAAGTGCAAGAATTTACAGAATTTACTCACACTCCCACATACCTTCTTCCTAGGTTATATCCGATTAAATACATTTCCTTCCCAATTTTGGCCGAATATACCCGGGAACAACTTCCGTGTGCCTGCACGACCTTGTCTCACGCTTTTATTTGAGCGGATGGCTTTATTTGGCCGAAGTGCAATTGGATTAACTTGTCCTCACATGCACACATATGAGCAAGGCGCACGAGGTTTCACAGAGTTTGTTGATTTTTGGGCAACGATAGCTGTTTCTTCTGCACTTGTCCACAGTCGAAATTGGAAAAGAACGATGAGCCGCAACTGAGTGCAGCTTAGGCGTGCATTAAGCTTTCCCAAAGCTCATGTGCATAGAGTTTCACGGAGCTTTTCAAAGCGCACCGATCATCTGATCATGAAACATAAAAGCTTTTGGTATGTTCTCATTAAATTCGTATGAAATAACGTGCCCAGTCCGCGGCCGTTAATTTAAAAAACCTTTTTTTTTCTTTCAGGCGAGGCACACCCTTCCAATATATATTTGTATTTATAATACTTTTATTTTATTTCGAAATTTTCTAATATTTACTTATCCTTTAAGACATGTCAGACTTTAAAAAAATGAAGTTCTCCTGCAAAGGTAAGTTAACATTATTGTTATTTCTGATATATTGTACTAAAATATACTTTTAAATTTACAGACAAAGAAATAGAGTGCACGAAATGCGCCAGATTGGAAGAGCAAATGAAGGTAATGGAGGAAAATTTGACGCGGAAGCTGGAGTTTGTCGTGGGCGAAATGGCAGAGATGAAAGTGATGATGGGACAGCTTCTGGAAAAGAATGCGAATGGCCATGCTAAAAACATTTTGGAATGCTGTCCCATCAAAAGCTATGAAGAACTCGTTGACCTAAACGAAAAAATTGGAAAGGGAAACCGAGAGGAATACGTACGTATTTCTTATGTAATGTCTTAACATATTTAACTAATATAATATTTTTAACAGATTAATGCCATGCATCAGCGCCTGCATCCGGGCTCCGTTGATCAGAATTTGAAAAATATATTTATAGACGCGGTGGGCTTTGAATGTAACGTGGACGGGGTGCTTGGGAAGAAGTGCCTAAAGTCCCTTAAGCATTTTTACACCGCGATCATCGATAAGTAATAATGCAAAATCCAATTTTAAGTAACAATATTTAAATTATTTCTTCAATTATATTTTCAGCATCAATTGAAATGGAAGAGCCTGGTCCGTGGATCAACCACCTGCGCCGTGCTTTGCACCTCCAGAAAAAGCGAATGATCTCGAAGAACACTAAAAATAAGTCTAGTATTTAATTTATTATAGTAAATAGAAATTAAGTTATAGATTTAGGCCATGAAGGCATTTATTTTTTTGTTTTATTATATTTATTATTATTTTATTTTTGTTTGCGTTATTTTTTTCTTGTTTTTTTAGTTGTAAATAATATAAATAGAAAATGAAAAAAAACGTTTTTTATTGAGCCTATACCATTTTCCTAGCCTAGCCGTGGGCTGGTCTCTGCAGCCTAGCCGTGGTTTAGTCCACTTGGACCAGTCCATTAACTGGTCTCTGCAGCCTAGTCCGTGACTAGTCTACGTGGACCAGTCTATGGGCTGGCCCATGAGGATGTTCCCGTGGTTTAGTCCACTTGGACCAGTCCATTAACTGGTCTCTGCAGCCTAGTCCGTGACTAGTCTACGTGGACCAGTCTATGGGCTGGCCCATGAGGATGTTCCCGTGGTTTAGTCCACTTGGACCAGTCCATTAACTGGTCTCCGCAGCCTAGTCCGTGACTAGTCTACGTGGACCAGTCCATGGGCTGGTCTCTGCAGCCTAGCCGTGGTCTGGTCCACTTGGGCCAGCCCATGGACTGGTCTCCGCAATGGCCATTGACTGGTCTCCGCAGCCTAGTCACGGACTAGCCAACGTTGATGCAATGGCTGCCGACACATCAACCCCAATGACATGCAATGCTAAAATGGGATAGGATTTTACATGGGGTCGGGCTAGTCTGCGGGTCAGTGCTGGCCCAGACGGGCTAGTCAGATAGCTAGGCGTGGGCTAGTCCGCAGAACTGCTGTGACAGCGGCTGAAGTATGGCTACAATTAAAGGAAATTTACGAGCCAAAGGGGCCGGCTCGGAAAGTGTCGCTATATAAAACTTTATTGAGTCTTTCATTGTCCGAGGACAAGAGTGTAGTAGAATACATAAACGAATTTGAAAGCGTGATCGGCAAATTAAGTGAAGTGGGCATTTCTCTAGGTGACGAGATTACCGTAATAATATTGTTGTCCAGTTTGCCAAAATCATATGAACATTTTGTAATTGCAATGGAGATCAGGGATGCGTTTCCCAAGTTTGATGTGCTGCGAAATAAGCTTCTAGAAGAGGCAGAACGTAAAAATCAAAGCAGTGGAGAAAATCATGTACAGCAAGCATACATAGCGAAAGAACAGAAAAGAAACAACGGTAAATGTTGTGAGGAAATGTTGTGCCTCACAAGAGTGATGAGGCTGATGGACCGGATAAGGCTGGCGGGCCGGATAAGAATGACGGTTCGGCAGACCCGGATATCCGGAGGCCGCCAATTCGCCGTGTGCTCTCCCCTGAGAGGGGCGGATAAGCCACCGAAGGGGGAGAGAGCAGTAATGGCGAGAGGAGGCGGCTCTCACTGGAAGCAGGGAATCGAGAGATCGGACCAGCAGCGGCCCGACACAGGTCCAAATATGGGCATACAGACGGGTCCCCGACCAGGTCCCGAACCATCAGAAGCCCGATGGAAAATCACTGGCGGCGGAGGTCCCGTTAGGTTCAGCCTATAAAAGGAGGCCGGCGCCTACAGCGAGTCTCTCTTTACGTGCGTGCGACTAACGACAGTGGTTGAACATTAAGACAAGTGCGAAGCAGTATCACGGGAAGAAGATAATGGGTAGCTGTATGTGTGCACATATTGTAGGTCTGCTTGTTTGGTTTGGTTTTTTACAACGCCGCTGCCTAAGAAAACACCCATTACTTTAGAATTGATTGTAAGTTATGATTTTATGATGACGCTTGCCCAATATTAAAATAATTGTATATATTGAATATCCTTTATATGCTAATTTTGTTTAATGTACTATTAACGAATATAATGAACGAATGTAAATATGTACAAATGCAAAATGTATATCAGACATGACATCAAATTATATTAATTGTCTATAGGGTATTAGTGCGTCGCGTCAATAAGCGACACTCAGCAAATAAATTTGTGTCTCAAGAAATCTTCTCAAAAATATTTGGCTGGCAATTTCGGCAGCTCTGCACACGTACACACACATATGAATGTACTTGCAAGTTCTCTCTGTGGATGGAAATTCGCATAAGAAATATAGGGATGATTTCAAATTTGACTCGCAAGTGTGGCACTAAAATCCGTATGGACCCATTTATTACCCATTTATATGTCATTATTATCCATATTCAAGGATGATATATATATATTTTTTTAGCGCATACTACTTTTTTATATATGATCAAATATATCATTGTATAATACAATACACCATACAATGAAATATATATTTGTGAATATATATACATATATCTGCTCAATATATTAGTATATTCTATATTAAACAAAGTTAGAATCTAAAGTATGTACAAAATAACAGTTATTTTGGTATTATAAGGCAAGCGTCTTCAAAAAGGGCCGACTCCAATAATGCTAAAGTGAAGGGTGGCGCGAGCACAAAAATCAAAACAAAGTTGGGAGAGCGAAAATTTCAGTTGTGCGCTCATACACACTTGCAAACACGCAATGTACATGCAAAGACAATATAAACACTAAGATGTGCCGCGCCATACAAAATTTTGAGCACAATTCCTGACTGGCTGGAATTTTCAAAAGTTCCAGAGTGAATTAGAGAGAGACAGAGAGCGCTTTAGTTTCACACGTTCTGTACGTGAGGCTGACCTTTAACTGTATGTGTGCATATATTGTATGGCTGCTTGTTTGTATTGGTTGTTGACGACGCCGCTGTCGAAGAAAATACCCATTACTTTAGAATTGAATGGAGATTATGATTTGCCGATGACGCATGCCCAAAATATAAAAAATTGTATATTTTGTATATCCTTTATATGCTAATTTTGTTTAATGTACCTACTATAAACGAATACAATGAACGAATGTAAATATATACAAACGCAAAATGTATATCAGACATGACATCAAATTATATTAATTGTCTATAGGGTATTAGTGCGTCGCGTTAATAATCGACACTCAGCAAATAAATTTGTGTCTCGAAAAATCTTCTCAAAAATATTTTGCTGGCAATTTCGGCAGCTCAGCACGCGTACACACACACACATACGTACTAACGTTCCGTGTGTACTTATACAAGCAAGCTCATTCTATTTTTAGATTTGCGAGCGCACTGGAGTTCGTGCGAGCGAGATAGCACTCTTTCAAAAAACAACCCTCCCTACACCACATAATTGTATGAGCGCTGAACATCTTAGTGTTTATATTGTCTTTGGTACATGCATGCTCATGAGCACAAATACACTCTCACGACTCGCCGAGTTGCTGATCCACACATGCACAACACGCACAATAAGCGAGAATACATGTGCACACATACACTCTCACGACCACCGTAGCTGGTCCCCGTTTGTAGCTGGTCTCTGATTGCGTTGCAGACACTTTCCATGTATGAATTGTCATGTCTATATATTGTATGGTTAGTGGCGAAAGGCTAGGGACAAAGAGTGCGAAAAAGACAAGCAAAAGCATGAAAAGAAACAAAGTGAACGATCGTTTGTGTGTGTGTCGCCAAGCGTCGCGTTTTTTTCGAGCGGCAACATTTTAAGTCGTAAAGAATGGTGTGTGGACAGTGGCGCCACCTCGCATATGTGTAATAATCGTGAACTATTTACCGATTTTCGTGAGTCACATCAAAGAGTGCTAGTGGCGGGCAATAAATCACTTGAAGCGACAGGTATTGGTACAGTGCGCATAAAAACAAATACATCAAAATTCAATTTAAAAGACGTTTTGTACGTACCAGAATTGCAGACAAACTTTTTCTCAGTTGCAAAAGGCACAGAAAATGGTTTGAGAATTAATTTTGATAAGAAATGTGCAACATTAAAAATATCGGACATAAATGAAACTATCTCGGTTGCTATTAAAGAAAACGGATTATATATGTTCACAAATAAATGTGAATCGTTTTATGTTTCGTGTGTCGAAAATATAATTGGGGGGATAATGCTTTTTATCCCCGATCGGCCGAATAATTATTTCCAATAAATAAAACGCGGCGCAGAAATAAAATTACGAATGTTCTTTAATGGGTGATGTCTAAATGGCGAGTGGCCCTTGCTTGCCCTTCCCATTGCTAGCATTGCCGCTCCGATCGCTGAGCGCAGCTTCTCTTCGTTCGGCAAACATAGATAACGCCGAGCATAGATAACGAAGAGAAGAGCGAGCTTTGAGAGAACGTTTAGCAGGGAAAGCAAGTGCAAGAATTTACAGAATATGTATATATGTATGAATATGTAGCAATGCAAATATGCGGCTGAAGGCCAATAAATAGCTGCTCTTTGGCCAGCCGCTTTTCGGTGGGGATCTGCCCCGAACAATAATGAAATGGCATAATCGTTTAGGTCTTATTAATATACAAAGTATATGTAAAATGACATCAAATAGAATTGTTTGTGGTATAGAAAAACTGAGCCCGGCGGTAAGCGTTACGTGTGTATCATGTATTAAAAGCAAAATTTGCTCAAAACCTTTTACAGAGGCAAGTTACCGTGCGGAACAACTTTTGGAAACAATCCATTCAGACGTATGTGGGCCATTAAATGTTGAATCGATCGGTGGATCGCAATATTTTGTGACATTTATCGATGACAATTCCAGATACGCAATGGTGACGTTTATGAAGAACAAGAGTGAAGTATTCGAACATTTTAAAACATATCAGTCGTTAGTCGAAAAGCAAACGGGGCTTAAAATAAAGACATTGAGAAGCGACAACGGTGGAGAATATAAAAACAACGAGTTCGATATACATATATCTGCGTAATCAGGGTATAGCACGGCAGCTTACGGTGCCTCATACGCCACAACAGAATGGTGTCGCAGAACGCTATAATCGTACCATAGTCGAGATGGCCCGAGCGATGTTGGTTCATTCAGGTCTGGAAGAGCGTTTTTGGGCGGAAGCACCCTACCTGCCCACCCTACCATGATCACATCTTCCAGAACCTTTGGTGATCCCTTATAGACGGTTTTTACCGTCTATTAGATACCCTCATCCTTCCTTTTATCCCAGCATGGTCCCCGCATATGCAATTCGAGTTTACGTTCATGTTCATTGTATATTCATTTAACCGTAAATATAAGTCCTAATACTAACAAAATTCATTTGGAAATCAATGGGAGTATAGAAAAAATATATATGTAAATTGGTACTTAATAACTAAAAAGAATATAAACGAATAAAATATAATTATGATTTAGTTTTTTTGTTTTGATGCATATGGGTATATAAAACTAGATTAGAAATAACATGGCAAGTACTTCAGAAAGCCGATAGGGCTATTGACGAAGACAGTGAAAGTGGAGGCGCTTCGTGTTTACTGCAGTGATGCAGCTGAGCAAGAATAGCGGTAAATCTTTTGGTATGTGATCGGTCAGCGGCGGCCTCACAAAGAAAAAAACTCCGAAAAGGGGTGCGAGCGCAAGCCTCTTCTGTTTTGTCGTGCACTCCGTTATAAAGAGAGCGCCGCAATGCAATTTTGTGCGCGAGCGAATAGCGGACATAGCGGGAGAGCCTCTCATAAGTGAAGAGAATTTTTTTTTTTTCTCTCACTCTTTCTGCGTGAGCTCTTCTATTAATTTTTTTCCAATTGATTGGCCATGATTATCGATCAGTTTAAATTAAAGATATTTAGTTTTGTCACTTACAGTTTATTTTTTTGTTGTGTTGCTCCACCGATGAAAGCGCTTCCATTGGGGTGCTGCAAGGCCTGTAGAGGTTAGTTAGGGAAAAGGGCACAAAAAAAAATCTCTCACTCTCTCTCACTTTTCTTTTTCTTTTAACCGAACGACATTTTTGCTAATTAGCACACACAAAAAAAAACCTTCTTTCACTGCCTTCCCGGAGAGGTACAAAAAAAAACAATAAATAGCTAAATTAACACATTAAAATGCCGACGGCTTTTCAAGTTCTACTCTATTACTAAGGCAAACAGGGGATCGGAGGCCCCCCTTGGGATGCTCCTCGGTGCACCGCTAAACGGCCTGGTCCAGCGGCCTAGTGGCAGTCCATCAACAAAATTACGTTACGTTTTTTTCCTTTTTTTTTTTTTCCTAATTTACGCCGAATCGGCGGCAAACTTATACCGACCGACGACCGTGTATCACCCGCGCCTGCGATAAACTGTTGGGCTTTTGCTTTGCAGCTCGATGGGGAGCAGAATTCCCTTGCCGAGATCGTCCACTCAGCTGCGAAGGGAAATTCGCTGCCGCGAGCTTTTTACTCTGGTCAACGACACCGGCATCAGCTGGGAATATAGCAGGGCCACGATCAGGTGCTCTTCTGGGCCGGTACTACCCGCCAATCTGAAAGAGAAAAAACGTCCCCAAATTCTAGACACGCCCTGGCACAACTACTCGAGCACGCATACGATCGCCGCAAAAACTTACCAATTGGAATTGGCACTACACTTCAGAAACAAATTACTAGGTTTTACTTTAGTTTCAAATTGGTTTAACTTTTGATTAGTAGGTTATTTTTTATTTTTTTTTCCTTATTTTTCCTATGCCGCTCTTGAGACATACGTCTTCATATACAGCCTGAATAGAAAAGAAAGATGCTTGACCGACACAGGCATGAGAAGCCCCACTACCGCCTAATTTCGGTGATCCTCCATTTTCGAGCAGCCGCCATCAGGGCTCTAAGCATCCCACTCAAAACTCTCTCCTTTGTCTTTCTTTTCTCTTGACCTTCGGCGACTATTTGAGTGACATCTGCCCCTGCGAAAAATTTCCCTCCTTGGTACTTTTTCCTTTACATCGGCCCCTCTGTAAATTCCATCCGCGATGCATCTTCCGTCCGCTGCAACTATTAGCGCCACCATACATCTACATGCACCTCTCAGCGACAAGCCATTTCAAATCCCCCCTACCAAAATCACACTTTGGGGAACCTAGTCCAAAAAGGGTGATTCCAGCTTGGAGCGAGCTATGGACCTACTTTGCACGGCCTACTGCTTAATATCTTTAGCATGGAATTTACCAACCAAACGTCCCTGCAAGTCTTCCAGCTCATAGTAAGCTTCTCCCAGCTTGCGCCTTACCCGGGACTTTACAAACGCAGGAGCCAGTTTAGCATTGAATCCTTTCACGAAATTACTCTGCTGGAAATTCCGCCGATATACTTCCTGTCCCACTCTAAATGAAACCTCCCTACTTCGCAGATTGTACGTCCGTCCATTCCTATCGTGCTGAGCCCTCATCGCATCCTTGGCAGTGCCACGCATCAGATCAAAAGAGTCATTCCTAGAAAACTGAACCCAGCGGTCTTCCAACAACTCCAGCTGCCTCAACAGCTGATAAGTAGTACCATTCGTCACCATCTGTTGCCCGAAAGCCAACTGATAGGGACTTGCCTTTACGGCACTGTGCACCGCGGACCTCAAAGCGCAGGCTATGCTACTGAGCTGCTCATCCCAATTACCCTGATCTATATTAATGTACGCTTTTATTGCTGCCAGCACCGACCTGTTAACTCGCTCAGACACGTTCGCCTGCGGAGCGTAAACGGCTGTGTAAGCGTGCTGCACACCATACTTCTGCAACAAGGCATTGAACACATGCGACTTAAACTGGACCCCATTGTCAGATACTATCTTTTCCGGCACTCCAAAACAGTGGAACAACTGCTCCTCTATGAACTGTATAATGGCATCCGCTGTGAACTTCTTGACGGGTTTCACAAACGGAAATTTGGAAAAGTGGTCCAACACCACAAATATACCTATGTTTCCCGAGCGACTTCTCGGATACGGCCCCAGAAAATCAACATAGAGTTTCTGAAAGAAACGTTCTGTCTCTCCCGTCTTTGCGAGGGGTGGTCTCAACGGTCTATTCGGGTACTTGGTACACCTGCAAATCTCACACCTGTTAACAAAGTCTTTAACATCTTTTAACAAGGTAGGCCAATAATAATAGCGCCGAATCTTCTCGAGCGTTTTATTTATGCCTCCATGCGCCGATATCGGGTGCTCGTGAGCTATTTTCATGGCTGTTTCTATTAGACCTTTGGGAACCCAAACTTTCCAACACAGTTCATCCGCTATCCTTTCACCTGTTACATGATCCGTACGACGATATATCTGCTTGCCTACCACCTTTACATCTGGCATCTGAGCCTGGTTACTCGCGACCTTAGCCCTCAGGGCAACGTACTCCGCCGAATTAAAATGCTCCGAGTCCAAATCGATCCTTTCTACCGGGTCGATTGACGACAAATCGGGGGCAAATACCCGCGACAAGGCGTCTGGCACAACGTTCTGAGACCCTTTTCGGTGGCGAATATCGAAGGAATACCCCTGAAGCTTCAATGCCCATCTGGCCAACCTACTGCTCAAATCTGACTCTGACATCAGCCACTTCAAGGACGCGTGATCAGTTATAACTGTAAATTGATGCCCCTCCACATAGGCGCGAAACTTCTTTATACTCAGCACGGCCGCCAAACATTCCTTTTCCGTCACCGAATACGCCCGTTGACACTTATTCAACTTTCGCGACATGAAAGCCACTGGAACCTCCTCGCCTTCTTCGTTTACCTGCATCAGAACCCCTCCTACTCCTGAGTGACTGGCGTCACAATGGACATAGAACGGCTTTTCGAAGTTCGGGGTGTGCAAAACGGGCGCTTCACACATAGCGTTTTTCAGCGCTACGAAAGCCGCCTCTGCTTCTTTAGACCAAGTGAACTGACGCTTCGACTTTAAGACGTCCGTTAGAGGAGACGCAATGACCGCGAAGTTCCTTATAAACTTACGTACCCACCCGTCATACCCAAGAAGCGCCGCAGCTGCTTTACCGACTTCGGCTCAGGATACTCCTCTATCTTGACCAAATCCATCCCTATAGTCCCGTGACCCACTATATGTCCTAAATAATGGACCTCTGGCACACAAAACTTGCTCTTCTGTATATTAAGCGTTAGCCCTGCTGCAGACAACTTCTCGCCTAACACCCTCAGCACGCTCAGATGCCTTTCATCTAGCAGATCATCTAGATATATAAAAACCTCATTCCGAATATTGGCAGGAATGATGCGGTCCATAAGCTTGGACATCGTAGAGGGCGCATTCGTTAGCCCAAACGGCATAACCTTGAACTGATACAGTGCTCGGCCAGGCACGGTGAACGCTGTCTTATCCCTAGATTCTTCATCTAAAGGTATCTGCCAGTAGGCATCCTTAAGATCGAGGCTTGTGATGTACTCTGCCTTGGGCAGACGGCTTAAAATCCCATCTATAATGGGCATTGGATACGCATCCTTCCGAGTCACCTCGTTAACCTTCCGGCTATCTATACACAGACGAACTTTTCCCGGCTTCCGGACCAGTACTACCGGACACGACCATGCACTGCTGGACTCTTCGATGACCCCCAGTGCAAGCATCCGGTCTATCTCTTCATACATCAACTTCTCGATGGCTGGTGTAATGTGCAGAAATACAGTGGTGTTTAAAATCGTACGTACGGATGTGGTTTGTACGTACATTGGTGGAGGCTTATACACCAAAGGTATGGCCGGATTTTGGACTGTGTACCTCTAGCTATGCTCTAACTAGCTCGCCGGAATGTCGTGGGATCTTTCCTACTCTCCTATATGCCATACGGACACATTCGCAAAGATGTTTTAGGTACACGGGATTTAACGTTCAAAAGGAACACTCAAACGGAAATAATGGAATAATGGTACGGTTATTTAATGAAGGCATACTCGACTACCGACAAATAGTCTGGTTATATTCCGTAGTTATCAGATGACCTTGACCCCTTCTCTACCCTCCCTACCTTTAGTATGCCATATTATGGACGGCATAACCCTTATCAAGTGCGTCGCTTTACGACGATTCGGACCTCAGCATGCTCTACTCAGGACAAACAAGACTGATTTAGTATTTCATTTGTAACAATTAATGACTATTTAATACATCTAAATTAAGGGGGTTTGACTTCATGACTTCATCTGACATATTTATGTTCTTGTTGTTTAAAAGAAAAATGTAAGAATGATTGATAAGAAAATAATTAAATCTAGTTACATGTACATATATATATATATAGGTATGGTATTAATATGCATAAGGTCGCAGAAAATGCATTATAAAAAGAATATCAAGAAAAGAAATAAGCTTATGATATACTATATAAAAGAAAGAATTACAAATCGAATCGCTGTATGTAAAACTTCATAATATTCGAAAACCTTTTAGACGTGTATATTCGAAGAACACAATTGACGACTTCATTTAAGGAAGCTCGCTACTCACTCATACTCATATAAATTATCCAGTACATCCGTTGAGCTCAAGGGCGACGTGGTGGTATGTTCTGAGGAAGGGAAAAGAAATATGAATATACAGGTCGTTCTCCTACATCGAATTAAAATCAGTTTTCCTTCTTTTCATACCCGTTCGACGACGATTTGTAACTTACAAATAGATACTCTTCAGTGGGTCTAACGTCTAATTGTTTATAATTATATATACGTGTACATGGTTACATCGTGAATCTAGATAATAAAGAATTAATATAATCATAAAGGCGAAATCGAAGAAATATGTCTGCTCAGAATAGAGAAAACAAATACAGTTTACTATGTCCGATGGTTCTCAAACTACAATTCGGGCCTGCACGGGAACGTTCGTATGCCTCATAGTTTGAGAAGTGCTGGGGCTATGTCGGAGAAGACGACATATGTATGAACTCATACATATATAGTTGAGAGCTTTCGCTACATGCTTAGCTCGAACTCGATAAGGGTGACGAGTGCGGCATATAGGTTTCTGGCAAATTCAGAGGGAAACGATATTCCATTGGCCTCACTCGATCGTCACTTCACACTACGACTTGCGTATTCCGTGGGCTGGACTTAGCACTTCATTAACGGTTCGTGTGTCGGTTTGGTTGTTACTTTTTACAGCTTTAAATGATGCTGGGAATATGCTATTGCGGCTTCTGGGGAGATCCGAGGTCTCTCCCAGCGCGGCCCAGAGATCGATGGACTTGGTTGCTCCCGTCTTCGGGGTATAGCCTGATCCACCGAATGAAACGTGGCTAGCTTCCCAATCCTAAGATATCAAATTGTTAACTATTAAGTTCACTTCCAAGAGAGTTATCTATGTACCTTGCTGTCTTTTCCTTTATTGTTTAATGAGGCTTAGCTTCGACCACCAGAAGTTTAACCTCTTTTCAGCACGTGTCAGATTCTTTTTTTTTTTTTCACTCTATGCACTTTTTAATTTGAGGAGGAACACTTCTGTCTGTTTGCAGCTTCTTTTTGGCTTTGATCCACCAGAAATTTTCTTGGCGCCTAGCATAGACTCTTGCGGCGGTCGGAACTTTAACTTCCACAAGCAACGGGATAATCGCGTGACTCTAGTCAAAGCTTAAGCATAAGTTCTATTACTAACTGCATTATCGTATGATAATGGGAAAGCTTACGCTCAGGTTCCACATCTAACGGAATAGTATGCCACTGAGTAAAGCTTTTACATGCTTGATATTAATAGCTTTGCGCGAACTCTCTTTAAACTTATACTCTTTGATCGGAGCTTAAAAATTACTCTTTCCTAGGGCTTCTAATCAGAAGAGAGCAGACAATAACTCTTGGAAAGTTCGTTGTAGGTTTTAGAGCCACTACTGCCCACTACACTGGAGACACTGGATAGTACCGTTGCTTCACAGGCTTCGCATCCCCTACATCTATCGAGTGGGACACCAACGTTGTCTTCCCTAATCCTTTTTCTGCGAACGATGGAAGACATTGAATAGTCTTGTGAAGTTGCTCTCGTTGCGCTACCGATAAAGGACGTTGTTCACCCCGCTGGTACACCTCGTCACAAGAGTCTATATTACCACTCGACCCGGTTTGTGGGCAAAGATCGACTGGCAATAGGCCAAACTCAGTCCAAAAGTTTATCCCCAAGTACAGAGGCTGCGTTAGGGTCGGTACGATATATAAGGTTACCATCCTGGTTACACCTTTATAGCCTACGTCCGTTTTCAACTTCCCAACCACATCCTGAGACTGCCCACCGGCTGTCCGAACCGTAGACGCCATGGGCCTAAACTGAACCTCGCTCTTCAGCAGCTCGCTGGCCAACTCTCCACCAATGCAACTAATCGACGCCCCTGTGTCCATCAATCCAACAAGCTTCCTGTCTAACAAAGTGACCTCTGCATATGGCCTAAGATCTTCTGAGATAATCGACGATATCAATGCTTTTCTCTCTAGCCTTTTGCTTTCAATAAATTCCTCTCGGCGTAACTTCGCTCGTATCTTTCTCTTAGACTGTATTAATTTATGCCCTTCCTGAGCTACCTTACTATTATCTATGAGTATATTACTATCTATTATATCCTTAGTTGGTACGCTGGGCCCCTCGGCTGATTGCGTAGTAGCCTCTACCGCAACTACTCTGTGTTTGTCGCTTTGGACGCTGTCGGTCTGCGTGCACTTTTCAGAGGTGCACGCCCTTGGCTGTTTTTTGGGGCCTGGCACATTTGACAAGACGGCTTGTAAGTGTCGGGCTGACCACATCCATAGCAAAACACCCGTCGCTCCGCTACGCAATCCTGGTAGCGATGACCACTGCTGCGACAGTTCCAACAGACTAAATTAAATGCCGCTATCTCCCCGTCACTTTCGTCCAACTCCTCTTGCTCTGGGCTTTCCACCGCGTGAATTAAACGTCTGGGTGCTGGACGTGGCCTAACCACCGGATCTTTACCCATGGTCTGCATAAACAATTCTCGAGTCTTCACCAAGTGCCTCAACTGCGCGACGCTAAAAACTTTCTCGTAAAGGAGCTCGTGTTGTATCTCCGGCAATAAATTGGGCCGGAGCGACTCCATCAGGGAGGATTCTTGTAAGGGAGTTGACAGTGTATCTGTCAATCGGACAATAGCCTCATAGAACTCATGAAACGACTCGTTCTCCTTCTGCTTCCTTCGATCTATTGCCGCTCGAATATTCACGTCCGTCCTCTCATCTTTGAACCGCACCAACAATGCAGATTTAAGATCTCCCCAAGTCACAGTTCTTACACTTTTATGGTACCGCCAATACCAGTCACTGGCACTACCTTCAAAGAGATTACTGACATATCTCGAGAGCAGCTCAAAATTCCCGTCCAATGTCTGGCCCGTGAGCGCCTCTACCCGGTAGATAAAGTCGTCGACAGATATTCCCCCCGACCAGAGAACCTAAGCTTCCAATTCACTAAGATCTGGCTAACCCGCTCTGGCCGAATGTCCACACTCATGGGTGAACTTCGACTGGCTGACTCAAATACCTGCGAAGGCAAAGGGAATGGCTGCTGTGCCGATGCTCCCCCGACTTGGTGATCGCTCGTGGGGTCGCCCGCGACGTTAGCCAACTGGCCTGTGAGAGACGTAAGAATTCTTTGAAAACCGCTAGAGATTGCCTGGCTTAACAACTCGGTTTGCCTCAACGACGCTTGATCCAAAATTTCTGACTGCCGAATCGACGCCGCAGACATGGTCTCGGCTTTGATCCTCTGCACATCGCTACTAGCCGGGGAAGATACCACAACGTGCGGACCAGCTTCCCTACTTTCCGGAGGATTTGCTGATCCAGATGGCGCAGCCCCCTGCGAAGCAGCTGCATGAGCTTTGCTTCTCGTATCCGGCATGATTGGTACCCGTAAATTTCCCCAATTATCTTCAACTGATTCGTCTATTAGACTCGACGTCGAAGACTGTAAGGACTTTTTACAAACAGGACAAACTTTCTTATAACCAACTTTGGTGCTATAACAGACCCTGTGAAAAGTGTGCCCACACGCCGTGGTCAGGAGCTGAGCCGAATGTTCCACCTGACACTGGCAAATCAAGCAAACTCTTTCCTCTATTTCTTCTCCTGCTAAATTCTCGCAACTACCAAATACGGGCATTGTTTCCTACGGATCTCGCAGGGCTTGGTTCTAACCTAAATATCTCCGAGCGATAACCTGCTAACTATTTGACTAAATGCCTGAAAAAATGATAACTAGCGGCAACAAGAATAATTTGTAAATATAGGCGTGTAAACAAAAATAAAAATATAATGCAAGAGTAACCAAAAAAAAATGTATAAATAAAAATAAAAAAAAATACAAATTTAAAACAAAGAAATATATCCAAAAAAAAACTGCTAGGACCATGCTTAGGCCAAAGGCATCCCTGAGGTATCTACATAAATATATCTGTATACATGCTGCTTCCCGTGCAAAACAAAACATTCACGATAAAGAAAGACTGAGTCCCTAACTCGTAGCTATTAGTAGTCCTAACATTTCGCGGTAGGTAGTAGGTTGGTACTACATTCATATCCTGCGATATCAGTTACACAGCTCGATGAGTATGGGTCAACATCATTAATCCTTCCCGACCCAGATAAAGCTGACATACCCTCGTCCTGGTCGAAGCATCCAGACCGGTAAACTGGAATATGCCTAAACCTTGCCGGAAGAAAAAAAACAAAAACAAAAAAAGAATAGCATCCCTGGTTCAAGACGCTTCGACGTCGACGTCGTTCGACGGGACACGGCTCTACTCCCACAATAATCGTCTACAATTAACATTTATTAACGAATTCACGTGCGGAGGTCACATCGGGTACCCAAAGTATAGCACTGCAGACACATACATGCATACGGATCTGTGGCACGATGTTGTTGTGACCACTTCTGCCCACCCTACCATGATCACATCTTCCAGAACCTTTGGTGATCCCTTATAGACGGTTTTTACCGTCTATTAGATACCCTCATCCTTCCTTTTATCCCAGCATGGTCCCCGCATATGCAATTCGAGTTTACGTTCATGTTCATTGTATATTCATTTAACCGTAAATATAAGTCCTAATACTAACAAAATTCATTTGGAAATCAATGGGAGTATAGAAAAAATATATATGTAAATTGGTACTTAATAACTAAAAAGAATATAAACGAATAAAATATAATTATGATTTAGTTTTTTTGTTTTGATGCATATGGGTATATAAAACTAGATTAGAAATAACATGGCAAGTACTTCAGAAAGCCGATAGGGCTATTGACGAAGACAGTGAAAGTGGAGGCGCTTCGTGTTTACTGCAGTGATGCAGCTGAGCAAGAATAGCGGTAAATCTTTTGGTATGTGATCGGTCAGCGGCGGCCTCACAAAGAAAAAAACTCCGAAAAGGGGTGCGAGCGCAAGCCTCTTCTGTTTTGTCGTGCACTCCGTTATAAAGAGAGCGCCGCAATGCAATTTTGTGCGCGAGCGAATAGCGGACATAGCGGGAGAGCCTCTCATAAGTGAAGAGAATTTTTTTTTTTCTCTCACTCTTTCTGCGTGAGCTCTTCTATTAATTTTTTTCCAATTGATTGGCCATGATTATCGATCAGTTTAAATTAAAGATATTTAGTTTTGTCACTTACAGTTTATTTTTTTGTTGTGTTGCTCCACCGATGAAAGCGCTTCCATTGGGGTGCTGCAAGGCCTGTAGAGGTTAGTTAGGGAAAAGGGCACAAAAAAAAATCTCTCACTCTCTCTCACTTTTCTTTTTCTTTTAACCGAACGACATTTTTGCTAATTAGCACACACAAAAAAAAACCTTCTTTCACTGCCTTCCCGGAGAGGTACAAAAAAAAACAATAAATAGCTAAATTAACACATTAAAATGCCGACGGCTTTTCAAGTTCTACTCTATTACTAAGGCAAACAGGGGATCGGAGGCCCCCCTTGGGATGCTCCTCGGTGCACCGCTAAACGGCCTGGTCCAGCGGCCTAGTGGCAGTCCATCAACAAAATTACGTTCTTTTTTTTTCCTTTTTTTTTTTTCCTAATTTACGCCGAATCGGCGGCAAACTTATACCGACCGACGACCGTGTATCACCCGCGCCTGCGATAAACTGTTGGGCTTTTGCTTTGCAGCTCGATGGGGAGCAGAATTCCCTTGCCGAGAGCGTCCACTCAGCTGCGAAGGGAAATTCGCTGCCGCGAGCTTTTTACTCTGGTCAACGACCCCGGCACCAGCTGGGAATATAGCAGGGCCACGATCAGGTGCTCTTCTGGGCCGGTACTACCCGCCAATCTGAAAGAGAAACGAGGGGGAACGTTGTGAGCCGCGGCAAAGACCGCGGCTCTACCTTATACCCGGTACTCAGTCAGTATATACATATGTACATACATATATGAGCTTGCGATTTATGCCATTTCTTATATGTTCGTAAAAGGGACAAATTAAAAAAAAAAATGGTAAAAAAAAAATATTTCAAAAATGAAGTAAATTTTTGGAATATTATACATGTTTCCGATTTTGTTTGCATATGATTTTTACATCTGCTTCTAAATTTCTACATGACATGTATAACTACATATTTGAGACGTATAAGTGTTCAGGACAGAGAGAGAGAGAGGGAATGAGTCAGCGCTTGGCAGACGTTGCGTAGCCACTGAAATTTAATTTGTTTCTTCTGGCCATGATAATGATCCGATCTGATCCAAACTCGACAATCTGGTAGATATGGTAATTTTCCATGATTCTGCGTTTTTGGTTTTCTAGTATCTTACAAATTGTGGATTCCACAGATTTTCGTTCTTTGTGGGGGCGGAAGAAGGCGTGGCAAAATTTTGAAATAAACTCGTGCTGGTTTGATATCACAGGAGTTTGGATAGAAAGTTTGGTTGCTCTAGCTCTTATAGTCTCTGAGAACTAGGCGTCAAAAAATACGAATGGCCAAAGCAGATGGGGTCGCGTGTGAGAGAGAGCGAGAGGGAACGATGACTTTCGAAATGGTTTTCTTCATTGTAGCTATAATAATGATCCGATCTGATCCAGATTCAACACTCTGATAGAAATAGTCATTCTCTATGATTCTGCGTTTTTAGTTTTCCCGTATTTTCAAAATTGTGTATGCCACAGACTTTCGTCCTTTGTGGGGGCGGAAGGGGGCGGGGCGAAATTTTGAAATACACTTTGAGTAGTGTGATAACACAGGAGACTGGATACAAAACTTGGTTACTCTAGCTTAAATGGTCTCTGAGATATAGGCGCAAATGAAGACGGACGGACGGACAGACGGACGGACAGACAGACATGGCTATATCGACTCGGCTATTGATGCTGATCAAGAATATATATACTTTATGGGGTCGGAAACGCTTCTTTCTGGGCGTTACACACAACCGTTATCCCCACAAATCTAATATACCCTTAAACTCTTCGAGTACCGGGTATAATAACAAATATATTTCAATTTAAATAATTGTGTACATAAATTATACCCCTTAAATCGCGCAATTCATTAACGATTGCTGCCACAGACCCTTCCAGGCGCTCCACTGCAGCAGCCACAGAGCCTTCCAGGCGCTCCACTGCAGCAGCCACTGAGCCTTCCATGCGCTCCACTGCAGCAGCAACCAAATTCGAACAATTGCAGTTCGTTGTGTTCTCTGAAATATAAAATTTGATAATTTCAGTGTACATATTTGAATTTATTTGGAAATATATTTTAAGACTTACCGCTTGTGGTAAAAGCACCACGTTTAATTTTTCGCTGTGGACCTTGAGACATATTTTTTTTTTTCTGTGAAATGAAAGCTAATGAAATTTGAAAATTAAAAATTTTAAATTGCAATGGATCTCTAAAACTCTGTTTTTTTTTTTTTTCTGTTTACAAAATAAGGAAGGAAAATCTTCAAAAGATACCCTCCACTCCGTTGTGTAGAGCATGCCCGATTCACGCTTAACACGAGTGCTTAGCGTGCCTACGGACTAAAAACCTCCTTTTAAAATTTAAGTAGAGTTTTAGAGTTCATTGTCAATATAGTAAGACAAAGCAACTTAATTTTTAACATGATGTAGCAATGGCATTACTAATAGATCGCTAAAATATGGTATCGCGACAGCCTTATATTCTATTTGACTAAACAAAAATATTTCTTCCCTAGGAGAAGGTTCTGTCTCCACTAAATAAATTCCTAAGCTGGATGAAGGAATGGGCTCAGCATAAAAGCTCCTCAAATTACTAAGTCGTCGTCCTATAATAGCTCTCTCAAAATCTTCCGAAATGGATACAATTTGTATAGGTATACCGCCTTCTATATAGCAGTAGTTGTTAGGTACATTTTTTGTTAATTTGCATCCCTTTAAAAATATTACATTGTTGGCGATTTTAGATTCTGAATCATGTGGGGATGTCGTTAAACTTTCTTCGTCTATTTTCCTATATATTTGCTCCAATATTTTTGTTGGTTTTCTGACATAACGCTTTAAAAGCTGTAAATAGTTTTCAAAAGCGTATGAGGAGCCCTCCACTGGATCGCCCACTTGTTGTATTGTCTCTTTGACATGCAACAAGTTGTGAATATTGTATGAAACACTATTATCGCCAAAAATGATAGGAAAGTTTTCTACAAAATTATCTAACATTTGCTGGGAGGTGTCTATATTTGATCCTCGTAGCTTTGGGAAGCACAACAATCTATAGGCGCAATGTAATAAAAGAAACACGTAATATTGATCGTCTGATAATTCGTTCTTAAAAACGAAAATACCAGTGAACAGTAAAAATTGTCTGAATTCTGTAGCTTTCCACTTCAGTAATTCATTTAAGCCTCTAGGCTTCCTTACAAATTCTCTAGGTATATTTCTACGCAAGGAAATAAGTTTTTTAGAAATATTGACTATGTTGGGTTTAGCTATTTTTGTACAAATTTTATTAGTCATAATTCTAACTAGAAATTTGCGCATGACGCCTAGATCGATTAGGTGCATGCAGTCTAAAGGAATCTGCGTAACCATGTTTATGTTTAATGTTTCAAATGCTGTCTTCTTTGTCAAGTACCTTTGGGAATGATGTTCGGGGTAGGTTCTGTTTGCGAAATCACTGTCTGTGATTAAAGCCCCGCAATCAGTTTTAAATGTTAAAACACCATTTCATTTACGAGCTACTTGTGTACACTTTGAGCATCCATGTGAAGATGTATGCCCAGGAGTACCGCTAATGAAAGCCCTAGCAGGGGCATCACAAACAATAGCCCTGATACTAATTTTGATAATTTTATTGCCTACCTCAACACCGTTTTGAAATAAATCCTCTAGCTCAGATGTAAATTTTCTCAAAAATTCCTCACAACAGGTGGGCTTTGATTTCCCCAGAAAAATGCCAATGGGCACAATGGGTGCATATCTTACATTTACTAATCTAATGAGGATGGGCCAAAGTTGTGCATTGGAGCTTTTATAAAGCGGAAGACCATCAATATTAACATCGAAACACAAACTTTCCTGTAAATTCAATGAATATTGAAGTTTATTCAATTGAGTTTTCAAGCCAATATGTAAATAAAGGCCACCGTCAATTTGAATTATGTCCGGTTTTTTTTTGCGCAGTGTACTTGTAAAACGGCGCAACGTCCAAATTATTTCTTTTTAATACCCGAACTAAGTCTACAGCGCAGTCTCGCGTTGGCCTATGTTTCAAGAACCAACCTTTTAAGTCTTCACTTAAGATCACTTTATTTTTACTTTCTGTATTAATAATTTCTATGTCATTTTCTGTATTTATAATTTCAATGTCATTTTCTAAGATTTCCTCTACATTTTCTATGTTGATGTCCTCAACTTTTTCTTTTTCACTGGACGACACTGTTTCTGCGCTAGCCCGATTTAGTTTTTTTTACATATTTCTCCTTCATTTCCTTCTTTAGTCTTTGTACATGCCGATTGCTATACATTTTAAACTTATATTGTAAATTGCTTTGTCTTACCTTTATTTGTAATCTGTTTTTATTATTATAAGGTTTATTAATTCCTTATAATTTTCACTTTTACTTGTAAATTTTAGTTCTCACTTGCACTTGCACTTGTAATTTGCGCGCTTCGTCACTAACTGCAGCCAAAAGTAAAGCCACAGAATATTCCAGCAATGGAATGTCTGAAATCATAAAAGAAAACAGAAAACAGAGCAGCGCAGCATCATTTTAGGCTACCTGCTCTCTTCGTTTTTTTTTTCGTTTCTGTTGTCTACTGGTGAAACGCTGCAGCCCACCGAACTAGTACGATGGGTGGTACGCGGTGGGTTGTGGAGTATACAGAGCCGAATTTCGTGCGCTCTTCGTTATTTTTTCGTTTCTGTTGTCTACTAGTGAAACGCTGCAGCCCACCGAACTAGTACGATGGGTGGTACGCGGTGGGTTGTGGAGTATACAGAGCCGAATTTCGTGCGCTCTTCGTGATTTTTTCGTTTCTGTTGTCTACTAGTGAAACGCTGCAGCCCACCGAACTAGTACGATGGGTGGTACGCGGTGGGTTGTAGAGTGTACAGAGATAGATTTTTCTCTATTCCTTGAGTGGTTCGGCGTTCGCCCACCAAAGGGTTACTTCGGAAGGTACCCATGTACGAACCACCCAAGTGGGTAGTTCGGCATGGGCGATCGCCACCGCCAGTACTGCAGGGCTGTAATAAAAACGCTTTTTGGTGATAGTGGATGTATGCAACACCCAGAAGGAAGCGTTTCCAACCCCATAAAGTATATATATTTTCTTGATGAGCACCAGTAGTCGAATCGATATACATACATACATACAATGTAGCTATTTTCGTCTGTCCCTTTGTCCGTCTTCATGAGCGCTGAGATTTCAGAAACTAAAAAAGCCAGAGCAACCAAATTTTGTATCCAGACATCTGTGATATCACATTGTTACAAGTTTTTTTCAAAATTTCGTTCCGCCCCTTCCGCAAAAACACAAAGAACGAAAATCTGTGGAGTCCACAATTTTTAAAATACAAGGAAACCAAAAACGCAGAATCGTTGAAAATACCCGTATCTACCAGATTGTTGAATCTGGGTCAGTTCGTATCATTATTATAGCCAGGAAGAACCGATGAAATTTCAGTCGCTACGCAAAGCCTGCCAAGCGCTTATTCAATCCCTGTCTAGCTCGCACACACTTCCACATATCATATATGTAGTTATACATGTACATGTAGAAATGTAGAAGCTGATGTAAAAAATATATATAAACAAAAATGGCAACAGATAACATTAAATATATAAAATCTCCCATTGGGTTCGACTACATTTTTTGAAATTTTCTTTATTGGCAGAAATTTAATTCGTTTATTTTGGGAACATATATATAATAAATTACATAAATCGAAAGCTCATACATACTCGTATATATACTGACTGAGCACCGCGTATAAAGCAGAGCCGCGACCTTTGCCACGGCTCCCAACGTTCCCCCTCGTTACACCCGGTACTCGAAGAGTATAGGGGTATATTAGATTTGTGGTGATAACGGATGTGTGTAACGCCCAGAAGGAAGCGTTTCCGAGCCCTTATATACATATATTCTTGATCAGCATCAATAGCCGAGTCGATATAGCCATGTCTGTCTGTCCGTCCCTATACTCCTGTGATATCACTTCAATAGAAGTGTATTTCAAAATTTTCCGCCCCCCCAAAAAACGAAAATCTGTGGAATCCACAAATTTTAAAGATACAAGAAAATTAACAACGCAGAATAATAGAAAGTCATTATATATATCAGAGCTTCGAATCTGGATCAGATCAGATCATTATCATAGCCACAAGGCAAGAAACTCTGAATTTCGGATATTTAGGTTAAAGGCCTGTATCCAGCACCGCGGAATTTTACTGAAAGGAATCTGCTCATTATTTCGGATGTGTGGAACTCAACTAATGTAATGTGACCAAGAACCTAAAAATTGATTTGCCACTCTCATGAATCAGCTGTGTTTTGTAAACAGCGCCAATTTTGAAAATTAAACTGAAATTAAAAAAAGGAAGAAAAGTAATTCTGACGATGAAGTGATTGTGTTGGTAGCGGCACATATTGTTGTAAGAAGAAGTACAGCCCAGTTGGAGGCGCCAAAATGTCAAAATTATCAAAATGCTCATTTTCCGTGATCCGCTAAAGACATGGTACTGCCTGAATTGCTTTTATTAAAGCAATCCTCTTCTCACTTTAAAAATTTGCATATCTCTTTTTGGTTTTGCGCACAGATTTTGCCCCCACCTCTCACTTGTACTCCAGTAAAAATAGGCACATATATTTTACTGGCACCCCTATCAGCTGTTCTCACAGTCCACATTCGTGTGGATATCGATACTATCGATAAAAATTCGTGGATTCCGTTTACGTTGCTGGATACTGACTCCAGGAAAACACAAACGAAAAATTACTGGCCCCGTTTTTTTTATATGAAGTTTGGCAGTAATTTTTAGTTTCCGCGGTGCTGGATACCCAGCTTAAGACCTAAAATATCAAATTTCAGAGAAAGTGCGGAAAAGTGCACATTAATATGATATGCATATGAAAGAAAATTAAATTCTCTACAATATGAATTAAATCTTATGGTTGGAATAGGTTTCACTCATTTTGGAGGCCTCTTTAAAGACTAATTTTTGTCACAAAATGATACCGGTCAAACTATTCAAAATTAGACGAAATATAAGGAGAATTTGTACAGTTCAAAAACAAAAAAATACATTAAAATCCTCTTAGATTTGAATCCATTGTAAAAACCGCACTAGAATAGGTCAATTAACCACTTTTTTTAAACTTTAAACTAAGAGAAAAATTACTCTGTGCAAAAAAACGTGTTTCTCGCCAGCAACACTAGTCGACACGACTTTTCCGCTGTCGCCCAAAATGACTTTTTTTGATGAATGTTTACAAATTTTTAAAGAATGTTTTTTTTTCCAGGGTTAGTTTTTTTTAAAGAATTTTTTAAAAATTGACCAGAGGTAGTGCTTCTATTTTTCATATAACTTAAGTTTCCTACAACTGGTTGTATTGAACTTTGCAGTTTTGAAAAGCTGACAAATGCAGCTATAACCGACCCAGACACTTTGTAGCTGCAACTTAACGTCTGGAAGATATTAAGCTTTCAAATTCAAATTTCATAATTTTTTTCGGTATTTGTAAGAATTGATGAATAAACGGCTAAGTTACAACCGTTTGACTAAACTTTCATATGTTCAATACAACATGTTGTAGGAAACTTAAGTTATGTGAAAAATAGAAGCAATACCTATGAAACAAAATACCAAATTTTTAACAAATTCTTAAAAAAAAACTAAACCTGAAAAAAAAAACACAATTCTTTAAAAAATGTTAAGTCTCCAAATCTATCAGAAAAAGTCATTTTGGGCGACAGCGGAAACAAAAAGTTGAATTTTGTCGAGTAGTGCAATCAGCTGATTTTGACTGCTGTTAACTTAACAGTGGTTCGCTCTGTTAAAATTACATAACATTGAAGACCAACGTTATTAAAAATATTTCATTTAAACGACTTTTGGAAAATGGGTTTTGGCCACAAAAAGTGGCTAAAACTCAATTTTTATACCCGGTACTCGAAGAGTATAGGGGTATATTAGATTTGTGGGGATAACGGTTGTGTGTAACGCCCAGAAGGAAGCATTTCCGACCCCATAAAGTATATATATTCTTGATCAGCATCAATAGCCGAGTCGATATAGCCATGTCTGTCTGTCCGTCCGTCCGTCCGTCTGTCCGTCTTCATTTGCGCCTATATCTCAGAGACTATTAAAGCTAGAGCAACCAAGTTTTGTATCCAGTCTCCTGTGTGATCACACTACTCCAAATGTAATTCAAAATTTCGCCCCGCCCCTTTCCGCCCCCACAAAGGACGAAAGTCTGTGGCACACACAATTTTGAAGATACAAGAAAACTAAATACGCTGAATCATAGAGAAAGATTTCTATCAGAGTGTTGAATCTGGATCAGATCGGATCATTATTATAGCTACAATGAAGAAAACCATTTCGAAAGTCATCATTCCCTCTCGCTCTCTCTCACACGCGACCCCATCCACTTTGCCCATTCGTATTTTGTGTCGCCTAGTTCTCAGAGACTATAAAAGCTAGAGCAACCAAACTTTCTATCCAAGCTCCTGTGATACCAAACCAGCACGAGTTTATTTCAAAATTTTGCCACGCCTTCTTCCGCCCCCACAAAGAACGAAAATCTGTGGAATCCACAATTTGTAAGATACTAGAAAACCAAAAACGCAGAATCATGGAAAATTACCATATCTACCAGATTGTCGAGTTTGGATCAGATCGGATCATTATCATGGCCAGAAGAAACAAATTAAATTTCAGTGGCTACGCAACGTCTGCCAAGCGCTGACTCATTCCCTCTCTCTCTCTCTGTCCTGAACACTTATACGTCTCAAATATGTAGTTATACATGTCATGTAGAAATTTAGAAGCAGATGTAAAAATCATATGCAAACAAAATCGGAAACATGTATAATATTCCAAAAATTTACTTCATTTTTATACCCGGTACTCGAAGAGTATAAGGGTATATTAGATTTGTGGGGATAACGGTTGTGTGTAACGCACAGAAGGAAGCGTTTCCGACCCCATAAAGTATATATATTCTTGATCAGCATCAATAGCCGAGTCGATATAGCCATGTCTGTCTGTCCGTCCGTCCGTCCGTCCGTCTGTCCGTCTGTCCGTCTGTCCGTCTTCATTTGCGGCTATATCTCAGAGACTATAAAAGCTAGAGCAACCAAGTTTTGTATCCAGTCTCCTCTGTGATCACACTACTCCAAATGTATTTCAAAATTTCGCCCCGCCCCCTTCCGCCCCCACAAAGAACGAAAGTCTGTGGCATGCACAATTTTGAAGATACAAGAAAACTAAATACGCAGAATCATAGAAAATGACTATTTCTATCAGAGTGTTGAATCTGGATCAGATCGGATCATTATTATAGCTACAATGAAGAAAACCATTTCGAAAGTCATCATTCCCTCTCGCTCTCTCTCACACGCGACCCTGTCTGTTTTGCTTATTCGTTTAAATGAGCGCCTAGATCTCAGAGACTATAAGAGCTAGAGCAACCAAACTTTCTATCCAAGCTCCTGTGATATCAAACCAGCACAAGTGTATTTTAAAATTTTGCCACGCCCCTTTCCGCCCCCACAAAGGACGAAAATCTGTGGAATCCACAATTTTTAAGAAAAATCAAAACCAAAAACGCAGAATCATGGAAAATTACTATATCTACCAGATTGCCGAATATGGATCAGGTCGGATCAATATTATGACCAGAAGAAACAAATTAAATTTCAGTGGCCACGCAACGCCTGCCAAGCGCTGACTCATTCCCTCTCTCTCTGTCGCAAACACTTGTACGTCTCAAATACATATGTAGTTATACATGTCATGTAGAAATTTAGAAGCAGTTGTAAAGAGCATGTGCAAACAAAATTGAAAACATGTATAATATTCCAAAAATGATTTGACTTCATTTTTTTGAAATATTATTTTTTGCCCAAAATTTAATTTGTCCCTTTTGCGAACATTGCTCATATATGTATGTATGTATATACTGACTGAGTACCGGGTATAAGGTAGAGCCGCGGTCTTTGCCGCGGCTCACAACGTTCCCCCTCGTTTCCTTCTGCGAACATGGAATACATATATAAAATATAAGGTATAAATTACATAAATCGTAAGCTCACATATATACTGACTGAGTACCGATGTGTAAGTTGGTCTATTGATGGAGTGTGTGGTTTTGATTTGATTTTTAACATCCGTTTAATAACTTAATTATTCTTTTATATTCATAAATATTAAATATACAAGTTTATCAGGTGCTCTATCTCTCTTAAAGTGGCTCGGTTGAAGATGAATGGGTGGTTATCAGGTTATCGGAAGCCTCTGACGTTGTTTCTATGCTGCTGTGCTCCGAGCGTTCGGTAGTGATCCATGGCATCTCTGTGGAGCTGGTACTGCTAGTGCTGGTGGTTCTGACGGTTGGCGCAGCCGTGGTTCTGATGATTGGGATGGGCGTCAACGATGCTTCCTTTGGTGTTGTGGTCGTCGTTGAGGTAGTTGGATATGCATCGGTCACCCGACCCACGCCTGGCACAAAAAGCGAGAGCGTTGAGTCGGTGATCTCGCCATAGTCGTGGCCCACATCATCTATATTATAGACGCTGTAGGCGTCCATGGCTCGCGACACGGTTACCATCGGATTGCCCGCGCTCATCAGCTGACGGAACCTCAGTGGAGCCGGGCTGCTGGTGATCGGCGTCATCGTCGATATTCCTGTCGTAGGCGTCGTAGTCGTCGTGCTTGCTCTTGGCGATGGCTGGGGCTGGGTCAGCATCACATAAACCTTGGGACGACCTGTGTTTCCTGTTGCGGATGCTGGCCGCTTTCCTTTGCTGCGTCGCAGCTTCTTACGCTTTCCCCTGGTTGGGGGCGGAGGGCAGGGTCCAGCGTGCAGGATACGCATTACTATGGATGGCAGATGGGAGAAAAATTAATCTTAATATGTCCTGGGGTCTGACCCCACGCTCACCTACCTTGTTTGCTCTGGCACTCGTGCCGTCGCACCTCGCATTCGTTGGGGAATGTAGTGGGAGTCTGAGCGTCGCTTCCTTCCCCGCCGATCTCGGCCACGGCACAGACGGGCCGGTGCACCTTCGTGCACTTCATGGTTCGGCAAGTGGGCAGGCAGCGCTCCAGCTCCGTGGGCTCAAGCTCTGTGCCGTACTGAAACAGCATCTTCATGTTGTGCGCCTCCAAGCGGCAGTCGTTCTCGAAGTAGAAGTGATCAGTTCCGTTTGTGGCGCAGACGGGAACGCCGCCCGACGCGCAGTGTGGTTGGTAGTCGACGTACTGGATCTGCAGGGGACCCACACCACCTTCACCCTTTTCCGTATGGTCCTGGTCGTGGCCAATGCCGGACTCGGCCAATATCTTGGCGTACTGGGCAGTGGAGTAGTGGGGATCATTAAAACGCCAGTTCCCAAGTGCAAAGGACTTTCTCGCCGCAACAGCCCCGAGGCTTAGGACCAGGAGCAGTGTGCCCAAGGCCATCCTCATTCGCTGGATAGCTTCTGGCCTCTGAAGTGTCTGCATCTCGAATCGACTCTGCACTTTCTCTGAGGCGTTAATGGCTTTATAGCTCTCGGGGCTATCGGCCATGTGCTGATTTTTCTGCATTTTTCCGCTGTCGCCGCTCTTATCACCACTGCGCTGCATATTTGCTGTTGCACCTCCCACGCACGAGAAAAACGATAAGGTGCTGTTGTGGCACAGGTGGGTGCCCCAAGCTCTCCTCCATTACCAGTACTTTCTTCCCAATAATCTACAAATCTGCACGTAGGTGATTCTTATACATATGTAAAAGGTTGAAATCTTCTATATTATCATCATATCGTGCCTGTATATCTTTTGCCACTTCAGAACATACTCGAACTTGTTTCTATCAGTACTGAGCTTTTGTGGCATTGATAAACAAAGCTTTGGACTTGAAAATAGGTCAAGGCCTCAGCTCTTTCAGCCTTGAGTTAATCGTTGATTTTTCCAGCTTTTTAAAGCTCTTCAAGCTCTTATTTATGCAATCGCTAAGCTTTGAAGTCCATTTTATGGCTGTGCTTAGCTACGCTGAGGTGAAAAGCTTCCCGTCCAGTATTTTCGATAATTTCCACAAAGAGCATAGTTTATGGATTCAATAGCTTTTTGTCAAAATTTGGATAGTTCGTGTGTTTTAGCTGCTATTGAAAACTACATATTACACATTTAATAATTACATATGTTTTTTTTTGCGCTTCTCCGTCTCGCATGTCTACCAATCAATCAGGATGGCTAAAACACATTTAGCCCAAATAAATATATTGACTACTTTTCCAATTTTCCTAGTGTTCGCTCAAACTTCACCCTGCAGCTACCAGTTAGTTAAGAAATAACTATTTGAACGACTGTCGCAGTCGAATCTTACACCCTTTTTACACTACCGCATCATTGTCAAAGGTGCGAAAAATTTTTGCGAGGCGTTTACTCCAAAGCCGTATTTTTTTCGCATCATTCGTGAGCGGTTCGGCCTGCTCATGTAAACAAACGCAGTGAGTAAAAAAAAGAAAGAATACGCATTTTTATTGAAATTTAAAGAAATTACCAAAATAATGAGCGATTTATTATACCCGGTACTCGAAGAGTATGGGGGTATATTAGATGTGTGGTGATAACGGATGTGTGTAACGCCCAGAAGGAAGCGTTTCCGACCCCATAAAGTATATATATTCTTGATCAGCATCAATAGCCGAGTCGATATAGCCATGTCTGTTTGTCCGTCCGTCCGTCTGTCCGTCTTCATTTGCGCCTATGTCTCAGAGACCATTTAAGCTAGAGCAACAAAGTTTTGTATCCAGTCTCCTGTGTGATCACACTACTCCAAATGTGTTGAGAAATTTCGCCCCGCCCCCTTCCGCCCACACAAAGGACGAAAATCTGTGGAATCCACAATTTTTAAGATAAAAGAAAACCAAAAACGCAGAATCATAGAGAATGAAGATATCTATCAGAGTGTTGAATCTGGATCAGATCGTATTATTATTATAGCCACAATGAAGAAACCCATTTCGAAAGTCATCGTTCCCTCTCGCTCTCTCTCACACGCGACCCTTTCTGATTTGCCTATTCGTCCAAACGAACGCCTAGATCTCGGAGACTATAAAAGCCAGAGCAACCAAACTTTCTATCCAAGCTCCTGTGATATCACGTCAATACAAGTGTATTTCAAAATTTTGCCACGCCCCCTTCCGCCCCCACAAAGAACAAAAATCTGTGAGATCCATAATTTTTAAGATAAAGGCCTGTATCCAGCACCGCGAAATTTTACTGAAACGAATCTGCTCTTTATTTCGGATGTGTGGAACTCAACGAGATCCAAATGCAACCAATGCGCAGAGAGGTTAGCAGATTACTGAAATTTGCACCGTCGGCTAATCAAAGCTAGAGCCGAGGCGGCGGCTGCAGAGCGCCCTTTACAGAGGGAGCGCAGCAGCGCTGCCGAACGTGGGCGTTTACAGTATTGCAGTATATTGTATTGTATTGTAGTGTATGTATAGTTTTAAGTTAGGCCTGTTGATTAGCGGCTGGCCCGAACATACTCCCCCCGTTGGAAGCCAGTCTTTTAACAGACTCCTTGAGGGGCAGTACACATAGCCGTGTAACGGCCCTTCTGATGGTTCCTGTGGCAGTCTTCAGGTCAGCTACGCGGCACACTCCATCCTTGCCCTTGACGATCTCGACCACTCTAGCTAGTGGCCAACGCATTGGAGGAAGATTCTCGTCCTTAATCAGAACGAGATCGTTTACGCAAAGATTTTGCGTGGGAGTCCGCCATTTCGACCGTTCTTGCAAAAGAGTTAGATACTCTTCGCGCCAGCGGCTCCAGAATATCTGCTGCAGTTGAGTGACCCGTTGCCAGCCATCCAGACGATTATAGTTCAGCTTCGTCAGATCGGGCTCGAGGATTGCTTCGTGTGGACCGCCTAAAAGCAGATGAGCAAGAGTCAGGACATCCAAATCAGCAGGATTTTCTGAAAGCGAGAGCAAAGGGCGAGAATTAACAATTGCCGTGATCTGGCAGATCAGAGTGCGCAGCTCGTCGAAGTCAAGCACAGAGGACCCAACTGAGCGGTACAGGTGATGCTTTGCTGTCTTCACGGCCGCTTCCCACAATCCGCCAAAGTGCGGAGAGCGTGGTGGGATGAAGCGCCAGTCGATTGAGTCCGCCAAGCAGGATTCATGGACCTCCTTCATATGCGTGTCGCTCATAAAGAGTTTCTTGAGCTCCAAAAGCTCGTTCTTCGCGCCAACGAAGTTTGTCGCATTGTCAGACCAAATTTGACTTGGCCTTCCTCGCGTGGAAGTGAAACGCTTTAAGGCGCCTAGAAACGAAGCGGTGGTCAGGTCCTTTACGAGCTCCATGTGTATAGCCTTAGAAGTGAAGCAAATGAATACACTGATGTAGCACTTGATGGGTGGCCTCGTGCGGATTTCTGATCTATACAAAAAGGGCCCACAGTAATCCACTCCAGTGACTTCAAAAGGTCGAGTTCCCTCCAAACGCTCCTTAGGCAGATCTCCCATGATGTGCTGAACCATGCGCGGCCTAGTCCTGAAGCATCTCACACACTTGCTGACTACCTTTGATACTGCCTTGATTCCGCCAATGGGCCAATATTCCAGTCGAATTTTGGCAAGTATTGCGCGAGGTCCAGCATGAAGGTTCCTTTCGTGATAATACCTTATCAGCGCACAAGTTATGGGATGTCCCTTTGGCAGAATAAGAGGGTGCTGAGCATCAAATCCCAGAGATGAGTTTCCAAGACGACCTCCAACTCTTAGTAATCCATACTGATCGATGAACGGAGAGAGTGAGCTGATTGAACTGGATTTCCTGACTTGACCATTGCGTTGAATCTCTCTTATATCCATATACAAAATAGCCAGTTGAATATGCCGGATCAGAAGATGCGTTCCTTGCCGAATATCCGAAACGGTGAGTCCAGAATGCCGAAGCCGATGTACAAATTTATGCATGTAGGCGAATGTGCGCTGCATGCCGAAGAATGAATTTGCAAATTTGCATTCTGACGTGAGATCGGCATGTGGAGACGCGATCAGCAATACACGCTTGCGAAGCTCTGCCGTTGCTGCTTCAGGAACAGGAGGTACAGGCCACTCTTCCTTGGAGCCTACCAAAAATGATGGACCATGAAACCACAACTCTGAGTGGATAAGTTGGTGGGGAAGCGAGCCTCTAGAGAGAACGTCAGCAGGATTTAATGATGTGGGGACATAGCGCCATTCCATGCCTGCCGTCAATTCCTGAATTGCTGCCACTCGATTTGCCACGAAGACTTGAAATTTGGCTGGCTCATCCCGTATCCAAGATAATGCTGTCGATGAATCTGACCAGCAATAAAATCGACCTGTAAAACTTCCAATATCCTTCAAATTATTCATTAGTTTCGCAAGCAAATGGGCTCCAATTAATTCAAGCTTGGGAATCGATAAGGTTTTTAGCGGCGCCACTCGAGACTTTGAGCACAAGATATTGCTCGACAACTGCCCTTCCCTGGACACCACATATATGCAAGCGCCATATGCTTCCGTGCTGGCGTCACAAAATCGGTGAAGTTCGATTACCGTATTAGAAGGATGAACAACGCGAGGAAATGATATCCGCGTTATACTTGACAAACTGTTTCTCAAGTCCATCCAAGAGGAATGCAACGCTGAGGGTAGGCTTTCATCCCAATCCAAATTTTCTCTCCAAAGCTGCTGAAGGAAGATTTTGCACCTGACAATAACGGGATTTATCAATCCAAGAGGGTCGTAGAAACGAGCAATCGTAGACAAAACCGATCGCTTGGAGGGCTTCGAATTTGTGTCCAGCGCGGACAAGGCAAAAAGCAGCTGATCTGATGCAGGGTCCCATGCTAAGCCAAGAGTTTTCGTTATGTCACTTCCATCATGAAACCTTAAGTATTTCTCTCTGTCCGCTTAAGGCGTTCCCTCAAGTACTTCCTGATGGCTAGAGCACCATTTCCTAAGCTTAAAATTACCGCAAGACAGTATGGCGGAGGTTTGATGCATCTTTTCCATGACCTCTGCGACAGAGCTGCCGCCCGAGATGAGATCATCCACGTAAAAATCCTGCTGCAGAGCAGCTGAGCCAAGAGGGTAGGACTCACCCTCGTCAATGGCCAGCTGGTGCATTGCGCGAACTGCTAAAAACGATGCAGCTCTAGTGCCATATGTGACGGTGTCTAATGTCTTGAACTTCGGACTGGACAGAATCTCGCCATAGAATGCACTGAAAGTAATTGTCAGGTGAAGACACTCGCACGCAGCGGTACATTTTACAAATGTCCCCAGTGAGAGCGACTGGATATGTGCGAAACCGAATTAATATAAGGTTGTCAAAAAAGTCTTGCGGTATTTTTATTGAATTTTCAATTGTTCATAAAATTGGTTATAATAATGCGATTTAGGTCAAATATGCGCCGTTTTGTTCGATGACGAGTTCCCAACGAGATGCCAACTTCATAATGCCCCTCTTATAGAAGCTCGCTTCCCTATTGTCAAAAAACTCGGAGAGCCAATTTTCACAGGACTCTCTTGTGGACAACTTCCGACTACCAAGCTCGTTCGACATGGACAGAAATAGGTGGTAATCACTTGGTGCGAGATCCGGACTATACGGTGGATGCAAAAGAACCTCCCATCCGAGCTCCCGGAGCTTCTGGCGCGTCACCAAAGATGTGTGTGGCCTGGCGTTGTCCTGATGGAAGACAATTCGGCCTCTCTTGATCAAAGATGGCCTCTTCTGCATGAGTGCTGCATTCAAGCGGTCCAGTTGTTGGCAGTACAGGTCCGAATTGAGCGTTTGGCCATAGGGGAGCAGCTCATAGTGGATGATTCCCTGCCAATCCCACCAAACACACAGAAGAACCTTCCTGGCCGTCAATCCAGGCTTGGCCACCGTCTGGGCAGCTTCACCGCTTTTCGACCACGACCGTTTGCGCTTCACGTTGTCGTAAGTGACCCACTTTTCATCGCCAGTCACCATCCGCTTCAAAAACGGGTCGATTTTGTTGCGATTCAGAAGCGATTCGCACGCATCCATACGGTCAAAAATGTGTTTTTGCGTCAAGTCGTGTGGCACCCATACATCGAGCTTCTTTTTCAATCCAAGCTTCTTCAAATGGTTTATAACGGTTTGATGACTCATGCCCAGCTCTTGGCCGATGCTACGGCTGCTACTATGCCGGTCTCTTTCGATCAATTCAGCGATTTTATCGCAATTTTCGACAACAGGCCTTCCGGACCGTGGCGCATCTTCGATCACCTCTGCACCAGAACGGAAACGTTGAAACCATCGTTGTGCGGTGGAAATGGAAACTGTATCGGGTCCATAAACTGCACAAATTTTATTGGCAGCATGAGATGCATTTTTGCCTTTATCGTAGTAGTACTGTAAAATATGCCGTATTTTCTCTTTATTTTGCTCCATGTTTGCGACGCTATAACTCACGAACGACTAAAAGCAAACAACAATTAATCAAACACGTGTTAGCACGTGAAAAGATCTTTCCAAAAAGCTCTAGCGTGAACCGATGCGACGAATACAACTAGAACTACGCGCTTGCAAAGACAAGCTTGCGGAAATACCGCAAGACTTTTTTGACATCGCATCATTTAGGGAACATCCAGTTGATGTAGCTGCCGAACCATCGAACACGACACGAAGCTTTGTCGTCGTACTATCCTCCTTTAAAACACAGTGATGAGGCAAGAAATATCTGCAGAGACTACGAGAATCAGGGTTGACTGGGGACATATGCTTCAACTCAATATACTCCCTCATAAAGGCAGAGTACCGCTCCTTGAGTGTAGTATCACGATCCAACTTTCGCTCCAAATTGATGAATCGACGATGCGCCTGAGTGTAAGATTTCCCTAAGCGATCGCCATTATCCTTTAACGGGAGACGAACTGAATACTCCCCTGATGGCAAACGTGAGAAGTGGTCTACGAAATGCGCTTCACAATCTAATTCTTCCTTCGTTTTCAAAACGGCGTCCGCACAAGTCTCGACCTCCCAAAACATACGAAGAGTTTTGTCCAACCTTGCATCCATGCTAGCTTCCGAATCTGGAGAATTGTGCGTTGCCAAGAGCGCCGAGCGTGCTACCCTTTGTCCACCACCGGATACGATCCACCCAAGCCGGGTCTTCTGCAGATGAGGCAGACCATCGATGAGTTTGATTTGCCCTACGCAGAGGAGATCATAGAAAATGCTGGCACCAATGAGAAGATCCACTCGCTGAGGGTTGAAAAATGCAGGATCAGCAAGCTGAATATTTGACGGAATATTCCAATCGGCTACATTGACTGCCAGACTTGGTTGACAATCGGTGATCGTAGGAGCTATAAGAGCAGTAAGCGTAGTTGTATAGTCAGCTGTGCGAGAATGCATACAAATGTTCACGGTGGATCCCTCAGTAGCCACGCTGGTATCGCCGAGCCCAGAGACAAGTGCAGACGATTGAGTTCTCCTAAGCTGAAGCTGATGGGCGAACCTGGATGTGATGAGATGAAGCTGAGATCCTGAATCTAGTATGGCACGACAAGGAACTAAAACGCCAGACCGATTCTTTACGAGAACCACAGCGGTAGCCAGAAGCACAAAATCGGATGGAAGACCTTGGGCAGCAAGAGAGGTAGAGGCAGGGGAAGGTGAACTGCTAACAGAATCCTGAGTGGCAGAAATAGCGACTGGTTGGAGCGTTAGATCTGGAGGAGAAAGATCTGGGGAGCCTTGAATTGTAGATTGCAGATTCTCAAAATGCAACAAACTATGATGCCTCCCACCGCATACTCGACATTTTCCACTGTTGCATGCACGAGTCCGATGCCCCGCTTTTAGGCAATTGAAACAGAGGGAAAGCTTCTTCACTTCTTTGTGGCGCAGCAACGGAGACAAATTACCGAATATCCTGCAGGAATATATACCATGTCCCGCTGAATGGCAAAAACTGCATCCTGATGAGTCGGTGGAAGAGTTGGAGGCAACAAAAGTTTTCTTAAACTGAGAATTATGGGTTTTTCCCACCTGAGCGCTACTAGCGGGTGCCGCTGTAGCGTATTCCAAGGTCTCCATTTTCTGGCACCGCTTCTCCAAGTATTCATAAAAATCCTTTGCTGTAGGTATGGCATCCGACGACAGGTGTTCTTCCCATTTCATTAGCGTCTTAGCGTCCAACTTCTGCAGCAGCAGGTTAATTATAATGCAGTGGGATATCTCCAAATCCGTTCCTAATGTTTGCAAAGCACGCATATGCAAATTGACTGCATCCGAAAACTCCCGAAGCCTTTTGGGAGATGGCGAATCCACTCTCTTGAGCCCAAGAATCTTCTTGATGTGTGCCTGAAAAACAAGTTTGTTACTAAAACGTTTATTAAGTATATCCAGCGCCACACGATAATTGGCACTGGAGAGTTCCAAAGATCGAACCGAATCCAAAGCCACATCAGCGAGGCTAGACCGAAGGTGCTGGAACTTCTCGATGTCGCTGAGATCCGCATCCGCGTCGATGATCGAATTGAACATGGCCATAAAGTCCGAATATTCGACGTATCCACCGGAAAACTTGGGTATTTTCAACTCAGGAAGTCGCTGCTTGTGAGCCATGATGATGGTACTGTGTCCAGAATGGTTTGGTAGGGTAGTCGAATTGGCAGCAGCGCGCGAGTGGCCTAGTTCGAGAGCAGCCAGTAGCTCAGCCTTCAACGATATGAAGAGCATATCAAAGTTGTTGCGCATCGCACTCCCAATCTCATCTTGATTGAGCGCTTCCAGTTCATTATGGGCCTTATTAAATTCCTCTCGAATTTCTGACAGCATGTCGATACGAACGTCGATCTCCGTGGCGTTCAAATTATCGATCTTATTGCCAGCGAATGATTCGCCGAGCCCGCTCATTCGATCGTACAAAGACTGAACTTTACGTTTATAAAGACTCAGCCTGTTATTAGCCGTCACAACATTTTCGCCCGCGCCTGTATTGGGATCGCTTTCCATGTTTAACGGTGCGAAATGCAACGAAACAACGGAGAATAGATAACCGTTTAGCGACGGCGTATAGAATCGAGAAAGAGAGAGTGAAGACACGAAAAGTCGAAACCGTGGCTGCAGTTGTGCAGAGAATGAGAGACTTGAAGATTATGCGACGGTGCACAGAAGCTGGAGCGAGAATGAGAGACACGAAAAGTCAATAACCGTGTCTGCGGCTGAGCATAGAATGAGAGATTCGACGATTAACTAACGGAATCTCAGACGACCGCACTCTCACTGAATTTGCGCATAAACCGTTTATATTCTGCACCAATGTATTTGTTTGTGGTTAAACTGCATAGAACCGAATATATTGTTCAATTTAAATGTTTTTGCACGAAACGAGATTAGCCAATGTCTTTAATCACGTCGGGGTCACCATTGTTTGAGATGCCAAGCTTTTTTGGCACCTATTTCTATCCAAAATAATAACGCGAATTGTTCAAATGTAATAACTGTTTATTTATACCGGCGGCTGCTAGCGGAAGCCGATTGCTTGCTCTTAGCACAACCAGATAAATGTACATACATATGTGTAAACGAGATCCAAATGCAACCAATGCGCAGAGAGGTTAGCAGATTACTGAAATTTGCACCGTCGGCTAATCAAAGCTAGAGCCGAGGCGGCGGCTGCAGAGCGCCCTTTACAGAGGGAGCGCAGCCAGTGCTGCCAATTTAGCTATTTTCCCACTAGATCTAGTGGGTTGCAACAAGGAAATGCGGGATAAATTGTGAAACAGCGGCTAGCGGGAATTATAGCTATTTCCTCTATGATGCCACATTTTTATACGAATAGTATTTTTTCATTTGAATGGCAAAAAACATCGATAAGCCAAACGAGCATTTAGTCTTATCGTTTTTCACTGTGAAGTCTACCGAATCGTATTTCACAATTTTCAAAGCGCGAGTGGAAGTTGAAAATGCCAAAAATTTACAAGCAAAAACCGCGTGGTATATGGATGCAAGACCCTGCATTTAAAAATTGGCTGACTTTAGATGCAGCTGATGAGGGCAAATGATATTGCAAATACTGCATGCCAAGACTGGTAAACACAAGTCAACTTCAGCGGCTTTTGCACAGCCTAACAAACTACCGTTTGTTTCTTCAATTTCATTGCAAACTTGCGATCAAAAAGCGGGACTGTGTTTGTATATTGCAACACATTGTTCAATCAAACCTGTGGACCATTTGCGATTGCTGTGCAGAGAAAAGTTTCAAGATGCCAATCTTTTAAAGCTCCATAGGATTGTTAATTACATTAAATTTCATATTTGTAGATACGGACTACGCCACCAAGAAAAATGCTGCCACGATTACAAATTACCAGCAGCATGTTTGAGAAAGATAGGGACCAATGAAACCTACATAAACCAAGATGATGAAGATGAAGTCATTGATGAAATCATCCAAAATATTGAAATAAACCAATAAACAAAAAATTTATATTCTAACGGTTTTTTTTAGCTACGAAGAAACATTTCTAGCTATTTCTAGCATTTTTCAAAGGCTGATTTAGCGTTTTCATGCAACGAAGTGTTGGCAGCACTGAGCGCAGCAGCGCTGCCGAACGTGGGCGTTTACAGTATTGCAGTATATTGTATTGTATTGTAGTGTATGTATAGTTTTAAGTTAGGCCTGTTGATTAGCGGCTGGCCCGAACACTCATAATCATGGAAAATTACCATATCTACCAGACTGCCGAATCTGGATCAGGTCGCAACGCCTGCCAAGCGCTTAATCATTCCCTCTCTCTCTCGCACACACTTCCACGTCTCGTATGAGTAGTTCTACATGTACATGTAGAAATGTGGAAGCTGATGTAAAAATTATATGTAAACAAAAATGAAAACAGATAACTTTTAATATATAAAAATCTTGTATAGGGTTCAAGCTAATTTTTTTAAATTTTCCATTTTGTCCAAAAATTTAATTCGTCCCTTTTGCGAATTTTATTAAATTATATTTATTATATGCACGCAAAAAGGACGAATTGACTTTGAAAGAAATTTAATAAAAATAAAGTCGGATTCTCGTGGGAGATCTGTTTATCTGTTTCTATTCTTGCAAGCATATGATTTTTAAATCTGTCTTCTACATTTCTACATCTACATACATATGTATATATATCTACTTATAAGGGTCGTGGAAGTGTGTGCGAGACAGAGAATGAGCAAGCGCTTCGAAATTTAGAAGCCACTGAAATTTCATATGTGCCTTCTGGCTATAAGATTGATCCGACCTGATCCAGATTCGGCAATATGGTAGATACGGTAGTTTTCGATGATTCTGAAATCGGTTAAATTTGGATTCATCAGACCAGATAACAAGCAATACTGCTGGCGCAAATCCGGGGAACGTCTTCCAAAACTCCATGTAAAGCAAGCTGTCAAACATGGCGCAGGAAATATAATGGTTTGGGGGTGCTTCACATGGTGGCATGTTGGCCCTCTGCATTTAGTTGACGGTATCATGCAAAAGGAGGACTATCTACAAATTTTGAATTGGGAAGATGGGTGCCCAATTTTTTGGAGAAATGTGCTTATCCCGAAAAAGAAATTGTTTTCCAACAAGTTGGTGATCCGAAGCACACAGCGAAAATTGTCAAGGAATGGATTGGAAAACAGCATTTTCAGCTGCTGGAGTGGCCAGCACAAAGTCCCGACCTCAATCTTATTGAAAATCTTTGGTCAATAGTAAAATGATAGCTCGGGCAGTATAAAGCAGCTCCAACAAATAAGGACAACCTTTGGGATCGTGTAAAAGCGGAATGGAATCGAATCCCAAAAGCTATTATCGAAAATTTGGTGGAGAGCATTCCAAACCGCGTAAATCAAGTTAGTGCTAATAAGGGTCTGTGGACAAAAAAGTAAAATTATTTTAATTATTAAATTTTTGTTTTGTTTTTACTTTCAAATTATTTGAATCTATCTCATATATTATTTTTACTCCTATTTGTTAAGAATTAAATAATAAAGATAAACTCATTTGATTTGTTTGATTATCTTGTATGGTTCATTTTTTATGGGCGACGAAAGTCAGTTTCGTGAACATGCAGTCACTTTTGCTCGCCACACAATGTTGGCCAATCGCTGAGTAAAAACGGCTATCCTAAAAATCATTTTTTTCCCACTACAAAAATGATCGTAATAAATTTTTTTTATATTTCTCACGACTTGAATAGAGTAGTTGGTAAAAAAGTCATTAAAATTAACATTCTGTATTCCTATTAAACCTCGTTTCTAGAATTCATTACTTCCTCTTAAATGTGCGGCTAAAACAATATGCCATTGTGTGTCAACACGAGATAGGAGAGCGAGTAGAACGAACCCCGACAATCCGGCGAGCTTATTCAAAGCATGCCTAGAGGCTTACACGAAATCTTTTTTATAAAAGCTTATATGAACCATCGGTCATTCAGAGCCAGGATTCACACTAAACTCTCCACTTACCAAATATGCACAAGGCAAGCCGCCAAGTAGGTTTTGACCAAGACGAATCCTCTTTCTGTGTATATGTATGTAATACATATTATGTACATACATATGTATGTAAGAAATATTTCTTTGATAATTATCATTATAATTTGGCAACCATGGCAGTTCACCCTCTTCCCTGATTTATTTAAGTTCCTGAAGAGGCTTCGTTCCCATATCCCGCCGAAAAATGTTTAATTGTTAGTCCAGGTCCACTCACGAACTCAATATTTGAAACTGTAAATATCCCCAATATACAACATATTCTCATTAATCAGAAAACTAATTTCAAAGGCAATTAGTTCGTCCCAGATGTCAAACTACTAGTATACTGTATTTTCGTAACGCTTGTTGTGGTTTCCTTTACCACTAGCTGAAAACCACGCATCAAAATAATAATCATCTCCCTGCCTCACAACAGACGGCAATCAGGCCCATCTCGGCCATTGTTTGAACAACCCCCAAAAGGAAGCTGGTAATCGATCATCATTGGGGTTGGCAGCCCCGCCCGCGTCTCACCACCCCAGCAGACACAATTTCTTAGCCCCCCATTGGGGTAGACACAATTGGTTTAAATTATTAAATATTGATTTATTAGTGGAAAATTTAACATCTAATTTAACCGGAGGAGCGATAGGGATGAGCGGGACTCACAATACCAACGAATTAATTATAAACCCTGAGCGCCTCAAATTGAAAAATAAATTCAAATCTATCTCTGAGTTTCGTCTTGGAAGGTTTTACTTCTTCTTTGCAACATTTAAAATCCTGTTTATTCTGCGATAGCCAGGAATTTTGCAGGGAAAAGAAGGACACACTTTCGACTCTCATATATTGATTGAAAAAAGTTGTAGTTTTGGTTGAAAAAGTATTTGTTTTGTACATAAAAACAAACTTTTTAAATTATAGTTTAAACGTTTTATAAACCTGTTAATTGTAGCTTAAATAAATAACTAGGTATTTAATTGTAATTTACAAAAGTTAATTAAAGTGAACCGAAATCCAATAACCATATCATGTGTCCCCCAAACAAGTCGTTGATAGATAAAAGATACTTTTTTCCTACAGATGCTCCAAATAATGCTACATAGCTTGGACATATGTACCTGATTAAAATAGGACGACTGTATGTATATATATTTTATATACATATATGTATAAATATAAATAAATGTAGTGTATATAACATATACATGTATTTATACTTTATATGTATGCATGTGTGTTTGTGTGCTGTTTGTTTTGCTGTGTGAGTGGGTTTTACGTGTGTCGGAGGCCGCAACTCAAAGCAAAATTTTCCACTCAGGGCCAGGGGGCGGCTTTACCTTATCACGCCCACACACACACATACAGGTTTTTACATACGCGCACCCACACAGGGATACTGTGCGAAAGAGGAGAGGAGAGGAGTACACATGTAAAGGATGACACATTCAAAGTTTATTCAGCGCCCGTTTTGCACATTAATTTACTGACCTTTTTGCACTTTTTCCATAGTTTTGCAAGCGCACCTCTGCTGCTGCCGCTCTCTTGCCCATCTACTGTCCAGCGTCTGTCGCCTTCCGGCAAGCCCATTTCGTCGACAACAGCAGTGCCAAGGACAGAGACCAACTTTGACCCGATGCTGAAGCCCAACTCTGCTTCTGTTTCCATGTGGACACAACAATATGCGGCTGGCCATGGGCAACGCGAAATTGTCCCTGCCCCTGTCCCAGATACTAGTCCTGCTCTACCACTTCCTGTCCCTGGACCTGAATATCTTTCAGCCCCAGACCCAGGCCCAGATCCTTACCAGTGTCTGGCTGTCTGGGAGTTGGTCTGGTCTGGTTTGGTCTGGTCTGGTTTGGTCTGTTCACATCCACATCCAACTTCACAATATAACGTATGATGAATGTGTGACATTTTTGCAGCTTTTTTGTTCTGTGTGCTTTCCCCACATTTCCTTTGAACGCAGCGGCGCAAAAAGAGAGTAAAAATAAATGCGGAAAAGCAAAAAATATAGAGAATTCATTGAATATGTATATACTCTCATATATTTTGAGATATGTATTTAGGAAGAGTTTTTGGTAATTTGATTATTTCTGCTTAAATACGAAATAATACGAAATGTCGTGGAAAAATGTTTTAAGGAATAAAGAACAGGTGTTTTGATTAATGACTTATTTTCAACTTGTTTTCCAGCAAGCACTGAGAAAAATTGATATAAAATAAAGACATAGTCTCAATGAAATAATACAGAAATAACAGATATACGGGTTTCCATATTGTTACAAAAAAAAACCTGTACTAAAAGGCTTGGATATTTTTTTTGTGGTTTTTCTAAGAGAGGATTTCTTAACAGTGTATTCGGGGCTTACTTTATTCTTCTTTCAATTTCTGTTTGCTCTCTGTTGTGTTTTTTCCCATAGAGTGAAATCCGAGTCTAATTTCTCCTACCTTTTTCCTTATTGTTTCCCATTGAGTGATGTCCGGGTTCATGGGGGTGGCGCTATATCATTAATTTTCGATTTTTCCCCTTTCACACTTTTCATTTAATTAATTTTGCACTCCTTTGATTATATATTTTTCCAATTTTTTCATTTCATTTGCTTTACTCTGCCAGCATCTCTGCACCTTTGAGTCTGCAAGTTTCATTTTATTGGAGAGAGGACCTTTGAGATTGAGATGATTCTCCTTTCAAGGTAACCCATCGGCGTGGAAAGGGTATGGAAAAGTTTTATTTGTTTGCTTGCCACCCATTTTTAGCTGCCGTCATCTTGTCTGTCTCTCCCCCCAATCTTCCACTGCTCTCGTTGTGTGCCCCACTATATATGTATATATACATATATGTGTGTGTGTGTTTGTGTGTGAAGAGAGTTTAATAAATTGTATGTTCTGGTCCGCACATATTTACATATGTGTATGTACATATGTACATACATATGTATGTATGTATGTAAGTATATGCAGATTACTTTCTTCGAACGTGTGCGCCGAGAGTGTGGAAAGGGATGTTGGACCGATGTAGGCCAAAAACAGGCCGGACTCTCTGCTCTTTCATTTTCAATAACGGCAAAGCAACAAACTTGCCTCGAAAATAGCTTTGCTTTTTGTTGACACTCGAAAACTTTGCCACATTTAAAAATTGTGCGACGGAGATTCAAAGTTGAAACCCACTTCGCTCTAGCTGAACTCTGGAAAAGGCAGCTGTGACAGCCCCACAAAATAAACATATGTATGTACATATCTACATATGTATCTTTGGATGAGTAGCAAATCCTGCAAGTCATCATCTTTAGGAAAGTAAGAATGGGAGCTATGCCAGGTGAAAGGCACCTTCATACCTATAAACAATTCCATATCACAAAACATAGCTTGATAGAAATGAAATGGTTTATATGGAGATTCTTCAGTTGATACTCTTGTACGTCACTTTCTTGCTATTCAATAAATTTACACGAATTCCGGACTGTATATTGAGTGGCAGGAGGCTCTCAATGCAGTTCCAGAAGACGCCATCCATGTACATATATTACCGCAGTTGTCCTAAGGAATGGGAAATGACATGTTCAATGCAATACTTTTGTCTGCCTACAATTCGAAGGCAGTTCTCTACTGCATAGACAATCGTATGCAGGTTGAGATTTATCTCATACAATTACCTTAAATAAAACTTAAGGGTTTTAAATAATTCAGCTCATAGTCCATTAGTGCTCTGCCGTTGTGGCACACTTAATTTGCCCGGTGTTTTAGTTGAAAGCTCGTTGCAAAACTTTTGCACTGACTTCATTTGATTGCAAAGTGGAGAAAGTACATTTGCTTTTGTCATTTTTTGTCGTCGAACAGGATTAACCGATTCTCTGCCTGTCGTAAACCTTCTGGTTGGTGGGTCGCACACAGTCTACGTCTGACAATCGATGGAAAAGTTCTTTCATTTGATGCTAGTGCTAGTTTAGGTCTTGGTATTAAATAATAAATAATATATGATCTTTGATAAGAGATTCGTAGTATAAGTATACACATGTGCTATTCAATTCGTAGCGACTCAAAGAGATGGAGACAGCAGGGCTACCGGTCAAACCAAGTTTCTAATGGTCCCCTAAAAAAAACTTCATCGTTTTGTCAGATTCTCAAAACAATTTGCATAGAGACACTTGTAGAGAGCAGGCAGATCCAGCACCGTACCAGACCCGGACCAGGACCCTGAGTAGGCAGACACGCAAAAAGTCATAAATCATCTCGTACTAAGACCCTCGCCGCAAGCCCCAACTCCAGACTCTTCAACTCATGGATATATATTTTTCGGTCTCTCCATCCTACTGTCTTGCAGGCTAACTGTCTGCCTGACAGTCTGCTTTCGTGCCTGTCCCTGTCCCGTCTCGTCCCGTCCAGCTGGAAAGCTGTCTTTATTGTGCTTTTAATTCCAATTTTAATTTCACACCAAAACTTTGCCCAATGCTGAGACTTCTTGGTCCTTAGTCCGGGACTATCCTGCCCTGTTCTGTCTTACCCTACACTGTCCAGAATCATGTCCTGTCCTTGCCTTCACTGGCTACTGCTGTTTGCTGTTGCCATTTTCTTTTGAAAGTTTTCCCTTGTCCATGTCGTGTTGTGTCGTGTCGTTCCGATTGTGGTAAATGATAATGAACGCCACTGGCCCATTGTTTGTCAGAGAATTCCATTTCAATTCGTTTCGATACCGCTCCCGTTCCCTGCTGCTGCTGAGGTCACCTCATATACGTATAATGGACTCTTGCCCGACCAAAACCCAATACCTTTTCCATTGTTCTAAAGACCAGATCCAATTAAAGACCCTTTTAATGCGGAGCAGTGAGTAAATAGGACTGATTTGGAGGTAAAGAGCACACTACATTTCGTGATAGTATACCCATAACACTTTGGTTATTCCCTCGTTGTTATTCCTGCGGACACCTTTTGATGGTGTTCGTGGATTCAATTGATTTAATTATCATCCACCAACACTGAGATATGAATGCATTTCACAATTAATCCAATTGCGCTCACCGCACAATTGTCTTCATTAAGCTCATTTATTATTTGATGTTCGAAATAGACCGCGAAATTACACCCAGGCGTGGGGACATTCTAATGAAAAGAGTTGAATTATCTAAAATAAATTATTCGTGATTCCTGATAATGTTGAATTGTTTGAGAGAGTTCTACATGACTGTTATGGGATTTTCCACGAACAGATTTACATGAAAAATATGTACTAAAACCATCAGTTTTGTAATCTGATAAGACCTTGGATCACTGAATCATATTCGTGTATTCATAAGAATTAAATTGAGTGTACAAAGACATTGATTAGATTACAATAATATATAGATATGTACATATGTTCATATATGTATTATTACTTTTAATGCGCTCACTAAGTAGTAGTTATCAGAAGGATTTCATACATGCTACCAGAATATTAAACTCTAATCGCTTATGGAAAAATGTTTATCTCTGTTGTTCTCTATTCTATTTAGGGGCGTCCCCTCTTGTTCCGGGCAGTCCTTGTTACCTTGTTGTGGGCTTCGAGAACCAGCACTCGTATTGCTTCTGTAAACACTTGGGTTGGCATCCACCGCTGCTTTATAGTCCCGCAGTCTCACTAATCTATATATGTATGTATGTATGTATATTTATATATAAATATAATAGCAGTAAATTTACACACACCCAAACAAGAGGAAGACGCAAAAGCAGAGAAAGAAAGAGGGAAGGGGACAGAGAGAGAGAGAGAGAGAGAGAGGGGGGAGAGAGGGAGAGAGATGGGTGAAGATGCCTGCCTGCTGTTCCAGTTGCTTTGCCAGTCTTATAATGGCAACCAAGTCAACTCGACTCGACTCCGGATGGTGCACGACCAGACCTTGATTCTGTCTGGATACCGCACGCCATACAATACAACAAACAACAACCGCAACGAACCGAATGTGCGGCATATTTTCCGCTTAAAATGCCACAATGCGTGTCGTTGGTGTGTCGTGTGTGTTTCGACTTCCATCCAGTCACTAGCTCCAAGATGGGGCACAGCCACAGTCTTCAGCGACAGCGACAACGATGACTCACAATTTATTCACATATTTTTATTATATTTTTCTTTATTGTCGCGTCCTTTATTGTTGCAGCTGCTAGGGGTGATACTGCTGTTGTTGGCATAAGACTCATGTGAGCATTGGCACACCTCGGCGTAAGCTTTCCTGTAGAAGTCCCGGCAATTAAAAGATTTAAATTAAAGCAAAATAACATTAAAATAACAAGCCTTCATTTTAAGATCTCATCCGGTGAAGATTTATACCGCTTAAATTGGTTTAAGAATGGCGAGTACCCCTCGAAAAGCAGTGCTTCGAAAAAAATTCTATTAGTGGCTAAAACCGAAATTAATTTAGGTTAAAATTAAGCTAAAGCTAAATAAAAAAAAAGAGACAATTTTGTGGTATTAGCGATTTTATTATACTTTCGTCCACTTCAGCATCCTCCCATTGAATGTTATATTTGTCAATTTTTTACACGACACACAAATATTATAGGGGTATATTAGGCTTGTGGCGAAAGTGAATGTGTGTAACGCCCAGAAAGAAGCGATTCCGACCTCATAAAGTATACATGTACATAGGTATGCATGTATATTCTCAATAGCATAGTCGCTATAGCTATGTCTAGACTATAACAACTAGAGCAACTACATTTTTTATTCAGACTCCTGTGGTATCACACTGTTGAAAGTGTATTTCAAAATTAATTATAATCGGTTTATTCACTACTAGTTCCTTAAAGATCGCATAGCGGCTAACCGTTTATACATGTATATACAGGTTTATAAGATAATCGAGAATATTATTAATAGTAATTATTTGTATACCATAGGATGGTTAAAGTATTAAAGTACTATAAAAGACAAGCGATAATTGTAAGGATTGTAAGGATATTAATGATATAAAAGCAGAAAATCTATTCGAATAGAATTAACCACGGGAATGATGGAGTGTTTGGTTCGATGCATATTTTATGTACACGGCAATTTTTTTGTTGGGTAACCCCCATGCGTTTGTACATTTGCAGTTCAGAATACCCAATCGCTTGCGAAAGACCAGCACAAAATAAATACTCGTACTGCTAATAAGTTTGCGGTCCACGCATGGGTACTTTAATATCTTTTCTTTTCGCTTGTAAAGTTATACACATATAAGAAGTAAACACTCAGATTCAGATCAATGCATCGATGAAAGCGCTTCCATGTGGTTTATTCGAGGTGCTGTAAACTGTAATAGAATATATGGCTAAGCACGAGTATGAGTCTTCTTCGTTCTTTCTTCGTTACACTCTTCTTTCCATGTCGATGCATAGAACCCAAAACCACTTAATCTAAACTTAACTCCAATCGACTTTTATTTACTGATATACCTATTTTAGTTCCACTAAGGCTGAATTTCGGGAGTGATAGGAGGAGAATGAGGAAGAGAAATCTAGTCACGGCAAACGCTGATCTTCAAGGCTGCACTGCAACGGTTATCGCTCTCTCCTTTGAGTTTACTTTCGGTACGCTGGCTGCTGGAGAACGTGGGGGCCAAGAGGAATAGAAAATTCTCTTCAGGTCTGGTTGAGGCGGCGCACAGTGGGGCCTTTGCTCATTTAGCTTATCAAAATTCATAACTTCTTAAGTAAAAAAGCGATTTCAAAAATTAAAAAGCAAATAATAGAAAATTTCTCAAGCTTTAAAATTAATGTTCGTCTTTTTGTTTGTAAAAAAAAATGTTCAAGGTCAAAGTTAAGAAATATTTTCGTGCATATTTCACGTGTAAAATTCAATTTACAAACGTTTGTTTTTAATCATAAATGAACATTTTGTATAATTTTAAAGATATATGGCACTTTTAGTTGTTTTTGTTTATTTTTCTAACTTAAATACATACAATTTAAAATCTGGGGAATTTGGGGAATTTTTAAGGTTAATTTTTAAAATTATCTATTGATGGCTGATTTTCAACAAAATTATCATTAACATTAAAGTTGATTAATTTATTTATTTATTTAATTTAATAATATAATATCTAATAAACTTAATATTTCGGAACTATAGTTGCTATCTTCCAAATCCTATCGCACATGTCTCAGCGATACAAGAAGTGAATCTGATGAGGCCAGCATGTTAAAAAGGTCTTGATTTTGTCGAACCCGAGAAATTTTGCAAGTATTAGTGTATCTGAACCTTTTGTAGTCCTTGTTTTACATTCCTGTACTTCTTCGGACAGCTCTCCAATTGGTAAGCACTGATACTCTATTAAGTCCTTTCCATGAGCCAAAATCCTATGTACCATGGGGGTAAGTTTTTTCTGCGGATACATTACAGTCAAAAGTTGAACTGTTTTTGATGCGTATCATTTTTTCTTCAATTTTCACCATTTGTCATTTCTTTGCAGTTTATAACATTTAGGATAACAGCCAACCTTTTAATGATCTCATGATTAGCACCTGTTATCAAAGATGTAACTTTCAAAAAATTTCCTCGAAGTATTTCCATCATTCGTATTTCCGTATCCGTGCTTTGGGCAGTCATCTTTTAATCCTAGCTTCTGAGAGAATTCAGCTTGTATAACTTCCTTTCTACTCTGTATATCCTCACGAGGTGTATTATCCGTTTTTGTTTCTCCTGGCCGAGGAAGTGTGTAGGCTAGCTTCAGAATAAATTCCATACACTTTATTCTGCAATGCAACTGAGAAATTCCATATTCGTAGTGAAAGTCTTTTTGAGTTTTTTGCAAATGGGACACCTCAAAGTTGAGGAGGTGTATGTAATTTCATTTAAGTTTTTTCCATTAATCATTGTCAGGAAGAAATCAAACTTAACAGTGAATTTTTTTTTTGAACAACAGTAGAGTTTTAATTAAGTTTTAATTTGATTTTGTACGTCGCTTACAGTTGATTTAATCAATTCAGAGGACTCCTTCGCATATTTGAAGAAAGTAGGGCGACAATAATGAATCGATGATCGTCGAAGATTTCTCCAATGTTCAGAAGTTTCACTCCTTAGGCGTAAGGGAACTACAGAAGCCACAAACATTTTTTCATCAGAAAAAGTTTCAACATTTCAAGATTTCTTAAAGATATATACAATATATAGTCAGGTAGTACTTATAATACAACATTTAGCAATGTTATTAATTAACAACATACACGCATACATATGTACATGTATGTGAGGCTGAGCTTTAACTGTGTGTGCACATATTGTAGGTCTGCTTGTTTGCATTGGTTGTTTACGACGCCGCTGTCGAAGAAAACACCCATTAATTTAGATATGATTGAAGATTATGATTTTAGATGACGCTTGCCCAATATACAAAAAATTTTATATTTTGTATATGGGCATTTCTCTGACGAGGTCCACAGATTAAATTTAGCAAAAGTTCACTTTTTTGGTTTTTTTTTGGTATTTTTTTGAAAAGTTTTCCATTATTTTTTTCGCCTATAAGAAAAATGATTCTTGATAAAAGTTTTTTCTCAAAGTCTCCCTTACATATTGAACTATCCAAAAAAAAATCCCAAAAAATGTTCCCAATATCGGTTAACGGAATTTAACATTTATAAAGCCAAGTCCCGTGCGACATGTCCCGTGAGACAGAGGCTTAAATTGAATTTAAAAAAAACCGCAACCCATACATGCTTAAAATTATAACCAGTTTAAAGAGTCATCAATGCAGAACATTAGTCAGAAATTCTCATAAATATATCGCCTCAACTTTCGCTGAAATCAGAGTTTGAATTGGTCGCCGCGAAAACCACTTCTATATTTGTCCAGTGCGAATACCATGCTTTTTTGCAAATATCTCGAAAACGAACAGTAGCCCAAAATCGCCTTTAGCACCAGCTATAGGGCTAGTCAAGTGGTGAATCATAACGGTAAAACAATTTTGAAAATCGGTTTTTTTTTACTTTTTTACAATTTGAATTGCGTACGAACGTCCCGTTCGACATCAGAGAAATGCCCATATCTTTTAGGTATATTCTAATTTTCTTTAATGTACTATAAACGAATATAATGAACGAATTTAAATATGTACAAATGCAAAATGTATTTCAGATATGACTTCAAATTATATTAATTGTCTATAGGGTATTAGTGCGTCGCGTCAATAAACAACACTCAGCAAACACATTTTTGGCTCAAGAAATCTTCTCAAAAGTATTTGGCTGGCAATTTCGGCAGCTCTGCACACGAACACCCATGTGAACTTGCAGTTCTGTGCGTACGCACACAAGCGAGCTCATTATATTTTTATACTTGGTACTCGAAGAGTATAGAAAATCGATGGCATGCACAATTTTGAAAATACGAGAATACCAAAAACGCAGAATCATAGAAAATGCCTATATCTATCAGAGTGTTCAATTTTGATCAGATCTGATAATTAATATAGCCACAATAAAGAAAACCATTTCGAAACTCATCGCTCCCTCTCGCTCTCTCTCTCACGCAACCCTGTCTGTTTTGCATATTCGTCGAAATGAGCGCCTAGATCTCAGAGACTATAAGAGCTAGAGCAACCAAACTTTCTATCCAAGCTCCTGTGATATTACTTCAATACAAGTGTATTTCAAAATTTTGACACGCCCCCTTCCGCCCCCACATTGGACAAAAATCTGCGGAGTCCACAATTTTTAAGATAAAAGATAACCAAAAACGCAGAATCATGTTCCCGTGACCGTGACCGTGTCTACCAGATTGCCGAATCTTGATCAGGTCGAACTACTATTAAAGCCACAAGGAAAAAATTTAATTTGAGTCGCTACGCCACGCCTGCCAAGCGCTTACTCATTCGCTCTCTCTCTCTCGCACACACTTCCACGTCTCGTATGAGTAGTTCTACATGTACATGTAGAAATGTAGAAGCTGATGTAAAAATTATATGTAAAAAAAAATGGAAACAGATAACATTTAATATATAAAAATTTTGCATAGTGTTCGACCCAATTTTTTTAAATGTTCCATTTTGGCCAAAATTTAATTTGTCCCTTTTGCGAACATATAATAAATTACGTAAATTTATTCGTTATCTTTAATTTGAAATAAAATCTAAATATATTTATATGTACCTCTATGAAATGGTAATTTAACAAACTTGAATACATATACTATTTACAAAATTTTTTTCTTTATTTTATAAGATTAGAAATATATACAAAATTAAACCTAATAGGCTAAAGTAGTCGCGTAGAGGACTAGTAACTAGATCTTCTTATTCTTATCAACGTCAAGGAAGGTTTGAAGGAAGCATGATTCGGATGGCGCATAAACAAGAGGAACTATACACTGATAGGCAAGGCGGAACAGGACAGGAAAAGGACACCAGGCCAGGTGTCAGAGAAGGGCGTACACGTCCAGCTGGGTGTGGCGGATCAAGGCCAGCGCCGAGAACAATGGCCCTGTAGCCGTGGTACAGACGGTGGCCAAGCCCTAGCCCTAGTTAGAATGGTTTAACTTAGCGAACAACGCTTGGAGAGAATTCAAGGTGACAACCATTGTATGATTAGCAATTAATATGATCGAATAAAGATACGAAAACTAGTGCAATTAGCGGCGACCGTGCTCTTAATTGTCCCCGAGACAACATTATAAACTTGCTACTTGTCTTCTGATGAAAGAAATTGATTTAGTAAGAAGTATCATACTATTCAATCGGGTTAAGAGTTTGGAATGTGCATTGAACATACATATGTAGTGACTTGATTCCTTCAATCGAAAACGAAATGATACAAATAAATTCAAATGTCAGCCAAATATCTGTATTTGATTGGAGGCATTTGTGGCAAATATTTTCATACATATATGTATTTAATTGAGCTTATCATTTAGCAAGAAAGTAATTAAAATACAATAACAACGATTTGGTAACATCGACAGTAAATTGTCGTCTTAATACAACAAACCAATTAATTGACTATTGTTGCATGACTTTGAGCACACATTTTGCTTAATGAAGCCATCAAATGGAATTTATTTTACGAGAATAAACATAATTTTTGAAAAATCGTCGACTTTGAGGTTATTAAATACGGTATTGTGTGTTAAGGGTAATCGGTTATTATTGCCATTAATTTACAATATGCACAAGTTCAGATATTTATGAACAGAAAAAGCCTGGGAAAGGGTCGCGGGTCTACCTTTATACCCGGTCCTGAGTGATTGTAATTTATGAAACAATTAATATACAATACATTTTATACGTAATGACACGTAAGCTCTGGAATTGGTGTCGCAGCCGATTGCTTCCGCATGCTTTCTCTTTCTTTGTCTGTCTTTTGTTATGTCTGTTCGGAAATCTCGCTAAATTTGGCTCGCACTAGTTATGAGAGATGTGAAAAATATAGAGAGAAGGAGAGAAAGCATGAACGCTAGTTATGTTCTAATGTTACTGTTCGGAGCAGCAGCTGGCAGTAGCTCTTAAGAACAATTTATATTTCTCTATAGTTATATTTCTCTTAAATTATCTAAGATAATCTGTTCGCTTGCTCTCGGTGCATACGCACACACCATCACACTCATGTTCGCCGCGCACTGTTTGTATGGCAGTGCGTCGATCAGCTTGGGTTCACATTCGGTCTAAATTCGTCGTCGAAAGCAGCATCGCGTATCACTCTCACCTACCGACCGTCAAATTGTCAAATCGGTTCTATAACGGCCACTTGAGTTCCTACCCAGACATATACATTTGTACACTAAAAAACACAAAGTTTACGGCCACGGCCTTTAATATTGAAATAAACATAGAAAATAAACACAAACCCCAAACCCAAACAACGGAGTATAATTTTTGTAAATGTGGAGTCAGAGTTGCCGAAAAAGCTCGGCAGCTTCCAACATTTTGGTGACCCCGACGTGATCCCGTGAGCTTATCGTGTGGAAAAAGTGTTCAAACATATAGTTAAACTTGTGTCGAAGGTTTAACTAAACATTTGTCGGAAAAGTAGCGAACCAAAAGTCGTTGTGGCCGACCGTGACAGTTCTAACGGCCCGCTATTCGTTTTCGCATTCTCTTTCACCGTCTGCTTCAGCCTGCCCAGCGCACTGTCGAGACCGGCTGCATAGAGTTTAAGCCGTTATATTTTCGTCTCTTCTTTCATCGATTGCTTCAGCCAGCGCTCGCGAGCGGCTGCATTGACCTCTCTCTGGAATTTCGAACTCGAAATCAGAGTAAATTCTCGATCGTTCGCTTGTTCATAACTGTTGGTTTCGGTCGTCGCCTCGTCGCATTATCGGTCTGCGCTTTAACCTCTCTGTGCCGGTGCAGTGCATACATATACATTTTTTCGCCTTCGCTTTCGTATAGCGTTGCATCCCTCTACTGGCATTCGTTGCCGTTGAGAACAATAAATTAAAATGAGTGACGACAATATTAGTATCGGGTCCGCCTCGGGTGGCACACCGTCGACTGGCGCTTCGCCTGGTGAATTGTTGGCCAGTGCTGATCCAGCTACTAGCCGGGTCGCCTTTTTGAAGCTGAAAACAACGGCTATTTTCAACAGACTGCAGGGACTCATCACCCAATTGGATTTCGAAAAGCTGCGCCAAATGGATGAGTACGACCTGAAAGGAATGTTGGAATTACTGACGGAGCTGAAAGCTAACTTTATTGTGGCGCACACCAGTTTGGAGGAAGTGGATTTCGAATCAATGTCCAGTGAAATACCTGTGCAATTCGATTCGTCTCTATTATCATTGAGGACGGCTCTTCAGCGGGAGTTGGGCAAGCGCTCTCAGCCCTCGCATTGTTCGACGTTTCGCATGAATCCAAACGAATCCCAATCCCTGATATATATGGCAAATCGATCGCGCCTGCCACAACTGCAGCTGCCCAAGTTCAGTGGAGAGTATACGGAGTGGACCAGTTTCTACTCTATGTTCACAGCGGTCATCGATAGTGAAGCGGAGCTTACTTCTATCGAGAAGCTACAGCACTTGCGGTCCTGTTTGAGTGGAGTGGCCCTGGACACCATCAGTTCGTTGGAGATGACCGAGGATAACTATCACACAGCTTTAGACATTTTAAAGGCTAGATTTTCTAACAAACGTCTCATCCTACAGGCACACATCGAGCGGTATTTGGGCTGACTCGTGGCGACTCATCAGTGGGCAAATTGCGGGCGTTTGTGGATTCCGCCACCTCACATCTTCGCGCGTTGCAAGCGCTTGGATCAAAGGAGGAAATTGCAGACGCTATAATCGTCTACGCAATTTGGCGGAACTTGGACAGAGCAACGCAAGCCAAATGGGAAGAGGTCTCGTCGTCTCAAGGCCTTCCATCCTGGGAGAAATTGTCCACATTTCTGGATAACAGATGTCGCACTCTTGAGGGCATTCAACACGCCATGCAAGGGCAAGATGGTCAGGTTGGCAAGGCTGAGAAAACCGTGAGTACAAAGCAGAGAAAGGCTTTCGTGGCATCGGGCGCTCCCGCGCCGGTTTCTTGTGCGTTTTGTGATGGCTCGAGCCATACAATTGCAAATTGCGAGCGCTTTAAGGGTCTATCGCCGGATGAGCGCCACAAGGAATCAAGGAGGCTAGGCTTATGCGTGAATTGCCTACGAAGGGGCCATCACGTGAAGGATTGTAGATCAGGTCCCTGCCGTACCTGCCGATTGAAACACCATTCCCTTTTGCATTTCGGTCGTTCATCAGAGACCGTTCAATTTGGTTCCCCGAATGAAGCCTCACAAGCACAGCCAAGTCATACCGCCATGGTTGCGTTGTCACCCCCATTGCCGCTAGCCCTCATATCCCAAAGTCCGTCTGATGCTGTGTTATTAGCCACTGTCGTCGTTCTCGTAAAAAACAGCTCTGGAACTTTCGTCCCTTGTCGTGCACTTTTAGACTCTGGATCTCAATTGCATTTCGTAACAAGTCGTCTAGCCAATCAACTTAAACTTCGAAAAACTAAATCGCACACCGCAGTCTCTGGCATAGGCGATGCTAGCTTCTCAACAGAAGGTATCTCGGTGGATCTCGTTCTGAAGTCTCGGATTTCAGAGTTCACCACTAGCATCACAGCCGTCGTTGCCCAGAAGATCACGGATCATCAACCTCGCTCGTCGATTAGCACAGCTAATTGGCGTATACCTTCGCATATCCAGCTTGCTGACCCTTCGTTCTACCAGCCGCAGCGTATTGATCTGCTCATCGGAGCCGGACTTTTCTTCGAGCTGCTGTGCGTGGGACAAATTCAGCTGGCGCCTGGATTACCATTGCTACAGAAGACCCATTTTGGATGGATTCGATCTGGTGGCGGGCACTCGGCCCCCATTCTCTCGTCGTTCATCGCAACCCAATCTTCGGATGACATCAATCACAGCACTCGGCTCGATGAATTGGTTCGTCAATTTTGGGAAGTGGAGCACATCTTTGAGCCGATCGCTAGGGCAACAAAGGAGGAGCTTCATTGCGAGGAGCATTTCGTTAGCACTCACACTCGTTTACCCTCCGGGGAATACTCAGTCCGCTTGCCTTTAAAGCGAAGTGTGGAGTCCTTGGGCGATTCCTATTTGCAGGCAAAGCGGCGTCTGGAAAACATGGAGCGCAAATTCGTGCGTAATCCAGCTCTCTACGCAAAATATTCGGCATTCATGAAGGAGTACCTGTCCCTTAATCATATGTCGCTGGTGCCAAACGAAGACAGGCACAAGTGCAAATATTTCTTGCCACATCACTGCGTCATCAAAGAGGACAGCTCCACCACAAAGCTGAGGGTCGTATTCGACGGCTCGGCAGCCACCACATCTGGTCTTTCGCTAAACGACCTGCTCATGTCAGGTCCCACCATTCAGGCCAAACTATTTCACACACTCATTCGTTTTCGTACATTTCCCATTGCACTTACAGGTGATATCGGTAAAATGTATAGGTGCGTGCGTGTCTCAATGCCTGACACCATGCTCCAATGCATATTATGGCGGGACTCTCTTGACGATGACATACAGGTCTTCAAGCTAAACACAGTCACCTATGGGACTAAGCCTGCATCGTTTTTAGCTATTCGAGCTATGCATCAGCTGGCCATGGATGAGTCATCATCGTATCCATTGGGGTCGGAAACCATTCTACAGAACTTCTACGTGGATGATATGATATCTGGAGGAAATTCGGTCGAGGACGTACTGGATATTATGCATCAAACCACGGATCTTCTTGCTCGAGGCAATTTTCAATTGCGGAAATGGCGCTCCAACTCTCTAGATGTGCTTCGTACCGTCCCAGAGGCCGAAAGGGAAAGCTTTCTGAAGCTGGATGATGGCAGTGATGTAACAAAGGCGCTTGGGCTCATTTGGGAGCCCCATAAGGACTGCTTTCTGTTCACATTTGCTCCACAAATCGGTGTTGGCAAGCACACTAAGCGTTCGGTATTGTCGACCATTGCACGCTGCTATGACCCTATGGGATTGATCGGACCTACTCTGACCAGAGCGAAAATCATCATGCAGCGCATGTGGAGAGACAAGCTGCATTGGGATGAGAGCCTTCCTCAGTCGTTGGACTCGGCTTGGACTGAGTTTTGCAAGGATTTCGCCACTGTGGGTCACGCCACATTTCCTCGCTATGTACTTCAACCCAAGGCAAGGTTTGAATTGCATGCCTTTTGTGATGCCAGCCTCCAGGCCTATGGGGCTTGCATCTATGCTCGATCGTTTACAGATACATCCGCTGAGGTTCACTTGCTTTGTTCGAAGGCAAGGGTTGCCCCACTAAAAACCCTCACGGTTCCCAAGCTTGAGCTATGCGCAGCGTTCCTATTGGCAAATTTACTTCGCGAAATCAGGAAAATGGATACTTTTGACTGCCCAATCCATTGTTGGTCGGATTCCACTGTGGTCCTGTCTTGGTTGCGAGAGGAGCCATCCAAGTTCAACGTATTTGTCTCCAACAAAATCGCCGGAATTCAACAACTTACGAGGGGCATGGATTGGCGCTATGTGCCAACTGAGATGAACCCGGCTGACATTCTTTCGAAGGGAGCAGCGCCGCAGGATCTCTTGCATTCTAGGTTGTGGATGAATGGACCTACCTTCTTGCAAGGCGAACGAAGTTGCTGGCCTGAACGGTGCTCGCCAGAAATCAACCTTCCGGAAATTCGACACCGGGTATTGCTGTCGTCTGAGCGTGCCGACATCTCGCTTTCGTTTAAGCACATCAACTCATTTGGAGTCATGCTGCGCATCTTCGGCTACGTTCAGAAGTTCATCAATCGGACGAAGACACCGGACCTCTCGTTTGACGACCTTCGAAAGGGATCCCATTTGTTATGTCGCATCGTTCAACGGGCCCATCTGTATCCTGAGTACCGTAATCTGCAGAAAAGGAACTGCGTGCAGTCTTCCAGCAGTATCGCGTCGCTTTCGCCTTTCATAGATGACTTTGGTCTAATACGTGTTGGTGGTCGCCTGCGGCACTCAACTCTCGGCTTCGATGCACGCCATCCAATCATTTTGCCCAGGGATCATCCACTGACGTTTTCCATCATCACACATTTTCATCGGAAGCATCACCATGCTGGTCCGCAGTCGTTACTTGGAGCAATTCGCTTACAGTTCTGGCCCCTCGGCGGCCTGAAGACTGTAGCTCGTGCCTTGAGGAAATGCGTCATCTGCTGCAGATCCCGACCTCGTCTTGCTGAACACATCATGGCTGACCTACCGAAGGATCGAATACAGGATTCGCCTGCATTCAGTGTCACTGGAATTGACTATTGCGGTCCCTTCTACTACAAGCCAGATGGGCGCAATCGAACTCCCATGAAATGCTATATTAGCGTCTTCATCTGTTTTACCACAAAGGCAGTCTGGTTGGAATTGGTAAAGGATCTATCAACTGCAGCCTTCTTGAGTGCCCTCAAACGCTTCGTCGCGACTCGCGGCATTCCCCGATGCATTTGGTCGGACAATGCTACCAACTTTGTGGGCGCAAGGAACGAGTTGGATGACCTTCGTCGGCTATTCATGAGCGAGAAGCATCGCGCTGAAGTCCATAATCACTGCCTCAATAACGGCTTCGACTGGAAATTCATACCGCCCCGCTCGCCTCACTTCGGTGGCTTGTGGGAGGCAGCAGTGAAGATGGCCAAACAGCACTTCTATCGCTCCGTGGGATCGTCACTCTTTGGCTTCGACGAGCTGCGGACGTTGGTCTGCCAAATCCAGGCGATAATCAATTCTCGTCCTCTTATTCCAATTTCAGAAAACCCTGAAGATCTTGGCGTCCTCACACCGGGACATTTCTTGATTGGTCGTCCGCTGATGGAGTTTCCCGAGCCAGACGTTACGGCTCTCAACTTCAATCGACTCGATCGTTGGCAACGAGTCACCTGTGCCCAGCAGATCTTTTGGAAGCGTTGGAGTGAGGAGTACTTGACTCTGCTCCAACAACGTGCCAAATGGCGCACGCCACAACCTCCGATCCAGATCAATGACGTCGTCTGTATCAAGGACGAAAACTTGCCGCCACTGAAGTGGCCATTAGCACGAGTGATCGAGGTCATCACTGGAGCCGATGGGACCGTGCGAGTTGCCATCCTGCGGACACCATCTGGAACCACTCGTCGAGCTGTCAACAAGCTGTGCGTCCTTCCCGTTAAGGATTCTGTTAAAAGCCCTGGTCTTTCAACGGGTGGGAGTATGTTCGGAGCAGCAGCTGGCAGTAGCTCTTAAGAACAATTTATATTTCTCTATAGTTATATTTCTCTTAAATTATCTAAGATAATCTGTTCGCTTGCTCTCGGTGCATACGCACACACCATCACACTCATGTTCGCCGCGCACTGTTTGTATGGCAGTGCGTCGATCAGCTTGGGTTCACATTCGGTCTAAATTCGTCGTCGAAAGCAGCATCGCGTATCACTCTCACCTACCGACCGTCAAATTGTCAAATCGGTTCTATAACGGCCACTTGAGTTCCTACCCAGACATATACATTTGTACACTAAAAAACACAAAGTTTACGGCCACGGCCTTTAATATTGAAATAAACATAGAAAATAAACACAAACCCCAAACCCAAACAACGGAGTATAATTTTTGTAAATGTGGAGTCAGAGTTGCCGAAAAAGCTCGGCAGCTTCCAACAGTTACATCGTGCCGATCCATTTCCATCTAATGTCCAACCTTATTAGAATTTTAAAATATTTGATATTCTTGCAATTTTGTATTCCGCTCCATCTGTCGCTCTCTTTTCGCAACAATAAATATGCATTTAAATATTGTTCTCCTCCGCCAGAGCGCGGACACTGCATGAGGAAGAGTGTTATCTAATCGTTTTCAACAAACAACAAACAGCTCAAACTCAATCGCGACGAAATCCTTCGCCCATCTTTTTCTTGAAAATTGGGCAGACGGGGCTTCGCGATGTTTTCCTAAATTTTGATATCCACACTCCACATTTGTCCACATTGCAGGGCCATGGGGCACCTATCGCTCTATTTTTCCAGACAGAAGGGGCAGCAAGGCTGGGGTCTTCTTGGGGTCCCCGCCGTCTGCTGCCCCTGGAGATAAAACTGCTTCAGTTGTCGTCAGTTGCCCGTAATTTGTTTCAGTCGACAATGGCCTAGCGGTTAAGTTTCCTATTTTGTAAAAACGAAGAAAAATATTAAAATGTAATATTTGCGAAAAAAAATAAAAATAAAGAAATACAGAAACTTCTACAAATTAGAAGATTTAGCTTGTGAATATTAGGATTCAGAATGATTCGTTGCACAAAACGTCGTACTGCTACCGAGCTGCAAGCCATTATTGACAATTGGTCTGATGAAGATAGCGATGGCAACGATACACGCAGACACCGTAGATATCATCATAACGCCACCCAATGCCGTCGATCCTATTTTTGACAATGAGGACCCGGTTGATAATGTTCTATTGTTGCGCGATGAATTGGAGCTACCTCGCGAGCTTGCCGGACAGTTCGAAATCAAAAGTATCTACGATGACAGGAACGTACACATGCCTTCTGTCGGTGATGATGATGATGATGATGATAAGGATGGCGTAAATGAGCCCGAAGATGTCTCAGAAGAAGGAGATGTGACGCCGGTGGCCTCAACATCTAGTAGTCGTGGCCGTATATCAAAACCTGGATCAAGGAAGGCACAGAAGAGACCTCGAATCGATGAAGCAATGAAACCCAAATGGTCTCGGTCGCAAAATTTTCAATTCGATAAGATTCCATTCGATGATACGGCCGCTTCATACAAAGCGTTGTATGAACAGATTGGCGCTATGAATCCTACGCAGCTTTGGGAAAGGTTGATCGATGAGTAGGTGTTGAACTTGTTGGTCACTTCTACCAAGCAATATGCTGCGGACAATAATTGTCCATTATTCATTACATCAGTTACCGAGATAAAAACGTTTTTGGGAGTGTTGTATATCACCGGTTACCACACATTGCCACAAACGATTGGTCAAATCGAGACTCGCTGGGATGCGCGCTGATAAAAGAATGTATTTCAAGAGACAAATTTAAACGAACTAAGCAATTCTTCCACGTGTGCGACAACTCAGCCCTGAATCCGAAACACAAATTTGCAAAAGTCTCACCATTGAATGATTTTTTTAACAAGTAATTCGTTCAAATTACACCGTTCAAATTCGTTCGTGTATTCTCTCATATCCTTTCTATTGATAAACAAAGGATAGCCTACTATGGCCGGCATACGTGCAAAATGTTTTTCAAGGAAAAACTCATTCGTTTCGGGTACAAGTGTTGGTGTTTGGCATCGGCCGAAGGCTACTTGCATCAGCTGATTCCTTACGCTAGTGCATCGGAAAAGGAGGATCCAAGTCTCGGGCTGCGAGAAAGGGTTGTCATATCGCTTCTATCACATTTGGAGATGCGATGGATTCTTCGCTTTGGGAACTGTTCGTGATAATCGGACCAATCATGCCCCATTGATGAATCCCAAGGAAATGCGAAAGAATCCCCGCGGGACTTGTGATTTTCGTTTCGATATAAACAATTCTATGCTCGCGGTGCGTTGGAAGATAGTGCGGTAAGTTATACACACTCTTTTTTTTCGTCCATCGTTGATATGTTCTGCATTCATTCCTATATTTTCAGGTCGAGACCTTACTAACGAATTTCTTGAGCCATACACTACATATGATCGAAAACAACGGCAAATGGTCACGGTTTACCTGTTGTTTTTTACAGGTTAAAATTGCGGTTTTTTCAATGTCAGAAAATGGTAAGGAAAAGTGCTGCCAAGAAGAAGAAAATGTTAAAACCCAAAAACGTGCACACCTACCAGATAACTTGAGGTATGTACATATCTTCTATTCAGTGCAGAAAATTCATAGCGATAGCCGTCACATCAGCTGTAAAGACAATGGGTATTATAATACCCGGCAGTCAATGGTGCATACCCAAGATACACATTTTTATACCCGGTACTCGAAGAGTATAGATTTGTGGTGATAACGGTTGTGTGTAACGCCCAGAAGGAAGCGTTTCCGACCCCATAAAGTATATATATTCTTGATCAGCATCAATAGCCGAGTCGACATAGCCATGTCTGTCTGTCCGTCCGTCCGTTCGTCTGTCCGTCCGTTCGTCTGTCCGTCCGTCCGTCTTCATTAGCGTCTAGATCTCAGAGACTATAAAAGCTAGAGAAACCAAGTTTTGTATCCAGTCTCCTGTGTTATCTCACTACCACAAATTTTTTTTAAAATTTAAAATGCCACGCCCCCTTCCACCCCCCAAAAATCGAAAATCTGTGGAATCCACAAATTTAAAGGCCGCGGCTCCACTTTATACCCGGTACTCAGTCAGTATATATGTATATGAGCTTACGATTTATATAGGTAATATATTATAGGTTCGCAAAAGGGACAAATTAAATTTTGGCCAAAATGGAAAATATCAAAAAATTAGTTCGAACCCCATGCTAGATTTGTATATATTAAAAGTTATCTGTTAAAATTTTTGTTCACATATAATTTTTACATAAGCTTCTACATTTCTACATGTACATGTAGAACTACTCAGACGAGACGTGTAAGTGTGTGCGAGAGAGAGAGGGAATGAGTAAGCGCTTGGCAGGGGTTGCGTAGCGACTGAAATTTAATTTGTTCCTTCTGGCTATAATAGTAGTTCGACCCGATCCAGATTTTTCAATCTGGTAGATACGGCTATTTTCCATGATTATGCGTTTTTGATTTTATCTTATCTTAAAAATTGTGGATTCCACATATTTTCGTCCTTTGTGGGGGCGGAGGGGACCGTGTCAAAATTTGGAAATGCACTTGTATTGAAGTGATATCACAGAAGCTTGGATAGAATGTTTGGTTGCTCTAGCTCTTATAGTCTCTGAGATCAAGGCGCTCATCTGGACGGGGTTGCGTGTGAGATATGTATATGCATCCTCTATGATTCTGCGTATTTATTTTTCTCGTATCTTCAAAATTATGTTTGCCACAGACTTTCGTCCTTTGTGAGGACGGAAAGGGGCGGGCGAAATTTTGGAATACACTTGTAGTAGTGTCATAACACAGGAGACTGGATACAAGAATTGGTTGCTCTAGCTTTCATAGTCTCTGAGACCTGGGCACTAATGAAGACGATCAGACGGACGGACAGACAGACATGCCTATATCGACTATATCGGCTATTGGTGCTAATCAAGAATGTGTATGTATACTTTATGGGGTCGGAAACGCTTCCTTCTGGGTGTTACGCACATCCACCATCACCACAAATCTAATATAGCCCTATACTCTTCGAGTACCGGGTATAATAATAAAGGCTCTACCACATAGCTTGTGCGACTTCTTGAGCCTTGCTTGCTTTTGCTGCCACTTCCTTGACATTTGGGAATCACAGCTACGGGGAATCCTCTGGTAGGGCTCGGACTGGTCTGGCTGCCCTGGACACCTGATGCTCCGCGACGAGCTGTGATTAGCCGTCCTCCAAATCAGAGCCGTTTGCTTTCGTAGTGCCGAGTGGCAGACAGGTACGGAAGAGTAGAACGAAAGGAGAAGCTGCCAATGCGTTGCTTTGCCACTAGCCGACAATCAGAGGACGGGAAGGTCTTTTTAAGTGGCCGACTCACGAGTAATCCATCAGTGGCCGACTCGGCTGAAGGCGCTCTCCCTGTCGCTAGCTGAATGATATTAAGGGTGCATCCCGATGCCATGCCTCGCCCTCGCCCACACCACCCAAGTGCACGTATATTGCAGCAAAGGGAAATGCGTGAACCTACGTACCTTCGTATGCACTGAGAAGGATTTTGCAAAAGCAGCAGCTGCGAGCAACGGCGCATTACAGACAGAGCCCATTAGGATGGAAGCCCACCTACTCCCGCACTACCACTTCCATTCCCAGTCCAACGCGTAGTCCGTACTCCTGCCGACAATTCCAGTCTCCAGGGGGGCGTACTGATGCCAATATAAAAACCCTGGCCGCAGCGTAGCTGCAGTGGTATAAAAAACAAAAAAGTCCGTATGGTATCCTTCAATTCGTTTCCAACGGCATGCTAATTATTGCGCTATGAATAGTTGGCTCAATCCAATTAAAATGTGGGCAGGGTTTAAGCATAATTGCTGCAAGTCATTTGCGACTTAATACCATTAGTATAAGCTGCTTTCTTGCTACAAGCTGAGGTTTCGCTGGCAGTGCTCATTTGATTCAGAGCTAATATGCGCCCTCGGTTTTGATGCCCCTGATAAATCTACTCTCAAGGCTATGGGGATACCGAAAATGACAATTCAAATCCAATCCAGGTGCGTTCTCCAATCAGTTAATTCTGGCTGTCCTGCATGCCGCAAGAAACCTTCAGAGCTTAAGCACTATTTTTCTTCACTATCTTCGCTCGTCAAAATACAAAAAAATTGAATAGAATAGTTTGCTAACATATGTACAAGCCCTGTCAGGAGTGTAACTGAGGTTCGCATTGTGCTCCGGAGGCAGCATCTAGATCTACTCTCTCTTTTAGAATTTGTAACCTAATAAATGCCATTCCTCAATCTAATGTTCAGCTCGTAGTGAGCGCTCCCAGGGGGCTTTGTGGAAATTAGCATGTTCTTCGTGTGTTGCGGTTGCGGTTGCGGGTGCGGATGCATGCTGTAATTTTCGGAACAGCTAATAAAACAATTTCCAGCTAAATGCATCCATTGTTCTGCTTCCGCTGTGTGCTGTTTTCTTTGTCCTGTGTCCGGCTCTCTTTCTGGGAAAGTTTGCAGCAAACTAAGTTAGTTTAGCCTGAAAATGAAACTGTACAAATTGTTTGCCAAATCCAATTAATTATGGCCATCAACGTTGTTTCTGTTGTTCTGCGGCCCTGTTGCTGATTCTGCCGCTGCTGACGCTGCTGCTGCTCTCCGAGAGTGTCCAATTAGGGCCTTCTGATCAAACGCGGTGTGGGTGTGTGTGCTGTATCTATGCTTGTGTATGGCTGTATTTTTTTCTTGCCACATCCGTTGAGCATAACAGGTTCGTCCATACATATGAAACAACTATCTCTATGCAACTCTCTATCTCTATCTATCTCTATCTCTATGAGGTATTAGCATCTTCAAAAACTTTATTAAAATGTTGGAAAAAACAATGCAGAGTGTTTATAGTGGGCATTACCGTGGAATATGCCTGCTTATGAAAATCCACAGTGGATCACATAGATCGTACTCTAACGTTATATTATATAACTTATAATACCTGAATATTTCTTTTTACATAAAATAGTTGCGCTCTATACGAGGTTTAATTGATTTCACTTTACAGGTTTGCCATTAATGATAAGTCCTCCATAGTCCCGAATTCTCAGAGCCCCACTTCAATACTGCTTTAACCGTTCCGAGTGTGGGGATATAAAAAATGCCTGGCAAGTCAGCTGAATGCCGGGAAAATATTTGAAATTGCTGCTGGATATGTGACAGTGGACTTCAAAAGAAGAGGCTGAAATAGCGAAATACGCGCAGTTACATTGGGGGACATATCCAGAGAGATGCAGAGATACTACTGTTCGGGGAGTAAGTGATGTCTGAATGCTGAATGCCTTTGTGGCGTAAAAGCACACCGTCTGCACATATCCTGTGAGTACGGGGATAAAGAGTCATGGGCCCTTGTAATTACGTGTTGATGGACAATTTCGACTGTATCAGCAGACAATCAGGACCAGTCCAGCAGTGACGATGTCAAGCCCGAGTCTGTTTGCATTGGTGACATTGTTGAAAGGCTTTAATTATAATTCTCACCCAATCTCAGAGGCGGTACACCATGGGCGGCCATTGGGTGGAGTTTAGGCGGGCAACAGGATTCTATTCGAGCCATAGGGGACACGTTCACTGTTGCAGTCAACTGCAGTCCTATGCAACAGTCAAAAGAGCAGCATCCCGTTTTATTGGCATTGAACAACATCGATGTGACGACAAAGGCACATCTACCCATCCACATGTTGAGTTTGATTGACTACTATTTAATCTTGGCTCTATTTTCGCTTCCGCTGTGCAAATATGCCTCTGGCAAACTTCTGCAACTAGCTAATATTCCCGCAAGCCTTATAGCATAATGGCCATTCAAAAGCCCATATACTAAGATGTTGCCTGTCGGTTGCCTGAGCTATCTCTCTTCGAAATTATCTTAAACTACATGAATAGCGACAGTTTCTTTCTAAACTCAATTGAACAGCCATATAATTTATCCAAAAGTGTGTCGTGAATGGTCTTTATCGAATGGTTACCCTCTATTGTTCACCTTGCAGTACTTTACAGAGCCCATCAAACCTTTAAAGTTTAAACATTCCTCTGTCATTCCGGCAAGGACTCACCTTTCAATCATCCTTCAGCCAGGCCTCACTACATCGTTCTCTATTCCCCTGCTTTTAGACCCTTCTAAACACAAATTACAAAAATTCAAAAGTTGAACTCTGGATTTCCCCCTCGAGGCGCATTAAATATTTAATGTGATTGGGATATGCAAATGCACAGAAAGTAGGAAAATTATGCCCATGCGTGTCAGATGTAATCAGTAATATTTTAGCAAATACATTGCAAGAGAATACGTCAGTAATTAATAACAAAAAAATTAATAAATGACATATTGTTAATGAGCTTCGAAATGCTACGGATGAACAGAGACGCAGTTTTGACGCAAATTTAGTTTGAGTTTTAATTAAATTGCAAATGCCAAACATGGAAAATTTCATTATAAATGAAATGTGCAGCTGAAGGGCGGCGACGTGGTCGAATTTTGTAATCAGAATCTGTCAGCCCATCAATTTTGGATAAATTGAAATAATATTTATTCGCGAAATAGATGCGTCAGGAATGGGATAGAAACTTTACTTTATTTAAAGAGCTCCGAGATGGGGGTTACTTTAAATCAGTACCTTAGTGTTCTTTAAATAATCTGTCTTTACAGAGCTACAGCTGCACCAATTTTTTTTTATCAAATAAACATGGTGTTTAATTTATGGGCCAATAGAATAGAGCCTCACAGGTCACGCCCTGTGTCGACTATCCCTTCAATCTTTTAGTAAGAGAGGAAATCGTTTGTAATTTGTATGAACATTTTCCCTGTTCGCCCTCTGCCAAGTTGTTGGTTTTGCATGCAATGCAACGCATCTCGAATCATATTTTTACAACAAACGAACCACTCTGCTTCCCCTACACCACACTTATTCCGCACCACTCGAACGTACCGCAGGTAAAAAAATTTGTTTGTTTACCCTTTTGGTCACAATTTATGAAAACCCGATATGTTTTTTCCCTCTTTTTGCGAGTCGAAAGTTTAAAAATGAATTACATCTGCATCTGGTAGTACTGGCCGGAAAACAAGTATCCCTAAGTGTGTGTATCTTGATCTGCGTGAGTTTGTGGAGAGGTGTGTTGTGGCTAATGGGTGTAGAGTGCGGTTCAGTACGCATTGAAGCACAATGGCAGCACAAATTAGGTTTAGGAATAGAATATTTTAAAACCACAAAAAAGTTTATTTGTGCAACGAAAACTTTAACGTTTAGGATTGGATAGGCAATTTATGTGCAAATTCGATTCATTATTAAATGTCACTGGAAGAACAGTTCTTAAGAGCCTTTTAAACCAATTGATGTCTGCTAATGTTTCTTTTACATGAGAATATTATGAGAATAGCTTTTCGTCTGTTACACTCTTTTTAATAGCCTATTAATTTGAAGTTAGGACTTACCTTCAATATGTGCCAGCTCGATCTATAAAAATGTATTTTTTATGATTTTGTGGGACTAAAAATCTACTTACATACATATATGTACAATTTCTATTATATAGCTGTCTTTTTTTAGTTTTGCATTCGGAAACTGGAGCAAATTTATCTCCTCTTAAGTCCGGCTGCACAATTAGAAGCTGGAATTTGAAAATGTATTTAATTAAAAAGCATTGCAGCTTGTGGAATGTGCACCTGCCCCATAGCGAAACACGATAATATTGTGTGCAACGGGTCGGATTCGTACAAATGTAGAGTATACGAGGGTGGTCCGAAAAGTTTCCAGCCTGACAATGATACAACAGCTTTAAAAATGTTTGTATATTTTATTTTTCAACATAGTCTCCTTCTAAGTCAACACACTTCATCCATTCTTTAAAAATTTTTAAACATCCAAATCTATCAGAAAAAGTTATTTTTGGCGACAGCGGAAAAGTCGTGTCGACTAGTGTAATCGGTATATATAACTCCACGACTATCCCAAAAAACGGTTTCCCACACTTTTCCAGCTGAAATAACCGTTTTCGCTTCTTTTGGTGGCGGATACCCCTTTGTAATCTCCTTTTTTGATTGGGATTTTGTTTCTGGCGTATAGTGGTGTATCCATGTTTCATCCACAGTTATTAGTGGGCGCCAAAACTCTGATTAAATACTCGTAAACATCGCCAAGAGAGACTTGCAACAGTTCGAACAATTCAAACACGCTTTTGATCTGACGTGAGCAAACGCGGCACCCAACGGACCGAGATCTTTTTCATGTCCAATTCGTTGTTCAAAATATGGCAAATAAGGTCTTTAGACATCTTGGTGATATTAGCTATCTCTCTTACTTTGATTCGGCTGTCGTCCAGAACAATTTGGTGAATTTTGACGATGTTTTCGTCAGTAGTCGCAGTCTTTGGGCGTCCAGGACGTGTCTCATCTTCTAAGCTTGGACGTCCACGCATGAATTCAGCAGCCCAGAACTTTACAGTAGGAAATGTTGGGGAAGAGTCACCATACACAGCGTCAATCTCAGTTTTGATTTGCGTAGGCGTATTGCCCGTCAAAAACAAATATTTTATGACCGCACGATATTTAACTTTTTTAATTTTTACAAGAGCACTTAAACCGACTTAGCTAATCGATTGTTCAAGGATAACTTAAATATTTACCTTCTACCTTGATGTAAATTATGACTTTTGCCATTGGTTGCCCGGCCCCCTGGCCTCTGCCACCTGTCCACCTCTGCCACCTGTCCTGCCTAGTGCACGAATGGGGATACGGATTAGCAGGGCGAATATTATGTTAAATTTTATGTGCTTTCGCCATGGTAACAGGTCAAACCTCGTCCAACAACGCTGCGGCGAATAGGACCACCAGGAGTTGCCACCGAAAACCAGGGAGAATGCTATTAAAATAGCGTTCAGCTCCGGTATAGATATTGCTCCTGAGCATTGCCATGGCATCCAATACACTGGGAGCATCTGCTGTGGACTGGAAGGAAGCGTTAGAGCACGAGTTTCGGTCTGAAATTGAACGCATCTGGAACTTGTTAAGTTGAGGAATCAATCGACTCCTAATTGGTTCACGATGAAAGGAGGGCTATGAACAGCTTATTTCCCATTTAAATGGATGGAGCATTGTATCCGTTGATAGAACAACTTAGACGTAATAATAATGGTATCAAAGTAACCTGCTGCGCTGCTTCCGGTTCAGAAATTGGACTGAGTTGCGCATCGGGCTTTTGACCTGGCTAGTGAAATAATTAGGAGCTGAGGAGGAAGAGAGGTGCATCTGGGGCCTAGAGGCTTGGAGTCATTTCCCCTCATTTCCACCCACTCACAAGCCATTTCCGCCAACCCACGCCGAGTCACCCACGTGACCCGAATCGCTGAATGTGCCGGACCAATCCCGTCGGAGATGACGCTACTCCGCCAGCAATTGACGTCTTTCCTTCTGGGACATGCGCTGAATGTACCCTGGGTGCGAGCGGGATAGCCCCAGAAATCGACAGAGGAAAGAGAGGCGGCACGCGTCCTCGGCTCACCTGTTGGCAAGTGCATATTGCGCATACGCCCAGCAAGACCAGCGACAGCGCCCGCTCCAGAGTCGGCGCCACCACCCGACAAGTAAGTCACTGGCGTAGGCGTTGCACTTTCAGCGGCAGAGCTTCGCCGCCAACTGCCCCCGCTCGCCCCCGCACTCACCGCATGCATGTCATACGAATGCCGGAGGCAGGATATCCCCAAACGAACGAATATATGTATCTGACATCGGAAAGCGTTGCCAAATCCAGCCCCCACCGCCCACAGCACTTATAAATCGGATATGAATGAGATGCGTTTTCGGACCGACCCGCCTCACCCCTCAAAATGAATATACGAATGGGGCATCGGGGTCGCATCGAATCAAATGCCAGGCTTTGGATTCGACTTTCGCCAATGACAGGACTCAGTGGGCAAGTACACTCCACGATGGTGACCACGGCTTGGCTTGTCTGGCCTTCAGACCATTTAATTAGGCATCTTAGTGGGGTAGAGCTCACGATTCCGTGCAAAATATATGTGTATGTTGCGTCGCATCTGTTCATTTAGCTAGATGCAACAAAAAGTACCGGAGCTCACTCATAAATTAATAGGACTGCAACATTGCAATTGAGATGGATACACAATGGTCCATTTATGTCCATATAAGTCCATGGTCATGTCAATGCCATGACCATGCATTCATATGTGAATTATATGTAAATATATACAGACTACAGTAAGAGCAGATTAGTCTTTTGGAAAACTCGGCCGAAGTTATTCACAATTTTTCTTAAAAAAGTACCATTAAAGCACAGGAGGTAGTTATGGGTCAGGAGGCGATATATGAATGTTAATATTGTTCTGTCCGTTCGTTTTTCTATTTCACACTACTTTTCTAATTCATTTAATCCTAGTCATTCATTTAATCCTATCGTATCTTAAAAATTGTGATTTCCAAAGAGTTTTGTCTTTTGCGGACGGACGGACGGACAGAGCTATATCGACTCGGCTATTGATCAAGAATATATTTACTTTATGGGGTCGGAAACGCTTCCATCTGGGTGTTAAAGGCCTGTATCCAGCACCGCGGAAACTAAAAATGACTGTCAAACTTCATATAAAAACGAGAGGGAACGTTGTGAGCCGCGACAAAGGCCCCGGCTCTACTTTATACCCGGTACTCAGTCAGAATATATGTATGTGATCTTATGATTTATTTAATTTATTATATGTTCGCAACAGGGACGAATTACATTTTGGCCCAAATGGAACATTTCAAAAAATTAGGTCGAACCCTATGCTAGATTTTTATCTATGAATTAGAAGTTATCTGTTTCTATTTTTATTTACATATGATTTTTACATCTGTTTCTACATTTCTACATGTACATGTAGAACTACTCATACGAGATGTGGAAGTGTGTGCGAGAGTGAGACAGAGAGAGAGGGAATGAGTTATCGCTTGGCAGGCGTTGCATAGCGACTGAAATTTAATTTGTTCCTTCTGGCTATAATAGTAGTTAGACCTGATCCAGATTTGGCAATCTGGTAGATACGGCTATTTTCCATGATTATGCGTTTTTGATTTTTTCTTATCTTAAAAATTGTGGATTCCACATATTTTCGTCCTTTGTGGGGGCGGAGGGGGGTGGGGCGAAATTTTGAAATTTGGTTGCTCTAGCTTTAATAGTCTCTGAGATAAAGGCGCTAATGAAGACGGACAGATGGCTATATCGACTCGGCTATTGATGCTGATCAAGAATATATATGTATAATTTATGGGGTCGGAAATGCTTCCTTCTGGGCGTTACACACATACGTTATCACCACAAATCCAATATAGCCCTACACTCTTCGAGTACCGGGTATAAAAACTGGGCCAGGAATTTTTCGTTTGTGCTTTCCTGGCCTCATTATCCAGAAAGCTAAACGAAATCTAGAGATTCTTATCAATAGTTGTCCTATCGACACGATTGTGGACTGAGAGAACAGCTGACATTCAGGCCAGGAATATATACATACAGATGTGCCTATTATTACTGAAGTAAAAGTGAAAGATGGAGGAAAAAACTGTGGGCAAAACTAAAAAGAGATATGCAAATTTTCAACGTGAGGAGAAGATTGCTTTAATAAAAGCAGTTGAGGCAAGACCATGTCTTTGGCGGATCACGGAGAAAAAGCATTTTGATAATTTTGACATTTTGGCGCCTCCGTCTGTTCTGATCTTCTTCTTACTATTTGATGGCAACAATATATGCCGCAACCAACACAATCACTTCATCGTCAGAGTTATATTTTTTACTTTCTTTAATTTCTGTTGAATTTTCAAAATTGGCGCTGTTTGCAAAACACAGCTGAATCATAAGAGTGACCAAGCACGTTTTAGGCTCTTCCAGGGAATCGATTGGTCGTATAAAAAGTCTTTGCAAGAGAACAATTATTTTTATTTATATAAAGCTGCACTGACATCGGCTAAATTTGGATATGAAAATCATACACAATTTTTTATCCCCTTTCAAAAAAAAGATTGTTGGAGGTCCTGTCACTTATTTATGAGATGACTCATCTTTGAAATCAAATCACTTATCACCGACCTATATCTTCAGGAAACAAGAAATCATTTCTCGGGGCTAAGTCTGAATAATAAGGCGGGTAAGGCAGCAGTTCGCAGCCTCATTCATGGAATTTTTCAATGGAGATACATATATGTATGTATGTACATACATATGCACTGTACCCTTGCTTCGTGGTCGGAAAATGTGGAAAAATGTGGTACCCATCCTTCGGAAAGCTTTCTTATACCCAAGTTACCATTCAAAATTGAAACCACTGAGCTCATTGTACAGACCTGGGGGTACTGAGGGTCTAGGATGTACAGCATTGAAATTCAGTACACCATAATTTTACCATTGAAATTGATGAAGCAGAGCTGCCATAATATATATGTATCAGGAATTCACTTTTCTCTATTTTCTCTTCAAATTGTGAGGAAGTCTGCTATCAATAGCTGTAAAACGCAAACAAAATGACAAAGCTTCTTTAAATTATGACAGGAATCAGCTGATAAAAGCCTTTTGACAGAAACCGTGTTTCCCTATCAGATAAGAGTCGGGAAAGGCAAAAATTCACCGACTCATTGAACAGCCCTCGTATCTAAATTTATTTATATCCATAAAATTATATCTGTCCAATCGGATGGCTATATCTAACAGAGGAGCTGATCTAGTGATTGTCTCGATGTATTTTATGATGCACTTTAGTTTTAGAAAATTTACATTTTTGATTCTGCATGTTTATGCATACATTGCAATACATGCTATGAGCCAAAAATGTAAGGTTATATGTAAAAACTGACTTTAGGGAAGGCATATCATAACATAACATCTTGGTATATTATCACATATTCGGATAGACATGTGTATGTATACATATCGATAACTTTTAAGATAACTGTTGAATATTATACAAGGGATGCCCAGCCCTATGCTCTTGGGCTCGCTTTGTTTTTGTAAATTCTCCGGAGATAGGAACTCACAGAACGTAAACATGCAAGGCACCATGTATAAAAAAAAAACCCAAGAAATGCAAGCATTATATGTGTGTGTGTGTGCATTGTGTGTGCATTCGTCGTTGCTCGCGAAAGCAAGCTGACCAACAACAATTTCAAAGCTTTTGTTATTGTCTTACGCAATCTTACGCATTATTGCATTATTAAGGTCTTGAATGAAAGTATCCTTTTGAAATGGTTGATAATCTGGTACACGCGCAACCAAATCTTTTAATTTAACTTAATTAGCGAGTGGTGTGGCTTATGGTGGTGGAGGGAGAGGTTTTAGCCATTGCTCCCCCCCTGCCTCTACCTCCCCGCTCATGACGAGGTGCATTCGGTTTTAGAAATACCTCTCATTGGCTAGATATACTTGGACCCAACAGAATCCACGCTTCTGCTGCAGCTGTAGAACCTCTGCAGAGGCAGAAGCAGAAAAAACGCAGCAACGGCAAGGCTGCCCTTGCTTAGCTATTTCCGCCTGCAGGCGCTGAGGAATGCGAATGCCTTCCCCTGAACAACAACAACCGCCAACAATCATGCGAAAAACAAACCCGGAAAATAATTATACTAAATACATACATACATACGTATGTAAATATATGTACATATTGCTACCCCGTCGAATCACCTGGCCGTACATAAGCCTGTTGCTGTTGTCGCTGTTGCTGCTGTTGCTTCCTACATGTTGCTGCCACTCTGACGCTCTTGGCGTCGTCGTAGTCGTCGTCGTCGTCATGGTCGTTGTTACAGTTACACACTTTCCACTTGTTGTTTCGGGGACGAACGAGGACGAGTGCACGACAGAGCAGGGCAGAGCAGAGCAGCGCGGCAGAGCTGCGGAGCAGAGCAGCGCAGCGCAGCCGAAGAGGCGACACGAGGCTGCCTCGTCAGTTGGCCAAGGAGCTGAGCAACAGATGCTGTTCAACATCCAAGCCCGAAGGTTGTGTGGCACGCAACAGCAACAGGAAACGGAAAAAGAGAACACCAACAACAGGACACAGACAGATTATTGGCACTTGGAACAGGCGCAACCGTCGTTAGAGGCGACCAGACCAGAAGGAAGGAAAAGGCAAAGAGCAGGAGGAGAGCAGACGAGTCGAAGAAGCCGACCCCCTACACCCATTTCCGGTCCAGCTCCCAGCTCCCATATCCTAATCGCCAATAACCATCGCCAATCGCCATTTGCCACAGCCGTGTGTCACATGCTAAGCGTGCAACAAGTCAGTCTTCTTCGAGTATTTTTTTTAAAAGTGTTTAACCCAAAAGTGTTAAGTGATCAAAAGTAAAAGTTTTTCGTCTTTGTCGTGCTGCTTAAAACTGTAAAAGTTCTACAAAACACTACCCAACGATTACTCAACATACCTGAAACCTGAAAACTGAGAACTGAAACCTGAAGAAACTGAAGTACAACATCCATCATTCGAAGTACACATTGATGTATGAGTATACATCAGATACACCATATACAATATACACTAATAATTAGAAAGAGCTACATTCACAGATAAATGATATAACCAGCAAAGAGAGTTACTGGTAAAATCCACAGTCGTTGTTAAATCATCATCAAAATACTCCTCAAATCCTATTCATCAACATACAAAAACATACATTAGAAACAAAGCAAATCCAAAAGCAAATAAAACGTATCAACTAAAGATTTTGACCGATATCACACTGAAGGTATCGGAAAGCAAAGTAAATATTTCCACTTTCCCCTTCATGGAAACAGAACCATACAATGTGAGTAGTACTTAATTAATAATTACATATTGTATAATGTATTTATGTATATTAATGATTGTGCACTTATATTATATATTTTTATTATATTTTTCATGCATACGAGTATATGTTTTAATAAATCAAAAATCTAATTAAATGACTTTAAATGGTATATTAAGTATATATAATACACCATTCAAAGTCATTTAATTAGTCATTTGATACATTTGAGGGCTACTGCCCCTCCTGTTTTTGAAATAAAATGGAAAGTCACTTAACAAATTGTTTTTCCCCAACCCCACGACCGCATTGAAATCGAAATCCGGCAATTGTTCGTGGCAATTAATGTTGCAAGTTCTGGTCAGAAAACCGGGTCCTCAATTAAACTCCAATTGTTATGCAAATTCGAAATGTAGAATGCGTTTGCACTAAATCACACTCTCTGGCTCTGCTCCCAGCGTCGGCCTCATGTCCAGGACGTGACCTGACCAATCTCTCCATCTGAAATTAATTTACAATAGCATCGAAATTGCCATAACAATAGCTCTGCCACAAACTGTCCCATACACACGCATAGACACACTAGCAATATTGACTATGATTCAATTATCTGTTTCGGGGCATCGCAATACCCAGGAAGGCCCTGCAAAACCAAATCCAGCAAATGACTAAAACAGAAACTCGCATTTGAACAGGCAACAGCGCCAGAAAAGAGGGTAGAGATCAATAAAAGCAGCTTAAGCATTTCCAATTAGTCACGACACATTACCAGAATTATTTCTCCCTTAGTCGCCATCAGTGTTTGATGTCTGATTGATGAAAGAGATTGAATAGCAGCGTTTTCATTTTATCAAAAGACAAATAAAACAAAGTCATAAACCGCTAGTCATTCAAATTTCTCCTTAAGCATTCCCATAACGTAAAACATAAGATGGCCAGACGGTTTTTGCTTCACTTGATACCAAAGAAAACTTCAATTCTCAAAGCTATTCCCCACCATACATTTTAGTGACTTTGAAGACAAAGTTCATACAAAAGTACCACTCAAAATATTTATGTTTCTGTTTCAGACGACCCCAAAGAATTCGATTAATTAAATTCGTTTAAGATGTCAGTAATGGTCTCAAAATAAATATTGCTGCAAAAATGCGAAATGGGAAAAACTTATAATTGTTCAATTGTGATTAAAAACAACAACAATAACAGATACAAAAAATTGTCTAGCTTATGCAAATAGTTTCCTCATAATATCACTATCAGGTTTCCTCCGAACTAATAAAAACTTCCTTTACGGAGTGTCTGTGTGCCTTTTTTAAGTTGAGCTTCCCTTTTCGAATGTCGTGTTTCGATTGCTGTTTGTCGTCTGCTGTTTGCTTTTCAATGCTCCACCTGAACAGGTAAGTACCCACTCGAACAGTTCAAATTTTAATTCAAGTTCAAGTTCCGATAAGCAGTTGGACCGTTCATCTGCACTGGGACAGTGCGTCTCAGCGCTGTACAAACTGTAGAGTGCATGAAGTATAGAAATATACTTTAAGATGTTTTATCTCTCCACTTTTGTGTTTTCAAAATAGCCAATGAATTCACAATTTATTCTTTTTTTTTTTGAAGTTTTGGTTCTTATGTTATTCCGTTTGTGTAGAATTGTTTATTATGAGCACTAGGTATAATATTGTACTATGTACTTGTGTATATTTTTCCACAATTTTAATAGCTCATATCTATAAATTATCAGCATAATGATTTTCGATTGAAAATGAATTCTATTTGACTGAATTATCTTTATATAATAAGTTTCGACCAGCAATTCTGAGTTCCAGGAGTTCTCATAACTAAATTTGATTACCGAATAATTTGGTTCTTCATAGCGTCTTATTCTCTGATTAAATGGTATAAAACGCTGTCATTTGTGAAACGCACTGTACTTTCCACTAATGCATTATAATGGGAGGGTCGTTGGGATGTTGGCATGTTGCCAAACGATTCTATCTGTCGGATATTTCCGTTGCCTACTTTTGGGCTCCGCCCTGGTTGCTCCACAGAAAAAGCAACACCAAGAGCATATCCCAATGAATTGAGCTGCTATTTTTAGAAACTGTTAACGCAGACTGCTATACGCTCGAAATGATTGAATCGACTGTGATTGTGTGTGTGCTCACGGGTACAGTCTCGAGCGGGGAGACGGGTCAATTGAGTGTATGGCAAAAGGGAGGGCGAGGGCTGCTTCTCGACAATCATTTGTAAAATCAGAGGCATTAGTCTGCTTGATACCGGCTCCTGCCCGCTGACTGATGATGCCGCCGGCCTGGCCCGCTCCTTGCCGTGCATCCTCTTACGCTCATTAGTAGCACATTTACCGAGTACGTGATTTAGCTGCAAATGTGCAAAGGACCGTGCGTCGGAGGGGCCTCCGTGCCAGCCTCTTGCTCTCTTGGTCTCTGGCCATTGGCAGCTCCTGTTTCAGCCCTCTTCCAGCCCTGTTCCAGTCCTGGCCCTTTCTGCTCCGAGCTTAAGCATAACTGTTGCTTGTGTACGTGAGTGGGAGAGACATTGGGGAATCTACTCGCACTTGCACTCGTACCTTGCCACATCCGACATCCAACATGCGAGTACATTTGCATTTCAGAAACCATGAATGTCCAGTCGTAGTCCCCGATCCATGCTGGAGACAGCGAAAAACCGTCCCGTCGGGGAACCTCCTTCGGGGAATGTCCACACATTTGCATTTCGCATGCATGAACCGTAATGCTGGATGAAAACTGTTGCGTCATCCTCATTCTTTAGTAGAGTCGGACTTCTACACTTAGCATTTCATTGTTCGTCAGGACGAGCGGACAGTGCGAATATTATTTGGGGCCTCCAGTCATGCGGCGCGGACTCTGGCAGTCCACTTTCCTTGTTTGCCTGTTAACTTCCATCGATAAGTGGCAAGACACTCCAACAGAGTGGCTTAGACACTCCAGAGCACACACAAAATACAAACTGATCAATGGCTGTCACATTTCCGGCACATGGTAGAGTTTCCGAGGCAGCAGGAAACGCAGGAGCTGAGAAGCAGTACCCGTTGAAGGGACGAGGGACGGACGCGACAAGTTGATTTACACAGTCCCTTCCTTCCGCTCTGGCGGTGCGTGCTATCCCCGATACTCCGTATATTATATCGTTCTGTCCGCACATAAAAACACCCCTCACATACAACTCAGTCACACACTCGTTGAGGCATAAAGATACACCTATACTCGTACATAGAGCCACACTTATGGTTCAATGAAAATTTTCACTCAATTAAGCTTTAAGACTTAATTCACCAAATTGAGGCGAATGTCGTTAACAACCAGAATCTACCTGACTCTCTCTCATTCTCACCGCTTGACGGGTAGTCATACATACATATGTATATATGTATGTTTATAGAGTCCTCCTGCACTGGTATTTGTATGCACAAACTAAATAAACAGCTTCCCCAGTCCACAGTCCTTAGTCCTATCATCCTTAGTCCCAAGATCCTGGATGATGCAGGTCCACATCCTCCGTGTCGTCATGTCGTCGTCGCCATCATTGTCATGGACTTTATCATGGCTTCCTGATGCACTCAGCCCAGCCCCCCGCTTGCCACACTTACCACACTTGCTCCACTTGCCTCACTTGTCCCTCTGCATGTCAAAGTGTATTTTTGTGTAGTCGTGTGTCTATGCATCTGTGTTTGCCATGCAATGTTCTGATTTTTCAACAGAAGCAGCGCTCACCGCTTTATGGAAAAGAAAAAAGCCAGTAGAATATTGAATGACAAAAATAATTATGGTTAATTGGGGCTTAGCTGAACTGACTTTGTATGCAGCTCCCGGTACCACCTTTGCCCTCTTGCGATTTGTCATTTCTTATTTCCCAACTTCAGCACGAATTCTGACTTCTGTTCAGGTTCCCTCTGTATCCCTCCTATACATCGTCTCGAACAGCATAGAAGAGCCCTTACAGACTATTATTGGCCAAGGTGCACACACACACGGTCCATTGGAAACACAATGGTTTTCCCTCTTCTCTTTTCGATTTGTTGTCCCTAAAAAAGAGATGCATACAAACAGAATGGCGGCTAAATTACTTACTCGCAGCCACAGAGCTGAGAGGCTTGTAAGTAAGTTATTTTCTGGGCTTAGAATAGTATTATTATTATATTATTATTATATCCATACACATGAATGGACTCTCGACAGTTGCATCCTTTTTGAAAATGGAGCATTGTAAAAATATCATTATAAAATGATCGATTTAATGGTTCATTCTGATAAACGATACTGTAGCTGTAGCTCTTCCGTTTTGAAGGGTTAACTACTTTGAGCTTCGATTTAGAAAATGTTGATAGCTGATCTCTGGACGAGCATCAAAATTACGACTCCCCACGAGCATGCCACGGCCGAGAGCAGGTGGATAGGTATAAATAAAAGAGGCAGCGGTAGCTCACCCCGCTCTGGCATCTGCCACAAAACAAGCTTAAAAATGCACTCAAGCGTTAGAGCTCAATCGATTTGCTGCTGAAAATAAACACCAAGGGAAATACGAGTTTGAGCATGGTTGTTTCATATGGGAGAGGAGTGTGTGCTCGTATGTAAAGTTATTCCAATCCCCGTGTGGGAGAATGTGTGGGGTGCCATGCTCAAACAGATGGCAATACGAGGTATTTCGGAAAGCATCGGTTCGGGCATGCAGATATGTACATATGCATGTATGTATGTACTTTGGGAAATCCCCGGCCAAAACCACAACTACTGAAATTAACACGATTCAAGAGTCGAACTGGCTGCAACCTCAACACAAAGGCCATATCCAAAGGCATGTTGCAGGTGCCACATGTCCATGCCCATGCCCATGCCCATGCCCATGCCCATATGCTGCCCCCTCTCCCCTCTTCCAAAGGGTGCTGCTGCACCTACGCACAAAGGGTGTATTCAAGTGTGCGCCGTAGAATTTCCAAGTTAAATGCATGTCGAGAATTGTAAAGGCCCTCGCACACACGTCACACTTCTTTCACAATAACCATCAGCAACCACACGATGTCCACACGCTTTCCCACACGCTGTCCCAGTCCCAGCCCCATCTGCTTAGATAGCAACACTCTGGCCCATTGAGACCCACTCCGGCCTACTACTGGTCTTCCTTGCAAGGTCAGCGTCAATGGCTGCTTAATACTATCAGTGCCAGCGATGGCTGTCCACCAGTCGAACCAGGCTAATTAAAAATAGAGCCCAAGTCGCGACAGCTCCAATTAGATGTGCAATACCTGAAGAGTGATGTCCCAGATACACAGATGTCCAAGAAAGGACATATCTGAAGGGAGAAACGAATAAATTTAAAGCAGTTAAAATACTTCCCTGTCCCAGAGAGAGACAGAGAGTAAGAGAGAAACCAATGGAAGTGAAAGTGACTGGGAAATCCAGCGAATCTATCCACCCCCATCGTGGCATGGCTGTAGCCTGCTGATGAGAACCATCTATTATCGCATGGGTTCCATTCAGAATTCAGAATGGAGCAGCCCGAGCAGACGTTATGCAAGTATGTGACAATATTGCATTAGTATCCGTGTGTGTGGCATTGTGTTCGGTTTGCGTGTGTATCGTGTATCCAAGTGTGTATGGGTGTTGTTTGAATGGTAATTTAGTTGTGTTGCCTTCTCTGTGGCTGGCACTTGAGATAATTACAAAATGGAGTTCAAAACAGCTGCGATATGAGCAGGAGCAGGAGCAGGAGCACGAGCAACAGTATCACGAGCGGCAGGCAGGAGCAGGGTCACATGTCAAAGGACGAAACATTCCATTTTATGGGTGCAAATATGGGATGGCACTAGCCACTAGAACTGCACCTGTCCACAAATTAATGGGACTCCTATGTAGAGGATTGAACAAGAGCATATGCACTGAGCAAAAAAGTGAACATAATCCATGTGACACTCAACAAAAATCGCATTCCAATTCCAATCGCATTTCCCTGCCCAAATACAGTTCAGAAGATTTTTCCAATTCTTTCTTGGTTTCATTCACAGTTTCACTCAGTGCAGATGTGAGGGGAGTTTTATTATTGCATGGCAATTCATGAATAGGTTCCATGCTGACCGATCCAATGGCAAAATCAGAAATCAGAATCAGCTGGAATTCCAATCAAATGGGTTGGATGAGAATCACGGGAGGTCGGCGGATGCTGCCTCGGACAACGGGGGACCAGACAGCGGACAACGCTGGACGGATGTGGGTCGGATGATAAATTATATAGGATGGGGCCGTGGCAGTACAATGCGAGTATGTACGAGCATGTGTATAGAATGTGTTCAACTTTATAGATTATCGGACAACTGAAATGTGTATGTGTATAGCATATACATAAAACGTGAATAATTCACATTTTTCCGATATTTTTTTAATGCAATTTTGGGACTAAAACTGCTCCAGCATCCCTCGCCCAGTGTCCACTAAAATATGTTAAGTACTTCATTGTCAGTGAAGCACTCTCTCTGCGCGGAATGGCAGAGTCGTGTCTCTGGGATGGGTAAATCGATGCTACACATTTTTCTTTATTACAAATTTGTGGCATGCAACTGAGTCGGGGGCAGGACAGAGTCAACTTCACTCGGCTGCCCCACATGCCATCCATCGTGGACATATTTTCCTGCTGTCCAGCAGCGGCCTCGACTCTTCTGACAAAATATTTTGATTTCAAACATTTTTGCAGGCGTGTTTTTATTCAGTTGACCTTGTCTTTTCTGACGTTCGATAGGTCACCATTTTTAAAGCCGTTTCAATGGACGCGGAGAAGGTGACGAGAGGAAGGGGAAAAATAGATTAAAAGACAGGAGAGCAGAGAGGAGTGAGCGTTAAGGCTTTGATCACACAGAGAGTGAGTGAAAGAGAGCGCAATTCTTAAAGAAGCAAATCCTGAAGAATAGGATAACTCTTCTCTATCCGAAAGAGATCAAGTATTTGTGCTTAGAAATTTGGCTGCACTTCCATCTCTATTCAAAATTCCAGGGGAGGTGTTGACTTTCTTCGAAAGAGCATTTAATCCATGGGGCGATTTGGTTGGACTTCTGTATATTTGGCGTAGTTTTATTTGATGTGATTTGCTGTTCACCAGCCGTTTTGTCACAACGAGTACAAATATCTCCTCTTGCAATTGCTCCTGTTACTGCTGCTATTGCCTGTTGGCTAGGTGTCACATGCCAGGCCCGGGGGGGAACAGTTATGGGGACAGCGACAGGGACAGGACAGGGACAGGGAGCAGACCACTTTATTTCTCGTTATCGTTGGAACTCGACCCCCAGGCCCCCAGACCCCTAGAACGTGATACCCCTGCGCCCTGGTACTACACCCTTCATATTGCTGTCACAACTTTTGCCATTGCCTGGAAATGTTATGCAAACATCAGAAGCCAGTCACCCAGTAAGCAAGGCAGCGGCGGCTGCAGCACCACCACCACCACCACCAGCAGTGACAGCTAAAACAGAAACAAAAATTAAAACCGTAGTTCACTTGATATATCCAGATATTTCCCCACAAAGTACATGTGCACATATATACACATATGTACATATGTACGTTGTGCATCCATATCTGTGTTTTCAGTATGGTGGTGAAGAAAATAAAATCCAGAAAATTTCGTCAAAGGAGAGAATTGCAAATAGTTTTAGGGCACAAATGAAGATGATGAATATGATGAATTTATGTGCTTCACAGTTTAGTGCTGACTCAAAATTTCCCATTAGAAAGATTTTAATTTATAATCTACACAAGAGCAAGGGATTTTGCTGCTGTCCTGCATTAAATTTTAAATGTTATACATTTATATACATGCACTCCATCTGTCAGAACCATAGAGTTCGATCATAAACTATTACATAGGTAGAACTTTTCAGCGCTTTGGAGTTATCATATCAGGGTCTACACTTTTAGCTTTCTTGACACTGAAGATGGATTCGATGAGGGCGATGGACTTCGATCGGTGTGTACTCGTTAGAAATGATATCTTTCATTTCATCCTCACGAGCCACAACAAGTACAGTGGTTCTTAGTTATCAATGGCCAGTACGACTAAGAATACTAGACTCATATTCCTCCCGATATTCCCATATTGTTAAGGGCTCCTATGTGTATTTCAAATGCTTGCACAGATGTTGGCTTGCCGAAAAACACAAAGATTGCGCCAGGTTTTATGTCGAGACGCCTCTGGGTGTTGCAGGAATGTAGCTTTGTGTGTGTGTGTGTGTGTGTATGGTCTGTCACTGTCAGTTGTCAGCAGAATTGAGTTGAAATTGCCAGGTGTTTGCCTATGGCACAAAGCGATTATTTGTTTTGGGCAAACAACGGCACACTCAGAGGCTGAATGCAAAATTGCAATACGATTAGTTGGGCGATGACAGGTCCCGGCTCCGTCCCCCTTTCCCTCACGGAATTCTGAAACTTTTGGTTTTGCGGTCACCTCTCTTTGGGGGCAGGAATGTGTGTTGCTTTGCCTCTGCAGAGCCTGTAGCTGAAAAGGAATTTTTGGCCGGTAATTAAAAGGTCAACACCCGAATGATAGAGGGAGGCGTTTTTTAGAGTAAAGCACAAATCAGTACGTGGTTACCACGACGGTGGCAGCGAAGGGGAGAGGGGCAAACATTAAGCCAACACAAATTGCGTCATTTTAACGAACCCATAATACTCAGGAGTCGCAGTAGCAGTCGGAGGATTCGGGACACTGGGGATGGGGCAAGGCGAAACCCCCCGCTGATTCAATTCGCTTCAATTCATGTTGAAAATCGCGTCAACGGAAAAACAGGCATCTGGGCCACAGGTGCGAGTACCCTGGCTGCTCACCAGTACCATCACACCCCGCACCCGCACAGGAGAAGAGGCTGGAATCGAGTCTCGAAGCTTTGTATACCCTTTCATCTTGGAGCTATATAATGTACTCAGCAGTAGTATCGAATTTGTATATGCCTTAGATAATCACTATAAACTAAAGCATTTTGAGTTTGCTGACGATATATTCTTCGAACTATCGAAGCTATGGGATTAATTAATTGATTAATTTCTGTTCAGTTCAGTAACTTCGGAGTATCCGAATTTATTTAGAAGCAGAATTAACAGAAATGTTCTTTTTAGATTGAAGTTAACTTCTTATTCTTGAGTTGCAAATATTTGTGGCTTATTGTAATACCCCTTGCAAGGGTATGTCCAAAAAGCGATTCTGTATCTTGGTGAGTTTGTGTATGAAATACCCCCGGCCGCGTCTGATCCTTGTTCCCAGGCCCAGCGTGCCCTTGAGTGGAGCACCCCCTAACACCCCTGGAAGTTCCACCTGTGGGCTGTCATACGAAAGGAAAATTTTAATACAAACATTGACAGGTAAAGCGGCATATGTGCGGGGAGTGAGATACGGGGGCCCATGTATCTGTGTGCGTGTGTGTGTGTGTGTGTGTGTCAGTGTGTGGCGAGGCAACCAAGCGTATAAGCCAGGCAGAACCCAGAGAGAGGCAGACTGGAGGCAGCAGCAGCAGGAGCAGCGGCAAGCATGACACTGTATCCAGGCACTCAGCCATGGACCCAATTGCATATGTATGTAGGTGTGTGTCTATGTGGATATATGTGTGTGCCATTATTGGCAGCTTAGGCATAGCACACAAATTCACAGACACACGCACATGAAAAGGTTGAAAATGCAAAAAACAAATCGAAAAAATATTAACAACTTATTCCGTTTGATTTTTTTCATTGGGCCAAGGGTCTGTTGTTGCCATGCTTATTCAGATAAAATTCATTGCCTTCGTTTATGTGTGTACGAGCATATATGTATGTATATGTGTGTCATTTCATCTCTGTACCACTTAATGCCGCAGCTCAACTCTTTTCTTATTGACTGGCAGCCCCTTTTGTTTTTGGGGCTTGAAAAAGAAACTGATTCCTGCTAATGTTCCCTGGCCACGCAACTTTGAAAGAAGCTATTTCGAACTTCTTGTGGGATCAGCAGAGGCTATATGTATATGTACTAGAGTGCATTTTGAAAGATAATTTGGTTGACCCAAAGAGTTTGTTGTAGCGCTCTGAATCAGCACTGCTGGAATAGATTCGAATTGTAACTAACATTCTGGCTTTTTTGGTAATTCACTTTTTGTTCTATTAAGATTAACTCAATTCTCGCGATTCTATTATGGGCGAGCTTTTGAAATTGATTCAATAATTCATATTTATCGCCAAATGCCATAAATCGATCGGCGAACCCAATGGAACCTTTCAGTAATTCAACAACCCACTCAATGTAATTTTCGAAATTTAGGCCTCTCTTATTGCCTAATATTACACGCAATATGCACTTTAGTACCCCCTATCTCTCTTCTTGTGCTCTGTCTATCGGTCCCACATCATGATGGGTGGGAGTGGGTGTAAACACTAAGACGGTAACCTCCAATTTCCGGTTCCATCATGCATCATCTACATATGCTCGCATTTCACGCCCTGTGTTAATAGCTTTATATGCACATACACTTTGGCCTCTCTTTTGATGGGGTGAGGGGGAGGCTGGTCTTGGCAGTGGGGTGCTGGCAAGGCAGGGGCAAGGGGCCAATAACGTAGCAACAACAAACAGTCGCGCACCAAAATTAATGATATTTTAATGTAAAAACAATACCAGGTACTTAAGCCGCATTCATATCAATGCCACCCACTGTATTCCCACTTTCATGTGCGTATGGATGGCACCTTGTACATACGTTCATATGTGTGTGTGAGCGAGCTTTTCAATTTGCCTGAAAATCGGAGGGAGACTGGGGCTGATACTGAGACTGAGCCGTGGCTGTAGCCCTAAGCCCAAAGCTGACGAGCAACCCCAAAAAATTGGCTATGCTTTGCCCCAATACGCAGCACAAACCGCCCTTGTAACAACCCCAACACCAGCCTTCCCTTGCCACCATCGGCGAACCATTATCCTACATCCACCGCTTGCTTTGCTGTGTTCCGCTGGATTTTTTTGGCTGCTATACCATACAATACTTTCACGAGTATTTCAAGGGATATTAAATTTTCAATAGTTTTCCTTCAATCCCTCCGACTGGCTATCAGCTATGCTGTGGCTCTGCTGCACAATGAGCTACTGATGAAACATAAAGTAAAAAATAAATCGGTTTTTTTGGTCCTTATTGCAACGAAGGGCCAACAAAATGAATACGTATGAACCAGAGAAGACCAAAGCTTTCAATAACTTTTCAGATCGAATGTTGCCAAGGTAGCTATGTATGTACATATTTTTTCTATCGATTTGCACTTTTGATATATGAATATGTATAGATATATGCAAGAATATATGTTCACAAACAAAACAGTTTATTAAGTGCGTTATGGTGCCCTTCTTTTCTTGGCAAACATCCCATCAGAATCGTTAGACTCCACCGCAAAGATATAAATATGGTTGAGGAGTGACTAAGGAATACATGTCAAGGCTGTAATTGTTTGCCCTGCCCTCTGCCCACTGTCCACTGGCCACTGCCTACTGCCCCTTCCTCACTCTCTTACTATTGCCGTCTCTATCTTGTTTTGTTTCTCTCTCCAAATCTCTCTCTGTTTCTCATAGTCTGCTAGATGAAGCTTTGTTTGCTAGTCAGGGTCCTTTGTTGGTTGAAATTGAAGTTGAAGCTTTGTGTTGCATTATCAGATGCTTGCCGCCGGAGGAGGAACCCTAAGGCAACAGGAGAGCTAGACGGATAGAAAGGGAAATAAAGAGAGAAAGAGATAGCTAGAGAAAGCGAGAGAGAGAGAGAGAGAGAGAGAGAGAGAGAGAGAGAGAGAGAGCAAACGAAATATGCAAAAGTAAAGATGCACTATACGTACTGATGAGAAATAAAAACGAGGGGGAACGTTGTGAGCCCCGCGGCTTGCCTACTTTATACTCGGTACTCAGTCAGTATATATTTGTATGAGCTTACGACTTATGTAATTTATTATATGTTCGCAAAAGGGACGAATTAATTTTGGCCAAAAAAGACAAAATTTCAAAAAAATTAGGTCGAACCCTATGCTAGATTTTTATATATTAAATGTTATCTGTTTCCATTTTTGTTTACATATAATTTGTAAATCAGCTTCTACATTTCTACATGTACATATATGTAACTACATATACGAGACTTTGAAGTGTGTGCGAGAAAGAGGGGGGAATGAGTAAGCGCTTGAAAGGCGTTGCGTAGCGACTGAAATTTCATTGGTTCCATTTGTCTACAATAATGATCCGACCTGATCCAGATTCGGGAATCTGGTAGATACGGTCATTTCCCATGATTCTGCGTTGGTTTCCTAGTATCTTAAAAATTGTGGTTTCCACACATTTTCGTTCATTGTGGGGGCGGAAGGGGCTTGTCAAAATTTTGAAATACACTTGAATTGAAGTTATATCACAGGAACTTGGATAGAACGTTTGGTTGCTCTAGTCTCTAAGATCTAGGCGCTCATGAAGACGGACAAACGGACGGACGGACAGACATGGCTATATCGACTCGGGTATTGATGCTGTTAAAAAATATATATGCTGATGCACACATCCACTATCACCACAAATCTAATATACCCTTATACTCTTCAAATACCGGGTGTAAAAATAAGGAGAGCAAAAGGTGTGCCAATTCCAAAAAGGAATGAAAATAATCAAGGAACGTGTTTCCGCACAGATAAGTATCCCCCACATTATAGTCTTCTTAGAAATATGTGACTTGTGGATACAGAATCTATTATTCTGGGAGTTGAAGGATTACCTATTTTGGCTTTGGATTAGTAGAAAATAGAAATGATGGCGAAAGTTGTGAGCCGCGACTAGGGCCCTCTGATTATAATATTAATCCGATCTTATTCTGATTCCGCAATCAGGTGGTGCTGGTTCTTGTGCTGGTGCCACAAACTAGTTCATGTTGTGAATGCAAGGCGCATACATATGTACATACATAGGTTACATACAATTACATACAAATTTCATATGCCGTTTGGCACTATTCCAAATGCCATTTTACCGTTAAAAACTGCTACAAACACAGATTTTTGGTATTTTTGTAGGAAAAAAAAAACGGTTATACGTCGGCTAACGGAATTTATCGGCGAAATTCGGCATATGAAAATTTGGTCAAACGGTTATAACTTAGCCGTTTATTTTTATATTTTTATAAGTGATACCTTAAACGACGCTTAATTAATGTGTCTATCTAAAACCAAAAATCAAGGCATTCAAATATTTTTTTTCGACTTTTCCTGAGCTTTCAAAGTCAAAATTCGAGGAAAAATACCGAAAAAAATTATAAAATTTAAATTTGGAAGCTTAATATCTTCCAGACTTTAAGTTGCATCTACAAAGTGTCTGAGGCGGATTTATAGCTGCATTTGTCAGCGTTTTTTAACTGCAACTGTTTTTAAATTCAACCAGTGGTAGGATACTTAAGTTATGTGAAAAATAGAAGCACTACCTATGACAAAAAATTCCAAATTTTTTAAAAATTCTTTAAAAAAAAACCATAAATCTTTAAAAAAATGTAAATCTCTAAATCTATCAGAAAAAGTCATTTTTGGCCACAGCGGAAAAAAAAGTTGAATTTTGTCGAGTAGTGTTATGGGAGACTTTCATTAGTTAATTAAAACACGGGAAATGCTGTATTCATATTTCATTTAATTATCCAGCAGACTTCTGATTCTTTATGCATACGCAGCCAAAGGCCGACTCTCGTCTCTCGATTGAGTTGGCACCGTTTCCATTCCAGTCTCATCATTGGAGATTGTTTTAATAAATTCCAAAGTTTTCCCTTACTTGTCACCTTCAAGGTGGGAACTTTACTGGGAAGACTTTTGGCAGAAGACTAGGCTGGTGTCTGAGTGCCGGGCGAACTTGGCCCATAAGCATAAGTCTAATTAAATTTACGCCTTCCCTTGGCTACCCCTACTTCTATCTCTGGCCCCCACTTCAGCACCTACATCCTGTCTTAGTGCTGGCCCAGAGCTGCCCTGCCTCACTCCTGCCCTAGAAGCTAGCTTCTTTGCCCCGTACTTCTGCTGTCACTCCGCCATTGAAGGGGGCTGCAAAGTGTGTGGGCTTTGATTTTCTCACGACGATAAAATCAAAGCAAAGGAGACACAATCTTTTTGGGGATTCACGCAGAGGAGAGACTCACTCGAGCGGGACTGAAACAATTAATTGCTGACATTTTGGCTATCACCATTCGACATCTACACCTCACCGTCATGTGTGACATTGATTTCGTCTCATATTTATTCCACTACAACTCTGTCCACGAGATGTCTGGGCGAATATGCACATAAATTACAAACGAAATCAGAATCGGAATCATGCCCTCGACTCTAGGGCTCTGGGGCTTACTTCCAGCTGCTCGACTGCCCAACGATTCAATTAAATGTCCCCAGAACCTAATCAGGCGCAAAACAACAGAAAACGTCTCGATTAACCCGCAGTCGGGACACCATTTGGGGCCAGAGGACATCACATCCACCACTCAGATGGACCCCTTCCCGATCGGCTTTCACCTGAAGCACCACCTATTCCTAAAAAGTTGTGAAGTCCTGCCTGGGGTATCCTGTTTGAAGGCGGCTTTCCAAGTAGTTCATATTTCCACCCCGCTCTTTGCTGAGTAGCATTGTGGCCATCTTTATTGTTGAGCCTCAAACAGTCTGCGGCTTTGAACTTCAACTTTTTCCCTCCTGACATTGACAGACGGCACACGGCATAAGGCACACAAAGATACTCGTTGCCACACTCACCCATGGGGCATGCGGTAAAAGTTTTGGCAACGGCCAGAACCAGAACCAAAAAACCATACACTTTGAAATCGCTCGGCGGACATGTCAAAACCATTTGCTAAATACAGTCGAATGGATGGGAAAATAGAGAAGAAGGTAATTGTAATTAATTTGGCAGAAAAATACAGCACAAAGTGGGAATCTGTTCAAACTAAATAATTGTATTGGACGAGTAATCCGAGCGGAACAATCATGAACCAGAGCTTTAAATTCCAATGAAATGTGATTGATTCGTGGCAACGTTGTTGCCAGAAACACAGTAGCAGACAGCGTCACAGCGGCAGGTGCACATGTTACGTTACTAAAAGATACTATCAATACCCTCCATATGTCGGGGAAACAAGCAACGGGAACGTGAAGAGACTGGGAAGGCAGCTCTTCCCTATGAATAGCAGATATACATACATAGATATATAAGCATACATATGTACATATGTATGGTTTCAAGCAAGTACATATGTATATTTTTCATTGTATTAGAGGATTAACCCAAATTCATACTTTATTTAATTTTTTTGTTTTGTGAAAGAGATGGATAGAAAGAGCGAAATATGCTCACTTACATATCCTTCTCACGGATATGCTTGCGGCTCTTCCATTCCTGATATGGCCCCAAGGTTGCCTTGCTGGGGACAACGACTACCACGGGCAGCATATTTTTGCACTTCTCCAACACTAATCTGAGACGCTTGTGCGTGGGAAAGTCGACGATAATGATCCCGAGGTTGTGCATCCTATACAGCTGCTCGAAGAAACTCTCTATCTCCTCTTGGGACGTGTCTAAGAAGAGGAGGATTAGTGGCAACAATGGCATCGGGGGACAATGACTATTCACCTTTCTCCACCATCAGGTAGCTGTTATGGTTGTCCCGACGGAAGCCAATGCCAGCGAGCAGGAACCCCAGGGTGACCTCCTGTCGGAGAGAAAGAGAAAACAGAAATTGGCTCACCCGACCTCGACCGGGATGGATGTTGGATGTATGGCCTACGGTATCTGCAATGATCCCAATGGTAAGAACGTTCGGGTCTTCAGGCGGGTGCGCGGAATGCTCCAGATCTAACAAACTGCCAAGGGAAAGGTCATCCGGGGACTCCAAACTCTTCCTAAGGCTACCGCCCCCATGGCTCTGGAGTCGTCCATTGGCTGCCATCTCTCTCCCTTTTTTTCTCCCCCAATCCCCAGAGAAACACAAATTCCCAAACACTCAGAGCTATCATCTCCATTTTGATTTAGGAATCAAGGCCGAGGAGTTGAATCAGAATTGATGAGTTTTTAAGCAGCTCCCTCATTCTGCGCAGTTCGGGGAACTGTTCTTATTTTTATAACTTTTTAATGAGTTTTCAATAAAACCACAGATTGTGCTCCGTTCCCCAAAAGTACATGGTATATCCGGCTTAAGTCATAAGCTGACAGTCTTCGTTTTAGTCACAATCCCAGTCCCAGTCCCTGTCCCTGTCCTTCTGTCTCCTGTCCTCTGCTCCAGCGCACACACATTGTTCAGCTCCATTCGGGTGACAAAATTAGTTTTTTATTTCGCATTTCATTTTAATTATTCAGCCGAGTCCTGGTCCTTGGCTTCGGGCGAGGCTTTGACTCTGGCACCCGGAGAAAAACGAAGACCAAAATGAAAATTCAATTATGACATGAGTTTACATATTTTGGTTTCTTTTGGGGGGAAAATATTTGAGAGAAAGTGTGTGTTTTTGAGAGCTGGCCTTCGAGTAAATTTTATGAAACTTATTACCTTCGACTTAAAGAGATTTGGGACTCCTTGCTGCTTTATAAACCAGTTTTTTTCTTTTTCCCTAAAATAAGACAAATTGAAAATATCCCCATATTCTCTTAAAAAGTTTGCATAAATCGTTTCCCAAAAACGGACACTTTCTATAGTCTGTAGATAGAAATGATAAACAATAAAATGACTTGATATTGTGTGAGAAAAGGAAACGGATTTATCTGAACGGACTACCATCGAAATCAAATCGATAGGGCTAAATTCATTTATCTAGGATGCAACTGAATACACAGCTGGGAAATTTCATTGGCCTTCTCTGCTAAAAGGAGTGAGGAATAAATGCATACCTATTAATCGAATTCCTCAGAAGAAAACAATACATGCACCAGCCCAAGATATCTCATATCTGCCCAATTAATGGAAGAGAATTGCATTCATGATGGCATTCTATTAAAACGGAATGCAGACCAGAAATCAGAAATATACAAACATACATTGCACACAAACCTCTCAAATAGCTGAAATGTTGTTATTAATCCAGTTGGTTAGCACCTGCACCACCTACACCCAAAGCTTAGAAACAGTTTTCCCAAATTTCTTAGATTGAAATAAGGCCAGGACTTGCGACTTGACTTATTGACTCGAGCGCTCGTTGAAAATTAAACTTAAATCAACAGTTTAATGAAATGCGATACAGGTCCACTCATTAAAGGAGCAGCACTGCGAACAGCACTTTGAAATTGCCGTAGCCCACACCCACATCCACATACTGGCCCCCAAAAGCCCGGGAAATGTGCGAATCTGTGGCATGCCTGACAATTGGGGGGACTGATAGACAGCCAGACGAAGACCGAATTATTGTGTTCAATGTGAATAATGCGTTAACCATGACAAGGGTACGAGTACGGGCTGCGAGCAGGTCTCGCCGGAAACCGGAAGAACCAGGCACACAGATAGACACCCACCCAAGAAAGCACTCTCAAGAGTATCTATGGTTGTCCACAGATGCATACAGGGACAGAGAGACAGTCAAATGGCAAATGCCGCAAATATGTGTGGAACATGGTTTTGCTTTGCATACCCTTTGGGCCGGCGGCAAACTGCCGACGCGTGCCACACGCTCGTTGCCACATGTGCATTCCGACGGGGCAACCAAACGAGGACTGGAAGGTGGGACAAGGCTGGAACTGAGGCAGAACTTCAAGTATAGGAATATTTGGGGCTCAGAGATCGATGCAAATTTGATCAGAATTGATTTGTAAATTTATGGATATAAACAAAATTAAATATGGAAAAGGTGCCGCACCGATTGTATTTGTTGCGCATTTAATAGCACGAATCGCATAAATATTCTGCTATATTTTCTGCTATCTTTGTATAATTTTCAGTAATATTTATTCCTTATCTTGTATCTTCACAGTTTTTTGTCTAACCTCCAAGCCCCTATGCTCACATGATGGCCGAAAGAACGATCAATTGGGCAATGGATGCCGACCTAGGAATGATTAAGCTCAAGTAAGTACGCATATGCCAAATTCAAGTAAACAGTTACTCATTATAAAATCTAGAGTAAATTTAGTAGTATTACTATGTATGATTTCATTTGGCATGTTTATATCTACTTTCCGTATATCTCCTATATCTTATGATATTTTCATTCTTTAATGGCAATAGACATACGGAAGTAAAATATTACTGAAATATATAAGTTTAAAAAGTTATTATCAAGAAAAACCGTAGTAAAAATATATATTCAAATTTTTCTGATTACAAAAAAGTAATGCATTTATGCGTCCCGAATTCCGAATTCCGAAATATTGATGATTTTTCGGATGATCCCTTCATTCAGTCATTAGTTAGTTCAGTTAGTTCATATTCTCCCTCATCGATCTTAGCATGACTCCTAAATGAAATTCCACCAGCCATTCATCTTAAACCAATTAATAAAAAGGTTTATTACTTGTAACTTATTAAATTATAAAGAAAATTAGAAAGAAAAATGGCATTTTAAGTATATGTGAAATATAGGGGCTATTTACATTCATTGAAAATATTGAACAAATAAGAATTATATTGATAATAATTTTTCTAGCTAAATTCTATTAATTTCATTAGATAACTTTTAATGCAAATCAATTCATGAATTAATTCCAAAAGATATATGAAGTTAATTTGGAACGAACCAAATGGTCGTGAGTGCATCGGATCCCATTGCACTTGATCTCAAGTCAAGCTTTGATACAGTTCCGACAGCTAGCGAGCGTATGCCTTATGTATGGCTTCACTCACAGTTTTTTTATAATATTTGAAAATAAAATAATAAAATAAAATTGGTCCGTTCACTTATGTATTTTTTTATTTTATGTCCAAAAGATCTCTCGGCGATGCACTATGGAGTGCAAAATTAATTAATAAAAAATAATAACGGATAGAGATTTTTTTATTTCGTTTTTTTGTTGGATTTATATAATCAATAGGAAGTGAATTTGCAAAAAAAAAAAAATGGGTGTGGCACCGACTTTTTTTATTAAGGCATATTTAAATAGCACTAGGCAACAAAAGTGAACTTTTTATTTCCTCTGTGAACCAAAATGAGGTTTTTCTTAAAGAATTATATTTCTTTTTTTTTAATTCTTAGAATCTGATATTTTATTTTTAATGGTTTTTTTTAATTTTTTCAGAGGTAGTGCTTATTTTTTTCACATAACTCAAGTATCTCACATCTGGTTGTATTCAACTGTGCAATTATGAAAAGCACATAAGTGCATCTATAAATCGAACCTAAGCTTTTTGTAGCTTCAGCTTACCGTCTGGAAATTATTAGGCTTTCGAATTCAAATTTAATACATTTGGGGCTATGATCTATTAAGTCAATTTTCAAGAAATGTGGTAAAATGTGGAATTTCTTACTATAAACATTTCAACAAGGATTTATTAATCTACGACACACATTAGGTTTAAAGGTGTGACCAGGTGGGACTCACTTTGTATACCTTTTGAAAAATTATTTTCATTACAACTTGGTTCATTTTTAACTAATCACTTTAACATACAATTACGAAGTCTCCACAATTACTATATTGGTTTACATTACAAAACAAGTGATACAAGCCCTACTGATTAAAATTCGTAACAAAAATTTGATCAGTTAATGGATTTTTTTCAATTGATCAGATTTGCACTTTTTCACTGCATCCATAACAACAGCTGGGTTTCAGAGCTGATCTGGGGGGGCGTCATCTGAATGGGGCGCCATCTATGGAAATTTCTGGTACGCAACTTTAAAGGTCACTTTTTTTTCAATGCAGAGTGATCAAGACTAAGTTGTTTTGTTAACTTTTAAAAATGAGTTTTTGGCCAACCAAAGTGGTCCTTGGGACCATAGTGCGATGGGAGAGCGAGCGAGTCTGAAATCACACATGTGTACATATTAGTGTATTCCGTTCGTTTTGAATATTTAGGAGCTTGATTTAGCTCTGCATTATATATTTTACTTTAAATTCTAGTTTTTTGTATTGAAATTTAATATTTTAATTAAAACGTTTGACTTAAGTAGTTTTTTGGATCGACTAATAGAAGTGTTGGTGCCTTAACGGTACCGGCACGGAACTGTTGTCAATGGTTAATGGTCTCAAAATTGCACAGATGTTTTAATGCAAATTGGTACACGTAGGGTTTTTCATTTTTTTGTGCTATTAAAATATATTTAGGTGTTCCATCACAACTGGGCCAACTGTTGCGGCTTATAATTTACATATGTATGCGTCCTTATAATTTACCTGCTTTTTAACAACATGTAAAGCTTCGGCCCCCGAAGAAACCATACCCCTATTATTTATCCCTTTTTCCAACGAATTTGAACGAATAAAATGGATGTTTTTTCTGTGTGTGAATCGATGCGAATGTACAATGGTTTCCAACTGAAATCGAACCAAACATCAGTCTTTCTCAGTGAGCAAACGCCAATGATAGCAAGGCTGGAAGGGAGAAATACTCATTATCGCCATGTTGGCTGCGGCCATCTCTCCGCTCCGTTGGTTTTCCCTAGCGCTGTGGAAAGTGTTTTGACGTGCAGCTCGTTTGAAAGGGAAAAGTTAAGCCTGCGTCAAAAACTCATAGCATCACATATACTCACAGACATGTGCAAATTTGCAGTTGCCGCAGCCTTTGCATTCGTAATATACATACTGCCGGTACCGGGGGTGTTGTTTGATGGCGCGTCCTTGCCGTGCTCATCCTTTCAAAAAAGAGCAGTGAGGGGGATGGAGACACACAACGGTAGTGCAATTTTAATAACGGAGCAAATTGCGTAAGCCGCCAAAAACCATTAATATTTCTGTGCACCTGTACGCGGCAGGCACGGCAGCAGCAGCATCAGCAGCAGCATATATGTAGCTCTCTCTCCGCCTCTCTTTGCTCGGCACACGGATTTTATACTTGATATTTCTGTGTTTAAAAGTACCAGATGTTTGCTCTGGTTTCACTCAGCTTTTTCTCTTCCCCTCCTCCCCCACTGTTTCCGGATACGGATCCGTTTCGGTCTCGATATCGACTTCTTTCCCCCCTCCCTTCTCTGTGTGAATATGTGCGCGAGTATGTGCTCTGCCTTTTAATTATTGATTCCGCTATTGAAGTGATTAATATTTTCGGGCCAAAGTGCTGCCAGAGGACGGCAGTTAGCGGGGAGAAGGGCGGGTATCAGAACAGGGAACACAGCAGAGCAGAGCACATCAGCCACTCGGCCAGGGACTGCCCGAAAGCGATTGCCATTGATTGCTTTTCATTTTTTTGTGCTCAGTAATTGCATTTCCTTGTTACGCACATTGTGTCCCACAGTCCCAAAAGTCCACAGATTCGTCGCAACATTTCCACTGATTAAAAGAACATTTACCGAAAAAATGTCAACCGACATACCGACTATAAGAAGCCCTCTTCTGGGAATTATTCGAAAGAGGATGGTAATCGATGAATATCATAGTGGTATTCCCTACCGTTTGCATTTGCTTTTACTCTTTCTTTTCTGATCTAAGTTTCTAAGCATTATTATTTATAGAAAATTTCAAAATAAGTAAAGAGGAGTCAACACTTTACTCAGACATGAAGTCAGTGGATAGCTGTCATCATTGATGAGACTCTAGTTGTGAATAGTTTGCAGTATTAGTGCAACTAGGACAGCTTTCAGCCTACACCTCTCTTGCGCCATCATTGATGATGTGCTGATGGAAGAAATTGGATTACGATTACAATTTTTGGGGAAGAGCACAAGCTGAATCGCTTAATTACGGGCAATAGTCACACTCATACAACTGTTCGCAGATCCCAGCAGATCCATCATGATGCGATGGATGTCTGGGTCGAGAAAAACGAGGCCATGCTCCAAAAAGTATGCAACAATTTGCTCCACTCAAATGACAGTAGGTAGCCCTGAGAGGTATGTTTGTACAGTGTACATATGTACAATGTAAATGCTTGGGCAAATGTAATGCAGGGCTACCATTCACGTGTGTGCGTAGATGTGGATGTAGCAGTGTGTGTGGCATTCAGTTTGGGGCAGGGCCAAAGGCATCAATCTTCCTCCATCATTGTCAGTGGCCGATGACGATGGCGAAACAAGAGCAGAAACAGAAACAGCAACCCACAGTATCTGCCACGCATATCCTCTCTCCGCCTCGGCTGTGTCTCCCGCAGCTTCCTTTTCACATTTCTCATTTCCGTAGCACCCCATTTTGCTCCACCAACCGCTATATCCCCAGCCCCACTTCCCCCTTGGGGCAGGCAATACAAAGTAAATGAAATATCATCGCCTGCCTGTCACTTCATAATTTGGAAAGCGAAATGAAGCGACTTCTGGCATCTATACGGGTATATTTCTATTTACGTACATATGTACCTATACATTCCCTATACAATACTTGTAATTTTCTCTTCCTGTTTGGTTTGTCAATAAGGCCACCTTACGTAATAAATTAATTATTTATTCGCATCGCCATTTCCATTGCTATTACCATTGGCATTACCATTGCTATTAGCATCAATATTGTTTCATACAATTTCCTCAATTTTTCCCAAAACAAAAAAAAGGAGACGAAAAGAAAGAGGGGAAGTTTAGGAAAAACGTTTATCAAAATTTACAAGAGTAGAATGAATACCGCATGGATATTTCAAGCATTATTTGACCATCGTTCAGATAGGAATAGGATAGGAATTCGGGGAGAAATGGAGTGGTGTAGCAACCAATAGGCTGCCCCTGGCGTGGCCCCCACTCATAATTTTAATGCAATAATTCACTCATCTCTGTGCTGGATACATAAACAAATTGAAAAACTTTCAGTCCGGTCAACTTCGGCCTCGATTTCCATATATTTCACCTGCTTCAGAAGTGCCCAAGGCGACCACAGACACAGAGATGAGCTTCCCACAAACATGTGTCTGTAGGAGTACGCATAACCAATGTCGATTTGGGGGGGAAACCCTGGAAAAAAAACATGTATTTGAACAATTTTACGTTGAAAGTTTTACGTTTGCTGCCAGCCCCAGTTTCAAAGTGTGTTTGCCCAACAGAAACCACAAAGAACAAAAAAGCAATGAATGGAAGAATGGAAGAGAACCGAACTTCCAGAATATATGTATAAGACAAGGGTCTAATCCCAGCAGTTGAAGATTTCATTGGGTTTGTCTTTATTTTCCTTTACAAGATGAATTGGCTGCGAGCATATGCCGCAGTGTTGGCAAAACTCGTGCTTGACTGAAAGCTGGAAAATTCGCAAAGGGCTACCCAAAACACAACCAAAGAACAAAAAACAGAAGTGCAAACTAAAGTTTTGGGTATCTTTTACCTGGAAAATTAAAGTCAAAGGAGAAAAAACAACACACAGTACAAAATTCACTCAGTGTATTACGTTTCTCAAAAGCACTCTTTCCTTCTCTCTCGCTCTCTTTTACCTCCACTTTCCTCTCCCTTCTTTAATCTACCATATTTCCACTTTAGTATTGGTAAACATTTGTGGATGGAACTTTTTGGTCCCCCGCTGAAGTTCCGATGACAGATATTTCTGGAGGACAGTATTCTCCAACTTATATAATACTCGCTTGTCAGTGTTGAACGACGTTAGATTGGAAAGAAAGATGGAAGACGATCTGGACAATTTCTAAGTTTATTTCTGCTACACCGAATCCTAATGGAACCTAAAAATGCATGAATTCTAATAGATGCATTATATTCCTTCTTATTTTAGTATTCTTAAAGTATGGTTGTGTGAAATGTGATCTTAACACCCTTCATACCTCTAGGTGGGTCTCGTCCTTTCAAGCTCTATTGAAATGATGGCAAAACTTTGTCTTAGTTAACTGCTAACGGGAGATACTTAAGCTAAGCCGTAGCGAAAATTCTAATCCTAGTGGACTCTTTTCCATCTTGAACGACAGCACTGACCATTGAGCACTGTGAGCGTCCGTCCTCGACCCCTGGCAGTGTTGGGAAACTTCACAGCATATGTAGATGTGCTCATACATGTGCTCGCGATGAACTGCAAAAAAAGATGTGTAATTAACTCTTGAAATACAAATGCAACTCGCAGTAGAGGGCAGCTAATTGAATTGTTTGCCAACAATTTCACTCGGGCATGAATTTAACAGCTCCCACACACTTAGCGGGACCTGTGTGCCTACGTCACCCGTCTCTCGCCTACATTCAAGCCCACCCATGGCGAACCGTAGCTATGGTTTTCGGTTGAAGGCTGCTCGCTCACCTGACACGGAGCATTTTTGTATACAATTTGAAATTTTGTTTACGCTCGGGCTTAGGGCACACGCTGTACAAACACGGGCCAAAGAGACCCTGCAGGGTGCTTGGGTATGCTTTCAGTCCTGCTAGAAAATATGGCCCTGAAATAAGGGGAAAACGTTCTGCTTTCCTTATACATAAATATTCCTATCAAATTTCAATTTGTTCAAAATTTTTCTCGTTTCCAGCATTTATTGGGGGATGATGAAGGTGCCACGGGAACCGGAGAAGGGGATGGGCACGATGATTATGACGATGGGGAGATATAATTAAGCCGCGTCTCAAACAACTTCTGGCGAAAGCCTACAAAAGCCCCGGCCAAGAGGCTGTCGTAATTAGAAATCTACAAAACAAGGCGATGCGCAACAGCCATTATAGAGCGGAGGATGGACGGGAAACAAAAATGAAAAAAATTATTTAAGTAAAAACAAATTCAAAGCTACGGCTTCAGCATCGGTTTTGTGTTTGAGTTTTCAAGCTGGCAGATTTGCATCGGCTTTAATTGCTGCACGCCAAAAAGTATGGAAAGGAATATTTTTATACATAATTAATTGCCTCAACCGGATGATGGTTACGCACAGGGAAATGGGAATTTGTTCAAAATTTTTCTCGTTTCCAGCATTTATTGGGGGATGATGAAGGTGCCACGGGAACCGGAGACAGGGACAGGACCAGAACCAAAGGCCTGGACTGCGGCCTCGATGTAGCTTAAGTGGCATTTAAATGTGTGCCTAACTCCTCCGACCCGCCACTATACATATAGATATCTTTATTTCTGGAGTTATGCTCTACTAATTACGGAAGGGAAAAAGAGTGGGAGTGGAAGTGAAAGTGGGAACTAGAAGCTAGACCCCCTTCTAATAATTAGCGAAAAGTTATGCGGCAGCACTTAAGCCGCTTTAAATGCGGCTTTCGTTTACATTTTTGCATTATCTGCTGGGATAAATAAATATATACATATGTATGTACATATATACATACATATATATAATCTTACCAACTAATTTGTTTGTCCCGGGACAGTATCTATTCAGTGCGGACAGTTTGCCATGCAAGCAAATTCATACTCTAATAGGAACCCCAAGAAAGGAAGGACCCTTGAAATTATTATAAAATATTTAAAAAGCTGATGAACCTATTTTCAGGACCACCATCCTTAAATTTGGAAGAGGTCGAAGAAAGTGTATAATATATACTATTATACATATATTTTATATGCCATTGCAATAGTGATAAATCTGGGAGTAGTGCTTATTTAGAGTCGGAATACTCGACCTGGATTGTAGTGCTCGCACTAGTTTTTTACAATACCTCTGAAAACGCCCCTTTCTCTCGCACTTGATGCCGTGACGCTACTGGAGCACCTGTAGAAACTGCTAATTGCTTCGTTAGCGGATTTGGCGGTCCTCTTTGAAGCTTTCATCTGTCACCCCTTCCAATCCAGCATCAGCATCATCATCATTATATTCGTCGAAGTATAAATACATATATTTATACCTACATACATACCTACATGTATGCATGTAAATGTTTCCCCTGAAATTTCGTTGCCTACTTATTGAGGCATCGCTTGAGTGGAGTTCTGCTCGCCGGAGCATTCATTTATTTATGAGCATTACGAGGCAGCTACTTCTTTATTGATTGCTGCCTTTTACCCAGACTCAGACCCCCACGCCTATACATAAACATATTTTTGAATTGTGTGGTATTTTTTTGAGTTCCGAGAGAGTCCTTGACAATGACATGTTCGTGTGGCACTGGTGGCCGCTTTCCCTCCCTTCTCGCTAACCGCATTTCTTTTGTGGCACACCGCCTGACAGCCTCTAACTTTATTACACCGTCCTTGTCTGTGTCGAGTGGCTTGCCATCTGTTCATCCCGTAGAACCATCACCACCGCCTCCCACCCTAGTACTTCTAGCCCCTCCACTCGGCTATGTTTCTCGTTCTGTTTCTATTGCTGTTTGAGTGGAGCAACAGGCAAAATGTGTGCGCCATTGCGGCAAAATGTTCAATTTATGTATAGCAACAAAATGTAATACCGCACACAAAACGGTGGCAGGGGCAGTGGGGATTGAGGATCCAGGATTGGGAGAAAGAGCAAACACCGTTGGCAACTTGACGCCAGTGCTGGGACCGAAGCTGGCAAGCGGACATAGTTTCATGGGGAAAATTTCCCTAACAGAAATTAACATTAAAGAAGAAGCGAATGTGGAAATAAAATCTGATATCATCAGGAAAAGTGCGAAAGAGAGAGGAAAGGAAAGCGGCGGAGAAATGGACGAGAACACCAAAGGCGAGGGAGAGTGAAAGTTCTATGTGGAAAATCTGAAATGAATATTTGTTAGATTTTGGGAGCGAGAAATACAACTGGGGGGTCAGCACCAGCAACAGAAAATGGAAACACGAAAGTAAAAACAGAAGGAACGAAGCGAAAGAAAATGAAAAGACGAAACCGAAAGCGAAAGCGAAAGCGAAAAAGAAAAGCAGTGCAAATGGCCGAGTTAATAAGCTGGAAAATGTGCCCCAAAGACCAACATTAACATTAATGGCGTTAAGTTGAAAGAAAGGTCACCACTGAAAAGGAAACTGGCATGTTTTCACCCAGTTCCCGTTTCCGTCTGCCATCCTCCATTTGCCATCCTCGTTCTTGCCCCACTAGGACAATCGAGTGTGGCCAGAGAAGCCTTTAATTGAAACTAATTGATAAACGCGTTTGTGCCAAGCAGTGGAGACGCGGCGGGCATTTGTGGCCATAAATTGTAAACATTTTCCGATTTAATTAAACAGACATTCGCACAGCAACAAAAATCATAAAAAATACTCGTACGCAATTCCATTCAGAAGAATTCACCTTCTGGAGCCCCGTTTTGGGTCAGAACTATAAAAAAAATGTGGCATTCGAATTTTTTCGACAAATACTGAAACATAAACCTCCTGGCCGTTTCCGCTTGCCATTAATTATACGATGGGACGGGCACGTGAGTGTTTGAGTGTGATGATGAAATTTAATGAGGGCGCTGACTGCTGATGCTGATGCTGGTGACGGACACCGGGTCAGAGTCGAAGTCGGAGTCGGGGATGATCCAACTGACATCCAACGCGCATTATTAAAAACTGCCCAGAAAACCAGCAAACACCAAAGACCCGCCAACAATAAACAGAAACGGAAACAGATGCAGAAACAGAAACAGTAATAATACGAGCCAGAGACGACACAAGGAGGTCGCGGATACGGGCGGGTGGTCTGTGGGAAAAGCATTGGAAAAGCCATTAACCCATCGTTGCCATCCGACACGACAAGCTGCCATAATAAAAACCATATTGGCAACATTTTTACGGGCAACGAATCGGTAATGCTCTGCGAAAGCGATTCCAAGTCATGTTTTGAATTGGCCAAATCAATTCAAGACTCATTTCACGACGTAATTAGATTGTCGTCTTTGACATCATCTTTAATGATTTTTCCATTAATACTTGACTTGTACAACATATTCCAGAAAACCTGAGATTATTTGGTTGTAAATTGTGTTTAGTATTTCAAAATTCCTGTTCCCGAAATTTTAGACTATTTTATGACCGATGATTCTTCGAATCAGTCCAAGACGAGTTATTTGAAGTGCTGTGAGCAGTTTAAGTAATTCAATACAAATTCAATTCAAGAATAGGTCCTTTCGATCCATTTATCGTTCTTTCTTTTGTCATAGGCGGAAAGACTTTCTTCTTCAAGCTATTGGGGATATGCCCGTCTCGGCCAGATCCGGTGGGATAGATGGGCAGAATGGGAAAGAGTGTGTGGAAATCCAAAAGCCGCAGTAACAAACAGTAGTAATAACATTTAATATTTCCACAGCCTGCCAGCCCCGGGATTTTCATATCGTTTAAGCATTTCCTTCCGTTTTGACTGATTTGTTCATTTCGCCGCTTCCTGTTGTTTTTCCAGTTCCCTTCGATTCACTGCTGCTGCCTCTGCCCCTGCCCCTGCCCCTGCCTGTCCATTTCTATTTGCCGATGCGCTCTTTATAATTGTTGTATATGTTGTTGTTGTTGTTTACTCGGGCTGAAGGCCGAGTCTGCCATGGCGACGGTGCTTAAAAGGACCCTTTAAACAAGACAGGAAGCTGCCATTAATTGGCCAGCGTCCGGACAAATGACGCCTATCCAAGTGGTTGGGATCTGACATGGCTCTGAGCGGGAAGCATATAAAACAGCTTTGTTAGGATGCCGATGCCTCGAAAGGCAGCAAATCGATTGGTCTTCAAATGGGGAGGCCTTCAAAGAAAGGCATAGCCAACTGGTTTTCAGGTGGAATTACTCAAATAGAAGCATAACCACCTGGTTTAAACATGAAATGCCTGCAGAGGAAACAATCCGAAGTGGTTTAAGGGTGGGACGCTTCTTAAGAAAGCCTTCCACTGCCTTCGACTAGATTGCATGTGAAACATCTCTAGAGGAAGCATATGGAACTGGTTGGTATGTGGCAAGCACCCATCCGCAGCCATCTTCATCTGCGGTCTCCTTGGGTGTCCTCAGAGCAGGACAGCGAGCAGGACCGCTCCACCTCCCATTAATGCTATTCAATATTAAAGCAGTCCATTCACCAATCAATTTCCTACACTTTTACACTTTGCTCAGCCGAGTAGCATTAATAAGGTCAAGGGAAGGGTATATGCAGTCCGTTCCGCTAAGATATGTACATATGTAGTAAAGAGAAGAGTAACTAAACACATGGCAGAATTAATATAATTATTTCTTTATCGTTATATTTAATTCCTGATATTGATATTCATTAAATTCTGGCCTTAATGTAATCTCAATTAAATAAACCTCATGCATAACCAAATGGATGAAATATCTAGAAACGCTTTGTACCATTTCTGAAGGTCTATCGATCCCTATTTCCTGAGAATTTCCACGGTTGGGAAAACGAGCAAAAGCTGCCATAAACGTTTCTTACGTTTTAAATACTCAGCGGGGGTTTCTATAGTTACCTACCTAATGTTCCTGCTCCCAATCTCTCCCCACTGATGGTTCACCCTCCATATCCATACCCCCTCCGAACTCGTTCAAGTGCTCAGAGACAGGAATACCACGCCGATTTCCGTTGCGATTCTCGGTGAAGTGGCAGCCAAGTGCCCCACTGGCCCATTGGCGGCCAAACTACCCATTTCACTGGATCCCTGTGGTGCAGCAGTAATAGAAGAGCACACACTCACACACAAACACCTAAGCTCAGGGTACAAAAAAAGAGAATTTGAGTGAGTGGGAAAGAGTATGAAGGAGAGAGAGAGCGGGACAGTGAGGAGAAGATTTGTCAGTTGACAGCTGTCAAACAATGGAGGAGTCATGCGGATCGCATATGAATGCATTCTAATAGTGGGACGGTCTGGTCGGGCCTGTTCTTTTAGTTTTCCTTTCACTCCCCATCGCCCCTCCCGACTTTCAATGGTCGCTGTGCAGATGCAGATAAGCCCACCGCTACACAGTGGGTCAAACGGCCAACCTAGCTCATATGGTGGAAAGTAAAAAGCATATTGTCTTTGTGTTTTTCCTGCGTGTATCATAGAGTTTTTCGTTTGATGAATGCTTTCATTAAATGTTGTATTTTACTTAAATATTCAAAGAAACAAAAACCAAATTATTGAATGAAACTATTTCTGATGACTAGTAACAGAATACAAAATATAATTCAGAATCGCAATCTATCATGCGCCAGCGCCGCCTGGGATCTTGCCTGGGATCAGCGCATTTAATAAAGATGCTTGCACCAGATCCTAAAGCAGACTTACGATTTCCAAATAAAAGCAAAATGAATGCTGGTGAATGTATGAAACTAAAAGAAATGCATTGAAAAAATAACGCAAACCAGGAACAATGGTATTTTACTATTTTATAATCAGAATGAAAAAAGTTACCTAATTGCTAGTGTTAGCCTAAGCAAGTCTAGACAAGAACATTTTTAAATATACTCTACAGAGTTGACATAACAAATATTTAGGGCCATGTTCTACAATGTTATTTCGGGAAAAGTACACAATAGGCATGCAAACAACCATTTTTATTTTACTGTACTGACCTTAAACTTTAGCGAACGCAATTTATTTTAATAGTTTCTGTTTATTTGTGGAAATAATACCTACAGTTGTTTTGCACCGGGTGCAAATCGGTGCTAACATTCGTTGTTGCGCCAGCGAAAGCTTGACTGTACTTTGAGAGCGTACAACTCTGTGAATATCAATGGCAAAAATATGAACAAATATCGAAAAGGTCCATGATGTATTAAAAAAAAAATATATTTTTCGGGTTTCGAAAATCGACCGCTTAAGCCACTGTACGCTGGGGGAGGGATGGAATACAGAGAACTGCTCGTAAAAGAACATTTTGCCCTTAGCGAGGGGACATGACGACATTAAAAAAGCGCTGTTGCTGCTGAATGTTGGGATGATTCTGAGATGGTTCCTGCTTTACGAGCGCTCAAATTGCATTCATTGTACACACAGAAGCACACAGAGAATGACACAGTACCAGACGCACGCTGATATACCCACGCAAAACTACAGTCACGCCCAGAACTGTATATATATACAAAGAAGCTCGAAATTAGCGAAAGTAAAAGTAGGCACAAACTGGCTCAGCTTTCTGCCTCTTAATTTTGCATTTCCCTTTTCCCACAGATAGCTCAGGGAAAGTAAGTAGAAAAACTATTACTGTGTCGGCTGTTCCCAGCCCGATATTAAGTCTCCAAATCTGTAAAGCAGCCTAACGGAAGTCACCAATACTGTTCATATGCTTATGCACGGCAGCTGCCTTTCTTTCTTCTTTCTATCCAGCCCTCTTTGTATCGTTTCTACAGCTTTAGCATTTACTTACTTTACTCTCGCGCTCTATCTATATATCTATCGCTCCAACTCGGCTTAGCAGCAGCCCGAGTTGTTCTAGCGCTCCCTTTGGTCCGCCAATTCGGACCGCCTGCAATTACACTAGTCGACACCGCATTTCGGCTGTGGCCCAATCGATTCCGTTCCGCTTAATATTAGCCCGAGTTCGAGAGTTTAATTATAAACTTAAGGAGAACAACTGTTATTCAATTTTAAATATCTTTAGAAATCAAGACGGAACGAAAAGTATATATCTTTTATTCACTAACAGGTCTCAACGATCATTAGATTAGCAATAGATTAAATTGGCCTGCAACTTAACAAGAAAATCATTCATCAAAGTACGGCATATAATAAAATGAACCGGTGAATCTTTCAACCGGAAAATATATTTCCCAAAAGTCGATTTAGGACGCCATTAAATATGTACATTTAGTTTTGCTAGAGATTCTGAGCATAGATTGCACTTAAAAATAATCACTTCCTTTGAACACATCCAGCTACATACAATATATTATGCCTTACACGGAAATAGTTAGTATTGTTAATAACTGTTATTCGGAAAAGGGAAGAATAAAATGAAAGCCTACAACTCCCTTCCCTGAAGAGATAAATACGATTGTGAATTGCGAAATAAGACTCGATTCCTTTGTGTGAAACATTTCACCCCATAAAGTGTTTTTTGACTGAAGCGTTGGCCTCCCACATATGTATGTACATATTAATCGGGAAATTTCATACATGGATTGTAAGTTCTTAGTTTCGTTTTATTCCCCTGAACTTTTAATTACCACAACCCCAGTTCCAGCCTCCAGCAACAGCTCCAGCTCCAGCTCACCGGATGCCATTAGCAGCTAAACTGTGGCTGTTGGTGGTGGTTCGCTGGCAGTGGTGGTGGTGGCTGCGGTTGCCAGGTCGCAACGAAAATATTTTTCCTCATCACGCCACTTTTGGGGAGGAGATTTATTTGCTTTTAACAAGTATCCACCTCATCGCGGTGGCAGCTGATGGATGGACATACGCCAAGAGTGTATATATCGGTCTCTAAATGAGCCCCGGGGTCCTGTCTTGTCCAGTCCCTTGTCCAGTCCCTTTCCCCTTCCCCTTCCCATTCGCATTCGCAGTCCCTGCCTCGTTACAGTTAGCCATAGATTTTAATTATCATAATGATAATTTTCTTATGGTGAGTGTTGTCGCAGTTGGTTTAGTTTTTGCGTCTATTTAATATTTGATCGCTCCGTCAGGCGTGTCCCCGTATTCCCGTTCCCCGGCCCTAGTCTCTGGCCATGGGTATTCTTTGATGTTGCCCTGCCCGCTAATTGGATTGCATATTTATTAATTAGCCAGTGTCAGGGTCGGGCATAGCTAAATGTCTGCCAGGACGATGGCTTTCGGGTCCTCAGAACGGATTAGCTCAGAGCTCTGTTCTATGCAAATCGAGTCGCTGAGAATATAATTATAATATGTTGGCAAAGACAAACAACGGCAGACTGCGGTGGAATCCTTGCCTCGGGACCAGGCAGAAGAAAAGTTATAGGAAAAGCCAACGAAAAGGCAAGAACACACACCACACCCATAAAAGAAACCAAATTGAGACTGAGCCACGCACAACAAATTGATAAATATGCAAATTAAATAGACTTGCAATCAATTTGCATAAATCTTCGCAGCTAAAAATAAATAAATAAAATTGCCAATGCAAAAAAACTGAAAGGGGAAAGCCAAAAAGAGGCGCACAGAGCCTCGCCCAGCCCAGCCCCGCCCCGCCCAGAGGCAGACCCAGTGCACCCAAAGGAAGTCGAATGCCTAAGTCGCTTTCAACGACCAGGGATTAATTAGCAGGCAGCCAATTACAATGGGAGGAAGTGGATAAACGGGGTTATTATGGCAGCTGCGTTGAATATCAAATGAATCGATGATGGGCTATTAATAATAAATATCCTGATATGGGAGATTTTTAAAAGCAGTCTGGGCTTGGACCATTAATTTAACTGTACAACAAATTTTTGCCTTGAAGAATGCTTTAAGGAGAGACCTAGAGTAGTTGTTACCATATGACCCCCAGCCTTTGATCCAAAAGATAAATCAACTAAGCGTAAAAGCCTTATTGCAGGAAGCCTTTTTGGAAATATTTCAGGACGAATGGGGTCCTATGGGTAATCTCTTCGAAATCCTTTTTTAGCAATTGCCCAAATTGTAAACTTAGTGCTTTAGTTTACGCTTTAAAGTCAATCAGTAGAACAATCAGCTGTAAGTCTACGATTTCTCAGACTCAGGCCTAATCCACTCCCAAGTTTCAATACCCCTTTTACACTGCCATGCGCGAAAATATGTTAAGCGGGATTTCAATGTGAAAGCGAGTGAAACAAGGCAAAGCAATGAAAATCAAAAAACAAAACAAAACAAAAGCAAAGACAGAAGCAGCAGGAACACTAGGTACACGAATAAAACAGAAAAAATAAACAGGGTGAAAGAAAAACAGCTTGAACATCGCGCCGTAACTGCCAATTGAGTGTGAACAGCTCTGCATATAAATTGGGAGCTGCGGTACGGATGCAAAGATACTTTGGTACGCGTAACCATGGATACGGCAATACGGGAATACGGGGATACAACTACAAATGGAGGGAGAGGGACAAGGACGAGATCAAGATTTGTTTCGTTTCCATTTCCGTGACCATTTGCCAGAATTCTCGCTGGTGTTTATCCACCTTCCTCCACCAGGCCTCATCTGCGGACCCTTCCGGGGGGGCTGGGCGTGTTTATCAGTCTGTACATTATTTGTACACACGATTGCCTTTCGCATATTAAAGACGAATTCATAATAAATACCTACGAATAAATATAATAAATATCTCGAGCGGCAATCAGATTTCGTTAGCTTGTTCCGACTTCCATATAGGGGAGACTGGGAGAGACACCCGTTATGCCCGCGTAAGATAGCTCTTTAAATGATGCTTCAGCTCGTAATTTCAAGAATTGCCCAACAGTTCCGAATTCGGAAATCCGTTCTGAGAAAACGAAAGCAGCTGAAACCTTGCGTTTGCGTATCGAAAGTTCTCTGGAACTAAATTGAGACCATTAAACAGCTCTTGTAACCATAGCAAGGGTTGGAAAACAAATTTTTTCTACCATTGCCGAGCACTGCATTCAAATGAGAACAGAACATTTATTCTGAGAAAACAAAAGGAGATTATTAAGCTTTTTATTGGAAAATCAAAATTTCACTAGAGCTCTTGCAATGCTTCCATCAATTTCACATCGCTACATCGAAATTATGAAAGACCTGCCCAACACTGCAATGTTTTCAATATAACAGGAGGTAATCAGCGGAAACCGAGGGAGTCACAAATTCATTAGGCTTAAATTGCATCCATAAAACCCCCCTCTTGACAGGTTTTGTCGATCGCTGAAGTCGAGCACATCGTACTCCAATTCCAATTCCCCCCAATACCCTGCATATGCCAGCGTTGCCCAACACTGCAAGCAATTCAGGGAACTGAGCGAGCGGTAATCAGCGACAGCAACGAGGTCATCGAAACCCAGTCGATTGTGTTTGTTGTGTGGTGTGGCTCCAGGAGGGCCACAAAATACTCAACGCACTTGAGTGCCCATTTACGCCTCGGCGGACAGACAAAGTCCAGGGAAACCCCGAGGCAAGGGCACGGGGCAAGAACACGGTGCTCAGTCCCATCCTTGTCAATAAGCAAATATGGTTATTATCATACTTCTATGCCACAGGCATACATGACATGTTGACAGGATACAATTGCGTTTCAGTTCTTGTTGCAGCTGTAGTGTTTACGGATTAAACCGCACACATCACGCAGAGCCGCCGCCAAAGGTGGCCTTTAAGGTACTTGCTATTCACGTCCATGCGACCGGCGATCAGGGTGTGTACTACACACTGTCTAGGACATCAAACGCATGGTCGCACCAGATCGGACATGCTCAGAGTATCCGGCATCTCCGCCCAGAAAAAGTGATTGGGATGGCAGCCGGGATTCTGGCCGATCTGCTCTCACTTGTTTGGGGACCCCTAGCCAAGATCGGGTAGCTGTTCAAGTTGTAAATGGTGTCCATTTGCGAACACCTGTTCTCGGCTCTTTTTGAAACGAATTCAGAATAGAGCTACTCCTAGTAACTTTCCTTAAACAGTTAAAAAAAAGTACTTCCCAATACTAAGTAGCGATAAGTATTATCAAATTTATCTAAGAACAGAGTCCTTCTTAATGTTTGGTGACGCTCTGTCATTTACATTTAGTTTTTTTGTTCAGCGACCCTCAAATATAGAAAATCCATACATATATGTATGTATATATATACATATATATATATACATACATTTTTATCTATAAGTATACTGGGGCCAATTCTTGGCGGACTTGTAGCCAACTTACTCGGATACTCTGGGGCCAGCCGTTCAATTACGAAAGTTTTCTGCCCTGCGAAGTTAATAGCATTTATCGCTCCCCATAAAACATATCCTGGCGGCGTGTCTGGATGCGGGTGAGAGGGTGTCTAGCGAAAGTTGTTGCAACAAGTTGAGCCTTTTTTTCCGCATTGCCAGTCGTCTCGCCTGTCGTTTCCGGTTGCCCAACCAACAACAAGACAACATTGACTTATTCCCCATACAAATTCGGCGTGTGTGCGTATTGGTGTGCGAGTAAATATCTATGTATATGTGTATGTAACTATGAAATATGTTGTTGGGGCTGTTTGTGCACCAGCTTGGGGCCTTCTTTGCTTAATAGTTGAGCAATTCTTGTAAGTACATCAGCTTCTGCGTTCTGCCCCGCTATGCGCCCACCCACGATGGCCGCACCACACGTACTCTAAGGAAATGCTGAGGCGAGAGCTGTTTCCTCTCTGGAATTCGATCGCCAAGCGGACCACTTAACCCGGGTAATCTGTGGAAATGCACTGCTAAAATTGCATTACAATTGGCCGGCTGATTTCTCCCCCACATCCGATTTTGCCATTAGATAATTAATAGCTGGCGTTCGTCGTATTAACCGCCTAATGCTCAACTAAATTTCCTACTGCAGAGGCATACCACTGCAAAGCACTGTCCAAACACCAATCGATGAGAGATCTTCCCTTTTTCTCGATTGGCGGCAAGTCCACATATAGGCATTGTCTGTACGATCCATAGCAACATATTTGAATACAGAACCTTGGTGAAAAAACAGAACGGTTTTGATAAGCACCAGAAGTGTAAATATGTATGTGCGAGAATGGAAAGGCCTGTTCAGATTATGCTGCCAGTGCATGGCTCTAGAAGGAATGGCATGGAAAGGCTTTTCTCAGAGTGGGGAAAAGAAAAAAAAGAAAAGCAGGGCGGTTCTTTCGCTCTGTCTCTCAGCCATTGGGTGGGCGTGCGGGTGGGTTGCTTACATTGCTCATACGTCGCAGAGCACTGGAAGGTAACCTACAACATCAGCAACAGGAGCAGCAAGAAAATCAAAATCATCCATCGCCCGCGGCCGGCCAGCATGAAAGTTGGGGGAAAGCCTGAAAGCACGAAAGCCCCAGCACGAGAAAATCCAGGGAAAACATGAAAAGTTTACCCAGAAACAGTCCCAGTCCAGGTCACAGAAACAGTCAGACCCCAAGGACAAGTATGCCCTCAATCTTCTTGTGATTTTACCTTCTTCAAATGCAAAAAATCTAATGAAATTTACACAATTTTTTCTTTTTTTTCTTTTTTTTTTTTACCACCGATTTTCACTTTGTGTTCAAGCTTTGAGTTGTGCCGTCGATCAATACGAGATTTGATGGTTGAAAAATTGATGGGGGACTCCATTCCCCATCCCACATGATCCATGCCCCATGCCCCATGCTCCATGCCCTGCGCTCTTCTTGTTTTTCCCACCTGCAAGGCTGAAACGATTGCAATGACAGATGCGGACTATTAAAGGTGAAAGCGTTAGTGAGGCGCACACACATACACACACCATCGGCAGTGCCTCATTCAAGACAAATTGTTGGTGTATGCGTGCAGTGAGCCATTTTATGTTAACAACTTTGTTGGCCCAAAGCGTTTCTCATCATCCGAAGCGGCAGAGGCAGCCGCAGCACCAGGATTCAGTGATACAGGGATACCGGGATACGGTGACGGGATACGGCTTCGGTGTGTGTTTCCTTTTGTCATCATTACGTTCATCATTAACAACTCGTCAGCGTGATGATGATGTTGATTATATTGAAGTGAGTGCCATATGTTATCCGCATACACACGGTAACACACATGTATCCAGAGAAAGACGCTGACAGAGAGAGCGAGAGAGAGAGTGGCACACAGAGATGGACACACAGTCAGAGAAAGAGACAGAGACCGAGAAAGAGACAGACATTTTGGTGGCAACAAATGGCACAAATCAGCAACCAGCAAACTGAAAGCTGGAAGCTGCCACAGGGAGCACGCAGCACGCAGCAGCAAGGTCGCAAGGGGCAGGCAGTACGCAACGCGGGGTGGCGCGGTGGCAACAACATCAAACGATGAAGGAAAAAACAAATCAGTTTTTTATTCAACGTTGGCCCCATAAAAAAAGGGAAAAAGCACTCACCAAAGGAGCGAAAGTTTATGAACCATAAAACAGAATGGAACGATGCATAGGCATGCGATTTTCCTTTTTTGCTCACCTGACGGATAGGGGCACCCCAACACCCACCAACCACTCGCCCCCTAGCACCTGTCTCACACCCGCTGGTAGGGTTCTTTGCATATCATTCATTGCTCTTTAAAATCCCGTTAGATTTTGTTTCTCTTGGTTTCTCTCTTCTATAAGGGATATGCATAGTCCTGAATTTATATACCTTGCATCGCTTTATTGTCTACGGGATACTCTGCTTCAAAAGGAACTCTTTAATATATGTATGTATGTTGCTTTCGAAAAGCTTTATTCATCGTTTGAATTACAGAAAATGGGCATCGACTGAGGGTGTCTACTCGAACTGAATTGAAGACTCCTAAACTGTGTTTTCAGAAAGAAAATGTCCTAAGGCTGGGTTTCCAGGGAAATACAAGTATCCATCCCCCATTTCGACGAATATTGACATTATTCTTCTATAATAAAATATTTACGAGTTTCCATGAAACATCAACAATTCCACAATATAAAGTCGCAAGATTAACCGCTTAAATAATCCCTCCTAAGCGATAATTGCGATTTCGTCTGAAGGATACCTCCCCCGTACTTCTATTTATTTGAATATCAGCGTGTATTAAAATACGTGTGCATGCTATGCAAAATAACATGCTATCAATTTTTATTTATTTTATACTCTCGCCCACTCCCAATCCCACTCCAACATCAACTTTCGCTCCCTCTTTCACATTTACATTCACTTTTACTTTCTCCGCTCTCGTCCTGTTTATCCCACTCCTCATTTCCCTTCCACTTTCTTTACAGCTGTCTCTTTTGTTTGCTCTTGTCTCAAGCTGAGAATATTTCGTGGCTCGTAAAATGTTGTATATAAAATGTAAACAAAAGCCGAAACGAGAACTGCTCTCCCTGTCGCTGCCCGTGTCCCTGCCCCTTTGACTCTCACTATCTCTTTCTCTCTCCCACTCTCTCTTTTCGCTCTCTTAGTACTCCGAATTATGGCCCGTTTCGTAACCAGAAAAAGCGCAAACGAGCTCCGTCTTCTCCTTCATCTTGTTTTGCTTTCTGCGGCTTCTGTCAGTTTTTTCGACAGCCATTTTGGGTATCCTTGTGTGTGTGTGTGTGTGTGTGTGTGTGTGTGTGTATATGTGTGTGCGAGAATGTGTATGAATATCGCCTATATGTGCGTGTGTGTGTGCGCCAAGGAGCCCTTTCAATGCTCAATGTTCACGCACTTGCAAGCATTAATTAAAAAGTTAAGGGTCAGACAGAGACAGGAATGGGGAGAGGGACAAGGAAAAAAGGCACGAAGAGAGCCAGACCATCTGCACGACTTGACCATCTTGTGCTATTTATACTCGTAGGAGACTCCGAAAGACCGAAAATAAATAATTTTAGCTTTTAGGAAAATCTCTTCTTTTTTTCACTCTAATTTGTAGACTTCGTTCCAATGGGCTAAAATAAAAAGCCCGGATCATTTCAAATAATCCTCCACTCAATACCCAAACATTGCTCCAGTAAGAATCCTGGATCTGCCAGGATCTACAGCATATCTTGAGAACTTTTTATAAGTGTAATCAACGGCTTGTTGCTGCTGCTTAATCTTTTCGGGTCCTGTTTTCTACTGGGTTTTGTGCGTCTGCTATTTGCTCCTGCTGTTGTTGTTGTTTATTATGGGAAATAGTTGACTTGCTATTTATCAGAGGTCCCTCCACACCCGCCGAAAAAAAAGCGCAGGACAAGCATGCGGGTCCGGGAGATGCTCGACCGGAGTTAGGGAAGCAAAGCCCTTGTGGGTCATGGAAACTGTGCGTAACTATAATTAATTTCATTTTAGACTTGTTGGCAAATAAACGAGCAAACGAAGCGGTTCGTTCCGGGTTGTGGGGGGCTGGGGCTGGGGCTGGGGTTGTTTCTTATACCTTCCCCAGGAAACCCAACCAGAACACGGCATCATCGACAGCCCAAAACCCAAAGACCACTTCCCAGCAGGCACCTTCTGCAACACAGGACTACCAGAACCAGCTTTGAGAACTATTTTTGACATCGTTCTTGCTGTTGGCTTTGCACTTTGCCAGCACTTGGCTGCCCTGCTCTCGACGCCCCCAGGACCATGTACTCTTTTCCAACCATGTCCTTGTGCTTTGGAAACTGTTGCTCATGCTGCGGGGACTCCATTTTGAGTCGAGACTTCAGGTCTTTGAAGAGGCAGCAGCGACTGGGACGAAGTTTCGAAGTGGGACTGGGATTGGGGTACGGATACGGTACCCAGAACCCTTATCAAAAATTCAACAAAATGATTTTATATCCCAGAAATTATTGATTCATCTTGAATGCTGAATCATTTGCTGCCCCATTCTCCGGAAAAAAGTTATCCCTCCGCTTAATCGCCTGGAACTCATTAACTTTCAGTTCGCGGTAAATATTTTATTTAATTTTGTTGTGCAATGTTTGCGAGACTTAGGCTCTCTTTCGAAATTTATTTCAAGGCAACGACTCAGAGATTTTAGCTTGCTGCTTATTAAGAACTTTTTATGCTCGACTCGAATTGCTTTAATTTCGGGCAAGAACTTTCGAATTTGTCAGCCGACGCTCTACAGGCTATTCTAATAATATTTTTTCAGTTTGGATGGAGTCATTTGAAGACTTATACGGCGTTTTCAAAGTCGTGTTAGTCATCATATCAAATGGGAAATCAATAAAATAGACTATGTCTAAACTAGACTACTTGTCTCATGGAATAAATAAGGAATAAAGAAGTCTGCCATCCAAGTCTGCCATCCGATAAGTTTTTATTTTTAGTTATTTTGTTTTTAGAACTGAGGGTTAAGTATCTGAAATATCTGAGGGAATGAATCCAGCCCAACGGGATGAAGTAGTTAAGCATCTGGCATTCTTAAACAAAAACAACACTGAAGTTCTCTCAAAGCTCCTTGGCCAGGGCCCGGGCCTCCGCAGCAACGACAACCCTTGCCACTGATTCCTAATGCGCGCTCGGTTGTCATGGTGGGACACATTTAGCAGAACAAATCCAAAGCCCATCCCACTTTCCCCTGCTAATCACGTTAAATCTACTTAAATTGTTACTTAGCAAAACACTCTATAGATCGGAACATAAATAAATGAAAACAAACGATATCTTACTTTCTCAAAGAAATTCGAAGAATGCTTCACAATTTGATATCACAATTTCCTCCAAACTTGTTCAACATAAAGACTGAAGACAGGCCTTTCTACGGCCTTTACATACTCGTTCGTAGCTCTAACGAGCGAGGAGGTTATGATCCGCGGCAAGGGTTGCGGCTCTACTTTTATACCCGGTCAGTTCATAAACGAATCAATAATTCATGTTACTTATAAAAAAATGTTTACGTAAATATACGTAAGCGCCGGAATTGATACCAGAGCCGATGCCGCAGGGAGATGGGAAAAACATAGAGAGAGAGAGAGAGAGAGGACCCACGACCGCGAGATATTTTCTAATGTTAATTCTTGCACTTCGTTTATCCTTTTTACATCTAATGATCTACTTTATTACAATTTTTAAATATTTTATCTGTTTCCATTTTGCTCTTCAGTTTTTTTATTCTGTCTCTCTCTTACTTACAGCCTACACCAGGGGGCCCATTGCGCATTGGGGCTATTGTTGCTGATTGAGAATTTATGTATTTACTTAACCATCCACCACAAAACTAATATATTTTCGAGTACCGGACATAAAAATTATTATTATTCATTATAAAAAAATTATTATTATTCATTACTCCTAATGAACCAACTTGGGTTAAGTTCTACATATTTAAGTTTTCGAAAGAGCTAGCTAAGGACACGGAATGCAACAGTTGGAGAGCAGCTCTTAGTTGGTAGGGCCGCAAGTCATCCCGAGCAGATTCCATCAAATATGCATGGCCCATCATTATCATCATCCTCCAGTGCCGCGCTGTGCTGTGCTGTGCTGTCCATTTGAATTATGCATGCATGGACAGCAGAATCGGACGAAAAAGTTGTGGAGACTACGGATGGGTGCGGATATGGGTCTGGGACAAGGTATCGTTTTCATCGGCAAGGAAATTAGATTTCCCCTACAACAATGCCAGTGGGTTCTGCTCTCTCTCTCCTCCTTTGCTATCCTATCCTATGTGTGAGAGGGTGTGCGTCTGTACCTGTGTGTGTATGCTGAGCCAGTTGGACAAAACGGCTTAAGTGTTTTGCCAGCCACCTTTTTACTCGATTTGCATAATGGTCGCGGTGGCTCTCCGCTGAAAAGTATGCTACAACTTTTATCAACCGCCGCACTATAGGGACATTGACCACTTTTTCTGGCCAAAACCTATTTTCCAAAAGTCGTTAAAATGAAATATTTTAACGGATATATATCGGAATAACATTGGTCTTCAATGTTATCGAAATTTTAACAGAGCGAACCACTGGTAAGTTAACAGCAGTCAAAGAGTAATTTTTCTCTAAGCTTAAAGTTTAAAAAAAGTTTTTAATTGACCAATTTTAGTGCGGTTTTTACAATGGATTAAAATCTAAGAAGTTTTAATGTATTCTTTTGTTTTTAAACTGTACAAATTCTCCTTATATTTCGTGTAATTTTGAATAGTTTCATCGGTATCATTTCGTGACAAAAATTAGTCCTTAAAAAGGCCGACAAAATGAGTGAAACCTATTCCCCCCATACGATTTAATACATATTGTAAAGAATTCAATTTTTTTTCAAATGTACATATATCATATTAATGTGCACTTTCTCTTAAATTTGATATTTTCGGACTTAACCTAAAGGCAAAGCAAAGGCGTGTGAGAGAGAGCGAGAGGGAACGATGACTTTCGAAATGGTTTTCTTCATTGTGGCTATATTAATAATCCGATCTGATCCAGATTCAACACTCTGATAGAAATGGTCTTTCTCTATGATTCTGCGCTTTTAGTTTTCTCGTATCTTCAGCATTGTGTACGCCACAGACTTTCGTTTTTTGTGCGGGCGGAAAGGGGCGGGGCGAAATTTTGAAATACACTTGGAGTAGTGTGATAACATAAAAGACTGGATACAAAACTTGGTTGCTCTAGCTTTAATAGTCTCTGAGATATAGGCGCTAATGAAGACGGACAGACGGACGGACGGACGGACAGACGGACAGACAGACATGGCTATGTGGACTCGGCTATTGATGCTGATCAAGAATATATATACTTTATGGGGTCGGAAACGCTTCCTTCTGGGCGTTACACACAACCGTTATCCCCACAAATCTAATATACCCCTTACTCTTCGAGTACCGGATATAAAAATATTGCTTCGTTTGGAAGTTATTAATTAATGCCACAAAAAGTGGTACAATTTCCCATAGTGCGCCGCCGGAACGACACTTTCTGCTGCGGAAATGATGCTCATTGTATGTCTGTTTGTATGTGTGTATAAACAGATAGACATAGAGACAGTTAATTTCCGATCTCCTAAAGCGCGTTCGAATAGTCGCAGATGACGTGTGTGTGTCGCCTCTGGAGAATGAACTTTAATTATTTATTTATTCAAATGCTTGGTCTGGCTTCTAAGCCGGCGACCTTTCTGGAAGAGCACGGAAGGCACCGCCGTCAGAAGGAAAAAGTCAAAAGAAAAGCCCTAAAGAAAAGGGGCACAGATAAAGGAAAAATTCTTGCCAACATTTTTTCTCTTTTCTCTATCACCTTAAACGGCGGGCATGCGGAGCTCTAGACACAGAAATAGAAAGTGACACGCGCAAATTACTTAATCCGACTTTCCGAGTACTTTGGTCTGACACAGACACAGAGAACTGGGCATAGAGAGGAAAAAGTAGAGGAAACCTGTGGCAAAGAGGCAGTTAAAGTGGGGCAGAGAGGCACCAGAGCCGGGAAACGAGAAACCTTCGTCTGGGGTAAATGCCGGCACGTACTTTCTGGTCCTTTGATCTAATTTACCAAGCATTTTCAGGTATTCCAACTTTGAATGCCAAAACGAAACCCAAGATGACAACAACAACAGCAGGACAAATTTCCGAAACAAAATTAAGGAAACGTAAACGAAAATGAAAATGGTGATGTTAAATGAAAATAGCCCCAAGAGCCGTCCAGCCAGCGTCAGCCCGTCTGTCTGTGCGTCTGCGTGTCTGTTTGTCTCCACTGTGCCTTGGCAGTTAATCAATGAATAGCCGCACCCACAGCTGCCTCAGCAACCGATTCCTGCCACAGAGTAGACCATCCCCATCAGCAGCCGAACTGTGGCACGACAATTACATCAAAAGGAAACTGTTGGCCAACAGCCCACGTAATATTTCAACGGGGCTGGAGACAGACCCTCTAAAATTAACTAAATAGCAGACCAGCACACCACCACCGACAAAACCACCAGGCCCATTCACAACATGAAAAGTCACTTAATAGTACAAGGACGACGACTGGAGACATCAGGAGAGCCCCAAGGATGGTCTCAAGGATATCCCGGAATACACTAGAGCAAGAGAGGAGTCCCTGGTGTCCGGCAGGTGCCAACTGGCCAAAATGTTCATCTGCTTCTGCTTCGCTTTTTTATCATAACGAATTGCATTTTATTGCTCAGCAGCAGAACTAGACTGGAACCCAGACCAGAACCACAACTGCCCCAACCTATACCAGGCAACGCAAACGTAAAATGTTGAGCATTTAACTAAATTGTTTTATTTTGCGGTGGAACAAAGTCGAACTGACGGAGAAAAAGAAAGAAACAATATCTTTTCAAGTGAGGTGGCACCTCGGGTGCCCTGTGGCTTTGTGGGAGGGAAAGCAAAATGAGAGTGAAATGAGTTCTTAAAGATAATGCAGATTAATGGAGCTGATAGATTTGTTGAATACAATTTGATTATATTCATATTGAAACATAGGCTAAGAAGCTGGTAGTTGTCATGGCTACCGGAATAGTGGATTAAGTTCTCAACTCCCTTAGATTCTGAAGTACATATGTACTATGCATATTTCGCGAAATAGTTTCGTGACATTTCAGTTGTGGCTTTGAGTCGGGAAATTTTAATTTCTTTAGGCAAAGACTAAGGGATACCGTTCCGTGTTATTAATCCGGCTTAACTAATTATAAATGAAATCAAGAAAATTAATCCCTTCAACTGCAACTTCCCAAGTTCTAAACTTCTGGAATAAGTAGTGGGACTTTTATATATATATAAATATATATATATTGTATATTGTTGCTATTCGTTCATAACATTTAAGTACCCTTTCAAATCTCTGCCAATGCAATGCTGAGCAGCTTGGCAGCAATGGTGGCAGCTTTCCAAATTTCAGAAACATTCGCATTGGATTGAATCTCCTTAGATTCTGGAGATTCTGTAAGATGATGATAGGCATCGATTTATGGGCTCTATCGATTCCGGTGTTGGGCAACACATTGTGTGGAAAGAGGCAAAAGCAAAAGCTCTCTTTTTAGCCTTCCTCTTGGGTTTTGCTGAGTAAATGGATCCCCACGTAGACGCTGTTGCTTCTGTTTGGATTCTGCTACTGTGACCCTGGCATGGCCCAGCACTCTGTGCCCGTCCATGTCCATGTGCAGCTGCCCCAGCTTATCCGCAGACCGGACGGAAAACACAGACTAGAAGAAGTAAAGAGGGCGACGGAGAGCAGAACAAAGCTGGAATAGAAAAGTGGGAAAATTGAGTTGAAAATTGTTCATGGCACACACTTCACAGGCAACGCAAATTGACAGCTGTCAATCAACTGTTCGCCCACTGGAGCTCAACCGAACCGAGTCGGGCCAAGGTGCCCCACGATGATGATGATGATGATTATCATGTTTATGATGCTCATGATGATGGTCATGGCGATGGCGACTCCAGGTGCTGGGATGCACTTGAAATTGATTAAGCGGCTGCTGAACTTCCTTCAAGCTAGAAAATCGGACTGCACTGGCTGCCCTCAAAAAAAAAGTGGGGAAAATTATTTCAGTTTTAGTAGTCATTTCCGACTACGAGATACGCTATACTCAAGGTATACTCAGTCCAAAGAGTCAGTCATAGCAGCTATCCCACAGAAGAGCATCCAAAATAATAAATATATGTATTGCAAAGGTAAACCCATTATTATTCTGTGTATTACGTACATGTTCACAAAGTCAGCATACCCTTGAATCCCACTGGTACGCGATAGGAAAAAAGAAGGAAAAGGATGGAAGGGCAAACTTTGGTGCTTGGAACTACTTTGGCAAAGTATTTCATTGACGGAAAAAGCAGGGCGAGAACTTCTTGTAACCCATTCCACTTTGAGCAACTTTCGCAGAACTCTGGCACCCACTTGACAACTTCCGGCCGTGTCTATGTCCGTAAAAACACGCTTCCAGCTGCGAAAGAGAGAGAGAGAGAGACGGCCCGGCACTCTCTGCCGGTTATTAAGTTTATGGCCATTAACTTGCGGCCAAATAAAGTTGATGCTTCGTTTTGATTGACTTCGCTGGGTACGACCTTCACCTCAGCTGGCCCAGCCGCAATCCATATATGATTAGCCTTGGACTCTGTTTCAGCCCGAATCAATCTTGCATGCATCCATCTACATATGCTGGCTGGTTTTCGTCCCTCCTTGCAATAAGATGAGGCAGGAAAGGAGCGGGGGAAAATGCATTGAGAAGACAGCCCCCCTCCTTCCACCACCCAACTGATATTCTTAATTTCAAAATATTACCCCTAATTTTTAGCATGCATACGTACATATACTTTATTACTGCTTGTAATATGAATACCTACATATGTATGTAGTATTATTTATATATTACATACACGTACATATGTTAAAACATATATAAAAAAAAACTTGTGTATGTATAGTAGGAAAATAATAAAGCTTACCATAATTAGCCTTCCCCACATTCAACCACCTAGACAACGAAGAGGTAACCTATATTATACACCAACATACCTTGTATAGAGAATCTTTCCAATATTAATCCCATTAATGTTTTTTTAAATATCAAAACAAATATTCTTTTCTTCAATTTTTTTCAGTGTATCTCTGTGTCTCTGTGTGTAGCAAAACCAACAAACTCCCTTCCCTGCCCCACTAATAACCAATAACCAATTAACAATCCGATCAGCCAATCAACTTACAATCAAAATACAGCAAACAATACAGTTCAATCCAGTTAAATATCGTTAAATATCGTTAAATACAGTTAAATACCGTTCAATACAGTAATTTTAGTCACAGCACTTCTGGCTATCCAAAACCACAAAAAGAAACCCCATTCCGAAGAAAAATTAACTTTTCAAATGAAAATCCAAGCATCTAAGTTGCAGCATTGCAAAGCGTATGGAGCAAATGTACAGTGAGATACAGTGAGATACATACATACATATGTACATATATTGAGAGATATATGTAATTTATTGACCAAACCAAAAGCAACGGAAAAAGCAAAAGCAAAATCTTCTAGATATTGGTGTAACCGATTGAACATCAGACACACAAAAAACAAAACCATCGAAAACGGATCAAACACGCAGCTGAAAGACGAGAAGGATTAACAACCCAAGGATATCGTTGACTAGCAAAGGATCTGCGGGTGCAGACACATAACGCCATGCGCCATGTCAAAACTTCGGCATTACAGGTCCATGGATCAGCCCAGCAGCAGCGGCTGCGTGGCCATCCGCAAGAAGTTAGCAACATTCATCTCAATATCCTTCCTAAGACATCCAAAACAGAAGCAAATCAGATTAAATTTTCATGCTTTCCTCATCTACCGCTACTGCTCTTCTAAGCACTTCTATAATTTCCTGCTTTGGCTAGAACTTTTCACCTCTTCCACTATGCTATAACACTCTATATCTCACACTCAACTACACCACACTACAAGCTTTGAGCTTTCTTCGAAACTACTCCTACGCATGTCCCACACAGCTTTTCCTTTTCCTGCATGTTACTTTGTAAATAAAGATACCAGAGTATAAAGCTTACAGCTATGAGCTTTCAGCGTACAGCGTACAACCTTCAAATTGAGCTTTGAGCCTTCAACCTTGAGCGCAGAGCTTGGAGCTAGAGCATATTTATAGCTGAAGCTCTCAATTAAACAGCTTTCAGCTGTTGCTTCTGATGCAGCAGCACCAGTCTATTCGCATCCCCCGTCCACAAAAACATCACATCTTTTTGCATGGCTGCCGCCTCTCCAATCTATAGCCAAGGAGATCTGCACCTATATACCTATATACTATCTGTCAATAGATACTCGTATACCAACATGTGTGTGTTCCGCGCTGAGAGTGTGCTCGTCTCGTTGCAGGACTATGACAGCAGTATGCTTTGTGTGCAACCTGCCCATCATGTCGCACCAGGTGGGTCTGGTGTGGTCAGGTGGGAACGGCTGGGACGACCTCGTCCGCGAACAGGTGAGTAGACTCTGTCCAGGATAGCCATCAAATTAATGCTTGTTTGCTGCTCTGATCCGTTAGCTGGAGGAGTCAACGATCCGCCAGAGATTAGGCGGACGTCGCGATTCCGCCGCTCAAATCACTACTCCACCGAGCACCTCCCCTCCGCCAGGACTTCAACGGCGGAGGCGCAGCTCTTTGGCCCAGCTTACTGACATTCTGCGGGAGTGGAGCGGCGGCACCAAGCAACAGACCCAACAGCAGCAGCAACAGGCCCAGCAGCAAGCTCGCAACAAAGGCCAACTGAATCGGCGCGAAACACTAGCCGATCTCGCCCGGAGCTTGCCCTGGCGAACGTCGACCACCGATGCGAGCACTGGTGCTGGTGGTGCTGGGGCTGGCTGCAGTTCGAGTGGAGGCAATATCACATACATTGCCCCGCGCAAGCGGCGAGAGTCGAGCGCCGATTCCGGCATACGGAGCATCAGATCCCGACGCGAATCGAACACGGCAGAGTTCGTGAAGCACTGGAACAGGCGCGAGAGCACCGCAGTTGAGGAACAGCCCCCGAGTCACATTTCTGTGAATGTTGTCGTCGTCGAAACTACTAAAAGCGTGAGTTTCTAGAAGTGATCCGAGCCTTTGACCTTTCTGTACTCCTGCAGGGCAGCTGCAATATATATAGTGTATGAGTATGCCTTGTAGGAAACCCTTCCCTTTGCTTTCACAGATTTTAGTAAAGTTTCATTTCCTTGATCGATTCATCACTCCTAGAGAAAAGCTATCGAAACACACACACTAATGACCAGTCACATAGAATGGTGTCGTTCCATCTTGTTTTGATCGCGGTTTCATATAGTCTTTCTCTGCATCACTTGATCAATGCCACCGTTTGAGGTGACTGTACTCCGCTACCGATGGGATAAACAGTCAGGGAAAATATCATTTCTTTCCTATATTTAGTACATTGGAAATGCTCTGAAGGCAGCCGTAGGCTGATGTTTCTTCAACATTTATTTATTTTTACATGATAATGATATTTTCTCAGACATTCACAGAACTGCAGGAGTTCCTAGTCCTTTCACTCTACCAATTGACCTTTGACCTTAACCCCAGCATGCAACTCTTCTCTCTCTCCCCACCGCCTTCCTCTTCTGCCTGGGAACGCAGGCCTCGCGCCGCGGATCCGGGGAGAGCTACCTGTCGAGCAGCCGGCGGGACAGCAATGTTGCCGGCCGCGTGACAACGCCGCCACCGCCACCCAAGAATCAGATGGCCAAGAAGCGGGACTCCCTTGCCGCCCCGGAGTTCCCCAACTTCCGGCAGGAGCAGCGCCCCTCCACAAGCTCCGCCGGCTCCTGCCAATCCGACTCCGTGCCACTAATCCAGTACCATCAGCAGGTCGACTCCGCATGCCAGGCCCTGCCGCCGCCAACCATCATCACCAGCTCGGTGACGCCGCCGGCCACCAGCCCAACGGCCCCTAAGGGTCGGCGTGACTCCACAACGCAATGCGGCCGCGTCAATCGGCGCGACTCCAAAGCTGGCCACAGTCCGGAGCGGGCACCGCGCATGAACCGTCTCCAGCGTCAAGCCACGGCCTTTGACGAGAGCGTTCTGCCCGGCGGCAGCCGACGTGGCTCCCAGCCGGCCCTCAGTCCGGATCCCCCCGAAGATTGTGAACGCCGGGCCTCGCGCCGCGATTCCCTTTCACCGGATAGCGCCTCGCGCGGAGGGCGGCGCGACTCGCGCACCCATCTCTCACCAGATCGAACCCACGAACGTGACGGCAGCCCCCGGCGCCACACACTCCGCCGCCAGAGCAGCTCGGCGGCCCGCCACTCTCCCGATTCTAACAGTTGCGGCTCCTCGAGGGATCCCAGTCCCTGTTCAAGGCCACCGCCTCTGCCGACTGTTGAACAAAACCAGAGACCTGCCATCAGGCGCCAATCCACCACAGAGGAGATCCTTATTGCGCGTGGCTTCCGGCGCCAGTCCACCACGGAGGAGATGATCCGTTGCCGCAACTTCCGGCGCCAGAGCTCCCAAAGCGACGATGTCTGTCGGTTGGTATACGTATCAGTCGGTCCCCAAGGATCGGCAAGCATTCATTGAGCTATTTTTGAGCATCTCTCTCTAATCTTTTTATAGCTACCGCGGACGTCGCGATTCATCGGCCCAGATCATTGACGGCACCATCGGCACCATGACCGTGGAGACAACCAGCACTTTCTTCGATTCCAGTACTCAGACAGGTATGTTCTTGCAAAGGTTTTCCGTCAGTAGATATTTCCTTTATCATTATCGATTATCCATTGCATTCGAAAGTGCCGCGCTTGTAAAAAAGCTGCAGTCCTGCCAGCTGGTGGATTAACTGTTGCCAAAAGCTCAACTTTAAAAAAGCTTTGGTGTCAGCTTCCAGCAGCTGGCGGGGCAGCCCCAACAGCTGAGTGTCGCGCGGGGCTGCCAATCTGTGTGTGAATCATTTCGAGGGTAAAGACGGAGAGAAAGAGAACGGCGGGGAGATTCCCTGTCGCCATGTCAATGGCAGCGCCTGGTCTTCCGTCTGACATCAGTTGCTGTTGAAGACGCAGACGTGCCACAAGCACCAGGCATAGTCCGCACCCGATTCCTCGTTCGAGTTCGAGTCGGAGTCCGAGCCGGCATCCAGACCCCAGAGCGTGTCCCGTGTTCGCCATCGTAAACTGTAAATACAAATAAAAAGTTTGTTGTCGATGCTCCCCACCCCTCTTCGTCCACCGCTCTCTGGCCGTCTCTCCACCCTCAAGCGCCCAGCCGCCCAGCCTTACTACCGCCGACGTTCGCGCTCTTATCGCCCGGTCCGTGCGCATAAGTGTGCGATTCTCTGTGTCACTGTGTGCCTGCGTGCGTGTGTGTGCAGAATATACAATATATTTTTCCCATTTTTTTCGGTGTGCGAACATTTTGTTGTGGATTTTGTTTGAATTTTTGCTGTGGGTGGCAGTGAGCCTTTGAGTGCAGTTTCGGCGACAAACAGCAGCGACGTGGCCCAGTACGTTGACGTTGGCAGCGACGGCGTTGCGTCGCTGCGCAGCGGCCGTCGCCAGCCGTCGAGCAGCAGTGCCAGCAGCAGCAGCAAATGTAGTCGCAGCGGTCTGTATAAATCTTAATATCATCATACATGAAGAACATACAAACATATGTACAAACATATGTACATAGTATTCAGATCTATGACATACATCTATGTACATCTCTTTGATGCAAAGAGTGGGTTTCCTAAAGTCCCACTTTCGCACACCATTCCAGAACTTTAATGAATGGAAGTGCAATTCCTCCTATCTGTGTGCCAGTCTCTTTCTGAATGAGTGCTGCCTTTTATTCCTCTCACTCACTCTCTATCTCTCCCTCCTTCTCTCTCTCTCTCTCTCTCCCTCTCTCTCTCTCTCTCTCTCCCTCTCTCTCTCTCTCTCCTTCTCTCTCAGTCCGTCTCTGTTATAAATGAACTGCGAATGGAGTTTTGTATGACAGCCAACAATGACAGCCCACACACAGTACCGAGACCCAGACCGAGACCCACACCGAGACCCAGACCCAGACTCAGACCCAGACCGAGACCAAGATATCGATATGGATGGTGCAACAAGTATCCTTTTCGCGGCCAAGTTGCTCAAATAGACATGGGTAAAAGGAACATATTGATTGAACCTGTTGCCAGACCAGAGCCTAATCAGTGCCCCATTTTCCTCTGGAAATCGGAGGAAAAACCCCAGCAGAAACACTAGCAAAGTAAGGTTAGGGCTAATTTGGAATGGATGGCACAGTGCAACAGCAGTGGGCCGGTCAATTAGGCACAATTGGTGTCCTTGCAAAGGATTTGCCGCTGTCTGGACCATCCAGCTAATTGATACTGAATGGAAGCCCTGTGGGGAGGACAGAGAAGATGAAGAACACTTGCAGCACTTGCCCCAATCCGAGCAAGTAGAGAGCAGATTTTCCTGCGTCTCGAATTCCCCAATCAGCTTTGGGACAAAGATGGTTTTGTTTATAAACTTTAAGACAGTCCAGCACCATTAAGTTACTGGAAAGGAAAGAAAATGTTCTAAGCATGTTGGTATAAAATGACTGTTGAAAAAGTCAGGGTGGGGTGATTGGATAGGCGAGATATTAACGTTAACGAAAAGAAATAAATAAATCCTTTTATCCTTCTTCCGAAGTGATTAATTTGATTGAATGGGTTATGGAAAGTCCAGAATGTACTATGTTTCCACTTAATTAAAGATGTTATGAGATGGTGGAATATATGAGAAAGATCAAAAAGTTCTTTATATTAAAGTCGCAAATTTAATTCCAGATGAAATAGTTCAGGCATATATGAGGTAAGGTGGCAACAACTATCTGTTCATCAAACGCTTGTTTTCTGAGTTTAAGATCCATCAGCCTTCAATGGGAAAGTGCTCCTGCTCAGCTGCCTTCAAGAACCCTTTTGCTTTAACTCATTCAACGAGTAACACCAAAAGTGTATTCCCAAGTCAAAGCTCTCCATTCGAAGATGGATTACTCTGACTAATTCGAAAAAACAATCCATTAGTCTACGAAAATACGAATACCAAGGACGAAACGAAGGAACCCTGACAGCAATCACCAATTTGCAGTCCATGGGCCAGTTAGTATCTTAACCGCTATCGATTATATTCCTTTTTATACCCGGTACTCAAAGAGTATAGGGGTATATTAGATTTGTGGTGATAACGGATGTGTGTAACGCCCAGAAGGAAGCGTTTCCGACCCCATAAAGTATATATATTCTTGATCAGCATCAATAGCCGAGTCGATATAGCCATGTCTGTCTGTCTGTCTGTCTGTCTGTCCGTCTGTCCCTCTGTCCGTCCGTCCGTCTTCATTAGCGCCTATATCTCAGAGACTATTAAAGCTATAGCAACCAAGTTTTGTATCCAGTCTCCTGTGTTATCAAAAATCGTTCGATTCTCTTTGTAGCAATCAGACGTGTTTTTATTTTGCGCTCCGCTTACTCTCTACCTATTTTGCTTAAACAGCCGGTGTTTTATGAAAATAACCCCTAAAAAATTCATAAATTAACAACCTACTATATCATCTATTTCTTGATCGCGAGTGCATTACTGTTTACTGTGAAAAACATAATTTAAATTATTATTTTTGCATCGCCTAACATTGTGTTTTTGTTTGTGCTTTTCGTAAGTACACACAGTATCATATTTAGCCGCTCTCACCTATTAGTTTTGCTGATTTATCACTCTCTCCCTATTACCCACACTTAAATAACTGTTCTTCCTCTCTCGCTCTCGATATTTTCTGTTCAGTAGCGCTCTCTCTCACTCAATTGTAGCTGCTGTAACCGCTCTCATTCTTACTTATTCCTTTCTTGGCGTTTTTCTGGCACACTGGTCTGATATCAGTTTTTTTTTTAAAGAAAAAATAATAAAATAATTTTTACATTTTAAAATGGAATTCTCTGTGGTCTGTGCTAAAAAAACCTGCAAGAAGCAGATCACCCATGACCAGCCGAGTATCCCCTGCTGGCTCTGCGATAGCGTAGTGCTAAATGCGCCGGGTTTTCCGGTCTCGTGGGTGATGCCATCTCAAAAAGGAATGGCCTGCATTACAGCTGTGAGGCATGCCGTCCGGTTGAGAAGGAGATGGCAGCGTTTATGAGGCAGACCCGGAAGGGCTTTAGGGAGCTGACCGTGGGCTTCAAAGAGCAATACGATCGGCTCCTAGCCATGGAGTCTCAGTTTAGTGGTTTCAAACTACTGACTGAGTCTCCTAGGCGCAAAAAGGTCACTCCGCGGGATCTGCATGTGCCAACTGCCCCTCGGCCGGCCGATGCTGACAAGCTGACTCCGACCACTCCAATAGTGCAGCAGTTGATTTCGTTCGCTACTCCGAAGGCAACGACAGCTGCTGGCGATGAAAATTCGGTAGCCGAATTGATCGCGTCGGAGGGCATGCAGCCAAAATCGTCTGTAGCTTCTGTGTCCGTAATGTCCGCTAACTCATTAGCTGTCCCCTCAATTCCGACCCCACCAGTCAATATACGTCCCGGACCACCGCGTATTACCATCACAGGTGATAGGCCTGTGGTGCCAAGATTGATCGGGATCCCACCAAAAAGACAAGTTTTTGTCTCACGGCTTGCCCCTGACTCCACAATTAAAGATGTGACGGCTTATATTCAAAGCCGCATACAAGCCGTTGATTTCAAGGTGGAAAAGTTCAACTTTTCTTATGCCAGGGAGATAGCTTCTTTTAAAATAAGTGTCTCCCAAACTCATTTTAACACCATCTGTTCTGCCAAATTTTGGCCGGAGCATTTGGTGGTGAAGGAGTTTAAGGCAAAGAAGAAGACTAGGCCCCCAATAACTCTGCCAACTAATCAGACCAGTGCTCCTTTGTCATCTTCCCGCTCTACCTCCACCCGTCCAAAAAACTAACAAACTCTCTTTTAGTGACCTATCAGAATGTTCGAGGCTTGCGTAGTAAGCTCAGCATTATTTTCCAGGATAGTGTCGCATTTGCATCCCACGTTATTGTGTTTACCGAGACCTGGCTAAAGCCGGACATTCTTAGTTCCGAAGTTTTGGCAGGTCGGTACACAACTTATAGAAAGGATCGTTCGTCTCGACGTGCAGGAGGGGTTCTGATTGCTGTGGACTCAAACTTCACGTCGGAACTTTTCACATTTGTGCAGTGATGTTACGACAGGCACAAACATTTTCTATGATGCACTGGACTCACTTTTTGTCTCTTGTGTCCCACTTTCCTGTCCGATTAGATCAAGAAAACCCCCTTGGTTTACCAAGGAGCTATCCCATCTAAAAAACTTAAAATCAAGACTTCATAAAAAATTTCAAGAAGTTGGCTCTCCTTCTTCTCTCTCTCATTATGTAATAGCTCGGTCAAACTTTTCAGTTCTTAACGCTCAATGCTATCAGAATTACCTATCGCGATGCAGGATACGTTTCTACAGTTCTACAGCTTCGTAAACAAAAGCGTAGAACGTCCGCACACCCATCCTCGCTATCCTTCCTTAATACGTCGGCAGATAATGATCAGGCAATTGCCGATCTCTTTGCCCGTTTTTTCCAAACTACCTATTCGCAGGACGTTTACTCCGGTCAGCCGTATCCATACGGTTTACAGAGGTCGAACGGCATTTTCAGTCCTTTGCTAAATGAAATCTCGTTGCTTCATGATCTACGAACAGTAAAGCCGGTGTTCTCACCGGGTCCGGATGGAGTTCCCGGCTGTGTACTCAGGTATTGTGCCGAGTCTCTGTGTGGGCCGTTGCTTAAACTATTCAACCTATTCATAAATTCTTCATGCATTTTAAGGGGGTCGGAAACGCTTCCTTCTGGGCGTTACACATAACCGTTATCCCCACAAATCTAATATACCCCTTACTCTTCGAGTACCGGGTATAAAAATTTGACTTCATTTGAAAAATTATTTAATTGCATAAGTCGTAAGCTCATAGATGTATGTATGTATATACTGACTGAGTACCGGGTATAAAGTAGAGCCGCGGCCTTTGCCGCGGCTCACAACGTTTCCCCGTCAATTAGAATTGAATTTGTACGATACACAAACAAACCGAAAGGGGGGAAGTGTTGCGGGCGTCGGGTCGTCGCGGTGGGGGCTATTTAGGCACGAAACTACCTTTTATTTATGGCCAAACAGTAAATTGTTTTCCAAAAATGGGACACTTCTATTACGACATATTGTATTCACTGAGAGGGATGACGATAGTGTCGACCACAGCAGTAATTCAAAACCAAATATTACGTTTGGCTATTGTAAATTAAATGAATCTATCTTCTCAGCCCAATGCTTATGCAAAAGTACTAATGACTATGCCACTTCCTCCGAGACACAATGAGATAATTTTATGTCTAGTATATTCGTATTATTGTGTTGGATAATTATGAAAAGGTTTCCTCAGAATAGCCAAATATTCTCTTGTCGAAATCGGACTGGTATTTTATGAATTCGTGAACTGATCCAGCAATCAAATATTCTATGCCAATTCTATCTGTTGACTATGCCGACTCTACTCCTTCTACTGCACTATTAATGCCTGATGAAATAATGCATTAGAACGCTTAGAACATGATTCTGCTTATTTTCATAATCACGAAACTAAACTTCAGTCTCGTTTTCCGTACTATTTCACTGTTGATCCGTTGACACAACCCAAGTCCTAATTCGACTCCAGGAGCCGGTTCTTTTTAAGGTCGAAGTCATGTTTGTGTAAGCAACTCATACCCTTATACTTTCTTTCGTCTAATTGATTGGCTCTTGCTTGATTGATTCATCTAGTCATATTTGGACAGGTCCAATTTTACTTTAGCGGAAAACCAAAAAAAAATATATTTTTTTGTGGAGTTGATTCGATTGATTCATTGAGTGATTGATTGATGAGTGAATCAACTGATGGATGGAGTGAGCTATCGCGGTCTTGGTCCCTGGTTCCAGTCCATAGATGGTCCCGATTGAGCAGCTCATAAAAGAGTTCGTTGTCGAACGAATTAGCAGCAGCTGGCCATCGATTTGAAACTCGAAAGTTTTCAAATCATTTCTGGCCATAAAATTCAAATTGCTATGACGCCACCAGCAGCGGACCTAAACAGGAATCACAGGAATAATAAAATACGAATCTCTTTCTTAAATGTCCGAGGCTTTGTATACCCTTGGCGGTCCAGCGTTCCTGTAACAGGGCTTTGTGATAATTCATAAGATTTTACTTGTACAGGGTGCGCCGCCTTTTATGAAAACATTGAATAACTTTGAGAAAAAACAGCCGATTTCCATAAGTAAAGGATTTTTATTTAATTTGGTTCCTTACAATTTTTCTGGTTTAGTTTTTGAAAAAAATATCAATAAAGTGGCCACCTTTATTAGAAATTACGAATTGACTCCTTTTTTCCGCGTTTTGCATTACCTTTTTGATCATCTCGGGTGTTATAGCGTCGATTTCCGTACGAAAATTTGCCTTGAGCTCGTCAATAGTTTGTGGCTGGTTGTAAACCTTGCTTTTCAGATAACCCCACGAAAACAAGTCCGGGGGGGCTAAATCAGGAGATCTGGGTGGCCAGTCAATGTCGCCTCTTTTTGACACCAGACGTCCCCGGAATTTTCGTTGCAGAGTTTGAATTGTTGGATTCGCAATGTGGCATGGTGCACCGTCCTGTTGAAACCAGTAACCTTCTACACCTTTTTCGCGCATACGTGGGCAGACGTCATGAACCAACATCCACCGATATCGATTTCCATCGACAGTTTCATTTTCTTTGAAAAAATATGGACTATTGAACGACTATTTTCGATGTAAAGTGTCACTATTTCAGCGCGTTCTTTCGGTGTGAAACGGTACATGGCGAAAATTGTACTGAAATGGCGTTTCCAGAACATCTGATGAAAGAAATCGGTTGGAAAATAATAAAAGTTATTCAGCGTTTACATACCGACATAAAAGATGGAGCACCCTGTACATAGTCAAATAATTTGTTAGCTTATACATATATCCATAGCACCAACCTCCAGGAAACAAAGTATATATAGAGTCAAAAAGTCATAATACCTTCTCCTAAGGTATCAAAAGTTCACATTGTCACAGCATACGCCCAGGTCTAGGCCAACTTCCAGGACCTGGCTCAATCAAACCGATGATGATGAACTCTACCTGACTGACTGCCTTCCAACCTCCCCCAACCTCCCACGCTCTTCCAGCAACAGAAGTAGGCGTGGCAGTCGCACAAATGTATAATGCCATTAACAGCTGTCACTTTCTTTAGCCCCTCGTTGGGCCGTTGAAATATTTGACAGTCAAACAGGATAGGGATGGGAACCGTGGCGCAGTAGAGTGGAGGAGCTTGAGTGTCGCATAAAAAGTGGCAAAAAAAAACAAGAAGCAAATAAACCGAAGACAACAGCAGGACAGGACACGGACATCGACATCGACAGGCCAAGGACTGGAGAATGGTCAAAGGTGGGGGAGGTGGCCAAATGCCATAGAAATGATAATAATAATAATATTGAGACAGCAGTTCAGTTTCGTGGTAATGGTTAGGGTTTATTTGCCAAACAAGATGGTTGTCAATTGTCCTGTCCTGTCTTTTCGTCCTCCTCCACGTATCTAAAGTGCTGGCTGAAACCCTGCGTCAATCATACGCACACAGCAGGGTGCACTGGGTCCTAGGGGAGTTGGTGGAAGCTTAATACCTGACCAAATCAATATCTTTTAATAGAAGCCTACCCAACGCACATTGGGCCAAACGGTCGATATTTTGGCATAAGTCCGAAAACCTCATAGTGCATACCATGGCTATGGCTACGTAAAACGCATTATATTTATACCCGGTTCTCGAAGAGTATAGGGGTATATTAGATTTGTGGTGATAACGGATGTGTGTAACGCCCAGAAGAAAGCGTTTCCGACCCCATAAAGTATATATATTCTTGATCAGCATCAATACCCGAGTCGATATAGCCATATCTGTCTGTCCGTCCGTCCGTCCGTCTGTCCGTCTGTCCGTCTTCATTTGCGCCTATATCTCAGAGACTATTAAAGCTAGAGCAACCAAGTTTTGTATCCAGTCTCCTGTGTGATCACACTACTCCAAATGTAATTCAAAATTTCGCCCCGCCCCTTTCCGCCCACACAAAGAACGAAAGTCTGTGGCATACAAAATTTTGAAGATACGCAGAATCATAGATAATGGCTATATCTATCAGAGTGTTGAATCTAGATCAGATCGGATCATTTACATAACCACAATGAAGAAAACCATTTCGAAAGGCATCGTTCCCTTTCGCTCTCTCTCACACGCGACCCTGTCTGCTCTGCGCGTTCGTCCAGATTAGCGCCTAGATCTCAGAGACTATAAGAGCTAGAGCAACCAAAATTTCTGTCCAAGCTCTTGTTATATCACTTCGATACAAGTGCGGAATCTGTGGATTCCACAATTTTTTAGATATGTGTTGAGCTACTGAGCTTCTTCACAGCGTATTTTTCTAAATTTAATTAAACACAAATGGGTTTGGTTTCAATGCATGTATGTATATTGTGTATATGGGTATGCTCGATTTTGTTTTCTAAGCGAGAGACAATACGATACGAAAGTTGGCGATACGACGTTTGCTCACGAAGACGATCTAATTTTAAGTAAGTTCTGCTCTGCTGATGAGCCCCCTCACAGCTCTTGTCGGACGACGAATTTAGGGAAAGGGCGATGTAGCGATTGAGAGCGTAGGGCAGCAGCGATGCATTGAGAGCAATGTAAAGAGAGTAAGCTATGCCTATCTCTGTGCTGCCAAGGTATACTAAACAAGGTAGGCTTATACAAGGTATACTAAACAAGGTAGGCTTATAGAGAGGAATAAGTAGTTGTTCAAAATGACAACAGAGAGAGAGAGAGAGAGACTCACAAATGCGTTGTGAGAAAGAGTCTCAAAGGAGTAAAAAGTCAAAGGGAACAAGAAAAAATTGTCCGCGAAGATGCTTCGCTCACAACTGCTGCAGGCAGACTGAAATTTATGTAGTTAACACAGAGAGCGAGCGAACCAATAAGCCTACCTTGTTTAGTATACCTTGTGTGCTGCCATGGGCAGGCGCTTAGCCGAACAATATGAGAAAACAAAATGCGCAGAATCATGGAAAATAACCGTATATGGGCATTTCTCTGATGTCGAACTGGACGTTCGTACGCATTTCAAGTTGTAAAAATGTCAAAATAAAACCGATTTTCACAATTTTTTTACCGTTATGATTCACCACTTGACTAGCCCTATAGGTGGTGCTAAGGGCGATTTTGGGCTATTGTTCGTTTTCGAGATATTTGCAAAAAAAACATTGCACTGCATTGATGACTCTTTAAACTGGTTATAATTATTAGCATGTATGGTTTGTAGTTTTTTTTAAATTTAATTTAAGCTTCTGTCGCACGGGACAAAAATGTCTTGGCTTTATAAAGGTTACAAAAATTCCGTTAACCGATATTGAGAAAATTTTCTGGGATTTTTTTTAGATTTTTCAATATGTAAGGGAGACTTTGAGGAAAAACTTTTATCAAGAATCATCTTTCTTATAGGCGAAAATAATAATGGAAAACATGACAAAAAGATACCTAAAAAATACCAAAAAAGTGAACTTTTGCTAATTTTAATAGGTTTTCAGATCAAAGTTAATGAAATTATATTTCAATTAATTAAATTGGCGGATTTTCAATATCTTCTAAATATAACATCCCGAGAAACAATATTCAAATGCGTTTTTATTGAATTTTAATTTTTTGGCCTCGGTGGACCTCTTGAAACAGATAACGTCTTATAAATAAAAATCTCCCAAAGGGTTCGATTTAAATTTTATTAATTTTCTTTTTCGGCTTAAGTTATATTCGTTCCATTTACGAACATATACATATGTATTATATATATCGTAAGCTCACTTACATATATGTACATATGTATGTATACTGACTGAGTACCGGGTATAAAGTAGAGCCGTGGCCATTACTGCGGATCACGTTTGCTCTCGTTTTGTTTTTAATAAAACCCTGAAAGACTTGAGACCTTCGATAAGCTATGGTTGGTGTTAGAAAGGCGGGAAACTTTTTTTTTACTTTTTTTTTAACTTGTTAATATTGTACGATATTGTTAATAGCGTACATTTAAGACTAGAAAGGCCGGCTTAGGTAAAAGTTCTATATGAAAAAATGTTTTGTTCATCTTTATAAAATGCTGGTCATTATTTTTATTGATATCAATAGAAAGGCTTCCACTGTTGCGAGCTTGATATTCGATCACTGAGAAAAACCATCGAATCAATAAAAATTAATGATCTTTGTGGTTTAAATCGAGAGGAACTTGCCAAAATGCGGAAGAAATAAGACGAATTGAATGGAATTTTTAATGAAAATACTTTACTAAGCATAATTAGAAAAATTAAATAATCATCAAATAATCACGTCAATAATTATGCATTTCTTAACAAAAACAACTAGCAAGAGCTTCTCCGCATATGGGCGGTAGGGGTGGTTGTGGTCGGATCGATCTAAAAGTTATCTTAATTCTTACATGTACATATGTATATAGCATTGAAATCAACTGTACATATGTTCAACTCTAACTTAATTTGTTGAATTTTTGCCAAAATGTCGGCTGTCTGGCCCAATGTGAAACGGTGTAGTTATGTAATTGCTCAACTCTCAATTGGTGGTCGAATCGGGTTGTCCATCCGGCTAACCAATAAGTGAGAGGAAGAGCGTAAGAGTCTGATAGAAATATGACGGGTTCTTCAAACGAAGTCAGTTACTGTTAAGATCCAATGCCGAATAAACCCATTAATATCTGATTGACTGAGCTACTAATTGGTTTTGTGATTGGATTTGATAAAATGATGACAATGACTGTACTACCATATGTATATCTCTTATGACTTAAGGTCATCCTATCCCTCAAAAGCAGTTGGAAAAGAAGTAATCAAATATCCTACGTCAAAGAATCTTTAAAAGTTGATAAATTACCGAGGACTCAACGACAGAATCAGGTCATAATTCGAATTATCACATAAATATCTAATTGATAACACTACTGAACAAAATTCAACTTTTTATTTCGGCTGTGGCCCAAAATGACTTTTTCTGATAGATTTGTAGATTTAAATTTTTTTTAAGAATTAATTATTTTTATGGTTTAGTTTTATTTTAAAGAATTTTTTTAAATTTGTCATGTATTTTTCAGAGTTAGTGCTTCTATTTTTCAAATAACTTAAGTTTCTTATAATTGGTTGTATTTAACTTTGCAGTTCTGAAAAGCTGACAAATGCAGCTATAAGTCCGACCCAGACACTTTGTAGCTGCAGCTGGAAAATATTAAGCTTTCAAATTAAAATTTCATAATTTTTTGCGGAAGTTTTTCCCGAAATGTTGACTTAAAAAACTCAGGAAAAGTCGAAAAAAAAATATATCGTGGCTAACATTTTTGATTTTAGATAAACTCATTAATTAGGCGTCGTTTATGGTATCGTTTGTAAGAATCAATGGATAAACGGCTAAACGGATGTTATCCATGTTCGATTTTTCCTGAGTTTTTAAAGTCAAATATTTGAAATTTGAAGCATAGAAGCTCTACCTGAAATATAGAATCACTACCTCTGGAAAAATTATGAAACATTTTTAAAAATTCTTTAAAAAGAACTAAACTTAAAAAAAAAAAAACATAATTCTTAAAAAAAATTTAAATCTACAAATCTATCAGAAAAAGTCATTTTGGGCCACAGCAGAAATGTCCTGTTGTTTAGTGTAATTGGTTTTCTTATTGGATTTAGCGAATTTTTTGAATACGAAGTGTGCGCATATCAGTATATAACTAGGATATCGTATCTTATGTATCGTAACTCTTGCGATTGCCTCTCGATGGTCTGTGAGTATTTCACATTCAATCTTTTTGATCCAATGGCAGTAATATCCTCAGCATTTTCTTGGGGCTATTTCCATAAAATCAAATTAACACACAACTCGGAGCACGCAAAGAAACCGCCGAGCCAAAAAAAAAAAAAAAAAAAAAAAACGAAAATAAAAGGAAAGGAAAACCTCTCACTAATTAAAGTAATGCCGGTTCGCTAGGAGGGGGCTGTATTACTGTGGCGCAGTAGTGCCAGTAGGTGATGGGTTAGTTTCGGCCCAGACAGAATGTTTGACTTTGGCTCAATTAACTCCGCACGGTGAATGGTTGACTCATAGATTCATTAAAATACAGCACACAAGGCAGGACAGGACTGGAGAGGACTAAACAGGTCTGGAGGCCCACACCCACATGAGGAAGGGCAAGGGAGGGCAAACAAAAGTCCAGTCTATCCCGTGGATGTTTGTGTGTGTGTGTATTTAAGTAATTTGGATTAAACATGCAGTCCTGCGGGAAAGAGGACAACGGACAACGGCGAGGACAATAGGAAATCACCTGACCCATTAACCAGCAACGCTTACAATGTATGTATGTGTGTATGTCAGTCTATTTTGTTCGCTCTCTCTTTCCACCTCCATCTCCCTCGCCCTCTCTCTTTCTTTCTTACTGTGCCTGTCGATTGGTGGTGTTGAAGTTTGAAGCCCGAGACGTAGTTGTAGTTGTATTCGCAGTCGTAATATAACCTACCAGATGTTAAGAATTTAATTAAGTTCTGTTAGATGATAAGCTAAATATGTCTGTACACAGACATGTAGTACATACATCAATATGCATATGTACATATGTATGTATATGTAGTATATACTCGAACAAAATAGTTGCAGTAGTAACACTCGATAACTCACATTAAACGGCGACATTCAATCAATTTGCACAAGGATAACGCGCTCAAAATCTGGTGACCGGTCTCTTTCCTTATAGAAATATAAAGCCAATATTTTAATAAATTAGGTAGTGGACCTGAAGACCCATCGATCATCAACCAGCAAAGCAAAACGCGATTGAAAAATACCCCACTAATATATGTACGTACATATGTACGTACATATGTAAATATAAGAAAACAATGTTCCCAATTTGTATTTAATTTGAAATTTATTGAACTATTCGTTCATTAGAATTGTATTTGCATTCATCAGAAGTTTATACAGAAAGCAGAGACGATTGGAGTTCACTTAACATATCTTAGATGGCATGGAAAAACTTCGTGATGTGGGGATCAGGATTAGGTTAAAAAACAAGGGTTACGAAATAAATTTGTGTATTTATATGAGTTGGCATATGTTCTGGTTATGTAGGTATGAAGGAAAGGTGTAACTCACTCGAAACTTATATGATTTTGTAGGGGATAATAGTGTGATAAGGTACTAGGCATAGTAGAAAATAATAAATGATACTTCAATCATATAAACACATTGTTGATTTACAGCATTTCCACCCAAAAATATTTGCCTCCTACCAGAGCAGCAGCGACACAAGCGAGCCGCAGAGTCGATTCGAAGGGGTTCATGTCAGCAAATCTGGGTGGAGAATGCCTGAAGATCCATGGCGGTACAATATAAGAACCGCAACATGCTGTCCCTTTGCTAATTGGAGCAGCCAAACGACTCTGATACCGGCAAGGATAGACCCAGTCGGGTGGGGGGATCAAGTAATGGTGATTGCTGAGTGGTGAGTGCCGAGTAGATACAGGAGCCTGGGGACCAAGGACTGGGACACGAAGAATGAGCATGACGTGGCAGATGAAAATAATTACAAAACAGTTTACTTAATAAAATTCCAAATGATTTAACTACAACAAGGAGGAAGACGCAAAACCAAGACTAGGACACAGTGGAGAAAAGCACGAGGACGAGGAAGAGACGAAGCAGGGACAATGGTGTATGTCAGCAGCAGCATGACGAAGACGACAGCAAACCGAATGGAGCGAAAAGTTGCCCACACGCACACACCATAGTGGGGACTGGGGCAAAAGAAGGGAGGCGACAGTGAGAGTAGAGCTGACATTGATTGAGCGAGGATGTGGGTGAATGGCAGAGATTGTTGGCTATTAAATGCCCTGGACCAGGGACCAGGGACCACGACCAGGATCAAACTCCTGACTCACCTTGACTCTATTCAGCTCCACCTCAGGACAGCTCTGCTAATATACCTGGCACGCAAGCCCCTGCACACGAAGGCCACCTCGCATGCATATTACGAAAACGATAAGAAAATAATATTAGTTCCAACTGAAAGATACCCGCCCCTAGATAATTACACCCTGAGCTGTTCCGTAGTGCTTTCTCGATTAATACATAGATAAAAACGTTAGGTATACCTATGTATAGCTAAAATCCATCGACAGCGGAGTGTAAATCTAACAAAGTTCGATCATCGATTTCATTTGATTAAGAATATACAAACATACATAACTATATATGTATGTACATTAGGGGTTCTGTTCTGCCTGTTGTACTCATCGAACAAATTTGCATAAATATAGAACACTCTAAAACCCAACAGGCACTGGGTATAGAAAATGAAACAAAATGTAAGAAAAAGCACAAACCTTTGGCCAAACAAAAGTTTTGATTTAGTTTTTCTCTTGATATATATAATATAAGAATAAGAATATAAGATTTGACACGCACACACCTATATCCCATAACCAATGTCCTTTTGGTGTATCATGTGTGCACGTGTGTGTGTGTGTATTTCAAAACTGAATTAACTTTTGTTTGCACTTTGGGTTACTTACGTGTACACTCGCATTCGAACCTCCCGAACCCGAATCCGAACCCTTAGCACTTCCTGGAACATCTTTTATCCTAATACTATTTTGCCGCCGGAGCCAGAAATCTACATGTGGCCCACCCACCAACACTTTCCTATCTTTTTAATAATATGTATTCTTTTGCCAAACAAAGTTTTTATGCAAATTGCCTGGCTTAGGAGAGCAGCTGAGGTGCGATACGCTGTGGTGTGGTGTGGGAGTTTTCCTGAAATAGATTAACACATTTCTCTCTTTGGCACTTAAGTGGCGTCTAGGGTCGAAAGTTTAGCCGGCTCTAATTCGTGTTCGGGGAGTCCATTGAAACAGGAACTTAGTTTATTTTGACCCAGTCGATTTTCCATTTAACGGACTGAATGGGTTCATATTGATAAGTACTTACACTTCTAGAGATTCCTTCCCAGGGGAAAATTTTCCTAAGCGTGATATATCTTTTAGGAAACGGCATTATTTGGAAGCTATTTGAAGTGAAGAGAACGCTGTCTGGAATGAAACTGACTGACCCACAAACTGACTGATTCACCCGTTGATCATTCTTTCTGGAATTTCACTTCTCCGTTGGTGATCTCATGCGAACGCATGCTCCCCTTTTAGTCGCCCTTTCTTGAATTCTGTGGCTCTTTGGCAGCTGACCATTCAACAAGTTTATAAATCACATAGGCCAAATAGGCGGACTGGGCCTGCACATGTGTGTGTATTGAGGCAACATAAGAGCATCGGGGGGGATGAATAGGTATGGCGATGGGGATGGGCCTGGGAGTATGGTGATGTTGGCTTTTCGAGCATTTAGTCGACGGCAGCGAAACTTTTTCGCGCACGTTAGTTCCATTAAAAGCCGCATTATGCGAGCCTGTCGATGCCGCAAAAAAAAGACGAGGGGGAACGTTGTGAGCCGCGGCAAAGGCTGCAGCTCTAATTTATACCCGGTACTCAGTCAGTTTATATGTACATACATTTATGAGCTTACGATTTATAAAATTTATTATATGTTCGCAAAAGGGACGAATTAAATTTTTTTTTTATTTTATTTTTTTATTTATTTATTAATTAACAATTATCTGCTAATAATGCAATATAAATTAGGAAGAGAACTAAAGATAAAGTATAATAAAATTGAAACAAGAAAATTAAAATTACAGGTTAGCAGAGTTTAGGTGGTTGTAAATGCTAAATGCTATATGTTTAAGGGTTAGTTCAGGGGATATGATATGGTAAAGGGTATTATAATTATAGCATAAAACCCTGAAAGGTTCATGCTGGGCATAGTTTGACCTAAATAAAGGTAATCTGATAGGTCTAAAAGAACGAGTAGAGCGAGAGGGAACCGTAAAGTCAATCTGACTCAAGAGAGTTTGGGAGTCCACCATGCCGAGAAGGAGCTTGTGCACGAACATTACTCCATTGCATATTCTGCGATGGTGTAACGAAGGTAGGTCAATAAGTTTTAGCCTAGATCTGTAAGGTGGCAGGATTCTACCAGAGTCCCAGTGTAAATTACGAAGAGCGAAAATTAAAAATTGTTTCTGAACTGATTCGAGAATAGCTTGCTGCTCCTTATACTGTGGACTCCACACACAGGAACAATACTCCAATATCGGGCGCACTAACGAAATGTACAATTGTTTGGTCACATACGGGTCGTCAAACTCCTTGGACCAACGCTTGATGAAAGCTAGAACACCCTTAGCTTTATTAGCTGTCGCAGCAATATGACTATTAAAACACAGTTTACGATCAAATAATACTACAAGATCATTTGAACTCGAAATTCGATCCAATACATGATCACCAAGAGAAAAAGATACAAAATGTGGAGTACGACGGTAGAAAGTCATAAGCTTGCATTTCGAGAGGTTCAAAAATAGAAGATTTCTTGAGCACCACAATAGCAATTCGTTTAGGTCCAGCTGAAGGTGTGTGTGCAAGTACCAGTCGGAGTAGGGCAGACAGATTTTAACGTCATCCGCATACATTAATGTATGTGAGAATGTTATAACTTGGGGTAGGTCGTTCACAAATAAAATGAAGAGGAGCGGACCCAAATGACTACCTTGTGGCACACCAGATGTAACATTAACGATCTCTGATAAAACATTAGTAAATAAGACCCGTTGTGTACGATTAGAAAGATACGACGAAATCCAACTTAGAAGATTACTAGGGAAACCTAATAAGGACAGCTTCTGAATTAATAGAGCATGGTTAACCGAATCAAATGCCTTGCTAAAATCCGTAAAAATAACATCAGTTTGCAAACCACTCTGAAATCCACGGTTGATTATGGAGGAAAACTCGAGCAGATTGGTAGTTGTTGATCGATGTTTAAAAAAACCATGTTGTGAAGGAGATATCAAGCTAGAACAAAGATGTTGCAATTGCCGGGTAACCAGGAACTCAAGGAGCTTAGGAATGGCAGAGAGCTTTGCAATGCCTCGGTAATTTTCTATGTTGGATCTAGAGCCCTTCTTGTGAAGCGGAATTATGTACGACTCATTCCAAATTACGGGGAGACAAGACTGTTCCAAGGATAGATTGAAAAGAAAGGTTAAGGGTTGGCATAAGGACTGGGCACAATGTTTTAAAATGCAACTAGGCACTTTATCAGGACCCGCAGAAAAAGAAATCTTCAAAGACTTCAAGCCATCAAGCACAACGCTTTCCTCAAAATATGGTTGAAAAATGCTATTAGAGTGAGGCAAACGGTAGGGATACGGAGTGGATGCGTTATAAATATGAGAGGAGTAAGACGACTGGAAAAAGGTTGCAAATAAGTTTGCAATGCCAGCAGCAGAAGATTCAGAATTGCTTAGATAATGAAGGGACGGAGGAAATGCATTGGACTTACGTTTAGAATTGACAAAAGAAAAGAATTTTTTAGGATCATTGCGGAAGTTTCTACTACAAGAAGAGAGATAAAGATTGTAGCACAGACTATTAGTTGTTAGGAATTGAGAGCGGGCGGAAGAATATTGTACGAAGACAAGCAAGGAGCCAGTTTTCTGGTACTTTTTGAAAAGTCTGGATTTCCTATTCTTTAAGTATGACAAATTCCTGGAGAACCAGGGAGGCTTGGACGATAATGGTACAATAATCTCCGGAACATAAGTATTAAGGGCAGAGTTTAAAATTTTATAGAATGAGTTGACTGTTACATCAATGTTCGGTAAGGAAAGAAGAGTGGACCAATCAACATTCGAGAGGTGAATGTTTAAATTGCCGAAATCAGTTTTGCGAAAACACTTGATCCGGTGAGGAGTCGAGGTAATGTTAACAGAACTAGAACTGCTACACTCTAAAGTTATAGATAGCGTAGGATGGTATAGGTCTTCAGGAAGTGATAGTGGTGAGACTCTGGCAACTGTACTTAGAGAAGCATCCATAACGAAAATAAGGTCGAGAAGTCTGTTCCTATTATTTTTAATAGAATTAATTTGAGCAAGGGAAACATCCGTTAGATCATTGATGAATTCGTTATGAGTACTAGGAAGCAATTGGTTAGCGTCGTCGCAGGGCAGCCAAGAAAGAAGAGGTAAATTGAAGTCACCCATGACCACAATCTGATCAGCACAACCTAGCGAAGACACAACAGAACGGATAGCAGAAAGGTGCTTTGAGTAGACCTCAGCATCTGAATTAGGAGGAATATATGAGCAGGTTAGATAGATACAAGCCATGCCAACATTGACTTTGACTGCAATGAACTCAATCCCATGGATATTGTGGGAAGGGAATAACTCCGATGAGAAGTCAGTTTTAACTGCAATCAGAACTCCACCAGCATATGATTCACGATCCATTCGATAAATGATGAAATTGTGACCGAAAATTTCATGATCATGAACAGTGGAGTTGAGCCATGTTTCGGAAAAACCGATAGCATCGAAATCGTAAGAGGCACTATCCGTATGTAGTTGGCGCAATTTGCCTAAAAGACTACGTACATTCTGATAGTGAACGGAAAAATAGTTAATTAGTTTTTTGAAATGACAGGGCAGGTAACATTAGGACTCTGATTAGAATTAGAATTGGCAGGGCCGGTAACATTAAGACTTTGATTCGAAGCTTTACGTACGAACTCATGCATAATTGTATGCTCTGGCCAAATAGAAGGGTCAAGAGATCTATCAAGGTAAGAGTCAGGGACAAAAATTTTAAATGAGGAAATATTACGCTTATGATTAAAAGAAAATTTGGTCACAATAATATCCTCAAGGCGAGCGCTAAGTTTTGAACAAAGATGATGCTTAACATCCTCCGTAGTGGCCTCAGGATTGAGTCGGGAAACAAAGATTGCTTTCCGAGGAACCACTCCCCTAATTTCAAGACCCGAGCGAGAGCCAGAAGGTGTAGCCATACCCCGAATAGGTCTCGGTGTGGGGGCAGTAGCGGTGCTATTAAGGTTAGCAAGAGCAAGAGGTACAGGTGGTTCAGGGGCTGCAAGAGAAAAATCATTATTAGTATTGGGTAAATACTTATTACCCTTCTTCCTCTTCGGAGACTCAGTCAAAATTTTAAGTGTTTTGAAGTGAGACTCCGTCAAACGAAACTTATCTTGCAGCACTCGGAATCCAGCGTTTAGGGCAGCGAATTCTAGATGCGTCTGTCTCATAAAGACACGCATGTCGCTTTCGATAGCCCTGCAGTCCCAACAGGTCCAGTTGAGGCCTCAGCGAGTCGTAATAAGATCCCCAACACGACCTCCGATGTGTCCCAATCCAGCACAGTTCGTATGAGCCATGTTGTCACACAACCAGCAGTAGACATACGTTTGCCGTGTAGAGACCGAACGGTCACAGTTCTTAGCACAACAGGAACTCATATTTTTAATATAAGTCGGTGTGGGGCAGAGATAGTGATTTTAGCAATATATATGAAAATTAAAGAAAAAAGAAAGGTAAAATATAAGTCGGTGTGGGGCAGAGATAGTGACTTTAGCTTGTGTTACACAATTGCGCGCGCAAGAACGAACAAAACAAACACAATAACGGCAAGTAAGCGGAGAGACACAGAGAGACGATAGAAACACAGAGAGTCAAGCACAGAGCGGCGGCCAACGCAGTGCGTGTGTGTTAGAATGAAAACAGATAAGCTGAGGGTAGATAAAACAGAGAGCAGTTCAAAGAGAGAAAGCGCACCGCACTAGAAATAGGCAACAACAAAACGGCTGCGATTAAGAAAGTGCAGAGAAGTTAAGAATGCACAATAGGAATTGAAAATTGAAAATTGAAAATAAATACACAGAAATAAGCGTAATGCGTATGCACTAAAAACGAACACGTTGCACGATCGGTAGGAACAGCAGTTCAAAGAGAGCAAGCGCACCGCACTAGAAATAGGCAACAACAAAACGGCTGCGATTAAGAAAGTGCAGAGAAGTTAAGAATGCACAATAGGAATTGAAAATTGAAAATTGAAAATAAATACACAGAAATAAGCGTAATGCGTATGCACTAAAAACGAACACGTTGCACGATCGGTAGGAACACCAGAACAAGGTAAAAAACACAAATTACTTTCCTTTAAGAGAAGATTGGCAATTTTTAATAATTTTTCAAGCACGAGCGAAATATAACACGACCGTCCGCAACGATATATCGATGGGCAAAAAAGAATATTTCAAATAATTAAGTCAAACCATTTTTAAAATTTTTATGTACATATGTTTTCATTTTTGTTTACATATGCTTTTTACATCTGCTTATACATTTCTACATGTACATGTATAACTACATAATCGAGACGTGGAAGTGTGATCTTCCGAAATGATCCATTTAGGCAAAAATTTAATTCGTCTCTTTTGCGAACATATAATAAATTACGTAAATCGTAATATCACATATATTCTGACTGAGTACCGGGTATAAAGTAGAGCCGCGACATTTGCCGCGGCTCACAACGGTCCCTCTCGTTTTTTTTCGGTTTGGGTTTTCGGTTGTGGATTTAGCTTTTGCTATTTCATAGAAAATATACGACTCACAGATACATATATCAAAATTTCCTGCCGCTGCGCTTAAAGACTTATTACGGCCAACAGTTGTGAAGAGCTGAAACCAAAAGGTGACAATACATAGCTTGTTTTGACCTGAGCATTAAATAATGAAAGTCCATAGTTCCACAGTGGTCTTATAGATCCTGAACGTATCATCAGAAGTTCTTGCAGAGAGTAGGAAAAATGTTATTCTAAGTCTGATTCCTGTCACGCAATGACAATTTCAACGACAAATTGCAAAGAACTGAACGATTCGGGTATGATAGATAGTTCCTTCCATCTTTTACCGAAAGACCAGTGTCTGGCTTGTGCTTGGGGCCGATTATGCTTCCTGTTGACCCATAAATACGCACGTACACAAGGCGGGGCCGATGATTCTGATCCATGTCAGCTCCATGTTCTTGTTGAAGGACTCTCCTCGGTGGTCGCTAGTCGCTGGCCGGTGACCCACATGACCCCGTCGCTGTCGCTGCGCTGCGACAAGGGGGCGGCGGTGGCAGCTGAGACATGCACTTTGGGGTCGCCAACTGGCCAGTGTACAGTGGTGGATAGCAATTTGGCTGAATGATATGCTTCAATTTAATTGCACTGCACTAATCAGCAGAAGCAGAAGTAGAAGCAGAAGCAGAATGCGGCAAAACCGAAGAATGTCGCCATTCTGCCAGTGTCGCATATCGTGACAGGACCTGGCCCTAGCCTGAAAGGCTAATGACAGCTTACTGTCAGCGATAATTGAACAACAAGTCCAAAGAGGAGACAAACAAGGGGCGTGGGACTCGACGGGTATAGTTGCGTTTTAGGGTTTCAGTCTTGCTTGAGGTCCTCGTCGTGGAAACTTGGCAATTTATAATCGGCTCTTGGAACTGGCTATTATTGCTATGTACAAAGCAATTTTCAGCAAAGTTTTTGCAATCCTCGAGAAATCAGAGCAAGAGTAATAGCATCAGCTGACGTTTTTTTTGAGTACAGTTCCCTCAAAGGCTTAACGAAGTTCTATGCATTGTACACTAAAGAGCAATTGAACTTTCTATGAAGTATAATTCAGTCAAAGAAAGCTATCTTTCACTCGCCTCATAACTATTCAAAGTTGTGACATTTCCATACGTTCATTGAGTGCAGTTTTTTCTGTCAATCACTTCTTTCTACGAACAAACTGCTACTCATTACTATATAAAGTTTTGGCAATTTCAACTGTTTACCAAGTACAGTTACGTCAAAGGGTTGACCTGTTTGAAAGCGTTTTCTGTGGGCCAATGAATCTGCAGAGCTTGGCGTGGCGTCTAACCGGCAACTGGTTGAAGCTCATCTCCAACCGCTATACAGCCCCCGCTCTACATATGTACATGTGTAATGTACCCTTTCCCTGTTCGCTCCCCTCCTAGCTCTTTCGGCCCTTGTCCTTCCTGTTTTCTTTCCGCTCCATAATGTTAATGAAAGTGCATTGAAGGCACGTTGGCCGGTTTCCCCGTAGCATCCACCTCTCGGCGACTGCCTCATGTGCAACCCCTGGTCCAATATTATTTACGCTCAATTAAGTTAGTGCACATCCCCCCCATCTCACCCCCTCCACCCTACCCTCCACTACCCACTGTTCCTCTCTTTTACAGGGAGAGTTAGTTATATGCTAAAATTTCTCTAAACAAATTGCATTTGCAGTCAATTCTGTTTCCTTAGCCAAGTCAGTGCCAAGTCTGTTGCCATTGTCAGACAATTGCCCCCTCCCCCTATTGCTAGAGAGGGTTAAAAGATGTGTGTGTGTGTGTGTTTTTTTTATTTATATATATATACATATATATTATACATATATATATTATACATATATTTAACAATAAGGGGGGGGGGGGGTTGTATTCCGCTCTCGTGGTACTACGGAGACCGCATTACTTCCCGGAGCGAGCCGTGGGGGGGGGAGGGTGTTTGGTTGTTTTGCGATACCTCTTCGCGAGTTCAGCCAGCCCGGATTCGCTCCAGCCGGCGCAGCTCCTTCGCAATGTTTGCTGCCATTTCGGCGACGGCCTTCCATGTCGCCTCGTCGGCTACCATTCGCTCGACGAGTGTGTCGACGTCGACACCTGGGCTCTTTTCTTGCAACCTCTCCCGTTCCTGTGCAAAGCGGGGGCAGTGGAAATACACGTGCTCCGCATCCTCAGCGACTTCGGGTCCGCAATGACTGCAGTACGGGTCGTCGGCATGCCTAAAGCGATACAAGTACGCCTTGAAGCACCCGTGACCCGTCAGCAGTTGGCTCAGATAGTGGTCTACCTGTCCTCTTCTCCTTTGCACCCATGTGCTAATCTCAGGGATGAGCCGCCTCGTCCACCTTCCGCTCGCTGCTTGGTTCCAGCGTCGCTGCCACCGGGCTATGCTTGCCTGCCTTCGATCGCTAGCTACCGTCGAGCCACTCTGCCTCTCATCTGCCAAGAGGTCCAGTGGGGTCATGCCTGCCACAACCAGCACGGCATCTTCGGACACCGTCCGGAAGCAGCATGCGACTCTTAGGGCACATCGCCGGTATACGCTCCTGCAGTCTCTGCTGTACGTGGGTACGCTCATTGCCGGTGCCCACACTGCTGATCCATACAGCAGTATGGATGTGACCACCCCGGCAATGAGCTGTCTGCTCCGTTGGCGTGGTCCACCCGTGTTTGCCATCATTCGGCTCAGGGCCGCTGTTGCAGTACCTGCCTTCGCACTGGCGTACTCTAGGTGGGCCTTGAATGTTAACCTGTGGTCAAGTACAACCCCCAGGTATTTAAGGGCAGGCTTGGTCGCGATGGTAGTACTGCCAACTCTAACGCAAGCCTGCTCCACCTTCTTTCTGCTGCTCATCAACACTGCCTCCGTCTTTTTTTCCGCCAGGGACAGCCCGTTGGCGGAGAGCCATCCAACTATCCTCTCTACCGCCTCGTTGCACTTGTCTTCTGCCTCTCGCGTGTGCTTCGCCCTTGTCACCAGCGCGATGTCGTCGGCGAAGCCCACCAGTGTGCATCCTTCTGGCAGTGTGAGCCGCAGGATGTCGTCGTACATCACGTTCCACAGAATCGGTCCTAGGACCGATCCCTGCGGAACGCCTGCGCTGATCGCGTGCTGCCTGGGTCCCTTTTCCGTGTCGTACAGCAGGATCCGGTCTTCGAAATAGCTTTTTAGTGTCTGGGTGAGGTACTGGGAGATGCCCCTCCTAGTCAGGGCCTCCAGGATGCTCCTCCAGCTGGCCGAGTTGAAGGCATTCCTTACATCTAGGGTGCATACTAAGCAGTATTCTTTGGCACCTCCAGCCCATCGTGTTCCTGCCAATGCTTCCTTGGCCAGTTTAGTGACCAGTTCGATGGCGTCGGTTGTGCTCCTTCGTTTGCGGAATCCGAATTGCATATCAGAGAGGCCGTGCCGCTCTGCCAGTTCCGCCTCCAGCCGGTTACACACGAGCCTCTCGAAGATTTTTCCCATCGTGTCTAGCATGCAGAGTGGCCGATAGGCAGAGGGGTCGCTTGGATCTTTGCCAGGCTTGGGTATCAGCACCAGCCTTTGCCGCTTCCACGCTCTGGGGACCTTTCTCTCCGCTAGGCACTGGTTATACATCTGGGCGAAAGCGTCAGGGTGGGCTCTGATGATGTACTTCAGTGCCGCGTTGGGGATTCCATCTGGCCCTGGCGCTTTCCCGCTCTTCAGGCTGGCTGCAATGTCCAATACCTCCTTAGCAGAGATGGCGGAGATGGCGGTGGTGACGGTGGTGGTGTCGCTCGCCTCGTCGTCGCTGCCTACTTGGTGTAGAGGAGGCTGCCAAGGGAAGAGTGCGTTCACGATCTGCCCCAGCTGTGTGGGGCACTTGGGCATAGGTTGCCTGTTGAGTTTCCCCATGACTAGCTTGTATGCCCCCCCGAAGGGTTCAGCATCCGCCGCGTCGCATAGCTTTTTGAAGCATTCGTCCTTGCTCCTGCTGATGGCATCGCGGAGCACCCTCCTTTTTGCTCTGAACATTTCGCCATTGCTGGCGAACTGTTCAGAACCCCTTGATCGCTGGTAGACCCGTCGGGCTGCGAGGCATTCCCTCCTGGCATTGGCGATGTGGTCATTCCACCATGGTACTGGGCGGTGCCTGCTTCCTCCGGTCCGCTTCTCCTGCATTGAGGCGCCACATGCCTCCTTGACGGTCCTGGTGACAGCGGTTGCCGAAGCTTCTGCGTCCTCGGCGGCGCGTAGGTCCTCGGCTGCCGCAATCAGTGCCACTCTGTCGAGGCCTTTCTCCTTGTACCCAGTCCGTCGGGATCGCCTTATCCTTGGCATATTCCTATGTCCTTCGATGTTCGTCACCACCGCTAGGTGATCGCTGTGCGTGTAAGCGCTAAGCACTTGCCACGTCGAGCGGCGTGCGAGCTCCGGGCTTGCGAAGGTGAGGTCGATGATCGACTCCCGTCCTGCTTTGCTGTACGTGGGGGTGCTTCCTGTGTTGAGGAGGCAGACTTTCAGGCCCTCAAACTCGTCTAGGAGCGCTGTCCCGCGAGGAGTGTTCCTGATGCTGCCCCAGGTCGTGGCCCATGCGTTGAAGTCGCCCGCCACTATAACCGGAGACCTCTCTCGGGCGTCGTTGGCGATGTTGGCGATGATCTCCTCATATTTTTGTTGTATGAACCTCGGCGGTATGTAGCAGCTAAATATATGGATCCCCTCGTATTTCAGCCGCACGTAACCCTCCTTGGAAGCTCTGTCCAAGAGCTGGCCTGGGTGGGGGCCGCAGCTCCAAATTGCCGCCCCGCCGTCGGTGCTTTGGTGCCAGACACCTTCTTGCTTCCTCCCGTACGGTTCGCTGAGTATCGCTACGTCGATCCTCTGCTCGAGCACCGTTTGCGCCAGCAGGTCCTGGGCTGCTCGGCAGTGGTTAAGGTTGAGCTGGAGTAGCTTAACCATCGATTAGCTTGGTGATTGCCTTCTTATACTCTGGACAGCTTCGGCTGAAGACCGAGTGAGCTGTTGAGCGGGCGTCAGTTGTGCCAGAGCACAGTATGCATTTCGGCGGGTTGCTGCACTGGTTGTGTTTGTGGCCCTCTCCTCCGCACTTGAAGCAGGCGTCTCTTGCCACTGGGTGCTTGGATCTGCACTGTGTGTGTGTGTGTGTGTTTTTTTTTTTTTTTTTTTTAATTCTGTATATCTCTTTATTTTTTGTAAGTGGAACTTACATACTACGTATATTTATGACTAAGCCAAAACCTAATTTATTTATAATTAATTATACTATGGGGGATCGTGGAGAGTAATAGCTGTGGGCTCCGCGTCCCTGCGGTACGGCCGCGAAGCATTGCTTCGCAGGGACGATGGTTCCTCATTATGTCTCTCCCTCCTAAACCTCTCGCATCTGCGCAGTTCCGCCATCGTGGTTGCGGCAAAGTTGTCCCACGCCGTCCATGTTGCGGGGTCTCCCACTATTGCCTCTATGAGGTTCATGGGCGTAAGTTGGCCGCCCGCTGCCTGCCATAGCTCCCTCCTTTTGTCATCGAACCGCCCACATACAAAAATAATGTGTTCCGCGTCTTCTGCGGCACTACCACACCACCTGCAGTGTGGCGAGCTCTCGTGGCCAAATCTCCACAAGTATTGGCTAAAGCAGCCGTGCCCGCTAAGTAGCTGTGTGGTGTAAAAATTTATTGCGCCGTGCTTCCTATTCACCCAGGCTGCAATGTTAGGGATGAGGCGGTGAGTCCACCTGCCGTTCTCCGTCGTGTCCCATCGCCTTTGCCACTCTCTGAGACTCTCCTCTCTGGCCTGCTTGCGCGCTGACCTCTTTTCAGCGCCCGAGCGGGTAGCTTCTGCCACCGACTTCTCCTCCAAGATCAATAGGTCGATTGGGACCACTCCTCCTATAACCAATGCAGCATCTCCTGATATGGTACGAAAGCCGCAGCAGATACGCAGCGCGCATAGTCGGTGTATGGCTTTTACGCCCCTAGCGTAGCTGGCGACCCGGATGCTATCCGCCCAGATTGCCGCAGCGTATATTATTGTTGAGCGGATTACGCTGGTCAGCAGAACTCTCCTCTCCTGCCTTGGTCCCCGACTGTTCAGCAGCATTCGGAACAGGGCGCGACTGGTATGTGCCGCTTTCTCTTGCACATAGCTCAGGTGTTCCCGAAAACAGAGCCTAGTGTCGATCATGACGCCTAGATAGCGGATGGCTCGTTTCGACGCAATGTCCTGTTCTCCCACTCTAATGTGAGCGGTCTCAACCATGGACCGGGTACTCACCAGTACAGCCTCCGTTTTATGAGCCGCTAACTCCAGCCCCGCCGAGCGAAGCCAGTCCGCGATCCGCTGTATTGCCTCGTTGCATGCCGCCTCTGCCTCTTGTATGTGTTTGGCCACTACCGAGAGTGCCACGTCGTCGGCGTAGCATGTCAGCTGACATCCGGCTGGAAGTGGGATTCGCAGGACTCCGTCGTACACTATGTTCCACAGCAGTGGGCCCATGACCGATCCTTGTGGAACTCCCGCCGAGGTGAGGTGTGTAAGGGTTCCATTCTCCGTGTCGAAGCTGAGCGACCTTCCCTGGAAGTAGCTTCCGACAACTGCCCGGAGGTATGCAGGGATGCCCCACTGAATGAGCGAGTTGGTAATGCAATCCCATTTTATGGAGTTGAACGCGTTCTTGATGTCCAGAGTGACAACCAGGCAATACTCCTTGCTGCCACCCTTCCAACGCGTTCCCTCTGCCGCTTCAGCTGCGATCCGCACGACCCTGCCAATGGCGTCCACCGTTGACCTGCCTTTTCGGAAGCCGAACTGGTTGTCGGATATCCCTCCAGCTTCTTCCACTACCTTCTCCAGCCTTGAGCAAATGATCCGCTCCATCGTTTTGCCCAGTGCGTCGATCAGGCAGATCGGTCGGTATGAGGAGGGGTCTCCTGGCGGCTTTCCCGGCTTGGGTATCAGCACCAAGTGCTGCATTTTCCACTGGGCAGGGAAGAGTCCTTCTCGAAGGCATTGCGTAAATGTCGCGGCGAACGCTTCCGGTCTGTATGAGGCTGCCAATTTTACCGCACGGTTAGGGATTCCGTCCGGTCCTGGGGCTTTGCTTGACTTCATCCTGCGCGCCGCGGTGATGACCTCCTCTGTATCTACCGGCTCCACCTCGTATGGGGGCTGGTACGTGTCGCATTCTTGTTCCATGTTACGAACGTTTTCTGGGAACAGTGTCTCCACGATGTTCCGCAGTTGGTCTGGGTCCGACGGCGCTCCTGCATTGCTGGTGTGCAGTTTCTTCATGACCGTCTTGTATGCCCTTCCCCAAGGGTCATGCTCTGCCGAGTCGCATAGTTGCAGAAAGCACTCTCGCTTGCTCTCCTTTATCGCCGTCTTCATAGCCTTTCTGGCATCGCAGTAGGCAATATGTAGCTCCGGCCAGTCGCTGTCGCTCCTTTTTCGGGCCCTCTGGTATCGCCTTCTGGCTGTTAGGCAGGTGCGCCTAGCCTCCGAGATCCCGTCGTTCCACCAGTAGGTCGGCGGCCGCGTGCCCCTAAAGGGTTTTCTCCGGCTCATGCTGGCATCGCATGCGCTTTTCAGCTGGTCCGTGAGCTGTGTGGACATGTGCTGCGCCGATCCTTGGACATTCAGCTCCCCCAGCGCCTCCAGGAACCTTGTGACCTGCATGGTTTCGGGCTTGTAGCCCGGTCCCCGTGCAGTCTGAGTCGGTACTCTGTTTTCTCCACTGATTGAGAACACCAACGCCTCGTGATCGCTGGCCGTGTAGTGGTTCCCTAATCGCCAGCTGGCCAAGGGGGAAAGGGAACTCGATACAAATGTCAGGTCTATGACTGACCCGGCACCTCCTCGGTTGTATGTGTTCGTTGTGCCCTGGTTTAGCAAAGCAACGTCGAGCGCCGCAAGCTCTTCTAGGAGGACTTGCCCTTTGGCGATTGCGTCTGAGCTGCTGCTTTTGCTGGTGTCACTGCCCCACTCTTGGGCCCACGCGTTGAAGTCACCAGCTATTATAAATGGCTTGCGATCTCTGGCGTCCTCAGCTAAGTCGTGCACGGCTGCGGCAAAACTCTGTCGACTTAGACTGGGTGGGAAATAGCAGCTGTATGTCCATATGCTACCAACTTTAGCCCGGACGAAGTGGCTATATGCGGCACAGCCAGAAGGTCGTATCGGCGCCCTTCCGCAGGACCAGATTCCGGCTTTACCTGCCGAGCTTTGGACCCAGTATCCATCTTCCGGGGAGATGTAGGGCTCGCTGATGATGGCAACATCTATTTGTAGCTCACGCACTGTTTGTGTGAGCAAGTCCGTGGCAGCTTCGCAATGATTTAAGTTGATCTGATAGAATCTAATCATGCTTAGAATTCATTGGCTTCGCGGGCCCTTTGGTTGCCATAGGGCAGCTGTGGCTCCCTGCTATGTGCTTGTGTGGCTTCCCTTTCTCGGCACAGTAGAAGCATTTTGCCTCGTTATGGCAATCTCTAATGCGGTGATCGGCCGCCCCGCAACGGAAGCACCAGCCGCTTCTGTCAACCGGGCTTTTGCAGTTTGCTGCAATGTGCCCGAGCTCTTGGCATTTGAAGCACTTGGTTGGGAGAGGGCGCTCCCGGATGCGGCAGACCGACCAGACAACCTTGACCTTGCCAACGGAGAGTAGCTTGGACGCTTGGGTAGCCGGGAGGCTGATAATAGCCCGCTGTGTGCCTCCGAAGAAGGGGCGCAAACTCTTGATGGCCTCCGCAACGAGTGCGATCCCAGTCTGCTCGTTTATCGCCTTTCTGAGGTCCTCCGCAGTAGCCATCTCGTCCAGGTCGACTACCTCTAGCCTCGTCTGCTGGGTAAGTGCCCGCGCCTGCACCTTGTCGCCTAGGGCAGTTCCAATGCTGTCACGAAGCTGCTGCGTTTCTTCCATCGTCGTATTGGCTAGTTCTAATAGGAGAGCACCTTTCGCCGTGCACTTCACCCTGCGGACGCACTCACCAACACTCTTCATTTCCTCCTTCTGGCTGCGAGTCACCATGCTCAGCATCTCAGCATAGGTCATTTTCTCCTTTGCCTCGATTATGATGACATCGGGGCGTGGCCTCGTCTTTAGGGCCTGCGGCCTGCCCTTGACCTTCGTCCACTCGTCTGCGGGAGTAGCCGGCTCGGTCCGCAGAGCCGTCTGCTGGTGGGGCTTCTTCTGGGTGGGCCCTTCCGACGGCTTCCTACGCTTAGGTGCGTTCTTTGGTGGCCTCTCTAATTGCCTTTTTTCCCCGTTCGATGTGGGGCTAGGCGCCGATTGCTCCTCCTTCTCCACTCTCTCCTTCATCCGGGCGTTGGCGTCACAGCTGAAGAGTGCCGCTTTTTGGAGCCTCACCACTTTCTGCGCCAGATTCTTCATGTCCATATTGATGTACCTCGCATCCTTCAGCATTTTGGAGAGCTCCGTCGACGTTTCCACCAGCGTCTTCAGGATCGAGCGAAGATCCTCACCTCCCTCCAATCCAGATGGGCTCTCCTTCCTGGTGGCACCACTGAAGTCAAATGGATTGACTGGGACATCTGCTGGGGCTGATACGGCTCCTGTTGGTGCTGATACCCTTAATATAGGCTGCATCATTCCGTGTGGGGGCTCCGCCAGGGTGGGACCAGTTCCAAGGCCCTGTTGCGTCCGCTTTGCTATAGCCAGCTCCTTGGGCCAGGTTCCCCTGGGCGTATGCCACTGCGGTGGGGAGCGCTGTAGGCATGATCGCCGCTCAAAGGCCAACTTTTCCTCATCCATTAAACCAGATCCAGCAGAAAACTTCCAAGTTTTAATTTGAAAGTTGGCGCCCAACTTGGATTAACCGGTTGGCCGATCTGGCAACCCCGTTTCTTGCCACTGCTCTCCGGCAACTCTGTGGCGTAGCAACTCTGCACGATCAGCTGTTCGATCGTATAATCACGCCAGTCGAAGCGCAAACAAAAGTTGAGTGAAAATTTTTGGTTTTCCACCAACAACTCTGGACTCCAACTATGGGCAGTGGAAGGCGCCAAAACCGAGGTTCACCGCCCCCCTCCTGCGCGCCTCAACACTATTTGTGCCCCTGCAACCAGACGGGATGTCGGCGAGGTCCACCACCATACGCAGTATGTACCGCCGCAACAGTGCGCTGCTCTGACTTCTTCCTTTTTCAATTTTAGGTGTTTTAGATGGGTTTCTTGCGTGGCCAAACGGAGCACTCAGCGAAACACGACCGCACTTGAAAATAAGAAAACTCTGTGTGTGTGTGTGTGTGTGTGTGTGTGTGTGTGTGTTTTTTTTTTTTTTTTTCCATGGATGCGCCATGGGGGATGTGAATCTATCTCTAAGATACTGAGATACTGATGGCCCGTACCACCAGCATGCACGATTTACCGACAACGTCGATACCTGCGTACTAAACACACCCTCACACACGCTATCACCGCACTCCCCGCGGGATCACCGCAAAGTATTACTTCGCGGGGAGGGGCTGCCTACTTTAGGCATTTTCTCTTACGCGGCGCTCTTTTTCGCATCGTCTCAGATCGCTCTGGATGCCTGTAATGAGCTGACTCGCGTTCCTCCAGTTCTCCTCCGTTTGCAGCATGAATGCAATCAGGTTCTCCGGTGATGGGACGACAACTGTTAGGGCTCTGTACCGCGGACAGTGGTAGAGCACATGCTCAGGGTCCTCGCTCGAATTGGGGCAATTCGGGCACTCCGGCCTATCCTCATGCTTGAACCTGTATAGGTACTTACGGTATCCTCCGTGACCTGTTAGAAACTGGGTTAGATGAAAGTTAACCTCACCTCTACTCCTTTCCAACCATTCCTTCACATTCGGAATAAGCCGATGCGTCCATCGTCCATTGGCGGTCGCGTCCCACCTAGCTTGCCATGTAGCTAGAGATGCCTGTCTCTCCGACCTCCTTATCGCCTCCACAGGTATACCACTTCCAAGCTCAGCGCGTGCTTCGTAAATATCCCGCATCTCTGTTGCCAGGATGTCCACAGGTATCATACCCGCTAGTACCAGGGCTGCGTCATACGACACAGTCCTGAACCCCGATATCACTCGAAGAGCACTGAGTCTGTAGGGTCCTGCGAGTTTTCTCCGGAGACTCATGTTGCCGTGCAAAGCTTTAGCCCAGATCGGCGCTGCGTAGAGAAGGACGGACGCAACTACTCTTGCCAGGAGCAGCCGCCTTCCGACCTTCGGACCACCGATGTTTGGCAGCATCCTCGATAATGCTCCCTGCATCTTTGCCGCCTTTTGGGTAACGTACTCAACATGAGGGCGGAAACTCAGACGGTTATCCAACAAGACACCCAGGTACGCTCATATACTCCACCTTTTTCCTGCTAGTTATGAGCACCGCCTCCGTTTTATGGCCCGCCAGGTCGAGTCCAGCCTCGTCCATCCACACAGCGATGACTTGTATAGCTGCATTGGCGGCCGCCTCCACTGCTCTAACTTCCTTAGCCACCACGACTAATGCTAGGTCATCAGCAAAACCAATGAGGCTGCATCCATCTGGTAGTCGGAGTCTGAGCACATCGTCGTACATAATATTCCACAGGAGGGGGCCAAGGACCGACCCCTGTGGAACTCCGGCTGTCACCTTGTAGCGCTTTGGGCCCACTTCTGTCTCGTATTCCAGCACCCTTTCTGACAGATAATTGGATATTATCCGCAGAAGATAGGGTGGGATTCCGATCCGAAGCAGCACACGCCTGATTCGCGACCAGCTCGCCGAGTTAAATGCATTTCTGATGTCCAACGTCACCACCGCACAGTATTCCTTGTCACCCCATCTCCAGCGGGTTCCTTGAATGGCCTTCGTCGCTATGCCGACCACCGCCTGGATCGCATCCACCGTTGACCTCGCCTTGCGGAATCCATACTGGGAAGCTGACATTGCGCTGTTCTCCTCGACTACGAGCAGGAGCCGGTTATAAAGAATGCGCTCCAGTATTTTGCCAACCGTGTCTAGCAGACATATTGGCCGATATCCGGACGGCTCCTCAACGGGCTTGTTACCTTTTGGCAGGAGTATGAGCCGCTGCAATTTCCATCTCCTCGGAAACGCGCCTTCCTGAAGGCAGTTGTTGAACATGTCAGCAAATACCTCCGGTCTTGTGGCTACTGCGAGCTTCAGGGCTTTGTTGGGTATGCCGTCCGGTCCTGGTGCTTTCCTGTCGCCGATATGCTTAGTGGCTGCTGTGATCTCGGAGACAGAGATCGGCTGCCAAGGCGGAATCCGCTGCATGGAGGGTACCTCGTTCGGGTCCGGGTGCCGTGGGAAAAGCGCCTCCACGATACTGAGGAGCAGGGTGGGGCATGTCACTCTCAGCGAGTTCTGGTCTCGAATCTTTTTTGTGACGACCTTGTAGGCTGTCCCCATGGATTTATGTCCGCCTCCTCGCAGATCTGCTTAAAAGAGTCAGACTTACTCCTTTTTATGGCCTGCTTCAGCGCCCGCTTTGCCATCCTGAACTCCTCCATCCGTCCATCAAACTCGGCACGTCCTCTCGCCCTCTGGCTGCATCTCCTGGCTCTCAGACAAGCTTTCCTCAGCTGGGCTATCGTGTCATTCCACCAGTAGCAAGGTGAGCCGCGTCTACTAGGCTTCCTCCTGGGCATGGAAGAGTCGCAAGCCGCGTTCAGACTCTCCGATAGCTGCTGCGCCATCTCGTCTACCGATCTTCCGGTCGGGCTCCAGTTTGAGAGATTAAGGACATAAGCGAATGTGTCCACGTCCAAGGATCTGTCCTTCCACTTTGGTCCAGCTGCCGTGACTCGCTGCTGAATTCGCCTTCCTCCACCAAGTTCAAAATGGATCGCTTGGTGGTCACTGTAAGTGAACTCGTCGCTGACTGTCCACCTCACGTTCCTACACAGCGAGCTGCTTAAAAAGGTGAGGTCTATAATGGATCCTCGGCCAGCCTTCCAGTAGGTCAGCTTCCTTCCGTCATTTGCCAGTCCGACGTCTAATGACGAGAAGTGCTCCAGCAAGGCTGCTCCTCTGGCGGTAGTTTCCTTGCTGCCCCATTCCACAGCCCATGCGTTAAAATCTCCCGCTATTACCAGGGGAGCTCGGCCACGCGAGTCATCTGTGATGTCCAACAGCATTCTTTGAAAACGCAGTAGGTCCCAGCTCGGCGGAGCGTAGCAGCTATAAAAGGTCACCCCTCTAAGCTTCGCTCTGACGAATCCATCGTTGGACGCGTTGACTTCTTTGGGGGAGTGTCAACTGCCCATATGGCTGCCTTTTTACACCTACTGGCTACCCAACCGCTTCCTGGAATCGGCTTGTATGGCTCGCATATCAGGACGACATTTGGGCTCCTCTCTCTCACAGCCTGCATCAGAAGGGACTGTGCGGCCTCGCAGTGGTTTAGGTTCAGCTGGGTGCACCTCATGCTGACCGTTTGGCGAGCGCGCTCCTAAATAGGGGGCATCTACCACTACCAGCGATATGCTTATAGTCCGTGCTTGTGTCCTTGCAGAACATACATTGCGGCTCCTCCTTGCAGTCCTTTGCGATGTGATCCGCCTTCCCACATCTACGGCACAACTTGGATCTGTCGACCTCGTTTTTGCACTGTCTTGCAACGTGACCAAACTCGAGGCAGCGGAAGCACTTTGTCACGGTGACCCGCTCGCGCAGTCTGCACCTGACCCAGCCAACCTTTAACAGCCCAGCTGCTAGCGCCTTGCGAGCGTTATCAGCTGCCATTCTGATTGAGGCAGTCTGGGTTCCTCCATAACCTTTGCGCAGGTTTATGTCATCCGGCACGACATCCGACAGCCCCAGTTGGCTGTGCAGCGCGTTTTTTATATCCTCCTTGCTTGTTATTTCGTCCAAGTCTTTGCACTCGACCGTGACTCTGTGGGACAGGGAACGGACCTCCGCAGCTTCTCCGAGCGTGTCGCCAATGAGGGCCTTAAAGGCGCTCGTATCCTGACCAGCTTGGTTCAGCTGCAGTAGCAGTTCACCCTGTTGGGTCCTCCGGATTCTGGTAACCGCATCTCCAAGGCCTTTCAGCTTCTCTTCGACCTTGACCCTTTGCAGAATTTCTGCATAGGTCACTTCGCCCACTGACTTGATAATCAGAGCATCAGGTCGCACTTTCTTCTCACTTGGTGCCTTGGGCTTCCGCGCCTTCCTTTTTGGGCCGACTGTTTTCCACTCAGTGGGCACACTAGCAACTTGGGTCTCCTGCTCCCGGATGGGGGAATCTACAATTGCTATAGTCGCTGGAGTCTGCACATCCGCACTACTCTTGGGCCTCTTCGTGTTAGGCGTTCTTGCCCCGGTGCCTTGCTTCCTCTTGGCCTCCACCATTGTTCGGAACAGCGGTGAGGTCTGGCATGACTGGTGCGTCCTGATAGCCGCATTAGCTCTGTCGTCGTGCAACTGGATAGCCACTAGCTCGTACAGAACTCTGATGCTCTCTATCGAGTCGCGCATTGGCTGATGGATGCTACGCCTTTTACCATCCTCCAGCATCTCCACCAGGCTAGCAATCTCCCTTCCAAGATCGCGAAGCGCATTACAACTCTGCGATTGCGACTCTGGCGCCTGATTCGTGCGAGCACGCGGCGTCGGGGGAACAGCCGTTTTTTGGACAGGCGGTGATCTCGCCATTTTGCTACTCGTAGCAAAGACTGCCGCCGCGTCTGTCTCCATCTCCTTCTCCATCGTCGGGGGGTTTTTTTGTTCAATATTCATTCTAATGGGTCCCAACTCCAAGTCGTTATCCTTGTCCGTTGTATCGTCGCGTTATAATCCCATGGTTATCTATGCAAGCAGGGAGGCCATGCAGGGGTTGACTCTCGCCTTCATGGGGTCGAGGGTTCAGAGCCGGATTCGCGTTAGTCAGGAATTACTCAACTGAGCCTATACGGCCAACTAAATGGCGACGAACAAGGAGCGTGCATTGGAGATTTGCCACAATTTTCACGGGACGGGGGCGGCAACAGCATTAACCTAGCAGCCATTTCAGCTAGATGTCACTCCGCCTACTGAAGTGCTAGAATACTGCTGTCGTCAGCACCGATGTCATCAAATCCAAATAGGGGGTCCAGTGTCCAATCCTAAGACCTTACTGGTCTCGGCCTTAGTCGCCTTCTCGTTTTAGCTAGACGCCATGCGGATGCATAGCGCCTACCCAGGGGATACCTGGCTTGCGCCGGAGGTAACGAGTTGCTTTAACTACTGTAGAGAGGAATAGACCTGGCCATTGCCATGTTAATGACGATCAGAATCTTTCCGCCTCGAGGGCCCCTCTCCGAGTAGAAATATCCCCGTGTCTCATTAGTCGCCTCATACGACAAGCTTCGACAAGTATTCTAAGACCCGCTCACCACTCGGGTGTGTGTTCCTGTGTGTGTGTGTGTGTGTGTGTGTGTGTGTGTGTGTGTGTGTGTGTGTGTGTGTGTGTGTGTGTGTGTGTGTGTGTGTGTGTGTGTGTGTGTGTGTGTGTGGTGGGGGAGAGGGACACAGTGGAGTACCATCTCAGAGTGACTGTCACAAGCCATTAGGCATCCATTGTTTCGGACTGGCCTTCCGAAAAACCGAGCGTGCCAAGCGCTCCTCAAAGGAAAAAGTTACCGCTTCATTTCTGCACCAGAAGTTTTCCATTCTTTTCGGTCATTAGTTGGTAATATATCAAAGTCATGAATTCATATTGCTCAACCACCCCCACACCTATTTCCCTCCGAAGAAACTGCGGAGTATAGATGCAAAGTTTACATGTGGCAGCTGTCATAAAAGCAAATGGGAAAAGGAAGATGCCCAGTCGAGCCGGAGAGCAATAAAATATGAAGTGTGCAGAATAGAGCAGACCAGAACAGAGCAGGGCCGCGACCGCGGAAATCCACACTTCTGCTGGATTGCCACATAGGGAGAGAGGAAGATAGAGGCTACACATACCTTTGAAAATATTAAGATTCAAGTGCAGATAAATACAAATATAAATTGATAGAAAATAAAAAACGACTGCTTATACCAATCATACCATACCCCCTGCATGCCAGATAAAGGGGGCAAGATTCCTAGAGCTTGTGCAATTTTGTCTTCTTTCAAATTTAAAGCGTGTCCTGATTAAACTTGTAAATAGTTGTTCCTTTTTATGGTCTATTAAATTAGAACAATTGAGTCTCGGTTGTCGGACGAGTTTTAAGGACGCCCCGAGAGCTGCTCCGTGCTGCTCCTATGCTTCAGCTGTATGAAATGGCAAGACATTGCTTTCGAGTACTTTCTGGCCATTCTTGTTGCTCATTTCAGTCGTTGCTATGTACTTGACAATGCAATTTGATGTACTGTATAGACATGCATACGCATGCCCATGACCATGGCTATGTCCATGCCACAGCCCATTCACCCACCGGCAGTATCTCTTGCTGAATCCCTCAAGTCGACATTCATTGCATTAGTTTGTTGCTTAGTTTTCTGGATGGCAGACCAATTAGGTGCGAAATGCTGGGGGTTGGGGTAGGAAGACACGGCGTCCTTACCCCATACTGACTATCAAAGGAAAAATTTCATTCATCCAACTTCTGCTGTTCTCGCAGTCGTAGTCGAGTTCATTAATTCAAAAATATGCGTAAAGTTTCGGCCATGCCCGGCTCTGGTCCAACACAAAACCCGCATTCGAAGTCGGGCTGCGATTCGAATGGAGTGGAATTCCTGCAAGTTGGTCGGTTGGCTGGTTGATAATTTTCTGGCCAAAGCCTGCCTGGATACGGATGCGGACATGGGCATGCTTCTTGCGGCCTCGCCTGTGTCTTGTATCGGTAGAGCAGATGGCAAGCCTTCAGTTTGGCCAGAAAGGAAACAACTTTAAGAGGCACAAACTGATTAAAAATTAATGCAAAACCATTCGTGGCAATGATAAATTCGTCTGGGCTCAGCGACAGCCACCGCGGATGAACAGCACGAATGTCAGAATACTTCACAGTATCTGTAACAGAGACTTACTTCCCTCAAAGGATGAAATACAATTTATTGCGCATACGCACTGTGTAAATGCTGGAAAATAAAAGAACGAAAGGCACGGAAGTGGTCAGAGAGATCACTATTGCTTCCTGATGATTAATGGCAAGCGGTTTCAATGTATCTTTTCATGAAACTTTACTCTATATCGAATGAGCATAAGACATGGCGGAGACATTTGATTACGGCTGGGTCAGGAGGCTCAAATGTGGGGTTGCAGTTCGGGTAGATTTTGATGATTAAAATGATGGCGATGATCTGATCGCTTCCCATCCAGCCCTTGGCCCATAATGTGTTTCCGGTTGCCTGATTCATTTAATTATGATTTCCGGTGTCGAGGCGGGCTCCGAAAAAGGGGCAGAAACGGCAGAGCCGCGCACACATGCTCGTGATTATAGCCACTTTATTCCCAAGCCATGCCCCGCCCTGCTCAGGAAGGACAACCTAAAAAAAAGAGCTCCCACAAAACCACAAAGTCAGTCAGTATGGCCACCTCCGCCAGAGGAGGCACACTGTACGATGAAGAGTGAGAGAGAGATAGAGTTGTTCCTTCTGACTATAATAATAGTCCTCTCTGATTTAGATTCAGCCTTTTCTGTGGCTTTTTCCTATGCACAGTGCATAGGACGCTGCCGGTCTCTGGATTGGATACAAAATTTGATTGCTCTAGCTCTTATAGTCATCGAGATCTAAACGCTCATCGGGACGGACAGAAGACCGACATGTCAATATCGACTCAGCTATTGTTGTTGATCAAGAATATATATACTTTATTTATTTTATATTTTGGTTATTAAACTCATCCACTTTCACCACAAACCTAATATGCCGCTATACTCTTCGAGTACCGGGTATAAAAACTGAGATTTTCCAGCACCAAAGTATGAATGCTCATCCTTTTTACATAATGGAGAGAACTATACTAATAAAAAACTTCTAAGAGTTTGTTATATATGCGTATCTGTATCTGCTGTTCGTGGGTTAAATTATAAACTTTATACAGGCTTTATTTGGGTAACTCTTTCTGCTCTCTAAAAGCTTTTCTGCTCGACAGACCTATGCCTTTCACCAGCTTATAAAACTTATTGAATATCAACTAGCCTTCTGCAATCAGAGTTTATTCTAGTACACATATAAGTATGCTGGTCATCAATGAAATAGCAACTTTATTTCAATTCTGGGTCACTTCAGCAGCTCCTTCAACCCTCTGCAATGCTCTTAAATTTCCCCACACACCAATAATCTCCGGTTCTTGTAAGTTTATCGCGTTGCTTTTCATTTCGGTTTTTGGTGGTAAGGGCATGGGCAGCCATTCATCAACTCAACAAGTAACAATTTTGTAGAACTCTCTCTTTCTCTGCCTCTTTCTCTCTATCACACTCTCTAGACGGACTGGCTCTCTTCCTGGTGGCATTGTACGGATATAGCCACCCCTATCCTTTTGCAATTTGCTTGTATTAGAAACTCATTTCCGTTTGTAATTGAGTCGCTACAGCAGTCTATTGTGTGTATGCGGTCGCACTTACCAAGCGAACACCCTGCGAACAGGGCATCCTACACACATGTGTACATCACATGTACACCCTACACACTTCAGCCGGATTTCCCCAGGCATCCGTCCTTCCTTTATATTTGGGTTATGTATATGCAAATTAATGGCAATATTTGCTTTGAAATGCCGCTGACTAACATTGTTCGTGTGCGGTTTCGGTTTCGGTTTGAGCTTCAGTTTCGGTTCAGTATCCCCATCTCCATCCGCATCCGAATCCCCATCGGTAACCATATTTGATTGATTTGTGAAATTCATGTGGCCAAGTGTCGGCTTAGTTTTGATCGTTCATTCTATTCCATTCTCCTATTACAGAACCATCGCCGCTATACGACAACAACCACTACCATGAGGAGTGTCTGCGGTGCAACTCTTGCGGCCTGAATTTGACGGGACCCAATCAGAAGCGCGCCAGGAGGTTCAAGGTAGGTCTATCACCACCCACCACCACTTACCGAACAAAACCCATCTCATCTCGAATGCAGTTGCTCATTTTGTTCAGGGGCCCCATAAAAGTGAACTTATTATGTAGAACATGATGCACGGCTGCTGCCACAGCACACAACATACATACATACATACATACATGCATGCATACATACATACATACATATGTACATATACGAGTACTCGTGCAGGGATATGGTGTATGGTGTGTGGTGAGTGGTGTAGGGTGTATGGTGCATGTGTGGCAAGTGGCCTAATCAAAATTACATACTCGTATGAGCCAAAGAAAAGGCGGCAAAAAGAAAGGGAAAAAGAAGTGGAGGCACAAATAAATCATTTAAGGCTGAGCAAAAATTCAGGAATCTAACCTTCTCTGATTCGTTCTTTTTGCAATGCAGAACCAGATCCTGTGCGACCTGCATTTCGCAGACGTGGCCCTAATGGAGTGCTCCGATTTTATGCAGCAGCTGCGGAGCTTCAAGCCCCAATCACTGGGCTGTGCGGTGGCGCGTCGCAAGAGCTCCACGACATTAATATTTCCATTGCCGCCGCAAGCATGTTCAGGTATGTAAGCACATTTTTTTATGGCCCAAACCGGCACTGGGAGGGGACTGTGAGCAACACTTGGTCCTTGCCCATGCCCATGTCCTTGCCCCATGCTAATGCACGTGCCTGTGCCCTTGCCGCTGTTGATATCCTGCACATATTATTCATTCACTGGATGGGATCTTTTGGATTCTACTGCCTTGGATTGGAGGTTTTAATCGATATGCCAGGCTTTAATTCCATTACTACTGAACTGTATTCCGTCTGTCCGTCCGTCTTCATTAGCGTCTATACCTCAGATACTATTAAAGCTAGAGCAACCAAATTTTGTATCCAGTCTCCCGTGCTATCATACTACTCCAAGTGCATTTCAAAATTTCGGCCCGCCCCTTTCCGCCCGCACAAAGGACGAAAATCTGTGGCATACACAACTTTACAGATTCGAAGAAACTAAAAACGCAGAATCATAGAGGATAAATATTTCTATCAGAATGTTGAATTTTGATCAGATGTGATTATTAATATAGCTACAATGAAGAAAACCATTTCGAAAAGCATCGTTCCCTCTCGCTCTCTCTCACACGCGACCCTGTCTGCTTTGCCTATTCGTTCAAATGAGCGCCTAGATCTCAGAGACTATCAGAACTAGGGCAACCAAACTTTCTATCCAAGCTCCTGTAAATATCACTTCAGTACAAGTTTATTTAAAAATTTTTCCACGCCCCCTTCCGCCCCACAAAGAACGAAAATCTGTGGAATCCACAATTTTTAAGATAAAAGAAAACTAAAAACGCAGAATCATGGAAAATAACCGTATCTACCAGATTGCCGAATCTGGATCAGGTCGGATCATTATTATGGACAGAAGGACAAAATTAATGTTTCAGTGGCTACGCAACGCCTGCCAAGCGCTTACTCATTCCCTCTCTCTCTCTCGCAAACACTTCCACGTCTCGATTATGTAGTTATACATGTACATGTAGAAATGTAGAAGCAGATGTAAAAAGCATATGTTAGCAAAAATGAAAACATATGTATATAAAAATTTCAAAAATGGTTTGACTTAATTATTTTAAATATTATTTTTTGCCCAAAATTTGAATCGGCCCTTTTGCGAACATATAATAAATTGCATAAATCGTAAGCTCATATATGTATGTATGTGTATACTGACTGAGTACTGGGTATAAAGTAGAGTCGCGGCCTTTGCTGCGGCTCACAACGTTTCCCCTCGTTTTTTTTTAATTTAAAAAAAATTGGATTTTTTTTCAGAGGTAGTGCTTCAATTTTTCACATAACTTAAGTTTATTTAAACTGGTTTTATTGAACTTTTCAGTTTTGAAAAGTTGATAAATGCAGCTAAAAATATGACCCAGACACTTTGTAGCTGCAACTTAACGTCTGGAAGATATTAAGCCATAAGGTAAATGAGAAGAAATAAAAAGTTGAGTTTTGTTGAGTAGTGTTATTAACTTATCAGCCAGTTTTACTTATTATATGTAATAACTATAATAGTTTTTTCAAAGACCGACCCTGCAATTGATATTTCGGGAAAATATGTTCCTGGCATCAGGGTTCAGGATTGTACATAAAGGCGCAATAATGTCACTAGGGTACTGATGATTAAGATTTCTTTTAACTTTTGTTTTTTCTTTTTGTTGCGTGCATGTGTGTGAGTGAGAGAAAGAGTGCATTGGTATGTGTACGCGTGTACACGAATACATATCCTAGCAGGCGGCGTCATCATTATAATTCAAATGAGATTTGCGAGCACAGCAATCTACACACACACACAAACACACAGACACACGCACAAAAGCAGACACCCACATACATACAGTTAAATACGCGAATATACGCACATAAAGAGTTTGGAAAAAAAATAGAGAGAAAGAGTGAGAAATAAGGAATGCGACAGGCACTGAAAAGCACAGATGCAGAGCAACTGGGGGGGACAGAGCCACGTCTACAAGTTCGAGAATGTTTGGCATTTTGCATAATAAAGTTGTTCAAACATATTTGACGTTCGGGTTGCGTAGACATACACGCACACACACACATAGACAAACACACACACAAATATTCAGAGATAGAGGCAGACATCCTCACAGATGGAACCGCCATTTTTCGCTGACATAAACTTTCAATTCGGTTTTGATTTCACTTTATTCTGTCTCGTTTTCTGCATTTCTTCTGTTCCTCTTGTTTTCCGCTTTCGCAACGATTTAATTAGAATCCCAAAAAAAAACGTTATGATGAACGCAGAAAGCAGAACCGAGAACATATCTTAACATTATTTGTCAGTCAGTTCCCAATGCTTATTGTATATTTATATGGTGTTCGGTGTTCAGATAGCCCCATATACTATACCCGTATATATTCACCCGTCTGTGTTTGCGCGAGCAGGAATGCAAAGTTTATTAACTGGGTTTTTATTGCGAAACTTTTGGCCCCGACTTACGCGTAAGGCCCTTTGCCCCCGAGCATGGACCGTCATGTAGGCCGCGCTTAACGCTCAATTCGTTTGCCGTCCATTTTAATTACAATGTGCAGAAATGTACGAGTGTACGAGAATACGTATGCGAGATGGAGGCCTCGCCTGCCTCCCTGCTCACCTACTCGGCTACTCGACTCTGGCTCTGCGAGCCAAGGCAGTAAAATATTATCGCGGAAAGTGCTGGGGCGCCTAGAGTCAGGAGTCAGGATTCCGGAGAGTAGATATGCGACAAGGAACACACCACAACGGACAGGAGATAGCAGACATGGTACACATACTCGCACTTGCCCCAACGGGCAGCGAATAAAGGTGGGACGTATACAAATTGTTTATCGCTAAGTGAAGCTGGTCATCGAAAATAACCAAATTAAATGGGCCAACAATGATAAGCAAGCGGGAGCTCACTGCTTCATAATGGATGGAAGCCGCCAGCAGCTAAGTGCCTCACAAATTGAAGGATTGCAGGATTGCAGTGGACCCAGCACTGAGAGTGCTGTACAAATTGAAAGAGCCTAAGTGCAGTATGCTGTGTGCAGTGTCCAAGCAGGAAAAATGAACAAAACGTTCTGATTTAAGCGACGAACTGCTGGATGCATGCTTGCATGCTTGCAAGGGAAAAATCAAAATAGTATGAATTTAACAAAGATTTATTTATTTGTTGTTTACTTAAACGATGGCTTAAGAACTCACTGGCTGCTGCAAAGTCTAACAGTGACAAGGCGCTGATGTGGCACACGTCTTCGCCAAGGGCACATATGTATAGTCATCCCATATGTATGGGAGTAGAGGAAGGAGCAGATCTCATTCGAAGCGACATTAAGTACACGCGAGGAAAGCGACTTGATGCGTACCATATTCAAGTGCAAGTGCTGCTTAGGAGCGACAGCGCACACTTGTTAAAAAAGAGGTATGACGGAAGTCGTCTTCGTCCCGCTGTCGACAAATATATTGTGCGATGCCTGCTCCTCATTCTCAGCCATATCCACATCATCTCAACCATCCGCATCCTTGCCGAGGGAATGCAATTGTCCGGTTCTGCCTTCTAAAGAAGCTGCACTGGACAAAGTTTTGGTCTTTTTGGCTCGATCCTCCATATCCATATTCATATCCAGATTCATATCCATATCAATGTCCACATCCAGATATGTATCTGTATAAAGTTCTCTTAAAGCCTCTGCAAAAGATTGGCCGGATGCCTGGAAAAGGGCTTTCGGATTGGTGTTGGGAGGGAGCGGGGGTTCTGCGTTGGGGCCATAAAATAGATTAAATAAATACAGTAAATAAATCATTTAGCGTCTCCGAAGTAGCGCATACGACACGTAGGCAGCACCGACACGTTTATGGCCAAAATCGAGCAGCGGAGTTATAAACACGTACTATACCCCATCCCAAATAAATGCGAGCCAAGAGATACTCAGATACATGTGTGTGTACGTGACAATTAAATTTATGAAATCATATATACAGGGCCGAGCAAGGACCAAAAGACGCTGACCAAGACCAAGTTCAAGTCCAAGTCCGAAAGCTGAACCGAAGTCCAAGGCCAAGTTGAAAAGTCAGTTGAGGGGTCGTAGCTCTGTGCATCGCATCTCGAATTATCGCCAAGAAATGGGCGCGTGGCTGCCACGCTGGGCCATTATCAGACGATAGACATTTCAAGGATATCCCTGCCAAAAGATAATAGGTTGGCGGATAATGCGTGACTGATGCCATCAAAATGATTCACAGAAAATCTGGATGGTGCTCCAACTCGCAGCTCCAGCTCCACTTCCTGTGAATAATTGCACATTCAATGAAGTCTGGATTAAAGCTGACGCCGTGAATTATTTGTGAATTAAGAAAAACTCTCATACTTATTTTGCTTAGCTAACTTATACGAAATCAATATGGGATTAATTCGAATATTTCCCCCCGCACTCGCTAATCATGATTCAAGTGGAATGCATTTAAGTGACCTTATGTTGCTTATGTTGTGATTAAGACGTTCGCTTCGATTAAAATGCCACTAATCCTTATAAGAACGGAAGCTGGAAGGCATTTCTTCCCCAAAAATATCTTGGGAGACTTTTACTTGTACAGAAATAGTTATGAAAAGTGGTGGAACCTTAGAGATTCAGTGGGCTGCATAGAAAGCTATGTAAATTCGGTTATAGGAAACAAATTATTAGAGCTCTGCTACAGTGCTGAAACATTCATTGGGACCTATTATGGCTGGCTTAATTCCTCCTCGAGCAGCAACTCCCATTCAATGCCTTATTCACGACTCTGTCATCTGGGCTGGTCATAAATTTAGCATGACTGCTGGGCATGTGCTGGTGTGTGTACCTGGCCGGACATTTACATTTTAATCTGCATTATTAGCGGGATAATTGTTTGAGAATATTGCCCGAGAATAGACAGTCATGAAAGCACGTCTGGCTGGTCTACAGCTCCAGCTCTGGCTTTCGCTCCCCCCATGTCTCCTTTCCGTGGCAGCTATCCATTTGTCCCTTTGGCAATTTGCACTGGTGTTGGTGTGACCACGCCCACAGCTGGATATGCCTCCTTGTCAGTTTGGCCATAATAAATTTAAAAGCCCCTCCATGAAGAAGGCAACAAAAATTGTCGCGCACTTTTAACGTTAATTTGTCAGCGTGGTTTCTGGTCGCCCCACTCCCTGTTCTCTCTCCTTCCTCCATTCGCACCATTCTCCATTCTATCTATTCGTATCGCGGGGTTTGCCATCTTTGTTTGCCAATTTTAATATTTTAATATGTCCTTGCACGCATTTTCTCTCATTTGTTTGATGAAAAATGATTTCAGTTTCTGGGCAGCGTTGCGTGGATTCGAATACATAAAGCTGTAACGACCAGGCTATTTGTTCAGGACAGCCCCACCTTCGCCAGTTTTTCCGAGAGGCAATTAATTAAACAAAAGCAAAGCTTTTCCCAGTGGAAAAGCCAAGGCGATTAAGCATCTGGAAACGGCAGAGAGATGCACACGCAACACGTGAAAAATACTCGTTGCTGCAAGAAAATATAATTTCCCATTACTCACATCAATTGACGTGTTAAGCTGATTTTCTCTTATGACTTATGCAATGCATTCTTTGGTTCAACTATCGGCTTTCTTGCTCCTTTGGCAATATTTTTAATTAAGAGAGAGATAGAGTTACCTGAGGGAAAGCTGGTCCTTGCCACTGCACATTGGGGCACTTAGCCGCAAAGTTACAAGCTCCTGGAAGCCCCTCAGATTGCAACACCACCCAACTTTTAAAGTCCTTGTATAAGCCAAGAAAATGAGATGACCAAAAGATACCCGGTGATGCTGAAAAATACTGTGAGAAACATTTGTATTTATGTATCTGTGTATGTATGCTACTAAAGAGTGGAGAAAAAAATGGAGACAAAAAATGGTATAAGAATTCGAAAAAGATAGGAAAGGATATTGCCACGTGAGGAAGCATAAATTTATGATTCACCTCAACAGAAATACTCACAAATGTATGTATCTTTGATCTGAATCTGTTATCTGTCCCTTAACGCTAAGATACTTATGTGGCGTTACCGAAAAGATATGCCTGCTCCCAATCACGTTCTCAGAGAGTCCATCTATCTAGTCGTTATTCCCAGGTAAATAATCACTCTGATCACCTTTCAAATGCCATTCACGCTCTGAAGCTCAACTTTTAAATGGAAAACAAAGAAAATTGCATCAGACTTCGGGCCTTAATCTGTATGCGACTCACTCCACTCTAATAAAAAACGATGGGGATGGGGAACGATACACATGTATTGAAGTGATATCACAGGAGCTTGAATAGAAAGTTTGGTTTTTCTAGCTCTTATAGTATCTGAGATCTAGGGGCAAATGAAGACGGACAGACGGACAGACAGACATGGCTATATCGACTCGGCTATTGATGCTGATCAAGAATATATATACTTTATGGGGTCGGAAACGCTTCCTTCTGGGCATTACACACATCCGTTATCACCACAAATCTAATATACCCCTATACTCTTCGAGTACCGGGTATAAAAAGGCGGATGCAGCATCAGGGGGCATTGGTAGCAGAAATTCAATTTGCTGCTGTCAAAATTAAAAGTGTCGAACTCCGAATGCGCCAGTCATTGTGGCAAGTAATTTCCCATCAATTGTCGGGCCTCTCTTTGGAAATGGAAATCAAATGAAATTGGATTTTGTCGTTGGATGCATTTCTGTGGCTTCTTTTGTTCCGACTTGCATCGAGAAATTGGAAGCTTGAAAATGTTTTGCTAATTCTCTGAACGATAGGACCTAAGCTCTAATTTTTCTTTTGGAAAATATTCCTCTTGGAGAGCCATTTCAATAAAGCCCATATATGCCCATAGATCGGTTCCATAGCCGTGTTCCGTCTGACTTTCCCCGCTTACAAGCCCAATTTTGAGGCTAAGAAAAGTTCTGTCACACAATGTCAATAAGCAATTATTGTACTGCTGACGTGGCGGCGCCCACAGCACGTGGGGAGAAGCGGTCACTCTGCCCGTCTGTGTCATTGGCCCGCAGGCAGCGCAGGTCGTACGTGGCACGTAGCATGGACTACGTAGCCGCAAATTTAAGCCTCTTAAATATACGAAAAGCAATTAAAATATAATCAATATGCGGATCCCTGTGCCGACCCAGACCCAAGACTAGGCCCAGGCCCCGGCCCAGGAACTCTCCTCTAATGGGGGCGGGGCACTGCGAATACCTAAGTCCGTGTCCATCCGAGTCTGCGATGGATTTCGATGGAGTTGTGCAGAAGCTGCCGCCTGAAGCGCAGGATATTGTCGTCCCGCACCGGAGCCGGATGGGTGAGCGTTTCCAGATCGTCCACGTGGCGGTAGTGCTGCATCTGGCCGGTGCGGACAGGTACATCCATGGGGGCGCACGACTCCCGCCAGTGGAAAGCGAAGTGGTTGTGCGTGAGGGTCACATAGTTGGGATTGTGGAGGCACTTGATTGCCGAGTTGGCGTCCAAATGGTCAGCCACCCGCGTAACATGCGACAGCATGTAGAACTGCTGCGGCAGCAATGGATCAGGGGCCAGCTCCTTGGGAAAGTACACGTTGCGGAAGCAGAAGCTACTACGCGCCGAGCAGTTCACGTCCATCGTCTGCAGCTCCTCCAGCAGCATCTGGTAGCTGAGAAGTTCGCCCAGCGGCATGATGACCTCATCCACATCGAACACACCCAGGTAGTCGAACTCGTACATGTTTCGGTAGAGGCAGTCGTTGTACATCAACACTTCGGTGAGCCGCGCCCGCAGACCCCAGTGTCCAGGCAGCTCGTCGAGCAGGCGGTGTGGGCGCAGCTGCAGCAGACCGTCCACATCCGTGTAATGGGCGAGGGTGCGCGACGTGTTTGCAGTCAGCTCCCCGATGTCGAAGGCCACCACCCGCTCAACCCCTAACAGACGCAGCAGCTCCAGCCACTCCACCATCCGCTCGGATATATCTCGATCCGGGAAGCTCATAAACTTAACGCAGACCCCGGTACGCAGTCGCAGCTTGGAGTCGGGCGGCTGTCGGGGCACCTGGGAATTGACCACGACAAGGGCGTTCCGAGCCGGAGCACAGCGGTTGCCGAAGACCAACGACACCAGATGGGGCACCCGAATATCCGACTCCGGCACCACACAGCTGAGCATGGTGGGGTAGGCGACGCCGGCCTCATTGCCCCAGACATCGTACCAGCCCACCTTAGTATCGGTGACGGGCACCAGGTCCGGCTGGCCGCTGTCCGCGTACCAGAACTGACAGAATGCCTCCGGATACGGGCCCGTGACGGTTGTCACCATAGCCAGGACCACCACCTCGGGCGACGCTGGCCTGCGGTCATAATAGGCGTTGTAGAGGAAGTAGCTCAGGTTACCATGAGTCACCCACTGGAAGTCGGCGTTCTTGAAAACAAAGTCCTTGTAGCGGGGATAAGGCGCACACTGATGGCTCCGGCGCGAGCCATGGGCCCAATGGAGCTTGGCATTCTGGTGCAGCAGATCTTCTAGATCTAGGTGGTTTCTGTTCTCAATCGCTTTCGGCACCACCACTACAGGGGGCGCGACATCTAATCTGACCATTTTGGGAACCGCACTGTGCTTCAACAGCCTCTCATGCGAGGGGAGGCCCGAGGACTTGGCCGACGATGCCCTGGCGTCTGGGGGTATCAGTGCCAGCAGCTGGTGTGTGACCAGGAAGAGTGCCATGGTCCCGAACACACATATCAGCGGAGTCCGACAGGCGCGCAGAAGCTTGAACACCATTCTGGAGCCCATCCAATAGGCATCTGGCTCGATTCTCTTCCCAAAGTTCACTTAAACAGTACCGGTCAACTCAAACTGTTTTACGAACAGCGACAATAGGTTGAAACTAGATGCAAGAGAATTTAAAATTAGATAACACTCGTCAGATGATAAGATAGCGAGCACACTTTAATATATTAAGGGGCATTGAAACTAAACGGAAGGAATGGAATCAAGCCGAGATAAGGGTGCTTCAAATTGTCAACAAGTTCCTGTACAAGCTAACGACACCACAAATTGAAATTGAAAGCGAGCATGTCTGCACACCAAATTGGGCTGAGAACAAGGCGTCTGGCAAGACGGACGGACGGAGAGATTTTATCTACTACGCTATTGTTACTGATTAGGAATATATTTATATGCTTTATGGAGTCGGAAACGCTTTTTTATGGGTATTATTTTCCCCCACTTTCACCACAAATCTATCATGACGCTATATGCTTTGAGTACCGCGTAGAATTTAATTCAAATAATTATTTTGCCTTCTCCTATTGGTGCATGAAAAAATTAACAGAAGTATTTTCGATATATTCTAAATACTTAGTTTTAGTATTTCAGTGAATACTTTTGGTGATATTCGTTCAATATCGACATATGTACATATTCTTCTTCGAAATTTTCAGAAACTTTCTTTGTATTTTTGTAAAATGTGTCAAGAATCAGAATCTCTTGTGCTCACTTCAAGATCTCTTGTCATAACACGTCTAGAATTAGCAACGTTTATTGGTTGGTAACTTTAGCAGAGTCCATTCCTTTCCTGTATTCCAAACTAATTACCTATAGTTATGTACACGTACATATGTGTATGTGTGTTGTACGCACGCACTTTCCATATATTACAAAAAGGGAAATAAAATACTCAGACATACATACATATGTACGAGTAGATACGAGTATAAGCTTTCAAAAATCCCTTTCCATTATCAAACTTTCTACGATACATACATCCGATATAATATTTCCTTGGGTAGTCTTCTCCAACGGCGCGAATGGCCTTACTTTTCATTCAAATGAAGGCACAATAGAAATCCACATATCGATAAAAAAGGCCCATACTGCCCCGCCTCCTCCTTGGACCTTAACAAGCGGCAAACAAGCCAAGTCCATGGCAGAGATGGCTGAGACATTATTATGTACGTCTGAGTTGGAGTCAGCGTCAGTGTCGACGTGGCGTTAGCTTGGCAATGGCCAAAACGACAGAATGACAAAAGCAGTAGCCAGCGAGGGTTGTTGCAGAGCCTGCGGGCTAATGTCTGAAATGGGAAAAGAGCAGGCAGACTCGGAGGCAGCACCTGCATTAAATTATTGATTCGATTTCGCGCGCGGTTCGCTTTTATTGTGGCCGACGGTTTTTTTTCGGAATGAATTGTAGCCGCTGGCTGGCATTGTCAAAGTTCTGCGGCCACCCCCTTGTAGAAATGCCCGTACTCGCTGTAGCCCACGCACAACCCCTCATGGACTCGTCTTCCACTGTCCCACCTACATACATACATATGTACATACACAAATATATACAGGCATTCCTCCAGTGTCTGTCAGTCTGTCACGTTGCCTTTCCAATTTCTCACGTATGTGTGCGCTGCCACGCCCAGGAACAAAATAACAATAACAGGAAGGAGCTGCATAAACGACAATACGACGAAAAAATACCCGCTACTCTTTTAAAAGTGAGTCGAAAAGAGGTGCCAACGCAGTAATGAGAGTACAGATTCCACATTCATTCATTCTTCGTTTGGTACTGAATCGATTAATTATGGTGGTATTTTACGGGGAGTCTATTTAAGGGACTCGCACAGCTTCTGTTCTCATGCGAGGAGTCTCAAAGATGTGACCATAGTAAGATCCTTTAATACTGTGACTGGGATTCCTACTGCCTGCTACACACACATGTCTACAAACACAGCATGCCCTGTCTCTGCAGACGCACCGCGTATTGATAACAGCTAGAGAAAGCCAACAAGCAGAAATGTGTGCGAGCACTTCCCTGGATGCGACTGTGTGTGCCGTACAAACATACATACATATGTACATATGGGGCATATACGAGTCTTCCAGTAGTATTCGCATAGCCGTGTCTGGCAAACAAGACATAATCAATCACTTAACCCAACAACGCACACCAAACGTTCGTTTCAATTAAAGTTTCGTTTTCATTCACTTAGTTGGAAACGAAAAGCCGGGGGGGACTAGCGAAATCATGTCACCCATACAGCCCAAATACACTAAGCGAATTCGTCAGAAGGGAAATTATTGAAGGGAGAGCCTCCATTTATCAAAAGAGCCAAATGATTAATCGTTCCCTTGAAACAAATAACCCAAAAATGCATCATTACCTCCGAAAAATGTAGGTCCCTCTGTCTATTCATATTCAATTCTATTCGATTCGATTGTTCATGCTCGTTCAAGTTTTCAGTATCGATTTCTATCGATCCTAAATAGATCTAAGACAACTTTTGCTATACAATTCAAGACATTGATATTTAAAAACGAGCTTCATTAATACTCCGTTTTCTTCAGGCGAAAGCATAACACATTTTACCTTTCATTGGCGATTGTTTATTGTTGATGGCTTTTCCCGTGGCCAAACATTTCCCCTTAATCTATTTATTTTCCCAATATTTTAGTGCTCATTGGGAATAGTCCTTAGTCGGGGTCTGGACTCCTTTGCATACATGTGAGCAGTCCATTCATAATCCGCATATCATCAGGGGAAAACAAATCCAAAGTTCGAATGCGAACGGCATGGCTCCTAGAGAAATCACAAGAATCTGTTTCTCATTGCTGATACGAGTATTTTTCCTTTTCCATTTCTGTTGCTGAAATTGAAGCAATGACGCAAGCAAAATTCATTCCGAAGACTTGACCCTTCCCCGTGCCGAGCTTACTCGCTTGAAAGTAATTTGTTTTCATACGAAGGCAGGTCTGTTGTCGACAAGAATATATAAAGAATAATTCAAGACGAGGGGTGACATTTCCTTTCAATGATGACGTGAATGCAGTCCTAACTTTTCAAGAAAAACCCTTTTGAAGGATTCTTAGAGATACAGACAGATAGAGAGAGAGAGAGAGAAAGAGAAAAAGAGAGAGAGAGAGAGATGTGGGTCCAGGGGCCAAAGGCCACATGATGTGCTCTCAAATCACATTTTGTCGAACATTTAGCATAATTTAGCACTTCATTTACCAGACAGGCGGCCAGGGAAAGCAAAAACCGCGACAGCTGTCTCGCAAAAGTTTTCAACAGGCACAAACTCCAGCCTTAGCTCCTCCTCAGGATTCGGGAGTGAGGACCAAATCCACAAAAACATTCCAGCCAGAGCCGAGCCGCAGAAGGATGTATGGAAAATGTGTTGGCATTAGGTTGCAAAGTGATTATGATGCCCAAGGGCAGAAGGTGGAGAATGGAGGCAGGCCACGACGTGCCAGATGACAAACATGACAACCCATAGACATTATCCCGTCTCGCACATCCACTTCCCACTCCCGATTGTCACAGACAACAATTCCGTATTCCTCCTACAATGACACGAATCTCAACATCAAAGGTACACAAAACATGCAGCCCACGTGGTTTCCCCTACCAACCCACACTCCCACCGTATATCACATATAAGATATTTGCCAAGTTCCCACAAAAAAAAAAGAGAAAGAGTCTGTCACAGTTTTTGTCGTCTGCAAAAGCAAAAAATTACAGGCTTTTTTTTATTTGAATGATTCTTTCCAAGTGTTATGTTTCACTCAACGGCCTCTCCCTCCACCTTCCACCTTGGAGGAAAAATTAAACGACGAAAAGTTATACGTATAAGTATAGCCTATGTAATTACAATTATTCTATTATATTATATCACTATCATTGATGACCGGATCTTTAGCAACATAAAGAAAGAGGGGAAACTTCTTTAGATGTCCAAGTATTTATACTATCAGTCCTTTGATTAATACACCACTTTTTTGTACTTTATTGAAATAAGAAAATATATAAAAACGAAAGAAATCACATTCTGTACTCTCTATTTTAAAAGAGAGAGCAGATCCCTTTCCATGTTCTTCAACAAATAGCGGCGTTCGGCCTTGGGATCCTCTCCCAGCATTATATTTTTAAGTCTCCTTTCTTTGTTTTTCAAGAGCAATGCCTTGTAGCGGGCCATTTCTTTCTCCAGATAGTCATCCTGACCTACTTTCGATTCACCGCGCAATTCGCATCGGACGGCCTTCAAAATATGATGCATATCCTGGTGCAGGTTATTGCGTGCGTCTTCTCGTTTCTCGGCCTTCTTTCTGCAAATAGGACCATCACAGCTAGGGTATACGTAGACATATTGGGTTCGGTCACTATTTGTAGATCGATCGGTATTGGGAGATTTGACGTCATAAAAAGATGGTTCGTCATCTGTGTGCACCTCTGGGGTGCATTTAGAGGATGCCCCAGGACATCCAAAGTGTCGACGGCAAATCATACCTTTCGTAGGCAGCAATGGGTCGTATGCTTCCTGAGGTTCAACCTTGGCCTTTTCGTGGAACTCAGGCCGTTCACTCATGCTTTTTAGCATGGGGTTCTGAGGGCCGTCAATGAACTTGCCGATAGTGCGTCCCATAGAATCCCATAGATACACTCCCATGTCGGATGGTCCCGCACCTTCGAAATTCTGAGCACTAGACTTGGTCTTCTTGTCACCTTGCTGAGAAGCACAAATGGTATTCTGCATGAGGTGCTGAGGTCTGTCTATGGACTGCGTCAAAGAGCACTGTCCTAGTCCGGATGGTCCCAGACAATCTATAATTGGAGGTTCACCATTTGTCTTTTCGTAGAAATTAGGCGGCTCACTAATGGTACTTTGCATTAGATTCTGAGGGTCGCCCATGGACTCGCCGATAGCGCGTTCCATAGAGTCCCATGGATACACTCCCATGGATGGTACCGGACTCTCGAATTTCTTAGACCCGACCTTGGACTTTTCGTCGCTTTGCTCTACTCCACCCATAATCTTTTGCATAAGGTGCTGAGGACAGCTAATTGACTGATTGAAATAGAACTTCCCCATAACAGATAGCCTTTCTGGAAGGGGTAATGAAGACGGCTTCGGATCGACCAATTGCTGATCTGTATCTTTCGTCGTTCCAAAAATTTGCTGAATTCCACATAAGGTCTGTTGCATGGCATTCTGCGGTCCGCCAATGGGCTTCTGGATAGCATGAATTCCCATTAAGGCTGGCCCTGAATCGCAAATTCGAGGTGCATCCTTAACCGTCTTTTCGAATTGATGAGGACCTCCAAAAGTATTTTCCTTTACGGGCAGAGCTCTGCTCGTTATCTGGTTGAAAGAGTGCTGTTCTACACTAGATAATCCCACTGGTGTCGATGGCGGAGATAGCTTAGGATCGAAAAATGTAATAGCTTCACCCCTGGTATTCTCTATGGGGTGCTGATCTCCGCCCATAGACTTTTTGCAAGCTCGATATTCCAAGTTGCATGGGCTTTCATGTGACGAAGGCGAAGATAGACCCAGGTCAACAAGTTGAGTCCGTCCATCCATGGTATCCTCCTTGAGGTTCTGATATCTGCCTATAGACTTTTCGAAGGAGTGTCGACTCATCCCGGATGCCTCCATTGAAGTTGGTGGCGGAGATGATTCTTGGTAGTCCATATGAAGCTGTAATCCACCCATAAACTGGTTCAAAGCTCGATATTCCATGCTGCATGTGCTTATATGTGACGAAGACGAAGATAGACCCAGGTCAACAAGTTGAGTCCGTTCATCCATGGTATCCTCCTTGAGTTTCTGATCACTTCCTATTGACAGTCGTCTCATCCCGGATGGCTCCACTGAAGCCGGTGACGGAAATGGTCCTTGGTCGTAGAGATTTTGAGGTTCATCCATAGTCTGTTTAACATGAGGCTGAGCTATGCCGATATACCGATTGAAAGCTTTATATTCCATGTTCCACGGGCCTTCATGTGATGAAGGCGAAGATACTCCCGCATAAAAATATTTAATTCTTTCACCTCTGGTATTCTCCTTGTGGTTCTGATCTACATCTCCACCCATAGCCAGTTTGTAAGCGCGATATTTCATGCTGTATGAATCTACATGTGACAAAAGCCGAGATAAGAAAAAAAAAAAATCTAAAAATATAAAAAACTTGTGGGATGCCCCGGAGATTGCGATCGCTCTCAAGTTTGCTCGAAGTTTTCATGATAGATGGAAACAGCATAGAGAGAAACAGAGGAACCACAATCGCTGGATAGCCTATAATATTAATTCTTACACTCCGTTTACCCTCTCCCCATTCAATGACCTGTTGGATTAGACACTTAAAATATTTTATCGGTTACCATTTTTCCGCTACGGGTTTTTATTCCGCTACTTTGGTCAATCTCTCAACTCACACTATCATCATCCGATACATTTCGCTCCCCTCCACCAGGATGCGCGCACTGGACGAGGAAATGTTTGTGAGATAGAGAACGAGAGTGTAAGCGGGTGGAAGGGACTACGATAATAGTAACTGAAATTGATTTGTTCCGTCTGGCAAAAATAATGATCCTATCTGATCCAGACTATAGTCTCTGCAATCTACGCGCTCATCAAGCGGACAGAAAAACATGGCTACAACGACTCGGCTATTGATGCTGATCAAGAATATATAGACTTTATGCGGTCGGAAACGCTACCTTCTGGACTATCAAACGCTATCCAAAAAAAAAAGATATAAAAAAGTAGTATACCTTCCAGCCTTGTATCTTCCGTTGGATACTGATCTTCTCCAATAGTCTGGTGTAAAGCTCGGTATTGCATGTTACATTGGCCTACATGTGACGACGGCGAAGATAGCCCTCGATCAAAACATTTAATCCGTTCACCCATGGTGTCCTCCATGGGGTGCTGATCTCCGCCTGTTGACTGGTTGAAGAAGTAACGTCTCATCTCGGAATGTCTTATTGAAGTTGGTGACGGTGATGATCTTTGGTCGTAGAGATTTTTATGTTCATCTATAGTCTGTTCCATGTAATGCTGATCTCTGACCATAGACTGGTTGAAAGCGTTGTAATTTATCCTGGGTGAATCTTCGTATAACGAAGTCGAAGATAGCCCTGGATCGAATAATTTAATTCCTTCACCGATGGTGTCCCTCATGGGGTATTCATCTCCGCCTATGGACTGGTTGATGGATTGTCCTGTCATCTCGGATGGCTCTAAGAAAGTCGGTGGCGGAGATGTTCTTTGGTTGTAAAGATGTTTAGGTTCATGAATGCTCTGTTCCATGTGATGCTGAGCTCCGCGTAAATACTGGTTGAAAGCGCGATATACAATGCTGGATGAATTTGCATTTGACGAAGGCGAAGATAGCCCCGGATCAGAAAATGGAATACCTTCACCCATGGTGTCTCTGATGGGGTACTGATCTCCACCTATAGACTGTTTGAAGGAGTATTGTCTGGTCCCGGATGGCTCCAGTGAAGTCGGTGGCGGAGATATTCTTTGGAGGTAGAGACGTTGCGGTTTGTCCATATTTTGTTCGATGTAATGCTGAGCTCCGCCCAAAGACTTGTTGAAATTGCGATATTTCATTTTGGATGATTTTACTTCTGACGAAGAAAGCCTCGGATCAGAAAGTTGAATGTGTTCACCTCTGGTTTTCTCAATGAACTGCAGATCTTCACCAATAGACTGCTTGAAGGAGTAACGTCGTATCACTAATGGCTCCAGCGAATTCTGTTGCGGATATGGCTCCGAGCCGTAGAGATGTTGAGGTTCATCCAATATCTGTTCCATGTGGTGTTGCACTCCGCTCATAGACTGGTTATGAATTGCCATGTCGGATGGATTTCCCGTGCCGCGCGTGGCACAAGCGCCGTCCCATTTCGTCTTGCGCTGCACCATTGGACTTGTAGAGTTCAGGAACTCCATCCACTTGAGCTTAACTGGGGGTATCTGCTTGAATACGCCGTACAGTCGTTGCTGCTTTATGCAGACGCTCAGGTTACTCATGTGGGCATTGCGGATGTGTCCGTCGAGCTCCGTGTTGCACTGCATGGTGATAAGTTTATTTAGCCACAACATAGCGTTGCGGTACTCCTGCGAGGTGGTTTTGAAGGCTTCTTCCGGTAGCGGGGAGTTTTCCAGGATATAATAGAAGTCGTTGAACAGCGTATTCATCTTTTTATGATGTTCTTCGGTACTGGTGCGATTCCTATGTCTCGATACCTTGTGCTCCATTGCACATTTATCATTCCTTGGACACTTCTCCATATTTTTGAAAAAATATTAAAATATTCTGTTTTACGAAATATATATCTACTGTAACATGATGAGAGATTGAGATTTTCGAAGTACTGCGTAGAGTTCGATCAACAAAACAGTCGAACCTGGCGTTAAGTTCTCAGGATAGTTCTCGGTGACAATATCTTTTCACAATTTCATTGCATTGTTTCACCTATTCTTCACCTGCATTCAAAAGTTAATACAGGCTTTTGCGGTTTGAACAATGAGTGTTCGAGGAGTTCCCAAGGCAGGAGTTTTCTGTCGTTCAGCTAATGAGCCTCTACCCTCCAGCAGTCAATGGTCATGTTTCAATAATGGATCGCTATGCCCTTGGTTGGGGCTCTGTTTAGGGTATGGGCTGTAGGCTGTGGCCTGAATTTGCATTTTGGACTCTGGCCAGCCGCAAAATTGTTCACCAATGGCTTTAAAGGACGTGTTCTGTCGACTCTCTGCGACTTATTGGCCAATTTGCGACTTGATTAACGAAAGTGCATGCGAATGGGCAAGTGATTGCGATTGCAGCTGCAACAGCTCCTTACGACTCCTTCAACTGCTACTACTGATGACGATGATGACGAGGGCTCTACCCGGTGACGCCCCCGAGTATGTACGAGCATTTGTGTTCGGCGACTTGAAGTCGACATCAAAATAAACGGGCCAAACTGGCAGCACTTTAAAAGCAATAAACTCTAATTGCTGAGCCGAGGAAAAGGAAAGGAAAATATTTCAATAATTCTGTGAGCTTTGTGTGAAAAGCCATGTCTCGCAGCCCAGCAGCCAGGGCATATGGAACTACGATACGTTTGGGCCACTACTTCACTAGGACGACGACGACCTAATGTTCCAGGGTATTTGTTCGTCGGGGCCATCTTTCGTGTGAGGCTTAATTCAAAAATTGAAATTTCTATCACGTATACGATGCTGGCAGCAATGGCAGCCACTTGTCAACATGAATTTCCAATTTTCTCATCTCCCCACCACCAACCGCTCTGTGTAAGTGTGTGTGTGTATGCGTCGGTGTGGTGCAGCCCCTCTAAGAGTCCCCCCCATACGATGTTTCCCCTATTTGATATTTCTGTCAAATGACAATCAAACGAGAGAGTATTCAACTTTCGGACTGAATCTAATTTTGGCAGTAAGTATGTACTCCTCCAGTATTTTTCCACTCCCAATTCACTTTAAATATATATATATACATATGTATGTATATTTATACCCACTTCCGGGGAAATGTTACAGAATTAAAATCTGTTGGCGTATTGTCACCCATTTTTATTGGTATCTTAAGAATATGGCCTTGTGGCTAAATACTAATTCAATGCATACAAGTTTCGTAGCAGGTGGGTTTTCCGGATTAAATGTAGATAAATCACGTCAAATAGTATCAGTGTTTGTCGATGGTTTTGCATTGTATATAGTGGATGTATATATGTACATATATGTATATATGAATGTATATATGCCCATAAAAGTGATGTGCGTATGTGTCCTAATAGATTTTGGGTCGAGGGGCCCCTATATGTATATGATTTTTCGGTCGAACCGCTCATAACTCTAGATGATATTTACCTCAAGTGACCTCCTTCAAGTGGGCTGTATTTTATTGTAGTTCATGTTTAATTAAATACTTTATATATTTAAATGTAATATATTTCATATTTATTTTTAATCTTCTTTATATTTAATTTATTATTATTATTATTATCAGGATTATTATTAAATAAAGCTAATAAATAGTTAAAACCACATACTAACTTAAGATGGAGCTATAGCTATAGCTACTGAGGCCTTAAGCTCCCTCAGGTAATTGCTTCAGATTTTATACAAATGTACAAAGATGGGTATATATGTATTTATAATTTATATTAAATCTAGACTAATTTATTTTATTTATGTACATATTGATTCCAAAAGATGCAGCGTTGCAAATAAGCCTGTGCAATTTTCATCCAGAATATTTAAGGCATAATATTAAGAAATAGTACATTTAAATGTATCCCATTTTTAGAACAGACAAAGTCCCATCTCTGGATAGAAGAGGTCACAGCTTACTTAAATCTAAGAAAATTAAATAGGGAACAAAATATATTAGCGGTCTAAAGTTCGATAGCTTAACTTATCTTATGTCAAAGACATAGCTTCCGTTAATATAACAAAGATAAGCTTCCTCTACTCAATTTGATACCATTTGTTCTGTCAAATTTTGGCCACAGTATTTGGTAGAAGAGAATAGAATAGGCCCGCCATAACTCTTCCAAATAAAAATCTGCTCAATGTGCCTCCTCACTATCCAAAATGTTATATAACAAAACAATTTTAGTACTTTTAATCGCTGTAAAAAGTTTGAACTTTTTTCTGTTTTTGAAGAATGGAGAAAAACGTCCTTTTAAGCCAAGTCTAAGGCCTCCAAAGTCAAATGGGTTTTTATACCCGGTACTCGAAGAGTATAGGGGTATATTAGATTTGTGGTGATAACGGATGTGTGTAACGCCCAGAAGGAAGCGTTTCCGACCCCATAACGTATATATATTCTTGATCAGCATCAATAGCCGAGTCGATCTAGCTCTGTCTGTCCGTCCGTGCGTCCGTCCGTCCCTCCGTCCGTCTTCATTAGCGCCTATATCTCAGAGACTATTAAAGCTAGAGCAACCAAGTTTTGTATCCAGTCTCCTGTGTGATCACACTACTCCAAATGTGTTGCAAAATTTCGCCCCGCCCCTTTCCCTCTCGCTCAATCACACACGCGACCCCATCTGTTTTGCCTATTCGTCCAAATGAGCGCCTAGATCTCAGAGACTATAAGAGGTAAGGCAACCAAACTTTCTATCCAAGCTCCTGTGATATCACTTCCATACAAGTGTATTTCAAAATTTTGACACGCCCCCTTCCGCCCCCACAAAGGACGAAAATATGTGGAATCCACAATTTTTAAGATAAGAGAAAACCAAAAACGCATAATCATGGAAAATAGCTGTATCTACCAGATTGCCAAATCTGGATCAGGTCGAACTACTATTATAGCCAGAAGGAACAAATTAAATTTCAGTCGCTACGCAACGCCTGCCAAGCGCTTATTCATTCCCTCTCTCTCTCTCTCTCTCTCTCGAACACACTTACACGTCTCGTCTGAGTAGTTTTACATGTACATGTAAAAATGTAGAAGCTGATGTAAAAATTATATATAAACAAAAATGGAAACAGAAAAATTTTAATATATAAAAATCTAGAATAAGGGTTGACCTAATTTTTTGAAATTTTCCATTTGGGCTAAAATTTAATTCGTCCCTTTTGCGAACATATAATAAATTTCATAAATCATAAAGTCATAAAATCACATACAGTAGCGGACAATAAAATCCGGACAGGCAAAAAAATGTTCGTTTCGTAAATTATTTAAAATTTTGTTTATTGTTTCAAAAAAATTTGGATTAAACTTATTAAATGAAAGTATTTGCTAACCAAAACAACTCTTTTTTAGATTCAAGTGATGTTTTTTTTTAGAAAAAATCTTAATTATTAATTATTAATAATTATTTTTGTTATTTTCAAGTGAGTTACAAATTATTTGAAACTATTATTTTTTTAATGGAATATTATTCTACTTAAAAAATTAGTTTTCAATATTTTGTTAGACCTCCTTTGTTTTTTATGACCGTCTTTATCCGGGTCGGAATAGAATCCACTAGATTTTGAATTGTTTCAACGGTTATATCGTTGTACCAAAAATTGTCCAAAATTAAATCGAGCTTTTTCACAGTTTTGGGTTTCTTCTTCGTTATTTTAACCTTTAAAATATGCCAAAGATTCTCAATCGGATTTAAATCAGGACTATTGCCTGGCCAATCCAATGAAGATATTCCAATCCGCTTCAAATATTTTGTAATCTAAAAAGAAGAAAAAATATTGGAAATTTAAGATTTTAGGTATTATTTAAGCAATAAATAAAGGAATTTAAAAAAAATATGATATATTTTAAAAAAATATATGAGCAGAATCGTCCTGAAAAATGGTATCATCGGCATACGAAAGATGCTCCTCAATAGATGGTACAAGATGCTCGTCCAAAATTTGTTGGTACTTTTCGGCGCTTACTGTTCCATCAATTAGTGCCAGATCTCCATCTCCAAAGTAGGAAAAACATCCCCAGACCATACGGGATCCACCATGCTTGACCGTCCCTCGCAGGCACTCCTTTTTGAATCTTTCTCCGACTTTACGTCTTACGTAGGACATACCATCGGAACCAAAAAGGTTTATTTTGGACTCATCTGAAAATATCACGTTTCTCCAATCTTTCAAGGTCTAAGATTTGTTCTCTTTAGCCCATTGTATCCGTTTTTTACGCATTTTAGCGGTCAAAACCGGTTTATTTGCTGGTCTGCGCCCATTAAGTCCTGCATCCTGAAGGCGTCTTCGTACTGTTCGAGTGCTAATATCGACTCCTTCCGACTGAACAAACTCGAATCTAATATCTTCTGCAGTTTTGAATCGATTGGCCATGCTTAAGCACTTCAGAATACGATCTCCTGGTCGTTGGTCTTCTTCTTTCTTCCTGTCCCAGGACTTCGCTTCAGCGTTCCGGTTTTACTAAAGCCAACTTTAGCGCTTATATCGCGGAGTCTTAAATTTTCCGATCGCAAAGCCAATATGGCACCTTTATCAGATTCAGTAATTTTCGACATTTTTCACTTTTTATTTTTTTTTTCACTTCAAAAGCTTAGGTTACACCAAACTCGGCGGTATTTTAAAACTAAATACTTAACAGACAACGCGAAAAAAAATCCAAGCCGATTAAACCTTTTTTACATATTTTACGCCCGTTCAAAGTTTGCATATAGAGGCCATACCGAGGTGTCCGGATTTCTATGTACGCTACTGTGTATTCTGACTGAGTACCGGGTATAAAGTAGAGCCGCGGACTTTGCCGCGGCTCACAACGTTCCCTCTCGTAAGACTTGAAGTAATATTTCAACACAAAATGTGATAACCTTTTTATCATATGTGCAGCTTTTAGCACGAACTCGTCTCAGACCTCACCACGGGAAGATAACTGCAGCTGGAGTTCCACCCACACCCTACCCAACCCAATTAAAATTTTAATAATTACATTTTGTATTTTTTTTTTTTTTTGTATGGTGAACACGGGGTCCGGGGTCCAAAAACTTCCCATCACGTCAAGTTTCCAAAAAAATAGAGTTGAAACTCAAAAATAAATATCATTTCCTTTTTTTTACCTTTTAACTGAAAAGGAGGACTATTTACATTTTTATGATTTGCAATATTATAATTTTTTAAGTTAAAGTCGATTAATATCGCTGATATAAAATTCTTGAAGAAGAAGTAACAGATAGTTAATCTTAAAATAACATATTAATAGGCTGCTGATCCTCCTTCGGCCTAAATTACTGCCATTATCCTTAACGGCTTGCAATCAACCAGGGTCTTAAGGGTTTCTTCATCTAAACTTTAGATTCTAAAGAATCTGTAGGAAGCTGCCGAGCTTTTTCGACTTCACAGTTACAGCAATTAATTATCCGTTGCTAGGGTTGAGTTTTGTGAATATTGTTCGATGTGTTTAGGTACAAATATTAGATGCCGTGGCCGTGAACTTCGAGTTTATGGTGTCTGTAGAAATTTGTAGTACACGGAAGACAATTCCGTCAGGCACGCGTTCAATGATACATTTGGTGAGCCGCGATGCTGCGATTTGACGAATATATGAATAACTGAATGACAAGTGAGCGAAGCATTTTAATACAAGCAGCAAGAAATACTAACATGTGTGTGTAATTCACATGAGCGCGACAATGGGTAACTTTAGAGCATATACATATGTACGAGATGATAATTGCACTGTCTTAAGAGGTATGACGGATGCTGCTCCAAACAGTATCATATGTAGCAAACGATTTCTAAAGCTGAATTAAGCTTACTTTAGTTGTCATGCTTCTGTTTTGCCAAGATAGGCGAAGAACTCCTATGTCGCGGAACACTTTATCAAGCTTTAATAAAAGGAAACCTTATATTAATGTTTTCTTTGAAAATTTTTAATTGGAAAGAATGAAACAAAAGACGAAAAAACTTATGACTGCCCCATATTTCGCTACATGCATAGTGCTTTCTAGAAAATAAAAATGATCACGAATATGATACGAAGAGCACCCCAAGATCATCTGGCTTTGTGGGAAGAATAATTTGGTTCCAGCCAGCCATTGAGCAACATTTATCCCATGCGTGTATCAGATTTGACAATTGCATTTTTTATCAGTGTCAAACAAAAATTAACAGTCTATGGATATATTTTTCCTTTTTCTTTTCTTTTTTTGCTGAATTCCGATTGTTTTTATATACTGACAATCTTGAAAGAGTATTGCAAGGAAAAATTAAAGCATGCAATATTTAGTGTTCAAAATGGTAATGTGCGTTTATCAACTAATGGAATCAATCTATCAAAGTTTATAAGAGTGCTTAATTGTTTGGTTGGCTGGTGTGGAAGTATTATCGCGCTCCAAGTCGACATTCTTACGTCTATCTTTATATGCGCATCCGCACAGACTTAATCTTTTATCAATTAATCTTTCATATTTATTTTAGAACTTTCTTATTTTACCACATTCTACTTTGACCATGAACGGTGCCAATTATTCTATCCTGTATTCTATGCCATCGTTCTTACACATCGGATATACACCTTCTCTACACCAGCATAAAATACAAGACTCCTTTCTCTTTCATCGTCCTGGGTAAACGTTCTGTGATCAAGTATTGTTTGCATCATCGGCTCCGACCAGCCTGATTCCACACCCGACCTTAACACCACCCTGCCGACCTGCCGTCCCCTCTTAATTGCTCCCCGTCATCTCCGTGGAAACCAACCGGCCCGCCCATTCCCATGTTGCTGACACGTCAAACATGGGGACACGCTGTAGTTTCACAACATTTCTGGACTTTATTTTTGATTAAACGCAAACAGGATGGCCCCGCAAAAAATTAGTTGTCTTTTATGCAAATGCATGACGGACCTGGAAGGCCAAAATCTGGCCATTTGGCTGTCCCACATTTAGGGAGGGCTACTGCTACTGCTGCTGCTCCCCGCCGGTGAGGCTGCCTTATCGCTTCCATCTCTCTTGGCAGGTAACCCCTTGTCGGACGCTGGGTCGACGGCACGCGACCCGTCTAAAAACTGGAGAACGGAATAAAAGCGAGTGAACTTTTCGGGGAAGTTCATTTTTCCTGCCTTCTTTATTATCTTATCCGCTTTCTGTTATTTGATATTTGCGCTTTAATGAATTTTAATGCCCATCTTTTAGATTTCTTTCATTTTTTACTCGTTTTTTTTTACTAAATTATTAATAAGGAAATTTTGTGCTTACGCTTCAGGTTTTTGGGGTTCTCTTGGCGGACAGAGATTTTAATCGTTTTAAAATTTGTTTTCTTTGACTTCAAGGTCTGAGTGGCAGCCAGAGGGCTGCCGCTACCTCCTCTTTAGAATGGCAGGCAAACAACCGAATTATAGTGAAAACCCACACACACACATACAGACGCACACACACACACACGCGCGCACACAGAAACTCCCTACCGACCCCACCCATGCGGCCATGAAGCGAAATATTACGCAGACGCCGCGTGCCTCAGCATGTGAGGGGCCGACTCCTTCCCCTGGACCCCATCGCTCGCTGTAAATTGTAATGGCCAAAGCTTTTTTGTTGGTAGCAGCTTGGTGTTACTTCTTACAGTGAGTGTGGGGCGTTTCCACAAGCATCGACGAAAGTGAATTTAAAATCAGATTTAGGAATCGGAAACGTAAGCGGAAACGTCAGCGTCATCAGCAGCGGAAGTGCAAGTGAAAGTGAAAGTGAAGTAGAAGGAAAATGCAGAGCTCAGGCGATCATCGAACAGTGTACAGCATGGCACCCACCCACCCACTCACACAATCACTCACACTCCTTCAAAGACTCACTCAAACACTCGAACACTCACACACTCGAAACACGAGCTCCACGAGGTGGCAGGAGGCAGACCCAAACCCACCCACAAAAAACTGTCACGTTGCAGTCGTCGGTTATGGCATGTGAAAATCAACAGTCAGCCAGACTGCAGTGGCTTCGAGCTCGTAACTCGTGAATATGTACATATGTATGTATGTTTTTATTATTTCCCCATTATTCCCATTCAGCGTTCCAGTGAGACCAAGTAGCCTTGTCATTTAAATGGATGCGAGCTTAGTTTTTACACGCGTATTCTTCTGTGCTCATGTAAATATGGTCCTATTTTCATCGATGGTAAAAACCAAAAAGTGTTCAATTTAATTGGTTTTTATTTCCGGTGAATGCAGTGATGCAAAACGGTACGTGTTTTAGCCACTTGGATAAGCCACTACACCATGATTTAATCTATTATTCAAAATTAAATTTGATCGGTTTTTATGTCGCTGACATTCCACCATTACAGATTTTAGCTTTGAAGAAATCTGGTACTCACGCGGGAATTTTTAAAATTATATTTTTACCTATCGCCATAATTGTTCGGTTTTTACCGAGAGGTAAATGCTTATTCCAGAGGAAGATGCTATAGATATGGCCCCATGTTTTCCTTAGTTGTACATCAATCAAGGACGACAGGTTTCATTATATGTACATCGTTTTATTGATAAATATTATTTTTGATTCGTTCTAATTAAAATGGACGATGTGCTTTGAGTTTAATGTTTTCAGTAACAATATTTGCGCTCGTAATACATATGTATGTGGTTCGAGTGAGATTTTAACACCGATTCATTTGCTCTCTGTGGCTGCCCACTAAATCCCTCATAGATTACACAGCAACATAAAAAAAAACTACGTGGTGGCCGACGCGGCCTTTGCCTCAGATCTCCTTAATCATTTTGGTTCTTATATGTTGGTTTGTTAATAAGTATTTACTTTATGTTTCTGGGGTTGCTGTCATCAGAGTTTTTCAATAGTCTCTAAAATCCAATATAGTTATCAATGGCTTAAAACTATTCCCTAGCAGGAGCATTCGAAGTTCGTTTAGTTCTGATTGGAATGTGCCCCACTTTTCCCGGCTTGATTTTTTCCCTGTCTGCAGTTTGTCGTTCGATTTCTTTGCATCTGAGCGGAATTGGTTTGCTTTTACCTAAACTTCTATTTTCACGAAGTACCCGTGCTTATTTTCCCCCAGTTTTTAGCTCTCTCTCGCTCTCTCCCTCTTTGTGTCTCCCCCAACTTTTCTATATCTATTGTTATTCGGCTTGGTTTTTCCTTTGTGCCTCCGTCCAACATTGATAAGAAGGGAATTTTCCTGCAAATGGCAGCCAACTCAAAGGGAGAAACTGGCTGGGCTCCCTCTTTTCGCTGTCTGCAGATGAAATCATAGTACTGTAAAGTGAAAATAGGAAAAGTGAAAAAGTAAAAAGCAATTTCCACTTACCAGCCCCCACAACCGATTTCTTATTCCCATTCGCCCGGCAACAATTAAAAGGCAATCGTTGGAGAATGCAAATAAACCAATAGACAAACAACAAATCGAAAGAAATTGGGAGGAAGAGGCTCTTCATGGTATGGTCCATGGCTAGGCCTATCAGGGTATAAAGTTACAAGTGGCCCGCGGGCGCCCTCTTGACTTGGTTGACCCGTGTCCCGACCCAAAGTCTCTCATTCCATGCTGACTCGCCGGCCTTATTGTTGCCATTGACATCATTAATGACACCAAGAGCGTCCTCCATTTAGGCAGGAGACTCAGGGCTGGGGCTGTGAAGGCTAATACAAAGCAAACAGCACCACACCCAAAAGGGAGTTGCGTTAAAATCTGAGCCATCCCCATCTCTAGCATTCCCCAACCCAACATTCCCAACCCAACATTCCCAACCCCCAAAAGCGAAAGAGAGGTCGAAAAACGATGCGCAACAAATTCAAATGGCAAGATAAAAAAATGTCAAGTATCCCCCTTGGCAGGGCACGAGTCAAAGTGTCAGGCAGAGGGAAGATATAAAGCCATCCTCTATCCTCTCCACAGTCCCATATAGTAAAAATAGCTGGACACATTCATTAGTCGATTGGCGAAAGATGTTAAATGGTAGATGGTGAGTGTTAAATACATCATACATCGTTGCACTTCAGACAGAACATTCATTTGATAAGTCAATGAAAGAACTGGAATTGAAGAATAATTTAATATCTCCAAACTTTTCCAGTTGATTGAATTGATTTGCACAGTACGTGAATTCGCTAGACTTGAATGGGGACTTTGCCATGCCATGATTCACATGAATAAATGGCCAAAAACAATATCTATCATTCATACATACTTACATATGCTTATGACCATTTCCCAAATGTCGAACATATTGCAAGTGGTAAAACGGTTCAAAGAAGAATTTTCAAAAAAAAAAAATTTCTATTGCTGTAGTATTATAAAGAAGCTCTTGATTAACTTTATAATAATTGGTAAGTTCGATTTTGGGAAACTATTCGTTTTCCAGATTTTTGCAAATGACCAAGGAGTTTGAGCGGGAGAAAACTAGAAGTGGAGGAAAGTTGAGGAATATTGATACGATTTTCTGATAAATCTGATAAATGTTGTGCATTGATGTCCGTTTATTATAGTTATAATTTTACGCAAATATGATTTAACTCGAAGATTATATGGGTATATACGATTTGTGGTGAAAGCGGATGTACATATGTATGTGTTATAGCCGACTCGATAGGGCCAGTATGTCTGTCCGTTCGTCTTGATGCCTAGCTCACAGAGACTATATTTGATAGAGCAACCAGGCTGTTCAAAGTAAATTACAAAATTTCGCCTCATCCACAATTTTGAAGATAAAAGAAAACCACCAATCACACGTCCCCTGGCGTTAAAAAAGAAAAAATAAGACAGGTGAAAAAACAATATATTAAGAAACGATCAATTCGAATAGATCAAAATCTACCAAAATTACTTAACTGTTTTTTTTGAAATATTTTTGGGCTAAAATAAATTTGTCCCTTTTGCGTACAGCGATTAAAAACAACATATAAAATATATTTCATTATACCTACTGAGTACCGGGTATAAAATCGAGACGCAGCCATTGCCGCAATTCGCAATGTTCAACCTCGTTTTGAATTTAATTTAAGCAGCTGCTTAAATTTTCAGGGATTTTATTAGATCGATTTTCAGAAATTTATATGGAAATGTGTTTCTATTGACTTTTATTTTTTGGTCTCGTTAGACTTTTCGCGGGAAATGGCTATATTTACGTATGTCCCTCAGTTGATCCGCCACAGCCCCGTGTCCATTATGCTGGGAGTCATTTGCCAAATGTCGGCCCATTGTGCCGGCACTTTGTACTAATGCAATGTTGCGTGATCCTTGAAGGATTTGTCATCGCAGAGAGGGAGGGCGGATGCTCGCCGAGGCCGAGTTGCAGAATGGGGTACGGTGGCGCCTGCCTGCCTGCCTGCCTGCCTGCCTGCCTGCCTGCCTGCCTGCCACTTTAATGGATTTTCATGGCGCATCAAAACATAAAAAGCAAACCAGATGAGTTCGCTGAGCAGGGCCAGGTCCCGGCAGGCAAGGCCAGGCTGGCCCCTGTGGTCCTTGATGGTTGATGGCGGGCGGCTTGGTGCCATTTAAATGTAGCAACAAATCACGCAGCGTCATGTGCCTCAAAGTGCATTGTTGTCCCCGGCCGAGTCGGGGTGTTGGGGGCAACTGTCAAACCAGTGCCATGGCCAGAAACAGAACCAGAGACAGATTCAGAGGCACAATCAGAAGCAGAGCCATGGCCATGTCCTGGCTGGAGCGCTGTGTAAGCGGAAATCCTTGTGGCCGGCTGAATGCGTTAACAAATGAATGGGCCAACAAGTGGATGGGTGGGTGAACGGATGGATGGGGGTGATGGGAGTTGCTGAGCGGATGAGTGGATGATTGGATGAAGTGGCAGTAGACCACTGACCGAGTGACACGGCAGAAACAGCCCCAGATTAGCATTCTGCATCGTAATATGCGGTAAAGGGATTAATGGAAAATCCCTAATAACAGCAAGATCGTTAAGCCGTTTAACTCAAACAAAAAAGGATTGACATTTTCATTTCGCATTTCAAGGAAAATTATCAATATGATTGGAAATCGGTGGAGAGGCTTCCCCGATTCCCCAATCGGGGAATCGGCCACATTTGCTGCCTCTCCACAAATATTTCCTCAAAAAATTTGACACCAAATTTGTTTCTCTCTTTAAGCTGGTCTTGCACCATTGTGCGGCGTCTGATGCCAAAAGAGGAATGCGCATTTCGATTCGCCGAGGTGCATTGTAACTTTTTGCATATCCCTATCCCCACAGCACCATGGGGCAATCATACGGAAACGCTGTGGAGCAAAAGAATCCATCAGGGTTTTATTTTACTTCTATTTATAGCTATGGATATCCCCTCCAAAATATTTAGAGTTCCACATTTTGGTCTTTTCTGTGCCGATTACACTGAGGCTGCGTCTTGATTTTTTGCAGATTAAAATTTAAATATTGCCGCGTAAAATTTTAACCTGAGGAAAAAGGGGCAAAAATACATGTAATGCTTAGAACAAATTGTTTAAACTAATTTTATTATTAAATCAAGAATTTCAACAATACATATGTTTGATTTCCAATTTTTTGCTGCAAATCCCATGTTTTTGAATCCTTTCACTGTTTCCGTGATCTTCTCAGGGTAAGACAGTGTGCTGGCAGACACTTGTCAGCGAATTGAGCAATTACCTCGCGACAAAACTCCAGTAATATGCGGCAGACAATGGCCCTTGGCACACCAAATAGACTCCCTACCGTACGATATTCCGCAGACGATCCTAGGCAATAAAGGGCTATGCTATGGCTATTCTCTTGTCCAGAGCGATTGTCAGTCGAGAGTTGAGATTGGGCAACAGTCCAACAAGAATGTTGAAAGTACTCCTTTCCATGCGGAAATTTTCCTTAAAAAAGGCATCGGAGTTGTCCACAACATCTTCCTCCCAAAATGAACCATATCGTGCCTATTGCAATTTAGAATACATTATTGTATTGAAAAGAGAGAACATTATCTGCTCTTTGCTTGCAAGGGTCCAAACGCGAGGAGGACGTTGCAGTTGCAAGACTCAGACTCAGACACTTCCATGCACTTCAAAAGATTCTCCTCACTTCGCGCCACCGCAGTTAGAAGAATCAACTCTTTTTCCGTCATATTTCGTTGATTTTCGAACATTATTGACTTTGTTTACAAAATTTGTCTTCCACTTCCAAAGAAGCAAAGACGCTGTGGTGTAAACGCCCCTTCTGCTTCTCTGCTTCTTTTCCGATATCGATAGGTAATGCACCCAGTGTAAAAAGCCTATTAAACAGGATACTAGTATTTGGTGAACATAAGGTATATTTCCAAAGCGTATATTTCACCCCCAAACATCGTATAGCTTTATTATGATTCCTCACTCCCCAAGGGAGTGACACTCTGACAGAGATAATGACGACCCTTCAATGAATCGGCTCTGAACTCGGGTAAGCCCGTTCTGGTGCCCCGCACCACAGGATTCACCAGATAAGCCCGCAGATGGTGCATGACCTCTTGTGCGGTGGGAATGCATTGGGCCAATGCTGGATTGTGGAGGGACTGGACCAGGCTCTCCGGCCGCAGACAGGTGATGGACATCCGCTTGCTTGTCCAGTTCTGCAGATTGATCACCAGATCCTGGTGAGTGAGTCTGCCCAGCAGAACGTAATGGTGGTTTAGCTCATCCACGTAGTGCAGCCGGTACTTGGAGTCGTCCCGGTTCCAGTGCATCGGCAGCAACTCGCTGGCACTTCCGCCGGCATCCACCGAAGTTAGTCTACTACCGACGGTCATCGTGTTGGCCTGCCCCTGCTCCGGGTCAACGCTCCGCAGATGATACTGCTTGGTGATGAGGAAGTGGGCCAGTGCCAGCAGCAGGTCTGCCTTCTTGCGTATGCTTCCCCGGATCGAGTAGAAGAGGAGCTGCCAGCCGTAGAACTGATCGTAGTCAAACGCGGACACCGTCTTGTCCTCGGTACCAATGGACCTCAGCGACACAAAGGACGGTGGTTGCTCCATGCGGGCCATTGTCTTCAGGGTATTTTTCATTGGTCTGCTGATGTTGTATGTGTGTTTGTGTTTGCTTGTGTGTGCTTAGGGGCAATGGTTTGAATTTTTCCCTGACAGAATGTTAGGCGAGAACTAGATGTTATTTCCCATATTCTCTGGTTCCTGGCTATCTCTGAGAACCCATTTTTCAATATGTATTCCGTCTCCATATGTTCTCCCTACCGACGTCTAAATTTACCACACCCTCAATCGGAGCTACGAATATATTATATTAATCTGTCAGTCTCTTCCTTTTAGCCGCCCTGCATCTACTTTTGGTACCCATTCTTTTCTATTAATTCCAGCAAGCCCAATCTCTACATCTTTTAAATGGGATATGGGCATTTCTCGCACAAGGTCCACCGAGGCTAAAAAATTAAAAGTCAATAAAAACGCATTTCAATATAGTTTTCTCGGGATGTTATTTTTTAAAGATATTGAAACCCCGTCAATTTTATTAATTGACATATCATTTTATTAACCTTGATCTGAAAACCTATTAAAATTAGCAAAAGTTCACTTTTTTGGTATTTCTGTCATGCTTTCCATTATTATTTTCGCCTATAAGAAAGATGATTCTTAATAGAAGTTTTTCCTCAAAGTCTCTCATACATATTGAACTATCTAAGAAAATCCCAGAAAATGTTCTCAATATCAGTTAACGGAATTTTTTTAACCTTTATAAAGCCAAGGAATTTTTGTCCCGTGCGACATGTCGTGCGAATGCCTTGTATTTTTGTAATTATCTTGAAAACTAACAACTGCCAAAAATCAACCTTATCACCAAATATAGTGCTAATCACGAGCTATAAGTTTCACCTTTTGTCAAAATGAAATAAAGTCTTGGCACATCTTTTTTACTTTGAATGCGCTCGAATGTCGCATTCGACATTAGAGAATTGCCCAGGAATATCATTTTATTCTGGGTAGTGGACCATCTTTTCTCTTCTTTCTTCTTCTTCTTCTTTTTCTCTAAATATTTCCTATATCTTCATTCATTATCTACATCTTTGGCACCAGTATTCCCCATAAATTCACTATTTCACCAAGTATCAGGCTATGCTTCATCCATTTGATTGCCCTCGCGGTGGTCGAGAGGAAGGGTCTTCTGCACGGCCTGTCCCTGGCCTTTGGTTACCTTGGCAAGGCGCCATTACAACTATGAAGATTAAATACTCGTAGTTTCCCAGGCAGCTTCAACTTCGCCGGGCAACAAACGATGTCCATCAATTCGCCTGTTTGTGTGCATGCTGCAGCAGCTGCAACGGGAGAAGCTATCCCATCGTGACTGGGAACTGGAAGAAAAGACGCCTAGGCGGCAGACTATGAGTTATTTACTGTTACCCTATACATGTATGTGTTATTGGATGCGGAAGCACAAAATATGCGACTCAGGCCCCCAATCGGATAAGGAACCGGGCGGATGCGTGAATCCAAATTACCCCAAGTAGGGGTCAGGATTCGGGGACTCGAGAATGCGAGGATGCGGCCTAGCTGGCCTTAAAAAAAAATATATTGCACATCCGCGGGCGCTACGCACGCAATTTATACGCACCACGCAGATTCTGACCGAGTCCACAATCGGCAGCAGTAACCACAGGCGTTTGGAGCCCCTGAAGGTTCCACGAACTTCCTATACCCTTCCTGGAATCCTTGTTTGATGTTGTCTTTTATTATTTTTGGAGTCATACTTTGCCAACTCGTTTTTTAAGGGAATGAATGACAACATTCTGTATCTGTTTTGTCTATTCCGACTCCCATATCTTCCTTTTAATGCAGATCCGATAATATATACATATTTTTCATCCCAGATGACTGCGAATTAGAAGCGGTTCCTTGACAGCGACAGGCGGTTGGACCTTATATTGTAATTGATCTAAAAGTTATGTTTGAAACGTATTTAAACAAAGTTGAGCTGCAGTATGTGGCAAGCCTTCTTTCAGAGCATTCCCCAGCTGCCACTTGTGTGTGACAGTCTGAGTACGACCGCGGCTGAACAGCTCGAGCAAGAAAATTCATAGCCTACTTAGCGGCGTACGCTGCTAGTTATTCAAATTTGAATTGGCCAAGCAGGGTGGGGTGGGGGGTGGAGTGCTCTGAACAGAAGTGGAGTTAGGTGCGGTTCCGGGTATGGGTCCGGGTCTGGGTCTAGTGCCGGAACAGGCCGAGCAGCATTTTATGGCCGTCAGAGTTGGGCTGGATGCGTGTAAGGGAGACCCGAAAAACAGCAGCAGCTGGCGGGAAAACTTGCGGCATAAAATGTGGCACATGTGATGGGAACGGCAACGGTGAGCGCTCCTTAATTAGATCATAGTTGCGTCTTTTGCTGAAAGAGGGAAACATTTTACGGCCAGACACACAGCATGCCGCAGTCAGAGAGCCCTGCCCCACATCATCATCGTCATATCCATCATTTGGTGGAGGCAATGTCGGTGGCAGGGCCAAGTCGAGGTAGAGTTGTGACAGATTATTGACTCACGCACCGCACCGCACTGTACTGCACCGCATCGAATTTCCAACTCAATCAGGGAGCAGAGCAAAGTTTTCACCCATTTCCCACTTTTCCCCCGGACTCTACTACGAGTATGAGAGACGACCAGCGTTCACGACAGCGTTTACGGTATTTGCATTTTAATTTAATTCAACTAATTTATTTTGTTTAGAGCTGAAGGAATTGACGCTGCGCTGCGGGTCGGGTGAGACGAAAGCTCTTGGGTGTGCTCCGACCATGTAAAAGCCACAAAAAACGCAAAAAACTTGAGCGAAACTTTCGCAGCAAAGAGCGCGGGAAAAGCTCTCCAATAAAAGGGCTTACTGAATGCAGCTTAATCAGGGCAGAAATCACCCCAAGGCTTTCCATCTTTCCATTTTCCAATTATCACATCAACTATAGTACTTTCGCTAATCATCTTTTCACATTCAATATCATCCATTCCAGATGAGTTCTGCGAGGAGTATCCACACAACCTTATGCCTACGCCCGGATACTGGATCGAGTGCTCGCGCCAGAAGATATCCATGCCCACGCCGCACACCATTTGGGATGAGAGCGACTCAGAGCACGAGGACATACGGGCGGGTAGTGCCAGCGATGCGTACTTGGAGCGTGAATGCAGTGATTTGTACGAGGACGACGAGGACTCTGAGGCCACACCCAGGTGGGACTCTTCTTTGCCTTTTCCTCCCAATATAATATATTTCCCTCGTAGTCCTCGCAAGAAAACTACCATTGAGGAGCAGTGGGATCAGCAGGGTGCCTTCGAACTCATCTCCGTGGAGCAGGAGACGTACGAAAAGTATTTCTACGGCACCGAGCACTGGAACTACTTCACCAGCGACGAGGATCTCGGCCCCGTCATACTCTCCATCAAACAGGAGACGCTAAACGGACGCGACCAGTTCCGCATTCTGGTGCGAGCTGGCTCCTACACGGTGCATGGATTGATACCAGCTTCCTGCGTTTTTGCTGATCGGTATGGCCCACGAGTATACGTACTATACACAGATACTTAAAACCCATTAGGGACACCCGTTCTGACCTGTTACTGCCATTCACTTTACAGATATAATCGCGAGGAGGTTGTTAGATCTTTAGGAAAAGAAGTTAATTTGAACCCCCCTCTAACATTGGGACAACTACCAGACACTCCAGAGGAGTTGTTAAAGTTAGATCAGGTATTCAGCGTATTGCCCACTGAAAAATGCATTTTATAATACATATATGTACATACATATGTACATAAATAAAATCCCTTCTCGCTGCCTAGGTTTTTATAAAATCTGAACTTAAAGTCGGCGTCATATTTGTCAAAGAGGATCAATACACCGAAGAGCAAATTCTGGACAATAATGAAAACTCACCGCTCTTCGATGAGTTCCTCACACTTCTCGGCGATCGGGTGCGGCTCCGTGGCTTCGACAAATACAAGGGTGGCCTTGACACGGTCCATGATCTGACTGGTAAGTGATCCATCCCTAAGTCCATTAAGTACATTCAAATAATCAAGTAACTTTCGTGTGCCGAAGTGATGCCTTGTGCGTAGTTGTTTCTTATGGTTTCATAACGTTTGTTGTTTGTCGAGTGAGTAAATTGTTTCAAAGTAATCAGCGATTGAATGTGGATCGATGAAACATGGCTGGAATTGCATGGCCAACATAAGTACATGTATTCGTAGTCATATTTTAACGCTCTCAATTTTAAAGATTCCCAAATGTGCTTTTTCTTGACTACAAAGTGTGTGTGAGTGTGAGTCTATTTGATTCTAAAATGACAGTGATAGTTATCTAATTAGTCTGTGATCGTATTCTTAACACTTTTCGCTGAATATGTACATGTCTCATTCATACGTACATACATATGTACATATGTACATATGCATCTCTCCTCTTTACCGTATTGTACTCCTTAGGCCTCTTCTCGGTTTATACAAACTGGCGTAATATTGAGATCATGTTCCACGTTTCCACGCTGCTGCCGTACGAGAAGCACGATCCCCAAAAGTTGCAGCGGAAGCGCCACATTGGCAATGATATTGTCTGTGTGGTGTTCCTCGAGGCGGACAATACCCGCTTTAGTCCGGCCTGTATTAAGAGTCACTTTCTGCACACATTTATATTGGTAAGTGCAAATAGCCTGCCTCCATACACTCCATCCCTACCCTCCGTTCATATTATTTCGTCAATCCATAGGTGCGCGTCTCCGCAAGGATCAAACATAAGCCGACGCGCTATGAGGTCTCCGTTGTGACGCGCGACGAGGTTGGCGCCTACAAGCCGTACCTCTGGGAGCAGTCCGTCTTTGAAAAAGGGCCCATGTTCCGGTGAGTGTAGCATCCGGGCTGACCGACTATCCAGAGCTAACCTATACTCCATTCCACTGTCCCGCTTAATTTGTGCATAATCCTCCGTTACCGCAGGGAGTGGCTGCTAACGAAGATCGTGAATGGAGAGCGGGCCTCGTACTCGGCCCCCAAATTCGCAAGGATGCAGGAGCGCACACGGTCGCAGATGCTCGAGGATCTGGTGATGAATCTGTCTAATCACGCGGAGACAGGCCAGATACCCAAGCCGTATCGACGCGGCTCCTGGCGACCGATTGGTGAGGATGAGTATTTCAAAATGTTGCATGCTCGCGTATTAGACAACAATATACATAATGAACAACAACAACAACAACTGCAACAATTTCAACAACAAACGTACAACAATTGTTGCTATTGCAAGGCCGAGGATTCGGGCGCCTCAAAGGGCTGGGGGCAGACAATGGCACACGCTGCCGCACACAGACACACAACAAACAACTACAACAATAATGCAGAGACCCAACAACAACTACTACACCAAAAACAACACCAACAACAGCTACACCAACAATTGCAACAACAACTATACCTGCAACAGCATCTGCAACACTCAACGTCGTCACTCACACACACATCGTGTTGCGCCATGTTGCACCTCTGTGTGAGGCATAGTATGTGTTTTACCCAACCCCCACCCCCACACTAACCACACGCCCAGGAACAACCACCCACGATCACCGCGACAGCTTCCAGCATGTGCTTTCCTTCGATGAATAAACTCTAAATATTTAAATCTGCTAGTTCACTGCTGTATACGTTTCCCCTTATTGGCAAAAGGACAGAAGTGAGTGCGGTCTGCCGCCTCATCTGATATTTTTGATTAGGAGAGAGAGAAAATAAGATACTAATACAGGGATCTACTATTGATCATTGTGGGGTTCCTTTAGTGAACTTACCAATGTCTATCGGAGGCTGCACAAAAATATTTAGATTGAAGGAACTATTAAAGGACTCAAGTTCTGCATTTTGTTTATAGTTGACCTTCCCATATTATTTTTAAGGATATTTCTAGCGCATCTTGCCCAAGTCTACCCTTTGATTTCCCCATTTTAAAGTGATACAAAACAACAGACTCAATGATTTTACAGTTTTTCCAGGACTTTAAAAAGATTAATATAAGAATCGCAAGAACAAATTGCAGAGCATTACTAGGACCCTAAAAGGAACAAAGTAAAATAAAGACCCCAAAAGTATTTGCATCTTGTTCGCTCCGTGGTGACACAGTTCCTGTGCGAGCATGTTTGATTAATCGTTTTGTCTTGCTTCGGTTTCAACACTCCACCCATACGCATACTCTTACGCACAAATACAGGCACTCACTTACATACATACATACGTACACATTGAGCGGGGGACATACTGACACTTCCGCTTCCGCCATTAACACATCCGGGTGTGTTTGTATTCGCCGGAAACGTGCAGGCTGCGCTCGAAGCGTTTCGGGCTCATGTCACACAATACTCACTGGCTCTCAGTCAACAGTCGCAGTCGCCCGTCGTCCGTCGCCGGTTTTCAAGCTCACATCTACAGTTCCCATCTGCACATGACTCTCTCCCGCTCCTACATAGCTCCTGGCATAGACAATCTGCTTCTCCCTTATCCCCCCGATTCCCATCACTGATACCTAGTACTTTTGGATTTCAGAGAGGTATCTTGCATTTGGCGCAATGTTTGTGACAGGCAAAAGAACCCAAAAAATAGATAAAGTAGAGCTAATAGTGGGACATTACAAAAGTAGTATAAAGATACCACTTCTTTTATTATGTACACTGTTTTCGAGATAAAGAACTTTTTGACTCATTGAAATTTGATAAATATTTGCGGCAAATCTGGTGGTATAAGTTCACGTTTTCCTTAAGTTGTACGCATATCGGGAAATCCAGTGGAATCAATCAGAGTTATAAGATATAAGACACAATTATATAGATATGTAGATATGTAGATAAATTATCATCCCGACTAGCGGGTAGCGTCCAGTCTAATGCTTTGCTTTTTTTATTCTTATGACGTGTGCTGTCCGGCTAAGAAATATTGTTCATGTTTGTATTATTTTATCAGCCACAGAAAATCTTTTGTTTCCACATTACCCTCCAAGGCGGTTGCTCGTTCTTCGATGTCGTTGTTGTTGTTGATGTTGATGTTGTTGTTGTTGTTGTTGTTTGTTGTTCATTGTTGTCGTTGTCGCTGTCGCTGTTGTTGGTGTTTTTTTATCTTTTTTCGCTTTCGTTTGTCGGTATTGTGATTTGTTTAGATTTCTCGTTATTTATTTGTTGCGGTTTGTTGCATTAGACAACACAAATCTAATTTGATTTATTCATTCACACACTTACATATGTACACTCTCCATACCGATGCTTGCTTTTCACCCTCCCGGACACACACATTAAACCCATACTCACCCACAAGTCCACCCGAACCACCACAAGTCCACACAGACAATCGTGCGCCCACAATTCCGCACATCACTCACACTCACACCACTTTCAACCCCTCCAGTAAGGCCCCACCCGTGAAAGGTGTCAGGGAAATGGAAACGATCCCTGCTGCAGTCGGCATAAGACACATCCACATCCCAGCATCCGAACTATGAATATTCAAATTATGAAAATTACACTAGTCGACACGACTTTTCCGCTGTCGCCAAAAATGACTTTTTCTGATAGATTTGGATGTTTAAAATTTTTTAAAGAATGTTTTTTTTTTTCATGGATTAGTTTTTTTTTAAAGAATTTTTAAAAAATTTGGTGTTTTTTGTCATAGGTAGTGCTTCTATTTTTCACATAACTTAAGTTTCCTACAACTGGTTGTATTGAACTTTGCAGTTAAAACGAGGGGGAACGTTGTGAGCCGCGGCAAAGGCCGCGGCTCTACTTTATACCCGGTACTCAGTCAGTGTATACATACATATATGAGCTTACGATTTATGCAATTTATTATATGTTCGCAAAAGGGACGACTTAAATTTTGGGCAAAAAAGAATATTTCAAAAAATGAAGTCAAACCATTTTTGGAATTTTTATACATGTTTCCGTTTTTGTTTACATATGCTTTTTACATCTGCTTCTACATTTCTACATGACATGTATAACTACATATTCGAGACGTACAAGTTTTTGCGACAGAGAGAGAGGGAATGAGTCAGCGCTTGGCACGCCTTGCGTAGCGACTGAAATTTAATTTGTTCTTTCTGACTATAATAGTAGTTCTACCTGATCCAGATTCGGCAATCTAGTAGATACGGTTTTTTTCCATTACTATACGTTTTTGGTTTTCTTTTATCTTAAAAAATTGTGGATTCCACAGATTTTCGTCCTGTGTGGGGGCGGAAGGGGGCGTGGCAAAATTTGGAAATACACTTGGAGTAGTGTGATAACACAGAAGTGTGGATACAAGACTTGGTTTTAGACTTAGCTTTAATAGTCTCTGAGATAAAGGCGCTAATGAAGACGGACGGACGGACGGACGGACAGACAGACATAGCTATATCGACTCGGCTATTGATGCTGATCAAGAATATATATACTTTATGGGGTCGGAAACGCTTCCTTCTGGGCGTTACACACATCCGTTATCACCACAAATCTAATATACCCCTATACTCTTCGAGTACCGGGTATAAAAAGCTGACAAATGCAGCTATAAATCCGACTCAGACAATTTGTAGCTGCAACTTAACGTCTGGAAGATATTAGGCTTCCAAATTGAAATTTGAAATCGGGTAGGGCATCAGCATCTGATTTCGATATTTTATTCGTCATTTTAGAGCGCTCCTTTTCGCAGCGTACTCATGTGTGCGTGAGTCACTCTCGATATCAGTAACTCAATTTTTCGGCCAGCACATCTCGTTCGCATTGTTATTGAAGTTTTTATAGTTGTTCCCAATGGACGAAAAGGACGAACAGAACGCGCAACGGAATCCATCTTTCTCAGTTGGCGCAATACAGCTGTAATTATTAGATTGTGTCCGAGTATTTACATTCGATTGCAATAACTTGCAGTCACCTGCAGGTACCAACAGCATTCAGTATCCAGCCCCCAGTCCGCAGCCCAAGGCCCCCCAGCCGCACAGGCCACACAGGCCCTTCTGGTCATATAAATTCCAATAAAAATGCAATAAAATCCGCCCCTACACATGTGTTTTATCATTGGGGTTCGGCCTACGAGCAATTCGGATGACTTACCCGAGGCGGTAGGGCGTTGAGTGGGCGGATAGCGGAAGTTTCAAGGCGGAACAGGGTTGCGATGACGTTATCTTTTACGTCACAAGATTTCCATATGGAGTCCTTTTCAAAAACTCCCTGTCCTCACCAGTTATGGTGACTTCGGGTGTACCACAGGGCAGCCATCTAGGCCCCTTACTCTTTACACTCTTTATAAATGACCTGCCTTCTGTATTAACATACTCTCGAGTACTTATGTATGCGGATGATGTTAAGCTCTGTGTCCAGTATAAGGACATTTCTTTTCAATCCAGGTTGCAATCCGATCTCGATAGATTTCAGTCTTGGTGTTGTGCACATTTATTGAACCTTAATGCTTCAAAATGTAAAGTAATGACTTTTCATCGCTCCAGCGCCTTTCTGGTTCCTTAAACCCTTTGTGGTGGTTCTCTTGAGAGAATTACCCGGGTTGATGATCTTGGTGTTCTATTAGATCCCAAGTTAAAGTTTTCAGAACACATTTCTACCATGGTGAATAAGGCCATGGGCGTGCTTGGGCTTATAAAGAGGTGGTCAAAGGAATTTGACGACCCCTATATAACAAAGACTCTCTACACCTCTCTGGTTCGTCCGATTTTAGAATACGGCTCTTGTGTATGATGCCCTCAGTACAACGTACACCAATACCGTATAGAATCAGTTCAGAAAAACTTTTTACTTTTTGCTCTTCGCGGCCTCAGCTGGGATGCAGGTGTGAGACTGCCGTCTTACCCTAATAGATTGCTTTTAATAAACCTTCCAACCTTAGCTAATCGTAGGAAAATGCTTGGTGTGATTTTTGTGCACAGCTTGATCAAGGGTGACGTAGATAGCCCTGACCTGTTGAGCCGCATAAACTTCACGATTCCTATTAGAAGCACTAGAAACTACACACCGTTGTTTCTTCCCCTTTGTAGATCGAATTACTCCTTGAATGAACCATTTAGGGTCCTATGCTCGGATTATAATTCCCTTTACCATATTATATCTACTACTAACTCTCTTCCTAGTCTTAAATTACTGATACTCTCATATCTTTCTCGTCTAAAACCTATCTTTCCTGCATGTCCGCGATCCGTTCGGTTAACGAGTCGCGCGTTATGCGGCAGCGCCCCTCGGTCGGTTGGGCGGGAGGTGGGCTGCGTTCTTGCCTGGGATCCGCGCGTAACAGCCAGTGGCTGGTGTCCCTTGGGCCACTTGATGGTGCAGTCATTGCATATCAACGTCCCAAAGGAATCTGTTGCTACCCTTCTGTCAGGAGACACAGCATTTAATCGGATTAGAGATGCCTGTTTTGCCTATGTGTTGCTGTGTGGACCTTGATACCCGCACATACATTTATAGGGTATTTTCCCAACAGAGGGTATGACATATATTGATGAACAAAGAGCCCAACTTCTGATACTGATCTATACATACAAATATAAAACAATGATCGGATAAGATAGAATAGCATAGGATAGGATAGCATTAAGATGATACAATGTGCTAATTAAATTTCTGATTACTCAGGCTATTTCCCCATTACTATTCCTCTTAAAATCTTCACGAAATATCACAGAACTTATAACTCTTTGCCATTCGCCATTTGGCTCTTATACTACATGAACATATATTATCACAATATTTTATATTATATAAGATATTCAATAAATTTGTTTGATATATGTATCCACTTATGAGTATTTGCATTATTCCCGAATTATTGCCAACAAAATTGTGCTTAAATAAGTTCACTGAGTGCTTTGATCTTTAGATAGACAAACAAGGGTATCCAAGAGTATCCCCAGCGTCTATAGCTCTAAGCCACAACCCTGCCTCTGTCGAGGAGGATAGGAGCATCTTAAGGCCAAAAATACTTCCACTGCCTATATCTAAGTGAATTTTTTTTCTGAGCTTTTTAAAATTATAATAAGCTATAAACAAAAATACAAACATAAATAAAACGCTCCAAACCCCTCTCCAACCTTCCACGTCGCCTCTCGCTCATTGGAAAATACTTTGTAAAAAAAACCAAAATCTTTTGTTTTGCTTTTGACTAGTTTATTAAAGTAACAAAATTTAGGAAACTTAAATTTTAATGATATGATAATGATGATAGCGAATTTTAATTTATTAAAAATAGTTAGGAAGAATACCAAGAATACTTGAACGTTAGTTCTCTTGCAGTATAGTTGCAGGTGTTTTTCTAAGCCAGTTATTTCAGCAGATAAATGGGCTTCATTGAACAATTTTCTTGCAGTGTTCCCATCATTTGAGGATCCACTACCACCTGTTGTTGGTTTGTCCACAATTAGACCCATTTTTTTACGATACTCGCACTGAATATTTTGTTTCCTTCTCAAAAATGTATCTTTATCTTCTAGTCCCCTTATTTGCCATTGTTTCATTTCAAGTCTATAAGAAACGTGAAGAAAATATTAAAAAAATCGAATGTAGGCATGTTATGGAGACAATCCAAATTCGTATTGATCTGTTAGAACATCTCTTTGTAAGCATTTGTCAATAGCGTTCATCTCAGTAGGTTTGGCTTGGCAAATGCAGCATTTTGCAGATGTGGTTTCAGTTAGGGCATTGCACACTTTGCCATCCACCATAGTAAGTTGAAGAATATGATCGGTATAGAATTTTCGGATGGTAGCTGTTTTGAATTCAGTGGGAGTCAATTGTTGAATTTTGTGTTTAAAATATAATTCTTAATTTTTGGTTAAATGGACTGATTCCTTTTCAAACTGAATTCGAACAGGGCGGCAATAGCGGGTGTCTACCGCTATTCTTCTTCTATTCGAGGGTTCTTAAAAATTATTTGGTGCTCCACATCATTCTTCGATTTTGTTATTAGTTGGAGGGGGACATATGACGTGATAAATAAATTACTGTCTTCCAAATTATTGTTTTCAAATTTCTGCTTATATTCGCTCAGCCCAGAACTTCCATCAAAGCCCCATTTTCCTATTAATGTTAGGTTATTGGAGGTCTCGTCGAGTTCATTAACTACATCGCTTTGCAACTCTGAAATTCCCGACGCAGTGTGGTCCAATAATTTTTGTAGCTCAACTTCAGCGAAAGATTCTGAAAAATTTATTTGCTCGGGATAACTTTTCTGTTTTTCCTTCAAAAAATTATCATAGCAGGGTAAGTAAAAGTTAGCATCAACTTTATTGTTAACGAAATTGGCTTCGGTTATAAGTGATATTCTTTCACACGCCTTAGCTGGAAAAATCGACGGATTCGGTTGACTACAAGGCAAACGCAAATAATCAGCAGCGGACATATCGAGGTCTGCTAATTCAGCTATCCGTCGCCACTTGGTTCTTTCTGAGCACTCGACCAGACTGAGTCTAGGACGTCCTCGATTTTGACTCAATGCAGACGATTGCCGAATTAATAATATATATCCATATTGTGCAAACCAATCCGAATTTTTTTGGATAACTTTTTTAAACATTTTTTAAATATATAAAGTAAATTGAGTCTTTTCATAACAATATTTTCAATATATTTCTAACCTTCAGATTCGAATCTATGTTTTAGGTCGTCATATACGTTTTTAGCTTTATCTGCAAATGAACCTTTTTTAAACACCACATATCAAAAATATATATGCGTGAAAGTTCACATTGATATGATGTGCCTGTACATGTACATATACATATGTATAAGTACGAATAAAACAAGCTTAAACCAGCAGGTGGCAGCTGAAATTCAAAATATAGACTTAGAAAACATTAACTAGTGTTAACAAACAAGTTTCATTTGAGGGCGAGACGGGGATCACAACTTTTTCTATAACTTTAATCAATATATACATATATTGAGAAAGTCATTACTCAAAAGGTCACTGGTAAAACAATAATTTGAAGCAGTAGGTCAACTTATTATTATATACAAATAGCTAGTTGTATAGTCTATACCTTTTTTCAATATTCATTATAATTTACGGCGATTATATGCAATTTAATACTACAATTTACATTTTTTTAGGATAGATAACCTCAAAGTTCCGTTCACTGCACAGTCCGCGTGTCCTTATTGTCTCCTTTCTCACGATATTCGTAGCGCGTGCGGACGGGATGTAGCAAAAATGAATTTACCGTATGTTTTATTGTTCTTATAAGAAATAGTTTTTATACATCCAGTGGTATATTTCAGACTTTTTGTTTTTTATTTTTGGCCTATGAAATCGACCACTGCGCGATGGTGAAACGTTACCCACCACACAGTGTAATGAAGCGGGGCAGGGAAGGGGGCTACCACACAACAAACCCGCACTGTTTCGCAGATTTTGGGTGTCTTTCCTGAACACTGAATAACACCGCATGACACGCATGAATTTGAAGCTATTCCTAACTAATTAACGTATCTAAATCTAGCCTAATAATCAACTAACAAATAGCAGAATGCTGCAAGACTACTTCTTTGCATCGTTTGCAGAATCGAAAGAACCGAAACTCTTTGATTTAGGGATGCCCCTTTTAGGAAGGATTAACATGTAACTACTCGTTTTCTCACCCTCTCCTCCGAACAGGTCACATGCGACCCTCGTCGCCCCTACTGGACTCGGTCCGGGATCAGTTTGAGGACTACGATCAGCTGGCCAAGGACTTCACACGCGTATTCCTCAACGAGGAGCCATCGTGCTTGAGCAACTCGCACCTCTTCGACGTTGTCTTCCTGGTGGGTCAATCTAAGCAGAAGGCGCGCTTCATTGGAGTCCGGGCCATTCTGGGCGTACGCAGTCGCGTCTTTCAGGTGTGTATACCTTCCTTTTGTTTCCAGTGCGGAACTGATTGTAAGCCTATTTGCAGGAGATGCTATACGGCATCCAGACGGGCTTCGGATCGCCGCAGATACCCGTCGCGGAGATCTTCGCTCGCCCCGCACCGTCGCTGGTGTCTCCACAGAATCAGAAGCCGAAGAGCAACAACTATCTGACGGTGCCGGACTCGGATTCCATACGTCCCAAGAGCGTGCCCTCTTCGCCAATGGTGAAGCGGGCCTTCTCCCGCCTGGGGACCATCACGGCTGGATGGGGCCGTTCGATACGGAATAAGAACTCGAACCAGTTGAATCCGGACGACAAGAAGAAGTGGATCTCGTCGACAGATTGTTCGAGTAAGGGTTCTCATTCAATGCAATGCAACAATATCGATGCGTATTTTTCTTTTCTTTTCTCTCCGTTCTCTCTTTTTTTCTCTCTCTCTCTTATGCGTCCTTTTTACGTCCTTGTCACCACCCTCCAAACTAAAACTAAACTCTGTAAAATACTCTATTGTGATATTCGAACGTTCCACAATTATTGCATCCTTGAACCACATATAAAAAATTACCAATGTTAATACGCACGTCGCACACTTCAACCCCCAAACGCTCTACGTATAAATACTACGTAATATTTACCGAACAAAACATATATACCATATATATGTATATATATATATATATATATACGTACAATATAAATACACCCCCCATGGAACTCCCCGACGACCTGTACTCTCACACTATAATCTTATGTTCTCTTCAATTTATCTATTGACTGTACAAATGGCGAATCATTTCTTTTCGTTGCCTCAAATATTTTGGACGTGTCTCATTTCGTTTTCGAACATTATTATTAATATGCATCCCAATATAATTGGCTAATCCCTCAATCAACTCCGTCGTCTTGCATTTGTGCACTGTATGCCACTGTGAATTCCAATATTCAACCCTAATCATAATAAACCATTACCATTACCCATTTGAAAATACATTCATGAATCGTTCATCGAACTCAACAAATATTTTGCCTGACCAAATTCCTTTGAGCTACTTTGGATTCCCGATCTGTTGTATATAATTTCTGCACATCTGTCTTAATTTTTTTACTGCTATAAATGCACACAACTCCCTGACTTGGCCATATGTTTTTTTTTGTATATTCAAATGAATTCTTAAATATCTGTTCATGCCACTTTTTCTTAATTTTTACCACTGTAAATGTGCACCAATGTTTTTTTTCCGCACCGCAACCTTTTGCACCTGGAACTGCATTTGTGAAAAAAATTCGGACGATTGAATAACATTCACCTTGTTATTGCTCTGTTGCTATTTTTCCCCTTTGCTCTTTTGTATATATAATTGGTTAATTTCCTGATTTAACTGAAAACTTTATCTTCATTCAACGAAAAACAACAAACAAATTGAATTAAAATTAAACAACAACAAAAATTTTGTCATCTCTCTCATCTCACGTGACTCGCCAACCGCCTCACCACTCTCGCCCACGCCCACGCCTTCGCCTCAATCCGATTTAAAAAATTTTTATTTCTCTCATTATTTCTTAATGATCCACAAAAACAAAAAATCCAATTATAAAATGCTCCATGGAATTCGGTTCGATTTTTTGTTTCTATGATTTTCAATCTTTGATTATCGATCGATTCTCGGACCGATACCTATACCGAAACAAAATCCAATACCAATTCCGATACCAAACATCCACAATCTCCAAACAATAAATCGCGTTGATCATCGATCCCGGCGAATGCAGATAGGGACAGCAAGGACAAGGACAAAGACAAGCCGGGCAACAACCAGCTGGCGGTACCGCGACTCTCGGTCTGCGCTGATGCTCAGAAGGTCGACCGGGCCAAGCTTGCACAGACGGAGTTCAACATAATCGAATTTGACCCGGACACATTCCGTGTCCTCCTCGACTATCTGCACACGGGAACATGTCCTCTGACCTGTGTTTCCATACCAGGTAAGGCAATGGGCACTGCTAGATGATTCGTATGGAACATTGAGGACATCGGAATGCAGATGCTCATCATTGATCTTTCTTTCGCAGGGCTTCTGTGTGCCGCGGAGCACTACGATCTGCCGGAGCTTCTTCAGGCGTGCTTCCACCACTGCAAGCAGTTCCTCCGCATTGAGGTGGTCTGCCCGATGCTCATTTCGTTAGAGAACTACTACTGGCGCTACACGTCTGCCTCCGAGCTGGTCAACATGATCCTGTCCTTTGTGGAGAGCAAGGCGCACTCCCTATTCAAATGCCCAGAGTTCCTTCACCTGTCCGAGTCAATGGTGCAGATGATCATGTGCCGGGAGCTTCAGACCCCGGAGATCCGTAAATTCGAGGCGATGCTGGCCTGGGCCCAACACAAGGTGGCCAAGATGAAGAACCACCCCAATAAGGACACCCAGTTTGAGTTCGAGTGCATCATGGAGAGGCTGACCCGCGACCTCAACCTGTGCCGCATCTCGCCCAGCGAGCTGCTCACCGTCGTCCTACCCTCCAAGTCGATGAAGAACGAGCGCATCATGGAGACGCTCATGGTGCAGGTGAATCTTGGCACCTACCGCATGCCCGAGCTGGATGCCTACCGTCAGCAGTTACGCCAGCAGGAGTCCGCCGAGGCCACCGTGCAAGTCCATCGGGGTGGATGAGATAGTAAGAATGTGAGTTTCGATTTGGACCAGCAGCCGCTCGGCGCCATCGCAGCCACAACAAACATGGATGCGGGCGCCGGGGCCGTTGCCTGTGGCGGTGCCATTACCACGCCCCCTGCCTCAGGAGTCTACCCGCCGAACGATGCCCGAGCCTATGCAATGGCCTCCCTGGCCGCCGCCCTTGATATGCAGCAACAGCAGTCCCAGCAGCGTGACGCCACCGACGAGGAGGTGGAACTATATGCCAGCTTCGACATGGGGCCGAGCACCAGCCGGGTGGCAGCCCAGATGCAGGCGGCCAAGGAGGCCCGTCGAAAGCGGTGGGCGGCCGATGGGGCCAGTGGGAGCAGCGGCGATGGTGGCTGTGCCAGTGGCAGCAGCGGAAGTGGTCGGCGTTACTGAATATCGAAGCGAGTGCGTGTGGATCTGTTTGTGCCTCTGTCCATGTCTGTGTCTGCATCGGAGTGTGTGCGCGTATTGGTGCCTGTCTAATAAGTGTAAGTTCCTGTATGTCTGTGTGTGCGTGTGCGTTTATCCCACCGCTAAGAAGTGCCCGAACCATCCAAATCGAAACTGACATTATTAACTCTTACATTCACCCCGCAAACGACTTTAGGCCCTGGCCAAGAACGGATTGTAGATTGAGAAGGATTGATAGAACAGAGAGGAAATTTTTTGTACAAGTATTACAATTATCCCCCCTCCCCTCACCACTTATGTATATACATATACATATGTATATGTATGTACATATGCATGTCCTAGGCTGGTACTATATCTAGTTTCTTAAGACCCCTCCCCCACACGCTGTGGCATTCGATTTTTGATGGCCACAATCGAAAAACAACAAAACTGATACGCAGCAGAGAAGAACGAGTTCTCGACGCGGAATCGGAATGGAAGAAGAAAAACCAAGAAAAGAAACGCTTACTGATGTAAAACAAAGACTTAAAACTAAAAGAAAAGAAACCAAAATGTAACCAACCAGAGGATAAACATTTTTTTTTATGGATATTATTATTATTGGAAAATGTAAGCCGAAACCCTTGAAACCAACAAAATTCGTATGTCCCAAAATATCCCCGTCTCTTGTTGTCCTCTCAAAAAAAAAAAACAAAAAAAGAATTTATATGTTAACCCATAAAATACTAGGGAAATAAGGAATGATAAACTATTTTACGTTTTTGAGATCTGCAAACCAGACGAATCTGACGATTCTAAATGGAAGTATAGGTTTACTCCTTTTTGTTAAACCTTCTGAAGGTAGTTAATACTAACTTTGTTCTACCATGTTGGAGATGATAGATACAATGGTACTGTAAGAAGCCGACATGCCCTGTGCTGTACATACGCAAAAGCGTAAGTCTAGTACATAGCATGCCCCTATACCTACAATATACATTAGATATACAACTACTATATACCTATATATACATACTATATACATATACAGAGTAATTTAAAGAACATTAATAACCACCACATATGTATGTACATTACAATACAATTTATAGAGTTAAGCGACTCTCAACTGTAAAGATACAACAACATTTATTGTTACTTCGTGAACCCGAAACCCGAAACCAGAAACGCACTCCAATACCCTCATTAACCTAGGCATACCAGCAATAGCTAGATATGATATGTATGTATGTGTATATTTCCCATTTATAGTGCTGGCTTAGGTCAGCTCTTTGGCAAACGCCCAGAACCTAAAATTCCCATACTCCAAATCTATACCAAGACGGAAAAGATAGAGAATCCCCTATTTCCTCTTAAATATAGGCACACGCACACATCGGGATAGGCTGAACTATAAAACACAGGTTTTAGGTCCTCAGCTCCTCAGAAAATTGATCCCAAACAACACTTAAGACAACCATAGATACAATAAGAAACCACCCCAAGATGACTCTTTAATGTACATATGAGAGTCAACAGAACCTTAAACACTGAAACACTCTTGCAGATTTAAGATACAGAATATTTATAAAACTTACCCCTAAGGGAAACAGAAACCATGGGCGTAGCCAGTTTTCGACGATGGGAAGGGATAAATCTTATAAATATTGACACTTTGTTAAAAAATGTACCTTTGGTCATTGGGAATTTCTAGTAATAGTAATATTTCACATGATTCTCGGATAAAATTCGAATTTCCAGAGGATTGAGAGGCATCCTTGAACAGAAATCATTGAATGCTATTGTACATTGGAACTCTGAAGTTGCCTATGCTCGGCATATCTATAATTATTATAGTATTTTTCTTGATTGATGTTTGCTAAATTTTTAGAGAATGAATGTACATTTTGGCCATCTTATTACTAATAGACGATGATCTTCAATGATAAGACTACTCAACAAAATTCAACTCTTTTTCCGTTGTCGCCCAAAATGACTTTTTCTGATAGATTTGGAGATTTCAAAATTTTTAAAGAATTATGGTTTTTTTTCCAGGTTTAGTTTTTTTTAAAGAATTTTTTAAAACTTTGGTTTTTTTTTAGAGGTAGTGCTTCTAGAAAAAAAAAAAAGATTCTTTAAAAATTTGGAAATCTCCAAATCTATCAGAAAAAGTCATTTTGGGCGACAGCGGAAAAGTCTTGTTGACGAGTGTAATCTAAGAATATCATAATCTTTGCCTGAATGATGTTCGCTAGTGGCTCAAAAAATCAGATATTTGGATCTCAACATGAATGTAGGTTAGGGACATTTGGTTGCAAGTGATCGATAAAAGTTCTTCAAAGAGATAAAAATGTCGTTTAGGTTGAAATCGAGCTGCAACCATACTTATAGCAGTAAGCAGTATTAAATGTTGTCTGTCATATCAATAGCAATCCATTTGTTAGCTTAGAACTCCCTTCCCCATGGCTACGCCCTTCTATAGCTTCACTAAAAACCGAAAAAACTACATCCAGAAATGCAACCCGGAAAAATACATCGTCAAAAGCACCCGGGAAAATACTGTACATCGTCGAATACAACCGATAATAACACGCAAGAGCGCTAGAATGTACCAAACAAACAAAAACCTTCTAATAAGGCTCTAAGATACATAACTATATTATAGAATAGTCTAAAAAAACACACTCAAATACTAAGTAACTCTCTGCCCATATACATATGTACAAAATCTTAAAGACAACCCGTAGCAACCCCTGTAAGACTCCACATGCAATATTTATGCCACGATAGTAAGAACCCCATAAAACTCCCAAAAGAAATAACCGGTATAAGAAGATCTTGTAAAGAGCATTAAATGAAAATTCACAAACAATGCATACATACACGCATAAAATATAGAAAACGGATGATGAACCAATAGATACGATTATCAAGAAGACATAATGTTGATCAAACCTTGTTCAGTGTCGCTCTTTAGAAATGTGTACGCTCAATGTATGTCATTAACTTTGGGGAAGATCTTGCTTGATATATTCCACCAAAACACATTAAAACACACACTCCAAAAAGTCAAGTTGAAGACTTTAGGGTAAACTACTTACAATAAACCTATACTTACAAGGCGTACCATCAGATCGTCCTGCAGTTTTAAAAGGCACTGCAACGCATATATTTATCTCAGTCCCCCAATAACATACAGAACAACTGCAATTAAGAAAACTTAGCAATACATAAACATACACATGTACAGTCTGTGGCCACGGCGGTAAAGCAAAGCAAATTCTAAACAAAGAGGAAACTAAATGTAAACGGCAGCATTTCCGAAAGGGTTTCACATAAATGTTCAAAGTCGCATATATCAAAATTCAATATCTACATACCTACTATATTGTATCCCAGCAATGGTCACGAAACCAATGAAAATGAATTGCCTGAAACACACTGTGAAGCTGCGAAAAGTTCTTGTAAAATCCTAAGCGAACACACACTAAACAAAACACTAAACAAGAAACCGAAACAAACACCAAACAGCAAACACTAATTAAACGCTTTCAATGTGAACAAATAGCTATAATCAAACCAGGTACAAAATACCCATACTATATAGATTCAAAAAGATTCATATGTATGTATCAATGTGTGAAATAGTATGTCAAAATAGTCAGAACATTAAAATATAGCTTTGATCCGAAAGGACAGATCTAACGTATGGGATTTGTAACGCGACAGAACAGAACAGAAAGAATTTTGACGAGTGTTCTACATGGGTGTGTGTGTGTGTTCTCAATGCAAAATACATAGTTCCAAGGCATCGTTGAAATGTAAGAGGCATAAGCCACACCACGCAAAAAGAGTCTATTGTTTGTGACGAACGAGCATTCAATATCATATTCACACTGGAAAATATTAATTTGTATAAAAAGATCTTAAATACAATAAACTGACGGACTAAAAATAAAATGGGGAATCCAGAGACCGAAACAAATCAAATGGGGACAAATGGATAAAACAAAACAAAAGGACTCTGAAAAAGACGGTTGCAAAATGTCTAGAATTGGATCTTTTCGAACGATGCAAAGGTTCACTTCCAACCCAAACAAAAACCAAAATAACGATTTTATGGAAATAGAACCCATAGTAGAACGCATTGTGAATGAGACCAGACGACGAACAGTCCACTTAGATTAACCATATGTATATGTATGTACATACATTAAATACATATGTACATTGGCTTTTTTTTTTGGTGTGTTATATGTTTATAATCTACAGATAAATAGCAACCGATATCAATACAATGGAAACATAGCTGTATTTTAACTGTCTATCGACTTATCGAGTCAAAATAACTGTTTGAACTGAATGTATTGATGTACTCGTATTTACCATTTACCATAGAAAGCTGAAGAGCAAACCGAAAAGACAAGCGAGGCGCAATGAATCGCAAAACCACAAAAAAATATATTTACATGTACATGCATTATTTGGAGCAGAGTCGTTTCTAAGTGTTTTTTGTGCCGTGCTGTAACTAACCGAAACTCCTCCCAACTACTGTCACGGCCCTACAATCTCGGACTTGCCGGGATTCAGCTTGGTCTGCCCAGTCCTGTATTGACCTTTGTGGCCTACGAAAGCTGTTTTGCCCACCCATTGAAGGACAGGGCAGAGCAGGCTTCCCCGCGACACACTTTTGATATCAAAATCCCAAAAAGCAAACTCCGTGCAAAGCTGCGACTCCTTTTGAGCTGATCTGGCACCAGATCTACAATCTCTCAGATATACGAAAAATTACACGAAAAAATTAAAAAAAAAATGTTTGTTAAATAAGAAACACAAAACTCAATTGACTTGCAGAATTATGCAGAAGCTTATTAAATGTTGTAATTGCCAGAGCCATGCAAACACAAAAAAAAACGCAACTTAACGATAAAAAAATTAATAAAAATTTACAAAAAAAATTATACTTCAAAATGTATTATTATTGGTTGGTTATTGGCTAAAAAAAAATATTTTATTGAAAACATTTTTAGTTTTAGTTTTTAAACGGCCAAGTTTCAGCCGTTTGACCAAACTTTCATATGCCGAATTTCGCCGATAAATTCCGTTAGCCGACGTATAACCGTTTTTTTTCCTACAAAAATACCAAAAATCTGTGTTTGTAACAGTTTTTAACGGTAAAATGGCATTTGGGATAGTGCCAAACGGCATATGAAGTTTTGGTCAAACGGCTGCAGCTTGGCCGTTTATCCATCGATTTTTAGCCAGATGGTAGCCAGACGGTAGCCAGATGGCTACCTTGAGGAACCCCCGATGAGACAATAACAGGTTCAGAGAGAGAGAGAGAGGAGTTAAAGCAGACACGTTGAGAACGGTTACAAAGGTAAGAATTAGTCCAGTAAAGAAGCTTAGTCGGAAACCCTAGAAGAGACAGTTTATGAATAAGCAGATTGTGATTGACGGAGTCGAAGGCTTTACTAAAGTCAGTATAAACGACATCAGTTTGACACTGTTTAGCAAATCCAGCAGTTAGCAATGTGGAAAATTCAAGAAGGGTGGTCGATACTGAGCGACGTTTTACGAATCCATGCATATAGCGGTAGTTAGAGACATCAGATTTAGATCCCTTTTTATGAAGGGGAATTATATAGGATTCTTTCTAGACGGTGGGAAAGTCACCAGTCTCTAGAGACAAGTTGAAAAGTTTTAGGAGGGGCACACAAAGAGATTCTGCACAAAGTTTAAGAACAGCATACGGAACCGAGTCTGGTCCAGTGGAGAACGAAAACTTGCACAATTATACCCGGTACTCGAAGAGTATAGGGGTATATTAGATTTGTGGTGATAACGGATGTGTGTAACGCCCAGAAGGAAGCGTTTCCGACCCCATAAAGTATATATATTCTTGATCAGCATCAATAGCCGAGTCGATTTAGCCATGTCTGTCTGTCCGTCTGTCCGTCTGTCCGTCCGTCCGTCTGTCCGTCTTCATTAGCGCCTATATCTCAGAGACTATTAAAGCTAGAGCAACCAAGTTTTGTATCCAGTCTTCTATGTTATCACACTACTCCAAGTGTATTTCAAAATTTCACCCCGCCCCCTTCCGCCCCCACAAAGGACGAAAGTCTGTGGCGTACACAGTTTTGAAGATACGATAAAACTAAAAACGCAGAATCATAGATGATGACCAAGTCTATCAGAGTGTTGAATCTGAATCAGATCGGATCATTATTATAGCTACAATGAAGAAAACCATTTCGAAAGTCATCGTTCCCTCTCGCTCTCTCTCACACGCGGCCCCATCTGCTTTGTCCATTCGTATTTCTTGACGCCTAGTTCTCAGAGACTATAAGAGCTAGAGCCACCAAACTTTCTATCCAAACTCCTGTGATATCAAACCAGCACGAGTTTGTTTCAAAATTTTGCCTCGCCTCCTTCCGCCCCCACAAAGAACGAAAATCTGTGGAATCCACAATTTTTAAGGTACGAGAAACCCAAAAAGGCAGAATCATGGAAAATTACCATATCTACCAGATCAATATCATGGCCAGAAGAAACAAATTAAATTTCAGTGGCTACGCAACGTCTGCCAAGCGCTGACTCATTCCCTCTCTCTCTGTCGCAAGCACTTGTACGTCTCAAATATGTAGTTATACATGTCATGTAGAAATTTAGAAGCAGATGTAAAAAGCATATGCAAACAAAATTGAAAACATGTATAATATTCCAAAAATGATTTGACGTCATTTTTTGAAATATTATTTTTTGCCCAAAATTTAATTTGTCCCTTTGGCGAACATATAATAAATTGCATAAATCGCAAGCTCATATATGAATGTATGTACATACATATGTGTATACTGACTGAGTACCGGGTATAAGGTAGACCCGCGGCCTTTGCCGCGGCTCACAACGTTCCCTCTCGTTTTAACTTGGTTCAGAGACCATCATAGTCGATTAGGGGGGAACCGAAACAACTAGAACTATTTAAAGGGATAGGAATAAGATACATATGAGTAACTGCTACTAAAGTCGTTTGATGAGGCTAGGATAGTGGGAAGGTTAATAGAAGGGACAGAGTGGCAACGTTGGAAAAAGGAAGCGAACAGGTCAGCAATATCACAATCGTTATCAGCATAACTACCATTTAAGTGTAGAGATGAAGGAAATTGAGAAGATTTACGTTTAGAGTTAATAAACTTGAAGAATTGCTTAGGATCGCGTGCAAAGTTAAGGTTTCATTTGGACAAGTATCTATTGTCGCACAATGTATTAAATTAGGAAAATTTCGATTTAGCAATTGAGTACTTAGAAAAGTCTGATTTCAAACCAGATTTTTTGAGCTTCTTGTACATACGGGATTTAAAATTCTTCTGATTTATTTATCTCGGGGTGAACCAGATAGGACCAGAAAGATTTCTGGAGGGGGTGACTAAAGGAACATGCGTGGGAAAGATGGAAAAAATAGAGCTATAGAATGCATTCGTGGCAGACTCAATTTCCTGGAAATCGTCAAGGAATGACCAATCCATCTGAGATAGGGCAGTATTCAAGGAGAGAAAATCAGCCTTCTTAAAACAAAAGGTATTTGAAGGCTTAATGAGTGACTTTATAGGGCCTGAAGAAGGCAACAGGAAATCAATGGCAAGTGTGGGATGGTATGGGTCTTGGGTCAGCGAGTGATAGAGATGATCCTAGACTTACCAAGGTGCTCGAAACATCGGTAGTAAAGTCGAGATCTAGGATCCTACACATATTGTTACGAATACAATTTACCTGACCCAACGAAGTATCGGACAGAGCATCAACGAAATCATGCTGCATGGATGGGAACATAAAGTTAGAGTCTACGGATGGAGACCAAGTGATATTTGGGAGATTAAAATCATCACGGACAATAAGACGATCAGAATCACTAAGCTGAGACGAAACGGACTAAAGATGGGCAGCGTGAAGCATATATGTAAGTTAAAAATTCAGAGGACGGTGGGATGTAAGAGCATGATATGAATAAATTAAAAGAACACAGACGAATTTTAACAACGATAATTTCAATAGTGTTGAGCTCATCGATGGAAAAGAGTTGGGAAGTTAAGTCGGAACGAACAGCAATTAGGACGCCGCCACCTAGAGATGGACGATCAGATCTATATATGTTAAAATTGTCTACAATACAGTTAAAGCTCAGCCTGACGTACAGAACGTGTGCCACTAAAGCGCTCTCTGTCTCTCCGTCTATCTGTCTCTCTCTTTTTCAAGCTGGAATACTTTTAAATTCCAGCCCGTCAGGAATCGAGCTGAACATTTTGTATGGTGCGGCACATCTTAGTGTTTATATTGTGATTGGCTCTTTCTTATACCCGGTACTCAGTCAGTATATACATACATTTATGAGCTTACGATTTATGAATTTTATTATACATATGTTCGCAAAAGGGACGAATTAAATTTTGGGCAAAAAATAATATTTCAAATAATTAAGTCAAACCATTTTTAGAATTTTTATACATGTTTCCATTTTTGTTTACATAGGCTTTTTACATATGCTTCTACATTTCTACATGTACATGTATAACTACATAATCGCGACGTGGAAGTGTTTGCCAGAGAGAGAGAGAAATTTAATTTGTTCCTTCTGTCCATAATAATGATGCGACCTGATTCAGATTCGGCAATCTGTTCGACTCGGTCATTTTCCATGATTCTGCGTTTTTCGTTTTCTCGTACTTTACAAATTGTGGGTTCCACAGATTTTCGCCCTTTGTGGGGGCGGGGCGAAATTTCGCAACACATTTGGAACACATCCAGGAGACTGGATACAAAACTTGGTTGCTCTAGCTTTTATAGTCTCTGAGATATAGGCGCTAATGAAGACGGACAGACGGACAGACAGACATGGCTATATCGACTCGGCTATTGATGCTGATCAAGAATATATATACTTTATGGGGTCGGAAACACTTCCTTCTGGGCGTTACACACAACCGTTATCACCACATATCCCCCTATACTCTTCGAGTACCGGGTATAAAAAAAAACGAGGGGGAACGTTGTGAGCCGCGGCAAAGGCCGCGGCTCTACCTTATACCCGGTACTCAGTCAGTATGCACATACATACATATATGAGCAATGTTCGCAAAAGGGACAAATTAAATTTTGGGCAAAAAATAATATTTCAAAAAAATGAAGTCAAATCATTTTTGGAATATCATACATGTTTTCAATTTTGTTTGCATATGCTTTTTACAACTGCTTCTAAATTTCTACATGACATGTATAACTACATATTTGAGACGTACAAGTGTTTGCGACAGAGAGAGAGGGAATGAGTCAGCGCTTGGCAGGCGTTGCGTAGCCACTGAAATTTAATTTGTTTCTTCTGGCCATAATATTGATCCGACCTGATCCATATTCGGCAATCTGGTAGATATGGTAATTTTCCATGATTCTGCGTTTTTGGTTTTCATTTATCTTTAAAATTGTGGATTTCACAGATTTTCGTTCTTTATGGGGGCGGAAAGGGGCGTGGCAAAATTTTGAAATACACTTGTGCTGGTTCGATATCACAGGAGCTTGGATAGAAAGTTTGGTTGCTCTAGCTCTTATAGTCTCTGAGAACTAGGCGACACAAAATACGAATGGGCAAAGCGGATGGGGTCGCGTGTGAGAGAGAGCGAGAAGGAATGATGACTTTCGAAATGGTTTTCTTCATTGGAGCTATAATAATAATCCGATCTGATCCAGATTCAACACTCTGATAGAAATGGTCATTCTCTATGATTCTGCGTCTTTATTTTTCTTGTATCTTCAAAATTGTGCATGCCACAGACTTTCGTCCTTTGTGGGGGCGGAAGGGGGCGGGGCGAAATTTTAAAATACATTTGGAGTAGTGTGATCACAGAGAAGAATGGATACAAAACTTGGTTGCTCTAGCTTTAATAGTCTCTGAGATATAGGCGCAAATGAAGACGGACGGACAGACGGACGGACGGACGGACGGACGGACGGACGGACAGACAGACATGGCTATATCGACTCGGCTATTGATGCTGATCAAGAATAAATATACTTTATGGGGTCGGAAACGCTTCCTTCTGGGCGTTACACACAACCGTTATCCCCACAAATCTAATATACCCTTAAACTCTTCGAGTACCGGGTATAACGAGAGGGAACGTTGTGAGCCGCGGCAAAGGCCGCGGCTCTACCTTATACCCGGTACTCAGTCAGTATATACCAGGGGTCGGCAGCGTCCTATCCCATGTGCATAGCAAAAACGTCTCGGGGCAGCGCAGTCGGCACACGCATAGCGTAAAAACTTCGAGTACCGTCGGCCTTACTGCTCGGGTCCCGCGGCGGCAGAGAAATTGCGTCGTGTGTCTTCGGGCATACGCACAAGCTGCTTCGGTATTCTGATCGTCAGCGTTGCGAGAACAGAGATGAATCAGTTTGCGTTCAGAAGTCAAATGGTGAAGACCACGCTGCGCAAATTAAATTGTACACTGACAAAAATGTTCAATATAATGTGGGAACATGATTTTATCTTTTTAGAAAATATGGATGGCGGGGCGCAATGTTTTTTTTTCTTGTTTTTAGTTGTTTATGATGCTGTTTTTTTGTTTTTTTATTACTACGATTTTTTCCCCTTGTTATTTTTTCTTTTGTTTGGCGTAAAACATTTCTCCTTATCTGGATTCATTTCTTTCAGTGCAAAGCAAGAAACGTTTTTCCTTCGTGTTGCTTCGTGTCTCTTGTCTGCGCACACAAGCGCACAAAACATGTGAGTGTATTGCGTGCCGACCCCTGGTATATACATACATACATTTATGAGCCTACGATTTATGAAATTTATTATATGTTCTCAAAAGGGGCGAAAATAATATTTAAATTAAAAAAATGAATTTTTTGGAATTTTCATACATGTTTCCATTTTTGTTTACATATGCTTTGTATATCTGCGCCTACATTTCTACATGACATGTATAACTTCATATTTGAGACGTACAAGTGTTTACGACAAAGAGAGAGAGGGAATGAGTCAGCGCTTGGCAGGCGTTGCGTAGCCACTGAAATTTAATTTGTTGCTTCTGGCCATAATATTGATCCGATCTGATCCAGATTCGGTAATCTGGTAGATATGGTAATTTTTCATGATTCTGCGTTTTTGTTTTTCATTTATCTTAAAAATTGTGGATTCCACAGATTTTCGTCTTTTGTGGGGGCGGAAGGGGGCGTGGCAAAATTTTAAAACAAACTTGTGCTGGTTCGGTATCACAGGAGCTTGGATAGAAAGTTTGGTTGCTCTAGCTCTTATAGTCTCTGAGATCTAGGCGCTCATTTAGACGAATAGGCAAAACAGACAGGGTCGCGTGTGAGAGAGAGCGAGAGGGAATGATGACTTTCGAAATGGTTTTCTTCATTGTAGCTATAATAAGGATCCGATCTGATCCAGATTCAACACTCTGATAGAAATGGGCATTCTCTATGACTCTGCGTTTTTAGTTTTCTTGTATCTTTAAAATTGTGCATGCCACAGACTTTCGTCCTTTGTGCGGGCGGAAGGGGGCGGGGCGAAATTTCGAAATACATTTGGAGTAGTGTGATCACACAGGAGACTGGATACAAAACTTGGTTGCTCTAGCTTTAATAGTCTCTGAGATATAGGCGCAAATGAAGACGGACGGACGGACGGACGGACGGACGGACAGACGGACAGACGGACGGACAGACAGACATAGCTATATCGACTCGGCTATTGATGCTGATCAAGAATATATATACTTTATGGGGTCGGAAACGATTCCTTCTGTGCGTTACACACAACCGTTATCCCCACAAATCTAATATACCCCTATACTCTTCGAGTACCGGGTATAAAAATTTATTTGACCTTAAGTGCATTTTGTGTAGACCTTGAAAGAAGTGTTTGTACAAGTTTGTGTTTTAAAATCTGCTTATCGATTTGTTGCTTCTGTTCTGATTTCCCATGAGCTGGGAATGACGATAGCGAAGAGTTAGGATTTCCGACGCATAATCAGATAGAGATGGATGGCAATCAAGTAAAAGAATTAGTAGGAGGCGTAGAGAACCGTTTAAAAAAACCGTTTTATCAACAAATCCAAAGGTTAAAAGATCATGTTAGTGCCTTAAAGTTAGACGCCGCTGAGGTAGAGGTTTATAAAAGAGCGACCATCGACCCCAATATAAAATGTGAAGTGAAATTAGATATTGTGAAATCTATGCCAATGTTTGATGGCAATCACGAGGATTATGTGTCCTGGCGACAAGCAGCCATAGATTCATACGAAGTTTTCAAGAACTACAAAGGTAGTCAGGCACATTATGAAGCCGTAGCCATTTTAAACGAGGGGGAACGTTGTGAGCCGCGGCAAAGACCGCGGCTCTACCTTATACCCGGTACTCAGTCAGTATATACATACATACATATATGAGCAATGTTCGCAAAAGGGACAAATTAAATTTTGGGCAAAAAATAATATTTCAAAAAAATGAAGTCAAATCATTTTTGGAATATTATACATGTTTTCAATTTTGTTTGCACATGCTCTTTACAACTGCTTCTAAATTTCTACATGACATGTATAACTACATATGTATTTGAGACGTACAAGTGTTTGCGACAGAGAGAGAGGGAATGAGTCAGCGCTTGGCAGGCGTTGCGTGGCCACTGAAATTTAATTTGTTTCTTCTGGTCATAATATTGATCCGACCTGATCCATATTCGGCAATCTGGTAGATATAGTAATTTTCCATGATTCTGCGTTTTTGGTTTTGATTTTTCTTAAAAATTGTGGATTCCACAGATTTTCGTCCTTTGTGGGGGCGGAAAGGGGCGTGGCAAAATTTTAAAATACACTTGTGCTGGTTTGATATCACAGGAGCTTGGATAGAAAGTTTGGTTGCTCTAGCTCTTATAGTCTCTGAGATCTAGGCGCTCATTTAAACGAATAAGCAAAACAGACAGGGTCGCGTGTGAGAGAGAGCGAGAGGGAATGATGACTTTCGAAATGGTTTTCTTCATTGTAGCTATAATAATGATCCGATCTGATCCAGATTCAACACTCTGATAGAAATAGTCATTTTCTATGATTCTGCGTATTTAGTTTTCTTGTATCTTCAAAATTGTGCATGCCACAGACTTTCGTTCTTTGTGGGGGCGGAAGGGGGCGGGGCGAAATTTTGAAATACATTTGGAGTAGTGTGATCACAGAGGAGACTGGATACAAAACTTGGTTGCTCTAGCTTTTATAGTCTCTGAGATATAGGCGCAAATGAAGACGGACAGACGGACAGACGGACAGACGGACGGACGGACGGACGGACAGACAGACATGGCTATATCGACTCGGCTATTGATGCTGATCAAGAATATATATACTTTATGGGGTCGGAAACGCTTCCTTCTGTGCGTTACACACAACCGTTATCCCCACAAATCTAATATACCCTTATACTCTTCGAGTACCGGGTATAAAAATAAAATCTGCGGAACAGCGCGAACGCTGCTTACGTCACACAACACGGTGCTCAATTTTGACGCAATCATAGCCAGGCTGGATTGCACGTACGCAGACAAAACATCCCTACGGGTGCTGCGTCAGAACTTAGAACTGGTTAGGCAGGGTGAAACCAACCTGATGGAACCTGATTGCGGCAACGTACGCAAAAGTTTTCGAAGACAAAAACCAATCAAGCGACGGTAGCAGGCAGAGTAACCGTCCTCTGGCTAGACAGTGAAGGAACCAAGAAAGAAATCCGCATTTCGTAGGAAGACAAAACCAGAGCAGGCCGCAACATGGTAACCCGTGGCCAAAGTCCGACAAAGAATCCCCAATACAAAGCCAGGTGCAGCCTATGGACGTTGATCCATCGACGTCTAAGTTTAGGCAGCAGACCAATTGCGGTAAGCCTCAAGATGACGTCAAACAGGGCGAAGCTCAGAAAAGGCGAAACACGTCAGAACGTGTATCTGGGCAAAGGCGTCAGCGAAAAAATCACATTGCCCAACAAGCCTCTAATAGAGAGGAGCAGGAATATGCAAATGCAGCCGAAGCTGCAGTTGCCGAGATCGACGAAGAAAGCGACTCGACCGGCGGCAACGATCTGTTGAATTTTTTAGGGAGCGCTCCCAATTGCCGTTCGTCGAGCGACAGTTGGCTAGCAGACCACTAAAGATACTAATCGACACCGGTGCGGCAAAAAATTACGTTAAGCCCGTAAAGGAGCTGAAGAACGTAACCCCTGTCGACACCTCTTTTACTGGGAGTTCCATACACGGATCCAGTGAAATAAAAAGCAAATGCCTAATGCGCATCTTTGGGCTAAACGCCCCATTCTTTGTGTTAGACACACTAAGTAAATTTGACGCCATTATAGGTTCCGACTCGCTAACGCAAGCGGGAGCGGCATTGAATCTGAGAAACAGCTCAATCAAATACGGGAACGTAACTGAACAGCTTAGGTTCCACGACTGTGATAATGTAAATTTCACCAAAGTCGATGACCTGGTGGCCCTTCCCTTTAAAACCTCAGTCATCGCCACCATCCGAACGGAGAATGACGAACCAGTCTACTCCAAATTATACCCATATCCTATGGGAGCAGCTGACTTTGTGAACAAAGAAATCAAAGAACTGCTGAAGGACGGTATAATCAGGCCTTCGAGGTCGCCATAAAACAGCCCAATATGGGTTGTAGACAAAAAGAAATCTGACGCCGACGGAAACAGAAAAAAGCGGCTGGTAATCGACTTCAGGAAACTAGCGAATCTGGGAAAGGCGAAATTTTTTATTACCCTGGACCTAAAATCGGGGTACCACCAGATATACTGGGCCGAAAAAGATCGCGAAAAAACTTCGTTTTCAATAAACGGAGGAAAATACGAGTTCTGCCGCCTACCTTTTGGACTTAGAATTCTAAGGTTTCATAGTCACCAGGGGCGGAGCAAAGACCGACCCAGAAAAAGTAAAAGCAATAAAAGAATACACCGAGCCAAAAACCCTCTTCAGCCTCAGGTCCTTCCTTAGCCTTGCAAGCTATTATAGAAGTTTTGTCAAAGACTTTGCGGCAATCGCACGACCACTAACCACCATACCAAAGACAATATAAACACTAAGATATGCCGCGCCATACAAAATTTTGAGCTCAATTCATGACTGGCTGGAATTTCCAACTGTTCCAGCGTGAATTAGAGAGAGACAGATAGACGGAGAGACAGAGAGCGCTCTAGTTTCACACGTTCTGTACGTGAGGCTGAGCTTTAACTGTATGTGTGCACATATTGTATGGCTGCTTGTTTGTATTGGTTGTTGACGACGCCGCTGTCGAAGAAAATACCCATTACTTTAGAATTGAATGGAGATTATGATTTTCCGATGACGGATGCCCAAAATATAAAAAATTGTATATTTTGTATATCCTTTATATGCTTATATTGTTTAATGTACTATAAACGAATATAATGAACGAATGTAAATATATAAAAACGCAAAATGTATATCAGATATAACATCAAATTATATTAATTGTCTATAGGGTATTAGTTCGTTGCGTCAATAAGCAATAACAGATTTATGTATGTAAATATGTATTTATATATTAACTATTTTATTTATTAGATATATGTAATAATATATTATATATTTTACCCATTTTTAGTGTTTGATTTGATAAAATTTGATAATAAATAAAATATTAGCTACATGATTTTGTGCTGTTCGAATTTTATTCTTTTGCGCGCACTCCATTTTGCGGGAAAAAGCGCGCCAAATTTTCCGTTCTCCCTTTTGTTTTCTTTTCTTGCGTTTGCTGAAAGCCCACAATTGAATTGAGCTGCCGAGTGTTAGATTTTGTAGCTTTTTATACCCGGTACTCGAAGAGTATAGGGGTATATTAGATTTGTGGGGATAACGGTTGTGTGTAACGCCCAGAAGGAAGTATTTCCGACCCCATAAAGTATATATATTCTTGATCAGCTTCAATAGCCGAGTCGATATAGCCATGTCTGTCTGTCCGTCCGTCTGTCCGTCCGTCCGTCCGTCCGTCCGTCCGTCCGTCCGTCCGTCTGTCCGTCTTCATTTGCGCCTATATCTCAGAGACCATTTAAGCTAGAGAAACCAAGTTTTGTATCCAGGCTCCTGTGTGATCACACTACTCCAAATGTGTTGCAAAATTTCGACCCGCCCCTTTCCGCCCGCACAAAGGACGAAAGTCTGTGAATCATTATTATAGCTACAATGAAGAAAACCATTTCGAAAGTCATCGTTCCCTCTCGCTCTGTCTCACACGCGGCCCCATCTGCTTTGCCCATTCGTATTTTTTGACGCCTAGTTCTCAGAGACTATAAGAGCTAGAGCAACCAAACTTTCTATCCTAACTCCTGTGATATTAAACCAGCACGAGTTTGTTTCAAAATTTTGCCACGCCCCCTTCCGCCCCCACAAAAGACGAAAATCTGTGGAATCCACAATTTTTAATATAAAAGTAAACCAAAAACGCAGAATCATGGGAAATTACTGTATCTATCAGATTGCCGAATCTGGATCAGGTGGGATCATTATTATGGACAGAAGGAACAAATTAAATTTCAGTGGCTACGCAACGCCTGCCAAGCGCTTACTCATTCCCTCTCTCTCTCGCAAACAGTTGTACGTCTCGAATATGTAGTTATACATGTCATGTACAGATGTAGAATCATATGCAAAAAGCATATGTAAACAAATATGGAAACATGTATAAAAATTCAAAAAATGTTTTGACTTCATTTTTTTATATTTTAAATATTATTTTTTGCCCAAAATTTAATTCGTCCCTTTGGCGAACATATAATAAATTTCATAAATCGTAAGCTCATAAATGTATGTACATATGTATGTATATACTGACTGAGTACCGGGTATAAGGTAGAGGCTCACAACGTTCCCCCTCGTTTAATATTTAAACGTTTTCCCATTGATTAAAAGTTGATCAGTTGCATCAGTGACATATAAAACAATAACAGCGTGTTTTAATTGTGCTTTTTAGTGCTAAAATAGTAAAGTTTTCTGCCAAAAATTCATTTGGTTGTGTTTTCTCATTAATTTGTAATTTGTGCGCGCCAATTTTACGTGTTGCTGCTGCTTATTGATTGGTTTGAACATTGGTTTTATTATTTTATTATTATTTCCTTGAACTTTTCCCAATTTTATTATTTTCAATTAAATTACTATTGATCTTTGAGTTTTTCCTTTGGGGGAGACCGCTCTATCCTATATATCCATTACAAACATTTTTCATAGCCTCTTTGAAGGCTTTTTTGACTATGGCAGAGAAAAAAAGGGAAAAGTTCGGTGGACAACGGTGCAGCCTTTCCCACTGCCAAAAATCTAGGCGCGATTTTCCAGGAATTAAATTGTTTAAGTTTCCAGAAAAAGATCCGATATACTTAATGAAATGGGCTGAAAAATGTCAGTTTACCGAGGATTTTGTGGCGCGATCATCATCTCTGTTTTTATGCCAAGATCATTTTTCGCCAGATAATATTGGAAAAAGATACCTGAAGGTTGGAACAATCCCAGATAGAAACCTAATCAAAGATAATAGTTGCAATAATGATGAAATTGATTTCAATGCATTGAGATCGCCTCCACGGAAAAGAACCCGCTCACAGTCCCCTGCTGGATTTTGTCTTCAGTGCCATAAAAGCACAAAAACACTTAAATACTACCAAAAACAATATTTCACATATAAAAAAATGTCTGATGAAAGAAAAATGCGAATTAAGATGCTCCAAAAAGAAAATACTAATTTGAAGCGAAAGATCATCATCTCCGAACGGAGAATGACGAACCAGTCTACTCCAAATTATACCCATATCCTATGGGAGCAGCTGACTTTGTGAACAAAGAAATCAAAGAACTGCTGAAGGACGGTATAATCAGGCCTTCGAGGTCGCCATAAAACAGCCCAATATGGGTTGTAGACAAAAAGAAATCTGACGCCGACGGAAACAGAAAAAAGCGGCTGGTAATCGACTTCAGGAAACTAGCGAATCTGGGAAAGGCGAAATTTTTTATTACCCTGGACCTAAAATCGGGGTACCACCAGATATACTGGGCCGAAAAAGATCGCGAAAAAACTTGTTTTCAATAAACGGAGGAAAATACGAGTTCTGCCGCCTACCTTTTGGACTTAGAATTCTTAGGTTTCATAGTCACCAGGGGCGGAGCAAAGACCGACCCAGAAAAAGTAAAAGCAATAAAAGAATACACCGAGCCAAAAACCCTCTTCAGCCTCAGGTCCTTCCTTAGCCTTGCAAGCTATTATAGAAGTTTTGTCAAAGACTTTGCGGCAATCGCACGACCACTAACCACCATACCAAAGACAATATAAACACTAAGATATGCCGCGCCATACAAAATTTTGAGCTCAATTCATGACTGGCTGGAATTTCCAACTGTTCCAGCGTGAATTAGAGAGAGACAGATAGACGGAGAGACAGAGAGCGCTCTAGTTTCACACGTTCTGTACGTGAGGCTGAGCTTTAACTGTATGTGTGCACATATTGTATGGCTGCTTGTTTGTATTGGTTGTTGACGACGCCGCTGTCGAAGAAAATACCCATTACTTTAGAATTGAATGGAGATTATGATTTTCCGATGACGGATGCCCAAAATATAAAAAATTGTATATTTTGTATATCCTTTATATGCTTATATTGTTTAATGTACTATAAACGAATATAATGAACGAATGTAAATATATAAAAACGCAAAATGTATATCAGATATAACATCAAATTATATTAATTGTCTATAGGGTATTAGTTCGTTGCGTCAATAAGCAATAACAGATTTATGTATGTAAATATGTATTTATATATTAACTATTTTATTTATTAGATATATGTAATAATATATTATATATTTTACCCATTTTTAGTGTTTGATTTGATAAAATTTGATAATAAATAAAATATTAGCTACATGATTTTGTGCTGTTCGAATTTTATTCTTTTGCGCGCACTCCATTTTGCGGGAAAAAGCGCGCCAAATTTTCCGTTCTCCCTTTTGTTTTCTTTTCTTGCGTTTGCTGAAAGCCCACAATTGAATTGAGCTGCCGAGTGTTAGATTTTGTAGCTTTTTATACCCGGTACTCGAAGAGTATAGGGGTATATTAGATTTGTGGGGATAACGGTTGTGTGTAACGCCCAGAAGGAAGTATTTCCGACCCCATAAAGTATATATATTCTTGATCAGCTTCAATAGCCGAGTCGATATAGCCATGTCTGTCTGTCCGTCCGTCTGTCCGTCCGTCCGTCCGTCCGTCCGTCCGTCCGTCTGTCCGTCTTCATTTGCGCCTATATCTCAGAGACCATTTAAGCTAGAGAAACCAAGTTTTGTATCCAGGCTCCTGTGTGATCACACTACTCCAAATGTGTTGCAAAATTTCGCCCCGCCCCTTTCCGCCCGCACAAAGGACGAAAGTCTGTGAATCATTATTATAGCTACAATGAAGAAAACCATTTCGAAAGTCATCGTTCCCTCTCGCTCTGTCTCACACGCGGCCCCATCTGCTTTGCCCATTCGTATTTTTTGACGCCTAGTTCTCAGAGACTATAAGAGCTAGAGCAACCAAACTTTCTATCCTAACTCCTGTGATATTAAACCAGCACGAGTTTGTTTCAAAATTTTGCCACGCCCCCTTCCGCCCCCACAAAAGACGAAAATCTGTGGAATCCACAATTTTTAATATAAAAGTAAACCAAAAACGCAGAATCATGGGAAATTACTGTATCTATCAGATTGCCGAATCTGGATCAGGTGGGATCATTATTATGGACAGAAGGAACAAATTAAATTTCAGTGGCTACGCAACGCCTGCCAAGCGCTTACTCATTCCCTCTCTCTCTCGCAAACAGTTGTACGTCTCGAATATGTAGTTATACATGTCATGTACAGATGTAGAATCATATGCAAAAAGCATATGTAAACAAATATGGAAACATGTATAAAAATTCAAAAAATGTTTTGACTTCATTTTTTTATATTTTAAATATTATTTTTTGCCCAAAATTTAATTCGTCCCTTTGGCGAACATATAATAAATTTCATAAATCGTAAGCTCATAAATGTATGTACATATGTATGTATATACTGACTGAGTACCGGGTATAAGGTAGAGGCTCACAACGTTCCCCCTCGTTTAATATTTAAACGTTTTCCCATTGATTAAAAGTTGATCAGTTGCATCAGTGACATATAAAACAATAACAGCGTGTTTTAATTGTGCTTTTTAGTGCTAAAATAGTAAAGTTTTCTGCCAAAAATTCATTTGGTTGTGTTTTCTCATTAATTTGTAATTTGTGCGCGCCAATTTTACGTGTTGCTGCTGCTTATTGATTGGTTTGAACATTGGTTTTATTATTTTATTATTATTTCCTTGAACTTTTCCCAATTTTATTATTTTCAATTAAATTACTATTGATCTTTGAGTTTTTCCTTTGGGGGAGACCGCTCTATCCTATATATCCATTACAAACATTTTTCATAGCCTCTTTGAAGGCTTTTTTGACTATGGCAGAGAAAAAAAGGGAAAAGTTCGGTGGACAACGGTGCAGCCTTTCCCACTGCCAAAAATCTAGGCGCGATTTTCCAGGAATTAAATTGTTTAAGTTTCCAGAAAAAGATCCGATATACTTAATGAAATGGGCTGAAAAATGTCAGTTTACCGAGGATTTTGTGGCGCGATCATCATCTCTGTTTTTATGCCAAGATCATTTTTCGCCAGATAATATTGGAAAAAGATACCTGAAGGTTGGAACAATCCCAGATAGAAACCTAATCAAAGATAATAGTTGCAATAATGATGAAATTGATTTCAATGCATTGAGATCGCCTCCACGGAAAAGAACCCGCTCACAGTCCCCTGCTGGATTTTGTCTTCAGTGCCATAAAAGCACAAAAACACTTAAATACTACCAAAAACAATATTTCACATATAAAAAAATGTCTGATGAAAGAAAAATGCGAATTAAGATGCTCCAAAAAGAAAATACTAATTTGAAGCGAAAGATCATTGGATTGGAAGCGAAAACCAGTAAAAACTTAGTCTCTGCAGTTGATAAAATGGATCTAACTGGAAATGAAAAAATATTGACAAAAATACTCCTTAAAGAAAAGAAGGGATATCAAATAAGATGGAATGATTCCGAGAAATTGTTCGCTCAGAGCATTTTTTACAGGCCAACGTCAACATATAAGTTTTTAAGAGACTCATTGCAACTAAATCTTCCTAGTCCATCATCTTTACATAAGTGGAACAGCATAAAAAAATTACAGCCTGGAGACAACGAATGTTTGTACTCAGCACTTAAAGATGCGATCAAGGGAATGGCTGAATGTGAAAAAGAGTGCATGCTAACTTGTGATGAAGTTGCAATAAAAAAAAATTTGACATACAATCCCGCTGTTGATGTAATAGATGGCTTAGAACATTTACTCGAACGTTCTAATAAACTAGGAAGTCACATTTGCGTATTTGTTATACGGGGTGTTTTCAAAAAATGGAAATTTATTTTAAACTATTTCGTGCCCGAGACAAACATAAAGGGAGAAGATTTAAAAAGCCTTATCTTGAAAAACATAAATATTGCTGAAAGTATTGGGTTCAGAATAAGAGGCGTAGTATATGATCAAGGAGGAAATAATAGAAAATGTACCTCATTGCTTCAAGTCACTAAAGAAAAACCGTATTTCAACTTTAATAATAAAAAGTATTACATGCTTTATGACATTCCGCATCTTTTCAAATCTATTCGGAATAATTTCCTAAAAGCTAAGTTTGAAACTCCTGATGGACTAGTTGATTTTGATGTCATAAGAGAAGTTCACGAATTAGAAAAGGGATCAGTAACGAGAATGACTAAATTAACAAAAAGTCATGTTAATCCAACTAGATTTGAGCTAATGCGGGTATGTTTGGCAACACAAACTTTTAGTCACACTGTTGCAGCGGCTATTAAAACTTGTAACGGAAACAAGCAATTTTGTCGAAATAGTCCTGAAGTGGCAGCCTCAACTGCTATTTTTGTCCAAAAAGTTAATGATTACTTCGGTTGCCTGAATAGCAGAGTATGAACTGACAAGAATCCCATGAAATGTGCACTTCAAATTAACAAGAACGTGAAATACCAAGGAAATAATATATATTGTCTGGATGGCTTGCTCCAAACAACTGAGGCTATTTTTGGACTCGTCGAAGATCTATTCAAGGATCACACGGACAATTTTTTCTTTTTAACCAGTCGAATTAATCAAGATCCGCTCGAAAATATATTTGCGTGCGTTCGTGCAAAAGGTGGTAACTGCAGAAACCCCTCAATAAGTGAATTTAATACAATAATTGCAAAACTAATATCTTTGCACATATTTAACTTTTCGAAAACATCAAATTGCGAATCCGATGATGATGTTATGTTGCCCGTAGAGTTCGATTCAATTATATATCAACCTTGTATTGAAAAAAAAGATATACAGCAACAAGAATATTCTGTATCATTTTCAGAAATTTTACAAGGCAATGAGACGTACTTTGACCAAAATATGGATAATTTTGTGTGCAATGATGTACCAATTGAGTTACCATCGAGTAGATATTTTGTTGGATATATTGCAAAAGGATCCAATTGTGATAAATGCAGATCGTGCCTCATAAAAGAAAGCGAGCATTTAACAGCTCCCTCAGAGCTTTTTATACATGAAAAAAACTACTCGAGCGACACGGACTTTGGAAAGTTAAGTGCACCATCAGATACATTTTTTAATGTGTGCAAAGTTCATATTAAGGTTTTCGAAAATATTTTTAAACATAATAAAAAGCAAATGAGTATTAGGAAATTTATTGTGGAGCAATGCATTAAATGCACTACAGAAAGTAGTGATTACTCATTATGGTTTGATATAAATAATGAGTGTTACGCCCATAAAATAGATATTTTAAACAAACTTATTAAAGTTTTACTTTTTAAGCACTGCAAATGGACTGTGATAGCTGATAGAAAAAAGAAACAAGCTAAACTTAGTATTCTATCTCATAAGTGACGACTGCAATTAAATATATGTACATATGTTGATACAATAAAAACAATAAATAAAAGAAATAGAAAAAGAGAACGAAAAGCAATAGTTAGAAAACTGAAGCTTAGTTGGGGAACATGGAAATGTTTTAATTTACAAAATTAAAGCATTTCAAGTCGACTCGAAGGTCATACATTTGTAATGGCCTCCACGTGGTGTTCCCTGGGTACCAATTAGATACATCCATATGAAAATAAAAACGGTAGCAAATTCGAGCGGCGATATTCACTTACATACATATTGTTGAACTGCCGAGCTTTTTCGGCAGCGTAGTTTGCGATATATTAAACACGAGAGTTTAGTTTGAAACATTTTTATTGTCAATAGCGAAAGTTGAGCGGATAGGATAGCGAAAGCGAGATTAGCGATGTAGAGTTAGCCGGTTCAAGAGTCCAAAACTGCAAGAGGAGGCGGGCCGAATTGCCCGTTCCCTAATGCGAGCGCGACGATTGAAGGGTCCAGACGCTGCAAAGGCAGGCGGGCCGAATTGCCCGTGCCCTAATGCGAGCGCGACGATATCCAGACTGATTTGAGGGCAGGCGGGCCGAATTGCCCGTGCCCTACTGCAAGCGAGAGTGCGACAGATCCAGAGGAGAGAGCAATAGCGAAGACGAAAGATCGATAGAGTGATAGAAAAGTCGAAAGAAAGAAGGAAAGACCACGAGAGAACGGCTGGGTAGGCTGCTGCCGTGCGGGAGCTTATATGTATATATGTGTGTACAATGTGCAGTGCAGTGGGCAGTACAAACAACAAACAATAAAAAAGGGAATTTAATTTACTGCTGCACCACTGGCTATAATGTTTCCATCAAGTCTCCCAATATTGGGCTGCGGAACCCGACATACTCCCCCCGTTGAAAGCCTGACTTTCAACAGCATCCAACAGAATACAGGGTTCAGCAGCTATAGCGCGTTGAAGTTGGGGCAATTCTTCCTTCCATGGAGAAGTGTAGAGTCGCTGCAAGTAGGCAGCGCGCTGACCGACGCCTAGTCGGACGGAGTTGAGCCATGTCTTGTAAGGATCGGCGACAGAAGACGAAGAGGCGAAGAATAGCTCGTTGTGCACGGTTTTGAATGTGCCGTGCAGCTCGTCGATCTGCTTGAGCCTCGCCGATAATGCCGGTGCTTTCCGCTTCAAATAAACCACCCTGTTTCCAGCAGCAGTCACAGCGTCGATTCGCGCGTCCATATGGGCAGCTTCGGTAGAAACGTTTCTAGCGGGAAGATGACCGCAAAGAGGAACGCTTGCAATAAACTTCGTAGCGGGAAGATGACCGAAAAGAGTAGCGCTTGCAATAAGCGCAGCAAGAACCCTAAGATAATCGCAAGGCAGACTACGCAACAACTGTTACTTTTGCTTGTGAAAAACCGAACAAATTAACCGTGGGGCCACTCTAAATTGTTCCCGATCGAATTTGTAAGGTTTTTGTGATTAAAATGTTTATGTTAGATCACGTCGGGGTCACCAAATGTTGAACTGCCGAGCTTTTTCGGCAGCGTAGTTTGCGATATATTAAACACGAGAGTTTAGTTTGATACATTTTTATTGTCAATAGCGAAAGTTGAGCGGATAGGATAGCGAAAGCGAGATTAGCGATGTAGAGTTAGCCGGTTCAAGAGTCCAAAACTGCAAGAGGAGGCGGGCCGAATTGCCCGTTCCCTAATGCGAGCGCGACGATTGAAGGGTCCAGACGCTGCAAAGGCAGGCGGGCCGAATTGCCCGTGCCCTAATGCGAGCGCGACGATATCCAGACTGATTTGAGGGCAGGCGGGCCGAATTGCCCGTGCCCTACTGCAAGCGAGAGTGCGACAGATCCAGAGGAGAGAGCAATAGCGAAGACGAAAGATCGATAGAGTGATAGAAAAGTCGAAAGAAAGAAGGAAAGACCACGAGAGAACGGCTGGGTAGGCTGCTGCCGTGCGGGAGCTTATATGTATATATGTGTGTACAATGTGCAGTGCAGTGGGCAGTACAAACAACAAACAATAAAAAAGGGAATTTAATTTACTGCTGCACCACTGGCTATAATGTTTCCATCAAGTCTCCCAATATTGGGCTGCGGAACCCGACACATATGTTTACTATTAAGACCCCTCCTTGCGAAAGGATCATGGAGCGACAAAAAGTTATAAAAGCACTTTAATATTTTACTGTATAATTTTAGAACAATTATGCATAAAAATTTCGCAAAAACGAAAATACATACAGATAATTTATTAATTATATAACATTTTTAATAAACATACATATACATATATAAGTCAATTAAGCTATTTATGTAAATAAATATATTATTATTATTTTTATTATTTAAATTAATAATGCAATTTTATCTAAATTAATAATGCAATTTTATTATACAAATGTCGATCGCAAAAGAATTTTTGTCCCCCCACCCCAACTCCCAGCAAATACATTTGTGTCTCAAGAAATCTTCTCAAAAGGTTTTTGCTGGCAATTTCGGCAGCTCAGCACGCGTACACACACACATACGTACTTACGTTCCGTGTGTACTTATGCAAGCAAGCTCATTCTATTTTTAGATTTGCGAGCGCATTGGAGTTCGTGCGAGCGAGATAGCACTCTTTCAAAAAACAACCCTCCCTACACCACATAATTGTATGAGCGCTGGACATCTTAGTGTTTATATTGTCTTTGACCATACTCAAGGGAGAAAATGGTACGGTCAGTAAACACATGTCAAAGAAAGTTGCGGTTGAGTTTGACGAAGCACAACGCAACGCATTTGACCGTCTGCGAAACATCTTGGCATCGGAAGATGTCATACTCACATACCCAGACTTTAAACTAACATTCGGTTTAACCACCGATGCTTCGGCATGCGGCATTGGGGCGGTCCTGCCAAAAAATGGCAGACCGATCACCATGATATCGCGCACACTAAAAGATTGCGAACTTAATTAGGCTACAAACAAGAGGGAGTTTCTAGCCATAGTTTGGGCTTTAGGGAAACTGCAAAACTTCTTGTATGGCACTAAGGAAATAAGGATCCTTACCGACCACCAACCATTGTCCTTCGCGGTGTCTGATAGAAACACCAATGCAAAAATCAAACGGTGGAAAGCCTTTATAGAGGAGCACAACGCCAAAGTGTTCTACAAACCAGGGAAAGAGATCTTCGTGGCCGATGCCTAGTCCCGACAGAATATAAATAACCTGATTGACGAACCTCAATCAGACGTTGCCACTGTGCACAGCGAGCTCTCGCTGTCCTACACAGTGGAGACAACCGACAAACCCCTAAACTGCTTCAGAAATCAAATAATTCTGGAAGAAGCAAGTCAACCCCTACAGCGGAATTTTATTATTTTCGGCAGCAAAACTCGCCACATAATTCATTTTAACAACAAAGATTTCCTAATCGAGTCCGTAAAGAAGGTGGTTAATTCCAACGTCGTGAACGCAATACACTGCTACCTTCCGACCTTAGCCACTCTTCAACACGCCCTAGTGATGGAGTTCCCGGCAACCAAATTCTGGCATTTCAAAAACTTCGTGAATGACATCACGGATGCAAGCGAGCAAGTTGAAATAATTACAGCCGAACACAATCGCGCCCACAGGGCTGCCCAAGAGAACGTGAAACAGGTCCTTCGGGATTACTATTTCCCAAAAATGGTCAAAATTGCAAATGAAGTTGTCATAAACTGTAAAGTTTGTACCAGAGCGAAATATGACAGACATCCCAAAAGACAAGAATTGGGAGTTACACCAATTCCGTCATACGTGGGAGAAATGCTGCATATCGACATTTTCTCCACAGACAAGAAATTTTTTTTTTTTGACTTGTATTGACAAATTCTTAAAATTCGCAATCGTACAGCCCATATTTTCTAGGGCCATAGTAGAAGTACGAGCCCCAATCATACAGTTGGTAAACTTTTACCCGAACACCAAAACCATATATTGCGACAACGAACCCTCTTTCGATTCGCAGACAATTACCTCCTTGCTGAAAAATCAGTACGGCATCGATGTGGTCAACGCTCCACCTCTTCATAGTAGCTCCAACGGCCAGGTGGAAAGATTCCACAGCACCTTGGCAGAGATCGCAAGGTGTATCAGAATCGACAAAACCATAGTTGAGTATAACAGGATACTACATTCGGTCATAGACCAGAGGCCTATAGAGGCGATTAACGCGAACAACAAAGAACTTAAACTGGCGAATAAAGCAAAAAACCCCTCAAGACAGAACAGAGTATTCGAAGTGGGCGAAAAAGTGTTCCCAAAAAATAACAAGAGGTTAGGAAACAAACTAACCAGAGCTCGCAAATAACCATCAACCATTTTGAAGTGTCCGAAAAAAACCGATCTTCTACGAACACTTTGCGAACGTGGAGCGAAAGAACACATAAAAAGTGTTTTTGCTCAACAACTGTTCTTCTTAGACCAAAACACTTTTTTTTGTGTTGTCTTTGGTTCGCTCCCTCAGGGACTATTTTGATCGGACACTTTCGGAAAAAAGTCTTTTTGTATGTATGCGTGCGTCTGTGTGACCGGCGAACGGGAGCAAGGTATATTTAACAAGGTAGCCGCACTGAGAGAGCCAGTACTTCTTATTTCAGTGAAGAAGAAAAGTAAAGTTAACCTTGTTAAATATACCTTGAACGAGAGCATCTTTGCTCAGGCATATTCTTTTCTCTTTCCCGCACACAGCAAGAAACAACCCTTTTTGAAGACACTTCTTGCGCAGCGGTCTTTCAAAGACCGTTTTGCGTGACCGATCTCTCAAAAGTGTCCCTATCTGTGGTTATTGAGAGACCGAATCGTTTTTTCGGTTGAGCCAAACAGTCGGACCGAAACACACAAGCGAAACGAAACAAGTGTTTCGCTCAGAGAGAGATCGTGTGTACCAAATTTTTTCTGTTTTGTCTGCGTGAAGACTGCGTTGGAAAAATCGGTTGACGGTTATTTGCATGCTCTGAAACTAACTCCACTGTACGCGGAAGAACGCGTACAAGCAGACCTAGGAACGTCTGTTCTCATTAGGGGGAGGGTGGTCCACAAGGACAACTTAAGATAATCGAAAAACCATAACAGCAACCATTACAGATCTAGCCGTCCTATACCCGCACGTTGCTCGGAATAATCCTCATACTCTTCCCCACGACAAATACGCGAATCACCGATTTTTCCCACGCAAACTACATATATTCCCATACTGGATGGGAGCGTGATGGTATGGGAACAGCGTAATTACGTGAGGCACTCAACCAATTTGTCCGAATTCATAAACATCCTAGACGACCAAAATGTCCGAGGTTTTTGCCCATTCGCACATGCGAAAATTACTAAAAGTAGATATAGAACACGCCCGAAACTCATGGTCCACTTTAACAATACACCATAGGATGGCTAGAAGCCTAAACTTTTTAGGAACAATACTTCAGTAGTGGCAGGTACCCCGGACGCGTCGAACTTCGAGAGAATTAAAATAACCGAAGCCCTAAAAGTAGATATAGAACACGCCCGAAACTCATAGTCCACTTTAACAATACATCATAGGATGGCTAGAAGCCTAAACTTTTTAGGAACAATACTTCAGTAGTGGGAGGTACCCCGGACGCGTCGAACTTCGAGAGAATTAAAATAACCAAAGCCCAGCTCATGGGATCAAATAACAGACATGTATTAATTAATTCAGAAACAAATTAATTTGCTAACGAGCACAGTCAACAAAATACTCAAAGAGAAAAAAGGTAACCTAGTAGACACAGAACATCTGTATGAAACACTTTTGGCAAGAATTAGGATGCTAATCTCAGAAATTCAGAACCTCATGCTCACCATCACTCTCGAGAAGTCTAATATAAACGAGGGGGAACGTTGTGAGCCGCGGCAAAGGCCGCGGTTCTACCTTATACCCGGTACTCAGTCAGTATATACATACATATATGAGCTTACGATTTATGCAATTTATTATATGTTCGCAAAAGGGACGAATTAAATTTTAATATTTCAAAAATTGAAGTCAAACCATTTTAGGAATATTTATACATGTTTCCAATTTTGTTTGCATATGATTTGTATACTGCTTCTACATTTCTACATGTATAACTACATATTTGAGACGTATAAGTGTTTGCGACAGAGAGAGAGGGAATGAGTCAGCGCTTGTCAGGCGTTGCGTAGCCACTGAAATTTAATTTGTTTCTTCTGGCCATAATATTGTTCCGACCTGATCCAGATTCGGTAATCTGGTAGATATGGTAATTTTTCATGATTCTGCGTTTTTGGTTTTCATTTATCTTAAAAATTGTGGATTCCACAGATTTTCGTCTTTTGTGGGGGCGGAAGGGGGCGTGGCAAAATTTTAAAACAAACTTGTGCTGGATCGGTATCACAGGAGCTTGGATAGAAAGTTAAGTTGCTCTAGCTCTTATAGTCTCTGAGAACTAGGCGTCACAAAATTCGAATGGGCAAAGCAGATGGGGTCGCGTGTGAGAGAGAGCGAGAGGGAACGATGACTTTCGAAATGGTTTTCTTCATTGTAGCTATAATAATGATCCGATCTGATCCAGATTCAACACTCTGATAGAAATGGGCATTCTCTATGATTCTGCTTTCTTAGTTTTCTTGTATCTTCAAAATTGTGTACGCCACAGACTTTCGTCCTTTGTGCGGGCGGAAAGGGGCGGGGCGAAATTTTGCAACACATTTGGAGTAGTGTGATCACACAGGAGACTGGATACAAAACTTGGTTGCTCTGGCTTTAATAGTCTCTGAGATATAGGCGCAAATGAAGACGGACAGACGGACGGACAGACATGGCTATATCGACTCGGCTATTGATGCTGATCAAGAATATATATACTTTATGGGGTCGGAAACGCTTCCTTCTGGGCGTTACACACAACCGTTATCCCCACAAATCTAATATACCCCTATACTCTTCGAGTACCGGGTATAAAAATCCTATAATTTTTGACCATAATGATTTGAAGTCCATTTTCATCGAACAGCTCACAGAGGTCCCCATAGTTAGCTTAATTGGGGTATACAACATTAAGGTTTTCCAATCCAGTAACATTATCCATATTTTAATCGATTATCCTAGAGTTAAGACTAGTTGTAAGAAGGTTCTCATTTTTCCCGAGGCGCACAACAACACCGTTCTACAAATGAATGACAACATCGTAGCAGAATGCGACGAAGGGGTACTGGCCGTCACCGAATGCGCCACAACGAACTCCGCAACATTCTGCAAGAGGGCAGCGCACTATTCGTGTGCGCGCGAAGTTCACGCAGGCGTCCCAGCTTCATGCCGTACGCAGCCCAGCCACCTGGAATCCATCACACGGGTGGATGAGGGAATAATCATCATCAACGGACAGCCGGCAACGATCAGTATAGATGACGGGCCCATGATGACAACAAAAGGGGCCCTCCTTGTCACCTTCGAAAGCAGAGTCACGATAAACAACACCTTATACTTGAACCTCAAGAAAACTGTGAACAAGGTTCTAGCCATAGTGGCCTCGCCCCTGCTAAACATAACGGGACACGACCACATCCTAAGCCTACCGCTACTACAACGAATGAATGAGCGTAACCTACAACCCATACAAGAGCTCAGAAACGACGTGGCATCCGGTGGGTCTCCTAAGACCTGGTTCGCTGCAGGAGCGGCGCTCAGCCCTATGTTGTTCAGGCTTATTCTCCTCCGTCAGTATTGGAGTCGGAGAAGCGATGAGGCTAAAACACAAAAGGCCATCGGCGAGATGCGTACCGCCGAGGACGGCGATAACTTAAGGGGGGTATCGTTAACAAGTAAAATTCTCGGGCCACCCTAATATGTTTGGCACCACCCTCACATTCTCGGGTCACTCTTTTATGTTTGGATCCATCCTAACATTTTTGGGTCAACTTCTGCACTCAGAGTGCTGATGCAGCAAATGTCGCTGAAGTGGCCTGCGCCCCAACACCATTGGCTACCAGCGATCGCCTGACTTTTGGATCTGTTGCATGGTCAGCACTTTTCGAATATGTGTGGCCGGCTCGCCGGCTATGTTTCTAGATATTAGTTTTCAGTTTTGTATGAACATTGATTCCGAGCACTTGGCTCCAATAAATACTACTCCGGCTTAAGCCGTTCAAATATCATTGTTTTACTTTGCCGAGCCACAAGGCCAGCAAAAAGGAAGGTAGTTTCCTTCCACCATAATCTTCTAATAAGAAGCAGCGGAGTTGCCGACCGGCCGACACGCACCCCTCCTGCAACGGAGCCACAACCGCACTGCCGCCGCCACCCCTCTGCGTGCAGCAGACTAACGCCAGCCCATCGCAGCAGCCGTCGCCCCCCGCCAACGCGATCGGGAGAGCAGCCCCCCTCAGCTTCAGCCGCCTGTCCCCGTCCAACACGAGGGACACCGCCGTGAGGCACACCACCTAATCATAATTTATATGTATGAATATGTAGCAATGGAAATGTGCGGTTGAAGGCCAGTAAATAGCTGCTATTTGGCCAGCCGCTATTCGGTGGGGATCTGCCCCGAACACATTTCTTAGAACAATCTTTACCTATGAAGGGTTTTGCTTCTTTTAAAATCAATGATTGCTTTTAAAGTTGCAATAATGAACAAATGATCAAACAGATAATTTTCGACGATTTTCGACGTAAATTCAAAAATGTTGATGAAAATAAAACTTAATTTCGTTATACAATTTAAATAGCATATACTTTAATCACTAACCTTTAATAAATAACTTATACTTTAATAACTAACTGACTTTGAAACGTTGCATAAATGCCAGGGGTGCATTAATTTGGGTGCATTAATTGGGGTGCATTCTTTTGGTTTTTGTTTAATTAAAGCACTAACCATACAATATATTGTATTGATCAGCTGCAAACGATAGTAAAAAACGCGGGAAACTTTTTGTTTACTTTGAAAGCTTACCAATTTAAAGCCAAATAACAAATTTGAAATCCAAGAAATGGAAAAGAAAGGCCATGGTATGTAGAATCATTATAATAAAAATAATGTTGCTCATGTTTGTTATAATGTTTTTGTGTGCATTAATTTGTGTCGTCCAAAGGTAGTGAAATTTTAACCAACGTGTCCGTCTATTGTGGTTAATAACTAATTTTGTGCGCAATTGTGCCAAATAGTAATTATGTGTCGTTGTAGTGCAAACTGTATATAAATTAATCCTAAACCGTTTTTGCGGAAATTTGCGGCTTTGCGCGTATATTCTTCTTTTGTAGCTGAGGTTGAGTTCGCTAATGAAAAGCTGCTCAGTATATATGTATGTACATTGAGAATAATCGAAGCGCCGCTGCAGTTTCGAGTTGGATTTTTTATGAACTGAAGGCATACAACGTAAGCACGGAGAAAAGGGATGAAATAAATAATAAATTAAGGAGCTTTCATCTATACATACAAAAGAATTTGGCAAAATGCGGCAGAAATATGTCTACATTTAAAAAAAGCATAACAAATGGCTTTTGTCCAAGATGGTTATCAAAGTTAAAATAACATCGTCATCTAAGAGTTCAACATCAAGATCAGTTGGACGCCCACCAATTGAATATGTAAATGCTGGACCTCGTCAGAAGAGAAAATTGGCATCCAATTTGGCTGACAATCAAGGTCACAACACATCTCTTCTTCTGCGTGCTGCTGCTCTTTCGGCCGAAACATCGAACGAAAAAGACACCGCTCATTTGTTGAAAGACACATTTCTCACTCCGGGCAACCCCAATTCGGTAAAGAAAAATCGTTTTGCCGTAAATAACACTACTCGACAAAATTCAACTTTTTTTTCCGCTGTGGCCAAAAATGACTTTTTCTGATAGATTTGGAGATTTAAATTTTTTTAAAGAATTATGGTTTTTTTTTCATGGAGTAGTTTTTTTTTAAGAATTTTTAAAAAATTTGTTGTTTTTTGTCATAGGTAGTGCTTCTATTTTTTACATAACTTAAGTTTCCTACAACTGGTTGTATTGAACTTTGCAGTTAAAAAAAGCTGACAAATCCGACTCAGACACTTTGTAGCTGCAACTTAACGTCTGGAAGATATTAAGCTTCCAAATTGAAATTTCATATTTTTTTCGGTATTTTTCCCCCGAAATTTTGACTTTAAAAGCTCAGGAAAAGTCGAAAAAAAAATATTTGAATGCCTTGAAGTTTTGGTCAAACGGTTATAACTAAGCCGTTTATTTTTATATTTTTATAAGCGATACCTTAAACGATGCCTAAATAATGTGTCTATCTAAAACCAAAAATCAAGGCATTCAATTATTTTTTTTTCGACTCAGCAAGAAAAGCTTTTGCAAAACCTAAGCTGCTGGTTGAAATCTTAGGTCTTGATGAGTCGCTTATCACATATTTGCGAAAGATTTTAATTGCGATTTTCTGCCAGCTACCAATTGATGTTAAACAATTTAAAAAATATTGTCAAGAAACAACAACACTCTATATGTCCTTGCACTCATGGTTTCCGATGTCGGCAACGGTTCATAAAGTTTTAATGCATGGATTCCAAATAATAGAAGCATCTGTACTGCCAGTAGGTGTTCTTGGAGAAAATGCCTCAGAAGCTCGCAACAAATATTACAAGAGCGATAGGCTATCACATGCTCGGAAGGATTCACGACGAAACAATATGGCAGATGTTTTCCAAAGAGCAATGGATTCCTCAGATCCTCTTGTATCGAGCATCTACATATATAAAAAAACGATTGGGTGAAATAAAAAAGATCCTTTTCCGACAGCTGTTCTTGCACTTTTAGAAACACCAAGTTTTGAAAATATTTTTTTTGTAATAACAATAACAATAATATTTCCCTAGACACTAGTATTAATTCTGGAATAAGTGAAAGGGAAGAATCGGATTCCGAAACTGAAAATTCGTTTTCAATAGAAATAGATGTAGAAGAAGATTTTGAATAAATTTGTTGTTACATACTTGTAGGAAGGGAATAAGTGAGAGTACCACTAATAAGAGTTATCGAATAGATACATCGAGTAGTAGTAGAGTAGAGAGTAATCGAGAGAGAAGAGCTTGAGCTACGAGTGTGAACGGGTGTGTGTGCTCCGAGAAATTAAAAAGAAGAAAAGGCCTGAAGTTTAAAAAGAAGAGAACTTGTGTGAATACATTTAAATAAAATAATTAAAGGCTTTGGAATTTAATAAATAAAACTATTAAAATATAATACGTGTAATTCAACTAAATCGGGAGGCTTATATCCAAAATCAATATAATTCTCCCCTACATTTATGGGGGCTCGTCCAGAAAAAGCAATAGTGTAAAGCAATCATATTTGCATTATTGCTATAAAACACAAAATTCCCAAGAGATGCAGACTTGTGAGCGTCCAGAAGTTTCTGCAAAAGAGAGAACGAGACAGCACATTAAGAGACACACACACACAAATGACCACGGCACAGTCCCAGCGGCGAAAAAACACCCCACGTAATCCATTACCTCTTCATGAGTTGGTATGCCTACTACCTTCGAAAATGGATTACGATTCCCATTACATTTAACGTTGCTTGGCCGCTTTGTGGAGTGAATGCCTACAATCTCATCGAGAAAGTGGGCAAAGAATCCGAGTTCATTTCGGGCTTCCATTACACCCAATTATACATATCCTAAATTGTAATGCTGGCTGTGGGCAGACCTTCCACTGTACGACACACGATTTAAAAAATGTGTGCGTGCCTGTAATGCGAATACTGCACTACCCAATATACAACGTAATGTATCTATCCACTATTCAATATACTATGTTATTGAAGTAGTAATGCGAATACTGGAAGAAATACAAAAACTATTGATCTTTATGGAATATTTTCTTTATTTTCTGGATCTTTTAATACTTTCATTTTTGCATCATATTTCCGCTTTGACAGACGGCCTTTCTGAATTTTAAAAGCGTGGCGTATGCTGGTAGACAAGCCTGCTAATGAAAAACAAACACTTTTATTGCAAACTTTACTGTATATTACTTACTACTTCAGTAATTTACTTAAAATTCACTTGACCCAACGTTGACTAGATCCGCACAGTTCAAAAAAAGAAATCAGAGTGACGACAAATGTATAACACAAAGGGATGACCAGAAATGCCACGTCACACTACATATAGCTGTATTTGTACACTTGTATGCGTAATAATATGCGTAAACGTCAAAAAAAACTCGGAAAAATGTACGAACAGGAATGAACTCTATAGCCGAAGTAGCAAACGAACGAAACAACAACAGTTCTGTGCTAAACTTCCCATTACAACCTGGCTTACTTAAAACCTACACGTAATACATTACGTGGGGCCTTTACGAAATGCATCTTGTGGGCGTACTGGATATGCTGTTCGCCGCTGGGATATAGAAGTGGCATACAGAGAGTGATAAAAGAGCGTGGAAACTCCGATAAGAACTGTAAGAGAGAGATACAGGGATGTAAGGAGTAACTACAACAGAGAAAAAACCAGAGAGCGGCTTCCACATACACAAACGACGGCATTATCCATCAAACGTGTGGGCAGTGCTGCCAGTTTAGCTATTTTCCCACTAGATCTAGTGGGTTGCAACAAGGAAATGCGGGATAAATTGTGAAATAGCGGCTAGCGGGAATTATAGCTATTTTCCAAGAAACACTTGCTTTACTTTATATTTTTGAAACATCTGGTAACTTCGTGTATTTTTATGCTCTATGAAAATGTGAAATGTGAAAATGTGCTCTATGAAATGTGAAAATGAAAATGTGGCATTTTCATACGAATAGTATTTTTTCATTTGAGTGGCAAAAAACATCGATAAGCCAAACGAGCATTGAATTTCACTGTGAAGTCTGTCGAATCGTGTTTTATACCATCACTAAGAAAGTATTTCACAATTTTCAAAGCGCGAGCGGAAGTTGAAAATGCCAAAAATGTACAAGCAAACTCCGCGTGGTATATGGATGCAAGACCCTGTATTTAAAAATTGGCTGACTTTAGATGCAGCTGATGAGGGCAAATGTTATTGCAAATACTGCAAGTCCAGCATTAATGCCAAGCTTTCAGACTTGCACGCAGATGCCAAGACTGCTAAACACAAGTCAACTTCAGCGGCTTTTGCACAGCCTAACAAACTACCGTTCGTTTCTTCAATTTCATTGAAAACTTGCGATCAAAAAGCGGGACTGTGTTTGTATATTGCAACACATTGTTCAATCAAACCTGTGGACCATTTGGGATTTCTGTGCAGAGAAAAGTTTCCAGATGCCAATCTTTTAAAGCTCCATAGGATTGTTAATTACATTAAATTTCATACTTACAAATTACCAGCAGCATGTTTGAGAACGATAGGGACCAATGAAACCTACATAAACCAAGATGATGAAGATGAAGTCATTGATGAAATCATCCAAAATATTGAAATAAACCAATAAACAAAAAATGTATATTCTAACGGGTTTTTTTAGCTACGAAGAAACATTTCTAGCTATTTTTAGCTTTTTTCAAAGGCTGATTTAGCGTTTTCATGCAACGAAGTGTTGGCAGCACTGCGTGTGGGTGCGAAAAGCGACGATAGTATCCAGACCAGAGAGACAGAGTAGAGCAGAATCCAGAGAGCAGCCTTCGCATACAACGACGACGTCATCGGCCAGCAGACGAGACGATTGAGAGCAGAAAACAAAACAGAAGAATAACGGAATCTGGAGAGGGGCATCCGCATACACAGACGACGGCATTATCCAACCGAAGTGTGTATGGGTGCAGAGCAGAAAAACGACGCAAAGAGTGACTACGTGAAGACGATTTATAGCAGGGGTCGGCACGCAATACACTCACATGTTTTGTGCGCTTGTGTGCGCAGACAAGAGACACGAAGGCAAAACGTTTCTTGCTTTGCACTGAAAGAAATGAATCCAGATAAGGAGAAATGTTTTACGCCAAACAAAAGAAAAAATAACAAGGGGAAAAAATCGTAGTAATAAAAAAACAAAAAAACAGCATCATAAACAGCTAAAAACAAGAAAAAAAAACATTACGCACCGCCATCCATATTTTCTAAAAAGATAAAATCATGTTCCCACATTATATTGAACATTTTTGTCAGTGTACAATTTAATTTGCGCAGAAAAATCATAAAGTTGCGCAGCGTGGTCTTCACCATTTGACTTCTGAACGCAAACTGATTCATCTCTGTTCTCGCAACGCTGACGAACAGAATACCGAAACAGCATGTGCATAGGCCCGAAGACACACGACTCCATTTTCTCTGCCGCCGCGGGACCCGAGCAGTAAAGCCGACGGTACTCGAAGTTTTTACGCTATGCGTGTGCCGACTGCGCTGCCCCGAGACGTTTTTGCTATGCACATGGGATAGGACGCTGCCGACCCCTGATTTATAGTAACGAAGACGGCTGAGCAAGTATTAACTTATTGAAAGAGAGAAAACAGAGTAAAATGAACAGAGATAAAGTAAAAGAGATTTAAAGAGTGAGATAAAAATATTTAAAGTACATTTTTGAGAAGTAGATTTTAAGCAGAGTCAAACATATTATTATTATTATCAAACATATTATTAGTAAGTATTAATCTTAAACATTAATTTAAGCGCATATCAAATTAATTACGATTCTAATGTTACAAAACGAGATCACACAACTCACCGTAGTTGAGCTAAAAGAGAAGCTAAAGGAATTTCAGTTGAAAACTAAGGGAAACAAAGCCGAGTTACAAGAGAGATTAATTTCATATTTTGCGTCTGATGTTAATGAAGAGTCTATGTATGAGGATACATCCGATCTTAGTTTAGAAATTCAGGGTAACCAGCTAGAGGCACCAAATACAATGGCGTTTACACTTAAAGATATCCGTGATTCTTTAGTTGAGTTTGATGGCAGCCAGCATAATGATATCAACGATTGGCTTACAGATTTTGAGAGGACGGCAGAGACAGTACAGTGGAACGCTTTGCAAAAGTTCATATATAGTTCATATAGACAGTTGCTGAAAGGAGCCGCGAAGTTGTTTGTTAACAGTCAAGACGGCCTTACCAATTGGGATGCGCTTAAAACAGCGCTAGAGGAAGAATTTACAGAGAAATTGTCGGCAAAGCAGATACATAAGCAACTTGAGAATAGAAAGAAGAAGCCTAATGAAAGTTTAGTGGAATATTTTTATCAAATGACGAGTCTGGCCAAAAAGAGTAATTTGGATGAAAAGAGCGTCATAGAATACATAATAGAAGGTATTCCTGACACCAAACAGAATAAGAGTGTGCTGTATCAGGCTACAAATTTTAAAGAGTTAAGAGACAAAAGAAGGTATATGAGAAAACATCGTCGAATCAGGAATCGAGATCAAAGCCTAAGTTTGAGAAGAAGGAACAAAATGTTAGAGCAGAAGGACCTAGATGTTTCAAGTGTGGAGGAAAAAATCATCTTGCTAAAGATTGTGTAGCGAAGGACATAAAATGTTTTAAATGCTATCAGTTTGGACATAAAGCAAATCAGTGCACAGTCCAAAAGAGAGATGTGAAGAAGGAGGTAGCGAATCCACAACAGTTGATCCAAAAAATGTATAATCGGGTATTTAAAGATATTTGGTTCGGGAATGAAGTTATATCAGCGCTTTTTGATTCCGGTAGCGATATATGCACTATGAGCGAGAGCGCATATAAACGAGTGTACCCAGTCCCATTGAAGGCACAGGTGAAAGAGCTAGTTGGAATTGGAGGAAAGAGAATTTTTACTCTGGGATTTTTCTTCGTCGATACAGAGCTCGATGGCATTCCGATTGAGATGTGTTTTCATGTAGTCAAAGATAGAGACACTTTGTATAGTGCCGTAATTGGTAGTGATGTATTAGAGGTGGTGAGTGTTACAATTGGGAAAAATGGAATAATTTTCCATCAGGTTGATGTGGCGGGTGATAACAAAAATGGATCCGAGATAGAGGAAGGCGTTCAATCCAATATCAATCATGATATTGATATTCAGAATTCTATCCATGTTTCGTCGGTGAGTCGGGTAGCAGAGTTAAAAGATACATTCGAGCAGCTAATGACGATAGAAGATATGGTAGATTTGTCTTCGGAAGTCGATCTTTCGCATTTGGGCGTGAAAACGAAGGAGGTAGTGAGGCAAATGATTACTGAGTATAATCCAATCAAGTCAGCTAATTGTCCAGTAGAAATGAAAATTATACTAATGGACGAACAGCCAGTGTACCAGAGACCGAGAAGGTTATCTTATGGCGAACAAGAAATGGTAGACCAGCAAGTTAAGGAGTGGTTGGAAGAAGGAATCATTCGAAATAGTGTTTCGGAATATTCTTCTCCTATCGTGCTAGTTCCGAAGAAAGACGGTAAGAAAAGGTTATGTTGCGACTATAGAAAGCTCAACCAGAAAATTATACGAGATAATTTTCCGACAGCAGTTATTGATGATGTGCTACATAAATTGCAGAGAGGAAAGGTATTCACAAGACTTGATTTATGCAGTGGATACTTTCACGTACCAGTAGAGGAGAATTCGCGAAAATTTACGTCGTTTGTTACCCAGAAAGGCCAATACGAGTTTAACTTTGTACCATTTGGAATTAATAATTCGGCAGCCGTGTTCACGCGCTATATATTCGCGGTGCTGAGGCCACTCATAAATGAAGGCGTTTTAATATTGTATATGGATGACATTATGATACAGGCAGAGAGTCAATTAGAAGGATTAGACAAACTGAAAAGAGTTTTGAGCATAGCTCGCAAATAACTGTTAACCGATTCGTGCGGTCACAAAATAAGAGTTCTTCACTGAGACTTTGAGCAAAGGGTCCGAGAGCAACCGATTGCATTGTTCGTACAAAAATTCTGCTCGCGTTCAGTCGACGAGCAGTTTTTTTCGGTCTCTTTTGCTCTGCTCATTCCAGGACCGTTTGCCCTCGAACGACGATCCAAAAAGTCTTTTGCGAATGTATGTGTGTATGTGAAGTCTCGAAGGTTCTACGCGTCACTTTGCTTTGTGAATTTCGATGGTACAGTGATCGTAGGTCGAGATTTTTGACAAAATGTATAGTCGCTTACCACTAAACGAAGACATATTAAATTTTTTTTAGAAATGTAATGCTGAAATCGCCACACTTGAGTACGCTGGCACTGGTAGTATTGGCCACACAAAACCTAAACTCGATTTTTATTATTATTTATTTATTAGTTGTTAAGCTTAATTCAAAATAAATTAATCATAAAGAAACTATTCCTTTTTTAATCAAAAAATTAGTTTGAAATATAAAAATTCATGTTTCAAATTTCAAGAAAATTTAGAGTAAAAATCGAATGTCACAATGTTACACAACGTACCAGCATTGAAAAGGAGAAAAATTATTGAAATGACCGTTTGGGGTGAATTTTTCAGTCAATCGGTCTTTTAGTGAGTCTCTCTGTGCGAGCATAACTCGTATCTCTCATTGTGCGATGCTCGGTAAAAGACCGTTTCACGAACAGCTCAACGTAAATCGGTCAACCGAAAACCGAAACGAAAAGAAACGAAGTCTGCTGCTCAGAGAGAGATCGAGGGTGGTTTTTTTTTTCGGTTGCTCCCGCGAGCAGAGCGTTAGCAAACCAAACGGTCAACAGTTATTTGCGAGCTATGGTTTTGAGTTTGGCAGAGCAATCAGGATTAAAAATAAAATGGAGTAAGTGTCAGTTTTTACAGCGTAAAGTTACTTTCCTGGGATACATAATAGAGAACGGAACGGTTAGACCCTCAAAAGAGAAAACGAAAGCAGTTGAGAATTTTCCTGTACCGCGAGATAGGAAAGGAGTCCAACGATATTTGGGTCTCACTTCATATTTTCGTAGGTTCGTCAAGGGTTTCGCCACGGTCGCTAAGCCACTTACGAATCTACTGAGGAAGGAGGTTTCTTTTAAGATGGGTGTGGAAGAATTGGCCGCGTTCGAACAGCTGAAAGTTTGCTTAATCAATCCATCAGTTTTGCGACTTTTCAATCCGAAGGGTGCTACTGAAATGCATTGTGATGCTAGTAAGTTTGGTTATGGGGCAATTTTGTTACAAAGAAGCTCGGGGGATCAACAGTTTCACCCAGTAGAGTATATGAGCAGGAAGACTACGCCAACAGAAGAGAAATATCATTCATATGAGTTAGAGGTCCTTGCTATAATACAGGCGTTGAAGAAATGGAGAGTATACGTAATGGGGATAAAGATAAGGATTGTTACAGATTGCAACGCTTTTGCAATGACAATGAAAAAACGAGAAGTTCCACTGAGAGTTGCTCGCTGGGCAATATTTTTGCAAGATTTTGATTTTGAGGTTGAACATCGGTCGGGCGTCAAAATGAAACACGTAGATGCACTGAGCAGAGTACATTGTCTTATGTTAGGGGATTCGATTAAAATTAAAATACAGAATGCGCAAAAACTAGACGAATGGATAAACGCAATAATGAAGGTGTTAGAACAAGGAACGTATGATGATTTTTATGTGCAGTATGGAATTTTGCATAAAGATCCTACTAAGGAGCTCATCGTGATACCGTCCAGCATGGAAAGAGAGATTATTCTGATGGCTCATCGCCAAGGGCATTTTGGGGTGAAAAAGACAGCTGATCTAGTGCAGAGAGATTATTATATACCCAATTTGACGAGCAAAGTAGAAGTGATTGTCAGATCGTGTTTGGAATGTATTGTCAGTGAGTCAAAACAAGGTAGAAAAGAAGGATTTCTAAATTTTATAGACAAAGGCGACGAACCATTAAACACGTTTCATATTGATCATGTCGGCCCTATGGAGCTAACGAAAAAGCGGTATAATCATATTTTGGTAGTAGTAGATGCTTTCTCGAAGTATGTGTGGTTGTACCCGACGAAGAGCACTGGTTCAGAGGAAGTGATAGATAGGTTGCAAAGGCAATCAGAGTTGTTCGGGAACCCAAAGCGAGTAGTTACTGACCGAGGAACTGCTTTTACTTCAAACGTTTTTAAGGAGTACTGCGATTCACAAAATATACAGCATTTGCTTATTGCTACGGGAGTGCCGAGGGGAAACGGTCAAGTCGAGCGTCTAAATCGGACTGTCATTTCTTTATTGACAAAGCTGTGTGCAGAAGATCCTAAGGCATGGTACAAGAACGTCAGTAGGGTACAGCAATTCATAAATTCATCATCCCCGAGAAGTACGAAAGTGTCTCCATTTAAGATCTTAACAGGTATCGATATGAGAATAGGGTACGATATGGAGTTGAAGGGCATGTTAGAGGAACAGTTGCTAAATGAGTTACAGAGCGAAAAAGAGGAAATACGGAAGATAGCAAAAGAAAATATAGCTAAAATGCAGGTAGAGAATAGTAAAACGTATAATAAAAATCGGCGAATGGAGAGCGAGTATGAGGTTAATGAGTTAGTTGCAATCAAAAGAACGCAGTTTGGAGCCGGTTTAAAATTAAAGAAGAAATATTTGGGACCTTATAAGGTAGTCCGCAAGTTGAGACATGGCAGATATTTAGTTGAAAGGGTAGGAGAGGATGAAGGTCCTAACCGGACGAACACAGTGGCAGAGTACATGAAAAAGTGGTGTCCATCATTCGGGGCGAATGAGGATGTCGGATGGCCGAATGTAGGAAGGGAATAAGTGAGAGTACCACTAATAAGAGTTATCGAATAGATACATCGAGTAGTAGTAGAGTAGAGAGTAATCGAGAGAGAAGAGCTTGAGCTACGAGTGTGAACGGGTGTGTGTGCTCCGAGAAATTAAAAAGAAGAAAAGACCTGAAGTTTAAAAAGAAGAGAACTTGTGTGAATACATTTAAATAAAATAATTAAAGGCTTTGGAATTTAATAAATAAAACTACTAAAATATAATACGTGTAATTCAACTAAATCGGGAGGCTTATATCCAAAATCAATATAATTCTCCCCTACATACTTGAAAACTTTCAACCAATTTTTTTCTTTAAGTATAAAGTATAAACGTACAAATATTTTATTGAAAGAATTTTATTAACGTACTCTAGCATAACAGGCTACGGGATAAAAAACAATAGAAGCGAATAGTATCGTGTATGGGCGGTAGGAGTAGGCGTGGTCAGATCGGTCCAAAATTAAGATATATATATATATACCTCAGGGAAAGAAGTATATGTGCACTGATATTAATTAGAGAAACACTATTAAAAACAAAGAAAATGTTTTGGATTGAATTTTATTTATCTAGTTTGACTACATACTAACAAAAAAATAACAATTATATTTCTGTAAACTTTTACGATAACTTAAAATTTAATAAGCAACTTTAACTTCGAATGAAATAAGTATATGTGCATACTGAATGAAAATTCAAAACACTATTGGAAACATTTCTTAAATATTTTTTTGTTTACTCCTTAATAGTTGATATGCTTTCCTTTTTTAATAAAAATTTGATTAATCCGGTTTCGCATTGAGGCTGCCAAATTTTGGAGAATTTCAGGGTTAATTTGATCCCATTCCTGGATCAATGCCTTTTTGAGGTCATTTACCGTATCAAACTGGCGGCCATTCTTATAAACTTTATTGGATAGTATTCCCCAAAGATCTTCTATTGGGTTTAGGTCCGGGCTGATCGCTGGCCATTGCAATAATGGTATCTTCCTAGCTGCCAAAAAGTCTTTTGTTTTATTCGCCGTGTGGATTGGCGCGTTGTCTTGCTGGAAGATCCACTCATCCCCGTAAAGGTCTCCAGCAAATTCGATGAGTACTGTTTCTAACAACTCTATATACATTTCTGCATTTGTTCTGGTTGGTATAAAACAAAGTGGAGACTTTTCAGCATACCCAAATCCTGCCCAAACCATTAATGATCCTCCACCGTGGTTTCGTTTATGGCAGACCTGCCGTGGTTGCCTTTTATCGCGCCAATACTTTTGGCAGGAGTCAGGGCCGTCCAAGTTAAATTTGTTTTCGTCCGAAAATATAACTTTACTAAACTCCTCTGACCAAAATTTGTTCTTCTCAGCAAATTCTAGGCGAGCGGTTATGTGACGCTTCAGCAGCCTCGGTACAGCGTCGCGGGAAGCATATGTAACCATTTCGTTCTCGTTCAAAATTTGGTTTATTCGTCTTTTGGATATGTCAAGTTTCAGTTGACCTTTGATCTCCATGCAAGACTTATTGCTTTGAACAGCTAGACGCCGAATTTGCCTCTTACACCGTGCGTCGATTTCAGTGGGCCTGCCGCTCCGCTTAATTTTTCCATAAATTTCCGGATTTTTGAGAAAAATCCTTATTGTGTTTCTATGCCTATTTAGTCTGGCAACAATATAGGAAATTGTCTTGCCAGATTCGGACAGCCCTTTGATCATACCGCGATCTTCCTCTGACAAATGTGTCCCACGGGGCATTCTACCGTAAAATCAAAATTATTTTCCATCATTTATTTCTCGAAACATTAAAAAGTGCACATATACTTCTTTCCCTGAGGTATATACATATGGGCATTTCTCTGACGAGGTCCACCCAGACCCAAAAATTAGAAGTCGTTGCAGGCACTTAAGTATATCCTATTTTTATAGAGAATTGATGAAATTTATCTTATCAAAAGAGTTTTCACACCTATACATACCCGAACTCGATATATTGTTAAGCAAAGTCGCGCAAGAATATCTGTCTTCGTTTTGTTAATTTCATTGCATGATTTGTTTTGATTATAATTCTCAAAGAGAGACCTTATGGATTGAGTGTTGCCCCGTTAAGTCTTCAATAGGGTACGAATAAGCAAATAAAAATGCATAAGAGACTATGCGATCGCAAACAACAGTTAATTTTGGTATTGTCTTATCGCAAAATTTCATTGTCCCGTGCGACAGTCAAAAACCATAATTGTTCTCAGTGCGACGAAAGTACATGCAGAAATCACATGAAATTTGGTGTTCAAATAGACATTTCAATTATAATAAAGTAACGTAAAAAAGTTTTGGATAAAATTATAATTGTGAGTTTTATACCCATACAAAGTTAGTCCCGTGCGACATCGTAAGTGTGAAATAAAAAAAAAAATTTTTTTTTTTATTGCAAATTATTATTTATAAATGATTTAAATCTAGATGAGCGAAGCCAGGGGATAGAAAAACAGCATGAACTGCAAACGATGGAGAGAAAAGCAGAAAGAAAATAAAACAGCACTACAAAATTACAGAGTCAAAAACAGGGAACGAATGTGCACTGCTAGACAAAATTCGAAAGCGTTGGCTGATAGAAATGAGCTAAGGTATGCGGAATGAAATACGAACAAAATTGAACATGTTCACAAAAAGTTCCAAGAATTGACAGAGCGCAACAAAAAGCACGATAATAAACGGTACTATTCCAGCATGCATTGCAGCAAAAATTAGCTTTCTAGATAATGCGTAGTTGCTGAAATGTCTCTGAGCACAGAAGAGCGTCGAACATTGATTCGCACATATTGCGCAAATAACCCATTTCAGCCGAAAAATGAAATTTTTCATTACTTTTCGGCTATGGGCTTTAAGAAAACTTGTATTTATAAAGTAATTTCTGATGTTCAGAGTGGAACAAAAATATATAGAGCCTCTGGGTCCGGAAAAAAATGTCCATTGCAGCAGTCTGAAGTTAGAGCCAAATTAAAGGCTGAAATTGTGGGTCGCACAGCTAAATCGTATCGTGCGCTTGCCAAAAAATACAATGTGAGCGATAAAACGGTTAAAAAGTATGTAAAAGACATGGGAGCTATGAAATGTTTTAAAAAAACCGTACCTAAAGTCACAGAAGTGCAGAGAAAAACAATAAAACTTCGGCTGCGTGCGCTTTCTAGAAATTTGTTTTCTGCAAGCTGCTCAAAGGTTTGCATAATGGATGATGAGACATATTTCACAGTGGAAGGTCATGAATGGACTCCAAAATATTACTTTAAGCTTCCCAATACTCAACCACCTAAAAATGTCACTGAAATTACAAAAACAAAGTTTCCTGAAAAGGTTTTATTTTGGCTGGCCATAAGCGAGCGTGGAATCAGTGATCCTATATTTTTTAAGGCAGGATTGGCTGTGAATGCGCAAAATTACATAGACAATTGTCTTCCGGCGCTTAAAAAATTTGTTGATAAATATCAGGCGAATGATAATTCGGTGTTTTGGCCCGACTTAGCGTCTGCTCATTATGCCAAATCCACTCTGAAGGCTCTTGACCATTTGAGCAGTGGCGTAACTACCACCGGTCTTACCGGTCTCAAAAACCGGGGTCCCGAGCACCAGGGGGCCCCCAAAAGTGGCAAGAGAGAACATTTTTTTTCATCTTTATATCAGAAAAATGTTCAATATGAAAAAATTAAAATTTTGGTGTTCTTTAGTTATAAATATTCGTTGCCAGCTTATATTATATTTCCATCGTGTTTATCATTTTTCAAATTTTCGCGCTATTTCATATGAGCATGTTTCATTCTTGCCAATCTTTTTTTTTCTCGCTGTTTTTGCTGACTACGAGGGAGCAAAATCACAGGCCATCAAACTAAGTGCGGATTGGAAAGTCAAGGTTGAGTTTCAGAACAAGCGGATCAAGAAAACCAAGAAATATTTCGAAGAATTGTGCCAGGACGAAAGACTGTCTGATGGAGAGGCACGATTCCGTGTAAATATTTTCCATGGATGTCTCGATATCATTTGCAATCAATTACTAAATCGGTTTGAAAGTTTGAAGAACGTGATCAAAACTTTTCGAGTACTACAACCTAAAGAATTGACAATAATGACGGGCCAAGAACTGCACAGGGAAGCTGTGATACTTGCAGATACTTATGCTGAAGACATCGGCGACAAATTTCCTGAACAGTTGTTATCTCTTCGATCATGTCTCAAAAAACAAATTGAAAAACTCTGTTCTGTCAAGCAACTTGCAAATTTGTTAATTATTGAAAATGCTGCTTTATCTTCGAGTTTTCAAGAAGTTTGCAAAGCTTTGATTTTATTTTTAACTATTCCAGTTACAATTGCTACAGCTGAAAGATCCTTTTCAAAATTAAAAATCATAAAAACTTATCTTCAAAGTACCATGGGCCAAGAGCGTTTGAGTAATTTGAGTATTCTATCCATTGAACACGAAATGGCCAATCGTTTGAGAAATAACTTGGATCAAATTATTCACAAGTTTGCTGATATGAAAGTAAGGCGCATTAAATTCTGAATATGCATATCACAACTTAGAGAACTCAAAAATTGTTTATTTTATTGACTGTTTTTTATTTCAGTATGGAGTGTGGAGTGAGGGCCCCTTAATGAAAATCTGACTGGGGCCCCCATTTCTATAGTTACGCCACTGCATTTGAGCATTGAGTTCGTGCCTAAGCTGCAAAACCCTCCAAATGTGCCTCAGTTAAGGCCAATTGAAAAGTTTTGGGCAATTTTGAAAAGAAATGTTTACAGCAAGGGATATAATCCAAAAAACATCGACTGTTTAATATTAAAAATCAAAAGAGAGCTTGCTAAAATGGATACAAAAGGAATTCAGGAGGCTATGCACAAGGTACCCGAAAATATAACGAAGGCTGATCGCTATGGTCATGAACATTTTTTGTAAAAATAGCTTATAGTCTAATTTAAAACATATACAAAATTTAAGTTTGTCGGACTTGGAATAAATTTGTTATTTGTGTTAGAACAGTTGTTCGTATTTCATTCCGCATACCTTAATAGAGAAAAGACTGAAAGAACGCATTAGGAAAAGTGAATGGAGAAAGAAACAGGCAGAAATTGCAGCTGAAAAAAGAAAAGAAATCGAGCCAAACACATGCAAGCACACATTGGCTAAAGCTTTAAATAAATTGGAGGCTGTGTTGCACAAAGATCTCAATAGAAAATTAAAAGTGATAGAAGTTTTATATAAAAAATATAATCAGCCCGGACAAGACAATCAAACCAAAACAAATATAGGCCGTACACTGCAAGAAAATGTAATTCAATCAGTTGAGAATTTTTATGCAAGCGACAACGTTAGTGTACAATCGGCCGGGAAAAAGGACACACTAATTGTACAAGGAAAATGCATTGCAAAGCGTTTTATGATCATGACAGTCTCGGAAGCTTTTGAGCTGTTTAAAAAAGATTTTCCAGACATAGAAGTAGGCCAGTCTACTTTTTATAAGTTGCGCCCACGACACGTCAAGCTCATTAATAAAATGCCGCACAATATGTGTGTTTGCATGTACCATGTCAATTTTTCTTTTATATTGGAAAGTTGCGCAAAAATAATTCCGACGTTTCCTAGGGAATTTGAACCCTTTTTAAAAAGTGTTTGCTGCAATATTTACAATGAAAAATGCATGACAAGCAATTGCAAAAAGTGCTTCACCGATATTAAGTATCAGTTGATTCCCCTTGCATATTTACCAAATATGGAAGATCAGATAAGCTGGCAGCATTGGCGCAAAAATGATAACCACATAGCTCTATCCGAAACAGCTGCTACATTTTCGGAACTGCTGATTGATTTGGAAGCAAAATTACCTTCTTTCAAAAACCATTTTTTTGTACAAAGAGCTCAGAAAGAGTATTTTGAGGAAGCAAAAAATTGCTTGGGTCCTAACGATGTGGCCATTCAAATAGATTTTGCTGACAACTATAGGCTTACCAATCAAAATGAAATACAAAGTGCTCACTTTAATTATAAGCAGGTTTCAATATTTACATGTGTAGCTTGGATGCAAGAATCTACAAAATCGTTTGCTATTGTAAGTGATAAGCTTACTCACAACAAACACGATGTGTATGTTTTTTTGATGAAACTACTGTATGAAGTCAAAAAAGATTTTGGAAGTTTTTCACGATTGTTAATATTTTCTGATGGATGCGTCGCTCAATTTAAAAACAAATTTATATTGTCAAGCTTTGATAATATTTTACGTGATCTTGGACTTTTGTCCATTGAATGGAATTTTTTTGCAACTTCACATGGCAAGGGAGCTGTCGATGGAGTCGGAGCAGTAATAAAAAGGAAAATCTGGCAGATGACTAAATCGCAAAACGTTGTGATAGCTGATGCCCTTTTATTTTATAAATTGGCACAGAAAAATATAAATGGGGTACAGATTTTATTTATGTCATCCGAAGAAATTACATTTAGTTCCTTGTTGTATGATTTAAATGAAAAATGGAAAAATGTAAAAAGTATTAAAGGAATATCAAAATTACATTTTTTTTCTTGCCATTCTTCTTTCAGTGGCTCGGACTGCATATTCCGAAAAAAAAATCCTAAATTTAACACCTCAACATTAATTTTGTTATATATGTACATATAAATTCATATTCATATCGATAAGTTTGTTAAAATTTTTGTTAATTATTATTATTTACAAATAAACGCATTAAATTGAATTCCTTATTTTATACAAGTTTTTCAAGCTGTTTTATATATATATTTTTAAAAAACCGTGCAAAAAAAAAACATAAATATCACATGGAAAAAAATGTCCCGTGCGACATGTCCCGTACGACAGAGGCTTATATTGAATTAAAAACGAGGGGGAACGTTGTGAGCCGCGGCAAAGGCCGCGGCTCTACCTTATACCCGGTACTCAGTCAGTATATACATACATACATACATATATGAGCTTGCGATTTATGCAATTTATTATATGTTCGCAATAGGGACAAATTAAATTTTGAGCATAAAATAATATTTTAAAAATTGAAGTCAAACCATTTTTGGAATATTTATACATGTTTCCAATTTTGTTTGCATATGATTTTTACATCTGCTTCTACATTTCTACATGTGTAAGTACATATTTGAGACGTAAAAGTGTTTGCGTCAGAGAGAGAGGGCATGAGTCAGCGCTTGGCAGCCGTTGCGTAGCCACTGAAACTGAATTTGTTTCTTCTGGCCATAATATTGATCCGACCTGATCCATATTCGGCAATCTGGTAGATATGGTAATTTTCCATGATTCTGCGTTTTTGGTTTTCATTTATCTTAAAAATTGTGGATTGCACAGATTTTCGTCCTTTGTGGGGGCGGAAAGGGGCGTGGCAAAATTTTAAAACAAACTCGTGCTGATTTGGTATCACAGGAGCTTGGATAGAAAGTTTGGTTGCTCTAGCTCTTATAGTCTCTGAGAACTAGGCGACACAAAATACGAATGGGCAAAGCGGATGGGGTCGCGTGTGAGAGAGAGCGAGAGGGAATGATGACTTTCGAAATGGTCTTCTTCATTGTAGCTATAATAATGATTCGATCTGATCCAGATTCAACAATCTGATAGAAATGGTCATTCTCTATGATTCTGCGTATTTAGTTTTCTTGTATCTTCAAAATTGTGTGTGCCACAGACTTTCGTTCTTAGTGGGGGCGGAAAGGGGCGGGGCGAAATTTTGAAATACATTTTGAGTAGTGTGATAACACAGGAGACCGAATACAAAACTTGGTTACTCTAGCTTTAATAGTCTATGAGATATAGATGCAAATGAAGACGGACAGACGGATGGACGGACGGACAGACAGACGGACAGACGGACAGACAGACATGGCTATATCGACTCGGCTATTAATGCTGATCAAGAATATATATACTTTATGGGGTCGGAAACGCTTCCTTCTAGGCGTTACACACAACCGTTATCCCCACAAATCTAATATACCCCTATACTCTTCGAGTACCGGGTATAAAAACTACAAACCATACATGCTTTAAATTATAAGCATTTTAAAGAGTCATCAATGCAGAACATTAATCAGAAATTCGCATAAATATATCGCCTCAACTTTCGCTGAAATCTGAGTTTGAATTGGTCGCCGCGAAAACCACTTCTATATTTGTCCCGTGCGAATACCATGCTTTTTTGCACATATCTCTAAAACGAACAGTAGCCCAAAATCGTCCTTAACACCAGCTATAGAGCTAGTCAAGTGGCGAATCATAACGGTAAAACAATTTTGAAAATCTTTTTTTTTTTTACATTTTTACAACTTGAAATGCGTACGAACGTCCCGTGCGACATCAGAGAAATGCCCATACATATATCGCTGCTATCATGTGTACCTAATTTCAAGTCTCTAGCTTAATTATTTTAATTTTCGTCGAAAATCGGGGTCGCTGGCCCAATGTGGGCTGGCGAAATTTGATGATGAGTGTCGGATTCCACTAGTCGACACGACTTTTCCGCTGTCGCCTAGAATGAATTTTTCTGATAGATTTGGATATTTAAAAATTTGTAAAGAAAAATTTTTTTTTTCTAGGTTTAGTTTTTCTTTTAAGAATTTTTAAAAAATTTGGTATTTTTTGTCATAGGTAGTGCTTCTGTTTTTCACATAACTTAAGTTTCCTACAACTGGATGTATTGAAGATATTAGGCTTTCAAATTCAAATTGCATCATTTTTTTCGGTATTTTTTCCCGAAATTTTGACTTTAAAAACTCATCAAAAGTCGAAAAAAAATATTTAAATGCCCACATTTTTGCTTTTAGATAGACACATTAATTAGGCGTCGTTTATAAGAATCGAAGGATAAACGGCTAAGTTACAACCGTTTGACCAAACTTTCATATGCCGAATTTCGCCGATAAATTCCGTTAGCTGACGTTTAACCGTTTTTTTTCCTACAAAAATACCAAAAATCTCTGTTTGTAACAGTTTTTAACGGTAAAATGGCATTTGGGATAGTGCCAAACGGCATATGAAGTGTTGGTCAAACGGCTGCAGCTTGGCCGTTTATTTTTATATTTTTATTAGCGATACCTTAAACGACGCCTAATTAATGTGTCTATCTAAAAGCAAAAATGTAGGCATTTAAATATTTTTTTTCGACTTTTCCTGAGTTTTCAAAGTCAAAATTTCGGGGAAAAATACCGAAAAAAATTATAAAATTTAAATTTGGAAGCTTAATATCTTCCAGACGTTAAGTTGCAGCTACAAAGTGTCTGGGATTTATTGTCGAATTTATAGCTGCATTTATCAGCTTTTTAAAACTTTCAATACAACCAGTTGTAGGAAACTTAAGTTATGTGAAAAATAGAAGCACTACCTATGACAAAAAATACCACATTTTTTAAAAATTCTTTAAAAAAAAACTAAACCTGGAAAAAAAAACCATAATTCTTTAAAAAATTTTAAATCTTCAAATCTATCAGAAAAAGTCATTTTGGGCGACAGCGGAAAAAAAAAGTTGAATTTTGTCGAGTAGTGTTATCCCAGCGTTGGCCCATTCATCTACCTGCTGCTTGACAACGTCGGCCTCGCCATTCGACTTGGCGCATGTCGAAAAAATTATCTGGCATACGATAGTCTGCTTCTTTTCGGTAAATTCCTGAATCATCGATGGATGGCATCTCTGTACTGCGAGGGAACGTCTATATCAGTATTAGCTTCGACCACATTGTAAATTCTTATATGTTTGGTTTCCACAGTTTCCTCCACCGACAGGGGAGAAAACTGATATCCTCCCGGCGTTGACGTCATTGTGAACTTTGATATAAAGTCATGTCCCAGCAGCAATTGGCATCCGACGGCATGATCGGCCACCACAAGGAACTTACATATGTGCCAGACACATTCCGTCGATCTCCACTTCTGCCAAGAACTGCCCAGCGGAGCGTGTGATGATTTTTCCAAGTCCTCTCAGCTCTCAGATGAGCTTAGTTGCAGAACGGCGCCACTCATTTTCCCAAACACAGACATCTTTAATAGTAAAACATATGAACCTATGTCTATGAGCCCTTTGACTTGCACATTGTTGATTCACGTCCGATTCTCTTTGTAGTAGTCAGACGCGTTTTTGTTTGCGCTCCGCTAACTTTTTGCCTATTTTTGCTTAAACCGCCGGTTTTTTACGAAAATAATAATAATAAATTCATAAACTAACAGCCTTATCATTTCTATTTCCTGATCGCGAGTGCATGCCTGCTTTAGTGTAAAAACTTAATTTAATTATTTTTTTGCATCGCCTAACAGTGTGTCTTTGTTTGTGCTTTCGTAAGTACACACAGTGTCATATTTGTTATTCTATTTAGCCGCTCTCACGCATTAGTTGTTGCTGATCTATCACTCTCTCTATTACCCACACTCAAATAACTGTTCTTCCTCTCTCGCTCTTGATATTTTCCGTACAGTAGCGCTCTCTCTCTCTCAATTGTAGCTACTGTAACCGCTCTCGTTTTCACTTACTCCTCTTTTGGCGCTTATCTGGCACACTGGTCTGATACCAATTTTTTTTGAAGGAAAAATTAAGTAAATTTTAAAATGGAATTCTCCGTTGTCTGCGACAAAAAAACCTGCAAGAAGCAGATCACCCATGACCAGCCGAGTATCCCCTGCTGGCTCTGCGATAGCGTCGTGCACGCTAAATGCGCCGGGTTGTCCGGTCTCGTGGGTGATGCCATCGCGAAAAGGAATGGCCTGCACTACAGCTGTGAGGCATGCCGTCCGGTTGAGAGGGAGATGGCAGCGTTTATGAGGCAGACCCGGAAGGGCTTTAGGGAGCTGACCGTGGGCTTCAAAGAGCAGTACGATCGGCTCCTAGCCATGGAGTCTCAGTTTAGTGGCTTCAAACTACTGACTGAGTCTCCTAGGCGCAAAAAAGTCACTCCGCGGATCTGCATATGCCAGCTGCCCCTCGGCCGGCCGATGCTGACAAGCTGACTCCGACCACTCCAGCAGCAGTGCAGCAGTTGATTTCGTTTGCCACTCCGAAGGCAACGACAGCTGGTGGCGATGGAAATTCGGTAGCCGAATTTATCGCGTCGGAGGGCATGCAGCCAAAGTCGTCTGTAGCGTCCGTGTCCGTAATGTCCGCAAACTCATTAGCGGTCCCCTCAATTCCGACCCCACCAGTTAATATACGTCCCGGACCACCGGGTATTACCATCACAGGTGATAGGCCTGTGGTGCCAAGATTGGTGGGGATCCCACCAAAGAGACAAGTTTTTGTCTCGCGGCTTGCCCCTGATTCCACAACTAACGATGTGACGGCTTATATCCGAAGCAAAATAAAAGCCGCTGATTTTAAGGTGGAAAAATTTAACTTTTCTTACGCCAGGGAGATATCTTCCTTTAAAATAAGTGTCTCTCAAACTCATTTTGACACCATCTGTTCTGCCAAATTTTGGCCGGAGCATTTGGTGGTGAAGGAGTTTAAGGCAAAGAAGAAGACCAGGCCCCAATAACTCTGCCAACAAATCAGACCAGTGCTCCTTCGTCGTCTTCCCGCTCTACCTCCCGTCCAAAAAACTAACTAACTCTCTTTTGGTGACCTATCAGAATGTTCGAGGCTTGCGTAGTAAGCTCAGCATTCTTTTCCAGGATAGTGTCGCATTTGCATCCCACGTTATTGTGTTTACCGAGACCTGGCTAAGCCGGACATTCTTAGTTCCGAAGTTTTGGCAGGTCGGTACACAACTTATAGAAAGGATCGCTCGTCTCGACGTGCAGGTGGGGTTCTGATTGCTGTGGACTCAAACTTCACGTCGGAACTTTTCACAGTCCAGATCCAGCAGGAACTGGAATTTCTGTGTGTAAGACTGATTCTTCCCGCTTTCTCAATTTTCATAACTTGTTCGTATATTCCACCTTCTTCGGATATCGCAATTTACGAGCAGCATTTGTCCGCCTTAACCGCTATCTCTTCCTCGCTATCTGACAAAGATCACATGATAGTTCTTGGTGACTTCAACTTGCCAGGAATTGTTTGGTCTTCGGCAAATGAGTCGAATAGCCTGGTACCCATGGCACGTCATGACTTTGTTGACGGCTTGATTGACCTGTCTCTGTCTCAAGTTAACCATGTTAAAAATTCCTTGGGTCGATTTCTTGATCTGTGCTTTGTAACGGATCCGACCGTAGCGTTGTTAACTCGAGTCCCCCCGCTCTCTATACCTGAAGATGCCTACCATCCTACTTTCGAAATGTCGCTCGACCTAGGACGAACTGTACTAGATCGGTCGGGTAGACTACCCCAATGTGTCCGCTGCTTCCGTAAAGCCGAGTTTACGAAGCTTAATAACCTCATTAGGGATTTTGATTGGTCCGCTTTATATTTGTGCAGTGATGTTACGACAGGCACAAACATTTTCTATGATGCACTGGACTCACTTTTTGTCTCTTGTGTCCCACTTTCCTGTCCGATTAGATCAAGAAAACCCCCTTGGTTTACCAAGGAGCTATCTCATCTAAAAAACTTAAAATCAAGACTTTATAAAAAATTTCAAGAAGTTGGCTCTCCTTCTTCTCTCTCTCATTATGTAATAGCTCGGTCAAACTTTTCAGTTCTTAACGCTCAATGCTATCAGAATTATTTATCTCGATGCAGGATAAGTTTTTCTAAGGACCCCAAACAGTTCTACAGCTTTGTAAACAGTAAGCGTAGAACGTCCGCACACCCATCCTCGCTATCTTTCCGTAATACGTCGGCAGATAATGATCAGGCAATTGCCGATCTTTTTGCCCGTTTTTTCCAAACCACCTATTCGCAGGATGTTTACTCTGGTCAGCCGTATCCATACAGTTTTACCGCGGTCGAACGGCATTTTCTGTCCTTTGCTAAATGAAAGCTCGTTGCTTCATGATCTACGAACAGTAAAGCCGGTGTTCTCACCGGGTCCGGACGGAGTTCCCGGCTGTGTACTCAGGTATTGTGCCGAGTCTCTGTGTGGGCCGTTGCTTAAACTGTTCAACCTATCTATAACTTCTTCATGCTTTCCCCCGATATGGAAGGAGTCTTTTATAATTCCTCTCCATAAGAAAGGTAGCAAGTCTGACGCAATGAACTATAGAGGTATATCTAAGTTATCCGCTATTCCTAAAGTGTTTGAGAAAATTTTAACTCCGCACCTGCAGCACCTATGCAGATCACTTATATCTCCAACTCAACATGGATTTATAAGGCGGAGATCAACCACTACAAATTTATTGGAGTTTACCTCCTTTATAATAAAAGGCTTTCAAGGTAATTTGCAGACGGATGTTGTTTACACCGATTTTAGTAAAGCGTTCGACTCTGTAAACCATTCTCTCCTAGCACAAAAGCTCGACCTTCTAGGGTTCCCGCCCAATCTCCTGAGATGGATCTCTAGCTACCTGTGTTTTAGGCCTCAAAGAGTCCTTTTCAAAAACTCCCTGTCCTCTCCAGTTACGGTGACTTCGGGTGTACCTCAGGGCAGCCATCTAGGCCCCTTACTCTTTACTCTCTTTATAAATGACCTACCTTCTGTATTAACATACTCTCGAGTACTAATGTATGCGGATGATGTTAAGCTCTGTGTCCAGTATAAGGACATTTCTTTCCAATCCAGGTTGCAATCCGATCTCGATAGATTTCAGTCGTGGTGTTGTGCAAATTTATTAAACCTTAACGCTTGTAGCGTGCTGGTGTGGGATAGCTGTCTTTTACCCAAACTAGTATGAAGAGATTTCGTGTGTACCTCTAGCTATGCTCTGACTAAGCTCGCCGGATTGTCGGGGTTCGTTCTACTCTCTCCTATCTTATACTGACACACACTCGCATAATGTTTTAGGTACACATTTACTAGAAACAAAAAAAAATGAAAACAAGAACCGAGGTTAAACTGAAGTTGGGGGAAAAAAAACAATGGATTTAATAATTTGTTGTTTTGTGAAAACCTTCATCTCAACTACTCCACTCAAGTTGTGAGAGACTCAGGTGGCATCGAGTATCTCTCTCTTCTCTACCCTCCCAACCTACGCTATACAGGTATATTGAACCGTATAGACCCTATAAACTCATACTGTCTTCATATGACCACCCTGATCATGCCTGTCTGAGGACGGACGCCTGAATTTACAACATTTTAGAATTTTGCTTCAGAATTAATGACATTATATATATTTCAATGGTTTCGTAATCCTATACTCCAAATTCATTTCTGTTCTTAACGACTTAAAATATTAATATGAATTTAATAAGATATAAAAGATGGGTAAAGATATGGTTTTGCGAGTAATATATAGTTAATAGAAAGAATGGATGAGATACAGCAATATATACGGGTATTAATATAATATAAAATTCAATAGCGTAACACGCAGGTTACTTTTTTGTCTTTGTGCATACACATTGTTGCAATTAATAACTCACAGCGTTTTGGATGTTTCATTAACACTTACTCCTTTCGTGATCGTTGAGCTCAAGGATGACGTAGGTGAATGTTTCTGCGGAGGAAAATAAAGTTAATATATGTATATGCACACGAGCGTACTGATCCGTACGATTTTGAAGTCTCAAATAAAAAGCTATACTCTCATACCCATTCAATATAAAAACTATTAGGTTTCCTTGATTACATAACTAGATATAAGTCTATATAAGCCGTAACTAAAAAAAAGAAGAAATGATTTAGACTAAATATAATATAGAAAAAGAAATTCATATCCTGTATTAGTCGGCAAGTAAAGACTCTCTATTGACGTGGTTGATAGCAGCAACTCGTAATACAGGTCAGTCAGCAGACTCGGCACTGCGTCTTCGAAGAATCCAGAGTTTGGGTAAGGCAGCTAAATCGAAATCATGATCGGATTCCGCTGACGCAGCTAGATCAGTCGACGTTGTAGACGATATATCCTCTTAGTTCATCCGATCGGGATTAAGCGTTGCAACTCAAGTCAAAGTCTGCCTAATATTCACACTGCGGTTTCGGCAAATAAAGGGGGGGGGTTTGATCACGCAAGGAATTGTTCCGAGGCGCCGCTGTTAGTCTGTACTTCCAGAAGGTTGTGGCTGCTCCCAACTGCTAATGCACGATTACGGTTTGTTAATCCGTGTCCCCAACGAAAGCGGTGGAGGTGTGCCGCTTGGCTTTTCGCTTACGCTAGTCACACACCTCTCGAAGTGCCGTTTATATATATATATATATATAAATATATATATAAATGTATATTTTTGTACACAACGCAGCTTAAGCTGGTACTTGGGGTACGGAAGAAGGCTTTCGACCACAGTCCTATAACACTAAAATTAATATATATTACCCCGAGCACTTTTCTAAATGTCTATAGACATACCTGAGATGTTTTTCTGCGCTTTGGGTTTTCACTACTTTTGGTTTATTAGACACAAAAATAAATCCGAACAATTTTCTATTAACCACGAGGTATTGCGTAAGAAAGAGTACAGTCGTTGGTTAGATATATATATGTAATCATCAATGCGCCACAATCACGTCTGTTCTTATGCCTTGGTTCTTTGCTAATAGTTCTAGCAAAACCTTGCAATGACCCTTAAGCCCTACCAACATAAAGCTCCCAAATAGTATGATGCTTGGAGCTTTAACTGTATAATCGGGTGATATTTGTCAGCTTTAACGGTATACTCGTATGATCTTTTAGCTAATTTGAGTGAAACTTCGACCAAGCTTCGATCCATGCTCTCTTTATGTTGCTCTCCCAGCAGTGCATCGCAACGGCGTTTCGCTTAAATGCATGAGCAATGCAGCGACTCTCTTTCTAAAGCTTGTCGAAAACCTTACAGCTTACGATCCACTTTCGAAGTTTAATTATAGCTCGGCGCTTTTATTCCTTATCGAAACAGAACTTGATCCCTCAGTGATGCTCTCTAACGTTTCTCTACATTCGGCTCCTACACCACAGTTGAAGACGTAAGTGACCTTGCAGTGAGACTTCAACTGAAGAAGGCGATCTTCTAAGGCTTAACTTGAATATCTTTTAAATGATACACTCCTAAGTTTTTCTTATCTTCACTAGCTAACTGATAATACATCGTCCCTACTCGACGAATAACCTTGGCTGGTATAAACACGGGTGCCAGCTTAGCGCTGAACTTTTTTAGCGCGTTGCTCTGACAAAAATTCCTGTCATATACCATGTCTCCAACTTTAAGTTGGCGTACACGACTACGTAAGTTGTATTTCCGCGCATTCTGTTCGTGTGAGTCTGCTACCTTTTGCTGAGCGGTCTGTCGACACACTTGTACTACATCTGGATAATTGACTCTAGTGTCATCCGACATGAGATCTAGACGTCTAAGAAGTTCATAATCCTTTCCGTTAAGAATCATATTTTGACCAAAAGTCAGAAAATATGGTGAATATCCGGTGCTTCGATGGATATTTGCTCGTAGCGCCGCACTAATTTCTGGTAACTTGTTGTCCCAATTGGTATGATCTTTGCCGACGTATGCTCTAATAGCCGCTAACACGGATCGGTTTAACCTTTCACTGGCATTGGCTTGGGGTGAGTATATGGCCGTACAGCGGTGAGTTACTCCGAATCTTGTAAGAAATGACTTGAAACTCCCAGAGACAAATTGAGAACCATTGTCGGTGAGTACGGTCTCCGGCACACCGAAAGTGCAAAACAGCGTACTTTCTAGAAAGTCGCACACTTTACTTGAAGTAAACTTTTTGAGCGGACATAAGAAATGGAACTTAGTGTTGTGATCCACGATTATTAATATACCAATATTCCCTTGTTTGGATCGCGGATACGGTCCCAGCAAATCCAGATAAAGCTTCTGAAAAGGCCTTTCTGAAATCATTGGCTTCCCCATCGGTGGCCTTAATACGACATTAGCGCTTTTAGTTTGACGACAAATGTCACATTGCGATACGTAGGCTCGTATTTGTGTTACCATTTTTGGCCAAAACAGGTACCTTTTCACCTTATCAATGGTTTTACCGATACCACTGTGGGAAGCGTCTGGAGGGTCATGAGCTCTAGAAATTATATCGTTGGTAAGGCCTGATGGAACCCAAAGCTTCCAAGATTGTTTGTCTGCTATCACGTCCCCAGAAGATGGTTCAGTCCTCTTATAGACCAAATTATCCTTAACCCTCAAGTCGGGTAACTTAAGTTGATTAACCCTTATGTCGTCTATTAGATCTATGTATTCCCTTGATTTAAACTCCATCGACGTAAGGTCCACTATGGGTCCATGAGCCTTCAGTTCTATAACCTCAGGTTCATCTTGACGTGATAACGCATCGGCTACTATATTTTCTGACCCCTTACGATGCGAAATTTGGAAATTGAATCCTTGCAATTTTATAGCCCACCGAGCCAATCGACCCGACAAGTCTTTTTGCCTCATAAGCCACTGTAATGACGCGTGGTCTGTTATGACTTGAAACTCCTGCCCTTCGACGTAAGCTCTAAACTTTTTTATCCCTTTAATTACGGCCAAGCACTCGAGCTCGGTGACCGAATAGTTCCTTTGTGCCTTGGAAAGTTTTTCGGACATAAATGCTATAGGTAATTCTATCCCTTCCTCATTTAACTGAGCTAACACACAGCCTAGACCAAAGGTGCTTGCGTCGCATACTAAAATAAAGGGTTTCTTAAAATCGGGGGTAGCTAATATTGGAGCAGATGTCAAGCAGGACTTCAGTTTATTGAAAGCTGCTTCAGCTGATGCGTTCCAGTTAAGTGACTGATGCTTTTTCAGTAACTCTGTTAAAGGAAAGCTGACTGTGGCATAGTTATCGACGAAGCGTCGGTACCATCCCGCTAGTCCGAGAAATCTCCTTAACTGCTTTACCGTTTTCGGAACAGGGAAATCCATTATAGATCTTATTTTGCCAGGGTCTGTCTTTAACTGACCCTCACCGATTATAAATCCTAGATATTTTATCTCTCGTATACAAAAGTTTGACTTGGCTATGTTGATCGTAAGGTTTGCTTTACGCAAATGAATCGCTACCTCTTGCAACAACAACATGTGTGAGTCGAAGTCATCGGAGAGCACCAGTAAATCGTCCAAATAGACGAAAACCCGATTCCGAAGATAGGCAGGTATCACCTGATCCATAAGTCGACACAAGGTCTGAGCAGCATTTGTTAAGCCAAAAGGCATTACTTTATACTGGTAAAGCGGTCTATTAGGAATGGTAAAGGCGGTATAGTGACGAGACTTTTCTTCTAAAGGAATCTGCCAGTATGCATGTTTCATGTCCAGTCCTGTGATATACCTTGCTGGTGGTAACCTGCTAAGGATGCCATCAATATGTGGTAATGGGTACGCATCTTTGCGAGTGTTCTTATTAATCTCCCGTGAATCTAAACATAAGCGATTTTTCGTCCCTTTCTTAACTAGCACGCAATTACTACTCCAGGAACTTTTTGATTCCTCGATCACGTCTAACGCTAGCATTTTCTCTACTTCATCAAACATTAACTTTTCCTTTGCGGGGGAAATCGGCCAATGGCGCTGTTTTACTGGTCTATCAGGTATCATTTCGATTGAATGTTCGATAGCGCTGGTACGACCTAATCCTTCCTTTTCGAACGATGGAAACGAATTGATTACGTACTCTAATCTAACCTTTTGGTCTTCGCTTAAATTGTGTAACGGTGGTGATTCTGAAACCTTGGCTTCATTTCCTACGTCTAATTCATGTATTACAGGTCTATCAGTTAACAATCTCTCCAATAGACCAAACTCTTTCCAGAAATCAATTCCTAAATATACATTTTGTTTCAAGGCTGGTATTATGAAGAATTCTATATCCTTAGTATGATCTCTAAAAGTTATAGGAAAAGTGACTTTTGCTACGACTTTACAAGATTCATTATTGGCTGTTCGAATATTTCCCGAGCATTTCTTCGCCTTTGAATGCTGGGAGAACGATTTGGCAGCTTCACTTCCGAGACAACTTATTGTCGCTCCCGAATCTAAAAAAGCTATGAAGTTCTGTTTTTCTATGCTTAGTTCTACAAATAATCTGTTATCCGAACTCATAAGGACCGATGAGACAAGTCGCTTTCGAACCCTCTTTACTTTGGCCCAGAATTGTCTCAATCGTGTGGTTGATCGTTTCGGTTGATACTTAAATGGTAACTTATCTACGTGTACGATGTCACAATCATAATCTACTTCTTCCGTCTGGGTTTGTACCTCTACAAAGGAACTGTCAGAGATAACTTTAGAACAATCCGAGCTAGAGACGTTTACTTGGAAACATTTTTCTGTTAATCTATCATCATTGCCGGATGCGTCAAACTGGTGTTGGTTTGCGCATCCCGTTTTCGGTTTTCCGATGGGTTACATTTCTCACACTTTGGCTTAAATGTATTTTTCGCCCCGCATCCATAACAGAAGACGCGGCGTTCCGCTACACAGTCTTCGAATCGATGACCGGTTTTGTCGCAATTCCAGCAGACAAACCGCTTACGACGCAGCTCGGAGATACTTTCTTCTTCGAGCTCTTCGTCATCACTCTGAATTTCGGATACATTGGGTTTAGTAACTCTGTTTCGAGGTAGAAAGTTTCCTGCCTCTTTACAGAAATGTTCATGCTTCTTTACTTCCTCCCTCAGCTCACTTCTATTCTTGATTTTCAAATGCAAAAGCTCGTATCGAAGAGCGCTTTTCGCATTCCGTTTAAGAATATCGATCAGTTTAAGTTCGCCTATCTCATGCGAAAGCCGAGCCACTAACTTTTCAATGGCCGACTGAAAATCTTCAAAGGATTCATTTTCCTTCTGTTGCCGTTTCCTGATCATTTCCAAAGGTCAAAATCATCTTTCTGATCGTCGAATCTTTCTCTAAAGGCTGTACAAAACGATTGCCAGCAGTATTGGTGGTTTCTTCTATGAAAATCCCAGAACCAATCGCTGGCTTTGCCCGTGAAAAGCAGATGTAAATTATCGCAAAGTAACTGATTATCGTTTCCAAGAGTCTGTCCCGTAAGAGCACGAACGCGATATAGAAATTCTTCCACATGCATTGAATCCCGAGAACCATCAAATTTAAGACGCCAACTTAGTAGAATATTTGCGGCCTTTGCCGGTGCCACATTTCCTACTGCCTGAATACTTCTAGGGCTTCCTTCTTGAGAATCGCCTCTGAGCATATTTCTACTGTTGTCTACTTCCCGTCTACTATTAATTCGTGACTCTGATGAATCTCGGATTCTCGTGGTATTTGCCGCTAAATTCAGATTTGAAAACTGGGTCTGTATAGTTTGCTCAATAGAAGATTTAATGAAGGAACTAAGAGTTTCCATCATCGTTTTCTCCTGACCTTTCATGACCGAATGGATGTAACCTGTAAGGTCCTCTGCCTGCGCATTACCCAGTGACGTATTTCCATTGCTACTGATCGACTGACGACTTCCTGAGATATTACGATCGATACTGGCTTGATATCTCGTTCGCATTCCCCTTTTTGGAATAGCTCCTCCGCCTCGACCTCTATGTCTTCCTTTCTTTCTGAGTTAACATTGGACCTAGCTGTGCCCTAACGAAAGATTCGTTACCATGAACATTATCTGGAAGGGGCCCTGAACTTAGGTTCAATTCCGCTGCTAGAGTGTTATTTTCATATCGCAACCCCTTAGGATCGCATTTGGCCTTGCACACAGGGCAAGACTTATCATTCTTCAAATGTTCGCATATACACGTGTTATGATATCGATGTTGACAAGACGTTGCGGCTATAAGTTGATCTTGTCTTAGACTTCCCTTGCAAATAACACAAGACGATTCTTGGCTACTCAATGCTGAAGCTAAATGTTCATTACTACGGTGTACTGCCATGTTCGAATATAAATCAAAATAAGGTACCTAAATAAACTAACCACTATATGAAATATCGTTTCATAAACTGTATGAAATATGAACTAACTAATAGGGAATCTTTCCTATTTTTTTGTTTTTTTTTTTTTTTTATAAATGAACAATATGTCGTCCTCTTCAAGCATGATCTAGGCGGCCCACTACGAAAACAGTACGTTTTAACTTGAATAGTTGTGTAATTGAGCTGAATAGGTTGACCGTTTCTATTGCAATGGTTTTAGAAGGTGTAAGTCCGGATAATGGACGGTCTCTACCTATTATAAATAGACGATCGTAATTCCTAGAATCTGAGACAAAACAATGGATTTAATAATTTGTTGTTTTGTGAAAACCTTCATCTCAACTACTCCACTCAAGTTGTGAGAGACTCAGGTGGCATCGAGTATCTCTCTCTTCTCTACCCTCCCAACCTACGCTATACAGGTATATTGAACCGTATAGACCCTATAAACTCATACTGTCTTCATATGACCACCCTGATCATGCCTGTCTGAGGACGGACGCCTGAATTTACAACATTTTAGAATTTTGCTTCAGAATTAATGACATTATATATATTTCAATGGTTTCGTAATCCTATACTCCAAATTCATTTCTGTTCTTAACGACTTAAAATATTAATATGAATTTAATAAGATATAAAAGATGGGTAAAGATATGGTTTTGCGAGTAATATATAGTTAATAGAAAGAATGGATGAGATACAGCAATATATACGGGTATTAATATAATATAAAATTCAATAGCGTAACACGCAGGTTACTTTTTTGTCTTTGTGCATACACATTGTTGCAATTAATAACTCACAGCGTTTTGGATGTTTCATTAACACTTACTCCTTTCGTGATCGTTGAGCTCAAGGATGACGTAGGTGAATGTTTCTGCGGAGGAAAATAAAGTTAATATATGTATATGCACACGAGCGTACTGATCCGTACGATTTTGAAGTCTCAAATAAAAAGCTATACTCTCATACCCATTCAATATAAAAACTATTAGGTTTCCTTGATTACATAACTAGATATAAGTCTATATAAGCCGTAACTAAAAAAAAGAAGAAATGATTTAGACTAAATATAATATAGAAAAAGAAATTCATATCCTGTATTAGTCGGCAAGTAAAGACTCTCTATTGACGTGGTTGATAGCAGCAACTCGTAATACAGGTCAGTCAGCAGACTCGGCACTGCGTCTTCGAAGAATCCAGAGTTTGGGTAAGGCAGCTAAATCGAAATCATGATCGGATTCCGCTGACGCAGCTAGATCAGTCGACGTTGTAGACGATATATCCTCTTAGTTCATCCGATCGGGATTAAGCGTTGCAACTCAAGTCAAAGTCTGCCTAATATTCACACTGCGGTTTCGGCAAATAAAGGGGGGGGGTTTGATCACGCAAGGAATTGTTCCGAGGCGCCGCTGTTAGTCTGTACTTCCAGAAGGTTGTGGCTGCTCCCAACTGCTAATGCACGATTACGGTTTGTTAATCCGTGTCCCCAACGAAAGCGGTGGAGGTGTGCCGCTTGGCTTTTCGCTTACGCTAGTCACACACCTCTCGAAGTGCCGTTTATATATATATATATATATAAATATATATATAAATGTATATTTTTGTACACAACGCAGCTTAAGCTGGTACTTGGGGTACGGAAGAAGGCTTTCGACCACAGTCCTATAACACAAAAATTAATATATATTACCCCGAGCACTTTTCTAAATGTCTATAGACATACCTGAGATGTTTTTCTGCGCTTTGGGTTTTCACTACTTTTGGTTTATTAGACACAAAAATAAATCCGAACAATTTTCTATTAACCACGAGGTATTGCGTAAGAAAGAGTACAGTCGTTGGTTAGATATATATATGTAATCATCAATGCGCCACAATCACGTCTGTTCTTATGCCTTGGTTCTTTGCTAATAGTTCTAGCAAAACCTTGCAATGACCCTTAAGCCCTACCAACATAAAGCTCCCAAATAGTATGATGCTTGGAGCTTTAACTGTATAATCGGGTGATATTTGTCAGCTTTAACGGTATACTCGTATGATCTTTTAGCTAATTTGAGTGAAACTTCGACCAAGCTTCGATCCATGCTCTCTTTATGTTGCTCTCCCAGCAGTGCATCGCAACGGCGTTTCGCTTAAATGCATGAGCAATGCAGCGACTCTCTTTCTAAAGCTTGTCGAAAACCTTACAGCTTACGATCCACTTTCGAAGTTTAATTATAGCTCGGCGCTTTTATTCCTTATCGAAACAGAACTTGATCCCTCAGTGATGCTCTCTAACGTTTCTCTACATTCGGCTCCTACACGCTTCAAAATGTAAAGTAATGACTTTTCATCGCTCCAGCGTCTTTCTGGTTCCTTACACCCTTTGTGGTGGTTCTCTTGAGAGAATTACCCGGGTTGATGATCTTGGTGTTCTATTAGATCCCAAGTTAAAGTTTTCAGAACACATTTCTACCATGGTGAATAAGGCCATGGGCGTGCTTGGGTTTATAAAGAGGTGGTCAAAGGAATTTGACGACCCCTATATAACAAAGACTCTCTACACCTCTCTGGTTCGTCCGATTTTAGAATACGGCTCTTGTGTATGGTGCCCTCAGTACAACGTACACCAAGACCGTATAGAATCAGTTCAGAAAAACTTTTTACTTTTTGCTCTTCGCGGCCTCAGCTGGGATGCAAGTGTGAGACTGCCGTCTTACTCTAATAGATTGCTCTTAATAAACCTTCCAACCTTAGCTAATCGTAGGAAAATGCTTGGCGTGATTTTTGTGCACAACTTGATCAAGGGTGACGTAGATAGCCCTGACCTGTTGAGCCGCATAAACTTCACGATTCCTATTAGAAGCACTAGGAACTATACACCGTTGTTTCTTCCGCTTTGTAGATCGAATTACTCCTTGCATGAACCATTTAGGGTCCTATGCTCGGATTATAATTCCCTCTACCATATTATATCTACCACTAACTCCCTTCCTAGTCTTAAATTACTGATACTCCTACATCTTTCCCGTAATTAGTAATTACTTTTCTTCTTTAGTTAGATTAGTTCTACTTTTCCTCGAACACTAGTCTAACACCTATCTTTCCTGCATGTCCGCGATCGGTTCGGTTTACGAGTCGCGCGTCATGCGGCAGCGCCCCTCGGTCGGTTGGGCGGGAGGTGGGCTGCGTTCTTGCCTGGGATCCGCGCGTAACAGCCATCGGCTGGTGTCGCTTGGGCCACTTGATGGTGCAGTCATTGCACATCAACGTCCTAAAGAAGTGACTTTAGGCGTTTTTCCTCGTATGCCACGTTTACGGCAGCAGCACTCACACAATCTTTCGACATGTGTCCAGTCAGATTGCAGCGGAAACAATTTATTGCAGCTCGGCAATCCTTACGTAGATGCTCCAGGGATCTACAATTTTAGCCATGCAGCTTCCTCGTATAGTTGGTTAGATTGGGCTTCTCGACGAACGGCTGTGAATCTTTCTTTTTCAGCGTCACAACCTCTTCGGCTGGCAGCGTTTTTTTTGCAGATTTCGTATTTCTCTTTAATACCCTTTTTGCATTAGAGAGCATCATTGGATTTTTCCGTTAAATGGAAAATGCAACAATGATGCCCATAAGAACCCTGTTTAGGCTTAGAAGTAGGCAGCGATCTGGGGCGACAAACCCACCACTCCGTGGCAACATGTTGGGCACCATATTGCTGGAGAAAATATAGGTTTAAGTACATTACTGTAAAAACTAATACCAATTGAAAATATAGTGCGATAGAGAATAGACGCGGACACGTTTTTCTTTCTTGTTCAACAAACTTCAAACCCCAGGAAACCAACCCCCTCCAAAACATTGGTCCTTCGAGCCGGATCGCTGCCTACTTCTAGGCCTAAACATCACACATCTCCGGCAGGATCGCGGAAGAGGCAATCGAGGATGTAAGGCCACATGTAGTTCAACCGCTGGCGGTTAAGGCAACCAGACGGGAACCTCCATCCAACCGACTGAACTCCTTTGAGGCCAAGGTCACGGCCAAGATTCAGACTTGCCGACTTTGCGCCAAGGAGAACCATCCATTCCGAACATGCCCGAAATTCCTGCGAATGTCCGTCCATGAGCGATCCGACACCATCAAACAACATAAATTGTGTTTAAATTGCTTTGCCAGAGGTCATAACCTGAGGGACTGCACTAGCGCGCATAATTGCCACACCTGCAAGGGTCGTCACCACACTCTCCTACATCGTCCGACGAATACCCAAGCAGGTGATCCTGGAGTAGTTTTGGATTCCTCCGTCAATATACAGTCCACTCCTCTCCCACAACCAACGGTCCAAAACTATTTCTCGGAAAGCACGCATAGCGTCCTCCTCGGCACGGCAATAATCCATGTATGTTCTTTAGGGAACAAATATACAGCGCGTGCATTGGTTGACTCTGGGTCGGAAGCAACTTTCATTTCCGAAAGGCTGTTCAAATTGATACGACCCCAGTATCAGTCGGTTGACGCTCAAGTTTCAGGTTTCAACGGAACCATTGCAGCCCAGCCTCAGCGACTATGCCATTTCCATATTGGCTCTCCTATTAAGCCGAGGATCCAAATAGAGACTTCGGGTTTCGTTCTTCCAAAGCTGGCAGGAAATCTGCCTTCCTACACAATTCCACAAAGTGCTTTGGAAGATCTTCCCGATCTGCAACTGGCAGATCCGGAATTTTACAAGAGTTCCCAGATAGATGTCCTATTGGGAGCCGACATCCTTCCCTCCATCCTGCTAAAGGGGTCCTGTACCAATATCTGTGGTACCCTTTTAGGACAGGAAACGATCTTTGGCTGGACCATCACGGGTCCCGTTTCCAACACTAGCGCCAAGGCCATATCATCCTTCGCCACTCGCATCACGCTCAACGAGGAAGTGAGATTGGAGAACCTTCTCACAAAGTTTTGGGAGGTGGAGGATATCCCAGTTAAACTGGTTAAAGAGTCCGACGCAGCTTGTGAGAAGTTGTTTCAGCAGACGCTCACAAGGAACGAGAGGGGCAGATATGTGGTCACCCTTCCTTTCAAGAATCCTGATTCCATTGACCTTGGTCATTCAAGATCTATCGCACTAGCTCAGCTCCTACGTAATGAGAATCGCTTGAATAAGGACTCATCCCTGAAAGAGCAGTACGATAAGGTCCTTCAAGAGTACTCGGACCTTGGCCACATGAGACCAGTTCCGTCCACAAACGGCCCAAACAATTTTTACCTCCCACATCATGCGGTCCATAAGCCAGAGAGTACCACCACAAAGCTTCGCATTGTGTTTAGCGCCTCCAGTCCGTCCTCAAACGGCAAAAGCCTCAACGACGTCCTACATCCGGGACCCGTTCTCCAATCGGATCTGACTACGCAGATCTTAAAGTGGCGCGTTTTCCGATACGTGTACAATGCCGACATCAATAAGATGTATCGCCAGATTATGGTGGCGCCCCAACATGCCCCGTATCAGCGCATCCTCTTCCGCGATCCTGCCGGAGATGTGCGTGACTACGAACTCAACACGGTCACTTTCGGAGTCAACTGCGCGCCGTTCCTCGGCATTCGGGTCCTACGACAGCTCGCACAAGATGTGCGCTCCGAATTTCCACTGGCCAGTGACATTCTGGCCAATTATATGTACGTAGATGACGTACTGGCGGGTGCGCACACTCAGGCTCAGGCAATCTCCGCCATTACAGAGCTACGACAAGCCCTCAGCTCTGCAGGTTTTCCCCTCCGAAAGTGGACCGCCAACCAGAAGGGCGTTCTGCGCGACATTCCAGTCGACCACCGATTACGACTTGACTTCCTAGAGCTCGAAGAGAGCAGCATTGCGAAGACCTTGGGGATGCGATGGCAAGCCAGTGCCGACGAGTTCTTTTTCGTCTCCCCCGAATTAGTCACTCAGGCGTCCTGCACGAAGCGCAGTGTTCTGTCCCAAATTGCGAAGCTGTTCGATCCAGCAGGATGGCTTGCCCCTTTCGTCATTCAAGCGAAGATGTTCATGCAGGAAATTTGGTTGAGAGAAATAGGTTGGGATGACGTCCTCCCGAGCGACCTATCTCAAACATGGGAGAATTTCCTGCAGAGTTTTCCGGCCGTTCAGGCGATCCACATACCCAGGTGGTTACATGTCTGCCCGGCAGCCAAGGTGCAGATGCATGGACTCCGCGATCCACTCCACCTACGCCAGTGGGTACGCTGGCCCTTAAGAAGCTGTCTTCCGTCCCTTAGGCTTAAGTCATTAGTTCCGTACGGCTGTCGTTACAGTTACAGTTACAGTTACAGTTACAACTCCAGTAATCCATTTCACAATTTCCGCAGCCCAACAACCACTATGGCACCCCGTCAGTCTCGACGCTCTCGCAGTCAGGAGCAAGCCGAAGAAGGCAGACGTACCCGAGGTACCACGTCCTATCGCTGCCGAGTCTGCCGAGGCGTCCATCCTCTGCGGAAGTGCGGGCGCGCAGTGGTTCCCTCCATAGGCCAAAATTCAAAAAATGCGTGCAAAAAAAAAATTACAAAAAGTACACAAACTGTCTCTAAAATGTCCAAACTTTTTAATGGCAAACCGGTTTTTTCTGGAAATCTTACGGGACTTTCTAAAAATAGCATTGAAGATGTGAACACGTGTTCATTTTTAAAGCGCTGCTGCACGCATTGCGAAAATTTCACAGCAAAAGCGCACTTCAATCAGTTCAGTCACTTAGTACAGTTTATGAATTTGTGTTATTTAAAATGGATTTTAAAGTTGAAGGTATTTATTTTATGTTCTTAAATTGAAAAAATACTAATTTGTGTTGTAGTTGTTTTAAAATTAATGTTTTAGTTTACCCTGTTTTTGTACATTTTGTGTGCGTCTATTTTGTGTTTACTTAAAGTTTTAGTTGTGTTCCCCCACGATTCCCCCATTCTGTTTTTTTTCAGTGTATTTGTGTGTGTCTTAAGGTAATAAGAGAGTTTGTTTTAGCTGCAGATATTTGCAGATGTGTGCATAATCTACAAAATACTAACGCCGTCTTTTTTTTTCAAGGTTAAATTTTCCCTGCAAAGCGGCTGCTTTGTCTTGTTGTTGTGCTTTGTCTGTGTTTTCGTCTTTCGTGTTTTGTGTTCTTATTGAGTTAAAATTATATTTATTAATGTTATTTTTCAAATTTGGTATTAATGGTGGCTCTTATCGCTGTGTCTTTACACGATTATACATTTTCAATCGTTGGTGCACAGAAATAGGTACCAATGCAGAAAAGTTACAGAAGGCTGTGGATCATGTACAAAGCAATATTGAAAATATCGGCTATGTGCCCGAGATGAGCGAGCTTACGAAATGTATTGGATACATATGTAAAAAAGTTGAATCATTTTGGATTCAATACAAACGTAAAAAAGCAACCGTTCTTCAAAATAAATCGGATTGGTTAAATGCAAACGAAACTATTTCAATAGAACGCACCGAAAGTAGATCTCAAGAAATGGGTAAAAGTGCCAAGCGTGGACATCCGAAAGGTGATTTTGGTGATTCATCCAAAAGAACAAAGCGACGAAGAATTGGTGAGGTATCAAAATCCGATGAATCTGCTGCATCTGCTTTACGATCGTCTAACATTCCAACAAATCAAATGTGTACCAAAGCTGATGTCGATGAGGTCTTAGCACTGTTCATAGAAGCAAAAATGAGCAAACATCAATATCTGCTAATACAAAGCTTTATAAATTCCAAATTGTCATTCAATTTTTTACCAAGCTACAAGCTATTGCTAAAAGCGAAAGCATTCAGCTACCCCGACAAAATAAGTGTGAGGGAATCACAAGCTGAAGTCGAGCTGCAGAGCTTGCTCGATCACACGGCGTCGCGGATTGTAAGACTTCAGCGTGATGTTTTTGGCAGCCTTACAAATGATTTTGTTGACAACCTAGTTTTAATTGGAAAATGGGGATTTGACGGCAGCACTGGATATTCAGAATATAAGCAAAAAGTCCTCAATAACGATATGAACGATTCCAGCCTTTTTGTGACATCATATGTGCCATTGCAACTTTTAACAATAGCAGATGATCCTAAGCACAGCCAGATAATTTGGAAAAATCCGCGGCCTTCATCAACACGTTACTGCCGACCACTAAGATTTCAGTTTAAAAAAGAAACTACTCAGTTAGCTCTAAATGAAGAGAAATATTACAAAACCAAAATTGAGCTGTTACAGCCAACAAAATGTTCAATATCTGCAAAACAAATTCAAATTGAACATCGTTTGCAGTTAACCATGGTTGATGGCAAAATTTGTTGTGCCCTTAGCAGCACATCATCTTCTAAGTGCTATATATGTGAAGCGAAGCCAATAGAGATGAATAATTTGGAGAAGTGTTTGACAAAGAAGGTTGATGAAACACGTTTCGAATTTGGATTATCGCCATTGCATTCATACATAAGATTCTTTGAATATTTTTTGCACTTCTCCTACAGACTTGATTTGAAAAGTTGGCGAATTAGTACTGCAGAAGGAAAAGAAGCCATGCTGAATAGAAAAGCCCAAATGCAAAAAGATTTTCGTTTAAAAATGGGTCTATTGGTGGACATACCCAGAAGTGGAGGAAGTGGCACTTCAAATGATGGCAATACGGCCAGAGCATTTTTCAATAACCCGAAAATAGCAGCCGAAATTACAGGAATCAATGAAAATGTTATAGTCCGGTGTGCAACATTGCTGCAATGTATGGCATCTGGTTATAAGATCAACGCAAACAAATTTGGAGAATTTCCACTTGACACTGCCAAAGAACTTATTGAGTTGTATCCCTGGTACTATCTTCCACCCTCAATACACAAAATTTTGGTTCATGCTCAAGATGTAATAAATTATGCACTTTTGCCAATCGGGGAGTTATCTGAAGAAGCTGCAGAATCAAAAAATAAGGACATTAAAATGTTCAGAAGGCAGCACCCTCGGAAGATGTCACGCATTGCTACAAATACGGACTTGATAAATAGATTGCTTCTGAGCTCAGATCCATTTCTTACTGGCCAAAGAAAACTCCCATGCACAAAAAAGTCAGTTTTATTAAAATCAGCATTTGATCTTTTAGATGGGACAAATTTATTCGATTAAATTTATATTAATATGTTATTATCCATTTTTAAGTTTTTTTTTTTGTATTTATTATTTTTGTTATTTTCATATAATAATTTATTATTTTTGTTATTTTCATATAAAAGTAGAATTACATAATAGAATTACACCAAATTACTTACTGCATGTGGGCGTACTGAGAATGAACTACGCCCCTTTCCACAAAATTTTAATTTTAATCTAATAATTATAAAATGAAAGTTTCAAACCGAAAATCTACCACTTTATTTATTTTGGTCTATTTTTTTTGTTATCACAACCGATCGTTCATATGACAGCTATATGATATAGTGGTCCGATCCGCCTGATTTTTATACATGATCTTACTATAAATTTACAAAAATTTTGTGGTAAGTTTCAAGCCTCTACCTCAACTAGAAGTATTTTTGGCCGCCCTCCCCATACAACAGGAAACAGTGTGGGGCGGTTCCTGCGGCTAAGCGCTGAAAAGCGTTTGCGGGCGGCGCTCATAAATAAATACTGCGCCAACTGCCTGGCCCACGAGCACTCTGGTCGCGATTGTCGCAGCGGGGACCGCTGCAAGCACTGCCGTGGCAACCATCACACGCTGCTTCATACGCCGAACTCAGACCGGCGCACAGTGGGCGATTTGGCTGATCTAGCGTAACTTAATTGATATGTGTTAGAATATTGGTGTTTTTTTAATGAAACTATTTAAATTATTAATATTTAATATTAAATTACCAAATCCAAGTGAATAATACTTTATTTTTTTTACTTAAAATAATATTAAATTAATTAATCGGAGTCAGAGCTGGAGTCTGTTTCTTCAATTTTTTCTAAAAGAAGAGCTTTCACCTCCTTATCTAAAATCTTATATTTTTTTATAAATTGTGTTGAGCTACTACATAAACTACTTATTAAAGGATCCGAGGATATTAATAATGTGTTCATTAGGTCCTGCATTGAATTTTTTCTTGAATTTTTGCGTGTATGCTTTAGTCGAAAGTTTCTAAAATCCTTATTTCTTGCTTCCAAGGCTTCTTCCGACATCATACCAATTGGAAGAGGTACAGCATTTATAATGTCGGCTCCATGAATTAAAATTTTATGAACCGAGCTAGGCATATAAAACCAGGGATATTCTTCAATAAAAATCTTTGCCGTGTCCAAGGCAAACTCACGGAATCTGCTGACGTTTATGGCATATCCTGATGCCATAGAACGTAAAATGATTCCAAGATTTTTTATAAGGATTCTATTCACTCCAGTTATTTGAGCAGACAGGTCGTGGTACTCGAAAAATCTTCTAGCGGTATTGCCACTATTTGTATTACCCGTTCCCTGCATTGGAATATCAACCAATAAAGCCATCTCCTTCATAAATTTATTTTGAATTTCGCTTTTCCTTTGTTCTACAATGCTTTTGTCTAGTCCGCTAACCTTCCACTTCTTTATTGGTAGTCGATATCCTATGTGTAGTATGCATTCAAAACAGCGAATCCAGGCATGTAATGTTGATAGTCCGTAGTCAAGGAGGTTTTCATTTATTGGCAATTCTAAAATAAAACTCAAATTGTTCATATTTTTCGGTGAAACTTTACAAATTCCGCAAGTTTGGGTTGATGTGTCTGCAATCACGCTAAAGACTTTGCCGTCAATCATAGTCAATTGCAATTTATGTTGAGCTCTAAACATACAAAGACTAGTGGGCATAATGTTTGAAATTTGTAATTTAATATTTTCGATTTCGTCTCGAATTAATTCCACAGATTCTTTTGCAAACATAATTTTTAGGGGTCTACAATATCGGGTTGATGATGGCCGTGAATTTTTCCATAGTATCCTGCTCTCGAATTGCATTTGTAAAGGCACAATACAAATGGCAAAAAAATTTCCATCAACCATTTTGTGCTCAGAATCCAAAAAGCTTTGCCGATAACAGAACTAAGAACCTCTGGGTGTGCTTCAACAATTCTTGTTACTGTGTGATCCAACATTTCTTGTAACGGAATTTCAGCACAGCATTCGCTGACTATTATTTCATCTGGATAACATCTTTTTTTAGCGGAACGTAATACATCATATGTTGGATAAATGTTTGCATTTCTTGCTTTTGCACCAGCTTGCATTAGTTTATATGTATTTTTTGTGAAGTCACCATCAATATACAGGGCTAATGCTTCGTCTGGAGTGTATTTTTTAATAATTTGATCAGGTTGAGGATTTTTTTTCATCTTTTTTGCAACTTCCGGATCTGCGCCTACCATTGAAACTACTTGAGATGCACTTCTCTGTCCGGTTTTGTACAAGCTTACCCGTGTAGCTGTCAGAAGTTCCTCGCATGTATTTTCCTTAACCAATCCAGATACTTTGGTGCACTGGCGTTTTGCATGGCAATCAGACACGTTTTTCGGTTTTCGTCCACACTGTTTACCACCGCATTCTTGTGGAAATGTTATCTCTTCGTCCAACCAAACTTTGTTTTTCTGTTCAAATCGCTCATAGCCTCTATAACATTCTCGCCATTTTTTTACCACTTTTTTGCAAAAATTGTTCAACATATTTAATGTAGTGTTGTACTGGTCTTCTGAAAGTTTCGACCTATCTACTATATTTGAAAAAACAAAGTTGTTGACTGCGGTAACTTTCTGCGAATGTTTGTTTTCCTTGTGCCATACATCAAACAGAGTACGTTTGCGTACCGACATGGTGCCTAAAAAGTCAAATATTATGAGCAGGAGCACTTTGGAGCAGCAAGGGCTGCTTAATTCCAAATGAGGACGAAACAAATTAACACTGAAATACAATTTTGATCCGAACCGATGCGGCCCTCACTAAGTTTTTGTCTACAGAAATTCACATTAAGTTACACAAATTCAATTACCACGATGGTTAATTTCTACCACATATAAGTACAAGAACACATATGCACAGGTCACAAAACATTTTTTTTTAGTAAAATACATACCTTGAATTGTCAAAAACTATAAAAAAATATATAATAATATCAATTTCTGAATTTTATTCAGACCAAAACATCAAGTGTAAAAAGCGCGCCAAAGTGTTTTGCAAACAACTGTTTCAACATACTGCTCGTTTGTGAGCTTACAGCTGATTGAATATATCGAATAAAGCATTAAAATTATCGCCGATATACTAAACAAGGTTTCAGTAATCGGCGGAAAGCATTATTTTGGAACTTTTAAGACATTGAAAAAGTTAATTTAGTTACGCTAGATCGTCAAAATCGCCCACTGTGCGGCGCCGCCCCGCTCCAGCCGCGCCGTCCGCACGAGCACCAGCTCCATCAACGCCGTCCGCACGAGCACCAGCTCCATCAACGCCGTCCGAACGAGCTCCACCTCCGACAACGTCGTCCGCCTGCTCCACCCGACCTCCAACTCTGGCCACACTGCTGCAGCACCGCAACCCGCCGGTCCTCCCGACGGCCACCGTCAAAATCGACAATGGCGTCACGGTCTACGAGACCAGGGCGCTGATCGACCCCTGCCGGCCCGTGTCGGTAATCAACGCGTCGCTGGCCAGGGCGTTCAAGCTCCAGACGGTGGCAATCGGGAAGGAAGAAGCCTGCACCGCAGTGATCCGGTCGCCCATTAACACTGATTTCAAGTTGGAGGTCGTGCTCCAAGTGGACCCCAAGCTGCACCTGCGCACTCCTGCGGCAGCCATCGATCCAGGACTCCGAAATCGAGTCAGGCACCTCACCCTGGCGGACGACAGGTTCGACCATCCTGCCATCGTTGCGCTGATCCTGGGAGCTGACGTCTACGGGGACGTCGTCCGCGAAGGGATGCTCGCGAGCACAGAAGGACTCCCCGTGGCGCAGCACACCGTATTCGGATGGACCTTATCAGGCGCCTACCGGACCTGAAGATGGACCCCCCTTGTATCGCGCCAATTTGGTTGCATGATCCTGCAAGGGGGGCGGGATGTTTAGGCCTAGAAGTAGGCAGCGATCCGGGGCGACAAACCCACCACTCCGTGGCAACATGTTGGCCACCATATTGCTGGAGAAAATATAGGTTTAAGTACATTACTGTAAAAACTAATACCAATTGAAAATATAGTGCGATAGAAAATAGACGCGGACACGTTTTTCTTTCTTGTTCAACAAACTTCAAACCCCAGGAAAACAACCCCCTCCAAAACAACCCTGTGGATAGAAGAAGACAAACATGCGGCCGCATGTTTAAAGTGTTGCAAGTGTTACCGTCCTCTGACAAGTATTTTTACAAAATACTGAAATTATTCGGGGTATCGACGCGGTTTCGGGGTATTTTTGTCGAATTAAACAATAAATTTAATTTAAAGTTGAGCGGCCAAACCATTCCTGAACATTTCAATTAAAATAAGTCTGATTGCAAACCACAAAATGGTAGCACAAATACTTGCAAGGGTCCACAAAGATCTTTTAGGATGCACTGATTATAACTTTTAAACCGACACTTCAAAATTAATGTAAGCACGTAATTTTTGTTCGGTGGAGCCAATAATAGCTTCACTTACACCGGACTCCTCCTTAACAAGCTCCATAAACAATTGGGTGCATGTAGTGAAACTCCCAAATGCACCGTTTTCCACATTTAAAAATAAATCGCTTATTATTTGGGTAATTTCTTTTAATTTCAACAAAAATGCGTGTGCTCTCTTCTTCTAATTCAATCGGTTTGTTTACGTTTGTAGGCCGAACGGCTGACAAAATGATGCGGAAATGATGCGGGCTAAGTGTAAACGCCTCGCATCATTTTTCCGCGCCTTCGACAATGATGCGGTAGTGTAAAAAGGCTATTACATGTATGTCGGATATCAAGAAGTATCATTGTTATTTTGTTAGTAAATAAGTAAGCAATTGTGAGGAATCGATATTCCTCACAAGACTCTAGTAGAGGATACGGCGAAATGGCCAGAGAAGAGCGCGGGGCGATCCCGTTAAGCGAGAGGATGGAGCGGGCCTCGCTCCCAGAACAGGGAAACGGCGGAATTGGGCCAGCGGCGGGTCCAAGAGCCGAGGACCGGGAGGCGCCATGTGGATCCCATGTAGGCCATGTAGATCCCATGTAGCCCATGTGGATTCCATGTAGGCCATGTAATTCCATGTAGGCCATGTAGGCCGATCCCGGTGCGGAAGGCTTGGGAAGACGAAGCGGTCGATGGAAAAGTACCAAGGGAAAGGAACCGTTGCGGATAGGCGGCGGCGCGAACGCTGTGCCGCAGGGAGCCTATAAGAGGAGGTCCGCGGCAGTGAATCGGGACAGTCAAGTGCGGGAACCAAGTGTGTCACCAAGCGAACGTGTTACGAGTGAAAACGGAATTAGTGCAGCCAGGAGGAGCAACGACTACCAGTGAAGACTACAGAGCATGCACGGCAATCAAAACCCAGAAACTCACCGCGTAAAGGTGAGACCATTGGCCAGGTGAACCCATTGCGTGCGGAGCTGTGCGAGCGGCGGACGAGGCGGTAGCCAAGTCAGAACCCCCACAGCCGTAGCCCAACGGAGCTACACCTGCGGTCAGCCTCAACAACGGTGAAGTCGGGTATTGCGCCACATAGCACACGAAGAAAGCCGCGCTACGGTGAGAGGATTAACGACCAACTTACTTAGAGATACCATAGCCGTAAGATAGCCTTAAGATACTCAATAAAGAACCGCTATTCAGACCAAAATCCACCCAAACGCATAACTTGCTTGTCGCCGAGGCAACAAATAAATTCGTTGCATCGATCCACCGACCGCTGAGCCAGCTCTGCTGAATCAGACGGACAGAAAACGGTTCGTTACAACTGGCGCCCAACGTGGGGCCTCAAGACAAGCAAGAAAAGGAAGCATGGGACGGAACCGGAGTTTGCCGACGTGATTGAGACGTGGGAGATGAAAACGGGCAGGATCTCGCCGGCGGCGCCGACTGAGGACAAGGAATGTGCATATGAACGCCTGATGCCGCGGGGAGGTGCAGAGCGATCGACGCTATGGAAGACGCCGTCAAAATTTCAGGAGGAACTGATAGCGAGCCTGGCGGTCCCACTAAAAGTCCAGACACCCAGTCGGCAGCGGGCCAGTAGTGGGGAGAGACCGGCCGGGTCGGAAGCCCGGGAAGAAAACGCGCGTCGAGCGGAGTATGAGAGGACGGAGGAGGATCGACGAAGGTCCCAGGAAGAGGCCGCGAGACAGCCACGAGTCAATTCGGCCGTCGTGGCAAAACAGGTGAGAGAGTGGTCATTTCGTTTCGACGGGACGGAAAAGCCACTCGAGTTCCTGGAGCAGGTGGAGTGGTCGGCCGACATGTACGGGTTGGATGTGGACCAGATACCGAGGGCGATGCCAGAACTGCTAAAAGGGCGAGCGCTGATGTGGTTCCTCGCTAACAATAGGCAGTGGCAGACGTGGAGGTCTTTCGTGCAAAGCTTCCAGGACTACTTCTTGCCAAAGGACTACTTTGAAAAGTTGCTCCAAGAGGTGAGGAGTCGCAAGCAGAAGTGGGGAGAATCCTTCAAGGACTACATGGTGGACATGCAGACCCTCATGCGTCCCCTCAAGCGCACTCCGGAACAACAAGCAGAGGCCATCCGGGAGAATAGCGTGCCGGATTTGCGGATTTTTGTGCGGCCGCACCGGTGTCGGGATTTGGACGAGATGATGAAGTTGGCGGACGAATTCGAAGCCCTGGAAAGAGATCGGGCGGAATTCCAAAAGGAAAGCCCGTCAGGCCGGGCCAGGGCAGCTAATCCCTTCACGCGAACGACTTCGACGGAGGTGTGCCGTCGGTGTAGAGACGACCCGGCAACCGGCTTCAACCCGAAACCATCGGTAACGCCTAGCGACCACCAAATGGAAACCAGTGTGGTGGGGGGATATGTGCTAAACCCCGAGAACGCGTGCCGCCGGTGTGGAAGCAATAGACACTGGGCCCAGGCGTGCACGGGCCGGCCATTGACGTTCTGCTGGAGATGCGGCAAGGTGGGGGTGCCGACCTGGCAATGCTGTAAGCCCGCGGGAAACGCACCGCGACCCAAGCCGCGGAGGGCCGTGCCCGGGTCGCAATTGGAGGCCCCGAGGTCCGAAGACACTCGAGAGAGGCACACGTCGGCCTAGTCGGTGGACTGACCGATGAGGAAGTGCAGCTGTCCGCCCTGGTAAGCATCGCCGGGCGAGAGTGGAAGGCCACGGTGCACACAGGAGCGACGAGTAGCTTTGTTAGCTGCGAATTGGCGGACAAGCTGCGGGGAGTTGGAGTGGAGACGAGGACTCGCAAGAGGGTGCGGCTGGCGGACATTTATAGCCAGGACGTCAACGCTCAACTTGAAGTAGAGGTGGCGTTCGGGAACAAGGCGATCGCAATGACGCTCCTCATATTGCCCGGAGTGATTGACGAGCTGGTTCTGGGATGGGACTTTATAGCCGCAGTCGGAGCAGAGGTGACCTGTGCGGGGCACAGGGTGGTAATCCCTGCGAGAGGTCGACGGAACAGGCGGTTAGAGGAGAAGCTGTCAGTGGCGATACTGGCCACGGAGGAAGTCCCAGAGCCGGCAAGCGAGTCAACTCCGGCGGCCTGCGAAACAAGTGGCATGGAAGGCGGCAGGCACAGAGAGAACTACAAGGAGTCAACGGATGATGAGTTTTTGGACAAGGAAGTAGAGGAATTCCGGAAGATGAAGGGAGTGTCCCAGGTGGCAGTTCATTCCATCACCATGAAGGTCGCTGAGCCGGTCAAGCAGCGGTACTATCCCAAGAACCCCAAGATGCAAGCCGAAATCAACGAACAGGTGGACGAGCTGTTGAATACGGGACGCATTGAACCGTCGAGGAGCCCGTACAGCTCGCCTATCGTGATGGTCAAGAAAAAGACGGGAAAATGGAGGTTGTGTGTGGATTTCCGCCAAATAAATGCGAAATCAATTAAGGACGCGTACCCGATGCCGAGAATAGACTACATTCTGGACCAGCTCAGAGAGGCGCGGTTCATCAGCAGTCTGGACCTAAAGGACGGATATTGGCAGATTCCGCTGGAGGAAAATAGCCGGCAGTATACCGCCTTCACGGTGCCGGGCAAAGGACTGTTCCAGTGGAAAATGATGCCGTTCGGGCTGCACTCAGCGTCGGCGACGTTCCAGAGGGCGTTGGACCAAGTGATCGGGCCGGAAATGATGCCTCACGCGTTCGCCTATCAAGACGATATAATAGTCATCGGACGGACGAGGGAGGAACATCGGCGGAATCTGGAAGAGGTGTTTCGGAGACTCAAGAAGGCCAACTTGCGCCTGAATGTGGACAAGTGCCAATTCTTCCGGACGGAGCTCCGGTATCTGGGACATTTGGTGACAGGAGAGGGAATATGCACCGACCCCGAGAAGGTGGCGGCCATTGCGGAGCTTCAGCCGCCGACAAATGTCAAGGAGTTGCGGCAATATTTGGGCGTAGCCTCCTGGTATCGGAGATTCGTGACGGATTTGCCACGTTGGTGCAGCCTCTCAGCGCTTTACTTAAGAAGAAGGCGAAGTGGGAGTGGACGCCCGAAAGGCAGCAGGCATTTGAGGCTGTGAAAGGCCGGTTGGTGGCGGACCCGGTTTTGGCCTGTCCCGATTTCTCCAGGAGATTCGTACTCCAGACGGACGCCAGCGATTACGGACTGGGGGCCATCCTGACTCAGGAGACCGAAGAGGGCGAGAGGGTCATCTCATATGCCAGCCGATCTCTGAATGCAGCCGAAAAGAATTATTCGGCGACGGAGAAAGAGTGCCTGGCGATTGTGTGGGCGGTCCGAAAACTGAAGCCATATTTGGAAGGGTATCACTTTAAGGTGGTCACCGACCATATGGCATTAAAATGGTTGAACAGTATAGAGAGCCCCACAGGAAGGATTGCGAGATGGGCACTGGAGCTCCAGCAATACGACTTCGAGATTGCATACAGGAAAGGGCAGCTGAACATCGTGGCGGACGCACTATCTCGGCAGCCAGTGACGGAGCGGTGCCGGAGGATGACCGAGGAAAAGGCCAGCCCGGAGCGGGGTACCGAGTGCACATGGCTGAAGAAGATAGAGGAGAACATGGAAAAAGAGCCGTTGAAGTATCCCGACTACGTAAAAGAGGCGGGCCGGATATACCGACACATACCCCACCGAGCGGGAGACGAAGAGGTGGCGTCGTGGAAGCTTTGCGTCCCAAGGGATCTCCGGGAGCGGGTCATGAGGGAGAACCACAGCATTCCAGAAGCTGGTCACGCGGGAAGCCGGAAAACGGCAACGAGGATAGCGGCTAGATATTACTGGCCCGGAATGCACCGCGACGTAAGAAGGTTCGTGAGGAAGTGCGAAACGTGCATGCGCTTCAAGCCGTGTCAGCGTCAGGCGGCCGGAAAAATGCTGACGCAGGTCCCCGAAGAGCCGTGGGCGACGGTTTGTGCAGACTTCGTAGGACCATTACCAAGGTCAAAGCATGGAAACGCCATACTGTTGGTACTGGTGGATCGGTTTTCAAAATGGACCGAGCTAGTGCCGTTGAGAAAGGCCACTGCAGAAGCATTAACGAAGGCCTTCCGGGAGAGGATTATAGCCCGGTTCGGGGTGCCAAAGGTGGTGGTCACCGACAATGGGGTCCAATTTACCAGCAGGGCTTTTCAAAGGTTCCTGGAACACAGCGGGGTGCGGCACCAGTTCACGGCACCGTACACCCCACAGGAGAACCCAACGGAGAGAACCAACCGGACGGTGAAGACCATGATAGCCCAATTCACCGAAGGGGACCAGAGGTGCTGGGATGAGAAGTGGCCGGAGTTAATGTTGGCGGTGAACTCGGCGGTATCAGAATCAACGGGATACTCGCCAGCGTTCATCGTGCAAGGAAGAGAATCGAGGCTGCCGAACGCGTTGTACGACGAGGAGACACTTGGCACGGGGCAAGAAACCCACACACCGGACGAAAACGCGACCAAGTTGCGGGAGTTGTTCCAGTTGGTGCGACGCAACTTGGAACGGGCGGCCCAGGATCAAGCGAGGCATTATAACCTGCGAAGGAGATCCTGGAAACCTAAAATAGGAGAGGTAGTGTGGGCCAAAAAGCACCATTTGTCGAACGCAGTGGAGGGCTTCGCGGCGAAACTGGCACCGAGGTATGACGGGCCGTATCGGGTGGTAGACTTCACCTCGCCTGTGATATGCAGGGTAAAGAAGGAGGGCGACAAACAGGCGCGGACAGTCCACATCGCCGACTTGAAGCCGCAAGCGGAGGAAGGGGCGACGGAGGAGCGTAGAGACACGGCGAAGGACCCAGAGGAGCAGTAGGCTGAGTCTGGCTACCAACGGGAAGGACCGACTCCAGGAAGTGGCACGCAGGACACAGAGTGGAGCCGGCACCACCACGAGGGAGGCGCGCGGAGCTAAAAAAAAACTACGGGAGGACAACTCCCAATTGGAATCGCGAACGGCCGGTGGCAGTAATTGTCCTGAAAAAGGTAAAGGTGCGAATTAGTCAAGGTCCAACAGGAGACTAAGACTTACCTGTCGGCCAGAACAGGCATCGGCCGGTCTCCGGTCGGGAAGACGTCCGAGCGAACAGGTGGGGTTCGGAAGATGAGTCGGGGGAACGAACAGAGAAGTCCGGGTTCATGGTCCAGGATACGTTGGCCATCTCCAACCGTCGGGTTCGGCCGGGCAGAAGGCTCGCCCATGCGCTGCTTGTCGGCCGAGGAGTCGGATGATCCTCGGGTCCGGGGCGGCTGCATGGGGCAGAAGTCACGCCAAAAGCCGAGCCGAGGGCCGGGAGGAGAGGGCGAGCCAGGGTCGTACCGCCGGGTGCATCCGGGCGGAAGGTCGGTTGATCTCATAGCACCGGGGAATTTCGGCGGTCGACATCCAGGACCCGGGACGCAGGACGGGCTGTAGGAAGAGGAAATTAGTGGGAGAAGGACTCGGACCTCGATACTCATCTGGGTTGCCGGGGGTTGGACCGGCCCGGAACCGGCGCCGATTAGGGAAGGCCCAGAAAAAGATGGAAAAAAAGTATATAATAAAAAAAAAATATAGGAAAAAAAAAAGGAAAAAAAATAAACAAATATTATTAAATAAATAAATAAAAAAAAAAAAGGAAAAAAAAGGGGTAGGGAATATGATATTCGACACGAACAGCCACAGTCGGCCAGGAAAACGTTGGTCCCGGATAGTAAAAGGGTATCGCGGCGAACAACAGAGAGGAAAGCAACGGGATCACGCGAGAGGAATAGAGGGAAGTACCGTACGATGGAACGATGGAAATACAGCGAAATAGGGCTGTCGGTGGAAGATTGTTGGAGCCATCGATCACTTTGTCGCCATAGCCGCAGGGAATAACACGTGGAAAAGTTAAGGAAATTTCAAAAGTGAAAATGAAAGTGGAAGAAATGGAAAAAGTGATGAGCGAGCAGAACGAGGAGGAGACCAAGAAGGAGTACCTCCGAAAGTTTGTGGAGGAACAGAACGAGCGGTTGTTAGCCAGAGCCCACCGCCAGCGACGGGCGGAGCTCTCGCGTGGAGAGCGGTGGACTCGGGGCGAGACGCCGGAGCTCGAGTTATTGGCATCGTCGCTCGATGGGGCGTCCTGGTCCCCACGGGCAACACCGACGCCGGAGGTGTCGCAAGGAGGAACGGCGGAAGAGGACAGCGACGACGTCGTGTGTGTGGCCACGGGCCCGGCGCTCACGCGCGCCGAAAAAAGGGCGCTGTTGGAGGCGCAGCGGAGACGGACGGCGGCGAGAGCGGTAGAGCCCACGCGGCCGGCGTCAAGACCAAGGTCACCGGTCCCGGTGCCGGCAACGGAGGCCGCGCCTCGGGCGTCAAAGCCACCAAAGGCATCAAAGCCACCAAAGGCACCGAAGGCAGCGGACAGGCCGAAGCCGGCGAAGGCGTCGAAGCTAGCGGAGGCGGAGCCAGTGGATCTGTCGGCCAAATCGGAGGCGAAGCCGGCGAAGGCGTCGAAGCTAGCGGAGGCGGAGCCAGTGGATCTGTCGGCCAAATCGGCGGCGAAGCCGGCGAAGGCCGCCAGGCCGGCAGAGGCGTCATCAAAAACAGCGGACGCAGCGGCCAAGTCGTCGTCGAGGTTGGCAGAAGAGGTATGGACAGAAGCGGAGAAGGAGGAGGATAAGAAGTACATCCGGAGCACGCTGGAGGTCCTCGTCCGAGAGCGGAGGGAGCAGCGGCGGAGGGAAGCGCGGCGTCGGGAGGAGCAGCACCGACTGGAGGAGGCACGGCGGGAAGCGGAAGCGCGGAGTCGGCGCGAGGAAGAGGCACGGGTGGAAAAAGAGGCGTGTCGGCAACGAGAGGAGGCCCGTAGGCAAAAGGAAGATAGGAGACGGCAGCGGCGGAAGGAGGACGAACGACGGCGCGAGGAGGACCGCGAGCGCAGGGAGGCCGGTAGAGCCGAGCGCCACAAGAAGTCCCGGCGGGAGGCTCCCGAGCAACGTCGAGGCCGGTCGGAGAGAAAGGCGAAGTCACGCGCAGGGAGCGAGGGCGAGGTTCCGCCGCCACCAAAGAATGCGCGGAGAAGAGCAGCAACGGCGGAGATGGTCGACGGCGAGCAACCGCAGCCCCAGCCGAAGCCCCAGCCGCCGACGCAACCATGGCCGCAGCCGCGGTCGCAGCCGCGGTCGCAGCCGCGGTCGCAGCCGCGGTCGCAGCCGCAGTCGCAGCCGCAGTCGCAGCCACAGCAGCCGGAGGCCCAGCCGCAGCCGCAGTCCAAGCCGCCGATGCCGACGCAACCACGGCCGCAGTCGCAGCCGCAGCTGCAGCCGCGGTCGCAGCCGCAGTCGCAGACACAGCAGCCACCGTCGCAGTCCCAGGCACCGCCGCAGTCGCAGTGGCCAGAGGGCCAGCCGAAGGCGCAGCAACCGTCGCCATCGGCACAGCTGGAGGAGCAGAGGGGCGAGGACGAGGCTCCGTCGCCACCGAAAGGATTGCGGGTAAGGGCACCGGTGGATATGCTCAGCGACGAACGTCTGCAGGCCCAGCCGCGAGCGCACCCCCAGCCGCCAACGCAGGCGCAGTGTCCAGAGCCCCAGCCGAAGCCCCAACCGCCGACGCAGCCGCAGCAGCCGGAGGCTACACCCCCGCCGCAGTCGCAGCAGGAGCAGACGGGGGACCCGGAGCCGCAGCCCCAGTGGCAGGGGCCCGAGAGTGCGGTGGTGGGACCATTTGTGTCCCAGAGCGTGCACACGGCGGTCCGGGATGGAATGGTGTGGCAACACCAGACCATCCACATCACGTGGGCATCCGGACCGGCGCCGCGCGAGGCCGAGGAGCCCCAGGTATGGGAGGAGGTGCCGCCGCGGAGCAGCAACGCGCGCGACCCGAGGGGAAACCGGCAAAAACTGGCGGAGGACCAGCAACGACACCGGAGCAAGTGCCCGAGGAGGCAAGGGCCGAGGAGCCCGCCGCGACACCGGCCACGGAGGCGGTCACGGAGGAGGAGGTGCTGGAGCGCGGTCCATGGGAGTGGCCCTCACCTGATAGGGCGCCGGAACGGCCGGTGCTGGCGAGGCAGGCCTCCTGTCCGGAGCCGAGGAGTGAGGACGGGCGGCCGCGGCTTCAGCGGCAGCACTCCATGCCAGAGGGTCAGCCGGCAGAGGCACAGCGATGGCGACGCGTGGCAACCGCGGATTGGCCCGAGGTGGTGGTGCGGGCCGTGGAGGAGACCCGCCCAATAGGGCGCCGAGGGAAGCGGCTCGTTAGGGTGCGCGGTGTTCGGTACCGGGTGTCGGTGGCAGAGGACAGCGCCGAGGTATTCATAGAGACCTGAAGAAAAATCATCAATGAAAAGGAAAAAGTGAATAAATCGATGAAACATACCTGGGTAGGTGTTGGGCTTCATTGGGTGGGAAGAAGGCAGACCATCGAGGGGGTGGAAAGCGCGGTCCACGCCTGGATTGGAGGTGCAAGAACCAGGTTGCAAGAAATCACACGCGGGCGGCAGAAATTTACGCGAGATACCGGCGGAAATTGTTCGTGAGTCGTGATTCGGGCCGTCAGCTCCAAGTCAAGTGCTCACCTATCGTGCACCGCACGATCGGAACTGGTTCCGGAGCCCTATCGGTTAGGTAGATCGATAGGCCATCATCGCCATCCGCGGTAAGTCGCGAGCGATGGAACCAGCTCCAAACAGCGATAGAGGGCGCCACGGGAGGAGCCGTTAAGGTGAAAGGCGCGCCGAAGGTGGAGTGACAGCGCCGACAGGCTCCCGGGGGGAAACTCTCTGACCGGTGGTATCCGGGGGTTTTGAGAGTGAAGAAAGGGGGAAGTGTGAGGAATCGATATTCCTCACAAGACTCTAGTAGAGGATACGGCGAAATGGCCAGAGAAGAGCGCGGGGCGATCCCGTTAAGCGAGAGGATGGAGCGGGCCTCGCTCCCAGAACAGGGAAACGGCGGAATTGGGCCAGCGGCGGGTCCAAGAGCCGAGGACCGGGAGGCGCCATGTGGATCCCATGTAGGCCATGTAGATCCCATGTAGCCCATGTGGATTCCATGTAGGCCATGTAATTCCATGTAGGCCATGTAGGCCGATCCCGGTGCGGAAGGCTTGGGAAGACGAAGCGGTCGATGGAAAAGTACCAAGGGAAAGGAACCGTTGCGGATAGGCGGCGGCGCGGACGCTGTGCCGCAGGGAGCCTATAAGAGGAGGTCCGCGGCAGTGAATCGGGACAGTCAAGTGCGGGAACCAAGTGTGTCACCAAGCGAACGTGTTACGAGTGAAAACGGAATTAGTGCAGCCAGGCGGAGCAACGACTACCAGTGAAGACTACAGAGACGTGCACGGCAATCAAAACCCAGAAACTCACCGCGTAAAGGTGAGACCATTGGCCAGGTGAACCCATTGCGTGCGGAGCTGTGCGAGCGGCGGACGAGGCGGTAGCCAAGTCAGAACCCCCACAGCCGTAGCCCAACGGACCTACACCTGCGGTCAGCCTCAACAACGGTGAAGTCGGGTATTGCGCGACATAGCACACGAAGAAAGCCGCGCTACGGTGAGAGGATTCACGACCAACTTACTTAGAGATACCATAGCCGTAAGATAGCCTTAAGATACTCAATAAAGAACCGCTATTCAGACCAAAATCCACCCAAACGCATTACTTGCTTGTCGCCGAGGCAACAAATAAATTCGTTACATCGATCCACCGACCGCTGAGCCAGCTCTGCTGAATCAGACGGACACAAAACGGTTCGTTACACAATATTCTTTAAATGTTATTCGAACGATACTAGCTATCGATCTGTTTTGTCTAGTGTGACCAAATGTTGCTGAAAGCATAGTCGGAGAGCGAGAGAGCGTCTCAGATGAGCATGGCCCAAGTTTTGTCGTGGCTAGAAGGAAGCACGAAAGAGGATAACAAGTAAAGAGGCGTGTGAAGAGGACGGTCGCGTAAGATTGAGACGAATCAGTCTGTGCGTAGAAACCGAGAAAACAACGACACACGATGTGCCGTTGAATATAAACCAAACTCCGATAGGTACATATTTAAATAAAAATAAAAAATTGTAGCATTTTATTTAAGTAACGTAAGTAAATTTTCACTTCTCTTCATTTCTTATATAATACCTTGGGTCACATCCGCTATGCTCCTTCATCCGATTGCAGATTTCGCAATTTGTTTAATACGTTGGAACAAACGAAGCAATGTTTTTTACTACGTTATCTACTACCAAATTTAACGAATGCGCAATGCACGGAATGTGATTTCCATTGCCAACAAGTAATTTGTATGCTTCTTTCGTATTATTGGCAATATAGGCATTAAAAGACCTTTAGATCAGAGGCCGGCAGCGTCCTATCCCATGTGCATAGCAAAAAGCCCACGGGGCAGCGCAGTCGGCACACGCATAGCGTAAAAACTTCGAGTACCGTCGGCCTTACTGCTCCGGTCCCGCGGCGGCAGAGAAAATTAATCGTGTCTTCGGGCCTATGCACATGCGGCTTCGGTATTCTGTTCGTCAGCGTTGCGGCAACAGAGATGAATCAGTTTCGGTTCAGAAGTCAAATGGTGAAGACCACGCTGCGCAACTTTATGATTTTTCTGCGCAAATTAAATTGTACACTGACAAAAATGTTCAATATAATGTGGGAACATGATTTTTTCTTTTTAGAAAATATGGATGGCGGGGCGCAATGTTTGATTTGCAAATATGTTGCAAGTCGATGCGCACTATTTTTTATTGAGAGGCACTATGATATTAATCATTCTCGGTTCAAGGGACTTGTAGGGGCTGAGCGTGCCACGAAATTATTAGAACTGAAAGCGAAATATTTTCTAATATATGTTGCACCCAAAATTGAAACATCGCATTGCCATATGTTTACCGTCCTATATTGAAAGCTTCATATACGGTAGCTCTAGCTTTAGCGAGACAATGTCGCCCTTTTCAGACGGTGCTTTCTTTAAAACTTTAAAACACTCGTCTCTGCTAGGAATGATTACATTGAAGGGGGTAACAGTGTGTTCCCTTGGGACGGTACTGCTGATAAGTATCGATGATTGACCCCTGAGATGTGACGTCCATTGTCCGGAGTCTCTCAGACGTATCGCTGCAATTTCTGCCCTCTCCTTTCCCGCAAGCTCGAGGATCTGGAGACTTAGGATGGCGTTTAGTGCATCGTTCGGGGTGGTGCGTAATGCTCCACAAATGCATAATGCTGCGGTTCGCTGAACCTTGCCAAGTTGTTTGGTTGTCGATCCTTTTGATAGGGCCGGCCACCAAACTGTAACTTCATAGAGTAAAATTGGTCTAACTATTGCTTGGTAAATCCATTGGAGTACGCTTGGGTTCATGCCCACAGTATAGGGCTATCGTAGCCTTCTTCACTCTATCTTTTACGTTCAGGTTCCAGTTAAGCTTCTTGTCAATTACCAACCCTAGGTAACTAGCGCTGTCGCTGAAGGAGAGCCTACATTCATTTAGTATAGGAGGGTTAAGGGCGGGACCTTGTACTTGTGTGTGAATAGCACGAGTTCCGTTTTTGTGGGATTTACTCCCAATCCTCGCGATTTTGTCCATTCTGACAGTCTCGCGAGCTTTATGCTCATAAGGTCACAGAGTGTTTGAGGGTATTTCCCCGAGAAACTAATTGCAACGTCATCCGCGTATGCCACTACTTTACAGCCCCCCCTCCTCCCCCTCCAGATCACATAGAATCTTATTGACTGCTATGTTCCATAGAAGGGGAGACAGGACACCACCTTGCGGAGTGCCTCTGTTGACATACCTAGATTGAGTGGACGATCCCATCGATGATGTCACCGTCCTGCATGTGAGCAATTGATCGATGAGCATCACCAAGTGACCTTCCACACCCAGGTCAGTCAGTGCTTCCGTAATGGCACCTGGGACGACGTTGTTAAAGGCTCCCTCGATATCGAGGAAGGCTATAAGAGAGTATTCCTTGAGGTGTAGTGATTTCTCTATAACTGAGACTACTTCATGGAGTGCCGTTTCCGTGGATCTTCCTTTCCGGTAGGCATGTTGTGCTCCTGACAACATTTGAGGACTAATAATTGTCCTCAGATGTAGTCCGACAAGTCTCTCGAAAGTTTTGGGAAGAAAGGACGATAGGCTGATTGGTCCAAAGTCCTTTGGAGTCGAGTGCGAGGCCTTTCCCGCTTTGGGGATAAAGACTATTTTCGCCTTGAGCCATTCTTGTGGTATAGTCCCCACCACTAGTATCTTCCTGAAGATACATTGTAACCAGTTGATGGCTGAGTCTCCGGCCTTTTGCAGTTGGGCCGGAATGACCTGGTCCGGACCTGGCAATTTGAATGGATTAAAGCTGTTTACCGCCCAGCTTATGTTCCGTTTGGTAAAAATATGGTCCATCGTGGCTGTTTGGTCTCCCCTGTGGATTTGCGCCGGCTTGATGGTTGTACACCCAGGGAAGTGGGTTTCAAGCAGTACGTGGAGCGACTCCTCGCTGGGGTTGGTCCACGTTCCGTTGTTCCTTTTAAGATACCCTACCGAGGGGGTGGTTTTTGAGGGGAGCTTGCGCAGCCTTGCGGCTTCTGACGTCTCCTCTATCTCCGAGCAGAATTTTTGTCAAGAGGCCCTTTTTGCTTTTCGTGTTTCTTTTTTGTATTGGGCAAGACTGACTTTGTAGTCTGCCCAATGTTTCTCCTCGTTAGCGCTTTTGGCTCTGTTGAAGAGAATCCTACAGCTCTTACGTAGGATGTAGATTTGTTTCGACCACCAGTGGGGTTTCTTTTTACCCCTTGTCTTGTGTGGCAGGCAAGCCGCCGTAAAGGCCTTGTTGCATGCTTCCGTGAACCTGTTCACTATACGATCTAAATCGTCTTGAGTGTCTGGGCTCATTGGTGCCTTGTTGGGGAGTAGTTCCTCCAATACCGAGATTTATTTAACCCAGTTGGTTTTCCTGGAGTTAATGTAGTCGGTGGATTTAGGGATCTCGAGGGATAAAGTCGTCTCGATATACCTGTGGTCAGAGAAGGAATGGTCGTCTAGGACTCTCCAACTTTTCACTTTGCCTGACAGATTGTGAGACACTAGAGTGAGGTCAATAACCTCCTGTCGGTTTTTTATAATAAATGTGGGGTCGTTACCCCGGTTACATATAGTTAAGTTCGAGTTTAGGATAAAGCTAAAAAGTGACTCACTCCTTACATTTGTGTCCGTGCTCCCCCATTGAGTGTGGTGAGCATTGGCATCGCAGCCTATTAGTAGGCTTGTGTTGGACCTCTCGCTGTCGCTGGCGAGTTTGCAGACGAGGTAGAGGCTAACTAACTGCACTTATTTTTCTGTTTCTCTAGACGATAGTACGGATATCAATAATATTTGCCAGCTTATCATCTGCGTCAAAACCGTTGATAAACATCTCGTTTGTTTTGAAGAATTGTTCGATATGATTTCTCTTCATGGGCATGACACAGGGCAAATATTATTTGATGAACTTTCGACGAAGGTTTTGTGTTTTGCAGATACAAAAAAATTAAGTGCAGTATGTACCGATGGAGCGGCGGTCATGACTGGAAAAAATAACGGCCTTGTGGGGATTCTCAAAAAGAATGAAATTCATTGCCCCACGTTCCATTGCATAATTTACCAAGAAGCCCTCTTTGCAAAACAGCTTAAAATGCTCACGGTAATGAACATTTCGGTTAGAATAATTAACAAAATTAGAGGTGGACATAATGCCTTAACCCATAGAAAAATCCATATTTTTTAATTGATTTAGCATTTCTGTGTGATATAGCCGAAATTTCAAATGTTTTAAATCCGTCCTTACAAGGTAAAGATCAACAAATTTTCCAACTTACTAGAACAATAGCCCATTTCGATACAACAATTTCCATATTAATCGCGAACATAACAAACAATAATATAGTAGACTTTAAAAAAACCTCGCTTATATTTTCTGAGTTAGACCTTAAAAGATTTGATAAAATTAATGATTTTGCAGCTATAGTCCAGAGTTTAAGAGAAAATTTCAGAGAAAGATTTAAAGATTTCAATATTATATCGCGTACAACAGAAATACGTGATTTTCCATTTACAGTTGAGCTTACCGATCTGGACACGTCATTATGTGAAAAGCTTGTTAAATTATGGGATGACGTTAGTGTTCCTTTGGAAACTGGACACAATTTTTGAGTAGCCATTAATGGCGAAAAATATCCGAACCTCAAATCAGAAATTTACAAGCTCTACTCAATGTTTAGTACGACATATAACTGCGAGGTGGCTTTTTCTAGTCTTAAGATAATTCAGACCAAGCTTAGAAGTCAAATAAGTGACACACATGTTACCGATCTAATGCGTATTAGGAATTCGGAGGAGCAATAGATTTGGATTTGGTATTAAAGACGACACCCCACTAAATATTTTTTTGTTATTGAAATACAATTTTTTTCTTGTTTTTAGTTGTTTATGATGCTGTTTTTTTTGTTTTTTTTATTACTACGATTTTTTTTTTTCTCTGATTATTTTTTCTTTTGTTTGGCCCAAAACATTTTTCGTTATCTGGATTCATTTCTTTCAGTGCAAAGCAAGAAACGTTATGCTTTCGTGTTGCTTTGTGTCTCTTAAGAGACAATTGTCTGCGCACACAAACGCACTAAAAACATGTGAGTGTCTGCGTGCCGACCCCTGCTTTAGATCTTTCTATACCGAACTCATCACAAGCATTTTCCAATAATGAGCAAATATATCCAGCTGTACGTTTTTGAATTAAATATGAAAAATATTCTTTAAAATTAAAATGTATGGAAGAATATATATGGTATATTAAATGTTAATAATTAATTAAAAAATAATAATAATAATAAAAATAATTAATAGTTGTAACGAACCGTTTTTTTGTCCGCTTGAGGTAGCTGGGCTTTCTCAGCGATCTATGGGATCAGTGCAACGAATTTATATGTTTTGCCCCAACGACAAGTAATAATACGGGTTTGTTTTTGTATGTGCGGTGTGTTGGTATCTGAGGCTAGGTCTTAGCGCTAGGGCTTACAGCTACGGGTGTTGGGTTTCCCAGCCCGACATTTACTAGACATAAATTAAGTCATAGTCAGTGGTGCAGCAGTCTTTCTTTCATTATCGCTCTCTCGGATCATCGTTCGCTTGCTTACATTAGGGCACGGGCAATTCGGCCCGCCTGCCCTTAATTAGTCTGAATCTACCACTCATATAGTCGGCATCTATCACTTACATAGTCGGCATCTATCACTTACTGTCTGCACCTAGCACTCATGCTGTCTTGAGCTGATCTTCGTGGCCATCAGACCGTCTTTCGTCGTTATTAAATCGCATCGATCGTTCACCCACATACATATATATACATACGCAATACGTCGGTCTACATATAGTCTGGAGCTGATCGTATCGTATCATATCATATTCGCTGCATCGATCTTTAATCGGTCTCTCATACATAATTCGCCTAAATACACATCCATATGTACATACGCATTCGCCGGTCTACATACGTATATACCAATAAACTGTACCTATTACTAATTTAACCAATCGAACTTTCATTTAGATAACACATCGCAACAGCTAGTGAAAAAGCTCATTAGCTCAACATTTGGTGACCCCGACGTGATTTGTGCAGTAATGAATATCAGTGCAATCAGAAACTACAATAAAACATTAAAAATTATAAACTAATAGCTAATTCCACCCGAGTCATCGGCTACATAAGTGAATCCACACATGCATATAAGCACCGGCCGCCCTTGCATATAACTGTTGGCGTACGGTTGTCATTTCTTATCGTCTATTACGCGCGGTACTCTTTGCGTTCATCTTGCACATAGCTTTGCTTGCGGTTCTTGGACGTTGCGTTCTATAGCGTTCGCCACTCTTTGCGTTCGTCTTCCCGCTAGAGCCGTTTATTACGCGGGCTACTCTTTTCGGTCGTCTTCCCGCTACAGAAGTTTATTTCGCGTGGTACTCTTTGCATTCGTCTTCCCGCTACAAACGTTTTGCTAATATTGTCGTTGCCATGGAAGTGAATTCTGGAAATGACATTGGAGTGACCGCTGCTAAAAACAGGGTGACTTTCCTGAAATTGAAAGTAGCTTATATATTTGAACGCTTAAAACGTTTGAATGCTGCTTGGGAGAGTGAGCTGTTGCTTAGTGATTACTTTATGCTCGTTGTAAAGTTAGAAGTGATCGAGAGACTACAGCGCACCTTTGAAACCCTGCATAATGAGCTCCAGGAATATGCCGGTCCCTAGTCCAAGCCATATGCAACTACCAAGGGTATCGGCAGTGGACAGCAATCTCCAATTCAATCGATGGAGGAACTCAACTCAAGAAGTCATGTGCATACGCAAGAAGAATAGTTCGTCGGATTCAACCGAGCCTGCCTCATGCTTATCTGAGAGGCCAATTCGGCAGTTGGCAAGAGATGAGCAGGCAGCGCAGCCTTTTGATGCCGAAATCCAATCCAATCCGAAATGCATAGATGTCTCGGAATCTCGCTTTCTCTCTCAGGAGGAGTCTAATACGGTTTTGGAGAAACAATCTGGACCTTCACCAAGAAATTGCTTCCAATTGGGTGTTTCTGAGGTGCCTGCTGTGCTTGATGGAGCTCCGCCAGACTTCCAGGAATCACCATCGAAGGTAGACATTAGTAGTGATGTCTCCTCGCCATTCGAACCATCTCCAGAACCAGCCACTGAATCTCATTGGAAGTTAGACATTAGCACTGATGTCTCCTCACCATTCGAACTATCTCCAGAACCGGCTACTGATCAACATATGTTCGTATTTCCGAGCCATCCATCGTCGCGTCTCTGCAGACGCTTAGTTTCTGACTTATCAACCAACGAGCAGCCTTACGTCAAGGTTAGCGTTCTGCATCCGGCTGATAGTTCTTCACATGGGACTCTTCCGGCTGATCTGAACAAACCGACACGCTTGGCTCATGGACTTCAATCTTCGTCAAACTTTGCTGGCTGTCATCAAATCATCCCACCCAGGAAGCATCCAGTTCAGCTCATAACCAAATCTACTTTGGTCAACCCTAATAATCTGAATCTTCACGCTGGAAATAAGGCTTTTCTAGGTTTATCCCAATATTGGTATATTGGGGGGAGTGGAGCTGCAATCAAGACGTACAACTTCTACAGGACCACTGACCACTCAGTTCGTCAATTGAATGATCTGAGGAAACGTTTAGGCCACATTTTGGCCCTGACTAATTGTATATTTTTAGCTGCAATTACAGAGAGCCCTGCCTATCTGGATGTGCCCATTCGAGCTCGATTGAATGTCAACCGCCTCTCGCAGTGTGCAGAGCCTAACGTTACCAAGCTGAATACCGATCGGTTAGATCTCAGGCAATGCGTTACCTACTTGCAGCAGATCTTCTGGTCACGATGGAAGGAAGACAACATTTCATCGCTGATGCTGCTCTCAAAGCGTACTCCTCACCTTGGTTTAGCCGTCGATGCATTGGCCAAGTCGAAATTCGATCTTCAGCGTATATGCAAGGTGAACTTGCATTGGGATGACAGCCTTACTGCGGCGCTGGACTCTGCACGGAATCTCGTTTACGCTTCGTTGCTTATGTATTCCTTACTAGTACTCGTTCTCGAAACTGATTGGGAAGGTCACAGATTTTGCTGCGACGGCATCGAGGCTTGTTGTGCTGATAACCCAGTTATATCAGACGGTCAGCGTTCAGCCTACCAAACAACGCGACGGGCTCTCCCGAGTGGACCGAACGAGTGCCCTATATCCGCCTGTAAACTTGCATCTGGACCTGCGCTGGACTTCGCTGATAGCAGTCCTACACTCATCGTTCCTAGAAGCCATCTAGTCAACATTATCCCCAAATTTCGAGAGCTGTTGGAGCTAAGTCCATCCAAATGCTGCCCAATTGAGTGGAAAGGTTCTTCAGTGAAGATGGCCAACATCTTCTATTGCACTAGGAACTACTCCGGAACATTTGGAATGAACGAGCTGAGGACGCTTTTGGGCCAGATCGTGGCCATCGCTAATGCAAATCTTTTATTCTCGATTTCAGAGTGCCAAGTCGAGCCAAATGACATATCGCCACCGCATTGTTTGAATGGCAGTCTGCCTGCTTCGTCCTCTCAATCACTCGTACCAAGGCTAAACATCAATCATCTGGATTCGGCGATGCCTGGCCTTCTAGCAAGCTGCTGCTAAACCCTTTTCGAGTCTGTTGAAAGTCAGCCTTTCAACGGGGGGAGTATGTTGGGTTTCCCAGCCCGACATTTACTAGACATAAATTAAGTCATAGTCAGTGGTGCAGCAGTAAATTCGGCCCGCCTGCCCTTAATTAGTCTGAATCTACCACTCATATAGTCGGCATCTATCACTTACATAGTCGGCATCTATCACTTACTGTCTGCACCTAGCACTCATGCTGTCTTGAGCTGATCTTCGTGGCCATCAGACCGTCTTTCGTCGTTATTAAATCGCATCGATCGTTCACCCACATACATATATATACATACGCAATACGTCGGTCTACATATAGTCTGGAGCTGATCGTATCGTATCATACCATATTCGCTGCATCGATCTTTAATCGGTCTCTCATACATAATTCGCCTAAATACACATCCATATGTACATACGCATTCGCCGGTCTACATACGTATATACCAATAAACTGTACCTATTACTAATTTAACCAATCGAACTTTCATTTAGATAACACATCGCAACAGCTAGTGAAAAAGCTCATTAGCTCAACAACGGGTAAAATCAATTTTTTATATGATATTCGGGATTCCGTCAACCGTACGGCTACCTCCAGATATAACAGCGTCGGTACTATCGCTTAGGGGACAATAATTTCGGCAGGCGCTTTGATCTGCCACTCTAAACTCGAACTCAACGGTTCGCCCTTCTCTATTGTTTATTGTTTATTGTTGTTTAAAGTTTATAAATGTACAGTTAAACCAAAGACAATATAAACACTAAGATGTGCCGCGCCATACAAAATTTTGAGCACAATTCCCGACTGGCTGGAACTTTCAAATGTTCCAGCGAGAATTAGAGAGAGACAGATAGACGGAGAGACAGAGAGCGCTTTAGTTTCACACGTTCTGTACGTGAGGCTGAGCTTTAACTGTATGTGTGCATATATTGTATGGCTGCTTGTTTGTATTGGTTGTTGACGACGCCGCTGTCGAAGAAAATACCCATTACTTTAGAATTGAATGGAGATTATGATTTTCCGATGACGCATGCCCAAAATATAAAAAATTGTATATTTTGTATATCCTTTATATGCTAATTTTGTTTAATGTACTATAAACGAATATAATGAACGAATGTAAATATATACAAACGCAAAATTTATATCAGATATATCATCAAATTATATTAATTGTCTATAGGGTATTAGTTCGTCGCGTCAATAAGCAACACTCAGCAAATAAATTTGTGTCTCAAGAAATCTTCTCAAAAGTATTTTGCTGGCAATTTCGGCAGCTCCCCAGTGGACCAAAAGACGATAGTAAAACGGAACTATCATAAAATGTTCGTAAACGGACGGAAAAGAGCATTTTGCGGACAAAAAACTCGCGACGATGAAAGTCTCGCAAAAGTATCGCAAACGGACTTAAAAATGAGTGAAAACTGGACAAAAAGGGTAATAAATAAAAAGAAGCAAATTAGTAACGGGTAAAATAGGTAGCTTCGGTTTGAGTCTCGCAAAATGTTCGCTGACGGACTCAGAAAAGAGCATTTTGCAGACAAAAAACACGCGACGACCAAAGTATTGCAAACGGACTTACAAACGGACATAATGTGCAAGAAAGAGCGGATCTCGAAATGAACTTGAACGAACATGTCAACAAGCGTCCCGCCGCGACGCCGACGTTTTTTTGTGTTGCACTGCCGTTTTCGTGATTGAAAACCGCAGCGGACGGACGTGCCTAAGTGAATATTGCAAAATAATTGGTTTTAGTGGCGTTTAATACATAAAATCGGTAAGTAAATAATATTATATTGTCAAGTTTAGTGGAGGGCACAAAATATGAGCTTAGGAGTAGTATTAAAACCGAAAAAAATAACAATTTACACACGCTGAGTACATATTTTTTTTCTAGCCCTCTTCTTACTCTCCGCGCCTCTTCTGTGGACGAAAAAAATAATTTTCGCTGGAATTGAGTTTGCGCAGCCGTTTTTTTATATAAAGGGGAGTATAACTAACATTTGAAATGTCATTTAAACGTAAAAGCAGGAGGTATACATATATGCGAAGCGAAGCATATAAATACTGCCAGTACTGCCAATATTAATATTATTGAAGAAAATGTAGCAGACTTAAGTTTTCCAAAGCCTTTTAGTGATTTGTCTGATTGTTCAAATGTGATAGCTGAGAATTCCGAAAGAACAAGTTTTAATGTGCGCCTAGGGCAATGGATGTCCGAAAACAATATTAGAAAAAGACCAGCTAATGATTTGCTCCAGCTTTTGTCCGAAAAAATTCCAGGGTTGCCACGTGATGTCCGAACTTTAAAATGCACGCCACGGGAGGTTATTAAAAGGAATGTCGCTCCAGGAAGCTATGTGCACTACGGCGTAAAAGACGCGCTAACAGATTTTCTAGGCAATTTTTCACTTAAATCAGATAACTTAAGCCTTAATATTAATATAGACGGACTTCCACTTTTTAAGAGTTCACTCAAACAAGCCTGGCCAATTTTATTTAATGTCAACGGCACAAAGCCAATACTTGTAGCAGGAATATTTGTGGGAAAATCCAAGCCCACTGATCCCAATATTTATTTAGAAGAATTTGTAAGCGAGTTATTAGAATTGATTGAGGATGGCATAATATTCGAAGGTAGCAAGTTCTATATTAGCATTAGATCCATAGTTTGCGATGCACCAGCACGTGCATATATTTTGGGGGGTTAAACATCACTCAGGATTTTTTTCGTGCAACAAATGCACTCAAAAGGGCGAAAGTTTTCAAAGGAGAATAGTTTTTAAAATGTCAGAGAACCTCCCCCGAACAGATGATAGTTTTAGAAATCGCTTACAGCCAGAGCATCACAACTTACAGGAGAAATTAGTTTTAGAAAACTTGCCAATAGATATGGTCAAACAGTTTCCATTTGATTATATGCATGTAGTTTGCCTTGGCATTATGAAAACATTGCTCATCGCTTTAGTAAGGGTTAAAGGTCACCAATTTTCTTTGGATCGGCATACAATTAGCTTAATAAGTTCCAAATTGATATCGTTTCGGAAGTTTATACCTAGGGAATTTAATAGAAAGCCGAGATCTCTTGATGATCTTGAAAGATTTGAGGCGACAGAATTCCGAACATTTTTGTTGTATACTGGACCCATTGTTTTGAAAAACTCTCTAGACACAGCCCGTTACCATCACTAATTATTACTCAGCCTAGGAGTCCGACTTCTTCTTCATAAAGAGTATTGCATCACCAAAAATGCTCTTGCCTCTAGTTTACTTAATGATTTTGTTAAACAGCTTCCCTCATTATATATTTTTTCTATGCTTACATTTAATTTTCATTGCCTAACACATTTAAGCGAACAGTCCCTTGCCTTTGGCTCGTTAGATACAATAAGTTCTTTTCCATTTGAAAATTTTCTAGGACAGTTAAAAAATATGGTAAAAAATTCAGATTTTGTAATAGAGCAGTTATATAATCGTATTGTAGAGCGTAGTGTTTTGAAAGTTGTCTCTAAGAATAGAACATTAGATTTGAAGAACGTCAAGAATAGAATTTCCTTCAATGATTTATTTTTTGATTTGAAAGAATCAAATAGATTTTACTTTATTAAAGATAGGACTTCATACAAAATATATAAAATTTTTGATATTAAAAATAATACTTTGCATAGCCGATTAGTTGTTGATCTTGAACCCTTTTTTATATTCCCAATAGATTCAACCCTTGTCGGCATATTTTCTTCAAGGAATATTAATTGTGACTGTAATGTAGTACAGCATAAAATAGATACCATTTCAGGAAAAATCGTTCATATAATTGATACTGATATGCACATTTACTTTCCATTAATTCACTAATTCCAGAAAAACGATGAATAACGTTAACTACACACAGCTGTTTAACATGGCCAAATAAATATTTAACAAATTTTTATAATTACAGCTACCTCAAATAATAATAGACTAGATAAAATAGAATGTAAATTAGATAGAATCGAAAATAAGCTAGATTTAATTTTAAAGAAAATGGACCGGGACACTGCAGAAATGGTAGCTTTGCGCTCGGAAGTCGCCAACATAAAGGCCAAGGTTTGTGGAGAGATCCGCAAACCGAAAGAAGTGATGCCGATGGAACCGATGAAAACAATTGACGATCTGGACCGGTTCGAGCAAAGTTTGCAGGAGGACAGAGTCTTCAAAAGTTTAGTAAGTATGAAACTTGTGAGTTAAGTTTGACTAATATATTCTATATTATATTTTAATATTATATTCTTTACAGATCTCAGAGCTAACTACATATGTGTGGAGAGAAATCCTTTGAAAAATGGATTCGGACCTCTTGGCGCTCCATTTTAAATGACGAGGTGGCGCGACAGTGCTCTTGGCGTGGCACAGATGCCAAAAAATGTGTTAGGGGCTTGCGGGTTACCCTAGCAATCCGTAGTAAGTATTATTTTAAAATTAATATGTATATTGTTATATACTAAACATCGATTATTTTTTACAGCGGGATTTAAAGAACGATTTTCCTTGGAAGACGCAGATTTCGATAGGGTGACACAAAAGTTCTTCCAGTACGCCCAAGATCGGGTCCAAAAAAACCAAAAAAAAATGAAACTTAGCATTTAATTTTCATTTGTTTTTTATTTTACTTTTTAATGTTTTTCCATAATATAAATAATAAAAACAACAAAAACAAAAAACATTTTTCGGTTCGCAAAAGATATTAGAAAAGGCTCGCAAAAGATATTAGAAAAGGCTCGCAAAAGATATTAAAAAAGGCTCGCAAAAGATATTAGAAAAAGCTCGCAAAAGATATTAAAAACGGCTCGCAAAAGATATTAAAAAAGGCTCGCAAAAGATATTAGAAAAGGCTCGCAAAAGATATTAAAAACGGCTCGCAAAAGATATTAAAAAAGGCTCGCAAAAGATATTAAAAAAGGCCCGCAAACGATCCGTTTTCGAGCTATCGAAAACGAAACTTTCACTGCCACAAACTGAGCGACCAGTGATTCATTTTCGTATCACTTTCGGATACAAAAACGATAGTTTTACACGGTTGAGTTCCGCTTAACTCTCGTTTGCGATATCATTTACGAGCATTTGGTCCACTGGGTCAGCACGCGTACACACACACATACGTACTTACGTTCCGTGTGTACTTATACAAGCAAGCTCATTCTATTTTCAGATTTGCGAGCGCACTGGAGTTCGTGCGAGCGAGATAGCTCTCTTCTTAAAAACAACCCTGCCTACACAACAGAATTGTATGAGCGCTGGACATCTTAGTGTTTATATTAGGATTGTTAATTTCTGAAAAAATATCGTATTTCGATATATCAAAGTTTCTAAATTTGTATATCGCCGTATCGAATATATCAAATTAAAAATATCATTATATCGATATATCGAAAAAAATTCAAATTTTTTTCAGTTTATTCATTTTATTCATTTTTCAATTTAAATTCCATTATTGTTTCGTCTTTTAAAAGACTCGTTGTTTTACATTTTCATGCAGCAGCTTGCATTTGTTCTCCACAACTAGTTTCATTGCAGATGCCACGCGTTCTGAAGCTGCAGAGCTGGCTGGGGGTGTTAGATATTTTAGGGCCATCTTTCTGGTCTGATGAGCGCGTGAGGTGGCTCAAAGGGGGCCTAGCTGAGGCCACCGGACGGGTCGCAGGTTGCGGATAGCGAAAGGCCTACCCCTAAAAAAGGTAGGTCAGCTGTGAATAATCGGTTCTCTTTAGGGAGATCACCGAAAATAAGCAGTCCCGGACAGCCAGCGGGTGTTCGCGAAGCAGCAACACTGACGATGCGCTTGTGGTGCCGCCCCGTATAAGTAGCTCACACACTCCCACTCCCCCCACACACTACCTACCCACATCCCATCCCCCACACTCACCTCACACCGGGCTGGGCTAAGGTGTCATTAGACCCGTGCCGAAAATCAGCCTGACTGGGGGCCCGGTTCAAAAACTAGCCCAGTCTCGAACGGAGAGCTCAGGGACTTGGCAGCCCCCTGTTCTAATGATGCCTTACCCGGGAACACGTGGATCTCTGCCCGGGTCGACCGTTCCCTTTCTTTGCATCTCGTGGGATGTAAATATGAATAACAACAAAAATAACCAACATAAAAAAACCCAAAAAATCAAATCCGAGTCTGGCACTCCCCAAATGTCAAATGGGAGCAATCCCCTACATGGGAAGGCATCGGCCCTAAGGCCTGGCCCGACCAGCTCAACAGCAGGACAGACCTGTAAGGCGGAAAGCGCTGGGGTGAATCCGAGTGGGTCCCATCCCGAATCTGGGGTGGGGGGCGGACCAGCTCCCAACACCGACACCTTGGAGAGGAAGCTAAGCAACATTGCGGCTGCCCGACCTTCTGGTAAGGTGGAGGGAGATGATCTGCCTTCGACCAGCGCTCAAGCCAAAAAGCATACTTATGCCGAAAGGAGGAGTGCAGGGCATATACTCCGTCGGCAAAATGCCAGCACTGAAGTCAGTCCATCAGCGGACTAGCTTAAGAAGGTGGAGTGGGCTACATCGGTGCTCCCACACTTCGCAATGGTCTCTCAACCAAAGAGACAACGGTCGCAGGAGACACCCGGTCCGGCCGCGAAAAGGTCGGGGGTGATGCCTAATATCTCCTTCGCGCAGATTGCCAAGGAGAGGACTCTAATTGGCGTCCTCGATAAAGGCAGAGCGGAGGGCAAGATTCCAAGGAGGCAATGGAAGTGGGTGGAAGCGGCATTGGCCGACCGCTGCTTCGAGCTCCTCGACGAAGATCCAGGGCCACCTCCAGTCTGCAAAGACATGGGGTGGTTCCAGGATAACATCAAAGTAGTAGCCTGCGAAGACGAGCGCTCCGTAAAGCTGTACAAAGCAGCAGTGGCGCAGATCGGAGGGGTCTACGCTTGGGCGAAGCAAGTCACGGTAGACTGGAGCGAAGTGCCCAGCAGACCGAGGGCCAGAATATGGGTGCCGGCTACTTTTAAGGAGCCTGAGTGCATCCTTAAGATGTTGCAGAGGTGTAACCCAACACTACCAACTCAAGACTGGAAGGTAGTCAAGGTCGAGGAGACAAAGGGGCCGACGAACCAGGCCGTCATCATCCTCAATAAAGAGTCGCTGGCCCCCATAGAGGCAGCAAAAGGAGAGCTGAATTTTGGCTTCAGCTCGGTCACCATAAAGGTGTACAAGTCGGACGCTGCCTCGGCCGAGGCTCGTCCTGTCGACAACCCAGTCGTGCAGGATGTTGCCTCGGAGATCGAGGCACCCGACAACGAGCTGGAGCCGACAAAAGAAGGCTACTCCTCTGACGCAGAGCTGATGCGCGATTTTGAGGCGATGTGTCGAGACGATATATCCGACGACTCAGACGCCGACACTACAGTGGTGGAGATCCTTGAAGATGTCTCTGAGACTCCTTCAAATAAATCTCCACCACTTTAAAGCAGCATCTGCTGCACTCATACTCCGCTTGGATGCAAACGGAGCCGACGTGGTCCTAATCCAGGAGCCTTGGATAGTCGGAGCCAAGGTCTGTGGGTTAGCGACGAGGGAGTACAAGCTCATTGTACCCCAAACCGAAGGTAAAACTCGTACCTGCATTTCTGCAAGAAAGCACCTAAATATCTTTCTGCTCCATAACTTTAGCGATGGCGACAACACAACAGTAAGCCTAGAGCTAAAGCGGACACATCTGAGGCTGATGTCGTCCTATATGGCCCATGAGGAAAGCGATCCTCCCAACGACCTCGTCTGCAAGCTCGCCAGCGACAGCGAGAGGTCCAACACAAGCCTACTAATAGGCTGCGATGCCAATGCTCATCACAATCAATGGGGGAGCACGGACACAAATGTAAGGGGTGAGTCACTTTTTAGTTTTATCCTAAACTCTAACTTAACTATATGCAACCGGGGTAACGACCCCACTTTTATTATAAAAAACCGACAGGAGGTTATTGACCTCACTCTAGTGTCTCACAATCTGTCAGACAAAGTGAAAAGATGGAGAGTCCTAGAGGACCACTCCTTCTCCGACCACAGGTACATCGAAACGATTTTATCCCTCGAGAGCCCCAAACCCACCGACTACACTATCCCCAGGAAAACCAACTGGGTTAAATAAATCTCGGTATTGGAGGAACTACTCCCCAACAAGGCACCAATGAGCGCAGACACTCAAGACGATTTAGATCGTATAGTGAACAGGTTCACGGAAGCATGCAATAAGGCCTTCACGGCCGCTTGCCTGCCACACAAGACAAGGGGTAAAAAGAAACCCCCCTGGTGGTCGAAACAAATCGACATCCTACGTAAGAGCTGTAGGACTCTCTTCAACAGAGCCAAAAGCGCTAACGAGAAGAAATATTGGGCAGACTACAAAGTCAGTTTCGCCCAATACAAAAAAGAAACACGAAGAGCAAAAAGGGCCTCTTGGCAAAAATTCTGCTCAGAAATAGAGGAGACGTCAGAAGCCGCAAGGCTGCGCAAGCTCCTCTCAAAAACCACCCCCTCGGTAGGGTATCTTAAAAGGAACAACGGAACGTGGACCAACTCCAGTGAGGAGTCGCTCCACGTACTGCTTGAAACCCACTTCCCTGGGTGCACAACCATCAAGCCGGCGCAAACCCACAGGGTAGGCCAAACATCCACGATGGACCATATTTTTACCAAACGGAACATAAGCTGGGCGGTAAACAGCTTTAATCCGTTCAAATCGCCAGGTCCGGACCAGGTTATTCCGGCTCAACTGCAAAAGGCCGGAGACTCAGCTATCAACTGGCTACAATGTATCTTCAGGAAGGTACTAGTTGAGGGGACCATACCACAAGAATGGCTCAAGGCGAAAAAAGTCTTTATCCCCAAAGCGGGAAAGGCCTCGCACTCGACTCCAAAGGACTTAAGACCAATCAGCCTATCGTCCTTTCTTCTCAAAACTTTCAAGAGACTTGTCGGACTACTTCTGAGGACAATTATTAGTCCTCAAATGTTGTCAGGAGCACAACATGCCTACCGGAAAGGAAGATCCACGGAAACGGCACTCCACGAAGTAGTCTCAGTTATAGAGAAATCCCTACACCTCAAGGAATGCTCTCTTATAGCCTTCCTCGATATCGAGGGAGCCTTTAACAACGTCGTCCCAGGTGCCATTACGGAAGCACTGACTGACCTGGGTGTGAACGGTCACTTGGTGATGCTCATCGATCAATTGCTCACATGCAGGACGGTGACATCATCGATGGGATCGTCCACGCAATCTAGGTATGTCAACAGAGGCACTCCGCAAGGTGGTGTCCTGTCTCCCCTTCTATGGAACATAGCAGTCAATAAGATTCTATGTGATCTGGAGGGGGGGGGGGGGGGCTGTAAAGTAGTGGCATACGTTGACGTTGCAATTAGTTTCTCGGGGAAATACCTTCAAACACTCTGTGACCTTATGAGCACAAAGCTCGCGAGACTGTCAGAATGGACAAAATCGCGAGGATTGGGAATAAATCCCACAAAAATGGAACTCGTGCTATTCACACGCAAGTACAAGGTTCCGCCCCATAACCCTCCTATACTAAATGAATGTAGGCACTCCTTCAGCGACAGCGCTTTGGTGGCCGGCCCTATCAAAAGGATCGACAACCAAACAACTGGGCAAGGTTCAGCGAACCGCAGCTTTATGCATTAGTGGAGCATTACGCACCACCACGAACGATGCACTAAACGCCATCCTAAGTCTCCAGAGCCTCGAGCTTGCGGGAAAGGAGAGGGCAGAAATTGCAGCGATACGTCTGAGAGACTCCGGACAATGGACGTCACATCTCAGGGGTTACTCATCGATACTTATCAGCAGTACCGTCCCTACGAAGACGGACTACTGCGTCCCAAGGGAACACACTGTTACCCCCTTCAATGTAATCATCCCTAGCAGAGACGTGTGGCTTGAGGGACCACCAGGCCAAGACATGGCCATAAACATCTTTACAGATGGCTCGAAGCTGGATAACAAAGTTGGAGGAGGGATTTACTCCGAACAGCTCGAAATCAGGCACTCCTTTAGGCTCCCAGATCACTGCAGTGTGTTCCAAGCGGAAGTCATTGCGATCATGGAAGCACTGAAGCTCCTTCAAATAGCCACAACGGTTTCACTGACAACAAAAACTGTAAACATTTACAGCGACAGCCAAGTTGCGATCAAATCACTTCACGCGATTTCTTCGAACTCGGCCACAGTGGCAAATTGCCGCAAATCTCTTCACGAGATGGTCCAACAATTTGCCATCAGCCTTATTTGGGTCCCGGGTCACCGGGATATTGAAGGCAACTGCAAGGCAGACGAGCTGGCCAGATCTGGTACCACAATACCCCTTCTCCAAGATAAGGAAGATATTTGCATGCCTATGGCCACCTGTAGGCTTATCATAAAAGAGCTATATAAGCGACGAGCAGACAATGCGTGGCGGTCAGCACCACTATGTCGCATAACCCGGCAAACATGGCCGACCATTGACAGGAAACGCACACTAGAGCTATGTAGGCTCGGCAGGAAAAGGTGCAGCGTTGTCATCCGCTCCCTCACGGGGCACTGGCTGATAGGCTCCCACGCCAACAGGCTGGGAGCCCCATACAATGATTTCTGCCGAAGCTGTAGAGATGAGGAGGAGGAGGAAACGGTAGAACACCTGTTCTGCTCCTGTCCAGCTCTCAGCAGGAGAAGGCTACAATACCTGGGCATGCCCTATGTCTCAGACATTTCAGAAATGTCCAAAATCTGTCCCAGAAAGATTGCAAACTTCATAAGAGCGTCAGGATGGGATAACTGCTGATATGTTCAGGTCTCATGAGATGGATAAGGGGAACACCTCCCGCGGCATCACAACGGGCCGAAACCGGCCCAAGTGTGACGGGCAGCTTGACAGCCGCCTTAACCTAACCTAACCTAACCTAGGACCAGCTTCGAAATATTTGGAAACTCATCTTGTTTAGATATCCAGTAGGCAATTGGGTCGGCATTTTTCGGTAAGCATTCATGCTCAAGGTAAGCTTTTGTTTCCTTCTTGACGTCTATTTCTGGCTCCACCACATATGTGCTCTCGATAATTTGGTTATGAACATTCCACAAATTCCCGCTTATAGACTTTGGATCTTCCGTATTGATAACCTAAAAAAGTAATGGATTATTTGACAAGATATTTATAAAATGTAGATTAACAAACCTTGCAACTGAACTCCCTGTTCTTACTGTTCAAACGAGCTTCCTGTATAATATTTTCCACAGCTTTGGCAACGGAAAGGGCAGATTGAAAATGCATCTTTTTGAATCGGGGGTCAAGTAGTGTTGATTTTGAAAGGATAGGATGGTTTGCCAAGGGAAGCAGTTGTTTCTTGACGCCCTCATCAAGGAGGTCACGTGTTGACATCGCACATTCTGTGGTCGTTGTTGCACTTTTTAATTGATTTGCCAGCAGGTTGGTTATTGGTATAACCATACTAAAAGTGACATACGGTTCGCCGCTTATGTTTTCCGTGGCCTCTTTGAATGGCTTGAGTAGCAATACAAGCTCGCTTATCGCCTTCAGATCGTAGTGGCTTCTCATTTCTGGCACGTTCTTTTGTTTTTCAGTTCGCTCTCTGATAGAGGATAGCTTATGGAAAGCTTCCAGCATATCCAGACACGAATTCTATGTCTATGTCCTGTATCAATGTACACACGGAACCTTCTGCGATGCCTGCTGAAACTTGTGCTTCTCTTAAGTCATCCGTGGCATTAACGCAGTGCTTAAAATAGCGCACTATTTTCTTAACATGCGTGACTATTTTGTCATTGCCTTTAACAATTGTTAAGGCATCCTGCACGACCAAATTGATGGTGTGTGCCATGCAAGGAAAGCGTTTACTTACTCCTAATAAGTTACGTACAGCGGCCACTACATTGGCACCATTATCGACAGTGATGGAAATTGCTTTCTCAACAGAATTGCCAAAATCTGCTAGCACTTCTTTTATTGTTTGGCCAATATACTCTGCTGTGTGTGCCTGTAAAAAATTAAAAGTTTTGTTGCAGCCTATAATTCAAATATATATGTATGCACATACATACATATCTAAAGATATCTAAAGATATGTATGTAAGTTTGGATGGTAGAGTAGATGAAATGTTACATACCTCCTGCAGTCGAACGGCAGTTAAACAAATACTGTCTTAGGTATTATTGTTTATGAAATGTGCCGTCAACGTGAGAAAAGCTCTATTTGAGCTAGTCACCGTTACGACGTCACAGGTGAAAGCCATGTGCTCAATATGTTTGAACATTTTTGTTACATTTTCTTTGGTTTCGGCGTAGATTTGTTTAATTGACTACGCAATCTAAAGTAAAATTTCAGATAAATATCTACATCATGCTGTTTATGCACGAAACTTACTTTAAAACGAGAAGGCATTTTATACTTGGGGCAGACCCCTTGCATTAGTGTTTGCAAGCCCTCTTTTTCGACGCAACGAACAGCCAAATTGTCTTTGCAGATCATGAATGCGATTTTCTGCGTTATTTTCCGGTGTTTAATTATACCTTCTATTCAAAAGAATACAGTTAAAACCGCATGGTTCCATATTTTTTTTTTTTATAACTTCAAATTGTTTTGCATTACTCCAAATTGATTGCAAATCCATCGTGCAACGACAAACCTACGCCGGACTCAAAATCATCGGACTGAACATCAGCTGCCCGTTAAAAACACACATTATGATCAATATAAAAACATTATTGAATTCTGCATATGCATACGCGTGTGCAAATACCTTGTCATTCACATTATTGGCGCCAGAAGTTTGTGCAATAATGTTGTGTTCGACGTATTGCCACTGGTCTTTACAATTTTACCACAAAGATTACAAGATACGGAGTTTTGATCAATTTTACCATAAAAGTTTTTTAGATTCTCCATCTCCATGCGAACAGTGTTAAGCAACGGTACGTGGTGGTCGATATTTCCCAAAAATATCGATTTTTGATATAATCGTCGACGAAAATATCGCAACGATATTATCGTTTCAAAAGTAAAAAATATCGCCCACATCGATATATCGATATAATATCAACAATCCTAGTTTATATTGTCTTTGGTTAAACGGTAAGGAGAAAATGACATGCATCTAATGAATTGAATGGACTAAGGCAAATACTCTGACACGGTGGGGCTGATTATTGACTCAGTAGTCGATAAGGTCCCACCATAAGAAGGAAGATGGATCGAAGGGTCCCAATTAAGTCTGCGGAAAGCAAAGATGAGGAATTGTTTTTTTTACTGATTCAAGCATTTCCTCAAATTTTTGGTAGTGAGGAGACCAGACACAAGAACCATATTCCAAGATAGGCCGGACCAGAGAAACGTACAGAAGTTTTGGGGGTAGCGACATATCTCCGCGCGAAATTATGTCGTTTTGAAGCGCCATACCTCCGCGCGGAGATATGTCGTTGGTAAACGGCGGATATATGTCGTTTCAAAACGTCATATCTCCGCGCGGACATATGTCGTTTTGAGACACGGCGGAGATATGTCGTTTTAAAAAGTCACATCTCCGCGCGGAGATATTCGTTTCAAAACGACTGAAGTCCGCCAGAAACAATTTAACAAATTTCGAAAGTAAAATACACTTTTGTTACAGAATTTCTTTTGTACCATAATTTTATTGAAATTAAAAAATGAAGTAATTAAGTAAAGTAAGTAAGTAAGTTAATTATAAATAAAAAACATGGCGTATTGCCTTTTCCACTTTATGGTTGCAGCTTGGACATTTTGGCTTTGTATATTCATTCTTCTCCATGTCGTTTTTTGCTAGGTTGTGGGCCACAATTTGATCCCAACATGTACCGCAAATGACAATTTATTTGGCGGAATTCCCGCATTTTCAAAATCAAATGCCTTCTCTTCTATAAGTATTTCTTTCACTTCGTCCACTTTTTCTGCACTGCACAACGCTAACTTTGCAAGGTTCGATTCCCTTTCTCTCTTTTGCAGTCTACGCAAATGCCTTTTGCTTATCATTTTATTTAAAATATTAAATATGTTTGCACGTACCTGTTTGTAAGTTTTTTTATTTTTTTTATTTATTTATTATTTCTTTTATTTCTTTCTTATTTTTCAAAAAGGCTCTTCCAGCAATTAGATCTTGCATAGAAGTGAAAAAAACGTAGAAAGAAAAACACGCGAAGTGTATTTTTTTGACTCCTTGTGTACTCCTTCTTTGTGAACTTTTTTGTCTCTTGCATTCCACGAGCTCAAGTAAAGTAGAATATCACGATTGACTTACCATTTTGGTCCATTTTGCATGACATGGCATCGGCCAAAAATCACAGAGTCCGCATTGTATTGTAACTCTTTTTCGGGGTTTCTTCATATTTCCACGAGTTTACGGTTATTTTTCGACTTCGGAAACAAAACGAAGCCAGCTTCGTATTTCGGATCTGTTTAGACTGGTCGACGTTCGCTTCCCCCGTAACTAGTCGCTGAACTAGTACATTGTAGTCGACGTAGACCTGGTCGACGTTCGCTTCCCCCGTTACTAGTTGCGTAGCTAGTTGCGCGGTAACCGAAGCGAAACTAGTTCGAGTAGCAAGAACATCATTGAAAACTTTTTTGGTGTCAAAATTGCTTTTATTTTTGCATTTCATTTTTATTTCACTAAGAGCACTGATTTTTTCCATTTCATGATTCTGCGGGCCATGCCTATGCACAACATTTTCAGGTTTTGAGTAAACTCGAGATTTGTCTGCACTTAAATAAACTCTGGCCTTACAGAATTTGACCCGGCACACATACATACATATGTATGTATGCGGATTCGCCTAAATGCAATTGTTTGTTTTTTACATAAATTTGTTGCTCGCATAATGAAAACAACAGTAACGAGCAGCCCGCTCGACTTCCTTCTCTAAATTCAAATTTAATGTTTTCGTAGTCCGTGCTGTTTGAGCAACCGAATCGCAATGAATATAGCAGACAAATTTTCGATCGCGCCTTGCACGCTTTGCGTATTGCACCGTAAAAAAATCTACCATAGGTTCTATATATGTATGTATGTATGTATGTACATGCTTAAAAAATTATATACAAATTATGATTAAGTGGTGTGCCTCGCGGCGGTGTCCCTCGTGTTGGACGGGGACAGGCGGCTGAAGCTGAGGGGCGCTGCTCTCCCGATCGCGTTGGCGGGGGGCGACGGCTGCTGCGATGGGCTGGCGTTAGTCTGCTGCAAGGTATACTAAACAAGGTAGGCTTATAGAGAGGAATAAGAAGTTGTTCAAAATGACAACAGAGAGAGAGAGAGAGAGAGACTCACAAATGCGTTGTGAGAAAGAGTCTCAAAGGAGTAATGCGTTTGCAAATAATGAGTATAACAGACAAAATTATAAATTGCAAATAATGTTTATTTTATTTCTTTTATAATACAATTTTTAACAATTTTTTTTTTTTTTTTTTTGGGAGAGAACACGGAAAAATCGTCCGCGGAGATGCTTCGCTCACAACTGCTGCAGGCAGACTGAAATTTAAGGAGTTACACAGAGAGCGAGAGAGCCGATAAGCCTACCTTGCTTAGTATACCTTGGTCTGCTGCACGCAGAGGGGTGGCGGCGGCAGTGCGGTTGTGGCTCCGTTGCAGGAGGGGTGCGTGTCGGCCGGTCGGCAACTCCGCTGCTTCTTATTAGAAGATTATGGTGGAAGGAAACTACCTTCCTTTTTGCTGGCCTTGTGGCTCGGCAAAGTAAAACAATGATATTTGAACGGCTTAAGCCGGAGTAGTATTTATTGGAGCCAAGTGCTCGGAATCAATGTTCATACAAAACTGAAAACTAATATCTACTTAGAAACATAGCCGGCGAGCCGGCCACACATATTCGAAAAGTGCTGACCATGCAACAGATCCAAAAGTCAGGCGATCGCTGGTAGCCAATGGTGTTGGGGCGCAGGCCACTTCAGCGACATTTTCTGCATCAGCACTCTGAGTGCAGAAGTTGACCCAAAAATGTTAGGATGGATCCAAACATAAAAGTGTGACCCGAGAATGTTAGGGTGGTGCCAAACAAATTAGGATGGCCCGAGAATGTTACTTGTTAACTTATATACATATTCTGTTAATTCTTGCACTTGCTTGCCCTGCTAAACGCTCTCTCAAAGCTCGCTCGGCGTTATCTATGCTCGGCGTTATCTATGTTTGCCCTATCACAGCCCGTAATATCCAATATTACTATTATTATATCCAAAATAATAAATACTACAACAGACTATAGAGGCATAAATGAAATTTAATAGACAATAGTTGAATCCTTAAAAGTCGTCCTTGAAGGACTTGTGATGTATCATATGAAAGGCATTAAATCATACATCAAGAGTATATAATCACATCGGCGAAAAGTGGTACACGGAAGCCGTAAGCTATTGTTGTTTTATTTTAAGCGAAAAAAAATAAAAATCATTGATAACACTACTCGACAGAATTCAACTTTTTTTTTCCGCTGTGGCCAAAAATGACTTTTTCTGATAGATTTGGAGATTTAAAATTTTTTAAAGAATTATGGTTTTTTTTTTATGGAGTAGTTTTTTTTAAAGAATTTTTAAAAAATTTGGTATTTTTTGTCATAGGTAGTGCTTCTATTTTTCACATAACTTAAGTTTCCTACAACTGGTTGTATTGAAAGTTTTAAAAAGCTGATAAATGCAGCTATAAATCCGACAATAAATCCCAGACACTTTGTTGCTGCAACTTAACGTCTGGAAGATATTAAGCTTCCAAATTTAAATTTTATAATTTTTTTCGGTATTTTTCCCCGAAATTTTAACTTTGAAAACTCAGGAAAAGTCGAAAAAAAATATTTAAATGCCTACATTTTTGCTTTTAGATAGACACATTAATAAGGCGTCGTTTAAGGTATCGCTAATAAAAATATAAAAATAAACGGCCAAGCTGCAGCCGTTTGACCAACACTTCATATGCCGTTTGGCACTATCCCAAATGCCATTTTACCGTTAAAAACTGTTACAAACAGAGATTTTTGGTATTTTTGTAGGAAAAAAAACGGTTAAACGTCAGCTAACGGAATTTATCGGCGAAATTCGGCATATGAAAGTTTGGTCAAACGGTTGTAACTTAGCCGTTTATCCATCGATTCTTATAAACGACGTCTAATTAATGTGTCTATCTAAAAGCAAAAATGTGGGCATTTAAATATTTTTTTTTCGACTTTTCCTGAGTTTTTAAAGTCAAAATTTCGGGAAAAAATACCGAAAAAAATTATGCAATTTGAATTTGAAAGCCTAATATCTTCAATACATCCAGTTGTAGGAAACTTAAGTTATGTGAAAAACAGAAGCACTACCTATGACAAAAAATACCAAATTTTTTAAAAATTCTTAAAAGAAAAACTAAACCTAGAAAAAAAAATTTTTTTTTACAAATTTTTAAACATCCAAATCTATCAGAAAAATTCATTTTAGGCGACAGCGGAAAAGTCGTGTCGACTAGTGGAATCCGACACTCATCATCAAATTTCGCCAGCCGTACAGTAATTGTCAAGAAAAAGGATAAAAGCAGCCGGGCTTGCGTGGACTATCGGCAGCTGAATAAGATAGTTTTGAAAGATTGCTTACCCGTTCCAATCGTTGAGGATGTGATGAAGAAACTGTAAAATGCGAAAATGTTCACCATCATGGACCTAGAAAATTGATTATTTCACGTTCCTGTGGAAAAAAGCAGCAAGAAGTATAAGTACGGCGTGCATAACGAAGGAAGGCCTTTTTTGAATTCAATCACGCGCTTTTTGGTTTTTGCAATTCGCCAGTAGCTTTCATCCGCTCTATAAGTTATGTATTTCAAAACCTCATAAATGAAAAAATTCTTGACCTGTATATGGACGATATTTTTATACACGACACAAACGCCGACGAATGCCTGGGAAAGCTGAAGAAAGTTTTTGACGCAGCAGCTGAATACGGACTAAAGATGAAGTGGAAGAAGTGCCGATTCCTGCAGTCCGTTATTACATTTTTGGTCATCAAGTTGGAGGAGGAGAAATCAAGCCTGGATTAGAGAAGACTAATGCCATCAGAAAGTTCCCGATGCCGCAAAACGTAAAGGCCGTGCAATCCTTTTTAGGATTAACTGGTTTTTTCCGTAAATTTATAAGAAACTATTCGCTAATCGCAAAACCATTGACGAATCTGCTGGGAAAAGATGTTAAATTTAAAATGGGTCTGGAGGTGCAGCAGGCGGTAGCCATCAGAGAACTGCAAGGGTGTCACTTTTTGCCACCCTACTCACACCCAATGAAATTAATGTTGCGATGCCACCCATCGCCGCATAAGCAAAGCAAGGACACACACATAGCAAAAGTTTTGTGTGTGCAGTGAGCACCGGCAATATCACGCACTCGCTCATACAATAACTGGTTTTGTTTTTGCATGCAGCCACTGGCGCTTTTCGGCAGCGGGTGCCGGTCGCACTCACACTCAAAAAGAATTTAGGATAGGAAGAAGCGCAAGTGACAAAAAGGCAATGCGCAATAAATAGATTGCTGCTGCTCCTTCGCTTTTCGGCGGCGATCGTTTTCTTCAGAAGCATAGACAGAAGCGCAAGCAACAAAAAATATACATATGTACCTACATATTCCAGTTTCTTAAACACTGCTTTTTATACCCGGTACTCGAAGAGTATAGGGGTATTTTAGATTTGTGGTGATAACGGTTGTGAGTAACGCCCAGAACGAAGCGTTTCCGACCCCATAAAGTATATATATTCCTGATCAGCATCAATAGCCGAGTCGATATAGCCATGTCTGTCTGTCCGTCTGTCCGTCTTCATTTGCGCCTAGATCTCAGAGACTATAAAAGCTAGAGCAACCAAATTTTGTATTCAGTCTTCTGTGTTATCACACTACTCCAAGTGTATTTCAAAATTTTGCCCCGCCCCCTTCCGCCCCCACAAAGAACGAAAGTCTGTGGCATACACAATTTTGAAGATACGATAAAACTAAATAAAACGCAGAATTATAGATGATGACCATTTCTATCAGAGCGTTGAATCTGGATCAGATCGCATCATTAATATAGCTACAATGAAGAAAACCATTTCGAAAGTCATCGTTCCCTCTCGCTCTCTCTCACACGCGACCCTGTCTGTTTTGCCTATTCGATCTCAAAGACTATAAGAGCTAGAGCAACCAAACTTTCTATCCAAGCTCCTGTTATATTACTTCAATACAAGTGTATTTCAAAATTTTGACACGCCCCCTTCCGCCCCACAAAAGACAAAAATCTGTGGAATCCACAATTTTTAAGATAAAAGAAAACGAAAAACGCAGAATCATGGGAAATGACCGTGTCTACCAGATTGCCGAGTCTTGATCAGATCGAACTACTTTTATAGCCATAAGGAACAAATTAAATTTCAGTCGCTACGCAACGCCTGTCAAGCGCTTCTCATTCTCTCTCACTCTCTCGCACACACTTCCACGTCTCGTATGAGTTCAACAGGTACATGTAGAAATGTAGAAGCTGATGTAAAAATTATACGTAAACAAAAATAGAAACAGATAACTTTTAATAGATAAAAATTGTAAGAAAGTTCCTGTCTAGTGGCCGGGGTACAGCCTCTCAGTCACGCCAGGATCCGGTCCACAGTGGTTGCGCCCATAGGCCAAAAATCGAAAAGTTCATCTTTACCAATTTTGACAAAATGTACAAAAATTGTCTCGTAAATGTACATACTTCTTGATGGCAATCCGGTTTTTTCTGTACATGCAACGGGACTTTCTGAAAATAGCATTGAAATCACGAACACGTGTTCATTTTCGCACAGCTGTAGCGTTTAGTATGTTTTTTACGCATCAAACTCCCGATTGAAAGTGGTCAGACGTCAGCTTAAGCGTTCCAAATTAAATTCTTTAGCATGAATTTTGAAGTTGAAGGTATTAACTTTAAATTCTAATATAAATAATTACCCAACTAATCAAATTGTTCTTGTGAAATTAATTTATTCGATTTAATCTTTTTTATGTGTTTTGTGAACGTCTTTTTTATGTTTAGGTGGAGTTTTAGTTGTGATCCCACAAAATTCCACAATTGAATTGTATGTCAATGTAATTGTCTGGCTGTTAAGGTAATAAATATGTTAAGCTTAGCTGCAGAAATTTGCAGATGTGTGTGTTAAACTAAATAAAGTGATGACGCCTTACGTTTTTGAAGGTCAGCTTTGCCCTGCAAAACATCTGTTTGGCGTATTGCGCTGTTGTTTTTTGCTCTGTCTTCGTCGTTTGTGGGTTGTGTATGACTTTGCAAAATCATTATTCTTTCATTAATTATTTATTTTTATTTGAATTCGTTTTTCATATGAATTTGATTTTGGCAGACAAGTTGTATAGGTGTGTGTTTGCACGCCAATATATCTTTGATCTTTGGTGCACGGAAAATGGAACCGATGCAGAAAAATTAAAGGCATTGATTGAAATTGTAAACAGAGAAATTGAAAAGAACGGCTACATAACCGAGCTGGATGATCTACCAAATCGTATTGCGTGCATATGTAAAAGAATTTATGTATTTTATTTTTTAGAGCTAAATCACATGATTGGTCATATGGCGACTGTATGATATAGTTGTCTGATTACAATGAAATTCGGTAGGGCTATATATAATCATACCATACACATACTATACAAGTTTGGTTCAGATAGCTCAAGGTGTTCTCGAGTTATGGAGTTTTATAAACTTTGTTATCAATTTACGAGGGCGGTAGGGGGCGTGGCAAAAATTTGAAACAAACCTCATTTGCGTGGACCATATACGGACTTTCATTCCAAATTTCACAATGATATCTCCACTAGAAGTATTTTTGGCCGCTTGCTCTATACAAGGCCGACCACTGTGCGGTCCTTACACAGAGAATTTGTATAGTGATACCCAGAGAGATGCATGGGAGCGCGGAGTGACTGAGACCCGCTCCTACCTAGCGCCTACGTGGTGACAGACGCGATCTTTGGAGAAAGGGATTTCTACGGGAAGGTGGATGACCGCTCATGGATGTCGTGCCAGCCTTAGGCTTTCCCGCGTACGACACCGTTTGCGGGATCCCCAGAGTATAGGAAATTAGTATGGGTGGAGAATACGGGGGAAGGGAAATCGAAGTCGCGTACACCGTGCCAGCCTTAGGCTTTCCCGCGTACAGTGTCGCTCCGTTCCTAGGGAAGAGGAAAGGATTCTAGTCAGATCGCAAAGCCGCCACGCCTCGCTTCAGAAAACGTTTCGGGTTTATTCTTATACTAAGGGCCCTGCCCCCTATAAACCTTATACGCCACCAGTGTTAAAAAGCAACTACATCCGCACTTTGTGCTCTTTATGTTTGGGATCATTGTCTTGATAAAATTTGAATTTTGGCTTATTGTCCTTTATTAGCTCAAATTTTTCAGCACTGGGCCCCAAATTTGTTTTTAAAATTTGGAGGTACTGTTCGGCATTCATAGTATTTTCAATAAACGCCAGATTTCCAACTCCTCGGCTAGAAATGCACCCCCAAATCATGACCGAAAGTTTTCCAAATTTGTACTGTAGTACAGCATCATTTTTGTTTCGTCACAAAATATGACGTCATTCCAAAACTCATTATACCCGGTACTCGAAGAGTTTAAGGGTATATTAGATTTGTGGGGATAACGGTTGTGTGTAACGCCCAGAAGGAAGCGTTTCCGACCCCATAAAGTATATACATATATTCTTGATCAGCATCAATAGCCGAGTCGATATAGCCATGTCTGTCTGTCCGTCCGTCCGTCTGTCCGTCTTCATTAGCGCCTATATCTCAGAGACCATTTAAGCTAGAGCAACCAAGTTTTGTATCCAGTCTCCACTGTGATCACACTACTCCAAATGTATTTCAAAATTTAACCCCGCCCCCTTCCGCAGGACGAAAGTCTGTGGCATGCACAATTTTGAAGATACAAGAAAACTAAATACGCAGAATCATAGAGAATGACCATTTCTATCAGAGTGTTGAGTCAGATCGGATCATTATTATAGCTACACTGAAGAAAACCATTTCGAAAGTCATCATTCCCTCTCGCTCTCTCTCACACGCGACCCCATCTGCTTTGCCCATTCGTATTTTTTGACGCCTAGTTCTCAGAGACTATAAGAGCAACCAAACTTTCTATCCAAGCTCCTGTGATATCGAACCAGCACAAGTGTATTTCAAAATTTTGCCACGCCCCCTTCCGCCCCCACAAAAGACGAAAATCTGTGGAATCCACAATTTTTAAGATAAATATAAACCAAAAACGCAGAATCATGGAAAATTACCATATCTACCAGATTGCCGAATATGGATCAGGTCAAATCAATATTATGGCCAGAAGAAACAAATTAAATTTCAGTGGCTACGCAACGCCTGCCAAGCGCTGACTCATTCCCTCTCTCTCTGTCGCAAACACTTGTACGTCTCAAATATGTAGTTATACATGTAGAAATGTAGAAGCAGTATACAAATCATATGCAAACAAAATTGGAAACATGTATAAATATTCCTAAAATGATTTGACTTCATTTTTTGAAATATTATTTTTTGCCCAAAATGTAATTTGTCCCTTTTGCGAACATATAATAAATTGCATAAATCGCAAGCTCATATATGTATGTACATATGTGTATACGACTGAGTACCGGGTATAAGGTAGAGCCGCGGCCTTTGCCGCGGCTCACAACGTTCCCCCTCGTTTTTTTTTTCTACCATGCATACAGCAAAAGTGAAGCGCTTCTCCACGTTGTTTGACGAAAGCAGCGGTTTCTTTCTTGCCACTCTTGAAGCAAAGACAATATAAACACTAAGATGTCCAGCGCTCATACAATTATGTGGTGTAGGGAGGGTTGTTTTTTGAAAGAGTGCTATCTCGCTCGCACGAACTCCAGTGCGCTCGCAAATCTAAAAATAGAATGAGCTTGCTTGCATAAGTACACACGGAACGTAAGTACGTATGTGTGTGTGTACGCGTGCTGAGCTGCCGAAATTGCCAGCAAAAACCTTTTGAGATGATTTCTTGAGACACAAATGTATTTGCTGGGAGTTGGGGTGGGGGGACAAAAATTCTTTTGCGATCGACATTTGTATAATAAAATTGCATTATTAATTTAGATAAAATTGCATTATTAATTTAAATAATAAAAATAATAATAATATATTTATTTACATAAATAGCTTAATTGACTTATATATGTATATGTATGTTTATTAAAAATGTTATATAATTAATAAATTATCTGTATGTATTTTCGTTTTTGCGAAATTTTTATGCATAATTGTTCTAAAATTATACAGTAAAATATTAAAGTGCTTTTATAACTTTTTGTCGCTCCATGATCCTTTCGCAAGGAGGGGTCTTAATAGTAAACATATGTATGTAAGTGAATATCGCCGCTCGAATTTGCTACCGTTTTTATATACATATGGATGTATCTAATTGGTACCCAGGGAACACCACGTGGAGGCCATTACAAATGTATGACCTTCGAGTCGACTTGAAATGCTTTAATTTTGTATATTAAAACATTTCCATGTTCCCCAACTAAGCTTCAGTTTTCTAACTATTGCTTTTCGTTCTCTTTTTCTATTTCTTTTATTTATTGTTTTTATTGTATCAACATATGTACATATATTTAATTGCAGTCGTCACTTATGAGATAGAATACTAAGTTTAGCTTGTTTCTTTTTTCTATCAGCTATCACAGTCCATTTGCAGTGCTTAAAAAGTAAAACTTTAATAAGTTTGTTTAAAATATCTATTTTATGGGCGTAACACTCATTATTTATATCAAACCATAATGAGTAATCACTACTTTCTGTAGTGCATTTAATGCATTGCTCCACAATAAATTTCCTAATACTCATTTGCTTTTTATTATGTTTAAAAATATTTTCGAAAACCTTAATATGAACTTTGCACACATTAAAAAATGTATCTGATGGTGCACTTAACTTTCCAAAGTCCGTGTCGCTCGAGTAGTTTTTTTCATGTATAAAAAGCTCTGAGGGAGCTGTTAAATGCTCGCTTTCTTTTATGAGGCACGATCTGCATTTATCACAATTGGATCCTTTTGCAATATATCCAACAAAATATCTACTCGATGGTAACTCAATTGGTACATCATTGCACACAAAATTATCCATATTTTGGTCAAAGTACGTCTCATTGCCTTGTAAAATTTCTGAAAATGATATAGAATATTCTTGTTGCTGTATATCTTTTTTTTCAATACAAGGTTGATATATAATATATAATTGAATCGAACTCTACGGGCAACATAACATCATCATCGGATTCGCAATTTGATGTTTTCGAAAAGTTAAATATGTGCAAAGATATTAGTTTTGCAATTATTGTATTAAATTCACTTATTGAGGGGTTTCTGCAGTTACCACCTTTTGCACGAACGCACGCAAATATATTTTCGAGCGGATCTTGATTAATTCGACTGGTTAAAAAGAAAAAATTGTCCGTGTGATCCTTGAATAGATCTTCGACGAGTCCAAAAATAGCCTCAGTTGTTTGGAGCAAGCCATCCAGACAATATATATTATTTCCTTGGTATTTCACGTTCTTCAGGTATTCCTGCATTTCCTTCAGTTTCTTCCAAACAATATTGTTAATTTGAAGTGCACATTTCATGGGATTCTTGTCAGTTCATACTCTGCTATTCAGGCAATCGAAGTAATCATTAACTTTTTGGACAAAAATAGCAGTTGAGGCTGCCACTTCAGGACTATTTCGACAAAATTGCTTGTTTCCGTTACAAGTTTTAATAGCCGCTGCAACAGTGTGACTAAAAGTTTGTGTTGCCAAACATACCCGCATTAGCTCAAATCTAGTTGGATTAACATGACTTTTTGTTAATTTAGTCATTCTCGTTACTGATCCCTTTTCTAATTCGTGAACTTCTCTTATGACATCAAAATCAACTAGTCCATCAGTAGTTTCAAACTTAGCTTTTAGGAAATTATTCCGAATAGATTTGAAAAGATGCGGAATGTCATAAAGTATGTAATACTTTTTGTTATTAAAGTTGAAATACGGTTTTTCTTTAGTGACTTGAAGCAATGAGGTACATTTTCTATTATTTCCTCCTTGATCATATACTACGCCTCTTATTCTGAACCCAATACTTTCAGCAATAATTATGTTTTTCAAGATAAGGCTTTTTAAATCTTCTCACTTTATGTTTGTCTCGGGCACGAAATAGTTTAAAATAAATTTCCATTTTTTGAAAACACCCCGTATAACAAATACGCAAATGTTACTTCCTAGTTTATTAGAACGTTCGAGTAAATGTTCTAAGCCATCTATTACATTAACAGCGGGATTGTATGTCAAATTTTTTTTTATTGCAACTTCATCACAAGTTAGCATGCACTCTTTTTCACATTCAGCCATTCCCTTGATCGCATCTTTAAGTGCTGAGTACAAACATTCGTTGTCTCCAGGCTGTAATTTTTTTATGCTGTTCCACTTATGTAAAGATGATGGACTAGGAAGATTTAGTTGCAATGAGTCTCTTAAAAACTTATATGTTGACGTTGACCTGTAAAAAATGCTCTGAGCGAACAATTTCTCGGAATCATTCCATCTTATTTGATATCCCTTCTTTTCTTTAAGGAGTATTTTTGTCAATATTTTTTCATTTCCAGTTAGATCCATTTTATCAACTGCAGAGACTACGTTTTTACTGGTTTTCGCTTCCAATCCAATGATCTTTCGCTTCAAATTAGTATTTTCTTTTTGGAGCATCTTAATTCGCATTTTTCTTTCATCAGACATTTTTTTATATGTGAAATATTGTTTTTGGTAGTATTTAAGTGTTTTTGTGCTTTTATGGCACTGAAGACAAAATCCAGCAGGGGACTGTGAGCGGGTTCTTTTCCGTGGAGGCGATCTCAATGCATTGAAATCAATTTCATCATTATTGCAACTATTATCTTTGATTAGGTTTCTATCTGGGATTGTTCCAACCTTCAGGTATCTTTTTCCAATATTATCTGGCGAAAAATGATCTTGGCATAAAAACAGAGATGATGATCGCGCCACAAAATCCTCGGTAAACTGACATTTTTCAGCCCATTTCATTAAGTATATCGGATCTTTTTCTGGAAACTTAAACAATTTAATTCCTGGAAAATCGCGCCTAGATTTTTGGCAGTGGGAAAGGCTGCACCGTTGTCCACCGAACTTTTCCCTTTTTTCTCTGCCATAGTCAAAAAAGCCTTCCAAGAGGCTATGAAAAATGTTTGCAATGGATATATAGGATAGAGCGGTCTCCCCCAAAGGAAAAACTCAAAGATCAATAATAATAAAATAATAAAACCAATGTTCAAACCAATCAATAAGCAGCAGCAACACGTAAAATTGGCGCGCACAAATTACAAATTAATGAGAAAACACAACCAAATGAATTTTTGGCAGAAAACTTTACTATTTTAGCACTAAAAAGCACAATTAAAACACGCTGTTATTGTTTTATATGTCACTGATGCAACTGATCAACTTTTAATCAATGGGAAAACGTTTAAATATAATTAACGAGGGGGAACGTTGTGAGCCGCGGCAAAGGCCGCGGCTCTACCTTATACCCGGTACTCAGTCAGTATATACATACATATGTACATACATTTATGAGCTTACGATTTATGAAATTTATTATATGTTCGCCAAAGGGACGAATTAAATTTTGGGCAAAAAATAATATTTAAAATATAAAAAAATGAAGTCAAAACATTTTTTGAATTTTTATACATGTTTCCATATTTGTTTACATATGCTTTTTGCATATGATTCTACATCTGTACATGACATGTATAACTACATATTCGAGACGTACAACTGTTTGCGAGAGAGAGAGGGAATGAGTAAGCGCTTGGCAGGCGTTGCGTAGCCACTGAAATTTAATTTGTTCCTTCTGTCCATAATAATGATCCCACCTGATCCAGATTCGGCAATCTGATAGATACAGTAATTTCCCATGATTCTGCGTTTTTGGTTTACTTTTATATTAAAAATTGTGGATTCCACAGATTTTCGTCTTTTGTGGGGGCGGAAGGGGGCGGGGCAAAATTTTGAAACAAACTCGTGCTGGTTTGATATCACAGGAGTTAGGATAGAAAGTTTGGTTGCTCTAGCTCTTATAGTCTCTGAGAACTAGGCGTCAAAAAATACGAATGGGCAAAGCAGATGGGGCCGCGTGTGAGAGAGAGCGAGAGGGAACGATGACTTTCGAAATGGTTTTCTTCATTGTAGCTATAATAATAATTCGATCTGATCCAGATTCAACACTCTCATAGAAATGGTCAGTCTCTATGATTCTGCGTTTTTAGTTTTCTCGTATCTTCAACATTGTGTACGCCACAGACTTTCGTCCTTTGTGCGGGCGGAAAGGGGCGGGGCGAAATTTTGCAACACATTTGGAGTAGTGTGATCACACAGGAGCCTGGATACAAAACTTGGTTGCTCTAGCTTAAATGGTCTCTGAGATATAGGCGCAAATGAAGACGGACAGACGGACGGACGGACGGACGGACGGACGGACAGACGGACGGACGGACAGACGGACGGACAGACAGACATGGCTATATCGACTCGGCTATTGATGCTGATCAAGAATATATATACTTTATGGGGTCGGAAATACTTCCTTCTGCGCGTTACACATAACCGTTATCCCCACAAATCTAATATACCCCTATACTCTTCGAGTACCGGGTATAAAAAGCTACAAAATCTAACACTCGGCAGCTCAATTCAATTGTGGGCTTTCAGCAAACGCAAGAAAAGAAAACAAAAGGGAGAACGGAAAATTTGGCGCGCTTTTTCCCGCAAAATGGAGTGCGCGCAAAAGAATAAAATTCGAACAGCACAAAATCATGTAGCTAATATTTTATTTATTATCAAATTTTATCAAATCAAACACTAAAAATGGGTAAAATATATAATATATTATTACATATATCTAATAAATAAAATAGTTAATATATAAATACATATTTACATACATAAATCTGTTATTGCTTATTGACGCGACGAACTAATACCCTATAGACAATTAATATAATTTGATGTTATATCTGATATACATTTTGCGTTTGTATATATTTACATTCGTTCATTATATTCGTTTATAGTACATTAAACAATATAAGCATATAAAGGATATACAAAATATACAATTTTTTATATTTTGGGCATGCGTCATCGGAAAATCATAATCTCCATTCAATTCTAAAGTAATGGGTATTTTCTTCGACAGCGGCGTCGTCAACAACCAATACAAACAAGCAGCCATACAATATGTGCACACATACAGTTAAAGCTCAGCCTCACGTACAGAACGTGTGAAACTAGAGCGCTCTCTGTCTCTCCGTCTATCTGTCTCTCTCTAATTCACGCTGGAACAGTTGGAAATTCCAGCCAGTCATGAATTGAGCTCAAAATTTTGTATGGCGCGGCATATCTTAGTGTTTATATTGTCTTTGCTTGAAGAGTACTTATGCCGTAAAATGGCCTGACGTATGGTTTCATGTGACACAACCAAGTCACCTTCTTCCTCAAGCTCCTTGGCAAGCGTCCTTACGGAAATTTGTGGATTTGGGTCAATCTTCCGCATGATTAGGCGGTCCGCTCGCTTGCCAATCTCCCTTTTACGGCCACTTCCATGTTTTAACTCGAGTCTCCCTTCATTTTTGGCGCGATTTATGACATTGTAAACAGTTTTCCTTGAAACTTCAAACATTTTCACCAAGTCCGCAACAGATTTGCCCAACTGATGATGATAGTATATCAGTTGGATTAGGTCAAAACTCAATCGTTTGCCAGGCATTTTAAAAATTTAAGAAAATCGTCTTTACATGTGACCCGGTCTAAATTTCACAACCAAATTAAAAGCAAACCAAGAACAGAGCAGCATTCAACAACGCAATAAGCAAAGCTAACGGTAAAGTACCGTTTTTTCGTAGAATGAGATCAAAACAGAAGTCGAAAACGAAATGTGTAAAGAGTTTCTTGACAGTGTCAAAAATGAGTCATGATTGTTTTTGTTGATTTATAAGTTGTCTATTTATAATTTTACATTTTTTGTTTTTGCGTATTACTTGAAACATATCACTGAATTGTTATCCATTAAAAAAACTTTATAATTTCAAATAAAAAGCCTTTATATGTACATATGTACATGCGTTGAGGCCAATCTCAAGTACTGATGCAAAATGAATGGGTGAAAAAGGAAACACAAAACTCGAGACAAGAAACGTTTTGTGTGGCATGGGTGTTGTTGTTATTTCTTGTGCGTTCTTTCTGCACCCTTGTTTTTTGCTGTACCCATAATTTGCTTTATACATGCATACATTAGTATATACATACATATGTATGTACATATGTATATTTAAAATAAAAAACTATTTTTTTACAGCTTCATTGGATGTTGATAAAATTTAATAACAAACTTAGAAATGCAGGCCGACGTTTAACGACTGAACTAGACCGCTAATATGCATGTGTAAATCAGTGGAAAAAGAGCAGTCGATCAGTGCAAAAGCACTCGGGTATTTTCGTGACACCAGAGTGTCTAAAAGACACCCGGGTAAAATGTGTAGATTTTGTCTCAATCCTTGCTTCTCCTACATTCGTTATGAGTACGAAAATGATCGACCCTCGTCTACAAAAAATATCTGGGTGTCTGGTGAAATAGAAGCAACGCACAATGTGTGAGCAAAGACAATATAAACACTAATATCCTCTGCACACTGAGCCCGTCACGGGGGAACGTTGGGATTTTTGACAGACGGTGAAACTCCGATTCACACTGGCACCGTCTACCGTTTACCGTCTAAGAGCTGATGACAATAACAAAAACTGAGTTTTTGAGCGGAAGAATTTTTATTTGTGTTAGAAAAAAAATGGATTTAAACAAAAAAGTAGCAATTGTTGCAACTGTGGTTCAACAGCAAAATATTTTCTTGCAACAACTAATGATGTTGTTGAACGAAATGAATTTTGATAGCGATAACAGCGGTGAATTTGACGAGGAGGAGCTCCATCTTTGGGTAGCCGCTTTAGAAGAACAGAAGCCAGGAAGGTTGTGGTCGTTTGTGAGTACTTATACTAAATGCTACCAAAGTTTTAAGTACAAGGTCTTATGTTGTGTAGAAGCGCTTCGGGACATTTTGGGAGAAAGATGTGCCTGACAACAACGAGGCGTTTTTCAAGGAGAGCTTCAGAATGGAGAGGACCTGCTTCAACATTTTAGTAAATCGGCTGGAAGTGCTCCGGAAGAAGGATACAAACTGTAGAGCTGCCATTCCATTGGAGAAGCGAATTGCCATTGCCATGTACACCTTGGGCTCGTCCTCTGAGTATCGGACAGTCGGTAGGATTTTCGGCGTGGCACCAAACACCGTGTGCAACATCTTGCACGAGTTTTGCAGAGCAGTAATCCACGAATTTGCGGATGAGTACTTGTCGCCCAACTATCTCACTTCCGAAAAAATTGATGAGTTTGTGAAGGTATTCGAGGCAATTGGATTTCCTCAGTGCCTGGGTGCAATTGGTAAAAAATCAATAACATATGTATGTATTTATGTGTATGCATATAAATTGGTTTGAACACTTCCTTTTCAATTTCGATGGCTGCCACATCGAAATTAAACCACCCGCAGCTGGGGCAGTCGACCACCACAATTATAAAGGCTGGTATTCAACCGTATTGTTTTCCCTAGTTGATTATAGGTAGGATACTGCCATGAAATTATGTATTTATTAAGAGGTAACAGTATTCTTATTTTGTTTCACTTTAGATACAGATTTACATATGTAAACATTGGCTCTGCAGGAAGGTGCAATGACTCCATGATCTGTGAGATAGTGATAGTGATATCTCCATGTGTATACGACTGAGTACCGGGTATAAGGTAGAGCCGCGGCCTTTGCCGCGGCTCACAACGTTCCCCCTCGTTTTTTTTTTCTACCATGCATACAGCAAAAGTGAAGCGCTTCTCCACGTTGTTTGACGAAAGCAGCGGTTTCTTTCTTGCCACTCTTGAAGCAAAGACAATATAAACACTAAGATGTCCAGCGCTCATACAATTATGTGGTGTAGGGAGGGTTGTTTTTTGAAAGAGTGCTATCTCGCTCGCACGAACTCCAGTGCGCTCGCAAATCTAAAAATAGAATGAGCTTGCTTGCATAAGTACACACGGAACGTAAGTACGTATGTGTGTGTGTACGCGTGCTGAGCTGCCGAAATTGCCAGCAAAAACCTTTTGAGATGATTTCTTGAGACACAAATGTATTTGCTGGGAGTTGGGGTGGGGGGACAAAAATTCTTTTGCGATCGACATTTGTATAATAAAATTGCATTATTAATTTAGATAAAATTGCATTATTAATTTAAATAATAAAAATAATAATAATATATTTATTTACATAAATAGCTTAATTGACTTATATATGTATGTTTATTAAAAATGTTATATAATTAATAAATTATCTGTATGTATTTTCGTTTTTGCGAAATTTTTATGCATAATTGTTCTAAAATTATACAGTAAAATATTAAAGTGCTTTTATAACTTTTTGTCGCTCCATGATCCTTTCGCAAGGAGGGGTCTTAATAGTAAACATATGTATGTAAGTGAATATCGCCGCTCGAATTTGCTACCGTTTTTATATACATATGGATGTATCTAATTGGTACCCAGGGAACACCACGTGGAGGCCATTACAAATGTATGACCTTCGAGTCGACTTGAAATGCTTTAATTTTGTATATTAAAACATTTCCATGTTCCCCAACTAAGCTTCAGTTTTTTAACTATTGCTTTTCGTTCTCTTTTTCTATTTCTTTTATTTATTGTTTTTATTGTATCAACATATGTACATATATTTAATTGCAGTCGTCACTTATGAGATAGAATACTAAGTTTAGCTTGTTTCTTTTTTCTATCAGCTATCACAGTCCATTTGCAGTGCTTAAAAAGTAAAACTTTAATAAGTTTGTTTAAAATATCTATTTTATGGGCGTAACACTCATTATTTATATCAAACCATAATGAGTAATCACTACTTTCTGTAGTGCATTTAATGCATTGCTCCACAATAAATTTCCTAATACTCATTTGCTTTTTATTATGTTTAAAAATATTTTCGAAAACCTTAATATGAACTTTGCACACATTAAAAAATGTATCTGATGGTGCACTTAACTTTCCAAAGTCCGTGTCGCTCGAGTAGTTTTTTTCATGTATAAAAAGCTCTGAGGGAGCTGTTAAATGCTCGCTTTCTTTTATGAGGCACGATCTGCATTTATCACAATTGGATCCTTTTGCAATATATCCAACAAAATATCTACTCGATGGTAACTCAATTGGTACATCATTGCACACAAAATTATCCATATTTTGGTCAAAGTACGTCTCATTGCCTTGTAAAATTTCTGAAAATGATATAGAATATTCTTGTTGCTGTATATCTTTTTTTTCAATACAAGGTTGATATATAATATATAATTGAATCGAACTCTACGGGCAACATAACATCATCATCGGATTCGCAATTTGATGTTTTCGAAAAGTTAAATATGTGCAAAGATATTAGTTTTGCAATTATTGTATTAAATTCACTTATTGAGGGGTTTCTGCAGTTACCACCTTTTGCACGAACGCACGCAAATATATTTTCGAGCGGATCTTGATTAATTCGACTGGTTAAAAAGAAAAAATTGTCCGTGTGATCCTTGAATAGATCTTCGACGAGTCCAAAAATAGCCTCAGTTGTTTGGAGCAAGCCATCCAGACAATATATATTATTTCCTTGGTATTTCACGTTCTTCAGGTATTCCTGCATTTCCTTCAGTTTCTTCCAAACAATATTGTTAATTTGAAGTGCACATTTCATGGGATTCTTGTCAGTTCATACTCTGCTATTCAGGCAATCGAAGTAATCATTAACTTTTTGGACAAAAATAGCAGTTGAGGCTGCCACTTCAGGACTATTTCGACAAAATTGCTTGTTTCCGTTACAAGTTTTAATAGCCGCTGCAACAGTGTGACTAAAAGTTTGTGTTGCCAAACATACCCGCATTAGCTCAAATCTAGTTGGATTAACATGACTTTTTGTTAATTTAGTCATTCTCGTTACTGATCCCTTTTCTAATTCGTGAACTTCTCTTATGACATCAAAATCAACTAGTCCATCAGGAGTTTCAAACTTAGCTTTTAGGAAATTATTCCGAATAGATTTGAAAAGATGCGGAATGTCATAAAGCATGTAATACTTTTTGTTATTAAAGTTGAAATACGGTTTTTCTTTAGTGACTTGAAGCAATGAGGTACATTTTCTATTATTTCCTCCTTGATCATATACTACGCCTCTTATTCTGAACCCAATACTTTCAGCAATAATTATGTTTTTCAAGATAAGGCTTTTTAAATCTTCTCCCTTTATGTTTGTCTCGGGCACGAAATAGTTTAAAATAAATTTCCATTTTTTGAAAACACCCCGTATAACAAATACGCAAATGTTACTTCCTAGTTTATTAGAACGTTCGAGTAAATGTTCTAAGCCATCTATTACATCAACAGCGGGATTGTATGTCAAATTTTTTTTTATTGCAACTTCATCACAAGTTAGCATGCACTCTTTTTCACATTCAGCCATTCCCTTGATCGCATCTTTAAGTGCTGAGTACAAACATTCGTTGTCTCCAGGCTGTAATTTTTTTATGCTGTTCCACTTATGTAAAGATGATGGACTAGGAAGATTTAGTTGCAATGAGTCTCTTAAAAACTTATATGTTGACGTTGACCTGTAAAAAATGCTCTGAGCGAACAATTTCTCGGAATCATTCCATCTTATTTGATATCCCTTCTTTTCTTTAAGGAGTATTTTTGTCAATATTTTTTCATTTCCAGTTAGATCCATTTTATCAACTGCAGAGACTACGTTTTTACTGGTTTTCGCTTCAAATTAGTATTTTCTTTTTGGAGCATCTTAATTCGCATTTTTCTTTCATCAGACATTTTTTTATATGTGAAATATTGTTTTTGGTAGTATTTAAGTGTTTTTGTGCTTTTATGGCACTGAAGACAAAATCCAGCAGGGGACTGTGAGCGGGTTCTTTTCCGTGGAGGCGATCTCAATGCATTGAAATCAATTTCATCATTATTGCAACTATTATCTTTGATTAGGTTTCTATCTGGGATTGTTCCAACCTTCAGGTATCTTTTTCCAATATTATCTGGCGAAAAATGATCTTGGCATAAAAACAGAGATGATGATCGCGCCACAAAATCCTCGGTAAACTGACATTTTTCAGCCCATTTCATTAAGTATATCGGATCTTTTTCTGGAAACTTAAACAATTTAATTCCTGGAAAATCGCGCCTAGATTTTTGGCAGTGGGAAAGGCTGCACCGTTGTCCACCGAACTTTTCCCTTTTTTCTCTGCCATAGTCAAAAAAGCCTTCCAAGAGGCTATGAAAAATGTTTGCAATGGATATATAGGATAGAGCGGTCTCCCCCAAAGGAAAAACTCAAAGATCAATAATAATAAAATAATAAAACCAATGTTCAAACCAATCAATAAGCAGCAGCAACACGTAAAATTGGCGCGCACAAATTACAAATTAATGAGAAAACACAACCAAATGAATTTTTGGCAGAAAACTTTACTATTTTAGCACTAAAAAGCACAATTAAAACACGCTGTTATTGTTTTATATGTCACTGATGCAACTGATCAACTTTTAATCAATGGGAAAACGTTTAAATATAATTAACGAGGGGGAACGTTGTGAGCCGCGGCAAAGGCCGCGGCTCTACCTTATACCCGGTACTCAGTCAGTATATACATACATATGTACATACATTTATGAGCTTACGATTTATGAAATTTATTATATGTTCGCCAAAGGGACGAATTAAATTTTGGGCAAAAAAATAATATTTAAAATATAAAAAAATGAAGTCAAAACATTTTTTGAATTTTTATACATGTTTCCATATTTGTTTACATATGCTTTTTGCATATGATTCTACATCTGTACATGACATGTATAACTACATATTCGAGACGTACAACTGTTTGCGAGAGAGAGAGGGAATGAGTAAGCGCTTGGCAGGCGTTGCGTAGCCACTGAAATTTAATTTGTTCCTTCTGTCCATAATAATGATCCCACCTGATCCAGATTCGGCAATCTGATAGATACAGTAATTTCCCATGATTCTGCGTTTTTGGTTTACTTTTATATTAAAAATTGTGGATTCCACAGATTTTCGTCTTTTGTGGGGGCGGAAGGGGGCGTGGCAAAATTTTGAAACAAACTCGTGCTGGTTTGATATCACAGGAGTTAGGATAGAAAGTTTGGTTGCTCTAGCTCTTATAGTCTCTGAGAACTAGGCGTCAAAAAATACGAATGGGCAAAGCAGATGGGGCCGCGTGTGAGAGAGAGCGAGAGGGAACGATGACTTTCGAAATGGTTTTCTTCATTGTAGCTATAATAATGATTCGATCTGATCCAGATTCAACACTCTGATAGAAATGGTCAGTCTCTATGATTCTGCGTTTTTAGTTTTCTCGTATCTTCAACATTGTGTACGCCACAGACTTTCGTCCTTTGTGCGGGCGGAAAGGGGCGGGGCGAAATTTTGCAACACATTTGGAGTAGTGTGATCACACAGGAGCCTGGATACAAAACTTGGTTGCTCTAGCTTAAATGGTCTCTGAGATATAGGCGCAAATGAAGACGGACAGACGGACGGACGGACGGACGGACGGACGGACAGACGGACGGACGGACGGACAGACAGACATGGCTATATCGACTCGGCTATTGATGCTGATCAAGAATATATATACTTTATGGGGTCGGAAATACTTCCTTCTGCGCGTTACACATAACCGTTATCCCCACAAATCTAATATACCCCTATACTCTTCGAGTACCGGGTATAAAAAGCTACAAAATCTAACACTCGGCAGCTCAATTCAATTGTGGGCTTTCAGCAAACGCAAGAAAAGAAAACAAAAGGGAGAACGGAAAATTTGGCGCGCTTTTTCCCGCAAAATGGAGTGCGCGCAAAAGAATAAAATTCGAACAGCACAAAATCATGTAGCTAATATTTTATTTATTATCAAATTTTATCAAATCAAACACTAAAAATGGGTAAAATATATAATATATTATTACATATATCTAATAAATAAAATAGTTAATATATAAATACATATTTACATACATAAATCTGTTATTGCTTATTGACGCGACGAACTAATACCCTATAGACAATTAATATAATTTGATGTTATATCTGATATACATTTTGCGTTTGTATATATTTACATTCGTTCATTATATTCGTTTATAGTACATTAAACAATATAAGCATATAAAGGATATACAAAATATACAATTTTTTATATTTTGGGCATGCGTCATCGGAAAATCATAATCTCCATTCAATTCTAAAGTAATGGGTATTTTCTTCGACAGCGGCGTCGTCAACAACCAATACAAACAAGCAGCCATACAATATGTGCACACATACAGTTAAAGCTCAGCCTCACGTACAGAACGTGTGAAACTAGAGCGCTCTCTGTCTCTCCGTCTATCTGTCTCTCTCTAATTCACGCTGGAACAGTTGGAAATTCCAGCCAGTCATGAATTGAGCTCAAAATTTTGTATGGCGCGGCATATCTTAGTGTTTATATTGTCTTTGCTTGAAGAGTACTTATGCCGTAAAATGGCCTGACGTATGGTTTCATGTGACACAACCAAGTCACCTTCTTCCTCAAGCTCCTTGGCAAGCGTCCTTACGGAAATTTGTGGATTTGGGTCAATCTTCCGCATGATTAGGCGGTCCGCTCGCTTGCCAATCTCCCTTTTACGGCCACTTCCATGTTTTAACTCGAGTCTCCCTTCATTTTTGGCGCGATTTATGACATTGTAAACAGTTTTCCTTGAAACTTCAAACATTTTCACCAAGTCCGCAACAGATTTGCCCAACTGATGATGATAGTATATCAGTTGCATTAGGTCAAAACTCAATCGTTTGCCAGGCATTTTAAAAATTTAAGAAAATCGTCTTTACATGTGACCCGGTCTAAATTTCACAACCAAATTAAAAGCAAACCAAGAACAGAGCAGCATTCAACAACGCAATAAGCAAAGCTAACGGTAAAGTACCGTTTTTTCGTAGAATGAGATCAAAACAGAAGTCGAAAACGAAATGTGTAAAGAGTTTCTTGACAGTGTCAAAAATGAGTCATGATTGTTTTTGTTGATTTATAAGTTGTCTATTTATAATTTTACATTTTTTGTTTTTGCGTATTACTTGAAACATATCACTGAATTGTTATCCATTAAAAAAAACTTTATAATTTCAAATAAAAAGCCTTTATATGTACATATGTACATGCGTTGAGGCCAATCTCAAGTACTGATGCAAAATGAATGGGTGAAAAAGGAAACACAAAACTCGAGACAAGAAACGTTTTGTGTGGCATGGGTGTTGTTGTTATTTCTTGTGCGTTCTTTCTGCACCCTTGTTTTTTGCTGTACCCATAATTTGCTTTATACATGCATACATTAGTATATACATACATATGTATGTACATATGTATATTTAAAATAAAAAACTATTTTTTTACAGCTTCATTGGATGTTGATAAAATTTAATAACAAACTTAGAAATGCAGGCCGACGTTTAACGACTGAACTAGACCGCTAATATGCATGTGTAAATCAGTGGAAAAAGAGCAGTCGATCAGTGCAAAAGCACTCGGGTATTTTCGTGACACCAGAGTGTCTAAAAGACACCCGGGTAAAATGTGTAGATTTTGTCTCAATCCTTGCTTCTCCTACATTCGTTATGAGTACGAAAATGATCGACCCTCGTCTACAAAAAATATCTGGGTGTCTGGTGAAATAGAAGCAACGCACAATGTGTGAGCAAAGACAATATAAACACTAATATCCTCTGCACACTGAGCCCGTCACGGGGGAACGTTGGGATTTTTGACAGACGGTGAAACTCCGATTCACACTGGCACCGTCTACCGTTTACCGTCTAAGAGCTGATGACAATAACAAAAACTGAGTTTTTGAGCGGAAGAATTTTTATTTGTGTTAGAAAAAAAATGGATTTAAACAAAAAAGTAGCAATTGTTGCAACTGTGGTTCAACAGCAAAATATTTTCTTGCAACAACTAATGATGTTGTTGAACGAAATGAATTTTGATAGCGATAACAGCGGTGAATTTGACGAGGAGGAGCTCCATCTTTGGGTAGCCGCTTTAGAAGAACAGAAGCCAGGAAGGTTGTGGTCGTTTGTGAGTACTTATACTAAATGCTACCAAAGTTTTAAGTACAAGGTCTTATGTTGTGTAGAAGCGCTTCGGGACATTTTGGGAGAAAGATGTGCCTGACAACAACGAGGCGTTTTTCAAGGAGAGCTTCAGAATGGAGAGGACCTGCTTCAACATTTTAGTAAATCGGCTGGAAGTGCTCCGGAAGAAGGATACAAACTGTAGAGCTGCCATTCCATTGGAGAAGCGAATTGCCATTGCCATGTACACCTTGGGCTCGTCCTCTGAGTATCGGACAGTCGGTAGGATTTTCGGCGTGGCACCAAACACCGTGTGCAACATCTTGCACGAGTTTTGCAGAGCAGTAATCCACGAATTTTCGGATGAGTACTTGTCGCCCAACTATCTCACTTCCGAAAAAATTGATGAGTTTGTGAAGGTATTCGAGGCAATTGGATTTCCTCAGTGCCTGGGTGCAATTGGTAAAAAATCAATAACATATGTATGTATTTATGTGTATGCATATAAATTGGTTTGAACACTTCCTTTTCAATTTCTATGGCTGCCACATCGAAATTAAACCACCCGCAGCTGAGGCAGTCGACCACCACAATTATAAAGGCTGGTATTCAACCGTATTGTTTTCCCTAGTTGATTATAGGTAGGATACTGCCATGAAATTATGTATTTATTAAGAGGTTACAGTATTCTTATTTTGTTTCACTTTAGATACAGATTTACATATGTAAACATTGGCTCTGCAGGAAGGTGCAATGACTCCATGATCTATCGGAAGTCAAGCCTTGGAAAACGCATTGAAGCTTCAGAGATGCTTCAGGAAAAATCCAAGGAAATTGAAGGAGTGCAGGTGCCTGTAATGCTGATCGGGGACTCGGCGTTCCGATTTTCTAAAAGGCTAATGAAGCCATATCCATTCTCTACAGCCGCTTCTTTGGAACAGCGTACGTTCAACTACAACTTATCTAAAGCTAGGCGAGTTGTAGAAAATGTTTTTGGTCATTTGAAAGCTAGATTTAGGATAATCGGAAAAGGTCTCGACAGCCACCATAAAAACAATAGCGCAATAATTATGTGCTGTTGCATACTGCACAATATTTTAAATATGCACAACAGCGCAATTAACGATAGTTGGGAGCATTTGCCAGCAGAGCAGAGAGAGCAGCCCGATACCAGCAATAGTTCTGCTGATTATAACCAGTCAGCAGAACAGATACGATCTGCTATAGCAAAATATGGCGTAAATCGCAATAAATAAGAAATAAAATACAATTTAGAAACTTATTTATTCATTTTTGTTTTGTTTTAAACAATCCAAAAGATCATTCTGGAATTTGGATTGACTGCTTACTAGTGCATCCATTCTTTTGCCCAGCAGCTCAGCAATTTCGATCTGCTTCTTGTGGAACTCTGTCTGTTCTTCTAATCTTGCTTTGGCTACATCAGCAAGCACATTTAAGCCATCAACCTTGGTGCGCTTCGGCGGGGGACCATTGCTGGCAGAGAATGCACTCGAGCTGCAAGAACCGTCCAGGTCGACCTCGATAATAGCTCCCTCCGAAAAGAATTGATCTGCATCTGTTAATTAATACCTATTATTAATATATGGTTAAGAACATCTATTTTTTAACTTATTTTCATTGTCCACCGTTTTCTGCTCCATATTGTTTACCCGGAAGGATCCCAAGAAGGAGTTCAACTTCTCATAATGCTTCCATCCAGATGGAGCACCTCCACTTGGTCCTACTTTCTCCTTCTCCATTCTACAAGGTATACAAATAAAGTTAATTTCAATTTCAAATTCAAGAATATTTACTTGTATTTTCTGGTCATGTTCTCCAATTTGCACCGTATATCAATCTATCCAACATCGATCCCAGCCTCCTTCAACGAATCTGCCATCTCCATATAAACATGAGAGTTCTTGCGAACTCCCCGCAAATCATCAATGCTTTCCTGCCAAATATCTATGAGCATTGCCTCCATTTCCGCGGTCCACTGCAGCCTGCCGCCGCCTGCTCGTCTCTTATTTCCTGCATTGTGTTCAAGTATTAACAATAAAATTATTAAATTAAAAATATATGTCGAGGTGAACGGGATTTCTAGGTTCTTGTCAGGTTTCGCGGTATTCATTTTCTTTATTTCACCAGAGATAACGCACCAACAGCCGAATTGCTCTGCTTTACAACTGCCTGGGCAGGCTTCCAAAAACTGAGTGTACAGCAAGAATCGAGGGCAAGCTCTTTCAGCCTCTCATTATCTGTAACACAATTGCCTGTACCTCTCTCAATTTATCTCTCTATCCACCCAGGCCAGCTACAGAGTAACACGCTCATGCGCCTCTCTCTCAATTCCGTCCCTCCTTCATTACACATCATCTCCTTCTCTAACACCAATACACCTCCTTCATTACACATCATCTCCTTCTCTAACACCAATACAAATATGAGACAGCCCGTGTCTGAAACGGAGCGTCGAAGCTAGGAGACAAGCAGTAACCGATAACCAACGGTAAAGTGCAAAGAAGACACGAAAGGGACTCAGCGAGCTAGCTGACAGAGAATAACCGAAAATACACTGCAAACAATTCTAAGACCCGACATATATATATGTATAAACTTACCACCAGATGCTCCTTCCATTTTAGATTGTGATTTTGTTTGGGTATTTTTGGCTGTCATTGTTTACATATTCGCAGTGAATTTCATTTTTTTCGTTGTGAATGCCAATTTTTCAGAGTCGCATTTGAAAACCATCGGCTAAATATCGCATAGAAACGTGCGGTTTAGGAACATTCAAAATAGACGGTGGAACTAACTGGGAAATTTCGGGACGGCAAAACCTTATGCACCGTCTAGGAAATAGACGGTAAACGGTAAACGGTGCTCAGTGTGAATAGGCTATAAGATGTGCCGCGCCATACAAAATTTTGAGCACAATTCCCGACTGGCTGGAACTTTCAAATGTTCCAGCGAGAATTAGAGAGAGACAGATAGACGGAGAGACAGAGAGCGCTTTAGTTTCACACGTTCTGTACGTGAGGCTGAGCTTTAACTGTATGTGTGCATATATTGTATGGCTGCTTGTTTGTATTGGTGTTGACGACGCCGCTGTCGAAGAAAATACCCATTACTTTAGAATTGAATGGAGATTATGATTTTCCGATGACGCATGCCCAAAATATAAAAAATTGTACATTTTGTATATCCTTTATATGCTAATTTTGTTTAATGTACTATTAACGAATATAATGAACGAATGTAAATATATACAAACGCAAAATGTATATCAGATATAACATCAAATTATATTAGTTGTCTATAGGGTATTAGTTCGTCGCATCAATAAGCAACACTCAGCAAATAAATTTGTGTCTCAAGAAATCTTCTCAAAAGTATTTTACTGGCAATTTCGGCAGCTCAGCACGCGTACACACACACATACGTACTTACGTTCCGTGTGTACTTATGCAAGCAAGCTCATTTTTTTTTTAGATTTGCGAGCGCACTGGAGTTCGTGCGAGCGAGTTAGCTCTCTTCTTAAAAACAACCCTCCCTACACAACAGAATTGTATGAGCGCTGGACATCTTAGTGTTTATATTATCTTTGGTGTCAGCGTGTGCCCGAAGTACAAACTCGCAAACACCGGCATGGTTTTGTGTGGGTGCGAGTGTTTTACTTTACTTGAGGGTAATGAGTGGCACCGGCACACAAAGTTCAATGGGTGTGAGTAGAGTGTCAAAAAGTGACACCCTTGCCCTTCTCTGATCCACACGCCAGTCAGCAGGTGCGTGAGGCCATTCGGCCTCGGCCTGAACGTCCGCTACTTCCGGGATCTCGTCGAGCATGGCCATCAGCGCGCCGGATGCTGACTCCTCGAGCTCGAAAGAGAGATCACTCTCGTCTGTCGGCAAGTTCGGCTCTTTGCCCGTGTCGTCTGGCTTCTTCTCCTTCTCGATACTGGACGCCCCTTCCTCGTAGGCCTCGTCTTCGTCGCTGGAGAGGATGATGACTGTCGCGCTCTCCAACCTGTTTCGCTGCTTACTCTGGGCGGCCGTCGGCTTGGCGATCTGGCTGGACCCGAGACCATTGGCTTCCTCGTCGCTGGAGCTAGCGATGACGATGACGGAGAGGTCTCCGCTGAGATCTCTCGACGCGGCCTGGTTGTCCGTTTGAGCGGTCCTGTTCTCGTCTTCGTCGCTGGAGCTGATGACGATGACTCCGTCGGACCATCGGTCCTCGGTGTAGCTATGCCGGCGACCCGGCACGAGCAGCCAGGGAAACATCCAATCCTGCGGGCTGAATGATGGCGTCCGCAGTCCACCAGTATCGGTGGAGGCGTCCCTGATCTGTCCCCTACCTCTGTCCACGGCGTCTCCTCCATCGTTCGCTCTTTGGGCCTCCTCCCGTTGCTGCTCTCCCTCAGCTGCATCTATTCCGCTGTCGAAGTCCTCTCTGGAGTCTGCCTCGGACCACGAGAACCCCAGCTGGCTCGAGTTGACCTCGGAAACGGAGTCCTCTGTGCCGTCTAAACTGGCCTCGGAGCTAGCGTCATCTGACTCTATAGCGGGTGCGTCCAGTGGCGCTGGAGCCTCTTGTCGGCACGCTCGGCGAGTAACACCTGGTAGGCTTCGGCCGCCGCGATCCACGGTGCCAGTGCACAGTGGTCGGCCTTGTATAGAGCAAGCGGCCAAAAATACTTCTAGTGGAGATATAGTTGTGAAATTTGGAATTAAAGTCCGTATATGGTCCTCGCAAATGAGGTTTTCTTCAAATTTTCGCCACGCCCCCTACCGCCCTCGTAAATTGATAACAAAATTTATAAAACTCCATAACTCGAGAACACCTTGAGGTATCTCAACCATACTTATATAGTATGTGTATGGTATGAATATACACATATAGCCCTACCAAATTTCATTGTACATAATCAGACAACTATATCATACAGTCGCCATATGACCAATCATGTGAATTAGCTTGTAGCATGTCACCTACAACTGTGGTTGCTGTGGCTGTGCCACTCGAGCTGGTCTGGGGTGTAGTCGATAACTAAAATGCACGCGCTGGCTCCGGCTTTATGATCGGTAGTAGGAGTGGGTTCCGATGTTTTGATATCGATACGTGCTCGCTTCGTTACCTATTCTATACCTATTCTATTACCTTACCTATTACCTATTACCGCTGCAAAAGATCTTTCGGCGATGGAGCGAATCTGAAAGCTTTTAAGAGAACACACATATACATAGTCACAACTGAGAATTTTTTTTCTTTGATATTTCGAGTTTTTCTGTCTCACTTATCTCGCCTTTAATTAATTTTTTTTTGTTTTTTTATTCCCACTTTTCTCTTCCGATCTACGCTATAAGGTTTCTTTTTATCTATTTTTTTTTTTTCTTTTATCATTTCATATATTTTCATTTATTACATCTCTAATTAAATTAGATAATAGAATTTATGGAAATGCAAAAGCTCAGCGCAGCTGATTCCATCAGCGAAGCTAAAAAAAACTTCTCGAGCCAGGGGTCAATGCCCTAACAAGCGCACAGCTGGTTTAAATGAACAAGGGGCACTTGGGATTTTCACTTTGCCACTTTCTCTTGGTGATATTCTGGCCGACTGGTGCACCAACAGAAAATTTTTCAGCAACCATGTGGACTCGTAGGTTAGGTCGAACAGCTTTTTTCTTTGGAGATACGTCTACGTTTTCCTACTCGCAGGAAAATCACTCCTCGCACATGTCCTCCATGGAGATCAGGTGCGATGACTGCACTGGAGGCTGCCAAATGGGCTGCTCTCTGCCGGCAAACGAAGCCGCGCCTGCGATGTAGTGGCCGCGCTTGCGTTGGAGGGGCAGCGCTTTCGTTGGAGGGGCCGTGCTTGCGCTGGAGGGGCCACGCTTTCGTTGGAGGAGCCGCGCTTGCGCTGGAGGGGCCGCTTTGCGGAAGGCTTTTCAGCCTCACGGTGGCCAGCACTGGAGTTGGTCCGGGTGTGACACTATACCGTGTGGTCCAGATCCCGGTGCAGAATGTGCCGACGAAACTTTCGTTTTAATTTTGATATTGATACGATGGGTTAAATTCGATTGATTACTTTTTATTTTTATTTGACTTGGTTCAAGGAAAATTTTTTTCATTTTATTTTACTGAGGGCACGAGGGCACGTCTGTTTAATTTGATGGCCACGAGAAGAGAGAGCTCTTCCACCGGAAATTTAGGGATCGACCTCCCTAATTTTTTCTTCCTCGTCTTCCTAAATGTCAATGCAAAGGTAAACCGTAGAGTAGAATGTCAGCCATAAGAGATTAAACGATAAAACTAAGCTCTGCGCACGGCGACGAATTCCATGCGCTAGATGGCGTGCGAAAAGCTCAACTTTATTCCGAGACTCTAACTCTTATCAATAGTGTTCTTTTAGGCGGAATTATAGTCTGTTGAAAGAAACGTATTTTGATTGTTTTGCTTGAAACAAGCGCACTACAATCTCTAAAAAATAAAGTACATAAATAAAATAGAAGATTTATTAAAAAACAATAAAAAAAAATCAAAGATTATATTTACTCATCTAATAACAATTGAAATGTACTGTTTAATAATTTTGTCTTTTTTGTGCAAGGCAACTTTCTTTGACCAGTGATGAAAGGGTCTGAGCTTAGAAGTAATCTATTCAACAAAATCAGTTTTTGTTGTAACACGTGAATTTTTTCTTGTGTTTTGGTCTCTAATTTTTTTAATGTCTTTATTTTTTGCTTCTGCGGCTTCTGCAGACAATCCTCCTATGGAAACAAGTGCATAACTTATTATTTCAGGACCATGTACCAAAACTTTGTGGACAGATGGTGTCATGTAGTACCATGGGTATAATTTAATTAATTGTTTTGCCGTGTCAAGTCACATAATCGCCAAAATTTTCTATATTGATATTAAAGCCAGATGATATGCATTGTAGCAATGTTGAGCACCTAATTAAAACATTTTCATCCAGTCCTGTAATTTCAGCAGCCAATTTGGAATTGTTAAAAACTGTCCTTGCTTACTTACCGTCGTTGGATGTTCCACTTCCTCCACATTTTGGTTTGTCGACTATCAATCCCATTTTTGTACGAAAGTCTTCTTGTATTGGTTTTTTTCTTATTTAGAAGAGTAGTTTTGTCTTCTGGGGTACAAGCTCGCCAAATTTTTAGTTCCAATCTGTAGGACACGTGCAAAAAATATTCAAAAACCGAATATATGGGTGCAATGGTGATAAGCCAAAATCATAACGTGCTTCGTGAACCTTTTTTTCCAAGCATTTCTCCAAATTATTCATCTCTGTCGGCTTTGCTTCACATATGTAACACTTACAAGAAGAGGTTTGGCTAAGAGCACTGCAAATTTTCCCGTCAACCATAGTTAACTGCAAATGATGTTCAACATGACTCATTATGTCAGATACTGTACAAGTTGTGGGTTTTAGATCTTTGATTTTTTCCTTGAAATACTTTTTTTCTCTAAGGGCCAAGTGCGTTGTTTCTTTTTTAAATTGAAACCTTATTGGTCTACAGTAACGTACAGACGTCGAGGATTCTTCCAAATTAATTTGCGCCTTTTGGGATCTTCATCTTCAGTTAATAATTGCAGTGGGACATAAACTCTCATCGACAACATTATTTGTCGCTGTTTTTTGCTTATATTCGGATTGTCCAGAGCTGCCATCCATTTTCCAATTAAAATAAAGTTGTAATCGCCAATGGAGTCAAGAACATCTGCTTGAAGTTGTGCTATTCGTGATGCCGTATGATCTACCAAGCTCTGTAGCTCAACTTCAGCTTGCGATTCACTGACACTGATGTTCTCAGGATAGCTTGATGCTTTGGCTGCCAGAAGTTTTTCGTAGCTTGGTAATAAATTATACGATGTTTTACTATTTATAAAAGTACGTATTATCAAATATTGATGTTTGCTTAAATTTGTCTCCATGAGAATTTTTAATACTTCATTGGCACTTAGTTCAGAAATCACTGGATGAGATACGTTGCAGGGACGTAGGGCAGAAGCCATAGACTCATCGGTTTTCGATAGCTCAGCAATTCTTCGTTTTGTCCTTTTAGAAGACTCGATGAATTTTTTTTCAGACTTCCGCGATCAGCTGCACTTTGTATAGAAGGAGACATCTTGTGGGCACAGCGCAATGAAATCCGTTCCTTCTCATTCAGCCAAACACTTTGATATTGAACCACTGACGATTTCATGCGACTGTAATTTTGCCTAAAAGTAACAATTCTTGTACATATGTATGTACGCAATACGATTTGGTAGATCATCCAGCTCGGTAATGTAGCCGTTCTTTTCAATATCTCTGTGTACAATTTCAATCAATGTCTTTCATTTTTCTGCATCGGTTCCATTTTTTGTGTTTTCAGCAAACACACACTTATACAAATTGTCTGCCAAAATCAAATTCATATGAAAAACGAATTCAAATAAAAATAAATAATTAATAAAAGAATAATGATTTTGCAAAGTCATACACAACCCACAAACGACGAAGACAGAGCAAAAAACAACAGCGCAATACGCCAAACAGATGTTTTGCAGGGCAAAGCTGACCTTCAAAAACGTAAGGCGTCATCACTTTATTTAGTTTAACACACACATCTGCAAATTTCTGCAGCTAAGCTTAACATATTTATTACCTTAAAAGCCAGACAATTACAATGACATACAATTCAATTGTGGAATTTTGTGGGATCACAACTAAAACTCCACCTAAACATAAAAAAGACGTTCACAAACACACATAAAAAAGATTAAATCGAATAAATTAATTTCACAAGAACAACTTGATTAGTTGGGTAACTATTTATATTAGAATTTAAGGTAAATGTTAACTACGTGGACAACCTCTCCAAAATCCACGAAATTTTTTTCCCGGATAGACCCCGATTTATCATGAATTTAGGTAAAAAAATTTCGTGGCGGTCGCTTCTAGTTTTTTTTTTTTTTAATGTTTAAAGTATAGAGTTTTTCACGCAAAAAAATTGCTTGCCCGGGTCACTTGCTGTGTTGTTGTTGTTGATTTTTTGTGTGGTTTTTCATGTTTTTTGTTGTCCTTTTAGTTGTTGTTGTTTTGGATAATTATTAGTGTTTTGGGTATTTTTTTGTGTTATTATGAGTTATTTTAACCCATAAATAAGAAAGCGATAGAAATGTGTTTGGTATGTATATATTTGTACTGCGAAGTTAGCTATTTTATAGCTAGTTTTCAGTTAAAGCTATATTTCATATCACTAGTGTCTAAAATAGCTATAAAGTAGCTATACCGGCCTATAACTAAACTAAAGTAAACTAAACTAGCTACAAGTGATGACAAGAATAAGAGTCGTCTCGACGCTGTGGCTATTGCAACGGTAATTGGTGGGTTTACTCCTCGGCTTCAGAATCCTGTAGGAAATATGAATGTATAAAAGTAGTTGTGCTGTATTATATAAATAGAAAAGTAGCGCCGCAGGCGGAAAATTAAAAAAACTTACGCTACTTAACGCTACTTATTCCTTATTTACCTCTTCGAAATGAACATTATTATTCATGACGGACACCTTGCTTGGATCGTATAAATTACCAATCGCCGTGAACAACTCATGGATACGGTCCCTGTGATCTTCAAATCGTTTTTGAAATTGGAATTTAGCCAAGTAACCCACGTAGTGATTTTTTTTTCGTCCGTTATGCGGAATTTCGCCCCTCATATCTCTCCAGAGACGCTCTATATTCTGGGTGTGCGCGTGTGTGACTGGGTCAACAAAGTTTTTCGAGTGGTTAACTGCTTGATGCTGGTAGCCCTCGTCTGCAAGACAATTATATGCTTTCCAGCAATTTGACATGATTGTCGTGCCATCAGCAATATGGTTCTTAATTATATTTAGCAACGTTTCGGTGTTGTGGTTTTCAACAGGTATAATAAAGAAATTGCTGCTTCCTCGTTCGAAGCCACCAAACACCCACTGGCCTTCAACCAATCGTCCGCAGTTATATTTACTTTTTCCCACTTTAGCCTTGTCTATCTCTACTATTGTGCCAGGACCTCCAATAGTAGGACGACTATGTATAATGCTCCAGTCAACGTACACCTCCCGCAGAAAGTTTCTCCAGTCTATGACTGATGGGCGAGACCACCCCATTTCTGCTTCCATAAATTCCGTAGCATCTTTTATTCGAACAGTGTCCCAAACAATGAATTTACACATTTCCTCTAATGTAAAGTGCGTGCCATCGAAGAATATGTTTTTTCGGATACTTTCGCGAAACGAGCACACGACTTTTTGCATTTTTTTCTTTCTATTTTTCACTTCTGTGCATACAGCATTGCACCGAAATTCCACACTTCTGTCTCCCCTGTTCGAAATTTTACACAGCGCACCACATTTCGGGCAAATTTTTTCTCTTAAAATAACATTGTGTCCTTGTAAAAAATCCATCAAATCGTCTGCATTCATATTAATAAAGGAGCTGATAGTGTGTTTGCAGCCTGTGCACGACATAATTATGCATATATATTTGACACGTCTGTCTCATTTGCCCAAGAAAATCAAATAGAAATGGCAGTAACCGGCGCGACAAATATTGTAAATACCATTGACCGTTACAATGTCTCGCCATAGTGTTGAGACGACTCGCATTCATTGTGGCCAGTTATCCTACTTTATAGCTAGCTTACAGCTACTTTATAGCTATTTTATTATATATAAAAATGAAATATAGCTTTAATTTCAAAATACTATTTTATAGCTAGCTTCGCAACACAAATAAACAGAAAAAACCAACAACAACAAACCATTTTTGGTCTGAAAAACTCTAAATTTTAAACATTAAAAAAAAAAAAAAACTAGAAGCGACCGCCACAAAATTTTTTTACCTAAATTCATGATAAATCGGGGTCTATCCAGGAAAAAAATTTCGTGAATTTTGGAGAGGTTGTCCACGTAGTTAACATTTACCGAATTTAAAGTTAATATCTTCAACTTCAATATTCATGCTAAAGAATTTAATTTGGAACGCTTAAGCTGACGTCTGACCACTTTGAATCGGGAGTTTGATGTGTAAAAAGCTTACTATGCGAAAATGAACACTTGTTCGTGATTTCAATGCTATTTTTAGAAAGTACCGTTGCAAATCCAGAAAAACCTGGTTTGCCATCAAGAAGTATGTACATTTACGAGACAATTTGTGTGCATTTTGTCAAAATAGTTAGAGATTTTTCGACTTTAGACTTTAGACGACGTTAGACTTTTCGATTTTTGGCCTATGGGCGCAACCAACGTTTTAAATATTTATCCATATTTTCCAATTTCACAATTTCACAACTTTTTCCTTTTTTTCAATTAATACGATTTTTTACGCATACGTTTATTTTTTAATATTTTGAGTTTCTTTTTGAAGCTCAATAATAGGAGTGCATTGCAAAAAAATCGATGTTTGAGAAAAAATATCGATGTCTGCAGTTTGGACGCAAATATCGATTATATCGATTATAACATCGATGTTTCTCCAGCTCTAGTTCGCCTTCACAGCATCACTAACCATACAATATATAGACATGACAATTCATACATGGAAAGTGTCCGCAACGCAATCAGAGACCAGCTACAAACGGGCATCAGCTACGGTAATCGTGAGAGTGTATGTGTGCACATGTATTCTCGCTTATTTTGCGTGTTGTGCATGTGTGGATCAGCAACTCGGCGAGTCGTGAGAGTGTATTTGTGCTCATGAGCATGCATGTACATTGCGTGTTTGCAAGTGTGTATGAGCGCACAACTGAAATTTTCGCTCTCCCATCTTTGTTTTGATTTTTGTGCTCGCGCCACCCTTCACTTTAGCATTATTGGAGTCGGCCCTTTTTGAAGACGCTTGCCTTATAATACCAGAATAACTGTTATTTTGTACATGCTTTAGATGCTAACTTTGTTTAATATAGAATATACTAATATATTGAGCAGATATATGTATATATATTCACAAATATATATTTCATTGTATGGTGTATTGTATTATACAATGATATATTTGATCATATATAAAAAAGTAGTATGCGCTAAAAAAAAATATATATATCATCCTTGAATATGTATATTAATGACATATAAATGGGTAATAAATGGGTCCATACGGATTTTAGTGCCACACTTGCGAGTCAAATTTGAAATCATCCCTATATTTCTTATGCGAATGTCCATCCACAGAGAGAACTTGCAAGTACATTCATATGTGTGTGTACGTGTGCAGAGCTGCCGAAATTGCCAGCCAAATATTTTTGAGAAGATTTCTTGAGACACAAATTTATTTGCTGAGTGTCGCTTATTGACGCGACGCACTAATACCCTATAGACAATTAATATAATTTGATGTCATGTCTGATATACATTTTGCATTTGTACATATTTACATTCGTTCATTATATTCGTTAATAGTACATTGAACAAAATTAGCATATAAAGGATATTCAATATATACAATTATTTTAATATTGGGCAAGCGTCATCATAAAATCATAACTTACAATCAATTCTAAAGTAATGGGTGTTTTCTTAGACAGCGGCGTTGTAAAAAACCAAAACAAACAAGCAGACCTACAATATGTGCACACATACAGCTAAAGCTCAGCCTCACATACAGAGCGTTTGTTCTTTGCTGAGCTGAAATTTTGTTATGTGTGTTCTTCGTCAGCTTGTTGACGAACTGACCTACCGCCACAAAATAAATGAAGAATTGGCAGGATGGGTGGGGGTGGGTGTGACTACTGAACCGAAACGAATATATCTGCGATTTCTATGGCATTTTGAAAATCCAAGGAAAAATAACGGAAAATAGAATAAAAACATATGTATCACGAATGAAACAAAAACTGTTGTGGTAAAGAAAGGGAAGTTTTATTTTAGTACATATTTTATTAGAAAATATAATCAATATTTAATGTCTTACATATATCGTCAAACAATAGTTCGAAAAGAGCTCAAATTTTCCGAAGGTTTCTCCAAAAGGTACACTTTTTACCACATCTATTTCAGAGTACATATATGCTATACTTATCCGGATAATATACATAGTTATATCGGTGCTGCCACAGATCGAATTCCACCTGATATGCTTTGATAACACTACTCGACAAAATTCAACTTTTTTTTTCCGCTGTGGCCAAAAATGACTTTTTCTGATAGATTTGGAGATTTAAATTTTTTTAAAGAATTATGGTTTTTTTTTTCATGGAGTAGTTTTTTTTTAAAGAATTTTTAAAAAATTTGTTGTTTTTTGGCATATGTAGTGCTTCTATTTTTTACATAACTTAAGTTTCCTACAACTGGTTGTATTGAACTTTGCAATTAAAAAAAGCTGACAAATGCAGCTATAAATCCGACTCAGACACTTTGTAACTGCAACTTAACGTCTGGAAGATATTCAGCTTCCAAATTGAAATTTCATAATTTTTTTCGGTATTTTTCCCCGAAATTTTGACTTTGAAAGCTCAGGAAAAGTCGAAAAAAAAAATATTTGAATGCCTTGATTTTTGGTTTTAGATAGACACATTAATTAGGCGTCGTTTAAGGTACCGCTTATAAAAATATAAAAATAAACGGCTTAGTTATCCCAAATGCCATTTTACCGTTAAAAACTGTTACAAACACAGATTTTTGGTATTTTTGTAGGAAAAAAAAACGGTTATTCGTCGGCTAACGGAATTTATCGGCAAAATTCGGCATATAAAAGTTTGGTCAAACGGTTATAACTAAGCCGTTTATTTCTATATTTTTATAGGCGATACCTTAAACGACGCCTAATTAATGTGTCTATCTAAAACCAAAAATCAAGGCATTCAAATCTTTTTTTTTCGACTTTTCCTGAGCTTTCAAAGTCAAAATTTCGGGGAAAAAATACCGAAAAAAATTATGAAATTTCAATTTGGAAGCTGAATATCTTCCAGACGTTAAGTTGCAGTTACAAAGTGTCTGAGTCGGATTTATAGCTGCATTTGTCAGCTTTTTTTAACTGCAAAGTTCAATACAACCAGTTGTAGGAAACTTAAGTTATGTGAAATAGAAGCACTACCTATGACAAAAAATACCAAATTTTTTAAAAATTCTTTAAAAAACTACTCTATGAAAAAAAAAACATTCTTTAAAAATTTGGAAACATGCAAATCTATCAGAAAAAGTAATTTTTGGCGACAGCGGAAAAGTCGTGTTGACAAGTGTAATCTGTGGATGAAGAGCCCTCGAAAAATTAAAACCTGCCTATGGGCTCCCCTACGTTTTACCAATCCTGCCTGATGGTGCAATTTACATTAGTGGGTAAAGACTTAAAACTAATCCCGTAGGGGGATCTAGGTGTAGCTTACAGCGTTGTGCAATGTTGGTTTTATACCCCTTCCGGGGACAAGGACGTTATGACGGCACACCGACATAAGTGGTCCTCGGAGTCGTGGTTCCCGGCCCAATACCAAGAAAGCTGGGACTCCTTCAATGTACTAGGCGATTATAGTTTTAATGGTTCGGTTTGCCCGCTCGGTGGGATTCTGCTGCGGAGTATAGGGGGCGGTGTGCTCGAGTTCCATCCCGGCTAACTTGCAGAAGTTCCTGAAGGATTTACTGGTGAATTGAGTCCCGTTGTCACATACGAACTTTCGGGGTGTCCCGAACCGGCTCAAGATGTGCTCCCTGAAGGCCTTCTCCAGCTGGGCAGAGGTAGCTTTACGTATGGGTACAAGCTCCACCCATTTGCTGAAGGCATCGTGTTGCCGTGTTTTGACCGTGGGAGGGGTCCTACGAAGTCCGGACACAAAATATCGAAGGGGCCCTTGGCTTGGCGGGTGTGCATGTATCCCGCGGGTTTCTTCTGGCTTACCTTGAACTTTTAGCAGTTCGCGCAACGTTGGACATACTTGGTCACGTCCCTGTTAAGTCCTAGCCAATAGTACCGTTGTGTCACACGGGTCGCGGTTTTCCAAATCCCGAGATGCCCTGCCGTGGGGTGATCGTGACACTCCTGGAGTACTCTTTGACGTCGGTCGCTGTCTACACAGAGCTTCCATTGCACTATGGTTTTTTTTTCCGTTTTTTTTGGCATAAACTCTAATTTAAAACCAATTGAATTGAAATATGGTTTGAATACATATTTTAGGCTCCCAAGATGACCTACCAAGTTTCAAATAATTTGGGGCACTATTTCATATAGCTGCCATATAAGCGATCTGTCCGACATGCAACAAGGCTTTATTAAACATTTTTGTCTTTTATTTTCTATTAAATTTAATCAAAACGAGAGGGAACGTTGTGAGCCGCGGCAAAGGCCGCGGCTCTACCTTATACCCGGTACTCAGTCAGTATATACATACATACATTTATGAGCCTACGATTTATGAAATTTATTATATGTTCTCAAAAGGGACAAAAATAATATTTAAATTAAAAAAAATGAATTTTTTGGAATTTTTATACATGTTTCCATTTTTGTTTACATATGCTTTGTATATCTGCGCCTACATTTCTACATGACATGTATAACTACATATTTGAGACGTACAAGTGTTTGCGACAGAGAGAGAGGGAATGAGTCAGCGCTTGGCAGGCGTTGCGTAGCCACTGAAATTTAATTTGTTTCTTCTGGCCATAATATTGATCCGATCTGATCCAGATTCGGTAATCTGGTAGATATGATAATTTTTCATGATTCTGCGTTTTTGGTTTTCATTTATCTTAAAAATTGTGGATTCCACAGATTTTCGTCTTTTGTGGGGGCGGAAGGGGGCGTGGCAAAATTTTAAAACAAACTTGTGCTGGTTCGGTATCACAGGAGCTTGGATAGAAAGTTTGGTTGATCTAGCTCTTATAGTCTCTGAGAACTAGGCGCTCATTTATACGAATAAGCAAAGCAGATGGGGTCGCGTGTGAGAGAGAGCGAGAGGGAATGATGACTTTCGAAATAGTTTTCTTCAGTGTAGCTATAATAATGATCCGATCTGATCCAGATTCAACACTCTGATAGAAATGGGCATTCTCTATGACTCTGCGTTTTTAGTTTTCTTGTATCTTCAACATTGTGTACGCCACAGACTTTCGTACTTTGTGTGGGCGGAAAGGGGCGGGGCGAAATTTTGAATTACATTTGGAGTAGTGTGATCACACAGGAGACTGGATACAAAACTTGGTTGCTCTAGCTTTAATAGTCTCTGAGATATAGGCGCAAATGAAGACGGACGGACAGACGGACAGACGGACGGACGGACGGACGGACAGACAGACATGGCTATATCGACTCGGCTATTGATGCTGATCAAGAATATACATATATACTTTATGGGGTCGGAAACGCTTCCTTCTGGGCGTTACACACAACCGTTATCCCCACAAATCTAATATACCCCTATACTCTTCGAGTACCGGGTATACAAAAAAAAACAATAACTATTATTCAAATTCACGTTTTAGTATTCATCTCCATTATTAGTGCTTCATTCTGAAAGAAAAGATACATTTAACAACATTTTAAATAGGTTTGGTTATGTTATTTACTATAGAAGTTACTCAATTTTCTTCAAGTTCAAAGTATTCATCTTCTGAAGCAATAACCTCAAGTCCATCCAGTTCGTCATAATCTTCGTCGGACGAGTTCTGTGTGGAATCTGGATCATCATTTTCACATTGAATTTCTAAATGTGGTGCTTGTAGTAGAGATATAACTTCTGCTGGTATAGTTTTCTTTTTGATTGTATTTGGTCGTTCTTTTAAATAGGTACTGGACAGCAACGGATCAGAAGTATCCATTGATCTATTGAAAACGTCTGTAATATTGTCTAATCGACTGCATTTTCTAGCGTGGCCTCTTCTATCGCTCTTATATAATTTATTTCGGGATTCTGATGCATGTTCCCCAAGGCATCCAACAGGAACTAAACAAGTGTCTATTATTTGGTACCCATGCACTAAGACTTTGTGGACAGTAGGCGACATCGGATACCAAGGATATTTTTTCTGATATGCCACAAAAACTTTAGCACAGAAGTCTTTAAACTTTTCCGAGTTTATTTCGTACTCGCAGTTAATTGTTATTAGAATTGTATGAAAACTTTGTAAAATATCATAATCAAAATCAAGAATTGATGACAGTAAAGCTGCATTGGAAAATGCTCTTCTCGCTGTGTTGCCGTCATTGGAGTTTCCACTGCCATTTGAAAGAGGCTTGTCCACATTTAGGCCCATTTCTTTCATCATTTTTAATTGTAAAAGTCTTTTTCGTTCTTTTAGTTTAAGCTTATCGCAGTCCTTGACATGCCACTTTTTAAGCTCAATTCTATATGAGATTTTTAAAACAAACTCGAAAAAGCGGATCCAAGCATGTAAAGGACTGATTCCATATTGAAGAGCGTGTGCGTTAGCCATAAAAGCCTTCGAGTTTATATCTTTAAAGATCTTAAAAGATCGTCCGATTCTCTTTGTAGTAGTCAGACGCGTTTTTGTTTGCGCTCCGCTAACTTTTTGCCTATTTTTGCTTAAACCGCCGGTTTTTTACGAAAATAATAATAATAAATTCATAAACTAACAGCCTTATCATTCTATTTCCTGATCGCGAGTGCATGCCTGCTTTAGTGTAAAAACTTAATTTAATTATTTTTTTGCATCGCCTAACAGTGTGTCTTTGTTTGTGCTTTTGTAAGTACACACAGTGTCATATTTGTTCTTCTATTTAGCCGCTCTCACGCATTAGTTGTTGCTGATCTATCACTCTCTCTATTACCCACACTCAAATAACTGTTCTTCCTCTCTCGCTCTTGATATTTTCCGTACAGTAGCGCTCTCTCTCTCTCAATTGTAGCTACTGTAACCGCTCTCGTTTTCACTTATTCCTCTTTTGGCGCTTATCTGGCACACTGGTCTGATACCAATTTTTTTTTGAAGGAATAATTAAGTAAATTTTAAAATGGAATTCTCCGTTGTCTGCGACAAAAAAACCTGCAAGAAGCAGATCACCCATGACCAGCCGAGTATCCCCTGCTGGCTCTGCGATAGCGTCGTGCACGCTAAATGCGCCGGGTTGTCCGGTCTCGTGGGTGATGCCATCGCGAAAAGGAATGGCCTGCACTACAGCTGTGAGGCATGCCGTCCGGTTGAGAGGGAGATGGCAGCGTTTATGAGGCAGACCCGGAAGGGCTTTAGGGAGCTGACCGTGGGCTTCAAAGAGCAGTACGATCGGCTCCTAGCCATGGAGTCTCAGTTTAGTGGCTTCAAACTACTGACTGAGTCTCCTAGGCGCAAAAAGGTCACTCCGCGGGATCTGCATATGCCAGCTGCACCTCGGCCGGCCGATGCTGACAAGCTGACTCCGACCACTCCAGCAGCAGTGCAGCAGTTGATTTCGTTTGCCACTCCGAAGGCAACGACAGCTGCTGGCGATGGAAATTCGGTAGCCGAATTTATCGCGTCGGAGGGCATGCAGCCAAAGTCGTCTGTAGCGTCCGTGTCCGTAATGTCCGCAAACTCATTAGCGGTCCCCTCAATTCCGACCCCACCAGTTAATATACGTCCCGGACCACCGGGTATTACCATCACAGATGATAGGCCTGTGGTGCCAAGATTGGTGGGGATCCCACCAAAGAGACAAGTTTTTGTCTCGCGGCTTGCCCCTGATTCCACAATTAACGATGTGACGGCTTATATCCGAAGCAAAATAAAAGCAGCTGATTTTAAGGTGGAAAAATTTAACTTTTCTTACGCCAGGGAGATATCTTCCTTTAAAATAAGTGTCTCTCAAACTCATTTTGACACCATCTGTTCCGCCAAATTTTGGCCGGAGCATTTGGTGGTGAAGGAGTTTAAGGCAAAGAAGAAGACCAGGCCCCCAATAACTCTGCCAACAAATCAGACCAGTGCTCCTTCGTCATCTTCCCGCTCTACCTCCCGTCCAAAAAACTAACTAACTCTCTTTTGGTGACCTATCAGAATGTTCGAGGCTTGCGTAGTAAGCTCAGCATTCTTTTCCAGGATAGTGTCGCATTTGCATCCCACGTTATTGTGTTTACCGAGACCTGGCTAAAGCCGGACATTCTTAGTTCCGAAGTTTTGGCAGGTCGGTACACAACTTATAGAAAGGATCGCTCGTCTCGACGTGCAGGTGGGGTTCTGATTGCTGTGGACTCAAACTTCACGTCGGAACTTTTCACAGTCCAGATCCAGCAGGAACTGGAATTTCTGTGTGTAAGACTGATTCTTCCCGCTTTCTCAATTTTCATAACTTGTTCGTATATTCCACCTTCTTCGGATATCGCAATTTACGAGCAGCATTTGTCCGCCTTAACCGCTATCTCTTCCTCGCTATCTGACAAAGATCACATGATAGTTCTTGGTGACTTCAACTTGCCAGGAATTGTTTGGTCTTCGGCAAATGAGTCGAATAGCCTGGTACCCATGGCACGTCATGACTTTGTTGACGGCTTGATTGACCTGTCTCTGTCTCAAGTTAACCATGTTAAAAATTCCTTGGGTCGATTTCTTGATCTGTGCTTTGTAACGGATCCGACCGTAGCGTTGTTAACTCGAGTCCCCCCGCTCTCTATACCTGAAGATGCCTACCATCCTACTTTCGAAGTGTCGCTCGACCTAGGACGAACTGTACTAGATCGGTCGGGTAGACTACCCCAATGTGTCCGCTGCTTCCGTAAAGCCGAGTTTACGAAGCTTAATAACCTCATTAGGGATTTTGATTGGTCCGCTTTATATTTGTGCAGTGATGTTACGACAGGCACAAACATTTTCTATGATGCACTGGACTCACTTTTTGTCTCTTGTGTCCCACTTTCCTGTCCGATTAGATCAAGAAAACCCCCTTGGTTTACCAAGGAGCTATCTCATCTAAAAAACTTAAAATCAAGACTTTATAAAAAATTTCAAGAAGTTGGCTCTCCTTCTTCTCTCTCTCATTATGTAATAGCTCGGTCAAACTTTTCAGTTCTTAACGCTCAATGCTATCAGAATTACTTATCTCGATGCAGGATAAGTTTTTCTAAGGACCCCAAACAGTTCTACAGCTTTGTAAACAGTAAGCGTAGAACGTCCGCACACCCATCCTCGCTATCTTTCCGTAATACGTCGGCAGATAATGATCAGGCAATTGCCGATCTTTTTGCCCGTTTTTTCCAAACTACCTATTCGCAGGATGTTTACTCTGGTCAGCCGTATCCATACAGTTTACCGCGGTCGAACGGCATTTTCTGTCCTTTGCTAAATGAAAGCTCGTTGCTTCATGATCTACGAACAGTAAAGCCGGTGTTCTCACCGGGTCCGGACGGAGTTCCCGGCTGTGTACTCAGGTATTGTGCCGAGTCTCTGTGTGGGCCGTTGCTTAAACTGTTCAACCTATCTATAACTTCTTCATGCTTTCCCCCGATATGGAAGGAGTCTTTTATAATTCCTCTCCATAAGAAAGGTAGCAAGTCTGACGCAATGAACTATAGAGGTATATCTAAGTTATCCGCTATTCCTAAAGTGTTTGAGAAAATTTTAACTCCGCACCTGCAGCACCTATGCAGATCACTTATATCTCCAACTCAACATGGATTTATAAGGCGGAGATCAACCACTACAAATTTATTGGAGTTTACCTCCTTTATAATAAAAGGCTTTCAAGGTAATTTGCAGACGGATGTTGTTTACACCGATTTTAGTAAAGCGTTCGACTCTGTAAACCATTCTCTCCTAGCACAAAAGCTCGACCTTCTAGGGTTCCCGCCCAATCTCCTGAGATGGATCTCTAGCTACCTGTGTTCTAGGTCTCAAAGAGTCCTTTTCAAAAACTCCCTGTCCTCTCCAGTTACGGTGACTTCGGGTGTACCTCAGGGCAGCCATCTAGGCCCCTTACTCTTTACTCTCTTTATAAATGACCTACCTTCTGTATTAACATACTCTCGAGTACTAATGTATGCGGATGATGTTAAGCTCTGTGTCCAGTATAAGGACATTTCTTTCCAATCCAGGTTGCAATCCGATCTCGATAGATTTCAGTCGTGGTGTTGTGCAAATTTATTAAACCTTAACGCTTCAAAATGTAAAGTAATGACTTTTCATCGCTCCAGCGCCTTTCTGGTTCCTTACACCCTTTGTGGTGGTTCTCTTGAGAGAATTACCCGGGTTGATGATCTTGGTGTTCTATTAGATCCCAAGTTAAAGTTTTCAGAACACATTTCTACCATGGTGAATAAGGCCATGGGCGTGCTTGGGTTTATAAAGAGGTGGTCAAAGGAATTTGACGACCCCTATATAACAAAGACTCTCTACACCTCTCTGGTTCGTCCGATTTTAGAATACGGCTCTTGTGTATGGTGCCCTCAGTACAACGTACACCAAGACCGTATAGAATCAGTTCAGAAAAACTTTTTACTTTTTGCTCTTCGCGGCCTCAGCTGGGATGCAAGTGTGAGACTGCCGTCTTACTCTAATAGATTGCTCTTAATAAACCTTCCAACCTTAGCTAATCGTAGGAAAATGCTTGGCGTGATTTTTGTGCACAACTTGATCAAGGGTGACGTAGATAGCCCTGACCTGTTGAGCCGCATAAACTTCACGATTCCTATTAGAAGCACTAGGAACTATACACCGTTGTTTCTTCCGCTTTGGAGATCGAATTACTCCTTGCATGAACCATTTAGGGTCCTATGCTCGGATTATAATTCCCTCTACCATATTATATCTACCACTAACTCCCTTCCTAGTCTTAAATTACTGATACTCCTACATCTTTCCCGTAATTAGTAATTACTTTTCTTCTTTAGTTAGATTAGTTCTACTTTTCCTCGAACACTAGTCTAACACCTATCTTTCCTGCATGTCCGCGATCGGTTCGGTTTACGAGTCGCGCGTCATGCGGCAGCGCCCCTCGGTCGGTTGGGCGGGAGGTGGGCTGCGTTCTTGCCTGGGATCCGCGCGTAACAGCCATCGGCTGGTGTCGCTTGGGCCACTTGATGGTGCAGTCATTGCACATCAACGTCCTAAAAAGAAAAAGGAAAAAATGTTGAGCAATTGTTTTGGCTTCGCTCCACAGATTGGGCAAGACTGACAAGAGTTGGTGCCTGACAATATGTTTAAGACTTTCCCATCTATTAGTGTCATGTGGCCAATATACTCGACATATATATATTTTTCTTTAAATTTATACAAATATATTTGCATGTTGCGAATCTGGGCATCCAAATTTTCCTTTTCTTTTAATATCAGGGAGGTAGTTTCCTTAATGAACTCAATCTTCAATGGGCGGCAAAATCTAACAGATTGCGGAGTCTTATTGAGCCAAATAATTTGTTGCGTTTCATTTATCAATTTCAATGGGACAATTGTAGTAACAAACATTGAACTGTCAGTTGAAGGACTATCATGGATCTGGAAACGCTGTTTGTATAAACTCTGGCCGGACGAACCATCATATCCATAGCTGAAGAATAGCTTGCAATGTACCACGTTGGAAAGTGTTTCTAAGACCTCGTGTTGCAATTCAAGAATGCGGGATGATGTGTGATCCAAAAGATTTTGCAATGATACAAGTGCCTTATTTTCAAAATATTCAATTCCTTTTGGCCTGAGTTTTAATTTGGAACTAAGTACGGCCGGATATGCCGGGTATATATCACATCCGTGAATTTTTGCATTTCTTTGTATATTTATATATTGTCGTTTTGTGAATCCATTTTCCATTAAAAATGCAAGCGCACTGTCAGCTGACATTTGTTTGGGCTCATCCGCAAAAAGCTTCTTTTTTATTTCATTAATACTCTCACAACTCGCAGCTGCTTTTAAAACAACAGCCAAGTCTTTTTCGTTCGATTTTTTAGCTGAAACTGTGGCAGCATGTATGAGTAAGGGAGATAAGTTGTTATTCTCCTCTGAAAGTTTCTTTTCAGACGAGGACCAGCGCTTTCGTAATCACATTTTGGGCGACCCACTTTATTTGCCAATGCATAATGACCAGTGATTTCTATGAATAGGCTTTTCCCAAGCCAATTTGCGTGCTTTCTCTTAAATCTTTCTACAGTTGAATTACATTTAGGCAAGTGTTTTTTTAAATAATTGACAAAGTCTTTTACTTTTTCATTTATCGACTTTATGGTTTCGTTATCTAAATGTTTTTCTGCGATGACACTCAATATGTGCTGATGTACAGCGTCTCCTGAGCGATTGTTGTTGCTCCAAATGTCAACCAAGTCAGCACGACTGAACACATATGGTACTAGAAAAATTTGATTTTTTCGAAAACGTGTGGATTCGGACAAAAAGGATTAGTTTCTCATTAATCTGCACAATTTGGTTAATAGTTTATCACTTACAACATTTTGCAACTCTTTGCCATGCAAAAGTACTGATCCACGAAACACAACTAGACTTGTTAAGCTCGTTCTAAACATACACATAAACAAAACACGGTACAATTGGACAAAAACACATAACAACGACACAAACATTGGTAAACTATATCAAAACAATCAAAGTCGCAAAATTTTTCCCGCCAATTTCATACAAAACAGGTGGTACATAATCAGCTGACTTTAACAGCGCGCAAGCAGAACAGTATTGCTCCACATGTTATAGTTTAATATTTTTTTATCTGGCTAGGGTTTTTAAAAATGAAAAATCAACAAATTTTTAAAATACTAAACAAAACAAAAACTGACTTTATGCCAAAACTAACGGAAAAAAAACCATAGTGCATTGTATTGGGTCTTCTTCCTCCGAGCGATTGCCGGGCCGTCTGTAGACCTGTCCGCTCTCGATGATGAACTCGGAACTCCTCTCCGGTTGTTCCTGAATCCGTTTCAGCAGGCGGCGTAGCCAGGAGAATTGGGATGTAGCCTCGTGGACTCGTTGCAGCGCGTCTATAGGTTGGCGTGACAGCGCGTCTATAGGTTGGAGTGACAGCGCGTCCGCTACGACGTTTTGACTCCCGCGTCTATAGTGGATGTCGGATGTCTTTGTTGGATGTCGAAACGATATTGCTGGAGCTCCAGCGCCCAGCGCGCGATTCGTCCGGTCGGGTTGTTAATTGTGTTGAGCCATTTCAACGATAGATGATCCGTGATAACGTCGAAGTGATATCCCTCGAGGTAGCAGCGTAGTTTCCGGATCGCCCAGACTATTGCCAAGCACTCCTTCTCCGTGACTCGATGACTCTCTCTTCTCCGACGATCTGCTGATTCAGTACGGCTCCGATACCGTAGGCGCTGGCGTCTGTCTGCAGGGTGAACTTCTCAGAGAAGTCGGGGCATGCTAACACTGGAGCTTGGGTCAGAAATATGTCAGAGTGAGAGCGAAGCGAGTTGCGAGTTCAAGCGATAAAGCGAGAGCAAAGCGAGAAAGCGGTTTGCAACCTGCTTTATCGCTTGAACTCTCTGAGAGCGTACAATTTTTTTCTTGCATCCTGTTACATTCTGTGCTTTAATCACCATTTTTTTTTCAAAACACGCGTGTGAGAAAGCTCATATGGCTATTTTGTTTCTTTTGTTTTTGCATTTGGTGTCATTTTTGAGAGAACGCCTGAACAGAAAGGACCTAAACGTTGAACGGCTACTGGCAGATCGCCATGCGCCATGGACCAAAAGGCCAAAAATTATAGATAGAATTTTGGTCGAAAAAAATTGGACAGAAATTGAGAGCATATTAGAAACACAAAGTAAGTATAAATTTATTAATACCTGCACATTATTTGTATTTACATATTTTTATTCGGTGTATCTGTGTGTGCAAACAAAGTCGCGGAAAGCGTTTCTAACTATTTGGCCTGTTTTTAAATTTACATGATTGAAAGTTTCGGCGTAGTTATGATTTCGTTGCCAATATAAAAGTGTTGTGATTCTATATTGACATCATAAGGCCCTTCAAGGTCAATGATTGTATTATGCAAAATGTATATACTCTTTACAATATCATCAACAAAATCGGGATCTGTCTCAATAGGCTTCCAGAGAAGACGCCATTTGGATGTGATGATACCAAAGGCACATTCAATGCATCTTCTAGCTCTGGAAAGTCTACTGTTAAAATATTCGTTGTTTGCATTATATCTCTTCTTGAATATGGCCTTAAAAGATTTTTGAGAAGTGGATAAGCCTCATCACCTACAAAAACAAATGGCATCTTAGTGTTTGTTCCAGGCAAGCAAGAATCTGGCGGAAAGAATTATCGAGTTCTTAGCTGCATATAGAGTTGTGATGCATTAAATTTTCCGCCATCACTTTGTTCTCCATAGCCTCAAACTTCTATGGCAATAAATTTACAATTGGCATCTGCTACTCCTTGCAGTACTATCGAAAAGTACTTTTTATACCCGGTACTCGAAGAGTATAGGGGTATATTAGATTTGTGGGGATAACGGTTGTGTGTAACGTCCAGAAGGAAGCGTTTCCGAACCCATAAAGTATATATATTCTTGATCAGCATCAATAGCCGAGTCGATGTAGCCATGTCTGTCTGTCCGTCCGTCCGTCCGTGTGTCCGTCCGTCTTCATTTGCGCCTATATCTCATAGACTTTTAAAGCTAGAGTAACCAAGATTTGTATTCAGTCTCCTGTGTTATCACACTACTCAAAGTAGATTTCAAAATTTCGCCCCGCCCCCTTCCGCCCCCACAAAGGACGAAAGTCTGTGGCATACACAATTTTGAAGATACGGGAAAACTAAAAACGCAGAATCATAGAAAATGACTATTTCTATCAGAGTGTTGAATCTGGATCAGATCGGATCATTATTATAGCTACAATGAAGAAAACCATTTCGAAAGTCATCATTCCCTCTCGCTCTCTCTCACACGCGACCCTATCTGCTTTGCCCATTCGTATTTCTTGACGCCTAATTCTCAGAGACTATAAGAGCTAGAGCAACCAAACTTTCTATCCAAACTCCTGTGATATCAAACCAGCACGAGTCTGTTTCAAAATTTTGCCACGCCCCTTTCCGCCCCACAAAGGACGAAAATCTGTGGAATCCACAATTTTTAAGATAAATGAAAACCAAAAACGCAGAATCATGGAAAATTACCATATCTACCAGATTGCCGAATATGGATCAGGTCGAATCAATATCATGGCCAGAAGAAACAAATTAAATTTCAGTGGCTACGCAACGTCTGCCAAGCGCTGACTCATTCCCTCTCTCTCTGTCGCAAACACTTGTACGTCTCAAATATGTAGTTATACATGTAGAAATGTAGAAGCAGATGTAAAAAGCATATGCAAACAAAATTAGATACATGTATAATATTCCAAAAATGATTTGACTTCATTTTTTGAAATATTATTTTTTGCCCAAAATTTAATTTGTCCCTTTTGCGAACATATAATAAATTGCATAAATCGCAAGCTCATATATGTATGTATGTATAGTACATATACTGACCCTGTAGAACCAAAGGGGTCAATTGACCCTACTCGAACTAGTTCCGCTTCGGTTACCACGCAACTAGCTACGCAACTAGTAACGGGGGAAGCGAACGTCGACCAGGTCTACGTCGACTACAATGTACTAGTTCAGCGACTAGTGACGGGGGAAGCGAACGTCGACCAGTCTAAACAGATCCGAAATACGAAGCTGGCTTCGTTTTGTTTCCGAAGTCGACAAATAACCGTAAACTCGTGGAAATATGATGAAACCCCGAAAAAGAGTTACAATACAGTGCGGACTCTGTGATTTTTGGCCGGTGGCACGCCATGCTAAATGGACCAAAATGGTAAGTTAATCGTGATATTCTACTGTACTTGCGCTCGTGGAATGCAAGAGACAAAAAAGTACACAAACAAAATGCATTAGTTCTTCGTGTGTTTCTCTTTCTGCGTTGATTTTTTTCACTTCTATGCATGATCTAGTTGCTGGAAGCGTGGATTTGCTAAAATTTCTGCTAAGCGCATTTTAAAAGTGAGAAAAAATAATAAAACAAATAAAAAAACTTACAAACAGGTACGTGCAGGCATATTTCATATTTTAAATAAAATGATAAGCAAAAGGCATTTGCGTAGACTGCAAAAGAGTGAAAGGGAATCGAACCTTGCAAAGTTAGCGTTGTGCAGTGCAGAAAAAGTAGAAGAAAAAGTGGAAGAAGTGACAGAAATACTTATAGAAGAGGAAGCATTTGATTTTGAAAATGCTGAAATTCCGCCAAATACATCGTCATTGAATGACAAACTTAGGCAGTGGTTTATTAAACATAGGCCAACGCGTGAATGTGCACTCGATTTAGTGGGTATTTTAAAAGAAGAAAATATAGATGTTTGTCCGTTTTATAAATCAAAACGCCAGCACAGAGGTGATATTCAGGTAATTGGTGGAGAATCTTATCTTCACATAGGTCTTGTCTGGCAGCTAGAACGACATTTTCAAAACATTGATATAATGGAAGAACTAAACATTGATATAAATGTTGACGGACATTATTCAGAAGTTCAAGGGCACAGCTATGGCCAATACTAGTGAGATTAAACAATTATCCAAATGTTCCAGTATTTCCAGTAGGTACATATATTTTTAGGAGAAAGAAAGCCCCATAGCTGTGAAGAATTTTTAGCAAAATTTTGCTTAGAATTTAAAGAGTTATAGCATGGCGGTTTCACCATTTGTGGCAGACATGTAAATATAGTTATTAGGGCAGTGGCTTGCGATGCTCCAACAAGAGCATTTATTAGCGACACACCTGGACACACTTCTTGTCATGGTTGTGCAAAATGTACACAGATAGCCAGAAAGGTAGACAGAATTTTGACCTATAGTACGACCTCAGGAGTCTTAATTACTAATGAAGATTTTACACTTAGAAGATATCCATGTCATCATAGCAGTCAATATTTAAATTGTAGGTCAATATTAGAAGAAATGAACATTTCCATGGTGACACAGATTCCCTTAGATTGCATGCATTTGGTAGAGTTAGGAGTGATGCGCAAGATTTTGTTAAGGCTTGTAAGTAATAAGTTAGTAGTAAAAAGTTCATCAGATGACAGGAAACGCATTTCAGATAAGCTAGTGTTCCTAAAAAAATATATTCCAAGAGAGTTTGCGCGTAAGCCTAGATCTTTGGATGAATTGTGTAATTGGAAGGCCACGGAGTTTAGACAATTTTTGCTGTATACGGGAATTATTGCCTTCAAAGACGAAGTCAGTGACGACCTTTACTATGAATTTCTTTTACTTCATTGCTCATATAGAATGCTATGCAGCTCTAAACTGCGTGAATACAATAAAGAAAATTGTCAACGCATTTTAGATCTCTTCGTTCACAATTTTCCAATTGTATTCGGAGAAAACAGCGTGTCTTACAATGTACACAGTTTTTGCACGTAAAAGAGACCGTTGAACAAATCGGAGATCCGAAAACCTTCTAAAATTCTCGAACAAATATTGAGAAAAATTAGTGAAGACAGGATAGAAAAAAAAATTCAGAAAAATCCTAAGATAGTAGGAAGTAAGTGCTTTTTTAATAATTTTATTTTGTCAGTTAAGGAACCTGATAATTTTTTTTTTATTAATGGAAATATTCCAATTATTGCGACTGGGTTTACGGAAGAAGACGGAGGGGCAATTATAGGGAAAAGACTGTTAAATATCAGAAGCTTTTATGAGGAACCTATAGCCTCAATCGGATTAGGAATTGTTTTAGTAAATTGTGAAACCGTAGCAGTAAAGGAGAGATTTGAATTTATAGATTTGCAAAGTAAAGTAAAGCTGTAGGTTTGCCATATGAGGGAAATATTTTAGTCATTCCATTGCTTCATCATTGTATTTAAAATCGAATATGTTTTCATTACCTAAAATTTGCACATCTTTCACTGGGAGGTGTTTAGTCCGTAGGCGTGTTTTTCAACACGAATCGGGCATGCCCTTTAGCGACGGTGTTAAAGGGTATCTTTAGAAGAAAAAAAAAAAAGTATAGGTATACATATATGTACTTATATATACATATGTAAATATATATTTCAGAATGTCGTCTCCAAGAAAAATTATCCGGCTATCAACGCCAATGAATGGTAAGTGTTTTTATTTTATAATAATAAAAAAAATAATATACACTTGGCCCTCGCTTAACACGGACTCTTTTAGCACGAACTCGGTCTTACACGGTTACAAATTTGCTCCCATCCCCCTTTTAACACGCTAAAAACCTCGTTCTTACACTAATGCAAAATATCGATATATATATTTTTTTTGCTGTCGATTAACGCTATAGTGCCTTTGTGCTTGCGTCATACGCATGGGGTGCTTGTCGAAAAAGGGGAATCCCACATTTGATATGTCAGATGTAAGCGTGTTTTAGTAGGTGCAAAAATCTTGAGCTTTGCAGACGCGTAAATAAAAAGTCAAAGATTTTGTGGTAAGTAAAAAGGTGGTACAGCTTGATTAAATTAAAAAGTGAATATGTACATAATTAAAATAAATAAATTTTAGCTTTTACAATGGCAGAAAAAAAGAACAGAGCTACTTTAAAACGAAAAGTCATTTCTATAGAATCAAAAATACAAATTCTAAACCGGTTAGACAATGGGCAAACTGCCACGGAAATTGCAAGAAGCCTTGATTTAAATGAGGCAACAGTTCGCACTATCAAAAAGAATGAAACTGAAATACGACGTGCAGGAAGCATTGGGTCATCCATATCTACAAAATTTACCAGTAGAGCACGTGCACCAATTTTGGAAAAAATGGAAAGAGCACTTAGCATTTGGATTGACGATAGCTACGAAAAAAAGATCCCTTTAAGCCAGCGGATCATTCAGGAAAAGGCACTCAGGATTTATGGACTGCTCGAGCAAAATGGAGAGCCCTCTTCCAGCATAGATTTCGTTGCCAGTAATGGATGGTTCGAGAAATTTAAGAAAAGGTTCTCCATTCATAGCCTCAAATTTAAGGGCGAAGCGGCATCGGCCGATGATGGAGCTGCTACCACATACCCAGAAGAGATTCAGGGGTTCATTAAAGAAGAGGAATTCCTGCCCGACCAAGTTTTCAATGCGGATGAAACTGGACTTTGCTGGAAAAAAATGCCAAATCGAACTTTTTTATCAAAGAATGAAAAAGTAGCTCCCGGCTTTAAGGCACAAAAAGATCGTTTTACACTTTTGCTGTGTAGTAATGCATCGGGCGACTTTCAAGCAAAACCAATGCTTGTTTATAAGTCTTTCAATCCCCGTGCGTTTAAAGGAATAGACAAGAGCAAATTACCCGTTTACTGGAAAGCAAATTCCAAAGCTTGGGTAACTGCAGAATTATTTAAAGACTGGTTCTTGAATTGCTTTGTACCTGAGGTTGAAAAATATTTAAAAAAAAAGAATTTACACTTTAAAGCACTATTATTATTGGACAATGCCCCAGGACATCCAAAAGATTTAACCCATCCGAATGTCAAAATAAAATTTCTTCCACCTAATACAACATCGCTTCTGCAGCCAATGGATCAGGGTATAATTTACACTTTCAAGACATATTACATCAGACGCTCTATACGCTGGATTTTGGATACAACTGAAACTGACTCCATCGATGTAACCAGTGCTTGGAAGAAATTTTCTATTAAAGATAGCCTTGAGTTGGTAAACTTATCTTTAAAAGAGATTAAGGTGTCAACATTAAATAGATGCTGGAGGAAATTATGGCCAGAGGTTGTTAAAAGCCATGAAATAGAAGTGCCAAAACGTGGATTCCAGGATATATTGGACCTTGCTCACTTGATTGAAGGCGAAGGTTTCGACGACATGGCAAATGATGATTTGCAAGAGTTGTTTGAAGATGAAGGAATTAATGACGAATCATTGCTTGAGATTGCTGTGAATGAAGCAAACAATTCGAAATCAGATGACAGCAGCTCTGAAGAAACCGACCCGATTAGTTTAACGATAGAAAAGCTCCAAGAAGGATTCGCATATGCTAGCAGCTTGGAATCGTGCTTCTTAAATTCAGATCCGGTCATCGAACGACGACTTAAGTTTAAGAGAGAGTTGGAAAAAATACTTTTGCCTTATAAGGAGTGCTATAAAGAAGCTTTAAAAGCCACCAAACAATCGAAAATGACTGATTTTTTTGATAAGGAGCCACCAAAAAAGAAAACATGTTGAAACAAACTGGCTTAAACTATAAATGCCACCAAATGCATTTCAAATTTGATATGAATTGAAACATATGATCTCCTTACTTTTTAACATTTTTAAGTTTCTATAAAGTTTAACATGTTAATTAATTATATGAAGCACCTTTTTTTTATTTAATACCCACTTTTAATTTGGAAATAAATAAAAACAGACCAAACTTGAATAATAAAAAAATTTTTGTCCGCCAATTTTGAATTTTGAGAACGTAACCCCTTATTTTGTACTGAATCCATGTTTCGCTTAACACGATTTCGCTTAACACGAGGATTTCTAGGAACGTAACCCCCGTGTTAAGCGAGGGCCAAGTGTATACGATTTTCCAGACAGTGAGCCAATGAGCCTGGACGGACATGGGACGGAAATATTGAAGGCATTGGATGAAATAAAGAAAACGACTGGTAAATAATAATTTTCCTATGACTATTGGAATCAATATATAAAAATTAATATATAAACATTTTCAGAATCTTTGAAACAAGAAAATGTGCTAATACGTGGTAAGACTATTAAGATTAATAGAACATAATTTTCACTTTCAAACCAATTAACAATGTTTTTTTAATTAAAAGCAATGGTGGAATAAGTATCGAACCAAACGATTTTAATAAAAGCACTTATAAAGGCGAAGGAAGAATTGAATCCAATTCGGGAACTATTTCCTATTAAAACTCAAACTGACCTCATCGATATAAATGAAAAAATTAAAATAAATAAAAGCATTTATGTAAGTAAATCTAAACTTTAAATGATGACCTTTTTCTCTGTCTAATAGTTATATACGATTTTTATTTACAGATATCTGCAATGAAATCAATTATTCAGCCGGCAGGCATTGTCAATAATTTAGGATTAATTATAAGCGAAGAAATCGTTTTATCGCACAATGTCGATGGAGTTCAAGGAAAGCAGTCCCTAAGGTCCCATAAAGAATTTTATGACGCTTTGCTAGGTAAAATAAAATGTGCACTCCTAATTAATAATAATAATTCAATTTACCAAAAATTAATTACAGAATGTATTCCGCCTGGAGACGAAGCCGGGGAGTCACTGCTTCGAAAAGCGATGCAACGGATTAAAAAAAGAGTATTCAAAAAGAAGTGCGTAAAAAGGACCGAGGAGGAGCAGCTAATTAAAAATTAATTAAAATTAATTAAATAATAATTAAAAAATATATATGCATACATTGATATTGAACGAATTTGTATTTTTATTTCGGAACTAGGCTCCTAGTAACCGAAGGGGGGTCGATACGGGAACTAGTTGCTGGCTTTCTACTGGTAACTAGGTCCGAACTAGGTCCTGAGGAACTAGGCTCCTAGTAACCGAAGGGGGGTCGATACGGGAACTAGTTGCTGGCTTTCTACTGGTAACTAGGTCCGAACTAGGTCCTGAGGGACTAGGCTCCTAGTAACCGAAGAGGGGTCCATACGGGAACTAGTTGCTGGCTTTCTACTGGTAACTAGGTCTGAACTAGGTCCTGAGCAACTAGTTCACAGGTAATCGAAGGGGAATCGATAGTGGACCAGGGGTGGTTCCGCCCTAGGACATGCATGTGTTAAATTCTCCGCTGAAATACATTGTCGGGGAAACGAAGTGGAACCAGGTACGTGAGAAATGCAACTAGTTCGGCACCGGTGCCGAACTAGTTGCCTGGTACTAGAGGGGACTGAGTACCGGGTATAAGGTAGAGCCGGCTCACAACGTTCCCCCTCGTTATAATTATAAAACATAGACCCAGAATTCGCTGGACACTTAATACGAATGTGTTTTCCATCAATTGCTCCAGCACAATTGACAAAGTTCCACAGCTTCCAAAATTTGTCTGCCACCTGGCTAATTATTTCCTTCGTGGGCTGAGGCATATGTAGCGGTTGTAGCTCCTCTAAAAGTACTTTTACAGTCTCTTTCACTACAAGTGAAACAGTAGTCCTTCCCATTTTAAATGAACATGCCAATGATGAGAAAGATGCTCCAGTAGCTAAAAATCTGTAAATACAAAAAATTTTCGACATAAGTGTAATTAATTAATTAAATTTTTATTTTAGAAGACTGCTTAAAAAAGTTCCGAAATCTGGAGACTCTGGAGTTTCAGAAGAGGCTTACACAAATTATACTTCTTGGCCTCATTTTAAAAGTCTTCTTTTTTTAAAAGACCAAATGAAACCGCGTAAATCATTTGGAAATTTTGCCTCGGTGAACACTTCTTCAGAACTTAGCATGGACGCATCTTCTCACGGATTTTTTTCTGAAATGTCTCTAGATGAGACCATTCTGCAGAGACTCGTGAACTTGTTGATGACGATGAACCAATTCATCTACCCAAAAAGAAACAAAAGAAGTTCAATGCATCTGAAGAGTAAGTAGCTATTGAGCAACAAAAATTAATATTGCTTGTTAATTAACTATTTTTCATTTTTCATTTAGCATTAATGATAATGAATCTAGTAAATAAGAATATAATTAAATACATAAATAATAAAATTCAAATATATGTATATAGAAACGAAAAACGAAACGAACCTCAAGGTTAGGTTAGGTTAGGTTTAGGCGGCTGTCTAGCTCCACAGGAGCCAGTCACACTTAGGCCGGTTTCGGCCCGTTGTAATACCGCAGGAGGTGTTCCCCTTATCCATCTCATGAGACCCGAACATGTCAGCAGTTATCCCATCCTGACGCTCTTACGAAGTTTGCAATCTTTCTGGGACAGATTTTGGACATTTCTGAAATGTCTGAGACATAGGTCATGCCCAGGTATTGTAGCCTTCTCCTGCTGAGAGCCGGACAGGAGCAGAACAGGTTTTCCACCGTTTCCTCCTCCTCCTCATCTCTACAGCTTCGGCAGAAATCATTGTATGGGGCTCCCAGCCTGTTAGCGTGGGAGCCTATCAGCCAGTGCCCCGTGAGGGAGCGGATGACAACGCTGCACCTTTTCCTGCCGAGCTTACATAGCTCTAGTGTGCGTTTCCTGTCAATGGTAGGCCATGTTTGCCTGGATATGCGACATAGTGGTGCTGACCGCCACGCATTGTCTGCTCGTCGCTTATATAGCTCTTTTATAATAAGCCTACAGGTGGCCATTGGCATGCAAATATCCTCCTTCTCTTGGAGAAGGGGTATTGTGGTACCAGATCTGGCCAGCTCGTCTGCCTTGCAGTTGCCCTCAATATCCCGGTGACCCGGGACCCAAATAAGGCTGATGGCAAATTGTTGGGCCATCTCGTGAAGAGATTTGCGGCAATTTGCCACTGTGGCCGAGTTCGAGGAAATCGCGTGAAGTGATTTGATCGCAGCTTGGCTGTCGCTGTAAATGTTTACAGTTGTTGTTGCCAGTGAAGCCGTTGTGGCTGTTTGAAGGAGCTTCAGTGCTTCCATGATCGCAATGACTTCCGCTTGGAACACACTGCAGTGATCTGGGAGCCTAAAGGAGTGCCTGATTTCGAGTTGTTCGGAGTAAATCCCTCCTCCAACTTTGTTATCCAGCTTCGAGCCATCTGTAAAGATGCTTATGGCCATGTCTTGGCCTGGTGGTCCCTCAAGCCACTCGTCTCTGCTAGGGATGATTACATTGAAGGGGGTACCAGTGTGTTCCCTTGGAACGCAGTAGTCCGTCTTCGTAGGGACGGTACTGCTGATAAGTATAGATGAGTGACCCCTGAGATGTGACGTCCATTGTCCGGAGTCTCTCAGACGTATCGCTGCAATTTCTGCCCTCTCTTTTCCCGCAAGCTCGAGCCTCTGGAGATTTAGGATGGCGTTTAGTGCATCGTTCGGGGTGGTGCGTAATGCTCCACTAATGCATAAAGCTGCGGTTCGCTGAACCTTGCCAAGTTGTTTGGTTGTCGATCCTTTTGATAAGGCCGGCCACCAAACTGTAACTCCATAGAGTAGGATTGGTCTTACTATTGCTTGGTATATCCATTGGACTACGCTCGGGTTCATGCCCCACTTCAAGCCAATAGCTTTTTTGCAGGAGTATAGGGCTATCGTAGCCTTCTTTACTCTGTCCTTTACGTTCAGGTTCCAGTTCAGCTTCTTATCAATTACCAACCCTAGGTAACTAGCACTGTCGCTGAAAGAGAGCCTGCATCCATTTAGTATAGGAGGGTTGAGGGGCGGAACCTTGTACTTGCGTGAGAATAGCACGAGTTCCGTTTTTGTGGGATTTACTCCCAATCCTCGCGATTTTGTCCATTCTGACAGTCTCGCGAGCTTAGTGCTCATAAGGTCACAGAGTGTTTGAGGGTATTTTCCCGAGAAACTGATTGCAACGTCATCCGCGTATGCCACTATTTTACAGCCCCCCCCTCCAGATCACATAGAATCTTATTGACTGCCATGTTCCATAGAAGGGGAGACAGGACACCACCTTGCGGAGTGCCTCTGTTGACATACCTAGATTGCGTGGACGATCCCATCGATGATGTCACCGTCCTGCATGTGAGCAATTGATCGATGAGCAGCACCAAGTGACCGTCCACACCCAGGTCAGTCAGTGCTTCCGTAATGGCACTTGGGACGACGTTGTTAAAGGCTCCTTCGATATCGAGGAAGGCTATAAGAGAGTATTCCTTGAGGTGTAGGGATTTCTCTACAATTGAGACTACTTCGTGGAGCGCCGTTTCCGTGGATCTTCCTTTCCGGTAGGCATGTTGTGCTCCTGACAGCATTTGAGGACTAATAATTGTCCTCAGATGTAGTCCGACAAGTCTCTCGAAAGTTTTGAGAAGAAAGGACGATAGGCTGATTGGTCTAAAGTCCTTTGGAGTCGAGTGAAAGGCCTTTCCCGCTTTGGGGATAAAGACTATTTTCGCCTTGAGCCATTCTTGTGGTATGGTCCCCACAGCCAGTATCTTCCTGAAGATACATTGTAGCCAGTTAATGGCTGAGTCACCAGCCTTTTGCAGTTGGGCCGGAATGACCTGGTCCGGACCTGGCGATTTGAACGGGTCAAAGCTGTTTACCGCCCAGCTTATGTTCCGTTTGGTAAAAATATGGTCCATCGTGGCTGTTTGGCCTCCCCTTTGGGTTAGCGCCGGCCTGATGGTTGTGCACCCGGGGAAGTGGGTTTCAAGCAGTACGTGGAGCGACTCCCCACTGGAGTTGGTCCACGTACCGTCGTTCCTTTTAAGGTACCCTACCGAGGGGGTGGTTTTTGAGGGGAGCTTGCGCAGCCTTGCGGCTTCTGACGTCTCCTCTATTTCTGAGCAGAATTTTTGCCAAGAGGCCCTTTTTGCTCTTCGTGTTTCTTTTTTGTATTGGGCGAGACTGACTTTGTAGTCTGCCCAATGTTCCTCCTCGTTAGCGCTTTTAGCTCTGTTGAAGAGAGTCCTACAGCTCTTACGTAGGATGTCGATTTGTTTCGACCACCAGGGGGGTTTCTTTTTACCCCTTGTCTTGTGTGGCAGGCGAGCCGCCGTAAAGGCCTTATTGCATGCATCCGTGAACCTGTACACTATACGATCTAAATCGTCTTGAGTGTCTGGGCTCATTGGTGCTTTGTTGGGGAGTAGTTCCTCTAAAACCGAGCTATATTTAACCCAGTTGGTTTTCCTGGGGTTAGTGTAGTCGGTGGGTTTGGGGCTCTCGAGGGATAAAATCGTTTCGATGTACCTGTGGTCGGAGAAGGAGTGGTCCTCTAGGACTCTCCATCTTTTCACTTTATCTGACAGATTGTGAGACACTAGAGTGAGGTCAATAACCTCCTGTCGGTTTTTTATAATAAATGTGGGGTCGTTACCCCGGTTACATATGGTTAAATTCGAGTTCAGGATAAAGCTAAAGAGTGACTCACCCCGTACATTTGTATCCGTGCTCCCCCATTGAGTGTGGTGAGCATTGGCATCGCAGCCTATTAGTAGGCTTGTGTTGGACCCCTCGCTGTCGCTGGCGAGCTTGCAGACGAGGTCGTTGGGAGGATCGCTTTCCTCATGGGCCATATAGGACGACATCAGCCTCAGATGTGTCCGCTTTAGCTCTAGGCTTACTGTTGTATTATCGCCATTGCTGAAGTTATGGAGCAGAAAGATATTTAGGTGCTTTCTTGCAAGAATGCAGGTACGAGTTTTACCTTCGGTTTGGGGTACAATGAGCTTGTACTCCCTCGTCGCTAACCCACAGACCTTGGCTCCGACTATCCAAGGCTCCTGGATTAGGACCACGTCGGCTCCGCTTGCATCCAAGCGGAGTATAAGTGCAGCAGATGCTGCTTTACAGTGGTGGAGATTTATTTGAAGGAGTCTCAGAGACATCTTCATGGATCTCCACCACTGTAGTGTCGGCGTCCGAGTCGTCAGATATATCATCTCGACACATCGCCTCAAAGTCGCGCATCAGCTCTGCGTCAGAGGAGTAGTCTTCTTTCGGCTCCAGCTCGTTGTCGGCCGCCTCGATCTCCGAGGCAACATCCTGCACGACTGGGTTGTCGACAGGACGAGCCTCGGCCGAGGCAGCGTCCGACTTGTACACCTTTATGGTGACCGAGCTGAAGCCAAAATTCAGCTCTCCCTTAGCTGCCTCTATGGGGGCCAGCGACTCTTTATTGAGGATAATGACGGCCTGGTTCGTCGGCCCCTTTGTCTCCTCAACCTTGACCACCTTCCAGTCTTGAGTTGGAAGTGTCGGGTTGCACCTCTGCAACATTTTGAGGATGCGCTCAGGCTCCTTGAAAGTAGCCGGCACCCATAATCTGGCCCTCGGTCTGCTGGGCACCTCGCTCCAGTCTACCGCGACGAGCTTCGCCCCAGCGTAGACCTCTCCGATCTGCGCCACCGCTGCTTTGTACAGCTTTACGGAGCGCTCGTCTTCGCAGGCTACTACTTTGATGTTGCCCTGGAACCACCCCATGTCTTTGCAGACTGGAGGTGGCCCTGGGTCTTTGTCGAGCAACTCGAAGCAGCGGTCGGCCAGTGCCGCCTCCACCCACTTCCATTGGCTCCTCGGGATCTTGCCCTCCGCGCTGCCTTTGTCGAGGACGCCAATTAGCGTCCTCTCCTTGGCAATCTGCGCGAAGGAGATGTTAGTCACCACCCTCGACCTTTTCGCGGCCGGACCGGGTGTCTCTTGCGACCGTTGTCTCTTTGGTTGAGAGACCATTGCGAAGTTTGGGAGCACCGATGTGGCCCACTCCACCTTCTTGAGCCAGTCCGCTGATGGACTGACTTCAGTGCTGGCATTTTGCCGACGGAGTATGTGCCCGGCACTCCTCCTTTCGGCATAAGTATGCTTTTTGGCCTGGGCGCTGGTCGAAGGCAGATCATCACCCTCCACCTTACCAGAAGGTCGGGCAGCCGCAATATTGCTTAGCTGCCTCTCCAAGGTGTCGGTGTTGGGAGCTGGTCCGCCCCCCACCCCAGATTCGGGATGGGACCCACTCGGGTTCACCCCAGCGCTTTCCGCCTTACAGGTCTGCCCTGCTGTTGAGCTGGTTGGGCCGGGCCTTTGGGCCGATGCCTTCCCATGCGGGGGATTGCTCCCATTTGACATTTGGGGAGTGTCAGACTCTGTTTGGTTTTTTTGTTGTTTTTTGTTTTTAAGTTGATTTTTATACATTATACATCCCACGAGATGCAGAGAAAGGGAACGGTCAGCCCGGGCAGAGATCCACGTTGCCCGGGTAAGGCATCATTAGAACAGGGGGCTGCCAAGTCCCTGAGCTCTCCGTTCGAGACTGGGCTAGTTTTTAAACCGGGCCCCCAGCCAGGCTGACTCTCGGCACGGGTCGAATGACACCTTAGCCCAGCCCGGTGTGAGGTGAGTGTGGGGGATGGGATGTGGGTAGGTAGTGTGTGGGGGGAAGGGGAGTGTGTGAGCTACTTATACGGGGCGGCACCACAAGCGCATCGTCAGTGTTGCTGCTTCGCGAACACCCGCTGGCTGTCCGGGACTGCTTATTTTCGGTGATCTCTCTAAAGAGAACCGATTATTCACAGCTGACCTACCTTTTTTAGGGGTAGGCCTTTCGCTATCCGCAACCTGCGACCCGTCCGGTGGCCTCAGCTGGGCCCGCTCTGAGCCACCTCACGCGCTCATCAGACCAGAAACGAACCTCAATGTTATTATTAATTTTTGGCAAGGCAGCATGGGATGTGTCACAAAATTTGCCAAACGCTTCTCCAGCCGACTTCTTATTTTATTTAATATATAATCAAAAGTCGAAATAGACATCCGTGAATAGTTCAAAAACTTTTCTGGGTGGTTTCGTAGGTCATCATAGGTGATTATGGCATTCTCCTTTTACATTCCTATTACAGTTAAGCAGGTGGACGCTAGTTTTTTTGTTGAATACAAAGTTAATTTTTGCAATTGAAGCAAAAAAAGTCTTCGTCCGAATCCATCACGTTCACATTAATATTTAAAAGAGAGCAATAAAGCTCGCTTCTCGCAAAGCTCTCACTCTGCCATCTTCTCGCTTCGCTCATCGCATCTCGCATCGCTTCGCTTCTCGCGCGCACTCTAACATCAGCCTTAGGGAAGTACCGCTGCTTTATTGGTTTGTCGTCCCTCACGGTTATCGTATGTTTAGCGATGTTCGAGACTATCGCTAGTCCCTCGAACTTGGCAAGTTCTTGTTCTAAGAATTCTGCCGCCCAGGGTGTAGGAGCTTGTGTGTATTCGAGGATGGTTGTAGGGGCGAAATCTCCTCCAACGCTGTGATGTGGGCCAGAATTACTTCGTCGAAGTCCTCAGGTATCACTGTTCGGAATGCGTTCCGTTCCCGTGCTATTGCGGCGTCGGCGAGGGGCTCTAACCGGTAGTCCGGAGTTGTGTTTCCGCGGCGATCGACTGATCGCGGCGGGGCTCGGCGTCTCTTGGCTGGTTCGCCTGGCTCGGTTTCCTGCAGTGTGTTAGAGTGAAGCTTCGTTGGTTTTCCTGTTGTTTGTCTCTGTTGTTGCCACTGCTGATTCCTGTTGACGCTGGTCGCTTCTAGGTATTCGTGGTTGGTTGTAGTTTGCTGAGGGTCGAAGTAGTGACTCCAGTTAGGGGTGTGGAAGCCAACTCCCGGTTCGACAAGCCGGCCCTGGATTGATCCAGCGTAGCCGCAGCTGTCTCTGCCGAAGTTCCTGATTCTTGGCATGGCGGTGAAGGTGGTTTCCAGTAGAGCTGTAAAACTATCGATGGCACTATCGATATATCGAATTTTTATATTTTTGCGTCGCTATCGATGGTTATTGTTCACTATCGATAGTGGCATTACCATACATTGCACATCACTTGTTTTGGCGCAACTTTGCAGGTCGGCAGCAAATTTTGGTAAGAAATACATTTATATGTAAAAGATAATTAAATATTAAAATAAGTGTTTATTTGTAGGTAAATTTTCGTTGGTGTTGGTGGCGGAAGGATGGACAAATTTCTCTTGAAAAACTCACAGGGTAAATTCCATTTACTGCTCAGCAACGCAAGTAACTAATTTACATATGTTATGTATGCATGTGCTTTGTTAAGATGGACAAGACAGCAGCATTGAGGCAATTGAGGAGGACAACCAGCTAGCAAAAAGGCAGCGAGTCGGAAGATCATCGGTGTGGGGCCATTTCGAAAAAATTAACAACGGTATGTCGGCAAAGTGTCGCTCTTGCGCCAAAATGTATAAGACGAGCGGAAATACCTCAAATTTATTTGACCACCTGAAGCGTGCGCATCCCGGTCAGCGTGTTAACGATGTGCCAATCACTTCTGGTAAAATAGATACATATTTAAACACAACATATGAATCTACGTCAAAGCGCAAACAAGAGCTTTATTTAGGACTCATCAAATTTGTAGCTCAAGGCATGCAACCTTTTTCTATAGTTGAGGATCCTGAGTTTCGCGACTTTATCAAACTATTCGACCCACGCTACAAACTACCGTCGCGGATTACCCTCTCTAATGTCATGATGACAAATTTATTTGATGAGCAGAAACCTCTATTAAAAAATTTGCTCAGCAAAATAAATCACTGTGCCATCACAACTGATATGTGGACGTCCCTGGCAAATGAATCTTATATGACAGTCACATGCTCGTTTATTACAGATAGTTACTGCGTGTGAGCTGCTTAAAAAAAGGAATTTACCCTGCTATGCACACTCACTTAATTTGGTGGTGCAAGATTGCCTTAAGCTGGATTGCACAAAAGAAGTACTTAAAAAATGCAAGTCCATTGTCGCGTTTTTTAAAAGTAGCACGATTGCTTACAAGAAATTTAAAGATTCTCAATTGACGGAAACTAAATATAGTCTAATACAGGAAGTTGCCACCAGATGGAACAGTGCATTCCTAATGATTGAAAGAGTCTTAAAAACACATGAAGCAATCAATATAACACTTCTAAGTTTGTCGAAAGCGCCACAGCCTCTCACAGCTGACGAAATCAACATATTAAAAGACTTGTCACAAATACTTTCTCCCTTTGACATTGCTTCCAAAGAAGTGTCATCGAATTCTAAAGTCACAGTGTCACTAGTTATTCCAGTTACTTGTGGCCTCTTAAACAACTTGGAAAATAGCACAAAAAATCTTCTTACCGAAGTTGGCCTTAAAGTGAATGAATTTTTAATTGATTGCGTAATCAAAAGGTTGTACAAGTACGAAGATCGCACAGTAACTAGCATTTCTACATTGCTTGATCCAAGGTTCAAAAAACAAGGTTTCCGTTCGCAATTCAATGCCAAAAATGCTGAAAAACTTTTAAAGGAAGAACTTATTCATCTGAGCAAGTCTTCAGCTCCCACCTCAGAGCCACCAACACCAATTGATCAACCAAAACCAACACGACACTCTCTTTATGAATTTGTAAAAATCAACATAGAAAATTTGCCTAGGACCAAGCGCTCCGATGCAATAATTGATTTACACCAATATATTGGGAAACATCACACCTTGGGCGATGTTGATCCCCTCAAATATTGGCAGGTATGTAGCTTAACAAAATATTTTCAAAAATGTTTAATGTTTCTGTATTTTCAGCATAACGAAAGTAGTATAAAAGACCTTACTACGAAATATTTTTGCATTCCTGCTTCATCGACAGAGTCGGAGCGAATGTTCAGCAAAGCTGGACAAATTATAACGGAACGAAGAGCTGCCTTAAAAGCTAAGCATGTGGACATGCTCCTTTTTCTTAGTCACAATTCTCGGATCTTGGCAGAAGACTGATCCTTAATTTTAATTTTATTCAAATTTGTTTTGATTTACTATGTCCATGAAGGATCTCATTATGTTAAACATATGAAATGTTTATTAAAATGTTAATTTTTATTGTTAAGTATGCGTTTATTAAGTTTTTGAATTTGAAAATATTTTCGATAGTACTATCGATACTATTGAATATTTGTTGCCAAACCATCGAAACTATTGAATGTTGCAACCATCGATAGTTTTACAGCTCTAGTTTCCAGTTAGACGAGCTGGCCCTGGATTGATCCAGCGCAGACGCAGCTATCTCTGCCGAAATCGATTGTCTTTGACATGGCGTTGGGGTCGATTTCCAGTTAGACGAGCTGGCCCTGGATTGATCCAGCGGAGTCGCAGCTATCTCTGCCGAAATCGGTGGTTTTTGGAATGGCGGTGAAGGTGATTTCCAGTTAGACGAGCTGGCCCTGGATTGATCCAGCGGAGTCGCAGCTATCTCTGCCAAAATCGGTTGTCTTTGCTTTGGCGTAGCAGTCTGGCTAAGAACGAGGGAACTGGTCATGACGGAACTTATTATGGGTGTGGTCTCCAGCGTCCTAGCGGGGCTGGGTCTCCCCTGGGGGGGTGACGGCGTTTCCTTGGCTTGGTCCTTGTGTTTTGTCTGGTCAGCTTTGAGTATTGGTTCTGGGGCGGCGTGCGTAGTTAAAGACGTGGGGTCTGCTGTAGGCGTAGTTGTGGTGACCAGAGGATCGGCGAAGGTTATCGCCCGCTGGCGCGGCGAGGCTGTGATTTCAGGTTGGATTCTCGGAGGGTCCTGACGTAGCTTTAGCTGGGCGGCTCTCACTGGAAGCAGGGAATCGCGGGATCGGACCAGCAGCGGCCCGGCGCAGGCCCAAATATGGGTCGGGTCACCGACCAGCAGTGTTGCCATTTTGGCTTATTTTAAGCTAGATCTGGATTATTTCAAAATGAAATAGCTTGGAAATTGGTTAAAATGCTTATAGCTTGAAATCTAGCTTATTTCAAAATTCAAAAAGCTTATTTTGGCTTTAAAAAAATTTCTACATAAAGATTTTTTTAGAGATTATAAAGTATTTTTATGATCACTTAAAGGGGCAAATCTAACTAAAATAATATTTCTCGGTGACTTTTGGTATTTTGTGCAATTTTGTGCCTAAATTTATGGTTATATTTCGTTATTAACATTTGGTCATACTACAGCGATATTAAGTTTGAGAAAATGCCGAAAGTTACTTATAAACAAAATTTTCGCGAATTGTGGACTACTTTTGATGAATTTAAGGAGTAGCTGCGCAAAGTCCCAACAGACCCCACAAAAGCATATTGCTCCTTTTGTAAAGCGACAGTTGGGGCTAACTATGCGAATTGCGGCAGCATGCCGCTACCAAAAAACATGTCGCGTGCATGCAAGGCAATACGCAAACAAACAAAATTCAATTTGTTCCAAAGTCATTTAAAACAGAGGAACAAGAGGTTGCATTGTGTTTATATATTGCCAAGCACTCAGCCATAGCACCGGTGGATCATTTATCTCAGCTATAGTTTATAGTTAGCTTATTTTTAAGCCTTTTTTTTTAATATTTAGCCTATTATAGCTTATTTTTTTCTTAAATCTAGCTTATGGTGACTCTAAATTTCTGGCAACACTGCCGACCAGATCCCGTTAAGAAGATGGTGGGAGCGATCAGAGAGCCCGATGGAAAATCACCGGCGGCGGAGGTCCCGTTAGGTTCGGCCTATATAAGGAGGCCGGCACCTACAGCGGGGCTCTTTTACGCACGCGCAAGTGAATGGGAGTGATCGACCGCCGGGACGAAGAAAATAGTGTAACGGGATCGAATCCGCGAGTTAAAGTGCCAGAGGAAAACCGACCGTCAGGAACAAGTCCGATACCGGAACACCGAGGGAGTCAAGTATGGAGAACGGGATTCGAGGGCAGTCAGTGGTGCATCAAGAGAAGGGCGAACCGTTGAGTGCAAGTTCAGAGTGGCGGATCAAAGCAGTGGCCGAGATCATTGGCCCCAGAGCGTCGCGTACCGACGCCGCTACGCCTAAAGATAGCCACGCGACTGACGGATTCCCGAATACTAGCAAAGCATAATAGCATAAACCCTAGCCATAAGCCCTAGCCCTTAACGTAGCCCTAAGAGAAAACTAGAATAAACCACCATTACACCGAAAAAACCCGTCTTATTACTTGTCGTTGGGGCAACACATATAAATTCGTTGCACTGAGCCCAGTGACCGCTGAGCGAGCCCAGCTGCCGCAAGCGGACACAGAAAACGGTTCGTTACAACTGGCGCCTAACGTGGGGCCTCACGAGAAGTAATATATACGGAAGGAAGGGTATTAGAAGACTTAAGCAATAATGGGAAGGGGACAATGGGTCCACCGCTTGAAAAAGGAGGAGCTGGTCCAGTGCGGCCAGGCCTTCGGCGTGCTGTTGGAGGGCAGCTTGGATGAGATGCGGAGAGCATTCAAGGAATGGGTAAAAGTCCACGTAGAGGAGCCCGAGTGGGCTGACCTGTTAGAGGAATGGGAGGATCGGACGAGGGGGACCGCTACGACGCCCAGGACAGAGGACAGAATGTATCTGATCTCACAGTTTTATTTAACGTGGGATATTCCAAAGGTGGGGATTAAAACCACGGTGTCTATTATATAAAATATAAACACAGGAATCTGGTACTATGCGCCAATTAACGCCCTAGGATAAGAAGCTATAGCTATGTACATAGCGACTCATCCTAGTACCAATTGAATGTATGTTTTGTCGGACATACAATCCCCCTTGGTAGGAAGGAAGGGTATTAGAAGACTTAAGCAATAATGGGAAGGGGACAATGGGTCCACCGCTTGAAAAAGGAGGAGCTGGTCCAGTGCGGCCAGGCCTTCGGCGTGCTGTTGGAGGGCAGCTTGGATGAGATGCGGAGAGCATTCAAGGAATGGGTAAAAGTCCACGTAGAGGAGCCCGAGTGGGCTGACCTGTTAGAGGAATGGGAGGATCGGACGAGGGGGACCGCTACGACGCCCAGGACAGAGGACAGAATGTATCTGATCTCACAGTTTTATTTAACGTGGGATATTCCAAAGGTGGGGATTAAAACCACGGTGTCTATTATATAAAATATAAACACAGGAATCTGGTACTATGCGCCAATTAACGCCCTAGGATAAGAAGCTATAGCTATGTACATAGCGACTCATCCTAGTACCAATTGAATGTATGTTTTGTCGGACATACAATCCCCCTTGGTAGGGGCAAGGTCTAACACCTCTTTCGATCTAAGGGTCTCGGCACCCGGTTGAGAGCGCAACTCCACGACGAACCTAACGGTTCTACCCGCGTATATTTGGGTTTCAAACCGCAGCCACCACGAACACCCAAAAGGGGGCCTACCTCAATGGCCAGTCTTGGACCACTGCCGAACCCGTGGACGAAATTAAGGGATCGATCGCCCTCCCTTTTGGCCCCGACAAGCACCGGATAGGGAATCCATGGGGTGCCAGTTTTGACTCTACTAGTCCGGGACTGACGGCCCATGCGCCGCCATAGGGTCCAGCAGATGTCGCTTCCTGGAGAACGCCTCCTGCGAATCGATCCAGCAACTGCATCCTCTCCTGAGAAGCCACCACTTCGGAAAAGGTCCATTCGCCATCTGTGTGCTGCACTCCAAGTCCATCGAGGTTTCGCAAATCTGCGTAGAGGGGACAGTCACATAAGAAGTGCTGCCAATCCTCGCGCTCAGCGCCGCATAGACATGCAGGCGTATCGCTTAGCCTTCTCTGATGCAAAAATGCATTGAGCGATCCATGGCCAGGCCGCAGGAATCCAGCGCGCAGCGTGAAGCCAAACCTTCGCTCGCTGTAGACGAAGCTTACGTACGGGATGAAGCGGTGCGTCACCCGTCCTAAGGAGCTACCATCATCCCATCTGCGTTGCCACTCGCACAGCAGGCATTCGCCTAGTCGCGTCATCTTCTGCTTGCAGCTCAGATTTGCCAGATCTTCGCCGTATAGCCAATCGCTCTCCTCCAGCGGGTAGTCACGCTTTAGTTTGAAACTGATTGCCAGACGTCTGGCGAGCAGATCAAACGGGGGGCTACAGAAAGTACTTGCAGTGCCACGGAGGACACTGTTCGGCATACCGGTAGGCATCCAATCAGGATGGCTCTTTGGCACGCAATCAGCTTCGTGATCGCTTGCGCCGTCATGGCGACTGACCAAACCGAGGCACCAAATAGTGCACATGGCACCATGAGTCCGGCATATATTGTCCGCTTTGCGCGGGGACTGAGTCCCCAGTCGACCCGCAGCACGCGCGACAATGCCCGTACGACTCCAGTCAGCTTATCGCGCAGGCCAGCGATGTGCGGGAGAAAACTCAACCGTTCGTCGACCGTGATGCCCAGGTACCGATACTTTCGCTTTTATGGCTAGCTTGCTCCAGCAAACCGTACCACTGGCAGCCGTCTAAGGAAGCCTTTGAGCAGCATGATCGCCGTCTTGCTAGTTAAAACGGCCACGCCAGCTTCAACTCCCTAAGCGCCGACGATGGACATCAGGTCCGCTCCTTTACGCTCCAGCTCTAAGCGGGCATTTCCCTCGATGAGGAGGAGCAAATCGTCAGAATACGCGCTGAGCGCACCAAGTGGCTCCAAGCGCTGAAGCAGCACGTCCATCAAGATGTTCCATATGAATGGACCACTTATGGACCCCTGTGGGCAACCTCTTGTCACCATCAAGATGTTCCATATGAATGGACCACTTATGGACCCCTGTGGGCAACCTCTTGTCACCGGAACAGTGGCTTCTTCATACCTGCTGACGATTCTCGCACTCCGGCCGGAGAAGAAACGTCGCCACAAGTTTGCTTGTCGGCATCCCAGCTCAAGGAGACGGTGTAGTGCAGCATTCCACTCAACCTTGTCGAAGGCTCCCTTGAAATCCACGAAGATTCCGAGCACGTATTTCGACCGGCTGGCCGAAACTGTACTCTTGACGTGCTTCCAAGCATCCTCGACACAACGTCCTTGGCGAAATCCAAATTGCCATCTGCAGCCATCCAGCATGGTGTCCTTCAGACGATTCACCATGATCCCCTCAAGCACTTTGCCCAGCACTGGCAACAGACAGATACCCCGATATGAGGTAGGATCGGTCCGGTCCTTATCGGGTCCCTTGAGGAGTGGAACCACTCGAGGATGCTTCCATCTCTTGGGAAAGTACTCTGTCTGCAGGCAGCGGGAATACAACGCTGTCATGTGCTGAGGGGTGGCACGCCACACTGCCTTGCAAATGGCACCTGTGATGCCGTCCACGGCGGGAGAGCGCGTGCTCTTCAACCTGGCGACGCATACATCAACCTCGAAAGCTTCGAGGGCCGGTGGAGCCTCGGACTCAATGGCAATGTGTGCATTCGACTCCGCAACAGGGAAGAAGTTGCGGAGGATCTCACTCGCACAGTCACGCCATGCTGTGACCAGCTCACCATTTATCCGAAGGCCTCCAATCTCCGTGCTCTTTTTGCGGCCTCGGCAAATCCTGTAGACGTGCCCCCATGGATCATCTCTGTTCTCTCCCACGAAGCATCGCCAGTTGTCTTCCTTCGTCGTTAGGATGAGCTTCTTGTATTGCGCTGAGGAGATCCTCAACGCAACCACGAGCTGCTCCGCTTCATCGGTCTCGTGCCGACGAGCATTCTGGAGCTGTCGCCTCAGTCTCCTGACCTCTTGGCGTTTGGATTGTAGTTCGGCGGTCCACCAAACTACTTTCCTGACGGCTCTCGGCGTACTGCGTCCCAGCACTCTGTCGCACACTCTGTGCACTAACGAGTGCAGTGCAGTCACCTGGTCATCCAGCGGTGATTCGGCGATGTTTTCCGGCAATTCGGCTGTCTCCCTTATCACTGGGTCCTCGAACAATCGCCAGCGCGCATTGGAAAGCTTCCAGGACGGCACAGGAGCAATGTGATCGACTGCATCGGTCGCACCAGGCGTGACTTCAACATGTATAATGTTGTGGTCACTGGTGTCCCATTCCCTCACTTCCTAATCGTATGTGGCCCATAGTCTCAGCTTGGTTGACGATTGTTACGTCGATGTCACTTTGGCCTCTGCGGTTATCGAACGTTAACACCCGACTGGCTAGATTGAGCACGCCGGCTCGGTTCTCCAGTATCCACTCAGACAGCAGCTCACCCCGCACATAGCTAGCTTGCCTCCGAGCATGCTCAGAGAGTTTGCTAAACCACGCTGGGGATACTGCGTTCGTGTCTAGCCCAAAGATGACGGGAGTGCGGCTGCCTAGCAGCAGCACCCCATCTAGGTACCTGAGGTATGGTGCCAAGTCGGTGTCGAATTGGCAGTATGCGGAGCATAGAAAGATTGAGCCGAATCTTCCCGTAACTCTGACGCATACTACAAAATCAGTGATAATGGGCTCCATTGGCATGCAGATGGCTTCCGGTTCGTCGACGATGATAGCAGCTCTTCCGCGGCGGTCCTGGAATACACGCATTCCATAAGGAAGGCCAGTAATTCGCCCTGCTCTATCGAAGTACGGCTCCTGGACTAGCGCGAAGAGACGGCCGGAGCTGCGCATGATGGCTCCGAGTTCCATCACGGCCGCTCGGCCACGGCCACAATTTGCCTGGATGAAGCCAAGGTATACTACACAAGGTAGGCTTATAGAGAGGAATAAGTAGTTATTCAAAATGACAGCAGAGAGAGAGAGAGAGAGGCTCACAAATGCGTTGTGAGAAAGAGTCTCAAAGGAGTAATAAGACCGGAATGATTTAATAAGTATAAGTATATTGTAATTTATGTTTATTTTTTTTCTTTTATAATAGAATTTTTAACAATTTTTTGTTTCCCATTTAAAAAAAGTCAAAGGGAACAAGAAAAAATTGTCCCTTGATGTAAACACACTCTTGCAGTGCCTCTTGTGCCTTCGCATCGACCTCCAGCGTCACGTTGACCGTGGCGCCGTCGGTGACCGACCAGGGTTTGCTGCCCAGGTGAACCGTCTTTTTAAACTCCGCGGCCGTCATTACTGCCTCCAGGTTCTTCGAGTAGAGCTCCTCCATAGACTCCACAGGTGTGATCGACGTGTCCACGTCGTAGACCACTACCTGCGGCTTGGACTCCGGGCTCTTCCTCACCTTGAGGCCTGCTTCGGAGAATCTGCTACTGGCCACTTTCTTCTTCAGTTCGCTAACTGAGGGGGTGCGAATGATCGCTCCTCCGCTCTTCAGCTCGCGAACCTCGTGCACTCGTACACCGAGCTTGGGCACCACGGTCTTCTTCACCCGATCCACAATCTGTTTCCCAGTTTCCTCCGGGTCCTTGCTCTGAATCAGAGCAGACCATGTGTCGCGTGGCTTGGCGATCGGTGGGGCAGCGATGGCGCGCGGTGCCGGCAAGCCTGGAAAGGCTGCCACATACGCAGCGGTGGGGACGGCAGTGGTGCCAGTGTGGGCGACGGGTCTCGGTGGAGGCGGCATCCGTGCCTTCTCCTCCAGGCGCACTTTTTCGTCAGCCAGTGCCATAACCAACTCGTCGTACCTACTGGCAGCGGCGAGTATAGCCATGGAGGCCTCCGTTGGCATCTGTCCCCTCAGAACTGCCTCGCTCACAGCCATCCTTACGGAGGACATATCCGCGATGACGGCCGAGTACCCTGCCGCGTCAATGCTAGTCGCTGTGCATGTGGGTGCAGTGGGGACGGCGGTAGCAGCAGTGGTAGTAGCAGCGGCGGCAGCAGCAGCAGCGGCGGCAGCAGCAGCGGCAGCAGCAGCAGCGGCAGCAGCAGCAGCGGCAGCAGCAGCAGCGGCGGCAGCGGCGGCAGCAGCAGCGGCGGCAGCAGCAGCGGCGGCAGCAGCAGCGGCGGCAGCAGCAGCGGCGGCAGCAGCAGCGGCGGCAGCAGCAGCGGCGGTGGCGGCGATCTCTCTGCTCGGATCGGCCCGCTTGGCCCCATCCCGAGCCCGATCTTCTTCGCGCCTTTCCTGGCAGCAGCCGACCTAGGCCGGCCTCGTCTGCGGGTAGGCACGCTCGACGTCGAGCTAGCTCTACACGGGCTACGCTGGTGTCCGAGGTGAGCGACCTCTACCTCCATGGTAGCTGGCTCCCTCATACGGCGTTCCTCGACACTAAGACTAGTGGAGACACGAACTGACCGGAATCGAGCGAAGACACGAACCGTCTGAGGTCTATTTAAGACCCTAGCCGAGACACGAACCGCACAGAAAGTTCGAAAGCTTCAAGCTCAAGCTCCGAACGAAACCTTCGAACGGAAGCTTCGAACTCGAACGGAAGCTTCGAACTCGAACTTGCTATCGAGCTAACGCGCACTTGTTTGCGAGCTAACCACACGTGGCTGCTTGAAAAAATGTGTTTAAGCAAAAATAAGAAATTCGAACTCACGCGGCGATTTTCAGTTAGTTTCCACTCGGGAAAGTTACGCACTACTTTTCGAAACGACGGCACAGCGGAACGCTTGAAAAACACGTCTGCTTCCAGAAGCAGTCAGAACGCAACTGATGAGCTGATCGCGAGCCTGTCGGTGCCCACCCGGGACTATTCGTCTACCGCCACACCGGGGAAATCGCGAGAGGCCGAGAGGAAGGGGCGCGAGATGCAGGTTCCACGGCAGACACGCAGAGGGATTGCCCGGAACCTTAGCCCAGAGGCTGAGCGAGAAAGACTCGATCCACGGATCGCGGTCAGCGATGATGGACGACGATAGGGGCCGTGCTCGGGAGGAGGGACGCAGGCAAGAACCACAGGCCACAAAGCCGGCACACCAAGATTACGCCAGGGTGGCGAAACAGGTGAGGGAGTGGTCGTTCTGATTCGACGGGACGACGAAACCTCTCGAGTTCTTGGAACAGGTCGAGTGGTCCGCCGAGACTTATGGCTTGGATACAGATCTCATTCCAAGGGCGATGCCCGAGCCCCTGAAAGGGAGGGCGTTGATGTGGTTCGTCGCCAACAATCGTCAATGGAGGACATGGGAAGATTTCTCCATCCGCTTCCAGGCGTACTTCCTGCCGCAGGGGTATTTTGACAAGCTTCGCCAGGAAGTGCGAATGCGGAAGCAGAGATGGGGAGAGCCCTTTAAAGAGTATATGGTGGACATACAGACTCTGATGCGGCCCCTGAATTGTTCCCAGAATGAGAAAACGGAGCTGATCAAGGAGAACAGCATGCCGGACCTGAGGGCGTACATGCGGCCGTATAGGTGTAGGAGTTTGGACGCCATGATGGTGCTGGCGGACGAATTCGAGGCGTGGGAGAGAGATCGGGCGGAGTTCCAGAGGGAGAACGCAGCGTCTAAGGCGCGAGCCGCCAATCCGTTCAACAAGCCGGCGGGATCGGAGGCGTGCCGCAGATGCACGGAAGGACCGCACTATGGTCCCAATGACCACTTTTGTTGGCCAAAACCTCATTTTTAATAGTTAACATAGTTAGTTTTTACCACTCTGCATTGGAAAAAGAATTACCTTTAAAGTTGCGTACCAGAAATTTCCATAGATGGCGCCCCATTCGATAAATGTGCTCTGCAACCCAACTGTTGTTATCGAAAAACTCGTGCAGTAAACAAATTTTTGTTATGAATTTTAATCATTAGGTCTTGTATTACGTGTTTTGTAATGTTAACCGTATATTGTAATTGTGGTGACTTCGTAATTGTACCTTAAAGTGAGCCGTTCAAAATGACTCAAGTTGTAATGAAAACTCATTTTTGAAAAGGTATACAAAGTGAGTCCCACCTAGTCCCACCTTGAAACCTATTGTATGTCGTAGACTAGTAAATCCTTGTTGAAATGTAAAAAATGCCACATTTTGCCACATTTCTTGAATTTGACTTAATAGATTATAACCTCAAATGTATCAAATTTGAATTTGAAAGCCTAATAATTTCCAGACGGTAAGCTGAAGCTACAAAGTGTTAAGGTCCGATTTATAGATGCACTTATGTGCTTTTCAGAATTGCACAGTTGAATGCAACCAGATGTGAGATACTTGAGTTATGTTAATAAAAGATGGCCTACCTCTGAAAAAATCTAAAAATGACACTAAAATAAAATTTCAGATTTTAAAAATTAAAGAAAAAAATAAAACGAGGGGGAACGTTGTGAGCCGCGGCAAAGGCCGCGGCTCTACCTTATACCCGGTACTCAGTCAGTATATACATATGTACATACATATATGAGCTTGCGATTTATGCAATTTCTTATATGTTCGCAAAAGGGACAAATTACAAAAAAAAATGGTCAAAAAAAAATATTTAAAAAATGAAGTAAATTTTTGGAATATTATACATGTTCCCGATTTTGTTTGCATATGATTTTTATATCTGCTTCTAAATTTCTACATGACATGTATAACTACATATTTGAGATGTATAAGTGTTCAGGACAGAGAGAGAGAGGGCATGAGTCAGCGCTTGGCAGGCGTTGCGTAGTCACTGAAATTTAATTTGTTTCTTTTGGCCATAATATTGATTCGACCTGATCCATATTCGGCAATCTGGTAGATATGGTAATTTCCCATGATTCTACGTTTTTGGTTTTCATTTATCTTAAAAATTGTGGATTCCACAGATTTTCATCTTTTGTGGGGGCGGAAAGGGGCGTGGCAAAATTTTAAAACAAACTCGTGCTGGTTTGGTATCACAGGAGCTTGGATAGAAAGTTTGGTTGCTCTAGCTTTTATAGTCTCTGAGAACTAGGCGACACAAAATACGAATGGGCAAAGTGGATGCTGTCGCGTGTGAGAGAGAGCGAGAGGGAATGATGACTTTCGAAATGGTTTTCTTCATTGTAGCTATAATAATGATCCGATCTGATCCAGATTCAACACTCTGAGAGAAATGATCATTCGCTATAATTCTGCGTTTTTAGTTTTCTCGTATCTTCAAAATTGTGTGTGCCACAGACTTTCGTCCTTTGTGGGGGCGGAAAGGGGCGGGGCGAAATTTTGAATTACATTTGGAGTAGTGTGATCACACAGGAGACTGGATACAAAACTTGGTTGCTCTAGCTTTAATAGTCTCTGAGATATAGGCGCAAATGAAGACGGACGGACGGACGGACGGACGGACGGACAGACGGACAGACAGACATGGCTATATCGACTCGGCTATTGATGCTGATCAAGAATATATATACTTTATGGGGTCGGAAACGCTTCCTTCTGTGCGTTACACACAACCGTTATCCCCACAAATCTAATATACCCCTATACTCTTCGAGTACCGGGTATAAAAATATAATTCTTTAAAGATTTTAAAAGCTCCAAATCTATAAAAATAACTCTATTTGGTTCACAGCGGAAATAAAAAGTTCACTTTTGTTCACTAGTGCCCTTTAAATATGCCTTAATAAAAAAAAGGCGGTGCCACACCCATTTTTTTTGCAATTCCACTTCCTGTTGATTACTTATATCCAACAAAAAAAACCAAATAAAAAAATATCATTCCGTTCGCGAGTTATTAATTTTGGCCAACAAAAGTGGTCTCTGGGACCATAGTGGACCGCCAGAAGCAGTCGATCAAGGGGAGCCATAGGGCCATGCACCACGAGGAATGAGGAGTCCACTATTGAGAATGGGTACGTCCGAAAGCCGGCGCAGGCATGCCGCCGATGCGGCAGTGGGGAGCACTGGAGCCGAGAGTGCAGCGCTCGCCCGATTACCTATTGTTGGATGTGTGGAAAGATGGGCGTCTCGTCGTGGCAGTGTTACCGGAAGACGGGAAACGCCCCGCGACCCAAGCCGCGGAGGGCCGTGCCGGGGTCGCAAGAAGCCGGCCCTCAAGCCTAGTCGGCCAGCTGACGAGTGAGGAAACGCAGCTGTCCGCGGTGGTGCGGATTGCTGGTGAAGAGTTGCGGGCCACGGTAGACATGGCGGCCACTAGCAGCTTCGTCAGCTGCACCCTAGCGGGCCGACTGGGGTGGGACTTCCTCCGAGCGGTCGGAGCTGAGGTGACCTGTGCGGGGCACAGGAGGGGGTCCGGGAGGAGAGGCTGTCAGTGGCGAAAGTCGAGAGCACGGACAGGGCCCCAGAACTGGAAGCGGCGGCAGGGATTATCTCAGCGGAAGCCGAGGTCGAGAGCCCAATGGGAGAAGAGCCTGTGGCGGAGTTTCTGGCCCGGGAGCTGGAAGAATTCGCCAAGATGAAGGGAGTATCAAACGTGGCAGTGCATACAATCACTATGAGTGATCCACGGCCGATAAAGCAGAGATACTACCCGAAGAATCCCAAGATGCAGGCCGAGATAAATCAGAAGGCGGACGATCTGCTGGAAATGGGATGCATCGAGCCATCAAAGAGTCCGTTCAGCTCACCGATAGTGATGGTGAGGAAGAAGTGCGGCAAGTGGAGGCTGTGCGTGGACTTTCGGCAGGTAAATGCGAAGTCCATAAAGGACGCGTATCCGATGCCGAGGATCGACTATATTTTCGACCAGTTGCGGAAGGCGCGATTCATCAGTAGACTCGACATGAAGGACGGGTAATGGCAAATTCCTCTGGAGGAGGGCAGTAGGGCGGTCACGGCATTCACGGTGCCGGGTAAGGGTCTATACCAGAGGAAGGTGATGCCGTTCGGGCTGCACTCGGCTTCGGCCACCTTCCAGCAAGCGCTAGACCAGGTGATTGGCCCGGAGATGATGCCTCACGCCTTCGCATATGTAGTGGCGCCTGTCCCAGAAAAGCTAAAAGTAAGCAACCATACCGCAGTTCCACCTTCCCTTCGCATGCACCTTGCACTTTGAGAGCAATTAGGCCCATCTCAAAATGACATAGGCTAACAGAGCCAAATGTCAATGTGTGGTGAAGACGGAACGAGCGAAACAAGAGCTCAAGCGTAGGAAGTGGAAGGGCATGTCTTTCTTTTCTTTTGTGATCGTGATCCCAGACGGACGTCTGATCTAATTTAGTGCGAATAAAGAAAGATTAAACCTAACCTCGGTAACCGTATGTAAATATACCGCGTGTTAAGCTCAAGAGCTATTTGCACGATCCACGACTATATTCGGATCCGAGGACCGAAGAAATCAAAATCAAGCAGAGGCCAAACCCTTTGGGTGAGTTTTATTGTACCCCCAAACAACCGGCCACCGAGAATATAGTCGCGCAAAACCTATTTGCAGGTTTGGCCGTACATACGTACGTACTATCGTACTTAATACCGTACGGGCTACCTAACGTCGTATCGTAGCTGTACAGATATCTTCCCGTATATATGGATATGTAGTGCCGAACATATCAGAACAATGACCCAGTGGTGTTAATGTCCGCCCTAATTGCATTGAGTTTTGGCATACGAATACAGACCTACATATATATGTAACGGTGCCAACTGGGAAACATCTGATGGCCTAAGCATATACATATATCGAAGTACATACATATATGTACATATGTGCAGTGACATTCCCTCTTAAGAGAATTTTTCTTTGCGGATACCTCTCTGACGCCGCTTGGACCAGACCTGAAGAGAGAGATTCTATTCCTTTTGACCTCCACGTTTTTCAGCCGCCAGCGCACCGAAAGTAAAATCAAAGGAGACAGCGAAAACCGTTGCAGTGCAGCAGTGACGATCAACGTTTGCCGTGACCAGTTTCTTTTCCTCATTCTCATTCTTTGTTATTTCTATCCCTCCCGAAAATTCCGCCTTAATTAAACTAAAATATGAATATGATTAAAGTAAAGTAAAGTAAAGTGAAGTAAAGAAAAGTAAAGTCAATTGGAGTTAAGTTTATTTTGAGTGATTTTGGTTCTATGCATTGATTTTGTAAAGAAGAATGTAAAAAAGAAATAATGAAGAAGACCCATACTCGTGCATAGACATACATTTCCTATTACATTGATTATTAAAAGTTTACAGCCACCCTCATCAACCACATGGAAGCGCTTTCATCGATGGATTGACCTAAATGTGAGTGTTTAACCAAAGACAATATAAACACTAAGATGTGCCGCGCCATACAAAATTTTGAGCACAATTCCTGACTGGCTGGAACTTTCAAAAGTTCCAGCGTGAATGAGAAAGACAGATAAACGGAGAGACAGAGAGCGCTTTAGTTTCAAACGTTCTCAGTGTTGCCATTTTGGCTTATTTTAAGCTAGATCTGGATTATTTCAAAATGAAATAGCTTGGAAAGTGGTTAAAATGCTTATAGCTTGAAATCTAGCTTATTTCAAAATTCAAAAAGCTTATTTTGGCTTTAAAAAAATTTCTACATAAAGATTTTTTTAGAGATTATAAAGTATTTTTATGATCATTTAAAGGGGCAAATCTAACTAAAATAATATTTCTCGGTGACTTTTGGTATTTTGTGCAATTTTGTGCCCAAATTTATGGTTATATTTCGTTATTAACATTTGGTCATACTACAGCGATATTAAGTTTGAGAAAATGCCGAAAGTTACTTATAAACAAAATTTTCGCGAATTGTGGACTACTTTTGATGAATTTAAGGAGTAGCTGCGCAAAGTCCCAACAGACCCCACAAAAGCATATTGCTCCTTTTGTAAAGCGACAGTTGGGGCTAACTATGCGAATTGCGGCAGCATGCCGCTACCAAAAAACATGTCGCGTGCATGCAAGGCAATACGCAAACAAACAAAATTCAATTTGTTCCAAAGTCATTTAAAACAGAGGAACAAGAGGTTGCATTGTGTTTATATATTGCCAAGCACTCAGCCATAGCACCGGTGGATCATTTATCTCAGCTATGGTTATATAGTTTATAGTTAGCTTATTTTTAAGCTTTTTTTTTTAATATTTAGCCTATTATAGCTTATTTTTTCCTTAAATCTAGCTTATGGTGACTCTAAATTTCTGGCAACACTGCACGTTCTGTACGTGAGGCTGAGCTTTAACTGTATGTTTGCACATATTGTATGGCTGCTTGTTTGTATTGGTTGTTGACGACGCCGCTGTCGAAGAAAATACCCATTACTTTAGAATTGAATGGAGATTATGATTTTCCGATGACGCATGCCCAAAATATAAAAAATTGTATATTTTGTATATCCTTTATATGCAAATTTTGTTTAATGTACTATAAACGAATATAATGAACGAATGTAAATATATACAAACGCAAAATGTATATCAGATATAACATCAAATTATATTAATTGTCTATAGGGTATTAGTTCGTCGCGTCAATAAGCAACACTCAGCAAATAAATTTGTGTCTCAAGAAATCTTCTCAAAAGTATTTTGCTGGCAATTTCGGCAGCTCAGCACGCGTACACACACACATACGTACTTACGTTCCGTGTGTACTTATATAAGCAAGCTCATTCTATTTTTAGATTTGCGAGCGCACTGGAGTTCGTGCGAGCGAGATAGCTCTCTTCTTAAAAACAACCCTGCCTACACAACAGAATTGTATGAGCGCTGGACATCTTAGTGTTTATATTGTCTTTGGTATTACTGACCTATGCCAAGCCTTCGAGTATTTGTTTTGTTCTGATCTTTCGCAAGCGTTTTGATTCTCTGAAATGCAAACGTACCAACGTACCCAATAAACAATTTAACGTGTAAGTTAACGAGAGTTAACTGAATCTGCCACTGGATGGAGCGGACTCTGCATTATTGTCGAAAAAAGCAGTTTTCGTCATCTGTGGGATCGCGATCGGCGCGACCGATCGCCCGGATGCCGGCCGTCAACAAACACCACTCAAGAGGCGCTGGGTCAGCACTTTGGCTGGATAGCAACCGGCGTCGTGGGCGGCAGCGAAGGGCTTGCCTTTAGGAGTTTAGGATACTTAAGTTTAGTCTTTAGCGGTCAGCCGAGTGGCAGCAACATATTCGTTCTCGCCTTGCGGGCCTTAATTACTCATTATAATATCTTTGTACTTGATTTCATCTTATCCAGATTAATATCATTAAAGATTGTGAAACAAATCTATACTTGTGTTCAATTAAATTATTACTTACATAATTATGCATCGAACCAAAAATTCTTTGATTCTATTTTGCAAATCTTAATCGAATAGTTTTTTTTAGATTAATCATTATCGCTTGTCTTATATCTTACTTTAATACTCAACCATTCTCGGGTATACAAATTATTACTATTAATATCAGCTTAAGTGAACATACCTAATTACGTTTATTCTCGATTATCTTAAAAACCTGTATATATATGAACCTTTAGCAGCTATGATATCTTTAAGGAAGTACTCATAAATAAACCGATTATAATGAATTCAAGTTAATTGTGGCCGTATTTAGGGATAATGTGGCGCCGAGATAACATAACCAAAAAGAAGTAGAGCATTTTTCTAGGGATCATTATCAATTTGTCAGCCTAGTTGGACCGGTTTGATCAAGGAAGGGTGGGCATTTCGAGTTGCAATAACATCACCAGCAGCTACCGCTCGACTTCGCTTCGCTGTTTAATCTCCCTACCCTGTCGTTTTTCTCTTATTTCTTTCGTCTGAATCTAGACCCGCACGCGAAACATATTTGCCTTTGATCTACCCGACTAACCATTAGTGAGGTGAGGGACCGCTTGGTGGCGTTCCCAGTGCTGACGTGTCCCGATTTCTCGAAGAAGTTCGTGCTCCAAACGGACGCCAGCGAATATGGGCTGGGAGCAATCCTCACACAGAAGACGGACAGGGGAGAAAGGGTGATCTCATATGCCAGCAGGTCACTGAATGGGGCCGAGAAGAATTACTCGGCTACCGAGAAGAGTGTGTCTGGCCATAGTGTGGGCCGTCAGGAAGTTGAAGCCGTACTTGGAGGGATATCGCTTCAAGGTGATCACCGACCACATGGCTCTAAAGTGGCTGAACAGCATCGAAAGCCCGTCAGGCAGAGTGGCCCAGTGGGCGTTGGAGCTGCAACAGTATGACTTCGAGGTGTCGTATCGAAAGGGGCAGCTTAACGTCGTGGCGGACGCCCTCTCTCGACAACCTCTGGAGGAGAAGTGCCTCCGGATTAAAAATGGGGAGGAAGGCGAAGGAAAGAAGTCGCCATGTAAGTGGCTCCAAAAATTACAAGAAAGGGTCAAGAAGGAGCCACAGAAATATCCGGACTACGTGGAAAAGAGAGCGAGCCTGTATCGCCATATCCCGCATCAGGCGGGAAGCGAAGAGGTCGCCTCCTGGAAGCTGTGCGTTCCGAGGGAGTCACGGGAGAGGGTGCTACGAGAGAACCACGATGAACCAGGAGCGGGTCATGCCGGTGGGAGGAGAATGGCAGCCCGGGTCGCAGCACGGTATTACTGGCCGGGAATGCACAGGGATGTAGGTAAGGAGGTATGTGCGGAAGTGCGAGCAGTGCCTACGCTACAAGCCGAGTCAGCTGCAGGCCGCGGGGAAGATGCTGACACGAATCCCGGAGGAGCCGTGGGCAATAGTGTGTGCCGACTTTGTGGGACCTCTGCCAAGGTCGAAACACGGGAACTCGATGCTGCTGGTCATGCACCGTTTCTCGAAATGAACAGAGTTGGTGCCGTTGCGCAAAGCCACGGCGGAGGCACTAAAAAAGGCCTTTCGAGAACGGATTGTAGCCCGGTTCGGAGTACCCAAGGTGGTCATTACCGACAACGGGGTGCAGTTCACCAGCAGGATATTTAAGAAATTCCTCGAGCAGATAGGAGTGCGCCATCAATTTACGGCAACATACACTACGCAAGAGACCGACGGAGCGCGCGAATAGGACTGTGAAAACAATGATAGCTCAGTTCTGCGAGAGGGATCAAAGGTGCTGGGACGAGAATTGGCCAGAGTTGATGCTGGCGATGAACACGAGAGTGTCCGAATCGACCGGATATTCGCCGGCGTTCATAGTGCAGGCAAGGGAGCCCCGCCTACCGAGGGCCTTGTATGATGAGGAGACTGTCGGAACAGGGCAAAAGGCGCAGACGCCCGAAGAAAATGCCCAGAAATTGAGGGAGTTGTTCCAGCTGGTGCGGCGCAATTTGGAGAGAGCCGCGCAAGACCAGGCGCGGCACTACAACTTGAGGCGAAGGCCATGGAAACCAAAGGTGGGAGAGTTGGTATGGGCCAAGCAGCATCACCTCTCAAACGCGGCGGAGGGTTTTGCGGCCAAGCTGGCATCCAGGTATGAAGGGCCCTACCAGATAACAGATTTTGTGTCGCCTGTGATCTGCAGGCTCAAGAAGGAAGGAGACAGGCGGACGAGGACAGCGCACATAGGGGACCTGAAGCCACAGCCGAGGGAAGAAAATGGCGCCACGCTGGACGCGGAGAAGTAATACCACGCAGGAAAGGGTTGAGAAATGCCAAGCAGGACACAGCTATGGAATGCCGTGCAAGACACATTTATGGAAAGCCACGCAGGACACCGTTTATGTAATATAAGGTTGTCAAAAAAGTCTTGCGGTATTTTTATTGAATTTTCAATTGTTTATAAAATTGGTTATAATAATGCGATTTAAGTCAAATATGCGCCGTTTTGTTCGATGACGAGTTCCCAACGAGATGCCAACTTCATAATGCCCCTCTTATAGAAGCTCGCTTCTCTATTGTAAAAAAAATCGGAGAGCCAATTTTCACAGGACTCTCTTGTGGACAACTTCCGACTACCAAGCTCGTTCGACATGGACAGAAATAGGTGGTAATCACTTGGTGCGAGATCCGGACTATACGGTGGATGCAAAAGAACCTCCCATCCGAGCTCCCGGAGCTTCTGGCGCGTCACCAAAGATGTGTGTGGCCTGGCGTTGTCCTGATGGCAGACAATTCGGCCTCTGTTGATCAAAGATGGCCTCTTCTGCATGAGTGCTGCATTCAAGCGGTCCAGTTGTTGGCAGTACAGGTCCGAATTGAGCGTTTGGCCATAGGGGAGCAGCTCATAGTGGATGATTCCCTGCCAATCCCACCAAACACACAGAAGAACCTTCCTGGCCGTCAATCCAGGCTTGGCCACCGTCTGGGCAGCTTCACCGCTTTTCGACCACGACCGTTTGCGCTTCACGTTGTCGTAAGTGACCCACTTTTCATCGCCAGTCACCATCCGCTTCAAAAACGGGTCGATTTTGTTGCGATTCAGAAGCGATTCGCACGCATCCATACGGTCAAAAATGTGTTTTTGCGTCAAGTCGTGTGGCACCCATACATCGAGCTTCTTTTTCAATCCAAGCTTCTTCAAATGGTTTATAACGGTTTGATGACTCATGCCCAGCTCTTGGCCGATGCTACGGCTGCTACTATGCCGGTCTCCTTCGATCAATTCAGCGATTTTATCGCCATTTTCGACAACAGGCCTTCCGGACCGTGGCGCATCTTCGATCACCTCTGCACCAGAACGAAAACGTTGAAACCATCGTTGTGCGGTGGAAATGGAAACTGTATCGGTTCAATAAACTGCACAAATTTTATTGGCAGCATGAGTTGCATTTTTGCCTTTATCGTAGTAGTACTGTAAAATATGCCGTATTTTCTCTTTATTTTGCTCCATGTTTGCGACGCTATAACTCACGAACGACTAAAAGCAAACAACAATTAATCAAACACGTGTTAGCACGTGAAAAGAGCTTTCCAAAAAGCTCTAGCGTGAACCGATGCGACGAATACAACTAGAACTACGCGCTTGCAAAGACAAGCTTGCGGAAATACCGCAAGACTTTTTTGACAACCTTAGCCCAAAACGCGGCGCGCTGGCAGAGGAAGGCAGAGGGCGAGCTGGAAATGGGGAGGTTAGAGGAGAGTCACACCGATCAAGCATACTCACCGGGGCGGAAGAGGCAAGTTGAGCAGCGCGCGGGGCAGAAGGGTTTTGCCAAGCCGGATGGGGAGCCAAGAGTCCCGAGGCAGCCCTTTTCTGTTCCACGAAACGGGAGGTGGATCCATCAGGAGATGGATAGCATCTATCAGGAGATGGATAACATCCATCAGGAGATGGATAGCATCCATCAGGAGATGGATAACACAGCGAAGTAAAGGCTAACGGACACAGTGGATAGCACAGCAATGTAAACGCTAACGGACATAGCGGATAACACAGCGCTGTAAACGATAACGGACACAACGGATAGCACAGCACGGCGAAAGCGGATAACGAGAGCGCCCAGAAGAGAACGGAAACAGTCATTTCATAGGTGAGAGCAGTGAGAAGGGATTCACCGTTACAAGGAACGATGGAACCCGCAACGCGACGCACGCGTCGGTAAGTGAGCACTTTGCAGATCCACGCGGTGAGTAAAGGTACGAAAAAAAAGAGAAAAAAAAAATCATGAGTGTGGAGCAGAATTGCAAGAGCTTGAGCATGGAGCACATGCAGCGTTTTGGCGAGAACCAGAACGGCAAAAGCAGGAGCATGGAGCACGTGCAACGCTTTGTCGAGGAGCAGAATTTCGTTATGCGGTGTGGCGGATACGGCGGCGGTCTCGCACGTCAGCGACGGGCGGCCATGCTCTCGCGCGGAGACGTGGAGGAGCGGCCAGGAGGATCACCCGAGCTCCAGGTGATGGCATCGCCGCTGGTGTCACCGGAGCCGTCGGAGGGTGACACGGTTACGCCGGTAGTCTCGCCAGGCGGAAGCGGGGCCGAGTCGGAGAGCGACGACGAAGACGTCGTGATTGTGGACTGGCAGTCCGCGGCGGCGGTGAAGGAGGAGTGCCGGGCGGCAGAGCTGTTGCACGCGGAGAAGCAGCGCGTGCGGGAGGCCACGCAGGAGTTGCAGCGGCGAATAAAGAAGATCCGGGAAGCGATGCAACGAAGGAGCCTGGTGAGCGTTAGTAGCGAGGATGACAGCGTGGAGCTAGTGGAAGCGGAGGCCCAACCGCCGGAAGAGGCACGGCCCCAACCGTTGGAGGAAGCGCGGCCCCAACCAGCCCAGCCGGCCATGGACCCGGAGGGAGAATGGCAGCGGAGGCTTCGGCAGGCTGAGGCCGAGGAAGAGGGGCTGTGGGAGCTAGTACCGATGGAGGAGGGCGAGGTGGACCCCGTTCACGAGGAGCCGCAACAACACCACCAGCAGCAGTGGGGAGGCCCGTAACGAGCGATGATCGGCCCGGTCGTGTCGCAGGAGGTGCGGACGGCGGTCCGCAATGGAATGCTATAGCACCATCAGGTGCTTCATATGTATAACATGGGCGTCGGGCAAGGCGCCCGAAGATGAACCACCAGCGGAGGAGGCCCGGGTGTGGGAGGAGGCTGCTCGGGCGAGTAACCCCCGAGACCCGAGAGGGCGGTCCGCGGCAACCGACCACACGGGCCAGACCGAGACGACGACGGCGGCGACAGCGACGGCGGCAGTACCAGCAACAGTGACGGCGACAGCGGCGGCGACAGCGTCGGCGACGGCGGCAGCGGCAGTACCGGCGACGGCGGCGGCAGCGGCAGTGACGGCGTCCACACCAGCGACAGCGGTCATACCAGCGACGGAGGCGACGACGACGGTGGCGGGGTCACCGGCGAGGACGGAGGCGGAGCAAGCCCCCGCAACGAAGGAGCCGTGGGAACGCGGGCCGTAGCAGTGGCCGGCTCCTGTCGTTGCGTCTGGCGGACCGCCGGCGTTAACGCGGCAGCGGTCATGTCCCGAACTGCGCAGTGCGGTGAAGCGGCCCGTTCTGCAGCGCCAGGGCTCGGCTCCTCCCCAGGGAGGAATGGCCCGCATCGGTGGCGCGCGCCCAGGCTCGGATCCGACTCCACGGGATGAGGGTGAAGAAACTGGTGAGTGAGCGGGGGTGCGGTACCGAATCGCAATGACGGCCGCACGCACGGAGGTGTTCCGCGAGGGGCGCTAAGCAACATAGAAAACGAGGGGGAACGTTGTGAGTCGCGGCAAAGGCCGCGGCTCTACCTTATACCCGGTACTCAGTCAGTATATACATACATACATTCATGAGAATACGATTTATGAAATTTATTATATGTTCTCAAAAGGGAAGAATTAATTTTTGGGAAAAAAATAATATTTAAAATAAAAAATGAAGTCAAATCATTTTTGGAATTTTTATACATGTTTCCATTTTTGTTTACCTATGATTTTTACATCTGCTTCTACATTTCTACATGAGATGTATAACTACATATTTCAGACGTGGAAGTGATTGCGAGAGAGAGAGGGAATGAGAAGCGCTTGGCAGGCGTTGCGTAGCCACTGAAATTTAATTTGTTCCTTCTGTCCATAATAATGATCCCACCTGATCCAGATTCGGCAATCTGATAGATACAGTAATTTCCCATGATTCTGCGTTTTTGGTTTACTTTTATATTAAAAATTGTGGATTCCACAGATTTTTGTTTTTTGTGGGGCGGAAGGGGGTGTGTCAAAATTCTGAAATAAACTTGTGCTGAATTGATATCACAGGAGTTTGGATAGAAAGTTTGGTTGCTCTAGCTTTTATAGTCTCTGAGATCTAGGCGCTCATTTAAACGAATAAGCAAAGCAGACAGGGTGGCGTGTGAGAGAGAGCGAGAGGGAACGATGACTTTCGAAATGGTTTTCTTCATTGTAGCTATAATAATGATCTGATCTGATCCAGATTCAACACTCTGATAGAAATGATCATTCTCTATGATTCTGCGTTTTTAGTTTTCTCGTATCTTCAACATGGGCGGAAAGCGGCGGGGCGAAATTTTGAAACTTATTTGGAGTAGTGTGATCACACAGGAGACTGGATACAAAACTTGGTTGCTCTAGCTTAAATGGTCTCTGAGATATAGGCGCAAATGAAGACGGACGGACGGACGGACGGACAGACGGACAGACAGACATGGCTATATCGACTCGGCTATTGATGCTGATCAAGAATATATATACTTTATGGGGTCGGAAACGCTTCCTTCTGTGCGTTACACACAACCGTTATCCCCACAAATCTAATATACCCCTATACTCTTCGAGTACCGGGTATAAAAAGGAGTTATGGAAATAAAACAAAGTCCAGCACACCAAAATTCCGCGTACTTACCTGGGGAGGGAAGGGGCGACGCGAGGCCAAGGAGGCCAGCGGTAACAGGTCAAGGGAGCCCGGAAGGAAAAAAAAACATGAGGCTGACCAGAGCTGGGCAGACACGAGGCGGGCTGCCAGCACACGGGACGACCCGCGGGATCGGGAGGGTCGGAGAGCACCCCTGGGTCGCAGACCGGCGCCGTCTGGCAACCTCGGGCCCGGGGCGGCGCCAGTGAGCGAGCAATCGTGGAGAGCGCGCGCGCCACAATGTTTAAATTCAAATTGGGCGAAGGAGGGCCGACTGGAGTTCCGCGGAAAAGGAAGTTTTCCGCTTCCGAAAGAAAGAGGGGAGTGTGAGGAACCGTGTGCCTCGCAGAAATGATAAGGCTGACGGACCGGATAAGGATGACGGTTCGGCCGCCACGGATATCCGGAGGCCGCCAATTCGCCACGGGCTCTCGCCCTGAGAGGGGCGGATAACCCACCAGCGGATGAGAGAGCACGAAAGGCGAGAGGGGGCGGCTCTCACTGGAAGCAGGGAATCGAGGGATCGGACCAGCAGCGGCCCGGCGCAGGCGCAAATATGGGCATGCAGACTGGTCACCGACCAGATCCCGTTAAGAAGATGGTGGGAGCGATCAGAGAGCCCGATGGAAAATCACCGGCGGCGGAGGTCCCGTTAGGTTCGGCCTATATAAGGAGGCCGGCATCTACAGCGGGGCTCTTTTACGCACGCGCGAGTGAATGGGAGTGATCGACCGCCGGGACGAAGAAAATAGTGTAACGGGATCGAATCCGCGAGTTAAAGTGACAGAGGAAAACCGAGCGTCAGGAACAAGTCCGATACCGGAACACCGAGGGAGTCAAGTATGGAGAACGGGATTCGAGGGCAGTCAGTGGTGCATCAAGAGAAGTGCGAACCGTTGAGTGCAAGTTCAGAGTGGCGGATCAAAGCAGTGGCCGAGATCATTGGCCCCAGAGCGTCGCGTACCGACGCCGCTACGCCTAAAGATAGCCACGCGACTGACGGATTCCCGAATACTAGCAAAGCATAATAGCATAAACCCTAGCCATAAGCCCTAGCCCTTAACGTAGCCCTAAAAAAGCTTAAGACTACAATAAACCACCACCACAACAAAAACCCGTCTTATTACTTGTCGTTGGGGCAACACATATAAATTCGTTGCACTGAGCCCAGTGACCGCTGAGCGAGCCCAGCTGCCGCAAGCGGACACAGAAAACGGTTCGTTACAATGTTGTATGGCTCCGGGATGATCACCTGCAAGGACTCCCGAGGATAGTTTTGTTGATGGGCCTTTTCTTCAACCTGGGGCTCGGCAGTTGCGGCTCAGCAGTTGCGGCGTATTGTCCTGTGGCGCTGACGCCTGATCCATGACTCATGGTAGGGTATTCCGGGATCGTCAACCAGCGCTGACCCTGGGATAGACGCTGCGACTCCTGGTCTTCGGTGGTCTGTGATACGAAATCTGTCTCTTCCGGGCGTCCGGGTGACTTGGGGCCTGTCATTCGGGTTCATAGCTGTCATAGCTGGTTCGGGGATCGCCAACAAGGATGGCTTTCCTTCGACACTAACTTCCTCTTTCGCTATTCCTGCAGCTCCTGGAGACACGGCCGGACTCCTTGGGTTGGGAATGTTGCCTAAATGAGCGTCTAGTTCCTCGATCCTTGCCTGCACGGTTTCCTTCCACGGCTTCTTCCGGCGATAGGATATCCAATGGGTGCCCATGCTGGTCCTTGAGACTCAGATACTCCTACTAAAGGATTCTATGCACGGCTTAGGCTGCGGTTGAAAGGATATACTGTGTGGGTACGGCGACGGTTGGCCTAGGCGGCTATGACGTCGTTTGCTCCTATGAATGGATTTACCGATCGGCTACGGCGGCGGTTAGTCCTGCGAACGGATTCACTGTATGGCGGCATTTGCTCCTGTGAAATGATAGAGCGATCGGTTGCGGTTGATCCTGCGAAAGGCTACGCGACACGTTAGTGGCTCGCAAGATCCTGTTATAGGACACTGAGCGCAACAAGGATACTCGCGACAGGATACTTGTTAACGGATAAAGGTTTTATTTGCGCTGGTGATTCGCACACTCCTCTGGGGAATTTTTTCCGATATTACTTTTAGTTTGGTCGCGACGAAGGCCCGAGCTTGACTGGGTTTTATTTTCCGATGCTATCGCGAACTTGACTTTGTTTTATTTTCCGATTTCGCGATTTCGTAAGATCACATACATATATTCTGACTGAGTACCGGGTATAAAGTAGAGCCGCGGCCTTTGCCGCGTTTCACAACGTTCCCTCTCGTTAGAACTCGAGCTCAGTGCTCCTTAGATTTGGCTAGCGGAAGCTTCGCAGAAATGACACCAGAACAAATTAAAAACGAGGGGGAACGTTGGCCGCGGCTCTACCTTATACCCGGTACTCAGTCAATATACACATATGTACATATATATATGAGCTTGCGATTTATGCAATTTATTATATGTTCGCAAAAGGGACAAATTAAATTTTGGGCAAAAAATAATATTTAAAATAAAAAAAAATGAAGTCAAATCATTTTTGGAATATTATACATGTTTTCAATTTTGTTTGCATATGATTTTTACATCTGCTTCTAAATTTCTACATGACATGTATAACTACATATTTGAGACGTACAAGTGTTTGCGACAGAGACAGAGAGAGGGAATGAGTCAGCGCTTGGCAGGCGTTGCGTAGCCACTGAAATTTAATTTGTTTCTTCTGGCCATAATATTGATTCGACCTGATCCATATTCGGCAATCTGGTAGATATGGTAATTTTCCATGATTCTGCGTTTTTGGTTTTCATTTATCTTAAAAATTGTGGATTCCACAGATTTTCGTCCTTTGTGGGGGCGGAAAGCGGCGTGGCAAAATTTTGAAATACACTTGTGCTGGTTTGATATCACAGGAGTTTGGATAGAAAGTTTGGTTGCTCTAGCTCTTATAGTCTCTGAGACCTAGGCGCTCATTTAAACGAATAAGCAAAGCAGACAGGGTGGCGTGTGAGAGAGAGCGAGAGGGAACGATGACTTTCGAAATGGTTTTCTTCATTGTAGCTATAATAATGATCTGATCTGATCCAGATTCAACACTCTGATAGAAATGATCATTCTCTATGATTCTGCGTTTTTAGTTTTCTCGTATCTTCAACATGGGCGGAAAGGGGCGGGGCGAAATTTTGAAACTTATTTGGAGTAGTGTGATCACACAGGAGACTGGATATAAAACTTGGTTGCTCTAGCTTAAATGGTCTCTGAGATATAGGCGCAAATGAAGACGGACGGACGGACGGACGGACAGACGGACGGACAGGCGGACGGACAGATATGGCTATATCGACTCGGCTATTGATGCTGATCAAGAATATATATACTTTATGGGGTCGGAAACGCTTCCTTCTGGGCGTTTAACACATCCGTTATCACCACTTATCTAATATACCCCTATACCCTTTGAGTATCGGGTATAATAAAATTGATGGTGGTATGTATATATACCGCAGCTCCAGCACACAAAGGAAAAAGTGTAATTTGGTCAATATTATCTCTAATTGAATAATTCTAGGCGGGGAATATGGATGTGACTTAATTATTGAAGAGTTTTTAAATTAAGTCATTTCAAGTCGACTCAAAGGTCAGATTAATTTTTGACCCCATTACAGGTGTAATGGCCTCCTCGTGGTGTTCCCTGGGTACCGATCTTCAATCGGAAGCCAATTCGAGCGGCGACTTTACATACATATGTTTATATGTACATTATGTATGTATGGTTACGGCTTTTTCATAGGCAGTAATAACCCAGCAGTTCTGCGGACTAGCCCACGCCTAGCTATCTGACTATACCCGGTACTCAGTCAGTATATACATATGTACATACATATATGAGCTTGCGATTTATGCAATTTCTTATATGTTCGCAAAAGGGACAAATTACAAAAAAAAATGGTCAAAAAAAAATATTTAAAAAATGAAGTAAATTTTTGGAATATTATACATGTTCCCGATTTTGTTTGCATATGATTTTTATATCTGCTTCTAAATTTCTACATGACATGTATAACTACATATTTGAGATGTATAAGTGTTCAGGACAGAGAGAGAGAGGGCATGAGTCAGCGCTTGGCAGGCGTTGCGTAGTCACTGAAATTTAATTTGTTTCTTCTGGCCATAATATTGATCCGACCTGATCCATATTCGGCAATCTGGTAGATATGGTAATTTCCCATGATTCTACGTTTTTGGTTTTCATTTACCTTAAAAATTGTGGATTCCACAGATTCGTCTTTTGTGGGGCGGAAAGGGGCGTGGCAAAATTTTAAAACAAACTCGTGCTGGTTTGGTATCACAGGAGCTTGGATAGAAAGTTTGGTTGCTCTAGCTTTTATAGTCTCTGAGAACTAGGCGACACAAAATACGAATGGGCAAAGTGGATGCTGTCGCGTGTGAGAGAGAGCGAGAGGGAATGATGACTTTCGAAATGGTTTTCTTCATTGTAGCTATAATAATGATCCGATCTGATCCAGATTCAACACTCTGATAGAAATGGTCTTTTTCTATGATTCTGCGTATTTAGTTTTCTTGTATCTTCAAAATTGTGTGTGCCACAGACTTTCGTCCTTTGTGGGGGCGGAAAGGGGCGGGGCGAAATTTTGAATTACATTTGGAGTAGTGTGATCACACAGGAGACTAGATACAAAACTTGGTTGCTCTAGCTTTAATAGTCTCTGAGATATAGGCGCAAATGAAGACGGACAGACGGACGGACGGACAGACGGAGAGACGGACAGACAGACATGGCTATATCGACTCGGCTATTGATGCTGATCAAGAATATTGTTTATTGTTTATTTTGTTTAAGTTTAAAGTCAGTATAAACGACATCAGTTTGACACTGTTTAGCAAAACCCGAAGTTACAAAGGTGGAAAATTCAAGGAGATTAGTGGAAACTGAGCGACGTTTAATGAATCCATGCTGAGATTCAGAGAATACAGAACTACAAAAATGTTGCAGCTGAGAAGTGATGATTTTTTCAAAGAGTTTAGGAATATATACTTTATGGGGTCGGAAATGCTTCCTTCTGGGCGTTACACACAACCGTTATCCCCACTGTTCAGGGCAGTCGCAAACTTCTGCAGCGCACTGTGGAGAGCGCTCTGGAGAGCGCTCCGCGCCCGACTCGCTCTCGCACGCTCTTGCACACGGCGCTCGGGCGGCCACTAGCTTGAGCGGGAGTTGGCAGTTCTCGCTCCCACCCCCGTTACGATCGGTCAAAGTCTGTGCGAACGACATACCCACGGCTTCTTGTTCCTGTACATATTACATACATACCTTAAATTACTTAAAATAGTTATAAATAACCATCAGCGAAGAACCGTGAAATACATCATTTTGAAAACACAATACTGCTGCCATACTGTTTCGTGATAGTGAAGACAAGGTGATCCGCCCCCTACAAGCATTGGTCCTTCGAGCCGGATCTTCCCCAGCAAGGAGAAGCGCACCCCAGCAAGCATAGGCGGATCGCTCTATTAAGATAAGTACGATCTTGGTTTTTCCGTCCAATGCCAAGCAGCTCCGATATTCCGCTCCACCTAATTACGCTACATCCGTACATATTTGACTGCATATTCTTGCGTCTGCATATATGTATATATGTATGTACTAATCCGTACTTAAGCGCACCTATGTACATCCGTATACATCACAACTGCATATTCTTGCACGTACATACATATATCCCAACCGCATATCCTTGCGCATCATATATATATATATATATATATATATGTATATCCGAACTATATACACATAAAACTGCATATTCTTGCACATCCGTAAAACTGCATATTCTTGCACATCCGAACATACATACATATTTTACCCATCGACATACGCAGCCCAACATATATAAACCATTTATCCGAATCTACACTTATTTTTTTCCATACCCTCATACATACATTTGTATATATTAGCTGCATATTCTTGCGTCTATATATCCATACCTCCCCGCACCGACATACACACATACAGGCAGCAATAGCGGTGCCTGCTTTTGCTCGTTTTCGCGTTCGCCTCTCCACCGTCGCGCGCGTTGTTTTTTGTTGGGAGAGCAGATTACCGGCGCCGCTCTTGCGCATAACGGAGCGCCAAGCGACTCGCTACCCTGTATTTTGAGGGTGTATCGTTTTCGGTGGTGGCTTGTCCGGTGACGCGCTACCCTACTTTCGGCGGGTATATTGTTTTTGGGTGTCACTTGCCACCGACTCCCAATATTAGGGCCCGATCGCCTTAGTATACCCAAGCGCCTCCGATTTGCCAACAAGTCCATACCAAAAGGATTGTTGGGTTCATTTTCCGTGTCCATCCGCCCGACGCTTCCGCTTCCGTTTCGTTGTTCTCAGCGAGGGAGGTCAGAACATGCCCACTGGTGACGAGGACAGCAAAAAACTTTTGCCCGCTCCCGGTAGTAGGACACCACGCAGTAGTTCCGCCCCAGGAACACCTACCTCGGTGACTAAACCGATAAGGTTACCCGGTACGCCAAAACCGAGTACGAGTTCCGCGGCAAAGGGCAAATCGGTCCTGTTCCCTTCGCCAGTCACGTTAAAGGTGCCAGCTCTTCCACCTACCAGTCCATCAGCTCTCGACGCACTTCTCCAATGGCCCAAACAGCATTCCTCTCCGCACGTGCGAAATTGGTAGCAGCCATCGGCAGGCTGACCAGTTTGAAAGACCGCTTTACCGCTTCCGGTACCAGCACGCCATCCCCGCTATCGCTCAGGTCCGTAGAGACCGCTTACAGAGCATGTGGGCAAAGGTGGATGCTGAATTCGAGGCCTGTTCAATTGCGTCGGTGGACGAGGATCCTGACACCCAACTAGAGATCCAAGCCATGTACGACACGTGCTATGACGATTATGAACGGGGCCTAGAGGACCTTACGGTCCAATCGGCCAGCCCAGTAGTCCGTCTTCCTGCACAGCCGGACTCCAATGGCGGCTGTCGACTGCCACCCTGTGACATCGAAGTGTTCACGGGGGATTACGTTCGCTGGCCCACTTTTCGGGACCTCTTCACAGCCATTTATATTCGTAATCCTAGACTCTCACCCGTAGAAAAACTGTACTACCTCGCCACTAAGACCAGTGGCGATCCGAAGGCCATCGTTGAGAAATCCCGCTGACCAACGACGGCTTCGAGGCGGCATGGGACGCCCTTCGTGACCGATATGAGAACCGACGGCTCCTGGTGACCAACCAGATTCACCTTCTCCTCTCTTTGCCTCACATCGGGTCCGATTCAAGTCGTGCTCTGAAAGAACTTCAAAGTACGATCCAGGGGGTTCTAACCGCACTCGCCCACTCCCAGGTCTCCACTGAGAATTGGGATAGCTTGCTCGTGACCATTTGCGCTTCCAGATTGCCGAGATTAACCCGCGCGTTGTGGGAAGAGTCCATAACGGACAAGAAGGAAATGCCGTCATGGAAGGAGATGGACTCCTTCCTCAGTCAGCGGTATCTGACGCTAGAGGCGATCGAGAGCCACCCTTCCAATCCGCATGGTTCCAAAGGCGATCCGAATCCGCCACCTTCTAAAAATAACCCGTTCCGGTCCCAAGGGAGTCCTGTTCCTAGGAGGGTTCACTCGTTCGAGACAACAGTGAATCCGCAGAGGAGGACATGTGATCTCTGCTCCTCAGAGAATCATCCAATCCGTGATTGTCCTCGCTTCCTCAACATGACCGTTGATGCTCGTTCCAGCTACATTAAACATAAACAGCTATGCCTGAACTGCTTCGCACGAGGACATCAGATCCGAGAATGCCAAAGCGCCCACAACTGCGTCACTTGTGGGGAACGGCACCACACGCTGCTGCACCGTGGCTATCCAAGTTCCAGCGAGCCGACTTCCACATCCGTACAACACCCGAGTTCTTCCGCATCCTTGTCCAACGTTCAGTCTTATTTCGCTTCCGGTACAAGTGCGGTCCTCCTGAGCACGGCTATGATTAATATTTGCCATTTGGGGACCAATTTTCGTGCCCGCGCTTTGATCGACTCTGGCTCCGAGGCCACGTTCATTACGGAACGTCTAGTCAGCATGATCAAACTGCCGTTCCAACCTATCCAGGCACAGGTCTCCGGCATTAATCATACTGTATCCGCTCAGTCGAAGAAGCTCTGCAATTTTTCCATCCGCTCTCCGACTATGTCGGGTTTACAATTAAACGTTACAGCTTACGTTATTCCGGAGGTGGCAGCGAATATTCCCTCGCATCCGTTCTCTCAAAATTTGCTGAGAGACTTGCCTAGCCTTCCGTTGGCGGATCCTACCTTTTTTGAGAGCTCACCAATCGATGTCCTGATTGGAGCTGACATCCTACCATCCGTACTGTTAAGCGGCTTACAGACGAACATATGTGGCTCTCTCCTCGGGCAAGAAACAGTTTTCGGTTGGGTGCTCTCTGGGCCAGTGTGTAATACGGCCGTTCAGAGAGCCCCACAAATTGCATCCTTTTCGAGTCAGGTGTCTAGAGTACCTATCCAAAGGGTAAGAGACGCGGGCTCTCGAGTCTACAAAAGCAATCCGCTTCCGGCCTTCTCCGCAGAATCGCTAGGACGGTCTCCTACGGTTGACCGACGGGAGGATATCCGTAATAATCACCGTTTTGGCGATCAGAACTCCGTGTCCAGTGCAAGCCCAAACTTAAACTTGGTTCAATGTGACCCCGTCACAATGTTCAATGCCCAAGGTGGGCCTTTAACCGATTACAACTTTCATACTAATGCTTCGTCGACACCTTCATCTCATCCTAGATTTCCGCATCCAGCCTTGGGCCCACAGTCCCGCGCCGACCGTACCATTGAGAGCCGACGCGCTTGCGGTCTGAACTCCTACCGATGCCGAGTCTGCCCAGGAGTGCATCCGCTACGGACCTGCCGCCACTTCCTACGGTTGAGCCCTGTGAAGAGGCTCCAAGCCGTACTTATAAACAAGTATTGCACGAACTGCCTGGCTCATCAGCATTCCGGCGGTGATTGTCGCAGTGGCAGGCTGTGCAGGGAGTGTGGTAAGAATCACCACACGCTACTTCACATACCCGGGTCTCGTCGTGCAGCCCGCTCAGCCTTAGCATCTTCGTCGCCATCTCCTGCGTCCCGAGCTGAACGCCGCCCTCGTAGTCCCGCCAGCCGGCCTGTTGAAGGAACTGTAGCACCTTCGCCGTCGAGGTCAGCATCCCGAGCTGAACGCCGCCCTCGGCGCCCTGACAGCCAGCCTTTCGGTGGAATTGCAGCAGCGTCGCCCTTGGTTTCAGCATCCCAGCATACAGGGACACCGTCGCTATCCGCAGACTCTCTTCTATTGTAAAAAAACCCTCAAATATTCTTTGCAATCCTGCAAGGGGGGGGAGGATGTTCAGGGCAGTCGCAAACTTCTGCAGCGCACTGTGGAGAGCGCTCTGGAGAGCGCTCCGCGCCCGACTCGCTCTCGCACGCTCTTGCACACGGCGCTCGGGCGGCCACTAGCTTGAGCGGGAGTTGGCAGTTCTCGCTCCCACCCCCGTTACGATCGGTCAAAGTCTGTGCGAACGACATACCCACGGCTTCTTGTTCCTGTACATATTACATACATACCTTAAATTACTTAAAATAGTTATAAATAACCATCAGCGAAGAACCGTGAAATACATCATTTTGAAAACACAATACTGCTGCCATACTGTTTCGTGATAGTGAAGACAAGGTGATCCGCCCCCTACAAGCACCCACAAATCTAATATACCCCTATACTCTTCGAGTACCGGGTATAATAACGCAAACAAAAATAAAAATAATAAAATAAAATAATAAAAAAATAAATAATAAATATAATAAAACAAACGAGGGGGAACGTTGTGAGCCGCGGCAAAGGCCGCGGCTCTACCTTATACCCGGTACTCAGTCAGTATACACATACACATACACATATACACATATATGAGCAATGTTCGCAAAAGGGACAAATTAAATTTTGGGCAAAAAATGATATTTCAAAAAAATGAAGTCAAATCATTTTTTGGAATATTATACATGTTTTCAATTTTGTTTGCATATGCTTTTTACAACTGCTTCTAAATTTCTACATGACATGTATAACTACATATGTATTTGAGACGTACAAGTGTTTGCGACAGAGAGAGAGGGAATGAGTCAGCGCTTGGCAGGCGTTGCGTAGCCACTGAAATTTAATTTGTTTCTTCTGGCCATAATATTGATCCGACCTGATCCATATTCGGCAATCTGGTAGATATGGTAATTTTCCATGATTCTGCGTTTTTGGTTTTCATTTATCTTAAAAATTGTGGATTTCACAGATTTTCGTTCTTTGTGGAGGCGGAAAGGGGCGTGGCAAAATTTTGAAATACACTTGTGCTGGTTTGGTATCACAGGAGCTTGGATAGAAAGTTTGGTTGCTCTAGCTTTTATAGTCTCTGAGAACTAGGCGACACAAAATACGAATGGGCAAAGTGGATGGGGTCGCGTGTGAGAGAGAGCGAGAGGGAATGATGACTTTCGAAATGGTTTTCTTCATTGTAGCTATAATAATGATCCGATCTGATCCAGATTCAACACTCTGATAGAAATGGTCTTTCTCTATAATTCTGCGTTTTTAGTTTTCTCGTATCTTCAACATTGTGTACGCCACAGACTTTCGTCCTTTGTGGGGGCGGAAAGGGGCGGGGCGAAATTTTGAATTACATTTGGAGTAGTGTGATCACACAGGAGACTGGATACAAAACTTGGTTGCTCTAGCTTTAATAGTCTCTGAGATATAGGCGCAAATGAGGACGGACGGACGGACGGACGGACGGACGGACGGACGGACAGACAGACATGGCTATATCGACTCGGCTATTGATGCTGATCAAGAATATATATACTTTATGGGGTCGGAAACGCTTCCTTCTGGGCGTTACACACAACCGTTATCCCCACAAATCTAATATACCCTTAAACTCTTCGAGTACCGGGTATAAAAAATAAATGCCTTTATGGCCTAAATCTATAAATTAATATCTATTAACTATAATAAACTAATTGCTAGACTTATTTTTATTGTTTTTTGCGATCATTCGCTTCTTCTGTAGGTGCAAAGCACGGCGCAGGTGGTTGATCCCCTGTCCTGGCTCTTCTATTTCAATTGATGCTGAAAATATAATTGCATTATTACTTACCGATGATCGCGGTGTAAAAATGCTCAAGAGACTTTAGGCACTTCTTGCCAAGCACTCCGTCCACATCGTATTCAAAACCAACCGCGTCTATAAATATGTTTTTTAAATTCTGCTCCACGGAGCCCGGATACAGGCGCTGATGCATGGCATTATTTTGTTAAAAATATTAAATTATTTAAATATGTTAAGATATTACATAAAAACAGCAGTCCAAAATGTTTTTTTTCTGGCCATTTCCATTTTTTCCAGAATCTGTCCCATCATCACTTTCACTTTTGTTGAGAGGAGAGTAGCCGCAAACTTCAGCAGCGCACTGTGGCTCGCTCGCTCTTGCACACGGCACGCGGGAGAGCCGCCCAGCGCTCGGCCACCACCAGCTTGAGCGGGAGTTGGACAGTTACGCTCGATCGCCCGTTTTGGATCGTTCGCCGCATTTTCTGTGTCTCTTACGCTTCTGCACTTACGCGCGCTGTACATACCTCATAAGACAAATATATATACGAACAATAGCATAGAATACATTCATGAATACATGAAAACCGACAATACCTGGATGAATAAGTGCACCTGAACAGTCGAATAATTGCCTGGACAGTGATCAACAAGGCGACCCGCCCCCCTACAAACATTGGTCCTTCGAGCCGGATCTTCACCATCAAGGAGAAGCGCACCCCAGCAAGCTTAGGCGGATCGCTCTATTGAGATAAGTACGATCTTGTTGTTGTGTCCAGTGCCAAGCGGCTATTCTGTCCGTTCTCCGTCCTTCCGCTCCTCCTAGCGACGGATGTACATCAGTACACTCACACACCAGATATACCGGCATATTCTTGTCCGTATCTGTCCAACTCCGCATATCTATATACATATATATGGGCTGCATACCCTTGCGTCTATATATGTACATATGTATATATGCACTAATCCGCAATTACACGCACCTACATCCGTCTATAGATTGAACTGCATATTCGTGTCCGCCTTCGTCCATATCCGCATACATATATACATATATATTGGCTGCATATTCTTGCATTGGAGTATATATATGTATATGTACTAATCCGCACTTAAGCGCGCCTATATCTGTCTATATTGAACGGCATATTCGTGTCCGCCTTCGTCCATATCCGCATACATATATACATATATATTGGCTGCATATTCTTGCATTGGAGTATATATATGTATATGTACTAATCCGCACTTAAGCGCGCCTATATCTGTCTATATTGAACGGCATATTCGTGTCCGCATTCGTCCATATCAGCATACATATATACACAGATTGGCTGCGTATTCTTGCATCGGCGTATATATATGTACATATGTATGTACATATATTTACTAATCCGCACTTAAGCGCGGCTACATCCATTTACATATATTTAACTGCATATTCTTGCTCGCATATTCGTATAAATATAAACCGCTTTTTAACTGCATATTCTTGCTCGCATATCCGTTTACATATCTACCTCTATTTAACTGCATATTCCTGCCCGCCTTTATCCATCCCCGCACACATAAATACATATACATTAGCCGCATACTCTTGCGTCCGCATAAGTATCCCTCTAGTACCAGGCAACTAGTTCGGCACCGGTGCCGAACTAGTTGCATTTCTCACGTACCTGGTTCCACTTCGTTTCCCCGACAATTTATTTCAGCGGAGTCAACACATGCATGTCCTAGGGCGGAACTACCCCTGGTCCACTATCGATTCCCCTTCGATTACCTGTGAACTAGTTGCTCAGGACCTAGTTCGGACCTAGTTACCAGTAGAAAGCCAGCAACTAGTTCCTGTATCGACCCCTCTTCGGTTACTAGGAGCCTGGTTCCTCAGGACCTAGTTCGGACCTAGTTACCAGTAGAAAGCCAGCAACTAGTTCCCGTACCGACCCCTCTTCGGTTACTAGGAGCCTAGTTCCTCAGGACCTAGTTCGGACCTAGTTACCAGTAGAAAGCCAGCAACTAGTTCCCGTACCGACCCCTCTTCGGTTACTAGGAGCCTAGTTCCTCAGGACCTAGTTCGGACCTAGTTACCAGTAGAAAGCCGTTCGTTGCATCGCTTTTCGAAGCAGTGACTCCCCGGCTTCGTCTCCAGGCGGAATACATTCTGTAATTAATTTTTGGTAAATTGAATTATTATTATTAATTAGGAGTGCACATTTTATTTTACCTAGCAAAGCGTCATAAAATTCTTTATGGGACCTTAGGGACTGCTTTCCTTGAACTCCATCGACATTGTGCGATAAAACGATTTCTTCGCTTATAATTAATCCTAAATTATTGACAATGCCTCCCGGCTGAATAATTGATTTCATTGCAGATATCTGTAAATAAAAATCGTATATAACTATTAGACAGAGAAAAAGGTCATCATTTAAAGTTTAGATTTACTTACATAAATGCTTTTATTTATTTTAATTTTTTCATTTATATCGATGAGGTCAGTTTGAGTTTTAATAGGAAATAGTTCCCGAATTGGATTCAATTCTTCCTTCTCCTTTATAAGTGCTTTTATTAAAATCGTTTGGTTCGATACTAATTCCACCATTGCTTTTAATTGATCTAAAAAAACATTGTTAATTGGTTTGAAAGTGAAAATTATGTTCAATTAATCTTAATAGTCTTACCACGTATTAGCACATTTTCTTGTTTCAAAGATTCTGGAAATGTTTATATATTAATTTTTATATATTGATTCCAATAGTCATAGGAAAATTATTATTTACCAATCGTTTTCTTTATTTCATCCAATGCCTTCAATATTTCCGTCCCATGTCCGTCCAGGCTCATTGGCTCACTGTCTGGAAAATCGTATATATGTATTATTTGTTTTATTATTATAAAATAAAAACACTTACCATTCATTGGCGTTGATAGCCGGATAATTTTTCTGGGAGACGACATTCTGAAATATATATTTACATATGTATATATAAGTACATATATGTATACCTATACTTTTTTTTTTTTTTTTTTGGTTTGCGGACCAAGGTAGGTGAATCTTCTAAAGATACCCTTTAACACCGTCGCTAAAGGGCATGCCCGATTCGTATTGAAAAACACGCCTACGGACTAAACACCTCCCAGTGAAAGATGTGCAAATTTTAGGTAATGAAAACATATTCGATTTTAAATACAATGATGAAGCAATGGAATGACTAAAATATTTCCCTCATATGGCAAACCTACAGCTTTACTTTACTTTGCAAATCTATAAATTCAAATCTCTCCTTTACTGCTACGGTTTCACAATTTACTAAAACAATTCCTAATCCGATTGAGGCTATAGGTTCCTCATAAAAGCTTCTGATATTTAACAGTCTTTTCCCTATAATTGCCCCTCCGTCTTCTTCCGTAAACCCAGTCGCAATAATTGGAATATTTCCATTAATAAAAAAAAAATTATCAGGTTCCTTAACTGACAAAATAAAATTATTAAAAAAGCACTTACTTCCTACTATCTTAGGATTTTTCTGAATTTTTTTTTCTATCCTGTCTTTACTAATTATACCCGGTACTCGAAGAGTATAAGGGTATATTAGATTTGTGGGGATAACGGTTGTGTGTGTAACGCACAGAATGAAGCGTTTCCGACCCCATAAAGTATATATATTCTTGATCAGCATCAATAGCCGAGTCGATATAGCCATGTCTGTCTGTCCGTCCGTCCGTCCGTCTGTCCGTCTGTCCGTCTGTCCGTCTGTCCGTCTTCATTTGCGCCCATATCTCAGAGACTATTAAAGCTAGAGCAACCAAGTTTTGTATCCAGTCTCCTGTGTGATCACACTACTCCAAATGTATTTCAAAATTTCGCCCCGCCCCTTTCCGCCCACACAAAGGACGAAAGTCTGTGGCGTACCCAATTTTGAAGATACGAGAAAACTAAAAACGCAGAGTCATAGATGATGACCATGTCTATCAGAGTGTTGAATCTGAATCAGATCGGATCATTATTATAGCTACAATGAAGAAAACCATTTCGAAAGTCATCATTCCCTCTCGCTCTCTCTCACACGCGACCCCATCTGCTTTGCTTATTCGTATAAATGAGCGCCTAGTTCTCAGAGACTATAAGAGCTAGAGCAACCAAACTTTCTATCCAAGCTCCTGTGATACCGAACCAGCACAAGTTTGTTTTAAAATTTTGCCACGCCCCGTTCCGCCCCCACAAAAGACGAAAATCTGTGGAATCCACAATTTTTAAGATAAATGAAAACCAAAAACGCAGCATCATGAAAAATTACCATATCTACCAGATTACCGAATCTGGATCAGATCGGATCAATATTATGGCCAGAAGAAACAAATTAAATTTCAGTGGCTACGCAACGCCTGCCAAGCGCTGACTCATTACCTCTCTCTCTGTCGTAAACACTTGTACGTCTCAAATATGTAGTTATACATGTCATGTAGAAATGTAGGCGCAGATATACAAAGCATATGTAAACAAAAATGGAAACATGTATAAAAATTCCAAAAAATTCATTTTTTTAATTTAAATATTATTTTCGTCTCTTTTGAGAACATATAATAAATTTCATAAATCGTAGGCTCATAAATGTATGTATGTATGTATATACTGACTGAGTACCGGGTATAAGGTAGAGCCGCGGCCTTTGCCGCGGCTCACAGCGTTCTCTCTCGTTTTTCTCAATATTTGTTCGAGAATTTTAGAAGGTTTTCGGACACATTTTTTTAAAGTTTGTAAATAATTCTCAAATGAATACGATGAGCCGGAAATCGGATCTCCGATTTGTTCAACGGTCTCTTTTACGTGCAATAAACTGTGTACATTGTAAGACACGCTGTTTTCTCCGAATACAATTGGAAAATTGTGAACGAAGAGATCTAAAATGCGTTGACAATTTTCTTTATTGTATTCACGCAGTTTAGAGCTGCATAGCATTCTATATGAGCAATGAAGTAAAAGAAATTCATAGTAAAGGTCGTCACTGACTTCGTCTTTGAAGGCAATAATTCCCGTATACAGCAAAAATTGTCTAAACTCCGTGGCCTTCCAATTACACAATTCATCCAAAGATCTAGGCTTACGCGCAAACTCTCTTGGAATATATTTTTTTAGGAACACTAGCTTATCTGAAATGCGTTTCCTGGCATCTGATGAACTTTTTACTACTAACTTATTACTTACAAGCCTTAACAAAATCTTGCGCATCACTCCTAACTCTACCAAATGCATGCAATCTAAGGGAATCTGTGTCACCATGGAAATGTTCATTTCTTCTAATATTGACCTACAATTTAAATATTGACTGCTATGATGACATGGATATCTTCTAAGTGTAAAATCTTCATTAGTAATTAAGACTCCTGAGGTCGTACTATAGGTCAAAATTCTGTCTACCTTTCTGGCTATCTGTGTACATTTTGCACAACCATGACAAGAAGTGTGTCCAGGTGTGTCGCTAATAAATGCTCTTGTTGGAGCATCGCAAGCCACTGCCCTAGTAACTATATTTACATGTCTGCCACAAATGGTGAAACCGCCATTCTATAACTCTTTAAATTCTAAGCAAAATTTTGCTAAAAATTCTTCACAGCTATGGGGCTTTCTTTCTCCTAAAAATATATGTATAATCTCACTAGTATTGGCCATAGCTGTGCCCTTGAACTTCTGAATAATGTCCGTCAACATTTATATCAATGTTTAGTTCTTCCATTATATCAATGTTTTGAAAATGTCGTTCTAGCTGCCAGACAAGACCTATGTGAAGATAAGATCCTCCACCAATTACCTGAATATCACCTCTGTGCTGGCGTTTTGATTTATAAAACGGACAAACATCTATATTTTCTTCTTTTAAAATACCCACTAAATCGAGTGCACATTCACGCGTTGGCCTATGTTTAATAAACCACTGCCTAAGTTTGTCATTCAATGACGATTTATTTGGCGGAATTTCAGCATTTTCAAAATCAAATGCTTCCTCTTCTATAAGTATTTCTGTCACTTCTTCCACTTTTTCTTCTACTTTTTCTTCTACTTTTTCTGCACTGCACAACGCTAACTTTGCAAGGTTCGATTCCCTTTCACTCTTTTGCAGTCTACGCAAATGCCTTTTGCTTATCATTTTATTTAAAATATGAAATATGCCTGCACGTACCTGTTTGTAAGTTTTTTTATTTGTTTTATTATTTTTTCTCACTTTTAAAATGGGTTTAGCAGAAATTTTAGCAAATCCACGCTTCCAGCAACTAGATCATGCATAGAAGTGAAAAAAATCAACGAAGAAAGAGAAACACGCGAAGAACAAATGCATTTTGTTTGTGTACTTTTTTGTCTCTTGCATTCCACGAGCGCAAGTACAGTAGAATATCACGATTAACTTACCATTTTGGTCCTTTTAGCATGGCGTGCCACCGGCCAAAAATCACAGAGTCCGCACTGTATTGTAACTCTTTTTCGGGGTTTCATCATATTTCCACGAGTTTACGGTTATTTGTCGACTTCGAAAACAAAACGAAGCCAGCTTCGTATTTCGGATCTGTTTAGACTGGTCGACGTTCGCTTCCCCCGTCACTAGTCGCTGAACTAGTACATTGTAGTCGACGTAGACCTGGTCGACGTTCGCTTCCCCCGTTACTAGTTGCGTAGCTAGTTGCGTGGTAACCGAAGCGGAACTAGTTCGAGTAGGGTCAATTGACCCCTTTGGGGTCCATACATCCAGACATCCATACATACAAGCAGCAATAGCGGTGCTTTCTTTCGTTTCGTTTTGTCGCGTTCGCCTCTCCACCGTTGCGCGCGTTGCTATTTTTGTTGGGAGAGCGGGTTATTGGCGCCGCTCTTGCGCATAACGGAGCGCCAAAGTGACGCGCTACCCTGTATTCTGAGGGTGTATCGATTTCGGTGGTGACTTGTCCAGTGACGCGCTACCCTATTTTCGGCGGGTATATTGTTTTTGGTCGTCACTTGCCACCGACTTCCAATATAAGTGCCTGTTCGCCATAGTATACCCAAGCGCCTCCGACTTGCCAACAAATTAATGCCAAAGGGTTGTTGGGTCCTTTTTTCCGTGTCCATCCGCCCAGCGCTTCCGCTTCCGTTTCTTGGTCCTCAGCGGGTGAGGTCAGAACATGCCATTTGCCATTGCCCGCTCCCGGTATTAGGACACCACGCAGTGGTTCCGCCCCAGGAACACCTACCTCGGTGACTAAACCGATAAGGTTACCCGGTACGCCTAAACCGAGTACGAGTTCCGCGGCAAAGAGCAAATCGGTCCTGTTCCCTTCGCCAGTCACGTTAAAGGTGCCAGCTCTTCCACCTACCAGTCCCATCAGCTCTCGACGCACTTCTCCAATGGCCCAAACAGCCTTCCTCTCCGCACGTGCGAAATTGGTAGCAGCCATCGGCAGGCTGACCAGTTTGAAGGACCGTTTTACCGCTTCCGGTACCAGCACGCCATCCCCCGCCATCGCTCAGGTCCGTAGAGACCGCTTACAGAGCATGTGGGCAAAGGTGGATGCGGAGTTCGAGGCCTGTTCCATAGCGTCGGTTGACGAGGATCCTGACACCCAACTCGAGATCCAAACCATGTACGACACGTGTTACGACGACTATGAACGGTGCCTAGACGACCTTACGGTCCAATCGGCCAGCCCAGTAGTCCGTCCTTCTTCCCAGCCGGACTCCAACGGCGGCTGTCGACTGCCACCCTGTGACATCGAAGTGTTCACGGGGATTACGTTCGCTGGCCCACTTTTCGGGACCTCTTCACAGCCATTTAAATCCATAATCCGAGGCTCTCACCCGTAGAAAAGCTGTACCACTTGACCACGAAGACCAGTGGCGATCCAAAAGCCATCGTGGAAAAATCCCCGTTGACCAACGACGGCTTCGAGGCAGCATGGAATTCCCTACGTGACCGTTATGAGAACAACCGGCTCCTGGTGACCAACCAGATCAATATTCTCCTCTCGCTGTCCCCAGTTGTTTCCGAGTCGAGTCGGGCTCTGAAGGAGCTCCAAGGGACGATCCACGGGGTGCTAACCGCACTGGCGCATTCCAAGGTCTCTACCGAGAACTGGGACAGTTTGTTGGTGACGATTTGCGCCTCCAAATTGCCCAAGTTGAGCCGGGCCTCGTGGGAAGACTCCGTCACCACAAAGAAGGAGATGCCCCCATGGAAGGAGATGGACTCCTTCCTGAGTCAGAGGTATCTGACCTTGGAGGCCATCGAAGGCAACCCTTCCCATGCACCCAGTTCGAAAAGCGACCAGAACCCGCCACCCTCTAGAACTAATCCGTTCCGGTCCCAAGGGAGTCCTGTTCCTAGGAGGGTTCACTCGTTCGAGACAACAGTGAACCCGAAGAGGAGGACGTGTGATCTCTGTTCGAAGGAGAATCATCCTATCCGTATGTGTCCTCACTTCCTCCATATGACTGTTGATGCTCGGTCCAATTATATTCGCCACAAACAGCTCTGTCTGAACTGCTTCGCAGGAGGACATCGAATTCGCGAGTGTCAAAGCGCGCACAACTGCATTACGTGTGGAGAACGACACCACACGTTGCTGCACCGGGGCCCTTCAGTGCCCAGCGAACCACCATCCACTTCCGCACCCAATCCTAGTTCGTCCGAAACGCACCCCAGCGTGCAAAACTTCTTTGCCTCCGGCAACCGGGCCGTCCTTCTTGGCACGGCCATCATAAACGTTTGTCACCTCGGCACAAATGTTCGCGCCCGCGCTTTAATTGACCCGGGCTCCGAGGCGACGTTCATCACAGAACGACTGTCCACGATAATGAAATTGCCTTTCCGCAGAATCCAGGCACAAATATCGGGCCTTAACCAGACCGTGTCCTCTCAGTCCAAGAGGCTCTGTCACTTTCTTATACGCTCCCCGACGAAGCCGATCCTGCAGCTCGACGTCTCCGCCTACGTTCTTCCGGAACTGGCAGGCAACCTTCCATCCTATCCGATCCCGCAGGATGCGTTGCGAGACTTGCCGGATCTGCCTTGGGCTAATCCGAAGTTTTACGAAAGCTCGCAGGTAGACGTCCTGATTGGAGCCGACCTCCTTCCGTCCATCCTCCAAAGTGGCACCCAGACCAACATCTGTGGATCCCTTCTCGGACAAGAGACCATTTTCGGATGGGTCCTTACCGGCCAAGTATCCAATACGGCACAAGGCCATATCTCCTCCTTCTCCACGCAAGTGAGCGCCACACTTGACGCCCCCTTAGAGGAACTCCTCACAAAGTTTTGGGAGGTGGAGAACCTACCGGCTAAAGTGGTGAGCGCATCCGATTCTTATTGCGAGCGCAATTTCCTGCGATCCACCACGAGAACCGCCTCCGGAAATTACGTGGTCACTTTACTGTTCCGCGACCCGGACCAGCCCGGGTCCAGTCTGGGGTACTCCCGATCAATTGCGCTGGCTCAGTTTCTAAGAAACGAAACCCGGTTGTTGCGAGACTTGCGATTAAAAGAGCAGTACGACGCCGTGATCCGGGACTACTTAGCGCTCGATCACATGTCCGAGGTTCCTCCGGATCATAGTTCCCCCGTTTATTACCTCCCGCACCACGCCGTAGTTAAGCCTGAGAGCACGACCACGAAAGTCCGCGTGGTGTTTAACGCCTCCAGCCCCTCAACTAACGGTGTGAGCCTTAATGATCTGCTGCATGCTGGTCCGGTCCTCCAATCGGACCTAACCCTGCAGATCCTGAGGTGGCGGTATTTCCGTTTCGTATTCAATGCCGACATCACCAAAATGTATCGGCAAATTGGGTTGATCCCAACCACACTCCGTTCCAGCGTATCCTTTTCCGAGACACGGATGGAGAAATCCGTGATTACGAGCTCAAGACCGTCACTTTTGGGGTCAACTGTGCTCCCTTCCTCGCCATCCGCGTCTTGCAACAACTGGCGGACGACGTCCAGTCCCGGTTCCCGAGAGCAAGTCAAATCATCCGGTCTTCCATGTATGTCGACGACATACTAGCCGGGGCTGATTCCATAAGGGAGGCTCAGGCGGCTATCCGCGAGCTGCAATCCGCGCTGAGTTCGGCCGGTTTTCCGCTGAGAAAGTGGACCGCCAATCACCGGGCCCTTTTAACTGGGTTGCCGAGTGGCCATCTCCTCCATAGCGAGTTCCTTGAGATTGAGGCCGAGAGCACGGCCAAGACCCTCGGGATTCGCTGGACGGCGACCTCCGACGAATTCTTCTTCGTCCCTCCTGAGTTAGCGCGAGAGCCACCCTTTACCAAGCGGACGGTGCTCTCCCAAATCGCGAAGTTGTTCGATCCGGCGGGGTGGCTCGCCCCGTTCATCGTCCGGGCCAAAATCTTCATGCAGGAGATCTGGTTGCAAGAGTTGGGATGGGACCAAGATCTCCCCGACGAGATGTGTCTGCGCTGGCAAAGTTTCTTGGACAGCTACTCCGTGCTCAATCAGATCCGACTTCCAAGATGGATCGGTGCGCAACCATCGGTAGAAATTGAGCATCATGGATTCTGCGATGCGTCCGAAAAGGCGTATGGTGCCGCAATCTACGTGCGCGTCGAGGTGGGACATCGCGTCGAAGTGCAACTTCTCACCGCTAAGACGCGAGTCGCCACGGTAAAGACCGTATCGCTCCCCCGGTTAGAGCTGTGTGGGGCCGTGCTCCTGTCTGAAATGGTGACGGCTATCCTGCCGAATATGCCTGCGGCACGCACAGCCTGTCGTTATTGGACCGACTCCACCATAGTCCTCGCCTGGCTGAGGAAGCCCGCATGCCACTGGGCTACCTTCGTAGCAAATCGGGTAACAAAGATAGCGCAAGCTACAGAGATCAAGGAGTGGTCTCACGTTCCGTCAGAACAAAACCCCGCGGACCTAGCCAGCAGAGGCGTAGCTTTGGAAGATCTGGTGGCTAACCAACTCTGGTGGCACGGACCAGCGTGGTTGCGGCAGCCCCGAACTCAGTGGCCGACGCAATCTGAAGAATCTCCAGTTATGCCGCTGGAGGTCCGTGCGGTAAGGGCCCATTTTGCGCCGAGCCCATCCGAAGAGTTCCTTCCTCCTTCCTCAGCTTGACCGGGCTATGCGAGTCCGCGCATATGTCCTTCGCCTCGTAAGACGCTGCCGGAAGTTAGATGCCACACGGGAAGGCCATCTGACCAGCGGAGACCTCACCGAAGCGGAGCGATCTCTTATCCTAGAGACGCAACGTCGAGAATATGCCGGGGAGTATCACTGCCTCAGTGACAAGCGTCTGTTACCAAGGTCAAGTTCTATCCTGAACTTAAACCCGTTCCTAGACCGACACGGGCTCATCAGAGCGTGCGGCCGTGTCGCAGTTTCCGAATCTCTGCAATATGACGAACGGCATCCGATTATCCTTCCGTACAGCTGTCGATTGTCTCGCCTTCTCGCTCAATTTACTCACAGGATAACGCTCCACGGCGGCAACCGATTGATGGTGCGCCTTATTCGATCCAAGTATTGGATCCCAAGGCTGCAAAATTTGGTGAAAGGGGTCGTGAACTCCTGCAAGGTATGCACCATTTATAAAAAGAGGTTGCAAACTCAAATGATGGGAGATCTTCCAACGGAGCGGACTTCCTGTTCCCGACCGTTCACACATACAGGGATAGACTACGCGGGCCCGTTCGAAATACGGAATTTTACAGGGAGAGCGTGTCTCATCACCAAAGGGTATATGTGCTTGTTCGTGTGCTTTTCCACTAAAGCAATCCATTTGGAGGCCACGTCCGATCTTACAACCGAAAAGTTTCTCGCGGCCTTCGCACGGTTTGTCGCAAGACGCGGGTGTCCACAGCGCATCCATTCCGACAACGGGAAAACTTTTGTGGGTGCGGCGACCACCCTTTCCCGTGACTTCCTCAATGCATTCAAGGACTCGGTGACGGATGCGTATAGCCATCACCGGGTTTCATGGCAGTTCATCCCTCCAGGAGCTCCCCATATGGGAGGTCTGTAGGTGGCCGGAGTGAAGAGTTTCAAAACCCTCTTCTATAAGGCCACGTCCATTCGGAAGTACACGTTTGAAGAGTTGTCCACACTGCTCGCAAAGATAGAGGCATGCCTCAATTCCAGGTCGCTCTCGCCTATGTCCGAAGATCCGACCGATCTGTTAGCCCTCACCCCCGGACATTTTCTTATTGGGGGACCCTTGTTGGCTACAGCCGAGCCCGAAATGAAAGGGGGCATTAAATCGATAATTAATCGGTGGCAGCATTTGAAGGCCCTCAACCAGCAGTTTTGCCAGAGGTAGAAGGAGGAATACCTAAAAGAGCTCCATAGACGCACCAAGTGGCAAACGCCTACGCCCAACCTCCAGGTTGGCGATATGGTCGTCGTTAAGGAGGACAACGTGCCGTCGAATGAATGGCGGCTCGGGAGAATCCAGTCCGTATATCCCGGCGCCGACGATAGGGTCCGTGTGGTGGACATCCTTACTGCTCGCGGAGTCCTCAAAAGACCTGTTGTTAAGGTCGTTCTTCTTCCAATAGAACCCCGTAGCCCCGTCCAGCTATAACGTGATGACGTGTGGTGTTGTTTTCTGTTTTTTTTATCCATTTCCGACTCAATGCTAATAATCTTCAGTTTTTATATTCTCGCCTAGTTTTCATCCATCCAGACATGGCTCCACGTTCCCGCGCCGACCGCATCCTGGAGAGCCGGCGCGCTCACAGCCTAAACTCCTACCGGTGCCGAGTCTGCCCGGGAGTGCATCCTCTTCGAACCTGCCATCACTTCCTCCGCTTGAGCCCAGAGAAGAGACTTCGAGCAGTTCTGATAAACAAGTACTGCGCCAACTGCCTGGCGCATCAGCACTCCGGGAAGGATTGTCGCAGTGGCGCGTTGTGCGGGGTGTGTGAGAAAAACCATCACACGCTACTTCACATCCCTCCGTCTCGGCGTTCAGCCCGCTCGGCTTCTCCAGTTTCGTCGCCTTCAAGGTCAGCATCCCGCACGGAGCGCCGCCCACGGCGCCCAGCCAATCGCCCCGTGGAAGGGACCCCAGCTCCGTCGCCTTCCGGTGCAGCGTCGCGAGCTAAGCGCCGCCCTCGGCGCCCCGCCAGCCGCCCTGCTGCACGGTCCCCAGCTCCGTCGCCTTCCGGTGCAGCGTCGCGAGCTAAGCGCCGCCCTCGGCGCCCCGCCAGCCGCCCTGCTGCACGGTCCCCAGCTCCGTCGCCTTCCGGTGCAGCGTCGCGAGCTAAGCGCCGCCCTCGGCGCCCCGCCAGCCGCCCTGCTGCACGGTCTCCAGCTTCGTCGCCTTCCAGGTCAACATCCCGAGCTGAGCGTCGCTCTCGACTTCCCGTGAGCCTACCCGTGGCAGGAGCCCCAGCGCCATCCGTCGACTCGCTTCTACAGCATCGGAGCCTCAACCTCCTTCCAACGGCGCTGGTGGTTCTGGATACGGGTTCCAAAACCTTCGAGACGGCGGCGCTCATCGACCCGTGCACCCCCGTGAGCTGTGTCGACGAATCGTTAGCCAACGCCTTCAAGTTGCCGACTACCCACGTCGGTGACGAGAAGGTGTGCAACGCTGTCATCCGGAGCAAGACGAGTGAGTTCCGATTGGAACTGGTGCTTAAGGTCGAGCCGTGTTTGCGCATCCGTACGCCGATCCGAGAATTGAGCGCTGCCGTGCGGTCCCGATTCGGCGATCTCCAGCTCGCTGACGAGCAATTTCATAGGCCTGCCACCATATCGCTCATCCTGGGAGCCGATGTATACCCGAAGGTGATCCAACCCGGGCTCCTGGCACGAGAAGACGGCCTTCCGGTGGCCCAGAGTACCGTATTCGGGTGGATAGTCTCCGGGGCGTGCACGCAGCCATAACCCGATCGATGTGTTGCAATCCTGCAAGGGGGGGGAGGATGTTGAGAGGAGAGCAGCCGCAAACTTCAGCAGCGCACTGTGGCTCGCTCGCTCTTGCACACGGCACGCGGGAGAGCCGCCCAGCGCTCGGCCACCACCAGCTTGAGCGGGAGTTGGACAGTTACGCTCGATCGCCCGTTTTGGATCGTTCGCCGCATTTTCTGTGTCTCTTACGCTTCCGCACTCACTCGCGCTGTACATACCTCATAAGCCAAATATATATACGAACAATAGCATAGAATACATGAAGTACATGAAAATAAAACCGACAATACCTGGATGAATAAGTGCACCTGAACAGTCGAATAATTGCCTGGACAGTGATCAACAAGGCGACCCGCCCCCCTACAAACAACTTTCGTAAGTTCGCCCAAACTCCAACTTTCGAGTCAAATTCTCCTCCATTACGTGCAATCGCTCCTCCAATTTGGCGCATATCTTCTAGACGTTAATTTGCAGCTACAAAGTGTTTGAGTCGGACTTATAGCTGCATTTGTCAGCTTTTTTTAACTGCAAAGTTCAATACAACCAGTTGTGGGAAACTTAAGTTATGTGAAAAATAGAATCACTACCTATGACAAAAAATACCAAATTTTATAAAAATTCTTTAAAAAAAACTACTCCATGAAAAAAAAACCATCATTCTTTAAAAAAATGTAAGTCTCCAAATCTATCAGAAAAAGTCATTTTTGGCCACAGCGGAAAAAAAAAGTTGAATTTTGTCGAGTAGTGTAATTAATATAAATGTAGCAGTGGCATAACAACTAACCTATTTCCGAATGGAATACAAAGTCCCTTACACTCTAAATAATTTAAGGGAAAACTCTCCTCTACCTCATAGTCGTCAATATCTACCATGTAAACCCCCAAACTTGTCGAATCTAGAGGCTCATCGTACAAACTATATTTATTAGAAAATCTTCGACCTATGAAAAAGCCCTCATCAGAAAACGATGTTATTATTAAAGGAATATAACCTTTAATAAAACAACAATTGTCTGGTTTCCTAGATTCCTGATTCTGCGTTTTTGGTTTCCTCGAATCTTTAAAATTGTGTTTGCCACAGACTTTCGTCCTTTGTGCGGGCGGAAAGGGGCGGGGCGAAATTTTGAAATACACTTGGAGTAGTGTGATAACAGAGGAGACTGGATACAAAATTTGGTTGCTCTAGCTTTAATATTCTCAGAGATATAGGCGCTAATGAAGACGGACGGACAGACGGACGGACGAACGGACGGACAGACAGACATGGCTATATCGACTCGGCTATTGATGCTGATCAAGAATATACTTTATGGGGTCGGAAACGCTTCCTTCTGGGCGTTATCACCACAAATCTAATATACCCCTATACTCTTCGAGTACCGGGTATACTCGATGGAATGCCAATTGTGCAATGCTTAATTCTATAGTGGATAACTGGACAACAGTTTATCAAATATTAAGTGAGACTGAGGGGGGTCAAAACTCATAATCGTGAATATATCGACTTTAAAAATAATATTAATACTTCTTCAACATTTTGAGAGAATTTTTAAAGAATTGCAAACGTGTAGCTCTCCTGTATTATGCTTTGTATTGCCCTTGATTGCCAAAATAAAGAAACTATGCGAACCGAATTCTGAAGACATTTCGTCGATTTCGGTTCTTAAAGAAAGAATTTTAATTAACATAAACACGATTTGGATAGAAAATTTAGGTATTTGGCACAAAGCAGCCACCTGCAGCAATCATGGAACATGAGAATATTATAGAAATAAAAAACTTCTGTATTGAAAAAATGGAAAATGAAACTTCCCAAAGAAACAGTTTTGCAAGTAATGAATTAAGTCCAGCAAGCCCAAGTTTTTAATTGGCAACTAAATATAACAGCCAAACGTTTTTCTCAACTGGTGGATAGAGGATATAGAAAGTTATTGTAATGAGAGAGTATCTTTAAGCGAGGACTTCGAACCCATTCAGCGGTGGAAAGCAGTGCAGCAGCTGAAAGGGTATTTTCTTTAGCGGGCAACATAATCACAGAAAAAAGACATAGATTAGGGCCGAAAACGGTAGACAATTTGCTTTTTATACATTCTTATTATAAAAATTTAAAATTTTAATTTAATTAAATTTAATGCACTGAAGTAATAAAAAAAATGTAATTTAAATGTTAATGTTATTTGACTATGGTTAACGCACTGAAGCAATAAAAAATTTGAAGTATTTTTTAAGTATTATTTGATTATGTTTCATGCGCTGAAGCAAAAAATTATTTAATTTAGATTTTAAGAATTATTCTATTATATTATGTTTGATGCACTGAAGCAATAAAAATAATTTAATTTATAAAACAACATTATGTGGTCACTGTTGTTGTTGTCGCTGCGCTGTGTGGTTGTACGCTGTGTAGTTGTTGTAAGTACGTTCTAAAAAAAAGCAACACAAGCGAAGGCATGCACAAAAGAAATCTTATCACGCAAGACACTATACATTTTTTGTCTCAATTTTTGTGCTTCTCTTGTTACTCATCCTTCTTTCGACGTCGATGCGCCGACCGCGTGCCTTACACATGGTTAAAAACAACAGGGTGCTAATAGCACCCTATATTTACCCGGTGCACCGCAAGTGGCGGTGGCTTGTTGCAGTTCTCTGGTAGCCATATTAAAGGAGGCATTGGTGAATGAGCCGGTGTTGAGGCTCTATCGCAGGAAAACCCAACCAAAACAAAAACCGAGATACACACTGATGCTTCGAAGGACGGGTTCGCAGCCGCGCTGTTACAGTGGCATGAGAACAATTGCATCCGATCTTATTCTGGAGTAAGAAAACCTCGGAGTCCGAGGCACGACAGCATAGCTATGTATATACTAGAAGCTAAAGCTATTTTTCTCGCGTGCAAAAATTTCCGCCAGTACAGTCTGCTTTTAAGCAGACGTTAAGCAAGAAGGACGTTCCGCGGGAGGTAGCCCAATGGGTTCTGTACCTGCAGGACTACGATTTTGAGGTGGAACACAGACCATGTGGATTGCCGAGTCGATACGAAATTGATGTCATGATGGTATCGTCGGAAGTCACAGTAAGAATGAAGAAAGCCCAGCAGAAGGAAACAATGATCAAAGCAGTTACCGAAATTCTGAAAAATAAACCATAACCCACCAACCAACTTTAAATTAAAGGCTGGTCTTGTATACAAGATTGTGCAAGGCACGGATTTGTTGGCAATACCGAAATCACTAGAGAGAGAAATAACAACCGTGGCTCACAACGCAGGACACTTTGCCGCACAAAAAACGATACATGCCGTACAGCAGAGTTATTGGATGAATCATAAGAAACTGTATGAAATGTATAATCTACGAGGGCGGTCCGATAAGTTTCCAGCCTGACAATGGAATCGACCTCTTACGTTAACCAAACTTTCGTATTGTGATAAGGCATCTTTTACGGTGTTCCCGCCAAAATTTCAGCCACATAGATATTTAAGTTATCCTTGAACAATCGATTAACTAAGTCGGCTTAGGTGCTCTTGTAAAAATTAAAAAAAATTAAATATCGTGCGGTTTTTGTTTTTGACGGGCAATACGCCTACGCAAATCAAAACTGAGATTGACGCTGTGTATGGTGACTCTTCCCCAACATTTCCTACTGTAAAGTTCTGGGCTGCTGAATTCATGTGTGGACGTCCGAGCTTAGAAGATGAGACACGTCCTGGGACACACTGAGACACTGCGACTACTGACGAAAACATCGTCAAAATTCACCAAATTGTTCTGGACGGTCGCCGAATCAAAGTAAGAGAGATAGCCAATATCACCAAGATGTCTAAAGACCTCATTTGCCATATTTTGAACAACGAATTGGACATGAAAAAGCTCTCGGTCCGTTGGGTGCCGCGTTTGCTCACGTCAGATCAAAAGCGTGTTTGAATTGTTCGAACTGTTGCAAGTCTCTCTTGGCGATGTTTACGAGTATTTAATCAGAGTTTTGGCGCCCACTCATAACTGTGGATGAAGCATGGATACACTACTATACGCCAGAAACAAAATCCCAATCAAAAAAGGAGATTGTAAAGGGGTATCCGCCACCAAAAGATGCGAAAACTGTTATTTCAGCTGGAAAAGTGTGGGAAACAGTTTTTTGGGATAGTCGTGGAGTTATATATACCGATTATCTGGGGAAAGGAAAAACGATCACGGGAGTCTATGTAATAGGCTTGTAGCTGTATTCCTTTCAATCGCCAATGATTCTCAGCCTGTAAGGTTTTGGGGCTATCCGCTAGAAGAGGGCTCTAAAACTGTGCACGGGGCAGATGTCATTGGTGGTTCCCTCTGTGGGTGATGCAGCGCTTGTGGCAGGCGGAGAAAGGAGGAGCAAGCGTTGACATTTGGGTTGTCACTTGGCTGGTCCGAGAGGGCTCTTGTCAGCTCGGGGCGGAAATATGGTTCTTTTGGAATTTGGATCGCAAGCGGACAGCATCGACTGCTCCAGAATTTTAATAAAAAAAAAGGAAAAATTAAAACTCCGCAAATTGTTTGTATTCGAAAGAAGCTACGGCTCCGCTATTAAGTTAGAAAGGCGCGAGTGAACTACAAAAGCAGCGGTGTCTAGCGGAGGAAGCAGTTTTGGGGAATCTTTTCGGCCACTGATCTCACGGGTAAGCGCAAGCCAAATTTGGGGTGTCCCCTACGCGCATATACTTTGAGTTGCAGGCCAGTGAGTGTTTTGTTTTTTTCACGGCTAGGTTTGGCACCCACGTACTCTACCGGGCGAAGCAGCTCGATTTGCAATAGCTGAGTCGCGACGCGCAGCGATCGAGAGGCGAGAGACGCCCACAACTCAGTTCTCGCTTTCGTGCGCAGCCGCAACGACGTCGCCGGGGCTGCGAAATAACAATCGGGAGTGCAGAGCCCCAAGCGTGTTGGCTGAGGGCTCCAATAGTTGGTTAAGAGTCCCTGTTCGAGCCCGTGTCTCGCCGTAACCCCCAAATCTAGTTGGCCTAGAGTAGGAGAGGCAAGATAGGGCCGAGATCGCGATTCCAAAAGCAGCCGACAGCTTATTCCCAAGGGTGCCCAGGTAAATGCAAGGGCAGTGACCTCCGAACAAAAAAAACAAACAAAGCAGAGATAAGAGTCCGGTGTCCGAAGTAAAAGGGCAGGGAGAAGGGGACAGAAGGACCCGCAAAAGTCCCGTACGGAGCAGGGAGAGAGCAGCCGTCGCGCTTGCTAGCGTCGGTTAGCGTAGGAAAAAAAAAAGGAGAAAGATAACAGCTAAGTTAGATTTAAGCTAGCATAAGAGCAGTCAAAAAAAAAAATAGAATAAGAAAGGAAATATGAAATAAGAAATAAGAAACATTTGGAGTAGGCAAGTGCATAGGGAAAAAAAATGCCTTTAGGATCGGAAGCGGGGGAAGACGAATGACCGTGCAAAGTACGATAATGTTTAAAATAAGACAACAACAAAGATAGTCAGGCCTCTCACGCTCAAAAAAAAAAGAAAAACGAAAAAAGAACAAAATAGAGAAAGAAAAACAACAATGTGTGTTACCAAACAAGAAATGCCCCCCCCATTCATTCCAATATAAAACTTTGCCTCAGCTTGCAGCTACCATCAGAAAGCGCTTTCGTCGGTGGATCGCAGCCAAAGTGAGTGTTTACTACATCTTTTTTTCTTATTATTTATTCTGCATTTATGTTTGGTGGCGCGGAAGGCTCAGCCCGAATTCCTCCTGGGGAAGTCGTGTTGATTACGTCTTCTTACTGAGCCTGAGCAGCAATTAAGTTGTTCTTATTATAGCGTCCATAATATCCGTACCCAAAGCTTCGGTCAGGCCGAATAACTCGTTAGTTTTAGTTTTGTATTTTTAATGGTACTAGTTTTAAGCACATTTACCGTCGTTCTATGTTTAATTTAGTTTTAATAAAATAACCTTTATAATGTCCAACTAGATTTTTTATATGATCTCCCCGCCGAAGCCCCTGTAGGTTCTGCCTGAACATTGAAGGGGTCATGACGGTTAGTCCGGAGGAATGTCGTGACCAAGGCAGAGGGGGCAAAGTGGTCCTCAAAACCATCCGAGGATAGTCCGCCCGCCTAATTGTCAATTGTCCTATTCTTGTGGTCGTATGTAGTGTTCTCTGTCCGGTATCCGTTCATTTGGCTTGTCTTGCACGATCAATTTTAAATAAAGAGAGTTAAGGGCATCAGCTATGGCAACTCCCAACACCACCACACTTGCCGACGAGCCAGCAGCCGGAAAACATTCGTGCCGGCCATAGCTGACTAATAGCAGCCCGCCCAGATTTCTGTTACCCATTACATCTACTACGCATCGCTTTTCGATAAGCTAATGACGGAAATTGCGGGTAAACGACCCCACTTGCAGAAGAAAAAAAATTTACTTCACCTTCCCATACATCAACAGCTGCAATGTCTAAAATTCATGATTTACGTTTTGAATTGCTTCACCACCCTCCTTAATTTCCAAAACTAGCTTCAAGTGACTTCTTTTTATTTCCTAAGCTTAAAGTTGCGCTTGGCGGACAGAAATTTTCGTCAAATGAGGAGGCTATAACTCAGAGGGCTATTAATAGCACTGTTCATGGTTCAATAAAGCGTTGTCCACTTAAGCTGATGATCGAATGCGTTTTGGACCAGATAGCGATATAATTCAGCTGATAGAAAAGGAGATGGTTGATAACACTAGTCAACACGACATTTCCGCTGTCGCCCAAAAAAACCATTTCTGATAGATTTGGCGATTTAAATTTTTTTAAAGAATTATGGTTTTTTTTTGTTAATTTTTTTTTTAAAGAATTTTTAGAAATGCAAAGCAATACCTCTGAAGAAAAATACCAAAAATTTAAAAAAATCTTAAAAAAAAACAATACCATAAAAAAAAACCATAATTCTTTAAAAAAATTTAATACAAAGTTGAATTTTGTTGAGCAGTGTAATTTTGATGACGAAAGACAGAATATGCGACAAGAAGCAAAAGAAAATAGCTGGAAGAAAGATAGCGAATTCTTCAGACCATACAAAATAGCCAACGTCAAACGAGGCGGACGCTATAATGTTCGGAAAGCAGCAGACGTCGAGGAACCAAACAATACGACTACGAGAAACGATAACGTGAAACTATGGAGTTTTTTTGTAGAAAACGAGGACGCATGGTCATCGGAGACTGATGACTAATCAGAATGACCGAGGGTAAGAGAGTGTAAGAGGGAGTGGGAATGGGAATGCCGGCCCACTGAAGCAGCGTCGGTTAACAGCAGTAACAACAGTACCAGCAGAACAACAGCAGAACGAGATAAACAACAGATAAGCAGCCACGACTGACGGAGAACATACAGCAGTGAGGAAGAGAGAAAAACAATAGACAGACGTAGTCCTGCAGCAGCAGCAGAAATCAGCTGAAATGAGCCGAGATCAAGCCGTGACATCCAACCCGAATTATTCTTAATTTACATGTCTTTCGCGATTCAATAGGGGAGTGTAAGGTATCGTGGCGTGTAAGGTATGGTGGCGGACTTGTCATATCTGGCATGTAACGTCACATCTACAACTTTTGGTTACTGTGGTCGATGTCTATTATCGTGCTGACATTTTATATGCAGTAGTATTAATGAGGGGACGTGTGCTTTGAACTCTAAGTGATTTTTAATAAAAAAGTAGTGAAAAAAAATACATACATTTTTTTTGGATATGTGTTTTGACAGTGACAGAGTGAAGGTTTTTTGAAACTTGAGTCAGGGAAGTATTCGGAACGTATACGCCATTTTACCGTTAAAAACTGTTACAAACGCAGATTTTTGGTATTTTTGTAGGAAAAAAAACGGTTATTCGTCGGCTAACGGAATTTATCGGCGAAATTCGGCATATGAAAGTTTGGTCAAACGGTTATAACTTAGCCGTTTATTTTTATATTTTTATAAGCGATACCTTAAACGACGCCTTATTAATGTGTCTATCTAAAACCAAAAATCAAGGCATTTAAATATTTTTTTTTCGACTTTTCCTGAGCTTTCAAAGTCAAAATTTCGGGGAAAAATACCGAAAAAAATTATGAAATTTCAATTTGGAAGCTTAATATCTTCCAGACGTTAAGTTGCAGCTACAAAGTGTCTGAGTCGGATTTATAGCTGCATTTGTCAGCTTTTTTTAACTGCAAAGTTCAATACAACCAGTTGTAGGAAACTTAAGTTATGTAAAAAATAGAAGCACTACCTATGACAAAAAACACCAAATTTTTTAAAAATTCTTAAAAAAAAAACTACTCAATGAAAAAAAAATCATAATTCTTAAAAAAAATTTAAATCTCCAAATCTATCAGAAAAAGTCATTTTTGGCCACAGCGGAAAAAAAAAGTGGAATTTTGTCGAGTAGTGTAATTAAACGAGGGGGAACGTTGTGAGCCGCGGCAAAGGCCGCGGCTCTACCTTATACCCGGTACTCAGTCAGTATATACATACATACATTTATGAGCCTACGAATTTTGAAATTTATTATATGTTCTCAAAAGGGACGAATTGATTTTTGGGAAAAAAATAATATTTAAAATAAAAAATGAAGTCAAATCATTTTTGGAATTTTTATACATGTTTCCATTTTTGTTTACCTATGATTTTTACATCTGCTTCTACATTTCTACATGAGATGTATAGCTACATATTTCAGACGTGGAAGTGATTGCGAGAGAGAGAGGGAATGAGAAGCGCTTGGCAGGCGTTGCGTAGCCACTGAAATTTAATTTGTTCCTTCTGTCCATAATAATGATCCCACCTGATCCAGATTCGGCAATCTGATAGATACAGTAATTTCCCATGATTCTGCGTTTTTGGTTTACTTTTATATTAAAAATTGTGGATTCCACAGATTTTCGTTCTTTGTGGGGGCGGAAGGGGGCGTGGCAAAATTTTGAAATAAACTTGTGCTGAATTGATATCACAGGAGTTTGGATAGAAAGTTTGGTTGCTCTAGCTCTTATAGTCTCTGAGATCTAGGCGCTCATTTAAACGAATAGGCAAAGCAGATGGGGTCGCGTGTGAGAGAGAGCGAGAGGGAACGATGACTTACGAAATGGTTTTCTTCATTGTAGCTATAATAATGATCCGATCTGTTCCAGATTCAACACTCTGATAGAAATGATCATTCTCTATGATTCTGCGTTTTTAGTTTTCTCGTATCTTCAACACTGTGTACGCCACAGACTTTCGTTCTTTGTGCGGGCGGAAAGGGGCAAGGCGAAATTTTGAAACTTATTTGGAGTAGTGTGATCACACAGGAGACTGGATACAAAACTTGGTTGCTCTAGCTTAAATGGTCTCTGAGATATAGGCGCAAATGAAGACGGACGGACGGACAGGCGGACGGACAGACAGACATGGCTATATCGACTCGGCTATTGATGCTGATCAAGCATATATATACTTTATGGGGTCGGAAACGCTTCCTTCTGTGCGTTACACACAACCGTTATCCCCACAAATCTAATATACCCCTATACTCTTCGAGTACCGGGTATAATTAATAGTTGTAACGAACCATTTTCTTGTCCGCTTGAGATAGCTGGGCTCGCTCAGCGGTCTATGGGTTCAGTGCAACGAATTTATATGTTTTGCCCCAACGACAAGTAATAATACGGGTTTGTTTTTGTATGTGCGGTGTGTTGGTATCTAAGGCTAGGTCTTAGTGCTTTCTATTGTTTATTGTTGTTTAAAGTTTAAAAATGTACAGTTAAACGGTAAGGGGAAAATTACATGTCATCTTATGAATTGAAGGGACTAAGGCAAATACTCTGACCCGGTGGGGCTGATTATTGACTCAGTAGTCGATAAGGTCCCACAACAGCCAAATTTAGGTTATAGAAAAGCCGGTAGCCAAACAGTTCCCAATTAGAGATACTCGTATTTAAATTAGGTTGTTCATTAAGTTATTCATTAAGATAACTTTGACCTTATTAGAACTAGTGTCAAAGGAAAACAGATGGAAAAATAGGTTACATCGCAGGTAAACGCAAAGTTTTCGACCTCATTGAAACTCTCCTTCAAGACCTCTGTGCACTTAGTCTAATTTTCAAATTCATATTCATTTTTCATCATATTTTTAAACACTTGCCTTGGACCTGCTAGGCATTTTATGTTTGGGTTGAACAATACAATAAAATGTACCTTTATAAGATTTTGAGCACAGAAACGATTTTCAATGGTAAGCTGGTCATTTGTTTTGGTTTCGAGCTGGATATCCCCTTTGGTTGGATTCTAAAACCAAATATTTGTAACATCAATACCTCATAGTATGCAAGAAAACTGATGGAAATATAATATAGATAAATATATACATACAGCTGTGAAAAAAATAATAGCACCACCACGACAACCCATTTTTAAATAGTTGGCAAACTCACATTTTTAACTTTAAGGAAACTTAAAGCCCCTTTTTTAGAAATGGAAGACTCTTATAAACATAGGAATATAAAAATAATCTTCTTTCTTTTTAAAGTTTTCAAGTTATTTAAGGAAATTCATTGAAAGTGATCAAATTAGGCGAAAAAAATAATAGCACCACAAACAAAAGAATGACCGAAAAGTAACGAATTCATTAGTTAACAATTGTGAAATATTATTATTTAATCTATAATTATCATTTAATATTTAGTACAATGTTTTTTTTTGGCAATAACATGGCATGGAATCAATCAAGTCCTGGCATCGTTTTAGGACCAGGACTCTTTAATTTATACCCAAAGTGATCCGATAGTGGCTGGCTTGGAAATAGCAACCTCCTTCTTGACGTAGGACCAGGGATCAGGGCAGGTGACTGAGCAGGCCTCTCCAAAACGTTCACACAGTTTGCCCTGAACCATTCCTTTGCTTTCTTGCTAGTATGTTTGGGATCATAGTCCTGTTGAAAGACCCATACGAGCGGACTTTCATATTCTGCAAAGGGTAGCATTACTGTCTCCACGATATTCACCTACACGTGCTAATCCATGATGGTTTTTATCCCACCTAGTGCACCTACTCCATAGTGGAAAAAGCAGGCCCATGGTGCAGGTTTAGGTGTACTAAAGTTTGTATTCTACTTTCCTTGGACCTCTAACGTATGATCGAGATCCTTTTCCACCAAACATAACCACTTTGGACTCATCTGACCATAGAATATTCTTCCATTGTTGGGATGTCCGATTTGCTTCAACCCTGGCAAATTTCATGCGCTTAGTAATATGTGTCGCGTTTAAAAGTGGTGCCTTTCATGGGCTCCAGGCTTTTATGTTATGTTGGCTAAGATATGTGCTTAACTTAAGTTTCCTACAACTGGTTGTATTTAACTTTGCAGTTGAAAAAAGCTGACAAATACAGCTATAAATCCGACTCAGACACTTTATAGCTGCAACTTAACGTCTGAAAGATATTAAGCTTCCAAATTGAAATTTCATTATTTTTTTCGGTATTTTTTCCCAAAATGTTGACTTTGAAAGCTCAGGAAAAGTCGAAAAAAAAATATTTGAATGCCTTGATTTTTGGTTTTAGATAGACTCATTTATTAGGCGTCGTTTAAGGTATCGCTTATAAGAATATAAAATTAAATATAATTATTATAATTATTAAAAATTAATAAGAATATAAAATTATATATATTCTTGAACAGCATCAACAGCATCTTTCCGTCCGTCCGTCTGTCCGTCTTTCCGTCTTCATTTGCGCCTAATTCTCAGAGACTATAAAAGCTAGAGCAACCAAATTTTGTATCCAGTATCCTGTGTGATCACACTACTCCAAATGTGTTTCCAAATTTCGCCCCGCCCGTTTCCGCCCGCACAAAGGACGAAAGCCTGCGGTATACACAATTTTGAAGATACGAGAAAACTAAAAACGCAGAATTATAGAGAATGCCCATATGTATCAAAGTGTTGAATTTTGATCAGATCTGATTATAATCATAATAATTATTAATGTAACCACAATGAAGGAAACCATTTCGAAAGTCATCGTTCCCTCTCGCTCTCTCTCACACGCGACCCTGTCTGCTCTGCCTATTCGTCCAGATGAGCGCCTAGATCTCAGAGACTATAAGAGCTAAAACAACCAAACGTTCTATTCAAGCTCCTGTGATATCACTTCAATACAAGTGTATTTCAAAATTTTGCCACGCCCCCTTCCGCCCCACAAAGAACGAAAATCTGTGGAATCCACAACTTTTAAGATAAAAGAAAAGCAAAAACGCAGAATCATGGAAAATGACCGTATCTAACAGATTGCCGAATCTGGATCAGGTCGGATCAATATTATAGACAAACAGCAAACTACACAACGCCTGCCAAGCGCTTAATCATTCCCTCTCTCTCTCTCTCTCGCAAAAACTTGTACGTCTCGAATATGTAGTTATACATGTACATGTAGAAATGTAGAAGCATATGTAAAAAGCATATGCTCACAAAAATGGAAACATGTATTAAAATTCCAAAAATGGCTTGACTTCATTTTTTGAAATATTATTTCTTGCCCAAAATTTAATTTGTCCCTTTTGCGAATATATAATAAATTGCAAAAATCATAAGCTCATAAATGTATTTATATACTGACTGAGTACCGGGTATAGAGTAGAGCAGCGGCCTTTGCAGCGGCTCACAACTTTCCTTCTCGTTTTTACATAAACATCGGTCTCAAGTGCTCCCAATTTAATAGCATAGTATTATTGTTTATTTACATAATATATATAAACCACACACACATATTTAAAACGTATTTTAGCCGTAGACTCTCTCTAGGCTTTTTGTTATATCCTCTATATTATTGACCAGCTTTTCCAGAACTTCTTCCAGCAGTGTTATGCGTTGGTTTACACGAAACATTTTCTTATTTTTAACATCTTTTGGAATAGTATGAAAGTAAAGTGTCTCTGCTGCGGTCATGTTCCTTCTTCGCACAGGCTCCTCAAATTCTACCGTATTAGCATCCATATCAGCTTTTTTGGCGAAAGTCGAAGGGCGCGCAGTTTTTGTCCTAAAACGCTTAACCCGAGCCAACCGATCTCGAACAAGCTTGTCCCAAATCTTACAGATACTATGGTAAATCCAGTAGACGGCACTCTTTAGCTTCCTATAAACAAAGGAAGCCAACTGGGTTCCTTGTACGTCAGTTCCACTTTTCACTGAGCTATAGGACTCCATGATGATGGCCAGAAATATGTTTAACAATATGAAAAATACAAGCAGTATGTAAGTTATGAAGTAGATGGGACCTATCACTCGATCGGATTCCTGAATTAAATTGTACCGAAAGTCGCCCAAGATCATCCGTATCATAGTCAACATTGAAATGACTAGGCTATAGAAATCTGGATGATTACTGCCAAAAAGCAGGAGTCCCAGTCTGGCATAGATCACAAAAACAATGCCAAACATTAAAGAGAAGCCAGCCAAATCTTTCGAGCACCTTTGTAGTGTCGTTGTCCATTCAACAAGTGTCTTGTTTAGGCTGATGAACTTATATAGTTTGATCCAAACGAGAAAAGCTAAAATAGCCATCATATTGACATAAATGATATTCAAGAAACAGAGAACATCAATACTCTGATAGACCTTTTCCTTTAGTGCCTTGGATATTATGGATTTCACTTCGATGGTGTGCCAGATGTTGTATACCAAAGCCAGATAGCAAATCATCAATAAAAAACCCTCGAGAATATTTAGAAATGATTTGAAGTGCATTTTGAATCCCGACAACCGCAGTTCATTGATTTCTATGATGGTATAGTAAACGATCATTATATACCATACAAGATAGAGAGCAGTCATTTTTGGATCAGGATCGGTGAAGAACGAATATTGTTTGACAGTTTGTAGACGCGCCTGGGGTATGACAACACCCGAGGCAGGAATTTCAGCCATAAGTTTAACGCTCTGAAAGATGTCTGTGTTCTCGTTAAAGAGGTTGAACTCCACCAGACACAGCCTTGAACTGCGATCCAACCAATTAATGTTCTTGAGGTCATTAATCTTCTGCAGGTTAATATCCTTATCGTAGGTCAGGTCAATAGTGTAGCCGCCAGACCTGTAGTAAGCCAGCAGAGTCGAGAACGGTGTTGCTTCGGCTTCTCCCATCGTCCTGTACGGAGAGCCCTTATGGGACTCGGTTCTCTCCTCGGCCCCCTGAGAATAGTCGTCATAACAGGTTTTAAAATACCAGCCCATATAACAGCTCTGCTTGTGAACACGAATCTGACGGAGGCGCGGCGGTCCGAGTAGGAGATTCTCGTGCATAAACCTGCGTGCCCGAAGCTTTTCGATCGGATCAGAGCCACTTACAGATTTTATCTTTTCATCTTCGTCCTCGTCATGCTCATTCATATCTCCGTGCAATGTAATTAAAAAATTGTATATTAAGTAGTCCCACCAATCTGAGACGAGGAGAATATTTTCAAAAGAGTTCGTTACCGATGGCGCTACGACCAGACTACGAGTGACAAAGAGTTTTTTTGTCGTATCGTTGAAATAAAACATATACGGGCTCCGCACTGTGAGAGTGATCAGCGATGTAAGGACAATAAAGACGATAAATACCAGAAACTCGATGAGAGCATTGCGCACCTGCTCATCGGTGTTATAGAGAATGCGCGCTGTCTTCAATTTGAGACCTTGAGGAGCTTGTTTCTTGCTCCATAATGAAAAACGTTCTGTTGGAACCTTCGTGCTTCTGAACCTATGATTCCAAGTTTTCGGTGTTTTCTGGGTCTCTGGTTCACCTTGTTGCTCAGACGCCACAGCGTTGTATTCGACAGGCTTAGCAATATCGACTGCGGATACTTGTTGGGGCATCTGTGAATTCTGTCCATGACGCAAGACTGGTCTCTCTCCGATGTTGAGATCTTTAGATCCACCCGGCTTTTCCAGGTCTAGTTCCTGAGAGAACATTTAGAATTGAGGAAATTTTCCGAGACCCTTTGCAGTAAGATGTTTTCTCCCTCCCTCGATTGCGCAAAAAATTATTCAGAAATATAACTTGACAAGACTCCAATAACAGCAACGAATCTGTAAACAGTGCCTGCTCTGATCTGACTGAAGTATTCATCATACAAAAACCGATGTTTTGTACGACTTTCAAGAGCAGAACTCTGGCTGTTGCTTCGATTACACTAGTCAACCCGCTGTGGCTCAAATAACTTTTTCTGATATTTTTGGAGACTTACAAATTTTAAAAGAATTATGGTTTTTATACCTGGTAATCGAAGAGTATAGGGGTATATTATATTTGTGGTGATAACGGTTCTGTGTAACGTCCAGAAGGAAGCGTTTCCGACCCCATAAAGTATATATGTTCTTGATCAGCACCAATAGCCGAGTCGATATAGCCATGTCTGGTTGTCCGTGTCCGTCCGTCCGTCCGTCTTCATTAGAGTCTATATCTCAGAGACTTATAAAGCTAAGGCAATCAAATTTTGTATCCAGTCTTCTGTGTTATCATACTACTCTAAGTGCATTTCAAAATTTCGCCCGGCCTCCTTCCGCACCCACATAGAACGAAAGTCTGTGGCATACACAATTTTGAAGATACGATAAAACTAAAATTATAGATGATGACCATTTCTATCAGAGCGTTGAATCTGGATCAGATCGCATCATTAATAAAGCTACAATGAAGAAAGCCATTTCGAAAGTCATCGTTCCCTCTCGCTCTATCTCACACGCGACCCTGTCTGCTCTGCCTATTCGTCCAAATGAGCGCCTATATCTCGGAGACTATAAAAGCTAGAGCAACCAAACGTTCTATTCAAGCTCCTGTGATATCACTTCAAAACAAGTGTACTTCAAAATTTTGTCACGCCCCCTTCCGCCCCCACAAAGAACGAAAATCTGTGGAATCCACAACTTTTAAGATAAAAGAAAAGCAAGACCGCAGAATCATGGAAAATAACCATGTCTAACAGGTTGCCAAATCTGGATCAGGTCTAACTACTATTACAGCCAGAAGGAACAAATTAAATTTCAGTCGCTACGCAACGCCTGCCAAGCGCTTACTCATTCCCTCTCTCTCTATCGCACACACTTCCACGTCTCGTTTGAGTAGTTCTACATTTACATGTAGAAATATAGAAGCTGATGTAAAAATTATATGTAAACAAAAATGGAAAAAGATAACTTTTAATATATACAAATCTAGCTTAGGGTTCGACCCAATTTTTTGAAATTTTCCATTTGGGCCAAAATGTAATTTATCCCTTTTGCGAACATATAATAAATTAAATAAATCGTAAGATCACATATATTCTGACTGAGTACCGGGTATAAAGTAGAGCCGCGGCCTTTGCTGCGGCTCACAACGTTCCCTCTCGTTATACCCGGTACTCGAAGAGTATAGGGGTATATTAGATTTGTGGGGATAACGGTTGTGTGTAACGCACAGAAGGAAGCGTTTCCGACCCCATAAAGTATATATATTCTTGATCAGCATCAATAGCCGAGTCGATATAGCCATGTCTGTCTGTCCGTCCGTCTGTCCGTCCGTCTGTCCGTCCGTCTTCATTTGCGCCTATATCTCAGAGACTATTAAAGCTAGAGCAACCAAGTTTTGTATCCAGTCTCCTGTGTGATATCACTACTCCAAATGTAATTCAAAATTTCGCCCCGCCCCTTTCCGCCCACACAAAGGACGAAAGTCTGTGGCGTACACAATGTTGAAGACACAAGAAAACTAAAAATGCAGAGTCATAGAGAATGCCCATTTCTATGTGTTGAGTGTTGAATCTGGATCAGATCGGATCATTATTATAGCTACAATGAAGAAAACCATTTCGAAAGTCATCATTCCCTCTCGCTCTCTCTCACACGCGACCCCATCTGCTTTGCTTATTCGTATAAATGAGCGCCTAGTTCTCAGAGACTATTAGAGCTAGAGCAACCAAACTATCCAAGCTCCTGTGATACCGAACCAGCACAAGTTTGTTTTAAAATTTTGCCACGCCCCTTTCCGCCCCCACAAAAGACGAAAATCTGTGGAATCCACAATTTTTAAGATAAATGAAAACCAAAAACGCAGTATCATGAAAAATCACCATATCTACCAGATTGCCGAATATGGATCAGGTCGGATCAATATTATGGCCAGAAGAAACAAATTAAATTTCAGTGACTACGCAACGCCTGCCAAGCGCTGACTCATTCCCTCTCTCTCTGTCGCAAACACTTGTACGTCTCAAATATGTAGTTATACATGTCATGTAGAAATGTAGGCGCAGATATACAAAGCATATGTAAACAAAAATGGAAACATGTATAAAAATTCCAAAAAATTCATTTTTTTAATTTAAATATTATTAAAAATATTAATATTAAAGGGACGAACTTTTGAGAACATATAATAAATTGCATAAATCGCAAGCTCATATATGTATGTACATATGTATGTGTATACTGACTGAGTACCGGGTATAAGGTAGAGCCGCGGCCTTTGCCGCGGCTCACAACGTTCCCTCTCGTTTTTAATATACCTTAAGTACCTTATAACTGGTTGTGTTGAACTTTTCAGATATTTTGTACATGCAGCTTGCCGTCTAGAAGATATTAGGTTTTCAAATTCAAAATAGGAAGAAGAGAAACGGGGCAACATATTTACAATGATAGATAAGAATGACAAAATATCAACAAAATTAATCTCGGTATGCAAATTGCTCTTTAAAAATACAACTTCTTGGCAAGAGGATGAAAAAATAATTGCTCAAAGCATTAATTTTTATTCTTTCAAAGCACATGATTCTATGCGAAATGATATGGGGTTACACTTTTCATCTCAATCATCTATGGGTAGCTTAAATGGCTTAAATGAGCATTTATCGAACACGTTGCTAAAAATATTTTCAACGAGGGGGAACGTTGTGAGCCGCGGCAAAGGCCGCGGCTCTACCTTATACCCGGTACTCAGTCAGTATACACATACATATGTACATACATATATGAGCTTGCGATTTATGCAATTTATTATATGTTCGCAAAAGGGACAAATTAAATTTTGGGCAAAAAATAATATTTAAAATAAAAAAAAATGAAGTCAAATCATGTTTGGAATATTATACATGTTTTCAATTTTTTTTGCATCGGCTTTTTACATCTGCTTTTAAATTTCTACATGACATGTATAACTACATATTTGAGACGTATAAGTGTTTGCGACAGAGAGAGAGGGAATGAGTCAGCGCTTGGCAGGCGTTGCGTAGCCACTGAAATTTAATTTGTTTCTTCTGGCCATAATATTGATTCGACCTGATCCATATTCGGCAATCTGGTAGATATGGTAATTTTCCATGATTCTGCGTTTTTGGTTTTCTCGTACCTTAAAAATTGTGGATTCCACAGATTTTCGTCCTTTGTGGGGGCGGAAGGAGGCGTGGCAAAATTTTGAAACAAACTCGTGCTGGTTTGATATCACAGGAGCTTAGATAGAAAGGTTGGTTGCTCTAGCTCTTATAGTCTCTGAGAACTAGGCGTCAAAAAATACGAATGGGCAAAGCAGATGGGGCCGCGTGTGAGAGAGAGCGAGAGGGAACGATGACTTTCGAAATGGTTTTCTTCATTGTAGCTATAATAATGATCCGATCTAATCCAGATTCAACACTCTGATAGAAATGGTCATTCTCTATGATTCTGCGTTTTTAGTTTTCTCGTATCTTCAACATTGTGTACGCCACAGACTTTCGTCCTTTGTGCGGGCGGAAAGGGGCGGGGCGAAATTTTGCAACACATTTGGAGTAGTGTGATCACACAGGAGACTGGATACAAAACTTGGTTGCTCTATCTTTAACAGTCTCTGAGATATAGGCGCTAATGAAGACGGACGGACGGACGGACGGACGGACAGACGGACGGACGGACGGACAGACAGACATGGCTATATCGACTCGGCTATTGATGCTGATCAAGAATATATATACTTTATGGGGTCGGAAACGCCTCCTTCTGGGCGTTACACACAACCGTTATCCCCACAAATCTAATATACCCCTTACTCTTCGAGTACCGGGTATAAAAATAGATGAAACGAGAGGGAACGTTGTGAGCCGCGGCAACGGCCGCTGCTCTACTTTATACCCGGTACTCAGTCAGAATATACATACATTTATATTTATTATTTATATAAGCTTACGATTTATGCAATTTATTATATACTCGCAAAAGGGACAAATTAAATTTTGGGCAAGAAAAAATATTTCAAACGAGAGGGAACGTTGTGAGCCGCGGCAAAGGCCGCGGCTCTACCTTATACCCGGTACTCAGTCAGTATATACATACATACATATATGAGCCTACGATTTATGAAATTTATTATATGTTCTCAAAAGGGACAAAAATAATATTTAAATTAAAAAAATGAATTTTTTTGAATTTTTTTACATGTTTCCATTTTTGTTTACATATGCTTTGTACATATATCTGCGCCTACATTTCTACATGACATGCATAACTACATATTTGAGACGTACAAGTGTTTACGACAGAGAGAGAGAGGGCATGAGTCAGCGCTTGGCAGGCGTTGCGAAGCCACTGAAATTTAATTTGTTTCTTCTGGCCATAATATTGATCCGATCTGATCCAGATTCGGTAATCTGGTAGATATGGTAATTTTTCATGATTCTGCGTTTTTGGTTTTCATTTATCTTAAAAATTGTGGATTCCACAGATTTTCGTCTTTTGTGGGGGCGGAAGGGGGCGTGGCAAAATTTTAAAACAAACTCGTGCTGGTTCGGTATCACAGGAGCTTGGATAGAAAGTTTGGTTGATGTAGCTCTTATAGTCTCTGAGAACTAGGCGCTCATTTATACGAATAAGCAAAGCAGATGGGGTCGCGTGTGAGAGAGAGCGAGAGGGAACGATGACTTTCGAAATGGTTTTCTTCATTGTAGCTATAATAATGATCCGATCTGATCCAGATTCAACACCTTGATAGAAATGGACATTCTCTATGACTCTGCGTTTTTAGTTTTCTCGTATCTTCAACATTGTGTACGCCACAGACTTTCGTTCTTTGTGGGGGCGGAAGGGGGCGGGGCGAAATTTTTAAATGCATTTGGAGTAGTGTGATCACACAGGAGACTGGATACAAAACTTGGTTGCTCTAGCTTTAATAGTCTCTGAGATATAGGCGCAAATGAAGACGGACGGACGGACGGACGGACGGACAGACAGACATGGCTATATCGACTCGGCTATTGATGCTGATCAAGAATATATATACTTTATGGGGTCGGAAACGCTTCCTTCTGGGCGTTACACACAACCGTTATCCCCACAAATCTAATATACCCCTATACTCTTCGAGTACCGGGTATAAAAATGAAGTCAAACCATTTTTGGAACTTTTATACATGTTTCCATTTTTGTTAGCATATGCTTTTTACATATGCTTCTACATTTCTACATGTACATGTATAACTACATATTCGAGACGTGGAAGTGTTTGCGAAAGAGATTAAGCGCTTGGCAGGCGTTGCGTAGTTTGTTTTTTGTCTATAATATTGATCCGACCTAATCCAGATTCGGCAATTTGTTAGACACGGTCATTTACCATGATTCTGCGTTATTGGTTTTCTTGTACCTTAAAAATTGTGGATTCCACAGATTTTCGTTTTTTGTGGGGGAAGAAGAGGGTGTGGCAAAATTTTGAAATACACTTGTATTGAAGTGATATCACAGGAGCTTGGATAGAAAGTTTGGTGGCTCTAGCTCTTATAGTCGCTGAGATCTAGGCGCTCATCTGGACGAACGCGCAAAGCAGACGGGGTAGCGTGTGAGAGAGAGCGAGAGGGAACGATGACTTTCGAAATGGTTTCCTTCATTGTGGTTACATTAATAACACTAGTCGACACGACTTTTCCGCTGTCGCCAAAAATTACTTTTTCTGATAGATTGGGATGTTTAAAATTTTTTAAAGAATGTTTTTTTTTTTTCATGGAGTAGTTTTTTTTTAAAGAATTTTTAAAAAATGTTGTGTTTTTTGTCATAGGTAGTGCTTCTATTTTTCACATAACTGAAGCTCAGGAAAAGTCGAAAAAAAAATTTTGAATGCCTTGATTTTTGGTTTTAGATAGACACATTAATTAGGCGTCGTTTAAGGTATCGCTTATAAAAATATAAAAACGAGGGGGAACGTTGTGAGCCGCGGCAAAGGCCGCGGCTCTACCTTATACCCGGTACTCAGTCAGTATACACATACATACATACATATATGAGCAATGTTCGCAAAAGGGACAAATTAAATTTTGGGCAAAAAATAATATTTAAAATAAAAAAAAATGAAGTCAAATCATTTTTGGAATATTATACATGTTTTCAATTTTGTTTGCATATGCTTTTTACAACTGCTTCTAAATTTCTACATGACATTTATAACTACATATTTGAGACGTACAAGTGTTTGCGACAGAGAGAGAGGGAATGAGTCAGCGCTTGGCAGGCGTTGCGTAGCCACTGAAATTTAATTTGTTTCTTCTGGCCATAATATTGATCCGACCTGATCCATATTCGGCAATCTGGTAGATATGGTAATTTTCCATGATTCTGCGTTTTTGGTTTTCATTTATCTTAAAAATTGTGGATTTCACAGATTTTCGTTCTTTGTGGGGGCGGAAAGGGGCGTGGCAAAATTTTGAAATACACTTGTGCTGGTTCGATATCACAGGAGCTTGGATAGAAAGTTTGGTTGCTCTAGCTTTTATAGTCTCTGAGAACTAGGCGACACAAAATACGAATGGGCAAAGTGGATGGGGTCGCGTGTGAGAGAGAGCGAGAGGGAATGATGACTTTCGAAATGGTTTTCTTCATTGTAGCTATAATAATAATCCGATCTGATCCAGATTCAACACTCTGATAGAAATGGTCATTCTCTATGATTCTGCGTACTTATTTTTCTTGTATCTTCAAAATTGTGCATGCCACAGACTTTCGTCCTTTGTGGGGGCGGAAGGGGGCGGGGCGAAATTTTAAAATTTATTTGGAGTAGTGTGATCACAGAGAAGACTGGATACAAAACTTGGTTGCTCTAGCTTAAATGGTCTCTGAGATATAGGCGCAAATGAAGACGGACAGACGGACAGACGGACGGACAGACAGACATGGCTATATCGACTCGGCTATTGATGCTGATCAAGAATATATATACTTTATGGGGTCGGAAACGCTTCCTTCTGGGCGTTACACACAACCGTTATCCCCACAAATCTAATATACCCTTAAACTCTTCGAGTACCGGGTATAATAAACGGCTTAGTTATAACCGTTTGACCAAAACTACATATGCCGTTTGGCGCTATTCCAAATGCCATTTTACCGTTAAAAACTGTTACAAACGCAGATTTTTGGTATTTTTGTAGGAAAAAAAACGGTTATTCGTCGGCTAACGGAATTTATCGGCGAAATTCGGCATATGAAAGTTTGGTCAAACGGTTATAACTTAGCCGTTTATTATACCCGGTACTCGAAGAGTTTAAGGGTATATTAGATTTGTGGGGATAACGGTTGTGTGTAACGTCCAGAAGGAAGCGTTTCCGACCCCATAAAGTATATATATTCTTGATCAGCATCAATAGCCGAGTCGATATAGCCATGTCTGTCTGTCCGTCCGTCCGTCCGTCTGTCCGTCTGTCCGTCTTCATTTGCGCCTATATCTCATAGACTATTAAAGCTAGAGTAACCAAGTTTTGTATTCAGTCTCCTGTGTTATCACACTACTCAAAGTGTATTTCAAAATTCCGCCCCGCTTTCTTCCGCCCCCACAAAGGACGAAAGTCTGTGGCATACACAATTTTGAAGATACGGAAAAACTAAAAAAGCAGAATCATAGAAAATGACTATTTCTATCAGAGTGTTGAAGCTGGATCAGATCGGATCATTATTATAGCTACAATGAAGAAAACCATTTCGAAAGTCATCATTCCCTCTCGCTCTCTCTCACACGCGACCCCATCTGCTTTGCCCATTCGTATTTCTTGACGCCTAGTTCTCAGAGACTATAAGAGCTAGAGCAACCAAACTTTCTATCCAAACTCCTGCAATATCCATTCAGCACAAGTTTATTTCAAAATTTTGCCACGCCCCCTTCCGCCCCCACAAAGAACGAAAATCTGTGGAATCCACAATTTTTAAGATAAAAGAAAACCAAAAACGCAGAATCATGGAAAATTACCATATCTACCAGATTGCCGAATATGGATCAGGTCGGATCAATATTATAGACAGAAGAAACAAATTAAATTTCAGTGGCTACGCAACGCCTGCCAAGCGCTGACTCATTCCCTCTCTCTCTGTCGCAAACACTTGTACGTCTCAAATATGTAGTTATACATGTAGAAATGTAGAAGCAGATGTAAAAAGCATATGCAAACAAAATTAGAAACATGTATAATATTCCAAAAATGATTTGACTTCATTTTTTTTTATTTTAAATATTATTTTTTGCCCAAAATTTATTTTGTCCCTTTTGCGAACATATAATAAATTGCATAAATCGCAAGCTCATATATGTATGTATGTATATACTGACTGAGTACCGGGTATAAGGTAGAGCCGCGGCCTTTGCCGCGGCTCACAACGTTCCCCCTCGTTTGAAATATTATTTTTTGGCCAAAATTTAATTTGTCCCTTTTGCGAACATATAATAAATTGCATAAATCGCAAGCTCATATATGTATGTACATATGTGTATACTGACTGAGTACCGGGTATAAGGTAGAGCCGCGGCCTTTGCCGCGGCTCACAACGTTCCCCCTCGTTTTTATATTTTTATAAGCGATACCTTAAACGACGCCTAATTAATGTGTCTATCTAAAACCAAAAATCAAGGCATTCAAAATTTTTTTTTCGACTTTTCCTGAGCTTCAGTTATGTGAAAAATAGAAGCACTAGCTATGACAAAAAACACCACATTTTTTAAAAATTCTTTAAAAAAAAACTACTCCATGAAAAAAAAAAAAACATTCTTTAAAAAATTTTAAACATCCAAATCTATCAGAAAAAGTCATTTTTGGCGACAGCGGAAAAGTCGTGTCGACTAGTGTAATCATTGCAACCGTTTGATCTGAGTCAACCGGGAAAATGGACAACGTACTAGGATCGATTCGAGTTATACCTACTCGCTAATGATGTCTGTTGAACTACCGAGCTTTTTCGGCAGCGTAGTTTGCAATATATTAAAAAACGAGAGTGTCGGGTTCCGCAGCCCAATATTAACAGACTTGTTCGAAACATTATAGCCAGTAGTGCAGCAGTAAATTAAACTCTCTTTTTATTGTTTGTGGTTCGCACTGCCCACTGCACTGCACATTGTATATATGTACATATGTATATACAAGTAATATTTTAATTGGACACAAGTATAGATTTGTTTTACAATCTTTAATGATATTAAACTGGATAAGATTGAATCAAGTACAAAGATATTATAATGTGATTAATAAGGGCCTGCAAGGCGAGAACGAATATGTTGCTGCCACTCGGCTGACCGCTAAAGACTAAACTTAAGTATCCTAAACTCCTAAAGGCAAGCCCTTCGCTGCCGCCCACGACGCCGGTTGCTATCCAGCCAAAGTGCTGACCCAGCGCCTCTTGAGTGGTGTTTGTTGACGGCCGGCATCCGGGCGATCGGTCGCGCCGATCGCGATCCCGCAGATGACGAAAATGCAGAGTCCGCTCCATCCAGTGGCAGATTCAGTTAACTCTCGTTAACTACTCCCTCCTTCAAGACTTGACCGTCCTCGGTCAAGCTCAGGTTCTTCAGCATCTGTTGAATGGCGATGGTGTTTCCCTTCTGCTGCCTGCGTCGCAACCACCAGAAAACTCCGATTAGAACGGCGCACACGGCCACACCTACGACAGTAGACAGTATGGGACCGATCGTAAGGTTTGTATGAACCTCGGCCAGTTACTGCAGATTTTTCTCATTCAACTTGTGAAGGTACGGCAGGCTCAGCTGTACTCTGTACCGTTGATGAGAGCGACCCGGTCAAAAGTCACTAGGTATGTTCCCGCAATGCTACGCTCGGGACCATCATCGGCGGACACGGTGGCGATGGCGTCATTGATTATTACAATACCCTCGTCCACCTCCAAGATCGGGGGCAGATTGTTCGGTTGCGTACCGCAGTGGGCCACAGTACCAAAGTGCAGCTGTTGTGCGCAACTAGTCGCAGGTGCCTCCTTGCAGAAGGCTAATGATGGGGGCCCCATACATGATCAGATGGCGATGACTTTGTTGCTGCATTCTGCTATGATGGGCTCGGGTAACCGGATCGCTATGCCTTTGTGTGCGACTAGGAAGATGGTTATTTTCTGGCAAATAAACTTAGGTCTAGGTACTTCTATTACAAAAATGATTAATTCCTTATTGGCTAGTGCCCTCACATTTGCAGCGCCCAAGAGTTGGGTTACGCTGATATCTGTGGAACCTTTTCTCAAAATCGCCTCTAGGTCATCACTGTCGATGATGGCTGGATTTACAACATTTACTTTTGCCAAGGTGGTGGCGATCATTATGTTCTGTAATTCAAGCGTCAAAATTCTATTTCTGGTTAGAAGGTTCTCATATAGGTGGGAATTGTTAATTTCCTCATTTATGTTTACTTTTAGCAATTTGTTCACGGTCTCGGTGAGGGCATTGATTTGTGTTTGAGTTCTCGAGTTGATAGTTATCTGTCTATTGTTGGCTTTAATTAGATCGTACTCAACCTGTCTCGTTTGCTGTAAGTCATCAAAGTCCGGAGTCCCTGCGATGACTTTCAGCGCTGACCCCAGGATGTTCAGGCTCCTCGCATACCTGTGGTGAATTCCCAGTGCCGCAGTCAGTGTCAGTAGGTGTTTTGTATCTGTCTCTAATATCTTTCTCATATGTGTCTGTGGGAAAATGTTCGTTAATTCTATTGTCTCCTGAATATACTGTTCATATTCCGTTAAGTTCGTGACATGTTTTATATTATAGGTTTCGTTCCATATTGCTGTTTGTCCGGCAATTATAGGGATATAGTCTGCGTGTGAATAGTCCGTCAGTTTTGAGTCGGTCAAGGTTGTTAGCAGCAAGATTGCTAGGATGTAGAGATATCGAACGGGAGACCTATAAGAAACGAGAGGCACAGCACTTATTAATTATGTCGTGCGGTTGTTCTTACTTTTACTATTAATTGTCCTTGAGGACCTGAACTTAACGCTACAAAATCCTTTTTTTGCTTATCTATCTCAAATTGTCTTTGTTGACCACCCTCCCTTTAATAAGAACGGTGGTCCCTAGATCTGCTTCTACCCTTTGCTCCGGGCAGAGGGGAGTTAGCTTGTTTCCTAACCTCCTGTTAGCTTTTACTAGGACTTGTTCTCCCACATCGAAGGTCCTATTTCGTCTGTTTGGGTTGTTTCTATCAAGTTTCTCCTGCTGGACCTTTACCAGTTTCAACATTATTTCCTCCCTAAGGTCGCAATTTGCGTGGACCACATCCATGGGCGTCTTGTTTGTGACGGAGTGGATGGTACGGTTGTATTCGATGGTCGCTAGAATGACTAGCTCGACCGTATCGTCAACCTGGCGCTGCAACTTCAAACACCTGGCAATTTCTAACAAGGTGCTGTGGAAGCGCTCTACTTGTCCGTTTGATGTGCTGTGCAACGGTGGGGCATTTGCTACATCGACGTTGAATTGGTTCTTCAATAAGGACCGAATGGTCTTAGAATTGAAGGCTGGCTCATTGTCACAATAAATGGTCTTTATGGCTGGGAAGATGTTCACCAGTTGCAAAATTGGTATTTTAACGTCAGTAATTGTGCGCGAAGCGACTTGTTGCGTTATTGCAAATTTTGAAAATTTGTCAATCGCGGTTAGGAAGTGTTTTCCTGCGGTGGAAAAAATGTCGATATGAATCAACTCGCCTACTCTTGCCGGTATCGGCGTCACCCCTAATTCTTGCCTTCTAGGGTGTCTGTACTTAGCTTTTTGGCATATCCTGCAGTTAGATACCACTTCTGATGCGATTCTTTCCATTTTTGGAAAGTAGTAATCGCGCAGCACCTGCTTTACATTCTCCTGGGCTGCCCTGTGCGCCCGATTGTGCTCGGTGGTTACTATCTCCCTTCGTTCCCCATCGTTTGTAATGTCTGTCACTAGGGTCTTACAATACCGAAACTTTGTGTCAGGAAAGGCCTTCACAAGGTCATCCTGCACGGACGCCAAAATCGGTAGAGTGCAATAGATGGCGTTAACGACCCCAGGCTTTACCACCTCTTTGATGGATGCAAGAAACGAAATCAATTTTGTGACGGGTTTTTTCAGCGAAGAGAATGTGAAGCTGCTTCGACGGGATGTCTGCCTCTTCCAGGATTATTTGATTCCTGAAGCAGTTCACTGGTTTGTCTGTGGCCTCAATTACATAAGTAAGCGAGGCTTCACTGTTAATTGTAGCTGCGTCGGATCGACTCTGGCTCTCTAAGGCATTAATATCTTGCCTCGACAGCGCATCCGCTACATGGTTGTTCCTGCCTGGTTTGTGTAAGACTCTCGCGCCACACTCATCAATTCTCGCTTTCCAACGTTTTATTTTGGAATTGGGATTTCTATCCGAGACTGCGAATATCAATGGCTGATGGTCCGTGTAGATGTTAATGTTACTCTTTCCATATAGGTAGTGACGAAGCGAATCTAGGGCCCAAACTATGGCCAACAGTTCTTTTTCATTGGTCGCGTAGTTTAGCTCCCTGTCCTTCAGAGTCCTAGAAATCATGGTTATGGGTCTATTGCCTTGCGACAGCACCGCCCCAATGCCACTGGCTGAGGTATCAGTGGCTAGGTCGAATGGCTGGTTAAAATCTGGGTAGTGGAGAATAACGTCTTCCGACGCCAAAATATTCCTAAGTTTATCAAAGGCTTGCTTTTGTACCTCGTCAAACTGTATAGGAACAGACTTCGAGCGTTGCTTGCTGATTTTGCCGTTTTCTCCTTTCAAAATACTGGAAATTGGCCTTGCTATCTGAGCGAAGTCCTTTATGAAGCACCTGTAGTAGCTGGCAAGACCCAAGAATGATCTTACCGCAAACAGGGTGGAGGGTTGCCTAAACTCCTGAATGGCCTTGACTTTATCGGGGCTTGTTCTTGTGCCCTCAGTTGATACCACAAAGCCAAGGAATTCCACTTGTCCCTTGAAGAATTGGGACTTCTCCTTTGACACCCTCATGTTTGCGTCGTGGAGGCTGCTGAGCACGGTGTCAATGTCTCTGACATGATCCGACTCACTCCTTGAAAACACGATGACATCATCAACGTACACATAACATATCTTGCCGATGTGCTCCCGCAATACGTCGTCAATGGCACATTGAAAAATGCTGGAGGCATTCCTGAGGCCTGATGGCAACCGGCAAAATTCATATTTACCTCCGTTTACCGAAAATGATGTCTTTTCGCGATCGCGTTCAGCTAGCGTGATTTGGTGGTACCCTGACTTTAGGTCAAGGGTAGTGAAGTATCTTGCCTTCCCCAGATTAGAAAGTATCATGGAGATACAAGGCATCGGGTACTTGTCTGGTATGGTCTTTGAGTTAAGCTTGCGAAAGTCTATGACTAGCCGTTTCTTGCTTGAACCCGAACTGTCAGTGCCTTTTTTTCCGACAACCCATATGGGGTTGTTGTACGGAGACCTGGATGGCCGAATGATCTTGTTCTTCAAAAGGAAAAGGGTACATCTTTGAGTAGATCGGCTCCTCATCCTTGGTCCTAATTGTGGCTACTATTGCCGTATTAAAGGGCAGCATCTCAGTTGGATCTGCAAATGGCCTTATACGGTTGGACATCATTTTGAGAAATTCGTCCCTTACTGCTGGTGGAACTTTGATATCGTCTATTTTCGTGAAGTTGACGCTGGGGCACTTGTGGAATACAATTTTTTTTAGATTCATGCCCGAAGTAGAGTTTCTGAAAAATCTAGTATTTTTTAGATTTCAAACTATATGAACAACTATGAAATTAAATGAGGACGCGGTTTTGTTTTCAATTATAGGGTTTATTTTCAAACGATGCAGTGGCTTTGGGCGTAATTCGACAAGTGAAGTGTCGTCCCATTCCACTCTTTGCGCGACCCACCGTCGGCCGCCCGCAACCCAATTCGCCGTCGGCAATCGTGCAGATCGGCTTGCGGGTCACCCGAAGATGGAGCGACTCTTTGGGCGTCCGATCCTCTCTTAAACTACTCCAACATTCCGGCCCCGCTGAAGAGCTCCGGTCTTCAGCACGTTGGAAGTGGACGCCGGCTGGCGTTCTTACTTCGGCCACCCGCACCTTGCCGTCCTCTCCAGTTATTGCGCGCGTTACGCGCCCTATTGTCCATCGTTGCGGGGGGGTGTTGTCGTCGTGCACCAGCACGACCGTCCCTTCGGCCAGATTGGCCTCGCCTCTGCTCCACTGGGCTCGCTGCTGCAGGCTGAGGAGGTAGTCGTTGGACCACTTGCGCCAAAAGCGCAGTTTGAGCTCCAACAACAGTCGCCACCGCTTCAAGTATCCGGGTGCGGGCGTGTTGTTGGGCTCTCCGGGCGTGGATCCGTGCGGCAGGCCCAGCAGAGGTTGGCCGATGAGCAAGTGCCCTGGTGTGATGGCCTCGCCGTCGTTCGGATCGCTGGTGTCCGCCACGAGGGGCCTGGAGTTGAGCAACGCTTCTACCTCCACGAGGTGCGTGCTCAACTCGTCCGGCGTGAGGTTGGCGTCGCCTGCCCCTCGCACCAGCCTGTGTTTGGCCGCCTTGACTGCTGCTTCCCACAGCCCGCCGAAGTGCGGTGCTCTCGGAGGGATGAAGCACCAGGTCACGGCTCTCTCCGCTGCGTAGTCCTGCAGGCTCTCCTTGCTCCGGGTGAATGCCGCTTGGAGCTCCCTCAGCACGTTGCTCGCTCCCAAGAAATTCGTCGCGTTGTCGCTGACCATCTTCTCCGGCAGTCCCCGTCTCCCAACGAACCTTTTGAATACATTTAGAAACGCGTCAGTTGAAAGGTCTGAGACAAGTTCTAGATAGACTGCCTTGAGGCGAAACAAACAAAAACGGCAACGTACATTTTAACGGGTGGTCTACCTCTGATTCTATAGCTTACGTAGAATGGCCCACAGAAATCTACGCCAGATACTCTGAACGGCCGACCCTCACGAAGGCGGTCAGCTGGCAAATTTCCCATTATTTGCCCCAACAACTTTGGCTTGTAGCGAAAACAGTGTACGCATCTTCTAACATGCGCTGTACACACGCTTCGGGCATTAATCACCCAAACTTGCTGCCTCAGCAATCCCACAAGAACCTTTGCACCAGCATGGTAGTGCCTAAGGTGCAAATGCCTGACCAAAAGGCTGACCAATTCAGATCCCTTTGGTAGCAACAGAGGGAATTTGGCGTCGTATGCGATAGGGCCGTGTAGCAAGCGCCCTCCTACTCGAATTAACTTGAATTTGATGCCATTTTCATCAAACTCGTGGACAAATGGATTCAACGACTGCAGCATCGGAGCTAATGCTGCCGATTTTTCCAACAACCTATACTCAGCGCTGTATGTTGTGCTTTTTACGACTGCAATCAGCTTTAAAAACGCAATGTTCCTTTCTGCCGCAGATACAAGATGCGAATCACCTCTAAGCTGCTTGAAACAGAATCGAAGCACGTAAGCCATTATGCGGACCAACTTAGAAAACCTCGATTGCCGGTTGATTAATTGCACAATACAATTAGATTCAGCATCAGCTACCCCAAGCGCACATACCACTGCACTTTTCTTATCTTCAGAAGTTTTCACTTCTGACGCTATCTCGAACTGATGAAGTTGAGGCCATCGATCTTTTTCTGTCATTAAAAAGCTTGGCCCATTGAACCACAAGGAGCTCACAATGTCGTCAACATCTGTTCCCCTTGAAACCAAGTCTGCTGGATTAGCATCCGTTGGAACGTGACGCCATACGACTCCAGTTGACAATTCTTGGCATTCTGCGACCCGATTAGCGACGAATGTACCCAACGAACCCGAATCACGCTGCAACCAATATAGCGTGACCTGCGAATCTGACCAGAAATTTACGCTTTCTATCGTGAATTTGGTCATTGTGGTCGACACTTGTTGCCAGAGTTTGGCCAGTAATAGTGCTGCACAAAGCTCTAACCGGGGTATTGTTTTTACGCTCAGCGGAGCTACTCTCGACTTTGCCGTGAGCAATGACACGCGAACGTCTTCGTCGTTGCACGTTCGTACGTATATACAGCAACCGTAGGCGTGACTGGATGCGTCAGCAAAGCCGTGAATTTGAACCCCTTTGTACAGCGTCAAACATACGTAACGAGGGATTGAAATTTTGTGTAAATCCCGCAAGGTAGTGGTGAACTTATTCCACGCAGTGTGTAGACTCATAGGAATAGCCACATCCCAATCTACCTTTAGCCTCCATAAGTCCTGCAACAGCATCTTTGCCTTAGTGACAATTGGACACAACAAACCAAGAGGGTCAAACAAACGAGAGGCTATCGACAATATATTGCGTTTTGTTGGTTTCAGGGAGGCAAAACTATCCACGTCCAGATGGTACTTAAATACATCATCTTGAGGTGCCCAGCGCATTCCAAGCGTTTTGACTGAGCTTTGCTCATCAATCTTAATGCTGATTTCCTCATTCTTTCCAGATTGAGTCGGGCAATTGGAAGCCCACTTGGCCAATGGAAATCCTCCTGAATTCAAAATATCCCGAACCTGGCTGCAAATTGTGTCCAGTTCTTTTAAACTGTCTGCACCTGCCAGCATATCGTCGACATAAAAACAATTGCGAATCACTTCCGCACCAATGGGATGTGATTGTGCGAAACTATTTGCCAATTCGAACAAACAACGTACAGCCAAAAAGGGTGCTGACGCTGTACCGTATGTAACAGTATTCAACCTGTATGCTTGTATGTTTTGTGAAGGGTTTTCTCTCCACAAGACAAGTTGGAAGTCTCTGTCTTCCTCAGAAACATTTATCTGCCTGTACATTTTCGAAATGTCAGCAGTTACGGCATATTTGTTCAACCGAAAGTTGACCAATGTTGAATACAACTCCCTCTGAATAGTTGGCCCCACCATTAGTGTTTCGTTCAGTGAAACTGCTGTTGATGTTTTGCTGGAAGCATCGAACACAACACGAAGTTTGGTTGAGGTACTCTCAGGTCTGAGAACGCATTGATGAGGAATATAATAATGCTGTTCTAGAGGAGCAGACTTCAGAATGGACATATGTCCCAAATCCAAATACTCTTTCATGAAGTCATGGTACATAGTTTTGAGAGTGTCATCCTTTGACAGTTTGCGCTCAAGTTGCAAAAAACGCCTTTCAGCAGTTTGAAAGGACAGGCCAAGAACTTTAGGGTCGGTCTTAAAGGGAAGTTTGACTTGAAAGCGACCGGAAGACAATCGTTGCACCGTTTTTGCGAAATACAACTTACAGGCCTGTTTTTCAGCTGTTTGGCGGACAGCCTTCGACTCAATTGGACATTGATCCAATTCCCAAAAACGGTTTACTAATGAGTCGAGAGAACAACTATACACTTGAGCTACCGAACTCTCAATACACTGTTGCCGAGGCGCCTGTCCAGTACATTTGCCTGCAACAATCCAACCGAGCAATGTTTTTTGCATAATGGGCAGCTCGGAATGTAATTTAATTTGCCCAACGCACAATAGCCCATAAAACATTTCAGCTCCCAAGAGAACATCCACCTTAGCCGGCTTATGGAATTCGGGATCTGCCAATTGAATATTTTTTGGGATTTTCCAGCTCGATGTGGAAAGTGATTGCCCAGGCTGAGATGTGGAAATTGATTTTAGTACATAACACTCAGCGGAAAACATGTGGGAATTCAACCGAGAATGTATCGATGCACAAACCTTAGTTTTACTATCGGTGGTTGCACCACCCACCATAGCGATAGCAAGGGAAGTTGGCTCACGTTTAAGCCGAAGCCTCTGTGCTAGGCTCTCAGACATCAAATTTATTTGAGAGCCACTATCGAGCAAAGCTCTTGCTGGATGCAACTGTCCGAATCTATCTTTGATATTTACAATCGCGGTAGCCAGAACGACTTGATCCGCATTGAGCACGTGACCTACGTAGGCCTCCGACGTTGAGGCTTGAAGTGCCGCTGCTTCACCTTGCACTGATGCAGTGTACCGATGAAGGAGCGAATGGTGAGGCTTTGAGCACACTCGACACTTCGCCGCCTTGCAACTCGATACTGTATGTCCCGTGGTCAAACAATTGAGACACAGTTTTTGAGTTTTAGCATACTCAAAACGTTGCATGACGGAAATGGCACTAAACGATGGACAAGAATATATATTGTGGTCTGCAGACCTGCAATAGGTGCATGCAGACGACGACTTTTGACCTGCATTAGCACAGGCAAACGACGATTTCCGTTGAGGCTTCCTCACCTCGTTACGCACCCTTGACTTGTCACGAGTTGACTCTTCTGCTGCCAGGTACTGATACCTTCTATTCAGCTGTTTGGCACAGTCTTCCCAAGAAGGCAGCTTATCATAATCAAGCTGCTCTTCAAAACGAGATTTGGTCACATGGTCGACCTTTGCCATGACCATGTGAATGATCATTGCATTCGCAATATCTTTGTCGTCACCTACAGACGACAGCGATGAATATATCGCAGACACCGTGTCTATCATCGATCTTAAACTCGATGCAGATGGCTTGGTCATGGTTGGCAAATCGAATAATTGAGCAATGGTATCGAAAAATATCAAACATTTATTGTCGTACACTGACTTCAGACTGGCAAGGGCCTTAGGATAATTACAGTCCGTCATTTGAAATGGTTTTACTACACCCAATGCTTCATCTGACAAACACGATACGAGATGATTAAACTTCTCTACGTTTGTCAAAGAAGCATCGTCGTCAATGAGGCTTTGGAACAGGCACATGAAATATTTGTATTCCGAATGTTTGCCACTAAACTTCGGCAAACGCATTTTCGGCAGCTGCGATCGCTGGCTCGAATTCAGTGAGCAGTCATGCTGCATGTGTGTGTCGAACCGTGGATTCACTGAGCAGTCATTCTGCATATGTGTGTCGGATCTTGGTTTGATTGCATTCATAAACAATGCTTTAGTGACGACACACAGATCCTCCAACGGTCCTCTACTTTCATTGGTTGGACTCAAAATGTCAAACTCTGCCTGTAGGTTCATAGCCTTATCGATATAACCCTCTAAAAGCTCTAGGCGACAAGCTAATTCGGTTTTGTCCGATGAAATTTGATTCAATCTAAAGGCTGTTTGCACTCGCGCAATATCAGCACTGACTTTGTCAAACCTTTGTTGACACAATGCCAACTTGGTATTTGTTTTAGATACTGTTGGCCGTTCAGCTGTTGGCCGTTCCACAGTTGGCCTATCGGACTCAGACATAATTGAAATGAGAAAAAGGAACTACCTTCAATACCGTACCCAAGTTCGCCAAACTCTTCAAGCTACCCTCGCACACGCACTGCAGCTATGTACCGAGAAACGCTAAGCTTGCTTACCCAAACACACACACGCCCTGGCGCAATATGTGAACAAACAAACGAAAGTGGTCCAAGCGACCGAAAGTAAGCAAGCCCTATGCTCGCTGCTGCCACTTTGTGGGCAACAGAGATAGAATGCGGGGTGCGGGGGATCAAAGAGTAAGTGAGAGAATTTGGCGCGAGCGAACGCACAAGACGAAAGTAATACAGGCGCTCGAACCAAGCCTGACCTGTATGGTATGGCAAAACGGGGGAGAAGAGAGCAAGCGGTAAATTTGGCGCGAGCGCACGCACACACAAACTAATACATAACCGATGCAAGCACAGAGCGAGCAAGGTTAACGAACGCACGAAATATCAGCCGCTGGTGCCCAAGAACCTTTACCAAACGTTGCGTGTATGTGCAATTGCAAGCATACGTCTATACGTATGTATGTATGTATGTATACATATATGTACGCGTATTGTACGTAGCGGTTAAGTCGAAAGCGGACAACCGAAAAGACACTGCGACGCTTTGCGATTGCACAAACACACGACCAGTATTATTAAAATGCAATAGATACCCTGTAGAACCAAAGGGGTCAATTGACCCTACTCGAACTAGTTCCGCTTCGGTTACCACGCAACTAGTAACGGGGGAAGCGAACGTCGACCAGGTCTACGTCGACTACAATGTACTAGTTCAGCGACTAGTGACGGGGGAAGCGAACGTCGACCAGTCTAAACAGATCCGAAATACGAAGCTGGCTTCGTTTTGTTTTCGAAGTCGACAAATAACCGTAAACTCGTGGAAATATGATGAAACCCCGAAAAAGAGTTACAATACAGTGCGGACTCTGTGATTTTTGGCCGGTGGCACGCCATGCAAAATGGACCAAAATGGTAAGTTAATCGTGATATTCTACTGTACTTGCGCTCGTGGAATGCAAGAGACAAAAAAGTACACAAACAAAATGCATTGTTCTTCGTTTCACTTTCTGCGTTGATTTTTTCACTTCTATGCATGATCTAGTTGCTGGAAGCGTTGATTGTTGAACAATTTTTTGTGAAACCCGTTTAAAAAGTGAAAAACAATAAAACAAAAAATAAAAAAACTAACAAACAGGTACGTGCAGGCATATTTCATATTTTAAATAAAATGATAAGCAAAAGGCATTTGCGTAGACTGCAAAAGAGTGAAAGGGAATCGAACCTTGCAAAGTTTGCGTTGTGCAGTGCAGAAAAAGTAGAAGAAAAAGTGGAAGAAAAAGTGGAAGAAGTGAAAGAAATACTTATAGAAGAGGAAGCATTTGATTTTGAAAATGCTGAAATTCCGCCAAATAAATCGTCATTGAATGACAAACTTAGGCAGTGGTTTATTAAACATAGGCCAACGCGTGAATGTGCACTCGATTTAGTGGGTATTTTAAAAGAAGAAAATATAGATGTTTGTCCGTTTTATAAATCAAAACGCCAGCACAGAGGTGATATTCAGGTAATTGGTGGAGGATCTTATCTTCACATAGGTCTTGTCTGGCAGCTAGAACGACATTTTCAAAACATTGATATAATGGAAGAACTTAACATTGATATAAATGTTGACGGACTTCCATTATTCAAAAGTTCAAGGGCACAGCTATGGCCAATATTAGTGAGAGTAAACAATTATCCGAATGTTCCAGTATTTCCAGTAGGTATATTTTTAGGAAAAAGTAAGCCCCATAGCTGTGAAGAATTTTTAGCAAAATTTTGCTTAGAATTTAAAGAGTTAGAGAACGGCAGTTTCACCATTTGTGGCAGACATATAAATATAGTTATTAGGGCAGTGGTTTGCGATGCTCCAGCAAGAGCATTTATTAGCGGCACACCTGGACACACATCTTGTCATGGTTGTGCAAAATGTACACAGATAGCCAGAAAGGTAGACAGAATTTTGACCTATAGTACGACCTCAGGAGTCTTAATTACTAATGAAGATTTTACACTTAGAAGATATCCATGTCATCATAGCAGTCAATATTTAAATTGTAGGTCAATATTAGAAGAAATGAACATTTCCATGGTGACACAGATTCCCTTAGATTGCATGCATTTGGTAGAGTTAGGAGTGATGCGGAAGATTTTGTTAAGGCTTGTAAGTAATAAGTTAGTAGTAAAAAGTTCATCAGATGCCAGGAAACGCATTTCAGATAAGCTAGTGTTCCTAAAAAAATATATTCCAAGAGAGTTTGCGCGTAAGCCTAGATCTTTGGATGAATTGTGTAATTGGAAGGCCACGGAGTTTAGACAATTTTTGCTGTATACGGGAATTATTGCCTTCAAAGACGAAGTCAGTGACGACCTTTATTATGAATTTCTTTTACTTCATTGTTCTTATAGAATGTTATGCAGCTCTAAACTTCGTGAATACAATAAAGAAAATTGTCAACGCATTTTAGATCTCTTCGTTCACAATTTTCCAATTGTATTCGGAGAAAACAGCGTGTCTTACAATGTACACAGTTTATTGCACGTAAAAGAGACCGTAGAACAAATCGGCGATCCGATTTCCGGCTCATCGTATTCATTTGAGAATTATTTACAAACTTTAAAAAAATGTGTCCGAAAGCCTTCTAAAATTCTCGAACAAATATTTAGAAAAATTAGTGAAGACAGGATAGAAAAAAAAATTCAGAAAAATCCTAAGATAGTAGGAAATAAGTGCTTTTTTAATAATTTTATTTTGTCAGTTAAGGAACCTGATAATTTTTTTTTTATTAATGGAAATATTCCAATTATTGTGACTGGGTTTACGGAAGAAGACGGAGGGGCAATTATAGGGAAAAGACTGTTAAATATCAGAAGCTTTTATGAGGAACCTATAGCCTCAATCGGATTAGGAATTGTTTTAGTAAATTGTGAAACCGTAGCAGTAGAGGAGAGATTTGAATTTATAGATTTGCAAAGTAAAGCTGTAGGTTTGCCATATGAGGGAAATATTTTAGTCATTCCATTGCTTCATCATTGTATTTAAAATCGAATATGTTTTCATTACCTAAAATTTGCACATCTTTCACTGGGAGGTGTTTAGTCCGTAGGCGTGTTTTTCAATACGAATCGGGCATGCCCTTTAGCGACGGTGTTAAAGGGTATCTTTAGAAGATTCACCTACCTTGGTTCGCAAACCAAAAAAAAAAAAAAAAAGTATAGGTATACATATATGTACTTATATATACATATGTAAATATATATTTCAGAATGTCGTCTCCCAGAAAAATTATCCGGCTATCAACGCCAATGAATGGTAAGTGTTTTTATTTTATAATAATAAAACAAATATATATATATACATATATACGATTTTCCAGACAGTGAGCCATTGAGCCTAGACGGACCCCGGACGGATATATTGGAGGCATTGGAGGACATTAAGAAATCGAATGGTAAATAATAATTTTGCTATGAATATTTCAATCAATATATAAAAAATAAACATTTTCAGAATCTTTGAAACAAGAAAACAAGATAATACGTGGTAAGACTATTAAGATTAATAGAAAATAATTTTCCCTTTCAAACCAATTAACAATGTTTTGTTTTTAGATCAATTAAAAGCCATAATGGAAATTGTGTCAAACCAAACGGTTTTGATAAAACAAATGCTAAAAGAGAAGGCAGACTTGAACCCAATTCGGGAACTATTCCCTATTAAAACTGAACCAGACCTCATCGAAATAAATGAAAAAATTAAATTAAATAAAAGCATTTATGTAAGTAAATATAAACTGTAAATTATGACCTTTTCTCAGTCTTATATATTTTTTTCATTTACAGATATCTGCAATGAAATCGATTATGCAGCCGAGAGGAATTTTTAATAGCTTAGACTTTATTTTAAGCGAGGAAATTGTTCTGGCGTATAAAGTCGATGGAGTACAAGGGAAGAAGTCCCTCAGGTCTCATAAAGAATTTTATGACGCTTTGCTAGGTAAAATACCATTTACACTCCTAATTAATAATAATAATTCAATTTACCAAAAATTAATTACAGAATGTATTCCGCCTGGAGACGAAACCGAGGAGGCATTGCTTCGTAAGGCGATGCAACGCATAAAAAAAAGGGTTTTTAAAAAGAAGTGCGTAAAGAGGACCGAGGAGGCAGCTGAATTAATATAATTTTAAAATATATATGCGTAAATTTACATTGAACGAATTTGTATTTTTATTTCGGAACTAGGCTCCTAGTAACCGAAGGGGGGTCGATACGGGAACTAGTTGCTGGCTTTCTACTGGTAACTAGGTCCGAACTAGGTCCTAAGCAACTAGTTCACAGGTAATCGAAAGGGGGTCGATACGGGAACTAGTTGCTGGCTTTCTACTGGCAACTAGGTCCGAACTAGGTCCTGAGCAACTAGTTCACAGGTAATCGAAGGGGAATCGACAGTGGACCAGGGGTGGTTCCGCCCTAGGACATGCGTGTGTTAAATTCTCCGCTGAAATACATTGTCGGGGAAACGAAGTGGAACTAGGGACGTGAGAAATGCAACTAGTTCGGCACCGGTGCCGAACTAGTTGCCTGGTAATAGAGGGTAGACCACCGTTTATGTGTACATATGTATATTATATTTGGATATGTTTATATAAATTTTTTGTTAAATATGTACATATGTGTTGCCGCTTTGGTTATGCACATTAAGTGGTGGTCAGCATGAGTATACGTATGTATGGCGTAGGTATGTTCGAACAATTCTACCGAACTTATGTATGTTGTACACACGTATAACTGCGACACTTTCACTTTATGCACATTAATTTGGCCAAATAAGGTATAAAAGGGAAGGTGCCAGAAATTGAGCTGTGTTCTCTGTGTATGACTGTGTTAGCACATACACACGCACATATGTATGCGTATCACTGCAGTTGATCGTTTCGGTCGGACGAGCGAACAATATAATGCAACACAACGAAATCCAACCGGTGATGCTCAATTTTTGGCACAGAATACCTGTAGACTTTCTAGCGAATCTAGAGAAAGTAGTCGTTCCTTTTTCTGGTCCATCAGCTCGTCGAGTTCGGCAGCGTCCAAGATGGCGAGGGTCCAAAAGGGCACGTCTGTGGCAAGGTCCGAATCAGCAACTTCTTTCGAATTTCTTTCACACGCGAAGCCTAAGCCACTACTGAGCGAAACAACGAGTTCGAATAACTAAAAAAACCGATGTCCCTGCTCTGGCGCCAATGAAAAATCTAGTAATTTCTAGATTTTAAACAATTTTCAAACAACTAAAGAAATTAAATAAGGACGCGGTTTTTTCTTCTTAATAGGGTATTTATTAGCAAACGAGTGCAGTGACTTTGGGCGTACTTCGACAAGTGAAGTGCCGCCCCATTCCACTCTTTGCGCGACCCAACGTCGGCCGCCCGCAACCCAATTCGCCGTCGGCGATCGTGCAGATCGGCTTGCGGGTCACCCGAAGATGGAGCGACTCTTTTGCCGTCCGATCCTCTCTTAATCTACTCCAACAGTTTTTTTTTTCATAAAGTAATTTTTTTTTTTAAGACGTTTTAAAAAATTTGGTATTTTTTGTCATAGGTAGTGATTCTATTTTTCACATAACTTAAGTTTCCCACAACTGGTTGTATTGAACTTTATATGAAATGTTGGTCAAACGGTTATAACTTAGCCGTTTATTTTTATATTTTTATAAGCGATACCTTAAACGACGCCTAATTAATGTGTCTATCTAAAACCAAAAATCAAGGCATTCAGATATTTTTTATTGGTATTGGGTGGCGCGCTCTCGCGATGCCTATTATTATCTTTGTTGTTTTTTTTAAATATCACTTTTGAAGTCGTTTTTTTTTCAAACAGTCACTTACATGTTTTTTTTAGGACGTGGATTCTTTTCCTTAAGGTAATATAAATCCGGTTGGGCGCCAATTATGATTAAGTGGTGTGCCTCGCGGCGGTGTCCCTCGTGTTGGACGGGGACAGGCGGCTGAAGCTGAGGGGCGCTGCTCTCCCGATCGCGTTGGCGGGGGGCGACGGCTGCTGCGATGGGCCGGCGTTAGTCTGCTGCACGCAGAGGGGTGGCGGCGGCAGTGCGGTTGTGGCTCCGTTGCTTCTTATTAGAAGATTATGGTGGAAGGAAACTACCTTCCTTTTTGCTGGCCTTGTGGCTCGGCAAAGTAAAACAATGATATTTGAACGGCTTAAGCCGGAGTAGTATTTATTGGAGCCAAGTGCTCGGAATCAATGTTCATACAAAACTGAAAACTAATATCTAGAAACATAGCCGGCGAGCCGGCCACACATATTCGAAAAGTGCTGACCATGCAACAGATCCAAAAGTCAGGCGATCGCTGGTAGCCAATGGTGTTGGAGCGCAGGCCACTTCAACGACATTTGCTGCATCAGCACTCTGAGTGCAGAAGTTGACCCAAGAATGTTAGGATGGATCCAAACATAATAGAAGGACCCGAGAATGTGAGGGTGGTGCCAAACATATTAGGGTGGCCCGAGAATGTTACTTGTTAACTTGTACATACATACATAGAATAGTTCTTTTTGCATTTAAAAAGATTAATTAAAAAAGAAAAAGAGAGGAAATTTGAGAAATTTAGAAATCTGGTTATAAAGAGTGTTGAAGTGGAAGTGAAACATTTCGAAACCGGTAATTTTGATAAAGAAACACAGGTTATTAATGATGATGATATGGATAATGAAACTAGTGATACAAATGATATATTTGATATAAATAAAAACATGAAGGAGTGGTATAGTTTGCAGACCGTTTCAAAAAAAATATGCAATACATTTGATACAAATTCTGCGAAGCGCGAATTTGAATGTAAGCGCATTTTACAAGTTCGTCTGTCCGCCAAAAATTGATATTACAAATGTAGGGGGGGGGTCAATACCTGCATTTAGGTTTGAAAAATCAATTTGAAAAAGTGGCCAAGACTGTGAAGCTTCACAAAGAATTGAGCTTTGATATAAACATAGATGGACTACCGCTATTTAAAAGTTCCAAAACTCAATTGTGGCCAATCTTAGTTAGATTAAATAATGTTGTGGGCATGCCTGTATTTCCAGTAGGTGTTTTTGTAGGTAAAACAAAGCCGTCCGATTGCGATTCATTTCTAAGCAAATTTTCAACTGAGTATTTGGATATTTTAGACAACGGGCTGCAAATAGAAGGGGAAAATATCAAAGCAGAAATTAGGGCTGTTGTCTGCGATGCTCCTGCAAGAGCTTTCATTAGCGGTACTCCCGGCCATACTTCGAAACATGGGTGTGCGAAGTGTACTCAGGTAGGAAGAAAAGTGGATATGGTATTGACCTATAGCAGTTCATCGGGGATTTTAATTACAGATGAAGATTTTAATACTAGAAAGTATCCAGATCATCATCAATTAATGTATTTCAGGGAAAAGTCAGCATTAGAGAGGTTGAAAATAAATATGATTAGTCAGATTCCATTAGATTGCATGCACCTCATTGATTTGGGTGTTATGCGGAAATTTCTCCTTAGATTAATGAGCAACAAACTAAGTTATAAAGTGTCGAATGAAAATAAAAAAATGTCTCCGATAAGTTAGTTGCAATAGGTCCGTTTATTCCCAAAGAGTTTGCTCAAAAGCCTAGATCATAAGAAGAGATATACCAATGGAAAGCAACAGAGTTTAGGCAGTTTATTTTATATACAGGGGTTTTAGTTCTTTATGGGGAAATTCACGATAATTTATATTATTTATTTCTTTTACTTCACTGCGCATATCGCATTTTGTGCTTTCCAATGTTGCGAGAAAAAATTCTTTACAGTGCACAATCCATGCTAGATCTTTTTTTTTATAACTTTCCTAACTTATTTGGTGAAAATAGCCTTTCTTAAAATGTGCACAGTCTTTTACACATAATGGAAACCATAGAGCAAGTAGGTGACCCTACTTCGGGGTCTCCATACTCATTTGAGAATTATTTGCAAAAAATGAAAAGGATGGCTAGCAAACCGAACAAGATTTTGGAGCAGATTCATAGAAAAATCAGTGAGGAAAAGTTTTCAGGGCCATTTGATAAGACAGAACTCAAAATTGTAGGAGATAGATGTTATTTTAAAGGGTTCATTTTAAGTTCTATGAAACCAGACAATTGTTGTTTTATTAAAGGTTATATTCCTTTAATAATAACATCGTTTTCTGATGAGGGCTTTTTCATAGGTCGACGATTTTCTAATAAATATAGTTTGTACGTTGAGCCTCTAGATTCGACGAGTTTGGGGGTTTACTTTGTAGATATTGACGACTATGAGTTACATAGAGGAGAGGTTTCCCTTAAATTATTTAGAGTGTAAGGGACTTTGTATTCCATTCGGAAATAGGTTACTTGTTATGCCACTGCTACATTTATATTAATTATTTATAAATTATTATTCGTTTTATTCATTTATTATACATTATGTAGTTATTATTATTATATATATATTATATATATATCGGAGTAAGGTTGGCATTCAATGGCACATCATGTTCTTCATTTTCCTTATTCATTTTTCTATTATTTTGTCGCCAAAGCACAGCAAGTCCCAAGTCGTTGTCGTTTTGGTTTCCACGCACAGAATGACTAGACCTAATTTTTTCGTCCTCTTTGCAGGGCGCTTTGCTCGTCTTTTTTTTGTTTCTTTTTGTGCTTCCTTCTTTTTACAACAACACTTAGGCCATGCTCATCTGAGAGTCTCTTTTGCTCTCCGACTATGCTCTCAGCAACCTTGGGTCGCACCACTAACCATACAATATATAGACATGACAATTCATACATGGAAAGTGTCCGCAACGCAATCAGACATCAGCGCCCGAGCCAGTCGTGAGTGTGAGTGAGTGAGTGTATGCGTGCTCATGCATTCTCACTTATGGTGTGGGCTTTGCATGTGTGGATCAGCTCCGGACAGAGTCGTGAGAGCGTATGTGTGCTCATGCATTCTCACTTATGGTGTGGGCTTTGCATGTGTTATATCAGCTCCCGCGAGTCATGAGAGTGTATGTGTGCTCATCTACTTTGCGTGTTTGCAAGTGTGTATGAGCGCACAACTGAAATTTTCGCTCTCCCAACTTTGTTTTGATTTTTGAGCTCGCGCCACCCTTCACTTTAGCATTATTGGAGTCGGCCCTTTTTGAAGACGCTTGCCTTATAATACCAAAATAACTGTTATTTTGTACATGCTTTAGATTCCAACTTTGTTTAATATAGAATATACTAATATATTGAGCAGATATATGTATATATATTCACAAATATATATTTCATTGTATGGTGTATTGTATTATACAATGATATATTTGATCATATATAAAAAAGTAGTATGCGCTAAAAAAATATATATATATCATCCTTGAATATGGATAATAATGACATATAAATGGGTAATAAATGGGTCCATACGGATAGTGCCACACTTGCGAGTCAAATTTGAAATCATCCCTATATTTCTTATGCGAATGTCCATCCACAGACAGAACCTGCAAGTACGTTCATATGTGTGTGTACGTGTGCAGAGCTGCCGAAATTGCCGGCAAAATATTTTTGAGAAGATTTCTTGAGACACAAATTTATTTGCTGAGTGTTGCTTATCGACGCGACGCATTAATACCCTATAGACAATTAATATAATTTGATGTCATGTCTGATATACATTTTCCATTTGTACATATTTACATTCGTTCATTTTATTCGTTAATAGTACATTAAACAAAATTAGCATATAAAGGATATTCAATATATACAATTATTTTAATATTGGGCAAGCGTCATCATAAAATCATAACTTACAATCAATTCTAAAGTAATGGGTGTTTTCTTAGACAGCGGCGTTGTAAAAAACCAAAACACACAAGCAGACCTACAATATGTGCACACATACAGCTAAAGCTCAGCCTCACATACAGAGCGTTTGTTCTTTGCTGAGCTGAAATTATGTGTTGTGTGTTCTTCTTCAGCTTGTTGACAAATTGCAGCTTGGCAAAGTAAAAACAAACAAAGTCAACATTGCTTTCATGGTACTCATAACGCGCTCTACCTGACCGTTCGCGCGACTAGCGCCAGTTGCTATCAAATGAAAATTAATCTTTTGTGTCGAGCAAAATTGTCGGAAGTCATTACTTGCAAAACTACGACCCTGATCAGCAATTATACGATTGGGAACACCGAATAAAGATATGGCAGATTTTACTTCCTCTATGCAACTATCAGTATCAAGACTAAGAGTGTGATGAAGATACACGAATTTAGTGAATGCATCGATCTGCACTATCACGTATTCTTTGCGATCACTCTTGCCACTCAGCTTTCCGCTAATGTCAATATGTATCGTATGCCATGGTATGTCGATCTTCGGTATGGAATGCAATTCTATTTGTACTTTGCCTGTGGCAGGTTTCGTCAATTTGCATGTGATGCAATTTTCCACAAACTTTCGCACATACTTCGACATGTTCTCAAACCAATACTGAGTATACACCTTATCTAAAGTATTTTCCCAGCCGAGATGCATTATAGCTTCGTGTACGTGATTGATGACTGACCACCTGAACGCCCTGGGTATTACAGGCAGACACCTGGTTCGACCATTTCTTTGTATTTTCTTGTACAGCATACCCGCTCGCAGCTCATTTGTCTTTGCAATCTCATCCTGCAATTCATTATTTTGCATTTTTAAAATTACTTCAGCTAACTCTTGATCTCGCTGCTGTTCTGCTAATAGCCAATTATTCGTTATTTCCGCTAGTTCCACGCGCAATTCCTTATTCTTTACCACATTTGAATGTCTATCAGCCGGTAAGGGGTTGCGCGAAAGAAAGTCTACATGTGCCATATGATTCCCTTTTCTATACTCTATGCTAAAATCAAATGATTGTAGATATGCCCACCAGCGATGTACCCTAGGCGATAACTCAATCTTATGTCGACTAGCTTTCAGAGAATTGCAATCAGTGTATACCACAAAAGGACGGCCATGCAGGTAATGGCGGAAGTGTTTTACAGCATTAAACACAGCTAGCGTTTCCAACTCATATGAGTGGTATTTTGATTCTGCCGCTGTAGTGCATTTGCTGTAATACTCGATAACCCTCGATTTGCCGTTTACCTTATGCATCAATATGGCACCATACCCTATCGAACTAGCATCGGTATGCAACTCAACAGGATACTGTGGATCATAGATTATCAGATCGGAGTCACTCACTAGTGTTGAAATGATTTTCTGTCGTACCTGTTCGTGTTTTGGTTCCCATTCAAACTGGTTGTTCTTAGAGGTCAGTAAATACAATGGCTTCATTTGCTCGGAGAATCGTGGAACAAATTGCCGAAAGTAAGAAGACAAACCTATGAACTGTCTTAGTTGAGTCACAGACTGTGGTGGTGGCAAAGCTTCCAAGGCTTCTATCTTACGCGGATTCGGCCTTAGTTCGCCATTTTCAACTTTGTACCCCAGATATTCAACACTTGGTTTCATAAATGTGCATTTGGCTTTATTAAATGAGAATCCAGCCTCAGTCAGAACGTACAACACATTTTCCAGTCGATCATACGCCTCCTTTCTCGTGTCGGCCACAACTAAAACGTCATCGATATACACTACGGCATATGAATAGGCTAGTTCACCTAAAGCTCGCGTTATCGCTCGTTGAAAGACAGAAGATGCATTTTTCAAACCAAATGGCATGGAAAGAAACTCGTACTGACCCTCAGGTGTTACAAATGCAGTACGTTCTATCGAGTCAGAATGTATGGGTACCTGATAAAACCCGCTTGCCATGTCTAAACTCGAAAAGAATTTGCTGCCACGCAGTCTGTTAATCTGGTCAGATATCAAAGGCAGAGGGTACTTATCCGCAATCGTATTCGCATTCAGTTCTCTATAATCCACACATAGTCGATCATCACCATTTTTCTTCTTTACTAGCAGCATTGGACTCGCAAATGGAGCAGCTCGGACGGATGACACCATTCTCTAGAAGCTCTTGTATTTTGCCTCTCACTAACGTTTTCTCTTCTGAGCTAAGCCTATACGGACGCCTCATTACGGTTTTATTCACATCCATCAATCGAATTTCCAGCTCCCCAGTTGTCACTCGACTATTTGGGATGCCCTTTATAAATCTGTGTGCAAAGAGTATTCACAAATCTTAACAGTTGATAGGATTTTCAACGTACATGATATTGAATTATCGCCAATGCCTCTTAAAACTACCTTATTATTGATTCTCTTTCCTGCGAACTTTTCAGCCAGATTTTCTTTCAATAATGAACACTCGGCAATCCAATTGATGTTCTGATATTGGTAGTGAATAGCAAGCGCTGCAGTCGGTTGTCTATTTTGGATGCGTGGGATAGCACAACGGACACCGCTATTTCCTCCAGATTCATTGTTTTCCATTTAGACAGCAGTGACGTCACTAAGCGGCTGCCATATACAGACAAGCACTCGCTCGGCTTTGGGCTCCCATTGAAGATGTTCAGCAAAATGGCTGCCGGCGTCTCTATTCCCTCGTAACGCTGAACAAACAGATCTCGAAACTCAGGCCATTTGATTCCCGTGTAGCAGATCTGCGATAGCCACTGTGATGCTCCACCTTGAAGCGAGTCACTGAGTGCCATCACAAGTGCGCTGCCTTCTATCGGATTCTCAGCCATGATTATGTCCACCGTTTTGCACCAGGCCGCAGCATTTGCACACACAGCGTCGGGATTGTACTTTGGCAGGGTTACCAATTTTGCTTTTTCAACAGCCTTTCCTGATGCCTGCATCGATTATTCAATACAACCAGTTGTAGGAAACTTAAGTTATGTGAAAAATAGAAGCACTACCTATGACAAAAAATACCAAATTTTTTAAAAATTCATAAAAAAAAAAAAAACTACCTTATGAAAAAAAACCATAATTCTTTAAAAAAAATTATATCTCCAAATCTATCAGAAAAAGTCATTTTTGGCCACAAGTAAAAAAAAATTTGAATTTTGTCGAGTTGTGATCAATGATTTTTATTTTTTCGCTTAAAATAAAACTCAACAATAGCTTACGGCTTCCGTGTACCACTTTTCGCCGATGTGATTATATCCTCTTGATCTATGATTTAATGCCTTTCATATGATACATCACAAGTCCTTCAAGGACGACTTTTAAGGATTCAACTATTGTCTATTAAATTTCATTTATGCCTCTATAGTCTGTTGTAGTATGTACATATGTAATATTTATTATTTTGGTAATAATAGTAATAGTAGTAGTAGTAGTAGATAATAGTAATATTGGATATTACGGGCTGTCATAGGGCAAACATAGATAACGCCGAGCATAGATAACGAAGAGAAGAGCGAGCTTTGAGAGAGCGTTTAGCAGGGCAAGCAAGTGCAAGAATTAACAGAATATGTACATATATAAGTTAACAAGTAACATTCTCGGGCCACCCCAATATGTTTGGCACCACCCTCACATTCTCGGGTCCTTCTATTATGTTTGGATCCATCCTAACATTCTTGGGTCAACTTCTGCACTCAGAGTGCTGATGCAGCAAATGTCGTTGAAGTGGCCTGCGCCCCAACACCATTGGCTACCAGCGATCGCCTGACTTTTGGATCTGTTGCATGGTCAGCACTTTTCGAATATGTGTGGCCGGCTCGCCGGCTATGTTTCTAGAAATTAGTTTTCAGTTTTGTATGAACATTGATTCCGAGCACTTGGCTGCAATAAATACTACTCCGGCTTAAGCCGTTCAAATATCATTGTTTTACTTTGCCGAGCCACAAGGCCAGCAAAAAGGAAGGTAGTTTCCTTCCGCCATAATCTTCTAATAAGAAGCAGCGGAGTTGCCGACCGGCCGACACGCACCCCTCCTGCAACGAAGCCACAACCGCACTGCCGCCGCCACCCCTCTGCGTGCAGCAGACTAACGCCGGCCCATCGCAGCAGCCGTCGCCCCCCGCCAACGCGATCGGGAGAGCAGCGCCCCTCAGCTTCAGCCGCCTGTCCCCGTCCAACACAAGGGACACCGCCGCGAGGCACACCACTTAATCATAATTTACATATATTTAAGTCGTGTTAGGCAGAATTCTTGAGAAAAGGGCACAAAAAAGGCGCAAAACCAAAAAAATGGCCAGTGCAGCCTCAAAATTATTTCACAACTTTTTCATGAAACTAAGCACAGTTTTTTAATACGAATATCTTATATATGTATATGCAAATACATACATATGTTATCTATATGGCTATGTTAATTGCTTATATCACTTAATTGAGTTTATTAAATTCTTTTACTTATCTCCAGAAGCTTCCACTCGCGTTAAAATCAAAACTTTTATGCACTCACTCGAAGAAGAAGACGGCAGAAAAAGAATAAAAATTACACAAACAAAATGCACTAGATCTTACATGTAACGGCATGTCGTTTCGTGGAATTAATATTCTCATGCCGTCTTTTTTTTGGCGACCAATGAAGTGCCATCTCTTTCTCTCTTTCCTGCTTATGTATGAGTGGCATGCCTTTGCATCAGCGTTGGTCAACCATGGGCTAGGCAACCCAGCTAAGCGCTGCTAGCAGTGGCATATCTTTGCATCAGTCTTTCCCAACCCTGTGATTAGACCAGGGGTCGGCACGCAATACACTCACATGTTTTGTGCGCTTGTGTGCGCAGACAAGAGACACGAAGCAACACGAAGGCAAAACGATTCTTGCTTTGCACTGAAAGAAATGAATCCAGATAAGGAAAAATGTTTTACGCCAAACAAAAGAAAAAAATAACCATGGGAAAAAAATCGTAGTAATAAAAAAACAAAAGAAACAGCATCATAAACAACTAAAAACAAGAAAAAACGAGGGGGAACGTTGTGAGCCGCGGCAAAGGCCGCGGCTCTACCTTATACCCGGTACTCAGTCAGTATATACATACATACATATATGAGCCTACGATTTATGAAATTTATTATATGTTCTCAAAAGGAACGAAAATAATATTTAAATTAAAAAAATGAATTTTTTGGAATTTTTTTACATGTTTCCATTTTTGTTTACATATACTTTGTATATCTGCGCCTACATTTCTACATGACATGTATAACTACATATTTGAGACGTACAAGTGTTTGCGACAGAGAGAGAGGGAATGAGTCAGCGCTTGGCAGGCGTTGCGTAGCCACTGAAATTTAATTTGTTTCTTCTGGCCATAATATTGATCCGATCTGATCCAGATTCGGTAATCTGGTAGATATGGTAGTTTTTCATGATTCTGCGTTTTTGGTTTTCATTTATCTTAAAAATTGTGGATTCCACAGATTTTTCGTTTTTTGTGGGGGCGGAAGGGGGCGTGGCAAAATTTTAAAACAAACTTGTGCTGGTTCGGTATCACAGGAGCTTGGATAGAAAGTTTGGTTGCTCTAGCTCTTATAGTCTCTGAGAACTAGGCGCTCATTTATACGAATAAGCAAAGCAGATGGGGTCGCGTGTGAGAGAGAGCGAGAGGGAATGATGACTTTCGAAATGGTTTTCTTCATTGTAGCTATAATAATGATCCGATCTGATCCAGATTCAACACTCTGATAGAAATGGGCATTCTCTATGACTCTGCGTTTTTAGTTTTCTTGTATCTTCAACATTGTGTACGCCACAGACTTTCGTTCTTTGTGCGGGCGGAAAGGGGCGGAGCGAAATTTTGAAATACATTTGGAGTAGTGTGATCACATAGGAGACTGGATACAAAACTTGGTTGCTCTAGCTTAAATGGTCTCTGAGATATAGGCGCAAATGAAGACGGACGGACGGACGGACGGACAGACGGACGGACGGACGGACGGACGGACAGACAGACATGGCTATATCGACTCGGCTATTGATGCTGATCAAGAATATATATACTTTATGGGGTCGGAAACGCTTCCTTCTGGGCGTTACACACAACCGTTATCCCCACAAATCTAATATACCCCTATACTCTTCGAGTACCGGGTATAACGAGAGGGAACGTTGTGAGTCGCGGCAAAGGCCGCGGCTCTACCTTATACCCGGTACTCAGTCAGTATATACATACATACATTTATGAGCCTACGATTTATGAAATTTATTATATGTTCTCAAAAGGGACAAAAATAATATTTAAATTAAAAAAAAATGAATTTTTTGGAATTTTTATACATGTTTCCATTTTAGTTTACATATGCTTTGTATATCTGCGCCTACATTTCTACATGACATGTATAACTACATATTTGAGACGTACAAGTGTTTACGACAGAGAGAGAGAGGGAATGAGTCAGCGCTTGGCAGGCGTTGCGTAGCCACTGAAATTTAATTTTTTTCTTCTGGCCATAATATTGATCCGATCTGATCCAGATTCGGTAATCTGGTAGATATGATAATTTTTCATGATTCTGCGTTTTTGGTTTTCATTTATCTTAAAAATTGTGGATTCCACAGATTTTCGTCTTTTGTGGGGGCGGAAAGGGGCGTGGCAAAATTTTAAAACAAACTTGTGCTGGTTCGGTATCACAGGAGCTTGGATAGAAAGTTTGGTTGATCTAGCTCTTATAGTCTCTGAGAACTAGGCGCTCATTTATACGAATAAGCAAAGCAGATGGGGTCGCGTGTGAGAGAGAGCGAGAGGGAACGATGACTTTCGAAATGGTTTTCTTCATTGTAGCTATAATAATGATCCGATCTGATCCAGATTCAACACTCTGATAGAAATGGGCATTCTCTATGACTCTGCGTTTTTAGTTTTCTTGTATCTTCAACATTGTGTACGCCACAGACTTTCGTCCTTTGTGTGGGCGGAAAGGGGCGGGGCGAAATTTTGAATTACATTTGGAGTAGTGTGATCACACAGGAGACTGGATACATAACTTGGTTGCTCTAGCTTTAATAGTCTCTGAGATATAGGCGCAAATGAAGACGGACAGACGGACGGACGGACAGACGGACAGACAGACATGGCTATATCGACTCGGCTATTGATGCTGATCAAGAATATATATACTTTATGGGGTCGGAAACGCTTCCTTCTGTGCGTTACACACAACCGTTATCCCCACAAATCTAATATACCCCTATACTCTTCGAGTACCGGGTATAATAAAAAGAAAAAATCGTGTTCCCACATTATATTGAACATTTTTGTCAGTGTACAATTTAATTTGCGCAGAAAAATCATAAAGTTGCGCAGCGTGGTCTTCACCATTTGCCACACCAGTTGCCACTAGGATTGTTAATTTCTGAAAAAATATCGTATTTCGATATATCAAAATTTCTAAATTTTTATATCGCCGTATCGAATATATAAAATTTAAAATATCATTGTATCGATTTATCGGAAAAAATTGAAATGTTAAAACGAGAAGGCATCTTATACTTGGGGCAGACCCCTTGCATTAGTGTTTGCAAGCCCTCTTTTTCGACGCAACGAACAGCCAAATTGTCTTTGCAGATCATGATTGCGATTTTCTGCGTTATTTCCCGGTGTTTAATTCCACCTTCTATTTAAAAGAATACAGTAAAAACCCCATGGCTCCATATATTTTTTTTTTTTACCTTCAAATTGTTTTGCATTACTCCAAATTGATTGCAAATCCATCTGCTTAGGCCTCTTCGGTGTTTCGTGCAACGACAAACTTACGCCGGACTCAAAATCATCGGACTGAACATCAGCTGCCTGTTAAAATCACACATTATAACCAATATTAAAACATTATTGAATTCTGCATAGGCATACGCGTGTGCAAATATGTACCTTGTCATTCACATAATTGGCGCCAGAAGTTTTTGCAATAATGTGGTGATGCCTAGTCCTGATATGTGCGCGAAAGTTCGACGTATTGCCACTGGTCTTTACAACTTTACCACAAAGATTGCAAGATACGGAGTTTTGATCAATATTACTATAAAAGTTTTTTATATTCTCCATTTTAAGTTCGTTCGGGAAGCTGTTGCGAACAGTGTTAAGCAACGGTACGTGGTGGTCGATATTTCCCAAAAATATCGATTTTTGATATAATCGTCGACGAAAATATCGCAACGATATTATCATATCAAAAGTAAAAAATATCGCCCACATCGATATATCGATAAAATATCAACAATCCTACTTACCGCTAACAACCTTGACCGACTCAAAACTGACGGACTATTCACATGCAGACTATATCCCTATAATTGACGGACAAACAGCTATATGGAACGAAACCTTTAATATAAAACATGTCACGAACTTAACGGAATATGAACAGTATATTCAGGAGACAATAGAATTAACGAACATTTTCCCACAGACACATATGAGAAAGATATTAGAGACAGATACAAAACACCTACTGACACTGACTGCGGCACTGGGAATTCACCACAGGTATGCGAGGAGCCTGAACATCCTGGGGTCAGCGCTGAAAGTCATCGCAGGGACTCCGGACTTTGATGACTTACAGCAAACGAGACAGGTTGAGTACGATCTAATTAAAGCCAACAATAGACAGATAACTATCAACTCGAGAACTCAAACACAAATCAATGCCCTCACCGAGACCGTGAACAAATTGCTAAAAGTAAACATAAATGAGGAAATTAACAATTCCCACCTATATGAGAACCTTCTAACCAGAAATAGAATTTTGACGCTTGAATTACAGAACATAATGATCGCCACCACCTTGGCAAAAGTAAATGTTGTAAATCCAGCCATCATCGACAGTGATGACCTAGAGGCGATTTTGAGAAAAGGTTCCACAGATATCAGCGTAACCCAACTCTTGGGCGCTGCAAATGTGAGGGCACTAGCCAATAAGGAATTAATCATTTTTGTAATAGAAGTACCTAGACCTAAGTTCATTTGCAAGAAAATTAGCATCTTCCCAGTCGCGCAGAAAACCATAGCGATCCGGTTACCCGAGCCCATCATAGCAGAATGCGGCAACAAAGTCATCGTCGTCTCATCGTGTATGGGGCCCCCATCATTAGCCTTCTGCAAGGAGGCACCAGCGACTAGTTGCGCACAACAGCTGAACTTTGGTACTGTGGCCCACTGCGGTACGCAACCGAACACTCTGCCCCCGATCTTGGAGGTGGACGAGGGTATTGTAATAACACTACTCGACAAAATTCAACTTTTTTTTTCCGCTGTGGCCAAAAATGACTTTTTCTGATAGATTTGGAGATTTAAATTTTTTTAAAGAATTATGGTTTTTTTTTCATGGAGTAGTTTTTTTTTAAAGAATTTTTGAAAAATTTTGTGATTTTTGTCATAGGTAGTGCTTCTATTTTTCACATAACTTAAGTTTCCTACAACTGGTTGTATTGAACTTTGCAGTTAAAAAAAGCTGACAAATGCAGCTATAAATCCGACTCAGACATTTTGTAGCTGCAACTTAACGTCTGGAAGATATTAAGCTTCCAAATTGAAATTTCATAATTTTTTTCGGTATTTTTCCCCGAAATTTTGACTTTGAAAGCTCAGGAAAAGTCGAAAAAAAAATATTTGAATGCCTTGATTTTTGGTTTTAGATAGACACATTAATTAGGCGTCGTTTAAGGTATCGCTTATAAAAATATAAAAATAAACGGCTAAGTTATAACCGTTTGACCAAACTTTCATATGCCGAATTTCGCCGATAAATTCCGTCAGCCGACGAATAACCGTTTTTTTTTCCTACAAAAATACCAAAAATCTGCGTTTGTAACAGTTTTTAACGGTAAAATGGCATTTGGAATAGTGCCAAACGGCATATGTAGTTTTGGTCAAACGCTTATAACTAAGCCGTTTATTTTTATATTTTTATAAGCGATACCTTAAACGACGCCTAATTAATGTGTCTATCTAAAACCAAAAATCAAGGCATTCAAATATTTTTTTTTCGACTTTTCCTGAGCTTTCAAAGTCAAAATTTCGGGGAAAAATACCGAAAAAAATTATGAAATTTCAATTTGGAAGCTTAATATCTTCCAGACGTTAAGTTGCAGCTACAAAATGTCTGAGTCGGATTTGCTGCATTTGTCAGCTTTTTTTAACTGCAAAGTTCAATACAACCAGTTGTAGGAAACTTAAGTTATGTAAAAAATAGAAGCACTACCTATGACAAAAAACACCAAATTTTTTAAAAATTCTTTAAAAAAAAACTACTCTATAAAAAAAAAAACATTCTTTAAAAAATTGTAAACATCCAAATCTATCAGAAAAAGTCATTTTTGGCGACAGCGGAAAAGTCGTGTCGACTAGTGTAATCAATAATCAACATCGCCACCGTGGACGCCGATGATGGTCCCGAGCGTAGCATTGCGGGAACATACCGAGTGACTTTTGACCGGGTCGCCCTCATCAACGGTACAGAGTACACCAATTTCAAAGTTTGTTGTGTCGCTCACGTTTTCCCAATTGACTAAGACTAAGTCTTTACATTGGCGCTCAATTTGCGAAATATTTTGGACATTAAAGAACTCTAATATATCTGTGATGTTTTTTTTTTTGCTCGCAAAATATTAAAAATAATAAAGATGACAGTTTGCTTAAACTAGATGTGGAACATTGAAGTATCGATAATAAAGTTACTACTTTTCATAACTTTTATATTAATGATGGCCAAAAACAAAAAAGCGGAAAAAAAGCCAAATACATTTCTAAACGAGGGGGAACGTTGTGATACCTTATGCCCGGTACTCAGTCAGTATACACATATGTACATACATATGTATATGAGCTTGCGATTTATGCAATTTATTATATGTTCGCAAAAGGGACATATTAAATTTTGGGCAAAAAATAATATTTCCAAAATGAAGTCAAATCATTTTTGGAATATTATACATGTTTTCAATTTTGTTTGCATATGCTTTTTACATCTGCTTCTAAATTTCTACATGACATGTATAACTACATATTTGAGACGTACAAGTGTTTGCGACAGAGAGAGAGGGAATGAGTCACCGCTTGGCAGGCGTTGCGTAAATTTTGAAATACATTTGGAGTAGTGTGGTCACACAGGAGACTGGATACAAAACTTGGTTGCTCTAGCTTTAATAGTCTCTGAGATACAGGCGCAAATGAAGACGGACAGACGGACATACGGACGGACGGACAGACAGACATGGCTATATCGACTCGGCTATTGATGCTGATCAAGAATATATATACTTTATGGGGTCGGAAATGCTTCCTTCTGGGCGTTACACTCAACCGTTATCCCCACAAATCTAATATACCCTTATACTCTTCGAGTACCGGGTATAATGAGCTTGCTTGTATAAGTACACACGGATTGTAAGTACGTATGTGTACGCGTGCTGAGCTGCCGAAATTGCCAGCAAAATACTTTTGAGAAGATTTCTTGAGACACAAATTTATTTGCTGAGTGTTGCTTATTGACGCGACGAACTAATACCCTATAGACAATTAATATAATTTGATGTTATATCTGATATACATTTTGCGTTTGTATATATTTACATTCGTTCATTATATTCGTTTATAGTACATTAAACAAAATTAGCATATAAAGGATATACAAAATATACAATTTTTTATATTTTGGGCATGCGTCATCGGAAAATCATAATCTCCATTCAATTCTAAAGTAATGGGTATTTTCTTCGACAGCGGCGTCGTCAACAACCAATACAAACAAGCAGCCATACAATATATGCACACATACAGTTAAAGCTCAGCCTCACGTACAGAACGTGTGAAACTAAAGCGCTCTCTGTCTCTCCGTCTATCTGTCTCTCTCTAATTCTCGCTGGAACATTTGAAAGTTCCAGCCAGTCGGGAATTGTGCTCAAAATTGTGTATGGCGCGGCACATCTTAGTGTTTATATTGTCTTTGCCTATACTCTTCGAGTACCGGGTATAAAAACGGTTACAAGTAGTTTGGTTATATATATATGTGGTTTAATGCCAAATTTATTCGAGGAAGGCGTATGTAGCTATGCGTGTAAGTCGACCGATGATCTTGAGGTTTCGAGTATTCGCTCAAGACCGAGTGAATGCTAGGTGCAGACTGTAGTGATAGATGCCGACTAAATGAGTGATAGCTTTAGACTAATTAAGGGCAGGCGGGCCGAATTGCCCGTGCCCTAATGTAAGCAAGCGAACGATGATCCGAGAGAGCGATAATGAATGATCGAGAGAGCGACGAAGAAGGCGATGATCCCAGAGAGCTAGAGCAGTTCGGGCTGCTGCTAAGCCGAGTACAACGAATGTTTATATATGTATAAGTAAGCGAAAGAAGGCCGCTGCCGTGCGTAGGCATATGCGGTAACAAATGATTTCAAACAGTGGGCATTGCAATAATAAACATCGAGATGTGCATTTACTTTAGACCGCACCACTGGCTATAATTTACGATGGTTTATGCTGCTTGACCCGACATACTCCCCCCGTTGAAACCCTGTCCTTCAACAGCATCTTTAAGGGGCAGCAGACACAACTTGTTGACGGCTCGTTTTGTAAGGCCAGATGAGGTCTTCAGCACGGCGACTCGGGAAACGCCATCTCTTCCTGGTAGAAAATCGACCACCCTCGCCAGTGGCCACATCATAGGAAGAAGATTCTCATCCTTGACAAGGACCATATCTGCGACTGCCAAACTGAGCTTCGCAGTGCGCCATTTTGAGCGTTGCTGCAGCGAAGTGATGTACTCTTCCTTCCACCGGGTCCAGAAGAGCTGCTGCAGGTATGAAACGCGCTGCCAGCCGTGCAAGCGATCGAATTTCAGCCGTGTGACGTCTGGCTCAGCGAACGAAGCAGGAGGGCCACCGTTCAAGAAGTGCGCTGGAGTTAGGACATCCAGATCGGCAGGGCTCTCTGAAATTGAAACTAAAGGTCTGGAATTAATTACGGCCGCGATATGGCATAACAGCGTCCGTAGTTCGTCAAATCCAAGAACCAAGCCGCCTATCTCACGGTAGAAATGGTACTTGGCCGTCTTAACTGCAGCTTCCCACAGGCCACCAAAATGCGGGGAGCGCGGAGGAATGAAGAGCCAGTCTATAGATACCACCAAGCAAAAATCCAGCACAGCCTTATGATGGTCATCGCTGAGGAACAGGCGTTTCAACTCCATCAGCTCATTCCTAGCGCCGACAAAATTTGTTGCGTTATCTGACCAAATTTGTCGCGGCTTCCGTCGGGTGCATATGAAGCGCTTTAGTCCATGAAGAAAGGCAAGTGTAGATAAATCCTTAATCAGCTCCAGATGAACAGCCTTGGTAGCGAAGCAAATGAAAACACAGACGTAACACTTAATTGGGCCCTTATTGCGTGCCTCCGGTTTGTAGAAAAATGGCCCACAAAATTCGACGCCTGTGATCTCAAAGGCATGAGAACCGTCAAGCAGCTCCTTTGGAAGATCCGCCATAATATGCTCCAATACTCTAGGCTTCATTCGAAAGCATCTTACGCATTTGTTCACTGCCTTTTTTACCGTCTTCCTCCCCCCAATGGGCCAATATTGGGATCGAATTAGTCCAAGCAAAGCTCGAGGTCCAGCGTGGAGATTCCGCTCATGAAAGTGAGAGATTATGGAAAGAGTTAGTGGATGGCTGCTGGGCAAGATAATTGGATGACGGCCATCAAAATCCAACGACGATTTCTTCAGTCGACCATCAACCCGGAGCAGACCAAACTGATCCATGACTGGCGATAACGATGCAAGTGAACTGGATAGGGAAACTGATCCCCTGGACCGCAGCGACTTCATGTCCTCCCATAGCTGAATGCGCTGGGTTCCATGCTCAATGTCCGAGACAATCAGTCCGGGATGCCGAATGCGATAAACGCGTTGCAAAGAACCAAACGAGTTTGCATACTTGGAATCAGCTACAATGTCAATGTAGGGAGATTTTACCAGAAGAACACTCCGGCGAAGCTCAAGGGCTGGCTTATCCGGTAGTACCGTGGGCGGCCAGTCATCTGAGGGGCCGCAAAGAAATGGAGGTCCATGAGCCCAAAGGGGAGACTCCTTCAGCTCAGTCGGAAGTTGCTACTCTATTTGCGACAAATATATTAAATCTTGACGACTCGTCCCGAATCCAGGAAAGTGCAACCGCAGAATCACACCAACAGTAACACCTTCCCTTGAAGACATTCATTCCGGATATTTCGGATATGAGCCTAGCTAGCAACTCCGCTCCACAAAGCTCCAACTTTGGCACCGTAAGTGTCTTCAAAGGAGCAACACGAGGTTTGGCACAAAGTAAGTGACTGCTGGAATGCTGACCTTTTGACACGACATATATGCAAGCACCATAAGCCTCGATGCTGGCATCGCAGAATCCGTGAATTTCTAGCGTGGAGTCTGGAAGGAGGACAAGACGAGGAAATTCAAGTCGACGAATCTGGCCAAAACTGCGGCATATTTTCTGCCAATCGGTGCTCTGTGAGGCTCAGAGGCTTTCATCCCAGGCTAACTTCTCTTTGCACAAACGCTGAAGAAAGATTTTTGATTTCGTAATTACAGGACCTGCAAGTCCGAGAGCATCGTAGAACCGCGCTATGGTTGATAACACAGAGCGCCTGCAGGGATTCGGAGACGATTATAGGGCCGAGAACGAAAATAAAAGTTTATCAGAAATCGGATCCCAAGCGAGTCCTAGTGTCTTAGTAAAATGACTGCCATCATCGAACTTTAAGTAAGTTTCCTTGTCCTCATCAGGAACTCCATCCAGCACAGTGGGCACGTTCGAACACCATTTCCCCAATCTGAACTGACCCCTAGACAGGATTCCAGCAGTTTGCTCACGAATGCGGATGGCCTCTTCCTGAGATCTGGCGCCAGTTATTAAATCATCCACGTAGAAGTCACGGCGAAGAACTTCAGCTCCAATTGGAAAATCTACCTGCTCGTCGGTTGCCAACTGGTGCATCGCTCTCACTGTTGCGTTCTGACTGCTTCTGGAAGCAGACGTGTTTTACAAGCGTTCCGCTGTGCCGTCGTTTCAAAAAGTAGTGCGTAAATTTCCCGAGTGGAAATTAACTGAAAATCGCCGCGTGAGTTCGAATTTTTTATTCGTGGAATCAGCAGTGTTTTTGGTGTTTTACAAGTGTGGCAATTGGGGAATTAATTTTGCCTAAAAACATTTTTTCGAGCATCCACGTGTGGTTAGCTCGAAAGCAAGTGTAAGTTAGTTCGTCGACAAGTTTGAGTTCGAAGCTTCCATTCGAAGCTTTCGTTCGTAGCTTGAGCTTGAAGCTTTTTTCGAGCTTTCATTGCGGTTTGTACCTTGGATTGGTTTGTGTCTTAGCTAGGCCAAACAGGTTTGTGTCTTCGCTGAAATCCGGCCGGTTCGAGTCTCCGCTAGATTTAGTGTCGAGGAACGCCGGATGAGGGAGCCAACTACCATGGAGGTAGAGAGCCGAGGTGAGTGACACGAGCGTTGCCAGTGTAGGAGCTACCTCGACGTCGAGCGTGCCTACCCGCAGGCGTGGCCGGCCTAGGTCGGCCGCCGCGAAAAAAGGCGCTAAGAAGATCGGGCTCAAGATGGGGCCAAGTGGGCCGATCCCAGCGGAGAGATCGCCGCCACCGTCGCTGGACTATGTGGAGCCAGCCCCCGCCGCTGCCCCTGCCGCTGCCACCCTCGCTGCCGCCACAGCTGCCACCGCTGCTGCCACCGCTGCTGCCACCGCCGTTCCCGCTGCACCCACATGCCCAGCGGCTAGTATTGTCGCGTCAGGGTACTCGGCTGTTATCGCGGAGATGTCCTCCGTAAGGATGGCCGTGAGCGAGGCAGTGCTGAGGGCACAGATGCCAACGGTGGCCTCCATGGCCATACTCGCCGCTGCCAGCAGGTACGACGAGTTGGTCATGGCACTGGCCGGCGAGAAAGTGCGCCTGGAGGAGAAGGTACGGATGCCGCCTCCACCGAGACCCGTCGCCCACACTGGCACCACTGGCGTCCCCACCGCTGCGTATGTGGCAGCCTTTCCAGGCTTGCCGGCACCGCGCGCCTTCGCTGCCCCACCGATCGCCAAGCCACGCGACACATGGTCTGCTCTGATTCAGAGCAAGGACCCGGAGGAAACTGGGAAACAGATTGTGGATCGGGTGAAGAAGACCGTGGTGCCCAAGCTCGGTGTACGAGTGCACGAGATTCGCGAGCTGAAGAGCGGAGGAGCGATTATTCGCACCCCCTCAGTTAGCGAACTGAAGAAGAAAGTGGCCAGTAGCAGATTCTCCGAAGCAGGCCTCAAGGTGAGGAAGAGCTCGGAGTCCAAGCCGCAGGTAGTGGTCTACGACGTGGACACGTCGATCACACCTGTGAAGTCTATGGAGGAGCTCTACTCGAAGAACCTGGAGAAAGTAATGACGGCCGCGGAGTTCAAGAAGTCGGTTCACCTGGGCAGTAAACCCTGGTCGGTCACCGACGGCGCCACGGTCAACGTGACGCTGGAGGTCGATGCGGAGGCGCAAGAGGCACTGCGAGAATGTGTCTACATCAAGTGGTTCCGATGCCGCTGCCGTTCCCTGGTGCGAACGTACGCCTGTCACAGGTGTGCAGGCTTCGACCACAAGGTGTCTCAGTGTCGCCTTAAGGAGAACGTGTGCCACCGGTGTGGACAGAACCGACACAATGTTGCGCGATGACCCAACCCGGTGGACTGCCGGAACTGCCGCTTCAAGGGATACCCATCAGCACACTCCATGCTGTCAGTGGCTTGCCCAATATACGCAGCGGTATTGGCGAGGGTGCAAGCTAGACATTAATGTTTAGCTTCATCCAGGCAAATTTAGGCCGTGGCCGAGCGGCCGTGATAGAACTCGGAGCCATCATGCGCAGCTCCGGCCGTCTGTTCGCGCTGGTCCAGGAGCCGTACGTCGATGGAGCACGGCGGATTACTGGCCTTCCTTATGGAATGCGAGTATTCCAGGACCGCCGCGGGAAAGTTGCTATCATCGTCGACGACCCGGAAGCCATCTGCATGCCAATGGAACCCCTTGTCACGGATTTTGGAGTATGCGTCAGAGTTTCAGGAAGATTCGGCTCAATCTTTCTATGCTCCGAATACTGCCAATTCGACACCGACTTGGCGCCGTCCCTCAGGTACCTAGATGGGGTGCTGCTGCTAGGCAGCCGCACTCCCGTCATCTTTGGGCTAGACACGAACGCAGTATCCCCAGCGTGGTTTAGCAAACTCTCTGAGCATGCTCGGAGGCAAGCTAGCTATGTGCGGGGTGAGCTGCTGTCTGAGTGGATACTGGAGAACCGAGCCGGCGTGCTCAATCTAGCCAGTCGGGTGTTAACGTTCGATAACCGCAGAGGCCAAAGTGACATCGACGTAACAATCGTCAACCAAGCTGAGACTATGGGCCACATACGATTAGGAAGTGAGGGAATGGGACACCAGTGACCACAACATTATACATGTTGAAGTCACGCCTGGTGCGACCGATGCAGTCGATCACATTGCTCCTGTGCCGTCCTCTAAGCTTTCCAATGCGCGCTGGCGATTGTTCGAGGACCCAGTGATAAGGGAGACAGCCGAATTGCCGGAAAACATCGCCGAATCGCCGCTGGATGACCAGGTGACTGCACTGCACTCGTTAGTGCATAGGGTGTGCGACAGAGTGCTGGGACGCAGTACGCCGAGAGCCGTCAGGAAAGTAGTTTGGTGGACTGCCGAACTACAATCCAAGCGAAAAGAGGTCAGGAGACTGAGGCGATAGCTCCAGAATGCTCGTCGGCACGAGACCGATGAAGCGGAGCAGCTCGTGGTTGCGATGAGGATCTCCTCAGCGCAATACAAGAAGCTCATCCTGACGACGACGGAGGACAACTGGCGATGCTTTGTGGGAGAAAACAGAGATGATCCATGGGGGCACGTCTACAGGATTTGCCGAGGCCGCAAAAAGAGCACGGAGATTGGAGGCCTTCGGATAAATGGTGAGCTGGTCACAGCATGGCGTGACTGTGCGAGTGAGCTCCTCCGCAACTTCTTCCCTGTTGCGGAGTCGAATGCACACATTGCCATTGAGTCCGAGGCTCCACCGGCCCTCGAAGCTTTCGAGGTTGATGTATGCGTCGCCAGGTTGAAGAGCACGCGCTCTCCCGCCATGGACGGCATCACAGGTGCCATTTGCAAGGCAGTGTGGCGTGCCACCCCTCAGCACATGACAGCGTTGTATTCCCGCTGCCTGCAGACAGAGTACTTTCCCAAGAGATGGAAGCATCCTCGAGTGGTTCCACTCCTCAAGGGACCCGATAAGGACCGGACCGATCCTACCTCATATCGGGGTATCTGTCTGTTGCCAGTGCTGGGCAAAGTGCTTGAGGGGATCATGGTGAATCGTCTGAAGGACACCATGCTGGATGGCTGCAGATGGCAATTTGTATTTCGCCAAGGACGTTGTGTCGAGGATGCTTGGAAGCACGTCAAGAGTACAGTTTCGGCCAGCCGGTCGAAATACGTGCTCGGAATCTTCGTGGATTTCAAGGGAGCCTTCGACAAGGTTGAGTGGAATGCTGCACTACACCGTCTCCTTGAGCTGGGATGCCGACAAGCAAACTTGTGGCGACGTTTCTTCTCCGGCCGGAGTGCGAGAATCGTCAGCAGGTATGAAGAAGCCACTGTTCCGGTGACAAGAGGTTGCCCACAGGGGTCCATAAGTGGTCCATTCATATGGAACATCTTGATGGACGTGCTGCTTCAGCGCTTGGAGCCACTTGGTGCGCTCAGCGCGTATTCTGACGATTTGCTCCTCCTCATCGAGGGAAATGCCCGCTTAGAGCTGGAGCGTAAAGGAGCGGACCTGATGTCCATCGTCGGCGCTTAGGGAGTTGAAGCTGGCGTGGCCGTTTTAACTAGCAAGACGGCGATCATGCTGCTCAAAGGCTTCCTTAGACGGCTGCCAGTGGTACGGTTTGCTGGAGCAAGCTAGCCATAAAAGCGAAAGTATCGGTACCTGGGCATCACGGTCGGCGAACGGTTGAGTTTTCTCCCGCACATCGCTGGCCTGCGCGATAAGCTGACTGGAGTCGTACGGGCATTGTCGCGCGTGCTGCGGGTCGACTGGGGACTCAGTCCCCGCGCAAAGCGGACAATATATGCCGGACTCATGGTGCCATGTGCACTATTTGGTGCCTCGGTTTGGTCAGTCGCCATGACGGCGCAAGCGATCACGAAGCTGATTGCGTGCCAAAGAGCCATCCTGATTGGATGCCTACCGGTATGCCGAACAGTGTCCTCCGTGGCACTGCAAGTACTTTCTGTAGCCCCCCGTTTGATCTGGTCGCCAGACGTCTGGCAATCAGTTTCAAACTAAAGCGTGACTACCCGCTGGAGGAGAGCGATTGGCTATACGGCGAAGATCTGGCAAATCTGAGCTGCAAGCAGAAGATGACGCGACTAGGCGAATGCCTGCTGTGCGAGTGGCAACGCAGATGGGATGATGGTAGCTCCTTAGGACGGGTGACGCACCGCTTCATCCCGTACGTAACCTTCGTCTACAGCGAGCGAAGGTTTGGCTTCACGCTGCGCGCTGGATTCCTGCGGACTGGCCATGGATCGCTCAATGCATTTTTGCATCAGAGAAGGCTAAGCGATACGCCTGCATGTCTATGCGGCGCTGAGCGCGAGGATTGGCAGCACTTCTTATGTGACTGTCCCCTCTACGCAGATTTGCGAAACCTCGATGGACTTGGAGTGCAGCACACAGATGGCGAATGGACCTTTTCCGAAGTGGTGGCTTCTCAGGAGAGGATGCAGTTGCTGGATCGATTCGCAGGAGGCGTTCTCCAGGAAGCGACAACTGCTGGACCCTATGGCGGCGCATGGGCCGTCAGTCCCGGACTACACTACTCGACAAAATTCAACTTTTTTTTTTCGCTGTCTCCAAAAATGACTTTTTCTAATAGATTGGGAGATTTAATTTTTTTTTAAGAATTATGGTTTTTTTTTCATGAAGTAGTTTTTTTTTAAAGAATTTTTAAAAAAATTTGTGTTTTTTGTCATAGGTAGTGCTTCTATTTTTCACATAACTTAAGTTTCCTACAACTGGTTGTATTGAACTTTGCAGTTAAAAAAAGCTGACAAATGCAGCTATAAATCCGACTCAGACACTTTGTAGCAGCAACTTAACGCCTGGAAGATATTAGGCTTTCAAATTCAAATTTCATAATTTTTTTCGGTATTTTTCCCCGAAATTTTGACTTTGAAAGCTCAGGAAAAGTCGAAAAAAAAATATTTGAATGCCTTGATTTTTGGTTTTAGATAGACACATTAATTAGGCGTCGTTTAAGGTATCGCTTATAAAAATATAAAAATAAACGGCTAAGTTATAACCGTTTGACAAAAATTTCATATAAAGTTCAATACAACCAGTCGTAGGAAACTTAAGTTATGTGAAAAATAGAAGCACTACCTATGACAAAAAACACAAAATTTTTTAAAAATTCTTTAAAAAAAAAACTACTCCATGAAAAAAAAAAAACATTCTTTAAAAAATTTTAAACATCCAAACCTATCAGAAAAAGTCATTTTTGGCGACAGCGGAAAAGTCGTGTCGACTAGTGCTAGTATAGTCAAAACTGACACCCCATGGATTCCCTATCCGGTGCTTGTCGGGGCCAAAAGGCGATCGATCCCTTAATTTCGTCCACGGGTTGGGCAGTGTCCAAGGCTGCCCATTGAGGTAGGCTCCCTTGTAGGAGTTCGTGGTGGCTGTGGTTTGAAACCCAAATATACGCGGGTAGAACCGTTAGGTTCGTCGTGGAGTTGCGCTCTCAACCGGGTGCCGAGACCCATTGATCGGAAGAGGTGTTAGGTACACCTTGCCCCTACCAAGGGGGATTGTATGTCCGACAAAACATACAATCAATTGGTACAAGGATGAGTCGCTATGTACATAGCTATAGCTTCTTATCCTAGGGCGTTAATTGGCGCATCGTACCAGATTCCTGTGTTTATATTTTATATAATAGACACCGTGGTTTTAATCTCTACCTGTGGAATATGCCACGTAAAATAAAACTGTGAGATCAGATACATTCTGGTGCATCGCTCGCACAGATAAATAGGAGGCAGGCTTCGTCCCATAAGTAACGGTGTCCAGTTGAAACACGCGAAAGTCATCTTGCGTGGCGTTTCTCCACAGAATACACTGCAAGTTGCTGTCCTCGGCCGAGACTCGCACACACCGATACATCTTACAGATATCTCCCGTAATCGCAACTGCGTATGAACGAAATCGAGCAATAATATGAAAGAGTTTTGGTTGTATTACGGGGCCAGCCATTAAAACATCATTCAAGGAATAACCAGATGAAGTAGAAGCGGATCCATCAAAAACGACTAAAAGCTTGGTCGTAGAACAGAGGCCGGCAGCGTCCTATCCCATGTGCATAGCAAAAAGCCCACGGGGCAGCGCAGTCGGCACACGCATAGCGTAAAAACTTCGAGTACCGTCGGCCTTACTGCTCCGGTCCCGCGGCGGCAGAGAAAATTAATCGTGTCTTCGGGCCTATGCACATGCGGCTTCGGTATTCTGTTCGTCAGCGTTGCGGCAACAGAGATGAATCAGTTTCGGTTCAGAAGTCAAATGGTGAAGACCACGCTGCGCAACTTTATGATTTTTCTGCGCAAATTAAATTGTACACTGACAAAAATGTTCAATATAATGTGGGAACATGATTTTTTCTTTTTAGAAAATATGGATGCGGGGCGCAATGTTTGATTTGCAAATATGTTGCAAGTCGATGCGCACTATTTTTTATTGAGAGGCACTATGATATTAATCATTCTCGGTTCAAGGGACTTGTAGGGGCTGAGCGTGCCACGAAATTATTAGAACTGAAAGCGAAATATTTTCTAATATATGTTGCACCCAAAATTGAAACATCGCATTGCCATATGTTTACCGTCCTATATTGAAAGCTTCATATACGGTAGCTCTAGCTTTAGCGAGACAATGTCGCCCTTTTCAGACGGTGCTTTCTTTAAAACTTTAAAACACTCGTCTCTGCTAGGAATGATTACATTGAAGGGGGTAACAGTGTGTTCCCTTGGGACGGTACTGCTGATAAGTATCGATGATTGACCCCTGAGATGTGACGTCCATTGTCCGGAGTCTCTCAGACGTATCGCTGCAATTTCTGCCCTCTCCTTTCCCGCAAGCTCGAGGATCTGGAGACTTAGGATGGCGTTTAGTGCATCGTTCGGGGTGGTGCGTAATGCTCCACAAATGCATAATGCTGCGGTTCGCTGAACCTTGCCAAGTTGTTTGGTTGTCGATCCTTTTGATAGGGCCGGCCACCAAACTGTAACTTCATAGAGTAAAATTGGTCTAACTATTGCTTGGTAAATCCATTGGAGTACGCTTGGGTTCATGCCCACAGTATAGGGCTATCGTAGCCTTCTTCACTCTATCTTTTACGTTCAGGTTCCAGTTAAGCTTCTTGCCAATTACCAACCCTAGGTAACTAGCGCTGTCGCTGAAGGAGAGCCTACATTCATTTAGTATAGGAGGGTTAAGGGCGGGACCTTGTACTTGTGTGTGAATAGCACGAGTTCCGTTTTTGTGGGATTTACTCCCAATCCTCGCGATTTTGTCCATTCTGACAGTCTCGCGAGCTTTATGCTCATAAGGTCACAGAGTGTTTGAGGGTATTTCCCCGAGAAACTAATTGCAACGTCATCCGCGTATGCCACTACTTTACAGCCCCCCCTCCTCCCCCTCCAGATCACATAGAATCTTATTGACTGCTATGTTCCATAGAAGGGGAGACAGGACACCACCTTGCGGAGTGCCTCTGTTGACATACCTAGATTGAGTGGACGATCCCATCGATGATGTCACCGTCCTGCATGTGAGCAATTGATCGATGAGCATCACCAAGTGACCTTCCACACCCAGGTCAGTCAGTGCTTCCGTAATGGCACCTGGGACGACGTTGTTAAAGGCTCCCTCGATATCGAGGAAGGCTATAAGAGAGTATTCCTTGAGGTGTAGTGATTTCTCTATAACTGAGACTACTTCATGGAGTGCCGTTTCCGTGGATCTTCCTTTCCGGTAGGCATGTTGTGCTCCTGACAACATTTGAGGACTAATAATTGTCCTCAGATGTAGTCCGACAAGTCTCTCGAAAGTTTTGGGAAGAAAGGACGATAGGCTGATTGGTCCAAAGTCCTTTGGAGTCGAGTGCGAGGCCTTTCCCGCTTTGGGGATAAAGACTATTTTCGCCTTGAGCCATTCTTGTGGTATAGTCCCCACCACTAGTATCTTCCTGAAGATACATTGTAACCAGTTGATGGCTGAGTCTCCGGCCTTTTGCAGTTGGGCCGGAATGACCTGGTCCGGACCTGGCAATTTGAATGGATTAAAGCTGTTTACCGCCCAGCTTATGTTCCGTTTGGTAAAAATATGGTCCATCGTGGCTGTTTGGTCTCCCCTGTGGATTTGCGCCGGCTTGATGGTTGTACACCCAGGGAAGTGGGTTTCAAGCAGTAGCAGCAACTTAACGCCTGGAAGATATTAGGCTTTCAAATTCAAATTTCATAATTTTTTTCGGTATTTTTCCCCGAAATTTTGACTTTGAAAGCTCAGGAAAAGTCGAAAAAAAAATATTTGAATGCCTTGATTTTTGGTTTTAGATAGACACATTAATTAGGCGTCGTTTAAGGTATCGCTTATAAAAATATAAAAATAAACGGCTAAGTTATAACCGTTTGACAAAAATTTCATATAAAGTTCAATACAACCAGTCGTAGGAAACTTAAGTTATGTGAAAAATAGAAGCACTACCTATGACAAAAAACACAAAATTTTTTAAAAATTCTTTAAAAAAAAAACTACTCCATGAAAAAAAAAAAACATTCTTTAAAAAATTTTAAACATCCAAACCTATCAGAAAAAGTCATTTTTGGCGACAGCGGAAAAGTCGTGTCGACTAGTGCTAGTATAGTCAAAACTGACACCCCATGGATTCCCTATCCGGTGCTTGTCGGGGCCAAAAGGCGATCGATCCCTTAATTTCGTCCACGGGTTGGGCAGTGTCCAAGGCTGCCCATTGAGGTAGGCTCCCTTGTAGGAGTTCGTGGTGGCTGTGGTTTGAAACCCAAATATACGCGGGTAGAACCGTTAGGTTCGTCGTGGAGTTGCGCTCTCAACCGGGTGCCGAGACCCATTGATCGGAAGAGGTGTTAGGTACACCTTGCCCCTACCAAGGGGGATTGTATGTCCGACAAAACATACAATCAATTGGTACAAGGATGAGTCGCTATGTACATAGCTATAGCTTCTTATCCTAGGGCGTTAATTGGCGCATCGTACCAGATTCCTGTGTTTATATTTTATATAATAGACACCGTGGTTTTAATCCCTACCTGTGGAATATGCCACGTAAAATAAAACTGTGAGATCAGATACATTCTGGTGCATCGCTCGCACAGATAAATAGGAGGCAGGCTTCGTCCCATAAGTAACGGTGTCCAGTTGAAACACGCGAAAGTCATCTTGCGTGGCGTTTCTCCACAGAATACACTGCAAGTTGCTGTCCTCGGCCGAGACTCGCACACACCGATACATCTTACAGATATCTCCCGTAATCGCAACTGCGTATGAACGAAATCGAGCAATAATATGAAAGAGTTTTGGTTGTATTACGGGGCCAGCCATTAAAACATCATTCAAGGAATAACCAGATGAAGTAGAAGCGGATCCATCAAAAACGACTAAAAGCTTGGTCGTAGAACAGAGGCCGGCAGCGTCCTATCCCATGTGCATAGCAAAAAGCCCACGGGGCAGCGCAGTCGGCACACGCATAGCGTAAAAACTTCGAGTACCGTCGGCCTTACTGCTCCGGTCCCGCGGCGGCAGAGAAAATTAATCGTGTCTTCGGGCCTATGCACATGCGGCTTCGGTATTCTGTTCGTCAGCGTTGCGGCAACAGAGATGAATCAGTTTCGGTTCAGAAGTCAAATGGTGAAGACCACGCTGCGCAACTTTATGATTTTTCTGCGCAAATTAAATTGTACACTGACAAAAATGTTCAATATAATGTGGGAACATGATTTTTTCTTTTTAGAAAATATGGATGGCGGGGCGCAATGTTTGATTTGCAAATATGTTGCAAGTCGATGCGCACTATTTTTTATTGAGAGGCACTATGATATTAATCATTCTCGGTTCAAGGACTTGTAGGGGCTGAGCGTGCCACGAAATTATTAGAACTGAAAGCGAAATATTTTCTAATATATGTTGCACCCAAAATTGAAACATCGCATTGCCATATGTTTACCGTCCTATATTGAAAGCTTCATATACGGTAGCTCTAGCTTTAGCGAGACAATGTCGCCCTTTTCAGACGGTGCTTTCTTTAAAACTTTAAAACACTCGTCTCTGCTAGGAATGATTACATTGAAGGGGGTAACAGTGTGTTCCCTTGGGACGGTACTGCTGATAAGTATCGATGATTGACCCCTGAGATGTGACGTCCATTGTCCGGAGTCTCTCAGACGTATCGCTGCAATTTCTGCCCTCTCCTTTCCCGCAAGCTCGAGGATCTGGAGACTTAGGATGGCGTTTAGTGCATCGTTCGGGGTGGTGCGTAATGCTCCACAAATGCATAATGCTGCGGTTCGCTGAACCTTGCCAAGTTGTTTGGTTGTCGATCCTTTTGATAGGGCCGGCCACCAAACTGTAACTTCATAGAGTAAAATTGGTCTAACTATTGCTTGGTAAATCCATTGGAGTACGCTTGGGTTCATGCCCACAGTATAGGGCTATCGTAGCCTTCTTCACTCTATCTTTTACGTTCAGGTTCCAGTTAAGCTTCTTGTCAATTACCAACCCTAGGTAACTAGCGCTGTCGCTGAAGGAGAGCCTACATTCATTTAGTATAGGAGGGTTAAGGGCGGGACCTTGTACTTGTGTGTGAATAGCACGAGTTCCGTTTTTGTGGGATTTACTCCCAATCCTCGCGATTTTGTCCATTCTGACAGTCTCGCGAGCTTTATGCTCATAAGGTCACAGAGTGTTTGAGGGTATTTCCCCGAGAAACTAATTGCAACGTCATCCGCGTATGCCACTACTTTACAGCCCCCCTCCTCCCCCTCCAGATCACATAGAATCTTATTGACTGCTATGTTCCATAGAAGGGGAGACAGGACACCACCTTGCGGAGTGCCTCTGTTGACATACCTAGATTGAGTGGACGATCCCATCGATGATGTCACCGTCCTGCATGTGAGCAATTGATCGATGAGCATCACCAAGTGACCTTCCACACCCAGGTCAGTCAGTGCTTCCGTAATGGCACCTGGGACGACGTTGTTAAAGGCTCCCTCGATATCGAGGAAGGCTATAAGAGAGTATTCCTTGAGGTGTAGTGATTTCTCTATAACTGAGACTACTTCATGGAGTGCCGTTTCCGTGGATCTTCCTTTCCGGTAGGCATGTTGTGCTCCTGACAACATTTGAGGACTAATAATTGTCCTCAGATGTAGTCCGACAAGTCTCTCGAAAGTTTTGGGAAGAAAGGACGATAGGCTGATTGGTCCAAAGTCCTTTGGAGTCGAGTGCGAGGCCTTTCCCGCTTTGGGGATAAAGACTATTTTCGCCTTGAGCCATTCTTGTGGTATAGTCCCCACCACTAGTATCTTCCTGAAGATACATTGTAACCAGTTGATGGCTGAGTCTCCGGCCTTTTGCAGTTGGGCCGGAATGACCTGGTCCGGACCTGGCAATTTGAATGGATTAAAGCTGTTTACCGCCCAGCTTATGTTCCGTTTGGTAAAAATATGGTCCATCGTGGCTGTTTGGTCTCCCCTGTGGATTTGCGCCGGCTTGATGGTTGTACACCCAGGGAAGTGGGTTTCAAGCAGTACGTGGAGCGACTCCTCGCTGGAGTTGGTCCACGTTCCGTTGTTCCTTTTAAGATACCCTACCGAGGGGGTGGTTTTTGAGGGGAGCTTGCGCAGCCTTGCGGCTTCTGACGTCTCCTCTATCTCCGAGCAGAATTTTTGTCAAGAGGCCCTTTTTGCTTTTCGTGTTTCTTTTTTGTATTGGGCAAGACTGACTTTGTAGTCTGCCCAATGTTTCTCCTCGTTAGCGCTTTTGGCTCTGTTGAAGAGAATCCTACAGCTCTTACGTAGGATGTAGATTTGTTTCGACCACCAGTGGGGTTTCTTTTTACCCCTTGTCTTGTGTGGCAGGCAAGCCGCCGTAAAGGCCTTGTTGCATGCTTCCGTGAACCTGTTCACTATACGATCTAAATCGTCTTGAGTGTCTGGGCTCATTGGTGCCTTGTTGGGGAGTAGTTCCTCCAATACCGAGATTTATTTAACCCAGTTGGTTTTCCTGGAGTTAATGTAGTCGGTGGATTTAGGGATCTCGAGGATAAAGTCGTCTCGATATACCTGTGGTCAGAGAAGGAATGGTCGTCTAGGACTCTCCAACTTTTCACTTTGCCTGACAGATTGTGAGACACTAGAGTGAGGTCAATAACCTCCTGTCGGTTTTTTATAATAAATGTGGGGTCGTTACCCCGGTTACATATAGTTAAGTTCGAGTTTAGGATAAAGCTAAAAAGTGACTCACTCCTTACATTTGTGTCCGTGCTCCCCCATTGAGTGTGGTGAGCATTGGCATCGCAGCCTATTAGTAGGCTTGTGTTGGACCTCTCGCTGTCGCTGGCGAGTTTGCAGACGAGGTAGAGGCTAACTAACTGCACTTATTTTTCTGTTTCTCTAGACGATAGTACGGATATCAATAATATTTGCCAGCTTATCATCTGCGTCAAAACCGTTGATAAACATCTCGTTTGTTTTGAAGAATTGTTCGATATGATTTCTCTTCATGGGCATGACACAGGGCAAATATTATTTGATGAACTTTCGACGAAGGTTTTGTGTTTTGCAGATACAAAAAAATTAAGTGCAGTATGTACCGATGGAGCGGCGGTCATGACTGGAAAAAATAACGGCCTTGTGGGGATTCTCAAAAAGAATGAAATTCATTGCCCCACGTTCCATTGCATAATTTACCAAGAAGCCCTCTTTGCAAAACAGCTTAAAATGCTCACGGTAATGAACATTTCGGTTAGAATAATTAACAAAATTAGAGGTGGACATAATGCCTTAACCCATAGAAAAATCCATATTTTTTAATTGATTTAGCATTTCTGTGTGATATAGCCGAAATTTCAAATGTTTTAAATCCGTCCTTACAAGGTAAAGATCAACAAATTTTCCAACTTACTAGAACAATAGCCCATTTCGATACAACAATTTCCATATTAATCGCGAACATAACAAACAATAATATAGTAGACTTTAAAAAAACCTCGCTTATATTTTCTGAGTTAGACCTTAAAAGATTTGATAAAATTAATGATTTTGCAGCTATAGTCCAGAGTTTAAGAGAAAATTTCAGAGAAAGATTTAAAGATTTCAATATTATATCGCGTACAACAGAAATACGTGATTTTCCATTTACAGTTGAGCTTACCGATCTGGACACGTCATTATGTGAAAAGCTTGTTAAATTATGGGATGACGTTAGTGTTCCTTTGGAAACTGGACACAATTTTTGAGTAGCCATTAATGGCGAAAAATATCCGAACCTCAAATCAGAAATTTACAAGCTCTACTCAATGTTTAGTACGACATATAACTGCGAGGTGGCTTTTTCTAGTCTTAAGATAATTCAGACCAAGCTTAGAAGTCAAATAAGTGACACACATGTTACCGATCTAATGCGTATTAGGAATTCGGAGGAGCAATAGATTTGGATTTGGTATTAAAGACGACACCCCACTAAATATTTTTTTGTTATTGAAATACAATTTTTTTCTTGTTTTTAGTTGTTTATGATGCTGTTTTTTTTGTTTTTTTTATTACTACGATTTTTTTTTTTCTCTGATTATTTTTTCTTTTGTTTGGCCCAAAACATTTTTCGTTATCTGGATTCATTTCTTTCAGTGCAAAGCAAGAAACGTTATGCTTTCGTGTTGCTTTGTGTCTCTTAAGAGACAATTGTCTGCGCACACAAACGCACTAAAAACATGTGAGTGTCTGCGTGCCGACCCCTGCTTTAGATGCATATCAAGTGGCTTTTTAGTTTATCGGTTTCTCCCGCCGTAAGCAGTAGCCCAATTTTGTCGCGAAGGCACCCAAAGCGTATAATATTTATGGTGTCAGCGACTGATCTAGTTGTTGCTGTTTTTTTAGCCCTAAAAATGTCTCCTAGTCTGAGCGCCGGTGGGACTCCCAACGAGTCGGCTTTTTTGTGCTTCACAGTGTATTTGAGTGTTTTTTGTCAGTGCCTTCTGCTTCTTCGGTGTGTATGTGTTATTACTTCTTTGGTGTTTTCGTATACGCGTTGAGTTGGTGTTATTTTTGTTTGATGCTGCTTTGGCGAAGCAATTGTTTTGCACGCGAATATCTTTTAAAAACAATTTAATTAAGAAAAGATCCTGGAAATTATAACTATTAGCTTAGTAAACTGTATGACCGCTTTATGTTAATCTTTTAAGGTACAATCTATACAATTTTAACAAAATCGCGGAGCACTCAAAAACACGACATAATTCTTGTACCGGTATTTTCGATATTATATATAATATAATATAATACCATCAAATTAAATATCAATTTTGGTTTATATATAGTACATACTGAATAGTCTTTTTTTTTTATACGACTCTTCCAGTTATTTATTCCAATGGGAGTCATGTATGAAATTTATTTAGTTCATACATACATATATGTACATATATCGGAGTATGGTTCATATTCAACGGCACATCGTGCCCTTCGTTCTCGTTAGCCATTTTCTTTACACGTCGCCAAAGCACAGCAAGTCCCAAGAGTCTTATCGGTTTGTACGCACCCACTGACTGGTCCGAATTTACCCGACCGTCCTCTTTACCCGCCTCTTTACTCCTTATCCTCTTTCATGCTTCCTTCTAGCCACAACAACACTTGGGCCATGCTCATCTGAGACGCTCTCTCGCTCTAGTATCATTCGAATAACATTTTTTGCTTATACCCGTTTTACATAGGGGCGCATCATTGGATTTTCCCGTTAAATGGAACATGCGACAATGATGCCCATAAGAACCCTGTGGATAGAAGAAGACAATCATGCGGGCCGCATGATAAAACATTTTTTTCCGATCCGATAGATGATTTTTGTTTTGGTCGCAACTAAGAGGTTGCATTGACCAGATACTGGTAGTACGAGAGCAGGCTTCCAACTTGCTCAAGGTGTTCACTCTAAGACTTTACAAGCCTTTTCTCCTTTCTTTTCTTTTTGCTGTTTATTTTTTAATTTATTGTTTTTTTTAACAAATATTGTTTTTATATGCTCTATCTTCCTTAAGATTTTTTGTTATTATTACTATTATTATTATTTTTCTTTTTTTTAAATAATTTTTTTTTTTTTAATATTTATTTTTATTTTTTATCTTCTTTCTTTTTTTTCCATTTTATTTTGTAGAAAAAAGGAGAATAGAGAGGATAGAATAGAATAGAAAAGAATAGAGAATAGCATAGAGTAGTAGAAGAGTTCAAAATTTGCTATTTTCCTAAAGCTAAGGTCATAAGAAAACACTTATGAAAGTATTGCTACGTCAAAACTGTTTGAATTTAAGAAAAATTCTAGGTCGTTTTTATTGGCTTTCAATGATTGAATATTTAGCTGAAGCATTTTCATTCCCATTAAAAAATATTAATCCCTTTAGTTATATCGTGAATTGAAAAGTCCTTATTCCCTAGATTTTCTTTTTGTGTTTTTGTAGATTTTTTTTTTAAATTGTACAGTTTCATTGTTCATTGGTGATCCGTTCATCTGCATAAGTATTTTAATTACTCATTCTATCGTTTCATTTTCAACACCCATTTTTGTTGGAAAAATAGGAGTATGGTCACTTGAGTCCTTAGTATAAGGCTCAAGCTCAAAATGTGGTATTTGTTTTGGTATCCTTGGTTTTTCAATTAATCTACTAGCATAACTTTTTTAACACTTCGTTTACTTTGTTGTCCTTGTTTTGGCTTTCATGAAAGCTTTTGTTAAGTTCTGGGTAATTTTTATCGTAATTTGTTAAATTGTTGTAGTTTTGTTGCACTGAATATGTGCTTGAGAATTTCCTACGAGCTATTTTTTTTTATTGTCATTATTTTTGTTATTTCTGTTTCTTTTTGCCATACAGGAAATCTTTCCCTATCTTTACCTGTATGATCCTTTCCATTACACAGGATACATTTTAAGATTTAACACAAACCATCGCATTCCTGCACACCGCACTTATTGCATCTACTAGGCGAGCGACAACTGGCAGATGTGTGTCCTAATCTTCCACAATTGAAGCATTGTTTAACCTTGGGGAAGTAGTGGATAACCCTCATCGAGCATACTCCGAAAATTGATACCTTTTCGGGAATATCCGACCCCTCAAAACCAATTTTAACCGTCAGAGTTGGCACATATTTTATTTCTATTTTGTTTTCACCATCAAAAAATGTTTCTCGTCTACATAATCTTTCAACTGACCTTACCTTTAAGTCCGTAATAATTATACCCGGTACTCGAAGAGTATAAGGGTATATTAGATTTGTGGGGATAACGGTTGTGTGTAACGCCCAGAAGGAAGCGTTTCCGACCCCATAAAGTATATATATTCTTGATCAGCATCAATAGCCGAGTCGATATAGCCATGTCTGTCTGTCCGTCCGTCCGTCCGTCTTCATTAGCGCCTATATCTCAGAGACTGTTAAAGCTAGAGTAACCAAGTTTTGTATCCAGTCTCCTGTGTTATCACACTACTCAAAGTGTATTTCAAAATTTCGCCCCGCCCCCTTCCGCCCCCACAAAGGACGAAAGTCTGTGGCAACACAATTTTGAAAATACGGGAAAACTAAAAACGCAGAATCATAGCGAATGATCATACATATCTATCAGAGTGTTGAACTTTGATCAGATCTAATTATTACTATAGCCACAATGAAGAAAACCATTTCGAAAGTCATCGTTCCCTCTCGCTCTCTCTCACACGCGACCCTGTCTGCTTTGCCTATTCGTCCAAATGAGCGCCTAGATCTCAGACACTATAAGAGCTAGAGTAACCAAACTTTCTATCCAAGCTCCTGTAATATAACTTCAATACAAGTGTATTTCAATTTTGACACGCCCCCTTCCGCCCCCACAAAAGACGAAAAGACCGCGGCTCACAACGTTCCCCCTCGTTTTATTTTTTGTTTCTCAATTTTTAATTTTATTTATCAAAATTTGTTCGAAAACAACGCTTCCAGCAAGTAGATCACGCAGAGAGAAAAACACGCGAAGTGTACTTTTTTGTCTCTTTGTGTACTCCTTCTTTGTGAACTTTTTTGTCTCTTGCATTCCACGAGCTCAAGTACAGTAGAATATCACGATTAACTTACCATTTTGGTCCATTTTGCATGACATGGCATCGGGCAATAATCACAGAGTCCGCACTGTATTGTAACTCTTTTTCGGTGTTTCTTCATATTTCCAAGTTTACGGTTATTTGTCGACTTCGGAAACAAAACGAAGCCAGCTTCATATTTCGGATCTGTTTAGACTGGTCAACGTTCGCTTCCCCCGTAACTAGTCGCTGAAGTAGTACATTGTAGTCGACGTAGACCTGGTCGATGTTCGCTTCCCCCGTTACTAGTTAAGTAGCTAGTTGCGCGGTAACTGAAGCGGAACTAGTTCGAGAAGGGTCAATTGACCCCTTTGGTTCTACAGGGTAAATACACCAGTATATACATACATATGTATTTTAATTATTTATAACCGCAAACACTTATACCTGGCTGCAGCACTGCACTATTGTCCCAATGACCACTTTTGTTGGCCAAAACCAAAAGCACGCTAAATGCGCCGGGTTTTCCGGTCTCGTGGGTGATGCCATCTCAAAAAGGAATGGCCTGCATTACAGCTGTGAGGCATGCCGTCCGGTTGAGAAGGAGATGGCAGCGTTTATGAGGCAGACCCGGAAGGGCTTTAGGGAGCTGACCGTGGGCTTCAAAGAGCAATACGATCGGCTCCTAGCCATGGAGTCTCAGTTTAGTGGTTTCAAACTACTGACTGAGTCTCCTAGGCGCAAAAAGGTCACTCCGCGGGATCTGCATGTGCCAACTGCCCCTCGGCCGGCCGATGCTGACAAGCTGACTCCGACCACTCCAATAGTGCAGCAGTTGATTTCGTTCGCTACTCCGAAGGCAACGACAGCTGCTGGCGATAAAAATTCGGTAGCCGAATTTATCGCGTCGGAGGGCATGCAGCCAAATCTGTAGCTTCCGTGTCCGTAATGTCCGCTAACTCATTAGCTGTCCCCTCAATTCCGACCCAACCAGTCAATATACGTCCCGGACCACCGGGTATTACCATCACAGGTGATAGGCCTGTGGTGCCAAGATTGATCGGGATCCCACCAAAAAGACAAGTTTTTGTCTCACGGCTTGCCCCTGACTCCACAATTGACGGCTTATATTCAAAGCCGCATACAAGCCGTTGATTTCAAGGTGGAAAAGTTCAACTTTTCTTATGCCAGGGAGATAGCTTCTTTTAAAATAAGTGTCTCCCAAACTCATTTTAACACCATCTGTTCTGCCAAATTTTGGCCGGAGCATTTGGTGGTGAAGGAGTTTAAGGCAAAGAAGAAGACTAGGCCCCCAATAACTCTGCCAACTAATCAGACCAGTGCTCCTTTGTCATCTTCCCGCTCTACCTCCACCCGTCCAAAAAACTAACAAACTCTCTTTTAGTGACCTATCAGAATGTTCGAGGCTTGCGTAGTAAGTTCAGCATTCTTTTCCTGGATAGTGTCGCATTTGCATCCAACGTTATTGTGTTTACCGAAACCTGGTTAAAGCCGGACATTCTTAGTTCCGAAGTTTTGGCAGGTCGGTACACAACTTTTAGAAAGGATCGTTCGTCTCGACGTGCAGGAGGGGTTCTGATTGCTGTGGACTCAAACTTCACGTCGGAACTTTTCACAGTCCAGATCCAGCAGGAAATGGAATTTCTGTGTGTAAAACTGATTCTTCCCGCTTTCTCAGTTTTCATAACTTGTTCGTATATTCCACCTTCTTCGGATATCGCAATTTACGAGCAGCATTTGTCCGCCTTAACCGCTATCTCTTCCTCGCTATCTGACAAAGATCACATGATAGTTCTTGGTGACTTCAACTTGCCAGGAATTGTTAGGTCTTCGGCAAATGAGTCTAATAGCCTGGTACCCATGGCACGTCATGACTTTGTTGACGGCTTGATTGACCTGTCTCTGTCTCAAGTTAACCATGTTAAAAATTCCTTGGGTCGATTTCTTGATCTGTGCTTTGTAACGGATCCGACCGTAGCGTTGTTAACTCGAGTCCCCCCGATCTCTATACCTGAAGATGCCTACCATCCTACTTTCGAAGTGTCGCTCGACCTAGGACGAACTGTACTGGATCGGTCGGGTAGACTACCCCAATGTGTCCGCTGCTTCCGTAAAGCCGAGTTTACGAAGCTTAATAACATCATTAGGGATTTTGATTGGTCCGCTTTATATTTGTGCAGTGATGTTACGACAGGCACAAACATTTTCTATGATGCACTGGACTCACTTTTTGTGTCTTGTGTCCCACTTTCCTGTCCGATTAGATCAAGAAAACCCCCTTGGTTTACCAAGGAGCTATCTCATCTAAAAAACTTAAAATCAAGACTTTATAAAAAATTTCAAGAAGTTGGCTCTCCTTCTTCTCTCTCCCATTATGGAATAGTTCGGTCAATTTTTTCAGTTCTTAACGCTCAATGCTATCAGAATTACCTATCTCGATGCAGGATACGTTTTTCTAAGGACCCTAAACAGTTCTACAGCTTCGTAAACAGTAAGCGTAGAACGTGCGCACACCCATCCTCGCTATCCTTCCTTAATACGTCGGCAGATAATGATCAGGCAATTGCCGATCTCTTTGCCCGTTTTTTCCAAACTACCTATTCGCAGGACGTTTACTCCGGTCAGCCGTATCCATACGGTTTACCGAAGTCGAACGGTATTTTCAGTCCTTTGCTAAATGAAAGCTCGTTGCTTCATGATCTACAAACAGTAAAGCCGGTGTTCTCTCCGGGTCCGGACGGAGTTCCCGGCTGTGTACTCAGGTACTGTGCCGAGTCTCTGTGTGGGCCGTTCCTTCAACTATTCAACCTATCCATAAATTCTTCATGCTTTCCCCCGATATGGGAGGAGTCCTTTATAATTCCTCTCCATAAGAAAGGTAGCAAGTCTGACGCAATGAACTATAGAGGTATATCTAAGTTATCCGCTATTCCTAAAGTGTTTGAGAAAATTTTAACTCCGCAGCCGCAGCACCTATGCAGATCACTTATATCTCCATCTCAACATGGATTTATAAGGCGGAGATCAACCACTACTAATTTATTGGAGTTTACCTCCTTTATAATAAAAGGCTTTCAAGGTAACTTGCAGACGGATGTTGTTTACACCGATTTTAGTAAAGCGTTCGACTCTGTAAACCATTCCCTCCTAGCACAAAAGCTCGACCTTCTAGGGTTCCCGCCCAATCTCCTGAGATGGATCTCTAGCTACCTTTGTTTTAGGTCTCAAAAAGTCCTTTTCAAAAACTCCCTGTCCTCACCAATTATGGTGACTTCGGGTGTACCACAGGGCAGCCATCTAGGCCCCTTACTCTTTACACTCTTTATAAATGACCTGCCTTCTGTATTAACATTCTCTCGAGTACTTATGTATGCGGATGATGGTAAGCTCTGTGTCCAGTATAAGGACATTTCTTTTCAATCCAGGTTGCAATCCGATCTCGATAGATTTCAGTCTTGGTGTTGTGCAAATTTATTGAACCTTAATGCTTCAAAATGTAAAGTAATGACTTTTCATCGCTCCAGCGCCTTTCTGGTTCCTTACACCCTTTGTGGTGGTTCTCTTGAGAGAATTACCTGGGTTGATGATCTTGGTGTTCTACTAGATCCCAAGTTAAAGTTTTCAGAACAAATTTCTACCATGGTGAATAAGGCCATGGGCGTGCTTGGGCTTGTAAAGAGGTGGTCAAAGGAATTTGACGACCCCTATATAACAAAGACTCTCTACACCTCTCTGGTTCGTCCGATTTTAGAATACGGCTCTTGTGTATGGTGCCCTCAGTACAACGTACACCAAGACCGTATAGAATCAGTTCAGAAAAACTTTTTACTTTTTGCTCTTCGCGGCCTCAGCTGGGATGCAAGTGTGAGACTGCCGTCTTACTCTAATAGATTGCTCTTAATAAACCTTCCAACCTTAGCTAATCGTAGGAAAATGCTTGGCGTGATTTTTGTGCACAACTTGATCAAGGGTGACGTAGATAGCCCTGACCTGTTGAGTCGCATAAACTTCACGATTCCTATTAGAAGCACTAGACATTATTCACCGTTGTTTCTTCCGCTTTGTAGATCGAATTACTCCTTGCATGAACCGTTTAGGGTCCTATGATCGGATTATAATTTCCTCTACCATATTATATCTACTACTAACTCCCTTCCTAATCTTAAATTACTGATACTCTTATATCTTTCCCGTAATTAGAAATTGCTTAGTTTTTTAGTTAGATTGGTTCTACTTTTCCTCGAACACTAGTCTAAAACCTATCATTCCTGCACGTCCGCGATCGGTTCGGTTAACGAGTCGCGCGTTATTCGGCAGCACCCCTCGGTCGGTTGGGCGGGAGGTGGGATGCGTTCTTGCCTGGGAAGCAAACGTCCCAAAAAAAAAAAATAAAAAAAAAAAAACCCAGAAAAACCCGATCAGATCATTGTCTTATATAGATATGTATATATATATATATACATTGGCTGGCCAAAATCCTCTAGCTGAACCCTCCACGAGGGTGCCGGCTGGGCAATGGGCACTGCATTATCCCGGACAAGGGTAATGCATTGTCGCTTGCTCCGTCCGAGGCAATGCAGTGTCTAGCTAAGGCAATGGCCCTGCGTCTTCTCGACCTCGAGTCGGGGGAGCGGGGTCAGGGCCATGGCTAGAGGTGCCTGGCGGGTAGGCCTAAAACGCTAGCGGGTGGTTCCCCCGAAAAACATTATCCACGTATGGACCTTCGGGCCAAGTATGGAGCGGAAAGAGGAAGAAACACGCGTTGGGATGTCAACCCAAACGTCGGTGGGAAGCGTGGCTGCTACCACCGGCGGGCACGGGGAGGAGCAATCCTCTCTGCGTGTCGCCAGTGGCCACACCTCGGACGTGACGGGAGCAGGTCACTACAGTTGCAATACTACTGCCACAACCCTCCGCTGTAGGATGAGCCGCGCAGGTGCCGTTGTCGAGGCAGAATCGGACCTGGAGAGCGTGCTGTCCATCAGCAAAACAGAAGAGGACAGCCTTCTTCGCTCGCCTGAACCAAGGCATACTAAACAAGGTAGCCGCATAGAGAGCAGCAAAGAAGGTATTCTTAAGTGTCAAAATGACAGAAGAGAGAGAAAGAGAGAGAGACTCTCACAAATGCGTTGTACTGTTCACAACAGACTGAGTCGAAAGAAGCAAAACAAGAGAGCGAGCGAGCCAATAATGCTACCTTGTTTAGTATGCCTTGGCCTGAAACAGGTACCAGCTCCCTGCGCAGGGAAGGGCCGAAGCGTTCGAGGGAGGGGATGAAGGCCAAAGCCCAATACAAGGCGGCCCTCAAGATAGTAGGCAGGCTCAGAGGCAAGGCGGATATTTCCCAGGAGGAGAAATCCAAGCTAGCTTGGGCCGAGCTGAAGTTAGAGGAGGGCCGTAAGTACTACGCGCAGGTGCCACAGATGAAGGCATCGACGAGCCAGCACGCCAACAAGGTGGAAGAGTTGCTGGCTACCAAAAGGCAGCGCTCGACCGACAGTGCCGTCACTCCGGCGAGCAAGCGGTAGCGTGGACCCAAAAGAGCGGAACCTCCACCTAAACCGGCAAAGCAGGGGTCAGGCGAGAAGATCAGCGATGTGTCCAAGAGACACCTGATTGTAGCACTCATCGACAGACGTGTTGAGAATGGGAGGATAACAGCGGCGCAGTGGAAAATGGTCCACGCGCGGCTGGTAGACTCCCTGTTTACAAGGATGGATGAGAACCCAACAGCTCCCATGCCCACCTTCGATGGTGCTGGGTGGCTGAATGGGGTCAAAATCCTGAAATGTAAGGACGACCCGACGCTGAAGTGGCTGACGCAAACGGTCTGCCAACTGGAAGCGATGTGGGGGGGGGCCAAGCTGGAGGTGGTGGACAGGGAGCTAATCCCGTCCATACCAAAGGCGAAGGTGCTCTTCCCCATCGCAATCCAAGGGGACCGTGCGCTGAAGCTCCTTCAGCGACAAAACCCTGAGATAACGACCGCTGACTGGAAGGTATTGCATGCTGGTAGCCCATTACCCAACGAGGGGGGCCAGCATGTGATCCTCCAGATCAACAAAGCAGCGGAGGATCAACTTTACCCCAAGTACGGGAAAATGGCGTGGGGTATGGGGAGCGTTTACCTGCGCCTCAAAAAGCGTCACTCCAGCGATAAGGACGCACACACCCTGCAGGCAGGCGAAGTGGAGAAGGACCTTGGTCTGGATACCATCGTAGAGGCCGCCCAGGGTATGGCGTTGGACGACACGCTCGAAGAAGAGGACGGTGACCTGACCTCAACGCGTCGTATGCAGGGGAGCCAGCTGCTCATGAAACTGAGTGTGCTGCAGCTCAACTTGCATAAGAGCAAGACAGCATCAGCGGAGCTCCACACTGCCATGAAGCAAGGGCCCGCTGACATAGCTTTGGTCCAGGAGCCCTGGATTGCATCAGGCAATTCGGTGGCCGGGCTAAAGCTCTCAAATCACAACACACTATACTCAACACCGGTAAGCCGGAATAGAACTGCCGTACTAGTACGGAAAGGAATCCACGCTTACCTTATGTCTCATTACAGCACAGACGACCTGACAGTAGTTATGCTGGAAAGTGAGGAGAAGCGCCTTCTGGTAGCCTCCTGCTACATGGCGCACGACAGGTCCGCACCGCCAGAAGAACTAAGGAGTCTGGTGGAAGGAGCCGACTCCAAAGACTACCAACTGATCGTTGGCACAGATGCTAATGCCCACCATAGTGTGTGGGGAAGCCCTGATATTAACGACCGAGGTGAGTCACTCCTAGACTTTATACTAACAAATAACATAGATGTAGCAAACGTGGGGGAGGAATACACCTACGTGGGTCCCACCTCGTCAAACGTGCTAGATCTAACTCTCGCAACGGGAAAGAGTACCAACATATCTAGATGGAAGGTCCTCGAAAGAGGACCTTCCTTCTCAGACCACAGGTACATTCAATTCAAGTGCGAATTTGAATAGTGATAGTCTATAGAAACCCCCGGAACACAAACTGGGAGAAGTTTAGAAAGACAGTCACCTCGAAACTCGCGAGCCCGGGCTCAGTGAAATCCGCGGAGGATATAGAGAAGTCCTTAGAGACCCTATCTACGGAACTGCTAGAGGCATACCACACAGCATGCCCACCATCTAGAACAAGGACGAAGTCCAAACCACTCTGGTGGAATCGAGACCTCTCTCTGCAAAGAAACAACCTCATGGAATTTTTCAAGCTCGCTAAACTAGCGAACGACGAGAACATCAATGAGGAATACAAGACCCTATTAAGGGAATACAAGAAGGAGATACGTAAGGCACGGCGTAGCTCATGGAGAAACTTCTGCTCCAGCATTGAGAAAGTGTCTGAAACGGCTAGGCTGAGGAAGCTGCTGTCAAAGCAACCCACAGTACAAAGCCAACTCAAACTAGACAACGGACAGTGGTCGGAGGGCAGCAAAGAAGCCCTAACGGCACTAATGGAGGCCCACTTCCCAGGATGCACCGAGGTCACCGATGCCGAAACGCATCAGGACCTAGCAACTGAGGAACAAACACCCCCAACAGATCTGATAACCCCAAAGAAAATCCAATGGACGGAATATTCCCAGCCATGCTGCAAGTGACCAAAGAGGTGATCACCCCATGGCTTCTCGCGATATACGCAGCCTGCCTATGTACAGGCTATATCCCGATCCAATGGAGAACCTCTAGAGTTGTCTTCCTCCCAAAAGCAGGAAAGTGCAGCCATGTGAGTTCCAAGGATTACAGACCGATAAGCCTAACCTCTTTCTTACTGAAAACATTAGAAAAGCTGCTGGATCTACATATTAGAACCAAAGTAAGCGGACTAATGTCAACCAACCAGAACGCCTACACCAAGGGAAAATCGGTGGAAACAGTACTTCACTCGCTAGTAGCTACCGTCGACACTCAACACTAAGAAATATGCATTTGGAGTATTCGTAGACATATCCGGAGCATTCAACAACGTCGCTACAGAGGCAATAATGGACTGCCTAGAAGCTACCAGCACCCACCCGTCAATCAACCTCTGGATAAAGAACCTTCTAGGTTGTAGACGGGTGCAATCAGAGTGGGGCACCGCCTCCATGGTCAGAGGTGCACACAGGGGCACACCCCAGGGTGGAGTCCTGTCACCCCTGCTATGGAACCTGGTGGTCGACAACCTCATCAAGAGATTCGAAAGGAAAGCACCAAAAATAACAGCTTATGCAGATGACATAAGCGTACTTATCACGGGTGTATATCCATCGACTCTCAGCTCCATAATGGAACGAACATTTAGGGAGATATGTGAGTGGGCAGATGGAGTAGGACTCAGTATCAACGCGGATAAGACGGACCTCATCCTCTTCACCAAGAGATACAAGGTACCAACATGGGTCCCCCCTAAAGTCAACCAAACAAGGCTAACCCCTAAAGCACAGGTCAAATACCTCGGCACAGTACTGGACAGTAAGCTGGCATGGAGACCCAATGTAGTAGAGCGGGTGAAAAAGGCCACCAATGCACTATATGCATCCAAGAAGATGCTTAGTAGCACATGGGGCCTGTCGCCCGCTCTGATGCACTGGATCTACATCTCGGTAGTGCGACCAACTCTGCTGTATGGAGTCCTAGTGTGGTGGAAAGCCACTGAAAAGAAGACGTACCACAAGCTAATGGAACGAACCCAGCGGCAGGCTTTGCTCTGTATAACGGGAGCGCTGAGGTCAACGCCAACCAAAGCACTCGAAACAATACTCGGAATCGACCCCCTCGACATCTACGCTAGGCTGACTGCAAGCAAGGCGGCACAGCGCTTGATTGCGTCGGGGAACATGTCTCCTCAAAGATTCGGGCATAGTTCAATTGGAATGGACATGATCAGTTCAACCGACTACATGATCCCCCAAACGTGCCTTGAAGTAAAAACAAACCTCCTCATGGGACCCGAAGACTGGAAAGCGGGACGGGACCAGACTCAACACCTCAACATATACACCGACGGCTCCAAGATGAATGAAGGAGTAGGAGCAGGCCTATACTGTACAAACCCTGAAATAAGGGCGTCGTATAAGTTACCCGACCGATGCAGCATATTCCAGGCGGAAGTCTTCGCCATCAAGAAGGCAGCAGAGGTCGCTCAGCTCACAGAGCGACCACACAATACGGTTAACATATTCGTTGACAGCCAAGCAGCGATAAAATCCATGCAGTCGTCCGCGGTCAGTTCTAGAAGTGTCCTGGCAAGCAGGGAAGCACTAGAATCACTAAGCACGACTAAGTCAGTGCAGATCTATTGGGTTCCCAGTCACCAGGGCATCGAAGAAAAGGAAGAGGCGGACGTTCTGGCTAAGGAAGGCGTCGGGCTGGCAAACGATATGACAGAAAGCGTGCCGGTCTCCCTAAGGACGCTACAAAGCGACCTGGAGAAGCAGGCCAAAATGAGGACAGATAGCAGGTGGAAGAACACCACCACCTGCAGAATCTCGAAAATCATGTGCAAGAAACGCAATGATAATCTCAGCCACTATCTGCTGCATCTTCCACGGAAGGATTGCAGACTGTTAGTGGGCATACTAACAGGCCACTGCCTGGCTGCGTCGCATGCAACCAGGCTGAACATCACTAACAGTGACATCTGCAGGAAATGCAATGAGCCCGGGGCTGTCGAAACCCTGGAGCATCTCATCTGCCGGTGCCCGGCTCTCTTAAGGGCAAGGAGAATGTACCTGGGCGCACCGATGCTGGCATCACTGGAGGATGCCTCCAAGAGGTCGCCAGGGAAACTGCTTGCGTTTGCTAAAAACACCTCGATTCTGGGGGACTTCGGAACCTCAGAAGCACCCTCGTAAGGTCCATACAAAGATCCGGATTACTAAGGGCCTTTTTGGCCTATGAGAGGCCCCGTTGAGGGCCGTCCGGGATAACCTAACCTAACCTATATATACATTAAATTTATTAAGTTCCATTTTGAGTATTAATTAACAAAATATAGGAATTTTGTCAAGCTGAAGGCCTTTGCAGCCAGCGCTTTAGATACTAAGTTAGTGTTAATTTAAATTATAGCTAACTATTATAAATAAATAGGAATTTTGTAAAATTTAAATTCAAAAAACGAGGGGGAACGTTGTGAGCCGCGGCAAAGGCCGCGGCTCTACCTTACACCCGGTACTCAGTCAGTACCGGGTGTACATACATATATGAGCTTACGATTTAAATTTTGGCCAAAAAATAATATTTCAAAAATTGAAGTCTAACCATTTTAGGAATATTTATACATGTTTCCAATTTTGTTTGCATATGATTTGTATACTGCTTCTACATTTCTACATGTATAACTACATATTTGAGACGTAAAAGTGTTTGCGACAAAGAGAGAGGGAATGAGTCAGCGCTTGGCAGGCGTTGCGTAGCCACTGAAATTTAATTTGTTTCTTCTGGCCATAATATTGTTCTGACCAGATCCATATCTGGTAGATATGGTAATTTTCCATGATTCTGCGTTTTTGGTTTTCATTTATCTTAAAAATTGTGGATTCCACAGATTTTCGTTCTTTGTGGGGGCGGAAAGGGGCGTGGCAAAATTTTGATATACATTTGGAGTAGTAGATCACAGAGGAGACTGGATACAAAACTTAGTTGCTCTAGCTTAAATGGTCTCTGAGATATAGGCGCAAATGAAGACGGACAGACGGACAGACGGACGGACAGACAGACATGGCTATATCGACTCGGCTATTGATGCTGATCAAGAATATATATACTTTATGGGGTCGGAAACGCTTCCTTCTGGGCGTTACACACAACCGTTATCCCCACAAATCTAATATACCCTTAAACTCTTTGAGTACCGGGTATAATAACAAAATAACAATTTATTGGTTTCTTTCCTTGATTCATTTGATTCTTATATGTACTAAAGATATGTATATAAGTAGGTATATTAAATTTTAGTAAAAATAATGAGTATCAATTCATGGCTTTAACAGTTCATTTGTTTTTTTCGACTTGTTGTTTTTTTTTTTCTTTTATACATACATATATCATTAAACGAGGGGGAACGTTGTGAGCCGCGGCAAAGGCCGCGGCTCTACCTTATACCCGGTACTCAGTCGTATACACATATGTACATACATATGTATATGAGCTTGCGATTTATGCAATTTATTATATGTTCGCAAAAGGGACAAATTACATTTTGGGCAAAAAATAATATTTCAAAAAATGAAGTCAAATCATTTTTGGAATATTATACATGTTTTCAATTTTGTTTGCATATGCTTTTTACATCTGCTTCTAAATTTCTACATGACATGTATAACTACATATTTGAGACGTACAAGTGTTTGCGACAGAGAGAGAGGGAATGAGTCAGCGCTTGGCAGGAGCTGCGTAGCCACTGAAATTTAATTTGTTTCTTCTGGCCATAATATTGATTTGACCTGATCCATATTCGGCAATCTGGTAGATATGGTAATTTTCCATGATTCTGCGTTTTTGGTTTTCATTTATCTTAAAAATTGTGGATTCCACAGATTTTCGTCTATTGTGGGGGCGGAAAGGGGCGTGGCAAAATTTTGAAATACACTTGTGCTGGTTCGATATCACAGGAGCTTGGATAGAAAGTTTGGTTGCTCTAGCTCTTATAGTCTCTGAGATCTAGGCGCTCATTTAAACGAATAAGCAAAGCAGATGGGGTCGCGTGTGAGAGAGAGCGAGAGGGAATGATGACTTTCGAAATGGTTTTCTTCATTGTAGCTATAATAATAATCCGATCTGATCCAGATTCAACACTCTGATAGAAATGGTCATTCTCTATGATTCTGCGTATTTAGTTTTCTTGTATCTTTAAAATTGTGCATGCCACAGACTTTCGTCCTTTGTGGGGGCGGAAGGGGGCAGGGCGAAATTTTGAAATACATTTGGAGTAGTGTGATCACAGAGGAGACTGGATACAAAACTTGGTTGCTCTAGCTTAAATGGTCTCTGAGATATAGGCGCAAATGAAGACGGACAGACGGACAGACGGACGGACGGACAGACGGACGGACGGACGGACAGACAGACATGGCTATATCGACTCGGCTATTGATGCTGATCAAGAATATATATACTTTATGGGGTCGGAAACGCTTCCTTCTGGGCGTTACACACAACCGTTATCCCCACAAATCTAATATACCCTTAAACTCTTTGAGTACCGGGTATAAAAAATTTATTTTCTTGGAGTAGTCCCAGCATCTCTCGTAGCTCTGCAAATCTTCCAGCGGGCAGCGGTTTAGTAAATATGTCGGCCAGTTGATTCTCTGTGGATATACATATACTCAATACATATTTCATTATTCTCTACTTGTTCTCTAGAGAAATGATCTTTAATGTCGATATGTTTGGCTCTTTTGTGACTTGAAGGGTTGTTTGCTATACTTATACAGCCTTGGTTGTCTTCGTTAATTTTAGTAGGCTTATCAAGTTTTATATTTACACTTCTAAGGAGAGATTTTATCCATAAGGCTTCTCGTACAGCCTCAAATAGTGCCATATACTCAGCTTCAGTTGAATTCTACTGCTAATGCTACTGAATTCTGTATTTTCGTATTCCAACAGATTAAATTGGAATCAAACATTTTGAATAAATAGCCCGTTGTACTTTTCCTGTCAATCTCATTACCACCCCAATCAGAATCTACATAGCCAACTAATATATCATCAAATGAGATATTCTTTTTAAAAATTAGTTTCATTTCAATAGTTCCCTTTAAATATCTCATGAGCCTTTTTAAACATTGCCATAACTCGGCATTATTCTTGCTACTATATCTACTTAAGATATTTACGGCAGTGGCTAAATCTGGACACGTACAAGGCATTAAATACATTAAACATCCAAGAAGATTACGACAAGGGGCATTGCAATCCTCATCTGAGTTTAGTAGGTCATTATTTAGTTTGTTTGGTAAGGTAGTGCTAACCGAATTAAAACTATCCATGTTAAATTTGTTTAAGATTCTTTTTATATACGCAACTTGACTCAAATATATTTGATCTTGATTCATCTCAATTCTGATGCCAATGAAATGCCGTATCTCATTTAAATCAGTCATTCTGAATCTTTCACTCAAATATGTTTTGAATTCATTCATTCTTTCCATATATTCTGTAGCTTTTACTACATCATCGACATATAACAATACATATATATTTTCTTTTATGTCACCTCTGTCGAGGATATATATGCAGTGATCTACTGGGGAGTTTGAAAAATTATGTTCTTTCAGTGCTTGCTCGAACACTTGAAACCAGCATCTAGCTGCTTGTTTAAGCCCGTAAATTGCCTTGTTTAATTTACAGACATTTTCAGTATTACATGGTACTCCTTGAGGAGGTTGCATATATATCTCCTCATTTAAATTACCATTAAGGAAAACTGTTTTAACATCTATCTGGTGAACTTTTAAATTATATTGAACAGCTATATCTAATATGAATCTAAAACTTGCAATTCTAGCAACAGGGGCAAATGTCTCATCATAGTCAACTTGGTACTTTTGAGTAAATCCTCTAGCCACTAATCTAGCTTTGTATTTTTTTTCAACCTCATCGTAAAATAGTCGAGGCTTCGCCAAACACCTTTCGCTTTGTAAGGGAGCTAAGATGTAGTCCCTTACAACAAAAAGGCAGGACAGGAGACGGCGGACGACGGACATCGGAAAGGTATACACCAATTGCAGAATGAAGCGACTGCAATGTTAACTATTTTTAAGAAGGAAGTATTATTGAAGTTTTAGGATAAGGTAGATAGTAATTCGACCATAATTATACGGCCTGGAGCAAATTTCCATAGGGTGTCATTGTAAGGAGAGGGGGGGCCAGCAACACCGAGTGTCACAGCAACCAGGTCGCAGTCACGGATCTATGAGCGCGAGGAGGGAGTGCCGAGCGACGAGAGCACGGAGCGAACGACGGAAAACGAATCTATGAGCGCGAGGAGGGAGTGCCGAGCGACGAGAGCATGGAGCGAGCGATGGAGGACGGATCTATGAGCGCGAGGAGAGAGTGCCGAGCGACGAGAGCATAGAACGAGCGGGGGAGCGCGAGGAGAGAGGATCAAGCAAGGAGAACATGGAACGAGCGGTGGAGCACGGAGGAATGAGCGCGAGGAGAGAGGATCAAGCGAGGAGAACATGGAACGAGCGGTGGAGCACGGAGGAATGAGCGAAGGGAGAGAGGCTTGAGGAGAGAGCAAAAGGAAGGAAAGAGAAAAAAGAAGATCGCGGGACGTAAGGCAAAAGTGTCGCGCACGCGGGAGCCGGGATTTTACAGGGGAGATTGAAAAGTGCGGAAGAAAGAAAAAACATCGAGAAGGCGAATAAACGGTGACAGACCAGGAAGGACGGTGACCAAGATGACTGGAGGATCAAAGCGAGGGAAAAACGGAGAGAATGGGGGTAAGCTGGCCTCCTCAAAAGAAAGAGAAGGAAAAAGGGCGAGTTTTAGCGGTGCCTAGGTAGGGAAGATAGGGCCAGAGTTTAATGAACCTAATAAATGCGATACATATATACTATTTTTTTTTGTTGATTTGGGCGAAAGCTCCCTTTGCTACATACTCCTCTTCTCTCTCTAATAGCCCCCCTCTTGAAGGTGAAAGGAATACCACGGTGCTTTTCCGCGTGTCCGCTGGGATTCCGTGGATTCTTTCCATCTCACCCCCCCCCTTCCCCCGTGGCGGAAGGGCCATTGCACTTTCCGCGTGTCCGCTGGGTGTCAGTGTGTCCTCTCGACCCTCTCAATCTCCCCTCTTTTCCTTTGTGTACGATCATCTGCTTGACTTATTTTCGTTTTCTTTGCTTTGAGTACCCCTTGCTCCACTAACGGTGACGAGAACATGTCCTATCCGCCGATGTCGTCATCTAGCGCCCACCCGTGCGTGGACGCCCGCCCTTCCTCTAGCTATCTCTTTGTTTATGGCTGCTACGCCGGCTAACGAACCCCCGGTGATCAGTCTGATCCGGTGGGTCCGCTATTTCGCCCCCAGGTTTGCAGTCACCGTGAGAATATAAATTTTTTGTGAGACCCTGGACGGACTGAGAATTACACCTCGGCCGGAACTACCTTACAGATGGCGCCCGAGCAGGGACTGTCTAGATTTGGGGATCGAAGTAGCCGTCGGGGTCACAATGGCGTAGGATAGAAGAAACAATAGAGGAGTTTGACACCAGTAGGAGGTATAACGGGACCACACCGAGCAAAAGGATTAGGGGCGCCACGTAGGCTCGCCCCAAAGTCGGCCTGGCGGTGTCAGCGACGGACTGTCAACGTGACGGCGAACGAGCCCGGCGACCGCAGCGTAGGAAGAGAGTGAGGGAGAGGACACGAGAGCAGCTTTAGTCGGGGGCAGGAGAAAAGCTCCGCTGCCCGAGAAACGCCGCGGTTTGGCTATATAAGACGTACCCCAAGCCTAGGAGAGAATTCAAGTTCGAGACCGCGAGCAAGCAAGACCAACCTGAGCAGCAAATAAAATCCTTCCGTAGGATCAGAACAGTATCAAAGATCCTTCCGCAGGATCAGAACAGTGTAAAAGATCCTTCCGCAGGATTCATCAACGATCAAAGATCCTTCCGCAGGATCAGAACAGTGTAAAAGATCCTTCCGCAGGATTCATCAACGATCAATATCCTTCCGCAGGATCAGAACAGTGTAAAAGATCCTTCCGCAGGATTCATCAACGATCAAGATCCTTCCGCAGGATCTGAGCCGTGTAAAAGATCCTTCCGCAGGATTCATCAACGATCAAGATCCTTCCGCAGGATCAGAGCCGTGTAAAAGATCCTTCCGCAGGATTCATCAACGATCAAGATCCTTCCGCAGGATCAGAGCCGTGTAAAAGATCCTTCCGCAGGATTCACCAACGTTCAGGATCCTTCCGCAGGATCTGAGCCGCGACTAAAAATCCTTCCGTAGGATTCGCGCAGGATCAGAACCGTATCAAAGATCCTTCCGCAGGATCCGAGCCGTGTAAAAGATCCTTCTGCACGGTTCATTCGATCTAAAAAAAAAAAAAACGGTCGCCTCGTACCGGCAAAACGTGCCTAAGATCCTTCCGTAGGCCTAGTTTACCCCGTTAGCTTGAGTCCACCAACCGTTGCTAGGTCTTCCAGCCTCCGCGGCCAGTGCCCGAGGTCCACCGGTAACGTCCCCTAAAAGTCCTTTCGGCAATAAAAGGGCGGATTCTCGAACAGTTTAGTCGCGCAGAGTCAAGCTGAGCAATGAGTATTCGATGGATAGCGTCGCGTAGGAAGGATGAGCTGCAGAGTCTGGCGAAGGAGTTCGGACTCGAGGAGACCGGAACAGTGGAGGAACTACGAAGCCGGATCACCGCCTTGATCGTACGTAGTGGACACTCCGAGGTTGTGCAAGCGAGGCTGGATGAACTGAATGCACATTTCGGTAACATTCCCAGCCCAAGGGACCACAGGAGTCCAGCCACCTCGCCCGGGCCGGAAAGTCGGTCGAGAAGGGAAGACGACAATGACGAGCGGAAACTCCAGTTGACCGTGCCTGAACTGGCGAGCATTGCCAGGGGACTAGAGCCCAACGCCAACGGTCACCGAGGATCTACGGCCGGGCAGTCGGTTAGCGAGGACGACCGCCAGCATAATCCTTCCAAAGGACCTCGCCGACTAATGATGCCGGAGTTGCCAAGTACCAGCAGAGGAGCTGACGCCAACCGTCAAGCGATTGCAACCGAGGCATTAACGTTCGACGACAACAAACAATACAGCACACCGTCAGGATCTCTCACCGTGTCCATACCCGAGCCACGCAACGTGATCAAAGAATCAGGAGTCAGCATTGCCGGACACCACACCACCACTGTCGAACCTTCGTCCAGCAGCGAGACCCACCCATACAGTGTCCCCCGACTGACCATATCGCATAGGGGAGAACTATCCTATTCAGTGTTGACCGACAAATTGCGCATATGGGGACTGACGTTTGACCTCCCAGTTGCAAACCAAATCGTGGACGAAGTTCAGAAGTGAATTTTTCGATTTTTTTTTTGCCTGCTCGGTACTTTCAACGATTGGAAGATACGATCCGAAACCGTTACCAGCAAACAGGAGAGGCGTTCAGGGATTATTTGATAGTCTTACGATTGATGATGCAGAGGGCCCGGTACACCGCCGAAATGGAGTTAGAATGGGTATACGAAAACCTCCTGCCGGAATATCAATTATTCACCCGGCGACACGAGTTCGACTCCTTGGAGACCCTCACGCGTTTAGTGACAGCATACGAGACAGCCAGGGACCGGGCTGCACATAGGGCCTTGGGTTCCCTCGTAGCCTCAGGCCGGGCTCGAACACCATGCCCAGATAGTCAGGCCAGACAATCTGCCTATCGTAGCTACGCCACTGAAGAAACCCAGATGACCAGGAACGCTGAGGTGGCTAATAGAGTCATGACCGAAGATGACAACCGCCCACTGGACGTGCGTCGGGCGTGCAGGAACTGTGGGGAAGAAGGCCACTTTAGCAACACCTGCCGCAATCGGCAGTTGCTGTTCTGCTGGGAGTGTGGTCGTCGCGGGGTTCGCAACCTAAACTGTTGTAGACGATCCGGGTCGGGAAACGGATCAGGTCTCCAGTCAGCAGGGACACGGATGGAGATGCAGCCACAGAGATCCCAGGAGTAAAGCACCCGCTAAGTTTGGAGCGCGGTAGGATCGCGGCATTGGTGACCATCGAGGGTGAAGCACTGTCGGCTACTCTCGACACTGGAGCAACGCGATCCTTTATCAGCCAGCGGGTAGCGCAGGAGTTGCAGACGGAGAATAACAAGCGGGCCGTACATACCCGGATCAGCCTGGCCGATGGAACAAAGAAGGAGGCAACGCACGCGATAATAACTAAGGTACGACTCGATCAATCCGAAACAGAGGTGTCCTTGTTGATACTACCAACCATCCTCGATGACATCATATTGGGCCTGGATTTCTTGTGCGGCATCCAAGCCAGGATCGAATGCGACCGTGGAGGAAGAAAAGGCGACGCCGCCGCACGCTAACATGGACGGTTCGCTAACCCACAAATCTACGACGAGCAGTAGCAGGACACGTGAGGCCTTCGTGAAGACGGCGGGGACACCACCGGATACGACCAAGGCCGAACCATTGGACCGTAAGTCCCCCCACGGACACTCTGACGAGATTGCGCCACCGAGCGCACAAGGTCAGGGAACCATTGTACAAAACGAGGAGGATCAACCGTCCGAGTTAACCGCTCTCGGAGAATCCGGACAGAGCGGAAGGGACCGCTCGCTCGCGTATATGCCTACGGATTACCGCCTCGAGCCCAAAGACGACGCTCAACAAGCTCGCCTAAGAAATCCCTTCCGGGTAATACGTGGGGGAAACGACGTGAACCTGGCCATCATCGCAGACGTCACATCGGACGAAGTCTCTCCTCGGACGCTTCCTAATCCCGAACGACCTCCCACACCCTGGGCAGCGGAGTTCCTGGAGCAGGAGCTAGCGAAGGGCTGAAGGGAATTTCGGATATCGCTCAGCACACCATCACCATGCGAGACGACAAGCCGGTAAATCAGAGGTATTACCCCAAAAACCCGGCGATGCAGAAGATCATCGACGCCCAGGTGGACGAGCTCTTAAGAGCAGGGCAAATCGAGCCCTCAAAGAGCCCTAACAGCGCACCCATCGTACTGGTAGGGAAAAAGACAGGCGATTTGAGGATGTGTGTTGATTTCCGTCAACTTAATGCCCGATCGGTTCCGGACGCCTATCCGCTGCCGAGAATCAACCATATCCTGGAGAGGCTCCGCAACGCTCGTTATATCTCGACATTGGATCTCAAAAATGGCTATTGGCAGATCCCCATGGCTAAAGATAGCCGGGAGTACACGGCGTTCACGGTTCCCGGCAGAGGACTCTACCAATGGATGGTGATGCCGTTCGGACTCCACTCGGCGTCTGCGACCTTTCAGCGAGCGTTAGACAGTGTCATAAGGCCCAACCATGGAACCCTACGCCTTTGCCTACCTAGATGACATCATCGTCATTGGAGCGACTCTAGAAGAGCACGTAGAGAGTCTGAGAGAGGTGTTCCGCCGGCTGCGGGAAGCAAAGCTTCGACTGAACAGAAACAAATGTAGTTTTTTTTCAGAAGAGCATCGTGTACCTCGGGCACGTAATCAGCGAGCAGGGGATTCACAACGACCCGGACAAAGTAGCGGGGGTACAAAGACTGGAGCCACCAAGGACACTGAAGGAGCTGAGTCGTTGTCTGGGGATGGCCTCATGGTATAGACGATTTGTCCCGAACTTCGCGATGGTGGTTCAACCAATGACGAGCCTCCTGAAGAAAGCGAAGAAGTGGACCTGGACTGAAGTTGTTCTTCTTTGTCTGCCTTTGAAGACCTCAAGGAAAAGCTGACGAAAGCTCCGATCTTAGCATGCCCAGACTTTACCGAGAAGTTCACGTTACAGACGGATGCCAGTGCCTATGTCCTAGGGGCAGTGTTAACCCAACAAATTCAAGGGGAGGAAAGGGTTATCGCTTACGCGAGCCGGCGTCTCCTCAAGGCTGAAGAGAACTACTCGGCTACAGAAAAAGAATGTCTCGCCATCGTCTGGGCGATCCGGAAGCTGCGCTGTTACCTGGAAGGCTACCACTTCGACGTTATTACGGATCATCTGGCGTTAAAATGGCTCAATTCCATCGATAATCCGACCGGTCGAATTGCGCGCTAGGCCTTGGAGCTCCAACAGTACCGATTCGACATACACTATCGTCGAGGAAGTCAAAACGTCGTGGCGGATACCCTTTCGCGCCAACCTATCGAGACGTTACAACGAACGCAAGAAGATCCCCCCAAGCGCACCTGGTTGAGTCGACTGGACAAACGGATCCAGGATCAGCCCGATAAATGCTCGGAATTCATCGTCGAGAACGGGCAGATCTATCGACAACTTGGGAATCGTCCAGCCGAAGAGGACCCTCTGCAGTGGAAGCTATGCGTCGATAACGATCAGCGGCGACGCGTGCTACAGGAATGCCACGACCACCCGACCGCGGGACACTTAGAGATCCGCAAGACGGCGACGCTGGTGGCGCAGCGATATTACTGGCCCTGACTCTACTTCCAAGAGGGCCACTTGTGGTAGCGCGCTGCCACAACGTCCTCGCCTCAAAAGGGGCACATATCACATAGTAGGGCTACGCATGGTGAAATTACTAATAAGGTGGTGTATTCACCACACGTGCTCTCATTCGGGGACCTTATTTTTGTCAGTCGTTTGTCAAACGTTGTCGAGAGAGGTAGTGTAGCGGACGATTTTTTTCATTTTCTTCTTCTTCATTGTTTACAAAATGAAAAAAAAATATTCGGTAAATGTTAAGTACGTGGAAAACCTCTCCAAAACTCACGAAATTTTTTTCCTGGATAGACCCCGATATATCATGAATTTAGGTAAAAAAATGTCGTGGCGGTCGCTTCTAGTTTTTTTGTTTTTAATGTTTAAAGTTTAACTTTTTTCAAGCCAAAAATGGCTTGCGCCGGTCACTTGCTGTGAATTTAACTATGAATTAAAATATTATAATTTGCTTTGAATTATTTCGTTTTATTTATTAACGGAATTATTTTCATTTCCGTCAGCTGAAAAAAGAAGAGTGCAGAACGTATAACGCTTGCTATCTCTTTCTAACGATTTTCTCTCTGAGAGCCGAGAGAGCGAGGTGAAAAATTTAACGTCCTCACCACAGCTGAGTACATCACCTTATTAGTAATTTCACCATGGGGCTACGTAGCGATCCCCTTCTGGGATTAGTTAAGGTACAAGCTGTCATAGTTAGTTGCACCGCTCAGGCAGGAAGGGTCATGAAGTATAGAACTTAGGTGAGGATTAACCATCAAAGATCCTATCTCAACAGGCGTACGTCCCATCCTGAAGAGGAGGCACCTCGACGGTGACCGCTCCACCGAGGCAGAAGATCTCATCCCGGACGATCAACCGAGCACCTCCAGGGCCTATGCTCAAGAGGAGATCCTCCGACGGATGGACCAGGATGAGGCCCCCTTGATGCCGTGTAACCCGGGCATGTTCCGTAGTGGTTGGAAAGAGTGTCCGACCCCGAAGCATCACGACCCCGAGGAAGAAGCAGATGTCCCTCCTGACGGACGATTTGCGCAAGGAGGGGTCCGGGCGCCGCTGAATCACGACGTAGCCACTCTGAACCGTCACCTATTCCTGGAGCGCTGTGAGTATCGATGGGCCGCTCCAAGTCCGGCGGCGACAGCCCCAACTCAGGGCGGGCCACCTCGGAGCAGGACCAGGGTGTTCTCACCAACACGCCCACTTTCAGGGCGAGGAGGGGATAACACGTCTCCCCCACCTGCTTACGGATCCTGGTTGGCACCTGGAGAACCATGGCCAAATGCAGCACGTTTTCAAACCCCAAACGCCCGTCCCATCGAGATCGATCGACCAGACTCCGTTAGTGGCCGTCAACCTTTGGCCTGTCCGGGGTACCGACAGACCACGGGAACCGCATCCAGCAGTTCACCAAGCCAGTGGCAGAAACAAGACATCATTTCGAAAGCATGGACCACCGTCCCCGACCCCCGTCCTACGTTTCACTGATGGATCCCGAGGGTCAGGCCAATTGGAACCGAGAAGGGTCAATATCACCAATAGGGTTCCCTGATCACTGGGGACCTCCCCCTCGGCGGTATAGTGACGCCAGCATAGTGTGGAGCCGTACGCTTTCGCCGGAATGCGTCGTAATCAGCGATGACGAGGAACAGACCGCTTACGACTTAGAAGGACAAGCTTCCCCCAGTACTGAGGGACGGACTTCTTCCGGCTCAGGGTCCCCGATAATGGTGTCGGACGACTCAAATTTGTCTCTTCCCATAGGAGATGCGGAGATGGACGAGCTGCTGAATATATTTATCCAGCATTCGGGTTTAGCAGACCTCCAAAATGGAGCCGCTTGGACCAAGGCGCCCGCAGATTGAAGAGTGTCCTCGACCGATAGGACTTTGCCTGTGAGCCTCATCAACGGCATCGAGGCGCTATTGCAGGAGACCTCGGGGCCTATGAGGTTTCGTCAGTTGCAGGACCACGCTGAAAGGAGGTTCCAGGTGACGATAAATGGCAGCCGGCAAGTAAACGTCCAGTTGCGGACACCCCGAAGAGAGGAGGGAGTGTAAGGGAGCTAAGATATAGTCCCTTACAACACAAAAGCAGACAGGAGACGGCGGACGACGGACATCGGAGAGGTATACATTGCAGAATGGAGTGACTGCAATGTTAACTATTTTTAAGAATGAAGTATTATTGAAGTTTTAGGATAAGGTAGATAGTAATTCGAGCATAATTATACGGCATGGAGCCAATTTCCATAGGGTGTCATTGTAAGGAGAGGGGGGGGCCAGCAACAACAGCAACCAGGTCGCAGTCACGGATCAGTGGGCGCGAAGAGGGAACGCCGAGCGACGAGAGCACGGAGGGAACGACTGAAAACGAATCTATGAGCGCGAGGAGAGAGTGCCGAGCGACGAGAGCATAGAACGAGCGGGGGAGCACGGAGGAAAGAGCGCGAGGAGAGAGGATCAAGCAAGGAGAACATGGAACAAGCGGTGGAGCACGGAGGAATGAGCGCGAGGAGAGAGGATCAAGCGAGGAGAACATGGAACGAGCGGTGGAGCACGGAGGAATGAGCGAAGGGAGAGAGGCTTGAGGAGAGAGAAAAAGGAAGGAAAGAGAAAAAAGAAGATCGCGGGACGTGAGGCGAAAGTGTCGTGCGCGCGGGAGCCGGGATTTTTCAGGGGAGATTGAAAAGTGCGGAAGAAAGAAAATACATCGAGAAGGCGAATAAACGGTGACAGACCAGGAAGGACGGTGACCAAGATGACTGGAGGATCAAAGCGAGGGAAAAACGGAGAGAATGGGGGTAAGCTGGCCTCCTCAAAAGAAAGAGAAGGAAAAAGGGCGAGTTTTAGCGGTGCCTAGGTAGGGAAGATAGGGCCAGAGTTTAATGAACCTAATAAATGCGATACATATATACTATTTTTTTTTGTTGATTTGGGCGAAAGCTCCCTTTGCTACATACTCCTCTTCTCTCTCTAATAGCCCCCCTCTTGAAGGTGAAAGGAATACCACGGTGCTTCTCCGCGTGTCCGCTGGGCTTCCGTGGATTCTTTCCATCTCACCCCCCCCTTCCCCCGTGGCGGAAGGGCCATTGCACTTTCCGCGTGTCCGCTGGGTGTCAGTGTGTCCTCTCGACCCTCTCAATCTCCCCTCTTTTCCTTTGTGTACGATCATCTGCTTGACTTATTTTCGTTTTCTTTGCTTTGAGTACCCCTTGCTCCACTAACGGTGACGAGAACATGTCCTATCGGCCGATGTCGTCATCTAGCGCCCACCCGTGCGTGGACGCCCGCCCTTCGTCTAGCTATCTCTTTGTTTATGGCTGCTACGCCGGCTAACGAACCCCCGGTGATCAGTCTGATCCGGTGGGTCCGCTATTTCGCCCCCAGGTTTGCAGTCACCGTGAGAATATAAATTTTTTGTGAGACCCTGGACGGACTGAGAATTACACCTCGGCCGGAACTACCTTACAGCTTTTTCTATTTTCTTTATTTTTACCAATATTTCTTTGAATATTTTTTTCTGATTGATCAGTTTCCTTGCAATCCGTACTCTCATTCGGGATATATATTTCCTTACTTTCATTCAGGAAATCAGTTTGTTTTCTTTTTCTACTTTCATTCGAAAAATTCGGCTGATCACATTCCTTACTTTCATTCGGGAATTTCTCATTATTATTCTCCTTATTCTGATTCAGGATATCTGTTTTAGGCTTTATTGCTCTAGAATAAATCATATTTGGCTCATCAACAAGAACATCTCTTGCAAAAACAAATTTTTCTTAAATGACATCCCATAATTTGTAACCGTTTGGTTCATATCCGATAAGGATGAATTGAATGATTCTCATGAATGATTTTTTTTGAATGATTTCTCATCAAATTTACATTTTTTGATTTTATCGTGTACACAGTTGAACCAAAAACTTTTAAAAACTTTAAATTTGACTTCTTATTGTGCCACATCTCATATGGGGTCATTTTATTGTTACCAAGTGCTTTGCTTGGAATCCTGTTTATTAAATATGTTGTAGTGAGTACGGCTTCACCCCAGAAACTTGTATCTAGTTTTGCACCATTTACCATAGCGCGAGCTTTTTCGGTAATGGTTCGTATCATTCTTTCCGAAACACCATTTTGTTGAGGTGTGTGCGGTACGATCCCTTCCTTATCCCTTCCTTAACACAAAACTCACGCATCTCATTAGACAGGTATTCTCTACCGTTGTCAATATACAAATTGACCAATTTTAGATTGAAATCAGCTTCGCTCTTTGCCACAAAATCTTGAATACATCAGATTTGAACTTTAACAAGTATGTTACACAGTAATGTGTAAATTGATCTACAAAAATCACAAAATAATTTTTATCGTCTAGAGTTGCTGGTGTAATAAGGCCGCAAACATCTGAATGTATTTCAAATAGAGGTCGTTTAACATGGTTTTTATTTTTGGATTGCTTAAATAGAGAGTTTTATGCCTGGCCGCCAGGCACCTCTAGCCATGGCTCTAACCCAGCTCTCCCGACTCGAGGTCGAGAAGACGCAGGCTACTACCCTGTTTCCCATTGAAACATGACTCACAAATTTCATTTGATATTTTTAAATTTGCTAGGCTGGCAAAAATCCTCTAGCTGAACCCTCCACGAGGGTGCTGGGCAATGGACACTCCATTATCCCGGACGAGGGTAATGCATTGTCGCTTGCCCCGTCCGGGGCAATGCAGTGTCTAGCTAAGGCAATGACCTAGCGTCTTCTCGACCTCGAGTCGGGAGAGCTGTCGAAGCCGCTGTCGAAGCAGACACGGATCTGGAGAGCGTGACTTCGATCAGCAACACGGAGGAAAACAGCCTTCTCCGCTCACCGGAACCAGGCACCAGCTCCCCGCGTAGGGAAGGGCCAAAGCGCTCCAGGGAGGGGATGAAGGCTCTCTCGCAATACAAGGCAGTTTTGAAAATCCTGAGCCGGCTCCAGAGCAAAGCCGACATCTCTCAGGAGGAGAAAGCCAGGCTAACCTGGGCCGAACAGCGGGTGGAGGAGGGCAGGAGACACTTCTCGCAGATGCCCCAAATGTGGGCATCCATCGGGAAGTATGCCAACAAGGTGGAGGAGATGCTGGCCAGCAAGAGGCAACGCTCCGTTGAGAGTGCCAGCAAAGACACTCCAGCGAGCAAGCGGCAACGCGGGCCGAAGGGCGCAGCCCCCCACTGAAAGTGCCTATCCCACATAAAAAACACCCGAAGTTAAGGACGGCGAGTGATGCGGCCAGACGACACTTGATCGTGGCGCTAATCGACCGTAGCGACGAAAACGGGAAGACGACGGCAGCGCAAACTGTCAGCCAACTGGACGCGATGTGGGGGGGTGCCAAGCTGGAGGTGGTAGACAGGGAGCTAATCCCGTCAATACCAAAGGCGAAGGTAATCTTCCCCATCGCGATCCAAGGAGACAGGGCGCTGAGGCTCCTGCAGCGTCAGAATCCAAAGATTCCAACGGAGAATTAGAAGATGCTACACACTGGGAGCCCGATACTCAATGAGGGGGGCCAGTGTGCGATTCTCCAAATAAACAAGGAGGCGGAGGACCTCCTGTACCCCAGATTCGGGAAGATGGCGTGGGGCATGGGCAGCGTTTACCTGCGCCTAAAGAAACGCCACCCTGGGGACACAGACGCGCACACCCTGCAGGCAGGCGAGGTAGAGAAGGACCTAGGTCTGTACACTATCGTGTGTCCCAGGGGCTTCCGCTGGACGAGTCGGGGGAGGAAGAGGACGGTGATGTGACGATTGTGGTCAACCCGTCGAGCGGAGTTGAGCCAGCCACCCATGCCACTGAGTGTGCTGCAGCTCAACTTGCATAAAAGCAAGGTGGCGTCGACGGAGCTCCTCATAGCCATGGAGCAAGGGCCCGTCGACATAGCTCTAGTAGTCCAAGAGCCATGGATTGCATCAGGCAACTCAGTGGCCGGGCTAAAGTCCTCAAACTACAACTCTTTCTACACAGCACCGGTAAGCAGGAACAGAACCATCGTACTTGTACGAAAGGGAATCCACGCTCACCTTATGTCTAATTACAGCTCAGATGACCTAACAGTGGTGATGCTAGAAAGCGAGGAGAAGCGCCTCTTGGTAGCCTCCTGTTATATGGCACACGAAAGGCCCGCACCACCCGAAGAGCTTAGGAGTCTGGTCGAAGAAGCCAGCTCCAAGGACTAACAACTACTCATTGGAACGGACGCTCATGCCCACCATAATGTATGGGGAAGCCCCGATATCAATGACCGAGGTGAGTCACTTCTAGAATTTATACTTTCCACTAACATAGAAGTAGCAAACGTGGGGGAGGACCACACCTACGTGGGTCCCACCTCAACAAACGTGCTAGATATTACTCTCGTAACGGGAAGGAGTGCCGCGGTGTCTGGGCGGAGAGTCCTCGAAAGACCATCCTTCTCAGATCACAGGTATATCCAGTTCAAATACGAATTTAAACACACCTCGAAGGTAGCCGTCTATAGGAACCCCCGGAACACAGTACGACAGTACGAAACAACCTCCGGGAATTCTTCAAGCTCGGCAAACAAGCGAACGAAGAATTCATAAACGAGGAATACAAGAACCTACTCAGAAATTACAAGAAATAGATACGCAAGGCACAACGCAGCTCGTGGAGGAACTTCTGCTCCAACATCGAGAAGGTGCCCGAAACGGAAAGACTCAGGAAGCTGCTTTCCAAGCAGCCTACCATACAGAGTCAGCTCAAGCTCAACAATGGACAATGGTCAGAGAGCAGCGAAGAAGCCCTGACAGCACTAATGGAGGCTCACTTCCCAGGATACACTGAGGTCACTGATGCCACAACGCAACATGACCTAGCAACAGAGGAACAAACCCTCCCCACAGGACTAATAACCCACAAGAAAATCCAATGGGCTATAGACTCCTTTACGGGCATTAAAGCACCTGGACTGGATGGGATATGCACTAGGAGTATTTGTAGATATATCCGGAGCATTCAACAACGTGGCCACAAGCGCAATAATGGGTCGCTTAGAAGCAACCAACACACACCCAGCAATCAACCACTGGATAAAGAATCTCCTCAGTTGTAGACGGGTTCATTCAGAATGGGGTACCGCCTCCATAGCCAAGGGGGCACACAGAGGCACACCGCAAGGTGGAGTACGCCCCTCCTGTGGAATCTGGTGGTCGACGACCTAATCAAGAGATTCAAAAGGAAAGCCACAAAAATAACAGCCTATGCAGATGACATAAGCATACTTATTACGGGTGTATGTCCATCGACACTCAGCTCCATAATGGAAAGCACACTCAGGGAGATATGTGAGTGGGCGGACGAAGTAGGACTCAGTATCAACGCGAACAAGACGGACCTCATCCTCTTCACCAACAGGTACAAGGTACCGTCATGGATCCCCCCGAAAATCGATCGAACAAGGCTAACCCCAAAAACACAAGTCAAATACCTTGGCATAGTATTGGAGAGCAAGCTGGCATGGGGACCCAATGTAGTGGAAAGGGTGAAGAAGGCCACCATTGCGCTATACGCATTAAAGAAGATGCTCAGCAGCACATGGGGCCTGTCACCTGCTCTAATGCACTGGATCTACATATCGGTGGTGCGACCAACTCTGCTGTATGGAGTCTTAGTGTGGTGGCAAGCTACCAGGAAGAAGACGTACCACAGGCTAATGGAAAAGACTCAGCGACAGGCACTGCTCTGTATCACGGGGGCACTGAGATCTACCCCAACAAAAGCACTCGAGACCATACTCGGAGTTGACCCCCTGGACATCCACGCTCATCTGACGGCCGCACAGCGCCTCATTGCGTCGGGAAACATGCGGCCACAAGTATACGAGCATAGTTCAATCGGCAGGGACATGATCAGTTATACTGACTACATGACCCCTCGAACGTGCCTCGACATCAATACAAACGCATTTCTGGGACCTGAAGAATGGAAAAAAGGCCAGACCCAACATCTCAACATATACTGTAGCATGTAACGAAGAGAATCTTCGGGCTATGAAGCAGTTGGACGGATAGCTGGGCAAAGGAGTACGCGCTTGCTTTGTCGGCTGGTCTCTGGTCGGACATGGGTATGGGTTCTTCAAAAAAAAACAAAACCTTTCAGCTACTTGCTTCGCTCCTACAATTATTATCTTATTAAATTCCGCGTACCTTTTTTTTTAGGGAGAGGGATTCAGGGGTTAGGAAAGGAAAGGTGGAGGCAAGATACCCTATAAAGTAAAGTGAGAAAGAAAAAAGGGACTAGAGGGGAGAAAAGATGGCAGTCTACCGACGCCTCCGGACATCTCTGTCGACACCGAGTTGTGTCATGCCCGCCCTGCCATGATCCTGCCAAGCCGAGAGAGATTACGGCAAGATCCCTTAGATGCCCTAAGTCAGCCATCCTGCTTCACCCCAGCGCTGCATGGTTCCCCCAAATAATGGGTCGTCTAGCACCTATTCATTTTAATTAGCTAGTTTATTCACATTTAAACTCGCCTAACTCTACTACAATCAAGACTAATCCAACAAAAACAAAAAACAAAAAAAAATAGGATAGGGCTGCATACATATGGAGGGAAATTATAGAGAGGGAATTAAATGTAGCATATAATGATATTTATAATAATATAAGGTTATAAATAGATTCAGCTATACTTAATCAGATATGAATATATAATGCGATATATGGCAAATAATTTTTCTTAGGCAGAAATATATTAGTATAAGGCAATATAAATAGACAGACGACTTCACCCGACAATCCCGGCCATTGGTTAACAATTAGTTAGCCCAGTTTTCTTTAATTATTAATTTCTGAACGCAGAAGGCAAATCAGCTGTGAAAGCTCTAACAGTCGGAGGTCAGCGGCCGGCGAGCGGCTCGGGCAGAAAAGCTCTATCAGGGCAGGCGAATAATAATACAAAAAAAGATAAGCTCACTTACACGTTCCTTTGTGCTTTTGCTTACACTCTGTTCCCGCGGCGAAAGATCTTTCGTAGCTGGGCGTCTCGGGGTGTGTGTGATTATCTGAAAGCCCAAAAACAAATACATACAGCTAGTGCTGCATGTCACCAACTCTTCGTCGTGACACCGCCGATCGGAAGCTTTGTCGCTCCAACTTCAAAAGCTTCACTTCTGGATTGGCTCTTTAGTTATTTTTGTTTAGCATTATTTTGTCATGTAATTTTTCTTTTGTCTGCGATCTTCTTTTTTTTTCAAAACAGGGGGCATTAACGGAAAAAAAAATGGCCAAGATTATGGGAGAGAGCCGGGCCGGTTAAATTAAATATGCGAGCACCTCTTGCTACGTTTCTCGCCACGACATTGGCGCACTCGGACAAATGGTTCACGCCTCCAAGGGACACATAACACTGAAATTTTCTATTTTGACTTTACACCTAATACATTTAATTTTAATACATAAATAAATAGGGCGGGATTTAGCGCACAATGCTTGGCAACCGAACAGGGCCGTCTTTTCGAGCCGGTACCCAAAAGGGGTCACAGGGGGGGTTATGTTCGCACGTGGGTCACAAAATTTTTTTTTTTTGCACGGGCGAAAATTATCTTGGGCACAAACGGATCACTACTATCCTTTAGAGGGCTCTCTCGACCGGGTTTTCCTCCAGCCGATAAACGCCGACACGGCAATTTTCGCCGTATTAAGCCCTATGGGGAACTCAGCTGCTATTGCCTTGCGCGGCCCAAGTTCATTGCTCGCCCCGGCGATCAGCTGGTTGATGGCGGGGGGGCTTAAAGCTCTGTTGGCAGCTTTACATTTACGTTGCGCTCGAACCAATTTAAAAGATAATCTCCAATTAGGTGCCAATTCTAAATTTGTTTAAAAAAAATTGCAAAAAAAAACACCAAGGGACATGAGGATTTCTTTTCCGCACTGCAGCGAGAGCACATAATTACCCGGTTGGAATGGCACCGCCCTAATTATGAGGCTGGGTTGGAATGGGTTGCGTGCCTCTCTTTCTCCAAAATTTCTGTTTGGCCGATTCAGTGCCGGGGTACGACCAGCTCCAGCCCTTTTGGATGGCCAATGGGGGGGTCGTACTAACAAAAAAAAAAACCCACGTAAGATCAGCACCAATGATCTATGCTTGGACGTATGACTGCCGAAGACAGGTACTCACCCAAATGCTGGGAAAAAAAATGTCGGTACCACGGTGGGTCACAGTGCAGGTGCAATCGCGCTGACACTTTATCACAAATCACAATTTTTCTTCACGGGATTTTTCCGTTCCCACAACCGCACTGTTCGGAGACCACGAGGAGAAAGAAAGATTGGGTCCAGCATATCAGTTAACCAAAAACCTCGGTTCTCCGGATCTTCCTTTGCCCAATCCTTCGCCATTCACCCCGAACGGTTGGCTAAAGAGCAGGGAGATTTTTGCTCGCTCACCCCCCCATTCTTGACTCCGCCCCTAGAGGGCGCTACTGCATCAGGGTATGTGCCATGTAACACATAAGGTGACAACAATTCAATCCCAACACCAATATATTACTCATAGGCTATTCCGCCTAACGCGAATCGAGTGCAGAAAGCGATATCACCGATTTATCTAGGACATTATGGCAGGAGTATAAATGTATCAAATTACGACCAAAATCGGTATTGCCTACTTTCAGGCACGGAGGGAATTCTTCTTCACCTCTTTCCGACAAGCGGCCACTACAATACACAGACGGCTCCAAGATGGAAGGAGGATTAGGAGCTGGCATATACTGCACAGACCCCGAAATAGGGCCGAAATGTCATACAAGCTACCAGACCACTGCAGCATATTCCAGGCGGAAGTCTTTGCCATCAGGAAAGCAGCGGAGGTTGCACAACACGCAGGGCGATCACACAACATGGTCAATCTGTTCGTAGACAGCCAAGCGGCGATAAAATCCATGCAGTCGTCCACGGTCAGTTCTAGAAGTGTCCTGGCGAGCAGGGAAGCATTGGACTCACTATGCAAGACCAAGTCAGTGCGGATCTATTGGGTTCCCAGCCATCAGGGCATCGAAGGAAATGAAGCGGCGGACGTTCTGGCAAAGGAAGGCGTCGGGTTGGCGACAGAAAGAGCAGAAAATGTGCCTGTCTCACTCAGAACGCTACAGGGCGATCTAGAAAAGCTGGCTAGACTAGAAAACGAGAGCAGGTGGAGGAGCACGACCAACTGCAGAGTCTCGAAAATCATGTGCAAAAAATGTAGCGAGAAACTCAGCCACTATCTGCTGCACCTTCCACGGAAAGACTGCAGACTGCTAGTGGGAATATTGACAGGTCACTGCCTGGCGCATCACACGCAGCCAGACTAAACATCACCGACAGAAACAGCTGCAGGAAATGTGATGACCTCGGGGCTATTGAAACCCTGGAACATCTAATCTGCAGCTGCCCGGCTCTCTCACGGGCATGGAGAAGATACCTGGGCGCACCGACGCTGGCATCGCTAGAAGATGCCTCCAAGAAGACGCCAAAGGAACTGCTGGCCTTCGCCAAAAACACCTCAATCTTAGATGATATCAAAACCTCACTAGCACCCGCGTAAAGGTCCATAACCATCCGGATAACTAAGGGCCATACTGGCCTATGGGAGAACCCAGGAGGGTCGTCCGGGTTAACCTAACCTAACCTAACCTTAAATTTGCTCGAAGGCTGCTGTCACGATACAAATCGTTAATCTTTATTTCAAGTAATTTCCCCTTACTCACATGACTTAACCTCTCATGCCACAGTCGATAATTATTATTGTTTCTTGCATCTACACTGTATGCTTGAAACTTAATTATGGGTATATTATTTAACATGCCTGGATTTTTAGCAACAATCACTCCGTTCTTTGATAGCGATACCCCGTCGTGATCAAAATGGGTTGATATCCCAGCCTGTTGCAGACGCTTAACCGACATGAGGTTTCCTGCTGCTTCTTTGGAGTAAAGAACATCCTCCTATCGTGTCCATTATGTAGCTGCACAATTCCACATTTTGTTGCAAATATAAATTCTCCTTCTTTTGCAACAGCAATTTTTATTGGTGGTTCCAATATCACACTGTCAGTAAATAGTGACTCATCATTAATTAGATGGTCAGTTGCACCCGAGTCGATTATAAAACCAAGTTCATTTCTTAATTTTTCGTTTTGATTAATTTTTTTCATCATAAACGCGAAACCGTGGTACGATGTTGCGAGCTGAGCTTGTTTGTTATTGTTATTTTCTTTATTTTTATTTTCCCTTATAAATTAGAAACAATCCTTTTTTATGTGCCCTTATTTACCACAATGATGGCACTTAATATTTATTTTAGCCTTTTCTTTGAAAACTTTCTTTTGCTTTGTGTTCCTATTCTTAAACACACTATTTTAATTTTAATTATTGTTTTTAACAAGTAGCTTCATGACCTTTTTACTTGTGTCAGTGCATTCACTTCCTATTTTCGTTTCATAATCTAACAATTTATTTTTAAAAAAGGCTAATAAAAGGGTTTCATCTGATAATGTCTCTATAGCTGTAATGACACCATTATACATTGAGGGCAAAGTCTGCAGTAAGTGCGCCACTTTGTCCATCTCATCCATTTTTGCACCTGCCGCTAATAATTCACACACAATTTCGTCAAAGTTAATAAAATGACTAGACAATATCATTTCACTCGACAATTTGAGTGTGATCAATCGGTTACGCGCAGCTAATTAAGACGCATGACTTCTACGCTCATAAACAGCGTCCAACTTTTCAAAAATTTCACGTGTGTAAAATTGGTCTGCCGCGAAACTTAAAGAATGCTTCACTTAAGTATTGAATTAATGTGCTTTTTGCACATCTCTCTGCCTTTTTCCAAACTTCATCTATTTCATTTGACTCTCATCAACAACTTTAAGTACGTCTAATTCGGCAAACAGGGCTCTAACTCTAAATTTCCACACTGAATATTTTTCACCTTATAACCAGCGGCGAACAGCATATCCAATACGTCTACTAGATGCATTTCGTAAAGGCCCCACGTAATGTATTACGTTTAGTTTTTAAGTAAGCAAGGTTGTAATGGGAAGTTTAACACAGAACTGTTGTTGTTTCGTTCGTTTGCTACTTCGGCTATAGAGTTCATTCCTGTTCGTACATTTTCCCGAGTTATTTTTGTCGTTTACGCATACAAGTGTAATGATATAGCTATACATGTAAGTGTGACGTGGAATTTCTGTTCATCCCCTGCAGTACCAGCCGTGAGCGATGACAAATGTCAACGACAATGTCATCTAGGCATTGACGCCCGCTAAACCGAACCCTTTGTTTTCTCTTTGTTTTTCTCTTTTCCGCGCGTGCCGTAATAGATCGGCTCTGCCGATCGTGCGCAGTAGAAGAGAATTTGGTTTTTTATACCCGGTACTCGAAGAGTATAGGGGTATATTAGATTTGTGGGGATAACGGTTGTGTGTAACGCCCAGAAGGAGGCGTTTCCGACCCCATAAAGTATATATATTCTTGATCAGCATCAATAGCCGAGTCGATATAGCCATGTCTGTCTGTCCGTCCGTCCGTCCGTCCGTCCGTCCGTCCGTCTTCATTTGCGCCTATATCTCAGAGACTATTAAAGCTAGAGCAACCAAGTTCTGTATCCAGTCTCCTGTGTGATCACACTACTCCAAATGTATTTAAAAATTTCGCCCCGCCCCCTTCCGCCCCCACAAAGGACGAAAGTCTGTGGCGTACACAATTTTGAAAATACAAGAATACTAAATACGCAGAATCATAGAAAATGACAATTTCTATCAGAGTGTTGAATCTGGATCAGATCAGATCATTATTATAGCTACAATGAAGAAAACCATTTCAAAAGTCATCATTCCCTCTCGCTCTCTCTCACACGCGACCCCATCTGCTTTGCTTATTCGTATAAATGAGCGCCTAGTTCTCAGAGACTATAAGAGCTAGAGAAACCAAACTTTCTATCCAAGCTCCTGTGATACCGAACCAGCACAAGTTTGTTTTAAAATTTTGCCACGCCCCCTTCCGCCCCCACAAAAGACGAAAATCTGTGGAATCCACAATTTTTAAGATAAATGAAAACCAAAAACGTAGAATCATGGGAAATTACCATATCTACCAGATTGCCGAATATGGATCAGGTCGAATCAATATTATGGCCAAAAGAAACACATTAAATTTCAGTGACTACGCAACGCCTGCCAAGCGCTGAGTCATGCCCTCTCTCTCTCTGTCCTGAACACTTATACGTCTCAAATATGTAGTTATACATGTCATGTAGAAATTTAGAAGCAGATGTAAAAATCATATGCAAACAAAATCGGAAACATGTATATTATTCCAAAAATTTACTTCATTTTTTGAAATATTTTTTTTTGACCATTTTTTTTTTTAATTTGTCCCTTTTGCGAACATATAAGAAATTGCATAAATCGCAAGCTCATATATGTATGTACATATGTATATACTGACTGAGTACCGGGTATAAGGTAGAGCCGCGGCCTTTGCCGCGGCTCACAACGTTCCCCCTCGTTGTTTTTGTTGTTGGAGTAAATGCACAGCCCACCGCTAATCTACAGTGAGCGTTGCTTTGTGCTTAAACAAATGTTTTACAAATAGAACGGATTATTTCTTTGTATAAAATTGTGTTGTGTTGTTGTAGCTTTGAGAAATATAGAAGAAAATAAGGCAGAATATGGAATATAGTACATATACAGTAGCGGGTAGCTCAATGTTACCAGTGAAAAAGTTACATTTTTCTTTTATTTTTTTTGAATTTTCGGTACATTTTAGGTACGTGGACAACCTCTCCAAAATTAACGAAATTTGTTTCCTAGATAGACCCCGATTTATCATGAATTTATGGAAAAATATTTCTTGGCGGTCGCTTCTAGTTTTTTTTTTAATGTTTAAAGTTAAACTTTTCCCAAGCCAAAAATGGCTTGTGTTGTTGCTGTTGATTTTAGTGTGGTTTTTGCTGGTTTTGTTGTTGTTTTTGTTATTATTGGCGCGTCAGTGTAACGGTAAACGGCATGTTATTTTAGTTACTCCTCAAATTAAGAATCCAGTGGGAGAAATAAATATATTATAAGATGTGTCATAGATTAATAGAGAAGAGCGATTTTTCTTTAACTTATTTTTGCTGGCGCGCCAACCGGCTCAAGCCATTTTTGGCTTGAGAAAAGTTTAACTTTAAACATTCAAAAAAAAACTAGAAACGACCGCCAAGAAATATTTTTCCATAAATTCATGATAAATCGGGGTCTATCTAGGAAACAAATTTCGTTAATTTTGGAGAGGTTTTCCTCGTACCTAACATTTACCATTATTTTTACCATACATATACTTATGTACTTATTTATAAATTTTTTTTAATTTACAGATACTTATTTCATTAGAAAATATTTTACAAAAATAATAATATAATACAATTAAGCAAAATAAAATAAATAAAGATAGAAAAATGGTTGGTGATCGACAGTTGAGAAGATTAGTTAGGAAAGAAAAAGATGAGCTGGCTAGAAAATTTAAACTTGTTGATCGGCAAGGAGAATTAGATAGCGCAGAGCTAGTAGTGCAGGAAGATATAGAAGTAGAGCAGGACAATATTGATCTTGAGCAAATCAATGTTGAGATAGTGCAGGATGGCATGGAGTTAGAACAGGAAGATTTAAATTCAAAATTACAAAAATGGTTTGTTAAGCACAAACCAAAGCGCAGTTGCGTATTAGATTTAATTAAGATATTAAATGAAGAAAATTTGAACGCTAGGCCTTTTTATAGATTTAATTGCTCTGAAAAGCCTGAAATTGTGCAAGTAGGAGGCGGCTCTTATTTGCATATTGGTTTATCAAAGCAATTAAACAAATTATCGGTGATTCAGAATCTTCCCGATATATTAAGCATTGATGTTAATGTGGACGGGCTTCCATTATTTAAAAGTTCTCGTGCACAATTGTGGCCTATTTTAATTAGAATAAATAATGTAAAGAAATGTCCGGTCTTCCCGATAGGAATTTTTTCAGGTCACAATAAACCATTAAATTCTGTAGAATTTTTATCAAAATTCAAAAATGAGTTGTCCGATTTAAAGGCAAATGGCCTCACCATTCAAAATAAAAATATTAACTTGGAAATTCGAGCTGTGATTTGCGATGCTCCTGCAAGAGCATTTGTTACAGGCACCCCTGGGCATACATCCAGCCACGGTTGTACCAAATGCATACAGGTAGCGCGTAAAGTGGAATCTACTTTAACTTACAGTACATGTTGTGCTGAGTTAATAACAGATGAAGCTTTTTCCAGCCGAAAGTACCCCAGCCACCATAGTAGTGAGTATTTAACAGCTCAGTCCGCTTTTGAAAAGCTTGGCGTTCTTATGATAACCCAAGTTCCTCTAGATTGCATGCATCTTATAGAATTGGGTGTAATGCGTAAATTTTTGGAACGAATTTTCTACAATAAAGTAAAAAGTAAAATATCTAAACAAAACAAATATATGATTTCCGAAATATTAACATCAATGCGAAGTCATATACCTGGGGAGTTTGCTCGCAAGCCGAGAACATTGTTGGAGCTTCCTAACTGGAAAAGCACTGAGTTTAGGCAATTTTTATTGTATACTGGGATTGTAGATCTTAAGGATACAATCCATGAAGAGCAGTACTATGTATTTCTTTTGCTGCACTGTGCATATAGGCTGCTCTGCTCCCAAAAACAGCGCGAAACTAATATAGAAATTGCTCAACAAATGTTAAATCTATTTGTTGAGAATTTTCCTATTATTTTCGGGGAAAAAAGTGTGTCCTACAATGTTCACGGATTGCTTCACGTAAGAGAGACTATAAAGCAAGTCGGAAACCCGATTTCAGGATCGTCTTACGCTTTCGAAAATTATTTACAAACCCTCAAAAATTTTGTCCGTAAACCAACACATATCCTAGAACAAATTTTCAGGAAAACAGTCGAAGATAGGTACGTGGCTCCCACTGAAGAAAAAATATTGTTAGTAGGAAAGGTTCTAAAGATTCAGAACTGTATCCTAAGAGATAGCAAGCCAGATAATTTTTGTTTTGTAAAAGGAGATATTCCCATTCAAGTCGAGTCATTTGAAGAGGAATCGGGAAATATTTTTATTATAGGAAGAATTTTAAGAGATTTTAGAAGTTTTTATAGTGAACCTTTATGTTCGACTCAGTTCGGTATATATTTAGTAAATTTAGAAGCGCCAACTGTGCGAGAAAAGTTTCCTGTAGATGAATTCGAACGCAAAGCCGTTGCCATGCCGTATAAGGGGGAAATAGTTTTAGTTCCATTTTTACATTTTCATTAGGTTTTTTTTGCTCCCATTACTTATTTTAATTTGCTTAATTGTTTTATTATCGTTTAATGCAAGAAAAGGAGGTGTTTAGTCCGTAGGCGTTATTGAATAACGAATCGGGCATATCCATACCGCCGGCGTTATAGATATCTTTGGAAGATTCACCGGCCTTGTTTCGAAAAAAAAAAAAAAAAAACCTTTTTTAATTGTATTTCTAGAATGGAATTCAATAAGAACAACCAGGTAAAGCGCTTCCTCTTCGGTGCAGAACGTAAGTATATTACTTGTGTTTTTGATATATTAAATAACTTCTGACCTAATTACACTGTGATAGTTTAAAAAAAAAAAAAAAAAGACATGACCAAACTCGACGGTTTCCCCCTATTTCGGGTCCTACGAATCGAACTGCATCATTAGTTTTTTGAGTTACAATCATGGTTTCATACAAAATTTTTTGTTGAAGTTTTTCATCCAAGTGGCCCATTGTAAGAGAAAGGCACATTTTTCTTCGGTCTCTAACTTTTGTAATGTTGACTTTTTTGGTAAACTTTCTTTAGCAAAGCTTCTCAGAATAAATCCGTCTTTAAGTTCTTAGAAGACTGTAAGCCCCAAAATCAATGTTTTGGGTGTCCTTATAGCCAATATGTCGAAGAAACTGAAATATAACCCATTTTTTTAATGTTTTTTCCCTCACGTTTCGTCAATATTTTAATTTACCCTTTGATACTTATACATTAAGTGACATCTTGTAATAGTAAGAAACTTAAGCAAAGACAACGTTTTTAGCAAACTAACCATTAAAAAAAAAAATTTAAAAAATTTGAATTTTTTTAAAAATCTTCTCTAACTATGTTTGTATGCTGTTTTATTTTTCTTGTATCTTTTAAGTGTTATTAATAAGTATCATAAGTTTGTACACAATATTTAAATTAAATTTAATAAGACACATCTACCAATGTCCAACACAAATCAGTAGGCAACGAGTCAAGCTTTTTGCCGCTGTACCAATGCTCAAGCGGAGCGGCGACTTGGTGAAATCGTTCTCCATGCTCATCGGATTCAGTCGGAACTTGCTGCTCAAAACGGTCCCAAAACGGAAATGAATTTTTAAGGACATATTCACACCTATTTCTTTAAAAGCGTCTAACATGTCATCCACATATTTTTTCCAACCTTCAGACTGGTGCACTCCTAAGCAATGGTTTATAACGGTCATAACGGAGTTCCAGGCAATTTTTAAATATTGTGTATATTAAATATTTATGATACTTATTAATAACACTTAAAAGATACAAGAAAAATAAAACAGCACACAAACATAGTTAGAGTAGATTTTTTAAAAAATTCAAATTTTTTAAAGTTTTTTTTTCTAATGGTTAGTTTGCTCAAAACGTTGTCTTTGCTTAAGTTTCTTACTATTACAAGATGTCACTTAATGTATAAGTATCAAAGGGTAAATTAAAATATTGACGAAACGTGAGGGAAAAAACATTAAAAAAAATGGGTTATATTTCAGTTTCTTCGACATATTGGCTATAAGGACACCCAAAACATTGATTTTGGGGCTTACAGTCTTCTAAGAACTTAAAGACGGATTTATTCTGAGAAGCTTTGCTAAAGAAAGTTTACCAAAAAAGTCAACATTACAAAAGTTAGAGACCGAAGAAAAATGTGCCTTTCTCTTACAATGGGCCACTTGGATGAAAAACTTCAACAAAAAATTTTGTATGAAACCATGATTGTAACTCAAAAAACTAATGATGCAGTTCGATTCGTAGGACCCGAAATAGGGGGAAACCGTCGAGTTTGGTCATGTCTTTTTTTTTGACTATCACAGTGTTATCATTGTTTTTACAGAACCTGATCCACGGCAAAAAGATATGTCGCGTAAGTGTATTCAATTTTGATTAATTTGTGTATTATTGATGATTTAAATTTGATTACAGACTCAACGGAAGACAAAATAATTGCTGCGGTGAAAAGTAAGTTAAAATATGATTTAAAAAATTAAAGCTCTTCTGTATTCTCATTTATACTAATCTGTATTTTTTATTTTTATGATACATTTCAGAAGAAAATGCAGACATCAAGAAGGAAATTGCAGAAATGCAAACCAAATTAGATGTCGTCGCAGATGCTTTGGCGGAGGTGATGGCTCTGCTAAAATTAAACTTGAAAAAAGAACCAGAGGCACCTGAGGAATTTGCATTTCCTCTGAGGACGAAGGTGGAGTTGGAGCAGTCCAACTCCACCATTACTCCGGACCTCACCGAGTTCTATGTAAGTTATAGCTTATCTCAGTGGCACCGAGTAAATTTGTTTTTAATTGTTTTCTTTTAGATTAATAAATTAAGAAAAGTAATGGGAACGGGCACATCGTTAACCAAATGCCTTAAAAACGTCCTACATGAGCGGCTCGTTTACGATTATAATGTCGATGGAACGGCGGGCAAGAGCTCTTTAAAAAAATTGAAAAACTTCTATGGTGTCCTGGAAAGTAAGTCAAAACAATCAGAATAGAAAAACTTTGTAAATTAATACATATTATTTCAGTGACGGTGCAGTTCAAATACCCGGACGAGCCCACGGATAAGGCCATACGGAGGGCCATACACAATATAAAAAATAGCAGTTTTCAAAAGTGCTCTAGGGCCAAAAAATTCAGGGGGAATTCCTTGGAACAATCCTAAACAATTTATAATACAAAATAAAAATTTATTAAATTAATATATTGTTTGTCGAGAAAATCATCACCTATTGTATGCCTTATATTTCGGCTAAAATCATCGCTTATAGTAAGCCTTATTTTTTCGAGAAAATCATCACTTATAGTAAGCCTTATTTTTCCTTATTTCTCGATGACCATGTCATCCCCTATGCTCCTAGGACATCGCAATGTTAATGTCAGCAGTTCATCGTTCCGCGCGTCATCCCTTATGTCAGCGGGGGTGCTCACGCTGACATCGATGTGTGAGCACATTTGTAAGCGATGACCCGTACTGCAGGGTTCTTTTGTGTTTGACATTTGTCGTCACTCTGATTTTATTGTCGTGCTGGCTACCAACGTCGAATTAATTGAATTTTAAGTGAATTAAGTGAAAATCGTATCAGGTAAGTGTTTACAAATATTAATAAGTAATATTGTTTATTTTTGTTTAAAGTTTAACAATGTACAGTTAAACTGTAAGGGTAAAATGACATATCAACTAATTAAACTAAAGGGCCAATGCCAATACTCAGACCCGGTGGGGCTGATTATCGGCTCAGTAGCCGATAAGATCCCACTAACAGCCAAATTTAGGTTAGAGAAGAGCCGGTAGCCGAACAATTCCCAATTAGAGCTATTTAAATTAAATTAAGTTATTGATTAAGATAATTTTGACCATATTAGAACTAGTATCAAAGGAAAACAGATGGAAAAATTGGTTATAGATACGGCAAAGGCTACGGAAAGATTCATAATCCGAGTAGTTAGAAAGACAGAGTTGGAGATGAAGAGGAAAGTAATGCCTAGTCGGGCGGAAAGGAACAGCAATACTAATAAGTCTGATGAGGGCAGTCGATTCGACCTCACCGGAGAGAAGCTTATGGAGGAAGAGAACTCCTTGGCAGATTCTACGGGATTTAAGAGAGTGGAGGTTAATCAAGCGCAACATACTTTCATAAGAAGGGAGATAGATCGAAGGGTCCCAAATGAGTCCGCGGAGAGCAAAGATGAGGGAACTGTTTTTGTACTGATTCGAGCATATCCTGAAATTTTTGGTAGTGAGGAGACCAGACACAAGAACCATATTCCAAGATATGTAGGCCGGACCAGAGAAACATACAGAAGTTTTGTAGTATACGGGTCTGTAAATTCCTTAGACCATCTTTTGACAAATCCAAGGACTCCATTGGCTTTGTTAGAGATAGTAGAGATATAAGAGTTGAAACATAGATTAGGTACAAAGGTAATGCCCAATTCGATAACTTTGAAGAGGCGTTGTAGGATAATGTTATTGATTGAGTAATCGAAAAGGTATGGCTTACTGAGGTGAAAAGTCATGATATTACATTTAGAAATGCTAAGAGGTAGAATGTTGATTAAGCACCAATTGTTAAGAGCATCAAGATCTGATTGCAAAGATAGTGAAGACAAGGGGTCACTGTAGGAAAAACATAGCTTAACGTCATCAGCATACATTAGGACACGGGAATGAGATAACACTTGAGGAAGATCGTTAATAAATAGGTTAAATAGCAAGGGACCCAGATGGCTACCTTGAGGAACCCCCGATGAGACAATAACTGGTTTAGAGAGAGAGAGGAGTTAAAGCAGACACGTTGAGAATGGTTACAAAGGTAAGAATTAGTCCAGTATAGAAGCTTAGTCGGAAACCCTAGAAGAGACAGTTTATGAATAAGTAGATTATGATTGACAGAGTCGAAGGCTTTACTAAAGTCAGTATAAACGACATCAGTTTGACACTGTTTAGCAAATCCCGAAGTTACAAAGGTGGAAAATTCAAGGAGATTAGTAGAAACTGAGCGACGTTTAATGAATCCATGCTGTGATTCAGAGAATACAGAACTACAAAAATGTTGCAGCTGAGAAGTGATGATTTTTTCGAAGAGTTTAGGAATGGCAGATAAATTGGAAATACAGTGGTAGTTAGAGACATCAGATTTAGATCCCTTTTTATGAAAGGGAACTATATAGGATTCTTTCCAGACGGTGGGAAAGTCACCAGTCTCGAGAGACAAGTTGAAAAGTTTTAGGAGAGGCTTACAAAGAGATTCTGCACAAAGTTTAAGAACAGCGCTCGGAACCGAGTCTGGCCCAGTGGAGAACGAAAACTTGCACAATTTTAAATTGGTTAAGAGACCATCATAGTCAATGAAGGGGGGACAGATACAACTAGAACTATTTAAAGGGATAGGATATGAGTAACTGCTACTTAAGTCGTTTGATGAGGCTAGGATAGAGGGAAGGTTAATAGAAGGGACAGAGTAGCAACGTTGGAAAAAAGAAGCGAACAGGACAGCAATATCACAATCGTTATGAGCATAACTACCATTTAAGTGTAGAGAAGATGGAAATCGGGAAGATTTACGTTTAGAGTTAACAAACCTGAAGAATTGTTTAGGGTCGCGTTTAAAGTTAAGCTTGCATTTGGTCAAGTGTCTATTGTAGCACAATGTATTAAATAAGGAAAATTTCGATTTTGCAATTGAGTATTTCGAAAAGTATGATTGCAAACCGGATTTTTTAAACTTCTTGTACATACAGGATTTTAAATTCTTCAGATTTATTAATCTCGGGGTGAACCAGATAGGGCCAGAAAGATTTCTGGAGGGGGTGACTAAAGGAACATGCAGGCGAAAGATGGAAAAAATAGAGCTATAGAATGCATTCGTGGCAGACTCAATTTCCTGGAAATCGTCAAGGAATGACCAATCCATCTGAGATAGGGCAGTATTCAAGGAAAGAAAATCAGCTTTCTTAAAGCAATAGATATTCGAAGGCTTAATAAACGACTTTATAGGGCCAGAAGAGGGCAACAGGAAATCAATTAAAAGTGTGGGATGGTATGGGTCTTCAGGGAATGAAAGAGGTGATCCTCGACATACCAAAGTGCTCGAAGCATCGGTAACGAAGACGAGATCAAGGGTCCTACACATGTTATTACGTATGCCATTTACCTGGCCTAACGATGTATCGGACAAAGAATCAACGAAATCATGCTGCATAGATGGGAACATTAAGTTTGAGTCATTGGATGGAGACCAAGTGATATTTGGGAGATTAAAGTCACCAACGACAATAAGACGATCAGAATCACTAAGCTGAGACAAAACGGACTGGAGATGGGCAGCGTGAAGCGTATAAGTTGTAAATTCAGAGGACGGTGGGATGTAAGAGCATGATATGAATAAATTAAAAGAACACAGACGAATTTTAACTACGATAATTTCAATAGTGTTGAGCTCATCGATGGAAAAGAGTTGGGAAGTTAAGTCGGAACGAACAGCAATTAGGACGCCGCCACCTCGAGATGGTCGATCAGATCTATATATGTTAAAATTGTCTACAAAAATCTCGGAATCCGAGATTGAGGAATTGAGCCATGTTTCAGAGAAGGCGATAATGTCGAAATCAAAAGTTGCACTATCAGCATGTAATTTGGTGAGCTTACTGCACAGGCCACGTACATTCTGATAAGTGATCTTTAGAGGTGGGGAAGAATTCAGTTTTTTGAAGTAGATGGCAAATCAGTAGAAGGAGTTGGAAGGATTCCTACCCGAGGAGCGGGTTGCGAAGATCGAGATCGACTATTGAAAATGTGACAGATAGCGTGCTCTGGCCAGAAAGAGGGTTCCAACACAGACTTCACAAACTTCTCCGGGACAAGAATTTTGAAGGAGGAAATACTACGTTTTTCTTTAAAAGAAAATGTAGTTACTACTATGCCAGAGGAGCTATTGATGTTTAGTTTAGAGAAAATATACTCTCGAACCATTGCACAGTGGTCGGACTTGTATGGAGACATGCGACAAAAATAGTTATACGTGTCGTACAGATCCATTATTTAAACTGTAAGCTAATAACATTATTATAAAAATATTATGAAAATTGGGCATGGCTTTACGCCCATTACTCCACAACACCAATTTATAAATTTAAATATTAAATAAAAATTTAAAATAATTCGAATATTTTTTTTTTTAAATCTAAGTTAACAAACAATTTATTAACAAAAAGAAAAAACATGAAAAAAAATTATAAAGAACATATTTCAATATATTTTAAAGAAAAATAAAATTATTATTATTATTATTTAGTCTTCCAAAATTGTGAGAACAGACTTTTTTAACAAATTCTTTTTTTTATAAGGCAATTTTCTCATTCCACTTATGAGAGGGCCTGGGCTTAATAATAATCTGTTTAAGAGGTCTATGTTTGTGGCGGATCGCGATTTTTATCCTCATTGAACTTTTCCGGTTTTTCCAATACGTTTAAGCTCTTCACTGTCTTAAGCCAATCCGAATACCTGTTCAGAACAATATTCTTTGTACGATTGCAGTTTTGCCAAATTTTGTATATTTTTTTGCAAACAGCATGGGAACAACCTAATAACTCCTCTTGGTCTGGAACATATCCTTTGCTTTCCAACTACAGCTGTATTGACTCAACAACAAGTCGAGCTTTTCAGCATTATTGCCCTTTTGAGAGCACCACGCTTGGAAAAAAAACGTGTGCGGGATAGTGCATTGAAAAGAAAGGCCTGTACCAATTTAAATGAACCAAAAGTAACGTTAATTAGAAAGAAAAATACAAATATGACATTTAAAACACAAATAAGCAATAACAAACACATAAAAGAGCACTTACCACGAAAAACACAAAAAAAGACACAATTACCTTTTGCACTCCGATCAACATATTGCTATGAAAAGGCGGCTAAAGGCAGCTAATTTTGGTATATTTGAATCATAAGATATGTATCTATGATCAAAAACGAGAGGGAACGTTGTGAGCCGCGGCAAAGGCCGCGGCTCTACCTTATACCCGGTACTCAGTCAGTATACACATATGTACATACATATATGAGCTTGAGATTTATGCAATTTATTATATGTTCGCAAAAGGGACAAATTAAATTTTGGGCAAAAAATAATATTTCAAAAAATGACGTCAAATCATTTTTGGAATATTATACATGTTTTCAATTTTGTTTGCATATGCTTTTTACATCTGCTTCTAAATTTCTACATGACATGTATAACTACATATTTGAGACGTACAAGTGTTTGCGACAGAGAGAGAGGGAATGAGTCAGCGCTTGGCAGGCGTTGCGTAGCCACTGAAATTTAATTTGTGCCTTCTGGCGATAATAATGATCCGACCTGATCCAAACTCGACAATCTGGTAGATATGGTAATTTTCCATGATTCTGCGTTTTTGGTTTTCATTTATCTTAAAAATTGTGGATTCCAGAGATTTTCGTCCTTTGTGGGGGCGGAAAGGGGCGTGGCAAAATTTTAAAACAAACTCGTGATGGTTTGGTATCACAGGAGCTTGGATAGAAAGTTTGGTTGCTCTAGCTTGTATAGTCTCTGAGAACTAGGCGTCAAAAATTACGAATAGGCAAAACAGATAGGGTCGTGTGTAAGAGAGAGCGAGAGGGAACGATGACTTTCGAAATGGTTTTCTTAATTGTAGCTATAATAATGATCCGATCTGATTCAGATTCAACACTCTGATAGAAATGGTCATTCTCTATGATTCTGCGTTTTTAGTTTTCTCGTATTTTCAAAATTGTGTACGCCACAGACTTTCGTCCTTTATGCGGGCGAAAAGGGGCGGGGCGAAATTTTGAAACACATTTGAGTAGTGTGATCACGCAGAAGACTGGATACAAAATTTGGTTGCTCTAGCTTTAATAGTCTCTGAGATATAGGGGCAAATGAAGACGGACAGACGGACGGACGGACGGACGGACGGACGGACGGACGGACGGACAGACAGACATAGCTATATCGACTCGGCTATTGATGCTGATCAAGAATATATATACTTTATGGGGTCGGAAACGCTTCCTTCTGGACGTTACACACAACCGTTATCCCCACAAATCTAATATACCCCTATACTCTTCGAGTACCGGGTATAAAAATATGAACCTGTGAATCGCTGTCCTTCACAACTAAAAGCTTAAGAGAAGTTAGAAATAGGAAAAGGAAGACACTCACAAACGACCTTTTGGTTATTTTAGAAGTTTTGGACGACACAAAATGATTTACAAATAGTTGGATAGTTTCAATTAAACTTTATACCTGTACGAACGATTTCCATTTTACTTCAAAGTTATAGGCTTTTGTTTTAAATACGCTGTTCATGTGTAAGGGCTTACTCTCTGCAAAATCCCAACGCACTGAATTGCCATGCACGTGGCTTAAATTTAAGGAATTTTTTCGTATAGAGCGAATGGTCACACTGAAAAAATACGTTGGATTCAAATAGCCAATTTATTTATGAAATGAACGACATTATTCAAATTGTAAAATTTTGATTTTGGTTTTTTGATTTTTGTCGTATGGGAGCGACCACTGTGCATTGCACCCGTAGCCGATTCCATAAGACGTGAGATTTTAGAGGAGCGACAGCTCGATCGATCAGCTAGATCGGTCAAGAGGGGTCACATGGTTTATGGGTGAGGCAGAGGCGGGTTCTACCCGAGGAGCAGGTCCGGATGGGATAGCGCTGGCTGAGGAGCCAGTGCGAGCCGGTGTGGAAGGAACTACTTCAACTTCCATGCTGACAGCAGTATCGACTTCCGTAGGGGGCACAGTGAAGCCGACATCTGGATGATCATTACTGTCCGGTTGGACAACCTGGGCAATCACAGGCACTGGATGATCATTACTGTCCAGCTGGACATCCTTGGCAGACACAGGCACAGGTGAACGCCAACATGTGAAGAGCCAGCCGTCTTTTTCGATGTATGTACATCGATTTCCTTGGCGCCAAAGTCGATCAAGGCTAGCGAACTGATTGAAGGAGCGTCAGAGTCTTTAGCTGCAAGAAAATTGGAACTGTGAACACTGGGCAGGCTAGGTGTAACTTTTCTTCTCTTTGGAGACTCATTTATAATTTTAAGGTTTTTAAAATGAGCTTCCATTGAGAAAACTTATCCTGCAATTTACGGAATTCAGAGTGGACAGCAGCGAATTCGTTATGAGTCTGTCTCATAAATGTTCGCATATCGGCTTCAACTGCCCTGCAATCCCAACAAGTCCAGTTGAGACAGCAGCGGGTCTTAATAAGATCGACAACTCGACCACCGATATGACTAAAACTCGCGCAGCTAGAGTGAGCCGTGTTGTCACACAACCAGCAGAAAATAAATGTTTGACGTGTAGCTACCGAACGCTGACCGTCACAGCGTTTAGCACAACAGGAGCTCATTGTTTGATATTAAAAACAATATACATATATGAAAATTAAAGAAAAAATAAAGGTAAAATATAAGTCGGTGTGGGGCAGAGATAGTGACTTTAGCTTGTGTTACACAATTGCGCGCGCAAGAACGAACAAAACAATCTCAATAACGGCAAGTGAGCGGAGAGACACAGAGAGACGATAGAAACACAGAGCGGCGGCCAACGCAGTGCGTGTGTACACTAACCATACAATATATAGACATGACAATTCATACATGGAAAATGTCCGCACCACCATCAGGCATCAGCTACAAACGGGCATCAGCTACGGTAGTCGTGAGAGTGTATGTGTGCACATGTATTCTCGCTTATTTTGCGTGTTGTGCATGTGTGGATCAGCAACTCGGCGAGTCGTGAGAGTGTATTTGTGCTCATGAGCATGCATGTACATTGCGTGTTTGCAAGTGTGTATGAGTGCACAACTGAAATTTTCGCTCTCCCAACTTTGTTTTGATTTTTGTGCTCGCGCCACCCTTCACTTTAGCATTATTGGAGTCGGCCCTTTTTGAAGACGCTTGCCCTATAATACCAGAATAATTATTATTTTGTACATGCTTTAGATGCTAACTTTGTTTAATATAGAATATACTAATATAATGAGCTGATATATGTATATATATTCACAAATATGTATTTAATTGTATGGTGTATTGTAGTATATAATGATATTTTTGATCACATATAAAAAAGTAGTATGCGCTAAAAAAAAAATATATATATCATCCTTGAATATGTATATTAATGACATATAAATGGATAACAAATGAGTCCATACGGATTGTAGTGCCACACTTGCGAGTCAAATTTGAAATCATCCCTATATTTCTTATGCGAATGTCCATCCACAGAGAGAACTTGCAAGTACATTCATATGTGTGTGTACGTGTGCAGAGCTGCCGAAATTGCCAGCCAAATATTTTTGAGAAGATTTCTTGAGACACAAATTTATTTGCTGTGTCGCTTATTGACGCGACGCACTAATACCCTATAGACAATTAATATAATTTGATGTCATGTCTGATATACATTTTGCATTTTTACATATTTACATTCGTTCATTATATTCGTTAATAGTACATTAAACAAAATTAGCATATAAAGGATATTCAATATATACAATTATTTTAATATTGGGCAAGCGTCATCATAAAATCATAACTTACAATCAATTCTAAAGTAATGGGTGTTTTCTTAGACAGCGGCGTTGTAAAAAACCAAAACAAACAAGCAGACCTACAATATGTGCCTTTACCTTTGAGTCGACTTGACATGACTTAGTTTAAAAACTCTTCAATAATTAAGTCACATCCATATTCCCCGCCTAGAATTAAATCTTTTAAATATTTGTACATATGTACATACGTGTGAAAAATAGAACATAAAAAATAAAGCAAAAATAATAAACTTATAAATATTAAATATATATATAAATACATATATATAAATATAAAAGTGTTTAAATTAAGTCATGTCAAGTCGACTCAAAGGTCAGATTAATTTTTGACCCCATTACAGGTGTAATGGCCTCCTCGTGGTGTTCCCTGTTCCCGATCTTCAATCGGAAGCCAATTTGAGCGGCGACTTTATGTCTATATGTACATATGAATGTACATACAGCCATGGTCATATAAATAGCACAAAAAAATTTTCAATTTATGGAATGGTTTTTTTAGTTAAAAAAATTTTTTTTTTTACAATACAACTTTGTCTCTTCATAGCTTCACTTATTACCTAGTTAATTCATAAAGAAAAATATAAAAATGTTTTGAAACAAAATAGATAAAAATTAAATAATGAAATAATAGCGAAATTTGGGTGGTCACAGAAATAGCACACTTTCAAAATAATTCCAATAATTCATAGAAAATAAGCTCAAAAGCTATGATTGTTTGACAAATTTAATATTTAGTTGAATATCCATGATTTTCAATAACGGCGTTGCATCTCCGGCCCATACTTTCCACAAGCTTCTGACATCTCTCCTTCGGAATGGAGTTCCAAGCTTCTTGGACACCTGTCCACAAATCGTCAAGATTGGCAAATTTTTTTCTGGATATCATGACCTTAACATCATTCCATAGATTTTCTATTGGATTTAGGTCAGAGCTTTGGGCCGGCCACTCCAAAACTTCGATGGATTCGTCCTTCAACCACTTTTTAACGACGCGAGATGTGTGCTTTGGGTCGTTATCATGTTGAAATATCCATGTCACAGGCATATTCTCAAAGGTAAATGGTTCCATTTGATTTTTGAGAATATCCGCATACATGAAACGATCCATTATGCCATTAATTCGGTAGAGCGGACCCACGCCATGCCAGGAAAATGCACCCCAACACATAACGCATCCGCCACCGTGCTTCACGGTCTTCATTGTGTACCTGGGGTTAAGAGCTTGGCCTTCTGGACGACAAACAAATGTTTTGCCATCGGGTCCCACTTTATTTATCTTAGTTTCATCGCTCCATAGCACATTTTTTCCAAAATTTCAGACTCTTATCCCGGTGGGTCCGTGCGAAACTTAATCTTTGTTTGATGTTTCGTTTTGACAGGAGTGGCTTCTTCCTGCTGATGCGTCCAAAGAGCGAAGCTTCGTTCAGTCTTCTAGCCACTAGTCTTCTTGACACATTCGTACCATATTCATCATTAATTTCCTTCATAATCTCTCGAGAGGATTTAAAAGGGTCCACTTTGCTCTTCCGCACTATGATCCTATCCGTCATAGAATCCGTTTTTCTTGGTTTTTTCTTACGATTTTTTTGTTCAGTCAAATAAGTTGGGCTTAACATCACTAATTTAAGTGCGTTGTATACCATCTTTCTGGAGCATTTCAATATTTTGGCTATTTCAGAGGGTTTTTTTCCAGATTCACTTAGTGTGTATATAGTCTTCCTTTTTTCAACTGAGCAATGCCTTCCACGACCCATTTTAGCTTGTTTTGGGTAAATTATGTCAATGCGTTACCGAAGAAACAAAGAATTCTGCGAAAACAACTTTTTACTCGAAATTAGCTGCAGCTCCATCAAAATGTGCTATTTCTATGACCATGCCAAATAAGTGCACGAGAACGAAAATTAAGCATAAAGCAAAGGAGAAAACTGATAACGAACATTTTTTTGCCTGTATACCATGTGGAAGAGTGGACTAATCGTTTGTGATCAACATTTTTAAAATCGGATGTAAAATATTGTCCAAATTATCGATCGGAATATTCTGTTTTGATTTGTGCTATTTATATGACCAGGGCTGTACATATGTATGTTAACGGCTTTTTCATAGGCAATAATAATATAATAATTTATATAATAAAAATAAAAATAAATTACAGATTTCTTTTTTCCCACGGCCAAGTGTCCCACCAACCCACACCCACCCCCACCCATCCTGCCAATTCTTCATTTATTTTGTGGCGGTAGGTCAGTTCGTCAACAAGCTGACGAAGAACACACATAACAAAATTTCAGCTCAGCAAAGAACAAACGCTGTTGATGAAGATATAAGTAAATTTAAATTTATATTATAATTTGAAATCGATGAATGAAACATGTTAATGTATTTTGGTTTACTCGATACTTGAAGTATCGATATTTTAATTTTATAACACTACCATCGATAGAAAAAGAACGCTTTCCTTTCTTCTTCTTGCGTTTGAATCTTGTGGCGACGACCGGAAAATAAAAGTAATTAAAAAAATAAAGAATATAAGGGAAATAAACCGATTTGCTGTTTTATTGAATGCTGAGAAAACCCGCACAAAGTCCATCGACCAGACCGTTTGGAATAGAAACAAATTGGTCGTTCGAGCCGGATGAGATGTATATATTTGTGTCCCAACTATCAGGTATGGAAACAACATGGTCCTTCGAGCCGGATGAGATGTATATATTTGTGTCCCAACTATCAGGTATGGAAACAACATGGTCCTTCGAGCTATTTGACCGGCATGTGGACAACGTGGTTCATCAATTACTAAACTAGCATTTCGGAAATTCGACGCAATTTCATCAGACCGTTGCTGTGAGTGTGTGTGTATGCGAAACCGACTAGGCATACATATGTACGTTTGTGAGTGTGGGTATACGAAACTGACTAGGTATACACACATGCACACACAAACTACGACGTTTGATCAGACAAGTATTAAGAAAGAAAAAAGATCGTAGACAGCGATCATGGCGCCAGGGAAAAAATCAAAAAAACAACTACAGAAGACATCTGTGGACGAAAAAACATTGGTGGATGGATTTGATTCGCCTTGCGACAACACGGTGATTCAAGCATCAACACCAATGGTACAAACCAGGAAGATGGTGAAAGCAAAACAACTGGCGCACCGACTTGCCGAACAGTGTGACTACAGCGAAAAAGGGATATCGAATTCTTTACTGCAAGACGACGACGCACAATCAAGGATATCCCAGCGTTCTGGTAAAAGAGTGCAACAGCTTCAATGTGAAATGCAATTTTTAAAGGAGCAACAACAACTTCAAGAACAACGTGCAGCGCTGGAATTTAAGGAGCAACAGTTAAATTTACAAAAGCAACTGGCACAAGCACAACTGGAAGATGAATTTAACATGGATGACGACTATGGACAACACGAGCCCGAAAAAAAGTTGAGTTATACACGTGAGTGGGTAAGCGGACAACCGACAAATTTAGAAGTGATAAATAATAAGACTAACAATCAGGATTATATTGAAACATTTATGACACGACAAGCCATATCGCAAGAGCTCCCAGTATTTGCAGGCGATCCAATGGACTGGCCAATTTTTTATGCCGAATTCACAAACAGTACAAACATGTGTAAATTTACTAATTATGAAAATATAAACCGTTTAAGAAAATCATTGACAGGTCGAGCCAAAGAATCAGTTCAATCGCTATTACTATTACCGCAGAATGTTGATATAATAATTAATATATTAAAAGATCGATTTGGTGACCCAGCTCATATTATACGCCATATACTAGAACAAGTAAGAAACTTCCCAGCTATAAAAGACGACAAAATGGATAGATTAATTAGGTTAAATGATCTTCTTACAAATTTAATTCATACTTTATCATCGCTAGAGGAAAATGATCATTTAAGAAATCCTACTTTAGTAACAGAACTGATTGAAAAATTGCCTTTGTCCCAAAGAATTGCCTTTATACAGTATTATCAAGAAACTAACAGTAATGAACCAAAAATATTCCTTTTAAATAAATGGATTGGAAAAAAGGCTAAAGCCGCTCAATATTTAGGATTTGGGCAAAACAAATCCAAAGAATCGACATTGACAATTTCGAATACATCGCCTCAGTTAAAGACGAATAAAATTTGTAATTTCTGTAAAGTAAATGACCATTACGTAAATTCTTGTGAGAAATTCGGAAACTTAGACATTGACAAACGATGGGAGCATATTACAAAAAATCGCTTATGTATTGCATGTTTAGCCAAGAATCATTCAATGAGAGATTGTAAACGAAAAAAAATATGTAACGTTAACAATTGTACGTATACACATAATGCACTATTACATAAACATAAAAGACAAGTTCAGGCAGAGCAAGGTCCAATTACAACCGAAATGTCAACGCAGCAGACTGAAATCGAGAAAAATTGTAACATTAATTACAACCGTAATGATGTATTGCTCAAAATAGTCCCAGTCACTCTTATGGGAACAAAGACGACAATTGATACGTATGCACTTTTAGATGAGGCTTCAACAGTTACATTAATTGATCACCAGTTAGCTAATGAATTGGAATTGGATGGGCCAACGATTCCTCTTAGAATGCAATGGACGAACAATGAGATTTATGAACAGGAAGATTCAAAGATAGTTAGTCTACGAATTAAAGGTAGACAGAACAATGCTAAAACTTATTTAATGCGTAAAGTTAAAACATTGTCTACTCTTAACTTACCCTCACAGACTGTAGCGATAAAGGATATAGCCGAACAATGGAAGTTTCTGAAAGACTTTGATTCTTGTTCGTATCAAAATGCACAGCCCAAAATACTAATAGGTCAAGACAATTGGTCTTTAATAGTAACGCGTAAGTTAAAACATGAGTCCTATAAAGGTCCAGTTAGCAGCAAAACATTATTGGGGTGGGTTGTGCACGGAAACATCAATTTAGACAGACGATTCAATCAGACACATCATATGTTTCATGTAAATGTTCACAATAACGACAGAAAAAAGGACAAAGACGACTTAAACATTATACATGACCTTGTAAAATCCTTTTGGGCTGTTGAAAGCGAACTAACTTCCTCACGAGATAAGCCAATATCATTAGACGACAAAAGATGTTTGCAAATAATTGAGACAACACTTAAAAGGACTGAAAATAGATTTGAGTCAGGGTTATTTTGGAAGGAAGAGAATATAAAACTCCCAGAAAGTTATAACAATGCTCTTAGTAGACTTTTGCTACTGGAAAGGAAAATTGACAAAAATCTGACATATGGAAGAAAATATGAAGAAATGATTGAATCATATATATCAAAAGGATATATAAAAAAGTTAAGTGAAGATCAAGCGGGCGTATCGACACCATTAACATACTATTTACCTCATTTCGGTGTAGTCAATAGCAACAAGCCAGAAAAGTTACGAATTGTGTTTGATGCGGCAGCCAAATCTCACAACAGGTGCCTGAATGACTATCTTTTAACTGGAGTGGATCTTTATAATGAGTTGTCAGCAGTATTGATGAATTTTCGAACTAATAAAATAGCATTTGTTGGAGATATAAAGGAAATGTTTTTGCAGATAAAGGTAATAGAGAAGGATAGACATGCCCAACGAATATTATGGCGAGGATATGATCGTCAGAGAATTCCCGACATATATGAGATACAGGTAGTCTTTTTTGGTGCCAAATGCAGCCCAAGCATCGCACATGTTAAAAATCGAAATGCACTTGATTTTAAGGATCAATTTCCAAAGGCTTGTAATGAAATTATTTCGAATCATTATATGGATGATTATCTCGGTGGAGCTGAAGATATTGATAGTGCAATTCAGTTGATAAAAGATGTGTCATATGTGCATAGTCAGGCAGGATTTCAAATGTGCAACTGGATTTCCAATTCAAAAGAGGTAGTTGACCAAAAATGTGACAAAAAAGTTGATAGAACAATTAAAAATTTATCAGAAGAGCGAGTTTTGGGGTTAATGTGGGACTTTGAAAAGGATTTTTTTGCTTTTAATTTGAAATTTATCAATACCCACACTAGCATTCTATCTATGGGAAAAAAGCCATCCAAACGTGAAGTACTCAAAATCACAATGTCAGTTTTCGATCCATTAGGTTTTCTCTCTAACTTATTAATAGCAAACAAGATTTTACTACAGATGATTTGGGATAGTGGCATAAACTGGGATGACGAGATAACTGATGAACAACATGATATATGGATAAAATCTTGTAAAAATATACAAAGGCTCAATGATTTTAAAATTCCACGGCGAATGACTGATATGTCAATCGGCAACTGTAATATACAGCTCCATATGTTTTCTGATGCATCCAGGTTAGCCTATGCTTCTTGTGCTTACCTGAGATTTGATAATGGGAACGAAGTAAATTGTGCATTAGTATTAGCGAAGTCGAGAGTTGCACCTCTCAAGCCAATGTCGATACCGAGACTAGAATTACAGGGCGCCTTATTATCCGCACGTCTGAGTAAAGCAATAAAGGAATCGCTCAAAGTAAATATTGACAAGACGTATTTCTGGACTGACGCTGAAACTGTTTTGTATTGGCTCAAATCGAGTAGCAAACGTTTTAAAGTATTTGTGGCACAGCGATTGGGTGAGATTCAGGAGTTGACAAATGTCTCTGATTGGCGATATGTGCCAACGAATTTAAATCCTGCAGACGACGCAACCAAATTTAAAGACATTGACTTTTCATCGAAAAGTATTTGGTTAACAGGTCCACAATTTCTTAGTAAAGACAGTACTGAATGGCCTAAACGCAAATTATTTGAGCAAACAACTAATGAAAGTGTGACTGTAGAATTTGTAAACACTTTCACGGACGTTGAAAATGAGATAGTATTACCTGATCCCAAGAGATTTTCTAAATGGATGAGATTTCTTAGAACAACTGCTTGGGTCCTGAGGTATTTCGAACGACTAAAGAGACCACAAAACCCTGAACAGAACCCAGAATTGTTACCTCATAACCTTGCTAACGCTGAAAAACTAATTTTCAAAGCAATTCAAAGAGATTGCTATAATCAGGAAATAAAGTGTTTGACGAAACACATTCCGATTGACAAAAAAAGTAATTTAAAATCACTTCCTATCTTTGTAACAGAAGATGGATTGTTGCGATTAAAGGGACGACTGGACAATATTAACGAGGACCAATTTAATTTCGATTCAAAAAATCCAATTGTTCTACCTAAAGAACACTTAATTACAGGCTTGATTGTTCAGTATTTTCATGAGAAAAATTATCACTTGGGCACTGAAACAGTAATAGCAAATCTTAGAAAAAAATTTTGGATAATTAACTGTCGCAACACCGTTAAGAAATGTATTCATAACTGTCAATTTTGTAGGAATATAAAAGCAAAACCTAAAGTGCCAATTATTGGACAATTACCAAAGTGTCGACTGGAACCAACTAGCAGACCTTTCCTAAAGGTAGGAATTGATTATTTTGGCCCTATAGAGGTTTTAGTCAATCGTAGTCATGTTAAGAAATACGGAGTTATTTTTACTTGTATGTCTAGTCGAGCCGTACATCTTGAAATAGCTGAAGATTTATCAGCTAATGCCTTTATCCATGTACTGCGACAGTTCTCTGGTCGCAGAGGGTTTCCTGAAGAAATATATTCTGATAATGGAACGAATTTTCAAAAAGCAAGCAAGGACATCATCGATGTGATAAAACAATGGTCATCAAAAGAGCTGACCCAATACCTGACCACAAAGAAATGTAAATGGATTTTCAATCCACCATTGAGTCCTCATATGGGTGGAGCGTGGGAAAGACTCATTCAAACCATTAAGAATTTTTTGTCCCATATGTTAAGGGAGCGATATCCAAAGGAGTACGTATTGAGAACTTTATTTTGTGAAATTGAGTTTATGATGAATAGCAGACCGCTTTTATATGTTCCCTCGAATACATTAGATTTCGAGCCATTGACACCAAATGACATTTTAATCGGTCCAAACTTTAGAGATTCATTTTATGCAGATAGCTCGGATAAAGATTTAATTTACCTAAATATGTGGAGAGCTTCCCAAAGATTAGCGGATATTTTTTGGAATAAGTGGAAGGTCGAATATAGGCAGTACTTATTATGTAGTCGTAAGTGGTCAAAGGATGAGGATGCTGTTGAAGAAGGTGATATTGTTTTGTTATTGGACTTTAATCTACCCAGAAGTTACTGGCCCAAGGGCATAATTACAAAAATCTATCCAGCAAAAGATGGAAAAATAAGAATAGTAGACGTTAAGACAAAAACTGGTATATATAAGAGATCAGTTGCTAATTTAATAAAACTTCAAATAAAATAATGTGAAGTATTGCTAAAAACAATACTTGGGTGGAGAATGTTGATGAAGATATAAGTAAATTTAAATTTATATTATAATTTGAAATCGATGAATGAAACATGTTAATGTATTTTGGTTTACTCGATACTTGAAGTATCGATATTTTAATTTTATAACACTACCATCGATAGAAAAAGAACGCTTTCCTTTCTTCTTCTTGCGTTTGAATCTTGTGGCGACGACCGGAAAATAAAAGTAATTAAAAAAATAAAGAATATAAGGGAAATAAACCGATTTGCTGTTTTATTGAATGCTGAGAAAACCCGCACAAAGTCCATCGAGCAGACCGTTTGGAATAGAAACAAATTGGTCGTTCGAGCCGGATGAGATGTATATATTTGTGTCCCAACTATCAGGTATGGAAACAACAAACGCTCTGTATGTGAGGCTGAGCTTTAGCTGTATGTGTGCACATATTGTAGGTCTGCTTGTTTGTTTTGGTTTTTTACAACGCCGCTGTCTAAGAAAACACCCATTACTTTAGAATTGATTGTAAGTTATGATTTTATGATGACGCTTGCCCAATATTAAAATAATTGTATATATTGAATATCCTTTATATGCTAATTTTGTTTAATGTACTATTAACGAATATAATGAACGAATGTAAATATGTAAAAATGCAAAATGTATATCAGACATGACATCAAATTATATTAATTGTCTATAGGGTATTAGTGCGTCGCGTCAATAAGCGACACTCAGCAAATAAATTTGTGTCTCAAGAAATCTTCTCAAAAATATTTGGCTGGCAATTTCGGCAGCTCTGCACACGTACACACACATATGAATGTACTTGCAAGTTCTCTCTGTGGATGGACATTCGCATAAGAAATATAGGGATGATTTCAAATTTGACTCGCAAGTGTGGCACTACAATCCGTATGGACTCATTTGTTATCCATTTATATGTCATTAATATACATATTCAAGGATGATATATATATTTTTTTTAGCGCATACTACTTTTTTATGTGTGATCAAAAATATCATTATATACTACAATACACCATACAATTAAATACATATTTGTGAATATATATACATATATCAGCTCATTATATTAGTATATTCTATATTAAACAAAGTTAGCATCTAAAGCATGTACAAAATAATAATTATTCTGGTATTATAGGGCAAGCGTCTTCAAAAAGGGCCGACTCCAATAATGCTAAAGTGAAGGGTGGCGCGAGCACAAAAATCAAAACAAAGTTGGGAGAGCGAAAATTTCAGTTGTGCGCTCATACACACTTGCAAACACGCAATGTACATGCATGCTCATGAGCACAAATACACTCTCACGACTCGCCGAGTTGCTGATCCACACATGCACAACACGCAAAATAAGCGAGAATACATGTGCACACATACACTCTCACGACTACCGTAGCTGATGCCCGTTTGTAGCTGATGGTGGTGCGGACATTTTCCATGTATGAATTGTCATGTCTATATATTGTATGCAGTGCTGCCAACCTAGCTATTTTCCCACTAGATCTAGTGGGTTGCAACAAGGAAATGCGGGATAAATTGTGAAATAGCGGCTAGCGGGAATTATAGTTATATTCCATGAACAACTAGCTTTACTTTATATTTTTGAAACATCTGGTAACTTCGTGTATTTTTATGCTCTATGATGCCAAATTTTCATACGAATAGTATTTTTTCATTTGAATGGCAAAAAACATCGATAAGCATTCAGTCTTATCGTTTTTCACTGTGAAGTCTACCGAACCGTGTTTTATACCATCACTATGAAAGTATTTCACAATTTTTGAAAGCGCCAGCGGAAGTTAAAAATGCCAAAAGTTTATAAGCAAAAACCGCGTAGTATATGGATGCAAGACCCTGCATTTAAAGATTGGCTGACTGTAGATGCAGCTGATGAGGGCAAATGCTATTGCAAATACTGCAAATCCAGCATTAATGCCAAACTTTCAGACTTGCACGCACATGCCAAGACTGCTAAACACAAATCAAGTTCAGCGTCTTTTGCACAGCCTAACAAACTACAGCGGGACTGTGTTTGTACATTGCAACACATTGTTCAATTAAACCTGTGGACCATTTGGGATTGCTGTGCACAGCAAAGTTTCAGGATGCCAATCTTTTAAAGCTCCATAGGACAAAGTGCACGAGCATAATCAAAAACGTTTTAGTTCCTCACTTTATAGAGCTACTGAGGGAGGACATCGGTGATGCGAAGTACAGTTTGTTGATTGATGAGAGTACCGATATAAGTGTGTACAAGACTCTTGGTAAGTAATAATTCTAATAATTCTGAAAAACAATCTTAATCTTAATTACTTTCTGTATAGGTGTTGCCATAAACTATTTTAGCTCAAAACGGAGCGTCATGGTCTCCACATTTTTATCCTTAGTCCCGCTTGAGGCAGGCGACTCAAAAACGATCGTGAAAAGCCTCTGCGAGGAACTTAAAAACTTTAAATTAAACCTTGAAAATTTGATTGGAATCGGCACGGACAACGCAAGTGTTATGGTTGGTTCCAAACAAAGTGTTTACACGGAGTTACAAAAAATGGTTCCGTCTTTAGTATTAATTAAATGTGTATGCCATTCACTGCAATTGGCTGTTAGTAGTGCCTGCAAAAATGTTCCCGAGGTCTTAGAGTACATTGTTGCTCAAACATATAATTGGTTTTCCTGCAGCACGAAAAGACAAACTGAGTACAAAAAAATATATCAAATTATAAATTCCGACCAGGTGAAAGAGACATCTTTTTGTATTTTTCGACAATAACAATTGTGTGCGTTTCGTTCTATTTAACATGCGTGTGTATGTAGTTTGTGTTTTGGACATGTTTTTTTTTTTTTTTTTTTTTTTTTTTAATTCTGTTTATTTTGCCTATCTACTTAATTACTATCTTAGGGCTAGAAATATGGCTATGCAAGCCCGACCCGTGTGGTACGGCCGTAAAGCATTGCTTCACACGGGTTGTTCGAGGCATCGCTCATTCTCATTCAGCTCTTCTCCGGCGCTCAACCGCGCGCAGCTCCCTCATAACATTTGCCGCGAAGTTGCTGGTCGCCTCCCAGTTTCCCGGGGTCGACAGCATGTACGGCACCAGGTTGTCCTTGGATACAAGCCCGCCCAAGGACTCTTCGAGCAGCTGCCGCGGCTCCGCAAATCTGCCGCACTCGAACATTACGTGCTCGGCATCCTCCGCCACCCCGTGTCTGCACCACGTGCACTCCGAAGAGTCCTCGTGCCCGAAGCGGTGCAGGTAGCTTCGGAAGCACCCATGGCCGCTGAGGAGCTGGGTCAGGTGGAAGTTGACCTCTCCGTGCTTCCTCTGTACCCACGCTTCGATGGATGGGATGAGCTGGTGAGTCCATCGCCCCTTGGTGGACGTATCCCATCTCAGCTGCCAACTCCTGAGGCTATGCTGCTTGCACTCCATGCGCAACTGCCTCTTTCCATTCGAATCTATCCCTCTGCCATGCGATTCCCAATAGTACGTGGACCGCTCCTCCGCCAGGTACTCCAACGGGGCTATACCCGCGATCACGTGGGCTGCCTCGTCCGAGACCGTTCGGAAGGCACTTATGACGCGCAGAGAAGAGAGGCGGTGAGTGGCAGCCAGGCCCCGGGCGTAGCTCGCTGTTTTCAGGGCCTTTGTCCAAATTGGCGCCGCGTAGAGCATCACCGACCGCGTCACACTCGTCAGGAGTCGGCGTCTCCATTGCTTGGGTCCTCTGGTGCTCAGCATGATCCGCGATAGCGCGCTGTTGGTGGCAGCCGCTTTCGAGCTCAGATATGCCAGATGCTCTCGGAAGCAGAGTCGCGTGTCTACCATGACTCCGAGGTACTTAATCGCACGCTTTGACGCCACTAAGGTGCCCGCCACTATGATTTTGGCCGTCTCAACCTTCTTCCTGCTGGACACCAGCACCGCCTCGGTCTTGTGGGGGGCAAGCTCGAGCCCTACGAGCTCCAGCCACTGCTGAATCCGCGCGATCGTCTGGTTGCAGGTAGCTTCCACCGCGGGAAGGTCTTTGGCCACCACCAAGATGGCCACGTCGTCCGCGAAACCCACCACGTGCACTCCGTGAGGGAGACTGAGCCGCAGTATGCCGTCATACATCGCGTTCCACAGCAGGGGGCCCAGCACCGACCCCTGGGGGACTCCACCCGATACCTCGTACTGCTCCGTGCCAGCTTGGGTGTCGTACAGGAGCAGACGTCGCTCGAAGTAGCTTCGAATTATCCAGAGGTACATGGGGGTCCCGAAGCACGCTAGAGCCCTCAGGATGCAGCTCCACCTCGCAGTGTTGAACGCGTTCTTGATGTCCAGCGTGACCATTAGGCAGTATTCTTTTCCGCCGCCCTTCCACCGAGTGCCGGCGATCGCACTAGAGCAGGGGTCGGCAGCGTCATATCCCATGTGCATAGCAAAAAGGCCACGGGGCAGCGCAGTCGGCACACGCATAGCGTAAAAACTTCGAGTACCGTCGGCCTTACTGCTCGGGTCCCGCGGCGGCATAGGAAATGAGTCGTGTGTCTTCGGGCCTATGCACATGCGGCTTCGGTATTCACAAATTAAATTGTACACTGACAAAAATGTTCAATATAATGTGGGAACATGATTTTATCTTTTTAGAAAATATGGATGGCGGGGCGCAATGTTTTTTTTTCTTGTTTTTAGCTGTTTATGATGCTGTTTTTTTGTTTTTTTATTACTACGATTTTTTCCCCTTGTTATTTTTTCTTTTGTTTGGCGTAAAACATTTCTCCTTATCTGGATTCATTTCTTTCAGTGCAAAGCAAGAAACGTTTTGCCTTCGTGTTGCTTCGTGTCTCTTGTCTGCGCACACAAGCGCACAAAACATGTGAGTGTATTGCGTGCCGACCCCTGCACTAGAGGCAATGTCCACCACTCTACCGACGGCATCAGTCGTGGACCTGGCCTTGCGGAACCCGTATTGGGACGGAGATAGATCTCCAGCCTCAGCGATGGTTCGTTCCAGCCGAGAGCATACCACCTTCTCCAGCAGTTTGCCGGCTGTGGCTATCAGGCAGATTGGCCTATACGACGACGCTGTTCCTGGCGTCCTGCCTGGCTTGGGTATCAGCACCAGCTTCTGCGTCTTCCACATCTCCGGAAAGACTCCCTCGTAAAGGCACTGGTTTAATAGTTTCACGAACACCTCCGGGCGCAGCGAGAGGGCGAGTTTGAGAGCTCGATTCGGAATGGAGTCCGGACCAGGTGCCTTGCTTGGGCTAATGCCCCTGGCTGCAGCCGCGACTTCATCGAGAGTCACCTCTTCGATGGCCTGGTTGGTTGGCTGCACTTGGCGGGGGATCTCCTGCAGGTGATCCGCCATGCGCGGGAATAGATCCTCCACGATGGATCTGACCACGACTGGGTCCGATGGGGGGGCATGTTTCTCAGCGCCCAGCTTCTTCGACACAAGCTTGTATGCCCTCCCCCATGGGTCCTGCTCCGCTGTGTCACAGAGCGCGAGGAAGCTCTGGCGTTTGCTGTCCTTTATGGCAGACGCCTGTCTGCAGTCTCTATATTTAGCCTGCCAATGCGTGAAGATCGTACTTCCCCGCGCGCGCTGATATTGGCGCCGCGCGTGATTGCACTCAAGGCAAGTAAGGCAGTAATGCTGCTTGCCAGATACGCTGGGACCGAGAAGTGCGCCACCTGGGTGTTGCCATATCCGGGTCTAACACTCTTCACCTTGCATGCGTCCACTGGGATGTTCGTCTGCGAAGATAGCGCAGCCAGTATCTCCTCTTCCGACGCCAGCTCGTCCAGGGCCCGAATGGAAAAGTGGGTTTGCTCGGTGAACGACCGAACGACTGCGCTCTTGCCCAGCACCTGCTCCACCTCGTCCTTGAGCTGCTTGGTACACTCCAAGCCTACTCCGTTCAACTGCAGTAGCAGCTCGCCTTTCGCTGTGCGGCGGGCTTTGGAAACCTTGTCGCGGACTCCATTGAGCTTGCCGTCACTCCTACGCGTAACGAGGGATAACACCTCGCTGTAGGAGAGCTCGCTGGTACTTATGACCAGCGCATCAGGTCTGCTCCTCGTCGACGGCTTGCCAGGCGGCTTGCTGACTGGCTTGGTGGACCTCTTCCGCTGCACCGTTTGCCACGTGTTCGGTGGCACCGGCTCCGTGGCCGCAGGTTTTGCGCTCCCAGTTCGGTGTCTCTTCTTCGATGGCGTGGTTCGCTGCCCCGGATCCTGCTCTCGCCGTCTCTTGGGCGTCGCTGCCATCCTCGCTGCATCGTTGCCCTGCTGGTGGGCCTTACCAGCCATTTTGGCAGGCAGTGATGTCACTGGTGACGTCTGAGTGGACGTATTTACGCTGCCCAGCGGAGCCGGCTTGCCTCTGCCAGCAGAGGCTTCGTATAGGCTGACGGCCTTCACTGCCAAGTCTCTAACCACCTGGTTGACGTGCCTCTGCCCTATCAATAGGGCATTAAGGCCAGTCAAAGTGGCACCCAGCTGCTCAAAGACATCTTTGTCCGTTCTCTCCTGCCCTTGGGGTGAAGCGGCTGTCACCGGTGCAGGCGCGGCACTTGGGGTTGCCAAGCTTTGCGCCGGGGGCGGTGCCGTCCCCTGAGGGGGCGTTCTCGGCAAGGCCGAGCGACGCACAAAGCCCTCCACCGTGCTCGCAGGTCTCCACTCGCTCGTGGAACTTCAAGCAGTCCCGCGTTGCCCAAAGGTTTCCCTATGGTGTTCGACCGGTGGAGGTTATACCGCCTCGACTCGGTCACCAGGGCCCCACAGAGCACCGCCTCAGCGGGGGGGGTTGGTAGTAGCCGGTACGGTGGCTTTTTGCGGTCTCTGCTTGAAGTCTCCTACTGGAGCCGACCACTACTTTGGGCACCTGTTTGTATGCAATACTTTGTAGCGCCCTTGCGCTTATGCAACGAAAGGGAACACCTCTTGCGGTAGGGGCGCCACCTGTGGTCAACACTCGAAGGCTGTTGGGCGTAGGGCCCGGCCCGGTCCAACCTGTTGATCAGTATGACAGCCCTGCGTTGTTTCTGCCCCTGTCTAGCAACTCCGTGGCGAAGCGACCCTGCGCGATCAGCTGCTCCGTGGCGATGCTAGCCAAAAAGCGCGGAGAAGGTTGAGTGAAAGTTGTTTTTATTTTCTCCCACCAAACAGTGGATGATGGAAGGCGCCAAAACAGAGGTTCACCTCCCCCCCCTTGCCTCTTGTATGCGGCAAGACTGAACGTGCCCCTGCAGCCAGGAGAGGTATCGACGCGATCAGCCAACGCACGCAGTACGTACCACTGAACCAGAGCGTTTTTATAAGCCACTATTTTCCGTTTTCCAGGTTTGATATAGATTCCTTGCGCGGCAGACTCGGAGCTCGCACGAAATCACAACCGCACTTGAAAAAAGAACTCAATGTGTCCACCTTTTGTGTGTCCATGTTTGTACATGTTTGTTTATATGTTGTTCAGGGCAGTCGCAAACTTCTGCAGCGCACTGTGGAGAGCGCTCTGGAGAGCGCTCCGCGCCCGACTCGCTCTCGCACGCTCTTGCACACGGCACTCAGGAGAGCCGCCCGGCGCTCGGGCGGCCACTACACTATGGTCCCAATGACCACTTTTGTTGGCCAAAACCTCATTTTTAAAAGTTAACAAAACACCTTAGTTTTTACCACTCTGCATTGGAAAAAGAATTACCTTTAAAGTTGCGTACTAGAAATTTCCATAGATGGCGCCCCATTCGATAAATCTGCTCTGCAACCCAACTGTTGTTATCGAAAAACTCGTGCAGTAAATAAGTGCAAATTTAATTACAATTTTAAATCTTTGATAAATTGGAAAAAAACCATTAACTGATCAAATTTTTGTTATGAATTTTAATCATAAGGTCTTGTATTACGTGTTTTGTAATGTTAACTGTATATTGTAATTGTGGTGACTTCGTAATTGTACCTTAAAGTGAGCCGTTCAAAATGACTCAAGTTGTAAAGAAAACTCATTTTTGAAAAGGTATACAAAGTGAGTCCCACCTAGTCCCACCTTGAAACCTATTGTGTGTCGTAGATTAGTAAATCCTTGTTGAAATGTATATAGTAAAAAATGCCACATTTTGCCACATTTCTTGAAATTTGACTTAATAGATTATAACCTCAAATGTATCAAATTTGAATTTGAAAGCCTAATAATTTCCAGACGGTAAGCTGAAGCTACAAAGTGTTTAGGTCCGATTTATAGATGCACTTATGTGCTTTTCAGAAATGCACAGTTGAATGCAAACAGATGTGAGACACTTAAGTTATGTTAATAAAAGAAGGCCTACCTCTGAAAAAATCTAAAAATAACACTAAAATAAAATTTCAGATTTTAAAAATTAAAGAAAAAAAGAAATATAATTCTTTAAAGATTTTAAAAGCTCCAAATCTATAAAAATAACTCTATTTGGTTCACAGCGGATATAAAAAGTTCACTTTTGTTCACTAGTGCCCTTTAAATATGCCTTAATAAAAAAAAGGCGGTGCCACACCCATTTTTTTTTTGCAAATCCACTTCCTGTTGATTACATATATCCAACAAAAAAAACCAAATAAAAAAATATCATTCCGTTCGCGAGTTATTAATTTTGGCCAACAAAAGTGGTCTCTGGGACCATAGTGCACTAGCTTGAGCGGGAGTTGGCAGTTACGCTCCCACCCCCGTTACGCTCGTTCGCCGTCTTTCTCGGCCTACCTACATACATACGAATACATAAGTTTTGTTATTACCTACTATACCTACATTACCGAAAATATAGTTAAGCGAAAGAAAGAAAAGCGTTGTGAATACCTGGTGATCCGCCCCCTACAAGCATTGGTCCTTCGAGCCGGATCTTCCCCAGCAAGGAGAAGCGCACCCCAGCAAGCATAGGCGGATCGCTCTATTAAGATAAGTACGATCTTGGTTTTTCCGTCCAATGCCAAGCGGCTATTCTGTCCGTTCTCCGATCTTCCGCTCCTCCTAATTACGCTACATCCGTACATATTTGACTGCATATTCTTGCGTCTGCATATATATATGTATGTACTAATCCGCACTTAAGCGCACCTACATCCGTATACATCACAACTGCATATTCTTGCACGTACATACATATATCCCAACCGCATATCCTTGCGCATCATATATATATATATATATATATATATATATATATATATATATATATATATGTATATCCGAACTATATACACATAAAACTGCATATTCTTGCACATCCGTAAAACTGCATATTCTTGCACATCCGTAAAACTGCATATTCTTGCACATCCGTAAAACTGCATATTCTTGCACATCCGAACATACATACATATTTTACCCATCGACATACGCAGCCCAACATATATAAACCATTTATCCGAATCTACACTTATTTTTTCCATACCCTCATACATACATTTGTATATATTAGCTGCATATTCTTGCGTCTATATATCCATACCTCCCCGCACCGACATACATACATACAAGCAGCAATAGCGGTGCCTGCTTTTGCTCATTTTTGCGTTCGCCTCTCCACCGTTGCGCGTTATTTTTTGTTGGGAGAGCAGATTACCGGCGCCGCTCTTGCGCATAACGGAGCGCCAAGCGACTCGCTACCCTGTATTTTGAGGGTGTATCGTTTTCGGTGGTGGCTTGTCCGGTGACGCGCTACCCTACTTTCGGCGGGTATATTGTTTTTGGGTGTCACTTGCCACCGACTCCCAATATTAAGGCCCGATCGCCTTAGTATACCCAAGCGCCTCCGATTTGCCAACAAGTCCATACCAAAAGGATTGTTTGGTCCATTTTCCGTGTCCATCCGCCCGACGCTTCCGCTTCCGTTTCGTTGTTCTCAGCGAGGGAGGTCAGAACATGCCCACTGGTGACGAGGACAGCAAAAACCTTTTGCCCGCTCCCGGTAGTAGGACACCACGCAGTAGTTCCGCCCCAGGAACACCTACCTCGGTGACTAAACCGATAAGGTTACCCGGTACGCCTAAACCGAGTACGAGTTCCGCGGCAAAGGGCAAATCGGTCCTGTTCCCTTCGCCAGTCACGTTAAAGGTGCCAGCTCTTCCACCTACCAGTCCCATCAGCTCTCGACGCACTTCTCCAATGGCCCAAACAGCATTCCTCTCCGCACGTGCGAAATTGGTAGCAGCCATCGGCAGGCTGACCAGTTTGAAAGACCGCTTTACCGCTTCCGGTACCAGCACGCCATCCCCCGCTATCGCTCAGGTCCGTAGAGACCGCTTACAGAGCATGTGGGCAAAGGTGGATGCTGAATTCGAGGCCTGTTCAATTGCGTCGGTGGACGAGGATCCTGACAACCAACTAGAGATCCAAGCCATGTACGACACGTGCTATGACGATTATGAACGGGGCCTAGAAGACCTTACGGTCCAATCGGCCAGCCCAGTAGTCCGTCTTCCTGCACAGCCGGACTCCAATGGCGGCTGTCGACTGCCACCCTGTGACATCGAAGTGTTCACGGGGGATTAGTTCGCTGGCCCACTTTTCGGGACCTCTTCACAGCCATTTATATTCGTAATCCTAGACTCTCACCCGTAGAAAAACTGTACTACCTCGCCACTAAGACCAGTGGCGATCCGAAGGCCATCGTTGAGAAATCCCCGCTGACCAACGACGGCTTCGAGGCGGCATGGGATGCCCTTCGTGACCGATATGAGAACCGACGGCTCCTGGTGACCAACCAGATTCACCTTCTCCTCTCTTTGCCTCACATCGGGTCCGATTCAAGTCGTGCTCTGAAAGAACTTCAAAGTACGATCCAGGGGGTTCTAACCGCACTCGCCCACTCCCAGGTCTCCACTGAGAATTGGGATAGCTTGCTCGTGACCATTTGCGCTTCCAGATTGCCGAGATTAACCCGCGCGTTGTGGGAAGAGTCCATAACGGACAAGAAGGAAATGCCGTCATGGAAGGAGATGGACTCCTTCCTCAGTCAGCGGTATCTGACGCTAGAGGCGATCGAGAGCCACCCTTCCAATCCGCATAGTTCCAAAGGCGATCCGAATCCGCCACCTTCTAAAAACAACCCGTTCCGGTCCCAAGGGAGTCCTGTTCCTAGGAGGGTTCACTCGTTCGAGACAACAGTGAATCCGCAGAGGAGGACATGTGATCTCTGCTCCTCAGAGAATCATCCAATCCGTGATTGTCCTCGCTTCCTCAACATGACCGTTGATGCTCGTTCCAGCTACATTAAACATAAACAGCTATGCCTGAACTGCTTCGCACGAGGACATCAGATCCGAGAATGCCAAAGCGCCCACAACTGCGTCACTTGTGGGGAACGGCACCACACGCTGCTGCACCGTGGCTATCCAAGTTCCAGCGAGCCGACTTCCACATCCGTACAACACCCGAGTTCTTCCGCATCCTTGTCCAACGTTCAGTCTTATTTCGCTTCCGGTACAAGTGCGGTCCTCCTGAGCACGGCTATGATTAATATTTGCCATCTGGGGACCAATTTTCGTGCCCGCGCTTTGATCGACTCTGGCTCCGAGGCCACGTTCATTACGGAACGTCTAGTCAGCATGATCAAACTGCCGTTCCAACCTATCCAGGCACAGGTCTCCGGCATTAATCATACTGTATCCGCTCAGTCGAAGAAGCTCTGCAATTTTTCCATCCGCTCTCCGACTATGTCGGGTTTACAATTAAACGTTACAGCTTACGTTATTCCGGAGGTGGCAGCGAATATTCCCTCGCATCCGTTCTCTCAAAATTTGCTGAGAGACTTGCCTAGCCTTCCGTTGGCGGATCCTACCTTTTTTGAGAGCTCACCAATCGATGTCCTGATTGGAGCTGACATCCTACCATCCGTACTGTTAAGCGGCTTACAGACGAACATATGTGGCTCTCTCCTCGGGCAAGAAACAGTTTTCGGTTGGGTGCTCTCTGGGCCAGTGTGTAATACGGCCGTTCAGAGAGCCCCACAAATTGCATCCTTTTCGAGTCAGGTGTCTAGAGTACCTATCCAAAGGGTAAGAGACGCGGGCTCTCGAGTCTACAAAAGCAATCCGCTTCCGGCCTTCTCCGCAGAATCGCTAGGACGGTCTCCTACGGTTGACCGACGGGAGGATATCCGTAATAATCACCGTTTTGGCGATCAGAACTCCGTGTCCAGTTCAAGCCCAAACTTAAACTTGGTTCAATGTGACCACGTCACAATGTCCAATGCCCAAGGTGGGCCTTTAACCGATTACAACTTTCATACTAATGCTTCGTCGACACCTTCATCTCATCCTAGATTTCCGCATCCAGCCTTGGGCCCACAATCCCGCGCCGACCGTACCATTGAGAGCCGACGCGCTTGCGGTCTGAACTCCTACCGATGCCGAGTCTGCCCAGGAGTGCATCCGCTACGGACCTGCCGCCACTTCCTACGGTTGAGCCCTGTGAAGAGGCTCCAAGCCGTACTTATAAACAAGTATTGCACGAACTGCCTGGCTCATCAGCATTCCGGCGGTGATTGTCGCAGTGGCAGGCTGTGCAGGGAGTGTGGCAAGAATCACCACACGCTACTTCACATACCCGCGTCTCGTCGTGCAGCCCGCTCAGCCTCAGCATCTTCGTCGCCATCTCCTGCGTCCCGAGCTGAACGCCGCCCTCGTAGTCCCGCCAGCCGGCCTGTTGAAGGAACTGTAGCACCTTCGCCGTCGAGGTCAGCATCCCGAGATGAACGCCGCCCTCGGCGCCCCGACAGCCAGCCTTTCGGTGGAATTGCAGCAGCGTCGCCCTTGGTTTCAGCATCCCAGCATACAGGGACACCGTCGCTATCCGTAGACTCTCTTCTATTCTAAAAAAAAACCCTCAAATATACTTTGCAATCCTGCAAAGGGGGGGAGGATGTTCAGGGCAGTCGCAAACTTCTGCAGCGCACTGTGGAGAGCGCTCTGGAGAGCGCTCCGCGCCCGACTCGCTCTCGCACGCTCTTGCACACGGCACTCAGGAGAGCCGCCCGGCGCTCGGGCGGCCACTAGCTTGAGCGGGAGTTGGCAGTTACGCTCCCACCCCCGTTACGCTCGTTCGCCGTCTTTCTCGGCCTACCTACATACATACGAATACATAAGTTTTGTTATTACCTACTATACCTACATTACCGAAAATATAGTTAAGCGAAAGAAAGAAAAGCGTTGTGAATACCTGGTGATCCGCCCCCTACAAGCATTGTATATGTATATATATTATGTATATGAATAACAAGTATTTTTTTTAGGATCCTCTGAAAATACCTCGAGTTTGCGAGACAAGATGGCTGTCCATTGAAAAAGCAGTTAGTCGAATTCTGCAGCAATGGATTGAACTGAAGCTTCACTTCGCAATTGCTGCAACAAATGAAAAATGTTTTATGGCGCAGACGTTGCACAAACTTTATAGTGATGACGTTAATCATTTGTATCTTCTGTTCTTGCAACCAGTGCTAGCCCAAATGCAGCACATCAACAAAATTTTTCAAACAAGCACTGGAGACTCAAGCAAACTTTTAAGTGACCTCGTATATACGATAAATTCATTAAAAAGTAAAATTATTCCCCCTGATGTCGATGTTGATATTTTAAAAGAAGACTTTCAACAATTTGTTAAGCACGACTGCTATTTGGGATATGCATTTGACACAAAGCTTAAAGAGTATAAGGAAAATATCTCGAATGAAATGGAGGCAGAAATTCGTTTGAAATGTTCCAACTTTATAGTAGCATTAATCAATGAGCTAAAACAGAGGTATGTAATTATGAATTAGTTATAATATTTTGTTTTATTAAATTATAAATTGTTTCAGGTTGCCTGATAATTTTGAAATCCTCCAGCAAGTTAACTTGTTTTCTGTGGAAAAAATATTATGTGCAAAAAAAGATGATATTGTGAATATTCTCGTGCATTTCAAGGTGGAATCCACAGATATTGATGAAATTTTGTTGCAGTACGCGAGCATCCACCTAATTAAGTGGTGCAATATAGACGAGACAATACGATTTTGGGCCGAAGTGTACAGTTATCGAGATGGAGCAGGGACGAAAAGGTTTTCGGCACTGGCATCATTTGCACTAAGCCTTTTATCGCTGCCATGGTCGAATGCAGAGGTAGAAAGGGTTTTTAGTCAAATGAACATTGTCAAAACAAAGCACAGAAATAGTATGGGAACTTTGAACGCCATTTTACATATAAGGTATTTTTTCTGTTAAGCTAATATTTTATAAAATTGTTAATTACATTAAATTTCATACTTGTAAATACGGACTACGCCGCCAAGAAAAATGCTGCCACAATTACAAATTAACAGCAGCATGTTTGGGAAAGATAGGGACCAATAAAACCTACATAACCCAAGATGATGAAGATGAAGTCATTGATGAAATCATCCAAAATATGGAAATAAACAACCAATAAAACCCAATAGAAACCAATAAACAAAAAATTTATATTCTAACGGTTTTTTTTAGCTACGAAGAAACATTTCTAGCTATTTTCAGCTTTTTTCAAAAGCTGATTTAGCGTTTTCATGCAACGAAGTGTTGGTAGCACTGATTGTATGGTTAGTGGTTTAACTACATAAATTTCAGTCTGCCTGCAGCAGTTGCGAGCAAAGCATCTCCGCGGACGATTTTTCCGTGTTCTCTCCGAAAAAAAAAAAAAAAAATTGTTAAAAATTGTATTATAAAAGAAATAAAATAAACATTTGCAATTTATAATTTTGTCTGTTATACTCATTATTTGCAAACGCATTACTCCTTTGAGACTCTTTCTCACAACGCATTTGTGAGTCTCTCTCTCTGCTGTCACTTTGAATAACTACTTATTCCTCTCTATAAGCCTACCTTGTTTAGTATACCTTGACTTACATTACGTTGTTTATTGGGTAGTGCAGTATTTGCATTACACATTTGAGCACCTAGTGTGCATAAACGTGTCGAACGTATCCACAGGCACGCACACATTTTTTAAATCGTGTGTCGTACAGTGGAAGGTCTGCCCACAGCCAGCATTACAATTTAGGATACATATGTATAATTGGGTGTAATGGAAGCCCGAAATGAACTCGGATTTTTTGCCCACTTTCTCGATGAGATTGTTGGCACTCCCTAAAGCGGCCAAGCAAAATTAAATTTAATGGGAATCGTAATCCATTTTCGAAGGTAGTAGGCATACCAACTCATGAAGAGGTAATGGGTTACGTGGGGTGTTTTTTCGCCGCTGGGTTCGTTCTGCATTGCTCCATTCTCTTCTCTCTTGAGTGACTCTCGCGGAAAAAACGGCCGAATTTCAGTAGGCATTTTTTGGGTATAACCAGTCGATATCGAGCCAAGGAGAGCGATAGAGACTTTTCGATTGCCGATTGCGATAAAATCCGTTTATTAATTACATTTGAACTAGTTTAGCTTTTAACTTATTAAATACAAATAGTGCTTGCAAAATAGTGCTTTAATAAATTATATTTTCTTCTTTTGTAGTTTTTGTATTTTATATAATATATTAATATATTATATTAATATATTATATTATATAATTATAATTATATAATATAATATTATATTATATAATATATTATATAATAATTCGGTTTATTTTATATAATTATATATAATCAATAATTAATATTCATTAATTAATTATATTATTAATAATTAATGATATAATTAATTATTTATATTATTAATAATTAATGATATAATTAATTATTGATTTTATAATCATTTATAATAAGATTTTATTAGGTATTATTTCATTTTAATTTTGTTCGTTTTTTATAATTCCATCATTTTTTATCATATTTTATTTTATAACATATTTTATTATGCCTCGAAAGCATTGGCAATCTGCTTCTCAACAGTCTCAAAGACGTAAATTGCGATACAGATCAAATAGAGAAGGAAATTTGGAAAATTTAGAAATTGTTGCAAACAGGGAAGTTTTAATAAGTCCAGACGCTCTCTGGTCTCTGGTTTCACATCCGATATTGTTCCATTCGTAGCATCTCAAGCAGACGCAGCCTTTTTAGAAAGTATCCAAAATAGAGATAGGAATGTAGACATAGAGTCAGCCCATCCCGAGGAGGAGGTAGAGGCCGAAGAGCTCAACCCTGGTGGTCAGGAAACTCTGCTTGAAAATAACGTACCATTCGATGATAGGATTATAAAAATCGCACCAGGGCAAGGACAACGACCTCTTGATATGGTCTTAGATATTGACTCAGAAGAGTTATCTTTTCCCACTATTTATGCAGGCGTCAAGAGACAATCTTCAGAAAGTTTTACAACCATTCTTAGATCAGAGCTTCGAAATGTAGATAGGAGAGGTTGTAGATCTGATAAACTATTCTTCAATTACAAGAAGTTAGAACTCATTAAGATTCGCAATAATATTTCTATCTGCTTACGTAAGCGGAGCACGTCCAGTGCAGTTACGGCAGCTAACGCTCTTAATGAGAATTTCATAGGGGGACCTATTAACCACGATGAGGGATATAGGGTTCTTCGAGATATTCGCTCGTCTCCGGCTCATTGGGAGGAAGAAAAGAAGAAGGTTATGGCCATGATTCGTCAGTTCGGCCTGCCGACTTTTTTCATCACACTGTCTGCTGCTGAAACGCGGTGGCCAGAGTTGCTTGTTTTACTCAAAAGCAATGTAGATAGAGAGATCATTAGCGAAGAAGAAGCAATGAATCTACAGTATAACGAAAAGGAGCGTCTCATCAAGGCAGATCCAGTTACTTGTGCTGGGTATTTTGATCATAGGTATCGTGAGCTTTTGAAAGTTATGAGGAATCGGGATGGTATTTTCGGAGAAAACTTCGTCATCAAATTTTATTGGTGTGTTGAATTTCAACAAAGAGGTTCCCCCCACATTCACGGTATGTTTTGGCTGAAAGATGCCCCAGCAGTGGATTTTACCAGTACTGAGTCAATTTCAACAGTTGTAGCCTTCATTAATACACACATTACAGTAGATGTCACAGACTCAGAAATACCTCCGTATGTTGAATACCAAAAGCATAGGCATACAAACATGACGTGTCTTAAAAGTCAATAGAAGTGGAAAAAAAGTTTGTAGATTCGGTATTCCATACCCTCCAATGCACCAAACGGAGATATTAAGTCCACTGCCGGAGGAAACTCCAAACCTTGATTTTCACCAAGGAAATTTTAGTAAAATTCAGGACCTACTAAATTCTGATCAATTCTGTGATATGATTTATCACTTGAGCATATTTGAGAATTTCCTTTCACACGAACAAGTGAGCCTCAATTACGAGGACTACAAATATGCAATATGTTCTGGGTTGAAGAAACCACACATTTTTATAAAGAGGTCGTTTGCTGAGATTAGCGTTAATGCTTATAATAAGCACATTCTTTCAAAGCAAAGGCCAATATGGATATTGTGAGGAACCGTGTGCCTCACAGTACTAAGAAGGCTGACGGACTGGATAATGCTGACGGACCGGATAAGGCTGATGGACCGGATAAGGATGACGGGTCGGTCGCCACGGATATCCGGAGGCCGCCAATTCGCCGCGGGCGCTCGCTCGGAGAGGGGCGGATAAGCCACAAGCGGGGGAGAGAACATAACGGTGAGAGGGAGCGGCTCTCACCGGGAACCACGGGATCGGACCAACAGCGGCCCGACGCAGGCCCAAATATGGACATGTCGACGGGTCACCGCCTAGATCCCGTTTCGAAGAGCGTGGGGACCCTCAGAAGCCCGATGGAAAATCACTGGCGGCGGAGGTCCCGTTACGTTCGGCCTATATAAGGAGGCCGGCGCCTACAGCGGGTCTCTTTTTTACGCACGCGCGACTGTACGGGAGTGATCGACGTCGGGCAGTACTGACACAGTGTCGAATCCGCGAGTGAAAAGTGAGCGAGGAGAGTGATCGCAGAGAACAACCAAGGAAAACCAGGACAGGAACAAGTCCTACACAGGAGCACCGAGTGAGTCGAGTACGGAGAACGGGATTCAAGGGCAGTCAGTGGTGGTACAAGTGAAGGGCGAACCGTTGAGTGCGAGTTCAGAGTGGCGGATCGAAGCAGTGGCCGAGATCATTGGCCCCTGAGCACTGGCATCGACGCCGCTACGCCTGGAGACAGCCACGCGACTGACAGATTCCCCAGTACGAGATAAGAACAATAATATAAGCCCTAGCCATAAGCCATAGTCCGTAAAGTAGCCCTAAGAACGCTTAAAACCTAAGAATAAACAAGTGTCACACAGAAAATCCCGTCTTATTACTTGTCGTAGAGGCAACAGTTACAAATTCGTTGCATTGAGCCCAGTGACCGCTGAGCGAGCCCAGCTACCGCAAGCGGACACAGAAAACGGTTCGTTACAATATCCAATTCATTTTGGACCCTTATGCATGCTGTAGCTACATAAAAAACTATATAAATAAATCCCAAAGGGGTATTTCTAAGCTTATGCGCGAGGCGGTAAGAGAAGTGCAAGGGGGCAATTATACGATTAGGCAAAAGCTACAGCACATTGGTCACAAATTTATTTCTGGCACTGAGATATCTGCTCAGGAAGCCGTATATTGTTGTCTAGGCATTCCGTTGTCCGAAACAAACAAAACAAACAACAAATGCGTTCATGTCAATACTTTCCCTCCAGAGCAACGAGTGCGAATGCTCAAATCAAAAAGCATCCTACAAAATATGAATCAGGACTCTACTGACATATTCGTCAAAGGATTGCTGGAGCGGTATGAACAAAGACCAATTAATCTTCAGGGCCTGTGTTTGGCCGATGAGGTAGGAGTAGAAGTCTTTCTCCCTCTCCGCGATAATAGTGGTTTTATTTGGGAACGGACCAAGCCATCCATTTTAAAATATATGAGGTTTAATATAAATAAAGATAGGTCTAACTATTTTAGAGCATTAGTCATGCTGTTTTATCCGTGGAGAGATGAAGACAGAGACTTAGTGAGCGCAAATTGCGAGGATGTTTATAACAATCATCAGGATTTGGTTAGTTCAAATTTCCAAAAATACAATGCGTTAGCAGATTTAGAAGACGTGCTTAGGAGGGCCATGGAAGCCGAAGCCAATAGGGAGGAAAATGTAGGTGAAGAGGCAGTTGATGAGACCATTGATGAGCAGTTTAGGGCTTTAGCGATTCTCGAAATAAGCTCTCAAATAAATGTTCTGAACTTGAATGACCAGGCAACTGATGAAGATAGGAGTATTCGATTAGTTAAACTTCCTCCGATTGTTTCCCCTACGTTGTTAGCCATTTTAATTAGATCGCTTAATTTAAAGCAAAAAGGTTATCTCACCCATGTTCTGCATAATGTGAGAAATAAGGCAGTTTTTTATTAGTTTGTAGGTGGCGGGCAAGGCGTCGGCAAGAGTAGGACAATATCTACTATTTTTCAGACCACTTCCCAGGAGTTTAATCGTAGACCAGGATCTAACCCAAAAACTGTTAAGGTTCTTCTGTGTGCTCCCACAGGAAAAGCTGCATTCAGTATTGGAGGTGCCACACTTCACTCCATGTTTTCTTTACCTCTCAATCAGTCTAACCATGCCTTTAAACAGTTGGGTCCAGGTTTATTAAATACCTTGCTTTCAAGATTTATTGATCTTAAAATTCTTATAATTGACGAAATTTCTATGGTCGGTGAAAAAATGTTTCCGTATTTGGATAAGCGCTTAAAACAAATATTTTCAAGGCCCGAGAGTCCTTTTGGTGGCATTTCTGTTATCGTGTTCGGCGATCTGAGGCAGTTATGTCCAGTAGGTGATCGTTGGATATTTAAATCCTCATCAGGAGCGCATAATCCATACAATGCGATAGTTGGCTCTAGTCTCTGGGATAGCTTCAAGTTTTTCGAACTTACAGAGATAATGCGACAGCGAGATGACCAAGCTTTTGCAACCGCACTTAATATCATGGCATCGGCCGAAATGACGTCAGAAGATAGTCAATTGCTTAGGAGCCGAATAGTTGACGGCAGTCAAGCCCCCAGAGATGCGATCCACTTATTTTATAGCAATAGCGAGACAGATAAGTACAATAGGGAGAAGCTATCATCGATAATGACTGCAGAATATACATCAATAGCTTTAGACTGCATCAAGGCCGAACATCTTAACCCAGAAACCAAAAGCAAATATCTGGACTCTGTTAAGAGTTTCAAAACTTCGAATACACAAGGTTTGTGTACTTCATAGGTGTAAAGCTCCTATTTCAGGCTGAGGTAAGCTCAGTCTTCTCCAGGATCCTACTACAAGAAATTTGTAGTTTGCAGGAACCTCTACCGGAAACGGGGGTCGGCCCTAACTAGACTAGAAACAAGGGTGGAGGAGAATGAGGCGTAACCGTGCCAGTATGGGTTGGTCTGAGAGGATAAAAGGATAGTGAGGACAATGAAGGGCACGAGGCGTGGTCACACTCGTGGGGTCGAGGAAGATAAGATTTGATAGTTTATTGAATATCTTTTAAGTTTGTTGGTACGACGTATGGTAAATTAGCGTAAGTTGCTGCGCGGAGCAACGTCTATCTCTCGGCTGGGTTCCCGAGTAAGTGTCTTACACTTCTTTCGATAGAACGCTCGGAACCTAGAATCCGCGGATCAAACTAGCTAGCTTAAAACTATGGGATATGTGCTGACGATGCATCGATGGTCAATTTCTTTTGGTCGAAAAGAAAACCATCGCATCGAACCTTAGTGGGAGGGGAAAGTTTTTTGGTCATAGTTGAGGAAGAGGTGGGGGAGCTATGGATGGGTGTAGGAGGGGTAGTCACTAGGATTGTTGATATTTTATCGATATATCGATGTGGGCGATATTTTTTACTTTTGATACGATAATATCGTTGCGATATTTTCGTCGACGATTATATCAAAAATCGATATTTTTGGGAAATATCGACCACCACGTAACGTTGCTTAACACTGTTCGCAACAGCTTCCCGAACGAACTTAAAATGGAGAATATAAAAAACTTTTATAGTAAAATTGATCAAAACTCCGTATCTTGCAATCTTTGTGGTAAAGTTGTAAAGACCAGTGGCAATACGTCGAACTTTCGCGCACATATCAGGACTAGGCATCACCACATTATTGCAAAAACTTCTGGCGCCAATTATGTGAATGACAAGGTATTTGCACACGCGTATGCCTATGCAGAATTCAATAATGTTTTAATATTGGTTATTATGTGTGATTTTAACAGGCAGCTGATGTTCAGTCCGATGATTTTGAGTCCGGCGTAAGTTTGTCGTTGCACGAAACACCGAAGAGGCCTAAGCAGATGGATTTGCAATCAATTTGGAGTAATGCAAAACAATTTGAAGGTAAAAAAAAAAAATATATGGAGCCATGGGGTTTTTACTGTATTCTTTTAAATAGAAGGTGGAATTAAACACCGGGAAATAACGCAGAAAATCGCAATCATGATCTGCAAAGACAATTTGGCTGTTCGTTGCGTCGAAAAAGAGGGCTTGCAAACACTAATGCAAGGGGTCTGCCCCAAGTATAAGATGCCTTCTCGTTTTAAAGTAAGTTTCGTGCATAAACAGCATGATGTAGATATTTATTTGAAATTTTACTTTAGATTGCGCAGTCAATTAAACAAAACTACGCCGAAACCAAAGAAAATGTAAAAAAAATGTTCAAAGATATTGAAAAAATGGCTTTCACCAGTGACGTCGTAACGGTGACTAGCTCAAATAGAGCTTTTCTCACGTTGACGGCACATTTCAATTTTTTCCGATAAATCGATACAATGATATTTTAAATTTGATATATTCGATACGGCGATATACAAATTTAGAAACTTTGATATATCGAAATACGATATTTTTTCAGAAATTAACAATCCTAGTAGTCACGTGGCCGAATGGTGCGCGTGCGGTGGAAGAAAAGTGGGTGGTTTGGAATGTTTTCGTGTATTGTATGACATGGCTTATTTTTATACAAATGTAATTCTCAATCTACGATAACTTATAACTCATCCATTGCCGGTGCTGCGTCGTGAACTGTAACGTCCACTTGAGGTTCGTTACATTTGTTCTTAAAACCATGGCTAAATATATGATGACAGTCAATGTAGACACATCAGATGGTCTTGTTAACGGAGCCACTGGTGTTTTAATGCAGATAGATCTCAGCTCCTCCAATACGCCCGAACTTCTTTGAATACATTTTCTTGAGGAAAGCGTAGGAGTTAATGCTCGGTCGAAACGCAGCCATAGTAACGAATCTTCATGGACCCCAATTCAGAAAACTACAAAAAGTTTTCAGTACCACCAAAACGAACAAGTTACTATTGACCGAAAACAGTTTCCGGTTGTAGTTGCAGAAGCTATAACTATTCATAAGAGTCAGGGAGCTACATACAGCAAAGTGGTCATCCACACTTCATCCAATATGCAAAGAGAGGCGTTGTATGTAGCTTGCAGTAGGGCCACCAGTGCGAACGGACTTTATATCGTTGGACCATTCATTCCTCCGAAACCCAAGCGGGACTGTCCTGTCGCGAAGGAGATGGAGAACTTACGTTCTGCCAAATCGCTTCACACCCACTTCGATTGTTTACTCAATCCGTCCGACCTCAATATTTTCTTCCATAAAACGGAAAGCTTGCACTGCCATTTTACCGATGTCTGTTCTGATCAGTTAATTCTCAAGTCTTCTACTTTGTGCTTCGTTGAGGCTTCCACTTACTCAAATGAAGCTTATATTATTCCTGGCTATTCCACTGCAGTGCGGTTAGATTGCCCTTCCGTAGCCAGCGGAAGTAGACAGAAAAGGGGCATTCTAACATTTGTTAGGAATGAACTTTTAGATCATTGTAGTAATTTTGACAGTGGTCGATTTTATGCAAATTCCGGAAACTTAGCATCTCCAGTGTTTGAGTATGCTTTGTTCAAGTACAAATCTGTAGATTTTGTTGTTATTTATAGAACCCCCGCGTATCCGTTGCCAAAGCTCAAAGCAGAATTTGAGGACTTATTTCAAAGGAAATTTATGAATTCCTTTCAGAAAGGAATCGTAGGTCATTGTTAGGTTTGGACTCGTCCACAACCAATTGCGATACGCATATTGACTGGGCGTTTTCGAATATATCCGATAGCAGGGCCACCGCGCGCACCTTTGAGACTGTCTATACTATAGACTCTATAGTTATCATAGCGGAATTCTAGTTAATGTTAGGGAGGCAGAAGATTAGATTTGGATAGGTTTTGATAGTTTAGCGACCCGCCCCCCGTACGAACCGTAAGCCCGCACGGACCGGATGGAACCTGCAGGGGACGCGTATACTTTATTATATTTTTACTTTTTACTTTGATCTTTTATTTTGCTTAATCTTTTTTTTTCGTTTTTTTATCCGTTTTGTTTTGTTAAGTTTATATTACATATATATATTATTAATAATTTTGACGTATTTAGGTATTCATTTATACGATAGATAGTAGTATAGATTTTTTTTTGAAGGATTGGAATCCTATTTTTAATTTTTAGGGGAATATGGAGCTTAAAAATGCCTTTAAAAGCAGCTCAAGTCGACTCGTAGGTCCCCAAGATTATATAATATTTTGGCTAGAGTGAGCTCATTGCATCGCGATGGCCTCCCCGTGGTGTTCCCTGGGTACCAATTTAATTTAATGTATTAAATTGGTAGCTAATTCGAGCGGCGTTTACGTATCAAATATGTATATTATATAAGTTACATACAAGTAAATTACAAGCTCATACCTATTCACATATACTAACTAAGTACCGGGTATAAAGTAAAGCTATGGCCGCGGCTATGGCCGCGGCTCACAACGTTCCCTCTCGTTTTTGACTATCACAGTGTTATCAATGATTTTTATTTATTTCGTTGAAAATAAAACTCAACAATAGCTTACGGCTTCCGTGTACCACTTTTCGCCGATGTGAGTACATACTCTTGATCTATGATTTAATGCCTTTCATATGATACATCACAAGTCCTTCAAGGAAGACTTTTAAGGATTCAACTATTTTCTATTAAATTTCATTTGTGGCTCTATAGTCTGTTGTATGTTCTTTTAAAACAAATCTAAAGGATCAAATTTGTGTTTTGGTTTTGCCACGCCCCCATTTTGCTCCTCTGAAAATGAGAAAAAATTGAATATTAAACAAAACTTTATTTTATTTTTAATTGTTATTCAATTTAACAAAAAGTAATTTTGAAAAGGACTCGCTTGAGAAATTGCACCTCTGATCCGTTAACAGCAATTTGAGTGCTGAAAATGATTTTTCAACGCTCACTTGTGTTGTAGGTGCAGAGTGGACCACCTTGGCAAGTTGATAGAGATGGGGGTATCGAAATTGGTTTTCTTTCCAATATTCCATTATACTTTTGTCCAGACTGACGCGTTTTGGACTATAATTCTCAATTTCAGCATAGCCCTTCTTCAGGTTCTCCAAATGCAAATCTTCGTCAGCTTCTTCATCAGAAGCAACCTCAATATTTTTCAAAAACTCGTTTAAAAGCGAGCAGGTGTTCGAGTTTTGAGAACACAATTCAGTTGGTGCTTCTGATGATGTTGCTTCCGTCGGACTAATTGGGCAACTCCTAGCTGTTGAAATCATCATAAATGTAAATATATAGTTTATTCATATTCGGAAAAACTGTTAAATATAGATACTTACAATTTTTTTCAAATTGAGAATTTTATTTAAGAGCTCCTTAAGCTGAGCTCTGGCCATCAACACGTTTATTGGATTTTGCGACAGAACTCTCCTAGTGCGGGGGTCCAAGTATATGCTGCAAATAACAGCATTATTTGCCAACAAACTGTCCTCCCTATTCTCGATGCATTGGCTTAGGGCTTGGCTGTGCACAGTTTTTGTTGAGGCGATTGTGAGCTTAAGCTCGAGCCATAGCTTATAAAAATCTCCCATAAATAATTGAGAGCTCTGTAATTTTTCAGTTGCTATGAACGCCGGCTCCAAAGTCTTTGTGAGGCATCTTATTTGACTCCAATCATTTGGTATAAGCTTTAATGATGATTTGAAATGCCTCTCACAAAAGTCCTCAAAAGTGTGAAGCTTGTTCAACATCAGATACGTTGAACACCAACGTGTGGCAACATCGAGCACTGGCTGTGGTAAAGATTCCGAGTTTATCAAATACCTTGATGATGATAAGATTTTATATTAATTTTGACTTATATGTCACAAGCTAATAAGCGTAATCTCACCTATATGACGGCGTCCGTAAAAGCTTTACAATTTTCCGCGCTTTTTCAATGAAATCAGTGGATTCCAAGCTTTGCATGAAATCTTTCACCGCGAGCTGAAGGGTGTGGGCAGCACATTTGATGGAGCTAATAGAATTTATTTTTAAATTTCTTGTTAGCTCTTCATCATTAATGTCTTCTTCGGCTACATTGCCGCTGTCATCACCATCGGAAAGTTCGCTATTCATTAAATCGACTGCTTTCACCATGTTTCTGCCGTTATCCGTAGTGATGGTGTATATTTGGTCTTTGCGTAAATTGAGCTCATTTAATAGTGTCTTAATTTCACTACACAGATTTTGCGATGTGGGCGATGTCTTTAGTTCAATAAGACCCAACGTCTTTATAATAATTTTATCGGAGTTAACATTAACATTTGCAGCACATTAACGCAGAGAATGCCACGATTGCACCTCGTTGCAGTGTCTATTTTTGGGCAAATTACTCGGTTTTTCAGAGCGCCCATTATATCAGATTTAATGGAACTTAATGTTTCATCGACGTAGCCCATTATGTTCCTCGATGTGATAGGTGGAATATCTACGCCGCTAAAAATTTGAGCAGTTAGCGTCTTAAGTCCTTTTGAGTCCAGAACAGCTAGAGGAAGTTTGTCCACGGTCACTAAATCGATACAGGCATTTTTGGCTTCGTTTTTGCCCATCGTTACTGAAAATTTCATTTTTTTCTCCTCAACTTGACTGCTTTCACTTTCATCCACTTCTGCCTCATATTCATTATACCCGGTACTCGAAGAGTATAGGAGTATATTAGATTTGTGGGGATAACGGTTGTGTGTAACGCCCAGAAGGAAGCGTTTCCGACCCCATAAAGTATATATATTCTTGATCAGCATCAATAGCCGAGTCGATATAGCCATGTCTGTCTGTCCGTCCGTCCGTCCGTCCGTCCGTCTGTCCGTCCTCATTAGCGCCTATATCTCAGAGACTATTAAAGCTAAGGCAACCAAATTTTGTATCCCGTCTTCTGTGTTATCACACTACTCAAAGTGTATTTCAAAATTTCGCCCCGCCCCCTTCCGCCCCCACAAAGGACGAAAGTCTGTGGCATGCACAATTTTGAAGATACGAGAAAACTAAAAACGCAGAATCATAGAAAATGACCATTTCTATCAGAGTGTTGAATCTGGATCAGATCGGATCATTATTATAGCTACAATGAAGAAAACCATTTCGAAAGTCATCGTTCCCTCTTGCTCTCTCTCACACGCGACCCTGTCTGCTTTGCTTATTCGTTTAAATGAGCGCCTAGATCTCAGAGACTATAAGAGCTAGAGCAACCAAACTTTCTATCCAAACTTCTGTGATATCAAACCAGCACAAGTGTATTTCAAAATTTTGCCACGCCCCTTTCCGCCCCCACAATGGACGAAAATCTGTAGAATCCACAATTTTTAAGATAAATGAAAACCAAAAACGCAGAATCATGGAAAATTACCATATCTACCAGATTGCCAAAACTGGATCAGGTCGGATTAATATTATGGTCAGAAGAAACAAATTAAATTTCCTTGGCTACGCAACGCCTGCCAAGCGCTGACTCATTCCCTCTCTCTCTCTGTCGCAAACACTTGTACGTCTCAAATATGTAGTTATACATGTAGAAATGTAGAAGCAGATGTAAAAAGCATATGCAAACAAAATTAGAAACATGTATAATATTCCAAAAATGATTTGACTTCATTTTTTGAAAAATTATTTTTTGCCCAAAATTTATTTTGTCCCTTTTGCGAACATATAATAAATGGCATAAATCGCAAGCTCATATATGTATGTATGTATGTATGTATATACTGACTGAGTACCGGGTATAAGGTAGATTACGGCCTTTGCCGCGGCTCACAACGTTCCCCCTCGTTTTTGTGTTGTAAAGCCCCAAGGTGCTTTACAAGCTGCCCTGCTATCTACATCGCGTAGATAAACGCAGCCACATTTTCACCGCCACTGGAGGCGCACACCAATCACCGCCATTGGAACCATTGTTCGCCTTTTGTTTATTAACATTATCATTTAGTTTATCATTTTGCAATACGCCACTGAAGGCCCTGAAGTTAATATGTATGTAGGTTTAAGTTAACCAAGAATTACATTTTTTTTAAATACGCCCGCCATACCAACGCAAAAATGAGTCTATAGTCGAGAACAGGGTGGCCACACCGAATACTATCGATCAAAAAGAAAAAAAGAAAGAGATCGATAGCGAGGGCAAGAGGGCACCGAGAAGACGAACGGAGGGACACTCGCGGCCAGAAACGAAGGCAGACGCTAGACAACAACGAAAAACCTCACGCAGGACTATAACCCGGCACGTGCTCGCCTTTTTTTTTGTACACCGATTTCGTGCACGCGTCCTCACCCATCCCGGTCTTCGCGATTCGGTAGTGTGCCACGAACAAAACCAAACTCATCGCGCGGCCAATTACACATGGCTATACGGCCACGATCTCCCATAACCACCATAACAAGAACTCTCATACATACAAGTAAGTGAAGCTTTCCACGTGGTGCAGCCAGGGCCACCAGCTAGGTCCATTTATGTAATAAAATTCTGAACAAAAATACAAATACTGTAAAGTCTTTTATTCATTCATCCGCATATACACATTACCCGTTATCCCAATCCTCCCTAGAAACTCCCTAACCTTACGAGTCGTCGCGATTACGCACGTCTCAGTAGCACCCTCCAGTAGATAGTGACTGTCGCGATTACGCACAGTCAATCCCTACTAGAACCCCAGTAGCCTTATGAGTCGTCGCGATTACGCACGTCTCAGTAGCATCCTCCAGTAGATAGTGACTGTCGCGATTACGCACAGTCAATCCCTCCTAGAACCCCAGTAGCTTTACGAGTCGTCGCGATTACGCACGTCTCCGTAGAGTCCTCCTGTAGCTAGGGACTGTCGCGACTACGCACAGCCAATCCCCCCTAGAAACCCCGTAGTCACGTCGCGATCACGCACGGTTCCGTAGCACCCCCTTGTTAGAATTCCTCGTCCTGTGAACGGCCACTACAACGCAGGGTTCAACAAGCCCCGACAGCGTGTAAACGACGGCCAGAGTCCATACGCCGCACAGTGGTCGCCCCCATAGGCCAAAAATAAAAAAAAAAAAGTTACAATTATTACTTAAAATGTGGCAACGCTGTTTCATAAGAGACTTTTTAACTTTTTAAATCAGCTGTTCTTTTTGTTTGGTTCCCGCTGTCCTCTTCAAGAATAACTGTTAAACATAGGGAACAAAAATTTATTGGTTTTGAGGCGAACGCAACTTTTAACTGTGAAGTTAATCGAAGTTAACGATCAAACCTATACTGAAATATTAACTTATACATATGTACAAATTATTTTGAGCAAATTTCAGCTGCTAGTTTTTGCTAGCCGCTGCGTAAGCTTGAAAAAACCAAAGCAGTCTCGCCGTTTTCGCGCTACTTTTTTTGTTTGTGTAACTGTGCTTTTTGTGATGTTTATTGCAATTATCTTTGTCTTCGCCTTAGTCTCTGTTTTCATCTTTGTGCGTTTTGTTGTGTTGTTTTGTGATTGTCATTTTTATTTATTTGTTCATTTTCTTTTATTTATTTATACATATTATTAATTTAAAATTATATTATTACTTATTACTATATTTTTATAGGAGCTTCATACGAAATCGAATTTAACCGTATTTATATATTTAATAAGTGGTGTTCCGAGACAGGTGCAAATCCAATCAAGATTCAAAGCATTTTTCAATCTTTGAAATTAAGAATAGAGAATGATGGCTTTATAGTGGGAACAGAATATTTGGACCACTTAGAAAAACGCATTAATTACTGCTGCAAGAGAATTGCTATATTTTGGCGTGACTGCAAACGAAATAAAGCATTCGTTTTGGAAAAGCATACGGATTGGCTTTCGACAAATGAACAGTTTTCATTTAAAGCCGATGTACTTACTACACCTGACCGTAGTATTGAGCGTGGCCGTCCAAAAATTAGTTTCTCTGAGTGTTCAACCCGAACCAAGAGAAGACGGATTGCCGAGATTGCTGATTTGGATGAGTCTGCTGCTGAGTATTTGCGTTCTGCTGCTGTTGAAGAAAAAATCTTGCCTGCAAGTGCTAATGAGGTTATTTCGCTTATAATGGAAGAGAATTTAACAAAGCACCAATACATCCTCGTTAGAGAGTTTGTCAATAGCAAAATTTCTTCTGAGCTGTTTTGCAGCTATGATAATGTTTTAAAAGAAAAAAAGAAATGTTATCCGGAAAAAATTACAATTAGTAAAGCACATGCAGAAGTGGAGCTTCAAAGTTTATTGGACCATACAACAAAGCGCATTATCGAGTTGCAAGAAAGTGTAATAAGGGATGTAGTCGCCGATCCTATTCGCAACCTAAAACTAATAGGGAAATGGGGCTTCGACGGCAGCTCTGGGTACAGCGAATACAAGCAGAAAGTGGAGAACAATATTTTGGAAGACAGTCACTTGTTTGTCACGTCATTTGATCCGCTTGCCCTATTAGCAACTGACGATACGTCCAAAATTGTATGGAAAAACCCACGACCAGCATCCACACGATATTGTCGACCTGTGCGATTTAAATTTATTAAGGAATTAACTGAGTTAAGTATAGAGGAGGAAAAATATTTCAAGGACAAAATTAAGAACCTTGTTCCGACGAAAATAGCTGTTGGCAATAAAACATTATCTGTTGAGCATATTTTGCAACTCACAATGGTTGATGGCAAAATTTGTAATGCCTTAACCCAAGCATCATCCTCAAAATGCTATATATGCAACGCCAAGCCCACAGAGATGAACAATATTCAGAAAAGTTTGCAAAGGGAAGTTCATCAGGATCGGTTTCATTTCGGGTTGTCACCACTTCATGCATATACATATACGATTTTTTGAATATTTCATTCATTTGTCCTACAGACTTGATATTCAAGTCTGGCAAGTTAGAGGAGACAAAGGAAAAGTTAAATTTTTGGAAAGAAAAAGAAAAATTCAAACAGAATTCCGTATAAAAATGGGATTGATTGTTGATAAGCCGAAGGTTGGTGGATTTGGAACATCGAATGATGGAAACACTGCCAGAAAATTCTTTAGAAATCCTGGGTTATCCGCCGAAATAACAGGACTAAATGAAGACCTTATTGAACGGTGTGCAACAATATTGCAAGCACTCTGTTCAGGATACAAAATTAATGTGGACAAATTTAAGACATTTGCACTCCAAATAGCGACTATCTTCCGCCTATTGTTCATAAAATTTTAATTCATGGACCATCCATAATTGAAAACGCTCTGGTGTCGATTGGGGAGTTGTCAGAGGAAGCTGCTGAGTCGAGAAATAAGGACATAAAGAAATTTCGTCTAAATCATACAAGAAAAATTTCTCGAGTAGCAACAAATGAAGATCTACTCAATCGCTTACTTCTTTCTTCGGATCCTTTCATAACGGGACAACGAAAGTAACCCCCTAAAAATATGTCTGTTTTTAATAAAATTGTTTTTCATCTTTTAGAATAATATATTAAATAATAAAGTACCTTATGTGAAAAAAAATAAAAAAAAAATCATTATTATTATTTTTTATATGAAGATATTGAGCAGAGTGTATAACTTTAGTAGGGGGCTGAATATGAATGATTTTTTTTGAGTTTTTTATTTATTATATTTTTATTAAATTTTAGAAAAAGTTTCAGATTTTTAACACCACTAGAAGTATTTTTGGCCACACGCTCCATACAAGCCCGACCACTGTGCGCCGTCTAGTAACGCTAGAGGCTGTAGAGTCGTAAGAGCCGTAGCGATCACGCACACCCCGGTAGAATCTCCCTGTTCACCGCAGAGGTTACGGCGAAATCTCGTCACTCTGCAAGCACGTCACACGTTTGACTCTCCCGGACGTGACCCAGGTACTTTCTCTTGCCTAAGGTCTCCCAACAACTACAAATTTTCTTGTAGACGACCCTGGACAGGCTGAGCTTACCCCAGCCTGAAATAGGTTCCTTACAGTGTTTTGCTTCTAAATGCCGCCTTAAATTGCACACGTAATTTCCCGAGAAATTTAACTTGCAAATATTGCATTGTGAGACATTTCTTTCCACGTCGAATGTGAAAAAATTGCGCGGAGTAAGATTTCGTTTGCGACCCAAACGCGAAACGCGACAAGAATGATCTTAGAATGTAAGTATTAATGCATTTCTACTCTCGACTTAAGATAAGCATTTTAAAAATAGATAACAACAATGCCTGTGCAGAGTCAAGCGTCGCCAAAATAATAAGCCCACTAACGGGTCTTATTATACCCTGCACTTAAATAGTCTGTTGGGTGTGTTCCGACTAAGTATAAAGCAAATAAATGTTGAGGAGAATGTTCAAGTGCAAAAATCATATCCTAAGATTTCATCATTTGGGCCGAGTACCTTACATTGACAATGTTATTATTGTTAATTGATAAGTACAGGGTATTTCACAGTCGTGTAATCTTTTGTAGGATTTCCTACTTACCTTAGTGGCTTATCTGTTTGATCATTTGTTCATTATTGCAACTTTAAAAGCAATAATTGATTTTAAAAGAAGCAAAACCCTTTATAGGTAAAGATTGTTCTAAGAAATGTGTTCGGGGCAGATCCCCACCGAATAGCGGCTAGCCAAATAGCAGCTATTTACTGGCCTTCAACCGCACATTTGCATTGCTACATATTCATACATATATGCATATTCTGTTAATTCTTGCACTTGCTTGCCCTGCTAAACGCTCTCTCAAAGCTCTCTCTTCTCTTTGTTATCTATGCTCGGCGTTATCTATGATTATATCCAAAATAATAAATACTACATATGTATGTATATACTCAGTGGCGTAACTACCACCGGTCTTACCGGTCTCAGAAACCGGGGCCCCGAGCACCAGGGGGCCCCCAAAAGTGGCAAGAGAGAAAAATTTTTTTCTCTTTATATCAGAAAAATGTTCAATATGAAAAAATAAACATTTTGGTGTTCTTTCGTTATAAATATTCGTTGCCAGCTTAATAATATATTTCTATCGTGTTTTTCATTTTTCAAATTTTATTTATTTATATAAGCATGTTTCATTCTTGCCAATCATTTTTTTTTCTCGCTGTTTTTGCTCAAGCTCAGGAAGTTTGTGACACTGAATATCGAGTGAGTAGTGACAAATATGGAACAAAAACAAACTTGCGTCAAAAGTCCTTGCTGTTGCATATATTATCATATTTTCAAATCGAAATCATAAGGCTTTGCGACTTGTATGCAGCGTTTGAAAATGCTACGCTGCTCCGAAGCTTTTCGTTTTGCTCTCGCTACCGCTCTCGTTTTGAACGGTAGCGGTAGCAGAGCCGTAGCAGAAAAAAAAGCTCGTTCAACTGAATGGTCATCCCGGAACGATTCTTTACAAGCTGTTCGATTCAGGTATAGTGATATTTTGGAGGCGCTGTCCAAAACCATCCTTATCAGCAATTCGAAAACCGAGCGAAATGAAGCAACCTATCTACGCCAAGTGATGGAAAATTTCGAATTTGTTTTTCAAGTCATTTTGCACACAAAAGTTCTGACAACAACAAACCTGGTTACAAAAGCTCTCCAAAAGCCAGATGTCGATCTTTCCCAAGCAAATGTTTTACTCGAGCAAGCGAGTACTCGAGTACGAGAATTCCGAAATGACTACGAGGGAGCAGAATCACAGGCCATCAAACTAAGTGCGGATTGGAAAGTCAAGGTTGAGTTTCAGAACAAGCGGATCAAGAAAACCAAGAAATATTTCGAAGAATTGTGCCAGGACGAAAGACTGTCTGATGGAGAGGCACGATTCCGTGTAAATATTTTCCATGGATGTCTCGATATCATTTGCAATCAATTACTAAATCGGTTTGAAAGTTTGAAGAACGTGATCAAAACTTTTCGAGTACTCCAACCTAAGGAATTGACAATAATGACGGGCCAAGAACTGCACAGGGAAGCTGTGATACTTGCAGATACTTATGCTGAAGACATCGGCGACAAATTTCCTGAACAGTTGTTATCTCTTCGATCATGTCTCAAAAAACAAATTGAAAAACTCAGTTCTGTCAAGCAACTTGCAAATTTTTAATTATTGAAAATGCTGCTTTATCTTCGAGTTTTCAAGAAGTTTGCACAGCTGAAAGATCCTTTTGGGGGTGGAGTGAGAAAAGTTTGAATGATTTAAAGAATTCTTCTGATAAGGGCCCCTTAATGAAAATCTGAATGGGGTCCCCATTTCTATAGTTACGCCACTGTACATACTACAACAGACTAAAGAGGCTTAAATGAAATTTAATAGAAAATAGTTGAATCCTTAAAAGTCGTCCTTGAAGGACTTGTGATGTATCATATGAAAGGAATTAAATCATAGATCAAGAGTATGTACTCACATCGGCGAAAAGTGGTACACGGAAGCCGTAAGCTATTGTTGAGTTTTATTTTAAACGAAAAAAAAAAATCATTGATAACACTACTCGACAAAATTCAACTTTTTTTTTCGGCTGTGGCCAAAAATAACTTTTTCTGATAGATTTGGAGATTTAAAATTTTTTACAGAATTATGGTTTTTGAAAAATCTTGTAATTTCTAGATTTTAAAAAATTTTCAAACAACTAAAGAAATTAAATAAGGACGCGGTTTTTTCTTCGATTAATAGGGTATTTATTAGCAAACGAGTGCAGTGGCTTTGGGCGTACTTCGACAAGTACTCCGTCCGATCCTCTCTGAATCTACTCCAACATTCCGGCCCCGCTGAAGAGCTCCGGTCTTCAGCACGTTGGAAGTGGTGCCAGCTTGTGGACTGGTCGTGTAATTACGCCGGCCGGCGTTCTGACTTCGGCCACCCGCACCTTGCCGTCCTCTCCCGTGATTGCGCGCGTTACGCGCCCTGTTGTCCATCGTTGCGGGGGGGTGTTGTCGTCGTGCACCAGGACGACCGCCCCTTCGGCCAGATTGGCCTCGCCTCTGCTCCACTGGGCTCGCTGCTGCAGGCTGAGGAGGTAGTCTTTGGACCACTTGCGCCAAAAGCGCAGTTTGAGCTCCAACAACAGTTGCCAGCGCTTCAAGTATCCGGGTGCGGGCTTGTTGTTGGGCTCTCCGGGCGTGGATCCGTGCGGCAGGCCCATCAGAGGTTGGCCGATGAGCAAGTGCCCTGGTGTTATGGCCTCCCCGTCGTTCGGATCGCTGGTGTCCGCCACGAGGGGCCTGGGATTGAGCAACGCTTCTACCTCCACCAGGTGCGTGCTCAACTCGTCCGGCGTGAGGTTGGCGTCGCCTGCCCCTCGCACCAGCCTGTGTTTGGCAGCCTTGACTGCTGCTTCCCACAGCCCGCCGAAGTGTGGTGCTCTCGGAGGGATGAAGCACCAGGTCACTGCTCTCTCCGCTGCGTAGTCCTGCAGGCTCTCCTTGCTTTGGGTGAATGCCGCTTGGAGCTCCCTCAGCACGTTGCTCGCTCCCACGAAATTCGTTGCGTTGTCGCTGAAGACCTTCTCCGGCAGTCCCCGTCTCCCAACGAACCTTTTGAATACATTTAGAAACGCGTCAGTTGAAAGGTCTGAGACAAGTTCTAGATAGACTGCCTTGAGGCGAAACAAACAAAAACGGCAACGTACATTTTAACGGGTGGTCTACCTCTGATTCTATAGCTTACGTGGAATGGCCCACAGAAATCTACGCCAGATACTCTGAACGGCCGACCCTCACGAAGGCGGTCAGCTGGCAAATTTCCCATTATTTGCCCCAACAACTTTGGCTTGTAGCGAAAGCAGTGTACGCATCTTCTAACATGCGCTGTACACACGCTTCGGGCATTGATCACCCAAGCTTGCTGCCCCAGCAATACCACAAGAACCTTTGCACCAGCATGGTAGTGCCTAAGGTGCAAATGCCTGACCAAAAGGCTGACCAATTCAGATCCCTTTGGTAGCAACAGAGGGAATTTGGCGTCGTATGCGATAGGGCCGTGTAGCAAGCGCCCTCCTACTCGAATTAACTTGAATTTGATGCCATTTTCATCAAACTCGTGGACAAATGGATTTAGCGACTGCAGCATCGGAGCTAATGCTGCCGGTTTTTCCAATAATCTATACTCAGTGCTGTATGTTGTGCTTTGTACGACTGCGATCAGCTTTAAAAACGCAATGTTTCTTTCTGCCGCAGATACAAGATGCGAATCACCTCTAAGCTGCCTGAAACAGAATCGAAGCACGTAGGCCATTATGCGGACCAACTTAGAAAACCTCGATTGCCGGTTGATTAATTGCACAATGCAATTAGATTTAGCATCAGCTACCCCAAGCGCACATACCACTGCACTTTCCTTATCTTCAGAAGTTTTCACTTCTGACGCTATCTCGAACTGATGAAGTTGAGGCCATCGATCTTTTTCTGCCATTAAAAAGCTTGGCCCATTGAACCACAAGGAGCTCACAATGTCGTCAACATCTGTTCCCCTTGAAACCAAGTCTGCTGGATTAGCATCCGTTGGAACGTGACGCCATACGACTCCAGTTGACAATTCTTAGCATTCTGCGACCCGATTCGCGACGAATGTACCCAACGTACCCGAATCACGCTGCAACCAATATAGCGTGACCTGCGAATCTGACCAGAAACTTACGCTTTCTATCGTGAATTTGGTCATTGTGGTCGACACTTGTTGCCAGAGTTTGGCCAGTAATAGTGCTGCACAAAGCTCTAACCGGGGTATTGTTTTTACGCTCAGCGGAGCTACCCTCGACTTTGCCGTGAGCAATGACACGCGAACGTCTTCGTCGTTGCACGTTCGTACGTATATACAGCAACCGTAGGCGTGACTGGATGCGTCAGCGAAGCCGTGAATTTGAACCCCTTTGTACAGCGTCAAACATACGTAACGAGGGATTGAAATTTTGTGCAAATCCCGCAAGGTAGTGGTGAACTTATTCCACGCAGTGTGTAGACTCATAGGAATAGCCTCATCCCAATCTACCTTTAGCCTCCATAAGTCCTGCAACAGCATTTTTGCCTTAGTGACAATTGGACACAACAAGCCGAGAGGGTCAAACAAACGAGAGGCTATCGACAATATATTGCGTTTTGTTGGTTTCAGGGAGGCAAAACTATCCACGTCCAGATGGTACTTAAATACATCATCTTGAGGTGCCCAGCGCATTCCAAGCGTTTTGACTGAGCTTTGCTCATCAATCTTAATGCTGATTTCCTCATTCTTTCCAGATTGAGTCGGGCAATTGGAAGCCCACTTGGCCAATGGAAATCCTCCTGAATTCAAAATATCCCGAACCTGGCTGCAAATTGTGTCCAGTTCTTTTAAACTGTCTGCACCTGCCAGCATATCGTCGACATAAAAACAATTGCGAATCACTTCCGCACCAATGGTATGTGATTGTGCGAAACTATTTGCCAATTCGAACAAACAACGTACAGCCAAAAAGGGTGCTGACGCTGTACCGTATGTAACAGTATTCAACCTGTATGCCTGTATGTTTTGTGAAGGGTTTTCTCTCCACAAGACAAGTTGGAAGTCTCTGTCTTCCTCAGAAACATTTATCTGCCTGTACATTTTCGAAATGTCAGCAGTTACGGCATATTTGTTCAACCGAAAGTTGACCAATGTTGAATACAACTCCCTCTGAATAGTTGGCCCCACCATTAGTGTTTCGTTCAGTGAAACTGCTGTTGATGTTTTGCTGGAAGCATCGAACACAACACGAAGTTTGGTTGAGGTACTCTCAGGTCTGAGAACGCATTGATGAGGAATATAATAATGCTGTTCTAGAGGAGCAGACTTCAGAATGGACATATGTCCCAAATCCAAATACTCTTTCATGAAGTCATGGTACATAGTTTTGAGAGTGTCATCCTTTGACAGTTTGCGCTCAAGTTGCAAAAAACGCCTTTCAGCAGTTAGAAAGGACAGGCCAAGAACTTTAGGGTCGGTCTTAAAGGGAAGTTTGACTTGAAAGCGACCGGAAGACAATCGTTGTACCGTTTTTGCGAAGTACAACTCACAGGCCTGTTGTTCAGCTGTTTGGCGGACAGCCTTCGACTCAATTGGACATTGATCCAATTCCCAAAAACGGTTTACTAATGAGTCGAGAGAACAACTATACACTTGAGCTACCGAACTCTCATTACACTGTTGCCGAGGCGCCTGTCCAGTACATTTGCCTGCAACAATCCAACCGAGCAATGTTTTTTGCATAATGGGCAGCTCGGAATGTAATTTAATTTGCCCAACGCACAATAGCCCATAAAACATTTCAGCTCCCAAGAGAACATCCACCTTAGCCGGCTTATGGAATTCGGGATCTGCCAATTGAATATTTTTTGGGATTTTCCAGCTCGATGTGGAAAGTGATTGCCCAGGCTGAGATGTGGAAATTGACTTTAGTACCCAACACTCAGCGGAAAACGTGTGGGAATTCAAACGAGAATGTATCGATGCACAAACCTTAGTTTTACTATCGGTGATTGCACCACCCACCATAGCGATAGCAAGGGAAGTTGGCTCACGTTTAAGTCAAAGTCTCTGTGCTAGGCTCTCAGACATCAAATTTATTTGAGAGCCACTATCGAGTAAAGCTCTTGCTGGATGCAACTGTCCGAATCTATCTTTGATATTTACAATCGCGGTAGCCAGAACGACTTGATCCGCATTGAGCACGTGACCTACGTAGGCCTCCGACGTTGAGGCTTGAAGTGCCGCTGCTTCACCTTGCACTGATGCAGTGTACCGGTGAAGGAGCGAATGGTGAGGCTTTGAGCACACTCGACACTTCGCCGCCTTGCAACTCGATACTGTATGTCCCGTGGTCAAACAATTGAGACACAGTTTTTGAGTTTTAGCATACTCAAAACGTTGCATGACGGAAATGGCACTAAACGACGGACAAGAGTATATACTGTGGTCTGCAGACCTGCAATAGGTGCATGCAGACGACGACTTTTGACCTGCATTAGCACAGGCAAAGGACGATTTCCGTTGAGGCTTCCTCACCTCGTTACGCACCCTTGACTTGTCACGAGTTGACTCTTCTGCTGCCAGGTACTGATACCTTCTATTCAGCTGTTTGGCACAGTCTTCCCAAGAAGGCAGCTTATCGTAGTCAAGCTGCTCCTCAAAACGAGATTTGGTCACATGGTCGACCTTTGCCATGACCATGTGAATGATAATTGCATTCGCAATATCTTTGTCGTCACCTACAGACGACAGCGATGAATATATCGCAGACACCGTGTCTATCATCGATCTTAAACTCGATGCAGATGGCTTGGTCATGGTTGGCAAATCGAATAATTGAGCAACAGTATCGAAGAATATCAGACACTTATTGTCGTACACTGACTTCAGACTGGCAAGGGCCTTCGGATAATTACAGTCTGTCATTTGAAATGGCTTAACTACACCTAATGCTTCATCTGACAAACATGATACGAGATGATTAAACTTTTCCACGTTTGTCAAAGAAGCATCGTCGTCAATGAGGCTCTGGAACAGGCACATGAAGTTTTTATATTCCGAATGTTTGCCACTAAACTTTGGCAAACGCATTTTCGGCAGCTGCGATCGCTGGCTCGAATTCAGTGAGCAGTCATGCTGCATGTGTGTGTCGAAACGTGGATTTACTGAGCAGTCATGCTGCATATGTGTGTCGGATCTTGGTTTGATTGCATTCATAAACAATGCTTTAGTGACGACACAAAGATCCTCCAAAGGTCCTCTACTTTCATTGGTTGGACTCAAAATGTCCAGCTCTGCCTGTAGGTTCATAGCCTTATCGATATAACCCTCTAAAAGCTCTAGGCGACAAGCTAATTCGGTTTTGTCCGATGAAATTTGCTTCAATCTAAAGGCTGTTTGCACGCGCGCAATGTCAGCACTGACTTTGTCAAACCTTTGTTGACACAATGCCAACTTCGTATTGGTTTTAGGTACTGTTGGCCGTTCAGCTGTTGGCCGTTCCACAGTTGGCCTATCGGACTCAGACATAATTGAAATGAGAAAAAGGAACTACCTTCAATACCGTACCCAAAGTTCGCCAAACTTTTCAAGCTACCCTCGCACACGCACTGCAGCTATGTACCGAGAAACGCCAAGCTTGCTTACCCAAACACACACACGCCCTGGCGCAATATGTGAACAAACAAACGAAAGTGGTCCAAGGCAAGGTATACTAAACAAGGTAGGCTTATAGAGAGGAATAAGTAGTTGTTCAAAATGACAACAGAGAGAGAGAGAGAGAGACTCACAAATGCGTTGTGAGAAAGAGTCTCAAAGGAGTAATAAGACCGGAATGATTTAATAAGTATAAGTATATTGTAATTTATGTTTATTTTTTTTCTTTTATAATAGAATTTTTAACAATTTTTTGTTTCCCATTTAAAAAAAGTCAAAGGGAACAAGAAAAAATTGTCCGCGGAGATGCTTCGCTCACAACTGCTGCAGGCAGACTGAAATTTATGTAGTTAACACAGAGAGCGAGCGAGCCAATAAGCCTACCTTGTTTAGTATACATTGGTCCAAGCGACCGAAAGTAAGCAAGCCCTATGCTCGCTGCTGCCACTTTGTGGGCAACAGAGATAGAATGCGGGGTGCGGGGGATCAAAGAGTAAGTGAGAGAATTTGGCGCGAGCGAACGCACAAGACGAAAGTAATACAGGCGCTCGAACCAAGCCTGACCTGTATGGTATGGCAAAACGGGGGAGAAGAGAGCAAGCGGTAAATTTGGCGCGAGCGCACGCACACACAAACTAATACATAACCGATGCAAGCACAGAGCGAGCAAGGTTAACGAACGCACGAAATATCAGCCGCTGGTGCCCAAGAACCTTTACCAAACGTTGCGTGTATGTGCAATTGCAAGCATACGTCTATACGTATGTATGTATGTATGTATACATATATGTACGCGTATTGTACGTATCGGTTAAGTCGAAAGCGGACAACCGAAAAGACACTGCGACGCTTTGCGATTGCACAAACACACGACCAGTATTATTAAAATGCAATAGATAGACCACCGTTTATGTGTACATATGTATATTATATTTGGATATGTTTATATAAATTTTTTGTTAAATATGTACATATGTGTTGCCGCTTTGGTTATGCACATTAAGTGGTGGTCAGCATGAGTATACGTATGTATGGCGTAGGTATGTTCGAACAATTCTACCGAACTTATGTATGTTGTACACACGTATAACTGCGACACTTTCACTTTATGCACATTAATTTGGCCAAATAAGGTATAAAAGGGAAGGTGCCAGAAATTGAGCTGTGTTCTCTGTGTATGACTGTGTTAGCACATACACACGCACATATGTATGCGTATCACTGCAGTTGATCGTTTCGGTCGGACGAGCGAACAATATAATGCAACACAACGAAATCCAACCGGTGATGCTCAATTTTTGGCACAGAATACCTGTAGACTTTCTAGCGAATCTAGAGAAAGTAGTCGTTCCTTTTTCTGGTCCATCAGCTCGTCGAGTTCGGCAGCGTCCAAGATGGCGAGGGTCCAAAAGGGCACGTCTGTGGCAAGGTCCGAATCAGCAACTTCTTTCGAATTTCTTTCACACGCGAAGCCTAAGCCACTACTGAGCGAAACAACGAGTTCGAATAACTAAAAAAACCGATGTCCCTGCTCTGGCGCCAATGAAAAATCTAGTAATTTCTAGATTTTAAACAATTTTCAAACAACTAAAGAAATTAAATAAGGACGCGGTTTTTTCTTCTTAATAGGGTATTTATTTTCAAACGATGCAGTGGCTTTGGGCGTACTTCGACAAGTGAAGTGTCGTCCCATTCCACTCTTTGCGCGACCCACCGTCGGCCGCCCGCAACCCAATTCGCCGTCGGCAATCGTGCAGATCGGCTTGCGGGTCACCCGAAGATGGAGCGACTCTTTTGCCGTCCGATCCTCTCTTAATCTACTCCAACAGTTTTTTTTTTCATAAAGTAATTTTTTTTTTAAGAATTTTTAAAAAATTTGGTATTTTTTGTCATAGGTAGTGATTCTATTTTTCACATAACTTAAGTTTCCCACAACTGGTTGTATTGAACTTTATATGAAATGTTGGTCAAACGGTTATAACTTAGCCGTTTATTTTTATATTTTTATAAGCGATACCTAACCTAACCTAAGCGATACCTTAAACGACGCCTAATTAATGTGTCTATCTAAAACCAAAAATCAAGGCATTCAGATATTTTTTATTGGTATTGGGTGGCGCGCTCTCGCGATGCCTATTATTATCTTTGTTGTTTTTTTTAAATATCACTTTTGAAGTCGTTTTTTTTTTCAAACAGTCACTTACATGTTTTTTTTTAGGACGTGGATTCTTTTCCTTAAGGTAATATAAATCCGGTTGGGCGCCAATTATGATTAAGTGGTGTGCCTCGCGGCGGTGTCCCTCGTGTTGGACGGGGACAGGCGGCTGAAGCTGAGGGGCGCTGCTCTCCCGATCGCGTTGGCGGGGGGCGACGGCTGCTGCGATGGGCCGGCGTTAGTCTGCTGCACGCAGAGGGGTGGCGGCGGCAGTGCGGTTGTGGCTCCGTTGCTTCTTATTAGAAGATTATGGTGGAAGGAAACTACCTTCCTTTTTGCTGGCCTTGTGGCTCGGCAAAGTAAAACAATGATATTTGAACGGCTTAAGCCGGAGTAGTATTTATTGGAGCCAAGTGCTCGGAATCAATGTTCATACAAAACTGAAAACTAATATCTAGAAACATAGCCGGCGAGCCGGCCACACATATTCGAAAAGTGCTGACCATGCAACAGATCCAAAAGTCAGGCGATCGCTGGTAGCCAATGGTGTTGGGGCGCAGGCCACTTCAACGACATTTGCTGCATCAGCACTCTGAGTGCAGAAGTTGACCCAAGAATGTTAGGATGGATCCAAACATAATAGAAGGACCCGAGAATGTGAGGGTGGTGCCAAACATATTAGGGTGGCCCGAGAATGTTACTTGTTAAATTGTACATACATACATAGAATAGTTCTTTTTGCATTTAAAAAGATTAATTAAAAAAGAAAAAGAGAGGAAATTTGAGAAATTAAGAAACCTGGTTATAAAGAGTGTTGAAGTGGAAGTGAAACATTTCGAAACCGGTAATTTTGATAAAGAAACACAGGTTATTAATGATGATGATATGGATAATGAAACTAGTGATACAAATGATATATTTGATATAAATAAAAACATGAAGGAGTGGTATAGTTTGCAGACCGTTTCAAAAAAATATGCAATACATTTGATACAAATTCTGCGAAGCGCGAATTTGAATGTAAGCGCATTTTACAAGTTCGTCTGTCCGCCAAAAATTGATATTACAAATGTAGGGGGGCGTCAATTGAAAAATCAATTTGAAAAAGTGGCCAAGACTGTGAAGCTTCACAAAGAATTGAGTTTTGATATAAACATAGATGGACTACCTCTATTTAAAAGTTCCAAAACTCAATTGTGGCCAATCTTGGTTCGATTAAATAATGTTGTGGGCATGCCTGTATTTCCAGTAGGTGTTTTTGTAGGTAAAACAAAGCCGTCCGATTGCGATTCATTTCAAGCAAATTTTCAACTGAGTATTAGGATATTTTAGACAACGGGCTGCAAATTGAAGGGGAAAATATCAAAGCAGAAATTAGGGCTGTTGTCTGCGATGCTCCTGCAAGAGCTTTCATTAGCGGTACTCCCGGCCATACTTCGAAACATGGGTGTGCGAAGTGTACTCAGGTAGGAAGAAAAGAGGATATGGTATTGACCTATAGCAGTTCATCGGGGATTTTAATTACAGATGAAGATTTTAATACTAGAAAGTATCCAGATCATCATCAATTAATCTATTTCAGGGAAAAGTCAGCATTAGAGAGGTTGAAAATAAATATGATTAGTCAGATTCCATTAGATTGCATGCACCTCATTGATTTGGGTGTTATGCGGAAATTTCTCCTTAGATTAATGAGCAACAAACTAAGTTATAAAGTGTCGAATGAAAATAAAAAAATGTCTCCGATAAGTTAGTTGCAATAGGTCCGTTTATTCCCAAAGAGTTTGCTCAAAAGCCTAGATCATAAGAAGAGATATACCAATGGAAAGCAACAGAGTTTAGGCAGTTTATTTTATATACAGGGTTTTAGTTCTTTATGGGGAAATTCACGATAATTTATATTATTTATTTCTTTTACTTCACTGCGCATATCGCATTTTGTGCTTTCCAATGTTGCGAGAAAAAATTCTTTACAGTGCACAATCCATGCTAGATCTTTTTTTTATAACTTTCCTAACTTATTTGGTGAAAATAGCCTTTCTTAAAATGTGCACAGTCTTTTACACATAATGGAAACCATAGAGCAAGTAGGTGACCCTACTTCGGGGTCTCCATACTCATTTGAGAATTATTTGCAAAAAATGAAAAGGATGGCTAGCAAACCGAACAAGATTTTGGAGCAGATTCATAGAAAAATCAGTGAGGAAAAGTTTTCAGGGCCATTTGATAAGACAGAACTCAAAATTGTAGGAGATAGATGTTATTTTAAAGGGTTCATTTTAAGTTCTATGAAACCAGACAATTGTTGTTTTATTAAAGGTTATATTCCTTTAATAATAACATCGTTTTCTGATGAGGGCTTTTTCATAGGTCGACGATTTTCTAATAAATATAGTTTGTACGTTGAGCCTCTAGATTCGACGAGTTTGGGGTTTACTTTGTAGATATTGACGACTATGAGTTACATAGAGGAGAGGTTTCCCTTAAATTATTTAGAGTGTAAGGGACTTTGTATTCCATTCGGAAATAGGTTACTTTTTATGCCACTGCTACATTTATATTAATTATTTATAAATTATTATTCGTTTTTTTCATTTATTATACATTATGTAGTTATTATTATTATATATATATTATATATATATCGGAGTAAGGTTGGCATTCAATGGCACATCATGTTCTTCATTTTCCTTATTCATTTTTCTATTATTTTGTCGCCAAAGCACAGCAAGTCCCAAGTCGTTGTCGTTTTGGTTTCCACGCACAGAATGACTAGACCTAATTTTTTCGTCCTCTTTGCAGGGCGCTTTGCTCGTCTTTTTTTTGTTTCTTTTTGTGCTTCCTTCTTTTTACAACAACACTTAGGCCATGCTCATCTGAGAGTCTCTTTTGCTCTCCGACTATGCTCTCAGCAACCTTGGGTCGCACCACTAACCATACAATATATAGACATGACAATTCATACATGGAAAGTGTCCGCAACGCAATCAGACATCAGCGCCCGAGCCAGTCGTGAGTGTGAGTGAGTGAGTGTATGCGTGCTCATGCATTCTCACTTATGGTGTGGGCTTTGCATGTGTGGATCAGCTCCGGACAGAGTCGTGAGAGCGTATGTGTGCTCATGCATTCTCACTTATGGTGTGGGCTTTGCATGTGTTATATCAGCTCCCGCGAGTCATGAGAGTGTATGTGTGCTCATCTACTTTGCGTGTTTGCAAGTGTGTATGAGCGCACAACTGAAATTTTCGCTCTCCCAACTTTGTTTTGATTTTTGAGCTCGCGCCACCCTTCACTTTAGCATTATTGGAGTCGGCCCTTTTTGAAGACGCTTGCCTTATAATACCAGAATAACTGTTATTTTGTACATGCTTTAGATGCTAACTTTGTTTAATATAGAATATACTAATATATTGAGCAGATATATGTATATATATTCACAAATATATATTTCATTGTATGGTGTATTGTATTATACAATGATATATTTGATCATATATAAAAAAGTAGTATGCGCTAAAAAAAAATATATATATCATCCTTGAATATGTATATTAATGACATATAAATGGGTAATAAATGGGTCCATACGGATTTTAGTGCCACACTTGCGAGTCAAATTTGAAATCATCCCTATATTTCTTATGCGAATGTCCATCCACAGAGAGAACTTGCAAGTACATTCATATGTGTGTGTACGTGTGCAGAGCTGCCGAAATTGCCAGCCAAATATTTTTGAGAAGATTTCTTGAGACACAAATTTATTTGCTGAGTGTCGCTTATTGACGCGACGCACTAATACCCTATAGACAATTAATATAATTTGATGTCATGTCTGATATACATTTTGCATTTTTACATATTTACATTCGTTCATTATATTCGTTAATAGTACATTAAACAAAATTAGCATATAAAGGATATTCAATATATACAATTATTTTAATATTGGGCAAGCGTCATCATAAAATCATAACTTACAATCAATTCTAAAGTAATGGGTGTTTTCTTAGACAGCGGCGTTGTAAAAAACCAAAACAAACAAGCAGACCTACAATATGTGCCTTTACCTTTGAGTCGACTTGACATGACTTAGTTTAAAAACTCTTCAATAATTAAGTCACATCCATATTCCCCGCCTAGAATTAAATCTTTTAAATATTTGTACATATGTACATACGTGTGAAAAATAGAACATAAAAAATAAAGCAAAAATAATAAACTTATAAATATTAAATATATATATAAATACATATATATAAATATAAAAGTGTTTAAATTAAGTCATGTCAAGTCGACTCAAAGGTCAGATTAATTTTTGACCCCATTACAGGTGTAATGGCCTCCTCGTGGTGTTCCCTGGGTACCGATCTTCAATCGGGAGCCAATTTGAGCGGCGACTTTATGTCTATATGTACATATGAATGTATGTATGTTTACGGCTTTTTCATAGGCAATAATAATATAATAATTTATATAATAAAAATAAAAATAAATAACAGATTTCTTTTTTCCCATGGCCAAGTGTCCCACCAACCCACACCCACCCCCACCCATCCTGCCAATTCTTCATTTATTTTGTGGCGGTAGGTCAGTTCGTCAACAAGCTGACGAAGAACACACATAACAAAATTTCAGCTCAGCAAAGAACAAACGCTCTGTATGTGAGGCTGAGCTTTAGCTGTATGTGTGCACATATTGTAGGTCTGCTTGTTTGTTTTGGTTTTTTACAACGCCGCTGTCTAAGAAAACACCCATTACTTTAGAATTGATTGTAAGTTATGATTTTATGATGACGCTTGCCCAATATTCAAATAATTGTATATATTGAATATCCTTTATATGCTAATTTTGTTTAATGTACTATTAACGAATAAAATGAACGAATGTAAATATGTACAAATGGAAAATGTATATCAGACATGACATCATATTATATTAATTGTCTATAGGGTATTAATGCGTCGCGTCGATAAGCAACACTCAGCAAATAAATTTGTGTCTCAAGAAATCTTCTCAAAAATATTTTGCCGGCAATTTCGGCAGCTCTGCACACGTACACACACATATGAACGTACTTGCAGGTTCTGTCTGTGGATGGACATTCGCATAAGAAATATAGGGATGATTTCAAATTTGACTCGCAAGTGTGGCACTAAAATCCGTATGGACCCATTTATTACCCATTTATATGTCATTATTATCCATATTCAAGGATGATATATATATATTTTTTTAGCGCATACTACTTTTTTATATATGATCAAATATATCATTGTATAATACAATACACCATACAATGAAATATATATTTGTGAATATATATACATATATCTGCTCAATATATTAGTATATTCTATATTAAACAAAGTTGGAATCTAAAGCATGTACAAAATAACAGTTATTTTGGTATTATAAGGCAAGCGTCTTCAAAAAGGGCCGACTCCAATAATGCTAAAGTGAAGGGTGGCGCGAGCTCAAAAATCAAAACAAAGTTGGGAGAGCGAAAATTTCAGTTGTGCGCTCATACACACTTGCAAACACGCAAAGTAGATGAGCACACATACACTCTCATGACTCGCGGGAGCTGATATAACACATGCAAAGCCCACACCATAAGTGAGAATGCATGAGCACGCATACACTCACTCACTCACACTCACGACTGGCTCGGGCGCTGATGTCTGATTGCGTTGCGGACACTTTCCATGTATGAATTGTCATGTCTATATATTGTATGGTTAGTGGTCGCACTAACAAAATATCGATAGCTAGTATCGTTCGAATATCATTTATTAAACATTGCTTAGTTATTTACAAACATAATAATAATAATAATATTACTTCTCCATCTCCGACACGGCCTTCCTGACACTCACACGTCCTCGTGTGCAGTGACGTACATAATAACAACCAAATACTTAGTAGCTTCCTGCCTTGCTCAAGTTACTTAACATTTAATTTTACATTCGTTCTTCAATTTCATTTAACAATAGATAATTTTAACTCAAATTCATTTTCAAATCTTTATCTCTATTCTTACATCATACTAGAGCCACACGCTCTCTTTTTTTTTTATTTTATTTTTTTTTTTTGCTCTTTAACATTTCGTTCTTCTTTAGTACCACTGTACCATCGTACCATCACTGTTTCATATTTCTTTTACATTTCTCAATATCATATCATCAATTTCATACCACGTTCTAAGGCTCTTGCTGTCTCAATACAACGCTCTCACGCACTCTTTGCGTCATGGTCTCTCTTTAGACCCTCTTGACCCCCGCCACGCGACATCAACCGCGCCGCACGCCATGTTCGACTCTCACTAGCCTACACTTGTGCCATCGGTTGACCATCGTGGTGCGGTCGTAGCCTTCGTGTATGATTCAATTCAACACACCCACCGGTGCCACAGTGCATGGTACATCTTCATCATCCTTGCCCTCGAGCAGGTGATCCACCTCAGCTGCGACTAGCCCACTTGGCATAGCCCGCAACTGTTCATGAGCATACTTATACGTTCTCTTACTAGATAAAGATTTTAACATATAACGGTCACCTTCAAGTACTTCAATTATCAAAAATGGTCCTTTGAACTTAGGATCCAACTTCGTTTGGTGACGTTCTTCACACTTGAGCAAGACATGGTCGCCTACGCCAAATCTCACAATTTTGGCCTTATCTCTATCAAATCTCTGTTTATCATACTCAGCATTACTTATCATGTTTCGTTGGGCTCGAGTTCTAACACCTTCTACATCTACTTTTTCTTCTTCCACTAAAGGCATCATACCCAAAGGTCTTGCCTCCTTTCCAATTAACATCTCCAATGGACTGGCCTTGGTGACTCGATTCGTTGTACAATTTAAAGCCAACTGAACATCTTTTACTGCATCTTGCCAAGATCGTTTACTTGTCTCTACAGTCGTCAACATTGCTTTCATGGTACTCATAACGCGCTCTACCTGACCGTTCGCGCGACTAGCGCCAGTTGCTATCAAATGAAAATTAATCTTTTGTGTCGAGCAAAATTGTCGGAAGTCATTACTTGCAAAACTACGACCCTGATCAGCAATTATACGATTGGGAACACCGAATAAAGATATGGCAGATTTTACTGCCTCTATGCAACTATCAGTATCAAGACTAAGAGTGTGATGAAGATACACGAATTTAGTGAATGCATCGATCTGCACTATCACGTATTCTTTGCGATCACTCTTGCCACTCAGCTTTCCGCTAATGTCAATATGTATCGTATGCCATGGTATGTCGATCTTCGGTATGGAATGCAATTCTATTTGTACTTTGCCTGTGGCAGGTTTCGTCAATTTGCATGTGATGCAATTTTCCACAAACTTTCGCACATACTTCGACATGTTCTCAAACCAATACTGAGTATACACCTTATCTAAAGTATTTTCCCAGCCGAGATGCATTATAGCTTCGTGTACGTGATTGATGACTGACCACCTGAACGCCCTGGGTATTACAGGCAGACACCTGGTTCGACCATTTCTTTGTATTTTCTTGTACAGCATACCCGCTCGCAGCTCATTTGTCTTTGCAATCTCATCCTGCAATTCATTATTTTGCATTTTTAAAATTACTTCAGCTAACTCTTGATCTCGCTGCTGTTCTGCTAATAGCCAATTATTCGTTATTTCCGCTAGTTCCACGCGCAATTCCTTATTCTTTACCACATTTGAATGTCTATCAGCCGGTAAGGGGTTGCGCGAAAGAAAGTCTACATGTGCCATATGATTCCCTTTTCTATACTCTATGCTAAAATCAAATGATTGTAGATATGCCCACCAGCGATGTACCCTAGGCGATAACTCAATCTTATGTCGACTAGCTTTCAGAGAATTGCAATCAGTGTATACCACAAAAGGACGGCCATGCAGGTAATGGCGGAAGTGTTTTACAGCATTAAACACAGCTAGCGTTTCCAACTCATATGAGTGGTATTTTGATTCTGCCGCTGTAGTGCATTTGCTGTAATACTCGATAACCCTCGATTTGCCGTTTACCTTATGCATCAATATGGCACCATACCCTATCGAACTAGCATCGGTATGCAACTCAACAGGATACTGTGGATCATAGATTATCAGATCGGAGTCACTCACTAGTGTTGAAATGATTTTCTGTCGTACCTGTTCGTGTTTTGGTTCCCATTCAAACTGGTTGTTCTTAGAGGTCAGTAAATACAATGGCTTCATTTGCTCGGAGAATCGTGGAACAAATTGCCGAAAGTAAGAAGACAAACCTATGAACTGTCTTAGTTGAGTCACAGACTGTGGTGGTGGCAAAGCTTCCAAGGCTTCTATCTTACGCGGATTCGGCCTTAGTTCGCCATTTTCAACTTTGTACCCCAGATATTCAACACTTGGTTTCATAAATGTGCATTTGGCTATATTAAATGAGAATCCAGCCTCAGTCAGAACGTACAACACATTTTCCAGTCGATCATACGCCTCCTTTCTCGTGTCGGCCACAACTAAAACGTCATCGATATACACTACGGCATATGAATAGGCTAGTTCACCTAAAGCTCGCGTTATCGCTCGTTGAAAGACAGAAGATGCATTTTTCAAACCAAATGGCATGGAAAGAAACTCGTACTGACCCTCAGGTGTTACAAATGCAGTACGTTCTATCGAGTCAGAATGTATGGGTACCTGATAAAACCCGCTTGCCATGTCTAAACTCGAAAAGAATTTGCTGCCACGCAGTCTGTTAATCTGGTCAGATATCAAAGGCAGAGGGTACTTATCCGCAATCGTATTCGCATTCAGTTCTCTATAATCCACACATAGTCGATCATCACCATTTTTCTTCTTTACTAGCAGCATTGGACTCGCAAATGGAGCAGCTCGGACGGATGACACCATTCTCTAGAAGCTCTTGTATTTTGCCTCTCACTAACGTTTTCTCTTCTGAGCTAAGCCTATACGGACGCCTCATTACGGTTTTATTCACATCCATCAATCGAATTTCCAGCTCCCCAGTTGTCACTCGACTATTTGGGATGCCCTTTATAAATCTGTGTGCAAAGAGTATTCACAAATCTTAACAGTTGATAGGATTTGCAACGTACATGATATTGAATTATCGCCAATGCCTCTTAAAACTACCTTATTATTGATTCTCTTTCCTGCGAACTTTTCAGCCAGCTTTTCTTTCAATAATGAACACTCGGCAATCCAATTGATGTTCTGATATTGGTAGTGAATAGCAAGCGCTGCAGTCGGTTGTCTATTTTGGATGCGTGGGATAGCACAACGGACACCGCTATTTCCTCCAGATTCATTGTTTTCCATTTAGACAGCAGTGACGTCACTAAGCGGCTGCCATATACAGACAAGCACTCGCTCGGCTTTGGGCTCCCATTGAAGATGTTCAGCAAAATGGCTGCCGGCGTCTCTATTCCCTCGTAACGCTGAACAAACAGATCTCGAAACTCAGGCCATTTGATTCCCGTGTAGCAGATCTGCGATAGCCACTGTGATGCTCCACCTTGAAGCGAGTCACTGAGTGCCATCACAAGTGCGCTGCCTTCTATCGGATTCTCAGCCATGATTATGTCCACCGTTTTGCACCAGGCCGCAGCATTTGCACACACAGCGTCGGGATTGTACTTTGGCAGGGTTACCAATTTTGCTTTTTCAACAGCCTTTCCTGATGCCTGCATCGATTATTCAATACAACCAGTTGTAGGAAACTTAAGTTATGTGAAAAATAGAAGCACTACCTATGACAAAAAATACCAAATTTTTTAAAAATTCCTAAAAAAAAAAAACTACCTTATGAAAAAAAACCATAATTCTTTAAAAAAAATTATATCTCCAAATCTATCAGAAAAAGTCATTTTTGGCCACAAGTAAAAAAAAATTTGAATTTTGTCGAGTTGTGATCAATGATTTTTATTTTTTCGCTTAAAATAAAACTCAACAATAGCTTACGGCTTCCGTGTACCACTTTTCGCCGATGTGATTATATCCTCTTGATCTATGATTTAATGCCTTTCATATGATACATCACAAGTCCTTCAAGGACGACTTTTAAGGATTCAACTATTGTCTATTAAATTTCATTTATGCCTCTATAGTCTGTTGTAGTATGTATGTACATATGTAATATTTATTATTTTGGTAATAATAGTAATAGTAGTAGTAGTAGTAGATAATAGTAATATTGGATATTACGGGCTGTCATAGGGCAAACATAGATAACGCCGAGCATAGATAACGAAGAGAAGAGCGAGATTTGAGAGAGCGTTTAGCAGGGCAAGCAAGTGCAAGAATTAACAGAATATGTACATATATAAGTTAACAAGTAACATTCTCGGGCCACCCCAATATGTTTGGCACCACCCTCACATTCTCGGGTCCTTCTATTATGTTTGGATCCATCCTAACATTCTTGGGTCAACTTCTGCACTCAGAGTGCTGATGCAGCAAATGTCGTTGAAGTGGCCTGCGCCCCAACACCATTGGCTACCAGCGATCGCCTGACTTTTGGATCTGTTGCATGGTCAGCACTTTTCGAATATGTGTGGCCGGCTCGCCGGCTATGTTTCTAGAAATTAGTTTTCAGTTTTGTATGAACATTGATTCCGAGCACTTGGCTCCAATAAATACTACTCCGGCTTAAGCCGTTCAAATATCATTGTTTTACTTTGCCGAGCCACAAGGCCAGCAAAAAGGAAGGTAGTTTCCTTCCGCCATAATCTTCTAATAAGAAGCAGCGGAGTTGCCGACCGGCCGACACGCACCCCTCCTGCAACGAAGCCACAACCGCACTGCCGCCGCCACCACTCTGCGTGCAGCAGACTAACGCCGGCCCATCGCAGCAGCCGTCGCCCCCCGTCAACGCGATCGGGAGAGCAGCGCCCCTCAGCTTCAGCCGCCTGTCCCCGTCCAACACAAGGGACACCGCCGCGAGGCACACCACTTAATCATAATTTACATATATTTAAGTCGTGTTAGGCAGAATTCTTGAGAAAAGGGCACAAAAAAGGCGCAAAACCAAAAAAATGGCTAGTGCAGCCTCAAAATTATTTCACAACTTTTTCATGAAACTAAGCACAGTTTTTTAATACGAATATCTTATATATGTATATGCAAATACATACATATGTTATCTATATGGCTATGTTAATTGCTTATATCACTTAATTGAGTTTATTAAATTCTTTTACTTATCTCCAGAAGCTTCCACTCGCGTTAAAATCAAAACTTTTATGCACTCACTCGAAGAAGAAGACGGCAGAAAAAGAATAAAAATTACACAAACAAAATGCACTAGATCTTACATGTAACGGCATGTCGTTTCGTGGAATTAATATTCTCATGCCGTCTTTTTTTTGGCGACCAATGAAGTGCCATCTCTTTCTCTCTTTCCTGCTTATGTATGAGTGGCATGCCTTTGCATCAGCGTTGGTCAACCATGGGCTAGGCAACCCAGCTAAGCGCTGCTAGCAGTGGCATATCTTTGCATCAGTCTTTCCCAACCCTGTGATTAGACCAGGGGTCGGCACGCAATACACTCACATGTTTTGTGCGCTTGTGTGCGCAGACAAGAGACACGAAGCAACACGAAGGCAAAACGATTCTTGCTTTGCACTGAAAGAAATGAATCCAGATAAGGAAAAATGTTTTACGCCAAACAAAAGAAAAAAATAACCATGGGAAAAAAATCGTAGTAATAAAAAAACAAAAGAAACAGCATCATAAACAACTAAAAACAAGAAAAAACGAGAGGGATCGTTGTGAGTCGCGGCAAAGGCCGCGGCTCTACCTTATACCCGGTACTCAGTCAGTATATACATACATACATTTATGAGCCTACGATTTATGAAATTTATTATATGTTCTCAAAAGGGACAAAAATAATATTTAAATTAAAAAAAAATGAATTTTTTGGAATTTTTATACATGTTTCCATTTTTGTTTACATATGCTTTGTATATCTGCGCCTACATTTCTACATGACATGTATAACTACATATTTGAGACGTACAAGTGTTTACGACAGAGAGAGAGAGGGAATGAGTCAGCGCTTGGCAGGCGTTGCGTAGCCACTGAAATTTAATTTGTTTCTTCTGGCCATAATATTGATCCGATCTGATCCAGATTCGGTAATCTGGTAGATATGATAATTTTTCATGATTCTGCGTTTTTGGTTTTCATTTATCTTAAAAATTGTGGATTCCACAGATTTTCGTCTTTTGTGGGGGCGGAAAGGGGCGTGGCAAAATTTTAAAACAAACTTGTGCTGGTTCGGTATCACAGGAGCTTGGATAGAAAGTTTGGTTGATCTAGCTCTTATAGTCTCTGAGAACTAGGCGCTCATTTATACGAATAAGCAAAGCAGATGGGGTCGCGTGTGAGAGAGAGCGAGAGGGAACGATGACTTTCGAAATGGTTTTCTTCATTGTAGCTATAATAATGATCCGATCTGATCCAGATTCAACACTCTGATAGAAATGGGCATTCTCTATGACTCTGCGTTTTTAGTTTTCTTGTATCTTCAACATTGTGTACGCCACAGACTTTCGTCCTTTGTGTGGGCGGAAAGGGGCGGGGCGAAATTTTGAATTACATTTGGAGTAGTGTGATCACACAGGAGACTGGATACATAACTTGGTTGCTCTAGCTTTAATAGTCTCTGAGACATAGGCGCAAATGAAGACGGACAGACGGACGGACGGACAGACGGACGGACGGACGGACAGACAGACATGGCTATATCGACTCGGCTATTGATGCTGATCAAGAATATATATACTTTATGGGGTCGGAAACGCTTCCTTCTGTGCGTTACACACAACCGTTATCCCCACAAATCTAATATACCCCTATACTCTTCGAGTACCGGGTATAATAAAAAGAAAAAATCGTGTTCCCACATTATATTGAACATTTTTGTCAGTGTACAATTTAATTTGCGCAGAAAAATCATAAAGTTGCGCAGCGTGGTCTTCACCATTTGCCACACCAGTTGCCACTAGGATTGTTAATTTCTGAAAAAATATCGTATTTCGATATATCAAAATTTCTAAATTTTTATATCGCCGTATCGAATATATAAAATTTAAAATATCATTGTATCGATTTATCGGAAAAAATTGAAATGTTAAAACGAGAAGGCATCTTATACTTGGGGCAGACCCCTTGCATTAGTGTTTGCAAGCGCTCTTTTTCGACGCAACGAACAGCCAAATCGTCTTTGCAGATCATGATTGCGATTTTCTGCGTTATTTCCCGGTGTTTAATTCCACCTTCTATTTAAAAGAATACACTAAAAACCCCATGGCTCCATATATTTTTTTTTTACCTTCAAATTGTTTTGCATTACTCCAAATTGATTGCAAATCCATCTGCTTAGGCCTCTTCGGTGTTTCGTGCAACGACAAACTTACGCCGGACTCAAAATCATCGGACTGAACATCAGCTGCCTGTTAAAATCACACATAATAACCAATATTAAAACATTATTGAATTCTGCATAGGCATACGCGTGTGCAAATATGTACCTTGTCATTCACATAATTGGCGCCAGAAGTTTTTGCAATAATGTGGTGATGCCTAGTCCTGATATGTGCGCGAAAGTTCGACGTATTGCCACTGGTCTTTACAACTTTACCACAAAGATTGCAAGATACGGAGTTTTGATCAATTTTACTATAAAAGTTTTTTATATTCTCGTTCGGGAAGCTGTTGCGAACAGTGTTAAGCAACGGTACGTGGTGGTCGATATTTCCCAAAAATATCGATTTTTGATATAATCGTCGACGAAAATATCGCAACGATATTATCATATCAAAAGTAAAAAATATCGCCCACATCGATACATCGATAAAATATCAACAATCCTAGTTGCCACAACGCTGACGATCAGAATACCGAAGCCGCATGTGCATAGGCCCGAAGACACACGATTCATTTCAATTCCTGACTGGCTGGAACTTTCAAAAGTTCCAGCGAGAATTAGAGAGAGACAGATAGACGTAGAGACAGAGAGCGCTTTAGTTTCACACGTTCTGTACGTGAGGCTGAGCTTTAACTGTATGTGTGCATATATTGTATGGCTGCTTGTTTGTATTGGTTGTTGACGACGCCGCTGTCGAAGAAAATACCCATTACTTTAGAATTGAATGGAGATTATGATTTTCCGATGACGCATGCCCAAAATATAAAAAATTGTATATTTTGTATATCCTTTATATGCTAATTTTGTTTAATGTACTATAAACGAATATAATGAACGAATGTAAATATATACAAACGCAAAATGTATATCAGATATAACATCAAATTATATTAATTGTCTATAGGGTATTAGTTCGTCGCGTCAATAAGCAACACTCAGCAAATAAATTTGTGTCTCAAGAAATCTTCTCAAAAGTATTTTGCTGGCAATTTCGGCAGCTCAGCACGCGTACACACACACATACGTACTTACGTTCCGTGTGTACTTATACAAGCAAGCTCATTCTATTTTTAGATTTGCGAGCGCACTGGAGTTCGTGCGAGCGAGATAGCTCTCTTCTTAAAAACAACCCTCCCTACACAACAGAATTGTATGAGCGCTGGACATCTTAGTGTTTATATTGTCTTTGAGCATACTATCCTCTGGAAATGTAATATTTCCAGATAAAATTTCTTTTCCAAGCGACGAATACGAAAAGGCATTCATATCGCCCTAACTCCCGTAAGCACCAACGTCGATATAGGTAAACTTATAAAAAGCGTCACACACCGCCATAAGCACAATTGAGTGAAAGCCCTATAGAACGAAGGTAAGGGTTATTCTTAATCGTTTTCTCAGGTAATTGTACTTACTTTATAGTTGTAGAAAGCGTGCTAAATTTAAATGTGAAGAATATATTATAATTACGAGAATGATCTATAAAAATATTTAACACGTATTCACACATACTTTGAGACATATGGCACATTTACTACATTTGACAAATAGACTGGAATCAATATTAAAACATTAGACATTTTACTAACTACAACATTTGACGAATCAACGATCATACATTACTTTATTTCAAATTACCTAGTATATATTTTCGCAACCTAAACTTAAAGTCAATTGGCGATGGATGGTCATGTAAGCCACCCTTTGACCGCATTAAGCTGAGTATCCAGCACCGCGGAAACTAAAAATTACTGCCAAACTTCATATAAAAAAAACGGGGCCAGTAATTTTTCGTTTGTGTTTTCCTGGAGTCAGTATCCAGCAACGTAAACGGGATCCACGAATTTTTATCGATAATATCGATATTCACACGAATGTGGACTGTGAGAACAGCTGATAGGGGTGCCAGTAAAATATATGTGCCTATTTTTACTGGAGTACAAGTGAGAGGTGGGGGCAAAATCTGTGCGCAAAACCAAAAAGAGATATGCAAATTTTTAAAGTGAGGAGAAGATTGCTTTAATAAAAGCAGTTGAGGCAAGACCATGTCTTTGGCGGATCACGGAAAACAAGCATTTTGATCATTTTGATATTTTGGCGCCTCCGACTGTGCTGTACTTCTTCTTACAACAATATGTGCCACTACCAACACAATCACTTCATCGTCAGAATTACTTTTCTTCCTTTTTTTAATTTTAGTTTAATTTTCAAAATTGGCGCTGTTTACAAAACACAGCTGATTCATGAGAGTGGCAAATCACTTTTTAGGCTCTTGGTCACACTACATCAGTTGAGTTCCACACATCCGAAATAATGAGCAGATTCGTTTCAGTAAAATTTCGCGGTGCTGGATACAGGCCTTTACGCCAAAAAAATGCTCTAACTGGTCTTGCGATAGTCTGGAAGTAAGAATGTACTCCTTGCCATATCGTTTTCTCAAAAATGTATGCATTTGCTGCAAAGAATTGTTGCTAATCATAATTCCCTTTTGAAAAGGAAGAGCATTTTTGAGATGCACCTCTTGTGACTGTGAGAGCGACTTTATTTTGGGAATAATGGGCTCAGCCACGAATGAACTCATTTTCTCCAACAGCTGCTGCTGCGCTTCGATTGAACACCCATATGGCTGTTTTGCGGGCATACACGTATATCCAAGTGTAGACAGTTTTGAATTAAAAACATCGAACCAGTCGTTTACTAGTTTTATGAACTCCGCTGTCTCCACGCCATTGTCCACCTCCAAGCCTAATGCAATACATCTTAAAATTGCATTTGCTGTGGTGTTGGACAATAGTTGTGTTGCCAACTTTACGCGCTGTCGGCCGGGACCTTGAACATTCAGGTTCTCTTGCGTTATTTTCATAGCTCGCAAATAACTGTTGACCGTTTGGTTTGCTAACGCTCTGCCCGCTCTGAGCAGGAGACTTCGTTTCTTTTCGTTTCGGTTGACCGATTGACGTTGAGCTGTTCGTGAAACGGTCTTTTACCGAGCATCGCACAATGAGAGATACGAGTTATGCTCGCACAGAGAGACTCACTAAAAGACCGATTGACTGAAAAAGTCACCCCAAACGGTCTTTTCAATAATATGTCTCCTTTTCGATGCACAGTGGTACGTTGTGTAACATTGTGAAATTCGATTTTCATGTTAAATTTTCTTGAAATTTTAAACATGAATTTTTATATTTCAAACTAATTTTCTGATTAAAAAATAAATAATTTCTTTATAATTATTTTATTTTGAATTAAGCTTAACAACTAATAACGCGTTTAGGTTTTGTGTGGCCAATACTACCAGTGTCAAGTGTGACGATTTCAGCATTACATTTCTAAAAAAAATTGAATATGTCTTCGTTTAATGTTTGATATTTTGTCAATATTCTCGACCTACGATCACTGTACCATCGAAATTCACAAAGCAAAGTGACGCGTAGAGCCTTCTAGACTTCACATAGACACATACATTCGCAAAAGACTTTTTGGATCGTCGTTCGAGGGCAAACGGTCCTGGAATGAGCAGAGCAAAAGAGACCGAAAAAAACTGCTCGTCGACTGAGCGCGAGCAGAATTTTTGAACGAACAATGCAATCGGTTGCTCTCGGACCCTTTGCTCAAAGTCTCAGTGAAGAACTGTTATTTTGCGACCGCACGAATCGGTTAACAGTTATTTGCGAGCTCTGGTTATTTTCCATAGTGTGGAAACATCGGATGAGCCGCAATGTTGCATCGTTTGGCTCACGGAGTCGGCTTTTAAAATTTTTCCATTCATAAATATACCAGTATTAACATAATGGTTTCGTATATGTTTTATAAGATGGGGAACATCTGCGAAAACGAACACCTTTAATTCTGAATTTGATGGATGCTCAAACCATGTTTTGTCTGAAAAAATGTGTATAAAACAAATATAGTAATTCAATTTATAAACTTTACAAACGCTCTTCTTACCTGTGGAAATTCCAAGTTGATTCCACAACTTACAGTTTCCTGGTCCCATGTCCGACACAATTGCCGCGACATAGTAGCCAGCACCGTGCAGTTTTTTTATTAAAGCTGGGTATCCAGCACCGCGGAAACTAAAAATTACTGCCAAACTTCATATAAAAAAAACGGGGCCAGTAATTTTTCGTTTGTGTTTTCCTGGAGTCAGTATCCAGCAACGTAAACGGGATCCACGAATTTTTATCGATAGTATCGATATTCACACGAATGTGGACTGTGAGAACAGCTGATAGGGGTGCCAGTAAAATATATGTGCCTATTTTTACTGGAGTACAAGTGAGAGGTGGGGGAAAAATTTGTGGGCAAAACCAAAAAGAGATATGCAAATGTTTAAAGTGAGGAGAAGATTGCTTTAATAAAAGCAGTTGAGGCAAGACCATGTCTTTGGCGGATCACGGAAAATGAGCATTTTGATAATTTGGACATTTTGGCGCCTCCAACTGTGCTGTACTTCTTCTTACAGCAATATGTGCTGCTACCAACACAATCACTTCATCGTCAGAATTACTTTTCTTCCTTTTTTTAATTTTAGTTTAATTTTCAAAATTGGCGCTGTTTATAAAACACAGCTGATTCATGAGAGTGGCAAATCACTTTTTAGGTTCTTGGTCACACTACATTAGTTGAGTTCCACACATCCGAAATAAAGAGCAGATTCGTTTCAGTAAAATTTCGCGGTGCTGGATACAGGCCTTTAGCCTGTTCCAGCTGTTGCTTGAGATAATTTATTTCGTCCTCCAAAGCCTTAATTTTCATTTTCAGGCGCAAATTTTCAACGGCAATGCCTGCTTCCACCACCTCCTTTCTTAAAATTAAATAAAACAATATTACTTTCATATAAACGTGCTGCACACAAACTATACTTACTCAGTTTGGGAGTTAAAATCCTTTTGATTATTATTTAATTCCGAATTAGTATGTTCGGTGTAATTGAATACATTTTTTTCCATTTTAATGGGAGTTGCACCTGCGCGCATTCGTCGTCGTTTGCTTTTCATAATAAAAATCATTTTGGTCAAAATGATTTACACAAATTGTTTGATTTGGTTTTAAATCTACTCCCACTGAATCAATCCACAATTGATTGATCTTTTTAATTCGTTTTTAGGCACATGCACACACTTTACACTATTTTCACAAGTAATCTTGTGAAAGATTACGGCGGCGCCATTGCAAAAACTCAAAAATGTCTAAGGGAACACGAAAAAATCGTCCGCGGAGATGCGTCGCTCACAACTGTTCACAACAGACTGAAATTTAAGAAGTAAAAAAGAGGGCGAGAGAGCGAGTGCGGCTACCTTGTTAAGTATGCCTTGTGTTCACACATTTCACATTTTGGGTCTAGCTTGTATTGGTTGCAGTATTGCCATTTTGGCTTATTTTAAGCTAGATCTGGATTATTTCAAAATGAAATAGCTTGGAAAGTGGTTAAAATGCTTATAGCTTGAAATCTAGCTTATTTCAAAATTCAAAAAGCTTATTTTGGCTTTAAAAAAATTTCTACATAAAGATTATTTTTAGAGATTATAAAGTATTTTTATGATCATTTAAAGGGGCAAATCAAACTAAAATAATATTTCTCGGTGACTTTTGGTATTTTGTGCAATTTTGTGCCTAAATTTATGGTTATATTTCGTTATTAACATTTGGTCATACTACAGCGATATTGAGCGATATTAAGTTTGAGAAACACTTCCGTTTTGGCATCCGTTTGGGATTGACGTTTGTCGTGTTTTTTCCTGGTGGTAACTTTGCTCAAGTGTGTTTTTTAATCTGCGTTTTTACGTGCAATCCTTTGACTTTTTCATATTCAGAGACCGGTTCTCCTATTGAAATTAAAAGCAGGTTTAATTACTTCCGTTACTGAGGTTTTCTTTTTTGTTTTTTCGTGCTGAAAATTGTGGGTGAGTCTTTGGAAGGCTGGTAAAACCACCAGCAATGATGGCTGACGCCACCAAAGTGGCGTCAGGTGTAAAGCGATCAATTGAAAGCAATGCAAAAAAGAATATGGACGTCAAAAAATTTATAGGAAAACATAAAGTTGGTCCTTTTCATGAAGCTAAATACAAGAACAGTGCTGAGTCAGTGAACAAAATGGAGTTAGAATCAGGTGCAAGTATAAGCGAGAAAGTTCCAGATAGCGTAGCCGACACCAATAGCAAAGGAGTGCATGTTGCAGGTTCTACAGTGTCTAGCAACAATTCTAACCTAGAAATAAACCTTTTTGATCTCACTTTCGAAGGAGAGGCCAGTGTGCTGCTTTCAACAAAGCGTAGCAAAATCTTTGAAAATAAAAACACAAAGAGTGATCTGTATTTGTATGAGAAGGTCAAACACCTGAATCTAGATGGGCTTAAACGCATTAACCCCCTTTCGCCTGCTCTGTACAGGCTGTATTTCAGCTCACCCCTGGAGGCAAACGCGGTAGTACTAAACGATGATTTCAAGAAGCTAGATATCGATATTTTTGTACCTAAAAATTTTACTGAATCTTTGGGTGTCATTAGGGGCATTCCAACACACATTTCTGATGATGAATTAATTAAAAATCTTTCCTCTACTATTAAAATCAACAAAGTTGAACGCATTTTTAGGAAAAACAAGACCAATATAAATGAATCTGCTCTTGAACCTACCGAAACGGTGAAAATTGCCTTTGCCGGCATTGAGATCCCTTCGTCTGTTCAAATTTATAACATATGCTCACTAAAGGTCAGCTATTTTTTCCCGACGGTTAGGCAGTGCTACAATTGTGGCCGTTTGGGACACACAGCCTCGCGCTGCAAGTCTCAAAAGCGGTGCAAAAAATGTGGAAGCGTCGAATGTAATGAAAATTGTAACAGCAACAAATGCATCTTGTGTCAGAGTGAGGGGCACAATGCTTTTGAAAGGAACAAATGTCAGGTCTGGGCTAGAGAGGTCGATTTAAACAAAATAATGACAATCAAAAAACTAGCCAGAAAAGAGGCCCTAAAGTAATTTTCTGTGCAACAAAATTATGATCGCAACCTTGAATATGATAAAAACTTTCCGGAAATTAATACCACAAGTACTATGATAAATCAAAACAAAACCAGATCTAATGATCGAGCCCCCAAAATGATCAATGCAAATGAGCATGTCAATCAAGTCTTGAAAAAGCATTCCTACAGCAGTAGAGTTGTCCAACGCACGGTAGGCTTTGTGAAACAAAAGCCACACTACACACTGGATCCATACACCGATGATTCAAGTGATCATACTTATCAATTTCCCAACAGGGAAAATAATAACAGCCTTGTTACCAGCAGTGTTATACAAGAAATAATGGAAATAGTCACTCCTTTTCTGCTAATGTCAGCTAATGGCATTAATATACTCCAAAACATTAAAGGTAAATTCCTAAGGAATGGTTCACAACAGGGAACGAATGATTTAGCAAGGAACATCGATATCTCTCATAACAACAATGACTGTTAAGATACTACAACTCAATGTTCAATCACTAAAATGTAATAAGAATGACATAGAATACACCCTAAACTCTGGAGGATACAGCTTAGCTGTCTTCTCGGAAGTTTTTTCTCACGACACTTCCTTCAGAAAGATAGCAAATTTTAATCTCTTTGAGAAACACAGAGATGATGGTTACGGTGGAGTAGCCATTCCAGTAAAAAATGGTATAAAACTGAAAACAGAAAGCTACAACACGGAACACGATGTTCTTATTGCCAAAACATGCAACCTAATCAGGAATTTTACCATTGTCTCGGTATACTTTGAGCCGTCAATGAGGACCGACACCTTTAAGCATGCAATTGAAAAAATTATAGAAAAATTGGATGGCAGACAAGATGTTATTTTCGCTGGTGACTTCAACGCTAGAAACATGATTTTTGGTGATTGTGTCACGAATGCAAAAGGTAGATTCCTAGAGAACTTTATGAGTGATTCCGGCTAAAAATGTTTTAATGATGGCAGCTGTACTTTCAGACGTAATATTGACCGTCAATCTGGATCTGTGTTGGACTTAACCTTTTCCAATTGTAATGACAATTTGATATGGAGCTGTAGTTCTATATTTGTTGGAGGCAGCCACCATCACCCGATCTCTATTGAACTTCCTGAAAGTATAGAGAAACCCAGACTCTTTCTTGCTAAGAACAGACTTCTCAGAAGACTAGAAGGTGCTACGCCAGCTGGAGATATAGCCAGTATTACCGACTGCTTTTGTAATAATATTAAGGTCAGCACCTATGCACTGAGTAAAAATAGATGCCCCAAAGGTTGGTGGAATTCTGACCTACAGCTACTTTACTTAAAATTCACAGAGGCACAGATGCTGGCTCAAACGGCTCCATGTTTGACAAATTACATAAAAGCAGTAAACCTGAAAATGAAATGGAAACAGGAGGATAAACTTGCCAAAAGAAACGCATATGCCAACAAAATCGATACACTCAATCGACATCCAAACTCAAGAAAAGCATGGCTATTCTTAAGAAATATCAAGTCCTTTAGCGACCCAGTTAGGTCTAATTTCTGTACCGAATGGTCCTTGCCCTATCTAGATTTTATTGAGAGTCAAGTTCCTACTTCAGCAAAGATTCAACTTTTTTCTGCCAGACAAATTTGTCATAATTTGGATGCCTTTGACATAACGGACCTGTCTGCTGTTCTAAACAGAGGCAGAAGTACGGCGGGAGGAGTAGATGGGATAACTTACGAAATGGTAAGGGCACTCAGTAGTTCTGCGAAACATAATCTGTTAAAAGAATGGAACCTTTTGTTTAAACAATGCAAAGTACCCAGTCAATGGCGTACGATCAAGGTGATTCCGATCCCAAAGAGAGATAAGAACCTAAATCAGGGGTCGGCAGCGTCCTATCCCATGTGCATAGCAAAAAGGCCGCGGGGCAGCGCAGTCGGCACACGCATAGCGTAAAAACTTCGAGTACCGTCGGCCTTACTGCTCGGGTCCCGCGGCGGCATAGGAAATGAGTCGTGTGTCTTCGGGCCTATGCACATGCGGCTTCGGTATTCACAAATTAAATTGTACACTGACAAAAATGTTCAATATAATGTGGGAACATGATTTTTTCTTTTTAGAAAATATGGATGGCGGGGCGTAATGTTTTTTTTTTCTTGTTTTTAGTTGTTTATGGTGCTGTTTTTTTGTTTTTTTATTACTACGATTTTTTCCACTTGTTATTTTTTCTTTTGTTTGGCGTAAAACATTTCTCCTTATCTGGATTCATTTCTTTCAGTGCAAAGCAAGAAACGTTTTGCCTTCGTGTCTCTTGTCTGCGCACACAAGCGCACAAAACATGTGAGTGTATTGCGTGCCGACCCCTGACCTAAATGTATATCAGAACTATCGCCCAATCTCTCTCATCTCTGTGTTGGCCAAAACTCTTAATTTGATGATAAAAAATCGCCTAGACAGTTTTATTAAAAAATATAATACCATGCCTTGTAGAACATATGCCTATCAAACAGGCAAATCTGCAGCTATGTGTATCAATGATCTCATTAATATCATGGCGTATGAGAAAAAAAAAGGAAAAGCCGTTGTAATTGTGGTTATCGACATAGACAACGCATACAACTGCGTCAATCTGAAAATATTACAAAGGTTAATGGATTATGAGAATATTCCAAAGCAGTACACGGACTGGATAATAAATTTCTTCTCTTCAAGGTTCCTTAAGCTAGGAGACGCTTTTAAGGAAGTCAACGGTGGCCTGCCTCAGGGCTCCTGTTTATCCCCATTACTTTTTAACCTGTATACCAAAAGATTGCATCAAGTAAACGACTCTCATACGACCACTATCCAGTTCGCTGATGATTTTGCTATCATTTCAACTGGCATAAACACAACTGAAGCCTGTAATAACTTACAGGGAAAGATTAATGACTTTCATCTACTCTGCCAAGACCTGGGTTTATACTACAACCCCACCAAGTCAGCCGTCATGTGCATTGGGAGGGGAAAACGTAAAAATGTATCAATTACCTGCAAGGGCATTACATTTCCGATTAAGGATTCCATTACTTTCTTAGGCAGAGTCCTAAGTGCCAATCTGTCAGACAAGCTGCATATCGCAAAAATCAGGGACAAGTCAGACAAGAGTGCTCTTCTGTTACACGCAGTAACCACGATTAAGTCGGGGCTCAAACCAAGGGTATCATCTAACATCTTTAAATCTTTCATCAGATCTCAGCAAGAACATGCCATTACCAGTTTTGCAAATTTAAATCTTGGAAACAGCAAATCGCTCAATACAGCACAGACTGAAAGCCTTCGCAGATGCGTAGGTGTCCCTCCAAAAACCTCTGCCCACCTGATTTTCGCTCTGGCGAGGATTTTACCTCCAAAGCACAGAGCAAAAATTCTAACTGTCAAGGAACTACTGAAAGTCAAATCTCTGAACCCGAGCCTGTATAACAAAGTCACAGTATCAAATGCTAAGACTGCCTACACAGCAGTATATAATGAATTTAGGGACCTCTTTGACAACTACAGTGAAAGCCAGAAATGCACACACAGTCCTAAAGTTAAAATTTGCTTCTCAATTTTCGACAGGAACAAAAAGGACGTTTCAGACGAAGAATGCAAGGCTACGTATCAAGCTAAGCTGGCAGAATGGGTGACGGATGGGTGGAATATTATTTCCACCGATGCTTCCATCAGCGGTGATAGAACAGGGATAGGTATTCTAGAGTACCCCAACAATAGAAGCTACAAATTCAGGTTGGAAACTAGTTCCTCTTCTGTTTTTGCAGAACTTGTAGGAATACTTACTGCTGTCAAAATATCAAACAAAAAGAAATACAATAAAACTGTTATACTCTGTGATAGTCAAGGTGCCTTAAAGGCTCTGAAAAGTAACGAATCAAATTCGTATTTAACGGACGAAATCCACCACAACATAAACATTTCCTTCACCAGCAAATTCATTGTGCACTGGATACCAGGGCATAAGAATATTGCTATTAACGAAAAGACTGACCGTATAGCCAAATCAGCCACTAGTGTCGGTAGATTGGTTTACTTACCTCTTAGCTTTGATGAAGTTATAAGAACTGTAAGGACTAGAGTCCAAACAGACTGGAACAACGAATATAAGGAAATATCCAAAACCAAAGGAGTGTTTTTTGCTTCCATTTACAATGATGTCCCAGTCAAACCGTGGCACTGGAACCTTGACTGGGGTGCCAAGAGCATTAAGGTTATAAATAGACTATTGATTAGACGTACATACGATCATGTTTTTTTACATAGAATAAAAGCGAGGGATACAAATATTTGTGAGGTTTGCAATGCTCTTGATGATGCCGAACACGAAATCTTCTCCTGCCAAAGATATACCAGTATCAGGAAAAGATACAAAATCTTCAACCGTTTCCACAGCGTCAGAGACTTACTGCTCACGAAAGAGCCTCTTTTCTATAGAGAATTGGACAAATTTATTGATGAAGCCAAGTTGGAATTCTGAGTCATGCCCACACTTGATCTAGCCAGCTCAAACAATCGGATGCCATCGGAAGTCGCCTTGAGGAGCAACCTTCTGTTGTCCCTACTTTCTGGGGCAACCTTCTATTGCTTCCTTTACAGGGTACTTTCTGTTTTCCCTTACTTTATACCTTAATACTACATGTATGAATAATTGTAAAATAATACTCACACTACACTTCTATATTGCATAAATAATAAGTAGTAGCTGCGCAAAGTTCCAACAGACCCCACAAAAGCATATTGCTCCTTTTGTAAAGCGACAGTTGGGGCTAAACCATGCGAATTGCGGCAGCATGCCGCTACCAAAAAACATGTCGCGTGCATGCAAGGCAATACGCAAACAAACAAAATTCAATTTGTTCCAAAGTCATTTAAAACAGAGGAACAAGAGGTTGCATTGTGTTTATATATTGCCAAGCACTCAGCCATAGCACCGGTGGATCATTTATCTCAGCTATAGTTATATAGTTTATAGTTAGCTTATTTTTAAGCTTAATATTTAGCTTTAATATTTAGCCTATTATAGCTTATTTTTTCCTTAAATCTAGCTTATGGTGACTCTAAATTTCTGGCAACACTGATTGGTTGTTTACGACGACGCTGTCGAAGAAAACACCCATTACTTTATAATTGATTGAAGATTTTGACTTTAGGAAGAAGCTTGCCCACAAAAGACAAATTATTAATATTTTGTATATCCTTTATATGCTAATTTTGTTTAATTTACTATAAATCAATATATAAAGAATCTACATATTTAAAAATACATAATGTGTGTCATACATGACTTCACATTAGAATAATTGTCTTTAGGGTATTCAAAGTGCGTCACGACAATAAGCAACGAGAACAACAAAACGAGAGCCGCGTAGTCAATAAAAAAAAAAATCTTTTTCTCTGCTCTCATCTCGCTCCCACCCAGCGGCGAACAGCATATCCAGTACGCCCACAAGATGCATTTCGTAAAGGCCCCACGTAATGCATTACGTGTAGGTTTTAAGTAAGCCAGGTTGTAATGGGAAGTTTGGCACAGAACTGTTGTTGTTTCGTTCGTTTGCTACTTCGGCTATAGAGTTCATTCCTGTTCGTAAATTTTTCCGAGTTTTTTTTGACGTTTACGCATATTATTACGCATAAAAGTGTACAAATACAGCTATAGATGTAAGTGTGACGTGGCATTTCTGTTCATCCCTTTGTGTTATACATTTTTCGTCACTCTGATTTTTTTGTCGTGCTGTGCGGATCTAGTCAACGTTGGGTTAAGCGAATTTTAAGTGAATTAACTGAAAATCGTATCAGGTAATTGTTTAAAAATATTAATAAGTAATATACAGTAAAGTTTGCAATAAAAGTGTTTGTTTTTCATTAGCAGGCTTGTCTACCAGCATACGCCACGCTTTTAAAATTCAGAAAGGCCGTCTGTCAAAGCGGAATTATGATGCAAAAATGAAAGTATTAAAAGATCCAGAAAATAAAGAAAATATTCCATAAAGATCAATAGTTTTTGTATTTCTTCCAGTATTCGCATTACTACTTCAATAACATAGTATATTGGATAGTGTAGTATTCGCATTACAACTTACATTACGTTGTATATTGGGTAGTGCAGTATTCGCATTACAGTCACGCACACATTTTTTAAATCGTGTGTCGTACAGTGGAAGGTCTGCCCACAGCCAGCATTACAATTTAGGATATGTATAATTGGGTGTAATGGAAGCCCGAAATGAACTCGGATTCTTTGCCCACTTTCTCGATGAGATTGTAGGCATTCACTCCACAAAGCGGCCAAGCAACGTTAAATGTAATGGGAATCGTAATCCATTTTCGAAGGTAGTAGGCATACCAACTCATGAAGAGGTAATGGATTACGTGGGGTGTTTTTTCGCCGCTGGGCAGTTTTCGGCTACCGCTCCAGAGAGCGGAGCACATCGTTTTATTTTTTTGCTCTTGTTATCAGTGTTGCCAACTTTTGGTTGGAAAAAAAAGCTGTTTTTAACGGGGAGAAAAGTTAAAAAAAGCTGAAAAATTAAAAAACAAAGCTTAAAAAAAATCTATTTTTTATGTCTTACACATAAATTTTTATAAGTCATTTTACAGAAAGAATTTCCATAATTTCGTCTAAATCTAAATCGGCCTGGGACTCCTTCTCGTACGACATATTCGTACCAATCATACGGAGGTAGTTAGAAGGCAGCTCGTAGCTATAACAGCATTTTCCTTTCCTTCGTAGCCCATATCATCTGTATATGTACATAAGTTCGAAATAAAAATCAGTTAAACGGGTTTGACTCACAAAAAAAAAGCTGAGAATGCTATTTAGTGTGCAAAGGTTAATCCTATTTCGTAGCTTGGATTTAACAAGGTTAACCTGGCTAAAAACTCTTTCTATCTCTGCGTTAGACCATGGTAGCGACAGAATTTGAAGTGCAACCATGGACAGGTCTAAAAATCGACGGTTACCTCCCGAATCTTTATAAAGGTATACTTCTTTCCAAAAGTTTGTTGTGTCGCTCACGTTTTCCCAATTAATGCGCCGAAGAGGATGTCAGGCGTGGCAACTTCCGCGAAGATCAACGTCACCAGCCACCAAACTTTGCTGAGCCTGCCGTACATTCATAAGTTGAATGAGGAAAATCTGCAGCAACTGGCCGAGGTTCATACAAACCTTACGATCGGTCCCATACTGTCTACTGTCTAATTGGCGTTTTCTGGTGGTTGCGACGCAGGCAGCAGAAGGGAAACACCATCGCCATTCAACAGATGCTGAAGAACCAGAGCTTGACCGAGGACGGTCAAGTCTTGAAGGGGGGAGTAGTTAACGAGAGTTAACTGAATCTGCCACTGGATGGAGCGGACTCTGCATTATTGTCGAATAAGCAGTTTTCGTCATCTGTGGGATCACGAACGGCGCGACCGATCGACCGGATGCCGGTCGTCACCAAAGACCACTCAAGAGGCGCTGGGTCAGCACTTTGGCTAAATAGCAACCGGCGTCGTGGCGGCAGCAGGGGCTTGCCTTTAGAAGTTTAGGATACTTAAATTCAGTCTTTAGCGGTCAGCCGAGTGGCAGCAACATAATTACGGACCATAATTATTCATAATCAGCGTTCGCATTTTCTACTTCGTAGCAGCAAGAGCAATGAAAATATTGCTATGCGCTCGCTACCGCTCTCGTTTTGAATGGTAGCGGTAGCAGAGCCGTAGCAGCAAAACGTAGACGCTTATTCGCGTCGTTTACTACGGCTATAGCAAGCAGTGTTGCCAATTTCGCTTTTTTCCCGTGAAATCTGGCTTTTTTTGATGCCTAATTGCGGGATTAATTTTGCAAATGCGGGAAGCGGGAATTCTGGATTTTTATACCCGGTACTCGAAGAGTATAGGGGTATATTAGATTTGTGGGGATAACGGTTGTGTGTAACGCCCAGAAGGAAGCGTTTCCGACCCCATAAAGTATATATATTCTTGATCAGCATCAATAGCCGAGTCGATATAGCCATGTCTGTCTGTCCGTCCGTCCGTCCGTCCGTCTTCATTAGCGCCTATATCTCAGAGACTGTTAAAGCTAGAGTAACCAAGTTTTGTATCCAGTCTCCTGTGTTATCACACTACTCAAAGTGTATTTCAAAATTTCGCCCCGCCCCCTTCCGCCCCCACAAAGGACGAAAGTCTGTGGCATACACAATTTTGAAAATAAGGGAAAACTAAAAACGCAGAATCATAGAGAATGACTATTTCTATCAGAGTGTTGAATCTGGATTAGATCAGATGATTATTATAGCTACAATGAAGAAAACCATTTCGAAAGTCATCGTTCCCTCTCGCTCTCTCTCATACGCGGCTCCATCTTTTTTGCCCATTCGTATTTTTTGACGCCTAGTTCTCAGAGACTATAAAAGCTAGAGCAACCAAACTTAATAATTATTAATAATATGGAATATGGATCAGGTCGAATCAATATTATGGCCAGAAGAAACAAATTAAATTTCAGTGGCTACGCAACGCCTGCCAAGCGCTGACTCATTCCCTCTCTCTCTGTCGCAAACACTTGTACGTCTCAAATATGTAGTTATACATGTCATGTAGAAATTTAGAAGCAGATGTAAAAAGCATATGCAAACAAAATTGAAAACATGTATAATATTCCAAAAATGATTTGACTTCATTTTGGAAATATTATTTTTTGCCCAAAATTTAATATGTCCCTTTTGCGAACATATAATAAATTGCATAAATCGCAAGCTCATATACATATGTATGTACATATGTGTATACTGACTGAGTACCGGGTATAAGGTATCACAACGTTCCCCCTCGTTTAGAAATGTATTTGGCTTTTTTTCCGCTTTTTTGTTTTTGGCCATCATTAATATAAAAGTTATGAAAAGTAGTAACTTTATTATCGATACTTCAATGTTCCACATCTAGTTTAAGCAAACTGTCATCTTTATTATTTTTAATATTTTGCGAGCAAAAAAAAAAACATCACAGATATATTAGAGTTCTTTAATGTCCAAAATATTTCGCAAATTGAGCGCCAATGTAAAGACTTAGTCTTAGTCAATTGGGAAAACGTGAGCGACACAACAAACTTTGAAATTGGTGTACTCTGTACCGTTGATGAGGGCGACCCGGTCAAAAGTCACTCGGTATGTTCCCGCAATGCTACGCTCGGGACCATCATCGGCGTCCACGGTGGCGATGTTGATTATTGATTACACTAGTCGACACGACTTTTCCGCTGTCGCCAAAAATGCCTTTTTGTGATAGATTTGGATGTTTACAATTTTTTAAAGAATGTTTTTTTTTTTTCATGGAGTAGTTTTTTTTTAAAGAATTTTTAAAAAATTTGGTGTTTTTTGTCATAGGTAGTGCTTCTATTTTTTACATAACTTAAGTTTCCTACAACTGGTTGTATTGAACTTTGCAGTTAAAAAAAGCTGACAAATGCAGCTATAAATCCGACTCAGACACTTTGTAGCTGCAACTTAACGTCTGGAAGATATTAAGCTTCCAAATTGAAATTTCATAATTTTTTTCGGTATTTTTCCCCGAAATTTTGACTTTGAAAGCTCAGGAAAAGTCGAAAAAAAAATATTTGAATGCCTTGATTTTTGGTTTTAGATAGACACATTAATTAGGCGTCGTTTAAGGTATCGCTTATAAAAATATAAAAATAAACGGCTTAGTTATAAGCGTTTGACCAAAACTACATATGCCGTTTGGCACTATTCCAAATGCCATTTTACCGTTAAAAACTGTTACAAACGCAGATTTTTGGTATTTTTGTAGGAAAAAAAAACGGTTATTCGTCGGCTGACGGAATTTATCGGCGAAATTCGGCATATGAAAGTTTGGTCAAACGGTTATAACTTAGCCGTTTATTTTTATATTTTTATAAGCGATACCTTAAACGACGCCTAATTAATGTGTCTATCTAAAACCAAAAATCAAGGCATTCAAATATTTTTTTTTCGACTTTTCCTGAGCTTTCAAAGTCAAAATTTCGGGGAAAAATACCGAAAAAAATTATGAAATTTCAATTTGGAAGCTTAATATCTTCCAGACGTTAAGTTGCAGCTACAAAGTGTCTGAGGCGGATTTATAGCAGCATTTGTCAGCGTGTTTTAACTGAAAAGTTCAATACAACCAGTTGTAGGAAACTTAAGTTATGTGAAAAATAGAAGCACTACCTATGACAAAAATCACAAAATTTTTCAAAAATTCTTTAAAAAAAAACTACTCCATGAAAAAAAAACCATAATTCTTTAAAAAAATTTAAATCTCCAAATCTATCAGAAAAAGTCATTTTTGGCCACAGCGGAAAAAAAAAGTTGAATTTTGTCGAGTAGTGTTATTACAATACCCTCGTCCACCTCCAAGATCGGGGGCAGAGTGTTCGGTTGCGTACCGCAGTGGGCCACAGTACCAAAGTGCAGCTGTTGTGCGCAACTAGTCGCTGGTGCCTCCTTGCAGAAGGCTAATGATGGGGGCCCCATACACGATGAGACGACGATGACTTTGTTGCCGCATTCTGCTATGATGGGCTCGGGTAACCGGATCGCTATGGTTTTCTGCGCGACTGGGAAGATGCTAATTTTCTTGCAAATGAACTTAGGTCTAGGTACTTCTATTACAAAAATGATTAATTCCTTATTAGCTAGTGCCCTCACATTTGCAGCGCCCAATAGTTGGGTTACGCTGATATCTGTGGAACCTTTTCTCAAAATCGCCTCTAGGTCATCACTGTCGATGATGGCTGGATTTACAATATTTATTTTTGCCAAGGTGGTGGCGATCATTATGATCTGTAATTCAAGCGTCAAAATTCGATTTCTGGTTAGAAGGTTCTCATATATGTAGGTGGGAATTATTAATTTCCTCATTTCTGTTCACTTTTAGCAATTTGTTCACGGCCTCGGTGAGGGCATTGATTTGTGTTTGAGTTCTCGAGTTGATAGTTATCTGTCTATTGTTGGCTTTAATTAAATCGTACTCAACCTGTCTCGTTTGCTGTAAGTCATCAAAGTCCGGAGTCCCTGCGATGACTTTCAGCGCTGACCCCAGGATGTTCAGGCTCCTCGCATACCTGTGGTGAATTCCCAGTGCCGCAGTCAGTGTCAGTAGGTGTTTTGTATCTGTCTCTAATATCTTTCTCATATGTGTCTGTGGGAAAATGTTCGTTAATTCTATTGTCTCCTGAATATACTGTTCATATTCCGTTAAGTTCGTGACATGTTTTATATTAAAGGTTTCGTTCCATATAGCTGTTTGTCCGTCAATTATAGGGATATAGTCTGCATGTGAATAGTCCGTCAGTTTTGAGTCGGTCAAGGTTGTTAGCGGTAAGATTGCTAGGATGTAGAGATATCGAACGGGAGACCTATAAGAAACGAGAGGCACAGCACTTATTAATTATGTCGTACGGTTGTTCTTACTTTTACTATTAATTGTCTTTGAGGACCTGAACTTAACGCTACAAAATCCTTTTTTTGCTTATCTATCTCAAATTGTCTTTGTTGACCACCCTCCCTTTAATAAGAACGGTGGACCCTAGATCTGCTTCTACCCTTTGCTCCGTGCAGAGGGGAGTTAGCTTGTTTCCTAACCTCCTGTTAGCTTTTACTAGGACTTGTTCTCCCACATCGAAGGTCATATTTCGTCTGTTTGGGTTGTTTCTATCAAGTTGCTCCTGCTGGGCCTTTACCAGTTTCAACATTATCTCCTCCCCAAGGTCGCAATTTGCGTGGACCACATCCATGGGCGTCTTGTTTGTGACGGAGTGGATGGTACGGTTGTATTCGATGGTCGCTAGAATGACTAGCTCGACCGTATCGTCAACCTGGCGCTGCAACTTCAAACACCTGGCAATTTCTAACAAGGTGCTGTGGAAGCGCTCTACTTGTCCGTTTGATGTGCTGTGCAACGGTGGGGCATTTGCTACATCGACGTTGAATTGGTTCTTCAATAAGGACCGAATGGTCTCAGAATTGAAGGCTGGCTCGTTGTCACAATAAATGGTTTTTATGCCTGGGAAGATGTTCACCAGTTGCAAAATTGGTATTTTAACGACAGTTATTGTGCGCGAAGCGACTTGTTGCGTTATTGCAAATTTTGAAAATTTGTCAATCGCGGTTAGGAAGTGTTTTCCTGCGGTGGAAAAAATGTCGATATGAATCAACTCGCCTACTCTTGCCGGTATCGGCGTCACCCCTAATTCTTGCCATCTAGGGTGTCTGTCATACTTAGCTTTTTGGCATATCCTGCAGTTAGATAACACTTCTGATGCGATTCTTTCCATATTTGGAAAGTAGTAATCGCGGAGCACCTGCTTTACATTCTCCTGGGCTGCCCTGTGCGCCCGATTGTGCTCGGTGGTTACTAGCTCCCTTCGTTCCCCATCGTTTGTAATGTCTGTCACTAGGGTCTTACAATACCGAAACTTTGTGTCCGGAAAGGCCTTCACAAGGTCATTCTGCACGGACGCCAAAATCGGTAGAGTGCAATAGATGGCGTTAACGACCCCAAGAAGTGTGTCCCGACTGACGAAATCAATTTTGTGACGGGTTTTTTCAGCGAAGAGAATGTGAAGCTGCTTTGAGGGGGTGTCTGCCTCTTCCAGGATTATTTGATTCCTGAAGCAGTTCACTGGTTTGTCTGTGGCTCTCTAAGGCATTAATATCTTGCCTCGACAGCACATCCGCTACATGGTTGTCCCTGTCTGGTTTGTATAAGACCCTCGCGCCACACTCATCAATTCTCGCTTTCCAACGTTTTATTTTGGAATTGGGATTTCTATCCGAGACTGCGAATATCAATGGCTGAGGGTCTGTGTAGATGTTAATGTCACTCTTTCAATATAGGTAGTGACGAAGCGAATCTAGGGCCCAAACTATGGCCAACAGTTCTCTTTCATTGGTCGCGTAGTTTAGCTCCTTGTCCTTCAGAGTCCTAGAAATCATGGTTATGGGTCTATTGGCTTGCGCAAAGACAATATAAACACTAAGATGTGCCGCGCCATACAAAATTTTGAGCACAATTCCTGACTGGCTGGAACTTTCAAATGTTCCAGCGAGAATTAGAGAGACAGAGAGCGCTTTAGTTTCACACGTTCTGTACGTGAGGCTGAGCTTTAACTGTATGTGTGCATATATTGTATGGCTGCTTGTTTGTATTGGTTGTTGACGACGCCGCTGTCGAAGAAAATACCCATTACTTTAGAATTGAATGGAGATTATGATTTTCCGATGACGCATGCCCAAAATATAAAAAATTGTATATTTTGTATATCCTTTATATGCTTATATTGTTTAATGTACTATAAACGAATATAATGAACGAATGTAAATATATACAAACGCAAAATGTATATCAGATATAACATCAAATTATATTAATTGTCTATAGGGTATTAGTTCGTCGCATCAATAAGCAACACTCAGCAAATAAATTTGTGTCTCAAGAAATCTTCTCAAAAGTATTTTGCTGGCAATTTCGGCAGCTCAGCACGCGTACACACACACATACGTACTTACGTTCCGTGTGTACTTATACAAGCAAGCTCATTCTATTTTTAGATTTGCGAGCGCACTGGAGTTCGTGCGAGCGAGATAGCTCTCTTCTTAAAAACAACCCTCCCTACACAACAGAATTGTATGAGCGCTGGACATCTTAGTGTTTATAATATAATATGCCGACTGCGCTGCCCCGTGGCCTTTTTGCTATGCACATGGGATAGGACGCTGCCGACCCCTGGTTTATATTGTCTTTGGCTTGCGACAGCACCGCCCCAATGCCACTAGCTGAGGAATCAGTGGTTAGGTCGAATGGCTGGTTAAAGTCTGGGTAGTGCAGAATAACGTCTTCCGACGCCAAAATATTCCTAAGTTTATCAAAGGCTTGCTTTTGTACCTCGTCAAACTGTATAGGAATAGATTTCGAGCGTTGCTAGCTGATTTTGCCGTTTTCTCCGTTCAAAATACTGGAAATTGGCCTTGCTATCTGAGCGAAGTCCTTTATGAAGCACCTGTAGTAGCTGGCAAAACCCAAGAATAATCTTACCGCAAACAGGGTGGAGGCTTAGACAATATAAAAACTAAGATGTCTTACGCAATTTATCACAATTGGATCCTTTTGCAATATATCCAACAAATTATCTACTCGATGTTAACTCAATTGGTACTTCATTGCACACAAAATTATCCATATTTTGGTCAAAGTACGTCTCATTGCCTTGTAAAATTTCTGAAAATGATACAGAATAGTCTTGGTGCTGTATTTCTTTTTTTTCAATACAAAGTTGATATATAATTGAATCGAACTCTACGGGCAACATAACATCATCATCGGATTCGCAATTTGATGTTTTCGAAAAGTTAAATATGTGCAAAGATATTAGTTTTGCAATTATTGTATTAAATTCACTTATTGAGGGGTTTCTGCAGTTACCACCTTTTGCACGAACGCACGCAAATATATTTTCGAGCGGATCTTGATTAATTCGACTGGTTAAAAAGAAAAAATTGTCCGTGTGATCCTTGAATAGATCTTCGACGAGTCCAAAAATAGCCTCAGTTGTTTGGAGCAAGCCATCCAGACAATATATATTATTTCCTTGGTATTTCACGTTCTTCAGGTATTCCTGCATTTCCTTCAGTTTCTTCCAAACAATATTGTTAATTTGAAGTGCACATTTCATGGGATTCTTGTCAGTTCATACTCTGCTATTCAGGCAATCGAATTAATCATTAACTTTTTGGACAAAAATAGCAGTTGAGGCTGCCACTTCAGGACTATTTCGACAAAATTGCTTGTTTCCGTTACAAGTTTTAATAGCCGCTGCAACAGTGTGACTAAAAGTTTGTGTTGCCAAACATACCCGCATTAGCTCAAATCTAGTTGGATTAACGTGACTTTTTGTTAATTTAGTCATTCTCGTTACTGATCCCTTTTCTAATTCGTGAACTTCTCTTATGACATCAAAATCAACTAGTCCATCAGGAGTTTCAAACTTAGCTTTTAGGAAATTATTCCGAATAGATTTGAAAAGATGCGGAATGTCATAAAGCATGTAATACTTTTTATTATTAAAGTTGAAATACGGTTTTTCTTTAGTGACTTGAAGCAATGAAGTACATTTTCTATTATTTCCTCCTTGATCATATACTACGCCTCTTATTCTGAACCCAATACTTTCAGCAATAATTATGTTTTTCAAGATAAGGCTTTTTAAATCTTCTCCCTTTATGTTTGTCTCGGACACGAAATAGTTTAAAATAAATTTCCATTTTTTGAAAACACCCCGTATAACAAATACGCAAATGTTACTTCCTAGTTTATTAGAACGTTGGAGTAAATGTTCTAAGCCATCTATTACATCAACAGCGGGATTGTATGTCGAATTTTTTTTTATTGCAACTTCATCACAAGTTAGCATGCACTCTTTTTCACATTCAGCCATTCCCTTGATCGCATCTTTAAGTGCTGAGTACAAACATTCGTTGTCTCCAGGCTGTAATTTTTTTATGCTGTTCCACTTATGTAAAGATGATGGACTAGGAAGATTTAGTTGCAATGAGTCTCTTAAAAACTTATATGTTGACGTTGACCTGTAAAAAATGCTCTGAGCGAACAATTTCTCGGAATCATTCCATCTTATTTGATATCCCTTCTTTTCTTTAAGGAGTATTTTTGTCAATATTTTTTCATTTCCAGTTAGATCCATTTTATCAACTGCAGAGACTACGTTTTTACTGGTTTTCGCTTCCAATCCAATGATCTTTCGCTTCAAATTAGTATTTTCTTTTTGGAGCATCTTAATTCGCATTTTTATTTCATCAGACATTTTTTTATATGTGAAATATTGTTTTTGGTAGTATTTAAGTGTTTTTGTGCTTTTATGGCACTGAAGACGAAATCCAGCAGGGGACTGTGAGCGGGTTATTTTCCGTGGAGGCGATCTCAATGCATTGAAATCAATTTCATCATTATTGCTATTATTGCAACTATTATCTTTGATTAGGTTTCTATCTGGGATTGTTCCAATCTTCAGGTTTCTTTTTCCAATATTATCTGGCGAAAAATGATCTTGACATAAAAACAGAACAGAACTCGCCACGAAATCCTCGGTAAACTGAAATTTTTCAGCCCATTTCATTAAATATGTGTCGCATAATGGACGTATTTTGGACACTGTACGCGTCTGTCACATTATGAACATAATTTGACCACTGTGCTTGCCAGACCAAGCTGTGCAATGAGTTTGGGCAAAGACAATATAAACCAGGGGTCGGCAGCGTCCTATCCCATGTGCATAGCAAAAACGTCTCGGGGCAGCGCAGTCGGCACACGCATAGCGTAAAAACTTCGAGTACCGTCGGCTTTACTGCTCGGGTCCCGCGGCGGCAGAGAAAATGGAGTCGTGTGTCTTCGGGCCTATGCAAATGCTGTTTCGGTATTCTGTTCGTCAGCGTTGCGAGAACAGAGATGAATCAGTTTGCGTTCAGAAGTCAAATGGTGAAGACCACGCTGCGCAAATTAAATTGTACACTGACAAAAATGTTCAATATAATGTGGGAACATGATTTTATCTTTTTAGAAAATATGGATGGCGGGGCGCAATGTTTTTTTTTCTTGTTTTTAGCTGTTTATGATGCTGTTTTTTTGTTTTTTTATTACTACGATTTTTTTCCCTTGTTATTTTTTCTTTTGTTCGGCGTAAAACATTTCTCCTTATCTGGATTCATTTCTTTCAGTGCAAAGCAAGAAACGTTTTGCCTTCGTGTCTCTTGTCTGCGCACACAAGCGCACAAAACATGTGAGTGTATTGCGTGCCGACCCCTGATATAAACACTAAGATGTCCAGCGCTCATACAATTATGTGGTGTAGGGAGGGTTGTTTTTTGAAAGAGTGCTATCTCGCTCGCACGAACTCCAGTGCGCTCGCAAATCTAAAAATAGAATGAGCTTGCTTGTATAAGTACACACGGAACGTAAGTACGTATGTGTGTGTGTGTACGCGTGCTGAGCTGCCGAAATGGCCAGCAAAATACTTTTGAGAAGATTTCTTGAGACACAAATTTATTTGCTGAGTGTTGCTTATTGATGCGACGAACTAATACCCTATAGACAATTAATATAATTTGATGTTATATCTGATATATATGCGTTTGTATATATTTACATTCGTTCATTATATTCGTTTATAGTAGATTAAACAATATAAGCATATAAAGGATATACAAAATATACAATTTTTTATATTTTGGGCATGCGTCATCGGAAAATCATAATCTCCATTCAATTCTAAAGTAATGGGTATTTTCTTCGACAGCGGCGTCGTCAACAACCAATACAAACAAGCAGCCATACAATATGTGCACACATACAGTTAAAGCTCAGCCTCACGTACAGAACGTGTGAAACTAAAGCGCTCTCTGTCTCTCCGTCTATCTGTCTCTCTCTAATTCACGCTGGAACTTTTGAAAATTCCAGCCAGTCAGGAATTGTGCTCAAAATTTTGTATGGCGCGGCACATCTTAGTGTTTATATTGTCTTTGGTTTGGGATATGGTGAAATGATTCTTAGAATTCGACTACAACGTAGAATATGACTGGCGCCTAGGTACCGTACGAGTGAGGCGACGGCGTTGTCGCGCTGTCGCCGAGTGTAGTCCAGCTAGCGTGTAAAAATAAGTAGATCGAGGCGTGATCAGAGAATGCGAGGCAGTTGCGTTCAGACAATTGTATGCGCCGGTTGGAATTCGCTTCACTCTCAAAGTTTGTGAGTCAATATGGCAGACCAGCAACCAAAAATAAACGATTCTGCGACATCAGAAGTGGGATCTGCTTTGCCTACAAATATCACCGATGCATTCTTGGCAGCTTTACAAGTGCAAAACAACAACCTTTTGGAGATCATTAAAAATATGCAGACACCAAGGGCTCCGGCAACTGATGAAAAGGGAAAACATGTAACTCTGCCAAAATTTAATCCTGAGGGAGCTGGAGCAGATGCCACAGCTTGGTGTACGACAGTGGATCTCATTTTTGCTGATAAAATGCCCGAAGGAAGCATCCTGATGATAACTTTGAGTAAGGCGCTAGAGGGAAGCGCATCACAATGGCTGTCCCAAATATGCTTTGCTGGCATTACATGGCCACAATTCAAAGAACTCTTCGTGCAACGCTTTGTTGGCATAGAAACGTCTGCGGCTATACTGATAAAAATTTTGAACGGGCGACCAAAGTCTGGAGAAAGCTACACCGAATATGGCAGCCGAATTGTCACCTTAATAATGTCAAAATTTAAATCTAATGATCTGGAGGAAATTGCGGTTTCACTAGCTCTGGCCCACATGGCACAAATTGATGACAAATTGTCGCGCTGGGTTTTTACAAACAATATCAAAACCCGAAATGAAATGCAACAACAACTACAAGCGCACACTTTTAAGAAGCGGAACCTAGATGACGACTCATCTACAACAGGCTCGGAGCGTAAAAAGTCTAAGTATCTCTCTCAAGTGAAATGCAACTATTGTGGAAAGTCTGGGCATAAATATGCTGAATGTCGTGCTCGGCAGAGGACACCAATTCAAGGAAAAAGCCACTACGGAAGTTCAACGCAAGGATCAAAAGACCGGTCAACTGTCAAATGTTTCAAATGCGACGAGCTTAGACACTTCGCATCCGCTTGTCCAAAAGGACGATCACTAGGAAACGACCGAGTAATTGAGAAACATGTAGACATCTGTACTGTAGCTCCGCCATCAGGAACAATAAGCAGTTCAACCGGTGAGTCCGTTCCATTTTGCTTCGACTCTGGAGCTGAATTAATAACATTGTAAAGTTAAACGGTATAAGTAATGATTCAATATGTAGCACTCAACAACTATTATGTAACATAAATATTGATCAATGTTATTTTGAGATTTTGTTACATGTTATTATGGACAAGTATTTGAAACATGACGTACTAATTGGTCGTGAAATTTTTAGTCAGGGCTTTGACGTAACTATGGACGCTGACAAATTTCAACTTTACAAAACCAAAAGAGTAGAAGCGTTAATAATTGCCAATTATGAAGATGTCATAGAATCGAATAGTGAACTTGATGATCCTGATAAGGCAGCCTTGATAAATATTTTAAAATATTATTCAGATTGGTTTATTGATGGAATACCAAAGACTAGGGTCACCACAGGGCATTTGGAAATTAGACTAATAGATCAGCAAAAGACAGTACAACGGCGGCCATATAGGCTTAGTGAAGAAGAGAAAATCAAAGTGCGGAGTAAAGTTGACGAATTATTAAAAGCTCAAGTTATTCGCCCAAGCTGTTCACCTTTCGCTAGTCCCATGATGCTAGTTAAGAAGAAAAATGGCACCGATCGACTGTGTGTAGACTATCGCATGCTAAACGACAATACAGTCGCTGACAAATACCCGTTGCCCCTCATCTCAGACCAAATTGCCAGACTTCGTGGTGCTAAATATTTTTCGTGCATTGATATGGCAAGCGGCTTTTATCAAATTCCAGTTCACGAGGACTCAATCGAACGAACTGCATTTGTCACGCCAGAAGGTCAATACGAGTTCTTGACAATGCCGTTCGGTTTGAAGAACGCGCCATCTGTGTTCCAGCGGGCTATAATGAAGGCCTTAGGAGCTTTAGCTTACACTTATGCAATCATGTATATTGATGATGTTCTCATAATAGCAGAAAGCAAAGAAGATGCGCTAGTTAGATTGCGGACAGTATTGGAGACATTAAGTAAGGCTGGATTTTCATTTAACGTCACCAAGTGCTCCTTTCTCACAACTAGAATAGAGTATCTAGGATTTGAATTAAGCAATGGAGAAATCAGGCCAAATTCACGAAAAATTCAAGCTTTAAATGGATTACCACCACCTCAAAATGTTTCACAGCTAAGACAATTTATTGGTTTAGCTTTTTATTTTCGGCAATTTGTGTTAAATTTCTCCCAAACACTTAAACCTCTGTATCTTCTCACCTCTAAGAAAAACACTGACTTTGTTTGGTTACTAATGCATGAACAGATACGAACAAAAATAATAACTATATTGACTCAGACGCCAGTTTTAATCATATTCGATCCGCAATACCCAATAGAGCTACATACAGACGCAAGTTGTATTGGGTATGGAGCGATCCTGTTACACAAAATTGACAATAAACCTCATGTGGTAGAGTATTACAGTAAGTGTACGTCTCCCGCCGAATCTAAATACCATTCATACGAACTGGAGACGTTAGCAGTAGTAAATGCTATTAAACACTTCCGACATTATTTGCAGGGACGTAAATTTATAGTTTATACTGACTGTAATTCATTAAAGGCCAGTCGCACAAAACTAGATTTAACACCGAGGGTGCATAGATGGTGGGCGTTTTTACAGGCATTTGATTTCGAAATAGAATATAGAAAAGGCGAGCGAATGGCGCATGTTGACTTTCTCTCTCGGAATCCAGTGCATGAACAACATAAAAGTCTGATTAAAATACCTGAATTACGAATCAATTTGACGGAGGTATCTGACAACTGGTTGGTTTCGGAACAACAGCGAGATTCCGAGATACAAGAAATAATTTTAAAGTTAAAAAGTAATGAGTTACCAGGAAATATGGACAAAACCTATGAATTGCGAAAAGGTATACTACATAGGAAAATACAGCGAAATAGTAAGACCAAATGTTTGCCGGTAATACCAAGAGCTTTTCGATGGGCCGTCATAAATCACGTCCATGAAGCTATAATGCATCTGGGTTGGGAAAAGACGCTCGACAAGGTCTATGGTTATTACTGGTTCGAAAATATGTCCAAATATGTGCGTAGATTTGTAGAAAACTGCATCACATGTAAAGTATCTAAGCCACTTGTGGGAAAAGTGCAAGTCGAGCTGCATCCTATTCCTAAAATAGAAATACCATGGCATACGATACATATTGACATTACAGGCAAAATGAGTGGTAAAAATGATTTGAAGGAATACGTCATCGTTCTTATAGATGCTTTCACCAAGTTTGTTTATTTTTATCACACACTAAATATAGATTCTGAAAGCTGCATTAAGGCTGTAAAATCAGTCGTATCTTTATTTGGTTTACCCACTCGAATTATAGCAGATCAAGGACGTAGTTTCGCAAGTAAAAGTTTCCGCGAATTTTGCTCATCTCAAAAAATTAATCTACATTTAATTGCTACGGGTGCCAGTAGAGCAAACGGTCAGGTAGAACGGGTCATGAGTACCCTGAAAGGTATGCTGACTGCTGTCGAAACCAGTCAGAGATCATGGCAGGATGCGTTGGCTGAAGTGCAGCTAGCAATGAATTGCACGATTAATCGTGTGACTAAGTTTAGCCCTTTAGAATTATTGATTGGTAAGGAAGCTCGACCTTTTGGCTTGTTGCCAATAAACGAAGATAACAATGATGAAGTAGACAAAGAAAATTTGAGAAAGAAAGCTAAAAAAAATATGGAAACTCAAGCAAAATACGACAAAAATAGGTTTGATAAAAATAAAGCTAAAATAATAAATTTCAAAGTGGGTGATCACGTTTTGCTCAAAAACGAAGAACGTCATCAAACTAAACTTGATCCTAAATTTAAAGGGCCATTTGAGATAATTGAAGCTTTGGATGGGGACAGATATTTACTTAAATCTTTAACATGTAATCGAAAGTATAAGTATTCTCATGAATGTTTAAAAGCAATACCAAATAATCAGATACTCGATGAGTTATGTAAAGATAGCGACAGCACAATGGAAGTTGCATCTGTTGCCCAATATGATAACTGAAGACCGCACCATACATAGCAGAAGAGACATGTTATGGCGGGGGTCGTATGTGTAGAAGGACCCAGCAGTTCTGCGGACTAGCCAACGCCTAGCTATCTGACTAGCCCGTCCGGTCCAGTACTCACCCGCAGACTGGCCCGACCCCATGTAAAATCCTATCCCATTTTAGCATTGCATGTCATTGGGGTTGATGTGTCGGCAGCCATTGCATCAACTTTGACTAGTCCGTGACTAGGCTGCGGAGACCAGTCAATGGCCATTGCATCAACGTTGTCTAGTCCGTGACTAGGCTGCGGAGACCAGTCCATGGGCTGGCCCAAGTGGACCAGACCACGGCTAGGCTGCAGAGACCAGCCCACAGCTAGGCTAGGAAAATGGTATAGGCTCAATAAAAAACTTTTTTTTTCATTTTCTATTTATATTATTTACAACTAAAAAAACAAGAAAAAAATAACGCAAACAAAAATAAAATAATAATAAATATAATAAAACAAAAAAATAAATGCCTTCATGGCCTAAATCTATAACTTAATTTCTATTTACTATAATAAATTAAATACTAGACTTATTTTTAGTGTTCTTCGAGATCATTCTCTTTTTCTGGAGGTGCAAAGCACGGCGCAGGTGGTTGATCCCCGGACCAGGCTCTTCCATTTCAATTGATGCTGAAAATATAATTGAAGAAATAATTTAAATATTGTTACTTAAAATTGGATTTTGCATTATTACTTATCGATGATCGCGGTGTAAAAATGCTTGAGGGACTTTAGGCACTTCTTCCCAAGCACCCCGTCCACGTTACATTCAAAGCCCACCGCGTCTATAAATATATTTTTCAAATTCTGATCAACGGAGCCCGGATGCAGGCGCTGATGCATGGCATTAATCTGTTAAAAATATTATATTAGTTAAATATGTTAAGACATTACATAAGAAATACGTACGTATTCCTCTCGGTTTCCCTTTCCAATTTTTTCGTTTAGGTCAACGAGTTCTTCATAGCTTTTGATGGGACAGCATTCCAAAATGTTTTTAGCATGGCCATTCGCATTCTTTTGCAGAAGCTGTCCCATCATCACTTTCATCTCTGCCATTTCGCCCACGACAAACTCCAGCTTCCGCGTCAAATTTTCCTCCATTACCTTCATTTGCTCTTCCATTCTGGCGCATTTCGTGTACTCTATTTCTTTGTCTGTAAATTTAAAAGTATATTTTAGTACAATATATCAGTATTAACAATAATGTTAACTTACCTTGGCAGGAGAACTTCACTCTTTTAAAGTCTGACATGTCTTAAAGGATAAGTTAATATTAGAAAATTTCGAAATAAAATTAAAGTATTATAAATACAAATATATATTGTAAGGGTGTGCCTCGCCTGAAAGAAAAAAAAAGGTTTTTTAAATTAACGGCCGCGGACTGGGCACGTTATTTCATACGACACTGTAATGAGAACATACCAAAAGCTTTTATGTTTCATGATCAGATGATCGGTGCGCTTTGAAAAGCTCCGTGCAACTCTATGCACATGAGCTTTGGGAAAGCTTAATGCACGCCTAAGCTGCACTCAGTTGCGGCTCATCGTTCTTTTCCAATTTCGACGGTGGACAAGTGCAGAAGAAACACAGCTATCGTTGCCCAAAAATCAACAAACTCAGTGAAACCTCGTGCGCCTTGCTCATATGTGTGCACGTGAGGACAAGGTAATCCAATTGCACTTCGGCCAAATAAAGCCATCCGCTCAAATAAAAGCGTGAGACAAGGTCGTGCAGGCACACGGAAGGTGTTCCCCGTTCCCGGCCAAAATTGGGAAGGAAGTGTATTTAATCGGATATAACCTAGGAAGAAGGTATGTGGGAGTGTGAGGGTAAATCGAGATCTTAAAATTTTCTATCACAGATTTCTTTCGACCTGCTCTTCTAAAGCAGTGGTCTGTTTGCGCCACAACGACTCTGTGTGTTTTCCCTGTGGAAGGGCTGAGAGCCACCGGCACCGGAGACAGATAGTGGCCAACCTATTGCCCTGGCTTGAGGTCAGGCATTGACCGCTAGGGCAAGCATCAGCGAGAGAGGGAGGCCTGGCCCCATGACCCTTCACTAAGGTGACCAGCCGCAGTCCATAGCAAATCACTACAGATCCCCTGTACGCGGCTGGACAAAGCAGACAAAGAGGGGAGAGGAACAAAGTGCCGATGAGGGTTGATTCTACGGTTGGCCCTACGAATTAGTCAGGTTGATGGAGCTATGAAGCTTTGTGGCTGCTGGACAGATTCGACGATTGATCAGAATCGCCGCGTAAATGGAATTTAATCAACGTAGATAAATATTCTTTATAAGCCTTACTCATAATTTTCTTCGATTTACTTTAGTTATGCGCCCTTAACGACATTTAGCCCATACATAATCACCACTCGCATCGTCACACATATACCATAAATATAAAAAGAATTCATCTATAGCCTCATCAACGTCAACAGGCCTGCTGACTTCGATGGATCAAACGAATTGTGAGTACGGCACAGCCGGTGTACATGCATAAGTGTGACGTTGTGTTAACATGCGAACTCTCACTTGCGTTGTAAGACTTCTTCTTATGATTGCGTTAGTAAGTGACTCCCTATACTTGAATAACCAAAAGAAAAAAAAACGAGAGGGAACGTTGTGAGCCGCGGCAAAGGCCGCGGCTCTACCTTATACCCGGTACTCAGTCAGTATATACATACATACATTTATGAGCCTACGATTTATGAAATTTATTATATGTTCTCAAAAGGGACAAAAATAACATTTAAATTAAAAAAATGAATTTTTTGGAATTTTTATACATGTTTCCATTTTTGTTTACATATGCTTTGTATATCTGCTCCTACATTTCTACATGACATGTATAACTACATATTTGAGACGTACAAGTGTTTACGACAGAGAGAGAGAGAGGGAATGAGTCAGCGCTTGGCAGGCGTTGCGTAGCCACTGAAATTTAATTTGTTTCTTCTGGCCATAATATTGATCCGATCTGATCCAGATTCGGTAATCTGGTAGATATGGTAATTTTTCATGATTCTGGGTTTTTGGTTTTTATTTATCTTAAAAATTGTGGATTCCACAGATTTTCGTCTTTTGTGGGGGCGGAAGGGGGCGTGGCAAAATTTTAAAACAAACTTGTGCTGGTTCGGTATCACAGGAGCTTGGATAGAAAGTTTGGTTGCTCTAGCTCTTATAGTCTCTGAGATCTAGGCGCTCATTTAGACGAATAGGCAAAACAGACAGGGTCGCGTGTGAGAGAGAGCGAGAGGGAATGATGACTTTCGAAATGGTTTTCTTCATTGTAGCTATAATAATGATCCGATCTGATCCAGATTCAACACTCTGATAGAAATGGGCATTCTCTATGACTCTGCGTTTTTAGTTTTCTTGTATCTTCAACATTGTGTACGCCACAGTCTTTCGTTCTTTGTGTGGGCGGAAAGGGGCGGGGCGAAATTTTGAATTACATTTGGAGTAGTGTGATCACACAGGAGACTGGATACAAAACTTGGTTGCTCTAGCTTTAATAGTCTCTGAGATATAGGCGCAAATGAAGACGGACGGACAGACGGACGGACGGACGGACAGACAGACATGGCTATATCGACTCGGCTATTGATGCTGATCAAGAATATATATACTTTATGGGGTCGGAAACGCTTCCTTCTGGGCGTTACACACAACCGTTATCCCCACAAATCTAATATACCCCTATACTCTTCGAGTACCGGGTATAAAAAAATAACAAAAGAAAAACTCATTTGAACCCGAATTCATAATCTTCTTGTTGTAGCATACTATTATCACCCATCATTAACATTATTATTATCCACTATCATTCTCTACCTTCTTATAATGTTTAGACTTAAGCACCTATTGATTGAAGTTGAATTATAACGTAAATGAACATGATTTAGTTTCTTCTTTTTGAGGGCACCTTAAGCATCTCGCGCCGCAGCAATGTGTTGGGTAGGTTCGATGGAGTCCTACAGGTAGGGTGGGTACAGAAGGAGAGCCCGAACACCTCGGTTCTCCAACAAGATGGGGGTATACCACGTCTCAGTCCGTTCCCGTATTGTCTGGTCATTCCTTTTCTCTGTCTACGATTTTATTATTGTAACCCAGGTGTCTAGGCCGAAACGACTCCGACCATGTCAGTTACAATATATACATATATATACATATATAATAATAATAATAACTATATAATATATAATAAATGAAAAAAACGAATAATAATTTATAAATAATTAATATAAATGTAGCAGTGGCATAACAACTAACCTATTTCCGAATGGAATACATAGTCCCTTACACTCTAAATAATTTAAGGGAAACCTCTCCTCTACCTCATAGTCGTCAATATCTACCATGTAAACCCCCAAACTTGTCGAATCTAGACAAACTATATTTATTAGAAAATCTTCGACCTATGAAAAAGCCCTCATCAGAAAACGATGTTATTATTAAAGGAATATAACCTTTAATAAAACAACAATTGTCTGGTCTCCTAGAACTTAAAATGCACCCTTTAAAATAACATCTATCTCCTACAATTTTAAGTTCTGTCTCATCAAATGGCCCTCACTGATTTTTCTATGAATGTGCTCTAAAATCTTGTTCGGTTTCCTAACCATCCTTTTCATTTTTTGCAAATAATTCTCAAATGAGTATGACGACCCCGAAGTAGAGTCTCCTACTTGCTCTATTGTTTCCCTTATGTGTAAAAGACTGTGCACATTGTAAGAAAAGCTATTTTCACCAAATAAGTTGGGAAAGTTATAAAAAAAAAGATCTAACATGGATTGTGCACTGGAAAGATTTCTTTCTCGCAACATAGGAAAGCACAAAATGCGATATGCGCAGTGAAGTAAAAGAAATAAATAATATAAATTATCGTGAATTTCCCCATAAAGAACTACAACCCCTGTATATAAAAGAAACTGCCTAAACTCTGTTGCTTTCCAATGGTATATCTCTTCTAATGATCTAGGCTTTCGAGCAAACTCTTTCGGAATAAACGGACATATTGCAACTAGCTTATCGGACACATTTTTTTTATTTTCATTCGACACTTTATAACTTACTTTGTTGCTCATTAATCTAAGGAGAAATTTCCGCATAACACCCAAATCAATGAGGTGCATGCAATCTAATGGAATCTGACTAATCATATTTATTTTCAAATTCTCTAATGCTGACTTTTCCCTGAAATAGATTAATTGATGATGATCTGGATACTTTCTAGTATTAAAATCTTCATCTGTAATTAAAATCCCCGATGAACTGCTATAGGTCAATACCATATCCACTTTTCTTCCTACCTGAGTACACTTCGCACACCCATGTTTCGAAGTATGGCCGGGAGTACCGCTAATGAAAGCTCTTGCAGGAGCATCGCAGACAACAGCCCTAATTTCTGCTTTGATATTTTCCCCTTCTATTTGCAGCCCGTTGTCTAAAATATCCAAATACTCAGTTGAAAATTTGCTTAGAAATGAATCGCAATCGGACGGCTTTGTTTTACCTACAAAAACACCTACTGGAAATACAGGCATGCCCACAACATTATTTAATCTAACTAAGATTGGCCACAATTGAGTTTTGCAACTTTTAAATAGCGGTAGTCCATCTATGTTTATATCAAAGCTCAATTCTTTGTGAAGCTTCACAGTCTTGGCCACTTTTTCAAATTGATTTTTCAAACCTAAATGCAGGTATTGACCCCCCCCCTACATTTGTAATATCAATTTTTGGCGGACAGACGAACTTGTAAAATGCGCTTACATTCAAATTCGCGCTTCGCAGAATTTGTATCAAATGTATTGCATATTTTCTTGAAACGTTATGCAAACTATACCACTCCTTCATGTTTTTATTTATATCAAATATATCATTTGTATCAATAGTGTTATTATCCATATCATCATCATTAATCACCTGTGTTTCTTTATCAAAATTACCGGTTTCGAAATGTTTCACTTCCACTTCTACACTCTTTCTAGCCAAATTTCTAAATTTCTTTAATTTCCTCTCTTTTTCCTTTTGAATTAATCTTTTTAAATGCCTCTTGCTTACCTTACCCATAATGTAATATATGAATATAAGAAAATATATAAAAAAAAAAGTAAACCGCTAAAAAATTGTAAATGAAAAACCGAACAAAAAGTCAAATAAAACTATTCTATGTATGTATGTACATATATTTAAGTCGTGTTAGGCAGAATTCACAAGAAAAAGGGCACAAAAAAGGCGCAAAACCAACAAAATGGCCAGCGGAGTCTCAAAATTATTTCACAATTGTTTCAATAAACTAAGCACAGTTTTTTAACACGATTATCTTATATATATGCACATACATATGTTATCTATAGATATACACTTTGTCTATATTAATTTCTTATATTATTTAATTGATGTAATTAAATTATTTTACTTATCTCCAGAAGCTTCCACTCGCGTTAAAGTCAAAACGTTTATGCACGCACTCGAAGAAGAAGACGGCAGAAAAAGAGTAAAAATTACACAAACAAAATGCATTAGATCTTACATGTAACGGCATTTCGTTTCGAGGAATTTTTTTGGCGACCGATGAAGTGCCATCTCTTTCTCTCTTTCCTGCTTATGTATCAGTGGCTTGCCTTTGCATCAACGTTGGTCAACCGTGGGCTAGTACTGGCTTGCCTTTGCATCAACGTTGGTCAACCGTGGGCTAGTACTGGCTTGCCTTTGCATCAACGTTGGTCAACCATGCGGTAGGCAACCCAGCTAAGCACTGCTAGCAGTGGCATATCTTTGCATCAGTCTTTCCCGACCCTTTGACTAGACCGTGCGGGCTAGGCATGGGCTACTCATGTGTCCCTTCCAATGTATTTCTCTGCACCATCTTCGCCTAGCCCTTGACTAGGCCAGTGTGACTAGTCAATAGTCAAGCCCTCCCGAGACACTGGCCCGCACCAGAACTGCTGGGGAATTACACAAATGATAAGTTAGTTGTGTGTAAAAGGAACTACACAAATTTGTTTGGTTAAAAAAAAAAAAAAAATTTGTTTGTAAACTTTCAATGGCTCGTTGTAATATACGTCTTTATTCGGTGATTGTCCAACTTAGAGTGAGTGTGCCCTGACATATCGATACTTGTCGTCGACTCGTATCGATATGTAGAGTGCACACGATATACATTCTTACAATAGTATTGATAAGTAAATCTTAACATAATATTCATATCTTATATTCGGCCAACCTGACTATAGATCGCCTCTGATCTACATACTAAGGAATACAATTTGTAGCTTTTCATAGAACTTTTCATTTTCGGTATTGTTTAACTCAACTAAATTATTTGTCTACTAACAGCATGAGGTTACGGTTTTATCCTTACACTCTACCCATGGTTTAAGCCTTGCTGGTTCAAGTACACTTCGGAATGGCATCTGTGTTAATTGACAGTCCTCAATGTCTACAACCTCATAACGATCATTATTCAATACTCTATTAATCCGGTAAGGTCCTCGATATTTGGGTGCTAGCTTTTTATTGACCCCAGGTGTGGTGTCAACATGTCGGATGGCTACATAATCACCAGGTTCATACCTTAACGGGGCTCTATGTTTATTAACATACATTTTTTCATTCCTTATCTGTGACTGCCGTATGTTTTCACTTGCGGTTTCTCTTATGGTTTCTAACTCCCTATGATCTGAACCTAACTTCTCCTCTAGATATTCGGTTAACTCATCTACCACCGGTCCCTTCTGGGGTATTCCAAATAATAATATGCTAGGTGTCTTCTTCGTGCTACTATTGACAGCATTATTAATAGCATGCTCCACTTTGTTCATTAACCTATACCAATCGGCTTGCTCAAGGGGTTCTGATAATTTCCCTAACATCGGAGTCAGAACACGATTAACCCTTTCAACTTGACCATTCGCCTGCGGTGCACCCGTAGCTACCTTAATGTGTTCTATCCCTCTTTCCTGCAGAAAACTAGAGAACTCTAACGAACTGAAACAGGTGCCCCGATCTGATGTTATCCTAGTGGGGCGACTATAGAAATCAAAATATTTACTTAGGGCATCCTTCGCTTCCCGCGTACTGGTACTATTAACCGGGAACAATTTCACAAACTTAGTAAAAGCACATATTACCACAAGAAGGTGTTTTCGCTTAGATCTGATACTCGGCAATGGACCCAAATGATCAATATGTAGGGTATGAAAGGGTACACACGACTTTGGAATACTATGGAGCGTTCTATTATGAATTGTTTTGGGCATTGAGTGTAATATACACGGTAGACAGTTTCTAATTAACCTTGCAACTTTAGTTCTCATTGACGGAAACCAGTAGGTCCTCAAAAGGTCACTCACACACTTCTCAACTGCCAAATGTCCCAGTTTTTCATGTGACCGCCTTATCAATTGTTCTTCCATACACATCGGAACGTAGAAACACAGTTTATTCTCCCCACTTCTTTTGTATACAATACCATCTATCATTTCAAAATCTGCATCAATTCCATCCTCTAGCATTTTCCGAATCCTCACTACCTCCTTGTCCCGCATCTGTTCAGTTTGCAAAATTAAATCGACATCTTCTGGCGTTGCACCTACTACCCCAACTATCAATGATTTCAATAAGCCTTCCTCCTGAAACTCTAGCTGGTCCCTCCCTATATCCTCAACACATTTGCTCTCTTTATCAGAATATCCACAATGAATATACTCTACTCCCCCCACCACATCGTTAACGCTTCCTCTACTTTGACTCAAATCTCTAATCTCAAGCTTCGATCCATCTACTTCCTTACATTCGGTCACTACCCTCTCTACGATATCTCTATTATCACTACTAAGGTTCTCTTTACTATCAAATTTTAACATGTTTCCCACTCCACTTCCCACTGCACCTGATTCTCTACACTCAATTACAGGGTTCTCTACGGTATCTCTATGCTCACTGCTTTCCTGTTTTCCAAACTTAATTTTTTTTAAATCGTTTTTGACTCTATGATCGTCCTCTAGCATATTCGTTACTTGATCTTGTCTGCTCAACGCGTCAACGTGCGCCATACTGGCCCCAGGTCTATGCATGATAGAATCATAGTTCTCTTTCTCTAAGGACCACCGCGCAATTTTAGGGCTAATCGACTTTCTGGTTAACGTCTGTACTAGCGAATTACAATCCGTGATTATTGTAAAAGACCTATGCTACAGATATGCTCTAAATCGTCGCAATGCGTAAATTATGGCCAACGTCTCTAGTTCAAAACTATGATACCGAGATTCCGCTTCTGTTGTTTTGCCGGAATAATAGGACACAGGGTGCATCTTTCCATCATCTTGTCTCTGCATCAGTATAGCACCGTAACCATATGAGCTTGCGTCTGTATGTAATTCCGTTTCTCTATCTGGACTAAAAATAGCTAATACCGGAGGATTTGCTAACGCATTCCTAAGAGTTTCAAATGTCCTCACCTGCTCTCTATTCATAGGGAATGGACCACCTTCTTTGAGCAATTGCACTAAAGGTTTAGCTGTCGTCGCAAATGACAGCATGAAACGTCGAAAATAAGAAAAAAAATCCGAGGCATGAGTGCAGTGCTTTTACATTTTGCGGAACTGGGTAATTTTTTAGAGCCTCGATATGGGAATCACTAGGAACTATTCCGTTTTGATTAACCTTGTACCCCAGGAACTCAATATCTCGTTTTATGAACATACACTTTTTCCGATTAATTTCTAAATTTTGCTCGCTAAACCGAATACATAACCTTTTTAATATATCCAAGTGTTCCTCAACTGTTTTTGTCGCTACCATTATATCATCCATATACACTACCATACTCTTGTTTCTAATAAAGTCTCTAAGCAACTTCGAAATAAATCTCTGAAAAATAGCGGATCCATTCTTTAACCCAAAGGGCATTCTCAGGTACTCATACTGTCCTTGCGGTGTCACAAACGATGTGTACGGTATCGACTTTTCTTCTACGGCTATTTGGTGATACCCACTTTTAAAATCTATAATGGAAAAACAGCACTTACTCTCTAAAAACTCAAGACAGTCCTCAATAAGGGGCAACGGGAAATTATCTTTAACGATTCGCTTATTTAGACCACGGTAGTCAACACACATTCGAAGTTCTCCTGATTTTCTTTTACTAGGACCAACGGAGAAGCATAAGGAGACTCACTTTGACGGATTACTTTCTTTTCTAACAGATCGTCTACTATTTCAGCTACTTTCTCTCTTTCATGATAGGATAGACGACGTGGAGTACAATGAAATGGTGTTGTTTCTATTACCCGAATCTGCATTTGATACTTTGGCTGTGCTCTAAAGTCAAATTCTTTGTGTAAATAATAGGTCCTAATAACTTCTCTACACTTTTCGGCCATAACGGAACCGAATTCTAGCCCTACATTTAACTGCTCCTCCTCATCAATCTCTACAGACGCACAAAATGTACTAAATTCATCACGTTGATTTATATCCTTGCTGATAACTTGATCATTCCTTGAGTTTTCTTGATTCTGATTTTTAAATAGGTTAGAATGGTTACTTATCTCACTACTTTCTAATTGATTATCATATTCTCTTATATCACTATTATTTTTACGCTTGGTGAACAAGGACGCGCAGGTTGAACAAATCTCTTTTTGCTTTAATGAACTTAACGGTGTGTACTGATTTGCGTTGATATTTTTCTTGTGAACTAATTTTACTTCAATAACTTTAAGGGCATCGCGTCCCAACAATACAGGCAAAGGCAGCATGCTATCATCTACAATGTTTAACAAAATTATATATCTTTTAGAGCAAAATTCAATATGGCACTTTAATTTTCCCCATATGGGTAATACTATGGGTTGGTTGTCCACCTAATCCATAGTATTTTTTAGTTTGATTATAGTTTTCAATTGTCACCGAGTTTGGTATCAAAGACTTATGGGTAAAACTTACAGGGCTACCCGTGTCAAACAGACTAAATATACTGACACTTCTTTGTTCACCAAACGGCAGTCATAGGGTTATTAGCTGAACGGCCGCTAAGTCGTCGTTGTTTCTCTCTCCCGGTTGCTCCTCATCTTGAACTGCAGCTACTTTCGTGGTCATCTTTCGCTTAGGGCACTGCGAGTATTGGTGGCCGGGACTCCAACAATTGAAACATGCTCCATCAGGTCTCTTCGGCTGACTACAGTCCTTCATAGCGTGTCCAAATTGCCGACAGTTGTAGCACCGCATTGCGCCACCCCCTTGCTGCTGCCCAGCTGCCATACTCACATTTACTTTTTTTATACCTTCGCTACGATTTGCGGCAAATCCAGGAGCTCTTCTGACCTTGTCATAGATGACCATCTTATCTCGCAGCTCGTTAAGTAAGCTGCAATATAGCATGGATGCTGCCATGCCCGTCTTGTCCTGCAGTCCCTGTACAATGAATTTGACCACATCGCTCGTGGCCATGTCTGCCTGCGACGCTATGCTGCACATCGCAACGAAATACTGCAACGCGCTTTCGTTACTTGCAATTTTCCGTGCCTCCAGTCGCTTTCCCATATCCCACGCCGTCACTTTCTGCTCAAAGACGCTAAGCAACTCTGCTCGCATCAATTCCCAAGTCAGTGGCGCCACATGGTTAATGTACGCCTTCGCCGATCCGCCCAGCAGCCGCTTCGCCAATATCCAACGTTTGGACTCGGATACACCATGGAAATTCAAATTGTCCTCAAAATTACTGATCCAACTAGTTACAGCATGGTCGTCATCTCCAGAAAATGGACGCATTAACGCCTCAATGTGTGTCAGGTCGATGCAATCCCTCGGTATTTCCAACTCAGTAGCCTCTCTCTCTGTTTTCAGTACGCTCAATTTGAGATCAGCCACGCGCTTGCGAGAATCGTATAGTTGTTCTAGCTGCTGCAAACGAAGCACCTCTTCTTCATATTCATCTGATCGTATGGTCGACGTTGGACAAGCGTTGTCTTGTCGCGGCAAAAATTTTTCTCGAACGTTCTCCACAATTTCGTCATCTCTTTCTGACACCTCCTCTACTGCTTGTTGTACACTACGGTTGTCTCTCTCTATCTTGCGCTCGACAGGGACTTCGAACATGTCAGCTTGCATCGTCTTGTCTGCGCTCGGCGCCATATTTCCTAGCTCGAGCGTGCCTTCCATGATTTTCTTCACTGCTGTGCGTAATTGGTATGTATATGGTAGCGTCTTGATCAAAATAAACGTTTTGCTCACGCAATATTTCGCAAAGTTCACTTCTTGTTTTACTTCTGATCACTGCATATTTCATCGTCGATTTTTAGGGCGCACCCCACACCTGATATGTAAACTTTCAATGGCTCGTTGTAATATACGTCTTTATTCGGTGATTGTCAAACTTAGAGTGAGTGTGCCCTGACATATCGATACTTGTCGTCGACTCGTATCGATATGTAGAGTGCACACGATATACATTCTTACAATAGTATTGATAAGTAAATCTTAACATAATATTCATATCTTACATGTTTAAGGAATCACACGAATGTTATGATTTATTAAACTAAAATTATGTTACGAAAATGTAATTATGCTATGATAAGAATGAAATTAAAACTGATTTGAATTGTGTTACATAATGAATAAGAATATCGAATAAAAATGTATTGAAATGTCCAGAGAGCCTTTGAATCCTGAAGCGTTGTCACTTATGCGGTTGAGTTAAGACAACACACGAGGAAGTGTATTTTGTCAGGAAGGCCGTGTCGCATAATGGACGTATTTTGGACACTGTACGCGTCTGTCACATTATGAACATAGTTTGACCACTGTGCTTGCCAGACCAAGCTGTGCAATGAGTTTGGGATATGGTGAAATGATTCTTAGAATTTGACTACAACGTAGAATATGACTGGCGCCTAGGTACCGTACGAGTGAGGCGACGGCGTTGTCGCGCTGTCGCCGAGTGTAGTCCAGCTAGCGTGTAAAAAGAAGTAGATCGAGGCGTGATCAGAGAATGCGAGGCAGTTGCGTTCAGACAATTGTATGCGCCGGTTGGAATTCGCTTCACTCTCAAAGTTTGTGAGTCAATATGGCAGACCAGCAACCAAAAATAAACGATTCTGCGACATACAGTATGTCAAGAAACTCTTTACACACTGAAAATAAATTTTATTTTTTTTAGTTTTAGATACGAATATAAAGGCTTTTTATTTAAAATTATAAAGCATTTTTAATGGATAACAATTCAGTGATATGTCTTAAGTAATACGCAAAAACAAAAAATGGAAAATTATAAATAGAAAACTTATAAATCAACAAAAACAATCATGACTCATTTTTGACACTGTTAAGAAACTCTTTACACATTTCGTTTTCGACTTCTGTTTTGATCTCATTCTACGAAAAAACGGTACTTTACCGTTAGCTTTGCTTATAGCGTTGTTGAATGCTGCTCTGTTCTTGGTTTGCTTTTGATTTGCTTGTGAAATTTGGACCGGTGCACATGTAAAGACGATTTTCTTAAATTTTTAAAATGCCTGGCAAACGATTGAGCTTTGACCTAATCCAACTGATATACTATCATCATCAGTTGGGCAAATCTGTTGCGGACTTGGTAAAAATGTTTGCAGTTTCAAGGAAAACTATTTACAATGTCATAAATCGCGCCAAAAATGAAGGGAGACTCGAGTTAAAACATGGAAGTGGCCGTAAAAGGAAGATTGGCAAACGAGCGGACCGCCTAATCATGCGGAAGATTGACCAAAATCCGCAAATTTCCGTAAGGACGCTTGCCAAGGAGCTTGAGGAAGAAGGTGACTTGGTTGTGTCACATGAGACCATACGTCAGGCCATTTTACGGCATAAGTACTCTTCAAGAGTGGCAAGAAAGAAACCGCTGCTTTCGTCGATCAACGTGGAGAAGCGCTTCACTTTTGCTGTATGCATGGTAGAAAAAAAAAATGAGTTTTGGAATGACGTCATATTTTGTGACGAAACAAAAATGATGCTGTACTACAACGATGGTCCACCCAGAGTATGGCGAAAGCCATTAACTGCGTTGGATAACAAAAATATTATTCCGACAGTAAAATTTGGAAAACTTTCGGTCATGATTTGGGGGTGCATTTCTAGCCGAGGAGTTGGAAATCTGGCGTTTATTGAAAATACTATGAATGCCGAACAGTACCTCCAAATTTTAAAAACAAATTTGGGGCCCAGTGCTGAAAAATTTGAGCTAGTAAAGGACAATAAGCCAATTTTCAAATTTTATCAAGACAATGATCCCAAACATAAAGAGCACAAAGTGCGGATGTGGTTGCTTTATAACACTGGTGGCGTCATCGATACACCACCCCAGAGTCCTGATCTTAACCCCATTGAAAATCTGTGGTCCCACTTGAAGAAAAAAGTGGGAAAAAGGCAGCCCAAAAATAAAAATCAACTAAAGGAATTTATACTGGATGAATGGCAAAAGATCCCCCTTGAGTATGACCTACAGAAGTTGATCCATTCGATGAAGAAACGGCTCCAGCATGTAGTCAATGCTAAGGGAGGGCATACTAAATATTAAAATTAGTTTAATTTGAAGTATAGTCGCCGAAAATTTTGAATTTATGGCAGTGTATATATTTTGTGTAAAGAGTTTCTTGACAGTGTCAAAAATGAGTCATGATTGTTTTTGTTGATTTATAAGTTTTCTATTTATAATTTTCCATTTTTTGTTTTTGCGTATTACTTAAGACATATCACTGAATTGTTATCCATTAAAAAAGCTTTATAATTTTAAATAAAAAGCCTTTATATTCGTATCTAAAGTTAAAAAATAAAATTTATTTTCAGTGTGTAAAGAGTTTCTTGACATACTGTATGTACAGTGGGGAGCAGAAGTGATTCCACGCTCAACATTTTCATGTTCAAGCGTTCATAAAACCTAAACGAATGAAGTAAATGAAGAAAACTTTTTTTGCGGAATATGTATTCAATTTGTAACAAATAACCGTAAATAGTATAAAAATATAAGAAGCAATGAAATAGTTGAGAATTAAAAACAAAAACAACAGGCATGTACTCAGTTTTGCACCTTTGCTTATTCGCACTTGTTTACGCTCTCCCTCTTTTCGTTGTCATTACTCAGAGAATCGCAAATTTCTTATATGTAGCTGCAAGTTAGTCAGTCTGTGCTGGTCAAAGTGCAGAAAAGACTGAAAGTATGTTCCGAAAGTGTGTTGAATGGTCGCCGTCGCCTCCTAACAGACTCTGATGCGTGACTTATGATGTCCAAAATGAGGAAGGATAAGCTCTTAACACCAAAAGAGGCTTCTACGGAGATCAACAAAAACGTGAGTCGATGGACAGCCCGACGAGCACTGGGAAGAATAGGATATGTCGCATCGGTGAAAAAAACGAAACCAGCGTTATCCGACAAAAATGTTAAGGCTCGGCTAAAATTTACAAAGGCACACAAAAACTGGACCATAGAAGACTGGAAACGTATTATCTGGTCGGACGAATCCAAGTTTAACCGTTTCCAGTCGGATGGGAAGCAGTATTGCTGGCGTAGGCCTGGCGACAAGCTTCAACGAAACCATGTGAAGCAATCCGTAAAGCATGGAGGAGGAAATGTAATGGCTTGGGGGTGCTTTACATGGTGGCACGTTGGGCCGTTGCACAAAATTGACGGAATTATGCGAAAAGAAGATTATTTGAATATTTTGCAAACCCATCTTCCCAATTTTCTGGAAAAGTGTGCGTACCCTGAAGGAGACATGACATTTCAACAAGATGGGGATCCTAAGCACACTTCGAAAATTGTTAAAGGATGGCTGCAAGACCAAAATTTTAAGTTGATGGAGTGGCCAGCTCAAAGTCCGACCTCAATCCGATTGAGAACCTGTGGTCAATCGTGAAGCGACGGCTCGGGCACTATCAATCAGCCCCACCCAACCTAGACGATCTTTGAACACGTGTTGAACTGGAGTGGAATCGAATTCCGAAAGAAATCATTGAGAAATTGGTTGAGAGCATGCCAAACCGCATACAAAATGTTATAGATTATAAGGGTCTTTGGACAAAGTATTAATATTAATTCCGCTAAATTTTTTCAAAAAAGGTGCAAAACTGAGTACATGCCTGTTGTTTTTGTTTTTAATTCTCAACTATTTCATTGCTTCTTATATTTTTATACTATTTACGGTTATTTGTTACAAATTGAATACATATTCCGCAAAAAAAAAGTTTTCTTCATTTACTTCATTCGTTTAGGTTTTATGAACGCTTGAACATGAAAATGTTGAGCGTGGAATCACTTTTGCTCCCCACTGTATATCGGATCTTTTTCTGGACACTTAAACAATTTCATTCCTGGGAAATCGCGCCTAAATTTTTGGCAGTGGGAAAGGCTGCACCGTTGTCGGTGCGTACGCTCCCCCACATATTTTTCCTCTATTATCATTCATTTATTATTGGGATTAGGGCTGTGGAGGCTACATTGTTAATTATTATTACGTACGCTATTACCTTTCGTTTATTATTAGGATTCAGGCCATGGAGGCCATGTTATAAATGACTATTATTTAGGTTTAAGAGTCTTTGCCATGAAATCTTCAGTTCATTACACGGCCCGAAGCGCCAATAAGAGTTAGAACCGTTTTCTTGTTTCGGGGAGGGAGGTCGCCACGACCACGGTCACGAACACGATCGTAAAAGCCCATCCCTAGCCAACGACAGAGAGAGAGCCCAGCCGAGCACTCGCGCCAACGACGGGGAGAGCACAGCCGAACACTCGCGCCAACGACAGGGAGAGACCAGCCGCCCACGCACACCAACGACAGAGAGAGAGTCCAGCCGCACACTCCCGCCAACGACAGGGAGAGCCCAGCCGCCCACGCACACCATCGACAGAGAGAGAGTCCAGCCGCACCCTCACGCCAACGACTGGGAGAGCCCAGCCGCACACGCACACCAACGACAGGGAGAGAGTCCAGGCGCACAACCAACACCAACGACGGAGAGAGAGACTAGCAACGCAGCCGACGACAGAAGAGAGAGCCCAGCAAAACAACCAACGCCGCAAAGAGAGGACAGAAAAAACGCCGTTATCCAGACGGCCGAACATTTTTCCGAAATAAAACGCGAGTGCGTAATAACGGCGAGTCGTAACGGGGCTAGAACCAAGTGCCAGTACCTGAGCTGACCTGGAAACACTGCTCCTGGAGGGCGACATCATCTAGAAAGAGCGGAGACACGAGCGCTGAGGCGAGATAAGAAGTTGGGGTAAGCAGGTCTCACGTCGTGAGTATGGGATCGCTGAGCGGTGCGGTAGGCAGGGCCAATGAATATATATGAATAAAAAAGGATTGAACCTAATGCTCTGTTGGTTGTTCGCGTCCGTTTTTGTGGGCCCGGGTTTATAGGGGATACGTTTTTAAGTTAGTATCTCTCCTGTTTGCTTCTTCCCTTCTTGTAGCGTTCTATAATGTTGTGGGTGCTAGGAAATGTCGTCCGACGATTGTCTCAGCCTTCCGCTGACGCTGACTGGCGTCAAACCACCGTCAACCGTTGCACCTCGTGTCTCGTGTTGTCGTGGCCGCGTCTATGGGTGTTTTCCTCCACCCGCTATCCAAGCCATAAATTTCCACCCCCCCTGGCCGTCCCTGAACTCGGAGTCCCGGTAAATTATAAATTTTATGTTATTTCGACCCTGGCGGGACTGAGAGTTGTACCCCGGCCCAGAACGCTTTAGCACTAAAAAGCACAATTATAATACGCTCTTATTGTTTTAGATGTCACTGATGCAACTGATCAACTTTTGGTCAATGGAAAAACGTTTAAATATTAAAAAAGTTACAAAATCTAACACTAGGCAGCTCAATGCAATTGTAGGCTTTCAACAAACGCAAGAAAAGAAAACAAAAGTGAGAACGAAAAATTTGGCGCGCAAAAGAATCAAATTCGAATAGCACAAAATCATGCAGCTAATATTTTATTTATTATCAAATTTTATCAAATCAAACACTAAAAATGGGTAATATACATAATATATAATTACATACATATATCTAATACATAAAATAGTTAATATATAAATACATATTTACATACATAAATCTGTTATTGTTTATTGACGCGACGAACTAATACCCTATAGACAACTAATATAATTTGATGTTATATCTGATATACATTTTGCATTTGTACATATGTATATACATTCGTTCATTATATTCGTTTATAGTACATTAAACAAAATTAGCATATAAAGGATATACAAAATATACAATTTTTTATATTTTGGGCATGCGTCATCGGAAAATCATAATCTCCATTCAATTCGAAGGTAATGGGCAGTGGCGTAACTATAGAAATGGGGGCCCCAGTCAGATTTTCATTAAGGGGCCCTTATCAGGATTTCGAAGGGGTGTATTATTCAAGGTACGGATACAAATGATGTTGAAAAAAAGGATCAAGTGCTATTCACGTAAAACATTTTATTTTTATGGTATAATACTGAAATAAAAAACAGTGAATAAAATAAACAATTTTTGAGTTCTCAAAGTTGTGATATGCATATTCTGAATTTAATGCGCCTTACTTTCAAATCAGCAAACTTGTGAATAATTTGATCCAAGTTATTTCTAAAACGATTGGCCATTTCGTGTTCAATGGACAGAATACTCAAATTACTCAAACGCTCTTGGCCCATGGTACTTCGAAGATAAGTTTTTATGATTTTTAATTTTGAAAAGGATCTTTCAGCTGTAGCAATTGTAACTGGAATAGTTAAAAATAAAATCAAAGCTGTGCAAACTTCTTGAAAACTCGAAGATAAAGCAGCATTTTCAATAATTAACAAATTTGCAAGTTGCTTAACAGAACTGAGTTTTTCAATTTGTTTTTTGAGACATGATCGAAGAGATAACAACTGTTCAGGAAATTTGTCGCCGATGTCTTCAGCATAAGTATCTGCAAGTATCACAGCTTCCCTGTGCAGTTCTTGGCCCGTCATTATTGTCAATTCCTTAGGTTGGAGTACTCGAAAAGTTTTGATCACGTTCTTCAAACTTTCAAACCGATTTAGTAATTGATTGCAAATGATATCGAGACATCCATGGAAAATATTTACACGGAATCGTGCCTCTCCATCAGACAGTCTTTCGTCCTGGCACAATTCTTCGAAATATTTCTTGGTTTTCTTGATCCGCTTGTTCTGAAACTCAACCTTGACTTTCCAATCCGCACTTAGTTTGATGGCCTGTGATTTTGCTCCCTCGTAGTCATTTCGGAATTCGCGTACTCGAGTACTCGCTTGCTCGAGTAAAACATTTGCTTGGGAAAGATCGACATCTGGCTTTTGGAGAGCTTTTGTAACCAGGTTTGTTATTGTCAGAACTTTTGTGTGCAAAATGACTTGAAAAACAAATTTAAAATTTCCCATCACTTGGCGTAGATAGGTTGCTTCATTTCGCTCGGTTTTCGAATTGCTGATAAGGATGATTTTGGACAGCGCCTTCAAAATATCACTATACCTGAATCGAACACCTTGTAAAGAATCGTTCCGGGATGACCATCGAGTTGGACGAGCTTTTTTTTCTGCTACGGCTCTGCTACCGCTACCGTTCAAAACGAGAGCGGGCACGGGAAGGAGCAATCCTCTCTGCGTGTCGCCAGCGGTCACACCTCGGACGTGGCGGGAGCAGGCCACGTCAGCTGTACAACGACTACCAAGAAACTCCCTCACTCCAAGCTGAGCCGCACGGATGCCGCTGTCGAAGCAGACACGGATCTGGAGAGCGGGACTTCGATCAGCAACACGGAGGAAAACAGCCTTCTCCGCTCACCGGAACCAGGCACCAGCTCTCCGCGTAGGGAAGGGCCAAAGCGTTCCAGGGAGGGGATGAAGGCTCTCTCGCAATACAAGGCAGCCCTGAAAATCCTGAACGGGCTCCAGAGCAAAGCCGACATCTCTCAGGAGGAGAAAGCCAGGCTAACCTGGGCCGAACAGCGGGTGGAGGAGGGCAGGAGACACTTCTCGCAGATGCCCCAAATGCGGGCATCCATCGGGAAGTATGCCAACAAGGTGGAGGAGATGCTGGCCAACAAGAGGCAACGCTCCGTCGAGAGTGCCAGCAAAGACACTCCGGCGAGCAAGCGGCAACGCGGGCCGAAGGGCGCAGCCCCCCCATTGAAAGTGCCTATCCCACCCAAACAACACCCGAAGTCAAGGACGGCGAGTGATGCGGCCAGACGACACTTGATCGTGGCGCTAATCGACCGAATGAATGGGGTAAAGATCCTCAAGTGCAACGACGACCCAACGCGCAGGTGGCTGACGCAAACTGTCGGCCAACTGGACGCGATGTGCGGGGGTGCCAAGCTGGAGGTGGTAGACAGGGAGCTAATCCCGTCTATACCAAAGGCGAAGGTAATCTTCCCCATCGCGATCCAAGGAGACAGGGCGCTGAGGCTCCTGCAGCGTCAGAATCCCGAGATTCCAACGGAGAATTGGAAGGTGCTACACACTGGGAGCCCGTTACCCAATGAGGCGGGCCAGTGTGCGATTCTCCAGATAAACAAGGAGGCGGAGGACCTCCTGTACCCCAGATTCGAAAATTGGCGTGGGGCATGAGCAGCGTTTCTGCGCCTAAAGAAACGCCACCCCGGGGACACAGACGCGCACACCCTGCAGGCAGGCGAGGTAGAGAAGAACCTAGGTCTGGACACTATCGTGGAGGCCGCCCAGGGGCTTGCGCTGGACGAATCTGAGGAGGAAGAGGACGGCGACCTGACTTTGGTTGTCAACCCGTCGAGTGAAGTTGAGCCAGCCACCCATGCCGCTGAGTGTGCTGGTGAGGTGAGTGACTTCTAGAATTTATACTTTCCACTAACATAGAAGTAGCAAACGTGGGGGAGGACCACACCTACGTGGGTCCCACCTCATCAAACGTGCTAGATCTTACTCTCGTAACGGGAAGGAGTGCCGCGGTGTCTGGGTGGAGAGTCCTCGAAAGACCATCCTTCTCAGATCACAGGTAAATCCAGTTAAAATACGAATTTAAACACACCTCGAAGGTAACAGTCTATAGGAACCCCCGGAACACAAAATGGGAATAGTTCAGAAAGACGGTTGCCTCGAAGCTCGCGAATCCGGGGTCGGTACAATCGGCTGAGGACATAGAGAAGTCTCTTGAGTCTCTATCCAAGGAGCTACTAGATGGCTACCGCGCAGCATGCCCACCCTCAAGTACGAAAAAGAGGAACAAGCCACTCTGGTGGAACAGGGACCTCTCCCTCTTAAGAAACAACCTCCGGGAATTCTTCAAGCTCTCCAAACAAGCGAACGAAGAATTCATAAACGAGAAATACAAGAACCTACTCAGAAATTACAAGAAAGAGATACGCAAGGCATAACGCAGCTCGTGGAGGAACTTCTGCTCCAACATCGAGGAAGGAAGCTGTTTTCCAAGCAGCCTACCATACAGAGTCAGCTCAAGCTCAACAATAGACAATGGTCAGAGAGCAGCGAAGAAGCCCTGACAGCACAAATGGAGGCTCATTTCCCAGGATGCACCGAGGTCTCTGATGCCACAACGCAACATGACCTATTAACAGAGGAACAAACCCTCCCCACAGGACTAATAACCCACAAGAAAATCCAACGGGCCATAGACTCCTTTACGGGCATTAAAGCACCTGGACTGGATGGGATATTTCCAGCCATGTTGCAGGTGACCAAAGAGGTGATCACCCCATGGCTTTTTGCTATATATACGGCATGCTTAAGGACAGGCTATATCCCTATACAATGGAGAACTTCCAGAGTTGTCTTCCTCCCGAAGGCAGGAAAGTGCAGCCATGTTAGTCCCAAGGATTATAGACCGATAAGCCTCACCTCCTTTTTACTAAAAACGCTAGAAAAGCTGCTGGAGCTACACATTAGGAAGGAAGAAGGGGGACTGATGTCAAGCAACCAGTATGCCTACACGAAAGGAAAATCGGTGGAAACAGCACTACACTCGCTAGTAGCTACCGTCGAGAAAGCCCTCAATACCAAGAAATATGCACTAGGAATATTTGTAGATATATCCGGAGCATTTAATAACTTTGCTACAGAAGCCATATTGGACTGCCTGGAAGCTACCAGCACCCACCCATCAATCAACCTCTGGATAAAAAACATTCTAAGTTTTAAACGGGTGCAATCAGAGTGGGGCACCGCCTCCATGGTCAGAGGTGCACACAGGGGCACACCCCAGGGTGGAGTCCTGTCACCCCTCCTGTGGAACCTGGTGGTCGACAACCTCATTAAGAGATTCGAGAGGAAGGCCCAAAAATAACAGCTTATGCGGACGACATAAGCGTACTTATCACGGGTGTATGTCCGTCGACTCTCAGGTCCATAATGGGTAGCACACTCAGGGAGATATGTGAGTGGGCGGACGAAGTAGGACTCAGTATCAATGGGGACAAGACGGACCTCATCCTCTTCACCAAGAGGTACAAGGTACCGTCATGGATCCTCCGAAAATCGATCGAACAAGGCTAGCCCCAAAAACACAAGTCAAATACCTTGGCATAGTATTGGATAGCAAGCTGGTATGGGGACCCAATGTAGTGGAAAGGGTGAAGAAGGCCACCATTGCGCTATACGCATTAAAGAAGATGCTCAGCAGCACATGGGGCCTGTCACCTGCTCTAATGCACTGGATCTACATATCGGTGGTGCGACCAACTCTGCTGTATGGAGTCTTAGTGTGGTGGCAAGCTACCAGGAAGAAGACGTACCACAAGCTTATGGAAAAGACTCAGCGACAGGCACTGCTCTGTATTACGGGGCCACTGAGATCTACCCGAACAAAAGCACTCGAGACCATACTCGGAATTGACCCCCTGGACATCCACGCTCATCTGACGGCCGCACAGCGCCTCATTGCGTCGGGAAACATGCGGCCACAAGTATACGAGCATAGTTAAATCGGCAGGGACATGATCAGTTATACTGACTACATGACCCCTCGAACGTGCCTCGACATCAATACAAACGCATTTCTGGGACCTGAAGAATGGAAAAAAGGCCAGACCCAACATCTCAACATATACACAGACGGCTCCAAGATGGAAGGAGGATTAGGAGCTGGCATATACTGCACAGACCCTGAAATAGGGCCGAAATGTCATACAAGCTACCAGACCACTGCAGCATATTCCAGGCGGAAGTCTTTGCCATCAGGAAAGCAGCGGAGGTTGCACAACACGCAGGGCGATCACAAAACATGGTCAATCTGTTCGTAGACAGCCAAGCGGCGATAAAATCCATGCAGTCGTCCACGGTCAGTTCTAGAAGTGTCCTGGCGAGCAGGGAAGCATTGGACTCACTATGCAAGACCAAGTCAGTGCGGATCTATTGGGTTCCCAGCCATCAGGGCATCGAAGGAAATGAAGCGGCGGACGTTCTGGCAAAGGAAGGCGTCGGGTTGGCGACAGAAAGAGCAGAAAATGTGCCTGTCTCACTCAGAACGCTACAGGGCGATCTAGAAAAGCTGGCTAGACTAGAAAACGAGAGCAGGTGGAGGAGCACGACCAACTGCAGAGTCTCGAAAATCATGTGCAAAAAATGTAGCGAGAAACTCAGCCACTATCTGCTGCACCTTCCACGGAAAGACTGCAGACTGCTAGTGGGAATATTGACAGGTCACTGCCTGGCGCATCACACGCAGCCAGACTAAACATCACCGACAGAAACAGCTGCAGGAAATATGATGACCTCGGGGCTATTGAAACCCTGGAACATCTAATCTGCAGCTGCCCGGCTCTCTCACGGGCAAGGAGAAGATACCTGGGCGTACCGACGCTGGCATCGCTAGAAGATGCCTCCAAGAAGACGCCAAAGGAACTGCTGGCCTTCGCCAAAAACACCTAAATTTTAGATGATATCAAAACCTCACTAGCACCCGCATAAAGGTCCATACCCATCCGGATAACTAAGGACCATAATGGCCTTTGGGAGACCCCAGGAGGGTCGTCCGGGTTAACCTAACCTAACCTATACAAGCTCTTTATTGTCAAAGTAAACCTCGCTGTTTTCCCTGGCTGCACCACGACAAAATCTCTACTTACTTGTAGGTATTTGAATTCTTGGTATGATGACTATGGACAGTCGTGGCCGTATAGCCATATGTAATTGGCGGGCAATGGGCAATGGCGCGTGTACGAAACAAGTATACAAGAAACAAGCACGTGTCGAGTTATGGTTCTCCGCGAATTTTCTCGTTGCTGTCTCGCGTCTGCGTTTGTTCGGGGTCTGGCTTCGAGTGTCTTTCGTTTCTTCGCGTGGGTGCCTTCTCACCCCCGCTATCGATCTTTCTTTTCTCGCAGTCGATAGTGCTCAGTGTGGCCACCCCCGCTTTTACCTATCGACTCATTTCTGCGTTTTTATGGCCTTAGTTGGCGGTTGTATTTAAAATTGTAACTTATTACTAACTTAAATCAACGTGGATAATAATAATCGGGCCTTCGGTGGCGAATCATGGAATAATAATAATGATAATAATAACCGAAAAGGAATACAGCAATCCATATACGCCTCCAGTGGCAGTGTGTATGGTTTTCAAACTTATCTACGTGATGTAGATCGGGTTGATAGTCGTTTGGTGCTTGTAAAGCCCCATTGGGTCCCACCCCCCAGAGATTCCTCTTCGGGCAGGAGCGTCGCGTCGAACAGGTCGCTGGGGACGTCACTTCGGATTGCCGATTGTGACCTCGGGTTCTGGGGCGTGATTGGCGTCGGGTCCTGGGGCGTGATTGGCGCCGATGTCTTTGTGCGCCGGAAGCGGATCGGAAAGGAAGGTTTCCCGGGGTCGGCCAGTACCCCCCCATCAACTTCCCATAGTTCGTCTCACCTCGTCAGGATCGGTGTGGGATACGTGCGCCGGAATCGTGGTGATTCCTCATCCTCTAGTGAAGATACAGAGTCCCAGCGGGCGATGCTTGCCGTTGCCTCTGCTGCCTCGGCCTCTGCTGGTTCCCAGAAGGAGTCGAAGAATTCACCGACGTTGCGACCTGGAGAGATGGTGACGTCAACTGTCGTGCGTAGGAGTTGCGTGACCCGCATGCCGCGTGGTGTGACCACGTAGTGGTAGGTCTCCGAGTTGGAGACGTACTCTTGCACGTAGTAGTCGTCATCGTCGTCCTCCTCGTCGTATGGGTCTCGAGGTGGAGGCACATACGTGGTCAGGTTCATCTCTGGCGTGGCCGCCCGATATACTCCTCGACCGAGTCGGGGGTCACTGCTCTGGTGTCGGGGCGCAGTGGGTTCCTCCGTGTACTACGGTGACCGGTATGGTGGGTCTGGAGTTGATCCTGGGGAGGTGAGTCGTAGGCCGCCCGTCGGGTGAAAAGCGGCGACGAGATCGGGCGAGCTTGGGGGACGTCATCGATGTCCATGGGTGACGACGTGAGATCGATCCAGGCGGTGGGTTCGCCTACTGGTCTTCGGCGGGAGCTTGTTGGGGGCGAGGCACGATTGTCCCCGTGGTGCCCTGAAGCTGGCGTGTCGTCTCCAATGGAGCTGGCGTCGGTCGAAGCCATGTATGCCTCCATCTCGGCTTCAACTCCGAGTCGTGCATCCCTCGGTGGGGTCTCGGAGTAGAAGTCCTCGTCCACGTCCATGGTGAAGGCTGGAACTTATCTCTAGACCGGAAAGGATAAATAGATTAAGCAAAACTGGTCTACTTATATGTATGGGTCGCGGTGGTGCAGCGTTGTAAAAATCTCCTACTCTGATACACTTACTGACTGTGGGATACATATGAATACAATAGATAGGGTGGTGAATTAGTAAATGTGTGAGAGACTAGGTTATTCTATGGAGTTCTGGGTGTTGTCGGGCTGGCTGGTATGGGCTTCGTTGCTGTGGAACTCTCTGAGGTCTGCTAAATTAGACGGATGACATTTGGCGAGATGAAGCACTGGACTCGGTAAGGTCCATCAAATTTTGGTACTAACTTCGTAGCGAAGCCATCAGCTGCGTTCGAAAGATGATGATTGCGTACCAATACCGAGGATCCGATCGTCGGGCGCCATTATCTTCTACATAGGTTGTAGTGTCGTCCTTGTTCGTGGCTTGATTGTTGATTGTTGTTCCGGACGATGTCGAATACTTCCTTCAGCCGGGCTGCTTTAGAGAGCGCTGGTTCCGGTGTACTCCCGGTTCCGGGGGTGACCTCGTCATATAACGCACCAGGCAAGCGGGGCTCTCAGCCGTGTATCAAGAAGGCGGGGCTGAATCCTGTCGTATCCGAGACACTAGAATTGATGGCTAGGGACAACTCGGGCAGTAGTTCGTCCCAGGTCCTTTGTTCTTCGTTGATGAATTGGGATATCATTTTTTTGATAGTCCTATTAGCCCTCTCTGTGGGATTTTCTTGGGGAAAGTAGGGCGCGGTGTGTTGTAACGTTACCCCGGCTGACTTGAAAAACGCCTTGAAAGACCGGCTGGTAAATTGAGTGCCGTAGTCGCATACAAACAACTTCGGGACTCCAAACTGGCTGAGAATTCGCTCTCGGAAGGCCCGTTCGAGGTTCGTCGCGGTAGCTTTCCTAATGATAGTTTTCCGCACGCCGAGGTGTCCGGCGGTCGGCTGGTCATGATACTCGCGTAATACCCTCAGGCGGCTGTCCTTGGGTACGCTAAGCTTCCATGAAACGTAGTCTTCGTCGTCGGCTTGATGTTCCAAGTGTCGGTAGAGTTGTCCGTTTTCATACGCATAGTCCGGATACTTCTGAGGTTCGGCTTGTACTTGTCGTATCCTATATTTCAACCAGGGGCAGCCCGTCTTTTCTCCTTCAATATACGCGAGGGTTTCTAAGGGGTGCCTCGATAATGCGTCTGTTTTCCCGGTCGGTATTGTACATCGTTTTAGTACTGTTGTAATTCGAGTGCCCATCTTGCCACTCTCCCTTAGGGACTTTCGAGGGTGTTCAGCCACTTTAACGAGAGGTGGTCGGTGATGACGTTGAATCGGTAGCCTTCGAGGTAAAAGCGGAGTTTTCTGATTGCCCATATCACGGCTAGACATTCTTTATCCGTGGCGGAGTAATTTTCCTCGGCCTGATTGAGGCGCCGACTAACATATGCGATGACTCGTACCTTGCCTTCGATAACTTGAGTAGGACGGCGCCTATTCCGAGGTTGCTCGCATCGGTTTGTAGTGAAAACTTAGCAGCGAAGTCTGGGCAAGCGAGGACGGGGGCGGTGGTTAGGAGTATTTTTAGGTTGTCGAAAGCCTCTTGTTGCACCGGGGTCCATGTCCACGCTCGTCCCTTCTTCAAAAGTTGGGACATGGGCTGGACTACGGCGGCGAAGTTTGGGACAAACCTGCGGTACCACGATGCCATCCCGATGCACTGGCGAAGCTCTTTGAGGTTGGTGGGCGGTCTCAGGTCCTTCACTGCCGCTATTTTGTCAGGGTCAGTGTGGATACCTTCCTCGCATACCACGTGGCCCAGATACTTGATCCAGCGTTGGAAGAAAGCACATTTGTCGGCGTTGATCCGTAGGTTGGGCGTGCGTTTTTGAGGCGCTCGAGAATATGGTTTATCCTGGGTAACGGGTAAGCATCCGGAATAGAGCGTTCGTTCAATTGACGGAAGTCCACGCACATACACCATTGTCTGTTTTTCTTGCGGACGAGAACGATCGGGGCGCTGTGAGGGCTTCGTGATGGTTAGATGGGACCTTCTGCTAGCAGCTCGTCGACCTGCTTGTCAATAATACGCATCATGGCTGGGTTTTTCGGGTAATACCATTGCTTTAATGGACGACTATCTCTCATAACGATAGTGTGTTCTGTTAGATCTGTCGTTCCCTGGAGATTCTCGAAATTGGTTAACTCTTCGTCTGGGAACGCGCGGATGTGGTGTGCAATGTCGGGGGGCCAGGGCTGTATGTCTAAGGTCGGTTCGTCTCCCGTGGAATCATCCATATCGGGGCCGGTGGTTTGATCGGGGTGTCACGCTTTCGACCATGTTCGGTAGTATTAAGAGGGGTATTCGTACCTGGCGTGTATGCAGTTGGGTGGGCTCCAGTAAGATTTGAGTAATCTCCCTCACTGATCCGTCCGCTAGTCGTATCCGCATCGCTGCTGCCTGTACATTCGTGTCAGTGGCCAATCGTCCGGCCAGGTCTTGACTGACGAAACTTCGGGTCGCTCCCGTGTCAATAGTGGCTTCCGTGGTTTGCCCACCTATTGTCACCATCGCCACTATCCGGCCGTCGTGCACGTGAAAGGGTCTTTTTGATCTTGGGTTCTCGGTGGCGTTTTTGTCTGTTCTGGCAACTCGCGTATAAATGGTCCGATTCGCCGCACCGTCGGCATGCCGTGCGTTCGTTGGCGGTGGGCGGTGCGTCGTGTTGGATCGTCTTGTTGGCTACTTCTCCAGCGGGTGTACTAGTCTGGGCCGGGCCGAGCTTGGTCGAGAGATCCCCCCGATTGCCGGGCGTTTGGCGAAACGAGTAACTCTACGAACGCCAATGGGTCATTGTGGCCGTTGAACTGAATACCCTAGTGTCGGATCCTATCCGCCACTTGGAAGGTGCGGAGGGACGAAGTGCTTGCGTGAGCTCTAGCCTCGACGTGTCCTTGCGTTGTATCTATCGGAGGAATGGTTCTCCTCGTATGCACCGGACAGGACTCGGATGACCGGGACATTTGAATGCTGCCCTCGGACGTCAAGACAATCGGGGGCACGTTGCTTTTGCCTGTTGCGGCGAGGGGACTTGCAGGCCGAGCTTTTGGTCTACGATTTTCTTCTTCTCTGACGGGGTTTTGACAGCGGGTTGCGACGATCTGGCACGCACCGCGGATCTAGAGTACTGCCTTTCGAGCTCTGCTCGGCGAGTCCAAATTGCAGGTTCGAGTTTGCCTTCGGTAAATATAGCGAAGGCCTTCCTCAGATCGTCGACAGTGCCTTCCTTGTCGAATCCGAACTCGTCTGCGAAACCTTCGAGTTCGTCCCGACGGCGTTGGTATATCCAACTGGTACCCACCCCAGGATTTTTTACTGATTCTGTGGTGTAATACTCACTCTGATCGTGGTCAGCGCTTTGGTCCGTGACGAGGAGTAGAAGCTCGAGTCGTGAGAAAACGTGAGCGGGGCGTAACCGTACCTCTGGCTGACTAGAGCTGGCTCGCTGGGTTTTTATAACTTTTATAACGGTTATAACTAAGCCGTTTATTTTTATATTTTTATAAGCGATACCTTAAACGACGCCTAATTAATGTGTCTATCTAAAACCAAAAATCAAGGCATTCAAATATTTTTTTTTCGACTTTTCCTGAGCTTTCAAAGTCAAAATTTCGGGGAAAAATACCGAAAAAAATTATGAAATTTCAATTTGGAAGCTTAATATCTTCCAGACGTTAAGTTGCAGCTACAAAGTCGGATTTGAGTCGGATTTATAGCTGCATTTGTCAGCTTTTTTTAACTGCAAAGTTCAATACAACCAGTTGTAGGAAACTTAAGTTATGTGAAAAATAGAAGCACTACCTATGACAAAAAACACCAAATTTTTTAAAAATTCTTTAAAAAAAAACTACTCCATGAAAAAAAAAAATAACATTCTTTAAAAAATTTTAAACATCCAAATCTATCAGAAAAAGTCATTTTTGGCGACAGCGGAAAAGTCGTGTCGACTAGTGTAATCATTGGAACAGTGGATGCACCTGGCGGTCTTATCATCTTTGGACCTCTCAAAATGAAGCCAGACCTTGGACTTGCCAAATCGCCGCCTTTTCAATGTGGGTGATTCGCCATCACTGCTATTGTCACGATCTGCGTATGATCAAAACTAAAATAAACATACAATAGCAATAATTAAATCATGCACTTACCCTCGACACTTGCACTTCGCACAAATCTGTCCATATTTTGAAAATTTAAAGCCGCCAACACCAATTACACGCGTCTGTTTGTTTACAAGTTTACAAGTTCCATAAGTGATGTGAAAAACAAATTTTTTTGTTACCATCGTTTACCATCGAAGTCAAAACATCGATAGTGTAAATCTGACACAAAAATTCGATGTATAGTGAGTGGTCGACCCAGCTCTACTAGCTACGAGAGGATGCTACTGAACCGTGCGTGATCGCGACGATTCGTAAGGTTACGGGATTTCCAGCGGGGATTGACTGTGCGTTATCGCGACAGTCACTAGCTACGAGAGGATACTACTGCGTAAGGCTACGGGATGTCAGGTGGAGGAGGTGCGGATATATCGGATAAAGAGTGTCGGAATAAAGAAAAAACTTTATGATGTTCGTGTTTTATACAAGCTCATTATTGTCAAAGTAAACCTCGCTGTTTTCCCTGGCTGCACCACGACAAAATCTCTACTTACTTGTAGGTATTTGAATTCTTGGTATGATGACTATGGACAGTCGTGGCCGTATAGCCATATGTAATTGGCGGGCAATGGGCAACGACGCGTGTACGAAACAAGTATACAAGAAACAAGCACGTGTCGAGTTATGGTTCTCCGCGAATTTTCTCGTTGCTGTCTCGCGTCTGCGTTCGTTCGGGGTCTGGCTTCGAGTGTCTTTCGTTTCTTCGCGTGGGTGCCTTCTCACCCCCGCTATCGATCTTTCTTTTCTCGCAGTCGATAGTGCTCAGTGTGGCCACCCCCGCTTTTACCTATCGACTCATTTCTGCGTTTTTATGGCCTTAGTTGGCGGTTGTATTTAAAATTGTAACTTATTACTAACTTAAATCAACGTGGATAATAATAATCGGGCCTTCGGTGGCGAATCATGGAATAATAATAATGATAATAATAACCAAAAAGGAATACAGCAATCCATATACGCCTCCAGTGGCAGTGTGTATGGTTTTCAAACTTATCTACGTGATGTAGATCGGGTTGATGGTCGTTGGGTGCTTGTAAAGCCCCATTGGGTCTTTACAATTGAAGCCGTGTAGGGACTTTACAATGAATGGGGCTTCTACAGGGACAATTCCCTAAAGTTCTTTTAGTGGCTTTATGTAATTTTTCGAGGCCCCAGTATCTATTAAGATATTTATTGTTCTCCCCGCTACTGTTCGCTTGACGAACGGAAGCAGGGATTCTCCCCTAAAAAATTAACAGTATCACTTTCATATCCCGGATTGTTATCCTCATCGATCTCCTCCACCGCCTCCGACGCCAACTGATCGTACTTTTTTCGTGTTGATCTGGGTCTTCCTGAGCGATGTGATTAACCCGCTGTCTGCGCTGGTCGGAGAGTCTCTGGGATCCAGCCGGCCTCTTGAACGCACCCTGTTGGTGCCCGATAATACGGTTTGTCCCAGCCGGTGGACCTAAATTGGATCCCAGTTGCTTTTGAAAGTTAGTCGGTTGACGGAGTTTAGAGGAAGATGGGTCGACATCCATCATTTCCACCTTATCTTGGCCACGGTGACCATTTGTTTGGTGAGTGCCCTGATTATTCGTGTAGAAAGGGTTTTTTGATTGTTTTTTATAGTGATCGGGCTCATTTTGCCCACCCTGTTTGTATCTATTTCTGTTCTGGGCCTTGTTTTCTAGTACTCTTGCGTAATTCGCCGCAGTCGTGCCTATAGTGATTGGCTTCAATTTCTTGCGCCAAGGCTAGAGCTGATGGCAAATCTTTAGGCTGCGCCGCAAACAGTGTGTCAGTGACGCCTCTTCTTAGGCCTGAAATGAAGACACGGAGAGCGTCGGCCTATACTTTTCATTAATATATTGCGCCTGTGCGGCGTCTTGTGACATGATTGTCTTGTTTGTGAGGAGAGTGAGTTTCTTCTCAACCTCTGCATAGAATTGAGTGATGGACATGGCACCCTGTCGGAGCGTGGCAAGCTCTTGTTCTAACAGGTGCAGTGGACGCTTGTCCGCATACGTGAAATCGAGGCGATTGATGATTGCCTCAAAGTTCAACACTGTGTTGAATGATGATAAGAACGAGTCAGCGGAGTCTCTAATCTTATTCCTGATTATGACGACCGCTTGGTAATGTTTTGAACTACCTACAAATCCCTCGTATAGTTTATAGGCAGCCTTTGCTGCCTGGCGCCAGGAGACGTACTGTTCCTGGGCCCCATGGAACTCTGGCAGCGTTTTAACCGCATCCAGAGCCTCATCGCAAGGTATGTCTCGATTTAGAGTAACCGGCTCGTAGGCCTGGGCCTCGGGGCCTGAACTCTAACAGCCTGCAGTCGGTCAGTTACCGCTTGTAATCGTTCCTCAAAGTTGGCTCTCTGCGGAGCCAACGCAGCGCTGACCGCCGCAGTTATGGCGGCTTCGACTTGTTCCGCATTCATTATTTCTATTATTTCTTCTGGTCCAATTTGAAAATCTAAATTGAGTTCTTCGAACAACTCTTCTAACTCGTTGATGTTATTTTCAATGGACATAAAAAAATTCCTTTCAGTTTTCCCCCTACCGCTTATTTCTGTCTGTGTCTTAGGTTTATTTCAGCTGCGCCGGGCCGCTGTTATTGTTTGTTTATTTTAAGAGTCAAATCCGAGCTCCCTCAAACACAAATTTTTTTATTGTCCGCCCCCAACGATGTATTTGTGGCGCGGTGTTATGTTTCCCAATTACACTTATCGCGACAAAAGGGGCAGGGGAAGAAAAAATATTCTGAGAAATTTTGAGGCTTGAACGTTTTTGTACATGAACGTTTTATTTGTTTGTTTCTTTTCTTTTTATTCTTTTTGTTTTCGTTTTTTCGAATGATGTTTCACTCTAAGTAATATTCTATACGTATTTACTTGATTTTAATTTGGCGATTTTTGAAAAAGGGTTTCACTTACATGTTCCTCTTTTTTTCTATGCTCTTGTTTGTTGTGTTCTCTATCCCCTGTGGATGTTGTTCCGTAGCTCTTTCCAGTTTCGTTGGTATTAATTCTTCCTTGTCTATCTTCGCCGCTGCCCAAAGCCGTCCGCTTTGGTGTAACAGTTTTTTGGGTTGATTAATTGCCTTTGTTTATACTCAGGGCTATGAGCTTCTAAGTGCAGCGATCTCTTTGTAGGTCTGCCGCGGGCGCAGTTTGCGATTTTCTAATCTTGGAGCGGGCGTTGTCTCCGCGCTCTTTTGTTAGAATGGTTTTGCGATTTTCTAATCTTGGAGCGGGCTTTGTCTCCGCACTCAATTGTTTATATTTTGTATTTCGTTATTTTTGTTTTTTTTTTAGTTTTGTTAGTTGAACATATCTTTTGCACTTTTTGAGCGGGCGTTGTCTCCGCACTCTATGCTGATATTTAATAACTTGTTCTTTTGTTCACTTGTTGTTGATTGAAGCTATCCTTTGCACTTTTTGAGCGGGCGTTGTCTCCGCACTCTATGCTGATATTTTATAACTTGTTCCTTTTTTTTAGTTTTTGTTATTTTGACCTTTTATTCGCACTTTTCGAGCGGGCGTTGTCTCCGCACTCTATGCTGGTCTTTTTGGTTTGCTATTATTCTTTGCACTTATCGCTTAGCGGGCGTTGTCTCCGCGCTAATTGATTCTCGGGCTTGGTCCGATCGCGTTGGGCGCCAGTAATAATTTAATTGAACACAAGTATAGATTTGTTTCACAATCTTTAATGATATTAAACTGGATAAGATGGAATCAAGTACAAAGATATTATAATGAGTAATTAAGGCCCGCAAGGCGAGAACGAATATGTTGCTGCCACTCGGCTGACCGCTAAAGACTAAACTTAAGTATCCTAAACTCCTAAAGGCAAGCCCTTCGCTGCCGCCCACGACGCCGGTTGCTATCCAGCCAAAGTGCTGACCCAGCGCCTCTTGAGTGGTGTTTGTTGACGGCCGGCATCCGGGCGATCGGTCGCGCCGATCGCGATCCCACAGATGACGAAAACTGCTTATTCGACAATAATGCAGAGTCCGCTCCATCCAGTGGCAGATTCAGTTAACCCTCTCATGCCCGATGTTGCATATACGCAACATTGTGTTTCCGAGCCTCTAACTCCCGTTATTTTCAAGTTATTGTTTTGAATTTTCTTTTAAATTATAGCTTACTGTGTTGAAAAAGCAAACAGTAAGTTGTTTGGCAGTCAGCTGTACACGCTTTCAGTCGGTAGCTATATTTGTGAGCAAGAAGTTGAAAAATTGATTTTGCGAAAAAACAGTGTTCTAAAAAAGTGGAAAAAAATTATAAAAATAATTATTTCATCCTGAAACCAACATAGCTACATAAATATAGAAAGGTAAGAGAGTATTTAGAAAAAAACCCCACATGAAAATATTATTTAGTTTGTCTGTAACAATCTTATTATTTTCGTGTTGCGTATATGCAACATTGGTCTATTGTAGTAATTTTCGAAAAATATAATTTATTTCAGTATACACTTTCTAAGATGCGTCCAAAAGGTCTGACTCAAGCTGAGATTGAAAGAATTGCCAACTTTGATTGGGATGATTCGGCTGACGGTGAAACTGAAGAAGAAGAAGATCCAAATATGGAGGATGTCCGGGATTATATATGATTTTAGTCTGTACATTGGTGAAGGAACGTGCAAGACTTATGGCCTGGGAATATCATCAGATATCGTGCTATTTTTATCATCCAATATGCCAGTAAACCAAAATTTCAAACTGTTTTTTTACAATTGGTTTTCTTCAATAAGCTTGACGTGTGCTCTAAAAGAAAAAAGCATACTGGCCGTTGGTACAATTCGAAGCAACCGATTGAAAAACTGTGATCTAAGCAGTGAGAAAATCCTTCAAAAGCGAGGACGTGGATCAATTGATTTCAAATATGAAGCAACGCACAACTTGATTGCTTGCCGTTGGTATGATAATAAGAGCGTACAACTGGTTTCAAATTATGTAGGTGAGAATCCCATTACTGAATGCAACAGATGGTGCCGCAAAGAGAAGAAATTTATAACTATACCTCGTCCAGGTATAGTTTTATGTTACAACAAACACATGGGAGGGGTTGATCTTGCAGACATGCTGCTTGAATTGTATAAAATCAACCACTAACTAAAATCAACAAAATCATTCCTATAAAAGAGCTTATGTTGAAGACCCACCTAAATTACTACGACTTGATAGTTATAATCATTGGCCGGAATGAGGAACAAGAGGCAGATTTAGAGTATGCACCACTGGGTTTCCAAGCTGTAAATGCAGCAAATGTAATTTGCACTTGTGTTCCAATCCCCAAAAAAACTGTTTCGTGTCTTATCATACATAAAATATAAATAAACGGCATTTGTAAAAGAAATAAACTTGTTTTTAAATATATACCACCATTGCCCAATGTTGCATATACGCAACATCCTGTAGCTCTTGAACCAGGACACTTAGGACCTTGAAATTTTGTACAGTTAATATTGATGTCAACCCTTTCTTATATATATACTCAAAAAAATTTTAGCTTCGCCCATTTTAATTCGGGCATGAGAGGGTTAACTCTCGTTAACTTATACACACACACACAATAACACTATTACACCCGAATGTATGTATGCCTTCTCTCTCTTAAATAAAGTCAGTTCTAAGCTACATATGTAGTTCTCATCATGAACACAACGTTTTCTCCGTACTCAGACACAACAGTTTGGACAGAAATTTTTTTTTTGTCGCTTCCTCTACATTCTTGCGAATTACTGTAGATGTTGTTCTGGGATTTTGCAAGACTGTAGACATAACTCTACGTTCTTCGCGAGGTGTCAGTATCTTAAGCCTTCCAGCTTTCCCGTGATTTGCCGCTAATTCTCCTGTGTTTAGGTATTTTTTATCACACTATGAATTGTGGAAGGTGCTTTGCTAATGATCCTACCGATTTCGCGAAAACTACGATTTTCCAAATGTAATTTTAGTATGGATTTTCGCAAATCTAGAGATATATCTTGACTCGTCCCATTTCGTCCATTCGTAGCAAGAAACGCAGAAAAACGAACATAAAAATAAAAAAAAGAAGCGCACACAGACACCCAATCCAAATTAATTCCAAGAAAATCGCAAAGAAGAATCGCCGACTACCGTTGTTTTCAGATAGAGATGAGAATAAATGAAAACTGTACGAATAATTTTTGTGCCGCATTTTAAGCACTTTTTTCGCTATCCGTTCCATATTATTGTGGGCAATAATAAGAGTTAAATTTTGTTGTTACTTAAATACTTAGAAAATAACTGTTTCCATGATATGTTTAAAAAAAGTATATAAAATTACGAGAGTTCCGAGGTATAAGCAGTTAATCTCAATAGTACAGAGTATCCGAATAAATGTTGTGCTGACTGTATTTATTAAATGTTATCTGTTTCCATTTTGGCTTACATATGTTATCTACATCTGTCTCCCCACATTTGACATCTACATATTCGTCTTTACATATAGACGGTTCGTGGAAGTGTGTGCGAGAAATAGAGAGGGAATGAGAAAGCGCTTGAAAGGCGTTGCCACTGAAATTTAGTTTGTTCCTTCTGGCCATAATATTGATTTGACCTGATCCAGATTCGGCAATGCGGTAGACACGGTAATTTCCCATGATTCCGCGTTTTTAGTTTTTTTTGTTTCTTAAAAATTGTGGATTCCACAGATTTTCGTCCTTTGTGGGGGAGGATGGGGGCGTGTCAAAATTTTGAAACACACTTGTATTGAAGTAATATCACAGGAGCTTGGATGGAAAGGTTGGTTGCTTTTATAGTCTCTGAGATCTAGGCACCCAGGGTCGCGTGTGAGAGAGAGCTAGAGGGAACGATGCCTTTCGAAACGGTTTTCTTCATAGTCATTCTCTATGATTCTGCGTTTTTAATTTTCTCATATTTTCAAAATTGTGTATGCCACAGAATTTCGTCCTTTGTGTGGTCGGAAGGGGGCGGGGTGAAATTCTGAAATACACTTGTAGTAGTGTGATAACACAGGAGACTGGATACAAGATTTGGTTGCCCTAGCTTTTATAGTATCTGAGATCTAGGAGCTCTTGAAGACGGACAGACGGATGGACAGACAGACATGGCTGTATCGACTCGACTATTGATGCTGATCAAGAATATATATACTTTATGGTGTCGGAAACGCTTCCTTCTTGGCGTTACAGACATCTCTTATAACCACAAATCTAATAGAGCCCTATACTCTTCGAGTACCGGGTATAAACAATATCGTGGCGGTCCAACCATTATGTGGAGCGACATGAGGTGCGAAATTCGTCATTACGGACGGAAGAAGCACTATGTGGGTTATTTGGCGAAGTTCCAAAATCAGAAACAATTCGAAGATCACTGGGACCGGATCCATGAGCTGCTTATGACGATAGGAAAAATGTATGATCCAAACAAAGTGTCCGTGATAATATGTATACATACAGCTGTGTTCATGGAAATAGCAGTGCTACACAAGCTCAAGTAAAAACCGTTTTTTTTCCTTATTCCTTTTTGTTTTCCGATCACTTGCATTTTGTTTTTGTAAAATGGAATATGGAGATAAGAAAAAAGCAAAAGTCCCGTTAGATTTGCTCTTTTTCTGGGAATTCTTGATTTTTTTGTGTAGCATCACAACTTTTTGGCTGTTCACTGAAATAGCAGTGTTTGGGTGATCTCCGACAAAAAGTGCCGAAAAACTTGTAATTTTGTGAAAAGTGAGTTTAATTAAGTAGATTATTATAATTTAGATGGTAATACGCTATAAAAATGAAAAAAAAAATCATTTTAGTGGGTAGAGGACGCCACTGCACCAAGGAAAAGAGGCAACGGATCATTGATCTTAAAAAGGATGGGAAAACCTATAAGGAAATACAAATTCTTCTCAATTGTTCTGCTAAGATGGTGTCCAATGCTATAAAGTATGAACTAAAGCCCGAAAAACGTGGTGGCATACGCCAAACTACAAATTTAGAGGACCGACGCATTCTGCGCTTCAGCAGAAACAATCCTTTTGCATCCTCTAGGGATATAAAAAGCCACCTGAAGTTGGAAATCAGTGACGTAACCATTCGTCGACGACTATTCAATACAAATTTGAATGCTCGAAACCCACGAAGGGTTCCATTACTTAATGCAAGACACATCAAAGCCCGGTTGGAGTTTGCCAAAAGCCATTTAAACTGGCCAATATCAAAATGGCGTAATATCCTTTGGACAGATGAGTCCAAACTGGTCTTGTTTGGGGGAACAGGATCTAGGCAGTATGTTCGTCGACCTCCAAACACAGAATATCTTCCTCAGCATACTGTGAAGACAGTTAAGCACGGTGGCCTTAAAATATTAGTTTGGGCCTGTTTTGCGTATAACGGTGTTGGTCCAATACATCTCATCGATGGGATTATGGACAGTATGTCAATATTTTGAGGAACATTATGCTGCCCTATGCCACATGGAATTTGCCCTTAAAATGGACATTCCAACAGGATAACGATCCAAAACATACCAGCAAACTTGCAAAAGATTGGTTTAACGCAGAAAGGATCGATGTAATGCCATGGCCAGCTCAGTCCCCGGACCTCAACCCCATTGAAAACTTATTGGGGGACATAAAACGCTATGTATCCAAGCAATCACCGTGTTCTAAGTCCCAGCTTTGGGTGGCGGTTCAGGAGGGATGGGCGAATATTGGCCCTAAGCGTTGCCAGGACCTGGTAGACTCTATGCCACGTAGGTGCGAGGCTGTAATAGCCAATAAAGGGTATACAACAAAGTATTAGGCCATAACCTAAATGTTATTTAGTATTATTAAGTTTATTAACTAGTTATGTTGAATTAATGCATTTATTTTGGTAACACTGCTATTTTAATGAACATCGGAATTTATGGTTTTTTTTTTATTTTTCATCCATATATCAAAAGTACTGAATAAATTAAAAAAAAAAGGTGTCAAGTTATGCGAAAATAAATACTTTAAGCACCTTAAAACAAATTTTGTCTCATTTTGGTCTTTATAATAGGATTTATCAATCTGAAAAGATCATACCACCCGCACTGCTATTTCCATGAACACAGCTGTACATATGTACATACGCCTAGGCATGGAATGAACCAACTTTTTTGTTGTTTCATCCGAAATATTGGCCCATTCCTCCAATAATGCCTTTTTAAGGTCATTTTGGGACGAAACTTTATGTTTTTTCAACCGTCTGTCCAATTCATCCCACAGGTTCTCGATCGGATTAAGGTCAGGGGACTGTGGTGGATGTGGTAGCAAATGTGCGGTATTCCACGTGATCCACATTTTCACATCTTTGGCAGAAGATGTATTGGTATTGGGATCATTGTCCTGCATAAAAGTAAAAGACCTCGGCATCTTAAGCTTTAAGGCACTTTTTTTTAAGTTTTTCTTTGTTCATTATTCCCTCGATGAATATGAGCTCTCCAACACCCGCCGATGACATCCCCACACCATGACTCCCCCGCCGTGTTTCACTGTGGGCGCCAAGTTCTTTTTTCCAATTCAGTGTTTGGCTTTCTCCATACGTGTTGACGACCATCGGATCGAAAAATATTGAATTTGCTTTCATCAGAAAAGAGCACCGTATCCCAGAATGTAGTTTCCTTGCCCAAGTACTCTCAAACGCTTTTTTTGATTGACCTTCGAGATCAAAGCCTTTTGTCTAGCAGCACGCCAATGATAGTTAGCTTCATGCAGGGCCCTTCTGACAGTCATTGGGTGGATTTCCTTCCCAAACTCGGTCTTGACCTCAGCGGCAATCTGGGAAGAAGAAATTTTGGGGTCCACCTTGACTTTTCGGATCACCTGGTTGCGTTCACGGTCAGTCAAAGTCCTTGGACGTCCAGATCTGGGTGAATTTTCCAAACTTTTTTCTCCTTCAAAGCGCTTTACAATACTTCTGATGGTAAAACGGCTCAACTTCATAATTTTGGCTATTTCCCCATACGATTTGCCTTCCTTGTGCAGGTGAAGGACAATTTTTCGCTGAGCTACGTTCGATTCTTTGCGCTTATTCTCCATTTTGGTAAAATACTGGCAAAATGCAAAATAGCTTCAGAAAACAAAAATTTTTTGTTACGATTACGAGCGCACGAAAGGGAAGTCCCGTTATGAATTTCATAAGACAGTATGACCAGATTGGGCTTAAGATAAAAATAAAACCAACAATTAAAAAAACTGTGCCAAGACTTTTGTTCCACGAAATAAGTTCCTTTTTTTTTAAGTTTAAATAGTTTTAAGTTCGCTATAGAAAATAAAAAAAAGAAAATGCCTTCCAATAAACAAATGCTTACTCTAAATATATACATAAAAATGTAATCATTAAAATGCAGCATTAGGCTGGAAATAGCATTTAAAGTTGAAATTTGCAGCTGTGCCATCACTTTAGTGCGACACTGTACATTTCGAAGTGGTGTACGGGTAGGCTTGTAGCAGGGGTTTTAATGCTTATTATGCATTATCAGCTTGATTGTGGTGCCAGAGAGAGCCAATAAATAAGTACCTATAAAAAAAACGAAAGAAATACTTTTTTAAAGGCCAAAACAGGCAATGTGCGTACTGGAGACGAGAATCGTGCCGCAATAATACGGAGGTATTTGACGGGTCACCGTTTGGCTTAAAACGAAATAACAATGCCAAGTGAAAAGGCATGGTAGTGAATGTAGGGAGGGGGCTCGTCTTCCACGACCAGCTGGAGCGGCAGCGGAATTCGCCGGAGCTTTGGGTGTCGCATGCGAGCATAGGGTCGAGAAAAGGAAAGGCGAAGCAGTACCCAGCAGAAAGCGGCCGCTTCAACTCGGTCTAACGCTCCGGATGCGAGTGAGCCCCGAGCGAGAGGGGTGTCGAACGCAGCGGCAGAGCCATCAATTACAACAAATTCGTTACATCAACACCCAAACAACAAAGTCGTTACATCAACAACCAAACATAGAAGAAGTGATATCAACAGCCATACATCAAAGAATTGATATCAACAGCCATACATGTGCAAAAGTGCAAAAGTGAGTTTATGCGGGTTATTTTGGTTTTTCTTCTCAAACTTTTTGAATTTATCTTTTATATTATTTTTTGTTAATCCTACTTTTTAAGAATTAAATAATAAAGATATAATAATTTAATTTGTCTGATTATCTTGTATGGTTTATTTTTTATGGGCGACGAAAGTCAGTTTCGTGAACATGCACTCACTTTTGCTCGCCACTGTACATAAAAAGACATGTGCATAAAGACCCAAAGCAGTTGCATTTATGTTTTAGGCTAATTTGTACTTTCTATCCTCTCGCCTCTGTCAAGTTCTTTCTCTCAATTCTATCTCTTTTTTTTCTATCCGTTCCCCAACTCCCTTTTTCTCTTAGCACAAGCGCCAACGACCCGGTACGCGATAAGTACCGGTGATAGTGGAGAGAAGAGGAGAGCATTCGGGAGATATAAAATGCGGCGGGCGTCAACGGGCATAGAAAAAAAAGAGAAAGATCAAACAAGCGGTACTTGACCTTTACTTTTTTTGTGCATTTTAATTACAGCTCAGTGCCCAAATCGGAAGCGCTTCGTCGATGGAGGTTCCTGTAAGTTGTTTTATATATTGAATTTTATATTGTCCAACATAGATTTTTTTATGTGACAAATGAGTACGTAAAAAGAGCAAAAGGCACAGTTGTCCCAGGCACACACCCTCGCAAGGAAAGCAAAAAGAAAAAAGAGAAGGGTATTAGTGCCGTTTGCAATTTAACGAGAGTTAAATGAATCTGCCACTGGATGGAGCGGACTCTGCATTATTGTCGAAAAAGCAGTTTTCGTCATTTGTGGGATCGCGAACGGCGCGACCGATCGACCGGATGCCAGCCGACACCACACAAGAGGCGTCGGGCTAGCACTTTTCCTGAATAGCAATGGGCGGCAGCAGAGGGCTTGCCTTTAGAAGTTTAGGATAGTTAAGTTTAGTCTTTAGCGGTTAGCGGTTAGCCAAGTGGCAGCAACACATTTGTTCTCGCCTTGCGGACCATAATTACTCTTAATCATATCTTTGTACTTGTTTCAAGAGCGGAGACAATGCCCGCTCAAAAAGTGCAAATAAAGGTCCGAATAGCAAAAAGTGAACAAAAAGAACGAGTTATAAAATATCAGCATCGAGTGCTGAGACAACGCCCGCTCAAAAAGTGCAAAGGATAGGTTCAACTAACAAAAACTGAACAAACGAGGGGGAACGTTCTGAGTTGAAGTCAAACCATTTTAGGAATATTTATACATGTTTCCAATTTTGTTTGCATATGATTTGTATACTGCTTCTACATTTCTACATGTATAACTACATATTTGAGACGTAAAAGTGTTTGCGACAAAGAGAGAGGGAATGAGTCAGCGCTTGGCAGGCGTTGCGTAGCCACTGAAATTTAATTTGTTTCTTCTGGCCATAATATTGTTCTGACCAGATCCATATCTGGTAGATATGGTAATTTTCCATGATTCTGCGTTTTTGGTTTTCATTTATCTTAAAAATTGTGGATTCTACCGATTTTCTTCCATTGTGGGGGCGGAAAGGGGCGTGGCAAAATTTTGAAATACACTTGTGCTGGTTTGATATCACAGAAGTTTGGATAGAAAGTTTGGTTGCTCTAGCTCTTATAGTCTCTGAGATCTAGGCGCTCATTTGGACGAATAGGTAAAGCAGACAGGGTCGCGTGTGAGAGAGAGCGAGAGGGAACGATGACTTTCGAAATGGTTTTCTTCATTGTAGCTATAATAATGATCCTATCTGATCCAGATTCAACACTCTGATAGAAATGGTCATTCTCTATCATTCTGCGTTTTTAGTTTCCTCAAATCTTTAAAATTTTGTATGCCACAGACTTTCGTCCTTTGTGGGGGCGGAAGGGGGCGGGGCGAAATTTTGAAATACACTTTGAGTAGTAACATAGGAGACTGAATACAAAACTTGGTTACTCTAGCTTTAATAGTCTATGAGATGAAAATGAAGACGGACGGACAGACAGACATGGCTATATCGACTCGGCTATTGATGCTGATCAAGAATAGATATACTTTATGGGGTCGGAAACGCTTCCTTCCGGGCGTTACACACAACCGTTATCCCCACAAATCTAATATACCCCTTACTCTTCGAGTACCGGGTATAAAAATAACGAGATACAAAATATAAACAATTGAGTGCGGAGACAAAGCCCGCTCAAAATAATAAGGTGAAAGCACAAAACCATTCTAACAAAAGAGCGCGGCGACAACGCCCGATCCAAGATTAGAAAATCGCAAACTGCGCCCACGGCAGATCTAAAAAGAGATCGCTGCACTAAGAAGCTCATAGCCCTGAGTATAAACAAAGGCAATTAATCAACCCAAAAAACTGTTACACCAAAGCGGACGGCTTTGGGCAGCGGCGAAGATAGACAAGGAAGAATTAATACCAACGAAACTGGAAAGAGCTACGGAACAACATCCACAGGGGATAGAGAACACAACAAACAAGAGCATAGAAAAAAAGAGGAACATGTAAGTGAAACCCTTTTTCAAAAATCGCCAAATTAAAATCAAGTAAATACGTATAGAATATTACTTAGAGTGAAACATCATTCGAAAAAACGAAAGCAAAAAGAATAAAAAGAAAAGAAACAAACAAATAAAACGTTCATGTACAAAAACGTTCAAGCCTCAAAATTTCTCAGAATATTTTTTCTTCCCCTGCCCCTTTTGTCGCGATAAGTGTAATTGGGAAACATAACACCGCGCCACAAATACATCGTTGGGGGCGGACAATAAAAAAATTTGTGTTTGAGGGAGCTCGGATTTGACTCTTAAAATAAACAAACAATAACAGCGGCCCGGCGCAGCTGAAATAAACCTAAGACACAGACAGAAATAAACGGTAGGGGGAAAACTGAAAGGAATTTTTTTATGTCCATTGAAAATAACATCAACGAGTTAGAAGAGTTGTTCGAAGAACTCAATTTAGATTTTCAAATTGGACCAGAAGAAATAATAGAAATAATGAATGCGGAACAAGTCGAAGCCGCCATAACTGCGGCGGTCAGCGCTGCGTTGGCTCCGCAGAGAGCCAACTTTGAGGAACGATTACAAGCGGTAACTGACCGACTGCAGGCTGTTAGAGTTCAGGCCCCCGAGGCCCAGGCCTACGAGCCGGTTACTCTAAATCGAGACATACCTTGCGATGAGGCTCTGGATGCGGTTAAAACGCTGCCAGAGTTCCATGGGGCCCAGGAACAGTACGTCTCCTGGCGCCAGGCAGCAAAGGCTGCCTATAAACTATACGAGGGATTTGTAGGTAGTTCAAAACATTACCAAGCGGTCGTCATAATCAGGAATAAGATTAGAGACTCCGCTGACTCGTTCTTATCATCATTCAACACAGTGTTGAACTTTGAGGCAATCATCAATCGCCTCGATTTCACGTATGCGGACAAGCGTCCACTGCACCTGTTAGAACAAGAGCTTGCCACGCTCCGACAGGGTGCCATGTCCATCACTCAATTCTATGCAGAGGTTGAGAAGAAACTCACTCTCCTCACAAACAAGACAATCATGTCACAAGACGCCGCACAGGCGCAATATATTAATGAAAAGTATAGGGCCGACGCTCTCCGTGTCTTCATTTCAGGCCTAAGAAGAGGCGTCACTGACACACTGTTTGCGGCGCAGCCTTAAGATTTGCCATCAGCTCTAGCCTTGGCGCAAGAAATTGAGGACAATCACTATAGGCACGACTGCGGCGAATTACGCAAGAGTACTAGAAAACAAGGGCCAGAACAGAAATAGATACAAACAGGGTGGGCAAAATGAGCCCGATCACTATAAAAAACAATCAAAAAACCCTTTCTACACGAATAATCAGGGCACTCACCAAACAAATGGTCACCGTGGCCAAGATAAGGTGGAAATGATGGATGTCGACCCATCTTCCTCTAAACTCCGTCAACCGACTAACTTTCAAAAGCAACTGGGATCCAATTTAGGCCCACCGGCTGGGACAAACCGTATTATCGGGCACCAACAGGGTGCGTTCAAGAGGCCGGCTGGATCCCAGAGACTCTCCGACCAGCGCAGACAGCGGGTTAATCACATCGCTCAGGAAGACCCAGATCAACACGAAAAAAGTACGATCAGTTGGCGTCGGAGGCGGTGGAGGAGATCGATGAGGATAACAATCCGGGATATGAAAGTGATACTGTTAATTTTTTAGGGGAGAATCCCTGCTTCCGTTCGTCAAGCGAACAGTAGCGGGGAGAACAATAAATATCTTAATAGATACTGGGGCCTCGAAAAATTACATAAAGCCACTAAAAGAACTTTAGGGAATTGTCCCTGTAGAAGCCCCATTCATTGTAAAGTCCCTACACGGCTTCAACAAAGTAAATCGAAAATGTTCCCTAACCATGTTCGGCATTAAAATCCCGTTTTTTATCTTGCCAGAGGTATCAACTTTTGATGGCATCGTAGTGCTTGACACGCTGACCAAGGCTGTCGTCAATATAAACTTGGAAACAAAGAAACTCCACTTCGGGCATGAATCTGAAAAAATTTTATTCCACAAGTGCCCCAGCGTCAACTTCATGAAAATAGACGATATCGAAGTTCCACCAGCAGTAAGGGACGAATTTCTCAAAATGATGTCCAACCGTATAAAGGCATTTGCAGATCCAACTGAGATGCTGCCCTTTAATACGGCAATAGTAGCCACAATTAGGACCGAGGATGAGCAGCCGATCTACTCAAAGATGTACCCTTTTCCTGTAGGGGCCACTGTTTTCGTCAATGACGAAGTGAAAGACCTTTTGAAGAACAAGATCATTCGGCCATCCAGGTCTCCGTACAACAACCCCATATGGGTTGTCGGAAAAAAAGGCACTGACAGTTCGGGTTCAAGCAAGAAACGGCTAGTCATAGACTTCCGCAAGCTTAACTCAAAGACCATACCAGACAAGTACCCGATGCCTTGTATCTCCATGATACTTTCTAATCTGGGGAAGGCAAGATACTTTACTACCCTTGACCTAAAGTCAGGGTACCACCAAATCACGCTAGCTGAACGCGATCGCGAAAAGACATCATTTTCGGTAAACGGAGGTAAATATGAATTTTGCCGGTTGCCATTCGGCCTCAGGAATGCCTCCAGCATTTTTCAACGTGCCATTGACGACGTATTGCGGGAGCATATCGGCAAGATATGTTATGTGTACGTTGATGATGTCATCGTGTTTTCAAGGAGTGAGTCGGATCATGTCAGAGACATTGACACCGTGCTCAGCAGCCTCCACGACGCAAACATGAGGGTGTCAAAGGTATCAACTGAGGGCACAAGAACAAGCCCCGATAAAGTCAAGGCCATTCAGGAGTTTAGGCAACCCTCCACCCTGTTTGCGGTAAGATCATTCTTGGGTCTTGCCAGCTACTACAGGTGCTTCATAAAGGACTTCGCTCAGATAGCAAGGCCAATTTCCAGTATTTTGAAAGGAGAAAACGGCAAAATCAGCTAGCAACGCTCGAAGTCTGTTCCTATACAGTTTGACGAGGTACAAAAGCAAGCCTTTGATAAACTTAGGAATATTTTGGCGTCGGAAGACGTTATTCTCCACTACCCAGACTTCAACCAGCCATTCGACCTAACCACTGATGCCTCAGCCAGTGGCATTGGGGCGGTGCTGTCGCAAGGCAATAGACCCATAACCATGATTTCTAGGACTCTGAAGGACAGGGAGCTCAACTACGCAACCAATGAAAGAGAACTGTTGGCAATAGTTTGGGCCCTAGATTCGCTTCGTCACTATGTAACGTGCAACGGAGTCAGTGTTATCGGCGGAGGTTCGATCTGTGCTGGCGGGCACGCTATTTATTTTCCGGCTCAGGCTCGTCGGCTTTGGGGGTGGTGATCTTGCCCACACAGATCGGTTTCCTCTCCGTTGCTCCCGATTAATAATAATATCTCAAGAAGTTAGCGTGCTGCGACAAGAACTGGATCCGGTATGCGGATGATCGAAAGGAAGAAGTAAAGGAAAGAGGAAGAAAAAAAAACGGAGAGAAGAGGAAATGACTTGGAGAGTGAGGGGGGGAAGGGAGATCGACATCCACAGATGTTGTGTGGCTCTAATGTACCCTACCCTACCAATGAGCACATCTTTGAACTGAGAAAGTTCAAGTGCTCCCTTTGGTTCTGCAGTTACGGGAACGGTGGTACTGAATCCTATCTTACTTCTACTCGGTGACCGAGTTCATTTCAAAAACAACCCACAATGTAACAATAGATATAAATTTCATTATAATGTATTTCAGTTCAGTTCAGTCAACGATCCCTACATTCTATTATTTACTTCTAACCAAAGATAACCGAAAACTAAACGGTCAAATCGTGACTAATTCAAAATTTTGTCGAAGAAAATATACATTTATATATATACGGGTTGGGCTTATGGTAATGAGACATTTAATATTAGGAATATTCAATAGGTAATGTGATATTAACTTAATAATTCGAGTAAGGTGATCAATTTAAAGATAACGTTCGGGGTTAACAATATCGAGTAATCATAATAAGCTTTTTCCTTTTTTTTTTCTTTTTTTTCAATCCTTGTAAGCCTAGTAATTATAGTAATTCAGCCAATATCTTAAATCATGGTAATCCTTTTCTTTTTCTTAGGAATCTTCTAAACGTAGTAAGCCTTATAATCGTGGTAATCCTAGTAATTCTCTAAAACACCGGATAATTCTTAATCGTAGAATTCCTTTTAATCATAGTTAACCTAATTAATCCAGTAAGATTTTGTTAATTATAATAATCCATTCATTCTTTTTCTTTAATCGCAGAATTCTTTTAAACCATATTAAGCCTAATAATCGTAGTAATCGTAGTAATCCTAGTAATTCATTAAATCATAGGAATCATTATAAATCGGGGAAAGTAAACCTATTAATCGTAGTAACCGTAGCAATCCTAGTAATTCATTAAATCATAGGAATCCTTATAAATCGGGGAAAGTAAACCTATTAATCGTAGTAACCGTAGCAATCCTAGTAATTCATTAAATCATAGGAATCATTATAATTCGGGGAAAGTAATCCTAATAATCGTAGTAACCATAATAACCGTGATCGGCTTGACATTCTCTAGTCTCAGTTTCTTATCTATTTTTTTTCTTTTAATTTCTCATTGGAATCTGTAAGGACTCTATTCGGGTCAGGCTCAACTCTACGAAGGTCATAACTACTCACACAAAGACGTTCACTTTATCTCTGGACTCACTCTTTTCAAGTTCCAGTGGCGAAAGATCGATCTCCCGACGGTGAAAGCTGTAATTTAGAAATTATTTGGAGAAGCCTGCTTATTTTGTACCATATGTCTACTTATCGCTTCGGGTCCATGACCCGCACAGATTCCTTACTTATCCTCCTTACTAAGAGCGTTCCTCAACCTTAATAATCAGAGTCTTATCCTTGGTATATCCTAAATGTCGAAGAGAGCAATTTTTCTATCGCTTGTTGATTCGGCCTCTGGCTTCTCGGGATGCGTTGATGGACCTTAAGGTACGTGAGACGAGCGTCTGGCGCGGATCGCAGCGGCGAGACACTTGGGACGAGCAGTGGCTTTGGTGCGGATCGCAGTTGCGAGACACTCTGGCCGGGCGGTAGACTTGTCGTGGATCGCAGCGGTGAGACGCTCTGGCCGGGCGGTAGACTTGTCGTGGATCGCAGCGGTGAGACGCTCTGGCCGGGCGGTGGACTTGGCGCGGATCGCAGCGGCGAGGCGCTCTGGCCGGGCGGTGGACTTTGCGAGGATCGCAACGGTGAGACACTCTGGCCGGGCGCTGACTTGGCGCGGATCGCAGCGGCGAGGCGCTCTGGCCGGGCGGTGGACTTTGCGAGGATCGCAACGGTGAGACACTCTGGCCGGGCGCTGACTTGGCGCGGATCGCAGCGGCGAGGCGCTCTGGCCGGGCGGTGGACTTTGCAAGGATCGCAACGGTGAGACACTCTGGCCGGGCGCTGAACTTGGCGCTGATCGCAGCGGCGAGGCGCTCTGGCCGGGCGGTAGACTTGTCGTGGATCGCAACGGTGGGACACCCTCTGGGGAACTGTCTGGTCCTGGAGGAATCCGTTTCTCCTTTTTCCCAACGCCGATGACACTTTATTTTCTCAGATTTTTTTTTTCCTGTGATCTCGTGAAGCGGTCAGTCAACCGTCGTGATTCAGATCTCAGCAGGAAAAGGAAGTTTCTAGCCCTCCTGTCACCTGTCACCTGTCACCTTTTCTTCACCCTTTTCATTATCTACCTTGACCTGTCAACTTTTGGTCACAGCAACCCTGCATGGACATACCCCCGCGAAATAAACCTTGCGACCCTGCATTCGCCTGTTAAGGTTCGAAATATTTATGCAGTTTCGCAACACTTTTGGTGTCGCTTCAGGCCCCCGTTACAAGGCCCCCCCACAAAATCAGGCTAGGGGATCAACCATTCCCTAGACTGATCCCGCATGAAGCGACTTTTATTGACGTATGTCCTTCGCGTGATAGTTACCTAAGAAACGTCCCTGTAAGTCCTCTAGCGCGTAATATGAATTCCCTATTTTCTTCCGCACTCTCGACTTTATAAAGGCCGGCCCAAATTTGGCATTATACCCTGTCTGAAAGCAACTCTGTTTGAAGTTACGCCGAAAAACTTCCTGTCCCTCAGAGAACGTTACCTCTTTCGCCCTCAAATTGTATCGTCGTTCGTTTCCTGCGTGCATTTTCTGATCCCGAAGGCACGCCTCCTTACGCACTATATCGAAAGAATCAGCCCGATCGATTACTACGGAACGATCCTCCAATATACCCAGCTTCCTGAGAAGTCCATACGTCGATCCGGCCGTGATCATGTTTTGACCGAAAGCCATATAATACGGGGTCGTCCCTATACTAGAGTGTATCGAAGATCTAAGCGCGCACGCTATTTTACTGAGGCATTCGTCCCAATCCTTCTGGTCAGGGCGCAAATAAGCCCGGATACCAGCAATCACTGAGCGATTCACACGCTCTGATGCGTTTGCTTGAGGAGAATGGACTGCTGTTAGAGTATGAGTCACCTCGAATTTGTTTAACAGGTTACGAAAAGTTTCGGAACGGAATTGTGATCCGTTGTCGGACACGATAGTCTCAGGCACCCCATAGGACATAAACAACTCCTCTTCTAGGTACTTGACTTCTACTTCGGTATTTATCTTCCTCACTGCCTTCAAGTATATGTATTTCGAAAAGTGATCTAAAACGATGAAGATCCAAATGTTGCCTCCACGTGACCGGGGGTAAGGTCCAAGAAAATCAATAAAAAGTCTGTCGGGTTCCGCAGCCCAATATTGGGAGACTTGATGGAAACATTATAGCCAGTGGTGCAGCAGTAAATTAAATTCCCTTTTTTATTGTTTGTTGTTTGTACTGCCCACTGCACTGCACATTGTACACACATATATACATATAAGCTCCCGCACGGCAGCAGCCTACCCAGCCGTTCTCTCGTGGTCTTTCCTTCTTTCTTTCGACTTTTCTATCACTCTATCGATCTTTCGTCTTCGCTATTGCTCTCTCCTCTGGATCTGTCGAACTCTCGCTTGCAGTAGGGCACGGGCAATTCGGCCCGCCTGCCCTCAAATCAGTCTGGATATCGTCGCGCTCGCATTAGGGCACGGGCAATTCGGCCCGCCTGCCTTTGCAGCGTCTGGACCCTTCAATCGTCGCGCTCGCATTAGGGAACGGGCAATTCGGCCCGCCTCCTCTTGCAGTTTTGGACTCTTGAACCGGCTAACTCTACATCGCTAATCTCGCTTTCGCTATCCTGTCCGCTCAACTTTCGCTATTGACAATAAAACTGTATCAAACTAAACTCTCGTGTTTAACATATCGCAAACTACGCTGCCGAAAAAGCTCGGTAGTTCAACATTTGGTGACCCCGACGTGATCTAACATAAACATTTTAATCACAAAAATCTTACAAATTCGATCGGAAACAATTTAGAGTGGCCCCACGGTTAATTTGTTCGGTTTTTCACAAGCAAAAGTAACAGTTGTTGCGTAGTCTGCCTTGCGATTATCTTAGGGTTCTTGCTGCGCTTATTGCAAGCGCTACTCTTTTCGGTCATCTTCCCGCTACGAAGTTTATTGCAAGCGTTCCTCTTTGCGGTCATCTTCCCGCTAGAAACGTTTCTACCGAAGCTGCCCATATGGACGCGCGAATCGACGCTGTGACTGCTGCTGGAAACAGGGTGGCTTATTTGAAGCGGAAAGCACCGGCATTATCGGCGAGGCTCAAGCAGATCGACGAGCTGCACGACACATTCAAAACCGTGCACAACGAGCTATTCCTCGCCTCTTCGTCTTCTGTCGCCGAGCCTTACAAAACATGGCTCAACTCCGTCCGACTAGGCGTCGGTCAGCGCGCTGCCTACTTGCAGCGACTCTACACTTCTCCATGGAAGGAAGAATTGCCCCAACTTCAACGCGCTACAGCTGCTGAACCCTGTATTCTGTTGGATGCTGTTGAAAGTCAGGCTTTCAACGGGGGGAGTATGTCGGGTTCCGCAGCCCAATATTGGGAGACTTGATGGAAACATTATAGCCAGTGGTGCAGCAGTAAATTAAATTCCCTTTTTTATTGTTTGTTGTTTGTACTGCCCACTGCACTGCACATTGTACACACATATATACATATAAGCTCCCGCACGGCAGCAGCCTACCCAGCCGTTCTCTCGTGGTCTTTCCTTCTTTCTTTCGACTTTTCTATCACTCTATCGATCTTTCGTCTTCGCTATTGCTCTCTCCTCTGGATCTGTCGAACTCTCGCTTGCAGTAGGGCACGGGCAATTCGGCCCGCCTGCCCTCAAATCAGTCTGGATATCGTCGCGCTCGCATTAGGGCACGGGCAATTCGGCCCGCCTGCCTTTGCAGCGTCTGGACCCTTCAATCGTCGCGCTCGCATTAGGGAACGGGCAATTCGGCCCGCCTCCTCTTGCAGTTTTGGACTCTTGAACCGGCTAACTCTACATCGCTAATCTCGCTTTCGCTATCCTGTCCGCTCAACTTTCGCTATTGACAATAAAACTGTATCAAACTAAACTCTCGTGTTTAACATATCGCAAACTACGCTGCCGAAAAAGCTCGGCAGTTCAACATTTGGTGACCCCGACGTGATCTAACATAAACATTTTAATCACAAAAATCTTACAAATTCGATCGGAAACAATTTAGAGTGGCCCCACGGTTAATTTGTTCGGTTTTTCACAAGCAAAAGTAACAGTTGTTGCGTAGTCTGCCTTGCGATTATCTTAGGGTTCTTGCTGCGCTTATTGCAAGCGCTACTCTTTTCGGTCATCTTCCCGCTACGAAGTTTATTGCAAGCGTTCCTCTTTGCGGTCATCTTCCCGCTAGAAACGTTTCTACCGAAGCTGCCCATATGGACGCGCGAATCGACGCTGTGACTGCTGCTGGAAACAGGGTGGCTTATTTGAAGCGGAAAGCACCGGCATTATCGGCGAGGCTCAAGCAGATCGACGAGCTGCACGACACATTCAAAACCGTGCACAACGAGCTATTCCTCGCCTCTTCGTCTTCTGTCGCCGAGCCTTACAAAACATGGCTCAACTCCGTCCGACTAGGCGTCGGTCAGCGCGCTGCCTACTTGCAGCGACTCTACACTTCTCCATGGAAGGAAGAATTGCCCCAACTTCAACGCGCTACAGCTGCTGAACCCTGTATTCTGTTGGATGCTGTTGAAAGTCAGGCTTTCAACGGGGGGAGTATGTCGGGTTCCGCAGCCCAATATTGGGAGACTTGATGGAAACATTATAGCCAGTGGTGCAGCAGTAAATTAAATTCCCTTTTTTATTGTTTGTTGTTTGTACTGCCCACTGCACTGCACATTGTACACACATATATACATATAAGCTCCCGCACGGCAGCAGCCTACCCAGCCGTTCTCTCGTGGTCTTTCCTTCTTTCTTTCGACTTTTCTATCACTCTATCGATCTTTCGTCTTCGCTATTGCTCTCTCCTCTGGATCTGTCGAACTCTCGCTTGCAGTAGGGCACGGGCAATTCGGCCCGCCTGCCCTCAAATCAGTCTGGATATCGTCGCGCTCGCATTAGGGCACGGGCAATTCGGCCCGCCTGCCTTTGCAGCGTCTGGACCCTTCAATCGTCGCGCTCGCATTAGGGAACGGGCAATTCGGCCCGCCTCCTCTTGCAGTTTTGGACTCTTGAACCGGCTAACTCTACATCGCTAATCTCGCTTTCGCTATCCTGTCCGCTCAACTTTCGCTATTGACAATAAAACTGTATCAAACTAAACTCTCGTGTTTAACATATCGCAAACTACGCTGCCGAAAAAGCTCGGCAGTTCAACAAAGTCTTTGAAAAAACCGAAGAGTTTCAGGCGCCTTTCCCATGGCTGGCCTCAACACACAATTTGGAGCCTTGGTGGCCTTACATACTTCACAGGCGTTAATATAAGCTTTTACATCTGCTACTAGTCCAGGCCAGTAATAATGCCTTCTTATCCGTTCGACTGTCTTGTGCATTCCTCCGTGGGAAGAAACCGGATTATCGTGAGCACGCAACAACACGTTTGGAACCATGGTTTTAGGAATCCATAGTTTCCAAGAAAATTCGTCGTTTAATCGATCTTTAGCCAAATGATCGGCTCGACGGTACACGTAACCTTCTTTAGCCCGTAAACCCGGCAACTTTTCCTGATTTGCTTTTACGCGCTCGAACAGCTCTAAGTAATCCTTGGATTGGAATTGATTGGATTTAAGATCCACCAATGGACCTTCTGGCAGCTCCACAGTTTCTATCGTCTCCTCGTTCACTCTCGACAAGGCATCAGGCACCACATTTCGTGATCCTTTGCGGTGTTCAATTTTAAACCGGTATCGCTGTAACGATAGAGCCCATCGAGCTAGTCGAGAACTGAGATCGTTATTGGACATTAGCCATTTCAGCGAAGCGTGATCGGTTATAATCGTGAAATCATGTCCTTCGACATAGGCTCGGAAATTCTTTAAGCAAACAATAGCCGCTAAACACTCTTGTTCGGTCACAGTGTAATTACGTTGGGCCTTATTCAACTTCTTTGACACGAACGCAATTGGACATTCGTCTCCCTCGTCAGACAGTTGCACTAAAACTCCACCCACCCCAGTCTTACTGTCATCACAGTGGATGTAAAACCGTCGCAAAAAATCGGGGCTTCGTAATACTGGCGCTTCACAGAGACAACGTTTCAGGTTACTGAACGCGCTTCTCGCGTCTTCAGACAGTGCAAACTTTCGCTTTGTGGACATGACGTCCGTCAACGGCGACGAGAGCGAAGCAAAATTCGGCACGAATTTTCTGTACCAATTACAGAGACCCATAAAGCTTCTCAATCCTCTGAAATTTTTTGGTTCCGGGAACTCCTTGATCGCCTTGATCTTTTCGGGGTCCGTCCGGATTCCTCCATCCCCCACTATGTGACCCAGATAACGCACTCGTCGCATGCAGAAGTGACTTTTGCCAATATTGATCGTCAAACCTGCCTGTTTCAGATGCTTAGCAATTTCTAGTAAAACCTTAAGATGAGTCTCGAAACTCGCCGAAACCACCAGTAAATCATCTAAGTATATAAATACTTCGTTCCTAAGGTGCGCTGGGACTACTTTATCCATTAAGCGCGACATCGTGCTAGTGGCATTACATAAACCGAATGGCATCACCTTATACTGATAAAGCGGCCGACCCGGGACAGTGAACGCCGTTTTCTCTCGCGACTTCTCTTCTAAAGGCACTTGCCAGTAAGCGTCCTTTAAATCTAAGCTACTTATGAATTCTGCTTTGGGCAGACGACTCAGGGTAAGCATCTTTCTCCGTAAATCCATTCACCTTACGGCAGTCCAGACAGATACGGACTTTTCCAGGCTTAGTAACCATTACGATTGGAGACGACCACGGACTTTCGGACTCTTCTATGACCCCTAATCGCAACATGCGATCGATCTCGGAATACATGGCTTTTTCCACAGCTGGGGAAACCGGAAAATGCCTCTGTTTGACTGGTTTGGCGTTACCAGTGTCGATGACGTGGGTAACAAGATTAGTTCTCCCCAGACCATCCAGTGCGAACGAAGGGAAGCAACCGATGACCTTGTGCAACCTATCTCTTTGCGTTTGAGTCAGCACATGCTGCTCTACTCCTTCTTTGGCTAATGCCTTTTCTATTTCAGAGACCCGCAATCGGCTTGGAAGCAGATCGTATGCGTTCCAAAAGTCGATTCCGAGATACAGATCATTTTTGAGTGAAGGAATTATATATATTTCCAAGACTCTTTTCTCGTTCCCGTATTCGACCTCTGTTTTCATTCGGCCCACTATCGTCTGTGCTTTCCCATCAGCGGTGTTAGCGTTTTTTTTGATTCGCTTAAAAGCCGCGTCTCCGCGCCAAGTTCCCTCCTGCACAACTAATGGACGCTCCCGAGTCTAACAATCCGTAGATCGTACGACCGAGCAATCGAATCTGCAAAAACGGAAGAGGATCTTTAGTCACTGCTGAGAGTGAACTCAAATACTTCAGACTTGATCTACAACTCCTCACTCTTTTCCAAAATTCAAGCATACGGTTTTTCCCGCGTGGTGGTGAAACTCCTACGGTTTTTTTATCGTCTAGTCTGGTAATTTGTTCGTCAGAGAATGGAGGACAATCCACTTTTGAATTGGGGTTGTCTATTAGGGACTGTTTGTAGGGGGCGGATCACCAGGTATTCACAACGCTTTTCTTTCTTTCGCTTAACTATATTTTCGGTAATGTAGGTATAGTAGGTAATAACAAAACTTATGTATTCGAATTCGTATGTATGTAGGTAGGCCGAGAAAGACGGCGAACGAGCGTAACGGGGGTGGGAGCGTAACTGAAACTCCCGCTCAAGCCCGAGTGCCGGGCGGCTCTCCTGAGTGCCGTGTGCAAGAGCGTGCGAGAGCGAGTCGGGTGCGGAGCGCTCTCCAGAGCGCTCTCCACAGTGCGCTGCAGAAGTTTGCGACTGCCCTGAACATCCTCCCCCCCCTTGCAGGATTGCAAAGTATATTTGAGGGTTTTTACAATAGAAGAGAGTCTACGGATAGCGACGGTGTCCCTGTATGCTGGGATGCTGAAACCAAGGGCGACGCTGCTGCAATTCCACCGAAAGGCTGGCTGTCGGGGCGCCGAGGGCGGCGTTCAGCTCGGGACGCAGGAGATGGCGACGAAGATGCTGAGGCTGAGCGGGCTGCACGACGAGACGCGGGTATGTGAAGTAGCGTGTGGTGATTCTTACCACACTCCCTGCACAGCCTGCCACTGCGACAATCACCGCCGGAATGCTGATGAGCCAGGCAGTTCGTGCAATACTGGTTTATAAGTACGGCTTGGAGCCTCTTCACAGGGCTCAACCGTAGGAAGTGGCGGCAGGTCCGTAGCGGATGCACTCCTGGGCAGACTCGGCATCGGTAGGAGTTCAGACCGCAAGCGCGTCGGCTCTCAATGGTACGGTCGGCGCGGGACGGTGGGCCCAAGGCTGGATGCGGAAATCTAGGATGAGATGAAGGTGTCGACGAAGCATTAGTATGAAAGTTGTAATCGGTTAAAGGCCCACCTTGGGCATTGAACATTGTGACGTGGTCACATTGAACCAAGTTTAAGTTTGGGCTTGCACTGGACACGGAGTTCTGATCGCCAAAACGGTGATTATTACGGATATCCTTCCGTCGGTCAACCGTAGGAGACCGTCCTAGCGATTCTGCGGAGAAGGCCGGAAGCGGATTGCTTTTGTAGACTCGAGAGCCCGCGTCTCTTACCCTTTGGATAGGTACTCTAGACACCTGACTCGAAAAGGATGCAATTTGTGGGGCTCTCTGAACGGCCGTATTACACACTGGCCCAGAGAGCACCCAACCGAAAACTGTTTCTTGCCCGAGGAGAGAGCCACATATGTTCGTCTGTAAGCCGCTTAACAGTACGGATGGTAGGATGTCAGCTCCAATCAGGACATCGATTGGTGAGCTCTCAAAAAAGGTAGGATCCGCCAACGGAAGGCTAGGCAAGTCTCTCAGCAAATTTTGAGAGAACGGATGCGAGGGAATATTCGCTGCCACCTCCGGAATAACGTAAGCTGTAACGTTTAATTGTAAACCCGACATAGTCGGAGAGCGGATGGAAAAATTGCAGAGCTTCTTCGACTGAGCGGATACAGTATGATTAATGCCGGAGACCTGTGCCTGGATAGGTTGGAACGGCAGTTTGATCATGCTGACTAGACGTTCCGTAATGAACGTGGCCTCGGAGCCAGAGTCGATCAAAGCGCGGGCACGAAAATTGGTCCCCAGATGGCAAATATTAATCATAGCCGTGCTCAGGAGGACCGCACTTGTACCGGAAGCGAAATAAGACTGAACGTTGGACAAGGATGCGGAAGAACTCGGGTGTTGTACGGATGTGGAAGTCGGCTCGCTGGAACTTGGATAGCCACGGTGCAGCAGCGTGTGGTGCCGTTCCCCACAAGTGACGCAGTTGTGGGCGCTTTGGCATTCTCGGATCTGATGTCCTCGTGCGAAGCAGTTCAGGCATAGCTGTTTATGTTTAATGTAGCTGGAACGAGCATCAACGGTCATGTTGAGGAAGCGAGGACAATCACGGATTGGATGATTCTCTGAGGAGCAGAGATCACATGTCCTCCTCTGCGGATTCACTGTTGTCTCGAACGAGTGAACCCTCCTAGGAACAGGACTCCCTTGGGACCGGAACGGGTTGTTTTTAGAAGGTGGCGGATTCGGATCGCCTTTGGAACTATGCGGATTGGAAGGGTGGCTCTCGATCGCCTCTAGCGTCAGATACCGCTGACTGAGGAAGGAGTCCATCTCCTTCCATGACGGCATTTCCTTCTTGTCCGTTATGGACTCTTCCCACAACGCGCGGGTTAATCTCGGCAATCTGAAAGCGCAAATGGTCACGAGCAAGCTATCCCAATTCTCAGTGGAGACCTGGGAGTGGGCGAGTGCGGTTAGAACCCCCTGGATCGTACTTTGAAGTTCTTTCAGAGCACGACTTGAATCGGACCCGATGTGAGGCAAAGAGAGGAGAAGGTGAATCTGGTTGGTCACCAGGAGCCGTCGGTTCTCATATCGGTCACGAAGGGCATCCCATGCCGCCTCGAAGCCGTCGTTGGTCAGCGGGGATTTCTCAACGATGGCCTTCGGATCGCCACTGGTCTTAGTGGCGAGGTAGTACAGTTTTTCTACGGGTGAGAGTCTAGGATTACGAATATAAATGGCTGTGAAGAGGTCCCGAAAAGTGGGCCAGCGAACGTAATCCCCCGTGAACACTTCGATGTCACAGGGTGGCAGTCGACAGCCGCCATTGGAGTCCGGCTGTGCAGGAAGACGGACTACTGGGCTGGCCGATTGGACCGTAAGGTCTTCTAGGCCCCGTTCATAATCGTCATAGCACGTGTCGTACATGGCTTGGATCTCTAGTTGGGTGTCAGGATCCTCGTCCACCGACGCAATTGAACAGGCCTCGAATTCAGCATCCACCTTTGCCCACATGCTCTGTAAGCGGTCTCTACGGACCTGAGCGATAGCGGGGGATGGCGTGCTGGTACCGGAAGCGGTAAAGCGGTCTTTCAAACTGGTCAGCCTGCGATGGCTGCTACAAATTTCGCACGTGCGGAGAGGAATGCTGTTTGGGCCATTGGAGAAGTGCGTCGAGAGCTGATGGGACTGGTAGGTGGAAGAGCTGGCACCTTTAACGTGACTGGCGAAGGGAACAGGACCGATTTGCCCTTTGCCGCGGAACTCGTACTCGGTTTAGGCGTACCGGGTAACCTTATCGGTTTAGTCACTGAGGTAGGTGTTCCTGGGGCGGAACTACTGCGTGGTGTCCTACTACCGGGAGCGGGCAAAAGTTTTTTGCTGTCCTCGTCACCAGTGGGCATGTTCTGACCTCCCTCGCTGAGAACAACGAAACGGAAGCGGAAGCCTCGGGCGGATGGACACGGAAAATGGACCCAACAATCCTTTTGGTATGGACTTGTTGGCAAATCGGAGGCGCTTGGGTATACTAAGGCGATCGGGCCTTAATATTGGGAGTCGGTGGCAAGTGACACCCAAAAACAATATACCCGCCGAAAGTAGGGTAGCGCGTCACCGGACAAGCCACCACCGAAAACGATACACCCTCAAAATACAGGGTAGCGAGTCGCTTGGCGCTCCGTTATGCGCAAGAGCGGCGCCGGTAATCTGCTCTCCCAACAAAAAACAACGCGCGCAACGGTGGAGAGGCGAACGCGAAAATGAGCAAAAGCAGGCACCGCTATTGCTGCTTGTATGTATGTATGTCGGTGCGGGGAGGTATGGATATATAGACGCAAGAATATGCAGCTAATATATACAAATGTATGTATGAGGGTATGGAAAAAGTAAGTGTAGATTCGGATAAATGGTTTATATACATATGTTGGGCTGCGTATGTCGATGGGTAAAATATGTATGTATGTTCGGATGTGCAAGAATATGCAGTTTTACGGATGTGCAAAAATATGCAGTTTTACGGATGTGCAAGAATATGCCGTTTTATGTGTATATAGTTCGGATATATATATATATACATATATATATATGATGCGCAAGGATATGCGGTTGGGATATATGTATGTACGTGCAAGAATATGCAGTTGTGATGTATACGGATGTAGGTGCGCTTAAGTGCGGATTAGTACATTCATATATATATGCAGACGCAAGAATATGCAGTCAAATATGTACGGATGTAGCGTAATTAGGAGGAGCGGAAGATCGGAGAACGGACAGAATAGCCGCTTGGCATTGGACGGAAAAACCAAGATCGTACTTATCTTAATAGAGCGATCCGCCTATGCTTGCTGGGGTGCGCTTCTCCTTGCTGGGGAAGATCCGGCTCGAAGGACCAATGTTTGTAGGGGGCGGATCACCAGGTATTCACAACGCTTTTCTTTCTTTCGCTTAACTATATTTTCGGTAATGTAGGTATAGTAGGTAATAACAAAACTTATGTATTCGAATTCGTATGTATGTAGGTAGGCCGAGAAAGACGGCGAACGAGCGTAACGGGGGTGGGAGCGTAACTGAAACTCCCGCTCAAGCCCGAGTGCCGGGCGGCTCTCCTGAGTGCCGTGTGCAAGAGCGTGCGAGAGCGAGTCGGGTGCGGAGCGCTCTCCAGAGCGCTCTCCACAGTGCGCTGCAGAAGTTTGCGACTGCCCTGAACAGGGACGTTAACATCAGCGAATCCGAACTTATTCGGTGTTGGTGCCTTGATGGCGAAGCACACACGAGGTTTTCGGTCTGAACGGCGACCTCGGTGTGCTGGCTTTCGAGTTTTTTGAACACGCTTCACAACTGGGCTTGTACGTGTTTGAGGCTCCACAGCCATAACAAAAGACTCGGCGTTCTGACACACAATCTTGGTACCGGTGACCTGCCTTTCGGCAATTCCAGCAAATCAAGGACAAGGCGTCTACCTCTAGCTCTATTTCGGATTCAGGTTCTTCCCGTGTCTCCGTATTGAGCTTTAATTCCGATACCTTTCGGCGATACGGAACCGACTTGGCATATCCCGACGTACCTTGCACATCTTCTAGAAACGCTTCGCGTCTTCTGCACACCTCTCTGAGCTCCTGCACTGTTCCCACTTCCACATTAAGCAGTTCATGCCGTATTTCTGGCAGTAAGTTGTTCTTTAATACCCTAACGAGCTTACGCGTAGGCCACTGTACCTCCAATTGATCCGTCAGATTCGTTATTGAATCATAAAACGTGTCGAAAGTCTCATGGGCCTTTTGCTTGCGATTCCTGATCAACTCCTCGATGTCTACATCGTCCTTTTCTGTGCGGAATTGTAACCGCAAGGCCTCGCATAACCTATCCCAGCGTACTACTCCAACGGACTTATGATGCCGCCAATAAAACTCATTCGCCTTATCCTCAAATAGCACGCTCGCGTTCCTACACAGTACTGAGAAGTCCCCTTTTAAAGTTTGGTGAGTCAGGGCCTCCACTCGATAAATAAAATTGTCGACTGACACCCCTACACCCGAGAACTTGATTTTCCATCCGTTAAGAATATGCACTACCTTGTCCGGCCTCAGTGATAGCTCCAGCGTACCACTTTGTAGTGGCGACGGATTACCCCTTTCAGGGCCTGCCTGTCCGGGACTTAGACGAGATCTTGCTTCTGTCCTTCCAGTCCGTAGTGGTCCTCCCGTTTGGGTAGGAGATAGGCTTGCTTCTGTCGCAGCGATGGAAGGACTGGGCGTCACCACCAGTCGTTGAACCGAGTCGGCTACCGACCCTTGGATCAGGTCGGAGATTTTTCTAGTCAAAGTATTGAGCAATCTGCGCTCCATCGCCGCCAGGTCTACGTTTTTAGACGAGCTGGCTACCTCTTCCTCTTTAGCCCTGTCCTTAGACTGAGAGCGTGTATTTTTCGCTACTCCCTTAGGGACCGCGCCACTAATCGGCCGGCATTTGCTGTTACATTCAGGACAGGAATCGCTAGTCTTGAAATGGTTGGTCATACAAACAATGTGAAACTCATGTCCACACCCAGTTCGGTAGACCTCATTGCTAAACTGAATTGCCTCGTGGCACAACAAGCACTCCACCCTAACACCACTTCCTGCCTGAGCAGCTTCTCTTTCTGGAGAATGATCCACTCCCATTTCCGAGCAATTTGCTGCCAACTTATTCCTTAGAACAAATTCCCAATACGCTATCGCTTTCTATTCAAAACCAACAGATAACGAAAAAAAAATCCCAAAAAAAGCCAAAATGTATCAGATATATCAGAACTTATGTGATCTCAGTCGGATTCAATGCCTTTCGTTTCCCTTCACTGCAGAATACCTTTCATTAGTCGATCTCTCCCTTCCAGTACAGTTATATGTTTCAAGCGAACCGTGACTTCTGGGGTCAATCCGATTCCTTCAGATTTCTTCGCCAGGCGAAACCTTCCACTTGAGGGAACATGTTTATACGCACCACAATCGACGCGGACAGACAACTAATTATTCCTGGTTTATCCGTTTTCCAGCTACCGACGGTACGCACTAATGTTTCCCTAAGATACCCAAATCAAACGAGTTTCTCTGCAACCGTGGTTAGAGGATCACTTGTAGGCTGATACTCCACTTTCCAAAGCGGTTGCTACAGAACCACCTCAGGTCTGGGCGTTAGAATCAGTGAGCGATGCCGTATTTCTTGCAGGGTCAGGTGGTCAACTATGGTCGAGCGCGCTCTGCGTTCCACTGCTTGAATCTACTTGCTTCGCTTAAAGGAAAAAATTTCTTTCTATCATCAAAGACCGCGGTTAGCAGGAAATATATATCGTGTATTCACTCTAGCTATAATCCAGCAGCTCTTAAGCTTATAGATCAAATTATTTCTTCCTTTGAAGAAAGGGAAAAGAAAGCGGAAAGTATAGAAAAGAAAAAAAAATTTCGATAATCCATGAGTCCCATTGAATATTAGAACCTACTCAATCGGGCCCCACGTTGGGCGCCACTTTTAATATTATTAATAATCATAACTGTAACGTGCAACGGAGTCAGTGTTATCGGCGGAGGTTCGATCTGTGCTGGCGGGCACGCTATTTATTTTCCGGCTCAGGCTCGTCGGCTTTGGGGGTGGTGATCTTGCCCACACAGATCGGTTTCCTCTCCGTTGCTCCCGATTAATAATAATATCTCAAGAAGTTAGCGTGCTGCGACAAGAACTGGATCCGGTATGCGGATGATCGAAAGGAAGAAGTAAAGGAAAGAGGAAGAAAAAAAAACGGAGAGAAGAGGAAATGACTTGGAGAGTGAGGGGGGGGAAGGGAGATCGACATCCACAGATGTTGTGTGGCTTTAATGTACCCTACCCTACCAATGAGCACATCTTTGAACTGAGAAAGTTCAAGTGCTCCCTTTGGTTCTGCAGTTACGGGAACGGTGGTACTGAATCCTATCTTACTTCTACTCGGTGACCGAGTTCATTTCAAAAACAACCCACAATGTAACAATAGATATAAATTTCATTATAATGTATTTCAGTTCAGTTCAGTCAACGATCCCTACATTCTATTATTTACTTCTAACCAAAGATAACCGAAAACTAAACGGTCAAATCGTGACTAATTCAAAATTTTGTCGAAGAAAATATACATTTATATATATACGGGTTGGGCTTATGGTAATGAGACATTTAATATTAGGAATATTCAATAGGTAATGTGATATTAACTTAATAATTCGAGTAAGGTGATCAATTTAAAGATAACGTTCGGGGTTAACAATATCGAGTAATCATAATAAGCTTTTTCCTTTTTTTTTTCTTTTTTTTCAATCCTTGTAAGCCTAGTAATTATAGTAATTCAGCCAATATCTTAAATCATGGTAATCCTTTTCTTTTTCTTAGGAATCTTCTAAACGTAGTAAGCCTTATAATCGTGGTAATCCTAGTAATTCTCTAAAACACCGGATAATTCTTAATCGTAGAATTCCTTTTAATCATAGTTAACCTAATTAATCCAGTAAGATTTTGTTAATTATAATAATCCATTCATTCTTTTTCTTTAATCGCAGAATTCTTTTAAACCATATTAAGCCTAATAATCGTAGTAATCGTAGTAATCCTAGTAATTCATTAAATCATAGGAATCATTATAAATCGGGGAAAGTAAACCTATTAATCGTAGTAACCGTAGCAATCCTAGTAATTCATTAAATCATAGGAATCCTTATAAATCGGGGAAAGTAAACCTATTAATCGTAGTAACCGTAGCAATCCTAGTAATTCATTAAATCATAGGAATCATTATAATTCGGGGAAAGTAATCCTAATAATCGTAGTAACCATAATAACCGTGATCGGCTTGACATTCTCTAGTCTCAGTTTCTTATCTATTTTTTTTCTTTTAATTTCTCATTGGAATCTGTAAGGACTCTATTCGGGTCAGGCTCAACTCTACGAAGGTCATAACTACTCACACAAAGACGTTCACTTTATCTCTGGACTCACTCTTTTCAAGTTCCAGTGGCGAAAGATCGATCTCCCGACGGTGAAAGCTGTAATTTAGAAATTATTTGGAGAAGCCTGCTTATTTTGTACCATATGTCTACTTATCGCTTCGGGTCCATGACCCGCACAGATTCCTTACTTATCCTCCTTACTAAGAGCGTTCCTCAACCTTAATAATCAGAGTCTTATCCTTGGTATATCCTAAATGTCGAAGAGAGCGATTTTTCTATCGCTTGTTGATTCGGCCTCTGGCTTCTCGGGATGCGTTGATGGACCTTAAGGTACGTGAGACGAGCGTCTGGCGCGGATCGCAGCGGCGAGACACTTGGGACGAGCAGTGGCTTTGGTGCGGATCGCAGTTGCGAGACACTCTGGCCGGGCGGTAGACTTGTCGTGGATCGCAGCGGTGAGACGCTCTGGCCGGGCGGTAGACTTGTCGTGGATCGCAGCGGTGAGACGCTCTGGCCGGGCGGTGGACTTGGCGCGGATCGCAGCGGCGAGGCGCTCTGGCCGGGCGGTGGACTTTGCGAGGATCGCAACGGTGAGACACTCTGGCCGGGCGCTGACTTGGCGCGGATCGCAGCGGCGAGGCGCTCTGGCCGGGCGGTGGACTTTGCGAGGATCGCAACGGTGAGACACTCTGGCCGGGCGCTGACTTGGCGCGGATCGCAGCGGCGAGGCGCTCTGGCCGGGCGGTGGACTTTGCAAGGATCGCAACGGTGAGACACTCTGGCCGGGCGCTGACTTGGCGCTGATCGCAGCGGCGAGGCGCTCTGGCCGGGCGGTAGACTTGTCGTGGATCGCAACGGTGGGACACCCTCTGGGGAACTGTCTGGTCCTGGAGGAATCCGTTTCTCCTTTTTCCCAACGCCGATGACACTTTATTTTCTCAGATTTTTTTTTTCTTGTGATCTCGTGATGCGGTCAGTCAACCGTCGTGATTCAGATCTCAGCAGGAAAAGCAAGTTTCTAGCCCTCCTGTCACCTGTCACCTTTTCTTCACCCTTTTCATTATCTACCTTGACCTGTCAACTTTTGGTCACAGCAACCCTGCATGGACATACCCCCGCGAAATAAACCTTGCGACCCTGCATTCGCCTGTTAAGGTTCGAAATATTTATGCAGTTTCGCAACACTTTTGGTGTCGCTTCAGGCCCCCGTTACAACTACACTTGGCCCTCGCTTAACACGGACTCTTTTAGCACGAACTCGGTCTTACACGGTTACAAATTTGCTCCCATCCCCCTTTTAACACGCTAAAAACCTCGTTCTTACACTTATAGCCTATTCACACTGAGCACCGTTTACCGTTTACCGTCTATTTCCTAGACGGTGCGTAATAGCCTATTCACACTGAGCACCGTTTACCGTTTACCGTCTATTTCCTAGACGGTGCGTAAGGTTTTGCCGTCCCGAAATTTCCCAGTTTGTTCCACCGTCTATTTTAAATGTTCCTAAACCGCACGTTTCTATGCGATATTTAGCCGATGGTTATCGAATGCGACTCTGAAAAATTGGTATTCACAACGGAAAAAAAAAAATTCACTGCGAATATGTAAACAATGACCGACAAAAAAACCAAAAAAAAATCACAAATGGAAGGAGCAGGTGGTAAGTTTAACCAAATATATATTTTTAATTTAATAATTTTATTGTTAATACTTGAACACAATGCAGGAAATAAGAGACGAGCAGGCGGCAGCAGGCTGCAGTGGACCGGAGAAATGGAGGCAATGCTGATAGACATTTGGCAAGAGAGTATTGACGATTTGCGGGGAGTTCGCAAGAACTCTCATGTTTATATGGAGATGGCAGATTCGTTGAAGGAGGCTGGGGTCGATGTTGGATGGGTTGATATACGGTGCAAATTGGAGAACATGACCAGAAAATACAAGTAAATATTCTTGAATTTGAAATTGAAATTCACTTAATTTGTATACCTTGTAGAATAGAGAAGGAGAAAGTAGGGCCAAGTGGAGGTGCTCCGTCTGGATGGAAGCATTATGATAAGTTGAACTCCTTCTTGGGAGCCTTCCGTGTAAACAATATGGAGCAAAACACGGTGGACAACGGCAGTAAGTTAAAAAATAGATGTTCTTAACAATATATTAATAATAGGCGTTAATTAACAGATGCAGATCAATTCTTTTCGGAGGGAGCCCTTATCGAGGTCGACCTGGACGGTTCCTGCAGCTCGAGTACATTCTCTGCCAGCAATGGTCCCCCGCCGAAGCGCACCAAGGTTGATGGCTTGAACGTGCTTGCTGATGTAGCCAAAGAAAGATTAGAAGAACAAAAAGATTTCCACAAGAAGCAGATCGAAATGGCTGAGCTGCTGGCCGCAAAGCGGCCCCTCCAGCGCAAGCGCGGCTCCTCCAACGAAAGCGTGGCCCCTCCAGCGCAAGCACGGCCCCTCCAACGAAAGCGCTGCCCCTCCAACGCAAGCGCGGCCACTACATCGCAGGCGCGGCTTCGTTTGCCGGCAGAGAGCAGCCCATTTGGCAGCCTCCAGTGCAGTCATCGCACCTGATCTCCATGGAGGACATGTGCGAGGAGTGATTTTCCTGCGAGTAGGAAAACGTAGACGTATCTCCAAAGAAAAAAGCTGTTCGACCTAACCTACGAGTCCACATGGTTGCTGAAAAATTTTCTGTTGGTGCACCAGTCGGCCAGAATATCACCAAGAGAAAGTGGCAAAGTGAAAATCCCAAGTGCCCCTTGTTCATTTAAACCAGCTGTGCGCTTGTTAGGGCATTGACCCCTGGCTCGAGAAGTTTTTTTTAGCTTCGCTGATGGAATCAGCTGCGCTGAGCTTTTGCATTTCCATAAATTCTATTATCTAATTTAATTAGAGATGTAATAAATGAAAATACACTTGGCCCTCGCTTAACACGGACTCTTTTAGCACGAACTCGGTCTTACACGGTTACAAATTTGCTCCCATCCCCCTTTTAACACGCTAAAAACCTCGTTCTTACACTAATGCAAAATATCGATATATATATTTTTTTTGCTGTCGATTAACGCTATAGTGCCTTTGTGCTTGCGTCATACGCATGGGGTGCTTGTCGAAAAAGGGGAATCCCACATTTGATATGTCAGATGTAAGCGTGTTTTAGTAGGTGCAAAAATCTTGAGCTTTGCAGACGCGTAAATAAAAAGTCAAAGATTTTGTGGTAAGTAAAAAGGTGGTACAGCTTGATTAAATTAAAAAGTGAATATGTACATAATTAAAATAAATAAATTTTAGCTTTTACAATGGCAGAAAAAAAGAACAGAGCTACTTTAAAACGAAAAGTCATTTCTATAGAATCAAAAATACAAATTCTAAACCGGTTAGACAATGGGCAAACTGCCACGGAAATTGCAAGAAGCCTTGATTTAAATGAGGCAACAGTTCGCACTATCAAAAAGAATGAAACTGAAATACGACGTGCAGGAAGCATTGGGTCATCCATATCTACAAAATTTACCAGTAGAGCACGTGCACCAATTTTGGAAAAAATGGAAAGAGCACTTAGCATTTGGATTGACGATAGCTACGAAAAAAAGATCCCTTTAAGCCAGCGGATCATTCAGGAAAAGGCACTCAGGATTTATGGACTGCTCGAGCAAAATGGAGAGCCCTCTTCCAGCATAGATTTCGTTGCCAGTAATGGATGGTTCGAGAAATTTAAGAAAAGGTTCTCCATTCATAGCCTCAAATTTAAGGGCGAAGCGGCATCGGCCGATGATGGAGCTGCTACCACATACCCAGAAGAGATTCAGGGGTTCATTAAAGAAGAGGAATTCCTGCCCGACCAAGTTTTCAATGCGGATGAAACTGGACTTTGCTGGAAAAAAATGCCAAATCGAACTTTTTTATCAAAGAATGAAAAAGTAGCTCCCGGCTTTAAGGCACAAAAAGATCGTTTTACACTTTTGCTGTGTAGTAATGCATCGGGCGACTTTCAAGCAAAACCAATGCTTGTTTATAAGTCTTTCAATCCCCGTGCGTTTAAAGGAATAGACAAGAGCAAATTACCCGTTTACTGGAAAGCAAATTCCAAAGCTTGGGTAACTGCAGAATTATTTAAAGACTGGTTCTTGAATTGCTTTGTACCTGAGGTTGAAAAATATTTAAAAAAAAAGAATTTACACTTTAAAGCACTATTATTATTGGACAATGCCCCAGGACATCCAAAAGATTTAACCCATCCGAATGTCAAAATAAAATTTCTTCCACCTAATACAACATCGCTTCTGCAGCCAATGGATCAGGGTATAATTTACACTTTCAAGACATATTACATCAGACGCTCTATACGCTGGATTTTGGATACAACTGAAACTGACTCCATCGATGTAACCAGTGCTTGGAAGAAATTTTCTATTAAAGATAGCCTTGAGTTGGTAAACTTATCTTTAAAAGAGATTAAGGTGTCAACATTAAATAGATGCTGGAGGAAATTATGGCCAGAGGTTGTTAAAAGCCATGAAATAGAAGTGCCAAAACGTGGATTCCAGGATATATTGGACCTTGCTCACTTGATTGAAGGCGAAGGTTTCGACGACATGGCAAATGATGATTTGCAAGAGTTGTTTGAAGATGAAGGAATTAATGACGAATCATTGCTTGAGATTGCTGTGAATGAAGCAAACAATTCGAAATCAGATGACAGCAGCTCTGAAGAAACCGACCCGATTAGTTTAACGATAGAAAAGCTCCAAGAAGGATTCGCATATGCTAGCAGCTTGGAATCGTGCTTCTTAAATTCAGATCCGGTCATCGAACGACGACTTAAGTTTAAGAGAGAGTTGGAAAAAATACTTTTGCCTTATAAGGAGTGCTATAAAGAAGCTTTAAAAGCCACCAAACAATCGAAAATGACTGATTTTTTTGATAAGGAGCCACCAAAAAAGAAAACATGTTGAAACAAACTGGCTTAAACTATAAATGCCACCAAATGCATTTCAAATTTGATATGAATTGAAACATATGATCTCCTTACTTTTTAACATTTTTAAGTTTCTATAAAGTTTAACATGTTAATTAATTATATGAAGCACCTTTTTTTTATTTAATACCCACTTTTAATTTGGAAATAAATAAAAACAGACCAAACTTGAATAATAAAAAAATTTTTTTCCGCCAATTTTGAATTTTGAGAACGTAACCCCTTATTTTGTACTGAATCCATGTTTCGCTTAACACGATTTCGCTTAACACGAGGATTTCTAGGAACGTAACCCCCGTGTTAAGCGAGGGCCAAGTGTATCTATATGGAAAGAGTGACATTAACATCTACACAGACCTTCAGCCATTGATATTCGCAGTCTCGGATAGAAATCCCAATTCCAAAATAAAACGTTGGAAAGCGAGAATTGATGAGTGTGGGGCGAGAGTCTTATACAAACCAGGCAGGGACAACCATGTAGCGGATGCACTGTCGAGGCAAGATATTAATGCCTTAGAGAGCCAGAGTCGATCCGACGCAGCTATAATTCACAGTGAAGCCTCGCTTACTTATGTAATTGAGGCCACAGACAAACCAGTGAACTGCTTCAGGAATCAAATAATTCTGGAAGAGGCAGACACCCCCTCGAAGCAGCTTCACATTCTCTTCGCTGAAAAAACCCGTCACAAAATTGATTTCGTCAGTCGGGACACACTTCTTGCGTCCATCAAAGAGGTGGTAAAGCCTGGGGTCGTTAACGCCATCTATTGCACTCTACCGATTTTGGCGTCCGTGCAGAATGACCTTGTGAAGGCTTTTCCGGACACAAAGTTTCGGTATTGTAAGACCCTAGTGACAGACATTACAAACGATGGGGAACGAAGGGAGCTAGTAACCACCGAGCACAATCGGGCGCACAGGGCAGCCCAGGAGAATGTAAAGCAGGTGCTGCGCGATTACTACTTTCCAAAAATGGAAAGAATCGCATCAGAAGTGGTATCTAACTGCAGGATATGCCAAAAAGCTAAGTATGACAGACACCCTAGAAGGCAAGAATTAGGGGTGACGCCGATACCGGCAAGAGTAGGCGAGTTGATTAATATCGACATTTTTTCCACCGCAGGAAAACACTTCCTAACCGCGATTGACAAATTTTCAAAATTTGCAATTATGCAACAAGTCGCTTCGCGCACAATAACTGACGTTAAAATACCAATTTTGCAACTGGTGAACATCTTCCCAGCCATAAAGACCATTTATTGTGACAATGAGCCAGCCTTCAATTCTGAGACCATTCGGTCCTTATTGAAGAACCAATTCAACGTCGATGTAGCAAATGCCCCACCGTTGCACAGCACATCAAACGGACAAGTAGAGCGCTTCCACAGCACCTTGTTAGAAATTGCCAGGTGTTTGAAGTTGCAGCGCCAGGTTGACGATACGGTCGAGCTAGTCATTCTAGCGACCATCGAATACAACCGTACCATCCCCTCCGTCACAAACAAGACGCCCAAGGATGTGGTCCACGCAAATTACGACCTTGGGGAGGAGATAATGTTGAAACTGGTAAAGGCCCAGCAGGAGCAACTTGATAGAAACAACCCAAACAGACGAAATAGGACCTTCGATGTGGGAGAACAAGTCCTAGTAAAAGCTAACAGGAGGTTAGGAAACAAGCTAACTCCCCTCTGCACGGAGCAAAGGGTAGAAACAGATCTAGGGACCATCGTTCTTATTAAAGGGAGGGTGGTCCACAAAGACAATTTGAGATAGATAAGCAAAAAACAAAAGGGTTTTGTAGCGTTAAGTTCAGGTCCTCAAAGACAATTAATAGTAAAAGTAAGAACAACCGTACGACATAATTAATAAGTGCTGTGCCTCTCGTTTCTTATAGGTCTCCCGTTCGATATCTCTACATCCTAGCAATCTTACTGCTAACAACCTTGACCGACTCAAAACTGACGGACTATTTACACGCAGACTATATCCCTGTAATTGACGGACAGACAGCAATATGGAACGAAACCTTTTATATAAAACATGTCACGAACTTAACGGAATATGAACAGTACATTCAGGAGATAATAGAATTAACGAACATTTTCCCACAAACACATATGAGAAAAATATTAGAGACAGATACAAAACACCTACTGACACTGACTGGGGCACTGGGAGTTCACCACAGGTATGCGAGGAGCCTGAACATCCTGGGGTCAGCGCTGAAAGTCATCGCAGGGACTCCGGACTTTGATGACTTACAGCAATCGAGACAGGTTGAGTACGATCTAATTAAAGCCAACAATAGACAGATAACTATCAACTCGAGAACTCAAACACAAATCAATGCCCTCACCGAGACCGTGAACAAATTGCTAAAAGTAAACATAAATGAGGAAATTAACAATTCCCACCTATATGAGAACCTTCTAACCAGAAATAGAATTTTGACGCTTGAACTACAGAACATAATGATCGCCACCACCTTGGCAAAAGTAAATATTGTAAATCCAGCTATCATCGACAGTGATGACCTAGAGGCGATTTTGAGAAAAGGTTCCACAGATATCAGCGTAACCCAACTATTGGGCGCTGCAAATGTGAGGGCACTAGCAAATAAGGAATTAATCATTTTTGTAATAGAAGTACCTAGACCTAAGTTTATTTGCAAGAAAATAACCATCTTCCCAGTCGCGCACAAAGGCATAGCGATCCGGTTACCCGAGCCCATCATAGCAGAATGCGGCAACAAAGTCATCGCCGTCTCATCATGTATCATGATGTATGGGGCCCCCATCATTAGCCTTCTGCAAGGAGGCACCAGCGACTAGTTGCGCACAACAGCTGAACTTTGGTACTGTGGCCCACTGCGGTACGCAACCGAACAATCTGCCCCCGATCTTGGAGGTGGACGAGGGTATTGTAATAATCAATGACGCCATCGCCACCGTGATCGCCGATGATGGTCCCGAGCGTAGCATTGCGGGGAACATACCTAGTGACCTTTGACCGGGTCGCCCTCATCAACGGCACAGAGTACACCAATTTCAATAATGCGCCGAAGAGGATCCCAGGCGTAGCAGCTTCCGCGAAGATCAACGTCACCAGCCACCAAACTCTGCTGAGCCTGCCGTACCTTCATAAGTTGAATGAGGAAAATCTGCAGCAACTGGCCGATGTTCATACAAACCTTACGATCGGTCCCATACTGTCTACTGTCGTAGGTGTGGGCGTGTGCGCCGTTCTAATCGGCGTTTTCTGGTGGTTGCGACGCAGGCAGCAGAAGGGAAACACCATCGCCATTCAACAGATGCTGAAGAACCTGAGCTTGACCGAGGACGGTCAAGTCTTGAAGGGGGGAGTAGTTAACGAGAGTTAACTGAATCTGCCACTGGATGGAGCGGACTCTGCATTATTGTCGAATAAGCAGTTTTCGTCATCTGTGGGATCGCGATCGGCGCGACCGATCGCCCGGATGCCGGCCGTCAACAAACACCACTCAAGAGGCGCTGGGTCAGCACTTTGGCTGGATAGCAACCGGCGTCGTGGGCGGCAGCGAAGGGCTTGCCTTTAGGAGTTTAGGATACTTAAGTTTAGTCTTTAGCGGTCAGCCGAGTGGCAGAAACATATTCGTTCTCGCCTTGCGGGCCTTAATTACTCATTATAATATCTTTGTACTTGATTCCATCTTATCCAGTTTAATATCATTAAAGATTGTGAAACAAACCTATACTTGTGTTCAATTAAATTATTACTTATACACGACAAATGGCTGATTTTGCTTATTGCTTATTTCTTATTTCTTTAATACATAACACATCTCTCCCCTTAAATTACGGTTTGTTAGTAATTTTCTTCTTCCTGTGATCCTGAGGTGAGTAGCGGCTGGTTGCTCGGCGTACGCGAGTGCTGCTACGGATGGGGATACCCGGACGGCGTTGCTGGGGTAGCTGAAGAACCTCTTGCTGGGGTAGCTGAAGAACCACTTGCTGAGATACTGCCGGGTCTTCGTTGAACCCAGAAATGGATAGAGAATTCTGGATCGGATTCGATGACGGTTCTTCTTCTTGGGCTGGTGTTGTTGGAGTTGTAGGCGGACTTGAGAATTCAGGTGTCCACCAAATCTGATTGTTGTCGTCGTTGGAGCTGGAACTGCAGTCATCAGGCTCAGATCTTGGCTTTATCTGGTTTATGTGCCGCTTGATGAAACCTGTGGATGTACGAAGGATAAATAACATACGACCGATGGGCCGATCAATGATAGCTTTTATTCATTTTTTTTGGCGAAAACCGTTTGGATCGGAGAATATTTTGCGGGCTGTTTCTGCTTGCTTTCAGTTTGCTTCTCGAAGAGTTGACTTAAGATCGTGCGAACCGGACGACCATGAAGAAGTTCTGCTGGTGTTTTGCCTTCTGAATTAGGTGTGAAACGATACGAACTGACGTACTTTGTTACGGCTGTGTTGACTTGATATCTTTAGGACGTTGATATGCAATGACTGCACCATCAAGTGGCCCAAGCGACACCAGCCTATGGCTGTTACGCGCGGATCCCAGGCAAGAACGCAGCCCACCTCCCGCCCAACCGACCGAGGGGCGCTGCCGCATGACGCGCGACTCGTAAACCGAACCGATCGCGGACATGCAGGAAAGATAGGTGTTAGACTAGTGTTCGAGGAAAAGTAGAACTAATCTAACTAAAGAAGAAAAGTAATTACTAATTACGGGAAAGATGTAGGAGTATCAGTAATTTAAGACTAGGAAGGGAGTTAGTGGTAGATATAATATGGTAGAGGGAATTATAATCCGAGCATAGGACCCTAAATGGTTCATGCAAGGAGTAATTCGATCTACAAAGCGGAAGAAACAACGGTGTATAGTTCCTAGTGCTTCTAATAGGAATCGTGAAGTTTATGCGGCTCAACAGGTCAGGGCTATCTACATCACCCTTGATCAAGTTGTGCACAAAAATCACGCCAAGCATTTTCCTACGATTAGCTAAGGTTGGAAGGTTTATTAAGAGCAATCTATTAGAGTAAGACGGCAGTCTCACACTTGCATCCCAGCTGAGGCCGCGAAGAGCAAAAAGTAAAAAGTTTTTCTGAACTGATTCTATACGGTCTTGGTGTACGTTGTACTGAGGGCACCATACACAAGAGCCGTATTCTAAAATCGGACGAACCAGAGAGGTGTAGAGACCTTTCCTTTGACCACCTCTTTATAAACCCAAGCACGCCCATGGCCTTATTCACCATGGTAGAAATGTGTTCTGAAAACTTTAACTTGGGATCTAATAGAACACCAAGATCATCAACCCGGGTAATTCTCTCAAGAGAACCCCCACAAAGGGTGTAAGGAACCAGAAAGGCGCTGGAGCGATGAAAAGTCATTACTTTACATTTTGAAGCGTTAAGGTTTAATAAATTTGCACAACACCAAGACTGAAATCTATCGAGATCGGATTGCAACCTGGATTGGAAAGAAATGTCCTTATACTGGACACAGAGCTTAACATCATCCGCATACATTAGTACTCGAGAGTATGTTAATACAGAAGGTAGGTCATTTATAAAGAGAGTAAAGAGTAAGGGGCCTAGATGGCTGCCCTGAGGTACACCCGAAGTCACCATAACTGGAGAGGACAGGGAGTTTTTGAACAGGACTCTTTGAGACCTAGAACACAGGTAGCTAGAGATCCATCTCAGGAGATTGGGCGGGAACCCTAGAAGGTCGAGCTTTTGTGCTAGGAGAGAATGGTTTACAGAGTCGAACGCTTTACTAAAATCGGTGTAAACAACATCCGTCTGCAAATTACCTTGAAAGCCTTTTATTATAAAGGAGGTAAACTCCAATAAATTTGTAGTGGTTGATCTCCGCCTTATAAATCCATGTTGAGTTGGAGATATAAGTGATCTGCATAGATGCTGCAGGTGCGGAGTTAAAATTTTCTCAAACACTTTAGGAATAGCGGATAACTTAGATATACCTCTATAGTTCATTGCGTCAGACTTGCTACCTTTCTTATGGAGAGGAATTATAAAAGACTCCTTCCATATCGGGGGAAAGCATGAAGAAGTTATAGATAGGTTGAACAGTTTAAGCAACGGCCCACACAGAGACTCGGCACAATACCTGAGTACACAGCCGGGAACTCCGTCCGGACCCGGTGAGAACACCGGCTTTACTGTTCGTAGATCATGAAGCAACGAGCTTTCATTTAGCAAGGGACAGAAAATGCCGTTCGACCGCGGTAAACTGTATGGATACGGCTGACCAGAGTAAACATCCTGCGAATAGGTAGTTTGGAAAAAACGGGCAAAAAGATCGGCAATTGCCTGATCATTATCTGCCGACGTATTACGGAAAGATAGCGAGGATGGGTGTGCGGACGTTCTACGCTTACTGTTTACAAAGCTGTAGAACTGTTTGGGGTCCTTAGAAAAACTTATCCTGCATCGAGATAGGTAATTCTGATAGCATTGAGCGTTAAGAACTGAAAAGTTTGACCGAGCTATTACATAATGAGAGAGAGAAGAAGGAGAGCCAACTTCTTGAAATTTTTTATAAAGTCTTGATTTTAAGTTTTTTAGATGAGATAACTCCTTGGTAAACCAAGGGGGTTTTCTTGATCTAATCGGACAGGAAAGTGGGACACAAGAGACAAAAAGTGAGTCCAGTGCATCATAGAAAATGTTTGTGCCTGTCGTAACATCACTGCACAAATATAAAGCGGACCAATCAAAATCCCTAATGAGGTTATTAAGCTTCGTAAACTCGGCTTTACGGAAGCAGCGGACACATTGGGGTAGTCTACCCGACCGATCTAGTACAGTTCGTCCTAGGTCGAGCGACACTTCGAAAGTAGGATGGTAGGCATCTTCAGGTATAGAGAGCGGGGGACTCGAGTTAACAACGCTACGGTCGGATCCGTTACAAAGCACAGATCAAGAAATCGACCCAAGGAATTTTTAACATGGTTAACTTGAGACAGAGACAGGTCAATCAAGCCGTCAACAAAGTCATGACGTGCCATGGGTACCAGGCTATTAGACTCATTTGCCGAAGACCAAACAATTCCTGGCAAGTTGAAGTCACCAAGAACTATCATGTGATCTTTGTCAGATAGCGAGGAAGAGATAGCGGTTAAGGCGGACAAATGCTGCTCGTAAATTGCGATATCCGAAGAAGGTGGAATATACGAACAAGTTATGAAAACTGAGAAAGCGGGAAGAATCAGTTTTACACACAGAAATTCCAGTTCCTGCTGGATCTGGACTGTGAAAAGTTCCGACGTGAAGTTTGAGTCCACAGCAATCAGAACCCCTCCTGCACGTCGAGACGAACGATCCTTTCTAAAAGTTGTGTACCGACCTGCCAAAACTTCGGAACTAAGAATGTCCGGCTTTAACCAGGTTTCGGTAAACACAATAACGTTGGATGCAAATGCGACACTATCCAGGAAAAGAATGCTGAGCTTACTACGCAAGCCTCGAACATTCTGATAGGTCACTGAAAGAGAGTTTGTTAGTTTTTTGGACGGGTGGAGGTAGAGCGGGAAGATGACAAAGGAGCACTGGTCTGGTTAGTTGGCAGAGTTATTGGGGGCCTAGTCTTCTTCTTTGCCTTAAACTCCTTCACCACCAAATGCTCCGGCCAAAATTTGGCAGAACAGATGGTGCTAAAATGAGTTTGGGAGACACTTATTTTAAAAGAAGCTATCTCCCTGGCATAAGAAAAGTTGAACTTTTCCACCTTGAAATCAACGGCTTGTATGCGGCTTTGAATATAAGCCGTCACATCTTTAATTGTGGAGTCAGGGGCAAGTCGTGAGACAAAAACTTGTCTCTTTGGTGGGATCCCGACCAATCTTGGCACCACAGGCCTATCACCTGTGATGGTAATACCCGGTGGTCCGGGTCGTATATTGACTGGTGGGGTCGGAATTGCGGGGACAGCTAATGAATTTGATACTACGGACACGGACGCTACAGACGGTCTTGGCTGCATGCTCTCCGACGCGATAAATTCGGCTACCGAATTTTCATCACCAGCAGCTGTCGTTGCCTTTGGAGTGGCGAACGATATCAACTGCTGCACTTTTGGGGTGGTCGGAGTCAGCTTGTCAGCATCGGCCGGTCGAGGGGCAGTCGGCACATGCAGATCCCGCGGAGTGACCTTTTTGCGCCTAGGAGACTCAGTCAATAGTTTGAGACCACTGAACCGAGACTCCATGGCTAGGAGCCGATCGTACTGCTCTTTGAAGCCCACGGTCAGCTCCCTAAAGCCCTTCCGGGTCTGCCTCATAAATGCTGCCATCTCCCCCTCAACCGGACGGCATGCCTCACAGCTGTAATGCAAGCCATTTCTTTTAGAGATGGCATCACCCACGAGACCGGAGAACCCGGCGCATTTAGCGTGCACTACGCTATCGCATAGCCAGCAGGGGATACTCGGCTGGTCATGGGTGATCTGCTTTTTGCAGGTTTTCTTGGCACAGACAACTGTGTATTCCATTATGAGAAATAAAAAATATAAAATTTCAAAACAAATATATATCAGACCAGTGTGCCAGATAAGCGATGAAAGTGCAATAAGAAAGAGAGGAGAGCGGTTACTGCAGCTTCAGTTGAGAGAGAGAGAGCGAGAGCGCTACTACACAGAACGTATTGAGAGCGAGAGAGGAAGAACAGTTATGATTAGTTTGGGTAATAGGGAGAGAGTGATAAAAGCAATAAAGCAGATCAACTAGGTGAGAGCGGCAGATTTTGATTCTGTGTGTACTTACGAAAAGAAACAACAAAACGCAATGACTACCGACACAGGAAAATAATTAAATTATGTCTAAAAACACAATTAAAGGGCGTGCACTCGCGTCTAAGGAAAAAGCTCTAAGCAAGCAGGCAATTTAAAGTTTATTTTGGTATATTCAAAAAACACCGGCTGTTTATAAAAGATAAAAGGCAGATAAGCGGAGCGCAAAACAAAAACACGTCAGACTTCTACAAAGAGAATCGAACGATTGATATCCATCCTTTATATTTTTGCTGACGGACGTTTTGAATGTTTGGACGAAACGCTCAGCCAGTCCGTTTGATGCTGGATGAAATGGTGCTGTTCTGATGTGGTTTATTCCATGCTTCTGACAAAATTGGTTAAAAGAGTCTGAAGTGAGTTGAGGCCCATTATCGCTGACTAAAGTCTTCAGATAACTCTCAATAGCAAATATGGCTGAAAGTGCGGCTATAGTGTTTCCAGTTGTTGTCGATGTCATTTGTACTACGAACGGGAACTGAGAATGTGCATCGACACAAATTAACCACATGGAGTCAAATATAGGACCGGCGAAGTCGATGTGTATCCTTTTCCAGGCGGATGTCGCTTTTGGCCAGCTCTCGAATTGCTTTACTGGGGCTGGATTTCCTATCTTGCACACGCTACAATTCTTTGCAATTGTGGCGATCTCCTCGTCGATACCTGGCCACCAGTTGTTTCATTTGTACTATTCCCCAATGACCCTCGTGATGGAGATTGAGAATATTAATTATTCCGTAGTGCTCGAGGAATAATGATTCTATTCACATCAGAATGGAGACATAGTAGGTTGTTGTTAATCGTCAGGGCAAATCTACGATTAAAATATGGCAATATCTCGAGATCATGCTGTTGCTCTGGCCAACCAGTAGATACAAATTGATAGACCTTGTGCAGAATACGGTCGCTGTTTAGCTTTTACCTGGTTATGTCGGCATTTATGGGAAATCGATATCGTCGATATCGATATATCGTCGCGGACGGTCGTGTTATATTTCGCTCGTGCTTGAATAATTATTAAAAATTGCCAATCTTCTCTTAAAGGAAAGTAGTTTGTGTTTTTTACCTTGTTCTGGTGTTCCTAACCGATCGTGCAGCGTGTTCGTTTTTAGTGCATACGCATTACGCTTACTTCTGTGTATTTATTTTCAATTTTCAATTCCTATTGTGCATTCTTAACTTCTCTGCACTTTCTTAATCGCAGCCGTTTTGTTGTTGCCTATTCTAGTGCGGTGCGCTTGCTCTCTTGAACCGCTCTCTGTTTTATCTACCCTCAGCTTATCTGTTTTCATTCTGACACACACGCACTGCGTTGGCCGCCGCTCTGTGCTTGCCTCTCTGTGTTTCTATCGTCTCTCTGTGTCTCTCCGCTCACTTGCCGTTATTGAGATTGTTTTGTTCGTTCTTGCGCGCGCAATTGTGTAACACAAGCTAAAGTCACTATCTCTGCCCCACACCGACTTATATTTTACCTTTCTTTTTTCTTTAATTTTCATATATTATATATTGTTTTTTATATCAAACAATGAGCTCCTGTTGTTCTAAACGCTGTGACGGTCACCGTTCGGTAGCTACACGTCAAACATTTATTTTCTGCTGGTTGTGTGACAACACGGCTCACTCTAGCTGCGCGAGTTTTAGTCATATCGGTGGTCGAGTTGTCGATCTTATTAAGACCCGCTGCTGTCTCAACTGGACTTGTTGGGATTGCAGGGCAGTTGAAGCCGATATGCGAACATTTATGAGACAGACTCATAACGAATTCGCTGCTGTCCACTCTGAATTCCGTAAATTGCAGGATAAGTTTTCTCAATGGAAGCTCATTTTAAAAACCTTAAAATTATAAATGAGTCTCCAAAGAGAAGAAAAGTTACACCTAGCCTGCCCAGTGTTCACAGTTCCAATTTTCTTGCAGCTAAAGACTCTGACGCTCCTTCAATCAGTTCGCTAGCCTTGATCGACTTTGGCGCCAAGGAAATCGATGTACATACATCGAAAAAGACGGCTGGCTCTTCACATGTTGGCGTTCACCTGTGCCTGTGTCTGCCAAGGATGTCCAGCTGGACAGTAATGATCATCCAGTGCCTGTGATTGCCCAGGTTGTCCAACCGGACAGTAATGATCATCCAGATGTCGGCTTCACTGTGCCCCCTACGGAAGTCGATACTGCTGTCAGCATGGAAGTTGAAGTAGTTCCTTCCACACCGGCTCGCACTGGCTCCTCAGCCAGCGCTATCCCATCCGGACCTGCTCCTCGGGTAGAACCCGCCTCTGCCTCACCCATAAACCATGTGACCCCTTTTGACCGATCTACTCTATTCGCTGTTGCTCCTCTAAAATCTATTTTTGTCTCACGTCTTATGGAATCGGCTACGGATGCAATGGTTCGAGAGTATATTCTCTCTAAACTAAACATCAATAGCTCCTCTGGCATAGTAGTAACTAAATTTTCTTTTAAAGAAAAACGTAGTATTTCCTCCTTCAAAATTCTTGTCCCGGAGAAGTTTGTGAAGTCTGTGTTGGAACCCTCTTTCTGGCCAGAGCACGCTATCTGTCACATTTTCAATAGTCGATCTCGATCTTCGCAACCCGCTCCTCGGGTAGGAATCCTTCCATCTCCTTCTACTGATTTGCCATCTGCTTCAAAAAACTGAATTCTTCCCCACCTCTAAAGATCACTTATCAGAATGTACGTGGCCTGTGCAGTAAGCTCACCAAATTACATGCTGATAGTGCAACTTTTGATTTCGACATTATCGCCTTCTCTGAAACATGGCTCAATTCCTCAATCTCGGATTCCGAGATTTTTGTAGACAATTTTAACATATATAGATCTGATCGACCATCTCGAGGTGGCGGCGTCCTAATTGCTGTTCGTTCCGACTTAGCTTCCCAACTCTTTTCCATCGATGAGCTCAACACTATTGAAATTATCGTAGTTAAAATTCGTCTGTGTTCTTTTAATTTATTCATATTATATCATGCTCTTACATCCCACCGTCCTCTGAATTTACAACTTATACGCTTCACGCTGCCCATCTCCAGTCCGTTTTGTCTCAGCTTAGTGATTCTGATCGTCTTATTGTCGTTGGTGACTTTAATCTCCCAAATATCACTTGGTCTCCATCCAATGACTCAAACTTAATGTTCCCATCTATGCAGCATGATTTCGTTGATTCTTTGTCCGATACATCGTTAGGCCAGGTAAATGGCATACGTAATAACATGTGTAGGACCCTTGATCTCGTCTTCATTACCGATAATTCGAGCACTTTGGTATGTCGAGGATCACCTCTTTCATTCCCTGAAGACCCATACCATCCCACACTTTTAATTGATTTCCTGTTGCCCTCTTCTGGCCCTATAAAGTCGTTTATTAAGCCTTCGAATATCTATTGCTTTAAGAAAGCTGATTTTCTTTCCTTGAATACTGCCCTATCTCAGATGGATTGGTCATTCCTTGACGATTTCCAGGAAATTGAGTCTCCCACGAATGCATTCTATAGCTCTATTTTTTCCATCTTTCCCCTGCATGTTCCTTTAGTCACCCCCTCCAGAAATCTTTCTGGTCCTATCTGGTTCACCCCGAGATTAATAAATCTGAAGAATTTAAAATCCTGTATGTACAAGAAGTTTAAAAAATCCGGTTTGCAATCATACTTTTCGAAATACTCAATTGCAAAATCGAAATTTTCCTTATTTAATACATTGTGCTACAATAGACACTTGACCAAATGCAAGCTTAACTTTAAACGCGACCCTAAACAATTCTTCAGGTTTGTTAACTCTAAACGTAAATCTTCCCGATTTCCATCTTCTCTACACTTAAATGGTAGTTATGCTCATAACGATTGTGATATTGCTGTCCTGTTCGCTTCTTTTTTTCCAACGTTGCTACTCTGTCCCTTCTATTAACCTTCCCTCTATCCTAGCCTCATCAAACGACTTAAGTAGCAGTTACTCATATCCTATCCCTTTAAGTAGTTCTAACTGTATCCGTCCCCCCTTCATCGAATATGATGGTCTCTTAACAAATTTAAAATCGTGCAAGTTTTCGTTCTCCACTGGGCCAGACTCGGTTCCGAGTTTTGTTCTTAAACTTTGTGCAGAATCTCTTTGTGTGCCTCTCCTAAAACTTTTCAACATGTCTCTCGAGACTGGTGACTTCCCCACCGTCTGGAAAGAATCCTATATAGTTCCCTTTCATAAAAAGAGATCTAAATCTGATGTCTCTAACTACCGCTGTATTTCCAACTTATCTGCCATTCCTAAACTCTTCGAAAAAATCATCACTTCTCAGCTGCAACATTTTTGTAGTTCTGTATTCTCTGAATCACAGCATGGATTCATTAAACGTGGCTCAGTTTCTACTAATCTCCTTGAATTTTACAACTTTGTAACTTCGGGATTTGCTAAACAGTGTCAAACTGATGTCGTTTATACTGACTTTAGTAAAGCCTTAATCAATAACTTAATTTAATTTAAATAGCTCTAATTGGGAATTGGTGTTGGTGGGACCTTATCGGCTACTGAGCCGATAACACTACTCGACAAATTTTAACTTTTTTTTCCGCTGTGGCCAAAAATGACTTTTTCTGATAGATTTTTAGATTTAAAATTTTTTAAAGAATTATGGTTTTTTTTCATGGAATTTTTTTTTTTTAAGAACTTTTAAAAAATTTGGTATCTTTTGTATGACAGCTAGTCATAGCTAATCCGACTCATACACTTTGTAGCTGCAACTTAACGTCTGGAAGATATTTAGCTTCCAAACTGAAATTTCATAATTTTTTTCGGTATTTTTTCCACGAAATTTTGACTTTGAAACTTCAGGAAAAGTCGAAAAAAAAATATTTGCATGCCTTGATTTTTGGTTTTAGAAAGACACATTAATTAGGCGTCGTTTAAGGTATCGCTTATAAGAATATAAAAATAAACGGCTAAGTTATAACCTTTTGACCACACTTTCATATACCGTTTTGCACCATCCTCAATGCAATTTTACCGTTAAAAACTGTTACAAACAAAGATTTTTGGTATGTTTGTAGGAAAAAACAACGGTTATTTGTGGGCTAACGGAATTTATCGGCGAAATTCGGCATATGAAGTTTTGGTCAAACGGTTATAACTTAGCCGTTTATTTTTATATTTTTATAAGCGATACCTTAAACGACGCCTAATTAATGTGTCTATCTAAAACCAAAAATCGAGGCATTCAAATATTTTTTTTTCGACTTTTCCTGAGCTTTCAAAGTCAAAATTTCGGGGAAAAAATACCGAAAAAAATGATGAAATTTCAATTTGGATGCTTAATATCTTCCAGACGTTAAGTTGCAGCTACAAAGTGTCTGAGTCTGATTTATAGCTGCATTTATCAGCTTTTTTTAACTGCAAAGTTCAATACAACCAGTTGTAGGAAACTTAAGTTATGTGAAAATAGAAGCACTACCTATGACAATAAATACCAGATTTTTAAAAAATTCTTTAAAAAAAAAAACTACTCCATGAAAAAAAAAACATTCTTTAAACATGTTCGAAGCAGCAGCTGTCAGTAGCTCTTAAGAATTCCCATAATCTTAGTTATCTCTTAAGTTATTGTCGCTCATCTATTCTCACGCTCTCGGTGCATACGCACACACACTCATGTTCGCCGTGCGTAGTGCTTATATTGCAGTGCGTCGGTCAACTTGGGTACATTTCGGTCAAATTCGTCGTCGAACGCAGCAGCGCGCATCATTACATACCGGCCGTCAAAATTGTCTAACCGCGCTATAACGGTTTCTTTGATTTGCTACATTCCCTATTGTACACTGAAAACCACGAAGTTTACGACCACGGCCTTTAATATTGAAAATAAACACAAACCCCAACAACGGAGTATAATTTTTGTAAATGTGGAGTCAGAGTTGCCGAAAAAGCTCGGCAGCTTCCAACATTTTGGTGACCCCGACGTGATCCCGTGTGCTTATCGTGTGGAAAAAGTGTTCAAACATATAGTTAAACTTGTGTCGAAGGTTTAACTAAACATTTGTCGAAAAAGTAGCGAACCAAAAGTCGTTGTGGCCGACCGTGACAGTTCTAACGGCCCGCTATTCGTTTTCGCATTCTCTTTCACCGTCTGCTTCAGCCTGCCCAGCGCAGTGTCGAGACCGGCTGCATAGAGTTTAAGCCGTTATATTTTCGTCTCTTCTTTCGTCGGTTGCTTCAGCCAGCGCTCGCGAGCGGCTGCATTGAGCTCTCTGGAATTTCGAACTCGAAATCAGAGTAAATTCTCGATCGTTCGCTTGTTCATAACTGTTGGTTTCGGTCGTCGCCTCGTCGCATTATCGGTCTTCTCTTTAACCTCTCTGTGCCGGTGCAGTGCATACATATACATATACATTTTTTCGCCTTCGCTTTCGTATATCGTTGCATCCCTCTACTGGCATTCGTTGCCGTTGAGATCAATAAAGTACGCAACGTTAGATCTGCGCAGCCGGCGTGAAAAGTTTAGCGGCAAATAAAACATTAAAACTCTACACAGTTAAAATGAGTGACGACAATATAAGTATCGGGTCCGCCTCGGGTGGCACACCGTCGACTGGCGCTTCGCCTGGTGAATTGTTGGCCAGTGCTGATCCAGCTACTAGCCGGATCGCTTTTTTGAAGCTGAAAACAACGGCTATTTTCAACAGACTGCAGGGACTCGTCACCCAATTGGATTTAGAAAAGCTGCGCCAAATGGATGAGTACGACCTGAAAGGAATGTTGGAATCACTGACGGAGCTGAAAGCTAACTTTATTGTGGCACACACCAGTTTGGAGGAAGTGGATTTTGAATCAGTGTCCAGTGAAATACCTGTGCAAATCGATTCGTCTCTATTATCATTGAGGACGGCTCTTCAGCGGGAGTTGGGCAAGCGCTCTCAGCCAGCGCATTGTTCGACGATCGCATGAATCCAAACGAATCCCAATCCCTGATATATATGGCAAACCGATCGCGCCTGCCACAACTGCAGCTGCCCAAGTTCAGTGGAGAGTATACGGAGTGGACCAGTTTCTACTCTATGTTCACAGCGGTCATCGATAGTGAAGCGGAGCTTACTTCTATCGAGAAGCTACAGCACTTGCGGTCCTGTTTGTGCGGAGTGGCCCTGGACACCATCAGTTCGTTGGAGATGACAGAGGATAACTATCACACAGCTTTAGACATTTTAAAGGCTACATTTTCTAACAAACGTCTCATCCTACAGGCACACATCAGAGCGGTATTTGGGCTGACTCGTGGCGACTCATCAGTGGGCAAGTTGCGGGCGTTGGTGGATGCCGCCACCTCACATCTTCGCACGGTGCAAGCGCTGGGATCAAAGGAGGAAATTGCAGACGCTATAATCGTCTATGCAATTTGGCGGAATTTGGACAGGGCAACGCAAACCAAATGGGAAGAAGTCTCGTCTAACCAAGGTCTTCCATCCTGGGAAAAATTGTCAACTTTTCTGGAGAACAAATGTCGCACCCTTGAGGGCATTCAGCACGCCATGCAAGGGCAAGATGGTCAGGTTGGCAAGCGTGAAAAAACCGTGAGTACGAATCACAGAAAAACGTTCGTAGCATCGAGCGCTCCCGCTCCGGTTTCTTGTGCGTTGTGTGGTGGCTCAAGCCATACAATTGCAAATTGCGAGCGCTTTAAGGGTCTATCGCCGGATGAGCGCCACAAGGAATCAAGGAGGCTAGGCTTATGCGTGAATTGCTTACGAAGGGGCCATCACGTGAAAGATTGCCGATCAGGTCCCTGCCGTACCTGCCGATTGAAGCACCACTCCCTTTTGCATTTCGGTCGTTCATCAGAGACCGTTCAATTCGGTTCCCCGAATGAAGCCTCGCAAGCACAGCCAAGCCATACCGCCATGGTTGCGTTGTCACCCCTGAAAAATCTAGTATTTTTTAGATTTCAAACTATATGAACAACTATGCAATTAAATGAGGACGCGGTTTTGTTTTCAATTATAGGGTTTTATTTTCAAACGATGCAGTGGCTTTGGGCGTACTTCGACAAGTGAAGTGTCGTCCCATTCCACTCTTTGCGCGACCCACCGTCGGCCGCCCGCAACCCAATTCGCCGTCGGCAATCGTGCAGATCGGCTTGCGGGTCACCCGAAGATGGAGCGACTCTTTGGGCGTCCGATCCTCTCTTAAACTACTCCAACATTCCGGCCCCGCTGAAGAGCTCCGGTCTTCAGCACGTTGGAAGTGGTGCCAGCTTGTGGACTGGCCGTTTAATGACGCCGGCTGGCGTTCTTACTTCGGCCACCCGCACCTTGCCGTCCTCTCCAGTTATTGCGCGCGTTACGCGCCCTATTGTCCATCGTTGCGGGGGGGTGTTGTCGTCGTGCACCAGGACGACCGCCCCTTCGGCCAGATTGGCCTCGCCTCTGCTCCACTGGGCTCGCTGCTGCAGGCTGAGGAGGTAGTCGTTGGACCACTTGCGCCAAAAGCGCAGTTTGAGCTCCAACAACAGTCGCCACCGCTTCAAGTATCCGGGTGCGGGCTTGTTGTTGGGCTCTCCGGGCGTGGATCCGTGCGGCAGGCCCAGCAGAGGTTGGCCGATGAGCAAGTGCCCTGGTGTGATGGCCTCGCCGTCGTTCGGATCGCTGGTGTCCGCCACGAGGGGCCTGGAGTTGAGCAACGCTTCTACCTCCACGAGGTGCGTGCTCAACTCGTCCGGCGTGAGGTTGGCGTCGCCTGCCCCTCGCACCAGCCTGTGTTTGGCCGCCTTGACTGCTGCTTCCCACAGCCCGCCGAAGTGCGGTGCTCTCGGAGGGATGAAGCACCAGGTCACGGCTCTCTCCGCTGCGTAGTCCTGCAGGCTCTCCTTGCTCCGGGTGAATGCCGCTTGGAGCTCCCTCAGCACGTTGCTCGCTCCCAAGAAATTCGTCGCGTTGTCGCTGACCATCTTCTCCGGCAGTCCCCGTCTCCCAACGAACCTTTTAAATACATTTAGAAACGCGTCAGTTGAAAGGTCTGAGACAAGTTCTAGATGGACTGCCTTTGAGGCGAAACAAACAAAAACGGCAACGTACATTTTAACGGGTGGTCTACCTCTGATTCTATAGCTTACGTAGAATGGCCCACAGAAATCTACGCCAGATACTCTGAACGGCCGACCCTCACGAAGGCGGTCAGCTGGCAAATTTCCCATTATTTGCCCCAACAACTTTGGCTTGTAGCGAAAACAGTGTACGCATCTTCTAACAAGCGCTGTACACACGCTTCGGGCATTGATCACCCAAGCTTGCTGCCCCAGCAATACCACAAGAACCTTTGCACCAGCATGGTAGTGCCTAAGGTGCAAATGCCTGACCAAAAGGCTGACCAATTCAGATCCCTTTGGTAGTAACAGAGGGAACTTGGCGTCGTATGCGATAGGGCCGTGTAGCAAGCGCCCTCCTACTCGAAATAACTTAAATATGATGCCATTTTCATCAAACTCGTGGACAAATGGATTTAGCGACTGCAGCATCGGAGCTCATGCTGCCGGTTTTTCCAATAATCTATACTCAGTGCTGTATGTTGTGCTTTGTACGACTGCGATCAGCTTTAAAAACGCAATGTTTCTTTCTGCCGCAGATACAAGATGCGAATCACCTCTAAGCTGCCTGAAACAGAATCGAAGCACGTAGGCCATTATGCGGACCAACTTAGAAAACCTCGATTGCCGGTTGATTAATTGCACAATGCAATTAGATTTAGCATCAGCTACCCCAAGCGCACATACCACTGCACTTTTCTTATCTTCAGAAGTTTTCACTTCTGACGCTATCTCGAACTGATGAAGTTGAGGCCATCGATCTTTTTCTGTCATTAAAAAGCTTGGCCCATTGAACCACAAGGAGCTCACAATGTCGTCAACATCTGTTCCCCTTGAAACCAAGTCTGCTGGATTAGCATCCGTTGGAACGTGACGCCATACGACTCCAGTTGACAATTCTTGGCATTCTGCGACCCGATTCGCGACGAATGTACCCAACGTACCCGAATCACGCTGCAACCAATATAGCGTGACCTGCGAATCTGACCAGAAATTTACGCTTTCTATCGTGAATTTGGTCATTGTGGTCGACACTTGTTGCCAGAGTTTGGCCAGTAATAGTGCTGCACAAAGCTCTAACCGGGGTATTGTTTTTACGCTCAGCGGAGCTACCCTCGACTTTGCCGTTAGCAATGACACGCGAACGTCTTCGTCGTTGCACGTTCGTACGTATATACAGCAACCGTAGGCGTGACTGGATGCGTCAGCAAAGCCGTGAATTTGAACCCCTTTGTACAGCGTCAAACATACGTAACGAGGGATTGAAATTTTGTGCAAATCCCGCAAGGTAGTGGTGAACTTATTCCACGCAGTGTGTAGACTCATAGGAATAGCCTCATCCCAATCTACCTTTAGCCTCCATAAGTCCAGCAACAGCATTTTTGCCTTAGTGACAATTGGACACAACAAGCCGAGAGGGTCAAACAAACGAGAGGCTATCGACAATATATTGCGTTTTGTTGGTTTCAGGGAGGCAAAACTATCCACGTCCAGATGGTACTTAAATACATCATCTTGAGGTGCCCAGCGCATTCCAAGCGTTTTGACTGAGCTTTGCTCATCAATCTTAATGCTGATTTCCTCATTCTTTCCAGATTGAGTCGGGCAATTGGAAGCCCACTTGGCCAATGGAAATCCTCCTGAATTCAAAATATCCCGAACCTGGCTGCAAATTGTGTCCAGTTCTTTTAAACTGTCTGCACCTGCCAGCATATCGTCGACATAAAAACAATTGCGAATCACTTCCGCACCAATGGGATGTGATTGTGCGAAACTATTTGCCAATTCGAACAAACAACGTACAGCCAAAAAGGGTGCTGACGCTGTACCGTATGTAACAGTATTCAACCTGTATGCTTGTATGTTTTGTGAAGGGTTTTCTCTCCACAAGACAAGTTGGAAGTCTCTGTCTTCCTCAGAAACATTTATCTGCCTGTACATTTTCGAAATGTCAGCAGTTACGGCATATTTGTTCAACCGAAAGTTGACCAATGTTGAATACAACTCCCTCTGAATAGTTGGCCCCACCATTAGTGTTTCGTTCAGTGAAACTGCTGTTGATGTTTTGCTGGAAGCATCGAACACAACACGAAGTTTGGTTGAGGTACTCTCAGGTCTGAGAACGCATTGATGAGGAATATAATAATGCTGTTCTAGAGGAGCAGACTTCAGAATGGACATATGTCCCAAATCCAAATACTCTTTCATGAAGTCATGGTACATAGTTTTGAGAGTGTCATCCTTTGACAGTTTGCGCTCAAGTTGCAAAAAACGCCTTTCAGCAGTTTGAAAGGACAGGCCAAGAACTTTAGGGTCGGTCTTAAAGGGAAGTTTGACTTGAAAGCGACCGGAAGACAATCGTTGTACCGTTTTTGCGAAGTACAACTCACAGGCCTGTTGTTCAGCTGTTTGGCGGACAGCCTTCGACTCAATTGGACATTGATCCAATTCCCAAAAACGGTTTACTAATGAGTCGAGAGAACAACTATACACTTGAGCTACCGAACTCTCATTACACTGTTGCCGAGGCGCCTGTCCAGTACATTTGCCTGCAACAATCCAACCGAGCAATGTTTTTTGCATAATGGGCAGCTCGGAATGTAATTTAATTTGCCCAACGCACAATAGCCCATAAAACATTTCAGCTCCCAAGAGAACATCCACCTTAGCCGGCTTATGGAATTCGGGATCTGCCAATTGAATATTTTTTGGGATTTTCCAGCTCGATGTGGAAAGTGATTGCCCAGGCTGAGATGTGGAAATTGACTTTAGTACCCAACACTCAGCGGAAAACATGTGGGAATTCAACCGAGAATGTATCGATGCACAAACCTTAGTTTTACTATCGGTGGTTGCACCACCCACCATAGCGATAGCAAGGGAAGTTGGCTCACGTTTAAGCCGAAGCCTCTGTGCTAGGCTCTCAGACATCAAATTTATTTGAGAGCCACTATCGAGCAAAGCTCTTGCTGGATGCAACTGTCCGAATCTATCTTTGATATTTACAATCGCGGTAGCCAGAACGACTTGATCCGCATTGAGCACGTGACCTACGTAGGCCTCCGACGTTGAGGCTTGAAGTGCCGCTGCTTCACCTTGCACTGATGCAGTGTACCGATGAAGGAGCGAATGGTGAGGCTTTGAGCACACTCGACACTTCGCCGCCTTGCATCTCGATACTGTATGTCCCGTGGTCAAACAATTGAGACACAGTTTTTGAGTTTTAGCATACTCAAAACGTTGCATGACGGAAATGGCACTAAACGACGGACAAGAGTATATACTGTGGTCTGCAGACCTGCAATAGGTGCATGCAGACGACGACTTTTGACCTGCATTAGCACAGGCAAAGGACGATTTCCGTTGAGGCTTCCTCACCTCGTTACGCACCCTTGACTTGTCACGAGTTGACTCTTCTGCTGCCAGGTACTGATACCTTCTATTCAGCTGTTTGGCACAGTCTTCCCAAGAAGGCAGCTTATCATAATCAAGCTGCTCTTCAAAACGAGATTTGGTCACATGGTCGACCTTTGCCATGACCATGTGAATGATCATTGCATTCGCAATATCTTTGTCGTCACCTACAGACGACAGCGATGAATATATCGCAGACACCGTGTCTATCATCGATCTTAAACTCGATGCAGATGGCTTGGTCATGGTTTGCAAATCGAATAATTGAGCAATGGTATCGAAAAATATCAAACATTTATTGTCGTACACTGACTTCAGACTGGCAAGGGCCTTAGGATAATTACAGTCCGTCATTTGAAATGGTTTTACTACACCCAATGCTTCATCTGACAAACACGATACGAGATGATTAAACTTCTCTACGTTTGTCAAAGAAGCATCGTCGTCAATGAGGCTTTGGAACAGGCACATGAAATTTTTGTATTCCGAATGTTTGCCACTAAACTTCGGCAAACGCATTTTCGGCAGCTGCGATCGCTGGCTCGAATTCAGTGAGCAGTCATGCTGCATGTGTGTGTCGAACCGTGGATTCACTGAGCAGTCATGCTGCATATGTGTGTCGGATCTTGGTTTGATTGCATTCATAAACAATGCTTTAGTGACGACACAAAGATCCTCCAAAGGTCCTCTACTTTCATTGGTTGGACTCAAAATGTCCAACTCTGCCTGTAGGTTCATAGCCTTATCGATATAACCCTCTAAAAGCTCTAGGCGACAAGCTAATTCGGTTTTGTCCGATGAAATTTGCTTTAATCTAAAGGCTGTTTGCACTCGCGCAATATCAGCACTGACTTTGTCAAACCTTTGTTGACACAATGCCAACTTGGTATTTGTTTTAGATACTGTTGGCCGTTCAGCTGTTGGCCGTTCCACAGTTGGCCTATCGGACTCAGACATAATTGAAATGAGAAAAAGGAACTACCTTCAATACCGTACCCAAGTTCGCCAAACTCTTCAAGCTACCCTCGCACACGCACTGCAGCTATGTACCGAAAAACGCTAAGCTTGCTTACCCAAACACACACACGCCCTGGCGCAATATGTGAACAAACAAACGAAAGCTGTCCAAGCGACCGAAAGTAAGCAAGCCCTATGCTCGCTGCTGCCACTTTGTGGGCAACAGAGATAGAATGCGGGGTGCGGGGGATCAAAGAGTAAGTGAGAGAATTTGGCACGAGCGAACGCACAAGACGAAAGTAATACAGGCGCTCGAACCAAGCCTGACCTGTATGGTATGCCAAAACGGGGGAGAAGAGAGCAAGCGGTAAATTTGGCGCGAGCGCACGCACACACAAACTAAATATAACCGATGCAAGCACAGAGCGAGCAAGGTTAACGACCGCACGAAATATCAGCCGCTGCTGCCCACCCAGCAAGCATTTTGTATCACAAGCGAGTCTTTTTCGAGTCGTCAATCTGATTAAAATAATCATATATGAGCTCATTTTCTGATCAAAAATGATACTCCGTTCGGGAGAAAACGGTTCCCGAACGCGACTCTTCTTGGGGGGTCGCTTGTGAGCGCAGTTTCGACTCATATTCGACTCGTATTTTCAATCAAAAGCGAGCCTTTTTCGAGTCAGAAAATAGTCATATTTCATATCAATTTTGAGTCGCATTTGCAATCAAAAGCGAGTCTTTTTCGAGTCAGAAAATAGTCATATTTCAATCAATTTTGAGTCGCATTTGCAATCAAAAGCGAGTCTTTTTCGAGCCGAATTTTTTGTTAAAAATAAAAAAAAAATTTTATTTTTTTTACTTTTTTTGTTATCAGAATAACATTTTTATTTATTTATTAATTTATAATTATTATTTATTTATTTATTATTTTGTATAACAGTGTAACCTTTATGTATTACAATTGTGTTATGTTAATATGTTTATTTATTATAAATTACGAATTTACCTTTCTTTGACCCAACTGGGGTTCGAACCGGGGACCTTTCGTTTTGTGCTGCGTCTTAGACATCACGACCATCAGGCGTCATTGACTGGCATGGTATTATTGCCCATAAGTTACATTTATGATACAAAGCATATTCCAATCACCTGCATGCTCAAATTGTGATTGCTTTACATTTCGTGCATGCAATCATATTTTGAGCATGGAAGTGAGTCGTTTTTGAGTCGCGCATAAAGCATGCATGCTATAAATATTTCTTTTATTCCGCTGAAAGTTACATATGTACAAAAACTTTTTTCAATTTTTTTTAATTTTATTTGTATAATTTCTAGAAAATTTGTAAATTAATAATATTTATTTTGCTTAAATTAAACATATTTTTTTTTGTAAGCCTATCCTTGGCGTGAACAAAATGTTTTTGCAGGATCGTATTCATGTCTTTGTCGGTGCTTTTGTATTTGCTGTGGCAAATATCTAAAAGAAAAAATATGATTTTAATTTTTTTAAATATTACTTTTTTCCTAATAATAGTGTATACTTACTTTTAATCAGAGCAACCGAAAAGCATTTTTCCGCACTTGGCTTGCAGGCTGTACCTTTCCAGGTGAACTCCGAAGCCAGTTTGTCGGAGAATACTTTCCGAATGGCTGCTCGCAAAAATTGCGTGTGGCTATCTCCCCCAGTTTGCGCTATAAATTTTTTCTGAAAATGTCTCTAATTAATTCCCAAATTTTATAACATATGTGCATATATCAAAATAATATTTACAAATTTGTTTAGTTTTTCATCGTTCTGCTGGATTTCCTTATCGAACTGCACTATATTATCTATAGCGGCGAAAGGTAAAATTTCCAGCTCGGGAAGCTCCTCGGATGTGTCAGCGCCAATGTGTAGACTTCTATTTTCTAGCTTGACAGCAATAACATCTTGGGTCAATTTTGTCATTAGCCGGGTATTGCTGTCTTTGAGGACCTCTACCTCCTCTTTCAAATTCGACACCTCGCATTTCAAGCCTGAAACCTCTGACTTCAGCGCCCTTATCTCATTGCACAAATCATTTAAAAGATTGTGAATGGAGTCAGGTGGAGTTGCGTTAGCGCTGTGCACTAAAAAATTATGTGTTTATTATATGTACATATGTATGTATATGCAAAAATTAAAAATATTAAAATACTTACCAGTTGTCAAATTGTTGCTCGGTGTATAATCCATATCACTAAAGTAAAGCACACTATTCTGTGACATCATGAATTTGTGGCGTAAAGATATAGCCTTGACTAACAGAATCGCGTAAACATATAATTTTTTTGTTAACTTGTTTAACAGAAAACTCAATTTGTTTCTCAAACGTAATGTCAGCCGCGCAATATACATATGTTGAACATATTTGAAACTATTGGTTGCAAGAAAAGGGCCGTTAAATTTTTCAATTCCATTCCTATGAAAATTGGATCGTTGCAAATCCTCTTAATTTCAATTATTTTAACAATTTTTCCTTGCACCAAACAATAGTTGTCAGGCTCTTGCAAAGAGAAAAAGGCTCCATATATTGTCACGTGTGAAATTTTCCCATTAACTACTTTCCCGAAACATGTCAACTTATAGTCCTCTTTTTTCTTTAGGTGATAGCTTCTTTCAACCTGCCTTTTATAAATTTGCACAGCAACACTACTCCCTTTCCGAACAGAGCGCTTAATTTTATATAAATGGTTTTCAAATTTAAAGGCGCTTATTCCATCCAGGTTACCATGACGTTTCGCGTCCTCATTAATATGCAACAAAACATGGAAATTATGTGTGAGGTAGCTCAAATCATATAAAGTTGGCATTTCAAAAACAAAGCTTCGCAATAAATTTTCAGCATAAGCGTTATTGACTACGCAATCGGTTTTGTCTAAAAGAATTCTTATGGCCAAAGATAATTTAAGAAAGTGAGCATATCTTTCAGGACTAATAATTTTCTTGAGTATGACAGGTCCCGTATAAAGTAAAAATTGCCTCAGCTCTGTAGCCTTCCATCTATCAAGGTCCTTTAAGCTACGAGGTTTTCTTTTAAACTCCCTGGGCATGTTTTTTCTGTTGAATGTCAACTCTCTTGAAATGGCTTCGATTTTCCACGATGTTAAGGAATAATCTTCACCTCTTTTCTTAACCCATGCATTTAATAATGTTTTCATTACTCCTAAACATACAACGTGCATATAATCTAACGAGCATTGCGACACAACGTCTATATTTAGACTTTCAAGAGAACACTCTTTTGTGTGATGTTCCCGTTGAGAACGATTTCGGAATGATTCATTGGTTCTTAGTGGTGGTGGTTCGACAGATGGTGGATAAATAAGACGCTGTTTGAACATTTGACCTTTTTGTGTACAACGTACACAGGAAAAATATCCTGTGTGTCCTTTTGTTCCCAGTACAAAGGACTTTGCAGGTGCATCCATTACAAAACATCGCACATTTATGGTAAACAATTTATTGCCGAAAACTATACCCTCTTGAACAAGAGTATTAATTTCCACAATAAAAGCCTGCAAAAAGTCCATTGCAGAGTTTGGTTTCGAAGTGCCTTCATAAACACCAATAAGAAAAACATATTGGGTTTCAACGACATTAGCTAGGCCAAACTTGCTGAGAGCTGCTTTTAAACAGCGGAAGGCCATCAATGCCAAAATCTAAGGTTAATTGCGTTAACTTCCAATCATTTATAACCAAAAAGTCAGTTAATCCCTCCTTTAACCCATAATGTGTGTATGTTCCCTCTCCAACCTGTCTTTTTATAACACAATTCGGCGTTTTCAAAAGGGTCCTAGCATCTTTTGGAACAGTTATATCGCATTTTCGCAACAACAATAACAGTTCATCTACCGCAGCAAAGCTAACTCCAAATTGGGTAGCCCACTTAGCCAATCCATCACATAAATTAAACAAATTTTCACTATCACTTTGTTCACTCGTACCACATGAAGAACTTAGATTATCACTTAAACTATTATTTTCTAATCTTAAAACGGGCTCATTAACTTTCGTAATAATTGCATTTCTAACTTCTGGAAATAATAATTTCTGGGCTTCTTTTTTTGCTAACCGTTTTAATTGTTTGGCTGACATTATCGAGTATATAAATAATAATTTTAATTATCTATGTATAATTACTTGAGAACTGAACTGATGTCTTCCAAAAATCTGATGGTAATGAAGGTCTTTGCAGCATTCGAAATGTGCATAAAATCAATGTTTTAAAATGCACAGTTAGAATAAAATGAGATAAGAATGTTCCCAATGCTTTCTTATCTCATTTTATTCTAACTGTGCTTTACAACCGAGAAATAACAACGACACAATTTTGCATCGCTACCTGCTAGCATATTTCAATCACCTCCATGCTCAAATTCTGATTGCTTTACATTTGAAGCATGGAATCATATTTTAAGCATGGAAGTGAGTCGCTTTTGAGTCGCCAAGGTGTTCAAAATAGTCGTACATGCCGACATCGCGATGAAGTAAGCATATTTCAATCGCTATAATGCTCAATTTTTGATTGCTTCAAATTTTGCGCGATTCATCATATTTAAGGCATACATGCGAGTCGTTTTCGAGTCGCGCTTTAATCGCACAAGCGATTAATCGTTTTTAAATCATCAAAATGACTCGAATTAGACTCGTAATGGGGTTTCTGATCAAAAGACGCTTCCAATTGCTTGCTGGGCAAGAACCTTTACCAAGCGTTGCGTGTATGTGCAACTGCAAGCCGATGTCTGTACGTATGTATGTACGTATGTATGTATATATGTACGCGTATTGTACGTAGCGGTTAAGTCGAAAGCGGACAACCGAAAGACACTGCGACGCTTTGCGATTGCACAAACACACGACCAGAATTATTAGAATGCAATAAATAGACCACCGTTTATGTGTACATGTATTATATATGGTTGATATGTTTATATAAAGTTTTAAATGTTAAATATGTACATATGTTGCCGTTTTGGTTATGCACATTAAGTGGTGGTCAGCATGAGTATACGTATGTATGTATGGCGTAGGTATGTTCGAACAACTCTACCGAACTTATGTATTTTGTACACACGTATAGCTGCGACACTTTCACTTTATGTACATTGATTTGGCCAAATAAGGTATAAAGTAAGGAAGGTGCCAGAAATTGAGCTGTGTTCTCTGTGTATGACTGTGTTAGTACATACACACGCACATATGCGTATCACTGCAGTTGATCGTTTTGGTCGGACGAGCGAGAAATTTACAGCGACACAACGAAACTCAACCGGTGATGCTCAATTTTTGGCACAGAATACCTGTAGACTTTCTAGCGAATCTATAGAAAGTAGTCGTCCTGTTTTGGCGTCCATCAGCACGTCGAGTTCGGCAGCGTCCAAAATGGCGAGAGTCCAAAAGGGCACGTCTGTGGCAAGGTCCGGATCGGCAACTTCTTTTTAATTTTTCCACACGCGAAGCCTAAGCCACTACTGAGCGAAACAAGTTTGAACACAAAAAACCGAGGTCCCTGCTCGGGCGCCAATGAAAAATCTAGTATTTTTTAGATTTCAAACTATATGAACAACTATGCAATTAAATGAGGACGCGGTTTTGTTTTCAATTATAGGGTTTTATTTTCAAACGATGCAGTGGCTTTGGGCGTACTTCGACAAGTGAAGTGTCGTCCCATTCCACTCTTTGCGCGACCCACCGTCGGCCGCCCGCAACCCAATTCGCCGTCGGCAATCGTGCAGATCGGCTTGCGGGTCACCCGAAGATGGAGCGACTCTTTGGGCGTCCGATCCTCTCTTAAACTACTCCAACAACCCCCATTGCCGCAAGCCCTCATATCCCAAAGTCCGTCTGATGCTGTGCTATTAGCCACTGTCGTCGTTCTTGTCAATAACAGCTCTGGCACTTTCGTCCCTTGTCGTGTACTTTTGGACTCGGGATCTCAATTGCATTTCGTAACAAGTCGTCTAGCCAATCAACTTAAACTTCAAAAAACTAAATCGCACACCGCAGTCTCTGGCATAGGCGATGCTAGCTTCTCAACAGAAGGTATCTCGGTGGATCTCGTTCTGAAATCTCGGATTTCAGAGTTCACCACTAGCATCGCAGCCGTCGTTGCGCAGAAGATTACGGATCATCAACCTCGCTCGTCGATTAGCACAGCTAATTGGCGTATACCTTCGCATATCCAGCTTGCTGACCCTTCGTTCTACCAGCCGCAGCGTATTGATCTGCTCATCGGAGCCGGACTTTTCTTTGAGCTGCTGTGCGTAGGACAAATTCAGCTGGCGCCTGGATTACCATTGCTACAGAAGACCCATTTTGGATGGATTCTATCTGGTGGCGGGCACTCGGCCCCCATTCTCTCGTCGTTCATCGCAACCCAATCTTTGGATGACATCAATCACAGCACTCGGCTCGATGAATTGGTTCGTCAATTTTGGGAAGTGGAGCACATCTTTGAGCCGATCGCTAGGGCAACAAAGGAGGAGCTTCATTGCGAGGAGCATTTCGTTAGCACTCACACTCGTTTACCCTCCGGGGAATACTCAGTCCGTTTGCCTTTAAAGCGAAGTGTGGAGTCCTTGGGCGATTCCTATTTGCCGGCAAAGCGGCGTCTGGAAACCATGGAGCGCAAATTCGTGCGTAATCCAGCTCTCTACGCAAAGTATTCGGCATTCATGAAGGAGTACCTGTCCCTCAATCATATGTCGCTGGTGCCAAACGAAGACAGGCACAAGTGCAAATATTTTTTGCCACATCACTGCGTCATCAAAGAGGACAGCTCCACCACAAAGCTGAGGGTCGTATTCGACGGCTCGGCAGCCACCACATCTGGTCTTTCGCTAAACGATCTGCTCATGTCAGGTCCCACCATTCAAGCCAAACTATTTCACACACTCATTCGTTTTCGTACATTTTCCATTGCTCTTACAGGTGATATCGGTAAAATGTATAGGTGTGTGCATGTCTCAATGCCTGATACCATGCTCCAATGCATATTATGGCGGGACTCTCTTGACGATGACATACAGGTCTTCAAGCTAAACACAGTCACCTATGGGACTAAGCCTGCATCGTTTTTAGCTATTCGAGCTATGCATCAGCTGGCCATGGATGAGTCATCATCGTATCCATTGGGGTCGGAAACCATTCTACAGAACTTCTACGTGGATGACATGATATCTGGAGGGAACTCAGTCGAGGACGTACTGGATATTATGCATCAAACCACGGATCTTCTTGCTCGAGGCAATTTTCAATTGCGAAAATGGTGCTCCAATTCTCTCGATGTGCTTTGTACAGTCCCAGAGGCCGAAAGGGAAAGCTTTCTGAAGCTGGATGATGGCAGTGATGTAACTAAGGCGCTTGGGCTCATTTGGGAGCCCCATAAGGACTGCTTTCTTTTTACATTTGCTCCACAAATCGGTGTTGGCAAGCACACTAAGCGTTCGGTATTGTCGACCATTGCACGCTGCTATGACCATATGGGATTGATCGGACCTACTCTGACCAGAGCGAAAATCATCATGCAGCGCATGTGGAGAGACAAGCTGCATTGGGATGAGTGCCTTCCTCAGTCGTTGGACTCGGCTTGGACTGAGTTTCGCAAGGACTTCGCCACTGTGGGTCACGCCACATTTCCTCGCTATTTACTTCAACCCAGGGCAAGGTTTGAATTGCATGCGTTTTGTGATGCCAGCCTCCAGGCGTATGGGGCTTGCATCTATGCTCGATCGTTTACAGATACATCCGCTGAGGTTCACTTGCTTTGTTCGAAGGCAAGGGTTGCCCCACTAAAAACCCTTACGGTTCCCAAGCTCGAGCTATGCGCAGCGTTCCTATTAGCAAATTTACTTCGCGAAATCAGGAAAATGGATACCTTTGATTGCCCAATCCATTGTTGGTCTGATTCAACTGTGGTCCTGTCTTGGTTGAGAGAGGAGCCATCCAAGTTCAACGTATTTGTCTCCAACAAAATCGCCGGAATTCAACAACTTACAAGAGGCATGGATTGGCGCTATGTGCCCACTGAGATGAACCCGGCTGACATTCTTTCAAAGGGAGCAGCGCCGTAGGATCTCTTGCATTCTAGGTTGTGGATGAATGGACCTACTTTCTTGCAAGGCGAACGAAGTTGCTGGCCTGATCGGTGCTCGCCAGAAATCAACCTTCCGGAAATTCGACACCGGGTATTGCTGTCGTCTGAGCGTGCCGACATCTCTCTTTCGTTTAAGCACATCAACTCATTCGGAGTCATGCTACGCATCTTCGGCTACGTTCAGAAGTTCATCAGTCGGACGAAGACACCGGACCTCTCGTCTGACGACCTTCGAAAAGGATCCCATTTGTTATGTCGCATTGTTCAACGGGCCCATCTGTATCCTGAGTACCGTACTCTGCAGAAAGGGAACTGCGTGCAGTCGTCCAGCAGTATCGCATCGCTTTCACCTTTCATAGATGACTTTGGTCTAATACGTGTTGGTGGTCGCCTGCGGCACTCAACTCTCGGCTTCGATGCACGCCACCCAATCATTTTGCCCTGGGATCATCCTCTGACGTTTTCCATCATCACACATTTTCATAGGAAGCATCACCATTCTGCTCCGCAGTCGTTACTTGGAGCAATTCGCTTACAGTTCTGGCCCATCGGCGGCCTGAAGACTGTGGCTCGTGCCTTGAGGAAATGCGTCATCTGCTGCAGATCCCGACCTCGTTTTGCTGAACACATCATGGCTGACCTACCGAAGGATCGAATACAGGATTCGCCTGCATTCAGTGTCACTGGAATTGACTATTGTGGCCCCTTCTACTACAAACCAGATGGCCGCAATCGAACTTCCATGAAATGCTATATTAGCGTATTCATCTGTTTTACCACAAAGGCAGTCTGGTTGGAATTGGTAAAGGATCTCTCAACTGCAGCTTTCTTGAGTGCCCTCAAACGCTTCGTCGCGACTCGCGGCATTCCCCGATGCATTTGGTCGGACAATGCCACCAACTTTGTGGGCGCAAGGAACGAGTTGGATGACCTTCGTCGGCTGTTCATGAGCGAGAAGCATCGCGCTGAAGTCCATAATCACTGCCTCAACAACGGCTTCGATTGGAAGTTCATACCGCCCCGCTCGCCTCACTTCGGGGGCTTGTGGGAGGCAGCAGTGAAGATGGCCAAACAGCACATCTATCGCTCCGTGGGATCGTCACTCTTTGGCTTCGACGAAAGAAGCTGGATTACTTCGCTAGGAAGGGAAAGATTTGAATGTTTTTTATGCGTCGCGATAAGTTTAGGGAAGAAATTATTGGATCTGATGTATCCAAAGCTCCTTTAAACACATCGCCCAAAGATTCAAATCGGCTGTGCTTTCTGGAGTGATGAAGTCTATCCGATTTATAAATTTTGTTGCGGGACTCAGACGCTTCTTCACCGTATTTTCCATGATTTGCCTTGAGTGCACAATAATCTTATGGAGAGTTGGTGTCATGGGAAGCCATGGATAACTGTCCACAATCATTTCGCCAGCTTGGTGACAGTATGCCTCGAAGTTTTCTAAATTTATTGGCAACTGACAGGACAAACATATCAAAATGATTCTCAAATTGTAGATAATTTGTTGATTAACTCCAGTTATTTCAGAAAATGTTTTGAAGTTGGCAAATGCGCGAATACCTTACCGGTATTTGTATTTCCAAAGCCCCCCTGCTTCGGCTTATCGACCTTCACAGCGAGATTTTCCCAAAACATTTCCTGTATATTTGCCTTTCGTTTTAGCATTGCTTGCTTGGCACATGGAGTAGCAATTTGCCATTTTTTTAACTCCAGCTTATACCCAGCATGCAAGACGAACTCAAAAATTCGTCTCCAGAAATGAAGTGGGCTTACTCCATATTTCAGATTGTCTAAAACTGGCACAAATTTGAAGCACTTGAAATTTTTATTTCCAAGGAAATCTCTTTGGCTTGAGTGGCATATGGGGCATGATTGAAATGATTTTGTGTCCGTTAAAGCATTCAGAACTTTTCCATCAATGGCAGTGAGATATGGACTGAATCTTACATATACACCTTGAGTATCATTTAAAGATACCTTGAATATCGTTGATTTCAACTTTTCAATTTGTAATTTTATGTCCTTGTTCTCTTTTAAAATGACTTCTTTTGTTTCTTTGAGAAACTCCAATTTTAGTGGACGACAAAACCTAATAGACTGAGGAGTGCTATTGTTCCACAACAAATTTCCGGATGAGTCTATCAGTCGAAAAGGCATTATGGTGGTGGCAAAAAGGCATGAGTCTTTGTCACACGATCTCTTATCTGCGTATGCCTGGTTATAATTCGCCTGTCCAGTACTTCCATCGAATCCATAACTGACAATGAGCTCAGCAGATAAAAAATCAGTGTGCTGATTGGCCAATACACTGTAACGAACCGTTTTGTGTCCGTCTGATTCAGCAGAGCTGGCTCAGCGGTCGGTGGATCGATGCAACGAATTTATTTGTTGCCTCGGCGACAAGCAAGTAATGCGTTTGGGTGGATTTTGGTCTGAATAGCGGTTCTTTATTGAGTATCTTAAGGCTATCTTACGGCTATGGTATCTCTACGTAAGTTGGTCGTGAATCCTCTCACCGTGGCGCGGCTGTCTCCGTGTGCTATGTGGCGCAATACCCGACTCCACCGTTGTTGAGGCTGACCGCAGGTGTAGCTCCGTTGGGCTACGGCTGTGGGGGTTCTGACTTGGCTACCGCCTCGTCCGCCGCTCGCACAGCTCCGCACGCAATGGGTTCACCGGGCCAATGGTCTCACCTTTACGCGGTGAGTTTCTGGGTTTTGATTACCGTGCACGTCTCTGTAGTCTTCACTGGTAGTCGTTGCTCCTCCTGGCTGCACAAATTTCGTTTTCACTCGTAACACGTTCGCTTGGTGACACACTTGGTTCCCGCACTTGACTGTCCCGATTCACTGCCGCGGACCTCCTCTTATAGGCTCCCTGCGGCACGGCGTCAGCGTCGCCGCCTATCCGCAACGGTTCCTTTCCCTTGGTACTTTTCCATCGACCGCTTCGTCTTCCCAAGCCTTCCGCACCGGGATCGGCCTACATGGCCTACATGGAATTACATGGCCTACATGGAATCCACATGGGCTACATGGGATCTACATGGCCTACATGTGATCCACATGGCGCCTCCCGGTCCTCGGCTCTTGGACCCGCCGCTGGCCCAATTCCGCCGTTTCCCTGTTCTGGGAGCGAGGCCCGCTCCATCCTCTCGCTTAACGGGATCGCCCCGCGCTCTTCTCTGGCCATTTCACCGTATCCTCTACTAGAGTCTTGTGAGGAATATCGATTCCTCACAAAACCATGGATAACATCTTTTTGAAGTGTCCCAATCCGAAAAGCCGTGTGTTCCAAAAGGTCTTGCAGAGAGACCTTGGCTACCGTCTCTGATACATAAATTTTGTGTGGTCTGCATTGCTTCTTTTGCTCTGCCACATTTTTATAAATTGGGTAAATATTCACATTTCTCTTACAAATGTCATCTCGGATAGCACAATACTGCTCCTTGGTCAATCCTTGATCCAAAATTAACGCCAATGCTTCATCTTTGGACGCACTTATAGGCTGATCAATGGGCTTTGTCAATCCTTCCCTGACTTGCTTGGCTTTTTCCGGGGTGCTTGCAAGTATTTGAAGAACTGAAGCAAGATCATGTAGTCCTTGTTTCTGGGCAGCTGCGATTGCTGCATGAACTAGCAAGAAAACATCATCACCTTGGAATTTGGATAGTTCCGCTGCTTGCAGTCTTTGAGCCCTTTCGCCTTTCGATTCAAATGGAAGAAGTGGCCGTCCTACCGGTCTTTGCCTTTAAATAAAAATGCAAATTGCGCCAAAAGAGGGAAAAAGAGGAAATTAAGACCAATACCTGTTAAATCAGAATTGACAACGCTACAACAAACACTTGGGCGAACACATAAACAATTCTAAACTCTTTTACATAATCCTTTCCAAAGTTGAAATTTGTTAATAAAAATCCAGCTTTAGAAGCGCTTATAAAACGCCAAAGTATTAGTATACACACCAGGGGCGAACGCAGAAAATTTTTTCGGGGGGGGTTCGACTATAAATTTTATTTCACACTCAGTTCGTCGTGAAGGTAAAAGAAAAAATGAAGGTGCTAGAAATCATGAGCTGTGAATTGCTTTTAGTAAACACATTTATTCAAATAAAAATTTTGATTAATGAAACAAAAGTTGTGTATTAAAAATATTGTAATTGTAAGTGTTCGCAATCAGTAAAGAAAAGTGAAAATATTCATTTCTCACATCATATTTACAGTATTATATCAATTCTTCTTGGCTTTTTAGCCATAATATTCAAAATCTCCTTAGTGGTGACATCTATATCTCTGTGTATGTTGAGTAGTGCTAACCCATTCAACCTTTGCTCTCCTGTTTTGTTACGCAAATAAGTCTTCAGCCTACGGAGAGTTGAAAAAGAACGTTCGCTTGAAGCCACTGTAACCGGCAGTGTTGCTCCAATCTGAAAAAATCGATGAATTGATTGGAAAAACGTTTTTTCGCAAATGTCCAAAGCACTGATAAACGTTGTTGGTCGTTTCTCCTTGGATACACGCAAGCAGTGTCTAATAAAAAAATCATTTCATTAAATATAAAAATGACTAATTTTCAAACAGAAAAATTTTTGCGTATTTACAATGTCGCCGCCGTAGTGCTTTTTATGCAAGATTTGTACGGGTAGGCTTGTAGCTGGGGGTTTTTTTTGTCCGCCGAAAGGTAGGCACTGCCTGATGAGCGGCGAAAGCCAATTGCTCTGTAAGAGGTTGTCAGAGAGGGCCACGAGATGAAGAGAGGGTCATGGAGAGGTCATGGTTTCGCAACGAACTGAGAGGGGTTCGAAATCGAAATTCGGTGAGGGGGAGCCTATAAGTAGAGGTCAGAGGGACGCCATTAGTCAAAATCGGCTTGATTTTGGTGCCAAGAAGAGACTGAAATTAAGTGTCTGTATTACCAGTGGGAAAAAAAAAGAGAAAGAGAAATTGTGCAAAAGCCAAAACCGGCAAAGTGCGTCGGAAGGATAGGATACAGAGGTCACCGCTTGGGGTAAGAGTAGTTGACGATGCCATGGAAAGGGCATAGTAATGATGGTGGGGCATTTCAGGCCAGAAGTTGGAGGGGGCTCGTCTTCCACGACCAGCTGAAGCGGAATTCGCCGGAGCTTTGGGTCGAGCAGAGATCGAGCAAAGGAAAGGCGAAGCAGTGCCCGGCAGAAAGCGGCCGCTTCAACTCGTATAACGCTCCGGACGCGAGTGAGCTCGTGCGGGAAGGGAAGCAAAAGCAGCAACAAAGCGCCCATCACGTTCGAAAAGTGCTTCAAGATCGTCTATATTCAAAAGAAAAAAGGAAAAAACTCTCATCAAAATCTGGTCGCAGTGGATGTGACATCAAAGAAAGATACAGCGTTCATCAGTACATGAAAACCCAAAGCGGCTGATGATTTAAGCTAGTGTTCACCAACTATCCTCTTTCTTCTGTCAAGCTCTTTCTCTCACTGCAATCTCCCTTTTCTTTTCGTTTCTTTTCTTTTCCTTGTCCGTTCCCCACCTCCTTTTTCCCTTGAGTGCAAGGGCCAACGCACCGGTACTGGCAAGTACCGGTGATAGCAAAAGAAAGAAGAATAAAGAAAGAAAAGAATATCGAGCGAAGGGCAGTGCTGCGGGCGCTAACGACTGGTGGCTATGTGTGTAGTGATAAGCAGGTGAACCTTTTTCTTCTTAGTGCATATTTTTTTCACAGATCCGGACCCAATCGGAAGCGCTTCGTCGATGGAGGTTCACGTAAGTGTTGGAACAATAAATGTTAAGTTATCCCCCACATATTCTTGGTGGCGAATGAGCACATAAAAAAAAATATATAGAAAAGGAGAAGGGCACGGTTGTCACAGGCACACACATAGTTCCAAAGCAACAAAAAAAAAAAGGGGCTCTAACGCCGTGTGCTCATAAGCAATCGGTTGCCGTCGGGTTCTCCCCTGCGTGGGCATCCGTGGTGGCCAGAGACGCTGGTATGGTTTCCCAATTTATTTATTTATTTATTTATTGGCCAACGGTTGAACCTTAACTGGCTAAACTAGCTTACATCTATCTTAAATAATACAAAGAAATCAACAAAAAAACAATTAACAATGAAACATGAAAAAATCAGACAGTAATCGTCTAACGGCTGCTTTCCCATGGCAGAAGTCGAACCGCATCCCAGCTGGCAGCGCATTATACTGGCGAAGAGCCCTACATATAGGTTCGTTACTTCCGTAATTGCTCCGGTGGAGATCAATAGCAAAGAGTGCGTGGTCCCTAAGGCTCCTGGCAGGCGTATTGAAGCCAATCCTACACTGCCGATCAACTGAATAGGTTCACATAATATCGCGTGCATTTTCATGATTTTCTTACTACGTATTGAATGTATACATGTTTTTTTTAATTCATTGCAATGTTATATTCTTGTGAATCACTGTGCGCTTGTAATGTACAGTTTACTAAGTACCGTTACTTTGCATATTCTCTTTTCTTATCTCTTTCCTTAAATTCGATGCAATTTTTTGGTTCAACTGAATAGGTTTAGTTAAATGATTTTCAGTTTGTGATGAAATTCGGCGGAATATTGACACACTTTTTATGCAATTTCAAAGTTTAATATTTTTTCTTTATGTTTAATGAAATATGGGTCGCGGAGAGCAATTGTCCGAGTACGAAAGGGGACAAATCGAAGCCTATAATGAAAGTGGTCTTAGTCATCGCAAAATCTCTCAAAAAATTGGAAGAAGCCAAAATGTTGTGAGTAACTTTTTAAGGAACAAATCCGAATATGGCAAAAATATGAAAGGCGGAGTCAAATACGCGACCACTGTGGCAGACAGGAGACATATTGTTCGAACTGCGTCCAATTCCCACCTCTCAGCACCCAAAATTAAGGAAATTTGTGGTGTTAAAGCAAGTGTGTCTACTGTAAGACGTGTGATTTTGTCGGCTGATCATCTTAAGCGATTGAAACTTAAAAAAAAACCACCTTTAAATGATGCTCGTAAAGCTTCACGACTGCAATTTGCGCGCAAGCACATGGGCTGGACGAAGGAATGGCACAAAGTAGTCTTTTCCGACGAAAAGAAATTTAATTTAGACGGCCCAGATGGCTACAATTATTACTACCATGATCTTCGAAAAGAAGAGCATTTCCTGAGTCGTCGTCACTCGTGTGAAGGAGGTGTAATGGTGTGGGGATCGGTATCAGTTTATGGTACTTGCGACCTTGAATTTGTAACTTCCAAAATGAACGCGGAAACCTATAAATTCATAATCCAGAAGGCGTTTCCTCACTATACAAATATATTTCACTCTCTGCAGTGGACTTAGCAGCAAGATAACGCTTCTGTTCACACTGCTAAGGTGGTAAAAAAATGGATTAAGGCTCAAAAGGTGGACTTGCTAGAATGGCCTCCATATTCGCCTGACCTTAATATAATGGAAAATGTGTGGGGGTTGTTATCTCGCAAAGTATATGAAGGAGGCAGACAATTTGACAGCAAGGAAACTTTAGTTGCGGCGATTAAAGCGGCCTGGACAACAATTTCAATGCAAATATTGCAAAATTTGTATAGCTCCCTACCCACCCGTGTATTTGAAGTTATTTCCAACAAAGGAGGGTTCACACATTATTGAACTCAGATTAAAATTCTTTAAAAATGTACTAAACTGCAAGTATAAAGCAAAAAATTTGATAATGGACCTTATTTTTTCATTAATTTTAATATATTGTACGTTGAACCTATTCAGATGACTGAAAAAAAACCATTATTTTTGTTACTCTTTCAGAAAAAAAAATAAATAAAGAACAAATATTACATTTATGAAAATTAAAATTTTGGCATCTAATTGATATACGACTTGAGAGTTATAGAAAAAAAATTCATGTCAATAGGGATATTGGTTTAGGAATTTCAGACCAATTCCTACCTCGGTGATTATGAACCTATTCAGTTGAGTGGCAGTGTATTAAGCAGGTCAGGGCAATCAATATTCCCCACTACCAAGTCATAAAAAAAGATTTGAGCCGCAATGGTCCTACGATCCTCGAGAGAGGAGAGATGCACAAGGCGACATCTGCACTCATAGGATGGCAATGGGACTGCAAACTGCAAAGGCTGGAGGTCAAACTTCAAAAACTTCCTCTGCAGTCTCTCGACGCGCGCAATCTGACCAACCCCAGTAGGGTTCCACCACCACCAAACCACCAAGCATATTCAAGGCGCGAGCGCACGAGGAAAGAATATAGACTTAACCTCGTGTATGGATCGTTGAACTGGGATGAGTTGCGCGTAACAAAGGCAAACATGGCATAAGCTTTCGGCAAAATATAATTCAGATGTTCCACAAACAAAAATTTGGAATCAAACAAGATGCCTAGATCGAGTATCTCCGTCTGCTTTAAGAGCGGAAGGCCATCTATCGAGTACGAGGTCAGGACTTTAAAGGTACACTTGCCATACGAAACGAAATAACATTTTCTAATATTAAGTGGGAGCAAATTACGTGTGCACCAACGAGCAACTTCATCCAGGTCATGCTGAAGAAGGATACTGTCTCCTAATGATTTGACAGAGCGAAAAATCTTGAGATCATCAGCGTAAAGCAAATACTCAGAGGCTCGAATGCTAAGACATATGTCATTGATGAAAATAGAGAACAGCAGCGGACCAAGAGCGCTGCCCTGTGGAAGGCCGGAAGTAGCCACATATGGGTCCGACTGCTTTCCATTCACCAATACAACATACTCTCGCTGCTCAAGATATGATATGAACCAACTGAGCAAGCTCGAATGAATACCCAACCGATGTAGCTTAGCTACTAGAGCACAGTGGGAGACTTTATCAAAGGCCTTTGCAAAGTCAGTATACACAACATCGACCTGAGAGTACTTTTCAAAGGCACGTGTGCAGAAATTACTGAATGCGATCAGGTTCGTAGTTGTTGATCTACCCGGCATAAAACCATGCTGCTTTGGGCTAATGTATGACCTCATGAGAAAAGTAATCTTTTTGGACATGATACGCTCAAAAAGCTTTGAGATATTGCTGAGTTTGGCAATTGGTCTATAATCAGAGATATTATTTTTCGAGCTTTTCTTAAAAACAGGAGTGACTGTGGCAGCTTTCAACTTACCAATAAACCGACCCGCTAACAAGGAATTCATGAAAAGAATTTTCAGCGGCGCACAAAAAGCATCACAACAATTGCGAAGCAGGAAGGCAGAAATACCATCACTGTCGGGCTTATTAGAATTGTCGAAGTCAGCAATAGCCTCCAAGATGTCCCCCTCCAATATATCAAGTGTGCCAATATTGACAACCGAAGGGATGGAGTCAAGGATATCCGAATCATGCCACGTCACACATGGCTCAAAATTAGACCTGAAAAAAGAAGCAAAAAGGTTTGCTATGCCACTGTCAGTATTAGCGCTACAGAGACCAAGATACATAGCTGAGGGAAGACCACTCGTTGACCTCTTAGAGTTTATAAACTGCCAAAATGATCTGGGATTAAGTTTGAGCCCCCTCTCAACGTCTCGACCGAAGGGATGGAGTCAAGGATATCCGAATCATGCCACGTCACACATGGCTCAAAATTAGACCTGGAAAAAGAAGCAAAAAGGTTTGCTATGCCACTGTCAGTATTAGCGCTACAGAGACCAAGATACATAGCTGAGGGAAGACCACTCGTTGACCTCTTAGAGTTTATAAACTGCCAAAATGATCTGGGATTAAGTTTGAGCCCCCTCTCAACGTCGGCAATATATTGATTATATAAAAATTTGTTGAGAAACGAAAACTCCCGTTTATGCTGCACATACCTGTCCCAATCACCAGGGTCCCGGGTCCTATTAAAACGCTTAAAAAACTTATTGCGCAGATTTTTGTAACTAACGAGCCCCTTCGTATACCACGGTAACCTATAGGAGCCACGCACTCTTCTGGAAGCATTTTTACCAACAAAGTGACGAACAGCTTCAATGAAAACGCTATAACAAGTATCAACACTAGGATGCGATAGAACAGACGCCCAGTTTACATTTAACATATCATCCCGTATAGCATTCAGGCTTACATCAGTAAAATAATAATGAGAATCAAGTTCCGCTCGAGGCGAGTAACAAATGAATTTAACTGCTAGTAGCAATGGCATATGATGCATATCGCATTCTACAATCGGCTGTTCACAGCGCGTTACACGGCAGTCAACATCAGGTCTAACGAAAACTAAATCTAGAATCTTATTTAACCTATTAAATACATTATTGACTTGGGATAAGCCCACACTAAAACAATCATCCAAGCAAAGAATTTCCTGCTGCAAGTGCACGTTGCTCGGGATCATAGCCGACGACTGCGGATCGGCGGACCACACCAGCGACCCCAAATTGAAGTCGCCAACAACGCAGAGATGCTGACGGTCTTTTAAATTGGCATGCATGCTGGTAATATTTCGCATATGCGCCTTGTAGACCTCATAGCTACTACAAGGCGGAATGTACGATGCACTGACTACCAGAGCCTCCGACTGTCCGGCCACCAACACACCAATCTGATCCAACAATCTCCAATCTGATCTCCATCCAAGAGACAAATGGGATCACATTGAATCGTGCGTCTAACGGCCACAATGACCCCACCCCCTCTGCAGCGATTCGTCTTGGCACAATCTCTGTCCTTACGAAACACTTGGAAAAGGTTGGGGTCAAAATACTCGCAGTCGAAGAAGCTATCGTTGAGCCAGGTTTCAACCACGACGATGACGTCGAAATCGCACACAGCGGTTGCCAAATATACAGCCTGAGCCTTAGTGCGCATGCCCGCTACATTCTGAAAGTAGATGCTTAAGGATTTGGTCCCTTCCATAGGCATGATTACGGAGGGTAGCAGCGCTGAACGGCCCGAGGGCACGGAAGCATAATCCTGAGAAGGGCTTGGCATGTCACAATCAGCAAGAGGGGCGCGGCTCGTGCGTAAAAAACGCCCAAACGCCGTAGTCCGAAACCGCAGCACACCTTCCTCGACCAGACGATTGAGCGGGGCAGCGGCGGGGAGATCCATACTGGGTACTGTGGGCGAAGAGAGTTCTCCATTTGCGAGCGAACGACGGGCTACTGACTCTCCCCAAGTGTCGAGTGCAGCAACGGCGCAAGCCAAGCACACGAAGCACAAGCACCAAGCACATGCGTTGTCGAATTTTGTAGTAACGACGATGTCAGAGGCGCACTTCGATGACATAGAGCGCAAGCAAGAGCGTCGACGTCTATACCAGCAGCAGCCGTGCGAATATCGGACAAAGCGCAGAGCGAAGAAGCGGCACTGTGTTGTTGTTCCGCAGAGGTATGCCAGACGTGATGCAGCGAGCCAATGCTGACTTCGTAGAGGCGAGAATTTGAATGCAGAATATGTCGTAAGGAGGCGGCGAACCAGAAACCATGGGCGCCGCTCACTGGGGGTTTTTTGAAGTGGAAGGAACTGGATCTGGAGCTTCCGTAGTCGGGGTGGACGTCCGTACTGGCACAGCTGTCAACAGATTAACTGCCGTAATATCTGCTTCCGGCCTCTGCCTATGCACAAAACGGGAAACCCTTACCGACACTGGCCAGAATTTCTCCTCAAAGACGTCAGGGAACAGCGGCTCAGGTACACCAAGTTTGAAAGCGGCGGTCTTCAGCTTTGACGCCAACGCTCGGAGGAAGGAGAGAGAGGAGACGGAGGAGCAAGCGGCGCTAAGCCGTTCAGATAACGGAGAAAAAAGGCAGCTGGAGCGCTCATCAAAAAACGCTCCTAAGCGCAAAAAGCCGTCGGAAGGGCCCACCAGCAAGAAGTCGCACCAGCAGACTGTTCGGCGGTCCGTTACCGAGACAGTTACCCCCGCAGCAGACGAATGGACCCAGGTCAAGGGCAGGTCGCATGTCCGTCAGACGAGGCCACGACCGGATGTCATCATCGTCGAGGCCAAGGAGTCGATGACGTATGCGGATATACTGAGCTTAGTCACTCGCAGCAAAAACGAGGACATGAAAAAAGTGGGAGAGTGCGTGCGTCGGGTGAAATGCACAGCCAAAGGCTCTCTCCTGCTGGAGCTTGACAACAACTCAACGATGGAGAAAACGCAGCGGCTCAGGGATAGTATCGGCACTGTCCTAGGTGGCAAGGTGCAGGCGCGAGCACTCACCCAGCAGACGAGGATAGAGGTAGTCGATCTCGACGAGATGGTTACCGCAGAGGACCTGAAGAAGGCCATTGCTGACCAAACCGGAGTCACACTCGAGGAGGACGCCATTAAGAGTCTGCGACCTTCCTTCGGAGGCACACAGCGGGCCATCATCAGCCTTCCGACGACCCTGGCGACAAATATAATCTCCGTGGGCAAAGTCAAGGTTGCCTGGTCGGTGTGCCGTGTCCGGGAGCGCCCCCTCATTACCAGGTGCTATAAGTGCCAAGAAGCAGGACACATTGCAGCGAACTGCAAAAGCGCAGTGGATAGAAGCGGTTGGTGCTTCCGTTGTGGGGCAGAGGACCACAAAATTCGGGACTGCAGGAAGGAGGCCGAGTGCTTCTACTGTGCCGGCAATGGTAAACCGCACAACCACATAGCTGGGAGCTCGAGGTGCCCGATGGCATCCAAGAAGGTTTCAAAAGCCAACAGACATGCTTAGATTCTACCAGATTAATCTAAACCATTGCGAGGCTGCTAGCGACTTACTAGCCCAGTCGGTGCGCGACTTTCGCTCAGATATCGCCATCATAAGCGAGCCCCATAGAGCACCAACAGATGGATACTGGGTCCATAGCGCATCGGGAAAAGCCGCGATTTGGTCCTGCGGCGAACCGTGTATACGGCCTGTTGAGGCAATTACGTTGCCTATAGTGTTAATCGTAGCAATAGAAAGAGAATAGAAATGTTATGCTGAAATGTTATTGTCTCTTATACCAACGGAGCTCATGCTGGCAGCGGCCGCTCATGAAGAGGGCGACGCTGCTAGAATAAAACACTCTTTGTCTAAAATCGAAACGGAGCACAAGTGTTTCTGTCGGTCTGTCCGGTTCCCGTGTCCCGAATATTCAATTCATCTGTGCTTAACGGCACAAAAAGTGTTTGAGTGCAACATTTGCATTTTCACCAGACATTTTGGCGCCCCCGGGTGGACACTGGATCTTGGACTGGACCGCTGGATCGTCGCACCGTCGCATCGTCGCAAATTCTCTGTTTTTGCTAGTTGGTATGGACATGCACCGTTGTGCAAATAACCCGCAACAAATGCCACAGGTAAATTAAAGTGCCCAATAAATTACCAACAATAAAACGGCCTGTTAATAAAGTATTTAACAAAGAGAAAGGCCCGTTATATGTATGTATGTATACCTTCATATATATATTCAATTTACATATATTGTTTAATTTGAGTGATCACTGTACTTGTGGTCAACGACACCTCAAAGAGGAGCCGACAAGCAAAGAAGAAACAGCAATAGTTTCGCGCGCAAGCTCTGACCGCTGCGCATCATTCCACCCTCGCCCGTCGTCGTCACAGATTTTCGTTTCTGCTTTGCACGAACGGTTTATGCTAGCACTTTCGTTTTATGCATAGTTCTGTGCTCTCTCGTTCTCTCGCTCTCGTAACGGCCAGTATAGCCGATCATAGCAACGTATTGCATCGCATAGCAGAGCATAGCCAGCAGAGCCGAGCCCCTAAGTTTTATGCTTGCTGCGGCTATTTCGTTTCGCTCTCTCTATCTCTCGGCAATAAACCACAGCATAGCAGCCAGAGAGCTAAGTCTCCAATTTGAGATCGGTAAATCTTGTTCGTGGAGCCTTTCTCACTCAGTTTAGAAACTGTTCCCTTCACATCATCTGTCCTCATCTTTGGAGTGCACATTTGCATTAGCTCCTCTCACTCAACTAGAAACTGTTCCCATCACAGCGTCCGTTCTCATATTTGGAGCGAACATAGACTTGAGTGATTTTTCACATTCGCTCGTCTCACTCAACCAGAACTGTTCCCATCACAGCGTCCGTTCTCATATTTGGAGCGAACATAGAATTGAGTGATTTTTTGCATTCGCGCATCTCACTCAATCCAGCAGCTTGTCCCATCGCATCAGCTGTTCTAATCGTTTAACAGAGCCTAATAAAGGTTGAGTGATTCTTGAGTGGAATCTACTGTTTAATAAAAACAATTATAAAGCAGCTTCACAATGACTGGAAAACGTCGTGGTGGTTCCGGTAGCAATACTTCTATCGTCGAAGAAGACGATTCAGGTGTTCTTCTGAGGAAGTTAAACGCAGTCAAACGGGATATTGACAGAACTGCGAAAGCAGTACAAAACAACAATATCTCGGCCAATCAATTCGAGCTGGAATGTCGCTTAAATATATTAGATGGCTACATAGATCGCGCATTCTCTTTGCAGTTGCAAATCGATGATATCGATCCAGATTTAGCATCGCGTTCCGAGCTCGAAGAATTGTGCGTGTCAACTAAAGCGTTGTTAATGGCTATTAAAAGACCAAATCCGCCTACTTGTTTGAACGAATCAGTTCTAAATACCACCATGTCACATACAAGGAACCTGCCCAAGATGAAATTGCCCAAGTTTGGTGGGAATTATTCTGAATTCAAAAATTTCATTGGTTTGTTTTCAAGCATCATTGATAGTGACATGTCTTTAAGTAACGTCGAAAAGTTCAACCTTGAGGCTTGAGGCTCTAAAGCAGGTTTATGACAACGAGTGTCTCATGTTCCTTGATGGCGTAGCTAAACTGTTTGAGTTACAGGCGATGCAGGCGCCGTCGGCAAGTGCATTACGGTCACTTATTGACACGGCATCTGCCATATACGAATCATTACTGTCAGTTGGGGATGACAAGGTTATTGCTCACGCCCTGCTAATACACCTCGTTCTGTCGAAAGTTGACACAAAAACCCATTCAAGATGGAAGGAAAATTTGGATTACAAAAGGTTCCGTCGTGGTCCGAATTTGTAGCCGCATTAAACAAGCGGTATCAGCATTTGTCGGCTGAAGAATCCACGTCCGGGCGGTTAAGGGGTCGTAAAGGCTCGCAAGAGACAAAAAATAGGCATTCTGGGAAAACAGCGTTGGCTGTAGCCCAAGCAAGCAGAGGCCAGGACACAAACTGTGCGTTCTGCAAATCAGCTGATCATGGCATCTCGAATTGTTCGTCTTTCTCAGCAGCGTCTGTCATGACTCGATTCAGATTTGCCAAGGGATTTCCCCTGTGCATTAATTGCTTGCGAAGAGGGCATAGTGTCTCAGCCTGCAAGTCGATACACTGCAGAGTATGCTCAAAGCCCCACCACACATTGTTGCATCGCTACAATGTTGACTCGGCGACAACGCCAACCGCCCGTGATGCGCTTGGGTCTCAGGGAGCCGTGGCAGCTGAAAGGTCGAATCAGTTGTCGTCAAATCATGCCATGGCAGCTTACTCTGATCAGGTAGTTCTGGCCACAGCAATTGTGGACATCAAAGGTGGCTCAAGTCAGCGACAGCCAGCCAGGGTACTGCTGGATTCTGGCTCACAAGTAAATTTCACTACCGAGGAGCTCGCTCGGAATTTACAACTTAAACGAATTCGCAAAGACATAAGCTTATTGGGAATCGGAAAGGCGAGCATGTCTGCACACCAAGTGGTGCAAACAACAGTGTGCTCTCGAGTTCAACAATTCGAAATAGCCACTGACTTCGTTGTTTTAAAGTCGATTACGTCGTACCATCCTGAAAAAGCGGTTCCGTCAGACTTGCTGACAATTCCTAACGATTTCCCACTGGACGATCCAGGTTTCCATAAACCCCAAAAAGTGGATCTGCTGCTAGGAGCTGACGCATTCTTTGAGATATTGAAAGACGGCCAATTCAAACAACAAAACACGCTGACGTTGCAAAGTACGGTCTTTGGGTGGGTGGTGTCTGGTCGTTGCAGATCCAACGGACCCCGAAGCAACGAAGCATGCTCTATGGTGAGCACGTTGCAGGAGTTTTGCCCTCTACAAAACCTCGTCAAACGTTTCTGGGAGTTGGAAAATGTTCCAAATGCGTCTATAGAGAGACTGTATACCCCGAAGAAACTATGTGTGAAAAATCGTTCGTTGACTCCATCACACGATTACCCTCCGGTCGCTTGCAAGTTTCTTTGCCATTCAAGTCAAGCCCGACATCTCTTGGTTCGTCATTTGAGACAGCCAGAAGACGATTTTTGTCTTTAGAAAGGCGATTATGCCAAAAACCTGCCATGAAATCCATGTTTATGGAATTCATGGAGGAATATGTGTCGTTAGGCCATATGACGGCAGTAGAAAACTCAATTCCGGTAGAGCCGCATTGTTTCATACCGTATCAGTGCGTGGAACGACCTCAAAGTACAACCACTAAGCTCAGAGTGGTCTTTGATGCGTCGTGCAAAACTACGAGCCAAGTGGCGCTCAATGATTTGCTCATGGTTGGAGCAACCATCCAGCCGTGCCTATATGCCACGTTGCTGAGATTTCGCTGTCGCAAATACGCTCTTACAGCAGACATAACAAAGATGTACCGTCAAGTCCAAGTTGACGAGGCGCAGCGCCAATTCCAATTAATTATTTGGAGACGGACAAGTTCGGACCCGTTGCAAGTGTTCCGACTCAATACAGTGACGTATGGTACTGCCAGCGCACCATTTCTTGCTGTACGGTGTTTGAAGTATCTGAGCGACACTCATGCAAATTCGCATCCAATTGGCGCGAAGTCTCTTGCGTCGGATTTTTATGTGGATGATCTCCTTACAGGAGCAGACACAAAATCCGAGCTAAGTATATTGCGTCAACAATTGGTTGAAATCCTAGAGCCATCAGGATTTGTGCTGACTAAATGGGCTGCCAACTGTCAACTAGTCAATAGTCAGCAAGAAAATATGGTCATTTCGAATGGAGATCAGCAAGATTGTAAAACTCTTGGTCTGATATGGAACCCTCAGACAGACATTTTCAAATATAGTCTGAAGCCAATTGTCTCGTCCGAAACCACAACCAAGAGAGCAATGTTATCTGTCATAGCCAGTCTTTTTGATCCCTTAGGCCTGCTATGTCCAGTAATTACAAATGCAAAGATATTCTTGCAGGAAATTTGGCTATTAAGCCTTGGTTGGGACGATCCCATTCCCTCGAACGTACATAAAAAGTGGGAATCGATGGCCTTAGATATGCAAAAATTGCATGACGTCACCGTTCCACGATTTATAGGAGCCAGCGCAAACACTCGATGTCAAATACATGGGTTTGCAGATGCGTCCACGCGAGCATATGGCTGTTGTGTGTACGTTCGGGTTTCCCATGCTAATGGAGTGTCCGTTAAACTACTAACGGCAAAATCTAGGGTGGCACCCTTAAAGACCAAAACAATTCCAAGATTAGAGCTATGTGCAGCTCATCTTTTAGCAAAGTTGTGGGAGGAGGTTCGGTCCATAATAGACTGTCCCATAGAGAAGGTCGTGTTGTGGTCAGATTCGGAAGTAGTTCTACATTGGCTACAAACTCATCCCTCCCAACTAACAACATTTGTGTCGAATCGAGTTGCTGAGATACAGGACATTACTTCGGCAGCCCTATGGAGACATGTGCCCACCAAAGAAAATCCTGCAGATCTCGTATCTCGAGGATCATCGGTGGCCGACTTAAATTCGCTGTTGTGGTTCAATGGCCCGTCGTTCTTGCAACAAGAATCCAGACATTGGCCTCAAAATCCTCATTTACAGTTGACGGAAGCGAATGCGTTATTGGAGAAAAAGAAGGTAGCCACGGCGCTTATCGCGGCCGATGTTGAGAAAAATCCCATTCTTACAATCATACAGAATTCGTCGTCATACATGAAAGTGGTTAGCACAATTGCGTATATCCGCCGGTTCGTCAATAGAAGAAAGGGAGTCACTTGGAGTAGTACCTGCCCGTCATCTGACGAGCTCGGCGCAGCGTTTTTAACAGCAGTTGAAGTAGTTCAAAGAGACGCATTTTCGCAGGAAATCGACAAATTAAAGAAGTCATCCAAGTTGCAGGCATCACTGCAAAAGCTAAATCCCTTCATGTCGGAAGAAAAAGTGGGCTCATGCTCATTTTCGCTGATGCGAGTAGGCGGTCGACTACTAAATGCACCCCTAGCCCATAATGCTAAATTCCCAATTTTAATGCCAAAAAATTGTAGATTTGTTACTCTCTACCTTAGCTATCTACATCGAGCCAATTGTCACGCTGGACCCCGTGCACTAGTGGGATTCCTAAGGCAATCCATTTGGCTAATAAATGCACGGAGAGAGTGCAGTGCCATTGTCCGGAAATGCGTACACTGTTTCCATTACAAGCCAAAGCTTCTCTCACAAATCATGGGGAACCTTCCTGCTGATCGATTGCGTGGGAATCAACCTTTTGAGATTAGCGGAGTTGATTTGTTCGGACCGGTTCGTGTATCGCTTGGCATTCGAGGCAAGCAGCCTCTCAAAATGTACATAGCAGTGTTCGTCTGCTTCGCATCTAAGGCTGTTTATTGGACGTCGTGGCCCGCTTGTCCGGCTATATTGCGACAACGCGACCAATTTTGTTGGTGCAGCTCGCATACTCAAGGAGCGTATGGAGAGCTGGGATGCCAAGGACGAGGCCCTCAAGGCGTATGCTGCGGCTCACCGTTTTTCGGTGGAGTTTATCCCGCCCCGAGCCCCGCACATTGGAGGCCTGTGGGAGTCGGCGGTGAAGTCCGCCAAGCATTTGTTGCTCAGGGCCATGGGCAGCGCAGTGCTCAAGGAGGACGAGCTGCACACGGTGCTCGTGGACGTCGAGGCCGTGCTGAACTCCAGGCCACTGGTGGTCGACAGCGGCAGTCCCAACGAAGGGGAGGTGCTGACTCCCGCGCACCTACTCGTCGGCAGAATGCTAATTTCGCTGCCGCCCGAATCAGAGCTGCCCAGACCAGACAACCTGTCGTCTCTGCAACGATGGCAGCTCGTGTCTGCCATCAAGCAAAGATTTTGGAGAGACTGGTCCAGAGACTATCTGCTCAGCCTTCAGCAGCGAGGGAAGTGGTGCCAAGAGGTCGCCAATCTCGAGCCAGGCAAAGTGGTGGCAATCCACGAGAACAACGTGCCACCACAAATGTGGCTAATAGGAGTAGTGGAGGAGGCAATCCCAGGAGCAGACGGGAAGGTTTGCGTGGCCGTAGTGAGGACTAAGGCCGGCCTATATAAGCGATCCATCCATCGGTTGACGCCCATCCCAATGGATTGAAGCCTTTGCATAGGCTGTCAACGCGGCCGATGTTGAGGCAATTACGTTGCCTATAGTGTTAATCGTAGCAATAGAAAGAGAATAGAAATGTTATGCTGAAATGTTATTGTCTCTTATACCAACGGAGCTCATGCTGGCAGCGGCCGCTCATGAAGAGGGCGACGCTGCTAGAATAAAACACTCTTTGTCTAAAATCGAAACGGAGCACAAGTGTTTCTGTCGGTCTGTCCGGTTCCCGTGTCCCGAATATTCAATTCATCTGTGCTTAACGGCACAAAAAGTGTTTGAGTGCAACATTTGCATTTTCACCAGACACGGCCAATCTCGACGTCAGGTGCAACATTCAGGCACTTTGTGCGGGTACAGTTGGCAAACTTTTGGGTCTACAGCTGCTACTTACCACCAAGGCTGAGCCGCCAAAGCTTCGCAGCTACCATGGACGAACTAGTCGACGATGCCAGAGAGCACAAGCCGGCTATAGTAGCAGGGGATTTCAACGCATGGGCACGGGAGTGGGGGAGCGACACCTCCAAAACCAGCAGCTCAGACGCCATTGCTAAGGGACAAGCTCTTCTGGAGGCCTTCGCGACGCTCGACGTAGTGCTGTTAAACCAAGGGTCGGTGAACACCTTCAACCGGGGAGGAGCAGGATCGGTCATAGACCTCACGTTCGCATCGAGCTCCATCGCCCCCCATGCCAGGTGGAGTTTGGGCACCCACTACACCGCGAGCGATCACGAGGCATTGCTATTCTCGGTGGGCGGACGGCAGGATAGACCCTGTACTCTCACAGCACGGAGATTAGCCTACAAGCCCGAAACTCTCCGGGTACCGGTTTTTATGGAGGCAATGAGGGATGTCACAATCAGAGGCTCAGCACAGGAGATGGCCACTCAGCTTACCTCCCAACTGCAACGGGTATGCACCGCGAGTATGGACCGACGGAAGCACTTCAGAGGCACACAGTCACCGACCTACTGGTGGACAGATGAGATCGCGGAGGCAAGACGCGCCTGCCTAAAAACCAGGAGGAAATTCCAGCGTGCCCGAAGACGGGACGACATCGATTGGCCGAGGCTACACATGGCCTACCGCATGGCAAGGAAACACCTGAAGGTAGCGATCAGGACGAGCAAACGGGAGTGCTTCCTGCAGCTCTGTGACTCGGCGGAACATGACCCATGGGGGCAGGCTTACAAGATTGTCATGAAGAGGCTTCATAGAAGCAACGCAGGAGTACCCACGGAGCCGGATCAGTTACGGACTATTGTCGAGGCTCTGTTTCCATCCAGGGCAAGCGACACCACGCTAGGCAGTGAAGCACCCCGGCCCCCATATGACGTGGAACCCATCACAATTGAAGAGCTCCTACGCGCGGCCCGCAAGATGAAGGCAAGCAGCGCTCCTGGCCCCGATGGAATCCCTAACCGGGCGGTTAAGCTGGCAATCTCTTGCAAACCTCATGAGTTTGCCAATGCGTACACGCAGTGCCTACGCGAAGGGGTATTCCCATCACACTGGAAGCTCCAGCACCTCGTGCTCATCCCAAAACCAGGGAAACCACCCGAGGACCCTTCCGCATACAGACCGATATGTCTGATCGACGCGATGGGGAAGACACTAGAGCAGATCATCTGTTCCCGGCTAGAGAGAGCAGTGGAGGCGTCCGGAGGACTTTCCGCCAGCCAGTTCGGCTTTCAGAAGGGCAAGTCCACTGTGGATGCCATAAACAGGGTGGTTAGGATCGCGGCGGAGGCGGCTGAAGGTACTCGATGGAAGGGTGGCAAGAAGCAATACTGCCTGATAGTCACTCTTGACATAAAAAATGCGTTTAACTCGGTAAACTGGGAAGGCATCACCAGAGCACTGAACCAGCGCGGTATCCCCCTATACCTCAAGATGATCGTCGGCGCCTACTTCAAGGAAAGGCGACTAAACTATACTACTTCCACTGGACTCCAATCCCACTCTGTCTCGGCTGGAGTACCACAAGGTTCGGTGTTGGGACCATTGCTATGGAATGTAGCTTACGTCGGAGTGATGAGGATCTCACTTCCAACAGGATGCCAGGTGACCTGTTATGCAGATGATGTGGCGCTGTCAGTCGTTGCCAAACACCTGCATACGGTAGAGGCAAACGGCAACAAGGCCATCCAGCTGATCCAGGGCTGGCTCTCGTCTACGGGGCTCGAGCTGGCGGCCCACAAAACAGAGGCAGTGCTGGTCAGCACCAGAGCATTGGTGGAGACGGCGCACATCCGGATAGGAGAAGATACAATATCATCAAAACGAGCCATTCGCTATCTGGGCGTGATGATAGACACCAGGCTTTGCTTCAGAGAGCATCTGAGCTACCTACATGAAAAAGCGGCAAACACGAGCCGGGCACTTTTTCGCATGCTGCTGAATACTCGGGGACCCAGATACGAAACGAGAGTGCTGCTGACTAGTGTCATCCGCTCGTCCATAACATACGCCGCAGCAGTATGGGCAGATGGCATCAAAGTCGCCAGCTACGCCCGGGGAGTCAAGGCAATCCACCGTCTCTGCGCATTACGAGTGTGCAGTGGGTTCAGGACGATTTCGGACGACGCTGCATTAGTGATCGCAGGCTTAATTCCAATCGACTTGCTGGTCCTCGAAGAGAGGTATGTGGCCGAAGCCACCCGCGCAGGCGTAGACCGGAGGTTAGCGCGAACGCAGGCCAGGGAGCAGAGCTTCAGGGTCAGGCAAAGCCGCTGGGACTCCGCTGGAAACGGTCGATGGACTCACCGACTCATACCGGACGTTAAACGGTGGACAAGCAGGGGTCACGGAGCGGTGAACTTTTACACCACGCAACTCCTGAGTGGACATGGCTGCTTTAGCCAATACCTGTGTAGGTTCGGGCACGATGACTCGCCATATTGCAGGTGGTGCGGCAGCGTACCAGAAGACGCTGAGCCCATATTTTTTGTATGTGGGCGCTTTGCACAAAGCAGGAGAGAACTGGCGATCCGTGGGTAGACAGCTGTCCCCCAGCAACCTAGCAGAAGGGATGACGGAGGACCCAATGATTTGGGCGGCGGTGAACAACTTCGCTGCCATCGCAATGAAGGAGCTCCGCAGGTGCGAGCGACTCAGAAGGGAGGCACCATAGGAGGAACCAGCGTCCCTGCGACGTAACGCTGCACGGTCGTGCCGTAGGGATTGGGTTCCCACTCTGGTTCTCCAACAGTCTAAAAATTTAACACTATCTATTTTTTATAGTTATTATTTTTTTATGTTAAAATTTTTAAATCTCTAATAGATAAGTAGCTTCAAATCTCAGATGTAGACCTATTAATTAGTTAATTTTAGTAAATAAACAAGTATAAAAAAAACGAGGGGGAACGTTGTGAGCCGCGGCAAAGGCCGCGGCTCTACCTTATACCCGGTACTCAGTCGTATACACATATGTACATACATATTATATATGAGCTTGCGATTTATGCAATTTATTATATGTTCGCAAAAGGGACAAATTAAATTTTGGGCAAAAAATAATATTTCAAAAAATGAAGTCAAATCATTTTTGGAATATTATACATGTTTCTAATTTTGTTTGCATATGCTTTTTACATCTGCTTCTACATTTCTACATGTATAACTACATATTTGAGACGTACAAGTGTTTGCGACAGAGAGAGAGAGGGAATGAGTCAGCGCTTGGCAGGCGTTGCGTAGCCACTGAAATTTAATTTGTTTCTTCTGTCTATAATATTGATCCGACCTGATCCATATTCGGCAATCTGGTAGATATGGTAATTTTCCATGATTCTGCGTTTTTGGTTTTCATTTATCTTAAAAATTGTGGATTCCACAGATTTTCGTTCTTTGTGGGGGCGGAAAGAGGCGTGGCAAAATTTTGAAATACACTTGTGCTGGTTCGATATCACAGGAGCTTGGATAGAAAGTTTGGTTGCTCTAGCTCTTATAGTCTCTGAGATCTAGGCGCTCATTTAGACGAATAGGCAAAACAGACAGGGTCGCGTGTGAGAGAGAGCGAGAGGGAATGATGACTTTCGAAATGGTTTTCTTCATTGTAGCTATAATAATGATCCGATCTGATCTAGATTCAACACTCTGATAGAAATGGCCATTCTCTATGATTCTGCGTACTTAGTTTTCTTGTATCTTCAAAATTGTGCACGCCACAGACTTTCGTTCTTTGTGGGGGCAAAAAAGGGCGGGGTTAAATTTTGAAATACATTTGGAGTAGTGTGATCACAAAGGAGACTGGATACAAAACTTGGTTGCTCTAGCTTTAATAGTCTCTGAGATATAGGCGCAAATGAAGACGGACAGACGGACAGACGGACGGACGGACAGACGGACGGACGGACAGACAGACATGGCTATATCGACTCGGCTATTGATGCTGATCAAGAATATATATACTTTATGGGGTCGGAAACGCTTCCTTCTGGGCGTTACACACAACCGTTATCCCCACAAATCTAATATACCCTTAAACTCTTCGAGTACCGGGTATAAAAAAAAACCAAGTTTGAAATTGACAAACTTCAATGCAGATAGATCAGCGTCCCGCTTGACCAATTTCGCACAAAAAATTTCCGCCTCAGACACCTTGAGCTTATCGGCAACAAATCTCACCACCGCCTCTGGCTCCGTTGCAGTAGAAAATCTACCAATATGCAGGTATTTTCTGCTCTGCAATACATTTAGCTGCTTACAGCTCGGCGCAATGCCTAGCAAACGCTTCGTCTTCTTTGTGCGGTTCTTTCTCACTTTTCTCCGCACAGTGACAAAGCCATCTGAAGCAGCTGATCCAGGGTCAATAACCGCAGTCGATGTGGCGGCCACTAGCCGCGGAGACTGCAACTCAGCCACAGATATGACATTGTCGGCTTTCTTTCTTGCAACAGCCGGGTTCACCTTCTTATTTAAAGTGACAGGGAGGGCAGCCATAAACTCCGACTTGAGCTCCCGATAAAGGCTCTCAAGCTTCAAAACCTTGTCGTTGAGTTCGTCAATTTTCGAGTGCGAGTCATTCGCAATCACACAATTGTCGCACTGCCACATAAGGTTAGGCAGATTAACCAACATTTTCACCGCATCAGCATGCAAATCAATGCACGACAGATGAAACGCACGGCGGCACAACGACGAACAGCGTACGGCATCAAAGCCACGAAGCTGAGCGGCCGTAACATCCAAATCGCATTCCGAGCATTGATAAAACATAGCGAAAACACGACCGAACGCAGTGAAAGCTGACTGAAGACAATTTGCATCGGCATTTCAATATAGTATCCGTTGGCTGTAACTCTTTAACTCTATCTCATTTTCCTCTATGCCCTTAAATACCTTTCTTCACTGTTCCGCTCTTTTTTTAAATTTAAGATAGATTTAACATCCGGGGGAAAACTCTTGGGATTATTTGGTAGGAGGGGAAACACAATTTTAGTCATAAGAATACAATAAATATTATAATGTTTGTGTAAAGGATAGAGTTTGATCTCCTACAGCAGGCCCCTGTAGGTCCCTCACGCAAAGGGGTCTTGTACAATAAAAAAAATGCGGCACTTGGCACAACAAGACCAAGGTAGGGTGGGCGTCACCCACGGTTCGTTGTCCGTTACCCAATGCAGTTGTCGTCTTTTGTTTTAGGTGTTGTACTTTGTCCGGTGTTAGTTGGCTCTGTTTAGACACGCAGTAATATTAAAGTAATTATACGTAGGCTTCAGCTAGAGTAACTGGAAGAACACCACACTCGTGGCCGACGAGCCAGTAGCCGGAAAAAAAAAAGATAGCGTGTCATCCTCAAGCTGAGGGAACCATCTTGCCTACTCCGTGGTTGCACGTTACAATTATAATTATTTTTGGCGCCCAACGTGGGGCCTCACTTTTGGGTAGGAATTAAAAATTTGTACTTAGAGGTGTGGTTCACGAACAATGGCCTAAAACAAACTTTAAAAATCTTTCCTTCAAATTTTCCAGTTGTCGGCGTCTATTCGATTATCGTCGGATAAGATTTAGGAAACGGTCTGCAAGTTTTCCGATGTCTTGAAGGAGATGATATAGAAGAGACCCAAATCGCTTCCGCTGTCATTCAGCTCTCATCCGAGTCTCAGGAATACCGGTAAAAATAAAACCCCAGGGTATTTTTCCGGGCCATGATTCGATAGGTTCTGAGTGAATCTCACTCCTTTCCGTACAAAGAGCCTGACTGTTAGATACTTAGGAATACCACTATAATAGCGTTAAGACGTTGTCTGTGGTCCTTGTCAATGCAGTTTAAACTCAATGTACTACTCATCTTTTTATGCTTGAGGGACGAGAGGGCAAATCAGCCGTTTGGATTTACAGGGGCTGCATTCGGCTGGAAAGCATCTCTGACCACGGCTGATGTCATCAAGTACCTCAGCACTATCTTAACTGTTTTGGCAACTCGGGACAGCTACTAGTGTGAGCGAAGCAGTAGACGCAGTTGGACGCAGGTGCGCAGAATTCATATTCTCCCCTGCCCACGGCTTAGGTGTTCCGATTTGCCATGATACATTTTCCTCTTTAGCTGTATTTGGTGTAATCAATTCGGATAACAAAGAGAGGCCCTGCAGGGAGCTGAGCTAACAAGGAGATCAGACATTTAGGAATTTTATTATATATGTATATTCTTGTGGGAACTTTTAAGGTCGAGAATTTCAGGTGTTTATCGTTGTGTGTTTTCATTTATTTTACTTTTTTTGTTATTTATTTAATCAATATTCAACTTTAAATTCACGTTTAAACGTGAATTCGTGAATAATATATTTATACTTTTTTAGTTAAGCATTTCTTCTGAGTTTAGCATAGAATTGTAGTATAGGTGGGTAAAGATGGGATTGGATCGGTCTGATGATGAGGGGGCAGGCCCTTCTACTGCTTGTTGCAAGTTGTGCAAGATCCAAATAGACCCCGAAGACAGATATAAAACCCCATGTCAACATGAGTTCCACAAATCATGCATGCGAACGTACCTCAAGACCCAATCGACCTGCCCAGTTTGCAATGCGGCTTGTGTTGCAACTCCATCGACGGCTCTGCCTCCTCTGGTTCCTGGCAAAACCAGGCAGCAGACAAGACAAGTTCTTGCGGCAGGCAGCATTCAATCCCAAGAGGGATCGGAGGGTCAAGAGTATAGGTCCAATCAAGTGTCAGGGGAGATTGCTGCGGCCATAAAAAGCATGCAGAGTGAACTTCTTACGAATCTAACGGAGAAGATGGCTCAAATGATAAGCACCACTGTGGAAGCTCGCATAGCCTCCCATGCGCAAACTCCGCAGCCATCACTAGGGAGTCGTAATAGAAACACTCCATTGAATCAGCTGCTAGAAATTCCCGAGGGAAACCAGGATGCACATTTTAGCTTCCAACCTCGGCATTCTCCTTCGAGATCCGCAGTCTCTGACTTAGCTCAAAGGCCTGATAAGGTGGGCCACATAATGAACAATTGGAAGCTTCGCTTTTCGGGAGCAATAGACTTCTTGAGCGTGGACTCATTTATTTACCGAGTTGAGGCCCTTACCCATCAGACGTTGGAGGGAAATTTCATGGTGTTGTGCAGCAATGCAAATACCTTGTTTGAAGGGAAGGCATCTGATTTTTACTGGAGGTATCACAAGGCAGCTGGTGCGGTGCGGTGGCTGGAGCTGTGCGAGGCATTGAGGAAGCAGTTCAGAGATAGCCGGACAGACGTGGACATCAGACAGATGATTCGCGATAGGAAGCAGAGAGAAAAAGAGACGTTCGAGGTATTTTTCGATGCAATCCAAAGGCTGACCGACCAATTAGAGCAGCCTCTTTCACATAAAACTTTGGTCGAAATCGTTCGTCGGAATTTGCGGCCGGAGATACAGCATGAGATCCTGAATCAGAAAATAGACTCAATTGAAGTATTGCGAGACATATGTAGGAGACGGGAATGTTTTTTGGAAGAAGTGCGTCGGACACATGGCTACCAGAAACCTGCTCCATTTCGAAAGCAAATCTCGGAGCTGGTGGAGGATGCTTTAGGAGAAGATGCGGAAAAGTTTTCGGAGTCGGAGTTTGGGGAGGAAATAGCAGCAGTGTCCTTGGTTTGTTGGAATTGTCGGAAGGAGGGACACCGATACCATGACTGCGTAGCCAAACGGAAAGTATTCTGTTTCGGTTGCGGAGCGCCCAATACGTACAAGCCGTCGTGCAAGAAATGTCAAAAAAACATCAAGGAGAACTCGGCAGATTCTCGTCGGCTGACCGGTGTTTCGCAAAGGGGGTCGGCGAGACAGGACCAGACTTAGCAAGAGGCAAGCTGTTAGAAGTGTGTCATGGGGGTCTTAGAGAGTTAGAGCCACCGATGACAGTATGGCACACGAGGTTGGCCGAGATTGAGAAGATGGCAACCCCAGTGGAAATTGTTAAGTCAAGGAGGTTGACCAGAAATGCGCGGCGGATAAAGGCCGACTTTAAGTCACTAAAAACCATAAATGAGGTAAGGAAAAAGGAAGGAGATAAGAGGCCTTATGCCGAGGTTAAGTTAATGGATAGAACTATAATAGGATTGTTAGACACCGGCGCTGGAATGAGTTGCGTGGGGGGTCAATTAGCTAAGGAAATAGTATGTAGTAAGAAGCCATTCAAAGTATTGTCGGCCAATGCTTTCACGGCAGATGGAAAAAGGCAGCAAATACTAGGTAAATTAACAACTAAGATAGAATATCGCGGGGAAACTAAGAGTATAGAGCTATTTATAATTCCTAACTTAAGCCAAGACTTATACTTAGGCATAGATTTTTGGTCACTCTTTAATTTATTACCGTCCGAATGGGAGATTTCTGACATTTCTGAGGGTGCGGAGGTTCATACCCTTACCTCTGCTCAGGAATCGGCGTTGAACCAAGTGATTTCGTTATTTCCATCATTCGCTGTGTCGGGTCTGGGAAAGACAGAGATGATTTCGCATTCCATCGACGTGGGAAATGCTAAGCCCATAAAGCAGAGGCATTTCTCAGTCTCACCGGCTGTTGAGAAACTTCTATACAGCGAGGTCGATAGGATGCTGAAGTTAGGGGTGATTGAGGAGTCAGGAAGCGCTTGGTCGTCTCCGGTGGTTCTGGTGCAAAAGCCAGGAAAAGCCCGGCTCTGTCTAGACAGTCGGAAGGTAAATGCGGTGACAGAGAAAGATGCGTACCCGTTGCCCCAAATTGAGGGAATCTTGAGTAGATTGCCTAAGGCGGAATATGTAACCAGCCTAGATTTGAAAGATGCATTTTGGCAAATACCTTTGGAGAGGGCGTCAAGGGACAAAACGGCATTTACTATACCAGGGAGGCCGCTATACCAATACAAGGTCATGCCCTTCGGCTTGTGCAACGCCTCGCAAACAATGTCCAGGCTCATGGACAAGGTGATACCCGCTACTCTCCGGAATCAGGTGTTTGTCTATTTAGATGACCTGTTGGTCATCTCGGATACGTTTCCCTCGCATCTGGAGGTGTTGCGTTCGGTGGCAGATCACATTCGTTGCGCAGGGCTGACCATAAATATAGAGAAGAGCAAGTTCTGTAGAAGATCGGTGAAATATCTTGGGCACATAATTGGAGATGGAGGTATTCGAACATATCCGGAAAAAGTCTCCGCCATTACTAGGTTTCCGCTCCCAAAAACACTTCGAGCGCTGAGGAGTTTCCTTGGAATGGCCGGATGGTATAGGAAATTCATCCATGACTACGCATCGTTATCCGCCCCTTTAACAGACTTACTGAAGCAGAAGAAGAAATTTACCATGTCCCAGGAAGGCATAGAGGCTTTCGAGAAATTGAAAGAAACAATGTGCAAGGCTCCAGTTTTGAGAAGTCCTGACTTTGGGAAGCCTTTCTTCATACATTGCGATGCGAGCAACACGGGAGTGGGTGGTGTGTTGGTCCAAAAGACGGAGGAAGGGGATGAGATGCCGATTGCCTTCGTGTCTAAGAAACTGAATAAAGCCCAGCGCAACTATACCGTAACCGAGCTAGAGTGCCTGGCGGCTTTAGTATGCATAAAAAAGTTCAGAGCATATGTCGAAGGTCATCAATTCACCGTGATTACGGATCATGCATCATTAAAGTGGTTGATGTCCCAAAATGATCTGCATTCGAGGTTGGCTCGGTGGGCGCTCAAGTTGCAAGGCTTTCAGTTAAGCATCGAGCATCGAAAGGGGACACAGAATGTAGTTCCAGATGCGTTATCAAGGGTACACCAGGATGAGATTGCAGCAGTAGATAAAAGTAATGGGCTCCTGGTTGATCTAGAATCCCCTCACTTCAGAGATGAAGGATATCTCAAACTAGTCGATCGGGTAAAGAGTAATCAGGAACGACTGCCAGACGTGAATGTGGTTGGTAATTTAGTCTCCCGAAGGGCTGAGCATGCAAATGGCGACTTACTTCATGACACGTTTGCGTGGAAGTTGTGGGTGCCTAGGGGATTGGTCAGCGAGGTTTTGAAGCAGTCACATGATGAGCCGTTAGCTTCGCATGGGGGCATTCATAAGACCCTGGAGCGTGTCCGTCGCTATTACTTTTGGCCAGGATTGGTTAGCGACGTCAAAGCGTACGTGAGCAACTGCAGCGAGTGTAAGACCACAAAGGCGCCGAACTTTACCTTACGACCACCGATGGGAAAGCCGGCCGAATCGCAAAGATTCTTTCAACGACTGTATGTCGACTTTCTGGCTCCGTATCCAAGATCTCGAAGTGGTCACGTCGCTATTTTTATTGTGTTGGACCATTATTCAAAATTTGTATTCCTCAAAGCCGTCAAGAAGCTGACAGCTGAAGTGGTTATTAAGTACTTGCGGGAGGACCTCTTTCATACATTTGGGGTACCAGAAACCATAGTGTCCGATAATGGATCCCAGTTTAGAGCGGAGAAATTCCAGGACCTTTTAAAAAGCCATCGTATCTCTCATACCTTGACGGCAGTACACGCACCACAGGCAAATGCATCCGAGAGAGTCGATCGCTCACTGATTGCCGCTATAAGGGCGTATGTGCGGCCGGATCAAAAGGATTGGGACGAGAAGTTGAGCAGCATTTGTTGCGCGCTGAGATCTGCCATCCACTCGGGAATAGGAGCAACGCCGTATTACATGGTGTTTGGTCAGCAGATGATCACCTCCGGGGGCACATACTCTTTATTGAGATCATTAGAGATGTTGAAAGATAGGGTGGTAACTTTTACAAGAGAAGACTCGATGGAAGTGGTCCGAAAGAAAGCACTGGAGGTGATGGGTAAGCAACATGCTCGTAATGAGAAGCAGTACAATCTGAGGTCGAGAGAGGTAGTGTACCAGGTTGGGCCGGAGGTGTATAGGAGGAACTTTAAGAAAAGCAACTTCCAAACTGGGTACAATGCTAAGCTTGGCCAAACTTTCGTAAAGGCAAGAGTCCGGAGAAAGCTTGGAAACTCGCTTTATGAGTTAGAAGATCTGCAGGGGCGAAGCATTGGGGAACCACAGGAAGGACCTCAGGCAATAGCAGCTACAAGCGAATCATCCTTGTGAGCCTTCGGCACCCCAAGTCTGATTTTGGCAGGGGGAATTGTACGGGTAGGCTTGTAGCTGGGGGTTTTTTTTGTCCGCCGAAAGGTAGGCACTGCCTGATGAGCGGCGAAAGCCAATTGCTCTGTAAGAGGTTGTCAGAGAGGGCCACGAGATGAAGAGAGGGTCATGGAGAGGTCATGGTTTCGCAACGAACTGAGAGGGGTTCGAAGTCGAAATTCGGTGAGGGGGAGCCTATAAGTAGAGGTCAGAGGGACGCCATTAGTCAAAATCGGCTTGATTTTGGTGCCAAGAAGAGACTGAAATTAAGTGTCTGTATTACCAGTGGGAAAAAAAAAGAGAAAGAGAAATTGTGCAAAAGCCAAAACCGGCAAAGTGCGTCGGAAGGATAGGATACAGAGGTCACCGCTTGGGGTAAGAGTAGTTGACGATGCCATGGAAAGGGCACAGTAATGATGGTGGGGCATTTCAGGCCAGAAGTTGGAGGGGGCTCGTCTTCCACGACCAGCTGAAGCGGAATTCGCCGGAGCTTTGGGTCGAGCAGAGATCGAGCAAAGGAAAGGCGAAGCAGTGCCCGGCAGAAAGCGGCCGCTTCAACTCGTATAACGCTCCGGACGCGAGTGAGCTCGTGCGGGAAGGGAAGCGAAAGCAGCAACAAAGCGCCCATCACGTTCGAAAAGTGCTTCAAGATCGTCTATATTCAAAAGAAAAAAGGAAAAAACTCTCATCAAAATCTGGTCGCAGTGGATGTGACATCAAAGAAAGATACAGCGTTCATCAGTACATGAAAACCCAAAGCGGCTGATGATTTAAGCTAGTGTTCACCAACTATCCTCTTTCTTCTGTCAAGCTCTTTCTCTCACTGCAATCTCCCTTTTCTTTGCGTTTCTTTTCTTTTCCTTGTCCGTTCCCCACCTCCTTTTTCCCTTGAGTGCAAGCGCCAACGCACCGGTACTGGCAAGTACCGGTGATAGCAAAAGAAAGAAGAATAAAGAAAGAAAAGAATATCGAGCGAAGGGCAGTGCTGCGGGCGCTAACGACTGGTGGCTATGTGTGTAGTGATAAGCAGGTGAACCTTTTTCTTCTTAGTGCATATTATTTTCACAGATCCGGACCCAATCGGAAGCGCTTCGTCGATGGAGGTTCACGTAAGTGTTGGAACAATAAATGTTAAGTTATCCCCTACATATTCTTGGTGGCGAATGAGCACATAAAAAAAAAAAATATAGAAAAGGAGAAGGGCACGGTTGTCAAAGGCACACACATAGTTCCAAAGCAACAAAAAAAAAAAAAGGGGCTCTAACGCCGTGTGCTCATAAGCAATCGGTTGCCGTCGGGTTCTCCCCTGCGTGGGTATCCGTGGTGGCCAGAGACGCTGGTATGGTTTCCCAATTTGCATCGGCATTTCAATATAGTATCCGTTGGCTGTAACTCTTTAACTCTATCTCATTTTCCTCTATGCCCTTAAATACCTTTCTTCACTGTTCCGCTCTTTTTTTAAATTTAAGATAGATTTAACATTCGGGGGAAAACTCTTGGGATTATTTGGTAGGAGGGGAAACACAATTTTAGTCATAAGAATACAATGAATATTATAATGTTTGTGTAAAGGATAGAGTTTGATCTCCTACAGCAGGCCCCTGTAGGTCCCTCACGCAAAGGGGTCTTGTATAATAAAAAAAATGCGGCACTTAGCACAACAAGACCAAGGTAGGGTGGGCGTCACCCACGGTTCGTTGTCCGTTACCCAATGCAGTTGTCGTCTTTTGTTTTAGGTGTTGTACTTTGTCCGGTGTTAGTTGGCTCTGTTTAGACACGCAGTAATATTAAAGTAATTATACGTAGGCTTCAGCTAGAGGAACTGGAAGAACACCAAACTCGTGGCCGACGAGCCAGTAGCCGGAAAAAAAAAAAATAGCGTGTCATCCTCAAGCTGAGGGAACCATCTTGCCTACTCCGTGGTTGCACGTTACAGATTACTATATATAAATATTATTAATATTACATATTATTATATGTATATACATAAATTTGCATTGACGTACAAATTTCTTTGTTTTGACACAAGAGAGCAAACGCATTACTCCTTTGAGACTCTTTCGTACAGCGCATTTGTGAGAGTGTCTCTCTCTCTCTCTCTCTCTCTCTTCTGTCATTTTGACACTTAAGAATACCTTCTTGCTGCTCTCTATGCGGCTACCTTTATTAGTATACCTTGATTCAAACTGTCATTCACAAAGATTGCCGAAAACGCACAGAATGACTTGTGTCAACGTGTCAGGTCAACCGGTTGCTTGGTTGCTACGGATGATAGGAAAAACATTTTTCTCTCCCGCCCTGCGCATGCGCTCAAGCGGTTGAGTTCAAATTTCATCTGGAAATTTGTTCTCAAGGATCGGTATGGAGTGCCTAGCCTTTGATGTCTTACGATGTTGATAAATATTGCAGAAGCTCCACCAGAAGCTCCAGAATATCCACCTTTTCACCGTAAACAGCTAGTTCTTTATTTTGAAGTTTATACGTATGAATTCGATTTCTAATTTCCCTAAAATTTCGGAGGGGTTTGAACCCCCAAAACCCCCCTCCTGCGTTTGTCACTGATACACACGCACAATTTGAACGATGTTTTATATTAAACACAGTGCAAACCTGCAAAATCAGTGTTCATGACTTGATTTTCTTCTAATTGTGTTGCCATCACAAATTATTAAAAACAAAACTCAATACATGGAACTGTTAAATTTAACATTTTGAGTTTGTGGCATAACAGTCTGATGTTTTCTAATTGCGTTAACAGCAAATTTGTGCTAATTAGAAAACTTTTAATCATGCAAATGCCAGATAAAGTGGTCATTTTCCCCATAGTGCAGCGTACCGAAAGTAAACTCAAAGTAGAGAGCGATAACCGTTCATTCTTTGGTCTTTCTATCCCTGCCGAAATTCAGCCTTAATTGAACTTAAATATGAATATCAGTAAAGTAAAGTTAATTCAATTCGAGTTAAGTTCAGTTTTGAGTGATTTTGGTTATATGCATCGATATGGAAAGAAGAGTGTAACGAAGAAAGAATGAAGAAGACCCATACTCGTGCATAGCCATATTTTCGTATTACATTGAACTTCAAAAATCTGATTCAGATTCAACACTCTGATAGACGTGGTCATCACCTATGATTCTGCGTTTTTAGTTTTATCGTATCTTCAAAACTGTGTATGCCACAGACTTTCGTCCTTTGTGGGGGCGGAAGGGGGCGGGGCGAAATTTTGAAATACACTTGGAGTAGTGTGATAACATAGAAGACTGGATACAAAACTCATCAACCACATGGAAGCGCTTTCATCGATGGATTGATCTGAATGTGAGTGTTTAACCGTAAACGTATGCTTATATGTGTATAATTTTATAAGCAACGAGAGGGAACGTTGTGAGCCGCGGCAAAGGCCGCGGCTCTACCTTATACCCGGTACTCAGTCAGTATACACATATTTACATACATTCATATATGAGCTTGCGATTTATGCAATTTATTCTATGTTCGCAAAAGGGACAAATTAAATTTTGGGCAAAAAATAATATTTCAAAAAATGACGTCAAATCATTTTTGGAATATTATACATGTTTTCAATTTTGTTTGCATATGCTTTTTACATCTGCTTCTAAATTTCTACATGACATGTATAACTACATATTTGAGACGTACAAGTGTTTGCGACAGAGAGAGAGGGAATGAGTCAGCGCTTGGCAGACGTTGCGTAGCCACTGAAATTTAAAATTTTGAAACAAACTCGTGCTGGTTTGATATCACAGGAGTTTGGATAGAAAGTTTGGTGGCTCTAGCTCTTATAGTCTCTGAGAACGAGGCGTCAAGAAATACGAATGGGCAAAGCAGATGGGGCCGCGTGTGAGAGAGAGCGAGAGGGAACGATGACTTTTGAAATGGTTTTCTTCATTGTAGCTATAATAATGATCCGATCTGATTCAGATTCAACACTCTGATAGACGTGGTCATCACCTATGATTCTGCGTTTTTAGTTTTATCGTATCTTCAAAACTGTGTATGCCACAGACTTTCGTCCTTTGTGGGGGCGGAAGGGGGCGGGGCGAAATTTTGAAATACACTTGGAGTAGTGTGATAACATAGAAGACTGGATACAAAACTCGGTTGCTCTAGCTTTAATAGTCTCTGAGATATAGGCGCTAATGAAGACGGACAGACGGACGGACAGACAGACGGACAGACAGACATGTCTATATCGACTCGGCTGTTGATGCTGATCAAGAATATATATACTTTATGGGGTCGGAAACGCTTCCTTCTGGGCGTTACACACAACCGTTATCCCCACAAATCTAATATACCCCTATACTCTTCGAGTACCGGGTATAACAATTAGACGTCAGACCCACTGAAGAGTATCTATTTGTAAGTTACAAATCGTCGTCGAACTGGTATGAAAAGAAGAGAAACTGATTTTAATTCGATGTAGGAGAACGACCTGTATATTCATATTTCTTTTCTCTTCCTCAGAACATACTACCACGTCGCCCTTGAGCTCAACGGACCCTCTAGTACCAGGCAACTAGTTCGGCACCGGTGCCGAACTAGTAGCATTTCTCACGTACCTGGTTCCACTTCGTTTCCCCGACAATGTATTTCAGCGGAGAATTTAACACATGCATGTCCTAGGGCGGAACCACCCCTGGTCCACTATCGATTCCCCTTCGATTACCTGTGAACTAGTTGCTCAGGACCTAGTTCGGACCTAGTTACCAGTAGAAAGCCAGCAACTAGTTCCCGTATCGACCCCCAATCGGTTACTAGGAGCCTAGTTACTCAGGACCTAGTTCGGACCTAGTTACTAGTAGAAAGCCAGCAACTAGTTCCCGTATCGACCCCCATTCGGTTACTAGGAGCCTAGTTCCGAAATAAAAATACAAATTCGTTCAATATAAATGTATGCATATATAATTTCGAAACGTATTAAAACTAAATTAATTTAGCTGCTCCTCCTCGGTCCTTTTCCCGCACTTCTTTTTGAACACTCGTTTTTTATCCGCTGCATCGCCTTACGAAGCAATGACTCCCCGGCTTCGTCTCCAGGCGGAATACTGTCTGTAATTAATTTTTGGTAAATTAAATTATTATTATTAATTAGGAGTGTAAATGGTATTTTACCTAGCAAAGCGTCATAAAATTCCTTATGGGACCTCAGGGACTTCTTCCCTTGCACCCCATCGACATTATGCGATAACACGATTTCCTCGCTTATAATATAAATTAAATTGTTGACAATGCCTCCCGGCTGTAAAATGGATTTCATTGCAGCTATCTGTAAATAAAAACCATATATAAGAATAAGACAGAGAAAAACGTCATCATTTACAGTTTAGATTTACTTACATAAATTCTTTTATTTAGTTTAAATTTTTCGTTTATTTCGATGAGGTCTGGTTCAGTTGTAATGGGGAATAGTTCCCGAATTGGATTCAAATCTTCCTTCTCCTTGATTAGTGCTTTTATTAAAACCGTTTGGTTAGATAATATTTCAACCATTGCCTTTAATTGATCTAAAAAACATTGTTTATTGGTTTGAAAATGAAAATTATGTTCTATTAATCTTAACAGTCTTACCACGTATTAGCACATTTTCTTGTTTCAAAGATTCTGAAAATGTTTATATATTAATTTTTATATATTGATTCCAATATTCATAGCAAAATTATTATTTACCAGTCGTTTTCTTTATATCCTCCAATGCCTCCAATATATCCGTCCGGGGTCCGTCCAGGCTCATTGGCTCACTGTCTGGAAAATCGTATATATTATTTATTTTTTATTATAAAATAAAAACACTTACCATTCATTGGCATTGCTAGTCGGATAATTTTTCTTGGAGACGACATTCTGAAATATATATTTACATATGTATGTATATGTATATACATTTTTTGGTTTGCGGACCAAGGTAGGTGAATCTTCTAAAGATACCCTTTAACACCGTCGCCAAAGGGCATGCCCGATTCGTGTTGAAAAACACGCCTACGGACTAAACACCTCCCAGTGAAAGATGTGCAAATTTTAGGTAATGAAAACATATTCGATTTTAAATAAAATGATGAAGCAATGGAATGACTAAAATATTTCCCTCATATGGCAAACCTACAGCTTTACTTTGCAAATCTATAAATTCAAATCTCTCCTTTACTGCTACGGTTTCACAATTTACTAAAACAATTCCTAATCCGATTGAGGCTATAGGTTCCTCATAAAAGCTTCTGATATTTAACAGTCTTTTCCCTATAATTGCCCCTCCGTCTTCTTCCGTAAACCCAGTCACAATAATTGGAATATTTCCATTAATAAAAAAAAAATTATCAGGTTCCTTAACTGACAAAATAAAATTATTAAAAAAGCACTTACTTCCTACTATCTTAGGATTTTTCTGAATTTTTTTTTCTATCCTGTCTTCACTAATTTTTCTCAATATTTGTTCGAGAATTTTAGAAGGTTTTCGGACACATTTTTTTAAAGTTTGTAAATAATTCTCAAATGAATACGATGAGCCGGAAATCGGATCTCCGATTTGTTCAACGGTCTCTTTTACGTGCAATAAACTGTGTACATTGTAAGACACGCTGTTTTCTCCGAATACAATTGGAAAATTGTGAACGAAGAGATCTAAAATGCGTTGACAATTTTCTTTATTGTATTCACGAAGTTTAGAGCTGCATAACATTCTATAAGAACAATGAAGTAAAAGAAATTCATAATAAAGGTCGTCACTGACTTCGTCTTTGAAGGCAATAATTCCCGTATACAGCAAAAATTGTCTAAACTCCGTGGCCTTCCAATTACACAATTCATCCAAAGATCTAGGCTTACGCGCAAACTCTCTTGGAATATATTTTTTTAGGAACACTAGCTTATCTGAAATGCGTTTCCTGACATCTGATGAACTTTTTACTACTAACTTATTACTTAAAAGCCTTAACAAAATCTTGCGCATCACTCCTAACTCTACCAAATGCATGCAATCTAAGGGAATCTGTGTCACCATGGAAATGTTCATTTCTTCTAATATTGACCTACAATTTAAATATTGACTGCTATGATGACATGGATATCTTCTAAGTGTAAAATCTTTATTAGTAATTAAAACTCCTGAGGTCGTACTATAGGTCAAAATTCTGTCTACCTTTCTGGCTATCTGTGTACATTTTGCACAACCATGACAAGATGTGTGTCCAGGTGTGCCGGTAATAAATGCTCTTGCTGGAGCATCGCAAACCACTGCCCTAATAACTATATTTACATGTCTGCCGCAAATGGTGAAACCGCCATTCTCTAACTCTTTAAATTCTAAGCAAAATTTTGCTAAAAATTCTTCACAGCTATGGCTTACTTTTTCCTAAAAATATACCTACTGGAAATACTGGAACATTCGGATAATTGTTTACTCTCACTAATATTGGCCATAGCTGTGCCCTTGAACTTCTGAATAATGGAAGTCCGTCAACATTTATATCAATGTTTAGTTCTTCCATTATATCAATGTTTTGAAAATGTCGTTCTTGCTGCCAGACAAGACCTATGTGAAGATAAGATCCTCCACCAATTACCTGAATATCACCTCTGTGCTGGCGTTTTGATTTATAAAACGGACAAACATCTATATTTTCTTCTTTTAAAATACCCACTAAATCGAGTGCACATTCACGCGTTGGCCTATGTTTAATAAACCACTGCCTAAGTTTGTCATTCAATGACGATTTATTTGGCAGAATTTCCGCATTTTCAAAATCAAATGCTTCCTTTTCTATAAGTATTTCTTTCACTTCTTCCACTTTTTCTTCCACTTTTTCTTCCACTTTTTCTTCCACATTTTCTTCTACTTTTTCTGCACTGCACAACGCTAACTTTGCAAGGTTCGATTCCCTTTCACTCTTTTGCAGTCTACGCAAATGCCTTTTGCTTATCATTATACCCGGTACTCGAAGAGTATAAGGGTATATTAGATTTGTGGGGATAACGGTTGTGTGTAACGCCCAGAAGGAAGCGTTTCCGACCCCATAAAGTATATATATTCTTGATCAGCATCAATAGCCGAGTCGATATAGCCATGTCTGTCTGTCCGTCCGTCCGTCTGTCCGTCTGTCCGTCTTCATTTGCGCCTATATCTCAGAGACTATAAAAGCTAGAGCAACCAAGTTTTGTATCCAGTCTCCTCTGTGATCACACTACTCCAAATGTATTTCAAAATTTCGCCCCGCCCCCTTCCGCCCCCACAAAGAACGAAAGTCTGTGGCATGCACAATTTTGAAGATACAAGAAAACTTAATACGCAGAATCATAGAAAATGACTATTTCTATCAGAGTGTTGAATCTGGATCAGATCGGATCATTATTATAGCTACAATGAAGAAAACCATTTCGAAAGTCATCATTCCCTCTCGCTCTCTCTCACACGCGACCCTGTCTGTTTTGCTTATTCGTTTAAATGAGCGCCTAGATCTCAGAGACTATAAGAGCTAGAGCAACCAAACTTTCTATCCAAGCTCCTGTGATATCAAACCAGCACAAGTGTATTTCAAAATTTTGCGACGCCCCTTTCCGCCCCCACAAAGGACGAAAATCTGTGGAATCCACAATTTTTAAGAAAAATCAAAACCAAAAACGCAGAATCATGGAAAATTACCATATCTACCAGATTGCCGAATATGGATCAGGTCGGATCAATATTATGACCAGAAGAAACAAATTAAATTTCAGTGGCTACGCAACGCCTGCCAAGCGCTGACTCATTCTGACTGATTCTCTCTCTGTCGCAAACACTTGTACGTCTCAAATATGTAGTTATACATGTCATGTAGAAATTTAGAAGCAGTTGTAAAAAGCATATGCAAACAAAATTGAAAACATGTATAATATTCCAAAAATGATTTGACTTCATTTTTTTGAAATATTATTTTTTGCCCAAAATTTAATTTGTCCCTTTTGCGAACATTGCTCATATATGTATGTATGTATATACTGACTGAGTACCGGGTATAAGGTAGAGCCGCGGGCTTTGCCGCGGCTCACAACGTTCCATCTCGTTTTATTTAAAATATGGACTATGCCTGCACGTACCTGTTTGTAAGTTTTATTTTATTTTTTTTATTATTTTTTCTCACTTTTAAAATGGTTTTAACGAAAATTTTAACAAATCAACGCTTCCAGCAACTAGATCATGCATAGAAGTGAAAAAAATCATCGCAGAAAGAGAAACACACGAAGAACAAATGCATTTTGTTTGTGTACTTTTTTGTCTCTTGCATTCCACGAGCGCAAGTACAGTAGAATATCACGATTAACTTACCATTTTGGTTCTTTTTGCATGGCGTGCCACCGGCCAAAAATCACAGAGTCCGCACTGTATTGTAACTCTTTTTCGGGGTTTATTTGTTATTTGTCGACTTCGAAAACAAAACGAAGCCAGCTTCGTATTTCGGATCTGTTTAGACTGGTCGACGTTCGCTTCCCCCGTTACTAGCGCTGAACTAATACATTTTAGTCGACGTAGACCTGGTCGACGTTCGCTTCCCCGTTACTAGTTGCGTAGCTAGTTGCGCGGTAACCGAAGCGGAACTAGTTCGAGTAGGGTCAATTGACCCCTTTGGTTCTACAGGGGATGTACTGGATAATTTATATGAGTATGAGTGAGTAGCGAGCTTCCGTAAATGGAGTCGTCAATTGTGTTCTTCGAATATACACGTCTAAAAGGTTTTCGAATACTATGAAGTTTTACATACAGCGAGTCGATTTGAAATTCTTTTTTTTTCTTTTTATATTATATATATTATATCACAAGCTTATTTCTTTTCTTGATATTCTTTTTGTAATGCATTTTCTACGACATTATATATATTAATACCATACCTATATATATACATATGTACATGTAACTAGATTTAATTATTTTCTTATCAATCATCTATATACATTCTTTTTTTTAAACAACAAGAACATAAATATGTCAGGAGTCATGAAGTCAAAGCCCCTTAATTTTGATGTATTAAATAGTCATTAATTGTTATAAATGAAATACTAAATCAGTCTTGTTTGTCCTGAGTAGAGCATGCTGAGGTCCGAATCGTCGTAAAGAGACGCACTTGATAAGGGTTATGCCGTCCGTAATATGGCATACTAAAGGTAGGGAGGGTAGAGAAGGGGTCAAGGTCATCTGATTTCCCCGATAACTACGGAATATAACCAGACTATTTGTCGGTAGTCGAGTATCCCTCCATTAAATAACCGTACCATTATTGACGGTTCCTTTTGAACGTTAAATCCCGTGTACCTAAAACATCTTTGCGAATGTGTCCGTATGGCATATAGGAGAGTAGGAAAGATCCCACGACATTCCGGCAAGCTAGTTAGAGCATAGCTAGAGGTACACAGTCCAAAATCCAGCCATACCTTTGGTGTATAAGCCTCCACCAATGTACGTACAAACCACATCCGTACGTACGATTTTAAACACCACTGTATTTCTGCAAATTAATTAATTAATTAATTAATTAATTTCTTCAGTCTGAACCTAGAACCGAACGCGAAAGATATTTGTCTTAGATTTTCCACCGGCAATCTACCCGACTAACCATTAGACCGGCAGCAACGCGTGCAAGTAGCGTAACCAATTCCTTTGGCCTCTTATACGATTTGTAAGCAATCTTTGGCTTCCCCAGATTCAATCTCGATCTTTGCCTTTCTTTGCCTTTGGATCCCACTTAATTAATAAACAATATTTTCTCACACCCGCCCAAATGAAAAATCAATCTTTTCTCGCACCCGCTTTCGTAAACATTCGAACTCCCGGCTCTCTGCAGATTCTGCATTTTGACCATTTCTCAATTCCCGAGCTGGATGACGAAATTGAGTCAGTTTTTGTTTATATAAAAATTGTTCTCGAAAGAGAGGCAAAGGGGTTTCATTATGTGTAGATGGAAACAGTTAAGTGAGTCTTGATCTTGGATCAAACGGGAACTGTTGAATAAAAATTCGAATCTCGCAAAAGACACGCCGATTCTTATCCGCTTGAAAAAAAATCTTCAGTAACTAAACATAAGTCTTGTGTTAATTCAGATAAGTGTTGTGAAATAAAATAATTATTTTTTTACGAACACAATTCGCCACCGCGAGTTGGCTATTTAATTTTAATTAATTATTTTAATTATTTAATTGGCGCCCAACGTGGGCCCACGCATATCTAAAGCACCGAAGAGTAAAACGTGCTGCGTGGTTAAAAAAAATACCCAAAGGATAATTAATAAATGAAATAAATCCTTCAAATTAAACGCGGTTTGACGGAGTGCAATGACAAAAAAAGAAAAGTAAGAAAAAGACAAAGATATTCAACTGGAAAGCTCGGCGCGTATTAAACACCAATACCAAATAAATCAACATACAAAAGAGAGAAAAAAAAGGAGCTGAAGGGAGGACCCTCGCTTCCATCAATTATCTACATACCCAAAAAATCTTTTTACAAACATCATAAGAAGGAAGACCCCAGTGAGACTCCAAACATCATAAGAAGGAAAACCCCAGTGAAAAGTTTCTACAGACGGAAATCCCAGAGAAGGATGACCCCTACCGAATATTTGTGAGCATCAAGAAAAAATTTGAATTCTGTCGGGTTCCGCAGCCCAATATTAACATATACACACATATATACATGTAAGCTCCCGCACGGCAGCTTCCTATCCAGCCGTTCTCTCGTCTTCTTTCCTTCTTTCTTTCGACATTCTTCTTCGCTATTGCTCTCTCCTCTGGATCTGTCGCACTCTCGCTTGCAGTAGGGCACGGGCAATTCGGCCCGCCTGCCTTTGCAGCGTCTGGATTTAGCTTCTCAACCGACACTGTCGTTGAACCGACCACTCGCGTCTTCAATTCGACCCCGTCTTGAATCGAGCTAAACAGACTCTTCGTGCATTTCCTGTATTCTTTCGACTCGCTATCCTATTCCATATATACCCCACAATAAACTGTATCAAACTAAACTCCCGTGTTTAATATCTTGCAAACTACGCTGCCGAAAAAGCTCGGTAGCTCAACAAATTCAAAAAGCAGAAAAAAAAAATATTAATAATAAATAAGAAAACATTTAAATATAATATAATTATAATTAGTAAAACTATTATAGAGTTTAAGGTTAAAAAATATATTTAAAACAAGGGGGAACGTTGTGAGCAGCGGCAAAGGCTGCGGCTCTACTTTATACCCGGTACTCAGTCATTATATATATGAGCTAACGATTTATGTAATTTAGTATACATACATATGTTCGCAAAAGGGACGAATTTTGGGCAAAAAACAAAATTTCAAATAATTAAGTCGAACCAATTTTGAAATTTTTAGTTGTAAATCTGTTTCCATTTTTGTTTACATATGATTTTTACATCTGCTTCTACATTTCTACATTTACATGTATAACTACATACAAGAGACGTGGAAGTGTGTGCGAGAGAGAGAGGGAATGAGTAAGAGCTTGGCAGGCATTGCGCAGCGACTGAAATTAAATTTGTTCCTTCTGGCTATAATAGTAGTTCAACCTGAGCAATCTGTTAGATACGGTTATTTTCCATCATTTTGCGTTTTTGGTTTTATCGTATTTTTAAAATTGTGCATGCCACAGACTTTCGTCATTTGTGGGGCGGAAAGGGGCGTGGCAAAATTTGGAAATACACTTGGAGTAGTGTGATAACACAGGAGACTGGATACAAAACTTGGTCGCTCTAGCTTTAATAGTCTCTGAGATATAGGCGCGAATGAAGACGGACGGACGGACGGACAGACGAACGGACGGACGGACAGAAAGACAAAACTATATCGACTCGACTATTGATGCTGATCAAGAATATGTATACTTTATGGGGTCGGAAACGCTTCCTTCTGGGCGTTACACACATCCGTTATCACCACAAATCTAATATACCCTTAAACTCTTCGAGTACCGGGTATAAACATATTACTTTGGATTCCTGGACACAAAAATATTAAGGGAAACTAATTTGCTGACAGTCAAGCCCAACTGGCTTCAAAACGCCCCCTTATCCTTACAAATAACTTCTACATTACAGATATCAATAAATTAGTTAAAACAAACTTTCTTAGCTACAAATTAAATCCAATTAACCAAACATCCAGATGGTATCAACGTATAATCGAAAAATCTACAAATTTCAATCAGTATATTAAAAATATAGATCATCAAACACTATAAGACTTGGACTTGGACACTCTGGTCTGATGAGCGCGTGAGGTGGCTCAGAGGGGGCCTAGCTGAGGCCACCGGACGGGTCGCAGGTTGCGGATAGCGAAAGACCTACCCTAAAAGGTAGGTCAGCTGCGAATAAGCGGACATCCTTAGGGAGAGTACCGGAAAATAGGCAGTCCCGGACAGCCAGCGGGTCTTCGCGAAGCAGCAACACTGACGATGCGCTTGTGGTGCCGCCTCGTATAAGAAGCTCACACACTCCCACTCCCCCACACACCACCTACCCACATCCCAACCTCCACACTCACCTCACACCGAGCTGGGCTAAGGTGTCATTCGACCCGTGCCGAGAGTCAGCCTGGCAGGGGGCCCGGTTCAAAAACTAGCCCAGTCTCGAATGGAGAGCTCAGGGACTTGGCAGCCCCCTGTTTTAATGATGCCATACCCCTGCAATGTGGATCTCTGGCCGGGCTGACCGTTCTCCTTCTCTGCATCTCGTGCGATGTAAAATGAAAAAAACCAATAAATCTAAACAAAACGAGGGGGAACGTTGTGAGCCGTGGCAAAGGCCGCGGCTCTACTTTATACCCGGTACTCAGTCAGTATATATGTACATACATATGTATATGAGCTTACGATTTATGCAATTTATTATATGTTCGCAAAAGGGACGAATTAAATTTTGGGCAAAAAAGAATATTTAAAAAAAAAAACAATTTTCGGAATTTTTATACATGTTTCCATTTTTGTTTACATATGCTTTTTACATCTGCTTCCACATTTCTACATGTACATGTATAGCTACATATTCGAGACGTGGAAGTGTTTGCGAAAGAGAGAGGGAAAAAGTCAGCGCTTGGCAGGCGTTGCGTAGCCACTGAAATTTAATTTGTTCCTTCTGTCCATAATAATGATCCGACCTGATCCAGATTTTTCAATCTGGTAGATACGGCTATTTTCCATGATTATGCGTTTTTGATTTTCTTTTATCTTAAAAATTGTAGATTCCACAGATTTTCGTTCTTTGTGGGGGCGGAAGGACGCGTGGCAAAATTTTGAAATAAACTTGTGCTGAATTGATATCACAGGAGCTTGGATAGAAAGTTTGGTTGCTCTAGCTCTTATAGTCTCTGATATCTAGGCGCTCATTTGAACGAATAGGCAAAGCAGACAGGGTCGCTTGTGAGAGAGAGCGAGAGGGAACGATGACTTTCGAAATGGTTTTCTTCATTGTGGCTATATTAATAATCCGATCTGATCCAGATTCAACACTCTGATAGAAATGGTCATCATCTATAATTCTGCGTTTCTAGTTTTATCGTATCTTCAAAATTGTGTATGCCACAGACTTTTGTCCTTTGTGTGGGCGGAAAGGGGCGGGGCGGGGCGAAATTTTGAAATACACTCGTAGTAGTGTGATAACACACGAGACTGGATACAAATCTTGGTTGCTCCAGCTTTTATAGTCTTTGAGATATAGGCGCTAATGAAGACGGACGGACGGACAGACGGACAGACAGACAGACATGGCTATATCGACTCGGCTATTGATGCTGATCAAGAATATATATACTTTATGTGGTCGGAAACGCTTCCTTCTGGGCGTTACACACATCCGTTATCACCACAAATCTAATATACCCCTATACTCTTCGAGTACCGGGTATAAAAACATAAATGAGACCGGCAATTCCCAAACACCAAATGGAAGCGATCCCTCGCATGGAAAGGCATCGGCCCTAGGGCCTGGCCCGACCAGCTCAACAGCAGGACAGGCCTGCATGGTCGAAGCGCTGGTGTGAACCCGAGTGGGTCCCATCCCGAATCTGGGGTGGGTGGCAGACCATCTCCTAACACGGACACCTTGGAGAGGCAGCTAAGCAACATTGCGGCTGCCCGACCTTCTGGTAAAGTGGAGGGAGATGATTTGCCATCAACCAGCGCGCAAGCCAAAAAGCACACCTATGCCGAAAGGAGAAGTGCAGGGGACATACTCCATCGGCAAAATGCAAGCACGGAAGCCAGCCCATCAGCTGATTGGCTGAAGAATGTGGAGTGGGCCACGGCGGTGCTCCCGAACTTCACAATGGTCTCCCAAACGAAAAGACAACGTTCGCAGGAGATACCCGGTCCGGCCGCAAAAAGGTCCAGGGTTGTGCCAAACGTCTCCTTCGCGGAGATTGCCAAGGAGAGGACGCTAATTGGCGTCCTCGACAAAGGCAGCGCGGAGGGAAGAATACCCAGGAGACAATGGAAGTGGGTGGAAGCGGCATTGGCCGCTGCTTCGCGCTCCTCGACGAAGATCCCGCGCCACCTCCAGTCTGCAAAGACATGGGGTGGTTCCAGGGTAACATTAAAGTGGTAGCCTGTGAAGACGAGCGCTCCGTAAAGCTCTACAAAGCAGCGGTGGCGCAGATCGGAGAGGTCTACGATGTGGCGAAGCTCGTCGCTGGACTAGAAAGTAGTTTAGGTCGAGGAGACACAGGGGCCGACAAATCAGACCGTGCTCATCCTCAACAAGGAATCGCTGGCCCCGACAGAGGCAGCCAAAGGAGAGCTGAACTTCGGCTTCAGCTCGGTCACCATAAAGGTGGATAAGTCGGACGCAGCCTCGGCCGAGGCCCGACAACCCAGTCGTGCAGGATGTTGCCTCGGAGATCGAGGCACCCGACAGCGAGCTGGTGCCGGTCAAAGAAGGCTACTCTTCAGACGCAGAGCTCATGCGTAATTTCGAGGCGATGTGTCGTAAGGACGTATCCGACGACTCAGACGCCGACACTACGGTGGTGGGGATTCTTGAAGATGTCTCTGAGACTCCTTCAAATAAATCTCCACCACTGTAAAGCAGCATCTGCTGCACTTATACTCCGCTTGGATGCAAGCGGAGCCGACGTCGTCCTAATCAAGGAGCCTTGGATAGTCGGAGACAAGGTCTGTGGATTAGCGACGAGAGAGTACAAGCTCACTTTTTAGCTTTATCCTAAACTCAAACTTAATCATCTGCAACCGGGGAAACGACCCTACATTTATTATAAAAAACCGACAGGAGGTTATTGACCTCACTCCAGTGTCTCACAATTTGTCAGACAAAGTGAAGAGTTGGAAAGTCCTAGAGGACCATTCCTTCTCTGACCATAGGTACATCGAGACGATTCTATCCCTCGAGAGCCCAAACCCCACCGACTAGACTAACCCCAGGAAAGCCAACTGGGTAAAATATAGTTCAGCTATGGAGGAATTACTTCCCAACAAGGCAACAACGTGCCCAGACAATCAAGACGACTTAGATCGTATAGTGAACAGGTTTACGGAAGCATGCAACAAGGCCTTCACGGCGGCTTGCCTGCCACACAAGACAAGGGGTAAAAAGAAACCCCCCTGGTGGTCGAAACAAATCGACATCCTAGGTAAGAGCTGCAGGACTCTCTTCAACAGAGCGAAAAGCGCTAACGAGGAGAAGCATTGGGCAGACTACAAAGTCAGTCTTGCCCTATACAAAATAGAAACCCAGAAAGCAAAAAGAGACTCTTGGCAAAAATTCTGCTCGGAGATAAAGGAGACGTCAGAAGCCGCAAGGTTGCGCAAGATCCTCTCAAAAACTACCCCCTCGGTAGGGTATCTTAAAAGAAACAATGGAACTACTCGAAACCCACTTCCCTGGGTGCACAACCATCAAGCCGGCGCAAATCCATAGTGGAGGCGCGACAACTACGATGGACCATATTCTTACCAAACGGAACATAAGCTGGGCAGTAAACAGCTTTAATCCGTTCAAATCGCCAGGTCATTCCGGCCCAACTCCAAAAGGCTGGAGACTCGGCCATCAACTGGCTATAATGTATCTTCAGGAAGATACTAGTGGTGGGGAATATACCACAAGAATGGCTCAAGGCGAAAATAATCTTCATCCCCAAAGCGGGTAAGGCCTCGCACTCGACCCCAAAGGACTTTAGACCAATCAGCCTATCGTCCTTTCTTCTCAAAACTTTCGTGAGACTTGTCGGGCTACATCTGAGGACAATTATTAGCCCTCAAATGTTGTCAGGAGCACAACATGCCTACCGGAAAGGAAGATCCACGGAAACGGCACTCCATGAAGTAGTTTTAGTGATAGAGAAATCCCTACACCTCAAGGAATACTCTCTAATAGCCTTCCTCGATATCGAGGGAGCTTTTAACAACGTCGTGCCGGGTGCCATTACGGAAGCGCTGACTGACCTGGGAGTGGACGGTCACTTGGTGATGCTCATCGATCAATTGCTCACATGAAGGACGGTGACATCATCGATGGGATCGCCCACTCAGTCAAGGTATGTCAACAGAGGCACTCCGCAAGGTGGTGTCCTGTCTCCCCTTCTATGGGACATAGCAGTCAATAAGATTCTATGTGATCTGGAGGGGGGGGGCTGTAAAATAGTGGCATACGCGGATGACGTTGCAATCAGTTTCTCGGGAAAATACCCTCAAACACTCTGTGACCTTATGAGCACTAAGCTCGCGAGACTGTCAGAATGGACAAAATCGCGAGGATTGGGAGTAAATCCCACAAAAACGGAACTCGTGCTATTCTCACGCAAGTACAAGGTTCCGCCCCTCAACCCTCCTATACTAAATGGATGCAGGCTCTCTTTCAGCGACAGTGCTAGTTACCTAGGGTTGGTAATTGATAAGAAGCTGAACTGGAACCTGAACGTAAAGGACAGAGTAAAGAAGGCTACGATAGCCCTATACTCCTGCAAAAAAGCTATTGGCTTGAAGTGGGGCATGAACCCGAGCGTAGTCCAATGGATATACCAAGCAATAGTAAGACCAATCCTACTCTATGGAGTTACAGTTTGGTGGCCGGCCTTATCAAAAGGATCGACAACCAAACAACTTGGCAAGGTTCAGCGAACCGCAGCTTTATGCATTAGTGGAGCATTACGCACCACCCCGAACGATGCACTAAACGCCATCCTAAATCTCCAGAGCCTCGAGCTTGCGGGAAAAGAGCGGGCAGAAATTGCAGCGATACGTCTGAGAGACTCCGGACAATGGACGTCACATCTGAGGGGTCACTCGTCTATACTTATCAGCAGTACCGTCCCTACGAAGACGGACTACTGCGTTCCAAGGGAACACACTGGTACCCCCTTCAATGTAATCATCCCTAGCAGAGACGAGTGGCTTGAGGGACCACCAGGCCAAGACATGGCCATAAGCATCTTTACAGATGGCTCGAAGCTGGATAACAAAGTTGGAGGAGGGATTTACTCCGAACAACTCGAAATCAGGCACTCCTTTAGGCTCCCAGATCACTGCAGTGTGTTCCAAGCGGAAGTCATTGCGATCATGGAAGCACTGAAGCTCCTTCAAACAGCCACAACGGCTTCACTGGCAACAACAACTGTAAACATTTACAGCGACAGCCAAGCTGCGATCAAATCACTTCACGCGATTTCTTCGAACTCGGCCACAGTGGCAAATTGCCGCAAATCTCTTCACGAGATGGCTCAACCATTTGCTATCAGCCTTATTTGGGTCCCGGGTCACCGGGATATTGAAGGCAACTGCAGGGCAGACGAGCTGGCCAGATCTGACACCACAATACCCCTTCTCCAAGACAAGGAGGATATTTGCATGCCAATGGCCACCTGTAGGCTTATTATAAAAGAGCTATATAAGCGACGAGCAGACAATGCGTGGCGGTCAGCGCCACTATGTCGCATATCCAGGCAAACATGGCCTACCATTGACAGGAAGCGCACACTAGAGCTATGTAAGCTCGGCAGGAAAAGGTGCAGCGTTGTCATCCGCTCCCTCACGGGGCACTGGCTGATAGGCTCCCACGCTAACAGGCTGGGAGCCCCATACAATGATTTCTGCCGAAGCTGTAGAGATGAGGAGGAGCAGGAAACGGTGGAACACCTGTTCTGCTCCTGTCCGGCTCTCAGCAGGAGAAGGCTACAATACCTGGGCATGCCCTATGTCTCAGATATTTTAGAAATGTCCAAAATATGTCCTAGAAAGATCGACAACTTCATAAGAGCATCAGGATGGGATAACTGCTGACATGTTCAGGTCTCATGAGATGGAAGAGGGGAACCACGGCACCACAACGGGCCGAAACCGGCCCCAATTTTCACGGGCTCCTGTGGAGCTTGACAGCCGCCTTCACCTAACCTAACCTAACCTAGACTTGGACACCTTAAGGCAACCCATGAACATTACATCAATCACAACATTAACAGTATTTGCCGACACTGTCAAAACAACATATCCATAACATTAGAACATATTTTAATTGACTGCACATCTAATACCTTAACCAATATACGTTCCAAATTCTTTAAGAATTCATCCCCAATAACTTTTCTTTCCAGCCCAACAAATTCCAATATCCTAAGTATCATCAACTTCTTTAAGGAAGTCAAACTATACCCCACTTATTCTAAACTAAATATTAAAAAAAAATAAATAAATAAAAATAAAATTAAAAAAATTATGAAACAAACTAATATATCTACATATGTACTAGCTGACCCGGCAAACGCTGTTTTGCCATATAAATAATTTCTATGTACTTTCTAGTGCCGACAGAAAATAACTAACCTATTTTAAGTGTGTAAGGATGTGGTATATGCACGAAATAGGTGTGTAATGCTGTGAACGATAAGGGAATATAGAAATAACAAACGCCAAGCACTATATTTATTAATTTATTATAATTTATTTCTGTAATATATACTATATACATCAAAAAATATCAGTCTCTTAATGCTACAGCGTGAACAATATTTTTTGTTAGCCCATCTTTAGCTAACACAAACAAACTTGATGGTTTACCCACTCGAGAGCATGCTACGTATAATTGTCCGTGTGAAAAACATGGCGTGCTTAAATCTACGCCACAAACCGACATCGTTTGGCCTTGGGATTTATTGATGGTCATGGCAAATGCCAATCGAATTGGAAACTGAATACGTTTTAATTGAATTGGCGCATCCGTAGGTATAATAGGAATCCGTGGTATTAATATGTTCTCACCTCGGAACTTTCCACTTAAAATGCTAGCTTCGATGACGTTTTTCATTAATTTTCGAATGACCAATCGCGTACCGTTGCACAGCCGTGGCGGGTTCAAATTGCGAAGCAAGATAATCGGAGATCCAACCTTTAATTGTAAATTATGCGGTGGCATACCTGGCAAATCCAGTGAGTTCAAAAACTCTGTGGGAAAATTTACAGTTTCACTCGCATCGTATACTGTGTCAATAGATTTATATGATATCAAGCTCCCTGGCAATAACTGTTGTATCTTCAGGTTCAAATTGTCAACGTCTACATTTTTTGCCACTAAAATTGCTCTTTCTGCAAGCCACTCATGATTTAAGTACTGTGTGTGTACATCGGGAAATATTTTATCAATGAGAGTGTCTTGCGAGTCAACGATTGTGCAAAAATCTGTCGGTAATTTTACGCATCCAGTTTCATCTATAGTTAGATGCCGCCAAATAGTTTGTCGTTGTTTTTGATATCTTTTAACGTCCTGTTAAACGCCTCAAGTGAATGTTTGTGTGCCATAGTACATTCATCCCAGATGATAATTTTACACTGTTTCAGCACGGTGGCCATGGACGATTGTTTTTTTATGTTGCACACTCCGTCAGGGTTATTTTGAATATTTAATGGCAGCTTAAATACTGAATGAGCTGTTCTGCCTCCATCCAATAAAGTTGCAGCAATGCCTGACGATGCAACGGCCAATGCGATGCCATTATTTGATCGTATTTCAGCAAGAATTAGCGAAATAAGGAATGTTTTTCCAGTTCCACCAAATTTGTATAGAATTATAAAAAACGAGGGGGAACGTTGTGAGACGCGGCAAAGGCCGCGGCTCTACCTTATACCCGGTACTCAGTCAGTATACACATACATACATATATGAGCAATGTTCGCAAAAGGGACAAATTAAATTTTGGGCAAAAAATAATATTTCAAAAAATGAAGTCAAATCATTTTTGGAATATTATACATGTTTCTAATTTTGTTTGCATATGCTTTTTACATCTGCTTCTACATTTCTACATGTATAACTACATATTTGAGACGTACAAGTGTTTGCGACAGAGAGAGAAGGAATGAGTCAGCGCTTGGCAGGCGTTGCGTAGCCACTGAAATTTAATTTGTTCCTTCTGGCCATAATATTGTTCCGACCTGATCCATATTCGGCAATCTGGTAGATATGGTAATTTTCCATGATTCTGCGTTTTTGGTTTTCTTTTATCTTAAAAATTGTGGATTCTACAGATTTTCGTCCATTGTGGGGGCGGAAAGGGGCGTGGCAAAATTTTGAAATACACTTGTGCTGGTTTGATATCACAGGAGTTTGGATAAAAAGTTTGGTTGCTCTAGCTCTTATAGTCTCTGAGAACTAGGCGTCACAAAATACGAATGGGCAAAGCAGATGGGGTCGCGTGTGAGAGAGAACGAGAGGGAACGATGACTTTCGAAATGGTTTTCTTCATTGTAGCTATAATAATGATCCGATCTGATCCAGATTCAACACTCTGATAGAAATGATCATTCGCTATAATTCTGCGTTTTTAGTTTTCTCGTATCTTCAACATTGTATACGCCACAGACTTTCGTCCTTTGTGGGGGCGGAAGGGGGCGGGGCGAAATTTTGAAATACATTTGGAGTAGTGTGATCACAGAGGATACTGGATACAAAGTAAAGTAGTGGCATACGCGGATGACGTTGCAATTAGTTTCTCGGGAAAATACCCTCAAACACTCTGTGACCTTATGAGCACAAAGCTTTTGAGACTGTCAGAATGGACAAAATCGCGCGGATTGGGAGTAAATCCCTCGAAAACGGATCTCGTGTTATTCACTAAGAAATACAAGGTTCCGCCTCTCAACACTCCAATACTAAATGAATGCAGCCTCTCCTTCAGAGACAGTGCCAGTAACCTAGGGTTGGTAATTGACAAGAAGCTTAACTGGAACCTGAACATAAAAGACAAAGTGAAGAAGGCTTGAAGTGGGGCATGAAGTGGGGCATGAAGTGGGGCAATAGTAAGACCAATTTTACTCTATGGAGTTACAGTGTGGTGGCCGGCCTTATCAAAAGGATCGATCACCAAACAACTGGGCAAGGTTCAGCGAACCGCAGCATTATGCATTAGTGGAGCACTACGCACCACTCCAAACGATGCACTAAACGTTATCCTAGCCTCGAGCTTGCGGGAAAGGAGAGGGCAGGAATTGCAGCGATACGTCTGAAAGACTCCGACCAATGCACATCACATCTCATGGGTCACTCATCGATACTTACCAGCAGTACCGTCCCGACGAAGACGGACTACTGCGTCCCAAGGGAACACACAGATACCCCCTTCAATATAATCATCCCTAGCAGAGACGATAGGCTTGAGGGACCACCAGGCCCAAATAGGGCCATAAGCATCTTCACAGACGGATCGAAGCTGGACAACAAGGTCGGAGGAGGAATCTACTCCGAACAGCTCGAAATCAGGCACTCATTTTTCACCGCTTTTCACCGCAATAAGCCATACCTTTTCGACTACTCTATCAATAACTCTATCCTTCAACGCCTTTTCAAAGTTAACGACTTGGGCATTACCTTTGTACCTAACCTATGTTTCAACTCTCATATCTCTACTATCTCTAATAAAGCCAAAGGAGTCCTTGGATTTGTCAAAAGATGGTCTAAGGAATTTACCGACCCGTATACTACAAAACTTCTGTATGTTTCTCTGGTCCGGCCTATCTTGGAATATGGTTCTTGTGTCTGGTCTCCTCATTACCAAAAATTTCAGGATATGCTCGAATCAGTACAAAAGCAGTTCCTCATCTTTGCCCTCCGGGGACTCAATTGGGTTCCTTTCCGCCCGACTAGGCATTACTTCCCTCTTCATCTCCAACTCTGTCTTTCTAACTACTCGGATTATGAATCTTTCCGTAGCCTTTGCCGTAACTATAACCAATTTTTCCATCTGTTTTCCTTTGATACTAGTTCTAATATGGTCAAAATTATCTTAATCAATAACTTAATTTAATTTAAATTGCTTTAATTGGGAATTGTTCGGCTACCAGCTCTTCTCTTACCTAAATTTGGCTGTTGGTGGGATCTTATCGACTACTGAGCCGATAATCAGCCCCACCGGGTCTGAGTATTGGCATTGGCCCTTTAGTTTAATTAGTTGATATGTCATTTTACCCTTACAGTTTAACTGTACATTGTTAAACTTTAAACAAAATAAACAATAAACATTCAGGCTCCCAGATCACTGCAGTGTATTCCAAGCGGAAGTCATTGCGATCAGGGAAGCACTGAAGCACCTTCAAAAAGCCACTAAGGCTTCACTGGCAAAAAAAAACCGTAAACATTTACAGCGACAGCCAAGCTGCGATCAAATCACTTCACGCGATTTCTTCGAACTCGGCCACAGTGGCAAATTGCCGCAAATCTCTTCACGAGATGGCTCAACCATTTGCTATCAGCCTTATTTGGGTCCCGGGTCACCGGGATATTGAAGGCAACTGCAGGGCAGACGAGCTGGCCAGATCTGACACCACAATACCCCTTCTCCAAGACAAGGAGGATATTTGTATGCCAATGGCCACCTGTAGGCTTGCCATAAAAGAGCTATATAAGCGACGAGCAGACAATGCGTGGCAGTCAGCACCACTATGTCACATAACTCGGCAAACATGGCCGAAGATTGACAGAAAACGCACATTAGAGCTATGCAAGATCGGTAAAAAAAAAGGTGCAGCGTAGTCATCCGTTCCCTCACGGGGCACTGGCTAATAGGCTCCCATGCAAACAGGCTGGGAGCCCCATACAACGATTTTTGCGGAAGCTGTAGAGACGAGGAGGAGGAGGAAACGGTGGGACTCCTGTTCTGCTCCTGTCCAGCTCTTAGCAGAAGAAGGTTACGATACCTGGGCATGCCCTATGTCTCAGATATTTTAGAAATGTCCAAAATATGTCCTAGAAAGATCGACAACTTCATAAGAGCATCAGGATGGGATAACTGCTGACATGTTCAGGTCTCATGAGATGGAAGAGGGGAACCACGGCACCACAACGGGCCGAAACCGGCCCCAATTTTCACGGGCTCCTGTGGAGCTTGACAGCCGCCTTCACCTAACCTAACCTAACCTAGACTTGGACACCTTAAGGCAACCCATGAACATTACATCAATCACAACATTAACAGTATTTGCCGACACTGTCAAAACAACATATCCATAACATTAGAACATATTTTAATTGACTGCACATCTAATACCTTAACCAATATACGTTCCAAATTCTTTAAGAATTCATCCCCAATAACTTTTCTTTCCAGCCCAACAAATTCCAATATCCTAAGTATCATCAACTTCTTTAAGGAAGTCAAACTATACCCCACTTATTCTAAACTAAGTATTAAAAAAAAATAAATAAATAAAAATAAAATTAAAAAAAGTATGAAACAAACTAATATATCTACATATGTACTAGCTGACCCGGCAAACGCTGTTTTGCCATATAAATAATTTCTATGTACTTTCTAGTGCCGACAGAAAATAACTAACCTATTTTAAGTGTGTAAGGATGTGGTATATGCACGAAATAGGTGTGTAATGCTGTGAACGATAAGGGAATATAGAAATAACAAACGCCAAGCACTATATTTATTAATTTATTATAATTTATTTCTGTAATATATACTATATACATCAAAAAATATCAGTCTCTTAATGCTACAGCGTGAACAATATTTTTTGTTAGCCCATCTTTAGCTAACACAAACAAACTTGATGGTTTACCCACTCGAGAGCATGCTACGTATAATTGTCCGTGTGAAAAACATGGCGTGCTTAAATCTACGCCACAAACCGACATCGTTTGGCCTTGGGATTTATTGATGGTCATGGCAAATGCCAATCGAATTGGAAACTGAATACGTTTTAATTGAATTGGCGCATCCGTAGGTATAATAGGAATCCGTGGTATTAATATGTTCTCACCTCGGAACTTTCCACTTAAAATGCTAGCTTCGATGACGTTTTTCATTAATTTTCGAATGACCAATCGCGTACCGTTGCACAGCCGTGGCGGGTTCAAATTGCGAAGCAAGATAATCGGAGATCCAACCTTTAATTGTAAATTATGCGGTGGCATACCTGGCAAATCCAGTGAGTTCAAAAACTCTGTGGGAAAATTTACAGTTTCACTCGCATCGTATACTGTGTCAATAGATTTATATGATATCAAGCTCCCTGGCAATAACTGTTGTATCTTCAGGTTCAAATTGTCAACGTCTACATTTTTTGCCACTAAAATTGCTCTTTCTGCAAGCCACTCATGATTTAAGTACTGTGTGTGTACATCGGGAAATATTTTATCAATGAGAGTGTCTTGCGAGTCAACGATTGTGCAAAAATCTGTCGGTAATTTTACGCATCCAGTTTCATCTATAGTTAGATGCCGCCAAATAGTTTGTCGTTGTTTTTGATATCTTTTAACGTCCTGTTAAACGCCTCAAGTGAATGTTTGTGTGCCATAGTACATTCATCCCAGATGATAATTTTACACTGTTTCAGCACGGTGGCCATGGACGATTGTTTTTTTATGTTGCACACTCCGTCAGGGTTATTTTGAATATTTAATGGCAGCTTAAATACTGAATGAGCTGTTCTGCCTCCATCCAATAAAGTTGCAGCAATGCCTGACGATGCAACGGCCAATGCGATGCCATTATTTGATCGTATTTCAGCAAGAATTAGCGAAATAAGGAATGTTTTTCCAGTTCCACCAAATTTGTATAGAATTATAAAAAACGAGGGGAACGTTGTGAGACGCGGCAAAGGCCGCGGCTCTACCTTATACCCGGTACTCAGTCAGTATACACATACATACATATATGAGCAATGTTCGCAAAAGGGACAAATTAAATTTTGGGCAAAAAATAATATTTCAAAAAATGAAGTCAAATCATTTTTGGAATATTATACATGTTTCTAATTTTGTTTGCATATGCTTTTTACATCTGCTTCTACATTTCTACATGTATAACTACATATTTGAGACGTACAAGTGTTTGCGACAGAGAGAGAGGGAATGAGTCAGCGCTTGGCAGGCGTTGCGTAGCCACTGAAATTTAATTTGTTCCTTCTGGCCATAATATTGTTCCGACCTGATCCATATTCGGCAATCTGGTAGATATGGTAATTTTCCATGATTCTGCGTTTTTGGTTTTCTTTTATCTTAAAAATTGTGGATTCTACAGATTTTCGTCCATTGTGGGGGCGGAAAGGGGCGTGGCAAAATTTTGAAATACACTTGTGCTGGTTTGATATCACAGGAGTTTGGATAAAAAGTTTGGTTGCTCTAGCTCTTATAGTCTCTGAGAACTAGGCGTCACAAAATACGAATGGGCAAAGCAGATGGGGTCGCGTGTGAGAGAGAACGAGAGGGAACGATGACTTTCGAAATGGTTTTCTTCATTGTAGCTATAATAATGATCCGATCTGATCCAGATTCAACACTCTGATAGAAATGATCATTCGCTATAATTCTGCGTTTTTAGTTTTCTCGTATCTTCAACATTGTATACGCCACAGACTTTCGTCCTTTGTGGGGGCGGAAGGGGGCGGGGCGAAATTTTGAAATACATTTGGAGTAGTGTGATCACAGAGGATACTGGATACAAAGTAAAGTAGTGGCATACGCGGATGACGTTGCAATTAGTTTCTCGGGAAAATACCCTCAAACACTCTGTGACCTTATGAGCACAAAGCTTTTGAGACTGTCAGAATGGACAAAATCGCGCGGATTGGGAGTAAATCCCTCGAAAACGGATCTCGTGTTATTCACTAAGAAATACAAGGTTCCGCCTCTCAACACTCCAATACTAAATGAATGCAGCCTCTCCTTCAGAGACAGTGCCAGTAACCTAGGGTTGGTAATTGACAAGAAGCTTAACTGGAACCTGAACATAAAAGACAAAGTGAAGAAGGCTTGAAGTGGGGCATGAAGTGGGGCATGAAGTGGGGCAATAGTAAGACCAATTTTACTCTATGGAGTTACAGTGTGGTGGCCGGCCCTATCAAAAGGATCGATCACCAAACAACTGGGCAAGGTTCAGCGAACCGCAGCATTATGCATTAGTGGAGCACTACGCACCACTCCAAACGATGCACTAAACGTTATCCTAGCCTCGAGCTTGCGGGAAAGGAGAGGGCAGGAATTGCAGCGATACGTCTGAAAGACTCCGACCAATGCACATCACATCTCATGGGTCACTCATCGATACTTACCAGCAGTACCGTCCCGACGAAGACGGACTACTGCGTCCCAAGGGAACACACAGATACCCCCTTCAATATAATCATCCCTAGCAGAGACGATAGGCTTGAGGGACCACCAGGCCCAAATAGGGCCATAAGCATCTTCACAGACGGATCGAAGCTGGACAACAAGGTCGGAGGAGGAATCTACTCCGAACAGCTCGAAATCAGGCACTCATTTTTCACCGCTTTTCACCGCAATAAGCCATACCTTTTCGACTACTCTATCAATAACTCTATCCTTCAACGCCTTTTCAAAGTTAACGACTTGGGCATTACCTTTGTACCTAACCTATGTTTCAACTCTCATATCTCTACTATCTCTAATAAAGCCAAAGGAGTCCTTGGATTTGTCAAAAGATGGTCTAAGGAATTTACCGACCCGTATACTACAAAACTTCTGTATGTTTCTCTGGTCCGGCCTATCTTGGAATATGGTTCTTGTGTCTGGTCTCCTCATTACCAAAAATTTCAGGATATGCTCGAATCAGTACAAAAGCAGTTCCTCATCTTTGCCCTCCGGGGACTCAATTGGGTTCCTTTCCGCCCGACTAGGCATTACTTCCCTCTTCATCTCCAACTCTGTCTTTCTAACTACTCGGATTATGAATCTTTCCGTAGCCTTTGCCGTAACTATAACCAATTTTTCCATCTGTTTTCCTTTGATACTAGTTCTAATATGGTCAAAATTATCTTAATCAATAACTTAATTTAATTTAAATTGCTTTAATTGGGAATTGTTCGGCTACCAGCTCTTCTCTTACCTAAATTTGGCTGTTGGTGGGATCTTATCGACTACTGAGCCGATAATCAGCCCCACCGGGTCTGAGTATTGGCATTGGCCCTTTAGTTTAATTAGTTGATATGTCATTTTACCCTTACAGTTTAACTGTACATTGTTAAACTTTAAACAAAATAAACAATAAACATTCAGGCTCCCAGATCACTGCAGTGTATTCCAAGCGGAAGTCATTGCGATCAGGGAAGCACTGAAGCACCTTCAAAAAGCCACTAAGGCTTCACTGGCAAAAAAAACCGTAAACATTTACAGCGACAGCCAAGCTGCGATCAAATCACTTCACGCGATTTCTTCGAACTCGGCCACAGTGGCAAATTGCCGCAAATCTCTTCACGAGATGGCTCAACCATTTGCTATCAGCCTTATTTGGGTCCCGGGTCACCGGGATATTGAAGGCAACTGCAGGGCAGACGAGCTGGCCAGATCTGACACCACAATACCCCTTCTCCAAGACAAGGAGGATATTTGTATGCCAATGGCCACCTGTAGGCTTGCCATAAAAGAGCTATATAAGCGACGAGCAGACAATGCGTGGCAGTCAGCACCACTATGTCACATAACTCGGCAAACATGGCCGAAGATTGACAGAAAACGCACATTAGAGCTATGCAAGATCGGTAAAAAAAAAGGTGCAGCGTAGTCATCCGTTCCCTCACGGGGCACTGGCTAATAGGCTCCCATGCAAACAGGCTGGGAGCCCCATACAACGATTTTTGCGGAAGCTGTAGAGACGAGGAGGAGGAGGAAACGGTGGGACTCCTGTTCTGCTCCTGTCCAGCTCTTAGCAGAAGAAGGTTACGATACCTGGGCATGCCCTATGTCTCAGATATTTTAGAAATGTCCAAAATATGTCCTAGAAAGATCGACAACTTCATAAGAGCATCAGGATGGGATAACTGCTGACATGTTCGGGTCTCATGAGATGGAAGAGGGGAACCACGGCACCACAACGGGCCGAAACCGGCCCCAATTTTCACGGGCTCCTGTGGAGCTTGACAGCCGCCTTCACCTAACCTAACCTAACCTAGACTTGGACACCTTAAGGCAACCCATGAACATTACATCAATCACAACATTAACAGTATTTGCCGACACTGTCAAAACAACATATCCATAACATTAGAACATATTTTAATTGACTGCACATCTAATACCTTAACCAATATACGTTCCAAATTCTTTAAGAATTCATCCCCAATAACTTTTCTTTCCAGCCCAACAAATTCCAATATCCTAAGTATCATCAACTTCTTTAAGGAAGTCAAACTATACCCCACTTATTCTAAACTAAATATTAAAAAAAAATAAATAAATAAAAATAAAATTAAAAAAATTATGAAACAAACTAATATATCTACATATGTACTAGCTGACCCGGCAAACGCTGTTTTGCCATATAAATAATTTCTATGTACTTTCTAGTGCCGACAGAAAATAACTAACCTATTTTAAGTGTGTAAGGATGTGGTATATGCACGAAATAGGTGTGTAATGCTGTGAACGATAAGGGAATATAGAAATAACAAACGCCAAGCACTATATTTATTAATTTATTATAATTTATTTCTGTAATATATACTATATACATCAAAAAATATCAGTCTCTTAATGCTACAGCGTGAACAATATTTTTTGTTAGCCCATCTTTAGCTAACACAAACAAACTTGATGGTTTACCCACTCGAGAGCATGCTACGTATAATTGTCCGTGTGAAAAACATGGCGTGCTTAAATCTACGCCACAAACCGACATCGTTTGGCCTTGGGATTTATTGATGGTCATGGCAAATGCCAATCGAATTGGAAACTGAATACGTTTTAATTGAATTGGCGCATCCGTAGGTATAATAGGAATCCGTGGTATTAATATGTTCTCACCTCGGAACTTTCCACTTAAAATGCTAGCTTCGATGACGTTTTTCATTAATTTTCGAATGACCAATCGCGTACCGTTGCACAGCCGTGGCGGGTTCAAATTGCGAAGCAAGATAATCGGAGATCCAACCTTTAATTGTAAATTATGCGGTGGCATACCTGGCAAATCCAGTGAGTTCAAAAACTCTGTGGGAAAATTTACAGTTTCACTCGCATCGTATACTGTGTCAATAGATTTATATGATATCAAGCTCCCTTGCAATAACTGTTGTATCTTCAGGTTCAAATTGTCAACGTCTACATTTTTTGCCACTAAAATTGCTCTTTCTGCAAGCCACTCATGATTTAAGTACTGTGTGTGTACATCGGGAAATATTTTATCAATGAGAGTGTCTTGCGAGTCAACGATTGTGCAAAAATCTGTCGGTAATTTTACGCATCCAGTTTCATCTATAGTTAGATGCCGCCAAATAGTTTGTCGTTGTTTTTGATATCTTTTAACGTCCTGTTAAACGCCTCAAGTGAATGTTTGTGTGCCATAGTACATTCATCCCAGATGATAATTTTACACTGTTTCAGCACGGTGGCCATGGACGATTGTTTTTTTATGTTGCACACTCCGTCAGGGTTATTTTGAATATTTAATGGCAGCTTAAATACTGAATGAGCTGTTCTGCCTCCATCCAATAAAGTTGCAGCAATGCCTGACGATGCAACGGCCAATGCGATGCCATTATTTGATCGTATTTCAGCAAGAATTAGCGAAATAAGGAATGTTTTTCCAGTTCCACCAAATTTGTATAGAATTATAAAAAACGAGGGGAACGTTGTGAGACGCGGCAAAGGCCGCGGCTCTACCTTATACCCGGTACTCAGTCAGTATACACATACATACATATATGAGCAATGTTCGCAAAAGGGACAAATTAAATTTTGGGCAAAAAATAATATTTCAAAAAATGAAGTCAAATCATTTTTGGAATATTATACATGTTTCTAATTTTGTTTGCATATGCTTTTTACATCTGCTTCTACATTTCTACATGTATAACTACATATTTGAGACGTACAAGTGTTTGCGACAGAGAGAGAGGGAATGAGTCAGCGCTTGGCAGGCGTTGCGTAGCCACTGAAATTTAATTTGTTCCTTCTGGCCATAATATTGTTCCGACCTGATCCAAAATGGCAAAATTTTGAAATACACTTGTGCTGGTTTGATATCACAGGAGTTTGGATAAAAAGTTTGGTTGCTCTAGCTCTTATAGTCTCTGAGAACTAGGCGTCACAAAATACGAATGGGCAAAGCAGATGGGGTCGCGTGTGAGAGAGAACGAGAGGAACGATGACTTTCGAAATGGTTTTCTTCATTGTAGCTATAATAATGATCCGATCTGATCCAGATTCAACACTCTGATAGAAATGATCATTCGCTATAATTCTGCGTTTTTAGTTTTCTCGTATCTTCAACATTGTATACGCCACAGACTCTCGTCCTTTGTGGGGGCGGAAGGGGGCGGGGCGAAATTTTGAAATACATTTGGAGTAGTGTGATCACCGAGGATACTGGATACAAAGTAAAGTAGTGGCATACGCGGATGACGTTGCAATTAGTTTCTCGGGAAAATACCCTCAAACACTCTGTGACCTTATGAGCACAAAGCTTTTGAGACTGTCAGAATGGACAAAATCGCGCGGATTGGGAGTAAATCCCTCGAAAACGGATCTCGTGTTATTCACTAAGAAATACAAGGTTCCGCCTCTCAACACTCCAATACTAAATGAATGCAGCCTCTCCTTCAGAGACAGTGCCAGTAACCTAGGGTTGGTAATTGACAAGAAGCTTAACTGGAACCTGAACATAAAAGACAAAGTGAAGAAGGCTTGAAGTGGGGCATGAAGTGGGGCATGAAGTGGGGCAATAGTAAGACCAATTTTACTCTATGGAGTTACAGTGTGGTGGCCGGCCCTATCAAAAGGATCGATCACCAAACAACTGGGCAAGGTTCAGCGAACCGCAGCATTATGCATTAGTGGAGCACTACGCACCACTCCAAACGATGCACTAAACGTTATCCTAGCCTCGAGCTTGCGGGAAAGGAGAGGGCAGGAATTGCAGCGATACGTCTGAAAGACTCCGACCAATGCACATCACATCTCATGGGTCACTCATCGATACTTACCAGCAGTACCGTCCCGACGAAGACGGACTACTGCGTCCCAAGGGAACACACAGATACCCCCTTCAATATAATCATCCCTAGCAGAGACGATAGGCTTGAGGACCACCAGGCCCAAATAGGGCCATAAGCATCTTCACAGACGGATCGAAGCTGGACAACAAGGTCGGAGGAGGAATCTACTCCGAACAGCTCGAAATCAGGCACTCATTTTTCACCGCTTTTCACCGCAATAAGCCATACCTTTTCGACTACTCTATCAATAACTCTATCCTTCAACGCCTTTTCAAAGTTAACGACTTGGGCATTACCTTTGTACCTAACCTATGTTTCAACTCTCATATCTCTACTATCTCTAATAAAGCCAAAGGAGTCCTTGGATTTGTCAAAAGATGGTCTAAGGAATTTACCGACCCGTATACTACAAAACTTCTGTATGTTTCTCTGGTCCGGCCTATCTTGGAATATGGTTCTTGTGTCTGGTCTCCTCATTACCAAAAATTTCAGGATATGCTCGAATCAGTACAAAAGCAGTTCCTCATCTTTGCCCTCCGGGGACTCAATTGGGTTCCTTTCCGCCCGACTAGGCATTACTTCCCTCTTCATCTCCAACTCTGTCTTTCTAACTACTCGGATTATGAATCTTTCCGTAGCCTTTGCCGTAACTATAACCAATTTTTCCATCTGTTTTCCTTTGATACTAGTTCTAATATGGTCAAAATTATCTTAATCAATAACTTAATTTAATTTAAATTGCTTTAATTGGGAATTGTTCGGCTACCAGCTCTTCTCTTACCTAAATTTGGCTGTTGGTGGGATCTTATCGACTACTGAGCCGATAATCAGCCCCACCGGGTCTGAGTATTGGCATTGGCCCTTTAGTTTAATTAGTTGATATGTCATTTTACCCTTACAGTTTAACTGTACATTGTTAAACTTTAAACAAAATAAACAATAAACATTCAGGCTCCCAGATCACTGCAGTGTATTCCAAGCGGAAGTCATTGCGATCAGGGAAGCACTGAAGCACCTTAAAAAAGCCACTAAGGCTTCACTGGCAAAAAAAACCGTAAACATTTACAGCGACAGCCAAGCTGCGATCAAATCACTTCACGCGATTTCTTCGAACTCGGCCACAGTGGCAAATTGCCGCAAATCTCTTCACGAGATGGCTCAACCATTTGCTATCAGCCTTATTTGGGTCCCGGGTCACCGGGATATTGAAGGCAACTGCAGGGCAGACGAGCTGGCCAGATCTGACACCACAATACCCCTTCTCCAAGACAAGGAGGATATTTGTATGCCAATGGCCACCTGTAGGCTTGCCATAAAAGAGCTATATAAGCGACGAGCAGACAATGCGTGGCAGTCAGCACCACTATGTCACATAACTCGGCAAACATGGCCGAAGATTGACAGAAAACGCACATTAGAGCTATGCAAGATCGGTAAAAAAAAAGGTGCAGCGTAGTCATCCGTTCCCTCACGGGGCACTGGCTAATAGGCTCCCATGCAAACAGGCTGGGAGCCCCATACAACGATTTTTGCGGAAGCTGTAGAGACGAGGAGGAGGAGGAAACGGTGGGACTCCTGTTCTGCTCCTGTCCAGCTCTTAGCAGAAGAAGGTTACGATACCTGGGCATGCCCTATGTCTCAGATATTTTAGAAATGTCCAAAATATGTCCTAGAAAGATCGACAACTTCATAAGAGCATCAGGATGGGATAACTGCTGACATGTTCGGGTCTCATGAGATGGAAGAGGGGAACCACGGCACCACAACGGGCCGAAACCGGCCCCAATTTTCACGGGCTCCTGTGGAGCTTGACAGCCGCCTTCACCTAACCTAACCTAACCTAGACTTGGACACCTTAAGGCAACCCATGAACATTACATCAATCACAACATTAACAGTATTTGCCGACACTGTCAAAACAACATATCCATAACATTAGAACATATTTTAATTGACTGCACATCTAATACCTTAACCAATATACGTTCCAAATTCTTTAAGAATTCATCCCCAATAACTTTTCTTTCCAGCCCAACAAATTCCAATATCCTAAGTATCATCAACTTCTTTAAGGAAGTCAAACTATACCCCTTTTATTCTAAACTAAATATTAAAAAAAAATAAATAAATAAAAATAAAATTAAAAAAATTATGAAACAAACTAATATATCTACATATGTACTAGCTGACCCGGCAAACGCTGTTTTGCCATATAAATAATTTCTATGTACTTTCTAGTGCCGACAGAAAATAACTAACCTATTTTAAGTGTGTAAGGATGTGGTATATGCACGAAATAGGTGTGTAATGCTGTGAACGATAAGGGAATATAGAAATAACAAACGCCAAGCACTATATTTATTAATTTATTATAATTTATTTCTGTAATATATACTATATACATCAAAAAATATCAGTCTCTTAATGCTACAGCGTGAACAATATTTTTTGTTAGCCCATCTTTAGCTAACACAAACAAACTTGATGGTTTACCCACTCGAGAGTATGCTACGTATAATTGTCCGTGTGAAAAACATGGCGTGCTTAAATCTACGCCACAAACCGACATCGTTTGGCCTTGGGATTTATTGATGGTCATGGCAAATGCCAATCGAATTGGAAACTGAATACGTTTTAATTGAATTGGCGCATCCGTAGGTATAATAGGAATCCGTGGTATTAATATGTTCTCACCTCGGAACTTTCCACTTAAAATGCTAGCTTCGATGACGTTTTTCATTAATTTTCGAATGACCAATCGCGTACCGTTGCACAGCCGTGGCGGGTTCAAATTGCGAAGCAAGATAATCGGAGATCCAACCTTTAATTGTAAATTATGCGGTGGCATACCTGGCAAATCCAGTGAGTTCAAAAACTCTGTGGGAAAATTTACAGTTTCACTCGCATCGTATACTGTGTCAATAGATTTACATATATGATATCAAGCTCCCTGGCAATAACTGTTGTATCTTCAGGTTCAAATTGTCAACGTCTACATTTTTTGCCACTAAAATTGCTCTTTCTGCAAGCCACTCATGATTTAAGTACTGTGTGTGTACATCGGGAAATATTTTATCAATGAGAGTGTCTTGCGAGTCAACGATTGTGCAAAAATCTGTCGGTAATTTTACGCATCCAGTTTCATCTATAGTTAGATGCCGCCAAATAGTTTGTCGTTGTTTTTGATATCTTTTAACGTCCTGTTAAACGCCTCAAGTGAATGTTTGTGTGCCATAGTACATTCATCCCAGATGATAATTTTACACTGTTTCAGCACGGTGGCCATGGACGATTGTTTTTTTATGTTGCACACTCCGTCAGGGTTATTTTGAATATTTAATGGCAGCTTAAATACTGAATGAGCTGTTCTGCCTCCATCCAATAAAGTTGCAGCAATGCCTGACGATGCAACGGCCAATGCGATGCCATTATTTGATCGTATTTCAGCAAGAATTAGCGAAATAAGGAATGTTTTTCCAGTTCCACCAAATTTGTATAGAATTATAAAAAACGAGGGGGAACGTTGTGAGCCGCGGCAAAGGCCGCGGCTCTACCTTATACCCGGTACTCAGTCAGTATACACATACATACATATATGAGCAATGTTCGCAAAAGGGACAAATTAAATTTTGGGCAAAAAATAATATTTCAAAAAATGAAGTCAAATCATTTTTGGAATATTATACATGTTTCTAATTTTGTTTGCATATGCTTTTTACATCTGCTTCTACATTTCTACATGTATAACTACATATTTGAGACGTACAAGTGTTTGCGACAGAGAGAGAGGGAATGAGTCAGCGCTTGGCAGGCGTTGCGTAGCCACTGAAATTTAATTTGTTCCTTCTGGCCATAATATTGTTCCGACCTGATCCATATTCGGCAATCTGGTAGATATGGTAATTTTCCATGATTCTGCGTTTTTGGTTTTCTTTTATCTTAAAAATTGTGGATTCTACAGATTTTCGTCCATTGTGGGGGCGGAAAGGGGCGTGGCAAAATTTTGAAATACACTTGTGCTGGTTTGATATCACAGGAGTTTGGATAAAAAGTTTGGTTGCTCTAGCTCTTATAGTCTCTGAGAACTAGGCGTCACAAAATACGAATGGGCAAAGCAGATGGGGTCGCGTGTGAGAGAGAACGAGAGGGAACGATGACTTTCGAAATGGTTTTCTTCATTGTAGCTATAATAATGATCCGATCTGATCCAGATTCAACACTCTGATAGAAATGATCATTCGCTATAATTCTGCGTTTTTAGTTTTCTCGTATCTTCAACATTGTATACGCCACAGACTTTCGTCCTTTGTGGGGGCGGAAGGGGGCGGGGCGAAATTTTGAAATACATTTGGAGTAGTGTGATCACAGAGGATACTGGATACAAAACTTACTCTGGAAACTTGGTTACTCTAGCTTTAATAGTCTCTGAGATATATGTATGTAGGCGCAAATGAAGACGGACGGACAGACGGACAGACGGACGGACGGACGGACGGACAGACAGACATGGCTATATCGACTCGGCTATTGATGCTGATCAAGAATACATATACTTTATGGGGTCGGAAACGCTTCCTTCTGGGCGTTACACACAACCGTTATCCCCACAAATCTAATATACCCTTAAACTCTTCGAGTACCGGGTATAAAATGTTAAGGGTCGACAACCCTTAACACTTAGGGGTATGAAAAATAGATGTTAGCTGATTCTCAGACCTACTGAATATGCATGCAAAATTTGGTTAAAATCGGTAAAGCCGTTTCGGAGGAGTACGAAGACAAACATTGTGACACGAGAATTTTATATCTACATATGTATGTATATAAACCATGCAATGTACTATACCTAATCAAATAACACTGTAATAGAACTGTAATAATCATAGTTTACATTAATTAATTATTATGTACGCAGCCAAAAGTCCTAGTAGCTAGTGCTGTACCCCGTGCGTTAGGTTATGAATTTGATTTGTAATCTAGCTCTAAAAATAAATAAATAAAATAAGAACGATTGATGCTATGGCAGCCTACATGAAACTTATTTCGCAGCTTTAAAGGGTATTTTACTCATATTGAGAGCAATGAGAGAAGAGGACTCTCAAAAGGTAAAGAGTATCATTGGAGGCTGGAATAACGATGGAGCTTATCAGTAGCAGCAGCAGAAGTTCATTGAAAATTTTAAAATTATCGCATTGTTTCTCAACTTTAAAGCATCAAAAATTGAATGGAAAAATGGTTTTGGACAAATGTCTAACACACAGAGACTGTCATTGCTGGTAGTGGTCCCTGATGCTGGCCTTGTTTTCGTGCGCGTGACAAGGCGGAGGAGATTTAGCTGAAGCATTCAGGTTCAGGTCAAAGGTTTTGGTGAGACATTGGGCTCTCTTTTATTTTCGATTGCATTGCTTATATGTGGGATACCGTGCTCCGTGTTTTGTGTTCTGTATCTGTATATGTTCTGTGCTTTCTACATTAGGACCGCTTTACCTGCAAATAAGTTGATTAAGTTCACAATTAGAATCACAGCAAATAAAGCACTCACCTGGACCTCAGCGGGATTAGCGTATGACTGGTTCGCCGTCTAATTTCTTCAGATTGGGCAAACGACGGATTGCCTCGGCTATAAAGGCTGCCGGGTCCATGTTCTCATTAAGAACATTACCATTAAACGTGATCTCGGTGAGATTCGGGGGGACGGCAATGCGCATGAACTCGACCCAGTCCTTGATTAGATTGTGGGAAATGTAGAACACCTGAAGAGCCTTCATCGACTCCAGCGGCTTGATCTTCTCGATATTGTTGTAGCTGACCCAGAGCTCTTCAAGGGTTTCGCCCAGCGACTCGATGCCGCTGATGTTCTTCAGATTGTTGCGGGCCAAGCTCAGCACTCGCAGATTCTTCATGCCTGATATACCGGTGATCTTTTCGATCATGTTCGAGGACAGGCTCAGGCGGTTGCACGCCACGAGGGTACTCAGGGTTGGATCCATTTTCTCTATCGGCGGATACTGGAACTGCAGTCCAATTTCAGTGGCGCTAATGGCCTCCTGTTTATTTTTCTCCTCCCAGCGCGTCAATGCGTCCTTGATGGTTGTTGGCTTCGACATAGTTCAGATTTCTTTATATTCTATTGATAATACTAGTAAAATGTGGAATGAAGTAAGTTTGACAATTTTTGAAGATGTAAACATAGTTTACTTTGCCGTGTAAGATATGGAAAAACTTTTCCTACAGAAGTACATGCATCTCTTATGTAGGAATGTATATATTTTTTAACAATCTCCAAGTTGTGCTTGTACTACTGTGGGATTTGATGAGAAGCCACAGAAACGACCAGAGTCTGTAGAGATAAGAGAGCAAGAAACAGAGAGAGAGACTAGAAGCGGCTTTCAAACAAAGAGAGGAGGGCCCAGCATAAACAATCAACGTCAAGCAATTTCGTTCCGAAGTCTTACTCGAACCACACGCATTTTACGAGCGCAAATATTGCTACTCAAACATAAATCTTAAAACACTTCGACCATTGTAATTAGAACGGATCACAAATAATAATAATTTTAGTCAAGTTACAGGCGGTCGAGTTAGGGGTGTTCCACTGTCAAATACACGAACAACTTTTTAAAAACCGGATTTGATTTTAGACCCATGGTTTCTTTGGCAAACCTTCTTAAAATTCGTCGTAGTTTATAATGTTGACAACCGATTGGTGAATTTTTTTTACTCCATAGAAATTGACCCACTCTAATATACATAATATCAAACCTATCGTCCTGGATTAATGTACAACTAAGGAAAACTCGGGGCCACAATTTTTAAGTGCTCAGCCGGAGGTTTGAACGATTAAAAATGGAAAGTCATTAAACTAAAATTGTGTTTTAAAAATATTGCAAAAACTCAGTGAATTACTGTGGTGCTGTTTGCAACATTCTGGAGGAAATTTAAAAAAAAAACTCTTATGCGTAATTATTCAGACTAAAGACAATTGGCAAAGAAGCACGAAATAAGTAAGACGGCAGCAGGAGCTACGGTAAATAGGAGAAGAAAAAAACCAAAAGCGACCGAATCAAAGGTAAACAGCAGACAAGGCGAAAAAAGACACCCAGTACCCAATTTGAAGGCAACGCAAGACTTTGTGGATGCGCAGCAGCGCGCAAACGGCAGGATCATTAGCGGTAGACATCTGGACAAAGTGGAAAGTGCGGAGTAGTAAAGATAGCTGGCAAGTCGCAGGTGCTAGACAGTGAGAAAAGCTGCTGGTCAAGGCTAAAAATCTGCAGCAAGAAGACGCGAGCTTGACAAAGCAGTTCGTGCGTTGAAAAGAGGCGCAACAGTCAATAACTGTAAAAGCAAAAGAAACCAGAATAACCAGGAAACCAGGCGATAAACAACCCAAGTCTCGAATCTGGAGGCAGCGCAAGACTTCTTGGATGTTCAGCAATGGTTGATCCTACGGATTTTGTTGCTGTCCTCCCTTCGTTCTTCGTGCTGCTCACCCCGGAAGATGACTCCAGATCCTCCGGGATGGATGGAATCCAACCGGGCGATTTCGCCTGGTTGTGGACTGCCGCTTGGTTTTGGGGATGCCCTGGCCTCCGCCGGGCTCGGCTCTGGCGATCTCCCCATCTCCCCCTCTTCCATGAATTCTTTTATATATGTATGTATATCTCCTGTTCCCCTGGTTCCAAATACCAAAGTGGATTTTCTTGCCCTTGCCCTGCATTTGGCCGGTCCTGACTCGAGGCCTAGGGTCTTCGTCAAAAGCTAATATCTGAGTAATGGGGTAGATCGGTGTTGCTCTCCGTGAGTTGCTGGTTGAGCGTCGTGCTCTACTGGTGCCCGTTCGCGCTTCTTATGAAAGCGCGCATCGTGCAGCACCTCCTCGTCGCTTTCGCTGCTACTCCTCTTGGGCCCGCGCCCCCAGCGTGGCTCGGTGTCTACTGACACGTTGTACCCTTCATTCCTCATTCCTGCCGCTCGACGGGTGTGTGGCCGTGGGCCAAGCGGGGGGTGGGGATGACTTCAGTCGCTTTGGATGTTGCTTGGCCCGTCGCTCGTTGACATGGCGGCACACTTCGTGAGGTGGTGACTACGGTTGGGGCTTTGCGCGCGCCCTCTTCGATGTCCCTGGTGTGCCTGGAGCTCTGTCTTGCTGATGCGTCGCCTGCGGCTGGCATACTTTCCGCAGACGCGCAACCTCTGTCCGCAGTGCCTGGTTCTCGGAGTGCCACTCGTCGATATTACTCCATGACTCTTCTGGGCGTAGTAGTCGCCATGGGTTTTCTGCCGCCGTGGTTCTATCCCCAGCCGCGTGGAGGTGTCGTAAGTCTACGCGGGGCGTAGAGGGTTCCTCGAGTTCGTCGCGTCGCCCCCCTGATGAGCGATTCAGCATGGTTACTTCGTAGTTATTGACTCGAGGGGGTGGACAGTATCCCTTAGGGCCGAGGGGCTTGAGTACTTGAGTACCCGATATGGCCGCTCGTATTTGGGTGCCAGTTTCACAGCTAAGTTGTCGGCTTCCTTGGGGAGATGGTGTTGGAAAAGCATTACCAGCGTTCCAATCGTGGGTCTCCACTCACGTCGTCGAAGATTGTATGCCCTTCCTTGATCCTGGGATGCGTGTTGGGTATTTTGGCGCACCACCTTGAAGATGTCGTACAGTCTCGTGGCCTTGTCGACAGGTGATTCTATGGCTTCACCTACTCCAGGGGTTGTCTCCACGTATAGAGCTCCGGGTAACCGAGGCTCACGCCCAAGTACGATGAAAGTCATGCTGAACCCCGAGTGTCGAAAGCGCGGCTGTTGATTGCCAAGCTGAGCTCGAGATATAGATCGTCCTGTTGTCCCGCTCCGTCGGATTCAGCTGCCGGTATAGGGAGCCGTGTGCTTCAGTTCTGTTTCGGCTAGTTTGCAGAAGTTTCAAAACGATCGGCTCGTGAATTAGTTCCGATTATCACAGACAAGCTTCCTGGGGATACCAAATCGACCCGAAATTCGATCTCGAAATGCCTTTTCCAGCAACGCTGTAGAGTCTTTGCAGAGGGGAATCAACTCTACCCATTTGCTGAAGGCGCCGAAGAAGTCCGAGAGCATGGTATTTCCATGTTTGGACCGAGGCACAGTACCCACGAAGTCTGCGGATATGATGTCAAGGGGTCCTTGGACCTAATGTGTGTGAATTTGTTACGCTGGCTTGAATTTTCACACCTTCAATCGTTGGCAACTGACTCATCTTTGAACGTATCGCGCGACATTTCGATAGGGTCCAGGCTAGTAGAACCACTCAATGATACGTGGGACCGTCTTTCTAATTCCTAGGTGTCCGCTTTTGGATGATCGTGGTATTCCTCTAGTACTGGTCGTCGATGATCCTTGGCCACACATAACATCCTTTGGATGGGGTCCTCCTCGACTGATCTGTTGCTTTCCTGCTTGTATATCTGTCTATTTTCTCCGGTAGCTCCTGAATTCGTTTGTATAGTCGTCGCAGTCACGGGCAGGTGTTCTCTTCTTCTTCGGCGCGTTGTAATACATCTACTGATTGTCGTGAGAGGGTGTCGGCCACGCCAGTCTGGCTTCCTCGCCGATAGTGGATATCGAACTGGTATTGCTGGAGCTCCAATGCTCAGCGAGCGATACGTCCTGTGGGATTATCAATGGAGTTCATGCCTTAACTATGGCCCGACATTCCTTTTTGGTGGCGGAGTAGTTTTCTTCAGCCTTGAGTAGTCGTTGGCTGGCGTAGGCGATGACCCGCTCCTCCCCTGCTATTTCTTGTATCAATACGGCTCCAAGGCCGTACTCGTTGGCGTCTGTCTGTTGTCGTTCCTCGGTCCAGACCCACATCTGGTCTTCAAGAGGGTGGTCATCGGTTGGACTATGGTGGCGGAGTTAGGGACGAAACGTCGATACCATGGGCCATTCTAATGCAATGTCGTAGCTCCTTCAACGTTGTGGGTGGTGTCAGCTTTTGGATTGAAATGAACTGCATATATTAAGTTATTTTTCAAAAGGAGCTTCTCTGTCGATGCTGCGAGGCAGCTTAAGGCTAAGATAACTTTTAAGAAGATTTGTACAAGGCCATTCAACTATACCACTTATTCTAAACTAAATATTAAAAAAAAATTAATAAATAAAAATAAAATTAAAAAAATTATGAAACAAACTAATATATCTACATATGTATATAAACCATGCAATGTACTATACCTAATCAAATAACACTGTAATAGAACTGTAATAATCATAGTTTACATTAATTAATTATTATGTACGCAGCCAAAAGTCCTAGTAGCTAGTGCTGTACCCCGTGCGTTAGGTTATGAATTTTATTTGTAATCTAGCTCTAAAAATAAATAAATAAAATAAGAACGATTGATGCTATGGCAGCCTACATGAAACTTATTTCGCAGCTTTAAAGGGTATTTTACTCATATTGAGAGCAATGAGAGCAGAGGACTCTCAAAAGGTAAAGAGTATCATTGGAGGCTGGAATAACGATGGAGCTTATCAGTAGCAGCAGCAGAAGTTCATTGAAAATTTTAAAATTATCGCATTGTTTCTCAACTTTAAAGCATCAAAAATTGAATGGAAAAATGGTTTTGGACAAATGTCTAACACACAGAGACTGTCATTGCTGGTAGTGGTCCCTGATGCTGGCCTTGTTTTCGTGCGCGTGACAAGGCGGAGGAGATTTAGCTGAAGCATTCAGGTTCAGGTCAAAGGTTTTGGTGAGACATTGGGCTCTCTTTTATTTTCGATTGCATTGCTTATATGTGGGATACCGTGCTCCGTGTTTTGTGTTCTGTATCTGTATATGTTCTGTGCTTTCTACATTAGGACCGCTTTACCTGCAAATAAGTTGATTAAGTTCACAATTAGAATCACAGCAAATAAAGCACTCACCTGGACCTCAGCGGGATTAGCGTATGACTGGTTCGCCGTCTAATTTCTTCAGATTGGGCAAACGACGGATTGCCTCGGCTATAAAGGCTGCCGGGTCCATGTTCTCATTAAGAACATTACCATTAAACGTGATCTCGGTGAGATTCGGGGGGACGGCAATGCGCATGAACTCGACCCAGTCCTTGATTAGATTGTGGGAAATGTAGAACACCTGAAGAGCCTTCATCGACTCCAGCGGCTTGATCTTCTCGATATTGTTGTAGCTGACCCAGAGCTCTTCAAGGGTTTCGCCCAGCGACTCGATGCCGCTGATGTTCTTCAGATTGTTGCGGGCCAAGCTCAGCACTCGCAGATTCTTCATGCCTGATATACCGGTGATCTTTTCGATCATGTTCGAGGACAGGCTCAGGCGGTTGCACGCCACGAGGGTACTCAGGGTTGGATCCATTTTCTCTATCGGCGGATACTGGAACTGCAGTCCAATTTCAGTGGCGCTAATGGCCTCCTGTTTATTTTTCTCCTCCCAGCGCGTCAATGCGTCCTTGATGGTTGTTGGCTTCGACATAGTTCAGATTTCTTTATATTCTATCGATAATACTAGTAAAATGTGGAATGAAGTAAGTTTGACAATTTTTGAAGATGTAAACATAGTTTACTTTGCCGTGTAAGATATGGAAAAACTTTTCCTACAGAAGTACATGCATCTCTTATGTAGGAATGTATATATTTTTTAACAATCTCCAAGTTGTGCTTGTACTACTGTGGGATTTGATGAGAAGCCACAGAAACGACCAGAGTCTGTAGAGATAAGAGAGCAAGAAACAGAGAGAGAGACTAGAAGCGGCTTTCAAACAAAGAGAGGAGGGCCCAGCATAAACAATCAACGTCAAGCAATTTCGTTCCGAAGTCTTACTCGAACCACACGCATATTACGAGCGCAAATATTGCTACTCAAACATAAATCTTAAAACACTTCGACCATTGTAATTAGAACGGATCACAAATAATAATAATTTTAGTCAAGTTACAGGCGGTCGAGTTAGGGGTGTTCCACTGTCAAATACACGAACAACTTTTTAAAAACCGGATTTGATTTTAGACCCATGGTTTCTTTGGCAAACCTTCTTAAAATTCGTCGTAGTTTATAATGTTGACAACCGATTGGTGAATTTTTTTTTACTCCATAGAAATTGACCCACTCTAATATACATAATATCAAACCTGTCGTCCTGGATTAATGTACAACTAAGGAAAACTCGGGGCCACAATTTTTAAGTGCTCAGCCGGAGGTTTGAACGATTAAAAATGGAAAGTCATTAAACTAAAATTGTGTTTTAAAAATATTGCAAAAACTCAGTGAATTACTGTGGTGCTGTTTGCAACATTCTGGAGGAAATTTAAAAAAAAAACTCTTATGCGTAATTATTCAAACTAAAGACAATTGGCAAAGAAGCACGAAATAAGTAAGACGGCAGCAGGAGCTACGGTAAATAGGAGAAGAAAAAAACCAAAAGCGACCGAATCAAAGGTAAACAGCAGACAAGGCGAAAAAAGACACCCAGTACCCAATTTGAAGGCAACGCAAGACTTTGTGGATGCGCAGCAGCGCGCAAACGGCAGGATCATTAGCGGTAGACATCTGGACAAAGTGGAAAGTGCGGAGTAGTAAAGATAGCTGGCAAGTCGCAGGTGCTAGACAGTGAGAAAAGCTGCTGGTCAAGGCTAAAAATCTGCAGCAAGAAGACGCGAGCTTGACAAAGCAGTTCGTGCGTTGAAAAGAGGCGCAACAGTCAATAACTGTAAAAGCAAAAGAAACCAGAATAACCAGGAAACCAGGCGATAAACAACCCAAGTCTCGAATCTGGAGGCAGCGCAAGACTTCTTGGATGTTCAGCAATGGTTGATCCTACGGATTTTGTTGCTGTCCTCCCCTTCGTTCTTCGTGCTGCTCACCCCGGAAGATGACTCCAGATCCTCCGGGGATGGATGGAATCCAACCGGGCGATTTCGCCTGGTTGTGGACTGCCGCTTGGTTTTGGGGATGCCCTGGCCTCCGCCGGGCTCGGCTCTGGCGATCTCCCCATCTCCCCCTCTTCCATGAATTCTTTTATATATGTATGTATATCTCCTGTTCCCCTGGTTCCAAATACCAAAGTGGATTTTCTTGCCCTTGCCCTGCATTTGGCCGGTCCTGACTCGAGGCCTAGGGTCTTCGTCAAAAGCTAATATCTGAGTAATGGGGTAGATCGGTGTTGCTCTCCGTGAGTTGCTGGTTGAGCGTCGTGCTCTACTGGTGCCCGTTCGCGCTTCTTATGAAAGCGCGCATCGTGCAGCACCTCCTCGTCGCTTTCGCTGCTACTCCTCTTGGGCCCGCGCCCCCAGCGTGGCTCGGTGTCTACTGACACGTTGTACCCTTCATTCCTCATTCCTGCCGCTCGACGGGTGTGTGGCCGTGGGCCAAGCGGGGGGTGGGGATGACTTCAGTCGCTTTGGATGTTGCTTGGCCCGTCGCTCGTTGACATGGCGGCACACTTCGTGAGGTGGTGACTACGGTTGGGGCTTTGCGCGCGCCCTCTTCGATGTCCCTGGTGTGCCTGGAGCTCTGTCTTGCTGATGCGTCGCCTGCGGCTGGCATACTTTCCGCAGACGCGCAACCTCTGTCCGCAGTGCCTGGTTCTCGGAGTGCCACTCGTCGATATTACTCCATGACTCTTCTGGGCGTAGTAGTCGCCATGGGTTTTCTGCCGCCGTGGTTCTATCCCCAGCCGCGTGGAGGTGTCGTAAGTCTACGCGGGGCGTAGAGGGTTCCTCGAGTTCGTCGCGTCGCCCCCTGATGAGCGATTCAGCATGGTTACTTCGTAGTTATTGACTCGAGGGGGTGGACAGTATCCCTTAGGGCCGAGGGGCTTGAGTACTTGAGTACCCGATATGGCCGCTCGTATTTGGGTGCCAGTTTCACAGCTAAGTTGTCGGCTTCCTTGGGGAGATGGTGTTGGCATAGCATTACCAGCGTTCCAATTGTGGGTCTCCACTCACGTCGTCGAAGATTGTATGCCCTTCCTTGATCCTGGGATGCGTGTTGGGTATTTTGGCGCACCACCTTGAAGATGTCGTACAGTCTCGTGGCCTTGTCGACAGGTGATTCTATGGCTTCACCTACTCCAGGGGTTGTCTCCACGTATAGAGCTCCGGGTAACCGAGGCTCACGTCCAAGTACGATAAAAGTCATGCTGAACCCCGAGTGTCGAAAGCGCGGCTGTTGATTGCCAAGCTGAGCTCGGGATATAGATCGTCCTGTTGTCCCGCTCCGTCGGATTCAGCTGCCGGTATAGGGAGCCGTGTGCTTCAGTTCTGTTTCGGCTAGTTTGCAGAAGTTTCAAAACGATCGGCTCGTGAATTAGTTCCGATTATCACAGACAAGCTTCCTGGGGATACCAAATCGACCCGAAATTCGATCTCGAAATGCCTTTTCCAGCAACGCTGTAGAGTCTTTGCAGAGGGGAATCAACTCTACCCATTTGCTGAAGGCGCCGAAGAAGTCCGAGAGCATGGTATTTCCATGTTTGGACCGAGGCACAGTACCCACGAAGTCTGCGGATATGATGTCAAGGGGTCCTTGGACCTAATGTGTGTGAATTTGTTACGCTGGCTTGAATTTTCACACCTTCAATCGTTGGCAACTGACTCATCTTTGAACGTATCGCGCGACATTTCGATAGGGTCCAGGCTAGTAGAACCACTCAATGATACGTGGGACCGTCTTTCTAATTCCTAGGTGTCCCGCTTTTGGATGATCGTGGTATTCCTCTAGTACTGGTCGTCGATGATCCTTGGCCACACATAACATCCTTTGGATGGGGTCCTCCTCGACTGATCTGTTGCTTTCCTGCTTGTATATCTGTCTATTTTCTCCGGTAGCTCCTGAATTCGTTTGTATAGTCGTCGCAGTCACGGGCAGGTGTTCTCTTCTTCTTCGGCGCGTTGTAATACATCTACTGATTGTCGTGAGAGGGTGTCGGCCACGCCAGTCTGGCTTCCTCGCCGATAGTGGATATCGAACTGGTATTGCTGGAGCTCCAATGCTCAGCGAGCGATACGTCCTGTGGGATTATCAATGGAGTTCATGCCTTAACTATGGCCCGACATTCCTTTTTGGTGGCGGAGTAGTTTTCTTCAGCCTTGAGTAGTCGTTGGCTGGCGTAGGCGATGACCCGCTCCTCCCCTGCTATTTCTTGTATCAATACGGCTCCAAGGCCGTACTCGTTGGCGTCTGTCTGTTGTCGTTCCTCGGTCCAGACCCACATCTGGTCTTCAAGAGGGTGGTCATCGGTTGGACTATGGTGGCGGAGTTAGGGACGAAACGTCGATACCATGGGCCATTCTAATGCAATGTCGTAGCTCCTTCAACGTTGTGGGTGGTGTCAGCTTTTGGATTGAAATGAACTGCATATATTAAGTTATTTTTCAAAAGGAGCTTCTCTGTCGATGCTGCGAGGCAGCTTAAGGCTAAGATAACTTTTAAGAAGATTTGTACAAGGCCATTCAACTATACCACTTATTCTAAACTAAATATTAAAAAAAAATTAATAAATAAAAATAAAATTAAAAAAATTATGAAACAAACTAATATATCTACATATGTATATAAACCATGCAATGTACTATACCTAATCAAATAACACTGTAATAGAACTGTAATAATCATAGTTTACATTAATTAATTATTATGTACGCAGCCAAAAGTCCTAGTAGCTAGTGCTGTACCCCGTGCGTTAGGTTATGAATTTTATTTGTAATCTAGCTCTAAAAATAAATAAATAAAATAAGAACGATTGATGCTATGGCAGCCTACATGAAACTTATTTCGCAGCTTTAAAGGGTATTTTACTCATATTGAGAGCAATGAGAGCAGAGGACTCTCAAAAGGTAAAGAGTATCATTGGAGGCTGGAATAACGATGGAGCTTATCAGTAGCAGCAGCAGAAGTTCATTGAAAATTTTAAAATTATCGCATTGTTTCTCAACTTTAAAGCATCAAAAATTGAATGGAAAAATGGTTTTGGACAAATGTCTAACACACAGAGACTGTCATTGCTGGTAGTGGTCCCTGATGCTGGCCTTGTTTTCGTGCGCGTGACAAGGCGGAGGAGATTTAGCTGAAGCATTCAGGTTCAGGTCAAAGGTTTTGGTGAGACATTGGGCTCTCTTTTATTTTCGATTGCATTGCTTATATGTGGGATACCGTGCTCCGTGTTTTGTGTTCTGTATCTGTATATGTTCTGTGCTTTCTACATTAGGACCGCTTTACCTGCAAATAAGTTGATTAAGTTCACAATTAGAATCACAGCAAATAAAGCACTCACCTGGACCTCAGCGGGATTAGCGTATGACTGGTTCGCCGTCTAATTTCTTCAGATTGGGCAAACGACGGATTGCCTCGGCTATAAAGGCTGCCGGGTCCATGTTCTCATTAAGAACATTACCATTAAACGTGATCTCGGTGAGATTCGGGGGGACGGCAATGCGCATGAACTCGACCCAGTCCTTGATTAGATTGTGGGAAATGTAGAACACCTGAAGAGCCTTCATCGACTCCAGCGGCTTGATCTTCTCGATATTGTTGTAGCTGACCCAGAGCTCTTCAAGGGTTTCGCCCAGCGACTCGATGCCGCTGATGTTCTTCAGATTGTTGCGGGCCAAGCTCAGCACTCGCAGATTCTTCATGCCTGATATACCGGTGATCTTTTCGATCATGTTCGAGGACAGGCTCAGGCGGTTGCACGCCACGAGGGTACTCAGGGTTGGATCCATTTTCTCTATCTGGAAAAAGTTTAAACGCATTGGGATGTAACTTTTGAAAAGCGAACGGAACTGTTTTGCTCCAAAAGCCTACTGGACGGTCTATTAAGAGAATGGCCAATTTTAAAACAATCATTTGACGCTGAACTGGTAATGGAGTCAATAGACTTAGCTTTCATTATCTATGTCTAACATGTCTAATTTATTACAGATCAAACTTGACTTTTCGCAAAGATTCCCTCGCAAAGAAAATCTATTACTATCTAAATTTAAGAATTTTAAAAGCATTTTAATTCCCCTGGTCGAGAATCGGTTGAAAGATAAATTTAGCGTTACAATTCTCAAGCTAATCAAAGGAGCTTCACAAGGTAAAATTAATTTGAACAGTATTTTATATTTTAACAATTGCAAAATATTTTAATATCTTTGACAGGCAAACAAAATTTAATATATATAGTGACATATCCATAGCCCATGCTACGCATACCCTCTATCTATGTCTGTCACCCTACACCCACATACTATAAACAATCCAACACCCTCAGCTTCGAATCCCATAAACAATCCCACGCTCGAAGTGGACCACTTGTAGCCGATAGCCGGCAATGTAAGCAAACACCCTAAGCTAGGAGCCGAACATAAAACAATAGATGCCGCACTAGAATCACGCCACCCTCCAGAGATCAATTTCTAATCGATTCCTAAGAATCACGCCATCCTAGCTCACCAATCAGAATCGGTCATAAAACCGAGGAGGCCCAATTCTTAGCCACCCTCAAGTAATGCAACACCGATCATACGCAGCGGAAGCCTTTCATCAAAGCCGCCCTTTCCCACATATCGATCGGAGCACGTACACCCGCTCTTTCCAAATATCGATCGAGGCACGTACGCCATCATCGGAGCCGAAGCCAACGCCTCCAAATCCCAATCCGAGCATCCCGTTATAAATAGTCTACATCTAAGTAGGGAGCTCAGTTCTGTTCAAGACAAACGTCAACCTAGACACCGTCGGAGAATTCATCTAAGTTAATTCCGTTTAAGACATCAGACTTTTAGTCGCCGTCGGGGAAAATAACTAAATCTAAGTTAATTCCGTTTAAGACATCAGACCTTAGTCGCCGTCGGGGAAAATAACTAAACCAATGTACATTACAGTTTAAGTGTTTAATAAAATCTTTTTAAAAACCTAAAACTGAGTGTCGCATATTTAACTGGCGCAGTCGGTAGGATCTCAGTTAAAAAAAGTGACATGTTTTTTAAGACGATCAATTTGCGTAGTGAGCGTTACAGTTGCGTAATAACCTACAGTGATCCGAGAAAAAGTGACGCTATTGACTAAAGAGATCCGCCAAAGAATCAACGTGTAACTAACACACGACTCAATTAATATTAGTGAAACTAATAAACTACAAAAAAATAAAAACCCCAAATCATCATGCCGCTAACAGAAGTACATTTGAACCAAGCCTTGAAGTCAATCAGGCAAATCCCACCATACGATGGATGCCAGGAACGGCTAAGTTCGTTCATAAACAGGATCGAATACATCTCTGAATTGTATCCGACAGAAGACATACGACAACAAAGCATCATGTACGGTGCCACTGAGGGTCAACTGTGCGGACGAGCACAACTGCTGTCGCAAAGTCTTCAACCCAACACCTGGACCGATCTGAAGGCAGCCTTAATCAGAAAATTTAAGAATCATACTCCATACGAGACGCTACTACAACAACTACACGATACAAAATTCAACGGGAGTATTCGTAAGTTCGTAGAAGAACTAGAAATTAAATCAAATATTATTATTAGTAAATTAAATCTGGAGACTAGCCCAGAAAATAAGATCATTTTTACAAACGCTCTGGCAAATTCCACCAGGCAGGCGATAGAAGACAGTCTACCCAATAAATTGTTTATAATTTTAGCAAAGAAAGACATTTCTACGATAGCTAATCTAGAAAAGTCAGCTCAAGAGTTAGGAATTTTTGAAAACATAGTAACTGATAAAAAAAATTACGAACACCCAAGAAATTCAAATAATAATCGTAGGAATGTTGGAACTTACTACCCTCGATATAGTTGGACTGATTCTAACAATCAAAATCCAAGTACTTCTAGGAATTCACAACCTAACCGAAATAACACAGGTAATAATGCTGTAAATAATACAGGATTATTTAACGAATTTAGAAATCCCTCTAACCGTCAAATTAACCACAACCAGGCAAGTAATAACATACCGAATCAGCCGGCCAAGCGGTCAAAGGAAAGTCAAAGTGGACAAATGAAAATGAATGTAAATTTTCAGCAGAGTGCCTCGGAAGACACCGAGAAAACCATATATAGAAATAATAGTAAACAGTAAGAAATTAAGAGGTATCGTGGACTCGGGATCATCCATAAATATAATAAAAGAAAATTATACAGATTCCAAAGTCGATAGCGACAACCTCACTGTCCACACCATCAATGGACCCGTCCGTCTGACCAAAAGCATTACACGCAATGCAACCAAAAATTGTCCGACCAAACAAAAGTTCTATATTCATAATTTTTCTGAAAATTATGATATACTATTAGGCAGAGAGTACTCAATGGCCAGTAAAGCCGTCATCGATTACCGTAACGAAACGGTAACGTTAGGAGAAAGGTCATACCCGATCATCCATAGTGGAGAAGCAATTGCTGACGGCAAGACCGCACACAAAGGTGATAAGCCATCTTCAACGAAAGATATAACCACACCTAAGTGCCTTGACCCATCTCCAGAGGGAGAGCAATACTTCGCTTCCGCGTTAGAGAATGAATTAAGGGAATGTAACCAGCTGAGGTTGGAACATTTAAATGACGAAGAGAAAGAGAAACTAAAGAAAGTTCTCTACGAGTTTAAAGACGTGCAGTACAAAGAAGGTGACAATTTGACCTTCACTAGTACAATAAAGCACGAAATCAAAACCAAATACACGATCAAGAAGTGAATCAGCAAATCAAAGATATGATTAGACAGGGAATCATTCGTAAATCGAATTCACCCTATTGTGCACCTATTTCAATGATACCTAAGAAATTAGATGCTTCAGGGAAGCAAAAATATCGAATGGTAGTAGACTATAGAAGTCTAAACGAGGTGACAATCAAGGATAAATTTCCTACACCACGAATGGACGAAATACTTGACAAACTGGGAAGATGTCAGTATTTTACGACCATCGATTTAGCTAAAGGATTCCATCAAATTCCAATGGAACCTAGCTCAATACCAAAAACAGCTTTCTCAACGAAGCAAGGCCATTACGAGTTCACTCGTATGCCTTTTGGGCTAACCACTGCCCCTGCTACATTTTAAAGATGCATGAACAATCTGTTAGAAGATTTAATCTTCAAAGATTGCCTCGTGTATCTGGACGACATAATTATTTATTCCACTTCATTGGAAGAACATTTGTTGTCGCTTAGAAAAGTCTTTGGAAAGTTGAGAGACGCCAATCTTAAACTTCAGATAGATAAGTGTGAATTCCTGAAGAAGGAAACAGAATTCCTAGGCCATGTAGTAACAACTAACGGCATAATACCTAACCCACGGAAAATATCTGCTATAATATACTTCCCCATACCCAATACAGTTACAAAAATAAAATCATTCATAGGTTTATGTGGATTTTATAGGAAATTCATTCCTAATTTCGCTAACAGCAAAACCTATGACACTCAAACTAAAGAAACGAGCTGTCATTGACCCAACCGAGGAAAAATACGTTGAGGCCTTCGAAAAGCTGAAAGTGCTTATCACCTCAGATCCTATCCTCGCATTCCCCGATTTCGATAAAATGTTCACGGTAACAACCGATGCAAGTATTGCATTGCATTAGGAGCGGTTTTGTCACAAGACCACAAACCAATTTGCTACGCAAGTAGAACTCTGAATGAACACGAAATCAATTACTCAGCTATAGAAAAGGAATTACTAGCTATAGTTTGGGCAACTAAATATTTCAGATCCTATCTGTTCGGTAGAACGTTTGAAATATTAAGTGATCATAAACCCTTGGTTTGGTTGAATAACCTCAAGGAACCAAATATGAAGCTACAACGCTGGAAGATCAAATTAAATGAATTTGACTTCAAAATAAAGTATTTACCAGGAAAGGAGAACCATGTAGCTGACGCGTTATCAAGAGTAAAGATCAACGAAAACCTACTTGGGGAAACTGTTAATAGTGATTGTGCAACGGTCCATAGTGCTCAAGAAGATAATACAAATTATATTCCATTTACCGAGCGACCAATCAAATACTACAACAGGCAAATAGAACTGATCAAAGGAAATGAGGATAAAGTAGAAACGTCCCATTATTTCCACAAGATACTGATAAAAATCACGTATATTGAAATGACAGAATCATTAGCCAAAGACATAATAAAGGAATATGTGTGTACAAAAAAGAGTGCATTATATTTCCATAACGAATTAGATTTTCCATTGTTCCAAAGGGCATTCCTGGAAATAATCAGTCCTAATCACTTGACTAAACTGATTAAATCCAGCACCAAACTCATTGATATTCCAAATTATTCCGAATTCAAAGAGCGAATATTGAAGAATCATAAAGAATTACTTCACCCAGGGATCGAAAAGACCACTAATTGGTTTAAAGGAAAATTCTATTACCCTGATTACCAAAAGCTAATTCAAAATATAATCAATGAATGTCCCACGTGCAACGTTGCTAAAACTGATCATCGTAACACCAAACTCACATTCGAGATCACACCCGAAATACAGAATATCAGAGAAAAGTATGTCATGGATTTCTATCTAGTAGGTAATCAACAATTCCTGTCATGCATCGATGTATATTCTAAATTCGCTACCCTTGTAGAAGTTAAGAGTCGTGATTGGCTAGAAGCAAAGAGAGCCATCATAAAAGTCTTTAACGAAATGGGCAAGCCACAGGGAATTAAAGCCGACAAAGATTCAGCCTTTATGTGCGCAGCATTGCAAGCATGGTTGAATGCGGAAAACGTGAAGATTGAAATTACCACCAGCAAAAATGGGGTTTCTGATGTAGACCGGTTACACAAAACAATCAATGAAAAATTAAGAATTATTTTAAGCGAGGATAATATAAAGAATAGGCTCACAAAATTCGAGTTGATTCTATACATTTATAACCATAAAACGGTTCATAATACCACAAAAAGATCCCCAGCTGATATATTCGTATACGCCGGACTACCAGACTATAATACCCAACTGAATAAGGTTAGACAGATCAATCATTTGAATAACGACAGAATTGATTTTGAAGTAGACACTCGCTACAAAAATGCACCACTAGTTAAAACAAAAACAACTAACCCGTTCAAAAGAACAGGGGAAATTAGGCAAGTAGACGAGAAACATTTTGAAGAGACAAATAGAGGGAGGAAAATCACCCACTATAAAACAAAGTTCAAAAGAAAGAAGAAAACTAATAAAAGTAAATATATTAATTGCAGAGTACCCGAGAGTACATAGAGGATATTGAATTAGGCATGCAGTTAACACGATTAGGAATTTTTAATCCAAAATTATTAAAGCAAGATTACCTGAAACACATCGATTCAGAAAAATTACTAAATATCAAAACATCCACTTGGTTAAAATCAGATACTAACGAAATATTAATAAGGGGGAAATATTAATCAGGGTAATAGAATTTTCCTTTAAACCAACATTCCACGAGAGATCAGAAATATTCCCATACTTAAAATTATTCCATATCCAGATGAAGATAATAATATTCTTACCGATCTAACGCAAAATAACTATTATATTTTGGAAAACGATGTATACAGTAAAGAATCAAAAAGAAAAATAAATGACGAATGTATATCAGGAATAGTAAAACAAATCGCAACAAAATGTCCATATACCAAAGCACATCAAAACTTTCAAATAAATTTCATTGAACCCAATATATTGTTAACTTGGAAACTACCAAAAACTATATTTAACCAAGATTGCTCAAAACAAGAAATAGTAGTAGAAGGGAATACATTGATAAAAATACATAATTGCACTGTACAATTAAATGAATTCTTAATATCCAACTCAATACCAGAATTTGCACAAAGCGTATATATTAACAATAACGTAACAAAAATTAAACCATTGTCATGTTTACAAACCAAAGAAATCATAATAGAAAATACGCAATTAAATAATGTATTACATGTAAGTTTAATATTTCTGTTTGTCATAATCATAATAGGAATATTAAGTTATAAATTGTTTAATCTAAGTAAAAGCAAGAAGCTTAAACCCGACCCACACATAGAAACATCTTTAGACGAAGATGGAGAATCTCCAGCAAGCATAGTTTTAAATGCACCCGGACTATATCCAAGGATAATCGCCTGAGGACAGGCTTAAATCTAACGTTGGGGGAGTGACATATCCATAGCCCATGCTACGCATACCCTCTATCTATGTCTGTCACCCTACACCCACATACTATAAACAATCCAACACCCTCAGCTTCGAATCCCATAAACAATCCCACGCTCGAAGTGGACCACTTGTAGCCGATAGCCGCCAATGTAAGCAAACACCCTAAGCTAGGAGCCGAACATAAAACAATAGATGCCGCACTAGAATCACGCCACCCTCCAGAGATCAATTTCTAATCGATTCCTAAGAATCACGCCATCCTAGCTCACCAATCAGAATCGGTCATAAAACCGAGGAGGCCCAATTCTTAGCCACCCTCAAGTAATGCAACACCGATCATACGCAGCGGAAGCCTTTCATCAAAGCCGCCCTTTCCCACATATCGATCGGAGCACGTACACCCGCTCTTCCCACATATCGATCGGGGCACGTACACCATCATCGGAGCCGAAGCCGAAGCCAACGCCTCCGAATCCCAATCCGAGCATCGTAATATAAATAGTCTACATCTAAGTAGGGACTTCAGTTCTGTTCAAGACAAACGTCAACCTAGACACCGTCGGAGAATTCATCTAAGTTAATTCCGTTTAAGACATCAGACTTTTAGTCGCCGTCGGGGAAAATAACTAAATCTAAGTTAATTCCGTTTAAGACATCAGACCTTAGTCGCCGTCGGGGAAAATAACTAAACCAATGTACATTACAGTTTAAGTGTTTAATAAAATCTTTTTAAAAACCTAAAACTGAGTGTCGCATATTTAACTATATACATATATATAGACCTATAGGATTTTATCGCTTACATTTTATATTATACTTTAAAAAACGTTTAAATTTATTATTAAATTATTCTAATAAAATGTTGAGTTTTATCTTATTTTCACAGATGTGGTTGATATTTCAGTATTTCTACTACTACACGGACTACACTCGCCTACGGGCCGTCGCAGCATAAAATGTGGACTAGTTAAAAAGATGCTTGCCAAATTTTTGAACAGAAGACTCTCGAAAGTCTTTTTTTGAAAGCTTCCGGTCTTTTGCAGACCTTGAAAAACACATTAAAGAGAAGATATAGTTGCTCTACGAAAAGAATGAAACCTTACAACCTATGACTTGCGGTATAGGTGATTCCGATCTCGAATGTATACAACTTTTTGTATATTTTAGCAAGATATTTTACAAATTTCAAGACATTTGCAGTGCAGTCGATGCCCACTTTAAAATTTATAGCGTTTTAGATCGTAAGTATCCAGAAGAATCAAAAATTTTCTGGTTGTTTATCCAAACATATTTTTTTGAAATGGATATCACCTCAGAAGATAACTATTCCAAAGTTATTTCATTTATCAATGATCAGAATGTGTATGACTCTGAGCAAATTCTAAATAATATCTAATTAAGGATGAAAGAAATGTAAAACTTGTCAACTAAATTTGAAAGAAAATAGTTTTTATTTATGTATATTTAATAAGAGTTACCATTTATGACCTTAAAATAAAATTGTTCACAATTATCCTAGCCCGAGCTGCTCTAAATATCTCATTAATCGCACTCTCTCCCGCTCATTAAGCGTTGCCTCATAGGGCACGGTTATTAGGCCGTCAGCCCTTGCAAGTCAGTAGCGAATTGATCTTGAACCCATCGGGATAAATTTGTTATATATCACTCGTACTTACATATACCACTTAATACACGTACAAATAAATTATGCCCATATCCCACCAGCTTTCGTTTTATTATTAAATGAGAATTCAAAAGTTATTAAAAACGCTTAATAGCTTGAAATGTGTTTAACAACAAAAATAAATACCTGTCTTTCACTTTAAAACTTTCTTAAATGTAAAATATCTATAAAAATTATCATAAATATTGCATTTTGACATTGTCTATCAATGTCTTATGTCTATGCTTAAAGCGCCTTACGATTTTTAAGGTAATAAGACTATTTTTCAGGTCATATGTTCCAAAAATTTTACTACCTTAAATTATATATTTAAGGCCAAAAATCGATATATTGTCAATTTGTAAGTCCATTGTGCCCTTAATAATTCATTTTAGGCAATGTAGTCCATAATTCCTAGAATTCCTTCCACGGGAAGTAAAAGTCAGGCTAACACACACATAAAAACATTCTTTTGGATAACAATTGTATTACAGAGTCGCATTGCAGTATCCATCGATAGATATTGCTAAAATCAATCCTGTGTGCATTGCCAAACCATTTAGAATTAAAATATAGTAATATAAAAAAATGACAATGTTTCTGCTTCGGCAAATTCTTTGAAAGGACATCAGCGACTATATGTTTTGTCGATACATATTTGAGTTCTACATCGCCTGTCTGTACAACGTCTAGGACGAAATGATGCCCTTTGTCAATATGCTTTGACCTCGCATGATATACCAGGTTTCTGGCCAAATTCTGTGCACTTAGATTGTCGCCAAAAAGTACCATTGATGATCCACATCTCCACATCCAATTTCAATAAGCAATCGTCTGAAGTGTAGCGCCTCCTAAGTTGCTGAATACAGAGCCATATACTCGGCCTCTGTGCTGCTTAAGGCCACGAACCTTGCTTCTCTGATTTCCATGAGAAAGGTCCACCTGCTAAAAAGAATACATACTTATCCTGTGTATGATCGGCGGTTGAATAAATCACCACCCCAATCTGCATGCACGTAGCCATTGAGCGCCTGCCCACAAGCTCTGTAGTTAAGTTTGAGGTTCACAGTTCCTGCTAGATAGCGCATCACATGCTTCAGACCTCCGACATGTTCGCTATGTGGCTCCTTATTTCTCTGCGCTAACTTCACAACGGAATGATAGATGTCTGGCCTCGAAGTTAGAGCTAGCTACATCAGTTCGCCAATAGTCAATTGGTACACTCTAACTTCTTTAATTGTACAGTTTTCTTTATCGCAGGCAACTTGAAAACTTGCATCTAATAGCGTTGCCATAGTCCTGCACGTTTGTATATTATGCCTCTCTAGCATCTCCTTAATATACAACGTTTGATTCATAGCTATGCTACCGGTATCGCCATCTCGACCAATTTGCAGGCCCAGAAACATATGAAATTTTGTCTTGGTCGACGCATTAAAATATCATTGCGAACTTTGACTTGATTTCCTTTTCTTTCTGGCACGCTATAATGATGTCATCAATATATATGAATCCTTTCCTACCTGTTTAAAGCCGTTTATTGCCTTGTTGAGCCTCAGCACCTGGTGTGAATTTTTCAGGCTGCCTCATATAGATAACATCTCTTAGCTCGCTATTAAGATACGCAGTACACACATCCATTTGATGCATGTATATTTTTAAACTAAGCCGCCAAAGCCAAATTTACACGTATAGTCTCATTTCGACATACGGGAGAAAATGTGTCCATGTAGTCAATGGCATACTTCTGGGAACACCCTTTGACCACCAGACGGGATTTGGAACGCTCCACGTTACCCGAACTGTCTCTTTTAATCGTGTATACCCACTTGCATCCAATTGCATGTTGTCCTTCGGGTAAATCTGTTGACGAGCAAGAACCATTCTGTACCAGTGAGTCATACTCCTTTGCCATGGCTGCCTTACAATAATACGACGTGTATGGCTTCACATCTCCGAGATCGAGCAGATTTCGAGAGCGAATAGGCCGACAAACCATTGTGACTCGTTATGGGTCGTAGATTTCCCAGGGGCGTCTGATGCGACTAGATCTGAGTAGAGTTTCCTCTGACTGCGGTGACTGTGGTAGTGACTGTAGCGGCGACTGCAGCGTTGACTGTACGGGTGTAGAGAACTCGTCTATGTCATCAGAAAAGGTTTCTAGCCCGTCGTCTTCTGCTGGTGGTGAAAACTCACGACTACGAGGTTGATATTGATGACGTCTGACTACTTGAGAATCGTTGAGGTGGACATTGTACGAAATGCACCCCGATTGCTCAGATACCACACCTTCGATCCACTTCGGGCCAGTGGCGTAATTGCATACCCAGACTGCATTACCTGTAATAAAATGTTTAGAATTGTGCGAGTCGCAGACTTTACCAAATGCTATCTGCGTGTTGCGAACGAACTTCTTTAAAAGGGCTTGGAAGGGGCCAGCAAAGTCGATGTGAAGTTGGGACCATGGTCTTTTGGCAGATTCCCAGTGGTGAGGAGCTGTGTGATGTGGCTCATTCCGATTTCCCTGACACGAAGTGCATCGCTTAAAAACCATTTCAATATCGTCATCGATGTTGGGCCACCATACATAGCTTCGTGCAATGGACTTCATTTTTACGATCCCCGGATGAGGAGCATGAAGGGCCTTCAAAATAGTTTGTCTAACCGGAGCAGGTTTAGCTGCGTGGTTTCCACAAAACTAGTATTCCTTTATTTGTTGATAGTTCATTTAGTCAGGAGTAATAGGTTTTAGATTATCTGAGAGTTCGACAAAGCATTTGAATGGAGATCACGTTTGGAACCGCATCGTAGTTGTGAAGATCCCCAGTGGTGGGCGACGATCTGTAACTAAAGGCCTGTAACTATGGCCTTCCAAAGTTCTAGAATAGACTCTACCCCGTTGGCCTGCGGTCACTGCCCCGCAGCTAATTTTTGTCTTTCGAAGCTGGTGCGCTGTGAATTGCCTTAACTTTTTCAGTGGGCGGCTGTATGCCGAGAGCTTCAATTTTGATCCTAGGAACTCAACTGATGAAGCACCAAACTCGCATTTATGCTTGCGTAAACGTAGTCCTGCTTTATCTATGCGTGAAAATATTTCATATAACCTGTCAGCTAACTCCTCCTCCGATTTTCCCATTATGACTATGTCGTCGACATACGGCAGAACTCCTGGAATATTCTGTAGGATGTTTTCGATGAAACTCTCAAACATTCCTGGTGCTGATGAAATTCCATTCACTATTGCAAAAGTAAATTTTAAGTAACAGCAAACAATACAAGTAATAAGCGAGGGAGAACGTTGTGAACCGCGGCCTTTGTCGCTTTACTTTATACCCGGTGCTCAGTCAGTATTTACATACATACATACATATATGAGCTTACTATTTATGCAGTTTATTATATGTTTGCATAAGGGACGAAATTAAAATTTCGAAAAATTAAGTCAAACCAGTTTTGACATTTATATACATATATGCTTTCATTATACCCGGTACTCGAAGAGTTTAAGGGTATATTAGATTTGTGGGGATAACGGTTGTGTGTAACGCCCAGAAGGAAGCGTTTCCGACCCCATAAAGTATATATATTCTTGATCAGCATCAATAGCCGAGTCGATATAGCCATGTCTGTCTGTCCGTCCGTCTGTCCGTCTGTCCGTCTTCATTTGCGCCTATATCTCAGAGACTATTAAAGCTAGAGCAACCAAGTTTTGTATCCAGTCTCCTGTGTGATCACACTACTCCAAATGTAATTCAAAATTTCGCCCCGCCCCTTTCCGCCCCCACAAAGGACGAAAGTCTGTGGCACACACAATTTTGAAGATACAAGAAAACTAAATACGCAGAATCATAGAGAAAGACCATTTCTATCAGAGTGTTGAATCTGGATCAGATCGGATCATTATTATAGCTACAATGAAGAAAACCATTTCGAAAGTCATCATTCCCTCTCGCTCTCTCTCACACGCGACCCTGTCTACTTTGCCCATTCGTATTTTGTGTCGCCTAGTTCTCAGAGACTATAAAAGCTAGAGCAACCAAACTTTCTATCCAAGCTCCTGTGATACCAACCAGCACAAGTGTATTTCAAAATTTTGCCACGCCTCTTTCCGCCCCCACAAAGAACGAAGATCTGTGAAATCCACAATTTTTAAGATAAATGAAAACCAAAAACGCAGAATCATGGAAAATTGCCATATCTACCAGATTGCCGAATATGGATCAGGTCGGATCAATATTATGGCCAGAAGAAACAAATTAAATTTCAGTGGCTACGCAACGCCTGCCAAGCGCTGACTCATTCCCTCTCTCTCTGTCGCAAACACTTGTACGTCTCAAATATGTAGTTATACATGTCATGTAGAAATTTAGAAGCAGTTGTAAAAAGCATATGCAAACAAAATTGAAAACATGTATAATATTCCAAAAAATGATTTGACTTCATTTTTTTGAAATATTATTTTTTGCCCAAAATTTAATTTGTCCCTTTTGCGAACATTGCTCATATATGTGTATATATGTATGTGTATGTCTATACTGACTGAGTACCGGGTATAAGGTAGAGCCGCGGCCTTTGCCGCGGCTCACAACGTTCCCCCTCGTTTTTGTTTACATATGCTTTTTACATCAGCTTCTACACTTCTAAATGTACATGTATAACTACACATACGAGACGTGGAAGTGTTTGCGAGAATGAGAGAGGGAATGAGTAAGCGCTGGGCAGGCGTTGCGTAGCAACTGAAATTTCATTGGTTTCATTTGTCTATAATATTCATCCGACCTGATGCAGATTCAACACTCTGATAGAAATGGTCATTCTTTATGATTCTGCGTTTTTGGTTTTCTCGTACCGTAAAAACTGTGGATTCCACAGATTTTCCTCCTTTGTGGGGGTGGAAGGGGGCGGGGCCAAATTTTAAAACACACTTGTAACAGTGGGATATCAAAGTAGTCGGGATAAAAACTTTGGTTGTACGCAGTCTGTTAGGCAAATTGCGCCAACTACATACGGATAGTGCCTCTTATGATTTCGATGCTATAGGTTTTTCTGAAACATGGCTCAATCCCACTGTTCATGATCATGAAATTTTTGGTCACAATTTCATCATTTATCGAATGGACCGTGCAACTTATGCTGGTGGAGTTCTGATTGCAGTCAAAACTGACTTCTCATCTGAGTTATTCCCATTCAACAAATCCATGGGATCGAGTTCATTGCAGTCAAAGTCCATGTTGGCATGGCTTTTATCTATCTAACCTGCTCATACATTCCTCCCAAATCTGATGCTGAGGTTTACTCAAAACACCCTTCTGCTATCCATTCTGTTGTGTCTTCGTTAGGTTGTGCTGATCAGATTGTGTTCATGGGTGACTTTAATTTACCACTTCTTTCTTGGCTGCCCTGCGACGACGCTAACCAATTGATTCCTAGTATTCATAAAAATTTTATCAATGAGCTAACGGATGTTTCCCTTGCTCAAATTAATTCTATTAAAAATAATAGGAACAGAATTTCCTCGACCTTATTTTCGTTATGGATGCTTGTCTAGGTACAGTAGCCAGAGTTCCAGAAGACCTATACCGTCCTACGCTATCTATAACTTTAGAGTGTATCTCGTCTCCTCACCGGATGAAGTGTTTTCGCAAAACTGATTTCGACAATTTAAACATTCACCTCTCGAACGTCGATCGGTCCACTCTTCTTTCCTTACCGAATATTGACGTAACAGTCAACTCATTCTATAAAATTTTAAACTCTGCCCTTAATACTTATGTTCCGGAGATTATTGCACCATTATCGTCTAAGCCTCCCTGGTTCTCCAGAAATTTGTTCCAGGGACCGTAATCATTATAAGTTATATTTTAAAAATCACGTCATAATGATTATATAATGATTTTAAGGATTTTCCTCACGGATAATGATTAATTTTGATTAATTTTATAATAATCATAAATAATTATTATTTTTGATCAAAAAAAAAAAAAACTCAAAAATAATGATTATAATCATTATAATTATATAATTATAATATAATTATAATAATGATTATAATATAATTATTTATGATTATTATAAAATTAATCAAAATTAATCATTATCCGTGAGGAAAATCCTAAAAATCAGAATTTTTAAAATCATGGCTGAAATGCAGACTTCTTACAAAGCTAAAGATTTTGGTATGGTTCACTTATTTCTACGTCCATTAGAAGTGGATGATTTATTTATTACAAAAAAACAAAATAATCATTATTTACGGTCCCTGATTTGTTCTACTTAAAGAATAGGAAATCCAGACTCTTTAAAAAGTACCAGAAAATTGGCTCCTTGCTTGTCTTTGTACAATATTCTTACGCCCGTTCTCAATTCCTAACAACTAATAGTCTGTGCTATAATCTTTACCTTTCTTCTTCTTCCGCAATGATCCTAAAAAATTATTTTCTTTTGTCAACTGTAAACGTAAGTCCAATGCATTTTCTCCGTCCCTTCATTATTTTAACATATCTGAATCTTCTGCCGCTGGCATTGTAAACTTATTTGCCACCTTTTTCCAGTCATCTTACTCCTCTCATAATTATAACGCATCCACTCCGTATCCCTACCATTTGCCTCACTCTATTAGCATTTTTCAACCATATTTTGAAGAAAGCGTTTGGAAGCGTTTGGAACAGTCTTGTCTCCCCGTAATTTGGAATGAGTCCTACATAATTCCGCTTCACAAGAAGAAGGGCTCCAGATCCAACATAGAAAATTACCGAGGCATTGCAAAGCTCCTGCCATTCCTAAGCTCCTTGAGTTTCTGGTTACCCGGCAATTGCAACATCTTTGTTCTAGCTTGATATCTCCTTCACAACATGGTTTTTTTAAACATCGGTCAACAAATACCAATCTGCTCGAGTTTTCCTCCATAATCAACCGTTGATTTCAGAGCGGTTTGCAAGCCGACGTTACTTTTACGGATTTTAGCAAGGCATTTGACTCAGTTAACCATACTCTATTAATTCAGAAGCTGTCCTTATTAGGTTTCCCTAGTAATCTTCTAAGTTGGATTTCGTCGTATCTTTCTTATCGTATACAACGGATCTTATTTACTAATGTTTTATCGGAGATCGTTAACGTTACATCTGGTGTGCCACAAAGTAGTCATTTGGGTCCGCTCCTCTTCATTTTATTTGTGAACGACCTACCCCAAGTTATAACATTCTCTCATACATTAATGTATGCGGATGACGTTAAGTTCTGTCTACCCTACTCCGACTGGTACTTGCACACACACCTTCAGCTGGACCTAAATGAATTGCTATTGTGGTGTTCAAGTAATCTTCTATTTTTTCACCTCTCGAAATTCAAGCTTATGACATTCTACCGTCGTGCTCCACATTTTGTATCTTTTTCTCTTGGTAATCATGTATTGGATCGAATTTCGAGCTCAAATTATCTTGTAGTATTATTTGATCATAAACTGTGTTTTAATAGTCATATAGCGGCGACAGCTAATAAAGCTAAGGGTGTTCTAGCATTCATCAAGCGTTGGTCCAAGGAGTTTGACGACCAAACAATTGTACATTTCATTCGATATTGGAGTATTGTTCCTGTGTGTGGAGCCCACAGTATAAGGAGCAGCAAGCTATTCTCGAATCAGTTCAGAAACAATAATTAATTTTCGGTCTTCGTAATTTACACTGGGACTCTGGTAGAATCCTGCCACCTTACCGATCTAGGCTAAAACTTATTGACCTACCTTCGTTACACCATCGCAGAATATGCAATGGGGTAATGTTTGTGCACAAGCTCCTTCTCGGGATGGTGGACTCCCAAACTCTCTTGAGTCAGATTGACTTTACGGTTGCCCAGCATGAACCTTCCAGGGTTTTATGCTATAATTATAATACCCTTTGCCATATTTTATCCCCTGAACTAACCCTTAAACATATAGCACTTAGTATTTACAACCACCTGAAATCTGCTAACCTGTAATTTTAATTTTTTAATTTAATTATAGTTTATCTTTAGTCCTCTTCCTAATTTATATAGCATTATTAGCAGATAATTGTTAATTGAATAAATAAATAAAACAATAAATCTCACAACAAATTAGGACAGTGCTCCATCCTCGTCTTCCCGCTGTACATCCACTCTTCCAAATTCTCTTGTAGTGAGCTATCAGAATGTTAGCGTCGTACGCAGTAAGCTCAGGACTCTTTTCCGGTATAGTGTCGTTTGCATCCCACGTTATTGTGTTTACCGAAACCTGGTTAAAGTAAGAAATTCTTAGTTCGGAAGTTTTGGCAGGTCGGTACACAACTTTTAGAACCGACCGTTCGTCTCGACATGCAAGAGGGGTTCGGATTGCTGTGGAGTCTAAACGAGAGGGAACGCTGTGAGCCGCTGCAAAGGCCGCGGCTCTACTTTATACCCGGAACTCAGTCAGAATAAATGTAATCTTATAATTTATTATATGTTCGCAAAAGGGACGAATTAAATTTTGGCCCAAAAGGAAAATTTCAAAAAACCAGGTCGAACTAGATGTGCTAGATGTGCTAAAATGTGCTAGATTTTTATATATTAAAAGTTTCAATTTTTGTTTACATATAATTTTTACATCAGCTTTTACATTTCCACATGTACATGTAGAACTACTCATACGAGACTTGGAAGTGTGTGCGAGAGAGAGAGAGGAAATGAGAAGCGCTTGGCAGGCGTTGTGTGGCGACTGAAATTAAATTTGTTCCTTCTGGCTATAATAGTAGTTCGACCTGATCCAGATTTGGTAATTAGTTATAGATACGGTTATTTTCCATTATTCTGCGCTTTTGCTTTTCTTGTATCTTAAAAATTGTGGATTCCACATATTTTATCCTTTGTGGGGGCGTGGCAAAATTTTGAAATTCACTTGTATTGAAGTTATATCACAGGAGCTTGGATAGAAAGTTCGGTTGCTCTCGCCCTTATAGTCTCTGAGATCTAGGCGTTCATCTGGACGAACGCGCAAAGCAGACGGGGTCGCGTGTGAGAGAGAGCGAGAGTGAACGATGACTTTCGAAATGGTTTTCTTCATTATGGCAATATTAATAATCCGATCTGACCCAGATTTAATACTCTGATAGAAATGGTCATTCTCTATGATTCTGCGTTTAGTTTACTTGTACTATCAAAATTGTGTATGCCACAGAGTTTCGTCCTTTGTGTTGGCGGAAATGGGCGGGGCGAAATTTTGAAATATACTTAGAGTAGTGTGATAATAGAGGAGACTGGATACAAAACTTGGTTGCTCCAGCTTTTATAGTCTCCGAGATATAGGCGCTAATGAAGACGGACGAACGGACGGACGGACAGACGGACAGACAGACAGACATGGCTATATCGACTCGGCTATTGATGCTGATCAGGAATATATATACTTTATGGGGTCGGAAACGCTTCCTTCTGGGCGTTGCACACATCCGTTATCACCACAAATCTAATATACCCCTATACTCTTCGAGTACCGGGTATAATAACGACATGACTTTGTTGATGGCTTGCTTGACCTGTCTCTTCACTGATTAAAAAATGTAAATGCAAATTAAAATACACTCATACATAAATTATTTAATTGAAAAGAGAACATTATCTTCTCTTTTCTTACAATAGTTCAAACGCGAGGAGGACAAAACAAATTTCAAAACAAATTGTAACTTATCTGCAGATAACCCCGCCGCTACCATGCATTTAAAAACATTGTCTTAATTTTACGCCACCTCAGATAAAAGAATCAATTCTTTTCCTCTTATTTCCCTTTGATTTTCGTAGGTACATAATTAATTTTAATTATACAATTTGTCTTGATCACGTCAGCTGTTCTCAAGACGCGAATACACGTGTCTCCCAATGTGAACGCTTCTGTTTCTTTGCGTCTTTTCCGATATCGATAGGAACGCGCCCGGTGTAATAAGCCAATACGATCTCATAGGCCAGATCTCATAGGCCCTTAGTTATTTAGATGAGTATGGACCTTTACGAGTATCTTGGTGAGCTTTCAAAATCCCCTAGAATAGAATCGAATCGCTTTTAGCAAAGGCAAGCAGTTTCCCTTTTGACCTCTTGAAGGCATCTTTCAGTGATGCCAGCGCCGGTGCGCCCTGGTGTCTTCTCCTTGCCCGTGAGAGAGCCGTATAGCCTGATTGTTGGAACAAGAAGCGTTTTTCTTGTAGATATTTATCTATTTAGTTGTAGAGGTGTGTCAAATCCAAAGCGAGCGAATTAAAACCGAATTGCAAGAAATAATAACAACGACAAGACGATGAGGTGCTGTTGAGTATCAGTCGACGACTACTTTATTGGACTCTTAGTGCATGAGCACCGAGCATAAACGAGAATAGTGAGAGCGTACAATGATGAGAGTACGCTTTGACTACGAGAGGTGTTTAACTACTTCTAAATTACAGTGTACCACTAATGTCTTCGTACAGCAGACATTTTTTACTTCGTTGGCCAATAAAATGCAATCCGACAAAGATACGAAAAAAATTTAAGTGCAGTACGTTGAAACCATTTATTAGCTATTGTTGAACATAAATTTTGATTTAGTAGTATCCTTTTTGATTATATAATTCAAGTTTTAACATAAAATTTCGCAAAATTGACTCCACAAAAGTCTTCGTACAACAAGGAAAAGCTTGCTTGTAAACGCTAGACATGTTAGAACATGATCGTTCATGTCGCCTAAAGTGTGTAATGCGAATTCTTTAAATGCGTCTGCATGGATTCTGATGATTTTTTTTCAGTTTGAGTTTGAGTTTCAACAAGAAAAGACTAAATATGGGAGGAAAATATTTATCTCTTGAAAAAAGGAAGATTATCCTGAACTTACATGGCAAGGAGGGAAAATCATACGCCGAAATTTCCAAATTAGTAGGCAGTCCTCGATCCACAGTTCAATCTGTCATAAGCCGTTTTAAATATGAAGGACGTGTAGAAAACAGAAGCAAATCGGGAAGACCTGCAGCTCTTTCACACGGAGACAAGCTGAAAATCAAGCGAATGGTGGCCACTGATCCTTTTATAAGTGCCCAAAAAATAAAAGGAGAGCTTGCACAGTCAAACCAAAGAGAGGTCAGTGCAGAAACAGTGAGGAGGGCGATTGTAGATGCCGGGTACAAGTCACGCACACCTCGGCGAAAGCCGTTGGTAAGTCTCATTAATAGAAAGAAACGTTTGGACTTCGCCAGACAGTACCAAAATGCTCCTCCAGAGTTTTGGAAAAAAGTAATATTTTCTGATGAATCTAAATATAACATATTTGGGTCTGATGGAAGACTACGTGTGTGGAGAAAGCCTGGCGAGGCCTATAATCCAAAAAACACCATAAAGACGGTCAAGCACGGAGGTGGTGGAATTATGGTATGGGGTTGTATGGCGGCCAACGGAGTTGGAAACTTAGAAATAATTAATGGCGTGATGGATCACAGATCGTATATCGAAATTCTAAGGAAAAATTTGAATCCAAGTGCAGAAAAGTTGGGTCTTGCCAACGATTTCTATTTTCAACAGGACAACGACCCGAAACATACTGCATATAACACAAGAATGTACCTGCTGTTTAACGTACCACATCAGTTAAAAACGCCGCCGCAAAGTCCGGATATCAATCCTATCGAGCACATGTGGGATAGGCTCGAAAAAAAAATAAGGAGCCACCGTATATCATCGAAACCATTGCTCATCCAGGCTTTAAAAGAGGAGTGGGCAAAAACCGAGCAGTCTTATACAGAAAAATTGGTCAATTCAATGCCAAACCGCCTGAAAGCTGTTATAAAGAATAAAGGCTATCCCACAAAATATTAATTATTATTTAATTTAAGTTATTATAATTAAAAAGAATTTTTTTCTTTCAATTTTCCTTGTTGTACGAAGACTTTTGTGGAGTCAATTTTGCGAAATTTTATGTTAAAACTTGAATTATATAATCAAAAAGGATACTACTAAATCAAAATTTATGTTCAACAATAGCTAATAAATGGTTTCAACGTACTGCACTTAAATTTTTTTCGTATCTTTGTCGGATTGCATTTTATTGGCCAACGAAGTAAAAAATGTCTGCTGTACGAAGACATTAGTGGTACACTGTAGTTGAGCGGACGAAGTTTGATCGAGCACTGATGTTTAGCATAGTTGCATGGTAAAAAAAAAACAATTTTTTTACGTAAATTACAAAAACCATAATCGTGATTAATGCAAAAACACATTTTATTCAAATAGCAAATATTTCAATGAACTTTGAAATTAAATTCTTTTTTTTTTTTTTGAACAGCAATGTGTTCTTTTTCGGCCCTGCAAATTGACTGTTTGTTTTGTGCGCACGTGGTTGAGATTTACACAATATATACTTCTACACAATTAGACTACACTTGGCCCTCGCTTAACACGGACTCTTTTAGCACGAACTCGGTCTTACACGGTTACAAATTTGCTCCCATCCCCCTTTTAACACGCTAAAAACCTCGTTCTTACACTAATGCAAAATATCGATATATATATTTTTTTTGCTGTCGATTAACGCTATAGTGCCTTTGTGCTTGCGTCATACCACTAACCATACAATATATAGACATGACAATTCATACATGGAAAGTGTCCGCAACGCAATCAGAAACCAGCTACAAACGGGGACCAGCTACGGTGGTCGTGAGAGTGTATGCGTGCACATGTATTCTCGCTTATTTTGCGTGTTGTGCATGTGTGGATCAGCAACTCGGCGAGTCGTGAGAGTGTATTTGTGCTCATGAGCATGCATGTACATTGCGTGTTTGCAAGTGTGTATGAGCGCACAACTGAAATTTTCGCTCTCCCAACTTTGTTTTGATTTTTGTGCTCGCGCCACCCTTCACTTTAGCATTATTGGAGTCGGCCCTTTTTGAAGACGCTTGCCTTGTAATACCAGAATAACTGTTATTTTGTACATGCTTTAGATTCTAACTTTGTTTAATATAGAATATACTAATATATTGAGCAGATATATGTATATATATTCACAAATATATATTTCATTGTATGGTGTATTGTATTATACAATGATATATTTGATCATATATAAAAAAGTAGTATGCGCTAAAAAAATATATATATATCATCCTTGAATATGGATAATAATGACATATAAATGGGTAATAAATGGGTCCATACGGATTTTAGTGCCACACTTGCGAGTCAAATTTGAAATCATCCCTATATTTCTTATGCGAATGTCCATCCACAGAGAGAACTTGCAAGTACATTCATATGTGTGTGTACGTGTGCAGAGCTGCCGAAATTGCCAGCCAAATATTTTTGAGAAGATTTCTTGAGACACAAATTTATTTGCTGAGTGTCGCTTATTGACGCGACGCACTAATACCCTATAGACAATTAATATAATTTGATGTCATGTCTGATATACATTTTGCATTTGTACATATTTACATTCGTTCATTATATTCGTTAATAGTACATTAAACAAAATTAGCATATAAAGGATATTCAATATATACAATTATTTTAATATTGGGCAAGCGTCATCATAAAATCATAACTTACAATCAATTCTAAAGTAATGGGTGTTTTCTTAGGCAGCGGCGTTGTAAAAAACCAAAACAAACAAGCAGACCTACAATATCTGCACACATACAGCTAAAGCTCAGCCTCACATACAGAGCGTTTGTTCTTTGCTGAGCTGAAATTTTGTTATGTGTGTTCTTCGTCAGCTTGTTGACGAACTGACCTACCGCCACAAAATAAATGAAGAATTGGCAGGATGGGTGGGGGTGGGTGTGGGTTGGTGGGACACTTGGCCGTGGGAAAAAAGAAATCTGTTATTTATTTTTATTTTTATTATATAAATTATTATATTATTATTGCCTATGAAAAAGCCGTAAACATACATACATTCATATGTACATATAGACATAAAGTCGCCGCTCAAATTGGCTCCCGATTGAAGATCGGTACCCAGGGAACACCACGAGGAGGCCATTACACCTGTAATGGGGTCAAAAATTAATCTGACCTTTGAGTCGACTTGACATGACTTAATTTAAACACTTTTTAATAATTAAGTCACATCCATATTCCCCGCCTGGAATTAAATCTATTAAATATTTGTACATACATACATGTGAAAAATAGAACATAAAAAATAAAGAAAAATAATAAACTTATAAATATTAAAAAATATCCTACTGCCGCAATATTTTGAGCTTTTTCTCGTATGATTTTGCATTTCGATCGCTTATCATTTTTTCTGTTATCCATTTACAATTTTTCCTAATCAAAATCAATACAAACTGGTTGAGCAGGTGAAGACGGTGAGCAGAACACGGATCGGACGAATTAAACCAGTCTACATATTTATCTAAATTTGACGTTAAAAATATACATTTTTGCACTATGTTTCTTTTTAAATGGAATTTGTGAGAGCTTTTCTCGAAATGCTGGTTAAAAATATCAAAACAAATTTTAATTAAAGTGAAAAAATATTCAGAAGGGGCTTTAAGTTTTAAGTTACTATTGACATAGCCAAAATTTTTATTGAGTATTAAATACTCAGAAGATGATCGGACCTCATCGGACGATTTTAAAAGTTGAGAGCATTTTTTGCAGTCCTCCTTTTTGAGCAACTTATGCAATAAATACCCTGCATAGTATCGTAATGCATTATCATTAGCTGCGGCTTGATTACTTAAATCTGTTGCTTCTATTGAAAGCTCTAACTCTGAATCTTCGTCAGTGCAAGTCAAGAAATCGTCATCAAGAGTTTTAAACTCTGATGCCGACTCACTCAACCCATTATCTTTAATAATGTTGATCAACATCGTATCTTCATCGGGAGAACAGTTCCCAGATACTGTTGTTGACGTTAGAACTTTCATTGATAGCATTTTACTTATTATTACATTAAACTCATACATAGTTGGATTATTGTTTGTAACACCCCGAGATCGGATTAAATAAAATAAATTTTCTAAAGGGTCTTGGTTTAATTTGGACGTTGCAATAAAAAAAACTTCAGCACTTTCACTCCATACTTTTTTGGCCAAGGAAAGTATGGAGTTGATTGTTAGAATCATACCCTTTATGCAGTGGACTTCCTGTGGATATTTGAATTCTTCAAAATATGTGCTCATTTCCAACAGGGTCTCATTGACAACATTATGTTTCTGCAGTGCACTTCTATATGGGTTTTTATCATAAAGAACATGACTATTCAGGCAGTCAAATAATCTGTTCATTTTTGTAATAAATGTGGCTGTCGCTTCTGCACTTTCTTTGCAGTTTTCAAAGCTTCCAGTGCTCATCATTGTTCGAATAGCAGCGGCTACACTGTGGCTAAATATTTGAGTGGCATATTTGACCTTCATTTTCTCAAAACTACTATATACAATTTGTTGATAAAGTCTATATGTCTATATGTACATATGAATGTATGTATGTTTACGGCTTTTTCATAGGCAATAATAATATAATAATTTATATAATAAAAATAAAAATAAATAACAGATTTCTTTTTTCCCACGGCCAAGTGTCCCACCAACCCACACCCACCCCCACCCATCCTGCCAATTCTTCATTTATTTTGTGGCGGTAGGTCAGTTCGTCAACAAGCTGACGAAGAACACACATAACAAAATTTCAGCTCAGCAAAGAACAAACGCTCTGTATGTGAGGCTGAGCTTTAGCTGTATGTGTGCAGATATTGTAGGTCTGCTTGTTTGTTTTGGTTTTTTACAACGCCGCTGCCTAAGAAAACACCCATTACTTTAGAATTGATTGTAAGTTATGATTTTATGATGACGCTTGCCCAATATTAAAATAATTGTATATATTGAATATCCTTTATATGCTAATTTTGTTTAATGTACTATTAACGAATATAATGAACGAATGTAAATATGTACAAATGCAAAATGTATATCAGACATGACATCAAATTATATTAATTGTCTATAGGGTATTAGTGCGTCGCGTCAATAAGCGACACTCAGCAAATAAATTTGTGTCTCAAGAAATCTTCTCAAAAATATTTGGCTGGCAATTTCGGCAGCTCTGCACACGTACACACACATATGAATGTACTTGCAAGTTCTCTCTGTGGATGGACATTCGCATAAGAAATATAGGGATGATTTCAAATTTGACTCGCAAGTGTGGCACTAAAATCCGTATGGACCCATTTATTACCCATTTATATGTCATTATTATCCATATTCAAGGATGATATATATATATTTTTTTAGCGCATACTACTTTTTTATATATGATCAAATATATCATTGTATAATACAATACACCATACAATGAAATATATATTTGTGAATATATATACATATATCTGCTCAATATATTAGTATATTCTATATTAAACAAAGTTAGAATCTAAAGCATGTACAAAATAACAGTTATTCTGGTATTATAAGGCAAGCGTCTTCAAAAAGGGCCGACTCCAATAATGCTAAAGTGAAGGGTGGCGCGAGCACAAAAATCAAAACAAAGTTGGGAGAGCGAAAATTTCAGTTGTGCGCTCATACACACTTGCAAACACGCAATGTACATGCATGCTCATGAGCACAAATACACTCTCACGACTCGCCGAGTTGCTGATCCACACATGCACAACACGCAAAATAAGCGAGAATACATGTGCACGCATACACTCTCACGACCACCGTAGCTGGTCCCCGTTTGTAGCTGGTTTCTGATTGCGTTGCGGACACTTTCCATGTATGAATTGTCATGTCTATATATTGTATGGTTAGTGGTCATACGCATGGGGTGCTTGTCGAAAAAGGGGAATCCCACATTTGATATGTCAGATGTAAGCGTGTTTTAGTAGGTGCAAAAATCTTGAGCTTTGCAGACGCGTAAATAAAAAGTCAAAGATTTTGTGGTAAGTAAAAAGGTGGTACAGCTTGATTAAATTAAAAAGTGAATATGTACATAATTAAAATAAATAAATTTTAGCTTTTACAGTGGCAGAAAAAAAGAACAGAGCTACTTTAAAACGAAAAGTCATTTCTATAGAATCAAAAATACAAATTCTAAACCGGTTAGACAATGGGCAAACTGCCACGGAAATTGCAAGAAGCCTTGATTTAAATGAGGCAACAGTTCGCACTATCAAAAAGAATGAAACTGAAATACGACGTGCAGGAAGCATTGGGTCATCCATATCTACAAAATTTACCAGTAGAGCACGTGCACCAATTTTGGAAAAAATGGAAAGAGCACTTAGCATTTGGATTGACGATAGCTACGAAAAAAAGATCCCTTTAAGCCAGCGGATCATTCAGGAAAAGGCACTCAGGATTTATGGACTGCTCGAGCAAAATGGAGAGCCCTCTTCCAGCATAGATTTCGTTGCCAGTAATGGATGGTTCGAGAAATTTAAGAAAAGGTTCTCCATTCATAGCCTCAAATTTAAGGGCGAAGCGGCATCGGCCGATGATGGAGCTGCTACCACATACCCAGAAGAGATTCAGGGGTTCATTAAAGAAGAGGAATTCCTGCCCGACCAAGTTTTCAATGCGGATGAAACTGGACTTTGCTGGAAAAAAATGCCAAATCGAACTTTTTTATCAAAGAATGAAAAAGTAGCTCCCGGCTTTAAGGCACAAAAAGATCGTTTTACACTTTTGCTGTGTAGTAATGCATCGGGCGACTTTCAAGCAAAACCAATGCTTGTTTATAAGTCTTTCAATCCCCGTGCGTTTAAAGGAATAGACAAGAGCAAATTACCCGTTTACTGGAAAGCAAATTCCAAAGCTTGGGTAACTGCAGAATTATTTAAAGACTGGTTCTTGAATTGCTTTGTACCTGAGGTTGAAAAATATTTAAAAAAAAAGAATTTACACTTTAAAGCACTATTATTATTGGACAATGCCCCAGGACATCCAAAAGATTTAACCCATCCGAATGTCAAAATAAAATTTCTTCCACCTAATACAACATCGCTTCTGCAGCCAATGGATCAGGGTATAATTTACACTTTCAAGACATATTACATCAGACGCTCTATACGCTGGATTTTGGATACAACTGAAACTGACTCCATCGATGTAACCAGTGCTTGGAAGAAATTTTCTATTAAAGATAGCCTTGAGTTGGTAAACTTATCTTTAAAAGAGATTAAGGTGTCAACATTAAATAGATGCTGGAGGAAATTATGGCCAGAGGTTGTTAAAAGCCATGAAATAGAAGTGCCAAAACGTGGATTCCAGGATATATTGGACCTTGCTCACTTGATTGAAGGCGAAGGTTTCGACGACATGGCAAATGATGATTTGCAAGAGTTGTTTGAAGATGAAGGAATTAATGACGAATCATTGCTTGAGATTGCTGTGAATGAAGCAAACAATTCGAAATCAGATGACAGCAGCTCTGAAGAAACCGACCCGATTAGTTTAACGATAGAAAAGCTCCAAGAAGTATTCGCATATGCTAGCAGCTTGGAATCGTGCTTCTTAAATTCAGATCCGGTCATCGAACGACGACTTAAGTTTAAGAGAGAGTTGGAAAAAATACTTTTGCCTTATAAGGAGTGCTATAAAGAAGCTTTAAAAGCCACCAAACAATCGAAAATGACTGATTTTTTTGATAAGGAGCCACCAAAAAAGAAAACATGTTGAAACAAACTGGCTTAAACTATAAATGCCACCAAATGCATTTCAAATTTGATATGAATTGAAACATATGATCTCCTTACTTTTTAACATTTTTAAGTTTCTATAAAGTTTAACATGTTAATTAATTATATGAAGCACCTTTTTTTTATTTAATACCCACTTTTAATTTGGAAATAAATAAAAACAGACCAAACTTGAATAATAAAAAAATTTTTTTCCGCCAATTTTGAATTTTGAGAACGTAACCCCTTATTTTGTACTGAATCCATGTTTCGCTTAACACGATTTCGCTTAACACGAGGATTTCTAGGAACGTAACCCCCGTGTTAAGCGAGGGCCAAGTGTACTTCTAATTCTGCTGGAAATGAACGTATAAAAAGAAAATGTGCGGCCTAGCTTTCTGAGAAGTAAAACCACAACACATCCTTACTTGTCCATGCTGCTTCAGTATCAGCAAAGAAAGCCAATTGTAGCGATATGTAGTTTCTAGCTCAGGATCCAATTCCGTTGACACCTGATGAAGCTATAGCAATTCTTCTTGAAAATGGTTTAACCAAGAACACTCATGTATGTGAACATCAGGCTGCAGAATAAAAGTCGTAATTGTGATATACATATGTATACAATATGCTTCAAGCTTGGGATTGAGAAAGGAAAAGTGCAGACCTAACAACATTTCAGTTTTTGAAACTGTTGCCGTACTTCTTTAACAAGATATTTTGGATCACACCGTAAAGCGAATAAAGACACTACAAGATGCAGTTTTAGAAAGGTTTGCTAAAACTAGAGAATTCAAGCTAATAGTCACATATGGGTTCGACGGCTCAACAGGGCAAAGTATTTATAAACATAAATTCCAAAGTACGCAATCGGATACCATAGACCAAGGCCGATTAGTCACATCAACTATCCCATTGAAGCTGGTTAACAATTTAAATGAAATTATTTGGATCAACCGCACACCGCAATCTATCAGATTTTGCAGACCAATTGAAATTGAGTTTATAAAGGAAATCTCTGAACATATTCTAAAAGAAAAAGACAACTTCGATCAACAAATTCAGAACTTGGTTTCATCCTACCAGAATTTCACTATAAAGTATCAACTCCATTTCATTCGTAAACAGGTTATTCAAAATAGGTTTTGGTCGGAAAATGGAAGAGGAAATTCAAACGACGGTAATACAGCTAGAAGAGAATTGGCAGACACTAAAATACTGTCGTCACTTTTAAACTTAGATGACGATCTTCTTTAGAGATTGTGAATGTAAAGCTAACTCGGAGAAAACAGCCCAATTGTACATGGAAAAGTATCCTTGGTACCCAATTACAGCCACATTCCACAAAATATTAATTCATGGAGAAAAAATTATTGCCGCCTCTCCTCTTTTAGTTGGCTGCAAAGGTGAAAATGCATCTGAGGCTTGAAACAAAGTATATAAGCGTGATAGACAAACGCGCGAGTTACCAGCTCAGCACCTACCCTCACCCTTCCCCCTCCGAAACATCTACGAGCTGGCTACAATGTAGACCCCACCAACAACATCGACTCACACCACCAACTCACATCCGCTCCAATTGCAAAAGCGGACGCAAACCCCAACGTCAGCGGATTCTCGGCCACTTAGAATTAAGGGTCAGCACTATTGTAAAAACCATAGCTGCCAAAGTTATAATAAAGATCAGAATATGTTCATACGCAAAACCAATCGGACGTGTTTTAATTCAACCGGAATATGTAACGGGCGCCCTTCGGTCCGTTGAGATCAGCAAGAATAAATTTAAATTTCCCTCGCAATTCAGCTGCGATATTTTATAGTCGCTGCGATGGAAATGCATATCGGTTTTATGAGATGTAGAGGGCGCTAGATGATCTAGTTCCACCAGCTGTAGTTAAGAGATGTAGAGGGCGCTAGATGATCTAGTTCCACCAGCTGTAGTTAAGAGTGCAGCTTAGAAAAGCTCTTCCAGGGCTTATGCACTCACCGAACGTCATCTGTCACTCTCTCCCTCTCTCAGAAGGGTTGCAGAGAGAAAGCTCTGGAATGCCGGTCTATAAAAGATAGTTGCAGCTGTACCCTCGCTCTCTTTCTCAAAAATTCTGTTCTTGGTGCGTCTGCAATTTTAGACCGTGTGTACTAGTGCGAAAAAAAAATAAGTTAATCACGTGTGTGAAGGAAAAGAGCAAGATTTCATCTTGAGGCATCCAGCATTTAAACCGATCCGAGTGATCAAACTATTCTTTCACTGGATTCGACACTAGAAAAGGTATGTGTGCCACCACATATTTCGGTAGTTTTCGTCCATTCAACGGCATTTTCTTTTCGGCAGAGTGCTCATCGACTTTCTTGGCTATCGCCCACGCCCCGCGATCTGAGCATTGCCAACTCTGCTGCACGCATCTTGCCAAGCGGCAACTACGGATTCTCGGGGGTGGGCTGATTTTTCGTCTGCGCTTCTTATTTGTGTCTTTGGGTGGCCAGTGCAGCACACACACGCATACATCGCTAGCGGAGCCCACCAATTCACACCAACCCACGCACTAGCACCCACAAATCGCTAAGCACCTCAACCCTTTGATTTAGTGGCAACCTGCAAGCCGCTAGTCCATCATTCTGCACGGGTCTGGAACAGAAGGCAAAATTCAAAGCCAGAGCACTCTAGAGCACCTGTACTGCAGCCAGCACCGTGGCGCTCCACAAACAAAACGGGAAGTTACCGCACTAAACGATTGTGCAGTGGCGCTCCACAAACAAAACGGCCAATTGCTTCGCTGACCGATCGCCCAGTGTTGCTCGATCACCGAAACGGATTTTCCCTTAATGGCTTCATTGTTTTGATTTGATTTTTGTGATTAGTTAAAATTTCTTTAATTTTCCAGTAATCTGTTGGTTTTAATTCAATCTTTTGCCTGCGTGCAAGTTTTAAGATTTACATACAATATAGTTTGAGGAAAATTTGTCGGAAAAGGAAAGTGCTTAAATGGTTAAAATCAATCGTTGTACCCCTCTATAATCATTTTATTTTCCCAAAGCTTAGCCACAACATCAACACCGTTGGAAGGCCTTTCACCGTTGGATAGTTTTGGTATGTGAGTTGCTCGAATTAATATTGCATTGCATTTGTCCTAATTAAAGAAAAAATTAGTCACCAGACATTTCGACCGATCTTATAAAAATGATCCGGGAAATGATTTGAACCGAACATTAACCTAAATCAACCAGTATTTTCCCACATTTTTGCCTTCTTCTTTTTGTATTTTTTTAAGCATCAATTTTGTAGCCATGTAATTTTTTTTCCTTGAATATTTTTACTTTAGCTTAGGAAACCAAAATGTTTACGATGAAATACAGTGAATTTATATGAACTTGCCATCTATTTATTTCGGAATGAGTAACTAGACAATCTTTTTTTTAACGGTGACCTGATGAACTAGGAGATAGCCATTTTATTAGGGGATATTCGGAAAATCATATATTGAATATCCAGGTAGGGAGGGTAAAGAACGTGTTGGTCGACTTACACCTTTAGACCACGCCAATACTTCGCAACTGTTTGGGAAAATGCATCCTTAAGTATCCGCAGTTTGGTTGAACTTGCTTCACCGAATCGAATGGTTTTGTTTTGGGAGTTTAGCTCCCATTGTAGTTTCAGCAGGGATCCTTAATTAAGATTATGTAGGCGAGAGTCCAGGTCTTAGCAAAACCCACCCCACCCCGAAAGAGCTAAGGGAAACATAGGGTCCCGCCCCGCTCGGATACCTTCGACTCAGTATAGGAATATGGATGGGAGCCTGAGCGCAAATGCGCTAGCTACACGACTCGTCCCAATATTCTCCCTAGATGGTTACAAATACGGGCTGATAACTCTCTTAATCGGGTGACAGCCTACATTGAGCTACCACTCCAGGGACCACCTCACACTACATCATAACTGGCGCAGTCGGAGACCTTTGTCCACGAACGGGACTCTAGTAGAAAACACCAGGAAGACCCTAGAGTTCACGAGAAGGCGAAGGATAACCTAGAAGGATGTTCTGGAGGATTACAGTAGCGGCACTATTGTTAGAAGATATAAATACATACGTATGTGAATAAGAGTGAGTAGAGTGTTGGTGTGAAATGGAGGAAATGAAATAAATAACAACGGAGAATTGAAAATAAAGAAGTTGTGAACAGAATGGTCGAAGAAATGTGAGTAGTGAAATAGGGAGCGAAAATTGAGGATTTAGCGGCAGATCTGGCCAGCCAAAATCGTTGAAATACAAATGAATACAGATTATACAAATTACAAGTTAAGTGCAAAATAAAGTACCAAAAAGGGCAAAAATTACTTCAATCAGAAGCATTCCAAACAAGATGAAAGAATTAATTACAGAAATAAGTGCAAAAGGGGTGAAACGAAAGGGGGGCCGCAGTGAAGGTTGCCGCGACGAGCAGCGGATCGAACGGTTGCAGTTGCGGTTGGTACGACGTGGACCCGAGCGGCCGGCAGAGGCGTTCGGAACGTTGTTCGACGCGAGGCGATCGGCTTCGAGCGGTTGCGTTGTTTTGGACGGAAGTTGGATCGATCGTTTGGTATGAACGAACGGTTTGAGGTATGGCGGCCGTTAGCGAAGAAGATCGGACCAGCAGGCGGTTCGATGGAAGGGCGATTCGAGTGGGACAAGATGAGCCCAACCAAGTTGGGTCGGAAGCAGGCGGCTTACGGTGAGCCCATACATGTGTGCGCAACACATAAACACAGGGCCGGCACGAAAACAAAGGTTGCCACTTAAAATATTAACGATATAATAAACGGAGTGCGGGGCTCTAGTGCCAGTGTTGCCAGAAATTTAGAGTCACCATAAGCTAGATTTAAGGAAAAAATAAGCTAGAATAGACTAAATATTTAAAAAAAAAGCTTAAAAATAAGCTAACTATAAACTATATAACTATAGCTGAGATAAATGATCCACCGGTGCTATGGCTGAGTGCTTGGCAATATATAAACACAATGCAACCTCTTGTTCCTCTGTTTTAAATGACTTTGGAACAAATTGAATTTTGTTTGTTTGCGTATTGCCTTGCATGCACGCGACATGTTTTTTGGTAGCGGCATGCTGCCGCAATTCGCATAGTTTAGCCCCAACTGTCGCTTTACAAAAGGAGCAATATGCTTTTGTGGGGTCTGTTGGGACTTTGCGCAGCCACTCCTTAAATTCATCAAAAGTAGTCCACAATTTGCGAAAATTTTGTTTATAAGTAACTTTCGGCATTTTCTCAAACTTAATATCGCTCAATATCGCTGTAGTATGACCAAATGTTAATAACGAAATATAACCATAAATTTAGGCACAAAATACCAAAAGTCACCGAGAAATATTATTTTAGTTTGATTTCCCCCTATAAATGATCATAAAAATACTTTATAATCTCTAAAAAAAATCTTTATGTAGAAATTTTTTTAAAGCCAAAATAAGCTTTTTGAATTTTGAAATAAGCTAGATTTCAAGCTATAAGCATTTTAACCCCTTTCCAAGCTATTTCATTTTGAAATAATCCAGATCTAGCTTAAAATAAGCCAAAATGGCAACACTGTCTAGTGCCCACATGCATAGAGCAGAGCCTGTAACGCACAGGGTAGAAGCTCAGCATGGGGGGATGGTGGAGTTATGACAATAGTGAAAAACAAGAACAAGAACGAAGAAACAAGAGGAAAACCTTGATGACTCACATACGTAGGGCAAAGTACTGTAACGCACAGTGCAGACGCCTAGTATGGGAGCGGTCGGAGGAAGAACGATGCTATGAAAGACACACTGTCCGCGTATGGCTGCGAATAGGTAACGCACAGTATAGTAGCACTAACCATACAATATATAGACATGACAATTCATACATGGAAAATGTCCGCAACGCAATCAGACATCAGCGCCCGAGCCAGTCGTGAGTGTGAGTGAGTGAGTGTATATTGTATGGTTAGTGATAGTAGCTAGCTTCAGGTGCAGAGTAGCGTCGGAAGGTAGGAAATAAAAGAATACCACGACGTGTTGCACTGTCCACGTATGGCTGTGAATACTGTGGAAGTGGAAGAAGAAAAGGAAGAAAAGTCAATAAAGAATGAATAATGAATTAAAATGAAAAAGAAACCTATTTCACACCGCACTATATAGCCCTGAAATGTCAAAGAAATACTCATTTTTTTAAATAATTGCAGACTCCATTTCGCACAATACACTACATAAGGACACATCTAACAATAACTGGCACACCGAGAAACTAATATTAATTAAATTAAGCACAAGACTACACACACACACACACGATATATAAGATAGTAAGAATAGTATATAAGAATACACTTAACGCACATACATATATATACACATATGTATGTATATAGTAACAGACACATATACGAAGTACATGTCAGTGAGAGGCAGTATCCAGAGAATCATTCTGGTAGACAGCGCAATCTTAGAAGTTTGCAAAGAAGATCAAGTAGCGGCAGAGATGGCCCAGGGAAGTAGTTCGACCTCCATCCTCGACGCAATAAGGGTCGTAGACCTGGTAGCGGTCATACCCAAGTATGAAGGGGAGGCAGGCAAGCTTGATCACTTTATAAAATCGGTAGAAGAGACCCTAGACATGATAAAGGAAGAGGATAGGTCGACGATAGGAAGGGTAGCCATTAACGCCATAAGGGCTAGAATTATAGGAGACGCCAGCAGGCAGCTGGAACTTAGCAACGTGGATTTAGATAGGGAGCAAATGAAAAAGGCGTTGAAAGCTCATTTCAAAGACAAAAGACAAGAACAGGACTTAGTAATGGAACTAACCAATATTAAAGGGAAGAAGTTAGAGTTGGAACCTTTGTTCGCTAAAGTACTCGAGTTGAGGAGTGCAATGATTAGTGTGGTAAAAACGAGTGACTTACCTACGGTGACAAAGGAAGATAAGATTAAATGGATTGAAGGCATGGCGCTGACTGCGTTCCAGTCGGCAATAAAGGGACCGATAGGAATGACGATTAGGAATATGGAAATAAACGATATTGGGCAAGCATATGACATAGCTAGAAAGGAGAAAAGCGCCTATGTTCCGGAAGAACCAGAAGTAAAAGTGGAAAAACAAGAGGTAGTGGAAGTACAGGTACCCGAAAAGAAGCCACTCCCAGTACAAGAACAGGAAAAGAAAGAGGAGGTAGTACAGGAGGAACAGCAGGTGACGGGTAACTGGCCCCAATACCAGTGGGGGGGCAATATGCAAGCTCCGTTTGGAATGCCCTTCCCGATGCTGGATGGAACCGGGTGGTCCGGTATGGGATTTGGAGTCCCAATGGGGGGGAACCCTTTCATGGGATACCCCTTTATGCAGAACAACACAATGGGATACAATAGGGGATCATACAGAAACCAGCAGTTTAGAAACCCTACATGGAACCACGGTCAGCAAAACCGCGGACGACATTGGGGCCAAAACAGCCGGCAGGGACAGCTAGCAATTCAGGCACAGCAAGATTCGAATAGAAGCGGTCAGACAAGAATGTCTAGAATGTCCAATAACTCCGGACAGTCGTTCCAATCGAACAATTCTAGGCAATATTTTGGCAATCAGTTTGCGCCCAGCACCGCGACTAGAAGTGGAGGACGGGCAGCAGCAGACGGGCAGTTACATAATATCCAAGAGGATGACGGAAATTTTCCCCAAAGAGCCTCAGACCAACAACAGGATATTTAGGAGCAAGAAGGGTGCAATCGACCCTACCATATGTAATGGTAAGGCTAGCAACAGGCAGGTCAATTAAAGTACTTATAGACACAGGGTCCACTTTTTCATTTCTAACACCAGAAGTAATACCCGAAGGTTGTGCCCAAAGATTGCATACCCCGATCACGATAAAAACAGTTACGCAAGCACACGAAGTGCAGTCAGAGATAAGATTGAAAATGTTTAAGGAGCTAGGTGGGGAAGGTGAGATAAGAATGCTCTTGTTCAAATTCCATAATTATTTTGACGGGTTAATCGGAATAGATATTTTAAAACAGATAGGAGCGACAATCGACATACAGAAGAAACAATTAAGAACGCCATCAATAGAAACGCAGTTGCGGTTAAAACAATATAAGGCGACAGAATTGTATACGATTGAGGCAGGCACGAAAAGAATTATCCAAGTGCCAGTTCAACTACGAACGGGGGAATTTTTAATTAACAAAACGATTGTAAAACCGAACATGGAAATATCAGAAGGAATATATAGGGCAATAGAAGGCATGAGCTTAGTGGAGGTAGTAAACTACGCAGAAGAGGATCAGCAACTGTTGTTGGAGGAACCACTTACAGTGGCAGAGTTTAAGGCAGAAGAATATGTAGAATTGTACAACATTGAAAAAGAAGAAGGGCCCGGTACAGGAAAGGTCCCATTTGACAAAGTCAGAACAGATCATCTAAATATGGAAGAAATCAAAGAATTAAAAAAGTTATGTAAAAAATACCCGTCGGCCTTTTACATGGAAGGGGAGCAGTTATCATTTACAAACGTAGTGAAACATCAGGTCAGAACAACGGATGACATTCCGGTTTATTCTAGACCATATATGTAGGTATGCATTCACCGAAAGAGAGGAAGTAAAGAGGCAAATAGGAAACCTGCTAGAACAGAAGATCATCAGGCATAGCCACTCTCCGTGGAGCGCTCCAGTGTGGCTAGTCCCGAAGAAAAAGGATGCCTCAGGGCAAAGAAAATGGAGAATGGTGGTAGATTATAGGAAGTTGAACGAAAAATTGATTAAAGACAGATACCCAATGCCGATAATTAACGATGTACTAGACGGGCTAGGCAGAGCGAAATACTTCTCCACGTTAGACTTAGCCAGCGGTTACCATCAGATAGAAGTAGAAGAAAAGGACATACCGAAAACGGCATTCTCAGCGGAAGGAGGCCATTTCGAATACGTGAGAATGCCCTTTGGGCTAAGTAACGCCCTGCAACGTTCCAAAGATTAATGAACAACCTTTTCGGAGACCTATTAGCAAAATGCTGCCTTGTATATATGGATGACATCATGGTGTTCTCCGCATCACTGCAAGAGCATATGAACGATCTAAATAAGATCTTCACAAAATTGGAAAAGGCCAATTTTAAACTCCAATTAGATAAGACAAACTTTTTAAGGAAGGAAGTGGAGTACTTAGGACACGTAATAACCTTAGGGGGTGTCAAACCAAACCCGAAGAAGATAGAGGCAATTAAGAAGTTCCCATTGCCAAAAACTAGGAAACAGATAAAGTCATTCTTGGGGTTACTAGGGTACTATAGGAAATTCATAAAAGACTTCGCGGCAATAACAAAGCCGATGACAAAGCAACTCAAAGGGAAGAAAGCGGTACAGGTTGACCATGAGTTTGAAGAGACATTCGAAACGTGTAAAACCTTGTTATGCAATGACCCAGTGTTACAGTTCCCAGATTTTACTAAGCCATTTATACTGACGACGGATGCTAGCAATTACGCCATAGGCGCTGTCTTGTCCCAAGGACATTTGGGAGCAGACAGACCATTGGCTTATGCTAGCCGAACATTGTCAGATGCAGAGATAAATTACGCGACAATAGAGAAAGAAATGCTTGCCATTTCTTGGGCAATAAAGCACTTTCGTCACTATCTATTCGGACAAAAGTTCAAAATAGTCACGGATCACAGACCGCTGACTTGGTTAATGAGCATTAAAGAACCAGACTCCAAGTTGGTAAGATGGAAATCACAATTATTGGAGTACGATTACGAAATCGTTTACAAAAATGGTTTTCTTAATGTAGTGGCAGACGCCCTGAGTAGGGTACAGCCAGAACTCAATATGGTAGAGAACGATTCAGATGTAGCAACGAATGGGAAGACTATACATTCGGCGGAAGAAAACCTGCGCATCGGGCTCCCCATATCTGAAAAACCGTTGAACGATTATAACATTCAGGTAGTGGTAGAAAAAGGAAGTCCACCAAAAATAGAAAGGAAGGTTCCGTTCAGAAACAAGGTCAGGATTACATGGACGGAGGACAAGTTTGAGGAAGAGGCATTAGGCCGAACATTTAAGGAAATACTTAAACCAAATAGGACGGTGGCCATCTTCATTCCCGAAGAATTGGTGATAGTAGTGCAGAACGCGTACTGCAAATATTTTGCGTATAGCAAGATATATAACGTGGTGAGATGCACAATCATATTGCCAGAGGTAACAGACAGGGCATTGCAAGAAAAAGCAGTGAAAGAATACCATGAAAAGAACAACCACAGAGGGATAGAGGAAACATTGGCGCAGCTGAAGAGGAAACTGTATTTCCCACATATGAAACCGATAATAACACAAACAATTAATAATTGTGACAAATGCCAGATGTTGAAGTATGATAGGAGTCCCCAGAAGATCAAGTTTAGTGTCACAGAGACCCGGGGAGGCCAATGGAGATACTCCACATAGACCTATATTTCATAAACAAGAAATATGTACTGACGGTCATTGACAAGTTCTTCAGATACGCTTGGGGATATACTATTCCGGCAAGGGATAGTATAAATGTAGTCAGGTCAATAAAGAACTTTATGGCACTATTTGGGATCCCGAGCAAGATAGTTTGTGATCAGGGAGTAGAGTTTCATCGAATCTGTTCAAGGACTTTTGCAAGCAATACGAAGGAGAGTTACACATGACTTCCTTTCAACAGTCGTCAAGTAACGCTACGGTCGAGAGGCTGCACTCGACAATAACGGAAATATATAGAATAATCGTGGAGCAGAAGAAAGAAAAGAAAGTAGAAACAAAGCATGAGGACATACTAGCCGAGGCGTTTATAACGTACAATAATGCAGTACATTCGGCAACAAAGTTCACGCCCCACGAATTGTTCACAGGGAGAACACACATTTTCTTGAGTAACGTGTCATTTAACAATGAACACGATTATCTTCAGAAAATCAATGCGTTCCAGGCAGAAATCTACCCCAAGGTGAAGGAAAGAGTAGAAAGGGAGAAGGTTAGGAGAATAGAGGCAGCGAACACAGACAGGCAGGAACCAGTAAGGGTGGAACCAAATGAAACAATTTTTAGGAAAGAAAATAGGAGAGATAAACTAACACACAGATTCACTAAACACAAGGTACAGACAGATAACAATATAACAGTAACAACAACTAAACCGCAAAAAGTCCATAAAGAAAAGATTAGAAGATTGACAAAGAATAACGAATAACGATAATTTCAGATGGGTCGCGATGACGGAGACGAAGAGAACGTTCGAAATCAGGGAAATAAAAAGCGATCAGCCGATCGCGCAGATAGAATTGGGACCAACCAGGATAATACAAACGTACAGAACGTTTGTACATATAGTTCGCCTAGAGGAGTACATAGAAAGCGTCGATCACTTGGAACAGACGCTCAAAGTGACTCAGGAAGATGGTGAGACCAATGATCTGATTAAAGCACTTCGAGAGAAACTGAAATTAGTAAGAGGAAGGATAGAATCGATAAGCCCCAAGAGAAGGAATAAAAGAGGGCTTGTTAATGGGTTAGAATCGGTCGTGAAGGCGATCACGGGAAATTTAGACGCGGAAGACGCGGAACGTTTTGAAAGGGAGATTATGAAGTTACAGGAAGAGGAAAGAAGAATTAACGAAGAGATAGGTACACAAGAAAACATGGACAATAGGTTCATTAATATGTTTAAGAACTTGACAACATACATTAACGAGGAGCAAGTTAGAGTGACCTCCTTTATAAATACTTACAAAAACGGAATAAGCAAAACATTCGTGGAGGAAGACAAGAGAATGTTTAGGTTAGAATACATCGACAGAATTGCAGTAACAATAGATATGATAGCGTTAAATCTAAACGATTTGACGGAGAGCCTATTATTAGCAAGAATAGGAATAATCCCCAAATTCATTCTTAGCAGAGCAGAAGCACAAAAGATTACCCAGAAATTGGAAGAAAAAAAATACAGATCACGTCTGAAGAACACATGTACGAATTATTACAGTTGAAAGCTATAATGAATAAAACCGATGTAATTTTCTCGGTAGACGTGCCAATTTTTACCAATGAAACATATTCACTACAAAGATTGTTACCATTACCAATTAATAAAACCGAATTTGTAATAGCACCTTATTTCGTAGCGTATAATGAGAAACTAATGTATTATTACACAAAGAAATGTAATCAAATAAGAAAACTTTATATTTGTAAACACGATAGAATTGTAAACAGGGTCAATAAGGTGTGCCTGAGGAATCTTATACAGGGGAAAGCGGCGGAATGTGAGACAAAGCACGTAGGATTTCGCAGAGAGATCTTCGAACCTGAGAAAGGCTACATCGCAATATTTAACGGTGAAAAGGTTAGAATACAGACGGATTGCGGACCGGAAAAGTCATACGACGGGTCAGCGATAATAACCTTCACAGAATGCGGAGTAACAATTAACAACATCCAATACGAGGCGATGGAACAATTAGACACAAAACAATTAGTTTTGGAAATGAATTGAATAAATCTGGCATTAAACCACATATATATAGTGACATATCTATAGCCCATGCTCCGCATACCCTTCATCTATGTCTGTTACCCTACACCCACGCACTATAAACAATCCAACACCCTCACCTTCGAATCCCATAAACAATCCCACGCTCGAAGTGGACCACTTGTAGCCGATAGCCGGCAATGTAAGCAAACACCCTAAGCTAGGAGCCGAACATAAAACAATAGATGCCGCACTAGAATCACGCCACCCTCCAGAGATCAATTTCTAATCGATTCCCAAGAATCACGCCATCCTAGCTCACCAATCAGAATCGGTCATAAAACCGGGGAGGCCCAATTCTTAGCCACCCTCAAGTAATGCAACACCGATCATACGCAGCGGAAGCCTTTCATCAAAGCCGCCCTTTCCCACATATCGATCGGAGCACGTACACCATCATCGGAGCCGAAGTCGAAGCCAACGCCTCCGAATCCCAATCCGAGCATCGTAATATAAATAGTCTACATCTAAGTAGGGACTTCAGTTCTGTTCAAGACAAACGTCAACCTAGACACCGTCGGAGAATTGATCTAAGTTAATTCCGTTGAAGACATCAGACTTTTAGTCGCCGTCGGGGAAAATAACTAAATCTAAGTTAGTCACTTTTACAACTGTGTAATAACCTACAGTGATCAGAGAAAAAGTGACGATACTTAACTAAAGAGATCCGCCAAAGAATCAACGTGTAACTAACACACGACTAAAATAATATTAGTGAAGCTAATAACTACTCATACAAAAAAAAAAAAATCATCATGCCGCTATCAGAAGAACATCTGAACCAAGCCTAGAAGTCAATCAGGCAAATCCCACCATACGATGGATGCCCAGAACGATTGAGTTCGTTCATAAGCAGGGTCGAGTACATCTCGGGATTGTACCCAACAGAAGACATCCGGCAACAGAGTATCATGTACGGAGCCACTGAGGGTCAACTGTGCGGACGAGCACAACTATTATCTCAAAGCAATCATCCCAACACCTGGACCGATCTAAAAGCAGCATTAATCAGCAAATTCAACAATCACACTCCGTACGAGACGCTAATTCAACAACTAAGTGACACCAAATGGAATGGGAGTATTCGTAAGTTCATAGAAGAACTAGAATTTAGATCAAATATAATTAATTATAATTGGCAAATTAAATCTGGAGACTAGCCCAGAAAATTCAATAATCTATAAAAACGCTCTGGCGAACTCCACCAGACAGGCTATAGAAGATGGGTTACCAAACAAATTGTTCATTATCTTAGCCAAGAAAGACATTTCTACGATAGCTAACTTAGAAAGATCAGCTCAAGAATTAGGAATCTTTGAAAATTTTGTAACTGAAAACAAAAATTACGAACACTCAAAGAATGCAAACAATAATCGTAGGAATGTTGGAACTTACCACCCTCGTTATAGTTTGAATAATCCCAGCAGTAACAACCCAAGTACTTCCAGAAATTTACAACCTAACCGAAATAATGTGGGTAATAACACTGCTAATAATTCAGGATTATTTAATGAATTTAGAAGTTCTTTAAATCAGGGCAGAGCACAGAATCCCACTAACCATCAAATTAACCAGACTCAAGCAGGTAGTAATATACCGAATCAGCCAATCAAACGGTCAAGGGAAAGTCAAAGTGGACATATGAAAATGGACGTAAATTTTCAGCAGAGTGCTTCGGACGACACCGAGAAAAACCATATGTATATAGAAATAATAGTTAACAATAAGAAATGAAGAGGTATCGCGGACTCAGGATCGTCCATAAACATAATAAATGAAAATTATACAGATTCTAAAGTCGATAGCGACAACCTCACTGTCCACACCATCAATGGACCCGTCCGTCTGACTAAGAGCATTACACGTAATGCAACTAAAAATTGTCCGACAAAACAAAAATTCTATATTCATAATTTTTCTGAAAATTATGATATACTATTAGGTAGAGAGTATTTGATGGCCAGTAAAGCCGTCATTGATTACCGAAATGAAACGGTAACGATAGGAGAGAGGTCATACCCGATCATCCATAGTGGAGAAGAAATTGCAGAAGGCAAGACCGCACACAAAGGTGATAAGCCATCTTCAACGAAAGATATAACCACACCTAAGTGCCTTGACCCATCTCCAGAGGGAGAGCAATACTTCGCTTCCGCTTTAGAGAGTGAATTAAGGGAATGTAACCAGCTGAGGTTGGAACATTTAAATGACGAAGAGAAAGAGAAACTAAAGAAAGTTCTCTACGAGTTTAAAGACGTGCAGTACAAAGAAGGTGACAATTTGACCTTCACTAGTACAATAAAGCACGAAATCAAAACCATTCACGAAGATCCTGTATACCGTCGACCATATAAATATGCTCAAATACACGATCAAGAAGTGAATCAGCAAATCAAAGATATGATTAGACAGGGAATCATTCGTAAATCGAATTCACCCTATTGTGCACCTATTTCAATGATACCTAAGAAATTAGATGCTTCAGGGAAGCAAAAATATCGAATGGTAGTAGACTATAGAAGTCTAAACGAGGTGACAATCAAGGATAAATTTCCTACACCACGAATGGACGAAATACTTGACAAACTGGGAAGATGTCAGTATTTTACGACCATCGATTTAGCTAAAGGATTCCATCAAATTCCAATGGAACCTAGCTCAATACCAAAAACAGCTTTCTCAACGAAGCAAGGCCATTACGAGTTCACTCGTATGCCTTTTGGGCTAACCACTGCCCCTGCTACATTTTAAAGATGCATGAACAATCTGTTAGAAGATTTAATCTTCAAAGATTGCCTCGTGTATCTGGACGACATAATTATTTATTCCACTTCATTGGAAGAACATTTGTTGTCGCTTTGAAAAGTCTTTGGAAAGTTGAGAGACGCCAATCTTAAACTTCAGATGGATAAGTGTGAATTCCTGAAGAAGGAAACAGAATTCCTAGGCCATGTAGTAACAACTAATGGCATAATACCTAACCCACGGAAAATATCCGCCATAATAAATTTCTCTATACCCAACACCACTGCAAAAATAAAATCATTCATAGGTTTATGTGGATTTTATAGGAAATTCATTCCTAATTTCGCTAACAGCAAAACCTATGACACTCAAACTAAAGAAACGAGCTGTCATTGACCCAACCGAGGAAAAATACGTTGAGGCCTTCGAAAAGCTGAAAGTGCTTATCACCTCAGACCCCATCCTCGCATTCCCAGATTTCGACAAAATGTTCACGGTAACAACCGACGCAAGCAATGTTGCATTGGGAGCGGTTTTGTCACAAGACCACAAACCAATTTGCTACGCAAGTAGAACTCTGAATGAACACGAAATCAATTACTCAGCTATAGAAAAGGAATTACTAGCTATAGTTTGGGCAACTAAATATTTCAGATCCTATCTGTTCGGTAGAACGTTTGAAATATTAAGTGATCATAAACCCTTGGTTTGGTTGAATAACCTCAAGGAACCAAATATGAAGCTACAACGCTGGAAGATCAAATTAAATGAATTTGACTTCAAAATAAAGTATTTACCAGGAAAGGAGAACCATGTAGCTGACGCGTTATCAAGAGTAAAGATCAACGAAAACCTACTTGGGGAAACTGTTAATAGTGATTGTGCAACGGTCCATAGTGCTCAAGAAGATAATACAAATTATATTCCATTTACCGAGCGACCAATCAAATACTACAACAGGCAAATAGAACTGATCAAAGGAAATGAGGATAAAGTAGAAACGTCCCATTATTTCCACAAGATACTGATAAAAATCACGTATATTGAAATGACAGAATCATTAGCCAAAGACATAATAAAGGAATATGTGTGTACAAAAAAGAGTGCATTATATTTCCATAACGAATTAGATTTTCCATTGTTCTAAAGGGCATTCCTGGAAATAATCAGTCCTAATCACTTGACTAAACTGATTAAATCCAGCACCAAACTCATTGATATTCCAAATTATTCCGAATTCAAAGAGCGAATATTGAAGAATCATAAAGAATTACTTCACCCAGGGATCGAAAAGACCACTAATTGGTTTAAAGGAAAATTCTATTACCCTGATTACCAAAAGCTAATTCAAAATATAATCAATGAATGTCCCACGTGCAACGTTGCTAAAACTGAGCATCGTAACACCAAACTCACATTCGAGATCACACCCGAAATACAGAATATCAGAGAAAAGTATGTCATGGATTTCTATCTAGTAGGTAATCAACAATTCCTGTCATGCATCGATGTATATTCTAAATTCGCTACCCTTGTAGAAGTTAAGAGTCGTGATTGGCTAGAAGCAAAGAGAGCCATCATAAAAGTCTTTAACGAAATGGGCAAGCCACAGGGAATTAAAGCCAACAAAGATTCAGCCTTTATGTGCGCAGCATTGCAAGCATGGTTGAATGCGGAAAACGTGAAGATTGAAATTACCACCAGCAAAAATGGGGTTTCTGATGTAGAACGGTTTCACAAAACAATCAATGAAAAATTAAGAATTATTTTAAGCGAGGATAATATAGAGAATAGGCTCACAAAATTCGAGTTGATTCTATACATTTATAACCATAAAACGGTTCATAATACCACAAAAAGATCCCCAGCTGTACCAGACTATAATACCCAACTGAATAAGGTTAGACAGATCAATCATTTGAATAACGACAGAATTGATTTTGAAGTAGACACTCGCTACAAAAATGCACCACTAGTTAAAACAAAAACAACTAACCCGTTCAAAAGAACAGGGGAAATTAGGCAAGTAGACGAGAAACATTTTGAAGAGACAAATAGAGGGAGGAAAATCACCCATTATAAATCAAAGTTCAAAAGAAAGAAGAAGAGTAACAAAAGTAAATATAATAATTGCAGTGTACCCGAAGAGAGTACCAGGAATCTGGATCAACTGCATGATTAAGATTGCAATCTTATTAATGTTCACCGTCCTTCAATCTACAGGACAGAATTTAGAGATAGATCCCATTAATTCAAGAAATGGATATCTCTCATTCAAAACAGACACTTTTAATTCAGCTAGTAATTACGAGTATCATTACTTAACCATTAACATAACACAAACAGAAGAAACATCAGAATTTACTGGATCAGGCCAACCAATTTAATAATGAGATTCAAGTACAATATCTAATTGAGAAATTACAACGCGAATACAATGGCATAAAAATAGCTAAAAGAAATAAAAGAGGCCTCATAAATGCGGTAGGCACAATTTACAAATATCTGTTTGGAACTTTAGATCAGGACGACAAAGTAGAGTTAGAAGCCAAAATAGACAATTTGGCCAGCCATAGCGTTCAAGCCAATGAATTGAACCTAATAATTCAAGCTGTAAATTCTGGTATCGAAGTAGTAAATAAGTTAAATAAGGAAAATGATAATAGTAAACGTTTAGAAACCCTATTGTTCAATCTGCAACATTTCACAGAATACATAGAAGACATCGAATTAGGTATGCAACTAACCAGATTAGGGATATTCAATCCGAAATTATTAAAGCAAGATTACCTGAAGCACATCGACTCCGAAAAACTCTTAAATATCAAAACTTTTACGTGGTTAAAATCAGACACAAACGAAATATTAATAATTTCCAACATTCCGCGAAAAATTAAAAATATTCCTATATTAAAAATTGTTCCATACCCCGATCAGGATAATAATATTCTGACAGACCTAACACAAAATAACTATTATGTTCTAGAAAACGAAGTATTTGAAAAAGATTCAAAATGTAAAGTAAACGATCAATGTATATCAGGTATAATAAAGCAAACTACCACCAAATGTCCATACACTAAAACACAACAAAACTTTCAAATAAGTTTCGTAGAACCCAATATACTATTAACGTGGAAACTGCCAAAAACTATATTAAATCAAGATTGTTTAAAACAGGAAATAGTAGTAGAAGGCAATGCATTAATAAAAATACACAATTGCACAGTACAATTAAACGAGTTCTTGATATCCAACTCAATACCAGAGGTTGCACAAAGTGTGTATATCAGTAATAATGTAACTAAAATCAAACCTTTGTCATATTTGCAGACCAAAGAAATCATTTTAGAAAACACACAATTAAATAATGTACTACATATAAGTTCAATGCTTCTGTTTATATTAATAATACGTATAATAGGAGTATTAAGCCACAAATTGTATAATCTAAGCAAAAATAAGAAACTTAAACCCGAATTACATATAGAAACACCATTAAATGAAGATGGGGAATCTCCGACACGCATAGCCTTAGATGCACCAGAATTATATCCAAGGATAATCGCCTGAGGACAGGCTTAATCTTAACGTTGGGGGAGTGACATATCTATAGTCCATGCTACGCATACCCTTATCTATGTTCGCTACCTACACCCACATACCATAAACAACCTGACACCCTCAGACTAGAATCCCATAAACAATCCCACGCTCGAAGTGGACCACTTGTAGCCGAAAGCCGGCAATGTAATCCAATACTCTAAGCTAGGAGTAGACCGCCGCACTAGAGTCGCGCCACCCTTAATCGATTCCTAAGAATCACGCCATCCTAGCTCACCAATTAGAATCGGTCATAAAACCGAAGAGGCACCCTCAAGTAACGCAACACCGGCGCAGCGGAAGCCTTTCATCAAACGCCGCCTTTCCCACATATCGATCCCATATATCGATCTAGGCACGTACGCCAGCATCGGAGCCGAAGCCGAAGCCAACGCCTCCGAATCCCAACACGAGCAGCGTAATATAAATAGTCTACATCTAAGTAGGGACCTCAGTTCTGTTCAAGACAAAAGTCAATCTAGACACCGTCGGAGAATTCACTCATAGTTAATCCGTTCAAGACACCAGACTTAAGTCACCGTCGGGGATATAACTAAATAAATGTACATTACATTTTAAGTGAAAATAAATCTTTTTAAAAACTCAAAACTGTGTGTCGCATATTTAACTATATATATTATATTATCGAAACAATTTATGGAAAATTGAGCAAAAAATCCTTTGCCCAATCAGAAGTGAGGCCCATAAAGCCAAACTAAAAAAATTAAGCAGGTTGCTATGTAAAAAAAAAAAAAAAAAATGTTTACACGTCTCAGGCACTGGGTAAATTACCCAGTAGCAAACAAATTAATCCAAATCTTAAATTCCAACTAAATTTGACAATTTTAATATATAATATTTAAATAATAAGTTTTCAGTTCAGTCAGTTTAATCAGAAATCAAAAAAAAAAAAAAAACAAATTGAATCAAATTAAAGCCATAGGCAGGAAAAATGTTCTATTTATGAATAGTAATGCAATAGGTAAGTTTTCCGAAGATTTTCTAATTGAATCAAATCATAATTCTGAACAAAACTCCAAAATGGGATTATTAGACGTTAAGTCAGTGGATTCCACTGCTAACGTTATAAATAAAGTTGAACCAAATAACACAGATTTAGAATTAACAAATATATTACTAGTAATCATAGTTGTTATAATGTGTGCAAATTGTTGTTATAAAATATAAAAACTGCATAACAAATGCCTAAAGAAAAGATTCATGAGCCGAGCAAATGACTTGGACAAAATTTAAATTTGCACAGCACAAACAACAATGATTAATCATAATTGACAATATCATAATAACTTCAAGATAACAATTAAACTAAATAAAAAAAAAAAATAATAATAATAATGAACACACAGTATGATGAATAGTAAGAATATCCCAGAATAATCTTGAAAAACAAAGTAGCTTGTCAATATTATGGAATGGCCAGAACTTTCTGAGCGGATCCAAAATATTAAAACGACATTTGAAAAAGCGTATAAATGTCTAACACAAAATAGACAAACGCATATAGATACAGTTAATAGGCACTCCATAACATTGATGGACAGCTTTAACGAAGCTCGATTATTGATATATCAACATAAAGAAGTATTAACCAATGAACATTGGTCAGAAACGTCAAGGTTGCTAATAAGACTGAGAAATAATATACAAACAGTTAAAGACAAGCATAATTTAAATTTAATACTACCTTCTATTTTGAATACACCTGCAAAGTTGGAACTCGGTGAAAACCTTGAAGTTCGGACTGAGGATATTCAATTAGAAGGAGAAGATTTAACAAATCTAACAATCCCTGCTGTTATCACACTGGATTCCCAAGATATTTTATCCGAAAGTGAAGAAAGTGCTGATAATAGCCGTATAATGGTTGACACAGCCGCTGCCCAGAGGGCATATATTAGGGAAATTGCACAAGCAGTCCCAGAATTTGACGGAAAGAAAACCCGTCTTGAAAAATTCTTAACGGCATTAAGACTTGTCAACTTAACAAAGGGAACTTATGAGGAAATTGCCATAGAGGTGATTAAATCAAAAATAACGGGCATAACCCTCAATAAAATAAAAAATGAAACCACAATAGATGGAATTATTGCAAAATTAAAAACCGTAGTTGTCGGTGAAACACCCGCCAACATAAAGGCAAAAATGGACACTTTAACGCAGAAAGGCAAAACGGCCACTCAGTTCACAACTGAACTAGAAAATCTGCGACAGCTTCTTGAAGCTGCTTATATTGACCAAGGCATATCATCTGAGAATGCTGACACGCTCAGCACTACAGAAGCCGTTAACACAATGATTAGTAAAACTAGTCACGAAAGTGTTAAAGCCGTTATGGAGTCTGGTATTTTCACTACCATGGATGCTGCCGTTAGTGCATACATCCGTACTAGTACAAGACTTACTGGTAGTGCGAAAACAGTGATGTACTCTAAAAGAGGGAATAACAACTACCGCGGTAGTAACAATCGTGGTAACTATCGTGGTAACTATCGTGGTAGAGGCAATGGTAACTACCAAAACAGAGGAAATAATAATTACGGTAATCAAAACAACAATTACCGTAGAGGCCGAGGATATGGAAACAACAATTTCAACCGAGGCCGAAACAACCAAAATAATGATAATACAAACAATGTTAGAGTAACCCAGAACAATCAGGGAAACTCTCAACAACCCTCAGATATTCAGCAGTAGGAAATTATGCGGTTCATACCATCAATCTTAGTTTGAATATATTTGTAAACTTTTTCAATGTGAAGACAAATAAAAAACTTGTATTTTTAATAGATACTGGTGCAGACATATCTCTGTTAAAGGAAAATTCTGATATCTTTCATGATATCCAAATACATAAGAAGATCAATATTCAAGGCATAGGCCTGACATAATACAGTCCAAAGGACTGATTTCAATAGAGATACAGACAAGTAAATACATAATTCCACACGATTTTCACTTAGTAGATTTGCATTTCGCAATACCTTGTGATGGAATATTAGGCATTGACTTCATTAAGAAATTTAATTGCCAGTTGGATTTCAAACCAAATGAAGATTGGCTCATAATGAGACCAAATAATCTAAATTTCCCAATTTATGTTCCAATAACATACAGTTCTAGTAATAATTCCATTGTACTACCAGCAAGATCCCAAGTAGTCAGAAAAATTCACCTATCATCAGATGAAGATAGTGTACTAATTCCAAACCAGGAAATTCAAGAAGGCATTTATGTTGCAAATACAGTTGCAACAACCAAAAATGCATATGTCCGATTATTGAACACGACCATATGAACCACTTTCGAACTACGACATAGTTCAAAACAATCCAGAAAATAGAGAAAAAACTGTCTTATCTCAATTAGCTAAAAATTTTCCACCACAATTCAAAAACGAATTGACTAACTTATGCACCCAGTTTAGTGACGTATTCGGACTCGAAACCGAATCGATCACTACCAATAACTTCTACAAACAAAAGCTAAGATTGAAGGATGATGAACCAGTCTACATAAAAAATTATAGAAACCCTCAAAGTCAAATAGATGAGATAAAAGTACAAGTACAAAAATTAATCGACAATAAAATAGTCGAACCGTCTGTATCCCCTTATAACAGCCCACTTTTGTTAGTTCCGAAGAAATCTCTTACAGGTTCTGACAAGAAAAAATGGCGATTAGTAATTGACTATCGTCAAATTAATAAAAAACTGTTGTCGGATAAATTCCCGCTGCCTAGAATTGATGACATTTTGGATCAACTAGGAAGAGCAAAATACTTTTCATGCCTTGATTTAATGTCGGGATTTCGTCAAATTGAACTCGAAAAAAGTTCAAGAGATATAACGTCTTTCTCAACAAGCAATGGCTCGTATCGCTTCACGCGATTGCCATTCGGTTTAAAAATAGCGCCAAATTCTTTCCAGAGAATGATGACTATAGCATTTTCCGGATTAGAACCTTCTCAAGCTTTCCTTTATATGGATGATTTAATAGTCATTGGTTGTTCCGAAATACAATCTTAAATTACATCCTGAAAAATGTTCATTTTTCATGCATGAAGTCACATTTTTGGGACACAAATGCACAAATAAGGGAATATCACCAGACGACAAAAAATACGACGTCATTAAAAATTACCCAGTTCCGCATGATGCGGACAGCGCCAGACGATTCGTTGCATTCTGCAACTACTATAGACGTTTCATCAAAAATTTTGCCGACTATGCTCGTCACATAACAAGATTATGCAAAAAAGATGTAGAATTCGAATGGACAGCTGATTGTCAGCATGCTTTCGAACATCTCAAATCGGCACTAATAAATCCGAATGTATTACAATACCCAGATTTCAGCAAAGAATTTTGCATAATAACAGATGCAAGTAAACAAGCATGTGGAGCAGTTTTAACCCAAAACAAAAATGGACTCCAACTTTCAGTTGCTTATGCATCAAGATCGTTTACTAAGGGTGAAAGTAATAAAAGTACAACAGAACTGGCAGCAATTCATTGGGCAATAACTTATTTCAGACCATATATTTATGGTAGACACTTCAATGTCAAAACAGATCACAGACCATTAACATACTTGTTCTCAATGGTAAATCCAAGCTCAAAGCTAACGCGTATGAGACTTGAACTAGAGGAGTATAGTTTTACAGTCGAATATCTGAAGGGTAAAGACAATTTTGTAGCGGATGCGTTATCAAGAATAACCATTCAACAGCTACAACAAATAAATGGATCAATAAAGAAAGTCACTACAAGATATCAAAGTAGACAAAATTCCTGCCCAGGAAAAGAAAAAATAGAATTGCCATGGCAATCTATAGAAAAAGCTTCTAAGCCCAACGTATATAAAGTCATTAACAATGACGAAGTACGTAAAGTAGTGACCTTGCATGTAAAAAATATGCTATGTTTTTTTAAACATGGTAAGAAAATTACTGCAAGATATGATGTTAGCGATTTATATACCAATGGAACTCTTGACTTAGGTCAATTTTTCCAAAGGCTTGAAACGCAAGCCGGTATAAATAAAATCAGCCCACTCAAAGTGGCACCGTGGGAAAATATCTTTGAACACGTTTCAATCGATAATTTCAAAAATATGGGCAATAAAATATTAATTTCATTGAGAGTAGCGCTACTCAACCCGGTGACCCAAATAGAAACAATAAAGGAAAGAGAAGCTCTATTGTCTACGTTCCATGATGATCCAATACAAGGAGGTCACACAGGCATCTCAAAAACCTTGGCCAAGGTCAAAAGACATTATTATTGGAAAGGTATGACTCGAGATATTACTGAGTACATACGAAAATGTCCAAAATGCCAAAAATCAAAAGTGACAAGAAAAATAAAAACTCCTTTAACAATAACTGATACGCCAATACACGCTTTCGACAGGGTTATAGTAGACACCATTGGTCCACTACCCAAGTCTGAAAATGGAAATGAATACGCAGTCACATTAATTTGTGATCTGACTAAATATCTAGTCGCGATTCCAATTCCAAACAAAAGTGCTAACACAGTAGCAAAATCGATTTTTGAGAATTTTATTCTAAAGTACGGTCCAATGAAGACGTTCATTACGGACATGGGAACGGAATACAAAAATTCTATAATAAATGATTTGTGCAAGTATTTACAAATAAATAACATAACATCAACTGCTCACCACCACCAGACAGTTAGAACAGTCGAAAGAAGTCACAGAACTTTTAATGAATACATACGTTCATACATATATATCGGTTGATAAAACTGATTGGGACGTATGGATCCAATATTTCGCTTACTGTTTCAACACAACCCCATCTATGGCACATGACTATTGTCCATATGAACTTGTTTTCGGTAAAACAAACAATTTATTAAAACACTTTCATAGCACAGACACCATAGAACCTTTATATAATATAGATGATTATGCTAAGGAAAGTAAATATAGATTAGAAATAGCATATAAAAGAGCTAGAATTATGTTAGAAGAAAATAAGAGAAATAATAAGGAATTATATGATAAAAAAGTAATAAACATAGATACATATATCGGTAGGAGATAAAGTCCTACTTAAGAATGAAACAGTACATAAGTTAGAGCCAATTTATTTAGGACCCTATACAGTAGAAAAGTTAGAAGATAACGATAATATAATAATTAGGGATACTAAAAAGAAAAAACAAAAAGTACATAAGGATAGATTAAAATTGTATAATAATTGAATTGAAAACTCTAATATAAACAAAGAAAATTGTTCGAACAAAATAACACAAAACAATAAAAAGGAAAATGGAATTTAAGAAAAGGAAACTCAAAAAGAAAGAAAAATTCTTTTCTTTTATAAAAAGAGAAAACATTTAAAATAAAATACTAACACATACATAAATTTCTTTATACACATAGTTTTAAACATATACATTTACACATACATATTAACAAAAATTTGTATATTAAAATAATATTAAAAAAAAAAATTAAAAAAAAAAAAACCCACACAAACAAAAATATTTAACATTAATACTTAAAATAACTAGATAAATTACGTTATTTTTTAAAAGGAGGGAGATGTAGCATGCGTTCATATGTATATACATACATATGAATAAGGCTGCAACACTTTGTTGTTATGCCAACAGAATGCAAACATAAGCAGCGACTTTGTCGCAGCGCGCCTAACGCAAAGTGCCCTCTGCGCATATTCAAGTGCAGACGAAATATGATCCGCACTTGATAACAACGACCGCCCAAATAGCTAAGTCAGCGTTCTCACGCTTGACCGTCGCTGTGTATACATACATATGTGCGCGCATGACTCTCTCTCTGACTCTCTTGCTGTATATAATAAGCCTTAAAACCATGTATGCAAAACGGCTGCTCACTGCTTCACGGTGGACAGCTCTAACTCTAAGATTCATGGAATAAATAACCATCAGAGAAGACGGACGTCTTCTCGTCATAGTAATCATCGAACTGTTATAAAAATGGGAATTATTATAGTAGACGTTCATATACTCTACAGTAATGGAGTCCGTAGCCCAGCCAGTTAGACGCTTGGAAATGCAGGGAAGAAGTATTGAGACAATTCTACCCTGACCACGGATAACAAGTTTTAGCAAGGCTCCATCCATATTTTGCAATAGGTACGCGGCAGAGCTTCCCATCAAGCGCTTGGAAATACAGAGCAAGCTCCGTTAAAGGGAGAGTTTGTCTGGCCACGGGTGATGGAAAAGCATCACAACTGTCCGCAGAAGTTAGAGTGAGCAGGAAAGAGGAGAAGACGAAACAGTTTGGTTTTAATTTACGCTCTTTTATGCTTGCCGTCGTTGTTTTTGCATTGCGGATCAGCGCAGCGGTCAGAGCAATAAAACGTTTGGGCGTTTTAGCAAGCGCGGAATAGCAATGCAAAAGCAGCGGTACTTTAGTTTTGTTATTTCCCTTTACTCATAGGTTCGCTGTTCTGTTGTGATTGCTTTTAGGGAAAAGAAGCGATGCTTGAAGGCAAATAAATGTTTTATAATTTTTTTGGTTTATCGTAAATTTGTACTTCTACTTTATTATTTATTTTATTTTTACTTGATATAATTGCATGTTAGTCAGAATTTGGTATAGGTTTTCGTGTGTCTGTTTACGTTGGCAGAGATTCTCCTTTGGCAGAGAAAACGGTAGTCGAGATTTTGCGATGGAATCTGAGACCCGAAGTCAGGCATGAATTGCTCAATATAGTTGTCAAATCGGTCGGAGAGCTGCGGGAGATATGCAGACGCAGGGAGAGTTTCCTGGAGGATGTAAGACGGAGCTACGGGTATCAGAGAAATGTGCCTTTTTGTAGGCAAGTAGCGGAGTTGTTAGAGGAGCCTATGTCCGATGATGCCACTGAGTTTTCCGAAGGGGAGGGCAAAGCCGAGATAGGGGCATTAGCCTTGGTATGCTGGAACTGCCATAAAGATTGCGAAGCCAAGCGCAAAATCGTTTGCTATGGGTTTGGCATTCCAAATGTTTACAAACCGGCTTGCGAAAAATGCCAGCAAAAAAACGCCAGGGCGAACACACAGCCTCGTCAGCTTCCGTGTGTGCGTCGCCACACGCCTGCGAATCCCGACGAGAGCCAGTAAGAGCTCAGCATCAGGTAGCCATAGATAGTAAGAATACAGGTCAGGCTGTCAGCAATTTAGAAACTAAATCATGGTCTAATTATAGTAAGGGTAGTTCAGAGGCAGACACTACGGTCAGACTGTGCCGGCAGAAATCCAACTCAAGACACTCAAAACGAATGAGGGCTTTTTGGAAAGCCGCTAAGTCCATAAACGCCATTCGGTATAAAAAACTCGATAAACGGCCGTATGCGGAAGTAAAAGTGTTCGAGCAAGAATTGTTAGGGTTGTTGGATACGGGTGCATCAATGAGCGTTGTGGGGGGGAGTCTGGCGAAGCGAATAATCACCAGTAGAATCCCATTTAAGCGAGGCATTACAGTGGCCCATACGGCAGATGGTAGTCGACAGGGGGTTCTAGGTCGATTGAAGGTTCCGGTCTCCTATAACAATGTTGTGAATGAGTTGGATTTGTATATTATTCCTTCGCTTAGCCAGGATTTGTGTCTGGGAATCGATTTTTGGTCCACGTTCGATTTGCTACCTCCGGTGATGCAAGTGGCAGAAGTTGATCAGGAATCACATGAGCTAACGATGTACCAGAGAGAAGAATTGCAGAAAGTTGTCTCGGAATTTCCATCATTTGCAGTGTCAGGCTTAGGGAAAACCTCGATCTTGTCACATTCCATCGATGCAGGCGATGCTTAGCCGGTAAAGCAGCGTCATTTTCCCGTGTCACCGGCAGTAGAAAAACTACTGTATGCTGAGGTAGATAGGATGCTCAAGCTAGGAGTTATCGAAGAGTCCGACAGCGCCTGGTCTTCTCCAGTGGTGCTAGTCCAGAACCCAGGAAAGGTTAGACTCTGCCTTGACAGCCGAAAAGTTAATCCGGTCACACGAAGGGATACTTATCCGTTGCCCCAAATAGACGGCATATTAAGTCGCCTCCCCAGAGCCATGTTTATCTCGAGTCTGGATCTCAAGGATGCTTACTGGCAGATACCTTTGGATCCAGAGTCGCGAGATAAGACAGCATTTACCATCCCTGGCAAGCCGCTATATCAATTTAAGGTTATGCCGTTTGGACTCACCAACGCATCGCAAACCATGACCAGATTGATGGATAAAGTGATCCCTTCGGAACTTCGCAACGAAGTCTTCGTCTATCTGGATGATTTTTTAATAGTTTCCGAGAGCTTTGAAGCGCATCTAAGGGTGTTGAGAATAATAGCGCAGCAGGTTCGATTGGTCGGATTACCACTCAATGTAGAAAAGAGCAAATTTTGTATGCGATCGGTGAAATATCTTGGTCATATTGTCGGAGAAGGCGTCATTCGAACAGATCCCGATAAGATCTCGGCTATGTTGGACTTTCCAGAGCTGAACTCTCTGAAAGCCTTACGGAGATTCATGGGAATGGTCGGATGGTATCGTAAGTTCATAGCGAACTTCGCATCGATAGCTTCTCCGCTCACAGATTTGCTTAAACCAAAGTGCAGGTTTGTTATGACTCCAGAAAGAAGGGCAGCGTTCGAGGAGCTTAAAAGCAAGTTGTGCTCGGCACCAGTTCTTCGTAGTCCTGACTTTAACCAACCCTTCTTTGTGCATTGCGATGCCAGTAAGTCAGGCGTTGGCGGGGTTTTAGTTCAGAAAACTCCAGAGGGTGACGAGTTTCCGATAGCGTTTGTGTCCAAAAAGCTGAATAAGGCACAAAGGAATTATTCGGTGACGGAGCAGGAGTGCCTGGCGGCGATTGTGTGTATCAATCGATTCAGGGCTTACATTGAAGGGCATGAGTTCACTGTGATTACTGACCATGCCTCACTAAAATGGCTCATGACTCAGACGGACCTTCATTCACGGCTAGCTAGATGGGCTCTGAAACTACAAGGTTTTAAGTTCAAGATAGAACACCGAAGTGGGCGTCTAAATGTTGTTCCCGATGCCCTGTCCAGAGTTAATGAAGAAGATTTGGCTGCCGTTAGTTATAGCCAGTTGGTTGATCTCGATTCGCCAGCTTTTAAGTCAGCCGAGTATGTGGAGCTTGTAAGCTGAATAGAAGCTAATAAAGAAAAGTTGCCTGATCTGAAGGTGGTCGATGGCTTTATATATAGAAAGTGCGGATATGCCACAGGCGATACTCTCAATGACAGCTTCATTTGGAAGTTATGGATCCCGGCGAGTATGGTGGCAGAAGCCTTGGCTAATGCTCACGACCACCCGTTAGCCTCACACGGAGGAGTTCACAAGACTCTGGAGAGGGTGCGACAGTTTTTGTATTGGCCAAGCCTAGTTAAGGATGTGAAGGCATATGTACTCGCATGCGACACTTGTAAGTCAACCAAGGCACCGAATGCTCTTCAGCGTCCCCCAATGGGCGCGGCACCGGAGTCGCAAAGATTTTTCCAGAGGCTGTACGTGGACTTTCTAGGCCCGTATCCGCGCTCTAAAAGTTGGCATATTGGCATTTTTATAGTGCTGGACCACTATTCAAAGTTCGTTTTTCTGAAGGCAGTTAAAAAGCTAACTGCGGACATCGTGATCAGATATCTTCAGGAGGATCTGTTTCATACCTTTGGTTTTCCGGAGACGGTGATATCTGATAATGGTTCACAGTTTAAGTCGGAAGCCTTTCAGAAGTTTCTCAGGGGGCACAAGATATCGCACACAGCCACGGCTTTGTACTCTCCTCAATCAAATGCGTCGGAGCGAGTGAATCGTTCGGTAATCGCAGCCATTCGGTCCTATGTAAGGGTGGACCAGAAGAATTGGGATGAGGAGTTGAGTAGCATTTGCTGCGCCTTGAGGACTGCGGTCCATAACAGTCTGGGCACTTCACCTTATTATATGGTGTTCGGGCAGCAGTTCATCAGCTCGGGGGAAACATAGTTTCCGGTTGCGAGCTGAGAGCTCTCCGGTTGTTGGAAGACAGATCCCTGGTATTCTCAAAGGAGGATTCGTTAGAGTTGGTGCGTAGCAAGGCTCTGGCGGTAATGGAGAAGCAAAGGACGAAGAATGAGACGGTTTACAATTTGAGAGCAAGGGACATCGCGTATCAAGTTGGCCAAGAGGTGTTCCGAAGGAATTTTAAGCAGAGCAATTTCCAGGCTGGCTATCGTGCGAAACTGGGCCCAGCCTATGTAAAGGCCAGGATAAGCGCAAGGATAGGGAATGCGTATTATGAATTGGAGGACCTGCAAGGAAGGCCTTGTGGGCGGTATCACGCGAAAGACCTGAAGCAGTAGCTGATCCGCGCTGTCTGGATCCGACTTGTGGGTAGCCCCAAGTCTGATCTTTGGCGGGGGGTATTTGTAACGCTTGGATCAGCCTATTGGAGCGACAGGTAGCGCCATCTGGCGGTCACCCCGGGCGAGATGGGTTTCAGGGGAAGCGCCATCTGTGCGTAAGGTCTGGGGGTCAGGTCAAGGGGCGAAGAAAGGCCAGTGGGATTAACAGTGGAAAGTGTCAACCTGCAGGGGTGTATTCCATCGTTTGGAGACGGTCCGAGGGGTCCCGCTGGCGTCGAGGTGGATTTGCCGCCTCTTTTCCTGTTGGCGCTCGACCCGATAAGTTGGGCTCACTCTCCGCTATACACAAGTGGAAAGAAAGAAAAAAAGAAAAGTACAAGAGTCGCGAGTGGTTTTGTGTGAGAAATTACATTTAATTCCAAAGTGAGTACGCACGCGGGGGGATTTCCGGATAGGAATTCTAGCGTTTTCTCCAACAGGGCTCTGGATTGGACGGAAGGCGTCCCAGAGGGGAGGAGTTGCGGAGCATTCTGCGCGCTTTTCGCGGACGGCGAGGGCAGAGAGCCCCTTGCGGTCGCCGTAGCTGTTGTTGTTACGCGAGGAACGTAGCACGGAAGGAGCCAGCAGACGCGATCCCTGCCCCGGAAGAGCCAAAAAGGCAGCCCAAAAGGGGCGCAGGGGTTTTGCTTGCGGACCGGGCGTTTTGAGCGGAAGCAGCAGAAGAGCGAGAGCGCGAGTTTTCGGCTTGGCAGCGGAGCGCTGGGAGTTACAGAGTCGGCGTCGGCCTTTTCAGGCGGCCAGTCGTGATCGAGCGCGAGAGGCAGCCATAGCCTCTGAGAATTCGTCGTAGGCATCAGTGGACGCGGGAGCAGCCCTTGGTTTTTTTTGAGTTACGGAAAGGGAAACGACAAAACGGGAAAAAAAGGAAAATATACAAAAAAAAAAAAAGAAAAAATATAAAAGTTTAAGTTTAGTAGTTACATATGAGTTAGGCTTAAGCATATATATTCAGGCAGTTTCTTTATATTTATACGTTAGAATGTATTAGTGGCCATTAGTCGGCGAGAGGCGGATAAAGTGCAGAAAAGTATCGCAAATATGGCGTCCCAGATGGGCGGGGTAAAGCTCTCTAATCCCTCCAACAGGTTAAAGTTTCCATTTAATTAACGCCTCCTCACAGCTCCGGATCGCATCGAGAAAGCGCTTTCGTCGGTGGATTTACGGGTGAGTTCGATTTTTGGCGAGAAAGCCGTTTTATTCAATTCGTCCAAGTTTATTACCAAAAGAAAAAAAACGACTCTCCAGTTATGTATCGAATGAAGTAGAAGGGGAAGGTGGAGGAGAGATTTGCCCCTACTCTTTGAGTCGGCGTGGCCGAGAAGCGAGTTCTCTCAATTCGTTCACGCACTATTTTCTTTCGCTTTCTTTAGCCTATCTCAACCTTCCGACCCGCCTTTTTAGGCGTCAGTTCATATCGCCATTTCCCATATTAGTTAAGATATTTATCCCTTCATTTTCCTGCCATTTTTATTTAACTTTATTTGTATTTATTGTATTTATTTATTTATTTACTTATATTTGTGTATGCAGTCCTATCCCTTTGTAGCGGGCACCATTTTTTCTTCGAGTAGAATAAATTTTATAATGTTTTAATTTCACGTATTTTTTGTTTGCCTTCGGCTAGCAGAAGGGCCCTAGGAGGCGTCTAGAAACGCTGAGGGGTCATTCCAGTCATCATGCCGGAGATATAGGAGTGACCAAGGAAGGGAGGGTGATCCGTCCTCCATGACACCTGAGGCGGGGAACCAGCGTTTCAGGCAGGGCAGAGGGGAAGGGGGGAATCCAACTGTGAGGTTATGTTGTCGGTGTCGTTAAAACCTTCGTCGCTGCACGCACCTTCTAACCAAGTTTTATAATGAGAACAGGCACCCGACGCGAATAAGACCAGAACACCACCCAAATTGCCGACGAGCCCCAGCCGGGATCATAAGCGTGCGTCCTATTCACGTCCTTAACATCTAGCCCGGATCGTTACATTCTCGACCCCACGAGTGTGACCACGCCTCATGCCCTTCATTATCCTCATTATCCTATTATCCTCTCAGTCCAAATCTTACTGGCACGATTACGCCTCATTCTCCTCCACTCTTGTCTCTAGTCTAGTTAGGGCCGACCCCCGTTTCCAGTAGAGGTTCCTGCAATCTACAAATTTCTTGTAGTAGGATCCTGGGAAGACTGAGCTTACCTCAGCCTGAACCACGCCTCATGCCCTTCATTATCCTCATTATCCTATTATCCTCTCAGTCCAAATCTTACTGGCACGATTACGCCTCATTCTCCTCCACTCTTGTCTCTAGTCTAGTTAGGGCCGACCCCCGTTTCCAGTAGAGGTTCCTGCAATCTACAAATTTCTTGTAGTAGGATCCTGGGAAGACTGAGCTTACCTCAGCCTGAAATAGGAGCATTACAAGTGGAACAATAGGAACAGCCCACGATTCACTTACTAACCATGGGATCGTTTTGAACTTTGACGCCATTCTGGCACGACTTGACTTTGTATATAGCGAAAGCGGACTTACCAAACGCATTGGCAAAGGTACAGGAACTGCAAGTAAATTATAGAAGGGCACAATTTGCCTACCAATTTAATCAACCACCCAAAAAACCATTAAATAATCAAAATACCCTAAGATTCCCACAACGACAACCTAGGGTATACGAATCCACTTTCGAACCGAGAAATACGACATGGGGACAATCTTACTTTTTAAATAACAGACAACTAAATCCAGCCCCCGAAAAAATGGAGGTGGATGAAAGTAGACAATTACGAAACCGACCAAATAACAATCCCTACAGGGGAAATAACCGTGGTAACAATTTTAATTATAATTATCAAAGAAACAACACAGAATTAAAAGTATGTATGGAGGCTGACCTACTTGTAGGTTTTAATCTAATCAAGAAGATAGGAGCGATAATTGATACCAAGAATAGAAATCTAACATATAATAATATTGGAGAACAAATCATTCTCGATGAGACCATTTCTCTAAATAAATAAATTAATTAATTAATTAATTAAATGAATCCTTTCAGAAGGAAAAATAATATATAAACTTATAAACCACGAAAATATAAACTTACAGTTACCGTTTAGAACGGATATAAAAGGGGAGATAAATACCGAGCATGACAGGCCCGTATATAGTAAGCAATATCCATATGTTTATTCAGTTAACGACTTCGTTAATTAAGCTTAGTAAGAGCCCATTTAATTCCCCAGTAGTAGTAGTACCAAAAAAAAGGAGTTAATGAGGATGGTACTCCACAACATAGACTAGTAATAGACTTTAAGAAACTGAATGAAAATACCATACCAGAAAGATATCCCATGCAGGATCCGTTAGTGATTCTATCCAATTTGGGTAAGGCAAAATATTTCTCGACTATTGATCTAGAATCGGGATTCTATCAGATATTGATAAGAGAATCAGATATAGAAAAAACATCTTTTTCTATAAATAACGGTAAATATGAATTCCTAAGAATGCCAATGGGCTTAACAAATGCGCTCAGAACCTTTCAAAGAGCAATGAACAACAAACTCAGAGAGCAAGTAGGGAAAACCTGCCATGTCTATATGGGTGACATAATAATATTTTTAAAAACTATCAATCAGCATTATGAGGACATAATTCAAATAACAAAGATATTAAAGATTGCTAATATAAAAATTTCCCTTGAAAAATCTAAATTCTTTCAATTAGAAACAAAATTTTTGGGATATATAGTTTCGCATAATGTCATCAAAACAGATCCAGAAAAGATTGATACTATACAAAAATATCAGATTCCGAAAAATGTCCGAGAGCTACGTAGTTTCCTAGGATTAACAGGGTATTACAGAAAATTTGTACGAAATTATGCAACAATCGCCAAACCACTAACAAAGTATCTAAGTGGAATCAATGAGAAAGTCTCAATGAGTCAAAAAGAACTTCGATACAACTAGACGAGCCAGCAGTAGAAGCATTCAATAACCTAAAGGACAGTTTAATTGCACATTCATATGCCGAATTTCGCCGATAAATTCCGTTCGCCCACAAATAACCGTTGTTTTTTCCTACAAACATACCAAAAATCTTTGTTTGCAAAAGTTTTTAACGGTAAAATGGCATTGAGGATGGTGCCAAACAGAATATGAAGTTTTGGTCAAACGGTTATAACTTAGCCGTTTATTTTTATATTTTTATAAGCGATACCTTAAACGACGCCTAATTAATGTGTCTATCTAAAACCAAAAATCAAGGCATTCAATTATTTTTTTTCGACTTGTCCTGAGCTTTCAAAGTCAAAATTTCGGGGAAAAAATACCGAAAAAAATGAGGAAATTTCAATTTGGATGCTTAATATCTTTCAGACGTTAAGTTGCAGCTACAAAGTGTCTGAGTCGGATTTATAGCTGCATTTATCAGCACTACCTATGACAAAAAATACCACATTTTTAAAAAATTCTTTAAAAAAAAACTACTTCATGAAAAAAAACCATAATTCTTTAAAAAATTTTAAATCTCCAATCCATCAGAAAAAGTCATTTTTGGCGACAGCGGAAAAAAAAAGTTGAAATTTGTCAAGTAGTGTTATAGAAGAAACACATTGTAGAGCACACATAGGTCTAGACGAAAACGACAAACAGATAACTAGATTGTATTAGAACTAGATAACTAGATTGGTCGAACTTATACAACAAATTGAAAGAATATATAAAAAGTTGTGAGATATGTAACAAGAATAAATGTAATAGACACCCCGTGAAAATTCCGATAGGTTTAGCTGCCCACTTCCCAAATCTGACATTTATATCCTACATTTATATACTATTCTTATTAAAAATCTTATTAAAAATACTTGATAGTAAAAGAAATTATAAATAAACTAAACATCGAGCACAAGGTTTTGGATATATTTCAACATTTTCCTTTAGCAACATCAATAATGACAGATAACGAACCGAATTTTACTTCAGCACAGTTTAGATCGTTCATACAACGAAGTAATTTAACCATTTATTATGCTGATCCCAGGCATAGTACTTCCAATGGACAAGTAGAAAGCGCGCATTCCACGTTAACAGAAATTTAAACACGATGCATTAAAGAGGAACTAAACTTAACAAGCTACACGGAAATAATAATGAGGGCAGCGCAAAAATATAACCTCACAATGCATTCAACAATTAATCAAATGCCTTGTGACATCTTATTTAATAAAATCGAATATGGAGGCATTCCTTTACTCCTTAAATATTATTAATGACCCTTGTTTTGCTAACAATTTCAGAAGTCATTGACTATACGCACAGTGACAACTTATTACTTAGAGACGACAGGAAAGTTTACACTTACGAATCGTACGCTGACCTTTATTATATTACCAACTTAAGTTTTTATAAAGAAATAATAAATTTGGAATCTAAATATGTTAATAAATCCATTAATTCAGATGACGAACGGGAAATTTCAATGGACGTTAGCTTGTTAAAATTAATGATTTCAGAGCTAGCCCCAAGGAGAATTAGAAGGGGAATTAATGAGTTGGGTACCGTTTAGAAATGGGTAGCAGGCACCCCTGATCATGATGATTTTATGAGTGTCGGGTTCCGCAGCCCAATATTGGGAGACTTGATGAACACATTATAGCCAGTGGTGCAGCAGTAAATTAAATTCCCTTTTTTATTGTTTGTTGTTTGTACTGCCCACTGCACTGCACATTGTACACACATATATACATATAAGCTCCCGCACGGCAGCAGCCTACCCAGCCGTTCTCTCGTGGTCTTTCCTTCTTTCTTTCGACTTTTCTATCACTCTATCGATCTTTCGTCTTCGCTATTGCTCTCTCCTCTGGATCTGTCGCACTCTCGCTTGCAGTAGGGCACGGGCAATTCGGCCCGCCTGCCCTCAAATCAGTCTGGATATCGTCGCGCTCGCATTAGGGCACGGGCAATTCGGCCCGCCTGCCTTTGCAGCGTCTGGACCCTTCAATCGTCGCGCTCGCATTAGGGAACGGGCAATTCGGCCCGCCTCCTCTTGCAGTTTTGGACTCTTGAACCGGCTAACTCTACATCGCTAATCTCGCTTTCGCTATCCTATCCGCTCAACTTTCGCTATTGACAATAAAAATGTATCAAACTAAACTCTCGTGTTTAATATATCGCAAACTACGCTGCCGAAAAAGCTCGGCAGTTCAACAATGAGGGTTGAGAATAAAGTAAATGAATTGATTGAAAATAATAATAAACAATTTATAATGAATTCAAAGCTTTTTTAAAGAAATTGAAAGGCTATCAAAAATGCTGAAATATGTTATATACAGTGAAGAGACAATACTTAGAAAGTATCGCTTGAAATTAATTACATTTGATCTGCTGAACTTGGTTGATACCATAACCCTTTCGAAAATAAATATTCTTAATACAAACATTTTAAATAAACATGAAATAGATGAAATTTACAAACACGAAAAAGAGCCTGTTGAATTAACAGATTTACTTGACATTGCAACTTTCCAAATAAATGCGGAATGCAGACTTAATAGTTATTAATATTAAATACCCCCAAATTAATAACGTTTTTAAACTTTACCATGCTAGGGCCATCTCACAAAATGATGGAAAATTAGTTTTAAGTAAAAATATTTGTGAATGTGGGGGACAATATTATCAAATGAATAATTTTAAGAAAGAAACATTTAATAACTATGCGAAAATAAGTTTTGAAAATAATTTTTTTACAAAATTAAATTGGCCATAAAGCCAATTGCACAAAAATAAGAGAAAAGAACAATGAAATAGATTTCGTACAAGATGGTGCCATATTAGTATCAGGCACCAATGTCGTGGATAATATTAGTTTGATAGGTACTTATCTTCTCTTATTTAATAATTCAATCATATTAAATTACAAAACTTATAGGTTAGGTTAGGTTACCCCGGACGGCCCTCAACGGGGCATCTCATAGGCCAGAATGGCCCTTAGTTATCCGGATTTCGTATGGACCCTACGAGGGTGTTTCTGAGGTTCCGAAGTCCCCCAGAATCGAGGTGTTTTTAGCAAGGGCAAGCACTTTCCCTGGCGACCTCTTGGAGGCATCATCCAGTGATACCAGCATCGGTGCGCCCAGGTATCTTCCCCTTGCCCTTGAGAGAGCCGGACAGCAGCAGCGGGTTCATTACATTTCCTGCAGATGTCGCTGTTGGTGATGTTTAGCCTGGTTGCATGCGACGCAGCCAGGCAGTGGCCTGTTAGTATACCCACTAGCAGTCTGCATTCCTTCCGTGGAAGGTGCAGCAGATAGTGGCTGAGTTTATCATTGCGTTCCTTGCACATTATTTTCGAGATTCTGCAGGTGGTGGTGTTCTTCCACCTGCTGTCTGTCTTCATTTTGGCCTGCTTCTCCAGGTCGCTCTGTACCGTCCTTAGGGCACCGGCACGCTTTCGGTTCTTTCGTTTATTAGCCCGACGCCTTCCTTAGCTAGAACGTCCGCTGCTTCGTTTCCTTCGATGCCCTGGTGGCTGGGAACCCAATAGATCTGCACTGACTTAGTCGTGCTTAGTGATTCTAGTGCCTCCCTGCTTGCCAGGACACTTCTGGACCGCGGACGACTGCTTGGATTTTATCGCCGCTTCGCTGTCAACGAATATGTTAACCGCATTGTGTGGTCGCTCCGCGAGCTGAGCGACCTCTGCTGCCTTCTTGATGATGAAGACTTCCGCCTGGAATATGCTGCATCGGTCGGGTAGCTTATAAGACGCCCTTATTTCATATGGGCCTGCTCCTACTCCTTCATTCATCTTGGAGCCGTCAGTGTATATGTTGAGGTGTTGAGTCTGGTCCCGTCCCGCTTTCCAGTCTTCGGGTCCCATAAAGAGGTTTGTTTTTACTTCAAGGCATATTTGGGGGATCATGTAGTAAGTGGTACTGATCATGTCCATTCCAATTGAACTGTGCCCGAATTTTTGGGGAGACATGTTCCCCGACGCAATCAGGCGCTGTGCAGCCTTGCCTGCAGTCAGCCTAGCGTAGATGTCGAGGGGGTCGATTCCGAGTATGGTTTCAAGTGCTTTGGTTGGCGTTGACCTCAGCGCTCCTGTAATACAGAGCAGAGCCTGCCACTGGGTTCGTTCCATTAGCTTGTGATACGTCTTCTTTTCAGTAGCTTTCCACCACACTAGGACTCCATACAGCAGAGTTGGTCGCACCATCGAGATGTAGATCCAATGCATCAGAGCGGGTGACAGGCTCCATGTGCTACTAAGCATCTTCTTGGACGCATAAAGTGCAGTGGTGGCCTTTTTCACCCGCTCCACTACATTGGGTCTCCATGCCAGTTTGCTGGCCAGTACTATGCCGAGGTATTTGATCTGTGCTTTAGGGGTTAGCCTTGTTTGGTTGACTTTCGGGGGGATCCATGCTGGTACCTTGTATCTCTTGGTGAAGAGGATGAGGTCCGTCTTATCCGCGTTGATACTGAGTCCTACTCCATCTGCCCACTCACATATCTCCCTGAGTGTTCGTTCTGTTCTTTCTCGACGGTAGCTACTAGTGAGTTTAGTGCTGTTTCCACCGATTTTCCCTTGGTGTAGGCGTGCTGGTTGGTTGACATCGGTTCTGATGTGTAGATCCAGCAGCTTTTCTAGTGTTTTCAGTAGGAAAGAGGTTAGGCTTATCGGTCTGTAATCCTTGGAACTCACATGGCTGCACTTTCCTGCTTTTGGGAGGAAGACAACTCTAGAGGTTCTCCATTGGATCGGGATATAGCCTGTTCTTAGGCATGCTGCGTATATTGCGAGAAGCCATGGGGTGATCACCTCTTTGGTCACTTGCAGCATGGCTGGGAATATTCCGTCCAGTCCAGGTGCCTTTATGCCCGTGAAGGAATCCATAGCCCATTGGATTTTCTTGGAGGTTATTGTTGTCTGTTGGGGGTGTTTGTTCCTCAGTTGCTAGGTCCTGATGCGTTTCGGCATCGGTGACCTCGGTGCATCCTGGGAAGGATCAGGGCTTCTTTGCTGCCCTCCGACCACTGTCCGTTGTCTAATTTGAGCTGACTTTGTACTGTGGGTTGCTTTGACAGCAGCTTCCTCAGTCTAGCCGTTTCACTTTCTCAATGTTGGAGCAGAAGTTCCTCCATGAGCTGCGCTGTGCTTTACGTATTTCCTTCTTGTACTCCTTGAGTAGCATCTTGTATTCCTCATTGATGTTCTCATCGTTCGCTAGTTAAGCGAGCTTGAAAAATTCCATGAGGTTATTTCTTTATAGAGAGGGGTCCCGATTCCACCAGAGTGGTTTGGACTTCTTTCTTGTTCTAGAGGGTGGGCATGCTGTGTGATATGCCTCTAGCAGTTCCGTAGATAGGGTCTCTAGGGACTTCTCTATGTCCTCCGCGGATTTCACTGAGCCCTGACTGTCTTTCTAAACTTCTCCCAGTTTGTGTTTCGGGGGTTTCTATAGACTTTCACTTTCGGAGTGTATTCAAACTCGCACTTGAATTGAATGTACCTGTGGTCTGAGAAGGAAGGTCTTTCAAGGACCCTCCATCCAGATATGTAGGTACTCTTTCCCGATACGAGGGTTAGATCTACCACGTTTGACGAGGTGGGACCCACGTAAGTGTATTCCTCTCCCACGATTGCTACATCTATGTTATTTAATAATAAATGTTATAAAGTCTAGGGGTGACTCACCTCGGTCGTTAATGTCGGGGCTTCCCCACACACTATGGTGGGCATTAGCGTCCGTGCCAACGATCAGTTGGTAGTCTTTGGAGTCGGCTTCTTCCACCAGACTCCTTAGTTCTTCTGGCGGTGCAGACCTGTCGTGTGCCATGTAGCAGGAGGCTACCAGAAGGCACTTCTCCTCACTTTCCAGCATAACTACTGTCAGGTCGTCTGTGCTGTAATGAGACATAAGGTAAGCGTGGATTCCTTTCCGTACTAGTACGACAGTTCTATTCCTGCTTACCGGTGTTGGGTGGAATGAGCTGTAATTTGCGAACTTTAGTCCGGCCACGGAATTGTCTGATGCAATCCAGGGCTCCTGGATCAAGGCTTTGTCAGCGGGCCCTTGCTCCATGGCAATGTGGAGCTCCGCTGATGCTGTCTTGCTCTTATGCAAGTTGAGCTGCAGCACACTCAGTGTCATGAGCAGCTGGCTCCCCTGCACTCGACGGGTTGACTACCAAGGTCAGGTCACCGTCCTCTTCTTCCATTGTGTCGTCGAGCACCAGGCCCTGGGCGGCCTCTACAATGGTGTCCAGACCGAGGTCCTTCTCCACTTCACCTGCCTGCAGGGTGTGAGCGTCTTTGTCGCCGGGCTGACGCTTTTTGAGGCGCAGGTAGACACTCCCCATGCCCCACGCCATTTTCCCATATTTGGGGTACAGTTGGTCTTCCGCTGCTTTGTTGATCTGGAGGATCACATGCTGGCCCCCCTCGTTGGGTAGTGGGCTACCAGCATGCAATACCTTCCAGTCAGCGATCGGTACCTCGGGGTTCTGTCGCTGAAGGAGCTTCAGCGCACGGTCCCCTTGGATTGCGATGGGGAAGAGCACCTTCGCCTTTGGTATGGACGGGATTAGCTCCCTGTCCACCACCTCCAGCTTGGCCCCCTCCCACATCGCTTCCAGTTGGCAGACCGTTTGCGTCAGCCACTTCAGTGTCGGGTCGTCCTTACACTTCAGGATTTTGACCCCATTCAGCCACCCAGCACCATCGAAGGTGGGCATGGGAGCTGTTGGGTTCTCTTCCATCCGTGTAAAAAGGGAGTCTACCAGCCGCGCGTGGACCATTTTCCACTGCGCCGCTGTCATCCTCCCATTCTCATCACGTCTATCGATCAGAGCTACGATCAGGTGTCTCTTGGACACATCACTGATCCTCTCGCTTGACCCCTGCTTTGTCGGTTTGGGGCGAGGTTCCGCTCTCTTGGGCCCGCGTTTTCGCTTGCTCTCCGGAGTGACGGTACTGTCGGTCGAGCGCTGCCTTTTGGTAGCAAGCAACTCTTCCACCTTGTTAGCGTGCTCACTCGTCGATGCCTTCATCTGTGGCACCTGCGCGTAGTACTTACGGCCCTCCTCTACCTTCAGCTCGGCCCAAGCTAGCTTGGATTTCTCCTCCTGGGAGATATCCGCCTTGCCTTGGAGCCTGTCTACTATTTTGAGGGCTGCCTTGTATTGGGCTTTGGCCTTCATCCCCTGCCTCGAACGCTTCGGGCCTTCCCTGCGCAGGGAGCTGGTACCTGGTTCAGGCGAGCGGAGAAGGCTATCCTCTTCTGCTTTGCTGATGGATAGCACGCTCTCCAGGTCCGAGTCTGCCTCGACAACGGCACCTGCGCGGCTCATCCTACAGCGGGGGGTTGTGGCAGTAGTATTCCAACTGACGTGACCTGCTCCCGTCACGTCCGAGGTGTGGCCACTGGCGACACGCAGAGAGGATTGCTCCTCCCCGTGCCCGCCGGTGATAGCAGCCACGCTTCTCACCGACGTTTGGGTTGACATCCCAACCCGTGCTTCTTCGTTTTTCCGCTCCATATTTGGCCCGAAGGTCCATACGTGGTAAATTTTTTTTGGGGGAACCACCCCCTAGCGTTTTAGGCCTACCCGCCAGGCACCTCTAGCCATGGCCCTGACCCCGCTCCCTCGACTCAAGGTCGAGAAGACGCTGGGCCATTGCCTTAGCTAGACACTGCATTGCCTCGGACGGAGCAAGCCACAATGCATTACCCTTGTCCGGGATAATGCAGTGCCCATTGCCCAGCCGGCACCCTCGTGGAGGGTTCAGCTAGAGGATTTTCGCCAGCCACAAAACTTATATATGTAAACGAGAAGAATAAAATTTGGAAATATGTTTCGCAACATAGATATAGTAATTTTGATTTAATTGATTATGTACATTCAAATGATAAGATACTTTCCTTTGATAATGTCAATATTTTGAATCCATTTATAAAATTCGGAAACATGGGACTACCATTGATAACTATATTATTAATAAAATCCTTATTAGTACCCATGTTTTATTTCGGTTATAAAACTAGCCATATTAATCCATTCTAAATTCATGAAACCCACACAAGAAACAATGGAAAAAAACATTTTGCAATTATCAGAAGAAATTAGGGTTATTTCAAAGCTTCAAAATGTATCGGGACGACACATTTAGGTAAGGGGGGGAGTTAACGTAACCAATTCCATTAGCCTCTTATACGATTTGTAAACAATCTTTATCTTAAGTTAACGTAACCAATCCCATTAGCCTCTTCTACGATTTGTAAACAATCTTTGGCTTCCCCAGATTCAATCTCGATCTTTGCCTTTCTTTGCCTTCGGCTCCCACTTAAAATAAATAAACTTTTCTCACACCCGCCTAAATTAAAAAACCATCTCGGCGAACACCCGGCTTTCAGAAACAACCAAACACCCGGCTTTCTGCAGATTCTGCATTTTGGCCATTTCTCAATTCTTGAACTGGATGACGAAATTAAGTCAGTATTTTTGTTAATATGAAAATTGCTCTCAAAAGAGAACCAAAGGGGATTCATGATGTGGAGATGGAAATAGTTTAGTCAGTCTTGATCTAGAACCAAACGGGGACGGTTGAACAAAAATTCGAAACTCGCAAAGGACGCGCCGATCCTTCTCCAGTTGTAAACCAAATCTCGCTAACTGATCATTAGTCTTGAGTAATCTCTGATAAGTTTTGTGAAATAAAATAAATATACTTTTAAAAACACAATTCGCCACCGTTATAATTTAATTTTCACATCAGTGCTAACTGATCGTCTTTACTGATAAGTGCCTTTCAAGAAGTTAAGTTGCAAAAATTTGTTTGACTTACTTATTGTAAGTATGTAATTGTTATAATTGTGCATTAGATTGGAGTATTTTGTAATTGGTTAGGTAAAATGACTCGTGGAACTAGTTGGTCTGAAAATGAACAAGGAATTATACAAGGAATGCATAAAAGCGGTGCGAAAATCACAGATATCGCAAAAGCACTTAAACGACATAGGAACTGCATTTCGAATTATATCAAAAACCCAGCTAAATATGTATGGTACAAATCGACGAAGTGATCGGAAGACCAACATCGATACAAGGTGAAAACGGCAGATTCAGCGACTTCCTGTGGTGTATTCCATGAGTAGCGGACAAATTAAGGAGCATATGGGTCCCGAAATAACGAAGAGTCGAATAGTCCATATTATACACGAAAATAAGCTACTTAAGTATACAAGTTAACAACTAAACATATAAGATACACTCTCACAGTCATACATTGTTATTTCTAAGTACGCAACACACAATCATAAGTATTTGGTTGCCCTCAGCAACAAATACAACAACACACAGCCTTAAGCATTTTGGTTGCCCTCAGCAACAAAGTAGTATTCTTGTAAACAATGCTGATCCGCTGCCAAGAGTTCTGCGCACAGCAACTGAAAACGGACACCCGTGCTGCTTGCGCAAGAATGCTGAGTCGGCATGCCGACTCCAGCGTATGGCGTGATGCATTGGCTTTACAGGGCAAACTTAAGCTTGAACATTTCTGTAGCCTTCAGTCTCAATCTAGATCGCAACATTATAAGACGAGTGAATGATTAAACTCCGGCATTGCCGTCAATAAACATTATTTGTGTTATCAATCATAGTTGACCACGTCCGAGACGGGCAACTGGGAAAGTTCCCACAACCTAATCACATCGTTCCAATAGTCACCTGTTGGATTCATCACCACCTCACGAGGAGAAGAATCACCTGTTGAATTCATCTCCACCTCACAAAGAGAAGAAGTCACCACCGTCCGACCAACCACACATCGTCGCCAGACAACGAAGTTACGTCGGAAGACTTAATTTATATATATTTACTACGAAGACTACTTTTAATTTAAGTTCCTTACTACATTTAATCGATATTTGTTAAAATTTTTATACCCGGTACTCGAAGAGTATAGGGGTATATTAGATTTGTGGTGATAACGGTTGTGTGTAACGCCCAGAAGGAAGCGTTTCCGACCCCATAAAGTATATATATTCTTGATCAGCATCAATAGCCGAGTCGATATAGCCATGTCTGTCTGTCCGTCCGTCCGTCTGTCCATCTGTCCGTCTTCATTAGCGCCTAGATCTCAGAGACTAATAAAGCTAGAGCAACCAAATTTTGTATCCAGTCTCCTGTGTTATCACACTACTCCAAGTGTATTTCAAAATTTCGACCCGCCCCTTTCCGACCCCAAAAAGGACGAAAATCTGTGGCATACACAATTTTAAAGTTACGAGAAAACGAAAAAACGCAGAATCATAGAGAATGATCATTTGTATTAGAGTGTTGAATCTGGATCAGATCGGATTATTAATATAGCCACAATGAAGAAAACCATTTCGAAAGTCATCGTTCCCTCTCGCTCTCTCTCACACGCGACCCTGTCTACTTTGCCCATTCGTCCAAATGAGCGCCTAGATCTCAGAGACTTTAAGAGCTAGAGCAACCAAACTTTCTATCCAAACTCCTTTGATATTTGATATCACATTCTGTGATAATCCTGTGATCATTTTGCCACGCCCCCTTCCGCGTCCACAAAAGACGAAAATCTGTGGAATCCACAATTTTTAAGATAAAAGAAAACCAAAAACGCAGAATCAGGGAAAATGACCATGTCTAACCGATTGCCGAATTTGGATCAGGTTGGATCATTATTATGGACAGAAGGAACAAAATAAATTTCAGTGGCTACGTAAAAAGCATACATATGTTAACAAAAATGGAAACATGTATAAAAATTCCAAAAATGGTTTGACTTCATTTTTTGAAATATTCTTTATTTCCCAAAATTTGATTCGGCCCTTTCACGAACATATAATAAATTGCATAAGTCCTAAGCTCATATATGTAAGTTAACACATAAATTCCATAGCAACTAAGTAACACTACATGAATAATGCTGACACGCCGAGGTGTGGGTTCGGTGCGCTGCACTAACAACAATCAGCAGCGATCGTGTGACGCTTCGTGGCTGGAGTGCTTCGGCGCTTGGAATGCTGAGTCGGCATGCCGATTGTGGTCCGATGGCGCGATGCTTTGCTGGGTAGAATTATGTTTTGTCTTTGTCAGTGGCTTCAGTTTGATTTTGAATAAAGTAGACGTAAGTCACTTGGAATTGCACTCCGGCACACTGCCGTCATTTGTCTTTATTGAACTATATTACTGTACCACAAGGACAGTAATCAACAAAGGGGACGAAGTCAAGTCTCCCGCCATAATCATCATAACATAACACATCTAAGGATCCTACCCGGATCAACGTCCTTAAGGAAAGCCACCGGACTTGGATCACACCATCAGGAGCCACGTGGGCACACCACGGCCACTGGATTACATAACCAAATAACTGGCGCCCAACGTCTCAATACCCACCAAAATTCATAGGCAATAATACAAAAACATGTAAGTTTGTCAAGTGAACCCAAATAACAAAAAATAAGTTAAAGAAAAAAGAAAAAAAACACACAAGAATTGAAGTTGTGAAAAAATACATATTTTGCCAAGAAAAAACAATTGCATACTTTTAGGAAGATATGTTTTTATTATAAATAAACAATTGCTACTTTTACTAAGACAATTATATGACCAATGCGAAAAGTTTCATACAAGTGTCGAGGTTAACAAAAGAGCTGGAACACCTATAGGGAAATTAAAACCGAGTACAACTGTAGTATGTTGTATGCCAAATGAGCATATGCCCACAGTATTGTAGAGTATACAATATTACAAGTGGTCATACATATGCCCAACTTAAAGTAAGAGTATCATGTGCGCTGAAATACGATCGTCCACTTATGCGGACTGGCCGCAACGTGGGATCGCTAGCGTAAACACTTTTCCAGTATGTGCCGTATGCATGTACTTATACATAAACACATAACTACATAAATACTGCAACTCTCTCTCTCTGCCGAAGTTCTTAGCGGCATAAGCATAATACATATATATATGTTATACATAATATACATAACCGTCTCTCTGCTGACCAACTGTCGGCAGCGCAGCGACGAGACTTAGACTTACTTAGAACTTAAGTAAAAATGTAAAGAACAGATACAATTGAACGTTGGGCGCGGCACCTTTGCTACTCCTTAAGAATAAAAAGATTACTTCAAAAAATAAATGAAAATCTTTTAATACATGGCGACCGTGACAAGTGTCACGAACATGTTCACACTGCCGAAGAAACCAAACGGCTGCCCAAACGACTGCCCTGGACCGTTATACAGCATGCACATGCTTGGGACCAGCCCCGCCTAAGAAGATAAACCACGGACATCAGCAGCAGAGACAATAAGCGTGAAAGGCAGGCCGCCTTTTACGCCTTCGAGGGAGCATCAGCGAGCCAACCGGCGACGACCAGCTGATGCAAAGGAAGCAGTGAAGCAGATTAATAATATAAGTTATTATTAATATATATATAAAAAAAAATTTTTTGTAAAATTGAGCGGAACTTTTTCTGCCCAATAGAAGTATAGCCCGTAAAGCTATACGAACCAATAGGTAGGAAAACTTGTTACATGCAAGGTAATGCGATAGACAAATTTGACGAAACAACAAATAATTATAAGAACACTTTAAAATTATATATGCCCAAAATGGCAATTGTAGATGTTAAGTCAGTGGACTCCACTGCTAATGTAATTAATAAAGTAGAGTCAAACAACAATGACCTAGAGTTAATACATACACTGTTAATTATAATTTTTGTTATAATGTGCGCAAATTGTTTTTATAAACTGTACAAACTACACAATAAATGCTTAAAAAAGAAATATATGAGCCAGGCAAATGATCTGGATAAAATATAAATAAAAAAAAAGCGCAAACAACATAAAAAAAAATAAAACCTTTTACTCTAAGAAAATGAAATAAAGCAAATAAGAGAAAAATTAAAATGTTTGTAAAAATATGACCATGCTTAAAACAATTAAAGAAAAATTTAATAGAGTTCAGTTTATATCCATAAAATAATGGAATGGAATGAACTATATAAAGAAATTAATAATATTAAAATAAACTTTGACAAATCCTATAAGTCACTCACACAGAATAGACCAATTCAGAAAACAACAATAAAGAGACATGTACAAATATTAGTAGAATGCTTTAATGAAGCACGTATACTAACACATGGCCAGAGGGATAGATTAAATCAAGATCATTGGTCCCAGGTATCAACATTTTTGGTGAGATTGAGATCAAATTTAATATCAATCAAACTAAAGTTCAATTTAGATATCCTTGTACCGACCATATTGAATACTTCTCTAACAGTTGAAACTGGTGATGAACCGGAATCAACAGAACAAGCTGACACTGACCAAACAGAGTCAGAAGAGCTTGCAATTGCGAATCCAAAAATAGAGGAGCAAGATTTAAATAATCTTACTATTCCAGCCATTTTGCTGTCAGATCCGGATAGTTCTACAGATTCTGATACTTGTTCAGCAATAATAGAGAACAAAGTAAGGAGCAATATCACAATGGCACAAACCAATATTGACTTCATTAACACAGCATCCAAGCATCCAGCATCAACATTTTGATGGTAAAGCTGAAAACTTAACAAGTTTCATTGATGCTTTACAAATATTGGAATTGATTAAAGGCGAACACGAACAATTAGCAGTTTCAATAATAAAAACAAACCTAAAAGGTGTCGCCAGAAATCTGATCGGAAATGAGACATCAATATCTGAAATCATTTCCAGCTTAAAAGGCAATGTCAAAGGCGAAACTGTAGAACTATTATCAGCTAAACTGATGAACCTACAGCAACGCAATAAAACTGCTAACCAGTACGTACAAGAGGTTGAGCAGTTGACAAAAACTTTAGAAGGTGCATATATAGCAGACGGCTTACCTCTTCAGTTAGCCAGAAGCTATTCGACTCAAAATGCTGTAAAAGCAATGACCAAAAATTGCACAATTGATAAGGTAAAACTTATCATGCAAGCTGGTACCTTCAATTCAATGAATGATGCCGTATCAAAATTTGTAAATAGTTGCACAGAAGCAACCGGACAGCCAAACACTGTCCATTATTACAAAAATCACTCACAACGCGGCGGAAATCGCGGATGTGGAAGTCACAGTGGTAACTTTCACAGTCGCAACAATGGTAACAACAATAATAACCAATCCAATAATGGACGAGGCCAATATAGAGGAAACTCAAGAGGCCGTGGCAACTCGAATCGAGGCCACAACAATAACAATTCAAGCAATGTCAGAGTAGCCGATGCATCGGAAAACTCACAAAACCCTTTAAGTGCTCAACAGTAGAAAATGCAAAGGTTCATACTATTAATCTCAGTCAGAATATGTTTGTTTCATTCAAACATGTGGCTACGGGAAAAGAACTTGTCTTTTTAGTAGACACAGGTGCAGACATTTCAATAGTTAAAGAAAATTCTGATGTCTTTCATGACATACAAGATAATTATATTATCGACATAAAAGGAATAAGTCAAGAGGTAACCAAATCCAAGGGGTTAACTTCTATTGAGATACAGACAACTAAGTACCTAATCCCACACGATTTTCATATCGTGGATTTACAATTCGCTATTCCTTGTGATGGCATATTAGGAATCGATTTTATTAAAAAATACAACTGTCGATTAGACTGCATGCCTTTAGAAGATTGGCTTGTAATCAGACCTAATAATTTAAAATTTCCAATTTATGTTCCTATAACATTCAGTTCTGGCAACAATTCAATACTTCTGCCAGCAAGATCCCAAGTTATTAGGAAAATCCAATTAAATTCAAATGAAGACAGTGTATTAATTCCAAATCAATAAATTAAGCATGGTATTTACATAGCAAATACCATAGCAACATCTAACAACGCTTTTATAAGACTACTCAATACGACTTATAAAGATCAAGTAGTCAGCACAGATAATTTAGCGTATGAATCACTTTCGAACTACGAAGTAGTCAACACTAATCAAGAAAATAGAGAAAAGTCTGTATTATCTCAACTTTCGACAAACTTTCCTCCACAATTCAAATCACAGCTTTCAAGCTTATGCACCAAATATAGTGATATATTCGGATTGGAAAATGAACCAATAAGCACGAATAATTTCTATAACCAAAAACTGAGATTAAAAGATGATGAACCAGTGTATATTAAAAACTACAGAAGCCCACACAGTCATGTGAACGAAATTCAAAAACAAGTCGGAAAATTGGTCACCGACGGGATTGTTGAACCCTCTGTATCTGAATATAATAGCCCATTATTACTTGTCCCTAAGAAACCATCTCCAGGTTCAGAACAAAAGAAATGGCGATTAGTGATTGACTATCGTCAAATTAATAAAAAATTACTGTCCGATAAATTTCCACTCCCAAGAATTGATGATATTTTAGATCAACTTGGACGAGCAAAATATTTTTCATGCCTTGACTTAATGTCAGGATTTCATCAAATTGAACTCGAAGAAAGTTCAAGAAATATAACATCATTTTCAACGAGCAATGGCTCGTATCGCTTCACGCGATTACCTTTTGGATTAAAAATAGCGCCTAATTCATTTCAGAGAATGATGACTATAGCATTCTCTGGATTAGAACCTTCACAAGCATTTCTTTATATGGATGACTTAATAGTTATAGGTTGTTCCGAAAAACATATGCTTAAAAACTTAACAGATGTTTTTGAGAAATGTAGGAAATACAATCTAAAGTTGCATCCAGTAAAATGTTCTTTCTTTATGCATGAGGTGACTTTTCTCGGTCATAAATGCACAGATAAAGGAATACTTCCAGATGACAAGAAATATGATGTCATTATGAATTATCCTACGCCGCACAACGCGGACAGCGCTAGACGTTTCATAGCATTTTGTAATTATTATAGACGATTCATAAAAAATTTCGCCGAATATTCACGGCACATAACAAGATTATGTAAAAAGAATGTTCCTTTTGAATGGACAGATGAATGCCAAAACGCATTCCAATATTTAAAAACAAAACTTATGGAACCTACTTTGCTACAATATCCCGATTTCAGCAAAGAATTTTGTATAATTACTGATGCAAGTAAGCAAGCGTGTGGAGCGGTTTTAACTCAAAACCATAACGGACTCCAACTTCCTATTGCATACGCATCAAGAGCTTTCACAAAAGGAGAAAGTAGTAAGTGTACAACTGAGCAGGAATTAGCTGCAATTCACTGGGCAATATTACATTTTCGACCATATATATATGGAAAACACTTCACAATCAGAACAGATCACAGACCGTTAATATATTTATTTTCAATGATTAATCCAAGTTCTAAACTGACACGTATTAGAAGAGTAGAATTAGAAGAGTATGATTTCACGGTTGAATATTTAAAGGGAAAAGACAATTTTGTAGCTGATGCGTTCTCAAGAATAACCATTAAATATCTACAAAACATAACTGGAAATATAATGAAAGTCACTACAAGATATCAAAATAGACAGAAAATCCGCGCGGATAACCAAGAAATAGAATTGCCAAGGCAATCTATAGAAGAAGCTTCTAAGCCCAACGTATATGTAGTCATAAACAATGACGAAGTACGTAAAGTAGTGACCTTGCATGTAAAAGATACGCTATGTTTATTTAAGCATGGTAGAAAAATTACTGCAAGATATGATGTTAGCGATTTATATACCAATGGAATCCTAGACTTAGGTCAATTTTTCCAAAGGCTTGAAACGCAAGCCGGTATAAACAAAATCAGCCAACTCAAAATGGCACCGTGGGAAAATATCTTTGAACATGTTTCAATAGATAATTTCAAAATTATGGGCAATAAAATATTGAAAACATTGAGAGTAGCGCTACTCAACCCGGTGACCCAAATAGAAACAATAAAAGAAAGAGAAGCTCTATTGTTTACGTTCCATGATGATCCAATATAAGGAGGTCACACAGGCATCTCAAAAACCTTGGCCAAGGTCAAAAGACATTATTATTGGAAAGGTATGACTCGAGATATTACTGAGTACATACGAAAATGTCAAAAATGCCAGAAAGCAAAAACAACGAAGCACATTAAGACACCATTAACAATCACAGAGACACCATTACATGCATTCGATAGAGTGATAGTGGACACTATTGGTCCACTACCAAAATCAGAAAATGGCAATGAATATGCAGTTACTCTAATATGTGATCTAACTAAATATTATGTTGCCATACCAGTTCCAAATAAAAACGGGAACACTGTCGCTAAAGCAATTTTTGAATCATTTATTCTGAAGTACGGTCCAATGAAGACGTTCATTACGGACATGGGAACAGAATATAAAAATTCAATTATAAATGATTTGTGCAAGTACCTAAAAATTGAAAATATAACATCTACTGCACACCACCACCAGACAGTTGGAACAATAGAACGTAGTCATAGAACTTTCAATGAATACATACGATCATACATATATATCGGTTGATAAAACTGATTGGGACGTATGGCTTCAATACTTCGTTTTCTGTTTCAACACGACCCCCTCAATGGCACATAATTATTGTCCATATGAGTTAGTATTTGGTAAAACAAATAATTTACCAAAACATTTTAATAGTATAGATAACATAGAAAAAATATATAATATAGATGACTATGCTAAGGAAAGTAAATATAGATTAAAAGTAGCATATAAAAGAGCTAGAATAATGATAGAAGAAAGTAAGAAGAATAATAAGATATTGTACGATCAAAAAAATAAACGACATAGATATATTAGTAGGTGATAAAGTCTTATTAAAAAATGAAATAGGTCATAAGTTAGATTATAAATATACTGGTCCGTATAAAGTAACGGAAATAGGAGATAGAAATAACGTTGTAATAACTAATAATAAAAACAAAAAACAAACAGTTCATAAGGATAGATTAAAAATTTTTATTTCATAGTTGTATTTAGCATGGCATTAATAAATGCATTAGTAAATGTTTTAATAAATAAATAAAAAAAAAAAAAAAATATTATTTGTAATTTCATTCTCTTTGAATTCAAAAAAAAGAAAGATTAAAAAAAAAAAAAAGTAAAAAAATAAAAAATAATAAAAAATATTCTTTAATACAACATAGTAACTAAAGAGATAAAAATAAAAATAATACTTATATATATATATTTTCATATTAAATAACTCCATAATATTACGTTATTTCTTTAAGAAGGGAGGTGTAGTATGTTGTATGCCAAATGAGCATATGCCCACAGTATTGTAGAGTATACAATATTACAAGTGGTCATACATATGCCCAACTTAAAGTAAGAGTATCATACTCATAACATAGTGACACTTAGTTGCTATGTTTATACAAACATATGTATGTGCGCTGAAATACGATCGTCCACTTATGCGGACTGGCCGCAACGTGGGATCGCTAGCATAAACACTTTTCCAGTATGTGCCGTATGCATGTACTTATACATAAACACATAACTACATACATACTGCAACTCTCTCTCTCTGCCGAAGTTCTTAGCGGCATAAGCATAATACATATATATATGTTATACATAATATACATAACCGTCTCTCTGCTGACCAACTGTCGGCAGCGCAGCGACGAGACTTAGACTTACTTAGAACTTAAGTAAAAATGTAAAGAACAGATACAATTGAACGTTGGGCGCGGCACCTTTGCTACTCCTTAAGAATAAAAAGATTACTTCAAAAAATAAATGAAAATCTTTTAATACATGGCGACCGTGACAAGTGTCACGAACATGTTCACACTGCCGAAGAAACCAAACGGCTGCCCAAACGACTGCCCTGGACCGTTATACAGCATGCACATGCTTGGGACCAGCCCCGCCTAAGAAGATAAACCACGGACATCAGCAGTGAAAGGCAGGCCGCCTTTTACGCCTTCAAGGGAGCATCAGCGAGCCAACCGGCGACGACCAGCTGATGCAAAGGAAGCAGTGAAGCAGATTAATAATATAAGTTATTATTAATATATATAGTAACATATCCATAACGCCATACGCCCACACACGCATTATGTTTATGTTAAGCACTGGACTTATCATTAGGATAAACAAATGATAAGCACCCCAACACTACAAAACAACTGAATCATAAGCTGCCCACCCAAAAGAATAAACAATTCGGTTCCTATAACCAAATTGAATAATAGATACAAAAGTAAACAAATTCGGTTCCCACACTCCAAACAAATTCGGCTCCCACACTCCAATAGTATAAACAAGTGACCAGCCCAGATGTAAGATGATACATATCACCAGCTGCAGCCCTTTATGCAGAAGTAAGCAAATTCGGCTCCCACACTCCAATAGTATGCAGCTGCAGTCAACCCTTTCCGAGAACAAAGGCCACGATCAACCGAAGTGCAACCGAAGAAGAAAGCTGCAGCCGGAGATCGAAGCTGGAGACCAAAGCTCAAAAGCTTCCCAAGCGAGGTCTATTGAAAGATAGATCAAGATAGAAGCGGCAGTTCCGTTTGAGACTTTCAACATTAAGGTCGGGGATAACTCAGTAATCACCTTGTAATAATTATAAGTTCAGATTAAATAAAATATCTTTTTAAAAATCTAAACTGTTACATCGGATATTTAATTGGCGCAGTCGGTAGGATTCTGAAGTATCTAACGCGAAAAATATTCAGGTAGTAATTCGCTAAGGATAATCTATACGACTAGATTATCCGGAATTATTGTAATCCCGGGATAGTGTTAGCAAACAGAATCCGCATAAGAATCTATGTGCGTCGTGCACAAGTGTTACAATAACAAACTCCAAGACCAACTATTCAAAGACAAAGTGAATTCAACCAAAGAATAAGTGAACGCTACAATCAACACTCAGCACTGACATCATAACAAATATTAAAAGTGAAATCTGACCCAAAAGAATAACTAAGAAGTACGAAATGGCCCTACCACCGCCAAGCCTGAGTGAAATCCATTTGAACCAAGCACTGTTGTCGATACGACAGATGCCGGCATATGATGGATCGGTAGAGAAACTAAGTTCCTTCATAAAGAGGATAGAATATATCCAGGAGTTGTATCCGACCGGAGAGGCTCGACAACAACGTATACTATTCGGAGCAATAGAAGTTCAACTAACGGGAGACGCGCAGAGAACGTCGCAAATGGTGCAGCCCAACACATGGATTGAATTAAGGACAGCGTTAATCAATGAATACAAAAACCATACACCGTATGAGGAATTAATGAGAAGACTCTACAACACCAACTATAATGGGAGCTTACGTAAGTTTGTGGAAGAGTTGGAGACTAAATCACTAGTTATAAGTAATAAATTAATGTTAGATTCAGATCCAGCTAATAGATTAGTCTACACCAATGCACTACAGAATACAGTTAAGGAGGTAATCTCTAAAAAATTAGCAGATAGATTATTCATGACACTAGCGAGAAAGGACATTTCGACCATACTAAATTTAAAGAAAGCAGCTCAAGAAGAAGGGCTATTCGAAAACAAAATAGAAGAAAGGAACGTAGATGGGCGAAAACAACAGCCATCAAATCGCAAAAATGCCGGAAATTATTATTACCCAAATTATGCGAACAATAGTAGCCAACAACAATCTCAGAATTTGCATTATCAAGCAAATTCAGTCAGAAATAACAATAGCACCCAAGAACTTCGTCGGGAATTTGGAAATTCATTGCGACAAGGGCAAGCCCAAAATCCTATGAATTACCAAGCCCAGAATATCCAAGCTAGTGGCTGTAGGCCAAATCAACCAACTAAGAGAGCTAGAGAAAGTCAAAGCGGCCAGATGAAAATGGATGTAAATTTTCATCAGATAGCCTCGGAAGAAACCGAGGGGGATCCCATATAGAAATCACTTTAAAAAATAAAACATACAAATGTATCGCGGACTCGGGATCGTCAATAAATATAATGAAAAAAAATTATACAGATTCTAAAGTCGATAGCGACAACCTCACTGTCCATACTATCAATGGACCCGTCCGTCTGACCAAAAGCATTATACGTAATGCAACCAAAACCTGTCCGACTAAACAAAAGTTCTATATTCATAAATTTTCTGATAATTATGATATACTATTAGGAAGAGAGTATTTGATGGCCAGCAATGCCATCATCGATTACCGAAACAAAACGGTAACGTTAGGAGATAAGTCATACCCAATCATCCACAGTGGAGAATCAATTGCAAACGGCAAGACCGCACCCAAAGGTGATAAACCATCTTCAAAGGAAGATATAATTACACCCAAGTGCCTTGACCCATCTCCTGAAGGAGAGCAATACTTCGCTTCCGCGTTGGAAAATGAGTTAAGGGAATGTAACCAACTAAGGTTGGAACATTTAAATGACGAAGAGAAGGAAAAACTAAAGAAAGTTCTTTACGAATTTAAAGACGTGCAGTACAGAGAAGGTGACAATTTGACTTTCACTAGTACAATCAAGCACGAAATTAAAACCCATCACGAAGATCCTGTGTATCGTCGACCATATAAGTATGCTCAAATACACGATCAAGAAGTGAACCAACAAATCAAAGATATGATTAAACAGGGAATCATTCGTAAATCGAATTCACCCTACTGTGCACCCATTTCCATGATACCAAAGAAATTAGACGCTTCAGGAAAGCAAAAATATAGAATGGTAGTAGACTATAGAAGCCTAAATGAGGTGACTATTAAGGATAAATTTCCTACACCCAGAATGGATGAAATATTAGACAAACTAGGTAGATGTCAATATTTCACGACGATCGATTTAGCCAAAGGATTCCATCAGATTCCAATGGAACCTAGCTCAATCCCCAAAACAGCTTTCTCAACCAAGCAGGGTCATTACGAGTTCACTCGTATGCCTTTTGGGCTAACCACTGCCCCGCTACCTTCCAAAGATGTATGAATAATCTTATGGAAGATTTAATTTTCAAAGATTGCCTTGTGTACCTAGACGACATTATTATTTATTCCACGTCATTGGAAGAACATCTGTTGTCTCTTAGGAAGGTCTTTGGAAAGTTGAGAGATGCAAATCTCAAACTTCAAATGGATAAGTGTGAATTCCTGAAGAAAGAAACGGAATTCCTAGGCCATGTAGTAACGACTAATGGCATAGTACCAAATCCAAACAAGATTTCAGCAATAGTTAGGTTCCCAATACCAGAAACAACCAAGCAAATCAAATCATTCTTAGGACTATGTGGTTTCTATAGGAAATTCATTCCTAACTTCGCCAACATAGCTTAAGAAACGAGCTGTCATAGACCCAACAGAGGAAAAATACGTTGAGGCCTTCGAAAAGCTGAAAGTGCTTATCACCTCAGACCCCATCCTCGCATTCCCTGATTTCGACAAAAAGTTCACGGTAACAACCGACGCAAGCAATATTGCATTGGGAGCGGTTTTGTCGCAAGACCATAAACCAATTTGCTACGCAAGTAGAACCCTAAACGAACACGAAATCAATTATTCAGCCATAGAAAAGGAACTACTGGCTATAGTCTGGGCAACTAAATATTTTAGATCGTACCTATTCGGTAGAACATTCGAGATACTTAGTGACCATAAACCTTTAGTATGGTTGAACAACTTAAAAGAACCAAACATGAAGTTGCAAAGGTGGAAAATAAAGCTGAACGAATTCGACTTCAAAATAAAGTACCTGCCAGGTAAAGAAAACCATGTAGCAGACGCGCTATCAAGGGTAAAACTCAATGAGAACTTTCTTGGGGAGGTATCCGATAGTGCAGGTGCAACCATACATAGTGCGCAAGAAGATAATCAAAACAATATCCCCATTACCGAAAGACCTATTAACTATTACAACAGACAAATTGAGTTAATAAAAGGAGAGGAGAACAAAGAGGACATAACACACTACTTTCATAAGCTAATCATTAAAGTAACATACAAAGAAATGACAAACACACTAGCTAAAGAGCTAATTAAGAAATATGTATGCACGAAAAAGAGTGCTTTATATTTCCATAATGAGGCAGATTTTCCTTTATTCCAGCAAGCATATTTGGAAATATTTAATTCAAGAAATATAACGAAGGTAATTAAATCAAGTAAAAAACTAATTGATATTCAAAATTACGCCGAGTTCAAAGAGCTAATAGTAAGAAATCATAAAGAATTATTGCATCCTGGAATTGAGAAAACAGTCAATTGGTTTAAAGGAAAATACTACTATCCAGATCATCAGAAATTAATTCAAAATATAATTAACGAATGCCCTACTTGTAATATTGCCAAGACGGAACATCGTGACACTAAGTTAGTATTTGAATTAACCCCAGAAATACAAAACGTTAGAGAAAGATATGTTATGGATTTCTATATGATAGGCAACCAGCAGTTCCTATCATGCATAGACATCTACTCGAAATTTGCCACTCTAATAGAAGTAAGTAGTCGCGACTGGCTTGAAACAAAAAGAGCAATGATAAAAGTCTTTAACGAAATGGGCAAGCCCCAAGAAATAAAAGCCGATAAAGATTCAGCTTTCATGTGTGCAGCATTGCAAGCATGGCTAATCTCGGAAGATGTGAAAATACAGATCACATCTAGCAAAAATGGGATATCAGACGTAGAAAGATTCCATAAAACAGTTAATGAAAAATTAAGAATAATAACCAGCGAAAACAACCCTGAAACGAAATATACTAAATTCGAAATAATCTTATACACATATAATCATAAAACAAAACATAACACTACAAACAGGACACCTGCCGAAATAATTCATTTATGCAGGAACACCTGAATATAATACACAATTAAATAAAGAGAAACAAATTAATCAATTAAATCAAAAACGTAATAATTACGAAATAGACACGAGATTTAGGCAATCCCCATTAGTAAAATCTAAAATAACGAATCCATTCAAAAAGACTGGAGAAATAATTAAGCTTGATGAAAAGCATTACGAGGAGAAAAATAGAGGGAGAAAAATTATACATTATAAATCAAAATTTAAAAAGAAAAAGAAAATTAATAAAAGTAAATATAATATTTACAGAGAATCTGAGGATAGTAACGGGAACGTTGAACCGGAACCTGATTAGATCAATGATCATCATCATGTTTGCGATTCTGTTAACAAAAGGGCAAAACATCGAAATAAACCCAGTAAAATCCCCTTATGGATATCTTATATTCAATACCGGAACCATAAACATACCAATTAATTACGAATATCACTATCTTACAATATCTTACAATAAATATAACAAAAACTGAAGAGACGTATGCAAGCCTTTTGGAAAAGACAAACGATTTCAAGGAAATAATTCAGATACAGTATTTGGTAGACAAGCTCAATAGGGAAATAAACGGGCTTAAAATAGCCAAACGCAGTAAGAGAGGACTTATAAACATTGTCGGTACAGCATACAAATACTTATTTGGAACATTAGACCAGGAAGATAGGAAAGAATTAGAGAACAAAATAGATAACCTATCTAAAAATAGTATCCAAAATAATGAGTTAAACCTAGTTATAGAAACAATAAACAAGGGACTTGAGGCCATAAACAAATTAAACGAAGAAAAAAATAAAAATCAACAATTAGAAATTTTGATATTTAACCTCCAACACTTTACAGAATACATTGAGGATATAGAATTAGGTATGCAGCTATCTAGGCTTGGTATATTCAATCCAAAATTACTAAAACAAGACAAATTGAAAAATGTAAATTCTGAGAAAATGCTACATATTAAAACGTCAACATGGCTAAAAATAGATTCTAATGAGATATTAATAATTTCCAACATTCCAAACGAAAGCATTAACATCCCAGTATACAAAATCGTTCCCTATCCAGATGAGCAAAATAATATTTTAACCGAATTAAAACTTGAAGAATATTATGTATATGAAAATAATGTATTCAATAAAGACTCTAGGCAACTAATAAAAGACGAATGCATAAATGGCATTATACAACAAAAACCCACTAAATGCCCTTATACAAAAACATATAAGAACGTTCAAGTAAACTACATAGAACCGAATATTTTAGTAACATGGAACCTTCCAACTACCAAACTAAACCAAAATTGTTTAGATAAAGAAATCATGTTAGAAGGAAATAATATCATTAAAATTTACAATTTTTCAATCCAATTAAATGAATTTATAGTAACCAATACAATGCTTGATTTTTCACAGAATATCTATATAAGTAATAACATAACTAGAATTAAACCATTGTCTTACGTTCAGGCAAAAGAATTAATTATAGAATATGCAAAACTTAATAACGTATTACAAATAATAATTATAATTGCATTTATAATAACAATAATAATTATAGTTGCGTATTTAACCGTTAAATTTAAGAAAATACCCAAAAATATAACTATTAAACATGTAAAACCAAAAGAAGTAGAAATATTAGACTATCCAGTTGTTACAACAGAAAGTCCATCCCTATACCCGAAGGTAAACGCCTGAGGACAGGCTAATGAGAAATGCCGGGGGAGTAACATATCCATAACGCCATACGCCCACACACGCATTATGTTTATGTTAAGCACTGGACTTATCATTAGGATAAACAAATGATAAGTACCCCAACACTACAAAACAACTGAATCATAAGCTGCCCACCCAAAAGAATAAACAATTCGGTTCCTATAACCAAATTGAATAATAGATACAAAAGTAAACAAATTCGGTTCCCACACTCCAAACAAATTCGGCTCCCACACTCCAATAGTATAAACAAGTGACCAGCCCAGATGTAAGATGATACATATCACCAGCTGCAGCCCTTTATGCAGAAGTAAGCAAATTCGGCTCCCACACTCCAATAGTATGCAGCTGCAGTCAACCCTTTCCGAGAACAAAGGCCACGATCAACCGAAGTGCAACCGAAGAAGAAAGCTGCAGCCGGAGATCGAAGCTGGAGACCAAAGCTCAAAAGCTTCCCAAGCGAGGTCTATTGAAAGATAGATCAAGATAGAAGCGGCAGTTCCGTTTGAGACTTTCAACATTAAGGTCGGGGATAACTCAATAATCACCTTGTAATAATTATAAGTTCAGATTAAATAAAATATCTTTTTAAAAATCTAAACTGTTACATCGGATATTTAATTATATATAAGAAAAAATTTTTTGTAAAATTGAGCGGAACTTTTTCTGCCCAATAGAAGTATAGCCCGTAAAGCTATACGAACCAATAGGTAGGAAAACTTGTTACATGCAAGGTAATGCGATAGACAAATTTGACGAAACAACAAATAATTATAAGAACACTTTAAAATTATATATGCCCAAAATGGCAATTGTAGATGTTAAGTCAGTGGACTCCACTGCTAATGTAATTAATAAAGTAGAGTCAAACAACAATGACCTAGAGTTAATACATACACTGTTAATTATAATTGTTGTTATAATGTGCGCAAATTGTTTTTATAAACTGTACAAACTACACAATAAATGCTTAAAAAATAAATATATGAGCCAGGCAAATGATCTGGATAAAATATAAATAAAAAAAAAAAGCGCAAACAACATAAGAAAAAACGAGAGGGAACGTTGTGAGCCGCGGCAAAGGCCGCGGCTCTACTTTATACCCGGTACTCAGTCAGGATATATGTACATACATACATATATGAGCCTACGATTTATGAAATTTATTATATGTTCTCAAAAGGAACGAAAATAATTTTTAAAAATAAAAAAATGATTTTTTTTGAATTTTTTTACATGTTTTCATTTTTGTTTACATATGCTTTTTACATCTGCTTCTAAATTTCTACATGACATGTATAACTAAATATTTGACACGTACAAGTGTTTGCGACAGAGAGAGAGGGAATGAGTCAGCGCTTGGCAGGCGTTGCGTAGCCACTGAAATTTAATTTGTTTCTTCTGGCCATAATATTGATCCGATCTGATCCAGATTCAACACTTTGATAGAAATGGGCATTCTTTATGACCCTGCGTTTTTAGTTTTCTCGTATCTTCAACATTGTGTACGCCACAGACTTTCGTCCTTTGTGTGGGCGGAAAGGGGCGGGGCGAAATTTTGAATTACATTTGGAGTAGTGTGATCACACAGGAGACTGGATACAAAACTTGGTTGCTCTAGCTTTAATAGTCTCTGAGATATATGCGCAAATGAAGACGGACAGACGGACAGACGGACGGACAGACAGACAGACATGGCTATATCGACTCGGCTATTGATGCTGATCAAGAATATATATACTTTATGGGGTCGGAAACGCTTCCTTCTGTGCGTTACACACAACCGTTATCCCCACAAATCTAATATACCCCTATACTCTTCGAGTACCGGGTATAATAAAACCTTTTACCTTGGATTTGGTTACCTCTTGACTTATTCCTTTTATGTCGATAATATAATTATCTTGTATGTCATGAAAGACATCAGAATTTTCTTTAACTATTGAAATGTCTGCACCTGTGTCTACTAAAAAGACAAGTTCTTTTCCCGTAGCCACATGTTTGAATGAAACAAACATATTCTGACTGAGATTAATAGTATGAACCTTTGCATTTTCTACTGTTGAGCACTTAAAGGGTTTTGTGAGTTTTCCGATGCATCGGCTACTCTGACATTGCTTGAATTGTTATTGTTGTGGCCTCGATTCGAGTTGCCACGGCCTCTTGAGTTTCCTCTATATTGGCCTCGTCCATTATTGGATTGGTTATTATTGTTGTTACCATTGTTGCGACTGTGAAAGTTACCACTGTGACTTCCACATCCGCGATTTCCGCCGCGTTGTGAGTGATTTTTGTAATAATGGACAGTGTTTGGCTGTCCGGTTGCTTCTGTGCAACTATTTACAAATTTTGATACGGCATCATTCATTGAATTGAAGGTACCAGCTTGCATGATAAGTTTTACCTTATCAATTGTGCAATTTTTGGTCATTGCTTTTACAGCATTTTGAGTCGAATAGCTTCTGGCTAACTGAAGAGGTAAGCCGTCTGCTATATATGCACCTTCTAAAGTTTTTGTCAACTGCTCAACCTCTTGTACGTACTGGTTAGCAGTTTTATTGCGTTGCTGTAGGTTCATCAGTTTAGCTGATAATAGTTCTACAGTTTCGCCTTTGACATTGCCTTTTAAGCTGGAAATGATTTCAGATATTGATGTCTCATTTCCGATCAGATTTCTGGCGACACCTTTTAGGTTTGTTTTTATTATTGAAACTGCTAATTGTTCGTGTTCGCCTTTAATCAATTCCAATATTTGTAAAGCATCAATGAAACTTGTTAAGTTTTCAGCTTTACCATCAAAATGTTGATGCTGGATGCTTGGATGCTGTGTTAATGAAGTCAATATTGGTTTGTGCCATTGTGATATTGCTCCTTACTTTGTTCTCTATTATTGCTGAACAAGTATCAGAATCTGTAGAACTATCCGGATCTGACAGCAAAATGGCTGGAATAGTAAGATTATTTAAATCTTGCTCCTCTATTTTTGGATTCGCAATTGCAAGCTCTTCTGACTCTGTTTGGTCAGTGTCAGCTTGTTCTGTTGATTCCGGTTCATCACCAGTTTCAACTGTTAGAGAAGTATTCAATATGGTCGGTACAAGGATATCTAAATTGAACTTTAGTTTGATTGATATTAAATTTGATCTCAATCTCACCAAAAATGTTGATACCTGGGACCAATGATCTTGATTTAATCTATCCCTCTGGCCATGTGTTAGTATACGTGCTTCATTAAAGCATTCTACTAATATTTGTACATGTCTCTTTATTGTTGTTTTCTGAATTGGTCTATTCTGTGTGAGTGACTTATAGGATTTGTCAAAGTTTATTTTAATATTATTAATTTCTTTATATAGTTCATTCCATTCCATTATTTTATGGATATAAACTGAACTCTATTAAATTTTTCTTTAATTGTTTTAAGCATGGTCATATTTTTACAAACATTTTAATTTTTCTTTTATTTGCTTTATTTCAGGGTTAACTTCTATTGAGATACAGACAACTAAGTACCTAATCCCACACGATTTTCATATCGTGGATTTACAATTCGCTATTCCTTGTGATGGCATATTAGGAATCGATTTTATTAAAAAATACAACTGTCGATTAGACTGCATGCCTTCAGAAGATTGGCTTGTAATCAGACCTAATAATTTAAAATTTCCAATTTATGTTCCTATAACATTCAGTTCTGGCAACAATTCAATACTTCTGCCAGCAAGATCCCAAGTTATTAGGAAAATCCAATTAAATTCAAATGAAGACAGTGTATTAATTCCAAATCAATAAATTAAGCATGGTATTTACATAGCAAATACCATAGCAACATCTAACAACGCTTTTATAAGACTACTCAATACGACTTATAAAGATCAAGTAGTCAGCACAGATAATTTAGCGTATGAATCACTTTCGAACTACGAAGTAGTCAACACTAATCAAGAAAATAGAGAAAAGTCTGTATTATCTCAACTTTCGACAAACTTTCCTCCACAATTCAAATCACAGCTTTCAAGCTTATGCACCAAATATAGTGATATATTCGGATTGGAAAATGAACCAATAAGCACGAATAATTTCTATAACCAAAAACTGAGATTAAAAGATGATGAACCAGTGTATATTAAAAATTACAGAAGCCCACACAGTCATGTGAACGAAATTCAAAAACAAGTCGGAAAATTGGTCACCGACGGGATTGTTGAACCCTCTGTATCTGAATATAATAGCCCATTATTACTTGTCCCTAAGAAACCATCTCCAGGTTCAGAACAAAAGAAATGGCGATTAGTGATTGACTATCGTCAAATTAATAAAAAATTACTGTCCGATAAATTTCCACTCCCAAGAATTGATGATATTTTAGATCAACTTGGACGAGCAAAATATTTTTCATGCCTTGACTTAATGTCAGGATTTCATCAAATTGAACTCGAAGAAAGTTCAAGAAATATAACATCATTTTCAACGAGCAATGGCTCGTATCGCTTCACGCGATTACCTTTTGGATTAAAAATAGCGCCTAATTCATTTCAGAGAATGATGACTATAGCATTCTCTGGATTAGAACCTTCACAAGCATTTCTTTATATGGATGACTTAATAGTTATAGGTTGTTCCGAAAAACATATGCTTAAAAACTTAACAGATGTTTTTGAGAAATGTAGGAAATACAATCTAAAGTTGCATCCAGTAAAATGTTCTTTCTTTATGCATGAGGTGACTTTTCTCGGTCATAAATGCACAGATAAAGGAATACTTCCAGATGACAAGAAATATGATGTCATTATGAATTATCCTACGCCGCACAACGCGGACAGCGCTAGACGTTTCATAGCATTTTGTAATTATTATAGACGATTCATAAAAAATTTCGCCGAATATTCACGGCACATAACAAGATTATGTAAAAAGAATGTTCCTTTTGAATGGACAGATGAATGCCAAAACGCATTCCAATATTTAAAAACAAAACTTATGGAACCTACTTTGCTACAATATCCCGATTTCAGCAAAGAATTTTGTATAATTACTGATGCAAGTAAGCAAGCGTGTGGAGCGGTTTTAACTCAAAACCATAACGGACTCCAACTTCCTATTGCATACGCATCAAGAGCTTTCACAAAAGGAGAAAGTAGTAAGTGTACAACTGAGCAGGAATTAGCTGCAATTCACTGGGCAATATTACATTTTCGACCATATATATATGGAAAACACTTCACAATCAGAACAGATCACAGACCGTTAATATATTTATTTTCAATGATTAATCCAAGTTCTAAACTGACACGTATTAGAAGAGTAGAATTAGAAGAGTATGATTTCACGGTTGAATATTTAAAGGGAAAAGACAATTTTGTAGCTGATGCGTTCTCAAGAATAACCATTAAATATCTACAAAACATAACTGGAAATATAATGAAAGTCACTACAAGATATCAAAATAGACAGAAAATCCGCGCGGATAACCAAGAAATAGAATTGCCAAGGCAATCTATAGAAGAAGCTTCTAAGCCCAACGTATATGTAGTCATAAACAATGACGAAGTACGTAAAGTAGTGACCTTGCATGTAAAAGATACGCTATGTTTATTTAAGCATGGTAGAAAAAAAATACTGCAAGATATGATGTTAGCGATTTATATACCAATGGAATCCTAGACTTAGGTCAATTTTTCCAAAGGCTTGAAACGCAAGCCGGTATAAACAAAATCAGCCAACTCAAAATGGCACCGTGGGAAAATATCTTTGAACATGTTTCAATAGATAATTTCAAAATTATGGGCAATAAAATATTGAAAACATTGAGAGTAGCGCTACTCAACCCGGTGACCCAAATAGAAACAATAAAAGAAAGAGAAGCTCTATTGTCTACGTTCCATGATGATCCAATACAAGGAGGTCACACAGGCATCTCAAAAACCTTGGCCAAGGTCAAAAGACATTATTATTGGAAAGGTATGACTCGAGATATTACTGAGTACATACGAAAATGTCAAAAATGCCAGAAAGCAAAAACAACGAAGCACATTAAGACACCATTAACAATCACAGAGACACCATTACATGCATTCGATAGAGTGATAGTAGACACTATTGGTCCACTACCAAAATCAGAAAATGGCAATGAATATGCAGTTACTCTAATATGTGATCTAACTAAATATTATGTTGCCATACCAGTTCCAAATAAAAACGGGAACACTGTCGCTAAAGCAATTTTTGAATCATTTATTCTGAAGTACGGTCCAATGAAGACGTTCATTACGGACATGGGAACAGAATATAAAAATTCAATTATAAATGATTTGTGCAAGTACCTAAAAATTGAAAATATAACATCTACTGCACACCACCACCAGACAGTTGGAACAATAGAACGTAGTCATAGAACTTTCAATGAATACATACGATCATACATATATATCGGTTGATAAAACTGATTGGGACGTATGGCTTCAATACTTCGTTTTCTGTTTCAACACGACCCCCTCAATGGCACATAATTATTGTCCATATGAGTTAGTATTTGGTAAAACAAATAATTTACAAAAACATTTTAATAGTATAGATAACATAGAAAAAATATATAATATAGATGACTATGCTAAGGAAAGTAAATATAGATTAGAAGTAGCATATAAAAGAGCTAGAATAATAATAGAAGAAAGTAAGAAGAATAATAAGATATTGTACGATCAAAAAAATAAACGACATAGATATATTAGTAGGTGATAAAGTCTTATTAAAAAATGAAACAGGTCATAAGTTAGATTATAAATATACTGGTCCGTATAAAGTAACGGAAATAGGAGATAGAAATAACGTTGTAATAACTAATAATAAAAACAAAAAACAAACAGTTCATAAGGATAGATTAAAAATTTTTATTTCATAGTTGTATTTAGCATGGCCATGCATTAATAAATGCATTAGTAAATGTTTTAATAAATAAATAAAAAAAAAAAAAAAAAAAAATGTTATTTCTTTAAGAAGGGAGGTGTAGTATGTTGTATGCCAAATGAGCATATGCCCACAGTATTGTAGAGTATACAATATTACAAGTGGTCATATGCCCAACTTAAAGTAAGAGTATCATACTCATAACATAGTGACACTTTGTTGCTATGTTTATATAAGCATATGTGCGCAGAAATACGATCGTCCACTTATGCGGACTGGCCGCAACGTGGGATCGCTAGCGTAAACACTTTTCCAGTATGGGCCGTATGCATGTACTTATACATAAACACATAACTACATACATACTGCAACTCTCTCTCTCTGCTGAAGTTCTTAGCGGCATAAGCATAATACATATATATATGTTATACATAATATACATAACCGTCTCTCTGCTGACCAACTGTCGGCAGCGCAGCGACGAGACTTAGACTTACTTAGAACTTAAGTAAAAATGTAAAGAACAGATACAATTGAACGTTAGGTGCGGCACCTTTGCTGCTCCTTAAGAATAAAAAGATTACTTCAAAAAATAAATGAAAATCTTTTAATACACAACAGTGACGATAGTGTAGGCGAAGAACAAGTTGGTTGGTGTCCAGAAGATCAGGTAGGCAACACAATGGACCCTTCACAAATTCAAGCTCTCATTGACAATGCCGTTAGATCAGCACTGTCACAACAACAGTCCCAAATAAATTCAATAACTCAAGAAATACAAAGGTTGCAAGTGAAAACGCCAACGGTCGTCTCTTACAAAAAAATAACTGTTGTTCCTGGGGTAAAATGTGACATAAAACTCGACATAATAAAATCCGTACCAGACTTCTCTGGTGCACAAGACCAATATGTTGCTTGGAGCAGTAGCTACCAAGCAGTAGCCATTCTTAGAAACAAGGTCACAGGGCCTGCTGGAGCCTTACTTATCTCCTACAACACGGTGCTAAATTTCGACGCCATCCTGGCTAGATTAGATGGCACCTATGCCGACCGAACATCCTTGCGCCTACTGAGGCAAAACTTAGACATGGTCAGACAAGGTGAAATGACACTTATGCAGTACTATGATGAGGTCGAAAAGAGACTAACTCTGGTAACTAATAAGATTGTTATGTCACACGAACAAGAAGGCGCTGATTTGCTTAACGCTGAAGTTAGAGCCGATGCCTTACACACTTTCATATCAGGCTTGAGGAAACAACTCAGAGCTGTCGTATTCCCAGCGCAACCCAAAGACCTGCCCTCTGCGCTAGCTCTCGCCGTAGAAACAGAAGCCAGCATAGAGAGGAGCATGTTTGCAAACTCCTATGCTAAAGTTGTTGAGGAACGATCCCAAACAGCTGAAAACAGCAAACACAGATCATATGGTAAACCGAATAAAAACTACAAGGAAGACCACGGTCAAGATCGAAATCGAAATTGCTCCAAAGGAGCAACCCAATAAAGAAAGCCAAGAGCAAGCTCCACAACCGATGGAGATAGATTCTTCTTCCAAATTCAGGCAGCGTACTGAATATAATCAGAACCAACCAAATGAGTCAAACGCTCCTAAGAGGAGGAACTCCTCAGAGCGACAAACAGGTCCGAGACGGCAACGTCTTAATAACATTGTTCAAGCGGATTCCGAGGAACAAAAAATAGCATACGAAAAAGCCGCAAAGGCTGCTGTCGAAGCTATTGACAGCGAGGAAGAGTACGATCAAGCCGACTTTGTCCATTTTTTAGGGAACACTCCCGGTTACCGTTCATTGAACGACGGTTGGCTGGGAGAACATTAAAAATGCTAATCGATACTGGCGCGGCAAAAAACTATGTTAAGCCCGTAAAGGAGCTGAAAACCATATTGCCGGTCGCCAAACCCTTCTCAGTGAATTCAATCCACGGGTCCACTGAAATAAAGGAGAAATGCCTGATAAACATTTTTAATCACACTTCCCCTTTTTTTCTATTAGACACACTTAGTTCGTTCGATGCCATTATTGGATTCGACTTGTTAACACAAGCCGGGGTACAGTTGAACCTTACAAAAAGTCTACTAGAGTATCAGGGCATTTCTGAAGAAATTCAATACCAGAAATGCACTTATGTAAATTTCACCGATGTAAACGACATCGTAGTTCCTATCTCCGTCAAAAAGGAGTTCAGGAACATGATACTTAAGAGGAAAAAGGCCTTTTCAACAACAGAAGAAGCACTCCCTTTCAACACCTCTGTCACCGCCACAATCCGCACGGTTGACAATGAGCCAATATATGCCAGAAGCTACCCAAGCTACAAGTGGGTGTTTCTGACTTCATAAACAATGAAGTCAAGCAACTACTAAAAGACGGCATCATCAGACCATCAAGGTCACCCTACAACAGCCCAACGTGGGTTGTTGACAAAAAAGGCACAGACGCCTATGGCAACACAAACAAAAGATTAGTCATCGACTTCAGGAAACTGAACGAGAAGACTATAATTAATCGTTACCCAATGCCCAGCATTCCCATGATTCTAGCGAACCTGGGAAACGCCAAATACTTCACTACCCTCGATCTAAAGTCAGGGTATCACCAAATATACCTTGCGGAACATGACCGCGAAAATACCTCATTCTCTGTTTGCGGTGGCAAATACGAATTCTGCCGACTGCCATTTGGTCTTAAGAATTCTGGCAGCATCTTCTAAAGGGCAATCGATGATGTTCTAAGGGAACATGTTGGGAAAATTTGTTACGTAGACGATGTCATAGTTTTCTCAAAAAACGAAGTAGACCATGTTAGGCACATTGACACGGTACTCAAGTGCCTGATTGAAGCCAATATGAGGGTAAGCCAAGAGAAAACTAACTTTTTTAAAGAAAGCGTAGAGTATCTTGGTTTCATCGTAAGCAAAGACGGCACCAGATCCGACCCAAAGAAGGTCAAGGCCATTCAAGAGTACCCCGAACCCAAAAGCGTCTACAGTGTCAGATCCTTCCTGGGTCTGGCAAGCTATTACAGAGTCTTCATAAAAGACTTTGCATCCATAGCTCGTCCAATAAGCGACATTCTAAAAGGAGAAAATGGTTCAGTGAGTAAGCATAGGTCAAAGAAAATAGCAGTCGAGTTCAATGAAACCCAGCGCAACGCGTTTCAACGCCTGCGCAACATCTTGGCGTCAGAAGACGTAATTTTGATGTACCCAGACTTTAAAAAAGCCTTTGACCTAACCACTGATGCCTCAGCAAACGGAATTGGTGCAGTCCTATCCCAAGAAGGCAGACCAATTACCATGATTTCTCGTACCCTAAAAAGTGCAGAACTGAACTATGCAACCAACGAAAGGGAGTTGCTAGCTATCGTGTGGGCTTTAGGTAAATTGCAAAACTACCTATATGGCTCCAGAGAAATTAACATTTTCACTGACCACCAGCCTCTCACTTTCGCAGTAGCAGACAAAAATACCAATGCAAAAATAAAAAGGTGGAAAGCCTACATCGACCAATACAACGCCAAGGTTTGCTATAAGCCTGGCAAAGAAAATTTTGTAGCAGATGCATTGTCCAGGCAAAATCTCAATGCCCTACAAAATGAACTTTCACTGACCTACACGGTCGAGGCCACGGACAAACCGTTAAATTGCTTCAGAAACCAGATCGTTCTGGAAGAAGCACGTTTCCCATTGAAACGCATCATGTTTTTGTTCCGCAACAAAACTCGCCACCTGATCAACTTTACCGCTAAGAGCAGCATTTTAGAAATTCTCAAAGAAGTTGTAAATACGGAGGTCGTGAACGCTATCCACTGTAACTTCCCCACATTAGCAAGTTTCCAACACGAATTAATTGCTTATTTTCCTTCTACAAAATTTCGGTTTTGTAAAAATCTCGTACAAGACATAAAGGATAAAAGCGATCAGTTGGAAATAATAAATAGCGAGCACAACAGGGCGCACAGAGCGGCCCAAGAAAATGTCAAACAAATCTTGCACGACTACTACTTTCCGAACATGAGCAGTTTAGCCAAAGAAGTAGTCTCAAATTGCAAGGTTTGCACGCAAGCAAAATATGACAGACATCCCAAGAAACAACAGCTTGGCGAAACGCCGATTCCTCAATACACGGGCGAAATGTTGCACATAGACATATTCTCAACCGACAAAAAGCAATTTTTGACTTGCGTCGACAAGTTTTCCAAATTCGCCTTGGTACAACCAATAATATCAAGAACAATTGTCGACATTAAAGGTCCCCTGTTGCAAATTGTGAATATGTTTCCTTCCTGAACCTTCATTCAACTCAGAGACCATAACATCCATGTTGAAAAACCAATACAACAAATCGCTACATTCGGTCATTTGCGAAAAACCAGTTGAAATTCTTCATGAGGGACCCGAAAAGCGCAGTTCAGGTATTTCTTCCAAACTGGCAAAAGCCCAACAAAACACCATAGAAAGGTGTAACGCAAACAGGCAAAACCGCGTATTTGAGGTAGGAGAGGAAGTATTCCTCAAAAACAATAAAAGGTTAGGAAACAAGCTAACCCCTCTCTGCACCAGACAGGAAATACAAGCAGACCTAGGAACGTCTGTCTTAATTAAGGGGAGGGTGGTCCACAAGGACAACCTAAAATAGTTTTACCTTATATTTAGTTAGGAAATAAGTCCCCAAGACAAAGCACCACAATTTCACCACTCAATCCAAATTACAGGTTCACCTTCGTAGCGCTTATGTAGCATACAACGTACAGGGGTTAGGAGCAGGTGAAAATCCAATCGATGGAAGGACGTACGCGCTGGCTTCGGCTTTTGTCTCTGGTCGGCTGGGTGTGGGCATTGAGGACAGGGTACCACCGATTTGGTTGCTCCTGCGTAGAGTTGCAGGGAGAAGTGTTTAAAAATTATAGATATCGCGTACAAGGAGGAAATGGAGAACGGGAGAGGGGATGCAGGAGGTCATAGGGATAGGTCAGCAGCTATAGGGGAAAGGGGATACTGTCAATAGTCAGGTCTCTGTTGGTTGTGTGATCGCCAAGTACGAACACGCCCACCCTACCATGATCCTTAAGGGCCAATAAAATCTATATTAAGGATCCCTCCAACAAAGCTGTCGGTAGATTACAGTGCTACAAGACGATGCTGCATGGTTTCTATTAAAGATATTTAGCCTTGATTCATGGTAATGCTAATTTTATTTACAAACTCCAAGATAATTTATTTACGGTAAGACCCAACCTAATTCTAACTGCACCTAGCATTAAGTAACCAGAATATTATATCGATAAAGAGTATATAGTCTTATAAGTTATAAAAGGGGGAAGGTAGAGGTGAAATCAATCCATAATAATCGTATATAAAGGGGCATGATGATGATAATATTAGATAATGGTAATAATGTAGTGTAATAGTGATAAGGTAATATAATAGGGTATATGTGTAGAAGTTATTTCAATGATTTGCGATTTCAAAAGATATTCAAAATTAAACTAGCGTAAGTTTTGTTTTAGCGCCGGCCAATGCAAAGCCAAGAAAATCGAAAAAAAAAGCTTTCAATGTATATGATCATTTCGGGATTATCGCAAGTTCAGAGAGAAAAGTTACCACAAATTCATGTTTATCAAATACCAAATGGGTATTATAATCACTCACGATACTGATATCCATTAAGACTCCCACGCAGAAAGATCTTTCGTTGTGTAGATGGCTGGATGATGAGGTGATTAGATGCTGAGATGATGAATGAGGGGTAACCACACTCTCGACTGCAATGGTAATATCATATTAATTCTATATAAACAAACAAAAATCCGATATGCGATTTTGACCATGTACCGGCGCTCCCATGTTTTTTCTTTCTATCCGGTTATCCCAAGCATACATGACTTATACATGTTTTAGCCGTAACAATACGGTAAGGTTATCTTATAAACGGATGAAACCAATCGTAACTATGAACTAATTCTGCTGCCTGTTCGATGTCTCCAGACTGGGTTGCGTGTTCATGCGTGGGTTCTCCAGAGCACCGTTTATCCAAACAGCTGATGAAGTAAGGGGGTCAATGACCGCGGTACACCCACGGTCAAGAGGTTAGGCCAGCTGGAACTCTCTTGCTGTGGCCATATAGGTGAGCCTACATCTTGCCTTAGCCCATCAACATCAGCTGCCGCTGTCTTGGTTGGTGGATCCCTGCTAGCTCACTGCGTTTTGAACTCCGACCTCGAGATCACTCGGCTCGCACCCGAATATAAAACCAAAGGGCTTCTAGACGATTCGCGGTGAGGGTATGAACCGCTACCGGAAGATGTGGGCTTAGTGTCTGGTCCACTTGGTCCACTGCGGTAACCTCGGTGTAGTACGAGTGGTACGAGTGGTGCTAATCCCCTAGTGGGAATTGCACCACGACAAGCAATGACATGGGTTGAAGTTGGATCTCTTTCTCCAGCTTCCAGTCGAAGCACCCCGCCACAGAGGTGCTGCCGTGGGCTTGTTGGTTATGTGCGCCTCGCGGTATGCGGAAAATGGGGGATCTTCAGTTAACAAATCACTAATATGTATATAAAGCAATCACTTGGCGTGATGTCGGGCGGTACACCGGTTAAGGGCTGTATAATTTGTCGAACCACAAAATCTAACACGACTGTACACCTTGACGGCCACGAGGAGAAAAAGCAAGACTCTCAGCATCGCCAAGGGAAGTAGACCACGTTTTTCCTTTCCCTTTTCGAACCCTTCCGTTGCCTGATTCTTTAGGTAAAGCAAGTAGTAATAATTTCCAGGGCAATACAGAATGCAAACCATGGGACGGCGTTGCCACCTTTTTCAAAACAGGTGTTCGGTCCGAAAGCTCTATGAAAGCTCCTATGATCGTAAAGCAGTATTTTTTCGAACTTTTTCCCCACGAGCATCCGAAAAAAAAAACCCGTTGACTTTCAAAATGCACGACAGGCGTCGAACATTACACTTATCATCCTTGCAATAGCAAATGGTCGGATCACCGATTTCTCGCATGCCAACTACATCCCAGTAATAGACGGTGAAGTATTGGTGTTCGAACACCGTGACTATTTAAGGCACACTAGTAACCTTTCTGAATTCGTCAACATAATAGAAGAGACAGAAAAATTGTCCGATTTATTCCCACAATCACATATGCGCAAGCTGCTTGATATTGATTCCGACCACTTAAAACCACTGCTGTTCGTCCTTAAGATACACCATAGAATGGCGAGGAGTTTAGATTTCCTAGGCACAGCCCTAAAGGTAGTGGCAGGTACCCCAGATGCCTCTGATTTCTTAAAAATCAGGGTAACAGAAGCACAGTTAATCGAATCAAATTCCAGACAAATAGCCATAAATTCTGAGACACAGAACAGATAAACAAACTAACTGATACCATAAACCAAATAATAAAAGCTCAACAAAATAAATTAACCGACACTCCACACTTGTATGAGACGCTCTTGGCTAGAAACAGAATGCTAACCATCGAAATTCAAAATTTAATCCTCACAATCTGGTATAGTAAATCCTACAATATTAAATCACGCAGATTTGAATTCACTTGTCAAGCAGGACACTCCAATAGTTAGTTAATAGAAGCCTCAAAGATTAGGGTCCTTCAGTCCGATGATATAATTCACATACTAATAGCCTTCCCAAGGGTCGAAGCCAGATGCAAGAAAATCACCATCTATCCCGTGTCTCACAATCACACTATACTACGTCTCGACGAGAACTCACTGGCCGAATGCGAAAAGGACACCTTTGCGGTCACTGAGTGCATTCAGACCGCACACAACAGCTTTTGCGAACGATCTCGACGCGAGTCCTGTGCGACATTACTCTACTCGGGAAGGATGGCCCAATGTCACACTCAACCCAGTCACCTAAAGGAAATAATGCCCGTCGATCATGGCGTTATCATCATCAACGAGGCGACTGCCCGCATACGCACAGATGATATAGCCCAGAAGTAATCGCTAAAGGAACCCACTTAGTAACGTTTGAACGAGTAGCTATTGTCAACGGAACCGAATTTGTAAACGAGCAAAAAGCAATGAATAAAATTCCTAGCATCGTAAGGTCTCCACTTCTAAGGGTCATCGGTCATGACTCGACTCTGAGTATCCCATTATTACACCGAATGAGCAACGAAAACTTACGCTCTGTCTTTATTGAACTATATTACTGTACCACAAGGACAGTAATCAACAAAGGGGACGAAGTCAAGTCTCCCGCCATAATCATCATAACATAACACATCTAAGGATCCTACCCGGATCAACGTCCTTAAGGAAAGCCACCGGACTTGGATCACACCATCAGGAGCCACGTGGGCACACCACGGCCACTGGATTACATAACCAAATAACTTGCACATGCATTCTCACGTACTTTGCGTGTTTGCAAGTGTGTATGAGCGCACAACTGAAATTTTCGGTCTCCCAACTTTGTTTTGATTTTTGTGCTCGCGCCACCCTTCACTTTAGCATTATTGGAGTCGGCCCTTTTTGAAGACGCTTGCCTTATAATACCAGAATAACTGTTATTTTGTACATGTTTAGATGCTAACTTTGTTTAATATAGAATATACTAATATAATGAGCTGATATATGTATATATATTCACAAATATATATGTAATTGTATGGTTTATTGTAGTATACAATGATATATTTGATCACATATAAAAAAGTAGTATGCGCTAGGCGTCAAATTTGAAACCATCCCTCTTTTTCTGATGCGAATGTCCATCCACAGACAGAACCTGCAAGTACGTTCATATGTGTGTGTACGTGTGTAGAGCTGCCGAAATTGCCGGCAAAATATTTTTGAGAAGATTTCTTGAGACACAAATTTATTTGCTGAGTGATGCTTATTGACGCGACGCACTAATACCCTATAGACAATTAATATAATTTGATGTCATATCTGATATACATTTTGCATTTGTACATATTTACATTCGTTCATTATATTCGTTAATAGTACATTAAACAAAATTAGCATATAAAGGATATTCAATATATACAATTAATTTAATTTTGGGCAATCGTCATTATAAAATCATAACTTACAATCAATTCTAAAGTAATGGGTGTTTTCTTAGATAGCGGCGTCGCACTATGGGGAATTTGACCACTTTTTGTGGCCTAAATTAATAACTTCCAAACGAAGCAATATTTTTAAGTTCGGTTTTTTGATATGAGTTAATAATAGTAAGATGAAGATATTTTGAAAAAATGGGCGTGGTAGCTCTTTTCTATACCCGTACCATCTTTATGAGCGCCTAGATCTCAGAGACCATAAAAGCTAGATGAACCAAATTTTGTATCCAAGCTCCTGTTATATCACACTTTAACAAGTAAAGTACAAAATTTCGCCCCGCCCTTTTCCGCCCACGCAAAGGACGAAAATCTGTGGCTTGCTCAATTTTGATAGTACGAGAAAACTAAAAACTCAGAATAATAGAAAATGACTATTTCTATCAGGATGTTGAATCTGGATCAGATCCGATCAATAATATAGCCACAATGAAGAGAACCATTTTCTCTTTCTCACACACCACCCTGTGTGCTTTGCCTATTCGTCCAAATGAGCGCCTAGATCTCAGAGACTATAAGAGCTAGAGCAACCAAAGTTTCTATCCAAGCTTCTGTGATATCACTTCAAACAAGTGTAATTCAAATTTTTGCCACGCCCCTTTCCGCCCCCATAAAGAACGAAAATCTGTGGCATGTCCAATTTTAAGGATACGAGAAAACGCACAATCATGGGAAATGACCGTATCTACCAGATTGCCGAATCTGGATCATATCGGATCATTATTATAGCCACAAAGCAAGAATCTCTGAATTTTGGATTTTTAGGTTAAGTCCTAAAATATCAAATTTCAGAGAAAGTGCAAAAAAGTGCACATTTATATTATATGCATTTGAAAGAAAATTAAATTCTCTACAATATGTATTAAATCTTAGGGTTCCAATAGGTTTCACTCTTTTTGTAGGCCTCTTTAAAGACAGATTTTTGTCACAAAATAATACCAGTAAAACTATTCAAAATTACACGAAATATAAGGACAATTTTTACAGTCCAAAAACAAAAGAATATATTAAAAACCTCTTAGATTTGTATCCATTGTAAAACCCACACTAAAATTGGTCAATTATTCACTTTTTTTAACTTCAAACTTTGAGAAAAATTACTCTGTGCAAAAACAAATGTTGCTTGACAGAAAACAGCTGATTTTGAAAGCTGTTACCTTAACAGTGGTTCGCTCTGTTAAAATTTAGATTACGTAACATTGAAGACCAATGTTATTCCGATATATATCCGTTAAAAATGTTTAATTTTAACGACTTTTGGAAAATGGGTTTTGGCCAGAAAAAGTGGTCAAATTCCCCATAGTGCGTCGTAACAAACCAATACAAACAAGATAGAGCGTTTGTACTTTGCTAAGCTGAAATTTTGTGTTGTGTGAGTTAACAACTAACATTATCGGGCCACCCTAATATGTTTGGCACCACCCTCACATTCTCGGGTCACTCTATTATGTTTAGTTCCATCCTAACATTCTTGGGCCAACTTCTGCACTCAGAGTGCTGATGCAGCAAATGTCGCTGAAGTGGCCTGCGCCCCAACACCATTGGCTACCAGCGATCGCCTGACTTTTGGATCTGTTGCATGGTCAGCTGTAGCATGCGTACATACATATGTATAAGTTAACACATCCGGTTAGCAGTTCAGTTCAATGCCCGTCGATCATGCCCTTTAATAATGATTGCGGTGCATGTTCAGCATTCGATTACTCTGCATGCCGTTGCGACATAGCTGCGCGTCAGCAACAAAGACCGTCAGCAACGTCCCATTCGCTGGCCACCCGAAATGCGATCCGTCTGAATGGAGCGCTGGGTCAGCACTTTACACCCAGCGACAAAAAAAAAGCCGCACTCCGAAATTTCATGAATTTTTGACTTCTCTAGCGTGGGATATCCCGAAATGTTATTCGATTCGTCTAATTTTTTTTTTTGTGAGTCCCTGTGAATGTTTTTTTCTTATTGCGTGCGTTTCCCTCGCCTCAGTTTCTGGAAACATTTCTTGCAAAAAATTTTACTTAGGAGTCTTTAAGAAGTATGCCTAAAGGAAAACAGATTACGGTGACTGAAAAGTCAAAAATTATTGCCTCGGCTGAACGAAATGTCTCCATTCGAAAAATAGCGGATCGAACTAAGTTCAATGAAAGCTCAGAGCGACGATTTTTGAAAAAATTTCGTGAGACTGGACAAGTGGAGAGGACAAAAAGATCGGGAAGAGAAAAGTGTACATGTGCAAGGGAAAATCGGATTATTAAGAAAACGAACCGACATGATCGATTCAAAAATGCTGTAGAGATAGCTTCTGAAGTGCAGCAATGATTTGCCAAAGAAATTTCAGCTATAACTATACAGCGTCGTCAAAAGGAGATGGGATTAATGGCAAGGACACCTGCCAAAAAGCCACTTCTTAATAGTCGAATGAAGAAAGCACGCGTAAATTGGGCTAAAGAAAAAGCAAATTGGGGTTAATCTGAGTGGTCACGAATCATATTCTCGGATGAGTCAAAATTTAACCTCATTAGACCCGATGGTTCCCGCACAGTTCGCCGCAGAAAAGGGTAACGCTATTCCGAAAATTGCTGCATTGCCAGAGTGAAGCATTATCCTTATATTATTTTATGGGGATGCATATATAAATATAAAACAGAATCCCTAATAATTATTAAGGGTATGGTGAATTCAAAAAAGTATGAAGTGGAATTATTCGCAGTGGATTTGTGTCCAGTATGGAATCACTTAGTGAGAGAGAAGATCACATCTTTCAGGACGATTCTGTACCTTGCCATCGAGCGCGCCGTGTAATAGAATCTCTGACGTTTTATTATTTTTAAAAATGTAGTCAACTAGTTTCAACTATTTTTTACAGACAGGTTAACATTTTGAAGGCGGAATTGGGCATAAAGTCCCTAGATTGGCCAGGTAACAGCCCCGACCTCAATTCGGTAGAGAACGTCTGGGCCCTTATGACTGCCAAAATGAGAAAGCGGCAGCCCAAAACTATGGTTAAGTTAGGGGAGATTATAGAAAAAGTTTGGTTTGAGGAGATAACGGAGGAATATTTGAGGGCTTTCTGCGATTCGATGCCCAATAGGGTTAAAAGTGTAATAAAAGCCGAGGGAGGTACCACCAACTATTAATTAATATATAATTTGAAAAAAAAAATTCTGAAATATGTTTGTTTATTATTAGACTATAGAAAATGAAATAACATATTGGAAAAAATTTTGTTTTTGCTGAAAAAATCGATTTTATAATTTTACTAAATTTTTTTCCTGTGTTTGGTCAAAATACTAAATGACCGTTCAGAAAAGTGTGATTGAAAAAAATATTTATTTTTAATTATATGAATATGATATCAAAAAACCTAGTACGCACTTTTGTTAGAAATTGATTTATTGAATTAAAAAAATGAAAACTTTTAGTATCGAATAACATTTGGGGAAACCCCACGCTAGAGAAGTCAAAAATGCATGAAATTTCGGAGTGCGGCTTTTTTTTTGTCGCTGGGTGTAAGTGACAGGGCTAGCTTTCGAATAAGAATACTTTGTACTTAGAGTTTAGTTGATTTGATACAATAAAGATGAACAGAACATAAAAATATTAACTTATATACATACATATGAATAAGGCTGCAACACTTTGTTGTTATGCCAACAGAATGCAAACATAAGCAGCGACTTTGCCGCAGCGCGCCTAACGCAAAGTGCCCTCTGCGCATATTCAAGTGCAGACGAAATATGATCCGCACTTGATAACAACGACCGCCCAAATAGCTAAGTCAGCGTTCTCACGCTTGACCGTCGCTGTGTATACATATGTGCGCGCATGACTCTCTCTCTGACTCTCTTGCTGTATATAATAAGCCTTAAAACCATGTATGCAAAACGGCTGCTCACTGCTTCACGGTGGACAGCTCTAACTCTAAGATTCATGGAATAAATAACCATCAGAGAAGACTGACGTCTTCTCGTCATAGTAATCATCGAACTGTTATAAAATGGGAAATATTATACAGCACTTTTCGAATATGTGTGGCCGGCTCGCCGGCTATGTTTCTAGATATTAGTTTTCAGTTTTGTATGAACATTGATTCCGAGCACTTGGCTCCAATAAATACTACTCCGGCTTAAGCCGTTCAAATATCATTGTTTTACTTTGCCGAGCCACAAGGCTAGCAAAAAGGAAGGTAGTTCCCTTCCACCATAATCTTCTAATAAGAAGCAGCGGAGTCGCCGACCGGCCGACACGCACCCCTCCTGCAACGGAGCAACAACCGCACTGCCGCCGCCACCCCTCTGCGTGCAGCAGACTGACGCCGGCCCATCGCAGCAGCCGTCGCCCCCCGCCAACGCGATCTTAAGGAAAAGAATCCACGTCCCAACGAAAAACATGTAAGTGACTGTTCGAAGAAAAAGAAGACTTCAAAATTGATATTAAAAAAAAAAAAAAAAAACCAAGATAGTAATAGGCATCGCGAGAGCGGGCCACACAATACCAATAAAAAAAAATTTTTATTTGAACTGATTGAAGTGCATTTTGTGAAGACCTTGAAAGAAGTGTTTGTACAAATTTGTGTTTTAAAATCTGCTTATCGATTTCTTGCTTCTGTTTTGATTTCCCATGAGCTGGGAATATAGAGATCCAAATATTGTCTGCGATAGTGACGATAGCGAAGAGTTAGGATTTCGCCCCCAAGTTCCGACGCATAATCAGATTGAGATGGATGCCAATCAAGTAAAAGAATTAGTAGTAGGCGTAGAGAACCGTTTAAAAAAAGCGTTTGATCAACAAATCAAAAGGTTAAAAGATGAAGTTAGTGCCTTAAAGTTAGAGGCCCCTGAGGTAGAGGTTTATAGAAGAGCGACCATCGACCCCAATATAAAATGTGAAGTGAAATTAGATATTGTGAAATCCATGCCAATGTTCGACGGAAATCACGAGGATTATGTGTCCTGGCGACAAGCAGCCATAGATTCATACGAAGTTTTCAAGAACTACAAAGGTAGTCAGGCACATTATGAAGCCGTAGCCATTTTAAAAAATAAAATCTGCGGAACAGCGCGAACGCTGCTTACGTCACACAACACGGTGCTCAATTTTGACGCAATCATAGCCAGGCTGGATTGCACGTACGCAGACAAAACATCCCTACGGGTGCTTCGTCAGAACTTAGAACTGGTTAGGCAGGGTGAATCCGACCTGATGGAATATTATGACGAGGTCGAGAGGAGACTCACACTCGTCACCAACAAGGTGGTCATGACCCACAATGAACAGGCAGCAGTCATTTTCAATGACGCCTTCATAGCGGGCCTCAAGAGGCCACTGAAAATGTTGGTTATCCCGGCACAGCCCAAGGATTTGCCATCTGCCTTAGCGCTAGCAGGCGAGGCCGAGAATAGCATCGAAAGAAGCGCATTTGCGGCAACGTACGCAAAAGTATTCGAAGACAAAAACCAATCAAGCGACGGTAACAGGCAGGGTAACCGTCCTCAGACTAGACAGGGAAGGAACCAAGAAAGAAATCCGTATTTCGTAGGAAGACAAAACCAGAGCAGGCCGCAACACGGTAACCCGTGGCCCAAGACCGACAAAGAATCCCCAGTACAAAGCCAGGTGCAGCCTATGGACGTTGATCCATCGACGTCTAGGTTTAGGCAGCAGACCAATTGGGGGAAGCCACAAGATGACGTCAAACAGGGCGAAGCTCAGAAAAGGCGAAACACGTCAGAACGTGTATCTGGGCAAAGGCGTCAGCGAATAAATCACATTCCCCAACAAGCCTCTAACCGAGAGGAGCAGGAATATGCAAATGCAGCCGAAGCTGCAGTTGCCGAGATCGACGAAGAAAGCGACTCGACCGGCGGCAACGATCTGTTGAATTTTTTAGGGAGCGCTCCCAATTGCCGTTCGTCGAGCGACAGTTGGCCGGCAGACCACTAAAGATACTAATCGACACTGGTGCGGCAAAAAATTACGTTAAGCCCGTAAAGGAGCTGAAGAACGTAACCCCTGTCGACACCCCTTTTACTGTGAGTTCCATACACGGCTCCAGTGAAATAAAAAGCAAATGCCTAATGCGCATCTTTGGGCTAAACGCCCCATTCTTTGTGTTAGACACACTAAGTAAATTTGACGCCATTATAGGTTCCGATTTGCTAACGCAAGCGGCAACGGCATTGAATCTGAGAAACAGCACAATCAAATACGGAAACGTAACTGAACAGCTTAGGTTCCACGACTGTGACAATGTAAATATCACCAAAGTCGATGACCTGGTGGTTCCAAGTTCGGTAAAAGCCTAATTTAAAAAGATGATACTGAAGAGAATTAAAGCCTCTAACGAGGCCCTTCCCTTTAACACCTCAGTCATCGCCACCATCCGAACGGAGAATGACGAACCAGTCTACTCCAAATTATACCCTTATCCTATGGGAGCAGCTGACTTTGTGAACAAAGAAATCAAAGAACTGCTGAAGGACGGTATAATCAGGCCTTCGAGGTCGCCATACAACAGCCCAATATGGGTTGTAGACAAAAAGAAATCTGACGCCGACGGAAACAGAAAAAAGCGGCTGGTAATCGACTTCAGAAAACTGAATGAGCGAACCATCGCCGATCGATACCCCATACCAAGCATACCCAGATCGCGAAAAACCTCGTTCTCAATAAACGGAGGAAAATACGAGTTCTGCCGCCTACCTTTTGGACTGAAAAATGCGGGAAGCATTTTCCAAAGGGCCATTGACGATGTGCTACGAGAACAGATTGGGAAAACGTGTTACGTCTACGTGGACGATGTAATAATTTTTTCCGAAAACGAAGATGACCATGTCAGAGACATCGATACGGTGCGCAAATGCTTGTGCGAAGCAAACATGAGAGTGGCCAAAGAAAAGACCAAATTCTTCAAAGAAAGTGTAGAATTCTTAGGTTTCATAGTCACCAGGGGCGGAGCAAAGACCGACCCAGAAAAAGTAAAAGCAATAAAAGAATACACCGAGCCAAAAACCCTCTTCAGCCTCAGGTCCTTCCTTGGCCTTGCAAGCTATTATAGAAGTTTTGTCAAAGACTTCGCGGCAATCGCACGACCACTAACCACCATACTCAAGGGAGAAAATGGTACGGTCAGTAAACACATGTCAAAGAAAGTTGCGGTTGAGTTTGACGAAGCACAACGCAACGCATTTGACCGTCTGCGAAACATCTTGGCATCGGAAGATGTCATACTCACATACCCAGACTTTAAACTACCATTCGGTTTAACCACCGATGCTTCGGCAAGCGGCATTGGGGCGGTCCTGTCACAAAATGGCAGTACGATCACCATGATATCGCGCACACTAAATGATTGCGAACTTAATTACGCTACAAACGAGAAGGAGTTGCTAGCCATTGTTTGGGCTTTAGGGAAACTGCAAAACTACTTGTATGGCACTAAGGAAATAAGGATCTTTACCGACCACCAACCATTGTCCTACGCGGTGTCTGACAGAAACACCAATGCAAAAATCAAACGGTGGAAAGCCTTTATAGAGGAGCACAACGCCAAAGTGTTCTACAAACCAGAAAAAGAGAACTTCGTGGCCGATGCCTTGTCCCGACAGAATATAAATAACCTGATTGACGAACCTTACTCAGACGTTGCCACTGTGCACAGCGAGCTCTCGCTGTCCTACACAGTGGAGACAACCGACAAACCCCTAAACTGCTTCAGAAATCAAATAATTCTGGAAGAAGCAGGTCAACCCCTACAGCGGAATTTTATTATTTTCGGCAGCAAAACTCGCCACATAATTCATTTTAACAACAAAGATTCCCTAATTGAGTCCGTAAAGGAGGTGGTTAATTCCAACGTCGTGAACGCAATACACTGCGACCTTCCGACCTTAGCCACTCTCCAACACGCCCTAGTGATGGAGTTCCCGGCAACCAAATTCTGGCATTGCAAACACTTCGTGAATGACATCACGGATGCAAGCGAACAACTTGAAATAATTACAGCCGAACACAATAGCGCCCACAGGGCTGCCCAAGAGAATGTGAAACAGGTCCTTCGGGATTACTATTTCCCAAAAATGACCAAAATTGCAAATGAAGTGGTCATAAACTGTAAAGTTTGTACCAGAGCGAAATATGACAGACATCCCAAAAGACAAGAAATGGGAGTTACACCAATTCCGTCGTACGCGGGAGAAATGCTGCATATCGACATTTTCTCCACAGACAAGAAATTTTTTTTGACTTGTATTGACAAGATCTCAAAATTCGCAATCGTACAGCCCATATCTTCTAGGGCCATAGTAGAAGTACGAGCCCCAATCATACAGTTGGTAAACTTTTACCCGAACACCAAAACCATATATTGCGACAACGAACCCTCTTTCAATTCGGAGACAATTACCTCCTTGCTGAAAAATCAGTATGGCATCGATGTGGTCAACGCACCACCTCTGCACAGTAGCTCCAACGGCCAGGTGGAAAGATTCCACAGCACCTTGGCAGAGATCGCAAGGTGTATCAGAATCGACAAAAAAATCGATGACACCGTAGAGTTAATCATGCGAGCCACAGTAGAGTACAACAGGACACTACACTCGGTCATAGACCAGAGGCCTATAGAGGCGATTCGCGCGAACAACGACGAACTTAAACTGGCGAATAAAGCAAAAAACCCCTCAAGACAGAACAGAGTATTCGAAGTGGGCGAAAAAGTGTTCCCAAAAAATAACAAGAGGTTAGGAAACAAACTAACTCCACTGTACGCAGAAGAACGCGTACAAGCAGACCTAGGAACGTCTGTTTTAATTAGGGGGAGGGTGGTCCACAAGGACAACTTAAGATAATCGAAAAACCAAAACAGCAGCCTGTAGCATGCGTACATATGTATATACATACATATAAATAAGGCTGCAACACTTTGTTGTTATGCCAACAGAATGTAAACATAAGCAGCGACTTTGTCGCAGCGCGCCCAACGCAGAGTGCCCTCTGCGCATATCCAAGTGCAGACGAAATATGATCCGCACTTGATAGCAACGACCGCCCAAATAGCTAAGTCAGCGTCCACACGCTTGACCGTCGCTTTGTATACATATGTGCGCGCATGACTCTCTCTCTGACTCTCTTGCGTTATACAATAAGCCTTAAAACCATGTATGTAAAACGGCTGCTCACTGCTTCACAGTGGACAGCTCTAACTTTAAGAATTATTCAATAAAGAACGATCGGAGAAGACTGACGTCTTCTCATCTAAAACATACTGGAACTGTATTTTAATGGACAACACTATATGGCGACCGTGACAAGTGTCGCGAACATCAGCAGCTCCAACCACATCGTCCCAGATGGAGGTGCAAATTCAAGATGAAGTATTGAAATCTAGCGTCAAGAGGAACTGCACGGCCCCAGCCAGCGCCGCCTACCACATTCAATAGACCAGCGCTTATATCATCTTTCCGAACGATCAGCAAGAAACAAGCAACAACGTCTCTAATGCAAGGCAGCAGCAACCGCAACAGCAGCCGCATCAACAACAAGATCAACAGCAACAAGTGTGAGAGGCAATCCGCCCCTTACACCAGCGCGGGAATTGGAGGAAAACCGAAAACAAAAATATACTTATGGATACCGCAAACAACAGCAAACAGCAGCAGCAGCATTAGCAGAGAAACGGCAACAAGCAGACAACTATAACTACTGACAAACGAAGGAGGCAGAGTGAGTAGAGTATTGTGAGTGTTATGGGTCGCGGTGGCCGGGTGAAAAAATTGAATAAAGAAATTGCTCACAGTGGCAATTATATTCACCCAAGGCCAACACACCGTGGAAGGCAACAGCAAGGCTACAGGTCATGCTGGACTTCTATCAGCAACAGCTGAAAAATATTAAAGAAAACCCTACACCACATACTCACTCAATCAATATCACAAATATAGAAATTATTAATGAAAAATCTATAACAACACCACCTCCCAAAAGCGAACTGCCTCAGTACGTCGAGGAATGCCCAGCAGATTGCCCGGGACCGCTGGACAGCCCACACTGCAGATCGACTTGCCTGCTAAGGCAATAACCTGTGCGAAGACCGGCACCGGTTCCGCCTGAGCCCATAGGCCCAGGACAACAGCAGCAGAGACAATAAGCGTGAAAGGCAGGCCGCCTTTTACGCCTTCGAGGGAGCATCAGCGAGCTAACCGGCGACGACCAGCTGATGCTGGAAGCAGATTAATAAAATAAACTATTATTAATATATATATATAAGAAAAATTTATGTAAAATTGAGCAGAATATCTTTTGCCCAATCAGAAGTGAGGCCCATAAAGCCAAACTAAAAAACTAGGCAGGTTGCTATGTAAAAACAATTTATTATATATATATATATATTATTATTAAAATAACCTATGTAAAATTGAGCAGAATATCTTTTGCCCAATCAGAAGTGAGGCCCATAAAGCCAAACTAAAAAATTAGGCAGGTTGCTATGTAAAAACAATTTTTTTTTACACGTCACAGGCACTGGGTAAATTACCCAGTAGCAAATAAATGAACCCAAAATCTTAAATTCCAACTAAATTTTAAATTGAAAAAAAAAATAATAAGTTTTCAGTTCAGTCAGTCTAATCGGAAATAGAGGAAAAAAACAAATGGAATCGAATTGAAGCCATAGGCAGGGAAAATGTTCTATTTATGAATAGCAATGCAATAAGCAAGTTTTCCGAAGATTTCCAAATTGAATCCAATCATAATTCTGAACAAAACTCCAACATGGGATTATTAGACGTTAAGTCAGTGGATTCCACTGCTAACGTTATAAATAAAGTTGAACCAAACAACACAGATTTAGAATTAACAAATATATTACTAATAATCATAGTTGTTATAATGTGTGCAAATTGTTTTTATAAAATATATAAACTGCATAACAAATGCCTAAAGAAAAGATTCATGAGCCAAGCAAATGACTTGGACAAAATCTAAATTTTCACAGTACAGTACACAGAAAAACAAAGTAGCTTGTCAATATTATGGAATGGCCAGAACTTTCTGAGCGCATCCAAAATATTAAAACGACATTTGAGAAAGCGTATAAATGTCTAACACAAAACAGACAAACGCATATAGATACAGTTAATAGGCACTCCATAACATTGATCGACAGCTTTAACGAAGCTCGATTATTGATATATCAACATAAAGATGTATTAACCAATGAACATTGGTCAGAAACGTCAAGGTTGTTAATAAGACTGAGAAATAATATACAAACAGTTAAAGACAAGCATAATTTAAATTTAATACTACCTTCTATTTTGAATACACCTGCAAAGTTGGAACTCGGTGAAAACCTTGAAGTTCGGACTGAGGATATCCAATTAGAAGAAGAAGATTTAACAAATCTAACAATCCCTGCTGTTATCACACTGGATTCCCAAGATATTTTATCCGAAAGTGAAGAAAGTGCTGATAATAGCCGAATAATGGTTGACATAGCCGCTGCCCAGAGGGCATATATTAGGGAAATTGCACAAGCAATCCCAGAATTTGACGGAAAGAAAATCTGTCTTGAAAAATTCTTAACGGCATTAAGACTTGTCAATTTAACAAAGGGAACTTATGAGGAAATTGCCATAGAGGTGATCAAATCAAAAATAACGGGCACGACCCTCAATAAGATAAAACATGAAACCACTATAGATGGAATCATTGCAAAATTAAAAGCCTCAGTTGTCGGTGAAACACCCGCCAACATAAAAGCAAAAATGGCCACTTTAACGCAGAAAGGCAAAACAGCCACTCAGTTCACAACTGAACTAGAAAATCTGCGACAGCTTCTTGAAGCTGCTTATATTGACCAAGGCATATCATCTGAGAATGCTGACACGCTCAGCATTACAGAGGCCGTTGACAAATTGATTAGTAAAACTAATCACGAAAGCATTAAATCCGTTATGGAGTCTGGTGTTTTCACTACCATGGATGCTGCCGTTAGTGCATACATCCGTACTAGTACAAGGCTTACTGGTAGTGTGAATACGGTGTTGTACTCTAGAAGGGGGAATAACAACTACCGCGGTAGTAACAATCGTGGTAACTATCGTGGTAGAGGCAATGGTAACTACCAAAATAGAGGATATAATAATTACGGTAATCAAAACGACAATTACCGTAGAGGCCGAGGAAATGGAAACAACAATTTCAACCGAGGTCGAAACAACCAAAACCATGATAATACAAACAATGTTAGAGTAACCCAGAACAATCAGGGAAACTCTCAACAACCCTCAGATATTCAGCAGTAGGAAGTTATGCGGTTCATACCATCAATCTTAGTTTAAATATACTCGTATTTGTAAACTTTTTCAATGTAAAAACAAATAAAAAACTTGTATTTTTAATAGATACTGGTGCAGACATATCACTGTTAAAGGAAAATTCTGATATCTTTCATGATATCCAAACACATAAGAAGATAAATATTCAAGGCATAGGCCAAGACTTAATACAGTCCAAAGGACTGATTTCAATAGAGATACAGACAAGTAAATACATAATTTCACACGATTTTCACTTAGTAGATTTGCATTTCGCAATACCTTGTGATGGAATATTAGGCATTGACTTCATTAAGAAATTCAATTGCCAGTTAGACTTCAAACCAAATGAAGATTGGCTCATAATGAGACCAAATAATCTAAATTTCCCAATTTATGTTCCAATAACATACAGTTCTGGTAATAATTCCATTATACTACCAGCAAGATCCCAAGTAGTCAGAAAAATTCACCTATCATCAGATGAAGATAGTGTACTAATTCCAAACCAGGAAATTCAAGAAGGCATTTATGTTGCAAACACAGTTGCAACAACCAAAAATGCATTTGTCCGATTACTGAATACGACCAGTACCGATCAAGTAGTAAATATTAAAAATTTGTCATATGAACCACTTTCGAACTACGACATAGTTCAAAACAATCCAGAAAATAGAGAAAAAACTGTCTTATCTCAATTAGCTAAAAATTTTCCACCACAATTCAAAAACGAATTGACTAACTTATGCACCCAGTTTAGTGACGTATTCGGACTCGAAACCGAATCGATCACTACCAATAACTTCTACAAACAAAAGCTAAGATTGAAGGATGATGAACCAGTCTACATCAAAAATTATAGAAACCCTCAAAGTCAAATAGATGAGATAAAAGTACAAGTACAAAAATTAATCGACAATAAAATAGTCGAACCGTCTGTATCCCCTTATAACAGCCCACTTTTGTTAGTTCCGAAGAAATCTCTTACAGGTTCTGACAAGAAAAAATGGCGATTAGTAATTGACTATCGTCAAATTAATAAAAAACTGTTGTCGGATAAATTCCCGCTGCCTAGAATTGATGACATTTTGGATCAACTAGGAAGAGCAAAATACTTTTCATGCCTTGATTTAATGTCGGGATTTCGTCAAATTGAACTCGAAAAAAGTTCAAGAGATATAACGTCTTTCTCAACAAGCAATGGCTCGTATCGCTTCACGCGATTGCCATTCGGTTTAAAAATAGCGCCAAATTCTTTCCAGAGAATGATGACTATAGCATTTTCCGGATTAGAACCTTCTCAAGCTTTCCTTTATATGGATGATTTAATAGTCATTGGTTGTTCCGAAACACATATGCTCAAAAACTTAACTGATGTTATTGAGAAATGTAGGAAATACAATCTTAAATTACATCCTGAAAAATGTTCATTTTTCATGCATGAAGTCACATTTTTGGGACACAAATGCACGGATAAAGGAATCTTGCCTGACGACAAAAAATACGACGTCATTAAAAATTACCCAGTTCCACATGATGCGGACAGCGCCAGACGATTCGTTGCATTCTGCAACTACTATAGACGTTTCATCAAAAATTTCGCCGACTATGCTCGTCACATAACAAGATTATGTAAAAAAGATGTAAAATTCGAATGGACAGCTGATTGTCAGCATGCTTTCGAACATCTCAAATCGGCACTAATAAATCCAAATTTATTACAGTACCCAGATTTCAGCAAAGAATTTTGCATAATAACAGATGCAAGTAAACATGCATGTGGAGCAGTTTTAACTCAAAACAAAAATGGACTCCAACTTCCAGTTGCTTATGCATCAAGATCGTTTACTAAGGGTGAAAGTAATAAAAGTACAACAGAACAAGAATTGGCAGCAATTCATTGGGCAATAACTTATTTCAGACCATATATTTATGGTAGACACTTCAATGTCAAAACAGATCACAGACCATTAACATACTTGTTCTCAATGGTAAATCCAAGCTCAAAGCTAACGCGTATGAGACTTGAACTAGAGGAGTATAATTTTACAGTCGAATATCTGAAGGGTAAAGACAATTTTGTAGCGGATGCGTTATCAAGAATAACCATTCAACAGCTACAACAAATAAACGGATCAATAAAGAAAGTCACTACAAGAAATCAAAGTAGACCCAATTCCTGCGCAGGAAAAGAAAAAATAGAATTGCCAAGGCAATCTATAGAAAAAGCTTCTAAGCCCAACGTATATAAAGTCATTAACAATGACGAAGTACGTAAAGTAGTGACCTTGCATGTAAAAAATATGCTATGTTTTTTTAAACATGGTAAGAAAATTACTGCAAGATATGATGTTAGCGATTTATATACCAATGAAACTCTTGACTTAGGTCAATTTTTCCAAAGGCTTGAAACGCAAGCCGGTATAAATAAAATCAGCCAACTCAAAGTGGCACCGTGGGAAAATATCTTTGAACACGTTTCAATCGATAATTTCAAAAATATGGGCAATAAAATATTAATATCATTGAGAGTAGCGCTACTCAACCCGGTGACCCAAATAGAAACAATAAAAGAAAGAGAAGCTCTATTGTCTACGTTCCATGATGATCCAATACAAGGAGGTCACACAGGCATCACAAAAACCTCGGCCAAGGTCAAAAGACATTATTATTGGAAAGGTATGACTCGAGATATTACTGAGTACATACGAAAATGTCCAAAATGCCAAAAATCAAAAGTGACAAGAAAAATAAAAACTCCTTTAATAATAACTGATACGCCAATACACGCTTTCGACAGGGTTATAGTAGACACCATTGGTCCACTACCCAAGTCTGAAAATGGAAATGAATACGCAGTCACATTAATTTGTGATCTGACTAAATATCTAGTCGCGATTCCAATTCCAAACAAAAGTGCTAACACAGTAGCAAAAGCGATTTTTGAGAATTTTATTCTAAAGTACGGTCCAATGAAGACGTTCATTACGGACATGGGAACAGAATACAAAAATTCTATAATAAATGATTCGTGCAAGTATTTACAAATAAATAACATAACATCAACTGCACACCACCACCAGACAGTTGGAACAGTCGAAAGAAGTCACAGAACTTTTAATGAATACATACGTTCATATATATCGGTTGATAAAACTGATGGGACGTATGGATCCAATATTTCGTTTACTGTCTCAACACAACACCATCTATGGCACATGACTATTGTCCATATGAACTTGTTTTTGGTAAAACAAACAATTTATTAAAACATTTTAATAGAATTATGTTAGAAGAAAATAAGAGAAATAATAAGGAATTATATGATAAAAAAGTAATAAACATAGATACATATATCGGTAGCAGATAAAGTCCTACTTAAGAATGAAACAGTACATAAGTTAGATCCAACTTATTTAGGACCCTATACAGTAGAAAAGCTAGAAGATAATGATAATATAATAATTAGGGATAATAAAAAGGAAAAACAAAAAGTACATAAGGATAGATTAAAATTGTATAATAATTAAATTGAAAACTCTAATATAAACAAGAAAAAGTGTTCGAACAAAATAATACAAAACAATAAAAAGGAAAATGGAATTTAAGACAGGGAAACTCAAAAAGAAAAAAAAATTCTTTTCATTTTTTTAAAAAGAAAAAACATTTAAAATAAATACTAACACATACATAAATTTTTTATACCATAGTTTTAAACATATTTACATACTTACTACATATTTACATATTTACACATTTACACATACATATAAAAAAAAAAATTTTTATATTAAAATAATATAAGCAAAAACAATTAACATTAATACTTAAAATAACTACATAAATTACGTTATTTTTTAAAAGGAGGGAGATGTAGAATGCGTACATATGTATATACATACATATAAATAAGGCTGCAACACTTTGTTGTTATGCCAACAGAATGTAAACATAAGCAGCGACTTTGTCGCAGCGCGCCCAACGCAGAGTGCCCTCTGCGCATATCCAAGTGCAGACGAAATATGATCCGCACTTGATAGCAACGACCGCCCAAATAGCTAAGTCAGCGTCCACACGCTTGACCGTCGCTTTGTATACATATGTGCGCGCATGACTCTCTCTCTGACTCTCTTGCGTTATACAATAAGCCTTAAAACCATGTATGTAAAACGGCTGCTCACTGCTTCACAGTGGACAGCTCTAACTTTAAGAATTATTCAATAAAGAACGATCGGAGAAGACTGACGTCTTCTCATCTAAAACATACTGGAACTGTATTTTAATGGACAACACTATAAGCCATTGCAGATCTAGCCGTCCTATACCCTCACGTTGCTCGGAGTAATCCTCATACTCTTCCCCACGACGAATACGCGAATCACCGATTTTTCCCACGCAAACTACATACATATATTGCCATACTGGATGGGAGCGTGATGGTATGGGAACAGCGTAATTACGTGAGGCACTCAACCAATTTGTCCGAATTCATAAACATCCTAGACGATACCACCAAAATGTCCGAGTTATTTCCCCATTCGCACATGCGAAAGTTACTAAAAGTAGATATAGAACACGCCCGAAACTCATGGTCCACTTTAACAATACACCATAGGATGGCTAGAAGCCTAAACTTTTTAGGAACAATACTTCAGTAGTGGCAGGTACCCCGGACGCGTTGAACTTCGAGAGAATAAAGAGAATTAGAATAAAGAATAAAGAATTAAAATAACCGAAGCGCAGCTCATGGGCTCAAATAACAGACATGTATTAATTAATTCAGAACCAAATTAATTTGCTAACGAGCACAGTCAACAAAATACTCAAATAGAAAAAAAGTAACCTAGTAGACACAGAACATCTGTATGAAACACTTTTGGCAAGAATTAGGATGCTAATCTCTGAAATTCAGAACCTCATGCTCACCATCACTCTCGAGAAGTCTAATATAATAAATCCTATAATTTTTGACCATAATGATTTGAAGTCCATTTTCATCGAACAGCTCACAGAGGTCTCCATAGTTAGCTTAATTGGGGTATCCAACATTAAGGTTTTCCAATCCAGTAACATTATTAATATTTTAATCGACTATCCTAGAGTTAAGACTATTTGTAAGAAGGCCCACTTTAAGTGACAGGGCTAGCTTTCGAATAAGAATACTTTGTACTTAGAGTTTAGTTGATGGCGCACAACAACACCGTTCTACAAATGAATGACAACATCGTAACAGAATGCGACGAAGGGGTACTGGCCGTCACCGAATGCGCCACAACGAGCTCCGCAACATTCTGCAAGAGGGCAGCGCACGATTCGTGTGCGCACGAAGTGCACGCAGGCGGCCCAGCTTCATGCCGTACACAGCCCAGCCACCCGGAATCCATCACACGGGTGGATGAGGGAATAATCATCATCAACGAACAGCCGGCAATGATGACAACAAAAGGGGCCCTCCTTATCACCTTCGAGAGCAGAGTCACGATAAACAACACCTTATACTTGAACCTCAAGAAAACTGTGAGCAAGGTTCCAGCCATAAGCGGCCTCGCCCCTGCTAAACATAACGGGACACGACCACATCCGACCACATCAGCCTACCGCTACTACAACGAATGAATGAGCGTAACCTACAACCCATACAAGAGCTCAGAAACAAGGTGGCATCCGGTGGATCCCCTAAGACCTGGTTCGCTGCAGGAGTGGCGGTCAGCCTTATGTTGTTCGGGTTCATTCTCCTCCGTCAGTATTGGAGTCGGAGAAGCGAAGCGGCTAAAACACAAAAGGTCATCGGCGAGATGCGTACCGCCAAGGACGGCGATAACTTAAGGGGGGAATAGTTAACAAGTAACATTCTCGGGCCACCCTAATATGTTTGGCACCACCCTCACATTCTCGGGTCACTCTATTATGTTTAGTTCCATCCTAACATTCTTGGGCCAACTTCTGCACTCAGAGTGCTGATGCAGCAAATGTCGCTGAAGTGGCCTGCGCCCCAACACCATTGGCTACCAGCGATCGCCTGACTTTTGGATCTGTTGCATGGTCAGCTGTAGCATGCGTACATACATATGTATAAGTTAACACATCCGGTTAGCAGTTCAGTTCAATGCCCGTCGATCATGCCCTTTAATAATGATTGCGGTGCATGTTCAGCATTCGATTACTCTGCATGCCGTTGCGACATAGCTGCGCGTCAGCAACAAAGACCGGCAGCAACGTCCCATTCGCTGGCCACCCGAAATGCGATCCGTCTGAATGGAGCGCTGGGTCAGCACTTTAAGTGACAGGGCTAGCTTTCGAATAAGAATACTTTGTACTTAGAGTTTAGTTGATTTGATACAATAAAGATGAACAGAACATAAAAATATTAACTTATATACATACATATGAATAAGGCTGCAACACTTTGTTGTTATGCCAACAGAATGCAAACATAAGCAGCGACTTTGTCGCAGCGCGCCTAACGCAAAGTGCCCTCTGCGCATATTCAAGTGCAGACGAAATATGATCCGCACTTGATAACAACGACCGCCCAAATAGCTAAGTCAGCGTTCTCACGCTTGACCGTCGCTGTGTATACATACATATGTGCGCGCATGACTCTCTCTCTGACTCTCTTGCTGTATATAATAAGCCTTAAAACCATGTATGCAAAACGGCTGCTCACTGCTTCACGGTGGACAGCTCTAACTCTAAGATTCATGGAATAAATAACCATCAGAGAAGACTAACGTCTTCTCGTCATAGTAATCATCGAACTGTTATAAAATGGGAAATATTATACAGCACTTTTCGAATATGTGTGGCCGGCTCGCCGGCTATGTTTCTAGATATTAGTTTTCAGTTTTGTATGAACATTGATTCCGAGCACTTGGCTCCAATAAATACTACTCCGGCCGTTCCGTTAAGCCGTTCAAATGTCATTGTTTTACTTTGCCGAGCCACAAGGCTAGCAAAAAGGAAGGTAGTTCCCTTCCACCATAATCTTCTAATAAGAAGCAGCGGAGTCGCCGACCGGCCGACACGCACCCCTCCTGCAACGGAGCAACAACCGCACTGCCGCCGCGACCCCTCTGCGTGCAGCAGACTGACGCCGGCCCATCGCAGCAGCCGTCGCCCCCCGCCAACGCGATCGGGAGAGCAGCGCCCCTCAGCTTCCGCCGCCTGTCCCCGTCCAACACGAGGGACACCGCCGCGAGGCACACCACTTAATCATAATTTGAGTTCTTCTTCAGCTTGTTGACGAATTGACCTACCGCCACAAAATAAATGAAGAATTGGCAGGGTGGGTGGGTTGGTGGGACACTTGGCCGTGGGAGAAAGATATCTGTTATTTGTTTTTATACCCGGTATTCGAAGAGTATAGGGTATATTAAATTTGTGGTGATAACGGATGTGTGTAACGCCCAGAAGGAAGCGTTTCCGCGTCCATAAAGTATATATATTCTTGATCAGCATCAATAGCCGAGTCGATATAGCCATGTCCGTCCGTCCGTCTGGCCGTCTTCATTAGCGCCTATATCTCAGAGATTATTAAAGCTAGAGCAATCAAGTTTTGTATCTAGTTTCCTGTGTTATCACACTACTCCAAGTGTACTCCCCGCCCCTTTCCGCCCGCACAAAGGACGAAAGTCGGTGGCGTACACAATTTTGAAGATACGAGAAAACTAAGAACGCAGAATGACCATTTCTATCAGCGTTGAATCTGAATCAGATCGCAGTATCATGGAAAATGACCGTGTCTACCAGACTGCCGAATCTGGATCACGTCGGAAAATTATTATGGCCAGAAGGAACAAATTAAATTTCAGTCGCTACGCAACGACTTCTAAGCGCTTACTCATTCCCTCTCTCTCTCGCAAACACTTCCACGTCTCCTATGTGTAGTTATACATGTACATGTAGAAATGTAGAAGCTGATGTAAAAATTATATCTTAACCTAAATGGAAACAGATAACATGTAATATATAAAAAACTAGCATAGGGTTCGACCTAATTTTTGTAAATTTTCTTTTTTGGCCAACATTTAATTTGTCCCTTTTGCGAACATATAATAAATTACATAAATCATAAGATCACATATATTCTGACAGAGTACCGGGTATAAAGTAGAGCCGCGGCCTAAGCCGCGGCTCACATCGTTCCCTCTCGTTTTATTTTTATTATATAAATTATTATAAATTAAATACATATCATGAAAAGGCTTCTTTACAGCCTATGAAAAAGCCGTCCGGCTCTCACCTTTGTCAACAAATTATTTTATTTCAGAGAATATGTATGTATTTACATATGTAAATTAAATAATAGCGGTGGCGAATTGTGTTTTTAAAAATATATTTATTTTATTTCACAAAACTCAAAGATTACTCAAGACTTATGATCAGTTAGCGAGATTTGGTTTACAGCTGGAGAAGGATCGGCGCGTCCTTTGCGTGTTTCGAATTTTTGTTCAACCGTCCCCGTTTAGTTCTAGATCAAGACTGACTAAACTATTTCCATCTCCACATCATGAATCCCCTTTGGTTCTCTTTTGAGAGCAATTTTCATATAAACAAAAATACTGACTCAATTTCGTCATCCAGCTCAAGAATTGAGAAATGGCCAAAATACAGAATCTGCAGAAAGCCGGGTGTTCGATTGTTTATGAAAGCCGGGTGTGGGCTGAGATTGTTTTTCAATTTAGGCGGATGTGAGAAAAGTTTATTTATTTTAAGTGGGAGCCAAAGGCAAAGAAAGGCAAAGATTGAGATTGAATCTGGGGAAGCCAAAGATTTATTACAAATCGTATAAGAGGCTAATGGGATTGGTTACGTTAACTCCCCCCTTATTTAAATGTGTCGTCCCGATACATTTTGAAGCTCTGAAATAACCCTAATTTCTTCTGATAATTGCAAAATGTTGTTTTCCATTGTTTCTTGTGTGGGTTTCATGAATTTAGAATGGATTAATATGGTTAGTTTATACCCGAAATAAAACATGGGTACTAATACGGATTATATTAATAATATAGTTATCAATGGTATTCCCATGTTTCCGAATTTCATAAATGAATTCAAAATATTGACATTATCAAAGGAAAGTATCTTATCATTTGATTGTACATAATCAACTAAATCAAAATTACTATATCTATGTTGCGAAACATATTTCCAAATTTGATTCTTCTCATTTATATAAGTTCTGTAATTTATTATTATTATTGAATTATTAAATAAGAGAAGAAAAATACCTATCAAACTAATATTATCTACGACATTGGTGCCTGATACTAATATGGCACCATCTTGTACGAAATCTATTTCATTGTTTTTTTCTCTTATTTTTGTGCAATGGGCTTTATGGCCATTTCGTAATTTTGTAAAACAATTATTTTCAAAACTTATTTTCGCATAGTTATTAAATGTTTCTTTCTTAAAATTATTCATTTGATAATATAGTCCCCCACATTCACAAATATTTTTACTTAAAATTAATTTTCCATCATTTTGTGAGATGGCCCAAGCATGGTAAAGTTTAAAAACGTTATTAATTTGGGGGTATTTAATATTAATAACTATTAAGTCTGCATTTCGCATTTATTTGGAAAGTTGCAATGTCAAGTAAATCTGTTAATTCAACAGGCTCTTTTTCGTGTTTGTAAATTTCATCTATTTCATGTTTATTTAAAATGTTTGTATTAAGAATATTTATTTTCGAAAGGGTTATGGTATCAACCAAGTTCAGCAGATCAAATGTAATTAATTTCAAGCGATACTTTCTAAGTATTGTCTCTTCACTGTATAAGTTAACACTCCCCACCAGCTGCAGGGTATCGGCAGAATTCCGAAACGGAAGAATGCTGATGCCGCACTCGAGGAGTGGGGGCAGCGAGTACATTGTCGCACGAGCTTCTGCTTAGGAGCCGTTGGCCTGCACTCGAGTGGTCAGCGGATCATATTTCGCTGCTGATAAACATCCGCTGTGGAGCTGATGGTCTGCACGAGGCGCTGACGGTACAGAACGTCGGCCCGCTGCCCAAGCAGCGCTGCCGCAAGGGGGGGCAGTTTTAAGTAAAATTGTATTTCTGTATCTTTAGATTTAATTACATTTATTCTCACTTTCAACCGAGCCAGTTGAGCCGGAAAATATATGATAAAAATTACACCGCGAGTTTCATTGCCGTCGGCCCTGCCACGGTATCACTGATCGGGAACATTAATACGTTAATTGGCGCCCAACGGGTCTAAGAACCCACGATAAACGGTTGAAAAAAAAGTGAGAAAAAAAAAATAAAGGTTAACGCCCTCTAACATTCGTGAGTAGCGTCGGAGAAAAACGTTCCCGTGCATAAGTGGTGATTTTTTTTGTTGTGTGTGTGCCGCACCAGAACATAAGCCTGCGGAAAAATAAAAGAATAAAGGGCCAAATTGGGCAACACGAAGCTGCGTCTATAAAAATAAAATAAATAATAGAAAAAATCGAAAATCTCAGGATAAAATTTTAACATTAATTTTCCCGTGCATAAAGTGGTGATTTTTTTTGTTGTTGTGTGAGTGCCGCACCAGAACATAAGCCCGTGGAAAAATAAAAGAGTAAAGGGCCAAATTGAGCAACACGAAGCTGCGCCTGCTGCCACCTGCAGTGACAACCACAAAACAGACAAGGGAAAGAGAAGGGGCTGTAGGGAAATCCCTCGCTCCCATCAGTGATCTACAAAGGAAAAATAGGCTGAAGGGCCCTCCCTCGCCTAGGAAAATAAAATACAACAAACAACAACAAGCAAGACACTACCAGCTAATTATATTAGATAAAGTGAATAGAGAAGAGAACAGAGTGATCTGCAAAAGAACAGCCGAACAACAACAAAGCTCCACCCCATCCCCGCTCAGCCGGAGTCAACGTTAATACAGTAATTTAAAAAAACATGTAAGTGAATTACTCACCGATTACAGTTGTATGTCAGCTTATATTAATGTCAGCTTTTATTCGAAGCGAAGAATTATTTAAATTATAAGAAAGAGAATATTATAAAAGGAAGTAATTAAGAAAAAAAATATATTAATAAATAAAATAAAGTGAGATATTCCTTGTTCTGTACGAAACAGAAGAATCTTATAGGAAGATAAATAACTGGGGTGGTGCTGTCAAATCAGATCACACCTCATGAGCTATAGGGAAGTTAGAGAAGATAGTGACGATAGCCTAAGTTCCCTGGTAGAAGGCCTCCAGTTTGACAGACGGCCACCACACAAAGAAACAGACAACATGAATCTGGAACACTTCGGACAGGCACTACAGGCCGTCTTGGCAGGCCAAGCCGCGTTATTTCAGGACGAAATGAACCAGTTGCGAACGGAGCTACGGTCCGAAATTGGCCAAGCCCAAGCACAATCTGTGCCCCAAGTAGAAGTATTTAGAAAAGTAGAAATTATTCCCGGGGTCGTATGCGACTTCCAGCTAGACATGGTCAAATCACTCCCAGATTTCGAAGGGAAACAGGTAGATTATGTGGCTTGGCGCCAGGCAGCGCTGGCGGCATTCGAGCCTTTCGCGCCATACGAAGGCAGTAGCAAACACTTCATGGCCACAGCCATAATAAGGAACAAAGTGAAAGGAGCTGCAAATAACATTTTATCGTCTTTCAACACAGTCCTTAATTTCAAAGCCATTATTAACAGGCTAGACTGTTCATATTCTGACAAAACACTGCAGAGGCAGCAAGTGTACTTAATAAGAGAGCCAGGGAAGACGCCTTAGAGGTTTTCATCTCAGGCCTGAGAAGGCCTCTAAAGGCAGCTGTCTTCCCGGCAAGACCAGCAGACTTGGAGACGGCCCTGGCCCTTGCCCAATCGGCTGAGTCCAGCGAAGACCGCAGCACTTGGGCTGCAAATTATGCCAGGGTCATGGAGGAGAAATCCTACCATACGAATGAGCGCAGGCACCAAGTGCCACAACAGGGTAATGGCAGGCAAAATAGGCCCCAAGACCACGCCTCTTACAAAAGCCCTCACTATGTTAGGAGTCAGGGTACGCCCAACGCCCAACAGGGCAATTCATACCGTCAGCCCAAATCTCAGGGCCAGACCCGTGAGCCGATGGAGGTAGACCCTTCATCCTCTAAATTGAGACAGCCCTCGGCGTACCAGAAACCGTTTGGTTCTGGCAAGCGCGATAACACCTTCGGGAGAAAGCCGAATGCGTCGGAGCGCACTTCAGGCAGCTGGCGCCAAAGGGTAGAGCACATCGCTACCGCTAGCGATCGTTCACCGTCGGCATACAACGAGGCCGCTTCCGAAGCAGTCGCCGAAATAGAAGCCGACGCCGAAATCGACTATGAGAGCGATTCGGTTAATTTTTTAGGGGAAGATCCCTGCTGCCATTTATATGGCGAAAAGTAGCAGGGGTCCCTCTTAAATTTCTCATCGACACGGGTTCATCAAAAAACTACATCAAGCCATTCCAAGGGCTTCCCGGTGTGACCCCTGTCGAAGCACCTTTTCCCGTTTTTTCGATCAACGGTTCCAACAAGATCACGGAAAAGTGTCCCTTGTCATTTTTCGGCAAAACCTCGCCGTTTTTCCTTTTAAAAACCCTAACGACCTTCGATGGCATTATTGGCCTTGACCTGCTAACGCAGGTGGGGGCTACATTGTCTCTAGAAAAAGGAACGCTTACAGTCGGTGACACTACCGAAACAATCAGGTTCCACAAATGCACAGACGTCAACCATACTAACGTTATTGACGTCGACGCACCTCCAGCCGTAAAGGTAAGCTTCATGCAGATGCTGAAGAAGAGAAATAAGGCGTTCGCCGACCCTAACGAGTCACTGCCTTTTAACACTTCGGTCGTAGCCACCATTCGCACGGTGGACGACGAACCAATCTATTCCAAACTCTACCCCTATCCTATGGGTGTAGCCGATTTTGTCGAATCCGAGGTTAAGAGCCTCTTAAAAGACAACATAATCCAGAAATCGAGATCGCCTTATAATAATCCTATATGGGTGGTCGACAAAAAAGGCACTGACGAAAAGGGCAATAAAAAGAAACGTCTCGTAATGGACTTTCGGAAACTCAATCAGAAGACTGTGCCCGATAAGTACCCCATGCCTAGCATCTCAATGATCTTGGCAAACCTGGGAAATGCCAAGTACTTCACAACTCTTGACCTGAAAGCCGGATACCACCAAATAACTTTGGCGGAACGCGACAGGGAAAAAACTTCCTTTTCCGTAAATGGAGGGAAGTATGAGTTTTGCCGATTGCCCTTTGGGCTGAGGAATGCCGGTAGCATTTTTCAGAGGGCAATCGATGATGTTTTGCGCGAACAGATCGGTAAAACATGTTACGTCTATGTTGATGACGTAATTATATTTTCCAAGTCTCAGGACGACCACGTTAAACACGTCGACTGGGTACTGAAAAGCCTCTATGAAGCTAACATGAGAGTAGCCCAAGAGAAATCGCAGTTCTTTAAGACGAGTGTAGAATACCTCGGCTTTATCGTAACTAGCGAAGGCACAAAGACTGACCCTGAGAAAGTGAAAGCTATCCAGGAGTACGTCGAGCCAACGACGCTGTTCGGCCTAAGATCCTTCCTGGGCCTAGCAAGCTATTACAGATGCTTCGTGAAAGATTTCGCGGCGATCGCCCGACCGCTTTCGAACATCCTAAAAGGGGAAAACGGTTCCATTAGCAAATATAAGTCTAAGAAAACCCCCATCTCGTTCAACGAGGCGCAAAGGCACGCCTTTCATAAACTAAGGGACATTCTGGCGTCAGAAAACGTAATGCTGATGTATCCAGACTATAAGAAACCGTTCGACTTGACAACCGACGCGTCTGCCTATGGCATTGGAGCAGTCCTCTCACAGGGGGGACGCCCAATAACAATGATTTCCAGAACCCTCAAGGACAGCGAGCTAAACTACGCTACGAACGAGCGGGAGCTTTTGGCAATTGTCTGGGCCTTGGGGAAGTTGCGCCATTACATTTATGGCGTCAGGGACATAAACGTGTTCACTGACCACCAGCCACTCACATTCGCGGTTTCGGAAGGAAACCCCAATGCAAAAATCAAGCGTTGGAAGGCACGCATCGACGAAATCGGTGCCAAGCTCTTCTACAAACCCGGTAAAGAAAATTTTGTCGCAGATGCATTGTCGAGACAGAATATTTGCGCGCTAGAGAGTAGCGAATCGCGGTCGGATGCTGCGACAATTCATAGCGAAGTGTCAATGACCTACACGGTACAGACGACAGACAAGCCTGTCAATTGCTTCAGGAATCAGATCATCCTAGAGCAGGCGCAGTTTCCACTTAAACAGATGTTTGTTCTCTTTGGAGAAAAGACGCGCCATGTAGTACACTTCTCAGACAAAAACGATCTTGTGGATACCGTCAAGTCCATAGTAAACCCCCAGGTCGTAAACGCGATCCATTGCGAGCTCCCAATCCTAGCCTGCATACAGCATGAGCTAGTAAAGTCCTTTCCGTCGACTACGTTCTGGCATTGCAAAAACCTTGTCGCCGACGTTTTCGATGAGAATGAAAGAAGAGAAATAGTCACCATTGAGCACAATCGGGCCCACAGAGCAGCCCAAGAAAACGTCAAGCAAATCATGACGGACTATTACTTCCCAAAAATGACGAAGCTCGCAAACGAGGTCGTCATAAATTGCAAGGTATGCTCCAGAGCTAAATACGATAGGCATCCCAAGAAACAGGAGCTGGGGCCGACACCGGTCCCCTCGTTCACGGGAGAGATGCTCCATGTAGATATATTCTCTACAGAAAAAAAGTATTTCCTAACCTGCGTGGACAAATTCTCGAAATTTGCCATCGTGCAACCGATAGCTTCCCGCACGATATCAGACATCAAGACTCCACTACTGCAGCTCTTGAACATCTTCCCGAACACGAAACAGATATATTGCGACAATGAACCATCGATGAGTTCAGAAACCATCAGGTCACTCCTCCGAAACAACTTCGGAGTACTCATTGTCAATGCTCCGCCCCTCCACAGTACCTCAAATGGACAAGTGGAGAGATTCCATAGCACTCTTGTAGAGATTGCAAGGTGCCTCAAAATGGATAGGGGAGTTACCGACACAGTCGAACTCTTCCTTCAAGCGACAGCGGAGTACAACAGATCAGTGCATTCGGTCACCAACAAAAGACCCATTGACATTCTCCACGCTGTAGCGGCGGATACAAACAAAGAAATTCAAAACAGAGTGCAAAAGGCTCAGATCGTGCAAAACAATCGGGTCAACCAGGCACGTCAAAACAGAAGTTTCGAAGTAGGCGAAAAGGTGTTAGTTAAGTCCAACAGACGCCTCGGGAATAAATTGACTCCTTTATTTGTAGAGGAAAAAGTAGAGGCGGACTTGGGGACAACAGTCCTAATTAGAGGGAGGGTGGTCCATAAGGACAACTTTAGGTAGCTACACCGACTAGGTTAAGAAACACACGGTGGCGGTATTTTTTAGTTTTTCTTTTTATATTTTTTCACGTATTTTTATCCACAGGATTGTCTGGGTACTTCACCTCCTTACAATAGCATCGGCGCGCGTCACCGATTACTCACACTCAAATTACATACCAATTACGGACGGAACTGTACTGGTTTGGGACGGTCTCGACTACGTCAAGCACACGGCGAATTTAACCGAGTACGGCCGCATTGCTGACGAGACCGCGAAAATGACAGATCTTTTCCCAAGATCCCACATGAGACAGTTACTGGAGGCCGACTGCAGCCACATTAGGGACATGTTATCCGATATCGGTGTTCACCACCGACTGGCTAGGAGCCTAGACTTCCTAGGGACGGCCCTTAAGGTCGTGGCCGGGACGCCAGATGCGTCCGATTTAGAAAGCATCAGGTTCACAGATACTCAACTGATACAGGCAAACAATAGACAAATCTTGATCAATACGAAAGTGCAAAATCAATTAAATTCTCTCACCAGCACCGTAAACAAGATCCTCAGCATAGAAAAAAAGGAAATTATAAATTCAGAACACTTGTATGAAACCTTATTAGCCAGAAATAGAATCCTTATAACAGAGTTAGGTAACCTCATGCTCACGATCACCCTGGCAAAGGCCAATATAGTGAGCCCATCTATATTAGACCACGCTGACATAGAATCTGTTCTCGCTGACCAATTCACAGGGGTCACAATATCAAATTTGTTAGAAGTATCTAAAATAAAAATCCTTCAATCCGTTAATGTAATCCACTTTGTAATCGAATATCCTAGAGTTAGTTTAGCTTGTAAAAAAGTCACAATATTCCCGGTTGAGCACAGCGGAGCGATACTACAACTAACAGACAACATCGTGGCCGAATGCGGCAACCAAGTGTGGGCGCTCACAGCTTGTGTCTCCACAACCATGACCACCTTCTGCAAGAAGGAGCTGAGGGGTTCCTGCGCGCAGGGATTACACTCTGGCGGCACCGCTAATTGCATCTCTCAACCAAGCCACCTAGAACCCATCACCCTCGTTGATGACGGACTGATCATCATCAACAACCGACCAGCCACGATCAGCTGTGATTCCGACACGTTGATCACAACCGTCGGGACGCAGTTGGTTACCTTCAACGACTTCGCGATCATCAACGGCTCTCGGTTCCGGAATCGCAACAACATCCAACAGCGTCTTCCGGGTATAGCATCGGTGCCCGCCCTGAACATCACAGGGCACCAGACGGTTCTTAGCCTACCCTTCCTGCACCAGCTCAGCGAGGAGAACCTCAACTACATCAAAGAGGTCGAGCAGGCCACCATGGGCCAACTCAATCCAGCCCTTGCTTTCGGGCTCGGCATAGCTCTATGCGGGGCTATCGGAGGCATCGTATTCCTCAGGGCGCATCTTGGAAGGAGGCGAGACGAGAGGCGGATCAGCGAGATAATAGAGAAGTTGCAAGCGATCGGGACGACCGCTCTTCGAGAGGGGGAGTAGTTAACACTCCCCACCAGCTGCAGGGTATCGGCAGAATTCCGAAACGGAAGAATGCTGATGCCGCACTCGAGGGGTGGGGGCAGCGACTACATTGTCGCACGAGCTTCTGCTTAGGAGCCGTTGGCCTGCACTCGAGTGGTCCGCGGATCATATTTCGCTGCTGATGAACATCCGCTGTGGAGCTGATGGTCTGCACGAGGCGCTGACGGTGCAGAACGTCGGCCCGCTGCCCAAGCAGCGCTGCCGCGAGGGTGGGCAGTTTTAAGTAAAATTGTATTTCTGTATCTTAAGATAGCTTTAGATTCATTCTCACTTTGAACCGCGCCAGTCGAGCCGGATAATAAACTATTAAAACCTTCACCCGCGAGTTTCAATGCCGTTGGCCGAGCCACGGTACCAATAGTCGGGACAACAATATTTAATTTGTACATACATATGTATGTAAGTTAACGAGAGTTAACTGAATCTGCCACTGGATGGAGCGGACTCTGCATTATTGTCGAATAAGCAGTTTTCGTCATCTGTGGGATCGCGATCGGCGCGACCGATCGCCCGGATGCCGGCCGTCAACAAACACCACTCAAGAGGCGCTGGGTCAGCACTTTGGCTGGATAGCAACCGGCGTCGTGGGCGGCAGCGAAGGGCTTGCCTTTAGGAGTTTAGGATACTTAAGTTTAGTCTTTAGCGGTCAGCCGAGTGGCAGCAACATATTCGTTCTCGCCTTGCGGGCCTTAATTACTCATTATAATATCTTTGTACTTGATTCCATCTTATCCAGTTTAATATCATTAAAGATTGTGAAACAAATCTATACTTGTGTTCAATTAAATTATTACTGGCGCCCAACGCGATCGGACCAAGCCCGAGAATCAATTAGCGCGGAGACAACGCCCGCTAAGCGATAAGTGCAAAGAATAATAGCAAACCAAAAAGACCAGCATAGAGTGCGGAGACAACGCCCGCTCGAAAAGTGCGAATAAAAGGTCAAAATAACAAAAACTAAAAAAAAGGAACAAGTTATAAAATATCAGCATAGAGTGCGGAGACAACGCCCGCTCAAAAAGTGCAAAGGATAGCTTCAATCAACAACAAGTGAACAAAAGAACAAGTTATTAAATATCAGCATAGAGTGCGGAGACAACGCCCGCTCAAAAAGTGCAAAAGATATGTTCAACTAACAAAACTAAAAAAAAAACAAAAATAACGAAATACAAAATATAAACAATTGAGTGCGGAGACAAAGCCCGCTCAATATAAAAAAGGTGAAAACATAAAACCATTCTAACAAAAGAGCGCGGAGACAACGCCCGCTCCAAGATTAGAAAATCGCAAACTGCGCCCGCGGCAGACCTACAAAGAGATCGCTGCACTTAGAAGCTCATAGCCCTGAGTATAAACAAAGGCAATTAATCAACCCAAAAAACTGTTACACCAAAGCGGACGGCTTTGGGCAGCGGCGAAGATAGACAAGGAAGAATTAATACCAACGAAACTGGAAAGAGCTACGGAACAACATCCACAGGGGATAGAGAACACAACAAACAAGAGCATAGAAAAAAAGAGGAACATGTAAGTGAAACCCTTTTTCAAAAATCGCCAAATTAAAATCAAGTAAATACGTATAGAATATTACTTAGAGTGAAACATCATTCGAAAAAACGAAAACAAAAAGAATAAAAAGAAAAGAAACAAACAAATAAAACGTTCATGTACAAAAACGTTCAAGCCTCAAAATTTCTCAGAATATTTTTTCTTCCCCTGCCCCTTTTGTCGCGATAAGTGTAATTGGGAAACATAACACCGCGCCACAAATACATCGTTGGGGCGGACAATAAAAAAATTTGTGTTTGAGAGAGCTCGGATTTGACTCTTAAAATAAACAAACAATAACAGCGGCCCGGCGCAGCTGAAATAAACCTAAGACACAGACAGAAATAAGCGGTAGGGGGAAAACTGAAAGGAATTTTTTTATGTCCATTGAAAATAACATCAACGAGTTAGAAGAGTTGTTCGAAGAACTCAATTTAGATTTTCAAATTGGACCAGAAGAAATAATAGAAATAATGAATGCGGAACAAGTCGAAGCCGCTATAACTGCGGCGGTCAGCGCTGCGTTGGCTCCGCAGAGAGCCAACTTTGAGGAACGCTTACAAGCGGTAACTGACCGACTGCAGGCTGTTAGATTTCAGGCCCCCGAGGCCCAGGCCTACGAGCCGGTTACTCTAAATCGAGACATACCTTGCGATGAGGCTCTGGATGCGGTTAAAACGCTGCCAGAGTTCCATGGGGCCCAGGAACAGTACGTCTCCTGGCGCCAGGCAGCAAAGGCTGCCTATATACTATATGAGGGATTTGTAGGTAGTTCAAAACATTACCAAGCGGTCCTCATAATCAGGAATTAGACTAGAGGCTCCGCTGACTCGTTCTTATCATCATTCAACACAGTGTTGAACTTTGAGGCAATCATCAATCGCCTCGATTTCACGTATGCGGACAAGCGTCCACTGCACCTGTTAGAACAAGAGCTTGCCACGCTCCGACAGGGTGCCATGTCCATCACTCAATTCTATGCAGAGGTTGAGAAGAAACTCACTCTCCTCACAAACAAGACAATCATGTCACAAGACGCCGCACAGGCGCAATACATTAATGAAAAGTGTAGGGCCGACGCTCTCCGTGTCTTCATTTCAGGCCTAAGAAGAGGCGTCACTGACACAATGTTTGCGGCGCAGCCTAAAGATTTGCCATCAGCTCTAGCCTTGGCGCAAAAAATTGAGGCCAATCACGATAGGCACAACTTTGCGGCGAATTACGCAAGAGTGCTAGAAAACAAGGGCCAGAACAGAAATAGATACAAACAGGGTGGGCAAAATGAGTCCGATCACTATAAAAGACAATCAAAAAACCCTTTCTACACGAATATTCAGGGCACTCACCAAACAAATGGTTACCGTGGCCAAGATAAGGTGGAAATGATGGATGTCGACCCATCTTCCTCTAAACTCCGTCAACCGACTAACTTTCAAAAGCAACTAGGATCCAATTTAGGCCCACCGGCTGGGACAAACCGTATTATCGGGCACCAACAGGGCGCGTTCAAGAGGCCGGCTGGATCCCAGAGACTCTCCGACCAGCGCAGATAGCGGGTTAATCACATCGCTCAGGAAGACCCAGATCAGTACGAACAAAAGTACGATCAGTTGGCGTCTGAGGCGGTGGAGGAGATCGATGAGGATAACAATCCGGGATATGAAAGTGATACTGTTAATTTTTTAGGGGAGAATCCCTGCTTCCGTTCGTCAAGCGAACAGTAGCGGGGAGAACAATAAATATCTTAATAGATACTGGGGCCTCGAAAAATTACATAAAGCCACTAAAAGAACTTCAGGGAATTGTCCCTGTAGAAGCCCCATTCATTGTAAAGTCCATACACGGCTTCAACAAAGTAAATCGAAAATGTTCCCTAACCATGTTCGGCATTAAAAGCCCGTTTTTTATCTTGCCAGAGGTATCAACTTTTGATGGCATCGTAGTGCTTGACACGCTGACCAAGGCTGGCGTCAATATAAACTTGGAAACAAAGAAACTCCACTTCGGGCATGAATCTGAAAAAATCTTATTCCACAAGTGCCCCAGCGTCAACTTCATGAAAATAGACGATATCGAAGTTCCACCAGCAGTAAGGGACGAATTTCTCAAAATGATGTCCAACCGTATAAAGGCATTTGCAGATCCAACTGAGATGCTGCCCTTTAATACGGCAATAGTAGCCACAATTAGGACCGAGGATGAGCAGCCGATCTACTCAAAGATGTACCCTTTTCCTGTAGGGGCCACTGACTTCGTCAATGACGAAGTGAAAGACCTTTTCAAGAACAAGATCATTCGGCCATCCAGGTCTCCGTACAACAACCCCATATGGGTTGTCGGAAAAAAAGGCACTGACAGTTCGGGTTCAAGCAAGAAACGGCTAGTCATAGACTTTCGCAAGCTTAACTCAAAGAACATACCAGACAAGTACCCGATGCCTTGTATCTCCATGATACTTTCTAATCTGGGGAAGGCAAGATACTTCACTACCCTTGACCTAAAGTCAGGGTACCACCAAATCACGCTAGCTGAACGCGATCGCGAAAAGACATCATTTTCGGTAAACGGAGGTAAATATGAATTTTGCCGGTTGCCATCAGGCCTCAGGAATGCCTCCAGCATTTTTCAATGTGCCATTGACGACGTATTGCGGGAGCACATCGGCAAGATATGTTATGTGTACGTTGATGATGTCATCGTGTTTTCAAGGAGTGAGTCGGATCATGTCAGAGACATTGACACCGTGCTCAGCAGCCTCCACGACGCAAACATGAGGGTGTCAAAGGAGAAGTCCCAATTCTTCAAGGGACAAGTGGAATTCCTTGGCTTTGTGGTATCAACTGAGGGCACAAGAACAAGCCCCGATAAAGTCAAGGCCATTCAGGAGTTTAGGCAACCCTCCACCCTGTTTGCGGTAAGATCATTCTTGGGTCTTGCCAGCTACTACAGGTGCTTCATAAAGGACTTCGCTCAGATAGCAAGGCCAATTTCCAGTATTTTGAAAGGAGAAAACGGCAAAATCAGCAAGCAACGCTCGAAGTCTGTTCCTATACAGTTTGACGAGGTACAAAAGCAAGCCTTTGATAAACTTAGGAATATTTTGGCGTCGGAAGACGTTATTCTCCACTACCCAGACTTCAACCAGCCATTCGACCTAACCACTGATGCCTCAGCCAGTGGCATTGGGGCGGTGCTGTCGCAAGGCAATAGACCCATAACCATGATTTCTAGGACTCTGAAGGACAGGGAGCTAAACTACGCGACCAATGAAAGAGAACTGTTGGCCATAGTTTGGGCCCTAGATTTGCTTCGTGACTACCTATATGGAAAGAGTGACATTAACATCTACACAGCTCATCAGCATTTGATATTCGCAGTCTCGGATGGAAATCGCAATTCCAAAATAAAACGTTGGAAAGCGAGAATTGATGAGTGTGGAGCGAGAGTCTTACACAAACCAGGCAGGGACAACCATGTACCGGATGCGCTGTCGAGGCAAGATATTAATGCCTTAGAGAGCCAGAGTCGATCCGACGCAGCTACAATTCACAGTGAAGCCTCGCTTACTTATGTAATTGAGGCCACAGACAAACCAGTGAACTGCTTCAGGAATCAAATAATCCTGGAAGAGGCAAACATCATGTCGAAGCAGCTTCACATTCTCTTCGCTGAAAAAACCCGTCACAAAATTGATTTCGTTTCTTGCATCCATCAAAGAGGTGGTAAAGCCTGGGGTCGTTAACGCCATCTATTGCACTCTACCGATTTTGGCGTCCGTGCAGGATGACCTTGTGAAGGCCTTTCCTGACACAAAGTTTCGGTATTGTAAGACCCTAGTGACAGACATTACAAACGATGGGGAACGAAGGGAGATAGTAACCACCGAGCACAATCGGGCGCACAGGGCAGCCCAGGAGAATGTAAAGCAGGTGCTGCGCGATTACTACTTTCCAAAAATGGAAAGAATCGCATCAGAAGTGGTATCTAACTGCAGGATATGCCAAAAAGCTAAGTATGACAGACACCCTAGAAGGCAAGAATTAGGGGTGACGCCGATACCGGCAAGAGTAGGCGAGTTGATTAATATCGACATTTTTTCCACCGCAGGAAAACACTTCCTAACCGCGATTGACAAATTTTCAAAATTTGCAATTATGCAACAAGTCGCTTCGCGCACAATAACTGACGTTAAAATACCAATTTTGCAACTGGTGAACATCTTCCCAGCCATAAAGACCATTTATTGTGACAATGAGCCAGCCTTCAATTCTGAGACCATTCGGTCCTTATTGAAGAACCAATTCAACGTCGATGTAGCAAATGCCCCACCGTTGCACAGCACATCAAACGGACAAGTAGAGCGCTTCCACAGCACCTTGTTAGAAATTGCCAGGTGTTTGAAGTTGCAGCGCCAGGTTGACGATATGGTCGAGCTAGTCATTCTAGCGACCATCGAATACAACCGTACCATCCACTCCGTCACAAACAAGACGCCCATGGATGTGGTCCACGCAAATTGCGACTTTGGGGAGGAGATAATGTTGAAACTGGTAAAGGCCCAGCAGGAGCAACTTGATAGAAACAACCCAAACAGACGAAATAGGACCTTCGATGTGGGAGAACAAGTCCTAGTAAAAGCTAACAGGAGGTTAGGAAACAAGCTAACTCCCCTCTGCACGGAGCAAAGGGTAGAAGCAGATCTAGGGACCATCGTTCTTATTAAAGGGAGGGTGGTCCACAAAGACAATTTGAGATAGATAAGCAAAAAACAAAAGGGTTTTGTAGCGTTAAGTTCAGGTCCTCAAAGACAATTAATAGTAAAAGTAAGAACAACCGTACGACATAATTAATAAGTGCTGTGCCTCTCGTTTCTTATAGGTCTCCCGTTCGATATCTCTACATCCTAGCAATCTTACTGCTAACAACCTTGACCGACTCAAAACTGACGGACTATTCACACGCAGACTATATCCCTGTAATTGACGGACAGACAGCAATATGGAACGAAACCTTTTATATAAAACATGTCACGAACTTAACGGAATATGAACAGTACATTCAGGAGATAATAGAATTAACGAACATTTTCCCACAAACACATATGAGAAAAATATTAGAGACAGATACAAAACACCTACTGACACTGACTGGGGCACTGGGAGTTCACCACAGGTATGCGAGGAGCCTGAACATCCTGGGGTCAGCGCTGAAAGTCATCGCAGGGACAACGGACTTTGATGACTTACAGCAATCGAGACAGGTTGAGTACGATCTAATTAAAGCCAACAATAGACAGATAACTATCAGCTCGAGAACTCAAACACAAATCAATGCCCTCACCGAGACCGTAAACAAATTGCTAAAAGTAAACATAAATGAGGAAATAAACAATTCCCACCTATATGAGAACCTTCTAACCAGAAATAGAATTTTGACGCTTGAACTACAGAACATAATGATCGCCACCACCTTGGCAAAAGTAAATATTGTAAATCCAGCTATCATCGACAGTGATGACCTAGAGGCGATTTTGAGAAAAGGTTCCACAGATATCAGCGTAACCCAACTATTGGGCGCTGCAAATGTGAGGGCACTAGCTAATAAGGAATTAATCATTTTTGTAATAGAAGTACCTAGACCTAAGGTTATTTGCAAGAAAATAACCATCTTCCCAGTCGCGCACAAAGCCATAGCGATCCGGTTACCCGAGCCCATCATAGCAGAATGCGGCAACAAAGTCATCGCCGTCTCATCATGTATGGGGCCCTCATCATTAGCCTTCTGCAAGGAGGCACCAGCGACTAGTTGCGCACAACAGCTGAACTTTGGTACTGTGGCCCACTGCGGTACGCAACCGAACAATCTGCCCCCGATCTTGGAGGTGGACGAGGGTATTGTAATAATCAATGACGCCATCGCCACCGTGATCGCCGATGATGGTCCCGAGCGTAGCATTGCGGGGAACATACCTAGTGACCTTTGACCGGGTCGCCCTCATCAACGGCACAGAGTACACCAATTTCAATAATGCGCCGAAGAGGATCCCAGGCGTAGCAGCTTCCGCGAAGATCAACGTCACCAGCCACCAAACTCTGCTGAGCCTGCCGTACCTTCACAAGTTGAATGAGGAAAATCTGCAACAACTGGCCGAGGTTCATACAAACCTTAAGATCGGTCCCATACTGTCTACTGTCGTAGGTGTAGCCGTGTGCGCCGTTCTAATCGGAGTTTTCTGGTGGTTGCGACGCAGGCAGCAGAAGGGAAACACCATCGCCATTCAACAGATGCTGAAGAACCTGAGCTTGACCGAGGACGGTCAAGTATTGAAGGGGGGAGTAGTTAACGAGAGTTAACTGAATCTGCCACTGGATGGAGCGGACTCTGCATTATTGTCGAATAAGCAGTTTTCGTCATCTGTGGGATCGCGATCGGCGCGACCGATCGCCCGGATGCCGGCCGTCAACAAACACCACTCAAGAGGCGCTGGGTCAGCACTTTGGCTGGATAGCAACCGGCGTCGTGGGCGGCAGCGAAGGGCTTGCCTTCAGAAGTTTAGGATACTTAAGTTTAGTCTTTAGCGGTCAGCCGAGTGGCAGCAACACATTTGTTCTCGCCTTGCGGATCTTAATTACTCATAATCATTTATTTGTACTTGCTTTAATCTTATTCAGTTTAATATCATTAAAGATTGTAATACAAATCAATACGCGTGTCAAATTAAATAATTACTTATATATTGTCTCTTATACGAACGAAGCTCATGCTGGCAGCGGCCGCTCATAAATAGGGCGACGCTGCCAGAATAAAACACTTATAATTTGTAGTCGAAACAGCGCACAAGATTTTTCTGTCGATCTGTCCGGTTCCCGTGTCCATATAAAACCGAATCAACTGTGCTTAGCGGCACAATCTGTATTTAGTGCAACATTGGATTTGCACCATACATTTTGGAGCCCCCCGGGTGGACATTTGGGTCTCGTACTGGATAGAAGTTGGATTGGATCAAACTTTGCGCTTTGTTGGTTCGTTCGCTTCGTTGTTTTTGCTGTTCCTGCTCTTGTCATTGGACCGCCGAACCGTCGCATCGCTAAATCTTGGTGCTGATCGTTGGTATTCCTGGTTGATATGGACATGCATTGTTGTTCAAATTACCCTCAATAAATGTCACAGGTAAATTAAAATGCCCAATAGTATTACCAAAAATAAAACGGCCTGAAAATAAAGTATTTAACAAAGTGAAAAGGCCCGTCGTATGTATGTAAGTTAACACTCCCTACCAGCGCAGGGTATCGGCAAGATTCCGAAACGGAAGAATGCTGATGCCGCACTCGAGGGGTGGGGGCAGCGACTACATTGTCGCACGAGCTTCTGCCTAGGAGCCGTTGGCCTGCACTCGAGTGGCCAGCGGATCATATTTCGCTGCTGGTAAACATCCGCTGTGGAGCTGATGGTCTGCACGAGGCGCTGACGGTGCAGAACGTCGGCCCGCTGCCCAAGCAGCGCTGCCGCAAGGGTGGGCAGTTTTAAGTAAAATTGTATTTCTATATCTTTAGATTTAATCAGATTTATTCTCACTTTCAACCAAGCCAGTCGAGCCGGAAAATATACGATTAAACTTACACCCGCGAGTTTCATTGCCGTTGGCTGAGCCACGGTACTAGTAATCGGGAACAACGATAACTTAATTGGCGCCCAACGGGTCTAAGAACCCATAATAAACGGTCGAGTGTAAAACCACAGAAGTGTAGTGAAAAAAAGTGCCGAAGAATAAAATTGAAAGGCAACTTATCTTGAAATACTCAATACCTAATTCGTTTTTTTTGTGTGTTAAAACGAGTGGATATTCTCCCAGTGAGGAAAAACCGCAAGAGGGTAGTGAGAAAGAGTGCCGAAGGAAAAAGTGAAAGGCAGACTCATAACAAGTGCTCAATACCCAATTCGTTTTTTTTGTGTGGAAACGAGTGGAAATTCTCTCAGTGCACCTCAGAACTCCCCCTATGAGGAGTTATAAAACAAAAGAATAATAATTCAAACAAACAAACCTGAAAAATAGGAAAAAAATAAAACTAGAAATCTAAAAATAAAATTTTAACGCTCTCTAACATTCGTGAGTGGTGTTGAAGAGAAACGTTCCCGAACGTAAAGTGGTGATTTTTATACCCGGTACTCGAAGAGTTTAAGGGTATATTAGATTTGTGGGGATAACGGTTGTGTGTAACGCCCAGAAGGAAGCGTTTCCGACCCCATAAAGTATATATATTCTTGATCAGCATCAATAGCCGAGTCGATATAGCCATGTCTGTCTGTCCGTCCGTCCATCTGTCCGTCTGTTCGTCTTCATTTGCGCCTATATCTCAGAGACTATTAAAGCTAGAGCAACCAAGTTTTGTATCCAGTCTCCTGTGTGATCACACTACTCCAAATGTATTTCAAAATTTCGCCCGCCCCTTTCCGCCCGCACAAAGGACGAAAGTCTGTGGCGTACACAATTTTGAAGATACGAGAAAACCAAAAACGCAGAATCATGGAAAATTACCATATCTACCAGATTGCCGAATATGGATCAGGTCGAATCAATATTATGGCCAGAAGAAACAAATTAAATTTCAGTGGCTACGCAACGCCTGCCAAGCGCTGACTCATTCCCTCTCTCTCTGTCGCAAACACTTGTACGTCTCAAATATGTAGTTATACATGTCATGTAGAAATTTAGAAGCAGATGTAAAAAGCATATGCAAACAAAATTGAAAACATGTATAATATAATAAAAATAATATAATAAAATTTAATTTGTGCCTTTTGCGAACATATATTGCATAAATCGCAAGCTCATATATGTATGTACATATGTACATATGTGTATACTGACTGAGTACCGGGTATAAGGTAGAGCAGCGGCCTTGGCCGCGGCTCACAACGTTCCGTCTCGTTTGTTGTTGTGTGCGTGCAGCACCGGGATACAAGCCCGTGAAAGAAAAACTAGTGCCAAACATAGCAATACAAAGCTGCGTCCGCTGCCACCAGCAGCGACAGCCACAAAGACAGATAAAAAGGAGAGAAGGGGCTGTAGGGAAATCCCTCGCTCCCATCAGTATCTACAGTGTCGGAAAAATAGGGCCCTCCCTCGCCTAGGAAAAAAAAAAAAAAAAACATCAAAATCATCAAACGAACATCAGAACAGCGGAACAGAGTTCCCCCCCCATTTTTTTTTAAATAAATAAAATAAAGTGAAATTTTCTTTGGTCTGTATGAAACAGAAGAATCTTACTGTAATATAAATAACTGGGGTGGTGCTCGTCAAATCAGATCGCACCTCATGAGCTATAGAGAAGTTAGAGAAGATAGTGACGATAGCCTAAGTTCCCTGATAGAAGGCCTCCAGTTGAACAGACGACCACCACATAGAGAACCAGACAACATGAATCTGGAACAGTTCGGACAGACAATAGAGGCCGCCTTGGCAAGTCAGGCCTCGTCATTTCAGGGCGAAATAAGCCGGTTGCGAACGGAGCTTGCAGAAGCAAACCGGCAGCTACGGGCCGAAATTTACCAATCCCGCGCACAATCTGTGCCTCAAGTAGAAATATTTAAAAAAGTACAAATTATTCCCGTGGTCGTATGCAACCACCAGTTAGACATGGTCAAATCACTTCCAGATTTCGAGGGAAAACAGGTAGATTATGTGGCTTGGCGCCAGGCAGCGCTGGCGGCATTCGAGCCTTTCGAGCCATACGAAGGTAGTAGCAAACACTTCATGGCCACAGGCATAATAAGGAACAAAGTGATAGGGGCGGCAAATAACATTTTGTCGTCTTTCAACACAGTCCTCAATTTCAAAGCCATTATTAACAGGCTAGATTGTTCCTATTCAGACAAAACGCCAATAGGCGTAATACAGCAAAGGCTGACTACCATACGGCAGGGTAACCTCCCATTGACAGAGTACTACGATGAGATCGAAAAACAGCTTTCACTCATCACAAATAAAAACGTAATGGTACACACTGCAGAGGCAGCAAGTGTACTTAACCAGAGAGCCAGGGAAGACGCCTTAGAGGTTTTCATCTCAGGTCTGAGAAGGCCTCTGAAGGCAGCTGTCTTCCCGGCAAGGCCGACAGACTTGGAGACAGCTCTGGCCCTTGCCCAATCGGGTGAGTCCAGCGAAGACCGCAGCACTTGGGCTGCAAATTATGCCAAGGTCATGGGGGAGAAATCCTACCATACGAATGAGCGCAGGCACAAAGCGCCACAACAGGGTAATGGCAGGCAAAATAGGCCCCAAGACCACGCCTCTTACAAAAGCCCTCACTATGTTAGGAGTCAGGGTACGCCCAACGCCCAACAGGGCAATTCATACCGTCAGCCCAAATCTCAGGGCCAGACCCGTGAGCCGATGGAGGTAGACCCTTCATCCTCTAAATTGAGACAGCCCTCGGCGTACCAGAAACCGTTTGGTTCTGGCAAACGCGAAACACCTTTCCCCGTTTTCTCGATCAACGGTTCTAACAAGATCACAGAAAAGTGTCCCTTGTCATTTTTCGGCAAAATCACCCCGTTTTTTCTTTTGAAAACCCTAACGACTTTCGACGGCATTATTGGCCTTGACTTGCTAACGCAGGTGGGGGCTACATTTTCTCTAGAAAAAGGAACACTCACAGTCGGTAACACTACCGAAACAATCAGGTTCCACAAATGCACAGATGTCAACCATACTAACGTTATTTACGTCGACGCACCTCCAGCCATAAAGGCAAACTTCATGCAGATGCTGAAGAGGAGAAACAAGGCGTTCGCTGACCCTAACGAGTCACTGCCTTTTAACACTTCGGTCGTGGCCACCATTCGCACGGTGAACGACGAACCAATTTACTCCAAGCTCTACCCCTATCCTATGGGTGTAGCCGATTTAGTCGAATCCGAGGTTAACAGCCTCTTAAAAGACAACATCATCCAAAAATCGAGATCGCCTTATAACAATCCTATATAGGTCGTTGACAAAAAAGGCACTGATGAAAAGGGCAATAAAAAGAAACGTCTCGTAATGGACTTTCGGAAGCTCAATCAGAAGACAGTGCCCGATAAATATCCCATGCCTAGCATCGCAATGATCCTGGCAAACCTGGGTACTGCCAGGTGCCGCTGTGCCGTCGTCTTCGAAGAGTAGTGCGTGATTTTCCCAAGTGGAAATTGAACAAAATCGCCGCGTTAGTTCGAATTTTTTATTCGTGAAACCGGGAGTGATTTTGGTGATAAACAATTGTGGCAATTGGCAAATTAATTTTTGCCTAAAAACATTTTTTCGAGCAGCCACGTGTGGTTAGCTCGAAAACAAGTGCGCGGTAGCTCGACAACAGGTTCGAGTTCGAAGCTTTCGCTCGAAGCTTTCGCTCGGAGCTTGTGCTCGAAGCTTTTCGAAGCTTTTTCAGAGCGGTTTGTGCCTTGGCTGGGTTTGTGTCTTTGCTAGACCAAACAGGTTCGTGTCGTCGCTAGATTCCGTTCGGTTCGAGTCTCCGCTAGATCTAGTGTCGAGGAACGCCGGATGAGGGAGCCTGCTACCATGGAGGTAGAGGAGACCGAGGTGAGTGACACGAGCGTTGCCAGTGTAGGAGCTAGCTCAACGTCGAGCGTGCCCACTCGCAGGCGAGGCCGGCCTAGGTCGGCCGCCGCGAAAAAAGGCGCAAAGAAGATCGGGCTCGAGATGGGGCCAAGTGGGCCGATCCCAGCGGAGAGATCGCCGCCACCGTCGCTGGACTATGTGGAGCCAGCCCCCGCCGCTGCCCCTGCCGCTGCCACCCCCGCTGCCACCCCCGTTGCCGCAGCCGCTGCTGCTGCCGCCGCCGCAGCTGCCACCGCTGCTGCCACCGCTGCTGCCACCACTGCTGCCACCACCGCTGCTGCTGCTGCCGCCGCCGTTCCCGCTGCACCCACATGCCCAGCGACTAGTATTGTCGCGGCAGGGTACTCGGCCGTCATTGCGGAGATGTCCTCCGTAAGGATGGCCGTGAGCGAGGCGGTGCTGAAGGCACAGATGCCAACAGGAGCCTCCATGGCCATACTCGCCGCTGCCAGCAGGTACGACGAGTTGGTCATGGCACTGGCTGGAGAAAAAGTGCGCCTGGAGGAGAAGGCACGGATGCCGCCTCCACCGAGACCCGCCGTCCCCACCGCTGCGTATGCGGCAGCCTTTCCAGGCTTGCCGGCACCGAGCGCCATCGCTGCCCCACCGATCGCCAAGCCACGCGACACATGGTCAGCTCTGATCCAGAGCAAGGACCCGGAGGAAACGGGTAAGCAGATCGTGGAACGGGTGAAGAAGACCGTGGTGCCCAAGCTCGGTGTACGAGTGCACGAGGTTCGCGAGCTGAAGAGCGGAGGAGCGATCATTCGCACCCCCTCAGTTAGCGAACTGAAGAAGGTAGTGGCCAGCAGCAAATTCCCAGAAGCAGGCCTCGAGGTCAGGAAGAGCCCGGAGACCAAACCGCAGGTTGTGGTCTACGACGTGGACACGTCGATCACGCCTGTGGAGTTTATGGAGGAGCTCTTTTCGAAGAACCTGGAGGAAGTGATGACGGCCGCGGAGTTCAAAAAGTCGGTGCATCTGGGTAGCAAACCCTCGTCGGTCACCGACGGCGCCACGGTCAACGTGACGCTGGAGGTCGATGCGAAGGCGCAAGAGGCACTGCGAGAATGTGTCTACATCAAGTGGTTCCGATGCCGCTGCCGTTCCTTGGTGAGAACGTACGCCTGTCACAGGTGTGCGGGTTTCGACCACAAGGTGTCGCAGTGTCGTCTGAAGGAGAACGTGTGCCACCGGTGTGGACAGAACGGCCACAATGTTGCACGTTGCCCCAACCCGGTGGACTGCCGGAACTGCCGCTTCAAGGGATACCCTTCAGCACACTCCATGCTGTCAGTGGCTTGCCCCGTTTATGCTGCGGTATTGGCGAGGGTGCAAGCTAGACATTAATGTTTAGCTTCATCCAAGCAAATTGTGGCCGTGGCCGAGCGGCCGTGATGGAACTCGGATCCATCATGCGCAGCTCCGGCCGTCTGTTCGCGCTGGTCCAGGAGCCGTACGTCGATGGAGCAGGGCGGATTACTTGCCTTCCATATGGAATGCGAGTATTCCAGGACCGCCGCGGGAAAGCTGCTATCATCGTCGACGAACCGGAAGCCATCTGCATGCCAATGGAACCCCTTGTCACGGATTTTGGAGTATGCGTCAGAGTTACGGGAAGATTCGGCTCAATCTTTCTATGCTCCGCATACTGCCAATTCGACACCGACTTGGCGCCGTACCTCAGGTACTTAGATGCGGTGCTGCTGCTAGGCAGCCGCACTCCCGTCATCTTTGGGCTAGACGCGAATGCAGTATCTCCGGCGTGGTTTAGCAAACTTTCTGAGCAAGCTCGGAGGCAAGCTAGCTATGCGCGGGGTGAGCTGCTGTCTGAGTGGATACTGGAGAACCGAGCCGGCGTGCTCAATCTAGCCAGTCGGGTATTTACGTTCGATAACCGCAGAGGCCAAAGCGACATCGACGTAACAATCGTCAACCAAGCAGCGACTATGTGGGCCACATACGATTGGGAAGTGAGGGAATGGGACACCAGTGACCACAACATGATACATGTTGAAGTCACGCCTGGTGTTACCGATGCAGTCGAGCACATTGCTCCTGTGCCGTCCTGGAAGCTTTCCAATGCGCGCTGGCGATTGTTCGAGGACGAAGTGACAAGGGAGACAGCCGAATTGCCGGAAAACATCGCCGAATCGCCGCTGGATGACCAGGTGACTGCACTGCACTCCTTAGTGCACAGAGTGTGCGACAGAGTGCTGGGACGCAGTACGCCGAGAGCCGTCAGGAAAGTAGTTTGGTGGACCGCCGAACTACAATCCAAACGCCAAGAGGTCAGGAGACTGAGGCGACAGCTCCAGAGCTCTCGTCGGCATGAGACCGATGACGCGGAGCACCTCGTGGTTGCGTTGAGGAAGAAGCTCATCCTGACGACGAAGGAGGACAACTGGCGATGCTTCGTGGGAGAGAACAGAGATGATCCATGGGGGCACGTCTACAGGATTTTCCGAGGCCGCAAAAAGAGCACGGAGATTGGAGGCCTCCGGATATATGGTGAGCTGGTCACAACATGGCGTGACTGTGCGAGTGAGCTCCTCCGCAACTTTTTCCCTGTTGCGGAGTCGAATGCTCACATTGCCATTGAGTCCGAGGCTCCACCGGCCCTCGAAGCTTTCGAGGATGATGTATGCGTCGCCAGGTTGAAGAGCAGGCGCTCTCCCGGCATGGACGGCATCACAGGTGCCATTTGCAAGGAAGTGTGGCGTGCCATCCCTCAGCAAATGACAGCGTTGTATTCCCGCTGCCTGGAGACAGGGTACTTTCCCAGGAGATGGAAGCATCCTCGTGTGGTTCCACTCTTGAAGGGACCCGATAAGGACCGGACCGATCCTACCTCATATCGGGGTATCTGCCTGTTGCCAGTGCTGGGCAAAGTGCTAGAGGGGATCATGGTGAATCGTCTGAAGGATACCATACCGGATGGCTGCAGATGGCAATTTGGATTTCGCCAAGGACGCTGTGTCGAGGATGCTTGGAACCACGTCACGAGTACAGTCTCGGCCAGCCGGTCGAAATACGTGCTCGGGATATTCGTGGACTTCAAGGGAGCCTTCGACAACGTTGAGTGGAATGCTGCATTACACCGTCTCCTTGAGCTGGGATGCCGAGAAGCAAGCTTGTGGCGAAGTTTCTTCTCCGGCCGGAGTGCGAGCATCGTCAGCAGGTATGAAGAAGCCACTGTTCCGGTGACAAGAGGTTGCCCACAGGGGTCCATAAGTGGTCCATTCATATGGAACATCTTGATGGACGTGCTGCTTCAGCGCTTGGAGCCACTTGGTGCGCTCAGCGCGTATGCTGATGATTTGCTCCTCCTCATCGAGGGAAATTCCCGCTCAGAGCTGGAGCATAAAGGAGCGGACCTGATGTACATCGTAGGCGCTTGGGGAGTTGAAGTTGGCGTGACCGTTTCAACTAGCAAGACGGCGATCATGCTGCTCAAAGGCAATCTTAGACGGCCGCCAGTGGCACGGTTTGCTGGAGCAAGCCTGCCATACAGGCGTAAGTATCGGTACCTGGGCATCACGGTCGGCGAACGGTTGAGTTTTCTCCCGCACATCGCTGGCCTACGCGATAAGCTGACTGGAGTCGTAGGGGCATTGTCGCGCGTGCTGCGGGTCGACTGGGGACTCAGTCCCCGCGCAAAGCGAACAATATATGCCGGACTCATGGTGCCATGTGCACTATTTGGTGCCTCGGTTTGGTCAGTCGCCATGACGGCGCAAGCGATCACGAAGCTGATTGCGTTCCAAAGAGCCATCCTGATTGGATGCCTACCGGTATGCCGAACAGTGTCCTCCGTGGCACTGCAAGTACTTGCTGGAGCCCCCCCGTTTGATCTGGTCGCCAGACGTCTGGCAATCAGATTCAAACTAAAGCGTGACTACCCGCTGGAGGAGAGCGATTGGCTATACGGCGAAGATTTGGCAAATCTTAGCTGGAAGCAGAAGATGACGCGACTAGACGAATGCCTGCTGTGCGTGTGGCAACGCATATGGGATGATGGTAGCTCCCCAGGACGGGTGACGCACCGCTTCATTCCGAACGTAAGCTTCGTCTACAGCGAGAGAAGGTTTGGCTTCACGCTGCGCGCTGGATTCCTGCTGACTGGCCATGGACCGCTCAATGCATTTCTGCATCAGAGAAGGCTAAGCGACACGCCTGCATGTCTATGCGGCGCAGAGTGCGAGGATTGGCAGCACTTCTTATGTGACTGTCCCCTCTATGCAGATTTGCGAGACCTCGATGGACTTGGAGTGCAGCACACAGATGGCGAATGGAACTTTTCCGAAGTGGTGGCTACTCAGGAGAGGATGCAGTTGCTGGATCGATTCGCAGGAGAGGCGTTCTCCAGGAAGCGACAACTGCTGGACCCTATGGCGGCGCATGGGCCGTCAGTCCCGGACTAGTAGAGTCAAAACTGACACCCCATGGATTCCCTATCCGGTGCTTGTCGGGGCCAAAAGGGAGGGCGATCGATCCCTTAATTTCGTCCACGGGTTGGGCAGTGTCCAAGGCTGCCCATTGAGGTAGGCCCCCTTGTGGGAGTTCGTGGTGGCTGTGGTTTGAAACCCAAATATACGCGGGTAGAACCGTTAGGTTCGTCGTGGAGTTGCGCTCTCAACCGGGTGCCGAGACCCATAGATCGGAAGAGGTGTTAGGTACACCTTGCCCCTACCAAGGGGGATTGTATGTCCGACAAAACATACAATCAATTGGTACTAGGATGAGTCGCTATGTACATAGCTATAGCTTCTTATTCTAGGGCGTTAATTGGCGCATTGTACCAGATTCCTGTGTTTATATTTTATATAATAGTGTAGTATACCTACCCTGCCAGTAATAGAAATCAAAGGGTATAACAGTAAATACATACATTGTGACACTCTGTCATAATAATCACAAATATACAAATACCTAAAAGACCAGCGCATATGTCATACGATCATATATACATTCCAATCGTAGCGCGTGGGAACGCTGAGCATGCATTTTGACCAAAAGACCACACTTAAACATATGAACACACCAGCGCATATGTCATACGATCCACCACTTATATACATTCCGATCGTAGCGCGTGGGAACGCTGAGCATGCACTTTGCAGCTCAAGTGGTCAAGATATACATAGCATACATATGTACACCAATATACTTACACATAAATATAAGACATAGATATAAGAATTGCATGTTTCGGGTTAGCTGAACCCAGAACGAATATGTAAGATTCATTTTTAATAAAGTAACAGAAAGGAGCAGACGCTCCCATTAAAACTACATAAAAGGCTAAACTTATATTGATTCTACTTTATGGCGACCGTGACAGGACGCGAAGCTACAATGCTATAATTGCATTATAAAAAAAAAAAAACACAAATCAAGTTTAAATAATTAATAAAACAACAAAAGTGCTGTGATTCCACTGCAAAACAACAAAAACAAACAAATAACAATAAACCGCAAAATGTAACAGAAGTTAAAAAAAAAAAAAATTAAAAAAAAAACGAGGGGGAACGTTGTGAGCCGCGGCAAAGGCCGCGGCTCTACCTTATACCCGGTACTCAGTCAGTATACACATACATATGTACATACATATATGAGCTTGCGATTTATGCAATTTATTATATGTTCGCAAAAGGGACAAATTAAATTTTGGGCAAAAAATAATATTTGAAAAAAATGAAGTCAAATCATTTTTGGAATATTATACATGTTTTCAATTTTGTTTGCATATGCTTTTTACAACTGCTTCTAAATTTCTACATGACATGTATAACTACATATTTGAGACGTACAAGTGTGTACGAGAGAGAGAGGGAATGAGTCAGCGCTTGGCAGGCGTTGCGTAGCCACTGAAATTTAATTTGTTTCTTCTGGCCATAATATTGATTTGACGTGATCCATATTTGGCACTCTGGTAGATATGGTAATTTTCCATGATTCTGCGTTTTTGATTTTCATTTATCTTTAAAATTGTGGATTCCACAGATTTTCGTTCTTTGTGGGGACGGAAAGGGGCGTGGCAAAATTTTGAAATACACTTGTGCTGGTTCGATATCACAGGAGCTTGGATAGAAAGTTTGGTTGCTCTAGCTCTTATAGTCTCTGAGAACTAGGCGCTCATTTATTCGAATAAGCAAAGCAGATGGGGTCGCGTGTGAGAGAGAGCGAGAGGGAATGATGACTTTCGAAATGGTTTTCTTCATTGTAGCTATAATAATGATCCGATCTGATCCAGATTCAACACTCTGATAGAAATGGGCATTCTCTACGACTCTGCGTTTTTAGTTTTCTTGTATCTTCCACATTGTGTACGCCACAGACTTTCGTCCTTTGTGCGGGCGGAAAGGGGCGGGGCGAAAATTTGAAATACATTTTGAGTAGTGTGATCACAGAGGAGACTGGATACAAAACTTGGTTGCTCTAGCTTTAATAGTCTCTGAGATATAGACGCAAATGAAGACGGACAGACGGACGGACGGACGGACGGACGGACGGACAGACAGACAGACATGGCTATATCGACTCGGCTATTGATGCTGATCAAGAATATATATACTTTATGGGGTCGGAAACGCTTCCTTCTGGGCGTTACACACAACCGTTATCCCCACAAATCTAATATACCCTTAAACTCTTCGAGTACCGGGTATAAAAAACAACCAAATACAACACACATACACACAACAAACGCCCACAAACACATGTGTAGCCTGTGCGATGACCAGCGCCGGCACTGCTTAACGCACTCCAGCCCTTATGAGTGACGACAAAATAGATTCTGCTCCTATTGAGCAAAGGGAAGCACTTTCCCTTCAAGAGTACATGAAAGTGTATCCCAACGATGGACCACGCCCACTCACAATAGCTGAGTACCGGGCACGGCAGGAAAGAAAACCCCGAGAAACTCCGAAGACAAAACGTGGAGGACAAGTGAGGAAGCTCCTCCAACAAAAACGCCTGCAACAAGATTTGCTGGCGGCAGCGACGACACCAGAAGACCGACAGCGCTACATAGAGCGCATCAACGAGTTGAAGGCAGAACTAAAACTTCGCAGCCGAGCGAAGCCACGCAAGGGGGCCGCAAATATGCGTAAGCCTTAACTTGCCATAGTCTTAATTTCTACCTGCGAATTGACGCACGTCAGTGCAATTCGCAAAATACTAAAACCTGTTAGGCTTTTATTACTAACATATGTGGTTGGAGAATTTTTTTTTTTATATATATGAAATGTAATTTGAATTGTGAGCCAACCACATTAACTAAATAACTAACTTTTCCACGTCTCTGGCGCTGAGTATTTATACTCAGTTGCGTGTAGAATCTTTTTGTAATTGATAAATCTTGCAATAAATTCATTGCAATGAAAATATCACTCCAATTTTAATTTCGATTTTCAAGTAGGGTCTTCTTTCAAGTATATTTTTTTTTCTTCTCTTAAATGAATTAAATGATTAAATGAAAGACTAAACCAAGGTTTTGAGAATAAAACTCAATATTTTTGTTTTTTATTAAAGATTAGATCAAAAAAAATTTCTTTTCATTGAATATATATAGACAATTAAAACTACATAATGGGGCGGTTTAGTGATTCCAGTGAGGCAAAAGATAACACTGCTAACGTTGTAAACAACGTCAAGATAATTGATCATACGGATGATATAAACGCATTGTGGCTCCTGTTATTGATTATCACGATAGTATTAGTTTTGCAATTTCTGCTTACACTCTATGTTAAGCATAACAAAATTATTAAGAAAAAATACATGAGTAGGGCAAGGCACCTAGATATCATCTAGAATGAATATCAACCCAGGAAAAACATAATAAAAGAAGAAAACCCATTTTTAGTTCTTAGTGCTTATGCGCTTACAAAAGTAGGATAATTCCGTTAAAATAATGGAATGGAACGAAATCGCGAAACATATAGACGCATTCCGTTACAAATTCCATAAATCTTACAAATGCATTAATAAGGATGCAGTTATAAAAGCAGAGACTCTGAAAAATCATATAGAAATTTTAGTAAAGGAATATAATAATATAGTTACCTTAGTAAATCGTTTCGAAAACAAATTCACATCTGAGCACAAAAGTGAATGTTTGAGGGTAATAAAATCCCTAAACACAAGATTAATTACTGTCAGCAATAGGCGACACATTCAGATAAAAGTGCCAGAAAATCTAAATCAATTGGCGGAGTTTGATCCCGTCCAATTAAAAGAGTTTGACGAATCAACTCAGTCAAACGACGATCAATCTGATAGTGACATCGAAGCACTGGAAGAAAGCGATCCAATCGAAACAAAACTAGAAACGATAGCAATCTCTGAAATGGCACAAACAGTTGCAGAATTTATCAAGCTAGCCACATCTCTATTACCAGAGTTTGATGGTAAGCTGGAAAATCTGCAAAGTTTTCTAGATTCTCTGAATCTATTGGATACCTTAAAAGGCACACATGAGCTAACAGCCATAAACCTTATAAAAACAAAACTAAAAGGCCATGCGAGAAATCTAATAAGTAATGAGCAGACAATTGCTGCAATCATTACGCAACTGTCAAATGCAGTAAAAGGAGAATCGGTAGAAGTTATATCTGCCAAGCTTCGCAATCTGCAACATAAAAACAAAACGACTAACCAATACACCCAAGAGGTGGAAAAACTGGCAAAGGCCCTTGAAGGAGCCTATATCAGTGAAGGTCTAAGCCAATCACTTGCAAGCAAATACAGCACTACAACAGCTGTAAAAGCTATGACCCAAAATTGTTCGATTGATAAGGTAAAACTTATCATGCGGGCAGGCACATTCACAAATATGAATGATGCCATCTCCAAATTTGTCGAAAGTTGCACGGAGGAAACAGGTCAAAGTAACACTGTCCTGTATTATCAACGAGGTGCAAATCACAATAACAGAGGAGGCCGAGGTTATAATCGTGGCAGAAATTACAACCACAACAATTACAACCGAGGCGGTAATAACAACAACTACAACAATAATTACAATAACCGTGGAGGAAGACGAGGCCAAAATCGAGGAAGAGGCCGAGGTAGCTTCAACCAAGGTTTCAATAATAACAATGTGAGAGTGGTGCAAAATGCGTCGGAAAACTCTCAGAACCCTTTAGGAAACAATCAGTAAATGCTAAGGTTCATTCCATCAATTACAGTCTTAATATATTTGTCACTTTTTATAATCATTCAACTGAAAATGAACTCACATTCCTAATAGATACTGGTGCAGATATATCACTTTTAAAAATAAATTCAGATAATTTCAAAATTCAAGAAGACAAAATTATAAAAATCCAAGGCATAGGCCAGTGTGTATTAAAATCTCGAGGAATAACTTCAATAGAACTTCAATCAACAAAATATATTATTCCACACGAATTTCATTTAGTAGACTCAGATTTTTCAATACCGTGTGATGGAATAATAGGCATTGATTTTATTAAAAAATTTAATTGCCAATTAGACTTCAAACCAAGTGAAGACTGGTTTATAATTAGACCTCAAAACTTAAATTATCCTATTTATGTTCCAATAACATATAGTGCTGGCAACAATACAGTTCTTCTGCCGGCCAGATCCCAAGTAATTCGAAAAATAGACATTAATTCAGTAAACGACTATATATTTGTTCCAAATCAAGAAATACATAATGGAATTTATGTTGCAAATACAATAGCATCATCCCAACATGTATACATTCGCCTTCTAAACACAACTAATTTCGACCAATTGGTCAAAGTAAACAAAATCGAATATGAAAATTTAACAGATTACGATATTCATAACAATAATCCAGAAAATAGAAGCGAACAAGTACTTTCAAAATTAAAGAAATCTTTTCCAGAACAATTCAGAAGTCAACTAACAGAATTATGCACCAAGTATAGTGATGTGTTCGGACTGGAAACCGAACCAATAACGACAAATAATTTTTATAAACAAACATTAAGACTTAAAGATGATGAACCCAGCTATATCAAAAACTACAGAAGCCCGCATAGCCAAGTTGAGGAAATCCAAAAACAAGTAGGGAAATTAATAAACGATAAAATCGTAGAACCGTCTGTATCCGAGTATAACAGCCCACTCTTGTTAGTTCCAAAAAAATCATTACCAAATTCGGGAGAAAAGAAATGGCGATTAGTAATTGACTATCGCCAAATCAACAAAAAATTACTTTCAGATAAATTCCCGCTCCCCAGAATTGATGATATTCTAGACCAACTGGGCAGAGCTAAATACTTTTCATGCCTTGACTTAATGTCAGGTTTTCACCAAATTGAACTTGAAGAAAATTCAAGAAATATAACATCTTTTTCTACGAGCAATGGCTCATATCGCTTCACGCGGTTACCTTTTGGTCTTAAAATAGCACAAAATTCATTTCAGAGAATGATGACAATAGCATTCTCGGGTTTAGAACCCTCTCAGGCATTCCTTTATATGGATGATTTAATGGTGATAGGATGTTCCGAAAAACACATGATTAAAAACTTAACTGATGTTTTTAATGTATGTAGGAAATATAACCTAAAGTTGCATCCAGAAAAATGTTCATTTTTCATGCATGAAGTGACATTCTTAGGTCACAAATGCACTGACAAAGGAGTATTGCCAGATGACAAGAAATTTGACGTCATAAAAAAATATCCTGTCCCTCATGATGCGGACAGAGCGAGACGATTTGTAGCATTCTGCAATTATTATCGTCGATTTATAAAAAACTTCGCCGATTATTCACGGCACATAACTAGATTATGTAAAAAGAATGTTCCTTTTGAATGGTCAAGTGAATGCCAAAACGCATTCCAATACCTTAAAGAAAAGCTTATGCAACCCACATTATTACAATATCCTGATTTTCGCAAAGAATTTTGCATTATAACCGATGCTAGTAAACAAGCTTGCGGAGCGGTTCTAACTCAGAACCGTGACGGAATTCAACTCCCAATAGCTTATGCATCCCGTTCATTTACAAAAGGGGAAAGCAATAAGAGCACAACAGAACAAGAGTTAGCGGCAATTCATTGGGCAATTACCCATTTCAGACCATATATTTATGGCAAACACTTTACTGTTAAAACAGATCACAGACCATTAACATATCTTTTTTCTATGACTAATCCCAGTTCGAAATTAACTCGCATGCGGCTAGAGCTTGAAGAATACGACTTCACAGTAGAATACCTAAAGGGAAAAGATAATTTTGTAGCAGACGCACTTTCACGTATAACTATACAAGAACTCAAAGACATGCAACACAAAGTCCTGAAAGTCACTACCAGGCGACAAAGTAGACAAAATAAAAACTGTACAGTAGAAAAATATGAACTTCTGCCACCGCAAAGTCATAAATATGTATCCAAGCCCAACGTACATGAAGTCATTACAAATGATGAAGTACGAAAAGTAGTGACCTTGCGCATGACAGAATCTAAATGTTTATTTAAACATGGAAATAAAATTATCGCAAGAATTGAAGTTAGCGATTTGTATACCAATGGAATTCTCGACCTAGGTCAGTTCTTCCAAAGGCTCGAAAAAGAGGCCGGTATATTAAAAATCAGCCAACTCAAAATGGCACCGAGCGAAAGGATCTTTGAATCAGTTTCAATAGATTCATTTAAAAATATGGGCAATAAAATATTAAAATCTTTAAGAGTAGCGCTACTCCAGCCGGTGACCCAAATAACAGATGAAAAAGAGATACAAAAAATATTGTCTACATACCATGACGACCCAATTCAAGGAGGCCACAGTGGCATAACCAGAACGCTAGCAAAAATAAAAAGACACTACTACTGGAAAAATATGACACGTCGTATAAAAAGTACGTACGTAGATGTCAAAAATGCCAAATGTCTAAAACAAAGACACACACGAAAACTCCTTTGACTCTCACAGAAACACCTGTGAATGCTTTCGATATAGTGATAGTGGATACAGTTGGTCCGCTACCTAAATCAGACAATGGAAATGAATACATAGTCACATTAATTTGTGACCTTACAAAATATTTAGTATCCATTCCAATAAAAAGCAAAAGCGCAAATAATGTCGCAAAGGCTATATTCGAAAATTTCATACACAAGTTCGGTCCAATGACAAGGGACATGGGAACAGAGTATAAAAACCAGATTTTAACTGATTTATGCAAGTATATGAAGATCGAGAATCTCACCTCTACTGCATATCATCACCAAACATTAGGGACAATAGAACGAAGTCATCGAACATTTAATGAATACATTCGTTCATACATCTCTGCAGACAAAACTGATTGGGATGTCTGGATTCAATATTTCACTTATTGCTTCAACACGACACCATCAGCAACGCATGAGTATTGTCCATACGAACTAGTATTTGGTAGACTACCAAAACAGTTCATAGATTTAAATAAAACTAATTACATAGATCCTATTTACAATCTAGATGACTACTCTAAGGAAATAAAGTTTAGATTAGAAATAGCATACAAAAGAGCTAGAATTATGTTAGAAAAAGCCAAGGCTTATAGAAAATTAGCATACGATGAAAAAATAAAAAATTTTGAATTAAAAATAGGAGATAAAGTACTTATAAGAAATGAAGCAGGCCACAAATTAGACCAAGTATATTTAGGGCCATATATAGTAGAAAAAATAGAAGATAATGATAACATTTACATTAAAGATAGTAAGAATAAAAAACAAAAAGTACATAAGGATAGGTTAAAAATATATATTCAATGAAACGTTTCACAAAAAAAAAATAGAGGTCTGATCAACCTAATAGAAAAGAAAAAAATTTTTAGTATAAAGAAATATATTCCTCTGGGAAAGTCGAATGAAAATTTAAAGTTGAATGGAGTTAAAGTAAATCAAATATATAAAAATACAATATTACAAAGAGATAACACATTTTAATTTCACACATTTTTTATTACACTTATTATACACCTATAAAATAGGATAAAAAAAAAAAAAAAAAAAAAAAAACCAAAAAAAAAAGTACTATTGCTATCAATTTCAATATTTTTATACCGACTTTAACACTCTCTAAATGACTACATATGTATATTACGTCATTTCTTTAAAAAGGGAGGTGTAGTATACCTACCCTGCCAGTAATAGAAATCAAAGGGTATAACAGTAAATACATACATTGTGACACTCTGTCATAATAATCACAAATATACAAATACCTAAAAGACCAGCGCATATGTCATACGATCATATATACATTCCAATCGTAGCGCGTGGGAACGCTGAGCATGCATTTTGACCAAAGGACCACACTTAAACATATGAACACACCAGCGCATATGTCATACGATCCACCACTTATATACATTCCGATCGTAGCGCGTGGGAACGCTGAGCATGCACTTTGCAGCTCAAGTGGTCAAGATATACATAGCATACATATGTACACCAATATACTTACACATAAATATAAGACATAGATATAAGAATTGCATGTTTCGGGTTAGCTGAACCCAGAACGAATATGTAAGATTCATTCCTAATAAAGTAACAGAAAGGAGCAGACGCTCCCATTAAAACTACATAAAAGGCTAAACTTATATTGATTCTACTTTAATAGACACCGTGGTTTTAATCCCTGCCTGTGGAATATGCCACGTTAAATAAATCTGTGAGATCAGATACATTCTGTAATATAAATAACTGGGGTGGTGCTCGTCAAATCAGATCGCACCTCATGAGCTATAGAGAAGTTAGAGAAGATAGTGACGATAGCCTAAGTTCCCTGATAGAAGGCCTCCAGTTGAACAGACGACCACCACATAGAGAACCAGACAACATGAATCTGGAACAGTTCGGACAGACAATAGAGGCCGCCTTGGCAAGTCAGGCCGCGTCATTTCAGGGCGAAATAAGCCGGTTGCGAACGGAGCTTGCAGAAGCAAACCGGCAGCTACGGGCCGAAATTGACCAATCCCGCGCACAATCTGTGCTTCAAGTAGAAATATTTAAAAAAGTACAAATTATTCCCGTGGTCGTATGCAACCACCAGTTAGACATGGTCAAATCACTTCCAGATTTCGAGGGAAAACAGGTAGATTATGTGGCTTGGCGCCAGGCAGCGCTGGCGGCATTCGAGCCTTTCGAGCCATACGAAGGTAGTAGCAAACACTTCATGGCCACAGGCATAATAAGAAACAAAGTGATAGGGGCGGCAAATAACATTTTGTCGTCTTTCAACACAGTCCTCAATTTCAAAGCCATTATTAACAGGCTAGATTGTTCCTATTCAGACAAAACGCCAATAGGCGTAATACAGCAAAGGCTGACTACCATACGGCAGGGTAACCTCCCATTGACAGAGTACTACGATGAGATCGAAAAACAGCTTTCACTCATCACAAATAAAAACGTAATGGTACACACTGCAGAGGCAGCAAGTGTACTTAACCAGAGAGCCAGGGAAGACGCCTTAGAGGTTTTCATCTCAGGTCTGAGAAGGCCTCTGAAGGCAGCTGTCTTCCCGGCAAGGCCGACAGACTTGGAGACAGCTCTGGCCCTTGCCCAATCGGGTGAGTCCAGCGAAGACCGCAGCACTTGGGCTGCAAATTATGCCAAGGTCATGGGGGAGAAATCCTACCATACGAATGAGCGCAGGCACAAAGCGCCACAACAGGGTAATGGCAGGCAAAATAGGCCCCAAGACCACGCCTCTTACAAAAGCCCTCACTATGTTAGGAGTCAGGGTACGCCCAACGCCCAACAGGGCAATTCATACCGTCAGCCCAAATCTCAGGGCCAGACCCGTGAGCCGATGGAGGTAGACCCTTCATCCTCTAAATTGAGACAGCCCTCGGCGTACCAGAAACCGTTTGGTTCTGGCAAACGCGAAACACCTTTCCCCGTTTTCTCGATCAACGGTTCTAACAAGATCACAGAAAAGTGTCCCTTGTCATTTTTCGGCAAAATCACCCCGTTTTTTCTTTTGAAAACCCTAACGACTTTCGACGGCATTATTGGCCTTGACTTGCTAACGCAGGTGGGGGCTACATTTTCTCTAGAAAAAGGAACACTCACAGTCGGTAACACTACCGAAACAATCAGGTTCCACAAATGCACAGATGTCAACCATACTAACGTTATTTACGTCGACGCACCTCCAGCCATAAAGGCAAACTTCATGCAGATGCTGAAGAGGAGAAACAAGGCGTTCGCTGACCCTAACGAGTCACTGCCTTTTAACACTTCGGTCGTGGCCACCATTCGCACGGTGAACGACGAACCAATTTACTCCAAGCTCTACCCCTATCCTATGGGTGTAGCCGATTTAGTCGAATCCGAGGTTAACAGCCTCTTAAAAGACAACATCATCCAAAAATCGAGATCGCCTTATAACAATCCTATATGGGTCGTTGACAAAAAAGGCACTGATGAAAAGGGCAATAAAAAGAAACGTCTCGTAATGGACTTTCGGAAACTCAATCAGAAGACAGTGCCCGATAAATATCCCATGCCTAGCATCGCAATGATCCTGGCAAACCTGGGTACTGCCAAGTACTTCACAACTCTTGACCTGAAAGCCGGATACCACCAAAAAACTTTGGCGGAACGCGACAGGGAAAAAACTTCCTTTTCCGTAAATGGAGGGAAGTATGAGTTTTGCCGACTGCCCTTTGGGCTAAGAAATGCTGGGAGCATTTTCCAGAGGGCAATCGATGATGTTTTGCGCGAACAGATCGGTAAAACATGTTACGTCTATGTTGATGACGTAATTATATTTTCCAAGTCCCAGGACGACCACGTTAAACACGTCGACTGGGTACTGAAAAGCCTCTATGAAGCTAACATGAGAGTAGCTTAAGAGAAGTCGCAGTTCTTTAAGTCGAGCGTAGAATACCTCGGCTTTATCGTAACTAGCGAAGGCACAAGGACTGACCCTGAGAAAGTGAAAGCTATCCAGGAGTACGTCGAGCCAACGACGCTGTTCGGCCTAAGATCGTTCCTAGGCCTAGCAAGCTATTACAGATGCTTCGTGAAAGATTTCGCGGCGATCGCCCGACCGCTTTCGAGCATCCTAAAAGGAGAAAACGGTTCCATTAGCAAATATAAGTCTAAAAAAACCCCCATCTCGTTCAACGAGGCGCAGAGACACGCCTTTCAGAAACTGAGGGACATTCTGGCGTCAGAAAACGTAATGCTGATGTATCCAGACTATAAAAAGCCGTTCGACTTGACAACCGTCGCGTCTGCCTACGGCATTGGAGCAGTCCTCTCACAGGGGGGACGCCCAATAACAATGATCTCCAGTACCCTCAAAGACAGTGAGCTGCGACAATTCATAGCGAAGTGTCAATGACCTGCACAGTAGAGACGACAGATGAGCCTGTCAATTGCTTTAGGAATCAGATCACCCTAGAGCAGGCGCAGTTTCCACAAAAACAGATTTTTGTTCTCTTTGGAGAAAAGACGCGCCATATAATACACTTCCCTGACAAGAACGATCTCGTGGAGACCGTCAAGTCTATAGTAAACCCCCAAGTCGTAAACGCGATCCATTGCGAGCTCCCAATCCTAGCCTGCATTCAGCATGAACTAGTAAAGTCCTTTCCGTCGACTACGTTCTGGCAAAAATCTTGTCGCCGACATTTTCGATGAGAATGAGAGAAAAGAAATAGTCACTATTGAACACAATCGGGCCCACAGGGCTGCCCAGGAAAACGTCAAACAGATCATGACGGACTATTACTTCCCAAAAATTACTAAGCTCGCAAACGAGGTTGTCATGAATTGCAAGATATGCTCCAAAGCAAAATACGATAGGCATCCCAAGAAACAGGAGCTGGGGCCGACACCGGTCCCCTCGTTCACGGGAGAGATGCTTCATGTACAGAATGCTCTACAGAAAAAAAGTATTTCCTAACTTGGACAAATTCTCGAAATTTGCCATTGTGCAACCGATAGCTTCCCGCACTATATCAGACATCAAGACTCCACTACTGCAGCTCTTGAACATCTTCCCAAACACGAAACAGATATATTGCGACAATGAACCATCGATGAGTTCAGAAACCATCAGGTCACTCCTCCGAAACAACTTCGGAGTACTCATTGTCAATGCTCCGCCCCTCCACAGTACCTCAAATGGACAAGTGGAGAGATTCCATAGCACTCTTGTAGAGATTTCAAGATGCCTCAAAATGGATAGGGGGATTACCGACACAGTCGAACTCTTCCTTCAAGCGACAGCGGAGTACAATAGATCAATGCACTCGGTCACCAACAGAAGACCCATTGACATTCTCCACGCTGTAGCGGCGGATACTAACAAGGAAATCCAAAACAGAGTGCAAAAGGCTCAGATCGTGCAAAACAATCGGGTCAATCAGGCACGACAAAACAGAAGTTTCAGAGTAGGCGAGAAGGTGTTAGTTAAGTCCAACAGACGCCTCGGGAATAAGTTGACCCCTTTATTTGTAGAAGAAACAGTAGAGGCGGACTTGGGGACAACAGTCCTAATTAGAGGGAGGGTGGTCCATAAAGACAACCTTAGGTAACTACACCGACTAGGTTAAGAAACACACCTTGGTGGCGGTATTTTTTTTAGTTTTCTTTTTATATTTTTTCACGTATTTTTATCCACAGGATTGTCTGGGTACTTCATCTCCTTACAATAGTATCGGCGCGCGTCACCGATTACTCCCACTCAAGTTACATACCAATCACGGACGGAACTGTACTGGTTTGGGACGGTCTGGACTACGCCAAGCACACGGCAAACTTGACCGAATACGGCCGCATTGCTGACGAGACCGCGAAAATGACAGATCTTTTCCCAAGATCCCACATGAGACAGTTATTGGAGGCCGACTGCAACCACATTAGGGACATGTTGTCCGATATCGGTGTTCACCACCGACTGGCTAGGAGCCTGAATTTCCTAAGGATGGCCCTTAAAGTCGTGGCCAGATGCGTCCGATTTAGAAAACATTAAGTTCACTGAAGCTCAGCTAGTGCAAGTAAGCAATAGACAAATTTTGATTAGCACAAAAGTTCTAAATCAGTTAACTTCCCTCACTAGCACCGTAAATAAGATCCTCAGTATAGGAAAAAAAGAAATTATAAATTCAGAGCACCTTTATTAGACATTATTAGCCAGAAATAGAATTCTTATAACAGAGTTAGGAAACCTTATGCTCACGATCACCCTGGCAAAGGCCAATATAGTGAGCCCATCCATTTTAGACCATGCTGACATAGAATCTGTTCTCGCTGACCAATTCACAGTGGTCACGATATCGAATTTGTTAGAAGTGTCCAGAATAAAAATTCTTCAATCCATTAATGTAATTCATTTTATAATTGAGTATCCTAGAGTAAGTTTAGCTTGTAAGAAGGTCACGGTATTCCCGGTTGAGCACAACGGAGAGATACTACAATTGGCAGACAACATCGTTGCTGAATGCGGCAACCAAGTGTGGGCGCTCACAGCTTGCGTCTCCACAACCATGACCACCTTCTGCAAGAAGGAGGTGAGGGGATCTTGCGCGCAGGGATTACACTCTGGCGACACCGCTCATTGTCTCTCTCAACCAAGCCACCTGGAGCCCATCACCCTCCTTGACGACGGACTAATCATCATCAATAACAGGCCAGCCACGATCAGCTGTGACTCGGACACGTTGATCACAACCTCCGGGACGCAGTTGGTCACCTTCAACGACTTCGCAATCATCAACGGCTCTCGATTCCGGAATCGCAACAACATCCAACATCCCTGAACATCACAGGGCACCAGACGGTTCTAAGCCTACCCTTCCTACACCAGCTCAGCGAGGAGAACCTAAACTACATCAAGGAGGTCGAGCAGGCCACCATGGGTCAGCTCAATCCAGCCCTTGCTTTCGGGCTCGGCATAGCTCTATGCGGGGCTATTGGAGGCATCGTATTCCTCAGGGCGCATCTTAGAAGGAGGCAAAACGAGAGCCGGATCAACGAGATAATCGAGAAGTTGCGAGCGACGAGGACGACCGCTCTTTGAGAGGGGGAGTAGTTAACACTCCCCACCAGCGCAGGGTATCGGCAAGATTCCGAAACGGAAGAATGCTGATGCCGCACTCGAGGGGTGGGGGTAGCGACTACATTGTCGCACGAGCTTCTGCCTAGGAGCCGTTGGCCTGCACTCGAGTGGCCAGCGGATCATATTTCGCTGCTGGTAAACATCCGCTGTGGAGCTGATGGTCTGCACGATGCGCTGACGGTGCAGAACGTCGGCCCGCTGCCCAAGCAGCGCTGCCGCAAGGGTGGGCAGTTTTAAGTAAAATTGTATTTCTGTATCTTTAGATTTAATCAGATTTATTCTCACTTTCAACCAAGCCAGTCGAGCCGGAAAATATACGATTAAACTTACACCCGCGAGTTTCATTGCCGTTGGCCGAGCCACGGTACTAGTAATCGGGAACAACGATAACTTAATTTGTATACGTTCATATATGTATTCAAATTACATTGGTTTTAACTTGAGTGATCAAGTAGTATGCAAATATATCGAGGGTACACTGTACCCAGTAATAAATTAACAGCAATACTTTATTGCATAAACACAAACCCAGCAGCGACACTTTGTCGCTGAAATAAACAAAACCGAAGAGCCCTGTAGTATGTTGTATGCCAAATGAGCAAATGCCCACAGTATTGTAGAGTATACAATATTACAAGTGGTCATATGCCCAACTTAAAGTAAGAGTATCATACTCATAACATAGTGACACTTTGTTGCTATGTTTATATAAGCATATGTGCGCAGAAATACGATCGTCCACTTATGCGGACTGGCCGCAACGTGGGATCGCTAGCGTAAACACTTTTCCAGTATGGGCCGTATGCATGTACTTATACATAAACACATAACTACATACATACTGCAACTCTCTCTCTCTGCCGAAGTTCTTAGCGGCATAAGCATAATACATATATGTATATATGTTATACATAATATACATAATCGTCTCTCTGCTGACCAACCGTCGGCAGCGCAGCGACGAGACTTAGACTTACTTAGAACTTAAGTAAAAATGTAAAGGACAGATACAATTGAACGTTGGGCGCGGCACCTTTGCTGCTCCTTAAGAATAAAAAGATTACTTCAAAAAATAAATGAAAATCTTTTAATACATGGCGACGTGACAAGTGTCACGAACATGTTCAGCATGTTATAAAATAATTTAAAAAAAATTATTAATGAATAAATAATATGAAGTGAACAACAACAACATTAAGATGAAACCCAACCACAAGAACAAACAACAACGGCAGCAATAGCAGCAACAAAAGCAACAGCAACAAATGCAGCAACAACAACGGCAGCAACAGCAACAACAGCAACAAGTGTGAGAGGCAATCCGCCCCTTACGCCAGCGCGGGAATTGGAGGAAAAACAATAAGACTGAGTGAGTAGAGTGCGTGTAATGGGCAAACGCGGAGGTCAGAAAGTCAAGATCACAAAAAGAATAGCACACATTAAATGGCTATTATATACAAATACCCCGCCCGCATGGGCAACGGCACAAAAACTAACTGCCGAGCTTGACTTTCTCAAAGAAACCCTCCAGCAAAGAAAGCCAAATACCGCAACTCACTCAGCAAATACAATTACAATTATAAATGAAAAAGTTACTAAAAAAACCTCCATCTCCCAAGCCGCTGCCGAAGAAACCAAACGTCTGCCCAAACGACTGCCCTGGACCGTTATACGCTACAGCATGCAAATCCACATGCTTGGGACCAGCCCCGCCTAAGAAGATAAACCACGGACATCAGCAGCAGAGACAATAAGCGTGAAAGGCAGGCCGCCTTTTACGCCTTCGAGGGAGCATCAGCGAGCCAACTGGCGACGACCAGCTGATGCAAAGGAAGCAGTGAAGCAGATTAATAATATAAGTTATTATTAATATATATATAAGAAAACATTTTTTGTAAAATTGAGCGGAACTTTTTCTGCCCAATAGAACTATACGAACAAATAGGTAGGAAAACTTGTTACATGCAAAGTAATGCGATAGACAAATTTAACGAAACAACAAATAACACTAGTCGACACGACTTTTCCGCTGTCTCCAAAAATGACTTTTTCTGATAGATTTGAATGTTTAAAAATTTTGAAGAATGTTTTTTTTTTTTCATGGAGTAGTTTTTTTTTAAAGAATTTTTTAAAAATCTGGTATTTTTTGTCATAGGTAGTGCTTCTGTTTTTCACATAACTCACATTTCATACAACTGGTTGTACTGAACTTTGCAGTTTAAAACAGCTGATAAATGCAGCTATAAATCCGACTCAGACACTTTGTAGCAGAAACTTAAGCTCTGGCAGATATTAAGCTTCCAAGTAGAAATTTCATCATTTTTTTCGGTATTTTTTACCCGAAATTTTGACTTTGAAACTTCAGGAAAAATCGAAAAAAAAAAAAAATGAATGCCTGAATTTTTGGTTTTAGATAGACACATAAATTACGCGTCATTTAAGGTATCGCTTATAAAAATATAAAATCAAACGGCTAAGTTATAACCGTTTGACCAAAACGACCCAAATCTCATTTTATCTGAAAAAATACCGAAAAATACTTGAATTTATTTAAGTGTTATGATACTTGAATATTTTTATTGTTATTGCTTGTTACTATTTTTAAAATGGTTTGTCTGTCTTCTTTTGTCATTTAAGTCAGATTCTTTTATGAGAGTCCACACATAGTCGCCCAACATATTCTCATTCCAAACACCTTGATACCGTCGTTCCATAGCTTTTAATTGTTGGTGAAATCTCTCTCCGTGTTCATCACTAACATCCCGAAGGTTTGGCGGAAAAAAGTCTAAGTGGGAGTGCAGGAAATGGATTTTGAGTGATTTGTTCATAATTCTTAAGTAGGTCTTGAACGATTTTAACGTAATCATCACTCTTTCTGTTACCAAGAAAATTTGTTGTAACCATTCGAAATGAGTTCCAGGCTGCTTTTTCATTCGTAGATAAAATATTTTCAAATCCATCATCTTTTAGTAGTTTTCGAATTTGGGGACCATCAAATACGCCTTCTTTAACTTTTGCCAGCGACAGACATGGAAAAACAGTTTTGAGGTAATTCATCGATTCACCTTCGTAATCCAGTGCTTTAACAAAGCTTAGCTTAACAAAGTCCTAGCTTAATGTGCAATGGTGGTAATATAATGTCTTGGACTTTCACAAGAGCTGCATTTTGTACGTTGTGATGTCCCAAAGTATTTTCGTTCCGTTTTTCCCAGTTCTTTCTTGTGTAATGCTCTTTTCTATCTCGGCTATCCCATAGGCACAGGAAGCAACAGTATTTTGTATAACCGCCTTGCAATCCAGTTAACATGGCTACAACTTTTAAGTCACACGCGACCTTCCACTGGTGTTCTTTATATTTAATATTTTCAAACAATTTAGTCATTGTTTGATAGGACTCTTTCATATTAACAGCATGGGCGATGGGAATAGACGGCTTTTGATTTCCATTGTGTAGCAAAACAGCCTTTAAACTTTCTTTACTGCTGTCAACAAATAACCTCCAATCGTTTGGGTCGTAATCTTCACCCAATTCCCTGAAGAGGCCGAAAATGTCGTGACAAACGCACATGTCATCCTTCGTCATATAAAACTGTGCGTGAACCAAGTGACGCGTCCGGAAATGAGTTATTTTGACATCTTCCTTCAATAAACGGGCATCCTTTAAAATAGATCCAAGAATCTGAGCTTTACTTTTAGGAAGTTCCAGGATCCTCACCAAATCGTTCAATTGTTCCTGTGATAATGGCTTGCAAAATTTATATTCTCCTGATTGGTCATTACTTGAATCCGTTGTTCCATACGACGAAGAAAACATCTCCTCTTTTTTGCGTTTTAATGGCGATATTTCCTTCAAAGGAGGAGCAGGAAGCGTAAAGCCTTGACGAGACTCTTGCGGGTATTTATATAATATCTCTCACCTACCCCAAACCCTTTTTTTTCGAATAAACAAAAGAAACATTCAGTGCTGTGATTTTTTGGTTTTCTCCATAGCATTGGAGTTCCAAATCGAAATTGTTTTCTAAAAAAAAAATTTGCAAGAAAAAAAGTAATGCTTAGTATTTTTTGTACACTTCATAGCTTCTGATTTAGGGTAACTTACTTTTCCTCTTTATTAAATGCTGTTAAATTCAATTTGCACGTTTTGCATATACAGCTTGGAGCCCACTCTTCGCCAATACTTTTGGGCCAAACCTTATAGTTTTCCTTATACTGTTCTTGGAACTTTTCGGTAAAAACGATTTTTTCTTCTTTGCTGGTCATATACTTTCCACATATGTAGCAAAACGAGTCTGCTCGGTAAGCACATGAAGTTGACCGACTTGGGTTGTCCATTTCAATTAGAAACAATTGGTATTTTTCGAAAACACACGATCGTATTCTGCTGGAAGTCAGAACTACACTGAGGCAGGGATACTATAGGTACAGAGTTATATATCCTTTTTTATGAATAGCTTGAAGGAGAAAGGTCAAATATCTGCGGGACCAGCACCTGTGAAGGAAAAAGGTCAACATTTGACCCTAACAGGTATTTATGTATATTTATCCTCACCAAGGCTTAGGTATAACGAATAAGGAATAAAACTGTCCACAACACTTACACCCCAAATAAATATGACCAGGTAGGATATATATCCGATATATATCAATACCTAAGACTCGGTAAAACCAAAATTACAGGTCCTTTTTGTTTTTTGCAATCCCATTTTGGAAGTTGGACCAAAAACGTACCGGACGGTATTTTTTCAGGTAAAAGTCATTTTGGGTCGTTTTGGTCAAACGGTTATAACTTAGCCGTTTGATTTTATATTTTTATAAGCGATACCTTAAACGACGCGTAATTAATGTGTCTATCTAAAACCAAAAATCCAGGCATTCATTTATTTTATTATTATTTTTTTTTTTTCGATTTTTCCTGAAGTTTCAAAGTCAAAATTTCGGTTAAAAAAACCGAAAAAAATGATGAAATTTCAATTTGGAAGCTTAATTTCTGCCAGACGTTAAGTTTCTGCTACAAAGTGTCTGAGTCGGATTTATAGCTGCATTTATCAGCTTTTTTTAACTGCAGTACAACCAGTTGTATGAAACGAGAGTTATGTGAAAAATAGAAGCACTACCTATGAAAAAAAATACCAGATTTTTTAAAAATTCTTAAAAAAAAAACTACTCCATGAAAAAAAAACCATAATTCTTAAAAAAAATTTAAATTGCCCAATCTATTAGAAAAAGTCATTTTTGGAGACAGCGGAAAAAAAAGTTGAAATTTGTCGAGTAGTGTAATTATAAGAACACTTTAAAATTATATATGCCCTAAATGGCAATTGTAGATGTTAAGTCAGTGGACTCCACTGCTAATGTAATTAATAAAGTAGAGTCAAACAACAATGACCTAGAGTTAATACATACACTGTTAATTATAATTGTTGTTATAATGTGCGCAAATTGTTTTTATAAACTGTACAAACTACACAATAAATGCTTAAAAAATAAATATATGAGCCAGGCAAATGATCTGGATAAAATATAAATAAAAAAAAAGCGCAAACAACATAAAAAAAAATCACCTTTTACTCTAAGAAAATAAAATAAAGCAAATAAGAGAAAAATTAAAATGTTTGTAAAAATATGACCATGCTTAAAACAATTAAAGAAAAATTTAATAGAGTTCAGTTTATATCCATAAAATAATGGAATGGAATGAACTATATAAAGAAATTAATAATATTAAAATAAACTTTGACAAATCCTATAAGTCACTCACACAGAATAGACCAATTCAGAAAACAACAATAAAGAGACATGTACAAATATTAGTAGAATGCTTTAATGAAGCACGTATACTAATACATGGCCAGAGGGATAGATTAAATCAAGATCATTGGTCCCAGGTATCAAAATTTTTGGTGAGATTGAGATCAAATTTAATATCAATCAAACTAAAGTTCAATTTAGATATCCTTGTACCGACCATATTGAATACTTCTCTAACAGTTGAAACTGGTGATGAACCGGAATCAACAGAACAAGCTGACACTGACCAAACAGAGTCAGAAGAGCTTGCAATTGTGAATCCAAAAATAGAGGAGCAAGATTTAAATAATCTTACTATTCCAGCCATTTTGCTGTCAGATCCGGATAGTTCTACAGATTCTGATACTTGTTCAGCAATAATAGAGAACAAAGTAAGGAGCAATATCACAACGGCACAAACCAATATTGACTTCATTAACACAGCATCCAAGCATCCAGCATCAACATTTTGATGGTAAAGCTGAAAACTTAACAAGTTTCATTGATGCTTTACAAATATTGGAATTGATTAAAGGCGAACACGAACAATTAGCAGTTTCAATAATAAAAACAAACCTAAAAGGTGTCGCCAGAAATCTGATCGGAAATGAGACATCAATATCTGAAATCATTTCCAGCTTAAAAGGCAATGTCAAAGGCGAAACTGTAGAACTATTATCAGCTAAACTGATGAACCTACAGCAACGCAATAAAACTGCTAACCAGTACGTACAAGAGGTTGAGCAGTTGACAAAAACTTTAGAAGGTGCATATATAGCAGACGGCTTACCTCTTCAGTTAGCCAGAAGCTATTCGACTCAAAATGCTGTAAAAGCAATGACCAAAAATTGCACAATTGATAAGGTAAAACTTATCATGCAAGCTGGTACCTTCAATTCAATGAATGATGCCGTATCAAAATTTGTAAATAGTTGCACAGAAGCAACCGGACAGCCAAACACTGTCCATTATTACAAAAATCACTCACAACGCGGCGGAAATCGCGGAAGTGGAAGTCACACAGGTAACTTTCACAGTCGCAACAATGGTAACAACAATAATAACCAATCCAATAATGGACGAGGCCAATATAGAGGAAACTCAAGAGGCCGTGGCAACTCGAATCGAGGCCACAACAATAACAATTCAAGCAATGTCAGAGTAGCCGATGCATCGGAAAACTCACAAAACCCTTTAAGTGCTCAACAGTAGAAAATGCAAATGTTCGTACTATTAATCTCAGTCAGAATATGTTTGTTTCATTCAAACATGTGGCTACGGGAAAAGAACTTGTCTTTTTAGTAGACACAGGTGCAGACATTTCAATAGTTAAAGAAAATTCTGATGTCTTTCATGACATACAAGATAATTATATTATCGACATAAAAGGAATAAGTCAAGAGGTAACCAAATCCAAGGGGTTAACTTCTATTGAGATACAGACAACTAAGTACCTAATCCCACACGATTTTCATATCGTGGATTTACAATTCGCCATTCCTTGTGATGGCATATTAGGAATCGATTTTATTAAAAAATACAACTGTCGATTAGACAGCATGCCTTCAGAAGATTGGCTTGTAATCAGACCTAATAATTTAAAATTTCCAATTTATGTTCCTATAACATTCAGTTCTGGCAACAATTCAATACTTCTGCCAGCAAGATCCCAAGTTATTAGGAAAATCTAATTAAATTCAAATGAAGACAGTGTATTGATCCCAAATCAATAAATTAAGCATGGTATTTACATAGCAAATACCATACCAACATCTAACAACGCTTTTATAAGACTACTCAATACGACTTATAAAGATCAAGTAGTCAGCACAAATAATTTAGCGTATGAATCACTTTCGAACTACGAAGTAGTCAACACTAATCAAGAAAATAGAGAAAAGTCTGTATTATCTCAACTTTCGACAAACTTTCCTCCACAATTCAAATCACAGCTTTCAAGCTTATGCACCAAATATAGTGATATATTCGGATTGGAAAATGAACCAATAAGCACGAATAATTTCTATAACCAAAAACTGAGATTAAAAGATGATGAACCAGTGTATATTAAAAATTACAGAAGCCCACACAGTCATGTGAACGAAATTCAAAAACAAGTCGGAAAATTGGTCACCGACGGGATTGTTGAACCCTCTGTATCTGAATATAATAGCCCATTATTACTTGTCCCTAAGAAACCATCTCCAGGTTCAGAACAAAAGAAATGACGATTAGTGATTGACTATCGTCAAATTAATAAAAAACGAGAGGGAACGTTGTGAGCCGCGGCAAAGGGGCGTGGCAAAATTTTAAAACAAACTTGTGCTGGTTCGGTATCACAGGAGCTTGGATAGAAAGTTTGGTTGATCTAGCTCTTATAGTCTCTGAGAACTAGGCGCTCATTTATACGAATAAGCAAAGCAGATGGGGTCGCGTGTGAGAGAGAGCGAGAGGGAATGATGACTTTCGAAATGGTTTTCTTCATTGAAGCTATAATAATGATCCGATCTGATCCAGATTCAACACTCTGATAGAAATGGGCATTCTCTACGACTCTGCGTAGTTGTTTTAGTTTTCTTGTATCTTCAACATTGTGTACGCCACAGACTTTCGTACTTTGTGTGGGCGGAAAGGGGCGGGGCGAAATTTTGAATTACATTTGGAGTAGTGTGATCACACAGGAGACTGGATACAAAACTTGGTTGCTCTAGCTTTAATAGTCTCTGAGATATATGCGCAAATGAAGACGGACAGACGGACGGACGGACGGACGGACGGACAGACAGACATGGCTATATCGACTCGGCTATTGATGCTGATCAAGAATATATATACTTTATGGGGTCGGAAACGCTTCCTTCTGTGCGTTACACACAACCGTTATCCCCACAAATCTAATATACCCCTATACTCTTCGAGTACCGGGTATAATTACTGTCCGATAAATTTCCACTCCCAAGAATTGATGATATTTTAGATCAACTTGGACGAGCAAAATATTTTTCATGCCTTGACTTAATGTCAGGATTTCATCAAATTGAACTCGAAGAAAGTTCAAGAAATATAACATCATTTTCAACGAGCAATGGCTCGTATCGCTTCACGCGATTACCTTTTGGATTAAAAATAGCTCCTAATTTATTTCAGAGAATGATGACTATAGCATTCTCTGGATTAGAACCTTCACAAGCATTTCTTTATATGGATGACTTAATAGTTATAGGTTGTTCCGAAAAACATATGCTTAAAAACTTAACAGATGTTTTTGAGAAATGTAGGAAATACAATCTAAAGTTGCATCCAGTAAAATGTTCTTTCTTTATGCATGAGGTGACTTTTCTCGGTCATAAAAGCACAGATAAAGGAATACTTCCAGATGACAAGAAATATGATGTCATTATGAATTATCCTACGCCGCACAACGCGGACAGCGCTAGACGTTTCATAGCATTTTGTAATTATTATAGACGATTCATAAAAAATTTCGCCGAATATTCACGGCACATAACAAGATTATGTAAAAAGAATGTTCCTTTTGAATGGACAGATGAATGCCAAAACGCATTCCAATATTTAAAAACAAAACTTATGGAACCTACTTTGCTACAATATCCCGATTTCAGCAAAGAATTTTGTATAATTACTGATGCAAGTAAGCAAGCGTGTGGAGCGGTTTTAACTCAAAACCATAACGGACTCCAACTTCCTATTGCATACGCATCAAGAGCTTTCACAAAAGGAGAAAGTAGGAATTAGCTGCAATTCACTGGGCAATATTACATTTTCGACCATATATATATGGAAAACACTTCACAATCAGAACAGATCACAGACCGTTAATATATTTATTTTCAATGATTAATCCAAGTTCTAAACTGACACGTATGAGGCTAGAATTAGAAGAGTATGATTTCACGGTTGAATATTTAAAAGGAAAAGACAATTTTGTAGCTGATGCGTTCTCAAGAATAACCATTAAATATCTACAAAACATAACTGGAAATATAATTAAAGTCACTACAAGATATCAAAATAGACAGAAAATCCGCGCGGATAACCAAGAAATAGAATTGCCAAGGCAATCTATAGAAGAAGCTTCTAAGCCCAACGTATATGTAGTCATAAACAATGACGAAGTACGTAAAGTAGTGACCTTGCATGTAAAAGATACGCTATGTTTATTTAAGCATGGTAGAAAAATTACTGCAAGATATGATGTTAGCGATTTATATACCAATGGAATCCTAGACTTAGGTCAATTTTTCCAAAGGCTTGAAACGCAAGCCGGTATAAACAAAATCAGCCAACTCAAAATGGCACCGTGGGAAAATGTCTTTGAACATGTTTCAATAGATAATTTCAAAATTATGGGCAATAAAATATTGAAAACATTGAGAGTAGCGCTACTCAACCCGGTGACCCAAATAGAAACAATAAAAGAAAGAGAAGCTCTATTGTCTACGTTCCATGATGATCCAATACAAGGAGGTCACACAGGCATCTCAAAAACCTTGGCCAAGGTCAAAAGACATTATTATTGGAAAGGTATGACTCGAGATATTACTGAGTACATACGAAAATGTCAAAAATGCCAGAAAGCAAAAACAACGAAGCACATTAAGACACCATTAACAATCACAGAGACACCATTACATGCATTCGATAGAGTGATAGTGGACACTATTGGTCCACTACCAAAATCAGAAAATGGCAATGAATATGCAGTTACTCTAATATGTGATCTAACTAAATATTATGTTGCCATACCAGTTCCAAATAAAAACGCGAACACTGTCGCTAAAGCAATTTTTGAATCATTTATTCTGAAGTACGGTCCAATGAAGACGTTCATTACGGACATGGGAACAGAATATAAAAATTCAATTATAAATGATTTGTGCAAGTACCTAAAAATTGAAAATATAACATCTACTGCACACCACCACCAGACAGTTGGAACAATAGAACGTAGTCATAGAACTTTCAATGAATACATACGATCATATATATCGGTTGATAAAACTGATTGGGACGTATGGATCCAATACTTCGTTTTATGTTTCAACACGACCCCCTCAATGGCACATAATTATTGTCCATATGAGTTAGTATTTGGTAAAACAAATAATTTACCAAAACATTTTAATAGTATAGATAACATAGAAACAATATATATTATAGATGACTATGCTAAGGAAAGTAAATATAGATTAGAAGTAGCATATAAAAGAGCTAGAATAATGATAGAAGAAAGTAAGAAGAATAATAAGATATTGTACGATCAGAAAATAAACGACATAGATATATTAGTAGGTGATAAAGTCTTATTAAAAAATGAAACAGGTCATAAGTTAGATTATAAATATACTGGTCCGTATAAAATAACGGAAATAGGAGATAGAAATAACGTTGTAATAACTAATAATAAAAACAAAAAACAAACAGTTCATAAGGATAGATTAAAAATTTTTATTTCATAGTTGTATTTAGCATGGCATTAATAAATGCATTAGTAAATGTTTTAATAAATAAATAAAAAAAAAAAAAAAAATATTATTTGTAATTTCATTCTCTTTGAATTCAAAAAAAAGAAAGATTAAAACAAAAAAAAGTAAAAAAATAAAAAATAATAAAAAATATTCTTTAATACAACATAGTAACTAAAGAGATAAAAATAAAAATAATACTTATATATATATATTTTCATATTAAATAACTCCATAATATTACGTTATTTCTTTAAGAAGGGAGGTGTAGTATGTTGTATGCCAAATGAGCATATGCCCACAGTATTGTAGAGTATACAATATTACAAGTGGTCATACATATGCCCAACTTAAAGTAAGAGTATCATACTCATAACATAGTGACACTTTGTTGCTATGTTTATACAAACATATGTGCGCAGAAATACGATCGTCCACTTATGCGGACTGGCCGCAACGTGGGATCGCTAGCGTAAACACTTTTCCAGTATGTGCCGTATGCATGTACTTATACATAAACACATAACTACATACATACTGCAACTCTCTCTCTCTGCCGAAGTTCTTAGCGGCATAAGCATAATACATATATGTATATATGTTATACATAATATACATAACCGTCTCTCTGCTGACCAACCGTCGGCAGCGCAGCGACGAGACTTAGACTTACTTAGAACTTAAGTAAAAATGTAAAGGACAGATACAATTGAACGTTGGGCGCGGCACCTTTGCTGCTCCTTAAGAATAAAAAGATTACTTCAAAAAATAAATGAAAATCTTTTAATACAGCCCAACACATTCCCAGTTCAACGTAATACGGTCGCACTTGAATGTAGCGGGCAACGGCCAGACCCTAGTCAGCATAAATGCAGGGTTCTGACCGTATATACATAATATACTGTGTGCATACGACTCTCTGTTCTTCAGCAACGTTTCCGTTGCTTAGCATATAAACACACATACATATACTTATGTATTCCCCTGCTTCGCTGCTGGCTTCGCCAGCGTAGCTATTGGCAGCGTTAGGCTAAGCTAATCCATAAGAAGAACTGTAAGAATCATTCGACCAGATGTGTCTGAATCAAAAGAACAAAGATTGTGAAACTTCTTTAAAGTTTAAACATTATTACATGGCGACCGTGACATGGTCCGTCAACCTTAATCAGGAGGACCTAAAATTGCTAAATAAATACTGAGATACATAAACTAGAGCAAGGAGTGTAGGAACACCATGGAAAAAACTGAGTGAGTAGAGATGGAGTTATGGCAAACTGGAACTTCTACATGGATATATATGGCTAACCGTGGGGGATCCACGATCCACTAACTCCAGCTCACTCAGTCACAAATACAATTAAAACAGTAATAACTAAAACAACTCCCCCTCTTTCTCCTAAGGAAATACCAAGGCTAACAAAAACGTGCCCGAAAGACTGCCCGGGATCTCTGGAAAGCGCATTCTGCATAGCCACTTGCTCAATGTGCACTTGCGCAACCTGTGCGCAACCTGTGCAGACCGGCAACTGACCAGCAAGCGTGAGGCAGGCCGCCTCTTACGCCTACGAAGGAGCATCAGCGAGCCAACCGGCGACGACCAGCTGATGCAGCCAAGAAGGATGACAGCAAAGAAGATAGAATAAGATTATATTATAGGTTAGGTTAGTTAGTTAGTTAGTCCTTAGTTATCCGGATCTTTGTATGGACCTTACGAGGGTGTTTCTGAGGTTCCGAAGTCCCCCAGAATCGAGGTGTTTTTAGCAAAGGCAAGCAGTTTCCCTGGCGACTTCTTGGAGGCATCGTCCAGTGATACCAGCATCGGTGCGCCCAGGTATCTTCTCCTTGCCCTTGAGAGAGCCGGACAGCGGCAGATGAGATGTTCCAGGGTTTCGACAGCCCCGGGTTCATTACATTTCCTTCAGATGTCGCTGTTGGTGATGTTTAGCCTGGTTGCATGCGACGCAGCCAGGCAGTGCCCTGTTAGTATGCCCACTAGCAGTCTGCAATCCTTCCGTGGAAGGTGCAGCAAATAGTGGCTGAGTTTATCATTGCGTTCCTTGCACATTATTTTCGAGATTCTGCAGGTGGTGGTGTTCTTCCACCTGCTGTCTGTCTTCATTTTGGCCTGCTTCTCCAGGTCGCTCTGTACCGTCCTTAGGGCACCGGCACGCTTTCGGTTCTTTCGTTTATCAGCCCGACGCCTTCCTTAGCCAGAACGTCCGCTGCTTCGTTTCCTTCGATGCCCTGGTGGCTGGGAACCCAATAGATCTGCACTGACTTAGTCGTGCTTAGTGAGTCTAGTGCCTCCCCGCTTGCCAGGACACTTCTGGAACTGACCGCGGACAACTGCATGGATTTTATCGCCGCTTGGCTGTCAACGAATATGTTAACCGCGTTGTGTGGTTGCTCTGCGAGCTGAGCGACCTCTGCTGCCTTCTTGATGGCGAAGACTTCCGCCTTGAATATGCTGCATCGGTCGGGTAGCTTATAAGACGCCCTTATTTCATATGGGCCTGCTCCTACTCCTTCATTCATCTTGGAGCCGTCAGTGTATATGTTGAGGTGTTGAGTCTGGTCCCGTCCCGCTTTCCAGTCTTCGGCTACCATAAAGAGGTTTGTTTTTACTTCAAGGCACATTTGGGGGATCATGTAGTCAGTGATACTGATCATGTCCATTCCAATTGAACTGTGCCCGAATCTTTGGGGAGACATGTTCCCCGACGCAATCAGGCGCTGTGCTGCCTTGCCTGCAGTCAGCCTAGCGTAGATGTCGAGGGGGTCGATTCCGAGTATGGTTTCGAGTGCTTTGGTTGGCGTTGACCTCAGCGCTCCTGTAATACAGAGCAGAGCCTGCCGCTGGGTTCGTTCCATTAGCTTGTGATACGTCTTCTTTTCAGTAGCTTTCCACCACACTAGGACTCCATACAGCACAGTTGGTCGCACCACCGAAATGTAGATCCAATGCATCAGAGCGGGTGACAGGCTCCATGTGCTACTAAGCATCTTCTTGGACGCATAAAGTGCAGTGGTGGCCTTTTTCACCCGCTCCACTACGTTGGGTCTCCATGTCAGTTTGCTGTCCAGTACTATGCCGAGGTATTTGACCTGTGCTTTAGGGGTTAGCCTTGTTTGGTTGACTTTTGGGGGGATCCATGCTGGTACCTTGTATCTCTTGGTGAAGAGGATGAGGTCCGTCTTATCCGCGTTGATACTGAGTCCTACTCCATCTGCCCACTCACATATCTCCCTGAGTGTTCGTTCTGTTCTTTCTCGACGGTAGCTACTAGTGAGTTTAGTGCTGTTTCCACCGATTTTCCCTTGGTGTAGGCGTGCTGGTTGGTTGACATCGGTTCTGATGTGTAGATCCAGCAGCTTTTCTAGTGTTTTCAGTAGGAAAGAGGTTAGGCTTATCGGTCTGTAATCCTTGGAACTCACATGGCTGCACTTTCCTGCTTTTGGGAGGAAGACAACTCTAGAGGTTCTCCATTGGATCGGGATATAGCCTGTTCTTAGGCATGCTGCGTATATTGCGAGAAGCCATGGGGTGATCACCTCTTTGGTCACTTGCAGCATGGCTGGGAATATTCCGTCCAGTCCAGGTGCCTTTATGCCCGTGAAGGAATCCATAGCCCATTGGATTTTCTTGGAGGTTATTGTTGTCTGTTGGGGGTGTTTGTTCCTCAGTTGCTAGGTCCTGATGCGTTTCGGCATCGGTGACCTCGGTGCATCCTGGGAAGGATCAGGGCTTCTTTGCTGCCCTCCGACCACTGTCCGTTGTCTAATTTGAGCTGACTTTGTACTGTGGGTTGCTTTGACAGTAGCTTCCTCAGTCTAGCCGTTTCAGTCATTTTCTCAATGTTGGAGCAGAAGTTCCTCCATGAGCTGCGCTGTGCCTTACGTATTTCCTTCTTGTACTTCCTTAGTAGCATCTTGTATTCCTCGTTGATATTCTCATCGTTCGCTAGTTTAGCGAGCTTGAAAAATTCCATGAGGTTATTTCTTTATAGAGAGGGGTCCCGATTCCACCAGAGTGGTTTGGACTTCTCTCTTGTTCTAGAGGGTGGGCATGCTGTGTGGTATGCCTCAAGCAGTTCCGTAGATAGGGTCTCTCGGGACTTCTCTATGTCCTCCGCGGATTTCACTGAGCCCTGACTGTCTTTCTAAACTTCTCCCAGTTTGTGTTCCGGGGGTTTCTATAGACTTTCACTTTGGGAGTGTATTCAAACTCGCACTTGAATTGAATGTACCTGTGGTCTGAGAAGGAAGGTCTTTCAAGGACCCTCCATCCAGATATGTAGGTACTCTTTCCCGTTACGAGGGTTAGATCTACCACGTTTGACGAGGTGGGACCCACGTAAGTGAATTCCTCTCCCACGATTGCTACATCTATGTTATTTAATAATAAATGTTATAAAGTCTAGGAGTGACTCACCTCGGTCGTTAATGTCCGGGCTTCTCCACACACTATGGTGGGCATTAGCGTCTATGCCAACGATCAGTTGGTAGTCTTTGGAGTCGGCTTCTTCCACCAGACTCCTTAGTTCTTCTGGCGGTGCAGACCTGTCGTGTGCCATGTAGCAGGAGGCTACCAGAAGGCACTTCTCCTCACTTTCCAGCATAACTACTGTCAGGTCGTCTGTGCTGTAATGAGACATAAGGTAAGCGTGGATTCCTTTCCGTACTAGTACGACAGTTCTATTCCTGCTTACCGGTGTTGGGTGGAATGAGCTGTAATTTGCAAACTTTAGTCCGGCCACGGAATTGTCTGATGCAATCCAGGGCTCCTGGACCAAGGCTATGTCAGCGGGCCCTTGCTCCATGGCAATGTGGAGCTCCGCTGATGCTGTCTTTCTTTTATGCAAGTTGAGCTGCAGCACACTCTGTGTCATGAGCAGCTGGCTCCCCTGCACTCGACGGGTTCACTACCAAGGTCAGGTCACCGTCCTCTTCTTCCATTGTGTCGTCGAGCACCAGGCCCTGGGCGGCCTCTACAATGGTGTCCAGACCGAGGCCCTTCTCCACTTCACCTGCCTGCAGGGTGTGAGCGTCTTTGTCGCCGGGCTGACGCTTTTTGAGGCGCAGGTAGACACTCCCCATGCCCCACGCCATTTTCCCATATTTGGGGTACAGTTGGTCTTCCGTTGCTTTGTTTATCTGGAGGATCACATGCTGGCCCCCCTCGTTGGGTAGTGGGCTACCAGCATGCTAAACCTTCCAGTCAGCGATCGGTACCTCTGGGTTCTGTCGCTGAAGGAGCTTCAGCGCACGGTCCCCTTGTATTGCGATGGGGAAGAGCACCTTCGCCTTTGGTATGGACGGGATAAGCTCCCTGTCCACCACCTCCAGCTTGGCCCCCTCCCACATCGCTTCCAGTTGGCAGACTATATTATAACTATATATTATTATATATAAGAAAACTATTGTGAAATTGAGAGGAACCCTTTCTGCCCGATAGCGGTATATCCCGTAAAGCTATACGAACAAATAGGTAGAAAACTGTTCAAGAGAAAATTTCTTTTAAATATTAATTCACAATATATGGAAAATAATATTATAAGTAAATTTGACACAATTAACGATATATATAATATAGCCACAATGGGTATAATAGATTGTAGTATACATACCCTGCCAGTAATGCAAATCAAAGGGTATAACAGTAAATACATACATTGTGACACTCTGTCATAATAATCATAAATATACAAATACCCAAAAGACCACACTTAAACATATAAACACACCAGCGCATATTTCATACGATCCACAACTTATATACATGCCGATCGTAGCGCGTGGGAATGCTGAGCATGCACTTTGCGGCTCAAGTGGTCAAGATATACACAACATATGTATGCCTTCTGCATACATATGTATACACCAATATACTTACACATATATATAAGACATAGATATAAGCATTGCATGTTTCGGGTTAGCTGAACCCAGCACGAATATATAAGATTCATTCTGAATAAAGTAACACTGAGGAGCAGACGCTCCAAATGAAATTGTCTAAGTTTAATTATATTACATGGCGACAGTGACAAGTTCACGAAGCTGTAATGCAATTATAAAAGCATTATTAAAAACCATAAAAAGTGCAACAATGTATAAACAATACGCGAAAATGTGCGACAATTAAAAATATTCAAAATGTGTGTGTATTCTGATTAATACTTTAACATATATAAAGAATACTATCAAACAAGAACACAAATTAAAAGTGAAACAACACATGTGTAGCTTGTGCGATGACCAGCGCCGGCACCGCTTAACGCGCCCAGTTAAGCCCTTATAAGTGACGACAACATAGATTCTGCTCCTATTGAGCAAAGGGAAGCACCTTCCATTCAGGAGTACCTGGAGGTGTTTCCAAACGATGGACCACGCCCACTCACAATAGCTGAGTACCGGGCACGGCAGGAGAAAAATTCTAAAGAAAAATAAGAAGACAAAACGTGAAGGACAAGTGAGAAAGCTACTTCAACAAAAGCACCTGCAACAAGATTTGCTGGCGGCAGCGACGACACCAGAAGACCGACAGCGCTACATAGAGCGCATCAACGAATTAAAAGCTGAATTAAAACTTCGCAACCGAGCGAAGCCACGCAAGGGGGCCGCAAATATGCGTAAGCCTTAACTTGCCATAGATTTATTTTCTACATGCGAATTGACGCACGTCAGTGCAAGTCGCAAAAAACTAAAACCTGTTAGGCTTTCATCACAAACATATGTGGTTGGAGAATTTTTTTTATATATATATGAAATGTAATTTGAATTGTGAGCCAACCACATAAACTAATTAACTAACTTTTCCACGTCTCTGGCGGTGAGTATTTATACTCAGCTGCGTTTAGAATCTTTGTGTAATTGATAAACCTTGCAATAAGTTCATTGCAATGAAAATATCACTCCAATTTTTATTTTCGATTTTCAAATAGAGGAATATATTTTTTTCTTTCTTGATAAAATCCCATATAAGATTAAAAGAAAAAGATTAAATGAAAGACTAAACCAAGATTTTGAAAATAAAATTCAATTTTATTTCATGAACGTTAGATCGAAAAAAAAATTCTTTTCATTGAATATATAAAGACAATTAAAACTACATAATGGGGTGGTTTAGTGATTCCAGTGAGGCAAAAGATAACACTGCCAACGTTGTAAACAACGTCAAGATAATTGATCACATGCAGGACATAAACGCATTGTGGATCTTGTTATTAATTATCACGATAGTATAGGTTTTGCAATTTCTGCTTACACTCTATGTTAAGCATAACAAAATTATCAAGAAAAGATACATGACCTAGCAATTAACCTAGATAACATCTAGAAATGAATAAAGAGAAAATAGATCACATCTACGAAAGCTATCCAAATTTTTGCATTAATGCGATTAAAGTTTTACATTCGCATAGCGAATACATATCAGTACATCAGTTTGAGACTGATTATATAGAAGCTTTCGGCGCAATCGGTAGCCCACTTATTCAATGCGATAAAGCAGAAAAGGCAACGGTACTTTCAACACTACCATATATCAGGATAAAATTAATAAAAGAAGAAAACCCATATTTAGGTATTTGAACTACATATATGTATGCTTAGTACGCTTACAAAAGTAAGATAATTCCATTAAAAGAATGGAATCGAACGAAATCGCGAAACATATAGACGCATTTCGTTACAAATTCGATAAATCTTATAAATGCATTAATAAAGATGCAGTTATAAAAGCAGGGACTCTGAAAAATCATATAGAAATTTTAGAAAGGGAATATAATTATATAGTTACCTTGGTAAATCGTTTCGAAAAAGAATTCACATCTGAGCACAAAAGTAAATGTTTAAGGGTAATAAAATATCTAAACACAAGATTAATTACTGTCACCAATAGGCGACACATTCAGATAAAAGTGCCAGAAAGTCTAAATCAATTGGTGGAGTTTGATCCGGACCAATTAAAAGAATTAGACGAATCAACTCAGTCAAGCGACACTGAATCTGATAGTGACATCGAAACACTAGAAGAAAGCGATCCAACCGAAACGAAACCGGAAACGATAACAATCTCTGAAATGGCAAAAACAGTTGCAGAATTTATCAAGCTAGCCACATCTCTATTACCAGAGTTTGATGGTAAGCTGGAAAATCTGCAAAGTTTTCTAGATTCTCTGAATCTATTGGATACCTTAAAAGGCACACATGAGCTAACAGCCATAAGCCTTATAAGAACAAAACTAAAAGGCCATGCGAGAAATCTAATAAGTAATGAGCAGACAATTGCTGCAATCATTACGCAACTGTCAAATGCAGTTAAAGGAGAATCGGTTGAAGTTGTATCTGCCAAGCTACTTAATCTGCAATAGAAAAACAAAACATTAGAGACATGTTGTCCGATATCGGTGTTCACCACCGACTGGCTAGGAGCCTAGACTTCCTAGGGACGGCCCTTAAAGTCGTGGCCAGATGCGTCCGATTTAGAAAACATTAAGTTCACTGAAGCTCAGCTAGTGCAAGTAAGCAATAGACAAATTTTGATTAGCACAAAAGTTCTAAATCAGTTAACTTCCCTCACTAGCACCGTAAATAAGATCCTCAGTATAGGAAAAAAAGAAATTATAAATTCAGAGCACCTTTATTAGACATTATTAGCCAGAAATAGAATTCTTATAACAGAGTTAGGAAACCTTATGCTCACGATCACCCTGGCAAAGGCCAATATAGTGAGCCCATCCATTTTAGACCATGCTGACATAGAATCTGTTCTCGCTGACCAATTCACAGTGGTCACGATATCGAATTTGTTAGAAGTGTCCAGAATAAAAATTCTTCAATCCATTAATGTAATTCATTTTATAATTGAGTATCCTAGAGTAAGTTTAGCTTGTAAGAAGGTCACGGTATTCCCGGTTGAGCACAACGGAGAGATACTACAATTGGCAGACAACATCGTTGCTGAATGCGGCAACCAAGTGTGGGCGCTCACAGCTTGCGTCTCCACAACCATGACCACCTTCTGCAAGAAGGAGGTGAGGGGATCTTGCGCGCAGGGATTACACTCTGGCGACACCGCTCATTGTCTCTCTCAACCAAGCCACCTGGAGCCCATCACCCTCCTTGACGACGGACTAATCATCATCAATAACAGGCCAGCCACGATCAGCTGTGACTCGGACACGTTGATCACAACCTCCGGGACGCAGTTGGTCACCTTCAACGACTTCGCAATCATCAACGGCTCTCGATTCCGGAATCGCAACAACATCCAACATCCCTGAACATCACAGGGCACCAGACGGTTCTAAGCCTACCCTTCCTACACCAGCTCAGCGAGGAGAACCTAAACTACATCAAGGAGGTCGAGCAGGCCACCATGGGTCAGCTCAATCCAGCCCTTGCTTTCGGGCTCGGCATAGCTCTATGCGGGGCTATTGGAGGCATCGTATTCCTCAGGGCGCATCTTAGAAGGAGGCAAAACGAGAGCCGGATCAACGAGATAATCGAGAAGTTGCGAGCGACGAGGACGACCGCTCTTTGAGAGGGGGAGTAGTTAACACTCCCCACCAGCGCAGGGTATCGGCAAGATTCCGAAACGGAAGAATGCTGATGCCGCACTCGAGGGGTGGGGGTAGCGACTACATTGTCGCACGAGCTTCTGCCTAGGAGCCGTTGGCCTGCACTCGAGTGGCCAGCGGATCATATTTCGCTGCTGGTAAACATCCGCTGTGGAGCTGATGGTCTGCACGATGCGCTGACGGTGCAGAACGTCGGCCCGCTGCCCAAGCAGCGCTGCCGCAAGGGTGGGCAGTTTTAAGTAAAATTGTATTTCTGTATCTTTAGATTTAATCAGATTTATTCTCACTTTCAACCAAGCCAGTCGAGCCGGAAAATATACGATTAAACTTACACCCGCGAGTTTCATTGCCGTTGGCCGAGCCACGGTACTAGTAATCGGGAACAACGATAACTTAATTTGTATACGTTCATATATGTATTCAAATTACATTGGTTTTAACTTGAGTGATCAAGTAGTATGCAAATATATCGAGGGTACACTGTACCCAGTAATAAATTAACAGCAATACTTTATTGCATAAACACAAACCCAGCAGCGACACTTTGTCGCTGAAATAAACAAAACCGAAGAGCCCTGTAGTATGTTGTATGCCAAATGAGCAAATGCCCACAGTATTGTAGAGTATACAATATTACAAGTGGTCATATGCCCAACTTAAAGTAAGAGTATCATACTCATAACATAGTGACACTTTGTTGCTATGTTTATACAAACATATGTATGTGCGCTGAAATACGATCGTCCACTTATGCGGACTGGCCGCAACGTGGGATCGCTAGCGTAAACACTTTTCCAGTATGTGCCGTATGCATGTACTTATACATAAACACATAACTACATACATACTGCAACTCTCTCTCTGCCGAAGTTCTTAGCGGCATAAGCATAATACATATATGTATATATGTTATACATAATATACATAACCGTCTCTCTGCTGACCAACCGTCGGCAGCGCAGCGACGAGACTTAGACTTACTTAGAACTTAAGTAAAAATGTAAAGGACAGATACAATTGAACGTTGGGCGCGGCACCTTTGCTGCTCCTTAAGAATAAAAAGATTACTTCAAAAAATAAATGAAAATCTTTTAATACATGGCGACGTGACAAGTGTCACGAACATGTTCAGCATGTTATAAAATAATTTAAAAAAAAATTATTAATGAATAAATAATATGAAGTGAACAACAACAACATTAAGATGAAACCCAACCACAAGAACAAACAACAACGGCAGCCATAGCAGCAACAAAAGCAACAGCAACAAATGCAGCAACAACAACGGCAGCAACAGCAACAACAGCAACAAGTGTGAGAGGCAATCCGCCCCTTACGCCAGCGCGGGAATTGGAGGAAAAACAATAAGACTGAGTGAGTAGAGTGCGTGTAATGGGCAAACGCGGAGGTCAGAAAGTCAAGATTACAAAAAGAATAGCACACATTAAATGGCTATTATATACAAATACCCCGCCCGCATGGGCAACGGCACAAAAACTAACTGCCGAGCTTGACTTTCTGAAAGAAACCCTCCAGCAAAGAAAGCCAAATACCGCAACTCACTCAGCAAATACAATTACAATTATAAATGAAAAAGTTACTAAAAAAACCTCCATCTCCCAAGCCGCTGCCGAAGAAACCAAACGTCTGCCCAAACGACTGCCCTGGACCGTTATACGCTACAGCATGCAAATCCACATGCTTGGGACCAGCCCCGCCTAAGAAGATAAACCACGGACATCAGCAGCAGAGACAATAAGCGTGAAAGGCAGGCCGCCTTTTACGCCTTCGAGGGAGCATCAGCGAGCCAACTGGCGACGACCAGCTGATGCAAAGGAAGCAGTGAAGCAGATTAATAATATAAGTTATTATTAATATATATATAAGAAACATTTTTTTGTAAAATTGAGCGGAACTTTTTCTGCCCAATAGAAGTATAGCCCGTAAAGCTATACGAACCAATAGGTAGGAAAACTTGTTACATGCAAGGTAATGCGATAGACAAATTTGACGAAACAACAAATAATTATAAGAACACTTTAAAATTATATATGCCCAAAATGGCAATTGTAGATGTTAAGTCAGTGGACTCCACTGCTAATGTAATTAATAAAGTAGAGTCAAACAACAATGAACTAGAGTTAATACATACACTGTTAATTATAATTGTTGTTATAATGTGCGCAAATTGTTTTTATAAACTGTACAAACTACACAATAAATGCTTAAAAAAGAAATATATGAGCCAGGCAAATGATCTGGATAAAATATAATATATATATATAATATATATAAAGTCCATACGGTAGAGTGGCCCTTTGGGCACTCGAGTTACAACAATACCAATACGACGTGCATTATCGCGCCGGGAAGCAAAACGTAGTGGCGGACGCATTATCCAGGCACCCCTTGGAAACGCTCGCACGTGTCGAAGAGGAACCCGACAGTTGTCCCTGGCTTAAACGAAGGATACAACAAGTCCACGACGAGCCCCAAAAATATCCGGACTACACCTACGAGAACGGTCAACTTTACCGAAATCTCGGCCACGGACCCGTCGGAACGGAGTCTTGGAAGCTCTGCGTCCCAAAAGATCGCCGGACGAGGGTACTCCACGAATGCCACGATCAACCAACAGCTGGTCACCTCGGCATACGGAAGACCATCGCCAGGGTTTCCCAACGGTATTATTTTCCCGGGTTCTATCGAGACGTAAGACGTTACATTCGCAACTGCGTAAGTTGTCAGAAGTTCAAGGCCATGCAACGCAAACCAGTGGGCAAGATGCTCACTCGCAAGGCGGAGGAGCCGTTTGTTACCTTGTGCGCAGATTTCATCGGACCACTGCCACGGTCCAAACGAGGGAATACGATGCTGCTAGTATTTTTCGACACCTTCTCTAAGTGGGTCGAACTAATACCCCTCAAAAAGGCAACCACGGCTAACCTCGAACGAGCGTTCCGCGAACGAATCCTCAGCAGTTTTGGGGTACCGAAATTATTCGTCTACGATAACGGCACCCAGTTCACCAGTCGCTCGTTCCGAACGTTCCTCCAAATCGCAGGCGTCAAACTGCAGCACACCGCTCCATATTGTCCCCAGGAAAATCCCACAGAAAGGGCGAACAGAACTGTGAAAACAATGATCGCCCAATTCATCGACGACCACCAGAACACGTGGGACGAACTGTTACCCGAAAAGTCGTTGGCCATAAATTCTAGCGTCTCCGACACCACCGGATTCAGCCCTGCGTTCCTTTTACACGGAAGAGAGCCTACGCTGCCCGGCGCTCTATACGATGAAGTCACACCAGGAACAGGGAGCACCCCGGAGACGACTACTGACAAAGCGTCGAGACTGAAAGAGATATTTTCCATCGTCCGAAGTAACATCCAAAGGGCAAGTCAAGAGCAAGCGCGACACTACAATCTCCGTCGCAGGCAATGGCGCCCTACGATCGGCTCATTGGTCCTCGTACGACAACACCACCTGTCAAATGCAGCCGAGGGTTTTGCAGCCAAACTGGCCCCAAAGTTTGACGGACCATACCGGGTAAAAGGTTTCCCGTCGCCAAACATCGTGAAATTACAACACACAAGCAGCCGGAAGCACAAGGTCGCCAATGTCAACGATCTGAAAGAGTTCAACGACCCCGAACTCGATAATCCAGCCGACGACACCCTCAACATCGGGGCCTGCGAGACAACCGTCGGGGCTACGTTCTGCAGGGAACGAGGGGGAAGCACCTGCGCCCAACAAATGGTAGCCGGGTCTATCGCACATTGCGCTACCCTACCGGGACACCTAGACCAAAGACAATATAAACACTGTTTATATTGTCTTTGCCTAGACCCTGTAACTATCGTCGACCACGGCACTCTCGTCATCAACGACGCGAACATGACCGTTGTTGATGATGCCGGGACCAGCCAAAAGATTTCGGGCCCGTACTTAGTGACGTACTCCCACCACCTCGGCGACTCTAAGAGGAAGGCAGTGGTGTCCGCAATGACGCAAGTCAACATAACGGCCCACAAAGAAAAACTTAGTCTACCGTTTCTACGGGAACTAAGCATGAATAACCTCAATCAAATCGACAGCCTAAACGAAATGCTGACGCTAAAAAGTACCGCTTCCTATCTCCTCACGCTCGCCGTGGCATTACCTCTCTGCTCCATTATATGGATATTATACCGCAGCCTTAAAATGCAAGGTGAACAAAATGCGTCCCAAGACGTATAGGCCGTGTCGCCCCACCTCCCTACTGACGCCCGCCCGGCCGAGGTATCGACACCGACCAGCGGTAAGGCCCCATGTACGCCATCGTCGCCCCCCTTAAATTCGGCGAACTCAAGCCACACGTACCTACCCCATACCTCGTCTACGGGAGTACGGATCGGGTGACGAGTAAAGAAAGCAAACTGGACTCAGCAAAAAAAAAAAATAAAAAAAAAATTAAATATATTGCAAACACACACCAAAACAAAAAAAAACATATATTTCTTATTCAATTCTTTTCCACTTACACTTATACCTAAGTTTACGTAATCTACACTTGCTGACACTATATTTCTGTAACTGTGCCGACCTAAGGCATCGAACCCTTCAAAAGCTTAAAAAACAAAAAAAAAACATATATTTCTTATTTAATTCTTTTCCGGTTACACTTATACCTAAGTTTACGTAATCTACACTTGCTGACACTATATTTCTGTAATGCAAGGTGAACAAAATGCGTCCCAAGACGTATAGGCCGTGTCGCCCCACCTCCCTACTGACGCCCGCCCGGCCGAGGTATCGACACCGACCAGCGGTAAGGCCCCATGTACGCCATCGTCGCCCCCCTTAAATTCGGCGAACTCAAGCCACACGTACCTACCCCATACCTCGTCTACGGGAGTACGGATCGGGTGACGAGTAAAGAAAGCAAACTGGACTCAGCAAAAAAAAAAAATAAAAAAAAAATTAAATATATTGCAAACACACACCAAAACAAAAAAAAAACATATATTTCTTATTTAATTCTTTTCCGGTTACACTTATACCTAAGTTTACGTAATCTACACTTGCTGACACTATATTTCTGTAACTGTGCCGACCTAAGGCATCGAACCCTTTAAAAGCTTAAGTAATATCCATATTGTAACTCAACGCTCCCCTCAACACCCAAAACTTGTAAGCCACACTGAATAATAGAGTTAAGACATATTTTTTAATCGTACGCCCAAAATTTAGCATTAAGCCAACCCACCATGGATCAGCAAGAAGCCGCAACACCCGCAGAGGCACCCGAGATCATCTATATCGATGACTCTACAGACTCTGAAGGCTCAGAGTCTGGGGCACCCACGTTCAGGAGAACCAAAGCCCCACCGCAGTCCAAGAATGAAGACCATCGTCCGCCCCACGACATCCCAGAACCCAACTGCGAACCGTCGTGGTCAACCGCCAGCACCCCTATCCGCGACGAAGAGCAAGACGACGTCCCAATCTCCAACGGAGGCGCATACGCCGACATAAGGCGGGACGCCCACCAAGAGCGGCCAAACTGCAACGATGCGGCCGAGTCAAGCGGCGAATCGGACGACGAACTCTCGGACACAGAGAACTCCGAAGGCCCTCGGGATAGTCCCCCACGGTTTTCGCGACGACCGTCCAGATTTCGGCGCGAAAATCTGTGGTCGCCACCACTATTCCGCCGCCGAGACCCCCAGACCTACTACTCGCCGAGTCCCGAACCGCCATCATTCGAACCGATGTTCGAACCGATGTTCGGACACGCGTACCATCATTACGACCCACGAGACTGTGACCAGCAGGACAAGACCCTGGAACACTACTACCCGGAGTACACGCCCACGTACTCTGACGACGAGGAGACCGAGGAGGAGGAGCCCTCCGCCCGCCGGCTCGTGGCCGATGAGGAGACGTTCCACTATACGGTCACACCGTATGGCCTGCGCGTCACACGGTTCCATCTCATGACGGTGGATCTGCTCGTCCCGCAAGGCCGGAACGTCCATGCGTCCTTCCGAACGTTCCGGGAGCCCGCGGAAGCCCTCGACAACCGGCCCGCCTTCTCCGTCCCAGACCCGGTTGAACCTCCCTCCGAGGAGGTAGAGACGCCGATGCCAACGTCAACAACATCAGCAACGTCAGCCACATCGCCACTGACGTCGCCGACCCCGAAAACGAGCGTAAGGGCAAAGGAACGACGAAAACACCCTGACCCCCCAGCAACGGCGCGCACCCAGCGCGAACCAGCGATGACTACGGCAAAACACGCCAAGGTACTCCGTACTGACCCGAGCCCGGCTCGGGGGTCGGTAAAAGAAGACCCTCCCATCGGTACCCCCGACTCCACGTCAGGAACCGAAAACGCCCCTCTAGTTCAACAAGCGGAGTTGACCGAACATATGGAGAGGTGGGAAACGGGGCAGAAGAGTGACTACGCTACCCCAACCCTACTGGGGCTAGAGCCGCAACCCATACTAGACACACCGGAAAGCCTCTCGCCCCTAGTAGCGACCATAGGGTTCGACGATATATCCATCGAGGAGCTACTGACGGTAGCTGCCGGACACCAATGCGAAGTGGACAACGAAGACCTCGAGGAGCTTCTAGGCTTCTTATAGGAGGACTTCGCGCTGGTCGACCGAAGGCCAGAAGATGACAGCCTGGTCGAAGAAATCGGAAGGGACGCCGGCTGGGTAGTCGCTCCGCCAGATTGGCAGGTCGACACCCCGGGCCGAGTAGTACCTACTGGCTTGGTCGAGGAGATGCAATACCGCATGAAACGGGCGGACAGGATCCGCTGCAGCGGTTGGTTCTGGAACCGGAAATACCAGGTCCACAAGCGATCACTCGCCGGACCGGTCTGCGTCCGCCTCCTCCCGGAAGAAAGGGGGGGGTGTAACGAACCCCAAGGCTGCGTTACAGTTCACCACGCCGCACCGGCAATGGAGGAGTAATAAGCTTAAGATTAAGAATTACCTTTGTATAAAAATAAGCCATGTTATACAATACACGAAAACTCTCCGAACCACCCACTTTTCTTCCACCGCACGCGCGCCGTTTGGCCACGTGACTATCCCTCCTACACCCATCCATAACTCTCCTACCACTATCTCAATTGTGACCCAAAAACTTTCCCCTCCCACTAAGGGTCGATGCGACGGTTTTCTTTTCGACAAAAGAAATTGACCATCGGTGCATCGTCAGCACATATCCCCCCACCCATCATTTTAAGTTAGCTAGTTCGATCCGCGGATGCTAGGTTCCGAGCGTTCTAGCGAAAGAAGTGCAAGACACTTACTCGGGAACCCGGCCGCGAAATCCTTCCCTTATCCTTCTCGACCCCACGAGTGTGACAACGCCTCGTGCCCTTCACTATCTTCTCGATCCGACTCATACGGGCACGGTTACGCCTCATTCTCCTCCACTCTTGTTTCTATGTAGCCTAGTTAGGGCCGACCCCGTTTCCTGTAGAGGTTCCTGCAAACTACAAATTTCTTGTAGTAGGATCCTGGAGAAGACTGAGCTTACCTCAGCCTGAAATAGGAGCATTACAAACCATATAAACAATGTGGTCGATTTCTAAATTTCGGTCGGAAAAACTAAATTGAATTATTATAAATTAATATAAATTAAATTATTATAAACAATTGCCAATTTAAAATTTTTTAATTTTGGTACATATGTAATGTACATATATGTACATACATATAGCCAAAATTCAACATATGTATTTGCAATTGCAGCCGTGCAATTTCCCTGCGGAAATTTTCCTTCAAAAATGGATTTCAAGGTTATTCGCAATGTCCAAATGCGTTTCTTGGAAATTTGATCCAAATACTCCACAGTTGCTGCAGACATCGTCGCCAACTCCATACATTGCAGCGTCGTTATCGCCTGTTGCTCTGCCACATAGAGCATCATTAATTCCTCGGTATTCATATTAATAAAAATTAAAAAAACAAAATTTTCGTAGACAAGCACGTGCCAGCAGCCGAAACTCAATAACTCAACTTTGGCATAGTGTAAATCCAAATTCTGAGTTATTGAGTTACCTATCGATAAATGTGGTACTCACTGTAGTGTAAATAAGCTATAAAACTGTCCTGTATTATCGACGAGGTGCAAATCACAATAATAGAGGAGGCCGAGGTTATAATCGTGGCAGAAATTACAACCACAACAATTACAACCGAGGCGGTAATAACAACAACAATAATTACAATAACCGTGGAGGAAGACGATGCAAAAATCGAGGAAGAGGCCGAGGTAACTCCAACCAAGGTTACAATAATAACAATGTGAGAGTGGCGTAAAATGCGTCGGAAAACTCTCAGAACCCTTTAGGAAACAATCAGTAAATGCAAAGGTTCATTCCATCAATTACAGTCTTAATATATTTGTCACTTTTTATAATCATTCAACTGAAAATAAACTCACATTCCTAATAAATACTGGTGCAGATATCTCACTTTTAAAAATAAATTCAGATCAGATAATTTCAAAATTCAAGAAGACAAAATTATAAACATCCAAGCCATAGGCCAGGGTGTAATAAAATCTCAAGGAACAACTTCAACAGAACTTCAATCAACAAAATATATTATTCCACACGAATTTCATTTAGTAGACACAGATTTTACACAGATAAAAACTGTACAGTAGAAAAATATGAACTTCTGCCAAGGCAAAAGTAAAAATGTATCCAAGCCCAACGTACATGAAGTCATTACAAATGATGAAGTACGAAAAGTAGTGACCTTGCGCATAACAGAATCTAAATGGTTATTTAAACATGGAAATAAAATTATCGCAAGAATTGAAGTTAGCGATTTATATACCAATGGAATTCTCGACCTAGGTCAGTTCTTCCAAGGGCTCGAAAAAGAGGCCGGTATATTAAAATCAGCCAACTCAAAGTGGCACCGAGCGAAAAGATCTTTGAATCAGTTTCAATAGATTCTTTTAAAAATATGGGCAATGAAATATTAAAATCTTTAAGAGTAGCGCTACTCCAGCCGGTGACCCAAATAACAGATGAAAAAGAGATACAACAAATATTGTCTACATACCATGACCCAATTCAAGGAGGCCACAGTGGCATAACAAGAACGCTAGCAAAAATAAAAAGACACTACTATTGAAAAAATATGACACGTCATATAAAAGAGTACGTACGTAGATGTCAAAAATGCCAAATGTCTAAAACAAAGACACACACGAAAACACCTTTGACTCTCACAGAAACACCTGTGAATGCTTTCGATATAGTGATAGTGGATACAGTTGTTCTGCTATCTAAATCAGAAAATGGAAATGAATATATATGTAGTCACATTAATTTGTGACCTTACAAAATATTTAGTATCCATTCCAATAAAAAGCAAAAGCGCAAATAATGTCGCAAAGGCTATATTCGAAAATTTCATACACAAGTTCGGTCCAATGACAAGGGACATGGGAACAGAGTATAAAAACCAGATTTTAACTGATTTATGCAAGTATATGAAGATCGAGAATCTCACCTCTACTGCATATCATCACCAAACATTAGGGACAATAGAACGAAGTTATCGAACATTTAATGAATACATTCGTTCATACATCTCTGCAGACAAAATGGGATGTCTGGATTCAATATTTCACTTATTGCTTCAACACGACACCTTCAGCAACGCATGAGTATTGTCCATACGAACTAGTATTTGGCAGACTACCAAAACAGTTCATAGATTTAAATAAAACTAATTACATAGATCCTATGTAAATAGGAAATAAATAAAACAACACCTCCACTTCCTAAGGAAATACCAAAGAAACCAAAAGAGTGCCCGAAAGACTGCCCAGGACCACTGGAAAGCGTATTTTGCGTAGCCACCTGCGCAAGGAAACCTGTGCAATGACCGGCACCGGTACCGCCTGAGCCCATAGGCCCAGGACAACAGCTGCTGAACCAACAAGCGTGAGGGGCAGGCCGCCTCTTACGCCTACGAAGGAGCATCAGCGAGCCAACCGGTGACGACCAGGTGATGCAGCCAAGAAGGACGACAACAAAGGAGATATAACTTTAATCTAACAATATATATATATAAAACCCGTTGTAAAATTGAGCGGAACCCTTTCTGCAGCAGTGTAGCTTGTAAAGCTACGCTAACAAATAGGCAGGAAACTGTACAAACAAAATTTTTTGCATTCAAAATATATGGAAAATAACCATATATGTAAATTCAAAACAGTTGATGATGATGAAAATAATCATATAAGTAATTTCAAACAATTTGCCCAAAACAGTGGACTCCACTGCAAATGTAATAAACAAAATCGAATCAACAAATGTTGATTCACATCTAACGAACATACTATTTTTAATAATTGTAATAATTTTGAGCGCATATGTCCTTTATAAAGCATATCTCTTGCACAATAAGTGCATAACGAAAAGGGCCCTAAGCCATGCAAATGATCTAGATAAGATCTAATAAATGCCAATGCGCAACCAATAAAAATTAATAAAAAATAAAAACAAATAAACAAAAACACAAATATATATTTCATTAAGGCCATGTACTATTAAAACTAAGTATAACCCCGCCATAGAATAGTATGGAATGGCAACAGATTTGTATCAGGCTAAAGGAAATTAGGGAAACTTTTAATAGATCGTACAAATGCCTAGCTCAAAATAGGACTGTCCAAGAAGTGACCTTAAATAAGCATTCAACAATACTTGTAGCATGTTTTAATCAGGCACGAACATTGATACATGACCAAAGGGACAATCTAACTACAACTCATTGATCATATGTGTCAAAATTCCTAGTTCGAGTCCGATCGAATCTTAAATCAATAAAGATAAGGTATAATTTGGATATATCAATACCATCTATCCTAAATACCCCCCTGACGGTCGAAACAGGTGAAAACCCAGAGTCACCCTCAGAAGATATAGATCTGTCGGACGAATTTGACGACACTGGTGACTCTGAAAACGAGATTAAAGAACAAGATCTACACGATCTAACAATCCCCGCAATTATTATACTTACTGACGTAATAGACGAGGAGATTTCAGATTCCGATTTAAACTCAAGCACGCCCGAATCAAAACCATTCATGATGGCAGTGGCCGACGTGTCAGCCGCCGATAGGGCCTACATGAAAGAAATTTCATCGTCAGTGCCAGAGTTCAATGGACAAAAAATCAATTTACAGAGATTTATCACAAACCTCGTTAACGTAACAAAGAGACCGTATGAGAAAGTCGCAATTGAGGTAATAAAGTCAAAAATAATAGGACCCGCACTATATATAGTACAAGATGAAACCACTATATCAGGTATTGTAGAAAAACTCAAAACCACTATTAAAGGCGAGACATCGCACAGTTTAAAGGGGAAATTAAATGCAGTCCAGCAAAAAGGCAAAACCGCTCTACAATTCACGACCGAAATTGAAAATTTGCGGAAGCAACTATTAGCTTAATTTATTGATGAGGGAATACCAGTTGCCCAGGCAGATAAGCTTAGCACAGAGGAGGCAATCGATGTAATGATTAAAAAGGCTGACCATGAGAGCATAAAAAATGTACTGGAATCAGCAGCAGGCTCCACAATGGATGTAGCCATAAGCGCATATATTCGCACCAGTACAAGAATTACCGGCGATGTAAACACAGTATTGTTCGCTAATAGAGGTAGTTCCTACCGCGGAAATACCTATAGAGGTAATTACCGAGGTATAGGAAATTCCCACTATAACAATTACAACCAAAATCGACAATACAACAACCAAAACTACAACAATAGTTTTAGGGGACGTGGAAATTTTAACAGAAATAATTCCACCAATCCGAACAGGAGCTATACCAACAATAACTCCAACCGGAACAATGTTAGAGTGACCCAAAACACTTCGGGAAACTCCGAAAATCCTTTAGATGTTCAACAATAAATACCAATAAGGTTCATACTATTAATCTTAGCATAAATATATTCGTTTCATTCCAGCATGTAGCGACAGGAAAAAATTTAGTCTTTTTGGTAGACACTGATGCAGACATTTCAATTCTAAAAGAAAATTCAAGACGTCTTTCAAGACATTCAAAAAACTAACAAAATTAATATTCAAAGGATAAACCAAGGGACAATACAATCCCAAGGTCTAACCTTCATTGAGATACAGACAAGCAAATATATAATTCCTCACTGTTTTCATATTGTAAACTCACAATTTGCAATACCATGTGATGGAATTATAGGCATCGACTTCATAAAAAAATTCAATTGCCAATTAGATTTCAAGCCGACAGAGGATTGGCTAATAATCCGACCAAATAACATAAATTTTCCGATTCATGTCCCAATAACACATAGCTCTGGTAATAATACAATACTTATACCAGCAAGATCCGAGGTTGTCCGAAAGATCGAACTATCTTCAAGTGAAGATAGTGTACTAGTCCCGAACCAGGAAATCAAAACTGGTATTTATGCTGCAAACACCGTTGCAACTACAGAAAACGCATTTGTCCGATTACTGAACACAACCAGTACAGACCAACTAGTTAAAAAAAGCAATCTAAAGTACGAATCACTTTCGGACTACGAAGTAGTTCAAACAAACACTAGTAGTAAAAGCAAAGAAGTCATGTCTAGACTATCAAAAAACGTCCCACAACAGTTCAAATCCAAATTAACTGAGTTATGCACCGCCTATACAGACATATTCGGACTAGAAACCGAACCAATTTCAACAAATAATTGTTATAAACAAAAGCTAAGATTAAAAGATGATGAACCAATATATATAAAAAATTATAGAAATCCTCACAGCCAGAAGGATGAAATTCAAGCCCAAGTACAGAAGTTAATCAACGACAAAATTGTCGAAGCATCTGTATCAGAATATAACAGCCCATTTTAATTAGTTCCAAAGAAATCACACTCAGATTCCAATGAGAGAAAATGGCGATTAGTAATTGACTATCGCCAAATCAACAAAAAGCTGTTGGCCGGCAAGCTTCCGCTACCTAGAATTGATGATATCTTAGATCAGTTAGGTAGAGAAAAATATTTTTCATGCCTTGACTTAATGTCAGGTTTTCACCAAATTGAACTAGAAAATAATTCAAGAGATATAACATCATTTTCAACGAGCAATGGCTCTTATCGCTTCACGCGATAACCATTTCGTCTAAAAATAGCGCCGAATTCATTCCAGAGAATGATGTCTATAGCATTCTCTGGACTTGAACCATCCCAAGCATTCCTCTATATGGATGACTAATAGTATTTGGTTGTTCCGAAAAGACTATGGTTAAAAACTTAACTGATGTTTTTGACAAATGCAGGAAATACAACTTAAAGATACATCCTGAAAAATGTTCATTTTTTATGCATGAAGTCACATTTCTGGGACACAAATGCACAAATAAGGGAATATTACCAGACGACAAGAAATACGACGTCATTAAAAATTACCCAGTCCCACATGATGCGGACAGCGCTAGACGTTTCATTGCATTTTGCAATTATTATAGACGATTCATTAAAAACTTCGCCGATTATGCACGGCACATAACAAGATTAAGTAAAAAGAATGTCCAATTTGAATGGACGGATGGTTGTCAAAATGCATTTTTACACTTAAAATCTCAACTCATTAAACCAACTATGTTACAATACCCAGACTTCACAAAGGAATTTTGTATAATAACGGATTCAAGTAAACAAGCGTGTGGAGCGGTTTTAACTCAAAACCACAACGGACTCCAACTTCCAGTTGCGTACGCATCCAAATCATTCACCAAGGGAGAAAGTAATAAGAGTACAACGGAACAGGAACTCACAGCAATTCATTGGGCAATAACACATTTTAGACCATATATTTATGGTAGACATTTCACTGTCAAAACAGATCATAGGCCACTTACATATTTATTTTCAATGGTAAACCCAAGTTCAAAATTAACGAGAATGAGGCTTGAATTAGAGGAATATAATTTTACGGTAGAATATCTAAAGGGGAAAGACAACTATGTAGCAGATGCGTTATCAAGAATAACCATCAAAAGAGCTCCAAAACATAACTGGCAATATAAACAAAGTCACTACAAGATATCAAAGTAGACAAAAATCCTGCGCAGGAGATGAAATAGTAGAATTGCCCAGGCAATCTACTGTAGCATGCGTACATATGTATATACATACATATAAATAAGGCTGCAACACTTTGTTGTTATGCCAACAGAATGCAAACATAAGCAGCGACTTTGTCGCAGCGCGCCCAACGCAAAGTGCCCTCTGCGCATATTCAAGTGCAGACGAAATATGATCCGCACTTGATAACAACGACCGCCCAAATAGCTAAGTCAGCGTTCTCACGCTTGACCGTCGCTGTGTATACATATGTGCGCGCATGACTCTCTCTCTGACTCTCTTGCTGTATATAATAAGCCTTAAAACCATGTATGCAAAACGGCTGCTCACTGCTTCACGGTGGACAGCTCTAACTCTAAGAATTAATTCAATAAAGAACCATCAAAGAAGACTGACGTCTTCTCGTCGAAAGCATATTGGAACTGTTATAAATGGGAAACACTATATGGCGACCGTGACACCGGATCTCAAGCCGACACTATACAACAACAACAACAACAACAACGACAACAACTATAACTATTGAAGAGGACGAAGGAGGCAGAGTGAGTAGAGTATAGTGAGTGTTATGGGTCGCGGTGGCCGGGTTAAAAAATTGAATAAAGAAATTGCTCACATTAAGTGGCAATTATATTCACCCAAGGCCAACACACCGTGGAAGGCAACAGCAAGGCTACAGGCCATGCTGGACTTTTATCAGCAACAGCTGAAACAGATAAAAGAAAACCCTACACCACATACTCACTCAGTGAATATCAAAAATATTAAAGTTGTTAATGACAAAACTATAACCACACCGCCTCCCAAAAGCAAAGTGCCTCAGTACGTCAAGCAATGCCCAGCAGATTGCCCGAGATCTCTGGACAGCCCACACAGCAGATCGTCTTGCATGCTAAGGCAGTAACCTGTGCGAAGACCGGCACCGGTTCCGCCTGAGCCCATAGGCCCAGGACAACAACAGCTGAGAAATCAGCAAGCGCGAGAGGCACCTCCGCCCCTTGCGCCTTCGAAGGGAGCGTCAGCGCAACCATACTGGTGATAACCAGCTGACGCGAAAGAACAGGAACAGCAGACACCAGCAATAATTTTAAAATATATATATATATATTATATTATCAAACAATTTATGGAAAATTGAGCAGAAAATCCTTTGCCCAATCAGAAGTGAGGCCCATAAAGCCAAACTAAAAAATTAGGCAGGTTGCTATGTAAAAAAAAAAAAAAAATGTTTACACGTCTCAGGCACTGGGTAAATTACCCAGTAGCAAACAAATTAATCCAAATCTTAAATTCCAACTAAATTTGACAATTTTAAATTGAAAAAAATAATAAGTTTTCAGTTCAGTCAGTTTAATCAGAAATAAAAAAAAAAGCAAATTGAAGCAAATTAAAGCCATAGGTAGGAAAAATGTTCTATTTATGAATAGTAATGCAATAAGTAAGTTTTCCGAAGATTTTCTAATTGAATCAAATCATAATTCTGAACAAAACTCCAAAATGGGATTATTAGACGTTAAGTCAGTGGATTCCACTGCTAACGTTATAAATAAAGTTGAACCAAACAACACAGATTTAGAATTAACAAATATATTACTAGTAATCATAGTTGTTATAATGTGTGCAAATTGTTGTTATAAAATATAAAAACTGCATAACAAATGCCTAAAGAAAAGATTCATGAGCCGAGCAAATGACTTGGACAAATTTTAAATTTGCACAGCACAAACAACAATGATTAATCATAATTGACAATAGCATAATAACTTCAAGATAACAATTAAACTAAATAAAAAAAAAAAAAATAATAATAATAATGAACACACAGTATGATGAATAGTAAGAATATCCCAGAATAATCTTGAAAAACAAAGTAGCTTGTCAATATTATGGAATGGCCAGAACTTTCTGAGCGGATCCAAAATATTAAAACGACATTTGAAAAAGCGTACAAATGTCTAACACAAAATAGACAAACGCATATAGATACAGTTAATAGGCACTCCATAACATTGATGGACAGCTTTACCGAAGCTCGATTATTGATATATCAACATAAAGAAGTATTAACCAATGAACATTGGTCAGAAACGTCAAGGTTGCTAATAAGACTGAGAAATAATATACAAACAGTTAAAGACAAGCATAATTTAAATTTAATACTACCTTCTATTTTGAATACACCTGCAAAGTTGGAACTCGGTGAAAACCTTGAAGTTCGGACTGAGGATATTCAATTAGAAGGAGAAGATTTAACAAATCTAACAATCCCTGCTGTTATCACACTGGATTCCCAAGATATTTTATCCGAAAGTGAAGAAAGTGCTGATAATAGCCGTATAATGGTTGACACAGCCGCTGCCCAGAGGGCATATATGTATTAGGGAAATTGCACAAGCAGTCCCAGAATTTGACGGAAAGAAAACCCGTCTTGAAAAATTCTTAACGGCATTAAGACTTGTCAACTTAACAAAGGGAACTTATGAGGAAATTGCCATAGAGGTGATTAAATCAAAAATAACGGGCATAACCCTCAATAAAATAAAAAATGAAACCACAATAGATGGAATTATTGCAAAATTAAAAACCGTAGTTGTCGGTGAAACACCCGCCAACATAAAGGCAAAAATGGACACTTTAACGCAGAAAGGCAAAACGGCCACTCAGTTCACAACTGAACTAGAAAATCTGCGACAACTTCTTGAAGCTGCTTATATTGACCAAGGCATATCATCTGAGAATGCTGACACGCACTACAGAAGCCGTTAACACAATGATTAGTAAAACTAGTCACGAAAGTGTTAAAGCCGTTATGGAGTCTGGTATTTTCACTACCATGGATGCTGCCGTTAGTGCATACATCCGTACTAGTACAAGACTTACTGGTAGTGTGAATACAGTGATGTACTCTAAAAGAGGGAATAACAACTACCGCGGTAGTAACAATCGTGGTAACTATCGTGGTAGAGGCAATGGTAACTACCAAAACAGAGGAAATAATAATTACGGTAATCAAAACAACAAATACCGTAGAGGCCGAGGATATGGAAACAACAATTTCAGCCGAGGCCGAAACAACCAAAATAATGATAATACAAACAATGTTAGAGTAACCCAGAACAATCAGGGAAACTCTCAACAACCCTCAGATATTCAGCAGTAGGAAATTATGCGGTTCATACCATCAATCTTAGTTTGAATATATTTGTAAACTTTTTCAATGTGAAGACAAATAAAAAACTTGTATTTTTAATAGATACTGGTGCAGACATATCTCTGTTAAAGGAAAATTCTGATATCTTTCATGATATCCAAATACATAAGAAGATCAATATTCAAGGCATAGGCCTGACATAATACAGTCCAAAGGACTGATTTCAATAGAGATATAGACAAGTAAATACATAATTCCACACGATTTTCACTTAGTAGATTTGCATTTCGCAATACCTTGTGATGGAATATTAGGCATTGACTTCATTAAGAAATTTAATTGCCAGTTGGATTTCAAACCAAATGAAGATTGGCTCATAATGAGACCAAATAATCTAAATTTCCCAATTTATGTTCCAATAACATACAGTTCTAGTAATAATTCCATTGTACTACCAGCAAGATCCCAAGTAGTCAGAAAAATTCACCTATCATCAGATGAAGATAGTGTACTAATTCCAAACCAGGAAATTCAAGAAGGCATTTATGTTGCAAATACAGTTGCAACAACCAAAAATGCATATGTCCGATTATTGAACACGACCATATGAACCACTTTCGAACTACGACATAGTTCAAAACAATCCAGAAAATAGAGAAAAAACTGTCTTATCTCAATTAGCTAAAAATTTTCCACCACAATTCAAAAACGAATTGACTAACTTATGCACCCAGTTTAGTGACGTATTCGGACTCGAAACCGAATCGATCACTACCAATAACTTCTACAAACAAAAGCTAAGATTGAAGGATGATGAACCAGTCTACATAAAAAATTATAGAAACCCTCAAAGTCAAATAGATGAGATACAAGTACAAGTACAAAAATTAATCGACAATAAAATAGTCGAACCGTCTGTATCCCCTTATAACAGCCCACTTTTGTTAGTTCCGAAGAAATCTCTTACAGGTTCTGACAAGAAAAAATGGCGATTAGTAATTGACTATCGTCAAATTAATAAAAAACTGTTGTCGGATAAATTCCCGCTGCCTAGAATTGATGACATTTTGGATCAACTAGGAAGAGCAAAATACTTTTCATGCCTTGATTTAATGTCGGGATTTCGTCAAATTGAACTCGAAAAAAGTTCAAGAGATATAACGTCTTTCTCAACAAGCAATGGCTCGTATCGCTTCACGCGATTGCCATTCGGTTTAAAAATAGCGCCAAATTCTTTCCAGAGAATGATGACTATAGCATTTTCCGGATTAGAACCTTCTCAAGCTTTCCTTTATATGGATGATTTAATAGTCATTGGTTGTTCCGAAATACAATCTTAAATTACATCCTGAAAAATGTTCATTTTTCATGCATGAAGTCACATTTTTGGGACACAAATGCACAAATAAGGGAATATCACCAGACGACAAAAAATACGACGTCATTAAAAATTACCCAGTTCCGCATGATGCGGACAGCGCCAGACGATTCGTTGCATTCTGCAACTACTATAGACGTTTCATCAAAAATTTTGCCGACTATGCTCGTCACATAACAAGATTATGCAAAAAAGATGTAGAATTCGAATGGACAGCTGATTGTCAGCATGCTTTCGAACATCTCAAATCGGCACTAATAAATCCGAATGTATTACAATACCCAGATTTCAGCAAAGAATTTTGCATAATAACAGATGCAAGTAAACAAGCATGTGGAGCAGTTTTAACCCAAAACAAAAATGGACTCCAACTTTCAGTTGCTTATGCATCAAGATCGTTTACTAAGGGTGAAAGTAATAAAAGTACAACAGAACTGGCAGCAATTCATTGGGCAATAACTTATTTCAGACCATATATTTATGGTAGACACTTCAATGTCAAAACAGATCACAGACCATTAACATACTTGTTCTCAATGGTAAATCCAAGCTCAAAGCTAACGCGTATGAGACTTGAACTAGAGGAGTATAGTTTTACAGTCGAATATCTGAAGGGTAAAGACAATTTTGTAGCGGATGCGTTATCAAGAATAACCATTCAACAGCTACAACAAATAAATGGATCAATAAAGAAAGTCACTACAAGATATCAAAGTAGACAAAATTCCTGCCCAGGAAAAGAAAAAATTGAATTGCCATGGCAATCTATAGAAAAAGCTTCTAAGCCCAACGTATATAAAGTCATTAACAATGACGAAGTACGTAAAGTAGTGACCTTGCATGTAAAAAATATGCTATGTTTTTTTAAACATGGTAAGAAAATTACTGCAAGATATGATGTTAGCGATTTATATACCAATGGAACTCTTGACTTAGGTCAATTTTTCCAAAGGCTTGAAACGCAAGCCGGTATAAATAAAATCAGCCCACTCAAAGTGGCACCGTGGGAAAATATCTTTGAACACGTTTCAATCGATAATTTCAAAAATATGGGCAATAAAATATTAATTTCATTGAGAGTAGCGCTACTCAACCCGGTGACCCAAATAGAAACAATAAAGGAAAGAGAAGCTCTATTGTCTACGTTCCATGATGATCCAATACAAGGAGGTCACACAGGCATCTCAAAAACCTTGGCCAAGGTCAAAAGACATTATTATTGGAAAGGTATGAATCGAGATATTACGGAGTAAATACGAAAATGTCCAAAATGCCAAAAATCAAAAGTGACAAGAAAAATAAAAACTCCTTTAAAAATAACTGATACGCCAATACACGCTTTCGACAGGGTTATAGTAGACATCATTGGTCCACTACCCAAGTCTGAAAATGGAAATGAATACGCAGTCACATTAATTTGTGATCTGACTAAATATCTAGTCGCGATTCCAATTCCAAACAAAAGTGCTAACACGGTAGCTAAGGCTATATTTGAATCTTTTATTCTGAAGTACGGTCCAATGAAGACGTTCATTACGGACATGGGAACAGAATACAAAAATTCTATAATAAATGATTTGTGCAAGTATTTACAAATAAATAACATAACATCAACTGCACACCACCACCAGACAGTTGGAACAATCGAAAGAAATCATAGAACTTTCAATGAGTACATACGCTCCTATATATCAGTAGACAAAACTGATTGGGACGTATGGCTCCAATATTTCGTTTTTTGTTTCAACACGACCCCATCAATGGCACATGATTATTGTCCATATGAGTTAGTATTCGGTAAATCAAGTAATTTACCAAAACACTTTAATAGTATAGGTAATATAAAAGTACTTTACAACATTACAGGAACATTAGACGATTACGCTAGAGAGAGTAAGTACAGATTAGAAGTAGCATATAAAAGAGCTAGAATTATGTTAGAAGGGCATAAGAAAAGAAATAAAGAATTATACGATTTAAAAATCAAAAACATAGATATATCAATAGGAGATACGGTCTTATTAAAAAATGAAGTAGGACATAAATAAGACTTTAAATACACCGGGCCCTATAAGGTAGAAAGCATACAAGAAAGAGATAATATAGTAATCTCTGACAAAAGAAATAAGAAACAAACAGTTCATAAGGATAGATTAAAAATGTTTTATCCATAGTACATGGCATTAGAAAAAAATATATAAATTACACCCAAAAAAAAAAAAAAATATTCATTAAAATTTATTTATTTATTTATTTGATGTCAGAAATGGCTTGCAAAGCCAAGTCCGGCATGAGATCTTATATCGTGCTAGCAGCCAGGGCCATCGACTACAGAGTTAATTAGATATTTAAGTTAACGAGTGCCCCTCGCACATTGTTGTGTAACATAAATAAACGCAAATGTTAGCCAACAGTTGCACTCAAGATGCCAAATCAGCGAAGTTCAGTACAGCGCCCTGAATGTGACGGTCAACCGTCGGTAATCTGATATCTTGCACATGCCGCAAGATCAGCATTATCGCTTATGCCAAGTCGGCTTGCCGACTGTAGCTTTGTAGTTCTAAGTACATATATTTTGTAGCTTTGCATTCTTTTGCAATTAAATACTTTTGATTTAGCTTATGCTCCAGCTTGCTGGTGGCTCCTAGTTTTAGTTCTGTTCTGGTAACGATAGATAACGCTCGTTCAATAAACCTTGCTCCGGCAACAAGCCGTAAACACTTTGAATTATTAATTCTATAGCGCTGTACCACAAGGCCAGTGATAAGAGAGACAGTTATCTCTCCAACATAATCTTCATAAAGGATTCTATAGACGGAACCCGCGCGAGGACCACCGCATCAAGCAGCTAAAGCTACTTGGACAACCGGACAACTTAATTGGCGCCCAACATTTAATAAATCCACACCCAGGATAGAATTAGGAGTTTCTTTCACCAATTCGAAAATCATGTAAGTGGAATGTTTGATCAGCATAAGCGAGATACACACAAATATAAAACATAAAGCTTTATTTTCCAACATAAATAAAATAAATTGCACAAGTGATCGTGAGTTCTTAAACCGAATATAATTTTTGTTGTCATTTTTCTATCTGCTATCTGCTAAAGGCAGAGATGTAATAAATTTCTATTCAAGTAATGCCCATTGCCGAATATATTTTTCCTTTCGGCCATAATTTAATGTGAAGTGTCATTAAAGAGCTCTTTTCTGCAAAGCTAATGACCAGTTTTGGCCCATATAGGGAGATCAAGAAGGAAATAGAAAGTGAGAGTGAAAGTGAAAACGAGTGGGAACCCGACCAAATAGGCTTTCAACCGTCAATAAGCATGGATATGAACCAAGTGCAGGCGTTAGTAGCGAGTGCCGTCAGTCAGGCGTTAGCGGCGCAAGAAGCCAGATTTAATGAACAGCTGAATGTAATACAACAAGATATTCAAAGACTGCACGTAGAAGCACCTCAGGTCGAATCATATCAGAGGATTACCATAAATCCAGCCATCCCGTGTGATATAAAGTTAGACATTATAAAATCAGTACCCGAGTTCAATGGAACTCAGGACGATTATGTGGCATGGAGACAGTCCGCCACAGATGCCTATGAGCTTTTTAAGCCATATGTGGGTAGCAGCGCACACTACCAAGCAGTGACTATTATTCGAAATAAAATTAGAGGTACAGCTAGAGCGCTATTAGTGTCACATAACACCGTACTAAACTTTGAGGCCATTATAGCGAGGTTGGACTGCACATACGCAGACAAGACATCACTCAGGCTTTTGCGTCAAAATTTGGATATGGTTAGGCAGGGTAATTCTAGCCTCATGGAATATTACGATGAGGTTGAACGAAAATTGACACTCGTCGCAAACAAAATCGTAATGACACATCAAGCGGATACAGCAGCAGTGCTCAACGAAGAAGTTAGAGCTGATGCGCTGCATGCTTTCATATCGGGCCTTAAAAAATCGCTAAAATCAGTTGTATTTCCGGCTCAGCCCAAAGACTTACCGTCTGCACTAGCTTTCGCAAGGGAGGCAGAAGCGAGCATAGAGCGTAGCATTTTTTCGGCTACATTTGCAAAGGCTATGGAGGACAGGGCTCAGGCAGGTGAAAATAACAAGTATCAGGGACGCTCTCATGATACACAGGGAAAAAACAACGGAGCCGAATATGGCCAAGACAAGAACCCACATTTTTTTTAAAAACAGGTTAAGCAAAACAATAGTAATCAGAGTCCCAGAGAGGACAAGGGGTCAGCACCAGAGCCCATGGATACGGCATCTGGTACTTCTAAGTTTAAGCAGCCTACACTTTTTGGGAAAAATCAAGGTGCTAACACACAAAACGAATACACGCAGGCTCAAAAGAGACGGGGCTCCGAACGAATGACGGGTCAGAGGCGCCAACGCGTCCAAAACACCATTCAGCAAGTAAACGATGACCAAGATCAGGAATACTATAGGGTAGCTGAAGCCGCGGTCGCAGAAATTCAGGAGGAAGCCGAGGCGGCAGGCAACGATTTGGTACATTTTTTAGAGAGCGCTCCCGGTTGCCGTTCATCGAACGACAGCTGGCTGGGAGAAAATATTAAATATAAAAATATTGATTTACACCGGAGCGGCCAAGAACTATATCAAGCCCGTAAAGGAGCTAAATAATGTAGTCCCGGTCAGCTCCCCTTTCACTGTTAGTTCCATCCATGGTTCTAACAAAGTAACCCATAAATGTTCAATGAACATTTTTGGAAAATCAGCTTCATTCTTTTTATTAGATTCCTTAACGCCATTTGATGGTATTATAGGTTTCGACTTGCTAACGCAGGTAGGAGCAACCCTAGATACCGAGAATGGTACAATCAACCATGGATCTGCATCTGAAAAGCTGCAGCACCATTATTGTGACAACGTCAATTTCACTAACGTAAATGATATTGTAGTACCGGAAATCGTAAAAGCTGAATTTAGGAGTATGATTTTAAACAGGACTAAGGCATTCACGAACTCTAACGAGGCGTTGCCATTCAATACGTCTGTGGTGGCTACGATCCGTACAAAAGACGATAAGCCAGTTTATTCAAAACTATATCCGCATCCCATGGGGGTCAATGACTTTTTCAAGAAAGAAATTAAAGACTTAATGGACAATGGAATCATTAGGCCTTCAAGATCACCGTATAACAACCCAACATGGGTTGTCGACAAAAAGGGATTTGACGAAAAAGGGAACAGAAACAAGCGAATGGTGATTGACTTTAGGAAGCTAAATGAAAAAACCATCGCTGATAGATACCCAATGCCCAATATCTCAATGATATTGTCAAACTTAGGCAAAGCCAAATACTTTACGACATTAGATCTACCTAGCAGAACAGGATCGCGAGAAGACGGCCTTTTCCGTAAACGGCGGAAAGTACGAATTCTGCAGACCGTTCGGGTTGAAGAATGCGGGAAGCATCTTCCAAAGAGCGATAGACGACGTACTGCGTGAACAGATTGGCAAAACTTGCTATGTCTACGTAGACGACGTGATCATTTTTTCTGAAAACGAAAAGGATCATGTGGAGCACATAGATTGGGTTCTAAAGAGCTTATGTGAGGCTAACATGAAGGTTTCAAGAGAAAAACCCATTTTTTCAAACAAAGCATAGAATATCTAGGGTTCATCGTGACTTTGGGTGGGGCAAAGACAGACCCGGAAAAGGTAAAGGCGATACAAGAATATCCAGAACCAAAATCTCTGTACGAACTTAGGTCATTCTTAGGATTGGCCAGTTATTACAGATGTTTTGTCAAAGACTTTGCAGCGATTGCAAAGCCATTGACAAACCTGTTGAAAGGACAGAACGGGACCGTCAGCAAACACATGTCAAAAAAAACAACCATAGATTTTGGTATCCCAGAACGACATGCGTTCGAGAAATTAAGGAATGTGCTAGCCTCAGAAGACGTCACTCTCAGATATCCAGATTTCAAAAAACCATTCGACCTAACAACAGATGCCTCTGCCTATGGCATTGGCGCAGTACTGTCTCAGAACAACCGACCCATAACAATGATTTCAAGGGCATTAAAAGATAGCGAGACGCATTATGCCACCAACGAAAGAGAACTATTAGCTATAGTTTGGGCCCTGGGGAAACTACAACAGTACCTATACGGTACAAGAGACATTAACATATTCACAGATCACCAGCCATTAACATTTGCGGTGTCTGATAGAAACCCCAATGCAAAGATAAAAAGATGGAAAGCGTATATCGATGAACATAACGCAAAGATCCACTACAAGCCGGGTAGAGAAAACCACGTAGCAGACGCACTCTCGCGACAAAACGTGAATGCTCTGCAAAGTGAAGTAATATCCGATGCTGCGACAATTCAAAGCGAGTTATCCGTGACTTATACGATAGAAGCCACGGAGAAACCTTTGAATTGTTTCAGAAACCAGATAGTTTTAGAGGAATCAAGGTTTTCTCTAAAACAAAACTTCATACTCTTTGGCGAAAAAACACGCCACAAAATTCACTTTACTAATAGAAACGAGCTCCTAAACGAAGTTAACGCAGTAGATAACCCTAATGTGGTCAACGCCACATATTGTGATCTGCCAACGCTGGCGTATGTCCAGCACGAGTTAGTGAGAACCTTCCCGTCAACAAAGTTTTGGTATTGTAAGAATATGGTAACCGACATAGTTGACAAAACAGAGCAAAGGGAAATTGCCACAACAGAACACAATCGAGCGCACAGAGCCGCACAAGAGAACGTTAAGCAAATTTTAGAAGAGTATTACTTCCCAAAAATGACCAGGCTGGTTACAGAAGTTGTGGCCAACTGCAAAATTTGCACTAGGGCCAAATACGACAGGCATCCGAAGAAACAGGTTCTCGGAGAAACACCAACGCCATCGTTTTCAGGCGAGCCGTTGCACATTGACGTTTTCTCGACTGACAAGAAACAATTCTTGACATGCATTGATAAATTCTCAAAATTCGCAGTAGTGCAACCAATACTGTCACGTACCATAACGGATATAAAAGGCCCTATCACTCAAATCGTAAACTTATTCCCCAAAACAAAGGTTGTGTATTGTGATAATGAACCAGCATTTAATTCAGAGACCATTACATCATTATTAAAAAATAATTTTGGGATTGACGTTGTAAATGCACCTCCATTACATAGTGTTTCTAATGGCCAGGTGGAACGATTCCACAGCACATTGTCGGAAATCGCTAGATGCATTAAGCTGGAAAGAAAGATCGATGATGCCGTCGAACTGATTTTACTTGCAACTATAGAGTACAACCGTTCACTGCATTCAGTGACAGGCAAAAAACCGATAGAAGTGATACATTCATCGACTGATGAGTTTAGGGAAGCCATTAGAGCAAAAATTGAGAAAGCTCAACAGATACAACTGGACAGAAATAACACACGCAGACAAAACAGGGTGTTTGAGGTAGGAGAAAGAGTCTTCACCAAGTCCAACAAAAGACTTGGAAACAAATCCACCCCTATATGCTCAGAAGAGGTAATTCAAGCAGACCTAGGAACGTCTGTACTTATTAAGGGGAGGGTGGTCCACAAGGACAATATAAAATAGATATTAGCTTAACATTCATAAGTTGGCACTAAAATTACGAAACACAGTAAGGTTAATCAAATTTTATTTTCCCTTGCAGGCTTATTTGGTCGCTTTTATTTTTAATAAATACAATAAATGCTCGGATCACCGACTATTCCCACTCAAGCTACATACCCATAGTAGATGGAAATGTAATGATTTGGGAACAACATGACTATGCTAGACATTCAAGTAACCTGTCCGAATTCTTAAGTATAATAGAAGAAACAGAAATTGTCCGAGTATTTTCCGCAGTCTCATATGAGAAAACTACTAGAAGTAGATGCAAACCATACTAGAAGCCTTTTGTCCGTTCTAGAAGTGCATCATAGAATTGCCGCCAGAAGCTTGGACTTCCTTGGGACAGCACTTAAAGTCGTAGCTGGCACACCAGACGCTAAAGACCTAGAAAAAATTAGAATGACCGAAACAAAGTTAATCGAATCAAACAACAGACAGATAATAATAAACACAGAGACCCAGAAACAGATAAACCAGCTCACTGATACGGTAAACCAAATAATTAAAGCAAAAAAGGCTAATTTGATAGACACGCCACATTTATACGAGGCATTATTGGCCAGAAATAGAATGTTAATAAATGATATCCAAAATTTAATGCTCACAATTACTCTGGCAAAAGCCAATATAATAAACGCAACCATCTTTGATCACGATGACCTAAAATCTGTGCTTATCAAACATCCCACAGAAGTTCCTATAGTTAGTCTGATGGAAGCGTCTAGTATTAAGATTCTACAGTCCGAAAATATTGTCCACATTTTAATTAAATATCCCAGAATTAAGCTTATATGTAGAAAGGTCAGCATCCTCCCCGTGTCCCATGAGCATACAATACTTCAGCTTCAAGATGACACCGTAGCTGAATGCGACAAGGACGTTCTAGCAGTAACAAGCTGCACCACAACAACCTACGCATCGATCTGCAAGTTGGCCACACACGACACCTGCGCACGCGAGTTGCACGCCGGACGCACAGCACGTTGTAACACGCAGCCCAGTCACCTGGAAAGTATCACGATGGTAGACGACGGCATCATGGGCTTGAACGAGAGTCCCGCTAACATCAGCACCGATGACGGCTCAACAATATCAGTCAACGGTACGTTCCTCATCACATTTGAGCGCGTAGCTGTCATAAACGGAACGAAGTACGTGAACCAACGTGAGATCATAGACAGGATGCCGGGCATAGTAGCTTCGCCAACACTTAAAATCATTGGCCACGACCCAGTCCTGAGCTTGCCACTACTACGAATGATGAACAACCACAACCTACAAGTCATCCAGGAACTTCAAGAAGAGGTAGCATCGGCCGGGTCACCTAAGGCATGGTTTGCTGCCGCGGTTGGGTTCAGCCTGAGTCTCAGCAGTTTCATCCTCCTCTACCAGAAGTTGAGGAGAAGACGAGCCTCACAGAAGATACAGAAAATCGTGGACAACTACAAGATGAACGGGGACGGTCATACTTCTGAGGGGAGAGTAGTTAACGAGTGCCCCTCGCACATTGTTGTGTAACATAAATAAACGCAAATGTTAGCCAACAGTTGCACTCAAGATTCCAAATCAGCGAAGTTCAGTACAGCGCCCTGAATGTGACGGTCAACCGGCGGTAATCTGATATCTTGCACATGCCGCAAGATCAGCATTATCGCTTATGCCAAGTCGGCTTGCCGACTGTAGCTTTGTAGTTCTAAGTACATATATTTTGTAGCTTTGCATTCTTTTGCAATTAAATACTTTTGATTTAGCTTATGCTCCAGCTTGCTGGTGGCTCCTAGTTTTAGTTCTGTTCTGGTAACGAAAGCTAACGCTCGTTCAATAAACCTTGCTCCGGCAACAAGCCGTAAACACTGCGAAATTTTATGTTAAAACTTGAATTATATAATCAAAAAGGATACTACTGAATCAAAATTTATGTTAAACAATAGCTAATAAATGGTTTCCACATACTGCACTTATATTTCGGATTGCATTTTATTGGCCAACGAAGTAAAAAATGTCTGCTGTACGAAGACATTAGTGGTACACTGTATAATTTTTACTATGCAGTAACGGTACAACGAATGAAACAAGAAAGTAAAAATTGTGGTTGAATAACAACAACAACATATCACCAAAGCTTTGCTCATTCACAGAAACTTTTTTACTTATATGACTAAAACACAACAAACTGTAAATGCACATACATACTCGTATGTATAATTATTTGTATGAGGTGTAAGACACATTCATATATTTTATGTGAGGCGTGTCGAAGTCTCAAAACAAACTATATTTTGCATCCGTTCTTTAAACCTTACACCATCGTTACTCCTCGTTATATCGAAATATCTAATTACAGCGATAGTCATATCTTAACAATTCATGCCAGAATTGGCAAAATAACATCGGAATACACCAACCTAACTCATATTGTTGAGAAATTAGCCGCTTAGTTAATCGATATTCATTCATATTATAACTTGTATTACCCCGCTTAAGCACCTATTCACACGCGCACAAGTGTTGTTATTGATTGTACACACACGTATAGCCAGCACCCGCCGCTGCGCACGCATACATCGATGTGCACCGTTATTGCATTGAACCACTAACCATACAATATATAGACATGACAATTCATACATGGAAAGTGTCCGCAACGCAATCAGACACCAGCTACAAACGGGCATCAGCTACGGTAATCGTGAGAGTGTATGTGTGCACATGTATTCTCGTATTATATTGTATGGTTAGTGGTGAAAGGTGGGGGCAAAATTTGTGCGCAAAACCAAAGAGAGATATGCAAATGTTTAAAGTGAGAAGAGGATTGCTTTAATAAAAGCAGTTCAGGCAGTACCATGTCTTTAGCGGATCACGGAAAATGAGCATTTTGATAATTTAGACATTTTGGCGGCTCCAACTGTGCTGTACTTCTTCTTACAACAATATGTGCCGCTACCAACACAATCACTTCATCGTCAGAATTACTTTTTTTCCTTTTTTTAATTTTAGTTTAATTTTTAAAATTGGCGCTGTTTACAAAACACAGCTGATTCATGAGAGTGGCAAATCACTTTTTAGGTTCTTGGTCACATTACATTAGTTGAGTTCCACACATCCGAAATAATGAGCAGATTCCTTTCAGTAAAATTCCGCGGTGCTGGATACAGGCCTTTATCCGAAAATAAAATGGAAATTGTTAAGGATCTGGTGTGAAGCCACGATGAAAAATCCTAACTCACCGAATGAACTCAAATTGCTATTTGACGACAACGCGTTTTTCTCTATGGTGTCAGAAACGCTTCCTTCTGGGTGTTACATACATCCACTCTTACCAAAAATATAATATACTCTTTATGTACCGGGTATAATTAATATTTTTTCTTTTATGGTCCATGGGGCTTGGAGTTGGCGCGGAACCAACACTAGATATGCACACGTAGATAAGACTTTAGTTGCCTAAGAAAATATTTTGCTTCACCTAGGATAATTGTTAGCTTTATGTATTCCACCTAAGAATACCCGATTTAAATACACTATTAGTTGGTAAAAACTGTCTCTTATCACCGCGCGATACTTCGCAAAGTGATCACCAATCCCCCACCAATACACACAACAATAATTTTAAATAGTAAAGACCCATACTACTTGAAAAAAAACCGGATTAAGTGATTTCATTCTCAGTGCCCCTACTTGATGATTTCTACCTATCCGACTCCACACGACTCTTCCCTGTTTTACTGACCGTGATTCCTCCTAAACACGACTCATCGTGAAAACCGACTCCCTAAACGGATTTGATATGATCCGTACCCTATAGCCCGACCTCACAGGTGTGATACGCTCCGTACCCATATCCGTCCATTGATCACAAGCCATCTCCTTCCCTTAGGGCCTCCAGAAGAGAGATGTGTTTATATGAGTTTACTGAGCTTACCTCAGCCTAAAATAGGTACGTTACAATAGCAGTCTATTAGAAGACTAGCTCTCTTCTCGGTTTCTGGTATCACGACAGCCACGTCAAGAGTTTTTAATAAAACATTAGGTGAGCGTGCATTCCTTTGAAGGATAAAAGTTATTGTAATTAGCGGACTTTAGTCCGGCCACTACATTACCCAATGCAATGTAGGGCTCTTGGACCAAAACTATGTAAGTCGATGAGCCCTTGCTCCATGGCTATAAAGAGCTACGCCGACGCCCACTTGCCTTTATCCCAGATGAACGTCACCAGACTAAGCGTTTTGGGTGGCTGCCTCAACCACTCTCGGAGCGTTGACTACGATCGTCAGGTCACCGTTCTTTTCCTCGTCCGTATCGTACAGCGAGAGGCCTTTTGCGGCCTGCACAATGGTCTCTAGATAAAGGGGCTTCTTCACTTCGTCTGCCTGCAGAGTATGTGCGTTCTCAACACCAATATCCCGAATTTGGGATAAAGCAGATGCTCCATTTCCTCACTGATTTGGAGAATCAAATTCTGTCACCCTCATTGGCTAAAAGGGCTACCAGCATGCAGTATCTTCCATTTCCCGTTGGCACTTCCAGGTTTTTTTCGTTGCCGGCGGGAGGAACGAACCACGCTCTTTTTACTGCCAAACGTGTTGGATGCATTTCGCTAGCGCTATCAAAACTACGATCCATTGTGCAATCAACACCATAAATTGAACTTGCGACAACAAACAACACTTCCAGCACACCCAACGAGAATCTCAACTCCGAAAAGGGAGGGTTTTCCATTGTTAATAGTTAATTTATGCACTTAATTTATTTATGCACCATTCTGGTGACCATATGCAACTTCGTAAGAAGAACTCCGTTTCCCATGCCAATACAGAAACCTGAATGGGAGCAACCCGTCCTCAAGACAATTTTTAAAATAAATAGTTCAATTCACATAAGAACTTCAATTTTATAAATTATTACAAACTCGGACTTACCTCAATACATGGTGATCCTGCCAGGAGCAATAAATAGTATTTTTTTATTGGTATTAGTGGCGTTTATCCTTGGATTCCTATAAAAATTAAATAGCATAAAATGTTACTAAATTCCTCATTACACCATAAGGACAATGTAAAGTAGAGATTAACAATTAAACGAGAGGGAACAAACGCAGCTAGGTCCGCGACTCTACTTCCAAAACGCAGTCAGTATGGCCCCCCTCCGCCAGAGGGCGCACGATGAAGAGTTTGTGAAAGAGAGAGAATGAGTATGCGCGTGGCTTCGCTATCGTAGCCACTGAAGTTTAATTTGTTAGCAATGGCTATAATAATGATACGATCTGATTCAGGTATTTGCTACATATGATTTTTCGCTACGATTCCGCGTTTTTAGTTTTCTCGCATCGCCAACGATTTTCCTTCTTTATGGCGGCGGAAAAGAGCGTGGCAAAATTTTGAAATAAATTTGTATTGGAGTGATATCACAGGAGCTTGGATGGAAAATTTGGTTGCTCTAGACAGACAGTCATGGCTTTATCGACTCGTCTATTTATGCTGATCAAGAATATATAAACTTTAGGGATCAGAAACGCTTTCTTCTGGATATTAAACACATCCACTATCACCAAAAATTTAATATACCCCTGTACTCTACGAGTACTGGGTAAAAAAATAATAATGTAGCCTACGAATTATCTAAGATCTTTTTTTCGTTTATCAATCACTATTTCTGCATCTTGACACAGACCTGACAACGTTTAATCGTATCCTGGAAATATAGGTTACATATATTTCGACATCTTAGCAGAATGTTGTACATAAATATTGCAACAGATGGTCATTACGAGAAGCTTCACAATAGTGTGTCAAAATTGAACTTTGTTTCGGTGCATATTTGCCTACATATATAATATAAACACTGTCAATTTTTTGGATTTAAAATTTAGTTTAATTAAAAAAAAAATACTGCAAAAATAATGTTTTTAGTTGTAAAATTTAATAAGCTTCATTTTTGTAAAGAATAATGACACTGTGCTCCAGTGATATATATGTATCCAAGTAAATCCAAGTATGAGGAAGTTATCTACTCATCCAGACCTACAACCTAATTATACCCGGTACTCGAAAAGTATAGGTGTATATTAGATTTGTGGTGATAACGGATGTGTGTAACGCCCAGAAGGAAGCGTTTCCGACCCCATAAAGTATATATATTCTTGATCAGCATCAATGGCCGAGTCGATATAGCCATGTCTGTCTGTCCGTCCGTCCATCTGTCCGTCCGTCCGTCTTCATTTGCGTCTAGATCTCAGAGACTATGAAAGCTAGAGAAACCAAATTTGGTATCCAGTCTCCTGTGTGATCACACTACTCCAAATGTGTTGCAAAATTTCGCCCCCCCCTTTCCGCCCGCACAAAGGACGAAAGTCTGTGGCGTACACAATTTTGAAGATACGAGAAACTAAAAACGCAGAATCATAGAGAATAACCATTTTTTATCAGAGTGTTGAATCTGGATCAGATCGGATCATTATTATAGCTACAATGAAGAAAACCATTTCGAAAGTCATCGTTCCCTCTCGCTCTCTCTCACACGCGACCCCATCTGCTTTGCTTATTCGTATAAATGAGCGCCTAGTTCTCAGAGACTATAAAAGCTAGAGCAACCAAACTTTCTATCCAAGCTCCTGTGATACCGAACCAGCACAAGTTTGTTTTAAAATTTTGCCACGCCCCCTTCCGCCCCCACAAAAGACGAAAAACTGTGGAATCCACAATTTTTAAGATGATTGAAAACCAAAAACGCAGAATCATGAAAAATTACCATATCTACCAGATTACTGAATCTGGATCAGATCGGATCAATATTATGGCCAGAAGAAACAAATTAAATTTCAGTGGCTACGCAACGCCTGCCAAGCGCTGACTCATTCCCTCTCTCTCTGTCGCAAACACTTGTACGTCTCAAATATTTAGTTATACATGTCATGTAGAAATTTAGAAGCAGATGTAAAAAGCATATGTAAACAAAAATGGAAACATGTAAAAAAATTCATTTTTTTATTTTTAAAAATTATTTTCGTTCCTTTTGAGAACATATAATAAATTTCATAAATCGTAGGCTCATATATGTATGTATGTATATACTGACTGAGTACCGGGTATAAGGTAGAGCCGCGGCCTTTGCCGCGGCTCACAACGTTCCCTCTCGTTTTTATTTTAAATATTATTTTTTGCCCAAATTTTAATTTGTCCCTTTTGCGAACATATAAGAAATTTCATAAATCTTAAGCTCATTAATGTATGTACATATATACTGACTGAGTACTGGGTACAGGGTAGAGTTCCCCCTCGTTATACCCGGTACTCAAAGAGTAAGGGGTATATTAGATTTGTGGGGATAACGGTTGTGTGTAACGCCCAGAAGGAAGCGTTTCCGACCCCATAAAGTATATATATTCTTGATCAGCATCAATAGCCGACTCGATATAGCCATGTCTGTCTGTCCGTCCGTCCGTCCGTCCGTCCGTCTGTCCGTCTTCATTTGCGCCTATATCTCAGAGACTATTAAAGCTAGAGCAACCAAGTTTTGTATCCAGTCTCCTCTGTGATCACACTACTCAAAGTGTATTTCAAAATTTCGCCCCGCCCCCTTCCGCCATTTCGAAAGTCATCATTCCCTCTCGCTCTCTCTCACACGCGGCCCCATCTGCTTTGCCCATTCGTATTTCTTGACGCCTAGTTCTCAGAGACTATAAGAGCTAGAGCAACCAAACTTTCTATCCAAACTCCTGTGATATCAAACCAGCACGAGTTTGTTTCAAAATTTTGCCACGCCCCTTTCCGCCCCCACAAAGAACGAAAATCTGTGGAATCCACAATTTTTAAGATAAATGAAAACCAAAAACGCAGAATCATGGAAAATTACCATATCTACCAGATTGCCGAATATGGATCAGGTCGGATCAATATTATAGACAGAAGAAACAAATTAAATTTCAGTGGCTACGCAACGCCTGCCAAGCGCTGACTCATTCCCTCTCTCTCTGTCGCAAACACTTGTACGTCTCAAATATGTAGTTATACATGTAGAAATGTAGAAGCAGATGTAAAAAGCATATGCAAACAAAAGTAGAAACATGTATAATATTCCAAAAATGATTTGACTTCATTTTTTGAAATATTATTTTTTGCCCAAAATTTATTTTGTCCCTTTTGCGAACATATAATAAATTGCATAAATCGCAAGCTCATATATGTATGTATGTATGTATATACTGACTGAGTACCGGGTATAAGGTAGAGCCGCGGCCTTTGCCGCGGCTCACAACGTTTCCCCTCGTTTTATGTTCGCAAAAGGGACAAATATAATTTTAGCTAAAAAAAAATCTCAAAAAATTAAGTCGAACCCTTTAAATGAATTTTATTTATAAGATGTTAACTGTTTCCATTTTTGTTTACTTATGCTTTCTAAATATATCTTCTACTTTTTCATGTGAAAAAAATTATTGCAAGTTGGTCGGAAGTTGTTGGAAACTTAGGAACACCAGCCCCCAAACACGGATCGTACTTTACTACAACAATCCGAGCTCTCACACATTACCCAACTCAAAACATTTTGAAACCATTTTCTGCCTTGAAGAAAAAAAATATTAAGTAGTCAACGTTATTTTGACGCTAAAAGAGGAAGTCATGTTGTAAGTACTTCCTACTGAGTACCAACAGTGCTCAGTATAGTATTTATTATCTTGGAGAATATATTTGAAGACAATACAACCAATATCACCTATTAAAGTTCGTTTTCTGATAGATAGCAGAGAAACTTAAAACTGATGATGTACAACATCCATCAAAATCCAGTCCAACACACTTGTGAGGATCAAGGTCCATTTCAATAACATATTCTTATTTGGGGCTATAGTTTCTGCATTCAAAGCATGCAACTCTATAAAGACTCTTCAATAATTTGCTTTCGGCCTTGTTAAAAAAAAAGAATTTAGGTTGAAAATCACATTACATGATTAATAACGAAAAGAAACTCACTAAAAATATGCCGCGTAAATTAAATAAACCATTTTTTTACTAAAAAGCTTGCTGAAAGGGGTGCGAGGGGAGCACTTTGCCATCAACTGACCCCGTAGGGGAGGTCGGGATATATATATTTATTTATTTATTCATTCCGCCAATGGATTAATCCTTATCTGGTTAACTTAACTCTAAACTAAGCATTACTTAAAAAATATTCCCTAAGCTCTTGCCTAAGCAAATCTTTCTTGGATCCACAACTGAATCGAATGCTTGCCGGCAGGGAATTAAACATCCGCAAAGCCCTTAAAAATGGTTCGTTCCGCGCATAATTAGTCCTGGCAGCCCTTTCATTAAATGGGACTAAGGTACGGAGATTAAAGTCGATCAAGCTCTTTAGGAATGGGCTGACAGCCCTGGCTGGAGTAAGAAGGAATTGGATCAAAAAAATGTAACAGCTGCAATGCAAATTTTACGAATTTTTTCTGAAGCCGCTCAATTCTATTGGTATGCACAGTGCCAGACGGGTTCCAAATAAAGGAAGCCTATTTCAACCATGAGCGCACAAATGCAGAATACATTGACAGTCTTGAGTACGGGTCCCTAAACAGTACGGTATTTCGCTTGACAAATCCGACCCCCAGATCCATAATCTCGTTCAATAAAGAGAGTAAGTGATTATTAATAACATATGAGGAAAGAATGTTTAAGTTACATTAACTATAACGAACAACATGACATTTATTTAAATTAGAGGCAATTTCTTCAGAACACACCAATCACCGACTTTGTTCAAGTCAGACTGTAACTAATAGCTGTCATTAATGGAATTCACCGGCATGTAGATTTTAAGGTCATCAGCATAAAGAAGATATTTGGCAAATTGAATACAGGAAGAAATATCATTTATATAAATAACGAACAGCAAAGGGCCAAAAGAACTACCTTGAGGAAATCCAGAGGTCGCTTCATAGGAGTTGGAAATCGCCACATTGACTTCAACATGATAGTTTCTGTTTGCCAAATATGATGAAATCCAATTCAAAAATGAAAAGTGAAAGACCAGCTTGGAAAGTTTTGCATGTAAGGCAGAGTGACAAACCTTGTCAAAAGCCTTAGCGAAATCCGTATACACGGAGTCCACTTGCGAATGGACCTCAAAGGCTTAAATGCAGGTTCGAGGTCGTAAAACGACCAGGCATGAACCCATGCTAATTTGGGACAATATAAGAACTCATTAGGAAGGATAATTTTTTAACTACTATTCTATCAAACAGCTTTGCGATGTTGCTTATTTTAGCAATAGGCGTGTAATTTGAAACATCAGACTTACTTCCGCCTTTATGAACCGGTGAAATTTTAGTAATTATACCCGGTACTCGAAGAGTTTAAGGGTATATTAGATTTGTGGGGATAACGGTTGTGTGTAACGCCCAGAAGGAAGCGTTTCCTACCCCATAAAGTATATATATTCTTGATCAGCATCAATAGCCGAGTCGATATAGCCCTGTCTGTCTGTCCGTCCGTCTGTCCGTCCGTCCGTCCGTCTTCATTTGCGCCTATATCTCAGAGACCATTTAAGCTAGAGCAACCAAGTTTTGTATCCAGTCTCCTGTGTGATCACACTACTCCAAATGTGTTGCAAATTTTCGCCCCGCCCCTTTCCGCCCGCACAAAGGACAAAAGTCTGTGGCGTACACAATATTGAAGATACGAGAAAACTAAAAACGCAGAATCATAGATAATGACCATTTCTATCAGAGTGTTGAATCTGGATTAGATCGGATAATTATTATAGCTACAATGAAGACAACCATTTCGAAAGTCATCGTTCCCTCTCGCTCTCTCTCACACGCGACCCCATCTGCTTTGCTTATTCGTATAAATGAGCGCCTAGTTCTCAGAGACTATAAAAGCTAGAGCAACCAAACTTTCTATCCAAGCTCCTGTGATACCAAACCAGCACAAGTTTGTTTTAAAATTTTGCCACGCCCCCTTCCGCCCCCACAAAAGACGAAAAACTGTGGAATCCACAATTTTTAAGATGATTGAAAACCAAAAACGCAGAATCATGAAAAATTACCATATCTACCAGATTACTGAATCTGGATCAGATCGGATCAATATTATGGCCAGAAGAAACAAATTAAATTTCAGTGGCTACGCAACGCCTGCCAAGCGCTGACTCATTCCCTCTCTCTCTGTCGCAAACACTTGTACGTCTCAAATATTTAGTTATACATGTCATGTAGAAATTTAGAAGCAGATGTAAAAAGCATATGTAAACAAAAATGGAAACATGTAAAAAAATTCATTTTTTTATTTTTAAAAATTATTTTCGTTCCTTTTGAGAACATATAATAAATTTCATAAATCGTAGGCTCATATATGTATGTATGTATATACTGACTGAGTACCGGGTATAAGGTAGAGCCGCGGCCTTTGCCGCGGCTCACAACGTTCCCTCTCGTTTTTATTTTAAATATTATTTTTTGCCCAAATTTTAATTTGTCCCTTTTGCGAACATATAAGAAATTTCATAAATCTTAAGCTCATTAATGTATGTACATATATACTGACTGAGTACTGGGTACAGGGTAGAGTTCCCCCTCGTTATACCCGGTACTCAAAGAGTAAGGGGTATATTAGATTTGTGGGGATAACGGTTGTGTGTAACGCCCAGAAGGAAGCGTTTCCGACCCCATAAAGTATATATATTCTTGATCAGCATCAATAGCCGACTCGATATAGCCATGTCTGTCTGTCCGTCCGTCCGTCCGTCCGTCCGTCCGTCCGTCTGTCCGTCTTCATTTGCGCCTATATCTCAGAGACTATTAAAGCTAGAGCAACCAAGTTTTGTATCCAGTCTCCTCTGTGATCACACTACTCAAAGTGTATTTCAAAATTTCGCCCCGCCCCCTTCCGCCATTTCGAAAGTCATCATTCCCTCTCGCTCTCTCTCACACGCGGCCCCATCTGCTTTGCCCATTCGTATTTCTTGACGCCTAGTTCTCAGAGACTATAAGAGCTAGAGCAACCAAACTTTCTATCCAAACTCCTGTGATATCAAACCAGCACGAGTTTGTTTCAAAATTTTGCCACGCCCCTTTCCGCCCCCACAAAGAACGAAAATCTGTGGAATCCACAATTTTTAAGATAAATGAAAACCAAAAACGCAGAATCATGGAAAATTACCATATCTACCAGATTGCCGAATATGGATCAGGTCGGATCAATATTATAGACAGAAGAAACAAATTAAATTTCAGTGGCTACGCAACGCCTGCCAAGCGCTGACTCATTCCCTCTCTCTCTGTCGCAAACACTTGTACGTCTCAAATATGTAGTTATACATGTAGAAATGTAGAAGCAGATGTAAAAAGCATATGCAAACAAAAGTAGAAACATGTATAATATTCCAAAAATGATTTGACTTCATTTTTTGAAATATTATTTTTTGCCCAAAATTTATTTTGTCCCTTTTGCGAACATATAATAAATTGCATAAATCGCAAGCTCATATATGTATGTATGTATGTATATACTGACTGAGTACCGGGTATAAGGTAGAGCCGCGGCCTTTGCCGCGGCTCACAACGTTTCCCCTCGTTTTATGTTCGCAAAAGGGACAAATATAATTTTAGCTAAAAAAAAATCTCAAAAAATTAAGTCGAACCCTTTAAATGAATTTTATTTATAAGATGTTAACTGTTTCCATTTTTGTTTACTTATGCTTTCTAAATATATCTTCTACTTTTTCATGTGAAAAAAATTATTGCAAGTTGGTCGGAAGTTGTTGGAAACTTAGGAACACCAGCCCCCAAACACGGATCGTACTTTACTACAACAATCCGAGCTCTCACACATTACCCAACTCAAAACATTTTGAAACCATTTTCTGCCTTGAAGAAAAAAAATATTAAGTAGTCAACGTTATTTTGACGCTAAAAGAGGAAGTCATGTTGTAAGTACTTCCTACTGAGTACCAACAGTGCTCAGTATAGTATTTATTATCTTGGAGAATATATTTGAAGACAATACAACCAATATCACCTATTAAAGTTCGTTTTCTGATAGATAGCAGAGAAACTTAAAACTGATGATGTACAACATCCATCAAAATCCAGTCCAACACACTTGTGAGGATCAAGGTCCATTTCAATAACATATTCTTATTTGGGGCTATAGTTTCTGCATTCAAAGCATGCAACTCTATAAAGACTCTTCAATAATTTGCTTTCGGCCTTGTTAAAAAAAAAGAATTTAGGTTGAAAATCACATTACATGATTAATAACGAAAAGAAACTCACTAAAAATATGCCGCGTAAATTAAATAAACCATTTTTTTACTAAAAAGCTTGCTGAAAGGGGTGCGAGGGGAGCACTTTGCCATCAACTGACCCCGTAGGGGAGGTCGGGATATATATATTTATTTATTTATTCATTCCGCCAATGGATTAATCCTTATCTGGTTAACTTAACTCTAAACTAAGCATTACTTAAAAAATATTCCCTAAGCTCTTGCCTAAGCAAATCTTTCTTGGATCCACAACTGAATCGAATGCTTGCCGGCAGGGAATTAAACATCCGCAAAGCCCTTAAAAATGGTTCGTTCCGCGCATAATTAGTCCTGGCAGCCCTTTCATTAAATGGGACTAAGGTACGGAGATTAAAGTCGATCAAGCTCTTTAGGAATGGGCTGACAGCCCTGGCTGGAGTAAGAAGGAATTGGATCAAAAAAATGTAACAGCTGCAATGCAAATTTTACGAATTTTTTCTGAAGCCGCTCAATTCTATTGGTATGCACAGTGCCAGACGGGTTCCAAATAAAGGAAGCCTATTTCAACCATGAGCGCACAAATGCAGAATACATTGACAGTCTTGAGTACGGGTCCCTAAACAGTACGGTATTTCGCTTGACAAATCCGACCCCCAGATCCATAATCTCGTTCAATAAAGAGAGTAAGTGATTATTAATAACATATGAGGAAAGAATGTTTAAGTTACATTAACTATAACGAACAACATGACATTTATTTAAATTAGAGGCAATTTCTTCAGAACACACCAATCACCGACTTTGTTCAAGTCAGACTGTAACTAATAGCTGTCATTAATGGAATTCACCGGCATGTAGATTTTAAGGTCATCAGCATAAAGAAGATATTTGGCAAATTGAATACAGGAAGAAATATCATTTATATAAATAACGAACAGCAAAGGGCCAAAAGAACTACCTTGAGGAAATCCAGAGGTCGCTTCATAGGAGTTGGAAATCGCCACATTGACTTCAACATGATAGTTTCTGTTTGCCAAATATGATGAAATCCAATTCAAAAATGAAAAGTGAAAGACCAGCTTGGAAAGTTTTGCATGTAAGGCAGAGTGACAAACCTTGTCAAAAGCCTTAGCGAAATCCGTATACACGGAGTCCACTTGCGAATGGACCTCAAAGGCTTAAATGCAGGTTCGAGGTCGTAAAACGACCAGGCATGAACCCATGCTAATTTGGGACAATATAAGAACTCATTAGGAAGGATAATTTTTTAACTACTATTCTATCAAACAGCTTTGCGATGTTGCTTATTTTAGCAATAGGCGTGTAATTTGAAACATCAGACTTACTTCCGCCTTTATGAACCGGTGAAATTTTAGTAATTATACCCGGTACTCGAAGAGTTTAAGGGTATATTAGATTTGTGGGGATAACGGTTGTGTGTAACGCCCAGAAGGAAGCGTTTCCGACCCCATAAAGTATATATATTCTTGATCAGCATCAATAGCCGAGTCGATATAGCCCTGTCTGTCTGTCCGTCCGTCTGTCCGTCCGTCTGTCCGTCCGTCCGTCCGTCTTCATTTGCGCCTATATCTCAGAGACCATTTAAGCTAGAGCAACCAAGTTTTGTATCCAGTCTCCTGTGTGATCACACTACTCCAAATGTGTTGCAAATTTTCGCCCCGCCCCTTTCCGCCCGCACAAAGGACAAAAGTCTGTGGCGTACACAATGTTGAAGATACGAGAAAACTAAAAACGCAGAATCATAGATAATGACCATTTCTATCAGAGTGTTGAATCTGGATTAGATCGGATAATTATTATAGCTACAATGAAGACAACCATTTCGAAAGTCATCGTTCCCTCTCGCTCTCTCTCACACGCGGCCCCATCTGCTTTGCCCATTCGTATTTTTTGACGCCTAGTTCTCAGAGACTATAAGAGCTAGAGCAACCAAACTTTCTATTCAAGCTCCTGTGATATCAAACCAGCACGAGTTTGTTTCAAAATTTTGCCACGCCTCCTTCCGCCCCCACAAAGGACGAAAATCTGTGGAATCCACAATTTTTAAGGTACGAGAAAACCAAAAACGCAGAATCATGGAAAATTACCATATCTACCAGATTGCCGAATATGGATCAGGTCGAATCAATACTATGGCCAGAAGAAAGAAATTACATTTCAGTGGCTACGCAACGCCTGCCAAGCGCTGACTCATTCCCTCTCTCTCTGTCGCAAACACTTGTACGTCTCAAATATGTAGTTATACATGTCATGTAGAAATTTAGAAGCAGATGTAAAAAGGATATGCAAACAAAATTGAAAACATGTATAATATTCCAAAAATGATTTGACTTCATTTTTTTAAATATTATTTTTTGCCCAAAATTTAATTTGTCCCTTTTGCGAACATATAATAAATTGCATTAATGGCAAGCTCATATATGTATGTATGTACATATGTGTATACTGACTGAGTACCGGGTATAAGGTAGAGCCGCGGCAAAGGCCGCAACGTTCCCCCTCGTTTTTCATCTAGCTATAAATTTACCCTGAGACAAAAAGGAAGAGAAACGACTTTTAAGAGGTTGAAGAAGACTGAAATAGCATTTCTTGAGAAAGAATGAAGATATTCCATCAATGTTAGGCTTAGTAGAATCATCAAAGTGAGCTATAGCTTCGGAAATGTCTTCATCAGTTACGGGAGGGACTAAATAAAAGTATAATTTGCTCAATTTGGAAGAAAAGAAATATCTCTAAGACGGGTTTGAAGGAATTAAAGAAAGAAGAAAGAAATTACCTGAAGTTATTGTACTTGGAAGCATTGCATGTCAGATTGATTTTAATTATTTTTTACTTTTTAATTAATTGATTAAAAATGACTTTGCCATTCAGAGAAATCAATAAACCTTTTTTAACTAAAGTTATTATTTTTATTTAATTTTTGAAAGTGGCTCAGGTCTGATGAGCGCGTGAGGTGGCTCAGAGGGGGCCTAGCTGAGGCCACCGGACGTGTCGCAGGTTGCGGATAGCGAAAGGCCTACCCCTAAAAAAAGGTCGGTCAGCTGCGAATAATCGGTCATCTTTAGGGAGATTACCGAAAATAAGCAGTCCCGGACAGCCAGCGGGTGTTCGCGAAGCAGCAACACTGACGATGCGCTTGTGGTGCCGCCTCGTATAAGTAGCCCACACACTCCCACTCCCCCACACACTACCTACCCACATCCCATCCTCCACACTCATCTCACACCGGGCTGGGCTAAGGTGTCATTCGACCCGTGCCGAGAGTCAGCCTGGCTGGGGGCCCGGTTCAAAAACTAGCCCAGTCTCGAACGGAGAGCTCAGAGACTTGGCGGCCCCCTGTTCTAATGATGCCTTACCCGGGCAACGTGGATCTCTGCCCGGGCTGACCGTTTCCTTTCTCTGCATCTTGTGGGATGTAACATGCATAAAAAAATCAATATAAATAATAAAAAACACAAAAAAAACCAAACTGAGTCTGGCACTCCCCAAATGCCAAATGGGAGCAATCCCCTGCAAGGGAAGGCATCGGCCCAAAGGCCTGGCCCGACCAGCTCAACAGCAGGACAGACCTGCAAGGCGGAAAGCGCTGGGGTGAATCCGAGTGGGTCCCATCCCGAATCTGGGGTGGGTGGCAGACCAGCTCCCAACTAAGCAGCTAAGCAACATTGCGGCTGCCCGACCTTCTGGTAAAGTGGAGGGAGATGATCTGCCTTCGACCAGCGCCCAGGCCAAAAAACATACATATGCCGAAAGGAGGAGTGCAGGGCACATACTCCGTCGGCAAAATGCCAGCACGGAGGTCAGCCCATCAGCTGACTGGCTTAAGAAGGTGGAGTGGGCCACAGAGGTGCTCCCACACTTCAAAATGGTCTCACAACCAAAGAGACAACGGTCGCAGGAGACACCCGGTCCGGCCGCGAAAAGGTCAAGGGTGATGCCTAACATCTCCTTCGCGCAGATTGCCAAGGAGAGGACACTGATTCGCGTCCTCGAAAAAGGCAGCGTGGAGGGCAGGATTCCAAGGAGCCAATGGAAGTGGGTGGAAGCGGCACTGGCCGACCGCTGCTTCGAGCTGCTCGACAAAGACCCAGGGCCACCCCCAGTCTGCAAAGACATGGGATGGTTCCAGGGCAACATTAAAGTAGTAGCCTGCGAAGATGAGCGATCCGTAAAGCTGTATAAAGCAGCGGTGGCGCAGATCGGAGAGGTCTACGCTGGGGCGAAGCTCGTCGCTGTAGACTGGAGCGAGGTGCCCAGCAGACCGAGGGCCACAATTTGGGTGCCGGCTACCTTCAAGGAGCCTGAGCGCATCCTAAATATGTTGCAGAGGTGCAACCCAGGACAGCCAACCCAAGACTGGAAGGTAGTCAAGGTCGAGGAGACAAAGGGGCCGACGAACCAGGCCGTTATCATTCTCAACAAAGAGTCGCTGGCCCCCATAGAGGCAGCAGAAGGAGAGCTGAATTTCGGCTTCAGCTCGGTCACCATAAAGGTGTACACGTCCGACGCTGCCTCGGCCGCGGCTCGTCCTGTCGACAACCCAGTCGTGCAGGATGTTGCCTCGGAGATCGAGGCACCCGACAGCGAGCTGGAGCCGACAAAAGAAGGCTACTCCTCTGATGTCTCTGAGACTCCTTCAAATAAATCTCCACCACTGTAAAGCAGCATCTGCTGCACTCATAAACCGCTTGGATGCAAGCGGAGCCGACGTCGTCCTAATCAAGGAGCCTTGGATAGTCGGAGCCAAGGTCTGTGGATTAGCGACGAGAGAGTACAAGCTCATTGTACCCCAAACCGAAGGTAAAACTCGTACCTGCATTCTTGCAAGAAAGCACCTAAATATCTTTCTGCTCCATAACTTTAGCAATGGCGACAACACAGCAGTAAGCCTAGAGCTAAAGCGGACACATCTGAGGCTGATGTCGTCCTATATGGCCCATGAGGAAAGCGATCCTCCCAACGACCTCGTCTGCAAGCTCGCCAGCGACAGCGAGAGGTCCAACACAAGCCTACTAATAGGCTGCGATGCCAATGCTCACCACACTCAATGAGGAGCACGGACACAAATGTAAGGGGTGAGTCACTTTTTAGCTTTATCCTAAACTCAAACTTAACTATATGTGACCGGGGTAACTACCCCACTTTTATTATAAACGCTGGGGAGCCTTGAGAGCCGCGGCAAAGGCCGCGGCTCTACTTTATACCCGGTACTCAGTCAGTATATACATACATACATATATGAGCTTACGATTTATTCAATTTATTATATGGTCGCAAAAGGATCAAATTAAATTTTGGGCAAAAAATAATATTTCAAAAATTGAAGTCAAACCATTTTTGGAATATTTATACATGTTTCTAATTTTGTTTGCATATGCTTTTTACATCTGCTTCTACATTTCTACATGTATAACTACATATTTGAGACGTACAAGTGTTTGCGACAAAGAGAGAGGGAATGAGTCAGCGCTTGGCAGGCGTTGCGTAGCCACTGAAATATAATTTGTTTCTTCTGGCCATAATATTGATCCGACCTGATCAAGATTCGGCAATCTGGTAGATATGGTAATTTTCCAGATTTTCGTCCTTTGTGGGGGCGGAAAGGGGCTTGGCAAAATTTTGAAATACACTTGTGCTGGTTTGATATCACAGGAGCTTGGATAGAAAGTTTGGTTGCTTTATCTCTTATAGTATCAGAGAACTTGGCGTCAAAAAATTCGAATGGGCAAAGCAGATGGGGTCGCGTCTGAGAGAGAGCGAGGGGGGACCATGACTTTCGAAATGGTTTTCTTCATTGTAGCTATAATAATGATCCGATCTGATCCAGATTCAACACTCTGATAAAAAATGGTTATTCTCTATGATTCTGCGTTTTTAGTTTTCTCGTATCTTCCACATTGTGTACGCCACAGACTTTCGTCCTTTGTGCAGGTGGAAAGGGGCGGGGCGAAATTTTGCAACACATTTGGAGTAGTGTGATCACACAGGAGACTGGATACAAAACTTGGTTGCTCTAGCTTAAATGGTCTCTGAGATATAGGCGCAAATGAAGACGGACGGACGGACAGACGGACAGACGGCCAGACGGACGGACAGACAGACATGGCTATATCGACTCGGCTATTGATGCTGATCAAGAATATATATACTTTATGGGGTCGGAAACGCTTCCTTCTGGGCGTTACACACATCCGTTATCACCACAAATCTAATATACCCCTATACTCTTCGAGTACCGGGTATAAAAAGAAATACGTAAAGCAATAAGGGCCTCCTGGCAAAAATTCTGCTCGGAGATAGAGGAGTCGTCAGAAGCCGCAAGGCTGCGCAAGATCCTCTCAAAAACCACCCCCTCGGTAGGGTATCTTAAAATGAACAACGGAACGTGGACCAACTCCAGCGAGGAGTCGCTCCACGTACTGCTTGAAACCCACTTCCCTGGGTGCACATCCATCAAGCCGGCGCAAATCCACAGAGGAGGCCCAACAGCCACGATGGACCATATTTTTACCAAACGGAACATAAGCTGGGCGGTAAACAGCTTTAATCCGTTCAAATCGCCAGGTCCGGACCAGGTCATTCCGGCCCAACTCCAAAAGGCCGGAGACTCGGCCATCAACTGGCTACAATGTATCTTCAGGAAGATACTAGTATTGGGGACTATACCACAAGAATGGCTCAAGGCGAAAATAGTCTTTATCCCCAAAGCGGGAAAGGCCTCGCACTCGACCCCAAAGGACTTTAGACCAATCAGCCTATCGTCCTTTCTTCTCAAAACTTTCGAGAGACTTGTCGGACTACATCTGAGGACAATTATTAGTCCTCAAATGCTGTCAGGGTTAGTTACCTAGGGTTGGTAATTGACAAGAAGCTTAACTGGAACCTGAACGTAAAAGATAGAGTAAAGAAAGCTACGATAGCCGTATACTCTTGCAAAAAAGCTATTGGCTTGAAGTGGGGCATGAACCCAAGCGTAGTCCAAGGTTCAGCGAACCGCAGCATTATGCATTAGTGGAGCATTACGCACCACCCCGAATGATGCACTAAACGCCATCCGAAGTCTCCAGAGCCTCGAGCTTGCGGGAAAGGAGAGGGCAGAAATTGCAGCGATGCGTCTGAGAGACTCCGGACAATGGACGTCACATCTCAAGGGTCACTCATCGATACTTACCAGCAGTACCGTCCCTACGAAGACGGACTACTGCGTCCCAAGGGAACACACTGTCACCCCCTTCAACGTAATCATCCCTAGCAGAGACGAGTGGCTTGAGGGCCCACCAGGCCAAGACATGGCCATAAGCATCTTCACAGATGGCTCGAAGCTGGAAAACAAAGTTGGAGGAGGACTTTACTCCGAACAGCTCGAAATTAGGCACTCCTTCAGGCTCCCAGATCACTGCAGTGTTTTCCAAGCGGAAGTCATTGCGATCATGGTAGCACTGAAGCTCCTTCAAACAACCGCAACGGCTTCACTGGCAACAACAACTGTAAACATTTACAGCGATAGCCAAGCTGCGATCAAATCACTTCACGCGATTTCTTCGAACTCGGCCACAGTGGCAAATTGCCGCAAATCTCTTCACGAGATGACCCAACAATTTGCCATCAGCCTTATTTGGGTCCCGGGTCACCGGGACATTGAAGGCAACTGCAGGGCAGACGAGCTGGCCAGATCTGACACCACAATACCCCTTCTCCAAGACAAGGAGGATATTTGTATGCCAATGGCCACCTGTAGGCTTGCCATAAAAGAGCTATATAAGCGACGAGCAGACAATGCGTGGCAGTCAGCACCACTATGTCACATAACTCGGCAAACATGGCCGAAGATTGACAGAAAACGCACATTAGAGCTATGCAAGATCGGTAAAAAAAAGGTGCAGCGTAGTCATCCGTTCCCTCACGGGGCTAATGCAAACAGGCTGGCAGCCCCATACAACGATTTTTGCCGAAGCTGTAGAGACGAGGAGGAGGAGGAAACGGTGGGACTCCTGTTCTGCTCCTGTCCAGCTCTCAGCAGGAGAAGGCTACAATACCTGGGCATGCCCTATGTCTCAGACATTTCAGAAATGTCCAAAATCTGTCCTAGAAAGGTTGCAAACTTCATAAGAGCATCAGGATGGGATAACTGCTGATATTTTAAGGTCTCATGAGATGGATAATGGGAACACCTCCTGCGGTACCACAACGGACCGAAACCGGCCCAAGTGTGACGGGCTCCTGTGGAGCTTGACAGCCGCCTTAACCTAACCTAAGTGGCTCACAATTCACCGAGATATTGTGAACTTGTGAAAATAAAATTTTTTGTGCAATCTTCTGGGTATATATACATACATACGTACATATTTATGTATGTAGTACGTACTATGTACATACATAGATATAGAGATATTCGATCAAACTATTTTGACTAAGGATTTGTGAGAGTGGGAGTAAGTGGGCGCATTGCAGATCGCTGCGTAAAGAAATTGCGAAATATTGCAGAAATCATTCACAAATGGTACTACAATTATGCAAATGATTTAATGAGTGGTGCAGTTTGTAAGAAAGCATAGTCACTGGCTATGTATGCACTGGCTATGCAACCGTAGCAGAACAAGCTAATATAAAACAGCAAGAAATAAAAACGATAGCCCTCTTGCTTTGTTGTGAGTGTTGCTTGCTGTCGGACTCAAAAAGAGCCGGAGGCTACCAGATCGGAGGGTAGCTAAAATAGCTCAACAAAATTCAACTTTTTTCCCGCTGTCGCCCAAAATGACTTTTTCTGATAGATTTGAAGATTTAGGTTCAGGTTTAGTTTTTTTTTTAAAGAATTTTTTAAACATTTGGTATTTTTTTCAGAGGTAGTGCTTCTATTTTTCACATAACTTAAATTTCCTATAACTTGTTCGATTGAACTTTGCAGTTTTGAAAAGCTGACAAATGCAGGTATAAATCCGACCCAGACCTTTTGTAGCTTCAGCTTAACGTTTGGAAGATATTAAGCTTTCAACAGAGGCGGACGGACCGTTTTCGACGTAGTTCGACCTGATCAAGATTCGTCAATCTGCTAGATACGGTTATTTTCCATTATTCTGCGTTTTTGGTTTTCTTTTATTTTAAAAATGGTGGATTCCACAGATTTTCGTAATTTGTGGGGGCGGAAGGAGGCGTGTCAAAATTTTACATTTTGGTTGCTCTTGCTCTTTTAGTCTCTGAGATCTAGGCTCTAATGAAGACGGACGGACAGACAGACATGGCTATATCGACTCGGCTATTGATGCTGATCAAGAATATATATACTTTATGGGGTCGGAAACGCTTCCTTCTGGGCGTTACACACATCCGTTATCACCACAAATCTAATATACCCCAATACTCTTCGAGTACCGGGTATAAAAAACCCGAAGACAACATAAGAGCTACGGCTAGAAACGATAGAATCTGCATTGGCGAACAGTGGATGAAGTTCGATGAAAACTATATACTAAGAGGCGCGCAGCACGATGCAGCAACGATTCTCAATAAAAAAAAGAACCTAGTAAAAATGTCCCATTAATTGTAAGTGTAAGTGTAGAAATTGTTCATGCAATGTCCCCTTTGAAAGTTTTAGCATATAATGTTCATGGTTTTTCGAACAAAAAAATATTTAGAGAATTCTTCATATTCCACGTTAACCAAGCCAAATCCGAAATATTGTTTTCCGGAGTGCAAGGAGACTAACAGCATGCGAAAAATGGTAATTCTTAGGAAAGTCCACTATGAGCTATAAAAACTACGTTGCAGCCAAAGCAAAAGAAGCTAAGGCAAGCATAAACTCAGTGTGAAGTAGCTTCATAAAGAGACCAAATATAAGCTTTAGCTCAAAATGGAACATATTCAAAGCCATGAGCAGATCTATTCTTTGCTACGTTGCCCAAATGTGGCGTAGTAAGATATTTGAAGAGGTGAATAGGCTGCATTGATACTTCATAAAAAGAATTCTAAAGCTGCCCGACAATACACCTAACTACATCTTGGCGACCGATTCAGGGATGGAGGAGGGACACAAATACAGCTTAAACCTGCACCTAAAATATATATCGCGAGTTTTCTACGAGTACGAGGCGACCAGCCTGCCGAACATCCTAGCACGCCATATGATGGAACAAGATCTGGATTGGTTTCTACGACTAAAAGCGGCACTTCAAAGCTGCAACCTTACTCTCGATCGTAATACAACGCACTCACAATGGAATAGCACGAGTGTCAAACTACTCAGCAACCTCAAAAGGACCATCCAGAAACAGCACATCAGCATGGCTAGATCAAGCGGTTGATGGATCTATGGACTACTGGACTATGAAATGGGATTGGCTTTTTTAATCCCTATGCACAACAGTCCACCATAAAATGGATTCTGAAAACACGTGAATATTCTATTGAATATGGTAAATGGAGAAGTGACTGTGCACTGTGCAACCGAAATGAGCTGAAAAACTTGCAGCATTTCGTAGGGCAATGTCAAATTCTGTGGGATTTTCAGTACCTTCAAAAAGGCACTTTGAATGAAGAATAAGTACGTGCGGTGCTAAATGGTAATATATTAATATAATATAGGATGGAACAATTTGGAAAACTACATCGAAAGGGCAATTAAATATAGGCAACAAATAGTTACCGAAGACTTTTAGGTGTTAGACATTAATATATTGGATGGAAAAACTGACGGTATGAACCAAGCTTTTATATTATGTTATTTTTGTGTAAAAAAATAAAATAAAAACTACTACTATTGTGACTAAAAGAAGGTAATTAGAAGGTAATTAATTAAAAGGTAATTAATTACTACAACATCCCGCGATGAAAATGCAAGGAAAACTTGATTTTATGGTTAACAGTTGAGCATATAAAAAAGTGGCTAATAATACCCCGACCTACCCTAGTGAGATCAGCAAGAAAAATAAATACATGTGTAAAGTATACATTCAATTCCAAATTGACATTTGTACTTATTGTATGCACAAAATCTAACATTTCAAACTTGTATCAATTCATATTCAAAATAAGTAGTAGTAAAAGAAGTTCCAAATTTCTCATGAAATACATGAAGAATAATTATTCCAGCAATTTCCAGCCGCATATCGTTAATAACAAATTAAACTTTTTTTCCATAGATTTGATTCAACATTATATTTCGCTGAACCCAGATATAACGAGGGGGAACGTTGTGAGCCGCGGCAAAGACCGCGGCTCTACCTTATACCCGGTACTCAGTCAGTATATACATATGTACATACATATATGAGCTTGCGATTTATGCAATTTCTTATATGTTCGCAAAAGGGACAAATTAAAAAAAAAAATGGTCAAAAAAAAATATTTCAAAAAATGAAGTAAATTTTTGGAATATTATACATGTTTCCGATTTTGTTTGCATATGATTTTTACATCTGCTTCTAAATTTCTACATGACATGTATAACTACATATTTGAGACGTATAAGTGTTCAGGACAGAGAGAGAGAGGGAATGAGTCAGCGCTTGGCAGACGTTGCGTAGCCACTGAAATTTAATTTGTTTCTTCTGGCCATAATATTGATCCGACCTGATCCATATTCGGCAACCTGGTAGATATGGTAATTTCCCATGATTCTACGTTTTTGGTTTTCATTTATCTTAAAAATTGTGGATTCCACAGATTTTCGTCTTTTGTGGGGGCGGAAAGGGGCGTGGCAAAATTTTAAAACAAACTCGTGCTGGTTTGGTATCACAGGAGCTTGGATAGAAAGTTTGGTTGCTCTAGCTTTTATAGTCTCTGAGAACTAGGCGACACAAAATACGAATGGGCAAAGTGGATGGGGTCGCGTGTGAGAGAGAGCGAGAAGGAATGATGACTTTCGAAATGGTTTTCTTCATTGTAGCTATAATAATGATCCGATCTGATCCAGATTCAACACTCTGATAGAAATGGGCATTCTTTATGACCCTGCGTATTTAGTTTTCTTGTATCTTCAAAATTGTGTGTGCCACAGACTTTTGTTCTTTGTGGGGGCGGAAAGGGGCGGGGCGAAATTTTGAATTACATTTGGAGTAGTGTGATCACACAGGAGACTGGATACAAAACTTGGTTGCTCTAGCTTTAATAGTCTCTGAGATATAGGCGCAAATGAAGACGGACGGACGGACGGACGGACGGACGGACGGATGGACAGACGGACAGACGGACAGACAGACATGGCTATATCGACTCGGCTATTGATGCTGATCAAGAATATATATACTTTATGGGGTCGGAAATGCTTCCTTCTGGGCGTTACACACAACCGTTATCCCCACAAATCTAATATACCCCTATACTCTTCGAGTACCGGGTATAAAAATGTACATCAAGATATTCCTTCTACTCTATGAAGAGTAGCATTCACAGTTACTGAAGTTAAACCACAGTTTAACAATCCAATCCAGTCACCAATCCAGTTATCCTTTCATTTACAAATAATCAAAAATAACTACATCTTGGCGACCGATTCAGGGATGGAGGAGGGACACAAATACAGCTTAAACCTGCACCTAAAATATATATCGCGAGTTTTCTACGAGTACGAGGCGACCAGCCTGCCGAACATCCTAGCACGCCATATGATGGAACAAGATCTGGATTGGTTTCTACGACTAAAAGCGGCACTTCAAAGCTGCAACCTTACTCTCGATCGTAATACAACGCACTCACAATGGAATAGCACGAGTGTCAAACTACTCAGCAACCTCAAAGGGACCATCCAGAAACAGCACATCAGCATGGCTAGATCAAGCGGTTGATGGATCTATGGACTACTGGACTATGAAATGGGATTGGCTTTTTTAATCCCTATGCACAACAGTCCACCATAAAATGGATTCTGAAAACACGTGAATATTCTATTGAATATGGTAAATGGAGAAGTGACTGTGCACTGTGCAACCGAAATGAGCTGAAAAACTTGCAGCATTTCGTAGGGCAATGTCAAATTCTGTGGGATTTTCAGTACCTTCAAAAAGGCACTTTGAATGAAGAATAAGTACGTGCGGTGCTAAATGGTAATATATTAATATAATATAGGATGGAACAATTTGGAAAACTACATCGAAAGGGCAATTAAATATAGGCAACAAATAGTTACCGAAGACTTTTAGGTGTTAGACATTAATATATTGGATGGAAAAACTGACGGTATGAACCAAGCTTTTATATTATGTTATTTTTGTGTAAAAAAATAAAATAAAAACTACTACTATTGTGACTAAAAGAAGGTAATTAGAAGGTAATTAATTAAAAGGTAATTAATTACTACAACATCCCGCGATGAAAATGCAAGGAAAACTTGATTTTATGGTTAACAGTTGAGCATATAAAAAAGTGGCTAATAATACCCCGACCTACCCTAGTGAGATCAGCAAGAAAAATAAATACATGTGTAAAGTATACATTCAATTCCAAATTGACATTTGTACTTATTGTATGCACAAAATCTAACATTTCAAACTTGTATCAATTCATATTCAAAATAAGTAGTAGTAAAAGAAGTTCCAAATTTCTCATGAAATACATGAAGAATAATTATTCCAGCAATTTCCAGCCGCATATCGTTAATAACAAATTAAACTTTTTTTCCATAGATTTGATTCAACATTATATTTCGCTGAACCCAGATATAACGAGGGGGAACGTTGTGAGCCGCGGCAAAGACCGCGGCTCTACCTTATACCCGGTACTCAGTCAGTATATACATATGTACATACATATATGAGCTTGCGATTTATGCAATTTCTTATATGTTCGCAAAAGGGACAAATTAAAAAAAAAAATGGTAAAAAAAAAATATTTCAAAAAATGAAGTAAATTTTTGGAATATTATACATGTTTCCGATTTTGTTTGCATATGATTTTTACATCTGCTTCTAAATTTCTACATGACATGTATAACTACATATTTGAGACGTATAAGTGTTCAGGACAGAGAGAGAGAGGGAATGAGTCAGCGCTTGGCAGACGTTGCGTAGCCACTGAAATTTAATTTGTTTCTTCTGGCCATAATATTGATCCGACCTGATCCATATTCGGCAACCTGGTAGATATGGTAATTTCCCATGATTCTACGTTTTTGGTTTTCATTTATCTTAAAAATTGTGGATTCCACAGATTTTCGTCTTTTGTGGGGGCGGAAAGGGGCGTGGCAAAATTTTAAAACAAACTCGTGCTGGTTTGGTATCACAGGAGCTTGGATAGAAAGTTTGGTTGCTCTAGCTTTTATAGTCTCTGAGAACTAGGCGACACAAAATACGAATGGGCAAAGTGGATGGGGTCGCGTGTGAGAGAGAGCGAGAGGGAATGATGACTTTCGAAATGGCTTTCTTCATTGTAGCTATAATAATGATCCGATCTGATCCAGATTCAACACTCTGATAGAAATGGGCATTCTTTATGACCCTGCGTATTTAGTTTTCTTGTATCTTCAAAATTGTGTGTGCCACAGACTTTTGTCCTTTGTGGGGGCGGAAAGGGGCGGGGCGAAATTTCGAATTACATTTGGAGTAGTGTGATCACACAGGAGACTGGATACAAAGCTTGGTTGCTCTAGCTTTAATAGTCTCTGAGATATAGGCGCAAATGAAGACGGACAGACGGACGGACGGACGGACGGACGGACAGACGGACAGACGGACAGACAGACATGGCTATATCGACTCGGCTATTGATGCTGATCAAGAATATATATACTTTATGGGGTCGGAAATGCTTCCTTCTGGGCGTTACACACAACCGTTATCCCCACAAATCTAATATACCCCTATACTCTTCGAGTACCGGGTATAAAAATGTACATCAAGATATTCCTTCTACTCTATGAAGAGTAGCATTCACAGTTACTGAAGTTAAACCACAGTTTAACAATCCAATCCAGTCACCAATCCAGTTATCCTTTCATTTACAAATAATCAAAAATAAAATTCTATATTAAGAGTATTTAATAAAATTAAACACCAGAGCAGGCATAAATTTGGTATTAGTATTTTACAGTATAACCGTCAAAACATACCTGTGGCCAAATACCGAATTTCTTTCCATAAATATCTGATTATATCTTCAGTAGAAATGGAAATTAAGACAATAGCACATAGTTATTAATCCGCACTGAATTCTTGCGACCTATAACACCACAAATGCGTAAAATTAATTTTATTCAATTTAAAACAATATTTTTTTATTGATTCCTCCAGATAAAAACTGTAAGCATAAATTGAACAAAAATCGTTGAGTACTGGGTAAAAAATTAAAAATTAAAACGGTACGGATAAATATACGTGGCTATATTAGGTCGGCTATTAAGTCGGAATATATATACATATGTACATACATATATATTTTTATGGGGTTGAGAACGCTTCCTTCGAGCTGTTACATCCGTTTGCACAAATCGAATATTCCCCTATACTATACGGATGTCCATACAGATGCACGTGACACCAGCTTTTGTGTCAATACAAAACAAGCCAACGCACAGTGGGTCAAACGACGTATCTAGCTAAATGGAATGTATTTTTAATGGCCAAAAAAGAAAGAATTTCAAAATTATTCACTTAATATGCAGTAGAAGAGTTACTGACACTTTACCTATTATTTTGATCAGCCTCACATTGACTCTGAAGTAGAAATAGATCTCTTTTCTTCTATATTATTTTATATTTTATATTATCCTATACTATAATCAAGTTGTTTTTTATTGAAAAAAATACACAAAGAATAAGTGAGAACTAATTTTAACTTTAAAATGTTGAATAAAACTGTGTTCTGTTATGTTAAAGCTTACGTAAATGGGTGTACCCATTATTATCATCATGTATGAATAGTTTCTGTATCCCATTTGATTCGATTGTGCGATATGCGATATCATATGCTCCATTGCTATATCAATTGCGAGCGTTCGGTTTGCTGGGTATGTTCTTACATAAATCTGTACATATGTATATACGAAAACTTAATATCACAAGAAAAACCCTTACGAATAATCATTCCATTCAATCACATAAACATCATCCGTTGAACACAGTTTTTCTAGAATACAAGACACATGAGTGGCTGAGCTGGGCTGCGAATCGCTGCCACTCGTCCCTCATTGCACCATCAGCATATTTTGTTGGTTGCTAGCCACTTGGGATTCTATATGCACACATACTCATACATGTACATACATGCATATTTACTTCATACTTTTTTCCATCTACATGTATGAAAGCCTCTCTCAATCCACAATCCGCAAGATACAATTATTATTTTCGTATACACTTCATACGTATTTTCAGGCAGATCAATCAGTACAAAAAACATTGGAGCAGAATTGCTTGAAAATGTGCGATATTGTAAAATGTGGACTCTAAATTGGTTCGCTCTTGGAAAGTGTATACAAGCCAGACCTCGAACTTAATGAACGAAAAGACATAGAAGAAAATTAACTCCCGGTATGTGCTTTCTTAGAAACACAAAAAAAATCAAATCCCTGACAGGACACAAAAGAGTATCTGGTGATCCGACTCTCAGCCAAACACGGACGTGGTGTCGCATAACACCATTCCTTCTGCTCAGCTAAAGGCAATAAAGTAAGTATGTATGTACATATATATGTATGTATGTATTGTGTAGCTATGTACATAAATATATATATATATAGATAGATAGATATATATATATATGTATGTTCTGTTTCGCTGGATCGTTTGGAATTTAAAATTGAATAATTGAGTCTGAGAATATTCCGGCATATAGTTCATATGTATATATATATATAAATATACATATATATGTCTATATAATATATATATATATATATATATATATTATTATTATTATTCAATTTAAAATTCCAAACGATCCAGCGAAACAGAACATACATACATAAATTATGCTGACATTACATGTTGGTATTTCACAAGGTATTTCTTTATAGGAATCACAGCGCATTTCTTCCACTTGTCTGTCATGTCCATTCATTTTTCTAGCATACCTTGTTTTTCCACATTTGAATTTTTGTAATTATTGAGCTGAGACACTTTAGACTTTATATACTTGTTGTATTGAATGCACTTTAAATATCTTCAGTTCAGGGAACTTGCAACCCAATTGTGAAACACTTTGATATATTTTTTCTTTAGCTTTCCTTTTTTCTTAAACGAAGCACTAGAACGAAACCACCACCGTCCTCAATCGCTGCCAAATCAGAATGTTTTTCGAGACCAGTTTGTCGACATGTTGCGCGTAGTTTTGTAAGATTCTTAAATTGTTTTTTATCGGTGCATACTTTTAGACGCCAGGAACGGAACTAGTTACTTGTCTAGCGCATATTTTTGATCGTTGTATATTTAAATGGGATCTTAAATGCGACGACAGGTGTCGCCCCGGAGACATGTAGGTATTCTGTGGACATTGTGTAACAAGACTTGCATTTGTAAGCCCTGTACTACTCAGAGAGTACATGTGTATATATATTGGTTTTGTGTAGATGTATGTAACATGAATATAAATAAAAAATCGGAAAGAAATCGTTTTAAAAATATAATTGAATAAATTGAATTTGTATTCCGTTATAATCATAAAGTTTGAACAGAACTGGGAGAATTTCAGTTCGGTTCAAAACAGAAAGCCAGAATGTTTGAATGCGAATGAAAAAAAAAACAGTGGCATGGACTTGGATATTCGAAATTATTCTGCTTGTTTGATTTTGATAATTTTTCGTATACTCAATCATTAAAGATTCGCCTAAAGACTAAAGAAAATTTACGGTAGTTGAAATTTGACTAATAGAATCCGGTTTTGCCAAAAACTCTTTAGAGATTATATCACCGGAAGGAAAGTCCAAAAAATGTTGTCAATAAATTTAATAGGAATTCTTTATTTTTGGAAAACAACACTAATGTTCCTTCCTTGGGTTCGTTATAATCCATAATGTTATAACGAGGCAATAATCTTAGCTTAAGTAATATTACATATAAACAGTATTCAACTATGGACTCTAGAATAAGTACTAGGCAACTACCCTGTAATTTGATTCCCGCCCTTCCTTGGCATTCAGTAATATACGTATGTACGAATGCATGTGTGCCCTCGTGCGAGTATACATATATACGTACATACGCATGTGTCACTAGATATGTATGTACATATGTATGTATGTACTTACATATATACGCGGGTAAAACTATGTATGGTTGTACGTACATATGTATGTACGTAGGTACATTTAAAATTAAATCATTGAGAGTGGTTCTGTTCTGTTATCGTTTCAGGCTATGTACAACTTTGGACTAGATGCTGTGGTTGTGTGGAGGAATATATTTACAATGCGAATACCGAGAAGATCAAAAGATGAGGAGGGTTGAATGCATCGAATGCTCTACAAATTAAAAATACTAGGTGCTTACAGCTAAAGTAAATACAAAGCCACAATGCTATAAGTAAGGCTATAAGTAAGCCAGCCGATAGAGATATACAGATACAGCTACATATATATAAGTCGCAATACATCATTGATGTATCGCACGTTGAGCCAACGTTTGGGTCTAGTCCGTCAGTGGGTCAGAATAGGTCAAATATAGTAATCCGTTGCGCTGCCTGTTGGGGAAAATCTCTTAATTCTCTCTCCTCCTCCGCAGTGGTCGCCTTCCCCGTACTATATGTGTAGAATGGCTTCCGTCGAGGATATCGAGCGGCTGGCACTCGACTTGGACGATGTTTGTGGCGACTCCACATCCTTGCTCTGTTCCACATCAAGATCGATCACCAGGCAGTCGTAGGACGGTGGCGGCAGCTCGAATTTCAACACGCTTTCATAGCTTGGAGGCAAAGAGTCCACAACGCGCAGCACATCGTTCTGGGAGTTAATCTAAATAGCGGAATTGAAATTAAGAGTCAGCGACGGGACCTCTATACGGTGTAGTCTCTACTTACGTGCGACATTGCTCCGTTGGTGGGTCGATTGCCGGCCTCGTCTATGGGCCCTGCCCAGATGCAGACGCCCATACGATGCGTGACATAGCCACAGATGATCACGCTGATCACCAACATTCCGATACCCAGAGCAAAGACAAGCCAGCGCGACTCGACGCTGTTGTCGCGTAAATTCTTCTCCAACTGCAGGGCGCACAGAATTAGGACGGGCACTGCCACCATGGCCACCAATAGATCAACTATCGGACGCTGTGTGCTAGGTCCGGCGTTGAGCGGAGCTCGGCCCGTCCCTGAGTGGGAGCCAAAGTTATGGTTGCTGCTGTTCGGCGTCAGTGTAGAACGGGCCACGACTGTATTGTGGTTCTGTAGCACCATGCTGAAAGGCAAAGAGGGGGCAGAGATGTTTTAGTCAGTCTATTCTCATGTTTATCCGATGGGAACCTAGGGTAATTGCTAATGCTCAATGAATAGGAGGTATGAGACCCGACCCTCCTTAAATCGCCCGATTCCTCCCCTTTATGCTACTTGCGAGCAATCGCTTAGATAGTCAAACAATAGCTTGGTCTCATATTCGATAAAGTCGATTATACTTCCAAAAGTCTTTTAAGTCATTCTTAATTTAATAGTTCTTATCAAACCGTATAGCTTTTGATGCATTTATCTGTTGAAGATATTTTTAAGACGTCTTTCCTCTTTCAGATCTAGACTCTTCTGACGATTTTTAAAGAGCTAAAGATATACATATTATATGATGAACTGCCATGGCTTCCAATGGGTGAACTATGTACGTACATACATATGTATGTAGAGAATACCTAATATGATATCTGAAATTTCATCCGAATCCTACCTACTACCTCATACTCCTATATGTATGTACATATTTATGTACATTGCCAAATATTATAGTATATCAGGGGCGAACGCAGAAAATTTTTTCGGGGGGGATTCGACTATAAATTTTATTTCACACTCAGTTGATACGATGTTGATAAATGTTGCAGAAGCTGAAATTTGCGGCATTTTGAAATATCCACCTTTTCACCGTAAACAGCTAGTTCTTTATTTTGAAGTTCATACCTATGAATTCGATTTTCGAATTTCCCTAAAATTTCGGGGGGGGGGGGGTTTGAACCCCAAACCCCCCCCCCCTGCGTTTGCCACTGTAGTATATAGTATATACCCGTCGATCATACATACATATATATTTACATATGTATTAATTACATACTTGTGAATACATACCACCGTTACTACGAGTGGTGTGGCATGATGCACGGGGTCATACCTGGGATCAAAGGCGTTAATCAGCCACAAGTCATAGACGGGGCGCATTTCGATATCGATTCTCTCTCTCTCTCGTTCTCTGTGATTTGATTTGATTGATATCAATTGATTAATTTATTGCTGCGGTCATTTAGTTTTTTGATTGCATATTGATTGAATGAATCAAAAAGTAACGAGTTGAGTATGGATATTTGCTCTTGGATATCAGATCTACCCTTGAATCCATTGAAGGGAAGTTGGAAGTGCCCAAAGTGGGGCCAGGGATCAGTTTTAAATAGTTTATCTTCCAGGATACCTTTTGGTTTCAAAGTAAGGAAACCTTTAACCGTTTTCAAATAAGAATGATTTTAGTAGGAATATAATACATCATAAATACATTTCGTATCCAATTCTGCATTTTGTGTGTTTATTTTTAGGCTTCGAAAGGGCACATTGTTAACTAAAAGTCACTTTTAAAATTATATTAAAAACCTGCTCCCGTTTGTATGTTTTTCCCGGTAAGACTCTTGCAAGACTCTGTTTAGAAACAGCGAATCGAAGCCAGAAACGATCAATGGGATCGACATCTGTGTCGCAAAATGCGGCGCATACTCGTAGTGTGATCGCCTTCCCTTTCCCACTTCATCAGTAGTCGGACAAGCTTATCAACATGAAAAAGAAGAGGAGGGTTCGGACCAGAAGTGCAAACAGGAGAGAAGTTGGACTTGGCTCTGCGCCGGGAAAGAGGGTGGTTCACTTGACACCGGCGATAAGGAGAGGCCGATTGCCGATTGCACCGATTGCACGTGATATTAGATATTCTTATAGAAAACACTTTTGAATGCATTATATTTCCACTTCAGTTGCCAAGGCGGCTTCTGTCAATTAACACTTGAGCATTGGGTTTCAGTTTCACAGGCAAAAACAATAGAAATTAAATAGCAGCCAGCTTGGTCGGGCTGAAACCGATTTGGGGCGAACTGGGCCGGTCGAGTGTTTCAATACAACTGGAAAAGCGTCCCCCCAGCGAAGCAAGCGAACATAAACGGAATACTATGTCTAGAGCCGTACTCGAGTGATGGACTGCTGATGGACTGACTACCGGGATACCCAGGACTCACATTAGTGCAGGGCAGGGAATGATATACCTTTAAAATACAAAACTATTTGGAACTCACCAGTATACATACAATGCAATATATGTATGTCCATGTGCAGAGTGTACATATGTTTACCATACCCCAAAAAAACCAAAATGCCCAAAACACTTTCTTCTCAAGGGGTAGTGGTTGTACCCAAAACCATTTAATTGCAATTCCAGAATGACAAGCGAAGCAGAATATACTTATTTTTGTCAATGCGGTCGTGTGCGCAGTCCGCACAACAGCAGCGGGGAGGGGGTACAAAGAGGGTACGAACGCAAGTAAGGGGCACTGGGTATATGGCAAGGTGTAAGAACAGAAAGAAAATAATGATAGCAGGGAAGTTATTAAGGTTCTTGTCGCGCTTTATCTAGCAGCGAAACAAAAGCCCAGCAGAAGCAAAGCCAACAAAACCGGTTGCCACGGGCTTGGCACGGCTCGTTCAATATATGAACTTATTTTGAACTTTATCTGAAAGTTGTCTGAACTCTGCCAGAAATACTGCATAGGAGATACCGATACCGCCGAGACGAAACGCAAATGGTGGTGATTAACGCTGAGTGTAGATTGGTCCACTTATTTAACAAGATCTGCTTAATCAGAAATCTATAAATGTCTCAGAAATAGAAATAAATGCATGTTAAAACAAAGGTTCTGTGCAAAGCTATAGCCACATAGCTTCTAAGCTGAGGACCGAACTAGTTTGCATAGAAACAGATAAACGGACTAAGCTATACCATTTCTGTTGTTAGTCCAGATCAACAACAATACATACATACATACATAAACAATTCTTGATAGCTTCTGCAAACTGTGTAACCGAGCTTTAGCGACTTAATTACCTTTAAATATCTATTAAGAAGTGCACCAAAAGATAGTCTTCTCTGGACCCCTCCGAGTCTTCTTTTTTCTGCCTCTGCATCCCTCAATTGCTCACATAAAAAATGCAAATATGGAAATGTCCATAAGTGTGCATCATTATCAGTTCAGACAGCTTCGGATAAGAAGCTGATAAGATGCCTCTGTCTCCGCTCTTCCGTGGCAGGGCCTGTCCTCAAATACAACCGGTTATAAAAACTTTGTCATTCGCCCTCGTTCTGGTCGTACCGTACCGTACCCTCTTTGAGGAACTTCTCATTAACAGTTCCATTTGAATGATTTAGTGCTCAAATGTGAAAGTTTTCGTCGTTAATTTATAAATCTTTCGGCGGTTTTGGGGCGAGGACCCAGTTTTCGAACCAAGATCCGTTGCAAAGTGTAAGGATTTTTATGGACTTCGATTTACGTAAGAGAGTCGTTGTCGGAAATCAGAGCGCAATAACCTTTTCCTATATTTGTATAAAGTTAATTTCGTTGAGATCGGTTGTCGGATAAACATACTTACATATATACAGTAGATATACATACATACATATGTACATGCGTATAAGTCATATGTATGTATGTGAATTATAGTCCAAAACTTTGCAAACAACAAAATTGTATGATCGAATAATAAATCAAACAGTATTCTACATGATGTATATATGTATGTATATATATGTATATATATACACAAATATATATATACATATATACAGATATATACATACATACATATGTATGTATTTTTACTTTCTTTAGAAAAAGAAAGATACTCGCATCAATTAAACTGGTATTTATTGTAATTTTCGCCTTTCTTGAGAGGATCATTCCAAACAGATATCTTACGAAAAATTGAAGATAAAATATCATTATTGAGCTATCCACTTCCGTCTTGCGTCAGAATCAGTAGACTTCCGTTCAGGGCGTACCTCTGCGCCCGCTACCCCTTGCGCACTGCCAGATAATACACAAGGTACTACGTGCCCAAAAGAATTTTAAATCATTTTTGCATATTTTCATTTGTGAATGAAGAACATCGCACCAGCATCAGCTCGAGTCAATGACCAGATGCTGAATACAATTAAAGGCATGTACGTGCACTTGATAAACTCGTATAAATGATCATGCAGGGTACTCCGTCAAGGGAACAAGGCAGCTTCCCAGGCCCTCTAAATAGAAAATCTCGATACGTTATTGCATGACACCACCAGGCACGTAGCCGTCAAAGTGTCATCTACACGACGAAACGAATAAATTTTCCAAATACAAATTATACAATTTAGCCTTGTGACTCTAATAGACAGACACGCCCACAAAAAATACAACCATTAAGGGAAACTGAATGCTCTATAGGGGTATAGCACTTGCTGACTTTACTATGTATACCCTTATCTTATACGAGTTTCTTTTCTTTCGCGAAATGTGCAATTACTGCGTGAGTTTGACTTTGACAAGAGAATAGAGTGTCAGCTGAAAGCTGGGCACTGGCCCAGAAACCCAATTGGGTCCAAGTACAAAGATCAGACATATGTAAGACTATTTCGGTATAATATACTCGTAAATATATTGCACATACTATGTACATATGTGCATAGATGCAGATATCGAATTACTGATGACTATGCTTGACTTTTCTTCGAGTTAAGTGTAAGGTTCTTTTTTGAGCAAGCTTGCACTTCCATTTTTGGACCGAAACGTTTTGTCTTTTTGTCTCTTCGTGGGGGTCTACGGATCTTCAATCAGCTCGGTTGGGTAATGCAATTATGTTAATATTGGAAATTGAATTTGTGCAAATATCAAGAAGATTCTTAAAACCATAAAACAATAACAACGAGTGTATTTCTCTATTGGCTTTCGTCGAAATGCTTCATAGCCCAGCCCCAGGTTCAGTTCATATGATTTAAACTTCATTCTTGCCTTCATCTTTATAAGGGAACTGCAGTTAGCCTCCTCGTTGCTCTTCTCGTGCTTATCAGTCCCCTCCGATAAGAACGGAGACTGCTAAAGTACCTAGACCATGTATTGCTTAAGCTGTATGAAGATCAGGGGATTTTTTAAAGAATCACCGAGGTTTTCCCATGTGAGAAGATGAAAATATGAGGAGGTGCAGTATGTGTTTCGATACTGGAACACTTTATAAGTTCGTTCCAAGTGTTTTCGAATGCTGATGCATGACATTTCACAGAAGTGTCAGAAAAGTAATATACGAGTACCAGGAGTAATATTTGGATCTGATTATGATTAAAGTCGGGAAATGTCGACGGCAATAGTCTTCCTTCTTTTTTGAACCTATGCTCCCGACCTCCCTCACCATTATCAGTCGTGTGGCAAGCCATAAAGCACACACAATCACAACGGCCGCACTGTTTTTAATTGTGACAGCAAGAACAAGAATCATAAAACTAAAGCAGAGACAAAAGAAGCTTTACGAAACAGACGCCCACAAGGCGGAACAAATTCTTGGGAATCGTTTGGCCTACTTAGCAAGGGAGTCACTTTGATATATTAGTTCATTTACGTTCTCAGCCATACACATGTATGTATGTACATGCATAAATACATACATATGTATGTACATATCTTTGTACATTTGCATGTACGAGTATACATACATATGTACGTATGAGCCTTACATATCTTAAGTGCTTTACATAAACCAGAATGAAGCAATGACGACGATTTCCCAGAGCGATCTAACCAAAGTGGAGAGTACGAACGAGAATTATTAATGTATTAATTGATCTGATCCGAGCGTTGTTATGTATATTGTGAATGGGCGATATGCTGAGGCCGTTGTTGATGCCTTTTGATTGCCCGAATTGCCTGGGAGTCGGGTGGGGTGGATGGGTCCCCTGTGAAATAGCAGCTTCTCATTGACAACTGAGCATACATATGTACATGAATATATATGTAGAACTTATTCAACTCTATAACTTTTTCCGGTTTTTCTCCCACAGTTCCTGTTTGGTCACGTAGCCAAGTTTTGACAATAATTGGAACCATCGTAGAAACAATATTCTTTTTCATTTTTTTCTCGTTTTGTGCTTTTGTTTGCTGCTGGACTACGTTAGAAAATATACACTTTCGTACATATATACATACATACATGCATACATACATATATAAACACATACATGTTGTATGTACATATATAGCAACTAATAAAAACCACAAGATACACGAATATTCTGCTATCGATAAATTGTATTTATCTGTTGTTCTCTGGCTGATGATTCGCGTTCTCCTTCCCATATAAATACATATGAAAAAATGTATACAAGTACGTACGTACACACAAACATATTAAAGAAAAACAATTTATATGGATGTTTCTTTGAAATTTGGAAACATTTTTAGTTCCACCATGTTAACGGATCTCAGTTGGAATTTGATATTTTTATGAAATCTTTCATGGAATGATGGTTGCATCATGTTGCATGTTCTTTCGGAACACCAAACGATGCTATCGCTACCGAAAGGCAAAAACACCTGTTTTTCTTCATTGCTTTTGGAATAGTTCCAATCTTCTTCTTCACATACACCATCATGCACTTATGTACATACATATACATATGTATATGTACATATGAACACACTAAAACACAGAGCATCATTTCAGTCGTTGTCTCTCCTCCTCTTTTTCCTATTTTGTGAATTTTATTTATAGCCGTAGAATGAAGGGTGAGGAGTAAACATGTTTGTCGGCATTTCGTACTCACTTGAAAATTTCTCTGTTCGCTTTTCTTCCTCTCGCTCTCGTTTTTACGATTCCACTCACTCTCTGCTTGTATCTCTTTGGTGACTGGCTTCTGCTCTTCTTCAAATCGAGTTGTCTTTTTTGCACATTTGAGAACAACACAAAACAGAAAAAGAAACAAAAACAAAACAAAATAGTACAACAAAAAGCCCGAAATCGTTGTTATTATATCGAATTATGCACGCGATTGGATTGAATTTATGTTTGTTGCCACAAGTCGGTGCAGCGGCAAGTTGAATGGACTGTATATCTGTGCTGACTCTGGGTGTATTCGTAGTGCTCCTCCTCCTCGCTTTGGTTGGGCTCACCGCTGCTGCTGCTGCTGCTGCTGCTACTGCCTACTCTCTCGCAATGGATCCAATGCCCGTGAACCATCACAACTATTCCACTATGAGCAAGTGGTTGATGGTCACGGAGAGTGTTGCCTGCTATGCCAGGATCTCTATTGATTGGGAACTGATGACCTTTGGACTGCGGACTGCAGCGAAACGCGAGGCGAATACAACCGAAGACGACCGGTCTAAGCGTAGGAACAACGTTCAAATATACTCGTGCACTCGGAATCTACAAATTTTGTTATTTTTTCCTCCTTTCATCTGATTTTTGGAATCAGTCGCGGAGATCCGATCGGGATGAACCAAGGCGAGCATTGACTAAGCAGCAACTGTGCCGATCGCTTTTGCGTCTGTTCTGACTTCGACTCTCTCTACTGACGTCTGCTGCTCACGTCGACGTCGCACAGTGGGGCATTTGGAAGGTTTTTTTCTCAAAAAGAATTTATCTTCTAAACTATCAAAGATAACATCACAATCAAAGAAGTTTCGGTAATTTCGGAAAGATAGTTCGTAAAGCTGTAGAAGTACAGTATAAAGTATAAAAAAATGAACATCCATACATATGTCGTTTTACTTAACTGAGAAAGATTTTTTACAAATCGGATAAATATATATGTGTGTAACATAGCATCGTAACATATGTATGGGTATTATTAATTTTTATGGTGGAATACTTAGTTTTAAAATGAAAAATATTTCAGATGCTATGCGAAGTTGTTTTGAACACCATCTAAAGTTGAAAACGTAGCTGAAAAAACAGCGTTGCTTGCAAACATATTTCCTCCACTGTGCGTCGACGCACAGTTAATGACGTTTTTGTTGCTTCTGTAGAAAAGATTCTCTGCTGTTGCTCTTTTTGCTCAGCTTTCTCTCTCCGTCAGAGATGCGCAAGAGCAAAAAAGTGGTGATCACATGCCAGAATATTATTTGCATTCGTTCAGAAATAAATTCGTGGAAGTTATTCGCTTGGTACGATTGATTTTGGAATTTTAATTTTGATGTATTTACTGCATATATGTCTGTACATACATTCTTTATATACATTCAATATATATTTATATATACCTATATATACATATGACTCTTTTGTGTTAAAACTAAGCCTATTCAGAGCTGGCATCACTAGAACAAGTTGCGCTCTCTCGTACTCACACAATTTTCATACCAGGGTAAATTTATAAAAAGATATGGGTTATCTGAGTGACTGCCTCTTTCTGAGTAGAATAGACATAGAAATAATAAGAGCAAAATAGAGGGATGAGAGGCTGACAAGCAGCTTATGCTACAGGGAGATTATAGGTCTCTCCTGTGCTTACTCTCTAGGGCAGCTGAAGAGCTTTGACATGATCAGCACGCTCTGAACACTGCCTGCCTCACCGCACAATGGAACTAACGACTTAAATTTGGAAAATGTACATACATCCTTAGCTACTAAAATATAAAATAATATAATATAATATTATTATTAAAATTATATTTTATTAATACAGCATTGAATTACATTTACTTGTACAAACGAGGGTTTTAGTTTGGTTACTAAAGCAAGTTAGTTTCCAGACTCGTCAACTTTACAAGCAGGTTGTTCCAAAACGTTTCATAATATTGTTGACGTCGTGTAGGTACATCGAACGCTGAATTTATAATATATAATATAATATATATGTACAGTACATACATATGTACATATGTACATACAAACATACGTATATTATTGTATCTATCTTTTAATTGAAATACTTTTCTCTATCGAAACCACTGCGGCATGACCAATTGTTGTTAACCATAGTCTAAAAAAAATACATAGCTAAGGCTACGGATATAAAAGGCAGCCTGCGTCTAAAGTAATTAACTATCGTTAAGGTACATTGCACATATAGTATAAAGGACCAAATCGATTCAATTTCGTTCGCCGATCACACATCTCCCCCAATTTACTGGGCCTTTAATGGTGAATACTTATAAATACGAATATTAATTACGGGGTGGGGAACTCATTCTTCTGGGTGTTACACACGTAGATCTACGCGAATCTAATATACCATACATATGCTCTTTCAGTTCCAGGCATTATAAACTTCACCCGATTTACGCTTGTGTGCCAAAATGGCCATGCACTATTGAAAGTATGACTGAAAGTATTATTGTCGCAATACGCACCAAATGCCAAATATACATTTTTATTTTACAAGTAAAATTAAAACGAAAAAATGTATTGAAAGAAAACTGCTTCAAATAAGCTGTGGAACAAAAAACGACAGTATTTTGTGCTGAATTTTAAATTTTTTTCAAAATTGATTTATAAAATATAAGTTGGTTTTGTTTAACATTAAATATTTGTCTATCAGTCATTTAAAGCACTGGTTAATCTGAGCTTTTGGTGCCTTTTCGTTCGAACATTGTGTTTAAGTCGCTTTTTATTTCAATAATTCATTTTGAGCATTGTTGATTCAAATGTTTTTTTTTCCATCATACAGACTTCTAATACAAACATCGTCTGTACTTGGTAACAGAGAAATCTGAATTCGCTATAATTTATTATTTATTTATTTACTTCAATCTTCCTGGGAGTCAGCCCATGCAAGTTTTAATTTTTATACGCTGTACTCGATAAGTATTCGGGTATATTCTATTGTGGGGAAAGTGTGTGTGCGTAGTGCCCAGAAGGAAGCGTCTCGGACCCCATAAAGTATATATATTCTTGACCAGCATCAATAGCCGAGTCGATACAGCCATGTCTGTCTGTTCGTCCGTCCGTCTGTCCATTTTCATGAGTAACCAAATTTTGTATCTAGTCTCCTGTGCTATCACCCTCTTTTCGCCCACAAAAGGACGAAATTCTGTGCCATGCACAATTATAAAGTTACGAGAAATCTAAAAACGCAGAATCAGTATCGGCTATATGTTAATGTAGAGTTGCGGCCCTAGCTGCGGCTTACAACGTTCCCGCTCGTCTATTGTATGAATTTGAGAAGGGCTTTTTGTTTACAAACAAATTTTCAAAGGAAAAATAAGTTTTAAGTGACTGGCCAGATGGCTGATCCGATTGTTTTTTTAAATAGGATTCGTATGTGTGAGTAGATATCCAGTGTTTTGATTATGAATTGCTGGTTATGGAAAAAGTAGTTGATTTTTTGCTATCGATTGAACAGTGTTTTCAGATTTCAGCACCGCGTTCTACGCCCGAAGAATAGAAATTGCGAGCTCAGGGCTCTTTCCGCTGTGAAGCTATCTTATCACGAAACATTTGACAAGGAAAAATATCTCTAAGAGCTTAAAACTAAAATACCAAAGATTATATGTATAATACATATTACTAAATCCATATAAATCCATATATGTATATATATATATACATATGTACATATGTACATACATATGAACGATTTTTTGAACGATTTTTGCTATTCGATCTATTCAAATGTGTAGTTAACCAACGACGTGTCGTTTGACTTTGGATTCTTAAGTATCAATTAAGATCAATTTTCAAATACATACTACGAGTAGCAATGACAAGAGTAGACAGTGAAAGAACATGCATATATACATTTGTATGTACATACATATATGTATGTACATGTTTGTAATTTTTATACCCGGTACTCGAAGAGTATAGGGGTATATTAGATTTGTGGTGATAACGGATGTGTGTAATGCCCAGAAGGAAGCGTTTCCGACTCCATAAAGTATATATATTCTTGATCACCATCAATAGCCGAGTCGATATAGCCATGTCTGTCTGTCCGTCCGTCCGTCCGGCCGGCGTCCGTCCGGCGTCCGTCCGGCGTCCGTCCGGCGTCCGTCCGGCGTCCGTCTGTCCATCTTCATTAGCGCCTATATCTCAGAGACTATAAAAGCTAGAGCAACCACATTTTGTATCCAGTCTCCACACACTACTCCAAGTGTATTTTAAAATTTCGCCCCGCCCTTTTCCGCCCACACAAAGGACGAAAGTCTGTGGCATACACAATTTTGAAGAAACGAGAAAACTAAATACGCAGAATCATAGAGGATGACCATTTCTATCAGAGTGTTAAGTCTCTATCAGATCGGACTATTAATATAGCCAGAATGAAGAAAACCATTTCGAAAGTCATCGTTCCCTCTCGCTCTCTCTCACACGCGACCCTGTCTGCGTAGCGCCTAGATCTCAGAGATTATAAGAGCTAGAGCAACCAAACTTTCTATCCAAGCTCCTGTGATATCACTTCAATACAAGTGTATTTCAAAACTTTGACACGCCCCCTTCCGACCCCACAAAGGACGAAAATATGTGGAATCCACAATTTTTAAGATACAAGAAAAGCAGAAACTCAGAATAATGGGAAATAATCGTATCTACCAGATTGCAAAATCTGGATCAGGTCGAACTACTATTATAGCCAGAAGGAACAAATTAAATTTCAGTCGCTACGCAACGCCTGCCAAGCGCTTATTCATTCCTCTCTTTCTCTCGCACACACTTACACGGCTCGTATGAGTAGTTTTACATGTAGATGTATAAATGTAGAAGCTGATGTAAAAATTATATGTAAACAAAAATGGAAACAGATAACTTTTAATATATAAAAATCTTGCAAAGGGTTCGACCTAATCTTTTGAAATTTTCCATTTGGGCCAAAATTTAATTCGTCCCTTTTGCGAACATATAATAAATTACATAAAACGTAAGCTCATATATATACTGACAGAGTACCGGGTATAACGTTCACAACGTTCCCACTCGTTTTTATTGAAATTCAATTTATTGGTGTCAGGGACCTTTCTGGGTAATTTCACATACATATGTATGTATGTACATATGTATGTACGTACAGCTTCTCTTATACAGCAACAGCTGAACAAGCTTATGTGTAAAGTTCGTATTTATTTGTTATGGATTTTATAGAAGCTGCTGAATATCCAAATAGCCATATCACAATAAAAGGCAAATAGTGCCACACGGAGATAAGTTTTAACTGTTTTTTCTAAAACAAAATTTTATCATAAATCTGATCTGCCTGCACTGGATTCATGAAGTAAATAAATATGTACATATATACATACTATGTATGTATGCTGTATGTACATACATACATATTAGATAGTTAGTTAGATAATATTTCCTTATTCTGCCTGTTACATACCCTTCCATTCAATATGATTCAAATAAATATTCACATGGGCATATATACATACATATGTACAAGGTGTTTTCCCCGTCCGTAGGTCTCACCTTAAATAAATACACCTTGGTTACAAATTTCTTGCTCTCTTTGGGGTCGCAGCTTCTTTGCTTTGCTCCCGGCAGCGCATAGATAAGAAATGCCGTTACTGTTGGCGTTGCCTTTGTCGCTTATCTGATTGCCAATGTGACACATTGAGTCGACAATGAGCAAACGCCTGCGTGGATGTGGCTAGTGCCTGGTGCCTGGAGAGTTGTTTGCTTCTCGATCTGCACACGCACACAAAAAGCGCAGTCACCTGATAAGGCAGACTCCCCCTCCTTCACTTCTGGCTTTTCTTCAACCACAAATGCCAAAACAATTCCCCTCCTAATCTATGTACTTGCTACGAAAGTGGTAAAGTTTTGCAATTACGAGTAATTGTGGTACCGAGAATCTTGGATAGTATTTGATTTTATATGTACATATGTATGTACATATGTATTATCCCAATATACATATATGTATGTTCATATGTAAATAAGTGTGAATAATGAAGTTTTAAAAATACTTAAAACCTTAAGATTCCCACGAATCCCCGAAATATCTTTCGGTTGCTCTTATCAGTACCTATAGAAATCTGTTGAATTGGCATACAAAATCCGGATTGCGTCATTGCTGATTTTGTACATGTGATTTGAAATCAAAATATTGTACATATTTTGGGTCAATGGATTATCAATGCAGCAAATGAAATATTAAATAGTCAATTACCGTCGATACAAAACCAGCTGAAGTTATCATAGAAATGGGATAGAGGTACAGAGATGTCAGGATAATTTAAGTACCGTTACGCTGACGACAGGCTTAGTTTGATGTCCACACAACACAGTGCAATGACTCCAAAAAAATAGACCACAGATCAGAAATCATTTCCACGTAAGAAAAGGATAGACAGAGAGAAAGAATGACTCCGCTGGACCCATTTAAGGGTTTATAGCAGATACGTGATCAAGTTAGGGCGAGTAAGACAATGAATCGGAAAAACGTTTACAAAATGCTGGTCACGTCCAAAGTATCTATGCATGTACATATGAACAATGTATCTGTATCTAACCCATTACTGCGGCTTGCAAAAGCCTGCCAAAGCGAATAAGCGACCAGACACACAGATAGGCAATGGCACACCGGCACTTAGATAAACCAGCCATATCCTAAAGACAAATTGATAACACAATCATCTTTATTGCGCATGTGCGGGACGGGAAGTCGCATCGCTTGGGCTTATCGCAACCTTACTGAAAAAAATTAAGGTAAACAACAGCCATTCGCTTATCAGAGGTCGAGGCAGAGACGACTTCACGGATGCACACACTGATATCATATAGCACAACATGTACATATATGTATATGTAGTTCGCTTATTGGCTCGTGCTTAGAAAAAAAGAGTATATTGGTATACGGGTGGTCTAGGATGAGTCCAATCACACCATCACGGGGAAGGTGCACTATTCGTATCTGAGCTGATTGCAGTTAAGACTGTCGGAAATATGTGCAATTGCACAAGGTAAAAAAACGGGTATTTCTTTACCAAGAATGAGACCGATTTCTTTTGATAGACTTGGAGAAAAACGAGGGGAAACGTTGTGATCCGCGGCTCTACTTTATACCCTGTACTCAGTCAGGGTATACATTCATATGGATGTATCATATACATGATTTATGATTTTTTTTATAATTTTCCCAAAATACCAAATTAATTTAAAAAAAAACAAACAAAAAACAGTCAACCCGTTTGGGAGATTTTTATACATATATTAGATATTATCTGTTTCCATTTTTGTTTATATTTGTTTTTAATATCTGTCTTCTCTACATCTATGTACATCTTTCAACGAGGAAGAGTGTGCGAGAGAGACGGAATAACTATCCCATGGCCACTGAAATGTAATTTGTTCCTTTTAGCTATAATTATTTTTGGATCTGATCCATTACAAGCAATCTTCTAGATTCTACATTTTTAGTTTTCTCGAATCTTCAAAATTGTGGATGCCACACATTTTTGTTCGGAGTTCGGGGGCGGAGCGAAATATTAAAATACACTTGTAACAGTGTCATATCACAGGAGTCTGGATACACAATATGGTTGCTCTAGCTCTCATAGTCTTTGAGAACCAGGCGTCAAAGAAGACAGACTATATGTACATACATAATCTAAAGAGCATAATCTAAAGCTCCAAACCAATAATTCTTAGTTTTAACTATTTATAAGTATATACTATTTATATAACTACTGTACTATTACACTACTCAACAAAATTTCGTTTTTAGTTTTCGGTGTCGCCCAAAATGACTTTTTGAAAGATTTGGAGATTTACATTTGTAAAGATCTATGGTTTTTATACCCGGTAATCGAAGAGTATAGGGGTATATTAGATTTGTGGTGATAGTGGATGTGTGTAACGCCCAGATGGAAGCGTTTTCGACCCCATAAAGTATATATATTCTTGATCAGCATCAAAAGCCGAGTCGATATAGCCAAGTCTGTCTGTCCGTCCGTCTGTCCGTCCGTCCGTCTGTCCGTCCGTCCGTCTGTCCGTCCGTCCGTCTGTCCGTCTTCATTAGCGCCTAGATCTCAGAGACTATAAAAGCTAGAGCAACCAAGTTTTGTATCCAGTGTCTTGTGTTATCACACTACTACAAGTGTGTTTCAAAATTTTGACACGCCCCCTTCCGCCCCACAAAGGACGAAAATCTGTGAAATACACAATTTTTAAGATACAAGAAAAGTAAAAACGCAGAATCATGGGAAATGACCTTATCTACCAGATTGCCGAATCTGGATCAGGTCAGATCAATATTATAGACAAACAACAAACTACGAAACGCCTTTCAAGCGCTTAGTCATTCCCTCATTCCCTCACACACACTTCCACATCTCATATGTGTAGTTATACATGTACATGTAGAAACTTATGTAAAAAGTATATGTAAACGAGGGGGAACGTTGTGAGCCGCGGCAAAGGCCGCGGCTCTACCTTATACCCGGTACTCAGTCAGTATACACATATGTACATACATATATGAGCTTGCGATTTATGCAATTTATTATATGTTCGCAAAAGGGACAAATTAAATTTTGGGCAAAAAATAATATTTCAAAAAATGAAGTCAAATCATTTTTGGAATATTATACATCTTTTTAATTTTGTTTGCATATGATTTTTACATCTGCTTCTAAATTTCTACATGAAATGTATAACTACATATTTGAGACGTACAAGTGTTTGCGACAGAGAGAGAGGGAATGAGTCAGCGCTTATCAGGCGTTGCGTAGCCACTGAAATTCAATTTGTTTCTTCTGGCCATAATATTGATTTGACCTGATCTATATTTGGCAATCTGGTAGATATGGTAATTGTCCATGATTCTGCGTTTTTGGTTTTCTCGTACCTTAAAAATTGTGGATTCCACAGATTTTCGTCTTTTGTGGGGGCGGAAGGAGACGTGGCAAAATTTTGAAACAAACTCGTGCTGGTTTGATATCACAGGAGCTTGGATAGAAAGTTTGGTTGCTCTAGCTTTTATAGTCTCTGAGAACTAGGCGTCAAAAAATACGAATGGGCAAAGCAGATGGGGTCGCGTGTGAGAGAGAGCGAGAGGGAACGATGACTTTCGAAATGGTTTTCTTCATTGTAGCTATAATAATGATTCGATCTGATCCAGATTCAACACTGTGATAGAAATGGTCATTATCTATGAATCTTCAACATTGTGTACGCCACAGACTTTCGTCCTTTGTGCGGGCGGAAAAGGGCGGGGCGAAATTTTGCAACACATTTGGAGTAGTGTGATCACACAGGAGACTGGATACAAAACTTGATTGCTCTAGCTTAAATGGTCTCTGAGATATAGGCGCAAATGAAGACGGACGGACAGACGGACGGACAGACAGACATGGCTATATCGACTCGGCTATTGATGCTGATCAAGAATATAAATACTTTATGGGGTCGGAAACGCTTCCTTCTGGGCGTTACACACAACCGTAATCTCCACAAATCTAATATACCCTTATACTCTTCGAGTACCGGGTATAACAAAAATGGAAACAGATAACATTTAATATATAAAAATCTAGCATAGGGTTCGACATAATTTTTTTAAATTTTCCATTTTGGCCAAAATTTAATTCGTCCTTTTTGCGAACATATAATAAATTACATAAAACGTAAGCTCATATATATACTGACAGAGTACCGGGTATAAAGTAGAGCCTTTGCCGCGGCTCACAACGTTCCCCCTCGTTTCATCATGAGGCTGGTATAAGTAAGAGAGAGATATGAATATATGTATCAGTCATACAGTGGAATATCCGAAAAGGATATTATTAGTTTAGCATTCAAAGTTGAACATACATATTTTCAGTGAGTAGAAACGTACTCAAATTTTATCAAGCAATGATTGCAAGTACGGACCGAAAGGAGAAAGATTTTTGCTGAAAGCTGCCGAAATCTTAAAATGTTATTTATGTATTTTCTTCGGGTGTGTTAATAAATTGGTTAATAATGACATTTTTTCAAGCTTTGAGCCGTTTCGTAATCGAGAAATGGAAATAAACAAGGCGATGCTGCATATCCAGCGTGACTCCCACCTTGAGGAGTTAGATTTGGCGTGATAAGTCTGATTTCTAATCTGCACATATTAAAAAAGAGTCCATATGTATGTACATAGCGAGCACATTTTTAAACACATTGGTGTATGTAAGTACTCTCATTCCATGGATGGTCCTCCCAGTGGACCAAAAGACGATAGTAAAACGGAACTATCATAAAATGTTCGTAAACGGACTTAGAAAAGAGCATTATGCGGACAAAAAACTCGCGACGACCAAAGTCTCGCAAAAGTATCGCAAACGGACTTAAAAATGAGTGAAAACTGGACAAGAAGGGTAATAAATAAAAAGAAGCAAATTAGTAACGGATAAAATAGCTAGGTTCGGTTTGAGTCTCGCAAAATGTTCGCTGACGGACTCAGAAAAGAGCATTTTGCGGACAAAAAACTCGCGACGACCAAAGTCTCGCAAAAGTATCGCTAACGGAGTTAAAAACGGACACGATGTGCAAGAAACAGCGGCTCTCGTAATAGAACATGAACGAACATGTCAAAAAGCGTCCCGCCGCGACGCTGACGTTTTTTTGTGTTGCACTGCCTTTTTTCGTTGGTTCGTTCTTTTGTGATTGAAAACCGCAGCGGACGGACGTGCCTGAGTGGATATAACAAAATAATTGGTTTAAGTGGCGTTTAAGACATAAAATCGGTAAGTAAATAAGTTTGAATAATATATTCTATATTATATTTTAATATTATATTCTGTACAGATCTCAGAGCTTACTATGTGTGGCGAAAAATCGTTCGAAAAATGGATTCGGAGCTCTTGGCGCTCCATTCTTAATGACGAGGTGGCGCGACAGTGCTCATGGCGTGGCACAGATGCCAAAAAATGTGTTAGGGGCTTGCGGGTTACCCTAGCAATCCGTAGTAAGTATTATTTTAAAACTAATATGTGTATTGTAATATACTAAACATCGATTATTTTTTTACAGCTGGATTTAATGAAATGATGATATAATAATGATGATAAAATAATGATTTTGATAGAGTTACCCAGAATTTCTTCCAGTACGCCCAAGATAGGGTCCAAAAAACGCTAAAAAAAATTAAACTTAGTATTTAATTTTAATTTGTTTTTTATTTTACTTTTTAATGTTAATTTTTCTATAATATAAATAATAAAAACAACAAAAACAAAAAACATTTTTCGGCTCGTTAATGATATTACAAAAGGCTCGCAAACGATATTAGAAAAGGCTCGCAAATGATATTAGAAAAGGCTCGCAAATGATATTAGAAAATGCTCGCAAATTATATTAGAAAAGGCTCGCAAATGATATTAGAAAAGGCTCGCAAATGATATTAGAAAAGGCTCGCAAATGATATTAGAAAAGGCTCGCAAATGATATTAGAAAAGGCCCGCAAACGATCCGTTTTCGAGCTATCGAAAACGAAACTTTCACTGTCACAAACTGAGCGACCAGTGATTCATTTTTGTATCATTTTCGGATACAAAAGCGATAGTTTTACACGGTTGAGTTCCGCTTAAAGGCCTGTATCCAGCACCGCGAAATTTTACTGAAACGAATCTGCTCTTTATTTCGGATGTGTGGAACTCAACTAATGTAGTGTGACCAAGAACCTAAAAAGTGATTTGCCACTCTCATGAATCAGCTGTGTTTTATAAACAGCGCCAATTTTGAAAATTAAACTAAAATTAAAAAAAGGAAGAAAAGTAATTCTGACGATGAAGTGATTGTGTTGGTAGCGGCACATATTGCTGTAAGAAGAAGTACAGCACAGTCGGAGGCGCCAAAATATCAAAATGATCAAAATGCTTATTTTCCGTTATCCGCCAAAGACATGGTCTTGCCTCAACTGCTTTTATTAAAGCAATCTTCTCCTCACTTTAAAAATTTGCATATCTCTTTTTGGTTTTGCGCACAGATTTTGCCCCCACCTCTCACTTGTACTCCAGTAAAAATAGGCACATATATTTTACTGGCACCCCTATCAGCTGTTCTCACAGTCCACATTCGTGTGAATATCGATATTATCGATAAAAATTCGTGGATCCCGTTTACGTTGCTGGATACTGACTCCAGGAAAACACAAACGAAAAATTACTGGCCCCGTTTTTTTTATATGAAGTTTGGCAGTAATTTTTAGTTTCCGCGGTGCTGGATACTCAGCTTAACTCTCGTTTGCGATATCATTTACGAGCATTTGGTCCACTGGGCTATTACTCAAACGAGTACATGCATAGGTATATGATGCATTGGTAACACTACTCAACAAAATTCAACTTATTATTTCTGCTGTGGCTTATAATTACTTTTTCTGATAGATTTGGAGATTTAAAATTTTCTTAGGAACTATAGTTTTTTTCTAGATTTGGTTTTTTTTTTACGAATTTTTAAAAAATCTGGTATTTTTCATATCATATCATATCATATCATATCTTTCCTCAGGGAAAGAAATATATGTGCACTTTTTAATTTGCTTATATTTTCTCTAAAGTTAACGGTACATTTTTTGTAGGTATGCAAGTTTGTGTTCTTATCTATTATGAAGATCTCCTACTCCAATGGTCCCCTTTGGGCTTCATTCTGTGTACCGTTTTTAATAATATGTTTAGCAAGTTGTGGTTTTTATAGGCAATAAGTATATATGCACATTGAGATTATTGTGCTATTGAGCGTGGGTAAGCTAAGAAGTGTGATCTAAAAATATTCTTTAATCAGCGGAACGTAAGTAAGATTGTTTTTAAATGTTTCGAGAATGAAATGATGGAACATAATTTTGATATTACGGTAGAATGCCCCGTGGGACACATTTGTCAGAGGAAGATCGCGGTATGATCAAAGGGCTGGACGAATCTGGCAAGACAATTCCTCATATTGCCGCCAGACTAAATAGTCATAGAAACATAATAACGAACTTTCTCAGAAATCCGGAATATATGGAAAAACGAGGGGGAACGTTGTGAGCCGCGGCCTTTGCCTACCTTATACCCGGTACTCAGTCAGTATATACATACATATATGAGCCTACGATTTATGGAATTTATTATATGTTCGCAAAAGGGACAAATTAAATTTTGGGCAAAAAATAATATTTCAAAAATTGAAGTCAAACCATTTTAGGAATATTTATACATTTTTCCAATTTTGTTTGCATATGATTTGTATACTGCTTCTACATTTCTACATGTATAACTACAGACGAGACGTACAAGTGTTTGAGAGAGAGAGAGAATGAATAAGCGCTTGGCAGGCGTTGCGTAGCCACTGAAATTTAATCTGTTTCTTCTGTCTATAATATTGATCCGACCTGATCCATATCCAGCAATCTGGTAGATATGGTAATTTTCCATGATTCTGCGTTTTTGGTTTTAATTTTTCTTAAAAATTGTGGATTCCACAGATTTTCGTCCTTTGTGGGGGCGGAAGGAGGCGTGGCAAAATTTTGAAATAAACTTGTACTGAAGTGATATCACAGGAGCTTGGATAGAAAGTTTGGTTGCTCTAGCTCTTATAGTCTCTGAGATCTAGGCGCTCATTTGGACGAATAGGTAAAGCAGATAGGGTCGCGTGTGAGAGAGAGCGAGAGGGAACGATGACTTTCGAAATGGTTTTCTTCATTGTAGCTATAATAATGATCCGATCTGATCCAGATTCAACACTCTGATAGAAATGGTCTTTCTCTATGATTCTGCGTAGTTAGTATTCTCTTATCTTCAAAATTGTGTATGCCACAGACTTTCGTCCTTTGTGCGGGCGGAAGGGGGCGGGGCGAAATTTTGAAATACACTTTGAGTAGTGTGATTTAGTGGGATAGTAGTGTGATTACATAGGAGACTGAATACAAAACTTGGTTACTCTAGCTTTAACAGTCTCTGAGATATAGGCGCAAATGAAGACGGACGGACAGACAGACATGGCTATATCGACTCGGCTATTGATGCTGATCAAGAATATATATACTTTATGGGGTCGGAAACGCTTCTTTCTGGGCGTTACACACATCCACTATCACCACAAATCTAATATACCCCTATACTCGTCGAGTACCGGGTATAATTAAATAAAACAAAATTTATGTACACAAGCACGTGCCAGCAGCCGAAACTCAATAACTCAACTTTTGCATAGTGTAGACACCAGTTCTGAGTTATTGAGCTAACTCATTTATCGATAGGTAACTCACTATAGTGCAAACAGGCTATAACACATTTAACCAAATATAACAAACACATTTAGATTAAAAAGCAAAGATACAAAAATGTAAATAATTCAAAACTTAATTTTAATTAAAAGTTGTTTCCTATTTGGCCGATTAACTAAAACGCTCCAAAAAATTTTCATTTCAGCTGTTTTAACATAAGTACATACATATGTATGTAGGGGTGGGGGGTCAAATCCGCCAGTCGTAGTCCGAATAAACCGTTCGGGCCATATCTATTCATTCAGAGCTTTCTCACGGAAGCTTGTCCGAAACTTCAACGACACGTATGGATAAGCTTAAAGCTTCGCCTCTAGAAAATCAAAATCAATACTTCCATACTTTTGGGGGCAAGAAACCGTGTAATGTGCCGTTTTCACTGAGGCTGCGTCTTGGTTCTTTGCGTCTTCCCAGAAACGCAGTTTTTATACCCGGTACTCGAAGAGTATAGGGGTATTTTAGATTTGTGGTGATAACGGTTGTGAGTAACGCCCAGAAGGAAGCGTTTCCGACCCAATAAAGTATATATATTCTTGACCAGCATCAATAGCCGAGTCGATACAGCCATGTCTGTCTGTCCGTCCGTCCGTCTGTCCGTCTTCATTTGCGCCTAGATCTCAGAGACTATAAAAGCTAGAGCAACCAAGTTTTGTATCCAATTTCCTGTGTGATCACACTACTCCAAGTGTGTTGCAAAATTTGGCCCCACCCCTTTCCGCCCGCACAAAGGCCGAAAGTCTGTGCCGTACACATTTTTGAAGATACGAGAATACTAAAAACGCAGAATCATAGAGAATGACCATTTCTATCACAGTGTTGAATCTGGATCAGATCGAATCATTATTATAGCTACAATGAAGAAAACCATTTCGAAAGTCATCGTTCCCTCTCGCTCTCTCTCACACGCGACCCCATCTGCTTTGCCCATTCGTATTTTATGACGCCTAGTTCTCAGAGACTATAAGAGCTAGAGCAACCAAACTTTCTATCCAAACTCCTGTGATATCAAACCAGCACGAGTTTATTTCAAAATTTTGCCACGCCCCCTTCCGCCCCCACAATTTTTAAGGTACGAGAAAACGAAAAACGCATAACCATGGAAATAGCCGTATCTACCAGATTGCCGAATCTGGATCAGGTCGGATCATTATTATGGACAGAAGGAAAAAATTAAATTTCAGTGGCTATGCAACGCCTGCCAAACGCTTACTGATTCCCTCTCTCTCGTACACACTTGAACGTCTCGAATATGTAATTATACATATACATTATGAAATTTAGAAGCAGATGTAAAAAGCATATGTAAACAAAAATGGAAACATGTATAAAAATTCCAAAAATGGTTTGACTTAATTTTTTTATTTTAAATATTATTTTTCGCCCAAAATTTAATTCGTACCTTTTGCGAACATATAATAAATTTCATAAATCGAATGCTCATAAATGTATGTACATATATACTGACTGAGTACCGGGTATAAGGTAGAGCCGCGGCCTTTGCGGCGGCTCACAACGTTTCCCCTTGTTATACATGTTTCCATTTTAGTTATGCTTTTTACATCTGCTTCTACATTTCTACATGTACATGTATAACTTAATATTCGAGACATACAAGTGTTTGCGAGAGAGAGAGAGGGAATGAGAAAGCGCTTGGCAGGCGTTGCGTAGCCACTGAAATTAAATGTGTTTCTTCTTGCCATAATATTGATCCGACCTGATCCAGATTCGGCAGTCTGGTAGATATGGTAATTTTCCATGATTCTGCGTTTTTTATTTTTTTTATCTTAAAAATTGTGGATTCCACAGTTTTGTGGCTTTGGTGGGAGCGGAAGGGGGCGTGGCAAAATTTTGAGATACACTTGTAATGAAGTGATATCACAGTAGCTTGGATTGAAAGTTTGGTTGCTGTTGCTCTTATAGTCTCTGAGATCTTGGCGCTCACTTGGACGAATAGGCAAAGCAAACAGGGTCGCGTGTGAGAGGGAGCGAGAGGGAACGATGACTTTCGAAATGATTTTCTTCATTGTGGCTATATTAATAATCCGATCTGATCCAGATTCAACACTGTGATAGAAATGGTCTTTCTCTATGATTCTGCGTTTTTAGTTTCGTACTATCAAAACTATCTTGTACTATCAAAATTGTTCATGCCACAGATTTTTGTGTGAGTGGAAAGGGGCGGGGGGACATTTTGAAATACACTTGTAGTATTGTGATAACAAAGGAGACTGGATACAAAACTTGGTTGCTCCAGCTTTTATAGTCTCTGAGATCTAGGCGCTAATGAAGACGGACAGACAGACATGGCTATATCGACTCGGCTATTGATGCTGATCAAGAATATATATACTTAAGGGGTCGGAAACGCTTCCTTCTGGGTGTTACGCACTACCACTATCACCACAAATCTAACTCACCCCTATACTCTTCAAGTATAGGGTATAAAAAGTTCCGAAAAGAAGAAGCTTGTACAGAAAATAGTTTTATAGTGCTATTTTTGTTGGTGTTCTATTTCGCTTCTCTTTCGCAAAATTGCTTTACGTAATAATAAACGTTAGGATAAAGAGAGTAAGCACTCTTCTCTCAGAGATCAGATATGTAAAGCTACTCGATATTACAGTAAATGTCCAACTGTCCAAAAAATGATGGACAGTGGGTATGCTATGACAAAATAAAGACTGTTGTATCCAGCAGTGCTATTTTTTTCGGTGCCACTGTATATAGAGTGCAGCTGGAGTAGTTTTAACACTTCTTTATTAAATACATTTCCGCTTTCAAGTTGTTCGTTCGCTAATATTCCGAAAAGTGAGTCCGATTCGATTGGCGCTCCCTTTACAAGCTCATCGATATTTCTTACACGTTATCTGCTATTAGTATCTTTCACAGAGTGTATCAATTAGAGCTGGGTCGACCACTCACTACACTATCGATACATCGAATTTTTGGATATTTATTGTAAACAAACAGACTAGGATTGTTAATTTCTAGGATTGTTAATTTCGAAATTTTTATATCGCCGTATCGAATATATCAAATTTAAAATATCATTATATCGATATATCGGAAAAAATTCAAATTTTTTTTAGCTTATTCATTTTATTCATTTTTCAATTTAAATTCCAATATTGTTTTTTTAGCGACTTTAAAAAGACGCGTTGTTTTACATTTTCATGCAGCAGCCTGCATTTGTTCTCCACAACTAGTTTTACTGCAGATGCCACGCGTTCTGAAGCTGCAGAGCTGGCTGGGCGTGCTAAATAATTTAGGGCCAGCTTTGAAATATTTGAAAACTCATCTTGTTAGATATCCAGTAGGCAATTGGATCGGCATCTTTTGGTAAGCATTTATACTCAAGATAAGCTTTTTTTTCCTTCTTGACGTCTATTTCTGGCTCCACCTCATATGTGCTCTCGATCATTTGGTTATGAACATCCCATAAATTCCCTCTTATCGATTTTATATTGTCCATTTTAAGTTCGTTCGGGAAGCTCTAGCGAACAGTGTTAAGCAACAGTACGTCGTGGTCGATATTTCCGAAAATATCGATTTTTGATATAATCGTCGACGATAATATCGCAACGATATTATCGTATCAAAAGTAAAAAATATCGCCCATATCGATATAATATCAACAATCCTAAAACAGACGCGTGTAATTGGTGTTGGTGGCTTTAAAAATATTGACAAATTTGTGCGAAGTGTAAGTGTCGAGGGTAAGTGCATAATTATTGCTATTAAATTTTCATTTTAGTTTTGATCATACGCAGATCCCGATAATAGCAGTGATGGCGAATCGACTACATTAAAAATATGGCGATTTGGCAAGTGCAAGGTCTGGCTTCATTTTGAGAGGCCTAAAGATGGTAAGACCGCCAGGTGCATTCACTGTTCCAATGATTATAGAACAAGTGGCAATACTTCCAATTTATACGACCACGTAAAAAGATTGGCCTTTTGGTGCTTTTAGACAGTATTGAAAGCTGTGCCATAACAACGTACTGTTGGACTTCGCAAGCTAACCAAGCATATATTACGGTTACATTCCACTTTATTACGAAGGATTTTGTGTGCGCACAGCAGTATTGGCCACAAAACCATTACTTGATAATTCAAATCAGTTAGCTCAAAACATAGCTGCATCCCTTCAGGTGGTCTTTGATGAGTGGAATATTTCTAATAAAATATCAGCCATTACAACTGATAATTCAAGTTCCATGAATTGCTTGCGAATTGTTGCAAAAAAATTGCCTACCGTGCTTTGCACACACAATAAACCGAAAACCGAAAAAAAAGTTCAGCTTGAAAAAAAGAGTGTCCACAAGGTGGAACAGAGCATTTTATATGATACAGAAAATAATTTGAACAAACGATGCTATAGTAAAAGTGTTGCTTACCACTTCCAAAGCACCACCACCATTAACAGCTGATGAAATCACTTTGTTAAAAGATTTGTCCATGCTACTCGTCAGATCTCGTCAAGTGTCTCAATTACAATATCGCTGATTATACCAATTGTGTGTGGGTTGCTTCATAACTTGGATAGCGTGAAATCAAATATGACAACTTCAGAGGTTATCACTTTTTGATTGATCGTATTATGAAAGTCTCATGTCTTATGAAGAGCTTAGTTTTCAAATAATTGGGACGTTGCTTGACCCCAGATTTAAATAACAAGGTTTTTAATCCCCACTTAACGCCAATAATGGACTCAAAACATTGCAAAATGATTTAATGGCCCAAGAAAATTAGGACACTGTTCCTTCGGAGCCACCAACACCAAACCATTAAGTTCCATCAAAGCAAAAACTTTTTGATTTTTCAAGCACCAATACAGCCAATATGGGGTGCACAGATCGGGTCGATTTGTTAACTGAGCTAAGCCAATATATGATAGCTTCGCATTCTCCCCGATGAAGGTAAGTATTTATACACATAAATTATACCTTTCTAAATTTATATAAATTATGTTTATATTATGTATTTTAGTGCGCTGAAACCAATTCCTCATTAAAATAAATTGCAAAAAGAATTTTAAGCATTCCGGCTACTTTGACTGAGTCGAAGCGAATGTTTGGCCATCGCTAAAACCAAAAAATGTGTATATGCAGACATTCCTGAACAAAAAAATGTGGATCTTCAAATAAATAAATTATCTATAAGTTATATTATGTAGCTATACCTAACTACACCTGAGATGATTTACTTGAAGTAATTTTTTTTTTGTTAAAATATAATATAAATTGTATCTTAATATTGTTAGCCCAGACTGTCAAATGCATTTTTTTTTTTTTTTTTTGTATTCGATCGCTGGTGGAGCGAATTGAATGGTCGCAAGGAAAATAACTTGTAATGACCAGATACAACAAAGTAATTTTTTTTTTTAAGTTTGAAGATGTTTTATCGTTGACAGACGGACACGAAGTGTGTGTTTAAAAAAAACGATACTATCGATAGTATCGAAGTTTTGGTTGAAAAACCTCGAGAATATCGAATATCTCAACTATCGATGTTTTCCCAGCTCTAGTATCGATGGTGTGACTAATACCAAAGCGCGCTGTTTATTATTTAAATGCTAATAACGTGCGTTACTATTTCTTATTACTATTATACTGATTCAATAAAGTAGGCAAACCTCCGGCATTTTATCCATATTCACATTCACTTTCTAATAGTTTACAGCAACCTCACCTGTTCTTCCCAGAGTGAAGTGTTTAATTATCTTGAAGGATCTCCTTGTCCATATATGTCCACATATGTATGTATATGTATGTGGGACTGCGCAGGGTTTTCTTTTTCTGTTGACTAGGGTCATTAGAAGGACTAATATGATTTAGGATTTCCTCTGATAATTTAGATTAATCTGAAGCTCTCATCTAATCCACATTTAACCGCATTAAACCATTTTGTTTATTTCGTTAGAATTATAATTATTATTACTTTTTGTTTGTTTTTGCTTAAATTGCCCTTTTATTTAATTGGATTTAGTGTTTTTTTCTGAACAATTTAAAATAAACGTGGCTTCTTTTCGGAGTATTCCTTACTTGTAGCTTATTTTATAACACTATGCGACAGTAATATTTAGAAGAAGCTTTTTAGAAGACAAAAATTAGGTTGTAGGCCTGGTTGAGTAGATCACTTCCACATGTTTTACTTAGAATTGGGAATATGCTCATAATCTTTTTTAAAAATTGAAATACCGCGATTGAGTATATGCGCACTTTTATTATTTTCGCTCGGTACCTGCAGCACCGATATTCACAGTACGAACTTTCGCAGGATCTTACAGCTGAAGACCTGAAGATATACCGACCCAAAGATAATGTTTAATGCAATTTATAATGTTTCTTTAGCTTAGTCTTTTTCTTTAATAATATTTTGTCTGGTAGGGTAATTTTCTTAGACGTCAGTTCTTTATTGGCATTTATTCTCAACAAAATCACGGTAAGCAATGCCTAAAGGCTACGTACAACCTAATTTGTGTCTCGTGGAAACTAGATTCAAAAAACTGAATTTTGTCGCACAGTGTAATTATTGTTGTTCTGGTTGTTGTTGTTAATGCAGCTTTGTTTCATGATAAACTAAGAAAATCGCTCTGCTTTGGTGTCTGGTTTATTGCGGGTGAATCGGTTCTGCGTTCAGTACATACATACATACATACATCTATATAGAGTATTTATTTAATTATTTGAATATTTGTTTAGCTGGGAAGAGGCGAAACAAGTGAGAGCTTTGCCACATTTTCTGGAATTTTTGTTAATTTACTCCTTGGCTCAATATAGTTTACAAGGATGATTTATATTTCATAGTATCTGTTGAACTGCCGAGCTTTTTCGGCAGCGTAGTTTGCGAGATATTAAACACGGGAGTTTAATTTGATACAGTTTATTGTGGGGTATATTTGTAATAGGACAGCGAGTCGAAAGAATACTGGAAATGCACGACGAGTCTGTTTAGCTCGATTCAAGACGGGGTCAAATTTAAGACGCGAGGGGTCGGTTCAACGACAGTGTCGGATGAAGAGCTGAGTCCAGACGCTGCAAAGGCAGGCGGGCCGAATTGCCCGTGCCCTAATGCGAGCGCGACGATATCCAGACTGATTTGAGGGCAGGCGAGCCGAATTGCCCGTGCCCTACTGCAAGCGAGAGTGCGAAAGATCCAGAGGAGAGAGCAATAGCGAAGACGAATGATCGAGAGAGTGATAGAAAGTCGAAAGAAAGAAGACGAGAGAACGGCTGGATAGGCTGCTGCCGTGCGGGAGCTTATATGTACATATATATGTGTGTACAATGTTCAGTGCAGTGGGCAGTGCAAACAACAAACAATAAAAAAGGGAGTTTAATTTGCTGCTGCACCACTGGCCATAATGCCTCCATCAAGTCTTCCAATATTGGGCTGCGGAACCCGACAGTATCTTCTAATTGTAGTTTTATACAGAGGTGGGTGGAAAACAAGACGGAATGGAAAGAAAACCTTATATGTAAGTTATATATTCAATAAAGCAAAACATAACGAGAAGAAGCCAATCAGAGTACGTTGACCCATAGATTTGGTTTTGATTTCCTTTTAAGTACGACTATTTGATGTTTCCGAAATTGATTTAAGTTTTACTACTGACACACAGACGCTTATTTAGATATAGTTAGTATGTGTATATTGTACTATATGTAATTATTTAATTTATATATGTACATATGTATACATAAACATACACATATGTATAGGCATATTTATATTTATTATTTTCTTTGTTTAAGTTTTAGACACCATTTACAAACATACAGTTGACACCACTACAGTGCCCGTCCATTATAATTAACGTTTAAATCTGCTTTAGCTACATACACAAACTTTTTTTTTTAATTTTATTCATATTTCTTTCGCATACTCTGGCATGTGTGTGCATTTTTTGTGCACATTACATATGGATGTATGTATGAATATTTCGTATAGTTTTAGTATTCCGCCTTTAGTTTACGTTCCATATTTCTTAATTCTAGGCCGAATTGCTACTTCAAAGTGTGTGGAGGCTTTCCCCGAAATCATCTTAATGTGAGTATAAATACATTTACATATATCATGGTTTAGGGGATTTCCCTGGATTCTGATCTAATCCGCATTCGTAGAGAGAGAAAGAGAAAGGGAGAGATAGAGTCAGAGACAGAGGGGAGGCAGCGAGGGACATCTAAGCTCGGCTGGCAGGCACTCTAGTTTATATGCTCTCCCAGCTGGACCGTCCCTGCTAATTCCATTATTATAAAGCTTTCCTTTGGCTAACTTCCTATCAGCTATCACACCTTTGACCCTATCTACCCTAACTATCTCGTGTTCTTTTTGTCCCCAGCTGAACGTGACTCTTCCTTTCTCCCACTCTGTCTCCCGTCTCTTATCCAATAACTAATATTCAAGTGCAAGTTTCTATTCTATACATTCATTTAAAATTAAAGCCCTCGCTCTCTTTGACAGAAGTGCACGCACAAATACAATATATAATGAATAAAATCCTACTTATGTTTTTCTAGCCTAGAGCTATGGTAATGCTTCTGAAACACGATACATGTTCAAGCAAGTCACACGAAAATCCTTCGGCAGAACACTTTTCGGTGTGATGAGGAACTCAAAAAAGGTGAAATGCCGAAGTGTGTATGGCTTGGGAATGGGTGGACTAAGGAAATGCTTCTTACAAATGAAACTGACCGAAGCTGCCTGACGGGAAATGTGGTTGATTTTGTTTATATCGTTTGCTTACTTTTTTTTCATGTTCAGGGCAAGTTTTCCATTGATTTTCATTTTAAGCTAATTACTTATGAGATTATAGTTCTTAGACTCGCTTAAATGTTTTCTTTCCTAGGTTACTCACTTTTTTCTCTTCTGCGATATCTGATTCGTTTAGTGTTTTTGGTTATAGTTTGTCAATTCATTTTGTTTTGTTTTTTACGTTAAGATTGCATTTTTTCGTATTTTTTGTTTACTACTTTTTTCTTTGGTGTTATCGGTTGCACTTGACAATTGAGTGGCTTAGATTTTTTGGTATGGTGTTTTTTCTTAGGTTTTTTTTTAATAATCATGTACCGAATAATTTTGTACAATTTTATATGTTTCTATATGCATATAACATGAATTAAACGAGAATAAGGTCTCGGCGGTTTTTGGTGTTGGCTCTGCTTCATTTCCGTCTTTGGTTTCACATTTTTATTTTGTGTTTGTCATCTTTTTTCTACATTCTCTTGGCAGTTTCTTTTTCATCTTAAGTGGTGTTTTCGTCGAGAAAGAAAGAGACAGGTTCAAGAAAGAGAGAGGGTAGGTGGAGCGGGAGGACTCAGAAAAGGAATGAAAGAGATAGAAAGATAAAGTATGAAGAAAAGGGCTTCCAGAAGGAGCGTGAGAACGTGGTGTGGAATGGTTTTATTGGAGGAGAAACATAACGAAGCCCCTTTCAAGGTCACGATGGGCACGTCGAGGTAACTTATATGTACAACAAATACTAATACAAAATATCCATAAACGAGAACACGTGACACAGTGGCAAGTGATAAATACGTAACATCGTTAAAATACATACAAATACGAGTATGAATACCTGACTCGATTATGTATCAATTTGCTTCCCCCCGCTAACTTTATGGAGCTCTAAATCGTAGCAAAAAAATTCCAACACGGTTCCACTACAGCACTACGCCTCCAAATTGCGATCCAATCCAACATCTCACTTAACTTGGACGAGTGGCAATCCACGGAGTGTCTCTCAACGTTTAACGCCGAACAGATTCGGTATGGACTTGATCTTTTTTCGCGAGCAGTTCAAGTAGTCCTTGTACATGTCAGAGCGCAGGTACCGGGAGTACGAGTCGCTCTTCATGAGGTGGTAAACATGCGAAGCGGCTACATCGAAGCACCAGCGATTTGGGCCGTTCGGTGAGTTGACTGCCTCCCGGGCCAGTTCCACGGACCTTGAATCCACATTTACTGGGCACGGGGCGTCGGGAGCGAGGAATTCCTGCCAGATCTTGTGTATGGCCTCTTTGATCTCAGACTGCGGCAATGCCTTCATCTCTTGCACTGATTCCCAGAACCTGAGCAGAAAAAGAGCAGAAGGCATTAGTTGTCATATCTAGTCTTAATATCTCTTTCGCCCACTTCAGATTCTCGCCGCTATACTCCTTCTCCAAGAACTTGGTGAACTGATCACGTCCGATGGCATCGTTTAGTAGCTCCCGCAGACTGAAGGCCCAACGCTTTACGCGGCGAACAGGAACTTCTTTGCTGTAAAGGAGAATAAATAATAATCAGTAGTAGTCATCAAAGGACCTACTATAAGGCTTAAGCCATGGTGCTCAATCGAATAAATTCCTATAGAATTAAAACATTTTTTTTTTAAACTTCTTTCGCACTGCTGAAAATGTTATGTAAAATGTGGATATGGCCAAGGTTTCACATTTCCCCGATAAATCATAAACAGAAATTCTTTGATTGGAAATACAAAAGCGAAACAATTTTCATAATTTTAAGGCCAATGTGTTGGAAGTCTGTTATGAAAAAAATTGTAATAATTTTAATAAAGAGTAAAAAATAATATATTTTTTTTACGAAAAAAATTGGAAAGATGTTCAAGAGATTTCCAATGCATATTTAAATGTCTGTATGTTCTAATCGAACATAACCCACATACATACATATGTATGTACATGTGTATTTAAGGAGGACTAGAGGCCTTAAAGGGGTAAATTTTCTTTTGGGACCAGCCTATAATATGATTACTTTACGTACCTATTCTTCTCCGTGTCCCACATCTCTGTGCTGTCCGTTTGCCAGGGATTGGGCAGCTCGGGAGAGGTAATAAAGTAATCGAACTCATTGTACTGATCGTAGTAGGCAACCAAACTGCGAACCACACAAATTCTGTATTAAACGAGCTGGGAAATGTGGACCATCACTTACGCCTCGGCCGCCTTGGACACTTTGATTGTGCGCCGCTCGAGCTTCTGTTTACGCAAAGCAATGATGCGAGACAGCTGCTCGACGGGATTCTTGGCCACGGAGGCGCCGGAAGAACCAGTTCCATGGCTGGAGCCGCCGCGTCGATAGGCCTTCTTGATGTCGATCTCGGTTGTGTTGACGCAGCCCGGCATGGGACGGTGAACGTCCCAAAAGGCGCGTTCTTGTGAGTCGAGCACCTTGCGCTCCAGCTTATCCCGCTTCTTGGCCACTTTGCTCTGGGACTCGGCCTGTTGGCGGGAATGTGAAACATAGAGAGGGTTATGGCTCAGTTCCTGTTCGATACCTACCTGCATGAAGATGAACTCCCATTTCCGGGAGAACATCTTCTGCAGTTTGGCCAGGTTTTCGGCTTCGTAGTCGGCCAATTCCAGGCGCGTTTTGTTCTGCATGGTTCGCTTGCAGAGGTACACCGCATAGTCTGTGTTTTCCGGTTCCCAGCAGTTCGACGGCCAAAAGTAAGGCGTCTGAAATCTAGAAAATCATATTACGATACCTGTCGAAAAGCATGCTGTGGATTTGGACCGCAAACCTGTAGAAGGTGCCGTCGTTCTTGACTGTCAGCGCATGATCGTCGATTGGAAATATGTAGCCGTGCGAGCTTAGCAGGTGCGCGAAGTGCAGGGCCTCCGTCACATCTTCCACATCGAAGTTCTTCAGTATCCAGGCCACCAGATCCGCGCCCGTGAACACTGACGGAACCTTGCTCATGAACGCTTTCACAGTGCGCACGGCCACACCGGTCGACTCCGCTTGCATCTTCTCAATAATGGCTTCTATCTAAAGTGGGAAAATAGTGCGTTCAGGTTATTATATCTATTTAATATTTGAAAAAAAATTATGTAAATTATATTGAATAAATGTGACCTCTCTCATTTGATAAAGAATAATCTGAAGAATACCCTTTCTAGGCGATATATGTACAGATCGGTATGTCTCACATCGACAATTTCAAAAATGTTATCTCGTCATTACTATTATTAAGATTAAAAATAAAGAAATATGAATTATCATAGCCCCCACCTTTTTGTACACGAGTATATTAGGGGCATCTTCGTTCCTATTATTGCGCTGGTGCTGTGATGACGACTGCATGACCACCGTAGACGGCGTAGCCTGCTGCTGCGACGATGACGCCGACGACGAAGACTGCTGATGATGGTGATGGTGGTGATAATTGCTGTTGACTGTCAGCAGGCCGCTGGACTTGCTAGCCGAGCTGCCGCTGACCCCCGCCGAGGTAGTGGTATCGCGGACATTCACCGTCTTGGCAGAAGGGGGTGGCGTGGCAGCTGCCGCCGAAGTGACCACCCCTCCTCCTCCATTCACCGTTGCTCCTGTAGCTGCCGTAGGGGTGGGCGCGTTGCATGAGCTCGCAGTGGCCACCACCTCCTGGATGTTGGAGTTGCTGTTGCCATTGGCCAGAGCTTCGGGGGCAGGAGTGGGAACTGAAGAGTGAGTTGTAGCTTCAGCCGGAGTTGGTGTCGATGTTGCAGCTGCGGCGCTGCATTCAGCTGCGGCTGTGGCTGGTGTGGATGTTGGAAGTGGGCTAGTGCTCTCCTCGGCTAGATGTTTTTCGGCGTTGCTCATGGCCAGAGTGGCATTGGTTGCTTGTGTTTTGTCTGCCTCCGAGTTCATTGTTACCATTGTACAACCAGCCTCAAGTCCTGGACTCGGCGAAGCTTAAGCTTTTTATAATCGCCGTGCTGCGTGGGAGCCGGGTCGCGTAGGTGGTGAAGAAAGGGCGTTGGAGGGGGCCCCTGAGCTATTTTGGCCTCCTCGTTGTGTGCGTGTCCTGTCCGTATCCGTGTGTGTGTGTGTGTGTGTGTGTGTGTGTGTGTGTCTGTTCATGCAGGGACACGGTGATCTACTTAGTTGCGGGGCGTTCCTTTCCGAAAAAGTTCCACAAGTTTACGTTCACCTGCTGCTCCTGGTGGTACTGTCGGTCATTTCCTTGGTTTGCTTTTCATCTTAACGAGATATTCCATTCGCGTTGCGCGAGGCTTTCGTTTTCTTCCGTCGCTCCCTTCCACACCACTATATGCAGGAATTTTCTGGAGTTACGGCAAGGCACAGGTCCAAGCACACACACGCACACACACACGCACGTACACGAACATACACTTCCGAATGGGGGGCTCCGACTTGGCTTTTATTATATTTTAGGGAATTGAATTGTTTCTAGAATAGCATAATATTATTAAGCAGTTTAATTTTCAATTTACTGGGGACTCGAACTCCTGGGTTGAACTTCTGCCGTTTTCTGTTCTGCTGCTTCATTTGCTGTTGCTCCGCTATCCCGCTCTCGTTTTTACTTGCAAAAATCTCTCTGACGCTCTCTGCTACGCTCTTCCCCACGCACACAAGCACGCTCTCTCACTCTCTCAGCATCTAGTTTAGCTTTCGGCCTGTAATCATTTTACGGCCCAAAGTCAATTCAAGTGCCTGTGTAGGTCCTCGTCGAGGGGGGGGGGGGGGGGGAATCATTCGTACCTTCCTGATATGGTCCCTCATCGATTTTTGTTTAAGCCTCCCCCATTTAATCTGCTCACTGGCTCTTGGCGCTCTCCTTTCAACTGCGCATGCACCGGACTTGTTTACATCGCTCAGCTGCTAGGGTTGCAAGGTGGCAAAAAAGCATCGACGGCAATGGCAGTTCAAATTCTAGATTTCAATTTGATTCGCTTTATTTCGATAATAAAAATTCTCGTCTACAAATTTGTATTACAATAATCAGAAAAAAAAATCGTACAACTAATTTTTTATTATTAATATATGGTATATTCGTACGATTATGCATCATGTTTATTAGTTGCATAACGTGATTGTTGCAGCGCTGCTATTAACTTACAGTGACCTTAGTTGTTATGGCTTTTATTAAAAATTTCGCATTGATTTTGGAAACATTCAAAGGGAAATAATAAATAGTACATATAGTGTATATGGTGTATATGGTATTAGCATGTGTGTATGAACAGGACTGAACAGAAAATTACGACTAAGCTAAGGAAAATCAAACAAAGAAGTCAATGATCCTTTCTTCTCCCCTAAAATAGGTTTTTTGTAACGCACGAATAACCCATCGATTATTTTGCGTACACTTCATCGTTATATATGTACATAGGTTTACAAATATACATATGTATATTTAATGTTGCTATTATATGTATATATAAAAATATAATATATATATCTGTGTGTGTTTGTCTTGCTTATTAGTTAAAAGCCGTGAAGCGATACGCGATATGTATATCCAAGGCATACTAAACAAGGTAGGCTTATTGGCTCGCTCGCTCTCTTGTTTTGCTTCTTTCGACTCAGTCTGTTGTGAACAGTACAACGCATTTGTGAGAGTCTCTCTCTCTTTCTATCTCTTTACCTTCTTTGCTGCTCTCTATAAGCCTACCTTGTTTAGTATACCTTGTGTATATCGATGCTTTTCACAAATGGTGCAGGCTAGTGAACAAGCCTCAAATCATAATTTATCTTAAATGACCAGCTCTACATAATATAATTATTTATAATTATTAGAATATAACTCGGGGAGCAAACTTATACATTTTTGAAAGAATGAAATCGATGTAAGCCATAAAAATCCCATGGTAATTTTTGTATGCAATGAACTAGTTTGGTTCTATCCCATCCCCATTTTCCATCACTAATTACTTGTGCCTCCTCCCCTATGAAAGAATGTAAATGGGGCCAGATCCAGTTCTGCTGATGTGGTTGTAGTGGAAGGAAGAAAAGGGAACAAAGTAAATGTAGCCGCAAAGCAAACTTTGGGCGTTTTGCAATATTGGCTCCACCTTAAATAAACACGTTAATGGTTAGCTCCTGGTAGACCGTGACGCGTACTACATGTACATACATACTAAATATTTTTTAGCTGTAAAACCTTTGCCATCAGAGCTTACGGACAAGGACAATGTGCCACTGAAATACTTTGGTCAGAAGCGAGAACTTTGAATACTTGGAAAAAAAGAATCGAAAAAAGACATAATCAGCAATTTCCAATTTCCTTTTGGGAAAAGCTAGGCTTAGTTGTGGATTGTCCTCCCCATAGATCACATTTTGACATTACGCTTATCAATGACATAGAAACCATCTTCATCTCCATCGTCTACTGCTGCTGCTGCTGTTCCTCAGTAAACTGGGCACGTGGCTGCCGCGACGTCTTCTCTCGCTCTGACCAGAGCGGACCCCCCTGGCCTTGGCCACTCTGGGCCTGGTAAGACAGAGGCGGTGGCGGTGGTGGAGGCGCTGCCAACTGAGCCTGTGGCACTAACTCCGCATGAGGGTTAAACTGATTGTTGGTGTTGTAGTTCACTAAAATGTCGCCGGCCAGGCTATGGCCAATGTTGACGGCCCTGTCCGGATAGGACTGCGCATGGGGATGCACCTGAATGGACTGTGACTGCTGCTGGGGAGGATGTTGAGGCTTGGTGCGCCAGTGCTTGTGCTGGGCCACAGGCACCAGACGATAGAGAGGCTCTCCGGCCGGGGCACTTGGATAGCTGGGCACGAAGTACGGCGGATAAGGATGGAGATGCGGATGAGGATGCGGATGCTTACTGCCTTGGCGCGCGCGCTTGAACTGCGGCGGAGGACGCTGCCAGAACTGCAACGTACCTGTCTGAGCAGGACTGGGAGGACGCAAATGGACTCCTCCCCGGACCTGATCCTCCACGTAGTGTGGACCTGGGGTGCTGAAGATTTGGTGGTCGTAGATCTGCTGCTGCTGCTTGCCTACTCTCAGTTGTCGTTCGGGTAGATACGAGTCCTCCGTGGTGTCCAGCTGAAGCTGCTGGTGATGCTGTTTACCCACCCTTAGCTGTCGCTGGCGGGACGGGGGAGGCTGATATACGATGGCCTTGAAGGCATTCTGGTCCTGTTCGTCCGCACTGTAGTTAACCATGGGTAGGAAGGGTTGCTTGTCAAAGTCTGGTGCATGGAAGCGATCCGATCCGGTGGCTGCTCCTGTAGCTGGTGCTGCCGATATTAGGTTGCTCCTCAGAAGCTGCCCCAGGGCGGCGTCGTACTCGGCATTCAGCTGAAGCTGGGCATTTCGCGGCTTTGGAGTGATGTTCACCACATCCGTTACGTCGTAGGACGGACTGACAGAAGCCTTGTAGTGCAGATGATGATGAAGGTGATGGCGCTTTGGCGATTTGGTAGGCAGAAAGTCCTCGATAACATTAGACTTGATCGACCCCGGCTGGCGTTTGGCTTCGAAGTACTCGTAGTAGATGGGGTTGGACTTTGATAGCGGCGGATTCGTATCCTGGTCCTTGCCCTCCGTGGAACTGGGTACAAACACCAGCTTGGCCTGAGGCCTGGGCGTGTAGTTTATGGGGTAGATGGGTATGGGAACCGCCACGGGCACAGGCACCCGCTCAACGTACTTTGGAGCAGGGTGGTGCTGACGAGGAGGAGGCGGCAGGTAGCTGACGGCATTGTACTTGGGCTTGTACGATGTCCGAAGCGGTAATGGGGGCGTAGGTGGACGTGGCGTGGTGGTGCTAGTGGTAGTTGTGGTGGTGGTGGTTGTGGTGGTGGTGCTCGTGGTGGAGGTGCTGCTACTTGTGGGTGGTCTGCGTGTGGTAGTGGTTGAGTGGATGTCAAGGCGGCTAAAATGATCCGGGGGAGGGGGGAGAACAATGCCAGGAACCAGCGGACCCGGTGGCACCGGATTTGAGTAATTGCTTTTGTATACAAAGCTATAGGCCGGCGGATAGTATAGTGAAGGGTCGTCCTCATCGAAGTCGCTGCTATTCCCAGGAAGTACCGCAGTATTCCCTGGCAGGGAGCCGTTGCCATGCAGCCCGTTGATCAGCCAGGGCCCCAACAGTGGAGGGGACGATGTCAGCAGGCCATTACCCGGGGTCGTTTCGTTGGGGTAGAGCAGCCACGGGGCATAGGGCGCCGGATAGACATAGGGGGGCGTAGTTGCCTCAGACGCTGTTGCCGCTCCTGCCCGGGAAGAAGGATGCGACGCGTGGGCCGGGGTGGTAGCGTAGCCCTGGTTGGACGCCTGCTTGGGTAGGTCAGCGGATAGCTTTGCATTGCCATGCGGCGGATGGAGGATCTCGAGTTGATTATCTCGGATAATCTGCAGCGGCCCATGCGGTTCGAGCTGCACGGGAAAGGGAGGCGGAACCGCTGGATTTGCCGGTAGCTTGATTTGTCGCGGCGGCGCATCGTAGTCATCTATGGGCGGCCATTGGCCACCGCCATGCTCCTCATCCTCATTGAGGCTGCCTCCTTTGATCACTAGCAGGTGATCTTCAGCCAGCCAGATGTCCTGCTCGTTGAGTCCCCCGTAGTTACGTTCGTTGTCCAGCGGCACCTCGGAGTTGCGGGCATAGCTTAATACTCCTGGTCGCTTGGGTATGCGGCGAAACAGCTCCTTTTCGATCAGCCCGTATTTGCCATCCCTTACCTGGTCGGCCAACGTCTTTTTTGCGTCCTCCTTCGACAGCTTCTTTGATGGCGCCTCGGCTTCCTTCCCCGATCCCGCACTCAGCCGGAGGATCCCATTGTCCCAATTGGTAAAGTCATCCGCTTCATTCAGCAAAGCCTCGTCATCGTCGTTGTCGTTTTCATCGGGATATGGTGGTGATGGTGATGGTGACGGTGTTCGAGATGAAGATGGCTTGGCGAGACGATAGCTGCTGCTTGCCTTGCCCTTGCCCGGCATCGTTGGTTGTCTCGACGTGGAGATGGACCTGGCTGTGGTCGTTGTTGGCAGGGAAGTGGAGGTCGAGTGTGAGCTATTGGCACTCACCGCCGACACCTCGTAGGTGGAATGTCCTTGTGCATTTTGTATGTGTCCAGCCACCAATCTCTGGATCATGCGCGGCCTGTCAACGAATGGAGAGAATCGATGAGAAATATATGTCATGGAAACAATTAACGGCACCCAAAGTGGGCCGGCAGCAGAAAGCAGTATTAAAGGGAAACGACATATTTAATGACAATAGAAGGATATCTTCGGCAGGACGATCTGACAGTTGATAGTCTTAAAACTTTACTGTCAAAAAACTCTTTTGATTAAAGATTTTTTAGCAGGTTCCCTACAAATAAGTGTATAGATTCTTGTATAGATATGATATGTAGACACGATATCTCTGTATCCTGATATAGAGACATAGCTTATAAGATCTATGAGATCTCAGACTCACGTTTTTAGTGCGCTTCCGCGAGAAGCCAAACTGGATGTTGATGCGAAACTGGAACTGGATGGAGCAATATTGGCGATGTGGTCAGAGGGATTGGAATTGCTGGACAGAGCTTGAGGCTGGCTCCAAATGCGGCTGATGATGTTGCTGCTGCTGCCACCGAATTCGCTTATCAGCGCGGGCGTGTCGCGGGGCTGACGCGCACCTCTCACGCTTCCTCGGTCCCGCAGATACCCCGCCGAAGGTGCGACTGTTGTAGTTGTTGTCGTTGTTATAGTTAAGCGGCGACGCTGTTGTGGTTGCTGCCGCTTCTTGTCTGCTATCTGTGGTAGGGGCGTGGTGGAGGTTTTGGTGTTGATGCTGCTGCGGCTCAGACTCCGACTGCGACTCGCGAACACCGGGATTTCAATTGATTGCGTGGTGGGCGGACGGCGCTGTCGGGGCGCCCGCAGCGTTGGCACTTCGGTGCTAGTCGTAGATTCTGCCGCTTCTCCTCTGCCCCGCTGCCGCGCTGCTGCTGTTACCTTTGTCATAGCTGCCGCCGCCAGAAGAGTTATCACTATCAAGTGCAAGGTTAACGATGCCATCTGCGGTCAAAAATAATTAGAATTGGATAAATGCAAAAATCGACTAGAAGTGATGCTAATAATCGTAATTCACGTACTTATGATACGTGTGGTGTGAGAAATACATATTGCCACCTTCTGCTTCATGTGGAACTGTTTTGTTTGTCAAAGGTCAGTGTTGAGACAGTTTCTCAGAATGCTCGGCCCGACAATCATTTGATTACACATTGGCCGAGCGGCATCTTCTGGTGGGACATTTACACACATGTTTATTATGTACATACGTACAGTTGCGTCCAAAATAATAGTAGTGCTGATATGGGCTTTACATATTGTTCATTTTCTCCGAAATAACTGTAGCAATCGAATAAATTTTTTTACCTCAGCAACAAGCACAGTATTGCTGTACTTAAAAATACAGTTCAAATTTCTTAACTCCTTTTTTTAGTCATATTTTTAGCTTTTTCGCTTAACATCGCCATTTTGAAGCGTTCAAAATAATAGTAGTGCTACCGAAACTTTTGAATATTATTAAACCCACTGCATTTTTTGCAAAGTTTTTTCTTTTAAATAATACTTCAATGGTTTATTCCAAAAATTTTAAGCTTTAACAGTATCCTTTTTGGTCGTTTGGCGTCGGTATCATGGTGCTTGGCAAGCCCTATAGTGCCCAAAAGCTCGAACTAATTAGGAGGGCTCATTTCAGAAGGAGGAAGTATCTCGAGGTGAAAAATATCATTGGTTCTTCAGTTAATACTATCAGAAATAACATTAAATAAGAAACCCAAAGTAAAACCGGCGATCGGTGAAGTTATTCGACAAAACATCAGTCGATCGACTACTACGACAGAGGAGGTACGACGCTTTCGCTCCTATTGCAGCCTTACAAACATTTTTTAATTTGGAAACTTAAGCCTGGAAGCCTTAAAGACTATAATATAAAAGTAAAAAACTCAAGAACAAATTTTGCCTGGCAAAAAAACATGAAGTCACAAGGTTGAAGTTTTCCAGATACATACATATATGTATGTACATATATAAATATGTATATATTCCAATGGTCGGAAAGTGAAGGAATATTTTTTTGTCGGAGGAGTCCAAAATTAATTTTCTTTTGTGGCCGTAGATTTCGTTACTATCTAAGACGCCCACGGCGATATCAATTTTCCCCAAATAATCTTATGAAACTGTAAATTACGGCGGGTCTTTAATAATGGTTGGGGCGAGTTTTTCATACTAAAATATTTGGACAGTATACGTGTTAAAAATACAATCGCTCGACATTTATAGGTTGGAATATTGGCCGATATGATGCTACCTTATGTCTCATAGGACATGAATCTGTTTTGGGGGGTCCAGGAGGACAACAATCTGAAGGACACCCACAAATTTCTCAAAGGAAATTGAAATGGACGAATCGGTCAGCCGATCTTAATCCAATTGAAAATTTATTGCATAATGTAAATAGAGCAGTCTAATATATAAAAAAAATTATCTTTGGGACGCTTTACAAAGGTCCTGGAGCTCGATTTTCATAGAGAAATGCCACAATTTGGGTAGCTACATGCCAAATCGATGTACAGCCTTTATAGAAATCCAAGGCTACTCAACTAAATATGAAAATTTACTAGACATATGGATGTCTTTTATCGGATATAAAGGACACTCTCAGAAAATTTTGTTCGACTGTAATCTCTTTTGAAAAAAGGCACTACTATTATTTTGAACGGTTAATTTGCTAAGTATTTTCACATTTTAATTTTTTTCTGAAAATCTGGATGAATTATCTTAAGTTGTTATCTTTTATTATAATCTTTAATAGCTAGCTAGCTTTTTTTAAGCTAGGATACTATACAAATTAACCAACTTTCGGGGAAGCGCTCTTAAGTCTTAATATTTAGAAAAATTAAAATTTGTATCGACACTACTATTATTTTGGACACAGCTGTATGTACATATGTACATATGTACCCTGTGGTTCTGGCTTGGGCTACTTGCTCACATTAACTAGTCCATTGCCTAATTCAAATAGACGAGGAAGAACGTTGTGAGCCGCGGCCTTTGCCCTACTTTATACCCGGTACTCAGTCAGTATATATGTACATACATATACATATATATATGAGCTTACGATTTATGCAATTTATTATATGTTCGCAAAAAGGGTCGAATTAAAATTTGGGCAAAAAATAATATTTCAAAAAATGAAGTCAAACCATTTTTGGAATTTTTATACATGTTTCCATTTTTGTTTACATATGCTTTATACATCTGCTTCTACATTTCTACATGTATATGTATAACTACTTATTCGAGACGTAAAAGTGTTTGCGAGAGAGAGAGGGAATGAGTAAGCGCTTGGCAGGCGTTGCATAGCGACTGAAATTTAATTTGTTCTTTCTGACTATAATAGTAGTTCTACCTGATCCAGATTCGGCAATCTGGTAGATACGGGTATTTTACATGATTCTGCGTTTTTAGTTTTCATTTATCTTAAAAATTGTGTATGCCACAGATTTTCGTCTTTTGTGGGGGCGGAAGGGGGCGGGGCAAAATATTGAAATACACTTGGAGTAGTGTGATAACACAGAAGACTGAATACAAAATTTGGTTGCTCTAGCTTTTATAGTCTCTGAGATCTAGGCGCTAGTGAAGACGGACGGACGGACAGACGGACGGACGGACAGACGGACGGACAGACAGACATGGCTATATCGACTCGGGTATTAATGCTGATCAAGAATATATATACTTTATGGGGTCAGAAACGCTTCCTTCTGGGCGTTACACACATCCGTTATCACCACAAATCTAATATACCCCTTTACTCTTCGAGTACCGGGTATAACTAGTCTATGGTCTATTATAAGCTGGTGTAAAGAAATACATTGCGTGGGATAGAATGTATCTGATCTCACAGTTTTATTTAACGTGGCATATTTCACAGGTAGGGATTAAAACCACGGTGTCTATTATATAAATATAAACACAGGAATCTGGTACGATGCGCCAATTAACGACCTAGGATAAGAAGCTATAGCTACATATGTACATAGCGACTCATCCTAGTACCAATTGAATGTATGTTTTGTCGGACATACAATCCCCCTTGGTAGGGGCAAGGTGTACCTAACACCTCTTCCGATCTATGGGTCTCGGCACCCGGTTGAGAGCGCAACTCCACGACGAACCTAACGGTTCTACCCGCGTATATTTGGGTTTCAAACCACAGCCACCACGAACACCCACAAGGGGGCCTACCTCACATTGGGTGGGACACTCGGGACACTCAGGTTTGTCCCATGACTGGTCCACGTCAACTAGTTGTGGGCCAATCGATGCTAGTGCAACGGCGGCAGACTCTGCCAAAAAATTATTTTGCCCATTTGCTTGAAAACAGCCTATCCCACTTGGACTAGCTCGGGGCGCATCGAGGTTGATGCAAGCCGGGCAACCGACTACCGAACAAAACGGGGTTCGTAAAATCTAAAACTGAAGCAGCGCCGAGCTGGTCGTCAGTTTTATTCTTTTTCTTAGCTTCTTCTTCGCTTTCGGTGAATGTTATTTCTAGAATGTTCGTAGACACAGCTGAGGCAGCCTGAGTAAAAGCGAGATGGCAAGATATACATATTATGCTTTGCTTTGACTTCTAATTCCACTACTCAACAAAATTCACATTTTTTTCCGCTCTCGCCCAAAATGACTTTTTGTGATAGATTTGGAGATTTAAAATTATTTAAAGAATTATGGGTTTTTTTTTTCTAGGTTTAGTGTGTTTTTAAAGGATTTTTTTTTAATTTGATATTTTTTTTTTCAGATGTAGTGCTTCTACTTTTCACATAACTTAAGTTTCCTACAACGGGTTGTACAGAACTTTGCAGTTTTTATAAGCTGAAAAATGCAGCTATAAATCCGACCCAGACACTTTGTAGCTGCAACTTAACGTCTGGAAGATATTAAGATTTCAAATTCAAATTTCATAATTTTTTTCGGTATTTTTCCCCGAAATTTTGACATTGAAAACTCACGAAAAGCCGGAAAAAAAATATTTTATATCTAACATTTTTAGTTTTAGATAGACATTACTTAGCCGTCGTTTAAGGTATCGTTTTTAAAAATCGATGGATTTTTATTTTACATTAATTTAATTAATATTAATAATAATAATAACAATAACATTAATATGTATATTAATTTGCTTTCAAAAACAGAAATCTTTTCTTCAAAACTATTTCTCAAGGTGGAGCATACATTAGAACCATACAATTTTCTTTGTGTTTCTTAAAAAAAACTTACCATAAAAAAGTCATAATTCTGTAAACATTTCTGGAGCATCGAATCTATCAGAAAAAGTATGGCTGATGTTAGGTTTTGTCTGGCTGTTGACAATTGTTATTAAGGCTAATCCAGCAGCTTGGCTTGGCAATAGCAACCTTAGAAATGTTATTTTGGGACTTCGAGAAAGTAAATTATTGTGACATGTATTTGGATTACTACTCCTTGAGTAGCTATCATAAACATTGAGTGCTCAAGAATGCTTGTTGTCATGAGCCGAAATTGTTTCTGATATCTACAATCTATATTTATTACGTAACCTATAGTCGTGATATTCTTAGTGGTTAACCAAAGCTTAGAACGCGCATACATTAAGTACACAAATGAGAAGTTCTGGTTATAATATCTTCAGGATAAAAAAAAAACTTGTTTTTAGATCGATCGTTCATATGGCAGCGTTATGTTACTCGTATAGAAGCCAAATCCACCCTATTCTGATAAATGATGATAAATGAAAATATGCAAAAAGTCGTTCAGATAGCTTCAAAACTGACTAGACGGATGGACCAATAGCTATCATTTCAGTTTCACACTGCTCACACTCGCTGATGCCTAAAAAACAAAACGGCTCTGCTTTCAACTACTATAGTTAGTTAATAATTATTATATGTATTAGCCCTTGATATGCATTGCAGCAACATTATCATCTTTCACCTTCGAGTTGGAGTACTATAGCGTTCTAACTTGTTTCTAACAATAGCGTTCTTACTTTTTAATTTCAAAAAATCCCATGACCTGTCCGTCCATTCGAGTACTTACTCGTATATGGGTAAACCATTTGGCAAAAGTAGTTCGCTCGGCCGCTTTCGCGGAACGGATTTCTCCGGTGGCACTCTTACCTGCACTTGTCATTACCAGCTCCTCATTTCAGACACTCGACTACTGTGGCACACGCAAACACATGGGAACACCTGGCCACGCCCACCTAACAGTTTGTTGCCCATTGTTGACGGCGGGAAAGTTGTCTTGCCACCAGAAGTCGGGCGATGTCTTTGTTCAGATCTAAAATTTGACTTCTGGTCCCCATCGCCAGTTGAAGAGCGTCCGGGCCAGCGGTGCGATTCAGATTCTATTGGTTCCTTTGCGCTTTTAATGAGCCAGATCGGCAAAGGGCGGCTACAAATCCGATGTACGCAAATGCGGACTATGAACACTCACTGCTGGCAGGCGATATATTCTAGTATTTGCCTGGACCAAAAATAATCAGTGGATCAGTTGTCATTAATTTACTAGACGAATTGGTCTCCCACTGTAATGGTTGTAAATAAGACAACAATACATACTAGTCTGAATAAAGGACATGGATAGCCATACCTCTGGAATTCAGAAATTTTACAACAACAGGACTGGGCTACAATTTTCCCACTGGGCCGAAAATCCCATATTTTCGAAACTTCAATCGGCCCAGTAATGAAATTTTACCCTTTTGTATTGGGGTCGAAAATTTTGAATAATGTACACATTTTGATGTTTTATTTCAAAGACCTAATATTTTAACACACAAATGATTTGATCGTTTTTATCACGATTGAAAACGAGTTTCAGAATGCACAGCTTCATCTGCCAATTGATGTCGAGGTTTCTGGCTCCCTCGAGCAGCTCACAGATAAAGATCAAGCCTCATCGCAGGAACTCCTTGTCCCAGAATCAGGTCTGGAATTCCATATTCAGGACTAGGACAGAACTGTCACGCACTCGGGCTCCTCGTCGTCCCAATGTCACAGGGCCCATATGAGAGCCTGTGTATGCCTTGCAGCCGAATGATGAACCCTCCGTGTTCTCCTTCGGGCACACCTGCATACCAACTCTCCTAACATGCAGTAAGTATCATTAACAGAAGGAAAGAGCATGGGAGCAAGTGCCATACATCCCTCCATTTCTTAGTGTTGGTTTTAGCTTGTTATTAAATCATAGTTTCCTATACATAGGGCATAAGTTTTGAAAATAAAGCATTTCGAATTTACAACTCCATTCCGCATCACCAACAACACAATATCACAATATCACAGAATTCGAATCTGGTCGGACTATTATTATAGCCATAATGAAGAATACAATTTCCAGTGGTTCTCTCTCAGACAAGTAGAGTTCGTGGCGTAGTCTGCGAGAAACATATAACGGCTTGATTTCAGAGTTTACTGGCAACAATAAGGGACAATAGCTCAATGGACACCCTATCGGACGCGCCTTATCTGTGCTCGTGAAAGCGCCGGGGTTTTGCGATGGCTCCAGTTTACTAGAATTTCCTGCAGCCGCTGCTCTTAGTCCTCTTGGCCTAGTCTGACTGCGTATACCGACGTCTGACAGTGACGCCTGAGTACTGCCACCAAGAATCTGAAGTGCTTTCGTGGTAGATGCAGTAGTAAAAAGTCTGTTTTATAGTTCTATGCATGCGGGATAAAAGTTTTCAAAACTTATATAAAGTGCCTGTTCAAATTCAGCTGCAGTCAGATCTTGCTGAATGTTGTCGATCGCACATTAATCCATTTGGTAGCCAAAAGAACATGGACTTGCCCACCCATCATCGATCCAATACAATTAAATTCCAGCGCAGCCCGTCACTCGACGCCACGAAAACGGCGGAAGCGAAATCAAGGACACAACTTTCAACAAATCGAATCACAAATAACATTCTAGTTTTGTTTTCTTAGCTGTCGTAGGGTATTACTCATACGCGCCGTTGCTAATTGGCCAAAAGCTGCAAAAGCGCGACAGGTTGAAGACTTTTGTCTCCAGTTTTTTTGTTTTCTCATTTTCCAGTATATTTATTTGTTGTTTTGGGTCTTTTCGGAGCGTTGGAGGCGCCCACAAGTGCAGGCGCCAAGCTCTAAAATGCCTGTTGTTGGGCGCAGTTGCCAAACCCGAAAAGACATCGACAACCGAAACCAAAGTCGGCAATACAGTACACCGCAAAGTGCAATAACAATAGCAGCAATAGCAAAAACAACAAAAACAAAAAATTATGCTAGCAACAAAAGCAAAAAAAAAAAAAAAAAAAAATAGAAACAATCAAATGGAACGTGATTTGAAACCAAAACCCAAACCCAAAACCTAAACCGAGACCAAAGCTAAAACTGGACCTGGAGTCGGTTCGAGACGGGGAGAGGAATGCCGGTGGGTCTTGTATCGTGTGCCTGTCCAGTGCGCTCCAATTTTTGCCTTTAATTTATTTTTATTTTTTTTTACTTTATTCGTAGAACGAGCCACAACAGCAACAGCAGCAACCAAAAAATTTGGCGGCAGCAGCCAAATAGTTGTTTGGTAATCAAACAAGAAGTTAAAACAAACGAGGGGGAACGTTGTGAGCCGCGGCAAAGGCCGCGGCTCTACCTTATACCCGGTACTCAGTCAGTTTACACATATGTATGTACATACATATATGAGCTTGCGATTTATGCAATTTATTATATGTTCGCAAAAGGGACAAATTAAATTTTGGGCAAAAAATAATATTTCAAAAAATGAAGTCAAATCATTTTTGGAATATTACACATGTTTTCAATTTTGTTTGCATATGCTTTTTACATCTGCTTCTAAATTTCTACATGACATGTATAACTACATATTTGAGACGTACAAGTGTTTGCGACAGAGAGAGAGGGAATGAGTCAGCGCTTGGCAGGCGTTGCGTAGCCACTGAAATTTAATTTCTTTCTTCTGGCCATAATATTGATTCGACCTGATCCATATTCGGCAATCTGGTAGATATGGTAATTTTCCATGATTCTGCGTTTTTGGTTTTCTCGTACCTTAAAAATTGTGGATTCCACAGATTTTCGTCCTTTGTGGGGGCGGAAGGAGGCGTGGCAAAATTTTGAAATAAACTCGTGCTGGTTTGATATCACAGGAGCTTGAATAGAAAGTTTGGTTGCTCTAGCTCTTATAGTCTCTGAGAACTAGGCGTCACAAAATTCGAATGGGCAAAGCAGATGGGGTCGCGTGTGAGGGAGAGCGAGAGGGAACGATGACTTTCGAAATGGTTTTCTTCATTGTAGATATAATAATGATCCGATCTGATCCAGATTCAACACTCTGATAGAAATGATCATTCGCTATAATTCTGCGTTTTTAGTTTTCCCGTATCTTCAACATTGTGTACGCCACAGACTTTCGTCCTTTGTGGGGGCGGAAGGGGGCGGGGCGAAATTTTGAAATACACTTTGAGTATTGTGATAACACAGGAGACTGAATACAAAACTTGGTTTCTCTAGCTTTAATAGTCTCTGAGATATAGGCGCAAATGAAGACGGACGGACGGACAGACAGACGGACGGACGGACGGACAGACAGACATGACTATATCGACTCGGCTATTGATGCTGATCAAGAATATATATACTTTATGGGGTCGGAAACGCTTCCTTCTGGGCGTTACACACAACCGTTATCCCCACAAATCTAATATACCCTTAAACTCTTCGAGTACCGGGTATAAAAACTGCCCAAAAAAAAATGTAAAAGGCAAACATTTTTGACGAAACAACGACGTTTGATTGCTCTGGAAATTAAATTCCATTGAAACCTTTTTCTTCTAGCTCTAAGAGTAAGCTCTAAGTAAGAAAAATAGGCAATGCATTTCTCTCTAGAATTGCCTATTGCCTTAATTAAAGTTAGTCGAGAAAGGTTAGTCAACTTGGCTGATATGTTATTTGAAATGTATTTTCCTAAGCCATCAAGGAGTTCGTATGCCGCAAAGTAACTAATTTTCAGTGTAGAGTAACATAAACAGTAAATAATGAAAACTGTTTGCGTGCACTGCGGTCGCTGCCTAACGGTGCCTATAGTGACTGGGCCTCCAACTCCCACTCCCCATCCCCATCACCATTCCCATCCACCTCCACCTCCCTCTCCACAATATCCCCTGTGCTGGAAGGCGGTCAAACAGCGTCGCCATCAGAGATTCGTCATATAGCGACCACGTTCAGGCCAAGCCTTGGAGTTGCCGCCGGCGACTTGCAGCCATTTCCATACCCTTGCTGGGGGTACATGAACTACTTGCACCGCAGCTTATATTCGTCACATAAGCACATTCAGATGTACATACATACATATGTATGTATATGTATAATCTAGTATGTAGATAACTAAATATGTTCATAAATTCCTGAAGCATGTACATATGTACTTCCGCTACGAGGCCGATCGACCAGGATCGAGTTACTACATCCTGAGCGTTCAAAAAAGCTCTTCGCTTTCTTGGCATAGGACAATGTATGAATGATGCACTGCGGTATTTACATATGTACATACATAAGTTCGTTTGATTTGTTTCCTCGAATTTCTTTCAATTCTTACAGCTAACAGATCGAAGATCTATTATATATGTACATGTCACTAGGGTATCTGCAGTCGTTGCGCCCGAGCACGCCTTCGGATATATGTATGTACATATGTGTGTATGTATTTTTTTGGCTTTTGCATTTTGAATGAAAGGCAACGTCAGCCAAGGCAGCGGCTGTCTCTGGCTATTGGCAATAAATAATTCTTTGTTGTTGCTGCGCCTGTTGGTTTGCTTAAATTTAATTAGTTTATTTGAAAGCAGTTTGGGCGATGGTGTCATAGATTAAATTGGACTCAATTCATTTTTTCATTCCCTGCCTGCTATGGTTTATTTGTGTTTCGACGTTGCCCAATATTAACTAATTGTTCTTATTTTCGAATTGTTGCTGTCTAGGATTATCTGATATAATTTTCAACCAAAAATTTGTATCCACTTTCAAACCAATTCACGCCCAATTGAGAACTGAATTGAGAACAAAAAAATGGCTGAAAATTTGATGAATGGAGACTGTTATGGCAATAGAACTAAGTAGAACCTCCCCCTGTTCGACGAACTTACATTCGCTGTGCTCTAATTAATCGATGCTAGAAGAACAATAGAAGTAGCAGAGCAGCAAGTTCATGACAATGAGCTACGAACATTAAACTATGCGTAATATTTTATTAAATATTTCCGCCCGATTTTTTGGGCTATTTAGAGCAGAGAAAGAAATTCGCTCTCTGATTGTGCAACCGAATGAAATGGGCCAGACATGAAATGTTGTAAGTTCGGTTTGAGTGTAACTAGTGAAGCGAATTGGAGCGAAGGTTAATCGCCGACGCCTCGGCGTGATTGATAGGAATCGAAAGGGGGCCAGTCCCAACGCGTCTGGGGGATTGCATTAGCCAGGTACAGATTTATGGATTATGATAGATGCAGGGGAAACGAGTAAAAACTAAATAAAATATTCAGATACTTGCTTATGGTAAAAATAAAGCCCATTGCGGGCTTCATTTCAGAAACACACAGACACAAAGACAGAAGAAATCGAAGAAACAGGACTCTTTCACTTTTCTGTTAGGCGTCTCGTTTAGAGTAGAGCCAAGGCAAGGATAGCGAACATAAGAGTGAACTTGGTCAAAGGAAACTGATTTCTTGATCCTCCCCGGATACCCTCCTATTTCCATCTAATAGAAAAATTCTATGATAGACATTCCGTACATAGAATATTGAATATCCGGAATATAGAACATACAACTAATGGGAGCGTTATACGATAAAATACCCATTCAAAGATTATTTTTATTGTAGATAATTATCTATTCAGAGGAATTCCCTTTAGGGAAGCTTTCAGTCACATAATGCATAATGCATATTCTTATGTTTCGGTTTCCGTTTCTGTTTTATTCTTTTGCTTTTATTCGTATTACGATATGTATTGTATATTGCATGAGAATACATGCATTCCTTCGACATGCCTCCATCAAACACTAAATATACATATACACATATGTATTTATGTATGTATGTATGTATGTACATATGTATGTGTGCTCTGTGCTCCATGAATGACGGGTATGGAAACATTGCGCCAGGAGGCGTCACTGTGGGGGCGAACTACGCTGCGAGCCGCGCTCCAGCAGTCGACCGGTCCGGCAACTGCTGATGCTGGGACACGCCGTGCCCCAGTGCGGTTTCCCCAGTCGATCGTTCGTGGCTCAGTAGGTGACTCTGTGACTCGGAGACTCTGTGACTCCGAGACTCGGTTTAGTTTGCATACCCGAGTACGAGGTAGACTCGTATTTGCCGCCAAAGAGCCGGGCGATTTCCAGCTTAAAATCTGTGCAGTTTCGCGTTTGTGCCGTAGCTTTCGTTGCTGCTGCTACCGCTGATCGCAATGGTCTGGAATTTTAAATAAATTCGACTTACTCGAAGTTGTGCAACATTTTCCTTCACTTTACTTCTCACTCTGACACTGTGTCGGTGACTTTGGTGTCGTGCGGCCACAACTTTTAGTGAAAATGCATGGTAAATAATTGGGGCAACGTACAAGTATGTACGTCCAGACAAAACCGAACACTCCAGTGGGAGACAATTTAGTAATATCGCACATACTCGTGCACGGGCTTACCCCGAACAGCCCCTGAGACCAGCCGTCCTCTGAAGGTTCTTCGAATCTGATAGATATTCTACTGCGCTCTTTTAGTTTGAGTTCCTTATGAAGCCTTACTTATTATTATGCTATATTTATCAGCAAACCACATCGTTTCTGTCTAGAGATTCTGTATTCTCTGTCAATTTGAAAATAGGGCACTGGAAAAGTACGATAGAATATAATCGAATCAAAATTAGATCAAATTGGATTGATTCCTATATATAATGCAATCAATTCGACAAACTTATGTCAAGATCGAGTTAAAATGCTATTTATTTCGCAGGATATTTCGACCAAACTCCACCAGCTGGATTTCCATGAGCTTCTGTTATAGCTACATACATATGTATATGTACATATGTACATAGTATGCAAATAATGGAATGGAGTAGAAATGGAATGACCCTGACATAGGATCGGATCGAGCGGGGTACAAGGGTGCTGAAAGGGTACTGAAAGCTACGGCCATCGAATCAAGCTTTCATTCGTTTATCGTAGAATATATATACATACATAAGTGATAATATTCAATGATAGCGCAATGAGATGGATCCAATCAATATCTTTCCGATTATCGAAACAAACCTAACTCTAGGCTCTAGGGTCTAGGGTAAACAATGCCTGTAGAGTGCTTTGCGTAAGTGTTAATCAACTTTTTACACATTTTTGTTCGTTATTTTCTGTTTTGGTTTATTGGCAACGAATACGAATATCACTAGGCAGCAACACCAACAGCAACCCAAGCAACGTTCCATCTCTATTGTACAAGTACGACCGAATACTTGCGCATTATTTCATTCTGTATTCAATCGAGTATGGTGTGAAAGCGAGAGTCCGTAGTCCGTAGTCCGTAGTACGAGTTGTTTCTGCCGTCGCGACGTTGTTACGCTAAAGTTATGCTCGACGCGTAACTGGGCCAGTAAAAACAAAACAAGACAAAAAACAAAACAACGAGAAACGTTTACAAAATATTCATTGATTCAAAATGTGGAATTTCTGGGCTTATTGCTTCCCATTTTTGTTGCCTTTGCTTATGGGGGTTCAGTTTGTGGTTTCTTTGGGTAGGCGCTTGATTGATCACTTTCTGGAGTGATGTAATTTGTAGGGAGTCTTACCACGGGAGCTACGGAGCCACGCTAACTTGACTTTATACAACACGAGTAGGCTATGCTCCCCCCATCGACATCGACATCCCCTCCCCAAAACTCTTCATTTCACTAACAGGCGCAATGCCTCGTATGAGCAATCTGGTTCAGGTCTCTGGTTAATTTTAACTTAAGCCAGGCCCGAGTGTTAAAACAGAGTGTGCAACAGAGCAGAGCAGAGCAGTTAGGTAGAACCTTGTGTCACTGCAGGTAATCGGAATTCAGAAGGAAGCTTTCAAAACCTCCACCACAGAGCGGACCGAGAGCAGCTGCCTCAAAAATTTTGGGAGGGAGGAGCGCGAATCGAGCCATTCAAAGATCACTTGATCAGAGCTCAGGGTGGGAGCAGGCTGTTGCACCGATTCCATAGCAACTGGGCGTGGGAAGCGTGCCCCAAAGCCAAAGCCAAGCAACTTTATTATGCAAATTGGCAGCGCCTGGCCAGAATACGTACTCCTCGCCTGGGTCACGCGGGTCGGACCTTTTCCATAATGATTGTGGCCTAATGACAAGCTACTTAGCTGGACAGCATTGCAGTCTGGCTGTTCAATTTGACGATGGCTTTTGATCCAAAGGGCGGCAGCCCCCGCTTTAGGATTATGGGAACAGAATCACAGTTGGCCGAAAAACACTCCATTTATTGCATCGTGGTTTTTATACATACATACATATATCACATATGTACATACATATGTATGTATAGCTTATGACGTTTTTGAAAGGCTCTTTATTACAAATATCGAAGGAAATTCGCACATGTATGTGCCTATGTAGAACTGATTAGTTCTTGTTCATAATAAGATAACAAACAATGCAATACTGATACCTTCTGTCCTAAGTCGTCATCTCATGAGATCGTCACCTGTGACATCCTTAATCGTACAGGATATTAGGTGCATACACAGTATCTAATCCTTGAAAATTGCCACAACAGTGTTTCTCGACTATTTCCTAAGCGGCTTTTAACCACGAGTATATATCTATATATATGTATATGCATATATCAATATATTTATAAGAGCATCCATACAATCCCCACATACATATATCGTGTGTTGTTTGAAAACTCAAAGCACTCAATTTAAAAACTCGTAAAAACGCATTCTTCCAGTTCATACATGCTGTTATCCCAACCAATCCCATTTCCCAATACGATCGGTAGGTCGGTTGGCATTCCTCTGGTAAGTGTCCGCTCTTTCCACCATTTTCCCAGTGCATTGGCTTCCTGCTTAGATCTTATCGGACCTGTGTATGGCATATGACATGGTTCTATGGAGCGATCGGGACCGATTAATTAGTCGATCATGCTGCAGGGGGCGTCTCGCTTCCATGGTGGGTGTAGCTGTCTTTCGTAATTGGAAATTAACCACATTTCATATGCCAATCGGCTTCGGGCGAAAGAGTGTTGACAGTGCACTGAGCACCGAGCACCGAGCACCGAGCACTGAGTTGGTAGCGTAACCAGTTAAGCTGAGATCGGGAACGGGACACATTCTTCAGTTAGTATCGGTGACAATTAGAGAGCAAATTATGCTAACTAAATAGGCGACGTGCAAAGCCAAGACTCATAGCACACAGCAGGAGGGCTCCCAGCTCTGGGCGTGGTTCGTCGGAGTTATTCCAGTCCAATCCCAGCCAATCCGATCCGATCCAACTCAGGTCACCATTGCATAAGTATGGTTGAGCAATTTTCCTTTTTTTTGCTCTGCCCGTGCCTGTGCTCGCGACTGACAGTTATAATTATAGATTATCAATGAGCCACGAAAGAAAATTCAATTTTCAGGAGAATTTGATTTCCCTCTTGGGATTGGGATCGGAATTGGGATTGGGATCTGGGTGGGTGGCCGCTTTTGAGTAGCAAACCGGCTAGCCCGTGGAAATATGTCACTTGGCTGCCAAACCAAATAAATAAACACCGTGAAATGCCTCTGTTGCTCTGTTGCTGTTTCTGTTTCTGTTACTGTTGTGCCTCTGTGGCTGTTTCTTCTCATTGCGTCACGGTAGTTAAAAGGTGTCAATCAATGCCGGCTGACCAGGCGGCCAGGCACGAGCGACTATGAAGCATGATACACGTAGCATGCACAGTCGGAGTCGGAGCTGGAGTTGGAGTTGGAGTGTCCCCCTCTCGCTAACTGTGGCTCTGCCCGAGCTCAACCGTGCTGTGGGCTCAGGCTACTCCACTTGCGGTCTCAGGTGGGGAAATTTATATGCACACTTGAACCAGTTGGGATCTACATCCATACTATGATACTGTGAATATGGGTTGAATCAAAGACAATATAAACATATAAAGTGTTTATACTTTCTTTGGTTGAATAAATAAAGCTTACATCAAAATAAAACGTAACCTTTGCATAATTCAGAGAAGTATTATTGCACTATGGGAACAGTCCTCACATTCAATTGCGAGCTGTCTGCTCTCTCTTCTTTCCCCTGCCCATGTAGGCACTATCAACACTTAGACGTCAGACCAGTCCCCTTTTGCACTTACAAAAGTTAATGCATTTCCGGTTCCGCGGGCAGTTATCCAAATGCTTTTTGGTTCTTTGGTTTCCTATGGAAGTGTGCGAAAATTCTGGGGTCTTTGCCACTCACCTTTGGGTCTTGAGATATCACAGAATGGTTTTCCGCATAAGATAATTGTAAACACTTGTGCTTGTGGTTCCTTCAGTGGTGTGGTTCTTGTTGTGGTTGTTTTTGGGGTTGTTATTGGTGTTATTCTTCCCCTGCGGTTTCTCAGTTATCTTGTTTTAGCGTGAACCAAAAATATGCAGCAATTTTCCAGCTGTTCTCGTGTTGGCGTCGTGTCTACTGCTGGATCTTGATAGAGCTATACTGGCTGCTTTTATTGTCTCGTGATTCTGATTTTGTTTTTATGATTTTTGCAAATTAGTTTTCGGAGTTGTTTGTAGTGGTTGTTGTTCCTGTTGTTGCTGGACATGTTTCCGATGGCAGCAACAACATGACGCGGCGTTGAGACGGTCAATCAATGAACTGCAAAATGTAACAACATAAATCAAATAATTATCAACAAATAAAGTACATAATTGCAATTATGTTTATTTCTTGTAGTTATATTAGTTTTTTTTATCCTGTTATCTAATGCTTATTAGCTTATCAAACAGATCAAACATTGTGGCCTTATCCAATTAAATATGGCTTAATGAATTCCGATGGATTCCAGATGCCAGCCAGCTGAAAAGGGCAGCCAATTTGTTCGAGAAAATTAAAGAACGTCGAAACCGCTGGGAACAGTGTGGCACACCGAATGCGGCAACTGAATCCAAGTAGAATTTATCTTTTCATTGAGCGTTGAATTACGGAGCCTTAAGTTTCCCTCTCCTCCCCTCCCCTCCCCTCCCCTCCCCTCCCCTCCCCTCCCCTCCCCTCCCCAACCCTCACCAATTTCAACCCAAATTCGGAACCGCACAGAGACTGTAAAAGATGGCGAAAGGCGGAAGCGGGCCGATTCCGCAGACTGGCAGAGTGGAAGACTCTCTTGGCTAGCCGCTGGGGCAGAGGGAAGTCAAGTCGCGTCGATGAAACACCTGGAGATTGTCACAATCCGTTTGGATGAATGTCCAGCATTTTGATGGTGTTCACACTCACACACTGGCCTCTGCCTTCCGTTCCATTTAATTGCGTTTCTCCCATCCACCTATTCGCATTCTCCATTCCCCATTCCTCTTCCCTTCCCTTTGCGGGACACAGACTTAATTGCAAAATACTCAAAATGAATGAAATATAGGAAAACGTTTTTTTAACTGTTTGCTCAGTACATCAAAATTACATTAGGCTGCATACAAATATATGTACACACATCCATACAGATGCATAAATACCATATGTACACATACATATGCATGTATGTATGTACATATTGTGCGAGTGTACTGACCTATATATTAACGGCTGCCAGCTGACTGTGATGTGTTAATTAGTCAAATGTTGGTCAAGACTTGGCTTGGTGTGGCTTGGTGTGGCTTGGTGTGGCTTGACTTGGCTTACTTTGTGTGACTGGGTTGTGCGGAATGGGTTTTGAATCTGCTGCACTGCGAGTATGGTGAGAGTACGTGTGTACGTATTGCAAATACTTGTAGCATCATAAATACTGCTCGGTTGGCGAATCCACAAGCAATACTATGGATGATTAGTCAGAAGCAAGAGAAAATTGCGGAACAGGGGTAAAGATATGGAACGGTGAGATTAGTAAAATATTCAGGCTATGGAAATTGTCTAGAAGGGTCGCCATCCAGTCCGCGGAGGGCAAAGATTCTACATGTGTATAGTTTGTACACCTGTGTTCATAAAATTGGAGTGCCGCACCTCACAACTTTTTTACACATAAACACATATTGTTTATAATTCGAAAATACATACGATTCCTTTGCACTTGCCCTCATTATGACGTTAGACAAACACAGATGAAATCTGCTGTTCCTGCTCTCGGTTTACATACATGTCCAGGCGCACAAGTACGTTAAAAGACGGAAAACCAAACAAAGCAAAAACAAAACAAAAATGATTTAATAAGCTGTTGAACAACCGGATACCAAAAGATTCCAAGTCGAGGCTGAAGCTGGAACAGAGTAAATGTTTTGCAATTTCCCTAAGATTTTCATGTGTCTGTCGGGCAGCTTGCCTACCTGCCTATTCGTCTGTCCGTCTATCCGTCTGTCCGACTCTCTGGCTCTGTCTCTGTGTGGCATGTTGCAACCTGCAACCGGCAAACGTCAGCCGGCAGCCAGTAAAGAGACAAGGGGAAAGGAAACTGTGCGTGTGCCACGACCTCTGCTCCATGTGGTTCCTCACTTAAACGGCACTTGAATGTACAATTTTATTTTCACCCCCACCCTCCCTCTCTGCGCTAACTTTGAGCTCTAATAAATTAAAGTAAAGTCGAGTCTCTTAATTGATGTTGGGGCTTATCGTCAGGCGTCTCAATGCCTCCGATAGAGGTGTTGATGATGTTCATCATGAGCAACAGTCAACACCACCTGATTTACGAGTTTCGTTCGCAAAGACTGCCGCCCGCAGTGGATGCCACTCGACTCATTTGCTGCACTCATCGAACCCATTCACAGCCAGACGAACGGCAGACTATCCGACGACCAGACAGACAGCCAGCTGGCCACTGGCAGCTCTACCAGCAATAATTGTTTTTTTATTGTTTAATCACCGACACCTGCTCTTTGATTTGGGCCGTTTTTCTTCATGCATTATAGAGCTGTAGTCCACCTGCAAACGGAAGGCCTTATTTACAATCTTTGATTCGGATTGAGATCCCAACATGATTAGACAGAAAACTTGTTTGGCCATTCCGCTTCCAATTTGCAAGATTACATCATTTTTGACTGGGGCGTGATCTTTTTCAAGGTCAACCCTATAATGTAGTATACATATGTATATATTCTTGATCGGATCGGCCTCAATAGACGAGTCGATATAACTATGTCCTCAGAGAATATAAGAGCTCGAGCTCCGAAAATGTTGTGTGCACACTTCTAAACCGCTAGCATCAGAGTGAATCAAGATTTTGTAATCATTTTGCCAAGCCATTAGCGCTCCCACAAATGGCGGAAAAACTTTTTTCCGCTCGCTTACTCACACACACTCATTCTCCTCCAGTGTGGGATGGAGACTTTTCTAAAATTCGAGTCAAATACATGGACGTTAGGTGGAAAAAGGTGATGTGTATATATGTATGTATGTTAGATCACTATTTGTGACGAACGGATGTTTTCCAAGAGTGTCAATTTGCCGTTGCACTGTTCCCAGCGCAACTGGGAGGCCAAACCAACGGAAATATATTTCTCACTCCCACTGCATGCTCTTCCCATAAGGCTATCTAGGTTTTTTCCCGTGTATGGCTTAAATTAGTGAAGTCACAGTCAAGGAAAAAATGTCATCTCAAATATCATCATTGAGTAGTGCTTGCCCATTCTCCCTCTTTCACACACGGAGGAGGAGGGAGTATAAATGTAGAGTCGCGGCCCTAGCTGCGACTCGCAACGTTCGCCCTTATTTAATCGTGGAGATCTGATAGGTCGGCAGTTGGATATATGTATATATATTTAATAAAATTTTTGTTTTTCGATTCGCGGTGGTCGTCAACGTTCCAAATTACGACTCCCTTAACTACGATTGGTATCAAATTTTGAACAAGAAAACATATGACGGGAAACTTGTAAGGTCAGAAAAATGTTCTGGTTCTTACTAAAGAAAAACATATTTATTTATTTATGTTGGCGAAATTATTGAACATTTTTTAAGGGAATTTGACAACATGCTTAAATAATAAAGATTAATTTGATAACAAAATCTTGCAGGAATACAATTTAGAATTTTCACCATTTCTCTTGTCTTGTATACAGATAATAGCCATAAGGAAATGTGAACACAGTTGTACAGTTGAGAAAATCGGATCCAAGTCCCAGTCCCAGTCCAGAGGAAACGATATACTTGATGTTTGATGAATGATAATCCATCTCCTTTATTCAGACTAGTATATAGTTTATTCAAAACAATTATATTGGAGTGACCAAGTAAATTAATGACAACTGATCCACTGATATTTTGGGCCCAGGCAAACACTAGAATATATCGCCTGCCAGCAGTGAGTGTTCATAGTCCGCATTTGCGCACATCGGATTTGTAGCCGCCCTTTGCCGATCTGGCTTATTACAAGCGCAAAGGAATAAAGGAGCCAATAGAATCTGAATCGCACAGAAAGCGCGGCAGAGAAGTCCGCAGGCCCGGACGCTTGTCAACTGGCGATGGGGACCAGAAGTCAAATCTTAGATCTGAACAAAGACATCGCCCGACTTCTGGTGGCAAGACAACTTTCCCGCCGTCAACAATGGGCAACAAACTGTTAGGTGGGCGTGGCCAGGTGTTCCCATGTGTTTGCGTGTGCCACAGTAGTCGAGTGTCTGAAATGAGGAGCTGCTAATGACAAGTGCAGGTAAGAGTGCCACCGGAGAAATCCATCCCGCGACAGCGGCCGAGCGAACTACTTTTGCCAAATGGTTTACCCATATACGAGTAAGTACTCGAATGGACGGACAGGTCATGGGATCTTTTGAAATTAAGCAGGTAAGAACGCTGTAGTCTATTTTTTTATTTATTTGATGTCAGAAATGGCTTGCAAAGCCTAGTCCGGTATGAGATCTTATATAGTGCTAGCTGCGGGGGCCATCGACTACAGAGTTAATTGGGTGTGTATAAGTTTTAAAGTTAAGATATGTACAGATATATATTATGTTATGCTATTATGCTATGATATGTACAGATATATATTATGTTTTAAATTTGTTTAAGTTTAGATTTCGTGATATACATTTGTTTCTTTTAAATATTCTATTATTAGTTTGATGTTTTCTTTGGATGGGTTAGTTAGATACTGGGTGATATTTGGATTTTTAAATATTTTTAGTTTAATTTGGGTAGTTGCAGGGCATAGGTTGAGGATGTGCTCCATGGTTGCTGGAGTATGTGACTGGCAGATCGGGCAGTTTCGTGACGCTGTGGGATCCAGGTAGTGTTTGTGTGTAAGTTTTGTGTGACCCAGTCGGAGTCTGGTGAATTTTATTTGGTCGAGTCGCTTTGTTTGTTGCTGTATTAAGTTTGAGTAATGGGATGTGTGTGTGTTGTTGGTGTTAATGTTTCGGTACCAACTGTTGCATTTCGAGACAAGGTTTTTTGTGTTTTGGGCTAGTTGTTCTTTTAAAAATCTGTTAATATCTGTAGTATTAAGGTATTAAGGCTGTAGTCTATACTCTGACTCTAAGGTGGAAGAAGATGACAATGTTTCCGAATTGATTATTGTTTAATTGAATTTTATCAGACGTATTTAAATAGTTAGCTGTGACAAATTCCAGTTCTATTATGTATTATGCAATTATGCATAATATGCAATTTGGGGTAGGATTCCTCCTGTCTGTTCCAATTATCAACACGTTTATAATCCATAAAATATTTATGACTTGTTGTGAGTAAACTTTAGAATATTTTGGAAGGTTCTGTTACTCGATTGTGCGGATTGTACGATTGTTGGGCTTGTGCGGATGCCCACTCTGCCGCAGTCGTTTTCTAAAGCCGGCTTCCGTGCTTCTTATGCAACGACTCCGAAAAACTCTGACCCAAGATTCAAGAAGATCAGTAATAACATCCGAGTGATCAGTCTGCGCTATACCTATATGTATATTATGACTTTTACCTTGCACTTTCTCGTATTGTGTCGTACATATTTGGTCTCAATGGGAGCAGAACTTGCGACCAAGCAATTGTATACCATTTGTGCAAATGTATATGTACAAATAATAATCAAAAGGATCTGGCTTAGAGTATACTGCACCATTGACACCCTTCTAAATTTGTGAAAGGAACTATTGACAGATCGTATAATTCGTACAAAATACCTTTTCGCTTGTGTTGAGGTTGTGTTTGTCGGGGCGGGGGTTAGGCTGTAAGCAGTTTGCAGCCCACACAAACATTGGCTAACGCACAACGGCTGGGTAGACCATGGGACATGAGACATGATCATTATGCAGATTTACGACTTCAACACTTGAAACTGATAGTGTTACCACTCCTCTCCGGCCGCTCTGTCCGCAACCCCTCTCGAACGATTTGTTGTTAACAAAGTTGTTTGTTTATGAGGCGCTCGGCTTGAATTATTGCTAGAAATTAACAACAATTTAGCGGTTCAGACTTGTCGCCAGCTCCAATAATCATTAGCAACGACACTTGCACTAGAAAAAAGTCGGATATGTGCGAGTATACCAAACAGATAGCACTCGTATATAATATGTATGTACATACATATGTACATATATCTATATTAGCCGACTAGCTAGCATATGTTTCCCATATCTATGTAGGCCTCTCCTCTCGGTTGGTCCAAGTGGGCGTCTCAAATTGACTTTAATTAATCATTTTGTCATAGTAGTCAGCTCTAATTAAATTCAATTTAAACTAGCCAAGTGTCTCTGGGTAACGGGCTACGATCGATCGATCGATCGGTCGGTCGGTCACTCGATCGGCCAGTCAATAAAGTTTTCTAGATGTATGAAAAATAATAATTACACTATTACGAAATGTGGCCTCACCTCGAACCGAGTGTAAAGTGCTCTAATTGTTTTTATATGATTGGTGCAGGTATTTCGTATTTTCTATATATTTAGAAAAATCTTTATTTGCCCTGCAGCGAGAAAACCCACAAATCATGGGAAGCAACTGTTTTGTTTTCGAGGAAATGAAAATGGTTGCTCTCCGGCAGGTGCAGACAGGAGGGAAAAGAAGGTCTAACAATGTCTTGGCCAACAAAGAGTTTGGGTCCTCCGTCCCGACGGGTGCACAGTGGGTCGCGGTTCATTGGCATTGCCAAAGATGCGTTTAAAAATGGTCCACTTGATGTAGCAAGGATTGGGATTTGTGAGGCATGGGCTACCTAGCTAAGATGTGATAGATCACATGCGGAATGCGGAAAAGCAAACATTCCTACCGCAAAATTATTGATAAATTACTCTCCCAAAGGAGATACATATGTATACCATAGGGTGTGATCGATTTCAAGCTTTAAGGCTGGGGCAACAAATTTCATTTAAACAGACTGAAAGACGGACAAGACATGGCCGTGCAACTTTTCCATAACCCGAAACAAGTAGCCTGGGCCCCACCATGCAGCCTGCAGTCACAGGTTGCGTGAGCTAGTTTTCCCCCAGTGTCCCCACTGTCCACATGCCTTATACATATGTATGTATGTATATGCATTGTACATATCTGTGCTCCCCATCTGTGTCGACTGCAATTAAGTGCTGGTATCGCGAAATGTGACCGGGCCAGAGCCAGGCCAAGAACCAACAGCTCTCCACTGGCCCTCCCCTCTGACCGCCGCCTCTGCCGGACAACCTCTGCCTTGTTTTTGTCGCTCGTCTGGCTTATTGCACTTTTGGCAGCTAATATTTATTAGCCACAATTATCGGCTGCCGTCGCTGGCTGTTCTAAGAGTACACGATCTTTTGGGCACGGCTTCCGGGCCATGGCAGGCAGTAGTACCCGCAACATGCAAATGACTCGCCCAGGCCTAGCTTGGCTGTCAGTAGAGGCGACTTGACTCGCACTGGAAACTGATTCGATAGGAAGAAGTGAAGACATGATTGCATTATGGCCATGGCCATAAAAATGCCAGCTCATCTTTCACCATTGAAATCATCAAATGAAAGACTCGGATCCGAACAATCCATCTTTCTCTGTTTTTGTATCGTGAAAAGCGGCGCGGAAATTATGACGCGCTTTTCTTTTTGGCATCGAATGAGCGATGAGCGAACCAAAGTGAATGTCTGCTGCCGTGCAAGCTGCTGCTGCAACAGTAGCAAACTTGAAGTCAGTTTGTGGCAGGTGGCCAGGCAGCAGCTTGGCTCCATCTTTTGGCCGGAAACATCTACAAATTTGAGCTAAATGGCGCCGTGGCACGCGCATCACCATCATCAACATCATCACCATCAACGTAATAACCGAGGTGGTGGCATTCAACTGATTCATTTTCATTTTCGGTGATTATGCTGATTGTTTTCTCTTTCTTGTTTGCTACTCCTTTCGTGATTCAATTTTCAACTATTTTGGACAAGCTGAAAAGAGCTCTCAGGTTCAGTTGCTTCGAAGAATGAAGTGAACATTTTTTAAATACATTAGAAAATTAGTAGGTACATACATACATATGTGCATATGTGCATATGTATGTATGTACCTATGTGCATATGTGCATATGTGCATATGTATGTATGTATATGTATATGATAGTGCAGTGTATAAACAATATCTGGTTAGACAAATGGCATTCAGTACATATTTATGTTTTGCAATAGCTGCCACCATTCCGTATTCTGATTCTGATTCCGATATCTATTCCGAATCCATATGTCAATGGCTTCTGTCGGTTCTCACAGTTGCCACACATTGTTTTTATTACAGTCGGCTGTCGACGGTAATTAACTGCGATTTAATTACCAGTCGAAAAGAGGCCGAGAAATAAGGCTGGGCTTGCTCAGCCGTTGCCCAGTGCAAATATTTATTTGTGTTATTTGCTTCTTTGAAATTAAATGCAAATGAAGAGAGCAAAGCATGTCTGAATGTCTGAAATTGTTGCACGGTTGCGCATGCGTGTGACTTGATTACAACAACAAAATGTTGACAAAGACTTTTAGTGGCAGGTAGCAAATAGCACCAGCAATAGAAATAGCAATAGAAATAGCAATAGAAATAGCAATAGCAACAACAACATCAAAAATATGAAAATTACAGCGCCGCAAGGCAGAAAAATAAAAGGAAAATACACTGAATGCTCACGCATACCAAACAAATTATAGAGGGTCCAAAAACCCGACCAGAGGCGAAGCTTGCAGTGCAGCAGGGGAGCAGGGAAGCAGGAGAGCAGGGGAGATGCAGAGACAACAGGTGCATTCCATCTTGCGACATTCCAACGGGGGGTACCCATATTATGAAATTACTTATTACTACCAGTATTTGAGTGTGCATAAATGGGCTTACGAGAATAGTCTGATGGGCCACTCGATTTCCCTACGAACCAAAAAGGAATCAGCCTTTTACTCAAGGTCTTTTCAGCACAGTACAGTGCAGTACAGTACAGTAGTATACAAAGGCAAAAACAAATAAGGGATCCATTCAATGGAAAAAGCTGCCGATATGTGCTCAATTGAAACCTACAACAAGCTGTTAGTCAGAAGAATTTAACTATAGTAGATGTGGATGCCACTCAAATATGGCCGACAACAACTACGATCAGCAAAGGCTTTCAGATCTGTGTGTTCCCAAAAAGGTGTGCAATCATAGATCTTGTTACCGAACCATGTGGGGGATGCTTAGAAGAAATTTGCAAGCTTTGAACCGAACCTTGCGGCACAAATCATGGAAAGGATGGGTAGGCTCATGTGTGGATAATTTTAGCAATAGAAAACCCAGGACCTGCAACAGAGAATCATTTGAACGGTGCAAAGGTTTTCTTTTTCGGTGTTATTTTGATATTTCATTCTCATTCCCATTTTCCAAGAGCATCTAAAAAACAAAAAAGCAAAAAAAAGACACCCAAAAATTAACTAAACATTTTCATTGTCAACGACAAAGCAGCTACTTATCGCATTTAATTGGGATTACGAGTATAATTTGTCTGTTTACAGCTGAGACAGCGGAGACCAAAGACGGCAATTAAGCCAACGATTAACAATAATTTCGAAGTGAAACACTTTAAAACGCCATAAAACAGACATGAGAGTATGAGACAAGTATGCGAAGTTGGAATCGCAGATACAGTGTAGTGGATATGAGAGGGGACGGGGGGAGAGGAGAGTAGGTAGTATATGGTAAGAGGGAGGGGAGCGATTTCGAGAACGCAGAGAATGTCCCACATTTGGTCATGGCACCACGAGCGTAGCTCGGCCCAAAAGTAGTCAAGAAGCGTGAGTCCAATTCGAGCAAAAAATGTGTACAACAGGATGCAATCAATGTCACAAATGGAATCGAATTGAGTTTTATGCCCCCCGCTAGAATCCACCGAATAATTGAAGGCAATCGATTGCACAGGAAGCGCATAAATTTATTCGGGCCGAATGAAATTGACATTTCCCAGAATCAAGAGCAGCCGGCACGGCAATTCACGGAACCGATAAAATCAGTCGACTTGTGCCCACTTATGACAGCATCATTATGGTGCGACAGTAGCCAGGCATCTTGGCAGCCGGGCGGGACGGGAAGACATAAAAACAGATGGCGATCTTATCGATTGACATGCGGACAAGTTGATCGACTGATGGGACCACCACACCACGGACTGGGACTGCAGCAGACTGCCTGTCCGGCTGCGTCCAATCTAACGTTATCGCTGGCGATCGCCACGATTTGGACATTTGACACCAGAGGTCCGACTTGTTTCTAATAAATCGAACATTGACAAACACTTAAATATGTAGATTGCATGAGGCTCAAGAAGTACATTTGTGTAATTTATTTTTCAAATATTACCCACTCAATCCTCCCTCTCAATCTATTTCCCCCTCTTTGCCACTTGTTGAATATTTGATCCCTTTTTGATTGAGCGATTTAATTTTGGGGCCTTAATTTCTCTTTTGCATCAAATCAGTTGGACAAATCCGCTGTACTCTATACTCTTATGGAAAAAACTGAGCGAAATAGTATTCATACTCGTATTTACAGAGTCGATTTAGGGTACAAAAAGCATTCCCTTCTTATTATTATTATTATTATTATTCTTATTAGTATTTGTAATAGGGTAAGATAGGGTAAGATGTAATATTCATCTAACGTATATTCTACCTTCTCCCTGATAGCTCCCATATAGATATCTTATTAATGTTGTGTGTCCATAAGAAAAAGTTCTGGTTTTGATTTACATAACTGTTGCAGAACTGCGAATCTGCCATTTTCATAGTATTGAAGAGTTTTATAAACATTTCAAAGGAGTTTTGACCTCCTTCAGTCCGTTTAATTCTTTGCTGACTAATTGGATATCGTTCAAATGCATGCTGGTCCCTGTCTGAGTCCGACTGTCGGAGTGTCTAAATGTCCGAGTGACTGCCTCTCCCGGAGATTTACATCAACAGATTGCCTGACAACGGAGACGGCCGTTCAACACTTACTTCGACTTCAATGGGAGCTGAGCTCCAGATTTGAATACGAATGCAAGTGCTCAACTCAGGTACATACAATATTTGTGTGCTTTTTGTAACCTTGAGTGCGTAGTCAAACCCGTTGTGGCCGTATGGGACGGGCATTATCCCTCCCTGGGTGAACATTTTCTGAGACTGGGCTGGGCAGGCTGGCGGAGCCATAATTAGGCTTAAATTCATGCCAGAGAAAAATCAAGCAGCGCCGACTCAAAAACGCAACTAACTCCACTGAACTCGAACCGAACCGAGCTGGAACCGAAAGCGAAAAGACCAATTGAATAAATTGAAATTTTCATATAAATTCTAGTAAAGGGAAGTAATTAATTTTGACGTTTGTATGTATGAATGCGTGTATGTATGTACATATGTATGTACATATGTATGTGAGGCCTGGGATAGCTGAGGCTGGATTTGTTTTTGCGCATACCATACTCGTACGAGTACAGCGAAAGACACATATCACAGCATATCATGTCATATCGAATGCCGTGGCGTTAACAACACAATTAATACTCGTTTTCGTGATAGTTTTTATTGGTTTAGCCGAGCTACGAGTACAGCCAATTCAATTGGCCTAATGACTGCAACGAATTTGACAGCAGCCTCCAGACCTCAGACTGGCCTGTAGCCGTTCTCGGATACACAAATAAAATACTATATAATACTAATACTAATAATAAAATACTAGCCATACAAATATTTGGAACGCTGTCTATGCAGCTAATCCATTGCCCGCTGGTCGGCAGCGGGCTGTTCGTTCCGAAAAGTATGTGAGAGGGTCGTCGCCGTAGCCGTCGTTGTTGTTGACAACGTGGATTGCATGCACAAAAACAAATACCCATACCATACCATACCACACCATATCATACCCCGATATTCAGATCTGCGCTTATATAGTCAAAGTCTACAAATCATTGAGTCACGCCAATGAAATTTACATAAATATGAGCAGACAAACAAAAGAAGGAAACAAATGTTTAAACAACCAAAAGGCATCTTGCTCGCTCGACCATCAACGAACAACAAGTTCTCTGGTCTCTGGCCATATCCATAGCCAGATCATAGCCAACTGGCAGTCGTCATCCCAGTCGGAAATTCCCTAGGGCCTAGGGTATTCAAACTGCAGTTCATCAGCTGGCAATAAGCATAAGGCCATAAAACTAACGGCTGACTTAATGGAGTCGTTTGAGCGACAAAATTGCTTAGTGCAGTCTGCAGACTGAACCCCTCCATGTCGGTTAATTTCCCTTTTCCCTTGGTTTGGCCACGCCCATGCCATATTTGCATCGAGCAGTGCACAAGAAACAAGAAACCAAAAGCGACCAAATGCAGATAAAAAAGAATGCTAAAGTTCGTTTCTTAAGTCTTTCGTTTGGCCGCGCTTAAATTGCGCAAAAAAAGGCAGCGGGAAAAATAAACTAAAATAAAATAAAACTCCTGAAATCCCCGAAATCATCAGACTCTTAATTTTATTCGCTAGTTCGTGCCACAGCATCAGCAACAGCAACAGCACCAGCACTGCCCCAGCATTTGAACGGCCAGCATCTGAACGGCCGCACGGCGAAGACAGCAAAAAGTTGCCAGGGCAAGTACATTATTTTGCCGAGCCTGGGGATAATTGTTCGTTCGGCTATCTCAAATATGTTTGTTAGCTTTTCGTTCCCTTACACCACCTCCAGCACCACCAGCACCACCAGCACCTCCGCAAGTGGTGCTCCAATTTAAAATAGCAAAAAAAAAAGAAACAAAACACCAATCCCAGTAACGAAACAAAATCAAAAGTAAGACAAAATATCCAGCTATCATTTTTTCAACGTAATTATTGTTTTTAGGCGATACTAGTACGGGTATATGGGGGAACAGTGGGCGTGGCTGATTCAGTCTTAGAATGCGGTAGAGAAAGGCCTGTCCAGACCCTGTCATCTCCATCTCCATGGCCATCCCCATCCCATGCCAAACCCCAGCCCCCCCAGCCACCAAAAATATCGAATGGAACTCAGTGTGGCAAGCAAATTAGTGCCAAGGTTGACCCGAGACAACAAATAGAGTCCAAAGCCATAATTAGATCAAAAGTCATAATTTTTCTCGGTTGCTTTTTTGCGTCTATCGTTGCTGCTCGTCGTAATTGTTGCAATTGTTGTAGCAACAAACAAGCAACACAACAAACCACAAAAGGTGCCCAAAATAAAAAAGCCGACTGAAAAATCCGAAACAAACTCTTTTACGTGTACGAGTATCTACCAACTATATGTATATGGGAGCACTTAGTTTTGTCAAGCGACTGCGGTGGCTGCTGGTCTGTGTCGTGTCCCTTCGTGGCAATAGACTTCAGGTACAATACGATTAGAGCATGTTTTGCAGGGCGATCGGTCAGACGGGAGCTCGCTCCCAATTTAAATTTCATTGCGTAATTTCCCACTGCCCCAACCGGATAAACTTTTGATTATAAGCCTTTTAAATTATAAAAAAATTAAACAATCTATCAATGAGCTATCTGCAAGAGCGGAATAAGAGGCATCGAAAAATAAGATAGATTGGGGAAGGTGTTGCCGGGGAGTAGTCGAAGCAGGCGGGGTCGATGTAGGTGGAAGTTCACGGTATTGCCGTGGGGTTAGCCATGGTTTACGGAGGCGTCAACTATCCACTCACAAAGTGATTGGATCCCGATCTATTTGGTTAGATAAAGCAAAGCAAAAACAGAAATACAAAAATAGAGAAAAACAGAAAAAAGCAAACAAGCAACATTGGATTGGAAAGTGAAAGACAAACAAAGTGGATTCGGTCGGTTCTGGGCTAGGTCTCTGGTCAAAAGGTTAGGATCGTGGAGGTGGGGCCGTCCCCTCTGTGTGGCAAGGGAAGATCTAGTACGAAACCATCCGCAACTGGTATGGACCTGTGCCCCATTTGAAATGGGTGCATCTGCAGACCTCAATCATTTTGAACCGATTATAATCGGTCCTTTTTACAGCGCTAAAGATTCCATGGACCATTAGCGAAAATAAAACCAAAAGTTCAAAAGTTTACTAATTTCCCCCATTTCGGTGCCACTTACACCAATTTGCACCAAGTTGACACCACCCAGATCCAATTCATTATGGAATGAAACGCATACAGAACGTATGGAACGGGTTGTTCCAGTACGCGTGACGCTCCCTTGTATGGCATTCCTGATGGAGATTCGTTACTGTCCTGTCCCTATGGCGGTGCCTATGATGGGCGAAAGAAACCACTGGCGACGACGATTAATTTCTGTTGCATACATTCGAAAGCTTTTCTAAAATATGATTGCTCTTGTAATGGACTCCTCCATTTACAGACTTAATGCATGTTTGTTTTTTTTTTTTTTTTAGAAAATGATTACTGGCAATTATATATTTGGGAAATATTTTTTAGTACCCTGGAGAAGAGTTTGCGACTGAATGCATGACCCAGCAACCACTGTCTGGAGGGATCTTTGTTAGTGGATCTTAGACACACTCTGTTGAAAACAAATAAAAAGAAACACTCTAACATGTGCTCTGAACCTGATAGCCTATCCCCATTTGGTAGAACCATCCAACAGCTTCAGCTGACGCCACATTGTCCCTGACCTGGCCTTGCCCCATCGATCAGTGAATTGTCATTCTTTTGCAAGGGACCGACAGAGCTCTTCTATCATTGCAATGCATTGTACGGTGACACCACCTAACCAACGAGAGATCCGACCCTCCGAGCCTCCCTCTGCACCATCAAACTGAGAACCGAGGATAGGATCGTGACGAACTGCGGGCAAATAGAGCATAGCCATGCCAAATGTTTGACCAACTGTGTCTGCGAAAATTTGAAAGTAATATTTTGGACTTGGATACTCTTGGATACTCGAGATGGACAGCCAAATGGATGGATGGGTTACACCACAGTACGACACAGTGAACCACTCCGCCCGTCCCGTCCCGTCCAATGCAAATGCAGTACGTACTCGACGGTATCGCCTTTTGGAGAGTTCTCGCATAGCTGACCCACGCGGTATCCATTCGATTTAACTCTGTATGTTTGGTTTTTGTATGTGGCGCGAGGTCTTGACATTGTACCTTGAGCATTGTCATGATTTTCTGTTGCAGTGGTTGTTGCTCCAATCCGCTGGGGAGCTGGAGATTGCTGTTGTCAGAGTTGCTGGTGCTGCTGCTGTTGCTGCGCTGCTGCTGTAACTGTCATCAGTAAATGTAAATGAAAAGCTGCAAAAGCAAATCAAAAGCAAAAGCAAATTGTTTCGCCGATTCAAAGGCACGGCCATCCAGCATCGGACGTCTCCACACCCAGTGGGCGTTCGACATACGAGAGACCCAGCCGATCCCATCGAATCCGATCTCATTGCTCTCGGCGTTGTCGGTGGCAGTTGATGTTGCTGTTGCTGTTGCTGTTACTGTTACTGTTGCTCCAGATTGTGTGACTCATGAGCAGGAGAAGGCGAAGGAGAACCATGTGTGCGGCTCCCCTTGTGGCTGATTGAAATTACTCGGAGCAGGGTTTATGTGGAAAACAAAAGCTGACTCGGTGCGGTGTAAAATGCCATTGCAAAACACTGGCAGAAACAGCAGCACCACACCAGCAGCTCCACTGACTGGAATTGATAAACCAAATAACTCGCTTGAGTGGTTGCTCGTGGTTGTCAGTGGATGGTTGCTGTTGCGCCATGGAAATTCTTGCCAAGGTTCATTTGGCTGAGCATGCCTTCTTGGTTTAATTAGACTTTTGCCCACTGCATTTTTTACTTTTCGAATTCTGTTTGGTTTTTTTCAGCGACTCGGAGTCTGCCAATCGGCAGCCCTTTGATGTTGTTGCTCAAACGGGTGCGAACCATAAATGATGACGCTTCGCCGCAAATGTGGGCGGATGGAAATTAGCATTGAAAATTGCCTTTGCTCTCCCAAATTGCGTTACTCACATCACGATTAAAATGTGTGAGGCTTTTCGGCTTCTGGAATCTGGCAGATCGGAAAATGCTCGGAAACCAATTTTCTTTGTTAACCCGTTTAGAATATCAAACAGAAGCTATTCTGACTGTGACCAGATATCTGCGATATATTTAGTGTGTTCTTGAGCACGATTAGGAGCAAAACAAACCCGAATAAATGCATCTTTGTACTGACCGCCATTGCTGCACGCTGTAAAGGAGCGCCAAGCGGTGGCCATTGGGAAAAAGTCTTTTGATTTCGCAGATAGTTGAGAAAATGCAGGAATCCGCTGATTGATATAAATATATTTCGTATTCGGATTTGAAAATAATCTTTCCCACCTTTAGAGATCGTAAAAAAGTCTATTTACTATCAAAGCTTGGTAGCAACGAGCATACATACAACATATGTATGTATCAGAATAATCAGATGAGTCGATATTGCTGTATCTGTCATGTCTCCGTCATTCCGACAGTGTAATGCCTTACTACACAGTACAGTCCATATTCTATTAGTTGGCGTTATACATATGTACATGTATGAATAACCCACAAAAAATTGCTTAATGGTGAAAAACAATCATTTGATTCTCTATTTAGAAAATTTAATTTAAAATATCACACTCCTGTCACAAGTTGTTCCAATAGAACTCGACTGATCGGTCGATCCACAGATCTACAGTTTTGCCCAAGATGTATAGCTCTCCCTTTTCTTTCTGTTTTTTGTTTGTTCATGTTTTTTTTGTCTTTCTTTTTTGTCATGCTCCAACTGTTGCTTCTGCATGCTTACCATCGGCGCAGATCAGCTCAAATCTGGTGTGGTACTTCGTCATGTTGCAGTGGCATTTCGGTGATGTGAGCACTCCACACTGGCTCTGGTGGCGGTGACGGTGACGGTGGCGGTGGCATGTGGCATGTGGGCGAAGCATAAACGAGTATGCGGCAGAGATAGACAACGGGCCATTGCAGTCGTCAATTGCCAGTTGCCAAAAGATAAACATGGCCAAGGTGTCCGAGGCTTGAGGCTCTCGGCATAATTATGTACATATATGTACACAAGAAGCTGTCGGCAGGCAGAGGCAGACCAAGCAAAAGGCAAAAGCAGCCGAGGGGCACAGCCGACCAGCGACAGGAACAGAAAGAGCATCAGCTTCAGTACGAGTACGAGTACAAGTACGAGTTCGAACATAAGCGTAAGCAATAGTGCAAGAAAACAGTTTGCAATAACTTTTCGCTTACAAATTTGCAAAACAATGCAGATGGACCTTTTTCCCCAGTGTTTGTGTGTGGCTGTGTGTGAGTCTGTGAGTGCGTCTGTGAGTGCGCCATTAACGGAGTGAGGGGCAATTATGGCTGCCCTGGGACTTGGTCGCGACTCGTGCCACGCGTCCGCATTTACAAGACTAGCAAATTGTGTATGTGCCCCATCCCCTTGCAACAGTCGGTAGTGAAGCAGTGATGCGGCCCGCAGCAGCGCTCATCAGCTCAGACGCCGAATCGGGCTTTTCCATGGGTAAATCGGAAATCGGCATAGCGAGGTTCTACTGTGGCTATACATAAATATATACATATGTACATTTATACAGATCCTATCTGGAACAACATGGAACAACACTATTTTGGGGAAGCCGCTGCAGCAGCACAGTTTCAAAAGTTTACAAACTTTTGCGGGGCTGACGATTTAGTTTCGGTTTTTTTTTCTGAGGTGGCAGCTTCACAGCGGACATGGCAAGAGACCTGCAAAAAAAGACCTGAGAGACAGAGAGAGAGCAATCGGGAGAGGCAGAGGGAGTGGGAGAGACGAAAAGGTAACGGGAAACTGTCCAAGTTATCCAGTTGTCCATGCACCTCACGCAGTGGCCGCAAACGAGAGCAAAAGTAGCCGCGGCTTCGGTTTTCTTTGCCGCTTAGCGCCCGTTGTCCACGATTGTCCCCATGCCCCATGCCCCACTCCACGTTGCCACACAAGCACTCAGGCACACAGCCACACTGCACTCCGTTCAGTCGTTCAGTCGTTCCCGTGTGTCCACGTACCAACATTGGCCTAATGTTGCACATTGTATGCCGAGCTGATCTTGTTTATTATGCAAGAAAGCTGCCAAAGTGAGCCAGCGACACACAGATATGTATACGAAATGTACGAAAGCCCAAGCCAAAGCCAAAGCCAACCCGAAACAGAAACAGCGAAAGGGGTAACACCAACAGCAACAGCAGCCACAGAAACAGAAACAGAAACTGCCGCAACAATCACAGAAAGTAAATTTACAAAAATTTCAATTGAACAGCATGCTGTATAATCTGGATGGAAGCCAAAAGAAATGGATACTCTCGAGATACATATGTACATAGCCGACTGTTGTATAAAATATCTTGTGACGAACACCATATACTCATACTCATATGTACATAAATATACATACATATGTACATTTAAGTTAAGAAAAGGCTCATTGGATGTTTTAAGATTTTAGGCATACAATCGGATGTACATATTTACAACTCGACTACTTATTGGCTGATCATCCACAAACGGATACATCCAAGAATCGTTCAACCGAAAAAAAATATCGCCAAAAACACTCGGACGGCGATATCAGGAGGGAAGCCAATATCTAACTTAAGCATGGAAGACAGTGTTTTTATGTACTTTATTTAAAAGCTAAAGCGCGGATACTGTGTTCAAATCGGAAAACAGGAAGTACTTACATGTGTATATTTATATAATGGCGAACAAAGATATGGGCTTACTTAGCATTTACAACTTTATAATGAGCCTGACTATTATAACTTGGCCATATGGTAACTTTTTTAGGACAAGGACTCACACTTATGAAGATCTAATTCTGGGTAAGTGATCAATATTCGATCTCAAAATGCCTCCCATGGTCGCCAAAACGATAAAAGAAACAACAAAACAGGGATTTCATTCTGCGTTTTCCCAACCAAGACCAATCGCGAGCTGAAATTGTGCGAATTTGAAATGGATTCACGAACGACTTCCATTCGGAGCATCGTGTAACGGTTGAAAACAGCTTCAAAATGAAAAAAATCCGAAACACACAGGACCTTTGCAACCTTGCGCTTCGGCGCCTTAGGTATGAAGTCTATGAGGGACAAATCCTTAATTTCTGCCTTCCAGACTTTAATAAAAAACCCTTAAGCATTCCACACATACATACATATATGTACATATGTATGTACATATTTGCCTATGTAATGTTGCATATTACATATTGTAGCGAAACTATTTGGTTAATATGTTTATTTTGTATAATTTAATTCAAGTTTTCGGAACTCAGTTCCAGAGTCAAAAAATCATTTTCGATTGGGTTGAATAGGAGCATGAACCGCTAATGCCCAAAGTGTTTGCCATCACTTTCACAAGTGCACATGGAACTCCGCCCATATTAAGTGGCTAATTTGTTTTTTTATGTCCGACTGCACCCTTTGCAATCGTCATCATCATCGTAATACATATAATATTCACTTATATGTACATACATACATTTTCATACATACATATGTACATACATATACACATGCATAGGCCTGGTTTTCACACCGATCAAATTCTTGGTAATCAAAAAGAAGAAGTCTGTTAAGAAGAACTGTTAGGCCCGTGCCAAATACCGGTATATCTGTTGCTTTGAAAAGAAAAGAAGAGCGACACTGACTCCAAAGTTCAAATCTTTCATAGGGCTTATACATACATACATAAGTACATGCATACACACATGTATGAATATGTACATACATATGTGCATACATATGCATATGAATGCCTTTATGTATATACTTATATATATATTTTTTTTTATTATCATTATCAGTCTGGATATTTTTGGCTGATACCCATATGTACATACATATGTTTATGTATGTACATATCAAGGAAACTTCTTTAACTGAATTCGTAGCTAACTTTGACACTATTTCTGTTGATTGTTGTCCCCACCAGAGAAAGATTGGGGCAGTAAACAGCAAAGAGCAAGTCCACATTTCCACAGTTCCAGAGAACCGATCGCCTGTTGTTAGGGAGCTCACTCAGTTTTGCGTTCAAGCATGAGTTTCTTCGGCTTCTCTGAAGAGAGCGGTGCCTTCGCCTCTCTCTCTCTCTTAAGCTATAAGATATACGAGAGCAGCCGAAGCGGATAATATTGCATGAGCAGTTGAACTATTGAAGGGCTAAGCTTGAAGGCCCTGTGTTGTTTGCATAAGCGTATGTACATATACATATGTATGTACATATTTGGTATATAATAGATTCAAGAACGAATGAAAGCTATTTTGATATTTTTTGAGGGATAAATATCAACCAGCTTGTAGTGCCAGCCGATCAAGTTGGAACGTATCGGAACGTGGAACAGCAGAGTAGTGGTGTCGGTCCCACGGGTTCGCGGGAGACGCCTGGGGAGTACTTGGCACAGACAGCAGTCGGTCGAGAAGTGGGTGGTGCAGCACGTAGGCCTAAATGTGAATGCAGCAGATCAGAGCGAAGAGGCACTGAGGGACAGGACTGAGGTGTGAAGCCACCTCCAAGCATCGACTGCCAACAGACGCTGTTATTTTCTAACATAGGAAACTGGGTCGGGTCAAAAGGTAAGTGATTTAAAAGCTGTTTAGTATTTAGTTCAGCCAGAATTCGAGCCGGGCCTGGGGTGGAAGTCGGAGTTGGAGTCAGACAGAGAAGACAGATACACAGTTCCCTACTTATGGTCATGGCTTGGACCCTTTTCTCTTTTATATCAAGCTCTACTATTTAACTATAAGTTGGGCAACTGACAGAGCCGTAATCACCACGAGAGATTGGCGAAAATGTGTTTGGCTTCAGTTTTGCATTCGTATGTATATTTTGAAACATTTCGATCGTACATTTTGATTTGTATTCCTTCCTTTTCCCAGTATTCTGGAATTGTTTAGAATGGTCTTGGGCTAGTATATTTTTTTAAAGTCTCTCTAGTATTTCAAGATAAGTCAGTACCATTTTTAAATCAGTCAAGATTGCCGCTGAGATGTTGAGATCCCCGCTGACAGTGGTCTGTCAGAAAAAGATTTCCTCAGTAGTATTTAAGCTTGCTTTGGACTTGAGGTGCTATTCCAACATTTTGTACCCTCTTCTATCCTTACACGCATGCCAAAAACCCTTCTGGTCCTACTAATTTTGAGCATCCCTGCTCCTAACAAATGTACGTATGTACATATATGGGATTCATATGATTTATGATTTAAAAATACATATGTATACATACATACATACATACTAAACGTAAACATGTGTGTCTAGTTTTCAAACATTCATTTATATTTATTTTTATTATTATTTTGTATTTTATTTTTTATTTATTATTATATTTATTTATATAACGGTCCTAAAATAAACGATTTTTATGCTTCCTTCTAAGCATTCGGTCAAACTTCTGTAGGTAATTATACCCGGTACTCGAAGAGTATAGGGGTATATCAAATTTGTGGTGATAACGGATGTGTGTAACGCCCAGAAGGAAGCGTTCCGACCCCATAAAGTATATATGTATATTCTTGATCAGCATCAATAGCCGAGTCGATATAGCCATGTCTGTCTGTCCGTCTTCATTAGCGCCTAGATCTCAGAGACTATGAAAGCTAGAGCAACCACATGTTGTATTTAGTCTCCTGTGCTATCACACTATTACAAGTGTATTTCAAAATTTCGCCCCGCCCCCTTGCGCCCACACAAAGAACGAAAGTCTGTGGCATACACAATTTTAAAGATACGATAAAACTAAAAACGCAGAATCATAGAGAATGGCTATTTCTATCAGAGTATTGAATCTGGATCAGATCGGATCAATAACATAGCCACAATGAAGAAAACCATTTCGAAAGTCATCGTTCCCTCTCGCTCTCTCTCACACGAAACCCCGTCTTCTTTGCGCGTTCGTCCAGATGAGCGCCTAGATCTCAAAAACTATAAGATCTAGAGAAACCAAACTTTCTATCCAAGCTCCTGTGATATCACTTCAACACAAGTGTATTTCAAAATTTTGACTCGCCCCTTTCCGCCCCTACAAAGAACGAAAATCTGTGGAATCCACAATTTTTAAGGTATGAGAAAACCAAAAACGCAGAATCATGGAAAATGACCGTATCTACCAGATTGCTGAATGTAGATCCGGTGGGATCATTATTATAGCCAGAAGGAACTAATGAAATTTTAGTCGCTATGCAACGCATGCAAAGCGCTTACTCATTCGCTCTCTCTCTCGCACACGCTTCCACGTCTCATTTATGTAGTTGTACATGACATGCAGAAATGTAGAAGCAGATGTAAAAATCATATGTAAACAAAAATTGAAACAAATATACATATAAAAATTTTAAAACTGGTTCGACTTAATAATATGAAATTTTCTTGTTTGCCCAAAATTTAATTCGTCCCTTTTGCGAACATATAATAAACAGCATAAATCGTAAGCTCATATATGTATGTATGTACTGACTGAGTACCGGGTATTAAGTATGTACGTTCCCCCTCGTTTTATTGAATAGTTTTCTAGATTATCATAAATATTTCTAATAAATACATGTGCATACATACATATGTATATGTATTATTCATAATACTTGAGATTTACATACATACATACTTATTTACATATTTATGTGGATATAATATTAACAGGATGACGCACTGCTTCAGAAAGTTCTCCCAAAGGACAGCCAGCAGAATGTTTTGTCTGTGTAGTTTACAGTTTTTATTTCAATTTCAGTCACAGCCTTGGCCTTGCCTCGATTCCGCAATCAGTTAACTAGCGAATCATCCTTTACTCGAACCGGACTTCCCTTCCTACAGAGTGGCAGTGAGAAGAGTGGCTACCCAAGCAGCTCTGGGCTTTCATGGACAAGGTCGTCTGCCAGTTCGGAATGAACATCGGATGACCGTCTAGATGGTTGCGGTTCAGTGGGATCGGAAGTGCTTTACTGTTTCGGCTTTAGGGTTTCAGGCTGGCCAGCCCAACCCAGCCCAGCACAGCCAGCGGGCCAACGTTGCCGAACTGCATGAAAGTGATCCTAGAGAAGATCTACTAGGTTGAATGTTAATATATATAGAACAATGGTTGAACCAGGTCATTCGCTGGCTAAGCGCTTATTAAATTTTGGGTTTACAAGTCTCGCTGTGGCTGGATTAGCTATTATTTATTAGAGATGTATTTCAGCACGGGCGTGCATATAATATGAATTATATGCAAAATAAAAATAAAAGATACAAATAAATCAGCTTACCTCAATCTCCAAATGCCCGCTCGGACGCGTAATTCCTCCGCTACTCCAACGCAGGTCTACAACAGAACAGGTTCAATATCGAATCTTTTTTGGGGTCCCAGTCTGCTGTGATTATTACTTTCAACTTTTGTATGTTGTGTACACTTGCAGGGGGCGAAAAATATTCTTTTGGATTCTTTGGACTGCACAATAAGCAAATGATCTAATTTGCATACAAGAAATGTGTTTCTCGTTCTTATATGTACATATGTATATGTATATGTACATATATGTACATACATATGTATGTATATTATTATTTGTATTATTATTATTTTTTTTTTCGTTGGCTGTTGTTGCTGGGTCTTATAATTCCCGTCTGGGCGCGGCAACAACAATACCAGGAGTAAGTATAAATTCAAATTCACCAGGAAAAACAAGGCCAATTCGCAAAAAACCGAAAAAATAAGTTGAAAAAAAAAATAGTTCTGAATGCAAAAACGTTGCGATTAACAACGATTCAATTCATTTAAAACCATTAACTGAGGAAGCAAAAATCTGTCGATGGCTCTGGTAAAAATAAAAAATCACTGATTATAGGAAAATTGCACTAAAAACTCCAGATACATCGCAAACGTATCCCACATACATACATACGAGTATATACATATGTACGAGTATATTTGACAGCTTCAATTTTTAAGACACTGCACTTCACACCCGTTCAGTCGGCTACACTTCTCTGTGTTAGCTCCTCAGTTAGCTGGGCTGCCGGCGTTCGTCAAGCGCGGACTTTAGCATGGGGCTTGGGAGGGAGGTCGTCAGCTCTGGCCGAAAGCTCAACACTGATTGGCGAGGCAAGCGCCAGCCACACGATAAAACCCAAGCGAAACAGTCGTTCCGAATGTCTGCTGGAACGACTGGGAGCGAGTGGAACAGGGCAAGATCGGGACTTGATGGAAACGAGACTGGCAGCGAGCGGGGGAAGGTGTGCCTAAAATATGCTAACAATAGGCAACAGGCCTCTGAAATACGTATTAGGCTCTGGATTAGCCAGACCGTGGGTGTTGGAAGCCAGTTTAAGAGTTGCGATTTTCGCGAATATCTGAATACGAGTGTTTGTGACGTCGATCAGGAGTGAAGGCTCTACGTAGTCAATTCACGAAATGTTTTACAAAAGATTTTTATATTTGATTTTGAAATTGTTCTTTAGAATATCTGAAAAAAGTTACGAAAGTAGAAATTCGCCAAAATTTAAATGGAAGTTAAAGGACCATTTTTGATTTTAGTTTCGCGTACATGTAAATTCAAGTTATATTTTCATTAATAAAATTTTAGTCACTTAGGTACACAAACACATGTATGTTATGGAAAACGTAACATTTTTCAAAATGTCTCAATTCTGCCCTTTGCGGCCTCCTTGGTCTCTCAAATCCGGAGACTTCCTTTCTGTTTCATAGTCTTTGTTTCATAATTTAGGCCCAATGATACATAAGTACAAGGACGGAAGTTGCAATGAGCAGAAAATAAGGCAGAAAAGAAAAACTGCACAAAAGGAAAATCGAACCAATAATCGAAATCATTAGACAAAGGAAATCTAAAGTAATGACTGTAATGACTCCAACTACAATAACGAGATATAGCACTGGTCCGATTGAATCTAATTGGTGAAGCGGGTGGCGAGGTGGTGCGGTAGTGTGGTAGTGCGGTGTGCTGAGGTCCGTTGGGTGCGGCGCCAACGCTAAACATAACGGCACAATTATAATCGACTTCAGATATGTATGAACGGTAACAGTTCGCATATGTATATTATAATTTAACAGTTTTTTCCTATCTTTTTTGCCACATTCTCCAAGGACAAACAACATTTTAGTGAGCGACGACGTCGCCGGAGGCGGCGGCGGCTAACAGCACCAGTAAGCCAAGATTGATCTACAAAACTTCAGCTTTGAGCCGAGTTTTTCGCGTTGCCAACTTTCCTTTTTCTATCTATGTATGTCTATAACTGTGTATGTGTGTTGTGTGTCTGTGTTTACAAAGTGTGCGGGCGCGCGTTAAAACAAAAACAGATACTGCAAAAATAAAGGAAACGAGGGGGAACGTTGTGAGCCGCGGAAAAGGCCGCGGCTCTACTTTACACCCGGTACTGAGTCAGAATATGTTGGCAAAGAGGATACATTTTTTCCAACAAAAAATGTAAAAAAAAAATGAGGTCGAACCATTCTGCAAATTTTTATATATTAAATGTTATCTGTTTCCATTTTGGCTTGTGAGTATAAGAGAGAGAGAGGGAATCAGTAAGCGCTGGGCAGGCGTTGCGTAGCGACTGAAATTTCATTGCTTCCTTCTGGCTAAAATAGTAGTTCAACCTGATCAAAATTCGGCAGTCTGGTAGATACGGCTATTTTCCATAATGGTGCGTTTTTGGTTTTCTTTTATCTTAAAAATTGTGGATTCCACAGGTTATCGTCCTTTGTGGTGGCGGAAAGGGGCGTGTCAAAATTTTGAAATACACTTGTATTGAAGTGATATCAAAGGAGGTTGGATAGAAAGTTTGGTTGGTCTAGCTTTTATATTCTCTGAGATCTAGGCGCTCATTTGGACGAACGCGTAAAGCAGACGGGGTTGCGTGTGGGGGAGAGCGAGAGGGAACGATGAATTTCGAAATGGTTTTCTTCATTGTGGCTATATTAATAATCCGATCTGATCCAGATTTAACACTCTGATAGAAATTATCATTCTCTATGATTCTGCGTTTTTACTTTTCTTGTGCTATCAAAATTGTGCATGCCACAGATTTTCGTCCTTTGTGTGGGCGGAAAGGGGCGGGGCCAAATTTTGAAATATACTCGTAGTAGTGTGATAACAAAGGAGACTGGATACAAAACTTGGTGGCTCCAGCTTTTATAGTCTCTGAGATATAGGCGCTAATGAAGACGGACAGACGGACGCCGGACGGACGGACGGACGGACGGACGGACGGACAGACAGACATGGCTATATCGACTCGGCTATTGATGCTGATCAAGAATATATATACTTTATGGAGTCGGAAACGCTTCCTTCTGGGCGTTACACACATCCGCTATCACCACACAACTAATATACCCTTATACTCTTCGAGTACCGGGTATAAAAAATCCGCCAAAGCCAAAGATCTACGACAAAAAGGTGTGGCAACCTCGCAACGTTCTGTTTCTCAGAGGGTGTGTGTGTGTGTGTTCGTGTTTGTATGCGTGTGTGTTTGTGTGTGTGTGTGTACGTAGAGGAGTTACAGTTACACTTGCATTTACAGTTTACAGTTACACTTGCATTCACAATTTCAAAAGCCTCCAGCTAAAATGGCATAAATAACAAAATTGTTTGGCTATTCAGCAGCAGCTTGAAAACAAAACTTCGAAAACAAAAGCAACAAAAATAAAAGCAAAATAGATAATGAAAATTTGTTTCCGATCAGCGAAGTTGTTATACCCTTGACGTCCAGTTAACATCGATAATTATCGATTATAATCTGTCAAGAAAAGAGCACGCCCTTTTTTAAGGTTTTATTTTGATAAATCAGCCCCGGATGGCACTTATTTTTAAAATTCTATACCCTGAAGAAGCATTTTGCTTAGTGCCAAGAAAGGTCCCATGACAATAACGTATGAGTTTTTTTCCTGAACATAAGCACATACATACATACATATGTATGCACCGCGATAAATTACCGTTTGTATGATCTGAATGAAGATCTGATCTGAAGAAGCACTGCATAGGTTTTTCCCACCATCCTAATCCCCCTCTAGCTATGCTTCCCATCTAAGCGGTTTTCGCACTTTTCTTTAGACATTCAATGCATAAGCTTGAAAGGGATTTACAAGCTATACATCATTAAATTGTTTCATGGGCATATTCCTTCTAACTTCTATGTAAATCCAATTCAGTTTCTGGCTTACCAGCTAATCCAACAATGAAGTCCGTTGATTATTATATGTAATACCAATTATAATACTTTTCCACTCTTCTTCTACTAATTGGAGCCAGTAGCTTTTTATAAAAAAATTTCCTTCATCTTCAAAAAGCTGACTGAAAAGCTGGATCCAGCAGCTGACTCTGATGAGCAGGATGATCGATGGAGAGGACGAACGTCACTCGGAGCAAATGTACATAAATGTAAATGACATTCTAAAGGGATTTCTTTACTATCCATCTTGAACAAAACGAAAATATAAAGTGATAGTAGAATGGGAGCTGAGGGTGGGTGTGGTCGGATCGGATCGGATTGAAATGTATCCCAGTTTATGCATACAATTTTTTATGTATATATTCAAGAAATGCCTATGAAAAGTGTACATTTTTTAAATCTATACCGGATAATGGGACCTTTAACCCATAGTGCAGTGTAATGGGAAATCATTTGTTGTGATTAAATTTTGGCGTTTGCCATGCTGCTTGGAAAAGTATTCAATGTTTTGGTGACACTTCTCTTTTTGGATGTAGATTTAGAATTGTAATCGAAATCAAATCGGGGCGTTCTTTTGGCGTTGTTTGACTTTGCGCAACACCAAAATTTATGGCTAGGCACTTACCCGGCAGCAAGGTCAGAACACTTCCAAGTGGCGGCTGGGGCTGTGACTGCGGCTATTGGTGTTGCTCCAGCTCGGAGCCAGGAGTGGAGCCAACAGGTCGAAGAAGCAGGAGCCTGCGGTCCATGATTCAGCGGCAAAGACAACGGCAACTGGGTTTTGACTTTGATTTGTTGCACCTTTGCGCAAATATAAATCAGCGACCAATTGCTCATTCCCAAGGCCGCCAAACCACAACAAAAGGAACAACTTTACACGACTGAAAATGGGACTGGCACTTGGTACTTCGACCTTATCCTAACCCACGCAGCCCCAACCATGTCAACCATGCCTTTTCAACCGAACAAACGCAACAAAAGTCAAGTCAAGTGAAATTTTAGCCAATACAAGGGACACAAATGAGAAAGCAAGCTAAAGAAAAAAACCGAATAGCAAATAAAATTATGTCAAAATTTGAATTATCAGCTGGGAAAAAGAGCAGACAAGACAATGGCTGTGCATAAATTAATTTTCCTATCAGCTTGCAGCTGCGGAAAAGTACACAGCATCAGCAGGGTTTTCACTTTCGTGTTTGCCATTTGGTGGCGGTAGTAAAGTAGGTGGTGTGGTGGCTCAGTTTCATGCTGCGAGAGGCGAAATGGTGCGGCCATGAAGATGAAGTGGCGAGAATTGTTTCTTTTCTGTCAAAGAGATAAGGCAGTTGACAGAAGCTGTGCACAACCGCAAAACAAATGATTTTCCTTTTTCTGCGGTTTTGCCCTTGGCGTGCGGTGAAAATGCTTTCTCGTCAGACGAGACCGCGCAGACGAATGGAGAAAATTGCAATTGAAAAAGATGCAACAGTGAAAAGCGGTTTTTATTTTCATAGTACATTTTCCCGCTCTTTTCCGAATGTGTGCCATGTGTCATGCGTACAATATTTTTACTAGATGGATTGCATTTTGAATTGCCGCCAAGCAAACTATCAATATAATAGGCTTTTTACACTTGGTGCGTTACCTATCGATATCGGAAAAGACGCAGAGAAGCAGAACTGCCGTTTACACTACAGCGTCTTTGCGTCTTGGAAGAGGAAGACAAATTTTGTAAACAAAGTAAATAATGTTCGAAAATCAACGAAATTTGTCGGAAATAGAGTTGATTCTTTTAACTGCGTTGGCGCAAAGTGAGGAGAATCTTTTGAAGTGCATGGAAGTGGCTGAGTTATCCTCAGAAAATTTGCAATTCGTCTTGCAACTGCAACGTCCTCCTTGCGTTTGGACTCTTGTAGGTAAAGAGCAGATAATGTTCTCTCTTTTCAATTAAATAATGTATTCTTCATTGCAATAGCCACGATATGGTTCATAGTGGGAGAAAGATGTTGTGGAGAACTCCGATGCCTTTTTTAAAGAAAATTTGTGCATGGTAAGGAGTACTTCAACATTCTCGTTGGACTGTTGCCCAATCTCAAAAAGAAAGACACTCCTTTTCGACTGACAATCCCTCTGGAGAAGAGAATAGCCATAGCCCTTTATTGCCTAGGATCGCCTGCGGAATATTGTACGGGAGTCTATTTGGTGTGTCAAGGGCTTTTGTCTGCCGCATATTACTGCAGTTTTGTCGCGAGGTAGTTGCTCAACTCGCTGACAGGTATCTGCCAGCAGACTTTCATACCCTGAGAAGATCACGGAAACAGTGAAAGGATTCAAAGACATGGGATTTGCAGCAAAAAATTTGAAATCAACTATATTGTTGAAATGCTTTTTTTAATAATAAAATTAGTTTAAACAATTTGTTCTAACAATTACATGAATCTATGCCCTTTTTTACTCAGTTAAAAATGTTACGCGGCAAAATTTAAATTTTAATCTGCTGTTTTTTGTAGTTATTAGTGGTGATAGTTCCGCTGATTAGGCAGAAAAGTACGAAAATTGCTGTTATGCGCACGGAAATACCACAGAAATACCAAAACGCACCTGCGTCGGAAAACGACGCAACTTTTTGCCATCACTAGGGCCCTATGCAAAGCCTATGTAAAAAAAACTGCGTTTCTGAGAAGACGCAAAGAATTAAGACGCAGCCTCAGTGTAAACGGCACCTAATACGTATTAAAAACTATCGAAATGATAGAAAGAAGCTGTTTCACTCGAATTTACTATTCGACACTAAAAACAAAATAAAATAAAAGCAACCTGGTTTATTTAATGTACCGTAGTTCTGAATTTCTTCTGTTTTATATCTTGCATGTCCTAACACAGTCGGAAAATCATTGCTTTACAGCTAATAAAAATTAGCTTTTACAATGAGCAATGAGGCGGCGCCGGTGTATTATAGTGCGGAGACAGTCCGACATCACCTCACCTGGCCGCTGGTGAACGATGCAGTCGAGTCAGCGTTGAAGGCAGTTGTGGCTTCGGAGAACCGTCCTCCTAGTGCACCTTACGTGAACCAGCCAAAGAGGAGCTTCACCGCGTGCAGAGATCCGGGCCAAGTCTTGCTCACAATGCCCGCCTTTGTGGGCAACTACACGCTGACCTCGGATGGCTGTTGTGGAGATGAGGCCAAAATTAAGCGCACGACATTGGCCTGCAAAGTGGTTTCCTCGTTCAGTTCCAATCCCCAACGTCAACCGCCGCTACCCAGCATAAGTGCGAACATCTTACTCTTCAGCATTCAGACGGGAGAGCTGACTACAATTATGGCTGGCACAGACATAACCACCTGGCGCACAGTGGCTGCCTCACTGGTAGCCACAAAGTTCCTCTATTTTCGTCGTTTTGGCTCCCGCGCCGAGCACGAGCGGGAGATAACGGTTGCTATAATTGGTTGCGGGGTACAGGGTACAATGCATGCATCGGCATTCTGTTCCATGTTCAAAGTGAAGCAATTGAATCTATTTAATCGCACCAATGCCAAGGCTTTGCAGCTGGCCGAGAAGATGAAGCAGGAGCTTGGATTCACCAGCCAGACCAAAATAAGTGCATGCAGTAGTCCCGAACAGGCTGCGAAAAACGCCGATGTCATTTGCATTGCGACCTACTCGCCGGAACCGCTGGTCTTTGCATCAGATCTGCGCAAAGAAGGATCTGTCCACATTAATGGTGGGTCCAACATTTCCTGCATTGAGTTCCATTTGTATACGTCTGTACATATGTGTGTATATCGCATTTGTTTTGCCTAATTTCCTTGCAGCTGTGGGCGCAGGCGAAGTCCATTACTCGGAGGTGGCGCCAAATATATACGAACGTGCCCAGGTCTATGTAGATTGCTTTGCCAATGCCAAAAGCGAGTTGATTGGACTTCCCGCACCCATTACCGCAGAGTTGGGATCAGTCATCATGAGTGAGAAATATCCCGAAGCGTCAGCCATCACCATCTTCCAGTCCATGGGTTCGTAAATTCTAGTCCGTAAAGTGTTTGCAGCTCGTACGGATAGGAGTACAACTCTGAAATCTATTTTCAGGAATGGCTTCAGAGGATGCTTGTGTGGCGCAGGCCTTACAGGACGCTCTTCTGTCCGGCGTGCAGCCCAAAAACCGGTGATAAATTGCTAGATATTTATGTAAATTTGTACATACATATGTGCCTATGTAGAAATGACGGAGCTGAGATGCTTTTGTTGAGGCATTTATGGCAGCTAATAAATATTTTATGTATATAAAAATCAATTGGAAACGTAACAATCTGTGTTTACAAACTACGCATTTATGCATTTAGCTTAGCATTAGCATTAAAGTTTACTTCCAAATCACAGTCACATTTGTGTCCTTCTCAATGTCCCGCTCAATGGTGCAGGGTGAAAGGCCCGTCTTGCAGCAGATCTCGTCGAAGCTAATGAGGCCCGTGTACATCTTCTGGCGTCCGGATGGCACCGATCCCGTGAACACTGGATACTTGTGGATGCATCGGATGAACTTGTGCTGCAGTCCAAAAATGACCATCTTACGCTCATCGATGTTGTGATGCTGGGGACACAAGCGCTGGCAAATGGCTCTCAGCGTCACGCCGTGCGTCATCGAAGCATAGAACTGGAAGATGCGCTGTACGCTGGGCAGCGTTTTGTCGGGCTTGAGGGCCACGTACTTGCGACAAGCGTTGCTCAGCGATGCAGTCTGGATGAGGTGCTTGAGGTTCTGGGTCATGTAAACGTTGCTGTATTTAAGGATGGGCAGCAGGTGCACCACACCGTAGTAGGCCAGATTCTGGATGCACGACTTGACTAAATCCGTCTCCACGTCCGCCTCGGCGGCGATTCGCGCCACATGATTGATTCCATTGATGTAGGGCAATATCTGGATAAGAGGGAGATGGAGGTATAAGTGAAAGAACTTTCAAAAGGTGTCAAAGTTATGTTTCATTGGCTTACCTGCTGCGTGGTCAGGTCCCAATTTTCTAGCGGAGTGTCACGCAGATTAGCAAGCAACAAAGGCACCATGTGATCCTTGACCGCAGGAGGATCCGGCTTGTGCATCACAATCTTTAGATAAATCGTATTGTCGCCCTCGACAATGGTGGCCACCTTGCGCTCGTTCAGGTCTCTGAGCACGGTCTCGAAGATGTTCTGCAACCTCCGCTTGTCGTCCTCGCGCGACAGAAAGCACGATTCCTCCTCCATCATGATAAGGTACTCCGATAGCTTCTTCACTACGGGCTCATATTGCACGGATCGGGCCCGCGAATCGCAGACGAAGCACAGGTTGAATAGAAAGGCATTGCGGGCGTACTTCTGTTGATCCTGTATGCCCACCGGATAGCCAACAATCTTCACGTCCATGGCATTCACAGTCAGGATGCAGCGCTGCAAGTGCTGCTTGGGTATAATGTACACGTTGATGGCATCGAAGACATCCTTGGAGATGTAGTTATCAGGCACCTGCGGAGCGAGAAAGGATATATACGAAAGCTGGTTGGTGGGAGGATTGAACGTACTCACTTGGCAGCTTATCTTGCAGCCAGCTGTGGCATGGAATTCGCTTAGAAATATGCACCGTATTTTTCCCTCTGTGCTACCGCCACTGTTCGTGCCAGCAGAGTCATTAGTGCGGGAGTGCATGCTTATCGCTGTTTTCCCGCTATCTACTCATTTTTGGGCAAACTATTTGCGATCCCATTTGACCGAGCCGAGAAACATTTATATCGTGCTATCTGGTAGCGTAGCCCTGCGTCAGAAGGAAGGCGTTAGTGCAAACAGCTGCTAACAATTCTCGATAATATAGTGCTGCAAAACGCGTGTTCCCAGGGCCAGTGCTGCAAAATAGTTCACTGTGACCACTGTACAGAATTCGCCTCAAATTGGGTATAGTTATTTAGCAAAATTAAGCAGAATGACAAACGAAAATGTTAGCGTGACTACAAATGTCACCGAACGCCTTAAGGTGGGCCTCCGCGAGGGCGTTACCTATCCCATCGTGATGAAGTACTGCGGCCACTGCACCATGCCCATCGAGGTAGGATAAATGACATTAGGCCGGCAATTTTATTCATATGCTTCGATACGATGATATTTACAGTATTGCGAATACTATCCGGAATATGAAAAGTGCAAGGAATGGTTGGAGCGTAATATGCCCGATGACTTTGAGCGCCTTAAGATCGAGGAAGAGCAGGCTGCTGCCGACGGCACTGACGATGACAAAAAGCGCCAGAAGCGCGGTGGCAAGGGACTGCTGCGTGTCAAGAAGAAGGAGGATGTCCCCAAGCGCATCTGTGTGTCCCGAGCTGCCCGCGGCAAAAAGAAGTCTGTGACTGTAGTCACCGGCCTGAGCACCTTTGGTTAGTCCCTTCACGATTCCCGCATTCAGTGCAATCACTCATTTTGTTTTCTTTTAAATTGTTTACAGATATTGATCTCAAAGTGGCTGCGAAATTCTTTGGCACCAAATTCGCTTGCGGCTCTTCGGTAACTGGCGACGATGAAATCGTCATCCAGGGCGATGTCAAGGACGAGCTCTTCGATGTCATACCCGATAAGTGGTCAGAAATCGATGAGGACGCCATCGAAGACCTGGGCGATCAGAAGCGTTAAGCGCCAAAACAGTTTCACTAACAAGCAGCACATATTTTTGTCTTCTTTTATACGCTACAATAAAATATTAGACGTTAAACCATTTATATACTATTTTTTCTGCTGTTCCTGCTGCTGCTCGGTTTGCCCCTCTATCTGCGCTGACGCCGCGTTCTTTTGTTCAGCCTTTTTTTCTTTTAAAGAAGACTGGGTTTGGCTTTGCTGCGGCAGCTGTGCCGCTGGTTCCACTCCGTAGAAGTGTTTGTATGTCAGTTGGATGATTTTCTCATTCTCCTCGTCCGTCAACGGAGCTTTGTTGTCGTCAATCAGCTGCCAAATGCAAACGAAATTTGAACGCTGCTGATGCATACATTAATCTTATTACCCGTATCTTACCAATTGCGTGTGCAGCGGACTGGTGGGCGGATCGTTCACCATTTGGAGTACTTCGTAGGGCTTCAGGCTATAGTTGGCCAGGTCTTTTATGTAGTTTGTGATGGACTCACGTGTCTGAGTCTTGCAAGGCGACTCCTCCAGATATTGCAGGGCCTGAAAGAGCAATGCCATGCGCTGTTGTACATTAAGACATTTATAGTGATTATTTATACCTCATAGGTTACTGTGGCCAAGTTGCGCATTCCAAACTTCTTTTTGGTGCTTTTGATTTTCTGGAGCACATGCATGACCTCCATGTTCGTAAGGTACGAATAGGTGGCATTGACACTGAAATATAAATATTTGAATGGATTATTTGCTCCTCTTATTTAATATAACTTTAACTCACGTTTCCATCGTGATTAAATTGTCGGCCTTCGATACAAAATGTAAACATGCCGTAAGCGAACTAGTTCCTATGGAACGATTGCACCGCTTGACTATGGAAAGGTAGAAACAACAAGCAAAAACAGACAAAAAACAATTGCAAGGCTCATACTCACCTCACCTCTGCTGTGACATGACATGAGGTGGCTTCATGAAGTTTTCATCCCTGTGTAGTTACCACGTAATAAGTAAGTGTCCTCATGGTATATTCGACAATTGGGTGGATTTTACCCTGCATGCGTTGAATTTTCTGTGCCGCTTTGCCTGTTGTCCATACCCTATTTTTCCTTAAGGGACCATTTTATAAACTACTCTTCTACGGAATGACATAAGGGAATTGATTAAATGTTTGTCCAACGAACGCAATAACTGATTTTATAAACTTTTTTTGTATACTTAGTAGGTATGCTGAAATAATCTCCACATTTTGAAGCTATATCAATGAAATTTTGTAGCTTCTAGTCTTTCTACTGATACCAAATATGTGTAACCGGATCGAGACCTAGGGGAATAACGGAAATCTAATTAAATGCTTGAATGAAAAAAACTGCCTTAATTTTTCTGCCTTAATAATCAATAATAATCAAAATAATCGCGAGGGATTTTTGTGCAAACTCAATGATGAAATTTCAGAAAATAAATGGCTTTTTTTCATGTAAGAAATACTATTTCGGTGCACTTCCTGACCTCTATCGGGGTTAGAATCGATCGATTGGCATCAAAATCTGAATTTTTTTTAGGCTTTTTACACTTGGTGCGTTACCTATCGATATCGGATAAGACGCAGAGAAGCAGGTTTGCCGTTTACACTACAGCGTAGTTGCGTCTTTGCGTCTTGGGAAGAGGAAGAAAAATTTGTAAACAAAAGAAATTATGTCTCAAAATCAACAAAATATGACAGAAAACGAGCTAATTCTTTTATCTGCGGTGGCGGAAAATGATGCGAATATGTTGAAGATCATGGAAGTGTCTGGGCTATCCTCAGAAAAGTTGCAGTTCCTCTTGCAACTGCAACGTCCTCCTCGCGTTTGGACCCTTGTTAGTAAAGTGCAAATAATCTTCTATTTTCTATTAAATAATATTTTTTATGTGTATGCAATAGCCACGATATGGTTCATTTTGGGAGGAAGATGTTGTGGAGAACTCCGATGCATTCTTTAAGGAAAATTTCCGCATGGAAAGGAGTACTTTTAACATTCTGGTTAACCTGTTGCCCAATTTAAAAAAAAAGACTCTCCATTTCGACAGACAATCCCTCTGGAGAAGAGAATAGCCATAGCTCTTTATTGTCTTGGATCGTCAGCCGAATATCGTACGGTAGGGAGTTTATTTGGTGAATAGAATGTATTGAATAAATTATTTATTTACAAATTTGTGTTTTATTTATTACCTGTGCTCTCAACTCCGTCTACTACCATTGCCTTGGACGTCTGAAATATCATGGAGATTCTTCCAAAGTGCTCCCATGTTGATGGAGCCCCGCCTGAAGGACCCACTATGGCTAGTTCACTCCTGAAAAATTAATTTAACAAGTAAATAGGAACTCTTGTATGGAAACTTACCTGTACTTTCTTGTCAAATTGTCCATTTTATTTTTCACCTCCACGGATGTTGCACCAAACTCTTTTAAGGCAATCGCTATTTCCTTATATATGTGGGAGTTCTTTCGAACGCCCCGAAAACCATCAATGTATTCCTCCCACTGGTCCCACTGATAGTTCCGCTGATTAGACAGAAAAGTACGAAAATTGCTGTTATGCGCACAGAAATACCAAAACGCAGTTGCGTCGGAAAACGACGCAACTTTTTGCCATCACTAGGGCCCTATGCTAAACCTATGTAAAAAAAACTGCGTTTCTGAGAAGACGCAAAGAATCAAGACGCAGCCTCAGTGTAAACGGCACCTAAATGACCGAAAAAAGGCATGTAAAAAAGTGGCTAACGTTTGTAGTTTATGTGTAGATCATCTGTACCAAGAATTTAGTTTAGCCAGGTAAAAAAAACGGTCAGACCTTTTTTTGACGATTGAGGTTTTTGTACGAAAACCTTGTGTTGACCTTCCTTGTTTAACCCTTATTTAGACCGAATCCAATAAACAGATTTTTTAAAATTAGCCAATCTTGTAGAAAATTTGTTTTATCTATCATTTAAAATTTTTTTTTAGGGTTCAGTAACCTATTCAGCTAGTAATATTAAACAGAATATCAAAATCGAGGAATATGATGTTCGTCGGTATTTTTATGGTATATTTTCAAAATGAGACCGTAATTTTTTTGTATATTTCTGATTGTCGGACGGTATATTGTATCGATAATTCCGCGGTCGTACTGCTGTCCGCCAGTTTTTCCGTTCTTTCAATTCTAAAATTTGTGCGTAATTAATTGACTAAACAAAAAAACAAATAAATATCTATCCCCTTTAGATTTCGTACGTAAGTGAAGCTTTTACAATGACAACAGACAAGACGCCCTCAACAATCGCTGGGTGGCAAAGGGCAAAGCACCGACTGCCGAAGCGGCGATTAAATGACTTGCACCAACTCCAGTGCAAGGCTTCCCTCGGATCGCACCGCCATTGGGGCCACAGCCGTGTGCGTCGTTTAATTGCCGTCGACAAGTATGTTGAGCAGCAGTCTCCTCCTAGGCATTTGTGGATGCTTCAGTCCAGCTGGTGCATCGTCCTGCTCGTGCTAGGGGTATTTATTTGTGGCATTAGCTCCTACTACGACGGAGAGAATGTGAGCAATTTTATGCTCAACTACAGCAAACAGTACCAGGCCATCATCCACAACAGGCAAAACTATTGTGACCATACTCTGTCGCTAAAAGAAATGTTTGGCCATATTCGCCGGCATGTGCTCAACCAAGGAACTGCTCTCGACCAGTTGGAAGAGGCTTTGAGGAATCCAGAGTTTCAGTCAATTTCCCTGCTGGGATCTTCGGGCGTGGGCAAGAGTCTGACGGCTCGTCTGCTCCGGGAGCTGTTCCCCTGGCCGGAAAATGTACACACTCTGACCAAGAAGGATATCTCGGAAGCGCGCAGAATGAATTCGGTGCTCACCAATTTGGCCCTCTGTGGTCGCAATCTCATTCTGGTCGACAACATGGACAGCAAGGATCAAGAGATTGTGCAGGTGGTCGACGGCATGGTCAGCAGCTTTGGCGACATCGCCAGAAACAACAATACTCACAAAACAAGCCTCAAACGCCTATCCATAGTCTACATCTTCAATATCAATCGGTTGCTTGACGAAACTTCTGTTGAGCAATTCGCCACCGTGATGCAGTTGCCCCACAATCAAATGATTAAATATGACACACTCGAGCCGCATCATTTGGAGAGTTGCATTCGACATGAGGCGGCCCTGGAGAATCTGCATCTGGATCAGGAGTATGTTGAGGCAATGATCAATGTCACAGATGTCAAGATGTCTGGATGCAAGACAGTCCGCGCAAAGGTTTTAATCTACGGACAACCAAAATCGAATTACCGAAAAGACTGACAAAAGAAGACTTTAAACCAAAAAAATGTTGGAAATCCTAAACATAGTAATATAACAGATTCCACCTAAGCATAAGTATATGTAGAAAACTCAAAAAATCGACAATGCCAACAACACCACTGATAAATTTAATTAAAAATATTTATATGTATTCATAAGAGTGCAGTCCTGAAACTGTTAATGCCTTAAAAGTTACCAATCTTGAAAATGATCCGGAACAAAATATTTTTACATCCACGCACAAAATGTGGATGAATATCATTTCCTGTAAAATGTTAAATAATAATGTTAATACATACATATGAGTATATTAGTATATTTGTGTAGATCTGTGAAACTGCCGGGAGTACGCGTTCCTGACCCCATAAATTAGATATATATGTCTGTCCGGCCGTTTTGTTAGATCTCACAGAACGCCCAGAAGGAAGCGTTTCCGACCCCATAAAGTACATATATTCTTGATCAGCATCAATAGCCGAGTCGATATAGCCATGTCTGTCTGTCCGTCCGTCTGTCCGTCCGCCCGTCCGTCTTACATACATAAAAGCTAGAGCAAACAAATATCGCTCACAAAATCATGTTTTGCTGCGTCAGTTAAATCGATTTGTAAGCACCGTGTACTTTTGCAAACGCAGTTTATTTGGTGAAGATATTTTATTTCGTTCAGAATTTATTAATTTAGCAAGCTGAAATGGCCGATGTCCCACTGTGCGGCAGTTGCGCCCTTCTGTGCGTACTGCACTTCTAGTACGAGGCGCTCATTTTATACCCGGTACTCGAAGAGTATAGGGGTGTATTAGATTTGTGGTGATAACGGATGTGTGTAACGCCCAGAAGGAAGCGTTTCCGACCCCATAAAGTACATATAATATATTCTTGATCAGCATCAATAGCCGAGTCGATATAGCCATGTCTGTCTGTCCGTTCGTCTGTCCGTCCGTCCGTCCGCCCGTCCGTCCGTCCGTCTTCATTAGTGCCTAGATCTCAGAGACTATAAAAGCTGGAGCCACCAAGTTTTGTATCCAGTCTCCTTTGTTATCACACTACTACGAGTATATTTCAAAATTTTTCCCCACCCCTTCCCGCCCACACAAAGGACGCAAATCTGTGGCATGCACAATTTTGATAGCACAAGAAAAGTAAAAACGCAGAATCATAGAGAATGATCATTTTTATCAGAGTGTTAAATCTGGATCAGATCGGATTATTAATATAGCCACAATGAAGAGAACCATTTCGAAAGTCATTGTTCCCTCTCGCTCTCTCTCACACGCGACCCTGTCTGCTTTGCCTGTTCGTCCAAATGAGCGCCTAGATCTCCGAGACTATAAGAGCTAGAGCAACCAAACTGCCAAGCGCCTATTCATTCCCTCTCTCTGTCTCTCGCACACACTTCCACGTCTCGTATGAGTAGTTCTACATGTACATGTAGAAATGTAGAAGCTGATGTAAAAATTATATGTAAACAAAAATGGAAACAGATAGCTTTTAATATATAAAAACCTTGCATAGGATTCGACCTAAATTTTTGTAAATGTTCCATTTTGTCCAAAATTTAATTCGTCCCTTTTGCGAACATATAATAAATTACATAAATCGTAAGATCAAATATATTCTGACTGAGTACCGGGTATAAAGTAGAGCCGCGGCCTTTGCCGCGGCTCACAACGTTCCCCCTCGTTTGTACTTATGGCTGAGAAGGAGCGATTAGTAGAAGATTAATGGACTCCGTCTGTTGACGAGCAGGAGAAGATCGCGGGGAACGCGAAATTCGACGGGGTTGGTCTGAACGTGAAGGTCAATGAGAAGATTTGGCCCAATGTGCTCATTCAAGGCGTTCACAGGCAGATCACCACTGAAAAGTTCATGGGTGAACGTAAGGGTGAATCGAAGACCAAGATATTCTCTAAGGCCGTTGTCGCGTTCTAAAACCCTTACATTTTGAAGATACGAGAAAACTGAAAACGCAGAATCATAGGGGATGACCATAGCCACAATGAAGAAAACCATTTCAAAAGTCATCGTTCCCTCTCGCTCTCTCTTGCACGCAACCCTGTGTTATGCTAGTTCGTCCAGATGAGCGCCTAGATCTCAGAGACTATAAGAGCTAGAGCAAACAAATTTTCTATCCAATCTTCTGTCATATCGTTTTGATACAAGTGTATTTCAAAATTTTGCCACGACCCCTTCCGCCCCCCAAAAAACGAAAATCTGTGGAACCCACAAATTTTAAGATAAGAGAAAATCAAAAACTCTGAGTCACGGAAAAAAACACATCTACCAGATTGCCGAATCTGGATCAGGTCGGATCATTATTATAGCCAGAAGGAACTAATGAAATTTCAGTCGCTTACTCATTCGCTCTCTCTCTCGCACACACTTCCACGTCTCGTATATGTAGTTATACGTGTACATGTAGAAATGTCGAAGCAAATGTAAAAATCGTATGCAAACAAAAATGGGAGCAGATAACATCTAATATATACAAATCTCCCATAGGATTCGACTTAATTTTTTTAATTTTTCTTTTTTGTCCAAAATTTAATTCGTCCCTTTTGCGAACATATAATAAATTACATAAATCGTAAGATCAAATATATTCTGACTGAGTACCGGGTATAAAGTAGAGCCGCGGCCTTTGCCGCGGCTCACAACGTTCCCCCTCGTTTGTACTTATGGCTGAGAAGGAGCGATTAGTAGAAGATTAATGGACTCCGTCTGTTGACGAGCAGGAGAAGATCGCGGGGAACGCGAAATTCGACGGGGTTGGTCTGAACGTGAAGGTCAATGAGAAGATTTGGCCCAATGTGCTCATTCAAGGCGTTCACAGGCAGATCACCACTGAAAAGTTCATGGGTGAACGTAAGGGTGAATCGAAGACCAAGATATTCTCTAAGGCCGTTGTCGCGTTCTAAAACCCTTACATTTTGAAGATACGAGAAAACTGAAAACGCAGAATCATAGGGGATGACCATAGCCACAATGAAGAAAACCATTTCAAAAGTCATCGTTCCCTCTCGCTCTCTCTTGCACGCAACCCTGTGTTATGCTAGTTCGTCCAGATGAGCGCCTAGATCTCAGAGACTATAAGAGCTAGAGCAAACAAATTTTCTATCCAATCTTCTGTCATATCGTTTTGATACAAGTGTATTTCAAAATTTTGCCACGACCCCTTCCGCCCCCCAAAAAACGAAAATCTGTGGAACCCACAAATTTTAAGATAAGAGAAAATCAAAAACTCTGAGTCACGGAAAAAAACACATCTACCAGATTGCCGAATCTGGATCAGGTCGGATCATTATTATAGCCAGAAGGAACTAATGAAATTTCAGTCGCTTACTCATTCGCTCTCTCTCTCGCACACACTTCCACGTCTCGTATATGTAGTTATACGTGTACATGTAGAAATGTCGAAGCAAATGTAAAAATCGTATGCAAACAAAAATGGGAGCAGATAACATCTAATATATACAAATCTCCCATAGGATTCGACTTAATTTTTTTAATTTTTCTTTTTTGGCCAAAATTAAATTTGTCCCTTTTTTGAACATATAATAAATTGCATAAATTGTAAGCTCATATATGTATGTATATACTGACTGAGTACAGGGTATAAAGTAGATCCTTTGCCGCGGCTCACAACGTTCCCCCTCATTTTTGTGTACACGTTGAAATACAAAAATGTTCGTTACATTTCTGAGTGCGAATTCCATTATTTGTATTTCTGCGTGCACATCCATAAGGCAGCTTTGGGCACTTCTGATGTAGAACTATAGAAAAATAATTTTATTATAGAGTGAATGTTTATGTGAACGCATACGAAGTTGCACTATTAGATAAGGACGAAGCTGCTGAATCTTCTCACCGTGGGTGAGAGTTTATATCAATTTCAGGGCTGTCTTATCCGGTGGATGTGTTTGGACAAGATTCCTGGTTTGATTTCAGAAATTTCCGAAGTGTCCTTGAAGAATATGGCACCAAGAAGCCGAGTGGACTGGCTTCCCAGGGCCGTGCAGTGACAGAAGAAGTTCCTCTTCCTCGACCTGACAACTTCTTCTGAAGAGAGTGTGAGGGATTGACAGCCTGGAGGCGTGTCTGCCAGTCTTCCAGTGTCCCGTGATGGCTTGAGTATCTCCGGAAGAATGTGATCTGAATACCGAGTCCAGTTTGTCCGCCTGAGGTTTTGAATTGAACTGAACTCGGCAGGGATAAATAGTTTCTTCACGAACCCTCCAGGTTACTATGTTCCTCTGTATCTTGTAAGAGGAAAGTGTGAGGTCGAAGACCTCCTTACGATCCTTGATAATATAGGTGGCATCATTTCCGTGGTGTGATCATTTCATTAATATGACCATCTGAGTCAGTAGGTCTAACCTCGGTCAATAGTGTTAGAGCTTACCCACATAAAAAGCCTTATATCCTATAGTCTTGACTCCGGACCCCTGTTTCTGAGAACACTGGGCCCCTGAATGAGGACTTTGTCGGCTGGTGGAACAGGAAAGCAGCGCATAGGCAGTGTGCTGTGTTTGTTTTTTCATTGTTATTCCAGGATCGCTCTGCGGAGAATCCTCGATATCCTCCCAACATCGATGAGCCTTAGACCTCTGGCTTCTATTCACTGCTCGTTTAAGACGAGAATTATCTGGCGCCTCTATCCATTTATCTCCTCCACCTTAGCAACCTTATAATCGTCTGTGGGGGTGTCAGACCTGCGGACCAAGTTTTGGCCCCCAGTTTGCTGGGAATATCCAGCTCGTCCAGCTTTTGAAGGAGGCGATGCTGAAGCTCGTTTTCCATGTGCTACTTTTCATAAGAAATCTGTCCGTCATTAGAGCCCGTGTCTAGGACGCCCACCTCATCAAATTATCGGTAGGTGAGCTGCGATTTCTTCCGCTTGGCTTACTGGACTTACGGGGTGGTGTTTTCCGCCGAGTGTTGACGCTTGCTTAGGGCCTTGGCTGCGCCCTTATCAGACGCCCTTGGCTAGACGATAGGATCGCTGGACCTCGTCTGGTACTTCGAGACAGCACAGCCGCTAGTTGGGGCTGTCAAGGGTGCCCCAGTCCCAGTTCACAAGTTCACCCCTTGTGCCGTTCGACTTGGATTGACCCGATTAGCTTTTCGGGCTCCTCCTCGTAGCGGTTGGTGCCTGAAACCACCGTCTTCAACTGAGTCACCTTCTCCGTCTTCTCAGGACCTGGCGTCTCCTTCTCAGGCGTTGGTGTAGAGCGATACTTTAGAATGCGTACCGAGCTCTATTGAGTTTTTGGCAAGGAGCAGGAATTGGTCACCCCAGTCATAGCCCGCCTGCCCCGGCAAGTCTGATTTAGACTGGCGGTCGGCAGGTGTCCAGAGTTCGCATTAGCGACCGAGCACAACCTCGGCCATGCATCTCTAGACAGTGTCCCCATGGATTTGCTTAATTTCACTGAGAGTTTTCTTCTCTCCACTCGACCACCATTAGCCAACATCCATGGCAGAGACATAAGCGTACCAGCCACCCTCACACCTTCCCACTGCCATCGGTGAGTACAGATACAGCGGGTGACGGCTCTTTCATGTATGATTTTAGAAGAGCTTCCTTTTGTAGGAATCCGACTTGTTTTCCGGTTCTACCAGGATAATGACCCGAAACATTCGTCCGGAATAGTGCAGTCCTGGCTTATCTGGAACAGCCCCCACTTGATGATTCCCCCAGCCCAGTCTCCAGACTTAAATGTTATTCAAAATTTGTGGGCTGCGCTGGAGAAAAACACCCAGAAACACAGGATTTCTAGCAAAAACGACCTTAAAAAAGCTCTGCTGGAGGAATGGAGCAAAATAAGCCCGGAAAGCACTCGGAAGCTGGTCTCTTCCATGAATAGTAGGTTAAAAGCCGTAATAAAGGTTAGGGGATTACATACTAAGTATTAAAATACCTGTTTAACCTTCTATTCGACTAATATTTAATTTTTTTGTGGATGGATCATTCTAGCTTTGACCTGTATTTGAGATATATTTTAAGTTTTTATTTTATTTTTAAAACTGAGCAATATTTAATCAGCAAATAAAGTTATTTTTTTAAATGTGATAAAACATACAACAAATTGGCGTTTAAACATTTTTTGTTTTTCCTCTAGTTTAAAATCTGTACCACCTTAAACTTTTTATTTGACACTGCATAGTTTCAGCTTTGAGCCACTGTACCTTATTATATGGTCGCAGGGATGTCCAAAGATCACCGAACAATGATAATAAGCAGAGCACCCCTTCAGTGAATCTGCTGATATTATAGCTGTTGGCGTTTATGGCCAAGCGTATGCTGTTATCCTATTGTGAAGAAGCTCCCCCTGTCATCGGGCGTCGTGTGTCGGCCCGATTTAATGTTTAAAGTCACCATGGCCTACAAAAAAAAGCACTTTCAACAAAGCAGTGATAAACATCCAGTCAGTCAGTCAGTTGTCCAGGGTCAAGTGCGTAGTCATTGCCGCTGTCCCACAGGCGCACACACACGACTTACGCGTGATATACGCGTAGTTTTTGCATTGAGCGGGTCTCAGCTCAGCCTGCTTCCGGTCGAGTGGCGGGTGCCTCCGGTGACCTCACTAACGTCTACGTAGCGTGAATGTTGATGCATCTTTTGCTTACACCCTGTTCTCGTAGAGCACAGGCTTACGCCCAGGTTGAATTCTAATAGGTGGAGGCTCTAAAATAAATCTAAAAGCTCCCTCCATTTATCAAAATCCATAAAATGTTTTGGTATCCACCATTTAATGATTGAACAAAATTGATATCTGTATCTAAGATCATCTACATAAAAAAATATGAGACAATTAAAAAATGTACAAGTTAATTTGGCAATTAGTTAACAATACGAATGATGAAAGGTAATTGCTCTTCAATTACCCCACGGATATATAATGAGTGGCAGCCGTAGCAAGTCTGCGAGAATGTGCTACGAAATAGAGCAAATGCCTCAGTCAAAGAGGTACATTTTGCTGTTGGTGATCCTGCGTATTGCAGTTTGCATAGTGAGTTCTAACATTTTCTGTCTTTCTTTCTATCCGATAATCGTTGGTATCAGTGCAAACCAATATCGGTCTCTGAAGCATGAAAATGCCTTAGCCAGTATCGGATCACTGTATTATGCAGCATAAGATAAACGGAACTAATTCCGTTTAAGTTGCCGAATTTGAGTCATTTTAGAGTTCTTTATTAAATGCATATGTAGCTGAAAGGCTATCTAGCGTTTCGGCTGTGGAATCGTACCATTCCTTAGTGTCATCGTTAAGTGTAATCATACTACGATTGGGATATTAATTGTTACCCTTCTAGTCAGTCAACTATGAGATCATTGGTGATGAAAAAACAATGGCCATGGAATGTGATGGAATTGACAATGAGGGTGATATTCCAGTCAGGCAGATTCTGGATATAAGCGACGTGCACTTTGTGATTGCCGATGATCTGGAGACCTTGTACTACAGTGGCGATATCAAGGTGCTGATGGACATACCCCATACCCCAATCACCCTTCAGTTGGATGTTTTTCGCTGGGTGCGCAGCCAGTGGCTACCCACACCTTTATCGATAAAGAGGGACAATTTCTGTCAGGCGCTCCTGGATCCGTGGGAGTTGTGGCATCCTGTGGTCAAGGAAATCCCTAAGAGTCAACTGAAGTGTCCTCCCAATAAGTCAGTAAGCGACAGAAATCCTTGAGAGCCTGTGAAAGATAATGATGTTATCTAACCTGTGGTTATCATTCCTATTGGCAGCACGTCTACTCACTCAAAAATATCAGCAATCATTTGTTCGTGAACAATATGCCGTCTGCGGACATTGTCGGCGATCTCAAGGCGGTGGTCCACTTGAGCACGGATCAGCACAAGACTTGTATGGTGGTCTTTGTCAAGGTGTATGCGCATTGATAACATAATCATGACATGATATCTGGCTGCTTCTTTTATGGCTTGATCTGCCAGTTGCTCGACTCTGTTTGCTCAGCTTCAATAGCGCGTTCTCCGTTTATGATTCTAACTAAATGATTTGCAAATAAAACAAAATATTTCATATTCATGCACTCAAAAAAATGCCAGAAATGATTACCTTTTATTATTATTTTTTTCCCTTTTGGTTTTGCTATATTTCCCACTTGTTAGTGATAAGCCAGAACTGAAATGGGAACTTAGCCCAGTAATCCCCTTGTGATATTTGCCAGAAGCTCAAATGCGGCGCCATGCGCAGCCACATGGACTGAACTCATTCTTAACAGCGCGTGATGGGGTGTCCGTATCCAGTGCCGACTGTTGACTGCTCCGTGTTTCCCCGGCTGCACCCTGAACTGCGGCAATTTACGATGTACGATGTGTGTAGATTCGGGTTCACATTCCCTGCTTCTTTCACACGAATTATCTATTTACTTTGGTTTTTCTTTGCACGTGGTCTGCCAAGGAGTGCCTTTTGTCATGTGGAGCAGGGATCGATAACGGTATACTTAGCTGTCAAGAATGCTCTGGAGCATGTATTTGGTTGGGATGATCCCAGGAGCCTAAGTGCCTGTTTCAGAATATGTGTTGTACTTAATACCGATCACAGCATAGGATGATAACCTGGACGAGGACGTGTATGAGAGAGAGATAAAGAGAACAGTCTCTGAGAACTAGGCGTCTATGTGCACCGATTGTCAATTTTCCGAAATCAATGTGGGTTTTTCACTCCGCAGCTCACTCCTCCACTTCTGTTTTCCGCTTGCTGGAGATGTTTTATGGGTTCTACTAAATTCATTCCTCTGTGCTACCTGTTTATTTGCTCGGGATTGTGTCATGGTAAACAAACGATTAGCTGACGAAAGATCAGTCATAAAAAACAAAACATTTCAAATATTAACAGCACTCAAGTCAACCCGCACTAGCCTTGTCATGTAACAGATATGTACATTAAAATTAATTTATTTATTTGACTTAATATGACTTTGAGTATTATATAAGAAGAAGAGTTTTATATTATAAGAAGGCCCTTCTTAAGAATTATTCAAGGCCCGGACACAGAATATCAATAAGCGAGTCCGAGCGAATTTTATGTGCGTTGGTAAAGAGAAACATGTTGGCACCGCTAACAGTTATAGGATATTGATAATACATATTTGATGATTCCAGTAACAAATATTAAATGTGGTCGAATATATCAACAAATATTTGACTAGGGATGCCATACGTTAAGTCAATTCTTTAGATCAGCAATCGAATATATTAAGCCACTCAGTCTACGAGTATATCAAACTCCCGAATCCCACTGTTCAAATGCAAATTCAGATAGAGAGGCAAATCTGAATCGATATAAAATGCATCAATAACAATATGTATAATAATGGTCACAGCTCATGACAGCCGATCGAATGTGCTTACATAAGTATGTAAATCCCATATATACATATGTACATATGCCCACACTCGTACATACAGATTTATACATACATACATATGTATATGTACATATATTAGCTTTCAGGCAGAAAGCGCTTTAAACTGGTAGTGACTTGTAATTGTCGGATCTGAGGCTGAAACTGTAGTAGACCCCAGTTGCGATTACGACGAGGGTACAACACGAGCTGTAGTAGGCAGGATCGCATTGTTCGATGTCGTAACGGGGGAAGAAAGGGCTTGGCATGGGCTCCATTGTTTGTTAAAACTACTCGAGAGGAGTAGCCAAGCACGCAAATAAGTGAATAACTAGGAGAACACACAATACCTATAGAATAATATGTATACTCGTACGAAACGGTAGCCAGGCCAGTGTTCTGTATGCACATCGTTCATATACTATGTATGTTTGAATACTTGAACTACGTTATAATCGTACTGACACGCATACATACATACATGTATACACATGTACATATGTATATCGCTCTGGCCCTGCCAAGCAAATTGCATGAAATAGGCTTCTTTGTTTATTGCATTTTTATAACAGCAAATAAATACTAAATATGAGAACACTGTTACGAAATTTAAATAAATATAATGACAGTTACGCGCTTAGGGAGCATTAAATGTCGCGCACGAATACTCCGCTATAGATACAGATATTGCTTTTAAAGTTGCAAGTCTGGATCCATTCGTAGTAGCCCCATATTCCCCGCCTGGAAAAAGAATTTCCCTTAGAAATCGAACGCTTAATTTAATTTCACTCTTCGAGTATCGGGGCTTCCAGCCTCAAAAAGTGTATACATATATTCTAGTAGCCTACTTGATATAGCCAGGTCCATCTGTGTGCCCTCTGGCGGAGGGGGGCCTTACTGGTTGAGTATGAATAGAAATGTAGAGTCGCGACACTTGTTGAGACTTACAGCGTTCCCCCTCGTTTTCAATGAAAATAGTTATAGTTATTTAGAAATTTACAAAGAAACCAATTTTAATATTTTCAATTTTTAAATAGCTTGATGATGTTTCTTCTAGTTTTGAAGAACTTCAAAATTTGGTTAAATATCAATTGGTTAAATTATTTAATTTTCAGTAATAATATAATAATATTTGGAGAAATGTATATTGAAATTTCTTTTTATTGATTTTTAATTTTCTTTCTTGGTGGACCTTTCCATGGAAATTCCCATATGTATGTACATATTTACATTATTGTTTTGTTTTTACTTCCCGCGCATTTGGTATGTATGTCATAAATAAGCTATTCACTTTTCTTAATTTACATATGTATGTTTACAGCTTACTTTCTTGTTTATTTATTTTCTAAAGAAGATTTATTTATTTGGATTTGAGGCTATCTTTGCTACCGCCGCAACCGAATGGGAATGATTGTTCATAAGCATTGAATTAGATATTCACATACATACATATGTTTATATGAATCCCAAGCGACGCAAGTTAGCTCTATTCGGAGCAGAACCATAATCGAGAGCTGCTTTCCAAAGAGAAGCCAATTATTCGTATGCTATGCTTCTTATACTTGTTTAAGCTTTGCACTTGCTTGCCCTGACAAGCGTTTTCTCTACATTATCTATTGTGTGCTTATCCATGCCGACGAAGGCTGAGTTTAGAGATCGGATCGGATCGGCAATGCATGCATTTTAAAGGGCAAGAAAGCCCTACTTGCGCACCTTAGATATCACGCATTTCAAAACATATCGTCATTTTATTTGAGCGTGAGCCGCGACTTTATTTGATCGGAACAATTATTCGGCCAATTTGGAATAAACAGCATTATTCTCTGAACAGACCCGTTTGCTCAAAACACGGGAGTTGAACCCATACCATTTGTTAGCATCATTTCGATACACGGGGGAAGCTGAAGGTGCATAATTATGAATATCATATTTCTCCTTTACATGCCAGAATTCGATTCATGGAATTACACTACTCGACAAAATTCAACTTTTTTTTCCGCTGTGGCCAAAAATGACTTTTTCTGATAGGTTTGGAGATTTAACATTTTTTAAAGAATTATGGTTTTTTTTTCATGAAGTATTTTTTTTTTTTTTAATTTTTAAAAAATGTGGTATTTTTTGTCATAGGCTTATAAAAATAGATGGATAAACGTCAGCTTTTTAAAACTGTAAAGTTCAATACAACCAGTTATAGGAAACTTAAGTTATGTGAAAAATAGAAGCACTACCTCTGAAAAAATACCAAATTTTAAAAAAATTCTTTTAAAAGAAACTAAACCGGGAACAAAAATTCTTTAAAAATTTTTAAACATCCAAATCTATCAGAAAAAGTAATTTTGGGCGACAGCGGAAAAGTCGTGTCGACTAGTGTAATTATATGTACATATGTAGGCGCTAGAGCTCCTCAAAGTTGAGAAATAATTCGTGAGGACGAATAAATGACATTTTTTACGAAAATTCACCACTTTCTAACTGAATATTGGGCGATGTAAACAACCGATTTTCGATCTTTTTACTTTATCTGAAAAGTATGTTCAATCTTAATATTCTGTTGTACAAATTTTAAATATAGCTGAAATACTTTTTAAATTAGAAACGTTTAAAAAATACACTACATTTTGGTATTTTTTTAGTTTGATAGCTATGATATATACTTTTCATATGTACATACATACATATGTAGTCTAAATTGCCCAAACTACCTCGCGTTAAAAACACGCGGCAGGTATAAGGAAGAAGAAGATCGCATACAAATTTGGCTGTAGCCGTGTGTGTTGTTAATTGACAACATTGTTAAATGTTGTATTATAAGTACTACCTGACTATATATTGCATATTTCTTTAAGAAATGTTGAAAAGAATGTTGAAACTATTTCTGATGGATGTTATCCCAAATGTAATAAACTGCAAAGAAATGATAAATGTTACAAAATTTGCGAATACGCATAAAAAACAGCTCAACTTTTGACTGAATTGTATCCTCAGAGAAAACTTACCCCTCGGTACATAGGATTTTGGCTCATGGAAAGGACTTAATAGAGTATCAGTGGAATGTAAAAACAAGGACTACAAAAGGTTCATATACTCTAATACGTGCAAAATTTCTCGGGCTCGACAAAATGAAGACCTTTTTAACATGCTGGCAGCCTCATCGGATCCACTTCTTGCATCGCTGAAACATTTGCGATCACGAAAGGATTTGGAATATAGCAACTATAGTAGCCGAAATGTTAAGTTTATTAGATATTCAACTTATTAACCTTAACGTTGATGATTATTTTGTTGAAAATCAGTATCAGTACAAATTGCCATCAGTAGCCAATATTTAAAATTAACCTAAAAAATTCACCCAAAAAATGGGATTTAAATTTGATGTATTTAAGTAAGAAAATCGAATAAAAACAACTAAAAATGCCATATAGTCATTGAAATTAAAAAAAAAGAACTTAGTTATAATTAAAAACAAACGTTCTTGGGATTAGAAGCATCTGCAGGTTGCAGTTACTTAGATGGCCAGCATATATCACATCCGATTGCCAAGTTGGCTTGGGAGCTGGTGAACACCACATCAACGGCAACCGATTCAGGTAATTGGGAATTTACGGCGCGAATATTTCCAGGTTTGATGCAATTTGTTTTGCAATTTTAATTTGTCGCATATCGCTAGCATACCACCCCACCCCACCCCAAACACTCCACTTGACTCCACACCGACTCACTTCCCTCAGTTCGGCCAAGAGCAGACCACGGCAACCCACGGCAACCCACGGCAACCCACGGCAACCCACGGCAACCCCCGGCAACCCACTGCACTCCAGACAGCCTTCTTCTCATTTGATTAAATAAAGAAACAGCATTTAATCAAAATGAGAAGAGCAAACACGAAGAGTACACAAAGTAAGTATAAGTATGTACATACGAGTATATGTACAACGTTTTGGGTTTTGCGTCTTTCCGTTCGCATTTGCCTGTTGAGTAAATACGGGTGTATAAATTAATATTAAATTAATTAAATAAATAATATTTTCAGGAACAAATAAATAACATATTTTATTGCGCAAAAAGGCAAATAAATAACGTAGAAGGTGGCGGAGTACAGTGAAGTGAATAAAGCTGAACACGCAAATGGACGTTGCGATGGCTTAAAGATGAGTTCCATCCACTCTACCTTACTCCAGTCAGCCACCTTCAGTCCATTCAATTCAACTCAACTGCCATACAATCCAATCAATGCAATCCCACTCCCATTCCTATTCCCAGTCATCTCCAAGTGAGAATTTTTCAAACAAGCCGGTGCACCGCGGTGGGCACGTGAACGTGATTTTGACATGCTTCGATGAGCAGTGTGGCAGGGGGCAAGGGGCAGGGAAGCCAGGGAGGTGGATCAGTGTCTTTATTATTTGCCTAAACCATTTTCAATTATTTGTATGAAATAATTGATAGATTAACTAAATACGGCAATCATGCAATCGCATTTTTCTGATGAAGGTTGTCAGATTGCTGGATTGTCAGATTCCCTTTGGGTAATTTAGCAGATGCAGTAATTTCATCCATCTAATTGCCTATTATCATTGCGCAAACTGTACGAAATGTGACAGGGATAGTCACTAGATATGATGGAGGAGAGATGGGGCGATGGGGCTATGGGGCTATGGGATGGACGAAGCGCAACTGAGAAGCTCATGCAACACGATCTCCGCTCATTTGAGAGAGCCTGATAGTATGTACAATGTACGGTGACTCCCACTCCCGATGATGCAGTGTGAAATAAAAAGTTTAAGGTGCTACAGATTTTAAACTAGAGGAAAAACAAAAAATTTTTAAGCGCCAATTTGTTTTATGTTTTATCACATTTAAAAAAGGAACTTTATTTGCTGCTTAAATATTGCTCCGCTTTAAAAATAAAATAAAAACTTAAAATATATCTTAAATAAAAGTCCCAGCTTGAACGATGTGGCCACAAACCAGTTTAATATTGGGCGAATAAAAGTTTAAACAGGTATTTCAATACTTAGTATGTAATCCCTTAACCTTTCTTACGGCTCTTAACCTACTATTCATGAAAGAGATCATCTTCCGAGTGGTTTCCGAGCTTATTTTACTCCATTCCTCCAGCAGAGCTTTTTTAAGGTCCTTTTTGCTAGAAAACTTGTGATTCTGGGTGTTTTTCTCCAGCGCAGACCACAAATTTTCAATAATATTTAAGTCTGGAGACTGGGCCGGGGTTACTTCCAGATAAGCTAGGACTGCACTATTCCGGACGAATGTTTCGGGTCATTATCCTGGTACAACCGGAAATCACGTCGGATTCCTAGTTTCTCGGAGATAATAAATCTCGATCACATCTGAAAACATTTCACACCTCATCCAAAGAAAACCCAACTAAGTAGCACCCTACAAGCTCGCAATAAGTACATATTTACTCGGAGTCCTGAAGTTCTGAGCATATTCGATCAATCAATCGATACTTGTAGCATTCAATTCAATTTAAATTTGATATTTTGGCATATAATAATTTCAAACGGGGGATAAAATAATTATCATTTACAGAAAATATTCCTCAGATTATACCCGGTACTCGAAGAGTATAGGGGTATATTAGATTTGTGGTGATAACGGATGTGTGTAACGCCCAGAAGGAAGCGTTTCCGACCCCATAAAGTATATATATTCTTGATCAGCATCATAAATTACATAAATCGTAAGATCAAATATATTCTGACTGAGTACCGGGTATAAAGTAGAGACGCGGCCTTTGCCGCGGCTCACAACGGTCCCTCTCGTTTTTATTGTGCTTGGTCATTGGTTATTCTCCAATATTTTGTTATTTGTCGTGGTCCGTTTGGTTTTGGCGAAGGCCTGTGGGTGGGACTGGCAGGGGCAGGGGTTAAGGAATGACGCCTGACGGCTGCAGTTTGCTTTAACACTTCGAGACAAAGCACATAAAAGAAGGCATACGGCTTTCAATGTCTTCCGCCCAAACAGAGTAATAAATCGCTAGCAAAAATCGCTGTTCTCTTGTTTCGTTCCGCGTTTGTAAAGAAAAACGAGAGGGAACGTTGTGAGCCGCGGCAAAGGCCGCGGCTCTACTTTATACCCGGTACTCAGTCAGAATATATTTGATCTTACGATTTATGTAATTTATTATATGTTCGCAAAAGGGACGAATTATATTTTGGCCCAAATGGAACATTTAAAAAAATTAGGTCGAACCCTATGCTAGATTTATATATATATTAAAAGTTATCTGTTTCCATTTTTGTTTACATATAATTTTTACATCAGCTTCTACATTTCTACATGTACATGTAGAACTACTCATACGAGACGTGGAAGTGTGTGCGAGAGAGAGAGGGAATGAGTAAGCGCTTGGCAGGCGTTGCGTAGTGACTGAAATTAAATTTGTTCCTTCTGGCCATGAACCGACCTGATCAGAATTCTGCAGTCTGGTATATACTTATGGTTATTTTCCATGATTCTGCGTTTTTACTTTTCTTTTATCTTAAAAAGTGTGGATTCCACAGATTTTCGTCTTTTGTGGGGGCGTGACAAAATTTTGTATTGAAGTGGATAGAAAGTTTGGTTGCTCTAGCTCTGAGATCTAGGCGCTCATTTAGACGAATAGGTAAAGCAGACAGGGTTGCGTGTGGGAGAGAGCGAGAGGGAACGATGACTTTCGAAATGGGTTTCTTCATTGTAGCTATATTAATAATCCGATCTGATGAGTCAACACTCTGATAAAAATGGTCATCATCTATGATTCTGCGTTTTTAGTTTTATCGTATCTTCAAAATTGTGTATGCCACAGACTTTCGTCCTTTGTGCGGGCGTAAGGGGGCGGGGCGAAATTTTGAAATACACTTGTAGTAGTGTGATAACACAGGAGACTGGATACAACATTTGGTTGCTCTAGCTTTAATAGTCTCTGAGATATAGGCGCTAATGAAGACGGACAGACAGACATGGCTATATGGACTCGGCTATTGATGCTGATCAAGAATATATATACTTTATGAGGCCGGAAACGCTTACTTCTGGGCATTACACACATCCGTTATCACCACAAATCTAATATACCCCTATACTCTTCGAGTACCGGGTATAAAAATCCTCAAAAATGTCACATTTGTCCAATTGATTAGCAAGGTGTTTACAGTTGCTCATAAAATGTTGTAGACGCTGGGCGTTAAATTGATGTTTATGACAGATCAGATCAGATCGGATCGGATCAGATGAGATCCGACCATAACCCGACACTGTTAACTGGTTGTGCCCGGTCGCTCAATTAAATCTTCGTGGTACTTTCCCTCCCCACTGTCTGGAGAAACGTAGCGATTACGAATGTTAAAGATACCCGCGAATTGCCTTCCGTACTCGATTTTTTTCCAATATTTTGATATGATTTTCTAACATTTACTCGCGAATATCAGCTTCGAAAGCTCTTTTCGGTGGAAAAGTTGGATGTGGTCGCGGTTAATTAATATTCAATTAGAGGCTCATATCAATTTGCGCAATGCAATATAAATACAGTATGTGCTGATTGTATTATTTGTTTGAAAAGTTTTGACTTTTGGCTGCAAATTTGCATTAGAAAAGTGCCTGCTAATTGGATACAATTTTCGGTCCGATAACACTAGTCAATAAAATTGACTTTTTTTTCCCGCTGTGACCAATCAAACCGATTATTTCTGATCGATTTTGGGACTTAAACATTTTTAAAGAATTATGGTTTTTTTTCTAGGTTTAGCATTTTTTTTAATTTTTGAAATTAGATATTTTGTTTTCTTGTTTTTTTGCAGAGGTAGTGCTTCTATTTTTCACATAACTTAAGTATCTTATATCTAAAAGAAATAGAGATAATTCTTAAAAAAAAAAATGTAAGTCCCCAAATCGATCAGAAAAGGTAATTTTGGGCCACAGGTAATTCCTAGCCCAACTGGATTTAAGTGGATTTTATTTTCTAAGGTATTCCTATCTCCCTTCGCACACGTGCCCGCTCGATCAGGCACGCTGATCTATTGATCATGAGCTGAGGTAAGAGTCGGATATAGACATTTCAATTGAATTGAGCCAGTCATTAGCAATTAACACTATGAACATACACTTTAGCCAAGCCAAGTGTTTAATTGGCAGCTTAGCAATCATATCTTTTAATTGATCTCTCTTTCTCCCTAGTCATATTTACACAATGCATACAGAAAGGTATACCCGCACAGAAGTATGCAGATACAGATCCATATCGTCCAACTAGAGAATGCCATAGAAATGGAAAGTTCTCGATCTAAAAAACTCTTTAACGGGTTCATGCGAATTGGTTGGCTGCGGCAAGGATCGTCGTGCTTATTGATTGACAGTCAACAACAACAAAAAGATGGGAAGAGGTTTAGCTTGGGCTTGAATCGAAATGAGGATAGCTGGAGCAGATCCGTACTAGAGCAGCCATACCCTCAATCGGAACTAGTCGCACAACTCCTCCTAATTGCATTCCACTCTCGCATGTGTGTCGCCACATGCCACTGTTTTTGAGTGTAAGACAGAGAAGATTTTTCCGTAGGCGCTGGACCTATTGATACCTACATGTACATGTATTACTAAAAGCCGCCTCCGCCTCCTCACATTCTCAATCTCTCGTATCTCTACAGATGTTGGATAGCTCGGGTGGCATTCTGAGTATTTAGATGCCACTTACAAGTGTTGCTGTGGCATTTGACATAGAGAAAAAACCAGCACTAATATTCAAGAGACACAGCCACAAAAGCAGGAACTGCCAGAGGCTTCTATTGTGGGGATCAAAAAACTGCCAACCCTGAGACAATCAAGCCATAACAGTCTTGTCAGCCGGTTCTACAAATAATTTCAGGTGTACGCATCCGAATACGAATATGTATTTCCATACGCGTAGATGAACACACTCATGGGTACGAGTGTATGGCTCTTTTTTCTCGCGGAACGATCGTGTATGTGAAGACATTTTTGATTTCAAGACACATCTTATTATATATTCTTCTATCTGCTTCTTCTTTTCCTTCTGCTGCTGCCGCTCATTCCGATGCCGACTCCGAGTATATTTTGGTTTTTGTTTTTTGTCTCGAAGCAAACAAATCGGTCAACGGGCAACGGACTCGGGCACGTTTTATATTTTGCCATAAGAACGCCAAAAAAAAAAATAAAAAAATAAAACCGTTTAAATAAGGCTTCCGCAATGGCAAAACTCTTGGACCGACTTTTTCTCAGTCTGTTATCGTTCACCTGATGACCGCAGATGATTTTTGCCCTGTCGTAGCGGGTTGGGTAATTTTTCATGAAATTTCAAAAACCCCGCCGAGTTCGAAGAACTCCACACCCGCAGAAACCACAACAATAACAATAACAGCAACAGAAACAGCAACAAAGCCTGAAAACAACATAAACAAACTAAAGAAAAAGCTAAAAATTTGCAAGCAAAATGGCCGGTAGATTTGGCTTATATTAAACTATTAGAAGCGGTTCAGAGGCCCTCTCCGTTGATGTCTGTTGACGTTGGCCAACTTCCAGTCGGCCGACTGCACGGCGGCACACACGAATGAACAGCAGCGAAGAGCTCGGATCACTGGTATTTTTAGTACATATGAGTATGTGACGCTGATTTACAAGGTGAACCGGTAAGGTAGCCAAGACCAGTTCAAAACCCCAGCCCAAGTCGCCCCGGTTCTCCTAACCCATCCCCCTACCCCTCCAACTCCACTCCAGCGAGAGCTCCACTCCAGCCACACCTGCTCCACCGCCACGATGAACCGATAGCAAACATTTTTGTTTCCAATTTTACGCGAGTATTTTTGGCAATGTTTCAGAAAAAAATTCCAACTGCAATCCAGAAATGGTTTCTGTTCCGCTCCATTTTGACATAAGCCCAAACTATACAGAGTTCGCCATGTACACCTCTGGGTCGACCAATATCTACTTATTTTCCGTCAAGCATCCTCATAAGAATAATGTTAACCATAACCATACTCATTTTTATCGTGGATCACACTACTATCACAATATGGGATGCGCCCTTTGGCCCTTAGAGAGAGAATTGCCATAAAAACCATAAAATATCAATTTAAATAAGAAAGATTTCCCCCTCCCCTTAAACTTTTTCCTATAATTCACAAATAGATACGAGTGATATACATACATATTTTATTATATTTACATATGTACTTATGTGTGTATGTAATTTATTGAAATATCTTATATAGGGTACTATTTTTTATAATTACTTTTCCGTATTATTTTGAGCCAGTAAAATCGAAATTAAAACTTTCATCATTAACTAATTTTAAGTAGGAATAAAAAACAATATCTTAAATTTTTTTAAAATTAAGTCGAAGCCTCAAACCTAATTTTAGTACTTTCCCTGCTATTCCAGACCTAACGTGCATATCTACAAACACAAGCAGAGTATTAACATTTTGATAACTGCTTAATTAATTTCTTGTTTTCTGTCAAATGACGCATTCATTCGAGTGTTTTTCTAAACGTTTTTGTTTAGAGAAGAGACAAACAAAAATCGAAGAGACGACCAGAAAGGAGAAGAGGTTAATTAATTAATTAATAAAAATGCAACTTGAAATGCTTATCGAAATTTTATTGATTTTGGTTCATTATCGAGTGACATAGGTGATAATTATTCATGGGAAGAGAGACAATATCGCAGCGGGAATCATCCACATGAGCCAAAGAAGCCTGAAACCTCCAAGCCAGTTGTGTAGGAGAGGCATTAATATTCTTCCCCTCGTCTGAACAGATCTGACCAATGCCTCCTGGATATTGTATCCTTAGCACATGCATATGTACATATAAAGATTGTTCTTCACAAATTTGTTTGCTATTTTGATTTCTACCTGAACAGACAACTGCACCTCACCGCACCGCACTTATTAGCTCCTTCGATATGGGGGAAAGAACTGTACATAAATACCTTTGGTAGCTATTTATGTGAAAGGGGAAATCCCTTGACCCGATCATGTACGCAAGGAATGTCAAGACGTCCTTGGCCTTCACATACATATTTTTTTTTTTCGTCTCCTTTCTATCTCCCTCTATCAAAAGCTCTCTCTCTCTCTCTGTTTCTGTCACTCGTCTTCCATAGTCCAGATATTTTTGTGGTTTCATTGGTTATAGTGGCTTTTTGAATAAGTGCAGCATGCTTTAAAAATTGATCACTTGAATAAGAATCTGTTGAAATTATTGGTATCATTCAACCTTTCATTCTTCAGCTACAAATACTACAAGTGCCCTCTTAGCAAGTCGTCAATTAATCCCTGTTAGAGTCTATTATAGGCTTTATATAGACATATATGTATCAGTCGAATTCCAATTTTAAGGGTATCCAGCCGTCGGGGTCACCGATGGGGTAACCTTCCGATTTCTTGTCTGGGTCTTTCGGGCAGACGTTTCATTGCTGCTCCCGTTGCTGTCGCTTCTGTGGCTGTCGTCGAACGTGCCGGCCACCAACGAAATTTCAATTGTGGAACTTTTATTCGCTTCAGTTGTCATTGCTGTTGTTGCTGTAATTTATTGACTCGGATGCTACGTGAGTGTTATTGAAAATGGTCATTTTGTGAATGTTACTCGCATTGTCAGTACCTCGAACAGCCACAAAAGCCTACCTCCCCACCCATATCATCGTTATACGATACGATATGCAGCCATCTCTTTCTGCTTGATTTGTAAGTTTAATGTATTCAAACATTGAACTTTTACGAGTATTTACTGTGCAAGTGACCATACCCCTACCATACTCGATGAGGAAAGGGAAGGGGCCAGTCGCGGAGGAGGGCCTTCGAGTATGCTGGGCGTGGCAGCAACGGTTCTTGATTCCACTGCCGATATGCATAAGCCCCTACTATTGAACTATTGAATCTTAAACATATCTCAAAATAATAAATACATAGATATGTACATACATATGTATGTACCTACATCTTTATGTATGCATAGCTTTTTTTATAGTTTCATGCATATGTCAAGGAAAAAGTAGATGTATACCAATAAATTGAAATATTAATAATAATTCACATGAGTTTGCATGGTCCGTTAGCAGACCATACATAGAGTATTTTATATGTTGGTTTACAACGGCAAAGGCCGCGGCTCTACCTTATACCCGGTACTCAGTCAGTATATATGTACATACATATATGAGCTTACGATTTACGCTATTTATTATATGTTCGCAAAAGAGACAAATTAAATTTTGTGCAAAAAAATTTGCTAGAGAGAGAGGGAATGCGTAAGCGCTTGGCAGGCGTTGCGCAGTGACTGAAATTCAATTTGTTACTCCTGGCTATAATAGTAGTTTAACCTGATCAAGATTCGGCAATCTGTTAGATACGAATACTTTCCATGATTCTGTGGGTTGCGTGTGGGGGAGAGCGAGAGGGAACGATGACTTTCGAAATGGTTTTCTTCATTGTAGCTATATTTATAATTCGATCTGATCCAGATTCAACACTCTGATAGAAATGGTCATTCTCTATGATTCTGCGTTTTTAGTTTTATCGTATCTTCAAAATTGTGTACGCCACAGACTTTGGTCTTTTGTGAGGGCGGAAGGGGGCGGGGCGAAATTTGGAAATACACTTGGAGTAGTGTGAAAACACAGGAGACTGAATACAAAACTTGGTAACTTTAATAGTCTCTGAGATATAGGCGCTAATGAAGACGGACGGACAGACGGACGGACAGACAGACATGGCTATATCGACTCGGCTATTGATGCTGATCAAGAATATATATACTTTATGGGGTCGGAAACGCTTCCTTCTGGGCGTTACACACAACCGTTATCCCCACAAATCTAATATACCCCTTACTCTTCGAGTACCGGGTATAAAAATTTCAAAACTGGTTCGACTTAACTTTTTGAAATTTTCTTTTTTGTCCAAAATTTAATTCGTCCCTTTTGCGAACATATTATATAATAAATTGCATAAATCGTAAGCTCATCTATATATGTATTTATATACTGACTGAGTACCGGGTATAAGGTAGAGCCGCGGCCTTTGCCGCGGCTCACAACGTTCCCCCTCGTTTTTCAAATGTCTATGGTTATTAATAAAACAATAGCACCAGAAAACGAAGAATACAAATAATTATCGTTAGCCCTATGCAAATATTATCTTTATTTTGACCGAAACTGAATTTTTCTGATTGACTCGATTCCCAAATGTTTTATGGAATAATTGTTTTCTATGATTTGGGTTTTTAAAACAATTTTATTTGTTTGTAAACAATGTTTTACTTTTTATTTTGAAAGTCAGCTTACTTTTTTAGACTTAACTTGAGTATGCTAGGCCTAGTTTTTAATAAGTTCGCAATTCTGAAAAGTAATGAATGCAGCAATAGGTAAAGAAAAATTTGTTGAGCCCCAAGTTTATTAGAAAAAGTTGGCTTGAGGCAGAGGTCTATTAACTGTCGCGTAGAAGACCATGAAATAACTCTATAAATGTATGTATAAATTGGGATTTTCACCATTACCATAATCTTTTGGAGTCATTTATAGTGATTCGGCTCATACAGAAAGCCACGAACATTTTGTTTGCTATCACTTAACTTTTATCGTGTCACTTAACTTCAAAGATTCACTTTAAAAAATCAAAATCAAAAAGGTCGGAAAGTATGCAACGGCTGTACGTCATGCTTATGACTGTACCAAATAGGAACAAAGATCCTTTACCCGAGGTGACTCATAAATACTATTTGTGTACATTATGTCAACACAAAATATCAATTTTTCCCATTTCCAAAAACGAGCAGTAAAATGAGCCAAATTATTCGAGAGATTCTCAGCTTTGGCCCAACGCCATTCATTCGTTTCAAATTATTTGGCATATTTTGATCGATGGCATGTCATTTGTCATTATATTTAAAAAAAGGCACAAAACGAATGAAACGATGAAACAATGAAACGATAAAAACATAAACTGGTTTCGGCTCTCTAAGCAGAGGACAGGCCTCCTCCAGACAGACAAAACAATTCCCATTCCAATTCAAATTTTGGTTTCAATTTTGATTCCGATTCCTAGATCAAAAGACAACAACAGAAACTGTTTCGCAAGACAAGCTGCGACTTTTTCATTGATTAGCGATAATCAAGCAAGGGTTGAAGGGGCTCTGCTCTGACCGGGAGGAGGATGATCACTTAGCGTGCAAGTGTTAATGGTCCACTCTAATGTCGAACGGAACGCACACCGCAACGTCAATGGCAACGACAACGGCATGGGCATTGGCAACGGGAATGGCAGCTTTAATTGAAACATGCAAACAATGTTCAAATATTTTTCCCAAAGTGACGACTTGCCTCCACTCGAAGGGGAAGGCTAGGCAAAGTCTGGTCTGGTCTGGTCTGGATTGGGGATAGGGGGTTGGTGGTTGGGGCTTGGAGGTTGGGGATGCGACTGTATACTGTAGAGTGCGGTCTATGAATTTCACCTGGGACATCTGAAGCTAATATGGAAGCTATCAATTAGATATATCCGCTCATCTCCTCCTCTGGCTGGCAAATTGATGCTAATTGCAATTCGCGTCGAGCGAAACAAATATTGAGGAATTATATTGGAAAAATAAAATAGTTTTCTCGGCTTGTAGGGGGTCTACTTGCCCCTCCGCTATTTGTTTAATTTGTTGCAAAAATATTTATATTTGAATTTGTGTTTTTCATGTACTTACTCCTATCGTTTAACAGACGGTTTTTTCAGCTTTTTGTATGTATTATTTTTCCTCTCATTTCGTTTTAAAGCAGCTGTGCTAATTTTTTCCCGCTATTGTTTGGAAAAACTTACCCTGAGAGCGTTGAACAAAAAAAAGGCAAATAGCCGTTGAGTACATAAATGATTATTTACCCCAGGTGGAAAGAGTACTACGTCAATTTGTGTGGCGTGTGGCACAGACATCGACAGCACCACCAGGCATTGGGAAGGTCGTGAAAGCGACTTCAAAATGTATCTAGATTCTATAATGATACGAGCACATTACCCAAACTCGTACCAAGAAGTTTTTCGGGGCAAGCTAAGACATTAAAATGAACATAGTTCGCATTTGATATTTACGTTCCCAACCTATGGCCTATCTGCTCTTCTGATACTGAAGCCTGTGCTTCGGACCATGCCGAAAGAGGTTATTCGATTGATCTCAGTCAGTGGAAATCGGCTATGAAGTGTGCTTTTGGTTTTCTTTGGACAGTCTAATACCAAACAAATCAATACTCGTTCAAATATGTGATGTACTCTTCGTAAATATAACTTGAGCTTCGTATAGGCTCATGAGATGCTAAGCATCTCTCGAAAGCAGCGTATGTACTGATAGCTTTAGAAACCGTATCCGTATCCGGTAATTGGATAACCCATTTCCGAAGATTTCACAAGTTTTGAATAACACTACTCGACAAAATTCAACTTTTTTTTTCCGCTGTGGCCAAAAATGACTTTTTCTGATAGATTTGGAGATTTAAATTTTTTTAAAGAATTATGGTTTTTTTTTCATGGAGTAGTTTTTTTTTAAAGAATTTTTAAAAAATTTGGTGTTTTTTGTCATAGGTAGTGCTTCTATTTTTCACATAACTTAAGTTTCCTAGAACTGGTTGTATTAAACTTTGCAGTTAAAAAAAGCTGACAAATGCAGCTATAAATCCGACTCAGACACTTTGTAGCTGCAACTTAACGTCTGGAAGATATTAAGCTTCCAAATTGAAATTTCATTATTTTTTTCGGTATTTTTCCCCGAAATTTTGACTTTGAAAGCTCAGGAAAAGTCGAAAAAAAAATATTTGAATGCCTTGATTGGTTTGGTTTGGTTTTAGATAGACACATTAATTAGGCGTCGTTTAAGGTATCGCTTATAAAAATATAAAAATAAACGGCTTAGTTATAACCGTGTCTGAGTCGGATTTATAGCTGCATTTGTCAGCTTTTTTTAACTGCAAAGTTTAATACAACCACTTCTAGGAAACTTAAGTTATGTGAAAAATAGAAGCACTACCTATGACAAAAAACAGCAAATTTTTTAAAAATCCTTTAAAAAAAAACTACTCCATGAAAAAAAAAAAACATTCTTTAAAAAATTGTAAACATCCAAATCTATCAGAAAAAGTCATTTTTGGCGACAGCGGAAAAGTCGTGTCGACTAGTGTAATTAAAAATTCCTTGTATTTCTCAATAGCGGTATTATATGGCACAGAACGTCTTTGCTGCTCCTGCCCAGCTCTCAGCAAAATGTGGTTACGACACTTTATCAAAGCGACCGAAGGGGAAAACAGTTGGCAACTCGTCTTAGGGTTTAGTACATATACATATCTAGGACACAACCTACCAATATATGTACATTACCTGTTGCGTAAACAAAACATCATTTAAGACCCAATTAATCTCAATCTTCAACTTCAAGTTCAAGTTATAACACAATTCCCAGAACATCAGCAATTCATTTTCTCTATATTCGTTCCGAGCAGCTTTCAGAGTCGACCACCAATTGCTATCAAATCGTCTTTAAAAGTATTCCAATTCTATTAACAGAATTCAAGTGCACTTTAAACGATCCCCATGATTCAACGTAAATAAATCTTTTTTAGGACCTGGCCCAAACACTTTTCAACGGGGATGGTGATGTGGCCAGAATGAGACATAGGGAATACGCACGCAAGGTTGAGGGAGGTAGGGAGGGCGAGAACCAAAAGAGGGCGAACCAAGGACGATGCGAATTGAGGAAATTAATGAGCCATTGTTACAAAATAATAAACTCAATAAAAAGCAATCAACTGACGGACGGGCGGGCCAAAAAGGCTCACGCAATCTACCCCAGCCCAGCAGCTTCGAGCTTCAGACGGTCTTGCAAATTACACAAAAAAGTAGAGGGCAGAGAGTGGAAGCACAGCTGCCATTGTTTGCGAATAAAATGTCGCATTAAGATCTGGCTAAGAAATAAAAATTGCAAATGAAGTGCAACTGGGGGAAACGGATTGCGGGCAAGCACTGACAATCTTTTGTGCCTCACCTCACTGGTGTGACCAAAGGACATTGCGCATACGCCACTGTAACCGGACAAGCAAATGGCAACAAACTATAATTACATGTACTCAAAAACACTGCTGTAGGTCGTTTAATCGCTGAGAACCAACCGTCAAAGGGACGGACAGACGCATATGACACATCTGCTCCCCGGTCGCCTTTTCTACAAGTCACCGAATAAGACACAGCCTCCCTATCAACACCGAATTTGCACTGAGGAACAGCTTTCTATAATCAAGAATTTGCTCTCGAAATCAAGAATAGAATTTTGTAATTAAAAAATGTTCAGGTTGTGCAAATATTTTTGATATTATACTTAGTCATAAAAGCTGACATTCTGAGTTCCCCGCTTGAACCAGGAAAGTTCAGAACACTAAAACTGAGCTAAAGACTTTCTAATTTAAGACTACTATTATTATTTATAAGATTCCAGGTAATTGGTCAAGCCTCGGAGTTTTACTTCAACGGTTTTTATATAGTGTCACTGTGTCCGCCGGTAGTAGGAATTCATAAATTTCTTCTCTCTATATGGTCTAACATTCGGTATGTACCTTTTATAAGCCTTTAAAGCTTCACCTCTTCACATCATAAGCAACTACATCCTTCACCATACCCTCCATCAATCGGAGTGAGAAACAACCAGTTGGTGTGGTGGTCTCCGGTGTGCCTTCTCCCCGAGTTGAACCTGGTTAATGTACGAGTACGTCCTTGACCATCATGGATGCCAACAAATACAACCAGCCAAGAAATGTTTTTCAGTCAAAATATAAAGTAGGTTTAAGCTTTTGCCTCAGCTGTTGTTGCTGTTCTTCTGTACGAACATGCAACTGTAGAAGTTTCTCAGATCAGATTGGATCCAATCGAAGCGATGCCCATGCCCCATGTCACGCCGCCGAAGCCAAAGCTGGTGCTGCTGGTGCTGCCGAGACCCAGACCCACCAGACCAGTTTTCGATTGCATTGGGGCTACCGTGGCCGGGTCCGGGCCAAAGATTTATTTATAGACACTGGAACTTGCACTGCAACGACTGCAATGGCTTTTAACCTCCATTTGGAACACGCGGCGTATGAGTTATGTCGATTATTCGACATTATTTTTTCATTGGACGGGGAGCTGAGGTGTATACATGTACACACATACATTCATATTTATGTACATTTGTTTGTACATATGTACATGTATCCGATGCGAAGAGGAAGGTGCCATTTTTATCAGAAGAACTTAAATTTTTTCAAAGCATAAATTCAATTTTATTTTAGTTTTAATCATTGAATAATAATAATGGCTTTAATGAAATATTCAGGTAGTTCTAATGTATATAATTTGATTTATAAATTTTTTCCGCCCAAGAGAAACGTGCGTCAAAAGGATTTTTAAATGATACTCGTATTATTTTAATCCTTAATTGGAAAAATATTTTATACTTTCCATAGCCAATCTTTAATCAGGTTTGGTATTCTAACTGCAGTTTCCTGTCCTCACTATAAAAGGTGGATTTATTTTTGAAATGCTGCAAGGATATTCGGGAATTCATTCGTCTGTCCCCTCCCCTACACTCATACTTCCCGCGGCGGATCATTCGCACACATAGCGGGTGTTTCTTAGTCGTCGACTTGGCAAATGTGAAAGTTCTTGCCTTTGAAGATCGCACTGGGCCATCACTACTCGTTTATATGTACATATGTATTTACATATGCATGTACAATCTGTGGCCTTGGTAAAGCCTTTAAGTCATTTTTGAGTCCGGGGGATTTTCTTTGTCAGGACTGCTGCAGTTCTGTAAATCAACGAATGTTGTCACATTGAGCCTGTTAGTTGGTTTGGCTCGTTTTCAATATTTAATACCCTCAAAGGCGATAACCAACTCAAGCCAGGCCATGCCAGGCCAGCGCAGACCAAGCCAACTTAACTCAACCCAACCCCAACGCAACCGAACTTAACCGAACCGAACCGAACTGAACTCAGCCGGGACCGGCCTGTCCGGATCGAACGAACGGTCCACCGATTCTAGTTTGAACCGGCCTCAAGCAGTTTCAGGCTGTTAGCGCGCTGTCGTCTCTGGCACCGCCAGAGACCGCCGAAGTCTTGCCAGTTTCAATAATATTTATTTACATGCTCTAACAGAGGGTCACTGGTTTCACTGCAACAATACGCTAACCATGCAAGCACTTTGGGAAGTTGTAAACGGTCCTTGACCTTAATGTTAGTATCGTCACCATCGAATTCTTAGTGATTTTAGACAGGAGACCTCCTCCTCCGCTTTGCGTCTAATTGTATCTACATACATCTTTGGCCTTCTTAAAAATGTTTGGTAAATTATTGTGTCCCATTTATTTGGCATTGATGCATTGATGACTTACCCCAAAAGCATATGTTGTATCTCACTTCCAAGCGATAACGTTTTTTATCTCTCAGAATAAATCTTTAATTTGATCAAGACTCTAGGAGATCCGGAAGAGTATTCAGAATGGCGGCGTTGCGAAAAGATATATTTTTTTCTGGTTTTGTCACTCATTTTCCGATTGGGATCGGAGGCGCCAAGACAACCGGGTTTGAGTGCTGCTGGTGGCACTGTGGGTGAGCTTTGGACAGATCTCCCCCCCATAGAGCTGAAGCCAAAATAGAGGAGAAACAACAATTAAAAGATTGATGGCTCTACGGCTGGCTAATGGCAATAAGCGGACCGTCGTAGCGGTACACGTACGTCCCAGTCCACGCATCGAATAATGTTCGATACCACCCCGGACCAGAATCGTTGTTCCCGGTACCACTCTCACCGCTAGTCCCTGCCACACTCCCTAGTCTGGACTGCCAACCGTTGATTCCGTCGACTTTCTTTGCTTTGGCGTTTCACGTGGGTTGGGCAATTGGCATACTCGAAAGCTATGGGCTATAAAGCTATACAGCTATTCAGAACCAAGCACGTGGAGTATGACAGTGAAATCCAAATGGAACTGGCAGGTAAATCGGCAAAACGGCTGAGTTCAATTTTAGATGCCTTACACATCAAATACTCCGTTAACAATAAGAAAACCATTCTAGAATGTTTGCAATGTTAAATAGATTTTACAGAACTAGAAAACGGTTCATAATGAACAGCTACAACCAAATCTGTTGGCTGTACATATGAGTATTTTGAACACTGCCTCCACTCTCCTGATTCCATCACCTGATTCTATTGCACTCATTTTACCCTTGACAGTTTTTCTCTGGTTATACATATATCTGTTACTATGTTTGTGCTATGAATTTCATGAATTCTAAAATTCGTGAAATTAAAATAGCCCCTGTTTATCCTACGGAGACGAATACATGCAATCATACCAGCAGGGTTGCCAGACGTGTTATTTGGCAACAATTTTGAAGAAAATCCATCTAGCCTGCCCATCACATCACCTGCGCAAGAAGCTCTGTCATCTCCTCATCAGTCCAAAAGGATATTTTTAATTCTTCTTGTTTCATCGTCACTTAGTCTAATTTATTTACTTATTTCGCCCGGTGTTGCCACCTAATTTGTCTCACCATTTCACGCAATGAGTGTGTTATCGAAGACATGAAATGGTGTTTATGCATACCCTTTTTTCCCATTTCATAAATTGATTGCATGAAATGGGCCTAGCATAAACACAGTATGTACATTGTACATACATACATATACATATACTTATATATTGTTATCTTTATATTGATTCTCTCGTAGTTCATACGCACACCTAATTCACACAATCGTTGATTCACTGCTGAATTCGGATTGAAGCAGCTTCAAGCCCATGGGGTCTGGAATGGAGCCGCCCTGAGTCTGCAATCGTTTCAGTGCGAAGTTGTGTCCATTGTGGTGTTCCACCAGCCTGTGTCCGTGTTTTTAGGAGGAGGTTCTTCTAAATGTGGAACAAAATATATTGAACTTTCAGTATTTTCTAAGAGATAACACTACTCGACAAAATTCAACTTTTTTTTTCCGCTGTGGCCAAAAATGACTTTTTCTGATAGATTTGGAGATTTAAATTTTTTTTAAAGAATTATGGTTTTTTTTTCATGGAGTAGTTTTTTTTTAAAGAATTTTTAAAAAATTTTGTGTTTTTTGTCATAGGTAGTGCTTCTATTTTGTACATAACTTAAGTTTCTTACAACTGGTTGTATTGAACTTTGCAGTTAAAAAAAACTGACAAATACAGCTATAAATCCGACTCAAATACTTTGTAGCTGCAACTTAACGTCTGGAAGATATTAAGCTTCCAAATTGAAATTTCATAATTTTTTTCGGTATTTTTCCCCGAAATTTTGACTTTGAAAGCTCAGGAAAAGTCGAAAAAAAAATATTTGAATGCCTTGATTGGTTTGGTTTGGTTTTAGATAGACACATTAATTAGGCGTCGTTTAAGGTATCGCTTATAAAAATATAAAAATAAACGGCTTAGTTATAACCGTTTGACCAAAACTACATATGCCGTTTGGCACTATTCCAAATGCCATTTTACCGTTAAAAACTGTTACAAACGCAGATTTTTGGTATTTTTGTAGGAAAAAAAACGGTTATTCGTCGGCTAACGGAATTTATCGGCGAAATTCGGCATATGAAAGTTTGGTCAAACGGTTATAACTTAGCCGTTTATTTTTATATTTTTATAAGCGATACCTTAAACGACGCCTAATTAATGTGTCTATCTAAAACCAAAAATCAAGGCATTCAAATATTTTTTTTTCGACTTTTCCTGAGCTTTCAAAGACAAAATTTCGGGGAAAAATACCGAAAAAAATAATGAAATTTCAATTTGGAAGCTTAATATCTTCCAGACGTTAAGTTGCAGCTACAAAGTGTTTGAGTCGGATTTATAGCTGTATTTGTCAGTTTTTTTTAACTGCAAAGTTCAATACAACCAGTTGTAAGAAACTTAAGTTATGTAAAAAATAGAAGCACTACCTATGACAAAAAACACAACATTTTTTTAAAATTCTTTAAAAAAAAACTACTCCATGAAAAAAAAAAAACATTCTTTAAAAAATTTTAAACATCCAAATGTATCAGAAAAAGTCATTTTTGGCGACAGCGGAAAAGTCGTGTCGACTAGTGTAATTAGATGACAAAACAACTTCAGGTCTTGATTTTCAAATTTATTTATTATTTCTATCGTCCCCGAGCTTGAAGTCTGCAGCCTCTTGTAGCAAACTGAATTAAGCAGTAACTTGAATTTATTGTAATTTATGGAATTCTCTATGGCTTATATCGAACTGGAAGAAATGTTGACAAAAAAATGAACGAAAATAAATAAAATTAAATGTGAATTTTTTGTTTTTACTTTTGGTATAAGTCAGATCATTAAGTTTGTAATACCATGTAAAATTTGTATGAAGTCAATCGAATCAATAGATCAAGCCCTGTAAATTAAGTTCGGGGGAAAAATATGGTTTCTAGAAAAACGTGTTTAAAGTTTGTTAAGAGTAGGAACTTTGGTGCGCCCAAGGTAAGTGCTTTCTGATTGTTTCTCTCTAATTGGAGATATATTTATGTATCGTATCATAAAATCCTTTCACTCATTCCAAACATATGTAAGTGCATACATGCATATATGTATGTATGACTTTCATTTTTTGTGAATAAAATGGAATATTTTTTAATTTAGGAGGATCTTCTCTCAATAAATTAATGAAAGAAAACGGAACGAGTCGAAGGAATTAAATAAACAAAACCGTAGATGCAGATGAAGAATTCTCAGCGATTTTTAACACTATTTAGTTGGATATGCCATCGTAATTGTCTAACTTGAATATTCTGCAATTCGAACTATAATGAATGGAGCCTGCACACAGGTGGGTCAAATGGACTATCTAGCTTATATTTTTCGAAAACCTAAAAACTTTTTTTTTTGTAATCCATTCGATTAACAATACGTCACGGACCGTGCTGATATTTTTTCACATTTTTACCATCTATATTTATGGAGTTGTGCGCTGCCAAATACAAATACATTTTCGCTGGCGCAAAAACTTTTGTGAAAATTTGTACACGGTGCACAAAAAGTCTGTAATTTATATAAAAATTCATTAAAAAAAACTGTTTAGAAAAAACTGTTTAGATAAACTATTTTCTATTAAGTTAAAGATACGTACAGTAAAATAGAAATATTTCTTTGCATGCTTATAAGGTGTTTTTCTTAAAAACAAGCACTGTATAACACAACCTTAAATATTTTGTAGGCTTGCAGTTTTTAGCATTCTTTCGTAGAGTTTATCTAAAAATGTCCAGATTTGTCTAGGCTAAAACTAATAGCAGTTGGCAATATGGTTTTAAATTGATTTAAAAACAGTAAAATACCATTGAAAAATAAATAGCAATATAAAAAAAATGTATATAAAAGTTACCACAGTTCCCAAAGTATTTAATATAAGAGAAATATTTACAAAATGACAGTGTTTTTTAAGCAGAAAACAACTATTTTTAAACTATTGAAAAAATAAGTAATAATAATTTAATTTTTTCAATACCAATACATTTTTATAAATTTTAAATACATATTTTTTACCAGTGTATACTACATTTTTTGTTCGTATTTCTTGGTATTCTTGGTCTCTACATTTACTTTAAATAACGAAGGCTAACAAAATATGTGTTTTAACGGCAAAACATTTTTTAGTGCATGTTTTGGACAAACATATGCTATACCGAATTAAAAACGAGAGGGGACTAATTAAATTTTTGGCCCAAATGGAACATTTAAAAAAACTAGGTTGAACCCTATGCTAGATTTTTATATCTTAAAAGTTATCTGTTTCCTTTTTTGTTTGCATATAATTTTTACATCAGCTTCTACATTTTTTACATGTACATGTAGAACTACTCATACGAGACGTGTAAGTGTGTGCGAGAGAGAGAGGAAATGAGAAGCGCTTGGCAGGCGTTGCTTAGCGACTGAAATTTAATTTGTTCCTTCTGGGTATAATAGTAGTTCGACCTGATCCAGATTTGGCAATCTGGTAGATACGGCTATTTTCCATGATTATGCGTTTTTGATTTTCTCTTATCTTACAAGAGCGAGAGGGAACGATGACTTTCGAAATGGTTTTCTTCATTGTGGGTATATTAATGATGCGATCTGATCCAGATTCAACACTCTGATAGAAATAATCATCATCTATGATTCTGCATTTTTAGTTTTATCGCATCTTCAAAATTGTGTAGGCCACAGACTTTTGTCCTTTGTGTAGGCGGAAGGGGGCGGGGCGAAATTTTGAAATACACTTGGAGTAGTGTGATAACACAGAAGACTGGATACAAAATTTGGTTGCTCTAGCCTTAATAGTCTCTGAGATATAGGCGCTAATGAAGACGGACGGACGGACAGACGGACAGACAGACATGGCTATATCGACTCGGCTATTGATGCTGATTAAGAATTATTAGATTAAGATATATTTATATATATTTTATGGGGTCGGAAACGCTTCCTTCTGGGCGTTACACACATGCGTTATCACCACAAATCTAATATACCCCTATACTCTTCGAGTACCGGGTATAGTGAAGCTGAAACGCCATGAAACTGATATCTCAGCTAAAAAATAGAACCAATTCAAGGTTGGCCAAGCCAAGCTATAAGATTTGATATATTTAAATAACCAATAAACGAAACAAATAGAATAGAATATGTTTGTCCCGAGGGTGCTGGGAAGGGCCTTCATACAAACATATACATATGTACATACATATGTATGTATTTTTGCTCCACGATAGTAAAGTGCGATTGAGGCCAAAAAAGGAGAGCTCAACTTTGGCTTCAGTGCGGTAAGCATCAGAGTCTACAAGTCGGATGCAGCGGCCGAGGCGCGTCCTGTCGACAACCCAGTCGAGCAGGACGTTGCCTCGGAGATCGAAGCACCCGATGACGACCCAGAGCCTGCCCACGACGGCTACTCTTCCGACACGGCTCTTATGCGAGAGTTCGAGGCGATGTGTCGCGATGACACTATCGAGGACGACTCGGACGCCGACAATACAGTGGTGGAGAACTCTGTCGATGTCTCTAAGACTCCTTCAGATAAATCTCCACCACTGTAAAGCAGCATCCGCTGCCCTCATACTCCGCTTGGAAGCAAGCGGAGCAGACGTAGTCCTGATCCAAGAGCCTTGGGTAGTAGGAGACAAGGTCTGTGGATTAGCGACGAAGGAGCACAAGCTTATTGTAGCTCAAAAAGAAGGTAAAATACGTACCTGCATTCTTGCAAGGAAGCACTTAAATATCTTTCTGCTCCACAACTTTAGCAATGGTGACAACACAGCGGCAAGCCTTGAACTACAAGGTTCCCAAATAAGGCTGATGTCGTCCTACATGGCTCATGAGGAAAGCGATCCTCCCGGTGACCTAGTTCGCAAGCTCACCAGAGATAGCGAAAGGTCGGATATAGGCCTTGTAATAGGCTGCGACGCCAACGCCCACCACACCCAATGGGGGAGTTCGGACACAAATGTAAGGGGTGAGTCATTATTCAGCTTCATCCTAAACTCTAATCTTCTTATCTGCAATCGGGGCAATGATCCTACGTTTATAATTAAGAATTGACAAGAGGTAATTGACCTAACATTAATGTCTCACAAACTGTCAGACATAGTAATGAACTGGAAAGTTCTGGGAGACCATTCCTTTTCGGACCACAGGTATATCGAGACCACACTATCTCTCGAGAACCCAAAACCCGCTGTCTTTGCTAACCCTAGGAAAGCCAACTGGGAAAAATATGTCACAGTCATGGAGGGACTTCTTCCCTCCAAGGCACCAATCTGCCTGAACACAGAGCACGATCTAAATCATCTAGTGGACAGGTTTACTAAAGCATGCAACACGGCCTTCACGGCAGCATGCCCATCAAACCAACACAAGGGGAAAAAGAAACCCCCTTGGTGGTCAAAACAAATAGATACCCTACGAAAAAGCTGCAGGTCCCTCTTCAACAGGGCCAAGCGCGCTAACGAGGAGCAACACTGGGCAGATTATAAAAATAGTCTGGCCCTATACAAGAAAGAAATCAGACAGGCAAAAAGGGCCTCTTGGCAAAGATTTTGTTCTGAAATCGAGGTAACGTCGGAAGCTGCAAGACTGCGCAAGATCCTCTCCACAACGACCCCCTCGGTGGGATACCTTAAGAGAAGCGATGGTACGTGGACCAACTCCAGTGAGGAGTCCCTACACATTCTTCTCGATACTCATTTTCCAGGGTGCTCCATCAATGGACCGACCCACCTCCCTAGTGAGGGTTCGATCACCTCGATGGAGCACATTTTCTCAAAACGGAACATAGGCTGGGCAATAAACAGTTTCCATCCGTTCAAATCCCCTGGTCCGGACCAGATCATTCCGGCCCAACTACAAAAAGCCGGAGACACGGCCATCAACTGGCTGCGATGTATCTTTAAGAAGATACTGGTAGTGGGGAGAATACCACACGCTTGGCTTAAGGCAAAAATAGTCTTCATCCCTAAAGCAGGTAAAGCCTCGCACTCTACACCAAAGGACTTTAGACCAATTAGTCTATCGTCCTTCCTTCTCAAAACCTTTGAGAGACTCGTCGGGCTACAACTGAGAACTACTATAAATTCTCAATTGTTGTCAGGAGCACAGCATGCCTACCGGAAAGGAAAATCCACGGAAACGGCACTTCACGAAGTAATTTCGGGGATAGAGAAATCACTATACCTCAAAGAATACTGTCTAATCGCTTTTCTAGATATCGAGGAAGCTTTCAACAACGTCATACCCGGTGCCATTACGGAAGCGCTGACTGACCTTGGGGTGGATCGTCACTTGGTGATGCTCATTGATCAATTGCTCACATGCAGGACGGTGACATCATCGATGGGATCGTCCACTCAGTCAAGGTATGTCAGTAGAGGCACACCGCAAGGTGGTGTCCTATCCCCCCTTCTATGGAACATAGCAGTCAACAAGATTCTATGTGACCTGGAAGGGGGGGGCTGCAAAGTCGTGGCATACGCGGACGACGTAGCAATTATCTTTTCGGGCAAATACCCTCAAACACTCTGCGACTTAATGACCGCAAAGCTCGCGAGACTGTCAAGGTGGACAGAATCGCGGGGTCTTGGAGTTAATCCCTCAAAGACAGAACTTGTGCTATTTACAAGCAAATACAAGATTCCGTCTCTACACCCCCCCACATTAAACGGATGCAGGCTCTCCTTTAGCGACAGTGCCAATTACTTAGGGTTAGTAATCGACAAAAACCTAAACTGGAACCTGAATATCAAAGACAGAGTGAAGAAGGCCACGATAGCCCTCTACACTTGCAAAAAAGTTATCGGCTTAAAATGGGGCATGAACCCAAGTATAGTCCAATGGATATACCAAGCCATAGTTAGACCGATAATTCTTTATGGAGTTACTGTATGGTGGCCGGCCTTATCAAAAAGGACGATCACCAAACAGCTCGACAAGGTTCAGCGAACAGCCGCCCTTTGCATCAGTGGAGCTCTTCGCACCACTCCAAACGATGCGCTAGATGCCATTCTGTGCCTCCAAAGCCTTGCCCTCGCAGGAAAAGAAAGGGCACAAATGGCAGCAATACGACTGAGAGACTCTGACCAATGGGCACCACAGCACACAGGTCACTCCTCAATACTAAACGGCAGTTCCGTCCCTACTAAAACGGACTACTGTGTTCCAAGGGAGTACACAGATACCCCCTTCGATGCAATTATCCCCCACAGAGACGAGTGGAGTGAGGGACCCCCAGGCCCAAAAGGGGCCCTAAACATCTTCACAGATGGATCAAAGCTGAACAATAGGGTCGGAGGAGGCATATACTCCGAACAGCTAAACATTAAGCACTCCTTTAGACTTCCTGATCACTGCAGTGTCTTCCAAGCGGAGGTCATTGCAATCAAGGAGGCCCTAAACTGCATTCAGGAAACTACCGCCATGGTAACCTGCGTAAACATTTATAGTGATAGCCAAGCTGCAATCAAATCGCTTAATGCGATCTCAGCAAACTCGGCCACCGTTGCAGATTGCCGCAAATCTCTTCACGAGATGGCTCAGCAATTTGTTATTAGCCTTATATGGGTCCCGGGACATCGGGACATCGAAGGCAACTGTATTGCAGACGAGCTGGCCAGACTTGGCACTACAATCCCCCTTCTCCAAGACAAGGAGGATACTCGTAAGCCGATGGCCACATGTAGGCTCATAATAAAGGAGCAATATAAGCAACTAACAGATAACAAGTGGCAATCAGTACCACGTTGTCGTATATCTCGGCAAAAATGGCCGACCATAGATAGGAAGCGCACCTCTGAGCTATGCAGGCTCGGCAGACGAAGGTGCAGCGCAGTCATACGCTCCCTAACGGGGCACTGGTTAGTAGGTACCCATGCTAATAGACTGGGCGCCCCAAACAATGATTTTTGCCGTAGCTGTAGAGATGAAGAAGAGGATGAAACGGTGGAACACCTGTTCTGCTCTTGCCCAGCTCTCAGCAGAAGAAGGCTACAGCACTTGGGCTCGCCCTTCATTTCAGACATTTCGGTAATGTCCACCATATGTCCCAGAAAGATAGCTAACTTCATAAAAGCTGCAGGCTGGGACAACTGTTGACCTCGGGTCTCACAATGCGAGTAGGGGCAGATTCCCCCGCGGTATCACAACGGGCCGGAAACGGCCTAAGTGTGCTGGGCTCCCAGTGAGTCGGGCAGCCGCTGCAACCTAACCTAACCTAACCTAGTAAAGTGCAGGACAAGGTTATTACTCTTTTCCAAAGCTACATATGTATATGTATGTTGTAATACCTAGCAAACTTCAATCTACAAATTATTGCGATTCTCAGATAATACAGAAAACTCATTTTAATTCAAAAGCATGACTTCCACTTCGAAATCTGCGTATCTGAGAGAGCATATCAAGCCTTACAACTGAAGCTTGCGCACAATATTTCGTTAGTTCGTTAGCCGATAACTGTTCGAATTTCTTGAACAAATTATAAATGGATAATGCCAAGAATTTTGTTTGCTGACAGATTGCTAATTTCACCCACTGTGCTGCATAGAGAATTTCCAGGTAATGCAGTCAACAAAACTTGAAATACTCTTACTTTTGGTGGAACTTCCGAATCAAAATTTGAGATGAAATGTTCATCGGTGTTTCTCGGACTGGATCACTAATCAAGCTGAATCAAGAAGTACCAATTCAGTGCAGTGCAATTCAGTGCAACAGATATGTACAATGTACAAATGTATAGGTATATATGTACATACATATGTATGTATATATGTATGTATGTTCGAGCCTATAGTGAGTACGAACCAAAACACAGAAATTTATTTACAGGGACACGGACAGCTGAGACAGTGAACTTGAAGAGGTTATTAAAAATTCAAGTGCAGTAGCATGGGTGGCTAAGGCAAATAAAAGTTGCCACTGACCCATTTTAGTATTAGTGGATCGCTCAGATCGCTACGTTCATATATAAATGCATGTGTACTGCTATGTACATTTATCCAGGTGTGCGTGCTGACAAGGGTTTTGTCGCTTTCTGGGAAATAGATTTACAGTTTGGTGATCATAAAATGATTTGCAATTTGCTAAAGTCCAACACAAACAGACCCCTGGCAAGAAGAGCCAGAAATTCTAACGCATTGTTATCGCGCAAGCAACATCCATCCGTCTGCGGGTTAGTCAGAGTAGGTGAGAGTGAGGGTGAGGGGGAGGGTGAGGGTAAGGCCAATGCGAAAAACGATCCACCCCGAATGCGATCTACTGTTCCCAGCCATATCTGATATGCAGATGCGAGCGGAAAGCTCCATGTGTAGATAGCGGGTCTTATCTTTGGGTTAGTCAGACCCATAATACGGCTAGATTTCAGAATCTTGTGATGACTTGGGAAGCTTCTTTGTTTTTCTGCTGTTCGTTTCGGGGTTTTTCTTGTCATTGCCATTAGACCAGGTTGTGCAATTTCACACACATTTGATTAATCGGCAGCGAAAAGTGGCCGGACGGCTGGTGACTATACTTAGAACGGAATACGTAGTGCGAGAATTTGGCGTGGACGCCTTAACACGTGTTGTGCCACCAATTAGCACCCCATCAGAGTTACAGCTATCATGTGGTCTCTACGGAAATTTCATAAGATATTACATTAAGTTGGTACTAATTTTCTGTCACTGGCAGTAGCAGCGGCATGGCATCGCACCCTTAACCCCCACTTACGATATTCATTCGGGTGACGCATTCAAGAGGCCAATTGAATGAGTCTACACGATATAATTGTACATATGTATGTATGTATATATTCTTAAACGGATTCGATCTTGGCAGAATCAGCTTGGGGCAGATCAGTGCAGATTGTTTGTATGCTCAATTAAAACTGGAGCTGGCGCTGGAGGCAAGAGGCTTGGGACTTATCGGGGATGGCGTTAATGGGCTAATGAATAAATTAAAACTTATCTGAGGGTCACCACCACCAAGTCGACACACTGATGAACACAAATACACTATATGTACATGTGTACATTTTATATGTAAGTATGTACATATGGGCATTTCTCTCAAGAGGTCCACCGAGGCTTAAAAATGTAAATTCTATAAAAACGCATTTGAATATAGTTTTCTCGGAATGTTATTTTTAAAAGATATTTAAAATCCGGCAATTTAATTAATTGACACTTCATTTCATTATCTTTGATCTGAAAACGTATTAAAATTAGCAATAGTTCACTTATTTGGTATTTTTTTGTCATGTTTTCCATTATTATTTTCGCCTAAAAGAAAGATGATTCTTGATAAAAGTTTTTCCTCAAAGTCTCCCTTACATATTGAACTATCTAAAAAAGATCCCAGAAAATTTTCTCAATATCGGTTTACGGAATTTTTGTAACATTTATAAAGCCAAGAAATTTTTTTCCCGTGCGACAGAAGCTTAAATTAAATTAAAAAAAAATACAAACCCTACATGCTTAAAATTACAGCCATTTTAAAGAGTCATCAATGCAGTGCAATGTTGACCTTATCACCAGCTATAGGGCTAGTCAAATGATGAATCATAACGGTAAAACAATTTTGAAAATCGGTTTTTTTTTTAAATTTTTACAGCTTGAAATGTAAGTTTGACATCAGAGAAATGCCCATATGTGTATTTATGTACATATCTATTCGCCAAGATTGACATTTTCCATCAGCTACTCGTATAAGACTTAGATACTCATTGTATACAGTCATGGAGTACATTTGGTACAGGATCAGGCCTGGGTTATTGTGAGAAGAAAATTTGAGTGAGTTGCATTGACTGCTTTCCTCGAAGATCTATTTTTGAGTATATTAAAAAAGACAATCTATATGCTGTTGTTGTTCCTACCTACAAAGGTTTTAGGTTCATTTTCTCAAATTTATTCAAGAAATGCTCTATAGTTAATGACAAAGTCACTTGAACGTAACGAATTTAAAATGTATGGAACTTTTTGCACTTAATATTCATGGTCCAAGACTTGAAAACTTTTCTCAACAACTTACCCAGAAATGAAAGGAACCAGATTCGAGCAAGAAGAAGCGAAAAACATTGCGGATACGCGATATTGATAAATCGATATGTATTTTTATATTCGTATGTATGTACACACATACACACATGTGTGTTCACATATACATATGTATGTATGTACAAATGTATGTATGTATCTATATCAATATCGATGCCGGGCAGATCTCGTGACGTTTGGCGATGACGGCGATAAGGCACAAACACAAAAAATATGACGAAAAGCTAGAACCAAAGTGGAGACACAAACACAAGCCGGTGAAGGAGGAGCGGATAGGGTTGGGGACGACAATAAACAACAGTGTCGTTCATTCAAGCAACAAAAATAAATAATTAATAAATTTAAAATGAGACGATAAAAATTGCTTGATGGCTGGGGCTGTTGAGGCTGCCGCTGACTCTTTGGATCGGCTTTTGTTGGATGTAGAAGGAGATGTGGGATGTGGATGGGAGGCATTGTTTGTTGTTTTGCATTGAAAAATTGATGCCCTCGCCTACGGTGACACACTAAAGCCGATGGCGAGAAGGATCAGAGAAAGAGATGGATTATCTATCAATGGCGTTTCGCCAAATCTGTTTTTTTTCTCTTCCATTAACAGTAATTATCGCAAATTATCGAATTTATATGTGCTAACTGAACGTCCCATCGCCACTACACACAAATCCAATTTCATTTCACACACACCTACACACAAGCAGCCTGCTAAAGGAGGCGTGGCGTCGGAATCCAATAATTTCTAATGAAAGTTGAAAAGCGCCGCTTCAAGCGATTGGTTGGGACGTCAATCCCACAGAGTGTCAAGCCGCGGCTAGTATCGAACATGTTCGAGGCCCGGTCGAACCGCGAGGCAGCGATGCTGCGCAGCGGACTTGGGTACAGTGGGTCAATACAGGCTACTCATTTGTGTGTTACCAATGTTCTGTGTTATTCTCTATAGTATGTTTGAATTTTGGTTTCCACAAAAACCAAATCCTTTATAACCATAAGACTACTAAAAACCTCAGATTAGACGAATCGTTAGTTTAAAAGACTTGTTTTGGCTTAATTTGTTTAAAAATGTATGCTACCTTGCTTAAAAGGAAAAGTTGCAGAGAAGAAAAGAAACAGTTATTTTGCGAATTATTCTTCATTTTCGTGCAATTTCAACGTTTTTCTACCCAATGTGCGATGCTACGCTTTTGAGGAACACCCATACACGACATACACATGCACAGCTCGACGCTGAGCAGAAGAAAAAGCCGAAATCAAACACAATCGACAACCGCAACAGCAACGAAAAAGAAACCGAAAAAGCTTGTGAGCAGTGCACCGCTCTCTTCTCAGCGCCAGGGCTCTTCGGCTGCCAGCGCCAGCGGCAGCGCCGAAGCCAACGACAGCGTCAACGCCAGCTACGACGCCGACGGCATGCAAACAGGATCTGAGCGTATATTACGTAGCGGTGGGCTTTAAGCCAACATCATTCTCCAGCCGAACGTCAACAACGCCAGCAGCAGATCCAGCGATCAGCGTTAAAAGAGCCACAATCCACGATTAGCCAGCAGCCAACTGCTAACATCGATAACGAGCAGCTGTTTTTGGCCCAGTGTCAGAGAGTTATCTGGCCGCATCTGCCCACAGAAGCAGCGATCCCCCGCATCGTCAGCATCCGCAGCAGAATTGTCAGCAGAAACAAGTGCAAAAGTGAAGTGAACTCCGCCGACAGCGAAGCTCTCTCTATCACCTCCACCTGCTCTGGCAGCTCCTCTGGTCTCTCGCGCTCCGGCTTCGTGCTCGCACCGTGTTCGCCGCGGTTCGCTTCAGACTCGTACTCGGATTCAGACCCGAGATCGAGTTCGTGCGGCACTCCGCTCGCGCTCCAAGTCGCGCCGTAAATTACTTGCAAAGTTAAATTTAGTCTCGGCTTTTAATACCGTTTTTGTGCGTTTTCGAGTTGGTCGTGTTTTTGTTAACAACAAAATTCCAATCAAAAATCAGCTCGAGCCAAAATAAAAAAAAATATTCTGAAGAGGAAAGCTTTTCAGCTCTTCAGACGTTTTCCCCATAAGGAAAGACCTTAATGTGACTGCGAGAATCTTGAAATTGTGAAATATTTCCTGGATCCTGTTGAACGATAATCCTGCTGACATTTTTTGTTTGCCAAATACCTGAACATACAAAAATTATTTTTTTTTTCTGTTGAACAACTTGAACAGAGATGTAAGCTATTCGCCCCCGCCTCGCTTCCTGCTTAACATTTAGAACAATTTTTTTTCGACGTGGCCACCAGCTCCGAAACGTCCAGCGCAGCAAGCTTTAAACAACAAAATCCAATTACATAACATTTAATTGAAAAGAGCAGCAATTTAATATCATAATTTAAAAAAAAACGCGTTCACATACAACACACGCATACATTCGGCCGCACGCATACGCACACAAGCAGCGTATTAAAAGACGGAAGTGGATTTTTTCGTTCAGCGGCAAAGCGGCGCATCCTGTTTTGGGCTTTTCAACATATACACACACACGCACGCACAAGCGGTCTCTCTCGCGCACACGTATAAGAGTCGCGCTCACGTTTTCCCTAGAGAAATAACGGTAAGTGAAGCTGCTATGCTATTGTTATATTGCAATATTAGTATACTCGTAAGTTCGAAAGAGTAAGTACTCGTATATTAAAGTGGTGTAGCCCGAAAGGACTAAAACGGTGAATGTAGAAAATTCTGGCAAAATTCGAGATTTATATTATTTATTTTACAATATTAAAAAGGGAATAGTTCAATACTATAGCTATAAATTAGTACTATTCGTCAACCCGTTGAACAGTTTTACAACAGCTGCCTTAGGGATGAATCACAAAATTCAACAATTAAATCAAAAGCAGTCCGTTCAAATAAGCGGTGCAAATGGTCTCACAGCCAGCTCTTAGTTGTGCCACTTCCATTACTCGTAGTAGACCCAATAGTTTCAAAATTCCAATGAGATTGACAAAGCCAAACCACAGTCAATTCAGTTGATCAAAATAATGAAGATGAACATCCCAATACTTGTTTATACATACATATGTACATACATATGTATGCAGTCATTATTATATATAAATAAATACTTACATATATATATATATTTTTTTTTTTTTATTGCCAGAAGGGGGACAGAAACCCTAGCCAAATGTTAATAATAAACAAACAAATTGCATAAGCTTTTGCGGCTTGTGTGAGGCCCAAACGCAAACAAACATAACGAAGGCGAATCCGAACAAAGAAAAACTCTTCCTAGTCATTTGGCAATTCTAATAAATTCAAAGTCTGGGCTTTTCCCCCATTTTAGAGGAGAAGTTACGGAGGGCTCGAGAGAACAGGAACGGATCTAGATGAACAGAACTGGTGGGATTATCACAGCGGTGTTATCATCCTATCCATACGATCGAGAGATCAATACAAAGTGCTTCTAAGTTGCAGTTTGGCGTAAACTTTGAAAAAGAGGTCCCCTGCCACTGTCCTGCTCACACCCACCACACCATAGAGAATAGGGAATAAAGAATTGAGAATTTGGTTTTGGGGCCTGGAAGAACTACATCCACAGCTACTATGCGGTGGTGGCTGAAAATGGTCATGTGACGACTCCTATCTGCTGGATACGTTCGTGATTTTGGCATGCGCACTGCATGGGGGTTATTTAAGCGCTCGTCGAACATGCGCAGCTTTTCAATGTCCGAGAGGGACTTATAAAGCAGGCAGCTCACACATCTTGCACACATTCACATACCTCAGAGGGGCCAGCGATCCGCAGCGGATCAGCTTAGAAAACTTTCACTAGCGGTCCAGCGGGACCGACTCCGTCGCCGACTCTGACTCCACTTTCAGCTTGAGCTTAAGTCGCATGAAGATGCGTTTCAGGCGGAAATCCGCACACAAATTGCCGACTTCCAATGGCAATTTGCATAAATGTTGTTACGATAACAAATCACCTAGAAAAAATAGCAGCGGGCGCAAACTATGACAAACAGACAAACTGAAATACTAATACTTAGTTCTAATTAAAAGTAGTTGGAGGGAAAAAAACTAATTAACATTTTTCGAGCGCAGCGCAAAGCGAAAAAAAAAACACAAAAAAGTTAAGTCAACACTATAGAGGTGAGAAAATCAATTCACAACTACTGACAGCGGCGAAGGAGAAGGCAGCGGCTAGTCAAGTGCCCACTTGAGTGGAAAATCAATGCACTTCCGCAAAAATCTTCAAACATACACACATACAGATATAGATACAGATATACATACATACATAGGTACAGAAACAAATACAAACTTATTCGCAGGCGCAAGCATCAGGTCGAGAAATACTCGTACACTCAGAAGTGGGACTTCCTAAACCCTATTCGAATGTAATTACATATCAGCAATTTATTGTAGCAGAATCCGGATCCGCTGCCACAATAATTGTACAAAATGAACAACGGTTCTTTATGGGCTCTTACGTAAGATTTAAGGGCAGCGTTTAGCTAGAGTAATGAAGCAACATTTGTAAACGGTATTCAGCCCGTCATAAAAACGAACCCACGAAATCAATACACTAATTAACTAAGTAAGTAGAAGCCAAAAATATTCTGGAAATTAATTCAACAGTTCGCTGATGATTTTAATTTGTTGCCTAATTAAACCTTAACTAATTAACATTAGTTACTTAAGCCAAGCTAACTAATTAACATTAGTAACTTAAGCCAAGCAATTATGTAACTAAATATTCCTACTTAATTTTAGTCAATCAAGTGCTGCGCATTTTTTTGAATGCGTTTTGAAACCAGTTCGGTTTTGGAAAATACTTAAACGTATTTAGAAATAATTGAATAAAATGAATTGGGTTTATGTCTTTTTGAGAATAATTCAAATCGAATATACAAATAAATACAAGGACAAGAAGCAGGGAAGAACAAGAACTAGCAACGACAAAAACACACAGAGGACATTTTATAAGACACGTAAGGATTAATCAATCAAATAGTTTCTTTCCAAGCAAGTACTAAAAAATAAGATACTCACAAAAGTGCTTCTAAACGTTCTGCGCTTCTGTTCAACTGACACAGATATATGTAGATGCAGATATAAATATACATACATATGTAGATAAAGATATAGATACGTATACGCAATGTGTGACTCACGCAATGCATTTTCATTTGACTTTGGGATACAAAATTCCTTTTTATTATTGGGCGCGCCTTTTCAGACGAAACTTTCGCCCTTTTGCTGGCTATTAAACAAAACATTATTGTTTTCATTATTGTTTGTTTTGCTTACTTATTTGTGTTTTTATATTCGTTTTTATTTGTAATTCATTTTTGGAGACTGCCGTTAAGACTGCCAACTCCTTTCGACAAGTGTTCGAGGCTATTGACGCTGCTTGTTGCATCAACAAAAACAAATTAGAGTGTGTTTCTGGCTTTCAGTCTCTCTGGCTGGCTGCCTGTCTGACTTTTGCTCTTGCTGCTGCTACCGCTGCCGTTTATACCCGGTACTCGAAGAGTATTGGGGTATATTAGAATTGTGGCTATAGTGGATGTGTGTAGCACCCAGAATGAGGCATTTTCGACTCCATCAATTATATATATTCTTGATCAGCATCAATAGCCGAATCGATATAGCCATGTCTGTCTGGGAATATTTAAGAGATAGATCTGGATCAGATCGGATTCAATTATTTCATCATTATTTTAGCCAGAAGAAACCAATTAAATTGCAGTGGCTACGCAACGCCTTTCACGTGCCTTCAGAATCTCTCTCTCTGGCTCACATATGTATGTATTTACATATATAAATTGACTGAGTACAAAAATAGAGCCGCTGCCTTTGCCGCGGTTCACAACGTTTCCGCTCGTTTTGATATTGTGTTGCGATCGTTTGCACAACAATTTTGCGGCTGTTCTGCCGTGTGCCTGTGCCGTGCTCTTTTGCTCTGCTTCTGATTATTATGATGATGATCGGGCTGACAAGTTGACTTTATTACTCATACGCCGTGTGTGGCTACTTGTCTGTGGAGGTACGTCCGATCCCAGCCCCAGGCGCAGACCCAGGCCCGGCACAGCCTTCTTGACACGGACAGTGCCAAATAGCTGCGTAAATATTTGAGCAACTCTTGTTAACACACTCCTCAAATAATTTATATAAACTTGAAATTAACATCAGTCATCAGCAATCAGTCAGTAGCCAGGCCAAACTGGAGCGACATCTGAGAGACAGTCGTCGAATCTGTATGTCGAATGTTATCACTTCATTAGAGCTGGCAACCATGGGTGCAGCTCGTCAAGACCACAATCACAATAATGATGAAAATGATGATGTTCGGCAAATCTCCCAATTTCATTCTGAACATCTCCATGTAATTAGCTAGCTCGCGATCTGCATGCCAGGTGGCGAAAAGAACGAGGCGAAAAGAGCAAGAGCCTTTCCACCTGATAAGGATAAAAGGCAATGTGCAGGGCTAAATTGGGAAGTAAACGATTATGGGTACAGAAATACAGTAGAGAAACAACTTTAAGACAAAATACACATCTGAACTGAATCGCTTGGATCGTAGCCCATTAGTGGTATTGCTGTTGATACAGCATCCATCCAATTCGAGCATTGCATAAGCTTCCACCTCAAGCCCCCCTCTCTGAACTGAACTCGTCCGCAAACATACATATGTATACAAACATATGCCACTACCGGATTTCTTTTGTGAATGAAATTAGCATGAAAACATGATTGTAACCTTTAGAATCGAAGTTTCGAGGCGCTGGAAAAACTTCCACGATGACAATCTGACAACCACTAGCCATAAAAGCCAAGAGAAAACTTTCCATGAACAGCGTACAGCGCACAGGCAAAGGCTCCAGAAAGTCTGATCTGATGACCGATATATGTACATATCCATATGTACATATGTACATACATACATACATATATGCACATAAATACGTCTTCGTGGGGCTTTCACGCAATTGCGGAACACGCTAAAAACAATCCGGTACCAGTATCAATGACAGCAGCAGTGTCAGTGGCAGGGCCAGGGTTAGTAGCAGTGGCAGTGGCAGGGTTAGTAGCAGTGGCAGGAGTAATAGCAGTGACAGTAGCAGAGCCAGAGTCAGTGGCAGTGGCTGGTACAGTAGCTAACCGCCCAACGAACGATCATTATCATGATAAGGCGCGAGGTTTATGATCAGGTTTTTATTGTTATTTATGGCCAAATAATTACCAGCTCCGGCCAGGCCGATAAGAAGCAGAAGTCCCGGCCCTGGCACATACTATGTATGTATATGACCAGCTACTTAGTCAGTGGCCACGTAGCCGATGAGCTCGAGAAGCATCCAAGAGCTCGTGCCCGATCCGCGATACACGATTCACAATGGCCGATGCCCGATGTCCGGTGCTCGATCCCCGATCCCCGAGGAACGCCTGCCTCTCCCTGATAAGAGTTTGTATTTATATTTCATAATAGTAGTATCATATAATGATATGATAGTGAAAGACTAGTAGACTCCCGTCCCGCGTTCAATGGCAAACATTGAACTTTGATGTTGTTCTTATAAGCTTATATAACACGCTCATTATGCTCCATTATTTTGTATAATTGAAATCCGATCCAGTGTTTTTTTTCGGGTATTCTGGTGGGTCTTTCCCACCGAATTCTGCGTCGCAGAAAGTCCGAACCCAAACAATTGAGGCAGAGCCAGAGGCTGGGCAAACACTTAAGAACCGACAGCAAATGCCAACAAAGGCCAAAGCAAATTCTTGATTTATTTGGCTAACAAATGAGGGAGTACTCGATCTCGTACTCTTACTCCTACGCGTTTTCGTATGTCCCGGACAGGTGACAGGGCACTTTGAGGCCCAAAGAATTCGCTGGCCCAGCCCGGCACCAGCTCCGGCTCCGGCCCCTACCCTGAACCCCTAACAGATCACATGTATCATGCAGGGGCCATAATCTTTTCACGCTAACGAGTGTTCTGGCCCGAAATAAGTTCCGTTTATACGAGTACACACAATGTGGGTTAAGTAAAGAATATATCATACATATGTATGTGCCTGTGCTCATGTGTGAGTCCGTATGTATAGCCGTAGAGTCGTATAAGCGATCATACATCGTAGCACAGCACAGCAAATCACATCACATCTCCCTCTAATTACGAGTATTCTTACGCTCATAAAGAAACAAAAGCAAATAAATACAACTACACACAAATGAAAATAAAAAGCACAGAAATTTATAGTTGACGCTGAAGCGGAAGTTATTATGACAGATAAAAAAAGCGCAAATGGAGGCGAACTAAAAACAAATCAAAGCGATACTAATGCTGGCCTGGCTCAGCTAAAAAAAATGGAATTCAAACAAACTGAAGCTCAATGCAATATTTTATTAGAACTTTTTGTGGAGTTTGTTTCACTCATTTCACTCTCTGTGCTTGCGCGGCGACTTCTGCTGCTGCTGCTGCTGCTGCTGCTGCTACTGCTCCCACTAATTGCATTCTAATCGTACATAGATGAAGGTCTCGGTCTTGGACATGTTTAGCTTTTGCTCTGCTGTTTGGATACGAGGCGATACGCGTACGAGTACTAGGGGAAGTATGTAATTGGCCAAGATGTGCAAAACGAAACACTCAGCATAGTGTGCCGCAGTGTGCCGAATGCGGTGCACACGTTATGGGGCGAAAAAGATATTTTCTTTGGCTTTGGCAAAGATGTACATATAGCCAGGATTGCCTATCAAATGCAGTATCGTTATGGTTTATAAGACTTTCAAAAGGGATGGGAGTTATTTTCGACTCTCATTTGATCGAGTTTACTCCTCGAGCGCTGCAACAGAATACCAAAGACAGACAGAATGATGGGGGTGAATTCTTAAGGATACTGCCCTTACTATAGCTTTTTTATTTCCCTTATACACGGCAGACCGTCCGGTGTCAGTGCCGGAATATCCCTTTTAATGTAGTTTGCTTCTTAAGTATACATATAAGGTAAGCTGTGCTAATCCCAGAAATAAGGTAGTTTCCGAGTCGGTGGTCTTTATTGCCGGACATTGTGCAACACTTTTTATTACAATGCGCTCCTGTTGCGGCCTCTCGGGCTTCTATCGGGCGACAAGAAGCAGCGATAGGGATTGGATCGGTGGTTATCTTTATGGCTGCAGCGAAATCAATCAATTTAAATTTGATTAGGCTGTGATTTCCACACGGCCACAAGGAGACCACGGGAGAGGTCGTATCGTACCATGGCTTTGTATACGACTAAAGCTTCTCCTCACATATACATACATACATACATACATACATACATACATATGTATATGTACATATAGAAGCTGATATATGACGGGGGCTATGACGATTATAGCCTGGTTATACGGGTGGGTACTCGGTACCAATATAATATTTTATGGCCAAACAAATCACGCGAGCTCACTTGACGGAAATCGGCGAATGCCGCTCTACGTCTGAGCCTTAGTTCATATAATATCAGAATAAAAATACATACATATATATATATGTACAAGGTATGAGGAAAATCATTGTTATTAATACGATTATTGTGTGCACGGTTGCGTGTTAATTTTGCTGTGATTCCACCTGGGAGTACCTTTTTGTTTGGCGTTTTTCCCATTTTCAATTTGCAAAATACAATGCAAATGGCTCTGACCACTCTCCCTCTCCCGACAACAACCCTCTCCACCCTCATCCGGCCATCCGCCCATCCGTCCTTCCTTTCGATGGAGATTAACTGTTATTAGGGGCCTTGTTATCAAATCTCAAAATCAATTTTGATTTTGTCCACTTTTTGCTTTGCTTTGTTTCGGCTCTTATTTTTTTGCGGCTTCTGTTCGACTGATCTCGTTGACATTCGGGGGAACAATTAAAAGTTTGTCTGTTAGTTGAACAAAACAAGATTGTAATTATATCGCATATAGATATACATACAAATGTATGTATGCACATGCATATATCTATAGAGATAGAGTGAGAGAGTATGTGTGGCCTGGTACGAGAGTATTGTTATTGAGTAATTGTCGCACAATCGCTTTGCCCAGTTCAATCAACTCGTCGGCAGCAAAGCGAGAAGTACTCTATACTAGTATTTTATTTTTACTTTCATTTTCCATTTTCTGAACGAAGTCAGCGATGTCTGGAGTTGAGACACTTCTTTTCAAATATTCTTTTACCTCTACGGCTATACCACTCTTCGAATGTTAAAAACTTCTGTTCGAATTTCCTACACTCTATTTCTAAAAGGCTAAACTTAGACGGTTTTCACCTTTAATGTGTATGGTGTATTGGGAGAACAGCAATTGGAATTTTCTAATGGGAACTACTACAAATATTACGCCCGATTTTATTTGATTCTCGAAATATTCAATATTATTCGTATACCACTCTCATTGTACAGTAAATTGTATAGATTCGAATTTGAAATACTTAATAATGGTAAAATAAAAATCTCCACTTTTATTATCTTATGCCCAAAAGCCCAATAGAAGGTTATTCTTTGGAAGCAAAAGAGCGAGCGGAATTCTCAGTTCGAATTAAGCAAATGTCCCAATCCATAATATCTAATATATAATCCATAATCCATTAGACAATTGGTCGCTCTTCATCCAGTTAAGCCGTTTGCGTTGTTACTTTAATTAAAATATATGGAGAGGGGGAAAACACAGGCAACATCAAGTGGCGAGCCCCAGGTATCTGATACTACTCCTATGTATAATGGAATGAAATCAGCAGCTAAAAATATTGGCTATAAATAGGCAAACAACGAAATAAATACACATATACACACACATACATATATAGAGGCACATACATATGTATGTATGCATGTATACATATGTATATGCAGATATTTGAGTATGTATTTATGTATGGAACAAGCCTGGGTCAAAACGGAGACGTAAAACAAAACCAGTTGAGGACACCGATCCGTAGTCGATGCCAAGTCTCCGTCTCCAGTCTTTGCCCACTCCAGAACCACAGACAAGAGACGTTGGAATTCACGTGACCAGCAAAAAAATTGTCATATATTTATTTATGGTGAATACTCGTACTTGCCATACGTACAAATATATACACACACACACACACACACATAAAAATACATATATGTACATATGTATACGAGTACGTGCGATTACAAAATGCGAATACGACGAGTATGTGCATTTTTGGCAGGGTGGCATCGATTTTGTATATTCGTTTTTGATGTGCGCCTTCGGACGCTAGAATTTTTAATTAATCAATTGTTGAGCTGATATGATATGATATGATAAGGGCTCACACTATTGGGCAACCATAGCGAGCCATACGAGTGGGTAAAGATCCAAGAATAGCCAACAACGCGTTGATCATTATTTCATCAGGGGCTATTTTCCGAATTATCTGAGTTGGAAACAAACCTTAAGCCTTAAGATCGCATTGGGTTTATCGTCTATCGACGGGACTGGTATATTTTGCATGACTCATTTTTTGTATATTTTCAGTTTTTCCCGTTCGAGTCGTTTATCAATCTATTTCGGCTTAGGGTTTAACCTTCAAAGGCGAATGGTTTTTGTAGTTGTCGGCTTGGCATGATAAGCTGTCTCTATCAATCAGCCATTGACTTATGTCGATGGCCTCTCGTGTCTCTCGTGGCTCTAGGGCCTAAGTGCACATTGAGTAAAAGATTAATTGACTTTAAACGATCTATTAACGAGCAGTCCTAGCACCCCCTTCAATGTATCGGGGAGATTAGTGGATGAAATTACTAAGAGATTTCACAAGGAGAATTTTATCTTGATACGAATATGTAGTACATATCTACATATATAAGTATATATCATAAAATGTACTAAGTTTAAAAGTCCTAGTAGAATATCCCTTGTTGTCGTATAATTTATTTTCCTAAGCAATTGCCCAACACTGCAAGTTGTGCCTTTCAGAGCACTGCTACAACAAACTGAAATAACAAAACAACCAATGCCAATCAAAATGTATGGTTTCTTTCTGTTATTTATAGTATATTGGTTCGGTTTTTGTTTTCTTCTTTGAAAGTGGGTCAGCCAAAGCCACAGTCAAACAGCAAATAGTATGCTGTGGAGCGGGTTTGATCTTCTCCTAAGCCAGACGCATGGCAAGGCTTTATTGTTGTCGATATGTGAATAAACCCATAGACAAGTCAAGTGCACTACCCTTCAACTCGGGTATCGTTTTGTTGACACAACTGCTGTGGCATGACAGTGTGACTGCGACTGAGACTGTAACTGGAACTGAAGCTGTCACTGGAGCTGCAACTTTGGAAGGGACAGTCAATGTTCTTGGCTTTTCTGGGAGCACTTCATTTTTGATATGTCGATGGAAATCCTAGAGGCAATTCTATCCGTCATTCTTCATTAGCGACTGTCACTCGAGTTTCGAGTGGGTCGGGCACTAGCCTAAAATTTTAATAATCTTATCCCCGCACACCCCACCGCACCCAGCACTCGGCCACTCGACTCGCTTTAGTCATAGGCACTTAAGTATGTATATATGTATGGTAAGCCTCTTGGGCTATCTAGAACAACATTTGAGTATTCGGGCATTTCCTGAGAGATCCCAAAATTTACCACAATTAAAACCATAAAAAATACAAAGTGTAGGTAGGGAAAAATCCCTGAGCCCCAACCGTCTTTTTTTCCGCGTAACTCTGCCCAATCATTGATCAATATTTACGATCGGTAGCTCTCCGCCAAAATCACAGTTCACATAATCACGCGCTAATAACTGCGATAAGGTGGCCATAAGACTCACGCCGCCTCTCTGCCGCCCCGATCATCGATAGGATGAGCCACATGGAGCACTCCTCCGCCTCCGCCTCTGCCCTTCGGCTCTGGTTTCGATTGCCACGGACTGCTGCGGCCCGTGCGCGGTTATTAATTAGAATTTATGGTCTGGCAATAGTCGGGCCCATATACAGACAATAAATAGCAATTGTATATGTTGTTGGCCTGCCAATCTAATCGCCGATACACGAAACGCTCTTTTCACGCTCGTCCAGTCCAACTCGACCGCTGAAGAGCCGCCTCGCCACAGGAGCGGTCTAGCGAGATTCCATTGCTGACAGCAAACAAAAGACTCGTTTCCGAGACGCGATTCCTGTTCCAGAAAAAATGCGGAAGCAATCAGAAAATCATCCAAATTGTATCCGAAACTAACAAAAAGTCAAACTCGAAGTCAAACTTTAATTGTTTGTGAAAAGTGGATACTTTTAAATTTAAATTATTTCGTATTTCAACGTATTACCAAGAAGTTGGCAAGCTTCAGCTTTAAGCATAGACCTTGTGAAATTCATGACGGCTCTTTCAGAATATAAATCGTCTTGAACCGCTCCTGATGAAGGCGCCAAACGAGTGGACACTAGACACACTCCCCATCACCAATCCACAATCGGCAATCGACAATTGACGATCGCTCATCGATCATCGACAATCGGATATTCAAAAGCGATCCGCATCGGCCAGAGCTGAGCTGCCAACGCAGCATTACCTGCCATATTACATCAGCTGGCTCTTCCTCTGCTGGTTATATATCTCAGAATTGCCCAAGCAAATCACGACTAACCAACCGAAAAATCAGCGCAACAGCAGCTACTCTGCCTGCTGCCTTCTGACTGCTGCCTCCTCTGGCTGCTCCCTGTCTCTATCTCTGTCCGATTATTTACAATTAGCTCCGTCCAGGAGATAACCTTGCCCGTATATATCTTGGTGAGCTCTTGGACCGCCAACTACGATTACCACGACAAAACGACAGCGACGCTGACTGTGACGCCGACGCTGGCAGCGACGCCTGCCACTAATCACTCCAATTAGCTAGAAAGTGCTTTTCGCTTAAAATTCGCACGTTGTCGCATTTTCTTGGCATTGTACTACTAGGCTCTGAGACAGCCACTTGGCCAGTCCAGAAAAGTTTTTTTCAGTTGTGTTCAGTTTTCTTCCGTTCGAGCCGTGTCCCAGAGGAACCCTTTATTGCGAGCATACTGTGTGAGTGACTGAGTGTGACGACGACATACGACCGAAAACCAACAAAACTAAAGCTCTCGAATTCAATTCAAATTGAAATCCAAAACTAAATCGAAGTCGAAGTCGAAATCAAAATCAAACTCCCGTCATTTAAGCTTCATTTAAAACCGCAAAAAGCAAAAGTACAACGAAATCCACTCAAATTCGAATGCATGGAATATTCAATACGGCCCAAATAGACCAAAAAGAAACAAAATAAAAAAAATAATCAATAATAATCAAATCAGAAACACCCATATAATATTTTTGGTTGCTCTTCTACACGTACCCTAGTACCCTACCCTGAAGTGAAATGTAGCGAACTGTTTTTATACCCGGTGCTCGAAGAGTATAGGAGTATATTAGATTTGTGGTGATAACGGATGTGTGCAACGCCTAGAAGGAAGCATTTCCGACCACGTAAAGGATATATATTCTTGATCAGCATCAATAGCCGAGTCGATATAGCCATGTCTGTCCGTCCGTCTGTCCGTCTTCTGAGCGCCTAGATCTCATAGACTATTAAAGCTAGAGCAACCAAATTTTGTATCCAATCTCCTGTGCTAACACACTACACCGAGTGTAATTCAAAATATCGCCCCGCCCCTTCCGCCCCCACAAAGGACGAAAGTCTGTTGCCTACACAATTTTGAAGATACGAGAAAACTAAAAACGCAGAATCATAGATGATTATTTCTATCAGAGTGTTGAATCTGGATCAGATCGCATCATTAATATAGCCACAATGAAGAAAACCATTTCGAAAGTCATCGTTCCCTCTCGCTCTCTCTCACACGCGACCCTGTCTGTTTTGCCTATTTGTCCAAATGAGCGCCTAGATCTCAAAGACTGTAAAAGCTAGAGCAACCAAACTTTCTATCCAAGCTCCTGTGATATCACTTCAATACAAGTGTATTTCAAAATTTTGACACGCCCCCTTCCGCCCCCACAAAGGACGAAAAAATGTGGAATCCACAATTTTTAAGATACAAGAAAAGCAGAGACTCAGAATAATGGGAAATAAACGTATCTACCAGATTACCAAATCTGGATCAGGTCGGATCAATATTATAGACAAATGGAACCAATGAAATTGCAGTCGCTAAGCAACGCCTGCCAAGCACTTTCTCATTCCCTCTCTCTCTCTTACACACTTCCACGTCTCGTATGAGTAGTTATACATGTATGTACATGTAGAAATGTAGAAGCTGATGTAAAAAGTATATGTAAACAAAAATGGAAACAGATAACTTTTAATATATAAAAATCTTGCATAGGGTTCGACCTAATCTTTTACATATACATATGTATGTATTTACATAAGTAGTTTCTTCAGGAAAATCATAATCCGAGTTTCCATAGATAATTTCCATTCACTTCCATACTATATCCAGTTTGATGCAAAAACTTCAGAATGGCTTCTTCAAAATTCCCAATTTAATATCCATATTTGATGAGAAAGTAAGAGTATCTTACGAAGTAAAGCTTCAACGCAATTATTTGGGGAGCCAAAACATTTACCGCTCCATACACACACATATTTCAGGCCCCCAATTCACGGTCCTCAACGAAATCAGCACAAATTCAACATCAGCTCCATGTCAGCTGAGAAAGAGTATCGGCATTATGTACTTTGCTCCAGTCGATCCATTCATTTCCCTGCTATACATATACTTATGTATAGCGCCAAGGAGGCAGTTTGGGTGAAGGGCCCAAGCCGAAGCCCAAGCCTAAGCCAAAGCCCGGGCCAAAGAAAAGAAACAAAAACGCAAGCAAGCGAAACCAAAGCAAAACCACATCCAAAAACAAAAAAACAGCTAAACGGAAAACAAATCATTTGGCACAAGCCCATTTGTAGGGCACTTAAGGCCCGATCTATACGCAGAGAAGATAATACTGATGCGAACCGATATTTCGAAACGGACTGAAACAAAAAGAAAGGCCAATCCAATACAGAAATGAGGTTGAATGTATCTACATACAGATTTGTCGTACATACAGATATACCCGCTCCAACACTGACGACTGTGATGACTGCTCCGCTGATATATTTCGCTAGAATAATAATTGAAGCTGAAATTGTTTTTTGTGTGTGTATTTGTTTGTATTTTATTTTTAATGACGTTTGACGCGTGTTGCCTTTATAAAAAGTCCACTCACACGCAGCAGCCATAAAAATCTTTGGCTCAAATGTAGAAAACTACCAATTGCTGACCAATTTCGGGGACCAAATTCCTTAGACAATTGGCGGTATCACTACACCATATAGATATTCATAGCCATTATACAATATATGTATGTATATTGTACAATATTATTTATATAACGTTCGTCGGCACTTTCGGTTTGATGCCTGAAATCAGTGAAAGTTTAGAAAAAATCGACAAAATTAAATAAAGTATGGCAAATGCGTGCACAAGCTGGCCTGGCCCAATACTATTCTGGGCACTAGAATGGGTTGGAGCGGCTTTGGCTTTGACCTTGGCTATGGCTAGGGCCAGTTCGACTTAGGATACGTAATTACTTAGTAGTTCGTGGAGCTGATGCTGACGTCAGATTTCGGCCGTTTGTCCTCCGTCGGCGGTAGCAAGGGCTTTATGAGTTACGGGTATATTAATAACGAATATGGCAAGGTTCTGTGTGATATATGGCTGCGGATTGTGGATGGGGTCTGAAACCCCACAAAACGACTGCGATCGGCGAAAACTACGCCGCAATCCGACGCAATGTGCTGTGGCCCATTGTCGCGTCATTTAGTCGCGTGTAGCGGGCCCTGAGAACCGAGCGCACACATTGGCTTCCCCGTTAAGGAGGAAGCGTAGCATTTAGCAGATACTCACTGGCTCGATCGCTGTTCGAGAAACGGTTGAGTAGCCCATCGGCTGAGGGTAATCATGGTAATGTGAAAAGTCGGAGCCCAGCCGCAGTTCATGCTTATGTATGTCACGAGCACTCTGAGACACATCTAATGGCAATAATTCATACGGTGGGTGACAGAAACAGAACAGGACAGTCTAAAATTTACTCAATTCTACAATATTTTAGACAAAATCGTGATAGCAGTCGGTAGAAATAGCGCACGAAAATTCATTGTCCATTACAATCTCTGGTCCGGTGGGCATGGCCTGCATTTGCTTCTTAAAAAATACATCCAATAACATCCCATGGCTGTAGACCTCATCGCCAGGCTTATTATATTTAAAGCAATTGTAGATGATCAGCATAAAGTCGGACACCGCATCGCCGACATGGTGGTAGAATTTGTTCTTCACTCGATTTATGATGGTGCCAATGTCCATAGGCTTCACGATAACCGCGTAGTATTTTGGCACCCCAAGAACCACTGTGTCCACCGGTTGCATGAACTCCGAGCAAAAATCCAGCTTGCACGCCTCTTCAAGTATGGATTTCTTAAAGAAATCCAACTTATTTGTGTGCTTGCCCAAATTCATGGGCTCTGGACCTACCTCGAGCTGCACACAAGTCGTCGGAGGATTCTCCTTGTCGGCTGGGGGCTGGAGCGGACTCAGCCAAATGAAAAAATATGAGTCATGAAAATCGTCTTACCATCTGCCTGGTCTGGACTGGCGAGCGTGTGGACGACGCGGGAGGGGCCGGGACCGATCGCGTGCATCTCAGCATCTTGCGATCCTCGTCGTACGGATACTCGACTCCCTTAGGGATACCCTTCAATTGTTTCATGAAATACTCTTCCAACAACTGGCCACGTTCAAAGATTAAGCTTCCCGATCGATTGTATTGAAAGCAGTTGTGAATAATCAGCATAAAGTCGGATACCACCTCACCGACGTGATGGTAGAATTTATTGTTCAATCGCTTGATTATGGTCCCTATATCCATGGGCTGACCTACGATTGCGTAGTATTCTGGTGCCCCAACTAATTCCGTATCCACAGGCTTCAAAAAATCAGCAGCGAAGGCCTTTCCGCACAATTCATTAAGAACATTTGTGCTTATGAAATGCATCTTATTGGTGTACTGGCCGAAATTTGAGGGTTGAGGATGCACTTCTGGCTGCACATATGACTCCATCTGTAACTTGACTTTACCTAATTCCTCCGTTAGAGCCTGTAGATTGGAATGGGGACGGGCGCGGCCACGGGCACGGTGAAATTGTTTAATGAAGCAGAACAGAGGTCAAAATAGCCTTAACATTACCATCGTCTTAGTCCTGTTTAGTATAGAGGACTAATTAGCTTCACTTTTCAATAGAAAAACCTTGAATATCCAAGAGAATTGTGCAGGCAACAATTAATTTACTTGTAACTCTCACTGACAGTTGAATACTGTCTGTACTGGCTCAAGGTATACTTGTACTGGCTCTTTTCAAGCTTGTTTCACAACGAAGCTTTTCCAACACTGTATTCACTATCGTTGTTACACTGCTCTGTGCTAATTAATTAATTTACAAATTAAGTTTGTTAAAAATGCGTATTGTTTACAAGAGCAACCAAGAACGTTTTCATTCTGGATTCCACCGAAATTAACAATCCAAGTCACGGGGCACGTTGATGAACACTAATACCCAATATCCAGCAAGTAAAAATACGTTGATCAACACTGAGTTGCAAATAAATGTTTTTTTATCGAGACACGCCCCCTGTTCTTCCGTGTGGTCCCGTGTGCTCCATGAGTATCTACTGATGGTAATTTCACAGGGAACTAACTAACCAATTCACTAGCCAAGTCACCGACTTTAGTGACTGTCCGTTTTTCAAATCTTCTTGATGGGGACTTTTCGATGCTATGCATAAATGAATACTAATTTTTGGGTATTGGTATTGTAAAAAGAAGCTCCGCTGCGATTGTCATCGGCGACATGATTTTACTCGTACATACATAAGTCATAAATGTTGTGGCATATTTATGTTGAATTCTTTTCGATTCTCTTTCAGTATTCATTATTAGTATTATAATCGTTTTGAGAATCTCTGATGCCAATGTCTGACCATAAAAAACTTTAGCCAATTTTTTTTAATATTGCTTGCTTTTTTTGTCTTTTTGTTTCTGTGCTTGCTGTGTGGGACACGAGGTTTCTCTTGTGTGTGTTACCGCTTCAGTTGAGGGGCCCGGATAATGGTCGGGTGCCGCCTAATTTTCAATTAATTAGACATGAACTTGAACTACAGTGGGGGTATGGGGCTATGGGAACGGGCATAGGTATGGTTATAGGTATGAATATGGGTATGGGTATCCCCCAGACAATGGCAATGTTTTTAGCCTATGGGAAGCGATAGGAACATAATCCCAGGCAAAAAAACACGGCCGGAAGACTTCCCAGCCCTGCTCCGGCCTATCAGAATGCCTCTGAATCTCAGTTGGACAAAGCAAACAGATAGACAACTATTTATTCAGATATTCGTTGCCAAATAGTACTCGTATGTGTATTGTATAAGTCAGCGTCAGCGTTACTCGGAGTTCGGTCGGTCCGTTCCGTCGTCACTTGGACAGTCCCATCCATTTGTCTACGGCAATTATGGCCGACAATTATGGACTGGACCTGGGCAATTTCACAAACGAAAATCTTTCTGTTGTTGCTTGCTCGTATTATTATTATCATCATTATTATTATTGGTATTGTTATTACCGCTGTGAAGCTTATGTATGTATGTACACACAAATGTACATAATATGTTAATATGTATACATCCTATACCTTCATACATACATAAATATGTACATATGTACATACATATAACGTACCGATCGTTGTCCCTCTCAGTTCACGATCTGCAAATGGGCTTATAATAATCTAGTTTGTTAAATTTTTCCTTTTGTCTTTTGTCTTGCAGCACACTCTTTCCTTTGGTTAATTAATTAGCCAGGTCCCCCCGAACCGAGCACCGAATAGAGCACACTCGAAAAAGGTAACGGAGAGCACAGAAATCCGGCAAGATGACTGGTTTTACCAACGGCGGATTCGAGAACGATGAGCCCGTCAAGGTGAGTCTTTCGTATTGTTTACTGGTCGGGTTGGTCCCTGGTCCCAATAAATCTTAGTGAGCTCTGAGTTCATCTTTGAAGGCAAGGGGTTTGTTGCAAGTGCACGTCAATGTACATATGAGCATTTCTCTGACGAGGTCCACCGAGGCCAAAAAATTAAAATTCAATAAAAACACATTTGAATATAGTTTTCTCGGGATTTTATATTTAAAAGATATTGGAAATCCACCAATTTAATTAATTGACATATAATTTCATTAACTTTGATCTGAAAACCTATTAAAATTAGCAAAAGTTCACTTTTTAGGTATTTTTTTGGTATTTTTTTGGTATTTTTTTGTCATGTTTTCCATAGTTTGTTTCGCCTATAAGAAAGATGATTCTTGATAAAAGTTTTTCCTCAAAGTCTCTCTTACATATTGAACTATCTAAAAAAAATCCCAGAAAATTTTCTCAATATCGGTTAACGGAACTTTTGTAACATTTATAAAGCCAAGAAATTTTTGTCCCGTGCGACATGTCCCGTGCGACAGAGGCTTAAATTGAATTTAAAAAAAACTACAAACTATACATGCTTAAAATTATAACCATTTTAAAGAGTCATCAATGCAGAACATTAATCAGAAATTCGCATAAATATATCGCCTCAACTTTCGCTGAAATTTGAGTTTGAATTGGTCGCCGCGAAAACCACTTCTATATTTGTCCCGTGCGAATACCATGCTTTTTTGCAAATATCTCTAAAACGAACAGTAGCCCAAAATCGCCCTTAGCACCAGCTATAGAGCTAGTCAAGTGGCGAATCATAACGGTAAAACAATTTTGAAAATAATTTTTTTTTTTACATTTTTACATATTGAAATGCGTACGAACGTCCCGTGCGACATCAGAGAAATCCCCATATGCAATATGGAATCACCGGCTATTTCAAAGACTTTGACGCGAAGAAAGACCAAATAAATTGAAATTACATCAATTGTTGCTCCCGTCATTCGGTGTTCATTTCAATTTCAAAGGATAGCTAGGCACTAGCTACTAACCATTCTACGCATTCATCCCATTAGTGAATATACAAAAATTGGTTCTGTTATCATTTTGGAAACATTCCTCAAGCGAAGAATCCATTACATATAACATTAGAAAATTAGAAACGGTAAATTGGGTTTTTAGGGAAGAATACTCGAAGAGCGATCTGTTAGCATATGGAAATTCCGTCTTCAATTTCTTCAATTTTCATTCAAATATCAACAGTAGTTGTCCAGTTTTCTTAGACCAATTGGCGATGCATCTTCATATACATACGTTCAAGATCTATATGTACATAGGTATTTCAATAGGTTTCAATCAACAGAAGAGTCAACAAAATCGTTCAAAAATCATCGGTAGTTCCCCGATTCGCATAGAACATTTGGGTTTGGGCCATGGGCCATGGGCCGACAATTAAGAGACATTAAATATACCCATAAAACTCTGTCATTTGAAAATTCGTTGTTTTTTTTTTCTTTTGTCGTTCGTTCATGCATGGACAATGCCAGGCCGTTCTAATGTTGATTTTAGTATATGTATGTAATCGTGTAGCATGTGGCCTGTGCTATTTGTCATAAATATATTTAAGTGTGTACATACATACATATGTATACATACATATATGTATATATGTATTTATGTAGACGCGGTGGTGCTTATGAGCTGGATTACACTTATCGAGTGTCTGGTTGGGACGCATGCTTTGTGTTGTATTGGCCAGTGTTAATGACTCTGTTTGCCTTCGCCAAAGAAATCATGTTTTATAATGAAACGCGTCGATTTATTCATTATGGCCCAGATGAGAAGGAAGTATGACTATCGTATCCAATAAGCCGGTCCGGGCCGGGCTGAGGCGAAGCGGAGATGGAGAGGCAGATGATGCTCGAGATGCTAATGATCATTGGCATGTTGGCCCGTTCGACAGTTGGACAGTCGGCCACTCCTTGGATTTTAATGAGAAGAAATAAATTTCACCTCAAGAAACCAAAAACCGAAATCTGAAAACCGAACCACCGCAAGAAGCAGAAAAGAAATGTGACAGCAGAAAGCGCTTAACACGCTCTCACACACGCACCCCTGTACATACACATACATATGTACATACGTACATACACACATATGTATATGTATGTACATACGTACATACACACATATGTATATGTACATATATGTATTTATGTATATATGCTCATGTTTCGTGTGAATAGGGCTGCCAACTCATCCGTGCGAGTGCTGCCAAGTAATTCCTAATATATTTGGCAATCGACAGCTCGAACAAAAACCAAATCACAAAACCGATTGCACAATTAAGCCACTGACAAGGTTTCATAATAAAATATTACCAATTTACAATGATCCGAAACGACGCCACGCACCTCCCTACCCCAGCCCAAACCAAACCAAACCACACCACATCACCCCAACCCACCCTCAACCCACCTCCACTCACACAGCAGTAATCAGTTCTCCTCCCTACCCCAGCCCAAACCAAACCAAACCACACCACATCACCCCAACCCACCCTCAACCCACCTCCACTAACACAGCAGTAATCAGTTCTAAAAAACAAAAAAACCCGTTTTCCTCGTTGTGGTCAAGACACAGAACCACTGTTGCGGCTGCGGTTGTGGGTGTGGTTGTGGTTGTCAGAGAACGTCCAGCAGAGAGCGAATTTATGTAAAAACAAAAACCCGCAACAAGAGACATGTAAAGACTTGCTGGGAGTGGCAGGAGGACAGTCGCAGTGGCAGTGGCAGGGGAATGTGGCAGTGGAAAACGCGAAACGTGCCGCTTTTAAAAATAAAACGAAAATCTCGTGCACCAAACGCGCGTGCGCAACATGTTGTGCACCGTAGGTAGCTAGCAACATGCTGCCGATCACCAGCGTAGACCGCCTCTAGGCACACTCACACATACAAACACACACACAGACACAACCACCTACAGTAACTGCCACTCACCTGGCAGCCAGTTGTAACTGGTTTGCAGCAGTTTTTGTTTGCTTATCCCAACTAGAGACGCGAGCTGTTGACGTCGCTGCTGACGCCACGGCGCAGCCGCCACTCTCGCATATCATTATGGACCCTTCCCCCCCGCCATCTTATCATTTCGCACCGTGCACTTGTGCCGCTGCTGCTTTGCACTACGTCAGGCCTCACCAGCTGTTGGCGATTAAAGCCGCGTTCAACACACATACGAACGCACGAACACACATAGAGCCAGATAGACTGTCTGTCTGAGCTGAGACAGATCGGTTTTCCCAGCAAGCTTTGTGCGTTGTCATCATATGCTAAAGACTGTTGCCGCATAACGGGTCAGCCAGCAATGCTCTAAAATTTAGAGTCTTTATGGTCGAGGAAAGCTCCTGCATGCTGCCTGAGATGGGAGAACTTGCTTGCATCGTCAATCAAAATGGTTAGTGGTCACTAGACAACGAGCTTGCCATCCAAGTATCCATTGGAATTCAATTCATTCAAGGCATATGTACATAATACATAATACCCGATTTCTCCTTACTTTAGCTAAGCTTATGACATGACATAAATGCATGTACATTGTACATATGTATGTACACACCTGATCATAATAATAGGTACACCCATCTACGTAAAGTTTAACTTAACAGAACATTTTTGTTTTCAATATTTTAAACATAAAATTTCTTCTCAGTTATTCTTTCAGTATTTGTTTTCAATATAATAAACTTAAATATAATGTAGGATCATGCTAATTTAAGAAATATATAAATTTCTTACTCAGAGTCATTGTCAGGCTGATCAAAATAATAGGTACAGTTACAGTATCTCTTCTATATTAAGTGAATAATTTGGAAATTCTTTCTTTTTTAGCTATTTAAGAAACATTGCATTTAGCTACAGTCAAAATATAAACAAATAATTTTTTTTTCTTGCATGAATGGGCCAAAAGTCTCATTGTAAAAAGGAAGAAGCACGATTGGCTCTTAGTCTGTAAAAAGAAGGCAAATCTCTTCGGGTCATTTGCCAAACTAATGCAAATATCTCATAATTTTGTTAGAAATGTGTTAAAATGGAAATATAGTCAGGAAACTCGGGTAAGGCCACAGAAAGCAATCCAAACACTTGACCACTACATGGTGTCCTTGAGCAAAAATTACCGATATAAGTTGTCAAAGAGTATTGCAGCAGAAATTGGACAAGAAGTTGAGGCTCCAACAATTCGTAGACGGCTAGAACAAGCCAGCCTTCCAGGGGGAACAGCACGGAAGGTCCCACATATGCGCTGTGGTGTACAAATCTATATTGGATAGTGCTATATTACCATATGCTTAAAAAATTTTGCCCTTTCGTTGGTTATTTCAGCAAATAAACGGCCTAAAGCACACATGGATGCTTTTGACCAAATTTTTTGACGACTCAAAAAATGACGTTTTGAAGAGGACTAGTCAATCTCCTGACTTAAATTCAATCGAAAGCTTGTAGGAAGATTAAAGAAGGACATTTGCTAAGTTTTCATTATTAAATAAGCAAATATTATGCGAGGGCGTCCAATAATTGTGGTATGAGACACCGATAGTAACCAGCCATACGTTTTTTAAAAGTATGACAAAAAAAATGTAGTAAAGGTAGGCAGAAATAGAGCTGGACACATAAGATATTTACTAGTAAATACTAATTTAGCAAAGAATAAATATAAATAAGCAGTTAGTAGATTTTTTTCATACCAACACTTGAAGTGTACCTATTATTTTGATCAGCCTGAAAATGACTCTGAGTAATAAATTGATCTATTTCTTAAATTAGCATGATCCTACATTATATTTAAGTTTATTATATTGAAAACAAATACTGAAAGAATAACTGAGAACAAATTTTAGGTTTAAGATATTGAAAACAAAAATGTTCTGTTAAGTTAAACTTTACGTAGATGGGTGTACCTATTATTATGATCAGGTGTGTATGTATGTACTTGCATTTTATTATCTCTTCGATTTCAGCTGCCTCCTTTCGCACTTTGTTAGAGTGCTCCAGAGTTTGGTTGGTGGTTAGTGGTTGGTAATTCTACCACAACACCACCCTTTCCATTTATTCCATTCCATTCCTTTCCTTGCGCTGACAATCAAGCAAATATTTCGGTACCACTTGGTACCATTTGGGCGCACATGTCGGATGAGTAATAGGCGTATTACCCATTCTGTGAATTCTCTTCCACGGTTTCTGCTCTGTACTATGGTAGTCTGGCGTTTTTCCAATACGAGTTCATTTAAATCAAATTTAACGAGTAGATGGAACAAGAACCAGAGCTACATACACAACTTTCAAGAGTTCCAGGTTCAATATTAATTGTTGTTGGTGTTTGCTGACGTTGTTGTGACGAGTATTACGTATTTAATATTAATGCTGTTAATGGATCCATCTTATTTGGTTTCCTCCTTACTCCCATCACTTTCCGTACCCCATGGGCTGCTTCACTTTTTTTTTTATAATCATTTAAATGCAGTGTTATGATGCTAACAAGCTTTGGGGGACTTTTTTCGAATGCGACGAAAGACTGCCTGCAATTTGCATACAAACAAAACGGGCTTTCCAGACCCGACCCCTCGGCCTCCAGCCCGCAGTCTGCTGTCGGCAGCCCCTGCCGCATCGTGTGAACAGCACAGCCACTACTATTATGTGCTATAATTAAAACTATATTGTTAGGAAGAAAATAAATAAACTAAGTCGAGTGAAACAAAGCAGTAATCGATTACGTCTTGCATAACGACGCGTGTGTCGATCGGCGTGTGGTTAGCCACCACCACCCACTCGGGTTTTATGATATTGCATAGTCTACAACCCACTGTCCCCCTGCCCATTGCACACTGCCCAATACCTCCATTGCCGTACATTCCTCGGTTCCGTCTTGGCCGACCGATGTAGCCTTCTGGCCCTGTGCAGCGCATGCAAAATCGGCACCTCGCTCGATGTGCCGATGTGTGTTTCCTTTCGGCCAGTTCTCGGATCGATTTGGATTGTATCGTATGCGTTCGGTGGGTTTTTGGGGCCTGTGGAGCATTTTTATGGCCATCATTTAAAGGCCGCATCACGCATGCGCCATGCAAAAGCGCCCGCGAAACGCGAGCAAAACGCGTGCGGGCTTTTCAAATTGGTTTTATTTCTTGATTTTTAGAAACTAAAAGCGTAAAATGCGCCCAGACATAAATAATTAATTAATGTATATCTATCTACATATGTTGTGTTCAGTGTGCAGAGTAGAGACGCGACGAGAAAATAAATGCCACAGAAGAGAGTTGCCGAATTTTGGATACCCTTTTAAATTACTAGCAAAATAATTACAAAAATTCACCTTACCTATTTATAAATGTAAATTGCACAATTTGGCTCATGAAATATTTATGAAATGAATAAAAGTAACGAGACATTTCCAGTACAGTTTCATTCAAGTAAAATTTCATTCAACATATCCAAGAAATTTCCATAACAAGCAGGGACAGCAAAAATAATGAATAATAGAATGGAAATACATTTGTTGAGTAGCCAGCTCTAAACAAATTCTTTTAAGTATCGGGCAGCCATACTCTTAATAAGAAAGTTATCGCAACGAGCATAGTCTTAAAACGAGGCGATAAGAAAGAAAGTAGGATCAGTGGCAAGACCATATGCCCCATTCCCTCCCGCTTCTTACACTCATTCCTTCACCTCCTTACCATGGACGCCGTGAACGTCCACGGCCGTCGTGGACCCAGGCCCATCGAAACAGACTCTGAACCTGACGATCATCCATAAATGCTGATATTTTTCTCTGCGATTTTTCGTTTATTTTTAGCCGAAAGCTGGTTTCGAGCCCGACACCGCCTCGCTGCGAGAGAAAGTTGTGCTGAATCCGGCCGAGAAATGGCGCATCTTAAAGAATATCTCGATCATCTCGATCGCCTTCATGGTGCAGTTCACCGCGTTTCAGGTAAGTTCCCTTACCTAATAATTCCCAACCATCCCATGTTTCCATTCCCACTGACCAGGGTCTGTTTTATTTTTCATTTCGTTTTCTCTAGGGCACAGCTAATCTGCAGTCCTCGATCAACTCAAAGGATGGCCTGGGAACTGTCTCGCTGAGCGCGATCTACGCGGCCTTAGTGGTGTCGTGTATTTTCCTGCCCACTCTAATCATCCGCAAACTGACCGTCAAATGGACTCTGGTCTTTAGCATGCTCTGCTATGCTCCCTACATTGCCTTCCAGCTCTTCCCGCGCTTCTACACCCTGGTCCCCGCCGGCATCCTGGTCGGTATGGGCGCGGCGCCCATGTGGGCGTCCAAGGCGACCTATTTGACGCAGGTGGGACAAGTGTATGCCAAGATCACGGAACAGGCGGTCGACGCGATCATTGTGCGGTTCTTTGGCTTCTTCTTCCTGGCCTGGCAGTCCGCCGAGCTCTGGGGCAATCTTATCTCCAGCTTGGGTAAGCATCTATCACACAGATGCCAAACCGTGATTCTCTCTAACGTTTTCTTCGCACAGTCCTTTCCAGCGGTGCCCATGGATCCAGCAGCAGCGCTAACTCCACGATCAGCGAGGAGGATCTGCAGTACTGCGGCGCCAACTTCTGCACCACCGGCACTGGGGGACACGGCAACCTGGAGCGTCCGCCAGAGGATGAGATCTTCGAGATCTCGATGATCTATCTATCGTGCATCGTGGCCGCCGTCTGCATTATTGCCTTCTTCCTTGATCCTCTCAAGCGCTACGGAGAGAAGCGCAAGGGCTCAAACTCCGCCGCCGAGCTCTCGGGCCTCCAATTGCTCTCGGCCACATTCCGTCAGATGAAAAAACCGAATCTGCAGCTGCTCATCCCCATCACCATTTTCATCGGCATGGAGCAGGCCTTCATCGGTGCCGACTTCACTCAGGCCTACGTGGCCTGTGCCTTGGGCGTCAACAAGATCGGCTTCGTCATGATCTGCTTCGGCGTTGTCAACGCCCTATGCTCCATCCTGTTCGGCTCTGTGATGAAATACATTGGCCGCACGCCCATCATTGTCCTTGGAGCCGTGGTGCACTTTACCCTAATTACTGTGGAGCTCTTCTGGCGGCCCAATCCCGACAATCCCATCATCTTTTACGCCATGTCCGGCCTATGGGGCGTCGGTGACGCCGTCTGGCAGACCCAGATCAACGGTCTCTACGGGCTCCTCTTCCGCCGCAACAAGGAAGCGGCATTCTCCAACTACCGGCTTTGGGAGTCGGCTGGTTTTGTGATCGCCTACGCCTATGCCACAACGCTGTGCACCCGCATGAAGCTCTACATCCTGCTGGCGGTGCTCACGCTGGGCTGCATCGGCTACGTCATCGTCGAGATCCTCTACAGGAAGAAGGTGAGTGTCACTTAGCTTCTCAGCCCGAAAGTAGGCAATCAATTGCTAATACCATCTCCTTTCCCTCCTTTAGCAACGCAAGGTCAAGAAGCAGGAGAAACTGGAGGCTGCCGAGAAGGAAAAGGAGGCCGCTGCCGCGGCTGCCGCAGCTATTGCTGCTGCCGAGGCCAATGCTATCGACGGCGTCGAGGAGACCGATGACGAGCTGGACGATCTCGAAGAAGACATTGTAGTCACGCGCCTGTAATCGGTGAAAAGGGTGCCGATAACTGTTAACTGTTCGCTCGATCGATCAATCGAATGATCGAAGGGAAGCGTTGAAGCCCCCGGCACACTTAGTGCATTGATCACCCCCACTCCCCCACCATACCCCACCCCACCCATCGATTGTCACACACCATCCCTAACACCCACTCCCCTTCTCCACACCAGCCCCTCCTCCAGAGAAAACCATTTAGCTCAAAGACCATCCATACCGAGACGCACACACATGCCCCTCGATATGCATGCACTCACATGTGTGTGTGTTCTTGGATAACTTTAATTTGTATATAAAAAGAGAGAACCGTGAGAGGGAGGAGAAGAATAGGCAAGAGCAGAAGAATGAGAGAATGAAAGAATATGCGGAATATATTTGCATGTGATGTGTGTAAGTGTACGCATGATCCCACTCACACATCACGCACATAACACATACACATACACACACAAATATGCACGCAAATGTGTGTGCGGGCCTCTTAATGCCTAAAAAAATTGTTATTTTATTTTAAATCGTATTTTAACTATAGTCTCTACCATAAAAAACACCTTTTCTTTGTAAATTGATTTTTTTTTTTTGGTTGCCGCTGAGAGAACAGAAAGAAAAACGTGATATTTCGCAACACAAACTCCCACACTCCCACACAAACAAGTACAGTCACAACAAAAACTATGCGATCACATAGTCAAATTGTTGTAAACCTTAGCTGGATCTATAAATGATAAACATACGATAATGAGACGAAGCAGTGCAAAGCAAGCTCTAATTAAATAATTATTATATCTATAAAGAAAGCAACAAATCCAGCAAGCAGAATGATATATATACGATTTTTGCTCAGTATTATGTTTTAAAATAAATCTAAGTGTTGTTTCCTGTGTTACCTTTTTCGTGAACGTAATCATTATTATGATTATGACACTCTTGTGGTTTCCGTTTGAGAAAACCCATTACATTTCGTGTTGGGGCCTTCTGCAGACAAATATTTTGCAAGGGAACACGAACACTCAATCAAGGATCGATTCCCTTGCAGAGAAATCAAATCGTATTCAAATATGAGCGAGCACACACACATATAAATATATATATACTTTTTCGTTTATTGAAACGTTTCAACTATATATTAGTGCAAAAATATACACACACACAAAAACATTGTTTACAACAAATTAAAAAAAAAAATTACACTAAATATTTTTTCTTTTTTTTTGCCTAGATCGTTAAGTAGTTCATTATATTATGTAAAATATATAAAATAAATAAATGAATATAAAACTAATGGTTGAGAAAAACCTCACTGTCGTCGTGATTTAGCAATTTGGGCGAGAGCCACGGGGTGCGGCGTGAATAAGTCACGCTTTGAACCAGCAGAAGCAGAACCACCTTATCGGGATCCACGTAAGCACTTGCTGAATAACTGCTTAAGATAACAACAGTTTCCACCTAATTCGAAAGAAATATTTACGTAAGATGAGAGCTAACTTTGAGACTAAAGGCGCCTTGGGGCGGGACTTTTTCGTGCAGATTCCTAGAGAGCAATTGTATCGTCTTCCTGGAACTGCTTGTTCTTGCGCCGACGGTTCGACTTGATTTTGCTGAGCACGCTATAGGCCTGCTGGATCTCGATGAAGCGCTGGTGGGCCTCGGCGCGCTGTGCCTCATCCTTGACCTTGTCAGGATGGTACTCCTTGGACAACTTACGGTACGCTGCCGTGATCTCAGCCTGCGACGCAGTGGCACTAACGCCCAACACTTTGTAGGAGTTCCGCTCGCCATCCACATCCAAGCTCTCAAATACCTCCTTCCAGGTCTCGTACCAGCCGTGATGCTGGGCATAGCTGTAGGTGTCGTGCAGAGCCTGCTTGAGGTCCGTCCACCAGGCGGAAGCGAGAAAGTTGTGAAGGGCCTCATGTATTGGCACCTCGCCACCATCCTCGTCCGAAATGGTCCCGTTGAAGTAGACGAAGCTGCCCCAAAAGGTGCAGTAGATCAGAATAGCTCCCGACAGTTTCAGGGATCGTTCCACGGGTCGTCCCCGACGTGGTGGAGTTCGACGCCATTGCTTCGAGATGCCGTCAAAGGTGAGGGCGGACACCAGTCCCGTCAGCAGCAGTGAGTAGGTCTCGTCGTAAATAAGGTACCGCGCTGGATAGGCCAAATAGGCGGCTAGGAGGCAGTGCCACCACACGCCCTGCTCGCGGCCAATGTTCCCAACCAGCCAGATTCCCAGGGACACGAAGAAGGGAATGGCCCAGTGCAGGAAGGACAGGTCAAGACCAGCTACAACTGTCTGCGGTATGGCCATTGCGAACAGCTGTCCAAATAAGTGACCGATCATCACTTGGCCCACGAAGCGCTTGGAGGAATACGGAGGCCGTTGAAAAGCCTGCAGCTTGGCCACGAACGCCTTGACGAATCGCGGGTCTTCGTTGGCATCGCGCACGTACTCGGGTATCAGAAAAAGCTCACCCATCCAGCCAATGCCCATGTAGCCGCCCAGAGTGCATCCCCAAATGAAGGCGTGACGATCGCGGTGCAAATAGAGATGATGAAGGCCGAAGATACCGCCAAACAGCCAGAGAACATACGCGACTACCACTGACTTCTGGGCAGGCAAAATGTTGGCCTCCGTTGGGGATTCGCGGTTCGTCGACATGCGTCCGTTTGGCTTGCTATTGATGAGCGATTCCTCCGTGGGCGAGGGCGGGGGAGTGGCGCTGGTGGTCGATCTTGCCTTTGCTTTTGCCTTTACATTGAAACCGACCTGCTTCGGTGACACAGTCTGCTTGGTTCCCATTTTCGGAGTAGCACTCGGAACACTAGAAGGAAAAATTACTTATTTTAATACGAGTTTAGTTTGAGTGCAAGCAAAACTCTGATGAACTGACCCAATTTTCTCGTGAAGTGTGTCGTTGCGCACGCGCAGTTGGATTTGACTGTTCCAGCGGCGGGAAGGGAGTGGAACGGGAACCAGCGGCAGCAGTCGGCGCCCAACTTTCTCTTTTCACAAATTCTGCGCACGCAGCCAGCGCAGCAAGAACAGGCAGAACAGGCGGAGGAAGCAGTTAGGGAGCCGCACTGATGCGTTAAATTTCTATTAGTTCTTTACGGCTTTTATCCACGCTGCGAATTTAACTTTGACAAAAACAAAAATACAGGTAAAAAGTGCACTAACGGCTTGTAAAAAAAGGACCACTTGTTGTTTTCTTGACTGTTTTTATATGGAAATCTCACTCTACTGTCTGCTGTGCTGCGATGGATCGGAGGGTTTTAAAATTGAAGGCACAGCACAAATCAGCTAAGGCGTCTGCTGAAATACCCTAAAGCGTAGACCAAAATCCCAAGAGTGAAGTCAGCCAGGGCTGCATACGCACAATTGAGAAACCTGGAACTTCAGTTCCGTTCCTTTTCCCCTTTTTGTATTTACATTTTTGTATTGATTCAATTCAGTTTTATTTGTTTTTCTCAAAATGCCTATATGCATATTGAGTATATTAATGCTTACACGTATAAAAATTATTTTAATACAATTTGACACGTGATTTTAAAAGTCTTTAAATTAGCATTAACTTACAATTCAAATTGAAAATTAAATTTGAGCAAAAACACTCTTCAAAGGCTCTTAAAAACTACAGTTTTTTGTTTGAGAATTTGTTATTTAGCTTGTTTCATTTGCTTGGGTTAATAAATAGTTGAAAAAAAACCTCTAGTCCTAAGGTTCCTTCCTGGACCTGGCCGGGAAATCATTACGAGTAGATTGATGAGTGTAGTTGATGTTCCTGCCGGTGGATGTGGACCTGCACCTCCGGCCCTCTAGTTGTTCTTCTTCTTGGGCTTCTTGGGATTGCGTGAGCGCGACTTGGCCTTGCAGAGCGGACAGATGGGGGCATTTCGATGGATTTGCTGATGGCACGACAGGCACGACTTCATCGGTGGCGGCTGCTGGCGGAGATTCACGTTGAAGTCCGAACGAAAAGACGGATGGTGGCCGATTCCAATCGACGGTGTTTGCTGAAGACGATTTGTGGGCGGAGGTGGTGGCGGCGGGGCCGAGAAATCGCCTTTGCCCAGACGTACAGCGGCAGCGGCGGCAGCTGCTGCAGCCCCAGCGCTGCCTGGTCCAGGGGGGGCCGGTGGCATAAAGGCGTGTCCTGGTCCACCACCACCACCACCGCCACCGGCACTGACTGAGCTGCTGCCGCCGCCACCAGACGATGCACTGGGGGGCAGTGCGGTGACCGTTGCCTCGGGCATCAAGGGATGACGAGCGTGTGGGCGAGCCAGGGACGTTGGCTGAGTAACCGACGCTGCTGCTGCGGCTGCAGCGGCAGCCGCTGACTGGGCGGCCACCTTGAGGAAGTTTGTCTGAAAACGATCCTTCGATATGGGACTGCCTTCCTCCTCATGCAGGTCGCGCAGCGGACTTAGGCCGAGGTAGTCTCGCCGCATATGATCGATTTGGTACTTGAGTGCCAAGTACTCCTCGTAGACGCGATTGGCCATGTCGAAAGAGCGCGTTTGGTTCTCTTTTGTCTGCTTGATGATGTTCTCCATGTCGTTGATGTCTGCGTGGATCTGGCGCAGTTCCTCCACGTGGGACATCTTCTCTTCGAGCAGGTGCTCCATTTCCTTGCGGTACTCCTCCAAACACTTCTCCTCGTCGTCGCTCAGCTTCACCTCCTTGATAATGCGCACCTTAAGTTTCTCGAGGGCCAGCGTTTTGTCCCGTATATCCTTGATGGCCTCTAGCTTCGCATAGTAGTGTCGCTCGTTGGAGCTGGATATCTCGCTGGTGGCCATTTTGTGTCTGTGTGGGCCTTGTGTCTGCCCTGGCTTCCCCTTCCACTGAGCAAATGTGTATTTTGTTTGATTTCACCTGGATGCACTGAGACTGGGATTTTTGCAGCAGATGGGGTTATCATCGACGGCTGGTGTCACTTGGGCACTGTTTCAATACCGAAACTTTTTTATTTAATTCTTTATTTATATATCAAAGATTTGGTTTTTCGCTGCTTTCTGTATAGTAAAGTCGGGTGATAGCGGTGACACTTTCAGAGCAATTGAAAAATCGATACTATCGATACAAATTCATCGATTGTTCGATTCAGTGCTCTAAAGTGCGCGAAGATATAAAACCTTTTTTCGAGGAACGGAACGGTTGAATCATCCTAGGAAAGTTTAAAGTCAGGAAAGTCAGCTTTGCGTGTATGTTGTGGAACAAACCAACCAACCACCAGGGTAAGATAAATCAGTGTGTTATCGTCGTGTCTCTGCTTGAAAACTACATTGGTATTGATTTCTAATCGATAGTGAGCCATAAATAATACCGATAGTACTATCGACTGTTTCTGCAGATGTAGTATGTGTAAGAGCTATTGATAGCCCAACCGCGAACGGATCGTACTAAGTAGGTTTTTTTTAAAGACAAAGAATCGAGACAACTGGTGGTTGTAGATCTTGTTTCTGTCCTTGTGTTCTGGTCATGATTTTCCAGCGTGAAGTGCGTGTTGCGGTTGTGTCAAGTGTTGTCCCACATTCATTCCATCCACACCAGCGACGGCCGATCGCCAGTCGTATAAGTGAGCGATACAAAAATGCTTTTGAGTATGTGTCCGTGTTCGTGTGTGTGAACGTGAGGTATTCGGAAAATTATTCATTCCTCGAATCATAAATAAAAGAAACGAAACAAAACGTTCAGCGAAAGGTTATAAATACGCGTATTATGTGAAGAACCACCCCGCTAAAATGTGTCAACAGGATCTGGTAGAAGTTCTAGCACATCTTCTGAAGATATCCTCCTGATACCAGACTTGTTTCTCACTTGGGCCATTCCCATTGTTTTTTTTTTTGTGTTTCTCTTCTATTTTTGTTTGTTGATAAAAACGATTAGCGCATAAATCGGATTCGTAATTCTAGTTCAACGCCAACACGCGAAAGGTAATATTTTGTATTCTTTTTTCTGGTTTTAGTTTCATTAAACCTGTAACACCGTCGACCACCCCCTTACCCTGAAGGGTTTATCTTTCACCTGCATTCAAATCGTGGGCTCCTGATATGTACATATATATGTATTACATATGTATATGCTGTACATATATGCAAACATTTGCACCTTTTTGTTCCCATTTGTTGATAGTTTTCGATACTAATATAGGCAAACGGTCCGCAAATATTCTGTTTTTTGTTAGAGCTTCTAACTGCTTATCGCTACAGCTTTAGTGCCAGAGCAAGAGCCGGACCAAGGAGATAGCGGTCAGCGGTGTCACTTGGTGACACAGAACGGAACGGCACAAGTGTCTCTTGGCCCGTCTCTCACTTTCTCACTCTTGATTAACGTGGCACATTTCGCTGGTGCTGTCTGTCGATCAGCGCCTCTTAATTGTTTGGCAACTTAACCAATTATAAACATATTAGGTTTTCTGGCACACATTCACCGAAGACCCTATCCCCCCCTCGGCGCATCCGACACGCAGAATACTTACTCATACTCGTATCTGGCTCTTATAATACGAGTAGAACAGTGCTATCCGCCAATCCAGTATTGTTGATAGATACGGCCCTACTATACGGCTATACATATTTATTTATATGTATGTATATACATATATGTATGTATTTATGTATGAATGTATGTCGATCAGATCTGTCGCACAAATAAAGCTCAAACTCGCCCCAATGGATTTGACCGGGTACTGCCGGGTACTTCTACTCCATTCAGAACTGGCCATAAACCATCTAATGGTTGGTCTAGACTATGCAGAGCAAAAAAGATGGGGTGGGGGGGGGGATAACGATAACTGTCAGCTAATCATTGTCAATCCCTACACTAGTCCCCTCCCGTAACAGAACCTTGGTCAGCGCAGGTGCGACATCCACTTCTACATCCCCAAGCAGCGGGTCGGTTCATGGCTACGTCTGTGTCTGTGCGTGTCTGCGTGTAGATCAAATTACAAATCGATGGAGTCTTACATACATGCTACATATGTACATATGTATGTTCATATGTATGTACTGAATGCGACAAAAAATGCCGTCAAGCAACTTGGAAATCGAGTCGCTCAGGCTGGAGACTCCAAGACTCTGTCTTATATAATTGGGGCCATGGCAACGTTATGCCAACGTTATGCCAACAGAGTGTTCTGTGCCTATTTTCTCCGCAACTAGTCCTTTCTTTTTGCACTGTGCTCAATGAATATGACCCTTCCCTCGCTCGGAAGGATGAATTAGAAAGAGGAGCTGAGACGACGGCGACTCAACTTTTTTATGCGCACTCTTATCGCATTGAAAAGCATAAACAAATAAAATACAATGTTTCAACTCCCTTCATTATTCACATACACATACACATACGCAAACTCAAGCGCATGAACATATACATATGTATAAGTAGATATGTATGTACATACATATGTGCACTCGTGCGAGTATGTAAATATGTATGTATGTATATATGTATGTATGCAACTGTTGGTCCATGGAGAGTAAAGTGCTAGGTATCGGCACGGACACACCAAATAGTCTTTACGCTATCAGATTATGCGAATACTATTACGGGTATATTGGTACACGGGTAAACGGGTTCACGGGTAAGAATCCCTGATCAGAAACATAGTACATGTTGTATTCCCAAAGTTCTTATAAAATACAAAAACCAATTCGTTTGAATGCATACCATCAAATACAAATGTACATACATACATACATACATACATACATATGTACATATTTAGCTGAATCGCTTTGTGTAAGTGTAAGCCTGCCGAAACCAAGGCAAAAGTTCAACTAGTTTTCCATAAAACTGATGCAGCAATGGTTGAAGCATCTACTGGACTAAATATTGCTGACTTACGAATACGTAAATATTTAGCTATCTATATATGTATGTATATATCATACATCATCATATGCCAATGATGGTCAGAAAATAAGCATACCCTCCGCTGCTACTGCATAAAAAACAACCAGACACTGTACAAACAAACAAAGAGGGAGAGTGAAAGTGATTCATCCGAATAAGCTCCAATTGCTTATTCCCCGGGCAAATGCACATGAATGCAGATTCATTTGACATTGTTTACGAGATCCACGCATGTACACATGTACATACATACATATGTACATACATACTCGTAAATGCATTTCAGATGATGTTTTAATAAATATTTCCCCATATTTAATATTTTGTTTTGGCAAATTTTCTCTCACAAAAAACGAAACCAAGCTGAATTAAAGTTCTTTATGGTGTTTCATATGTATGTACATGCCTATGTACATATCTACATACGTACATACATATGTGGAAAAACAAAACCAAAAATGGGAGCAAAGGTCTATGTAATGTACAATGTACATTGAATGCAAGCAAGAAAAATGAAACCACATCATTTTGAATCGCATGGAGTGTGTGCTAAATAACGGTTTATTTTATGTATTACATATGCACATAAATATGTACATACATACATAGTTGGTCGGTATCATATGGTCATACATATAATGTGAATATGCCCAAATACATTTGCAGCTCGTATAGTACGAGTATTCCATATTTTAAAACTTCGCTGATATATGTACATATGTACGAGTGTGACAATCACAACTTTTAAACAATAAACTGCTTTTTAAGGTGGTCTCGGAATTCGCCAAGACGTACATATGTACATACATACATACATATGTATTTATGTATTTATTTTTTAATTTTTATTCATTTTATCACCACTACTCATGGGTTTTTATACCCGGTACTCGAAGAGTATAGGGGTATATTAGATTTGTGGGGATAACGGTTGTGTGTAACGCACAGAAGGAAGCGTTTCCGACCCCATAAAGTATATATATTCTTGATCAGCATCAATAGCCGAGTCGATATAGCCATGTCTGTCTGTCCGTCCGTCTGTCCGTCTTCATTTGCGCCTATATCTCAGAGACTATTAAAGCTAGAGCAACCAAGTTTTGTATCCAGTCTCCTGTGTGATCACACTACTCCAAATGTAATTCAAAATTTCGCCCCGCCCCTTTCCGCCCACACAAAGTACGAAAGTCTGTGGCGTACACAATGTTGAAGATACAAGAAAACTAAAAACGCAGAGTCATAGAGAATGCCCATTTCTATCAGAGTGTTGAATCTGGATCAGATCGGATCATTATTATAGCTACAATGAAGAAAACCATTTCGAAAGTCATCGTTCCCTCTCGCTCTCTCTCACACGCGACCCCATTTGCTTTGCTTATTCGTATAAATGAGCGCCTAGTTCTCAGAGACTATAAGAGCTAGATCAACCAAACTTTCTATCCAAGCTCCTGTGATACCGAACCAGCACAAGTTTGTTTTAAAATTTTGCCACGCCCCCTTCCGCCCCCACAAAAGACGAAAATCTGTGGAATCCACAATTTTTAAGATAAATGAAAACCAAAAACGCAGAATCATGAAAAATTACCATATCTACCAGATTACCGAATCTGGATCAGATCGGATCAATATTATGGCCAGAAGAAACAAATTAAATTTCAGTGGCTACGCAACGCCTGCCAAGCGCTGACTCATTCCCTCTCTCTCTCTGTCGTAAACACTTGTACGTCTCAAATATGTAGTTATACATGTCATGTAGAAATGTAGGCGCAGATATACAAAGCATATGTAAACAAAAATGGAAACATGTATAAAAATTCCAAAAAATTCATTTTTTTTAAATTTAAATATTATTTTCGTCCCTTTTGAGAACATATAATAAATTTCATAAATCGTAGGCTCATAAATGTATGTATGTATATACTGACTGAGTACCGGGTATAAGGTAGAGCCGCGGCCTTTGCCGCGGCTCACAACGTTCCCTCTCGTTTACTTTTACATTAGGAAGTGGAAATATAAAAGAACCCAAAAAATAGTAATATTACTCCAGAATAATTTGAATCACTTGAAAATAGCCGTTTTATAAAAAAGCCAAGTGTTCCTATTATTTTTCACATGACTATAAGTATTATTTACATATGTTTAATATTTATATTTTCAAAGCGAAAAATGCTTGAAACAAAGAAGAACAGTGTGTCCGTGCTCGTGGCCTCTGGAACGGAACGCTCTGGACACCATAAATTTCAACTGGGAATCAGCCAATTACCAACAGATTTGTAGGTACATACATACATACAAATGTACATATTTGGGAAATGTGGTAGTCGAAAATTTAATTGACATTTGGCTGGTATTTCTGGTGTGGTCTGCTAATGAAAAACTGATAAGCCAGGCTCCATTTTAAGCTCTGCCAGTAGATACATATGTACATACATACATATGTATGTGTGTGGTTCGATTCGATGCTCTGCGGAATTTACTCAACAAAGGGAGAGAAGAATAGAGGTCTGATTGAGAGCTTGTGGCAGGCAGGCCCTGCCGTAGTCGGGGCCGGGAACTTTGCCTCGGAAGCGAAAAGCGGTTTAGGTTCCCCGCAAAACCAGACCCCAGTGCAATCTCCAGCAATGAACCAAACTGCGATCATTGATAAGGGCTTTGGTTTCAGCGATTTCTCAACTGAATTGGTCTCTCTTCAGACCACCTTTAAAATCCTAGTGCTAAATACAATATCCGACAAAAGCCTTCGAATTTACATATGTATGTACATATGAATGTATACTATGTACATAAACACGAAATAGATTTCAATTTTACAATTTCCACTCGGAGCACATCTATTGGTAAAAATAATGGTAATAATAATATGTATAATATAATAATGGTTATAAATAATGGCAATGGTAAAAATATTTTCAAATCTAAATGTTTACATTAAAATGTCAGGGCTTTTTCTCTACATATGTACATACATATGTACATACATGCCTACATATATTATTGAATCAATGGCTGGGTTTATTTATCTGCTGAGGGGACGTATAATTATCATTGTTGCGACGATCGTCATTGTCATTGTTATCGCTGCTCTGCCGCCACGGCTGGTGCTCCCTCTTTGCAACTATAAATACATGCGTACATATGTACATGTACATACATGTACATACATACATGTGAAAGCGGCATAAATGTATTTGCATGTACATATTAACCTACATATGTACATATGTATATACATACATTGCATAAATGAGTACATAGTACGTATACGTATATATATTTACATACATACATATGTATGTAGTATGAACATTTTTGGCCATCTGCTATCGTAATAAAATATTATCTTCAATCGTCAAGTATCCCAAGTTTGGTACCGATTACACTACTCGACAAAATTCAACTTTTTTTTTCCGCTGTGGCCAAAAATGACTTTTTCTGATAGATTTGGAGATTTAAATTTTTTTAAAGAATTATGGTTTTTATACCCGGTACTCGAAGAGTATAAGGGTATATTAGATTTGTGGGGATAACGGTTGTGTGTAACGCCCAGAAGGAAGCGTTTCCGACCCCATAAAGTATATATATTCTTGATCAGCATCAATAGCCGAGTCGATATAGCCATGTCTGTCTGTCCGTCCGTCCGTCCGTCCGTCTGTCCGTCTGTCCGTCTGTCCGTCTGTCCGTCTTCATTTGCGCCTATATCTCAGAGACTATAAAAGCTAGAGCAACCAAGTTTTGTATCCAGTCTCCTCTGTGATCACACTACTCCAAATGTATTTCAAAATTTCGCCCCACCCCCTTCCGCCCCCACAAAGAACGAAAGTCTGTGGCATGCACAATTTTGAAGATACAAGAAAACTAAAAACGCAGAATCATAGAGAATGACCATTTCTATCAGAGTGTTGAATCTGGATCAGATCGGATCATTATTATAGCTACAATGAAGAAAACCATTTCGAAAGTCATCATTCCCTCTCGCTCTCTCTCACACGCGACCCTGTCTGCTTTGCCTATTCGTCTAAATGAGCGCCTAGATCTCAGAGACTATAAGAGCTAGAGCAACCAAACTTTCTATCCAAGCTCCTGTGATATCGAACCAGCACAAGTGTATTTCAAAATTTTGCCACGCCCCTTTCCGCCCCCACAAAGGACGAAAATCTGTGGAATCCACAATTTTTAAGAAAAATCAAAACCAAAAACGCAGAATCATGGAAAATTACCATATCTACCAGATTGCCGAATATGGATCAGGTCGGAACAATATTATGGCCAGAAGGAACAAATTAAATTTCAGTGGCTACGCAACGCCTGCCAAGCGCTGACTCATTCCCTCTCTCTCTGTCGCAAACACTTGTACGTCTCAAATATGTAGTTATACATGTCATGTAGAAATTTAGAAGCAGTTGTAAAAAGCATATGCAAACAAAATTGAAAACATGTATAATATTCCAAAAATGATTTGACTTCATTTTTTTGAAATATTATTTTTTGCCCAAAATTTAATTTGTCCCTTTTGCGAACATTGCTCATATATGTATGTATGTATGTATATACTGACTGAGTACCGGGTATAAGGTAGAGCCGCGGCCTTTGCCGCGGCTCACAACGTTCCCCCTCGTTTTTTCATGGAGTAGTTTTTTTTTTAAGAATTTTTAAAAAATTTGTTGTTTTTTGTCAAAGGTAGTGCTTCTATTTTTTACATAACTTAAGTTTCCTACAACTGGTTGTATTGAACTTTGCAGTTAAAAAAGCTGACAAATGCAGCTATAAATCCGACTCAGACACTTTGTAGGTGCAACTTAACGTCTGGAAGATATTAAGCTTCCAAATTGAAATTTCATAATTTTTTTCGGTATTTTTCCCCGAAATTTTGACTTTGAAAGCTCAGGAAAAGTCGAAAAAAAAATATTTGAATGCCTTGATTGGTTTGGTTTGGTTTTAGATAGACACATTAATTAGGCGTCGTTTAAGGTATCGCTTATAGAAATATAAAAATAAACGGCTAAGTTACAACCGTTTGACCAAATTTTCATATGCCGAATTTCGCCGATAAATTCCGTTAGCCGACGTATAACCGTTTTTTTTTTCCTACAAAAATACCAAAAATCTGTGTTTGTAACAGTTTTTAACGGTAAAATGGCAATTGGGATGGTGCCAATCGGCATATGTAGTTTTGGTCAAACGGTTATAACTAAGCCGTTTATTTTTATATTTCTATAAGCGATACCTTAAACGACGCCTAATTAATGTGTCTATCTAAAACCAAAAATCAAGGCATTCAAATATTTTTTTTTCGACTTTTCCTGAGCTTTCAAAGTCAAAATTTCGGGGAAAAATACCGAAAAAAATTATGAAATTTCAATTTGGAAGCTTAATATCTTCCAGACGTTAAGTTGCAGCTACAAAGTGTCTGAGTCGGATTTATAGCTGCATTTGTCAGCTTTTTTTAACTGCAAAGTTCAATACAACCAGTTGTAGGAAACTTAAGTTATGTAAAAAATAGAAGCACTACCTATGACAAAAAACAACAAATTTTTTAAAAATTCTTTTAAAAAAAACTACTCCATGAAAAAAAAAAAACATTCTTTAAAAAATTTTAAACATCCAAATGTATCAGAAAAAGTCATTTTTGGCGACAGCGGAAAAGTCGTGTCGACTAGTGTTATTGGTGGATAACTAAACGTTAGACGAGAACTGTCTCGATTTGGCTCAAGTGTAGGTTCTAAAGAAGCGATGCACGGCGCACAGTGGGACATCAGCCGAGAGGAGGTGCAAAAGTCATTTTCTGAGTGACCGCTTTGGATAATATGATATACATACGCATCTCTGAAATCTTTAAGCAAATTTGACCTTTAGTTTATGAAATATGAGCACCCAATTTTGAAAATTGTTTCAGTGTATTCAAATTATAATATGGAGGATTATTTAAAAAATTGGTTTGTTTCTGTATTTTTGTAAAAATTACATACATGCATACATATATTTTATGTATAACGAAATTGACAATTAAACAAAGATGAGCTTCGTTCAGAAGTTAGCAAATTATTTAGCAGGCTGAAATGGCCGAACGTCCCACTGTGCGGCGGCTGTAGTTGCATCTGATTTTCCGGGAAAAAAATAGCAGGATGCCAGCTCATACATATGTATATATGTATACACATATATGTATATATATATATGTACATACATGTATATGTTCATACGTGCATATGCATGTATTCAGTGTCCGATCTGTTGTGACTCACCCGCACTCACAATCGCACTCACTTTGAACAAATCTATTTATCCAGCATATCCAATGAAAAGAGCAATACTCTCATACGAGTACATGCAAGGAGAAAACAGAATGAGGCTGCGAATGCGAATGGAAATGACTACAATGGGTATACTTAAACATTTATAAACAAAATCATTGAGCACCGCAGAAATGGAAAAGTCAAGAGAAAGGGAGAGCCCAGGGAGAACAGAACTCTCATTTGAAGTAGAACGGCCACTTAAACGACAACGACAACAAATTGAGCCCCCAGCAGATGGCTTTGCTGCAATTTTAAAAGTTCAGGGAACTGCAACACAACACTCAGCTCCACCAGACAGCCATACACCGTCTGCTTATACATATGTGGGAAAATACCCAGCTCAATAGCAAGTACATGAATGTAAATGGTGCTCTTAAGTCCGTGCTCATCTTTGGTCTCTTTTAGCTGAAATCAATATTCGCCAGAAATTTAAACTAAAACAAAAACGCTGACTTACAAAGTGAAAAGTGAAAGCGATCTGAGCGAAACCCGTCCAAATTTATTGATGACCGGTCAAAACGATTATCGATCGTTGATCTAATTGAGTCGGAGAGCCCGAAATTGAAGGAAACACGTGTCTTTAATGTGTCTGCCTTCATAGTATAACGTTTTTAGTGCTTTATTTTAATTAATTTTTAAATTAATTTTCACTTTTGTACATATACATATGTATATTTATGTATATGTACGCAAAGCAAGGAACCATCCCCAACTACCCTACCCTACTTCATCAGAATATAAATAAATCTAGACCTTAATAATTGATAATGATAATCGTCGGTGCTCGGGCTAATTGGAGAAGTGCAGCCGTCGCCGAGCGAGAGCCAATCGCAACAGCCTGCGCTGCTCCAGCTCGTGCAGCTGCTGCCGGACGAGCAGTCGGTGCAGCAGCTCCACCTTGGCGTACTCCTCGACCCTCCGCTCCATCAGTCGCTGGTGCTCTGCGATCCGGGGATCGATTCCATAATCATTCGAGTCCTCTGGGTTGATCAGACCGGCATCTTCTTGGGTTAGGGAATGGTCTTTATAGCAGATGGTCCGCAGGAGCTGCGTCAGTAGACGGACGAGAGTGATCCAGAAAGTGCACGACTTTTTGTAGAATGCATCAGCGATCGTGGCCATACTGCTTGCTTGCATTTATGCGATCGAGTGTGAGGGCCAACTATAGTGATCGAGTCTTTATACAAGCCTCAGGCACATGCAGCCTTTACCTGAGAGCCCTCTGTATCTACCTAAGTTCTCGAAATGCCTGCCAGGTAATCCCCATAGGGGCTACCTGGACACCTAATGTACGATATCATGATACCCCCGTAATAAACCCAAAAATAAAACCCAATCCTTTCTCTCACTTTCAGTCGAATCTGTCATGGAACAGGCTCCGCGGCCTGTGCCGGCACCGCGGCGCCTCTGCACCGAACTGCGCCCCGCCAACTATGAGAACATCGAGATCAAGCCTAACAACATCAGCAAGAACAACAATACTACCATCAGTTTCAAGAGGCTGAACATCAACGCGGAGAACCTGCACGGCAACTGTGCGGAGAAGAAGCTGCCGGCAAGTGGCCAGAACAAGCTGCAAGTGCTGCACTGCAACAACGCCGAGCAGCAGCAGCCCATCTACGGTCCCGACGCCAACGAGAATGTCCCGACTGAACCAATCTATGCCGCGCCCCGACCAGCGCCGAGACAGCGACAACCGCCGGAGGAGTCCCCGCAGCAGGAGTCGCAGGACGGGGTAGATGTGGACGCAGTTCCTCTACGAGCTGTGCGAACAGCACCCCAGGTGCCGCCGAAGCCGCACATCCTAGACCAACGCTCGTCGATATGCAGCGAGATGGGGCAGCAGGGGGATGCGTCTCTGTACGGCTCGAACGCCTCGCTGGACTGCAGCTCGCAAGGCTCGCAGAGCGGCAAGTTCAAGTCGCAGTCACCCGGGTACGTAGAAGACGTTGATGACGTTGATCAGCGGGGTCAGCCATTGCCGGAAGATTCCCCTGCCCCGGGAACAACTCCGCCAACGCCACCACCACCTTCGACATTTTCATCGACGTCACTAGATCCGTCCTCCAGCTGTGATCAAGAACAAGATCAAGAAGATGACAAGTAAACTTTACCGAAATGTTCTCCTTATACTAGATCTCTCCCTTTCCTTCTCCTTTGGTGTTTCTTTAAACGGTTTCTCTGTTTTGCACCCTCATCTCTTTCCTAGTTCTTGAGTTTCCCACCATCCATTGTTTGACTAACCTAAAAATCAGATCTGGACCTGGATCTGGCTTATCTTTTGACATTTCACGGATTTAGTTTGCTGGTTTTTCCCCATCTCCGGTTATGGTACCTCGGGGAGACTCGAATGTCTTAAGCAAACGATCTCATGTTATTATTTTTCCACTATCCCTATATTATATAACAACATTTTGGGTCGTCGTCGTCTCCCCATATTTTACTATTATCGGCGCGAGCGATCGTAGCGAGTGAGCCGGGGGTTTTTTCCCCTCGTAGTTACTGCTAGGGTTCTCGTAGTTAGGTTATCCGGTATCTTCATATACATAATTCAAAGAGTTTACCCTCTATATTAAATCCTACCTCAAAGAGTATTAGGATACATACATACATACATATGTAGGTATGTTTGTACATACATATGTAGATATATTCGTTTCGTGTAGATGAGTGTAATACTCAGAATGTTTGTGCATACATATGTACATAGATTAATATTCTGTATCAACAATATCTGAGTCGATATAGCAATGGTTGTCTGTCCGACGTGAAGCAATCATCGGCTCCAGTACCAATTCCGGCGCATACGTGTCATAATTACGTAGTATATTAGTATTGTTAGGTTAAATAAATCATATGATTGCATATATGTACATAGATATGCTGACTGAGTATTGGGTATAAAAGTAAAGCCGCGACCCTTGCCGCGGCTCACAACGTTCCCTCGCATTTTATTTGATATCTGAGCAGATGTCTGCGTTGCTGAGACTCGTACGCTGTTCTACTACTTATTATCTCAGCTATTGAAATCTATGTATTTTTGTACATACATATGTACATATCTTGTTGATCCCAAATGAATACGGAGTATCGTGGCTGGAAGTAGAGTTGTAATCTAGTCTAAGCAATTAGCTGATCCCGCGACTGTATTCCGAATGCTTTTTTGCAAATAAACAGTTCCCGTAGGTGTCGGTATCCTGCTCCCCCACTCCTTCTATAGCTTAATGACTTCTTCCTAAGTCTTCAGAGATGTTATTGATTCCCGTGATGGTCTATATAATACTATTTTGGGATGAAAACCCCTAAAATGGGAAACTGTGCCTACGTGTTGCCCCGGAAATTTATTCTACTCACAGCACTTGAAAGTGTAGGTGGGACTTCCGACGCTCAGCACTGTTTCAGTCACATTCTGCCCCTGAAAATGGTCTACCAGACCCGTCGCGTCGCTAGTACCCTTCAAGATCTGTAGAGATCAAGGAGACGTCTTTAAATGGAGTAGACTAAACGTGGCATAAGAGGCGTTTATTAAAGCATTTTGTTTCAATTCAAGATCAATGCAACCAGAGGAGAAGGCTATCATTGAGAGTCTTTTGCTAGCTGCATGATGTTGTCATCCGATTTATCGATGCTGGATTCTCTTCCCAGCATTCCTATTCCTATCATAGGCCTATTCCTAACCGAATAAGTATTCCCTATTCTCATATTCACGCATTGTTTGGTGATCTAATACACACACGCACACACACACACACACACACACACACACACACACACACACACACACACACACACACACACACACACACACACACACACACACACAAAGGTTTTCTATACTTGTGAGTGCGGTCGTGTTTTATTTCGCTCCGTACGTAAAAGTACATTCAGCCTAAAAGGAAAAAGGAAGGAAGCGTAAGTGCGAGCCACGGCAGTGTTGCAGTACCTACCTGCACAACACACCAAGCTCCGAAGAGGTGAAGCGGCTACTGGGCCCGAAATCAATACGGGAATCCAACTGGGAGAAGGCAGACGCCGTTTTGTCCCTAGGCCGAAGGGAGGGGGGAAGGCACAGCAGGTAAGCGCCTGTTTTCCTTTTCTCTTTCGCAGTGATATTGGCGCCACTTGCATTGAGTGGTGTTTTGAGTCAAACTTGGACAGGCTCAACGCGAGGTAAACAACTACAGCACAGCTGACAGGACGTTGCCCCATCGAGGGAAGTGCTGCAAAGCGATCGCAGCGCACAACAGCTGTTTTGTAGAGGGCGCTGCAAAACAACCGGAGTTGCCAGATCGGCTGAAAAGGATCGGCCCAGAGATGAGCGAACAGCAGGAACAAGCTGCGGCTTGCAGCACCCCGCTGACAAGCTCATTTGCGTGGGATGAGGAGAATCCCTTCGCGCGCAGGAATGTGTTGGCTCGATCACCAGCACAGCCAAATGCAGCAGTGAGGGAGCGTGCAATGTCCTCTCCTCCGGCGTTGCGGAGCCCCGAAGAGGAGCATGCAAACCCCAATGAAAGGGCCATGGCACAGGTGGCGAGGGCGGGCCAGAAGGCCAAAGAGCCTGCACTGACTAAAAGCCCGGAAAAGGCGTTTGCGAACCCGAAGGAGAGGGCGTTCGCAAAATTGGATAAGATTGGCAGGTGGGCCAGAGAGCTCACGAAGCTGATGGCGCCCCCAAGGCGGTCTATAACAAACCCCATGCGTGTCATGGTGGAAGAGATCGACTGCCTCCAGCGACAGGTGGAATCTTACCTGCGGGGGGCCGCATTGGAGCAGGCCGTAGCGAGGACCACGCAGCCGGAAGAGACGGAAAGGGGTAAGAAGAGAGCACGGACAGAGCCCATGAAAACCATCCACCCGTCCCCTACACCAAAGAAGGCTAAACATGGCCCCAAAAAGCCCAAAAATGTGAAGAAGCCGCTGGAAGCCCCAAGGAGCGACGCCTTAGCCCAAAAGGAACCAGAGGCAATCCCTAAGGAGAAAGCTGACGGGTGGGTAACGGTTGCGGCTAAGCAAAGGCCGAAGCCAAAGCAGCAACCAAGACCGCCACGTAGCGATGCAATTGTCATTGCTACCACTAGCACCAGCACGGTCTCGTATGCGGACATATTAAGGAAGGTCAAAAATGAACCAAGCCTTAAGGGACTGGGACAATCGGTGCAGGGAGTGCGACGCACAGCAAAAGGCGAGCTGCTCCTAATATTGGGAAAATCGGCAGACCCGAAAACCCAGGAGATGCAAGCAGCAGTCAAACAGGCGCTGGGAAGCATGGCTGACGTAAGGAGCCTTACGGAAACGGTGACCTTGGAAATAAAAGACATAGATGAAGTGTCTACCCAAGAGGAAGTTCTAGCAGAACTCAAGGAACAGGGAGAGGTGGAAGTCAACGAAGCGGCTGTCATTTCCATCAGACCAGCCTATAGGAGCACCCAGACACTGACGATGAAAGTCTCACCGGCAGTTGCTGCGAAACTCCTACAGAAAGGAAGGATCCGCCTGGGATGGGGGTACTGCAGGATACGAGTCAAATCGTCTCCCAGAAGGTGCTTCAAGTGCATGGACTTTGGACACATAGCACTGAACTGTAAAAGTGACCAGGACTTCACAAAGTGCTGCTACAACTGCACAGGAATGGATCACCTGGCTAAGGACTGCAAGGCAGAGCCAGCTTGCATTCTCTGCAAGCGCCAACGGACAAAGGACCCGAAGCACCAAACAACAAGTTCGAGGTGCCCGCAGTACCAAAAGGCGATACAACAGATGAGGGATAGATGAAAATCGTCCAAATAAATCTGAATCACTGTGAGGGGGCACAGCAACTACTCGAGCAGACCATCCGAGAGCGCCGCATCGACGTTGCGGTCATAAGCGAGCAATACCGCAATCGCAACGCAGGAGATTGGATAGCGGACGTCAGCAAAAAGGCAGCGATATGGAGCTGTGGAAGCCCTAACTATCAGCTACTGCAACCACGCATCGGGGAAGGATTTGCTAGAGCCCGTCTGAATGGAATATATATTTATAGCTGCTACCTGCCACCGAGCCTCACGCTGCAGCAGGCGACGGAGGCATTGGAAAATATAGCCGATGATGCGCGGGATAAACACCCAACGCTCATAGCCGGCGATTTTAATGCATGGGCTACGGAATGGGGATGCCCGAGAAACAACCCAAGGGGACAGGCGCTCCTGGAATGTTTTGCGACGCTCGACGCCGTGCTGCTCAACACAGGCACGCAACAGACATTCGGAAGAGCAGGAACCGGGTCTATAATAGACCTAACGTTTGTTAGCAGCAGCCTTAGCCCAAGGACGACATGGAGGGTTAGCGGCATATACACCGGAAGCGATCACCAAGCCCTGATCTGCGAAATCCGGGATGCCGGAGCACGCAACTCCTTCCAGGGCAGGCAGGCAGGGTACAAGGCCAACACGCTGGAGACGGATATGGTCCGAGCCATGTTCGAGGGGTACGAGACCAACTGGAACGGCCGAGGAAAGAGCACGACAACTGGCCACACATACGGTGGCAGCATGTGACGCCTCCATGCAAAGGAAAAGACCGAGCTCTGGAAAACGCACGCCAACATACTGGTGGAATGCAGATATAGCTGGCGCCAGGCGGGAGTGCCAACGCAAAAGACGCATATACCAACGCTCGAGAGGTTCCCCGGAATTCGAGAGAGCCCAAGGAGAATTTAAGGAGAGCAGACGCCGCTTGCAGAAACAGATCAAGGAGAGCAAGCGCAAATGCTTTGGAAAGCTCTGCGACGAAGCAGATGCGGACCCTTGGGGCTACGCATACAGATTGGTAATGAAGAGACTGCGAGTGTTCAGTCCCCCACCGCCAAGTTGTGCAGACCTGTTAAAAAACATAGTGGAAACTCTATTTCCAGAACAAGTGGCAGCCCAGAGGGTTGTGGATGGAATTCCGCCACTGGAAATAGAAGCCACCACAGAAACAGAAGTCCTCAAAGCACTAAAACGGACCAAGGACGGTAAAGCACCGGGACCGGATGGGGTCCCGAATACAGTACTTCGTGCTGCCATTGAGACAAGCCCACAAACGTATGTGGGACTATTCAATGCGTGCATGGCCGAAGGAATCTTCCCTAGCCCATGGAGCACCAACAGAAGCCGTATCAGTATCAGTCCCAGTCAACCCACTTGAATTTAGCGGTGCCACCATAAAGGAAAACTCATCGGGATTGGAGGAAGGAGAAGATCTTCGCTCGATCCTGTCGTCAACGGAACTGTCGAAAATGTTGAAAGACGCGAGATACATCAACATGGACATGAAGAACCTAGCGCAGAAAGTGGCGAGGCTCCAAAAAGCTGCAGTCTTTATCTTCGACGCCAACGCTCGGAGGAAGGAGAGTGTGGAGAAGGAGGAACAGACGTCTAGCATAGCAAGCGATACTGCTTTCTGCAACTCTGCGACTCAGCAGAGCATGACCCTTGAAGAAGAGCCTACAAGACGGTGATGAAGAAGCTGCACACCAGTAAAGCAGGAGCGCCTTCGGACCCGGATCAACTACGGAACATCGTGGAGACACTGTTCCCATACAAGGCGCATAACATCGACCAAGAAGGCGACACGCACCAACCCCCCCATGAGGTGGAGCCGGTAAATACAGAAGGGCTCATAGCTGCGGTGCGCAGGATGAAGTCAAATAAAGCCCCAGGACCTGACGGAATCCCCAACCGGGCGGTAAGATTGGCAGTCTCGTACAGACCGCAAGCGTTCGCCACGGCGTTTACGCAATGCCTCCGAGAAGGACTCTTTTTCAGTGGAAAATACAGCATACAGCAATCCTCGTATTGCCCGATCTGTCCGATCGACACACTGGGGAAGACGATGGAACAGATCGTACGTACATACAAGGCTAGAGAAGCCAGTGGAAGAAGCTGGGGGGCTATCTGCCAAACAGTACGCCTTCCGAAAAGGCAGGTCAACGGTGGACGCCATAGGCAGAGTTTTTCGGATCGCACCTGAAGCGGCAGAGGGAACGCGTTGGACGGGTGGCAGCAAGGAGTATTGCCTGATTGTCACTCTGGACATCAAAAACGCCTTCAACTCGTTGAAATGGGACTGCATCACCAGCTCACTTAGCCAGTTGGGCATCCCCTCATACCTCCGGGCAGTAGTAAAAAGCTACTTCGATGGAAGAAGGCTTAATTTCGACACGGAGACAGGATCACTAACCCACCTCAGCTCAGCAGGCGTCCCTCAAGGCCCTCAAGGCTCCCTCAAGCGCCCTGTTCCGAATACTGCTGAACAGTCGGGGACCAAGGCAGGAGAGAAGAGTTCTGCTGACTAGCGTAGTCCGCTCAGCCATCACCAATGCTGCGGCAATCTGGGCGGATAGTATTAGGGTCGCCAGCTACGCCAGGGGTGTAAACACTGTACACCGCCTATGCGCGCTCCGCATCTGCTGTGGTTTTCGGACCATGTTAGGAGATGCTGCACTTGTCATCGCAGAAGTGGTTCCGATCGACCTGCTGATCATGGAGGAGAAGACGGTGGCAGAAGCTACCCGTGCAGGCGTGGGAAAAAGGGCAGCGCGCAAGCAGGTCAGAGAGGAGAGCCTTCGAGAAAGGCAAAGGCGATGGGACACTGCGGAAAACGGCAGGTGGACTGGATTAACAGGAAGCACGACGCGGTCAACTTCTACACCACACAGCTACTCAGTGGACACGGCTGTTTTAGCCTGTATCTGTGCAGATTCGGCCACGAGAGCTCGCCACATTGCAGGTGGTGTGGTAGTGTCACAGAAGACGCGGAGCACATCATCTTTGTATGCGGGTGCTTAGATGGCATAAGGAGGGAGCTATGGCATGCAGCGGGCGGCCAACTGGTGGAATCCGTAATGGGAGACCCCGCAAATTGGAGGGCGTGGAATAATTTTGCCGCAACCTCGATGGCGGAATTGCGCAAATGCGAGAGACGTAGAAGGGAGAGCAACTATGAGGAACCATCGTCGCTGCGAAGCAATCACGATCCCCCCTAGCATAAATTAGTTAATTTGGTTAATACAATTTAGACAAATCATTTGTATAGTATATAAGTTCCATTAAAAAGAAGTCCAGAATTAAAAAAAATACACACACACTCACTCACACACACACTCACACACACACACACACTCACACACACACCCACACACTCACACACAAATTGCTTTAGTATAAGTACGTACTACTTGGATTTCATTTACTTACCAAAATGGAATGGGACGAACTCTCTCTGGCACTGTCTACCACAAGCAAAACTAACTCTCTCTCTCTTTCTCTCAAATAAATTCAGGAATTTACTGCGATCCTTGGGCACCACCTCGAAGCTGTTGGGCGAGGCCATTGGCGAACGTATTACGTTCAAGGCGAAGGGAGCCAAAAAACGTTTGGACAAGAACCTAAAGAGCTCCTCGGAGGCGATCAGCAATCTCAGTGCTGACGCTGGCAGTCGCCTGAAGAATGTCAGCAGGCGATTTGGCTCGAACTTCGCCTTGGGGGGCAGAGGAGATCGGTTGGACAGAGAAGCGGAGGGTGGAGAAAGTTCCATGGGAGAGTTGGACCTGGAGCGACGGCAGACCTTGCCCAGCACGGATGTCTTCAATGCGATACAGTTCTCCAGTCCCCTGAACCGGAATGTCGGTGGTGGAGGATTCACCGATCTCCGGGATCAGGCAAAGCTCACTGCCAAGGTCATAGTTAAAAATGAAGAGTCGCCAGCTGGGGGGGATGGAGCCGGGGATGACGGCTGCTATGAGGTACCCAAGGTGCAGGGGAAGCCACCCAGCTACGATGAGGCACTGAGGGCACGTCCCTCGCCACCTCCCCCGCTGACCAAGAATCTCTCTCAGGAGCAGGTCCAGCTGCGGACGCTACAGCGACCCCCGATCCGCGATGATGACGCAGCAACATCGTCTCCGGCATCGTCCCTGCCAATGCCCGCGTTCCCCCCGCCGCGCCTCTCCCAACAGCCGGAGCAGTTCCGGCTGGACGCACTACAGCCGCCCGTGCGGCAGAAGCGCCGGAAGAACTACGAGCACATAGAGCTGCGACGTCCCGCCGTGGACTCCGCCGAGCTGAAGGAACTGAATCGGGCAGCGGCGGCAGCGGAGCGAGAGGAATCGATGCTAATCTGCACCAAGATTGCCGCGGAAGAGGCGCGTGCACCGAAGCCAGAGCGCAGCGATTCCTGGCAGTTCTACGGCGACGATGGCGATTCGCACCAGGGGGAAAAGGAGCAGGAGGGAAATTCTTCCCCGGAGCCGGTCTATGCCAACCAGGAAGCCACCTACGGGAAGCTCTTCGAGATGGCTACCGCGGAGAGCAGTCGCGGCTGCAACTTTTTGACCCCCAACCAGCAGCAGCAAGAGCTTGCCTGCATCAGCGAAGATGGGGAGCTGGATAGTAACGACGGAGCCGTCGGTGGATGGTCCGCGCCCCAGGAGCTGATTGAAGAGTTCGATCCGTTGATGAGCAGCAAGTGCTCGACGCTGGAGCGATCCAACAAGAGCAACGAGCTGCTGCTGCTCGAGCACCTGCTAGAGGAGGACACCTACGGCACTGTAAAACGTGAGCGAGAGCAGGACGATGTCAGCATGTGCACCTCCGAGGAGGAGCCGCCCAGTGGATGTGCGGCCACGACAAGTTTACGCCAGCCCCAGATTGTGCACCAAAATGCCCAGCTGTTGAGCGACAGTATGTTGGACCTCGAGCAGGAGCAGTTGGAGGCACGTGCCAGGCCCTATCTGAGCAAGATACCCGTGGAGACCGACGAAATATCCACGGTGGACTTGGCCAGCTCCTCAAGAAATCGCACCAATTGGTTCGTGCCAGACAGTTCACTCGTCACATCCACAGCCACCTCCGCATCCAGCAGCAGCACAAAACCAGCACAACCAATCGAAGGCGACAGCCCACCCACCTACCTAGAAGCCATTGGAGGAGCAGGCACAAGCACACAGAACACCCCAGTCAGTAGCGAGTCCCGCTCAACGCTCAGCTCTCGTCTGCGGAAAACGATAACCACCTTCTCGAGCGTCAAGCTGCGCATGGATGTGATGAAGAGGCGCTCCAGCTTTAAGGCAGGGGCCCAAAGGCAGTCGGAGGTGAAAGTGGCCCTGCAGATGGTCCCTCGGCCCAGTCTGTCGCCGCTTCTGGTGCGCTACGAGGGTCCCCTGGTGCGATTCCCCTCGGGCGTGGTCGAGGATATACTCAAGGAGATGCAGAACCGCAAGGCCATACTCAGGGACCGCCAGTTCCAGACGTTTCTCGACCAGGAGATGAAGACGCCAAGGGAGTCGATACCCTTGGACACTATAACCACGCTTCAGTGCGTCAGCAACAGTCGCGTCACGGACACGGCGACCCACTTTTACTGCTTCGAGATCACGACATCGCAGCCGAAAAACGGAGGCAACAGTAACGGAGTGAGTGACAGCATGTCCTCAAATCCCAATCTGGTGATGACCAGCGGCTCGTCCGGAAACGTCAAGCAGCAGCGGGTCTCCCATCTGTATGGCGTTGGCAAGGAGTCCGAGAGGGGCGTATGGATGCAAAAGATCCTTGAGAGTCTCACCAACAGTATGCCTGTCAAGTACACATGCCACTACTACCGCGCTGGTTGGTGCTACCTAAAGGTGGGTGTAGCGTTAAGCTTCTCTCTGAGATCCCATTACTGATGCGTTGCATTCCGTTCCGTTTTAGAACTCTATCACGTCAGAGTGGAGTGGCACCTGGCTGGTGCTTCGCAAGAGCCAGCGTCGTCTTATCTTCGTGAGCGAGGCCACTGGGAATGTTGAGAAAATGGACTTGCGCAAGGCGCGATGCATAGGTAAGATCAAAGCTATAAAAGGACTTTAGAATCCCCCCTTTTAATCGCATTTCTATCCCTCTAAAATAGTACTCAAGGAGAGTGACGAGTCCATTGACAACCTGCACGTAGGGAGCGGGCCAATGCTGATGATTGACTGTCCGCCATATGCTGTCTACATGATCATGAGCTCGGCACGAGAGACAAAGATCTGGCGTCATATTATTCGGGAAGTGGCTCACAACAACGGTTTCTCGCTGGGGGATCAGCAGTTGACGCGCTACGATGTGCCCGTGATTGTGGACAAGTGCATTAACTTTGTGTACATCCACGGGTCCATGTCAGAAGGGATCTATCGCAAGTCCGGGTCGGAGAACTCCATGCACAAACTGATGAGCGCATTCCGGGCGGATGCCTTCAATGTTGAGATAACCCGGAACGAGTACAATGAGCACGACGTAGCCAATGTGCTCAAACGGTTCATGCGGGACCTGCCCGAGCGCCTGCTGGGCAAGCTAACCGACAGCTTCGTCTTCGTCACCGAACTGGATGTGGCCGCCGAGAAGATTCCCATCTATCGTGAGCTCCTCGCTCGCCTCTCGCCCATCGAGCATGAGACCTTGCGCCGGATCGTGGGCCACCTGGTGTTCATTAGTTCGCAGCAGACCAAGAACAAGATGAGCGTTCAGAATCTAACCATGATCTGGGGCCCAACGCTCCTGGCCAAGAAGGTGGGCCGTCTGTCAGACCTTGGCTGCTATATTTACTGCTGGCGTTATTATCTGTATTTTTCTGTTTCTCCAATAGAGCGATGAGCTAATCTACTCTCAGAAAGAGGCCGATGTTCTCAGCGATCTTATTCTTCTGTACAAGAACCTATTCCCCATCAGCGCCGATGAAATTGTATGTTAAACGCTTACTCTAAATTTCTATATTTTGTTCATGTTCGAAACTCAAAAAGTGCTATATTAGATTTGTGGTGGAAGTGGATGGGTGTTAATACCCAGAAGGAAGCGATTCCGAACTCATAAAGTAGATTTATTCTCGATCTGTGATATCACACTGTTACAAGTGTTTCGCATCCTGTGGCATCCACAATTTTAAAGACACGAGAAAACGAAAACGTTTTATCAAAGAAAATGACTATATCTACCGAGTCGCCGAATCTGGATCAGGTCGGATCATTATTATAGTCAGAAAGAACAAATAAAATTAGAGTGGTTACGCTACCTCCAGCCACGCGACCTCTCATTCCGTCTCTCTCGCACACTCATCTTCGTGAAGTGACTGAGTCACAACGTTCACGCTCGTTCTTTATATGTATGTTCTATTTTATTTAATGCAGAAACGGGAGCAGGCCATGCTGGCATGCCTGCAAAAGTATTACGCTGCCGCCGAGACGCTCAAAGATGCGGTCAAGCAGTCGGGGGACATTAAGATCTGGATTAGCCTGAATCCAAATCCTGACAATATCACAGAGGTTTGCCATCCATCAATTATGATTGACCACTTTAGTATGTAATGATCTGATCGCTCTATCTGTTCAGGAAAAGATGCAGGTAAATGCCACTATTTCACCCACCAAGACCGCCTACGAGCTGTGTCGGGAGTTTTCTGCAAAAATGCAACTGCCAACCCATCAGCTGACGCTATACGAGGTGATACTGAACGACAGCCTGGAGCGACCTCTGCACCATGACGCAAAAGTATTCGACGTTATCCTGAACTGGTCATACTGGCCGGAGGAGGATCGCAAGCACAACTATCTGATGGTGCGGCCCATTGAGATGCTGCGCGAAATACAGCGAGCGATCAAGAATCTAGCCACGGTGACGCCCGGCAGGGAGCTACGCTTCGCCGACAATCGCACCAAGACGTTCAAATCTCTGCAGTGTGAACTGCGCGATGGCAAGATTGTTATTTCTAAGAAGGACAAGAACGAAAAGACAACGATTATCAGGGAGATATTTCTGCAGAGCTGTACGGCGTATCTGGGCTGTGAGCGCAAACGAGACTTTCCATGGAGCTGGTCCATCACTTTTGTCGAGCGCACCCAGGCACAAATAATGAGGTTTGAGTCTAAAACTAATACCTTCATAACAGGGCATTTCTAAGACCTTCATCTCTTCATTGCAGATCGCGAGATGCTCCATACATTGGCCATGTCCTGGCTGGCAGCGAGTGGGTGGATCGCACCATTTGGTATTCGAGCATCTGGTATTGCCTCTACGGTGACAATATTCTACCGCCAGCTGAGATCATCTTTAAGTAAAGAAGGATCTGCTCAGCCTTAAACCATTTTTGTGTCTCTCTGTTGCATTTTTTTAGTTATTATGTACTTATGTACATACATACATATACATTCTGAATTTATATGAAACACGATCGATTTACGATTTTTACCATTGATTCCCCTCTCCCCTAACTTTTCTCAGTTTTTTTCCTATACATAATATGTCGAATAGCTTGACAAAAATATACATATGACATAATACATTCTAATGATTTACATTATCTGTATATAATCATAATCACCCAAAACCAAAATTGTAAGTTACTATAAAAACATTATTTTTACATATGTACATATGTATAACTTAGTGTATGCCATTTGTCTTAGATGCATGTGTGTGTAACAATGAGATCAAACCAGCTAGATCCCTCAATGGCCCTTCGATACCTAGACGAAATTACTTTCTTGAGGAAATAACTGTTGGTTAGACAAAGCCAAAAAGGCAATATTTTCGTATTTTTAATATCATTTTTGATATACATACTTGTTTTAATGGGGGCCTACGATTATATATAACACATACACAAATTTTGCAGCCATTCAATTTAGAATCTACACAATCCAGAGAAGTAAATGTTCAAAGGAAATAAAAAGATACAAATAAGAAATATTCAACAATTCTTTCATTATCTTAGAAATTAATTATTGATAACTGTAGAAAATCATCATAAGCGGTGAGCTTCAGAAACTTGGTATTGTATCTCTTCCTGGAGCTCTTGACTGGAGACCAATAATAAATATGTGATGACTTCGAGCAATGCTTCCAATAGCTCAATCAGATTGGTGCACACAGCACACACGTAAAGGATAGGTTCCCGTTCTAAGGAACTAAAATGTCTATTTTAAAATATTTTTTTTTTGAAAAAATTTAATGAATTATTTCGTTTAGTTACAAATAAAATCTAGAAACAAGTTTTTGCAGAATACTTTTTTTGTATCGAATCAAAGTTCTTTAAATTTAGTCCTATTTTGGTCGCTAGTATGGGAGAGTCTCCTTAAGGTAGTCCCAGGACATAAGGGACACGAAATGACAAATGCCGTTGACAAGAAAAGTGCGATAAGGTCCTAAACCTCACAAAAGACGTTCAAATCTCTGCAGATTGGAAGTGTTTTTGGGAAATGGATAAAAAGAGGGAAACTGGCAATGCATTTACAGTGAGTGCCAAAGGCAGACCAAGAAGTTTCTCATTCCGGAAAAGAAGCTCTCAATGCGTCTTCTCAACTTGAATAAAGACGACATTCGGACTCACAACTAACTACCTTACAGGGCACTTTCACGTGAGATATCGCCTTGAGATATCGACATTGAAATTAGTAGAGATGACCGCTGTAGATTCTGTGAAATGAAGCAGGAGCACTTTATAGAAGGAAATCTCAAAACTTGGTGGGAACCACAGTGGCTCCTCATAGGATTTGGGAAATAAGCAATATACAGGGATCTTCCACACACTCCTATATTATCGACGTACAACAAAGCACTGAAAGTAACATATGGCTGAACTATTTTCAAACAGAACACCTTAATAATGTTATTTTTTTACTTTACAAAATTGCAAATGCTCTCTTAATTCCTCGTCGAAGATTCACTTAAATATTTTTCAAACTGCATTTTATTTCAAATTTGTTTGCTTCTTTCAGTTTCCATTTTTCAGGATTTGTTTCGCAACAATATATTGCTTGAACTTTACATAAATCGATTTTTTGTTATTGTTGTACAATATATAGATAGAAACATGCGCGTATATATACATATATATATGTATATATATATATATACATGCATATATATATATGTATATATATATACATATATACATCCATAAATTTATATGTATATATATATACATATATACATCCATAAATTTATCCATAGATACATACCATAAGGAGGTGTTAAGTATATTCTGATATAGAAACATAAAATTCGACTAACTTTAGTATGTTGGAAGCCATCTTCCCGTCGGTAAAGGTTTGTTGACTGGTGTGGAAGGGATTTACATATTATTCAGAAGTTTGGAAAGTTGAGTTTAATGTATGCCGATATTTGTGTCAACGTATTACGGATGTCTCTTTTCATGGCATGGAAGTGAGTCCCGGCAACCCACCCGGTTAGTTGGATCGATGAATACACATATGTGTATCTTTGGGTTGAGTATACGACGTATTTGCTACGCGAACGCCTTCTTTTCAGGACGGAACATAGCCCTGATAAGTGTCAATAATGGTGGCAATTTGGATTAGGATTCGGAGATTTCTATGTACATAGATTTAGCGAGTTTCTGATGACATGGCCATGGAACAGAATATAGATCAAATTATCAATCAGAAGCAAAGAAACACAGAGTGCTCACTTGTTATATTTTCTTTCTTTCTTTTCAGTTACTCTTATCTGCTGTGGGGGTCACATGTATAGTCTCGTGTATAGTCCTTGAAGGTGCTGGCAAAATCTAGCCTAGTTTTTTTTAAGTGTAGTATATGTATATTATATATATATATAACTAGAGAAGGTTCGCGAAATTCGGTCTACTACACAAACTATCAACAAGTTTTCTAATGTTAGCTCAAAAAAAAAATAATAATCAAATTGTTATGTTTAATAGTGTAAGAGAACGTAAGACGATTTTACAAAGTTTGAACCGGACGTGTAAAGGTTTGAGGATTAAAGATTGAGTTCGGATTTATGGTTACGTTTCTTTTAGTTTTTGGTTTTGGTACTCAACGTGTCGAGGTGTGTGTGTATGTGTGGGTGGGTGGCGGGGGGATGTGTTTCCTTTCCAAAGGATAACTTGTAAAATGCTTAGACGTATAAATATGCTCTCCTAATGTTAGTACGTAATAATCACATTGACTGCCGCCATTGCCATCTCTCTTGCTCTCGATCTCCTCTAGCTTTATATTCAGCTCCAGCTCTAGTTCACCCGCTCTTCGCTTGGACTACATGTGATGCCATTGCGTTACAGCCACATTGGCATTATCGTTGAGGCGAGCAATCTCCTCGTGCAGCTTGTGACCCAACCACTGCATAAAGATGCGGCGGTAGGCGTACTGGCTGAGGCGCAATGGATTGCCACGCCTTAGGCCCTGATCCGTTTCCCCATACTCGTCCAGATACGGCGGCTGGACATAACAGCCCTTGCCGCGGCCTAGATAAACAACCTGGCAGTCCCGAATGCGTAGGAATATACCGACCTCAGCGCCGCAGCTGTGGGCATGATGAGTGCAGGCCCCCACCGACATCTTTCCCAGCTCTGGCTGACAGCAGTACGACTGTCCACAAAGTACTTCGCCACAGATCAGGCACATCGTTGGGGTCTTCATTTCTTCGCGATCGTTGTTGGGACAGAAAATGTCCGATACACTGTTGATCAGATCGCTATAGTCCTCATAGAGCGGCTTCAGCTCCGGCAGGGGACGCAGACATGGCAGCACCTCCACGGGATTTCCATAGCGTAAACTGCACTGCTCGGCCTGGCGAAGGATGTGTGGATGCGAGGCAAAGTTGTGCATCATGGTGGCATAGACCGTCTCCATATCGAAATATACGCCCATGTCGGCATCCAGACCCAGGTACTGGCACATCAAGTCAAATCTATCCGGTTGTTCAGTGGGGAACGTGTTGGGGAACTCCACATCGGTCAGGCAGCGGTAGAAGAGGCAGGCGCAGCGCAAGAACGCGCTCATCTGACACTGTACATACTCCAGCATCAGGGCTAGGTGCTGCAACTCGCATGGGATTACCACAGTCTGCTTTTGGTTCTGACTCTGGCTCTGATCCTTGTTATGCTTCTCTTCTGCCTCCTTTTGCTGCACCAGTTGGCGCATTCGGGCTGGCACATTGTATCGACGATAGAACGCCACCATATTCTCCTGAATTTTCGAGGGTAGCTGCTCGACATATGCCAGTTGAGAGAGCTCCGTTGGGTGCTCGCCAGCATCCTCCTTGGCCTGCCGACTGGCCAGCTGCTTTTCAACGTCAAAGCAAATAACGGCCTTTGTGACATTGGCCAGAAACATTGTCTGTAACATGTAGAAATCGAACATGCTGCCGCTGGGCAGGAAAGGGTGTTCTGTGCAACAGATTGAAAATCAAAAATCAATAATCATCAACAAGAAGAACGATGCGATGCACTGGGATCTGATTGCACTTACCATTCTCCCTTACCATGAGGTTGAGGACGCCGAAGTTTAGCTGGACTAGCATACGGAAGCAGTCCCATTCGAGGACACTGGTTCCCTTCTGGTTAAATATGGTGTCCAGCAGCTTGGACGCCAGATCGGGTCGGTGCGGGGCCCAGCTCGAGTAGAGGGCGCAGGCGCGCACCAGATTCGTGGTGCACGTCTGATGGCGCATAGGCATCTCCACCTTGAGCGGCTTCCTCATGGTAAACATGTAGATCTCAAGGGACTCTAATGTGTAGCTGCATGTGTCAAAGACCAGGTACGGGCTCTCGGTCTCGCCGCCCACTCCGCCCTCTGTGACAGCGTTCGGCTGCTGGCTCATCATCGCATTCTGTAGCGCCTTGTTGAAGGAGGTCATCACCTCCATGCAAGTGGCGTGCAGCTGCGGCTTCTCTATCAGCTGCACACTCCGCTCGAACTGCGCCAGATCGCCGATCACATTGGACTTCCGTAAAACGCTCGGATACTGCCACATGGTGCTGTCACCGGCTGGAGCTGCTAGCTCCCCAGCAAGGGTTCTCATGATCTCTACGAAGCAGTCCAGGGGCAAGTAGCTCTCAGAGCTGACAGCCGGCGGCACTCCGGGATGGCCGCCGGGAATGAGTCCGACCAGCGGCTCGCTCACGGGGAGCACAGTATTGCTGAGGGCCCGGCAATACGGACAGTGGAACTCCACGTTGTGGCCCTGGCTGAGGGCGAGGCGATTCCGGTGGAGGCGACGCTGCTCCTTGGACTCCTCGTTGCTGTAGTACTCCTGCCAGCACTTGTAGTGCATTACGTGGCCGCAACAGCTCACATGCATGCCGCACTCGGCCTTGTAATGGCCCGGTGTGGTCAGGATAACGCGAGAGGTCTGCACAAAAGCGGAGCTAACGAGCGGTGGTCCGTCCGGGTTGATGCTACAGTTCTCGAAGCACAGTATGCACTTAAAATTGTTCTCCTGCGACTGGCAGTGGGACCGGTTAGGTCCCAGGCAGGCCGGATTCTGCTTTATCGCTGGGGCTGCCGCACCCTGGTCCTCTAGGCTCTCACCCAGTATATCCTCCCAATCCATAGCGCTGCCGCTCATGGAGGCTGCCGTTCCACGGCTGCTAGAGGCTCCTGTTGAAGTTGAGTCCTGTTCCAGGTCGCTTTTGGCAAACATCTCAGCGTTCGACTTCATAAACGACTTTTGGGCACTTTGCATTTGGGCCATGATCTTTGCTCGACGCTCGGCGGCCAGCTTGGCGCGGGTCTCCTTCTCTTGGCGTGCCTGTTCCTCGGATGTTAGGGGCGGCTCTTCGCCCGCGGTCTTCTTTTGAGTGCCACTGGGTCCGGCTGCTGCTGCTGGCGCCTGCTTGGCCTGCATATCCTTGTACCGTTTAATGGTCCACAGCACAAAGTCGCGATGTGCCTCCAACTGTGGCGAAATGAGATGAAATTACGGGACATTCAAGGCAGGCATTATTTAAAGCGTGGGCACTAACCCTTGGGCAGCGTGCTAGCTCGTCCAACTTCTCGAGGATACCATACTGCTGAGCGCGCTCATAGAAACTGAGAAATGGGTAGTGCTCGCTCAGTTCTTCTTGGATGGCAAAGCCGAGCAAATGTAAAATCTGATATAAAAATAAATTACGATTGTTAGCAGCAGAACCTGAACGAACAAAACGGGGAACATACCTTCTGAACATGGGATTCTGAGAAGGAGCGGCTGCGAATGTCCAGAGCCCGATCCATAGTCAAAGTGCAGATGCTGAGGAACACATTGCACTGCAATATGTTTGCCATGGACCTGTAATGGTACCATTGGTAGCAATAGAAAATTGGCTTTAGCATAAGCAACTAAACCTTCAATACGAGTATTCTCAAGGGTACTCACGTGAACGCTGGAGTCAACTGCGGCAACATAGGTGGCGGACAGCAGACCAGTTCTTTTTTGGCCTTGCGACGCTCCCGCTGCAGTTCCTCTGCCTTCGATTTGTCCTCCTTGGTGTAGTGATAGAAGTACACGTTGAATTCTTCGAACAGGGACTCCTTCAGCACGTAGACGCCCTTCCGATCGGCACCCACGGGCTTCTTGAACGTAGCCACTGTGTTGATGACGTCCTCGAAGACGCTGTCGCTGTTGCCGCCGGTGGTGTCGGGCAGGGCCCGACTCAGCTCCGAATGGGAGTAGGATTTTATACACAGCAGCTGGATGATCTCCTTGCGCAGGCGATCTTCCTCGGTCACGAGCGACACTCCGGGCATCCAGCGCTCCCCGATGATGACGATGAGTAGCTCGAGGAACTCGTCGATCATTGATAGCTGGCGTATGAACTCATCGTCGAGGGGGGACTCGGTCAGCTGCGATTCGTAGTTGGACTGGGCCCATCCGATCAGATTAAACTTGTTCAGGGCATGGATGAGGAATTCGTTGCTCTCCATCAGAGAGGCCCCGATCTGTAGGCACACAATGTCCCTGTCCAGCATCTCGACGCGGCATCGCACATTCCTGTAGAAGTACAGCTGGTGGAGCAGCGAATAGCCGTTGCGGCGCCACATTCCGGCGGCCACCTGGGCAATCATCGCATGGGTGCACAGCACCGGCTCGATGATTTCACGCGGTGTCATCTTAATGTTCAGCGCCTCGGTTTCGGCCACCAGGCAGTCGTAGCTCAGATCGTGGGCACCCAGATGAAGGTAGATCCCGGCATAGAAGCGAGTCAATGGCAGATGAATGGACACCGGCCGCACCGAGACATCGTATACGAGGCAGTTGGCCACATGTCCAGCCACAGTCTTGGCCTCTGCCTCCTCGCCTCCGACAATAAAGTTGTTGCTCACCAGAGCCCGCACCGTCATCTTGTAGAGCTTGTGCAGCAGCATCTTGTCGGTGGATGCCCACTCGATCACCTGCGAAATGGTCGTGGCCAGCTTGATGTGCAGATTGAAGGCGCACTCCCACTCCGGTTCGTAGTCCATGTGCTGTCCCGTCTGACGGGTAATAGACTCCATGCCTTGCATCACATTTAGGACTCGCATCAAAGCCTTGCAGCCTTCTAGAAATCCAGTTCGCAGCTCATTACTCAGGACGTCAGGCTTGAGGCTGAGCAGATAGCGTAGGTCGTACAGGATATAATTGGCTCGCTTGAAGAAGGTCAGGCTGGCAATGTTCTTGCTGAAGTGGAGGGTGCGATTGAGGATGAATTTCTCGATGGCCACGTAGTAGAACGTGTGCAGCAGTTTGTCGAATATGCCCTCCTTGGCGATCAGGCGATGGGCAATGCTAGGGACGGTGAAGAGCTGCACACTGAGGGAGACTATCGAGAATGCGTGGTCGTGGTCATCATTGATGAAGTCTTCCACGATGGTCGCGTAGCGACGCGAGAACTCCTGGGCTAGCACCATCTTGTTTTCGTACTCCATGAGCATGCCCGAGATGAGAAGGCGGTGCCAGCAGGTGCGAGCGGTCTTCCACAGCTTCACGTCGTACTCGAGGATATGGCGGATGCAGAAGGACTCTTGCTTTTGCTGCACCAGCTCGGAAAAGGTCTTGCGGAAGAGGTAGTGACGGACGAGGAACTCCTGGAACCAGCTAAGCAGCTGGAGGGCGAACTGCTGGCAAGCCACCGCGTTGATGTGCAGCACGGATGTGCGAAGCGACTGGTTGTTGCGGGGATTGGCGAGGAGACCGCTCGGTGGTATCATCTGGTTCTCAATGGCCGTCTTCAGGTCGTTGCAATTCTTGAACGTATCGCACTTGACCACGGCTCTGCCCTCGCGGTCTATGGCCGCCACTATTTCCATTGCCTCCTTGTGGCGGCACTTGGCGATCTTTGTCAGTGTTTGGATGACCTGGTCGAACGTGTGCGACTCGTCGTTGTACAGAACCGTGCAAAATTGTGCCCCGTCCAGCGCCAGCCCTTCCGCGTCCAGACACTGCAGGCTGGCGTTCGGCTCGATCTCTAGATAGTTGACGCAAAACGCTAGAATGGCACTGAAGCAGATCTCGCTGCGCTCCAAAACGGCCCCACTGATGATCTTGCTCTCGAGCGGGTTCTTTCGATTATCCTGCAAAGGATAGGATAAGGATTCGGATGGTAAAGTAAATAGTAACATGTTAGGAAGCACTCTCTCTACTCACCAAATGCAGATGACAGTAGTGATCCTTCTTCCAGGCCTCATTGTCCCCACAATCGCAGCAGCCGCCGCCGCCGGAGGTGGACATTTTGTACTTGTGGAAGCGATGCGCCGACCGCTTAAAGCAGTTGACGCACAGCACACAGGTGGGATCCATGCCACACTCACGGCAACTGTAGGTGGGCTCCCCATTCTTGAACACCTTGCCGCAGACGGTAGCGGTGTTGCCCTCGAGGCGCAGCTTCTCGAGAGCCGATTTTGGGTTATCGCCTAGCATGAACTCGACGAGAACGTCGATTATCTCCTCCTTGGCCAGGGCCTCCTTGAACATGCATTTTACTGAAACAATATAAGAGAACGGAGCAGCGCACAGGCATCGAATTATTTATAAGATTACGAGACCGAATGTGGTGGGGGAGGAGTTGTAGGTGGAGGACAATACTGGCAAATTAATGGGAGGCAACTCGTTCTGTGTTCCATAACATTCGACGTCGATGTCTTTGGGTGGAGACACCACACACATATGTATGTATAGCATTAGCACTTATATTTTCATAAACTCTTTCGAGAATCGGGAATAACAATGATCACGTAGACTGAGAACAACTGTCTGACTGACATGTTCTACAACCAATCGCTCCAATTGATAATACAAAGCATCCATAAACCTCTAAACTGACTCTTTTTATACCCGGTATTCGAAGAGTTTAAGGGTATATTAGATTTGTGGGGATAACGGTTGTGTGTAACGCCCAGAAGGAAGCGTTTCCGACCCCATAAAGTATATATATTCTTGATCAGCATCAATAGCCGAGTCGATATAGCCATGTCTGTCTGTCCGTCCGTCTGTCCGTCTTCATTTGCGCCTATATCTCAGAGACCATTTAAGCTAGAGCAACCAAGTTTTGTATCCAGTCTCCTCTGTGATCACACTACTCCAAATGTATTTCAAAATTTAACCCCGCCCCCTTTCGCCCCCACAAAGGACGAAAGTCTGTGGCGTGCACAATTTTGAAGATACCAGAAAAATAAATACGCAGAATCATAGAGAATGGCCATTTCTATCAGAGTGTTGAATCTGGATCAGATCGGATCATTATTATAGCTACAATGAAGAAAACCATTTCGAAAGTCATCATTCCCTCTCGCTCTCTCTCACACGCGACCCCATCTGTTTTGCCTATTCGTCTAAATGAGCGCCTAGATCTCAGAGACTATAAGAGCTAGAGCAACCAAACTTTCTATCCAAGCTCCTGTGATATGGAACCAGCACAAGTGTATTTCAAAATTTTGCCACGCCCCTTTCCGCCCCCACAAAGAACGAAAATCTGTGAAATCCACAATTTTTAAGATAAATGAAAACCAAAAACGCAGAATCATGGAAAATTACCATATCTACCAGATTGCCGAATATGGATCAGGTCGAATCAATATTATGGCCAGAAGAAAGAAATTAAATTTCAGTGGCTACGCAACGCCTGCCAAGCGCTGACTCATTCCCTCTCTCTCTGTCGCAAACACTTGTACGTCTCAAATATGTAGTTATACATGTCATGTAGAAATTTAGAAGCAGATGTAAAAAGCATATGCAAACAAAATTGAAAACATGTATAATATTCCAAAAATGATTTGACTTCATTTTTTGAAATATTATTTTTTGCCCAAAATTTAATTTTTCCCTTTTGCGAACATATAATAAATTGCATAAATCGCAAGCTCATATATGTATGTACATATGTGTATACGACTGAGTACCGGGTATAAGGTAGAGCCGCGGCCTTTGCCGCGGCTCACAACGTTCCCCCTCGTTTCTTGTTACGTATAGTGGAGCGTATGAAAACCGCACGATCCCATGGCAACTACATATGTATGTATGTATCCACTTATACAGGCAGGCTCCGCTTTTCAATTTCACAAAAATAATCCGATATCATTTTGAAAACGAAAATATTGGTGTAACGTTTTCACATAAACGTATGCAAGTTTGGTCAAACGATTGTAACTTAGCCGTTTATTCATCGATACAAACGATACCTTAAACGACGCCTAATTAATGTGTCTATCTAAAACTAAAAATGTTAGCCATAAAATATTTTTTTGTCGACTTTTCCTGAGTTTTTAAATTCAAAATGTCGGGAAAAAATACCGAAAAATATTATAAAATTTCTTCCAGACGTTAAGCTGCAGCTACAAACTGTCTGGGTCGGATTTAAAACTGCAAAGTTCATTACAGCCAGTTCTAGGAAACTTAAGTTATGTGACAAATAGAAGAACTACCTTTAAAAAAAAAACAAATTTTTAAAAAATTCTTAAAAAAAAAACTAAACCTAGAAAAAAAAAACCATAATTCTTAAAAAAAAATTTCAATCTCCAAATCTATCCGAAAAAGTCATTTTGGGCGACAGCGGAAAAAAAAAGTTGAATAAGTTGATAAGCAAAGTTGAATTTTGTTGAGTAGTGTAACCGGAGCCTGCCTGAGAGTCCAATTTTACACATATGTAGTAGGAACTGAGACCCCATATTGTATGTATCTTAAGAAACCAAAAACGCTTGTCCGAGTACACTTCGAGTGGAGTGTATACATATGTATGTACGCATGCATATTTATGTACGAGTACAAACCTCGAAATATTCAGTCATTAAACCCACTCTAGGACTAATTTCATTTCTAGACAGTCTGGAGACTATTTTGGAGATCGAAAATAAACTGATTCAGACTCATTCGGGGGTGCACAGACAGAAGAGACACTCTGAGTGACACAGTGAGTGGAGAAGACACCACCAGAGTAGTTAGGGTGAAGGCGGATGGGGTTGTGGGATCTGGGATAAAGGCATCGTCGAAGATTTAGTCATTATTTGGCGGCGATACTACTTTCATTCGCACAATATATGTATGTATGTATGAAAATATGAGTAACACAATCATCATCAGACCGATCATCATCTAAAATATCACTTAGTTTTTAGAACAGGTTAAACAGCATAAAGGGGATATCATGACAATCATGATCGTGATGATGATGTTGCGACCGCAAGAGAACTGGAGACTGGAAGCGAAGAGAAACCTTCCATTGAAACGAGTTTTCAAATTGAAATCAAAACAACAAATCGTTAAATACAAATACAGTTCAAGGTCGCTCCGTCATATGCATTAGATACATGCATATGTATGTATGTATGATGTATTAACTCTGTCTGCATCGTACAGAGCGAGATGGATAGACAGATACTATCTAGAGAGAGTGAGAGTAGGAGCGAGAGAGAGAGGAAAAGTGAAGGAATCAGACGTAAGAGAGACAGCTGTTCCTGTTAGCTATTTTATTTTTTTTTTTTGTGTTTTGGGCGATAAGCAAAGGCGAGAACTTTTTCCACAATCGACAACGCATCTGAGAATCTGACGTCGCTACGTTTCTCGGGCTATCAACTAAAATAATAAATACAACAAAGTCTGCACATATGTACGTGCACATGCTATACTGTACTTAGCTATGTATCTATAGGTGAATTTCCCATATACTGACGAATATGTGCATGCAAAATGTTCCACTGTAAAACACCTACATATGTATGTATGTTTGTACATATTTACATATGGACATAACTGCGTGTGCAACAGTGTGCTGCTGAGACGTAGTAGAGTGGAACAAAGCAGAACAGAGGAGAATCGAACAGCACGGAAATTAACGGAACGGAACTGAACGGAAAAGATCAGAACTGAGGCGGATGGTCCATGCCATATTCCAGAAACTCCTGGCGAAAAGCAAACAAAACACGCCGCCCCTCCCCACACAAAGAAATGTCCTTCTGGCCTTCTTCATCGACAAGCCGGAGATAGTATGAGTTAATCAGATAATGGCACCGCTTCTATCAGGAAGCTTTATGTAATGTATTTACATATGTATTTAGGGGATAAATGAATTAAATACTATAGTACATGCAAAATAAAATAAGAAATTGATTTTCAGTTGTCAGTAACATGGGATTCCAACTATCATCCTCTGTAAACATTTTGACAGAAGTGAGCGAACAGGAGAGCTGCAGGAGAAGAGAGGAGGCGAGACGAGATGATGGAATTTCAAGGCTCCCCAACCAAATAACCGCGTACCCAAATATGTAGATACTCAAATGAGAACAAAATGAAGCAGAAACAGAACTGATTCGTTTAAGGAGAATGTATCAATACGAATGATTCCGCAACGACAGTGGGCGATCGACCTCTTATACAAATCATCATATACATATGTACATACATATGTACTGTATGGGTTTACATGAACATGTATGTATACTCGAAAAACGAATGCATTCACACAAGAAAGTCTGTATGTCTAATTGTATCAGCCGTTTATTGGCTCCACAAAGAAACAAACACATGAAGTAAGTATGAAGAAAGCTGGAGAAGACTGAGGAACACGTCAGAGGGCTGGGACCTGCGACCTGGGACTGGGGCTGTGGCTGAGGTCTGTTCTAGTCTGGTCTGGTCTGGACAGGGGCAAGATAAAAGCAAGTTGAATAAACCGAACTGAATTCAAATGCAAATGTACATGTTTCAATTATATTTTATCAGTCCAGTACACCAACTTACCACCCAAATTACGTTCTCGTAAAAGCGTTATCGTAATCTGATCTGGTCGGTTGACTACGGCGATCTGCAAGTGAAAAAGGCTTGCTTCGGTAAAGTTATGTTTTTCCTGCACAGCGTGCTAGGAATCTGTTCCCATGAATATCCTGGATCATGAAACTTCCTGACCTGCAATCACGTGCTGCCAGATCCAAACAGTTTCCCCCTTCACCTTGGGGGGTATGAGAGCGGTTTTATATGTAAAGTAAATTAAAGCTTCTGATTTGCTGTTCGTTCTTTGCGAACAAAACAAAAATATAATAATAACGGATAAATAGCATTTTAATGCTGCTATGCAGAGATTTGTGGCTTAAGTGCTGGTGGAGTGGCAGGGAGGAACGAGAGGTTGACGAAATCATACCGATATCACGGAATACCATACCGAAATCACGGAAATGCGGACGATAACGAGAATCGTTTTTTCAAATGGCAATAGCTAAAGAAACCAAATGAAACCCAAGAGCGAGCCTCTCAGAGTTGCTTCTCACCTGTATCCAGCTCGTTCTGATAGTCAAAGTACTTCGGCGACTCCTTTTTGAAGAACTCGATGAAGTCGTTGCGTGTCAGTGTGCCAGCCTGTAGTTTCAGCCGCCACTCCTTCAGCGGGGTGCTGCACTCGTCCGGGGGGGCCACTACAACGTCGTCCATATCGAAAAGATCCATCTTCTTCCTCCCAGTGTCAGTGTGTGTCGCTCCTGATGCTCAATGCCCGATGCTATGTTCGATGCTCGTTACGGTGGTGTGTGATGGGCTCGCTCTGCTGCAGTTTGTATGCTTTTGGCTTTGTGTTGGTGTGCTTTTAGAGCTTTTTCGATTCTTGCTTCTCTTCTCTTCTCGAGCGCGACTCGCTGTCTCTTTTTGGCTCTCAGCTGTGATTTAGGCGTGGGTGGCAGGTGGCTTGTCCTTCGCACCTAACGCCGTTATTGCAACCGTTTGTCGTCACGGTTATTAGGGCTGCATTTGTACAAATTCGAATCGAGGTTTAGGGGAGGTGCTTCTGTGCCTCTTTCCGCGCTGAGGAGGCACTATAGTTCTCGTGGTTACTTGAAAATTTAATTATCAAAAGTTGAGCGGAAACAAGAAAATAAAACACATTTTAAATTTACAGAGAAGTTTCACCAACGTTACCGATTCACGTTTGACTTGTCTTTTTTTTTAGATGCCCAAAGGAATCGTTTGAATCAATATCCGTACAGAACATACTAGGCATACTTCGTCGTATTTAGGTATGTTTTGTGTATATGTACGTATTTATAATAATTGTTGTTTACTCTCGTACACCTGAGATAAGGAAGTGAGAGGTGAGGCGAATGTTGTTGGGATTACGAATTTGGATTTTTTGTGTGGAAAACAATGCGTGCTCGCAAAAATGAAGGCAACACGTCGTCTCACCTTGCCTTCCCTAGCCACGCCTTCTACTACTGAGTTTGGAGGAAGAATTCTCCGTTTCGTTAGTTCCGTTCCGTCCCGTTCAGTTCTACGTTTTTCGTCGCGTCGTTGAGTATAACGGGAAAATGCAAGTCGCAGTTTGCAACTGTTGCTTGGCAGACTTTTTCGTCTCTTCTGTATCCCATTTTTTTTGTTTTTGCAATAGTTTTGGCAGCAAAACAAAACCAAAACGCACGCGAGCTATTGCCACGAGCTAATGTAAGTGTGCGAGCGAGAGAGATCGAGAGGGTGGGCGAGAAGGAGAGCGCGCATGACAAAAAAAAAACACAACAAAAAAAGAGACAACACACACGAGGGGGTCCTCCTTATATGTACATTATTTCGGTTATATTTATATTAATCATTTCTGTAGCGATCTTTTGTTTTGCTGCAATTTATAGCAGTAAAATCTCAGCTCACTTGCTTTTTTTGTCACTATGGCATCGCGCAGGGTTGGGGTTCCCGAACCTGATCCCGAAGCGAGTTTCCTACAGACACACACGCACACACACACACACATACGCAGGCACGTACATATGGTACATAAATGTGTGTGATAAAGAGGCAGCTGACGAAAGAGAATTAAGCAACACATCACACACAAATGGACACATACCGTACTGCGTTTCGTGTTCTATAAATCTATCAATTATGACTTTCTATTAAGTTTTATTTAACTTCGCACACAAGCAGAGAACGCGACAACTGCTGCAGTTTTAAAATGTGCCATGCACAGTGATTCCTCAAACTCAATTTCGCTTTCAGTTTTTCGCTTGGCTTTTCACGCCAGACCTGTAATATCTATCGATGGTCGCATTGACTATCGATACTAGTGATGGGTATTTTAAAAATATTAATCATATATTGAAAGTGATTTAAATTTTCTATAAATTTATTCTGTTAAATATCAATTCTTTATATCTGTTTTGAACAAAAATCCTGATTTTAAAATGAATATATATTTTTAAGACTAATTGTAAGACATTTTTTTATGCATGGTCGGCTCGACAAAAAACGTAGTCGTTCGAAGCGGTTGATTTTCTTTGGATTGGACAATCACTTTCACCATACCAATGCATAAGTTTAGCTATTGCGATAGTTCCTTAGAATGGACTGTGCAGTCCTTGAATTATGTAAGTCGATGATATCAATAGAGAGGAAACGCTATTTCAAAAATGATTCAAATCGTATATCGGCGCTCAGCACTATAGAAATCTAAACAAGCATCTGTGCTTTCGAAAATGGGCAAAAATCTGAGAAAATTTCATAGAAATAGACTGATGAGGCTAAATCGACTCAGATGTTGTAACGATGCTTTCGCATGTGATCAACATTTTGTATTGCAGACTGCAAGATGGGCATAGAGGAAAATAATATTGTTATTTAATTGGATATATTAGAATGTTACATCTCTAATAACTAGTTTATCCATGAGCAGCTTCGTTGCTTTGTCTGCTTTCCATGCTGCCTCTTCTGGATTTTACAGATTCTTTAGTATACTTCATCTTATCCCGCTAAATTCCTCGTCGCACCGGCTTTGGAGCAAACAAGACCTTCGCGGGCTTGCAGAGCTCTAGCTCGCTGCCTGCACGCACAGCCAGGCACAGCTGAATCTCCACGAGGGACGCCTCTGTCCAGACACTGTGAGACAGAAGGATCGTAGTCCTTAGGCGGACATTCGTTTCGTGCTCTCCCTGCTCGGTCATGATGGGCTTAAAGTCCGTCATTTTGGGCACCACTGTGTGCATGTGCTGATCGGGGTACTTGATCTTTATTCGCATGTCCGCCTTCTGCGACTCCTGCAAGTTGTCAATCTCTGCCACAAACGGAACGGCTGCAATCAGTCCAGCAGTCACCTTTATAACATTATCTTGCGACTGCAGCGGGCACGGTTCGATTATGCTAGCCATACAACGCCTTATCTTCTCATTGGCGGGCGGCAGAGCTAAGGGCGGGGCATTCTGCACTAGGGGCAGAATCTCGCGGAAAACTCGGCCTGGCTTGGGATCCGTGATGGCGTCCAGTTTGGAGAGTAGCTGGCGAGTGAAACTATCTGGCTGTGCGTTGTTGGTCGATGATTTGAGGGACTTCTCTTCCTCTCCCCCGCCAGTTGCAATGATTGGGATTGGGAGCAGCGGCTGCTCCTCTTCCTTTGTGTTGGCCTTTATGTACTCACTGATGTCCCCTGCAGTGTGGAGCAGCATCTGGCATGGACCCAGGGCGCTCTGGGAGCGATCCTTCACCACAAGGACAAGATGCAGGGCACTGACACGAAGCCGCAACTGCTTTACCTGCAGAGTGTCCCAGTAGCTGAGCCCCGAAAACGTGTGCTGCAGCTTGAGACATTTGGTGATGAGGGCGGCCAGCGATTCCTTCAGTGGGACACGACTTCTGTGCGCTCTAGCGCAGCGCTGCATCTGTTCAATTTGAATCTGAGCGGACAAAAAAGTTTCCAAAAAGTTTGACGTCCCGTACAGGCCCGAGTCGATGTCCCCAAGGCGCTGGAGAGAATACACAGAGAACGAACATTCCTTATTGGTTTCGGTTTCATTCAAGGATTTATAGCTGAACTTACTTGGAGATTGGACTGTGCGGTTTTAAGCAATTCGACGCGACCGTCGGACATGGTCACGATTTCGTCGATATGGCTGAGGATCATTTTAAGATATCCGGCGGAGCTTCCAGCCTTCTTGACGGCATCATCAATCCGATGTTTTGTGCACGAGGAGGATGCACCCTCGATTGGCAGCTGGGGGACCAGTTTCGGCATACTGTCCCTCAAATACGCATAGTGGCGGTGTGTGGCCGTCGGCAGGAGGCTGATGATGGGCATTAGATGCTCGGCAGCATTGAAGACGAGAATGAGGACGCATAGGTAGGTGGGATCCTCCACATCCCGCTCGGGAGTCTCGAAAAACGGATGCACGTAGAGCAGGTGCACGGCCACAGCCATGACAAGGTGTGGATGCTTCTGTCCAATCTTCCGCATGCAGGCGTAGGTGGAATGACGATCTTGCGGATATTTGGCCAACACATCGAGCAGCTTTTGGACTACCATCAGCAGGCATGTTTGTGTCGAGACCCGGCATGCGCCCAGCATCAGATGCAGGCCCTCCCTCACGTCAACCGAGTAGTCTTCCAGCGAGCTCAGCATGGTCTCCAGCTGATCCTCCCGCAGCACTATGTGACGAGCGATGGCTGTTAGACTGTATATGGCCTTCAGCCGGACATCTTCGATCTCGTCGTTGAACATGTCCACCAGGAAGTCCAGGCTGGTCAGAGCAAATTCCGGCCGCGACAGTGCCAGCTTGCACATGGAGGTGACTGCAGCCGTTCTCACCTCCAGAAACTCATCCTCTAAACCGTGGATAAGGGCCCCGCAGGCCCCACTGGCAATAATCGATATGCTCCTTGCATCTAGATGCTCCTGGGGAGCATCGTCAGCCCACCTCTTGCCCGACGACCACTCGCCGCTGGCTACCAGACGCGCCCCGCGCTCATGAGCAGTGCGTTTCCTGCGCAAGTTGCTCATTAACTTCTTATCGAGCGTCTGGTGGAGAAACTCTCGACTGACGTGGGTCATGCCGCCCAAAAGTTCGGCTGCCAAGACTCGAATCTGCAGCGAGAGATCACACAGTGCTTCGCACACCTTGCTGAACGCGGCATCAATCATTCGGATGTCTTCCTGCTGGCGCTCCGAGGCAATAATGAAGTCGGGATGGCGGTTGCCCAGCATGTACACCAATCGTAAGGCCTCCTTTCGCACGCACTCGTAGTCGTCCTTCATTGCATCCACGGCCCGCTTGTAGAGCACCGCCGGCAGGTTGGATCCCCGCTCGCCTAACGTTAGCAGAGCATGCAGAGCTTGCGCTCGCACCCCCGAGTCCTGCGAGTCTATGTAGAAGGCCAATTTCCACGCGTAGTGCCGTTCGCCCTCCATTCGCGTCGCGAATCTGCCAATCACCAGCATCGCGTTCTTCTGCGTGTGCGTGGAGCCGGATCGCAGCGCCTCCTTTGCCAGATGAGCTACTTGTGTGTTGTACGCCATCGGAACAAGGTGACGCCTGCGATCACCGATCCGGTAGAGGCACATCATTCCCTGAGCCAGCACCTTTTGTGAAGTCTCCTTGCGTAGTAAGTAGATTAGGTGGTCTATGATGAGAATCACGCCCGCCTCCGTGGTGCACTCACAGCCCAGGCCGGAGAGCAGCTCCAGCAACTTGACCCGCACCGAAGTGTCGCTATCGCGGTCCTGCAGCTGGAACAATTGATATATTTTCGCGGAGGCCTCTTTTAGCTCGACCATATCCACATCTTCGTAGCAGATTTCATCTGTGATTTTGACGAGCACTTCCAGTAGCTCCTTGGTACTGCTTGGGCTTATGGTAGCGGTGGCACACGTTGCAGAATTCCCTGTATTACTTATTGGTAGAGATGCTGCTAGGGGTACAGCTGCCGGCGTTGTTGTTGCTCCACCAACACCACCGGCGCTTGCTACCACAGTGGCTGCTCCTAAATAGGGATCGAGCTGTGTCAGCACCTGCAGTTTTCTTTCCGCTGGCTTGGCTTTGGCGGCCAGCGTTGGAAGGCGTAGTTTCTTGAGGGGTGGCGCCCCATCGATGGTCTCAACTAAGGATCCGTGGGCCTTTTTGAAGGCCAGTGCCATGATTTTACTATTTTTTGGATGCAATTTCAATTTAGAATGAACTTCCAATGTGACCGCGGATTTGTCGACAAAATATACCGTCGCATTTTTAAAATATACCGTAAATATACCGATGAAAACACAATTATTTTCCCGATATAAAATGTTTCTGGTAGGGTCATTCCGAAAGTAGTACCACTAACCATACAGTATATAGATGGGACAGTTTATACATGTAGCTTTCCGCAGCAATCGACTGGCTTCAGCTCCCCCTGAGAGTGCACGTGTGCACATGCATTCTCACGTAATTTGCGTGTTTGCAAGTGCGTTGTGTTCTCTCAACTTTGTTTTGATTTCAGCGCTCACGCCACCCTTCACTTAATCATTTTAGAGTCGACCCTTTTTGAAGACGCTTCTTTAGGACGTTGATATGCACTGACTGCGCCATCAAGTGGCCCCAGCGACACCAGCAGATGGCTGTTACGCGCGGATCCCAGGTAAGAACGCAGCCACATAATTGCCGGCAATTGCCTGATCATTATCTGCCCACGAATTAAGGAAGGATAGCGAGGATGGGTGTGCGAACGTTCTACACTTACTGTTTACGAAGGTCCTTAGGGTCCTTAGAAAAACGTATTCTGACGCTTGCCTTACAATACCAGAATAATTGTTATTTTGTACATACTTTAGATGCTAACTTTGTTTAATATAGAATATACTAATATAATGAGCTGATATATGACATATTAATAGTTAATAAATGGGTCCATACAGATTTTAGTGTCATACTTGCGCATCAAATTTGAAATCATCCCTCGTTTTTTGATGCGAATGTCCATCCAAAGACAGAACCTGCAAGTAAGCTGCCCAAATTTGGAGACACAGATTTCTTCAGATTTCTTGACCCACAAATTTATTTGCTGAGTTTTGCTTATTGACGCGACGCACTAATACCCTATAGGCAATTAATATAATTTGATGTCAAGCTGATATACATTTTGCATTTGTACATATTTACATTCGTTCATTATATTCTTTAATAGTACATTAAACAAAATTAAAACTTATTTATTTTTTTTTTTTTGGTTATTAAGTTACTTTTAGCTGAGTTATCACAGCTGAAAGAATTATTTGGCCTCCCACGTCTTTGACTGGTTAACGCCACCTCCTGTTTGTGTTATTAAATAACTTTCTTTGCTTGGTTATATGTTAAAAATTGATGAATTAGTATGTAAGATTTCTATGCGGTGATGATTTTTATGATGAGAAATTTGTTAGCAGGGTAAGTATGTATGTTTTCTTGCATTACAATTTGATATTAGCGATGCGTATGAAGTCAACAATGTTTTTGTAAGATTCGATAGGTTCTTTCTCAAAAAACCGAAATATATCGTTATAAGATTTTAGTAATGGAAAACGATTACGCTTATCAGAGTAGGCGGGACAATTGAAAATCAGATGTGAGGAATCTTCTGGTATATTACATATATCACAGAAATTATTATTTAATACTTTCATTCTTGCCAAAGAAACTTTGTCGATTCCGTGACCACTTAGTAGTCTATTGACTTGTTTAATTTCGATGCAGTTAAGTTTGCAGTTCTTGTTTTTAAACCATGGATTTTCCCTTATATACGGGAAAAGATTAGTGTAGCCTTTGTTTCTTTCTGTGGCGTATTCAATATATTCCCTTTCCCATTCTTCTTTAATATGGTTAAAGAAATATGTAATGGCGTCTTTAAGAGGCCAGAGAGCTACAAAGAATGTACCATTGCTTCTTGCATTTTTAGCAGCCATATCTGCTATTTCGTTTTCCTCTATTTGTACATGGCTTGGAATGTAGTGAAATTCCACAGCAAATAGACATGGAGCGTTTTCAATTTTGTGTATTATTTCTTTTGCAATGTAATTATCAGGGTACATTTTTTTTTAATTTAAAATCCCATTGATACTATCCGTTAATATTGCAATTTTATAGAGGTTTTCGGTAATGGCAAAATCAATGGCCCTACTAATGGCTATCAGCTCAGCTGTGAGTGATGATAATTTCTTGTTTGTAAAGAAGCTTCTAACCGATTTAGATTCCTTATGAAAGAAATCACAACCCACGTAATTGTCTGATACCGATCCATCTGTGAAAATCAAATCAAAATGTTTAGAATATAAGTACGATTTTTTTTTTACTAAAGAGTTTATGAGATCGTTATTCGCAGATCTTTTGTTGGGGCATGAGCCCTTGAAAAAATCTGTATCGGTTGTAACTTTACGATTTGGACTAGTAACATCTGTGATCGGTACAATTGCAATGAAAATATTCTTAAATTCCTCATAGACTTTGGCGTAGCTAGTGTTCCTTGCCACGAAGGAATCGGCCAAAAGCGATGCCGCTGGAAGACCATAGGCAAAAACCTTTGCCAACTCCTTTGCCGCAATGAGCTTCAGTCTATATTCAGGTGGAAGCTCGGAAGCTAAATTATATATTATGTTTACTGGAGTAGATTTTATTAATCCAAGTGAACGTCTAAGATAGAAGTTTAAGTGGACTGTGATTTTCTTTGTTACTACGTTTGAAATATTTGCAAAAGAGGAACAGGAGTATTGTAGTTTAGAACGCACGAATGCTTTATAAAAATTTAGAGATTTACTTGGATGCACTCCGAAGTGACATCCACTGAGCATTTGCAGAAACATATTTGACCTGTTAGATTTGGATATTATTTCATCTATGCGCTGTACCGAGGAATTATTGGCAGAAATTATTCTGCCAAGGTAATTTACTTTGTCTACTTCTTTTAGAATTGCATTGTTAATAACTATATTTAATGGACGTCTTCTGTTACTAAAATGAATTACAGTAGATTGCAACAAATTGAAAGTCAAATTGTTAGTATTACACACTTGGTTGAAATCATAAATCTTCTGTTCTAAAATGTTTCTAGCCGTAACGAAATCTTTGTCAAAGCATAAGATAAAAAAACATCTGCATACTGGAATAGAGTACAGTTTTCATAATTTATAGTGTGAAAGTCAGATGTATAAATATTAAAGAGTATTGGACTTAGGCAGCTACCTTGACACACACCCTTATGAACCGTTTTTTCCTGATTGCCACTCATCAAAATTCTCTTTTCCAAAAAACTAATTATAAATCGAAAAAAATCCATATCAAACTCCAAATAAATCAGCTTCTGACATAGCAGAGGTATATTGACTGAATCAAACGCCTTGCTAATATCCAGAACAGCCGCCACGACCTGAACATTTTTAGCTTTGAGATTAGCTACGTTATTTATAACGTCATTAATGCAGTGTGCAGTAGAATGGTTTTTTCTAAAGGCATAACATCTATCTGGAAGTAACTTGTTTTTAATAATAAATGTTTCTATACGAAACTTTATCATACCTTCTAAACTCTTAAAAAGAACACTCAAAAGGCAGATAGGTCTGTTGTTCGCCACCATAGTTGTATCTAAATTTTTTTTGGTACATGGATCACCTTTATGAATCTCCAACTATCTGGAATTTTTCGACTAAAGAATATTTCATTTAACAGCGAGAGAAGATTTTCACTTTGATCCATAGGAAGAGAAAGTACCATTTTATAAGAAATATTATCTAAACCTTTGGCCTATTCTGGGTTTCTAGAATTTAAAAAAGATAGGAGCTCATCTACTTTAAAATTTGACCTAATGGATGAATGATCCCATTGCAATGGAATAGTAGCAGGCTCACAAGAATCCGTGTCAGGTACGTCTACAATTTTGTCCAGAAATTCGTTAAGCTCAGAATCATTCCAGGCACTTTTTATACCCGGTACTCGAAGAGTATAGGGGTATATTAGATTTGTGGGGATAACGGTTGTGTGTAACGCACAGAAGGAAGCGTTTCCGACCCCATAAAGTATATATATTCTTGATCAGCATCAATAGCCGAGTCGATATAGCCATGTCTGTCTGTCCGTCTGTCCGTCCGTCCGTCTGTCCGTCTTCATTTGCGCCTATATCTCAGAGACCATTTAAGCTAGAGCAACCAAGTTTTGTATCCAGTCTCCTCTGTGATCACACTACTCCAAATGTATTTCAAAATTTAACCCCGCCCCCTTCCGCCCCCACAAAGGACGAAAGTCTGTGGCATGCACAATTTTGAAGATACAAGAAAACTAAATACGCAGAATCATAGAGAATGACCATTTCTATCAGAGAGTTGAATCTGGATCAGATCGGATTAATATTATAGCTACAATGAAGAAAACCATTTCGAAAGTCATCATTCCCTCTCGCTCTCTCTCACACGCGACCCTGTCTGTTTTGCCTATTCGTCTAAATGAGCGCCTAGATCTCAGAGACTATGAGAGCTAGAGCAACCAAACTTTCTATCCAAGCTCCTGTGATATCGAACCAGCACAAGTGTATTTCAAAATTTTGCCACGCCCCTTTCCGCCCCCACAAAGAACGAAAATCTGTGGAATCCACAATTTTTAAGATAAATGAAAACCAAAAACGCAGAATCATGGAAAATTACTATATCTACCAGATTGCCGAATATGGATCAGGTCGGATCAATATTATGGCCAGAAGAAACAAATTAAATTTCAGTGGCTACGCAACGCCTGCCAAGCGCTGAATCATTCCCTCTCTCTCTGTCGCAAACACTGTACGTCTCAAATATGTAGTTATACATGTCATGTAGAAATTTAGAAGCAGATGTAAAAAGCATATGCAAACAAAATTGAAAACATGTATAATATTCCAAAAATGATTTGACTTCATTTTTTGAAATATTATTTTTGCCCAAAATTTAATTTGTCCCTTTTGCGAACATATAATAAATTGCATAAATCGCAAGCTCATATATGTATGTACATATGTGTATACGACTGAGTACCGGGTATAAGGTAGAGCCGCGGCCTTTGCCGCGGCTCACAACGTTCCCCCTCGTTTTATTATTAAAAAAAGCATTTCAACAATATGGTTGATTTCAAATTTTTTGCTGCAAATCCCATGTCTTTGAATCCTTTCACTGTTTTTGTGATCTCAGGGTAAGAAAGTCTGCTGGCAGATACTTGTCAGCGAGTTGAGCAACTACCTCCCGACAAAACTGCAGTAATATGCGGTAGACAAAAGCCCTTGACACACCAAATAGACTCCCGTGCGATATTCCGCACGCGATCCTAGGCAATAAAGGGCTATGGCTATTCTCTTCTCCAGAGGGATTGTCAGTCGTAAAGGAGTGTCTTTCTTTTTGAGATTGGGCAACAGTCCAACGAGAATGTTGAAGTACTCCTTTCCATGCAGAAATTTTCTTTAAAAAAAGCATCGGAGTTCTCCACAACATCTACCTCCCAAAATGAACCATATCGTGGCTATTGCAATGAAGAATACATTATTTAATTGAAAAGAGAGAACATTATCTGCAATTTACTAACAAGGGTCCAAACGCGAGGAGGACGTTGCAGTTGCAAAACGAACTGCAACTTTTCTGAGAATAGCCCAGACACTTCCATGCACTTCAACAGATTCTCCTCACTTTGCGCCACCGCAGTTAGAATAATCAACTCTCTTAGGTAACGCACCAAGTGTAAAAAGCCTATTACACTACAGCATCATTGTCGAAGGTGCATTGAAAAATGATGCGGGGCGTTTACACTTAGGCGGCATCATTTCTGCATCATTTTGTCAGCTATCATTGGCTCCACCAAACAAAAATTACGTGCTGCTGACTTTCAAGTGGCACCTTTCACTTGGAATCAGTGCGTCCCAAAAGACCTTGCAAGTCTTTGTGTTACCATTTTGTTGCTTACTATCAGACTTATTTTAATTGAAATGTTCAGGAATGGTTTGGCCGCTCAACTTTAAATTGTATTTATCGTTTGATTCGTCCAAAAAACTAGTAAATTCTCTCTTAGTGACCTATCAGAATGTTCGAGGCTTACGTAGTAAGCTCGACACTCTTTTCCAGGATAGTATCGCATTTGCATCCCTCGTTATTGTGTTTCCCGAGACCTGGTTAAAGCCAGACATTCTTAGTTCCGAAGTTTTGGCAGGTCGGTACACAACTTTTGGAAAGGATCGTTCGTCTCGACGTGCAGGCGGGGTTCTAATTGCTGTGGACTCAAACTTCACGTCGGAACTTTTCACAGTCCAGATTAAGCAGGAACTGGAATTCCTGTGTGTAAAGCCGAGTTTACGAAGCTTAATAGCCTCATTAGAGATTTTGATTGGTCCGCTTTATATTTGTGCATTTTCTATGATGCACTGGACTCACTTTTTGACTCATGTGTCCCACTTTCCTGTCCTATTAGATCGAGAAAACCCCCTTGGTTTACCAAGGAGCTATCCAGTCTAAAAAACTTAAAATCAAGACTTTATAAAAAATTTCAAGAAGTTGGCTCTCCTTCTTCTCTCTCTCATTATGTAATGGCTCGGTCAAACTTTTCAGTTCTTTACGCTCAATGCTATCAGAACTACCTACCTCGATGCAGGAAAAGTTTTTCTAAGGACCCTAAACAGTTCCACAGCTTCGTAAACAGTAAGCGCAGAACGTCCGCACACCCATCCTCACTATCCTTCCTTAATACGTCGGCAGATAATGATCAGGCAATTGCCGATCTTTTTGCCCGTTTTTTCCAAACTACTTATTCGCAGGACGTTTACTCTGATCAGCCGTATCCATACGGTTTACCGAGGTCGAACGGCATTTTCAGTCCTTTGTTAAATGAAAGTTCGTTGCTTCATGATCTACGAACAGTAAAGCCGGTGTTTTCACCGGGTCCGGACGGAGTTCCCGGCTGTGTAGGTACTGTGCCGAGTCTCTGTGTGGGCCATTGCTTAAACTATTCAACCTGTCCATAAATTCTTCATGCTATCCCCCGATATGGAAGGAGTCCTTTATAATTCCTCTCCATAAGAAAGGTAGCAATTCTGTCGCAATGAACTATAGAGGTATATCTAAGTTATCCGCTATTCCTAAAGTGTTTGAGAAAATTTTAACTCCGCACCTGCAGCACCTATGCAGATCACTTATATCTCCAACTCAACATGGATTTATAAGGCGGAGATCAACCACTACTAATTTATTGGAGTTTACCTCCTTTATAACACTAGTCGACACGACTTTTCCGCTGTCGCCAAAAATGACTTTTTCTGATAGATTTGGGGATTTAAAATTTTTTAAAGAATGTTTTTTTTTTTTTCATGGAGTAGTTTTTTTTTAAAGAATTTTTAAAAAATTTGGTGTTTTTTGTCATAGGTAGTGCTTCTATTTTTCACATAACTTAAGTTTCCTACAACTGGTTGTATTGAACTTTGCAGTTAAAAAAAGCTGACAAATGCGGCTATAAATCTGACTCAGACACTTTGTAGCTGCAACTTAACGTCTGGAAGATATTAAGCTTCCAAATTGAAATTTCATAATTTTTTTTCGGTATTTTTCCCCGAAATTTTGACTTTGAAAGCTCAGGAAAAGTCGAAAAAAAAATATTTGAATGCCTTGATTTTTGGTTTTAGATAGACACATTAATTAGGCGTCGTTTAAGGTATCGCTTATAAAAATATAAAAATAAACGGCTAAGTTACAACCGTTTGACCAAAACTACATATGCCGTTTGGCACTATTCCAAATGCCATTTTACCGTTAAAAACTGTTACAAACGCAGATTTCACTAGTCGACACGACTTTTCCGCTGTCGCCAAAAATGACTTTTTCTGATAGATTTGGATGTTTAAAATTTTTTAAAGAATGTTTTTTTTTTTTTCATGGAGTAGTTTTTTTTAAAGAATTTTTAAAAAATGTTGGGTTTTTTGTCATAGGTAGTGCTTCTATTTTTTACATAACTTAAGTTTCCTACAACTGGTTGTATTGAACTTTGCAGTTAAAAAAAGCTGACAAATGCAGCTATAAATCCGACTCAGACACTTTGTAGCTGCAACTTAACGCCTGGAACATATTAAGCTTTCAAATTCAAATTTCATAATTTTTTTCGGTATTTTTCCCCGAAATTTTGACTTTGAAAGCTCAGGAAAAGTCGAAAAAGAAATATTTGAATGCCTTGATTTTTGGTTTTAGATAGACACATTAATTAGGCGTCGTTTAAGGTATCGCTTATAAAAATATAAAAATAAACGGCTTAGTTATAACCGTTTGACCAAAACTTCATATGCCGTTTGGCACTATCCCAAATGCCATTTTACCCTTAAAAACTGTTACAAACACAGATTTTTGGTATTTTTTTAGGAAAAAAAACGGTTATACGCCGGCTAACGGAATTTATCGCCGAAATTCGGCATATGAAAGTTTGGTCAAACGGGTATAACTTAGTCGTTTATTTTTATATTTTTATAAACGATACCTTAAACGACGCCTAATTAATGTGTCTATCTAAAACCAAAAATCAAGGCATTCAAAAATTTTTTTTTCACTGATTGCCAATATTTATTTACATTTACTCAAAATGGGGCTGCCAACTGGGGTGCAATAGATTTCAGGTTAATTTTTTTAGTTTTAGTATATTTATTTGCCAATATTTTTTGTTAGTATTTCTTTATTGTTAGTCGAAATCAAATTTATTGTTTAATGTTTAGGTAGGAATAGAAAAAACACAATAATATAAGATGAATTGATATTGAAAAGAGACAATGAGTGAGTAGAGATTTATAGTTGGGTGGGACGAGAGCGGGAAAAAGGGCGGAACATGAAATGTGATACAGGGAGCGCTAAATGTAACGTCCAGCAGCGCTAATGGAAGGGAGGGCCTCGCTAGGGGCAAAAACACCGACTGCCCACGCTAAATAGAGTGCCAACGAAAACAAATCCGTTATACGTTTGATATGTTAATTGTTGTTGTAGTATTTTTTTTGTTTTGTTGTTCAATCCGTCCCTTGGTCTATCGGGTCAAAAACACCCCTGACTTACCCGAGAGCTAGCTGGGAGCGACAGACCTGGGTGGTAAAAAGGCGGGTCATAACAAATTAAAGGCTTTCAAGGTAATTTACAGACGGATGTTGTTTACACCGATTTTAGTAAAGCGTTCGACTCTCCTTCTAGGGTTCCCGCCCAATCTCCTGAGATGGATCTCTAGCTACCTTTGTTCTAGGTCTCAAAGAGTCCTTTTCAAAAACTCCCTGTCCTCAACAATTATGGTGACTTCGGGCGTACCACAGGGCAGCCATCTAGGCCCCTTACTCCTTACACTTTTCATAAATGACCTGCCTTCTCTATTAACATACTCTCGAGTACTTATGTATGCGGATGAAATTAGAACTTGCTTAGTTTTTTAGTTAGATTTGTTCTACTTTTCCTCGAACACTAGTCTAACACGTATCTTTCCTGCATGTCCGCGATCGGTTCGGTTAACCAGTCGCGCGTTATGCGGCAGCGCCTCTCGGTCGGTTGGGCGGGAGGTGGGCTGCGTTCTTGCCTGGGATCCGCGCGTAACAGCCATCGGCTGGTCCATCGTCCTAAAGTAAAAAAAAAAAAAAAAAAAAAAAAAAAAAAAATACCCCGAAACTGCGTCGATACCCCGATTAATTTCAGTATTTTGTAAAAATACTTGACAGAATACGGTAACACTTGCAAATGTTTAAATGTTTAAACATGCGACCGCATGTTTGTCTTCTTCTATCCACAGGGTTCATGTGGGCATCATTGTCGCATGTTTAACGGAAAAATCCAATGATGCGCCCTAATGTAAAAAGAGTATAAGTCAAGCTAGGCACTCCATTCCGCAAAAATGTTTTTCGACAAACAGTAGCCTATAGTTTGCTCTGTGACCATTGTAGCCAGATGTGCATGCTCTACTATTACACTGTTTTGTGTTTTTTTACTATTTATGAGCACTGTGGCACTGGAGAATGACAAAGCATATAGAAAGCTTCGCAATATTTGATAAATCAGTTCTTGCAGAACATAAATGCAATAAAGCTATAGAGCATGTACACATGCCCTGTGAACAAACAGCGCAATACCCTGTGGTCGAATGGCGCAATAAGTGATATTTTATACCCTATATATTTTATACCCAATAAATTTAAGTTTAAATTTATTTATTTATTCCGCCAATGGATTACGCCTTATCTGGCTAACTTTACTCTAAACTAAACATTACTTAAAAAATATTCCCTGAGCTCTTGCCTAAGCAAATCCTTCTTGGATCCCCAACTAAATCGAATGCTTGCCGGCAGGGAATTGAACATGCGCAGAGCCCTTAAGAATAACACTACTCGACAAAATTCAACTTTTTTTTCCGCTGTCGCCCAAAATGGGTTTTTCTGATCGATTTGGATGTTTACAAGTTTTTAAAGAATATTTTTTTTTCCAGGTTTAGTTTTTTTTTAAAGAATTTTTTAAAAATTTTGTATTTTTTCTCAGAGGTAGCGCTTCTATTTTTCACATAACTTAAGTTTCCTACAACTGGTTGTATTGAACTTTGCAGTTGACAAGCTGACAAAGCTGACAAATGCAGCTATAAGTCCGACCCAGACACTTTGTAGCTGAAACTTAACGTCTGGAAGATATTAAGCTTTCAAAAACAAAATATAGGCTACTGTTTGTCAAAAAAACATTTTTTCGGAATTTAGTACCTAGCTTGACTTATACTCTTTTTACATTAGGGCGCATCATTGGATTTTTCCGTTAAACATGCGACAATGATGCCCATATGAACCCTGTGGATAGAAGAAGACAAACATGCGGCCGCCCATAATTTATTTCGGTATTTTTTCCCGATATTTTGACTTTGAAAACTTAGGAAAAGACGAAAAAAAAATATTTTATTGCTAACATTTTTGGTAAGGTATCGATTTTAAAAATCGATGGATAAACGGCCAAGCTGCAGCCGTTTCACCAAAACTTCATATGCCGAATTTCGCCGATAAATTCCGTTAGCCGACGTGTAACTGTTTTTTTTTCCTACAAAAATACCAAAAATCTGTGTTTGTAACAGTTTTTAACGGTAAAATGGCATTTAGGATGGTGCCAAACGGCATATGCAATTTTAGTCAAACGGCTGCAACTTGGCCGTTTATCCATCGATTTTTAAAAGCGATACCTTAAACGACGCCTAATTAATGTGTCTATCTAAAATTAAAAATGTTAACAATAAAATATTTTTTTTTCGACTTTTCCTGAGTTTTCAAAGTCAAAATTTCGGGAAAAAATACCGAAAAAAATTCTGAAATTTGAATTTGAAAGCTTAATATCTTCCAGACGTTAAGTTGTCTGGGTCGGATTTATAGCTGCATTTGTCAGCTTTGTCAGCTTGTCAACTGCAAAGTTCAATACAACCAGTTGTAGGAAACTTAGGTTAGGTTAACCCGGACGACCCTCCTGGGGTCTCTCATAGGCCAGTATGGCCCTTAGTAATCCGGTTTATTATGGACCTTGTTACGCGGGTGCTAGTGATGGTTTTATATCACCTAAGATTGAGATGTTCTTGGCGAAGGCCAGCAGTTCCCTTGGCGACCTCCTGGAGGCATCTTCTAGTGATGTCAGCGTCGGTGCGCCCAGGTACCTTATCCTGGCCCGTGAGAGAGCCGGGCAGCTGCAGATCAGATGTTCCAGGGTTTCGATAGCCCCAAGGTCCTCACATTTCCTGCAGCTGCTCCTGTCGGTGATGTTTAGTTTGGCTGCGTGTGATGCGGCCAGGCAGTGACCTGTCAGTATTCCCACCAGCAGTCTGCAATCTTTCCGTGGAAGGTGCAGCAGATAGTGGCTGAGTTTCTCGCTGCGTGTTTTGCACATGATTTTCGAGACTCTGCAGTTGGTCGTGCTCCTCCACCTGCTCTCGTTTTCTAGTCTAGCCAGCTTTTCTAGATCGCTCTGTAGCGTTCTGAGTGAGACAGGCACGTTTTCTGCTCTTTCTCTCGCCAGCCCGACGCCTTCCTTAGCCAGAACGTCCGCCGCTTCATTTCCTTCAATGCCCTGATGGCTGGGAACCCAGTAGATCCGCACTGACTTGGTCGTGCTTAGTGAGTCTAATGCTTCCCTGCTCGCCAGGACACTTCTAGAACTGACCGTGGACGACTGCATGGATTTTATCGCCGCTTGGCTGTCTACAAACAGATTGACCACGTCATGTGATCGCCCTGCTTGTTGTGCAACCTCTGCTGCTTTCCTGATGGCAAAGACTTCCGCCTGGAATATGCTGCAGTGGTCTGGTAGCTTGTATGACAGCCCTATTTCGGGGTCTGTGCAGTATATGCCGGCTCCTACTCCTCCTACCATCTTGGAGCCGTCTGTATATATATTGAGATGTTCGATCTGGCCTTTTTTCCATTCTTCCGGTCCCAGAAATGCGTTTGTGTTGATGTCGAGACACGTTCGAGGGGTCATGTAGTCAGTATTACTGATCATGTCCCTGCCGATTGAACTGTGCCCGTATGCTTGTGGCTGCATGTTTCCTGAGGCAATGAGGCGCTGAGCGGCCTTTCCAGCCGTCAGGTGCGCGTGGATATCCAGGGGGTCAATTCCGAGAATGGTTTCGAGTGCTTTTGTTGGGGTTGATCTCAGTGCCCCCGTGATGCAGAGCAGTGCCTGTCGCTGAGTCTTTTCCATAAGCTTGTGGTACGTTTTCTTTTTAGTAGCTTGCCACCACACTAAGACTCCATACAGCAGAGTTGGTCGCACCACCGATATGTAGATCCAATGCATTAGAGCAGGTGACAGGCCCCATGTGCTGCTGAGCATCTTTGTTGATGCATATAGCGCAATGGTGGCCTTCTTCACCCTTTCCACTACATTGGGTCTCCATGCCAGCTTGCTGTCCAGTACTGTGCCAAGGTATTTGACTTGTGTTTTTGGGGTTAGCCTTGTTTGATCGATTTTCGGGGGGATCCATGACGGTACCTTGTACTTCTTGGTGAAGAGGATGAGGTCCGTCTTGTCCGCGTTGATACTGAGTCCTACTTCGTTCGCCCACTCACATATCTCCCTGAGTGTGTTTTCCATTATGGAGCTGAGTGTCGATGGACATACACCCGTAATAAGTATGCTTATGTCATCTGCATAGGCTGTTATTTTTGGGGCTCTCCTTTCGAATCTCTTAATTAGGTCGTCGACCACCAGGTTCCACAGGAGGGGCGACAGTACTCCACCCTGTGGTGTGCCTCTGTGTGCCCCTCTTACTATGGAGGCGGTACCCCATTCCGATTGAACCCGTCTACAACTGAGGAGATTCTTTATCCAGTGGTTGATTGCCGGGTGTGCGTTGGTTGCTTCTAAGCGACCCATTATTGCGCTTGTGGCCACGTTGTTGAATGCTCCGGATATATCGACAAATACTCCTAGTGCATATTTCTTGGTATTGAGGGCTTTCTCGACGTTAGCTACTAGCGAGTGTAGTGCTGTTTCTACCGATTTCCCTTTCGTGTAAGCGTGCTGGTTGCATGACATCAGTCCCCCTACTTCCTCTCTGATGTGTAGCTCCAGCAGCTTTTCTAGCGTTTTCAGTAGAAAGGAGGTGAGGCTTATCGGTCTATAATCCTTGGGATTAACATGGCTGCACTTTCCTGCCTTCGGCAGGAAGACAACTCTTGAAGTTCTCCAATGTATAGGTATATAGCCTGTCCTCAAGCATGCCGTATAGATAGCGAAAAGCCATGGGGTGATCACCTCTTTGGCCACCTGCAACATGGCTGGAAATATCCCATCCAGTCCAGGTGCTTTAATGCCTGTAAAGGAGTCTATGGCCCATTGGATTTTCTTGTGAGTTACTAGTCCTGTGGGGATGGTTTGTTCCTCTGTCGCTGGGTCATGTTGCGTTGTGGCATCAGTGACCTCGGTGCATCCAGGGAAGTGTGCCTCCATTAGTGCTGTCAGGGCTTCTTCGCTGCTCTCTGACCATTGTCCATTGTTGAGCTTGAGCTGACTCTGTATAGTGGGCTGCTTGGAGAGCAGCTTCCTGAGTCTTGCCGTTTCGGGCACCTTCTCGATGTTGGAGCAGAAGTTCCTCCACGAGCTGCGTTGTGCCTTGCGTATCTCTTTCTTGTAGTTTCTGAGTAGGTTCCTGTATTCCTCGTTTATAAACTCTTCATTCGCCTGTTTGGCGAGCTTGAAGAATTCCCGGAGGTTGTTTCTAAGGAGGGAGAGCTCTCTGTTCCACCAGAGTGGCTTGTTCTTCTTTTTCGTACTCGAGGGTGGGCATGCTGCACGGTACCCGCCCAGTAGCTCCTTGGATAGAGTCCCAAGGGACTTCTCTATTTCGTCAGCCGATTTTACCGACCCCGGACCGACCGCGAGCTTCGAGGTAACCGTCTTTTTGAACTTTTCCCAGTTTGTCTTCCGGGGGTTCCTATAGACGGCTACCTTCGAGGTGTGTTTAAATTCGTATTTAAACTGGATATACCTGTGATCTGAGAAGGATGGTCTTTCGAGGACCCTCCACCCAGTCACCGCGGCGCTTCTTCCCGTTACGAGTGTTAGGTCTAGCACATTTGATGAGGTTGGACCCACGTATGTGTAGTCCGCCCCCACGTTTGCTACTTCTATGTTAGTAGAGAGTATAAATTCTAGAAGAGACTCACCTCGGTCATTGGTGTCGGGGCTTCCCCATACATTGTGGTGGGCATTAGCGTCCGTACCAATGAGTATTTGGTAATCTTTGGATCCGGTTTCGTCTACCAGACTCCTTAGCTCTTCGGGTGGTGCGGGTCTGTCGTGTGCCATGTAGCAGGAGGCTACCAAGAGGCGCTTCTCCTCGCTTTCTAGCATCACTACTGTTAGGTCGTCTGTGCTGTAATGAGACATAAGGTGAGCATGGATCCCCTTTCGTACAAGTACGATGGTTCTGTTCCTGCTTACCGGTGTTGTGTAGAACGAGTTATATTTAGAGGACTTTAGTCCGGCCACAGAGTTGCCTGAAGCAATCCATGGCTCTTGGACTAGAGCTATGTCGACGGGCCCTTGCTCCATGGCTATGAGGAGCTCCGTCGACGCCACCTTGCTTTTATGCAAGTTGAGCTGCAGCACACTCAGTGGCATGGGTGGCTGGCTCAACTCCGCTCGACGGGTTGACTACAATCGTCACATCACCGTCCTCCTCCTCCTCCGACTCGTCCAGCGCAAGCCCCTGGGCGGCCTCCACGATGGTGTCCAGACCTAGGTCCTTCTCCACTTCGCCTGCCTGAAGGGTGTGCGCGTCCTTGTCCCCGGGGTGGCGCTTTTTTAGGCGCAGGTATACACTGCCCATGCCCCACGCCATCTTCCCGAATCTGGGGTATAAGAGGTCCTCTGCCTCTTTATTTATTTGGAGGATTGCACACTGGCCCCCCTCATTGGGTAGCGGACTCCCAGTGTGCAGCACCTTCCAATCACCCGTTGGGATCTCGGGATTTTGTCGCTGTAAGAGCCTCAGCGCCCTGTCTCCTTGGATCGCGATGGGGAAGACTACCTTCGCCTTCGGTATAGACGGGATCAGCTCCCTGTCTACCACCTCCAGCTTGGCGCCCTCCCACATCGCTTCCAGTTGGCCGACAGTTTGCGTTAGCCACCTACGCGTTGGGTCATCTTTGCATTTGAGGATCTTAACCCCATTCAGCCACCCAGCGCCATCAAAGGTGGGCATGGGGGCTGCGGGATCCTCCTCCATTCGTGCAAACAATGAGTCGACGAGCCGCGCGTGCACCAACTTCCACTGCGCCGCCGTCATTCTCCCGTTCTCATCGCTACGGTCGATCAGCGCCACGATCAGATGTCGTCTGGCCGCATCACTCGCCGTCCGCGACTTCGGGTGTTGTGTCGGTGGGATCGCCACTTTCTGTGGTGGGGCTGCGCCCTTCGGCCCGCGTTGCCGCTTGCTCGCCGGAGTGTCTTTACTGGCACTCTCAACGGAGCGTTGCCTCTTGCACGCCAGCATCTCCTCCACCTTGTTGGCGTACTTCCCGATGGATGCCCTCATCTGGGGCATTTGCGAGAAGTGCCTTCTGCCCTCTTCCACCCGCTGTTCGGCCCAGGTTAGCCTGGCTTTCTCCTCTTGGGAGATGTCGGCTTTACCCTGGAGCCGGCTCAGGATTTTGAGGGCTGCCTTGTACTGCGAGAGAGCCTTCATCCCCTCCCTGGAGCGCTTTGGCCCTTCCCTACGCGGGGAGCTGGTACCTGGCTCCGGTGAGCGGAGAAGGCTCTCTTCCTCCGTATTACTGATTGAGGTCACGCTCTCCAGATCCGTGTCTGCTTCGACAGCGGCATCCGTGCGGTTCAGCTTGGAGTGAGGATGTTTTTTGGCAGTCGTTGTACAACTGACGTGGCCTGCTCCCGCCACGTCCGAGGTGTGACCGCTGGCGACACGCAGAGAGGCATTCTCCTCCCCGTGCCCGCCGGTGGTAGCAGTCACGCATTCCACCGACGTTTGGACTGACATCCCATTCCGTGCTTCATCTTTCACGACTTCCATTGTTGGCCCGTAGGTCCATAAGGTTGATATTTTTCGGGGGGACCACCCCCTAGCGTTTTATGCCTGGCCGCCAGGCACCTCTAGCCATGGCCCTAACCCAGCTCTCCCGACTCGAGGTCGAGAAGACGCTAGGTCATTGCCTTAGCTAGACACTGCATTGCCCCGGACGGGGCAAGCGACAATGCATTACCCTCGTCCGGGATAATGCAGTGTCCATTGCCCAGCCGGCACCCTCGTGGAGGGTTCAGCTAGAGGATTTTTGCCAGCCGTAGGAAACTTAAGTTATGTGAAAAATAGAAGCGCTACCTCTGAGAAAAAATACAACATTTTTAAAAAATTCTTTAAAAAAAACTAAACCTGGAAATAAAGAAAATATTCTTTAAAAAATTTGAAACATCCAAATCTATCAGAAAAAGTTATTTTGGGCGACAGCGGAAAAGTCGACTAGTGTAATTAGTCCTAGCAGCCCTTTCATTAAATGGGACCACGGTACGGAGATTCCTGGCTGGGACGGTAAAGTCGATCAAACTAATTAAGAATTGGCTGTCAATGCTACCATTTATTAAATCATTAAGGAACAGCAGTCCGGCTATCGAGCGCCTATCTTCAAGGGTGCAGGTATGGAGTAAGCAACACTGGCTAGAGTAGGAAGGAATTGGATCTGAAAAATGTAGCGGCTGCAATGCAAATTTTAAGAATTTTTTCTGAAGCCGCTCAATTCTATTGACATGTACAGTGCCTGACGGGTTCCAAATAAAGGAAGCATACTCCAACCTTGAGCGCTCAAATGCGCAACACACTGACAGTCTTGAGTACGGGTCCCCGAACAGTACGGTATTTCGCTTGACAATTCCGAACATTGCATACGCCTTCGGCAGAATAAAATGTAAGTGATTAATAAATAGGAATTTATAATCAAAAAGGACCCTCAGATCCATGATCTCGATCAGCGAAGAGAGTAAGTGATTATTAATATCATATGAGCAAAGAATTTTTAAGTTATATTTACTATAACGAACAACATGAAATTTATTTAGATTTAGAGGCAAGTTGTTCAGCATACACCAATCACCGACTTTGTTCAAATCAGACTGTAACAGATAGCTGTCAATAAAGGTATTCACCGGCATGAAGATTTTAAGGTCATCAGCATAAAGAAGATATTTGGCAAATTGAATACAGGAAGAAATATCATTTATATAAATAGCGAACAGCAAAGGGCCAAGAGAACTTCAGGAAGTCCAGAGGTCGCTTGATAGGAGTTGGAAATCGCCTCATTAACTTCAACATGATAGTTGCTGTTTACCAAATATTATGAAATCCAATTCAAAAACGAGGGGGAACGTTGTGAGCCGCGGCAAAGACCGCGGCTCTACCTTATACCCGGTACTCAGTCAGTAAATACATATGTACATACATATATGAGCTTGCGATTTATGCAATTTCTTATATGTTCGCAAAAGGGACAAATTAAAAAAAAAAATGGTCAAAAAAAAATATTTCAAAAAATGAAGTAAATTTTTGGAATATTATACATGTTTCCGATTTTGTTTGCATATGATTTTTACATCTGCTTCTAAATTTCTACATGACATGTATAACTACATATTTGAGACGTATAAGTGTTCAGGACAGAGAGAGAGAGGGCATGAGTCAGCGCTTGGCAGGCGTTGCGTAGTCACTGAAATTTAATTTGTTTCTTCTGGCCATAATATTGATCCGACCTGATCCATATTCGGCAATCTGGTAGATATAGTAATTTCCCATGATTCTACGTTTTTGGTTTTCATTTATCTTACAAATTTTGGATTCCACAGATTTTCGTCCTTTGTGGGGGCGGAAAGGGGCGTGGCAAAATTTTAAAACAAACTCGTGCTGGTTTGGTATCACAGGAGCTTGGATAGAAAGTTTGGTTGCTCTAGCTTTTATAGTCTCTGAGAACTAGGCGACACAAAATACGAATGGGCAAAGTGGATGGGGTCGCGTGTGAGAGAGAGCGAGAGGGAATGATGACTTTCGAAATGGTTTTCTCCATTGTAGCTATAATAATGATCCGATCTGATCCAGATTCAACACTCTGATAGAAATTGGCATTCTCTATGACTCTGCGTTTTTAGTTTTCTTGTATCTTCAACATTGTGTACGCCACAGACTTTCGTTCTTTGTGTGGGCGGAAGGGGGCGGGGCGAAATTTTTAAATGCATTTGGAGTAGTGTGATCACACAGGAGACTGGATACAAAACTTGGTTGCTCTAGCTTTAATAGTCTCTGAGATATAGGCGCAAATGAAGACGGACGGACGGACGGACGGACAGACGGACAGACGGACAGACGGACAGACAGACATGGCTATATCGACTCGGCTATTGATGCTGATCAAGAATATATATACTTTATGGGGTCGGAAACGCTTCCTTCTGGGCGTTACACACAACCGTTATCCCCACAAATCTAATATACCCCTATACTCTTCGAGTACCGGGTATAACGAGGGGGAACGGCAAAAAATAATATTTCAAAAAATTAAGTCAAACCATTTTTGGAAAATTATACATGTTTCCATATGCTTTTTACATCTGCTTCTACATTTCTACATGTATAACTACATATTTGAGACGTACAAGTGTTTGCGACAGAGAGAGAGGGAATGAGTCAGCGCTTGGCAGGCGTTGCGTAGCCACTGAAATTTAATTTCTTTCTTCTGGCCATAATATTGATCCGACCTGATCCAGATTCGGCAATCTGGTAGATATGGTAATTTTCCATGATTCTGCGTTCTTGGTTGTCTCGTATCTTAAAAATTGTGGATTGCACAGATTTTCGTCCTTTATGGGGGTGGAAAGAGGCGTGGCAAAAATTTGAAATACACTTGTATTGAAATGGTAATGGTAATACATACAGTGGCTCAAAGCAAAAACGGTCCAGTGGCAAATAAAAAGTTTAAAGTGCTACAAATTTTAAAATAGACGAAAAACCAAAAATGTTTAAACGCCAGTTTGTTGTATGTTTTATCACAGTTAAAAAAGGAACTTTATTTGCTGATTAAATATTGCTCAGTTTAAAAAAAAAATAAAAACTTAAAATTTATCTTAAATACAGGTCAAAGACAGAATGGTCCATCCACAAAAAAATTAAATATTAGTCGAATAAAAGGTTAAACAGGTATTTTAATACTTAGTATGTAATCCCTTAACCTTTATTACGGCTTTTAACCTTCTATTCATGGAAGAGACCAGCTTCTGAGTGCTTTCCGAGCTTATTTTGCTCCATTCCTCCAGCAGAGCATTTTTCAGGTCCTGTTTGTTCGAAATCCTGTGATTCCGAATGTTGTTCTCCAGGACAGCCCACAAATTTTCAATTACATTTAAGTCTGGAGACTGGGCCGGGGGATTCATCATGTGGGGGCAGTTCTCGTTAAGCCAGTCCTGCACAATTTTGGACTTATGCTTCGGATCATTATCCTGGTAGAACCGGAAATCATGTCGGATTTCTAATTTCTCGGAGCTTTGGTGCAAGTTTTCTTTTAGAATATTGAGGTACATGTACTTATCCATCGTAGTCTCGATAAACACCAAGTTTCCGACTCCGGCTGCCGACATGCATGCCCATACCATGACACTTCCTCCGCCGTGCTTGACTGTCGCTTTAACGTGTTTGGGATCCAGCTCAGTATTGGGCTTTCGCCACACAAAGTTCCTTCCGTCGGACCCAAAAAGGTTGAATTTGGACTCGTCTGCAAAAATCACAGTGTTCCAGAACTCCAAATCCTTGTCCAAGTTGGTTTTTGCGATCGCCAACCTTGTCCCTTTGTTCTTCAGGCTGATGAAGGGCTTCTTTCGGGGTACTCGGGCATTGAAGTCATGGTTGCGCAGAACCCGGCGCACAGTTTCCACTCTGCACTCCTTTCCCATTTTGTCCTTTACCTGTTGGGTAAGTTTTGGGGCCGATTACTTGCACCAAAGCTTCCAGAAACTAGGAATCCGTCTTGATTTCCGGTTCTACCAGGATAATGACCCGCAACATTCCTCCGGAATAGTGCAGTCCTGGTTTATCTGGAACTGCCCCACTTGATGATTCCTCCAGCCCAGTCTCCAGACTTAAATGTTATTCAAAACTTGTGGGCTGCGCTGGAGAAAAACACCCAGAATCACAGGATTTCTAGAAAAAAGGACCTTAGAAAAGCCCTTCTGGAGGAATGGAACAAAATAAGCTCGGAAAGCACTCGGAAGCTGGTCTCTTCCATGAATAGTAGGTTAAAAGCCGTAATAAAGGTTAAGGGATTACATACTAAGTATTAAAATACCTGTTTAACCTTTTATTCGACTAATATTTAATTTTTTTGTGGATGGACCATTCTGTCTTTGACCTGTATTTAAGATAAATTTTAATTTTTTATATTTTTTTTAAACTGAGCAATATTTAATCAGCAAATAAAGTTCCTTTTTTAACTGTGATAAAACATACAACAAACTGGCGTTTAAACATTTTTGGTTTTTCGTCTATTTTAAAATTTGTAGCACTTTAAACTTTTTATTTGCCACTGGACCGTTTTTGCTTTGAGCCACTGTAAGTGCTAAGTCCACTTGACTTTTGGTTTGTCGTATGTGTTGACAGCCTGGGTTGACAGATTATTTCTCCGCACACCCTAGCAGTTATAAATGATCTATTTTATGTACTTTTCTCACTTTGATTTAGAGATCGGTTTAGTGTTTACATCAGTGAACGTGTAAAAATTTTTGTTTTTTAAATACAATAATGTGTTCATATTAGAGCAGCAACGCTTGGACGAGAGAGGAGCAAACGTCGCACAGTGGGGCCTTTGCTCATTTTACTTATCAAAAATCAAAGCTTCTAAACTGATGATGCGATTTCAAAAATTTTAAAAACAAGCTTTAAAATGCATTTTGTCAAGAGTATCCATGGTGCTTTAAAATTCAAAGTCAAAGTTAAGAAATATTTTCGAACATATTTTACCTGTAAAATTCAAATTAAAAACGTTTGTTTTTAATCAGAACTGAAATTTTTTATAATTTCAATGACTATATGGCATTTTAAGTTGTTTTTATTCGATTTTCTAACTTAAATACATAAAATTTAAATTCTTATTTTTGGGTGATTTTTTGTAGGTTAATTTTTAATATTTGCTCTTGATGGCTGATTTTGAACAAAATAATCATCAACATTAAGGTGAATATCTAATAAACTTAACATTTCGGAACTATAGTTGCTATATTCCAAATCCTTTCGTGATCGCACATGTCTCAGCGATGCAAGAAGTGGATCCGATGAGGCTGCCAGCATGTTAAAAAGGGTCTTCATTTTGTCGAAGTCTAGAAAGCTTTGCAAGTATAAGTGTATCTGAATTTTTTTGTAGTCCTTGTTTATACATTCCTGTGCTTCTTTGAACAGCTCTCCAATTGGTAAGCACTGATACTCTATTAAGTCCTTTCCATGAGCCAAAACCCTATTCAACTGTTGAGTCGTCTAAACTGTGAAAGTCTTTTTGAGTTTTTTTACAAACGGTACCCCTCAAAGTTGAGGATGTGCTTGTAATTTTATTTAAGACTACTCCATCAATCATTGTCAGGAAGAAATCAAACTTAACCGTGAATGTTTTTCCACTCTTGGTTTGAAAAACAGTAGGTTTCAGTTGCCTTATTTGATTTTGTATGTCGCTTACAGTTGATTTAATCAATTTAGAGGACTCCTTCGCATATGTGAAGAAAATAAGGCGACAATCATGTATCGATGGTGGTCGATGTTCGATGATCAATGTTTAGAACTCCTTAGGCGTAAGGGAGCTACAGAAGCCATTAACATATTTTCATCAGAAATAGTTTCGTCATCTGTGTTTATAATTTGTTTATCAGGAAGAAGCTCAACCTCTTCATCAGGCAAACTTGGAAATTCAACATTTCTTAAAGAGATATACAATATATAGCCAAGTAGTACTTATAAGGTGCCGTTTATAGCCTTTTTAGGTGCCGTTTACACTGAGGCTGCGTCTTGATTCTTTGCGTCTTCCCAGAAACGCAGTTTTTTTTACATACATAGGTTTAGCATAGGACCCTAGTGATGGCAAAAAGTTGCGTCGTTTTCCGACGCAACTGCGTTTTGGTATTTCTGTGGTATTTCTGTGCGCATAACAGCAATTTTCTTACTTTTCTGCCTAATCAGCGGAACTATCACCACTAATAACAACAAAAAACAGCAGATTCAAATTTAAATTTTGCCGCGTAAAATTTTTAACTGAGTAAAAAGGGGCAAAAATTCATGTAATGGTTAGAACAAATTGTTTAAACTAATTTTATTATTAAAAAAAGCATTTCAACAATATAGTTGATTTCAAATTTTTTGCTGCAAATCCCATGTCTTTGAATCCGAGAATGTTGAAGTATTCCTTTCCATGCAGAAATTTTCCTTAAAAAGGGCATCGGAGTTCTCCACAACATCTTCCTCCCAAAATGAACCATATCGTGGCTATTGCATACACATAAAATACATTATTTAATTGAAAATAGAAGATTATCTGCACTTTACTAACAAGGGTCCAAACGCGAGGACGACGTTGCAGATGCAAGAGGAACTGCAACTTTTCTGAGGATAGCCCAGACACTTCCATGATCTTCAACAGATTCGCTTCATTTTGCACCACCGCAGATAAAAGAATTAGCTCTTTTTCTGACATATTTTGTTGATTTTCAGACATTATTTCTTTTGTTTACAAATTTTTCTTCCTCTTCCCAAGACGCAAAGACGCTGTAGTGTAAACGGCAAACCTGCTTCTCTGCGTCTTCTCCGATATCGATAGGTAACGCACCAAGTGTAAAAAGCCTATAATACAACATATAGCAATGTTATCAATTAACAGCACTCACGGCTTCAGCCAAATTTGCATGCGTTCTTCTTCTTCCTTATACCTGCCGCGTGATTTTAACGCGAGGTAGTTTCGGCAATTTAGACTATACATACATATATGTATGTACATATAAAAGGTATATTTTATTGCTATCACGTGTATGTGGTCCCGCGATGACTTTGGGGTATACTTTTTAGTTATATTCCACAAAAGCATAGCTCGCAAATAACTGTTGACCGTTTGGTTTGCTAACGCCCTGCTCGCGAGAGCAACCGAAAAAAACAACCACCCTCGATCTCTCTCTGAGCAGCAGACTTCGTTTCTTTTCGTTTCGGTTTGACCGATTTACGTTGAGCTGTTCGTGAAACGGTCTTTTACCGAGCATCGCACAATGAGAGATACGAGTTATGCTCGCACAGAGAGACTCACTAAAAGACCGATTGACTGAAAAAGTCACCCCAAACGGTCTTTTCAATAATTTATATACGCTCACTGTACCATCCCATCGAATTTCACAATGCAAAGTGACGCGTAGAACATTCGAGAGTTCACATACACACATACATTCGCAAAAGACTTTTTGGATCGTCGTTCGAGGGCAAACGGTCCTGGAATGAGCAAAATGTAGTGTATTTTTTAAACGTTTCTAATTTAATAAGTATTTCAGTTATATTTAAAATTTATACAACAAAACATTAAGATTGAACATACTTTTCAGATAACGTAAAAAGATCGAATATCGGTTGTTTACATCGCCCAATATTCAGTTGGAAAGTTGTGAATTTTCGTAAAAATTGTCATTTATGCGTCCTCACGAATAATTTCTCAACTTTGAGTAGCTTCAGCACCCATAATTATTTACCGATTTAAAAAATCTTTTGGAACCATTATCTTTAAAGCATTCTCTACCGATTACATATTTTACGCGTTCATGATAAAAATGATTTTTGATAAGCCATTCGGGCAGAGGCCCCACTGTGCGTCGTCCTTATTCCGGAGACTTCAGTAGTTCGAGACAAGTTCTGTAGATTAGCGACGAAGTAAGTAATGAGTAAGTTGATTGCTGCTCAAAATGAAGGTAAGAACCGAACCTGCATTCTAGCTAGAAAGCACTTTAATATCTTTCTGCTCCATAACTTTAGCAATAGCGACAAGACGGCAGCGAGCATAAGACTGCAGAGACACATTTATGACTGATGTCATCCTTCATGGCTCACGAGGAAAGTAGTCCTCCACCCAATGGGGGCTCTCGGACATAAACATAAGTGGTGAGTCACTTTTCAGGTTTATCCTGCACTCTAATTTAAAAATTTGTAATCGGGGTAACGATCATTTATGTATGTATTATAAACGAGAGGGAACGCTGTGAACCGCGGCAAAGGCCGCGGCTCTACCTTATACCCGGTACTCAGTCAGTATATACATACATACATATATGAGCCTACGATTTATGAAATTTATTATATGTTCTCAAAAGGGACGAAAATAATATTTAAATTAAAAAAATGAATTTTTTGGAATTTTTATACATATTTCCATTTTTGTTTACATATGCTTTGTATATCTGCGCCTACATTTCTACATGACATGTATAACTACATATAATATTTGAGACGTACAAGTGTTTACGACAGAGAGAGAGAGAGGGAATGAGTCAGCGATTAGCAGGCGTTGCGTAGCCACTGAAATTTAATTTGTTTCTTCTGGCCATAATATTGATCCGATCTGATCCAGATTCGGTAATCTGGTAGATATGGTAATTCTTCATGATTCTGCGTTTTTGGTTTTCATTTATCTTAAAAATTGTGGATTCCACAGATTTTCGTCTTTTGTGGGGGCGGAAGGGGGAGTGGCAAAATTTTAAAACAAACTTGTGCTTGTTCGGTATCACAGGAGCTTGGATAGAAAGTTTGGTTGCTCTAGCTCTTATAGTCTCTGAGAACTAGGCGCTCATTTATACGAATAAGCAAAGCAGATGGGGCCGCGTGTGAGAGAGAGCGAGAGGGAATGATGACTTTCGAAATGGTTTTCTTCATTGTAGCTATAATAATGATCCGATCTGATACAGATTCAACACTCTGATAGAAATGGGCATTCTCTATGACTCTGCGTTTTTAGTTTTCTTGTATCTTCAACATTGCGTACGCCACAGACTTTCGTCCTTTGTGTGGGCGGAAAGGGGCGGGGCGAAATTTTGAATTACATTTGGAGTAGTGTGATCACACAGGAGACTGGATACAGAACTTGGTTGCTCTAGCTTTAATAGTCTCTGAGATATAGGCGCAAATGAAGACGGACAGACGGACGGACGGACAGACAGACATGGCTATATCGACTCGGCTATTGATGCTGATCAAGAATATATATACTTTATGGGGTCGGAAACGCCTCCTTCTGGGCGTTACACACAACCGTTATCCCCACAAATCTAATATACCCCTATACTCTTCGAGTACCGGGTATAAAAACCGGCAGGAAGTCATTGACCTCACTCTAGTGTCTCAGAAAGTGTCAGACATAGTCAGGAGTTGGAAAGTTCGAGAAGACCACTCATTTACTCAAAGGTATATCGCGAGACCCACTGACTATAATAACTCCAGGAAAGCCGATTGTGATGGGGGAATTACTCCCACTTACACTGAGGACGACTTAAATCGTCTAGTGAACAGGTTCACGGGGGCATGCAACAACGTCTTCACGGCAGAGTGCCCCTCAGATAACACCTGAGGGGAAAAAGAAACCCCGTGGGGGTCAAAACAAATAGATATCCTAGGTAAACGCTGCAGGACTCTTCAACAGATCCAAAAACGGTAACGAGGAGAAGCAGTCTTTAGTTAGTCTTTAACAAGCGTCGTGCTGGGTGCCATTGCGGAAGCGCTGACTGACTGGAGGTGGACCGTCACTTAGTGATGCTCATCGATCAATTGCTCATATGCAGACGGGTGACATCATCGATGGGATCGTCCACACAGTCAAGGTGTACGAGTATGTCAACAGAGGCTACCCGCAACGTGATAACCTGTCTCCTCTTCTATGGAACATAGTAGTCAACAAGATTCTATGTGACCTGGTAGGGAGGCTGCAAAGTTGTGGATTACTGGGAAGATGTTGCAATTATCTTCTCGGGGAAATACCCTCAAACACTCTGCGTTTTAATGACCGCAAAGCTCACGAGACTCTCAGGATGAACTGAATCTAGTGGACTGAGATGCCTTAAATGCCTTAAAAACTGAACTTATATAATTCACAAAAAAAAATACAAAGTTCCGCCTCTCAACCCCCCATACTAAATGGATGCAGGCTCTGCTTCAGCGACAGTGCAAGTTATTTAGGATTGGTATTTGACAAGAAGCTTAACTGGGACCTGACCATCAAAAACAGAGTGAAGAAGGCCATGATAACCCTCTATTGTCTTAAAATGAGGCATGAACCCAAGCATAGTCTAATGGATATATCTAGCAATAGTTAGACCAATACTACTCTATGGAGTTACAGTGTGGTGGCATGTTCAGCGAACTGCCGCCCAATGCATCAGTGTAGCTCTTCACACCACTCAAAATTAAAATGCCATCCTATGCCTCCAGTGCCTTGACCTTGCAGGAAAGAAGCGAGCAGAAATGGCAGCAGTAGGTCTCACAGACTCGAAGTTGGATAACAAGGTCGGAGAAGGAATCTACTCTGAACAGCTAAACATAAGACACTCTTTTAGGCTCCCCAGAGCACTGTAGTGTCTTTCAAGCGGAAGACTCGTGGCTATTAGTACCACGATGTCGAATAAATCGGTAAAAATAGCCGAACATAGAAAGGAAGCCCACCTCTGAGCTCTGCAAGCTTGGCAGAAGAAGGTGCATCGCAGTCATACGTTCCCTCACGGGCTTATAGGTACCCATGCAAACAGGCTGGGTGCCCCCTACAATGATTTTTGTCTTAGCTGCCCAAAGAATATCATGGAAAGAAGATTCTATAGCGAATAAAATTATTGAGGAAATTAGAGAGTTTTTTAATGCTTCCAATGCAAATCTAGATAGGCGGCGAATTGCCCTGGGATGGCAGAAGGTTCCTAAAACATTAAGTTTGTGAAGACGCCCTTAAGAAGTTTGGAAAGATTTCTGACAGACTTTCCATCTTCTAGGACAGCTTTTGAGATCTACATCCACTGTTCGTCCTACTTCCATACTGCAATTTTCGTAGAGATCGTACAGACACCACAATTCATATCATTCGATAAAAGCACTGAACAAGTTGAAAGAAATTATAAAGAGGACAAAAATTGTGGAATCTATTTATGTTTGGATTGATTATTTCATTGGTCGCAGGCATGTGAGGAGGGAGGGGTTGTAAAAGATTAAAAAAGGAACTTTTTTCTATGGTTTATTTTTCATTATAGGTTTTACAGCTTACACATTTTCACTTTCAATTACATTTTTTTCGCATTTTATCTTGTTTCTTCTGCTCGTTGGCAAAGATTTGACTGTTTTCTTTTTGTTTGTGTGGTTTTTACTTGCTTGTTACTGTCTGCTGTTGTATATGAATATGAATTAATCATAGGATGTTTTTATTTGATTCGCTAAAACTCATTTATAAAAGGTATTCTGTACTCTTGTGTTTTTTCTGCACAATTCGTATGTAATTTTGTTTAGGCCATTTCTTATTGGTAATAATTAAATGCAAGAAAGTGTTGAAAAGTTGGATATAATGGCGTGGTTATATAAGTAGTTCCGTTCTGTTATAATTAAACATTGTACACATATGTACATACCTACTCGTACGTTCGTACATCTGTACATACATATGTATGTGCAATGAATATTGATCATCTGACTCTCAGTATCGTTATCATCGCTATAAATTTTTTATCGCTTGTCTTATACCCTTCCTCTCTCTGGCTTCTCTTTCCTTTCTCCTTCTCGTTTCATCTCATCTCGACTCGTTTCCTTTCGTGTTTGTTTCTTGTTAGGAATCACAGTATTGTGCAAATGACCTTTTTATTTAAGTGGTACAAAAACTCGTACTTGAAACAGCATACACATATGTATCATATGTCTATCCGTATGTATGCGCCTATGTAAATGCAAATGCAATTGTAAATGTAATGTAAAATAGAACCCGAACACAGGCAGTGCGGTTTTTGGTTTCTATGGTTCTCAACCTCTTACCCGTAGTGGGTTAGAGGGGTGGTTCGCTTGCACACATATGTATATATCGAACGATTCTATTCCACCAATGAACACTTTTTCTCGAAACAAGAGGAAATATTTACTTGGTTTTGACTATTTTGAGTTTTCATTTCGCAAATCACAATATATAAGCAAAATCTTATACATCTCTCTATATATTGTATATTATATATATATATTTAGTCATATATATATATATATATGTATATATCGCTTTGTCATGAACATTAGATTTAGATCGTTGTCCTCTATACAAGTAAATATATATTTATGTATATATCCATATATTTAAATATGTATACATATGTAGTATGTGTATATAGCATATTTGTTTGATTGTATGTATTGTATTATTTAGCTTTCTTTTTAACCCGCTATGCTTTCTTCCAAAGCTCTTTCTTCTCAGTTTTCCAGTGTGGGTGTCAGGGTGTGGGGGTTTTTGTGTGTGTGAGCTTCTTCGGCTGCATGGTGTAACTAGAGAAGGTGCAGCATGCAACGAGCTGAGATCCCTCTCTCTGCATCAGTTCCCTGCTTTGCTTCAGAGCGCCGATCTCCATCAAACTCAATCGTTGGGATATGCGTGGTGCAGGTGAATTTTTTCCGTCCCTCAGTTTTCTTTGGAGTTTGTTTGGGAGGAGGAGAAACTAGTTCATTGGTCTCAGTAAGTATACCCACGTGGGGCAGACTAAAGAATGGAGTATTCGATTGAAAACTATGCTCAAGCTGGGGTTCATTAGATAGCTAATTGAAATAACAGCAAAACAGAACGCAGTGAACGAAATACGATTAATCAAGCTACACATACGAGAACTCGTAATTCTCAATATCCTTTACTTTTCTTAATGCCACTCTTCGGTTTATTCCATTTCATTCCTTTGCTCTCTTCCCTTTGTTATTCATTTGTTTAAATCTAGTGCAAAATTTTACTAAGCAACCCTGTATGTTTATTAAAGACCAAAAAATATATGCTTATATCCACTTAAAAAGTACATATCGTGTTGTCTGGAGTAGGCAAACCAGTCAAAATATACATTGTTGAAACGAATATACATATGTATTTATGTTTGTTATTCTTTTGGGAAACCACCATCATATGCTTCGTCTGTTTTGCATTTTTCTTAGATATTAGTCAATGCACAGGCTGGTTTGTGCACTAAAAAGGCGTCCAGGTGTATCTCCATACTGTCTTTTTTTAAAGTTCAATGCATTTTACTCTTAAAGCGGCGAACAAAGTGAAAAATTGAGATTTAAATTAAAGAAAAGTTTATAAAGACTGAACAAAAAATTGTAGATGTTGTTGTGTTTTATTGTGTTTGTTTTTTACTTTTAGATTCTAATGTCACTTGTGTGTGTTTAGCTTAAAAAAAACATTATTTTTATTACATATACATCTGTATTTCGTTTTTGTGTTCACAAGGAATGAAAAGTCAAAAATTACATGTTGGTTCTCAACGTAAAATACCCAAATAGTACTATGCGCACGAAGCATCGGAGGTTCCTTTTCCATTAATATATATATGAACTCATAAGTATATATGTAACTGTCTAATTCAGTCAACTAATTGTTTAATTAACTAATTGCTTTACTTAAATAATTAATGGACAAATGATGAACGTTTTTCGTTTTAATATTACACACAATTTGTCATTACACTATGGACGTAAATCAGAAACTTATACGAAATTAGAATTGCCGACGAAAGGAATGCTTTCTTTTCTGTAGACTGAAATGCTTGCATGGGGACCAAGCGAGCAGCCAATCTGCTAGTTCTTTCAAGCAATCTGCTGACACTCTTTGGGTCCTCTAACTGTGTGGCTGCTTTCTGCCGCGAAGTTTTTTTTTGTGGTTTTTTCAAAGTAACCATAATCTGTACTCAGGTTGGAAATTTTACTTGCTGAACACATCAATGTTATTGGTTATCGTGCATACACATATGTATGTACATAAGTAATTGTACAGTAAAAATGATTGTAAAAATACTCGAATTTGAACAAGGAAAATTGGTAGACAGCTGACAGGTCTCAATGGATTCATACATAGAATTGGGAATTGGCTACGCAATTCAATCAATCATTGTTTTTTGTACATGCATGTGTATTTACATATGCATGTACATATGTATGAATGTACGAGTAGAAACCTTAGTTTTGATATCTATCTGTCTCTGCTAGCCGGATCTACCGGTTAGCCTTGTCTTTGGTTTGCTTACAAAACTTGACACCTCTCACATATATTCCACGCAGATATTCGCTGATATTTATATATTAATCGCTATTGGAAACTAAACATATTCTCGAAAAAAAAGGGTTTCCAAACAGGCAATACCGTGAATGATTTTCCTTTCATTAATATTTATATTCATTTCTTGTTCTTCTAGTTTGTCTAAGCAAGTATAAAAAATTTAATGAAATTGTTTTTAGTTTTTTTTTTAGCTTTGAAAAGGCGTTAATTGTTTGCTAAAATATTAAATAAGCCAAAGGAAGCTAAATCAAATGCTTTTAATTCTGTTCTTTTTCTTTTCTTTTTTTCTCTTTTAGGTTTGTTTGTTACTTTAATAAATATTTTTTTTTATCTTATGTTTTTTTGCAGACACTTAAAGCAGTTTTCATTTCATACAATTACAAACATTTTTTTGGGGCGTAGAATCAGTTGAAGAAAACCAAGAACTCAAAGGAAATCCATTCAGTTCCAGGCACGCCTCTCAGACGTAGGTGGCTACCGCGGCAGTGCTTGTCGAACCAGTTCCTCCATTGCTGGCTCCTGTCCCAGCTCCTCCTGTTCCCGATCCCAATCCGGATCCACCGCCTGCTGCTGCGGCAGTACTTGTCTGGGGCGGCGCCTGTTGGTGCGTCGAGGCGGAGCTGTTGAGAAGCTGTGGACTGACTGGCGGTTGGAGCTTCCCGGGCACGTACTGGCCGATAAAGGAGCCATCTTCAGTGAATTGACCTGCGGGCGAGACAGCAACCCAGATAAACGAAATATTAATAACAGTAGTACTAACTATTTTACTAGTTTCATATACAAAGATTATTTTTATATAAACCATGTTAACCACAACCAAAACCAGCGCGTGAGAGTTTCGATTAGTTTGCATTAGAAGTTTATTTTATATGTTTTTTTTCGGGTTTAGTTTAAAATGAGGTTATACATAATTGGATATCCCTGTTCCGGATAGCGAGTAGGAGGATGTGAGGGACAAGTGAAGGTTCCGTTAGTCTGGCGTTTGTTAAACTTCAACTACTTTGGGGACATATGAAGGTTCTACGTATATATCTACTATAAGCATTAGCAAGAGCAAAATGCCTAATGGGTAAATTATAATAAACATGCTTGCAAAAATACAAAACTTTACCTTTCGGAATTGTTAGCTACAAATTAAGATAAGAGTAAACACACAAAAAGAAAAAACGAATTCTTACAACACGATAAAACTGTTGATATTAGATTTCCATCGGGTAATAAAATCAAAGTTGTTCCTACAACGACTTGTTTTTTGACCGGTCGTTCCAATAAGATCCGGTAAATTCCAGCATATGATGTTAAATTATTCCATTGTGGTAACTTTTTGACAGAGACAGTACATCGATTGCATAGAAGAAGACGGAAAGACGGGCATTGCAAGATCGACTCGGCTACAAAGAGGCAAAGAGGGCTTCGGCTTGCTTCTATGCGTTGCAATGAAAATTTACTAACTTTATACGGTTCTAAAATCCAACTATTATCGATAGATTACAAACGTATTTTCTGTCTGGCTTGACTATCTCTGAACATGACTATGCATGGATCTACGTATGTTCGTGGAAGCAACGCGTTACTTTTGGTCATGTACATACATATGTATCTATGTATGAAAATCACAAAATACATGTTACATACATTATTCTACAGGTATATGTTACGGTTAAAAGTGGGGTTTCTTATTTCGTTTATTATTATTCATTCAGTTTTCTTTATTTTGTTTGTTGTTCTTTCTAATTAATATACATATATAAAAAAAATTATAATTCCATATAATTATGTAGTGTTCATCCTCCATTCTTTAATATTAAATAGCTCTACTACACAGAAAAAAACATAAGTTGTAATTCTTCTTCGATTCTTCAATCTTCTTTCTTTCAGAAAACAAACGCAAAGGAAACATTTTTACATTCGACAGCACTAACTATTTCACTGTCAAACCTGAAGTACAAAAAAGAAAATTAATAAAAATGTTACACAAATTATAAAATAAAAACAAAATACAAAGTAAGATAATGCAAAATAAACATCTACGCAAAAATGTTCTTTTTGATTTTGTCTCAAGGAGGGAACTAAACGGAGATTTTACATTAACTGTTTATATAAAAAAATATTAAATTAAAACTTATTTACGTTTTATGTTTATATATATATATATGCATTACATATAAGAGAGCGAGACATAGATATACAGTTGCATACAGTGAGTGCGTGGGACACAGTGGAACAAAAGAGATACCCGTAGAGAGCAGAGGCAGAGGCAGGTGCAAAGACGGCGCAAAGTGCGAATAAAATCGATCTTCTCTTGGCAAATATATGCATGATCGAATACAAAAAGAGTTTTGTCGGTGCTGCATCGTATTCGCATATCAGAATTTTATTTTGATTTCTTTCTCCCTCTTCCTGAATATTTATCTAAAGCGCTTCTGTTGGGCAAAGTTATGGGTTATATTGCTGCTCTTTCGTTATTTTCTTTGTTTTTCTTTTTTCGATTTCTCCTTTCTGTATCTCCCATTCCTACTTCTTTTAAATGTTTTTTTAAAATAGCCTTTCCCTGCGTCAATCATCATCGTCGTTGTTGTTGTTGTTGCTGTTGCGGTTTTTTTGTTTTCTTCTTTTCGTTTGGCAGTAGAATTTTCTTTGATTTTTGCATTTGTTTACTTTACTATTAATATATAAAAGTTCGATTTATATATATATATATTTAAATTTCGACGTCCTTTTGCACTTCGTTTAAAGAGAAACAATGGTCTCCCCTAGCATTTAATTGTGGTTCTTGGGCGCTGGATCTTGTTCATTTTCGGGGCTGTGTGTGTGTATGTGTGATTTGTGTATCTGTGGAGGTGGGTTTCGGACTCGGGTTTCGGTTTAGCTACTGTGGCTGGCGTAGCGCCGCTGCTTAAAAATTAAATCAAAGCCCCTTGCGTCCATATTGGCCGATAAAGGATCCGTCTTCATTCATGCCTGGATATTGGATGTTGGTTGGTTGTTGGTTGTTGGTTGTTGTTCATTCATATTCGTATTCAAAAATTTGTTTTAAATTTTATTTGTGTTTTTGTGTGAGTGTGTATGGTGTAAAGGGAAAGGTAAAAGAAATAATGATATATATAAAATAAAAATTAAATCAAATATAGAAGTATTGTGCAATTAATGAAGTATATAAACATTTAACAGAGAACACAAAAAACAATTGGCAAACTTTAGCGACTGATGAGTGATGCTCTGGAATGAAATGGAGTGGAGTGGATCAGCAGCTGTGGCCAAGACCGGGTCCACATGAGTACATAGGAACATGGGTAGGTGTTTCAGTGGTAAGCTTTGGACAGGATGATCCCTGCGCGAGCAGAGAGGCAGCCCCTGTAGTTAGTATAAAATAAGAGCGCAAACGAAAAAAGCGCGCAAGGGAAAAGATCAATGGATATGCAGCGAAAGCGCAAACCAACTCGTAACTGTCCCGCTCTCTTCTGCTCGCATTAGACCATTCCATCAAGAGAGTGAGGGAGCGAGCGAAGGCGGAATGAGAGCACCTATTGCCGCCTTTGGCGATTGCTCTTTGTGGCGAAAGCGCAGCAAGAAGCCAGCCGCAACGAGAACAGAAAGTAAAATATATTACGGATAAGCCCTTGGAAAGCTCTTCTGACCTGATAGATTGGACTGGTAGATGACGATGTCGCCGCAACAGAAGAAGCGCAAAGAGACAACGACAAGGAATCGAGTTTGGGAGAGAGTGAAAGGGCTCTCCTAGAGTTTGCGGATGCCACCGCTGGCTATGCAGTGGTCGTAGGACGGTGGTGGTGGTGCTGGGGACGAGTGTGGCGACGGTGGCAATGGCAGCGATGGCTGGAACGATATCGACGGTTGCGACTGCGACTGCTGCTGCGGCTGCTGCAGTGCTGGGCTGCTGGGGGACAACGGAGACTGCAAATATTTGCTGCCTCCCTTGCGGGCAGCGGCGGCGGCATGGGCGGCAGCGGTGGCCACAGCTGCTCAACATTGAACCACAGTATCATCATCATCAACATCAACATTAATAAAATCAAAATCGTAATAAAGAAATCAAGTCCATGAGAACCCAAAATGGTCAAGATGTCATGATATCATTGCTTGTGTTGAGGGACCGTCTCAGCCCTAGAACGGTGCCGTCCTTATGTTCGCGATATCGCGATATACATACATATGTACATACATATGTATGTATATTTGGAAATCAAAACAAAAAATATATACCCATATTCAAATCAGTTCAATATACATATATATACATATATATTCGAATGATACGAGTATCTATCGAAACATATCCTCTCCCCTTCCATATCAGGACGCATAATTGGGAATCTCAATTCAGAAACAGATCGCTATAGGTTGTTTTATGGTTTTTCAAGGACTTCATTGAAGAAATGCGGTTCCGTTCTAGGCTTAAGATGTGTAGTAGGAGGTACAAAGGGATGTACAAAGAATCTATATGTGTATGCATGTAGGTGGTCAGGAAAAATCCGAGTCGCAATCGACTCGACTCAACTAACCTGTGTCGCCATCGCCGTACTCGGCCATTGAATCGGTGTCGCTCTCCACACCGGGTTTATTCGCTGAACTAACGGATTGGCGACCAGCGCTCTTGTTATCCAAACTGCGAACGGGATAAGTGATTATTTATAAGTTATTGGTAGAATGTGGCTTATGGCTGGCCCTCTTACGGTTGCGAGTACTCGTGGAAACCTCCTTCGTCAGGATAGTCGCGCCTTCCGTTGGCCAGTTCCCGGTCGTGGACATCGTACTTGCCGCCTCGGTTGCGACGAATGATGCAGATGATTATGAACAGGATTATGATGAAGGCTAGGGCCAGCATCATGCCGATGAACCATCCGGCGTTGGCCACCGTCTCGTTGGGCACCATGATTGGTCCCTCTACGCTATTCGTGTCGATCTCCTGCGTGGCGCTCTCCGTGTAGTAATGGCCATCAACGGACACTACCCGGAACTCGTAGGCGGTCTCCGGATCGAGCCCGGCTATTTCCTGGAAGTCAGTCATTTTCTCCTCCTTTGCATCGGACCATTGCGTCTCGCCCTTGACCCTGCAATCGAATCGAGAGTTTCAGTTCATTCCCTTCGACAGGACAGAGCGAGGCTTTATTGTACCTGTACTTGGTGAAGAAGTGAGTGCCCGCGTGTCCTTCGGTGCTCGGCTGCCAGTTGATGCGGAACTTGGCCTGGCCATTGTCCGATGGCAACTGCTCCCAGGCAAAGCTGGGCGTGGCTGGTGCCATGTTGCTATCCCCCAGAGTGCTCTTCTCGATGTAGTGCCTGCAGGGATGTTGGGAATGGAATCAAGTGTTTTGTTTTCAAAGAGGAAATAATTTAACGTGTTTCTTGAGTCATATACTCACTCAGTTCCTTCGCCCATTTTGGTGGTGGCCGTAATGGAGATGCGGTACTTGGTCTTGGGCTTCAGGCCAGCCATCTTCATGCGCGTTATCCTCGGATCAGTGATATGGGGATCGTACTCGCGACGCTCGCCCACAAAGCTGCCCTGGACCTCCTCGTAGTAGATCTTGTAGCCGGTCAGCTTGCCGTTGGGATGGAGTGGCTTCTTCCAGGTGACCCAAAAGGCGGAGGAACCCAGCGGATGGGCATCCAGCGACTGCACCGGGGAGGGCACACCCTCGGGAGTGTCGAAATCGATGATGGCACTAGGCGGACCATTGAAGCGTCCGTTGTAGGCCAGTATGCGGGCAAAGTTCTTCGAGTCTGGCTTGAATTGCGTGACCAGGGCCGTGTCTGTATCGCCCTTAACGTGGATCTCGCGCAGACCCTCTTCGCCCTCCTTCTCGGTCCAGGTCTGGATCTTGTAGCCCTTGAAGTGTCCTCGCACGGACTCCTCGCTGACGGGTGTCCAGGCGAGGTAGGCACTCGTGGCCGTTGTAATTTGTCGCATCGTAAAGTTGGTCGGCGCATCCAGCGGACGGTCCTCCCCCGAGTAGCCAATGACTTGCTCGGCTGCCACGTTCGACTCGCCGCGCTCGTTGATGGCTACCACCTTGATGTGGTACTTGACGAAGGTCGGCTGGTCGGTGATCACGATGTTGTTCTGGTGCCACTCGTTGATGTCCTTGTTCTCCCAGGCGGCTGCAGGAATGTCACGCTTCCAGCTAACGCGGTACTGGAACTTCGGGGCATTGTGCTCGATCTCCGGCATGGGGGTCCACGAGATCACCAGGTTGTTGGGCTCCGTACCCTGGCCCACGACGTTGTCCGGATTCTTGAAGGGCACATCCGGCTGGGTAGTGCAGGACTCGCTGTGGGCGGATGGTTGAGAGGCGCCGATTTTGTTGAAGGCGATCACGCGGAACGTGTAGTTTGCCCATGGGGACATCTGGACCACGAAGGAGAAGTCCGTGTTGGGCACCTTCTCGAAGGCCGTGTCCCACGAGGCGGGGGTGAAGGAGGTGTTGAACTGGATCGTGTAGTGGAGGATGGGTGACCGGTTATCGCCCTGCGGCTCCCACATGATTTCCGCCTTGTCCGCCTGGCAGGTTATGCCCGTCAGCTTGGGGGCGTTCGGTACGTCCTGGACGATCAGGTTCGCCTTCGCGGTGGCCTCGTCCAGACGAGTGCGGGCCACACACGTGTACTCGCCCGAGTCCAGCTCCATCGTCTTAGCAATCGTCAGGCTGTTGTCGTTAGTCTTGACGAAACGCGGTTGCGCCTCAAAGTCGATCGGCTGGCCGTCCTTCCACCAGTCGATCTCGATCTCCAGGTTGCCGTCGTGCGCCTCGTTGCAGCGGAACGTGGCCGACTGTCCCGCGGCCACCTCGTAGTTCTGCGGCTCCTGGGTGATACGCGTGTGCTCCATCACTGTCAGTGATCCCTCGGCGGACTTATTCCCAAACTTGTTCTCCGCATAGCACGTGTACTGTCCGGCGTCCGAGAAGGTCACGTCTAGGATCTGAAGATCCCCATTGGCCTGCACGATGTAGCGTCCTCCGGTCAGCCAGTTGGTAGCCCGCAGCCACCTCACCTGCGGCTTAGGGGCCCCGCTTACGCGACAGCGTAGTGTTACGTTTCGTCCGTCGACGGTAGAGAGTGCAGTCGGGGGCTCCTCGATCTCTGGGGGCAGGGCCTGCACGTTGAGGAAGACATCTTTGTAGACGTAGCCCAAGGAGTTAGTGGCGTTGCAACCGTAGTTGCCCGTGTCGCTCTTCACCAGATTCACGATGCGAATGGTGTTGTCGGTGACGGTACGCCTCGGATTGGGTGTGCTTTGCTCGATGGGCTTGCCGTTATGGATCCAGCTGATCTTTGGCTCGGGGAAGCCGGCTGCCTCGCATTGGAAGACCACCTCCTCGTCCTCAGCGGCCGTCTTGAAGTCGGGTTCCACGGTGAAATAAGGGATGGCATTCACCTCCAGGATGATGGAGAAGGATTGGGCGTTGCCCACGCCGTTTGACACGTCGCAGGTGTATGTGCCGTTATCGTCGAAGTTCGTTTGTCGTATGATGAGCGACTTTCCATAGTGGCCCTGCGTGATACGGTCGCTCCACTGTATCCGGTGTCCATCTTTGCTCCACACGGTCTGAGGCAGCGGCGTACCGCCGTAGATACAGAACAGCTCCATGCGCTTGCCGCGCAGCGCAAGGGACTGGCGACGGGAGACGTACTGCTTGATCGGCTGGTGCTTGTTTTGGGAGGCGCTGACGCCCATCTGTTTTACGTCCAGCAGGACCTTGTTGCCGATCTTGTACTCGCTACGGAACACAGAGGTCGCTGAGCAGGCGTAGTAAAAGTCATCGCTGGCGTCGTCGCGGGTCACGTTCGAGAACCAGAGGTTGCCCTCCGGGTCGAGGGTCATGCGCGAGTTGTTGATCGACTTGATGCTGCCGTCAATCGACTGCTGCATCATCCAGTTGACTGTCGGACTGGGGAAGCCATCTGGCGCCGCGCACTTAAGCATGAAGGGCTCCCCCTCTACTGCCTCCACGGTCTTGGCCGCCTCGTCCTTGAACGCATTTAGCTCCGCCTTCCGCACGTACACGGAGTTCGAGGTGGCCGTCCCGAACTCGTTCGACGCAAAGCACTGGTAGTGGCCTCGGTCCTCGTCCTTCGGAGAAGTGATCACCAATGTGCCGCGTCCCGGCTGCCGCAGCATTCGATCGTCGTACGCCTGCCAGTCGAACTTCTTGCCGTTCTTTATCCATGAGTATCTGAAATGATAAGAGAGCGAAGCACACATCAGACAGAGCAACCTTTTTTTTGCTTTCAGCTTTCAGTTTAAGAGATTCGATTCATGCGACACTATTGAGGTCAGTGCAGGTGTTACGATATGAGCACGATATGCACAATGTTGCCTTCTTCAAATTAAATGACCCTCCATCCAAAAGTACAACAGGCAGCAACACCAGCCCAGAACCAGAACCCCTCCCATACATTATAGAAAATGGCAATCGCCTCCATTTTTCCCCGTGCGAAAAGTTGCCCAAAATCGACCTTAGCACCAATTGTAGGACTAATCAAGAGCTACTTCCTAATAGAACAATTACATACATTGAAAACCCGTCCTATTTCCACATAATTTTCTAATTTTTCTAATTCTAATTTTCTATTTTATAATTATAATACTAATTATTACACCTAATATTAATTATTATTAATATTTTATAATTATTATTAATTATACCCGGTACTCGAAGAGTATAGGGGTATATTAGATTTGTGGGGATAACGGTTGTGTGTAACGCCCAGAAGGAAGCGTTTCCGACCCCATAAAGTATATATATTCTTGATCAGCATCAATAGCCGAGTCGATATAGCCATGTCTGTCTGTCCGTCCGTCTGTCCGTCCGTCCGTCTGTCCGTCTTCATTTGCGCCTATATCTCAGAGACCATTTAAGCTAGAGCAACCAAGTTTTGTATCCAGGCTCCTGTGTGATCACACTACTCCAAATGTGTTTCAAAATTTCGCCCCGCCCCTTTCCGCCCGCACAAAGGACGAAAGTCTGTGGCGTACACAATGTTGAAGATACGAGAAAACTAAAAACGCAGAATCATAGAGAATGACCATTTCTATCAGAGTGTTGAATCTGGATCAGATCGAATCATTATTATAGCTACAATGAAGAAAACCATTTCGAAAGTCATCATTCCCTCTCGCTCTCTCTCACACGCGGCCCCATCTGCTTTGCCCATTCGTATTTTTTGACGCCTAGTTCTCAGAGACTATAAGAGCTAGAGCAACCAAACTTTCTATCCTAACTCCTGTGATATCAAACCAGCACGAGTTTGTTTCAAAATTTTGCCACGCCCCCTTCCGCCCCCACAAAAGACGAAAATCTGTGGAATCCACAATTTTTAATATAAAAGTAAACCAAAAACGCAGAATCATGGGAAATTACTGTATCTATCAGATTGCCGAATCTGGATTAGGTGGGATCATTATTATGGACAGAAGGAACAAATTAAATTTCAGTGGCTACGCAACGCCTGCCAAGCGCTTACTCATTCCCTCTCTCTCTCGCAAACACTTGTACGTCTCGAATATGTAGTTATACATGTCATGTACAAATGTAGAATCATATGCAAAAAGCATATGTAAACAAATATGGAAACATGTATAAAAATTCAAAAAATGTTTTGACTTCATTTTTTTATATTTTAAATATTATTTTTTGCCCAAAATTTAATTCTCCCTTTTGAGAACATATAATAAATTTCATAAATCGTAAGCTCATAAATGTATGTACATATGTATGTATATACTGACTGAGTACCGGGTATAAGGTAGAGCCGCTGCCTTTGCCGCGGCTCACAACGTTCCCCCTCGTTTTTTAATTATTGTTATGTTATTATTGAAGATAATTATAATAAATGTTGGTACAATATTATACGTAGAAGTCTATTTATACCCGGTACTCGAAGAGTAAAGGGGTATATTAGATTTGTGGTGATAGTGGATGTGTGTAACGCCTAGAAGGAAGCGTTTCCGACCCCATAAAGAATCAGCATCAATTTTCTTAGTACCCAGGGCTTACAATAATGCAACGCGGGTGTCGGTTTGCAAAGCAGGGATTTATTCCAGACGGAATGGAATTATTCATAATTCCGTAAATTGTTCCTTTTCAAATTGCCAATTATGGATTTTCTTTTCCTGCCCCCTCTCCTCATCTCCTCATCTCCCATTTCCCAGTCCCAATCCCAGTCCTCGAGTCGTACCCCGTTGTTTCTGGACTGCGATTAAGCGGCTCGGCTATCTAACAGTTGCGTTTTTCTACAATTAATTTCGCTCAATCAACATTTATCGGGGGCCGGGGGCCTGGGGAAACGGGCGACAAGTGAGGAAAATTATGAAATTTTATGCACAAATTATGACAATTTAACTTGCTTCATTTCCAATTACGAAAAATGTCGATTAGTAAGTGTCGGTGCTGGGGGATAGATCGGGGGCAATATGACAGTCTCTAGAAGTCTGTTGTTTTTGTTCCCTTCTTATTTCTCGAGTCTCGAGTAATTGCAATTAAGCGGCAACGCCAGAAGAGCGCCAGCTCAAGTTCTCTCTGGGGTAGGTATGCCCGACTTTTGTTTATTTAATATACAGATATGTACATATACTCGTATATATATATGTGTATATGTATATTTGCATGCATACAAAGATACATAGAAATATATGCATGTAACACTCGAAAGCCGCAGTCAATTATAAGTATCAGCGGACTGCTGCTTGAGCTCGTTAAGCATTGGAACAACTTTTTTTTTCCTTTCCTTTGAATTTTTCATCATTTTCAGACTTGAGCACTGCTCCCCAGGGCCCACCTCTCCTCCATCTTCTCCTTTGGTTGGATCTTTTCGGGTTCGGGTTCACTCTTGACTACAGGTCACGCGATAGGTCAATCATTTGAATTGTTTTTAAGTGTTGTTGTAAGATGGAACTACCAAGAGAACTGAGCAACTGAGCGACTGAGTAACTGTGCACTGCTGGAGTGCTGGAGTGGTGTAATGCTGCAATAAGACAGAAGTAGAAACATAGGGCAGCTATAGAAATGAAAATACTAGAACAAGAGTTTGTTGAACTGGTCTCGGAGCTGGTGTCGGCTTGACCAGGAGGCGCAACTGATTTGATCAGTTTCGGTACTTCGGCAAACAGGAGGCGGGAGATGGAGATTTTCAGCAATGGAATCTGCGTACTCCAATTATCTTATATTCAATAGTGTCAGTGCACACACATGCAAACATAGTATGTATGTATGCACATTGTACACCCCATTAAGACAACATTCGAACATTCAACTGCTTATCGGCCACCATCCAGCCATTCACGTATGTATTGTTTATTGTTTATTGTTTATTTTGTTTAAAGTTTAACAATGTACAGTTAAACTGTAAGGGTAAAATGACATATCAACTAATTAAACTAAAGGGCCAATGCTAATACTCAGACCCGGTGGGGCTGATTATCGGCTCAGTAGTCGATAAGATCCCACCAACAGCCAAATTTAGGTAAGAGAAGAGCCGGTAGCCGAACAATTCCCAATTAAAGCAATTTAAATTAAATTAAGTTATTGATTAAGATAATTTTGACCATATTAGAACTAGTATCAAAGGAAAACAGATGGAAAAATTGGTTATAGTTACGGCAAAGGCTACGGAAAGATTCATAATCCGAGTAGTTAGAAAGACAGAGTTGGAGATGAAGAGGGAAGTAATGCCTAGTCGGGCGGAAAGGAACAGCAATACTAATAAGGTTGATGAGGGCAGTTGATTCGACCTCACCAGAGAGAAGCTTATGGAGGAAGAGAACACCTTGGCAGGTTCTACGGGATTTAAGAGAGTGGAGATTAATTAGGCGCAACCTACTTTCATAAGAAGGGAGATGGATCGAAGGGTCCCAATGGAGTCCCCGGAGGGCAAAGATGAGGAACTGTTTTTGTACTGATTCGAGCATATCCTGAAATTTTTGGTAATGAGGAGACCAGACACAAGAACCATATTCCAAGATAGGCCGGACCAGAGAAACATACAGAAGTTTTGTAGTATACGGGTCGGTAAATTCCTTAGACCATCTTTTGACAAATCCAAGGACTCCTTTGGCTTTGTTAGAGATAGTAGAGATATGAGAGTTGAAACATAGGTTAGGTACAAAGGTAATGCCCAAGTCGTTAACTTTGAAAAGGCGTTGAAGGATAGAGTTATTGATAGAGTAGTCGAAAAGGTATGGCTTATTGCGGTGAAAAGTCATTATATAGCATTTAGAAATGTTAAGAGGTAGAATGTTGATTAGGCACCAGTTGTTAAGGGCATCAAGATCAGATTGCAAAGATAGTGGGGACAAGGGGTCACTGTAGGAAAAACATAGCTTAACGTCATCAGCATACATTAGGACACGGGAATGAGATAACATTTGTGGAAGATCGTTAATAAATAGGTTAAATAGCAAGGGACCCAGATGGCTACCTTGAGGAACCCCCGATGAGACAATAACAGGTTTAGAGAGAGAGGAGTTAAAGCAGACACGTTGTGAGCGGTTACAAAGGTAGGAATTAGTCCAATATAGAAGCTTAGTCGGGAACCCTAGAAGAGACAGTTTATGAATAAGTAGATTATGATTGACAGAGTCGAAGGCTTTACTAAAGTCAGTATATTCACGTGTATCCTGCCGAACCTGTTTTTGATCCTGCCTATCGGGCCTCGCCACGTGCATGTACGGCGGCCCAGGGCCCAGGACCGGACAACATGTTTCGAATGACACATTAAGTCATCGCCTGACCTGGCCACCACTGTACAGCCGCTGCTTAGCCGTTGGCCCACCCCAACCCTTGACCAGCAGCAGCACTCCTGCTTGGGCAAGTCAATAAATTTAGGGCTAAATGGCAGGTTGGCAGTCAAGCAGGCAGGGATACGACGGCATCGGTGTCGGCGTCTGCCCTTCCTCGGCCGACACTATCGGAGGCAGTCAAGCGGTCACCTGAAACAGTTACTCCAGACAACAGCTGCTTCGCGCCCTCGTCCCTTGTTCCGCGTTCTCGTTCCTCGTCCCAGATCAAATCTTATCTCTCCACTCCCGCTCTTTCTGTTCGAGCCTTGTTTTTCTGCTCGTCGAACGTTTACATTTTTCATTTCTCTCGATACCTATGAAAATATTTCTTTTGTGCTGCACTCGTACCCTATCTTACCTAGAGGGTCTCATCATTCCTGTCGTGAGCGGCCTTGTGGCCTTTCCTTAATTGAAAGATGACTCTCTGGAATTGTGCAGATGTACAATTACAAGTCGGGAGCGGCAGAATCGGATACACTATCACAGTGCTGACAGGTTCTGTCAGCCGTAGGACTTTACCTGATGACGAAGAGATAGAGAGCAATCACGACTCGGGAAATCAGCCGCGGGAAACTGTTTTCGCCATTCCCATCATTCCGCATGATTCTGCGGCACAGAATTTCGCCTTTTTTGAGGGAGTGTTTTGAGACAAATCTGATTCAGTGGTTCAGATATCACAGGAGTCTGTCTGTGCACAGGTTGTATCTCTATATCTCAATCTCTGATTTCTAATAACTAGTCGACATACATACAATTAGGCGATTCGGTTATTGATGCTGATACATCATACATATGCATGTACACATGTATATGCATATGTATATGCTTTATGGGGCTGGAAACGACTCGGATATAATTATAAATATATCTTATGGAAATTGTGTGTACATCATCACAAACGCAGAGGGAGCGCGGAGCAGACAGAGGGAAAGAGAGTAGTTTGCATATGAGAAGGAGGCGTCTCTAAGGGGTCTGAGGGGACTGGAGTTGTTTCCCCGCTGTATTTTTGGGGTTGGAAACCAACAAAATGCCATAGCATACTTTTTTGCGATTTTCCCTGCTCCGTGGCCACGCCCACGTGACGGCTTCTGGCCTAACCCAGTTATGTTCATGTATGCAGAAACCACGCATCCTGTGTGTGCGAGTATTTATGAAGCACATACATATGTACATACATACATAAATGTACATATAACAGAAGAAAAAAAAGCCAAAAACGCATTTAGCCAGGAGGGAAGCAGACAAAAGTTAAACAAAAGGAGCAGAGAGACTGGAGGAGAACCTAGGAGGCGTTGTGGCTAGTAGTGGCTTACACGATTTCATTATGTCCTTTCCCTGAGCAACAGGTTGAGCCAAAATCCTGATCTCACATAGAAACTGGTGGCAGTCTATACTTCTATTCGTCCGTTGATCTACAGATCTCTCAGGCGCCCAACTTTATTTAGTTTTAAAAAACCATTTCGCAAAACTATTTCTGAGGTCTGTCGCCAGTCAAATGTCAAAACATAAAATGGCTTCTGCCACGCCCCGTTGCGCCCCCGTCCGCGTGTGCAGTGGAAACTAAACTGCCAACGGCCGTGGGCTGTTGAAAGAAAGGGCCCTGGAGCATTTAGAGGCATGTACAAGGGTTGGCCCCTTAGCTAATACTACCAACCCCGAGATTTACGGACTGACTCTTCGGTAAAGTGGAGGGAGGCTCGAGGAACAGCAAAAAGCTTTTTTCGGCTAGTGTTACCAAGACTTAAAAACGTTAAAAACAAGAATAGACGGGAATAAGAAATCGTCAGCGTCGTCCTCAGTCGGCCTCGTGTTGACATTTTCGTGCATATTCAACCGTGCACTGACACCGAAAAAAAAAGCTCTACAAAAAAAAAACGAGGGGGAAAGTTGTGAGCCGCGGCAAAGGCCGCGGCTCTACCTTATACCCGGTACTCAGTCAGTATATACATACATACATACATATATGAGCTTGCGATTTATGCAATTTATTATATGTTCGCAAAAGGGACAAAATAAATTTTGGCCAAAAAATAATATTTCAAAAAATGAAGTCAAATCATTTTTGGAATATTATACATGTTTCTAATTTTGTTTGCATATGCTTTTTACATCTGCTTCTACATTTCTACATGTATAACTACATATTTGAGACGTACAAGTGTTTGCGACAGAGAGAGAGGGAATGAGTCAGCGCTTGGCAGGCGTTGCGTAGCCACTGAAATTTAATTTGTTTCTTCTGTCTATAATATTGATCCGACCTAATCCATATTCGGCAATCTGGTAGATATGGTAATTTTCCATGATTCTGCGTTTTTGGTTTTCATTTATCTTAAAAATTGTGGATTCCACAGAATGTGGGGGCGGAAAGGGGCGTGGCAAAATTTTGAAATACACTTTGAGTAGTGTGATAGCACAGGAGACGGAATACAATAGTTGGTTACTCTAGCTTTAATAGTCTATGAAATATAGGCGCAAATGAAGACGGACGGACAGACCGACGGACGGACGGACAGACAGACATGGCTATATCGACTCGGCTATTGATGCTGATCAAGAATATATATACTTTATGGGGTCGGAAACGCTTCCTTCTGGACGTTACACACAACCGTTATCCCGACAAATCTAATATACCCCTATACTCTTCGAGTACCGGGTATAAAAAGGTAACGGACATCAGGATGAAGGGACGGGTCGTACCATGGTGTCGGTGTCCCGGAAGCGTCGTCTCCAAGGTAGAAACAACAAATAAAGATACACATACACACAATCACAACAAACGAAAGGTGAAAATAGGACACGGAATGGCGCAACCCAACCAAAAAACAGAAAGCACTCCTCATTAATGGCCGCAAAGCATGCAAACATAGTTTATTTTTATAGTTCGAAAGAACCCCACAATGGTGGGGTGACGGAGACCAGGTGACAGAGACCCGGGGCTTGGGCATGGCAACAGTTGATGGATTAGTTTCCATAGAGAAAGCCAAGGGAGTACATTCATACATACATGCATACGTACATACTTATGTGTGTAGTCGAGAGACCATCGAGGTGAAATGTCCACAAATTATATAATGTAGATAACAGATAAATAGATAACAGCTGCTAGCAGGGTCGCCAAACTTCATGCTCTTTTACAAAGAAGACAGTAGTTGCGATCCCTTAATATTAGATGAAAACACTTCCAAAAAATAAAACAATCTTAATGGTATTGCAGTAATCACGATCTTAGAGCCAATGCAAATTAACAGTCCGCCTCTTGGACAATAAAGATATTTCGTGTTTCTGCATGATTCGTACATCAATGCCCCAAAGGAAAGATGCGAAAATTAGGTGAACTTTGATGCCGAAACCAGATGCTGCTGTTCTTACTATCAAAGGGTTTACACCTAAATATAGACCTTCAAATAAAACTAAAGAAACATACATATACATATGTACATACATACATATGTACATATGTAGATATGTACATATTATAATACTAGCTGCGAAAAACTTCTTTATATTGTAAAGCTCTTTTTTTTTTTTTTTTAATGCTGTTTTGTGTTTTTTTTAGTTGGTGCCTTAATTTCTGATTAAATCCATGCATACACATACATATAAACATGTGCATGTGTGTGTGTATATATATGTAAATATATATATAGAAAAGCTGTTCCCATTGAATCGCCATAAGGCAGCAAAGGATTAGGCGGGAGCAACAGACGCTTTTAGCTTAAACAAACAGGAGAGCAGAAAAGCTGCCACGTGCCATGCCACGAAGCTCACGAGGCAGGGACACAACGCAATCCCCCACAGTGGGTGTGGACATGTCCTATGGAGGATAGGCTAGGCATTGCGGGCGATGACTCATCCAGCCAGGCATAACTGCACTGACTGGCTGAATCAAATGAGAGTACAAGGAAGGAGATGGAGATGGGACTGAAACTGAAACTGGAGTGGCAGAAGTAGAAGCCAGAAAACGGCGAGCATAAAAACTCTGTACTTAACATTTGACACAAAGGCCGGGACCCAAACAGACGTCTGCTGGAGGAGGCGTGCAAGAGAGGGGGAGGGGAGTCAGTCAGGATTTTCTAAAGGGTTGCAGCATCGGCATTCCCATGCATGGGAGGCCTGTGCCACAAATGAATCGAATGAATGAATGGTGGGCTGCAGCCTTTCATTTTTTTTTAATGTTGCAGCGGGAGCCACAGGAGCCCAAAGGATGTGGGGGGATGGTGTGAGATGTCTAACGACATGCAAATATTGTCTGTGTGTGCTGTTAATGTTCAAAAAGTCGTTTTCGGCTATGTTTCTCGCTCGTCGGAAGGATGGCTGTGCACCGAATGGAGGCAGTGACTGAGAGAGAGAGAGAGAGAGAGAGAGAGAGAGAGAGAGAGAGAGAGGGAAAGCACCAGTCTAGAGATTTGGGACAGGAAGTGGATACACAAGTTGGCAAGGAGTATACACACAGAAATACATATCGTAGATCCAAGAAGCGCTAACATGGATAAGCTATAGTCTCGATCCCAATTCTAGACTACTAGACTAAATACTATCTATTCTCCGTCAGCACTCCATTTCATGTTTTCTTTCAATTATCTTCTTTTTATTTCAAGCTATATTTGAAGTTTGATTTATTTTTCTCCAAGATTTGAAAGTACCTCTCGCAGTCGTTGCGACGCTTCCCCATTCTCTGCCAGCCACTGCCAGAGGTAGCTGAGCTGAGCACTGAGCGAAAGTTCCAGCACAGTTCAATTAGATGGCGCCCACATATCTACTATGTACGTGGTAAACATAACTCATTGTTAAGCCAAAATGCTATTTTACATCGAATCGTTCACGTATCGTTCACGTATCGTTCACGTATCGTTCACGTATCGTTCACGTATCGTTCACGTATCGTTCAAGATTATGGCGTTCTTCAAACTACATACGAGTATATGTATCTTCCCTCATTTCCAACCTCAACGCACCCCAGAGAGTACGTATCCCTCTCGCATCCAAATCGATGGCAATTTTCGCGTAAGCTCTAGAAAGAATGGATACTTTTCTGTTTCTGTTTCTTACAGCACACTATGGGGCATTTGACCACTTTTTCTGGCCAAAACCCATTTTCCAAAAGTCGTTAAAATTAAAAATTTTTAACGGATATATATCGGAATACATTGGTCTTCAATGTTACCTAATCGGAATTTCAACAGAGCGAACCACTGTTAAGTTAACAGCTTTCAAAATCAGCTGTTTTCTGTCGAGCAACATTTTTTTTTGCACAGAGTAATTTTTCTCAAAGTTTGAAGTTTAAAAAAGTGATTAATTGACCAATTTTAGTGCGGTTTTTACAATGGATACAAATCTAAGAAGTTTTTAATATACTCTTTTGTTTTTGAACTGTAAAAATTCTCCTTATATTTCGTGTAATTTTGAATAGTTTGACTGGTATTATTTTGTGACCAAAATTTGTCTTTAAAGAGGCCTACAAAAAGAGTGAAACCTATTCCAATCCTAAGATTTAATACATATTGTAGAGAATTTAATTTTTTTCAAATGCATAAAATATTAATGTGCACTTTTTTGCACTTTCTCTGAAATTTAATATTTTAGGACGTAACCTAAAAATCAAAAATTCAGAGATTCTTTGTGGCTATGATAATGATCAGATCTGATCCAGATTCAAAGCTCTGATATATATAATGACTTTCTATGATTCTGCGTTTTTAATTTTCTCGTATCCTTAAAATTGGACATGCCACAGATTTTCGTTCTTTATAGGGGCGGAAGGGGGCGTGGCAAAATTTTGAAATACACTTGTATTGAAGTGATATCACAGAAGCTTGGATAGAAACTTTGGTTGCTCTAGCTCTTATAGTCTCTGAGATCTCGGCGCTTATTTGGACCGATAGGCAAAGCACACAGGGTGGTGTGTGAGAGAGAGAAAATGGTTCTCATCCTCTATTATTCTGCGTTTTTATTTTTCTCGTACTATCAAAATTGTGTATACCACAGATTTTTGTTCTTTGCGTGGGCGGATTAGGGCGGGGCGAAATTTTTAACTACACTTGTTACAGTGTGATGTAACAGGAGCTTAGATACAAAATTTGGTCCATCTACCTTTGATAATCTCTGAGATCTAGGCGCTCATAAAGACGGTACTCGCGAGTACCGGGTATAGAAAGGAGCTACCACGCCCATTTCTTTAAATTATCTTCCTCTTACTATTATTAACTCATATCAAAAAACCAAACTTAAAAATATTGCTTCGTTTGGAAGTTATTAATTAATGCCACAAAAAGTGGTCAAATTCCCCATAGTGCAGCAGCCGGACAGCAAAAAATAAATAAATAGATAGATAGATAAATAGATATATAGATAGATAGACAGACAGACAGCTGCAACACGGGAATTATTGTGCTAGAAAGAGAGAGGAATGGCGTTGTGTGCGGATACAGACAGACACCTGTGGGCAAAATGTACACCTGTACCTGTACCGGAAATGCCTTGGCACAGGCGCATTCCATAATCGTAGTTGTGGAAGGAGGAGGGCGGGTGCTCTTCCGAAATATATTTCAAAACGTGGTACATAATTAGAGTCACGAAATATGTACAAAGAACTGTTGGAGAGGGGAAAAATAATAAAAACCGGTCTTGCCTCGTTTAATTGTCATGTGCGTAATGTGCCCCACCAACCCATAAAAGGGTTAAAGAGCGCACTGCGGCACATACACAAACAGACTCTCGTAGGTAACCGTTAGACGTCGCCAGCGACAATGACATCAAGCGGCAAAAGAACACAGAGAACACACGAGAGAAAGAGAAAGAGAGAGGCGGGCGACGTGGGACTGAAAGTACCGCGCGATCACGAATGCAGTACACAACGTGAGAAACTTTATGAACTTTACCTTTCAGTTCCGTTCAGTTCAGTTCAGTTCAGTCAGATCCTTCAGTTGAACTCTTTTTCGGGAAATACAATATCCACATGCATATCTAGGATCTGGTACGAGTATACATATATTTACATACATATTTATGTATTTACTTGTATTATTTATTTATTTAACTCTGATTGCGGAGTGATTACCTTTTAGTCATTGACCTTAAGCTAGGTACAGCTATTGTTTACATTGTGTCTTAAGCCACGCGTACACTGTAGCTGAAAACAGAGCTGAAAGCTCTCAGCTTAGGTTGTGTGAATCATAATTTCACATGGAATGATATACATATCATTTATCTGATTTACCCAATCGAAATATAATGTAATAAGCTTTGATCTGAATACCTATTAAATTAAGAAAAAATGCATTTTTTCGTGGTTTTCTTTGTCGAAACAATTTTCTTTGATAAATTGGAAAATCAACGCACAAAAATGTTATGAAAATAGTCCAAGCCAATTCGCAGAGTTTTGCCATTTTGTACCCCACCCATCAAAAACCACTTCTGTTTTTTGTAACATAACGCAAACGTTAAATTGTTGTAATTTTTTTGTGACTATAGGACAACCCAATTACTATTCAACTAGACAAATTTATTTTTTCTTCAAAATGTGACTTTTCCATAATTATTTGTTAACCTTTTGTCGTAGAAAAGTAATGTGACGCCAGAATGGAAATGCCCGTATGTACCTACATAAATATACATATGTACATACATATGTATGTACATTATGTTTTCTTTAGCTTCCGCCCTATAACGCACATCAAAACCGAAAGATAATACGATGGAAGTCCTATTATTCATTTTCATTCATGCTTTACTTTTTGCTGTCGGACTTCATCGATTTTCTCCAATTTAACCGAATTAAATATGCCAGTCGACAGTCAAAAGACTAGTAGCGAATCATATGCGCAATAACAGAAATGAGCAGGCCAGAGAGAGAGAGAGAGAGAGAGACGGAAGCCCAACTAATGTCAAAATGGCAAAGCTGAGACAACAATGTCGTCAGAATCCCCCCCCCCCCCCCCCCCCTCTCTCTCTCTCTCTCTCTCTCTCTCTCTCGCCCCGAAGGCGAGACACTGACAGAATCGTTAACGAAACATGAAGATGAAAAAAGCACGTCGAATGGTAGGATTCAAGGACAGTAACACCTTCGCATCGGAATAATGCGGTGTACAAAATCAATATTGTCGATTCCATTCCAGTTCGACACGTATCCAAAGATCGTCTGGGCTGCCCGAGCCGTCTCTTCACGATTAACCACAGGTTCTCCAACGGATTAAGGTCGGGACTTTTAGCTGGCCACACCATCAACTTACAATTTTAGTTTTCCAGCCCTTCTTTAACAATTTTCGCAGTGTGCTTAGGGTCCCCATCTCGTTGAAAAGTGATTTCTCCTCCAGGGTACGCACACTTGTCCAGAAAATTTGGAAGATTGGTTTTCAAAATATTTAAATGTTCTTCTTTTCGCATTATTCCGTCAACGGTCCAACGGGCCACCATGTAAAGCACCCCCAAGCCATAACATTTCCTCCTCCATGCTTTACGGTCTGCTTCTCATAATGTCTTTGCTTCTTATCCGACTGGAAACGGTTAAAATTAGATTCGTCCGACCAGACAACATGGTTCCAGTATTCTACAGTCCAGTTTTTGTGTGCCCTTGCGAATTTCCAACGATCCTTAACATTTTTCTCGGATAGAGGTGGTTTATTTTTTTCACTGATGCGAAATATCCAATTCCACCAAGTGCTCATCTAGCTGTCCATCGACTCACGTTTTTATTTATTTCAGTAGAAGCCTCTTTTGGTGTTAAGAGCTTATCTTTCCTCATTATGGACATCATAAGTCGAGCGTCAGAGTCTGTTAGGAGGCGACGGCGACCATTCAACACGCTTTCAGAACACATGTATGTATGTATGTACATACATTTATTATTTTTGTTGCACTTTGACCACCATTGACTGACTAACTTGGAGCTACTCAGCAATAGTTCGTGTCGAACAGCAACTTTTAGTCAGGCAAAAAATACTCTCTTCGGTATCTGGCGATACCGTCTTAATGAGCGCCTAGATCTCAGAGACTATTAAAGCTAGAGCAACCAAACTTTCTATCCAAGCTCCTGTGATATCACTTCAATACAAATGCATTTCGAAATTTTGCCACGCCTCTTTTTGCCCCCACAAAGAACAAAAATCTGTGGCATGCTCAATTTTAAAGATGCGAGAGAATTAAAAACGCAGAATAATATATGTATATTTCATATATTATATATGTATATCAGAGCTTCGAATCTGGATCAGATCGAATCATTATCATAGCCACAAGGCAAGCAAATCTGAATTTCGGATTTTTAGGTTAAGTCCTAAAATATCCAGATATTCCCAATAGTGCAGTGCGGAGTGCGTATGGAGACATACAGGCATTGCCTGCTTTCAGGCACATGAATCATGGATTGGTTGGTTGGTTGGGGGCTTTGCATAATTTTTCAAAGTTTAAAACAAAACAAATTTAATATTTCTACTATTGTCTCAAAAGTTGCAAGTCTCCCACACATATGTACATACATACATACTCCCACACGCATAGCGATAGGAAGAGACAGGGTAAAAGAAAAACTAGTTTCTTAAAAGTTCAATCGCAACAAACAGACACTTCATACTACATCTGTACATAAGTTGTAGAAACACACAGTCAGACAGACAGTCAAACAAAAGCAAAGCCAATAAAAAACGAGAGCCACAAAAACGTGGTCTCATGCCCAGTCAAGGGCACCCGAAGCGGTAGACTGAGAAGAGCCAGCAACAACGAAAAAAGAGACGACTTGCGCTATTGGGGGTCAGAGAGAGATACATGTACATACATACATATATGTATGTATATATGTACATACTTATGTACAGCTGCGTTCATGGAAATAGCAGTGCTGCACGTCACCTCCACCTCCACGTCACCTCCACCTCCACGTCATCTCCACCGCCAAATGGTACTTTTTTAGAAAGCCTGGAATGTAAGCATTGTAATCCTGAAGAAATTTCGTTACATTTGCATTCCATCTTCTTGTTTTTCATTACTTTAGACAATTACCCATGAAATCTGCTGTTCACTGAAATAGCAGTGCGGGGATAAAAATATTTTTTTTAAATTAAAAACCAAACAAATAAATTTAGAAATTTAGAACCATAGCTCACCATCAGTGAGCTTTATTTATTTATTGAATATTTTGATAACAGAAATTTTCGGACACAGCCGTAATTTTTCAGTAGGACAATGATCCAAAACACTTACGAAAGCTCACTAGAAATCGTCGTTTTTCACAAATCAACTCGATTTCAGTCTACTTTTTATAGTTATTTGGCTTAAAACAATAGTGAGAGTCTAAAACAGCTTAGTTTTCAATCCCTTTAAGCATCCTGTCCTTGGTTTTTGGTCAAATTAGTAGGTCTCCTCTTCAGAACCAAGCAATGATTTCTTTTATGCTCCAAAAAAAAGTACCGCTATGTCCGAAAATTTGTTTTATCAATATATTCAATAAGTAAATTAAGCCTACTGATGGTGACTTTCTTAAATTTATTTGTTTGGTTTTTAACTTTTTTAAAAATTATTCATCTCCGCAATGCTACTGAAGTGAGCAGCAGATTTCATGGGTAATTGTGTGAAGTTATGAAAAACAAGAAAATGGAATGAAAATGTAACGAAATTTCTTTAAGGTTATAATTCTTACATTCCAAGCTTTCTAAAAAAGTTCCATTTGTTCAATTTGGAAGACTAGAAATATCTCGAAATCGAGATTGAAGGAGGTGACGTGCAGCACTGCTATTTCCATGAACGCAGCTGTATATGAAAACGAGATGTTGCTCTTACTACTGAGCTTTGAACCAGTTCAATTGAACATCCAATCTATGATTTCTAATTTCTTCGATTTAAGGCACTTGAGACAAGGAACCGTTGAACTGGTTCCATTTGAAAGAGGGAAAGTAATACATACACGATGATCCATTACCAAAGAGGCCTTGGAGTAGCAGATGTTCTGGATAAATAACACTAGTCGACACGACTTTTCCGCTGTCGCCAAAAATGACTTTTTCTGATACATTTGGATGTTTAAAATTTTTTAAAGAATGTTTTTTTTTTTAATGGAGTAGTTTTTTTTTAAAGATTTTTTAAAAAATTTTGGGTTTTTTGTCATAGGTAGTGCTTCTATTTTTTACATAACTTAAGTTTCCTACAACTGGTTGTATTGAACTTTGCAGTTAAAAAAAGCTGACAAATGCAGCTATAAATCCGAATCAGACACTTTGTAGCTGCAACTTAACGTCTGGAAGATATTAAGCTTCCAAATTGAAATTTCATAATTTTTTTCGGAATTTTTCCCCGAAATTTTGACTTTGAAAGCTCAGGAAAAGTCGAAAAAAAAATATTTGAATGCCTTGATTTTTGGTTTTAGATAGACACATAATTAGGCGTCGTTTAAGGTATCGCTTATAAAAATATAAAAATAAACGGCTTAGTTATAACCGTTTGACCAAAACTACATATGCCGTTTGGCACTATTCCAAATGCCATTTTACCGTTAAAAACTGTTACAAACGCAGTATTTTTGGTATTTTTGTAGGAAAAAAAACGGTTATTCGTCGGCTAACGGAATTTATCGGCGAAATTCGGCATATGAAAGTTTGGTCAAACGGTTATAACTCAGCCTTTTATTTTTATATTTTTATAAGCGATACCTTAAAATACCGAAAAAAATTATGAAATTTCAATTTGGAAGCTTAATATCTTCCAGACGTTAAGTTGCAGCTACAAAGTGTCTGATTCGGATTTATAGCTGCATTTGTCAGCTTTTTTTAACTGCAAAGTTAAAAATATGACAAAAAATACCAAATTTTTTAAAAATTCCTAAAAAATAAACTACACCTGAAAAAAAACTACACCTGAACTTTTATAATTTTTTTCGGTATTTTTTCCCCGAAATTTTGACTTTGAAAGCTCAGGAAAAGTCGAAAAAATAATATTTGAATGCTTTTATTTTTGGTTTTATATAGACACATTAATTAGGCGTCGTTTAAGGTATCGCTTATAAAAATAAACGGCTAAGTTATAACCGTTTGACCAAAATCGAACAGTACCCCAAAATCGCCCTTAGCACCAGCTATAAGGCTAATCTGCAAAGTTCAATACAACCAGTTGTAGGAAACTTAAGTTATGTAAAAAATAGAAGCACTACCTATGACAAAAAACCCAAAATTTTTAAAAAATTCTTTTAAAAAAAACTACTCCATGAAAAAAAAACCATAATTCTTTAAAAAAATTTAAATCTTCAAATCTATCAGAAAAAGTCATTTTTGGCCACAGCGGAAAAAAAAGTTGAATTTTGTCGAGTAGTGTAATTAAAGCTCTATTGCCTGTTCAACTTCTTCGAACTGGAGAAGTTCCAAGTCTTTGCTTCCAATATAATTCCCGACTATCCATACTTTTCGGATGAAAATATACATACATACATATGTACATATACATATGTATACATATATGTATTAATTTATGGTTCCAACCAACCACTCACACTTCAGCAGAGATATAGAGAGAGAGAGAGAGAGAAGAAACGTGGAAAAAGCTGAAAATCGTCATTATTCTCATGATTGTGTTGTTGCTTTGGGTTGAAAGTTAAAAATAACTCTGCACGCATTGCGTTGTGCATTTGCAGCGGAGGCAGAGTCAGAGGCAGTGGCAGCGATTCAGCAGAAGTGGGGAAAAGCAGCCAATGACAACAATAAAAGTATGTCACGCTAAACCACAGAGGCGTAAACCGTATACATACATATATACATAGGAGGAGAGAGAGAGGCGACGTGCATGAAAAGCTTTTGAGCGAAGAACAGAGCGGGAGAGACAGAAAGAGAGAGAGAGAGAGAGAGAGAGAGAGAGAGATAGAGAGAACTAAGCGCGACTTTGACGGAGCACCGCTGATGTAAGCCACACTCTTACAACACATTACCTTCTGTACCCTCTGCTCACTCTGCTTTGCTCTCTTTGGCGGAAGATATTTTGTTTTTTGTTGCATTTTTTGTCTGTGTGTAATGCCCAAAATTACAATTATTGCTAAATAGAGAGAACCTGTACGCAGTGTGTGTGTGCAGATTTCAATCGAAATCGTTTGATTATAACATGTACGATATGTATGTACATGTGAATGTAGTTGTGTTCTGCCTTATTTTCGGTGAAATATCAAAACTCAAGATGGTATTACGTAATGATCGAGGCTTGGCTTTTTGTAGGTGTAGATCGGTTTTTTGTTTCGTTAATATTCTCGGCGTGCTTGACCATCCAGTCAAACTGGTTTCATAATGGTAGCTCTACCCGTTCCCCTCCTACTCATGACATGATCCTCTCTATACCTCTATCTACCGCTACCTGTGTGTCGTCCCAGCGCACATGTACCCGTTCTCCCGTTCCCGAACAAGTGTACTCTTGTCCAACTAAATTAACCACTTGCTGCCATCCAACCGGAGAGAGCGGAGCGTACGCGGGAAAAGCGCACACATTTTCCCTCTATTAACCCATATCAGACCCATGTACATACATATGTAGATGTATATGTATGTACATATGCACGTATGGAAGTGTAAAAATAAACAACAGCATTTTCTCATTTTTCTTCATTATCATGTTCTGCTGCTGATGCTGCTGCTGCCACTGCGTCTCCCTCTTCTTCCTTTTACACTTTTTTCACATTGCCAACTTCTGTGTCGTGTCGGTCTGTATGGTCTGGCATTTGGCCATCTGTTGCTGGGCGGCGGCGGCTGCTACTGCTGCTGCCAATGTGACACCCGCTATTGCAGCAGAGCTTCGGCTAAGGCGCTTCTTCTGACACTTCTCTCTGCCCTGTTCGACACATCCTTAACAGTGAGTTGGAGAGAGAATCTAATCTACTTTGAGGATTAGAATAAATATGTCAAGACTACTCCATTCTTCGCTAGCTCCATTTGATTTATTGAACCCATTGCTCATTAAACATTTGTCTACCCTTGAAGCGCATGAAAACGAAAAGAAACGAAAAGGAAGCTTCGCCGACCCTATAAAGTCAAAATGTACATACACATGTACGTACATACATATGTACATACATATGTATGCATTTACATACTTATTCCGACTTTGGTAGAACTTGAAGCGAATGTCATAAAAGCAGCTCCGACGGAAAACCATTCCATATTTTCACATTTTTCTTCGACAAACATTTCCGAGACGCTTTATACATATATAAATATTTTGGATGGCTCGTCACGCCGCTTTTATTTTGCCCTGACACCACATTTTCTCGCCACATCCCCATCCACATTCAGTCATTTTTATTTTATTTTAACAATGAGGTCATCACTCGATGTCCAGAATATGGATAATATTTACATATGTATATACATACATATGTACGAATAACTTTGAATTCCGTATTTCAAATGGTGATGTAGATGGAGATGGAGATGACTCAATGCAATGAATGGACCCAAGTACACGGCCAAAACTCAAAGTCAGAGTAAAACATCAGAAAGAAACGAAACGAAGCTAATCGTAACGCGACTGCGTCGAAACGTGTTTTATTTGTATTTAGGAAACGGGTTCAAATTGGCCGCATAAACATGGCTCTGGCATTACTCATGAAGCCAGATTAGTTTTCGGCATAGCTTCCTTTCCAGCACAAAAGTTTACTGAAAATATACATAAATTCATATAAATTTAAACATGTACATATGTATGTACTATATACATACATATATATGTACATATGTATATCGTCAGTTTAGTTAGTTTGGTCATAGAAATACATATGGCCACCTTAGGAAGTGTGCACACTTATAAAAGAAGAATGCAAATGCTAGACTACTAGAAATCCTGGTAATCCTCCATAGGGTTGGATATGATTTTTTCTGGCTGTTACGTACTCCACATACAAACATATGTATGTGTGTATATTTATTATACCCCTATATTCTTTATATGTACATATATTCTGCCTTATACTTAGCTTCATTCATACGATTATCTGCCTGCGATTATTAAGGTAGCAATATGTTGCGATATTATACATATGTATGTATGTTCATTCAAAAGATAATTTCATACGACGTTCTTCCATGTGGCTTCGCTCAACAAAATCTTATTCTTTTAGGACAGGCTGTATCAAATTCTGCTCCAAATGCTGCTGCCTCGGTTCTATAATAAATTCGAAATACTTTGTGACGACGAAAATATTTCGTAAGAAGCAAGGCCGAAAAGTAAACAAACAAAAAACCAAAATGTGTTTTATTCAGATCTGAAAGGGGGATAGAATACATATACATACATACATACATATGTACATAAACAAATGTATGTATGTATTTCGGTCAGAAGACTGCTTAAATTTGATTTACGTGAATCGGGTGTAGACGATAGAGGATGGTGGATAGTACTACATAAATGTACCAATAAATGCATACCGAAAATACACGAACTACATATTTCCATGGAATTTCCGATGACTGTTCATTTATTGGCCCATTTTTTGATATTTTTAGATGCTTAGTATGATCTTTTATGATATTTAAATCGTTTAGTATTTGTGTGTGTGTACTTGTAGAAGTACTTACTCTGGTTCGGGTTGTCCATCGGCCTCGCACTCGATAATAAATGGATTGTCGCTCTCCTTATTCTGCTGCGCCACCTTGAAAAGAAGCTCGCCCGGTGCCGGTTGCTTGATGATCCGTGGGGGGGAGTTGGCTAAGATGAGGGGAGAGCGGGAGGAAAGATTGATGAGCACTGGGATCTTGCCACTAATTGGTCGCATCAATTTTAAATTAGGTTCGATATTATTTTTAGCCCTTGAGAACTATGGAATACTTCATTTAGAATGCTAGCCAGACCTGGGAGGGGGGACAGGCAGGGCTGTCTCGAAGCGCGAGAATTGAGGCTACCGCATTGATCTACTCCCGGAGATGGCGGCAATTTTCGCTGTCAATTAGATGAATCTGAAGTGATCTACGATTCACTATCTAGATGTCTATCAGAATTACAGAGAATTACAATTTCCTTAGGGGAAAACGTAAAGCTTAAGGAATTCCAAAACTATATTTTTGTGCTATAAGGGATACGATATGTACGATATATGTATGTACGATATATGTATTTACGATATATGTACGATATATGTACATATGTATGTACAACTTTTTACTGACTTTTGATTAGCACTGATTGTTATCGTGCCGAAAATATAGACGGATGATTATGATTTCAACTACGATGATCTCAGCAGAAGTTCCATTTTCAAGGGTCAAGTAGTCTCGACCAACTGGTTTCTTCCCCCCAAAAATAACATAGATATGTACATATGGATGTATGTACATATGTACATATGTAGATGGGGTGTAGATCCCCGTCCCCTCGCATCCGCGACGTTGCTGTTGACTTACTTCTTGCCGTTGCACTGCCCAATATGGCAGCTAGCAATATCGCGGCCAGCATCGTTGACTGCCGCCGCATTTTCGAGCTGCTCTCTCTCTCTCTCTCTAATCCTCTCTTCGCGTGTGTTGCGAGTGTGTAGTAGAGTGGCTGTGGTTTTAGTCGTACTTGCGGGTGTCTGTCTGAAATGTTACCTCTCCTTGTCCCTCCCTGCCTCTGCTTCTGCTTGTGCTCTTAGATCTTACACAATTTTCACACTAATGAAAATTGCATCCAAGTCGAGTTTTATCTTTTCTCTTTGCTGCACTGAAAATAAAATTATTATAATGTTGATAATGATGTCAAGAACTTAACACTTTTCAATGCGAAACGAGACGAGACGACGCGTACGAGCGAGAGAGTAAGGAGTGGGTGTGCTGTGAGACACAGGGCGGGCAGTAAAAGTTTAGCACGTCTGCGTGGCTGAAAAGAGAACAGAGAGAGAGAGACAGAGAGATGAGTAATGAGTCATGAGTAATGCAATTATCCAATATGATTCAAACGGGGAAAGTGTTCGCTTTATGCTCAACAGATGTGGTTCGGTCTGTCTGTGCTTAAACGTTCGTTTTGTCCACGAAATGAGTCGCAATCTTTTTTTCTGTAATAATTTGCTACCTATTTGCACCCTACCCTAGTTGCGTCCCGCACGCCACCGTGACCGCCTCACAATATTCAATACTGACGGATATATGGCGAGTCCTGTGACAGCACACTTTTTATCGGAAACCTTTTTATACCCGGTACTCGAAGAGTATAGGCGTACATTAGATTTGTTGTGATAGTGGATGTGTGTAACGCCCAGAAGAAAGTGTTTCCGACCCCATCAAGGATATATATTCTTGATCAGCATCAATAGCCGAGTCGATATAACCATGTCCGTCCGTCCATCTGTCCGTCCATCTGTCCGTCCGTCTGTCCGTCCGTCTGTCCGTCCGTCTGTCCGTCCGTCCGTCTGTCCGTCCGTCTGTCCGTCCGTCTGTCTGTCCGTCCGTCTGTCCGTCCGTCTGTCCGTCCGTCTGTCCGTCCGTCTGTCCGTCTGTCCGTCGGTCCGTCTTCATTCGCCCCGCCCCCTTCCGCCCACACAAAGGACGAAAGTCTGTGGCATACACAATTTTGAAGATACGATAAAACCAAAAACGCAGAAACATAGAGAATGACCATTTCTATCAGAGTGTTGAATTTGGATCAGATTGGATCATTAATATAGCCACAATGAGGAAACCCATTTCGAAAGTCATCGTTCCCTCTCGCTCTCTCTCACACGCAACCCCGTCTGCTTTGCGCGTTCGTCCAGATGAGCGCCTAGATCTCAGAGACTATAAGAGCTAGAGCAACCAAACTTTCTATCGAAGCTCATGTGATATCAATTCAGCACAAGTTTATTTCAAAATTTTGCCACGCCCCCTTCCCCCCACAAAGGACGAAAATCTGTGAAATCCACAACTTTTAAGGTACGAGAAAACCAAAAACGCGGAATCATTGGAAATAACCGTATCTACCAGATTGCCGAATCTGAATCGGGTCGGATCATTATTATGGCCAGAAGAAACAAATTAAATTTCAGTGGTCAGGTAACGCCTACCAAGCGCTCACTCATTCCCTCCCTCTGTCTCGCACACACTTCTACGAACCGTAAATATGTAAGGACGAATATGTAGATGTCAAATGTAGAGAAGACAGATGTAGATAACATAAGGGCATTTCTCTGATGTCGACCTGGACGTTCGTACGCATTTCAAGTTGTAAAAATGTAAAAAAATAAAACCGATTTTCAAAATTGTTTCACCTTTATGATTCACTACTTGAATATCCCTATAGCTGGTGCTAAGGGCCTACTGTTCGTAATCGAGATATTTGCAAAAAACCATGGTATTCGCACGGGACAAAAATAGAAGTGGTTTTCGCGGCGACCAATTCAAACTCAGATTTCAGCGAAAGTTGAGGCAATATATTGATGCGAATTTCAGCGGATGACTCTGCATTGATGACTCTTTAAAATGGTTATAATTTTAAACATGTATGATTTGTAGTTTTTTTTTTAATTGAATTTAAGCTTCTGTCGCACGGGACAAAAATTTCTTGGCTTTATAAATGTTACGAAAATTCCGTTAACCGATATTGAGAAAATTTTCTGGGATTTTTTTTTAGATAGTTCAATATGTAAGGGAGACTTTGAGGAAAAACTTTTAACAAGGATCATCTTTCTTATAGGCGAAAATAATAATGGAAAACATGACAAAAAAATACCAAAAAAAATATTAAGAAAAAGTGAACTTTTGCTAATTTTAATAGATTTTCAGATCAAAGTTAATGAAATTAAATGCCCATATGTATGTAAACCAAAATGGAAACAGATAACATTTAATATATACAAATTTGCTGAATGGTTCGACTTCATTTTTTTTTTTGTAATTTTTTTTGGCAAAAATGTAATAGTTCCTCTTTGCCAACATATTCTGACTGAGTACCGGGCGTAAAGTAGAGCCGGCTCGAACGTTTCCCCTCGTTTAACTCTATTAAACTGCCTAAAGTGTCGCGTAGCGGCTTTTTTAAGAAACAATTTTATTGGGTGAATGGAATCACTTAAAAGAATTGAATTTTGGGTAAAAAAGTTATCTCTAAAAATGCATAAAAACTTGTACATATGAAGCTCCAGCCGCTTGTATACATATGTAGCAGCTATGGCCGCGACTCTACATTTATAGCCGATACTCACTCAGTATGTCACCCCACCGCACCCTGCACGACGAAGAGTGTGTGAAAGCGAGGAAATGAGAGTAAGAGCGTGGAAGAGTCATTTTCATTCTCTATAATTCTGCTTTTGGTTTTCTCTTTCATGTCTCCAAAGATTTCGTCCTTTTTGGTGGCGGAAGGGGGCGACGAAAAATTTTAAAATGCACTTGCAACTGTGTGATATCACAGGAGTTTGGATACAAAATTTGGTTGCTCTAACTACACTAGTCGACACGACTTTTCCGCTGTCGCCAAAAATGACTTTTTCTGATAGATTTGGATGTTTAAATATTTTTAAAGAATGTTTTTTTTTTCAGGTGTAGTTTATTTTTTAAGAATTTTTAAAAAATTTGGTATTTTTTGTCATATTTTTAACTTTGCAGTTAAAAAAAGCTGACAAATGCAGCTATAAATCCGACTCAGACACTTTGTAGCTGCAACTTAACGTCTAGAAGATATTAAGCTTCCAAATTGAAATTTCATAATTTTTTTCGGTATTTTTTCCCCGAAATTTTGACTTTGAAAGCTCAGGAAAAGTCGAAAAAATAATATTTGAATGCTTTTATTTTTGGTTTTATATAGACACATTAATTAGGCGTCGTTATCACTTATCACTTATAAAAATAAACGGCTAAGTTATAACCGTTTGACCAAAATCGAACAGTACCCCAAAATCGCCCTTAGCACCAGCTATAGGGCTATTCTGCAAAGTTCAATACAACCAGTTGTAGGAAACTTAAGTTATGTGAAAAATAGAAGCACTACCTATGACAAAAAATACCAAATTTATTAAAAATTCTTAAAAAAAAAACATTCTTTAAAAATATTTAAACATCCAAATCTATCAGAAAAAGTCATTTTTGGCGACAGCGGAAAAAAGTTGAATTTTGTCGAGTAGTGCTATTATAGTCTCTGAGAACTAGGCGTCCAACAGACAGACAGACTTTGCTATATCGACTCGGCTTTTGATGCTGATCAGGAGTATATGTACACCTTTACTTTATGGGGTCGGAAACGTTTCCCTCTGGGTGCTACACACATCCGCTTTTACCAGAAATCTAATATACATACATATGTAGCCATATACATTTTGAGTATCGTGTGTAAAAATAGTTCTTTTTTTTCATTTCAGGGCGGCGTCACCCCTCAAGGGGTAAACGTTAGGTGGTAGGCGCTAAGCGAGGGAGCATGAAATCGTGGATGATTCATCCTTGACCAACTGAAACGATTAAGTCGGGGAACTAGAGCCTCGAGACTAGGACACCTGGTATTCAGATTCAATGGTTGGCTATGTCCGTCGGGTTGTCAGTAGAATTTTGCCGATATCGAATGGCATTTGCTAGAGGCCAATAACTTTTTGATAAGGGCACAGCTAGCTTTGCCTTTGACGAATTCGATATCGAAATGCGACCAGGATTTCGAATCACAAATCAGGCACCTGCTCAAAATCGATTATTGATCAATTATTTATTACATTTCGGAGATATTTGCCTTGGTATGTGCAGTACAGAGCAGTAGAGCGGGGATAACTACGGTGAAAGTGACCAAGAGAACGTTGCGAGACATTGGAAATTCGAAAATAAACCACAAAGAGAGACACCCAGAACCCCTTTTCCCCCACCGAAAAGATGAATCAAGTGCAAAAAATGCAATAACAATGAGTGACAGAGCGGTCGTCGTCATAGACCTGGTTTCCCATAGGCTGAACTGGTGGCCGTCAACGGAAAATGGAAAATAGAAATGGTGCCAGAGGCCAGGCCATTTAGCGGGAATACGAAACCGAATATCAAAACCAAATACCGAACACCGATGGGACGGATGAGAAGAGAGCAGACAAGAAGTGAGGAGGGGGGAGCAGGGGAAGGAAGACCAACCTGGAGAAGGGTTCTCCGTCTGTCTGAGCGTTAATTTAATTAGCGATTTCCCATTGAAATCGGGTGCAACCCGGTGTGTAGCATGTGGCGTGGCTTTGAGGCAACCGACAATGCTGTCCGGCGGAGCTTCAAACTGGCTAAAATGCTGAACTGCAACGGACGTTCCCAGTTGTCGTAGGTGTCGGTTGTCGGTTTTTTTTTTCTGTTGTTGCTTTCGGAGTTATCGGTGGTGTCGGAGTTGCAGTCGATGGTGCGATGAGCCACCAACAGTTCCATCACTATCACCATCACGATCACCTACACCAAGTGCAATCGGAATCTGTATTAAAAGGGAACTCTTCTTCCGATTTGCGCAACGAAAGGAATCAACAGAATCTGCATAATCAGCGCAACTCCAATCCGGAACGGAATACGAATACGCCACGCGGCCTCAGCGGTGGCTCAATGGACTTTCGTAATCTCTGCCAGCGTCTGGATGTGGATAGTCTGAGAGGTGAGTGATAATTTCCTTCAAAATTCCACAATTCCACAAAATGAGTTGAAAAATGAACAAGAATAAGTTCGAGCCATGATCGGTTCCTGTTTGTTTCAATGGAAGATAATGGAACTTTGTTATATGTATATTATGGGTCAACTGAATAGTTTTCTATTTCATTTTTTTCCCCAAATAGTTAATGTTTAAAGGCGTAAAGAAACGTCTCAAATCGGAGACCATTATTAAGCAATATATTATTATAGAACTAGTTCATCCCGTGGGAATTATGAGCAATATCAAAGACTAAAAAATTACCAAGACTCTGCGGACCTCAAAGTATGTCTTTTCCCGCCAGAGACTGTGTATTTTTGTCTGTTCTGGGATGTGGGAAATGCGGAATTGAGACGAAGCCGAGTAGGCAGCAGAGCAGAGATTAAGAGACGAACGATAACAGAGAATTTAAGTACAGTACAGTACAGGAAACGTGAAATGGAAATTTGTCATTTTCATTTCTATTCGTTCCACAAAAGTTTACGTTCATTAATTTGTTTTATACATTTTTATGCCCCCACAGCCAAGCTGCCTTCGCTGCCGCAACTGAAGCTCCCGAAATCGCTGCCAAAGCTCCGCGGACGCAAGATCTTCCGCAGTTCCAGGAGAAACAGCCACAGCAAAAGAAGCAAGGATGGGGCCGGCGCAGCAGCAGCCAAAGGAGTCGATGGTGGAGGAATGTGCACGCTACCGTTGCCACAACAGTCGCAGCAGTTTATCAACCGCACACCTCAGCGGATCTCCACCATCAGTTCGTTGATGTACGAGGAACAGCAACAAGAGGTAGACATGGGCATGGGAATGTGCCGAGGAACAGGTCAAGGACAAGGAAAAGGACAGCCAAGCACCTATCGAAGTGCGGGCAGTCTGGATGACGATTATTATGCACCGGACAGCGGTGTCGGGGAACGTGCATCGCGACCCATTAGCCCCGTGAAGATTCCCGCAACCACAGTGGAAGGTGGAGACCAGCCGCAGCTGACTCTGACGCAGCGGCTCCAGAGGGGCTTCAAGAGCCTCAGCGAGCTGCGGCTAAAGCACCTGTTCGCCAAGCAGACGACCCTGCGGCGGGATGACATCGAGGTGGACCGCTACGTGGAGCAGTACGAGGCGGAACTGCGGTCGGAGCAGCGGGCACAGTATCGCAGAGATCGGGAGATAGCCGACAACTACGACATTCGATTCAAGACGCTGGCCAGATCCAGACAGAACAGTCCCGACGAAGATGAGACTGGACAGACGGAGGAGTGTACGAAGTCCCAGAAGCCTCGCAGCGTGGCCGAACAGAGTGGAGACGAGAGCGGTATGGAGGGCACACCGCCGCTGCCCACGAGAAGCAGGAAGCCGGGCATTGCAGCCACGCGATTTGCCAAGGTCCGACAGCCGCCGCTGCAAATGGAAGAGCAGGAGGAGCAGCGGGTGCAGGAGCGGGAGCGGGAGGCTCCGTCTCATCGCAACAGCTGCAAACAGCTGTTCCAGAAGCTCCCCAATTTCCCCAACACCCTTCACAGTCTCCAGAAAGGTCGCTATAAAGAGGAGAAAGGTTTCAAGGAGGAGACATCGAGCACCCTCGAAACCCCCCCTCCGAAGTCGGTTATCCGAAAAAACATCAAGAGGCTGCACAAGTCCATCAAGCGGCCAGCGAAGCTCAAGCAGAAGCAGCAGCAGGAGCAGCAGCAGAAGGCAGCCGACGATTCGGACGAAGAACCACAGCAGGGGAGAGAGAGCGAGAGAGAGAGGAAGAAGGAGCCACCAGCCAAGTCCTCTGGCAATCTGAGAGCCCGCCTCAGTCGCTTTGCCTCCACGGAGCAGCTGCAGGAGCGCTGGCGCAAGAGCTTCAAGACTGGAGCAACCGACTCGCAGGAGAGCCCCAAAGGAGGAGTAGGTGCGGGGGCAGGAGCAGCGAGCGGAATGGCCATTGGTGTCCATCTGGATCGAACCCTCACGAAGCTCAACGAGAAAATGCACCAGCTCAAGTTTTTTCAGCGCCAGGGAGGAGCAGCCTCCTCCCCCTCTGAGGCAGTCGGGGTGCAGCCCAAGCCGAGCACTGTCGGGCATGAGCCCATCTTTATTGACGACGATGAGGAGCTGGCCGCCACCTACCATCGCAGTGATAGCGACGAGGACGAGGAGGAGCGTGGCAGCCAGGACAGCGGACACGATGTCTGTGCTGAAGAGGCATTTGGGCAGCGGGAGGATGACAGCGAGGATGAGGATAGGGATAGGGATGGCGATGGAGATGAAGAGGAGGAGACACAGATGGAGCACCCCCTACCAGGAACTACGTCCGCCCACGCTGCTCCACAAATGGCGACGCTGGCTGAGCTACAGGCGGAGGCGGCAAAGGGAGGATGCCCAGAGGGAGGACGCTCCTTCACGGCCTGGAGCAGCGAGTCGCTGGAGGAGATCCCTGACGAGGACTACCCTCGGGTGCTCATCCACCAGGAGCACACCGACGACTCCTGCGAGTCCACGCTGATCATCGCCGTGGCCACAAAGACCACGAAAATATCATCGCCGGCCGCTGTACCGATCCCGACCCCGACAGCGACCGGGAACCCGACCGGCCTCACCACCCAGTGGCTGCCAAACGAACAGATCATCTCCAGTTTCAAGGAGCAACAGGCGGGAGGGGCGCGAGAGGCTGAATCCTGGTCAGGTCCCCGCTCTCTGTATAAGCCAAAGAGCATTGACATCTTCGAGGCCTCGGAGGAGGCGTTCGCCGACTTCGATGAAGCGCTCCGCAACGCCCCGATCTTGAGGATCAGTGCCGGGAGCAGCTACGACACGAGCGGCGAGGAGGCGGACGACAGCAGCTCCAGGGTAACTAGAATACGGGTGCAGACCCCCCCACAGATCGGTAATAGCAGAGAGAGCCTGATGGCCCAGGAGCAGGAGGAGGAAGAGGGGGAGGAGGCAGAGGCGGAGGCAGAGGTAGAGGCGGATGAGCGTGCATTGGAGCGTCCCCCATCCGCTTCGCCTCCACCCCCGCCGCTCCCACAGCGTCGTCCGCCGCAGCGCAGAATCTCTCCTCCGACGCCAGCGCCCATCTACGACGCAGTGCCTCCGCCGCTGCCCACCAGCAAGCCCCCGCCCCTCAGCATGACCATTCCTACCAGTGCCTTAGCTCCCGCAGCACTCCGCGTAGTTCCCTCCCTCCCGCAGAGGAGCCGTGCCTCCATGTCGCGCCCGGCCAAGCCGCTGGTCAAGACCAGCTCCCTTCGACTCACCTACAACGAACAGGTGCTTCCCGGCGACATTGGCAAGGTGAACAAGCTGATCTCCCGATTCGAGGGCGGCCGCCGGCCTCGCCTCTGCCCGCGCCGGCTGCACAGCGAGGAGTACGAGCTGAACGCCAACTCAGCCAGCTTCAGCGGGGAGGAGGACGGGGATGATGCAGAGGAACAGGAGGAGGAGGAAGAGGAAGTATATCCCATTACTCCCACCAATCGACCAGTCGTCATACCAGAGATCGTTACCACGCAGTCCAGCAACAACAACAATAACAACAGGAGGAAGGAGGAGTACCTGACCATGGAACTGTCTTTGGATCGCCAAAACTCCAACTGCAGCCGATCCGAGTACGGATCGCCCCTGGCCTATCCCTATCCCAGCAAGCGTCGCAGCTCGACGCCAACTCCCCCTTTCACGCTGCCGGTACCCCAGCAGCAGATGTTGCAACAGCAACAGCAACAGCAGCAGCAGCAACAACAGCAGCAGAGACAGCAGGCACGACGCAGCCGACGTTCCATGACCCGCGACGATGACAACTTTTACAGCTTCGACAGCGACGAAGGTGAGCCGACGCAATCCGCCCTCATCCGATACAATGCGATCTGGTTTGGTATATTTGATAATCTCGTATCTATTGCAGAGAATAGCTACTACTCCATAAGCCCATCGGGCAGCAGTCGCTACGTGGTGGAGATTTGAGCAAAATTAGTTAATAATTCTATGCTATATGTATAAACATATATGTATGTATAAGAGATACATACATACATATTTACCATCTAAGGTATAAGGTCACAGTCGACGGCTAGGCTGCTGGCTCGACGGATGCCTCGAAGTATGTATACCCTTGAAGTTCCTCAAGCTTCCATTAATCCTATATCTTTCCAAAAATAGGTCATCCTTTCTGCTAGACTGCGAGCATGGATGGGATCCACCATCTACACTTCAGAAGATACATATGTACATACTACAAGCCAGCATACGAGTATATGTATATACATATGTTAATTTATATGTACATATGTATTTATATATGTACATACATACGTAGTATGTATGTATGTAAAGTGTTCCTGGCTGGGAGAGATTATTTTGCATCGTACATTGTCTCTGGATCGAATGTAATGCGGCAGTAAATAGGCAGAATAGACATAGTATCTACTTGCATATACATACATACATCATGTCTTACAACGAATCAATATGAATTATCAGAAATCAAGTAGCTCGGCATCAAAGTAATTCTAGCATGTATGTACATATATTTTATTTCTATTGGATGATCTGACTCTTAGTCATAAAACCAAAATACATACTCCATCAAGTTTAATCATATACATATAATCGTACATATTACATACATACATATGTATAGCATCAGGTGATCTGTTGTTTTTTTTTTTTATTATTATGTAAGCTTTTATTTAGATAAAAATAAAGCATAACAATGAATTAAAAAATCTATATAAAATAATATAAATAAACATGCACTTTTCCTACAAGCTTTTGCCTCTAAAAGTACTATACATATGCATATGTATATACATGAATTCATATGTGTGTATGTATGCATATATGTACATACATATGTGCATAAGTATGTACATATGTAAATACCTTAAAAACCACTGATCAAGAATGCAAACAATATATAGTTAATAGATTTCAGTCGCAGTCGAGCCGGAGTCCATCTGCAATGGTGCAAGGGTAGGTCGCTGCAGATGTAGAATCCTACACGGGGGACTGTTGGGAGGGGTTGTAGAAGTCCATCCCAAGTTGATTAAGGCACCCCAGGTGTGGGAGAGAGGAATCGGGTGAGACACAGCTGACACTTCCACCACCATCAGGCTATCAGGCTATCAGGATATCAGGCCATCAGGCACAACCATTATACCACATTCTGCGCTCGCGGTGGTTGCAACTTGCAATGCAGGCTCCTATGTTATGTAGTCCTCCCTTGACTCCTATCCGATACGAATCGCCGACTGAGCGCATTTGTATTCATAATTTATGCTAATTAATTAATTTATTAAAGTATCCGCGCAACCAGCGAATACACAGGAGAGGGATGGAATGTATGTACATACATATGTACATGTGCATGTAGATATGAGTATTCCCAAGAGTATAGTACATACACAAATGTACATGCAATACATATTTATGTGCTTGTGTATGGGCGATATAAGGACCACCATTTGCCACAAGAAATTCAAGAATCAAAAAATACGTGGTGTCCAGGGTATCTTATGATCCTAAGGCTATATGCCCTTAAGGCTAGACCGTTCTCAAACATACCTGAAGAAAAACACATTAAACAAATTTATATGTATGTACATATACATATGTATAGTATGTTATTTATGTAGAGCTTCAATTGTGCATAGGCCCCTCCGTCCACCCTCTTTGCTAAGCGCCTGCTCGATATCCAGTCGGAACCCAGAACCCCTTGTTCAGAAACATTAGCACATGTGCTAAAATTGTTGTCTCTTATCGCTAGAGTAAAGGTCCCAGCACAACGGACTCCTTTTGCGGTAACAATTTTACTTGCTGTATGTAGAGTATCACCATCGCCCGTTCTACATATGATCGCAATCGTGGGTCACGTCTCATGGTTCCTCAAATTACCTTTCTTATCCGAATCTACGAATGTACATATGTACGAGTATGTTTCTAATCTTACGACCATCAATCGTATCCAATCGTATCCGTATACAATTCGATACCAGACCATTGGAACACAATGCATCTGCAAATGTATTACATTTTTGCGACGATTTTGGCTGTCGTTGGCCTTGGCCTTGGCCCTTTGGTTCGACTGTAATGCAGTGGTCCTTGCTTTTGAAAGCCCTTTACCCTTCCTGTAATATCTCTTCCCTTTCATGAGCGTCGTTCGACGTTCGACGCCTGCTGTTGCTGTGCTGTTTGTGCGGCGCATTTTGCGGCTGATTCATTAGAGCGGCTTAGTCATGGGGCTTGATGGATATTTATCCCACTTCCCCTTCCCCTTTTCTTTCTTTTTCTGATTGTCTGGATCTTGAAACAGTAACAAGTTGGGCGGGGTGGCGGGTGTTGAGTAAGTGTTTAGAGTCAGTCATCTCTCTGTGTGTGTGTGTGTGTGTTTAATCAAGGAAAATTAATTAGCTCACACACCGCCCCTCCCCCAACCCACACACCACCCATACTTTATCGCTTTGAGCTTTAATTAAAGCTTTCTTGTAACTCCCGATGGCACAGTAATTTACCAATTTACCGTGTTACCTCTCTCTTTCTCTCTTGATCTCTGTCCCTCTCTCTCTTTTTTCTGCTGGAGAGTCTGATACCCTATAAACATATGTATAGCCACCCACCCCCTTCTTTATACTCTCCTAACCCCTAACAGGAGGCCCTCATCGGAGCACATTAATTTCCAATACATTTTCTAAATTAAGAAAAACGGAACCAAGAATGGATAATGGATCGCATCGGAACGGAGCCACCAACGTGCCTTCCACCAGCATTTCTCATTCGAGAATTGCTAATAACTGCTGACTTTTGACTTCAATTAAAAGTACACTTAATTACTGGAAAATTCTTCATTCCGTGGTGGAGGGTGCCGTGGAAGCGTTCTGAAGCCAACGCAAATACTCGTAGTGCCACAAAAAGAAGCATGTTTAGGAAGCAAATAAATAGTAAACGTCCATGAATCAGACGATACTCTATCCATCCCCTCCCCTCCCCACCCCTCACCAGATCAAGATCCAGCTTCCGTTCTGCTCGCTACTTTCCGCTTTCCAACCACCAGCAGCACCAGCAGCACCACCGTTATTTGACACGCGACTTGGACCCAGCCGATCCAATATATCGTATGCCACAAAGTAGCAAAGGGAAAACAGCGACAGGGACAGGGACAGGAGCACATACGCATTACGCACCCCTGTCCACTTCATCTATGTACGTACTCGTATGTATGTACATACATGCATATACAAATGTATGTATGTACATATGTACATATACGAGGGCTGATATTTAATATTCTGGCCTGTGCCACTTTTGGCCTTACTATGATCTAATTTTCATTTTTTCATTAAAAGCTTTCATTAAGCTAGGTATCCAGCACCGCGGAAACTAAAAATTACTGTCAAACTCCATATAAAAAAAAATTGGTTAGGAATTTTTCGTTCGTGTTTTCCTGGCCTCAGTATCCAGCAAGGTAAACGAAATCCACGAATTCTTATCGATAGTATCGATATCGACACGAATGTGGAGAACTGAGAGAACAGCTGACATGCAGACCAGGAAAATATATGTGACTATTATTACTGAAGTACAAGTGACAGGTGGAGGCAAAATCTGTGCGCAAAACCAAAAAGAGATATGCAAATTTTTAAAGTGAGGAGAAGATTGCTTTAATAAAAGCAGTTGAGGCAAGACCATGTCTTTGGCGGATCTCGGAAAATAAGCATTTTGATAATTTTGACATTTTGGCGCCTCCGACTGTGCTGTACTTCTTCTTACAACAATATGTGCCGCTACCAACACAATCACTTCATCGTCAGAATTACTTTTCTTCCTTTTTATACCCGGTACTCGAAGAGTATAGGGGTATATTAGATTTGTGGGGATAACGGTTGTGTGTAACGCACAGAAGGAAGCGTTTCCGACCCCATAAAGTATATATATTCTTGATCAGCATCAATAGCCGAGTCGATATAGCCATGTCTGTCTGTCCGTCCGTCCGTCCGTCCGTCTTCATTTGCGCCTATATCTCAGAGACTATTAAAGCTAGAGCAACCAAGTTTTGTATCCAGTCTCCTGTGTGATCACACTACTCCAAATGTAATTCAAAATTTCGCCCCGCCCCTTTCCGCCCACACAAAGTACGAAAGTCTGTGGCGTACACAATGTTGAAGATACAAGAAAACTAAAAACGCAGAGTCATAGAGAATGCCCATTTCTATCAGAGTGTTGAATCTGGATCAGATCGGATCATTATTATAGCTACAATGAAGAAAACCATTTCGAAAGTCATCGTTCCCTCTCGCTCTCTCTCACACGCGACCCCATCTGCTTTGCTTATTCGTATAAATGAGCGCCTAGTTCTCAGAGACTATAAGAGCTAGATCAACCAAACTTTCTATCCAAGCTCCTGTGATACCGAACCAGCACAAGTTTGTTTTAAAATTTTGCCACGCCCCCTTCCGCCCCCACAAAAGACGAAAATCTGTGGAATCCACAATTTTTAAGATAAATGAAAACCAAAAACGCAGAATCATGAAAAATTACCATATCTACCAGATTACCGAATCTGGATCAGATCGGATCAATATTATGGCCAGAAGAAACAAATTAAATTTCAGTGGCTACGCAACGCCTGCCAAGCGCTGACTCATTCCCTCTCTCTCTCTGTCGTAAACACTTGTACGTCTCAAATATGTAGTTATACATGTCATGTAGAAATGTAGGCGCAGATATACAAAGCATATGTAAACAAAAATGGAAACATGTATAAAAATTCAAAAAAATTCATATTTTTTTAATTTAAATATTATTTTCGTCCCTTTTGAGAACATATAATAAATTTCATAAATCGTAGGCTCATAAATGTATGTATGTACAGTGGCTCACAGCCAAAAAGATGCAGTGTCAAATAAACTGCTTAACTGTGGTACAGATTTTAAACTAGAGGAATAACAAAAAATGTTTAAACGCCAAACCGGAAATCAAGTCGGATTCCTAGTTTCTAGAAGCTTTGGTGCATTTAAACATTTTGTTTTTCCTCTAGTTTAAAATCTGTACCACAGTTAAGCAGTTTATTTGACACTGCATCATTTTGGCTGTGAGCCACTGTATATACTGACTGAGTACCGGGTATAAGGTAGAGCTGCGGCCTTTGCCGCGGCTCACAACGTTCCCTCTCGTTTAATTTTAGTTTAATTTTCAAAATTGACGCTGTTTACAAAACACAGCTGATTCATGAGAGTGGCAAATCACTTTTTAGGTTCTTGGTCACATTACATTAGTTGAGTTCCACACAACCGAAATAAAGATCAGATTCCCGTCAGTAATTTTTCGCGGTGCTGGATACAGGCCTTTAGTATTTTCTGCGAAACATCTATGTATGTATGTACAGCTGCGTTCATGGAAATAGCAGCGCTGCACGAATAATTTTTAAAAAAGTTAAAAACCAAACAAATAAATTTAAGAAGGTCACCATCAGTAGGCTTAATTTACTTATTGAATACAGCCATGTGAAAAATAATAAGGACAGTTGGCTTTATTTCAGAAAAAGGTCTATAAAATGGATATTTCCTATCACTTTGAAGTGAACTTAATTTTTATAGGTTGTTTAACATTTGACCTTCTTAATGTAAAAGAAAAAAACCCAAGAGTAGTGGTAAAAAAATTTAAAAAAAATTTTTTTCGATGCGTCATATACTTTAAGCTGTGAAAAATAATAGGGACACACACAGAAAACATATTATATTTCGTAAAAAAACCGGGTTTCTAAGAGTTATTTGGTTTTAAACTATTGCGAGTAATTCGTTCTAGTTATTTTAGATGTAAAAACATCCATAAAATAAAGTTCAGTTGCTTAGGATGGTAAAGGACTTGCACTGTAGCGCCCTGGTACGCATGGACATAAAAAACGTCCAGAATAAGGAATTTTTGTTCCGGAAACTGGCCGAAACATTAAAGTGTTCCAAGGTAATGATGGATAATGTAATAAAACATACGACTTTAGAGGAAACATCCCGACAAAAATCAAAAATATTCAAAAAGTTTAAGAAAAATATGCTGAGAATCAAGAGACAAGTCCTAGTTAAATATTCTAGTAATTAAAATAAAAATTTTTTTTGCAGTAAACCCTTCTAAACTACGAGTAATACTAATATCTAACAATCTAAAGTCCAAAAGATCCATGTGAAAATTGTTTCCTGGCGAACAGGGATGTACCCAAGATGATGATAGTCGCTGTAAGGCAGGCACTATGGCAGCCCGATACCATAAGTGATCCGCCTTTGTGTTTAATAGTTTTAAATGATTCAAATTTTTGTTAATTGGTTTTCACACAAACTGAATGTCATAATCAGGGTATAAAATGTATAATTTTGCCTCATCCGATCACAGGCTATTGCGCTATTTGTTCGCAGGCCATGTGAATATGCTCTAAAGCGACTATCATCATCTTGGGTACATCCCTGTTCGCCAGGAAACAATTTTCACATGGATCTTTTGGACTTTAGATTGTTAGATATTAGTATTACTCGTAGTTTAGAAGGGTTTACTGCAAAAAAAATTTTTATTTTAATTACTAGAATATTTAACTAGGACTTGTCTCTTGATTCTCAGCATATTTTTCTTAAACTTTTTGAATATTTTTGATTTTTGTCGGGATGTTTCCTCTAAAGTCGTATGTTTTATTACATTATCCATCATTACCTTGGAACACTTTAATGTTTCGGCCAGTTTCCGGAACAAAAATTCCTTATTCTGGACGTTTTTTATGTCCATGCGTACCAGGGCGCTACAGTGCAAGTCCTTTACCATCCTAAGCAACTGAACTTTATTTTATGGATGTTTTTACATCTAAAATAACTAGCACGAATTACTCGCAATAGTTTAAAACCAAAAAACTCTTAGAAACCCGGTTTTTTTACGAAATATAATATGTTTTCTGTGTGTGTCCCTATTATTTTTCACAGCTTAAAGTATATGACGCATCGAAAAAAAAATTTTTTTAATTTTTTTACCACTACTCTTGGGTTTTTTTCTTTTACTTTAAGAAGGTCAAATGTTAAACAACCTATAAAAATTAAGTTCACTTCAAAGTGATAGGAAATATCCATTTTATAGACCTTTTTCTGAAATAAAGCCAACCGTCCTTATTATTTTTCACATGACTGTATATTGATAAAACAAACTTTCGGACATAGCGGTACTTTTTTTTGGAGCATAAAAGAAATCATTGCTTAGTTCTGAAGAGGACACCTACTAATTTGACCAAAAACCAAGGGCAGGATGCTTAAAGGGATTGAAAACTAAGCTGTTTTATACTCTCTTTATTGTATTTAAGCCACTGCTATTTAAGTGAACAGCAGATTTCATGGGTAATTGTCTAAAGTTATGAAAAACAAGAAGATGGAATGCAAATGTAACGAAATTTTAAGGTTATAATTCTTACATTCCAATCTTTCTAAAAAAGTTCCATTTGCTCAATTTGGAAGACTAGAAATATCTCGAAAACGAATTTGAAGGAGGTGACGTGCAGCACTGCTATTACATATGTATGCACATTCTTGCACGGTCGGGTCGCGTTCAATACCGATTTACGATAACTGAAAAATGCATTTTCATGCCATGATTTTCGAGCATATTTGCGGTGGATTTCGAAGCAAAGAATTTTTAGATCAGATTGGTTCAATTTTGATTGATAAAGCACCGTGCCCCTGTGCAATAAAGAAATGTGCAAGGAATTCAGTCGTGGACGTCCTTCGGTCCCGAAATATCGAATCACGGGATGTTTAACTTTTTTTGACGCCGAAAGGGTCTGGATTAAGCCTTGTTTTAGAAATAGTTCCTTCTGAGCTTCAACTGTACTGTGAAAATAGGTTTAAACGCTTCAAAGTGGGTATTCATCTTCTTAGAGAATATTTGTAATTGTAAAACTTAAATAGCAACCCACTGACAAAAGAGAGAAAACACTTTTCGGAAACTATTCCAGTCAGGCACATCCCATTTACACCATTTCCCCAAATAATGCGTTGAGCGAGCGAGGATGCGAGCGAGCGTTGGAGAGAAAGTCAAAGGAAGTGACTGAATTTCCACCATAGAGCGAATGGTGGGGTGGTAGAGGTACAAGGAAAAAGAGGGGAGGGGATGGGAGGGGAGCGATAGTGGTTGGGAGCCTCTGTCAGGTTTCCGGACCACATGCCAGAAGTTCAATGCTCCTCTTTCTGCGGTGGCGGCAACGGCAACGTGGCTGGCTTCCTGGCATATGTATGTATACACATAGTACTGCAACTTATGGAATGGAGTCGCCAATAGGAAAACGCTCTGGAAAAACACTGCCACTCTGGCACACAGCTGGCGACCAAGACAAACGGTCGATCTAGTAGCCAAAGAAGACTGAAGAAGTGTCGCAAAAAGCGAGTAAGGGAGGGAAACAGTTTCGGTTTAGTTCGGTTCAGTGCGAGTTGGTTAGCACTATTCCTTTTGCTCCACAAGGTATTCCAATCGATTCGGTTCCATCCCACAGAGGTTTTACTGCAAATCAAATTACATCCCAATATGAGACTTTCTTTTCATCTGAGAAACACTAAAGCCGATAATAGATCATAAATGGTCATAAATGGAAATCACATTCATTTCTTATTCAACACAATAATAATCGAATGGAATGCTGATAAAACTACAAACATTTGCCTCATCGAGCGGTCAACTGGCTAACATAAGCTATTTATGTAAAATAAAGCCATACAGACATATGTACATACATACTCGTATGTATAAAAATATGTACACTTGTAACTATGCATTCCATAATTTCATACAAGAAATCAAATTAAATTTGTAAATCTTTGACTACGGATCCATATCTCTCCCATACAGGAGAGTAGGACAGAGAGGAGTAACCGGGAGAGCGCGCGATATTGACTTAAGCTCAAGAGCATAGAGCACACATCACTTTCTTGCGGCTGTGGCTGTGGCTATGGCTGTGGCAGTGGATGCATGTACATATGTATGTACATACATATGTACATATGTATGTATGTATGGTTGTACCCTTATGTTTACCGAATGCGTGCTTGTACTTTTAATATAATGTGTACATTGTATATAGTATATATGGTAAATACATGCTAAAACAACGATTATATAAGAGCACTGGATCTGCTTCGAGGCTACTTTCGAAAGGCTTTAATGGATCAGCGAAGAAAGCACGCTTTCGACAGCCTCTACTGAAGCCATGTGGCACTGTAGCCATTTGTGTAGCCATGTGGCAAGCAACATATGTAGTTGCATACATTTAACCCATATGACAAGAGGACCTAATTAGCCCTCCCCGTTGGGTCTCTGGCCATTCATGGCAGAAGAACCATCAACAACAAACAGAGGCACAGCTGGGAGGGGGCGGATTGCGAAATGCAAATGCGACGCGGTTCTGAGACACCACTCCTTTACGTCTCATTCTCCGTCTCCGTCATCTGTGTGCACCTTGCCACATGACACATGGGGTTCTGTTCTGCCATCATACCCTGCCCTAACCGCCCCCAGTGTGACGAGCAACCAAAAAAAACACTCAAAAGTGCACTGCACTCGAGTGCCATCGCAGACGTTGACGGAGAAACGGAACATAGGTGCCACCTCCTCAGTAACCAGTGGTAGGAAGAAAAACAGAGAAAAAAAAGTAACAACACAAAAATCTAACCGCTAAAACCGCTAAAACCGCGAACCGGCATGAAGTCTCTGCTCTGCTAGACTTGCCTTGCCCACCGTTCTACAAACTGACTGCAGACCTACGTGGCAGGCAGAAAGACAGAGAGACTGAGAGACAGACAGGCAGACAGGAACGGGGAATGTGTGGCATGGAATGAAGGGAGATCACCTTTGAAGCTTGAATATGGAACCATATGGAACTGTAGCTTCATCATTTCCCAATATTTTTAGTAATGTCTCCGGACTAATGATACTTCCATTAGATCCATGGAGTGCGGACAAAAGCCAATGGATAGATTGACAACTAATTATTCAATAGATTTAAGTATTAGCGTATTGGGTAATCAAACTACTTATATATGTATGTATGTATGTATGTATGTAAATTATGTATCAGCTATCGAAAGATACTCAACATACATATGTACATAACTAGGTAACATACATATGTACATGCATTGCTAAGACTCATACGAGGAATGCTGTTCCATTGAGTCGAATCTTGTAATTATCTTATTGATTAGGCGATCAGGCTACCTTAACCTTATTCGTTATTCGTTATTCAAAACAACTCTGGTCGGCGAGAGGTCCTTTTAGTCCTTCTGCGAGAGCTTCTGCACCATCAGTATGAATCATGGAATAAGTCTTCCCTCTCCAGTTTTTCGTTTGGAAAATTTTCCTTTGATTAGGTTACACAAAATTAAATATTTACAAATGTGGACTCCAGAATTACCTTCCTTCCTTCTCAAGCCCCTCCGTTCCCCATCCCTACTTTGCAGATTGCACAGGAAGTGGCGGCCACCAAAACAAAACCCCAAAATAAAAAATAAATAAAAAATGCTAACAATTTTTAGCAGGGCGTGGAGATTTATTTATACATACATACATACAGCTGTGAATAAAATAATACCACCACCACGACAAGCAATTTTTAAATAGTTGCCAAACTCACATTTTCAACTTTAAGGAAACTTTAAGCACATTTTTAGAAATGGAAGACTATTATAAACATATGAATATAAAAAAAATCTTCTTCCTTTTTAACGTTTTTAAGTTATTTAAGAAAATTCCTTGAAAGTGATCAAATTAGGCGAAAAAAATAATAGCACCACTTTTCAAAAATTGAATTAAAAACAAAATAATGACCAAAATGTAACGAATTCCTTAGTTAACTATTTTGAACTATTATTACTGAATCTATAATTATCATTTAACATTTGGTACAATGTCCTTTTTTGGCAATAACAGCTGCGTAGCGTCTTGTCATGGAATCAATCAAGTCCTGGCATCGTTTTCGAACCAGGACTCTTTAATTTATACCCAAAGTGATCCGATAGTGGCTGGCTTGGAAGTAGCAACCGCCTTCTTAACGTAGGACCACAGATTTTTTATAGGATCAGGTCAGGTGACTGAGCAGGCCACTCCAAAACGTTCACACAGTTTGCCCTGAGCCATTCCTTTGCTTTCTTGCTGGTGTGTTTGGGCACATAAACCTGTTAAAAGACCCATACGAACGGACTTTCATATTCTGCAAAGGGTAGCATTACTGTCTCCACGATATTCACCTACACGTGCTAATCCATGATGGGTTTTATGCAACCTAGTGTACCTACTCCATAGTGGAAAAAGCAGGCCCATACCATTACACTACACCCTCCTACAAACTAAAGTTTGTATTCTACTTTCCTTGGACCTCTAACGTATGATCGAGATCCTTTTCCACCAAACATAACCACTTTGGACTCATCTGACCATAGAATATTCGTCCATTGTTGGTACCTTTCTTGGGCTGCAGACTTTTATATTATGTTGGCTAAGATATGTACTAACTTTTTGATCCATCGCATTTATTTAAAAGCTCTTCTTTAAGCTCGGTAGCTGACTTAAAGGGAACCTTCTTGCTCTGACGAATCCGTCTTTTGCCATGAAGAGGGGTCATAGATCGTTTTCGTCCGCGTGTTTCAGCCTTTTCTTCTTAGTTTAAGACGTTTTTAATAATTTTATTGGAGTATCATACCAATCGACCAACTTTTCTGTAAGTTTTTCCGTTTAATATCAGTTTTTTGGTCAGATCTCTCATCTCCGCAGTGCAGTGCTTTCCACGTCCCATTGTAATGATTATTATTAACTTTTATGACAGAAACAATGAAATCTTAGTCAAAACTATTGAATACGTGCCTTTTACAAAGACAATTTTGAGAAATATAGAAGCTTCACTAAGAAAATGGCTAGTGGTGCTATTTTTTTTTTCGCCGTTTTTTGGGTATTTTTTCTTAAAATCCCAAAAAAATATATATAGACAGAAATTTAAAGAACGGTAACGCAGTTTTTGATTATGGGGAATACTAAGCCATTTAAAAAAAATCAAACTTTAAAGAAATCGTAACATGATTCGCATTTTTTTCTATCACGAACAAAATGTATAGTAGTGGTGCTATTATTTTTTTCGCAACTGTATGTACATATGTATGTACATATGCATGTAGAAATGTATGTATATTTATTTCAGAATCGATTCGGTAGAACCATTCAAGATTTGCTCTGTACCGCTGTGCGGTTTGGATAATGAATCCAATTGAATCCTGAACTCCGATAAAAATAAGTGGGTCACATTGCAAAGTCCCGTGAACAATATTATTCAAAAGTATTGGAAAGAATATTCAATATCTATAATCTACATCTCTAATCGTACCGATGAATAATAATAAGAATAAGATGCTTCCTTCTGTGCAAAATACCCGGCAAACACCCCTCCAAAATATGAATGCCCTTCTGCCCAGCGTACGAGCACACGAAAAGAGCAGCCGAGCAAACGAACAACCGAACAACGAACTGGCAAGCGAGTGAGCGGCAAGAACCAACAGAAAACCGAACTGGAAACGATGGTTGATGATGACCTCATCATTTGCTGGCCGGCCCGAGGATTGTTTACTGTACGACGCGAGTACGAGTCAACCGGCGTCGTGCCTCCACGCTTCTATTTTGTCATGGGATCGGGGGCCTTGGGTCTGCTATGTATTGCCGCCGTCGACAACCGACAACGGACCAGAAATTTGCTGTGTGGGGGCTTATTGATTTTCTACTGCTCAAAAAGGATTTCGGTGGGACATGCAACAACAGCCAAAAGGCAAATGACGTCAGACAAGAGAGTGGGGAATGGAGAGCCGAACCACGCACAAAGGATTGCTATTGCTGTTCTGCTTTGGAATTGGATTAAAAGTGTCACCGAAAGAGAGAGCGAGGGCAGTGGCAAAGCGAAGAGAACGCGAACGCGAATGCGAACGCGAACGAGAGAAATGACGCAATCGCCAGCTGTTCGGCAAAGTCAACACAACAACACTGTTGTACTGTTAGAGAGAGAGAGAGATAAAGAGAGAGGGGGAGGGTGTATAAAGTACGAGATGAAAGACATGGGGCCAGGGCAGCATCTAAAAATGTGCCCCAAAACATACCAAAATCCGCATGGCAAAAGTTCCGGAGAAAAGATAGAGTCCGCGAGATATCGATATACAAATATGAACGCACGCACACCCATAAATATGTAGTATATGTACATTTATAACAAACTTAATTGGAATACACAAAATTGTTCTTTATTTTTAATCTTGGAGTGGTTTTTTTTTTCGAATTCCTGATATTTTTTGGGCGTTTCATTTGGAATTATAACAAATGCCAGGCAATTGTACAAAAATATCAACATGAATCTCATCAAATAACAGAAAGTTGGAGAGCGATGGAGAGGTGGAACGGGGCGCGAAAGATATCGATGATATCATTTTGTTGTGTTCGGGGGCACCGGAATCGAAAAGGACAATGTCTTGTCCCCATGAAGAGAGAGGGAAAATAATATTATCAATATATTCAGTTTCGGGAAAAACTTATTAAGAACTGATCCTTGGAAGCGTTTCCCCTAATCTTCCGTTCAAGATAGATTTATACTGGCGAAGAAGCACAACCAAAGTCAGTGTGCCCGCGTATGATTCACCGCACCGCACCGTTCCTCACCACCCTCCTCCCCACCTTCTCTTATCGGGTCAGCTGCTTGAGTTGTGAACTGTTTTAATTATGTTCCACATTCTCCATTGTTTGGCATACAAATTATATACAGGGGGGAGGGGCACTGGATTGAACTTCATTCCAGTGTGGCCCGTACTTGAAAGTTAAGTCAAGTTATTCTTTTATCGCTTTCAATTGGAGGTTCTGTTCTCTCACTGAATATGATCCATATAAATGGAGGTTCGATTGTGTGGGATTACATCCATTGACATTTACATGTACATGCATATGTACATACTATTTATGTATGTGCAAATGTCCATAAGTTTGTATTTATGTACTATGTAGGCGACAGAGATATGCATATAACCAATAACACCTGCCTTCAATACCACCAATAATCGCTATGCAAAATAAAGCTACTATTATATTGGTAGGCTTAAAAATGATTTCAGAGCGAGCCAAAGAAACGCCCAAGGGACGATCAAAAGGGGGGGAAAGTATTTCAATGAATATTTTGTGCTTTATTTTAGTGCTCTCTCTATCTCTCTCTCTTGGGAGAGGGCTTTTACGTAAATATATGACTTAGCTTAGCAAAAGCTACAGAATGTTTCTCAAGATCATTTTGGTTGCGCCTCTCTTCCTATCTCTCTCTTTAAACATACAGCTCTCCCACACACACTTCCCCGCGGTGCAGACGGCAAGGGCATTCATTAACCCAACCATCCAACTGGCAACTGGTATTGTAATTTTTTAGGTCGGATCGGGCGGAGGAATTTGGTTGTCAACTACGATGTTGACGTTGACGTCGACGTCGACGTCGATGTTTCTACTGGGGCGTAGCGGGTGCGCAGTATTAACAATGCCCGCGATGACCGCATGGGCGGTGTTTCCACAGAAGCACGCAGAAAAGAACTCGAGAGGGAAATCAGTTTGGATAAATTTAGTTTAGCATTTTTTTAGATTTATATGGAGAAATATCGACAAAGATAGAGAGACGGAGAGAGAGATACATATGTATCTCTGCTTGCTGCGTGGTGATGATCATTACTGTGACGATGATGGCAGCATTGATGTCAGCATCTGCCCCACCTTAGTGGTCGCTCACACACACACACACACACATGACCACACATACACACACACACAAATACACGAATACCAGTGCACAACTTTAATTCGCGTTCATTGTGTGCCTTTTTGTATTCTCCTCTTCTCTCATTCAATATCTCTTTCTAGCTAGCAAAACCTGTTTTGTGTGTGTTTGAGCTCAATTGCAAGTCACACTCAACTTGGAGTATATGTTTTTTGTTTATTCAAATTGTACGTAAGCCAATCTGGGATTCATGGAAAACTTACCTTTGGAAAACGTAAAGAAGAGTTGATTTTCTCTAGGGACTAGAAATCGCAACAGCAACAGCAAAAGCAACAACAACTAAAATGCTCAAAATTCCGACTCAAACTTTGACTCAACCACCGCACCAGGTAAACGGCAAGAGAGAAAGGGAGAGAGCCAGAGCCAGAGCCAGAGGAGGGTCAGCATGAGCGAACGAAGCAAGAACCAAGCGACGAAACGAACTCAGAACTCGACTACGAAGTTTTGGCTTCGTGGTACGGTACATAATGCAATACACACAAAACAGCAAAATGTAACAAAAAGTTATGGAAAACACCATACTAATTTCCAACAAGCTGCTGCTGCTGACTCTGCCGCTAGCTTGACTCTCTCGAGTTGAGCTCTTTTTCGTACAGCTCAACTTTAATTTATATAGTTTTTTTTTTTGTTTTTTTTTGAAAATTTGTTTTTGCTGTTGCTGTTTCTGTTTTCCTTTCGATGCTTTTATGAGCGTCCTATGTTGCCTCTCCTCCTTTCTAGTTGTTATCATGCGTTTCGCGGTAATTCAACTTTTTCATTTATTTTAGAAATTACTTTTTATTTTACAAAATTGATTTGATTTAATTGGGTATTTTGGGTGCGGCACAAAGTGAAACATTTGGAAGAAAACAAGCATCTTTTGTTTGGGTTTTCAATTTAGCAGCCAATTGTTGGAATCTCTGTATGTCTCTTTTCGACCGCCCATTCTAAACAATTCGCACACACATATGTATAGATAGATAGACAAACACAGAGAGATAACGGAAGAGCACAAATAGCCACAGGAAAAAAAAGGAAGGAAAATTTAAAAAAGCCAAGTAAATAGAAAACTTTTATGCCAACAATAAAAACTGAACACGACGGCGCCGACAGTCAGTTGGACTCTCTCGCTCAGTACCCGGCAATCTGCTTCTGGTTTGACTGGCTGCTTACACACACACGTACTGAAAGGACACGACCGGACGCAACGAAAATTAACGAATGAACACAACAACGAATAACACTCGAATTTAGGAATCAGTGTGACCGCGCTATTATCGATCAAAAATACTAACTAACTAACATACCTCCGAGAATATTCGTTCACATTATTCACATTTATATTTCTATATAAATTTTAATATACTGTGGCATAAAAAAATAAAATATATCATTACGTACCATGATAGCCTTTTTACACTACCGCATCATTGTCGAAAGTGCGGAAAAATGATGCGAGGCGTTTACACTTATACCCTTTTTACATTAGGGCGCATCATTGGATTTCTCCGTTAAATGGAATATGCGACAATGATGCCCATAAGAGCCCTGTGGATAGAAGAAGACCATGATGCGCCCGCATGATACAAGATTCGTCGCATCATTCGCAACTGTTACCGTATTCTAACAAGTATTTTTACAAAATACTGAAATTATTCGGGGATTCGACGCGATATAGTGGTATTTTTGTCGAATCAAGGAATAAATTAAATTTAAAGTTGAGCGGCCAAACCATTCCTAAACATTTCAATTAAAATAAGTCTGATTGCAAGCAACAAAATGGTAACACAAAGACTTGCAAGGTCTTTTGGGACGCGCTGAGTCCAACTTTAAAAGTGCCACTTGAAAGTCAGCAGCACGTAATTTTTGTTTGGTGGAGCCAACAATAGCTGACAAAATGATGCGGCCTAAGTGTAAACGTCTCGCATAATTTTTCCGCACCTTCAACAATGATGCGGTATTGTAAAAAGGCTATTAACCGCATGTCAATAAAATTCAAGGGACTGTAAAAAATACCACAAATACCATAAAATACTTTTCCAGCATATATCGGCGTGCTGCTTACTTTAATTTTGAAGTGGCGGCTTTAAAGTTATAATCAGTGCATCCCAAAAGATCTTTGTGGACCCTTGCAAGTCTTTGTGTTACCATTTTGTTGCTTACTATCAGACTTATTTTAATTGAAATTTTCAGGAATGGTTTGGCCGCTCAACTTTAAATTGAATTTATTGTTTGATTCGACAAAAATACCCCGATACCGCGTCGATACCCCGAATAATTATAGTATTTTGTAAAAATACTTGACAGAATACGGTAACACTTGCAAATGATGCTGTGCATGTTCCAACATGCGACCCGCATGATTGTCTTCTTTATATTTCTATATGTTTATATTGCACGTTTTGCTTGAAAACGTATTTTCCGATCTGAATACTAGGCTTTAAAAATCTAGGGACCGAGAAAAATACCGCAAATACCATGAAATACTTTTCTAGCTTATATAACAAACACGATTTGTTTGTCGATCTGATAGCCTTTTTACACTACGGTTGAGTTATTGAGTTATTGAGTTTCGGGCAAAACTCGAGTTTCGTTTACATGGGGAAGCATAGGGGACCTAGAGGTGGCAAAAAAGTTGAGTTTTGGTAGCGTTTAGTTGAGTTTGTCCGATTTTTCGAATATTTCAACGCTGATCTGCCTATCGTGGAATTATCACCACTAGTTACAACAAAAATTGGCAGCTCAATATTTAAAATTTGGCGCGTAAACAATATGGCTGGGGAAAAAGGTACATACAATTGTTAAAACCAATACTTTAAACCCATTTTATTATTAAAAACCATATAAACAAAGTGTTCGATTTCCAAAATTCTGTCGAAAAAACTTAGCCAAACGCTAAATTGAATTATTATAATTAAATATACATTAAATTATTATAAACAATTGCGAATTTAAAAAAGTTTAATTTTGGTACATATGTATTGTACATATACATATAGACAAAAATCAACATAGTTGCAATTGCAGCCGTGCCATTTCCCTGCGGAAATTTTCGTTCAAAAATGGATTCCAAGGTTATTCGCAATGTCCAAATGCGTTTCTTGGAAATTTTATCCAAATACTCCACAGTTGCTGCAAACATCGTCGCCAACTCCATACATTGCAGCGTCGTTATCTTATCTTGCTCTGCCACATAGAAAATCATTAACTCTTGGTCGTTAATATAATTCAAATTAAATAAAACAAAATTTATGTACACAAGCACGTGCCAGCAGCCGAAACTCAATAACTCAATAACTCAACTTTGGCATAGTGTAATACCTTCTGCACACTGAGCCCGTCACGGGGGAACGTTGGGATTTTTGACAGACGGTGAAACTCCGATTCACACTAACACCGTCTACCGTTTACCGTCTAACAGCTGATGACAATAACAAAAAGTGAGTTTTTGAGCGGAAGATTTTTTTATTTTTGTTTGGAAAAAAATGGATATGGAAGATTTTGCAATTGTTTTAACTGTGGTTCAACAGCAAAAAATAATTTCTTGCAACAACTAATCATGTTGTTGGACGAAAAGACTAAAGATACCGATCACAGCGGAATAATTATGTGCTGTTGCATACTGCACAATATGTTAAATATGTACAATAGCGCAATAAACTATAGTTGGGAGCTTTTACCAGCAGAGCAGAAAGAACAGCGCGATATCAGCAATAGTTCTGCTGATGATAGCCAGTCAGCAGAACAGATACGATCTGCTATAGCAAAGTATTGCGAAAATCGCAATAAATAAGATATAAAATACAATTTAAAAACTTATTTATTTATTTTTTCTTTGTTTTAAACAAGCCAAGAGATCATTCTGGAATTTTGATTAGTTGCTTACTTATTCATCTATACGTTTACCCAGCAGCTCAGTTATCTCAAGCTGCTTCTAGTGGTACTCTATTAGCATGATTTCCATCTCCGTGGTCCACTGCAGCCTGCCGGCGCCTGCTCTTCTCTTAATTCCTGCATTGTGTTCAAATATTAACAATAAAATTATTAAATTAAAAATATATATATGTATAAACTTACCACCAGATGCTCCTTCCATTTTAGATTGTGATTTTTTTTGGGTATTTTTGGCTGTCATTGCGTACATATTCGCAGTGAATTCCATTTTTTCATTGTGAATGCCAATTTTCCAGAGTCGCATTCGATAACCATCGGCTAAATATCGCATAGAAACGTGCGGTTTAGGAACATTTAAAATAGACGGTGGAACAAACTGGGAAATTTTCGGAACGGCAAAACCTTACGCACCGTCTAGGAAATAGACGGTAAACGGTAAACGGTGCTCAGTGTGAATAGGCTATAAATCCAAATTCTGAGTTATTGAGTTACCTATCGATAAGTGTAAAAAGGCTATGAGTACTACCACTATCCATTTTTTAATTTTTAATTTTTTTTAATGTACTATTAAAGAATATAATGAACGAATGTAAATATGTACAAATGCAAAATGTATATCAGATTGACATCAAATTATATTAATTGTCTAAAGAGTATTAGTGCTTCGCGGCAATAAGCAAAACTCACAAATAAATGTTTGGGTCAAGAAATCTAAAGAAATCTGTGTCTCCAAATTTGGGCAGCTCTGCACACGTATACAAACATATGAAGCGTACTTGCAGGTTCTGTCTTTGGATGGACATTCGCATCAGAAAACGAGGGATGATTTCAAATTTGATGCGCAAGTATGACACTAAAATCTGTATGGACCCATTTATTACCCATTTATATGTCATTAATATTCATATTCAAGGATGATATATATATATTTTTTTTAGCGATACTACCATTTTATATGTGATCAAATATATCATTATATACTACAATAAACCATACAATTAAATATATACGTGAATATATATACATATTTCAGCTCATTATATTAGTATATTCTATATTAATCAAAGTTAGCATCTAAAGCATGTACAAAATAACAATTATTCTGGTATTATAAAGCAAGCGTCTTCAAAAAGGGTCGACTCTAAAAATGCTAAAGTGAAGGGTGGCGCGAGCACCAAAATCGAAACAAAGTTGAGAGAGCACAAATTTCAGTTGCGCGCTCATACACACTTGCAAACACGCAAAGTACGTGAGAATGCATGTGCACACATACTCCCTCTTGGTAGCTGATGCCGGACCGCTTGGTGGGGCCAAAAAAATGTATGAAGCGTCCCATCTATATACTGTATGGTTAGTGGCTTAAATCCTTAAATCCATAAAATCCTTTGAAGTGCATGGAAGCGGCTGATTTATCCTCCGAAAAGTTGCAATTCGTCTTGCAACTGCAACGTCCTCCTCGCGTTTGGACCCTTGTTAGAAAATTGGAGATTATCTTCTCTTTTCAATTAAACAATGAATTCTATGTTTATGCAATAGCCACGATATGGTTTATTTTGGGAGGAAGATGTTGTGGAGAACTCCGATGTCTTTTTTAAGGATCGTCTGCGGAATATCGTACGGTAGGGAGTCTATTTGGTGTGTCAAGGGCTTTTGTCTGCCTCATATAACTGCAGTTTTGTCGCGAGATAGTTGCTCAACTCGCTGACAAGTATCTGCAAGTAGACTTTCTTACCCTGAGAAGATCACGGAAACAGTGAAAGGATTCAAAGACATGGGATTTGCAGCAAAAAATTTGAAATCAACTATATTGTTGAAATGCTTTTTTTAATAATAAAATTAGTTTAAACAATTTGTTCTAACCATTACATGAATTTATGTCCTTTTTTACTCTGTTAAAAATTTTACGCGGCAAAATTTAAATTTGAATCTGCTGTTTTTTGTTGTTATTAGTGGTGATAGTTCCGCTGATTAGGCAGAAAAGTACGAAAATTGCTGTTATGCGCACAGAAATACCAAAACGCACCTGCGTCGGAAAACGACGCAACTTTTTGCCATCACTAGGGCCCTATGCTAAGCCTATGTAAAAAAAACTGCGTTTCTGGGAAGACGCAAAGAATCAAGACGCAGCATCAGTGTAAACGGCACATAAAACTCTAGGGACTGTAAAAAATATCACAAGTACCATGAAATACTTTTCCAGCATATATCGGCGTGTTTGCTTGGTGATCTGAATACTACTTTCGAACTACCCTACGAAACGCATTTTCCCAAATCAGGGCTGATTTGTGACATATGCAGATCGCCCCACAGATATACCAAAATTAGTATAATTGGCATCTTTTCAGAAATATATGCCACAAAGCGTTTCACAGCACTGGGAATAAATGGCGCTTTTTGCTTAAAAGGTTACGTCGGAATGCCGCCGAAGCGACGCAAGGAAGCGATTGTAAGTCGGGTAAATTGTATTTTAAATTCCTCACCACCCAAAATTCGCTTGTTTCCCACACAGGAGGACACAGTTGTTCCTAAGGGGGCAGCGCTGGATCCCTCGCAGCCAGTCCTTTACATCGAGCACTGCCGTTCCTGACGCGTCTTCCGTCGTCGGGCCGAAGAGCTGCACGCGGCCCTGCAAGAGCGTGGTCTCCACCAGCTGCAGCTTCAGTTGAATGTCGAAGGGACGTCTCGTCGTGGTGCATTCGAGCTGCACTTGGCCAAGCAGCCGACAACGGAGGCGAGTGAGCAGCATTCGCTTTGGTCTGGCCTAAAGCGTACTCCGCGAGCCCAAAAGTTTCCCCCTGTCGACGATGTGTTTGAGTGGATTGTCGCGATTCTTGGTCAGGTAACGGCAGAGCAGCAGCTGGGGCAGGCAGACGATCAGATAACCAAGGAGAAGGAGCCAGAGCCCAAGCAGAAAATCACGTCCGCCAAGAAAACTCAAAAGGGCAAGCGCTCTGCCAAGACCACAGAGTCAGAGCCAGAGCTGGCAAACGTCTCCAACGGAGAGCAGGTCGCATCCACCAGCAAAGCCAAGCGAAGGAAGTGAATCTTTGCATATGAAAGGCCTTTACGGATTTCTAAATAAATCTTTCTGGCAATAGAGCTCCATGAACGATGATCAGCAAATCCCTTGCGGAACCGATTGTTGCGAAGCGCCATTTGCATTGCCTTTGCCAGAATTACCACATATGTATGTATAAGATTCCAGATGCCCCTAAACACACACAAATGCAAAAACATGTAAAGATCTGCACACAATTGTTATTCAAAAATATATTAAAAATCTTGGAAACCTTATTCTCTTGCCATTTTTGTAAATCTTGTCCGATTCGATCTTTATACCTCACTTTTATTAGAATTGTTTTTGTTCTTGTATTATGTCTTTGATTATCAAAATTTGCACAATAAGATTTCGTTTCGTCACTTGCTGCATTTTTATTTTCACTTTCGTTTGAATTGGTTTTCATTTCTTCTTTTCAGCTCTTAAGTGTTATAATCCTAGAGAAAAATTTTGGTTTACGAAATCGAGTTGTCGTTAAACTATACTAGAGATACCCTACCATACCACTTGCCTAAAATACATTACATATCATATCATTTTGTCTTCGTTTCAACTAAGGTTTCAATTTCGATTAAAAGTTGAGCCCACGCAAATAAAAGGACTCGGAAGGCTCAAAAAGGACAAAGCGGGACTACATAGGGTGTGTTACATCCCGTATATGTATACGTACATTATATGTTCAAAATACATAATTTAAAGTGAGACAGGACAGACATATCTTGTATGTGTATGTCTGTATGCATGGTGTGTAGGAAAACAAACAGTCAATTGGCTATGGGGAGGTAAAGTTAAAAGAGACGACGACACATTGGAATTATATTTGCTACGGCCTGTCTGTCCATTTGCATTTGGGTATGGGTACGTGTTTCTTGTGAAGAGAAACTCATCTCATCTGATCCCATAAGGAACTAATAAGCTACAGTCTTAAACTATATTTAAATTAGGTGCGAAAAAAATATATAGATTAGGCGATATATCGATATAGAAAACAATGCAGAAAACAGTTACATCAAAGTGTTACGAATACAAAAATAGTTGGGTTGAAGAGCTGGGAGGAAGAATGCGGATCGGGGGTGTGGGTGGTGTTGGGGAAGCAAGCATGGGAGAGGGCGGGGAGGCGAGGGTGAGCTCTTAATGATCATCATTCGTTCATTTGTTACAGATATTTTCGATAGTTGCGCAAATGCGCATTCCCGTCCTCGACGACGCCCCCGACGCCCACTGCAGCAGCGGCACTCTCGAAAGAGGGCGGCTCGATGACCATTCCGGGGCTATGCGGATCACATGTACTGTGTGGCAGGCCAGAGCCCGAGCCTCCCATGGAGGAGCCACCGACTCCTTTGGTCCGTCGCCGGCCGCGAGGCCCCACTCCCCGGGAACGTCGGCCACCGGAGCCACTGCCACCGCCACTGCCCCCGCTGCCACCGCCGTTATTTCCGATGCCGCTGCTGGAAGTGGGCGTCCCCCCGCCGCTGCCACCGCAACCACCGCCATTGCTTCCAGGGACACTCTCGCCTAATTCGATGGCCTCCAGGGAGGCATCCAGGGCGGCATCTGTGGTGGTAATGCGGGTACGCATCACGGCACTGCGTCGCCGGGCACTAGAGCCGCCGCTGGAGCCACCTCCACCGTCACCGCCAGCCGCATTGGATGTACCCCGCTTGCCGGGACGACGTTTGCGCCTCTTTTTGTTGCCATATCGGGGATCGTAGTCGTACTCGTCGTCTGCCGGCGACTTTGGCTCTTCCAGCGAGTCGACATCGTTCATATCTATGTCATCGTAGAACCATTCCTTGGGCAATTCATCCTTGGACTGCGTTAACTGCTGCTGATGGTGCTGATGCTGCTGTTGGTGGTGGTGCTGCTGCTGGCTATCCTTGCTGTCGGAGGTGTCGCCACCGGCGGCCCCCAGGGAGCTGGACTCCTCCAGACTGAAGGCTCCGTTGAAGTCGTGCGTGGTGTCGCTGTGCAGTGCAGCTAGGACCGAAGGCGTCGTTGTACCGGCCCCTGTTAGCATGTTGAGACTGAGGGAGGAGGAGCTGCTGCCGCCGCCCAGGCTACTCAGGCCGATGCCCAGATTAACGCCGCTGGCCACCAGCGCTTCATGCTCCTTGCGCAGCGCCTGGAAGGGTCGCTCGGGAAACCGACTTAAAGGAGGGAACAGTAGGGAAAGTATGAGCAACCAACCTAATGGGGTAGCTGCCCGATTTGGGGCACCGGTCAGACTCACCTATACATCTTGGTCAAGTATTGGCGGCGGCTCTTTCGCCACCTAGCTGCCGGATACGTGTAGATCTGTCCCTGCCGAAAGCCCGGCATCCGCTGCCGCTTGTCCATGAACAACTGTGAGTGGTTTTGGGCTACGCCCGTTTGCGGATCAAGAAACGGCAGCCGGAGGCGTCGCTCGATACACAGGCGTGTGTTGAAATTGGCACTGTACTCGATCGTCTCCCGGTAGCTGACATCCTTTAGGAAGTTCTCGATTTTTGCCAGATTGGGCATCGACACGATCTGTATGTTGACGGCGGAGGACATGGTACTGGACTGGATCCTGATCTGGCGCTGGCTCCGGATCTGCGCGGTGATTAATCGGTGCTAAGCTTGCGTCCAGAACCTTGGACTAATCCATCCTCCCAGTGGCTACTGCTTCTGCTGCTGCTTCTGCTGACGACAACTTGGATTTTTTGTATTTTGTTTCTTATCTTGTTCGCCTTTTTTCTCTTGTTTTTTTGAGTGTGTTTTCACAACGCTTTCACTGTGTGTTTTCGCAAAGCGTTATCTAGGGGATTTTGGGTGCCATTCTACGTGTTTATGTGAGCGGCAGAGAGGACGAGCTCCCCATGACTTTCTTATTGTTTTATTAAAAAAGGTTAACGCTAATTTGCTGCGTTTACTTCTTTGCCTTTTGCCGATTTTCTAGCCAAAATAGTAGGGATGAGCGATATTTACCCAAACATGTTACTTGTCACAAGTACTTTTAAGTAGCAACTTTATCAACATTTCAAAAGCAGTCGTGACTCGTACCGCGTACCGTGGGCTATCGTTTTTCATCGCCAAAGCTTATTAGAAATAATATGACTTAGTCAAGATATGCATGTTTAGGTGTTTTTTTTGTCTCTGGAACTCCCAAATAAGTCGCGTCACCGTAACAGTGGCATAGCCTCTCTCCCATACAAAATCTCTACTATTCTGCCAAGTGACCACAGCCCCAAACTCGTTTGTTTCTTAATGCATACATTTACCGTTTGACAACACTGAAAATTTGAATTTATTTTAAAAATAAATAACAATTTCAGCATGCATATGTATGTACAGTGGCTCAGAGCCAAAACCATGCAGTGTCAAATAAAAAGTTTAAGTTTAAGTTTTAATACGATCTAACAGGTGGGGAAAACCCAGTATTTAAGGGTCAAATATTGGTTTTGGTACCTAATGTATATACCTATCTATCATTGGAATTTTTGAAAAATAATGTGTAATAACTTTATGGCAACCAATTTAACTTTTTATTTGACACTGCATGGTTTTGGCTCTGAGCCACTGTATGTGTGTATATTAAACCGAATTGTATTTATTTTAGTTTCCTCTTAACTGTTTTATGCGTGCCCCGTTTGGGTGGCTTCTGTTCCGGCGTTGCACGATATGTCCCGTGTAATTTGTCCAGTAATCCGATCACACCATAATTATAGTTGAATCTGAAGATATGGAGGGAATATATAAAGAGATCTATGTATAAATTAAAGGCAACCAAAAACTTACTTGGCATGATGATAGTCGTGGAAGCGGACCGACCCCCCCGACCAGGGGAAGCTGTATCCGGTATGATCGCTCATCGAGTTGATAATGGCCAAGGCAAAGATCATCCACGCCAGGGCGACGTGGGTGCCCAGCAGCGCAATCGAGAGTGCCACCGGGAGAAGGTTGGCCAGTACATGTTCCACAGGATGGGCATACAGCGTGATGGCCGCTATCGGGGCCGTCCACTCGTGATGCTTCTTGTGCACATACTTGTAAATCGCCTTGTGGTGCATCAGTCGATGGGCATAGTAGAACATGATTTCCTCCAGCACCACAAACGCCACCAGATCCCGCACTGACCGCCTGAACGTGGGCAGCTCTCGTACATCCTGACTGTTCTTGTTCTTGAAGATCAGTTCAAATAACACCCAAGAAGTCACCAGATTGACGACCGTCAGGTTGAACAGCACCACTTTGACGGCACTCCAAAGCTTGGCCAGATCAACGGGCTCGTTCTGACCCGGCTGGATCTTGTATTGGCGTATGAACCTCGGCCGATTAGTAATATCCATAATGGTAAAGAGAGTCGCATACACCCAGTAGACGGAAAATATTGCCACAGTGCTGCCCAGCACCCACAGTCGCCAGGGATCCTCGCCGATCACGTCGAGCAGCGCCAGCCAGCGGTCCTGCATAAACTCCCCAGCCTGACTCCAGCACTCCAGTAGGGCCTCCATTGTACTGCTGGTCTAGTCTCCAACTGAATCTCTGTTCAAGTAGTCGTGAAAGCAGTTCAGTTTTTCGAGACTCGCGCTGTGCGCTACATTTGATGATGTCCCTGCGCTCGTCACTGCCTTTTGGTACACCCATACACATGTACATACGTGGTATGGTACTCCATGTATATGCGTACTTACGTGTGTATGTATGCACATATTTAACATCGCACGTCAATTTAGGTTCGACTTTTTTACAATTAAGGCGACGTTTTATACAATTTAAACGGATATTTTTCACTGCTTTCTGCCACTTGGGGAAGGGAGGCAAGGGAAGGTCATTCCGCAGACCAGCCTGATCTAACTAACTGTTTAGCACTCTTTATCGCTATACGAGTACGGGTTGGGGGCCTAGTGCAAGCTGATTGGCATTACGTACAAATTTAGAAATCAGCAAAGCTTATCGGTTTTTCGGTTTTGTTTCGCTTTTGAAGGCAGATTATTGCCAAGAATTAATATTGTCATAAGATTAGGCTTCTTTTTATAAATTAGATTGTTGTTGGGCTCTTGAAATCTAACCGATTCAAAGTTCAATCCGACTTGATGCTTCAGAGATTCCCGAAAGAGGACATCTGGCTATCCATCTACTCACTTATCCATGTATCCATTATCCACATAGAAATTCATACATTACATGCATGCATATATATGTATGTATGTAAATGTGTGCATCTTTCCTCGGTTACACTAGTCAACACGACTTTTCCGCTGTCGCCTAAAATGACTTTTCTGATAGATTTGGATGTTTAAAAATTTTTAAAGAATCTTTTCTTTTTTGCAGTTTCGAAAAGCTGACAAATGAAGCTATAAATCCTTGCAGACACTCAGCTTTTCAAAACTGCAAAGTTTAATACAACCTGTTGTAGGAAACTTAAGTTATGTGAAAAATTGAAGCACTGCCTCTGAAAAAAAATAACAAATTTTTAAAAAATTCTTTAAAAAAAACTAAACCTGAAAAAAAACCATATTTCTTAAAAAAAATTTAAATCTCCAAATCTATCAGAAAAAGACATTTTGGAAAAAAAAGTTGAATCGAACCTTGTAAGAGTAGAGAAAGTTCAGCAATACAAAATATTTTCTTTATACACCATTTCTCGTACAATTTCATCCTCCAGATTGAAAAATATATACTTTTTATTATACTTGAAACCGATTCAGGTAAAGTATGACTTGGTAAAATAGCATTTATCCCGATATTGACAGAAAAAGGTTTGGTTTTGAATTTTTTGTGGAGTTCCTTCGTTTATTGTATTAAATCTCATCTTTGTATATTTCTCTTAAAATGGTTCGTTTTCGTTTTCTTTACAACAATTCACTTGGTTTTGAAGATTTATGCATTGAACGCTTTCTGTTAACTTTACTAGGTTATGTATGTACATATGTGTACTGTACTGTATACATATATGTACATACATATGCTGAACTTGGATTTATGATTTATAAGCTAGTCAAACGATTGATGAAAGAGACCCGAACGAAACCGCCCAAGGAAACTGAAGTGCCAAATGACAATGGATTGTAAAATTCCCCCTCATCTACTTCTATATATGTAGTATTCATATTGCAATGTACATACATTTATAGATTAAGATTTACATGTATAGATCGTAAGCAAATTTTTAAATATTTCCTTGTTCACTAGATTGTTCTATGTCTGTATACTCGTTTCTCTGATAATCATATAGTCATTTAGACATATTATCTTCATTATTTTATTTTTGATTTTTCTTCATGTGTGCGTGTGTGATTCTACGATCCTTCACTTGCTTGTGGTCTATTTAACTGAAAAGGCACTGCTGCATTCAAACGATTCCCTTGCGCCCAAGATCTTGTTCGGTTAGTCTTTATTAATTTATTTTTGTTGTTGTTATTTTCAGTTAAATATCCCTTCGAATGCCTACACAGTTTTACATAAATAGATACATATGTACAGACATATGTATCTCAAAGCATTTAGAATTATCTTTTTTAAACAGTCCCTTATGAGTATAGTATTTGCAACTCCCCGTATTTTGAGTTTATTTATTATTTTATTTTTTTTATTTGAACGAGTTCTTAAAATTTAATTACAAAAATTTTGTAGGCGATACATTTTTGTGGGTATTTTTGTGTTCTTTCTTTAGGATCCGGTCAATCCGAGAGCTAGAACATACATAAATACGTACGTACTAGATCCGTTTAAATCGTTTGTGCAATTATTCGCAGTTCAACATTTTACAATTATAAACACAAAAGAAACTAGCATTTAAAACTACATATGAATGAAAAAATATTTGGTTTTGTTATTTCTTAAACGTCATATTACAATTTTTGTTGTTGTTTTTAATTTTGAATAAATTGGGGTTTTTGTTGTAAAATTAATGACACTTGAATTTGTAGACATTATTTGAACATGTTATAGGTTGGTAAAAATAATTTATTGATTGGAAAAAATACCCTTTTCTGAAAAATTTACATTTCTCGATGTTTAAGGATCCTTACCTCTATGTAACGCACCTAAATTCACGACTCCTTACTGGAATACCTCCCCTACTGGTTTTCCATCGCATTTTGAACTGTTTCGCCGCAGCGCTTTTCCGACTCAGATTTCCAATGAGATTCCGCATCCGAATCCAAGCTAGAATCGTATAAAAGCTTAATACTAGTGGAGAACCGAACCTTTATCCACAACAAATTCTACAAACTGATTCTGATCTTCTGCCCCCACTTAATATTATTCAATCTGCCCATGCCGCTGGCGGTGCCCATGTCGATGGTGGCGATGCGGCTGAAGATGCCCCTGTCGTCGATGATCATGGGCTTCAGCTTCTATCTCCGTCTCCGTCTCGGTGTCCAAGCCTTCGTTGTCATCGTCGATGGTATCCTCATCGTGCTCGTTGAGCAACAGCGGGCTATCGTCACCCAGCCGATTGGGAGGTAAAGCGCTGCCCGGCGTAGTGGGTGCCGAGCGCGTGATCCAGCCCTTGCGGGCCACGCGCCCTCGGTTCACAAAGAAGCTGGCACCACTGACCACGCTGCTGACGGGGCTTTTGAGCAAACAGCGCTGTGCTGTCCCCGTCGACATTCCCATTCCGGCTCCCATGGCGGCCATCGGTATGTACAATGCCTTGTTGGGAGGTGGCGACGCCTTGTTTGAGCCAAATAGCTTTTTACTCTTTCCAGAGGCAGAGGTGGAGGCAGCAATGGAGGCAGAAGCCGACATCGCTATTGGCTGTGGGGCCTGCGAGGATGACGGTGTGGATAGCGTGTGTTGTAGCCGGGGCTTCGCTCCCGTTCCCGTCCCGTTCAACATGAGATGTTCGTAACTGACGCCCGCCTGCAATTGACGAATCTGGTCGAGAATCTCGCGTACCTCCCCGGTTGGACTGGTTGCCTGTGGCGGGGAGACCGGTGTCCCGATGTTGGCCAGACTGCTCACTCCCGATGCCGTGCTGGCAGTGCCGACTGGCCCCAGAGCTGAGGTGGGGTCCTGGTTCCCCATTCCGACTGACATGCTGGTGTGCTGGTAGCAGTTCTCTAGGCTGTGAAGTGGATTAGGCTGGATGCAGCCATTGCTGAAGGTCACCGGTGTGCCGCCGTCGCCTCCGATTGCCAGGCTGCATAGGGAAGCAGCCTGTGCGGCGGCTACACTGTCAAGGCTAGGGCCTCCTCCGAGGGCCATTCCTACGCCAGCTGCTCCACCCAGGCCTACCACACAGTTATTGTTCACGAAGATATCACTGAGGCTGCTGCTGCTGTTGGCCATATAGCGGAAGTGCTGGTCGCTCTGCGACTGTAGGTAGCCCACACCAGTACCGTTACCATTGACCTGGCCACTGACTGCCTCCTCATGTGAGCCATGCAGCCGCGTACCGTACATGGCTGCACCACCACCGCCAGAGGAACTACCCAGGGCCACCGTAGAATAATGTTGGGCCTGGGTTTGGGCCTGCGCTTGGACGTGTGCCCGGGACTGAATAGCCGCCGTCTGACGTGGCAGGTACATCTCCGGCTCGACCAACTGTGAGGCAGAGCGGGGCAGACCATACTGGTGAGTTGCGGTAAGCGGTGTCTGTAGTGCTCCCTGATGATCCGCATTGCGGGTGCCATAACCATGGGCATGCGCCAGGTAATGGTGGAGGCCCAGCTCCGGACTGGCTGCCCGGGAATATGGCGGCGGAACCATGGTGTTCGCCTCGTTTGCATTGCAGATGAAGCTAGAGCTGAGAGAGTCCACAGTGCTGGCAGCGCTCAAAGAGCCAGCCGGACGCACAATGTAGTTTCGGAAGTACTGGACCATGAGGTAGCTGGAGCTGCCGTTGCCGTTTCCGTTTCCGTTGCCCTTGCCGTTGTCGCTGTTGCAGGTAAAGACCAGAGGGTAGAGATCCGGCTTGGACGTGACCTGCAAGAAGCATTCAATCGATATGTAGGGTGTTTCCTACGGTAATTTTCAGACGAAGCTTGACTCACCTCTGTATATGGCGGAGGCGGGTGGTGGAACGAGTTACAGCGGCTATACTGCGGAGGGGCATAGCAGGACCCCGCCGAGTCGCCCTCGGACTGGGTGTGGTGCTCGTTGAAGCCCCAGCCACACAGAGTGCGGCGCTTCTTCCACAACGAGTATGCACAGAGTATGGCCAGGATGATGGCGACCACGACGCACCTGCAACGATATATCAGCAATCAGCAATACGGATTGGGCATGGGCAGTCTCGTTCCCATTGACTGCTCTACTAGGCTAGCCCCTGCTCACTGCTCGGTCTGCAGCTGGCGCGACTGGATGAAGAAGCCCATGGCCGCGGCCGTGTCCGTGTCATGCAACGGCTATAATCGAATTCCAACTAAATTTTTAGGGGCCTTTGGCTGTCTTTTGGGTGACTCGAGATTGGATTATGTGAGCAAAAGAGCTCGCTGGTGCCCAGCAGGGTCCGAATTAGGTTGCATCAGCACACAGAGCACAGAGCGTTGTGTGTCTCATTAGTTGGCATTGCCATTTCCGTACCTCCTTGTCTCTGGGGAGGGGGAGTGTGCCTGCTGTCTTGCATAAGCCTCTCGACTTGACTTGACGCAAGCCAGCACTGGGCGCCTTCGCCTTTGCTGCCAATAATAATATCTCGCATGCCACACAATGCCAGTCGGTCAGAACCGAGCCCCTCCAAAATAGACGCGCCACACGGCGAGGCCATGGCCATGGGCCTCATGGGAGCAGGAGCAGCATGACCATGACGGCAGTTCCTCACAAACAACAGAAGAAGCAGCAGCGACAGCAGCAGTAGCAACAGAGCAAGCTGGAGGTAAGAGGCGGTTCAGAACTTACCAGAAGAACCAGTGGCTGATGAAGAAAAGATTAAGGACGTGTTCCGAGGGCGGGGGCAACGGTCGGGGTCCACCCTGGTAGGGGGGACAGCAGCCCTGGGTGCAGCAATCGTCGGGCAGTGAACAGATGTGTCCGCCCTCGCACAAAAAGCGAGCCGTCACCTGTAAATTATAGAAATTAGTTTTCTGTCGAGACAAGGTGAACGGATGGAGCTGTAAAAAATACAATTACGAAGACAACAAAAACAAAAGCAAATACAGGAGCACGGGTGTGTAAATTGCAACTGAAAATATCATTGTCAACATCGCCGTTGGGTTGAAAACAAATAAAATCCATGAACAATAAGGAGAGATATGTATATGTATGTGTACATATGTATTTACTAGCATATATGTAGTACACAGTGCTTTCAGCTTTGTGTTGACCTGCAGTGTAGCTGTGTCCTCTGTACTTCTGAGAAGGAAAGCATATATTTACATACACCTGCACATATGTAAATACATACATATATTTGCAACAAAAGTAAATTAATAATCAAAATAATATACATACATATGTATGTATGTATGCATGTACACATTTTGTAATCATATTGTATTATAAATTAGTATTACAATTCAAATGAATTCCGTGCAACATTAAAGCAGTTAACAACTTACATGCAGGGGGAGAAGGCCCACCGCCAAGAGGACCGCCTGCAACACCAACAACGGGCATGGAGATGCATATGAGGAGGAGGAGAGCAGCGAAGCGTAAAGCCACATGGTACTCCCAGCTCTTTCAATGCTTCTGTCGCTTCCCGGACTGGCGCCAAATGTCCGCTCAATGGGATGTGCAGGAGAAGGGAGGATGATGGAGATAGGTAGGTGGTGCTTAGTGGCAGCCTCCGTTCTCTCTAACCTAGCCTCGTGTGTGATTTGTTACTTTGTTTTGCTTTCGTGTCTGCTTTCTCTCTGCTGCTGCTGCTTCTCTGCTGCTGATATTTGTGTCACATTCTGTTCTTGTTGTTTTTGTTCTTTTTTTTTGTCGCTGCTGATGCCTCGCTCAATGCACACACACACCCACCGTACACTAACACTCTCTTGCACAGACACATGTACACGTGCGGCGCTACATAGCAGGGCGTTTTGTTTTGTCCTTGACAGACAACAATGCAATTTACCGTTGCATGCTTTTGTGCTCTGCGTTTAGTTTTACTTCTCTATTTTTCGGTTGCTTTGTGGTATTCTGTGAATGATACAAATGTACCTACTTAAAAAAATATTTCTATATGTAAACATATCTACATACATTCAGATATATGTATGTATTCACTATTTCTTGCATATAATGAATATAAATATGTATGTACACAACCTAAGCCATAGACCATACACAAATACATACTATATACATACATGCATACATATGTACATACATATGTACCCTAACGACGCTAAGAAAATTTTCTCTACGTGTGACGCCACTTTTATTATTCACGTACAGATGTACATATGCACATACTCAGCCATATGTACATACATATGTATATAGTTTATACACTTAAATATTTCAATCTTGTCACTTTTTTGGGGCTATCATTAGCAAATTACGATTTTTGTCAGCACAATACAAAATAAAATAGCTATACGAACTTCATTGAACTTCATCCGAAAACCTCCCGCACCTCATCCTCGCCTCAACTACGAGTACACAACAACAGAAGCAGGAGCTGGGATAGAGATTGCGAGCGACATTTAGAGCAGGAGCATCAGTGGAATTTACAGTTGTCCGGACCGAACGAACATTCAACGTGGGAGCGTGAATCCAAAAACTGAACAAACAGGGCAGCAATCGGTAGCACTAACACTGTTGTAGAAATCCAACAGCGCCAGCGCCTTTAAGCAGGCAATACGATTGTCGCCCAGCCTGGCAACCCCCTGGTAACAGCTGTTCGACCACTTTTCAAAGAAATTGTCCATCAAAATTATCGTGCATAAGTTTTACTTTTAAACCACTTTGGAAATAATTCTTCTTTATTTGTATACCCAGTATTCGAATACCCTATAATATTCGATTTGTTTCATTTTTATTTATAACTAATACAAACTTAACGACGTCGTAAGCCGCGGCGGCCGCGCCTCTACTTTATACCCGGTAGGTACTCAGTCAATATACATTCATATATAAGTGAGCTTACGATTTATGTAATTTATTATATTTCCGCAAAAGGCACAATTTGAATTTTAGCCATAAAACTACATTTTAAAAAATTAAGTCGAACGCTTTCGGTGGTTTTTATATATCAGATGGTATCTGTTTTCATTTTTTTTTTACATATGGGCATTTCTCTGAAGGTCCACCGAGTCTATAGTTTTCTCGGGATGTTATTTTTAAAAGATATTGAAAATCCGTCAATTTAATTAATTGACATATAATTTCATTAACTTTGATCTGAAAATCGATTAAAATTAGCAAAAGTTCACATTTTTGGTATTTTTTTTGTCATGTTTTCCATTATTATTTTCACCAATAAGAAAGATGATTCTTGATAAAAGTTTTTCCTCAAAGTCTCCCTTACATATTGAACTATCTAAAAAAAAATCCCAGACAATTTTCTCAATATCGGTTAACGGAATTTTTGTAACATTTATAAAGCCAAGAAATTTTTGTCCCGTGCGACAGAAGCTTAAATTCAATTTAAAAAAAAAACTACAAATCATACATGCTTAAAATTATAACCATTTTAAAGAGTCATCAATGCAGAGTCATCCGCTGAAATTCGCATCAATATATTGCCTCAACTTTCGCTGAAATCTGAGTTTGAATTGGTCGCCGCGAAAACCACTTCTATATTTGTCCCGTGCGAATACCATGGTTTTTTGCAAATATCTCGATTACGAACAGTAGGCCCTTAGCACCAGCTATAGGGATATTCAAGTGGTGAATCATAAAGGTGAAACAATTTTGAAAATCGGTTTTATTTTTTTACATTTTTACAACTTGAAATGCGTACGAACGTCCAGGTCGACATCAGAGAAATGCCCATATGATTTTTACATCTGTTTTCTCTACATCTACTTCTACGTCTTTACATATATACGGCTCGTGAAAGTGTGTGCGAGAGTAATAAGTGAGCGCTTAAAAGACGTTGCGTAGCCACTGAAATTTCATTTGTTCCTTCTGGCGATTCGGCAATCTAGTAGCTATGATAATTCTCCAGGACTGTGCTTTTACTTTTCCCGTATCTTAAAAATGGTGGATTCCACAGATTTTCGTCCTTTGTCGGGAGTGGAAATTTTGAAATGAACTTGTATTGAAGTGATATCACAGGAGCTTGAATAGAAAATTTGGTAGCTCTAGCTCTTATAGTCTTTGAAATTTAGGCGCTGATGAAGACTCGGCTATTGAAGCTGATCAAGAATATTGTGGGGTCGGAAAGGACATTTTCGTAGAAGGACTCGATCTTGGTGGGCGTTGTTTTGCGCTAAGCAAAATTATTAATTAGATACTGCACAGTTTGTCGCGGGACATTAAACTCTACCGCTTCAGCGTTAAACTTTGCTACCATCGACAAGGGCGAAACAAGCTAGCCCTATGTACATATGTAACGGAAAAATGTCAAAATGTCACGAACGGAAATTAACGACGAAATTCGGCATACAAAGGTTTGGTCAAACGGCTGCAACTTAGCCGTTTATCCAGTGATACAACCAATACCCTAAACGCCGCCTAATTAATTTACCTATTTTAAAAAAAATCTATACTATACATTTGTAGATAAAAATTTTTGTGTAAGGGCCTATCTCTGCAACGCGTGTTCCAAATTCCATGCGGTATTTTTTTTTAAATGATGGAATATGTGGCATGGTAAAAAATTTTCTTTTAGTTTTCTATAAACAGGATCCCCAACAATTAAAAATTAGTCAAAAAATCTCCAATTTGGGACACATAAAAATGTGATGTTTGAACGCCTATGTACTTCATTTGGTGTCATAATGAAGAACGAAACATTAGATCGCATCATTAATATAGCCGCAATGAAGACAACCATTTTGAAAGGCATCGTTCCCTCTCTCTCACACACGCCACCACGTTCGCTTTGCTCGTTCGTCGTTTTTGACGCCTAGTTCTCAGAGACTATAAGAACTGGAGCAATCAAACTTTCTATCCAAGCTCCTGTGATATCACTTCAATACAAGTCTATTTCAAATTTTTGCTTTGCCCCCTCCGCTCGCACAAATGACAAAAATCTGTGGAATCCACAATTTTTAAGATACGAGAAAACTAAAAACACAGAATCATTGAAAAGAACCGTATCTACCAGATTGCCGAATTTGGACCAGGTCGTATAATTCCTATAGCTAGATGGAAAAAATAAAATATCAGTGGCTACGCAACGCCTGCCAAGCGCATACTCATTCTCATATATGTATGTATGTACATATATGTACATAGATTTACACATGTAGAAGAAAGATGTAAAAAAATGTAAGCAAATATGGAAATAGATAACATCTATTATATAAAATCTTCCAAAGGGTTCAACTTAATTTTTTTTTAAATTTTCCTTTTTGGCTATAATTCAATTCGTACTGACTGAGTACCGGGTGTAAAGTAGAGCCGCGGCAAAAGCCACAACGTTTCCCATCGTTAGAACTCGTCACAGCAGATTACCCCTTGAAACAGGATTGTCATTAGGTAAAATCGGGATAGACACTCCTATAGGTCCCGCTCGCTCTTTTTACCCAACATCTTTGTGTTTTCTTTCATGACAAGCGGAAGAAAGCTTCATAAGATGCGCAGACAGTTTTGATCCTATCCTACCACAGCCACCCCCACCCCCACCTCTACGAATTAACCAAAAAATCAATTTGTTCCATTTGCAAAACGAAAAAGACAGGGAAAGAGAGAGCATGTGGCATTAATCGGCTCCTATACCATGTTTGTATGTATGTTGACCGTATCAGTAAAATACTATATCAGAAGCCTACATATGTACATTTGTATGTACACAGGGTAGTTAAGGGTATGAGTGCCATCTCTTTCCGACTCATGATAGGAACTTCGGTTATTTGCTAGAGTTGGAATGTAGAGCTAGACGTTCTTTTCGCCTACGTAGTGCTTAGCACGAATTAGCTAACTAATAATGCCCGTTTCAAACAAGTTATTGGATAAAGTTTATGAAGCATATTCAAAAAATATAAATATGAAAAATTTGATTTAATCAAAATTCTGAATGGCAACGTTTACTTGGCTTTGAAGAAGGATGCAATGCTCTTAGTACCTTTGGCACCTTTCGCCAGAGCTTTCTCTTTAGCCGTCAGGCTACGCTCCTTAATCGGTTCCAGATTGGGTGGTGACATTATATAATCCTTGTCATCGTCGCTGTCCAGCAAACCACTGTTCTTCAGCTTGGATGCGCCATCTCTGTCATCGTTATTCAGTTTGATTTTTTTGCTGTTGCTGCTCTCCTGACCCACCTTTGACTTTCGCTTCTGAGCTGCAGTTTTTTCCTCGACAATAGGCTGGATCTCGCTGGGTATATGTAAATAGCCTATCAGCTGATCGTGTAGGTCGGCATCTAGGTAGCGGCCAACAATGTCACAGGCCATACGCGTGTAGTCCATCTCATTGACAACATTGTCCCCTGACAGCTTTTCGCTCCGAACAAAGTTCTGTGATTGAGCACTGTGGCCGCAGTGGATCTGCTTTTTTTTCAGAATCTCCGCCACTTGTCGTGTCTTTAGGGCCAGCCAGGCGAGTGTCCGCTCCTGATTGTATTTGTAGAAGGTCAAGTCGTCAGACATCTTAATATCGGTCACACACTTAAGACCGTCGGAGCTAACAAACTGCGTCAGGAAGCGACTCGTGCTGGCTTCATGTACAGCGATATTATCCAGTGACATTGCTCCTGGTTGGGTTAAGATAAAAAGAAAATATAACTGGAATTGAAGGCGATCTAGCAAATATGTCACCTACTTACTCTGCTCGCAGTTTTTCCTCAAGTGGTGTATCGCCAGCAATGTTGTATCCATGGGCATGGTCATATACACTTTGCCGTTGGAGCAAATTTCACTGTTGATTAGCCAGCTGCGTCGCGGCTCCTCATATTCCAGCAGCTCCATAATTTGGCCAGTTGGGTGCGTTACAAACAATGCATCTTTCCCCTTGCCAGGATGGTAGAAGCGATCCAAGCGAAGCCGCTGATCATCATCTGATAGTAACTTTTCGGATATGTACATCACTTTCTTCAATGCAGACACGGTTGATTTTTGCGCAGCCATATCCATATCTGCGTCTGGATCTGGCTTTGGTTTCGCTGATCGCGTTGTCTTTTTACTCATTTTCAAATAACTAATTGGTTCGTTGGACTTAAGTCAAGCTGATTTGATTGGACGCGATTCTCTAACGAAATTATAAAGATTTTCAAACAATGAATGTAAATAAAGTAAACTAAAAAAAATCTCCCGCGTTTGTTAGAGATGCTGAACTATCGATGACCACATTCGATAGGTGTATTGCACTACACTCTGACACTAACCATACAATATATAGACACGACACTTCAAAATGTCCGCACCAAAATCAGGCATCAGCTACACCCGGGCATCAGCTACACCAGTCGTGAGAGTGTATGTGTGCACATGTATTCTCGCTTATTTTGCGTGTTGTGCATGTGTGATCAGCTACTCGGCGAGTCGTGAGAGTGTATGTGTGCTCATGAGCATGCATATGTACATTGCGTGTTTGCAAGTGTGTATGAGCGCACAACTGATATTTACGCTTTCTCAACTTTGTTTTGATTTTTGTGCTCGCGCCACCCTTCACTTAAGCATTTTTAGAGTCAACCCTTTTTGAAGACGCTTGCCCTAAAATACCAGAATAATTATTATTTTGTACATGCTTTAGATGCTAACTGCGGACATTTTCAATATATGAAGTGTCGTGTCTATATATTGCATGGTTAGTGACTCTGAGTACCTAGATGAAAGAATTATAGCATGTATTCTTATCGTTTCTATACGAATATCATCCCTTATTTGGTCGGAACTGAGTACCTTATAGCTTATTTATAGCCTATTTACACTACAATGAGTTAAGTCATTTATCGATAGTTAACTCAATAACTCAGAACTTGCGTTTACACTATGCAAAAGTGGAGCTATTGAGCTATTGAGTTTCGGCTGCTGGCACGTGCTTGTCTCCGAAAATTTGTTTTATTTAATTTTATTAATATGAATACCCAAGAATTAATGATGCTCTATGTGGCAGAGCAAGAGACGATAGCGACGCTGCAATGTATGGAGTTGGCGACGATGTCTGCAGCAACTGTGGAGTATTTGGATCAAATTTCCAAGAAACGCATTTGGACCCTGGTAAGGAATTGGCATTTCAATTTCTTTTATATTAAATAATGTATCCCAAATTATAATAGCCGCGATATGGATCTTTTTGGGAGGAGGACGTTGCGAATAACCTTGGAATCCTTTTTTTAAGGAAAATTTCCGCAGCGAAATCGCACGGCTGCAATTGCAAATATGTTGAATTTCGGTTATATGTACATATATGTACATTGCATATGTACCAAATATAAAATTTTTTAAATTTGCAATTGTTTATAATAATTTAATTTATATTAATTTATAATAATTTAATTTAGCGTTTGGCTAAGTGTTTCCGGCCGAATTTTAGAAATCGACCACATTGTTTATATGGTTTTTAATAATAAAATTGGATTAAAGTATTGGTTTTAACATTTGTATGTATATTTGCACCTTTTTCTCCAGCCATATTTTTTACGCGCCAAAATTTAAATTTTGAGCTGCCAATTTTTGTTGTAACTGGTGGTTTCACTACAGGCAGACAACCACAGTTTTAAATATATTTGATTTAAAAATCTAGGGACCGTGAAAAATAACACCAATACTTTTCTAGCATATATCGTCCTGTTTGTTTGTCGATCTGAGTACTACTTTCGGAATGACCCCAGCGAAAACATGTTGCATTTTTTTATCGGTTTCATACGTATATCAACCCTGATTCTGTTTGCAAGCACTTTTTTCGGATCTCGGCACGGCCCTTAATAGGCTTTTTACACTTGGTGCGTTACCTATCGATATCGGAGAAGACGCAGAGAAGCAGGTTTGCCGTTTACACTACAGCGTAGTTGCGTCTTTGCGTCTTGGGAAGAGGAAGAAAAATTTGTAAACAAAAGAAATTATGTCTCAAAATCAACAAAATATGAAAGAAAACGAGCTAATTCTTTTATCTGCGGTGGCGGAAAATGATGCGAATATGTTGAAGATCATGGAAGTGTCTGGGCTATCCTCAGAAAAGTTGCAGTTCCTCTTGCAACTGCAACGTCCTCCTCGCGTTTGGACTCTTGTAGGTAAAGAGCAGACAATGTTCTCTCTTTTCAATTAAATAATGTGTTCTTCATTGCAATAGCCACGATATGGTTCATTTTGGGAGGAAGATGTTGTGGAGAACTCCGATGCCTTTTTTAAGGAAAATTTCTGCATGGAAAGGATACTTCAACATTTTCGTTGGACTGTTGCCCAATCTCAAAAAGAAAAAAACTCCTTTTCGACTGACAATCCCTCTGGAGAAGAGAATAGCCATAGCCCTTAATTGCCTAGGATCGCCTGCGGAATATCGCACGGGAGTCTATTTGGTCAAGGGCTTTTGTCTGCCTCATATTACTGCAGTTTTGTCACGAGGTAGTTGCTCAACTCGCTGACAAGTATCTGCAAGCAGACTTTCTTACCCTGAGAAGATCACGGAAAAAGTGAAAGGAATCAAAGACATGGGATTTGCAGAAAAAAATTTGAAATCAACTATATTGTTGAAATGCTTTTTTTAATAATAAAATTAGTTTAAACAATTTGTTCTAACCATTACATGAATTTTTGCCCCTTTTTACTCTGTTAAAAATTGTACGCGGCAAAATTTAAATTTGAATCTGCTGTTTTTTGTTGTTATTAGTGGTGATAGTTCCGCTGATTAGGCAGAAAAGTACGAAAATTGCTGTTATGCGCACAGAAATACCACAGAAATACCAAAACGCAGTTGCGTCGGAAAACGACGCAACTTTTTGCCATCACTAGGGCCCTATGCTAAACCTATGTAAAAAAAACTGCGTTTCTGGGAAGACGCAAAGAATCAAGACGCAGCCTCAGTGTAAACGGCACCTAAAATTAAACATGTTTCGATAAATTTGTGTACGTTTTGGTTTGTTTACCAACACGTACAGCTGTTTCAAATCTAAATGACATACGGTGGATGGTGAAATAGATATTTTGCTACAATGGATATAGCCACAACCATTAAGTTTTGTGATCTGTGCGAGCTGTTCGAAAAGGTCAAGGCAGCAAAGAATGTTCAGGACAAAGAGGATGTGCTGAGAAGCTACTACGAGTCGTTCTGCCGACATCGGGAGGCATTTCGCCAGGCGTCTGGCTTAACAGACGATCAGAGTGAGAATGGCTCCAGCAGCTTCCACTCGGTCCTGCGCCTCCTGTTGCCCAGTGCGGACACTGGAAGGAACAACTATGGCCTGCAAATAACAGCTCTGGGCCGTCTCTACACCAGAGTGCTGCAGCTGACCAGGGACTGTGGGTAGTCACATCAGAATATCAGTATTAGAATTTTAATACTAATACTTTCACCTGCAGCTCGCGACGCCTTAATGCTGAAGCATCAAAGCGGAACATCGTTTCGTGACTACGGAGATGTGGTCTATGCCGTACTTGTGTCCCGTTGCTTTAATCCGCCGAGCGATCTGCGTCTCAAAGCCATCCATGAAATGCTAGATAGAATAGCCAATGAGGATACAGCAGGTGGGTACAGAAAATTGGCTGAGTGCTTTTGTTTGCTCATATCCGGGCGCTAAAATTCGTTATTCGGCTTTTATACAGTTAAGGAGCAGGAACTGATACGTTTTACAGAACAAGCCTCGGCCAAGGAACAGAAGTGGCTAATCCGAATCCTCTTAAAGTCCCTAGGATTGGGCATAGGTGAGCAGCGGATTTTCAGTGTTCTGCATCCGAATGCTAAGGACATTTACCAGCGCTGCTCAGATCTAAGTCACGTCTGCAATTTAGTTGCCGGTAAAGAATCCGACCAGGAAGTCAGCGACACGAAGATCAAAGGCAGAATAAAAAACCACCCATCAACTGTTAACCTAAACGCAGTCATTAGACCCTTCCATCAGATCCGTCCCATGCTTTGCGAGCGTTTTCCCGGCGATATTCAGGAGCTTATGCAATCGGATGTTCTCTATCTAGAGACCAAAATGGATGGCGAGCGTTTCCAGCTGCATATTGATCGTGGTTGTTTCATGTACCTTTCCCGCAACGGAGTGGACTATACTAACAATTTTGGCGACAGCTATAGCCGGGGAACGTTGACGCCACATTTGCGTGGTCTTTTGCCGCTCGGCCTGCAGTCGATCATCCTCGATGGCGAGATGATGGTTTGGGACACCAACCAAAAGAGGTACCGAGAAAAGGGCGAGAACACGGATGTAAAAAATCTAAAGCCCGATCGAAGCTGGCGGCCCTGTTTTGTGGTCTACGATCTACTGTATTTCAATGGCCAGAGCCTTCTCGATTTGACATACATCCAGCGATCCTACAAGCTCCAAAAGTTGATCGGCGAACAGCAAGGAGTGCTGCAACTGATGCGAGGCACCAAAATTGGCTCCATCGAGGAATTCAACGAACTGTTCCAGCAAGCCCTTGACTCCAATGCCGAAGGCATTGTTCTAAAAAAACAGAGCTCCATCTACCAACCGGGAGTTCGCGTCGGCGGGGGATGGTACAAGGATAAGGCCGATGTGAGTCCACCATCTGCCATATTTACTCCTTCTGTATGCAGAGTACATTATAGTTTGTTTTGTTTAAAATGTACAGTACATTAAGGGTCTCATAACCGAGTTCGATGTTCTCATTATTGGAGGTTTTTACAATCGCAAGCGAACATTTGTCGATTCGTTTTTACTCGGCGTTCTCCAACCAGTGGCAGACAGCGAAAGTCGTCATGAGGTTTACAGCATTGGTTGCGTTACCAATAATACGAGACAAGCAGTGGTGCTGAACCATACGCTGAGGCCACACTGGCACGATGCCAACAAGGAACCGCCGCCACTATGGTATCACTACATGGCTACGGAAAAGATTGGCTCCCCGGATCTGTGGATCGATCCACACAATTCGATAATTTTGCAGGTAAAGGCGGCGGATTTGACGCCGAATAGTGCCTTCTATACGCGCAAAGCTTTGCACTTTCCACGCATCGAACTGAAGCGGGATGATAAGGCCTGGAATGAATGCTTGACGCTACAGGAGTTTAACCAGCTATGCGAGGTAAAGGGCAAAGTACGGTTATGGTTATATATGGTTTCACTAAATCTTACTATATTTAATTTTTCTTTCCAGGGCTCTGGTCCGATTACAAAACTGAACAAGCGTGACCTGTGTTTAGATGATTTGACCACGAAACGAAAACGTCTACGCATGACACCAGCGGAGCGCAGTCGTCTAGGCCTGGCCATATATGAGAAGCGCTACGATGTCGGGACGAGTTCTAGTAGCTCGAAACTTTTCGAAGGCCTTAGTTTCTGCATCTTGAGTGGTGCGGCAGGCCAGAACAAGCATAAACTGCAAGAATTGGCAGCTAAGAATGGTGGCTGTATAGTGGAGAATCCCCTGCCCAACGATCCGAAATGCTTCTGTATAGCAGGAGATCAGACGTTCCTTGTAAAGCGACTAATGCAGCAAGAACCGCGCACCAGCGATATTGTGCGCATGGAGTGGATGGTACGCGTCTGTCAGGAGCAAGAACTCCAGCTACGTCCAAAAGATTTGCTTTCGGCCACCGAGCCACTACAGCGTGATTTGGCCGAATGGTTTGACAAATTAGGGGACAGCTATACAAAGGACATTGCGAGCGTCGATGAACTGCTTGAATTATTGCAGGACATTGGTAACGAGGAACTTAACGTCGACTATGTGTCACAGACAGAAATTAATGCTTTCGAAGACGAGTTGCTAGACCAGTTCACACAGAACATATTTCGTGACCTGCATGCCTACTTCTACGATCCAGAGGGCGACGAACTGAGCAAAGTTTTATTCCTGCAGAATGGCGGTACACTGGCAAGCGAATCCGACCCCGATCTAAACCTTATATTCGTATGCAGGTCTTCTGATATAGATGATAAACACTTCGAATCGTGGCTACAGAACCGTTTCAGCTCGCATTCTGGCGAAGTCCTTAACTCTGCATGGATCCATCAATCGCACCGTGAACGCCGCCTTCTAAAAAAAGAGTTGTTTTCCGTTTAAATATAAATTTTTGAAGTGGTTTGCGCATGCATAGTTTACATATCTAAATACATTTATTAAGTGATGAACCTTTTAGGCAAGCTTCGTCTGTCTTTGATATCACTACTCGACAAAATTCAACTCTTTTTTTTCCGCTGTGGCCAAAAATGAGTTTTTCTAAAAGATTTGGGGATTTAAAATTTTTTAAAGAATTATGGTTTTTTTTTTATGGAGTAGTTTTTTTTTTAAGAATTTTTAAAAAATTTGGTATTTTTTGTCATAGGTAGTGCTTCTATTTTTCACATAACTTAAGTTTCCTACAACTGGTTGTATTGAACTTTTCAGTTAAAAAAAGCTGACAAATGCAGCTATAAATCTGACTCAGACACTTTGCAGCTGCAACTTAACGCCTGGAAGATATTAAGCTTCCAAATTGAAATTTCATAATTTTTTTCGGTATTTTTTCCCCGAAATTTTGACTTTGAAAGCTCAGGAAAAGTCGAAAAAAAAATATTTGAATGCCTTGATTTTTGGTTTTAGATAGACACATTAATTAGGCGTCGTTTAAGGTATCGCTCATAAAAATATAAAAATAAACGGCTAAGTTATAACAGTTTTCCCTATATAACATACTTTGACGATGAATGGTATTTGAATTCACGTTAAACGACATCCGCTTTTCTTCTACTCAAATTGGCCACAAGGCTAACAGCCGATCGATCGCTTACAACCTAGGAGTACGCAGCTGTTGTGATTCTTGACGGCTTTCTTCGGAGGTACTAGTTGATTCCGACAAAAATTCCGATTCGGAGTCAGTCACCCATAAAACATAAGATATACGTTGACTGACCCCCAGATCAGAACAAAAATGATTTTCTGTGGCTGCGTTATTTTACAAAAATAAGAAACTAGACAAAGTTTTATAATTAAAATCATTCTTTTTAAGATTTTTTAAATTATATTTGAATAAAACTTAAATTTAAAATGTTTTTTTTATAGCGAAATGTACCATTAAGCGTTTTTTATTGATCCTGAAAAGTAAAAACATTTGATTTTATATACATATGTATGCAGATATGCACCGGATCAAAATTAAACTTTGACATAATAGACGTCGCGACTTTTTTAAGGTTGGCAGGGTGGCCAACGTGTCTATGTGGGGTCCTTAAAAGTAGAAGAAAAGTTAGATGATGATACGTCTTAGGTAAAGTCTTAGGCCACGAGCACACTGTAGCTGAAAGCGGAGCAGATAGCTTATTTTTCAGGTTCGAAAAAACAAACACTTGGCACCGATGCAGGATCACACAATGCTGACTGAACTGAGCTGAAAAAGCTCGCTGAAATTAGCTCAGCTTTGTTTGATCGATCAAGCATGTTTGTTTTTTCGGAAAGCTGATTGTTGATATTTACCATCAATGTTATCTTTCTATGCGATAAATTGGTCCGATTTTCACCAAATTTTCGTGCGTTATGTACAATTTTGTAATTACACAATTAATAACTTTAGGGCTGACTATTTTAAAAAACAGAAGGATTTCATAGAACAACAACTTTATATAGATGTAGATGTCCAATCCGCCTTATTCTAACAATTGATTGATTGATTGAGTGATTGGCAAAGTCGTAAAATATAGCTTTATGAAACATTTTGTTGAGATACTTCTCAAAGGGAAATAATAGTTTAGTAGAAACAGACGGACGCATAGCTATCAGATCAACTTTCAGCTCAGCCGACAGTGTACGCACCTGCCGGCTGATTCTCACTAAAATAAAGCTGAGAGCATCAGCTCCGTTTTCAGCTCTGCTTTCAGCTACAGTGTGCTCGCGCCCTTAGGATTTTAGTCGGATCAAGATTTCTTCCACAAATCTGTTGAAATGTATACGCTGGTGCGATGCATTACGATGCATGTGTCTTTTGACAATGCTCTCTGGTTGTTCTATTTTATTTATATCCATCTATCTATTCGAGTTTAAGATTCGAACCATTCAATTCACAGTGCTATATTTTAATTGCAATTTATGTGTGTACTTTATTTGCAAAACTCCCGATTCAATCAAGCTGTTCGTTTTAGTTTCTTCTTTTAAAAAGATTTAATATTTTTATTCACATAAAAAGGGATAACGAGCAGATAAACGTTTGTTAGGAAAGTTATAGTAGAAAGTGTTACTTAATAAATGTAAGTATGTATTTGGGGTATTTTTACATTCATTCTTCATCAATTGATACGTTTTAAGTGTCAGCAACATTTGCTACTGATTTTCAGTTTTTCTGTTACGGCTTCAGCTTTTGCCCTGCGGCAATAAGGACATAAAAAATACACTCATTTTTATTTATTATAAAGTTAGATATTCGTATATAAATTATTTATATGTGTATAAAATTTAACATTAACAATTCTGAACTGTTGGCTTTCTATATTTCCCTTTCTTTCATAGTCCTGCCTTCTCCATCTCATTCTTTTTTAATCAGTGTAAAATCTAATGAGGAATATGCAATCTCTGAGATTTTTTAACACATTTATGGACTCCTTTAACATATAGTTTACGTATCTCAGTATCTCAATTAAATTGTTCAAAGTGTTTCCAATTTTTTATTCTGAATAGGATTTACAACAAAATTCAATTGTAGCAGATGTTTTATTCTTTCAGTTTTCTGTTTTCAGTTTGCTTAATTGTTCAAATATTCTTGGGAGTTGGGGAAATTCGTACTCATTATAGATAGGAAAAACATGTTTGTTTATGTATCTATATAAATAAGGGTATACAAATGCACATTTCGTTCAATCTTAGGATTCGGGTAACACGTGTTGAATATAGTATTCAAAGGACTAACTGCTACAATTAATTTTTCTGTTTGCGTTTTTTCTACTTTCTCTTCTTGTATGATAATAAAAAAGCAATCCTTTGCATTTATAGCATAAGATATACATACATAAACGTACGTGATTTAACTTAGAAAATCTAGAATAACACCGATATATGCTTTACAGCGCAACTCATATTATCGTTCAACGTCAATTGTACTCGTAATAGTAATAGTTATATGTAAATAGTATAGTATAGTATAGTAAATTAAATTAGTTTAATTTTTCTTTGTGCTTGTGTTTTCGTCCATATAATTAAAGAATACGAACCAAAAAAAAATTGTCCATAAAAAAATAATTGCGTTTGCATTAAATTATTAAAAGTCTTTTGGAATTTCTCGCGTATTCTTCGTAATTGTAACTTAAATTTTATGTGTGTATATGTATATGTATATAAATATAAATAACTATTTAATCATTCGTTTTTTCTTCCTCTTTTCGATTTAATTTAGTATCTGTCCCAAAAAAAAATAACCCTAGAATACGCTCAAAAAAAAGTATATTGTATTTATGCAAGCAAATTCAAAAGCAACAAACAAAAAATTTACAATTCAGACTTCATGAAAAATGTGTTTTACAGGACTAAACGGAGATTAATATTGGACAGACAACATTCGGGATCCTTGAAAAATTTACCTGATCAACATATAGCTTTAATAAGGCAGAGGGTATGGGTTGTAGGAGGAGAATCCTCTGGTAATATCTTCGTCCCTATACAAAAGTAAAAACTCAGTGGTAATAAGCTGCTCCTACTGATCAGAGATTTCGGTCTCTTTCGTTTAGATGCTCTTTTTGGCTGATACCTACTATTGCATTTACTCTAAACTTTTTCGGGATTGTTTCTTTTTGAACTTCTAGTATTTCTGTATTCAGTATTTCGTTTTTCGATTTCTATTGATCCTGGGGATTTGCTTCTTCCAGTTTTTTTTATTTCGTAGGTATATGGCAGTTGTAAATAATTTTTTCTATTTAACTTTTTGAGATGATTTGACTTTCATTGTCTTAACTAACACAAAATATATTAAAAAAATGTGTATATATGTATACTATATGTGTAAAACACGCTATATATTGTTGATGTCTACAGATTAAATAAAGCCATAAATATGCGTTTGTGTGCTTTATTTTTTGATGGGGGAGGCAACAGACAGGGAGTGCATGGACTTCTCCCATCTTGGCCTTTCGTTCGCTGTTGCGCTTGGTCCCCACTGAAACCTTGAATCCGTATCAGTAGGTGTGACTGTGTATAGTTATAAAGTACAGTACATATATATATGTATATACTTAATATTAGTCCTGTGTAGGAGTAAATAATAAAAAACAAGTCCACGTAGCTTAATTTGTTGATCTGAAGCCGTTTAAACTGCAAAAAAAAGGTTGTGTAAAATTGTAAGCGAATTTTATAAAATATAAAATGGGAGTGTTGAAAGGATAATTAATTAACGATTTCGGTATACATGTGTAGCACAATGTTGAAATTATGTACAAGTGCATTAATATGAAGGACTTTGCGGAAAAACTTTTATCAAGAATCATATTTCTTGTGGTAGATAATATTAAAGGAAAACATGCCTATAAAAGAACCGAAAAATTCCGAAATTTAGCTAATTTGAATAACCTTTCAGATCAAACTTAACTTTTAATAGATTTAGAAAATAATATGTAAATCAGTTTTTATTTACTTTTAATGTTCTTTAGCATGGTGGACTTTTTGGGGATGCCTATATGTACATTTGTATGTACATACGTACATATCCATGTACCTATGTTTTTCAACGGTCCTACAAATTTGAATTTTAACATTTCATCCAAGCAGTTTTAGAACGAATCAATCGATTTTTTTAAGGAAATCTCTAACAGTCTATTAGTTGGGCATATCACCTATTTTTGTTATACCAAGAAATGTATTCAATATGTAAAAAATTATTTCCTAGTAATTAAATGGGATATATCCAATAATTGTTGTGGTTAAGTAAAACGTTGAAAATAACACCCTACAACACTCCCAATAAGCCCATACTTACGCTGATCGAAGGTGCTCGGATTTATGTAGCTGATTAGGTCCTGATCAGACATCGTGGTCAGCTCCTGGGGTATGGGTGGCTGGACAGCCACGGCCGCGGCAGCTGCGACGGCCCCAACAGCCGCTGGTAAAATGCTTCCCGCTGTGGTGGGTGCCGAGGCTTGTTGAGTCATCACGGCCCCATTGGTGGTAACGGCAGCGGTGGCCACGGACTTCTGCAGCGCATTTTCGCTGGCCAATGCAACGATCAGAGATTCTTGTGGTGTTGCTGCAACAACGGGCAAGTGGGCGTGGCCATGCGAGTGACCATGGCCGTGACCGTGGCTATGACTATGACTGTGGCTGTGACTATGACTGTGGCTATGACTATGGCTATGGCTATGGCCGTGGCCAGAAAGCGACTGAAAGCTGGCAGCCTCCGCGGCCACCGCTGCAGCAGCTGCGACTGCCGTCTCTGGTGGGGTTGCGTGGCTCAGAAGCAGATTGACCAACGGATCCTCGCCAGCGTCTACGGGATTGGTAGCCCCTGCAACTCCAGCCTGCGGCGATCGGGTATGCGAGTGTGTATGCGAATGGGTGTGGGTACGGGTGTGCTGGTGATGGTAGTGGTGCTGCTCTTGTTCCTGTGTGGTGATGAAGTCAGCGGCAGCCTTGATGATCATATTGCTGACCGCCGTCGAGGTGGCCGTGGCAGTCACCTCCGGTTGCAAGGCCGCCGGTGTCGGTGGAAGGGCATCTACTACCCCACCGGCCGACGTTGGCGGACTCATCATTATGTTGCTCAGCGCCAGGGCAGCCACGGCTGCATCTTGCTGCGTCGGTTCTGGCTGCATCGCTATATCGTTCAATATGGAGTTGGCCATGGTCACCTGGTGGGGCGCTAGTATGTTGGGCACCACCGCAGTGGCTGCCCCGTTGGCCGAACAAAGTATGGTGGATGGCGAGACGGCGGGATTCATGATGATATCGGTGGAGAGGCTAGCGCCTACATCGACGGGGGAAGAAGTGAGGCCGGCGCCACCAGCCAGAGCAGCGGCCGGCTCCGAGTTTAGTATGATGTCCTGTGTAAGCGGCGAGCTGTTTGGGGAGGACTCGCTGCCGCTCAACGAGCTGTTCGAGTTGGTGGAGCCGAGTGATAGACTTCGCTCGAGGATACCGTTTGGCGGTGCTCCCGTCTGGTGGCTGCCGTGGCTTAGCACGCCCACCTTCGACTGCAGAATGTCGGTCAGAGCGTGATCGATCACCGCCGCACTGGTAAAGAGTGCTGGCTCACTGGTTCCATTGCTGCTGACCACCGATGTGGACTTTGTCAGCTCGTCGATGAACTTGTGCACGCTCGCTGCTGCCGCCGCTGTGGCCTGCTGCTGCTGTGGCTGCTGTGGTTGCTGCTTCTGCTGTTGATGTTGCTGTTGCTGCTGATGCTGCTGCACCACGTGCTTGACAATCTCGTTCTTCACAGCCAGCTCCACAGCCACCGCCACTGCAGCGGAGTCAATGTCAACACCGGTGACGGGGAAGCCGGGCAAACTGTTCGACTGATCGAACATGATCGTGTCGAGGCTGGACTTGCGAGCAAAGTGCGTCTGATGGTGGTATTGCATGCCGTTTGGGCTATCCGGGGTGGGCTCCGCTGTGAGTGGGCTGTGCGTGCTGCTGTCGTCGAGTAGTTCGCTCTTCAAGGCCTCGGCACTGGCCACGGCCACTGCATTAAGGTGGACGAGCTGCTGATCCGTGATCATGGGCGTGGCGCTGGGCAACGACGAGCGCCGGACAATGCCCATCGGTATCTGGGTGGTGATCGGCGGGGGCATCATTCCCGAGTCTATCTCGTGCTTGGTCTCCACTACCACCCCCTCGCCACTGGAGGCTGTTCCCGATCCGGACCCGGATGCCTGAGAATTAGGCGACCAGTTCGATCCACTGCTCGAAGGCGCTGCTGTGGTGTCCATAAAGTTCACATCTACAAAATATATGGGAGTGAAAAGATTTAGTTTTCAACGTTTTGCTGGCACTTCAATCAGGGAAGCGGAGCATGGTCGGGGGCGGGTTCTAAAATAAATAAAGAAACTAGCAAAAGTAAGAAACGAAAAAAAAAACAGGTTACAAATGAAAAGACTAAAATACGAAACGGGGTGGGGATAAGGTAGGGGGTAAGCGCTTTGGATGGAATACATCTAGAGAGAGGCAGAGAGTCTAATAGATAGATACATTATTGTATTACATTCGAGCAGTAAAGTCCGGGAGCATTTATTAGAATTAAAACTTAAGCACTAAGGAAAAATTAAGCTAGAAATCGCTTCCGGACTCGAACGCTTCTTCGGGACGATTCGGGGCTCTGGGTGGGGTCAGGGTCAGGGTCAAGGGTTTTTTTGTGTTTGTTTTTGTTTTTGGTTCCAATATTGTTAATCATTACAGACTAGGTTTGCTTATTTTATGCTTATTTTATATGCATTTTTATGAACTAATAGTTTGTATTGCCTGGGAAATAACCTGGGAATGCTAAACGAGTCACACATCCAATCATTCAAAGGGGACGAAGAGAACAGCATCAGCAAAAAATATGCATTTTGCCCCATAGCCCCATAACAGAAAAAAACACCAAGACGTCTGAAGTCCAGATATAAAACGATCAAGCGATCGAAACCACCCTAAGACAATACAGATCAAGGATCAATAGACATACATGCACACTCTATCCATACAGCCGGCAGAATTGTCGGCCATTCAGCCATACATACATACATATGTATGTTTACACGGTATAATGTAATCAATCAATCAATTACTGAGTCCTGAGTCTTGTACCTATCCCATTATTTAAGAACTGATCAAAAACAGGGAAAACTTTCTCTCAATCGCACAAAGTATAGTAATGAGTAGCCACACACACACACACACAAAACCAATCATTAATTTCTCATCCATCAATCACTCGCACACACGCCAAGCAATTTCCATTTCTACTTAAAAATTCAACTTAATGCTAGGCCTAAAAATAATACTAAGGTTCAAGTTCGACTTAAATGGTATTGCTTATTATTATATTTATGTAGGTGTAGGAAAAGTGCGGAGTATGGATTAGTACTGGAGGAATACCTATGATGGACTCTGTTACCATGAACCTCATACTATATACATATGTATACATAAATAGACAATAGACTAAATATTTTCCACTCCTAATTATAAGCCTCAACTGCACTTTCGATGGTGGGGTGCATGGTCGAAAGCTGCTTGCGTTCTCTAGGCGTAATGTTGGGGCTCTGAAGTCGAGCGATGTTTGAAATTCCACTCGTTCTAGACGAGTCCCATCACTACCAACCCTTCGATTGGTTCTTTCAAAACAAGTACCCGCGCCAATATCTCCGCATCTGTTGCAGTTGATTTTATTTGAGGCTAAAACTTATAGCTGTCGGTTCCAATTTTTGGCTGATAGATAATTTTCATTTATGTACTTTGTTTTTGTTGCCCATCAACAGAGACCATTAGATGTGGCATTATCTCCCCTGCAAACCCCTGATTATTAAGGGTTCCAGTTCTGGTGGGTTGGAATTTGGCTTAATTAAATTGAATTAGCATGATCATTTTTTGGAGGGAAACTGAAACGGAACTGATGGATGATAGTAATATCTAGAATAGACGATTCCGTGCTTTGAATCGTTTTTAAATTGAATTTTCGTGTGTTAGTACAGTTGGCAAAGTTACATAAGTAGATAAGAATCGATAATAATAAGACATAATGGGACAAAATGAATATGTATCGGCTTAGGTATGAGTATTTCCAAAATTACAAAGTACGATTTTCCAGCCTCTTCTATGATCTATTAAACCCGTGATCTATACAAGCGAAATATGAATTTTCCCCATTTGAACTATAACCTGAAAAAAGACTAAAGCTGTTCACACTGTTGGAAATGATATCGGTGTACAATGATCTTCAGATTTCCATACTAGAACAGGACAGGACAAACACAAAACCCTTCATACGTGTATGAGTGTTGTTAGCGTGTGTATATGTAAATGTACATATATGCATGTACATATATTTAAATATGTTTATATGTAATTCTTAAAGGGAATATGGTATGTATGTAAGATGGACTCCATTAAGACTATATTGAGTTAATTTTAATAGCATGTGTGTGGGAGGCGGGTAAAGTGTTTGTTCAGTTTTAATAATATATGTATATATAGGTAAAGAGAAACTGTAGTACGAAATGACAAAAAAAAAATTTGTTCTTTAGTCAAGTGGTAAAAATTTTTTGATGTTTTTTTTTGTGTTTTTTGTTTTAACCAGTACCCTAGGCATCCTTGAAGTTGCTGTTGTTGTAGTTGAGGTTAGAGTTGGGAAGTGGTCGCTGTCTCTCGATGTGATTCGCGCTTAGGTGCTTCGTGTTCGTATGCTTCTCCGCTGATGATCGTCTCGGTGAATGCGCCTTGGTGCCGCTGTCCTCTATGTGTGTGTGCGTGTGCCTGGGTGTATGGGTGTGTACGTGTTTGTTCACCGGTCTATCTATGGATTGAGCATTACGCTTTCCGGGCAGGCTTTTTCAGCTTTTTCTCATAGATTTGGCCTTAGCTGGGCTTTGATTTGCTTTTTTTCTATTATTATGTTTATATATAGATTTACAGGATATATCGGTGTCTATATATTTTATATCGACCTTCAATTTAATTTTGACTTAATTTTGATTTAATTTTGGCTTTTGTTTGGTTTTGGTTTTGCATTTTATAGCACTCAAAATGTATACATATTTGACTATATAGTTAGATTGAGCACCTAAATTGCTAAGAGAAGGGGAAGGAGGAAGAATATAAAGTAAAAATATATATATGCATATCTTTTTTTTGTTTTTTTTTTTTTGAGTGGGGGAAGGGGATTTTATTTGCTTTTGTGGAGGGGAAGATCTTTTAAGTGTTGCAAAAAATATATAATATAGTTGGAGGTTTCCTGTCCTGGATTTTCATATTCTTTGCCTGAATCGAGAAAAGTGTATCTGCTTTTGTTGGGGCTGCCTTGCTCATCATCTTCTTCTTCTGTTATTTATCGTCCTGATCTTCTGATCTGCTTTATCTTTATTTATGTGTATCAATATCGGCTTGTTTCATGACTTTAGCTTGATTCGGCTCGCCTTTGTCTCTTGCGTGACGTTTCTTGGAGGAGGTTTCTTGGTAATTACATGATCAAGAAAACTCTGCATCTCACTCACTCACTCACTCACTTACTCACTCATTGCAAGTCCTGAGATCACTCACACCCCCAGACACATTCAAGCACCCAGTACACTCACAACTACACGCACACTAACTTACACACACACACCCACACCCACAACCAACCAAGTAGATAATTAATTCAGAAGACCATGAAGGAACTACCTCACCAAATCTTCACGCACCAAGCCAACGTGAGCTTCTTTCAACTCAAACATGGAACCAATTTTAATGTACGAGTACGAGTACCACCGGTAAGGATTCTTCGAATTTGCTTCTATCTGTCAATATATGTATGTACGTATGCATGTAAGTAATATATTGCCCTGGGATCGTTGTTTCCAATAGAAACTAAACATTCATTCAGCAGAGTTGTTTCGATCAGTTTCCAAGCGAATTCCGATTTTTTTTCCTTAATCAGGGAGTCGCGGAGTTAGCGGCAAAGAGACAAAAAGAGAGGGAGAGAGCGATAGAGGAACGGGGAATTGGAGGTCTAGCTTCTCCGAAGGCTTCAATCGCCATTGACATTGCACGACTTCGCTGTAACTTATTCATTTATGATTGTGTTTAGTTTACTTGGTAATTTTTGATCGTACTTATAAATTAAATTATATATTATTTTATTTTATATTTCCGTTGGTTCGTTTTCATTTGTTCGTTTACATTGCCTACTTACAAATTATGTGTTTATTTTTTATTTTTATTCGGTTATAAATCTTTTCATGCGTTACTCTGTGCAATAAATTTTAAAATCAAACATGATAGGAAATTAGGAAGAAGGTATAGAAATACTGGCAAGCAGGTGAGGGAGTGGTTGTGGTTAATTGAAATTTCATTCATTTAGTAGTTAAATGAATCGCATTTATGTATGTATGTACATATATGGTGCGGTATGATCTATCGTTGATTAATATGACATCCAAATGTATGAAGGAACTGAAAAAAAGTTTAAAAGTTGTATTTACTTATGAAAGCTACCTTCGACTGGTGCTCAATGTCTCTAACAAGTATTTATTGCCTTTGATACGAGAATGAAAATCAAAGATCTCTTCCTTTAAATATTCTCAACATTTCACCCTCGAGTCGGTCTTGAAATTGTATGGCTTGTGAGATTCCCGATACTTCCGCATTAAGGTCAGGAGTATTTGTTCAAATATTTCTTTCAATTCGCTTCTAGCTCGATACTGTAAATATGTACAATGCATACTACGACAGAGGCAGGTGCTAATTGTTAAATATGTATATGTAATAATACGTTTGGGTTATTTTGCCAAGCCGCAAGCGAAACGGTTGGAGAGGACGCTCAGATATGGCAGACAGAGGGTGACAGAGATAGGGAGAGGTGGAGAGAGAGAGAGAGAGAGAGTGAGTGAGAGAGAGAGAGAGAGAGGGAGAGAGAGAGAGAGAGAGAAAGAGAACGGAGAGGGGAAAAGAAGGCAGAATAACGCATGAAGATATAAGACTGTTTTATCGATCGCTTATCGAATTATGTTTTGTCCGGTTTATTTATATTTATTTTCTACGGAATTTTGCTAATGAATCTAATATATCGACGCATTTTGTCGAAATTATTATATATGTATATGTATATATAGACGACACGATATACACGCGGAAATGCGTTGATATATAACATATTAATATATAATATACAATATATAATATACATATATGTATATACATATATATATATATATGTATGTATATACATATATGCTTGAAAAAGCAGCCTCGAATTTAGACTTTGAAAGTGATATTAATTATTAAATATTTTTTGAATAAAACGTTTGTTTTTGGTTGTTTAATGCAATTTGTTTTTCGAGCTGTTATGTTACGGGTAAACCACATACATACATATGTACGTAAATATATGTATGTATAACTGAAAGTATTCGATAGTACGATTATATATGTATATACTTGTTCTATGATCTGCCTAGGACTGGCGGCTACCTCACCGTGTATTAGTTTGGTGTGTCTGCCCTGGAATGCGGTGTATGTGTGGTGTCATGTTTGATTCGCGTCTCGATTGTATCGTACGCGGCTGCCCGTCCCCCGGGGTGGACCCCGGGAGTCAGGCAGCACCGACTCCAGCTTCGGTGACTGGCTGTCGGGGTTGGGGAAGGGGTACTACTTAGTCAACAAATAGATACCTTGATCGTGAATTGTGCTACTTAACGTGCTGGCAGCCGCTAGTGTCGAAAACTGGCCCTTCGGCGTGTAGGTGAAGGTATGCGGCTCGCTCTTCTTGCCGCTCGAGATGATCGACACCTGGACGCTGACCGGCTTGATCACGTTCTGGTGCAAATACGGTGGCACTGTGCATATGAGATGCGTCTGGGGAGAGAAAGAAAAAGGTGAGAGTTAATTTTGTTTTATATAATAATTTTATATATAATACACACGCACCTACAGTGCGGCCCTTTTCTCAACTACCGCGGTGTGTACTTTGAATAACTGTTCGCCATGCCCAACACCCAGCTGGTGGAGCTGATGCATAGCCGTTCCCGCAGCGTTTCTACCGACGGCTGAAACGCAAGCAAATGGCTCTGATCAAGATGCTGCGCAAGGTCAAGAAGAAGGCGCCCCCATATGAGAAGTCAATATACCCTATATTGGTGCCACCTACAGCTCCCTATCCTTCTTAAGTAAGCACTTTCCGTGTTAGATCATAGACACACTCATTCCCGTTTTGTTTTTAATAAGCATTATTTCTCAAGGTTTCTAACGGTACATCGGTATAGGGCACGATCGAATAATCACATTGCGAGCAATTGTCGATTGAAAGTGTGCAGTCCTTATGTACACCTGTACCCTTTAAACAGTCAGTGACTGAATATACAAACATATGTATGTATGTATGTATGTATGTACATATGTTGGCAACGAATGTTGCACTAATTAATTTGTCAAGATGTGTCGATATTTCCAGCAGAAACAATAGAAATTGCTGGGCGTAGTTGGGTTCTAGTCCTTTAAAAAAAAGCTCTCACGAGCAAAACCTGTCTCATTTTCGTCTGGGATCTATTCTGCCACCGGCCGATAGCCAAGATTTTGTAACCCACCTGATGCAAATATTCCTTGTCGGGCATCACGCTCTGTTCCCAGAGGGCGGCGGTGCCGCCAATTAACTGCTGGCGCACAGCAATCTCAGTGGCGGGGTCGTCGCCGTTGACGCTGTCGTAGGTCTCCTGGAACACCACGTGGGTGTCCTTGAGGAAGTTCTTGCCGATGATAAAGAGCTCGAGGCCGCCATCGACGGGGCACGAATTGAGCGACTTCTTGCATATTTCCGGTACGCCGGGGGGTTGAGCTGGGGCAGGCAAGAGACGAATCCAAATAGTAAATTAGTAAGAAGAATGAAGCGGTAGCTAAGTGAACTTACTGCAAATGATGGGGTTGGAGCAGACTTGGAGGGTCTCGGTGGTGCCATCTTCGCGGGTCAGCTGAGTGCGGAACACCATCCGACAGCGAGTCGATTTCTTCTTGTTCTTCTGCGCTAAGTGCTCGGGAAACCGGTGCTCCACATCAACATTGCGTTCCTGTACAGAAAGTAAACCAATTCAAAATTAAAACAAGCAAATATAGAAGTTTACTTTTAGTAGGTTAGTAGGTTTCCGCACATCCCCAACTCATCCCCAACTCACCTTCAAAATGCCAACGCAATCACAGGTGATGGTCATGTCCGTCTCTGGCTTAAAATCTATTTCGATGACCATGGTACCGTCGACCTTCTTTTCGTTGCACTGGGTCGAGTTCTTGCCAGCCACCTTGCAAGCCTGATAGAACATGTGTGGCGCCACCCGGCCAATGTCCGTGCCAATAAAGACCTGCAGCACGGCGCCCTTGTCATAGCCCGTCAGCCGGACAATGGGAAACCCGTTGCCGCTGCGGTCCTTCACCGCCCCGCGACTGCCCTCGGTCTGGTAACGGGCCCGATGCTGCTGCTCCGGCTGCGAGACGATCTCCAGTTGCACGTGCCCATCGTTCGAGCTAGCGACGCTGTTGAGAGGGGTCGCGGGCTGACGCTTGTTGGCCACCCTGGTGACTGTCCGGGCCGAAATAAACCTGAGGAATCGAACGGGAATAGAGGGACCAGAGAACATGAAGAACGTGATGCAGAAAGTAAGATGCAGAGTAAATTTGCTTGAGTTTTTCCATTCCATTCCGAAGGGAACTTTTCCATTCGCAAAGATCAAATGTGTGTGGCATGCTCCGTTCTTTGTGCTTGCGTTTATTTGTCTAACGATCGTTAAATATTTTTATCTTGTACTTGAACTTTGCCCGATTCCTACACATATCCATATGTAGTATGCATGATGGAGCATTTTTGCAGAATTTTTTACGGCCGAAATATGTAAGATGGGAAGGAATGGCGTACAATTCATGTATACGAGAAAGTGCGAATGATATATGATTTTTTTGATTTTTTGGTACATACACATACACACACATACACACACATTCGAAATTTCATTGCACCTTTTTTTTCGGTTTACTTCGCTTTTTGTTTGGATAAATCGTTGTTTTTGTTCAGTTTTATTCGTTTTCTTATTTTTAATCGTTTACTTTTACAAATTAGTTTAACACAGAGATAGAGAGTGTGTTTATTTTCAAGGAACACTATGAATTTTGCTATTGGTATTTGTTATAAAAACGAATAGGTTAAATTTCTTTTATTAACAAATACTTAATACCTGGGGAAGAATATTAAGGTGACCATTACTACTCCATCTATCTATAATCCTCATAAATGAACGAACCAAAACTACTATTGAAATATATTTTAGCATAAGGGATTCAACAAATTTTGAATATATACCTACAGATTTGGGATTACTTAAAACAGAAAGTGTGCAGCGTGGTTGAACTACGAAGAAATTGAAGTGACTCTAGGAATGAAGACCGAGAAATGATAGCCAATTTGGTGCGAAAATCATCAAAAGCACAAGCTCGACATTTTAGTTTTTAGATGACACAGTGTCAACAGACGACGTATTTAAATTTCTGGGAAAGAAATGGTTCTCATTAGAAACTGAAACAATTTCAGTCGCGAATGGTAATGTTTGCTGGTGAAACCATTCATTACTTACAAAAACCTAAAATATTTTTTGTTTAAGCTAGTGAAAAATATAAAATTTCATATTTGTTCGAGAGTGCATTGCACAGAATGATTATTCTTTCAAAAGATTTTTTTCAACAATTTTGTGTGTTTGGAATGGAGTTTTTTTAGTACTGAACATTAGGGAACATTATTTTGATTGAGTTACATTACATTTTGAACAGATTTGTACCTGAATAGTTTAAGCTTTATTTAATCATTTTTAAAAGTGTTCCAAAAGAATTGAAGGAAAATTTTGTAAAAGTAAAAAGAGGAAATATTTTTTAATGTTAAATATTTTTAGTGTGTGTGTATTTAATAAAACATTTCGAGGTTTCTATTCATAAATCAAATTCCAAAAATATGAACAGACAGGTTATTAACTGGTTATTAATCTTTCTATTTTTACAGTTTTTCAAATGCATTTTTTTGTAGATTTCAATATTGTTGGTAGAATTTATTTTGGTTTTTGATTTTCTGCTTTGAATGGCTCTGTAAAGAAAACTCCGCTTACTTTGTCTCATGGTCGTTGCGAGGCAGTACACTGGTTATAGCGGGGGGAGGCCGTACGGCCGCCACAGGAGAATCAGCAGTTACAGGAACCGCCTCCTCATATGAGGAAGCAATCGCCGCGTTGGCTATCTTGCGGATGAACTCGTCTTCGCTGCAGGCGTCATCGTTGTCCAGCTCCAGCTGGTTGCACTCGAGCTTCTTGCGCTTGATGTGTTTGCCCCCGGTCCTAGCCACGTTCCGCTGGTGTAGCTGCTGTTGCACAACCGTTTCAGGATACTGAAATTGCTGTTGCATTAGCTGCTGCTGTTGCTGCGGAAGAGTCTGTTGATTCTGGACATTAAATGCTGTCACGGCGGCTGCCACAGCTGCCTCGGTAGCCTGGAAAACGCCGCCAAAGGGATCCGAGCTGCTGCGAGGGGTGCTGCTGCTGAGATTAACGAAGCCAGTGTCCTCGTCCGGGCTGGGCGTCGCCGAGCAGGACAGGGAAGTGGAGGCTGTCGATTCCTCCGAGTTGGAGTTGGCCAGATCCAAGTCGTCCAGAAAGGCGCTTATCATTTTCTTGGTGTTCCGCGATCTATACATACACATATACATATTTACATTTACATATATATTTTCTCAGCAACACACACCCATTGAGAGCATACATTATTTCATTTTATCGATTTCGATTCAAGTTTCTCCACATACACACATATGTACATATGTAATTCTCTTAATTGTTTCCCCAACAAGTTCGCCTCAATAACAAAGATACCCGTACTCGGAATCTGTGTCTGCCTTAAGATATAGAAAGACAAACATACATATGTATACTCATACACCCTTACATACATACGTAAATATGTACATATATCATTCTGAAGTCGATCAGAGATTGCACAACAAATCGAAATTGACATCGGCTTCGGCAATCAATATCCGGATGCATATGAAATGAACGAACTCAATTCGAAGGAAACTTAACTGAATCTGTGCATTAAATGCACAGAGTGCACTACGAGTATATTCTGTTCGAATGAATTTCGTTATTGGAGGAACGAATATGTAAGACTCTCAAATGATGACTCTCTAATGTCCAATTGGAAATGGACTGTAGATAAAGAGATAGAGAGAGAGAGAGAGAGAGAGAAAGTATGTATTTATCACGTACAGTCATGGAAAAATGAATAGAAACGGCATGTGATCTATGGGACTTAGGTCTGGTGACTGGTGAACTCTTTGGCCCACGATTAACTCCTTATTCAGCATTTAGGAGTGATTCGGGTCATCATCATGCTGAAACTACAATTTTATTGAAAATTCCTTTTCAGCATTTTATTGTTTAGTATATTTGCATTGTGGGAGGCACGCATTTTTTTTCTTTATCCACTGCATTGGACCAATATCCGAAAGGGCAGAGCATCATCACAACATGATTTTTTCACCACCATATTTAACCGTTTTAAGGGGGCAACACGGTTAGGATGCGGAAATTCGAGTGTTTTTTATTTTTATTTTTTTTAATAATTAAAATTTCCATAAAATTGGAGAATAGTTTACATTTGGAACAACAAATTTGTGGAAGCCTTTTCCATCGGAACTAGTGGAGTTAGAGGCTGACAATCACAATGAGAGGTTGACTGCTTGCCGGACACCTGGAAGTCGCACCTTCGATCCGAAGTCTTTCATTTTTTTTGTTCGATACTAACATATTTTCTGAAAATATGAACCAAACTCAGGCCAAAGAGGTTTAATCAATCAAAGATTGATTGTTTTGAAGGTGTTTGAACAGAATGTCATGTTTTAATATCTTTTTTTTACGTTTCTTACAATAAAAAAAAGTATTTCACTTTATAATATCGGTCCAAAGTTTTGTTTATAATTTTGAATTGAAAAACCTTTCGAGCTGGGATTTCTGCAAGTTGAAAAAAATCGAAAATGACCGTCCGCTTGGGCACTTGAAATTAAACTAAATATTTTTGAATAGTTTTACATATTACCACCTAATCATCTAATCATCAGTATTACTAACGTGCATAGTTTCCCATCGGATCCAAATAAACTGATCTTAGTTTCGGCAGACCACAATACGATTTTCCAATTTGGGCGTTATTTATTGGCTCGTTTTCTAAGCAAATTAAAGCTAAGAAATTGTACCTTTCGGGCTATATGGTCTTTTAAATCGACATCAATCATCCTATTTATTAGAGTACGGTTTCCGACATGGGCATTTAGATAATTTTTTAGATCTTTCGATGTCAGACAGGATTTTTTTTTATTTTCAAACAAGATGGTTGTAAAACTTCACAGATGAAGCCCGAATTTTTCCGAGTGTATGGCAAAAGCCGCTTTTTTTTACATTTTAAAATTGTGAAATTATCAGACATTGGGTTGGCTTTATTTTTAAGATTTAGATTTTCCTTTATTGTCCGTACATATGTATATATGTATATATATATATATATATATATATATATATTTCGACTTAAACAACTTTTAAACTAGATAAAAACAAATTTTGAGTGCGACCGGTTTTAAAAAGGAAGTGTACAGAGCAAATTTTGTCCAATTCTCCATAGTATTCTTTTGAAATTATAAAGGATTTTCTTCGACTTATGGAGGTTCTTGACAAAAGTGAATATTTTTATTTACTATTTATTTTATCATTTTTAAGGTCTTGTTTGCTGTCTATCCTAGATTTTGCGTTCGACTTTCAATCGTGACTGCCATAACACCATTGCGATTTCTGTTTGTAATTCGACGTGAAACGCTAGTCAGTAATTTCACATATCGCTCGGTTCCTTGAATGTGTCGATCCAGAAGCGATGGATCGTCAACTTCAATGTACTCGAAAAAACAGTCATAGGAAAAAATAAATCTTTTTTTATAAACCGGAAGCTTCAATTTAGATTTTAGAACCATCGTAGATTATGATTTTGCATACCGCTTGGTGTATTTTTTTACTCCATACATTCAATCAGTAGGTAGAAAAGAAAAGTGAAATATGAAAAGCAAAGTCTTAACTTTGGGATTCAATGAATGAATATTTCGCCTGAAGTTCCGAAAATTAAGGGTACTCTACAGAAGCAGGTGGTTAAAGGCAGAATGGGGCACAATAGGTGAAAAATAAAATAAATAAGTATATCAGTAGATCATTTTCAGTTCCCATATCGGGTGTACCCAAATGCATCGCCCGATAATGTTGATAATTAGCAGAGTAGAGCAGAGCTAAGGTACGGAGCCGAGCCGACCAAAGGTAAAGGTGCGTAAAAGCACTCTCGTCGATCAGTCAACAATCACAATCCAAAGAAAACAACCAAAAGTCATTGCCCAAGGCAATTCCCAACGAATGTTTTGTGCCGCCGGGAAAAAGAGACGTTTTCATGGAACTGGCCAAATGTATGCAAATTAAATTAAGCGCCATATGCAAATCAATCGGATAAACAAACGAATGCAGGCAATCGCCGTCTGATCGTACCGAAGTTTTTTGTACTCTAGGGTTTGGCCACACGCTGAATTCGCTATGAAAGCGTTGTTCTTGAATGATCGTTCCTGTTTTTTAAAAGTACGTATTCCAGCTATTTGAATAGAACGGAATATTTTGGACAAATTGCGATTTATGTTATGGACCGTAGATGGTCCATGCTCTCCAGATTTCCCAGTACACCAGTATGATGGTTACTTCACATTATGTGAAGCTAATCAAAGTCGAGAACTAGTTCAGGAATTGATTACTCTCCGAATTACATGGGAAGTTAAACGAACAATTTAGAAGCCTCCCGATAAGCATAATGCAAAACCAAAGAAGCTCACACACAAATGACAGCTTTGTGTTTTGTTTTGAAATGCTCAACATATAGAGGCAATCCCAAAGCGGCCACTCGTCCGTCGGGCTCGTATCTCCCCCTCGACTGTACGTAGTTGCAGATTCCAAACTGCAATTTGCGATTGGAGGAGAGTTCATAAAACTGATAAGCTGATAAGGTAATAAGGCAATTACACAGACAGGCATGCAATTACAGCAGCTACAACAAAACAAAACCGAGACACTAAGTAAACCCACACTCTGGCAACCAGCCGAGTATCAAATAGAAAACAACATTAAGTCGAAATCTAAATCCCATCCGATCTGAGTAGAATCAAAAGCAAAACACATTCACCATGACCTACAAACACCTAGGGAGACCAGTCCAAGTGCAAGTCTAAATTGGAGAAGTCCTTTATGCTCTTGATGCACAAGCCGGAAGAGTGTAACCTATTTTCCTTGAACCCAAAACTAACCCAGTGTGGTATTCTAGAAATACCGTTAAAAAAAAAAACATAAATTTTTAAATATATTTTTCAATCAATGATACTAAAATTCTATAAAAGAATAGGACCCCACTAGCCAATGGAGTGGGCTATTAAAATGTTTAAATGTTTAAAAAAAACGGCCGGATACGTACGTTGTGGAGAAGCGAGAGATAGGGTGATGTAAAGAGGGATGGGGTATAGAAACAGCTAGTATATTTTTCATTATATACGTATAATTTGTAAAAACTCCATTCTGTAAATTACAGCAACTGGTACATGTGCCGTGGCTCCTAATCTCAGTACTGGGGTCTTGTTTCATTTGTTTAGGTTGAAAACTGTTATTTCATGAGCTTTAATGCTGATATCGAGCTCTATGGGTGCTTTCTGCAGCTTTTAAGCAAGAACAGCTGGCAAGGAAAGGGAACGGGATTAAGGGAAGGGATTAAGTTCATTTAGTTTTTGTTAGTTTGCAATTTAAGTTAAAAGTCTATTGCTAAGTAGTTTATGTCACCTAACACCAGGTTTCAAAATTTTCAGCTGATTTTGAATGTGGACATGAACGTGAAAGTGGAACGTAGTAGAAATGCATACCTTGGTAGTACCGTGGAGGCCATAGAAAAAGACTTAATAGTGGAAGTTACTTTGAATTTGACTGACTGAATGACGGACTGGATTAGTTGAAAGTTGCACACGAAATAGCAAATAGGAGATCGTGTGGAAAAATCCTAAACGCTGTAAGAGAGGGAAGAATACTACTTCTCAGACTAATCCAATGCTTTGAACTTGTTGGCCAACGTTTATATAAGCAGTTCGTTAATTGGAAGGAAAAATTTGATATATAATCCAATTTGCTCACATGACAGCTGGAAAAGGTCAAAAACAGCTGATGCACGTACATACATATATACATATGTATGCATGTATTTAGTGTATTATTAGTATTTATTGTTAGTAGTCGTCTCCTGGCTATCAGTCGAATAACTGAGGCACTATTTTTGACAAATTATGCTTACCAACCGTCTGACTAATTTGAGACGCCATTTGCTCGATGAGCATAAATCGCAGTTTGACAGCGAAATTATGTTTATCAACAAACACAGCCAGCCACCTACCAACATTAAATACTAAGGTGTGCGAAAAAAGTCACCTTACAATGTTTATGATCTGCTGCCAGATCTCGGTCGTTGGGTTTGATCGATTTCTTTTTGTGCAGAGATTCGTACAAAAAGCTTACTTTGCTGGCAATAACAAAGTGCAATACGAAAACAAATTAGGTTCCGTTATTATTTCATGAAAGCTCTCTCATCTCGTAATGCAGAACGAAATAATTGAGCTTACAACAGTAGTCGATGGCATCTTCGAAGTGCATTAGAGCATCAAAGTGATTTGTTTTCCTTGCGTTTTTGTTTAGATCAACATTTAAGGTGAGTTTTTGGTGATATTAAGCTGTTTCATATGTTAAATGCAATTATTTTCAATAGAATGTCTCAAAGTCGATATCTATCAAATGATGAGCGAATACAAATTTCAGCATATCGCGAAATGGGGATGCCACTACAGCAAATCGCTACCAAAGTGCACAGGAGCTATTACACAATACAAAAATTTTTAAAAGATCCAGTAAATCATGGGAAAAAGCCCCGCACGGGTCGCCCACCGTTACTGCAAGAACGCGATAAGCGGCGAATAAAAAGCTTAGCAGTAAAAGAAAACCAGAGCGCAGCCCAAATTTGTCACGAACTGGCTCTGCCTGTGTCAAAGCGTCGAGTGCAACAAATTTTGAGGGCCGATCAAACTGTTTCGTACGAGAAAAGGGTTGTCAAATGTCAACTACTCCCTCGGCATAAAGTTGCCCGAATGCAATTTGCAGAAAACCATAGGTTTTGGGACTTAGAGTGGCGAAACATCATCTTCAGTGATGAAAAGAAATTTAATTTAGATGGTCCAGATGGCTATCAATATTATTATAGAGATACCAGGGCTCCAAAGCAGGTCAAAATTTCTCGTAATTTCCAAGGAGGGTCGCTTATGGTGTGGGCTGCATTTGGTTATAATGGAAAGAGTCCAATATGCTTCGTAACCCACAAAATGAACTCAGAGAAATATGTAGAACTATTAGACGAAGTACTCATTGATATTGGAGAAAGATGTTTTGGAGATTCATGGACTTTTCAACAGGACAATGCTCCGATCCACGTCTCGAAGTACACAAAAAAATTTTTTTAAGACAAACAAATCCCGGTTTTGGAATGGCCTGCAAAAAGTCCAGATCTCAACCCCATAGAAAACCTTTGGGGTATAAATAGCAAAGGAGGGCACATTTAAGTAATAAAAGTTTTTTAAGAATATTTCATTTAAATTAATTTAAGAAAATAGCACAATTTGGAAATTATCAGTTCAGTTATTTCGCTCCAAAAAATATTAATTTAATTTTAAAAAAAGCAATCATTTCCAAATAAAAATTTCGTCGGCCTTTTATACCCGGTACTCGAAGAGTATAGGGGTATATTAGATTTGTGGGGATAACGGTTGTGTGTAACGCCCAGAAGGAAGCGTTTCCGACCCCATAAAGTATATATATTCTTGATCAGCATCAATAGCCGAGTCGATATAGCCATGTCTGTCTGTCCGTCCGTCCGTCCGTCCGTCTGTCCGTCTGTCCGTCTGTCCGTCTTCATTTGCGCCTATATCTCAGAGACTATAAAAGCTAGAGCAACCAAGTTTTGTATCCAGTCTCCTCTGTGATCACACTACTCCAAATGTATTTCAAAATTTCGCCCCGCCCCCTTCCGCCCCCACAAAGAACGAAAGTCTGTGGCATGCACAATTTTGAAGATACAAGAAAACTAAATACGCAGAATCATAGAGAATGACCATTTCTATCAGAGTGTTGAATCTGGATAAGATCGGATCATTATTATAGCTACAATGAAGAAAACCAATTCGAAAGTCATCATTCCCTCTCGCTCTCTCTCACACGCCACCCTGTCTGTTTTGCTTATTCGTTTAAATGAGCGCCTAGATCTCAGAGACTATAAGAGCTAGAGCAACCAAACTTTCTATCCAAGCTCCTGTGATATCAAACCAGCACAAGTGTATTTCAAAATTTTGCCACGCCCCTTTCCGCCCCCACAAAGGACGAAAATTTGTGGAAGCCACAATTTTTAAGAAAAATCAAAACCTAAAACGCAGAATCATGGAAAATTACCATATCTACCAGATTGCCGAATATGGATCAGGTCGGATCAATATTATGACCAGAAGAAACAAATTAAATTTCAGTGGCTACGCAACGCCTGCCAAGCGCTGACTCATTCCCTCTCTCTCTGTCGCAAACACTTGTACGTCTCAAATATATAGTTATACATGTCATGTAGAAATTTAGAAGCAGTTGTAAAAAGCATATGCAAACAAAATTGAAAACATGTACGATGTGGATTTGACTTCATTTTTTTGAAATATTATTTTTTGCCCAAAATTTAATTTGTCCCTTTTGCGAACATTGCTCATATATGTATGTATGTATATACTGACTGAGTACCGGGTATAAGGTAGAGCCGCGGCCTTTGCCGCGGCTCACAACGTTCCCCCTCGTTTTGAATTGTTATTTTGTTAACTTAAAGCAAAAATTTGAAAAAAAAATAAATCATGAAAATTATGGTTTTATTTAAGTTTTTTATGTTTGTAAGTTCAATTATTTCGCACACCTTATATATAGTAGCGAAACTTAATATTCGTCCTTGAAGGACATGAGATGTTTCATATGATAGTTATTGAATCATAGAACAATAATGTTTTAACATTTTAGGTCATACACCCCTTGGTTCATAGTAAATTCAATTTAACGCTTATTTTTGATTTTTAAAATAAAAGTTACGGAATGTATTTGTAACTATTAAAATAAAATTAAAAAAAAGTGTTATTTCTGATTTTTATTAAAAAAATTATATTATATTATTATTTTTGATTTTTCTAATACAAAAAATAAAAAAAAGAATTACAAATGATTTAAATCATATAAATCTGAAAAATAAGTTTTTCTCTGATATCGCTAAATACGTCTAAAATATGAATTTTGGTGAATTCCATGCCGAAACATTTTCCCTTCACATTGATATATTAAGCTAACATTTGCATGCATAATTATACCCGGTACTCGAAGAGTAAGGGGTATATTAGATTTGTGGGGATAACGGTTGTGTGTAACGCCCAGAAGGAAGCGTTTCCGACCCCATAAAGTATATATATTCTTGATCAGCATCAATAGCCGAGTCGATATAGCCATGTCTGTCTGTCCGTCCGTCCGTCCGTCTGTCCGTCCGTCTGTCCGTCTTCATTTGCGCCTATATCTCATACACTATTAAAGCTAGAGTAACCAAGTTTTGTATTCAGTATCCTATGTTATCACACTACTCAAAGTGTACTTCAAAATTTCGCCCCGCCCCCTTCCGCCCCCACAAAGAACGAAAGTCTGTGGCATACACAATGTTGAAGATACGAGAAAACTAAAAACGCAGAATCATAGAGAATGACCATTTCTATCAGAGTGTTGAATCTGGATCAGATCGAATCATTATTATAGCTACAATGAAGAAAACCATTTCGAAAGTCATCATTCCCTCTCGCTCTCTCTCACACGCGGCCCCATCTGCTTTGCCCATTCGTATTTTTTGACGCCTAGTTCTCAGAGACTATAAGAGCTAGAGCAACCAAACTTTCTATCCTAACTCCTGTGATATCAAACCAGCACGAGTTTGTTTCAAAATTTTGCCACGCCCCTTTCCGCCCCCACAAAAGACGAAAATCTGTGGAATCCACAATTTTTAAGATAAATGAAAACCAAAAACGCAGAATCATGGAAAATTACCATATCTACCAGATTGCCGAATATGGATCAGGTCGGATCAATTTTTGGCCAGAAGAAACAAATTAAATTTCAGTGGCTACGCAACGCCTGCCAAGCGCTGACTCATTCCCTCTCTCTCTGTCGCAAACGCGATTTTTTGAAGTGCTTCGAAGATTGGAAAAACCGTTGGCACAAGTGTATAATATCTCATGGGGATTACTTTGAAGGGGACAAAATAGATATTCATGAATAAATAAATAATATTTGAAAAAACACAAAAGTCGCGATACTTTTTGAACACACCTCGTATACGGATAAAGCACCGCAATAAATCCGTTTTATGCGGAACAGAAGTGCAATCAAATAAGTTTTATTCCCTATTTATCCTCTAAATTTCATAGCAATTCAGTCTTCTCGACAGCCTTTATTAATTTCATTATGTCGTCGTCGCCAAATTCCCTTAACCACTTGTTCGGGATTTTGTTTTTTGCACTGCATTGTGTTATTCTCGTTGTTCACAACCATTCCCACACACCACCTCATTTGAATACCACATCATAATATAAATCGCGGTACATAGCAGAATAGCAGAAATTTCATGAAATACTTTTCTAGAATTTATCGGCATTTGATTTTTTGGAAATGAGAGCTATCTTACAACAATAATACAGCCCAAGAAATATTTTTGCTTAGTTTTCAACATCAATATTTCAGGAGAGCATACCGCAAAAACAGATTCAATTTGGAAGCTTAATAATTTCCAGACGGTAATAGAGTTTTTAAACTACCGCATCATTTTCGAAGGTGCGGAAAAATTATGCGAGGCATTTACACTTAGGCCGCATCATTTCCGCATCATTTTGTCAGCCGTTCGGCCTACAAACGTAAAAAACCTGATTGAATAAGAAGAAGAGAGCACACGCATTTTTGTTGAAATTAAAAGAAATGACACAAATAATGAGCGATTTATTTTTAAATGTGGAAAACGGTGCATTTAGGAGTTTCACTACGAGCACTCAATTGTTTATGGAGCTTGTTAAGGAGGAGTCCGATGTAAGTGAAGCTTTCATTGGCTCCACCGAACAAAAATTACGTGCTGCTTACTTTAATTTTGAAGTGGGTTTAAAAGTTATAATCAGTGCATTCCAAAAGATATTTGTGGACCCTTGCAAGTGTTTGTGTTACCATTTTGTTGTTTGCAATCAGGCTTAAAATAAATAAAATAATTGAAATGTTTAGGAATGGTTTGGCCGCTCAACTTTAAATTAAATTTATTGTTTGATGCGTCGATACCCAGAATAATTTCAGTATTTTGTAAAAATACTTGTCAGAATACGGTAACACTTGCAAATGATGCGGCGAATGTTTAAACATGCGGCCGCATGTTTGTCTTCTTCTATCCACAGGGTTCTTGTGGGCATCATTGTCGCTTGTTCTATTTAGCGGAAAAATCTAATGATGCGCCCTAATGTAAAAAGGGTATAAGCTGCAGATACAAAGTGTTTGAGTCCAAATTATAGATTCTTTTATCGGTATTTCAGTACTGCAAAGTTCAATACAACCAAACTTTAGATATGTAAGTTATGTGGTAAAAAGAAGAACTATGTACCTCTGAAAAAAAAAACAAAATATAATACCACTTTTATAAAAAACCATAGCCCATAAAAACATTGTAATACACTGCCACATCGTCGAAGGTGAAATTATGCGAGACGGGCTGCTAATGTAAGCAAACGCGGAAAGTAAGATGAAGAGAGTAAAAGTATTTTTATTTAAATTTAAAGAAATTACCAAAATAACGAGCGATTTTTTTTTAATGTGGAAAACTGTGCAATTGGGAGTTTCAGTCCGAGCACCCAATTGTATATGGAGCTTATTAAGGAGGAGTCCGATGTGAGTAAAGCTATCGGTGGCTCCACCTATCAAAAATTGCGTGCTTCTGACTTTAATTTTCAAGTTGCACTTCTAATGTTGCAATCAGTGCAACCCAAAAGATACCTTATAGGTACTTGAATTACCATTTTGTTGTTTACAATGAGACTTATTTTAATTTAAAAGTTTAGGAACGGTTTTGCCGCTAAACTTTAAATTGAATTTTTTGATTGATGCGACAAAAACAGCTGTTTGCTATCGATACTTCGTCGATACCCCGAATATTTGCAATATTTTGAAAAAAATACTAGACAGAATACGGCAACACTTGCCAATGATACGCCGCTCGATTTAAGATGCGTCCGCATCATTGTCTTCATCTATCCACAGGGCTCTTATGGGCATCATTGTCACATATTCCATTTAACTGAAAAATCCAATGATGCGGATAGTGAGCCCTCAATCTATCAGAAAAAGTCGGTTTGGTTTACAGCGAAAAAAAATTTGGTTGCCTATTGATATCATTTAGGAAAAACATAAAAAAATGGAAATATAATCATCTACTTACATCTACTTAAAATATTGCAATCACAAACACAAACTTACAGACCACAAACTCAGAAGATCTTACATGCTTTGAGGACAAAACTGTACTGATGGAAGCGCGACTTTCTAGCGAGAATGAGGTGAAAAATCAGAGAATCTAGCGAAACAATATCCCTACTTCATTAATAAACTTGGATAATCTCAGATGGCTTTTCCTTCTGCACGATAAGTTGATAGACCATTGGAGCCGTAGAACAAACACACATTTGCTCATGTTTCTTTCTATGCATGGCAAGTAGTCGTAGAAGCACACGAGTTTTTAAAAACGAAAAAAAAGGCATATTGTATATATGTACATAAATACATGTGTGTATTTTGTATGTATGTAAATGCAAAAACAAAATACAGGCAAGAGATGGACATAAGCCCCATGATCCAAATCAATATAACTATTGTCGTCTCCCTATCAAAGAGCCAGAGGTCAAATTTTCAGCACGCCCCTTTTCCGCCCTGGAAAATTGTGTCGTATTCGCAACATTAGGAATATAGTACTCCGATTTGGTACTATCAAATACTTATTACCATTAATTACTAAACCTAATCAATATTCGTCAATCGGATAAGAATTGAAGAATGAATAAAACGTTTCAAACGAATTTTCTCTGGGATATATCATTCTGAGTCAAAATTAATCTGGACAGCCAATATTATTGTATCTACTAATTGTAGTTATCTCTACAGATATAGGTTTAAGTTCGATGTAGCAATAACCAATATTAAATAAGAACAAGAAATATGTACAAGGAGCAATTCGCCATTTCTGTGTTGTGTGCATCTTTTTATTTGATTTGTGTTTGTGTATGTCTGTGAGTGTGTGAGTCAAAAGACAACAAAATGAATTCATGAGCTGGCAATTATTTTGAATTTTGCTTGCGCATGAACCAATAGAGAGAATAGGAAATGCGAGAAATAAAGAGTGAGGGAGGTAGAGAAACAGAAAGAAAGAAAGGAGAGAGAGATAGAGTGGGAGATCACGACTCACCTTGATACAGGTATCGCCCGAATTAAATGCTGTTGCGGTGAATGTTGCTGTTGGTGTTGTTGCTGCTGTTGTTGCTGCTGTTGTTGCTGTTGCTGCTGCTGTTGATGTTGCTGCTGCTGCTGTTGGTGGTGCTGCTGCAACGTGTTACTTGCCACAGCAGCTGCAGCTGCCGCCGCCGCAGCAGCCACCGTGTTCGTCAGGGAGCTGTTCACCAGCAGATTCGTGCGCTGAACTGCACTCATGCCGATCCCGCCTCCATTCGCACTGTCCGTATCGGCCACTCCTGGCCCCGATGAGGATCGCAGCTCCGTGTGCTGGTCGAAGCCCAGTCCACTGTCGTTAGAGTTGTCGCAAGGGGGCGGATGCGGTCGTTGTGGTATACGCTTTCCAGGTACTATTTTTCCAGGACCCACCTGCAAAGAAACAAACGATAGAGACACAATAAACCCCAGGCATCCTTCGCAGATAAATTCATGTTGCTTATTTCTGTATCTTTTTCAAATTGTTGGTCGAATTTTGACATTTTACAGACGCACACACATGCATATGTACATACATAAGATTGCGCAACTTTAAAACGATATCTGTATTAAAAAAGAGGCAGAAAGACAGCCTGAATATCACAGAACAGCGTTTCAACGATATACAGATTTACCGTGGCCTCACAACTTAAATGAACCGAAGCACTTATCAAACCAAAAAGTGTTATAACTTCTCAACTTATAACTACTGAAAATCAAATATATAGATACATTTTTAGGCATAAACAAAATCAACTTAATCAGGCAGGCTCCGGCTTTCACTTTCACACAAATTTTCCGATTTACTTTTGAAAACGCATTAATTGCACTAGTCAACGCGACATTGACGAGACATTTTGGCCCAAAAGAGATAGATTTAGAGATTTAAAACTTTTTTTAAGAATTATCGTTTTTTTTTTTATGTTTAGTTTTTTCTAGAGGTAGTCTTTCTATTTTTCAAACAACTTACGTTTCTTATAACTGGTTGTTCTGAGAAGCTGACAAATTCAGCTATATATCCGACCCAGATACTTTGTAGCTGCAGCTTAACGCCTGGAACATATAAAGCTTTCAAATTCAAATTTCATAATTGTTTGCGGTATTTTTTTCCGAAATTTGACATTGAAAACTGAGGAAAAGTCGCAGTTTGGTCTAACGGCTGCAACTTAGTCGTTTATCCATCGACTCTTACAAATGATACCTTAAACGACGTCTAATTAATGTGTCTATCTAAAACCAAAAATGTTAGCCTTTTCGTGAAACTATTGTTCTTTAAAACAATTTAAATCTCCAAATCTATCGGAAAAAGTCATTTTGGGCGACAGCGGAAAAAAAGTTTAATTTTGTTAAGTAGTTTTGATGCTCCAGTTTGCCCGAAACGGAAACATTTTTAAATATTAGTTTTAACCCAATCGCAAATTTGACTCGGATATGCACATGTCTTCCATGAATAACTGGATCTTAATTTCACATCTTCAGAATATGTAGCCAGCTTCGGCGAGCCGACACCCTATACCCTATCAGATCGACAATTACTATGACATTCGGTTTTAATTCTCTTCGTCTAAATGATATCAGTATCCATGCATCTATGATGCTTCCTTCTATGTGTTGCAAGCATGAGGTCTAAATCATAATACAGTCTGCAGGCGAAAACGTTTTGATACCTCTACAGATCGATCGTACCTTGTTAGCCATGATATGATATATGTACATACAATGTAGGAATACGAATCTTATACAATTTTGCTTTGCTATACAGGAAGGCATATGGAAATACAGACAGATAGACAGGGCATATACATATATATATGTAAATACTTTGGAGATAATGGAAATTGATATGCTGGTTTTAAGGCAAGTGTACTGTAAATCTCGAGGGATTTGGTTAAAAATTTGGTTCTTTCCACAGTAGCTTACCCTAGTTATGGTATGTAATTTTCCAGGCAATCCCTTTCCCGGCTGTCTTTTCGAGGGTATACGAAATCCCTTGCGATGTATTCGGGCACTCATTGTGGAATTGGTGGACATGGTCATTCTCATGCCTATAGAAAGTAGATAAGAGAAAAATACCTGTTAAAAACATATTTGTTTTGTTATATCTTAAACATAAATTACACTACTCGACAAAATTCAACTTTTTTTTCCGCTGTGGCCAAAAATGACTTTTTCTGATAGATTTGAAGATTTAAATTTTTTTAAAGAATTATGGTTTTTTTTTTCATGGAGTAGTTTTTTTTAAAGAATTTTTAAAAAATTTGACATTTTTTGTCATAGGTAGTGCTTCTATTTTTCACATAACTTAAGTTTCCTACAACTGGTTGTATTGAACTTTGCAGTTAAAAGCCGTTTATTTTTATATTTTTATAAGCGATACCTTAAACGACGCCTAATTAATGTGTCTATCTAAAACCAAAAATCAAGGCATGCAAATATTTTTTTTTCGACTTTTTCTGAGCTTTCAAAGTCAAAATTTCGAGGAAAAAATACCGAAAAAAATTATGAAATTTCAATTTGGAAGCTAAGTATCTTCCAGACGTTAAGTTGCAGCTACAAAGTGTCTGAGTCGGATTTATAGCTGCATTTGTCAGCTTTTCAAAACTGCAAAGTTCAATACAACCAGTTGTAGGAAACTTAAGATATGTGAAAAATAGAAGCACTACCTATGACAAAAAATGTCAAATTTTTTAAAAATTCTTTAAAAAAAAACTACTCCAGGAAAAAAAAAACATTCTTTAAACATTTTTAAACATCCAAATCTAACAGAAAAAGTCATTTTTGGCGACAGCGGAAAAGTCGTGTCGACTAGTGTTGTTAGCAACAATTTTAGATATCATTAATATTAACATATACGAGTTTAAGTACTAAGTATTATGATTTATCTCCAAACTTTAATATCAAGATGATAAAGTCGTACATAACAAAATTATATAAAATCTTTAATTGTACCTGAAATGTGTATTCTGATTTATTTTCCCCTCATTTCCCCGTAGACCTACAAAGAGTCCCATTAAGCTCTATGTATAGTTCTATATTTCTCTGTACGATATACTTTGTTCATTGAAATCTGTACAATGGAAGGGGGCTCCAGAGCACTGCAGAGCGGGGACCGAACGAGCATTGCATTGTCTGGTGTTCTTTTCCTTTCCGTTCGTGAGCTAAGTTACTGTCATGGAAACTGATAATGCTGCTGCGGTGGCGACTGCGGGATGGTTTCGAGTTCATTGAACTTATGCAGAACATCAGAGACCTATAGTCCGTATAGATCAGAGCAGAGCCGTGCCAAGGAGGGTTCGAAGGGTGCATATGCATATGAACCGGGCGCCATTTGTGCCGATTTGGATTCGAAACTATTAAATTAACTATGTTACAATTAGGAATAAGTAAATTTTAAAAGGAAAGCACAAACATAGAAAATTCATTGGGTGCTGAGTGTACTTCGGAAAAAGATGGAAAACGACAATTTTAGAGCAGACGATGAAGAAACCAATGCAACAGAGGAATAGAAACTTTGAACCTGGTTTCTAGAGTCAATAGAATCTAATCATTCAGCACCTAAAATGGCGATTTAGAGCTCGGCATAATATGTACATATAAAAATGTTTTGGATCAACGTTACCCCGTAGTATATACATATGTACATAAGTATGTAAATCAAAAATTATTTTGCTAAATTTGTTTGAAAAATCGTTTTCCTAGGCACGGCCCTGGTTCAGAGCATAGAATATCCCTTTTTGCTACTGTTGTTTCTGTTACTGTTGTTGCACTCATTGGGGCCGTTCACACGATCTCAATTGTTGCTCAATTTCAATTTTAACTGCGTTCGCGCTAGCATTCGTTGTACTTCGCATTCTGAGGCCCCAGATTCAATAGGAGTTTTATATGTAATACAAATACATATATGTATATACATACAAACATACAAATATATTTGCATCTGTGCATATATGTACATATGTATGTACATATATTATCATGCAGCCACCCAACCACAATAGCACCAAGAGTGGAGCTGATAAAAGTTACAGGGAGGCCGACGGTCCATACAAACCCCGGCAAACGGTACAAACCCCATTAACATTAGCAATCTCCAGCGGCCACTGCACTCCGCTTCCCCAGCCCATCTCACTGCTTTCTCTTCTTTAACCTTCCACCATATATGATGCTGTATTTGTCGCAGGCTTCTTTATTTTTCGTTCAATATTTTATTCGTTCAATAAGACACAAAAATATACAAAACACATTTGTTATTTCTGTGAGCTTTTAATTAAAATCCAATTTATCGGCAAATACAATTTGATCCTTTTTAAAGGAATGAGAGAATTTTAATAGTTCTAGAATCTAGATTCTAGAATCTAGATTCTAGAATCTACCCCTCGTAGACATTGTGAGAAGTGGTGGGAATGGACTGTGTTTTTTTAGTGTCACGTTGTGACACAGCGGGGGGGCCGCGTTTGCTTTGAAAAATTGAACTTTGTCCATGGGCGTACGTGTTTGTTCATCGCCTACTTGGACCGAAAAAACTCGACTCACAAAAACCTAACTGTTAAGGTTAGTTCGTTAAGATAAGTACATATGTTTTAGAGTAAATTAAATTAAATTGTCGAAAAATTTGAAGCAACAAAATAGAACACGTTGGAACTCCAAATTTATAATGCTTAGCAGCATACACGAGATGCAAGATGAAATGAAGAGCTTGTGTAGTGTCTTAAATTGATTTTTATGTGATTAAAGACTGCTCAGAGTAGCTAACTGGTATGATAAACTAAAGAAACATTGTCAATTCGATGATATCGATTCAGATATCAGATGTCCACACTCAAATGTAAGTCATCTGCGCATTACGTTCATAGGTCGTTTTGGTAACACTCCGTTTAAGGATCTCAGTATCTTAAGCCTAGAAAAAAAAGAAGCAAGTGCTGGCCACTGTCAAAGCAATGCTTCATGACTGTACTCAGTCAATATCAGAAAATAAAGACTCGCCCGAAAAAAGCTGTCCGCCTAACCATGTTTAGCCGAGTTTTTTTAATAGTCAACATTGCTACAATTTTGGAAGAATGGTAAAACAGGAAAGGGCTACAGCTGTTAGCAAGAAAAATAAAACATATTCGGCTGGCGAGAGAGTGGTTTCCACCTTAGGCGCTCCTCGGGACAGACAGACGGACAGACGGTCGGACGCACGGAGAGACAGGCATACAGATGTATGTATGTATATCGACTCGGATATTGATGCTGACCAAGAATATATACACTTTATGGGATCAGAAACGCTTTCTTCTGGGTGTTGTACACATCCACTTTTCGCACAAATCTATAATGCCCCTATACTTCTTAAGTAATGGATATAAAAATACAAGGTTTTTGGTTGTTCGGAGTTTCTATTGCGAAACCTAGCCGGATTCATAGTAGAATTTTACGCTTATGCATGTGTTCCCAAGACTATTTTAGAAAAAGAAGAATAAAATAATTATGGTACCATTTACAAAATATGAACTCGGCTATGAACTTCTTAACAATTTTGTGCCCAATTAAACAAACCGAGCATGGCAATACGGATACATTCAGCCGGAGAAAAAAGCCTAGATAATCAAATAGTTACACTGAAAGTGGAAATAATAAAAAGTATTTTCGCTTACAATTTACCACATTTTGGACATATTTAACGTTTAAATAACTATATTTTGAATTTAGATACAAACTATTTGTACATAGCTCTTACAAATTGAATATATTAAATTTGTTTTAAAGTGTACATATACTCAGATTGTACATATATTCAGATTAAGTACTTAGTAATACATATATGTATGTTTAAATCAGAATGCTACGCAGTTCACAATGATTTTAATTCAAAACCTATTATTTAATTAAAATTGAGGTGTGATTCTTTTTACTATGTCATTTTTCTCTGAGTGTACATTGATTTCTCTGACGTCAGTTGCGCTCTTAACGTTTTATGACACAACCACCTACCCACTACCCCTAACCTGCCGACACGATCCGAACCGATCCAATCCGAACCAAAACGATTCACCCCTTCAGCCGCTTGCCTAACCTTGAGTCGAAACGAAATAAACCAATATTTGCTTTTGGGCTTGTGGAACGCGCCTACCTAATGAAACCGAAGAAACGAGCCTACGGTAAGGGAGGGATCGACTACGATAAGATCTTACAGTGGGAGTGGGAGATGACGATAGAAAGAGTGGGTAAATGCATTGTCATGGAAGATAGAAGTCGATGGATGATAAGAGGGTGATAGAAGATAGGTAGAAGATAGAAGATGTTCAAGAGATATGGCAACCTACCATATGATTACCACCATCAACCCACCACATCCGGTGTCATTTAGAGACAGATATGTATGTGCATAATGCATACCTACTCGTATCATTACCATCACCACGCCACTAGGGTGGGAGGGAAATAGAGTCTTCGTTCATTATTATATTCCTGCAATTCACTGAGTTGAAAATTATCCTGTTGGGCGACTGGGCGGACATCTATACGATATCTAAATACAGGTGTGGAACAGACAAGTGATACGAGTGTTACGGAGTTACTTATGGAGAGACAGTTGTTTCTGGAGTTCGGAAATCTATAATTAAACACAGACTCCCGAACAAAATAACAGACAGGGAGAAATTAACCGAAACAGATTGTCAATAAAGTAAAACAACACTAATATACGAGATATAGTGTTTTGAACCAATTTGACCCACTGTGGCCGTCCTAGATCCATGTAAAAATGTATGTACTCTATGAAATATTTATGCAAAAGATGATCCAGGATTCCTAGAATACTATCAGGAAGGACTGTTACTGATCTCAATCTGCCTTTTTAAATTATAATATGTAATTTTTATACCCGGTACTCGATGAGTATAGGGGTATATTAGATTTTTGGTGATAGTGGATGTGTGTAACACCCAGAGGGAAGTGTTTCTGATCCCATAAAGTGTATATATTATTGATCATGATAATTTGCAGAGTCAATATAGTTAGACCTGTCTGTCCGTAGCTCCTAGAACTCAGAGACTATAAAAGCTAGAGCAACCAAATTTTGTATCCAGTCTCTTGTGATATCACTATACTACAAGTGTATTTCAAAATTTCGCTCCGCCCACTTCCGCCCACACCAAGAACGAAAATCTGTGGCATACACAATTTTAAAAATACGAGAAAACTAAAAACGCAGAATCATAGAGAATGATCATTTCTATCAGAGTGTTGCATCTGGATCAGATCGGATCATTGTTATAACCACAAATCATCTCGCTCTCTCTCACACGCCACCCCGTCTGCTTTGCTTATTCGTCTTTTTTGACGCCTAGTTCTCAGAGACTATACAAGCTAGAGCAACCAAACTTTCTATCAAAGCTCCTGTGATATCAATTCAGCACAAGTGTATTTCAAAATTTTGCCACGCCCCCTTCCGCCTCAACAATGGACGAAAATCAGTGGAATCTACAATTTTTAGGATACGAGAAAACCAAAAACGCAGAATCATGGAAAATGACTGTATCTACCAGATTGCCAAATCTGGACCACTTCGTATCCTTATTATGGCCAGAAGGAACACATTAAAATTCAGTCGCTACGCAACGCCTTCCAAGCGCTTACTCAGTCTCTCTCTCTCTCGCACTCACTTGCATGAACCGTATACATATACAGTGACTCTCAGCCCCGATGATGCAGTGTCAAATAAAAAGTTTAAGGTGCTACAGATTTTAAACTAGAGGAAAAACCAAAAATGTTTAAACGCCAATTTGTTGTTTATTTTAACACATTTAAAAAAGGAACTTTATTTGCTGCTTAAATATTGCTCCGTTATAAAAATAAAATAAAAACTTAAAATATATCTTAAATACAAGTCCCAGCTTGAAAGATGCAGCCACAAAGCAGTTTAATATTAGGCGAATTAAAGGTTTAACAGGTATTTTAATACTTAGTATGTAATCCCCTAACCTTTATTACGGCTTTTAACCTACTATTCATGGAAGAGACCAGCTTCCGAGTGCTTTCCGGGCTTATTTTGCTCCATTCCTCCAGCAGAGCTTTTTTAAGGTCGTTTTTGCTAGAAATTCTGTGATTCTGGGTGTTTTTCTCCAGCGCAGCCCACATATTTTGAATAACATTTAAGTCTGGAGACTGGGCTGGGGGAATCATCAAGTGGGGCAGTTCCAGATAAGACAGGACTGCACTATTCCGGCCGAATGTTTCGGGTCATTATCCTGGTAGAACCGGAAATCATGTCGGATTCCAAATTTCTCGGAGCTTTGGTGCAAGTTTTCTTTTAGAATATTGAGGTACATGTGCTTATCCATCGTAGACTCGATATACCCCAAGTTTCCGACGCCGGCTGCCGACATGCATGCCCATACCATGACACTTCCTCCGCCGTGCTTGACTGTCGCTTTTACGTGTTTGGGATCCAGCTCAGTATTGGGCTTTCGCCACACAAAATTCCTTCCGTCGGACCCAAAAAGGTTGAATTTGGTCTCGTGTGCACAAATTACGGTATTCCAGAACACCAAATCCTTGTAAAAGTTGGTTTTTGCGATCGCCAACCTTGTCCCCTTGTTCTTCAGGCTTATGAAGGGCTTCTTTCGGGGTACTCGGGCATTGAAGTCATGGTTGCGCAGAACCCGGCGCACAGTTTCCACTCTGCACTCCTTCCCCATTTTGTCCTTTACCTGTTGGGTAAGTTTTGGGGCCGATAACTTGCACCAAAGCTTCCAGAAACTAAGAATCCGACATGATTTCCGGTTCTACCAGGATAATGACCCGAAACATTCGGCCGGAATAGTGCAGTCCTGTCTTATCTGGAACTGCCCCCACTTGATGATTCCCCCAGCCCAGTCTCCAGACTTAAATGTTATTCAAAATATGTGGGCTGCGCTGGAGAAAAACACCCAGAATCACAGAATTTCTAGCAAAAACGACCTTAAAAAAGCTCTGCTGGAGGAATGGAGCAAAATAAGCCCGGAAAGCACTCGGAAGCTGGTCTCTTCCATGAATAGTAGGTTAAAAGCCGTAATAAAGGTTAGGGGATTACATACTAAGTATTAAAATACCTGTTAAACCTTTAATTCGCCTAATATTAAACTGCTTTGTGGCTGCATCTTTCAAGCTGGGACTTGTATTTAAGATATATTTTAAGTTTTTATTTTATTTTTATAAAGGAGCAATATTTAAGCAGCAAATAAAGTTCCTTTTTTAAATGTGTTAAAATAAACAACAAATTGGCGTTTAAACATTTTTGGTTTTTCCTCTAGTTTAAAATCTGTAGCACCTTAAACTTTTTATTTGACACTGCATCATCGGGGCTGAGAGTCACTGTACATATGTAAAGACGAATATGTAGATGTGAAATGTAGAGTGGATAGATGTAAAAAAAATATGTAAACAAAAATGGAAACAGATAACATTAAATGTATACAAATCTAGCATAGGGTTCGACTAAATTTTTGTAATTTTTTTTTTGGCTAAAATTTAATTTGAACGTTTGCGAACATACAATAAATAACATAAATCGTAAGCTCATATACATATGTACATATGTACTTACTGAGTACCGGGTATAAATTTTCGTTCCCTCTCGTATTTACTAGGAGGGTCGACAGATTCTTACTTGGCTCTTGTCCCTACTTTGTTATACCCGGTACTCGAAGAGTATAAGGGTATATTAGATTTGTGGGGATAACGGTTGTGTGTAACGCCCAGAAGGAAGCGTTTCCGACCCCATAAAGTATATATATTCTTGATCAGCATCAATAGCCGAGTCGATATAGCCATGTCTGTCTGTCCGTCCGTCCGTCCGTCTGTCCGTCCGTCTGTCCGTCTTCATTTGCGCCTATATCTCAGAGACTATAAAAGCTAGAGCAACCAAGTTTTGTGTCCAGTCTCCTCTGTGATCACACTACTCCAAATGTATTTCAAAATTTCGCCCCGCCCACTTCCGCCCCCACAAAGGACGAAAGTCTGTGGCGTATACAATGTTGAAGATACGAGAAAACTAAAAACGCAGAATTATAGCGAATGATCATTTCTATCAGAGTGTTGAAACTGGATCAGATCGGATAATTATTATAGCTACAATGAAGAAAACCATTTCGAAAGTCATCGTTCCCTCTCGCTCTCTCTCACACGCGACCCTGTCTGCTTTGCTTATTCGTTTAAATGAGCGCCTAGATCTCAGACACTATAAGAGCTTGAGCAACCAAACTTTCTATCCAAGCTCCTGTGATATCAAACCAGCACAAGTGTATCTCAAAATTTTGCCACGCCCTTTTCCGCCCCCACAAAGGACGAAAATCTATGGAATCCACAATTTTTAAGAAAAATTAAAACCAAAAACGCAGAATCATGGAAAATTACAATATCTACCAGATTGCCGAATATGGATCAGGTCGGATCAATATTATGGCCAGAAGAAACAAATTAAATTTCAGTGGCTACGCAACGCCTGCCAAGCGCTGACTCATTCCCTCTCTCTCTGTCGCAAACACTTGTACGTCTCAAATATGTAGTTATACATGTCATGTAGAAATTTAGAAGCAGTTGTAAAAAGCATATGCAAACAAAATTGAAAACATGTATAATATTCCAAAAATGATTTGACTTCATTTTTTTCAAATATTATTTTTTGCCCAAAATTTAATTTGTACCTTTTGCGAACATTGCTCATATATGTATGTATGTGTATACTGACTGAGTACCGGGTATAAGGTAGAGCCGCGGCCTTTGCCGCGGCTCACAACGTTCCCCCTCGTTTTTTTTTTGTGTTTGGCTTTTTTTCTTCTGTTGCGACTGCCGCGTAATCTTATCGCCTTGGGCAAACCTGGCAACTGGCAAAGACTTGCGTTAACGAAACCGAATCTAGCTTTGGGGAGAAGTTGAATCATCAGCGACAACTGGGCGCCGCCTCTTTGGTAATTGACGCCCTCAATTTCTAGATCTGAGTGCTTTATATATCGATATGAAATGTTTATCGCATGTTATCACGGTGGCAAAATGATTTTTAAAACAGTTCTTTAATGCAGACGCGATATGAGAGTAGGCATGGCAGCAGATGTCTGCCAAATCAGAGAGAGATTCAACAAAATATGTATGTAAGTATATATGACATTAGTGCATGGGAAAAACAGATCGGTAAAATTAAAGTTGCCTTAACAAGGGGCCGCGGCGGTTCCCACTCAATTTAATCTCTTTTAGCCGAACGTCTTTGATTTCCGTAATCTTTTTATCAGCATGTACTAGCAGATAAGAAGCTTTCATGGTCTGCTACCTTGCTCAAGTTAAGGTCTTTCTTTTATCCGCTCACGACCGATTGCCTTTATGTCAATACATAGGTAAATATATATTTTTGAATATGCATACATATGAACATGCTCAGATTAGAATATGAAGGACTACTTAGAAGGCTCAGAAAAATCTTACAACAGTCGTGTCTACAGAAATGTATGACTTCGTCTACTTCTGCTGATCAAGAATATACTTATGTATTTACATCAGTTACAATAGTGGTCGGCTCCAATACAATAAAATTCTGTTTAATTGTGTACGCAGACAAACGGGTAAAACGGAACAGAAATTGGAATGTTATTGCATTGGGGCCGATCACTCTGTTCATGTAGCGGAAAGAATCCCCTCGAGATAGTCCTGTGCCGACCACTGATGTATGATAAACATACATAAATATTGTATACATATCGACGATATGTATTTACCACTTATACTTCTCTTGATTTCGCTTTCTTACCGAAATTGCTTTTGTAATGGTGCTGGTAGGGTTGTATGTTGGTGTTTCCTGTGTTGTTGTTGTTGTAATGCTGACCATAGTTATTATTGCTGATACTATTACAACCTCCTCCTCCTCCACCACCCCCACCAGCAACAGCACCAGAACCAGCAGTGTTGTTGCTGCCACCATGGTGCTGATGATGGCTCAGATTGTGCATCTTGGAGGGAATCCGGTAGCCCGACTCGTAGTGTTTATACTGATTGTATGTAAAGCGCATTGTGGGGGGATAGCTTTACTGGTCGCTCTCTTGCAATAATCAGAGAACGTTCTGCATTTGCTCTCTCTCCTGCTCTCGTGCTTCTCGTTCTCTTTTTTGGATAAGTGCTCTTAATGTACTCTATAATTATGTGCGTAGGCATAGATTGTTCTTTTTTTGGTAATAATTATTGGCACGTATTGTTCTTTTTTTAGTTGTTAACTAATTTAGTTTTTTGATTAGTTTTTTATTTGGCATTTTATTGGGGTTTATTTGTACATTTGTCGTTTGTGTTTTTGTTTTAATCGTGTTGTATCCGATAAATGCCTTACAATAAATGCATTTGCAGTCGGTGTTTGTTGTGGTTGCTTTGCTGTTGTCGGCCAGCTTAGTGTGCAAAAACAAAAATTGTTTAAATGAAGGGAATAGACGACGAGGTAAAATTAAATCAGTCGGAACGCGAATTGTTCGGGAAAGAGGCACACGAAAAGCCCCGGAAACGAAAAAATACCGCCACTTCGACAAGGCCCGAAAAACTCGAAAGTGCCTTTAAAATAACATTAAAATCGCATGTTTATGTACAGCTGTGCTTATTGAAATAGCAGTGCTGAATTTCACCACTTTGAAAACCGTTTTTGAGATGATTCTTGCCTTCAAAATTGAAAAATTATTTTTAAAAACCTGGAATGTAAGCATTAAATTACTGAAGAAATCCCGTAACAGTTGCATCCATCTTCTTGTTTTTCATTACTTTAGAAAATTACCCATGAAATCTACCGTTTCATTGAAATAGCAGTTTACTTTTCAGAAAATCGAAGAACCCCACAAATCTCAAATCAAATTAAAAATTAAACCCTTTGTTAGATATTCTACATGTTTTCTCATTTGCATTCTGTTTTGTTTACGGCCTTGCTCTGGCATGGCCTGGCCTGGCATGTGTCAACAAAGTCCTACCAAAGTTTCAATAGCATTTGGGCCAACAATTGTTAAACCACTGGCCAAAAATTAGCTCTGGTTGACGGATTTACTTTGCTTTGAGTTTAAAATGAGATGACTGAGCTAGCAATGACAAAACAAATATACATATGTCTTTTCGGATGCAACCCAGTTCCTAGCGAGCTATCGTAAGTGTTTCGGATCATTGCCTTGTTGAGAGATCCTTTTTCAGACCTTTTTTCAAATGGAATATAAATGTACTGTATTCTCAAGTAGGCTGACATACACATTTTTGTCAACTACGCCAACACCAGACTACGAGCTGGACCCAACGGTGTCTATTTTCTTCAAGATTTTGGGTCGATTTTGGTACTCTCATCAGCCCATAGAGTGATTCGTAGCTGTGACACAGGAGAGTCTATAAGAGTTTTTGCAAACTTGAGTCGTGCTCCCATGCGCTTTCTGACCCAGACGCGTAGTTTTCTAGAACTTTTTGCATTTAAATAATGTGTGATCATAACTGATAGTGCGAACATTTTTTTAAATCGCTTTGAGGTCACTGTAGGCTTGGTCGTGCGTGGTCGTGTCGTGGGCACTTCGACCATTATCCTAAAGAGTCGTTTTTTCGCATACCACTTCGATTTCCAGTTCACTTTTTATAGTTATTTGATTCAAATACTATAGTTTGAGAATACAACATAGAACTAAACCTCCTGCCATTAGTTTTTAGTCAATTTACTTCTGTCCTCTTTTGGACAATGATTTCTTCTACGCCCCAGAAACAAAGTTACCTCTATATTTCAAATTTCCGTCATCAATTTATTCGATAACTAAATTGAGGTTACTGATGCAGACTTTTTCAAATAAATTCATTAGGTTTTTTCATTTTTGTAGTATTAATTTAGCCCAGTACTACTATTTCAATGAAATGCAGATTTTGTGGGTATTTGTCTTAAGGCATGAAAGCAAGAAGATGGAATGCATGGCATCATAAAAAGAGTTTTGAAAGTGGTGAGGTGCGGCATTGAACACAACTGTAAATCGGAAAAGAATCGCGCGGAAAACAGCGCCTACGAATTGCCACTAAGTCGGCCACGAAAGACGATTTAAAAAGACCGCGCATCAACCAGATTCGAAGTCTCCTGCGATCAGATCAGATCAGGGCTTGAAACGCCCAACAACAAAGTTTAATTTTATTTTGAGGTTATTTATTTTGATTCGGAAATTCGCTTTAGCGTTATTTATCTATTTATTTACGGCCGTTTTGTTGTGTTTTTTTTTTTTACAGGCGTCCGATGCCGATTATACGTTTCCTTTGCATGCGTTTTTTATCGCGACCAAGTCGCACCGAAGCCAAAGTCCAGGGCAGGCAGAACAGCACAAACAAATAAAAATAAGAAGGGAAATGGAGGGAGAAACGGAAGGAATGCGAAGATCATCGCTTTAAGTGCACTCTCTCTCTCTGTCCGTCTGTCAGTCTGTCTGTCTCTCTGTTCGTTCCGAAACTTGATTCCCCTTTCGAAGGAGGAGGGGGGCCCACCTTGAAATGCTTCCTCCTTGCAATTGGCAGCTTCCTAGTTAGTCCTCAATTAACAGTAACACCGCAGCAGGCACTGGAACGGGTTTCTCTTCCCTTTTACTTTTCTGCAGGCAAAGAGATGAGAGAGGCAGCTCTTTCGAGCGGACAGAGGGCAAGGTCTTTTTTTTTTGTGTACGTATCTTTGTAACGGGAGCCACTCGGTTATTGGCCTAATCCATCCACTGTAAACCCCTCCTCAACCTCGACTCGTTGACACAGATAATGCTACCAGCACCGCCCCGCCGACAAGACCAAGTTCGGTTCAAACTTTGGTTCGTTTTTCTTTTTTTTTTTTTGACAATCAAAGGCCAAGCAAGTTCTTGGCTTGATTAAATGCTAATTGAAAATGTATGGGTGCACGGTGCATTTATCAGCCAAGCTGTCTTACATATAGACACATATGTATGTACATACATTCATGCACATGCAATAGAATACATACATAAATCCATATATGTATGTACTATATATGTATACATTTGTGTAGTAAGTGCCGTTGTCTTTGTGAAAAATCTTGATCTTGTTTCATTGACCCACATTGGAATCATAATAAACTCGCCCGAAATGAGAAGAATTAGACGGATCTCAGCTTACACTACTCGACAAAATTCAACTTTTTTTTCCGCTGTCGCCCAAAATGACTTTTTCTGATAGATTTGGAGATTTAATTTTTTTTTTTTAAATTATGGTTTTTTTTTCCAGGTTTTAAAGAATTTATTGAATTTATTAACTTATGAAAGTTTGGTCAAACGGTTGTAACTCAGCCGTTTATCCATCGATTCTTATAAACGATACCTTAAACGACGCCTAATTAATGTGTCTATCTAAAAGCAAAAATGTAGGCATTTAAATATTTTTTTTTCTTTTCCTGAGTTTTCAAAGTCAAAATTTCGGGAAAAAATACCGAACAAAATTATGAAATTTGAATTTGAAAGCTTAATATCTTCCAGACGTTAAGTTGCAGCTACAAAGTGTCTGGGTCGGATTTATATCTGCATTTGTCAGCTTTTCAAAACTGCAAAGTTCACTACAACCAGTTGTAGGAAACTTAAGTTATGTGAAAAATAGAAGCACTACCTATGAAAAAAAATATTAAATTCGTAAAAAAAAAACTAAACCTGGAAAAAAAAACATAATTCTTTAAAAAAATTTAAATCTCCAAATATATCAGAAATGTCATTTTGGGCGACAGCGGAAAATAAAGTTGAATTTTGTCGAGTAGTGTTATAATAGACAAGAACTCGCTTTGCATTGAAACATCTCCTCATACATACATGTTTTAGCAGCTCCACTTTTCCTATAATTAGTGAACAATAATCGTTTAATCTTCTCGCTTCTCGAATAGATTCAGCCAAAAAGCAGTGTAACATTTCCCCCGTTCTACAGCGCCAATTAAAACTCTCAGAAAGAACTAATTTTTTGGTGCTATCACTAGTCGACACGACTTTTCCGCTGTCTCCAAAAATGACTTTTTCTGATAGATTTGGATGTTTAAAAATTTTGGAGAATGTTTTTTTTTTTTTTTCATGGAGTAGTTTTTTTTTAAAGAATTTTTAAAAAATTTGTTGTTTTTTGTCATAGGTAGTGCTTCTATTTTTCACATAACTCACATTTCATACAACTGGTTGTATTGAACTTTGCAGTTAAAAAAAGCTGACAAATGCAGCTATAAATCCGACTCAGACATTTTGTAGCTGCAACTTAACGTCTGGAAGATATTAAGCTTCCAAATTGAAATTTCATAATTTTTTTCGGTATTTTTCCCCGAAATTTTGACTTTGAAAGCTCAGGAAAAGTCGAAAAAAAAATATTTGAATGCCTTGATTTTTGGTTTTAGATAGACACATTAATTAGGCGTCGTTTAAGGTATCGCTTATAAAAATATAAAAATAAACGGCTGAGTTATAACCGTTTGACCAAACTTTCATATGCCGAATTTCGCCGATAAATTCCGTTAGCCGACGAATAACCGTTTCTTTTCCTACAAAAATACTAAAAATCTGCGTTTGTAACAGTTTTTAACGGTAAAATGGCATTTGGAATAGTGCCAAACGGCATATGTAGTTTTGGTCAAACGGTTATAAAACCGTTAAAAAAAAAAAAACCATAATTCTTTAAAAAAATTTAAATCTCCAAATCTATCAGAAAAAGTCATTTTTGGCCACAGCGGAAAAAAAAAGTTGAATTTTGTCGAGTAGTGTATTTAACAAAAATCGAATATTCTTCCATGTGTCGGTAGAATAATTTGGTAACTTTAGCACACATCAACACATTTTTTGCCTCTCAATTAACGTTTTTTATTTCATGTTAAACCGCATTGTTCGCTTCCCAGTAATCATTCATTCAGACATTATTTTCAATGCCTTTCAAGTAGAGCGGGAGAGAGAGAGAGACATAGCAAGAGAAATCTCCATTATAATAATCATCGAATAGTATTTTTTCTCCGATTTGTATTTTTCATTCCCTTTTATGTTAATTTGTTTTGTGGCTGGCGTTTGAAATTTCTTACAAAAGTTGTTTTTTTGTAGGGAAAATCAATAAAAATAATAAATATTTAAATATTTCTGAAGAAGGCGGGAAGACAAACTGCGAAATCTGTATTTATTTGAAAGTACTTTGTTGGCAGACTGCCGCGTCTGGTTCGATCACGTTTTTGGGTCTCGGGCACTGCGACTGAGACTAGCCTGGACTCCTCCCACTGGCCGCTTCCTCTCTGGAGCTCTCCTGCTCGGGAAAGGCGATTAGATAAACGTGCGTATTAGCTGAGAGACCTTTGTCTCTACCACAGACACCATTGGCACTTCTTTAGTGAGATTTAACTGGAAAAGGATTTTCCTTTTTCTTTCCGAAATTTGGTTCACTGCTTTGAGCTAAACAAAGCAAAAATTATGCAGCACTTCATATATATACAAATATATATATATATATATATATATATATATATATATATATATATATATATATATATATATATATATATATAGAACTAATTTTTATATATATATATATATATTTGTTTATACATTGTAATATGTATGTATACATAGAAAGTTATGTGCAAATTCCAGAGAAACACTAAGCATGCACAAAAAAAAATACGGAAAAAGTTATTGTAGATGGGACTGAAAACGCAAAAAGTTTCAGCTGACACCAAGAATTGAACCGATACTGAAACCGATACCGAAGCCTACACCGAAACCGACACCGAAACCTAGTCGCGAGTCAAGCGGCGGCACGATGTGGACACTTACGCTGAGATCGATGAACTAAATCCCGAAAGAACGACAAACTGTAATGATGCCTCGTCTCGCCTGGTATGGCCTGGCCTGATGCTGCCCTCACAGTCAGTGAGATAGGGAGAAACCCAGAGAGAGACAGGGAGAGAGAGAGAACACTCAAAGACCAGAGCATGGAGAAGGGAGAGCGAATCGAAGACGGCTGAGACAAGTGTACGCGTGGCTGACAAAAACTATGACGACAACGGGTTTAATTGATAACTATGTATATGTATTTGTTTGTGAGAAGAGCCCGCGCTCCGTGCCTGTGCCTGTGTGTGTGTGCGTGTGTGTGTGCGTGAGTGTGTGCGTGAGTGTGTGCGTGAGTGTGTGCGTGTGTATGTTCGTGTGTGTGTACTTGTGTGTGATTGTGGTTCGGTACTGATTGCAGATAAAGCAGCGCCCAGCGGGAGAGCGCGCGACTGAGAGAACTGGAAGAGAATCAATACGCTCATCTTCGGAAGCTGCGGTCGCGGTTGCGGTCGCAGTTGCTGTTGCGGCTGCGCTATTCTACTGCGTATGCTTTTCCCCCAACCGTACACGAATCCGATGCGTAGCTGTTAATTAACAGCGGAGCGGACAGCACACGCTTGAGTGTGCGTGCTCGATGATGATACGCACAACTGCGCTGCCGATGTTAGCGAACTGGAAGAGCGCGGTCAATTTCAGACAGACAGTCAGGGTCAGACAGAAAGGAATGTTTACACACGCCACACACATCGACTACCGGAAACCGGACATGTGTACGTGAAGCGCTTTTTATGTCGGCTTAGGAACACAAAAATATGTTGACAGGTGTGACCAGATATGTTTAAATAGTTCTGTTAAGATCATATCTGAGCAGATATTTATCCATGTATTGAAGAACCAATTTATTTTTATGTAAATCCAATATACCGTATTTACCAAAACCTGCATTTGCTTCAAGTTTGATCACACCATATTCAGACGGAAGAGATGGTCGAGGGTGTTCACTTGCCTCAGCTGAGAGCTGATATCCCAGCTGTAAGATTGCGATCCCACTGGCTCTTCCGAACTCGCTCTCTATCGCTACCTCCCGCTCTCTCACACACGCACGAGCACGAGCATTCACGAAGATAACTAAAGTCGACTTTCCGCAGCGCGCCGCCAATAACAACAGCTTCAATAGTGTTAATTTATCCTTGGTTGTACAGTGGCTGGCAACAGTGGACGATCATAATACTACTGAAGTCCATTAAATTATAAAATATATACAATGTACATACATATGTATGTACATACAAATATATCTACGTTCTACATATATGTATGTTTTTTTTTTTTTTTACATACATATTTGTATGTACATACATACATACATATGTATGTATCTACGCTCATTTTTGTATTCAACTGAATTAAACCAAATATGTAATTTTCTTAACATAATTGTGTACAACACACATGTAAATCGTAACCAACCTCGTCAACTTTGTAGTAAAGCATATGGGAGCAGCGGGAGAGCAGAACAAAGAGAGCACGCACCCGCACAACTCAAAAATTCGTGGTATCACAACAGAGGGGGAACAGCAGCAGCAGAAAAAACAACAACAATTGATAACTCTTGTCTTTAGCACTGAAAATGATGAAGAGAGGAACGTTGCCGCTTTGAGGGAGCGTGGGGTAGGTGTAGCTCTTGTGCGTCCACATATGTATATGTACATATGAAAAATACAGTACAAGTAGCTCATACGCAGTGGGGACGACCATCTTTTTCTGCTGTTGGCAGCAGCAGACAGACATTTGTCTTTCACCTCTGCTATTTTAAATACCGCTACTGCTGAAGCACATCTGATTCACGCAGTTCTCTAGACAGGAGCCAAGGATTAGGATTGAGTACCTTTAATTAGCTTATTAACATTATAACATTAACATTTTCTTTTTTAGAATAGGACATGTAATGTTGCGTCACTTTTTGAGCTATTTCGCTAAACATCATCATTTCAACACTGTCAAAATAATAGTAGTGCTACAGAAAATATGCAAAATTATGAAATCTACTACAAAAGTAGTTTTTTTTTGGTTTTTCAGTTACTATTATCAGAATTTATTTCACATCTGAAATGTTGGGATGTGTGCGATGTTTTCAGCTCTATCAGGACCGTGATCATTTGTACCAAGAATTTCGCATTGCATCTTGTGGTCCTGTCCATTTTTAGATGCCGCTTTTTTGGCTGTATTCTCGACTAAACTCAAACTACAGGGGGCATAGCCAATAAATATTTGAGCTGTTAACGTCTTAAAACCTTTTGAATCCAGTAAAACGGAAATTTTACGGAGGTCACCAATACAGCCATTCTTCAGTTTATCTTTCCCCATTGCCACCAAAAACTTATTTTTTTTTCAGGTACTTTTCACTCACTTCTTGTAGCAGAATACAATTAGGCTTGCGAAACATGACTAAGAATGATTACCAAAAAATTAGTAGTAATATAATAATAGCAATTTTACAACTATCTGGCTGTGTTGGAAAACTTAATTCTAACAGCCAGCAGATGTGTTTAGAGACTAGACTAGAGCACTAGTTTTTAGTATTGTCAATCTCCATAGCTACTGAAGTTCATTTCTTAAATCTAGATACCTGGTAGATATAGTTATTTTCTGTTAACTTTAAAATTCCGTTATTTGTGGTGACTGAAGGCGGCTGGTATAAAAAGAAAATTTTAGCACGAGGGGTAGCTTCGCGGTCCCTTTGCGAGGATATGCAAAAATATTGGCGAAAAGTCTAACACAGAAGCGGTAAATTACTGTTGAGTTTTATTTTGATCGAAAATAATGATTATGTCAACAGTCTAACTCAATAACTCAGAATTGGCGTTTACACTGCAAAACTCGACCTATTGAGTTCAACCAGATTGTTAATATGGTTGATTTAATGATCAAATTAATTTAAAGTATTGGTTTGTACGATTGTACGTACATATATGTATTTGCACCTTTTTCCTCAGCCATAATTTTTGCGCGTTAAAATTTTAATTTTGAGCTGCTAGTTATTGTTGCTGCATATATCAGTATCAATTTAATAAAATCTGATGTGAGATACTTAAGTTATGCAAAAACAAAATTCACTATCTCTGAAAAAAAGCATTAAAATAAAATACCAGATTTTAAATTTTAATTTTAAAAACAAATAATAAAAAAACTACACATTGAAAAAACCCACAAAAAAAAGTCAAATTTTGTTGCTTAGTGTAACCCTAATTAATTCGCAGAGTTTTGCAATCATGCACCCCAACATCAAAACTCATGACTATATTATTGTAACGTATCGTCAAGGCATCGTTTGGCTTAAAATCTTTAAAAGCATACGTTCGATTAGTGTCATTTCTTATGAATATAGGGCTTACCATTTAACTATAAGTTTTAAACTTAATTTTTATATCCGATACTTAAATAGTATAGGGGTATAAAAGTTTTGTGGTGAAAGTGGTTGTGTGTACCACAAAGAAGAAAGTCTTTCCGACCCCATAAGGTATACATACATATGTATATATATTCTTTATCAGCATCAATAGTCCAGACGATATGGCTATGTCTATATTTTCATAGGTTTGTCCGTCCTTTTTTCCGTCTTGCTTGACGCTTAGATCTCAGAACCTACAAGAGCTAGAGCAACCAACAAGTGATAGCCAATCGAATCGGTTTTAAAGATATAAGCCGCCACATAATTCCGTGGTAATAAAAGTTTATAACAACTACTAACAACTTCAAACTTTAAGTTTACATTTGTTTTATGAATCGGATCAATATATCAAGACCTGTGATCAAAATGGTTTCGAGAAAAACGTGTTTTAAGTTTTTTGAGATTAGGTAGGTGCTCCCGCGATAAATGCGTTAGAGACGCTCTAATTCGAGAAATATAAATCGTATTAAAAATTCTTTCACACACAAATTCCACGCATTTGTGGACTTCATAATTTTCCAAAATACCACATGACGTTATGTAAAAAAAAGACTAGTACTCAGATCCGAAAACACCGATAAGAAATTAGTACTCAGATCTGAAAACGAAATACCAATAAATAGAAAAGCAGCCTCGCCATGCTCTTTAAAAGTGTTATCTTTGTGGTGGTCGTCGGCGGTGCCCGACACATTACATATCCGAAAAATATGGCTAAAATAAGGATATGGATGGGAGCTGAGTGAGCAGTGTAACCGTAGAACATGCACACATGGTCACACTGTAATCCTAGAAAAAAAAAACTAATTGAATCTTTGGCAAAGAAAAAAAACACACAAAAAAAATATAATTAAGTCGAACCCTTTGGGAGATTTTTATATATTAGATGTTATCTGTTCGCATTTTTGTTTACATATGTTTTTCTTCTACATATTTTTTTCTTCATATCATATATGCTAACTTTATGAGATCGGAAACGCTTCCTTCTGGGTGCTACACACATGCACTATCGCCACAAATCGAATACACCCCTAACTCTTCCAGTATCGGGTATAGTAACAGTAATCGTTTTTTAATATTTTTTTTTCTAAAAAGAAGTTTAGTGAACAAAATCTTTAATGGAAAAATAAGAAAGGGCTATACCAATAAAGGAAGACTTGTAAAGTCTAAAAACCATCCCTAAGTACGTGTATATTTTGAATAAGTATGCCGCATAAGAAGTTAGGTTTTTTGTCCTATAAGATTATCAGCTACGCAGTTATACTTGTAGTAGTTATTTACTGCTTCTAAAATTACACATCCTATTAAATTCCCCACTGAATCTATCTTCCCTTCTCACCTTATCCGCCCCTTTGCGCACGGATGAAGGTTGTTTTCCCTACTTTTTCGTCTGTTGCAAATAGCAATCTCAGAAAATGGAAAAATTCCAAAACAAATGAAACATCGTATAAATAATTATAGAAGCGAATTGTTCCTGCAGGTCAAGCGACTACTACATATATGTAGAAGTTGTTTTCGCTCCAGTTGTTGTTGCTCGTTCTGCTAGTACTGGACCTTCTGGTGATGCTGGTGCAGGGTACAGTGGGGAAAAGAAGGAACACAAAAGTACAATAAACCGTATTAATAAGTGCAGGTTGTAACCTTGAACCTTGAAATGCTTAGTAAATGGTTTTTGTGTTGCTGCTGCTGCTCTTTGGGCCGATCGCAAAGGTCGCCACTCCACGCACTGGGGCCGAGAAGTAGGGTATAATATAATACATTCCCTGGTACAACAGCATCAGCAGCAACAACAAGCATCGACACAAAAATCAACAAAACAGAAAAAAAATAATAATAATTATAATACTCGTACATGAGATGCAATCATCATCATCATCATTCGAATTGGAATAACCATTGGGCGGGGAGTGGATGGCTCTGTCAACGAACAAAATGTTATAAATTATACATCGCTACTAAATGACAAATGTGCGAGGCAGAAGTAAAAATGTTAAGTATTATTAATTAAATTTAGTCGCCAGTAAAAATGGTTTACGAATTGAGGAAAACTTTCTCGCGGTCTTGTGATTTAAGTTTTGGTTTGGTAGCGCTACAGTGCGTTTCAGAATTGCAATGCATTTCCTGCTGATACTGACAGCAGGACTATGCTGCCGCACTCCGATAATTGTTCAATTTGGTTTGCTCGCATTTAGCTTTCCATGAAAGTTCCTGGCACTTTTGAAACGCACTGTACTTTGATGAATGTGCGCCCGGCCCGATTTAATTTGTCTCGCTTCAATTTGTTTCGATTGGCACCACAATTAGTATACCCACCAGAATTGGCAAATGATTTGTATTGAAATAACGAATTGTACGCCTCACCCCAACGGGATCCGCGAATCACACAGAAGTTCCAGAACGAGAACGAGCGAGCAGCCCTTTACCTCAGGGCGTGGTCAGGTGACCACTGAGGAGAGGACCCATACCAGAGACTGTATATTATGAGTGGCAGATTTAAACGTACGTACATACCTACAAATATATGTTTGTATGTATGTATGTACATACTTGTACAGATCTCAACATCTTAATCATGTTAAATGGTTAATCACGACTTTATACGATTTATTTCGAATCGATTAACGCGACGATTCTTCGTCTTCTCTCTCATCTCTTTTTCATTCCCCTCTCATTCAGTCTCTTTTTCTCACTGTCTATCGTCTGCTCTGAACTGGGGTTTCGACTTGGGACGCGAAAATAAAACGCTAACAACAATATTAAACAAAACTAAATCCTAATGAAACCAGTAAGGTACGGTAAGGTAAGGTCTTCACCAGGCCGAACTTTACATACCCTGTAAATTAGGCGACTAATAAACAGGCTTCGAACATGACCCTACACACGGCAAATGACAGGGCAAACAAGATCTTCAACGATTACTCGTATAGTCATTAATAATTATGCAGCAAAACTGAAATTCAACATTATAGAAGTATATAATTTTATAAAAAGTTTTGATTAGACTCACACGTCCGCCGAAGATTTTTGACGTAATATGCTATCGTTAGAGAAATACCAACAAAAAAATCAAATCAAAACATAAATACCACATTGTAATATATTCATGAAATTATACGTCAATTAATTAATTAGCTAAGTTTAAATAATTTCGAAAATACTATCGAAATGGATACGTCCTTTTTTGATCAGTTTTTTTGCTTATACATATACAGTTGCGAAAAAAATAATAGCACCACTACTATACATTTTGTTCGTGATAGAAAAAAATACGAATCATGTTACGATTTCTTTGAAGTTTGATTTTTTTTATATTGCTTAGTATTCTCCATAAACAAAAACTGCGTTACCGTTCTTTAAATTTCTGTCTATATATTTTTTTTTGGGATTTTAAGAAAAAATGTCCAAAAAATGGCGAAAAAAAAAATAGCACCACTTGCCATTTTCTTAGTGAAGCTTCTATATTTCTCAAAATTGTCTTTGTAAAAGGCACGTATTCATTCGTTTTGACTAAGATTTCATTGTTTCTGTCATAAAAGTTAATAATAATCATTACAATGGGACGTGGAACTGCACTGCGGAGATGAGAGATCTGACCAAAAAAACTGATATTAAACGGAAAAACGTACAGAAAAGTTGGTCGATTGGTATGATATTCCAATAAAATGATTAAAAACGTCTTAAACTATGAAGAAAAGGCTGAAACACACGGACGAAAATGATTTATGACCCCTCTTCATGGCAATAGACGGATTCGTCAGAGCAAGAAGGGTCCCTTTAAGTCAGCTACCGAGCTTAAAGAAGAGCTTAAAATAAATGCGATGGATCAAAAAGTTAGTTCATATCTTAGACAACATAATATAAAAGTCTGCAGCCCAAGAAAGATACCACTTTTAAACGCGACACATATTACTAAGCACATGAGGTTAGCCAGTGTTCAAGCAAATCGGACATCCCAACAATGGATGAATATTCTATGGTCAGATGAGTCCAAAGTGGTTATGTTTGGTGGAAAAGGATCTCGACCATACGTTAGAGGTCCAAGGAAAGTAGAATACAAACTTTAGAACACCACAAAAACCGATAAGCATGGAGGGTGTAGTGCAATGGTATGGACCTGCTTTTTCCACTATGGAGTAGGTACACTAGGTTGGATAAAACCCATCAAGGATTTGCACGTGTAGGTGAATATCGTGGAGACAGTAATGCTACCCTTTGCAGAATATGAAAGTCCGTTCGTATGGGTCTTTTAACAGGTTTATGACCCCAAACACACCAGCAAGAAAGCAAAGGAATGGCTCAGGGCAAACTATGTGAACGTTTTGGAGTGGCTTGCTCAGTCACCTGACCTGATCCTATCAAAAATCTGTGGTCCTACGTTAAGAAGGCGGTTGCTACTTCCAAGCCAGCCACTATTGGATCACTATGGGTATAAATTAAAGGGTCCTGGTCTTAAAACGATGCCAGGACTTGATTGATTCCATGCCAAGACGCTACGCAGCTGTTATTGCCAAAAAAGGATATGGTACTAAATGTTAAATGATAAATATAGATTTAGTAATAATAGTTAAAAATAGTTAACTAAGGAATTCGTTACTTTTTGGTCATTATTTTCTTTTTAACTCAATTTTTGAAAAGTGTTGCTATTATTTTTTTCGCCTAATTTGATCACTTTCAAGGAATTTTCTTAAATAACTTAAAAACGTTAAAAAGGAAGAAAATTTTTTTTATATTCATATGTTTATAAGAGTCTTCCATTTCTAAAAATGTACTTTAAGTTTCCTTAAAGTTAAAAATGTGAGTTTGGCAACTATTTAAAAGTTTCTTGTGGTGGTGGTGCTATTATTTTATTCACAGCTGTATGTATATAAGTGTTCTGCAATGCGAGCTGTTATTCTAAAAATCAAGTCAGATGAAATAATCAAAACATTTACAGGAACACCGATAATATTCTAAAAAAAAACAGCAAAAAAAAAGACATCAGTTGTTATTAAAAAAGTTTATTCTGGCAGTTTTTACGGGTTCGCTCGTAAAATAAAATCCGCAGAAAATACGAAACAGCATTAAGAATAACGGAACACTAGTAAGGGACCGAAGCTTTTGATACACTTGCCAGATTAGGCACATGCAATGAAAGAAACAAGGCGATTCCGTCGCATACTAGTATGTATAGTGCGTTGAGCATACATATTAATAAATTCATACATATGCATAATTACAGCCTTATAGCCAGATTAAGAGTCTGAGAGAATAAGTGGTTTTCATATAAAGAAAGTTATATACCGACATGGTTTATATGATTTTTATTCCGCGAATATGTCGACCATGTCAAAACATTTTTAATATATTTTAACCAATTGACATAGTTATTGACAAGTTAACTTTTCCGTTTTATTTTTTTTTTGTATTTTCATAGTCATTTTTCCTTTACTATTACTAATCCTTTAAGAACAATGATTCTTGAACAGTCTAAAAAAATCCCACAAAATTTCACCAATTTTTGCTAATGGTCATCGGCGGCAGCTGCTTTGTGGCAGCAGTGGCGGCCAGATATCACGCATACGCCACATTGGCCGGTAGTGATCTCAGCTGTTAAACGCAGGTTCGAACAACGGAGTAACAGTAGCACTAACATAGCCGTACAGAAGAAATAACATAGAAACCTATAACTCGCGCTCTTGCCCTCTTAGTTCTGACCGCCACAGAGCGCAGTTTTTTTACAGCGGGGTTCATTTTAGACGGGTCTCCCAGATTGATCTCTATATCTTTCTCCCGCTAATGCTTTCGCTCTTGTTCTGTTAATTAACTTATTTCTCTTCTGCTTCTTCTTGCACTTAGTGGTAATTTGGCGCGTGTCTGGTTCTTCGAATTGCCGTTTATTAGATTATGCAAAATGTTCGACTATACGGAGCGGGAAAAGATAGATAGTAGTGGAAGAAGTGGGTGTGTGCGTGTGTTTCTGTATATGTATTTATGCTTTACCCCCAACAGCACACACACTCGTGCACACACAGATTACCGGAGAGCGAGAGTGTGTATGTATTGGAGGGGGCAGGGGCAGCAGCAGGTGCGATTTTTAATGGTGATAAGCGCACGCAAAATGAGCGTTTCGCTTGAGTTTTCTTTGAATATTTGGAACTTCCGGGGCAGGCGCGTCCACATGAATGATCAATCTGTGTGTGCGGTGCGTCTGTGTGTGCCTGGAATCTTGTGGGTGGAATCACGTGGATGCAAGTGGTGATAAGAGCATGAATAACAACAAAAGTTCATCAATTCTCTGTTTGCTCTTTACACAGTAAATATCTCGGACATTGTCGATTATCGCGTCGAATCGGCATCGCTTTAATCAAAATATATGAATGGGGCCACACCCACCTAATTCAGTAACAATACATCGTGACTGCCACAGAGCCTTCGTCTAATTAGCACATGTTGAATCCACTTTGGGAATCACCTCTTAAAGGAATTCAGTAGTGCATAGTACCAGTGTTGAGCTTACTGAGCAACTGAACAAGCGAACAAAACTAGCGAACGACTGAGCAGAGTGAATGAGTTGTTCACTAGAGTTGGTGACTTCAGTACCAAAGCTGGCAATTGTCACCAGATACAAGGTGCGCCATCTTTTATGGGGCTATATATATATTGAATAACTTTAAAAGAAAACGACCGATTTTCAAATATGAGGTATTTTTATTTAATTTGGTCCTTTGGAATTTATTTATACTAATTTTTTAATACAATATCAATACTACACAAGTGGCCAATGTTCCTCTGCGTTTTCCATCACTTTCACAGTTTTACATACTATTTTCGGTAAGAATGTACACACATATGTGTACATACATATTTACATTTATGCGTACGGACAATACAGGATGAAATTTGTTTAACCTTATTTTTTTACAGCTAGTTCTACCATATATCATGTTGGAATTAGTCTTAAAAACATTTTCTAACATAAAATAAATAAATATAATACATATGTACGTACACCCAGCGACAAAAAAAAAGCCGCACTCCGAAATTTCATGCATTTTTGACTTCTCTAGCGTGGGGTTTCCCCAAATGTTATTCGATACTAAAAGTTTTCATTTTTTTAATTCAATAAATCAATTTCTAACAAAAGTGCGTACTAGGTTTTTTGATATCATATTCATATAATTCAAAATAAATATTTTTTTCAATCACACTTTTCTGAACGGTCATTTAGTATTTTGACCAAACACAGGAAAAAAATTTAGTAAAATTATAAAATCGATTTTTTCAGCAAAAACAAAATTTTTTCCAATAGGTTAATTCATTTTCTATAGTCTAATAATAAACAAACATATTTCAGAATTTTTTTTTTCAAATTATATATTAATTAATAGTTGGTGGTACCTCCCTCGGCTTTTATTACACATTTAACCCTATTGGGCATCGAATCGCAGAAAGCCCTCAAATATTCCTCCGTTATCTCCTCAAACCAAACTTTTTCTATAATCTCCCCTAACTTAACCATAGTTTTGGGCTGCCGCTTTCTCATTTTGGCAGTCATAAGGGCCCAGACGTTCTCTACCGAATTGAGGTCGGGGCTGTTACCTGGCCAATCTAGGGACTTTATGCCCAATTCCGCCTTCAAAATGTTAACCTGTCTGTAAAAAATAGTTGAAACTAGTTGACTACATTTTTAAAAATAATAAAACGTCAGAGATTCTCTTACACGGCGCGCTCGATGGCAAGGTACAGAATCGTCCTGAAAGATGTGATCTTCTCTCTCACTAAGTGATTCCATACTGGACACAAATCCACTGCGAATAATTCCACTTCATACTTTTTTGAATTCACCATACCCTTAATAATTATTAGGGATTCTGTTTTATATTTATATATGCATCCCCATAAAATAATATAAGGATAATGCTTCACTCTGGCAATGCAGCAATTTTCGGAATAGCGTTACCCTTTTCTGCGGCGAACTGTGCGGGAACCATCGGGTCTAATGAGGTTAAATTTTGACTCATCCGAGAATATGATTCGTGACCACTCAGATTAACCCCAATTTGCTTTTTCTTTAGCCCAATTTACGCGTGCTTTCTTCATTCGACTATTAAGAAGTGGCTTTTTGGCAGGTGTCCTTGCCATTAATCCCATCTCCTTTTGACGACGCTGTATAGTTATAGCTAAAATTTCTTTGGCAAATCATTGCTGCACTTCAGAAGCTATCTCTACAGCATTTTTGAATCGATCATGTCGGTTCGTTTTCTTAATAATCCGATTTTCCCTTGCACATGTACACTTTTCTCTTCCCGATCTTTTTGTCCTCTCCACTTGTCCAGTCTCACGAAATTTTTTCAAAAATCGTCGCTCTGAGCTTTCATTGAACTTAGTTCGATCCGCTATTTTTCGAATGGAGACATTTCGTTCAGCCGAGGCAATAATTTTTGACTTTTCAGTCACCGTAATCTGTTTTCCTTTAGGCATACTTCTTAAAGACTCCTAAGTAAAATGTTTTGCAAGAAATGTTTCCAGAAACTGAGGCGACAGGAAACGCACGCAAAAAGAAAAAAACATTCACAGGGACTCACAAAAAAAAAAATTAGACGAATCGAACAGAGCTCGCAAATAACTGTTGACACTTTTTCGTTGTCTGCAAATAAGTGTCTTTCACTCACACAATAAAAAATACTCAGACAGAAACTGTTTTTGTCGCGTCTGGCTTAGCTCGCTCGCGCTCTGAGCGAGACAGTTATTTCTGATTTCATTTCGCTCAAGTCATTCACTGATCGTTTGCTTGAGTTAAATGAAGCAAATTGTCTTTTGCGTATGTATGGGTAAACACACGCGATTGTTGCCTCATTTACATTAAAATGTATGTATGTATGCATGTATGTATGTATGTATTTACATGCACACGAAGGCAAAGATCATTTCTGTTGAGTTTTTTAGTCAAATTGTCTTTTGCTGAGGGTCTTTGTGAGAGCGAAAATCGTATTACTCTTTACGCGACACTCATTTGAGAGCGTCACACGAATGAGTCAATGCAAAGCGTCTGACCAAAACCGGTTCAAAGCAAAACAAAGAGAGCCGCTCAGAGCGAGATCGTGTCTGCAAAATCTTTTCGGTTATGTTACGAAGCTGAGCATATAAGAAAAAAGTGTCAACAGTTATTTGCGAGCTCTGCCAGAAACTGAGGCGACAGGAAACGCACGCAAAAAGAAAAAAACATTCACAGGGACTCACAAAAAAAAAAATTAGACGAATCGAATAACATTTCGGGATATCCCACGCTAGAGAAGTAAAAAATTCATGAAATTTCGGAGTGCGGCTTTTTTTTTGTCGCTGGGTGTATATGTATTCAGATCGGATCATTATATCTTACAACTGCCAAAACATCGATCTGCAAGGTTAGACAAGACAACTTCGACCGTTACTGTTTGTTTCAGGGTTTCTTACTGTACGAACGAAAACGGTTAAATAAAATTCCCCATTTAGAGGAACATCCACCAATGTCAAAAAATTAGTTCATGGTCAGAGTTCAGCTCAAAATCACAGAGAGACGGAACGTGACGATATACCGCAATAGTCTGCGAAGATTCATATACATATTCCTTAGCGGTAATTTTGATACATATGTACATGCTTAAATTCATTTGTGTAGACATCCCGCCAGTTCCAGACCCATGTGATTTTTTGAAAAACGCTTTTGCTTCTCTTTCTCTTCGCTGATACTGGATACACGTGTAATAGTCAAACCGTAAACTGGAGAAAATTGGTCAGCCCTGCTCTGTCACTGACGCGATACTGAGACGATTCGGATCGTGCACCAAATGGAACCAGATCGATGATTAAGCGAAATAGTTGAAGCAGTTCTCCTTTGATTACAATCAGTTTTTTTGGGTTTAGCGATGGGGGGATAGGGACAGGACCAGGACCAGGACCAGGCCTGGTCTCCCAGTGGCCTAGGAAAAAATTGCCCAGCTGTTGCCGCGCTGGTGTACAGCACACACGCTTTGGGACAGGTCTAATTACGAGCTTCTTTGGGTTTGTTGTTATTTTTTCGCTTTGTATTGTGAAATTCACCACCGCAGACGTCCAATGTTCATACAGACCTTTGTGTGTCTGTCTGTCTGTCTGTGTATGGTAAATGTTTGACTTGGAGTGTACGAGCATACCTACGAATAGGACATACATACGAGAGCGGCCCGAAATGTTTCTGGTCTTACAATAAAGCAACAGTCTTACAATGACACAACAGTTTTACAATTTTGTTTATATTTTATATTTCAATATAGTCTCTTTCTAAGTCAATAAACTTCTCCCAGCGAAGCGCCCACCTCTTCAGCCCCTCCAAAAAATAGTCTGTGCCCTGCTCCTCAAAATGGCTGTTTAAAAAATGAATTGTCTCCTCATTTCTGTCCACCAAGCTCAACTTTAAGCTTAGGTAGGTTCTGATGCAATTAAAGGCGTAACTTTTGTAATGGAAATTGCTGTATGTATGGGAAGGTGACATCGCCAAGAGAGACTTTCAACTGTTCATTCGAGCACACTGTTGATCAAAAGTGAGAAAACGCGGCTCCCAACGTGCCGAGAGCTTTCTCTTGTCTAATAAGTTGTTCAAAATATGGCAAACGAGGTCTTTAATCATCTTGGTGATTTTAGCTATCTCTCTTACTTTGACTCGGCGGTCGTCCAAGATAATTTTCTGAATTTTGACGATGTTTTTTGGGCGTCCCGGACGTCTCATCTCTTCTAAGCTCGTACTCCAATTTTACATTCAGCAGCACAGAACTTTACAGTTGCAAGTAATGCGGAAGAGTCCCCATAGACAGCGTCCATCTCGGTTGTGATTTGTGTAGGCGTATTGCCATTCGAAAACAAATATCTTATGACAGCACGATATCCAACTTTTTCCATTTTTACAAGAGCACTGATATTGAATAAGTTAATCGATTGTTCAACGATAACTAAAATATCGATCTGGCTGAAATTTGTGCGAAAAGGCATTAAAAGATGCCTTATCGCAATACCAAAGTTTTATTAACGAAGAAGGTCGTCTTTATTTTCAGGCTGGAAACATTTCGGACCGCCCTCGTACATATGTATATGTATGTACATCTTTGCATACGCATGTATATGTGTATGTATATGTATCTTTATGAGCGGGGCGTGAGTGCTACGATCCAGTTGGCAGACCCCATAACAGAATTTGACAACGATGACGGTACTGCTTGATAAGATTTTGTTTACTTTTTTCGGCGCTGCCTCGCTCGCTTCTCCCGATTTTCAGCAGAGTCAAGAAAGAGAGGTAGCACGCCCGCTCACACATAGGTCTACGACAAACGGTCAGACAAGTGCGAAGGTAGAAAATAGAGATAGGGGGATAAAAATCCGACTATAAAAACCCCCTTTTAATCCTGATTTGCCCTATGCCTTTATGCCCTATTTTCCTCCGACTACCGGCACTTCAATTAATCAAAAGCATTACGAATCCTTTTATTTCAACAGCTGACAATTTGCCCACCTTAGTATACAATATAGATCAGACAGGACGTCTTCTGAAATTGAGCCTAATCCTTTGGCTTTTTTCTTCAGTACAGTGCTTTCCACGACCCATAACTACTTATTTTTTTAAACTTCTTGTAACAATAGACGTAAGCCACCGATTTTTAATTCAATCAAGACCTTAAAATTTACAAAAGCTCAGAAAATTAAAAGTTCTGCTATATGTATTTGTTGTTGTACCATTTCGCTCCTCTTTTGAAAAATTACCTAAAGTAATAAGGACCCTCAGGATTGAGAAAAAGAGCATTTTGCATACCGCAACGTGAAAACCATATACCCTGACACTGTTTACGAGTACGGGGCATCAGACAGAGGCCAGCACACGGCACGGAACCAACACAAGCACATGCGAACGCATGTGAGCGCCTTGGGGTGTGCGTGCGGAGCGTGATACGATTCGATGCGATGTGATAACTATGACGAGCATTGCGACTCGGACTCAGATTCGGATTCGGATGCGAAGTGAATACAGCTGGGGGAGGAGCTGACAAACCCAGTCAGAACCAGAGGCCTGTGATTGAGGCAACGCAAAATATTTTGATTAAGTCGAGTCGCTGTTGCTGGTTGTTTTTGTTTCTGTGGTGGCGCTTTTATAGCTGTTATAGCCAACGTCACGTGACATGCGCGTGCCTCGGTTCTCTGACGCGCTTTGCACCTAATCGCTCCTTCATTTAGTTGCCTCTTCTGTGGCTTTTTCGGCGTCGTTTTGATTCTGTCTAAGTACTCCTTTATCGTGAACCTCCGTTTCCTTCCTGCCAAATAGGTGGTTTTTATTTGGTAATTAAAGGAATTGGGAATTGTGTGAACTAAGGGAAAATCTACTAATATTCGTTCGAAGTTGAAATCTAGTTGAATGAAATTCTGTGCCACCAGACATATTTTCGATGGATTTGAAAAAGATTCTCGAAATTTTCAAGATCACCGATGTTTTTGCTCTCTATGGAATACTCCAAAATTAAATGCTGGAAGGCGGCATGGCCTTGGGGTTGTTTGCAAAAGCTCTCGCTCTTTGGTTGGCGCGCCATTTTTATCACCATCTTATCTTCTTTTTGTCTTTGTCTTTATGTTTCTCTTAAATATAAAAAAATAATAGTAATAATAGTAATTTAAAACAACGCAAAAAGAATATAAAGAATCAAACAAGAAGATCGATAATACAAACATATACATAAAAATACGAATTTATGTGTTCCTTTAATGATATGTACATACATACATATATATTCTCACTAACTTTCGATTTCCGTAACACTGATTGTTTGTCCACACAGACAGCAGCACTATACACAATGCACAATGTATATGAACTTTGTACTACATGTGCTATGTACCTTGCAGTCAATGCAAGCTAGATTCTCAAAAAATATGGAAAAAATGACAAAACCTAGAGTAAATAATCTTAAAATTAAGCTACATAATATAAAAAATGTTATGGTTGTGGTATATTTATTTAAATTAGCGATAAATCATATTTCGGCTTTAGATTATTATATTTTTTACTTTTGAAAAACATTACGGCCACATTTTCCATTTCTACGCAGCCTATCTATAGACAATTTAGAAAACCGTATTAAAACGTTCTAAAAAATGATGCATTTAAAAAACAAACCGTATGCTTTAAATTACTATTAATGCTTAAAAATGCAAACTTTAGCTAAATTTATCGTATACAATATAAATATAATTGGGTCTTCGTTCCACGTCAGCATTGAGTAAGCATTTATATTTGGACCTCGACATTCTATGACTGTCCCAATCGATTGACCCATGCGACACCAGCAGAACGCTGTTACGCACGGATTTCAGGCAGAATGCAGAATTCCTTCCGCCCAACCGACCGAGGGACGCTACCGCATGACGCGCGACTCGTTAACCGAATCGATTCCGCACATGCAGGAAAGAAAGATTTTGGACTAACTTTCGAGGAAAATTATAACTAATCAGACTAAAAGAGCATTTATTAAAAATATCAAAACATTTACAATTTCTAATTACGGGAAAGGTGAATGTTAGTAATTTAAGCAGAGTAAGGGAGTTAGTAGAAGATATGATATGGTAGTGGGAATTATAACTTGAGAATAAGACCCTAAACGGACCATGCAAGGATTCGATCTACGAAACGGTAGAAACAACGGTGTACAGTTTCTAGTGTTTCTAAAAAGAATCGTGAATTTTATACGGCTGAATAAGTCAGGGCTATCTACGTCACCCATGAAATTATGCACAAAAATCATACAAAGAATTTTTCTACGATTAACTAAGGATGGAAGGCTTATTAAGAGCAGTCTACTAGGGTAAGATGGCAATCTCACTCTTGCACCCCAGTTAAGGCCGCGCAGGGCAAAAATTAAAAAGTTTTCCTGGACTGATTCAATACGGTCCTGATGGACTGTGTACTGAGAGAACCATACACAAGAATCGTATTCTAAAATCGGACGAACTAGAGAGATAAGGAGAGTCTTTGTTTTTTGGGGGTTGTCAAATTCCTTTGACCACTTCTTTATAAAACCAAGCACGCCCATGGCCTTATTTACCATGATAGAAATGTGTTCGGAAAACTTTAAATTCGGATCCAATAGAACACCAATATCATCAACTAGGGTAATTCTCTCCAGACAACCACCGCCTAGGGTGTAAGGAGTCAGAAAGAAAGGGAGTTTTTGAAGAGGACTATTTAAGACCTGGACCCAAGGTAGCTAGAGTTCCATTCCTAAAAGGTCAAGTTTATGTGCAGGGAGGGAGTGGTTTACAGAATCGAACGCTTCACGGAAATCGGCGTAAATAAGGGGGTGAACTCCAATAGATTTATATAGTTGATCTACTCCTTATAATCCATGCTGAGCCTGAGATATAAGTGATCTGCAGAGATGTTGCAGGTGCGGAGTTAAAATGTTCTCAAAAATTTAAGGAAGAGCGGATAGCTTAGATATATGTACTTCCATAGTTCTTTGCGTCAGACTTCCTACCTTTTTTATGGGGAGGAATTATAAACGACTCCCTCCATAATGAATAGGCTGAATAGTTTAAGTAACGGTTCACACAGAGACTCGGCACAGTATCTGAGTACACAGCCGGGGCTCCATCAGGACCTGGTGAAAACATATGCGGAAAGCGCCGGATTGTGCCAACTCGGTGCTACAAGTGCATGGCCTATTGACAGACCGCAGCCAGGTAAAACTCCACGCGTCCCATGACAGAATTTCGATATAGCGCTACTCAGGCATGAAGAAAGCAAAACTCAGACGTCGAAGCGGCAATCTGGAGCTGTGGCCCCCAACCAGGCCAACTCTCGCACAGAGCATCCAGAATGGGCTACGTGAGAGCCAAAAACAACGAAATCTTTGGGTACACTTGCAATGTAGCGTCAAGATTCACGCAGCAGGAGTACGAGACTCCAGAAACAGATCGCCGGTCCTAATAGCTGGCGACTTCAATGGCTGGGCCACGAGTTGTGGCAGCACCCGGAACACCCCCGTGGGACAGCGCTCCTGGACGAGTTCGCAGGCTAAACGTCTGCCTCCTCAACACAGGAACGCCAACAATTAGCAAAGCACGTCGGGAGTCCATCATCGACCTTACCTTTGTAAGCCCGGCGCTCGCACGCCACTTAAAGTGGCAAGTGCTGTATGCATATAGCAACCATCTTGCTGTGGTGACGGACATCTTCCCGTACAGGAACACAGTAAGGATGCAGTGACCGCCCACTAAGGTGGAATGAGCATATTTTCAAGGCTAGGAGGGAGCTTTGCGCAGTTCGACGTGCTACCAGTGATCTAGAGGCAAAGCGCAGTTTGCCAGCAATTTTTATACCCGGTACTCGAAGAGTATAGGGGTATATTAGATTTGTGGGGATAACGGTTGTGTGTAACGCCCAGAAGGAAGCGTTTCCGACCCCATAAAGTATATATATTCTTGATCAGCATCAATAGCCGAGTCGATATAGCCATGTCTGTCTGTCCGTCCGTCCGTCCGTCCGTCCGTCTGTCCGTCTGTCCGTCTTCATTTGCGCCTATATCTCATAGACTATTAAAGCTAGAGTAACCAAGTTTTGTATTCAGTCTCCTGTGTTATCACACTACTCAAAGTGTATTTCAAAATTTCGCCCCGCCCCCTTTCGCCCCCACAAAGGACGAAAGTCTGTGGCATACACAATTTTGAAGATACGGGAAAACTAAAAACGCAGAATCATAGAAAATTACTATTTCTATCAGTGTGTTGAATCTGGATCAGATCGGATCATTATTATAGCTACAATGAAGAAAACCATTTCGAAAGTCATCATTCCCTCTCGCTCTCTCTCACACGCGACCCTGTCTGTTTTGCCTATTCGTCTAAATGAGCGCCTAGATCTCAGAGACTATAAGAGCTAGAGCAACCAAACTTTCTATCCAAGCTCCTGTGATATCAAACCAGCACGAGTTTGTTTCAAAATTTTGCCACGCCCCTTTCCGCCCCCACAAAGGACGAAAATCTGTGGAATCCACAATTTTTAAGATAAATGAAAACCAAAAACGCAGAATCATGGAAAATTACCATATCTTCCAGATTGTCGAATATGGATCAGGTCGGATCAATATTATAGACAGAAGAAACAAATTAAATTTCAGTGGCTACGCAACGCCTGCCAAGCGCTGACTCATTCCCTCTCTCTCTGTCGCAAACACTTTTACGTCTCAAATATGTAGTTATACATGTAGAAATGTAGAAGCAGATGTAAAAAGCATATGCAAACAAAATTAGAAACATGTATAATATTCCAAAAATGATTTGACTTCATTTTTGAAATATTATTTTTTGCCCAAAATTTATTTTGTCCCTTTTGCGAACATATAATAAATTGCATAAATCGCAAGCTCATATATGTATGTATATACTGACGGAGTACCGGGTATAAGGTAGAGCCGCGGCCTTTGCCGCGGCTCACAACGTTCCCCCTCGTTTTTTTTAGAGTAGTATTTTATTACTATAGCTAAATTAATATCACAACATAGTAAAAATCGAATATTGTTTGCTATAACTTAGTTAGCTACTTTTACAATAGAGTATGGAAGTAAATTGAAAGGATTTGTAAAATCCATGTTTGTAGTGGTGTTAGGGTCTTAATGTCTAAGTGCCTATACTATTTGCATAAGTTCTCAGATGATCCTGTCTGTCAGGTCGATAGGGTGGATCCGTCGAAGCCGTCGTCGGTGTGAGGCTTTGGCCAGTCTCCTCGTTAGCGCGTTAGAGTTAGTCCCGAGCTTAGAGATATATCTCTCGGCTTGAGCGTTGATAACATCGCCGATAAGGGGAACACCAAGGTCTCTGGCAATGTCCTTGTTTCGCAGAAACCACTCAGTTCCAGTGATCCTGCGAAGGGTTTTGCTCTGGAACTTTTGTATCCTTCGCATGTGTTTCTTGGCCGCAATGCCGTAAACTTGCAGTCCATACTTCCAGACTGGTGCCAAGATTGCCTTGTAAATGTGCACTTTGTTCTAAAAATGTGGAACGCTTCACGATTTTGCGTGTCATCCTTGCGCAGGGGCCATCCTAATCTTCTCTGTATCGTTCCAATTTTAGTATATGTTCTGCCGAAACAAGAACTTGCCAGCAATGGTGTGGCATTCAAGGCCAAAAGAAGATTTCTAAGAGATGCCATCAGAAGTAGCAAAAGCAAATGCTTCAAGGATCTACAAGCTAGTAATGGAGAGACAGAGGCTGTGCTGAGCAGGCATGCGTGACAGTCGGCAACACGGTCATCGTGACCAAACTTGCCCTAAGATAGTTAGGGGTATTACTTTAGTAGGGCGAATGCAGCCACAGCAACGGCGGCCATAAGTAGAATAAGTAGAATGATAGCCAACGCAGGAGGACTACGACAGCGCAGCAGACAGCTCATCGCCGGGGTGGTCACCTCGATAATGTTGTGCGGATCAGCCTTGTGTGTTACTGCAGCTATTGCGGTCCCGCAGTATATGCCCCCGCTTCTCACCGGAACGTACGAGGCTGCGAGAGACGAGCCCAGGAGTCAGCGCGGACACCCTTATCGAGCGGATGATGGCTGACGACCGAACATGGAAGGCGGTATAGCAGCAATCATCATCAAGGAGCAGCGTCGGCTGGAGCGAAGTCGGGCTGGCTAAACCCGATATTTGATGTGCACTCCTCCGCCACACGAAGGAAAGGAAAAATACAAAATACATTGCTGGGAGCAGCAGGTGCCAAACATTCAGGAGATCCCTTTCAAACCAAATGCGATGAAGGTAACACAAATTAATTAGTAACACAGGAGTTCCACAGTGGTCGGTCCTTGGCCCGCTCTTGTGGAACATGTACGACAAAGTCCTGAGGCTCAGCATACCACCAGGATGCAGGTTATCAGGATTTGCAGACGACATAGCTCTAGTTGTGGAGGCTAAGGAAGTACGGGAGGTGGAGACGGCCGCGAATAGCTCAATCCGGACAGTATGTGAATGGCTTAAAAGTGCAGGACTTCATCTGACAGGCCATACAACGGAAGCTGTCCTGATATCTAGCAGGGAACCCATGGGGTTTACAGGTGGGGAACGTATCGTATTTTGTATCGGCTACATGCCCTAAGTATCTTGGAGTCTTGATAGATAACCGTTTCAGCTTCAGATGCCACATAGAGTATGCAAGTAAAACCGAGAAGGAACGTTGTGATTATACCCGGTACTCAGTCAGTATATAAGTGAGCTTACGATTTATGTAATTTATTATATTTTCGCAAAAGGGACAAATTAAATTTTGGCCAAAAAAGAAAATTAAAAGGAGGGGGAACGTTGTGAGCCGCGGCAAAGGCCGCGGTTCTACTTTATACCCGGTACTCAGTCAGTATATATTTACATACGTATGAGCTTACGATCTATACATACATACATATGAGCTTACGACTTATGCAGTTTATTATATGTTCGCAAAAGGGATGAATTAAATTTTTGCCAAAAAAGAAAATAAAAACGAGGGGGAACGTTGTGAGCCGCGGCAAAGGCCGCGGCTCTACCTTATACCCGGTACTCAGTCAGTATACACATATGTACATACATATATGAGCTTGCGATTTATGCAATTTATTATATGTTCGCAAAAGGGACAAATTAAATTTTTGGCAAAAAATAATATTTCAAAAATTGGAGTCAAACCATTTTAGGAATATTTATACATGTTTTCAATTTTGTTTGCATATGCTTTTTACATCTGCTTCTAAATTTCTACATGACATGTATAACTACATATTTGAGACGTACAAGTGTTTGCGACAGAGAGAGAGGGGATGAGTCAGCGCTTGGCAGGCGTTGCGTAGCCACTGAAATTTAATTTGTTTCTTCTGGCCATAATATTGATCCGATCTGATCCAGATTCGGCAATCTGGTAGATATGGTAATTTTTCATGATTCTGCGTTTTTGGTTTTCATTTATCTTAAAAATTGTGGATTCCACAGATTTTCGTCTTTTGTGGGGGCGGAAGGGGGCGTGGCAAAATTTTAAAACAAACTCGTGCTGGTTCGGTATCACAGGAGTTTGGATAGAAAGTTTGGTTGCTCTAGCTCTTATAGTCTCTGAGAACTAGGCGTCAAAAAATACGAATGGGCAAAACAGATGGGGTCGCGTGTGAGAGAGAGCGAGAGGGAACGATGACTTTCGAAATGGTTTTCTTCATTGTAGCTATAATAATGATCCGATCTGATCCAGATTCAACACTCTGATAGAAATGATCATTCGCTATAATTCTGCGTTTTTAGTTTTCTCGTATCTTCAACATTGTATACGCCACAGACTTTCGTCCTTTGTGGGGGCGGAAGGGGGCGGGGCGAAATTTTGATATACATTTGGAGTAGTGTGATCACACAGGAGACTGGATACAAAACTTGGTTGCTCTAGCTTAAATGGTCTCTGAGATATAGGCGCAAATGAAGACGGACGGACGGACAGACGGACGGACAGACAGACATGGCTATATCGACTCGGCTATTGATGCTGAACAAGAATATATATACTTTATGGGGTCGGAAACGCTTCCTTCTGGGCGTTACACACAACCGTTATCCCCACAAATCTAATATACCCTTAAACTCTTCGAGTACCGGGTATAACGAGGGGGAACGTTGTGAGCCGCGGCAAAGGCCGCGTTTCAATTTTTGTTTACATATGATTTTTACATCTGCTTCTACATTTCTGCATGTACATTTATAACTAGGCGTTGCGTAGTCACTGAAATTTCATTTGTTCCTTCTGGCTATAATAATGATCAAACCTGATTCAGATTCGGCAATCTGAAAGATATGATCATTCTCTCTGATTCTGCGTTTTTAGTTTTCTCGTATCTTCAAAATTGTGCATGCCACAGATTTTCGTCTTTTGTGGAGAAGGAAGGGGCGGGGCGTAATTTTGAAATACACATGTAACAGTGGCTGCGCGCAGATTGTCTGTTTGATTCGCTTCTTTTTTCGAAACTTTTAGCAATCGCCAGACCATCCCTGGACTCGAATACAATTGTTCTTTATAATTTCGTATTCCTAACTGAAATTTTCCCGATGTTTGTCAGATTGTGATAAAATGCACCGTAACTCTGGCCTTCCTCAGCTCATGTAAGATTTACAATGGGATATTTAAAATTCAGCTTAGAATTATTTCCGTTCCATCGATTCATTCTCTATCACTCTTCCCGTTCTCATTCCCGTACCCCCCGTGCCACCCTGCATCTTGATTATTTTCCAAGTGAAACCGGCTGTTGAGGCGACTCACATAGATGACAATAATGACACGGACAGCACCTTTCATGTACATACGTACAAATGTATGTATGGTTGTATCAAAGAAAGTATAAACACTAAGATGTGCCGCGCCATACACAATTTTTAGCTCGATTTTTTCCGTCAGGAATTTTAAAGTATTTCTGACTGAAATAGAGAGAGACAGATATACAGAGAGCGCTCTAGTGGCAAGACCTCTGTACGTGAGGCTGAACTTTAACTGTATGTGTGCACATATTGTAGATCTGCTTGTTTGTATTGGTTGTTAACGACGCCGCTGTCGACGAAAACACCCATTACTTTAGAATTTATTGTAGATTATGATTTTATGATGACGCTTGGCCAATATACAAAAAATGGTATATTTTGTATATCCTTTATATGCCAATTTTGTTTAATGTACCATAAACGAATATAGTGAACGAATGTAAATATGAAAAAAACACATAATGTATGTCATACAAGACTTCACATTGAAATAATTGTCTGTAGGGTATTTGTGCGACGCGTCAATAAGCAAAACACAGCAAATAAATTTGTGGCACAAGAAATCTCAGAAATGTGTTCGGTCTCGAAATTTGTGCAGCTCTGCACACGTACACACACATATGTACATACTTGCAGTTTCTGTCTCTGAATGGACATTCGCATCAGAAAACGAGGAATTATTTCAAATTTGATGCGCAAGTATGACACTAAAATTTGTATGGACCCATTTATTAAACATTTATATGTAACGCGTTGATTACAGAGCTTGCAAATAACCGTCAACCGATTTTTCCAACGCAGTCTGCACACAGACAAAACATAAAAAAATTTGTTACACACGATCTCTCTCTGAGCGAGACACTTTTTTCGTTTCGCTTGTGCTCTTCGGTCCGACTGTTTGGCTCAACCGAAAAACCAATCGGTGTCTCAATAACAACAGAGAGAGAGACACTTTTGAGAGAGCGGTCACTGCAAAACTTTCTTTGAAAGACCACTGCGCAATAAGTGTCTTCAAAAAGTGTTTTTTCTTGCTGTGTGCGAAGAAGAGAAAAGAAATGCCTGAGCAATTCATGTGCATAAATGTTATGTAGGAAAACACAGACGCACGCATACATACAAAAGGTCTGTTTCGCCTGGTTGGGGGCCCGGTATAAAAACTAGCCCAGTCGTTAACGGAGAGCTCAGGGATTTGGCAGCCCCCTGTTTTAATGATGCCTTATCCGGGCAACGTGAATCTCTGCCCGGACGGACCTCCCCTTTCAACAACAACAACAAACAAAACAAAAACGACTCTGGCACTCCCCAATTGCCAACAGGGAGCAATCCCATCCAGGGAAAGTCAACGACCCAAAGGCCTGGCCTGACCTGCTACATAGCAGGTAAAACCTGCGCGGCGGAAGACGCTAGGGCGAACCTGAAGGGGTCCCATCCTAGTCCTGGGGTGGGTGGCAAATCGCCTCCCAAAGCTGATACGTTGGCAGAGTGGCTATGCAATCCTGCGGCTGCTCTGCCTGCTGGTAAGGCAGCGGGGGGTGAGTTGCCATCGACTAGCGCCCAAGCCAAAGCGTACACGTATGCCGAGAGGAGGAGTGGTGGCAACATACTCCGTCGGCAAAACGCGAGCAAGATGTCCAGTCCGACCGACCAATGGCTGAAAAAAATCGAGTGGGCATCAAAGGTGCTGCCCAACTTCGGCAAAAAGGCACCGAAGAAGGTTGCCCCGCCGAAGATGACAGCCCCGCAACCGAAAAGGCAGCGCTCACAGGAGACTCCTGGACCGGCTCCAAAGCGCTCCAGAGTGCTGCCAAATGTATCATTCGCGCAATTCGCCAAAGAGAGGACGTCTTGGATAAAGCCAGCGCAGACTCAAAAATTCCCAGGAATCAGTGGAAGTGGGTGGAAGCGGCACTGGCCGACCGCTGCTTCGAGCTGCTGGAGAAACAGCCAGGCCCCCCTCCGGTCTGTAAAAACATGGGGTATTATCAGGGCTGTATAAAAATCATAGCCTGCGAAGACTAGCGCTCCATCCAGCTGTATAAAGCAGCGGTAGCGCAAGTCGGAGAGGTCTACCCAGGGGCGAAGCTCGTCGCAGTCGACTGGAGCGAGGTGTCCAGTAGACCAAGGGCGAGAGTTTGGGTGCCCGCCTCTATGAAGGAGCCGGATCGCATCCTAAAAATGCTGCAGCATCAAAGTTTACAAGTCGGATGCAGCGGCCGAGGCACGTCCTGTCGACAACCCAGTCGAACAGGACGTTGGCTCGGAGATCGAAGCACCTGACAACGAATTGGAGCCAGCCCATGACGGCTATTCCTCTGATACGACTCTGATGCGCGAGTTCGAGGCGATGTGTCGCGACGACACCATCGACGCCGACTACACAGTGGTGGAGAACGATGTCTCTAAGACTCTTGCAGATCAATCTCCACCACTGTAAAGCAGCATCGGCTGCCGTAATACTCCGCTTGGATGTGAGCGGAGCAGATGTATTCCTGATCCAAGAGCTTTGGGTAGTAGGAGACAAGGTCTGTGTATTAGCGACGAAAGAGCAAAAGCTTATTGTAGCTCAGAAAGAAGGTAAAATCCGATCCTACATTCTTGCAAGAAAGCACTTAAATATCTTTCTGCTCCACAACTTTAGCAATGGCGACAACACGGCCGTATACCTAGAGCTCAAAGGATCACACATAAGGCTGATGTCGTCGTGCGACGCCAACGCCGACCACACCCAATGGGGGAGCTCGGAAACAAATGTAAGGGGTGAGTCACTTTTCAGCTTCATCCTAAACTCTAATCTACTTATCTGCAATCGGGAAAATGATCCTAGGCTTATAATTAAGAATAGACAAGAGGTAATTGACCTCACCTTAGTCTCACAAGCTGTGAGACATAGTCAAGAGCTGGGTCTTAGGGGAACATTCCTTCTCGACCACAGGTGCATCATTATCTCTCTAGAGCCCGAAACCTACTGACTTTGTTAACCCCAGGAAAGCCAACTACTACTTCCCTTCAAAGCACCAATATGCCTGAACACAGAGGACAACCTAAATCGTCTAGTGGACAGGTTCACTAAAGCACGCAACACGGCCTTCACGGCAGCATGCCCATCAAACAAACACAGGGGGAAAAAGAAACCCCCCTGGTGGTCAAAACTAATAGAGATCCTACGGAAAAGCTGCAGGACCCTCTTTAACAGGGCCAAAAGCGCTAAAGAGGAAGAACACTGGGCAGACTACAAGACTAGTCTGGCCCTATACAAAAAACAAATTAGACAGGCAAAAAGGGCCTCTCGGCAAAAATTTTGCTCTGAAATCGAGGAAACGTCGGAGGCTGCAAGACTACGCAAGATCCTCTCCCAAACAGCCCCCTCGGTGGGGTACCTTAAGAGAAGTGATGGTACGTGGACTAACTCCAGTGAGGAGTCCCTACACATTCTACTCGACACTCATTTTCCAGGGTGCTCTATCAGCGAACCGACTCACCTCCCTAGTGAGGTTCGGCCACCTCGATGGAGCATATCTTCACAAAACGGACAAATCCCCTGGTCCGGACCAGGTCATTCCGGCCCAATTACAAAAATCCGGAGACACGGCCATCAACTGGCTGCAATGTATCTTTAAGAAGATACTAGTAGTGGGGAAAATACCACACGCTTGGCTTAAGGCAAAAATAGTCTTCATCCCCAAAGTATGTAAAGCCTCGCACTCAACTCCAAAGGACTTTAGACCAATCAGTCTATGATCCTTCCTTCTCAAAACTTTTGAGAGACTCGTCGGGTTACAACTGAGAACAACTATAAGTTCTCAATTGTTGTCAGGCGCACAGCATGCCTACCGGAAAGGAAAATCCACGGAAACGGCACTTTACGAAGTAATTTCGGGTATAGAGAAATCACTATACCTCAAAGAATAACGTTGAACTGTTGTACCTTCAACAACGTTGTACCGGGTGCCATTACGGAAGCGCTGACTAACCTGGGGGTGGACCGTCACTTGGTGATGCTCATTGATCAATTGCTCACATGCAGGACGGTGACATCATCGATTGGATCGTCCCCTCAGTCGAGGTATGTCAGTAGAGGCACCCCGCAAGGGGGTGTCCTATCCCCCCTTCTATGGAACATAGCAGTCAACAAGATTCTATGTGACATTGAGGGGGGGGGCTGTAAAGTCGTGGCATTCGCGGACGACGTGGCAATTATCTTCTCGGAAAAATACCCTCAAACACTCTGCGACTTAATGACCGCAAAGCTCGCGAAACTGTCAGGATGGACAGAATCGCGAGGTCTTGGAGTTAATCGCTCAAAGACGAAACTTGTGCTATTCACAAATAAATACAAGATTCCACCTTTCAACCCCCCAAAGTTAAACGGATGCAGGCTCTCCTTCAGCGACAGTGCGAGTTACTTAGGGTTGGTAATTGACAAGAAGCTAAATTGGAACCTGAATATCAGAGACAGAGTGAAGAAGGCCACGATAGCCCTCTACACTTGCAAAAAGCTATTGGCTTAAAATGGGGCATGAACCCAAGTATAGTCCAATGGATATATCTAGCAATAGTAAGACCAATAATACTCTACGGAGTTACAGTGTGGTGGCCGGCCTTATCAAAAAAGACGATCACCAGACAACTCGACAGAGTTCAACAAACTGCCGCTCTTTGCATCAGTGGAGTTCTTCGAACCACTCCAAATGATGCGCAGGATTCCATTCTATGCCTCCAAAGCCTTGCCCTTGCAGGAAGAGAGAGGGCAGAGATACGTCTGAGAGACTCCGACCAGTGGGCACCTCAGCACACAGGTCACTCTTCAATACTAAACAGTGGGACTACTGTGTCCCAAGGGAATACACAGACACCCCTTTCAATGTAATCATCCCTCACAGAAACGAGTGGAGTGAGGGACCCCCAGACCCAGAAGGGGCCATAAAAATCTTCACAGATGGGTCAAAGCTGAACAATAGGGTCGGAGGAGGAATATACTCTGAACAACTAAACATTAGGCACTCCTTTAGGCTACCTGATCACTGTACCGTCTTCCAAGCGGAGGTCATTGCAATCAAGGAAGCACTGAACTGCCTTCAGGAAGCTACCGCCATAGTAGCTCGCATAAATATATATAGTGACAGCCAAGCTGCAATCAATCGCTTAATGCGATTTCTGCAAACTCGGCCACCGTTGCAGATTGCCGCAAATCTCTTCACGAGATGGCTGAGCAATTTGTTATCAGCCTTATATGGGTCCCGGGCCACCGGGATATCGAAGGCAACTGTATTGCAGACGAGCTGGCCAGATGTGGCACTACCATCCCCCTTCTCCAAGACAAGGAGGATACTCGTATGCCGATGGCCACATATGTATAGGCTCATAATAAAGGAGCAATATAAGCGACTAATAGACAACAAGTGGCAATCAGTACCACTGCAGGCTGGGATAACTGTTGACATTAGGTCTCACGAAGCGAAAATAGGGGAGATTCCCTGCGGTACTACAACGGGCCGAAAACGGCCTAAGTGTGCTGGGCTCCCAGTGAGCCTGGCAGCCGCTATCACCTAATCTAACCTAACCTAACCTAACCTAACATATGTAAATAACTCCCAGCAAATACTTTTGTGTCTCAAGAAATCTTCTCAAAAGTATTTTGCTGGCAACTTCGGCAGCTCAGCACGCGTACACGCACACATACGTACTTTCAGTTCTGTGAGTACGCACACAAGCAAGCTTATCCTTTTTTTTGATCTGCGAGTGCACTGGAGCTCATGCGAGCGAGACAGCGCGTATTTTCTCTCTTTGTAAAAACGTCGCTCCCTACAAAACAAAATTGTATGAGCGTGAGACATCTTAGTGTTTATATTTTCTTTGGTTGTATGTATGTATGTACAGTGGCTCAAAGTCAAAACGATCCAATGGCAAATAAAAAGTTTAAAGTGCTACAAATTTTAAAATAGACGAAAAACCAAAAATGTTTAAACGCCAGTTTGTTGTATGTTTTATCACAGTTAAAAAAGGAACTTTATTTGCTGATTAAATATTGCTCAGTTTTAAAAATAAAATTAAAACTTAAAATATATCTTAAATACAGGTCAAAGCCAGAATGATCCACCCACAAAAAAATTAAATATTAGTCGAATAAAAGGTTAAACAGGTATTTTAATACTTAGTATGTAATCCCCTAACCTTTATTACGGCTTTTAACCTACTATTCATGGAAGAGACCAGCTTCCGAGTGCTTTCCGGGCTTATTTTGCTCCATTCCTCCAGCAGAGCTTTTTTAAGGTCGTTTTTGCTAGAAATCCTGTGTTTCTGGATGTTTTTCTCCAGCGCAGCCCACAAATTTTGAATAACATTTAAGTCTGGAGACTGGGCTGGGGGAATCATCAAGTGGGGGCAGTTCCAGATAAGCCAGGACTGTACTATTCCGGACGAATGTTTCGGGTCATTATCCTGGTAGAACCGGAAATCATGTCGGATTCCAAATTTCTCGGAGCTTTGGTGCAAGTTATCGGCCCCAAAACTTACCCAACAGGTAAAGGACAAAATGGGGAAGGAGTGCAGTGTGGAAACTGTGCACTCGGAAGCTGGTCTCTTCCATGAATAGTAGGTTAAAAGCCGTAACAAAGGTTAGGGGATAACATACTAAGTATTAAAATACATGTTTAACCTTTTATTCGACTAATATTTAATTTTTTTGTGGGTGGATCATTCTAGCTTTGACCTGTATTTAAGATATATTTTAAGTTTTTATTTTATTTTTAAAACTGAGAAATATTTAATCAGCAAATAAAGTTCCTTTTTTAACTGTGATAAAACATACAACAAACTGGCGTTTAAACATTTTTGGTTTTTCGTCTATTTTAAAATTTGTAGCACTTTAAACTTTTTATTTGCCACTGGATCGTTTTGACTTTGAGCCACTGTATGTATCACATATGTACATCACATTAACATCACCTACATACGTCACTACAAAAGTCAGCCCCTCTCCCCCTGCCACCAAAGGGGATTCTGAGCAATTCTAAAGCCATTTCCACGAAACACTTTACCAGAGTTGCGTTTTGGCCTTAAACTAAAAATTGCCCTTAGCCCTGACCTGCAGTAGTTGTTGCAATGGATGGAGTGGAGTGGAGGGGGGTAGTGGTAGAATTAATCTAGTATCGTAATGGCGTATAACGATCTATCAAATGACAACAACAAGTTTAGTACTTGTTTTCGCTGTTATCAAGTGTTGCGACTATTCGATACCTCCCTGATCAGAGTTTTTCACTTCTTCATTAATATGTACATATCGCATGTACATACATACGAGTACATACACATACATATGTTTGTACGAAACAAATTCATAGTTTAATTAAATATTCAGTTTTTAAATACAAACATACTGAAATACAATATAGAACAATACCACTACTCAACAGAATTCAACTTTTTATTTTTGCTGTGGCCCAAAATTATATTTTCTGATAGATTTGGAGATTTCAAAATATTTTAAGAATTATGGTTTTTTTTATTATTTATTTTTTTTTATACACACAAATATTTCGCTACGTAGAGAGCATCATTGTGCACTATTGGCGAGCGTCCCAGACCCAGCAGAACACTCAGGCATGGCAAGACCTATATCGAGGAAACGCTCTACACTCTCTTTTTCCAGAAGCCTTGGTGCCCGGGATGACAACCACGAGTCAGCACAAGCAAGACAGTGCAAGCCATTCACGAGGTATCATGTGTCAATTTTCTGGTGAAACACGGATATCGCCAGACTTCGGTCAACGTGTCAATACGAGCAATGCAGAGAGCGGGACGCACGGCTTGGTTCGAATCAGCGCACGTGGAGTTCAGAGCCGCCAGGAAGGCGCTGAAAAAGACAATACGGAGTAGCAAGAGGGAATGCTTCCTCCAAATTTGCGACAATGCGGATCAAGATTCCTGGGTCACAAACTGGTTACGAAGAGGCTCTGTGAAGGCGTGAATTGGAGAAGGGCGCCAACGCAACCCGACACGCTCGAGGACACAGTGCGCGCCCTGTTCCCAAGCGCGCAATTCAGATGTGCAAGGGCCACAGCAAGCGATGTTGCCTTCACGGGCATAAAAAGGATCACGAAACCTGAGGTTTTGGAAGCCGAGAGGAGCCTGCCCAAAAAATGTTGCTGCCCCGGTCTGGTCCTAAGCGAATGTTCCTAGCTACATACATACATACATATATGCGAGGAGTCGAGGCAACGCACCGCCTATGTGTCACCAGGATTGCTTACATGTGCAGGAATGTATCTGACAACGCAGCTCTAGTCATCGCTAGACTAATCCCGATTGCGGAGCAGGTGAGGTAAAGGGTCGAGATATTTAAGCTAACCCGAAGTGACACCCACAATCCTCTCACAAGAGCTGCGAGGTAAGCATCCAGGCAGAACAGCATCCAGAGATGACAGACAACGTGGGACTTCTCGAGCAAAGGTAGCTGGATCCGCACACCTTGCCGCTACTATTATGGGGGAAAGGGAAAGATAGTGGCGGCGGGGTAAGGAGGAGCGGCTAAGCGAAGCAATGCTTTGCGACAGTACCACGCAGCTATACTCTATACCATAAAGAAAATTTGTTAATAATAATATCATAACATTTTTTCGCTAATATATAAAAATAAATAATTCAAAGCAAAAAATTATAGGATACATAGCAAAGCATATTATTTCATTGTTTTCAGTTTACGAGATTAGTGAATTCTACAATACAGACGATGACACCTTTCGACGACGTTCAATAAACGACTGACAAAAAACAACGTCCCCGAAAGAGAGCACATGTGGAGAATACGTCACCTTGTTATTAATTTCACCATGCTGGCGCTCATCAAAGTGTGGAACGTAACTGAAGCGGTTTTTGGGATAGTCGTCGAAATCTACCACACACACTGACCGAATAATGGTATTTGTTGTGGAGAAGTTGATTGAGGAGAGTTTGTGTGGCTAGAGGAGGCGGACGAGTACAAGTAATCTATTATATTGTCGCATCAACAATAGCAAACAAAACGATTTTCATACATAATTAAATTAATTGACTAACTTGATATTATTCAAGTCGTCGCCGTCGTCGATTGTCGCCGTTGGGCTTTGAATACCAAAACAGTCTGAACGCTGAAAAGCAATAAAAGCAACAAAAACAGCAGCAGCAACGACGATGATCATTAACTAATCTAGACAGCAGAAAATTTTATTAAAATAACCAAGTTGAGTGGGCAGTGGGGAGAGTGAGGGCGAACAAAACAATTGCTGACTCAATTCTAGTCACGAGACTTTCAATGCAATTAACACACAGACAGTTAGACATACTGACAGTCAGGCAGAGAAAGAGAGAGAACAACAAGGCCGTCGTCAACGTCGGCAGAAGGCTTCACTGCGAAGGAAAGGGTAAAAGGCAGTTGTTACTCTCCATAACAAAGGATAAAAAAAAACTGGAATAGATATTTGATTAGGTTACTGCATTAGCTGTTCCATGTACACTATACGCTGTATATTGCCATCATGTTGCCGAGGAGTTTCCATAATGTCAAACGGGACAATCGTACACGCTGCAAGTGGTAACGAGTGGAAACGTTATGAACCTACATACATACAGTTGCGAAAGAAATAATAGCACCACTACTATAAATTTTGTTCGTGATAGAAAAAAATGCGAATCATGCGTCTATATATTTTTTTTTGGGATTTTAAGAAAAAATGTCCAAAAAATGGCGAAAAAAAAAATAGCACCACTTGCCATTTTCTTAGTGAAGCTTCTATATTTCTCAAAATTGTCTTTGTAAAAGGCACGTATTCATTCGTTTTGACTAAGATTTCATTTTTTCTGTCATAAAAGTTAATAATAATCATTAAAATGGGACGTGGAAAGCACTGCACTGCGGAGATGAGAGATCTGACCAAAAAACTGATATTAAACGGAAAAACTTACAGAAAAGTTGGTCGATTGGTATGATATTCCAATAAAATGATTAAAAACGTCTTAAACTATGAAGAAAAGGCTGAAACACACGGACGAAAACGATCTATGACCCCTCTTCATGGCAAAAGACGGATTCGTCAGAGCAAGAAGGGTCTTTTTAAGTCAGCTACCGAGCTTAAAGAAGAGCTTAAAATAAATGCGATGGATCAAAAAGTTAGTACATATCTTAGCCAACATAATATAAAAGTCTGCAGCCCAAGAAAAATACCACTTTTAAACGCGACACTTATTACTAAGCACATGAGGTTAGGCAGTGTTCAAGCAAATCGGACATCCCAACAATGGACGAATATTCTATGGTCAGATGAGTCCAAAGTGGATATGTTTGGTGGAAAAGGATCTCGATCATATGTACGTTGGAGGTCCAAGGAAAGTAGAATACAAACTTTAGAACACTACAAAAACCGATAAGCATGGAGGGTGTAGTGTAATGGTATGGGCCTGCTTTTTCCACTATGAAGTATGTAGGTACACTAGGTTGGATAAAAACCATCATGGAATAGCACGTGTAGGTGAACATCGTGAAGACAGTAATGCTTCCCTTTGCAGAATATGAAAGTCCGTTCGTATGGGTCTTTTAACAGGTTTATGACCCCAAACACACCAGCAAGAAAGCAAAGGAATGGCTCAGGGCAAACTGTGTGAACGTTTTGGAGTGGCCTGCTCAGTCACCTGACCTGATCCTATCAAAAATCTGTGGTCCTACGTTAAGAAGGCGGTTGCTACTTCCAAGCCAGCCACTATTGGATCACTTTGGGTATAAATTAAAGGGTCCTGGTCCTAAAACGATGCCAGGACTTGATTGATTCCATGCCAAGACGCTACGCAGCTGTTATTGCCAAAAAAGGACATTGTACTAAATGTTAAATGATAAATATAGATTTAGTAATAATAGTTAAAAATAGTTAACTAAGGAATTCGTTACTTTTTGGTCATTATTTTGTTTTTAACTCAATTTTTGAAAAGTGGTGCTATTATTTTTTTCGCCTAATTTGATCACTTTCAAGGAATTTTCTTAAATAACTTAAAAACGTTAAAAAGGAAGAAATTTTTTTTTATATTCATATGTTTATAAGAGTCTTCCATTTCTAAAAATGTGCTTAGAGTTTCCTTAAAGTTAAAAATGTGAGTTTGGCAACTATTTAAAAATTGTTTGTGGTGGTGGTGCTATTATTTCTTTCACAGCTATTATTTCCCTCCGCCAAAGGGCGCACACAGCAAAGGAAGAGTGTGTGAGAGAGAGAGAGAGAATGAATAAGCGCGTAGCCACTGAAATTTCATTTCTTCCTTCCGATCGGATAATTATAGATCCGAATTATATTAAATTCATGATCATTTTATATGAATATGTGTTTTTCGGTTTCTCGTATCTTCGAAATTGTGGATACCACCAATTAATATCCTTTGTGGGGGCAGAAGGAGGCGTGGCAAACTTTTGAAACAAACTTGATGTAGTGGATTATCACAGGAGCCTACACACAAAATGTGGTTGCTCTAGCTTTTATAGTCTCTGAGATCTGGGCATCAAACAAAACGGACGGATAGGCAGACATAGCTATATCGACTCAGCTATTGCTGCTGATCCAGAATATATGTATGTATATACTTTATGGAATCTGAAACGCTTCCTCCTGGGTGTTGCACACATCCGGTTTCTAATATACCGTCATATACTCTTTGAATATCGGGTATACAAAGCTCAAAATAAAACTGATTTCAAAATTATTTTTCATTATGAGTAGGTCGAGTTTGGCCAACTATACGTTTTTGAAATTTCCAACCAAGGAATTCGCACAAGAAAAATAAGGAAGTTATTTTAAGTTCGATAAATTGAACCTCAGATTTCCGCGAATTTCTAATAAGTGTTGTGCATTGATGTCTGTTTAAAATTTCAGATAGAATAGTGAATTAAAAATAAGGAATACCTTTGTTACACTAGGAATTTTAAAATAAACAAGCAGACAGAAATTTTGGTTTTTGGTTTGCCGGCTAATTGTCTTTAGGATAAAGATGACCACCTGATCGGTCTAACAATTTGGTCTGCTGTTAAATTCTGTAAAATTTCTAGGAACCCATCAGGTCTGCTGTTAAATTCTGAAATACTTCGCATGAGCAATTTAGAAAACCAATTTTCGTTATCCGACACTTGACATTCTGATTATTGTTAACCTATCGTCCAAGCGAAGAGAATGTTAAGTAGTCGTACACATACATATTTACGTACATATTGTATGTACAGCTGTGTTCATGGAAATAGCAGTGCTGTACGTCGACTCCTTCAAACTCGTTTTAGAGATATTTCTAGTCTTCCAAATTGAGCAAATGATACTTTTTTAGAAAGCCTGGAATGTAAGCATTATAATCCTGAAGAAATTTCGTTACATTTGCATTCCATCTTCTTGTTTTTCATTACTTTAGACAATTACCCATGAAATCTGCTGTTCACTGAAATAGCAGTGCGGGGATACAAATATTTTTAAAAAATTAAAAAACCAAACAAATAAATTTAAAAATGTCACCATCAGTGAGATTTATTTAATTATGGAATATTTTGATAAAATAAATTTTTGGACATAGCGGTACTTTTTATTTTGGAGAATACAAGAAATTATTGTGTGGTTCAGAAGAGGAGACCAACTAATTTGACTAAAAACTAAGGGCAGGATGCTTATAGGGATTGAAAACTAAGCTGTTTTAGACGCTCACTGTTGTATTTAAGCCAAATAACTATAAAAATTAGACTGAAAGTCGAGTTACTATTCGAAAAATTACGATTTCAGAGGATGGCCGTCGATATTTTCGTATGCAACGCAATTCCTAGTGCGCTTTCGAAAGTGTTTTGGATCATTATCCTATTGAAAAATTCTTTTCAAAAGCATTTTTCAACTGGAATATGACTGTAATAAATTCTCAAGCACGCATTTTTGTCAAATTGTTGGCAACACAAAAGTTTTAGATACTAATCCAAATGAGCTGCACCTCAAAGTGCGCAGCCCAGCTACCTAACTCAGTTTTTTCAAAATTTTATGTGTTTATCTGGTTTCCGTGAACGCCAAACATATTCTGTGGGGTCTATCTGAGTATATAATACCACTTTACCCTGATCGGCACATAGTGTTTTTTCGCTGTAACACAGGCCAGTCCATATGCGTTTTTGCAAACTTGAGTCGTGTTCCTATGTGTTCTCAAAAACCAAACGCGTAGCTTTCCTGGACTTCTTGCATTTAAATAATGTGTGATTAGTCATCTATTAACTGTCACATAGCTGACATAACGAAATAAATTTGCTTTCATATTTTTTGAAGGTACTGTAGGCATGGTCGGGCTGTATTGCTGACTTTGACCAACCTGTAAAAGCGTCGTTTTTCGCATAGCAACTAGATTTTCAGTTTTGCACGAATCCATTTGATGCACTTGCATTGACCGGTATCATAACATACATAGCCGCCTGAGCAAGCATAACCAAGCATCATGTTCATATTTGCAAGTACGAGATGCTTGCACAGGCTTGAAATTACGGTACATTAGAATGCATACGAAAGAACCACGAACAACTTGGTTCTTGTAATACCGGGTACCATTTGAATGGACACACAAATATACAAAGGCATATATGTATATATTACTATGTTTATGCTATGAATTTCTTGAAATCTAGAATTCGTGAAAATAAAGTAGTCCCAGTTTATCCGACGGAGACGAATACATTCAATCATATCAGTAGAGTTGCCCGACGTGTAATTTGGCAACAATTTTGAAGTAAAATCCATCTAGCCTTCCGAACACATTCTCCTCCTCCAAAAGTCTCTTTTTGATTCCATATCCTTTATAATTAATTTTCTTCGTCACTTTGTCCAATTTATTTACTTTTTTCACCCGGCGTTGCCACCCAATTTGTACTTTTCACGCAATGCGGCTGAATTCATAGTCAACTTTCGTGTGTTATCAAATACATAAAATGATGTTTATACACACACTTTTTTCCCCATTTCATGAAATGATTGCATGAAATAAGCCTGCGAAATGAGAGCGTGCCCTGCAGTACGGGCCATCGCTTACAAATGTGCTCACACATCGATTTCAGCGTGAGCACCCCCGATGACATAAGTGATGTCGCGCGGAACGATGAACTGCTCACGTTAACATTGCGATGTCCTAGGAGCATAGGGGATGACATGGTCATCGAGAAGTGCGAAAGTATAAGGCATACTATATGTGATGACTTTCTCAAAAAAATAAGGCATAAGTGATGATTTTCTCGAAAAAATAAGGCATATAATAGCCTTTTTACACTACAGTGAGTTACCACATTTATCGATAGGTAACTCAATAACTCAGAATTTGGATTTACACTATGCCAAAGTTGAGTTATTGAGTTATTGAGTTTCGGCTGCTGGCACGTGCTTGTCTCCGAAAATTTGTTTTATTTAATTTTATTAATATGAATACCCAAGAATTAATGATGCTCTATGTGGCAGAGCAAGAGACGATAGCGACGCTGCAATGTATGGAGTTGGCGACGATGTCTGCAGCAACTGTGGAGTATTTGGATCAAATTTCCAAGAAACGCATTTGGACATTGCGAATAACCTTGGAATCCATTTTTTAAGGAAAATTTCCGCAGGGAAATTGCACGGCTGCAATTACAAATATGTTGAATTTTGGCTATATGTATATGTACATTACATAAATTCATATGTACAAAAATTAAAATTTTTTAAATTGTCAATTTTTTATAAAAATTTAATTTATATAAATTTATAATAATTTAATTTAGCGTTTGGCTAAGTTTTTCCGACCGAATTTTAGAAATCGACCACATTGTTTATATGGTTTTTAATAATAAAATTGGTTTAAAGTATTGGTTTTAACAATTGTATGTACCTTTTTCCCCAGCCATATTGTTAATGCGCCAAAATTTAAATTTTGAGCTGTTTTTTGTTGAAACTAGTGGTGATAATTCCACGACAGGCAGATCAGGGTTGAAATATTCGGAAAATCGGACAAACTCAACTAAACGCAACCAAAACTCAACTTTTTTGCCACCTCTAGGTCCCCTATGCTTCCCCATGTAAACGAAACTCGAGTTTTGCCCGAAACTCAATAACTCAACCGTAGTGTAAATAGGCTATAATAAGTGATGATTTTCTCGAAAAAATAAGGCATATAATAAGTGATGATTTTAGCCAAAAAATCATGCATTTTATAAGCGATGGTTTTCTCGAAAATGTAAGGGATATAATAAGTGAAGATTTTAAATGAAAAAGTAGGGCGTATATAAGTATGCAGCTATTTTCTTTTGCTTTTATTTAAAATTACAAGAATATACATATGTCAGTTTCGGGGATCCCTGGGGCTCGTTCGGTAACTTCAATTGCATCGCCACTGAAATAATATGGATTAATATATTATATTTTAGAGACTTACTTTCCATGTTCTTCCAGGATGTGCCCGTCCCCATTGTGTTCCGTATTTTAATAAAAAAAAATTATTCTATAAAATACTATTAATTTGGCAATTATATAAGGAAGGAAAGTTGTTTAAACAAAAAGCAATGCTCACTGTAGATCAGCGGTGTTCTGTGCATTTACTCCTACAACAAAAACAAAACACGTGCCAAAATATGTACCTTCTTGACTCAGACCTCGCATATAAGGGTTGCTTTTCTGTTTTTGTTGTTGGACTGCTTAAAATTGAAATTTCATGCCCACTGCAGATTATGCATTCACAATTTATTTCTGTATTCTTCTTTTAATCCATACTATACATATTAGTCGGAGCATCAGGGCACAATTAAAGAGCATAAGAGAAGAATAAATAAATACAATGTGAATGCAGCGATACATTGAACTCAGTTTTTTCACAATTTCACAAAATTTAACATTATATACAATTGATATTTTCATAATTTACCACGCGTAATCACATTTATGTTTATTTAAACAATGCACTAGCCTGGTAATAATAAATAGTAAATATAGATATTTTTCACTAAATCACTGCATTTTCGCTTCCAACTCTTTCCGCACAATTGTAACAATGTAACGTAATAGCAAATGCAATGCGAACAAAGCAAGAATGCTCTGCCGACGCACGCGCAAAAGAGACGAAAAAAAAAACAAATTCTCTTGTACTTCGCACGATCGGCAGAGCCGATCTATTGCGATCGCGCGGAAAAGAAGGAAACAGAGAGAAAATAAAGGGTTCGGCTTAGCGGGCGTCAACGCCTAGATGACATTTTCGTTGACATTCGTCATCGCTCACGGCTGGTACTGCAGGGTGGCGTCACCTACATATATACATATGTACATATGTCGTATGCATACACATGCTGCCATTCTGCCGCTGTATCCTTTAAGACCAGCTTTTCACACCATGCTCCTGTAATGGGGGAATATACATATGTAGTATGCAAAAGGGAGCTGGCTATCCTTTTCGCCACCTGCCCAGGTGACATACCCGTGTGTTTGTATGTACATACATACCTAAATGGAATGGGCAAACATTTAATTCTATAATGAGAATTGGACCGAACAAACAAATGGCTCAGGATATCGGAATTGGTGAAGACAGTAGAAGTGGCTTCCGAAGAAGAAGACGAGAAATTAAATACTGAGCAAACAGCGAAAAGGTACGCAGAAAACGATTGGGGCCATTTACGATTATGTGTATCTGTATGTACAGCAACAGTTATTGTCCTTTTTGTTTTTGTTGCCACGTTTAGCATTGAACATTAGAATTGAAAGAAACAAACAGAAGCAGTAGCCCAACAACCCATGTTCACTCATTTGCCTTGGAGAGTGAGTACTAAGTGCTGGCTAAACAAGGCAGCTGCTGACTGGTGTAAAGCCAAGAGATCTACATTCATACATATGTATGTATGTACACATCGATATACATACATACATAAGCACATACTCTTATCTATTTATGAATATGTGATCCATGATCAAAAATTAACTATGTATTTAAATTTTTCAGTCCCCAATACACACCACGTACCATTCATTACTCTATTTACTTTATACCTATATATGTACATATGTATGTATATAAAAAACCACGTATATTCAAAACCAGTCCCGATGTTGGGAGTCTGGAAACACATCCCGCAACGCTATACTAACCGGTATTCAGTTTCTGTATATGTAATCTTTTGATAAATGAATATATACTGAAATTGAGTATAGCCACTTGAGGTACTGGCTCGTTTAGCCAGTACTTACAGCCAGTAAAGTGTAGTTTGCGTATTTGTGTGTGTCTGTAAGCACACATATCTATGTATGCTTATATGAATGTATGTATGTACATAAGAGTATGTGTGTTGCGTACACGTGCGTTTCGCCTCTCAATGTCGCTATGTTTGTGGGGGAGGGCAAACAACCAAATCCTTTCGATTCATTATTAAATATCGAAAAATGACATGTTAAGTGTATAAGTAAATCAAAATCAATAAAACGCACATTTTTATTGAAAGAAGATCAGAGGATATGGATTGTTTCATGTGTTTTCAGAAAACTTGAAACTTTCGAGTGAGAGGTCTATTTTTGTTTTTCCACTACTTTACAGCTACATATGTATGTATACAAATAAACAGAAACTATAAGTGCCTTAAAGGTACGAACACACGCACACAAATACACATTGTATCTACAAAATTTAGTAAGACGAAAAGACAGGAGGATTGAAGGCACAAACCTGTTCCGCGAGCGGCGTACGACGTGGTCGTTTGCATTGAGGATGAGCTGGAACCCGCCACAGAGCCCGGTCCAGCATTGCCCGCTCCACTGGTTTTTGTGAATTTCAAAAGCATAATTTTGATTGTTTTTTTTATTGAGAGAGCGAGCGGTAGGCGATTAGCAAGTTTGCGCCTTGTTATTACTTGCAGGCCAGGCTAACGGTTACAAACACTGTCCCCACCGCCAAGTGGGAGCCAAATCGAAATAAATCTACGTAGTACGTAGAAGCGCGTGGCCTGCGTCAACGATGGTGCAGGGCTTGTCGGTTTGTCTATTTGTTGCTATTTTTAGCAACAACAAGTGTGGTTTCTCTCTCTCTCTATCTGGTGGTGCTCGATGATGTTTCTTCTTGGACTCTGCCGCCTCCTCCGTCTACTTCTGCCTGCTAATTCTCCGATTTCCTTGAGCTGTTACTGGTGCAAAATTGGTCGAAGGCCCAGGCCCGCGTTTTGTTTTATCAATTATACTACTGCAGGCTTGGTTGGCTCCCCCTTGCACACTTACACAATCACAACAGTCGTCGAGTTTCCCTTTTAACTGCACGATTGCATGTCTATACATATGCCTCTTTTTATGTTCGTGTCAATGTTCACATGTATGTGTTGGGTTTCCGTTCGAATTGTGATAGTTTCTGTCTTTGGACGTATACACTGCACAATAAAACAGAATATCACTTGAATTTTCCGCTTTTCTTGGGAATAGTTTGACAATTTCCCAGATACACATTAAAAAACAATGTATTTTGCGCACTATTTTCGGGCACTGCTTCTTCTATTTCTTAGCATTCAACTGGTTGCGCAAGGCTGCCAGACTGTTGTATTCTGGCAGGGCTGGCAAGCGATCGGGAATATGTATATATATTTAAAAATATCGATTGATACACAACAATTAAAATCTGGATAATGCTATTTTTATAGCCTGTTTACACTACGGTTGAGCTATTGAGTTTCGGGAGGCGTGTTAAAATTATGGCCGAGGAAAAAGGTGCAAATATACATACAATCGTTAAAACCAATACTTTAAACGAATTTTATTATTAAATAACCATATTAACAATGTGGTTGGTTTCTAAAATTTGGTTGGACACACGCAGCCAAACGCCAAATTAAATTATTATAAACAATTGCCAATTTAAAAAATTGTAATTTTGGTAAATAAAAACCAAAGTATTTAATTGAAGTACAGCATTTGCATTGCAATTGTGCTTACATATGTAATGTACATCCCCTATAACTGAAATACAACATATTTGCAATTGCAGCCGTGCAATTTCCATGCGAAAATTTTCCTTAAAAAAGGATTCCAAGTTTATTCGCAACGTCCTCCTCCCGAAAAGATCCATATCGCGGCTATTATAATTTGGGATACATATTTAATATAAATAGAAATAGAATAGAAATTGAAATGCCAATTCCTTACCAGGGTCCAAATATGTTTCTTGGAAATTTTATCCAAAGTATTTTGAAATGCTGGCTGTTTCAGCTTGTAGCACTACCTTCTTGCTGGTTAACGATATATCGATAGTCGATATCATACCGATGGCGATATCAACAAAACATTGGGCTGTCCGCATTGCACGTGTTTGGTTGGGTTCGTGAGTTCAATTTGCGGCCTTTATTTTATAGATTTGTGATAACCATGGGTAAATTTCGATCGAAATTGAAACGCCATGGCAAGGGCAAGACATGGCGCAAGGGAGAGTCGGCCAAATCCAACCCGGACCAGATGAAGCATCGCCTCAAAGCAAAGTCTCGTTTCTTTCAGCCAAATTTAAGTCTGGGTAAGTGCAACCGGTTGTTGGTGGAAACACTGTCCTGCCTGTCCCTAACCCGGATTCCTCTACAGCTGCGGCTGCGTCCGCTCCAGCGCCAAATGCCCTCACATTAGAGGCAGTGCACCAGCACGAACAGCGTCACGCGTACAACGCGGAGACAACAACAGTGAACGATGTGGCAGGCAGCTTAATGAGCTTCACTCTTAACGATGACGATGGCATGTCCGGCACGGACACACAGCCAACAGGGACATTCAAGACCTTCAAGACTTTCGCCTCCAATTACAGCAGCTGCAGCAACGTGAGCTTTAAGAAGCTCCTCACCGGCTTCCGGGCTTCGTCTGATTTGCACAAGGAAATGCTGGCCATATTGAGTGCCCTCACTGATATTATACGCGAGAATGGCGGCAGCGAGTCATCCACCGAGTATTTTCTGCTTCTTATGGAGCAAATTGAAGCCTCCACAGAGGAACGGGACACCATAGCCGGCATCGCGCTGCTTTCCATGGGCATCAAGTCAGTCCCGGCTCCGGTACTGCGAAAACGTTTCAGTCAAACGGCCGCTACCGTTCAGAAGCTCCTTAAACGCTTCATGGAATCCACCAACCAGTCTGTTATCCGTTATGTAAGTGGCTTCTCCTACCAGCCCTTATAGTGTCTCTGGCTTTATATGTTATACATATATGACTTTTCTCTTGGTTCGTTTGCCTCTCTTACAGCTTATCGGGTGCATGTCAGTGCTGTTGCGAGCCCAGGATTACGCCACATGGACCTACAGCTCCACCACACAGTACTTTGACGCTCTGCTCGCTTTCACAATTCACTCCAAGCCGAAAATACGCAAAGCTGCCCAGCACGCGGTTGTGGCAATCATACACGGCAGCTCCTTCATGCTTCCCCCACTCGCGCCACCTACAGAGGGCCAAGAGAGTGAGGAGGATATGGCTGTGGAGGAGGAGCAGAAGCAGCAGCCCAAGGTTAATCACCATCCGGCAAGTGGACGTGTGACCAAATTCTGTTTGGCACAATTCAAACCCGAGGTGCTGGTCAACGCCCAGACGACAGTGCTCCACACGCTGGCGCTGCTCAAGGACACCTTGTCCGGGTTTCGCACAGATGAGATACGCGCCGTGTGCGAACACCTGCTGTCCATTATGACGGCAGCGAATTTTCTCGTCCGCACCAATTGCTTCCAAGCGTTGCATGCTCTGTTTCTCACGCGCAGTGCGAACCTGAATGCCGCGCTCTGTGGAAAATTGTTGGCCGCCATCCATGAGTATCAACCGGATCGCTCGGACGTCCGTCAGACGCTTACCTGGATCACGGTCCTCAAGGAGGGCCACCTGCATTTGGCCACACTGCAGCTGGACCTGTGCATACAGGCCCTGCCCCGCCTCTTCGAGGTGTGCACCACAGACCTTTGGCTCTCGGAGCGCACTGAGCTCGTCGTTGGCGTCTCCAACTGCATCAAGGAACTTCTGCAGGACTGTGTTGCGCATGCCTGCGCGACGCCCGAAGACGCTCAGCGAAATCGGCAGAGCGTGGCCCGAATAATTTCGGCCCTTCACAAGGTTCTGAGTGCCCCGTTTGGCGAAATCTCCAAATACGTCATCCTCATCTTCTCCATTGTTTTCGAGGCCTGTGGCAAGCACTTTGCGTGAGTTCATTCCTGAGAAGCATTCTGCTTGAGATTTAGTTGAATTTAATATCTTCTGGTCGTGCTCCCATTCTGCTTTCCAGCACTGAGCTAACGCCATCGCTGCTGACCATCGCCAAGCGGTACGACAGCCAAAGCAGCATGCGGCTGCAGATTGAGCACACCCTAATTAGTGCCATCAAGGCGTTGGGACCCGAACTGATTCTCACAGCTGTTCCGCTCGCCGATGGGAGAGGTGGCATGCAGCTGGAGCGTTCCTGGCTCCTGCCACTCCTGCGCGAGGGCGCAAACGGAGCTAGCCTGCAGTTCTTTAAAGACCACATTGTGCCCCTGGCCACAGACTGTCAGGTCAAGTGGAAAGAGTTCGCCGTGGCCCAGAACACCTCATCTTCCCACATATACGAGCTGCTGTGCTGCCAGTTGTGGGGTCTCTTTCCGGGCTTCTGCCGCCAGCCCCGGGATCCGGAGTATCTGCGCCAACTGGCCCCCACCCTCGGCTCTGTGCTGCAAAAGAATCCCGAGTTCCGAGCCCCAATCTACGATGGCTTGGTGGAGCTGCTCGGCGACAGCCAGAGCGTGAACTGTCACACGGTCATTGGACAGTACGCGAAGAACTTTCTCCCGCGTCTGTTCAACATATACTCCCAGAAGCCCAGCGGCTCCTATGAGGCGGATCAGCGAAAGCGGGCCCTGGAAGTAATTCGGCTGTATATTGCCCGGGCTCCGGCCGAGGTGCAGGCGGAGCTTTTCGAGAGCGCCCAGAGCCAGCTGGCTAGCAGCGCCGTCGCCAGCTTCGAGTATGACGCAATGTTCGACATAAACGCGGCCATTGTCCGGGTGCAGAAGTGCCGCGGCATCGAAGCCTATTTTGAGAAGTACATGGCTCCGGTGCTGCGCAACGACAAGTCGAAGCTGGTTTCCCGCGACGAGCAGAAGCTCAAGAAGCAACAGCGCAAAACCTATGAGTAAGATGAATAAAAATTTGAATTTTAATTTCTGTAATTGTAAATGCTACTCTCCCTGTTTCGCATAGGCTTCTTCGCGAACTGATGACCTCGGAGCTGGTGTCGTGCCAGAAATTTACACGCAAGAACTGCAATTCCTTACAGCTGTTGCTCCTGGAGGCCTTTGAAACCAGCTGCAGTGTATGCCAGGCATCGCGACTGTAGTAAGTGCAGTGGAGCGTACTTCCCCTGAACTTTCTTTACTCCTATCATATATTGCTTGGCTCCTTGTCTCACTTGTAGCTGTCTGAAATCGTTACTGGAATGCCGTAGCAATCTCACGCACAAGGACCAGCTCGTCATGAAGGCCATCCCAGAGGCAGTGCTCAACTACAAGGAGTTTTCCACGCGCAAGGAGCAGGTGGCCGAGCAGATGATCAAATTCATTGCCCAACTGTACCAGGACGCAGGAAAAATCAATGATTTCATGGACATCCTCACAGCGGGCTTCGCTGGGGACGAGTCCCTAGTCACGAACACAATCCTCGCCTTCAGGGCAGTGCTACAGCAACAGGGCCAGCACCTGACGGTGGCCACCCTCGAGTTCATACTGCAGCAGGTGTCTGTGTTTCTGGTGCAGAAGTCCCGCAATCAGTCGGAGGCCGCTGTCGCTTTCCTTATCACATTCATCAAGGTTATGCCCATCCCGCTAGTGGCCAACCATCTGGAAACTATTGTATGTCCCCACCGTCCCACCCCCGTATTGGTTCTTTCATCCTTGATTGCCCTCCTCTTTAACAGATGCGCTCCCTGTCGGCCATGACAAAAGATACGAAGCGTTATTGCCGCATCCAGATCGGCTACTTCCTCAAGAAGCTGTGCAAGCGCTTTAGCACTGAAGAACTGGCCAGCTATGTGCCTGGCGACGACGAAGTCACCCATCGTCGCCTTAAGAAGATCCGCAAGCAAATGCGACGCGACATGCGCAAGAAGCAGAGCGAGGAGGCGGCCGCTCAAGCGGACAGCTCCGACGAGGAGCTCGTCGGAGGACTAGAGCAGAAGAGCTATACGTAAGCATCATGGGGAGAAAAACTGTCTATGCTTTTAGTTTTGATTGCATGCTTAGCTCTTTCAGTTCAGTTTAGTTATACTTTGCTTCGAATTAGTCTAACTTCTAGCGAGCCGTTTGGTTACACGTGTGATGCGTCAAGCGGCAGCGTCCTTCGGTCTGTCTGCGTTTCCGCCTGGGATCCGCGCGTAAACGACTGCTCGAAACCGAGCGAATTTTTACATGGAAAGAAAAACCTAATTTGTGCCGCTTCGGATTATTATTATTTGGACTAAAATGAACCTACGATCTATCTACTTAATTTGCTAGGACTTTCAGTATCCATTTATAATTATTAAGAATTTGTTCTTTTGTTATCCAGTATTGATGACATTTTGGCCGATTCGGACTCGGATCTGCCCGAAGATATGGATGCAGAGGAACAGGAAGCATCCGCTGTCGTTGGCAAGCGACGCAACAAGTCCAAACAGCAGCATCGCAGCACCTACATCCGCGAGGATGCCGACGAGATAGTCGATCTAGCCGATCTTAAGTCCATTGGCAACGTGCTAAGTAAGTTAAAGAAAACCCTTAACGGGGGGATCCAATACTTATCGCTCCCATCGTCTGCAGCCAGCGGATCTGCCCAAACAGATGGCCCCAGCAAGAGCCGTAAGGCCATGCCAAAGTTAGCCAATGGGGGCTTCAAAACTGCCGACGATGGACGTCTTATTATCAGTGACAAGGCTTTGCGCGGCCAAGGAGGAAAAGATTGCGATGAAGACTCGAATTCGGACTCTTCTATGGATAGCGATCACGAGCAGGCAGGTGCCAAGGCCAAGCGCGGCATGGAAGAGGACTCTAGTGAAGAGGAGCAGCTGCAGCAGGAGCAACTGGTCAGTGGCAAGCGTAAACGCAAGGCCAGCGATGCCCTTAGCATGCGTTCCGCCAAGACGAGCACCAGCACTCGATACACGGCCGGCGGAAAAGGTATTCATCGTCCATTGGGTACCGGTGGCGGTGCTCCTCCCCCCGCGTTGGATGTCATGTCCGTGCGCTCGGGAAAACCTACCAGTAAGCCAGCCGGCAGGGAGTACAGCAGCAAAAAGGCCAAGGGTGACATGAAGAAGCGAGGCCAACTGGATCCGTATGCCTATATACCTCTGACCAGGAATACTCTGAACAAGCGGTAGGTTCCTATAAAATCCATCATTATCTCTTTCCGACCCTTCCTTTATCTCTATCTCTCATTGGAACAGGAAACGTTCAATCAACTCGCGCAATTTTAAGAATGTTTTGCGTGGAGCTGGTGCCGAGGTCGGCGGATCCAATGGCGGCCGAGTGGGCAAGAACTAAAAATAGAGGAAAACACGGCAGTAACTGGATCGTAAAGATATATAGATACCGCCGGTATAGGGTAGGGCGTGTTGATAAGGCTTATATGATGAAAAAGATTAATCTTGTTGAATTGCTTAAATATCTAAATATATATACTCGTATGTATCTTTATATAAGAGCGCGACTGCTGCTGTAAATTCCGGAGACAAAATGGATATTAATATTATACATAACACGCAACGGATGCAACAAAAATGCACTTATACATTCCCACCACTAGAACTAGATCCCTCCTAAGAGCTTGTGGACTACCGTCGCCAGTTTCGAGGGCTCTCGTGTATTCGTCTCGGGATCAAAGTTTTCCTCAAGGAAGGTCATCTTGTTGTTGCAGTCCACCAAGATAATGGAATGAGTACGACTGCCATAGCCACAGTCAGCAATGTGGACATTCAGCGCACTCAATTCCTCGCCCCAGTTAGGGGCCCGCCGCTCCAGCTCCGTATCAGGCCAGAATTTCTTCTTGTTCTTGAGCAGCATTAGCAACTGCGCGCTGAGTGTCTCCACAGTGGCCGTTCCATGCTTCTCCACAATATCTGAGAACTGCTGTTGGCCAAAGCGCACCTTCTCGAAGGGAGTCCCGGGCAGACTGTTGCCGAAGCCATAGCATTTTCCCTCCTCAAAGTCGTTCAGGGTGGGCGGCGCATTGCTAAGCAGCCTAATCTGGGCTGGCAGGGATTTGGGCCTAAGCGGTAGAATGAGAGTGGCTGGTATACGTATAGGACTACACGAGCAGAGATTGGACACTCACCCAATCTCAATGGAGACAAAATTGAAGGCGCTGTACTTGGTGCAGTCCTGGAGCAGGCTCTTATTGAAGTTCATGATGCTGTTTGGCTCACCGAACTGAGACACAAAGTTTGCCACAATCATGCCGCGCCCTAGTAAGAAATTATCGTTATCGTTATTTTCTTGCCTCATGCTGTTGCTGATGTTGCTGCTGTTGTGGCTGTTGTTGTTATTGTTGCTGTTTTGGTTATTTGGTTGCAAAATGTTCTTGTGCGCTTCAAACGGGAAACAGAAAAAGGTTTGAAGCAAAAGTTCAGTGAAAGTTCGGCGAAAGCTAAATGAATGATGGGTGCGTGTGGTGTGGTGTGATGTGTGTTTGATTACCGACTGCATCGCGGGGCTTGGGCTCGCCTGTGAGATTGAGCAGGGCCCCAACTTTGAAGACTCCACTGACGCTGCCAATGGCCAGCCAGGTGCCGCCCTCGCGTCCTGGTTCGAGATCAATGCCTGAAATGAGCATTGTAGGTTCAGATTAAAGAGGCAAATGCACCACCGCACCACTTACCGCCAACGACATGATCCACGTCGGGCCATACCGTCGCTTTCACGGTTTTACGGGCAAAGAATTCATCGCGATTCGAGGCCAAAATTAGCCTGTAACCACCGGGCTGGGGGTCTGAATTAGCATAAAAGAAGATCACGCACATGATTCTGATGCTGCTGCTGATGGATGATCAACCTCTTGACCGTCCGTTGTCCTCAAGTTGTAGTGATCAACTGTGAAGTGTACTTCGAATTTTAGTCGCGGCAAGGTATCAATTCTAGGTCAGTCTCTTTGTTGCTTTGTTTGGTGTTCGCTGGGGTGTCTAAAGCTGAATTTTATCACCAAATTATTGCTGATACCGTCTTCTTATCCGTGTTTGTGCTCGACACAACGGAAATACAATAATACAAATTTTTAGTGTCTATATACATATATAAATGACAGCTCCTCGTGTTTCAGTGTTTACTGAGCAATTTTCAGAGCAATAACTTCCTTAACATTTCTTTATGCTTTATTTTTCAAAATATCAGTCTTGAAAATATATATAAATCTAAATTTTTGGCTTCCAATCCTTTATGCCTCGATTTTTGTTTTGTTTTTTCGCTGCCATATGCAACGATCCCCAAGTCACTTCACGGTTGTTGGCATCGATAAATCACTACACTGAAGGATCAATCTAGTCTGCAAGATCAGGATAGCATAAGCCGCAGGGGAGATCAATTTGTTTTATTGTTGTATTCCAATACAAAGATAAAATCATTGATTCTTTGCTGCTTGTTTGTGTCTTTCATACTAGATTAGTCTATGATATTAGACTTTGCTAAATTTGCTGCGAAGAGAGAGATGGCATGATAGACATAACCCAAAATGAGTGTTCGTAGCCGTCTCTAAGCACGTAACATGGCTATCAGTAACTTAGGCACTATTTCTGACAAAATTATGTTTTCAAACACACTGCCAGCAGAAAGCCAGCAAAATCGTATCTATAGCTATATATTAGCTCTGTCGCAGCGCTGCTCCCAGCTCAACCGGAAAACTAACTGGCCGCATATACATATGTATCTCTCTCGTTCTCACTGCATATTTTTCCAAGGCGCTGTTTCTGTTTTTGCAGCTAGAAAGTCTAGTCCAGCTACAAGTGCAATATCATACGGCTATTACATTGAAAAATGAAAAAGCTGGCAGCGCTGATAGTGGCCTCCAGAACAGCTGGTCTGCGCTGCCAGGTTTCAGGGATGGATGCGAAGCAAAAAACAAAATGAGAGAACAACAATATATAAATCACAACGCTAATTTGTAGCAATAACAGAAACACACAACGGCGACCACTTCAACACAATGTGGATGGCTGCGAACGACATCTGTTGTCATTAAACTGAGGCGGAAAACGGTAGTGATTACGTTCGGTTTAGTTAACTTCGATAGCAGCGTAGAAACGAAACCTTGCAATGAGACAATTTCAAGTCAAGTGCATAAAATGTACATAAAGCGGCTCAAATGTTAATGCATTTGAGAGTGGGCCGCCAAATGGGAATCCATCCAGCAACAAACCACCGAAACAACCGTCAAGCAGAAAACGAAGAGGGGAAAACGAAACGAGAATTTCGATTCCGATTTAAATGAGCAGAAATCAAAAACAGAACTCGAGAAGCGAAAAAGAGAAAGAAAGCAAAGCTTCAAGTGAAAATTAGGCCAACACTTTATTTCAAAATATATATGTATTTTACTTTCCAATCTGCTTATCGGCCGTTGGCCATTCCCGATAATAACAAATGAAACCTCTCCAGAAGAGGCCATCCCATCTACTATAACATTGACCGAACATCGGAACTTAGTTTAATTTAATCAGATTCAAATAAAGTACTAAGCAAAAAGCAAAGATGGAATTTCTGGAGAATATAGTCAAGAGTCTTCAAACTCTGTTGTGTGAGTACAAGCCAGTTATTTATTATGTATCACCCCACCGAATTACTCCCGATCGATCCAGAGCCCGCATCTAATCATAGCTTCTCTTATATTCAGCATCCTACATCGACCTGGATTACTCGATGTGGCTGTACCGCTTCCTGACGCCGCTGATAGTCACATTCCTGCTGCCACTGGTCTTCGTGGCCCTCATATACATATCATTCTTGGTGCTCTTCATCTACAAGCTACACAGGTACGCATCTCTTATACCACTCAGCGATTAAAATTAACATTAAAAGAACATCAGTTACAAAGACAGCAACATTAACAATTGCACTCGCCGCCAATCTTGTCCAAGTGTAAATGACCTCTCATGCTGATCGCGCACTTTTCGGCAGCCATTGTCCCGGATGCCCACGGCACAGCTAGTGCAGAGCTAGAGGCACCAGAGCACATGTGTACAATAAAACACACATGAGCCGAGCGCAAACTCTCTTGTATTCACTTCACCCATTAACACCCCTTTTGCCCTTTGGGTTTACAAGTCCATTCCTGCTCATGGAAACATCGACGTCGTCAGCGACCGCGACAGAAACAACAACAGCAAAAGCGACCGGCGACTGTTTATCAAGTGATCAACGTCGGCTTCAGTGACTTTTACTTGTTTTGTGTGTGTGTGTGTGTGTGTGCGACTACGTGTATTCTGGCGTGCTTTTATTTATATTCTAACTCTCTAATGTCTACTATTCACTGCAGAACCGGTTCTGTTCTCTATGCTAATTAGCTAAAAAGCTCTCTATACCATGCACTAGACATAGCTCTACCCTTATCTCCTGTTTGACATTATCTAACGATTTCCATTGATGGATCCAAACCACTGAATTCCCCGCCAGATAATGGCACAAAAATACACACTCACACAAGTACAGATATGGCCTTGTAAGAGTCAAATACTGGAACAGTTCGATAAGCACTCCTTAAATAAGAACACAAAAGAAATACAAGAAAGCAAGGCTTAATCTGGTGATTCCCTGCAATTCGGTCCATCTTGTGTTAGCCATATGATATGGTCATCTGATTTGGATACGATTTCGTTATAATTATACGAAAAAACAACAACTTATTATCGTCCTAGCCTTTCTAAGACATTTTATCCGAACTTGCAATTTCTTCAGAAGCCAAACACATGTTCTAACAATGAATGATTTTTCTTTTCGCGGAAAAAATATGGTAATACATTTGTATTACCCTCTACAAAGATATTGCGTGGCGAAGTTTATATACCCTTGAAGTGAAACAGCCTTGCATGAACGGGCAATCGAATCGATTTGGTGGGATTCGTTTTGTTCAGTCCGACCGAATCAACGATTCGGCTTTCTCATAGATTCGGATCATTCTCCCAAAACGGACATTATCTGACGGTCTTGTCGGATCCGAACAGATCAGTTTTTTATCGCTCTCACTCTCCCTGTGATTTTCTGGAAGAAAAAACGAGAAAGCAATACAAAAATTTTTCGTCTGCTTGAAATTATTTTTGTGTGTAGACCTTTGGATGACTGTGTGTGCGTCATGGGTGCTGAATACAGAACATGTTTGTGCATGGACAATACCAACCTTTGTGTTTGCGAAAATGTTGTACAGGCATACTATACATGTCGACGCATACACAAAAGCATAACTCCGTTGTATACGTCGAAGCACTTTAGAAACATGCGAATCAATTTTGCTGATATTGATTCGCAGTACTCGGATTCGGTTGTTAGTGATTCGAATCGGAATGAAGGCAGGATTCGCAATGTTGGAACATATTAAAGTGGCATAAGTTTCATAAAGTGATTTTATGAAAACTGTGAATTCATACAGTGCTCTAAAACCTACATACATATAAAAATTAATATTTATTAAGATCATCTATCTATATCTATGTATATTTCGTTTTTATACAAATTATATAGCCAAGTTTTACTAGAGCTATGTACATATGTACATACATACATATATAAAAATAAATAAATACCAAGCGGCCTTTCATTGACCGATCGTCCCTATGATGAAATCTTTGAGAGTTATGTATATGAAATATATGTATATATGTATGTGTATAAATATCTAAATATGTATAAAATAATGACATAAACGTGATAGTTTAGTTGAATTATCTGCGTAGAGAAATTAGTTTTTCTCGTATCTACTTTTTGTTTTTTATACCGGCCGATTCCGACAAATGATCTGTGTTCATATGTACGACATATGTACGTATGTGTAACCTCAAAATCTCAAACCTGAGAGACTAGTTTAGCGTAGAAATAGCAAAGACGGACATGACTTGGCTATTTATACTGATCAAAAGCATACAATGTACTACCAAAGAAAATATAGGTACATATAAAATGGGTAACGCCATGCAACTTTTTTGATCTCGATTTTTGTGCCTGGAATCTATTTAAATTCCAGTCTGAAAGAGAAAGACATATGGATGTGTATAGATGTCCCATATCTACTCGTAATAACTAAAATGATAACTAGTATAATAATTTGTAAATCGAATTCCATGATTTTAACGATGGGATCAGGAATTATTCGTTCGGTGCAGTCCTGATTATCCTTGAAACTCTGTACCGATGAAGATTATTAGAAGTAATTAACCTTTTTCAAGAACTAGGCGGCTAAGGATGATACCAAAATCGATAACGAAGGGGCAACTTTCCCCTTGATATCTGACCTACATACATACATACATATACATATATGTATGTACATACATACATAAGTAGGTAAAGTCGTTGATCAAATCGTTTTCATTCGGATAGGGTAGGCAATTGTTTGTTGCTTCTGTCAGTGGTTGTTTTGGTCCCCACGTTTTTGGCCACAAGATTCTTTTTGTGAACATTCTTATCAGCGGCTGAGCACTGTCCCTGCTCCCTGCTGTGTTCCACAAATTGGGCCCCCACATACATATGTACATGCATACGTTCGCACATGCATATGTGTACATTTAGGTCTGTATACAAATTAATTTATAAGGTATGTATTTGAGGACAAGTCTTTGTCGGTTTTATGCTGATAACACCTGGTGACAGCGAAAGAAGAAATTAAATTTAAACATAATTATCAGTTCTTTTCAAATAAATTTGGGATTGGAGCAAACCGCTGACCCCACCCCACCCGTAGTGGAGTCACCTACTGAACTACCTAATCCTCTACTCAATGATAACTTCAACAACTTAAAATTCTCGTCTCCTTGTATTTTCGTTGTATCAGGCAGGTAATCATGCGAGCTGTGCAAACGGATCGTAACTTCTGGCGCGTAGGCCGCAAGATAGTGGCTGCCATTTGGGACGCCCATGCGAGAATCTACCACGGGTACGAGGTGATCGGTCTGGAGAACGTACCACAGGAGGGCCCGGCGCTGATTGTCTATTACCATGGAGCGATACCCATCGACATGTACTACCTGAACTCGCGGATGCTGCTGCAGCGAGAGCGTCTGATCTACACGATCGGGGACAGGTTCCTTTTCAAGCTGCCCGGATGGGGCACCATTTCGGAGGCCTTCCACGTCAGTCCCGGCACCGTTCAATCATGCGTGAGCATTCTGCGCGACGGTAATCTGCTGGCTATCTCGCCGGGCGGCGTCTACGAGGCCCAGTTCGGGGACCATTACTATGAACTGCTGTGGCGCAATCGTGTAGGTTTCGCCAAAGTTGCCTTGGAAGCCAAGGCCCCCATAATTCCCTGTTTCACGCAAAATCTACGCGAGGGTTTCCGGCAAGTAGGCATTTTTCGGAACTTCTTTATGCGTCTGTACAACAAAGTTCGCATTCCGGTCTATCCCATCTACGGGGGTTTTCCGGTGAAGTTTCGTACATATTTGGGCAAACCGATAGAGTACGATGAGACCCTCACTCCGCAGGACCTTCAGAACAAGGTGAGTGGACTTCGCTGAACTTTTCTTGGCATTACATTTGCACTGACTATTTTTTCTGGTATTCTTCTGTGGCCAGGTTGCCACAGCCATTGAGGATCTGATCAATGAACATCAGCGATTGCCGGGCAGCATTCTCCTGGCACTTTTGGACCGGCTGCCGGCCTTCAGACGGGCATCTTCAGGCCTTAAAAAGAAGGAGGAGTAGGCGGAAATTTGATAGATTTACCGGCTCCGAGAGCTGCTTCTCCTACTCCTGCTCTCCCTACATCTTTGTCGGCAACGATGATAACTTTTGAAGAGAGATTAACAGTGATTGACTCTGGTTCTGGCCATAAAAGACTTTCTTCCATGTACTTTATGATCATAGTGTAGTATGTATAAGTAGTTAATATTATACTATACACTTATACTGCGCAGAAGAAGTACCTCATACTTGGTCCCCCCGTTGCACTATGATGCAATGCGTTTTGTTTTTTTTTTCCCGGTTTCCGTTAGATATGTAGAAACGTTCAGTGCAATCCCCAATAAGAGACTTAAAACTCAGTCAAGTTCAAGTTCTCTGAAGTGCAAACACGTAGATCTTATAAATTGTAATAAACACCAGCGATAAGCACAATCCAATCTCCCAAGCCCATCATACCTTCATGACCTCGCGAGCAGAAATGTTCTTAAGTCAACCTTGAGTCCAATTTTGAACAAAGAAGAATTATTCCAAATTTTTTTGGTTGGACTTTTTTTACACACACCAAAAAACAACAACAGCAAGAACAAAACCTTAAACATTTTAATATACTTTTCTTTTCTTAATATAATTCTGCATTAAACAATTATCTAATTAGTCTGTGTTAAGTGTATAATTTCTTATGACTGCGTATACATATGCATACATATATTTTTGCAACCTTATTTTGTTCGCTCAGCTGAAGAGTAGCGGGCGCAGCAGTCGAGTGAATGAAGTAAATACGTGTGTGTGTGACTGTGTAATATTTTTGTAGTTAAGAAGAAGATTGTACGACATATGTACATAATTGTAGTAAATAGTACAAGTAAACGAATGTGACGTGTTGCCCTGCTCCCTGTCTCCCCACAGATGACAAAATTAATACGGATTTGCAACAGATAAAAATAATCAGATGTGTACAAATTATAAATCGAAGCATTTTAATGGGACATGGTCTGTGGTAATCTACACACATATGTATGTATTTATTTGCATATTTCAGACTTATAGGCGAAGGCTTGCTTTCTAAAACACAAAAGGGGAAACCAGGTAGGAGATTTTTGGTAAGTGTCGATGTGATACAGTCCACCGATTTGTATCATGCTCGGAAAAACATACATATGTTCGTAAATATGTACATATGTGTATGATCCAGATAATATAACGAGCGAGCTTAAACGTAGTGAGCCGCGGCGAGAACCGTGGCTTTACATTTATACCTGATACTCACCACAACACTAACCGTTTCCTCTCGCTCCTCCACCAGAGCGCGCACACTGCACGAGGAATAGTGTGTGAGAGAGAGAGAGCACCCATTCTCTATGATGTGTGTAATATCACAGGACTCTACACCAAATTTGGTTGCTCTAGCTCTTGTAGTCTCTAAGAACTCGTCGTCAAACAAGACGGACGGATAAACAGACATGGCTATATCGACTCGGCTATTGATGCTGATGAAGAATATATGTATATATACTTTATGGGGTCGATACCGCTTACATCTGGCTGTTAAACACATCCTCTTGTACCACAAATCGAATATACCCCTATACTATTTGAGTATCGGATATAAAATTTACAAAGTAAACATTTCTTGTAAAACATGTTAATTGGAATTTTATTTCTATACAAATTGATAGTTACAAATCTCATCTTGGTTTTCCACCCACCATACTGTACTTCAAGCGGAACACTCCTCTGGCGTAAGGGTCACAAGTCCCCCAAGGAAGCCACCAGGATCCACTGTTATTTGTTTATATCATAAAATATCTGTATAGATCATATCTTCATCTGCCTCAGCCAGTATGCAATTGTGGTGTATAAGAAATCTTTAATTTCTCCATCAAGGACAAGTCAATGGCCGCGTTCACCAGCACACTTTGAATAGCGATCAATTATCTTACAATTTTGGCATACATTCATAGATCCCATTTAGCGTAAAAATAGTTCGCTCCATATGATAAGTAAGACGCTTATCCAACGAGTTTGTTGGATTTTTGGGTTGGGTAGGTTTATGGCTTTTACTTGTCTGTCCCTTCAAGATTTGCGCGAACAAATTAAATCTCTGCCATAACCTATACTATATATGCATACACTCTTTCGGTTATTATGCTCGAAGTATAAATTAAAATCTCTACTCAGAATTATGGTTTGAAAATTCCATCTCTTCCCAGATATGTACATATGTACATATGAATATCAGAAAAGTTTCTTACAGCCGACATCCGTGTATAAAAAGTAATTCCACAAAAATAAGACACTTGTTATGAAATTTCCCTTAATCATATCGCTAGGAAAACTCCCAAGTATTTCTCACCTGCTGATTATAAACAGCAAAAGCAAAACAGCCACTCAAACACACAAAATGATACATTGATAAATGACGGTCATTGTCAGAGCCATGTCATTTAATTTGGAACGAATACGAGTAAAACAAATGAATCTTTTATATTAGTTTATAATTTTAAAATTCATCTATTTAACGATAAAAATTTCTAATTTGTCTCTTATTTTCCCCATGCTTTCTTTGTCCGAATTTTTTAAGCATTTTCTCCAGCAAGTGGACGTTTTCTCAATAATGGGAAACGATTTTTACAGCAACCAGGACAGACAGACAAGAAATGACACACTAAAGATTACACACTGTATGGTACTACATAAAAACATATACTATTGTTAGATCATTGGGGTCTCCCATTGTAGGACTCCGTTGGTTGAGGAACTCACAGCAGATAAGGGGGATAAAAACAAGTTAGAACTGCTCGGCCATAAGGAGTACAACGGTGGCCGTCCAGCCGGTGAACGGATTGCAGCCCTTGCCCTCACCAGTGGAGTCATCGTACTGTTCCCAGAGGTAGCCGCTCTTCTGATATTGCCTGAATATATTCTTCACTAGATTCTCACGCAATTCTGTGTAAATCTCACGGGCCAGCGCGGCATTGGGGCCCTCTATCTTGCCGTAGTGGTGCAGGGCCCTCACAGCCAGAAAGTTTATGTTGATCCAGATGGGTCCGCGCCAGTACGGCGGATCGTGCTCAGTGTTCCGCTTCATATACAGCGGGGAGCGCTTAGATAGCGACCGCAGGCCAAACTTTGTCCAAAGCTGCTGAGGATCCCTTAGGTCCTGCAGCATTTTGGTCAGATACGGCGAGTCATGATCAAGCTGCTCGAGCAGCAGCGGGAATAGATTTACATAGCCAAAGGTGGTATCCACAAACTGGTATGTCGGCTGCTCCATCGACACGCGCACCATCTCCGGCTGTTGCGACGGGTGGCTGCCCCGCTGCGGCGACATCGCTGGTTGACGCTTTAGCATGACCTGGTCGGTGTGGAGGCCCCAGTCGGCGTACTGTTCACTGTAGGGGGCTAGGTGCAGACGGTTCAGCTGCTCGTTGTCCGTCAAATAGGAGGCCGTTTCATAGTACTTGACGTCGTCCTTGCCAAGCAGCGTCGACAGCTCGGCCATCACGCTGGCGGCCAGCGCCACCCAGCACCGTAGGTCCAAGTGCCGCTCCCTGTCGGTGGGATGCGAGGCGCGTGGATAATCGTCTAGGCCGGAGGATAGGCTCTTGGGATTGAGCTCACGCTGGGTGGTAGTATTGCGACCACGCCAAAGATACGATCCCATCAAGTCGCCTGCGAAAGAAAGGTACAAAGCACGAATTAGAAAAGGAAAGAGATAAAGATACAGATTGAGAGATAAAGATGGAAGCCCAACCTTTTTGTGTAGTGTTGTACCAGTTGAACCACGCTTGGATACGGGGATAAAGCCGCTCGAGGGTGGCCAGGCGACCCTTTTGGGAGAGCTCTTGCCTGTGGTTGGTGAGCAGCTTCCTTAACGTTAGAAAGAACGTTGGCGGATTGGCATTGCTGTTTCTTTGGGTGACAAACTCTTCGGGGACCTTGGACATGGCCTCAGTTCCGAGGATTTGCTCACGTGGAATCCAGCCCTCGACATTAAGCAGATCGAACCAGTGACAGATGATGTCCAGCTCGATTTCGACGTCCCATGAGCTTATCAGCAACCCGTGGAAGCCCTCGTCCCATAGGAAGCCACGTGGAAAGAAGCTGCGAGAGGGCACAGCCGTGTATAGGGGAGCCTTCCAGTAGGGTACTGGGTTCTTGGTGTGGACGGACTGCACACGACTAGAGCCGTAAAAGTAGCCGATTCCTCCGAGCATATTGCTCAGGGCGTTGCGTGCAAAGCGCACCTCTTCGGGCGAGTAGCCGCGTCTCTTCAGCTGAAACTTATCCTCGAATCGCTCGTCGAACTCGTTGATCTTTGCCTGCAGTGACTCTGTGTATGCCCGGCCCGTGGGCGGCTTTGGTATGGACTCGCTCAGAGTAAAACCCGATGTGGACTGATAGGTAATGTCGAGGGTGAAGTCCACCTCGGCCGTTATTTGTATGGCTATGAAGTTTGGCTCCGGATTGGACGAGGGCAGACCGTTCTGGAAGACAATCTCGCCGGGCAGGCCAATGAAGCGGTTGCCACGCTTGTCTGCGAACGCTCGAAAATGCGAGAAAAGCGTGTCTTTCAACTTACTCAGAGACGGCGCCACCGTGCTCAAGTAGGACTTGTGCAGAATCTTTCCCTTCATTGCATGGAAGCGAACCTGGAACTCGCCCAGCCCCTGCGTCTCGCCATAGACACCAGGCTCGGGGCTCTTCTCGTCCGACACGTACTTGATATGGCCATTGGTGCGCTCATCCAGAGCCACGTACCAAATGAGCGAGATGCTCTTGTCCCAGGCCCGCGTTGTGTTCCTCACCGAGATGCGAGCAGTCCAGTCGCCGCCATATTGCTTCCCGGCCGGATACTTGACAAAGGAGGTCTTCAGCTCGTAGGGCAAGTCCTGGATCTCCTGCATGCCAAAGCTACGGCCGTCGTGATGCGTCCATCCGTAGCCGTCAAGATTGTCGCCCTGTTCACACCAGTGCCGGATGCCCTGGCCACCATGGCCTAGACTACTGGGCGTGTACCACATCAATCCCATTACCAGGGAGTGCGGATCGCGTGTTTTCATACCGAAGTATGTGAGCGGCCGGTATGATCCCCAGTATCGGTCTGGATCGTCCAGGCCCGTGTGTACAACCATTTTCTGGTTGTCGAACGGAGTGTTGACCCTCGTCTCTAAGTAGCCCACGTAACCAAAGTACGAAGCGATGCCCAGGCAAATGCATCCTATTAATGTTTTCCACTTGTCCATCATCACCTTGGAGGATAAATTGAACCTAGTGCTGCGTTTTTGTTTCGAGTTGGCGGCTGCGGCCGCTGCTGCTACCGCCGCCGGTGTCGCTGCTGCAGATGCCGGTTGGCCCGAGCTGCCAGAATTTGACCTGGCAGCGCCAGCATTCCGGGCCATTTTATTTTTTGGTTTGGACCGTATTGGGGAGTTATGATAATCTACTTAGTTCTTGCACAGTTAAAATTATTTTGACAGCGCATTGTATTTTTGCGTCGTGCGCAGGGTTGCCAATTCTAATTACAAGAAAACATAGCAGCAACGATGGATGACACGTAAATCTTTAATAGTGCCCTATCGATAGATGGACTAGGATGCTATAGGCTTTTTACACTTGGTGCGTTACCTATCGATATCGGAGAAGACGCAGAGAAGCAGGTTTGCCGTTTACACTACAGCGTAGTTGCGTCTTTGCGTCATGGGAGGAGGAAGAAAAATTTGTAAACAAAAGAAATTATGTCTCAAAATCAACAAAATATGACAGAAAACGAGCTAATTCTTTTATCTGCGGTGGCGGAAAATGATGCGAATATGTTGAAGATCATGGAAGTGTCTGGGCTATCCTCAGAAAAGTTGCAGTTCCTCTTGCAACTGCAACGTCCTCCTCGCGTTTGGACCCTTGTTAGTAAAGTGCTAATAATCTTCTATTTTCTATTAAATAATGTTTTTTATGTGTATGCAATAGCCACGATATGGTTCATTTTGGGAGGAAGATGTTGTGGAGAACTCCGATGCATTCTTTAAGGAAAATTTCCGCATGGAAAGGAGTACTTTTAACATTCTGATTAACCTGTTGCCCAATTTAAAAAAAAAAAACTTTCCATTTCGACAGACAATCCCTCTGGAGAAGAGAATAGCCATAGCTCTTTATTGTCTTGGATCGTCAGCCGAATATCGTACGGGAGTCTATTTGGTGTGTCAAGGGCTTTTGTCTGCCTCATATTACTGCAGTTTTGTCGCGAGGTAGTTGCTCAACTCGCTGACAAGTATCTGCCAGCAGACTTTCTTACCCTGAGAAGATCACCGAAACAGTGAAAGGATTCAAAGACATGGGATTTGCAGCAAAAAATTTGAAATCAACTATATTGTTGAAATGCTTTTTTTAATAATAAAATTAGTTTAAACAATTTGTTCTAACCATTACATGAATTTATGCCCTTTTTTACTCAGTTAAAAATTTTACGCGGCAAAATTTAAATTTGAATCTGCTGTTTTTTGTTGTTATTAGTGGTGATAGTTCCGCTGATTAGGCAGAAAAGTACGAAAATTGCTGTTATGCGCACAGAAATACCACAGAAATACCAAAACGCAGTTGCGTCGTACAACGACGCAACTTTTTGCCATCACTAGGGTCCTATGCTAAACCTATGTATGTAAAAAAAACTGCGTTTCTGGGAAGACGCAAAGAATCAAGACGCAGCCTCAGTGTAAACGGCACCTAAAATTGCAAATTTTATATCAAAACAAGCAGGAATGTGTTATTTGTGGGTGCTGTGGCTCCGGAGAACGACAATACACAATATTGGATAAATCCGTTTTTGCTGCACAGAAATGCAACCTACCATTTTTTATTCCCTATTTATACCCTAAATTTCATAACACTTCTCTTTTTTTGACAGCCCTTATTAATTTTTTTATGACGTCGTCGCAAAATTCTCCTTATAGCTTGTTTGGTTTGTGTTTTTTTGCATTGTTTTGTTATCGTACTCACACACATTCACGCACATCATATCTGCATATCACTTAAAACTCTAGGGACTGTAAAAAATACCACAAATACCATGAAATACTTTTCTAGTGTTAGCTTGGTGATCTGAGTACTGCTTTCGAACTGACCCTAGCAAACACATTTAGCATTCAAAAATTTGTATCGGTTTCATACGAATATCAACCCTGATTCTGTTTGCTAGCACTTTTTTCGGATCTCGGAACAGCCCTTAAAACTGACATAATGAAACTAATGACGGCTGTTGAGAAGAGGGAATTGTTATGAAATTTAGGGGATAAATAGGGATTACGGATTTGTCCACTATTGCGGTGCTTTATCTGTGTATTGTAGTTCTCCGGCGCCACAGCGCCCACAAATAATACATTCCTGCTTGCTTTAATAGAATATTTGTTTTCGGATCTGAGTACTAAGCTTACGGAGCACAAAATGCGAACGATGGATATAATAGCCTTTTTACAGTACAGTGAGTTACCAAATTTATCGATAGGTAACTCAATAACTCAGAATTTGGATTTACACTATGCCAAAGTTGAGTTATTGAGTTATTGAGTTTCGGCTGCTGGCACGTGCTTGTCTCCGAAAATTTGTTTTATTTAATTTTATTAATATGAATACCCAAGAATTAATGATGCTCTATGTGGCAGAGCAAGAGACGATAGCGACGCTGCAATGTATGGAGTTGGCGACGATGTCTGCAGCAACTGTGGAGTATTTGGATCAAATTTCCAAGAAACGCATTTGGACATTGCGAATAACCTTGGAATCCATTTTTTAAGGAAAATTTCCGCAGGGAAATTGCACGGCTGCAATTACAAATATGTTGAATTTTGGCTATATGTATATGTACATTACATAAATTCATATGTACAAAAATTAAAATTTTTTAAATTGTCAATTTTTTATAAAAATTTAATTTATATAAATTTATAATAATTTAATTTAGCGTTTGGCTAAGTTTTTCCGACCGAATTTTAGAAATCGACCACATTGTTTATATGGTTTTTAATAATAAAATTGGTTTAAAGTATTGGTTTTAACAATTGTATGTACCTTTTTCCCCAGCCATATTGTTAATGCGCCAAAATTTAAATTTTGAGCTGTTTTTTGTTGAAACTAGTGGTGATAATTCCACGACAGGCAGATCAGGGTTGAAATATTCGGAAAATCGGACAAACTCAACTAAACGCAACCAAAACTCAACTTTTTTGCAACCTCTAGGTCCCCTATGCTTCCCCATGTCAACGAAACTCGAGTTTTGCCCGAAACTCAATAACTCAACCGTAGTGTAAATAGGCTAAAAGTTTCAATATCAATGTTCAATTTTCCCGCTCGATACTATCGATGGTGAACTTAAAAAATCGATGGTCGGCGAATTTTTTAACCATTGATAATATCGATAGCACTATCGATTTTTTCCAGACCCTAGCATAATACCATTAAATTAATGTTATCAACTTGTCTATTCAAGCATGGACGCGAAATCAATTCAGAAAACTAGACGGTCATTTAAGAAGCCTTTTGTCTTCCCAAAGAACTGTGTCTACCGCCCAATGCGGCAGATAAGCAATATGGAACGAAACCAGAAGCTACCTGTTGACAGGCCAACGTGTAAGTAGCTAGAGCACGATGTATGTATTTCTTTCGACGCTCAACTCGCCTTGTCTCTTTGTGTGAATAATCTAGACTTCACGCTTAATGCACCCCCCTCACTGGTCCCAGCCAAGAAGTACTCGGACATTAGTGGCTTACCCGCCCCCTATATGGATCCGCACACAAAGCTGCGTTTTGCCAATGCCGAAGAGTATTCATCCATGCAGCACATGCCCTCGGACATCATCAACCGGTACCTATCGGTACGCGGCTACACGAGTGCCGTGGGATAGTTGACTCAGCTCTCAAGGTCCGCTCTGCAGGTTTTCTGACCTTTCTTTTAGTTAGAATGTAAGGTCCTTATTTAAGTATAGATTGTAAAGAGATGTTAGATTTTAAGGCAGTGGAGTGGTAGTGGTAGGTAATGTCAATCCCAAGAACTTTTAAAAATCAAGCAAGTGAAACCACGCTGACATTATTCGATACCTCCGCAATGGTTTGTGTGAAAGCTCAAATTTCTGTTGTCCTGTATCTGGGGAACGAGCGCTAATGCGCGCTATAAGATGTGTCGTTAAATGTACAGCTAAAGGATCTTTATTTAGGCCTTTCTATAAATTTTTTACAAACTACATCTCTCGTGTTTTCAGCATCATAATTATGTTTTGAGTTAATTTAGATTTAATCATCTAAGTGAAGTACCAAAGAAAGTTTCGGAAGCTCATGACTTTCCGGGATTGCAATTTCCCAGAATATCTGTATTTCTAGCTCGGTCTGTATTTGTGTGCTTGTGGCTATGGAAAGCGAACTAGTTATAAGTGCTACGGGACCCGCTTCCCGGACAGCAGCGCACTCACCGTGTGAGCTAAGATTAATTTCAATTTGTCCTTCATGCATTTTGTGGCATTCGATCCAGGAATCTTGTTTCATGCTACCCGGCCTGGTTGATGGCACGGCTAATACTGTTCGGCTGGGTGAGCATCTGCAGGTCTGCGCGAAAGCTCCGCGGCAGTCCAGAGATGTCCAGCTGGTACTTCAGCACCACCATGGTGGCCAGGGTCTTCAGTGTTGGCTCGAAATCCAGCACATGCAGGTCGCTGTAATCTATGAGAGGCAATACCGGCGGTGGCCCGGCATCCAGTACATCACCATGGCCATGAACTGCAGGGGCAGCCGGAGCCTCACCCTGCTGCTCTTGTTGTTGCTGCTGGACTGCGGTTGCATTGGTGGAGATCCGTGGACTGGTGCCGCCAAAGAGGAACATTTGTGTGCCTATCACAATGGCACATTGGCGCCGGCGCGCCGTCGGCGCCTGGCCATTGGCACGTATTAGGTTCCAAAGTTTGTTACGTGGATCAAACGTGTACAGGTCGTTGAAGTGTTGGTCCAGTAGCCCATTGTAGCCCCCAAAAACGTAGATGAGCTTGTTATAAACGAACATGCTATGGCTGCGCCGGCCTACGGGGACCTTTCCGGCCGTAAATGGGCGGTGCCATACCTTTGTCTTCATATCCAGAAAGACAATCTCATGGCAATAGGTCTCCTCCTGACTGTGGTAGGGGCTGTGCTTATCGCCGCGACCCCCGAAAATGTACATGCGCTCTTCCTCGTATGCTACAGCGGCATGGAAGTCCCGGTAGCTGGGGGGCACCCCAAATGTCTGTACATAGGTCCACTCCATAGTGTCCAGATTGAGGGTGTGCACGTCGCTGCTGAACTCGTTTATCTCATCTACGAAACCACCGAATATGTACATGTTGTTGCCGATGACACAGGCCGAGTGACCGTCGCGAGCCCCGGGCAAGCAGCCAGTGACCACGGGCCGGGTCCACTCCGCAGTCTTTGGGTCGAAGCAGTAGAGGACGTTGCAAAGATTCTCGTCGTTCCGTCCGCCCCATATGTAGATGCGTTCCTTGTAGGCAACCACGGTGTGGCCGTAGCGCTGGAAGGGCACCAGCGGATACTTGAGCGGAACACCTTCTTCGTCGTTCTGCTGTGGAACGAGCGTCCAGCGCATGGTATGTGCGTTCAGTACGTGCACATCGATCTGTTCGTTAAAGCGGTAGTCGTAGCCGGTGCAGTATCCACCGAAGCTGTAGATTAAGTCACCCACGCCCACGGCGGCATGGTTAACCCTCTGAGGTCCTCCGTCCAGGTGCACGGTCCACAGCATTAGGCTACTGCAACAGAATGATGACAAAGAAAAACTGATTCAGTTTGGGTCGAACTCAGGCAGAGACAACAGCAGCAACAAAAACAAGAGTAAAGCAAACAGACCGAGTTATTATAGAGGTGTGAGTGCTTGAAGGCCACACAGGTGTAAAGGCAACGGCAGATACCACCACTGTTGTTAAAGATAATTTAACTTATTTGTATGTATTTGTTGTTGTTACCGTTTTTAATAAAACTAGGTATGGAACTTCGCACTTACGGAACTTATATAGTATATACTTTTCAACCGATGACAGCACTGGCACGAAACAGATGACTCGTACTCAGACAGTGCTGTAAGTGGCGTGAACGTTTGCAGCTTTTTTTTAGTCGCATTCACAGCACCAATGTAACGGAAAAAAGTTATTTAACGATTTGTTAGTTATATATTTCGTTATATTCCATTCTACAAATAATTCAGTGCCTATTGACAGTTGCATATCAAATTTGCCTGTTTCAAATTTCACTAATATGCTTCATGCTTTGTTAGCGAACTGGTGCTGTTGGGCGCACAGAACGATGTGCTGTTAGAGACAGTACGTGAGACGAAAGCAGCACAGCGCGTATATTTATTAATATATATGTATATTTATTAAATATCCCTCTAGTACCAGGCAACTAGTTCAGCACCGGTGCCGAACTAGTTGCATTTCTCACGTACCTGGTTCCACTTCGTTTCCCCGACAATGTATTTCAGCGGAGAATTTAACACATGCATGTCCTAGGGCGGAACCACCCCTGGTCCACTATCGATTCCCCTTCGATTACCTGTGAACTAGTTGCTCAGGACCTAGTTCGGACCTAGTTACCAGTAGAAAGCCAGCAACTAGTTCCCGTATGGACCCCTCTTCGGTTACTAGGAGCCTAGTTCCTCAGGACCTAGTTCGGACCTAGTTACCAGTAGAAAGCCAGCAACTAGTTCCCGTATCGACCCCCCCTCGGTTACTAGGAGCCTAGTTTCGAAATAAAAATACAAATTCGTTCAATGTAAATGTACGCATATATAATTTAAAATTCTATTAAAACTATATTATTTTAGCTGCCGCCTCGGTCCTTTACGCACTGCTTTTTAAAAACTCGTTTTTTAATGCGTTGCATCGCCTTACGAAGCAATGCCTCCCCGGTTTCGTCTCCAGGCGGAATACATTCTGTAATTAATTTTTGGTAAATTGAATTATTATTATTAATTAGGAGTGTAAATGGTATTTTACCTAGCAAAGCGTCATAAAATTCTTTATGGGACCTGAGGGACTGCTTTCCTTGGACTCCATCGACATTATACGCCAGAACAATTTCCTCACTTATAATATAACTTAAATTGTTGACAATGCCTCCCGGCTGTATAATGGATTTCATTGCAGCTTTCTGTAAATAAAAATCATATATAACTATTAGACAGAGAAAAAGGTCATAATTTAAAGCTTAGATTTACTTACATAAATGCTTTTATTTATTTTCATTTGTTCATTTAATCGGATAAGGTCGTCTATAGTTTTAATGGGGAATAATTCCCGAATAGGATTTAATTCTTCCTTTTCTTTGATTAACGCTTTTATTAAAACCGTTTGGTTTGATAGAATTTCCACCATTGCTTTTAATTGATCTAAAAAAACATTGTTAATTCGTTTGAAAATAAAAATTATGTTCTCCTAATGTAGGGTTAGGGTTACATATGTATATACATACGTATTTATTTCGATTTATATTTTCCAATATTCATTATATTTACAAATTTTCTCTTTACCCTTTGTTTTCTGCATTTCCTTTCTGATTTCCAAATAGGCTGTACACTTAGAATCATTCTCTGGAAAACAATTACACATGTATATTAGCTACGCAAATGACTATGTTTCCTCCTATTATTTTAAAAATATAATATGTCGTTACGTACCTGTTTATTACCGTATATTTATTAAAATAAGAGTATATTTCACACTTTTTATTTGATTTTAGGCAAATGCAAATGCTACTTTCAGCAACTAGATCCTGAACAGAAGTGAAAAAAAATCTACGCAGAAAGAAAAACGCGCGAAGTTCATATACATTTTGTTTTTGTACTTTTTTGTCTCTTGCATTCCACGAGCTCAAGTACAGTTGAATATCACGATTAACTTACCATTTTGGTCCATTTTGCATGACGTGGCATCGGCCAAAAATCACAGAGTCCGCACTGTATTGTAACTCTTTTTCGGGGTTTTTTCATATTTCCACGAGTTTACGGTTATTTGTCGACTTCGGAAACAAAACGAAGCCAGCTTCGTATTTCGGATCTGTTTAGACTGGTCGACTTTCGCTTCCCTCGTTACTAGTCGCTGAACTAGTACATTGTAGTCGACGTAGGCCTGGTCGATGTTCGCTTCCCCCGTTACTAGTTCCGTAGCTAGTTGCGTGGTAACCGAAGCGGAACTAGTTCGAGTAGGGTCAATTGACCCCTTTGGTTCTACAGGGATGTAATTCAATACAGTATACTGTGTGATAGTTGCATGTATGGAACGGAACCGAATCCCATGCCAGTTTAAGCCCAATGTAAACTCTGTCGACGCAATTCGTTCTGTTAGGTGCAAACGCGTAGCGAGTGCTCTGTTAGAGAACAGGTGCTGTTAAAGGCAGAATATGAGCGCAGCGCAAACAAATGTGAAACAGAAACAATGCAAACTTCTGTTTCTGCTGCATTATACAAGTGAAGAAACGGATACCACGGACAAAGTGCCTTTTTTATTGGGTCGTCGTCGTTGCTGCCTCATTTTTTTGTTTTCTGTGTATGGTGTGTGTGGCTGTGCATCGTTCTTGCTAACAACAAAAATTACAACAGGCAAAACGTAAGTTGTTTTAACATCATTTTTCTGCCAATTTCAGTTGTTATGCCCCTTTTTATACCCGCTCCCCACATTGAGCGCATTAGCAAAAACAAGATATGCTTGTTTGTTTGTGTGTATCGAGAGTTGTTTTCCATTTGCGTGCGTATGTCCACTGTTTAACAAATTGCGCCTTTCGACAGCAAAACTTCATTTTGAGCAGGAGAGAGCGGGTCGCGAAACGGGTTCATTTCATTTGCCGTTGGTATTGCATTTCTTCCACACAGCTGACTTTTTTTCTACCCATTCTGTCAGAAGAGTGTCTGCGCAGAAGGGGCAGGGGCCAAGTGGAAGGATTTTCACAGCTTATGTTTGTTGCATACACAGAGAAAAACCAACAATTCTCACACTCACACACCCAAACACAAACTAACAGCTGTAATGCGCATGAGTGTCTGTGTGTGTCGTCGACCCAGCTGTTTGTGAATTGTTGTTTACGCTTCTACCTCTCTTCTGCTGGCACTGTAGCTGTCTGTCGCCAGCGTCACAACGCAATAAGGTCAGGCTGTTTTCTGATAAGAAATCACGAATGTAGCCAAAAAGTGTGCAACCCCGGCATGGAAATATTTAAAGCAAATAAATGTTTTTTAGTTTTATGTATGAACAAACATACATTTGTATGTACATATAGTATGTATCTCTTTTTAAAAAGTGGGATTTCATCTGTATCTCTCTCGTCAAGTGTTGGTTATTCTGGTTTTCTTTGTCTGGAGATAGCGCCCCACCACTCTCATAGTTTTTATCTGCATCACGATAATCACTGGTTGATTGAGTTCTTTTTTTTGTCAGAGATTCCATAATTTGATGTTAAATTAATAGTAGGGAATATAAAGCGCTACAATAATGGGTAATAAAAAAAATTGTATTTCATATTGAAAATTAACATTCATACTAACCCACTATTACTACCCTGCAGTACTGGCGGTGGCGATTGACTATGCCGAACTACCCACTAGGGTGGTTCGTACATGGGTACCTTCCGAAGTAACCCTTTGGTAGGCGAACGCCGAACCACTCAAAGAATAGAAAATAATTTATCTCTGTATACTCTACAACCCACCGCGTACCACCTATCGTACTAGTTCGGTGGGCTGCAGCGTCTCACCTGTAGACGAAAGAAACGAAAAAAAAAAAACGAAGAGAGCAGGTAGCCTAAAATGATGCTGCGCTACTCTGTTTTCTGTTTTCTTTTATGATTTCAGACATTCCATTGCTGGAATATTCTATTGCTTTGCTTTTGGCTTCAGTTAGTGACGAAACGCGTGTTCAATTACAAGTGCGACAAGTAAAAGTGAATTACAGATTACACTACTCGACAAAATTCAACTTTTTTTCCGCTGTGGCCAAAAAAGACTTTTTCTGATAGATTTGGAGATTTACAATTTTTTAAAGAATTATGGTTTTTTTTTCATGGAGTAGTTTTTTTTTAAGAATTTTTATAAAATTTGGTATTTTTTGTCATAGGTTTTGGTCAAACGGTTATAACTAAGCCGTTTATTTTTATAAGCGATACCTTAAACGACGCTTAATTAATGTGTCTATCTAAAACCAAAAATCAAGGCATTCAATTCAAATCGACATTTCCTGAGCTTTCAAAGTCAAAATTTCGGGAAAAAATACCGAACAAAATTATGAAATTTCAATTTTGAAGATTTATATCTTCCAGACGTTAAGTTGCAGCTACAAAGTGTCTGAGTCGGATTTATAGCTGAATTTGTCATTTTTTTTAACTGCAAAGTTCACTACAACCAGTTGTAGGAAACTTAAGTTATGTCAAAAATAGAAGCACTACCTATGACAAAAAATACCAAATTTTTTAAAAATTCTTAAAAAAAAACTACTCCATGAAAAAAAACATTCTTTAAAAATTTTAAAACTCCAAATCTATCAGAAAAAGTTATTTTTGGCGACAGCGGAAAAGTCGTGTCGACTAGTGTTATTATACAATAAAGTCAGTAAACCAAAGGTAAGAAAAAGTCAACTTAATCTAACTTTACAATGTACAGCAGCTCAAGAAGGAAACAAATGAGAAATATGCAGAAAAAGTATCGTCCGGTGAAAAAGAAAATTTTGAGGACAGCCAAATGAAAAATGTAGAGGAATTGGGAAATGGAAGTTTTGTAGTGTTGCTTGGTAAGCTGATTCGTTTTTTTGTTTTATTTTTTCCGCCTATTACTTATATTTATATTTTATATTTATGGATGCAATAACTGTAGAGGCAAGGACTGGGTTATCTGAACTCCAAAACTAAAAAAAAAAATATTTTAAAGATACAAATAATAATATTAGTTTAAATGGCAACAACCCAAAAAACCCTAAGAAAAATTAACTACACAAAAATGTATGAAATAAATGAAGTTATGTACTGAACATTTTTAATATTGTTTTCCTTGTTTTCTTAACCCACCAGATGGGTACCCATTTCACTACCCACCAGTCGGGTACCCATTTCACCACCCACCAGGCGGGTACCCATTTCACCACCCATTAGATGGGTACCCATATCGTCACCACCAGAAGACCACCCAAATCACTAGTACGCGGTAAACGAAGTGGTGTCACTGGTCCCCATGTCCTATGACATTGCGGGTAAAAATGGAAATGAAGTAAAGCATTGCGTAGGGTTTGTCGGCGAACTAGCGGAGGTCTGTTAGGGGTTGGCGATATCACCACCGCCGAACTAGTACGCAGTACTGCAGGGTAGCTAACTAAAACGTTCATCTTTGGCGGAGCACAAAATATCATCTAAAGCAAAAAATTAATTTTTATTTTGTGTCGCCTTTAGCCCTAAGATTCCTAGAGCACTTTTTTTGGGTAATTTTCTTAGCTGGAACAAGAAGATAATTCGTCTAGTACTAACTACAGCTACACATGGGCAGCTCCAACATTAAAAGTAAAAAAAGGTTCTTTACCCAATTGACTTATAATATCATTATCTTTGATCTGAAAACCTTTTTTTGTTTCTACTTTTATTATTCAGAAGAAATCAGGAAATTTTTTGACATATAATAACTTGGAAAATCAATGCTCAATATTTCATATAGTAACACAAAAAATGATATACAGATAGTCCAAATCAATTCGCAGAGTTTTCCAATTTTGTACCCCAGCCTCAAAAACCACTTCTGTTTTATGTGACGTAACGTGATGTCATGTTTTGGCTTACATATGTGTCTTATATATGTATATTATATATGTGTCTTTAAAACTGTTTATTCGGTTTTTTTCATTTTTTTGGTGAATATAGGAATTAACCCAATTACTGTTGAACTAAAACTATTTTTGTTTTTAATTGGACATTTTCATTATTATTTTTTTAAATTTTGTCGTACGAATGTGAAGTAACGCCAGAAGGGAACTGCCCATATGTCTTTACACACCCCCAAACCATTGTTTCCTTATCCTTGCTTTTCAGTTGGGATCAGATTTTTTTTTCTTTGGAAGATTGACAATACCCTAGTATGTACATATTTACATCCAGCTGCGTTCCCAAACAAAGTTTTTAATTTAACTAGACTAAAATTATCATAAAAATATGTTCCTAACCACTTAAGATAGTTCTATCCAAATTTTTATTTTTTTAATTTTCTCCGAAAAATCCTAACAATCGAATTAATTTCTTTACATCAGAAACTAGCACAGTATTTCTGTACTGAATAATACAGTAAGAATTTCCTAACTCTTTTTACGTCATATTTCGAGTTTTTTCGCTAAAAATCACCATTTCAAAATAAGACAGACAAATAAAAAAAAAAGTTGGTGTTAAATAATACTTGCATGGTTTTTAACAGTCTTATGGGGAGTGGCAAATACTATATGTAGTGCCGAAAAGCTAGAACTAATTAGAGGGCTTACTTCTGAAGCAAAGTAATATCTTGAGGTGAACAAAATATTTGGTTGTTTAGTTATTGTTATCAGCAAACACATTAAATAATAACCATAAGGTCAGACCCGCGATCGGCGAAATTATTCGTAAATAGTTTGACTACTAAGACTAGTTTGAAGACTGCTGCAACATTACAAAATTTTGAAACTTTTGTTGAAACCAATAAAAAATATTTACCGTTGGAAAAGTGAAGGAATATTTACATATTTCGTCGGAGGAGTTCAAACATATATTTTTTTTTTTGGTCATAGAAATCGTTAGTGTCTAAGACGACCAATTTTTTCCAAAATATATTTGCAAAACTGCATAATAATGGTTTGGGCGTGTTTTTCCTGCTACGGAATTTGGCCAGTGTACATACCTCAGGGAAAGAAGTATACATATGTGCACTGATATTAATCAGAGAAAAACTATTAAAAACGAGAGGGAACGTTGTGAGCCGCGGCAAAGGCCGCGGCACTACTTTATACCCGGTATAAAGTATATGTATATGTACATATATGTATGTGTATGAGCTTACGATTTATGTAATTTATTATATGTTCGAAAAAGGGACGAATTAAATTTTGGCCAAAAAAGAACATTTAAAAAAATTATGTCGATCCCAATGGGAGATCTTCATATATTAGATATTATCTGTTTCCATTTTTGTTTGCATATGATTTTATACATCTGCTTCTACATTTCTACATGTACATGTATAACTACATAATTGAGACGTGGAAGTGTGTGGGAGAGAGAGAGCGAATGCGTAAGCGCTTGGCAGGCGTTGCGTAGCGACTGAAATTTAATTTGTGTCTTTTGGCTATAATAGTAGTCTGACCTGATCCAGATTCGGAAATTTGGTAGATACGGCTATTTTCAATAATTCTGCGTTTTTAGTTTTCGCGTATCTTAAAAATTGTGGATCCCACAGATTTTCGTTCTTTGTGGGGGCGGAAGGGGGCGTGGCAAAATTTTAAAATAAACTTGTATTGAAGTGATATCACAGAAGCTTGGATAGAAAATTTGGTTGCTCTAGCTCTTATAGTCTCTGAGATCTAGGCGCTCATCTGGACGAATAGGCAAAGCAGACTGGGTCGCGTGTGAGAGAGAGCGAGAGGGAACGATGACTTTCGAAATGGTTTTCTTCATAGTGGCTATATTAATAGTCCGATCTGATCCAGATTCAACACTCTGATGGAAATGGTCCTCCCTTATGATTCTGCGTTCTTAGTTTTCTCGTATCTTCAAAATTGTGCATGCCACAGACTTTCGTCCTTTGTGGGGGCGGAAGGGGGCGGGGCAAAATTTTGAAATACACTTTGAGTAGTGTGATAACATAGGAGACTGAATAAAAAACTTGGCGCAAATGAAGACGGACGGACAGACGGACGGACAGACAGACATGACTATATCGACTCGGCTATTGATGCTGATCAAGAATATATATACTTTATGGGGTCGAAAACGCTTCCTTCTGGGCGTTACACACATCCGTTATCACCACAAATCTAATATACCCCTATACTCTTCGAGTACCGGGTATAATAACAATTTAATTTCTGTAACCTTTTTGGATAACTTAAAGTTTAATAAACAACTTTAACTTTGTATGAAATAAGTATATGTGCATACTGAATGAAAATACAAATTCACTATTGGAAACAATTCAATTCACTATTGGAAAAATTTCTAAAATATTTTTTTGCTTACTTCTTAATAGTTGATATGCTTTACTTTTTCAATAAAAATATATAATATAAGAAATTGTCTTGCCAGATTCGGCCAGCCCTTTAATCATACCGCGATCTTCATCTGACAAATGTGTCCCACAGGGCATTCTACCGTAAAATCAAAATTATTTTCCATCATTTCATTCTCGAAACATTTAAAAACAATTTGACTTACGTTCCGCTGATTAAAGAATATTTTTAGATCACACTTTTTAGCTTACCCACACTCAATAGCACAATTATATCAATTTGCACATATACTTAATGCCTATGAAAACCACAAGTTGCTACACATATTATTAAAAACGGTACACAGAATGAAGCCCAAAGAGGACCACTGGAGTAAGAGATCTTCATAATAGATAAGAACACAAACTTGCATACCTACAAAAAATGTACCGGTAACTTTCGAGAAAATATAAGCAAATTAAAAAGTGCACATATACTTCTTTCCCTGAGGTATGTGTTAAAAACATAATGTATCGTCATTTGCATGTTTGAATATTGACCGACATGTTGCTACCTTATGTCTCATAGAACATGCATCTGATTTGGGGGTCCAGGAGGACCGAAAGACACTCACTGTCAATAAAGTAAAGTCAGTGGAATTGGTAAATCGGTCAACCGATCTTAATCCAATTTAGAATGTATTGTGTGATGTAAATGGAGCTGTCTTGGTTCACTGTGGGAAAAAAAGTTCAATTTTGTTGATGAAAAATGTGAATTATAAAGGTGTACGAAAAATGGCTATGTACAAAAGTATAAGTGGCTCAAAGCTGAAACTATGCAGTGTCAAATAAAAAGTTTAAGGTGGTACAGATTTTAAACTAGAGGAAAAACAAAAAATGTTTAAACGCCAATTTGTTGTATGTTTTATAACATTTAAAAAAATAACTTTTTTTGCTGATTAAATATTGCTCAGTTTTAAAAATAAAATAAAAACTTAAAATATATCTTAAATACTGGTCAAAGCCAGAATGATCCATCCACAAAAAAATTAAATATTAGTCGAATAAAAGGTTAAACAGGTATTTTAATACTTAGTATGTAATCCCCTAACCTTTATTACGGCTTTTAACCTACTATTCATGGAAGAGACCAGCTTCCGAGTGCTTTCCGAGCTTATTTTGTTCCATTCCTCCAGAAGGGCTTTTTTAAGGTCGTTTTTGCTAGAAATCCTGTGATTCTGGGTGTTTCTCTCCAGCGCACTATAGGTCAAAACGACTATTTTCTGATATAAATTCATTTTTCAAAAGTATTCAAAATATCTATCTTTTGTTATGTACCCATTAGGAATACATCAAACCGTAATGTTGCATACCAGAAATGTTAACATTGTGTTCTGATGCTAAGTTAACAGCTGTTAAAACAGCAGATTCAATTCAACAGCACGTAATCATAAATTGTGCACAAATTTTTGTCAAAATTCAAGTGGCTCCATTTTTTTTTAATTCAAATTTTTTAATACAAATTATGATGAATATTGAACAGGGGGGTTTTAACTTTATGTTGGTAGATCTGTGTTGTTGGTATTGTTCGTGTTGGCTGTAATATGTGTTAATAAAGAGACGTCCCAAAAAAAAATTTTTTGGCACGAAACGTTATCTTTGGGAAGGCTTTTAAAAAAATGTTAGCACATGTTAGCCAAGTGACTATATACATATTGTAGAGTAATCTTTTGTTAATTCAGAACAGTTAAGATAATTTGCTCATTTTGTGCACTTTTCCCATAATTTAACATTTTATAGAACATAACCTATATCTAAGCAATGCCTGTCTGCATGAAAAATGGCGAAAACTAAAGGAAGAACTGATGGAGTGGATGCTCGTCTCCGTTATTTTAGATCGTATATCGATTTAAATGTGTCCGTCGTATTTTGATCATATATTGATTAGTATTTACATGAAAAAAGCCGTATTTTGTCTGAATTTATCCGAGAGATGGAAAAAATGTAGATACCATCTAAATAATTTTCAAAAAAAGCATGCTGCTTGGCTAAAAGGAAGCTCTTGCTTAAATTTTCGGTTAAAAAAGTGTCGACGCACCAACCCACCTGGACATCCCGACAGAGACAGCATGTGAGACGGCATGTGCCCTTTCAAAATTTGCTAGTGGAAATGTTCGTTTGCTGATTCAAGCAGCAAGCACGGCTGTTCGCAAAAGTGGTCAGGCTGACCTTGCAGCTGTTCTAAAGCTTCTTGTTTTTAGCCCAGGCAAGGCAAAGCATTTCAGGCAATCTGTGAAGAAGCCAAATGAGAAGCCTGCACAAACTCCACCAGACGATTCATTGGCTTTAATATTAGAGCAATGGCTTACAAAAGACCAATACGTAGCCATTAGAGAAGATACAAACAAAGAAAAGAAATTGTGATATTTATCCTCACTATAACGAAGTGGCTGAAAGAAATAAGGAATGCAGACCCCCCGATGATGTCTACAAAATCTTCTGAACCATACCGTTGTAGACTTTTTGCTTAGCAAGAAGATATTATACTGCACGTGATGGCTGATCAGAATACTGATTTTCTGTTAGTTGATCTTTCGATGGATGTACTGATCTGGCAAATTACCTATACGCCTATACCTATACGAGTGGTTCCGATTCATGTCTTTTCGCCACAACATATCCTCCACTGCGCATGATGTGTTCCTAATGTTGCATTAATACATATATGAAATATAAAATATACCTTGAATGGATATTAAAACATTATTTTAATATTTATTTGAAAAACAAAATTTTTGAAAAACAAAATTTTTTTTATATATTTTTTTAGGGGCGTTGATGGGCAGTGCCACGCCCATTTTTTTCAAAACCCATTTCCAAATAAGATCTTTAATGGTATCCAAAAAACTTTTCAGGAAAAACTTGAAAAACCTTCGAGTTATTAATTTATATCAGAAAATTGTCGTTTTGACCTATAGTGCAGCGCAGCCCACAAATTTTGAATAACATTTAAGTCTGGAAACTGGGCTGGGGGAATCATCACGTGGGGGCAGTTCCAGATAAGCCAGGACTGCACTATTCCGGACGAATGTTTCGGGTCATTATCCTGGTATATCTGGAACTGCCCCCACGTGATGATTCCCCCAGCCCAGTTTCCAGACTTAAATGTTATTCAAAATTTGTGGGCTGCGCTGGAGAGAAACACCCAGAATCACAGGATTTCTAGCAAAAACGACCTTAAAAAAGCCCTTCTGGAGGAATGGAACAAAATAAGCTCGGAAAGCACTCGGAAGCTGGTCTCTTCCATGAATAGTAGGTTAAGAGCCGTAATAAAGGTTAGGGGATTACATACTAAGTATTAAAATACCTGTTTAACCTTTTATTCGACTAATATTTAATTTTTTTGTGGATGGATCATTCTGGCTTTGACCAGTATTTAAGATATATTTTAAGTTTTTATTTTATTTTTAAAACTGAGCAATATTTAATCAGCAAAAAAAGTTATTTTTTTAAATGTTATAAAACATACAACAAATTGGCGTTTAAACATTTTTTGTTTTTCCTCTAGTTTAAAATCTGTACCACCTTAAACTTTTTATTTGACACTGCATAGTTTCAGCTTTGAGCCACTGTATGTATGTACATATGTATATATATGTATGTACATACATATGTATATATATGTATGTACATATGTATATATATGTATGTACATATGTATATATATGTACATATGTACATATGTACCTATGGACCGTTCTGTGGTGTCCCACCTTTTATACTTTTATATAAAAGTGATCAGTAGAGGTCTGTACAGACTAACTATAAAGATACCGAATAGTTTGTAAGAGAGATTTTTTTCTACCCGGTACTCGAAGAGTATAGGGGTATATTAGATTTGTGGTGATAGTGGATGTGTGTAACGCCCGGAAGGAAGCGATTCCGACCCCATAAAGTATATATATTCTTTTGATCAGCATCAATAGCCAAGTCGATATAGCCATGTCTGTCTGTCCGTCCGTCTGTCCGTCCGTCTTCACTAGCGCCTATATCTCAGAGACTAGAGCAACCAAATTTTGTATCCAGTCTCCTGTGTTATCACACTACTCCACACTACTTACTTCCGCCCCGCCCCCTTCCGACTGCACAAAGGACGAAAGTCTGTGGCATACACAATTTTGAAGATACGATAAAACTAAAAAAGCAGAATCATAGAGAATGACCATTTCTATCAGAGTGTTGAATCTGGATCAGATCGGATTATTAATATAGCCACAATGAAGAAAACCATTTCGAAAGTCATCGTTCCCTCTCGCTCTGGTTCGACTTAATTTTTTTTTTAAATTTTTTTTTGGCAAAAATGTAATATATCCTCTTTGCCAACATATTCTGACTGAGTACCGGGTATAAAGTAGTTCTCCCTCTTTTTTTTTTTTCAAATTCATCGATTGCGACTGCTTCCTGGTAAAGCTGGGTATCCAGCACCGCGGAAACTAAAAATTACTGCCAAACTTCATATAAAAAAAACGGGGCCAGTAATTTTTCGTTTGCGTTTTCCTGGAGTCAGTATCCAGCAACGTAAACGGGATCCACGAATTTTTATCGATAATATCGATATTCACACGAATGTGGACTGTGAGAACAGCTGATAGGGGTGCCAGTAAAATATATGTGCCTATTTTTACTGGAGTACAAGTGAGAGGTGGGGGCAAAATCTGTGCGCAAAACCAAAAAGAGATATGCAAATTTTTAAAGTGAGGAGAAGATTGCTTTAATAAAAGCAGTTGAGGCAAGACCATGTCTTTGGCGGATCACGGAAAACAAGCATTTTGATCATTTTGATATTTTGGCGCCTCCGACTGTGCTGTACTTCTTCTTACAACAATATGTGCCACTACCAACACAATCACTTCATCGTCAGAATTACTTTTCTTCCTTTTTTTAATTTTGATTAATTTTCAAAATTGGCGCTGTTTACAAAACACAGCTGATTCATGAGAGTGGCAAATCACTTTTTAGGCTCTTGGTCACACTATTTTAATTGAGTTCCACACATCCGAAATAATGAGCAGTTTCCTTTCAGTAAAATTTCGCGGTGCTGGATACAGGCCTTTAAGCAGGTTTGTGTATGTACCGATAACGGATACACATTTTCCCACCACCGGTGCAATGTAGTAACGAAAACAAACTAACGAAAAACAAATTTTATTGAAAGGCTAAGCTAAGCAAACAAACAAACCCACAGAGCCTGGGCCCATTCGCGAATGAAGTTCGGATATTTTCACTGTCATGCGTAATCGTTGTCATACTTCTAAACTTCGCAAAAACAGACAAGAACAGCTGACTAAACTGTTAGGGCGTTAATTATGTACGTGTGAATGTTTGCAGTTGTGAGCTTGGCTTGCTGCAATCCAATCCAGTCAGGCTTGCTTTCGCAAGCAACGCTGACACACCATCGCAATCGCATTTGCAAAAACTTATCACGATACATGAGCAGACTTACCGTTACACGCCAACAGTGGTGGAACCAAAACAGACCAACAGCACAGTGGGACATTAGGCCATTGCAAGCTTGCTAAATTAATAACTTCTGAACGAATAAACATATCGACCCTTTTTTGCAAAATGTTCGTAAAGGCCTGTATCCAGCACCGCGAAATTTTACTGAAAAGAATCTGCTCTTTATTTCGGATGTGTGGAACTCAACTAATGTAGTGTGACCATGAACCTAAAAAGTGATTTGCCACTCTCATGAATCAGCTGTGTTTTATAAGCAGCGCCAATTTTGAAAATTAAACTAAAATTACAAAAAAGGAAGAAAAGTAATTCTGACGATGAAGTGATTGTGTTGGTAGTGGCACATATTGTTGTAAGAAGAAGTACAGCACAGTCGGAGGCGCCAAAATATCAAAATGATCAAAATGCTTGTTTTCCGTGATCCGCCAAAGACATGGTCTTGCCACAACTGCTTTTATTAAAGCAATATTCTCCTCACTTTAAAAATTTGCATATCTCTTTTTGGTTTTGCGCACAGATTTTGCCCCCACCTCTCACTTGTACTCCAGTAAAAATAGGCACATATATTTTACTGGCACCCCTATCAGCTGTTCTCACAGTCCACATTCGTGTGAATATCGATATTATCGATAAAAATTCGTGGATCCCGTTTACGTTGCTGGATACTGACTCCAGGAAAACACAAACGAAAAATTACTGGCCCCGTTTTTTTTATATGAAGTTTGGCAGTAATTTTTAGTTTCCGCGGTGCTGGATACCCAGCTTTAAGGCCTGTATCCAGCACCGCGAAATTTTACTGAAACGAATCTGCTCTTTATTTCGGATGTGTGGAACTCAACTAATGTAGTGTGACCATGAACCTCAAAAGTGATTTGCCACTCTCATGAATCAGCTGTGTTTTATAAACAGCGCCAATTTTGAAAATTAAACTAAAATTACAAAAAAGGAAGAAAAGTAATTCTGACGATGAAGTGATTGTGTTGGTAGTGGCACATATTGTTGTAAGAAGAAGTACAGCACAGTCGGAGGTGCCAAAATATCAAAATGATCAAAATGCTTGTTTTCCGTGATCCGCCAAAGACATGGTCTTGCCTCAACTGCTTTTATTAAAGCAATCTTCTCCTCACTTTAAAAATTTGCATATCTCTTTTTGGTTTTGCGCACAGATTTTGCCCCCACCTCTCACTTGTACTCCAGTAAAAATAGGCACATATATTTTACTGGCACCCCTATCAGCTGTTCTCACAGTCCACATTCGTGTGAATATCGATACTATCGATAAAAATTCGTGGATCCCGTTTACGTTGCTGGATACTGACTCCAGGAAAACACAAACGAAAAATTACTGGCCCCGTTTTTTTTATATGAAGTTTGGCAGTAATTTTTAGTTTCCGCGGTGCTGGATACCCAGCTTTAGCGACAAATAGTGAACTGTTCAGGAGACGGTTTTATTTTTTATTTTAAAAAAATTGGCCAAAATTAAATTGGTAGAGTGGTTTGAGCCACTTTTTTTTATTAGTACAAAGAAAATTACAAACAAAAAAGTTATTTTGTTGGGAAAACATTCACCTTTATAGGCCTGTATCCAGCACCGCGAAATTTTACTGAAACGAATCTGCTCTTTATTTCGGATGTGTGGAACTCAACTGATGTAGTGTGACCAAGAACCTAAAAAGTGATTTGCCACTCTCATGAATCAGCTGTGTTTTGTAAACAGCGCCAATTTTGAAAATTAAACTAAAATTAAAAAAAGGAAGAAAAGTAATTCTGACGATGAAGTGATTGTGTTGGTAGCGGCACATATTGTTGTAAGAAGAAGTACAGCACAGTCGGAGGCGCCAAAATGTCAAAATTATCAAAATGCTTATTTTCCGTGATCCGCCAAAGACATGGTCTTGCACCAACTGCTTTTTTAAAGCAATCTTCTCCTCACTTTAAAAATTTGCATATCTCTTTTTGGTTTTGCGCACAGATTTTGCCCCCACCTCTCACTTGTACTCCAGTAAAAATAGGCACATATATTTTACTGGCACCCCTATCAGCTGTTCTCACAGTCCACATTCGAGTGAATATCGATATTATCGATAAAAATTCGTGGATCCCGTTTACGTTGCTGGATACTGACTCCAGGAAAACATAAACGAAAAATTACTGGCCCCGTTTTTTTTATATGAAGTTTGGCAGTAATTTTTAGTTTCCGCGGTGCTGGATACCCAGCTTATGCACATACGATATTTTCGCAGGCACAGCTTGGACACAAAAAATTTATTTTTTGTCTTAAAGCTGGGTATCCAGCACCGCGGATACTAAAAATTACTGTCAAACTTCATATAAAAACGAACTGGTCCAGGAATTTTTCGTTTGTGTTTTCCTGGCCTCAGTATCCAGCAAGCTAAATAAAATCCACAGGTTCTTATCGATAGTTGTCCTATCGACAAGATTGTGGACAGAGAGAACAGCTGACATTCAGGCCAGGAACATATACATAGGTGCCTATTATTACTGAAGTAAAAGTGAAAGATGGAGGAAAAAACTGTGCGCAAAACCAAAAAGAGATATGCTAATTTTCAACGTGAGGAGAAGATTGCTTTAATAAAAGCAATAATAATTAAAGATCACGAAAATAAGCATTTTGATCATTTTGACATTTTGGCGCCTCCGTCTGCGCTATACTCCTTCTTATTTTCCAATTTTGGCAACAATTTATGCCGCCACCAACACAATCATTTCATTGTCAGAGTTATATTTTTTTCTTTTTTTAATTTAGTTGAATTTTCAAAATTGGCACTTTTTGCAAAACAGCGCAAAACAGCTAGTTTCGTAATTCCAATAAAAACAAACTGAACAAATATTTTAATTGCTTTGTTATTCATTGTTAGTTTTCCTTCAAATTGGTGATTATAAGAACAAAACAACAACTTAAACAATAACAACAATTATTACAGCAACAAAAACAAAAACAAATACAAAAAATCAACAACAACAACACAGCAAGTGACCCGCGCAAGCCATTTTTGGCTTAACAAAAGTTAAACTTTAAGAACTAAAAAAAAACAAAAAACTAGAAGCGACCGCCGCGAAATTTGTTTACCTAAATTCACGATAAATAGGGTTCTATCCAGAAAAAAAAGTCGTGAATTTTGGAGAGGTTGTCCACCGACTTAAACATTACCAAAAACACATAACTTTTTTATAGTTTGTTTTTTTTTTTTAAGATATTTTTAAAAATTTTGGTATTTTTCTTCAGAGGTAGTGCTTTTATTTTTCACGTAACTTAAGTTTCTTATAATTGGTTGTATTGAACTTTTCAGTTCTAAAAAGCTGACAAATGGAAAATTGGAATCTTCCAAATTTTTCAAATTCTTTTGTGTTTTTTTTTTTTTGCAAAATATGCATTTAGTATTAGTAGTTCGTTAAGAATTTCCATCAATCATAGTAAAGAAAAATTAACAACTTAAGTATCTTAGATCTTGTTGTATTGAACTTTGAAATCTGAAATGCAGCTTATTGCTTCAGCTTACCGCCTGGAAATTATTAAGATTTCAGGTTCCAATTTGATAACCCTAGTCAACACGACATTTCCACTATGGTCCAAAATATTTTTTTCTGTTAGGTTGGGAATTGAAAAATGTTTAAGGAATTATGGTTTTTTTATAGTTTCGTTTTTGTTTTAACATTTTTTAAAATCTGGCTTGAAAGGCTAGGTTCACAAAACCGTCATCAATTTTGAAGCGATCAATTGATGTTTTGCTTTTTACAGATATAAAACCGTTTAGGTTTTTGTCTAAAATCGAAAGAAACCGCGAATATCACAGAAAAATTTGAGATACCTAATTTTAAAAGGTTTTAATATTTCTTAACAAAAAGATCACTGTTAAGATCTTCCACTGATGGAACCTTTTTTGTAAAGTGGATCTATTTTTTCAGTCAAAATTTGTTACGATTCTTTCTTTTTATATCAAAAGTAACGTCGTCATCAAAAAGTGCGAGGATTGATATTTCCTCATTTAGATGTCTTAAATGATGACAACCTTTCTTAAAAGCTGCTTTTGATATAGCTTCATCAATATTTTCGTATTCTTTCAATTATTTTAAATGCTTATGCATAAGAACGGTGGCATTAGTTTCATAACCCACTGTTTACCAACACATACAGCCAGCCAGCCAGCAATAAATACAACATACAGCGGCTCAAAGCCAAAACGATCCAGTGGCAAATAAAAAGTTTAAAGTGCTACAAATTTAAAATAGACGAAAAACCAAAAATGTTTAAACGCCAGTTTGTTGTATGTTTTATCACAGTTAAAAAAGGAACTTTATTTGCTGATTAAATATTGCTCAGTTTTAAAAATAAAATAAAAACTTAAAATATATCTCAGATACAGGTCAAAGCCAGAATGATCCATCCACAAAAAAATTAAATATTAGTCGAATAAAAGGTTAAACAGGTATTTTAATACTTAGTATGTAATCCCCTAACCTTTATTACGGCTTTTAAACTACTATTCATGGAAGAGTTCAGCTTCCGAGTGCTTTCCGGGCTTATTTTGCTCCATTCCTCCAGCAGAGCATTTTTCCGGAAACCGGAAATCAGCAAATAAAGTTCCTTTTTTAACTGTGATAAAACATACAACAAACTTAAGTTATGTGAAAAATAGAAGCACTACCTATGACAAAAAACACCAAATTTTTTAAAAATTCTTTAAAAAAAAACTACTCCATGAAAAAAAAAAAACATTCTTTAAAAATTTTTAAACATCCAAATCTATCAGAAAAAGTCATTTTTGGCGACAGCGGAAAAGTCGTGTCGACTAGTGTAATCAAGGGCAAATCAACAAAAAACAATTAAATTTCATTTGACGTGAGTAACAAAAAGCGTGCCGGAAATTAATTTTTAAAAATAAGGGACCTTCTAGGCTGCACCTTAGCCGTTTATCCATCGATTTTTAAAAGAGATACCTTAAACGACGCCTAATTAATGTGTCTATCTAAAACCAAAAATCAAGGCATTCAAATATTTTTTTTTCGACTTTTCCTGAGCTTTCAAAGTCAAAATTTCGGGGAAAAATACCGAAAAAAATTATGAAATTTCAATTTGGAAGCTTAATATCTTCCAGACGTTAAGTTGCAGCTACAAAGTGTCTCAGTTGGATTTATAGCTGCATTTGTCAGCTTTTTTTAACTGCAAAGTTCAATACAACCAGTTGTAGGAAACTTAAGTTATGTGAAAAATAGAAGCACTACCTATGACAAAAAACACCAAATTTTTTAAAAATTCTTTAAAAAAAAACTACTCTATGAAAAAAAAAAACATTCTTTAAAAATTTTTAAACATCCAAATCTATCAGAAAAAGTCATTTTTGGCGACAGCGGAAAAGTCGTGTCGACTAGTGTAATCAAGGGCAAATCAACAAAAAACAATGAAATTTCATTTGACGTGAGTAACAAAAAGCGTGCCGTAAATTAATTTTTAAAAATAAGAGACCTTATAGGCTGCATCTTAGCCGTTTATCTCTAGATTTTTAAAAAAAATTCTAATAAATCCCTAGAATGAAAAATGAATTTCTAAAATAAATTAAAGGGAGACCTTAAAAAAAAAACACTACATTAATTTTGTTCACAGCGAAAGCAAATGCTAATTTTTTTTGCCTAGTGTAGTCATTCTAGAACTACATAGCTATAATAAATAAATCAAAATTGGATATAGAATGGTATAAAATAATATTATATTTATTTCATATATGAATAATAAAAAATTAATTAACCTGCAAATAGAATCATTAAAATAGAAAGATAAAAAAAGAAAAATGTCATATATCTATTTTATTTGATTCAAAAATACTTACATAATCTCTTTTATTGAGTTTCATTTGTTAATTCAATTTCTTAAGCAGAACAACCGTTTTTATTAGAAAATATTGCTACCTATCCCTTTAATTGATCTAAAACGATCTCTTAAGCTTTATTAGTCTTGCCAGGAATAATTATATTCTACAACAGTAGTGCTTCTTTTTATTTCGATTTTTACATATGTATGTTTATTCCAATGTTCATTCTATTTTCAAATTCGCAAACCTTTTGTTTTCCAATTCCTTTCCAATTTCCAAACAGGCTGAAAACGTAGAATTATTCTCTGCCAAAAAAAGTATATTAGCTACGCAAATGACTTTATCACATCATATTATTTAAAATGTATAATATGTTGTTACGTACTTGTTTATTACCCTTATGTGATAAAATTCGAGTTTAGTTTTTACGAAGCCAGCTTCGTATTTCGGATCTGTTTAGACTGGTCGGTGTTCGCTTCCCTCGTAACTAGTTGCAGATTTATTACATTTTAGTCAACGAAGACTTGGTTCGCTTTTCGCGTAACTAGTTTGCGCTGTAAACGACGCTGAACTAGTTCGAAAGGGATCAATTGACATTTTCGGTTCTACAGGGTATCTACATATGTAGTTATATATTTGTGTATTTAAATTTCAAATTGCTACACGGAAATATCAGAAGTTGCCAACAAAAAATAAATTATTCACTAACTTCATTAAAAAATCGCCAAAATACATACATACATATGTACATAAAGTGCCGTGGGGTGAAGCGTTTCACCTGTGAAATTTTGACAGCGCGCTTACATATAACCAAGTGTCATACTGTCACTTCTTGCTTTCATTGCCGCACAATTTTTTATAATACAGCGAAGCATTCAAACGTACATTGTGTTTGGAGAAGTGGAGAAATAGGTTTTCCAAAAGTGTTTTTGATACAGTGAATTGATCGTGTTTTATGCCAACTGCTTAACAAATTTTGGGTGAATGTATCTCTCGTTTTGGTTTAATGTTGTTCTTGAAATATGTATATGAAGTGTTTCTGAAATAACTATCGATTGGTCGTGTCATGCCAGCCGTGTTTTGAAAATGGCCGCAGGGGGGTGAAGCGTTACACTGTCATTGCAACAAATTCCACCGGCAATATCACTTAAAATGCGTTGTGGTGGGCAATTGTGGTTATTACACATGTAGAAACTGTCGATGAACAGTGATGATGACTTTTATTGAGGGACTTTATTTAACAAAAAAATAACTTACTTTACTTATAGCACTTTTAGTCGACTTTTGAAATAAAACATTAAATCAGCAATATATTCATTTGTGTCTTTGTTCTGAGACGAATTCTGTGTGCAACGTAAAAGTCTTTTTCATCAATAATACATTTTTTTTTTTTAACCTAAAAAAAAATGTTGTTAATATGTTTATTATATTATATTATTATATTATATTTAATATATTATTATATTATGTATAGCAAGGCTTAAAAGAAGATAAATTTGATAGAAAAATAAAAAGTTCGTACAAAAAATTATGATTTAAAAAGACAACTAGCAGCTGCAGCCGCAACCAGAGAGAGCGGCATTGCTCCATTTTATTTTCAAGTTAAATTGGAAATTTTTAAGAATCTAATTTTAAGAAAATATAATTAAAGTTGTTTATTTTAAAATTAGAAAATTAAAGACGTTAATGTCTACCATGTTTTTTTTTATTGTTTAGTTTTTTTTTAAAGAATTTTTTAAAAATTCGGTATTTTTCTTCAGAGGTAGTGCTTCTATTTTTCACATAACTTAAGTTTCCTATAACTGGTTGTATTGAACTGTGCAGTTCTAAAAAGCTGACAAATGCAGCTATATGCCGATCCAGACACTTTGTAGCTGCAGCTTAACGTCTGGAACAGTCCGCTGATCTATACAATAAAAATGTCTACCGGCTGTCTTTTAAGATTTTGAATACGCGCCATCGGTTTAAAGTGCGGTAACATGAGTGTCCACATTTCACTGGACGCTGCTGTACACGCATCACACATACATATGTATTTTGTATTTGATTTGGCTCTTACTTTTCTTTCCATCTTCTGCTTTAGATTCTTCTGTTTGCGTTCGCTGTTCCGTAGTCTTTATTGCATTTGCAAATTAAACGTAATTTTTTTTTTCATTGAGCACGCATTATGCGTTTTAATTTTTGCCATTGTTCCACTTTGCATATCATATTTGTCCTTTATCGTCGCTGTTGATGTCTCAGTCACCTGCTGCTCCGTTGCTGATGCTGCCACTGTCAGCGCCGCTGTCGGTCCGATACTCCACCATCGGAGAAGGCGTCGCATCTCCGCTCATTCGTTTGTTACGTTTCGAGCAGCGCGCTTTAGTTTCTGAATTTTCGTTGGCAAAAACAAAAAGTGTACGGAAGAGCGAGATTCTAAAAGTACTCTGAAAAGGTGCGAAAATAAGTTTTAATCACTTGCGCAAGTAATAATAAATAAATAAACAGAAGTAAACAGCAGAATAAGATGTGTGTGTGCGACGAATAACTTTTGAAGCTTCTCCTATCCCCTTCTCCGTCCGCCGTTGCGAGCGCAGCCGCCTTTCTTTTATTTATTTTTGTTTTTGTTTAATGGTTCAGTGAACTGTGCATTCTTGTGCTTCTTCGTTTCTGTTTTGGCTTCTGCTTCGACATTATTAAAATAATTACAGCAAGGTGTCGAGAGGAGACGAGTCGTTGACAGATGATATCTTAATTATAACGCTAATTAATTGTTGCCGGCATGCCTTCTAGCAGGCGGCCGAGGGCGTTTTAGATCTCTTTGTTGTCTGGTGCAATTCCCTTTTCTCTCTCTCTCTTTCTCTCTGTATGTATATATCTGTGTAGCTCTTTGTTCTGCCCGGGCCAGGCAGGTTTGGTTTCTTTGTTCAAGTCGTTAGCGCAGACGCAGGCGCTGAAGCCGGCGTCAGCGTCCAAGTCAGCAGCAGCAAATTTGCATACTCTGAATGTGGAAATTGAGCTACTTCTGGATATGCTGCAGAGAAAGTACGGGACCTAATTTTAAAGCACAATTCCTTTATGGCTTTATGGCGGACTCGTAAACTTTTCGCGTTTTCATCTATTCTAGAGAGTTTGGTTAATGACACTATGCAAGAACCGACTTTTTCTGATAGAGGCTCAACTTTTTTGAACTAATTCTGATTTTAATGTTTTTTATTTTGTTTTTTATATTTTGTTAAAAATGTATTGTTTTAAAATTCTTTTTCCAGAGGTAAACATGCGTTAATCCATATACATGTGCGTACATATACATATATGTAGTATGTTAATATGTACATACATATGTATGTATTTTAAGTATGTACATATATGTATATTACATATATTTAATTTTAGTATGCTAAAGAATGCAAAATCAAAATGTTTTTCTCAATATACAGTTGAATTACCATAAGTCAAACCACTCTTACAAAAAAAAAAAAGTTCGACTTATGGAGACTTCGATATACAGTGGCTCAAAGCTGAAACTATGCAGTGTCAAATAAAAAGTTTAAGGTGGTACAGATTTTAAACTAGAGGAAAAGCAAAAAATGTTTAAACGCCAATTTGTTGTATGTTTTATCACATTTAAAAAAATAACTTTATTTGCTGATTAAATATTGCTCAGTTTTAAAAATAAAATAAAAACTTAAAATATATCTCAGATACAGGTCAAAGCCAGAATGATCCATCCACAAAAAAATTAAATATTAGTCGAATAAAAGGTTAAACAGGTATTTTAATACTTAGTATGTAATCCCCTAACCTTTATTACGGCTTTTAAACTACTATTCATGGAAGAGTCCAGCTTCCGAGTGCTTTCCGGGCTTATTTTGCTCCATTCCTCCAGCAGAGCTTTTTTAAGGTCGTTTTTGCCAGAAATCTTGTGTTTCTGGATGTTTTTCTCCAGCGCAGCCCACAAATTTTGAATAACATTTAAGTTTGGAGACTGGGCTGGGGGAATCATCAAGTGGGGGCAGTTCCAGATAAGCCAGGACTGTCCTATTCCGGACAAATGTTTCGGGTCATTATCCTGGTAGAACCGGAAATCAAGTCGGATTCCTAGTTTCTGGAAGCTTTGGTGCAAGTTATCGGCCCCAAAACTTACCCAACAGGTGAAGGACGAAATGGGGAAGGACTGCAGTGTGGAAACTGTGCGCCTGGTTCTGCGCAAGCATGGCTTCATTGGCCGAGTACCCCGAAAGAAGCCCTTCATAAGCCTGAAGAACAAAGGGACAAGGTTGGCGTTCGCAAAAACCAACTTGGACAAGGATTTGGAGTTCTGGAACACCGTGATTTTTGCAGACGAGTCCAAATTCAACCTTTTTGGGTCCGACGGAAGGAACTTTGTGTGGCGAAAGCCCAATACTGAGCTGGATCCCAAACACGTAAAAGCGACAGTCAAGCACGGCGGAGGAAGTGTCATGGTATGGGCATGCATGTCGGCAGCCGGAGTCGGAAACTTGGTGTTTATCGAGTCTACGATGGATACACACATGTACCTCAATATTCTCAAGGAAAACTTGCACCAAAGCTCCGAGAAATTTGGATTCCGACATGATTTCCGGTTCTACCAGGATAATGACCCGAAACATTCGTCCGGAATAGGACAGTCCTGGCTTATCTGGAACTGCCCCCACTTGATGATTCCCCCAGCCCAGTCTCCAAACTTAAATGTTATTCAAAATTTGTGGGCTGCGCTGGAGAAAAACATCCAGAAACACAGGATTTCTAGCAAAAACGACCTTAAAAAAGCTCTGCTGGAGGAATGGAGCAAAATAAGCCCGGAAAGCACTCGGAAGCTGGTCTCTTCCATGAATAGTAGGTTAAAAGCCGTAATAAAGGTTAGGGGATTACATACTAAGTATTAAAATACCTGTTTAACCTTTTATTCGACTAATATTTAATTTTTTTGTGGATGGATCATTCTGGCTTTGACCTGTATTTGAGATATATTTTAAGTTTTTATTTTATTTTTAAAACTGAGCAATATTTAATCAGCAAATAAAGTTATTTTTTTAAATGTGATAAAACATACAACAAATTGGCGTTTAAACATTTTTTGTTTTTCCTCTAGTTTAAAATCTGTACCACCTTAAACTTTTTATTTGGCACTGCATAGTTTCAGCTTTGAGCCACTGTATGTACATATGTATGTATAGAAAAAATGTTTGTACCCGGTAGTCGAAAAGTGTAGAGATATATTATGAAAGTGAGATGAGATGTGCACTACTCTACTGAGATCTGTTTTCATTCCGGTTGCGTCCATGTCTTCTTGGCACACCACACAGCTGTCGAAAATCACGAATGAGTAAGCGCTTGGAAGCCACTAAAATTTCATTTGTTCCTTCTGGTTATAATAACACTACTCGACAAAATTCAACTTTTTTTTCCGCTGTCGCCCAAAATGACTTTTTCTGATAGATTTGGAGTTTTAAAATTTTTTGAAGAATTATGGTTTTTTTTTCATGGTGTAGTTTTTTTTTAAAGAATTTTTAAAAAATTTGGTTTTTTTTGTCATATGTAGGTAGTGCTTCTATTTTTGACATAACTTAAGTTTCCTACAACTGGTTGTAATGAACTTTGCAACTTTGAAAAATGCAGCTATAAATCCGACTCAGACTTTTTTTTAGATGCAACTTAACGTCTGGGAGATATTAGGCTTTCAAATTAAAATTTCGTAATTTTTTTCCGTATTTTTTCCCGAAATTTTGACTTTGAAAAGTCAGGAAAAGTCGAAAAAAAATATTTTATTGCTAACATTTTTAGATTTAGGTAGACACATTAATTAGGTATCGTTTATAAAAATCGATGAATAAACGGCTAAGTTACAACCGTTTGACCAAACTATCATATGCCGATAAATTCCGTTAGCCGACGTATAACCGTTTTTTTCTACAAAAACTTTCTACCAAACTTTGACATGGGATGACCACATAAACAGATCAGTCGGAAAAGCTATTGGGATCCTTAGAAATTTATACCTAACTAAAGATTTTCTCCCAGTGAAAATAAGACAAACAATTGCCAAAACGTACATCACACCAGTTCTTTTCTATGGTATAGAAGTATTTAGTGACAGTAACTCTGCCAGCCAACGCAAGCTGCAAGTTGCTTTTAATAATATCGCGAGATATATTTATAACAGACGTAGAACTGACCATATTTCGGACGTAATGATAAAAATTTTCGATATGCCACTTAAATCCTGGATAGAGTTTAGGGTCTTAGTACTACTGCACAAAGTTATATATACCAAAGAGCCATCTTACTTATATGAACGACTTAAGTTTAGCACGTCAAGAAGGACGAAAAATATAATTTGCTTTAAATACAGGTACACATGCACAATGAAACAGTTCTTTGTATATGCTGTTCGAGTTTGGAATCATCTTCCCCACGCCATCAAGGCAATCAGTGGGGGAGTGCAGTTTAAAATCGCACTGGGAATCATCTACGCACTACATAATTTGAATTTGTGATAGTAGAGAGATGTTGAACGGAGAGTAAGAGTGAAATTCCTAGGAACTAAATTAAAAAAAAAAAAAAAAAAAAAAAAAAAAAAAATTATATTATATTATTAAAATGATAGTATATAAGTTCGAATGTATGTAATTGTAATTGTAATCACTTCTTAATGTTAGTAATTTAAATATCAAAAGTTAATATTACACTTGTGACTAGCGCCCTAATTTATAAGTATAAAATGCTTGTCGCGCTAGGATGAAATAAATAAATAAATAAAAATAAAAATAGCAAAAATCTGTGTTTGTAACAGTTTTTAACGGTAAAATGGCATTTGGGATGGTGCCAATCGGCATATGAAGTTTTGGTCAAACGGTTGTAACTTAGCCGTTTATTCATCGATTTTTATAAACGATACCTAAAACGATACCTAATTAATGTGCTTAAACGACGCCTAATTAATGTGTCTATCTAAATCTAAAAATGTTGGCAATAAAATATTTTTTTTCGACTATTCCTGAGGTTTCAAAGTCAACATTTCGGGGAAAAATACCGAAAAAATTATGAAATTTGAAAACGGCAAACTTCATTACAACCAGTTGTAGGAAACTTAAGTTATGTGAAAAATAGAAGCACTACCTATGAAAAAAAACCTAATTTTTAAAAAATTCTTTAAAAAAAACTAAACTTGGAAAAAAAAACATTCTTTAAAAAGTTTTAAACATCCAAATCTATCAGAAAAAGTAATTTTGGGCGACAGCGGAAAAGTCGTGTCGACCTGATCCAGATTCGGCAATCTGGTAGACACAGTCCATTCTGGACAATGTTCCATAAATAAAACAAGTAAAAAATCGATGATGGACCGCGATTCAAGAATATCATTGATAACACTAGTCGACACGACTTTTCCGCTGTCGCCAAAAATGACTTTTTCTGATCGATTTGGATGTTTAAAATTTTTTAAAGAATGTTTTTTTTTTTCATGGAGTAGTTTTTTTTTAAAGAATTTTTAAAAAATGTTGTGTTTTTTGTCATAGGTAGTACTTCTATTTTTCACATAACTTAAGTTTCCTACAACTGGTTGTATTGAACTTTGCAGTTCAAAAAAGCTGACAAATGCAGCTATAAATCCGACTCAGACACTTTGTAGCTGCAACTTAACGTCTGGAAGATATTAAGCTTCCAAATTGAAATTTCATAATTTTTTTCGGTATTTTTCCCCGAAATTTTGACTTTGAAAGCTCAGGAAAAGTCGAAAAAAAAATATTTGATTGCCTTGATTTTTGGTTTTAGATAGACACATAATTTAGGCGTCGTTTAAGGTATCGCTTATAAAAATATAAAAATAAACGGCTAAGTTATAACCGTTTGACCAAACTTTCAGCTTTTAACTGCAAAGTTCAATACAACCAGTTGTAGGAAACTTAAGTTATGTGAAAAATAGAAGCACTACCTATGACAAAAAACACCAAATTTTTTAAAAATTCTTTAAAAAAAAACTAATCTATGAAAAAAAAAAAACATTCTTTAAAAATTTTTAAACATCCAAATCTATCAGAAAAAGTCATTTTTGGCGACAGCGGAAAAGTCGTGTCGACTAGTGTGATTTGTATGCTGCTTCTACATTTCTACATGTATAACTACATATTTGAGACGTAAAAGTGTTTGCGACAGAGAGAGAGGGAATGAGTCAGCGCTTGGCAGGCGTTGCGTAGCCACTGAAATTTAATTTGTTTCTTCTGGCCATAATATTGTTCCGACCTGATCCATATTCGACAATCTGGTAGATATGGTAATTTTCCATGATTCTGCGTTTTTGGTTTTCATTTATCTTAAAAATTGTGGATTCTACAGATTTTCGTCCATTGTGGGGGCGGAAAGAGGCGTGGCAAAATTTTGAAATACACTTGTGCTGGTTTGATATCGCAGAAGTTTTGATAGAAAGTTTGGTTGCTCTAGCTCTTATAGTCTCTGATATCTTGGCACTCATTTGGACGAATAGGTGAAGCAGACAGGGTCGCGTGTGAGAGAGAGCGAGAGGGAACGATGACTTTCGAAATGGTTTTCTTCATTGTAGCTATAATAATGATCCGATCTGATCCAGATTCAACACTCTGATAGAAATGACCATTCTCTATGATTTTGCGTTTTTAGTTTTCTCATATCTTAAAAATTGTGTACGCCACAGACTTTCGTCTTTTGTGGGGGCGGAAAGGGGCGGGGCGAAATTTTGCAACACATTTGGAGTAGTGTGATAGCACAGGAGACTGGATACAAAATTTGGTTGCTCTAGCTTAAATAGTCTCTGAGATCTAGGCGCAAATGAAGACGGACAGACGGACGGACGGACGGACAGACAGACATGGCTATATCGACTCGGCTATTGATGCTGATCAAGAATATATATACTTTATGGGGTCGGAAACGCTTCCTTCTGGGCGTTACACACAACCGTTATCCCCACAAATCTAATATACCCCTTACTCTTCGAGTACCGGGTATAATGACAAACATTGAGGTGGCAATATAATAATATGGGGGTGCTTCTCCTGGTGCGGCGTAGGTTCACTTTTCGAAAAACACGAACAAATTGAACGCTGAGGAGTACAAATCTATATTGGCTATATTACCATATGCTTAAGAAAATATTCCTTTTCGTTGGTTATTTCAGCAAAAAAACGGCCCAAAGCACACATCGATGCTTTTGACCAAAAGCATTGATTGAGGACTAAAAAAATTACGTTTTAAAGAGAACTAGTCAATCTTCTGACTTAAATTCAATCGAAAGCTTTTAGGGAGATTAAAAAAAGGCATTCCCTAAGTTTTCATTTTTAAATAAGCAAATATTATGGGAGGGCGTCCAAGAATTGTGGTATGAGAAACCTGCCAGACGCTTATTAAAAGTATGACAAAAAAAGGTAATAAACGTGGCCAGAAATAGAGCTGGACACATTAGATATTAACTAGTAAATACTAATTAAGCAGAATAAATATAAATAAGCAGTTAGTAAATTTTATTCATACGAACACTTGAATTGTACCTATTATTTTGATCAGCCTGACATTGACTAAAAAGTAGAAATGGATATATTTTCTAGTAGAAACATTAGTAGAACATTATCCTACATTATATTAAAGTTTATTTTATTGAAAAAAAGTACTAAAATAATAACTGAGAACAAATTTTAGGTTTAGAATATGGAATACAACAATTTTCTGTTAAGTTAAACTAACCGCATGTAGATGGGTGTACCTATTGTTATGATCAGGTGTGTACATACATACATTTGTTTTTGGTATTTCTGCGTTTCGGGTCGGCCAATTGTACGTGTTGTTACGTGTGGCCCAGAGAGATTGTAAATGGAAATCGATAATGGAAATGCCTCGGCCATATCTAACTTTCCGTTCCCCTGCTTTCGTCCCTCGCATTCTCCTTCTCTGCAAAACAATCGCCGCCTGCAAAAAGATGCACCACCAGCACAAAGCTACACATGTATTACTAATTTTACTTTGTTCTTGTTTTCAGCTTTGGCTGTCGGGAAATTCGATATACATAACTTAGAATCAGAGCGGCCAGACAAAGGCGTCGTCGACGTTGTCACCTCGGTATCAGTAGAGAGACAGGACGGCTTTGTAATCGTTCAATGACAGCAGTCGCAGCAGTTTCTGCTGCTGCATTCGCCGCTGCTGTAGCGCGCAGATAACGTCCGAGCATAGGGTCTAGCGGAGAAAAGAGAACAGAGACTGTTTCGTGGTCTTTTTGACGTGGCCAAGGTATGTGCTGGCAATGTAATCTCATCATTTGCGTTATATTAATAAATATTTATCCGGTACTTCAGCATTGGGCTATTTATAAACCAAAAAGGACAAAGAGAACGGAGAACAAAATATAACTTGAAAAAATTTAGTGCTGTAGCCTCAACCAAAGAAAGGGCGATCAAGAGGACACCCATCTATTCATCAGCAGAAAAAATGGTCAAAACCTTTCAGGCCTATCTACCGTCCACCAATCGGACCTACTCATGTGTTCACTGCCGCGCCCACCTCGCCTCCCACGACGAACTTATCTCGAAGTCGTTCCAAGGAAGCCAGGGCCCGGCCTACCTCTTCAACTCGGTGGTGAACGTGGCCTGTGGCCAGACGGAGGAGCGGGTCCTGCTCACGGGACTCCACGCCGTGGCCGACATCTACTGCGAATGTTGCAAGACGCCGCTGGGCTGGAAGTATGAGCACGCCTACGAGTCCAGCCAGAAGTACAAGGAGGGGAAGTTTATTATCGAGCTGGCGCACATGATCAAGGAAAACGGCTGGGATTGAACGTGTGCAAGGCGTATTGGCGGATGTAAGGCAGCCGTCGGCAAGGGTTAAAACAGAAAAATGGCCGAAACAGCAGCAACAACAGAGGAAATACACACACAAACACACAGCGTGGACAACGAGTGGAAGGCGTTGGGAGAAGTGCGAGTGCGAGCGTGAACAGGATGGCTGTTGTACTCCCTCAAGTGGAATGCAAATGCAATGTGCAATGAGAGGGATAGAGTGTGCTGATGTTTTGAAGCGTCGATTAACAGAGGGAACGGTAAGGAGATAAAAAACGAGAAGGATATAATCAGCCAGTGGTGTAGAGTCAAGGGCAAGGGCAAGACAGCCAGTAGTTTGGAAAGTAAATTCAATCCCCAATTGAAAGTTATATGGTACCAGAACACACATATACATATGTATATGTATGTGTACGCTATAAGTGCACAAATCTTCGTATCTAAAGAAAATTCATCCAATCAGAGAGAAAACATAATACACCCAGCTACATAACACACACTCGTGAAGATACATACGTACATACATACATATATGAGTATATATGTATGTATGTACATACATGTAAACATATTTATACATACATATAAAATGCTTGAGTGGCCGTGGGGACGATCTCTGCGCCGGCCGCAGCGATGCTGGTTAGAGCTGTCGCCATCTCCATATGTATGTACATATGTACATGTATGTATTTATACATATGTATGTATGGACATGTGTCAGCCTTCTGAACATTTTTATAATTTCATCTCGCTTTATGTTCGCAGTCTCTTCTTTTCCTTTTCCATGTATTTTAATTAATCGTTTGGCTATTTCGATGACACTAATAGAATGAAGATGTAAATCGATTTTTGTAGAATCAGAGAACAGAAAGCCCGAAGCGAGAAAACTGCATACACACACACAATAACAACGCCAACTTGCACTGCCAAAAAACAGGACATGTATAGCAATAAAATACAACCACCGTCTGAAAAAATTAGAACACAAGGCATGCAAAAACAAAAATCGGGAATCATAAATGATTATTTACAAACACACATACACATGCATACACATACTCAGGCGAACACAGATTTTCAACATATTTACAATTTTAATTTAAATGAATTATTTAATGCAGTTTACCATGAAAGAAATCCGAGATTAGACATGAACTGAAAATCGTAACTGTTTAGAGCTGAAGGAATAGCAAAGCAATAACGCACGTGTAATAGAGGTCGAGGTCGAAAATGGTGCGAATCGAAACGCTAGATGGCGGCACATGCACATAAGTAAATCATATACTGCTCCCAGTGGATTGTAATACTGTGACGTGGAGCTGATTCCACTCGTTCGAAGGGAATGTGTGGGATATGAAAGAAATTAAATAAAATACAAGGCAATCTATGCGTAACAGTAAAAAATCCAATATGAATATTTATTAATGTATATAAGGAAACTGCGTATTTGTGTCGCAAAAATTGTATAATAATCAAAGAGAAACGAGAAAACGGAAGAAATATTTTTAATGGAAGAAAATTATGAAATAATGTATGCAAAAACAACTGCCAAGAACTATTCAAGTTAAAAGATGTTCTCTAAGTAGTTATATAAATGTATATGAGAAACATATTTTTGGTAGCGTTAAAATACCTTAAAAGTAAAAGAAAAGCCGCAAAACAAATAACAAAAGTTCAATAAAACATAAAAAAATAAAATCTATTTTAAATAAATCCTATATTATAAAATATGGAAAAATTATAAAAATGGCAGAACAAGTTCTGTTTTTGTTTATAATGACATTGGTTGTACATTTCAATGGTCTATTCATTCATATTTATCAATCTTTAGACCTAATTTTTAAAAAGCTTTAAGCGTTTATTTACTGTACTCCCTGCATGTGATGCATTATGAATGAAGCACACATTTTAAGCGGATATCATAACCCTGATGTCAGTATTTACATACATATGTATACATGCATACCATATATATATACATACATACATACATACTACTATCGTACATACATACCAAAATAAATAGATACATAATAAATCTCTCGATTCCTTTATATCAAACACAATTCAGAAAAATGTATACAATTTTTTTTGAGTCTATATAACGATCTATATATTTTTATATATATTTGGGTATCTCACAAATAAATTCTTCAATATTTGCTTCCAGTTCTTGAACCGTTGCGGTCTTGTTGCTATAGACATGAGCCTTAACATAGTCCCACAAAAAATAGTCGAAAGGCGTGAAATGGCACCCTTTATTTGAAGTTTGCGGCCGGTTAATTGACCGAACCCTTTGGGAAATTTTTATATACATATGTACATATTAGATGTTGTCCGTTTCCATTTTTGTTTACATTTGTTCTTTACATCTGTCTTCTCTACATTTACATCTACATACGTCTTTACATATGTATGTATGCACGGCTCGTGCAAGTGTGTGCGAGAGAGAGCGAGAGAGGGAATAAGTAAGCGCTTGGAAGGCGTTGCGCAGTCACTGAAATTTTATTTGTTCCTTCTGGCTATAATAATGATCAAACCTGATTCAGATTCGGCAATCTGAAAGATATGATCATTCTCTCTGATTCTGCGTTTTTAGTTTTCTCGTATCTTCAAAATTGTGCATGCCACAGATTTTCGTCTTTTGTGGAGAAGAAAGGGGCGAGGCGCAATTTTGAAATACACATGTAACAGTGGCTGCGCGCAAATTGTCTGTTTGATTCGCTTCTTTTTGCGAAACTTTTAGCTATCGCCAGACTATCCCTGGACTCGAATACAATTTTTCTTCATAATTTCGGAATCGAACTTAAATTTTCCGGTGAATCCATCGATTCATTCTCTATCACTCCTCCCGTTCTCATTCCCGTACCCCCCGTGCCACCCTGCATCTTGATTATTTTCCAAGCGAAACCGGCTGTTGAGGCGACTCACATATGTAGATGACAATAACGACACCGACAGCACCTTTCATGTACATACGTACAAATATATGTATGAGCGCGCCCCCTCGCCCCCTGCCACCAAAGGGGATGCTGAGCAATTCTAAAGCAGGGGTCGGCACGCAATACACTCACATGTTTTGTGCGCTTGTGTGCGCAGACAAGAGACACGAAGCAACACGAAGGCAAAACGTTTCTTGCTTTGCACTGAAAGAAATGAATCCAGATAAGGAGAAATGTTTTACGCCAAACAAAAGAAAAAATAACAAGGGGAAAAAATCGTAGTAATAAAAAAACAAAAAAACAGCATCATAAACAACTAAAAACAAGAAAAAAAAACATTGCGCCCCGCCATCCATATTTTCTAAAAAGATAAAATCATGTTCCCACATTATATTGAACATTTTTGTCAGTGTACAATTTAATTTGCGCAGCGCGGTCTTCACCATTTGACTTCTGAACGCAAACTGATTCATCTCTGTTCTCGCAACGCTGACGATCAGAATACCGAAGCAGCTTGTGCGTATGCCCGAAGACACACGACGCAATTTCTCTGCCGCCGCGGGACCCGAGCAGTAAGGCCGACGGTACTCGAAGTTTTTACGCTATGCGTGTGCCGACTGCGCTGCCCCGAGACGTTTTTGCTATGCACATGGGATAGGACGCTGCCGACCCCTGTTCTAAAGCAATTTCCACGAAACACTTTACCAGCGTTGCGTTTTGGCCTTAAACTAAAAATTGCCGTTAGTCCTCCCCAACTGTAGTTGTTCCAATGGATGGAGTGGTGTGGAGGGGGGTAGTTATTGAATTAATCTAGTATCGTTATGGCGTATAACGATCTGTCAAATGATAGATATAGATAGATAGATAGATAGATAGATAGATAGTCGCTGTTGCGACTATTCAAAACCCCCCTGATCAGAGTTTTTCACTTCTTCATTAATATGTACATATCGCATGTACATACATACACATACATATGTACATATGTATGTACAGAAAAAATTCATATTTAAATGAAATATTCAGTTTTTAAATACAAACATACTGAAGAACAATAAACTTAACATTTATCTAAACACTTTAAAATACTTACAGAGATGGAAGAATTAATAGAATAAGTTTCATAATTTTAATTGAGAGTCTAGGATTTAGGTCTCGTGGCTGTGAAGGCAATTCCATCAGTGGAACTTTGTTGTCCAGAAACTATTTCAAAGTCAGCATTTAAGAGTGTTTCGGGTCATTATCCTGCGGGAAATCAAACTTTAATTAAATTTCCTATTCAGTATTATATTTTTGAATATATTTACTTAAAGGAAGGCACACATCCCCACAGCTTGATTTTTCCGCCACCATGATTAACCGTTTTAATAGAGTACCTTGGGTCGTGAGAAGTGTTCTTAAATGCCTAATAAGTGGTTTACCAGTAAATCCAAGCAAATGAATCTTATACTTGTTTATAATATGAATTTCATGAATTCTAGAATTCATGCATTCTCCTCCTTCACCAGCGCAAGAAGCTCAGTCACATCCGGATCAGTCCAAAAGGATCTTTTTGATTCTTCTTGTTTCGTCGTAACTTTTCCCAATTTGTTCACTTATTTCGCCCGGCGCTGCCACCTAATTTGTCTCACCATTTCACGAAATGAGGTTGAATTCATAGTCATCTTTCGTGTGTTACCGATTCATGAAATGGTGTTTAAACACACACTTTTTTCCCCATTTCATGAAATGATTTTTTGAAATGGGCCTTGCATAAACACAGTAATAAACACAGTATTAGTTTCACAGTACTAGAAAAATTCACATTTTGTTTCTGAAATTTTTTTTTTCCTAACGTTGCACAGTGGTCGATTTCAGTGGCCAAAAATAAAAAACAAAAAGTCTGAAATATACCACTGTATGTATCAAAACTATTTCTTATAAAAACCATAAAACATACGGTAAATTCATTTTTGCTACATCCCATTCGCACGCGCTACGAATAGCGTGAGAAAGGAGACAATAAAGACAGGCGGACTGTGCAGTGAACGGAGCTTTGAGGTTATCTCTCCTAAAAAAATTTAAATTATAGTATTAAATTGCATTTAATCGCCGTAAATTATAACGAATATTGAAAAAAAGGTATAGACTATACAACTAAGCTATTTGTATGTAATAATAAGTTGAACTATTGCTTTAAATTATTGTTTTACCAGTGACCTTTTGAGTAGTGACTTTCTCAATACATATATTGATTAAAGTTATAGAAAAAGTTGTGATCCCCGTCTCGCCCTCAAATGAAACTTGTTTCTTAATACTAGTTAATGTTTTCTTAGTCTTTATTTTGAATTTCAGCTGCCACCTCTTGCCCCCCCCCCTGTGCTATTCGTGTTATTCTACCAAGCATTTTTTGAATATTTTCTTCACGTTTCTTATAGACTTGAAATTAAACAATGGCAAATAAGGGGACTAGAAGATAAAGATAAATTTCTGAGAAGGAAACAAAATATTCAGTACGAGTTTCTTAAAAAAATGGGTCTAATTGTCGACAAACCAAAAACAGGTGATAGTGGATCCTCAAATGATGGGAACACTGCAAGAAAGTTTTTCAATGAAGCCCATTTAACTGCTGAAATAACTGGCTTAGAAAAACACCTAATAGAAAATTGTGCCACATTGCTGCAAGCCTTATCATCAAGGTATAAAATTAATGTGGAAACATTTAGAAAACTTGCGCTAGATACTGCAAGAGAACTAACGTCTAAGTATTCTTGGTATTATCTTCCTCCGTCAGTTCATATAATTTTAATTCACGCTGCCGATACTATTCAAAGTGCACTAGTTTCTATTGGAGAGCTGTCAGAAGAAGCTGCTGAGTCAAGAAATAAGGACGTAAAGATGTATCGACTACATCATACACGAAAGAACTGTCGTATCGCTACAAATCAGGACTTGTTTAACCGATTACTTTTGAGCTCAGATCCTTTTATTACTGGTTAACGAAAATTACCTTGCAAAAATAAATCGATTTTACTAAAATCAGTTTTTGATTTACTTGAATAATATTCAAACAATTGTTTTTCCATTGACCATTGATTTAAGTATTTTTAATAAACTAAAATTCGCTAAATTAAAATTATTATTATTATCATATCATTAAAATTTAATTTTCCTAAATTTTGTTACTTTAATAAACTAGTCAAAAGCAAAACAAATGATTTTATTTTTATACCCGGTACTCGAAGAGTATAGGGGTATATTAGATTTGTGGGGATAACGGTTGTGTGTAACGCCCAGAAGGAGGCGTTTCCGACCCCATAAAGTATATATATTCTTGATCAGCATCAATAGCCGAGTCGATATAGCCATGTCTGTCTGTCCGTCCGTCCGTCCGTCTGTCCGTCCGTCCGTCCGTCCGTCTTCATTAGCGCCTATATCTCAGAGACTGTTAAAGCTAGAGTAACCAAGTTTTGTATCCAGTCTCCTGTGTGATCACACTACTCTAAATGTGTTGCAAAATTTCGCCCCGCCCCTTTCCGCCCGCACAAAGGACGAAAGTCTGTGGCGTACACAATGTTGAAGATACGAGAAAACTAAAAACGCAGAATTATAGAGAATGACCATTTCTATCAGAGTGTTGAATTTGGATCAGATCGGATCATTATTATAGCTACAATGAAGAAAACCATTTCGAAAGTCATCGTTCCCTCTCGCTCTCTCTCACACGCGGCCCCACCTGCTTTGCCGATTCGTATTTTTTGACGCCTAGTTCTCAGAGACTATAAGAGCTAGAGCAACCAAACTTTCTATCCAAGCTCCTGTGATACCGAACCAGCACGAGTTTGTTTTAAAATTTTGCCACGCCCCCTTCCGCCCCCACAAAAGACGAAAATCTGTGGAATCCACAATTTTTAAGATAAATGAAAACCAAAAACGCAGAATCATGAAAAATTACCATATCTACCAGATTACCGAATATGGATCAGGTCGGATCAATATTATGGCCAGAAGAAACAAATTAAATTTCAGTGGCTTCGCAACGCCTGCCAAGCGCTGACTCATTCCCTCTCTCTCTCTGTCGTAAACACTTGTACGTCTCAAATATGTAGTTATGCATGTCATGTAGAAATGTAGGCGCAGATATACAAAGCATATGTAAACAAAAATGGAAACGTAAAAAAATTCTAAAAAATTCATTTTTTTAATTTAAATATTATTTTCGTCCCTTTTGAGAACATATAATAAATTTCATAAATCGTAGGCTCATATATGTATGTATGTATATACTGACTGAGTACCGGGTATAAGGTAGAGCCGCGGCCTTTGCCGCGGCTCACAACGTTCCCTCTCGTTTTTACAAAGTATTGAGCGGGAGGCGACGTGGAAGGTGGGAGAGGGGTTTGGAACGTTTTATTTATGTTTATATTTTTGTTTATAGCTTATTATAATTCTAAAAAGCTCAGAACAAAATTTCACTTTGATATAGGCAGTGGAAGTATTTTTGGCCGCTGATTCCATACAAGACCGACTACTGTGCGTTGGTACCTTTTGACCTATGTATGTATATGGTCTCTTTATCGACACCAATTAGTCTGTTCAATATAGTAAGGCTACTGACTGATGCACTAAAAGTCATTTCTCAGATCTTCAGATGACAGAAAATGACTTTTTTTTATTTTCTAAAAGGGAGGGTGTTGAATTTCTCCGATGTTACGCTCGTGTCTCGGCGTGTATTTGGTTATTTTTATAGGGAATCCCCGTAAACGCTTTATTCAACAGTTTAGAATTGTCGTTATGTCTCAAATTGATTTGCCTTCATTTCGTAGACTTAGGATCTAAGAGCAAAAGTGGAGTACGCTTCTATTTTTTTCCCGAGACAAAAACGTGGTCTTTTTTATTAATCAGTATACACCTACATTTTGGCCCAAAAGAGACCAAAACTAAAGCTCCGTTACGTTTAAATTTTGGTTTTCTTTAATAGAAGTACGCTGCAACGAACTTAAAACGAGTTTATTTTGGGAATATTTTCTTTTGGTGTATCAATTTTGTGTGTTCATGTAAAATCGATAGATGTCTATCATTTGTGCGATTGGTTTTAATTTTCTTTTCTACTCTGCGTTAACGATGTGCATTTGCAATTCGGGGAATATTGATTTATGGAAAGGTTATTTCTGTGTACTTTGTGGATCAGCTTTATCTGTGGCCACCAGTTATTTATTTTCTTGCTGTGGTAGCATCAATTAGACGACAGTCTGAATGAAGCGACGTAGCTGAGCCTGGCGCCAGTCCTCGGCGTAAGTTTCCGGCATAGTCCAATACAGCTTGAAGTAACAGGACAACGAAATAAGCAGACCAATAGCGGCTGACTAAAAACCCATGCCCATGACCAACCGCGTATAGCTTTGGTGTGACCTCGCGAATGTGAATCGCCGGAAATGGGAACTCTACGCAATCAATGGGAGTGCCGCTTACGGCATAGCCGACCATCTCGCTATCGCCGCTCATCAGGCGTGTACAGTCGAGATGGGTTTCAGCTGGGGAAATACTTGGTGGAACTGCTGATGTGGATGCAAGCTGGGCACACACTCTACCGACATTTAGAAGGGACTGCACCTGGACGAGCCACCATTTTTGGGTGCCCGAATGTACATAGCTCTGGCTGTAAATATTTGTATGCTTACCTGATGAATATTTTATTATGTATTTTGGTGGGATAATTTAGTTAGAACTTCGATTTTACCTTTTCTCCTTTTCGCCCAGCCTAACGAAATAAATCTCTTTTTTATTCTTTTTATACCCGGTACTCGAAGAGTATAGGGGTATATTAGATTTGTGGTGATAACGGATGAGTGTAACGCCCAGAATGAAGCGTTTCCGACCCCATACAGTATATATATTATTGATCAGCATCAATAGCCGAGTCGATATAGCCATGCCTGTCTGTCCGTCCGTCCGTCTGTCCGTCTTCATGAGCGCCTAGATCTCAGAGACTATAAAAGGTAGAGCAACCAAGTTTTGTATCCAGTCTCCTGTGTTATCACACTACTACAAGTGTATTTCAAAATTTCGGCCCGCCTTCTTCCGCCCACGCAAAGAACGAAAATCTGTGGCATGCACAATTTTAAAGATAAAGATTTTTTGAAATTTCCTTATTTGGCCAAAATTTATATTGTCCCGTTTGCGAACATATAATAAATTACATAAATCGTAAGCTCATACATATATCTACATAAATACGTATATACTGACTGAGTACCGGGTATAAAGTAGAGGAGCGGCCTTTGCCGCGGTTCACAACGTTCTCCCTCGTTTATTACTGTAACACCTAATAGCTGAGTATAGGGCTGTTGACTGGTCAGAAAGCACACCTCAGCACATAGTGAAATTAGTAATAAGCATAGCTCGCAAATAACTGTTAACCGATTCGTGCGGTCGCAAAATAAGAGTTCTTCACTGAGACTTTGAGAAAAAAGTCTGAGAGCAACCGATTGCATTGTTCCGGTCTCTTTTGCTCTGCTCATTCCAGGACCGTTTGCCCTCGAACGACGATTCAAAAAGTCTTTTGCGAATGTATGTGTGTACATATGTGATGTCTCGAAGGTTCTACGCGTCACTTTGCTTTGTGAATTTCGATGGTACAGTGATCGTAGGTCGAGAATTTTGACAAAATGTATAGTCGCTTACCACTAAACGAAGACATATTACATTTTTTTAGAAATGTAATGCTGTAATCGCCACGCTTGAGTACGCTGGCACTGGTAGTATTGGTCACACAAAACCTAAACTCGATATTTATTATTATTTATTTATTAGTTGTTAAGCTTAATTTATTATAAATTAATTATAAAGAAACTATTCATTTTTAATCAAAAAAAAGTTTGAAATATAAAAATTCATTCAAATTTCAAGAAAATTTAGAGTGAAAATCGAATGTCACAATGTTACACAACGTACCACAAGTGAGACAAATTACACTAGTCGACACGACTTTTCCGCTGTCTCCAGAAATGACTTTTTCTGATAGATTTGGATGTTTAAAAATTTTGAAGAATGTTTTTTTTTTTTTTTTCATGGAGTAGTTTTTTTTTAAATAATTTTTAAAAAATGTGGTATTTTTTGTCATAGGTAGTGCTTCTATTTTTCACATAACTTAAGTTTCCTACAACTGGTTGTATTGAACTTTGCAGTTGCAATCCAGTTAACATGGCTAAGACTCGGTCAAACCAAAATTACAGGTCCTTTTTGTTTTTTGCAATCCCATTTTGGAAGTTGGACCAAAAACGTACCGGACGGTATTTTTTCAGGTAAAAGTCATTTTGGGTCGTTTTGGTCAAACGGTTATAACTTAGCCGTTTGATTTTATATTTTTATAAGCGATACCTCAAACGACGCGTAATTAATGTGTCTATCTAAAACCAAAAATCCAGGCATTCATTTATTTTTTTTTTCGATTTTTCCTGAAGTTTCAAAGTCAAAATTTCGGGTAAAAAATACCGAAAAAAATGATGAAATTTCAATTTGGAAGCTTAATATCTTCCAGACGTTAAGTTGCAGCTACAAAGTGTCTGAGGTGGATTTATAGCTGCATTTGTCAGCGTTTTTTAACTGCAAAGTTCAATACAACCAGTTGTAGGAAACTTAAGTTATGTGAAAAATAGAAGCACTACCTATGACAAAAAATACAAAATTTTTTAAAAATTCTTTAAAAAAAAACTGCTCCATAAAAAAAAAACCATAATTCTTAAAAAAATTTTAAATCTCCCAATCTATTAGAAAAAGTCATTTTTGGAGACAGCGGAAAAAAAAGTTGAAATTTGTCGAGTAGTGTTATTGAAAAGACCGTTTGGGTTGACTTTTTCAGTCATCACAAGTCGACACGACTTTTCCGCTGTCGCCCAAAATGACTTTTTCTAATAGATTTGGATGTTTACACATTTTTAAAGAACATTTTTTTTTCCACGTTTAGTTTTTTTTTAAAGATTTTTTAAAAATTTGGTATTTTTTTCAGAGGTAGCGCTTCTATCTTTCACATAACTTAAGTTTCCTGCAACTGGTTATATTGAAAATTTTGGAAAAGCTGACAAATGCAGCTATAAATCCGACTCAGACACTTTGTAGCTGCAACTTAACGTCTGGAAGATATTAAGCTTCCAAATTGAACTTTCATAATTTTTTTCGGTATTTTTCCCCGAAATTTGGACTTTGAAAGCTCAGGAAAAGTCGAAAAAAAAATATTTGAATGCCTTGATTTTTGGTTTTAGATAGACACATTAATTAGGCGTCGTTTAAGGTATCGCTTATAAAAATATAAAAATAAACGGCTTAGTTATAACCGTTTGACCAAAACTACATATGCCGATTGGCACCATCCCAAATGCCATTTTACCGTTAAAAACTGTTACAAACACAGATTTTTGGTATTTTTGTAGGAAAAAAAAACGGTTATACGTCGGCTAACGGAATTTATCGGCGAAATTCGGCATATGAAAATTTGGTCAAACGGTTGTAACTTAGCCGTTTATTTTTATATTTTTATAAGCGATACCTTAAACGACGCCTAATTAATGTGTCTATCTAAAACCAAAAATCAAGGCATTCAAATATTTTTTTTTCGACTTTTCCTGAGCTTTCAAAGTCCAAATTTCGGGGAAAAATACCGAAAAAAATTATGAAAGTTCAATTTGGAAGCTTAATATCTTCCAGACGTTAAGTTGCAGCTACAAAGTGTCTGAGTCGGATTTATAGCTGCATTTGTCAGCTTTTCCAAAATTTTCAATATAACCAGTTGCAGGAAACTTAAGTTATGTGAAAGATAGAAGCGCTACCTCTGAAAAAAATACCAAATTTTTAAAAAATCTTTAAAAAAAAACTAAACGTGGAAAAAAAAATGTTCTTTAAAAATGTGTAAACATCCAAATTTCGACTTTTCCTGAGCTTTCAAAGTCAAAATTTCGGGGAAAAATACCGAAAAAAATTATGAAATTTCAATTTGGAAGCTTAATATCTGCGAGACGTTAAGTTTCTGCTACAAAGTGTCTGAGTCGGATTTATAGCTGCATTTGTCAGCTTTTTTTAACTGCAAAGTTCACTACAACCAGTTGTAGGAAACTTAAGTTATGTAAAAAATAGAAGCACTACCTATGACAAAAAACAACAAATTTTTTAAAAATTCTTAAAAAAAAAACTACTCCATGAAAAAAAAACCATAATTCTTTAAAAAATTTTAAATCTCCAAATCTATCAGAAAAAGTCATTTTTGGCCACAGCGGAAAAAAAAAGTTGAATTTTGTCGAGTAGTGTAACCTCTCCAAAATTCATGATATTTTTTTCCTAGATAGACCCCGATTTATCATGAAATTAGGTTTTTTTTTAAATGTTTAAAGTTTACCCTTTTTCGAGCCAAGAATGGCTTGTTGTTGTTGATTTTTTCTGTTTATTTGTGTTGCGAAGTTAGCTTTAAAATAGCTATTTGGAAATTAAAGCTGTATTTCATTTTACACATGTCTAAAATAGCTACAAAGTAGCTATAAAGTAGATAAACTGGCCACAATGAATGCGAGTCGTCTCGACACTATGGCGCGACATTGTAACGGTAAATGATGTGTTATTTTAGTTACTCCTCGACTTCAGAATCCTGTGGGAGACATAAATATATAATAAGATGTGTCATATAATAATAGAGAAGCAGTAGCGCCGCAGGCAAAAATTTGTTTAACGATTACGCTTATCAGAGTAGGCGGGAAAATTGAAAATCAGATGTGTAGAGTCTTTAGGTATATTACATATATCACATAAATTATTATTTAATACTTTCATTCTTGCCAAAGAAACTTTGTCAATTCCGTGACCACTTAGTAGTCTATTTATTTATTGATTTCTAAGCGGTTAAGTTTGCAGTTCTTGTTTTTAAACCATGGTTTTTAACTTATATACGGAAAAAGATTAGTGTAACCTTTGTTTCTTTCTATGGCGTATTCAACATATTCCCTTTCCCAATCTTCTTTAATATGGTTAAAGATATATGTAATGGCGTCTTTGAGAGGCCAGAGAGCTACAAAGAATGTACCATTGCTTCTTGCATTTTTAGCAGCCATATCTGCTATTTCGTTTTTTTCTATTTTTACATGGTTTGGAATGTAGTGAAATCTTCAATTTAAATTTTGTTTATTCGCGAGATTTTTTTTAAACAAATTTTTTCCTGCGGCGCTACTGCTTCTCTATTATTATATGACACATCTTATTATATATTTATGTCTCCCACAGGATTCTGAAGTCGAGGAGTAACTAAAACAACACACCATTTACCGTTACAATGTCGCGCCATAGTGTCGAGACGACTCGCATTCATTGTGGCCAGTTTATCTACTTTATAGCTACTTTATAGCTATTTTAGACATGTGTAAAATGAAATACAGCTTTAATTTCCAAAAAGCTATTTTATAGCTAACTTCGCAACACTAATAAGCAGAAAAAATTAACAACAACAAGCCATTTTTGGCTCGAAAAAGGTTAAACTCTAAACATTAAAAAAAAAAAAGTAGAATCGACCGCCACGAAATTTTTTGACCTAAATTCATGATAAATCGGGGTCTATCCAGGAAAAAAATTTCGTGAATTTTGGAGAGGTTGTCCACGTACTTAACATTTACCAAAAATTTTAAAACTCCAAATCTATCAGAAAGTCATTTTGGGCGACAGCGAAAAAAAAAGGTGAATTTTGTCGAGTAGTGCAATCGGTCTTTTAGTGAGTCTCTCTGTGCGAGCATCACTCATATCTCTCATTGTGCGATGTTCGGTAATAGAGCGTCTCACGAACAGCTGGAACGTAAAGCGCTCAACAGAAAACCGAAACGAAAAGAAACGAAGTCAGAGAGAGAACGAGGGTGGATATTTTTTTCAGTTGTTCTCGAGAGCAGAGCGTAAAGGCCTGTATCCAGCACCGCGAAATTTTACTGAAACGAATCTGCTCATTATTTCGGATGTGTGGAACTCAACTGATGTAGTGTGACCAAGAGCCTAAAAAGTGATTTGCCACTCTCATGAATCAGCTGTGTTTTGTAAACAGCGCCAATTTTGAAAATTAAACTAAAATTAAAAAAAGGAAGAAAAGTAATTCTGACGATGAAGTGATTGTGTTGGTAGTGGCACATATTGTTGTAAGAAGAAGTACAGCACAGTCGGAGGCGCCAAAATATCAAAATGATCAAAATGATCAAAATGCTTATTTTCCGTGATCCGCCAAAGACATGGTCTTGCCTCAACTGCTTTTATTAAAGCAATCTTCTCCTCACTTTAAAAATTTGCATATCTCTTTTTGGTTTTGCGCACAGATTTTGCCCCCACCTCTCACTTGTACTCCAGTAAAAATAGGCACATATATTTTACTGGCACCCCTATCAGCTGTTCTCACAGTCCACATTCGTGTAAATATCGATATTATCGATACAAATTCGTGGATCCCGTTTACGTTGCTGGATACTGACTCCAGGAAAACACAAACGAAAAATTACTGGCCCCGTTTTTTTTATATGAAGTTTGGCAGTAATTTTTAGTTTCCGCGGTGCTGGATACTCAGCTTAAGCAAAACAACCCAGCGGCGAACAGCATATCCAGTACGCCCACAAAGGCATTTCGTAAAGGCCCCACGTAATGCATTACGTGTAGGTTTTAAGTGAGCCAGGTTGTAATGGGAAGTTTAGCACAGAACTGTTGTTGTTTCGTTCGTTTGCTACTTCGGCTATAGAGTTCATTCCTGTTCGTAAATTTTTCCGAGTTTTTTTTGACGTTTACGCATATTATTACGCATACAAGTGTACAAATACACATACATGGCATTTCTGTTCATCCCTTTGTGTTATACATTTGTCGTCACTCTGATTTTATTGTCGTGCTGTGCGGATCTAGTCAACGTTGGGTTAAGCGAATTTTAAGTGAATTAACTGAAAATCGTATCAGGTAATTGTTTACAAATATTAATAAGTAATATACAGTAAAGTTTGCAATAAAAGTGTTTGTTTTTCATTAGCAGGCTTGTCTACCAGCATACGCCACGCTTTTAAAATTCAGAAAGGCCGTCTGTCAAAGCGGAATTATGATGCAAAAATGAAAGTATTAAAAGATCCAGAAAATAAAGAAAATATTCCATAAAGATCAATAGTTTTTGTATTTTTTCTAGTATTCGCATTACTACTTCAATAACATAGTATATTGGATAGTGTAGTATTCGCATTACAACTTACATTACGTTGTATATTGGGTAGTGCAGTATTCGCATCACAGGCACGCACACATTTTTTAAATCGTGTGTCGTACAGTGGAAGGTCTGCCCACAGCCAGCATTACAATTTAGGATATGTATAATTGGGTGTAATGGAAGCCCGAAATGAACTCGGATTCTTTGCCCACTTTCTCGATGAGATTGTAGGCATTCACTCCACAAAGCGGCCAAGCAACGTTAAGTGTAATGGGAATCGTAATCCATTTTCGAAGGTAGTAGGCATACCAACTCATGAAGAGGTAATGGATTACGTGGGGTGTTTTTTCGCCGCTGGGTAGCTACTAAAATATAAAATAATATAATATAATATTATTATTAAAATTATATATTATTAATACAGCATTGAATTACATTTACTTGTACAAACGAGGGTTTTAGTTTGGTTACTAAAGCAAGTTAGTTTCCAGACTCGTCAACTTTACAAGCAGGTTGTTCCAAAACGTTAAGGTGATGCATTCCGCTGTGGTGAGGACGTTAAACTTTTCACCTTGCTCTCTCGGCACTCAGAGAGAAAATCGCTAGAAAGAGATAGCAAGCGTTTTACGTTCTGCACTCTTCGTTTTTTTCTATTTCATCTGAAGAAATAATTCAAAGCAAATTATAATATAATTATAATTGGTAAATGTTAACTACGTGGACAACCTCTCCAAAATTCACGAAATTTTTTTCCTGGATAGACCCCGATTTATCATGAATTTAGGTAAAAAAATTTTGTGGCGGTCGCTTCTAGTTTTTTTTTAAACATTTTTTAAAGTTTAACTTTTTTCAAGCCAAAAATTGCATGTTGTTGTTGGTTTTTTCTGTTTATTAGTGTTGCGAAGTTAGCTATAAAATAGCTAATTTGAAATTAAAACTATAACTAAACAAAATCGCGCGATTTTTTTTTTTTAATTTTCCGCCTGCGGCGCTACTTTTCTATTTATATAATACAGCACAACTACTTTAATACATTCATATCTCCCACAGGATTCTGAAGCCGAGGAGTAAACCCACCATTTACCATGGTGGTGCCATGGCCACAGCGTCGCGACGACTCTTATTCTTGTCATCACTTATAGCTAGTTTACTTTAGTTTAGTTTAGTTTATAGGCCGGTATAACTACTTTATAGCTATTTTAGCATGTTTCAAATGAAATATAGTTTTAATTTCAAATTAGCTATTTTATAGCTAACTTCGCAACACTAATAAACAGAAAAAACCAACAACAACATGCAATTTTTGGCTTGAAAAAAGTTAAACTTTAAAAAATGTTTAAAAAAAAACTAGAAGCGACCGCCACAAAATTTTGTTACCTAAATTCATGATAAATCGGGGTCTATCCAGGAAAAAAATTTCGTGAATTTTGGAGAGGTTGTCCACGTAGTTAACATTTACCTTATAATTTAATTCATTGTTTTCTGTCACTAGTCCATTCGTAAACAATGAAGAAGAAGAAAATGAAAAAAATCGTGCGCTACACTACGTCTTTCGACGTTTGACAAACGTTGAGTACATCACCTTGATAGTAATTTCACCATGCACTAGTCATTAAACAGTTATGAGTGCAACATTCTTTTAATCTTGAATCTAAAAAATATGTTCTATTCCTTGAAAATGTATTTATTTTATTTTATTGGGTCGCGCATCCCAATATCAGCCGACGTAATCGATGTATTATAGCCAGTGGCACAGCAGTAAATTAAAACCTGTTATTGTTTGTTGTTTGCACTGCCGACTGCACCACATTGTGCATACATACAGTGGTGCTCATAGACTTAAGCCACAAGACTTCAACCAAGAGTTTAAACGAAAATTAAGAAAAGTTGTTATTTCTCAGCTCCAATTTTTTGTGTCACATTAGTGCTATATATCAGTGTTCTAATAGAAGAATAACCAAGTTATAAAAATATATATTCAACGAAAAACTTAAAAAATCTGAGACCATCTCCAAAATGTCCTGCTCATATACTTAAGCCACCTTGAGCTAAAATCGTCAAACTTGTGTTTTTTCGGGGAAAGTTGTGCTAGTTATTTTCTAAACTAAAATGTTGAACACTAAATACGTTTCCGAAAACAATTTGACCGCTATGGCTAAAAATAAAAATACAAATCCGGCCGAAAGAAAGCTAATATGGGAATATTACGAAAAAAACACAAGTATTCTACAAATTTGTAAGACTTTACATTTTTCGGGTGGCAAAGTCAGAAATGCCATTGCATTTTATAAGAAACATGGAACCTGAGAAAATATTCCACGTGAAAAGCCCAGAAAAACCACTTTAAACGACGATAGGCGGATTGCCAAAATCAGTAAAGCCGATCCGTTCTTGACTTCGACGCAAATCAGAGGTCAAATGGTGGCAGATTATGGCGTGAATGTGTCAGCTCAGACCATAAGAAGACGGCTAAATGAATTCGGGTTATATGGACGCATTGCCCAAAAAAAACCATTGCTGTCCATTAAAAATGTTAGAAAGCGCCTTCAATTCGCCACAGAGCATTTTAAAAAAGGTCCCAATTTTTGGAACATGATTGTTTGGAGCGACGAATCCAAGTTTAATGTCTTTGGGAGTGATGGTAAACCATATGTACGACGTCCTCCCAACAAACAATTAGACCCCAAATACACAAAGAAGACCGTTAAACATGGTGGTGCTTCGATGATGGTCTGGGGCTGTTTCACCGCATCGGGCGTAGGTCCCTTAGTAAAGATAGAAGGCATTATGAACGGCGAAATGTACAGGGACATCCTTATTAACAATTTATCTGGAGAATATGCCGATAATTTGCCACTTGCCTGGATATTTCAACAGGACAACGACCCGAAACACTGCAGCAAGATAGTCAAGTCGTGGCTTAACCAAGAGGCAATCAATGTTTTGCAATGGCCACCGCAGAGCCCCGACTTGAACCCTATAGAGAACTTGTGGGGAATTCTGAAACAAGTCGTTGGCCAAAAAAAACCATTAAATAAAAACGATTTGTTGCGATTTTTGCAAGAAGAGTGGAAGAAAATCACCCCACAACAGTGCGCACGTCTTGTGGATTCAATGCCAAAGCGTTGCTCCACTGTTCTTAAGCAGAAAGGTCATCCCACTCAATATTAAAGTAAATTTATTAAAAGTATAAGGAATATTGGGCAAATTTTCACTTTTTCAACCATTCTTTTCCAGGTGGCTTAAGTATGTGAGCAGGACATTTTGGAGATGGTCTCTGATTTTTTAAGTTTTTCGTTGAATATATATTTTTATAACTTGGTTATTCTTCTATTAGAACACTGATATATAGCACTAATGTGACACAAAAAATTGGAGCTGAGAAATAACAACTTTTCTTAATTTTCGTTTAAATTCTTGGTTGAAGTCTTGTGGCTTAAGTCTATGAGCACCACTGTACATACTATGTATGTACATATATGTACATATGTTCATAAGATCCCACGCGACATCAGCCTATCCAGCCTTTCAATTTTATTTACTTATTCTATTTTTCGTGTTTTTTTCTGAGGTAGTGCGTCTTTTTCTCACATAACTTGAGTAACTGGTATTTGGTTCTATTGAACTTTGCAATTCTAAAGTGCTGACAAATGCAGTTATGCATCAGACCCAAACAGATTGTAGCTGCAGCTTACCGTTTGGAAATTATTAAGCTTTGGTTGCTCTAGCTCTTATAGTCTCTGAGACCTAGGCTCTCATGAAGACGGACTATACTCTTCGAGTTCCGGGTATAAAAAGTAAGCCATAAAAATATTGGATTAAACATTTTTAAAGCCTAAAATCGATCAGAAAAAGTCGGTTAGGCTCATACCGGAAATTTGGTGTTGCATAGTGTTAGCGAGTGAGCGTTAGAAAACTAAGAGCGAGCATTAGATTGAAGAGTGCTGGCTAGCGCAAAGAGCTTGTTGCTTGTTGTCCTTGATTTGTTATGTGTCGAAAAATAAGTAGCATAATACCTCATCCCATCTCCCAGTTCACTCTGGTGCATATTGAATGCTTTAAGAGAGGGGTGTAGAAAAAGGAAATCGGGATTATGGTCCAAGGGGATATATAATAAAGGCTCAATTTAAAGCCAAAACATAAAGCTAAGCCTCACACCCATGCTAAAACACATTGAAATACACAAGCACCATCACACATGCACACAAAAAGTCACCAGGTGGGTGGAAAACGGGAACGGGTGAAGGCCGGTTTGGGGACTCTGCAGCAGTGCCAGTGTTTATGATGAGAGGGACAAATGGAATTTTCGTGTATTATTATTGCTAGAATTTTTTGCTCGTTATACCCGGTACTCGAAGAGTATAGGGGTATATTAGATTTGTGGGGATAACGGTTGTGTGTAACGCCCAAAAGGAAGCGTTTCCGACCCCATAAAGTATATGTATTCTTGATCAGCATCAATAGCCGAGTCGATATAGCCATGTCTGTCTGTCCGTCCGTCTGTCCGTCCGTCTTCATTTGCGCCTATATCTCATAGAATATTAAAGCTAGAGTAACCAAGTTTTATATTCAGTCTCCTATGTTATCACACTACTCAAAGTGTATTTCAAAAATTCGCCCCGCCCCCTTCCGCCCCCACAAAGGACGAAAGTCTGTGGCATACACAATTTTGAAGATACGAGAAAACTAAATATGCAGAATCATAGAGAATGACTATTTCTATCAGAGTGTTGAATTTTGATCAGATTTGATTATTAATATAGCCACAATGAAGAAAACCATTTCGAAAGTCATCGTTCCCTCTCGCTCTCTCTCACACGCGACCCTGTCTGTTTTGCCTATTCGTCCAAATGAGCGCCTAGTTCTCAGAGACTATAAGAGCTAGAGCAACCAAACTTTCTATCCAAACTCCTGTGATATCAATTCAGCACAAGTGTATTTCAAAATTATGACACGCCCCCTTCCGCCCCCACAAAGGACGAAAATCTGTGGAATCCACAAGTTTTATGAAAAATGAAAACCAAAAACGCAGAATCATGGAAAATTACCTTATCTACCAGATTGTCGAATATGGATCAGGTCGGAACAATATTATGGCCAGAAGAAACAAATTAAATTTCAGTGGCTACGCAACGCCTGCCAAGCACTGACTCATTCCCTCTCTCTCTGTCGCAAACACTTTTACGTCTCAAATATGTAGTTATACATGTAGAAATGTAGAAGCAGTATACAAATCATATGCAAACAAAATTGGAAACATGTATAAATATTCCTAAAATGGTTTGACTTCAATTTTTGAAATATTATTTTTTGCCCAAAATTTAATTTGTGAACATATAATAAATTGCATAAATCGTAAGCTCATATATGTATGTATATACTGACTGAGTACCGGGTATAAGGTAGAGCCGCGGCCTTTGCGCGGCTCACAACGTTCCCCCTCGTTTCTTTTTGAGATTGGGCAACAGTCCAACGAGAATGTTGAATAACTCCTTTCCATGCAGAAATTGTCCTTAAAAAAGGCATCGGAGTTCTGACTATTCGTGGCTATTGCAATGAAGAATACATTATTTAATTGAAAAGAGAGAACATTGTCTGCTCTTTACCTTCAAGAGTCCAAACGCAAATAGGACGTTGCAGTTGCAAGACGAATTGCAACTTTTCTGAGGATATCCCAGACACTTCCATGCACTTCAACAGATTCGCTTCATTTTGCGCCACCGCAGATAAAAGAATTAGCTCTTTTTCTGACATATTTTGTTGATTTTCAGACATTATTTCTTTTGTTTACAAATTTTTCTTCCTCTTCCCAGGACGCAAAGACGCAAAGAAGCTGTAGTGTAAACGGCAAACCTGCTTCCCTGCGTCTTCTCCGATATCGATAGGTAACGCACCAAGTGTAAAAAGCCTATAACAATAAATGAATGCGGGTGAATCAATGAAAGCGGGTGGACAGAGCCATCTGTGTGACCTATTTGTGGTAAGGGAGGGGATTATAAGGTATATTTTGACCGCAATTTTGAGTACAAACGCCCATTAAAATTCACGATTGTCCAGATGGGAGGCTTAAGCAATGCGGGAAAGAGAGACTGACCGTGCTAGAGATACAAACAACTTAATTAATTTTCCAAAAATTCAGATGCTCACCGGCCTTGAAGAAAAAGGGAGAGGGAGAACAAAAAACACAAAGGAAAACAAACAAAATGCGACGGCAGCTCCATTCTTAGCCGTTTCCCCGCTTTACCGTTTTTCTGACTACGTGACCGGCTTTTGGTTCTATTAAAATTTCAGTTAAATGTTTTCCCAGTCCCTCCTTCTTTCTCTCTACTCGCTCTCTCGGAAAGCCCCCAAGCGGCTTAGGATATATATAGCCTAAGGGCTTTAATTATTGTTTTTGTAATTATTATAATTAAGATTTTGAGTGAGGCTCCCAAGGCAGTTAGAGGGAACAGCAACGAAACGCCAACATCAGTAAAAACTTTTCCCCTTTGCCTGGTTGTAATCTAGAAGAGTAGAGAAGTGTAGAGCAGGAAATTAACGAAGCCATTTCGCACGAAAGTTCCTAATTATTGATAATACTTCCATGGTAGCACGGATTGGTGCACTGCAGAAAGCAGCAGAGGGTCCCGCTTACATGATAACGTGTACAGCAAAATATGCGAAACATACAGGATAGACAGAAATAGCGACAGCAGCACAGCCAAATACAAAAGACGGACAGAGGCGACGCACTATGGCCCCATTACTACTTTTGATGGCCAAAAACTCATTTTTAAGAGTAAACAAAAGGACTTGATTTTGATCAGTCTACATTGGAAAAAGAGTAGCCTTCAAAGTTGCGTACCAGAAGCTTCCATAGATGTCGCCCCATCCGATAAATCTGCTGTGCAACCCAGATGTTGTTATCGAAAAACTCGTGCAGTAAAAAAGGGCAAATTTAATTACAATTTTAAATCGTTGATAAATTGGAAAAAACCATTAACTGATAAAATTTTTTATGAATTTGAATCAATCGGGTACTACGTGTTTCGTAATGTGAACTGTATCTAGTAGTTGTGTTGTTTTCGTAGTTGTACGTTAAATTGAGTCATTTTTAATGAAAACTAGTTTTTCAAAAGGTATATGTAAAGTGAGTCCCATCGAGTCTCATCTTGACTTAATAGAACATAATCTCAAATGTATCAAATTTGAATTTGATGGTTTTATAATTTCCAGCCGGTAAGCTGAAGCGGCAAAGTGTTTGGGTCCGATTTATAGATGCACTTATGTGCTTTTCAGAGATTAGACAGTTGAATGCAACCAGATGTTAGATACTTAAGTTATGTGAAAAAATAAATCACAGCCTCTGAAAAAAACACATTAAAATAAAATATCAGATTGTAAAAATTAAAAAAAAAACATAATTCTTTAAAGAATTTAAAGCCCCAAATCTATAAAAATAAGTCGGTTTCGTTTGGAAAAGAAAGTTCAATTTTGTTAATAATGCCTTAACAAAAAAAAAGGCTGTGCCACACCCATTTTTTTTTTAATTCACTTCTTATTTATTATATCTATCCAATACAAAAAACGAGATAAAAAAATCTTTCCGTTCGCGAGTTATTAAATTGGTCAAGAAAAGTGGTCATTGGGACCATAGTGCGACGCAGAGACAGAGACAGACCAAACCACGATAGAGAAAAGCAAATGAGATATATGTACATCCATACATATGTATATCAGAAATATAAATATGTACATATGTAAGTATGTATGTATGTACGGGTACGGAATGAAAGACACACTGCAGTGCACTGCGGGCAACATTTGGCACGACCCACGCTAACTCTGACGGCAATGACAAGTGCAACTTTGCCAAGTGTGTGCCGCCAGCGTTTTGCATCTCAAGCCACCACCTCATTGGGGAGCAGCATGCGTTCTGCTGCTGGGGTGCGTTCAGAGCGCGACATTTCTTTCAGACGTTGCTTGCTGTTGCTCGGTCACTCTATTAAACCCACTCACTGGCTGTGGCTACAGTTGCCTACAGTTGCTGCTTCAGTCGCTCTGAAATGTCTTCATTTTCTGTCTGGCTCTAACCACACACATATGTACTTACGTGCCTGTTTCAGTGAGAGCTGCTGCTCCTGGGGCGCTGCTACCCTGCAACCGCGTTAACAGCCTGCGACCATGTATAGCCTGCGATCATAGCACACTTTTTAGGGCGTTTCCCAGGCTCAACAGTATTAAGCAGATATGCTTCCGCAAACTCTCTAAAAACGTTGGTAAAAAGGTCATCTGAGTGCCCATTACTTTTTATACCTGGTACTCGAAGAGAATAGGGGTCGACTTTTGTTTTTCCGACCCCAAAAAGCATATATATGTACATACATACACATACATATGTATTCTTGATCAGCATTAAAAGCCAAGTCGATATGGCCATGTCTGTCTGTCCGCCCGTCTTCATGAGCGCCTAGATCTCAGAGACTATAAGAGCTAGAGCAACCGAATTTTGTATCCAAACTTCTGAGATATCACACTGTTAAAACTGTATTTAAACATTTCGCCCCGCCCCCTTTGTTTATTGCAGGGACCGTATTCGTTACAAGTTATATTTTAAAAATCACGTCATAATGATTATATAATGATTTTTACGATTTTCCTCACCGACAATGATTAATTTTGATTAATATTAAAATAATCATAAATAATCATTAATTTTGATAAAAAAAAAAAATAAAATAAAAAATATAAGCTTACGATTTATACAATTTATTATATGGTCGCAAAAAATAAAATTTTTAAAAATTGAAGTCAAACCATTTTTTGAATATTTATACATGTTTCCAATTTTGTTTGCATATGCTTTTTACATCTGCTTCTACATTTCTACATGTATAACTACATATTTGAGACGTACAAGTGTTTGCGAGAGAGAGAGAGAGGGAATGAGAAGCGCTTGGCAGGCGTTGTGTAGCCACTGAAATTTAATTTGTTTCTTCTGGCCATAATATTAATCCGACCTGATCCAGATTTGGCAATCTGGTAGATATGGTAATTTTCCATTCTGCGTTTTTGGTTTTCTTTTATCTTAAAAATTGTGGATTCCATAGATTTTCGTCCTTTGTGGGGGCGGAAAGGGGCGTGGCAAAATTTTGAAATACACTTGTGCTGGTTTGATATCACAGGAGTTTGGATAGAAAGTTTGGTTGCTCTAGCTTTTATAGTATCTGAGAACTAGGCGTCAAAAAATTCGAATGGGCAAAGCAGATGGGGTCGCGTGTGAGAGAGAGCGAGAGGGATTGATGACTTTCGAAATGGTTTTCTTCATTGTAGCTATAATAATGATCCGAACTGACCAGATTTAACACTCTGATAGAAATGGTCATTCTCTATGATTCTGCATATTTAGTTTTCTTGTATCTTAAAAATTGTGTATGCCACAGACTTTCGTTCTTTCGTGGGGGCGGAAGGGAGCGGGGCGAAATTTTGAAATACACTTGGAGTAGTGTGATAACAAAGGATACTGGATACAAAACTTGGTTGCTCTAGCTTTAATAGTCTCTGAGATATAGGCGCTAATGAAGACGGACAGACAGACAGACATGGGTATATCGACTCGGCTATTGATGCTGATCAAGAATATATATACTTTATGCGGTCGGAAACGCTTCCTTCTGGACGTTACACACATCCGTTATCACCACAAATCTAATATACCCCTATACTCTTCGAGTACCGGGTATAAAAATAATGATTACATAAGTGGACAAGACTTTTCCGCTCTCGCCAAAAATGACTTTTTCTGATAGATTTGGATGTTTAAACATTTTTAAAGAATTTTTTTTTTTTTTTTCATTTTGTAGTTCTTTTTTAAAGAATTTTTAAAAAATATGGTAGTTTTTGTCATAGGTAGTGCTTCTATTTTTCACATAACTTAAGTTTCCTACAACTGGTTGTATTGAACTTTGCAGTTCAAAAAAGCTGACAAGTGCAGCTATAAATCCGACTCAGACACTTTGTAGCTGCAACTTAACGTCTGGAAGATATTAAGCTTCCAAATTGAAATTTCATAATTTTTTTCGGTATTTTTCCCCGAAATGTTGACTTTGAAACCTCAGAAAAAGTCGAAAAAAAAATATTTAAATGCCTATATTTTTGGTTTTAGATAGACACATTAATTAGGCGTCGTTTAAGGTATCGCTTATAAAAATAAACAACTAAGTTATAACTGTATGACCAAAACTTCATATGCCGAATTTCGCCGATAAATTCCGTTAGCCGACGAATAACCGTTTTTTTTTCCTACAAAAATACCAAAAATCTGTGTTTGTAACAGTTTTTAACGGTAAAATGGCATTTGGGATAGTGCCAAACGGCATATGAAGTTTTGGTCAAACAGTTATAACTTCGCCGTTTATTTTTATATTTTTATAAGCAATACCTTAAACGACGCCTAATCAAGGCATTCCAATATTTTTTTTTCGACTTTTCCTGAGCTTTCAAAGTCAAAATTTCGGGGAAAAATACCGAAAAAGATTATGAAATTTCAATTTGGAAGCTTAATATCTTCCAGACGTTAAGTTGCAGCTACAAAGTGTCTGAGTCGGATTTATAGCTGCATTTGTCATCTGCAAAGTTCAATGCAACCAGTTGTATGAAACTTAAGTTATGTCAAAAATAGACGCACTACCTATGACAAAAAATACCAAATTTTATAAAAAAATTTTAAAAAACAAAACTACACTATGAAAAAAAAACCATAATTCTTCAAAAAATTTTAAAACTCCAAATCTATCAGAAAAAGTCATTTTTGGCGACAGCGGAAAAAAAAGTTGAATTTTGTCGAGTAGTGTTATCAATGATTTTTATTTTTTTCGCTTAAAATAAAACCCAACAATAGCTTACGGCTTCCGTGTACCACTTTTCGCCGATGTGATTACATACTCTTGATCTATGATGTAATGCCTTTCATGATACATCACATGTCCTTCAAGGACGACTTTTAAGGATTCAACTATTTTCTATTAAATTTCATTTATTCCTCTAGTCTGTTGTAGTATGTATGTAGTATTTATTATTTTGGATATAATAATAGTAATATTGGTTATTACGGGCTAACAGTTATCGCTGAGCGAGGCCAACGCTCATAAAATGCATTTCTTAGCAAATTTTTTTTATTTATAAAGGGTTTGGCTTTTTATGAAATCAATGATTGTTTTTAAAGTTGCAATAATAAACGAGGGGGAACGTTGTGAGCCGCGGCAAAGGCCGCGGCTCTACCTTATACCCGGTACTCAGTCAGTATATACATACATACATATATGAGCTTGCGATTTATGCAATTTATTATATGTTCGCAAAAGGGACAAAATAAATTTTAGGCAAAAAATAATATTTCAAAAAATGAAGTCAAATCATTTTTGGAATATTATACATGTTTCTAATTTTGTTTGCATATGCTTTTTACATCTGCTTCTAAATTTCTACATGACATGTATAACTACATATTTGAGACGTACAAGTGTTTGCGACAGAGAGAGAGGGAATGAGTCAGCGCTTGGCAGGCGTTGCGTAGCCACTGAAATTTAATTTGTTTCTTCTGTCTATAATATTGATCCGACCTGATCCATATTCGGCAATCTGGTAGATATGGTAATTTTCCATGATTCTGCGTTTTTGGTTTTCATTTATCTTAAAAATTGTGGATTCCACAGATTTTCGTCCTTTGTGGGGGCGGAAAGGGGCGTGGCAAAATTTTGAAACAAACTCGTGCTGAATTGATATCACAGGAGCTTGGATAGAAAGTTTGGTTGCTCTAGCTCTTATAGTCTCTGAGAACTAGGCGTCAAGAAATACGAATGGGCAAAGCAGATGGGGTCGCGTGTGAGAGAGAGCGAGAGGGAATGATGACTTTCGAAATGGTTTTCTTCATTGTAGCTATAATAATGATCCGATCTGATCCAGATTCAACACTCTGATAGAAATAGTCATTCTCTATGATTCTGCGTTTTTAGTTTTTCCGTATCTTCAAAATTGTGTATGCCACAGACTTTCGTCATTTGTGGGGGCGGAAGAGGGCGGGGCGAAATTTTGAAATACACTTTGAGTAGTGTGATAACACAGGAGACTGAATACAAAACTTGGTTACTGTAGCTTAAATAGTCTATGAGATATAGGCGCAAATGAAGACGGATAGACGGACAGACGGACAGACGGACGGACGGACGGACGGACGGACGGACGGACAGACAGACATGGCTATATCGACTCGGCTATTGATGCTGATCAAGAATATATATACTTTATGGGGTCGGAAACGCTTCCTTCTGGACGTTACACACAACCGTTATCCCCACAAATCTAATATACCCCTATACTCTTCGAGTACCGGGTATAAAAAATGATCAAACAGATAAGCCTTTAAGGTAAGTGGGAAGTCCTACAAAAAATTAAACGACTGTAAAATACCCTGTACTTATTAATTAACAATAATGACATTGTCAATGTAAGGTACTCGGCGCAAATGATGAAATCTTAGGATATGATATTTGCACTTGAACATTTTCCTCAACATTTATTTGCTTTATACTTAGTCGGAACACACCCAATAGACTATTGAAGTACAGGTCTTTTAAAAGAGTTTTTAAATAATATTGAGGTTGCTTCTGATGAAGAAGCCGAAGACGATTTGCATTTGGAGAACCTGAAGAAGGGCTATGCCGAAATTGACAATTATAGACCAAAGCGAGTTAGTCTGGACCAAAATATTATGGAATATTGGAAAGAAAACAAATTTCAATACCCCCATCTGTATCAACTTACCAAGGTCCACTCTGCACCTGCAACACAAGTGAGCGTTGAAAGGTCATTGTTGTTAACAGTCCCTTTCAAAATTACTTTTTGTAAAATGAAATAACTATTAAAAATAAAATGAAATTTTGCTTAATATTCAATTTTTTCTAATTTTCAGAGGAGCAAAATGGGGCGTGGCAAAACCATAACACAAATTTGATCCTTTAGATTTGATTTAAAAGGACATACAACAGACTATAGAGGAATAAATGAAATTTAATAGAAAATAGTTGAATCCTTAAAGGTCGTCCTTGAAGGACATGTGATGTATCATATGAAAGGCATTACATCATAGATCAAGAGTATGTAATCACATCGGCGAAAAGTGGTACACGGAAGCCGTAAGCTATTGTTGAGTTTTATTTTAAGTGAAAAACGAGGGGGAACGTTGTGAGCCGCGGCAAAGGCCGCGGCTCTACCTTATACCCGGTACTCAGTCAGTATATACATACATACATATATGAGCAATGTTCGCAAAAGGGACAAATTAAATTTTGGGCAAAAAATAATATTTCTAAAAAAATGAAGTCAAGTCATTTTTGGAATATTATACATGTTTTCAATTTTGTTTGCATGTGCTTTTTACAACTGCTTCTAAATTTCTACATGACATGTATAACTACATATTTGAGACGTACAAGTGTTTGCGACAGAGAGAGAGGGAATGAGTCAGCGCTTGGCAGGCGTTGCGTAGCCACTGAAATTTAATTTGTTTCTTCTGGTCATAATATTGATCCGACCTGATCCATATTCGGCAATCTGGTAGATATGGTAATTTTCCATGATTCTGCGTTTTTGGTTTTGATTTTTCTTAAAAATTGTGGATTCCACAGATTTTCGTCCTTTGTGGGGGCGGAAAGGGGCGTGTCAAAATTTTGAAATACACTTGTGCTGGTTTGATATCACAGGAGCTTGGATAGAAAGTTTGGTTGCTCTAGCTCTTATAGTCTCTGAGATCTAGGCGCTCATTTAAACGAATAAGCAAAACAGACAGGGTGGCGTGTGAGAGAGAGCGAGAGGGAATGATGACTTTCGAAATGGTTTTCTTCATTGTAGCTATAATAATGATCCGATCTTATCCAGATTCAACACTCTGATAGAAATGGTCATTCTCTATGATTCTGCGTATTTAGTTTTCTTGTATCTTCAAAATTGTGCATGCCACAGACTTTCGTTCTTTGTGGGGGCGGAAGGGGGCGGGGCGAAATTTTGAAATACATTTGGAGTAGTGTGATCACAGAGGAGACTGGATACAAAACTTGGTTGCTCTAGCTTTTATAGTCTCTGAGATATAGGCGCAAATGAAGACGGACAGACGGACAGACGGACGGACGGACGGACGGACGGACAGACAGACATGGCTATATCGACTCGGCTATTGATGCTGATCAAGAATATATATACTTTATGGGGTCGGAAACGCTTCCTTCTGGGCGTTACACACAACCGTTATCCCCACAAATCTAATATACCCCTATACTCTTCGAGTACCGGGTATAAAAATAAAAATCATTGATAACACTACTCGACAAATTTCAACTTTTTTTTCCGCTGTCGCCAAAAATGACTTTTTCTAATAGATTGGGAGATTTAAATTTTTTTTAAAAATTATGGTTTTTTTTTCATGGAGTAGTTTTTTTTTTTTAAGAATTTTTAAAAAATCTGGTATTTTTTGTCATAGGTAGGGCTTCTATTTTTCACATAACTCACATTTCATACAACTGGTTGTACTGAACTTTGCAGTTAAAAAAAGCTGATAAATGCAGCTATAAATCCGACTCAGACACTTTGTAGCAGAAACTTAACGTCTGGCAGATATTAAGCTTCCAAATTGAAATTTCATCATTTTTTCGGTATTTTTTACCCGAAATTTTGACTTTGAAACTTCAGGAAAAATCGAAAAAAATAAATGAATGCCTTGATTTTTGGTTTTAGATAGACACATTAATTACGCGTCGTTTAAGGTATCGCTTATAAAAATATAAAATCAAACGGCTAAGTTATAACCGTTTGACCAAAACGACCCAAAATGACTTTTACCTAAAAAATACCGTCCGGTACGTTTTTGGTCCAACTTACAAAATGGGATTGCAAAAAACAAAAAGGACCTGTAATTTTGGTTTTACTGAGTCTTAGGTATTGATATATATCGGATATATATCCTACCTGGTCATATTTATTTGGGGTGTAAGTGTTGTGGACAGTTTTATTCCTTATACCTAAGCCTTGGTGAGGATAAATATACATAAATACCTGTTAGGGTCAAATGTTGACCTTTTTCCTTCACAGGTGCTGGTCCCGCAGATATTTGACCTTTCTCCTTCAAGCTATTCATAAAAAAGGATATATAACTCTGTACCTATAGTATCCCTGCCTCAGTGTAGTTCTGACTTCCAGCAGAATACGATCGTGTGTTTTCGAAAAATACAAATTGTTTCTAATTGAAATGGACAACCCAAGTCGGTCAACTTCATGTGCTTACCGAGCAGACTCGTTTTGCTACATATGTGGAAAGTATATGACCAGCAAAGAAGAAAAAATCGTTTTTACCGAAAAGTTCCAAGAACAGTATAAGGAAAACTATAAGATGTGGCCCAAAAGTATTGGCGAAGAGTGGGCTCCAAGCTGTATATGCAAAACGTGCAAATTGAATTTAACAGCATTTAATAAGGAGGAAAAGTAAGTTACCCTAAATCAGAAGCTATGAAGTGTACAAAAAATACTAAGCATTACTTTTTTTCTTGCACATTTTTTTTTTAGAAAACAATTTCGATTTGGAACTCCAATGCTATGGAGAAAACCAAAAAATCGCAGCACTGAATGTTTCTTTTGTTTATTCGAAAAAAAGGGTTTGGGGTAGGTGAGAGATATAAATACCCGCAAGAGTCTCGTCAAGGCTTTACGCTTCCTGCTCCTCCTTTGAAGGAAATATCGCCATTAAAACGCAAAAAAGAGGAGATGTCTTCTTCGTCGTATGGAACAACGGATTCAAGTAATGACCAATCAGGAGAATATAAATTTTGCAAGCCATTATCACAGGAACAATTGAACGATTTGGTGAGGATCCTGGAACTTCCTAAAAGTAAAGCTCAGATTCTTGGATCTATTTTAAAGGATGCCCGTTTATTGAAGGAAGATGTCAAAATAACTCATTTCCGGACGCGTCACTTGGTTCACGCACAGTTTTATATGACGAAGGATGACATGTGCGTTTTTCTTTAGGACGTTGATATGCAATGACTGCACCATCAAGTGGCCCAAGCGACACCAGCCTATGGCTGTTACGCGCGGATCCCAGGCAAGAACGCAGCCCACCTCCCGCCCAACCGACCGAGGGGCGCTGCCGCATGACGCGCGACTCGTAAACCGAACCGATCGCGGACATGCAGGAAAGATAGGTGTTAGACTAGTGTTCGAGGAAAAGTAGAACTAATCTAACTAAAGAAGAAAAGTAATTACTAATTACGGGAAAGATGTAGGAGTATCAGTAATTTAAGACTAGGAAGGGAGTTAGTGGTAGATATAATATGGTAGAGGGAATTATAATCCGAGCATAGGACCCTAAATGGTTCATGCAAGGAGTAATTCGATCTACAAAGCGGAAGAAACAACGGTGTATAGTTCCTAGTGCTTCTAATAGGAATCGTGAAGTTTATGCGGCTCAACAGGTCAGGGCTATCTACATCACCCTTGATCAAGTTGTGCACAAAAATCACGCCAAGCATTTTCCTACGATTAGCTAAGGTTGGAAGGTTTATTAAGAGCAATCTATTAGAGTAAGACGGCAGTCTCACACTTGCATCACTTGCGTTTGTCACGACATTTTCGGCCTCTTCAAGGCACTGGGTGAAGATTACGACCCAAACGATTGGAGGTTATTTGTTGACAGCAGTAAAGAAAGTTTAAAGGCTGTTTTGCTACACAATGGAAATCAAAAGCCGTCTATTCCCATTGCCCATGCTGTTAATATGAAAGAGTCCTATCAAACAATGACTAAATTGTTTGAAAATATTAAATATAAAGAACACCAGTGGAAGGTCGCGTGTGACTTAAAAGTTGTAGCCATGTTAACTGGATTGCAAGGCGGTTATACAAAATACTGTTGCTTCCTGTGCCTATGGGATAGCCGAGATAGAAAAGAGCATTACACAAGAAAGAACTGGGAAAAACGGAACGATAATACTTTGGGACATCACAACGTACAAAATGCAGCTCTTGTGAAAGTCCAAGACATTATATTACCACCATTGCACATTAAGCTAGGACTGATAAAAAATTTTGTTAAAGCACTGGATTACGAAGGTGAATCGATGAATTACCTCAAAACTGTTTTTCCACGTCTGTCGCTGGCAAAAGTTAAAGAAGGCGTATTTGATGGCCCCCAAATTCGAAAACTACTAAAAGATGATGGATTTGAAAATATTTAATCTACGAATGAAAAAGCAGCCTGGAACTCATTCCGAATGGTTACAACAAATTTTCTTGGTAACAGAAAGAGTGATGATTACGTTAAAATCGTTCAAGACCTACTTATGAACAAATTGGAGCCAACATGTCACTCAAAATCCATTTCCTGCACTCCTACTTAGACTTTTTTCCGCCAAACCTTGGGGATGTTAGTGATGAACACGGAGAGAGATTTCACCAACAATTAAAAGCTATGGAACGACGGTATCAAGGTGTTTGGAATGAGAATATGTTGGGCGACTATTCATAAAAGAATCTGACTTAAATGACAAAAGAAGACAGACAAACCATTTTAAAAATAGTAACAAGCAATAACAATAAAAATATTTAAGTATCACAACACTTAAATAAATTCAAGTATTTTTCGGTATTTTTTCAGATAAAATGAGATTTGGGTCGTTTTGGTCAAACGGTTATAACTTAGCCGTTTGATTTTATATTTTTATAAGCGATACCTTTAACGACGCGTAATTAATGTGTTTATCTAAAACCAAAAATCAAGGCATTCATTTATTTTTTTTTCGATTTTTCCTGAAGTTTCAAAGTCAAAATTTCGGGTAAAAAATACCGAAAAAAATGATGAAATTTCAATTTGGAAGCTTAATATCTGCCAGACGTTAAGTTTCTGCTACAAAGTGTCTGAGTCGGATTTATAGCTGCATTTATCAGCCTTTTTTAACTGCAAAGTTCAGTACAACCAGTTGTATGAAATGTGAGTTATGTGAAAAATAGAAGCACTACCTATGACAAAAAATACCAGATTTTTAAAAAATTCTTTAAAAAAAAACTACTCCATGAAAAAAAAAAAAACATTCTTCAAAATTTTTAAACATCCAAATCTATCAGAAAAAGTCATTTTTGGAGACAGCGGAAAAGTCGTGTCGACTAGTGTAATCATTATTTTTGAGTTTTTTTTTTTATAAAAAATAACGAATATTTATGATTATTATAAAATTAATCAAAATTAGTCATTATCGGTGAGGAAAATCGTAAAAATCCGAATTTTTAAAATCATGGCGGAAGCTTCTTACAAAGCTAAAGATTTTGGTATGGTTCACTTCTTTCTACGTCCATTAGAAGTTAATGATTTTTTTATTACAAAAAAAAAATAATCATTATCTACGGTCCCTGGTTTCTTGTTTATTGTTGTTTAAAGTTTACACAGTTCAAGTGTAAGGGTAAAATTATGAATGTTTATTTTGTTTATTCGAAAAAAAAGGGTTTGGGGTAGGTGAGAGATATAAATACCCGCAAGAGTCTCGTCAAGGCTTTACGCTTCCTGCTCCTCCTTTGAAGGAAATATCGCCATTAAAACGCAAAAAAGAGGAGATGTCTTCTTCGTCGTATGGAACAACGGATTCAAGTAATGACCAATCAGGAGAATATAAATTTTGCAAGCCATTATCACAGGAACAATTGAACGATTTGGTGAGGATCCTGGAACTTCCTAAAAGTAAAGCTCAGATTCTTGGATCTATTTTAAAGGATGCCCGTTTATTGAAGGAAGATGTCAAAATAACTCATTTCCGGACGCGTCACTTGGTTCACGCACAGTTTTATATGACGAAGGATGACATGTGCGTTTGTCACGACATTTTCGGCCTCTTCAAGGCACTGGGTGAAGATTACGACCCAAACGATTGGAGGTTATTTGTTGACAGCAGTAAAGAAAGTTTAAAGGCTGTTTTGCTACACAATGGAAATCAAAAGCCGTCTATTCCCATCGCCCATGCTGTTAATATGAAAGAGTCCTATCAAACAATGACTAAATTGTTTGAAAATATTAAATATAAAGAACACCAGTGGAAGGTCGCGTGTGACTTAAAAGTTGTAGCCATGTTAACTGGATTTCAAGGCGGTTATACAAAATACTGTTGCTTCCTGTACCTATGGGATAGCCGAGATAGAAAAGAGCATTACACAAGAAAGAACTGGGAAAAACGGAACAAAAATACTTTGGGACATCACAACGTACAAAATGCAGCTCTTGTGAAAGTCCAAGACATTATATTACCACCATTGCACATTAAGCTAGGACTGATAAAAAATTTTGTTAAAGCACTGGATTACGAAGGTGAATCGATGAATTACCTCAAAACTTTTTTTCCACGTCTGTCGCTGGCAAAAGTTAAAGAAGGCGTATTTGATGGCCCCCAAATTCGAAAACTACTAAAAGATGATGGATTTGAAAATATTTAATCTACGAATGAAAAAGCAGCCTGGAACTCATTCCGAATGGTTACAACAAATTTTCTTGGTAACAGAAAGAGTGATGATTACGTTAAAATCGTTCAAGACCTACTTATGAACAAATTGGAGCCAACATGTCACTCAAAATCCATTTCCTGCACTCCTACTTAGACTTTTTTCCGCCAAACCTTGGGGATGTTAGTGATGAACACGGAGAGAGATTTCACCAACAATTAAAAGCTATGGAACGACGGTATCAAGGTGTTTGGAATGAGAATATGTTGGGCGACTATGTGTGGACTCTCATAAAAGAATCTGACTTAAATGACAAAAGAAGACAGACAAACCATTTTAAAAATAGTAACAAGCAATAACAATAAAAATATTTAAGTATCACAACACTTAAATAAATTCAAGTATTTTTCGGTATTTTTTCAGATAAAATGAGATTTGGGTCGTTTTGGTCAAACGGTTATAACTTAGCCGTTTGATTTTATATTTTTATAAGCGATACCTTTAACGACGCGTAATTAATGTGTTTATCTAAAACCAAAAATCAAGGCATTCATTTATTTTTTTTTCGATTTTTCCTGAAGTTTCAAAGTCAAAATTTCGGGTAAAAAATACCGAAAAAAATGATGAAATTTCAATTTGGAAGCTTAATATCTGCCAGACGTTAAGTTTCTGCTACAAAGTGTCTGAGTCGGATTTATAGCTGCATTTATCAGCCTTTTTTAACTGCAAAGTTCAGTACAACCAGTTGTATGAAATGTGAGTTATGTGAAAAATAGAAGCACTACCTATGACAAAAAATACCAGATTTTTAAAAAATTCTTTAAAAAAAACTACTCCATGAAAAAAAAAAAAACATTCTTCAAAATTTTTAAACATCCAAATCTATCAGAAAAAGTCATTTTTGGAGACAGCGGAAAAGTCGTGTCGACTAGTGTAATCATTATTTTTGAGTTTTTTTTTTGATAAAAAATAACGAATATTTATGATTATTATAAAATTAATCAAAATTAGTCATTATCGGTGAGGAAAATCGTAAAAATCCGAATTTTTAAAATCATGGCGGAAGCTTCTTACAAAGCTAAAGATTTTGGTATGGTTCACTTCTTTCTACGTCCATTAGAAGTTAATGATTTTTTTATTACAAAAAAAAAATAATCATTATCTACGGTCCCTGGTTTCTTGTTTATTGTTGTTTAAAGTTTACACAGTTCAAGTGTAAGGGTAAAATTACATGTCAACTAATTAATCGAAAGGACTAAGGCAAATACTCTGACCCGGTGGGGCTGATTACACTACTTTCACATAACTTAAGTTTTCCATAACTAGTTGTATTTAACTTTGCTGTTTTGAAAAGCTAACAAATGTAGCTATAAATCCGACCCAGACACTTTGTAGCTGCAACTTAACGTCTGGAAAATATTAAGATTTCAAATTCAAATTTCATAATTTTTTGCGGTATTTTGTCTCGAAATTTTGACTTTGAAAACTTAGGAAAAGTCGAAAAAAAATATTTGATATCTAACATTTTTAGTTTTAGATAGACACATTAATTACGCGTCGTTTAAGGTATAGTTTTTAAATTTCGATGGATAAACGGCCAAGCTGCAGCCGGTTGACCAAAACTTCATATGCCGTTTGGCACTATCCCAAATGCCATTTTACCGTTAAAAACTGTTACAAACACAGATTTTTGGTATTTTTTTAGGAAAAAAAACGGTTATACGCCGGCTAACGGAATTTATCGCCGAAATTCGGCATATGAAAGTTTGGTCAAACGGTTATTACTTAGCCGTTTATTCATCGATTTTTACAAACGATACCTTAAACGACGCCTAATCAATGTGTCTATGTGTCTATCAATACAACCAGTTGTAGGAAACTTAAGTTACGTGAAATATAAAAGCACTACCTATGAAAAAAAATACCAAATTTTTAAAAAATTCTTAAAAAAAAAACTAAATCTGGAAAAAAAAAACATTCTTTAATATTATTAAAATTAATAAGGCTGATTAGCGCAGTCGATTCGACCTCACCAGAGAGAAGCTTATGGAAGAAGAGAACTCCTTGGCAGATTCTACGGGACTTAAGAGAGTGGAGGTTAATTAGGTGCAACCTACTTTCATAAGAAGGGAGATGGATCGAAGGGTCCCAATTGAGTCCGCGGAGAGCAAAGATGAGGAACTGTTTTTGTACTGATTCGAGCATATCCTGAAATGTTTGGTAGTGAGGAGACCAGACACAAGAACCATATTCCAAGATAGGCCGGACCAGAGAAACGTACAGAAGTTTCGTAGTATACGGGTCAGTAAATTCCTTAGACCATCTTTTGACAAATCCTAGGACTCCTTTGGCTTTGTTAGAGATAGTAGAGATATGAGAGTTGAAACATAGATTGGGTACAAAGGTAATGCCCAAGTCGTTAACTTTGAAGAGGCGTTGTAGGATAATGTTATTGATAGAGTAATCGAAAAGGTATGGCTTATTGCGGTGAGAAGTCATGATATTGCATTTAGAAATATTAAGAGGTAGAAAGTTAATTAAGCACCAATTGTTAAGAGCGTCAAGATCCGATTGCAGAGATAGCGGGGACAAGGGGTCACTGTAGGAAAAACATAGCTTTACATCATCAGCATACATTAGGACACGGGAATGGGATAACATTTGAGGAAGATCGTTTGTTGGGTTTCCCAGCCCGATATTTAGTAGACATAAATTAAGTCATAGTCAGTGGTGCAGCAGTAAATTAAATGCCTATTATTGTTTGCTATTTTGTACTGCCCACTGCATCTTTGTACCATTGCACCTTGATTTAAGTTTCCGCACGGCAGCAGCCTATACATCGCTCTCTCGGATCATCGCCTTCTTCGTCGCTCTCTCGATCTTTCATTATCGCTCTCTCGGATCATCGTTCGCTTGCTTACATTAGGGCACGGGCAATTCGGCCCGCCTGCCCTTAATTAGTCTGAATCTACCACTCATATAGTCGGCATCTATCACTTACATAGTCGGCATCTATCACACACTGTCTGCACCTAGCACTCATGCTGTTTTGAGCTGATCTTCGTGGCCATCAGACCGTCTTTCGTCGTTATTAAATCGCATCGATCGTTCACCCACATACATATATATACATACGCAATACGTCGGTCTACATATAGTCTGGAGCTGATCGTATCGTATCATACCATATTCGCTGCATCGATCTTTAATCGGTCTCTCATACATAATTCGCCTCAATACACATCCATATGTACATACGCATTCGCCGGTCTACATACGTATATACCAATAAACTGTACCTATTACTAATTTAACCAATCGAACTTTCATTTAAATAACACATCGCAACAGCTAGTGAAAAAGCTCATTAGCTCAACATCGTTATTAAACAGATTAAATAACAAGGGACCCAGGTGGCTACCTTGAGGAACCCCTGATGAGACTATAACAGGTTTAGAAAGAGAGGAGTTAAAGCAAACTCGTTGAGAACGGTTAAAAAGGTAAGAATTAGTCAAGTAAAGAAGCTTAATCGGAAACCCTAGAATTCCGCACACACAGAGGACGAAAACCTGTGGCAGAGTCAAAGAGAATGACCATATCTATCAGAGTGTTGAATCTGGATCAGATCAGATCATTAATATAGCCAGAAGGAACACATTGAAATTCAGTGGCTAGGGAACGCCTGCCAAGCGCTTACTTATTCCATTTTTTCTCTCACACACTTCCACGAGTAGTATATACATACGTACATATGTAAAAAAATATTTTAACAAAAATAGAAACAGGGATTGACTTAATTTTTTGAAAACATTTATTTGCAAAAATTCAATTTGTCCTTTGGCGAACATATAATACATATATTCATATACATATGTATAAAATAGATTGTATAAATTACATAAATTTTATGCTCTTATATATACTGACTGAGTACCGGGTATACAATAGAGCCGTTCGAATTGGGTGAGTGCAGGTCTCGCAGTGCTTTTTCAAGTTGCTCTCAAATTGAATTAAAACGAGGGGGAACTGCTCTACTTTATACCCGGTAATCAGTCAGTATATATGTACATATGTACATACATATATGAGATAACGATTTTCGTTATTTAATATATGTTCGCAGAAGAGACAAATCAATTTTTGGGCAAAAAAGAATATTTCAAAAAATTAAGTCAAACCATTTTTGGAATTTTTTCCATTTTTGCTTACATATGCTTTTTACATCTGCTTCTACAATTCTACATGTACATGTATAACTTCATATTCGAGACGTGGAAGTGTTTGCGAGAGAGAGAGGGAATGAGTAAGCGCTTGGCAGGCGTTGCGTAGCGACTGAAATTTAATTTGTTCTTTCTGACTATAATAATAGTTCGACCTGATCAAGATTCGGCAATCTGGTAGATACAGCTATTTTTCATGTTTATGCGTTTTTGGTTTTCTCGTATCTTAAAAATGGTGTATTCCACAGATTTGCGTCCTTTGCGGGAGCGGAAGGGGGCGTGTCAAAATTATGAAATACACTTGTATTGAATTGATATTACAGGAGCTTGGATCGAAACCTTGGTTGCTCTAGCTCTTATAGTCTCTGAGATCTAGGCACTCATCTGGGCGAGCAAGCAAAGTAGACGGGGTAGCGTGTGAGAGAGAGCGAGGGGGTACGATGCCTTTCGAAATGTTTTTCTTCTTTGTGTCTATATTAATGTTCCGATCTGATCCAGACTTTTAGAGTAGTGTGATAACACTACTCTAGCTTTAATAGTCTCTGAGATCTAGGCGCTAATGAAGACGGACAGACGGACGGACAGACGGACAGACGGACGGACAGACGGACGGACGGACGGACGGACGGACGGACGGACGGACAGACGGACGGACGGACGGACGGACGGACAGACGGACGGACGGACGGACGGACAGACAGACATGGCTATATCTACTCGGCTATTGATGCTGATCAAGAATATAAATACTTTATGGGGTCGGAAACGCTTCCTTCTGGGCGTTACACACATCCGTTATCACCACAAATCTTATATACCCCTATACTCTTTGAGTACTGGGTATAAAAATATTTTGAAGAAGAAAAGGAAAAAAGAAATGAATCAGTTCAGGTAGAAGAAAGTAAATTTAGCTCGGGATCAATGAATCCGGAGCACGCCGACGTAGAGTTATCCGTCAATACAGAAATAAATAGCTTGGGATTAAGAAATCCTAAACATGCCGTCGTATAAATATCCGACATAAATAAACATTTAAAATCTGATTCAGAAGAGTTAAAATTAAATAACACATTAACCAATAAAGAAGAAAATTTAGAGAATCTCAGAGAAGAAATGATCACTCATACAAGAAAACCACGAAAATATAAATTTATAGTTACCGTTTAGAACGGATATAAAATGGAAATAAATACTGAACATGCATGCCAGTATATAATAAGCAATATCCATATGTTAGATGACGGAATAATTAGGCCTAGTAAGAGCCCATATAATTCCCCAGTAATAGTAGTACCAAAAAATAAACTGAATGAAAATACCATACCGAACAGATATCCCATACAGGATCCGTCTGTAATTCTATCCAATTTGGGTAAGGCAAAATATTTCTCGACTATTGACCTAGAATCGGGATTCTATCAGATATTGATGAGGGAATCAGAAATAGAAAAAACATCTTTTTCTATAAATAACGGTAAATACGAATTCCTAAGAATGCCAATAAGCTTAACAAATGCGCCCAGAATCTTTCAAAGATCAATGGACGACATACTTAGAGAGCAAGTAGGGAAAACCTGCCATGTCTATATGGATAACATAATAATATTTTCAAAAACTATTAATCAGCATTATGAGGACATAATTCCAATAATAAAGATATTACAGATTGCTAATATGAAAATTTCCCTTGAAAAATCTAAATTCTTTCAATTGGAAACCAAATGTTTGGGATATATAGTTTCCCATAATGTCATCAAAAGAGATCCGGAAAAGATTGATACTATGCAAAAATATCCGAGTCCGAGAGCTACTTAGTTTCCTAGGATTAACAGAGTATTAAAGAAAATTCGTCCGAAATTATGCAACAATCGCCAAACCACTAACAAATTATCTAAGTGGAGTCAATGGGAAAGTTTCAAGAAGAGCGTCAAAAAAAACTTTGTTACAACTAGATGAACCAGCAGTAGAAGCATTTAATAACTTAAAAGACAGTTTAATTGCACATATAGAGTTAGTACAACCAGATTACAAGAAAAAATTCACTTTAACCACAGATGCATCAGACATAGCATTAGGTGCGGTATTATCAGAAGAAGGGAATACCATCTCATTTATTTCTAAAACCTTAAATAAAACAGTAATTGTATGCTAAAAACAAGAAGGAGCTATTAGCAATAGTGTGAGTACTAAAAAATGTCCAAAATTCTTTTTACGGGGTAAGCGGAATTGAAATTCAAACAGATTCAAACAATCCAAACATAGATATGAAACGGTGGTATTACTTTATTGAACCGAAGATCATATATAAACCAGGCTCAACCAATGTAGTAGCGGACGCATTATCCCGAATTCAGATAAATCATTTAACAGACAGTGAAATTGAACAAACAGAAATATATTCAGATTCAAATAATCAGCATTCAGCAGAGAGCAGTTTTGAAAACATCATTCAAGAAACTGGGAAGCCTTTAAACCCATTCAAGCAACAGTTAATAATAATAAAAACTAGATTCACAGTTCATGAGCAAGTAAGAGGTCATGACAATACCCGACATATAATTGAATTTGACGCAGTTGACAATTTATTGACTATTTTAAAAGAATTTATTCAGCCAAACTTAACCACGGAGATACATTGCACCCTAAAAACCTAGTATCTTATCCAAAAAGTACTAAAGAAAAATATCATAAAAAAATGTCTCTTCACGAGAATATTTCTGCAAGATATAGAAAACCCAGAAGATAAAGCATTGATTACACTACTCGACAAAATTCAACTTTTTTTTTCCGCTGTGGGCAAAAATGACTTTTTCTGATAGATTTGGAGATTTAAATTTTTTTAAATAATTATGGGTTTTTTTTCATGGAGTAGTTTTTTTTAAAGAATTTTAAAAAAATGTGGTGTTTTTTGTCATAGGTAGTGCTTCTATTTTTTACATAACTTAAGTTTCCTACAACTGGTTGTATTGAACTTTGCAGTTAAAAAAAGCTGACAAATGCAGCTATAAATCCGACTCAGACACTTTGTAGCTGCAACTTAACGTCTGGAAGATATTAAGCTTCCAAATTGAAATTTCATAATTTTTTTCGGTATTTTTCCCCGAAATGTTGACTTTGAAAGCTCAGGAAAAGTCGAAAAAAAAATATTTTAATGCTTTGATTTTTGGTTTTAGATAGACACATTAATTAGGCGTCGTTTAAGGTATCGCTTATAAAAATATAAAAATAAACGGCTTAGTTATAACCGTTTGACCAAAACTACATATGCCGTTTGGCACTATTCCAAATGCCATTTTACCGTTAAAAACTGTTACAAACGCAGATTTTTGGTATTTTTGTAGGAAAAAAAAACGGTTATTCGTCGGCTAACGGAATTTGTCGGCGAAATTCGGCATATGAAAGTTTGGTCAAACGGTTATAACTTAGCCGTTTATTTTTATATTTTTATAAGCGATACCTTAAACGACGCCTAATTAATGTGTCTATCTAAAACCAAAAATCAAGGCATTCAAATATTTTTTTTTTCGACTTTTCCTGAGCTTTCAAAGTCAAAATTTCGGGGAAAAATACCGAAAAAAATTATGAAATTTCAATTTGGAAGCTTAATATCTTCCAGACGTTAAGTTGCAGCTACAAAGTGTCTGAGTCGGATTTATAGCTGCATTTGTCAGCTGCAAAGTTCAATACAACCAGTTGTAGGAAACTTAAGTTATGTAAAAAATAGAAGCACTATCTATGACAAAAAACACCACATTTTTTAAAAATTCTTTAAAAAAAAACTACTCCATTAAAAAAAAAAAACATTCTTTAAAAAATTTTAAACATCCAAATGTATCAGAAAAAGTCATTTTTGGCGACAGCGGAAAAGTCGAGTCGACTAGTGTTATAGAAGAAACACATTTTAGAGCACACAGAGGTCTAGACGAAAACTACAAACAGATAACTAGATTGTATTATTGGCCGAACTTATACAAAAAATTTAAAGAATACATCAAAAGTTGTGAGATATGTAACAAGAATAAATATAATAGACACCCCGTGAAAATTCCGATAGGTGTAGCTCCCATTCCGACAAGAGAAGGTGAACAATTACACTTAGCCCTATTCTATGCCCAAAATCTGACATTTATAACCTGCATAGATTCTTATTCAAAGTACTTGGTAGTAAACAAAATTCAAAATAAACTAAACATCGAGCATAAGGTTTTGGATATATTGCAACATTTTCCTTTAGTAACATCAATAATGACAGATAACGAACCGAGTTTTACTTCAGCACAGTTTAGATCGTTCATACAACGAAGTAATTTCACCATTTATTATGCTGATCCCAGGCATAGTACTTCCAATGGACAGGTAGAAAGGGCGCATTCCACGTTAATACAAATAGCACGGTTCATTAAAGAGGAACTAAACTTAACAAGCTAAACAGAAATAATAATGAGGGCAGCGCAAAAATATAACCTCACAATACATTCTACAATTAATCAATAATTATTTAATATTTATTTAATAAATTCGATCATGGAGATATTCCTTTACTACGTAAAGCAGCTCAAAATAAAATGTTCGAGGAGAGGATAGGATAGGAGAGGAAAAGACTATAAAGACTATAATCTTTTATAGGAGAAGTAATATATGAGGAAAAATTCGGGGAATGAAACAAACTACAACCTCGATACAAAAAACAAGTGGGTAAGGAAAATCAAGAGAACAAAATTATAATCAATAACAGAAAGCGAATAATACATAAAGACAATATAAAATATTAAGAATTTTATTTTATTTTTATTTTTTGCAGAAAATGTATATGCAAATATTAATAATGACCCTTGTTTTGTTAACAACATCAGAAATCATTGACTATACGCACAGTGACTACTTATTACTCAGAGCCGACAAGAAAGTTTACTCTTACGAATCGTACCTTTATCATATTGACCATATTGACCGCTGACCTTTATCATATTACCAACTCAACTCATATTAACTTAGCTTTAAGAAATAATAAATTTGGAATCTAAATATGTTAATAAATCCATCAATTCCCATGACGAAAATTTCAATGGACTTGTTAAAATTAATGATTTCAGAGTTAGCCCCAAGGAGAAATAGAAGGGGAATTGATGAGTTGGGTAAAGTTTGGGTAGCAGGCACCCCTGATCATGATGATTTTATGAAGGTTCAGAATAAAGTAAATTAATTGATTGAAAATAATAATAAACAATTTTTAATGATTTCAACTTTTTAGAGAAATTGAAATGGTATCAAAAACGCTAAAAAATGTTATATTCAGTAAAGCGACAATACTAAGAAAGTATCGCTTGAAATTATTTACATTTGTTCTGCTGAACTTGGTTGATAACATAACCCTTTCGAAAATAAACATTCTTAATACAAAAAAGTTAAATAAAAATGAAATAGATGAAATTTACAAGAACGAAAAAGAGCATGTTGAATTAATAGATTTACTTCACATTGCAACTTTCCAAATAATACGAAATGCAGACTTAATAGTTATTAATATTAAATACCCCAAAATTAATAACGTTTGTAAGCTTTACCATGCTAGGGCCATCTCACAAAATGATGGAAAATTAATTATAAGTAAAAATATTTGTGAATGTAGGGGAAAATATTATCTAATGAATAATTTTAAGAAAGAAACATTTAATAATTATGCGAAAATAAGTTTGTCCTATCTAATCTTATCTAATGAATAATTTTAAGAAAGAAACATTTAATAATTATGCGAAAATAAGTTTTGAAAATAATTGTTTTACAAAATTACTGTTAAGCTAATGAGCTTTTTTCACTAGCTGTTGCGATGTGTTGTTTAAATAAAGGGTAGAGCGGTTACATTAATAATAGGTAGAGTTTATCGGGAGATATGTAGACCGACGAAGGCGTATGTGCATATACAGTGGCTCAAAGCTGAAACTATGCAGTGTCAAATAAAAAGTTTAGGGTGGTACAGATTTTAAACTAGAGGAAAAGCAAAAAATGTTTAAACGCCAATTTGTTGTATGTTTTATCACATTTAAAAAAATAACTTTATTTGCTGATTAAATATTGCTCAGTTTTAAAAATAAAATAAAAACTTAAAACATATCTCAAATACAGGTCAAAGCCAGAATGATCCATCCACAAAAAAATTAAATATTAGTCGAATAAAAGGTTAAACAGGTATTTTAATACTTAGTATGTAATCCCCTAACCTTTATTACGGCTTTTAACCTACTATTCATGGAAGAGACCAGCTTCCGAGTGCTTTCCGAGCTTATTTTGTTCCATTCCTCCAGAAGGGCTTTTTTAAGGTCGTTTTTGCTAGAAATCCTATGTTTCTGGATGTTTTTCTCCAGCGCAGCCCACAAATTTTGAATAACATTTAAGTTTGGAGACTGGGCTGGGGGAATCATCAAGTGGGGGCAGTTCCAGATAAGCCAGGACTGTCCTATTCCGGACGAATGTTTCGGGTCATTATCCTGGTAGAACCGGAAATCATGTCGGAATCCAAATTTCTCGGAGCTTTGGTGCAAGTTTTCCTTGAGAATATTAAGGTACATGTGTGTATCCATCGTAGACTCGATAAACACCAAGTTTCCGACGCTGGCTGCCGACATGCATGCCCATACCATGACACTTCCTCCGCCGTGCTTGACTGTCGCTTTTACGTGTTTGGGATCCAGCTCAGTATTGGGCTTTCGCCACACAAAATTCCTTCCGTCGGACCCAAAAAGGTTGAATTTGGTCTCGTGTGTACAAATTACGGTATTCCAGAACACCAAATCCTTGTAAAAGTTGGTTTTTGCGATCGCCAACCTTGTCCCTTTGTTCTTCAGGCTTATGAAGGGCTTCTTTCGGGGTACTCGGGCATGGAAGTCATGGTTGCGCAGAACCCGGCGCACAGTTTCCACTCAGCACTCCTTCCCCATTTTGTCCTTTACCTGTTGGGTAAGTTTTGGGGCCGATAACTTGCACCAAAGCTTCCAGAAACTAAGAATCCGACGTGATTTCCGGTTCTACCAGGATAATGACCCGAAACATTTGTCCGGAATAGTACAGTCCTGGCTTATCAGGAACTGCCCCCACTTGATGATTCCCCCAGCCCAGTCTCCAGACTTAAATGTTATTCAAAATTTGTGGGCTGCGCTGGAGAAAAACATCCAGAAACACAGGATTTCTAGCAAAAACGACCTTAAAAAAGCTCTGCTGGAGGAATGGAGCAAAATAAGCCCGGAAAGCACTCGGAAGCTGGTCTCTTCCATGAATAGTAGGTTAAAAGCCGTAATAAAGGTTAGGGGATTACATACTAAGTATTAAAATACCTGTTAAACCTTTAATTCGCCTAATATTAAACTGCTTTGTGGCTGCATCTTTCAAGCTGGGACTTGTATTTAAGATATATTTTAAGTTTTTATTTTATTTTTAAAACTGAGCAATAATTAATCAGCAAATAAAGTTCCTTTTTTAAATGTGATAAAACATACAACAAATTGGCGTTTAAACATTTTTGGTTTTTCCTCTAGTTTAAAATCTGTAGCACCTTAAACTTTTTATTTGACACTGCATCATCGGGGCTGAGAGTCACTGTATATGTATGTACATATGTATATATATGTATGTACATATGTATATATATGTATGTACATATGTATATATATGTACATATGTACATATGTACCTATGGACCGTTCTGTGGTGTCCCACCTTTTATACTTTTGTATAAAAGTGATCAGTAGAGGTCTGTACAGACTAACTATAAAGATACCGAATAGTTTGTAAGAGAGATTTTTTTCTACCCGGTACTCGAAGAGTATAGGGGTATATTAGATTTGTGGTGATAGTGGATGTGTGTAACGCCCGGAAGGAAGCGATTCCGACCCCATAAAGTATATATATTCTTTTGATCAGCATCAATAGCCAAGTCGATATAGCCATGTCTGTCTGTCCGTCCGTCTGTCCGTCCGTCTTCACTAGCGCCTATATCTCAGAGACTAGAGCAACCAAATTTTGTATCCAGTCTCCTGTGTTATCACACTACTCCACACTACTTACTTCCGCCCCGCCCCCTTCCGCCCCCACAAAGAACGAAAGTCTGTGGCATGCACAATTTTGAAGATACAAGAAAACTAAAAAAGCAGAATTATAGAGAATGACCATTTCTATCAGAGTGTTGAATCTGGATCAGATCGGATTATTAATATAGCCACAATGAAGAAAACCATTTCGAAAGTCATCGTTCCCTCTCGCTCTGGTTCGACTTAATTTTTTTTTTTAATTTTTTTTTGGCAAAAATGTAATATATCCTCTTTGCCAACATATTCTGACTGAGTACCGGGTATAAAGTAGTTCTCCCTCTTTTTTTTTTTTCAAATTCATCGATTGCGACTGCTTCCTGGTTAAGCAGGTTTGTGTATGTACCGATAACGGATACACATTTTCCCACCACCGGTGCAATGTAGTAACGAAAACAAACTAACGAAAAACAAATTTTATTGAAAGGCTAAGCTAAGCAAACAAACAAACCCACAGAGCCTGGGCCCATTCGCGAATGAAGTTCGGATATTTTCACTGTCATGCGTAATCGTTGTCATACTTCTAAACTTCGCAAAAACAGACAAGAACAGCTGACTAAACTGTTAGGGCGTTAATTATGTACGTGTGAATGTTTGCAGTTGTGAGCTTGGCTTGCTGCAATCCAATCCAGTCAGGCTTGCTTTCGCAAGCAACGCTGACACACCATCGCAATCGCATTTGCAAAAACTTATCACGATACATGAGCAGACTTACCGTTACACGCCAACAGTGGTGGAACCAAAACAGACCAACAGCACAGTGGGACATTAGGCCATTGCAAGCTTGCTAAATTAATAACTTCTGAACGAATAAACATATCGACCCTTTTTTGCAAAATGTTCGTAAAGGCCTGTATCCAGCACCGCGAAATTTTACTGAAAAGAATCTGCTCTTTATTTCGGATGTGTGGAACTCAACTAATGTAGTGTGACCATGAACCTCAAAAGTGATTTGCCACTCTCATGAATCAGCTGTGTTTTATAAACAGCGCCAATTTTGAAAATTAAACTAAAATTACAAAAAAGGAAGAAAAGTAATTCTGACGATGAAGTGATTGTGTTGGTAGTGGCACATATTGTTGTAAGAAGAAGTACAGCACAGTCGGAGGCGCCAAAATATCAAAATGATCAAAATGCTTGTTTTCCGTGATCCGCCAAAGACATGGTCTTGCCTCAACTGCTTTTATTAAAGCAATCTTCTCCTCACTTTAAAAATTTGCATATCTCTTTTTGGTTTTGCGCACAGATTTTGCCCCCACCTCTCACTTGTACTCCAGTAAAAATAGGCACATATATTTTACTGGCACCCCTATCAGCTGTTCTCACAGTCCACATTCGTGTGAATATCGATACTATCGATAAAAATTCGTGGATCCCGTTTACGTTGCTGGATACTGACTCCAGGAAAACACAAACGAAAAATTACTGGCCCCGTTTTTTTTATATGAAGTTTGGCAGTAATTTTTAGTTTCCGCGGTGCTGGATACCCAGCTTAACGTGGAATGCGCCCTTTGTACTTGTCCATAGAGCTGGCAAACTATCGATAGTGGGCCCATTCGATATTTTCGATGTTTTGAATGAAAAAATTCGATATATCGATACTATCGAAATATTTGCAGTCTTTTATTTTCATTTCAAAAATAAAAATGTTTCATTTTATAATGTATATAATATACATATATATGAAGAGTAACAAAAATTATAGTACTTTAGTAAAAATAACATACATGGTTAACTAAAAAGTTACTGGGAGATCCATTTATAATGTTGTAAAAACATTTTTTGGTTTTAAGGAAGCTCGGCGATCGCTAACTATCTGTCCAGCTTTGCTGAACATCCTTTCCGAATCGATTGATGTTGGAGGAATGCAGATAATTTTTTTGGCAACATCATGCAAAGGAGAATTGTTGTACTGAAAATATATATATATATTTTATATATATATCTATATGTATATATCACTATCGATAGTGGATAAAAAATATCGATGGTGGCGCAGAAACGTAAATATTCGATACCTCGATAGTGCCATCGATAGTTTGCCAGCTCTACCGTTGACGAATTAGCCAACTTTAAGGAAGTTATGCAAATAATGGACCCGTACACAGGAAAAGCAAACAGCGCTCACGCTTGGATGGAAGATTTTGAGCTCAACTGCAAGGGGACTGATGCGTTTAGGCTCAGGTGCGTGCGGCGTCTAATGAAAACAGACACAGACGCAGCGGCATTTTTGAAAGTAAACAAGACAACGTCATACGCTGCATTTAAGAATGATTTCCTGGCCACATTCGGCAGGACTTCATCAGTAGTAGAGGTAATCAACACGCTCAAAGCTACGTTTTATCGCCCGGGAAAGATGTCGGTTCTGGGTTATGTGCTGCAAATGCAAGAAATAGCACACCGAGCTTTGATTGAGGAAGACCAAGCTGTTCAGTTTGTGATCGACGGGCTAAGAGACGATTCTGCTGACATCGCTATATAGTACCAGGCCAAAACTATTGGCGATCTCGTCAAGCTGTCGCACCGCTACGAAGAGATGCGAAAGAAACGTTGGAGCGTATCGCTGGCAGGAAAGAAGACCAATGGTCAAAAAACCATGCTGGCCAGCAGCGGAAAGCCGGTACATTGCTACAACTGTTCGGGTACCGGGCACATTGCTAAGGACTGTACAGAGCGTAAGAGGATTAAGGGCTCTTGTTTCCGTTGTGGCTCCATGGGCCATACTTTCAAAAACTGCACAGCCCCACCACCTTCAGGGAATTCAATGGTCGCATTATCGGACCAATTCAGACGGGAGGGAGCCACCCAGGAGATAGATGGCAATGAAGTAGCAATACTTAATACGGTAAGAATCTCTTGCGACACTACGAATATGCCAGATAGGATTTATAATGAATATACTTCTCTTTTTGATACGGGCAGCGCAATTAGTTTAATACGAAATTCCGCATTACCACTTGAGTTTAAGGAAAATAATTTGAAAGAAACTATAAAGGATTAGGAAGTTTTCGGCTATGTACTTTTGGAAAGATTTGGACCTATATGTCGTTTTACGGTATTGTTCGGGGCAGATCCCCACCGAAATGCGGCTGGCCAAACAGCAGCTATTTATTGGCCTTCAGCCGCATATTTGCACTGCTACATATTCATACATACATATATACAGTGGCTCAAAGCCAAAACAATGCAGTGTCAAATAAACTGTTTAACTGTGGTACAGATTTTAAACTAGAGGAAAAACAAAAACTGTTTAAACGCCAAACCGGAAATCAAGTCGGATTCCTAGTTTCTAGAAGCTTTGGTGCATTTAAACATTTTGTTTTTCCTCCAGTTTAAAATCTGTACCACAGTTAAACAGTTTATTTGACACTGCATTGTTTTGGCTTTGAGCCACTGTACATATTCTGTAAATTCTTGCACTTGCTTGCCCTGCTAAACGTTCTCTCAAAACTAACCAATACATACGAACGTAGCACAAAGCGGAATCGGACAGCTCGCACAGCTAGATCGATTAGCTGTAATCCCTTTGCTTGCGGTTCTCGCGGTTTTCGTTTTATACGTATACAGGGTGTCTTTTTCTCTCGTGACTTTGAAAAACTCCAACATGGCACAACCTGAGCCAAATAATGTCGCGAACGCAGTAATGCCTAGGGACATCGATTTTTATAGGCAAAAGGCGGAGGCAATCGCGCGTCAATTAAACACCCTGGACAGGTTTCTCACCAAGGAAGAGCTGGCCGATTTGGATGAAACGGAGCTTCAAGCTCGCATGGAGCAGATCGAGCAAATGAATGCGGATTTCGATGCAGCTCAAACGAGCTTTGAAAGGCTGGATTTGCTGCAGTTGGCCAATGATGCCCGACTGGACTTCGCTAATATCTATATCAAGGTCAGGACCAAGCTGTCACGGGAGTTGGCGGCTGCTCGCACGGTTAATGCTGCACATTCCACGGCCCGGCACCCTCTCGAGGAGCAGTCATCTGCGTTTGCCTATGATATTATAGGCCGTTCTCGACTGCCCGAGTTGCAGCTTCCTCAATTTAGTGGAGACTATATGGATTGGCCAGAATTCCACTCGATGTTTACGACCATGGTGCACAAGGAGTCGCGAATACCGGTCATCGAGAAATTCCAGTATCTCCGTGGATGCCTAGATGGAGCTGCCCATGTCGTGCCATCTTAGATTCTGCATCGCAGGCAAATTTCATAACGTCAAGACTCGCTAATCAGTTGCAATTATCTCATCACTCGTCTCATTTTAACATCTCCGGTATTGGGAGATCTATTCTACCTTCGACCAACTCTGTGCATATAGTTGTACAATCCCAGGACGCAAGCTATCGCGATTCGGCTTCTGCAATTGTCACCAACTCAATAACGGAAAGGTAGCCCAACTTTAACCTGGATGCAAAGGATTGGCCAATTCCGAAAAATGTGGAGCTAGCTGACCCAAAGTTCTTCAAGCCCCAACAAGTCGATCTGTAGATAGGAGCTGGCCTATTCTTCGACCTATTGTGCGTCGAACAGATACGACCGTCGACGCAACTGCCAATATTTCAAAGGACAAAGCTTGGTTGGATAGCGTCAGGAAGCATAAGCAGCTCAGAGGTTAATAAAACAGCGTTAGCTGTTTCTGAGAATTCCCCTCACATCTTCGCTCACGATTTTAGTCCCACAATGCTGGACTACCGCAAGCTGGCTCAACGGCGCCAGGAGTCGGCCGATCGAGATCAGCAACGCGGGCAGCAGTTGTACGAGTGCCAGGAGCAGGCGGAAAAACTGCGATCGGAGAATCAGGAGCTTAAGGCCAAGTTAGGGACGAAGTTGGCGCAGATCGGTCTCGTTCAGGACATTGCTCTATATAAGCGCCAAATTCAGGAACAGTTCTGTGCAGCGCGACCTTACCGATACAGCAAAGGGTTTTATATCCATACTTAACGAAATTCGAACATCAACTTCTAAAATTTCTACCTTCCTAAATTCCCCGCCATTTCATGAAATTACAGAAATTCCCGATGACTTGGACGTGCCCTCCACAAACCATTTTCGACATGAAGCGCCGATTGCTGCATTCGACGATCTATACGGGACTCATCGCAGCATCAGTCAATATCAAGGCCGTCATCCACGCCCAAAGAGGACTCTTCAAAAAGGCCGTTAGAAAGATAGCGGTCCTGCCCCTTCAGGATGGATCTGTTGAAAGCCTTTGCCTTCCAACGGGGGGTGAATGTTCGGGGCAGATCCCCACCGAAATGCGGCTGGCCAAACAGCAGCTATTTATTGGCCTTCAGCCGCATATTTGCACTGCTACATATTCATACATATATACATATTCTGTAAATTCTTGCACTTGCTTGCCCTGCTAAACGTTCTCTCAAAGCTCGCTCTTCTCTTCGTTATCTATGCTCGGCGTTATCTATGTTTGCCGAACGAAGAGAAGCTGCGCTCAGCGATCGGAGCGGCAATGCTAGCAATGGGAAGGGCAAGCAAGGGCCACTCGCCGTTCAGACATCATTAAAGAACATTCGTAATTTTATTTCTGCGCCGCGAAATAATTATTCGGCCGATCGGGAATAAAAAGCATTATCCCCACAGGTATTACAAACAGAATATTGTGTTACGTTGTTCCCGATACTTACATACCCTATCCAGTGTTATGTGGAAGAGATTTTTTGAAAAGATTTAACTTGAAATTAAAATTTTGTGAACCTGTTGAAACGCCAAATATTGAACTAAAGGCAAATAAATATAATTTAGAAATTTCAGACAAGATTCTGCATTGCATATTCAGTTCTGTGAAGTCCGATAAGACCATTTTAAGTTGCAAGCTCAGCAAACAGAAATATATTACAGCTTCCGAAAAACTAATTAATAAGGAAGAAGTGCCTGTTGGGCGTTCAGTTTCGGACCATTCAGCTTCCGTGTGTTCCGACTATTCAGATTCCGAACCATTATATTCCGACTATTCAGATTCAGATAGATTTATATTCAGCATTAATGTTCAAAGTGACGAAGACTTCGCCATTAATCAGGGTTTAAGCATTGATCAAATAAAAACCGTAAAACAAACTATTGATGCAAACTATGTGGATAGAGAAAACATACTTCCGGTAGATCATAATTTTGAACTTAAAATCAAGCTAAAATATGACGTTCCGATAACTTCAGTTCCTCGTAGAGAGTCATACCACGAGCGGAAAATATTAGAAAAATTAGTTAATGAACTGTTAGAGGCAGGTCACATACGACCCAGTACGTCACAATACTCGTCACCAACCGTGTTAGTAAAAAAGAAAAGTGGAGAAAAAAGATTATGCATAGACTTTAGACAGTTAGACTTTAGTTTCCGAAAAACTAATTAATAAGGAAGAAGTGCCTGTTGGGCGTTCAGTTTCGGACCATTCAGCTTCCGTGTGTTCCGACTATTCAGATTCCGAACCATTATATTCCGACTATTCAGATTCAGATAGATTTATATTCAGCATTAATGTTCAAAGTGACGAAGACTTCGCCATTAATCAGGGTTTAAGCATTGATCAAATAAAAACCGTAAAACAAACTATTGATGCAAACTATGTGGATAGAGAAAACATACTTCCGGTAGATCATAATTTTGAACTTAAAATCAAGCTAAAATATGACGTTCCGATAACTTCAGTTCCTCGTAGAGAGTCATACCACGAGCGGAAAATATTAGAAAAATTAGTTAATGAACTGTTAGAGGCAGGTCACATACGACCCAGTACGTCACAATACTCGTCACCAACCGTGTTAGTAAAAAAGAAAAGTGGAGAAAAAAGATTATGCATAGACTTTAGACAGTTGAATAAAATAGTGGAAAGAGATGGGTATCCATTGGCACGCATAGATGACTGCCTGGAAAAACTGGAAGGAAGCCGCTTTTTCAGTATATTAGACCTAAAAAGTGGATTTCACAAAGTTAAGGTTGCCAAAGATTCCGTTAAATACACGGCTTTTGTGACACCAAATGGTCAGTACGAATATGTGAAAATGCCCTTCGGACTAAAAATAGCACCAGCTTGTTTTAGACGGTTTACAGATTTTGTACTTCAGCCATTAATTAAGGAAGGAAATATTACGGTTTATATGGATGATATTGCAATTGGCACAAAAACATTTGAAGAGCATGTAGTATTATTAGGACGAGTTTTGCGAAGACTGGCGGAATTCCGACTGGAATTAAAATTAAAGAAATGTCACTTCTGCGCATTTGAGATTGACTTTTTGGGTTTTCGAGTTAGCAAAGAGGGAATAAGGCCTAATGATCAGCACACATTAGCAATTAAGCACCTTCCGACACCCAAGAATGCATCGCAAATCGAAAAGTATGTGGGGCTATTTTCATATTTTAGAAGGTTTATTCCAGCGTTTGCAACAATAGTAAAGCCGATTAAGGACTTGGCAAGACTAGGTGTTACGTTTGAGTTTACAGAAGAATGTCATAGGGTATTTCGGAATTTATGTGACAAACTGTTTTCAAAACCAATTCTTGCATTATATAATCCGGAGAGAGAGACCGAATTACATTGCGATGCAAGCATTCATGGGTACGGTGGCATCTTATTACAGAAGCAAGACGAGGGGAAATTCCACCCAATCGCATATTTTTCACAATCCGCAACTTCAGCCGAATCAAGATACCACAGTTTCGAATTGGAAACGTTAGCAATTGTATATTCGTTGAGAAAATTTCATATTTACCTTGAGGGTATTCCGTTTAAAATTGTTACGGATTGTAACTCATTAGCCCTCACACTGAATAAGAAAAGCATTAATGCCAGAATTGCCAGATGAGCTTTAGAGCTCGAAAACTATGAATATGTCATTGTACACCGAAGTGGAAAATTTATGTCGCATGTCGATGCACTGAGCAGATGTTAACAATCCTCCGTGGACATTCAGAATATAAATAAAACGGATCAGATAATAGCAGTACTAAAAGAGGATGAGATAAATCTTCAGCTACAGATAACTCAGAGTAGAGATTCAGTCATAACAAAGTTAAGAGATGAGTTAGAGTCAGGACCGGTAAGGAACTTTACGCTGGAGGATTGATTAGTATACAGAAAAGGTAAAGATGATACAATTTTGCTATATGTACCATCCGAAATGGAAGAGAATATTATTCGCTCAGTACATGAGAAGCTATGCCATATGGGAACTTTTAAGTGTATATCAGACATAAAACGACACTATTGGTTTCCGAACATGGAATGTAAGGTTGAGAGTTTTATCAGAAATTGTCTGAAATGTATTATGTATTCAGTACCTAGACACGTAAATAATCGTACACTGCATAATATTGAGAAAAAGCCGATTCCTTTTGACACAATTCATATTGACCATTTTGGACCATTGCCAGCAATATTATCAAAGAAGAAACACATATTAGTTATAGTGGACGCGTTCACAAAATACGTCAAGCTCTATTCCGTAAATTCAACAACCACGAAGGAAGTAAACTCCAGTTTAGGTAGGTATTTCGAGTATTATGGCAGACCAAGAAGAATAATTAGTGATAGAGGAAGTTGTTTTACGTCGATAGAATTCAGCTCTTTCCTGTTAGACAACAATATTGAACACGTTAAGGTAGCTACGGCATCTCCGCAAGCGAATGGCCAGGTCGAGCGAATAAATAGAATAATTAAGTCAATGTTAGCAAAAATTTCAAAACCTATTCAGCATTCCGATTGGCATAAATTGTTAGGTAAAGTCGAATACGCAGTAAATAATTCAGTGCATTCAACAACGGGACAAGCACCTTCAGTATTGATGTTCGGTGTATATCAAAGAGGAACCGAAATTGATGCGCTTAACGAGTATTTGGATAGGTTAAGAAAATGGGCAGACTGGCGATGTAGTGACGGAATTGATTCTGAAAGTTCACCGTAAAAATATAAATATCCTAAAGAACTTATACATATACATATAACAAATACTATACGAATTTTATTTTAAGCAACAAAAATTAATCGGGTCGATCAAATAGTCAGGATGGCCGAGCTGTTAAGTAGTCTAAGGTGCCGTTTACACTGAGGCTGCGTCTTGATTCTTTGCGTCTTCCCAGAAACGCAGTTTTTTTTACATAGGTTTAGCATAGGGCCCTAGTGATGGCAAAAAGTTGCGTCGTTTTCCGACGCAACTGCGTTTTGGTATTTCTGTGGTATTTCTGTGCGCATAACAGCAATTTTCGTACTTTTCTGCCTAATCAGCGGAACTATCACCACTAATAACAACAAAAAACAGCAGATTCAAATTTAAATTTTGCCGCGTAAAATTTTTAACTGAGTAAAAAGGGGCAAAAATTCATGTAATGGTTAGAAGAAATTGTTTAAACTAATTTTATTATTAAAAAAAGCATTTCAACAATGTGGGGATAATGCTTTTTATCCCCGATCGGCCGAATAATTATTTCAAATAAATAAAACGCGGCGCAGAAATAAAATTACGAACGTTCTTTAATGATGTCTGAACGGCGAGTGGCCCTTGCTTGCCCTTCCCATTGCTAGCATTGCCGCTCCGATCGCTGAGCGCAGCTTCTCTTCGTTCGGCAAACATAGATAACGCCGAGCATAGATAACGAAGAGAAGAGCGAGCTTTGAGAGAACGTTTAGCAGGGCAAGCAAGTGCAAGAATTTACAGAATATGTATATATGTATGAACATGTAGCAGTGCAAATATGCGGCTGAAGGCCAATAAATAGCTGCTGTTTGGCCAGCCGCATTTCGGTGGGGATCTGCCCCGAACAAACAATATAGTTGATTTCAAATTTTTTGCTGCAAATCCCATGTCTTTGAATCCTTTCACTGTTTCCGTGATCTTCTCAGGGTAAGAAAGTCTGCTTGCAGATACTTGTCAGCGAGTTGAGCAACTACCTCGCGACAAAACTGCAGTAATATGAGGCAGACAAAAGCCCTTGACACACCAAATAGACTCCCGTGCGATATTCCGCACGCGATCCTAGGCAATAAAGGGCTATGGCTATTCTCTTCTCCAGAGGGATTGTCAGTCGAAAAGGAGTTTTTTTCTTTTTGAGATTGGGCAACAGTCCAACGAGAATGTTGAAGTACTCCTTTCCATGCGGAAATTTTCCTTAAAGAATGCATCGGAGTTCTCCACAACATCTTCCTCCCAAAATGAACCATATCGTGGCTATTGCATACAGATAAAAAACATTATTTAATTGAAAATAGAAGATTATTTGCACTTTACTAACAAGGGTCCAAACGCGAGGAGGACGTTGCAGTTGCAAGAGGAACTGCAACTTTTCTGAGGATAGCCCAGACACTTCCATGATCTTCAACATATTCGCATCATTTTCCGCCACCGCAGATAAAAGAATTAGCTCGTTTTCTGTCATATTTTGTTGATTTTCAGACATAATTTCTTTTGTTTACAAATTTTTCTTCCTCTTCCCAAGACGCAAAGACGCAACTACGCTGTAGTGTAAACGGCAAACCTGCTTCTCTGCGTCTTCTCCGATATCGATAGGTAACGCACCAAGTGTAAAAAGCCTATAAGTATAGTTAGTTACACTATCGATAGACTAGCGATCGATATGCGAGTCGACCGAAAGGGAAACCATCATCAGAAGTAGGAGCGTCGAAGAGTGAAGTTAAAAAGAAGAATAAAAACGATCTAAACTGTATCTAAAAAATAATATTTAAAATGATATCAAATAAAGAGCCATTTACATATCAAACCATATATCTGCCCCTTCACAGTATGAACGATCTAAACTGTGCTGAAGTTAAACTCGGTTCGTTATCTGTCATTATTGATGTTACTAAAGGAAAATGTTGCAATATATCCAAAACCTTATGCTCAATGTTTAGTTCATTTTGAATTTCTTTTACTACCAAGTACTTTGAATAAGAATCTATACAGGTTATAAATGTCAGATTTTGTGCATAGAATAGGTCTAAGTGTAATTGTTCACCTTCTCTTGTCGGAATGGGAGCTACACCTATCGGAATTTTCACGGGGTGTCTATTATATTTATTCTTGTTACATATCTCACAACTTTTGATGTATTCTTTAAATTTTTTGTATAAGTTCGGCCAATAATACAATCTAGTTATCTGTTTGGGTTTTCTATATCTTGCAGAAATATTCTCGTGAAGAGACATTTTTATACCCGGTACTCGAAGAGTATAAGGGTATATTAGATTTGTGGGGATAACGGTTGTGTGTAACGCCCAGAAGGAAGCGTTTCCGACCCCATAAAGTATATATATTCTTGATCAGCATCAATAGCCGAGTCGATATAGTCATGTCTGTCTGTCTGTCCGTCCGTCCGTCCGTCTGTCCGTCTTCATTTGCGCCTATATCTCAGAGACTATAAAAGCTAGAGCAACCAAGTTTTGTATCCAGTCTCCTCTGTGATCACACTGCTCCAAATGTACATATTTCAAAATTTCGCCCCGCCCCCTTCCGCCCCCACAAAGAACGAAAGTCTGTGGCGTATAGAATGTTGAAGATACGAGAAAACTAAAAACGCAGAATTATAGCGAATGATCATTTGGATCAGATCGGATCATTATTATAGCTACAATGAAGAAAACCATTTCGAAAGTCATCGTTCCCTCTCGCTCTCTCTCACACGCGACCCTGTCTGCTTTGCTTATTCGTTTAAATGTGCGCCTAGATCTCAGAGACTATAAGAGCTAGAGCAACCAAACTTTCTATCCAAGCTCCTGTGATATCAAACCAGCACAAGTGTATTTCAAAATTTTGCCACGCCCCTTTCCGCCCCCACAAAAGACGAAAATCTGTGGAATCCACCATTTTTAAGAAAAATTAAAACCAAAAACGCAGAATCATGGAAAATTACCATATCTACCAGATTGCCGAATATGGATCAGGTCGGATCAATATTATGGCCACAAGAAACAAATTAAATTTCAGTGGCTACGCAACGCCTGCCAAGCGCTGACTCATTCCCTCTCTCTCTGTCGCAAACACTTTTACGTCTCAAATATGTAGTTATACATGTCATGTAGAAATTTAGAAGCAGATGTAAAAAGCATATGCAAACAAAATTGAAAACATGTATAATATTCCAAAAATGATTTGACTTCATTTTTTTGAAATATTATTTTTTGCCCAAAATTTAATTTGTCCCTTTTGCGAACATCCCAGTGGACCAAAAGTTCGTAAACGATATCGCAAACGAGAGTTACGCGAGACTCAACCGTGTAAAACTATCGTATTTGTATCCGAAAACGATGAAAAAATGAATCCCTGGTCGCTCAGTTTGTGGCAGTGAAAGTTTCATTTTCGATAGCTCGAAAACGGATCGTTTGCGGGCCTTTTTAATATCTTTTGCGAGAATTTTCTAATATCTTTTGCGAGAATTTTCTAATATCTTTTGCGAGCCTTTTCTAATATCTTTTACGAGCCTTTTCGAATATCTTTTGCGAGCCTTTTCTTATATCATAAACAAGCCGACAATTTTTTGTTTTTCTTTTTCTTTTTTTTTGTTTATATTATAGAAAAAGTAACATAAAAAAGTAAAATAAAAAAACATAAAAATTAAATATTAAGTTTAAGTCCAAGGCAAATCGTTCTTTAAATCCCGCTGTAAAAAAATTATCGATGTTTAGTATATTATAATACACATATTAATTTTAAAACGAGGGGGAACGTTGTGAGCACCCCTTACTCTTCGAGTACCGGGTATAAAAATTAGGTTGGACCCTATGCTAGATTTGTATATAATAAATGTTGTCTGTTTCCATTTTTGTTTAAATATAATTTTGACATCAGCTTTTACATTTCTACATGTACATGTATAACTACACATATGAGATGTGGAAGTGTGTGCGAGAGGAAGAGGAAAGCACTTAGCAGGCGTTGCGTAGCGACTGCTATTTAATTTGTTCCTTCTGGCTATAATAATGATCCGACCTGATCGAGGTTCGGCAATCTGGTAGATACGGTCATTTTCCATGATTCTGCGTTTTTGGTCAGCATCAATAGCCGAGTCGATATAGCCATGTCTGTCTGTCCGTCAGTCCGTCCGTCCGTCTGTCCATCTGTCCGTCCGTCTTCATTAGCGCCCATATCTCAGACACTATTAAAGCTATAGCAACCAAATTTTGTATTCAGTCTTCTCTGTTATCACACTACTCTAAATGTATTTCAAAATTTCGCCCCGCCCCTTTCCGCCCGCACAAAGGACGAAAATCTGTGGCATACACAATTTTTAAGATTCGAGGAAACTAAAAACGCAGAATCATTGAGAATCATATATATATCTGATCATATCTATCAGAGTGTTGAACCTGGATCAGATCTGATTATTAATATAGCCACTATGAAGAAAACCGTTTCGTTCGCATCGTTCCCTCTCGCTCTCTCTCACACGCGACCTTGTGTGCTTTGCCTATTTGCCCATATGAGCGCCTTGATCTCAGAGACTTTAAGAGCTAGAGCAACCAAACTTTTATCCAGGTATAAATTAATAACTCCTAAACTAAGCAAGATTTTTCGATGCGGTTTTTTGTTGTTGTTATTATGTAAGCCCCTAGAAACAATATTTGGAAAAAAAAGCGTGTCACCGCCACCCCATACAAAAAAATTATTTTTTTTTTTTATTATTTTAAGAAATTGAATTTTATACTAATATTTATTAACCAAAATGCTCTATTATACATAAAAATAAATTTATACTTTTTGAAAAAATATAATTTTGATTAAACTCAGGAGCTAAAGAAATAATAAATAATATTAACAGACATTTTCTTCATTTTCAACCTCTTCATCACACATAAAAAATATAACGTCAAATTCTTCTTCAAAATCTTCAAAATTTTGATCTGGAATGAATGAATGGAAGGAATTTCACATGATAAGAGGTTTAAAACATCGATAGGCAGGGAAATCAACAAAGAGACGTTGCACTCTTGAGCTTTTGATAGAGCTGCTGCTTGTTTTTTTTTTGCTTCTTCACCTTTCAATAAGTAATAAGTCCAAAGTTGGCTTCTTCCCATTTGATTCGCTTATGTATAATTTTTTTGTGCTCATTCACCAATTTAATGCTTTTTCACAAATATTTTTTGTTCTGGTTGAATTTTTTCAAATTTTGGCAAACAAAAATTGACTTTTGCTTTTTAAATATGATACATATTTTAAAACATTATTGTTTTTTTGTAATCTCCTCTTAAAAAAATCAAGAATTGCATTTTCCTGGTTGTACATAGTTGCCTTTTTCCTTGCGCCATACATCAAACAGCTCCGCGTTTGAAAACTGGAAGTCACCTGCAAAAAATTAATTTGCGCAGATTGTGCGGAAAAGTGCACATTGAGACAAACTGCTTTTAACTATTTGGTCAAAAAAATTGTCTACTTCGGAAATTTAACCCATACATTTTAATATAATCGTTTTAATCTGCACTTTAATGCACTGAGCCACAAGGGAAGCTGCAGCGAAAATTTTAGAAACAAATGTATTGATTATTGTATTGTTTTGCATCAATGGAAATATATTTTTGGGATGCACAGATTGAGTAATGTGTAAAAACCAGCAGTGTATAAAAATACAGCAGTTTCCGTAGATACATCCCCGCAATTCCAAAAAAAAAGTAAACCTATGGAAGCTCCTACGGGTAGTATATGTTATTTCTCCTTTACAAAATTCGATTAATGGAATTCCTCTTAAAGCTAGCTTACACTATGCCTGAAATCCAAATTAAAGAAACGAATTAAGCCAAAAGCAGGATATAAGAGGTTTTTCGAAAGGAATTAGTGCTGTTGGTTGACCAATCCAAACAAGGTTTTGGAAATACCAACGATGGCAACACCTCAAGGATGTTTTTTTAAAATGTTGAAATAACAGCTCGTATACAACTGGAATATATGGTGAAATCATTAAGATACAAGAGATTAAGATACACGAACACCAGCAAGTTTTCCCGAAAGCGACAAAACGAAGAATTGTTCAACATGCTGTTAGCTTCCTTGGATCTCAAAATTGCAGCATTCAGACATGTGAGAGCCATTGCGGATTTGGAAATAGAGTATTCGCCTGAAATGGTTGACCTTTTTGAAAATATTGAAAATTGTATTGTTAACGAGAAGGAACGTTGTGAGCCGCGGCAAAGGCATATAAATACTTTTATGAGCTTACGATTTATGAAATTTATTATACGTTCGCAAAAGGGACGAATTAAATTTTGGGCAAAAAATAATATTTCAAAAAATGAAGTCAAGTCATCTGCTTCTATATTTCTACATGACATGTATCAATACATATTCGAGACGTACAAGTGTGTACGAGAGAGAGAGAGGGAATGAGCAAGCGCTTGACAGGCGTTGCGTAGCCACTGCAATTTAATTTGTTTCTTGTGGCCATAATATTGATCCGACCTGATCCATATTCGGCAATCTGGTAGATATGGTAATTTTCCATGATTCTGCGTTTTTGGTTTTAATTTATCTTAAAAATTGTGGATTCCACAGATTTTCGTCCTTTGTGGGGGCGGAAAGGGGCGTGGCAAAATTTTGAAACAAACTCGTGCTGGTTTAATATCACAGGAGCTTGGATAGAAAGTTTGGTTGCTCTAGCTCACATAGTCTCTGAGATCTAGGCGCTCATTTAAACGAATAAGCAAAGCAGACAGGGTCGCGTGTGAGAGAGAGCGAGAGGGAACGATGACTTTCGAAATGGTTTTCTTCATTGTAGCTATAATAATGATCCGATCTGATCCAGATTCATTACTCTGATAGAAATGGTTATTCTCTATGATTCTGCGTTTTTAGTTTTCTCGTATCTTCAAAATTGTGTACGCCACAGACTCCTTTGTGCGTCCTTTGTGCGGGCGGAGAGGGGCGGGGCGAAATTTGCAACACATTTGGAGTAGTGTGATCACACAGGAGACTGGACACAAAATTTGGTTGCTCTAGCTTTTATAGTCTCTGAGATATAGACGGAGATGAAGACGGACAGACGGACGGACAGACAGACATGGCTATATCGACTCGGCTATTGATGCTGATCATATATGTATATACTTTATGGGGTCGGAAACGCTTCCTTCTGGGCGTTACACACAACCGTTATCCCCACAAATCTAATATACCCCTATACTCTTCGAGTACCGGGTATAATAATACTTACTATGGATTGCCAGGGTGCGCAAAGTCAATTCCACCGAAAATTGTTATTTTCGTTCACACAAGAGGCGCAGGAGTAAGAAGAGGGCTAGAAAAAATAATATGTAGGTACATATGTACACAGCGTGTGTAAATTGTTGTTTATTTGGGTTTTAATGCTGCTCCCAAACTCATATTTTGTGCCCTCTACTAAACTTGGCAATATAATATGATTTACTTAACGATTTTATGTGTTAAACGCCACTTATCACAATCATTTTACTTCAATTCACTGAGACACGTCTTTTCGCTGCGGTTTTCAATCACAAAAGAACGCACAAACGAAAAAGGCAATGCAACACAAAACAACGTCGGCGTCGCACCGGGACGCTTTTTGACATGTTCGTTCATGTTCTATTACGAGATCCGCTGTTTCTTGCACATCGTGTCCGTTTTAACTCCGTTAGCGAGACTTTGGTCGTCGCGAGTTTTTTGTCTGCAAAATGCTCTTTTCTAAGTCCGTCGACCAACATTTTATGATAGTTCCGTTTTACTATCGTTTTTTGGTCCACTGGGATTGCTCATATATGTATGTATGTGTATACCCTGCAGTACCAGCCGTGAGCGATGACGAATGTCAACGACAATGTCATCTAGGCGTTGACGCCCGCTAAGCCGAACCCTTTATTTTCTCTCCGTTTCCTTCTTTTCCGCGCGATCGTAATAGATCGGCTCCGCCGATCGGTCGAAGTACAAGATAATTTGGTTTTTTTTCTTTGGTCTCTTTTGCGCCTGCGTCGGCAAAGCATTCTTGCTTTGTTCGCCATGCATTTGCTATTACGTTACATTGTTACAATAGTGCGGAAAGAGTTGGAAGCGAAAATGCAGTGATTTAGTGAAAAATATCTATATTATTTATTATTACCAGGTAAGTAAATGTGATGTACGCGTGGTAAATTATGAAAATATCAATTGCATATAATGTTAAATTTGTGAAATTGTGAAAAAACTGAGTTCAATGTATCGCTGCATTCACATTGTATTTATTTATTCTTCTCTTATGCTCTTTAATTGTGCCCTGATGCTCCGACTAATATGTATAGTATGGATTAAAAGAAGAATAAAGAAATATAATGTGAATGCATAACCTGCGATGGGCCCGAAATTTCAATTTTAAGCAGTCCAACAACAAAAACAGAAAAGCAACCCTTATATGCGAGGCCTGAGTCAAGCAGGTACATATTTTGGCGCGTGTTTTGTTTTTTTTGTAGGAGTAAATGCACAGAACACCGCTGATCTACAGTGAGCATTGATTTTTGTTTAAACAACTCTTTTACAAATCGAACATATTTTTGGAATTTCGATCTTTCCTTTCTTATATAATTGCGACCAAATTAATAGTATTTTATAGAATAATCATTTTATTGATAGATCAACAAAATACGGAACACAATGGGGACGGGCACACCCTGGAAGGACATGGAAAGTAAGTCTTTACAAGTCAAAAAACTAAACAAAAACATAATAAATTAATCCGTATTATTTCAGTGGCGATGCAATTGAAGTTACCGAAAGAACCTCAGGGATCCCCAAAACTGACATACATACATATGTATGTACATAATTGTAGTTTTAAATAAAAGCAAAAGAAAATAAATGAATATACTGCTTACTTATATACGCCTTACTTTTTCATCTAAAATCTTCACTTATTATATCGCTTATTTTTTCGAGACAATCATCCCTTTCTGTATGCCTAAAATCTTCACTTATTATGTGCCTTATTTTTTCGAGAAAATCTTCACTTATTATGTGCCTTATTTTCCGGCTAAAATCATCACTTATAGTAAGCCTTATTTTTCGGCTAAAATCATCGCTTATAGTAAGCCTTATTTTTCGACTAAAATCATCGCTTATAGTAAGCCTTATTTTTTCGAGAAATTCATCACTTATAGTAAGCCTTATTTTTTCGAGAAAATCATCACTTATAGTAAGCCTTATTTTTTCGGACTTCTCGATGACCATGTCATCCCCTATGCTCCTAGGACATCGCAATGTTAAAGTGAGCAGTTCATCGTTCCGCGCGTTCCACAACGTTCCCCCTCGTTTTATGATATTTTCCTTTAGTACTTTTTGGATAAGATACTAGGTTTTTAGGGTGCAATGTATCTCCGTGGTTAAGTTTGGCTGAATAAATTCTTTTAAAATAGTCAATAAATTGTCAACTGCGTCAAATTCAATTATATGTCGGGTATTGTCATGAACTCTTACTTGCTCATGAACTGTGAATCTAGCTTTTGATATTATTAACTGTTGCTTGAATTGGTTTAAGGGCTTTCCAGTTTCTTGAATGATGTTTTCAAAACTGCTCTCTGCTGAATGCTGATTATTTGAATCTGAATCTATTTCTGTTTGTTCAATTTCACTGTCTGTTAAATGATTTATCTGAATTCGGGATAATGCGTCCGCTACTACATTGGTTGAGCCTGGTTTATATATGATCTTCGGTTCAATAAAGTAATACCACCGTTTCATATCTATGTTTGGATTGTTTGAATCTGTTTGAATTTCAATTCCGCTTACCCCGTAAAAAGAATTTTGGACATTTTTTAGTACTCACACTATTGCTAATAGCTCCTTCTTGTTTTTAGCATACAATTACTGTTTTATTTAAGGTTTTAGAAATAAATGAGATGGTATTCCCTTCTTCTGATAATACCGCACCTAATGCTATGTCTGATGCATCTGTGGTTAAAGTGAATTTTTTCTTGTAATCTGGTTGTACTAACTCTATATGTGCAATTAAACTGTCTTTTAAGTTATTAAATGCTTCTACTGCTGGTTCATCTAGTTGTATCAAAGTTTTTTTTGACGCTCTTCTTGAAACTTTCCCATTGACTCCACTTAGATAATTTGTTAGTGGTTTGGCGATTGTTGCATAATTTCGGACGAATTTTCTTTAATACTCTGTTAATCCTAGGAAACTACGTAGCTCTCGGACATTTTGCGGAATCGGATATTTTTGTATAGTATCTTTTCCGGATCTCTTTTGATAACATTATGGGAAACTATATATCCCAAACATTTGGTTTCTAATTGAAAGAATTTAGATTTTTCAAGGGAAATTTTCATATTAGCAATCTGTAATATCTTTATTATTGGAATTATGTCCTCATAATGCTGATTAATAGTTTTTGAAAATATTATTATGTTATCCATATAGACATGGCAGGTTTTCCCTACTTGCTCTCTAAGTATGTCGTCCATTGATCTTTGAAAGATTCTGGGCGCATTTGTTAAGCTTATTGGCATTCTTAGGAATTCGTATTTACCGTTATTTATAGAAAAAGATGTTTTTTCTATTTCTGATTCCCTCATCAATATCTGATAGAATCCCGATTCTAGGTCAATAGTCGAGAAATATTTTGACTTACCCAAATTGGATAGAATTACAGACGGATCCTGTATGGGATATCTGTCCGGTATGGTATTTTCATTCAGTTTATTTTTTGGTACTACTATTACTGGGGAATTATATGGGTTCTTATTAGGCCTAATTATTCCGTCATCTAACATTTTACTTATTTCATTGTTAACGAAGTCGTTAACTGAATAAGCATATGGATATTGCTTACTAAATACTGGCCTGTCAGGCTCGGTATTTATTTACCCTTTTATATCCGTTCTAAACGGTAACTTTAAGTTTATATTTTCGTGGTTTTCTTTTATTATAGTGATAATTTGTTCTCCTTTATTGGTTAATGTATTGTAACTCTTCTGAATCAGTTTGTATTGTTTATTTAAGTCGGATAATTCAACGACGGCCTGTTCAGAATGTTTGCATCCCAAACTATTATTACTTTTGATGTCGGATAATTCAACGACTTAATTCCAAACTATTATTACTTTTGATTTCGGATAATTCAATGTCGGCTTGCTCAGGATTCATTGATCCCGAGCTAATTATACCCGGTACTCGAAGAGTATAGGGGTATATTAGATTTGTGGCGATAACGGTTGTGTGTAACGCCCAGAAGGAAGCGTTTCCGACCCCATAAAGTATATATATTCTTGATCAGCATCAATAGCTGAGTCGATATAGCCATGTCTGTCTGTCCGTCCGTCCGTCCGTCTGTCCGTCCGTCTGTCCGTCCGTCCGTCTGTCCGTCCGTCTGTCCGTCTTCATTAGCGCCTATATCTCAGAGACTATGAAAGCTAGAGCAATCAAATTTTGTATCCAGGCTCCTGTGTTATCACACTACTCCAAGTGCATTTCAAAATTTCATTAATATAGCCACTATGAGGAAACCCATTTCGAAAGTCATCGTTCCCTCTCGCTCTCTCTCACACGCAACCCCGTCTGCTTTGCGCGTTCGTCCAGATGAGCGCCTAGATCTCAGAGACTATAAGAGCTGGAGCAACCAAACTTTCTATCCAAGCTCCTGTGATATTAGTTCAGTACAAGTTTATTTCAAAATTTTGACACGCCCCCACAAAGAACGAAAATCTGTGGAATCTACAATTTTTAACATAAAATAAAACCAAAAACGCAGAATCATGGAAAATAACCGTATCTACCAGATTGCCGAATCTGGATCAGGTCGGATCATTACTATAGCCAGAAGGAAGCAATGAAATTTCAGTCGCTACGTAATGCCTTCCAAGCGCTTACTCATTCCCTCTCTTTCTCGCAAGCACTTCCACGTCTCGACTATGCTATATACATGTTATACATGTACATGTAGAAATGTAGAAGCAGATGAAAAGCATATGTAAACAAAAATGAAAACATAAGTACATATATAAAAATATCAAAAATATTTTGACTTAATTATTTGAAATATGAATTCGAAAGCGTAGTTAAAAAAAGCTGACAAATGCAGCTATAAATCCGACTCAGACATTTTGTAGCTGCAACTTAACGTCTGGAAGATATTAAGCTTCCAAATTGAAATTTCATAATTTTTTTCGGTATTTTTCCCCGAAATGTTGACTTTGAAAGCTCAGGAAAAGTCGAAAAAAAAATATTTGAATGCCTCTTTTACAAATCGAACATATTTTTGGAATTTCGATCTTTCCTTTCTTATATAATTGCGACCAAATTAATAGTATTTTATAGAATAATCATTTTATTGATAGATCAACAAAATACGGAACACAATGGGGACGGGCACACCCTGGAAGGACATGGAAAGTAAGTCTTTACAAGTCAAAAAACTAAACAAAAACATAATAAATTAATCCGTATTATTTCAGTGGCGATGCAATTGAAGTTACCGAAAGAACCTCAGGGATCCCCAAAACTGACATACATACATATGTATGTACATAATTGTAGTTTTAAATAAAAGCAAAAGAAAATAAATGAATATACTGCTTACTTATATACGCCTTACTTTTTCATCTAAAATCTTCACTTATTATATCGCTTATTTTTTCGAGACAATCATCCCTTTCTGTATGCCTAAAATCTTCACTTATTATGTGCCTTATTTTTTCGAGAAAATCTTCACTTATTATGTGCCTTATTTTCCGGCTAAAATCATCACTTATAGTAAGCCTTATTTTTCGGCTAAAATCATCGCTTATAGTAAGCCTTATTTTTCGACTAAAATCATCGCTTATAGTAAGCCTTATTTTTTCGAGAAATTCATCACTTATAGTAAGCCTTATTTTTTCGAGAAAATCATCACTTATAGTAAGCCTTATTTTTTCGGACTTCTCGATGACCATGTCATCCCCTATGCTCCTAGGACATCGCAATGTTAAAGTGAGCAGTTCATCGTTCCGCGCGTTCCACAACGTTCCCCCTCGTTTTATGATATTTTCCTTTAGTACTTTTTGGATAAGATACTAGGTTTTTAGGGTGCAATGTATCTCCGTGGTTAAGTTTGGCTGAATAAATTCTTTTAAAATAGTCAATAAATTGTCAACTGCGTCAAATTCAATTATATGTCGGGTATTGTCATGAACTCTTACTTGCTCATGAACTGTGAATCTAGCTTTTGATATTATTAACTGTTGCTTGAATTGGTTTAAGGGCTTTCCAGTTTCTTGAATGATGTTTTCAAAACTGCTCTCTGCTGAATGCTGATTATTTGAATCTGAATCTATTTCTGTTTGTTCAATTTCACTGTCTGTTAAATGATTTATCTGAATTCGGGATAATGCGTCCGCTACTACATTGGTTGAGCCTGGTTTATATATGATCTTCGGTTCAATAAAGTAATACCACCGTTTCATATCTATGTTTGGATTGTTTGAATCTGTTTGAATTTCAATTCCGCTTACCCCGTAAAAAGAATTTTGGACATTTTTTAGTACTCACACTATTGCTAATAGCTCCTTCTTGTTTTTAGCATACAATTACTGTTTTATTTAAGGTTTTAGAAATAAATGAGATGGTATTCCCTTCTTCTGATAATACCGCACCTAATGCTATGTCTGATGCATCTGTGGTTAAAGTGAATTTTTTCTTGTAATCTGGTTGTACTAACTCTATATGTGCAATTAAACTGTCTTTTAAGTTATTAAATGCTTCTACTGCTGGTTCATCTAGTTGTATCAAAGTTTTTTTTGACGCTCTTCTTGAAACTTTCCCATTGACTCCACTTAGATAATTTGTTAGTGGTTTGGCGATTGTTGCATAATTTCGGACGAATTTTCTTTAATACTCTGTTAATCCTAGGAAACTACGTAGCTCTCGGACATTTTGCGGAATCGGATATTTTTGTATAGTATCTTTTCCGGATCTCTTTTGATAACATTATGGGAAACTATATATCCCAAACATTTGGTTTCTAATTGAAAGAATTTAGATTTTTCAAGGGAAATTTTCATATTAGCAATCTGTAATATCTTTATTATTGGAATTATGTCCTCATAATGCTGATTAATAGTTTTTGAAAATATTATTATGTTATCCATATAGACATGGCAGGTTTTCCCTACTTGCTCTCTAAGTATGTCGTCCATTGATCTTTGAAAGATTCTGGGCGCATTTGTTAAGCTTATTGGCATTCTTAGGAATTCGTATTTACCGTTATTTATAGAAAAAGATGTTTTTTCTATTTCTGATTCCCTCATCAATATCTGATAGAATCCCGATTCTAGGTCAATAGTCGAGAAATATTTTGACTTACCCAAATTGGATAGAATTACAGACGGATCCTGTATGGGATATCTGTCCGGTATGGTATTTTCATTCAGTTTATTTTTTGGTACTACTATTACTGGGGAATTATATGGGTTCTTATTAGGCCTAATTATTCCGTCATCTAACATTTTACTTATTTCATTGTTAACGAAGTCGTTAACTGAATAAGCATATGGATATTGCTTACTAAATACTGGCCTGTCAGGCTCGGTATTTATTTACCCTTTTATATCCGTTCTAAACGGTAACTTTAAGTTTATATTTTCGTGGTTTTCTTTTATTATAGTGATAATTTGTTCTCCTTTATTGGTTAATGTATTGTAACTCTTCTGAATCAGTTTGTATTGTTTATTTAAGTCGGATAATTCAACGACGGCCTGTTCAGAATGTTTGCATCCCAAACTATTATTACTTTTGATGTCGGATAATTCAACGACTTAATTCCAAACTATTATTACTTTTGATTTCGGATAATTCAATGTCGGCTTGCTCAGGATTCATTGATCCCGAGCTAATTATACCCGGTACTCGAAGAGTATAGGGGTATATTAGATTTGTGGCGATAACGGTTGTGTGTAACGCCCAGAAGGAAGCGTTTCCGACCCCATAAAGTATATATATTCTTGATCAGCATCAATAGCTGAGTCGATATAGCCATGTCTGTCTGTCCGTCCGTCCGTCCGTCTGTCCGTCCGTCTGTCCGTCCGTCCGTCTGTCCGTCCGTCTGTCCGTCTTCATTAGCGCCTATATCTCAGAGACTATGAAAGCTAGAGCAATCAAATTTTGTATCCAGGCTCCTGTGTTATCACACTACTCCAAGTGCATTTCAAAATTTCATTAATATAGCCACTATGAGGAAACCCATTTCGAAAGTCATCGTTCCCTCTCGCTCTCTCTCACACGCAACCCCGTCTGCTTTGCGCGTTCGTCCAGATGAGCGCCTAGATCTCAGAGACTATAAGAGCTGGAGCAACCAAACTTTCTATCCAAGCTCCTGTGATATCAGTTCAGTACAAGTTTATTTCAAAATTTTGACACGCCCCCACAAAGAACGAAAATCTGTGGAATCTACAATTTTTAACATAAAATAAAACCAAAAACGCAGAATCATGGAAAATAACCGTATCTACCAGATTGCCGAATCTGGATCAGGTCGGATCATTACTATAGCCAGAAGGAAGCAATGAAATTTCAGTCGCTACGTAATGCCTTCCAAGCGCTTACTCATTCCCTCTCTTTCTCGCAAGCACTTCCACGTCTCGACTATGCTATATACATGTTATACATGTACATGTAGAAATGTAGAAGCAGATGAAAAGCATATGTAAACAAAAATGAAAACATAAGTACATATATAAAAATATCAAAAATATTTTGACTTAATTATTTGAAATATGAATTCGAAAGCGTAATATCTTCCAGACGTTGAGATCCAGCTACAAAGTGTCTCAGTTGGATTTATAGCTGCATTTGTCAGCTTTTTTTAACTGCAAAGTTCAATACAACCAGTTGTAGAAAACTTAAGTTATGTGAAAAATAGAAGCACTACCTATGACAAAAAATACCAAATTTTTTAAAAATTCTTAAAACAAAAACTAATTCGACAAAATTCAACTTTTTTTTCCGCTGGCGCCAAAAATGACTTTTTCTGATAGATTTGGAGTTTTAAATTTTTTTTAATAATTATGGTTTTTTTTTCATGGTGTAGTTTTTTTTAAAGAATGTTTTTTTTTTTCATAGAGTAGTTTTTTTTTTAAGAATTTTTAAAACATTTGGTGTTTTTTGTCATAGGTAGTGCTTCTATTTTTTACATAACTTAAGTTTCCTACAACTGGTTGTATTGAACTTTGCAGTTAAAAAAAGCTGACAAATGCAGCTATAAATCCGACTCAGACACTTTGTAGCTGCAACTTAACGTCTGGAAGATATTAAGCTTCCAAATTGAAATTTCATAATTTTTTTCGGTATTTTTCCCCGAAATGTTGACTTTGAAAGCTCAGGAAAAGTCGAAAAAAAAATATTTGAATGCCTTGATTTTTGGTTTTAGATAGACATATTAATTAGGCGTGTTAGTGTTATTAACTACTCTAAGCATTCAAAAATTGCTATCGGTGCAATGGATAAAGTATGTCCATATTGTCAGGCATTGAAATTTCGGAATGAAAGACCAGGTATGTGTTGCGCATCTGGAAGAGTTTTGCTGTCACCTCTACCCACTCCGCCAGAACCTTTATTATCCCTTCTTGCTGGCAATCGACAAGATTGTGGACTGAGAGAACAGCTGACATTCAGTCCAGGAACATAAACATAGGTGCCTATTTTTACTGAAGTAAAAGTGAAAGATGGAGGAAAAAACTGTGCGCAAAACCAAAAAGAGATATGCTAATTTTCAACGTGAGGAGAAGATTGCTTTAATAAAAAGATAAAAACAAACTGCACAAATATTTTAATTGCTTTGTTATTCATTGTTAGTTTTCCTTCAAATTGGTGATTATAAGAACAAAACAACAACTTAAACAATAACAACAATTATTACAGCAACAAAAACAAAAACAAATACAAAAAATCAACAACAACAACACAGCAAGTGACCCGCGCAAGCCATTTTTGGCTTAACAAAAGTTAAACCTTAAGAACTAAAAAAAAACAAAAAACTAGAAGCGACCGCCGCGAAATTTGTTTACCTAAATTCACGATAAATAGGGTTCTATCTAGAAAAAAAATGTCGTGAATTTTGGAGAGGTTGTCCACCGACTTAAACATTACCAAAAACACATAACTTTTTTATAGTTTATTTTTTTTTTTTAAGATATTTTTAAAAATGTTGGTATTTTTCTTCAGAGGTAGTGCTTTTATTTTTCACGTAACTTAAGTTTCTTATAATTGGTTGTATTGAACATTGCAGTTCTAAAAAGCTGACAAATGGAAAATTGGAATCATCCAAATTTTTCAAATTCTTTTGTGTTTTTTTTTTTTGCAAAATATGCATTTAGTATTGGTAGTTCGTTAAGAATTTCCATCAATCATAGTAAAGAAAAATTCAAAATTCCCTATCATCTTTAACATTTTTAATGCAGTTTTTTTTAAAGGTGCATTTTTTTTTTATTTTTTTAAATCTGTTGTTTTATTTTTAGTTTTTTTCAGACAACTTAAGTATCTTAGATCTTGTTGTATTGAACTTTGAAATCTGAAATGCAGCTTATTGCTTCAGCTTACCGCCTGGAAATTATTAAGATTTCAGGTTCCAATTTGGCCTTTGCCGCGGCTCACAACGTTCCCCCTCGTTTATATTTTACCCTTCTTGTCCAGTTTTCACTCATTTTTAAGTCCGTTTGCGATACTTTTGCGAGACTTTGGTCGTCGCTAGTTTTTTGTCCGCAAAATGCTCTTTTCTAAGTCCGTTTACGAACATTTTATGATAGTTCCGTTTTACTATCGTTTTTTGGTCCACTGGGTAGTGTAATGAAGGAGGGACGGAATTGAGAGAGAGCGTGTTACTCTGTAGCTGGCCTGGGTGGATAGAGAGAGAGAGATACAGGCAATTGTGTTACAGATAATGCGAGGCTGAAAGAGCTTGCCCTCGATTCACGAGGGCACTCAGTTTTTGGAAGCCTGGTGCGTTATCGCTGGTGAAATAAAGAAAATGAATACCGCGAAACCTGACAAATACATTATTGATATGTTTGCTAAGGTTGAAAGCGAACGCTTGCGATTCATTCGATACAACCAGGCTAAATTGATGATCGGAAGACGAGATGCTGCTTATGAGATGCTGTTGCTGGTAAGGTAAGGTTAGGTTAGGTTACCCCGGACGGCCCTCGTAGGGGCTTCTCATAGGCCAGAATGGCCCATAGTTATCCGGATTTCGTATGGACCCTACGAGGGTGTTTCTGAGGTTCCGAAGTCCCCCAGAATCGAGGTGTTTTAAGCAAAGGCAAGCAGTTTCCCTGGCGACCTCTTGGAGGCATCCAGTGATACCAGCATCGGTGCGCCCAGGTATCTTCCCCTTGCCCTTGAGAGAGCCGGACAGCGGCAGATGAGATGTTCCAGGGTTTCGACAGCCCCGGGTTCATTACATTTCCTGCAGATGTCGATGTTGGTGATGTTTAGCCTGGTTGCATGCGACGCAGCCAGGCAGTGGCCTGTTAGTATACCCACTAGCAGTCTGCAATCCTTCCGTAGAAGGTGCAGCAGATAGTGGCTGAGTTTATCATTGCGTTCTTTGCACATGATTTTCGAGATTCTGCAGGTGGTGGTGTTCTTCCACCTGTCTGTCTTCATTTTGGCCTGCTTCTCCAGGTCGCTTTGTAGCGTCCTAAGGGAGACCGGCACTATTTCGGTTCTTTCGTTTACCAGCCCGACGCCTTCCTTAGCCAGAACGTCCGCCGCTTCGTTTCCTTCGATGCCCTGGTGGCTGGGAACCCAATAGATCTGCACTGACTTAGTCGTGCTTAGTGAGTCTAGTGCCTCCCTGCTTGCCAGGACACTTCTGGAACTGACCGCGGACGACTGCATGGATTTTATCGCCGCTTGGCTGTCAACGAATATGTTAACCGCATTGTGTGGTGAATTGTTGCGAATTGTGTGGCGAAGACTTCCGCCTGGAATATGCTGCATCGGTCGGGTTGCTGGTAACATCGACGGAAATTTAAATCCCAATGATATCGGTAATGCTTTCATTTTACCTTCAAGCTACATCGGTAGTCCACGGAACATGCAGGAATACATACAAGACGCGATGACTTAGGTACGTCATTACGGCCGACCGCATTTGTTTATTACATTCACATGTAATCCGAAATTGGAAATTGGAAAGAGATACAAACTTTACTATTACCAGGACAACAAGCAATTCATCGTTATGATATAGCTGCCCGTGTGTTCAACAAAAATTGAAATCCTTAATTAATTTTATTATTAAATATTCAGTTTTTGGTATCACACGTTGTTGGCTGTTTTCGATTGAGTGGCAAAAGCGAGGTTTGCCTCATGCCCACATTTTAATTTGGCTTTAAGATAAAATCCGTCCAGAAGAAATTGATCAAATAATTTCAGACAAAATTCCAGACACATTAATTGATCAAGAATTATTTGATATTGTTACCACACATATGATCCATGGGCCGTGTGGTGCTTTCATGACGTCACCATGCATGGAAAATGGAAGATGTAAGAAAAATTTCACACAGCCGCATACGAAGGACACTATTACGGATATTGACGGTTATCCAATGTATCGCCGCCGAAATACTGGGAATGGTGGCCACACATTCACAATGTGACTGCCAAATTATCCAAATCAAGTATAATTTAATAATCAGTGGGTGGTACCATACTTTCCATTACTTTCAAAAACTTATGAAGCACGTATCAATGTTTTGTAAATATGTAAACAAAGGCAGTGATTTTGCCATATTGGAAAAATATAAATAAAATATAAATAACAATGACGAAACAGGACGATACCAAATGGGCAGATATATTAGCACTAACGAAGCTATTTGGCATATTCGATAGAGCATGGGAAGCATCTTGCAATACATCTTGAAAACGGTCAACGTGTATACTTCACTTAAGAAAATGTTCTCCAACGAGCATTTGAGGCTCCAAAAACGACTCCAACTGAATTTTCTAAATTGGGCCAAAAATCTGATATTTTTGGTCAATTCGCAAAGACAATGATATATGCTGATGTTCCACGTTATTTGGCATGCAACAAATCCAGTAAAAAATGGGAACCACGAAAACAAGTAAAACCACATCCTTCCATTACAGGCATATTCAAAGCTAAGACATTGCGGCGACTTTACACGGTAAATTTACGTTTTTTATTAGTGAATGTTTCCGGACCAACGTCTTTTGAATTTCTGCGAACAGTTAATGGTCGAGTATTCAATACATACCAAGATGCATGTCGTGAACTGCAATAGCTAGAAGACGATAACCATTGGGACTTAACGCTTGCTGATGCTGTGTTGACATCAACGCCCGATAATATTCGTCAGCTGTTGCAATTATTTTGACGACATGTTATCCATCGCAATCACAGACTTTGTGGGAAAAATATAAAAATTGTATGACCGAAGACATATTTCACCGAATGAGACACACAGATCAATGACAAAACATAGATTATACCTCAGTAAAATTGATATTTGTGCATCATGTTTTAATTGTTTTCAAACATTTTACCTTCCTTTTTTTATTGATATTTTTTTTGAAATAGGTATTTGATATTATGATTTAATACACACCATGTTTTTAAATTTTTTTTTGCTTATTAATGGAAAACAGATTTTTAAAGAAATCCTCATGTAAAGTTGATAATTCTGCAAAAATTTAAATATAACAAAAAAAAAAAAATAATGAATTTATTAATATGAAATAGAGTCGCTTCTTTGTTGTGCAACCAATTGCAAGCGGCGAATTTAACAAGTTTTGTAAAGTGTTTACGTCAATAGTTGCCCATTTCTCGACAATGGCCAGTTTTTAGTTCCTTCAAGGACTCGAATTGTCTTTCACCATCATAAATCTTTGCCCTCTGGGGCATAGGTCCTTAATTGGATTTAAATCCGGACTTATTGCTGGCCACTGTAATAAGGGGATACCATTGGAACAGAAAAACGACATCGTATGCATTGCCTTGGGTATAGGAGCGTTATCCTGTTGAAATGTCCAGTCGTCGCCATGGAACTCCTCCGCAAATGATGTAATTTCTCCTTTAAGGAGATCCGTATACATTTCCGCATTGATCCGTCCCGGCACAAAGCAAATGCGATACTTTCTATCAGAGCTAAAAGCCGCCCATACCATCAGAGAGCTACCACCATGGTTCCGCCTCATCTCGTCTTCCTGGGATGACTTGGCTCCCGCCAGAACTTTTGATCATTTTCACTCACTTTTCACTTTTTTATCACTGAAAATCACCTTTCATAGAAGTCAAGCCGGGCCTTCTTATGCCTGGATAACAGTTTTGGTGTCCGCACCCTTGAGTCATATTTGAGGTGTAACTCCTTTTTACAAATCCGTTGCACCCTCTGCCTACTTGTTGGCAACTTCAATTCAGCGCAACTCATGTTTTTAGCCATTTCCAGCGCCTTTATGTGAAGTTTAGTGCGCTCATCAACTTTTGGTAATGCCCCTCTTCTGTTGTTTTGGGCATATTTCTGAGGATTTTTCAATAATTCGCGATAGTATTTCCATCGACTTAATCTTTTGGCAATTAATTAATGTGTCACACTCAAAATTGAAATGAAGAATTTCGCAGAAATTACTGACTTAAATTCCTGACTATGTCTCTTTTAAAATCCTAGCGGGACTTTAGATTAAAAGCTAATAAGAAATATATACATAAAAAAAACATCACAAAACATAAGTGATAAAACATTTATAATCGCAACATTTATGCCGTTATTAGATCAACTGTAATAAGAAAAACAAATTTTGCACAAATATCAATTTAACTGAGGTACGCCAGAGATGTACAATGTATAATGATGTCCGTCTGTCCGTCCGTCTGTCCGTCCGTCCGTCTGTCCGTCTTCATTAGCGCCTAGATCTCAGAGACTATAAAAGCTAGAGCAACCAAATGTTGTATTCAGTCTTCTGTGTTATCACACTACTCCAAGTGTATTTCAAAATTTCGCCCCGCCCCCATCCGCCCTCGCAAAAGACGAAAGTCTGTGGCATACACAATTTTGAAGATACAAGAAAACTGAAAACCCAGAATCATAGGGGGTGACTATTTCTATCAGAGTGTTGAATCTGGATCAGATCGCATCATTCGCTTTTGTATCGATATATCGAGCGTTATATTTCGCTCGTGCTTGAATAATTTTTAAAAATTGCCAATCTTCTCTTAAAGGAAAGTAATTTGTGTTTTTTACCTTGTTCTGGTGTTCCTAACTGATCGTGCAACGTGTTCGTTTTTAGTGCATACGCATTACGCTTACTTCTGTGTATTTATTTTCAATTTTCAATTCCTATTGTGCATTCTTAACTTCTCTGCACTTTCTTAATCGCAGCCGTTTTGTTGTTGCCTATTTCTAGTGCGGTGCGCTTGCTCTCTTTGAACCGCTCTCTGTTTTATCTACCCTCAGCTTATCTGTTTTCATTCTAACACACACGCACTGCGTTGGCCGCCGCTCTGTGCTTGACTCTCTGTGTTTCTATCGTCTCTCTGTGTCTCTCCGCTTACTTGCCGTTATTGTGTTTGTTTTGTTCGTTCTTGCGCGCGCAATTGTGTAACACAAGCTAAAGTCACTATCTCTGCCCCACACCGACTTATATTTTACCTTTCTTTTTTCTTTAATTTTCATATATATTGCTAAAATCACTAACTCTGCCCCACACCGACTTATATTAAAAATATGAGTTCCTGTTGTGCTAAGAACTGTGACCGTTCGGTCTCTACACGGCAAACGTATGTCTACTGCTGGTTGTGTGACAACATGGCTCATACGAACTGTGCTGGATTGGGACACATCGGAGGTCGCGTTGGGGATCTTATTACGACTCGCTGCGGCCTCAACTGGACCTGTTGGGACTGCAGGGCTATCGAAAGCGACATGCGTGTCTTTATGACACAGACGCATCTAGAATTCGCTGCCCTAAACGCTGGATTCCGAGTGCTGCAAGATAAGTTTCGTTTGACGGAGTCTCACTTCAAAACACTTAAAATTTTGACTGAGTCTCCGAAGAGGAAGAAGGGTAATAAGTATTTACCCAATACTAATAATGATTTTTCTCTTGCAGCCCCTGAACCACCTGTACCTCTTGTTCGGTCACCGCCTGTTCCTGGTATGGAACCTGGAGCCAATGGTGCCATTGCATCTGCCACTGCGCCCAGGCCGGTCGTACCACCCGCACCTCGTGCTCGGTCACCACCTTTAACTGGTGCTATGGTGCCTGCAGCCAATGGTGCCGTTGCATCTGCCACTCCTACACCCATGCCTGTCGCCTCTAGGCCCCCACCTGTTGATGCTGACGCGGCTATCATGATGGCTGTTGATGCCCCTTCAAACTTGGCATCCATCGCTATCGCCTCAACCAGCACTATGCCAATCGTGCCGCCTAACCTTAATAGCACCGCTACTGCCCCCACACCGAGACCTATTCGGGGTATGGCTACACCTTCTGGCTCTCGCTCGGGTCTTGAAATTAGGGGAGTGGTTCCTCGGAAAGCAATCTTTGTTTCCCGACTCAATCCTGAGGCCACTACGGAGGATGTTAAGCATCATCTTTGTTCAAAACTTAGCGCTCGCCTTGAAGATATTATTGTGACCAAATTTTCTTTTAATCATAAGCGTAATATTTCCTCATTTAAAATTTTTGTCCCTGACTCTTAATTTGATAGATCTCTTGACCCTTCTATTTGGCCAGAGCATACAATTATGCATGAGTTCGTACGTAAAGCTTCGAATCAAAGTCTTAATGTTACCGGCCCTGCCAATTCTAATTCTAATCAGAGTCCTAATGTTACCTGCCCTGTCATTTCAAAAAAACTAATTAACTATTTTTCCGTTCACTATCAGAATGTACGTAGTCTTTTAGGCAAATTGCGCCAACTACATACGGATAGTGCCTCTTACGATTTCGATGCTATCGGTTTTTCCGAAACATGGCTCAACTCCACTGTTCATGATCATGAAATTTTCGGTCACAATTTCATCATTTATCGAATGGATCGTGAATCATATGCTGGTGGAGTTCTGATTGCAGTTAAAACTGACTTCTCATCGGAGTTATTCCCTTCCCACAATATCCATGGGATTGAGTTCATTGCAGTCAAAGTCAATGTTGGCATGGCTTGTATCTATCTAACCTGCTCATATATTCCTCCTAATTCAGATGCTGAGGTCTACTCAAAGCACCTTTCTGCTATCCGTTCTGTTGTGTCTTCGCTAGGTTGTGCTGATCAGATTGTGGTCATGGGTGACTTCAATTTACCTCTTCTTTCTTGGCTGCCCTGCGACGACGCTAACCAATTGCTTCCTAGTACTCATAACGAATTCATCAATGATCTAACGGATGTTTCCCTTGCCCAAATTAATTCTATTAAAAATAATAGGAACAGACTTCTCGACCTTATTTTCGTTATGGATGCTTCTCTAAGTACAGTTGCCAGAGTCTCACCACTATCACTTCCTGAAGACCTATACCATCCTACGCTATCTATAACTTTAGAGTGTACCAGTTCTAGTTCTGTTAACATTACCTCGACTCCTCACCGGATCAAGTGTTTTCGCAAAACTGATTTCGGCAATTTATTTTGAGGAAAGCGTTGTACTTGATGGCTTGAAGTCTTTGAAGATTTCTTTTTCTGCGGGTCCTGATAAAGTGCCTAGTTGCATTTTAAAACATTGTGCCCAGTCCTTATGCCAACCCTTAACCTTTCTTTTCAATCTATCCTTGGAACAGTCTTGTCTCCGCGTAATTTGGAATGAGTCGTACATAATTCCGCTTCATAAGAAGGGCTCTAGATCCAACATAGAAAATTACCGAGGCATTGCAAAGCTCTCTGCCATTCCTAAGCTCCTTGAGTTCCTGGTTACCCGGCAATTGCAACATCTTTGTTCTAGCTTGATATCTCCTTCACAACATGGTTTTTTTAAACATCGATCAACAACTACCAATCTGCTCGAGCTTTCCTCCATAATCAACCGTGGATTTCAGAGCGGTTTGCAAACTGATGTTATTTTTACGGATTTTAGCAAGGCATTTGATTCGGTTAACCATACTCTATTTATTCAGAAGCTGTCCTTATTAGGTTTCCCTAGTAATCTTCTAAGTTGGATTTCGTCGTATCTTTCTAATCGTACACAACGGGTCTTATTTACTAATGTTTTATCAGAGATCGTTAATGTTACATCTGGTGTGCCACAAGGTAGTCATTTGGGTCCGCTCCTCTTCATTTTATTTGTGAACGACCTACCCCAAGTTATAACATTCTCACATACATTAATGTATGCGGATGACGTTAAAATCTGTATGCCCTACTCCGACTGGTACTTGCACACACACCTTCAGCTGGACCTAAACGAATTGCTATTGTGGTGCTCAAGAAATCTTCTATTTTTGAACCTCTCGAAATGCAAGCTTATGACTTTCTACCGTCGTGCTCCACATTTTGTATCTTTTTCTCTTGGTGATCATGTATTGGATCGAATTTCGAGTTCAAATGATCTTGGTGTATTATTTGATCGTAAACTGTGTTTTAATAGTCATATTGCTGCGACAGCTAATAAAGCTAAGGGTGTTCTAGCATTCATCAAGCGTTGGTCCAAGAAGTTTGACGACCCGTATGTGACCAAACAATTGTACATTTCGTTAGTGCGCCCGATATTGGAGTATTGTTCCTGTGTGTGGAGTCCACAGTATAAGGAGCAGCAAGCTATTCTCGAATCAGTTCAGAAACAATTTTTAATTTTCGCTCTTCGTAATTTACACTGGGACTCTGGTAGAATCCTGCCACCTTACAGATCTAGGCTAAAACTTATTGACCTACCTTCGTTACACCATCGCAGAATATGCAATGGAGTAATGTTCGTGTACAAGCTCCTTCTCGGGATGGTGGACTCCCAAACTCTCTTGAATCAGATTGACTTTACGGTTCCCTCTCGTTCTACTCGTTCTTTTAGACCTATCAGATTACCCTTATTTAGGTCAAACTATGCCCAGCATGAACCTTTCAGGGTTTTATGCTATAATTATAATACCCTTTACCATATCATATCCCCTGAACTAACCCTTAAACATATAGCATTTAGCATTTACAACCACCTATGTAAACTCTGCTAACCTGTAATTTTAATTTTTTTTGTTTCAATTTTATTATACTTTATCTTTAGTTCTCTTCCTAATTTATATTGCATTATTAGCAGATAATTGTTAATTAATAAATAAATAAATAAATAATATAGCTAAAATGAAGAAAACCATTTCGAAAGTCATCGTTCCCTCTCGCTCTCTCTCACACGCCACCCTGTCTGCTTTGCTTATTCGTTTAAATGAGCGCCTAGATCTCAGAGACTATGAGAGCTAGAGCAACCAAACTTTCTATCCAAACTCCTGTGATATCAATTCAGCACAAGTTTATTTCAAAATTTTGCCACGCCCCCTTCCGCCCCCACAAAAGACGAAAATCTGTGGAATCCAAAATTTTTAATATAAAAGTAAACCAAAAACGCAGAATCATGCAAAATTACTGTATCTATCAGATTGCCGAATCTGGATCAGGTCGGATCAATATTATGGCCAGAAGAAACAAATTAAATTTCAGGGGCTACGCAACGCCTGCCAAGCGCTGACTCATTCCCTCTCTCTCTGTCGCAAACACTTGTACGTCTTAAATATGTAGTTATACATGAAGAATTGTTGAAGCAGATGTTAGAAGCATATGGAAACATGTACAATATTCCAAAAATGGTTTGACTTAATTTTTTGAAATATTATTTTTTGCCCAAAATTTAATTCGTCCATTTTGCGAATATATAATAAATTATATAAATCGTAAGCTCATATATGTATGTATGTATGTATATACTGACTGAGTACCGGGTATAAAGCTCACAACGTTCCTCCTCGTTTTACCTAAATTCATGATAAATCGGGGTCTATCCAGGAAGAAAATTTCGTGAATTTTGGAGAGGTTGTCCACGTACTTAACATTTTCAAATTTTTTAATTGAAAACAGAGAACATTACAAGGGTCCAAACGCGAGGAGGACGTTGCAGATGAATTCCAACTTTTCTGAGGATAACTCAGCCGCTTCCATCTACTTCAAAAGATTCTCCTCACTTTGCCCCACCGCATTTAGAAGAATCAACTCTATTTCCGTCATATTTCGTTGATTTTCGAACTTTATTGACTCTGTTTACAAAATTTGTCTTTCTCCTCCAAAGACGCAAAGACGCTGTAGTGTAAACGCCAGTTCTGCTTCTCTGCGTCTTTTCCGATATCGATAGGTAAAGCACCAAGTGTAAAAAGCCTATACATAAGTGTACAGCCTGTTCGGAACCCGGAAAGGAGATGCAGAAAACAAAGGTTAAAGGCCTGTATCCAGCACCGCGAAATTTTACTGAAACGAATCTGCTCTTTATTTCGGATGTGTGGAACTCAACTAATGTAGTGTGACCAAAAACCTAAAAAGTGATTTGCCACTCTCATGAATCAGCTGTGTTTTGTAAACAGCGCCAATTTTGAAAATTAAACTAAAATTAAAAAAAGGAAGAAAAGTAATTCTGACGATGAAGTGATTGTGTTGGTAGTGGCACATATTGTTGTAAGAAGAAGTACAGCACAGTCAGAGGCGCCAAAATGTCAAAATTATCAAAATGCTCATTTTCCGTGATCCGCTAAAGACATGATATTGCCTTAATTGCTTTTATTAAAGCAATCCTCTCCTCACTTTAAACATTTGCATATCTCTTTTTGGTTTTGCGCACAGATTTTGCCCCCACCTCTCACTTGTACTCCAGTAAAAATAGGCACATATATTTTACTGGCACCCCTATCAGCTGTTCTCACAGTCCACATTCGTGTGAATATCGATACTATCGATAAAAATTCGTGGATCCCTTTTACGTTGCTGGATACTGACTCCAGGAAAACACAAACGAAAAATTACTGGCCCCGTTTTTTTTATATGAAGTTTGGCAGTAATTTTTAGTTTCCGCGGTGCTGGATACCCAGCTTAAGACTAAAAGATTAATAGAAAATTATTTATATTATAAAATTACCAAAATTGTTTTTAGATCAATTAAAAGGAGTGGTAAAAATATTTTCATATTAAAACTGTAGAACAGCTGAAGGGGGTATTTTTGAACCAAATTACATATATGACTTTTTTTCTCATCCTTCTATTTTAATGATTCTAATTACAGGTACATACATACACTTAATTTAGCATTATTTATATATGAAATAAATATTATTATATAATAAATTTTAACACAAAAATGCAAATTTTTGGAAATTTATTTTAACTACCAGTTACTGGTAGCTAGGTCGGAACTAGCTCTTGAGGAACTAGGCTCCTGGTAACAGAAAGGAGGTCGATAAGGGAACTAGTTGCTGCCTTTCTACTGGTAACTAGGTCGGAACTAGCTCCTGGGCAACTAGTTCACAAGTAATCAAAGGGGAATCGATAGTGGTTCCGCCCTAGAACATGCATGTGTTAAATTCTCCGCTGAAACGATCTGGAACCGGGGAAACGATCTGGAACCAGGTACGTGAGAATGGTAGCTAGCTCGGCACCGGTGCCGAACTAGTTGCCTGTTACTAGAGGGGACGTTCTTGTGTTGCTTTTGTTTTTGCTTTTTTCGGTCTCTATCTGCCTGCGAGCAGAGCATTGTATTGTCACAAATAAACATTACATATGAATGGTTGCGTCTTTACTTTTTCGGTACAATAACTTCCCTTGCTACGGCAGTGAAATTCTGTCCACAAACGATGCCTTTCGAAATGGTTTTCTTCATTGTGGGTATATTAATGATCCGATCTGATCCAGATTCAACACTCTGATAGAAATTGTCATCCCCTATGATTCTGCGTTCGGTAACACTATGTCTCATTTCATTCGAAAAATCCATGTAGGTTGGTGTTATTAATTACACCAAATCGACACATATCGAATAAACATATATCTATGTATGTACATATGTATGTACATTTCGTAGATTAAATAAGAAATTGGAAATTTATATCGTTTATTAAATAAGAAGGAATGAAAAAGGAACAAGATACAGAAGTCGTGGTGACGTATTTTAATCTATATTGTTGCGTTCCTGCAGAGAGCATGGCGAGAGAGCGAAGAGGGTGATCTTAGCCGAGTATGTCAAAAGTGTGTAGGACGGGCAAAGATGGCAATCTGGTCACTCTGACATTAAGTGAGAGTGAGAGTTGAAATGAACACGTGTGGCTCACTGCGCTGCTGCAAAATAGGTTAGGTTAGGTGAAGGCGGCTGCCAAGTTCCACAGTAGCCCGTCACACTGGGGCCGGTTTCGGCCCGTTGTGGTACCGCATGAGGTATTCCCCTCTTCCATTTCGTGAGACCCGAAAAAGCCAGCAGTTATCCCATCCTGATGCTCTTATGAAGTTTGCGATCTTTCTAGGACATATTTTGGACATTTCTGAAATATCTGAGACATAGGGCATGCCCCAGGTATTGTAGCCTTCTTCTGCTAAGAGCTGGACAGGAGCAGAACAGGTGTTCTACCGTTTCCTCTTGAGACCCGAAAAAGCCAGCAGTTATCCCGTCCTGATGCTCTTACGAAGTTTGCGATCTTTCTAGGACATATTTTGGACATTTCTGAAATATCTGAGACATAGGGCATGCCCCAGGTATTGTAGCCTTCTTCTGCTAAGAGCTGGACAGGAGCAGAACAGGTGTTCTACCGTTTCCTCTTCCTTCGTCTCTACAGCTTCGGCAAAAATCGTTGTATGGGGCGCCCAGCCTGTTCGCGTGGGAGCCTATTAGCCAGTGTCCCGTGAGGGAGCGGATGACTACGCTGCACCTTTTTCTGCCGAGCTTACATAGCTCTAGTGTGCGTTTCCTGTCAATGGTCGGCCATGTTTGCCGAGTTATGCGGCATAGTGGTGCTGACCGCCACGCATTGTCCGCTCGTCGCTTATGATAAGCCTACAGGTGGCCATTGGTATACAAATATCCTCCTTGTCTTGGAGAAGGGGTATTGTGGTGCCAGACCTGGCCAGCTCGTCTGTCATGCAGTGGCCTTCGATGTCCCGCTGACCCGGGACCCAAATAAGGCTGATAGCAAATTGTTGAGCCATCTCGTTGAGACTTGTGGCAATTTTCCACTGCAGCCGAGTTGGAGGAAATCGCATGAAGTGATGTGATCGCAGCTTGGCTGTCGCTATAAATGTTTACCTTAGTTGCTATGACGGTGGCTTTTTGAAGGTTGTTCAGTGCTTTCCTGATCGCAATGACTTGCGCTTGGAGTACACTGCAGTGATTTGGGACCCTGAATGAGTGCCTGATATCAAGGTGTTCTGAGTAGATTCCTCCTCCGACCTTGTTGTCCAGCTTCGATCCATCTGTGAAGATGCTTATGGCTCTATCTGGGCCTGGTGGTCCCTCGAGACATTCGTCTCTGCTAGGGATGATTATATTGAAGGGAGTGTGTGTGTTCCCTTGGGAAGCAGTAGTCCGTGTTCGTGGGGACGGTACTTCTGGTTAGTATCGATGAGTGAAGCATGAGCTGTGATGTCCATTGGTCGGAGTCTCTCAGACGTATCGCTGCCATTTCTGCCCTTTGCTTTCCCGCTAGCTCGAGGCGCTGGAGACCTTCGGAGTCAGCGCTTCAGTAATGGCACCCGGCACGACGTTGTTGAAGGCTCCCTCGATATCGAAGAAGACTATTAGAGAGTATTCCTTGAGGTGTAGAGATTTCTCTATCACTCTATCATGGAGTGCCTTTTCCGTGGATTTTCCTTTTCGGCATGTTGGGCTCCTGACAACATCTGAGGGCTAATAATTGTCCTCAGGTGTAGCCCGACAAGTCTCTCAAAAGTTTTGAGAAGAAAAGACGATAGACTGATTGGTCTGAAGTCCTTTGGAGTCGAGTGCGAGGCCTTACCCGCTTTGGGGATGAAGACTATTTTCGCTTTGACCCACTCTTGTGGTATATTCCCCACCACTAGTATCTTCCTGAAGATACATTGTGGCCAGTTGATGGCCAAGTCTCCGGCCTTTTGGAGTTGGGCCGGAATGACGGAATGAACGGATTAAAGCTTTTTACTGCCCAGCTTATGTTCCGTTTGGTAAGAATATGGTCCATCGTAGTTGTCGGGCCTTCGCTATGGAATTGCACCGGCTTGATGGTTGTGCACCCAGGGAAGTGGGTTTCGAGTAGTATGTGGAACGACTCCTCACTAGAGTTAGTCCACGTTCCATTGTTTCTTTTAAGATACCCTACCGAGGGGGTAGTTTTTGAGAGGATATTGCGCAGCCTTGCGGCTTCTGACGTCTCCTCTATCTCCGAGCAGAATTTTTGCCAAGAGGCCCTTTTTGCTTTCCGGGTTTCTATTTTGTATAGGGCAAGACTGACATTGTAGTCTGCCCAATGCTTCTCCTCGTTAGCGCTTTTTGCTCTGTTGAAGAGAGTCCTGCAGCTATTAGGTAGGATGTCAATTTGTTTCGACCACCAGAGGGGTTGCTTTTTACACCTTGTTTTGAGTGGAAGGCAAGCTGCCGTGAAGGCCTTGTTGCATGTTTCCGTAAACCTGTTCACTAGACGATCTAAGTCGTCTTGAGTGTCTGGGCACGTTGGTGCTTTGTTGGGAAGTGACTTTTTAGCTTTATTCTAAACTCAAATTTAGTCATCTGCAATCGGGGAAACGACCAATCAATCGACAGGAGGTTATTGTTTATTGTTTATTTTTGTTTAAAGTTTAACAATGAACAGTTAAACTGTAAGAGTAAAATTACATATCAACTAATTAAACTAAAGGGCCAATGCCAATACTCAGACCCGGTGGGCCTGATTATCGGCTCTGTAGCCGATAAGATCCCACCAAGAGCCAAATTTAGGTAAGAGAAGAGCCGGTAGCCAAACAGTACCCAATTAAAGCTATTTAAATTAATTTAAGTTATTGAGTAAGATAATTTTGACCATATTAGAACTAGTATCAAAGGAAAACAGATGGAAAAATAGGTTATAGTTACGGCAAAGGCTACGGAAAGATTCATAATCCGAGTAGTTAGAAAGACAGAGTTGGAGGGCGAAGAGGAGAGTAATGCCTAGTCGGGCGGAAAGGAACAGCAATACTGATAAGGTTGATGAGGGCAGTCGATTCGACCTCACCAGAGAGAAGCTTATGGAGGAAGAGAACTCCTTGGCAGGTTCTACGGGATTTAAGAGAGTGGAGGTTAATTAAGCGCAACCTACTTTCATAAGAAGGGAGATGGATCGAAGGGTTCCAATTGAGTCCCCGGAGGGCAAAGATAAGGAACTGTTTTTGTACTGATTCGAGCATATCCTGAAATTTTTGGTAGTGAGGAGACCAGACACAAGAACCATATTCCAAGATAGGCCGGACCAGAGAAACATACAGAAGTTTTGTAGTATACGGGTCTGTAAATTCCTTAGACCATCTTTTGACAAATCCAAGGACTCCTTTGGCTTTGTTAGAGATAGTAGAGATATGAGAGTTGAAACATAGATTGGGTACAAAGGTAATGCCCAAGTCGTTAACTTTGAAAAGGCGTTGAAGGATAATGTTATTAATAGAGTAATCGAAAAGGTATGGCTTATTGCGGTGAAATGTCATTATATTGCATTTAGAAATGTTAAGAGGTAGAATGTTAATTAGGCACCAGTTGTTAAGGGCATCAAGATCTGATTGCAAAGATAGTGGAGACAAGGGGTCACTGTAGGAAAAACATAGCTTAACGTCATCAGCATACATTAGGACGCGGGAATGAGATAACATTTGTGGAAGATCGTTAATAAATAGGTTAAATAGCAAGGGACCCAGGTGGCTACCTTGAGGAACCCCCGATGAGACAATAACAGGCTTAGTCGGAAACCATAGAAGAGACAGTTTATGAATAAGTAGATTATGATTGACGGAGTCAAAGGCTTTACTAAAGTCAGTATAAACGACATCAGTTTGACACTGTTTAGCAAATCCCGAAGTTACAAAGGTGGAAAATTCAAGGAGATTAGTAGAAACTGAGCGACGTTTAATGAATCCATGCTGTGAATCAGAGAATATAGAACTACAGAAATGTTGCAGCTGAGAAGTGATGATTTTTTCGAAGAGTTTAGGAATGGCAGATAAATTGGAAATACAGCGGTAGTTAGAGACATCAGATTTAGATCCCTTTTTATGAAAGGGAACTATATAGGATTCTTTCCAGACGGTGGGAAAGTCACCAGTCTTGAAAGACAAGTTGAAAAGTTTTAGGAGAGGCACACAAAGAGATTCTGCACAAAGTTTAAGAACAGCACTCGGAACCGAGTCTGGCCCAGTGGAGAACGAAAACTTGCACGATTTTAAATTTGTTAGGAGACCATCATAGTCGATGAAGGGGGGAAGGATACAGTTAGAACTATTTATAGGGATAGGATAAGAGTAACTACTACTAAAGTCATTCGATGAGGCTAGGATAGAGGGAAAGTTAATAGACGGGACAGAGTAGCAACGTTGGAAAAAGGAAGCGAACAGATCAGCAATATCGCAATCCCTATCAGCATAACTACCATTTAAGTGCAAAGAAGAGGGAAATCGGGAAGATTTACGTTTAGAATTAACAAACCTGAAGAATTGTTTAGGGTCGCGTTTAAAGTTAAGCTTGCATTTGGTCAAGTATCTGTTGTAGCACAATGTATTAAATAAGGAAAATTTCGATTTTGCAATTGAGTACTTCGAAAAGTCTGATTGCAAACCGGATTTTTTAAACTTCTTGTACATACGGGATTTTAAATTCTTCAGATTTATTAATCTCGGGGTGAACCAGAAAGGACCAGAAAGATTTCTGGAGGGGGTGACTAAAGGAACATGCATGGAAAAGATGGAAAAAATAGTGCTATAGAATGCATTCGTGGCAGACTCAATTTCCTGGAGATCGTCAAGGAATGACCAATCCATCTGAGATAGGGCAGTATTCAAGGAGAGGAAATCAGCCTTCTTGAAGCAATAGATATTTGAAGGCTTAATAAACGACTTTATAGGGCTTGAAGATGGTAACATGAAATCAATTGAAAGTGTGGGATGGTATGGATCTTCAGGGAATGATAGAGGTGATCCTCGACATACAAACGTGCTCGAAGCATCGGTAGTGAAGACGAGATCAAGGGTCCTACACATGCTATTGCGTATGCCATTTACCTGGCCTAACGATGTATCGGACAGAGAATCAACGAAGTCATGCTGCATAGATGGGAACATTAAGTTTGAGTCCTTGGATGGGGACCAAGTGACATTAGGGAGATTAAAGTCACCGAGGACAATAAGACGATCAGAATCACTAAGCTGAGACAAAACGGACTGGAGATGGGCAGCGTGAAGCATATAAGTTGTAAATTCAGAGGACGGTGGGATGTAAGAGCATGATATGAATAAATTAAAAGAACACAGACGAATTTTGACAACGATAAGTTCAATAGTGTTGAGCTCATCGATGGAAAAGAGTTGGGAAGTTAAGTCGGAACGAACAGCAATTAGGACGCCACCTTGAGATGGTCGATCAGATCTATATATGTTAAAATTATCTACAAAAATCTCGGAATCCGAGATTGAGGAATTGAGCCATGTTTCAGAGAAGGCGATAATGTCGAAATCAAAAGTTGCACTATCAGCATGTAATTTGGAGAGCTTACTGCACAGGCCACGTACATTCTGATAAGCAATCTTTAGAGGTGGGGAAGAATTCAGTTTTTTGAAGTAGATGGAAAATCAGTAGAAGGAGTCGGAAGGATTCCTACCCGAGGAGCGGGCTGCGAACATCGTGATCGACTATTGAAAATATGACAGATAGTGTGCTCAGGCCAAAAAGAGGGTTCCAACACAGTCTTAACAAACATCTCCGGAACAAGAATTGTAAAGGAGGAAATATTACGTTTTTCTTTAAAAGAAAATTTAGTAACTACTATGTCAGAGGAACTATTGATGTTTAGTTTAGAGAAAATATACTCTCGAACCATTGCATCCGTAGCCGATTCCATAAGACGTGAGACAAAGATAGATTTTAGAGGAGCGACAGCGAAGAGAGTAGATCGGTCGAGAGGGGTCACATGGTTTGTGGGTGAGGCAGAGGCGGGTTCTACCCGAGGAGCAGATGGGATAGCGCTGGCTGAGCAGCCAGTGCGAGCCGGTGTGGAAGGAACTACTTCAACTTCCATGCTGACAGCAGTATCGACTTCTGAGCCAGTGCGAGCCGGTATGGAGGGAACTGCTTCAACTTCCATGCTGACAGCAGTATCGACTTCCGTAGGGGGCACTGTGACCATTACTGTCCGGTTGGACAACCTGGGCAATCACAGGCACTGGATGAACATTAATGTCCAGTTGGACATCCTTGGCAGACACAGGCACAGGCGAACAGCCGACATGTGAGGAGCCAGACGTCTTTTTCGATGTAGTTGCCTGTACCTCGATTTCTTTGGCGCCAAAGTCGATCAAGGCTGGCGAACTGATTGGAGGAACGTCAGAGTCTTTAGCTGCAAGAAAATTAGAACTATGAGCACTGGGCAGACTAGGTGTAACCTTTCTTCTCTTTGGAGACTCATTTATAATTTTAAGATTTTTAAAATGAGCTTCCATTGAGGTAAACTTATCCTGCAATTTCCGGAATTTAGAGTGGACAGCAGCGAATTCGTTATGAGTCTGTCTCATAAATGTTCGCATATCGGCTTCAACTGCCCTGCAATCCCAACAAGTTCAGTTGAGACCGCAGCGGGTCTTAATCAGATCGACAACGCGACCACCGATATGACTAAAACCCGCGCAGCTAACGTGAGCCGTGTTGTCACAAAACCAGCAGAAAACGAGGGGGAACGTTGTGAGCCGCGGCAAAGGCCGCGGCTCTACCTTATACCCGGTACTCAGTCAGTATATACATACATATATGAGCTTACGATCTATGCAATTTATTATGTGTTCGCAAAAGGGACGAATTAAATTTTGGGCAAAAAATAATATTTCAAAAAATGAAGTCAAATCATTTTTGGAATATTATACATGTTTTCAATTTTTTTTGCATATACTTTTTACATCTGCTTCTAAATTTCTACATGACATGTATAACTACATATTTGAGACGTACAAGTGTTTGCGACAGAGAGAGAGGGAAGGAGTCAGCGCTTGGCAGGCGTTGCGTAGCCACTGAAATTTAATTTGTTTCTTCTGGCCATAATATTGTTCCGACCTGATCCATATTCGGCAATCTGGGAGATATGGTAATTTTCCATGATTCTGCGTTTTTGGTTTTCTTTTATCTTAAAAATTGTGGATTCTGCAGATTTTCGTTCATTGTGAGAGCGGAAAGGGGCGTGGCAAAATTTTGAAATACACTTGTACTGGTTTGATATCACAGGAGTTTGGATAGAAAGTTTGGTTGCTCTAGCTCTTATAGTCTCTGAGAACTAGGCGTCACAAAATACGAATGGGCAAAGCAGATGGGGTCGCGTGTGAGAGAGAGCGAGAGGGAATGATGACTTTCGAAATGGTTTTCTTCATTGTAGCTATAATAATGATCCGATCTGATCCAGATTCAACACTCTGATAGAAATAATCATTCGCTACAATTTTGCGTTTTTAGTTTTCTCGTGTCTTCAACATTGTATACGCCACGGACTTTCGTTCTTTGTGGGGGCGGAAGGGGGCGGGAAGAAATTTTGAAATACATTTGGAGTAGTGCGATCACACAGGAGACTGGATACAAAATTTGGTTGCTCTAGCTTTAATAGTCTCTGAGATATAGGCGCAAATGAAGACGGACAGACGGACAGACGGACGGACGGACGGACGGACGGACAGACAGACATGGCTATATCGACTCGGCTATTGATGCTGATCATATATGTATATACTTTATGGGGTCGGAAACGCTTCCTTCTGGGCGTTACACACAACCGTTATCCCCACAAATCTAATATACCCCTTTCTCTTCGAGTACCGGGTATAATAAATGTTTGACGTGTAGCTACCGAGCGGTGACCGTCACAGCGTTTAGCGCAACAGGTGCTCATTGTTCGATAGTAGAAACAATAAATATGTAAAAAAAAAAGAAAAAAAAAGGTAAAATATAAGTCGGTGTGGGGCAGAGATAGTGAGCTTGTGTTACACAATTGCGCGCGCAAGAACGAACAAAACAATCACAGTAACGGAAAGTGTACGGAGAGACAGATAACAGATAAGCAGAGGGTGGATAAAAACAGAGAGCGGTACATAGAGAGCAAGCGCACCGCACTAGAATAGGCAACAACAAAACTGCTGCGAATAAGAAAGTGCAGAGAAGTTAAGAATTCGCAATAGGAATTGAAAAATTGAAAATAAATGCACAAAAGTAACAAAATTTGAGAAAAGAATAGAATACAAATAACACCGAGAAACACAGAATTTGGCAGGCCCGGTATATGTATGTATGTTAATATTTAAGAAAAATAAGCGGATGATAGACAAAGTAGTCGTATAAAATTAGACAGCGGCTCAGGGAGAGTGCAGCATACAATGCATATAGCAACAACAAATCAGCTGAGCATAAGAACGAGTGGGGCTAGAAAGAATGCACAAAAATTGCAAAATTGCAATTGCAATTGCAATTGGAATTCACTGCACAAAAGCACGGTAAAAGAATAAACACGGATAGTAATTTAGTTGCACGATCAGTTTAAAACACAGTATGCGATTTTACAACACAATTACTTTCCTTTGATCACAAAAATAAAATTATTTAGGCGGAGCGAAGTGAAGACACAGCTGCAAGCAACGATAGTCGATATCGTCTCGGCCGAGGCTGCGTCCGACTTATACACCTCTATGGTGACCGAGCTGAAGCCGAAGATGTGTCTCCTCAACCTTAACTACCTTCCAGTCCGTGGTCGGCAGTCCTGGGTTGCATCTCTGCAACATCTTAAGGATGCGCTCAGGCTCCTTGAAGGTAGCTGGCACCCAAATTCTGGCCCTCGGTCTACTGGGCACCTCGCTCCAATCTACAGCGTCGACTTCGCCCCAGCGTAGACCTCTTCGATCTGCGCCACCGCTGCTTTGTACAGCTTTACGAAGCGCTCGTCTTCGCAGTCTACCACTTTAATGTTACCCTGGAACCACCCCATATCTTTGCAGACTGCAGGTGGCCCGGGGTCTTTGTCTAGGAGCTCGAAGCAGCGGTCGGCCAATGCCGCTTCCACCCACTTCCACTGGCTCCTGGGTATCTTACCCTCCGCGCTGCCTTTGTCGAGGACGCCAATTATCGTCCTCTCCTTAGCATTCTGTGGAAAGGAGACGTTTGACAGGACGCTACACCTCTTTGCTGCCGGACTAGTTGTCTTCTGCGAGCGCTGCCTCTTTGGTTGGGAAGTCATGGTGAAGATCGGGAGCACCGCCGTGACCCACTCCACCTTTTTCAGCCAATCGGCTGATGGGCTGGCTTCCGTGCTCGCGTTCTGCGCCATGCACTTCTGCTTTCGGCATATGTGTGCTTTTTGGCTTGAGCACTGGTCGATGGCAAATCATCTCCTCCACTTTACCAGAAGGTCGGGCGGTCGCAATGTTGCTTAGTTGCCTCTCCAAGGTGTCCGTATTGGGAGGTACTTTGCCATCCCCTCTAGATTCGGGATGGGACCCACTCGGGCTTACGCCAGCGCCTTTCACCTTGCAGGTCTGTCCTGTTGTTGAGCTGGTCGGGCCAGGCCTTCGGGCCGCTGCCTTCCCATTCGAGGGATTGCTCCCAATTGGCGTTTGGGGAGTGCCAGTCTCATATTTGATCTTTTGTGTTTTTTTGTTTAAGTTTATTTCTTTTTTCATATTTACATCCCACGAGATGCATAGAAGGGGAACGGTCAGCTCCCTGGCTGACTCTCGGCACAGGTCGAATGACACCTTAGTCCAGCCCGGTGTGAGGTTAGTGTGGAGGTTGGGATGTGGGTAGGTGGTGTGTGGGGGATTGGGAGTGTGTGAGCTACTTATACGAGGCGGCACCACAAGCGCATCGTCAGTGCTGCTGCTTCGCGAACACCCGCTGGCTGCCCGGGACTGCCTTTTTTAGGTACTCTCCCTAAGGATCTCCGCTTATTCGCAGCTGACCTACCTACTAGGGTAGGCCTTTCGCTATCCGCAACCTGCGAACCGTCCGGTGGCCTCAGCTAGGCCACCTCTGAGCCACCTCACGCGCTCATCAGGCCAGATGCTGCAAATTAAATAAAGAAATACATGCACGTGAAATAGAAAAGAAAACCGATCCTCTGACAGATGTACATATAAAGATAGCTGATCTGCTTATTTAAATTGTTGCTTTTGACATAATTAAATGCGCTTGTGGTTGTTGCGACGTTCTTCTTCCAGAATTATATTCCTCAATGATTTATGTGCTCCAAGGTCGGCGATCGCCATTCGATAATGGTCTGTTTATTTCAGGAGAAAGAAAAACTCTACCCATATTTAAGCGTAATTAATATATGTTTGCTTTATTAAATTGCATTCAATTAAAATTCTAGCACATAATGTGTGTATATATTTGTTGAAGGGGTGGGGAAGTGGTGTTAGAGGTTTGTTTTGATTCTATGCTTTTTTCTCTGATACTTGACGATTTTAATGTATTTCTTTCATTTTTTCTCTAAATAAATTTTCCAACTAAAATTCACGAGAATAATAAAAACGAGGGGGAACGTTGTGAACGCGGCCTTTGCCGCGGCTCTACTTTATACCCGGTACTCTGTCAGTATATATGTACATATGTATGTACATATTTTTATGAGCTTACGATTTATGTAATTTATTATACGTTCGCAAAAGGGACGAATTAAATTTTGGCCAAATAAGAAAATATCAAAAAATAATTTTTTTTGTTTACATATAATTTTTACATCGGCTGCTACATTTCTACATGTACATGTAACTACATATTCGAGACGTACAAGTGTTTTCGAGAGAGCCACTGTAGCGTAGCCACTGAAATTTAATTTGTTTCTTCTGTCCATAATAATGATCGGACCTGATCAAGATTCGGCAATCTGTTAGAAACGGTAACACTAGTCGACACGACTTTTCCGCTGTCGCCAAAAATGACTTTTTCTGATACATTTGGATGTTTAAAATTTTTTAAAGAATGTTTTTTTTTTTTTTCATGGAGTAGTTTTTTTTTAAAGAATTTTTAAAAAAATTGTTGTTTTTTGTCATAGGTAGTGCTTCTATTTTTTACATAACTTAAGTTTCCTACAACTGGTTGTATTGAACTTTGCAGTTAAAAAAAGCTGACAAATGCAGCTATAAATCCGACTTAGACACTTTGTAGCTGCAACTTAACGTCTGGAAGATATTAAGCTTCCAAATTTAAATTCCATAATTTTTTTCGGTATTTTTCCCCGAAATTTTGACTTTGAAAGCTCAGGAAAAGTCAAAAAAAAAATATTTGAATGCCTTGATTTTTGGTTTTAGATAGACACATTAATTAGGCGTCGTTTAAAGTATCGCTTATAAAAATATAAAAATAAACGGCTTAGTTATAACCGTTTGACCAAAACTACATATGCCGATTGGCACCATCCCAAATGCCATTTTACCGTTAAAAACTGTTACAAACACAGATTTTTGGTATTTTTGTAGGAAAAAAAAACGGTTATACGTAGGCTAACGGAATTTGTCGGCGAAATTCGGCATATGAAAATTTGGTCAAACGGTTGTAACTAAGCCGTTTATTTTTATATTTCTATAAGCGATACCTTAAACGACGCCTAATTAATGTGTCTATTTAAAACCAAAAATCAAGGCATTCAAATATTTTTTTTCTTTTGTGTTTTTTTGTTTAAGTTTATTTCTTTTTTCATATTTACATCCCACGAGATGCATAGAAGGGGAACGGTCAGCTGCCTGGCTGACTCTCGGCACAGGTCGAATGACACCTTAGTCCAGCCCGGTGTGAGGTTAGTGTGGAGGTTGGGATGTGGGTAGGTGGTGTGTGGGGGATTGGGAGTGTGTGAGCTACTTATACGAGGCGGCACCACAAGCGCATCGTCAGTGCTGCTGCTTCGCGAACACCCGCTGGCTGCCCGGGACTGCCTTTTTTAGGTACTCTCCTAAGGATCTCCGCTTATTCGCAGCTGACCTACCTACTAGGGTAGGCCTTTCGCTATCCGCAACCTGCGAACCGTCCGGTGGCCTCAGCTAGGCCACCTCTGAGCCACCTCACGCGCTCATCAGGCCAGATGCTGCAAATTAAATAAAGAAATACATGCACGTGAAATAGAAAAGAAAACCGATCCTCTGACAGATGTACATATAAAGATAGCTGATCTGCTTATTTCAATTGTTGCTTTTGACATAATTAAATGCGCTTGTGGTTGTTGCGACGTTCTTCTTCCAGAATTATATTCCTCAATGATTTATGTGCTCCAAGGTCGGCGATCGCCATTCGATAATGGTCTGTTTATTTCAGGAGAAAGAAAAACTCCACCCATATTTAAGCGTAATTAATATATGTTTGCTTTATTAAATTGCATTCAATTAAAATTCTAGCACATAATGTGTGTATATATTTGTTGAAGGGGTGGGGAAGTGGTGTTAGAGGTTTGTTTTGATTCTATGCTTTTTTCTCTGATACTTGACGATTTTAATGTATTTCTTTCATTTTTTCTCTAAATAAATTTTCCAACTAAAATTCACGAGAATAATAAAAACGAGGGGGAACGTTGTGAGCCGCGGCAAAGGCCGCGGCTCTACTTTATACCCGGTACTCTGTCAGTATATATGTACATATGTATGTACATATTTTTATGAGCTTACGATTTATGTAATTTATTATACGTTCGCAAAAGGGACGAATTAAATTTTGGCCAAATAAGAAAATATCAAAAAATAATTTTTTTTGTTTACATATAATTTTTACATCGGCTGCTACATTTCTACATGTACATGTAACTACATATTCGAGACGTACAAGTGTTTTCGAGAGAGCCACTGTAGCGTAGCCACTGAAATTTAATTTGTTTCTTCTGTCCATAATAATGATCGGACCTGATCAAGATTCGGCAATCTGTTAGAAACGGTAACACTAGTCGACACGACTTTTCCGCTGTCGCCAAAAATGACTTTTTCTGATACATTTGGATGTTTAAAATTTTTTAAAGAATGTTTTTTTTTTTTTTCATGGAGTAGTTTTTTTTTAAAGAATTTTTAAAAAAATTGTTGTTTTTTGTCATAGGTAGTGCTTCTATTTTTTACATAACTTAAGTTTCCTACAACTGGTTGTATTGAACTTTGCAGTTAAAAAAAGCTGACAAATGCAGCTATAAATCCGACTTAGACACTTTGTAGCTGCAACTTAACGTCTGGAAGATATTAAGCTTCCAAATTTAAATTTCATAATTTTTTTCGGTATTTTTCCCCGAAATTTTGACTTTGAAAGCTCAGGAAAAGTCGAAAAAAAAATATTTGAATGCCTTGATTTTTGGTTTTAGATAGACACATTAATTAGGCGTCGTTTAAAGTATCGCTTATAAAAATATAAAAATAAACGGCTTAGTTATAACCGTTTGACCAAAACTACATATGCCGATTGGCACCATCCCAAATGCCATTTTACCGTTAAAAACTGTTACAAACACAGATTTTTGGTATTTTTGTAGGAAAAAAAAACGGTTATACGTAGGCTAACGGAATTTGTCGGCGAAATTCGGCATATGAAAATTTGGTCAAACTGTTGTAACTAAGCCGTTTATTTTTATATTTCTATAAGCGATACCTTAAACGACGCCTAATTAATGTGTCTATCTAAAACCAAAAATCAAGGCATTCAAATATTTTTTTTTCGACTTTTCCTGAGCTTTCAAAGTCAAAATTTCGGGGAAAAATACCGAAAAAAATTATGAAATTTCAATTTGAAAGCTTAATATCTTCCAGACGTTAAGTTGCAGCTACAAAGTGTCTGAGTCGGATTTATAGCTGCATTTGTCTGCTTTTTTCAACTGCAAAGTTCAATACAACCAGTTGTAGGAAACTTAAGTTATGTGAAAAATAGAAGCACTACCTATGACAAAAAACAACAAATTTTTTAAAAATTCTTTAAAAAAAAACTACTCCATGAAAAAAAAACCATAATTCTTAAAAAAAATTTAAATCTCCAAATCGATCAGAAAAAGTCATTTTTGGCCACAGCGGAAAAAAAAAAAGTTGAATTTTGTCGAGTAGTGTAGTTTTCCATGATTCTGCGTTTTTCGTTTTCTCGTACCTTAAAAATTGTGGATTCCACAGATTTTCGTCTTTTGTGGGGGCGGAAGGGGGCGTGGCAAAATTTTGAAATAAACTCGTTCTGGTTTGATATCACAGGAGCTTGGATAGAAAGTTTGGTGACTCTAGCTCTTATAGTCTCTGAGAACTAGGCGTCATAAAATACGAATGGGCAAAGCTGATAGGGTCGCGTGTGAGACTTGAAATGGTTTTCTTCATTGTGCCTATGTTAATGATCCGATTTGATCCAGATTTAACACTCTGATAGATATGATCATTCTCTATGATTCTGCGTATTTAGTTTTCTCGTATCTTCAAAATTGTGTATGTCGCAGACTTTCGTCCTTTGTGGGGCCGGAAGGGGGCGGGGCGAAATATACTTCGAGTAGTGTGATAACACAGGAGACTAGACTAGATGGTTGCTCTAGCTTTAATAGTCTCTGAGATATAGGCGCTAATGAAGACGGACGAACGGACAGACGGACGGACAGACAGACATGGCTATATCGACTCGGCTATTGATGCTGATCAAGAATATATATACTTTATGGGGTCGGAAACACTTCCTTCTGGACGTTACACACATCCGTTATCACCACAAATCTAATATACCCTTATACTCTTCGAGTACCGGGTATAACGAGAATAAAAGAAGCAATAGTTCCAGATTTAAGACCTTTGTTCAAATTTTCAGTAGGCCTCCAGCATGTCGAGATTATTGTGGTTCCACTACGCATCATTCAAACGCTTTCCGACTGAAAAGTAATCACCTTTATTTGCTGTCTGTATCGTAATTAAATTACAAGAGTTACTGACGTGATCTATCATGGACGAGACGATGTTGTTCTGCCTTTAAACGGAAAATCGGCTAATTTAACGATATGTATATTTTCAAAAACACGCGTATACTTCAAATGACTCGGTTTTCACTCTGCTCACTCATCGCTTTTGATACGTTAATTAACTACCCAGCCCCACCTATGACCTCGCAATCTCTCAATCGTGGCATTCCTCTCGCTGATCTCGTATTTGCCTATTAAATTTATATTTCTGATCGCATACTTTGTTTCCGTCTCTGTTTGTGCGTAAGCTCGTAACTTGTCTTTAAAATGCATGAACACTATGGATTTTTATTTTTTTTCCAACAAAAATTACGTACTATATTTTTTTTTCTTATATTTTTTTATATATATTTTTTCCGATTCTTTTTTGTATGCATATTTTTTGTTTGTTCTTTTAACGATGTGATGGTGTGATGTTTTCTTCTGGCCGAAAAATACATAATTTTTCGTTGAGGAAAACTAAAACTAAACTTAAACTAAAACTCCGAGTCAAACTTTTCTAAAGTGAATATTTCTCAGAATATTCCATAATGGTTTTACCGTTTGGATGAGCTAATATTGTTGCCAATGAGCTTCGCAGCAAATCCATTTTAAATGGTGGCAGATAACACTAGTCGACACGACTTTTCCGCTGTCGCCAAAAATGACTTTTTCTGATAGATTTGGATGTATAAAAATTTTAAAGGAATGTTTTTTTTTTTTTAATGAAGTAGTTTTTTTTTAAAGTATTTTTAAAAAATGTTGTATTTTTTGTCATAGGTAGTGATTCTATTTTTTACGTAACTTAAGTTTCCTACAACTGGTTGTATTGAACTTTGGAGTTAAAAAACGCTGAGAAATGCAGCTATAAATCCGCTTCAGACTTTTTGTAGCTGCAACTTAACGTCTGGAAGACATTAAGCTTCCAAATTTAAATTTCATAATTTTTTTCGGTATTTTTCCTCGAAATTTTGACTTTGAAAGCTCAGGAAAAGTCGAAAAAAAAATATTTGAATGCCTTGATTAGTTTTAGATAGACACATTAATTAGGCGTCGTTTAAAGTATCGCTTATAAAAATATAAAAATAAACGGCTAAGTTATAACCGTTTGACCAAAATTTCATATGCCGTTTGGCACTATTCCAAATGCCATTTTACCGTTAAAAACTGTTATAAACACAGATTTTTGGTATTTGGTATGTTATTATTATACTCGACAAAATTCAACTTTTTTTTTCCGCTGTGGCCAAAAATGACTTTTTCTGATAGATTTGGAGATTTAAATTTTTTTAAAGAATTATGGTTTTTTTTTCATGGAGTGGTTTTTTTTTACGAATTTTTAAAAAATTTGTTGTTTTTTGTCATAGGTAGTGCTTCTATTTTGTTTATAACTTAAGTTTCCTACAACTGGTTGTATTAAACTTTGCAGTTAAAAAAAGCTGACAAATGCAGCTATAAATCCGACTCAGACACTTTGTAGCTGCAACTTAACGTCTGGAAGATATTAAGCTTCCAAATTGAAATTCATAATTTTTTTCGGTATTTTTCCCCGAAATTTTGACTTTGAAAGCTCAGGAAAAGTCGAAAAAAAAATATTTGAATGCCTTGATTTTTGGTTTTAGATAGACACATTAATTAGGCGTCGTTTAAGGTATCGCTTATAGAAATATAAAAATAAACGGCTTAGTTGTAACCGTTTGACCAAAACTACATATGCCGATTGGCACTATCCCAAATGCCATTTTACCGTTAAAAACTGTTACAAACGCAGATTTTTGGTATTTTTGTAGGAAAAAAAAACTGTTATACGTTGGCTAACGGAATTTATCGGCGAAATTCGGCATATTAAAATTTGGTCAAACGGTTGTAACTTAGCCGTTTATTTTTATATTTCTATAAGCGATACCTTAAACGACGCCTAATTAATGTGTCTATCTAAAACTAATCAAGGCATTCAAATATTTTTTTTTCGACTTTTCCTGAGCTTTCAAAGTCAAAATTTCGGGGAAAAATACCGAAAAAAATTATGAAATTTAAATTTGGAAGCTTAATATCTTCCAGACGTTAAGTTGCAGCTACAAAGTGTCTGAGTCGGATTTATAGCTGCATTTGTCAGCTTTTTTTAACTGCAAAGTTCAATACAACCAGTTGTAGGAAACTTAAGTTATGTAAAAAATAGAAGCACTACCTATGACAAAAAACAACAAATTTTTTAAAAATTCTTTAAAAAAAAACTACTCCATGAAAAAAAAAAAACATTCTTTAAAAAATTTTAAACATCCAAATGTATCAGAAAAAGTCATTTTTGGCGACAGCGGAAAAGTCGTGTCGACTAGTGTTATTTATAATTTGGTTTCTTTTTTAAGAATGTTATCGGAGCGATGGGGTTTGAATCGGATCTTACCTACATACATACATACATACATACATATGTATGTTAAATATTTCTAACACAAACACGTTTCTCTGCTGCTGCGCTGCCGCTCACGGACAATATGATCAGCAAGCCTTCGAGCTTCCGCACCGAGTCTGCTAAAATCGGTATTGAGGCGAGCACTAGCCTACCAGAAGTGCTTAAATGTTTAATCTTTATGTATTTTCAAAACGTTTTTTTCATCCAAAGAAAACTCTTTGTGTATAATCTATAACTGCCTATGCCTTGTAGTGATATGTTTTCAGTTTTGTTTCGTTTGCCTTGCTATTGACCTCTAAAAGTTATCTTCGCTCTGGATAATTAAATACATACATATGTACTCGTATGTTTAAAATTCTGTGCATAAAAATTTCTTGTACAATTTTTAAGGCAAATTTTATTTGTTGTTCAATTTTGAAACCTATTTTGATGGTTGGCGTGCAGGAGGGAGAAGGATGCTTTCTGTTTGTGTGTGCGTGAGTGCTGTGCTTGTTCTAGGTTCTTCTCCAGTTCATTCAAAAATTAAATCATATATTTTTATAAAATGATTAGAAAACTATATTGGATATCACTTTGTGATTTTTAACAGCTCTTAGTGTGTGTTTACAGAAGTTAGGGTGATATTTGCTATATATAAAAAAAAAAAAACTTTTGCTTACATTTAGTTATTTATTTTTTTATACGTTTTCATACATGTACATATGTACATATGTCTACCACAACAAACAATTCTTTTGACAATTATTTCTAAATCCTTTGATTTTCTGGTTCTTCTCTTTCAGACACATGTACAAGAATACGTGAGTATTTTGTTAAGATGAAACATAAATATTATCCGAAAGCGGCGACTACAATATTAGAGTTCTATATTTATGTTAAAATAAATAAGGCTGGATATGAGGACTGAACCCACGAAAGAGCTGTGGAATCATACTCGAAAAATATTTAATGATGTCTTTTGGTACATCGGCTTAAGTCGGTTCATTCAATCTGAAACACATCTGCCCAAATCCGTCTTTTCCGGATCTAAAAATCAGTCAATACTTTGAAAATGATTTTTTTAAATCTTTTCGTTTTGCATTTTGACTAATTTTAAGCATATCTCATTGAAAATCGTTTCAGTATACACGAAACACTGAAAATAGTCTTGATTATGGGCATTCATTTGGATTTTGGTGGTTAAAAATAGTTTGAATTGTACAAATTTCAATCGCGTTTTAAACGGTTGAAAATTGTAGCTAGCGTTTCCGAATCGACCTGATATCACTCTCATTTCCAGCCGTCATCATCCCTTTATTACATGTTCTTGCTCTCCGTCCTTACATGGCTTACTCACTCCGACGGTCTTACTTTAATATCGGGGCTTAAGGCATCGGAAAATGATTCTGCTCAAAGTCTTTGTGTCGCTCAGCTAGTGTCCTCTTGCTGACCGTTGTCTCAAGTCTCCGATCCGTGATGGCTACAAAGGGAAGCCGCGACTGCTTGCGACTCTTGGCGCCGCCGACGCTGACACCACTGGATAGCACTGAGTTGCCACCGATTCCATCGACGACGCGATGATAGACAAAGGAGTTGAGCGGCGATGCTGTGGCTTCCGCTATTCCTTCACCAGTGCCCTTGGCTCCTCCGCCTGTGTTATTTAAGGTGTCGTAGTGTGACCAGCTACTGCTATGGCCACGACCCACCACATTGGCCACGAACTGTTCGTTTCGGCTGCGACTATGTGGAGCTCCCAGAAAGCTGCTTGCTATGGATGGATACGAGGGCAATTTTAACAGGGCGGGCTTGGGAGTAGTCACAGTTGCTTGCGGAGTAAAGGAAGGCCGAGGGTGAGGGGACTGAGCGCTTGCCTTGTTGGCCATTTCCCTCTGCCAGAGGTCGACGGCTGCAGTCAGACGCGGCCTCACTTGACCTTCATCGATGTCTACATACCCATGCTCGTCAGGCAGTTGATTGCTGGGAAGCTCTGCTGACTTGGCTGATGTTTCTCCTGTCACTGGTGTAGAGGCTGTCGACGTAAGAGTTTCTTCGGATTCTGAAGCTATGAAGCCGTTGCGCTGTTCGGCAAACAAATCCCGAAAACGGTGCTGCTGATGGTAGCGTCGCCGCTTCTGCTTCAGATATTCATCGTCCAGTCGCACCGGTGCAGTGCCAGGTGAGTCAGACTTTGACACGGATCCGCTCCAAACGGAGCTACCGGTAGGAGTCGATGGTGGTGGTAGGGTGCCCTCAAGCAGGTTGAGCAACTGTTTGTTGCGCCGATTGTACTTCTTGATGTACGGCGGCAGGTTGGCCTCCTCGCCTTGCTCTTCCTGGGCCTCTTCCAACTCAGCTGCAGTCTCGTAGTCGTCCTCGTAGTCGCCGTACAGCTGAGGATGCTGTTGAGACTGCTCATCGTACAGCTGGAATTGGACTCGTGCCAGATGCGGCCATTTGGCATAGTAGCGTTCGAGGTGCTCCAATTCGGTGATCTGGTGTCCTAGCTGCTGGGTGGGCGGTGGCAGTGGCGGAGTAGGTAAGGAACTGCTCGGAGAACCTTCCACCGAACCTGCCCATGACGCTGCTGTTGCCCTTCGCTGGTAGGGACTGCTCAGCCTCTGACGCAGTTGACCTGGTTTCTGGCGGGCGTGCTGGTGATGGTTTTGGGTATTTTGGTTATTGCGATTGTTCTGATGGCGGTGTTGGTACTGGTGCTGATGGTGTTGATGATTTTCTTTAATACGTTGGTGCTTTTGCTGATACGGATGCTGTTCGCCCTGGACACCTTTGACGCCGTTGCGGAGAACGGGATTAATTCGACGGTACCAGTTGTCATTGTCATGGGCTATTAAGCGCTCCATCTCTGTAGTCTGCCGTTGCTCCATGCCGAGACGGGGGTGGTCATAGTAGTGTACGTGTCCCTCGTAGAAGGGTTTATCAGTGGACAGGGATAAGCGGGGCCGTATACCTAAGGCGAATATGGGAGCTGAGTGGGCTCGCTTCCGCTCCTTCTCTCGCTCTTGTTCCTGAAGCAGCTTCTGGGCATGACGGGGGGCTAGACTCGGTGGCGGGGGTTGTTTTACAGTTCCCGGCTGTCCCTGGTGATGCCGTTTTAAGTAATCCTTGTATCGCTTTTTGTGAGTCTTGTGGCCAGTCTTTTGATGGTTTCTTCGCAAGGTCTTGAATCGCTCAAAAGCAGAGGAAGGTGAAAAAGAGGTTGGCTTTATGGTTGTGGTCGGGACCGTCTCTGTAGAGAAAAAAAGGAAATTATTAGTCCCAAAATGCTGCAGTTTTTTTCTATGAAGGCATGGAACATTATCTTATTGCTGTCTTGGTATCTTATAGGTGTCAAAATTCAGAACAGAAGTTTCAAATATTCCCAAAATGGATACTGCCTAGCTGCATATGCACATTAGAGTGGCTCAATTTTTACGGATTAAAAAAAATGCAACAATCCTTTGTCAATTTTGCAATCTAGGACGAATTCGGGGAAAATTTGCCGAAGAAACATGGTTGTACAATCAATTTTGAGCTTTCGGTTTTTAAAATGATATTTTGTTGGTTTTTTACGCAGTGGACTTATGGAAGTTTTTGTTCTACTTATGCAGGTTCCACTGTATCTTCCACTGAATCATCTAAGAATCTTGTCAAAAGTGATAATTTTTATTTATTATTTTTAAGGTCTTGTTTGCTGTTTATCCTAGGTGTTGCGTTTCGACATTCAATATTGACTGCCATAGCACCATTCTTTGAATTCGTCGTAGTTTATGATTTTGACAACGGCTTGGTCGGGAAAAAATCGATCCACTCTAATTTACATATGTATGTATGTATATATGTGTATATATATATATAAATATGTATATGTGTAGGATCTCAATATTATTTGTTTTTTTTATTATTTATTTTATGACTTAAAAAAGAAGCATAAAAATTAAATTTAAAGTTTCATTCGTTTTTGAACCCTTTCTTGGGCGTATTGAAAGAATTTTGGTGTCACCCTGTCGAAATCGAAATGATAACGAGGGGGAACGTTAAACTCTAAATTTTGGGCAAAAAAGAATATTTCAAAAAATGAAGTCAAATCATTTTTGGAATATTATATATGTTTTCAATTTTGTTTGCATATGCTTTTTACATTTGCTTCTAAATTTCTACATGACATGTATAACTACATATTTGAGACGTACAAGTGTTTGCGACAGAGAGAGAGGGAATGAGTCAGCGCTTGGCAGGCGTTGCGTAGCCACTGAAATTTAATTTGTTCCTTATGTCTATAATAATGATCCCACCTGATCCAGATTCGGCAATCTGATAGATACAGTAATTTCCCAAGATTCTGCGTTTTTGGTTTACTTTTATTTTACAAATTGTGGATTCCACAGAATTTCGTCCTTTGTGGGGGTGGAAGGGGGCGTGTCAAAATTTTGAAATAAACTTGTGCTGGATTGATATCACAGGAGCTTGGATAGAAAGTTTGGTTGCTCTATCTCTTATAGTCTCTGAGACCTAGGCGCTCATATGAATGAACACGCAAAGCTGACGGGCTAATGAGAGGCTGAACATTATCTGTAACACAATTGGCTGTACCTCTCTCAATTTGTCTCTCTCTCTCTATCTACCCTACAGCTACAGAGTAACACCACTAACCATACAGTATATAGATGTGACAGTTCATACATTGCAATTGACCGCACCAAAATCACTGATGCCACCAGGCATCAGCGCCCGAGCTAGTCGTGAGAATGTATGTGTTCACATGCATTCTCACGACTCACTATGGTCCCAATGACCACTTTTGTTGGCGAAAACATCATTTTTAAAAGTTAACAAAACACCTTAGTTTTTACCACTCTGCATTGGAAAAAGAATGACCTTTAAAGTTGCGTACCAGAAATGTCCATAGATGGCGCCCCATTCGATAAATCTGCTCTGCAACCCAACTGTTGTTATCGAAAAGCTCGTGCAGTAAAAAAGTGCAAATTTAATTACAATTTTAAATCTTTGATAAATTGGAAAAAAACCATTAACTGATCAAATTTTTGTTATGAATTTTAATAATAAGGTCTTGTATTACGTGTTTTGTAATGTTAACCGTATATAGTAATTGTGGTGACTTCGTAATTGTATCTTAAAGTGAGCCGTTCAAAATGACTCAAGTTGTAATAAAAACTAATTTTTGAAAAGGTATACAAAGTGAGTCCCACCTAGTCCCACCTTGAAACCTATTGTGTGTCGTAGATTAGTAAATCCTTGTTGAAATGTATATAGTAAAAAATTCCACATTTTGCCACATTTCTTGATATTTGACTTAATAGATTATAACCTCAAATGTATCAAATTTGAATTTGAAAGCCTAATAATTTCCAGATGGAAGCTACAAAGTATTTAGGTCCGATTTATAGATGCACTTATGTGCTTTTCAGAATTGCACAGTTGAATGCAACCAGATGTGAGATACTTGAGTTATGTTAAAAAAAGAAGCACTACCTCTGAAAAAATCTAAAAATAACATTAAAATAAAATTTCAGATTTTAAAAATTAAAAAAAAAAAATAAATATAATTCTTTAAAGATTTTAAAAGCTCCAAATCTATAAAAAAAAACCCTATTTGGTTCACAGCGGAAATAAAAAGTTCACTTTTGTTCACTAGTGCCCTTTAAATATGCCTTAATAAAAAAAAGGCGGTGCCACACCCATTTTTTTTTTGCAAATCCACTTCCTGTTGATTACATATACCAAAAAAAAAACGAGGGGGAACGTTATGAGCCGCGGCAAAGGCCGCGGCTCTACCTTATACCCGGTACTCAGTCAGTATACATACACATATGTACATATATGAGCAATGTTCGCAAAAGGAACAAATTAAATTTTGGGCAAAAAATAATATTTCAAAAAAATGAAGTCAAATCATTTTTGGAATATTATACATGATTTCAATTTTGTTTGCATATGCTTTTTACATCTGCTTCTAAATTTCTACATGACATGTATAACTACATATTTGAGACGTACAAGTGTGTGCGACAGAGAGAGAGGGAATGAGTCAGCGCTTGGCAGGCGTTGCGTAGCCACTGAAATTTAATTTGTTTCTTCTGGCCATAATATTGATCCGACCTGATCCATATTCGGCAATCTGGTAGATATGGTAATTTTCCATGATTCTGCGTTTTTGGTTTTCATTTATCTTAAAAATTGTGGATTCCACAGATTTTCGTTCTTTGTGGGGGCGGAAAGGGGCGTGGCAAAATTTTGAAATACACTTGTGCTGGTTTGATATCACAGGAGCTTGGATAGAAATTTTGGTTGCTCTAGCTCTTATAGTCTCTGAGATTTAGGCGCTCATTTAAACGAATAAGCAAAACAGACAGGGTCGCGTGTGAGAGAGAGCGAGAGGGAACGATGACTTTCGAAATGGTTTTCTTCATTGTAGCTATAATAATTATCCGATCTGATCCAGATTCAACACTTTGATAGAAATGGTCATTCTCTATGATTCTGCGTTTTTAGTTTTCTCGTATCTTCAAAATTGTGTACGCCACAGACTTTCGTCCTTTGTGGGGGCGGAAGGGGGCGGGGCGAAATTTTGAAATACATTTGGAGTAGTGTGATCACAGAGGAGACTGGATACAAAACTTGGTTGCTCTAGCTTTTATAGTCTCTGAGATATAGGCGCAAATGAAGACGGACAGACGGACAGACGGACGGACGGACAGACAGACATGGCTATATCGACTCGGCTATTGATGCTGATCAAGAATATATATACTTTATGGGGTCGGAAACGCTTCCTTCTGGGCGTTACACACAACCGTTATCCCCACAAATCTAATATACCCCTATACTCTTGGAGTACCGGGTATAAAAACGAAATAAAAAAAATTCATTCCGTTCGCGAGTTATTAATTTTGGCCAACAAAAGTGGTCTCTGGGACCATAGTGCGACTCTGTCCGGAGCTGATACACACTTGAAAACACGCAAAGTACGTGAGAATGCATGTGAACACATACACTCTCACGACTAGCTCGGGCGCTGATGCCTGGTGGCATCAGTGATTTTGGTGCGGTCAATTTCAATGTATGAACTGTCACATCTATATACTGTATGGTTAGTGGTAACACGCTCATGCGGCTCTCTCTCAATTCCGTCCCTCCTTCATTACACTACGAACACCATCGCTCTCTTTAACACCATTACAGATATGAGACAGCCCGTGTCTGAAACGGAGCATCGAATCTAGGAGACAAGCAGTGACCGATAACCAACGGTAAAGTGCAAAGAAGACACGAAAGGGACTCAGCGAGCAAGCTGACAGAGAATAACCGAAATACACTGCAAACAATTCTAAGACCCGACAATAAATAGATTATGCATAACATAATACAGTTTGTCTTTATTCAATAACAATTATTGGCTACTGTAATATCATTAAAACTATTAGGACATACATACATAGATCATCATTCATTTCTTTCCCTCTAAATTAACAATGTTTTCTTTTAATTTTCTCTTGTAAGTTTTTTTCCAATACAAATTACATTTCATTTTCTTCCCACAGTCTCACCGACTCTTCTTGTTTTCTTTATTTTAAATTTTTATCTTTACCAGAACATAAAATGACTTTACTAACAATTCAAAATTGCCACCTTATAGACCTTTGCCCGATACTCTATTCAAACCTCATGGCTGACAGATAATCATTATTAATTTCCAGTCCCAACTGGACGGAACTCTTCACATATAATATCTTTTCAGCGTCTCACCTAGACGGAACTCTCCAAATATAATATCTTTTCATCGTCTCACCTAGACGGCACTCTCCAAATATAATATCTTTTCATCGTCTCACCGGACGGCACTTACTCATCGTTATTTTTAACGGACAAATCATCGCCCTTTTCAGACGGCTCACATTCAACTCATCTCCATTACAGTCTAGTTCATTGGGAATACGACCCTCTGGCATTTTACGATTATCATCATGGCAATACTTATAAGTTCGCTTACTACTGAGCGATTTCAAAACATAACGATTTCTCTCGAGTGCCTCCAATACGAGAAACGGACCTTTAAACTTTGCATCCAACTTAGTCTGATGCCTTTCTTCACTCTTCAGTAAAACATAATCGCCTACTTTGTGTCTGCGAACTGCTGCACTATTCTTATCAAATCGGAACTTGTCATACCTGGCCGACTCCTTCATAGTTTCAGATGCATGAGTTCTCACACTCTCCACATCAATCTGATCTTCAGTATCATATGGTGTAACCAAACCCATGGGACGAGCCTCTTTACCTATTAGAAGCTCTAAAGGACTCATTCCAGCTGCACGGCTGACTCTACAATTTAGGACCAACTGTGTTTCTCCCAGAGCGTCTTGCCAAGATCGTTGACCTGATTCCACCACAGTTAACAAATTCTTTAGTACGCTCATCACGCGCTCAACTTGACCGTTAGCACGACTCGCATCCGTAGCGCACTCAGAAAACCTTGAGCTAGTGAAACATCTACCTTGATCGGCAATGATTCGATTCGGGACTCCAAACAATGAAATAGATGACTTCATGGCTGCCACACAACTATCAGTATCTAACTTGAGAGTATGGAACAAATAGACAAACTTAGTGAAACCGTCAATCTGCACAATAAGATATTCCTTTACATCGCTTTTGCCACTCAGCTTTCCAGTGATGTCAATATGTACTGTATGCCAAGGTACATATATTGACTTTTGGGATCGAATAAAGCTCTGCCTGAACTTTCCCCGAAGAACATTTTAAAGTCTTGCAGGTGATGCAATTGTCAACGAATTTTCGAACGTACTTATTCATTTTGTCAAAGCAATAATACTGATAAACTTTATCGAGTGTCTTCTTCCAACCTAAATGCATAATCGATTCATGGACCTGGTTGATTACTCACCATCTAAAAGCTCGGGGTACCACTGGCAACTGGAAATCAACGTGAGCCATACGTTTCACATCCCGATACTGAATGTCAAAGTTCAAAGACTGCAGATAGGCCCACCAGCAATGCAGTCGAGGAGTCAATTCCAATTTAGTGCGAGAAGACTTTAAGGCGTTACAATCAGTATAAACCACAAACTCACGGCCCAACAGATAGTGACGGAAACGCTTTATAGCTTCCACTACAGCTAACATTTCTAGTTCATAAGAATGATATCTTGATTCAGCGGAGGAGGTTGTCTTACTAAAGTATTCCACCACATGAGGGCTACCATCGATTTTATGTAGCAGTATAGCTCCATAACCACTGGAACTAGCATCGGTATGCAATTCGATTGGATATTTTGGGTTGAAGATAACAAGAACTGGCTCACTAGTGAGGATGGTGATAACATTCTTTCTAATCTCTTCTAGCTTTGCATTCCAAACAAAGTTTTCCTTATCCGATGTTAGCGAATAGAGTGGTTTCATCATCTGTGAAAATCTGGGCACAAACTTCCGAAAATATAAGGCCAGCCCAATAAACTGACTCCAACTACTTAGGCTGCAAACATAGTGCGGGCTGAGACGAAGACGACGATGAAGACGAAGCTGAAGACGAAAAACAGTGCAGAACAAATTATATGAATTCGCTCGACCGCACGCATAATGCGCGCTGAGACTAAGACGAAGATGAAGACGAAACGCAAGCAATCATCTTCAAACGCTGCTGTACTGATTTTGAAGACGAATCGCTTGCTATTTAACCGTTTTTTTTTGTTTTTCTGTCTATGCTTTGGCGCCGAGCATGTTAAAATTTAGTTGTAATTTGTGATTTGGCGGACGCATATGTATGTTTTTTGAAAATATCTGCAAATAATGAGGAATTAATTGCGGCAGTATTTAAAAAACGCTGTTTATGGGACCAGCAAAACAAACTCTACCACAATAGGCAAATAGTTGACCAAAATTAGAACGAAATTTCCAACGAATTAAATGTTTATGGTAAGTAATTTAATTAATTTTAATCAAAATGAAATAACAATAAAATTGAAAATTCTTCTTGCACTATGCAACCTATTAGCTTACTCGCAACGCAAGCAGTTTCTCTTCAGCTTCAGCTTCGTCTTCATCTTCGTCTTCGTCTCAGCCCGCACTATGTTTGCAGCCTAACTGACCCTGGCGGCGGCAAAGAGCTTAACGCAACGATTTTACTTGAATTTGGCCTTATCTCCCCAGCAATCACCTCATATACTTAGTACTGTACAGCGGTTTTCAGAAAGCTACACTTTTTAATATTGAACAAGAATCCGGCCTTACTCACAACATCCAAAACATTTCTTAACCTTTCCAAACCTAGCTCAAATGTAGGTGACACCACCATGATATCGTCCATATAAATGATGACGTACGAATGAGCAAGACCACCAATCGCATTTATAACTGCACGCTGAAAAACAGAAGGAGCGTTCTTCATTCCGAACGGCATTTTCAAAAACTCATATTGCCCTTCAGGCGTTACGAACGCAGTATACTCTATAGAATCTGGGTGAATGGGTATTTGATGATATCCGCTAGCCATGTCTAAACATGTAAAATATTTGGCACCACTCAATCTGGCAATCTGATCATCGATAAGCGGCAAGGGGTATTTGTCTGATACTGTACTAGAGTTGAGTTCCCTATAATCAACACAAAGTCGATCCGAACCATTTTTCTTTTTCACGAGCAAAATTGGACTGGCATACGGTGAACAACTGGGTCGAATGATGTTACATTTCCTTAACTCACTTATCTGTGACCGAACTATTTCTTTTTCTTCAGGGGCGAGCCTATATGGTCGCCTCTGCACCGTCTTGTTAGGGTCAATTAATCTTATTTTCATTTCACCAGTCCCCACAGTGGTACAAGGTTGTGTGTTTTGTTAACTTTTAAAAATGAGGTTTTGGCCAACAAAAGTGGTCATTGGGACCATAGTGAGTCGTGAGAATGCATGTGAACACATACACTCTCACGACTAGCTCGGGCGCTGATGCCTGGTGGCATCAGTGATTTTGGTGCGGTCAATTTCAATGTATGAACTGTCACATCTATATACTGTATGGTTAGTGGTAACACGCTCATGCAGCTCTCTCTCAATTCCGTCCCTCCTTCATTACACTACGAACACCATCGCTCTCTTTAACACCATTACAGATATGAGACAGCCCGTGTCTGAAACGGAGCATCGAATCTAGGAGACAAGCAGTGACCGATAACCAACGGTAAAGTGCAAAGAAGACACGAAAGGGACTCAGCGAGCAAGCTGACAGAGAATAACCGAAATACACTGTAAACAATTCTAAGACCCGACAATAAATAGATTATGCATAACATAATACAGTATGTCTTTATTCAATAACAATTATTGGCTACTGTAATATCATTAAAACTATTAGGACATACATACATAGATCATCATTCATTTCTTTCCCTCTAAATTAACAATGTTTTCTTTTCATTTTCTCTTGTAAGTTTTTTTCCAATACAAATTACATTTCATTTTCTTCCCACAGTCTCACCGACTCTTCTTGTTTTCTTTATTTTAAATTTTTATCTTTACCAGAACATAAAATGACTTTACTAACAATTCAAAATTGCCACCTTATAGACCTTTGCCCGATACTCTATTCAAACCTCATGGCTGACAGATAATCATTATTAATTTCCAGTCCCAACTGGACGGAACTCTTCACATATAATATCTTTTCATCGTCTCACCTAGACGGAACTCTCCAAATATAATATCTTTTCATCGTCTCACCTAGACGGCACTCTCCAAATATAATATCTTTTCATCGTCTCACCGGACGGCACTTACTCATCGTTATTTTTAACGGACAAATCATCACCCTTTTCAGACGGCTCACATTCAACTCATCTCCATTACAGTCTAGTTCATTGGGAATACGACCCTCTGGCATTTTACGAATATCATCATGGCAATACTTATAAGTTCGCTTACTACTGAGCGATTTCAAAACATAACGATTTCTCTCGAGTACCTCCAATACGAGAAACGGACCTTTAAACTTTGCATCCAACTTAGTCTGATGCCTTTCTTCACTCTTCAGTAAAACATAATCGCCTACTTTGTGTCTGCGAACTGCTGCACTATTCTTATCAAATCGGAACTTGTCATACCTGGCCGACTCCTTCATAGTTTCAGATGCATGAGTTCTCACACTCTCCACATCAATCTGATCTTCAGTATCATATGGTGTAACCAAACCCATGGGACGAGCCTTGTTGTGATTACTCAAACAAACTCGTTATCCGTTCCAATCGTTTGTTCGTTTATTTAACATAAATCTCTTAGTAATTTAAACTTCGTTCAAAAATTAGTTTTCTGCTCGTCCGTCTTTTCTAGATCTTCGCTCACTAATGCCAGCATTATTATCGAAATACAAAATATCGCTTATAACTATCATATATGTATATAATATATCAACTAAAAATATCGTTTTCACGTGTTACGTCAGGGCTGATCTGGACTCAGGGCAGCAGAACCAACGCATTCAAAAACAGGCAGTTAGGTTTAAATAATGAGTATCTATAACATTCCACCCACCGTAAAACGACTACGGAGTTTTACCCAATACATCGAGAATAGCTAACTTTGATAAAGGTCGTTTCAAAATGCCTTTTGACGTTTCGATCTCTGCAACTCTGACTTGTCCATCCTTTGCTTTTATGGGTCGCACAACTATTCCCCTTTTCCAGTTACCTCTTGGCTCGTTCTCATCGCAGATCAATACCACGTCTCCAGCTTTGATTGGCTTTACAGGTGCAAACCATTTCGTTCGCCTAGTTAGTACTGGCAAGTATTCCCTAATCCAGCGGCGCCAAAAAATGTCCTTTAATTGTTGTGATATCCGGTATTGCTTATGATGACAAAAGTTTCCACCATCATTAGAACGTTGTGTTGAGTTCATGGTGCCCAATAAGAAATGATTGGGTGTAAGTGGTTCTGGCTCCTCCATAGTGACAGGAACGTGGGTTAAAGGTCTACTGTTTATAATGTTTTCTGCTTCTATAATTAGGCTTCTCAGTGTTTCGACTCTGGGAGCCTGTTCTTTTAATGTTACTGCCAGAACTCGTTTCACCGATTGTACCATACGCTCCCAGCATCCACCTGAGCTTGGATTGGCTGGGCAATTAAACTTCCATTCAATCCCTTCAATTGATAGCTTGGCCTTGATTTGTTCCGTATCCAGTAGATCCCTTACTCTTCTTAGTTGATTGTCCACGCCAACAAAATTTGTGCCCATGTCAGATCTTATAGAATACGGTATGCCTCTTCGGTTAACAAAATTTTTTATAACCATTATGCACGCATCGGTTGACAGATCCTCCGCAAGCTCCAGATGAATAGCTCTGATTGTCAAACAGGTAAACAATGCCACCCACCGTTTCTCATGGCGTCTCCCAATCGTAACAATTACGGGCCCAAAATAGTCCAATCCTGTAAAGGTGAATGGTCGATTATAAGGCGTAACTCGATCTGAGGGCAACTGTCCCATTAGCGTCGGGATTGGTCTCACATTTTTATTCTTGCAATATTGACAGGAGGACTTAACTCGTTTGACGGCATGTCGCAGGCCGGTTATCCAGAATTTTCGGCGTATTTCGTTCACTATGAGGTCGTCATTTTGATGATGATATATTTTGTGGTAATGATGTACTATCAGATTGGTTAATGGGTGCCCTCTTGGGAGAATGATTGGCTGACGTGCCGTTTGAGGCAATATTATGGCGTAGTCAAGCCTGCCGTGCACAACTAAAACTCTTTCTTTACTTATTTCAGGGGACAATGAATATATAGGGCTACTCTTCGGAAGCGGTTGGCATTTTTCTAAAATATCGATTTCTTCCTAGAAGACCTCCAATTGTACCGATCTGCATATTGTCAACTCGGCCTTCCGCATCTCATTGAAGGATAATTCACCAGTTACTTTTAAATCTTTTAATCCGGACAAGTTATTTATAAATCTTTTTATCCAGCCTATTGTTCTAACAAGGCGTACATAATTCGAAAATCGTTCAACACCTATAAATTGTTCCTGTACTGTTATCGTATATACCTTTCTTTTCTCGTTGCTATCATCACTTGGTGGTTTTAATATTTTCTGACATGGCCATAACTTCTCTTCTTCTTTTAAAAATGAAGGTCCCTTTGTCCAGACTGTTTGTGGGTTGTATTCAATGTTTTTGTATGTTTTCGTAGCCTTGTCCGCTGAGTTTAAGTGCGTCGGCACCCAGCGCCAGTCGTTTTCATTTGTCGTTTCCAAGATCTCACTTATCCGATGTGCTACAAACTGTTTGTATTGTCTATGGTCAGAGCGAATCCACGCAATAACGGTACGTGAATCGGACCATAGAATGGTTCTGGATACAGTTACTTCATGGCTCTTCAGTATCGAGTTTCTTAGTCGAACGCCGAGCACAGCGGCTTGTAGCTCCAATCTTGGCACCGATAGTAGTTTCAATGGAGCGCATCTAGCCTTGCCAGCTACAAAGGTTACTTGGACATCATTTTCAAAACTAATGCGCCAGTAGGCCACTGCGGCGAATGCCTGTTCGCTAGCATCAACAAAAACGTGAAGCTCTAAGTTCGCATTTGGAGACAAAAATTTTGAAGAATAACAACGCGATATTTTAAAGTTTTTTACCTTATTAAGTTGCTGTATCCACAGTATAAAGCGTTCGAATATGTTTGTAGGGATTAAGTCGTTCCAATTTATGCCAGAGCGCCATACATCCTGTACCAAATTTTTTCCGTATATCATAAGATCAGACAGCATTCCGAGCGGGTCATAGACAGACATGATCAGGCTTAAAAGCTGTCGTTTTGTGGGCCGCTTTTCCCCCTTTACTACATTGGGATCCACTCGATTCATTTTCAGGTCAAATATGAAAACATCTTCTTGATTCTCCCAGTACATCCCCAAAATCTTGTCGACTGCCATGTTATTCATTTTAAGAGGTTCGCCAGTATTTTTACTGCGTTCTCCATTGTTTAGTTTGAGTTGGACTTCTGCTGAATTAGAAATAAAACCTCTCAAGTCAAAGTTGGCAATCTTATGCACTATCTTTACTTCCTTGCTTACTTCATAAGCCTCGTCTTCAGTGGTAAAATGATCCACATAGTGCTTTGTCGTTATTGCCTTTATCACATCCTCTTTTTTCCTTGTAGCATTCAGCGCATTCAGATTTTTAACGTATTGAGCACAACATGGGGAACATGTAGCTCCGAAGATCATTACTTGCATCTTGTACACATCTACTTCTGCGTTTGAATCGTCTCGCCTCCATAGAAATCGTAACGAATCCTGATCACGTTCCCTGATCCGCACCTGCAAAAACATTTCCTTGATGTCCGCGCATACTGCCACCTCACCCTGTCGAAACTGAAACAAAATCTGAATTAGCGGTGGGTTTTCGTCTGGACCTTTAAGTAATTTAGAATTCAGCGAAATTCCATCCAACATTGCGGCGGCGTCGAAAACGAGTCTCATCTTTTTTGGCTTATTTATATTATAAACACCAAAATGCGGCAAATACCAGGTTCGCGAGGTAGTGTTAACCGATTCTGACCGCGACAATTTTACAGCATATCCCTTTTTGACGAAACTTTCTATAGCGTTTGCGTATTCGTCCTGCAGACCGGTGCTACGTATCTTATTTTCTATTGCTCGGAGTCTTTTTAGGGCATTTTGATAGCTGTCAGGTAATTTTACTTCATCATTCGACCACAGAAGTGCTGTTTCATAAGCACCGTCGACCTTCTTAGTTTCTTCAGCTAGTATTTTACGGGCTCTGATTATATCTTTTGATTCTAACGGTTTCTCGGCGATCTTAACACCAAAGTTTTCTATTGTGAAGTACTCCTCAATAAGTTTATTCATTTCATCATCTTGGTTTGTAGGCTCTAAGTTTATGTGCGTTATGGAGATCATAGGGGGTTCCTTTTTCTGGAACGCGTGGGTCGATCCGTAAACCAGCCAACCCAGTGGGGACTTAGCTGCAACGAGGTTACTATCTAGGAATACACTTTTAATAATTTTCGATAAATGGCAATTATCTATTCCAATAAGAATCGACGGCTTAACACTGCTATAGTCCCTGATCGGAAGATTTTTTAATTGCTTACAATTAGCCCTTATTATTTCAGAGTTCAATGACTGTAATGGTAACTCCAAGCTAGGCACTGTGTTGCCAATTAGTTTCATCCAATATTTTTTATTATCCACATTCCGTACCTTAAGTTCACATTTCATCGAAGAGATTTGTTTTGAATGATTACTAATCCAATTTAATGATAACTTTTCTTTATCCTCATCTACACCCAAGCTCTTTGCTAACTTCTCATCAATTAGTGTCGCTGATGATCCTTCATCGAGAAATGCAAATACTTGGACTATTAATCCGTTCGGGCCAATTACTTCAATTGGCAGAATTTTAAAGAGCAATCTTGACGTGTTGTCGTTCACTGTATTGATATTTGCCATGTTAGTGGATTCACCATCTTCCGAATACATGGTTATCGTATCTGGGCCATCGACTTTAATAGAATTAACAGAACTAGGTTTTCTATCTTGGTGCAACATGCGACTATGATACGATTTGCAGTCACCTATTTTACATTCTCGTTTGCCTCCGCACTTATTTAGACCATGACCAGGGCGCAGACATCCGAAACACAACCTTAACCTTTTTACTAAAGACCATCTCTCATTAACACTGGCCTTCGAAAATATATCGCATTTTTCGAACAAGTGATCGCCTTTACATTCATAGCATTCGATTTTAGATTTTTCTCCGCGTTCATCAGTTGTTGTTTGCATTAGCATCTTCTCATTGCCATAATTTTTTATATTTTGTTGACTCGGTGCGGCAGCGAAAAGAGCCTGTGTAATATTTTTCGCTGTTTCTTCCAGACTCCAAAATGGCTTAAATCGGGATATGGGTGTATGTTTGACGCATATGTTGTCCAATCTATACGGGTCCTCATAGGAAGTTTGCTTACGAGATCGCTTAACAGTACCGGATTCTGTAAATGCTGTAACGCATTCGCTGATCTGAGAAATATGATCCAATTAGCAACCTTCGACGCGAATGGTACAATTTTCTCCAAGTTCCTTTCTGTTATAACCTGGATCTCGGCCACTTTATCCAGTTGGCTCCTAATAAGAAGTCCTGATTGTCCGTATCTAAATTGTAAACGTTTCATTATGTATTCGACATTGGCGGGGTTGATCAACATTCCAGAGACCTCTTCCCTAGCTTGTCCCTTTAAACCCTTTTGAAGCCTCAATAAATTCTCCAGATTGGAATACCCAAATGCAGCTGAAGTCTCGGAATACATACTGATAAATAGGGGCCAGTCTTCTGGTTTACCGTCAAACGTGGGCAGATCGATTATCTTATCTCCTCTAAACCGAGCTTGCCTACCATCTGTATCAAATGCGTTGTAGTCCCGCAAACCCGAAGATCCCAAAACAGACTCACCCTGTAACGTACCACCTTGAGCATCACCAAAGTACGCTCTGTTTCCAGACAATATAGCGTTGAATCCACCAGCTATACCCTGTGTGTTGCCGGAGCCATAGATACTGCCTTGAACAGCACGAAGAGTCGGTGCGCCACAAGCCGGAGTAGCGCCAAATCCTTCAGCAACACCCTGTACGTTATGGGAACGAACATTCGCTGCACCACCAGACGATGCAACTCCAAATCCATCGGCGACACCCTGTGCGTTGCCGGAGCCATAATTGCTTCCTTGAACAGCACGAAAAGTCGCAGCGCCACAAGCCGATGTTGCGCCAAATCCATCAGCAACATTCCATTTGTTGCTGGAGCCATAGCCGTGATGATAAGGAACATTCGCTGCGCTACAAGACGATGCAGCGCCAAAACCATCAGCAACACCCTGTGTGTTACTGGTACGAACATTCGCCGCACCACCAGACGATGCAACTCCAAATCCATCACCGACACCATGTGCGTTGCCGGAGCCATAATTGCTTCCTTGAACAGCACGAAAAGTCGCAGCGCCACAAGCCGATGTTGCGCCAAGTCCATCAGCAACATTCCATTTGTTGCTGGAGCCATAGCCGTGATGATAAGGAACATTCGCTGCGCTACAAGACGATGCAGCGCCAAAACCATCAGCAACACCCTGTGTGTTACTGGTACGAACATTCGCCGCACCACCAGACGATGCAACTCCAAATCCATCACCGACACCCTGTGCGTTGCCGAAGCCATAATTGCTTCCTTGAACAGCACGAAAAGTCGCAGCGCCACAAGCCGATGTTGCGCCAAGTCCATCAGCAACATTCCATTTGTTGCTGGAGCCATAGCCGTGATGATCAGGAACATTCGCTGCGCTACAAGACGATGCAGCGCCAAAACCATCAGCAACACCCTGTGTGTTACTGGTACGAACATTCGCCACACCACCAGACGATGCAACTCCAAATCCATCACCGACACCCTGTGCGTTGCCGGAGCCATAATTGCTTCCTTGAACAGCACGAAAAGTCGCAGCGCCACAAGCCGATGTTGCGCCAAGTCCATCAGCAACATTCCATTTGTTGCTGGAGCCATAGCCGTGATGATCAGGAACATTCGCTGCGCTACAAGACGATGCAGCGCCAAAACCATCAGCAACACCCTGTGTGTTACTGGTACGAACATTCGCCGCACCACCAGACGATGCAACTCCAAATCCATCACCGACACCATGTGCGTTGCCGGAGCCATAATTGCTTCCTTGAACAGCACGAAAAGTCGCAGCGCCACAAGCCGATGTTGCGCCAAATCCATCAGCAACATTCCATTTGTTGCTGGAGCCATAGCCGTGATGATAAGGAACATTCGCTGCGCTACAAGACGATGCAGCGCCAAAACCATCAGCAACACCCTGTGTGTTACTGGTACGAACATTCGCCGCACCACCAGACGATGCAACTCCAAATCCATCACCGACACCCTGTGCGTTGCCGAAGCCATAATTGCTTCCTTGAACAGCACGAAAAGTCGCAGCGCCACAAGCCGATGTTGCGCCAAGTCCATCAGCAACATTCCATTTGTTGCTGGAGCCATAGCCGTGATGATCAGGAACATTCGCTGCGCTACAAGACGATGCAGCGCCAAAACCATCAGCAACACCCTGTGTGTTACTGGTACGAACATTCGCTGCACCACCAGACGCTGCATCAGCGACACCCTGTGTGTCGCCGGCACAAACATTCGCTGGTCGTTTTATCTCCGTTAATTCCTCTCGGATGCTGGCTATTTGTTGTTGCTGTTGTTGCAGTAGTTGCATAATGTTTTCCATCACACTCTGCATATCTACTTGGCTTTCTTTTTTCTCCAACATGGTTTCGTTTAAAGTTTCGTCATCCATTGTATCTTCAGTCGATTCGGAAGGCTCTGGCGTTGATGTCTTGTTTTCCATTTTTTCCAGAAGTTTCGTCTTGCTTCTTGTCTCCATTTTGTACGCCTATGTATGCTGACGCCGAGAACACACACTCACATTCGCCTGCACCGTCTTTTATTTGGCCATCGAGCAGTTTTCTTATAATTTTTGAAACTGTTGTGATTACTCAAACAAACTCGTTATCCGTTCCAATCGTTTGTTCGTTTATTTAACATAAATCTCTTAGTAATTTAAACTTCGTTCAAAAATTAGTTTTATGCTCGTCCGTCTTTTCTAGATCTTCGCTCACTAATGCCAGCATTATTATCGAAATACAAAATATCGCTTATAACTATCATATATGTATATAATATATCAACTAAAAATATCGTTTTCACGTGTTACGTCAGGGCTGATCTGGACTCAGGGCAGCAGAAACAACGCATTCAAAAACAGGCAGTTAGGTTTAAATAATGAGTATCTATAACAAGCCTCTTTACCTATTAGAAGCTCTAAAGGACTCATTCCAGCTGCACGGCTGACTCTACAATTTAGGACCAACTGTGTTTCTCCCAGAGCGTCTTGCCAAGATCGTTGACCTGATTCCACCACAGTTAACAAATTCTTTAGTACGCTCATCACGCGCTCAACTTGACCGTTAGCACGACTCGCACCCGTAGCGCACTCAGAAAACCTTGAGCTAGTGAAACATCTACCTTGATCGGCAATGATTCGATTCGGGACTCCAAACAATGAAATAGATGACTTCATGGCTGCCACACAACTATCAGTATCTAACTTGAGAGTATGGAACAAATAGACAAACTTAGTGAAACCGTCAATCTGCACAATAAGATATTCCTTTACATCGCTTTTGCCACTCAGCTTTCCAGTGATGTCAATATGTACTGTATGCCAAGGTACATATATTGACTTTTGGGATCGAATAAAGCTCTGCCTGAACTTTCCCCGAAGAACATTTTAAAGTCTTGCAGGTGATGCAATTGTCAACGAATTTTCGAACGTACTTATTCATTTTGTCAAAGCAATAATACTGATAAACTTTATCGAGTGTCTTCTTCCAACCTAAATGCATAATCGATTCATGGACCTGGTTGATTACTCACCATCTAAAAGCTCGGGGTACCACTGGCAACTGGAAATCAACGTGAGCCATACGTTTCACATCCCGATACTGAATGTCAAAGTTCAAAGACTGCAGATAGGCCCACCAGCAATGCAGTCGAGGAGTCAATTCCAATTTAGTGCGAGAAGACTTTAAGGCGTTACAATCAGTATAAACCACAAACTCACGGCCCAACAGATAGTGACGGAAACGCTTTATAGCTTCCACTACAGCTAACATTTCTAGTTCATAAGAATGATATCTTGATTCAGCGGAGGAGGTTGTCTTACTAAAGTATTCCACCACATGAGGGCTACCATCGATTTTATGTAGCAGTATAGCTCCATAACCACTGGAACTAGCATCGGTATGCAATTCGATTGGATATTTTGGGTTGAAGATAACAAGAACTGGCTCACTAGTGAGGATGGTGATAACATTCTTTCTAATCTCTTCTAGCTTTGCATTCCAAACAAAGTTTTCCTTATCCGATGTTAGCGAATAGAGTGGTTTCATCATCTGTGAAAATCTGGGCACAAACTTCCGAAAATATAAGGCCAGCCCAATAAACTGACTCCAACTACTAACTGACCCTGGCGGCGGCAAAGAGCTTAACGCAACGATTTTACTTGAATTTGGCCTTATCTCCCCAGCAATCACCTCATATACTTAGTACTGTACAGCGGTTTTCAGAAAGCTACACTTTTTAATATTGAACAAGAATCCGGCCTTACTCACAACATCCAAAACATTTCTTAACCTTTCCAAACCTAGCTCAAATGTAGGTGACACCACCATGATATCGTCCATATAAATGATGACGTACGAATGAGCAAGACCACCAATCGCATTTATAACTGCACGCTGAAAAACAGAAGGAGCGTTCTTCATTCCGAACGGCATTTTCAAAAACTCATATTGCCCTTCAGGCGTTACGAACGCAGTATACTCTATAGAATCTGGGTGAATGGGTATTTGATGATATCCGCTAGCCATGTCTAAACATGTAAAATATTTGGCACCACTCAATCTGGCAATCTGATCATCGATAAGCGGCAAGGGGTATTTGTCTGATACCGTACTAGAGTTGAGTTCCCTATAATCAACACAAAGTCGATCCGAACCATTTTTCTTTTTCACGAGCAAAATTGGACTGGCATACGGTGAACAACTGGGTCGAATGATGTTACATTTCCTTAACTCACTTATCTGTGACCGAACTATTTCTTTTTCTTCAGGGGCGAGCCTATATGGTCGCCTCTGCACCGTCTTGTTAGGGTCAATTAATCTTATTTTCATTTCACCAGTCCCCACAGTGGTACAAGGTTGTGTGTTTTGTGTTTTGTTAACTTTTAAAAATGAGGTTTTGGCCAACAAAAGTGGTCATTGGGACCATAGTGAGTCGTGAGAATGCATGTGAACACATACACTCTCACGACTAGCTCGGGCGCTGATGCCTGGTGGCATCAGTGATTTTGGTGCGGTCAATTTCAATGTATGAACTGTCACATCTATATACTGTATGGTTAGTGGTAACACGCTCATGCAGCTCTCTCTCAATTCCGTCCCTCCTTCATTACACTACGAACACCATCGCTCTCTTTAACACCATTACAGATATGAGACAGCCCGTGTCTGAAACGGAGCATCGAATCTAGGAGACAAGCAGTGACCGATAACCAACGGTAAAGTGCAAAGAAGACACGAAAGGGACTCAGCGAGCAAGCTGACAGAGAATAACCGAAATACACTGCAAACAATTCTAAGACCCGACAATAAATAGATTATGCATAACATAATACAGTTTGTCTTTATTCAATAACAATTATTGGCTACTGTAATATCATTAAAACTATTAGGACATACATACATAGATCATCATTCATTTCTTTCCCTCTAAATTAACAATGTTTTCTTTTCATTTTCTCTTGTAAGTTTTTTTCCAATACAAATTACATTTCATTTTCTTCCCACAGTCTCACCGACTCTTCTTGTTTTCTTTATTTTAAATTTTTATCTTTACCAGAACATAAAATGACTTTACTAACAATTCAAAATTGCCACCTTATAGACCTTTGCCCGATACTCTATTCAAACCTCATGGCTGACAGATAATCATTATTAATTTCCAGTCCCAACTGGACGGAACTCTTCACATATAATATCTTTTCAGCGTCTCACCTAGACGGAACTCTCCAAATATAATATCTTTTCATCGTCTCACCTAGACGGCACTCTCCAAATATAATATCTTTTCATCGTCTCACCGGACGGCACTTACTCATCGTTATTTTTAACGGACAAATCATCGCCCTTTTCAGACGGCTCACATTCAACTCATCTCCATTACAGTCTAGTTCATTGGGAATACGACCCTCTGGCATTTTACGAATATCATCATGGCAATACTTATAAGTTCGCTTACTACTGAGCGATTTCAAAACATAACGATTTCTCTCGAGTACCTCCAATACGAGAAACGGACCTTTAAACTTTGCATCCAACTTAGTCTGATGCCTTTCTTCACTCTTCAGTAAAACATAATCGCCTACTTTGTGTCTGCGAACTGCTGCACTATTCTTATCAAATCGGAACTTGTCATACCTGGCCGACTCCTTCATAGTTTCAGATGCATGAGTTCTCACACTCTCCACATCAATCTGATCTTCAGTATCATATGGTGTAACCAAACCCATGGGACGAGCCTCTTTACCTATTAGAAGCTCTAAAGGACTCATTCCAGCTGCACGGCTGACTCTACAATTTAGGACCAACTGTGTTTCTCCCAGAGCGTCTTGCCAAGATCGTTGACCTGATTCCACCACAGTTAACAAATTCTTTAGTACGCTCATCACGCGCTCAACTTGACCGTTAGCACGACTCGCATCCGTAGCGCACTCAGAAAACCTTGAGCTAGTGAAACATCTACCTTGATCGGCAATGATTCGATTCGGGACTCCAAACAATGAAATAGATGACTTCATGGCTGCCACACAACTATCAGTATCTAACTTGAGAGTATGGAACAAATAGACAAACTTAGTGAAACCGTCAATCTGCACAATAAGATATTCCTTTACATCGCTTTTGCCACTCAGCTTTCCAGTGATGTCAATATGTACTGTATGCCAAGGTACATATATTGACTTTTGGGATCGAATAAAGCTCTGCCTGAACTTTCCCCGAAGAACATTTTAAAGTCTTGCAGGTGATGCAATTGTCAACGAATTTTCGAACGTACTTATTCATTTTGTCAAAGCAATAATACTGATAAACTTTATCGAGTGTCTTCTTCCAACCTAAATGCATAATCGATTCATGGACCTGGTTGATTACTCACCATCTAAAAGCTCGGGGTACCACTGGCAACTGGAAATCAACGTGAGCCATACGTTTCACATCCCGATACTGAATGTCAAAGTTCAAAGACTGCAGATAGGCCCACCAGCAATGCAGTCGAGGAGTCAATTCCAATTTAGTGCGAGAAGACTTTAAGGCGTTACAATCAGTATAAACCACAAACCCATGGCCCAACAGATAGTGACGGAAACGCTTTATAGCTTCCACTACAGCTAACATTTCTAGTTCATAAGAATGATATCTTGATTCAGCGGAGGAGGTTGTCTTACTAAAGTATTCCACCACATGAGGGCTACCATCGATTTTATGTAGCAGTATAGCTCCATAACCACTGGAACTAGCATCGGTATGCAATTCGATTGGATATTTTGGGTTGAAGATAACAAGAACTGGCTCACTAGTGAGGATGGTGATAACATTCTTTCTAATCTCTTCTAGCTTTGCATTCCAAACAAAGTTTTCCTTATCCGATGTTAGCGAATAGAGTGGTTTCATCATCTGTGAAAATCTGGGCACAAACTTCCGAAAATATAAGGCCAGCCCAATAAACTGACTCCAACTACTAACTGACCCTGGCGGCGGCAAAGAGCTTAACGCAACGATTTTACTTGAATTTGGCCTTATCTCCCCAGCAATCACCTCATATACTTAGTACTGTACAGCCGTTTTCAGAAAGCTACACTTTTTAATATTGAACAAGAATCCGGCCTTACTCACAACATCCAAAACATTTCTTAACCTCTCCAAACCTAGCTCAAATGTAGGTGACACCACCATGATATCGTCCATATAAATGATGACGTACGAATGAGCAAGACCACCAATCGCATTTATAACTGCACGCTGAAAAACAGAAGGAGCGTTCTTCATTCCGAACGGCATTTTCAAAAACTCATATTGCCCTTCAGGCGTTACGTACGCAGTATACTCTATAGAATCTGGGTGAATGGGTATTTGATGATATTCGCTAGCCATGTCTAAACATGTAAAATATTTGGCACCACTCAATCTGGCAATCTGATCATCGATAAGCGGCAAGGGGTATTTGTCTGATACTGTACTAGAGTTGAGTTCCCTATAATCAACACAAAGTCGATCCGAACCATTTTTCTTTTTCACGAGCAAAATTGGACTGGCATACGGTGAACAACTGGGTCGAATGATGTTACATTTCCTTAACTCACTTATCTGTGACCGAACTATTTCTTTTTCTTCAGGGGCGAGCCTATATGGTCGCCTCTGCACCGTCTTGTTAGGGTCAATTAATCTTATTTTCATTTCACCAGTCCCCACAGTGGTACAAGGTGTTACATTAATAAAAACCGCAGAATAATGTTCAAGTAATTCGATCAACTTATCTCTATTCTTATCGATTAAATCAGTATTAACGTTAGTGGGGTGGTATGGCATTTCATATGCTGCACATGTATTGACTACTTTGGATTTTATGATTTCAAACTTATCACACGAAAGTAAAACGTTAAAACCTTGTATGAGAATTTCGCGTCCAATTATGATATCGTTTTGTAGCTCTTTGTCCTGCACTACATGGAAGAATATTTCGATAGCGATTTCATTTATAATGACATCACTTAGAATTTTCAATGTACTGTATATGCCTGAATTACCAATACTTCTTAACATTACAATATTATTAATGTGGTTCCCTGATAATTTGATACAAACAAGTAATTATTTAATTGGACACAAGTATAGATTTTTTTTACAATCTTTAATGATATTAAACTGGATAAGATTGAATCAAGTACAAAGATTTTAGAATGAGTAATTAAGGCCGGCAAGGCGAGAACGAATATGTTTCTGCCACTCAGCTGACCGCTAAAGACTAAAATTAAGTATCCTAAACTCCTAAAGGCAAGCCCTTAGCTGCCGCCCACGACGCCGGTTGCTATCCAGCCAAAGTGCTGACCCAGCGCCTCTTGAGTGGTGTTTGTTGACGGCCGGCATCCGGGCGATCGGTCGCGAAGATCGCGATCCCACAGATGACGAAAACTGCTTATTCGACAATAATGCAGAGTCCGCTCCATCCAGTGGCAGATTCAGTTAACTCTCGTTAACTACTCCCCCCTTCAATACTTGACCGTCCTCGGTCAAGCTCAGGTTCTTCAGCATCGGTTGAATTACGATGGTGTTTCCCTTCTGCTGCCTGCGTCGCACCCACCAGAAAACGCCGATTAGAACGGCGCACACGGCAACACCTACGACAGTAGACAGTATGGGACCGATCTTAAGATTTGTATGAACCTCGACCAGTTGCTGCAGATTTTCCTCATTCAACTTGTGAAGGTACGGCAGGCTCAGCTGTACTCTGTATCGTTGATGAGGGCGACCCGGTCAAAAGTCACTAGGTATGTTCCCGCAATACTACGCTCGGGACCATCATCGGCGGCCACAGTGGCGATGGCGTCGTTGATTATTACAATACCCTCGTCCACCTCCAAGATCGGGGGCAGATTGTTCGGTTGCGTACCGCAGTGGGCCACAGCACCAAAGTGCAGCTGTTGTGCGCAACTAGTCGCTGGTGCCTCCTTGCAGAAGGCTAATGATGGGGGCCCCATACATGATGAGACGGCGATGACTTTGTTGCCGCATTCTGCTATGATGGGCTCGGGTAACCCGGTCGCTATGCCTTTGTGCGCGACTGGGAAGATGGTTATTTTCTTGCAAATAAACTTAGGTCTAGGTACTTCTATTACAAAAATGATTAATTCCTTATTACCTAGTGCCCTCACATTTGCAGCGCCCAATAGTTGGGTTACGCTGATATCTGTGGAACCTTTTCTCAAAATCGCCTCTTGGTCATCACTGTCGATGATAGCTGGATTTACAATATTTATTTTTGCCAAGGTGGTGGCGATCATTATGTTCTGTAATTCAAGCGTCAAAATTCTATTTCTGGTTAGAAGGTTCTCATATAGGTGGGAATTGTTAATTTCCTCATTTATGTTTACTTTTAGCAATTTGTTCACGGCCTCGGTGAGGGCATTGATTTGTGTTTGAGTTCTCGAGTTGATAGTTATCTGTCTATTGTTGGCTTTAATTAGATCGTACTCAACCTGTCTCGTTTGCTGTAAGTCATCAAAGTCCGGAGTCCCTGCGATGACTTTCAGCGCTGACCCCAGGATGTTCAGGCTCCTCGCATACCTGTGGTGAATTCCCAGTGCCGCAGTCAGTGTCAGTAGGTGTTTTGTATCTGTCTCTAATATCTTTCTCATATGTGTCTGTGGGAAAATGTTCGTTAATTCTATTTTCTCCTGAATGTACTGTTCATATTCCGTTAAGTTCGTGACATGTTTTATATAAAAGGTTTCGTTCCATATTGCTGTCTGTCCGTCAATTATAGGGATATAGTCTGCGTGTGAATAGTCCGTCAGTTTTGAGTCGGTCAAGGTTGTTAGCGGTAAGATTGCTAGGATGTAGAGATATCGAACGGGAGACCTATAAGAAACGAGAGGCACAGCACTTATTAATTATGTCGTACGGTTGTTCTTACTTTTACTATTAATTGTCCTTGAGGACCTGAACTTAATGCTACAAAATCCTTTTTTTGCTTATCTACCTCAAATTCTCTTTATGGACCACCTTCCCTTTAATAAGAACGGTGGTCCCTAGATCTGCTTCTACCCTTTGCTCCGTGCAGAGGGGAGTTAGCTTGTTTCCTAACCTCCTGTTAGCTTTTACTAGGACTTGTCGCAATTTGCGTGGACCACATCCATGGGCGTCTTGTTTGTGACGGAGTGGATGGTACGGTTGTATTCGATGGTCGCTAGAATGACTAGCTCGACCGTATCGTCAACCTGGCGCTGCAACTTCAAACACCTGGCAATTTCTAACAAGGTGCTGTGGAAGCGCTCTACTTGTCCGTTTTATGTGGTGTGCAACGGTGGGGCATTTGCTACATCGACGTTGAATTGGTTCTTCAATAAGGACCGAATGGTCTCAGAATTGAAGGTTGGCTCATTGTCACAATTAATGGTCTTTATGACTGGGAAGATGTTCACCAGTTGCAAAATTGGTATTTTAACGTCTGTTATTGTGCGCGAAGCTACTTGTTGAGTTATTGCAAATTTTGAAAATTTGTCAATCGCGGTTAGGAAGTGTTTTCCTGCGGTGGAAAAAATGTCGATATGAATCAACTCGCCTACTCTTGCCGGTATCGGCGTCACCCCTAATTGCCTTTTAGGGTGTCTGTCATACTTAGCTTTTTGGCATATCCTGCAGTTAGATACCACTTCTGATCTGACTCTTTACATTTTTGGAAAGTAGTAATCGCGCAGCACCTGCTTTACATTCTCCTGGGCTGCCCTGTGCGCCCGATTGTGCTCGGTGGTTACTATCTCCCTTCGTTCCCCATCGTTTGTAATGTCTGTCACTAGGCTCTTACAATACCGAAACTTTGTGTCCGGAAAGGCCTTCACAAGGTCATTCTGAACGAACGCCAAAATCGGTAGAGTACAATAGATGGCGTTAACGACCCCAGGCTTTACCACCTCTTTGATGGATGCAAGAAGTGTGTCCCGAATGACGAAATCAATTTTGTGACGGGTTTTTTCAGCGAAGAGAATGTCAATTATCTGATTCCTGAAGCAGTTCACTGGTTTGTCTGTGGCCTCAATTACATAAGTAAGCGAGGCTTCACTGTGAATTGTAGCTGCGTCGGATCGACTCTGGCTCTCTAAGGCATTAATATCTTGCCTCGACAGCGCATCCTCTACATGGTTTTCCCTGCCTGGTTTGTGTAAGACTCTCGCGCCACACTCATCAATTCTCGCTTTCCAACGTTTTATTTTGGAATTAGGATTTCTATCCGAGACTGCGAATATCAATGGGTGATGGTCTGTGTAGATGTTAATCTAGGGCCCAAACTATGGCCAACAGTTCTCTTTCATTGGTCGCGTAGTTTAGCTCCCTGTCCTTCAGAGTCCTAGAAATCATGGTTATGGGTCTATTGCCTTGCGACAGCACCGCCCCAATGCCACTGGCTGAGGCATCAGTGGTTAGGTCGAATGGCTGGTTAAAGTCTGGGTAGTGGAGAATAACGTCTTCCGACGCCAAAATATTCCTAAGTTTATCAAAGGCTTGCTTTTGTACCTCGTCAAACTGTATAGGAATAGACTTCGAGCGTTGCTAGCTGATTTTGCCGTTTTCTCCTTTCAAAATACTGGAAATTGGCCTTGCTATGAAGCACCTGTAGTAGCTGGCAAGACCCAAGAATGATCTTACCGCAAACAGGGTGGAGGGTTGTCTAAACTCCTGAATGGCCTTGACTTTATCGGGGCTTGTTCTTGTGCCCTCAGTTGATACCACAAAACCAAGGAATTCCACTTGTCCCTTGAAGAATTGGGACTTCTCCTTTGACACCCTCATGTTTGCGTCGTGGAGGCTGCTGAGCACGGTGTCAATGTCTCTGACATGATCCGACTCACTCCTTGAAAACACGATGACATCATCAACGTACACATAATATATCTTGCCGATATGCTCCCGCAATACGCATGCATTCCTGAGGCCGAATGGCAACCGGCAAAATTCATATTTACCTCCGTTTACCGAAAATGATGTCTTTTCGCGATCGCGTTCAGCTAGCGTGATTTGGTGGTACCCTGACTTTAGGCACTAACCATACAATATATTGTATGGTTAGTGGTCAAGGGTAGTGAAGTATCTTGCCTTCCCCTGATTAAAAAGTATCATGGAGATACAAGGCATAGGGTACTTGTCTGGTATGGTCTTTGAGTTAAGCTTGCGGAAGTCTATGACTAGCCGTTTCTTGCTTGAACCCGAACTGTCAGTGCCTTTTTTTCCGACAACCCATATGGGGTTGTTGTACGGAGACCTGGATGGCCGAATGATCTTGTTCCTCAAAAGGTCTTTCACTTCGTCATTGACGAAGTCAATGGCCCCTACAGGAAAAGGGTACATCGAATAGATCGGCTCCTCATCCTCGGTCCTAATTGTGGCTACTATTGCCGTATTAAAGGACAGCATTTCAGTTGGATCTACAAATGCCTTTGTACGGTTGGACATCATTTTGAGAAATTCGTCCCTTACTGCTGGTGGAACTTCGATATCGTCTATTTTCATGAAGTTGACGCTGGGGCACTTGTGGAATAAGATTTTTTCAGATTCATGCCCGAAGTGGAGTTTCTTTGTTTCCAAGTTTATATTGACGCCAGCTTTGGTCAGCGTGTCAAGCCCGACGATGCCATCAAAAGTTGATAGCTCTGGAAAGATAAAAAACGGGCTTTTAATGCCGAACATGGTTAGGAAACATTTTTGATTTAATTTGTTGAAGCCGTGTAGGGACTTTACAATGAATGGAGCTTCTACAGGGACAATTCCCTGAAGTTCTTTTAGTGGCTTTCTGTAATTTTTGGCAGCCCCAGTATCTATTAAGATGTTTACTGTTCTCCCCGCTACTGTTCGCTTGACGAACGGGAGCAGGGATTCTCCCCTAAAAAATTAACAGTATCACTTTCGTATCCCGCATTGTTCTCCTCATCGATCTCCTCCACCGCCTCAGACGCCAACTGATCGTACTTTTGTTCGTACTGATCTGGGTCCTCCTGAGTGATGTGATTAACCCGCTGTCTGCGCTGGTCGGAGAGTCTCTGGGATCCAGCCGGTCTCTTGAACGCACGCTGTTGGTGCCCGATGATACGGTTTGTCCCAACCGGTGGGCTAAAATTGGATCCCAGTTACTTTTGAAAGTTAATTGGTTGACGGAGTTTAGAGGAAGATGGGTCGACATCCATCATTTCCACCTTATCTTGGCCACGGTGACCATTTGTTTGGTGAGTGCCCTGATTACACTACTCGACAAAATTCAACTTTTTTTTTCCGCTGTCGCCAAAAATGACTTTTTCTGATAGATTTGGAGATTTAAAATTTTTTAAAGAATTATGGTTTTTTTTTTATGGAGTAGTTTTTTTTTTAATATTTTTAAAAATTTGGTATTTTTTGTCATAGGTAGTGCTTCTATATTTCACATAACTTAAGTTTCCTACAACTGGTTGTATTAAACTTTGCAGTTAAAAAAAGCTGACAAATGCAGCTATAAATCCGACTCAGACACTTTGTAGCTGCAACTTAACGTCTGTAAGATATTAAGCTTCCAAATTGAAATTTCATCATTTTTTTCGGTATTTTTCCCCCGAACTTTTGACTTTGAAAGCTCAGGAAAAGTCGAAAAAAAAAATATTTGAATGCCTTGATTTTTGGTTTTAGATAGACACATTAATTAGGCGTCGTTTAAGGGATCGCTTATAAAAATATAAAAATAAACGGCGAAGTTATAACCGTTTGACCAAAACGACCCAAAACGACTTTTACCTGAAAAAATAACGAAAAATACTTGAATTTGTTTAAGTGTTATGATACTTAAATATTTTTATTGTTATTGCTTGTTACTATTCTTAAAATGGTTTGTCTGTCTTCTTTTGTCATTAAAGTCAGATTCTCTTATGAGAGTCCACACATAGTCGCCCAACATAATCTTATTCCAAACACCTTGATACCGTCGTTCCATAGCTTTTAATTGTTGGTGAAATCTATCTCCGTGTTCATCACTAACATCCCCAAGTTTTGGCGGAAAAAAGACTAAGTGGGAGTGCAGGAAATGGATTTTGAGTGACATGTTGGCTCCAATTTGTTCATAATTCTTAAGTAGGTCTTGAACGATTTTAACGTAATCATCACTCTTTCTGTTACCAAGAAAATTTGTTGTAACCATTCGGAATGAGTTCCAGGCTGCTTTTTCATTCGTAGATAAAATATTTTCAAATCCATCATCTTTTAGTAGTTTTCGAATTTGGGGGCCCATCAAATACGCCTTCTTTAACTTTTGCCAGCGACAGACGTGGAAAAAAAGTTTTGAGGTAATTCATCGATTCACCTTCGTTATCCAGTGCTTTAACAAAATTTTTTATCAGTCCTAGCTTAATGTGCAATGGTGGTAATATAATGTCTTGGACTTTCACAAGAGCTGCATTTTGTACGTTGTGATGTCCCAAAGTATTTTCGTTCCGTTTTTCCCAGTTCTTTCTTGAGTAATGCTCTTTTCTATCTCGGCTATCTCATAGGCACAGGAAGCAACAGTATTTTGTATAACCGCCTTGCAATCCAGTTAACATGGCTACAACTTTTAAGTCACACGCGACCTTCCACTGGTGTTCTTTATATTTAATATTTTCAAACAATTTAGTCATTGTTTGATAGGACTCTTTCATATTAACAGCATGAGCGATGGGAATAGACGGCTTTTGATTTCCATTGTGTAGCAAAACAGCCTTTAAACTTTCTTTACTGCTGTCAACAAATAACCTCCAATCGTTTGGGTCGTAATCTTCACCCAGTTCTTTAAAGAGGCCGAAAATGTCGTGGCAAACGCATATGTCATCCTTCGTCATATAAAACTGTGCGTGAACCAAGTGACGCGTTCGGAAATGAGTTGTTTTGACATCTTCCTTCGATAAACGGGCATCCTTTAAAATAGATTCAAGAATCTGAGCTTTACTTTTAGGAAGTTCCAGGATCCTCACCAAATCGTTCAATTGTTCCTGTGAAAGTGGCTTGCAAAATTTATATTCTCCTGATTGGTCATTACTTGAATCCATGCGACGAAGAAGACATCTCCTCTTTTTTGCGTTTTAATGGCGATATTTCCTTCAAAGGAGGAGCAGGAAGCATAAAGCCTTGACGAGACTCTTGCGGGTATTTATATTTCTTACCTACCCCAAACCCAGTTTTTTCGAATAAACAAAAGAAACATTCAGAGCTGTGCTTTTTTGGTTTTCTCCATAGCATTGGAGTTCCAAATCAAATTTGTTTTCTAAAAATAAATGTGTAAGAAAAAAAGTAATGCTTAGTATTTTTTGTACACTTCATAGCTTCTGATTTAGGGTAAATTCCTTTTCATTTTTATTAAACTACACTGAGGCAGGGATACCATAGGTACAGAGTTATATATCCTTTTTTATGAATAGCTTGAAGGAGAAAGGTCAAATATCTGCGGGACCAGCACCTGTGAAGGAAAAAGGTCAACATTTGACCCAAACAGGTATATTTATCCTCACCAAGGCTTAGGTATAAGGAATAAGTAATAAAACTGTCCAACACACTTACACCCCAAATAAATATGACCAGGTAGGTATATATCCGATATATATCAATATCTAAGACTCCGTAAAACCAAAATTACAGGTCCTTTTTGTTTTTTGCAATTCCATTTTGGAAGTTGGACAACAACGTACCGGACGGTATTTTTTCAGGTAAAAGTTGTTTTGGTCAAACGGTTATAACTTAGCCGTTTATTTTTATATTTTTATAAGCGATCCCTTAAACGACGCCTAATTAATGTGTCTATCTAAAACCAAAAATCAAGGCGTTCAAATATTTATTTACGACTTTTCCTGCGCTTTCAAAGTCAAAATTTCGGGGAAAAAATACCGAAAAAATGATGATATTTCAATTTGGAAGCTTAATATCTTCCAGACGTTAAGTTGCAGCTACAAAGTGTCTGAGTCGGATTTATATCTGCATTTATCAGCATTTTTTAAATGCAAAGTTCAATACAACCAGTAGTAGGAATCTTAAGTTATGTTAAAAAAAATAAAAGCACTACCTATTAAAAATTTAATAATTCTTTAAAAAAAACTACTCTATGAAAAAAAAAAAAACATTCTTTAAAAATTTTTAAACATCCAAATTTATCAGAAAAAGTCATTTTTGGCGACAGCGGAAAAGTCGTGTCGACTAATGTTATTCGTGTAGAAAGGGTTTTTTGATTGTCTTTTATAGTGATCGGGCTCATTTTGCCCACCCTGTTTGTATCTATTTCTTTTCTGGCCCTTGTTTTCTAGCACTCTTGCGTAATTCGCCGCAAAGTCGTGCCTATCGTGATTGTCCTCAATTTCTTGCGCCAAGGCTAGAGCTGATGGCAAATCTTTAGGCTGCGCCGCAAGCAGTGTGTCAGTGACGCCTCTTCTTAGGCCTGAAATGAAGACACGGAGAGCGTCGGCTCTATACTTTTCATTAATCTATTGCGCCTGTGCGGCGTCTTGTGACATGATTGTCTTGTTTGTGAGGAGAGTGAGTTTCTTCTCAACCTCTGCATATAATTGAGTGATGGACATGCCACTCTGTCGGAGCGTGGCAAGCTCTTGTTCTAGCAGGTGCAGTGGACGCTTGTCCGCAAACGTGAAATCGAGGCGATTGATTATTGCCTCAAAGTTCAACACTGTGCTGAATGATGATAAGAGTGAGCCAGCGGAGCCTCTAATCTTATTCCTGATTATGAGGACCGCTTGGTAATGTTTTGAACTACCTACATACCCCTCGTATTGTCTATAGGAAGTCTTTGCTGCCTGGCGCCAGGAGACGTACTGTTTCTGGGCCCCATGGAACTCTGGCAGCGTCTTAACCGCATCCAGAGTCACATCGCAAGGTATGTTTTCATTATAGGTAATCGGCTCGTAGGCCTGGGCCACGGAGGCCTAAACTCTAACAGCCTGCAGTTGGTCAGTTACCGCTTGCAAGCGGTCCTCAAAGTTGGCTCTCTGCGTAGCCAACGCATGATTTTATTGTCAATGGACATATACAAATTCCTTTCAGTTTTCCCCTACCGCTTCTTTCTGTCTTTGTCTTTGTTTTAATCCAGCTGCGCCGGGCCGCTATTATTGTTTGTTTATTTTAAGAGTCAAATTCGAGCTCCCTCAAACACAGATTTTTTATTGTCCACCGCCAACGATGTATTTGTGGCGCGGTATTATGTTTCCTACTTACACTTATCGCGACAAAAAGGGCAGGGGAAGAAAAAATATCCTGAGAAATTTTGACGCTTGAACGTTTTTGTACATGAACGTTTTATTTGTTTGTTTCTTTTCTTTTTATTCTTTTTGTTTTCGTTTTTTTCGAATGATGTTTCACTCTAAGTAATATTCTATACGTATTTACTTTATTTTAATTTGGCGATTTTTGAAAAAGGGTTTCACTTACATATTCCTCTTTTTTGGCTATGCTCTTGTTGGTGGTGTTAATCTATCCCCTGTGGATGTTGTTTCGTAGCTCTTTCCAGTTTCGTTGGTGTTACTTCTTCCTTGTCTATCTTTGCCGCTGCCCAAAGCCGTCCGCTTTGGTGTAACAGTTTTTTGGGGTGATTAATTGCCTTTGTTTATACTCAGGGCTATGAGCTTCTTAGTGCAGCGATCTCTTTGTAGATCTGCCGCGGGCGCAGTTTGCGATTGTCTAATCTTGGAGCGGGCGTTGTCTCCGCGCTCTTTTGTTAAAATAGTTTTATGTTTTCACACTTTTACTTTTTTATATTGAGCGGGCTTTGTCTCCGCACTCAATTTTTGATATTTTGTATCTCGTTATTATACCCGGTACTCGAAGAGTATAAGGGTATATTAGATTTGTGGGGATAACGGTTGTGTGTAACGCCCAGAAGGAAGCGTGATCACACTACTCCAAATGTATTTCAAAATTTCGCTCCGCCCCCTTCGTTTAAATGAGCGCCTAGATCTCAGAGACTATAAGAGCTAGAGCAACCAAACTTTCTATCCAAGCTCCTGTGATATCAAATCACCACAAGTGTATTTCAAAATTTTGCCACGCCCCTTTCCGCCCCCACAATGGACGAAAATCTGTGGAATCCACAATTTTTAAGAAAAATTAAAACCAAAAACGCTGAATCATGGAAAATTACCATATCTACCAGATTGCCGAATATGGATCCGGTCGGATCAATATTATGGCCAGAAGAAACAAATTAAATTTCAGTGGCTACGCAACGCCTGCCAAGCGCTGACTCATTCCCTCTCTCTCTGTCGCAAACACTTGTACGTCTCAAATATGTAGTTATACATGTCATGTAGAAATTTAGAAGCAGTTGTAAAAAGCATATGCAAACAAAATTGAAAACATGTATAATATTCCAAAAATGATTTGACTTCATTTTTATACCCGGTACTCGAAGAGTATAGGCAAAGACAATATAAACACTAAGATGTTCAGCGCTCATACAATTATGTGGTGTAGGGAGGGTTGTTTTTTTAAAGAGTGCTTCTCGCTCGCACGAACTCCAGTGCGCTCGCAAATCTAAAAATAGAATGAGCTTGCTTGTATAAGTACACACGGAACGTAAGTACGTATGTGTGTGTGTGTACGCGTGCTGAGCTGCCGAAATGGCCAGCAAAATACTTTTGAGAAGATTTCTTGAGACACAAATGTATTTGCTGAGTGTTGCTTATTGACGCGACGAACTAATACCCTATAGACAATTAATATAATTTGATGTTATATCTGATATACATTTTGCGTTTGTATATATTTACATTCGTTCATTATATTCGTTTATAGTACATTAAACAATATAAGCATATAAAGGATATACAAAATATACAATTTTTTATATTTTGGGCATGCGTCATCGGCAAATCATAATCTCCATTCAATTCTAAAGTAATGGGTATTTTCTTCGACAGCGGCGTCGTCAACAACCAATAAAAACAAGCAGCCATACAATATATGCACACATACAGTTAGAATTATGGTTTTTTTTTTATGGAGTAGTTTTTTTTTTAATATTTTTAAAAATTTGGTATTTTTTGTCATAGGTAGTGCTTCTATATTTCACATAACTTAAGTTTCCTACAACTGGTTGTATTAAACTTTGCAGTTAAAAAAAGCTGACAAATGCAGCTATAAATCCGACTCAGACACTTTGTAGCTGCAACTTAACGTCTGTAAGATATTAAGCTTCCAAATTGAAATTTCATCATTTTTTTCGGTATTTTTCCCCCGAACTTTTGACTTTGAAAGCTCAGGAAAAGTCGAAAAAAAAAATATTTGAATGCCTTGATTTTTGGTTTTAGATAGACACATTAATTAGGCGTCGTTTAAGGGATCGCTTATAAAAATATAAAAATAAACGGCGAAGTTATAACCGTTTGACCAAAACGACCCAAAACGACTTTTACCTGAAAAAATAACGAAAAATACTTGAATTTGTTTAAGTGTTATGATACTTAAATATTTTTATTGTTATTGCTTGTTACTATTCTTAAAATGGTTTGTCTGTCTTCTTTTGTCATTAAAGTCAGATTCTCTTATGAGAGTCCACACATAGTCGCCCAACATAATCTTATTCCAAACACCTTGATACCGTCGTTCCATAGCTTTTAATTGTTGGTGAAATCTATCTCCGTGTTCATCACTAACATCCCCAAGTTTTGGCGGAAAAAAGACTAAGTGGGAGTGCAGGAAATGGATTTTGAGTGACATGTTGGCTCCAATTTGTTCATAATTCTTAAGTAGGTCTTGAACGATTTTAACGTAATCATCACTCTTTCTGTTACCAAGAAAATTTGTTGTAACCATTCGGAATGAGTTCCAGGCTGCTTTTTCATTCGTAGATAAAATATTTTCAAATCCATCATCTTTTAGTAGTTTTCGAATTTGGGGGCCCATCAAATACGCCTTCTTTAACTTTTGCCAGCGACAGACGTGGAAAAAAAGTTTTGAGGTAATTCATCGATTCACCTTCGTTATCCAGTGCTTTAACAAAATTTTTTATCAGTCCTAGCTTAATGTGCAATGGTGGTAATATAATGTCTTGGACTTTCACAAGAGCTGCATTTTGTACGTTGTGATGTCCCAAAGTATTTTCGTTCCGTTTTTCCCAGTTCTTTCTTGAGTAATGCTCTTTTCTATCTCGGCTATCTCATAGGCACAGGAAGCAACAGTATTTTGTATAACCGCCTTGCAATCCAGTTAACATGGCTACAACTTTTAAGTCACACGCGACCTTCCACTGGTGTTCTTTATATTTAATATTTTCAAACAATTTAGTCATTGTTTGATAGGACTCTTTCATATTAACAGCATGAGCGATGGGAATAGACGGCTTTTGATTTCCATTGTGTAGCAAAACAGCCTTTAAACTTTCTTTACTGCTGTCAACAAATAACCTCCAATCGTTTGGGTCGTAATCTTCACCCAGTTCTTTAAAGAGGCCGAAAATGTCGTGGCAAACGCATATGTCATCCTTCGTCATATAAAACTGTGCGTGAACCAAGTGACGCGTTCGGAAATGAGTTGTTTTGACATCTTCCTTCGATAAACGGGCATCCTTTAAAATAGATTCAAGAATCTGAGCTTTACTTTTAGGAAGTTCCAGGATCCTCACCAAATCGTTCAATTGTTCCTGTGAAAGTGGCTTGCAAAATTTATATTCTCCTGATTGGTCATTACTTGAATCCATGCGACGAAGAAGACATCTCCTCTTTTTTGCGTTTTAATGGCGATATTTCCTTCAAAGGAGGAGCAGGAAGCATAAAGCCTTGACGAGACTCTTGCGGGTATTTATATTTCTTACCTACCCCAAACCCAGTTTTTTCGAATAAACAAAAGAAACATTCAGAGCTGTGCTTTTTTGGTTTTCTCCATAGCATTGGAGTTCCAAATCAAATTTGTTTTCTAAAAATAAATGTGTAAGAAAAAAAGTAATGCTTAGTATTTTTTGTACACTTCATAGCTTCTGATTTAGGGTAAATTCCTTTTCATTTTTATTAAACTACACTGAGGCAGGGATACCATAGGTACAGAGTTATATATCCTTTTTTATGAATAGCTTGAAGGAGAAAGGTCAAATATCTGCGGGACCAGCACCTGTGAAGGAAAAAGGTCAACATTTGACCCAAACAGGTATATTTATCCTCACCAAGGCTTAGGTATAAGGAATAAGTAATAAAACTGTCCAACACACTTACACCCCAAATAAATATGACCAGGTAGGTATATATCCGATATATATCAATATCTAAGACTCGGTAAAACCAAAATTACAGGTCCTTTTTGTTTTTTGCAATTCCATTTTGGAAGTTGGACAACAACGTACCGGACGGTATTTTTTCAGGTAAAAGTTGTTTTGGTCAAACGGTTATAACTTAGCCGTTTATTTTTATATTTTTATAAGCGATCCCTTAAACGACGCCTAATTAATGTGTCTATCTAAAACCAAAAATCAAGGCGTTCAAATATTTATTTACGACTTTTCCTGCGCTTTCAAAGTCAAAATTTCGGGGAAAAAATACCGAAAAAATGATGATATTTCAATTTGGAAGCTTAATATCTTCCAGACGTTAAGTTGCAGCTACAAAGTGTCTGAGTCGGATTTATATCTGCATTTATCAGCATTTTTTAAATGCAAAGTTCAATACAACCAGTAGTAGGAATCTTAAGTTATGTTAAAAAAAATAAAAGCACTACCTATTAAAAATTTAATAATTCTTTAAAAAAAACTACTCTATGAAAAAAAAAAAAACATTCTTTAAAAATTTTTAAACATCCAAATTTATCAGAAAAAGTCATTTTTGGCGACAGCGGAAAAGTCGTGTCGACTAATGTTATTCGTGTAGAAAGGGTTTTTTGATTGTCTTTTATAGTGATCGGGCTCATTTTGCCCACCCTGTTTGTATCTATTTCTTTTCTGGCCCTTGTTTTCTAGCACTCTTGCGTAATTCGCCGCAAAGTCGTGCCTATCGTGATTGTCCTCAATTTCTTGCGCCAAGGCTAGAGCTGATGGCAAATCTTTAGGCTGCGCCGCAAGCAGTGTGTCAGTGACGCCTCTTCTTAGGCCTGAAATGAAGACACGGAGAGCGTCGGCTCTATACTTTTCATTAATCTATTGCGCCTGTGCGGCGTCTTGTGACATGATTGTCTTGTTTGTGAGGAGAGTGAGTTTCTTCTCAACCTCTGCATATAATTGAGTGATGGACATGCCACTCTGTCGGAGCGTGGCAAGCTCTTGTTCTAGCAGGTGCAGTGGACGCTTGTCCGCAAACGTGAAATCGAGGCGATTGATTATTGCCTCAAAGTTCAACACTGTGCTGAATGATGATAAGAGTGAGCCAGCGGAGCCTGAGCCAGCGGAGCCTCTAATCTTATTCCTGATTATGAGGACCGCTTGGTAATGTTTTGAACTACCTACATACCCCTCGTATTGTCTATAGGAAGTCTTTGCTGCCTGGCGCCAGGAGACGTACTGTTTCTGGGCCCCATGGAACTCTGGCAGCGTCTTAACCGCATCCAGAGTCACATCGCAAGGTATGTTTTCATTATAGGTAATCGGCTCGTAGGCCTGGGCCACGGAGGCCTAAACTCTAACAGCCTGCAGTTGGTCAGTTACCGCTTGCAAGCGGTCCTCAAAGTTGGCTCTCTGCGTAGCCAACGCATGATTTTATTGTCAATGGACATATACAAATTCCTTTCAGTTTTCCCCTACCGCTTCTTTCTGTCTTTGTCTTTGTTTTAATCCAGCTGCGCCGGGCCGCTATTATTGTTTGTTTATTTTAAGAGTCAAATTCGAGCTCCCTCAAACACAGATTTTTTATTGTCCACCGCCAACGATGTATTTGTGGCGCGGTATTATGTTTCCTACTTACACTTATCGCGACAAAAAGGGCAGGGGAAGAAAAAATATCCTGAGAAATTTTGACGCTTGAACGTTTTTGTACATGAACGTTTTATTTGTTTGTTTCTTTTCTTTTTATTCTTTTTGTTTTCGTTTTTTTCGAATGATGTTTCACTCTAAGTAATATTCTATACGTATTTACTTTATTTTAATTTGGCGATTTTTGAAAAAGGGTTTCACTTACATATTCCTCTTTTTTGGCTATGCTCTTGTTGGTGGTGTTAATCTATCCCCTGTGGATGTTGTTTCGTAGCTCTTTCCAGTTTCGTTGGTGTTACTTCTTCCTTGTCTATCTTTGCCGCTGCCCAAAGCCGTCCGCTTTGGTGTAACAGTTTTTTGGGGTGATTAATTGCCTTTGTTTATACTCAGGGCTATGAGCTTCTTAGTGCAGCGATCTCTTTGTAGATCTGCCGCGGGCGCAGTTTGCGATTGTCTAATCTTGGAGCGGGCGTTGTCTCCGCGCTCTTTTGTTAAAATAGTTTTATGTTTTCACACTTTTACTTTTTTATATTGAGCGGGCTTTGTCTCCGCACTCAATTTTTGATATTTTGTATCTCGTTATTATACCCGGTACTCGAAGAGTATAAGGGTATATTAGATTTGTGGGGATAACGGTTGTGTGTAACGCCCAGAAGGAAGCGTGATCACACTACTCCAAATGTATTTCAAAATTTCGCTCCGCCCCCTTCGTTTAAATGAGCGCCTAGATCTCAGAGACTATAAGAGCTAGAGCAACCAAACTTTCTATCCAAGCTCCTGTGATATCAAATCACCACAAGTGTATTTCAAAATTTTGCCACGCCCCTTTCCGCCCCCACAATGGACGAAAATCTGTGGAATCCACAATTTTTAAGAAAAATTAAAACCAAAAACGCTGAATCATGGAAAATTACCATATCTACCAGATTGCCGAATATGGATCCGGTCGGATCAATATTATGGCCAGAAGAAACAAATTAAATTTCAGTGGCTACGCAACGCCTGCCAAGCGCTGACTCATTCCCTCTCTCTCTGTCGCAAACACTTGTACGTCTCAAATATGTAGTTATACATGTCATGTAGAAATTTAGAAGCAGTTGTAAAAAGCATATGCAAACAAAATTGAAAACATGTATAATATTCCAAAAATGATTTGACTTCATTTTTATACCCGGTACTCGAAGAGTATAGGCAAAGACAATATAAACACTAAGATGTTCAGCGCTCATACAATTATGTGGTGTAGGGAGGGTTGTTTTTTTAAAGAGTGCTTCTCGCTCGCACGAACTCCAGTGCGCTCGCAAATCTAAAAATAGAATGAGCTTGCTTGTATAAGTACACACGGAACGTAAGTACGTATGTGTGTGTGTGTACGCGTGCTGAGCTGCCGAAATGGCCAGCAAAATACTTTTGAGAAGATTTCTTGAGACACAAATGTATTTGCTGAGTGTTGCTTATTGACGCGACGAACTAATACCCTATAGACAATTAATATAATTTGATGTTATATCTGATATACATTTTGCGTTTGTATATATTTACATTCGTTCATTATATTCGTTTATAGTACATTAAACAATATAAGCATATAAAGGATATACAAAATATACAATTTTTTATATTTTGGGCATGCGTCATCGGCAAATCATAATCTCCATTCAATTCTAAAGTAATGGGTATTTTCTTCGACAGCGGCGTCGTCAACAACCAATACAAACAAGCAGCCATACAATATATGCACACATACAGTTAAAGCTCAGCCTCACGTACAGAACGTGTGAAACTAAAGCGCTCTCTGTCTCTCCGTCTATCTGTCTCTCTCTAATTCACGCTGGAACTTTTGAAAATTCCAGCCAGTCAGGAATTGTGCTCAAAATTTTGTATGGCGCGGCACATCCAAGGTATACTAAACAAGGTAGGCTTATAGAGAGGAATAAGTAGTTGTTCAAAATGACAACAGAGAGAGAGAGAGAGAGACTCACAAATGCGTTGTGAGAAAGAGGCTCAAAGGAGTAATAAGACCGGAATGATTTAATAAGTATAAGTATATTGTAATTTATGTTTATTTTTTTTCTTTTATGATAGAATTTTTAACAATTTTTTGTTTCCCATTTAAAAAAAGTCAAAGGGAACAAGAAAAAATTGTCCGCGGAGATGCTTTGCTCGCAACTGCTGCAGGCAGACTGAAATTTATGGAGTTACACAGAGAGCGAGAGAGCCGATAAGCCTACCTTGCTTAGTATGCCTTGCGGCACATCTTAGTGTTTATATTGTCTTTGGTATAGGGGTATATTAGATTTGTGGGGATAACGGTTGTGTGTAACGCCCAGAAGTAAGCGTTTCCGACCCCATAAAGTATATATATTCTTGATCAGCATCAATAGCCGAGTCGATATAGCCATGTCTGTCTGTCCGTCCGTCCGTCTGTCCATCTGTCCGTCCGTCTTCATTTGCGCCTATATCTCATAGACTATTAAAGCTAGAGTAACCAAGTTTTGTATTCAGTCTCCTGTGTGATCACACTACTCCAAGTGTATTTCAAAATTTCGCCCCGCCCCCTTCCGCCCCCACAAAGGACGAAAGTCTGTGGCATGCACAATTTTGAAGATACGAGAAAACTAAAAACGCAGAATCATAGAATATGACCCTTTCCGCCCCCACAATGGACGAAAATCTGTAGAATCCACAATTTTTAAGATAAATGAAAACCAAAAACGCAGAATCATGCAAAATTACCATATCTACCAGATTGCCGAATATGGATCCGGTCGGATTAATATTATGGCCAGAAGAAACAAATTAAATTTCAGTGGCTACGCAACGCCTGACAAGCGCTGACTCATTCCCTCTCTCTCTGTCGCAAACACTTTTACGTCTCAAATATGTAGTTATACATGTAGAAATGTAGAAGCAGTATACAAATCATATGCAAACAAAATTGGAAACATGTATAAATATTCCTAAAATGGTTTGACTTCAATTTTTGAAATATTAAAATTTAAATCGTCCCTTTTGCGAACATATAATAAATTTCATAAATCGTAAGCTTATATATGTATGTATATACTGACTGAGTACCGGGTATAAGGTCCTTTGTCCTTTGGGTATAAGTCCTTTGCACTTTTTGAGCGGGCGTTGTCTCTGCACTCTATGCTGGTCTTTTTGGTTTGCTTTTTTTTCTTTTCCCTATCGCTTAGCGGGCGTTGTCTCCGCGCTAATTGATTTGATTAATGATTTTCGGGCTTGGTCCGATCGCGTTGGGCTCCAGTAATTATTTAATTGGACACAAGTATAGATTTGTTTTACAATCTTTAATGATATTAAACTGGATAAGATTGAATCAAGTACAAAGATATTATAATGAGTAATTAGGGCCCGCAAGGCGAGAACGAATATGTTGCTGCCACTCGGCTGACTGTTCAAGACTTAACTTAATTATCCTAAACTCCTAAAGGCAAGCCCTTCGCTGCCGCCCACGACGCCGGCTGCTATCCAGCCAAAGTGACCCAGCGCCTCTTGAGTGGTGTTTGTTGACGGCCGGCATCCGGGCGAGCGGTCGCGTCGATCGTGATCCCACAGATGACGAAAACTTCTTATTCGACAATAATGCAGAGTCCGCTCCATCCAGTGGCAGATTCAGCTAACTCTCGTTAACTAACACACTTTTTAATCAGAGATCCCGAGTCAAAACAAATCGGATAGATCTTACCTCGCTGTGTCATACTTCCCTTTGGCCGTGACACGAAGCACTGATTGATACTCTTCTGTTGAATAGGTCCAGATTTGATCGACAAAATGGCGGCCGGCGTCTCTTCGCTCTCATACCGCTGCTTGAACAGTTGCTTGAACTGCTTGAACCACAGAATGCCAGCGTAACACACTTGGGTTAGCCACTTCGAAGCACTGCCCCTCCATACAATTGCTTAGCGCCATGATGAGCCCGCTTCCAGTTAGCGGCTGCTCTGCCAGAATAATATCGGCGGTCATGCACCATTGCGCAGCGTCGTCGCAGGCACCCTCCGGATTACACTTGGGCAAAGTGACGCCAACATTCTGAACGGGGGCTGAGGCCTGCATGGCTTTCGCCAATTCAAACACCACACGCCTCCTCAGATATTGTAGGAATAGGCACAGATCCCACTCACCCACCCCACTGATGTCGGAGTTATCGGGATTTCTAGGTTCTTGTCAGGTTTCGCAGTATTCATTTTCTTGATTTCCCCAGAGATAACGCACTAACAGCCGAATTGCTCTGCTTTACAACTGCCTGGGCAGGCTTCCAAAAACTGAGTGTACAGCAAGAATCGAAAGCAAGCTCTTTCAGCCTCTCATTATCTGTAACACAATTGCCTGTACCTCTCTCAATTTATCTCTCTCTCTCTATCTACCCAGGCCAGCTACAGAGCAGTGTTGCCAATTTCGCTTTATTCCCGTCAAATCTGGCTTTTTTTTATGCTTAATTGCGGGATTCCTTTTGCAAATGCGGGAAGCGGGAATTCTGGATTTTTTAGAAATGTATTGCTTTTTTTCCGCTTTTTTGTTTTTTTTTTTTTTTTTTGGTATTTGATCGCCTTGTAGCGAATTTAGTGGTCGCAAGATGATAACTCTGCAATGACCAGACACTTCACATTGCATAGGGTATTCATGCATGTTATCGATTTAATTATTATTTATGCAATATAGGCGTGTAGTGTGAGTATTATTTTATGTAAGGGAAAACAGAAAGTACCCTGTAAAGAAGCAACAGAAGGTTGCCCCAGAAAGTAGGGACAACAGAAGGTTGCTCCTCAAGGCGACTTCCGATGGCATCCGATTGTTTGAGCTGGCTAGATCAAGTGTGGGCATGACTCAGAATTCAAACTTGGCTTCATCAATAAATTTGGCCAATTCTCTGTAGAAAAGAGGCTCTTTCGTGAGCAGTAAGTCTCTGACGCTGTGGAACCGGTTGAAGATTTTGTATTTCTTCCTGATAGTGGTATATCTTTGGCAGGAGAAGATTTCGTGTTCAGCATCATCAAGAGCATTGCAAACCTCACAAATATTTGTATCCCTCGCTTTAATTCTATGTAAAAAAACATGATCGTATGTACGTCTACACATTAGTCTATTTATAACCTTAATGGTCTTGGCACCCCAGTCAAGGTTCCAGTGCCACGGTTTGACTGGGACATCATTGTAAATGGAAGCAAAAAACACTCCTTTGGTTTTTGGATATTTCCTTATATTCGTTATTCCAGTCTTTTTGGACTCTAGTCCTTACAGTTCTAATAACTTCATCAAAGCTAAGCGGTAAGTAAACCAATCTACCGACACTAGTGGCTGATTTGGCTATACGGTCAGTCTTTTCGTTAATAGCAATATTCTTATGCCCTGGTATCCAGTGCACAATGAATTTGCTGGTGAAGGAAATGTTTATGTTTTGGTGGATTTCGTCCGTTAAATACGAATTTGATTCAATACTTTTCAGAGCCTTTAAGGCACCTTGACTATCACAGAGTATAACAGTTTTATTGTATTTCTTTTTGTTTGATATTTTGACAGCAGTGAGTATTCCTACAAGTTCTGCAAAAACAGAAGAGGAACTAGTTTCCAACCTGAATTTGTAGCTTCTATTGTTGGGGTACTCTAGAATACCTATCCCTGTTCTATCACCGCTGATGGAAGCATCAGTGGAGATAATATTCCACCCATCCGTCACCCATTCTGCCAGCTTAGCTTGATACGTAGCCTTGCATTCTTCGTCTGATACGTCCTTTTTGTTCCTGTCGAAAATTGAGAAGCAAATTTTAACTTTAGGACTGTGTGTGCATTTCTGGCTTTCACTGTAGTTGTCAAAGAGGTCCCTAAATTCATTATATACTGCTGTGTAGGCAGTCTTAGCATTTGATACTGTGACTTTGTTATACAGGCTCGGGTTCAGAGATTTGACTTTCAGTAGTTCCTTGACAGTTAGATTTTTTGCTCTGTGCTTTGGAGGTAAAATCCCCGCCAGAGCGAAAATCAGGTGAGCAGAGGTTTTTGGAGGGACACCTACGCATCTGCGAAGGCTTTCAGTCTGTGCTGTATTGAGCGATTTGCTGTTTCCAAGATTTAAATTTGCAAAACTGGTAATGGCATGTTCTTGCTGAGATCTGATGAAAGATTTAAAGATGTTAGATGATACCTTTGGTTTGAGCCCCGACTTAATCGTGGTTACTGCGTGTAACAGAAGAGCACTCTTGTCTGACTTGTCCCTGATTTTTGCGATATGCAGCTTGTCTGACAGATTGGCACTTAGGACTCTGCCTAAGAAAGTAATGGAATCCTTAATCGGAAATGTAATGCCCTTGCAGGTAATTGATACATTTTCACGTTTTCCCCTCCCAATGCACATGACGGCTGACTTGGTGGGGTTGAAGTTCAAACCCAGGTCTTGGCAGAGTAGATGAAAGTCATTAATCTTTCCCTGTAAGTTATTACAGGCTTCAGTTGTGTTTATGCCAGTTGAAATGATAGCAAAATCATCAGCGAACTGGATAGTGGTCGTATGAGAGTCGTTTACTTGATGCAATCTTTTGGTATACAGGTTAAAGAGTAATGGGGATAAACAGGAGCCCTGAGGCAGGCCACCATTGACTTCCTTAAAAGCGTCTCCTAGCTTAAGGAACCTTGAAGAGAAGAAATTTATTATCCAGTCCGTGTACTGCTTGGGAATATTCTCATAATCCATTAACCTTTGTAATATTTGCAGATTGACGCAGTTGTATGCGTTGTCTATGTCGATAACCACAATTACAACGGCTTTTCCTTTTTTTTTCTCATACGCCATGATATTAATGAGATCATTGATACACATAGCTGCAGATTTGCCTGTTTGATAGGCATATGTTCTACAAGGCATGGTATTGTATTTTTTAATAAAAATGTCTAGGCGATTTTTTATCATCAAATTAAGAGTTTTGGCCAACACAGAGATGAGAGAGATTGGGCGATAGTTCTGATATATATTTAGGTTCTTATCTCTCTTTGGAATCGGAATCACCTTGATCGTACGCCATTGACTGGGTACTTTGCATTGTTTAAACAAAAGGTTCCATTCTTTTAACAGATTATGTTTCGCAGAACTACTGAGTGCCCTTACCATTTCGTAAGTTATCCCATCTACTCCTCCCGCCGTACTTCTGCCTCTGTTTAGAACAGCAGACAGGTCCGTTATGTCAAAGGCATCCAAATTATGACAAATTTGTCTGGCAGAAAAAAGTTGAATCTTTGCTGAAGTAGGAACTTGACTCTCAATAAAATCTAGATAGGGCAAGGACCATTCGGTACAGAAATTAGACCTAACTGGGTCGCTAAAGGACTTGATATTTCTTAAGAATAGCCATGCTTTTCTTGAGTTTGGATGTCGATTGAGTGTATCGATTTTGTTGGCATATGCGTTTCTTTTGGCAAGTTTAACCTCCTGTTTCCATTTCATTTTCAGGTTTACTGCTTTTATGTAATTTGTCAAGCATGGAGCCGTTTGAGCCAGCATCTGTGCCTCTGTGAATTTTAAGTAAAGTAGCTGAAGGTCAGAATTCCACCAACCTTTGGGGCATCTATTTTTACTCAGTGGATAGGTGCAGACCTTAATATTATTACGAAAGCAGTCGGTAATACTGGCTATATCTCCAGCTGGCGTAGCACCTTCTAGTCTTCTGAGAAGTCTGTTCTTAGCAAGAAAGAGTCTGGGTTTCTCTATACTTTCAGGAAGTTCAATAGAGATCGGGTGATGGTGGCAGCCTCCAACAAATATAGAACTACAGCTCCATATCAAATTGTCATTACAATTGGAAAAGGTTAAGTCCAACACAGATCCAGATTGACGGTCAATATTACGTCTGAAAGTACAGCTGCCATCATTAAAACATTTGTAGCCGGAATCACTCATAAAGTTCTCTAGGAATCTACCTTTTGCATTCGTGACACAATCACCAAAAATCATGTTTCTAGCGTTGAAGTCACCAGCGAAAATAACATCTTGTCTGCCATCCAATTTTTCTATAATTTTTTCAATTGCATGCTTAAAGGTGTCGGTCCTCATTGACGGCTCAAAGTATACCGAGACAATGGTAAAATTCCTGATTAGGTTGCATGTTTTGGCAATAAGAACATCGTGTTCCGTGTTGTAGCTTTCTGTTTTCAGTTTTATACCATTTTTTACTGCAATGGCTACTCCACCGTAACCATCATCTCTGTGTTTCTCAAAGAGATTAAAATTTGCTATCTTTCTGAAGGAAGTGTCGTGAGAAAAAACTTCCGAGAAGACAGCTAAGCTGTATCCTCCAGAGTTTAGGGTGTATTCTATGTCATTCTTATTACATTTTAGTGATTGAACATTGAGTTGTAGTATCTTAACAGTCATTGTTGTTATGAGAGATATCGATGTTCCTTGCTAAATCATTCGTTCCCTGTTGTGAACCATTCCTTAGGAATTTACCTTTAATGTTTTGGAGTATATTAATGCCATTAGCTGACATTAGCAGAACAGGAGTGACTATTTCCATTATTTCTTGTATAACACTGCTGGTAACAAGGCTGTTATTATTTTCCCTGTTGGGAAATTGATAAGTATGATCACTTGAATCATCGGTGTATGGATCCAGTGTGTAGTGTGGCTTTTGTTTCACAAAGCCTACCGTGCGTTGGACAACTCTACTGCTGTAGGAATGCTTTTTCAAGACTTGATTGACATGCTCATTTGCATTGATCATTTTGGGGGCTCGATCATTAGATCTGGTTTTGTTTTGATTTATCATAGTACTTGTGGTATTAATTTCCGGAAAGTTTTTATCATATTCAAGGTTGCGATCATAATTTTGTTGCACAGAAAATTGCTTTAGGGCCTCTTTTCTGGCTAGTTTTTTGATTGTCATTATTTTGTTTAAATCGACCTCTCTAGCCCAGACCTGACATTTGTTCCTTTCAAAAGCATTGTGCCCCTCACTCTGACACAAGATGCATTTGTTGCTGTTACAATTTTCATTACATTCGACGCTTCCACATTTTTTGCACCGCTTTTGAGACTTGCAGCGCGAGGCTGTGTGTCCCAAACGGCCACAATTGTAGCACTGCCTAACCGTCGGGAAAAAATAGCTGACCTTTAGTGAGCATATGTTATAAATTTGAACAGACGAAGGGATCTCAATGCCGGCAAAGGCAATTTTCACCGTTTCGGTAGGTTCAAGAGCAGATTCATTTAAATTGGTCTTGTTTTTCCTAAAAATGCGTTCAAGTTTGTTGATTTTAATAGTAGAGGAAAGATTTTTAATTAATTCATCATCAGAAATGTGTGTTGGAATGCCCCTAATGACACCCAAAGATTCAGTAAAATTTTTTGGTACAAAAATATCGATATCTAGCTTCTTGAAATCATCGTTTAGTACTACCGCGTTTGCCTCTAGGGGTGAGCTGAAATACAGCTTGTACAGAGCAGGCGAAAGGGGGTTAATGCGTTTAAGCCCATCTAGATTCAGGTGTTTGACCTTCTCATACAAATACAGATCACTCTTTGTGTTTTTATTTTCAAAGATTTTGCTACGCTTTGTTGAAAGCAGCACACTGGCCTCTCCTTCGAAAGTGAGATCAAAAAGGTTTATTTCTAGGTTAGAATTGTTGCTAGACACTGTAGAACCTGCAACATGCACTCCTTTGCTATTGGTGTCGGCTACGCTATCTGGAATTTTCTCACTTATACTTGCACCTGATTCTAACTCCATTTTGTTCACTGACTCAGCACTGTTCTTGTATTTAGCTTCATGAAAAGGAACAACTTTATGTTCTCCTATAAATTTTTTGACGTCCATATTCTTTTTTGCATTGCTTTCAATTGATCGCTTTACACCTGACGCCACTTTAGTGGCGTCAGCCATCATTGCTGGTGGTTTTACCAGCCTGCCAAAGACTCACCCACAATTTTCAGCACGATAAAAAAAAAAAGAAAACCTCAGTAACGGAAGTAATTAAAACTGCTTTTAATTTCAATAGGAGAACCGGTCTCCGAATATGAAAAAGTCAAAGGATTGCACGTAAAAAAGCAGATTAAAAAACACACTTGAGCAAAATTACCACCAGGAAAAAACACGACAAACGTCAATCCCAAACGGATGCCAAAACGGAAGTGTTTTTTGTTTTTGGCAAACATTAATATAAAAGTTATGAAAAGTAGTAACTTTATTATCGATACTTCAGTGTTCCACATCTAGTTTAAGCAAACTATCATCTTTATTATTTTGTAACGATCTTTTTCAATGCCACCTCTAGTTAAAGGCGAACTTCCATCTCTGCAATTAAAGTGCGCGTAAATGTATTGTTCATATAAAAATGCCGAAAGACTATAAGCAAAATTGTCGCGAAGCTTGGTTGAAAAGTGATGAATTTAAGGAGTGGTTGCGAAAGGATGACACGGACATACAGAGAGTCTATTGCAGTTATTGCAAGAGCACAATAACTGCAAAATTAAGCGATTTGCGGGCTCACGCAGCAACAAAAAAACACACCAGTGCTATGAATGGTTTTAACCAGAAAAATAAAATTGATTTTGTGAGCTTGTCAATCAAAACAATGGAACATGAAGCAGCATTATGTCTATTTATTGCGCAGCACTTAGGCATTTAGGCAACCTGTGTACAGTGTTGCCAGAAATTTAGAGTCACCATAAGCTAGAATTAAGGAAAAAATAAGCTAGAATAGGCTAAATATTTAAAAAAAAAAGCTTAAAAATGAGCAAACTATAAACTATATAACTATAGCTGAGATAAATGATCCACCGGTGCTATGGCTGAGTGCTTGGCAATAAATAAACACAATGCAACCTCTTGTTCCTCTGTTTTAAATGACTTTGGAACAAATTGAATTTTGTTTGTTTGCGTATTGCCTTGCATGCACGCGACATGTTTTTTGGTAGCGGCATGCTGCCGCAATTCGCATAGTTTAGCCCCAACTGTCGCTTTACAAAAGGAGCAATATGCTTTTGTGGGGTCTGTTGGGACTTTGCGCAGCCACTCCTTAAATTCATCAAAAGTAGTCCACAATTCGCGAAAATTTTGTTTATAAGTAACTTTCGGCATTTTCTCAAACTTAATATCGCTCAATATCGCTGTAGTATGACCAAATGTTAATAACGAAATATAACCATAAATATAGGCACAAAATACCAAAAGCCACCGAGAAATATTATTTTAATTTGATTTGCCCCTTTAAATGATCATAAAAATACTTTATAATCTCTAAAAAAAATCTTTATGTAGAAATTTTTTTAAAGCCAAAATAAGCTTTTTGAATTTTGAAATAAGCTAGATTTCAAGCTATAAGCGTTTTAACCACTTTCCAAGCTATTTCATTTTGAAATAATCCAGATCTAGCTTAAAATAAGCCAAAATGGCAACACAGGCTGTGTACCAACAACTTTGACGGTGGCACTGCAGGTAGAATAAGGTGCCGTTTACACTGAGGCTGCGTCTTGATTCTTTGCGTCTTCCCAGAAACGCAGTTTTTATACCCGGTACTCGAAGAGTATAGGGGTATATTAGATTTGTGGGGATAACGGTTGTGTGTAACGCACAGAAGGAAGCGTTTCCGACCCCATAAAGTATATATATTCTTGATCAGCATCAATAGCCGAGTCGATATAGCCATGTCTGTCTGTCCGTCCGTCCGTCCGTCTGTCCGTCTGTCCGTCCGTCTTCATTTGCGCCTATATCTCAGAGACTATTAAAGCTAGAGCAACCAAGTTTTGTATCCAGTCTCCTGTGTGATCACACTACTCCAAATGTAATTCAAAATTTCGCCCCGCCCCTTTCCGCCCACACAAAGGACGAAAGTCTGTGGCGTACACAATGTTGAAGATACAAGAAAACTAAAAACGCAGAGTCATAGAGAATGCCCATTTCTATCAGAGTGTTGAATCTGGATCAGATCGGAGCATTATTATAGCTACAATGAAGAAAACCATTTCGAAAGTCATCATTCCCTCTCGCTCTCTCTCACACGCGACCCCATCTGCTTTGCTTATTCGTATAAATGAGCGCCTAGTTCTCAGAGACTATAAGAGCTAGAGAAACCAAACTTTCTATCCAAGCTCCTATGATACCGAACCAGCACAAGTTTGTTTTAAAATTTTGCCACGCCCCCTTCCGCCCCCACAAAAGACGAAAATCTGTGGAATCCACAATTTTTAAGATAAATGAAAACCAAAAACGCAGAATCATGAAAAATTACCATATCTACCAGATTACCGAATCTGGATCAGATCGGATCAATATTATGGCCAGAAGAAACAAATTAAATTTCAGTGGCTACGCAACGCCTGCCAAGCGCTGACTCATTCCCTCTCTCTCTCTCTGTCGTAAACACTTGTACGTCTCAAATATGTAGTTATACATGTCATGTAGAAATGTAGGCGCAGATATACAAAGCATATGTAAACAAAAATGGAAACATGTAAAAAAATTCCAAAAAATTAATTTTTTTAATTTAAATATTACTTTCGTCCCTTTTGAGAACATATAATAAATTTCATAAATCGTAGGCTCATAAATGTATGTATGTATATACTGACTGAGTACCGGGTATAAGGTAGAGCCGCGGCCTTTGCCGCGGCTCACAACGTTCCCTCCCGTTTTTACATAGGTTTAGCATAGGGCCCTAAAGATGACAAAAAGTTGCGTCGTTTTCCGACGCAACTGCGTTTTGGTATTTCTGTGGTATTTCTGTGCGCATAACAGCAACTTTCGTACTTTTCTGCCTAATCAGCGGAACTATCACCACTAATAACAACAAAAAACAGCAGATTCAAATTTAAATTTTGCCGCGTTAAATTTTTAACTGAGTAAAAAGGGGCAAAAATTCATGTAATGATTAGAACAAATTGTTTAAACTAATTTTATTATTAAAAAAAGCATTTCAACAATATAGTTGAGATCAAATTTTTTTCTGCAAATCCCATGTCTTTGAATCCTTTCACTGTTTCCGTGATCTTCTCAGGGTAAGAAAGTCTGCTTGCAGATACTTGTCAGCGAGTTGAGCAACTACCTCGCGACAAAACTGCAGTAATATGAGGCAGACAAAAGCCCTTGACACACCAAATAGACCCCCGTGCGATATTCCGCAGGCGATCCTAGGCAATAAAGGGCTATGGCTATTCTCTTCTCCAGAGGGATTGTCAGTCGAAAAGGAGTTTTTTTCTTTTTGAGATTGGGCAACAGTCCAACGAGAATGTTGAAGTACTCCTTTCCATGCAGAAATTTTCCTTAAAAAAGGCATCGGAGTTCTCCACAACATCTTCCTCCCAAAATGAACCATATCGTGGCTATTGCAATGAAGAATACATTATTTAATTGGAAAGAGAGAACATTGTCTGCTCTTTACCTACAAGAGTCCAAACGCAAGGGGGACGTTGCAGTTGCAAGACGAATTGAAACTTTTCTGAGGATAGCCCAGACACTTCCATGCACTTCAACAGATTCGCTTCATTTTTCGCCACCGCAGATAAAAGAATTAGCTCTTTTTCTGACATATTTTGTTGATTTTCAGACATTATTTCTTTTGTTTACAAATTTTTCTTCCTCTTCCCAAGACGCAAAGACGCAACGACGCTGTAGTGTAAACTGCAAACCTGCTTCTCTGCGTCTTCTCCGATATCGATAGGTAACGCACCAAGTGTAAAAAGCCTATAAGGCTACACAGAACAAAATGCACAGGCATTATCAAAAATTTTATTGGGCGACATTTTATAGAAGATTTGCGCACCGATATTGGAATATCAAAATTCAGTATATTATTGGACGAATCCACTGATATCAGCATCACCAAGCTTTTGGGTAATATAATAATTTCTTTATTTTTAGTATATAATTTATATATAATATATGTATGTAGTATATTTAATTTCATTTTTAATGTTTGTATTTAGGTCTGGCTATCAATTATTTTTCATTTGATCGTGGTGTATTTGTTTCAACATTCTTAAACCTTACGTCATTAGAGTTTGGAAATGCATCATGCATTGCACAGGCCGTGAAAGACGTACTGCTTGATTATAAACTAGACATAAAAAACTTAATCGGAATTGGTACAGACAATGCTAATGTTATGGTGGGCTCAAACAGGAGTGTGTACACCGAACTAAAAAAGGAAGCGCCCTCATTAATTTTAATAAAATGCGTCAGCCATTCCGTACAACTCGCTGTAAGTTACGCTTGCAAACACCAACTACCTGAGAGTTTGGAATTTTTAATTTACGAAACCTACAATTGGTTTTGCAAAAGCTTTTCTCGGCAAATCGAATATAAAAAGAATTATGAGTGTTTAAACGACAATAAGGTATGAGTGTCGCTTTTTAATTAGAAGCTGTCCATGTGTACCGTTAAATATTTGTTTTTCAAAGTGAGCGTCCTTATATGTTATATTAATATATTATATGTTTTATTTTTGTGTATGTGTATTTTATGTATGTGTATTATTTTGTGTATTTTTGTAGTTTATATATTACTGTAGTAGAGAGTAACACGCTCATGAGCCTCTCTCTCAATTCCGTCCCTCCTTCATTACACTAAGAACACCATCGCTCTCTTTAACACCATTACAGATATGAGACAGCCCGGGGTCTGAAACGGAGCGTCGAATCTAGGAGACAAGCAGTGACCGATAACCAACGGTAAAGTGCAAAGAAGACACGAAAGGGACTCAGCGAGCAAGCAGACAGAGAATAACCGAAATACACTGCAAACAATTCTAAGACCCGACATACATACATACATATGTATATACTGACTGAGTACCGGGTATATAGTAGAGCCGCGAGCTAGTAAAGTATTTAGTATACTGTATGTGTGTACATACATATGTACATATATAGAAGCATAATCATTTTTTGGGGAAACATTTTTATACCCGGTACTCGAAGAGTATAGGGGTATATTAGATTTGTGGTGATAACGGATGTGTGTAACGCCCAGAAGGAAGCGTTTCCGACCCCATAAAGTATATATATTCTTGATCAGCATGAATAGCCGAGTCGATATAGCCATGTCTGTCTGTCCGTCCGTCCGTCCGTCTGTCCGTCTTCATTTGCGCCTATATCTCAGAGACTATAAAAGCTAGAGCAACAAAATTTTGTATCCAGTCTCCTGTGTGATCACACTACTCCAAGTGTATTTCAAAATTTCGCCCCGCCCCTTTCCGCCCACACAAAAAACGAAAATTTGTGGCATGCACAATTTTGAAAGTACAAGAAAACTAAAAACGCAGAATCAGAGAGAACGACCATTTTTATTAGAGTGTTGAATCTGAATCAGATCGGATTATTAATGTAGCCACAATGAAGAAAAGCATTTCGAAAGTCATCGTTCCCTCTCTCTCTCTCTCACACACGACCCTGTCTGCTTTGTCTATTCGTCCAAATAAGCGCATAGATCTCAGAGACTATAAAAGCTAAAGCAACCAAATTTTCTATCTTAGCTCCTGGGATATCACGTCAATAAAAGTGTATTTCAAAATTTTGCCACGCCTCCTTCCGCCCCCACAAAGAACGAAAATCTGTGGAATTTTAAGATAAAAGAAAACCAAAAACGCATAGTGATGGAAAATAACCGTATCTACTAGATTGCCGAATCTGGATCAGGTAGAACTACTATTATAGTCAGAAAGAACAAGTTAAATTTCTGTCGCTACGCAACGCGTGCCAAGCGCTTCTCATTCCCTCTCTCTCTCGCAAAAACTTGTACGTCGCGAATATGTAGTTATACATGTCATGTAGAAATGTAGAAGCAGATGTAAAAAGCATATGTAAACAAAAACGGAAACCTGTATAAAAATTCCAAAAATGGTTTGACTTCATTTTTTGAAATATTCTTTTTTGCCCAAAATTTAAGTCGTCCCTTTTGCGAACATATAATAAATTGCATAAATCGTAAGCTCATAAATGTATGTATAAGTTAACAAGTAACACTCTAGGGCCACCCTAATATATTTGGCACCACCCTAACATTCTCGGGTCACTCTATTATGTTTGGATCCATCCTAACATTTTTGGGTCAACTTCTGCACTCAAAGTGCTGATGCAGCAAATGTCGCTGAAGTGGCCTGCGCCCCAACACCATTGGCTACCAGCGATCGCCTGACTTTTGGATCTGTTGCATGGTCAGCACTTTTCGAATATGTGTGGACGGCTCGCCGGATATGTTTCTAGATATTAGTTTTTTTGTGTGAACATTGATTCCGAGCACTTGGCTCCAATAAATACTACTCCGGCTTAAGCCGTTAAAATGTCATTGTTTCACTTTGCCGAGCCACAAGGCCAGCAAAAAGGAAGGTAATTTCTTCCACCATAATCTTCTAATAAGTAGCAGCGGAGTCGCCGACCGGCCGACACGCACCCCTCCTGCAACGGAGCCACAACCGCACTGCCGCCGCCACCCCTCTGCGTGCAGCAGACTAACGCCGGCCCATCGCAGTAGCCGTCGCCCCCCGCCAACGCGATCGGGAGAGCAGCGCCCCTCAGCTTCAGCCGCCACACCACTTAATCATAATTTATATACTGACTGAGTACCGGGTATAAAGTAGAGCCGCGGCCTTTGCCGCGGCTCACAACGTTCCCCCTCATTTTTTATTCACTTTTATAATGATTGTCCTGTTTTGGTAAGGACTTTGAGAAAAAAAAATTGTATTAAGAATAATCTCTCTACTTGAATATACTAGTAAATAATAATATAGTAATTCAGTTGAACTTCCATAAATCGAACCATTATTATCCAAAGAAAACGTTCGAATTATGGAGATTTCGACTTACAGAATGGGTCGTAATGTGCTCCCTAAATGTTGTTGCCACCCGTTTTATTTCGAAAAATAGAAAATTCAAGCTAAAGACCTTCGAGTTGTAAAGATTCGACTTTAGTACCGAAAAAGTGAACTATGTCTTATTTTATGAGGTTTACATTATTTAAATTATTATCAAGTGGTTAAATTAGTTAACTTTCAATACATTTCAAAAGTAATATCTTGACAAAAGTATATGGTAATCAGTTTTTATTGACTTTTAATGTTTATTGGCATAGTAGACTTTTTGGTAGAAACGCCTGTATTGCGTCGCTTAATGAATACATCCAGGTATTTTATAGTCTTTCTGGAGCAGATACATATAATTTTTTCATGTCGATTTGTATAACAGCTAGTCTCTTGTAACGGCGATTACTGGGAGTTTAAGATATGAAGATTTGCAAGCCAGATGTACATATTTAGTACCATTTTGACAAACACAAAATATATGGTCGACTATTCTCTTCTTTTAATGGCCTGAGGTATAGGAGACAGTCTTTTTTGCTTAATCTAGTCATGTCTATTCATTCCAATCAAAGGTATTTAAGGCTTCGGGCTGTGGAGCCTGGCATCTGTTGTGGCTATCCATTAGTGGTTCAACCCAACTCAATGACAACCCAGAGAACCCAAAGACCACACGAAATACCACCTCTCGGCCCCCTGGCATGTGTCGTTGTAACCCTGCAAGGTTTCTCTCAAAAATGGAATAAGCTGATTCCGATATGTGGCGGGAAAATTTTAAGGCAACCCATGTTTTCTGCTAGTCCAGGCCCGTCTCCCCGAGCCCTAGAAGTTCATTATTACTATGTTTATACTATGAATCTCATGAATTCTAGAATTCGTGAAATTAAAATAGCCCCTGTTTTTCCGACGGAGATGAATTCATGCAATCATATCAGAGGAGTAGCCAGACGTGTAAATTGGAAACAATTTTGAAGTAAAATCCATCTGAATTCTCCTCATTCACTAGCTCAAGAAGCTCAGTCACATCCACATCCACATCAGTCCAAAAGGATCTTTTTGATTCTACTTGTTTCGGGAAAAAATAACGCAAAATAATTATCAATTTGAATTTGAAAGCTTAATATCTTTCTGACGGTTAGCTACAGCTACAAAGTGTCTGGGTTGGATTTATAGTGACATTTGCCAGCTTTTCAGAACTGCTATCAGAACTGATATAAGAAACTTAAGTTATGTTGAAAAAAAGCATTACCTTTGAAAAGAAAAAAATAAAATACCCAATTTCATTTCTTTTTAAAAAAACTATACCTTGAAGAAAAACAATAATTCTTAAAAAATTTGTATATCTCCAATTCTATCAGAAAAAGTAATTTTGGGCCACAGCGGAAGAAAAAAGTTTAATTTTGTCGAGAAGTGTAACATTGAAATTTTTGGATGTTCTAAATTTCCCAAATCAAATAGAGGCACACATGCCTTAAATAAAACGAGGAGGAACATTGTGAGTAAGCAGCTAGGGTCGCGACTCTACATGTATACCCGATATAAGTCAATATGGGCCCCTTTCGCTAGAGGGCGCACTCTGCACGCGAAGAGTGTGCGTGAGAGCGAATGAATAATCACGTGGCTACGCTCTCGTAGCCACTGAAATTTAATTTGTTCCTTCTGGCTATAATAACGATCCGCCGTGAATCAGATACGGTCGTTTGGCTACGCAAAGCCTTCAAAGGGCTTACTTATTCCCCCTTTCTCTAACGCACACACTTCCACGAGCCATATATGTAGATGTAGAAATGCAGAAGGCAGATGTAAACAACACATGCAAACAAAAATGGAAACAGGTAACATCTAATATGTTAAAATCTCCCAAAGGTTCAACTTATTTTTTTCAATTTGTTCCTTTTGCGAACAGCAATACAACACGACATGCAAAATATATCGAATAAATTACAGAAAACGTAAGCGCATGCATATATTGACTGAGTATCGGGTATAAAGTATCGGTCACAACGTTCCCCCTCGTTTTTCTTTTTGTCAACATTTACCGACTTACCCTGAGACAACTGCAATGCGGATTCCATATAAAGTTCCGATTCATTACTCTTCATCTCCAGATATCCTAGACTTTCCTGCTGTGGTTCCCGTGGGGGTTGCTGCTCTGAGCTCTGATCGTCAGCATAACATGATTTAGGCTGTTTCTGCGTTCCATTTTCTGTCTGGCCAAAGGAGCTGCTCATGTAATTGGCCTGTAATACAACCTGAGTCGGGTACATCATCAATCCCTTTTCTGATGGTTGCTGCTGATGCTTGCCGGCGTTGTCGAAGTAGTGCAGCTCAACAACAGGGGAATCAAGGATTTCGTCTTCATCAGCACTCTCCTTAACATTTTCCTTTGCATTGTCAACTTCGTCGAGCTTATCAAAATATTTAGCCATGAGATCGGGCCTATACATGCGGAAAAATCCACGCTTTTCTTTAAGGCCAATCATTGCTATGGTCGGTGGCATTGTGGTTTCAAAGCCCTTACTGGCCTCCCTGCTGACTGTGGGTGTTACTATTGTGGCGGTTGTTGGTGCTGGTGGGGGCTTTTTGGATGATTCGTCAATGTCAATTGGAAGCTGGATGTCTTCTCCCTCCAGTACTTTATCATTATCAAAATGGTCATCAATGTCGCCAATTGCTGCTTCATCCTCTTTTACTAGCTTGACTATCTCTGTCTCTTTTTTTTTCTCTGGATTATATTTTTTTTGCTCTTTATATGCTAATTGGCCTGATGGTTTATTACATTTTCGTTCATTTAATATTTCAATAGAATCAAACAGCTGTTCCTCTCGGTCTCTCGTCTCCCCCTTCTCACCAATTTGCCACTTGGCTCTGTCTGGACCGTGAGCCTGCTCCTGACGGTCTTGCCGCTTGGGGTTCTCTTCCTTCCGTTGCTTCTCCGGCTGTTGATTTTCCTGTTCGTGCATTTTCTTAAATTTTGTATGCCTTAAACTTTTCCTGCCAAAGTTTGCGTGGTCCTGGCTCGACTCTGTCGCTAGCTCCTCGGCGAAAACAAATTTTCCTGCATTTTCTGTCCCGACCACTGCTTTATTTTCTGCCCCTTCATTTTCATTTTCATCGGCTAATCTCTTCGTCGGCTGGCTTTCCTTATTGTTTCCAAATTTGTATATGTATTGGCTTATATTTTGCTTCTGTTTCGATAAAATCTTCTTGCTGTTACCCTTTTGGTACTTTTGGAACGTTTCTTTTGCGTCTAGGTAAGCAGTGAAATTTTTCGAAGGGGGCCTTTGAGATTCAAGTATCTGAAAGTATAAAATAAATACATATAAACATAAAATTCCCGACAAAATCGTAGACAAAAATTCATGAAACAAACGCAAAAAGATGGAAGCGCGCACATTTGCAGCTGACCATAAAATGATAGATTTATTCCTTTCCACCAGATATATCTCTCTTTCTTGTTTCAACTCCTTCAAGTGTCTGAAAATAGTTTCTTAATCTTTTGGAGGGTCGTGCCTTATAACATTGTTACTTATAATTATTATTCCAGTGCCTAATTTAGAAATTTAAATTACAAAGGCGAAGAGTATCCATATGCTAATCTTAATGTGCTATTTTCCCTGTATTGTGGCCTTCATTCGTTTTAATTATTCAGCATTACACACTGAAGGATGTACATATATTTACTGGTCTTCGAAGTGAACTTCGGTTCTCTGAAGTCAATTTCCTTATTGGGTTTGTCTGCATTTTTTACTCAAAAATGGTTTGAAGTGAAGGGCGCTTGGCATTCACTGGACTCATTTTTTCTCAAGCGAATTTCAATGCAGATATTCAACATTGTGGCCGTATGCCTGCCCCTCCTCGACCCCATAGTTAGAAGAGTAATATGACTTGGCCCCTTCATTTTGCGACATTTCAATGGACCACCGCTGGTACAACAGAACTGACCTCATTCGTAACGGACTCGGGGCCCTGGCACTTTATGTGTATGTACTAGTGTACAAGTAGTTATGTACTATATGTATATATTTAAACACGGGTATGTATGGGTGTGTGTACTTACTATATCGGCTGCCTCGGATGCATCATTCTCCCCGTTCTCGTCTCCATCCCATTGGGATGAACCATCCACATCACTCCACGCAGCCCCGATCGCATCTTCATCATCATCATCGCCAGCGGTTGCATCAGAGGCGTCTGGGGCATAGTGCAGCTGGGAGTCGGTATCTTCAATGTCGCCATCGTGCTGGTCAAATATGTCCTCCGGTATGGAGGTCTCTTCTTGAAAATTGAAATCTGTAAAAGCAAGAAAAAGAAGCAAGAATGGAGTACGGTATAGAAAAAGCGACAAAAAAGAAAGGATAATACACCATTGGAATTGTTTAGGTAGTTTTCAAGAAAAGGTGACTCCGTACACATGAATGTCCCGCAATAAAATAACATAGAAAAGGTCAGATAAATGGTTATGGAATAGTGTGGCCCTGCTCAAGTATATTTCGAACAAAAAATGTGTGTGAGCGTGTGTGTGCTTTTTCCTTTAAATAAAGGTAAGCTTCTTGAATTTACTTCCACTTTGGGTCTCTTTCTATGCGAATATATCTATTCACATATATGTACATACATTCACTCATATACCTAGATACATACATATGTATATGTATGGACTTGTATTCATATGAAGATACTATACATACATATGTACATACATATATGTATGAATATCTGAAAGGTATGTGAGTATGCAGCAGCTACCATGCATGACCTCAGAAAAGTAGGTTTCACTCATAGTTCACTAGAGAATATTTGCTCTTCCGCCCCTGCTCACCACTTCACCACACATTCGTATAGATATCTTTTATGCTTTGTCATTGAATGAATTGCCATTTGCGCAGCTAAAAAAAAGGCGCGATGCAAAGGACGTGGCCTCATGTGGGAGGGCTGTTTACACACACGTAAACCCAGTACGCAGCAACACCACGGCTGTATACGTAGAATGATTTAGGTATACAAATATCAATCAGTATACCTGATAAACTATGCACCCATTTTTACGTCCATCGTGATTTTTTGAAGATTTTAATCTTATCCGGCGAACAAAAGTATTGGCACTCTTAGCCTTTAGCACTTTTTAATAAGCGGTGCCGCGACCCTATGTATAATAACTGGTACTCAGGCAGTATTTGGGGGTGCCTTTTACGTCCTTAGCCTTGACTATTTTTATACCCGGTACTCGAAGAGTATAGGGGCATATTCGATTTGTGGTGATAGTGGATGTGTGAAACACCGAGAAAACTTAAAGCGCAGAATTTTAAAGAATGACTATATCTATCTGGATCAGATCGCATCATTTATATTGCCACAATGAAGAAAACCATTTCGAAAGTTATCCCTCTCGCTCTCTCTCATACCACCCCGTCTGGTTTTGCTTGTTCGTTCAGATGAGCGCCTAGATCTCAGAGACTATAAGCTAGACTTATAGACCAGAGCTAGAGCAACCAAACTCTCTATCCGAGCTCCTGTGATACCATTTCAATACGAGTGTATTTCAAATGTTTGCCATGCCCCCTTCCACCCTCAGAAAGAACGAAAATCTGTGGAATCCAAAAATTTTAAGATACGAGAAAACCAAAAAACGCAGAGTCATGGGATATGACCGTATCTACCACATTACCGAATCTGGATCAAGTCGGACTACTATTATAGTCAGAAGGAACACTTTTAAATTTCAGTTAAACAAAAATGAAGACAGATAACATAAAAAAACTCCCAAAGGGTTCGACTTAAATTTTTAAAATTTTATTTTTTTTGCTAAAATTCACTTTGGACCTTTTGCGAATATATAATAAATTACTAAAATCGTAAGCACACATAGATACTGACTGAGTAACGGGTATAAAGTAGCTGGAAACGTTCCGCCAAAGACAATATATTATATTGTCTTTGGTTCCGCTCATTGAAAAATGTTGCATTTTCTGACCAGATCATTATTCTAACTTTTTACGGTCGCGATTTATAAGTTTAATTACACTAGTCGACACAACTTTTCCGCTGTCGCCAATAATGACTTTTTCTGATAGATTTGGATGTTTAAATATTTTTAAAGAATGTTTTTTTTTTTTTTCATGGAGTAGTTTTTTTTTAAAGAATTTTTAAAAAATTTGTTGTTTTTTGTCATAGGTAGTGCTTCTATTTTTCACATAACTTAAGTTTCCTATAACTGGTTGTATTGAACTTTGCAGTTACCAAAACTTGACCAAACTTTCATATGCCGAATTTCGCCGATAAATTCCGTTAGCCGGCGAATAACCGTTTTTTTTTCCTACAAAAATACCAAAAATCTGTGTTTGTAACAGTTTTTAACGGTAAAATGGCATTTGGGATAGTGCCAAACGGCATATGAAGTTTTGGTCAAACGGTTATAACTAAGCCGTTTATTTTTATATTTTTATAAGCGATACCTTAAACGACGCTTAATTAATGTTTTTATCTAAAACCAAAAATCAAGGAATTCAAATATTTTTTTTTCGACTTTTCCTGAGCTTTCAAAGTCAAAATTTCGGGGAAAAATACCGAAAAAAATTATGAAATTTGAATTTGAAAGCTTAATATCTTCCAGGCGTTAAGTTGCAGCTACAAAGTGTCTGAGTCGGATTTATAGCTGCATTTGTCAGCTTTTTTTAACTGCAAAGTTCAATACAACCAGTTGTAGGAAACTTAAGTTATGTGAAAAATAGAAGCACTACCTATGACAAAAAACAACAAATTTTTTAAAAATTCTTTAAAAAAAAACTACTCCATGAAAAAAAAACCATAATTCTTTAAAAAATTTTAAATCTCCCAATCTATTAGAAAAAGTCATTTTTGGCCACAGCGGAAAAAAAAAGTTGAATTTTGTCGAGTAGTGTAATCATTATTTTTGAAATTTTTTTTTTTTGATCAAAAATAATAATTATTTATGATTATTATAAAATTAATCAAAATTAATCATTATCCGTGAGGAAAATCCTAAAAATCATTATATAATCATTATGATGTGATTTTTAAAATATAACTTATAATGATTACGGTCCCTGCAAAAAACACAAAATTTTTTAAAAACTCTTTAAAAAAAACTACTCCATGAAAAAAAAAACATAATTCTTAAAAAAATTTTAAATCTCCAAATCTATCAGAAAAAGTCATTTTTGGCCACAGCGGAAAAAAAAAGTTGAATTTTGTCGAGCAGTGTAATCATTATTTTTGAAATTTTTTTTTTTTGATCAAAAATAATAATTATTTATGATTATTATAAAATTAATCAAAATTAATCATTATCCGTGAGGAAAATCCTAAAAATCAGAATTTTTAAAATCATGGCTGAAATGCAGACTTCTCACAAAGCTAAAGATTTTGGTATGGTTCACTTATTTCTACGTCCATTAGAAGTGGATGATTTATTTATTACAAAAAAACAAAATAATCATTATTTACGGTCCCTGGTTTTTTGTCATAGGTAGTGCTTCTATTTTTTACATAACTTAAGTTTCCTACAACTGGTTGTATTGAACTTTGCAGTTAAAAAAAGCTGACAAATGCAGTTATAAATCCGACTCAGACACTTTGTAGCTGCAACTTAACGTCTGGAAGATATTAAGCTTCCAAATTGAAATTTCATAATTTTTTTCGGTATTTTTCCCCGAAATTTTGACTTTGAAAGCTCAGGAAAAGTCGAAAAAAAAATATTTGAATGCCTTGATTTTTGGTATTAGATAGACACATTAATTAGGCGTCGTTTAAGGTATCGCTTATAAAAATATAAAAATAAACGGCTAAGTTATAACCGTTTGACCAAACTTTCATATGCCGAATTTCGCCGATAAATTCCGTTAGCCGACGAATAACCGTTTTTTTTCCTACAAAAATACCACAAATCTGCGTTTGTAACAGTTTTTAACGGTAAAATGGCATTTGGAATAGTGCCAAACGGCATATGTAGTTTTGGTCAAACGGTTATAACTTTTTAACTGCAAAGTTCAATACAACCAGTTGTAGGAAACTTAAGTTATGTAAAAAATAGAAGCACTACCTATGACAAAAAACACAAAATTTTTTAAAAATTCTTTAAAAAAAAACTACTCCATGAAAAAAAAACCATAATTCTTTTAAAAAATTTAAATCTCCAAATCTATCAGAAAAAGTCATTTTTGGCCACAGCGGAAAAGTCGTGTCGACTAGTGTTATTAAATGATAATAGATTTAGTAATAGTAGTTCAAAATACTTAACTAATGAATTCGTTACTTTTTGGTCATTCTTTTGTTTTTAATTCCATTTTTCAAAAGTGGTGCTATTATTTTTTTCGCCTAATTTGATCACTTTCAATGAATTTAATTGAAAACTTAAAAACGTTAAAAAGGAAAAAGATTTTTTTATATTCATATATTTATAAGAGTCTTCCATTTCTAAAAATGTGCTTAAAGTTTCCTTAAAGTTAAAAATGTGAGTTTGGCAACTATTTAAAAATTGCTTGTGGTGGTGGGGCTATTTTTTTTTCGCAGCTGTATGTACACTCCTCATCACTTGAATCGGACACCCCCTAAGTGCGTTTTCTATCGCTCACTGCTCGCAAACCAATGATGCTAAAGACTTAATTTTTTTTTTAATTAAAGATTATTTAATACAGTTGCCTTAGCTAAATGGAATTCTTCGTGAATTATCTTTAGTTATTAACAAAAAATTCTGGAGCGGAATCCTTCAAATTACGGGACTAATATATTGCGTCACTTGAATAGGACAGTTAAACAAAAATAAAATTTTAGAGATCTCAGATTGATTTTAATATAAATGTTACTTAAATATAGGGTAGTTGATTTAATTTAGAAAGAAAAAAAAATTTTTTAATACTTCGTCGAGCCACCTTGCTGTTCCAAAACTTCAGTCATCCGCTTAGGAAGGGATACAACGCTTGATACAAACTGGCCAAGTAATTTAATGAAATCGAGTGCCAAACTAATTCGATCGCTTTGATGAGTTCGGGTACACTAGAATATTGCTTTCCGGAGCCATATATCTCACGTGTCAGCCATCCCCAAACATTTTCGATTATATTTTAATCGGGTGAGTAGGGCGGCCAGCTTAAAAGGTCCACATTTTGGCTATCTATATAAGATTTAACAGCCCGTGCTGTATGTATCGGCGCATTATCATGTTGATATATCCATGGTAAAGGTCCAAAAAGGTTGTGAAAATATGGAAAAGCCTCTTTTACTATTTCCTTGTAACACAACGCATTCATCGTTGAGGACATGAATTTTAGTTTGCAGGGGCCATAGTAGGAAATGGCCCCCCACACCATAACACCTCCAGCTCTGCTATGCAAACGGTCCAAATGATGAGGTTCCTTACGTAGATCATGGAAATAGTAACTGTAACCATCGGGACCTTCTAAGTTAAACTTTTTATACCCGGTACTCGAAGAGTAAGGGGTATATTAGATTTGTGGGGATAACGGTTGTGTGTAACGCCCAGAAGGAAGCGTTTCCGACCCCATAAAGTATATATATTCTTGATCAGCATCAATAGCTGAGTCGATATAGCCATGTCTGTCTGTCCGTCCGTCTGTCCGTCCGTCTTTATTTGCGCCTATATCTCATAGACTATTAAAGCTAGAGTAACCAAGTTTTGTATTCAGTTTCCTGTGCTATCACACTACTCAAAGTGTATTTCAAAATTTCGCCCCGCCCCCTTCCGCCCCCACAAAGGACGAAAGTCTGTGGCATACACAATTTTGAAGATACGGGAAAATTAAAAACGCAGAATCATAGAAAATGACTATTTCTATCAGAGTGTTGAATCTGGATCAGATCGGATCATTATTATAGCTACAATGAAGAAAACCATTTCGAAAGTCATCATTCCCTCTCGCTCTCTCTCACACGCGACCCCATCTGCTTTGCGCATTCGTATTTCTTGACGCCTAGTTCTCAGAGACTATAAGAGCTAGAGCAACCAATTTTTCTATCCAAACTCCTGTGATATCAAACCAGCACAAGTTTATTTCAAAATTTTGGCACGCCCCCCTCCGCCCCCACAAAAGACGAAAATCTGTGGAATCCACAATTTTTAATATAAAAGTAAACCAAAAACGCAAAATCATGGGAAATGGCCGTGTCTAACAGATCGCCGAATCTGGATCAGGTGGGATCATTATTATGGACAGAAGGAACAAATTAAATTTCAGTGGCTTCGCAACGCCTGCCAAGCGCTTACTCATTCCCTCTCTCTGTCGCAAACACTTGTGCGTCTCGAATATGTAGTTATACAGTGGCTCAAAGCAAAAACGGTCCAGTGGCAAATAAAAAGTTTAAAGTTCTACAAATTTTAAAATAGACGAAAAACCAAAAATGTTTAAACGGCATTTTGTTGTATGTTTTATCACAGCTAAAAAAGGAACTTTATTTGCTGATTAAATATTGCTCAGTTTAAAAAAAAATAAAAACTTTAAATTTATCTTAAATACAGGTCAAAGACAGAATGGTCCATCCACAAAAAAATTAAATATTAGTCGAATAAAAGGTTAAACAGGTATTTTAATACTTAGTATGTAATCCCCTAACCTTTATTACGGCTTTTAACCTACTATTCATGGAAGAGACCAGCTTCCGAGTGCTTTCCGAGCTTATTTTGTTCCATTCCTCCAGAAGGGCTTTTCTAAGGTCCTTTTTTCTAGAAATCCTGTGATTCTGGGTGTTTTTCTCCAGCGCAGCCCAAAAATTTTGAATAACATTTAAGTCTGGAGACTGGGCTGGGGGAATCATCAAGTGGGGGCAGTTCCAGATAAGCCAGGACTGTACTATTCCGGACGAATGTTTCGGGTCATTATCCTGGTAGAACCGGAAATTATGTCGGATTCCAAATTTCTCGGAGCTTTGGTGCAAGTTATCGGCCCCAAAACTTACCCAACAGGTAAAGGACAAAATGGGGAAGGAGTGCAGTGTGGAAACTGTGCACTCGGAAGCTGGTCTCTTCCATGAATAGTAGGTTAAAAGCCGTAACAAAGGTTAGGGGATAACATACTAAGTATTAAAATACCTGTTTAACCTTTTATTCGACTAATATTTAATTTTTTTGTGGATGGACCATTCTGTCTTTGATCTGTATTTAAGATAAATTTTAAGTTTTTATTTTTTTTTTAAACTGAGCAATATTTAATCAGCAAATAAAGTTCCTTTTTTAACTGTGATAAAACATACAACAAACTGGCGTTTAAACATTTTTGGTTTTTCGTCTATTTTAAAATTTGTAGCACTTTAAACTTTTTATTTGCCACTGGATCGTTTTTGCTTTGAGCCACTGTGCATGTCATGTAGAAATGTAGAAGCAGATGCAAAAAGCATATGTAAACAAATATGGAAACATGTATAAAAATTCCAAATATGGTTTGACTTCATTTTTTTTAAATATTATTTTTTGCCCAAAATTTAATTCATACCTTCTGCGAACATATAATAAATTTCATAAATCGTAAGCTCATAAATGTATGTGTATACTGACTGAGTACCGGGTATAAGGTAGAGCCGCGGCAAAGGCCGCGGCTCACAACGTTCCCCCTCGTTTCGTCTGAGAACACTACGCTATGCCACTTCGAGGTCCAGGTCACATGCTCGCGACAAAAATTGAGGCGCTGTTCCTTTCTTGCCGGGTTAAGGGGATGCTTCTTCTTTATTTTTAACCTCTTTAGGTGTTGGGCCTTCAAAATAACGCGATGGACAGTGGATAGACTAGCCTTAACATCACATTTTTCACGAATCTATGCCCCAGAGTCGTGAGAATTTGAAGCTTTTCTTAATATGAGGCGTCTTTCCGAATCGGTGAGCACTTTTTGCGTGCGGTCTTTCATATTTTTTCCATATTCAGACTCATTACTTAAAAATTCTGATATGACATGCCGGCTCCTGTTGATTTTTTTTGATATTTGTGCAATTGATAGGCCAGAGTCCTTGTATGCCTTTATTTTTCCTTTTTCTTCCTCGTTTAAAACTTTTCCTCGACCCATTTTAATTTTATTTGAAAGGTAATCGTCGAAAATCTCAAAAAAGTTCGATCAGCGAAAACTGCGTGAGCACATGCCGAAGTAGACGATCAAACTAAACGCATGTTCTATTCAAGTGACACAAAAATATTCACTCAATTTCAGGCGAATTTCAACATAAAGCAAGAAAAAAATATAACGGATCTATCCCAGAGCTTGCAGTTTGTTGCTGAGAGAGGTTAAAAGTTGCACAAAGAGAACGTGCAAAAATACCGTTATTTTATCATTTCGCTTTTGAGCTATAAGCAATTAAAAACCGAGTGTACAGGCTGTCCTATTCAAGTGATGAGGTGTGTACCTATGTACATACATACATAAATACTGACTGAGTACCGGGTATAAAGTAGAGCCACGGCCTTTGCCGGTTTTGTGTTTTTCTCCGCTTATGTGTAAAGACTCTTGTTCTTTAAGTACAATAATGTGTTCATGTTTGAACTGTAAAGTTGAATACAACTAGATATGAGATACTTAAGATATGCGAAAAAAGAAACACAAGCTCTTATAAAATACCTAAAATAAACGAGAGGGAACGATGTGAGCCGCGGCAAAGGCCGCGGCTCTACTTTATACCCGGTACTCAGTCAGAGCATATGTGATCTTATAATTTATGTAATTTATTATACATATGTTCGCAAAAGGGACAAATTAAATTTTGGCCCAAAGGGAACATTTAAAAAATTAAGTTGAACCCTATGCTAAATTTGTATATATTGAAAGTTATCTGTTTCCATTTTTGTTTACATATAACTTTTACATCAGCTTTTACATTTTTTTTTTTTCTTTAGGACGTTGATATGCAATGACTGCACCATCAAGTGGCCCAAGCGACACCAGCCGATGGCTGTTACGCGCGGATCCCAGGCAAGAACGCAGCCCACCTCCCGCCCAACCGACCGAGGGGCGCTGCCGCATAACGCGCGACTCGTTAACCGAACCGATCGCGGACATGCAGGAAAGATAGGTGTTAGACTAGTGTTCGAGGAAAAGTAGAACTAATCTAACTAAAAAACTAAGCAATTTCTAATTACGGAAAAGATATAAGAGTATCAGTTATTTAAGACTAGGAAGGGAGTTAGTAGTAGATATAATATGGTAGAGGGAATTATAATCCGAGCATAGGACCCGAAACGGTTCATGCAAGGAATAATTCGATCTACAAAGCGGAAGAAACAACGGTGTATAATTTCTAGTGCTTCTAATAGGAATCGTGAAGTTTATGCGGCTCAACAGGTCAGGGCTATCTACGTCACCCTTAATCAAGTTGTGCACAAAAATCACACCAAGCATTTTCCTACGATTAGCCAAGGTTGGAAGGTTTATTAAAAGCAATCTATTAGGGTAAGAAGGCAGTCTCACACCTGCATCACAGCTAAGGCCGCGTAGAGCAAAAGGTAAAAAGTTTTTCTGAACTGATTCTATACGGTCCTGGTGTACGTTGTACTGAGGGCACCATACACAAGAGCCGTATTCTAAAATCGGACGAACCACAGAGGTGTAGAGAGTCTTTCTTATAAAGGGGTCGTCAAATTGACCACCTCTTTATAAACCCAAGCACGCCCATGGCATTATTCACCATGGTAGAAATGTGTTCTGAAAACTTTAACTTGGGATCTAATAGAACACCAAGATCATCAACCCAGGTAATTCTCTCAAGAGAACCACCACAAAGGGTGTAAGGAACCAGAAAGGCGCTGGAGCTATGAAAAGTCATTACTTTACATTTTGAAGCATTAAGGTTTAATAAATTTGCACAACACCAAGACTGAAATCTATCGAGATCGGATTGCAACCTGGATTGAAAAGAAATTTCCTTATACTGGACATAGAGCTTAACATAATCCGCATACATAAGTACTCGAGAGTATGTTAATACAGAAGGCAGGTCATTTATAAAGAGTGTAAAGAGTAAGGGGCCTAGATGGCTGCCCTGTGGTACACCCGAAGTCACCATAATTGGTGAGGACAGGGAGTTTTTGAAAAGGACTCTTTGAGACCTAGAACAAAGGTAGCTAGAGATCCATCTCAGGAGATTGGGCGGGAACCCTAGAAGGTCGAGCTTTTGTGCTAGGAGGGAATGGTTTACAGAGTCGAACGCTTTACTAAAATCGGTGTACATAACATCCGTCTGTAAATTACCTTGAAAGCCTTTAATTATGAAGGAGGTAAACTCCAATAAATTAGTAGTAGTTGATCTCCGCCTTATACATCCAGGTTGAGCTGGAGATATAAGTGATATGCAAAGGTGCTGCAGGTGCGGAGTTAAAATTTTCTCAATCAGGAATAGCTGATAACTTAGATATACCTCTATCGTTCATTGCGTCAGACTTGCTACCTTTCTTATGGAGAGGAATTATAAAGAACTCCTTCCACATCGGGGGGAAGCATGAAGAATTTATGGACAGGGTGAATAGTTTAAGCAATGGCCCACACAGAGACTCGGCACAGTACCTGAGTACACAGCCGGAAACTCCGTCCGGACCCGGTGAAAACACCGGCTTTACTGTTCGTAGATCATGAAGCAACGAGCTTTCATTTGACAAAGGACTGAAAATGCCGTTCGACCTCTGTAAACCGTATGGATACGGCTGACCGGAGTAAACGTCCTGCGAATAGGTAGTTTGGAAAAAACGGGCAAAGAGATCGGCAATTGCCTGATCATTATCTGCCGACGTATTAAGGAAGGATAGCGAGGATGGGTGTGCGGACGTTCTACGCTTACTGTTTACGAAGCTGTAGAACTGTTTAGGGTCCTTAGAAAAACGTATCCTGCATCGAGATAGGTAATTCTGATAGCATTGAGCGTTAAGAACTGAAAAGTTTGACCGAGCTATTACATAATGGGAGAGAGAAGAAGGAGAGCCAACTTCTTGAAATTTTTTATAAAGTCTTGATTTTAAGTTTTTTAGACTAGATAGCTCCTTGGTAAACCAAGGGGTTTTCTTGGTCTAATAGGACATGAAAGTGGGACACAAGAGTCAAAAAGTGAGTCCAGTGCATCATAGAAAATGTTTGTGCCTATCGTAACATCACTGCACAAATATAAAGCGGACCAATCAAAATCCCTAATTATTAAGCTTCGTAAACTCGGCTTTACGGAAGCAGCGGACACATTGGGGTAGTCTACCCGACCGATCCAATACAGTTCGTCCTAGGTCGAGCGACACTTCGAAAGTAGGATGGCACAGTAGGCATCTTCAGGTATAGTGAGCGGGGGGACTCGAGTTAACAACGCTAAGGTCGCATCCGTTACAAAACACAGATCAAGAAATCGACCCAAGGAATTTTTAACATGGTTAACTTGAGACAGAGTCAGGTCAATCAAGCCGTCAACAAAGTCATGTCGTGACATGGGTACCAGGCTATTAGACTCATTTACCGAAGACCAAACAATTCCTGGCAAGTTGAAGTCACCAAGAACTATCATATGGTCTTTGTCTGATAGCGAGGAAGAGATAGCGGTTAAAGCGGAAAAAATGCTGCTCGTAAATTGCGATATCCGAAGAAGGTGGAATATACGAACAAGTTATGAAAACTGAGAAAGCGGGAAGAATCAGTTTTACACACAGAAATTCCAGTTCCTGCTGGATCTGGACTGTGAAAAGTTCCGACGTGAAGTTTGAGTCCACAGCAATCAGAACCCCTCCTGCACGTCGAGACGAACGATCCTTTCTAAAAGTTGTGTACCGACCTGCCAATACTTCGGAACTAAGAATGTCCGGCTTTAACCAGGTTTCGGTAAACACAATAACGTTGGATGCAAATGCGACACTATCCAGGAAAAGAATGCTGAGCTTACTACGCAAGCCTCGAACATTCTGATAGGTCACTGAAAGAGAGTTTGTTAGTTTTTTGGACGGGTGGAGGTAGAGCGGGAAGATGACAAAGGAGCACTGGTCTGGTTTGTTGGCAGAGTTATTGGGGGCCTAGTCTTCTTCTTTGCCTTAAACTCCTTCACCACCAAATGCTCCGGCCAAAATTTGGCAGAACAGATGGTGCTAAAATGAGTTTGGGAGACACTTATTTTAAAAGAAGCTATCTCCCTGGCATAAGAAAAGTTGAACTTTTCCACCTTGAAATCAACGGCTTGTATGCGGCTTTGAATATAAGCCGTCACATCTTTAATTGTGGAGTCAGGGGCAAGTCGTGAGACAAAAACTTGTCTCTTTGGTGGGATCCCGACCAATCTTGGCACCACAGGCCTATCACCTGTGATGGTAATACCCGGTGGTCCGGGTCGTATATTGACTGGTGGGGTCGGAATTGCGGGGACAGCTAATGAATTTGATACTACGGACACGGACGCTACAGACGGTCTTGGCTGCATGCTCTACGACGCGATAAATTCGGCTACCGAATTTTCATCGCCAGCAGCTGTCGTTGCCTTCGGAGTAGCGAACGAAATCAACTGCTGCACTGTTGGGGTGGTCGGAGTCAGCTTGTCAGCATCGGCCGGCCGAGGGGCACTTGGCACATGCAGATCCCGCGGAGTGACCCTTTTGCGCCTAGGAGACTCAGTCAGTAGTTTGAAACCACTAAACTGAGCCGGCTAGGCTCAGTTAGATCGGCTAGGAGCCGATCGTATTGCTCTTTGAAGCCCACGGTCAGCTCCCTAAAGCCCTTCCGGGTCTGCCTCATAAACGCTGCCATTTCCTTCTCAACCGGACGGCATGCCTCACAGCTGTAATGCAGGCCATTCCTTTTGGAGATGGCATCACCCGCGAGACCGAAAAACCACCCGCATTTAGCGTGCACTACGCTATCGCAGAGCCAGCAGGGGATACTCGGCTGGTCATGGGTGATCTGCTTCTTGCATTTCCGTTTTAAAAATTATTTTTTTTTTTCTTCAAAAAAAGCTGATATCAGACCAGTGTGCCAGATAAACGCCAAGAGAGGAATAAGTAAGAATGAGAGTGGTTACAGCAGCTAAAATTGAGAGAGAGAGAGCGCTACTGCACAAAAAATATCGAGAGCGAGAGAGGAAGAACAGTTATTTAAGTGTGGGTAATAGGGAGAGAGTGATAAATCAGCAAAACTAATAGGCGAGAGCGGCTAAATATGATACTATGTGTACTTATGAAAAGCACAAACAAAAACACACTGTTAGGCGATGCAAAAAAAAATAACTTAAATTATGTTTTTCACAGTAAAGCAGGCATGCACCCGCGATCAAGAATAGATAATATAGTAGGTTGTTAATTTATGAATTATTGAGGGGTTATTTTCATAAAAACACCGGCTGTTTAGGTAAAATAGGTTGAAAGTAAGCGGAGCGCAAAACAAAAACACGTCTGATCACTACAAAGGGAATCGAACGAATTTCTACATGTACATGTAGAACTACTCATACGAGACGTGGAAGTGTGTGCGAGAGAGAGAGGGAATGAGAAGCGCTTGGCAGGCGTTGCACAGCCACTGAAATTTAATTTGTTCCTTCTGGCTATAATAGTAGTTCGACCTGATCCAGATTTGGAAATCTAGTAGATACGGCTATTTTCCATGATTATGCGTTTTTGATTTTCTCTTATCTTAAAAATTGGGGATTCCACATATTTTCGTCCTTTGTGGGGGCGGAAGGGGGCGTGTCAAAATTTTAAAATAAACTTGTATTGAAGTGATATCACAGGAGCTTGGATAGAAAGTGTGGTTGCTCTAGCCCTTATAGTCTCTGAGAACTAGGCGTCAAAAAAGACGAATGGGCAAAGCAGACGGGGTCGTGTGTGAGAGACAGCGAGAGGGAACGATGACTTTCGAAATGGTTTTCTTCATTGTAGCTACATATATTAATAATCCGATCTGATCTAGATTTAACACTCTGATAGAAATGGTCATTCTCTATGATTCTGCGTTTTCTTGTGCTATCAAAATTGTGCATGCCACAGATTTTCGACCTTTATTAGGGTGGAAGGGGGCGGGTTTTGAAATTTTGAAATACACTTGGAGTAGTGTAATAACACAGGAGACTGGATACAAAATTTGGTTGCTCTAGCTTTAATAGTCTCTGAGATATAGGCGTTAATGAAGACTGACGGACAGACGGACGGACAGACAGACATGGCTATATCGACTCGGCTATTGATGCTGATCAAGAATATATATACTTTAAGGGGTCGGAAATGCTTCCTTCTGGGCGTCACACACATCCGTTATTACCACAAATCTAATATACCCCTATACTCTTCGAGTACCGGGTATACAAATTTGATACGCACTGTAGGGAAAAGCCCTATGCATAAAGTCTTTTCCTTTTCCAATTTGATTTCATATCGCTGATTACACTAGTCGACACGACTTTTCCGCTGTCGCCAAAAATGACTTTTTCTGATACATTTGGATGTCTAAAATTTTTTAAAGAATGTTTTTTTTTTTTCATGGAGTAGTTTTTTTTAAAGAATTTTTAAAAAATTTTGTGTTTTTTGTCATAGGTAGTGCTTCTATTTTTTACATAACTTAAGTTTCCTACAACTGGTTGTATTGAACTTTGCAGCTAAAAAACTTATAACTAACTAACTTATAACTTTGCAGTTAAAAAACTTATAACTAAGCCGTTTATTTTTATATTTTTATAAGCGATACCTTAAACGACGCCTAATTAATGTGTCTATCTAAAACCAAAAATCAAGGCATTCAAATATTTTTTTTTCGACTTTTCCTGAGCTTTCAAAGTCAAAATTTCGGGGAAAAATACCGAAAAAAATTATGAAATTTCAATTTGGAAGCTTAATATCTTCCAGACGTTAAGTTGCAGCTACAAAGTGTCTGAGTCGGATTTATAGCTGCATTTGTCAGCATTTTTTAACTGTTCAATACAACCAGTTCTAGGAAACTTAAGTTATGTGAAAAATAGAAGCACTACCTATGACAAAAAACACAAAATTTTTTAAAAATTCTTTAAAAAAAAACTACTCCATGAAAAAAAAACCATAATTCTTTAAAAAAATTTAAATCTCCAAATCTATCAGAAAAAGTCATTTTTGGCCACAGCGGAAAAAAAAAGTTGAATTTTGTCGAGTAGTGTTACCTCCCCCTTTGGTGCGTGACAAATGTTGCCTTGCGTGCAGTCGCTAGGTATTCACTCACCTCTCCATCACCTTTTTGTTTTTAAAGGAATTTCCCTTATTCTCCCACAATGTTGCCATTTTAGTTGTGTTTCATGATAAATGAACATAATTTTGAATCGAAGTTCCAAAAATGTCTATTGCTACCCCTGTCAAGTTTGTATAGCTGCTCCTTCCCCTCGTCTCTTCTTCACTTTCATCATATGTATTGTTCTGGTTTTAGTTTTATATTTTTCTTGCTGTTCTCCTCTTATAGTGGGGCTTCTTGTGCTTCTTAGTGTCTTCGTTAAGTGTGCAAACACTAATTATAAATTTGGGCGTCTCCGCATCATGTGCAAAAGCACAATGACCATCCCTAAAGAGCGTGACACCACCCTCTAACGGTCTGTGAACATACACTTATACTAACACAGAAGGAGAGTCAGAGAGCAGACTGAATTAACAGCAGTAGAAGAACAAAAATTTTGCTACAATGATAACACTACTCGACAAAATTCAACTTTTTTTTTCCGCTGTCGCCTAAAATGAATTTTTCTGATAGATTTGGAGATTTACATTTTTTTAAAGAATTATGGTTTTTTTTCCAGGCTTAGTATTTTTGTAAAGAATTTTTAAAAAATTTGGTATTTTTTTGTCATAGGTAGTGCTTCCATTTTTCACATAACTTAAGTTTCCTACAACTGGTTGTATTGAACTTTGCAGTTTTAAAAAGCTGACAAATGCAGCTATATATCCGACCCAGACACTTTGTAGCTGCAACTTAACGTCTGGAAGATATTAAGCTTTCAAATTCAAATTTCATAATTTTTTTCGGTATTTTTCCCCGAAATTTTGACTTTGAAAACTCAGGAAAAGTCAGGAAAAATCTATGAATAAACGGATAAGTTTCAGCCATTTGACCAAACCTGCCGCATTTTGCCGTGAAATTCCGTTCGGAACCATCCCAAATGCCATTTTATCGTTAAAAACAATCACTGATATTTCGTATTTATTTTAAGAAAAAGAAAAAAAACTGTTATATGTATGTCGAGTAATGGAATACCCACCTTTCACGACGTTTTTTAAGGTACCTATTTTAAATCAAAACTAGAGCCCAAGAAATAATTATTTTTCTACTTTTGCTGAGTTTTCAACGTCAAAATTTCGGCAAAATATACAAAAAAAAAAAAGAATCAAATTTAAAATTGAAAGCTTAATCATATAAACGGTAAGCTTATGGTACAAAGTGTTTGGGTCCCATTTATAGTTACATTTATCAACTTTTAAGAATTGCAGAATTTACTGAGGAGGTGGAGGTGTGTTCGAGCAAAGAGATACTCGCGGCCAGCATTTTGATAAATTCTATTGCTTCCTCTTGTTCTTATTTTTTCTTGTGCGCTCCTGAACTTGCCTTCCTCGAACTCTTAAATCCTTACATATATTGATGCCAGCGAAACGAAAATTAAACATGATAATGAAAAGTGAACGGTGACAATGAAATTCCAAACGAATAGAAAATGTTCTATGAGTCGATGGTATCTTGCAGAGTTTATTTTGATACCCTATACTCGAAGAATATATGGTAATGGAGTGTAAAGTATAGAGGAGGACACTTTGTCCTCTCTCTCTCTTCGCTAATAAAATAAAATTTAAAATACCAAAAATTGTTGGCCAAGGCCTAAATATACGTTCCACATATGTACTTACCTGTCTCAAGTGGACGTGTGTAACATCCAAAAGGAAGCGTTTCTGACCTTAAAACGTATGTATATTCTTGATCAGCACCAATAGCCGATTCGATATAGCCATGTCTGTCTGTCCGTCCGTCTGTCCGTCTTCATTAGCGCCTATATCTCAGAGACTATAAAAGCTAGAGTAACCAAGTTTTGTATCCAGTCTCCTGTGTTATCACACTACTCCAAGTGTATTTCAAAATTTCACCCCGCCCATTTCCGCGCACATAAGGGACGAAAATCTGTGGCATACACAGAAGATACGAGAAAACTGAAAGCGCAGAATCATAGGGGATGACCATTTCTATCAGAGCGTTGAATCTGGATCAGATCGGATTATTAATATAGCCACAATGAAGAAAACCATTTCGAAAGTCATCGTTCCCTCTCGCTCTCTCTCCCACGCAACCCCGTCTGTTTTGCCTATTCGTCTAAATGAGCGCCTAGATCTCAGAGACTATAAGAGCTAGAGCAACCAAACTTTCTATCCAAGCCGTCACTTCAAATTTTGACACGCCCCCTTCCGCCCCCACAAAGGACGAAAATATGTGCAATCCACAATTTTTAATATAAGAGAAAATCAAAAACGCATAATCATGGAAAATAGCCGTATCTAACAGATTGCCAAATCTGGATCAGGTCGAACTACTATTATATTCAGAAAGAACAAATTAAATTTCAGTCGCTACGCAACGCCTGCCAAGCGCTTTCTCATTCCCTCTCTCTCTCGAACACACTTGTACGTCTCGAATATGTAGCTATACATGTACATGTAGAAATGTAAAAGAAGATGTAAAAAGCATATGTAAACAAAAATGGAAGCATGTATAAAAATTCCAAAAATGGTTTGACTTCATTTTTATACCCGGTACTCGAAGAGTATAGGGGTATATTAGATTTGTGGGGATAACGGTTGTGTGTAACGCCCAGAAGGAAGCATTTCCGACCCCATAAAGTATATATATTCTTGATCAGCATCAATAGCCGAGTCGATATAGCCATGTCTGTCTGTCCGTCTGTCCGTCTGTCCGTCTGTCCGTCCGTCCGTCCGTCCGTCCGTCTTCATTTGCGCCTATATCTCAGAGACTATTAAAGCTAGAGCAACCAAGTTTTGTATCCAGTCTCCTGTGTGATCACACTACTCCAAATGTAATTCAAAATTTCGCCCCGCCCCTTTCCGCCCCCACAAAGGACGAAAGTCTGTGGCACACACAATTTTGAAGATACGAGAAAACTAAAAGCGCAGAATTATAGCGAATGATCATTTCTATCAGAGTGTTGAATCTGGATCAGATCGGATCATTATTATAGCTACAATGAAGAAAACCATTTCGAAAGTCATCATTCCCTCTCGCTCTCTCTCACACGCGACCGCATCCACTTTGCCCATTCGTATTTTGTGTCGCCTAGTTCTCAGAGACTATAAAAGCTAGAGCAACCAAACTTTCTATCCAAGCTCCTGTGATACCAAACCAGCACGAGTTTGTTTTAAAATTTTGCCACGCCCCTTTCCGCCCCCACAAAAGATGAAAATCTGTGGAATCCACAATTTTTAAGATAAATGAAAACCAAAAACGTAGAATCATGGGAAATTACCATATCTACCAGATTGCCGAATATGGATCAGGTCGAATCAATATTATGGCCAAAAAAAACAAATTAAATTTCAGTGACTACGCAACGCCTGCCAAGCGCTGACTCATGCCCTCTCTCTCTCTGTCCTGAACACTTATACGTCTCAAATATGTAGTTATACATGTCATGTAGAAATTTAGAAGCAGATGTAAAAATCATATGCAAACAAAATCGGAAACATGTAAAATATTCCAAAAATTTACTTCATTTTTTGAAATATTTTTTTTTGACCATTTTTTTTTTTAATTTGTCCCTTTTGCGAACATATAAGAAATTGCATAAATCGCAAGCTCATATATGTATGTACATATGTATATACTGACTGAGTACCGGGTATAAGGTAGAGCCGCGGCCTTTGCCGCGGCTCACAACGTTCCCCCTCGTTTTTAAATATTATTTTTTGCCCAAAATTTAATTCATACCTTCTGCGAACATATAATAAATTTCATAAATCGTAAGCTCATAAATGTATGTGTATACTGACTGAGTACCGGGTATAAGGTAGAGCCGCGGCCTTTGCCGCGGCTCACAACGTTCCCCCTCGTTTCATTATATATTTATTCTGTTTTCGGACTGTTTTATAACTGTTTAAAAAATTATTCAGATACAATCTTTAAAAAGCTTTTGTATATCCATAAAATTTAATATAATTTGAAGAGAAGGAAAATATGTACATATATCTTTACTTAGTACTGGGCTTGAATTAAATCTGGCACGCGATTAAAATGTACATGTACATATGTATGTACATGTGTACTTTTGTATGTATGTACACATGTATACATGCACATAAATATATTAGTCTTCGGGCTTAATTCCTTGCTATATGTACATATTTTTCGGAAATGGCGAAGATGTAGGCATTTTGTATTACTCTGATTCGAACCCATTTCCGTTTGTTCTGGATTTGTTTGGAAGGTGCCTCTAATGACGTGCTGCTTAGGGTGTGCACCCTCTGCGCGAACACTCTCCTCACTCCTGCCTCGAGCATCTCACATGCTGGGGTACAGCTAGAAGCTAATTGGGGCAGCGTGGCGCCATCACCAACGCTATCGCCGCCGTCATGGGCACTGCGTCAGCTTCACTTCGCCTCTCTTGTCCCTTTCCCTTGACCGACCTTTAGCTACTTTACTATTTCATGCCGTCTCTCTCTGTGTCTTCTTTAGCCACCATTTGCCGAGCTACATACATACATACATACATACATATGTATGTACATGCCGTGCGTTATTTTTATGGCATCAAAAAGTGTAAATTCATTTTTTTCTTTTGCTGCTGCATTCACTCGACAAACACAGACATACATACATATGTATGTATGAGGTATTTTTATGCATCTGTTGTGGACCACACATTTCATGCCGAAACACCTAATCTTTCCCCTAGTGGCATTTACATTTTCCTTGTGGGGCCGCCAACCGGTATCCTCTTAGACTAATTATACCCGGTACTCAAAATATTTCAAAATTCATTTCAAAATTTCGCCACGCCCCTTCCACCCACACAAAGTACGAAAATCTGTGGCATGCATAATTTTGATAGCACAAGAAAACGCAGAATCATAGAGAATGACCATTTCTATCAGAGTGTTGAATCTGGATCAGATCGGATTATTAATATAGCCACAATGAAGAAAACCATTTCGAAAGTCATCGTTCCCTCTCGCTCTCTCTCCCACGCAACCCCGTCTGTTTCGCCTATTCGTCTAAATGAGCGCCTAGATCTCAGAGACTATAAGAGCTAGAGCAACCAAACTTTCTATCCAAGCTGTCACTTCAAATTTTGACACGCCCCCTTCCGCCCCCACAAAGAACGAAAATATGTGGAATCCACAATTTTTAATATAAGAGAAAATCAAAAACGCATAATCATGGAAAATAGCCGTATCTACCAGATTGCCAACTCTGGAACAGGTCGAACTACTATTATATTCAGAAGGAACAAATTAAATTTCAGTCGCTACGCAACGCCTGCCAAGCGCTTTCTCATTCCCTCTCTCTCTCGCACACACTTACACGTCTCGTATGAGTAGTTCTACATGTTCATGTAGAAATGTAGAAGCTGATGTAAAAGTTATATGTAAACAAAAATGGAAACAGATAACTTTCAATATATAAAAATCTAGCATAGGGTTCAACCTAATTTTTTTAAGTTTTCCATTTGGGCCAAAATTTAATTCGTCCCTTTTCCGAACATATGTATAATAAATTACATAAATCATAAGATCACATATATTCTATATGAGTACCTCTTGTTTTTATATTTTCCATTGGTCCAACCCAGTCGGAGGATACATAAATATGTACATACATATGTATTTATGTGCATATGTATATAAATAATCCGTTACTAATTTTTGTATATCTTTATGAATGGGCATCTGGTATGTGCTTAGCATTACGGATTAAAATCAATGAACTTGAACTTTCAAAGTAAAGTACTAATCAAAAACTATTTTAAATAGCTTAAAATTTTATAAAACTGGGATTTTAATACCCGGTATTTGAAAAGTATAGGGAAAGAAAATATATGTAAATAGTAAAGTAAGTAACGTCCATACATTTCAATGTTCATATGCAGCGAACAGACAAAAGCTCGCACGAAGTCGAGAGAGCGTACAGGTCTAAAAATAGAATGAGCTTGCATGCGTGAGAACGCACAGAATTCTGTGCTTAATCTACAAGTACGGATGTGTGCGTACTTTTGCTGAGCAGCCAATTTCCGAGCCGAAATTTCTTGATATTTACTTCTTATATTTAATTCTCATTTGTTTATTATTATTTCATGCTAACGCGACAATCATTTTATACTTATAAATTATGGCGCTAGTCACAACAAGTGTAATAGTAGGTACTAAATGAAATTTAAATTACTAAGCTTTTAAATTTGGGGAAGCTGATTCCAAATTTGAATAGCATATACAAACAGTTTCGTTGTGCATGTGAATTTGTATTTAAAGCTTATAATATTTCGATTTCTTCTTAACGTGCTAAATATAAAGTCGTTCGTATATGTATGTAGGCAAGATGGCTCATTGTTGTATACAACTTTCTGAAGTAATTTTAAGACCCCAAGATTTATCCAAGATTTAAGTGGCATATCTACGATTTTTATTATTACGTCAGAAATACAGTCAGTTCGTTGTCTATAATAAATATATCTCGCAACATTATTAAAAGCAATTTGCAGCTAGCGTTGGCTGACGGAGTTATATTAACTAAATGATTCTATACCATAAAAAAGAACTAGTGTACATTTTCGCAATTATTTTTCTGATTTTCGCTGGTAGAAAGTTTTTAGTTAGATATAAATTTCTAAGTATTCCATAAGTTTTCAAGACGGATTTGTTTACGTGGTCGTTGTTGCATGGAAACGTTTGATTAAAGATAATCCCTAAGATGTTTACCCGCTCTAAATATTCTATGTAGTGCACTAGTGTCGAACTTTCTTTTATCTATGACTATGCATTTTGACTTATTTGGGCTTAATCCAAGCCCACTGATTTAAGCCCACTGGCTTACACTTTTAAATTCGCTGTTACAGACACGAATAAAGTCATTAATTCTACTAATAGGACGACTAACAAACATTTGAACATCATCAGCATACATACGAACTTCACAACATGACAATATACTCGGTAGATCAGATCGTATCATTGATATAGCCACAATGAAGAAAACCATTTCGAAAGGCATCGTTCCCCTCTATCCCACACGCCACCCCGCACCCCAGCATTGCTCGTTCGTCTTTTTTGACGCCTAGTTCTCAGAGACTATGAGAGCTAGAGCAACCAAACTTTCCATCCAAGCTCTTGTGATACCACTTCAATACAAGCGTATTTCAAAATTTTACCACACCTCCTTCCGCCTCCACAAAGGACAAAAATCTGTGGAATCCACAATTTTTAAGATACGAGAAAACGAAAAACGCAGAATCATGGAAAACTACCGTATCTACCAGATTGTCGAATCTGGATCATGTCGGATCATTATTACAGCCAGAAGGCACAAATTAAATCGGTCTCTCTCTCTCGCATATGTGTACTTCGACGTCTCGTATGAGTAGTTATATAAAAAAGTAGTTATGTAAAAAGCATATGGGCATTTCTGTGATGTCGCACGGGACGTTCGTACGCATTTCAAGATGTAAAAATGTCAAAAAAAAAACCGATTTTCAAAATTGTTTTACCGTTATGATTCGCCACTTGACTAGCTCTATAGCTGGTGCTAAGCGCGATTTTGGGCTACTGTTCGTTTTCGAGATATTTGCAAAAAAACATGGTATTCGCACGGGACAAATATAGAAGTAGTTTTCGCGGCGACCAATTCAAACTCACATTTCAGCGAAAGTTGAGGCGATATATTTATGAGAATTTCTGATTAATGTTCAGCATTGATGACTCTTTAAAATGGTTGTAATTTTAAGCATGTATGGGTTGCGGTTTTTTTTAAATTCAATTTAAGCCTTTTTCGCACGGGACATGTCGCACGGGACAAAAATTTCTTGGCTTTATAAATGTTACAAAAATTCCGTTAACCGATATTGAGAACATTTTCTGGGATTTTTTTTTAGATAGTTCAATATGTAAGGGAGACTTTGCGGAAAAACTTTTATCAAGAATCATCTTTCTTATAGGCGAAAAAAATAATGGAAAACATGACAAAAAAAATACCAAAAAAATACCAAAAAAGTGAACTTTTGCTAATTTTAATAGGTTTTCAGATCAAAGTTAATAAAATTATATGTCATTTAATTAAATTGGCGGATTTTCAATATCTTTTAAAAATAAAATCCCGAGAAAACTATATTCAAATGCGTTTTTATTGAATTTTTATTTTTTGGCCTCGGTGGACCTCGTCAGAGAAATGCCCATATGTAAACAAAAATTGAAGCAGATAACATCTCATATCTCCCATAGGGTTTGACCAAAGACAATATAAACACTAAGAATTGTCAGGCCATACACAATTTTCAGCTTGTTTTTTTCAGTGGCAAAATCTCTGTACGTGAGGTTGATCTTTAACTGTATGTGTGCACATATTGTCGGTCTGGTTGTTTTAATTGGTTGTTTACGACGACGCTGTCGAAGAAAACACCCATTACTTTAGAATTGATTGCAGATTATGATTTTATGATGACGCTTGCCCAAAACACAACAAATTGTATATTTTTTATATCCTTTATATGCTAATTTTGTTAAATGTACTATAAACGACTATAATGAACGAATGTAAATAAGTACAAATGCCATTTTTAATCAGATATACAAATTATTCAAATTTAAATCGTATTAATTGTCTATTGGGTATTAGTGCGTCGCGTCAATAAGCAACACTTAGCAAATAAATTTGTGGCTCAAGAAATCTCAGGAAAGTATTTTACTGACAATTTCGGCAGCTCAGCACACGTACACACACTATACACTATAGCTAGTTGCTAATTTTTTTCAAAAAAAATACCAAAAGTCTGTGTTTGTAACGATAAAATGGCATTTGGGATGGTACCAAACGGCATACGAAAGTTTGACTTTCAGAACTGCCAAGTTCAATACAACCAGTTATAAGAAACTTAAGTTATGTGAAAAATAGAAGCACTACCTCTGGAAAAAAAATACCAGATATAAAAAAATTCTTTAAAAATCGAGGGTGAACGTTGTGAACAGCGGCAAAAGCCGCGGCTCTTCTTTATACCCGGTACTCAGTCAGTATATATATAAGCTTACGATTTATGTAATTGATTATATGTTCGCAAGAAGAACGAAATAAATTTTGGCCAAAAAAGACAATTTCAAAAAATTAAGTCGAAACCTATGGAAGATTTTTATACATTTGATGTTATCTGTTTCCATTTTTATTTACATATACGAGACGTGGAAGTGTGTGCGAGAGAGAGAGAGAGGGAATGAGTAAGCGCTTGGCAGGCGTAGCGACTGAAATTTAATTTTTTCCTTCTAGCCATAATAACACTACTCGACAAAATTCAACTTTTTTTCCGCTTTCGCCCAAAATGACTTTTTCTGATAGATTCGGATGTTTAAAAATTTGTAAAGAATGTTTTTTTTTTCCGAGTTTAGTTCTTTTTTTAAGAATTTTTTAAAAATTTGGTATTTTTTGTCATATGTAGGTTATTTTTCACATAACTTAAGTTTCCTACAACTGGTTGTATTGAACTTTTTTAATTAAAAAAGCTGACAAATGCAGCCATAAGTCCCACCCAGACACTTTGTAGCTGCAACTTAACGTCTGGAAGATATGAGGCTTTCAAATTCAAATTTCATAATTTTTTTCGGTATTTTTACCCGAAATTTTGACTATGAAAACTCAGGAAAACTCGAAAAAAATATGAAAGTTTGGTCAAACGGTTGTAAACGATAAACGATACCTTAAACGACACCTAATTAATGTATCTATCTAAAAGCAAAATTGTAGGCATTTAAATAATTTTTTTCGAGTTTTCCTGAGTTTTCAAAGTCAAAATTTCGGGGAAAAATACCGAAAAAAATTATGAAATTTGAATTTGAAAGCTTAATATCTTTCAGACGTTAAGTTGCAGCTACAAAGTGTCTGGGTCGGATATATAGCTGCATTTGTCAGCTTCGTAAAATTGCAAAATTCAATACAACCAGTTGTAGGAAACTTAAGTTATGTGAAAAATGGAAGCACTACCTATGACAAAAAATACCAAGTTTTGAAAAAATTCTTTAAAAAAAAACTAAACCTGGAAATAAAAACATTCTTTACAAATTTTTAAACATCCGACTCTATCAGAAAAAGTCATTTTGGGCGACAGCGGAAAAGTCGTGTCGACTAGTGTAATTATAGCTGCATTTGTCAGCTTTTTAAAACTGCAAAGTTCAATACAACCAGTTGTAGGAAACTTAAGTTATGGGAAAAATAGAAGCACTACCTCTGAAAAAAAACAAACAAATTTTTAAAAAATTCTTTAAAAAAAAACTAAACCTGAAAAAAAGATTCTTTAAACATCCAAATCTATCAGAAAAAGTCATTTTGGGCGACAGCGGAAATGTCTTGTTGACTAGTGTAATCTTTATGGAGTAGAGGCAACAACAAAAATTATCAAAATAAGCTTTCTATATTCCCTCTCTTTCGTACACTTTTTCGTTTATCAATGAACGATACCTTAAACGACGCTAATACGCTTATACGATTTAAATATAAAAAAAATAAATAAAAATAATCTAATTTATTTTCTTAGTTAGTTTAAGTGAAAATATATCTAATAACAACCGAATAAATATACCAACTTTGTATTTGAAAGCTTTAATTTCCCAGACGGTAAGCTTGAGTTAGACATTTTTCACAGCCGGCTGTAAAGTTTTAAGCCTAGGTGTAAAATACTCTAGTTAACTATATGCAAGACTACGAAAAAAAAATTTTAAAACATACTAATAAAAAAAAAAGGGAACGATGTGAGCCGCGGCCTTTGCCGCGGTACTACTTCTTTATACCCAGTGCTCAGTCAGTATTTAAGTGAACTTACGATTTATTCAATTTATTATATGTTCGCGAAAAGGGACGAATTACATTTTAGCCGAAAAATAAAATTAAAAACGAGGGGGAACGTTGTGAGCCGCGGCAAAGGCCGCGGCTCTACTTTATTCCCGGTACTCAGTCAGTATATACATATACATATATGTATGAGCTTACGATTTATGCAATTTATTATATGTTCGCAAAAAGGGACGAATTAAATTTTGGGCAAAAAAGAATACTTCAATAAATGAAGTCAAACCATTTTTGGAATTTTTATACATGTTTCCATTTCTACATGTACATATATGTATAACTACATATTCGAGACGTACAAGTGTGTGCGAGAGAGAGAGGGAATGAGTAAGCGCTTGGCAGGCGTTGCGTAGCGACTGAAATTTAATTTGTTTCTACTGGCCATAATAATAATCCGATCTGATCCAGATTCGGCAGTCTGGTAGACACGGTCATTTCCCATGATTCTGCGTTTTTCGTTTTCTCGTACGTCTGTCCGTCTTCATTAGCGCCTATATCTCAGAGACTATTAAAGCTAGAGCAACCAAAACCAATACAACCAGTTGTAGGAAAATTAAGTTATGTGAAAAATGGAAGCACTACCTATGCCAAAAAATACCAATTTTGAAAAAATTCTTTAAAAAAAAACTAAACCTGGAAAAAAAAACATTCTTTACAAATTTTTAAACAACTCTATCAGAAAAAGTCATTTTGGGCGACAGCGGAAAAGTCGTGTCGACTAGTGTAATGATCCGACATGATCCAGATTCGACAATATGGTAGATACGGTAGTTTTCCATGATTCTGCTCTTTTGGTTTTCTCGTATCTTTAAAATTTTGCATGGCACAGACTTTCGTCCTTTATGGGGGCGGAATGGGGCGGGGCGAATTTTTAAAACATCCTTGTAGTAGTGTGATAACACAGGAGACTGGATAAAAAAATTTGATTACTCTAGCTATTATAGTCTGTGAGATCTAGGCGCTCATGAAGACGGTCAGACCAACGGACGGACAAACAGACATGGCTATATCGACTCGGCTATGGATGCTGAGCAGGAATATATATACTTTATGGGGTCGGGAACGCTTCCTGCGAAGAGGTTAGATATCAGCTGGAACTTTCTTGATGTTACGATGCATGTAGTTCAGCACATCAACCTGGCTTGCAGACTTTCCATATGTTGGTATCGTTCTGTCATATCACACAGTGAGGAAGTCCATCCTCGAGATCACCTGACTCGCACCCGAATATCGAACGATGGGGTTCCAAAAAATGCCCAATTGGCGTATGAGCACGATACCGGAGGAGTCGGGCTTGGGGAATGGTCCACTAAGTCCATTGCGGTAACCCCATCGCAACCCCGCAATAAATATATGTAAGTGCAATACGGAATCAAGCCAATGGGAGGGCGTTGCCCAAACAGATGTTTCTTCGAAAAGCTCTAAGAAAGCTTCTACGATCGTAACCCAGTATTTTGCTTTCGACCTATTTTCCAACGACTATTATTAATAAACCGTTGAATTTTAAAACAAGACAAAATGAGGAATTCTGGGCTTGTAGCTATAGAAAATGTATTCTCCAATATCAAAATAACAATTTAAGTGCACATTTTCAAAAAGGCAAGACAAGGCTTAATTATTGTACAACGATCGCTTGAAAGATTCAATCTTCTAGTTGTGTCCCCTGCGACCCCAAGAAGAATTTTTTCGCTTTCATTGCGGTTTCATTTTAAATAAAAAAACTTTTGAAATGTTTGATAAATATTTAATCAGTGTGAGCTCCCAGCTTTGTAAGCCTCGATCGCAGAGAGTGTGAGAGTAGAATATAGGGCATCTTCTACTCGTTTGCATAGCTGAATTGGGCATGCAGATAAAGCGTGACTTTCAACGCCTAAGTAGGAGTGTGCGACGATGGGCATAAATATGCATGTCGGCGCGCAACTTTTGCGTTTTTGCAAAGTTGCCTCAAATATACCAGCACCATTGGCAGAGAGGCAGCGAGCGGAAGGACCGTTTGGCTGGTCCGATGTCTTAAGTATGCACAAAAGCTACTTTCTATGTGTATTTGTGTGTGTCTGATGGCCTGTGTGTGTTTGTGTGTGCATGTAGTAAGTAACCTACTTAAAGTTCTTTTTACTGCCAACAGCAGCAGCAGCAGCCTTGCCAGCCGCGATTTGTATTCAGAAAATTTTCATCGTCCAAGCCCTGCATGAGACCACGAGTTAGAGTGGGTCTGTCCTGAAACTTGAACTAAGATTGAGACTAGTTTTTCAATTTTGCACAAAAATTAAACAACACAATTTTGCCACAGAATTCGCGTGCTAAGCGAGACTCTCATTTGGTAAAAGCCCATATACATGTGTACATGCATATCTACATACATCTGTAGTAGATGGTAATATATACATATATGCGATTATGTACAGCAATACATAAATGTATGTACATATATGTACCTAACTACAAAATTTGCATGTCAACCAAGCCAAAAAGGAAATTGAACAATGAAAAACTATGAAAAACTACGAGTCAAAAAAATAATGATCATAAGCAATTGTAGGAAGGAGTCAATCCCATAAAAATTGGCAAAATTTGAAAACAAACTTGATTCAGTTGATATCACAGGTGCCTGAACAAAAAATTTAGTTGCTTGTTAGAAAAAATTGTTAGAACTAAGAGGACACACAAAACGGACGGATATGGCTATATCGACTTGGCTGTTGATGCAGTATCGGGTAAAAATATACTAATAAGGGATTATTTTTTGGTTTTTTTTTCTAGATAGATGAGTACGTAGACAGACTAAGCAGGCGTAAAAAAGGCCGACAGTGAACCAAGCTAAACGTACATACATTTGAACACGTATATGTACATACATATGCATGTACAAACGAACATTCGCTTGGCATAATAAATCCCCAAAAAAAGCCAGATACTATTTTACCTATATTCACACATTGCGCAAGTATGCTTGTGTACGTATGGGGTAGACAGTCCTGTATTATTGAGTGCAGAAACTCGACTTTAATTGGATACCGAGTGCCAGCAATTAGAAAGCTAATCCTTTGAGCCACATGCTAGTGCTGCGATTAGTTAGTAGTGTGCAATGACTTTTAGCCAGATGAAGCAAATATCATTAAAGTTGACCAGGCATAAGTAATAGTTGTCAACTCTGCATCTATACCAAATCAAATTAGAAGCGGAGGCAACCTGGTCACGATCTGGCAATACCCATCTACGAGTAGATAAATGAGTTAAGAATGCAGCTTACATACGAATACCAATAACACTACTCAACAAAATTAAACTTTTTTTTCCGCTGTCGCCCAAAATGACTTTTTCTGATAGATTTGGAGATTTACATTTTTTTAAAGAAATATGGTTTTTTTTTTCAGGTTTAGTTTTTTTTTTAAGAATTTTTTAAAAATTTGGTATTTTTTGTCATAGGTAGTGCTTCTATTTTTCACATAACTTAAGTTTCCTACAATTGGTTGTATTGAACTTTGCAGTTTTAAAAAGCTGACAAAAGCAGCTATGAATCCGACCCAGACTTTTTGTAGCTGCAAATTTCATAATTTTTTTCGGTATTTTTTTCCGCAATTTTGACTTTGAAAACTCAGGAAAAGTTGAAAAAAAAATATTAAAATGCCTACATTTTTGGTTTTAGATAGACACATTAATTAGGCGTCGTTTAAGGTATCGTTTTTAAATATCGATGGATAAACGGCCAAGCTGCAGCCGTTTGACCAAAACTTCATATGCCGTTTGGCACTATCCCGAATGCCATTTTACCGTTAAAAACTGTTACAAACACAGATTGTAGGTATTTTTGTAGGAAAAAAAAACGGTTATACGTCGGCTAACGGAATTTATCGGCGAAATACGTCATATGAAAGTTTGGTCAAACGGTTGTAACTTAGCCGTTTATCCATCGATTTTTAAAACCAAATTTTTAAAAAATTCTTTAAAAAAAAACTAAGCCTGAAAAAAAAAAGCTTTCTTTAAACATTTTTAAACATCCAAATCTATCAGAAAAAGTCATTTTGGGCGACAGCGGAAAAGTCGTGTCGACTAGTGTAGTCTCTGAGATCTAGGCGCTCATGAAGACGGACAGACAGACATATGTAGCTATATCGACTAGTCTATTGATGCTAATCAAGAGGCCATTTGCCTTCAGTGTTTGGAAATTAATTCATTATCGATTTTCGTTCCGTTTCATTCGGTCCGGAGATTTTTTGCACGTTGGGTAGCTAGCGCTGGCTTAAATGCTGCGATTAAAAACAGTCCAAAAGAACACTGGGAGGGCCACAAAGGCCACGAAAATTATGGTGAAGGTGTGATGGATTGGAGTAGCATATTGAATGGATCATTTACAAAGTCAACACAATTAAAACACACTAACCGAACCTGCCGTTCGCGACCGCTGCTGAAACTCGAAGCACGAAACTGTGGAAGAAGCCAATGCGAATACAAAACCCTTTACAACTTCATGACACAGCCAGATGTGGGCGTGGGTCCCGGCCAATTATGTATATGAACCACACCCCCAGAGAGATTGCAGGACAAGACACAGGTCCAGTGCCATTGCCGTTGCGAATGCGAATATGAAATGTTAAATATTAATGGGGAAAAGCGGTTGGAAGCAAAACAAGTGCGCCAACATCGATTGATGTCCTTGTTTGTGGGCATTACCATATTCTCAAGGAGTGGGAGCACATTGCGCTCAATACGGGCAAGTTTCAGTAGGGTTGGACAACGGCAACATACAGCTCGACGGCAGCTCGATTTGTTCCACCCAGTGGACTGCTTCCTATATCATTAGGCCAGCTCCTAACCTTTTATTTAGTTTGATGTGGGCAAAGTTCAAAGGTGAATTGTATGCGTAAATGCGTGTATACGTACTACAAATTCCGGTCGACCCGTGTGCTGGAACCGGCAGGGATTAACATTTACATTTATGTAAATGGATTTTGGGTATTTTAGAATCTCTGTCGCGGTAACGAGAAGTTGGTGGCGCAGTAGAGGGGTTGCCCCAATGCAGTGGGTCCTCGGGAACAATTTTCTTAAATGTGTTTTTGCGGATTGCTTTGTACTTCGGTCTTCTGCACGACGCATAGTGGGACCATCGGCCATTTCAGCTTGCTGAAACTTGATTTTATATGGGATTTAATAAATGGGACAGTCCTTTTTCGACTGTTTTTCGGGCGAAGCAGCGTCGGTTAAATTGTTAATTTAGAGCAGCGGCTATACTTTATACCCGGTACTTAGTCAGTATATACATATGTACGTATGTGAGCTTACGATTCGAAAGCTCTGGAAAATACTCTATTGCGTATATTTATTTTATCCAAAGCGCTCATAAATATCTTTGACTTTTGCCATTTCTTGTCGGCTTAGGCCCCACTGTGCGACGCTTCAATAACGCATGTGACCAGGCAAATCTACATTCCTCTACTATGATGGGTGAATAATGTGTGACTGATATTTTGAACTTTATAATAACACTAGTCAACACCAAACCGACTTTCTCTAATCGATTTGCTGTTTAAAAATGTTAATTGTCTTTTTTTATGGTTCATTTTTATATCCGGTACTCGAAGAGTATAAGGGTATATTAGATTTATGGTGATAGTGGATGTGCGTAACACCCAGAAGAAAGCGTTTCCGACCACATAAAGTATATATATTCTTGATCAGCATCAATAGCCGAGTCGATATAGCCATGTCTGTCTGTCCGTCCGTCTGAACGTCCGTCTGACCGTCTTCATTAGCGCCTATATCTATGAGACTATTAAAGCTAGAACAACCAAAATTTGTATCCCGACTCCTTTGATATCACACTGTTACAAGTGTGTTTTAAAATTTCGCCCCGCCCCTTTCCGCCCGCACAAAAAACGAAAGTCTGTGGCATACACAATTTTAAAGATACGAGAAAACTAAAAACGCAAAATCATAGATGATGACCATATCTATCAGGGTGTTGAATCTAGATCAGATCGCATCATTAATATAGCTACAATGAAGAAAACCATTTCGAAAGACATCGTTCCCTCTCGCTCTCTCTCACACACGACCGTGTCTGTTTTGCCTATTCGTCCGAATGAGCGCCTAGTTCTCAGAGACTATAAGAGCTAGAGCAACCAAACTTTTTATCCAAACTCCTGTGATATCAATTCAGCACAAGTTTATTTCAAAATTTTGCCACGCCCCTTTCCGCCCCCACAAAAGACGAAAATCTGTGGAATCCACAATTTTTAAGAAAAATGAAAACCAAAAACGCAGAATCATAGAAAATTACCATATATACCAGACTGCCGAATCTGGATCAGGTCGGATCAATATTATGGCCAGAAGAAACAAATTAAATTTCAGTGGCTACGAAACGCATGCCAAGCGCATACTCATTCCCTCTGTCTCTATCGCAAACACTTGTACGTCTCGAATATGTAGCTATACATGTACATGTACAAATGTAGAAGCAGATGTAAAAATCATATGCAAACAAAAATGGAAACATGTATTTGGTTGCTCTAGCTCTTATAGTCTCTGAGAACTAGGCGTCAAAAAAGACGAATGGGCAAAGCAGACGGGGTCGAGTGTGAGAGAGAGCGAGAGGGAACGATGACTTTCGACATTGTTTTCTTCATTGTAGCTATATTAATGATGCGATCTGATCTAGATTCAATACCCTGATAGATATGGTCATCATCTATGAGTCTGCGTTTTTAGTTTTATCGTATCTTCAAAATTGTGTATGCCACAGACTTTCGTTTTTTGTGCGGGCGGAAAGGGGCGGGGCGAAATTTTAAAACACACTTGTAACAGTGTGATATCAAAGGAGTCGGGATACAAATTTTGGTTGCTCTAGCTTTAATTGTCTCTGAGATATAGGCGCTAATGAAGACGGACGGACAGACGGACGGACAGACAGACATATATCGACTCGGCTATTGATGCTGATTAAGAATATATATACTTTATTGGGTCGGAAATGCTTGCTTCTGGGCGTTACACAAATCTAATATACCCCTGTACTTTTCGAGTACCGGGTATAAAAATTAATAATAGCACTGTGCAACAGTGGTTTTATACTTAGCATGAGACAAATTTTATATTGTGGGCCTGGATGATTAGATCACTTCGTCATACTTAAAATTTGCTTTGAATCTTTTTTAAAAATTCAAAAACCACGATGACTTTTCGCACTTTTATAGTAATTTTCAATCGACATCAGCAGCGCGTATAAAATTGTACGACATTTCACAGGATTTTTAATTTGTATCGATAAAAGGGATATACCTGAAAATATAGCGACCCAAAGTTTAACCAGTTTCTACCATGTTTATTTTTTTTTAAGCTTTGACATTTTTAAAAATGATTGATGATGCAGTATTATAGTGGCATCAATTTCGAAAAAAATAAGCTACTAACCAATAAAATTTTCCAAATAGTGACTGCGATACGATTTTTTAATCAACCCGATTTTTAATCAACCCCATTTTACGATGGTACGATAACGCTTTTTTTGGAATTAAACATGTAGCAAAATTGGAATAAAATAGTATCAAATAAAAACACATTTTTTAGTGGATTAAAAAAAAACATTTCACCGTTCTCATTCTTTGGATTTGGCTTTGGGTAGGGTACCTTTGTTTGATGACTTGATTTGACTTGTATGAAGATTGGAGTCAATATTACCACCATGGCTGAGGCATGCGGCACATGCAAATCTACAAATGATAGCAAAGTTGAGCTGGGTATGTATGACTGTTCGTGCCACTTCTGCCGATTCTGCCCATGCGGATGCTACTCTTGCATATGCAACGACAGAAGAAATTAAAGGGCACTTGCCCACCCCAGACTCCAATAACGGCTGGTACAAGATGACTTCCTCTGGCATTCGCTTTGCTTTCGCAATTTAAGTAATGTGACATTTTGGCTCATGGCATGTGACAGTTCTAAAAACAGGAAAAATACGTATATCACCACCAACAACCGGAACAGGAACAGTAGAAGAAACAATAACAATGTCACCTCAACATACAAGTTTCAAGCAGACGCAGCTGGTATGTGAGAAATCCTTTCGGTGGGCGCGGAAATTGATGACATGGCTGATCCATGGATAAATAAGCCTGTGAAAGAACATGCCATGGACCTTTTACTTCGCTTCACTCCACAGTTACCCAAGTGCGAGGCTGCGCTGTACTCTGCAGTACAAGCAACAATTGTTTTAAGTGCTGGCAAATTTAGGTCTGACTCCCTACCACACTCTCTGCGTTTCGCTGCTTCCGCTCACACTGGGTCTCAAGGAGGGATGGGCGGTGAGGGTGAAGTTCAAACAATTTATATTAATCACACGCAATGTGGTGCCAAATTGTACAAAGCATAGTCGGCCAGCAACCATCACTTTGAAGGAGCGTCACTTCTACGTTGTCGTCCCACTTTCCTGCTATCCCGCATTATCTCGCTTAGTGCAGCTCGTTGACATTTCGAGCAGTTTTTTCCTAGGGTCGGCTCTTAACGTGTGCAGGAATGACGAAGGACACTGGGCAGAGATTCTGGAGCGATTAAAGCTAAAGGCTAAAAGTAAACGAAAGGGGGTTTAAATGGCACCCAGGGCTGCTTGTGATCGCCAAATTCTTGCTTAAAAATCGGTTCATTCTGAACGCTCAATAGATACTGGCTGAATGGGCTGTCTGTTAAGAATAGGCATGGCTAATTGGCCAATTATAGGCAAGTTCATGCCCTGCCAGGTTTCCCCAACCACTTATGGTTTTGATGGCCTCTTTCATTTTGCTCTTCGTCTCTGCGAGGATTTTCCTGACGAACGTTACTGCGACATCATAAGCGAATACCACGATTTCAACTCCTTCTTGGAAGGCAAGTCGCAGGATTCCATCATCGTATTTCACAGTAAATGTCCCAGTACGAATCCCCCTGCTACTTTCTAAGCTATTTTGTACCACCTGGTAACCGGGTCACTGGCGATACTCGGGGCCCCGTATCAGCAGTACTATCTACCTGTGTATCCTGCGCTGGGAATGGTTGCTGGGAATGGGAGCTGCGAATAGGAGCTGCGCCGGTGTTCTTTCATGACCACTTTAAAAGCCTTTGCCCCAGAGATATTTTCTGTTTCTTCGCAGACCTCTTTTGACCCGATGGCTTGTACGTACCCGTTTGATAGTTGTTGCGCTTGCAAAAGTTTAAGATTTCGTACGTCTTATGCTAAGACATCGAAACTTCAATTCATTGCAATGCTGGAATACGACAGACAATGAGCCGATATTAATACAGCGAAGATCTTTTCAGGTGCTTGCGGAATCATGTTCGAAAGCAGCGCGATTCAAGTACACATCTGTGACTAGTGTTCTTCCAGTAACATTTTGTCGAATTTCAGGTGGTTATTGTGCAGCACGTCTCCTTTTGTTAACTTCTGCACGTTTCTCTTGCATTAGCTTATCACGGACATTCTGAGTACTTATTGTTTCATATTGATATTCATTCTCTATGATTCTGACCCGGTACTCGATGAGTATAGGGCAGGGGTCGGCACGCAGACACTCACATGTTTTTAGTGCGATTGTGTGCGCAGACAAGAGACACGAAGCAACACGATTCATTTTCTCTGCCGCGGCGCTGCCGAGCAGAATAATAAAGCTTTTTGAGCATAGGGCCGAAGCCATATGAATAATTTTCTCTGATGCTGAGACAGAAGAAAAAAGAAGCCGCGTGTGCTTAGGGCCGACGCTACACGAAGTTTTTACACTATGTCTGTGCCGACTGCGCTGCTCTGTCGCCTTTTCCTATGCACAGTGCATAGGACGCTGCCGGCCTCTGGTATAGGGGCATATTAGATTTGTGGTGATAGTGGATGTCTGTAACGCACCCCATAAAGTAAATATATTCTTGATCAGTATCAATTGCTGAGTCGACATATCCATGTGTGTCTGTCCGTCCGTCTGTCCGTCTTCATGAGCGCCTAGATCTCAGAGAATATAAAAGCTAGAGCAACCAAGTTTTGTATCCAGTCTCCTGTGTTATTACACTACCACAAGTGTATTTCAAAATTTTTCCCCACCCCCTTCAGTCTACACAAAAAACGAAAATCTGTTGCAAACACAATTTTGAAGATACAAGAAAACTGAAAACCAAGAATCATAGGGGGTGACTATTTCTATCAGAGTGTTGAATCTGGATCAGATCGGATCATTAATAGTCACAATAAAGAAAACCATTTCGAAAGGCATCGTTCCTTCTCGCTCTCTCTCACACGCGACCCTGTGTGCTTTGCCTAATCGTGCAGATGAGCGCCTAGGTCTCAAAAACTATAAGAGCTAGAGCAACGAAACTTCCTATCCAAGCTCGTGTGATATCACTTCAATACCATTGCATTTCAAAATTTTGTCACGCCCTTCTCCGCCCCCACAAAAGACAAAAATCTGTGGAATCCACAATTTTAAAGATAAAATAAAACCAAAAACGCAGAATCATGGGAAATGACCGTATCTACCAGATTGTCGAATCTCGATCAGTTCGGATCATTATTATAGGCAAATGGAACCAATGAAATTGCAGCCGCTACGCAATGCCTGCCAAGCGCTTCTCATTCCCTCTCTCTCGCGCACACACTTCCACGTCTCGGATATGTAGGGCTCGACCTAATTTTTTTGAAATTTTATTTTTTCGTCCAAAATTAATTCGTCCCTTTTGCGAACATATAATAAATTACATAATTCGTAAGCTCATATACATATATACTGACTGAGTACCGGGTATAAAGTAGAGCCTCGGCACTTTCTGTGGCTCACAACGTTTCCGCTTGTTTGAAATATACTTGTTACATTGGATATCACAAAGACTTGTACAAAAATTGCTTTGCTCTTTCTTTTTATACCCGGTACTCGAAGAGTATAGGGGTATATTAGATTTGTGGGGATAACGGTTGTGTGTAACGCCCAGAAGGAAGCGTTTCCGACCCCATAAAGTATATATATTCTTGATCAGCATCAATAGCCGAGTCGATATAGCCATGTCTGTCTGTCCGTCCGTCTGTCCGTCCGTCCGTCCGTCCGTCTTCATTTCCGCCTATATCTCAGAGACCATTTAAGCTAGAGCAACCAAGTTTTGTATCCAGTCTCCTGTGTGATTACACTACTCCAAATGTGTTGCACAATTTCGCCCCGCCCCTTTCCGCCCGCACAAAGGACGAAAGTCTGTGGCGTACACAATGATGAAGATAAAAGAAAACTAAAAAAACGCAGAATCATAGAAAATGACCATTTCTATCAGAGTGTTGAATCTGGATCAGATCGGATCAGATCACTATTATAGCTACAATGAAGAAAACCATTTCGAAAGTCATCGTTCCCTCTCGCTCTCTCTCACACGCCACCCAGTCTGCTTTGCTTATTCGTTTAAATGAGCGCCTAGATCTCAGAGACTATAAGAGCTAGAGCAACCAAACTTTCTATCCAAATGATATCAATTCAGCACAAGTTTATTTCAAAATTTTGCCACGCCCCCTTCCGCCCCCACAAAAAACGAAAATCTGTGGAATCCACAATTTTTAATATAAAAGTAAACCAAAAACGCGGAATCATGGGAAATTACTGTATCTATCAGATTGCCGAATCTGGATCAGGTGGGAACAAATTAAATTTCAGTGGCTACGCAACGCCTGCCAAGCGCTTACTCATTCCCTCTCTCTCTCGCAAACACTTCCACGTCTGAAATATGTAGTTATACATGTCATGTAGAAATGTAGAAGCAGATGTAAAAATCATAGGTAAACAAAAATGGAAACGTGTATAAAAATTTCAAAAATGGTTTGACTTCATTTTTTATTTTAAATATTATTTTTTTCCCAAAAATTAATTCGTCCCTTTTGAGAACATATAATAAATTTCATAAATCGTAGGCTCATAAATGTAAGTATGTATATACTGACTGAGTACCGGGTATAAGGTAGAGCCGCGGCCTTTGCCGCGGCTCACAACGTTCCCCCTCGTTTTGTCTCTTTATTTTGGCTACATGTGCTCGCCTATTGATGCTGATCAAGAAGTGACTTTATGGGGACAGAAAAGCTTTTATTTTGGCTGTTACATATGTATGTATGTACATTGTACACCCAGCAACAAAAAAATGTACAGTCTAAAATTCTATGCGTTTTTTAATTCTCTGTTATTCGATTCGTCTAATTTTATTTTGTTTTGAGTAATCAAACAATTTTATACAAAAGTATACATCACATTGTTTGATATCATTATCATAAATATATTCGCATTCATTAAAAACAAATATTTTCCCAAGTCACACTTTTTCAGCGGTCAATAACTTTCCCTAACAAAGGAAAAGTTATAAAAACGATTTATTCAACAAGAACTAAATTTGATCCAATAGGTTATTTTGATTCCTGTAAATTAATACCCAAATTCATTATAATTCAGATCTTTTTTTAATTAGTAAATTAAAATTAAAAATTATATTGAGTTATCATCAGAAAAGCAGCAACTTTTTGCAAATAATATTTCGACTCGAACTATTGAACGTCAGCCAAAAGAAGTGGCTTTAATGGCAAGGCCACCTGCCAAAATGCGACTTTAAAATTTAATGAATCGAATGAAAAAATCGATTAAATTTATTGAAGGAAAAATCAAAATTGGGGTGATTCTGAGTGTTTACGCACCATGTTCTCGGATGAGCCCAAGCTTAATCACATTGGACCCGATGACTCTCGCACAGCTTGCCGTAGAAGGGGAGGACGATATTGCGAAAGCTGCTGTATTGTCACCGTAATGTGTTTCCTTATATTATTTTATGGAAATGCAATCTAAATATAAAACTGAATCAATCTCTTTTAATAGTTTAGTGTATGGTCAATGAAAAAAAAGCATAAAAGGATTTTTTTCAATGGAGCTGCGCAGAGATTCGAATTCGTTACTAAGAAAGATGAACTTATCATTCAGAACGATTCTGCACCTTATAACTGGGCGCGCTCTGTAAGTGATTCTTTGAGTTTGTGCTATTTTTAATAACACCTTATATGGAAGTTTTTTACAAAAAATACCACAAATTTGTATCTGTAACCATGATAAATGTATCTATCAAAGAACAAAAAAAGACCTTAAGAAATATTTTTTTTTTAATTCAAAATTTCGGGAAAATATACCGCAAAAAATGATGAAATTTGTATTTGAAAGAATTTCCATGTAGTAAGCTGAAGCTACAATGTGTTGGGTCCACTTTATAGCTGCATCTCTCAACTTTTAATAATTTTTCCGTTCAATACAACCTGACGTGAGTAGAAAAAAATCGCCGAAAAAAAAAATTTTAAGAACATACCATTTTTCACATATTTTTAATACAAAAAGTAAACCATATAGACCCAAATCGGCCCAAAGCCCCAAACACTCGGTTTGGTTCACAGCGAAATAATAGTTCAATTTTGTTGTTCAGTGTTATCAACAGATTTTCTCGAACCATAATACCAAAATAACATAATGTAATAAATCTCACTTTCTTAAAAAAATGTTTAAAAACTTGTATTTGTAGGTATGTACATATATTCTCTGTAGTATGTCAACTCAGCCAGTAATTTCTCAAAAATCACAGCTCAACTAATGTATTTAAAGATATAGTTGTGAATAGCCGTCTGGCTAGGTGGAGGCCAAGTCGGGTCGGGCAGGTGGTTGGGTAAATTAATTTATTGCCAAAAAGGTTTGGTAATGGTGGTTCAGCCAAGAAGGTTCTGGCGTGCTCCCAATACATACAAATATAAAAGATAACACGATATTACTCAATTTTAGCGAGAACGCGTCTGTCTGGTGGCAGGTATATATTTTAAGAGAGCTTTTTGATGTCTAATTTCAATATTTTTTGATATATTCGATATATATGTCCCCGTAGGAACGGTGAACTTGAGCCTGTTTTTGGTTTTTGAGCCAAACAAGTTGAAAATTAGAACATGCCGGGACTAGATTCAAACGAATATACCCAGAAATAACGGTCGTACATACACATACACAGTTCATAAGACCCACATGCGGAAACAGCGTAGGAGGGATACCATTGAGCTGTGCAGCACTTTTTCATATCTTAAGGCAACTACATATGCCGTTTGGCACTATTCCAAATGCCATTTTACCGTTAAAAACTGTTACAAACGCAGATTTTTGGTATTTTTGTAGGAAAAACGAGGGGAAACGTTGTGAGCCGCGGCAAAGGCCGCGGCTCTACCTTATACCCGGTACTCAGTCAGTATATATATACATACATACATATATGAGCTTGCGATTTATGCAATTTATTATAGGTTCGCAAAAGGGAGAAAATAAATTTTGGGCAAAAAATAATATTTCAAAAAATGAAGTCAAATCATTTTTGGAATATTATACATGTTTTCAATTTTGTTTGCATATGCTTTTTACATCTGCTTCTAAATTTCTACATGACATGTATAACTACATATTTGAGACGTACAAGTGTTTGCGAAAGAGAGAGAGGGAATGAGTCAGCGCTTGGCAGGCGTTGCGTAGCCACTGAAATTTAATTTGTTTCTTCTGTCTATAATATTGATCCGACCTGATCCATATTCGGCAATCTGGTAGATATGGTAATTTTCAATGATTCTGCGTTTTTGGTTTTCATTTATCTTAAAAATTGTGGATTCCACAAATTTTCGTTCTTTGTGGGGGCGGAAAGGGGCGTGGCAAAATTTTGAAACAAACTCGTGCTGGTTTGATATCACAGGAGTTTGGATAGAAAGTTTGGTTGCTCTAGCTCTTATAGTCTCTGAGAACTAGGCGTCAAGAAATACGAATGGGCAAAGCAGATGGGGCCGCGTGTGAGAGAGAGCGAGAGGGAATGATGACTTTCGAAATGGTTTTCTTCATTGTAGCTATAATAATGATCCGATCTGATCCAGATTCAACACTCTGATAGAAATAGTCATTTTCTATGATTCTGCGTTTTTAGTTTTAACGTATCTTCAAAATTGTGTATGCCACAGACTTTCGTCCTTTGTGGGGGCGGAAGTGGGCGGGGCGAAATTTTGAAATACACTTTGAGTAGTGTGATAACACAGGAGACTGAATACAAAACTTGGTTACTCTAGCTTTAATAGTCTATGAGATATAGGCGCAAATGAAGACGGACAGACGGACAGACGGACAGACAGACAGACATGGCTATATCGACTCGGCTATTGATGCTGATCAAGAATATATATACTTTATGGGGTCGGAAACGCTTCCTTCTGGACGTTACACACAACCGTTATCCCCACAAATCTAATATACCCCTATACTCTTCGAGTACCGGGTATAAAAACGGTTATTCGTCGGCTAACGGAATTTATCGGCGAAAATCGGCATATGAAAGTTTGGTCAAACGGTTATAACTTAGCCGTTTATTTTTATATTTTTATAAGCGATACCTTAAACGACGCCTAATTAATGTGTCTATCTAAAACCAAAAATCAAGGCAATCAAATATTTTTTTTTCGACTTTTCCTGAGCTTTCAAAGTCAAAATTTCGGGGAAAAATACCGAAAAAAATTATGAAATTTCAATTTGGAAGCTTAATATCTTCCAGACGTTAAGTTGCAGCTACAAAGTGTCTGAGTCGGATTTATAGCTGCATTTGTCAGCTTTTTTTAACTGTTCAATACAACCAGTTCTAGGAAACTTAAGTTATGTGAAAAATAGAAGCACTACCTATGACAAAAAACACAAAATTTTTTAAAAATTCTTTAAAAAAAAACTACTCCATGAAAAAAAAACCATAATTCTTTAAAAAAATTTAAATCTCCAAATCTATCAGAAAAAGTCATTTTTGGACACAGCGGAAAAAAAAGTTGAATTTTGTCGAGTAGTGTTGTATGTGTGTTTCTTGGAGGGATATAATGTGTGGGGAATGTTTTTTAATTATGATAAGTAGTTGGTTGTAGTTGTTTACATAACCTTTTATGTTCCATTGTATTACTTTTATTGTCATATGTAATTTATGTTGTTGGTTGTGGTTATGGGTGTTTTAATAGATTATAGATTTATGTTATTTAATTTTTGTTTAAATTGTTTTGTAAGTGCTGTGCTGGGGTTGTTTTGAATGTTGTCCTTAGCTTTTAGTGGTTTGATTAGTGTGTTGGTTTTTTCTTTGTTATGGCTTCGAAGTATTCGGTCTGATGCAGTTGAGCTGTGTTGACTGGGTTCGCTGTTGGTTTGTGTGTCCATTAAAATGTCGTCTATGTCGTAGGTTATGGGTGTCCTGTATGGTTTTTTTGAGGTCCCGGGAGTATTTTGTTCGGCGTTGGTAGGATGTTTTGGTGTTTTTTCGGTTGTCTTGATTGTGATGGGTGGTTTTTTTGGTTCGATTGTTTCTTTGTTGGTTGCAAGATTGTTCGGTTGTGGGTTGGACAGTGTGTGGGAAAATGTTGATTGGTTAATTGATTGTGCTATGCGGTTGTTATATATTGTGAGTGCTGTTTTATGGTCGACTTTTTCCAAGATTTTAATAGTTGTTAGTTCGTATTGTTTTTTGTAAGCTGGGCATGCACGGTCTGTGGATTTGTGGCTGTTATTGCAGTTGATGCAGTTGGGTTCTACGTCGCATGATTCTTCGGGATATGTGTGTGATTTTGAGCACTTGTTGCATGTGGGTTCTTGCTTGTTTGCAAGCGGGTGTTGGGTGTCCGAAACGAAGACATTTTTTGCAGCGTAGAGGTTGTGGTATGTAAGGTATTACACGTACTACTTCATAGCCGATCATTATTTTATCGGGGAGATTAGGGGTAGCGAACGTCAAGGTTATTTGCCCGGTTATAGTTTCTACATTGTTTACAAACCTTTTCCATTTTCCATTTCCATTTTTTCTACAACTTTTTGGGATTTTAGCTCGTTTAGTATTTCGCTTACTGATATGCTAATGAGTTCTCTTGATTTGATTGGGCCTTTTGAGGAGTTTAATGTCTTATGTTCGCTTGCGGTAACATCCAGATCTCCGATTTTAGTTATTTTTAATAGTTTTGTAGCTTGAAGGGAATTTTTTGTTTGTATTAATAAAGTACCGGCTCTTGTTTTTTTGCATGTTTCAACAGCACCTCCGCAGATGTAGTCAATAGATTTTTTTATTATAAATGGGTTAACGTTTTCAAATGATTGTTTATCACTTCTGTTAATTATCATACATTTTTGATCATTAAGGGAGTTAGCGTTTTTTGTAAATAGTTTGTTTTTGTCGGGTGGGATCATTTTAACTCGCGGGCGGCAAAGGCCGCGGCTCTGCTTTATACCCGGTACTCAGTCAGTATATACATACATATATGAGCTTAAGATTTATGCAATTTATTAAATGTTCGCAAAAGGGACGACTTAAATTTTGGGCAAAAAAGAATATTTAAAAAAATTAAATCAAACCATTTTTGGAATTTTTTACATGTTTCCATTTTTTTTTGTGACGTGAAATGCTTGCGAGAGAGAGAGGTAGTAGCCACTGAAATTTAATTTGTTCCTTCTGGCTATAATAGTAGCTCAACCTGATCAAGATTCGGCAATCTGGTAGATACGGTTATTTTCTATGATAATGCGTTTTTGGTTTTCTTTTGACTTAAAAATTGTGGATTCTACAGAGTTTCGTCCTTTGTGGGGGCGGAAGGGGGCGAGTCAAAATTTTGAAATACACTTGTATTGACGTGATATCACAGGAGCTTGGATAGAAAGTTTGGTTGCTCTAGCTCTTATAGTCTCTGAGATCTAGGCGCTCATTTGGACGAATAGACAAAGCAGACAGGGTCGCGTGTGAGAGAAAGCGAGAGGGAACGATGCCTTTCGAAATGGTTTTCTTCATTGTGGCTATATTAATAATCCGATCTGATCAAACACTCCGATTCAACACTGTGATAGATATGATCATTTTAGTTTTCTTGCAATATAAAAATTTTGCATGCCACAGTATGCATGTATACTTTATGGGGTCGGAAACGCTTCATTCTTGGCGTTACAAACATCCACTATCACCACAAATCTAATATACCCCTATACTCTTCGAGTACTGGGTATAAAAACTTGGCCAGGAATTTTTATACCCGGTACTTGAAGAGTATAGGGGTATATTAGATTTGTGGTGATAACGGTTGTGTGTAACGCCCAGAAGGAAGCGTTTCCGACCCCATAAAGTATATACATATATTCTTGATCAGCATCAATAGCCGAGTCGATATAGCCATGTCTGTCTGTCCGTCCGTCTGTCCGTCTTCATTTGCGCCTATATCTCAGAGACCATTTAAGCTAGAGCAACCAAATTTTGTATCCATTCTTCTGTGTGATCACACTACTCCAAATTTGTTGCAAAATTTCGCCCCGCCCCCTTCCGGCCGCACAAAGGACGAATCCACAATTTGTAAGATAAAAGAAAACCAAAAACGCATAATCATGGAAAATAACCGTATCTACAAGATTGCCAAATCTGGATCAGGTCGAACTACTATTATAGCCAGAAAGAAGAAATTAAATTTCAGTCGCTACGCAACGCCTGCCAAGCGCTTACTTATTCCCTCTCTCTCTCTCTCTCTCGCACACACTTTCACGTCTTGTATTGTTAGTTATACATGTACATGTAGAAATTTAGATGCTGATGTAAACAAAAATGGAAACAGATAACATTTGATAAATAAAAATCTAGTATAGGGTTCGACCTAATTTTTTGAAATTTTCTTTTTTGGCCAAAATTTAATTTGTCCCTTTTGCGAACATATAATAAATTAAAAAAATCGTAAGATCACAATTATTCTGACTGAGTACCGAGTATAAAGTAGAGCCGCGACAAATGCCGCTCACAACGTTCCCTCTCGTTTTTCTATGAAGTTAGGCAGTAATTTGTAGTTTCCGCGGTGCTGGATAGAGGCCTTTACAGTATGCAAGCAGGTAGGCTGGCATTTAACGTGTAATCGTTTTGCTTGAGGTTGCTGATCCCATAACGACGAGCATAGTTTTTATTGATACGACCGATGATGATTTTTATATGAAAAAACAATAAAGCATACAAAGGGCAACAAAAAGCAGTCCATTGTGAAATCTAGCAAAATTCCAGATTTTTACAGATCTCTTTACCTACTTACTCGCCCGCCTGCCACAGAGTAGACTGACAGTGAAAACTGAATTACTGCACTATTGTATTGTGTTGTATTATTTTATTATTATCAAACTTGAATGACATCAGATTTTGTTTTCGTCTTTGTATGTGAAGTGTTTTTGGAATTTAATTGCTTTTGAATACATGAACAAGCGACAGAGAGAGCAGAGAGAGCCAGAGCAGGATGCATAGCTAAGCATATTAGCATGCAAAAATGCAAAACATACAAATGGCGGCATTCCGCTCACGAATGAGTACGTATCCGTAATGCAATTGATTGCCGTTTGTGTCCGCATATGTACTATATACATATGTACATACATATGTTGCGTTTGTGTGTGGTACACATTTCGTGACTTCGACAAAACTACACTTTCTATTTACAAGCGGTATAAAAAATGCTTCGTTCCGAATAATTTGTCAGTGTGGCTAGTCAGCTCTCCTGCCCGCTTCTTTATTCACCAATATGTTTGACTGACTTTTGTATATGTACAAATCTCTTTCCTCCCCCACCCCAAAACACACACAGCATGTTAATATTTAAAATGTAATGGAGATGGCACATCATTCAGTTATCTTACGAAAAAACAAATTTAAATAAACAAATATATGTACATATTTTTCAATTTATGCATATGGGCAGTTTCGCTAAAAGGTATTAGAAGTCAATAAAAACTGATTTCCATATACCTGATATTCTTTTCTAAATATATTCAAAGCTTACTAATTTATCCAATTTATAGGTAATATCATTAACTTTGATCTGAAAACCTTTTCAAACAAGCAAAAGTTTATTTTTTCGGTATTTTTTTTAAATTTTTTTGCTCTCCGATTAAATCCCACAAAAAAATATGAGTTTTGATCAAAGTTTTCACTCAAACTCTTATTAAGATATTGAACTCTTTTGAAAAAATCCCAGCGAATTGGTCCGCTTAAACTTTCATTACCACGTAATGAGGTTACGTTACGCTAGTAACGTACGAAAGGTACTTTCGCGGATTTATAACAAAAAAACAGGAAATGTTTTAACATTAAATAAGTTGCGATATCACCGCTGAATACTTCATATAGCACCAAAAATGATTTCATTAATTTCTTGTCACTTTTTGTCATACGAATATGACGTAACGCCAGAAAAGAACTGCCCATATACACCATTTCTAACTGACAACTTCTAAGGCTGTGAATTATTATGGATTATAGGTACATTTTTAAAGGCTCCAAAAAGTAATTTTTTAGTTAAAGCCTACATAGAACTGAGATCTGAAAAAAGTGCTGGCAAACAGAATCAGTGCTGATATTTGTATGGAACGCAGGAACTGGAATTCCTGTGTGTAAAACTGATTCTTCCCGCTTTCTCAGTTTTCATAACTTGTTCGTATATTCCACCTTCTTCGGATATCGCAATTTACGAGCAGCATTTGTCCGCCTTAACCGCTATCTCTTCCTCGCTATCAGACAAAGACCATATGATAGTTCTTGGTGACTTCAATGACGCTCAATGCTATCAGAATTACCTATCTCGATGCAGGATACGTTTTTCTAAGGACCCTAAACAGTTCTACAGCTTCGTAAACAGTAAGCGTAGAACGTCCGCACACCCATCCTCGCTATCCTTCCTTAATACGTCGGCAGATAATGATCAGGCAATTGCCGATCTCTTTGCCCGTTTTTTCCAAACTACCTATTCGCAGGATGTATACTCTGGTCAGCCGTATCCATACGGTTTACCGAGGTCGAATGGCATTTTCAGACCTTGCCAAATGAAAGCTCATTGCTCCATAATCTACGAATAGTGAAGCCGGTGTTTTCACCGGGTCCGGACTAAGTTCCCGGATGTGTACTCAGTTACTGTGCCGAATCTCTGTGTGGGCCGTTGCTTAAACTATTCACCCTGTCCATAAATTCTTCATGCTTCCCCCCGATATGGAAGGAGTCCTTTATAAATCCTCTCCATAGAAAGGTAGCAAGTCTGATGCAAAGAACTATAGAGGTATATCTAAGTTATCCGCTGTTCCTAAAGTGTTTGAGAAAATTTTAACTCCGCACCTGCAACACCTTTGCAGATCACTTATATCTCCAGCTCAACCTGGATGTATAAGGCGGAGATCAACTACTACTAATTTATTGGAGTTTACCTCCTTCATATTAAAGGCTTTCAAGGTAATTTACGGACGGATGTTGTTTACACCGATTTTAGTAAAGCGTTCGACTCTGTAAACCATTCCCTCCTAGCACAAAAGCTCGACCTTCTAGGGGTCCTGCCCAATCTCCTGAGATGGATCTCTAGCTACCTTGTTTTCTAGGTCTCAAAGAGTCCTTTTTAAAAACTCCCTGTCCTCACCAATTATGGTGACTTCGGGTGTACCACAGGGCAGCCATCTAGGCCCCTTACTCTTTACACTCTTTATAAATGGCCTGCCTTCTGTATTAACATACTCTCGAGTACTTATGTATGCGGATTATGTTCAGCTCTGTGTCCAGTATAAGGACATTTCTTTTCAATCCAGGTTGCAATCCGATCTCGATAGATTTCAGTCTTGGTGTTGTGCAAATTTATTAAACCTTAATGCTTCAAAATGTAAAGTAATGACTTTTCATAGCTCCAGCGCCTTTCTGGTTCCTTACACCCTTTGTGGTGGTTCTCTTGAGAGAATTACCTGGGTTGATGATCTTGGTGTTCTATTAGATCCCAAGTTAAAGTTTTTAGAACACATTTCTACCATGGTGAATAATGCCATGGGCGTGCTTGGGTTTATAAAGAGGTGGTCAATTTGACGACCCCTTTATAACAAAGACTCTCTACACCTCTGTGGTTCGTCCGATTTTAGAATACGGCTCTTGTGTATGGTGCCCTCAGTACAACGTACACCAGGACCGTATAGAATCAGTTCAGAAAAACTTCTTACTTTTTGCTCTATGCGGCCTTAGCTGGTATGCAGGTGTGAGACTGCCTTCTTACCCTAATAGATTGCTTTTAATAAACCTTCCAACCTTAGCTAATCGTAGGAAAATGCTTGGTGTGATTTTTGTGCACAACTTGATCAAGGGTGACGTAGATAGCCCTGACCTGTTGAGCCGCATAAACTTCCCGATTCCTCTTAGAAGCACTAGGAATTATACACCGTTGTTTCTTCCGCTTTGTAGATCGAATTATTCCTTGCATGAACCGTTTAGGGTCCTATGCTCGGATTATAATTCCCTCTACCATATTATATCTACTACTAACTCCCTTCCTAGTCTTAAATTACTGATACTCGTATATCTTTCCCGTAATTAGAAATTGCTTAGTTTTTTAGTTAGATTAGTTCTACTTTTCCTCGAACACTAGTCTAACACCTATCTTTTCTGCATGTCCGCGATCGGTTCGGTTAGCGAGTCGCGCGTTATGCGGCAACGCCCCTCGGTCGGTTGGGCGGGAGGTGGGCTGCGTTCTTGCCTGGGATCCGCGCGTAACAGCCATCGGCTGGTGTCGCTTGGGCCACTTGATGGTGGTCATTGCATATCAACGTCCTAAAGAACCGATAAAAAAAATTGTAAGCAAAATGTTTTTGCTAGGGTCAGTTTGAAAGTAGCATTCAGATCACCAAGCAAACACGCCGATATATTCTGGAAAATTATTTCATGGTATTTGTGATATTTTGAACGGTCAATAGATTTTTAAGTCAAATAGATTTAATACTGAGATTGGGTGTGTGAATGTGTGTGAGTACGATACCATCACAGTGCAAAAAACAAAAACCAAACAAGCTATAAGGAGAATTTTGCGACGACGGCTATCGAGAAGATGGGATTTTTATGAAATTTAAGGTATAAAAATGGAATCAAAAATAGTAGGTTGCATTTCTGTTTAGCAAAAACGGATTTATCCAATATTGCGGGGCTTTATCTGTGTATTGTCGTTCTCCGGAGTCACTGCACCCTCAAATAATACATTCCTGCTTGTTTTGGTACAAAATTTGCAATTTTAACGAATTTCATTTCCATACCGTGTTACCGCATGCACACCTTGTCACAATCGGCCGCTAGTTGTTTAATATGGCATGTTTTGCTAGCAAACATGTTTTTGGATCTGAGTACTAGGCTTAACTCTAGAACATACTTTCGACAGAAAAATATATTATTTGTTGTAAACATAATCGGAAAACAAAGTTCTGCTACTAAATTTGTTTTTCTTAGCTCTACACTATTTGATTTGTGGTGAAAGTGGATTAGTGAAACACCCAGAAAGACCACATTAAGTATGTACATACATATATTCTTGATCAGCATCTACAACCGAGTCAATATAGCTATATCTGTCTGTCCCGATGTGCGCCTAGACTATGTATAACAGCTAGAGCAATCATATTTTCTATCTAGACTCTTGTGATATCACACTGTTGCCAGTGAATTTTGAAATTTCGCCACGCCTCCACAAAGGAAGATATGAGCAAACCGAAAAGGCAAAATCATAGACAATGATCATATCTAGTAGATTAATGGAACTGGATCAGATTGGAGTATTATTATAGCCAGGAGTAACAAATGAAACTTCAAACATTAAAATATTTTCATCTAAGAAGTTCTTATCCAGGGTATTGGTATTGCCTTAAGCTATTAAAGAGGTTGATGGGTAATACATAGGTATAACATATTAACATATAACATATTATCATATGATCAGTTAATGAATTATATTGCAACGCTTTCAAGGGTTTTCAACGGTAGTCTGGATAAATAAAATCAGGGTCGGTAAAATATGGTAATGCTGTGAATAATTTTGACAGATTAAGTTAATTGGAAGAAGGATGAGTAAATACGTTAAATTAAGACAAGGCTAACTACGGGTAGATTATTTTAGTCTGAAAATGTCTAGTACCAGCTTGTTTTACCTTTGAAGAGGTACGATTTTGATATGATTTTTTTAACGCCAAGGAGTATTTCTATTGGCATATTTCTTTAACAACATAAACATTCAAAGAGATGCCTAGTTTCGGTATTTTCGTTCGTCTATCTGTATCTTTCTATAATATTCGGTCAATTTTAACGTTGTGTGTGTGAAACAGTGCACATTTTTTTCTCTCTGGATTATGCAAATATTATTCGGATCCACTAACAAAACTTCAGAAGCTGTACTGTTAGATGTTTTTCGGCATAATTCTACTTAAATAAAATAGTTAAGATTGATCTGCAGAAGTATTAGAAGCGTCGGTTGCTTTACATTTTTTAACGATAGAATTGTTAGACTTCGGCGAGTTTGAGCTAATTTGGGGAATAGTATGTTTACCTTACCAATTGCTTACCTTACCTAATCTGACCTGTAGTAATCAACACTATGTCGTGTTTAAGCTTTATAGAAAAGCTCGAGTGAGTCATCTGCTCAAATAGTTTTGTAGATTACGTTTTTAAATAGCGTATACAATGCCAGGTACAAAATTTTGTTACTGGCACTCGATGCACACCAAATAATTTTTAATTTACTCTGGCTCTGAAAAAGTACTCCACATCATTTGCGAATGCGATTGATGTCCAAAACGACGAGTCCAACTCGTGTTCTTGCCTTATACTTTCTTCTTTCCTCTCACGATAAGTACCCTTGAAATGACCAATTCCATAACCATCCCAACCGGCACTTACCTTTGACATAAGCGCCATATTCAAAATTTTGGTCGTGTCTCGATTGTCGGGACTGAACGCTGGTAACCGCTGCATCTTCGATGTCCTGGTCGAGCTGCACCAGACCGTGCACGGACTCAGCTTTCGTCAAGGAAATAACATCATTTCCGTCTGCCTCGGCGGCCAGTGCCAGAGCCAGAGCCACAGTCAGGACCAGCGCTAGAACAAGCGGCAGATGGTGGTGTCGGCGGACCATAGCCGCCATAGCCATGCTTTGCTGCAGGCTCACTGCAAATCCCACGCACGGAACTTGAAGCAAGGAACGCGAACCGGAAGCACAAAAATGGGCACCCGACGAAAAGGACTAGCCTGTTGTTTCACTTATGGAATACTGTACTTTGGTTCGCCCCAGTCTGGGGCGACTCCGCCAGAAAAAAAGCTGTCGCCACACCACAACAGCAAAAAAAAAAACCACACACACTGTGTCAGGCCCCGGAGCCAAAAGTGATGAAGGAGAGGCTAATAAACCGCACTTGAGTTTTCGACGGTTCGATTTATGCGTTCTGGCTACTTGGGACTCGCGTTTCCCACGCCGGAAACTGAACTGAGCGCTAGGCAGAGAGCGTGCGACTAGGCCAACGTGCGAAGCGCAATTGAGGCAGTCAAGTCCTCTGCCAGCACTCATATAGCTCCCGAACTTCTGTTTTGGTGAATGGACGGCGGCCTCGGCTGACGCCTGCGCCTGAGACAGTCAACGATGAGGCATGAAGTAGCTGGAGCTCCTGGAGGGCATGAGGGCAGGAGGGCAAGAGAGTATGTGGCAGCGGGAAGCAGTGTGTGGCAGAAGTCAGTTGCAGTTCATTTTCTCGGCTACGTGATGAGTGTTTCGGCTGGAGAAGGCGGGAAGTGTAATAAGGGATAATGGCTGATGGGAAGTCGGGTTTGCAAGCGTCGCAGGAGCTTCTGGCTGTAGTTTTGCTGGACTGTTAGTTGTACTCGGTACTCAGCCAGTTTACATACATGTACATGTGTACATGTAAGCTTACGATTTATAAAATGTATTATATTTTTGCAAATTGAATGTTAGCCACAAAAAAAATCCTATAAAATTAAGTCGAACCCTTTGGTGATTTTTACATAGATATAAGATGTTATCTGTTACTTTTTACATCTGTCTTCTACATTTATACATATATATTTACATATACATATGTAAGTATGGCTCGTGGAAGTGTGTCCGACAGAGAGAGAGGGAATTAGTTAGCGCTTGTGTAAGCGCCACTGAAATATAGTTTGTTCTACCTGGCTATAATAATGATCCGACCTGATCCAGATTCAGAAATACAGTCATTCTCCATGATTCTGCGTTTTTGATTTTCTCGTTTCTTAAAATTGTGGACTCCACAGATGGGGGCGGCGGGAGGCGTGTCATAATTTTTAAATACAGTGATATTTGATATTTTTTTTTATATTCGATTTTGAATTGAAGTGATATCATAGGAGCTTGGATAGAACGTTTGGTTTCTCAAGCTTTTATAGTCTCTGAAATCTAGAAGCTTATCTGGGGGCACGTGTGAGAGAGAGTGAGAGGGAACTATGCCTTTCGAAAAGGTTTTCTTCATTATGATCCGATTACACTAGTCGACACGACTTTTCCGCTGTCGCCAAAAATGACTTTTTCTGATACATTTGGATGTTTAAAATTTTTTAAAGAATGTTTTTATACCCGGTACTCGAAGAGTATAAGGGTATATTAGATTTGTGGGGATAACGGTTGTGTGTAACGCCCAGAAGGAAGCGTTTCCGACCCCATAAAGTATATATATTCTTGATCAGCATCAATAGCCGAGTCGATATAGCCATGTCTGTCTGTCCGTCCGTCTGTCCGTCCGTCCGTCTTCATTTGCGCCTATATCTCAGAGACCATTTAAGCTAGAGCAACCAAGTTTTGTATCCAGTCTCCTCTGTGATCACACTACTCCAAATGTATATCAAAATTTCGCCCCGCCCCCTTCCGCCCCCACAAAGGACGAAAGTCTGTGGCGTATACAATGTTGAAGATACGAGAAAACTAAAAACGCAGAATTATAGCGAATGATCATTTCTATCAGAGTGTTGAATCTGGATCAGATCAGATCATTATTATAGCTACAATGAAGAAAACCATTTCGAAAGTCATCGTTCCCTCTCGCTCTCTCTCACACGCGACCCCATCTGCTTTGCCCATTCGTATTTTTTGACGCCTAGTTCTCAGAGACTATAAGAGCTAGAGCAACCAAACTTTCTATCCAAACTTCTGTGATAACAAACCAGCACGAGTTTGTTTCAAAATTTTGACACGCCCCTTTCCGCCCCCACAAAGGACGAAAATCTGTGGAATCCACAATTTTTAAGATAAATGAAAACCAAAAACGCAGAATCATGGAAAATTACCATATCTACCAGATTGCCGAATATGGATCAGGTCGGATCAATATTATAGACAGAAGAAACAAATTAAATTTCAGTGGCTACGCAACGCCTGCCAAGCGCTGACTCATTCCCTCTCTCTCTTTCGCAAACACTTGTACGTCTCAAATATGTAGTTATACATGTAGAAATGTAGAAGCAGATGTAAAAAGCATATGCAAACAAAATTAGAAACATGTATAATATTCCAAAAATGATTTGACTTCATTTTTTGAAATATTATTTTTTGCCCAAATTATTTTATTGCATAAATCGCAAGCTCATATATGTATGTATGTATATACTGACTGAGTACCGGGTATAAGGTAGAGCCGCGGCCTTTGCCGCGGCTCACAACGTTCCCCCTCGTTTTTTTTTTCATGGAGTAGTTTTTTTTTTAAGAATTTTTAAAAAATTTGTTGTTTTTTGTCATAGGTAGTGCTTCTATTTTTTACATAACTTAAGTTTCCTACAACTGGTTGTATTGAACTTTGCAGTTAAAAAAAGCTGACAAATGCAGCTATAAATCCGACTCAGACACTTTGTAGCTGCAACTTAACGTCTGGAAGATATTAAGCTTCCAAATTGAAATTTCATAATTTTTTTCGGTATTTTTCCCCGAAATTTTGACTTTGAAAGCTCAGGAAAAGTCGAAAAAAAAATATTTGAATGCCTTGATTTTTATACCCGGTACTCGAAGAGTTTAAGGGTATATTAGATTTGTGGGAATAACGGTTGTGTGTAACGCCCAGAAGGAAGCGTTTCCGACTCCATAAAGTATATATATTCTTGATCAGCATCAATAGCCGAGTCGATATAGCCATGTCTGTCTGTCCGTCCGTCCGTCCGTCCGTCCGTCCGTCCGTCCGTCCTCATTTGCGCCTATATCTCAGAGACTATTAAAGCTAGAGCAACCAAGTTTTGTATCCAGTCTCCTGTGTGATCACACTACTCCAAATGTAATTCAAAATTTCGCCCCGCCCCTTTCCGCCCCCACAAAGGACGAAAGTCTGTGGCACACATAATTTTGAAGACACAAGAAAACTAAATACGCAGAATCATAGAGAAAGACCATTTCTATCAGAGTGTTGAATCTGGATCAGATCGGATCATTATTATAGCTACAATGAAGAAAACCATTTCGAAAGTCATCATTCCCTCTCGCTCTCTCTCACACGCGACCCCATCCACTTTGCCATTCGTATTTTGTGTCGCCTAGTTCTCAGAGACTATAAAAGCTAGAGCAACCAAACTTTCTATCCAAGCTCCTGTGATACCAAACCAGCACAAGTGTATTTCAAAATTTTGCCACGCCCCTTTCCGCCCCCACAAAGAACGAAAATTTGTGAAATCCACAATTTTTAAGATAAATGAAAACCAAAAACGCAGAATCATGGAAAATTACCATATCTACCAGATTGCCGAATATGGATCAGGTCGGATCAATATTATGGCCAGAAGAAACAAATTAAATTTCAGTGGCTACGCAACGCCTGCCAAGCGCTGACTCATTCCCTCTCTCTCTGTCGCAAACACTTGTACGCCTCAAATACATATGTAGTTATACATGTCATGTAGAAATTTAGAAGCAGTTGTAAAAAGCATATGCAAACAAAATTGAAAACATGTATAATATTCCAAAAAATGATTTGACTTCATTTTTTTGAAATATTATTTTTTGCCCAAAATTTAATTTGTCCCTTTTGCGAACATTGCTCATATATGTGTATATGTGTATGTGTATGTGTATGTGTATGTGTATGTGTATGTGTATGTGTATACTGACTGAGTACCGGGTATAAGGTAGAGCCGCGGCCTTTGCCGCGGCTCACAACGTTCCCCCTCGTTGGTATTAGATAGACACATTAATTAGGCGTCGTTTAAGGTATCGCTTATAAAAATATAAAAATAAACGGCTAAGTTACAACCGTTTGACCAAATATTCATATGCCGAATTTCGCCGATAAATTCCGTTAGCCAACGTATAACCGTTTTTTTTTCCTACAAAAATACCAAAAATCTGCGTTTGTAACAGTTTTTAACGGTAAAATGGCATTTGGGATAGTGCCAATCGGCATATGTAGTTTTGGTCAAACGGTTACAACTAAGCCGTTTATTTTTATATTTCTATAAGCGATACCTTAAACGACGCCTAATTAATGTGTCTATCTAAAACCAAAAATCAAGGCATTCAAATATTTTTTTTTCGACTTTTCCTGAGCTTTCAAAGTCAAAATTTCGGGGAAAAATACCGAAAAAAATTATGAAATTTCAATTTGGAAGCTTAATATCTTCCAGACGTTTAGTTGCAGCTACAAAGTGTCTGAGTCGGATTTATAGCTGCATTTGTCAGCTTTTTTTAACTGCAAAGTTCAATACAACCAGTTGTAGGAAACTTAAGTTATGTAAAAAATAGAAGCACTACCTATGACAAAAAACAACAAATTTTTTAAAAATTCTTAAAAAAAAAACTACTTCATGAAAAAAAAACCATAATTCTTTAAAAAAATTTAAATCTCCAAATCTATCAGAAAAAGTCATTTTTGGCCACAGCGGAAAAAAAAGTTGAATTTTGTCGAGTAGTGTTATTAATGATCCGATATGATCCAAATTCAACACTCTGATGGATATGGTCATTCTGTATGATTCTGCGCTTTTTAGTTTTCTTGTATCTTCAAAATGTTCGTCCTTTGTGTGGGCGGAGGCGCGGGGCGAAATTTTGAAATTGACTTGTAGTAGTATGATATCAGAAGAGTCTGGATACAAAATATCATAAAAACGGACGAACGGAGGGGCGGACAGACGGACATGGCTATATCGACTCTGCTATTGATGCTAATCAAGAATATATATACTTTATGGGGTCGGAAATGCTTCCTTCTAGGTGTTACACACATCCACTATCACGACAAATCTAACATACCTCTATACTCTATACTCTTCGAGTACCAGGTATAAAAATACAAAAAAAATGTTTGTGTATTCTTCTTGATATTCAACAGTTGGGTAGTAGGATACATCTTTATTTATATATTATTTAACAATTAGAGTAAGATATTAAAACATCGAGTCTAAAAACAAAACAGTTTTATACATTTTACGATTCCAGGTTATGGTATTGCAATAATGTAATCAATTTATGGGATATTTCAGGTGTTAAGTATGGCAAACGGTTATTTATGATCGGATGGAACGCTGAAAGTTTACTACAAAAAGTTTGACGGATAGGTCGGAAAGTGCAAGTATATTTGGAAGAAATATCTATTTTTATATATCCGAGTTAATGGTTTTTGGATGTATTCGGGCTAATTAAATGGATATCGTAGTTTCAAGCCTATTCGTGCTACACCTATTCGTCTTGCTACATTTTCGCTTGAAGATCCCAAGTAATTGGTAATAGTTGCAGCCAATGTTGCTTCCACTGCTTTACTCCAGCTCCAGCTGTGGTCTGTTTGCTGTTCACCCGGGTGGTAATTTGCATCGCAATGGCTTTCGGGCTTTTAGTGGGCTCTTACGTCCCCTATTCTCCACTCACTTCCATTTTGCAGTTGATTTGCTGTCGTTGGAACTTCTGCGTTAACCGCTCAGCGGAGCCCAGCAAAAATCCATTAATATCCGTAAAACAGGTGCACGGAAAAATATTTTCGAGAGAGAGTTTGCATACCGACATAGCAGCCGAAATTACGTCTGGTAGAGCGGGACGGCACAGTATGCAATACTCACTTGAATGCTAATTTATGAGAAACCCAGAGAATACCACAATAGAATATTTGAGATAGAACAATCATTAATTGGATCAATAACACTTGTCAAAAATATTGAACTTTTTTTCCAGCTGTGAACTCAAACCGACTTTTTCTGATAGATTTGGACACTTACATTTTTTTAAGGAACTATTGTTTTTTTAAGTTGTAGTTTTTTTACAGGGATCATGAGCTATTTTTTAAAAATCAAAAAATATTTATTCGATTTTGAGTTTGACGAAAAATCAAAAATGATAATAATTATCCATATTAATTATTTATAACATTTATCCCTAATGATTATTTTTGACAAAAAAAAAAGAATCAAAAATAATGATTATGTGATGATTTTTATTTTTTCGATAAAAAATAAAATTCAAAGTGGAATATACATAGGAAGAATGGTGATGATCTGAAAAGATCTGTATAGGTTATACAAATCCTTACTGTATGGATATCTATGGATAATTATTATTAATAATTATTGTGGATAATTATTATTATTAACGATTACACTAGTCGAGAAAATTGAACTTTTTTTCCGCTGTGGCCTAAACCGACTTTTTCTTATAGATTTGGAGTTTAAAAATTATTTAAAAAAATATTGTTTTTTATTAGTTTTTTTTTTAAAGAATTTTTTAATTTGGTATTTGATTTTCATGTTCTTTTTCAGGGGTAATGCTTCTTTTTTATTGAACTTGCCAGTTCCTCAAAAATGACAAATACAGCTAGAAATCCGGCCCAAACACTTTGTAGCTTCAGCTTACCGGATGGAAATTATTAAACTTTCAAAATAAAATTTTTTTTTTTCGTTATATTCTATTGTAATTCTATTTAAAAACTCAGCAATTGTCGAAAAAAAATGTTTTGCCGTTTGACCAAACCTTTTAATTTGCCTCTAATTTAACCTTTAATTTAATCTTTATTTACCGTTAAAAACTATTACAGATTTGTAGTACTTTTAAGAAAAAAAAACGATTATACGTCGACTTACGGAATTTAACGGCAAAAATCGGCAAAAAAAAAAACACGACTAAATGCCACTACAAAAATATTTTAAAAATCAATTGATACAACAATTGTTTACACTTCATAAGTCTCTGGAATAGAAAGCTTTCAGATCGACTCTTAGCATTTGAGTAAACATAAAGTCATCAGCCAGAATCAATAAGACAGTTAAATGAAATTAGTAATTATGCTAACAATGTAGCGCAGTAGATGTGAAAGTAATACCTATTGATAGTGATGGAAGCCCAAAGCATAGCCCTTAGCAAGGCACAGGGTTATCTAATTAATTTGGCAACTTATAAACACGAGCTTCTACTGCTGGTTTTGGGAGCTTATTTTCAATTTCCCATTCCAGAATACATATGTATTATTAGTATTAGTTATAATATTATAATTTAATTGGTATCTCCAAAGCGGACTCCGGGTATACTTCATGTAAACATTTCAACACAGTTCCCCTTTTCTGGCTGAGCTATAATGCTCTAATGTCTGTTTTTTTTTATTGTGGCATATTTATCGAGCTAATTTTCGAGTTTTTTGTGCCCACTTCCAGTTCCGGGAATGGCTCCTCGCTCGCTCTTGTGCATTTTCGTGCTGAGCCCGAATATTCCTAGATATATATACACACTCTGCTCTAAGGTTGCGTGCGAAAAGTTTGGCATTGAGCTCAGTTGAAAGGGCGTGAACCTTTAGTATCTGAAAGCTTCTAGCACGTCACGATTTATCTGTAAAATATGTTAAAAATAGCCAAACAAGCTATTCTTACGGATTTAAACCCCTTTTTTCTCATAAACGTGATCAAACGTTTTCATAATTTTATATAATTACACACGAAGAAATTATATAGAGTGTATTAGTGTGTGTATTATGAATTAATGAACTATTTGATACCTGACTGACATCTCGCAGAAACTAAATCGAGAGATTGGACGAAACCAAAGAGATATGATCAGGAAAATTGGCAGATTTCGTATATGTTCTAAGGCAACCGAAAATATGAACATGGCTGTCGACTTAAGAGAATGAACACGAACACTCTACAGCCGTTTGACCAAACCTTCATATTCCGAATTTTGCCGAGAAAATCCGTAAGCCAACGTTCGATTTTTTCGACTTTTTCTGAATTTTTTAAGTCAAAATTTCGGGGAAAGTACCGCAAAAAATTATGAAATTTGAATTTGAAAGACTAATATCTTCCAGACGGTAAGCTACAACTACAAAACAATAATGTGAAAAACAGAAGCACTAACTCTGAAAAAAAGACCAATTTTAAAAAATTCTTTGAAATCAACTAAACCTAGAAAAAACGACGGAGAACGTTTTTATACCCGGTACTCAGTCAGTATATACGTATGTACATATGTATATGTATGTATGAGCTTACGATTTATGTAATTTATTATATGTTCGCAAAAGGGACGAATTACATTTTGTCCAATTAAGAAAATTTCAAAAAATTATTTTTTTTGTTTACATATAATTTTTACTGCTACATTTCAACATACACATGTATAACTACATACAAGAGACGTGGAAGTGTGTGCGAAAGAGAGAGGGAAGGGAAGGGAAGAGGCTTGGCAGGCGTTGCGTAGCGACTGAAATTTAATTTGTTCCTTCTGGCTATAATAATGATCCGACCTGATCCAGTTTCGGCAATATGGTAGATACGGTCATTTCCCATGATTCCGCGTTTCTGGCTTTCTTGTATTTTACAAAGGAAGACGGACAGATGGACGGACAGACAGACATGGCTATATCGACTCGGATATTGATGGTATTTTTATTTATATTTTTAATGAGAGTATAAAATCATTTGTTCAATCTTTTTTTCACATTAGTGAAAATGTATGCACACTTTTTTCTTCCAGTGCACTGCAATGCACACATTGAATTACAAAAAATTGTTGCCTTTTTGGTATTGTTTTTTTTCTTTGTGAACTATGAGTTGGACGGGACATACGGATATAGCTAGCCTTTCGGACTTTTAAACAGATCAAGAAAATATGAATACACTTTTTTTTTGGATAAAAACACTTCGTTCTGACTGTTACATACATAGGTCTTCAGGGTCGGCACGGTAGTATCCCGTGTGCATAGGCATTCCTATTATGAAAACGACGGGGAACGTTGTGAGCCGCGGCAAAGGCCGCGGCTCTACTTTATACCCGGTACTTAGTCAGTATACACATACATATGTACATACATATATGAGCTTGCGATTTATGAAATTTATTATATGTTCGCAAAAGGGACAAATTAAATTTTGGGCAAAAAATAATATTTCAAAAAATGAAGTCAAATAATTTTTGGAATATTATACATGTTTCTAATTTTGTTTGCATATGCTTTTTACATCTGCTTCTAAATTTCTACATGACATGTATAACTACATATTTGAGACGTACAAGTGTGTACGAGAGAGAGAGGGAATGAGAAAGCGCTTGGCAGGCGTTGCGTAGCCACTGAAATTTAATTTGTTTCTTCTGGCCACAATATTGATTTGACCTGATCCATATTTGGCACTCTGGTAGATATGGTAATTTTCCATGATTCTGCGTTTTTGGTTTTCATTTATCTTCAAAATTGTGGATTCCACAGATTTTCGTTCTTTGTGGGGGCGGAAGGGGGCGGGTTGAAATTTTGAAATACATTTGGAGTAGTGTGATCACAGAGGAGACTGGATACAAAACTTGGTTGCTCTAGCTTTAATAGTCTCTGAGATATAGACGCAAATGAAGACGGACGGACAGACGGACGGACGGACGGACGGACAGACAGACATGGCTATATCGACTCGGCTATTGATGCTGATCAAGAATATATGTATATACTTTATGGGGTCGGAAACGCTTCCTTCTGGGCGTTACACACAACCGTTATCCACACAAATCTAATATACCCTTAAACTCTTCGAGTACCGGGTATAATACGCTGCTGCTGCTCTGCCACTACACATACATATGTACATACATACAATGCACGTTGTACAACAGTGATTGGCATAAATTCAATTGATGCGCTCACCAGTAAAACTTTAAAAGCGATCAGTGATTTTTGTGATACAACTTTTCATGGATCACATGTAGTGTAAAAACAGTACGCTCCATTTGATAGGTAAGGTATGCATTCGCGTTCACCAGCGCTCCAAACATGATCAATGCGATATTGCACTGGTCGCTTATCAGATAATGCTGGTAAGCGCGCTCAATAACATATTTGCGACGTTTTTATACCCGGTACTCGAAGAGTATAGGGGTATATTAGATTTGTGGTGATAGTGGATGTGTGTAACGCCCAGAAGGAAGCGTTTCCGACCCCATAAAGTATATACATATATTCTTGATCAGCATCAATAGCCGAGTCGACATAGCCATGTCTGTCTGTCCGTCCGTCCGTCCGTCCGTCTTCATTTGCGCCTATATCTCAGAGACTATTAAAGCTAGAGCAACCAAATTTTGTATCCAGTTTCCTGTGTGATCACACTACTCCAAATTTGTTGCAAAATTTCGCCCCGCCCCTTTCCGCCCCCACAAAGAACGAAAGTCTGTGGCGTACACAATTTTTAAGATATGAGAAAACTAAAAACGCAAAATCATAGAGAATGGTCATTTGTATCAGAGTGTTGAATCTGGATCGGATCATTATTATAGCTACAATGAAGAAAACCATTTCGAAAGTCATCGTTCCCTCTCGCTCTCTCTCACACGCGACCCTGACTGTTTTGCCTATTCGTTCAAATGAGCGCCTAGTTCTCAGAGACTATAAGAGCTAGAGCAACCAAACTTTCCATCCAAACTCCTGTCATATCAATTCAGCACAAGTTTATTTCAAAATTTTGCCACGCCCCCTGTTTGAGATGCCAAGCTTTTTTGGCACCTATTTTTATCCAAAATAATAATGCGAATTGTTCAAATGTCATAGCTGTTTATTTATACCGGCGGCTGCTAGCGGAAGCCGATTGCTTGCTCTTAGCACAACCAGATACATAAATGTACATATAGTCGAGATCCAAATGCAACCAATGCGCAGAGAGGTTAGCAGATTACTGGAATTAGCACCGTCGGCTAATCAAAGCTAGAGCCGAGGCGGCGGCTGCAGAGCGCCCTTTACAGAGGGAGAGCGCAGCAGCGCTGCCGAACGTGGGCGTTTACAGTGCATTGAATATTGTATTGTATTGTAGTGCATGTATAGTTTTAAGTTAGGCCTGTTGTTTAGCGGCTGGCCCGAAAATACTCCCCCCGTTGGAAGCCAGTCTTTCAACAAACTCCTTGAGGGGCAGTACACATAGCCTGGTAACGGCCCTTCTGATGGTTCCTGTGGCAGTCTTCAAATCAGCTACGCGGCACACTCCATCCTTGCCCTTGACGACCTCGACCACTCTAGCTAGTGGCCAACGCATTGGAGGAAGATTTTCGTCCTTAATCAGAACGAGATCGTTTATGCAAAGATTTTGCGTGGGAGTCCGCCATTTCGACCGCTCTTGCAAAAGAGTTAGATACTCTTCGCGCCAGCGGCTCCAGAAGATCTGCTGCAGCTGAGTGACCCGTTGCCAGCCATCCAGACGATTGTAGTTCAGCTTCGTCAGATCGGGCTCGAGGATTGCCTCATGTGGACCGCCTAAAAGCAGATGAGTAGGAGTCAGGACATCTAAGTCAGTAGGATTTTTTGAAAGCGAGAGCAAAGGGCGAGAATTAACAATTGCCGTGATCTGGCAGATCAGAGTGCGCAGCTCGTCGAAGTCAAGCACAGAGGGCCCAACTGAGCGGTACAGGTGATGCTTTGCTGTCTTCACGGCCGCTTCCCACAATCCGCCAAAGTGCGGAGAGCGTGGTGGGATGAAGCGCAAGTCGATCGAGTCCGCCAAGCAGGATTCATGGACCTCCTTCATATGCGAGTCGCTCATAACAAGTTTCTTGAGCTCCAAAAGCTCGTTCTTGGCGCCAACGAAGTTTGTCACATTGTCGGACCAAATTTGACTTGGCCTTCCTCGCGTGGAAGTGAAACGCTTCAGGGCGCCTAGAAATGAAGCGGTGGTCAGGTCCTTTACGAGCTCCATGTGTATAGCCTTAGAAGTAAAGCAAATGAATACAGTGATGTAGCACTTGATGGGTGGCCTCGTGCGGATTTCTGATCTGTAGAAAAAGGGCCCGCAGTAATCCACTCCAGTGACTTCAAAGGGTCGAGATCCCTCCAAACGCTCCTTAGGCAGATCTCCCATGATGTGCTGAACCATGCGCGGCATAGTCCTGAAGCATCTCACACACTTGCTGACTACCTTTGATACTGCCTTAATTCCGCCAATGGGCCAATATTCCAGCCGAATTTTGGCAAGTAGTGCGCGAGGTCCAGCATGAAAGTTCCTTTCGTGATAATACCTTATCAGCCCACAAGTTATGGGATGCCCCTTTGGCAGAATAAGCGGGTGCTGAGCGTCAAATCCCAGAGATGAGTTGCCAAGACGACCTCCAACTCTTAGTAATCCATACCGATCGATGAACGGAGAGAGTGAGCTGATGGAACTGGATTTCCTGACTTGACCATTGCGTTGAATCTCCCTTATATCCATATACAAAACAGCCAGTTGAATATGCCGGATCAGAAGATGCGTTCCTTGCCGAATATCCGAAACGGTGAGTCCAGAATGCCGAAGCAGATGTACAAATTTATGCATGTAGGCGAATGTGCGCTGCATGCCGAAGAATGAATTTGCAAATTTGCATTCTGACGTGAGATCGGCATGTGGAGACGCGATCAGCAATACACGCTTGCGAAGCTCTGCCGTTGCTGCTTCAGGAACAGGAGGTACAGGCCACTCTTTCTTGGAGCCTACCAAAAATGATGGACCATGAAACCACAGCTCTGAGTGGATAAGTTGGTGGGGAAGCGAGCCTCTAGAGAGAGCGTCAGCAGGATTTAATGATGTGGGGACATAGCGCCATTCCATGCCTGCCGTCAACTCCTGAATTGCTGTCACTCGATTTGCCACGAAGACTTGAAATTTGGCTGGCTCATCACGTATCCAAGATAATGCTGTCGATGAATATGACCAGCAATAAAACCGACCTGTAAAACTTCCAATATCCTTCAAATTATTCATTAGTTTCGCAAGCAAATGGGCTCCACTTAATTCAAGCTTGGGAATCGATAAGGTTTTTAGTGGCGCCACTCGAGACTTTGAGCACAAAAATTGCTCGACAACTGTCCTTCCCTAAACACCGCATATATGCAAGCGCCATATGCTTCTATGCTGGCGTCACAAAATCCGTGAAGTTCGATTAAAGTAGCAGAAGAATGAACAACGCGAGGAAATGATATCCGCGGGATAGTTGACAAACTGTTTCTCAAGTCCATCCAAGATGAATGCAACGCTGAGGGTAGGCTTTCATCCCAATCCAAATTTTCTCTCCAAAGCTGCTGAAGGAAGATTTTGCACCTGACAATAACGGGATTTATCAATCCAAGAGGGTCGTAGAAACGAGCAATCGTAGACAAAACCGATCGCTTGGAGGGCTTCGAATTTGTGTCCAGCGCGGACAAGGCAAAAAGCAGCTGTTCTGATGCAGGGTCCCATGCTAAGCCAAGAGTTTTCGTTATGTCACTTCCATGAAACCTTAAGTATTTCTCTCTGTCCTCTTCAGGCGTTCCTTCAAGTACTTCCTGATGGCTAGAGCACCATTTCCTAAGCTTAAAATTACCGCAAGACAGTATGGCGGAGGTTTGATGCATCTTTTCCATGACCTCAGCGACAGAGCTGCCGCCCGAGATGAGATCATCCACGTAAAAATCCTGCTGCAGAGCAGCTGAGACAAGAGGGTAGGACTCACCCTCGTCAATGGCCAGCTGGTACATTGCGCGAACTGCTAAAAACGATGCAGCTCTAGTGCCATATGTGACGGTGTCTAATGTGTAGACCTGAACTTCGGACTGGACAGAATCTCGCCATAGAATGCACTGAAAGTAATTGTCAGGTGAAGACACTCGTACGCAGCGGTACATTTTACAAATGTCCCCAGTGAGAGCGACTGGATATGTGCGGGCCTGCCATCATCGCATCATTTAGGGAACATCCAGTTGATGTAGCTGCCGAACCATCGAAAACTACACGAAGCTTTGTCGTCGTACTATCCTCCTTTAAAACACAGTGATGAGGCAAGAAATATCTGCAGAGACTACGAGAATCAGGGTTGACTGGGGACATATGCTTCAACTCAATATACTCCCTCATAAAGGCAGAGTACCGCTCCTTGAGTGTAGTATCACGATCCAACTTTCGCTCCAAATTGATGAATCGACGATGCGCCTGAGTGTAAGATTCCCCTAAGCGATCGCCATTATCCTTTGACGGGAGACGAACTGAATACTCCCCTGATGGCAAACGTGAGAAGTGGTCTACGAAATGCGCTTCACGATCTAATTCATCCTTCGTATTCAAAACGGCGTCCGCACAAGTCTCGACCTCCCAAAACATACGAAGAGTTTTGTCCAACCTTGCATCCATGCTAGCTTCCGAATCTGGAGAATTGTGCGTTGCCAAGAGCGCCGAGCGTGCTACCCTTTGTCCACCACCGGATACGATCCACCCAAGACGGGTCTTCTGCAGAAGAGGCAGACCATCGATGAGTTTGATTTGCTCTACGCAGAGGAGATCATAGAAAATGCTGGCACCAATGAGAAGATCCACTCGCTGAGGGTTGAAAAATGCAGAATCAGCAAGCTGAATATTCGACGGAATATTCCAATCGGCGACATTGACTGCCAGACTTGGTTGACAATCGGTGATCGTAGGAGCTATAAGAGCAGTAAGCGTAGTTGTATAGTCAGCTGTGCGAGAATGCATACAAATGTTCACGGGGGATCCCTCAGTAGCCACGCTGGTATCGCCGAGCCCAGAGACAAGTGCAGACGATTGAGTTCTCCTAAGCTGAAGCTGATGGGCGAACCTGGATGTGATGAGATGAAGCTGAGATCCTGAATCTAGTATGGCACGACAAGGAACTAAAACGCCAGACCGATTCTTTACGAGAACCACAGCGGTAGCCAGAAGCACAACATCGGATTGAAGACCTTGGACAGCAAGAGAGGTAGAAGCAGGGGAAGGTGAACTGCTAACAGAATCTTGAGTGGCAGAAATAGCGTCTGGTTGGAGCGTTAGATCTGGAGGAGAAAGATCTGGGGAGCCTTGAGTTGTGGATTGCAGATTCTCGAAATGCAACAAACTATGATGCCTCCCACCGCATACTCGACATTTTCCACTGTTGCATGCACGAGTCCGATGCCCCGCTTTCAGGCAATTGAAACAGAGGGCAAGCTTCTTCACTTCTTTGTGGCGCAGCAACGGAGACAAATTCCCGAATATCCTGCAGGAATATATACCATGTCCCGCTGAATGGCAAAAACTGCATCCAGATGAGTCGGTGGAAGAATTGGAGGCAACAAAAGTTTTCTTAAAATGAGAATTATGGGTTTTTCCCACCTGAGCGCTACTAGCGGGTGCCGCTGTAGCGTATTCCAAGGTCTCCATTTTCTGGCACCGCTTCTCCAAGTATTCATAAAAATCCTTTGCTGTAGGTATGGCATCCGACGACAGGTGCTCTTCCCATTTCATTTGCGTCTTAGCGTCCAACTTCTGCAGCAGCAGGTTAATTATCATGCAGTTGGATATCTCCAAATCCGTTTCTAATGTTTGCAAAACACGCATGTGCAAATTGACTGCATCCGAAAACTCCCGAAGCCGTTTGGGAGATGGCGAATCCAATCTCTTGAGCCCAAGAATCTTCTTGATGTGTGCCTGAAAAACAAGTCGTTTGTTACTAAAACGTTTATTAAGTATATCCAGCGCCACACGATAATTGGCACTGGAGAGTTCCAAAGATCGAACCGAATCCAAAGCCACATCAGCGAGGCTAGAGCGAAGGTGCTGGAACTTCTCGATATCGCTGAGATCCGCATCCGCGTCGATGATCGAATTGAACATCGCCATAAAGTCCGAATATTCGACGTATCCACCGGAAAACTTGGGTATTTTTAGCTCAGGAAGTCGCTGCTTGTGAGCCATGATGATGGTACTGTGGTTTGGTAGGGTAGTCGAATTGGCAGCAGCGCGCGAGTGGCCTAGTTCGAGAGCAGCCAGTAGCTCAGCCTTCAACGATATGAAGAGCATATCAAAGTTGTTGCGCATCTCACTCCCAATCTCGTCTTGATTGAGCGCTTCCAGTTCATTATGGGCCTTATTAAATTCCTCTCGAATTTCTGCCAGCATGTCGATACGAACGTCGATTTCCGTGGCGTTCAAATTATCGATCTTATTGCCAGCGAATGATTCGCCGAGCCCGCTCATTCGATCATATAAAGACTGAACTTTACGTTTATAAAGACTCAGCCTGTTATTAGCCGTCACAATATTTTCGCCCGCGCCTGTATTTGGATCGCTTTCCATGTTTAACGGTGCGAAATGCAACGGAACAACGGAGAATAGATAACCGTTTAGCGAAGGCGTACAGAATCGAGAAAGAGAGAGTGAAGGCACGAAAAGTCGAAACCGTGGCTGCAGTTGTGCAGAGAATGAGAGACCTGAAGATTATGCGACGGTGCACAGAAGCTGGAGCGAGAATGAGAGACACGAAAAGTCAAGAACCGTGTCTGCGGCTGAGCATAGAATGAGAGATTCGACGATTAAACTAACGGAATCACAGACGACCGCACTCTCAACTGAATTTGCACATAAACCGTTTTATATGCTGCAAAAATGTATTTGTTTGTGGTTAAACTGCACAGAACCGAATATATTGTTCAATTTAAATGTTTTTGCACGAAACGCGATTAGCCAATGTCTTTAATCACGTCGGGGTCACCAATGTTTGAGATGCCAAGCTTTTTTGGCACCTATTTTTATCCAAAATAATAATGCGAATTGTTCAAATGTCATAGCTGTTTATTTATACCGGCGGCTGCTAGCGGAAGCCGATTGCTTGCTCTTAGCACAACCAGATACATAAATGTACATATAGTCGAGATCCAAATGCAACCAATGCGCAGAGAGGTTAGCAGATTACTGGAATTAGCACCGTCGGCTAATCAAAGCTAGAGCCGAGGCGGCGGCTGCAGAGCGCCCTTTACAGAGGGAGAGCGCAGCAGCGCTGCCGAACGTGGGCGTTTACAGTGCATTGAATATTGTATTGTATTGTAGTGCATGTATAGTTTTAAGTTAGGCCTGTTGTTTAGCGGCTGGCCCGAACACCCCCTTTCGTCCCCACAAAAGACGAAAATCTGTGGAAGCCACAATTTTTAAGATAAAAGAAAACCAAAAACGTAGAATCATGGGAAATTACTGTATCTACCAGATTGCCGAATCTGGATCAGGTCGAATTATTATTATAGACAGAAGGAGCAAATTAAATTTCAGTGGCTACGCAACGCCTGCCAAGCGCTTACTCATTCCCTCTCTCTCTCTCGCAAACACTTGTACGTCTCCAATATGTATTTATACATGTCATGTAGAAATTTAGAAGCAGATGTAAAAATCATATCTTAACCAAAATGGAAACACGTACAAAAATTCACAAAATGGTTTGACTTCGTTTTTTTAAATATTATTTTTTACCCAAAATTTAATTCGTCCCTTTTGCGAACATTTAATAAATTGCATAAATCTTAAGCTCATATATGTATGTGCATATATACTGACTGAGTACCGGGTATAAAGTAGAGCCGCGGCCTTTGCCGCGGCTCACAACGTTTCCCCTCGTTTTGTTTCGTTTTATGCGAACAAACGCATTAAAAATATGTGAATAACTAGACCACTGATCTACACGAAGTCCCTCTTGAGTACCGGGTATGAGAACGGTGCACTTCCTGCTCTTAAATTTTCAATATGTGCCTGGCTTGCTCATCCACTTCTAGTGAGACCTGACTTCGATGCACCTCTGTTACACTACTCGACAAAATTCAACTTTTTTTTCCGCTGTGGCCAAAAATGACTTTTTCTGATAGATTTGGAGATTTAAAATTTTTTAAAGAATTATGGTTTTTTTTATATGGAGTAGTTTTTTTTTTTAATTTTTTAAAAAATTTGGTATTTTTTGTCATCGGTAGTGCTTCTATTTTTCACATAACTTAAGTTTCCTACAACTGGTTGTATTGAATTTTGCAGTTAAAAAACGCTGAGAAATGCAGCTATAAATCCGCCTCAGGCGGATTAATTAGGCGTCGTTTAAGGTATCGCTTATAAAAATATAAAAATAAACGGCTAAGTTATAACCGTTATAACCTACAAAAATACCTACAATCTGTGTTTGTAACAGTTTTTAACGGTAAAATGGCATTTGGAATAGTGCCAAACGGCATATGAAATTTTGGTCAAACGGTTATAACTTAGCCGTTTATTTTTATAAGCGATACCTTAAACGACGCCTAATTAATGTGTCTATCTAAAACCAAAAATCAAGGCATTAAAATATTTTTTTTTCGACTTTTCCTGAGCTTTCAAAGTCCAAATTTCGAGGAAAAATACCGAAAAAAAATTATGAAATTTAAATTTGGAAGCTTAATATCTTCCAGACGTTAAGTTGAAGCTACAAAGTGTCTGAGTCGGATTTATAGCTGCATTTCTCTCTCTCAGCCGCGTTTTCTAACTGCAAAGTTCAATACAACCAGTTGTAGGAAACTTAAGTTATGTAAAAAATAGAAGCACTACCTATGACAAAAAATACAATATTTTTTAAAAATTCTTTAAAAAAAACTACTCCATGAAAAAAAAAAACATTCCTTAAAACTTTTTATACATCCAAATCTATCAGAAAAATTCATTTTTGGCGACAGCGGAAAAGTCGTGTCGACTAGTGTTATCAATATGCGACTGGGTTTTTTTTTCCACATTTTTCTGTTTGTGCATTTCAATCTCTTTAGTGGGTGGCGGAAGGTGGCATGTTTCAGTTTGCATTCATTAACTTCATCAGCTCGCTCGCTCTCTCGTATCCCATGTACTTGTACATATGGCTGTATGCATGCATTTATGCAGTGTCAAATAAACTAAATAGGGACAGTGAAAATAGATCTCTGTTCAATTAGGGGTAGGTTGACATGAAAAGGCAGTTGCCAATGGCTGTCTGGAATTTAAAGGCTCACGCTCTGCCTTCCGGAATGCTATTAGGCTATGTACATATGTTCTTTTCTAATATTTATAGTGAAAGAGTGGACCCTCGCTCACAATAAGTTCCACGGTGTATCAGGCCTTGAATTGATTGATTCTTCTGTAGCATCAGTCATCTGCCTATGAAATTGGGATCAGGAACAGAGACTTGTCGCTCCATAGATGTTCAGTCAATTTTAAGTTGGTTCATTGTTTTATTCACACAACGTGATGTGGGCTTATAACTATAGCCCAAAAAGAAAAATGTTGAAAAGGAACTGGAATCGGATTCAAAACCAGAAGTAGAGGGCTGCCGAGGCAACAGCAATTGTGACTAAAGCTTGGATACGCTAAGAAATTATTGAAGAATACCTTTTTACCCGATAACACTAGTTAACAAAATTTAACATTGAATCCCCCTGTGAACCCAACTTTTGCACCGACTTTTTCTGATAGATTTGAGGATTTAAAAATATTTAAGGAATTATGGTTATTTTTTATGGTTTAAAAACTGTTATCCTTCTTATGCTTTTTCAGTGGAAGTGTGTTTTTTTTAAATAGCTTAAGCATCTTACATCTGGTTATATGTATTTAACTTTGTAACTCTGCAATGCTGACAAATTAAGCTATAAATCAGTCCTACTTTGTAGCATCAGCTTACTGTCTGGAAATTGTATTAAGCTTTCAAATTTAAATTTTTTTTGCGGTATTTTGAAGTAAAAAACTCAAGAAAGTCGAAAACTAATTTATTGGCGTGCATTTTTTGTTTTAGATAGGCACATTAAAAGGGCGTCGTTTGAGAATCGATGCATAAACGGCTAAGGTGGAGCCGTTTGTCCACATCGACTGAAACTTGAAAAAGTACCGTTCGGTATGTTACGGGTCCAAATGCAAATATGGGATCAAAGGAAGGACTTGTTATGTTGGTTTTACCGAGTCCTAGGTATGGATATATTTTGGATATATACCCTGACCCTAATCATGTAAATTTGGGCTGTACATTTTGTGGACAGATACTTTTATTCCTCATACCTAAGCCTAGATAGAAAAGATAAAAATATGTAAATACCTGTTAATGTCAAAGGTTGGCATTTTTTCCTTCACAGGTGCTCGTCCCGTACAAATTAGGCTTTGTCGCTTATACCTATTCATATCACGGAATTTATAACTCGGTACCTACAGGGGCTCAGAGCCAAAACAATGCAGTGTCAAATAAAAACTTTAAGGTGGTATAGATTTTAAAACAGAGGAAAAACCAAAAATGTTTAAACGCCAATTTGTTGTATGTTTTATCACATTTAAAAAAGGAACTTTATTTGCTGATTAAATATTGCTGTTTTAAAAATAAAATAAAAACTTAGAATATATCTTAAATACAAGTACGAGCTAGAACCATGAAGCCACAAACCAGTTTAATATTAGTCTAATAAAAGGTTTAAGAGGTATTTTAATACTTAGTATGTAATCCCTTAACCGTTATTACGGCTTTTAACCTATTATTCATGGAAGAGACCAGCTTCCGAGTGCTTTCTGAGCTTATTTTGCTCCATTCCTCCAGCAGAGCTTTTTTAAGGTCCTTTTTGCTAGAAATCCTGGGATTCTGGATGTTGTTCTCCAGCGCAGCCCACAAATTTGGAATAACATTTAAGTCTGGAGGCTGGGCTGGGGGAATCATCAAGTGGGGTCAGTTCCAGATAAGCCAGGACTGTACTATTCCGGACGAATGTTTCTGGTCATTATCCTGGCAGAACCGGAAATCAAGTCGGATTCCTAGTTTCTGGAAGCTTTGGTGCAAGTTATCGTTCCCAAAACGTACCCAACAGGTGAAGGACAAAATGGGGAAGGAGTGCAGTGTGGAAACTGTGCGCCGGGTTCTGCGCAACCATGACTTCAATGCCCGAGTACCCCGAAAGAAACCCTTTATAAGCCCGAAATGCAGAGGGACAAGGTTGGCGATCGCAAAAACCAACTTTTACAATGATTTGGTGTTCTGGAATACCGTAATTTGTGCACACGAGACCAAATTCAACCTTTTTGGGTCGGACGGAAGGAATTTTGTGTGGCGACAGCCCAATACTGAGCTGGATCCCAAACATGTAAAAGCGACAGTCAAGCACGGCGGAGGAAGTGCCATGGTATGGGTATACAGCCGGCGTCGGAAGCGTGGCGTTTATTGACTCTACGATGGATAAGCTCACGTACTTCAATATTATCAAAGAAAATTTGCACCAAAGCTCCGAGAAACTAGGAATCCGACTTGATTTCCGGTTCTAATGACCCGAAACATTCGTCCGGAATAGTACAGTCCTGGCTTATCTGGAACTGCCCCCACTTGATGATTCCCCCAGCCCAGTCTCCAAACTTAAATGTTGTTCAAAATTTGTGGGCTGCGCTGGAGAAAAACACCCAGAATCACAGGATTTCTAGCAAAAACGACCTTAAAAAAGGTTCCTGCTGGAGGAATGGAGCAAAATAAGCCCGGAAAGCACTCGGAAGCTGGTCTCTTCCATGAATAGTAGATTAAAAGCCGTAATAAAGGTTAGGGGATTACATACTAAGTATTAAAATACCTGTTTAACCTTTTATTCGACTAATATTAAACTGGTTAATGGCTGCATCTTTCAAGCTGGGACTTGTATTTAAGATATATTTTAAGTTTTTATTTTATTTTTATAACGGAGCAATATTTAAGCAGCAAATAAAGTTCCTTTTTTAAATGTGATAAAACATACAACAAATTGGCGTTTAAACATTTTTGGTTTTTCCTCTAGTTTAAAATCTGTAGCACCTTAAACTTTTTATTTGACACTGCATCTTCGGGGCTGTGAGTCACTGTACATATGTATGTACATATGCAACAATAATTGACAATAATTAATCTGAATATATTTTTGGGAATAAAATGAATGTGGCTTTATTTAAAAACTTAAAAAAAAATGTTTTTTTCATTTTTTTACATCTTTCTGTACAACCCGATTTACGTGATATTAGTTCGTGATATTCATTTTGTAGGAACTATGGGTTTTTTCCTGCTAGATTGGTCATTTCACCAACTGTGTTACGGCGCGTTTTCAACTGTGAACTGTGACTTTGTCAGTACTTAGAATTTTAGTCTGAAAGTTGTACAGTATATTCTTAATATATTTTACTTCCAATGTGTACACAAATTTTGTAAACCAACCCCCTTAAAAAGGAAGCAGAAGCTGTATCTTTTGCTCAGGCTTTCAGTTGTCTTGTTAATTTGAAAAAGTTTTGGAAGGTTGTAGGAGCTTCCTAAACACTCGCTTCCATTTGACATGGTAAAGCTCTGATAAATAAGGGTGAGGAGATCAGAAAAACAAAACGGAAAGTAGAGTACTTTTTCCTTAGATCGCGAAAAATAGTTCGAGTTATGGCCAAAATGGAGTCAAAAAGCAAAATCAACTTGCACACACACATAGTGAAGCACTCACACACACTCACATGCCACGTTACTTGAAGAGCGCACAATGTACAAAGAGTATTCTCTGCCATATGTGCTTGCGTGTATGAGAGAGTTTTAGGGCGAGAGTAATTCACATTTCAAGCACGTTTCGCTTTTATGCTCTTAAATGGTGAGTGTTTCTGTGGGTGTGTACACACCCCACGTTCACATCCCACACCTTAGACTTGGCCCTTTCTTCTCACATGTGCTGTCTGTTGCAAAACGATAATTTTGTTGATGATGCCATGATTATAAGTTTTAGCCTCGAAAAAACTTTCTGCTTACGGCGAGGAGTCGAACAATGGTTGGAACAAGCAAGAGCGCACCAGAAACCGAAAGACCGAGCGACAAAGAGGCCCGGCGAGCGGCGCTAGGCGCAATCGTGTCTACTTAGCGTGTATGTATCTGTGTCTATTTCTAAGTGAATTATACATACACCCACACGAAGAAAAAGGGGATGAGTGTACGGATGTGGTCCACATTTTTTGCGCGTGAATGGACCACATAAAACGCCGCATGCTTCGGCCAAGTCTTTATTGGCACGTACCGAACAAAACGATGGGGGAAAGCGATAGAGTTTCCAATAAAGCGAGGACAATGAGGATATATTTAGTCTGCCAAATAAAAAGGTACTCCAACTTTCTCAAACATTCTTTTCGAATCTTAATATTATTTGCAGTGTATTCTGGGCTGCGCACTACGTAACTGTTAGTGTTCCCTTTCTTTGTCTTCTTTGCACTTTGCCGTTTGTTATTGTCCACTGCCTGTCCCATTTCTATGCACGCACAGTCTTGTCCGCTGTCCGTCTCATAGCTGTGTTAGTGAGTTAGACCATAGGGAGAGACGCGACTCGCTCAGAGCAAGGCATACTAAACAAGGTAGCCGCATAGAGAGCAGCAAAGAAGGTATTCTTAAGTGTTAAAATGACAGAAGAGAGAGACTCTCACAAATGCATTGTACTGTTCACAACAGACTGAGTCGAAAGAAGCAAAACAAGAGAGCGAGCGAGCCAATAATGCTACCTTGTTTAGTATACCTTGGCTCAGAGTAGATCAAAACTGACAATGATAAGAGAGCGCGTGAATGCTCACGTTCCTCTACAGCAGTGCTGCCAGTTAGAAATTTAGTTCCTAGATCTGGCAACTTTTAAAAAAAATTTTCAACTTTTGTTTTTAAAAAGCTATTAGCCACAAATCTAGCAAATTTTAATTTTTTTTTAGCAATTTTAGCAACTTTATTATAATACTAGCAATATTTATATTTTTATCAGGGTTTTCGCATTTTGTATACCTTTTTGTCATCGACTGCAGAAATTACGATTAATGGTGGTTCAAAAAGATATCGTAAGTAGTTCGATTATATGAACAACTCGATGGTGTTTGACAACTCTTTTATTGTTGTTTATGGTTTATTGTTGTTTAAAGTTTAACAATGTACAGTTAAAACGGTAAGGGTAAAATTAAATGTCAACTAATTTATCGAAAGGACTAAGGCAAATACTCTGACCCGGTGGGGCTGATTACACTAGTCGACACGACTTTTCCGCTGTCGCCAAAAATGACTTTTTCTGATAGATTTGGATGTTTAAAATTTTTTAAAGAATGTTTTTTTTTTTTCATGGAGTAGTTTTTTTTTTAAGAATTTTTAAAAAATTTTGTGTTTTTTGTCATAGGTAGGGCTTCTATTTTTCACATAACTTAAGTTTCCTACAACTGGTTGTATTGAACTTTGCAGTTAAAAAAAGCTGACAAATGCAGCTATAAATCCGACTCAGACACTTTGTAGCAGAAACTTAACGTCTGGCAGATATTAAGCTTCCAAACTGAAATTTCATAATTTTTTTCGGTATTTTTTACCCGAAATTTTGACTTTGAAACTTCAGGAAAAATCGAAAAAAAAAAATAAATGAATGCCTTGATTTTTGGTTTTAGATAGACACATTAATTACGCGTCGTTTAAGGTATCGCTTATAAAAATATAAAATCAAACGGCTATGTTATAACCGTTTGACCAAAACGACCCAAAGTATTTGGGGTGTAAGTGTTGTGGACAGTTTTATTCCTTATTCCTTATACCTAAGCCTTGGTGAGGATAAATATACATAAATACCTGTTAGGGTCAAATGTTGACCTTTTTCCTTCACAGGTGCTGGTCCCGCAGATATTTGACCTTTCTCCTTCAAGCTATTCATAAAAAAGGATATATAACTCTGTACCTATAGTATCCCTGCCTCAGTGTAGTTCTGACTTCCAGCAGAATACGATCGTGTGTTTTCGAAAAATACAAATTGTTTCTAATTGAAATGGACAACCCAAGTCGGTCAACTTCATGTGCTTACCGAGCAGACTCGTTTTGCTACATATGTGGAAAGTATATGACCAGCAAAGAAGAAAAAATCGTTTTTACCGAAAAGTTCCAAGAACAGTATAAGGAAAACTATAAGATGTGGCCCAAAAGTATTGGCGAAGAGTGGGCTCCAAGCTGTATATGCAAAACGTGCAAATTGAATTTAACAGCATTTAATAAAGAGGAAAAGTAAGTTACCCTAAATCAAAAGCTATGAAGTGTACAAAAAATACTAAGCATTACTTTTTTTCTTGCACATTTTTTTTTTAGAAAACAATTTCGATTTGGAACTCCAATGCTATGGAGAAAACCAAAAAATCGCAGCACTGAATGTTTCTTTTGTTTATTCGAAAAAAAAGGGTTTGGGGTAGGTGAGAGATATAAATACCCGCAAGAGTCTCGTCAAGGCTTTACGCTTCCTGCTCCTCCTTTGAAGGAAATATCGCCATTAAAACGCAAAAAAGAGGAGATGTCTTCTTCGTCGTATGGAACAACGGATTCAAGTAATGACCAATCAGGAGAATATAAATTTTGCAAGCCATTATCACAGGAACAATTGAACGATTTGGTGAGGATCCTGGAACTTCCTAAAAGTAAAGCTCAGATTCTTGGATCTATTTTAAAGGATGCCCGTTTATTGAAGGAAGATGTCAAAATAACTCATTTCCGGACGCGTCACTTGGTTCACGCACAGTTTTATATGACGAAGGACGACATGTGCGTTTGTCACGACATTTTCGGCCTCTTCAAGGCACTGGGTGAAGATTACGACCCAAACGATTGGAGGTTATTTGTTGACAGCAGTAAAGAAAGTTTAAAGGCTGTTTTGCTACACAATGGAAATCAAAAGCCGTCTATTCCCATCGCCCATGCTGTTAATATGAAAGAGTCCTATCAAACAATGACTAAATTGTTTGAAAATATTAAATATAAAGAACACCAGTGGAAGGTCGCGTGTGACTTAAAAGTTGTAGCCATGTTAACTGGATTGCAAGGCGGTTATACAAAATACTGTTGCTTCCTGTGCCTATGGGATAGCCGAGATAGAAAAGAGCATTACACAAGAAAGAACTGGGAAAAACGGAACGATAATACTTTGGGACATCACAACGTACAAAATGCAGCTCTTGTGAAAGTCCAAGACATTATATTACCACCCTTGCACATTAAGCTAGGACTGATAAAAAATTTTGTTAAAGCACTGGATTACGAAGGTGAATCGATGAATTACCTCAAAACTGTTTTTCCACGTCTGTCGCTGGCAAAAGTTAAAGAAGGCGTATTTGATGGCCCCCAAATTCGAAAACTACTAAAAGATGATGGATTTGAAAATATTTAATCTACGAATGAAAAAGCAGCCTGGAACTCATTCCGAATGGTTACAACAAATTTTCTTGGTAACAGAAAGAGTGATGATTACGTTAAAATCGTTCAAGACCTACTATGGAATTATGAACAAATTGGAGCCAACATGTCACTCAAAATCCATTTCCTGCACTCCCACTTAGACTTTTTTCCGCCAAACCTTGGGGATGTTAGTGATGAACACGGAGAGAGATTTCACCAACAATTAAAAGCTATGGAACGACGGTATCAAGGTGTTTGGAATGAGAATATGTTGGGCGACTATGTGTGGACTCTCATAAAAGAATCTGACTTAAATGACAAAAGAAGACAGACAAACCATTTTAAAAATAGTAACAAGCAATAACAATAAAAATATTTAAGTATCATAACACTTAAATAAATTCAAGTATTTTTCGGTATTTTTTCAGATAATTTTTCAGATGCATTTATCAGCATTTTTTAACTGCAAAGTTCAATACAACCAGTTGTATGAAACGAGAGTTATGTGAAAAATAGAAGCACTACCTATGACAAAAAATGCCAGATTTTTTAAAAATTCTTAAAAAAAAACTACTCCATGAAAAAAAAACCATAATTCTTAAAAAAAATTTAAATTTCCCAATCTATTAGAAAAAGTCATTTTTGGAGACAGCGGAAAAAAAAAAGTTGAAATTTGTCGAGTAGTGTTATTGTGTTTACTTTCAAAAAAATGAATTCAACGATTAAGAATGATTCCTAGGATTTAAAGAATTACTAGGATTACTACGATTATTGTGTTTTCTTTGAAAAAACAAAAAATGAATTCAACGGTTAAGAATGATTCCTAGGATTCAAAGAATTACTAGGATTACTACATTAGGTTTACTCTGATAAAGAAACAAAAAAATGAATTGAACGATTAAGAATGATTCCTAGGATTTAAAGAATTACTAGGACTACTACGATTATCATGTTTACTTTGAAAAAACAAAAAATGAATTCAACGGTTAAGAATGATTCCTAGGATTCAAAGAATTACTAGGATTACTACATTAGGTTTACTCTGATAAAGAAACAAAAAAATGAATTGAACGATTAAGAATGATTTCTAGGATTTAAAGAATTACTAGGATTACTACGATTATTGTGTTTACTTTGAAAAAACAAAAAATGAATTCAACGGTTAAGAATGATTCCTAGGATTCAAAGAATTACTAGGATTACTACATTAGGTTTACTCTGATAAAGAAACAAAAAAATGAATTGAACGATTAAGAATGATTCCTAGGATTTAAAGAATTACTAGGACTACTACAATTATCATGTTTACTTTGAAAAAACAAAAAAATGAATTCAACGGTTAAGAATGATTCCTAGGATTTAAAGAATTACTAGGATTACTACAATTGTTATGTTTACTTTGAAAAAAACAAAAAAAAGAATTCAACGATTTAGAATGATTTCTAGGATTTAAAGAATTACTAGGATTACTACGATTATTATGTTTACTTTGAAAAAAAAAACAAAAAAATGAATTCAACGATTAAGAATGATTCCTAGGATTTAAAGAATTACTAGGACTACTACGATTATCATGTTTACTTTGAAAAAAACAAAACAATGAATTCAACGGTTAAGAATGATTCCTAGGATTTAAAGAATTACTAGGATTACTACAATTATTATGTTTACCTTGAAAAAACAAAAAAATTAATTCAACGATTAAGAATGATTCCTAGGATTTAAAGAATTACTAGGATTACTACGATTATAAGGTTTACTCTGATAAAGAAACAAAAAAAAATTTAACGATTTAGAATGATTCCTAGGATTTAAAGAATTACTAGGATTACTACGATTATTATGTTTACTTTGAAAAACAAACAAAAATGAATTCAACGATTAAGAATGATTCCTAGGATTTAAAGAATTACTAGGATTACTACGATTATTATGTTTACTTTGAAAAACAAAAAAAAATGAATTCAACGATTAAGAATGATTCTTAGGATTTAAAGAATTACTAGGATTACTACGATTATTATGTTTACTTTGAAAAAACAAAAAAATGAATTCAACGGTTAAGAATGATTCCTAGGATTTAAAGAATTACTAGGATTACTACGATTATCATGTTTACTTTGAAAAAACAAAAAAAGAATTCAACGGTTAAGAATGATTCCTAGGATTTAAAGAATTACTAGGATTACTACGATTATCATGTTTACTTTGAAAAAACAAAAAAAATTAATTCAACGATAAAGAATGATTCCTAGGATTTAAAAAATTACTAGGATTACTACGATTATCATGTTTACTTTGAAAGAACATAAAAAATGAATTCAACGGTTAAGAATGATTCCTAGGATTTAAAGAATTACTAGGATTACTACGATTACACTACTCGACAAATTTCAACTTTTTTTTTCCGCTGTCTCCAAAAATGACTTTCTAATAGATTGGGAGATTTAAATTTTTTTTAAGAATTATGGTTTTTTTTTCATGGAGTAGTTTTTTTTTAAGAATTTTTATAACTTAGCCGTTTATTTTTATATTTTTATAAGCGATACCTTAAACGACGCCTAATTAATGTGTCTATCTAAAACCAAAAATCAAGGCATTCAAATATTTTTTTTTCGACTTTTCCTGAGCTTTCAAAGTCAAAATTTCGGGGAAAAAATACCGAAAAACTGATGAAATTTCAATTTGGAAGCTTAATATCTTCCAGACGTTAAGTTGCAGCTACAAAGTGTCTGAGTCGGATTTATAGCTGCATTTATCAGCTTTTTTTAACTGCAAAGTTCAATACAACCAGTTGTAGGAAACTTAAGTTATGTGAAAAATAGAGGCACTACCTATGACAAAAAACAACAAATTTTTTAAAAATTCTTAAAAAAAAAACTACTCCATGAAAAAAAAAACCATAATTCTTAAAAAAATTTTAAATCTCCCAATCTATTAGAAAAAGTCATTTTTGGAGACAGCGGAAAAAAAAAGTTGAAATTTGTCGAGTAGTGTTATTAGCGTAAGATATTATGGGAAAGGGAAACTATCTCACTAATTTGTGAATCGTCTCATCGGAATATATGTATACAAAAAAAAATTTAATGGTTTATTTCGAAGGAGAATTGGTTCTTTTTGGCTATGAAAATTTTCACTGAATAAAATCATTTTCATTATGTTTTAGGCCAGATTCAATATAGCCTTTAATTTGACCTTTTTCAAAATCGGTTAAGGATTTTCCCCGACCCACATTAAAAAAAAATGGTAGCAATTACTTCAAATTTAAGTAGACCAAAGAAATTATATGTTTTCAATCACGCAGTCAATCAAAAAGCGAAGTCAAAGTTGTCAAACCTAATCAGATGAGCCAAAAATAGACCACACATTTAGCGAATTTCACGATGAAAGCAAAATTCTGATTTACCGTTGCATAGAACCCGTTACATTTTTTTGTCATATTATGAGTAAAACAAAACAAAAAAGAAAGAAGGAAAATATGCCATAGGAACAAAGAGAGAAGAAAAAATAGAAGAAATATTTTTCAAACCTATTCAGTTGAGCGGCACTGTATGTCCAGGCCAAAAAGAGGGTTCTAACACAGTCTTGACAAACTTCTCCGGGAAAAGAATTTTAATGCCAGAGTTTGGAGAAGATATAATCTCGAACCATTACATCCGTAGCCGATTCCATAAGACGCGAGACATATATAGATTTTAGAGGAGCGACAGCGAATAGAGTAGATCGGTCAAACACGGGCACAGGATGATCGTTACCATCCAGTTGGACATCCTTGGCAGACACGGGCACGGGAGAGACAGCAGGTGAAGAGCCAGCCGTCTTTTTCGATGTAGATGCATGTACATCGATTTCCATAGCGCCAAAGTCGATCAAGGCTGGCGAACTGATAACTAACTAACCTTTCTTCTCTTTGGAGACTCATTTATAATTTTAAGATTTTTAAAATATGTGTCCATTGAGATAAACTTATCCTGTAATTTCCGGAATTCCGAGTGGACAGCAGCGAATTCGTTATGAGTCTGTCTCATAAAGGTTCTCATATCGGCTTCAACTGCCCTACAATCCCAACAAGTCCAGTTGAGACCGCAGCGAGTCCTGAGCAGATCGCCAACGCGACCACCGATTTGAGGAAAACCTGCGCAGCTAGTGTGAGCCGTGTTGTCACATAACCAGCAGAAAATTAGTGTTTGTGTTTGTCGTGTAGTTACCGAACGGTGACCGTCACAGCGTTTAGCACAACAGGAGCTCATTGTTTAATATTTAAAACAATATATATGAAACGAGGGAGAACGTTGTGAGCCGCGGCAAAGGCCACGGCTCTACTTTATACCCTGTACTCAGTCAGTATATATGTACATACATACATATATGAGCTTACGATTTACGCTATTTATTATATGTTTTCAAAAGAGACGAATTAAATTTTGGGTAAAAAAGAATATTTCTAAAAATGTTTGTGTACATATGCTTTTTACATCTGCTACTACATTTCTACAGGTACATGTATAACTACATATTGGAGACGTGGAAGTGTTTGCGAGAGAGAGAGGGAATGAGTAAGCGCTTGGCAGGCGTTGCGTAGCGACTGAAATTTAATTTGTTCCTTCTGGCTATAATAGTAGTTCGACCTGATCCAGATTCGGCAATCTGGTAGATACGGTTATTTTCCATGATTATGCGTTTTTGGTTTTCTTTTATCTTAAAAATTGTGGATTCCACATATTTTCGTTCTTTGTGGGGGCGGGGCAAAATTTTGAAATAAACTTGTGCTGAATTGATATCACAGGAGCTTGGATAGAAAGTTTGGTTGCTCTAGCTCTTATAGTCTCTGAGATCTAGGCGCTCATTTAAACGAATAAGCAAAACAGACAGGGTCGCGTGTAAGAGAGAGCGAGAGGCAACGGTGCTTTTCGAAATGGTTTTCTTCATTGTGGCTATATTATAAATCAGATCTGATCAAAATTCAACACTCTGATAGAAATGGTTATTCTCTATGATTCTGCGTTTTTAGTTTCCTCGAATCTTTAGAAAAGTGTATGCCACAGATTTTCGTTCTTTGTGGGGGCGGAAGGGGGCGGGGCGAAATTTTGAAATTCATTTGGAGTAGTGTGATAAGACAGGAGACTGGATACAAAATTTGGTTGCTCTAGGCTTAATAGTCTCTGAGATATAAGCGCGAATGAAGACGGAAGGACAGACGGACGGACGGACAGACAGACATGGCTATATCGACTCGGCTATTGATGCTGATCACGAATATATATACTTTATGGGGTCGGAAACGCTTCCTTCTGGACGTTACACACATCCGTTATCACCACAAATCTAATATACCCCTATACTCTTCGAGTACCGGGTATAAAAAGGAAGGTAAAATATACATAATTTCGGTGTGGGGCAGAATAGTGACTTTTAGCTTATGTTGCACAATTGCGCGCGCAAGCACGAGCAAACCAGTCACAATAACAGCAAGTGAACGGAGAGACACAGAGAGACGATAGAAACACAGAGAGACAAGCACAGAGTGGCGGCTAACGCAGTGCGTGTGTATTGGAATGAAAACAGATAAGCTGAGGGTAGATAAAAACAGAGAGCGGTTCAGAGAGAGCAAGCGCCCCGCACTAGAGTTGGCAACAACAAAACGGCTGCGATTAAGAATGTGCAGAGAAGTTAGGAATGCACAATAGGAATTGAAAATTGGAAATAAATACACAAAAATAAGCTTGATGTGTATGCACCTATATCGAACAGGTTGCGCGATCGGTTAGGAACACCAGAAATAAGTAAAAGAACACAATCACTTCATTTTAACAACAGATTGACAATTTTTTTTAACAATTTTTTAAGTAAGAACGACTTAGGCACGACCGTCTGCAACGATATATCGATATCGAATTTTAATGTGTTTGGTGATGGTGATGGGTACAAGATGCCAAAAATCTATAAACAAAATGTTCGTGATGCTTGCCTGCAAGATGAGGAGTTTAAGCAATGGATTTACAAGGATTGCACTGATATCGAACAAGCTTATTGTGCGTATTGCAAATCCTCAGTAGTCGCAAAGCTTTTTGACATCCGCCAACACGGTACCTCAAAAAACGTTTGGCTGTGATGGGCGCATCGCATGTACAGTAGAAGCGTATTTCTATTGTTCTTTTCGTCTCTTTTGCGCATGCGTGTGTGCATTTCTGGAATTTCGATCTTTCTTTTTATATGATTGCGGCCAAATGAATAGTATTTTATATGTATGTTTTTTTATTAATAGACAAACAAAATAAGGAACACAACGGGGACGGGCACATCCTGAAAAGACATGGAAAGTGAGTCTTAACAAGTCAAAAAACTGAACAAAAACATAACAAATTAATCCATATTATTTCAGTGGCGATGCAATTAAAGTTTCCGAATGAGCCCACTGAAAATACTGTTGTGAGTGGCCATACGTAAGCCCATTCACAAGGGAAAGAATAGCACAAGAAATGTTCTCTACCAAAAATTACAGGGCTCGTGGATCCCCAAAAAAACATAAATATTATTTTTAAATTAAAACGAGAGGGAACGTTATGCGCCGCGGCAAGGGCCGCGGCTCTACTTTATACCCGGAACTCAGTCAGTATACATATGTATATATGTATGACCTTACGATTTATGTAATTTATTACATGTTTGCTAATTTTTAAATTTTGGCCAAAATGGAAAATTTCAAAATATCAGGTGGAACTTTATGCTAGTTTTTTATATATTACATGTTATCTGTTTCCATTTTTGTTTACATATAATTTGTACACATACAGTGGCTCACAGCCAAAATGATGCAGTGTCAAATAAACTGCTTAACTGTGGTACAGATTTTAAACTAGAGGAAAAACAAAATGTTTAAATGCACCAAAGCTTCTAGAAACTAGGAATCCGACTTGATTTCCGGTTTGGCGTTTAAACATTTTTTGTTATTCCTCTAATTTAAAATCTGTACCACAGTTAAGCAGTTTATTTGACACTGCATCTTTTTGGCTGTGAGCCACTGTATCTACATTTCTACATTTCTACGAGACGTGGAAGTGTATGCGAGGGAGAGAAGGAATGAGAAGCGCATAAAAGGCGTTGCGTAGCGACTGCAAACTCATTGGTTCCATTTATCTATAATATTGATGATATAATATTTCATAATTTTGTATTTTTAGTTTTCTTTTATCTCAAAAATTGTGGATTCCACATATTTTCGTTCTTTGTGGGGGCGGAAGAGGACGTGTCAAAATTTTAAAATACACTTGTATTGAAGTGATATCACAGGAGCTTGGATAGAAAGTTTGGTTGCTCTAGCTCTTATAGTCTCTGAGATCTAGGTGCTCATTTGGACGAATAGGCAAAGCAGACAGGGTCGCGTGTGAGAGAGAGAGAGAGGGAACGATGACTTTCGAAATGGTTTTCTTCATAGTGGCTATATTAATGATCCGATCTGATCCAGATTCAACATTCTGATAGAAATGGTCATTCTCTATGATTCTGCGTTTTTAGTTTTTAGATTCTCGTATCTTCAAAATTGTGTATGCCACAGATTTTCGTCCTTTGTGGGGGCGGAAGGGGGCGGGGCGAAATTTTGAAATACACTTGGAGTAGTGTAATAACACAGGAGACTGGATACAAAATTTGGTTGCTCTAGCTTTAATAGTCTCTGAGATATAGGCGCTAATGAAGACTGACGGACAGACGGACGGACAGACGGACGGACAGACAGACATGGCTATATCGACTCGGCTATTGATGCTGATCAAGAATATATGTATATACTTTATGGGGTCGGAAACGCTTCCTTCTGGGCGTTACACACAACCGTTATCCCCACAAATCTAATATACCCCTTACTCTTCGAGTACCGGGTATAATTACTCGTATAAAAAAACTCGCCAGCAAACAGCTGTTAACTTAACAGTGGTTCACTCAGTTAAAACTGATAACGTAACATTGAAGACCAATGTTATTCTGATATATACCGGTGAAAAATATTTAATTTTAACTACTTTTGGGAAATGGGTTTTGGCCACTTCTTACTTCTTACTGCTTATATGTATGTATTGCAGTGCTTCGCTGGATTCTTCTCTCTGTCAAAAATATTCAAACGCGAAGCATCGTGCATTAGTCCATATAATAGTTGAGCGCAGCATCGCATGTCGTTGGAATTGTCCATAAGGGAGCAATAACGGTTATCTTTCGTTTTAAACTCTAAAAACTGAAAAATAAAACCGCAAATTAAATCTAACAACGAAGAACTTTTATTCGTACAGGGAGATTCAGAGTTTCCTAAAAGTCTCGGCAGCATCCAAAAAAGATAGTCATGGTTATCGGGTCATTTGTCTTTTAGCTCAAACTAAAAATATACTATAGACTCCTAACATATAAACATTTTTAAAATTTTTTTTGATGATTCTATTATTATATATATAATGACTAATGACTATATATAATGACTAAAGGGATATCTGTATACCGTATACCCCTGCACCCTGCTTGTGTTGGGCATGAAAACTTCACAAGTTATGCCGTCAGTCTGCCCCTAACTTTTCCTCCTGATGCTGTTGCGTGTTCGTGTTAGTGTGTGTTTATTTTCGTGTGCGTGCTGCGGCTCTGTTTGCTTTGCGGAGTCGTTGTTCGAAACTTCAACGGAGCGCTAATGTTGTTTTTGTTGATTTTGCTCTTATGGCGTCAGTTTGTCCCCCTGCCGTCCAGGAAACCAAATTACGGGTATACTGGAAGGCATCATCAGCCGAGAACTTCTATTCTCATCTGTACTTTAATATTTTCAATTAAACAGTGCATAAAAAATAAGAGGTTACAGGATTTCTGTTTTTTTCATCTTTAATATAATTTTAGGTATAACAAATTTGTAATATGTAATGATATACATATGTATGACATAAGCAGTACTTTAAATACTCGTAGTGTGAAGACTAATAGCGTACAATATTAATTAAGACAAATATATATGAGACTAAAAATTACAACTTACATCAAATCAATCATGTTGATTATTGATACTCGGTTAAGGCTTTTTAAAAATGCATGCATATGGCAGTTTCGCCGCAGCACAAAAATATTAAAAGTCAATCAAATTTCCATATAATTTTGTCCCGATATTATTTTCTAAATCTATTAAAAGTTAGATAATTTACTCAATTGACTTATAATATGATAAACTTTGATCTGAAAACCTTTTAAAATAAGCAAAAGTAGTTTTGTTCGGGTTTTTTTTTTGGTATTTTTATAGTCAAGTGTTCCTCTTCTATTAAATCCCATAAGGTTCTTTATCAAAGTTTCTCCTCAACGTCTTTCTAACATATTGAACTATCTAATACAAAATTGGTCCAGTCTCGGCTAACGGTATATTTTTAAACTTATATTATCACGGAGTTATGTATCGCAACGAAAGTAACGTACGTCAGATGCCTCCGTGGTTTTATAACAAAAAAACAGAAAATGTTTTTGACTTTTTCTTTTTTTAAATATCGCCGTACAAATGTAACGTAACGCCAGAATGGAATTGTCCATATGTAGTCGATGACTTACTGAGTCCAGCGATTTTTATTACATTTCATTTGAAATTCTATTATACATATATTAATTGTATTTTATTTATTTGTATATCAGTCTGTGTGCATGCAAAATGTCGATAAATAATGCTAACGATAAGTAACTATTATTGTTTATATAATATACTACTCCTATGTGTGAACGAAGAAATTAAAATAATATATTCCTTTGCTGAGTTTTCAAGCCGGAGTTCATTCCGTCTACTTGTTTTAGGCCAAACAGAAGAATTTTCGCCAAAAGGAAGGCGTGGGTGGCAGCGCTGTGGGCACAAGACCCTCCCAAATGGCCGTATCAAACACATCCTTGACTTTTTCCTGTGAAAGAAAATAAATAAATAATTAAACGTGTACAAATCATAAAATCGTAAAATGGTGCTGATTTTGTAACATTTTATTAGATTACAACGGTAATGAAAATGCATATCAAATACCTCACTAAGCTGGAGCACTGGCTCTTCAGAATCAACTCTCCCACGCATAAGCAAGGCGAAACTTGTTACGAGCAGATCCCTAGCAGAACATAGCCCTCTTCTTGCCCAACAGCCGAGGCGGGCCTTCGAATTCCGCGCCTATGCGAAGTGGGTCAACCGGCCAATCTAGCTTATATAAACTCCATTTCCGAAATACGAGAAACGGTTTTTGTTTTATCTATTCGATTAATAATACGGCATATACCTTATCAATAGTTAGTTATACTGGTTTCGTGGTACTCTTGTTGTAATCCTTGAGCGGTGTTGGGCTTCACTAGCAGCTTCAGCATAAGATATATGTACGTTTTTCCTGATGATTTCTTTGGAAAAGGAGGATATCGTCGCGAGGCATATACATACATCTTGTCTGCTGATTGTAGAGAGTAAGCGAGAGCTAGTCTGGGGTACCCTGAGCGTGCTCTGCCCCCTTGGATGTGCCTGAAGAGTGTTTCCCACTTTCGATTGAAGGGTGTTTGGGTACAATTTCGTAAGTAGCTAATGGTAGACCCTGAAGTTTTTATACCCGGTACTCGAAGAGTATAGGGGTATATTAGATTTGTGGTGATAACGGATGTGTGTAACGTCCAGAAGGAAGCGTTTCCGACCCCATAAAGTATATACATATATTCTTGATCAGCATCAATAGCCGAGTCGATATAGCCATGTCTGTCTGTCCGTCCGTCTGTCCGTCAGTCTTCATTAGCGCCTATATCTCAGAGACTATTAAAGCTAGATCAACCAAATTTTGTATCCAGTCTCCTGTGTTATTACACTACTCCAAGTGTATTTCAAAATTTCAAAACCCGCCCCCTTCCACCCTAATAAAGGTCGAAAGTCTGTGGAATACACAATCTTGAAGATACGAGAAAACTAAATACGCAGAATCCTAGAGGATAACCATTTCTCTCAGAGCGTTGAATTTTGATCAGATCGGATTATTATTATTATATAGCCACAATGAAGAAAACCATTTCGAAAGTCATCGTTCCCTCTCGCTCTCTCTCACACGCGACCCTGTCTGATTTGCCTATTCGTCCAAATTAACACCTAGATCTCGGAGACTATAAGAGCCAGAGCAACCAAACTTTCTATCTAAGCTCCTGTGATATCACGTCAATACAAGTGTATTTCAAAATTTTGCCATGCCTCCTTCCGCCCCCACAAAGAACGAAAATCTGTGGAATCCACAATTTTTAAGATAAAAGAAAACCAAAAACGCATAGTGATGGAGAATAACCGAATCTACTAGATTGCCGAATCTGGATCAGGTAGAACTACTATTATAGTCAGAAAGAACAAATTAAATTTCAGTCGCTACGCAACGCGTGCCAAGCGCTTACTCATTCCCTCTCTCTCTCGCAAAAACTTGTACGTCTCGAATATGTCATGTTGAAATGTAGAAGCAGATGTAAAAAGCATATGTAAACAAAAACGGAAACATGTATAAAAATTCAAAAAATGGTTTGACTTTATTTTTTTGAAATATTATTTTTAGAGCCGCGGCCTTTGCCGCGGCTCACAACGTTCCCCCTCGTTTTCACTATCTTTTAGCGTGTTGGAATTCTTGAGAGCCGTGACACTGTGATAACTCTTGATGGCGTTGTGGCTGCTCAACAGACAGCTATCTTTTGCCTGCAGAGGACTTTTAAGTTGAAGATCTCTTTGTTGTTTTCATTCCACAAAAAATAGGCTATGCGGTTTTTTGGTCTTTTTGCTAAGTAGATTGTGAATGAATCGAGCGATGTGCCTTTTGGCCATGAGATCTTGCTTTATATAATCAATTGGAGTGGAGTGGTGAAGATTTTTTATTACTACTCTATATGTCCGTTCTTCGTTCAACTGATAGCTACGACAGAGAACGCAATTGGAGATTAGTGCAGACGCAATTTCGCGGTAGGTGGTTGAGTCGTTGCATAGGAGTCTTATGTGTCCTCCTGTACTAGTTTTTGTTCGGTATTTTTCAGGGCTTGCCAGCGTATCCAACATTGGACAAAACATTGTGATGTTGTTAACAACGGTTATGATGATTGGAGGGGGCAGTAAATCGCGTTTAGTGATAGGAGCTTCATTACACTCATTAGTAGATATGAGGTCCATACTTTTAGTACCTTCGGTAGGTGAGTCGTCAAGGGCAGCATCATGTTGATCATTGATTTGTTTTCGGGTTGAGTTTGTTACAGTCAGTTCTGCAGAAATCTGGACTTTGAGTGCTGCGGCAGTAGCAGAACTGATTAGATCAGCAATTGACGTTTTATTTATAATACGAGAGTCCAAATGTCACGCCCGATTTGGGCACCGCTGCAAATTTGTTACACCTTGACCCCTCGGAATGTAACGGTATGAAATTTCATCGTTCCAGCCCTGTCGCGCTCCTTACAGGTGGCTCTGTACACCCTATTCGGTGGTTCTTGAGAATTACCCAAGTTGATCTTGGTGTTCTTTATGATCCCAAGCTAATGTTTTCTGAACACATTTCTGACATAGTAAATAGGGCCTTTGTCGTGCTTAGGTTTATAAAAAGGTGGTCAAAGAAATTTGACAACCTTATATAACATCTATATCTCAATAGTTCGTCCGATTTTGGAATACGGCTCAAGTGTATGGTGTCCTCAATACAAAGTACTCCAGTACCGTATAGAATCAGTTCAAAAAAACTTTTTACTCTTTGCTCTGCGTGGCCTCAACTGAGATGCAAGTATGAGATGGCCGCCTAACCCTAATATATTGCTTTTAATAAACATTCCAACCTGAATTAATCGTAGAAACATGCTCTCTACCATATTAAATCTACTACTAATTCCTTTCCTCTTCTTAAATTACTTACATAAATATACTCTCATTCTCGTAAGTAGAAATTGCAATTGTATGATATTTTGAATGCATACTTTAGTCAGATTACTTATAATTTTCCTCGAATATTAATCTACCATCTACCTTTCCGCTATCGGTTCAGATGAGGGCTGCGTTCCTGCCTGGGATACGCGCGAAACAGCCTTTTGCTGGTGTTGCATGGCCCACTTGATGGTGCAGTCATCGCATATCAACGTTCAAATATTATATGTGAGTATATGTACATGCAGTGTCTTCCTTTTGGTGAATTAGAGCACTGACTATTCAATTTCTCAGTAAATATAGTTAATGACGTTTATTCACTCGATTCGGTTTGACTTATACGTTTGTATGTGCTTATATCTTTATGTATGCTTATGTCGTTAGCGTTATCCCACATTTGTACATACACTATATTTTCAGTTAACTGTCAAAGCAGTTTCGCATAAAATTGTCACGGTCCTCATTATCACTATCATCTTCACTAACATCTGGTAGCAACCGCTTTATTACACTAGTCAACACGACATTTCTGCTGTGGCCCAAAATGACTTTTTCTGATAGATCTGATAAATAGACCAAAAATGTTAGCCACGAAATATTTTTTTTAGACTTTTCCTGAATTTTCAAAGTCAAAATTTTCGGCAAAAAATACCGCAAAAAATTATGATATTTTAATTTGAAATCTTAATATCTTCCAGGCGTTAAGCTGCAGCTACAAAGTGTCTGGGTCAGACTTATAGCTGCATTTGTCAGCTTTTCAAAACTGAAAATACAACCAGTTATAAGAAACTTAAGTTATTTGACAAATAGAAGCAGTACCTCTGGAGAAAATATGACAAATTTTCAAAAATTCTTAAAAAAAAAACTAAACCATAAAAAAAAACCATAATTCTTTAAAAAATTTGAAATCTCCAAATCTATTAGAAAAAAACATTTTGGGCCACAGCAGAAATAAATAGTTGAACTTTGTTGAGTAGTGTTATTAGTTGCGTTTGAGTCATCTTCGTCACCTTTCAAGGTGCGAGCGGTGCTGAGTTAGTCAGCCAAAGTGGGGGCAACCAAGAGTTGGCACCTTTGGGGAAATATGCAAAGACTCTTTGGTAAAGAGTGCAATGCCCTGCTGCCAGATCCGGCGGGCAGAGAAAGGGGACAAATTCATTCATTTGCAAGTGTTGGGGCACACAAAGGTGTCACCAGAGCCTTTTTATACCCAGTCAGAAGTCAGGAAGCGTTTCCGACCCCATAAAGTATGCATATATACTTTCCTTTTATCCCAGCTCTCCTCCGGTCTTTCCGTGCTCCGAAAACCACGCAATTGTGATTGTTTGTAGGTGTGTTTATGTGGTCGCTCAACGGGACGAGGCAACTCAAAGGGATGACACCCTGGCGAATCTCACATTATGCAGCCTCCAGTCGGCTATGGAATTAAGCGTCTTTTCGGCATCATCTTGTGCTGATATTCTGCAGTCTTGTAGTTTTTTTAGTTTCCGATTAAGCATGCATTAGCATACTAAACGAGTACGAGTATGTTCTGGAACATCTTTGGGATGCTTAATTTGATCTTTCAGAGGTTATTTTGCGCTAGAAAACTACCCCAAAAGAGGTCTTCTCATTTTTATTATTTTCTCTCCTCTGAAAAGTGGGTGTCCGCTAGTTCAAACACTCCACAATTTGACTAAGACATATTACCCGGTAGTCGAAGAGTATAGGGGTATATTAGATTTGTGGTGATAACGGATGTGTGTAACGCTATAGCCATGTCTGTCTGTCCGTCCGTCCGTCTGTCCGTCTTCATTAGCGCCTATATCTCAGAGACTATAAAAGCTAGAGCAACCAAATGTTGTATCCAGTCTCCTGTGTTATCACACTACTCCAAGTGTATTTTAACATTTCGCCCCGCCCCCTTCGGCCCGCACAAAGGACGAAAGTCTGTGGCATACACACTTTTGAAGATACGATAAAATTAGAGAATGACCATTTCTATCAGAGTGTTGAATTTGGATCAGATTGGATCATTAATATAGCCACAATGAGGAAACCCATTTCGAAAGTCATCGTTCCCTCTAGCTCTCTCTCACACGCAACCCCGTCTGTTTTGCGCGTTCGTCCAGATGAGCGCCTAGATCTCAGAGACTATAAGAGCAAGAGCAACCAAACTTTCTATCCAAGCTCCTGTGATATCACTTCAATACAAGTGTATTTCAAAATTTTGTCCCGCCCCCACAAAGAACAAAAATCTGTGGAATCCACAATTTTTAAGATAAAATAAAACCAAAAACGCAGAATCATGAAAAATATTCGTATCTACCAGATTGCCGAATCTGGATCAGGTCGGATCATTATTATAGCCAGAAGGAAGCAATGAAATTTCAGTCGCTACGCAACGCCTGCCAAGCGCTTACTCATTTCCCTTTCTCTCTCGCAAACACTTCCACGTCTCTATGTAGCTATAAATTTACATGTAGAAATGTAGAAACAGATGTAAAAAGCATATGTAAACAAAAATGAAAACATATATAAAAATTTCAAAAATGGTTTAACTTAATTATTTGAAATATTCTTTTTTGCCCAAAATTTCATTCGTGCCTTTCGCGAACATATAATAAATAGCGTAAATCGTAAGTTCATACATATATGTACATATATACTGACTGAGTACCGGGTATAAGGTAGAGCCGCGGCCTTTGCTGCGGCTCACAACGTTCCCCCTCGTTTAAGTGTTCAAACGAGACAATCGCAATGGAGTCGTTCTTGGACCCAGAACCATAACAGTGACTTTACTGCATTTTTAGTGTATTTAATATGAGCTTTTTTCTTCTCCAATCCCGTCCAGCGACTTGCGTGCCTCTGGCGAAAGATGGACTCACCTGTGTGGCTGAAGAAGTTTCAATGTATTTTGCGCCAATTGTTGTTGCCAAATCCCAGGCGTCTGCATATGAAATTACTTTCTCGCCGTTTGTCTGCAAAACGGAAATACGTGGGAGAATGAGCAAAAGGCAAAACAAAGTTACGCAAAACAGATTACATCAAGCAAGATTTTCATAAATATTTGAGTTGCAGTGCGTCAGATAAATTATGATGAAACACCTAGAAGAAAAGACACGAGCAGCACCGGTACCGACACCAGAATAACGAAATAAATCAAATCAAAAAAAACTACAGTACAGCTCACCTTAAGTTTGTTCAGCACATTCAGATTTCCGCGTAGATCGGATTGGGTTCCCACGAGAATCAAGGCCGCCTTGGCCTTGGAGAACTTCGGCGCCCACTTGGCTTTTATGGCCCGGAACGTTTCTGGCTTGACTACCGAAAAGCATAGCAGAAAGACATCGCTGTCCGGGTAGCAGAGCTCGCGCAACGGATCTAACGTGTCCTGACCGGCGGTATCACAGAGGGTCAAATGCACCGGACTTTCGTTCACATTGACATCGGCTGGAGGGAGACAATGAGTATGGTTAGTATGTATGTATATATAGTAGTAAGCAATATTTTCATTAGTATTATTTGTTCATATTTAATACATTTTATTTGCTATTTGATAGCTGCATGGCATTAGACTTTGAAGCTGGCCTAGCTCGAAAAATAGAGACAGCTTTATGCAAAATGCATGCAGTGAGAGCGAGGGAGATACACATATGCGTCCAGTTGTTTTTTTGGATACGACTTTGCTGGCTGGATGGCTTTGTGTGCTGGTAAACAAAATTTTGTCAAAAATAGTGCCTCAATTAATCGACTGATAGCCAGGAGATGTGTTTAGAGACCACTACGAACACTAATTTGGGGATTTGTCTATCATGCTATCTATCTCTTCACAGCAAATTTAGCAAAGTCTAATGTCATACCGTCATAAGTGTAAAATGAAATATATTGATAAGCTTCAATTTCAGCTCCAAGTGGCTTAGCGATTGTACAAAAACAAATATAATTCTGAAGCGCTAAGTGCGATCAAGGAAAAGCTGCGATATGCACGATATGTTATTGCATATAAATCTATAGCATTCGTACTCGGGTCTTCTTTGCTCTCTGTTTATCTGCCAAATTAATTAATCAGTGTGTGACCCCACATAGGTTTTTATACCCGGTACTCGAAGAGTACAGGGTTATATTAGATTTGTGGTGATAGCGGATGTCTGTAACGCCCAGAAGGAAGCGTTTCCGACCCCACAAGGTATATAAATAAAATTGTTGCGGTGGCGAATTGTGTTTTTAAAAAGTATCTTTTCTTTTATTTCACAACATGTATTAGAGTTTTAACAATGACTTATACCAGTTGGTGAGGTTAGTTTTACATTTGTTTAAGGATAAGGATCGGCGCGTATTTGCGAGTTTCGGATTAAAGTATAACTGTTCTGGTTAGGTTCTGGATTAAGACTGCTTGGCTATTTGCATCTCCAAAATCATGAAACCTCTTCTGGTTCTCTCTTGAGAACAAATTTCTTATAAACAAAAGGACTGACACAATTTCGTCATCCAACTCGAGACTTGGGGATATGGTCAACATGCAGAAGCTCGCAGAGAGCCGGGCGTTCGAATGTTTACGAAAACCGGGTGTTCAATTGTTTATGAAAGCCGGGTATGGGCTGAGAGTGTTATTCAATTTAGGCGGGTGTGAGAACAGTTCGATTTTTAATTAAGTGGATTTTAAATTAAGTGCGATCCAAAGGCACAGATTGAGTTTGAATCTGGGAAAGCCAAGATATTGAATCTGAGGAACCCAAAGATTGTTTATAAATCCTATAAGAAGTTAATGGAATTGGGTACGTTAACTCCCCCCTTACTTAAATGTGTCGTCCCGATACATTTTGAAGCTCTGAAATAATTCTAATTTCTTCTGATAATTGCAAAATATCGTTTTCAACTGTTTCTTGAGTGGGTTTCATGAATTTAGAGCGAATTAATATGATTATTTTATAACCGAAATACAACATAGGTACTAATAGGAATATTATTAATAAAATATTTGTCAATGGTAATCCCGTATTTCCAAATTTTATAAATGGATTCAAGATATTGACATTATCAAAGGAAAGTATCTTATCATCTGATTGTACATAATCAACTAAATCAAAATTACTATATCTATGTTGCGAAACATATTTCCAAATTTTATTCTTCTCATTTATATACGTTTTGTTATTTATTGTGATTGAATTATTGAATAGGAGAAGATAAGTACCTATCAAACTAATATTATCTGCTATATTGGGGCCTGATACTAAAATGGCACCATCTTGCACAAAATCTATATCTTTATTTTTCTCTCTTATTTTTGTGCAGTTAGCCTTATGGCCATTTAGTAATTTTGTAAAGCAATTTTTTTCAAAACTTATTTTCGCATAGTAATTAAATGTTTCTTTCTTAAAATTATTCATTAAATAATAATGTCCCCCGCATTCACAAATATTATTACTTATAACCAATTTTCCATCGTTTTGTGAGATGGCTCTCGCATGGTAAAGTTTACAAACATTATTAATTTGGGGGTACTTGATATTAATAACTATTAAGTTCTCATTTCGTATTATTTGAAAAGTTGCAATGTCAAGTAAATCGGTTAATTCAACAAGCTCTTTTTCATGTTTGTAAATTTCATCAATTTCATGTTTACTTAAAATTTTTGTATTCAGAATGTTTATTTTTGAAAGGGTTATGGTATCAACTAAGTTCAGCAGATCAAAAGTCATTAATTTCAAGCGATGCTTTCTGAGTATTGTCTCTTCACTGAATATAACAGTTTTTAGCGTTTTTGATAGCAATTCAATTTCTTTGAAAAGTTTTGAATTCGTTATAAATTGTTTATTATTATTTTCAATCAAAGAATTAACTTTATTCTGAACTTTCATAAAATCATCATGGTCAGGGGTGCCTGCAACCCATTTCCAAACGGTACCTAACTCATTAATTCCCCTTTTAATTCTACTTGGGACTAATTCTGAAATTATTAGTTTTAACAAGTTAATGTCCATTGAAATTTCCCATTCATCGTCTGAGTTAATGGACTTATTAACATATTTAGATTCCAAATTGATTATTTCTTTATAAAAGCTTAAGTTGGTAATATGATAGAGGTCAGCATACGATTCGTAAGTGTAAACTTGTCTGTCGTCTCTAAGTAATAAGTAGTCGCTGTGCGTATAGTCAATGACTTCTGAAGTTGTTATCAAGACAAGGGTCAAAAATAATATTTGCAAATACATTTTCTGCAAAAAAAAAAAATAAACAAAAAATAAAATTCTTAATATTTTATATTGTCTTTGTGTATTATACGATTTCTGTTATTGATTATAACTTTGTTCTCTTGATTTTCTTTAACAACTTGTTTTTTGTAACGAGGTTGAAGCTTATTTCTTTCCCCGAATTTTTTCTCATATATCACGTCTCCTATTTTATAGTCTTTACCTCTCATATCCTTATTGTGTACATCGAGCATTTTATCTTGAGCTGATTTAAGTAGTATTGGAATATTACCATGTTCTATTTTATTAAATAGGATGTCATAGGGCATTTGATTAATTGTGGAGTGTATTGTGAGGTTATATTTTTGCGCTGCCCTCATTATAATTTCTGTGTAGCTTGTCAAATTTAGTTCCTCTTTAATACATCGTGCTATTTCTGTTAACGTGGAGTGTGCCCTTTCTACTTGTCCATTGGAAGTACTATGCCTGGGATCCGCATAATAAATGGTTAAATTACTTCGTTGAATGAACGATCTAAACTGTGCTGAAGTAAAACTTGGTTCGTTATCTGTCATAATTGATGTTGCTAAAGGAAAATTTTGCAATATGTCCAAAACCTTATGTTCGATGATGTATATTGGTCGTTTGTCACTATAGATAAAGTCCAGTCGTGCCAGAATGGCGTCAAAGTTCAATACAGTCCCATGGTTAGTAAGGGAATCGTGTGCTGGTCCTATAATTTTATTTCTTAGTATGGTTAATGCAATAAAATATTGCTTGCTACCCTTTTTATATAGTCGCATCGCATTTTCTGCCGACTCTCTCCAACCTACATACTGATTTATGCCTCCACTGAAGTTTGGCAAAGATTCCATCACCTTTAAGGTGGTATCATCCCTAATTTGTTCATCAATTACCTCTGCCTGATAATCTAAAACCTGTTCGGTCGTTTCTTCTAATTGTTTTTTTAAAGCTGTTATATCTTTGTTTACTTTTGAAATTTGAATGGCTATCAATTGCTTTATCAGATCTGTAGTCAGATCTGTCCTCGCTTCTGTACTCGTCATCTTTAATTTTTTAAGATCCAAAATTAGTTGATCCACTTTTAAATTTTTTTTTTTTATATATTCTTCAAATTTAAATTCTATAATTATGATTATATTTATATATTTTCTTATTTATTTTACTTATTATTATTATTTGTTTTTGTTTTTTTGCATATGAAATACAATTTATTCTTGATGCTCACGAAATGTCCGGTAGGGGTCGTCCTTCTTTAGGATGGGTCTTCCTTCTTACGATGTTTTGAGGCCCTTTTTTGATAGGTAGATTTTTGATGGAAGCGAGGGTCCTCCCTTCAGCTCCGTTTGTATGTTGATTCTTTTTTTTTTTTTTTTTTTTTTTTTTTGGTGCTGGTACGCGCCGATCTTTCCGTTTAAATGTTTTCCTTCACTTTTCCTTTTTATGTCGTTGCACTCTTTCTCACCGCGTTTTAATTAAAGGACTTATTGCATTTATTAATTATCCTTTTGGGTTTTTTTTGAACCACGCAGCACTTTTTACTTTTCGGTGCTTTAGATACGCGTGGCCCCACGTTGGGCGCCAATTAAATTGTTGCGGTGGCGAATTGTGTTTTTAAAAAGTATCTTTTCTTTTATTTCACAACACGTATTAGAGTTTTAACAATGACTTATACCAGTTGGTGAGGTTAGTTTTACATTTGTTTAAGGATAAGGATCGGCGCGTATTTGCGAGTTTCGGATTAAAGTATAACTGTTCTGGTTTGGTTCTGGATCAAGACTGCTTGACTATTTGCATCTCCAAAATCATGAAACCTCTTCTGGTTCTCTCTTGAGAACAAATTTCTTATAAACAAAAGGACTGACACAATTTCGTCATCCAACTCGAGACTTGGGGATATGGTCAACATGCAGAAGCTCGCAGAGAGCCGGGCGTTCGAATGTTTACGAAAACCGGGTGTTCAATTGTTTATGAAAGCCGGGTATGGGCTGAGAGTGTTATTCAATTTAGGCGGGTGTGAGAACAGTTCGATTTTTAATTAAGTGGATTTTAAATTAAGTGCGATCCAAAGGCACAGATTGAGTTTGAATCTGGGAAAGCCAAGATATTGAATCTGAGGAACCCAAAGATTGTTTATAAATCCTATAAGAAGTTAATGGAATTGGGTACGTTAACTTATACATATATTCTTGATCAATAGCCGCGTCGATATAGCCATGTCTGTCTGTCCGTCCGTCGGTCCGTCTGTCCGGCCGTCCGTCTGTCCGCCTGTCCGTCTGTCCATCTTCATTTGCGCCTATATCTCAGAGACTATTAAAGATAGAGCAACCAAATTTTGTATCCAGTCTGGTGTGTTATCACACTACTCCAAGTGTATTTCAAAATTTCGCCCCGCCCCCACAAAGAACGAAAGTCTGTGGCATACAACATTTTAAAGATACGAGAAAACGAAATACGCAGAATCATAGAGGATGACCATTTCTATCAGAGTGTTGAATCTGAATCAGATCGGATTATTAATATAGCCACAATGAAGAAAACCATTTCGAAAGTCATCGTTCCCTCTCGCTCTCTCTCAAACGCGACCTTGTCTGTTTTGCCTATTCGTCCAAATGAGCGCCTAGATCTCAGAGACTAAAGGAGCTAGAGCAACCAAACTTTCTCTCCAAGCTCCTGTGATATCACTTCTGTACAAGTGTGTTTTAAAATGTTGACACGCCCCCTTCCGCCCCCACAAAGGACGAGAATATGTGGAATTCACAATTTTTAAGATAAAAGAAAAGCAAAAACGCAGAATCATGGAAAATAGCCGTATCTACCAGATTGCCAAATCTGGATCAGGTCGAACTACTATTATAGCCAGAAGGAACAAATAAAATTTCAGTCGCTACGCAACGCCTGCCAAGCGCTTACTCATTCCCTCTCTCTCTCGCACACATTTACACGCCTCGTATGAGTAGTTCTACATGTATGTACATGTAGAAATGTAGAAGCTGATGTAAAAATTATATGTAAACGAAAATGGAAACTTTTTTTTTTTTGGTGTTTTATGTTACCAGACTACACAGATAACTTTTAATATATAAAAATCTAGCATTGGGTTCGACCTAATTTTTTGAAATTTTCCATTTTGGCCAAAACTTTAATTCGTCCCTTTTGCGAACATATAATAGATTACATAAATCATAAGATCACATATATTCTGACTGAGTACCGGGTATAAAGTAGAGCCGCGGCGTTTGGCGCGGCTCATAAAGTTCCCTCTAGTTTTTGTTGGGTTTTGATCGCACTGCTAGTTCAATTTAATTGCAAAATATGTAAATTGCTCGTCAGGCTGCTCCACTGCCCACACTATCCGATTGAATTTTGCTGATAGAGTTTAATTTTATTCACCCTTTGTCCCCCACGCAAGTGCACATTTTTGGGATGCCATTGCAGACAAGCGGACGCCCATAATGTGGCTCTTTGACCCAAGCGCACGCTCCTATGCATACTCCGGTCGCACATGCACATACAGAAACACATCCAGACACAGCTTCCCCTTGTTTTGGCCACAAGCAAAAATTTTCCACGCGTGATGTGCTATTTTCGGTTTTCTTTGCCCCTTTGCCAAACTTCCAGTTGGCACATACATATCTGCATATCTACCGTAGAAAAAAGCTGCTGCTTGTGTGCAAAGAATCGCTCAATTCCGCATACACCTAGGCTGAGTGCGAGATGATCAAAGGACTGCATACTTCTGGTGTAGCAGGTCAACACAGGAAATACTGGGAAAAGTTCACAGTACCGGCGAACCTCCGATCCCCCGCCGATCAGCCAGTGTTCAGGTCAACGGGACATCCCTCATCGTGTAGCCAAGGGGAAATCTGTGGCCAATTGGGGACCCCCCAAGTGCAGACCGTAAGGCCGTAGGAACGAATTCAGCTCCAGAAACCCATTCGTGGGTAGCTTGGCGCTGGCACGATCGCCACCCCAAGCGACAGGAGGCGCAACTGATGGAGACGCATCGGTATTAAGGGCAGGCAGTATGGTCACCCGATCGCTCCAACTGCTACAACAGCAGAGTACGGACCCAGACTCCAGGGAGACCCCTGAGAGTTCGTGACCGCTACAGTCCGGCACGCTCGCAGAGGTCGACACCGCCCAAGAGAAGCAAGGCACACCAGAAGGCATCCTGACCCAAGAATCTCGAGGAGCTGCCGAAACTCCTGGATGAGGTGACGACCCGGATGATGGACAGGAGATGCCGGACAAAGATGCCGCTTCGCTGACGGAACCGTGGCGTAGGCTGAGCCATCCGGACGTGAAGGTACGCCAGTGGAGCCGGGTCCGAAAGGCATCAACGCAATCAAGAGGTCACGAGCAAGCCCAAGAGCCTCGATAGCCCGGACAGCGGAAGGAGCATAGTGGACAAGAGGACGAGGGCAGCACGGCGCCCATGCCCCGACGTGGTCAGAACCCAGAGCTACACTATAAGCAAGTAAGACGAAGGAAATGAGTGGGCGACCAAACTGTCGGACGCAGTTGAAGAGGCCTGCGAACGGAGCAGCCTCCAGAGAAAGACGTTCCGGACACACCTCGAGCCGGTGCTCGTGTGGAGCGAGAAGATATCTGAACTCCGCAGATCTTGCTTCCGCGCCAGAAGGCAACTCCAAAGGGCACACCGCGCCTAGCTAACTGCAGCAAGTGTTACAGAGCGGCGAGGAAGAAGCCGAAGATCGCCATCAGAGACAGCAGAAAGTCTACGAAATCGGCCGGGACTCTGCCGGGACTCCGTTTGGGGACCCCTGCTCTTGAACGCCATGTACGAAGGCATGCTAAGGCTCCCGATCCCAGCCAACAAGAGCCTGATGGGTTTTACCAACGACGTCCCGATAGTGGTGGTGGCCAGGAGCTCACCAACGTGGCCATCTAAGCCGTAGAGGAGATGCTAGCTGTTGCAGGACTATAGCTGGCGGCTCGAAAAACGGAAGTGGTGCTAATATCGAGCTGGAAAGTGATCGATGGGAGCACGATCATCGATACGCGCTTTTTTTTGAAGGAGCACCCGGAGTACGTGTACAGGAAGGCCAACGGGACTGCAAGAGCGCTATCCAGGATGCGCCCAGACGTCTGGGCGGTAGCTGCATGCGAGGCGTTCCGGACCATCTCGGAACAGCGCTGGTCATTGTCGGGCGAATGCTAAGGACATTAGAGAGAAGGTAGACGGAATAGGTCCACGCTTGCGAAGCAATGCTTTGCGGCACTACCGCACGTCGAGCGGCCCCTAGTTCCCCTGTCCAGCACATACTCGTATTTCTGTTTGCTATTGTTATTGTTATATATAAAGTATAGATATAGTAGGCAAATAAATGAATATGAAAAAACTACACACATAAGAGCACACAGGCAGTTTAAAAAATTACAAAAATTTACCAGTTAGTTTGCGTTTAAATGTGGTTAAATGCCTCTATTATGTCCTTTGTTCCCCAGCCTTGGTATAGAGATTAACTCCTCAGAGCGTACGACTGTTTGCCAAAACAGAAGTAACTAATATATTAGAATAAGATATATTTACGAGTATAAATCCTATTAAGTATGATAGAAGATTAAACTGTAATTGTACTTAATCACTCTTGGCGCGCCACAAAGTGAGAGTTCAGTAGTAATGGTACATAGCGACACCATTAATTCTTAAAATGCGATTTCAATATGGGATACACGCATCTTCAATGCCTTGCCCTCAGTATTCAACTAAAATATGGTATATGGGTTAATTGTACTTCCAGACAAGGCTCTGTTGCAGGGGTCTCTGTGAAAAAAATAAGCAATGGGCACTTAAAAAACAACAAATGCACTTCAAAGTTTCAGAAAAAAAAACAAAATATCACTAAAATGCTCCACAAAGAGAGTGTAATGCTCTGCACAGTGTAAAAGTACACTGGTTTGTACTCCATCCGCTCATGTCATAACACCGTGGCCTCGTAGGTGTGTTCAAAAAGTATCGCGAATTTTGAATTTTCGCGGGTTACGTATATTCGAATTTCGATTTTTTTGTGGCGTTATGTTGGTACTCATGTCTCTCACTTATGCCGACAAGCTCGGCCATTTTGAATGTTCACTTAATTGTTGACAGCTGCTTTGCTTGCACGTGTTTGGATCGTCTTCGATTTTTAACTATTCAAAAAAATGGATCAAAGAACCTGTATCAAATTTTGTGTGAAAAACGAAATTAAGTGCGCGGATGCATTCCGAATGTTGACTGTGGCATACGGAGAAGCTACCTTGGACCGAAGCAACGTTTATCGGTGGTACAAAATGTTCTCAGAAGGCCGAGAAGATGTGAACGACGAAGAGCGTGCCGGACGCCCGAGCACTTCAACAACAGACGAAAAAATTAATGGAGTGGAGAATATGGTATTGGCCAATCGTCGAATCACCGTTAGAGAAGTTGCTGAGGACCTAAACATATCGATTGGCTCGTGCCATTCGATTTTTATCAATGATTTGGGCATGAGACGGGTCGCCGCGAAATTCGTACCAAAATTGCTCAATTGCGACCAAAAACAGCATCGCATGAACATTTCTAATGAGATGTTAAACTCTGTGCGCGACGACCCAAATTTGCTCCAGAGGGTCATAACTGGTGACGAATCGTGGGTTTATGGTTATGACGTGGAAACCAAAGCTCAATCATCTCAATGGAAGCTGCCGCACGAACCAAGACCGAAAAAAACGCGCCAAGTTTGGTCGAATGTGAAAGTTTTGCTGACAGTTTTCTTCGATTGCAGGGGCGTGGTGCATCATGAGTTCTTTCCACAAGGTAGAACGGTCAATAAGGAATATTACCTGCAAGTTATGCGCAATTTGCGCGAAGCAATCCGCCAGAAACGCCCGGATTTGTGGAAGAACAAAAATTGGCTTTTGCACCACGATAACGCCCCAACTCACACATCGTTGCTTGTGCGCGACTTTTTGGCCAAAAACAATACACTAATGATGCCGCAGCCACCGTATTCCCCAGATCTGGCCCCCTGTGACTTTTTCTTGTTCCCTAAACTGAAGAGGCCCATGAAAGGACGACGTTACGCTACGCTTGACGAGATAAAGACGGCACCGAAGTGCTTCGAAGATTGGAAAAAGTTTGCAAAAGTGTGTAATATCTCATGGGGATTACTTTGAAGGGGACAAAATAGATATTCATGAATAAATAAATAATTTTGAACACACCTCGTACATATGTTTATACAATGACAGCTCGAAATGTGGGTCGGCTCAATTCCCACTCGCATCAAAAAGAGAACTAATGTTCAGAGCTTGCAAATAACCGTCAACCGATTTTTCCAACGCAGTCTGCACACAGAAAAAACATAAAAAAATTTGGTACACACGATCTCTCTCTGAGCGAAACACTTTTTTCGTTTCGCTTGTGTGTTTCGGTCCGACTGTTTGGCTCAACCGAAAAAACGATTTTGTCTCTCAATAACCACAGATAGGGACACTTTTTAGAGAGCGGTCACTGCAAAACTGTCTTTGAAAGACCACTGCGCAATAAGTGTCTTCAAAAAAGGTTTTTTCTTGCTGTGTGCGAGAAAGAGAAAAGAATATGCCTGATCAATTCATGTGCATAAATGTTATGTAGGAAAACACAGACGCACGCATCCATATGTACAAAAGGACTGTTTCGCCGAGAGTGTCTGACCAAAGTAGTCCCCAAGAGAGCGAACCAAAGAGAACAAAAAAAAAGTGTTTTGGTCTGAGAAGAACAGTTGTTGAGCGTGTGTTCTTTCGCTCCACGTTCTCAAAGTGTTCGTAGAAGACCGTAGAAGATCGGTTTTTTTCGGACACTTTAAAATGGTTGACGGTTATTTGCAAGCTCTGCCAATGTTCCTTTCACTTCTTTAACTCATTGATAACTGTCTGAATACTCGTTGTTTAAAGACAAATAACAATATTCTTGGAGGTAAATAAAGGAGAATTACAATGCATTTTTAACGATATTACTTTTTTCTACTCATAGGGTACAAAGATATTGAAGTCAGTGCTTTTGACTTGAGCACCTGATGTATTTTCTTTTCCTACGGTTTTAAGTCTGCCGACCACTCAAGAGTTGACCGATTTTAGTCAACTCTTTTTAAATACTCATAATGAACTCTGCTATAAAATCGAACTGCCAAGAAATCGCAACTCTCTAAAACTAACCTGATAAATGCCATTAACTTTGAAAAAATTAATAAAATTTCAAAATACTTTAAAAATGAAAATTCTTTTTTTTTTTTTAATTATCTTTTATTTAAAATTGTGAGGAAAATTTTTAAAATAAATTATTTACAAAAATATGTTTATCTTTCGGTCGCAAAATAGTTTTGATCAATTGTGATGTTAAAAAATATTTAAATAAATTATTGAATAAATATTTTTCAGAAGAAAAATGTATTTCCAGCAAACGCGAGCAGCGAAACGGCTGGCGAAAATCCTCTAGCTGAACCCTCCACGAGGGTGCCGGCTGGGCAATGGGCACTGCATTATCCCGGACAAGGGTAATGCACTGTCGCTTGCTCCGTCCGAGGCAATGCAGTGTCTAGCTAAGGCAAAGGCCCAGCGTCTTCTCTACCTCGAGTCGGGGGAACGGGGTCAGGTCCATGGCTAGAGGTTCCTGGGGGGTAGGCCTAAAACGCTAGGGGGTGGTACCTCATATAAATATCAGCCGTATAAACCTTCGGGCCGAACATGGAGGAGGACAAAGGTCAAGCACGGGTTGGGATGTCAACCCAAACGTCGGTGGGAAGCGTGGCTGCTACCACCGGCGGGCACGGGGAGGAGCAATCCTCTCTGCATGTCGCCAGTGGCCACACCTCGGACGCGACGGGAGCAGGTCACGTCAGTTGTAATACCACTACTGCCACAACCCCCCGCTGTAGGATGAGCCGCGCAGGTGCCGTTGTCGAGGCAGACTCGGACCTGGAGAGCGTGCTATCCATCAGCAAAGCAGAAGAGGATAGCCTTCTTCGCTCGCCTGAACCAAGCACCAGCTCCCTGCGCAGGGAAGGGCCAAAGCGTTCGAGGGAGGGAATGAAGGCCAAAGCCCAATACAAGGCGGCCCTCAAGATAGTAGGCAGGTTCCAAGGCAAGGCGGATATCTCCCAGGAGGAGAAATCCAAGCTAGCTTGGGCCGAGCTGAAGGTAGAGGAGGGCCGTAAGTACTACGCGCAGGTGCCACAAATGAAGGCATCGACGAGTCACCACGCCAACAAGGTGGAAGAGTTGCTTGTTACCAAAAGGCAGCGCTCGACCGATAGTGCCGTCACTCCAGCAAGCAAGCGCCAACGCGGGCCCAAGAGAGCGGAACCTCCACCTAAACCGGCAAAGCAGGGGTCAAGAGAACGGATCAGTGATGTGTCCAAGAGACACCTGATCGTAGCTCTCATCGATAGACGTGATGAGAATGGGAGGATGACAGCGGCGCAGTGGAAAATGGTAGACTCCCTGTTTACACGGATGGAGGAGCCCCAACAGCTCCCATGCCCACCTTCGATGGTGCTGGGTGGCTGAACGGGGTCAAAATCCTGAAATGTAGGGATGGCTGACGCAAACGGTCTGCCAACTGGAAGTGATGTGGGAGGGGGCCATGCTGGAGGTGGTAGACAGGGAGCTAATCCCGTCCATACCAAAGGCGAAGGTGCTCTTCCCCATCGCAATATAAGGGGACCGCGCGCTGAAGCTCCTTCAGCGACAAAACCCCGAGATACCGACCGCTGACTGGAAGGTATTGCATGCTGGTAGCCACTACCCAACGAGGGGGGCCAGCATGTAATCCTCCAGATAAACAAAGCAGCGGAGGTTCAACTATACCCCAAATACGGGAAAATGGCGTGGGGCATGGGGAGTGTTTACCTGCGCCTCATAAAGCGTCAGCCCGGCGACAAGGACGCTCACACCCTGCAGGCAGGCGAAGTGGAGAAAGACCTCGGTCTGGATACCATTGTAGTGGCCGCCCAGGGTCTGGCGCTAGACGACACGTTGGAAGAAGAGGACGGTGACCTGACCGTAGTAGTCAACCCGTCGTATGCAGGGGAGCCAGCTGCTCATGACACTGAGTGTGCTGCAGCTCAACTTGCATAAGAGCAAAACAGCATCAGCGGAGCTCCACATTGCCATGGAGCAAGGGCCCGCTGACATAGCTTTGGTCCAGGAGCCCTGGATTGCATCAGGCAATTCGGTAGCCGGACTAAAGCTCTCAAATTACAGCTCATTCTAACCAACACCGGTAAGTAATAGAACTGTCGTACTAGTACGGAAAGGAATCCACGCTTACCTTATGTCTCATTACAGCACAGACGACCTGACAGTAGTTATGCTGGAAAGTAGAAGCGCCTTCTGGTAGCCTCCTGCTACATGGCACACGACAGGTCTGCACCGCCAGAAGAACTAAGGAGTCTGGTAAAAGAAGCCGACTCCAAAGACTACCAACTGATCGTTGGCACGGACGCTAATGTCCACCATAGTGTGTGGGGAAGCCCCGACATTAACGACCGAGGTGAGTCACTCTTAGACTTTATATTAACAAATAACATAGATGTAGCAAACGTGGGAGAGGAATACACTTACGTGGGTCCCACCTCGTCAAACGTGCTAGATCTAACTCTCGTAACGGAAAAGAGTACCTACATATCTGGATGGAGGGTCCTTGAAATACCTTCCTTCTCAGACCACAGGTACATTCAATTCAAGTGCGAATTTGAATACACTCCGAAAGTGAAAGTCTATAGAAACCCCTGGAACACAAACTGGGAGAAGTTTAGAAAGACATTCACTTCGAAACTCGCGAGCTCCGGCTCAGTGAAATCCGAGGAGGATATAGAGAAGTGTCTAGAGACCCTATCTACGGAACTGCTAGAGGCATACCACACAGCATGCCCACCCTCTAGAACAAGAAAGAAGTCCAAACCACTCTGGTGGAATCGAGACCTTTTTCTACAAAGAAATAACCTCATGGAATTTTTCAAGCTCGCTAAACTAGCGAACGATGAGAACATCAACGAGGAATACAAGACGCTACTAAGAGAGCAACCCACAGTACAAAGTCAACTCAAATTAGACAACGGATAGTGGTCGGAGGGCAGCAAAGAAGCCCTGACGGCACTAATGGAGGCCCACTTCCCAGGATGCACCGAGGTCACCGATGCTGAAACGCATTAGGACCTAGCAACTGACGAACAACCTAACCTCTTTCCTACTGAAAACATTAGAAAAGCTGCTGGATCTACACATCAGAACCGAAGTAAGGGGACTGATGTCAACCAACCAGCACGCCTACACCAAGGGAAAATCGGTGGAAACAGCACTACACTCGCTAGTAGCTACCGTCGAGAAAGCCCTCAAAACTAAGAAATATGCACTTGGAGTATTCGTAGATATATCCGGAGCATTTAATAACGTCGCTACAGAAGCCATAATGGACTGTCTAGAAGCAACCAGCACCCACCCGTCAATCAACCTCTGGATAAAAAACCTTCTAAGTTGTAGACGGGTGCAATCAGAGTGGGGCACCGCCTCCATGGTCAGAGGTGCACACAGGGGCACACCCCAAGGTGGAGTCCTGTCACCCCTCCTGTGGAACCTGGTGGTCGACAACCTCATTAAGAGATTCGAAAGGAAGGCCCCAAAAATAACAGCTTATGCGGACGACATAAGAGTACTTATCACGGGTGTATGTCCGTCGACTCTCAGCTCCATAATGGAACGAACACTCAGGGAGATATGTGAGTGGGCAGATGGAGTAGGACTCAGTATCAACGCGGATAAGACGGACCTCATCCTCTTCACCAAGAGATACAATGTACCAGCATGGATCTCCCCCAAAGTCAACCAAACAAGGCTAACCCCTAAAGCACAGGTCAAATACCTCGGCATAGTACTGGACAGCAAACTGGCATGGAGACCCAATGTAGAGGAGCGGGTGAAAAAGGCCACCACTGCACTTTATGCAGCCAAGAAGATGCTTTATAGCACATGGGGCCTGTCACCCGCTCTGATGCATTGGATCTACATCTCGGTGGTGCGACCAACTCTGCTGTATGGAGTCCTTGTGTGGTGGCAAGCTACTGAAAAGACAACGTATCACAAGCTAATGGAACGAACCCAGCGGCAGGCTCTGCTCTGTATAACAGGAGCGCTGAGGTCAACGCCAACCAAAGCACTCGAAACTATACTCGGAGTCGACCCCCTCGACATCTACGCTAGGCTGACTGCAGGCAAGGCAGCACAGCGCTTGATTGCGTCGGGGAACATGTCTCCCCAAAGATTCGGGCATAGTTCAATTGGAATGGACATGATCAGTACAACCGACTACATGATCCCCCAAACGTGCCTTGAAGTAAAAACAAACCTCTCCATGGGACCCGAAGACTGGAAAGCGGGACGGGACCAGATTCAACACCTCAACATATACACTGACGGCTCCAAGATGAATGAAGGAGTAGGAGCAGGCCTATACTGTACGAACCCTGAAATAAGGGCGTCGTATAAGCTACCCGACCGATGCAGCATATTCCAGGCGGAAGTCTTCGCCATCAAGAAGGCAGCAGAGGTCGCTCAGCTCACAGAGCGACCACACAATGCGTTAACATATTCGTTGACAGCCAAGCAGCGATAAAATTCATGCAGTCGTCCGCGGTCAGCTCCAGAAGTGTCCTGGCAAGCAGGGAGGCACTAGACTCACTAAGCACGACTAAGTCAGTGCAGATCTATTGGGTTCCCAGCCACCAGGGCATCGAAGGAAACGAAGCGGCGGACGTTCTGGCTAAGGAAGGCGTCGGGCTGGTAAACGAGAGGACCGAAAGCGTGCCGGTCTCCCTAAGGACGCTACAAAGCGACCTGGAGAAGCAGGCCAAAATGAAGACAGACAGCAGGTGGAAGAACACCACACCCTGCAGAATCTCGAAAATCATGTGCAAGGAACGCAATGATAAACTCAGCCACTATCTGCTGCATCTTCCACGGAAGGATTGTAGACTGTTAGTGGGCATACTAACAGGCCACTGCCTGGCTGCGTCGCCTGCAACCAGGCTGAACATCACCAACAGCGACATCTGCAGGAAATGCAATGAGCCCGGGGCTGTCGAAACCCTGGAACATCTCATCTGCCGGTGTCCGGCTCTCTCAAGGGCAAGGGGAAGATACCTGGGCGCACCGATGCTGGTATCACTGGATGATGCCTCCAAGAAGTCGCCAGGGAAACTGCTTGCCTTTGCTAAAAACACCTCGATTCTGGGGGACTTCGGAACCTCAGAAACACCCTCGTAAGGTCCATACAAAGATCCGGATAACTAAGGGCCATTCTGGCCTATGAGAGGCCCCGTCGAGGGCCGTCCGGGGTAACCTAACCTAACCTAAACACGAGCAGACGCAGTAAAGAGTTATATTTTAGAAAATATTGACGAAAACTGTCTGACCGAAGACCAAACGATTGAAGTTTCAAATAAAGGGAACCAATTTGTTGCTTATGTAAAAAAGCATGTAAATGTGTAATATATGCATATGTAAATATACATATGTATAAATAAATCTTATCTATTAAATATTAAATATAATAAAAATATAGGTATATTTTTTAAGTTGACAAATTGTTTAAAGTATTTTTATCATAATTAATAATAATAATAATAATTAATGTAATTAATTAATAATTAATAATAATTTAAAGCAATTTTTATTAAAATAAAATTTATTACAATAACATGTAACATTTATTATATTAACATAACTTCTAGGGTTTCCGACTAAGCTTCTATACTGGACTAATTCCTACCTTTGTAACCGTTCTCAACGTGTCTGCTTTAACTCCTCTCTCTCTAAACCTGTTATTGTCTCATCGGGGGTTCCTCAAGGTAGCCATCTGGGTCCCTTGCTATTTAACCTATTTATTAACGATCTTCCACAAATGTTATCTCACTTGGGACCCTTCGATCTATCTTCCTTCTTATGAAAGTAGGTTGCGCTTAATTAACCTCCACTCTCTTAAATCTCGTAGAACCTGCCAAAGAGTTCTCTTCCTCCATAAGCTTCTCTCTGGTGAGGTCGAATCGACTGCCCTCATCAACCTTATTAGTATTGCTGTTCCTTTCCGCCCGACTAGGCATTACTTTCCTCTTCATCTCCAACTCTGTCTTTCTAACTACTCGGATTATGAATCTTTCCGTAGCCTTTGCCGTAGCTATAACCAATTTTTCCATCTGGTTTCCTTTGATACTAGTTCTAATATGGTCAAAATTATCTTAATCAATAACTTAATTTAATTTAAATAGCTCTAATAGGGAATTGTTCGGCTACCGGCTCTTCTCTAACCTAAATTTGGCTGTTGGTGGGATCTTATCGGCTACTGAGCCGATAACACTACTCGACAAAATTCAACTTTTTTTTCCGCTGTGGCCAAAAATGACTTTTTCTGATAGATTTGGAGATTTAAATTTTTTTTAAGAATTATGGTTTTTTTTTCATGGAGTAGTTTTTTTTTAAAGAATTTTTAAAAAATTTGGTGTTTTTTGTCATAGGTAGTGCTTCTATTTTTCACATAACTTAAGTTTCCTACAACTGGTTGTATTGAACTTTGCAGTTAAAAAAAGCTGACCGTTTGACCAAAACTACATATGCCGTTTGGCGCTATTCCAAATGCCATTTTACCGTTAAAAACTGTTACAAACGCAGATTTTTGGTATTTTTTGTAGGAAAAAAAACGGTTATTCGTCGGCTAACGGAATTTATCGGCGAAATTCGGCATATGAAAGTTTGGTCAAACGGTTATAACTTAGCCGTTTATTTTTATAAGCGATACCTTAAACGACGCCTAATTAATGTGTCTATCTAAAACCAAAAATCAAGGCATTCAAATATTTTTTTTTCGATTTTTCCTGAAGTTTCAAAGTCAAAATTTCGGGTAAAAAATACCGAAAAAAATGATGAAATTTCAATTTGGAAGCTTAATATCTGCCAGACGTTAAGTTTCTGCTACAAAGTGTCTGAGTCGGATTTATAGCTTCGTTTGTCAGCTTTTAACTGCAAAGTTCAATACAACCAGTTGTAGGAAACTTAAGTTATGTGAAAAATAGAAGCACTACCTATGACAAAAAACACCAAATTTTTTAAAAATTCTTTAAAAAAAAACTACTCCATGAAAAAAAAAAACATTCTTTAAAAAATTTTAAACATCAAATGTATCAGAAAAAGTCATTTTTGGCGACAGCGGAAAAGTCATGTCGACTAGTGTAATCAGCCCCATCGGGTCTGAGTATTGGCATTGGCCCTTTAGTTTAATTAGTTGATATGTAATTTTACCCTTACAGTTTAACTGTACATTGTTAAACTTTAAACAAAAATAAACAATAAACAATAAAAATGTACATGGATTCTCGTTAGTATGTGGGCGGCAGGAAGGCGTAGTCCAATAGACTAAATTTTTTTTCCGAAATTTAACGTTAGTTTAAATAACATTCGTGCGAAGTCCTACCTTTAATTTTAGAATAAATGCCAACATTTTCGATTTTTACACTAAGTTCATTATACAGTGTCACGGCACGCGTGACGCCGTTACTATGAGTAGTGTATTTTTGTGTCAATCGCTGTCTTTGATAAATTTTTATTATAAAGTCCCCTCAATATATTTTTCCTAACATACAAAGTAGTCTGTAGCTGCTATTCTCTTCACTAGTCTCTACCGGTGAATTGTGAGGAGCTGTTTTTCCGCAGTATATGCATTAAATGATGCTTCCAATAATCTAAAGATAATTCTCAATTTTTAAATATTTTTAACAAAACCCCGGCAATTACACCCGGAAACCAAATAAAAACCGTACTCTGAAATTTCATGAATTTTTGTCTTTACCTAAATGTTATTCGTTTTATCAAATATTTATATGTCATTTTATCATATTCATATAATTAAAAAACAAATATTTTTGCAAATCGAGGGAAAAAGATCAGTAATATAATAAAAACAATTAATTCAACAAAATTAAATTTTTTCCAAATGGGTTTCTTGTTTTAAATATAATTCAGAATTTTTTTAAATTAGTAATTAAAATTAAATTAATAAATATATACAGTGACTCAGACCCTCGATGATGCAGTGTCAAATAAAAAGTTTAAGGTGCTACAGATTTTAAACAAGAGGAAAAACAATAAATATTTAAACGCCAATTTGTTTTATGATTTATCACATTTAAAAAAGGAACTTTATTTGCTGTTTAAATATTGCTCCGTTTTAAAATTGAAATAAAAACTGAAAATATATCTTAAACACAAGTCCTAGCTTGAAAGATGCAGCCACAAACCAGTTTAATATTAGTCGAATAAAAGGTTAAACAGGTATTTTAATACTTAGTATGCAAGCCCTTAACCTTTATTCTATTCCTCCAGCAGAGCTTTTTTAAGGACCTTTTTGCTAGAAATCCTGGTATTCTGGATGTTTTTCTTCAGCGAAGCTCACAAATCATCATGTGGGGGCTGTTCCAGATAAGCCAGGACTGCACTATTCCGGACGAATATCTCGGGTCATTATCCTGGTAGAACCGGAAATCACGTTGGATTCCTAGTTTCTGGAAGCTTTGGTGCAAGTTATCGGCTCCAAAACTTATCCAACAGGTGAAGGACAAAATGGGGAAGGAATGCAGTGTGGAAACTGTGCGCCGGGTTCTGCGCAACCATGACTTCAATGCCCGAGTACCCCGAAAGAAGCCCTTTACAAGCCCAAAAAACAAAGGGACAAGGTTGGCGATCGCAAAAACCAACTTTGACAAGGATTTGGTGTTCTGGAATACCGTAATTTGTGCACACGAGACCAAATTCAACCTTTTTGGGTCGGACGGAAGAATTTTGTGTGGCGACAGCCCAATACTGAGCTGGATCCCAAACATGTAAAAGCGACAGTCAAGCACGGCGAAGGAAGTGTCATGGTATGGGTATGTACAGTCCGCAGCCGGCGTCGGAAACTTGGCGTTTATTGACTCTACGATGGATAAGCTCACGTACTTCAATATTCTCAAAGAAAATTTGCACCAAAGCTTCCAGAAACTTGTAATCCGACGTGATTTCCGGTTCTACCAGGATAATGACCCGAAACATTCGTCCGGAATACAGTCCTGGCTGCTCTGGAACCGCCCCCACGTGATGATTCCCCCGGCCCAGTCTCCATACTTAAATGTTATTGAAAATTTGTGGGCTGTGCTGGAGAAAAACACTCATAATCACAGGATTTCTAGCAAAAAGGAACTTAAAAAAGCTCTGCTGGAGGAATGGAACAAAATAAGCTCGGAAAGCACTCGGAAGCTGGTCTCTTCCATGAATAGTAGGTTAAAAGCCGTAATAAAGGTTAAGGGATTGCATACTAAGTATTAAAATACCTGTTTAACCTTTTATTCGACTAATATTAAACTGGTTTGTGGCTTCATGGTTCTAGCTCGTACTTGTATTTAAGATATATCTTAAGTTTTTATTATACCCGGTACTCGAAGAGTATAGGGGTATATTAGATTTGTGGGGATAACGGTTGTGTGTAACGCCCAGAAGGAAGCATTTCCGACCCCATAAAGTATATATATACTTGATCAGCATCAATAGCCGAGTCGATATAGCCATGTCTGTCTGTCCGTCTGTCCGTCTGTCCGTCCGTCCGTCTGTCCGTCTTCATTTGCGCCTATATCTCAGAGACTATTAAAGCTAGAGCAACCAAGTTTTGTATCCAGTCTCCTGTGTGATCACACTACTCCAAATGTAATTCAAAATTTCGCCCCGCCCCTTTCCGCCCCCACAAAGGACGAAAGTCTGTGGCACACACAATTTTGAAGATACGAGAAAACGCAGAATTATAGCGAATGATCATTTCTATCAGAGTGTTGAATCTGGATCAGATCGGATCATTATTATAGCTACAATGAAGAAAACCATTTCGAAAGTCATCATTCCCTCTCGCTCTCTCTCACACGCGACCGCATCCACTTTGCCCATTCGTATTTTGTGTCGCCTAGTTCTCAGAGACTATAAAAGCTAGAGCAACCAAACTTTCTATCCAAGCTCCTGTGATACCAAACCAGCACGAGTTTGTTTTAAAATTTTGCCACGCCCCTTTCCGCCCCCACAAAAGATGAAAATCTGTGGAATCCACAATTTTTAAGATAAATGAAAACCAAAAACGCAGAATCATGGGAAATTACCATATCTACCAGATTGCCGAATATGGATCAGGTCGAATCAATATTATGGCCAAAAGAAACAAATTAAATTTCAGTGACTACGCAACGCCTGCCAAGCGCTGACTCATGCCCTCTCTCTCTCTGTCCTGAACACTTATACGTCTGAAATATGTAGTTATACATGTCATGTAGAAATTTAGAAGCAGATGTAAAAATCATATGCAAACAAAATCGGAAACATGTATAATATTCCAAAAATTTACTTCATTTCTTGAAATATTTTTTTTTGACCATTTCTTTTTTTTAATTTGTCCCTTTTGCGAACATATAAGAAATTGCAAAAATCGCAAGCTCATATATGAATGTACATATGTATATACTGACTGAGTACCGGGTATAAGGTAGAGCCGCGGCCATTGCCGCGGCTCACAACGTTCCCCCTCGTTTTTAAAACAGCATTTAATCAGCAAATAAAGTTCCTTTTTTAAATGTGATAAAAAATAAAACAAATTGGCGTTTAAACATTTTTTGTTTTTCCTCTAGTTTAAAATCTGTAGCACCTTAAACTTTTTATTGGACACTGCATCATCGAGGGTCTGAGTCACTGTATATATATATTTTAGTAATTTTGAACAAAGTCTGATTCAAGCAGTCCACAGCAGCAATTCTTTTACATTTAATTAGCATTGATTCCATTGGGCGGAAGGCAACGGTTTTTTGAAAATGTGACTTATCGACGCCATTTGCCAACCGACCACTCTGACCAAGTCTTCAATGGGCCTGGGCCTGCTGGCGGCGTCTTGGGCTTATAAGCAGGTGGGAAAAAATGTAAATGTGTAAACCGAATTAGTGCAGCTCGGAGCTTACCTACAACCGTTCATGAGTAGAACGAACATTCATATTTGAGTTCAATGAGGGGCGGAGAGGGGAGAGTAAGGCTTTTTGATTTTCTTGGCATACCTCGTCGGGAAAATTTGACCTTATCATTTCTAAAAGATAAACATGGCACCCTTTTATTAAATGCAACTGCTGCACCACTTCTAATGCTGTCACTGCAACCTCCTCCAACTGCTTACTCGGTGTAAATAAAGCTGGATGCCTGGCTTGCGCTGTGATTTTTAAAGCAGCATGCTGCATGTGGCATGCAGCGGGAGAAACATAAGGCAGCATCGGGAAGAAACGGTCGCCAGACCCACGAGGCTGCTCATGCAAAATATATTTAATTTGTGCGCCGCATAAAACTCATGAATACAGTCGGGTAGTCGGCCATTCCCACCAACCCAGTTGAGCCGAACCGACTATAACCGAACTGAACCGAAGGGAACCTGTCACAGCATTCCGTCCTATTACGGCCGACTTGATGTTGATGGGACTGCTTTGCTGTGCTGGGATGTGCTGGGCTGTGCAGGGCTGTGCTGTTCTTTCTTTTCTTTCTTTTCTTTGTATGTTGTAGGTAACTCCTGCTACCAATCGTAATACCCCTTCGCGACGAGAAATATTTTTCAAAAAGTAAAAGTGAAAATCAATGCCAAACTACCCTCACAGCACACACAAAGCATTGAATGCCCTTTCCTCGTTTCCCACTCACTTGCTCTCTCGTTCACCGAGGCATTCAGGGGCACTGCTACAAAGCAGAATTGTAAGCCATCTCAGCTGAAAATCGCTTTTCGCGAAGGCCATCTCAGAAAAAGAGGGTATAATAGAGTGACGAGTAGCGAGAAGTGGCAAGTGCTAGAACTAAGAACTCTGTAGTCGAGATTCAGATCCGGTCGTGCAAGAGGAGGAACAGTAATTGGTGTAAACAAAAACCTATTGATCAATAATATCAGCCATAGATACGATCAACAACTTCATATTCTAATAGTATGGACCGCAAAAATTGATTATTTACGTATAACATCATTCCAATTAACCTTAAGGGAATTAACTGGAATGCGGACTTCGAATGCATCAAACAACTTTGCGTAGAAAGAGTCGAATGATATAATCATAGGCGACAGTAATGCGCGAACTGGTCAAGAATAATACTTGGCAAATGCTTCAAATGATTCAGAAGTGAGGAAGTCGAAAGACAGTACGGATTTACTATGTTTTGTTTTGGGGACGCTATTGAAAAATTAAAAACTTTCTGTAAACAAACCGAAAGACGGACCAGCAACTCAGGGCAAGAATTAGTGATACAATCGTATGTGCTAAGAGAAGAAAAGTTTTTTCTGCACTGAAGACTTTCGGACAACGGACTCTCGGGAGGAAAAGGTATTCTACATAAAGCTACAATCAGAGTATGCACAGCTTTGCAGAATCAGCAAAGAAAACTATATATATAAAAATTGTAAAAGATCGGATCACAAATGTACAATCGGGGGAAAGACTGGTGGAGGCTGGCCAAAGAAATAAGCGGACTGAAAACAAGTGTCGGCACAGCAATAGACACGCGAGACTTTAAAGTTTACATTAGTAGCCTAAAGAGCTCCCAATAATGCATTATGAACAAGATGAAAGCCACACTGTCCAAGGGTAAACCTAACAAAACCCCTGGATAGGACAGAATTGCTTACAAATTTTAGCAGGAAAACACGATGACCCTTCTGTAAAAAGTATTATCTTCCCAATTTTCAAGAAAGGAAATATAAATAAAGTACAAAACTATCGGGGCATACAAATACATACTAATGACCATTCTAACTGACAGGCTTACATCAGGTGTAGAAAAACGCCGAAAGTTAAATTAGTTCAAAGGAGGTTTCAGAAGGGGGTACTCAACAGCAGATGGAATCTTTTATCCGGCATCAATAGTCAAAATAAAAGTCGCAGAAAAGAAGGCAAATGCATACATACTTTGTGGATTTCAAAACAGCGCTTGATCGGGTGCTTAAAGGATTGGTCATATACAAATTTCAGCTTCTAGGAGTGTCAACTAAAATGGTCGCCATGATCAGAAGTACATACGTATGAGAATACGTGTAGCTCGGTGTGGACGGGGGATGAAGTGTCCGGTATTTTTCAAACCCAAACATGCGTCAAACAGGGATGTCTCCGGTCGCCGTTACTTTACTTGGACGATCTACACGACCATCTGGAAGAAGGTCCTAAAGTTAAAGCAACTAAAGTTAGGCAACTAAGTTGAAAAGTTATTGTAAATCATGCCAAATCAGATGTAATGGTGTTGTGGAGACTAGCAGCAAGGGAAAAATGGTGCCTCCAAGGAGAGCCTGTAGAGTGTGGTAATATTGTGCTTTTTATACCCGGTACTCGAAGAGTATAGGGGTATATTAGATTTGTGGTGATAACGGATGTGTGTAACGCCCAGAAGGAAGCGTTTCCGACCCCATAAGGTATATACATATATGATCAGCATCAATAGCCGAGTCGATATAGCCATGTCTGTCTGTCCGTCCGTCCGTCTGTCCGTCTTCATTTGCACCTAGATCTCAGAGACTATAATAGCTAGAGCAACCAAATTTTGTATCCACTCTCCTGTGTGATCACACTACTCCAAATGTGTTGCAAAATTTCGCCCCGCCCCTTTCCGCCCGCACAAAGGACGAAAATCTGTGGCGTACACAATGTTGAAGATACGAGAATCTAAAAACTAACGAGGGGGAACGTTGTGAGCCGCGGCAAAGGCCGCGGCTCTACCTTATACCCGGTACTCAGTCAGTATATACATATGTACATACATATATGAGCTTGCGATTTATGCAATTTCTTATACACTCCTCATCACTTGAATAGGACACCCTGTACACTCGGTATTCAATTGCCTATAGCTCAAAAGCGAAATGATAAAATAACGGTATTTTTGCACGTTCTCTTTGTGCAACTTTTAGCCTCTCTCAGCAGCAAACTGCAAGCTCTGGGATAGATCCGTTATATTTTTTTCTTGCTTTATGTTGAAATTCGCCTGAAATTGAGTGAATATTTTTGTGTCACTTGAATAGAACATGCGTTTTGTTTGATCGTCTACTTCGGCAAGTGCTCACGCAGTTTTCGCTGATCGAACTTTTTTGAGATTTTCGACGATTACCTTTCAGATAAAATTAAAATGGGTCGAGGAAAAGTTTTAAACGAGGAAGAAAAAGGAAAAATAAAGGCATACAAGGACTCTGGCCTATCAATTGCACAAATATCAAATAAAATCAACAGGAGCCGGCATGTCATATCGGAATTTTTAAATAATGAGTCTGAATATGGAAAAAATATGAAAGACCGCACGCAAAGTGTGCTCACCGATTCGGAAAGACGCCTCGTATTAAGAAAAGCATCAAATTCACACGACTCTGTGGCAAAGATTCGTGAAAAATGTGATGTTAAGGCTAGTCTATCCACTGTCCATCGCGTTATTTTGAAGACCCAACACCTAAAGAGGTTAAAAATAAAGAAGAAGCCTCCCCTTAACCCGGCAAGAAAGGAACAGCGCCTCAATTTTTGTCGCGAGCATGTGACCTGGACCTCGAAGTGGCATAGCGTGGTGTTCTCAGACGAAAAAAAGTTTAATTTAGAAGGTCCCGATGGTTACAGTTACTATTTCCATGATCTACGTAAGGAACCTCATCATTTGGACCGTTTGCATAGCAGAGCTGGAGGCGTTATGGTGTGGGGGGCCATTTCCTACTATGGCCCCTGCAAACTAAAATTCATGTCCTCAACGATGAATGCGTTGTGTTACAAGGAAATAGTAAAAGAGGCTTTTCCATATTTTCACAACCTTTTTGGACCTTTACCATGGATATATCAACATGATAATGCGCCGATACATACAGCACGGGCTGTAAAATCTTATATAGAGAGCCAAAATGTGGACCTTTTAAGCTGGCCGCCCTACTCACCCGATTTAAATATAATCGAAAATGTTTGGAGATGGCTGACACGTGAGATATATGGCTCCGGAAAGCAATATTCTAGTGTACCCGAACTCATCAAAGCGATCGAATTGGCTTGGGACTCGATTTCATTAAATTACTTGGCCAGTTTGTATCAATCCCTTCCTAAGCGAATGACTGAAGTTTTGGAACAGCAAGGTGGCTCGACGAAGTATTAAAAATTTTTTTTTTTCTTTCTAAATTAAATCAACTACCCTATATTTAAGTTACATTTATGTTAAAATGAATCTGAGATCTCTAAAATGTTATTTTTGTTTAACTGTCCTATTCAAGTGACGCAATATATTAGTCCCGTAATTTGAAGGATTTCGCTTCAGAATTTTTTGTTAATAACTAAAGATAATTCACGAAGAACTCCATTTGGTTATGACAACTGTATTAAATGATCTTTAATTCAAAAAAAAAATTAAGTCTTTAGCATCATTGGTTTGCGAGCAGTGAGCGATAGAAAACGCACTTAGGGGGTGTCCTATTCAAGTGATGAGGAGTGTATGTTCGCAAAAGGGACAAATTAAAAAAAAGAAATGGTCAAAAAAAAATATTTCAAAAAATGAAGTAAATTTTTGGAATTTTATACATGTTTCCGATTTTGTTTGCATATGATTTTTACATCTGCTTCTAAATTTCTACATGACATGTATAACTACATATTTGAGACGTATAAGTGTTCAGGACAGAGAGAGAGAGGGCATGAGTCAGCGCTTGGCAGGCGTTGCGTAGTCACTGAAATTTAATTTGTTTCTTTTGGCCATAATATTGATTCGACCTGATCCATATTCGGCAATCTGGTAGATATGGTAATTTCCCATGATTCTACGTTTTTGGTTTTGATTTTTCTTAAAAATTGTGGATTCCACAGATTTTCGTCTTTTGTGGGGGCGGAAAGGGGCGTGGCAAAATTTTGAAACAAACTCGTGCTGGTTTGGTATCACAGGAGCTTGGATAGAAAGTTTGGTTGCTCTAGCTTTTATAGTCTCTGAGAACTAGGCGACACAAAATACGAATGGGCAAAGTGGATGCGGTCGCGTGTGAGAGAGAGCGAGAGGGAATGATGACTTTCGAAATGGTTTTCTTCTTTGTAGCTATAATAATGATCCGATCTGATCCAGATTCAACACTCTGATAGAAATGATCATTCGCTATAATTTTTAGTTTTCTCGTATCTTCAAAATTATGTGTGCCACAGACTTTCGTCCTTTGTGGGGGCGGAAAGGGGCGGGGCGAAATTTTGAATTACATTTGGAGTAGTGTGATCACACAGGAGACTGGATACAAAACTTGGTTGCTCTAGCTTTAATAGTCTCTGAGATATAGGCGCAAATGAAGACGGACGGACGGACGGACGGACAGACGGACAGACAGACATGGCTATATCGACTCGGCTATTGATGCTGATCAAGAATATATATACTTTATGGGGTCGGAAATGCTTCCTTCTGGGCGTTACACACAACCGTTATCCCCACAAATCTAATATACCCCTATACTCTTCGAGTACCGGGTATAAAAACGCAGAATCATAGAGAATGACCACTTCTATCAGAGTGTTGAATCTGGATCAGATCGGATAATTATTATAGCTACAATGAAGAAAACCATTTCGAAAGTCATCGTTCCCTCTCGCTCTCTCTCACACGCGACCCTATCTGCTTTGCTTATTCGTTTAAATGAGCGCCTAGATCTCAGAGACTATAAGAGCTAGAGCAACCAAACTTTCTATCCAAACTCCTGTGATATCAATTCAGCACAAGTTTATTTCAAAATTTTGCCACGCCCCCTTCCGCCCCCACAAAAGACGAAAATCTGTGGAATCCACAATTTTTAATATAAAAGTAAACCAAACGAGGGGGAACGTTGTGAGCCGCGGCAAAGGCCGCGGCTCTACCTTCAAACCATTTTAGGAATATTTATACATGTTTACAATTTTGTTTGCATATGATTTGTATACTGCTTCTAAATTTCTACATGTATAACTACATATTTGAGACGTAAAAAAGTTTGCGACAAAGAGAGAGGGAATAAGTCAGCGCTTGGCAGGCGTTGCGTAGCCACCGAAATTTAATTTGTTAATTCTGGCCATAATATTGTTCCGACCTGATCCATATTCGGCAATCAGATAGATATGGTAATTTTCCATGATTCTGCGTTTTTGGTTTTCATTTATCTTAAAAATTGTAGATTCTACAGATTTTCGTCCATTGTGGGGGCGGAAAGGGGCGTGGCAAAATTTTGAAATAAACTTGTGCTGAATTGATATCACAGAAGTTTGGATAGAAAGTTTGGTTGCTCTAGCTTTTATAGTATCTGAGAACTAGGCGTCACAAAATTCGAATGGGCAAAGCAGATGGGGTCGCGTGTGAGAGAGAGCGAGAGGGAATGATGACTTTCGAAATGGTTTTCTTCATTGTAGCTATAATAATGATCCGATCTAATCCAGATTTAACACTCTGATAAAAATTGTCATTCTCTATGATTCTGCGTATTAAGTTTTCTTGTATCTTCATAGTTGTGTATGCCACAGACTTTCGTTTTTTGTGGGGGCGGAAGGTGGCGGGGCGAAATTTTGAAATGCACTTGTAGCAGTGTGATCACAAAGGAGACTGGATACAAAACTTGGTTGCTCTAGCTTTAATAGTCTCTGAGATATAGGCGCTAATGAAGACGGACGGACGGACGGACAGACAGACATGGCTATATCGACTCGGCTATTGATGCTGATCAAGAATATATATACTTTATAAGGTCGGAAACGCTTCCTTCTGGGCGTTACACACAACCGTTATCCCCACAAATCTAATATACGCCTTACTCTTCGAGTACCGGGTATAAAACGCAGAATCATGGGAAATTACTATATCTATCAGATTGCCGAATCTGGATCAGGTGGGATCATTATTATGGACAGAAGGAACAAATTAAATTTCAGTGGCTACGCAACGCCTGCCAAGCGCTTACTCATTCCCTCTCTCTCTCGCAAACACTTCCACGTCTGAAATATGTAGTTATGCATGTCATGTAGAAATGTAGAAGCAGATGTAAAAATCATAGGTAAACAAAAATGGAAACATGTATAAAAATTCCAAAAATGGTTTGACTTCATTTTTTATTTTAAATATTATTTTTTTCCCAAAAATTAATTCGTCCCATTTGAGAACATATGTATAATAAATTTCATAAATCGTAGGCTCATAAATGTATGTATGTATATACTGACTAAGTACCGGGTATAAGGTAGAGCCGCGGCCTTTGCCGCGGCTCACAACGTTCCCCCTCGTTTTATTTATATTCTAACATGAAACTTCTTAATTTGCTGAGTTCCCAACCGAACTGCTTGTCACCGATAACTCTCGAAACCAGCACTTCCTACGATGCGTCGTTGCCAAACCCCGATTGGATGCAACCGTCACAAGCCTGCGAAGGTCGCCACGGAATTTAAGCATGCCCAAAAACCACGTTGTAGTCAAACCAAAAGAAGCAATAAACACAGTGTGGACTTCACACTGTGAAGTAGCGGTTGGCGGGTCTAAAGAACGCTGGACTATGAAGTTGGGAATGGAGTTTGCAATCCCTATGCAAGCCAGTCCACTATTAAATGGACTCTCAAGGCTCGAGGATACCTCCTTTGATAGCTGCCCCTGAACATGGTAAATGGAGAGGTATTCTCACTCTTCCTAACCAAAACGACCTGGAAAACAAGCAGAATTTCGTAGAACCTATTCCAATTCCGTCCTATTCTGCGGGAATTCCGCAGCCTGTACCTTCAAAAAGGCACGTTAAATGAAGAGGAAGTATGTGCTGCGCTAAATGGTAATATTTGATGGAAAAACTTGGGAGACTACATTGAAAAAACAATGATAGCAAATAATTAACGAAGATTAAAAAAAAAAAAAACAGTTTGTAATATACTTTTATTGTATTAGATATTCATTTATTAGGATAGAAAAGCTGGCAATATAAACCAATCTTTTATATTATGTTATTTGTTTGGAAACTAATTCTTCTCTGTTTCGCACAATGGCATGAATAGTTATACATTCGCATCAAAAAAAAAAAGTAAAAGAATAGGAAACTGGCTTTCGTGATAATGGAGGAGGCTAGGACAAAAGAAAAAGTTGTTATCGAATTCTTGGATGTCATTGGATCCATATGTGAGTGATTGTATCTATGGAAAGTGTGCAATTGTGTATTTGTGGGCTAAAAAGTCAGTAAGCCCCTCAGGGTCTGTCCCCAGATCCAACGCGTGGAAAAGCTTCTGAGCCTCCTCTCTTCCTCTGTCTGTCTGTAGGTCTGTCAGTCTGTTCTTTCTTATCTCAACATTGAGAACCGCAATTATAAGATACAACAGGCGTTTCAAGCATTTTATCATATATGTATGTAGATCACTGATTGCTGATCAAGTTGTGTTGCTGAACGAGCCCAATAAGACCTTCACCCCCGCAACCACACTTATACTGCTCCTATTTCGAACTGCGTTTACTAACAAACATATGTACATATACATATGTATGTATGTATATATGTATGCCGAAACTTGCGGACGTATGCATATATAATAGCCCAACTATGCCAAAGTCTTTGCGTCTGGCAACTACATGTGTCAAATAAATGAAGGAGAGATAAAAAGCGAAAAGGAACTGGAGACACATGGATTTAAAGGAATGTTTCCTTGAGTTGAAAGCTTGTTAACTCCGGTATGCAACAGCAGCCCAATTGTTACCACTAAGTGGCTGGGTGGCAGCGAGGAGAGAAGAGTAGAGCTCGGGGCGTATGCGTAATTTCATGCCTACCATACGGCAGTAGAACACTGGCGTTGCTCAGTTGAAATGGAGCAACAAGGGGCGGTAGCTTGTTGGCCAGAAGAAACAAAAAAAAGTGCCATCCCAGGGATATAGCCAAATAAAATGTTTCGAATACACTGATTGCCCTCTCTCAGAAAAAAGGCAGAGAGAAAAAAAAAAAATGCAATCTTTGCATTATTTGCTAGAATTATTTGCCACGCACAAATGCCGTGGGCTCGTTGGATCCATAAAAGGAATGTAGAGGTGGTTCCCGAAGCAGAGATGAACACTCATATTAATTAGATCTATTGTTAGAACAGGAAACGGCTTGGACTGAATAGACTGGTTTTATAGATGTAGAAGCTCATTCTATGGTGAAATCTGTTGATGCCACACGTCTTAGAGATTTGTCTTAAAATACAAGACAGTTGATCGCATTGAAATCTGTTCAATCTGCTCAAATACAAGCGCATTACAATTAATGCCATGTTGTCTGAGAAGCAGGCAACTTTTCTTGCTTAAATTTGGTTGGGTATTATGTTCATATTAAGATACGGTCACACCTAACATGTAAGAGTTGAGATCAGATGCGATGAAAAACGAACGATTCAATAAAAAAGAATTGATGTAAACGCGTGCACATTGAATGGGTAGTGTTAGTGCACTACAAATATGTTCAATACATTTTGGGCAGGCTATTGGCTTAAATAGGTTTTCACTAAATGGAGATAGCGGCATTCTAGGTATACGATACACAACTATGTAATTAGAGCCTGAGATGGATATTACATTACTTGGTTTCTAAAACGTGCTTTCCGTAGCAAAATCTGTTGACTCATTCTCTCTGCAAGTGTATTCACATTCCCCAAACAAACAGGCCAAGGATACGCAAATGCATGCAACATTTTATTATAATCAAACTTAAGAGATGGGATGCAAGCACAAGAGCCACGGCGAATGGATCATTCGTAGAGAATCATAATTAAAACAATGGCAATAAAGCTACAGCCTAAGCTGAGATACAGTAAGGCTGCCAAAGCTTTGGCATACATATACACCGACGGGAATTTACCCGACAGACAGAAGAGAGTCAGCTTTTAGAATTCTCCCATTCAGTTGAATTGTCGAAAATTTTAATATTCTGAATATTAAAATTAAAAACTCTAATACACACAAACACACACACACACAAAGCATGCATAAATACGAGTCTCTCAATGCGGATACTGTGAAATTCAAAAGCTGGTTCCCGAGGTAGTTGGCCCACACCCACAACTACACCCGCCAGCAGCAAAACATCCTTCGTGCCTTCAACCGACAGCTGTCTCCTTCTCCCTCTCTGCGCAAATGCTGCACATCTTTCACACCGAAAACTCAGTAAAGATTTCTCAAATTGGTTTTAAACAAAATGAAAAATGTATATAAGTGCCAACCAGCTCAACCAAAACCCAAAAACAATCCGAGCCAAGAAGGGCAAGTGGCAGGCAGCAAGCAGGTCGGGCGCTCGACTCGCAAGTCAGCAGATACTTGACTAACTTTAATCGATGAGGGTGGGCGAATAAACCTGTTGAAAAGTGCAGTCAACACCGCTCTCCTTCACTCTTAGAGACCCAAAACCTTTAAAATAAGCGAAAACTTACCACTATATATATCTGAGGCCGTTGGTATGTGCTCTGGATTAAAGCGGTTCTCCAGATATGACAATATCAAGTTGGTCTTGCCCACAGCTCCATCTCCGACGAGCACGCACTTAATTGATGGCTGCGTTGCGGTGCTAGCTAAAAAAGGGAGGCAGAAGTAAATACATATGTATGTATGTATATACAGAGAGAGAATTAGAATAAAAAATAAAATAAGAAAAAAAAAAAAACATTTACGACTTAAGGCTATTGAGGAAATGTACAACATGATGATGATATTTCTAGTTGTATTCTCTGTCTTTCTGTCGATATTTAAGTCTTGAATATGGAAAACAATAAAAACTTTACATACATACATACATATGTATGTACATACATGTACATTATGCCCGAAGCGATGGATTAAGTGTTGCAAAATACACTACTGATCAGATGGCGAGCACTGCTGCTGGAATCAGAGTTGATTGTTCTTTGAGTAGCCAGAGGGCCTATTCATGACGCACAGGGTAGCTCCGATCAGCGATCACATCACAGATGAAGGCTTTCGGTTTCTCTCTCTTCTTGTGAAATCGCCAAAGTGTTCGGAAACAGCCTCAAAAATTAAAGTATAAAGTTTCATAAAAGTGATTATTGTAAAGTGTCAGAAGTGCATAAACCCGAAAGTATAGCGACTATAAGATTGTTACAGTCCGTCTCGCATTCTGCAGAGATTTATCCGTATAGCGTAGATTTTCGTGGAGAGACCCGTCAAGGCCCTTTACATTCTGGGTAAGATGTCGCTTAAATGGCATTTGTCTGATGGTTATTTAATAGTGGCTAGTGTATTTTCGGCTAGAGATCTGTATGAGATTCTTCCGATCACCGACGCAAAAGCACACAGCCTTACGTCAGTCAGCCTATCACGACAGTGTGCTGGGCAGACGAAGGGGCATCAAATATAATAGCCTTTGCGAGTGGCCACCATAGAGGAACGCGTATTAGGAGAATACGCGAGAGCCACGTGCGGTCTCACGACGACACAATCTCTATCCAACGGTGCCACGACGGAGAGGGAACACTAGAGATGAGTGGACATATTAGGACCTATGAGAATCACGTGCGGAATCACGCCGGCATAATTTATTCAGCGATAAGCCGAGGCAACTGAGTGGCGTAGGAGATATACACTTATGCATATTGGGGTGTAAGAATACCAGGTGCGGTTTCACGTCAGCACGTATTTTTGGTTTTCTTCCCTGGTGGCGATTTTGAAGGCACAAAAGAGGCACAAAAGAGGCACAAAAGAGGCACAAAAGAGGCACAAAAGAGGGACCGTATCAGATAGAGGCATCGGGCCAGCCAGGGCATTGGCTGCTGGATCACCTGGAAAAGCTTTTTATTTTGTGCAAATCATTAAAGGAGATCTAGCCGATCCTCGGCACTACAAGTGGTTCTGCTAATGCAGGGATTAAGCGGAGAGACTAGGTGACCCAGATTTGGAATCCTGTTCCAAGCTAGTTATATTCGACCGGCGGGGAAATCAAGCACCATAATCACCTGAACAGAAAGGTAACCCAAGTTGGGAACAGCAACGTCACTGCGGCGCACTGGCCACCTATCCCTAGTTACAAAATAAAATGGGTGTCCGGACTAGTAAGGACTCTAATCGTGGGGAACAAACAAATCCGCTTTGGGATCATCCAACTAAAAATAGTACTCACCGCTTATGCCACCATTTGCGGCAGCTTTTGATCCATCATCCAGTGTCACTGCTGCTGCTGTCGTACGTTTCCGTAACAAGAATTTGGATCCTTTACCATTGCTGGCAGCACAAACATTGCCTACAGATAGTTGCTGTCAAAGAATGAAGAATAGAATCAGATAAAGATATGTACACTGCAGGTCATAGGTTAGGCGCACGCTTACTTGCATTAAAATGTGTTTAATATGTATTACTTTATTGATGATTAAAAAAAAGTTCATATGCAAAAATCTTTATCATTCAATGATACGTCAGGTATAATATTAAAATAATTATAAAAATTCAACAGAATTGTGTTTTTCAAACATTCTCTTAAAGCTACTTAAAAAGAGCTCCCTTTGGTCAATAGAATAGAAGCACATAAACATATTACAAAGTTTCTTGGAAAAAAACGAACTTATTTTTAATTTAAACTTATAGTTGGTATTCATTTTTGACTTATTAATTTAATTTATTTATTTATTAATTAACAATTATCTGCTAATAATGCCATATAAATTAGGAAGAGAACTAAAGATAAAGTATAATAAAATTGAAACAAAAAAAAATTAAAATTACAGGTTAGCAGAGTTTAGGTGGTTGTAAATGCTAAATGCTATATGTTTAAGGGTTAGTTCAGGGGATATGATATGGTAAAGGGTATTATAATTATAGCATAAAACCCTGAAAGGTTCGTGCTGGGCATAGTTTGACCTAAATAAGGGTAATCTGATAGGTCTAAAAGAACGAGTAGAACGAGAGGGAACCGTAAAGTCAATCTGACTCAAGAGAGTTTGGGAGTCCACCAACCCGAGAAGGAGCTTGTGCACGAACATTACCCCATTGCATATTCTGCGATGGTGTAACGAAGGTAGGTCAATAAGTTTTAGCCTAGATCTGTAAGGTGGCAGGATTCTACCAGAGTCCCAGTGTAAATTACGAAGAGCGAAAATTAAAAATTGTTTCTGAACTGATTCGAGAATAGCTTGCTGCTCCTTATACTGTGGACTCCACACACAGGAACAATACTCCAATATCGGGCGCACTAACGAAATGTACAATTGTTTGGTCACATACGGGTCGTCAAACTCCTTGGACCAACGCTTGATGAATGCTAGAACACCCTTAGCTTTATTAGCTGTCGCAGCTATATGACTATTAAAACACAGTTTACGATCAAATAATACACCAAGATCATTTGAACTCGAAATTCGATCCAATACATGATTACCAAGAGAAAAATATACAAAATGTGGAGCACGACGGTAGAAAGTCATAAGCTTGCATTTCGAGAGGTTCAAAAATAGAACATTTCTTGAGCACCACAATAGCAATTCGTTTAGGTCCAGCTGAAGGTGTGTGTGCAAGTACCAGTCGGAGTAGGGCAGACAGATTTTAACGTCATCCGCATACATTAATGTATGTGAGAATGTTATAACTTGGGGTAGGTCGTTCACAAATAAAATGAAGAGGAGCGGACCCAAATGACTACCTTGTGGCACACCAGATGTAACATTAACGATCTCTGATAAAACATTAGTAAATAAGACCCGTTGTGTACGATTAGAAAGATACGACGAAATCCAACTTAGAAGATTACTAGGGAAACCTAATAAGGACAGCTTCTGAATTAATAGAGTATGGTTAACCGAATCAAATGCCTTGCTAAAATCCGTAAAAATAACATCAGTTTGCAAACCGCTCTGAAATCCACGGTTGATTATGGAGGAAAACTCGAGCAGATTGGTAGTTGTTGATCGATGTTTAAAAAAACCATGTTGTGAAGGAGATATCAAGCTAGAACAAAGATGTTGCAATTGCCGGGTAACCAGGAACTCAAGGAGCTTAGGAATGGCAGAGAGCTTTGCAATGCCTCGGTAATTTTCTATGTTGGATCTGGAGCCCTTCTTGTGAAGCGGAATTATGTACGACTCATTCCAAATTACGGGGAGACAAGACTGTTCCAAGGATAGATTGAAAAGAAAGGTTAAGGGTTGGCATAAGGACTGGGCACAATGTTTTAAAATGCAACTAGGCACTTTATCAGGACCCGCAGAAAATGAAATCTTCAAAGACTTCAAGCCATCAAGCACAACGCTTTCCTCAAAATATGGTTGAAAAATGCTATTAGAGTGAGGCAAACGGTAGAGATACGGAGTGGATGCGTTATAAATATAAGAGGAGTAAGACGACTGGAAAAAGGTTGCAAATAAGTTTGCAATGCCAGCAGCAGAAGATTCAGAATTGCTTAGATAATGAAGGGACAAAAGAAAAGAATTTTTTAGGATCATTGCGGAAGTTTCTACTGCAAGAAGAGAGGTAAAGATTGTAGCACATTAGAAATAAAGAAAAAACGAGGGGGAACGTTTTGAGCCGCGGCAAAGGCCGTGGCTCTACTTTATACCCGGTACTCAGTCAGTATACGAGTCGTATTTATTTATTATATATTTGCAATATGAACGTGTTAAATTTTTACCAAGCCGGAACATTCAAAAAATTACCTTAGTAAAATGACTATATGTGCAAATTTTTTTTTTAATTTTTCCTCAAAACTAATAGCTGCTTGTTGGTTTTGAATATGCAGTTCTTATCTCTTATTGTTGTTTTCAATTACTACAAATTCTCGTCTTCTTTGAAAACCATTTGGGGTACCGTTAGCTTAGATAAGAAATCAAAGCCGTGCTCTACGTAGAAAACTGATATATGTGCATTCATGCCTATTTATGTTTTGAGAGTCACAGTGTTAGCATCGTTTCGGTAAAAGTTCATTAAAGCTCATTAATGCATCGAACCCACCGAAATATTACAAATAAATTGCATTTTTAGTTGAAAATGCCTCGTGGTACTGAATTGTCTGAGGAAGAGCAGGGAAGGATCAAGGGAATGAAACTAGCCGGCATGAAAACTGGTCGAATCGCTTCACTACTGAATCGACATCGAAATACTATTTCGAAATTTTTAAAGGATCCAGACGGTTATCGCATAAATCGTCGCCTTGGCGCAGTATCAACCATTAGCAACCGTACAAAACGACACATGCGACAGTTAGCAACTGAAGATATGATGAGCTGCAACAAAATCAAAGCAGAACTCGGATTAACAATCAACAGGCAACGTGTGAGCCAAATTTTGCACGAAAATTTTGGCCTCACATATCAAAACAAAATTGGCAAACCCCGCTTAACTAAACGTCATAAAGCTGCGCGACTTGCTTTTTATGAAAAACACAAGTTCTGGGATGTCGAATATGAAAATATAATTTTTAGTGATGAAACAAAATTAAATTTAGACGGTCCAGACGGTCATCATAAATATTGGAGAGATCCGCGTCATCCACGGGCTACTTGTTACAAACGGAACCATAGCGGTGGATCGCTTATGATATGGGCTGCCTTTAGTGCTAAAGGCAAGTCTTCAATATGTTTTATATCCGGCCGGATGAATGCTCAAGAATATATAGAATTGTTTGATAGTGAGCTTATTCCATTTGCTGAGCATTTCCATGGTGATCAATGGACATTTCAGCAGGATAATGCGCGGATTCATGTTGTCCGGGCAACAATGGATTTTTTTGACACCCACAATATTCCGTTGATGAAGTGGCCGGCAATGAGTCCTGACTTAAATCCGATTGAGGATCTGTGGGGCATCCTTGCAGCAAAAGTTTATGCCTGTACAAGGCAGTACGATACCTTGAAGGAGTTGAAACAAGCTATCGTTGCAGAATGGGCCAAGATTGAGTTATCAACTCTACAAAACTTGGTAGGTTCAATGCCCCGCAGGCTGCAGAAGCTGCAGGAACATAAGGTAAACTCCATTCATTATTAAGAGAGTTCAATTGTCTTTATACTTTTTCCTTGGAAATATTTTTTCATAAGAATTATATATTGCTGTTATACTTATTTTCTATGTGAAACATTCAAAAAAGATTTTTTTTTTTGTTTAAAACAATTAAATTGAATTTTTTCCTGCATTTTTGTTTTTTACTTATTAAGAACTAACCAAATAAAAATATAAAATAAATCAAGAAAATAGGTGTATAGTATAGTAATTTTACTAAGGTAAGTCGAACCCTATGAAAGATTTTTATATATTCGATTTTTTCTGTTTCCATTTTTGTTTACATATGATTTTTACATCTGCTTCTACATTTCTACATGTACATGTAGAACTACTTATACGAGACGTGTAAGTGTGTGCGAGAGAGAGAGGGAATGAGTAAGGGCTTGGCAGGCGTTGCGTAGCGACTAAAATTTCATTGGTTCCATTTGTCTATAATATTGATCCGGCCTGATCCACATTCGGCAATCTGGTAGATACGGTAATTTCCCATGATTATGCGTTTTCGGTTTTCTCGTATCGCAGAAGTCTAGATACTAATCTTGATCGCTCTAGCTTTTATAGTCTTTGAGATAGGGGCGCCCATGAAGACGGATTATATCGACTCGGCTATTGATGCTGATCAAGAATCTATATACTTTATGGGGTCGGAAACGATTCCTTCTGGGCGTTACACACATCCACTATCACCACAAATCTAATGTACCCCTATACTCTTCGAGTGACGGGTATACAAACCCGGAAAAACCATTGACGTCACATTCTTTGTTGTCAATGCCAATTCAATGTCAACCAGCCTCCTTGTCTGACATTGCCAGTATGCATTCTCTTCTCAAAGCCAGACGACATATTATTTTTGGGTGAATTGTTACGTTATTTACTTTTGTGTTATTATAAAAAGTTGTCATCGTCCCATTTCTCAATGATTTTTATTTTAAAAAATCAGATAAGTTTTATTTTCAATTATTATTATAAAAATCGAAAGTTAATTTTATTAAATTAATTATTGCATAATTTTTATTCATCCGTCTTCACTAGCCCCTAGATCTCAGAGACTATAAGAGCTAGATCAACCAAACTATCAATCCAAGCTCCTGTGATATAACTTCATATAACAAATGTATTATATGATATGATATATATGATATATACATATATGATATAACATTTTTCGGTTCTCCCAAGAAACTTCCTCGTCATCCGCCGTAATTTATGACAAAAATGATTTACATATATACAACATACATATGTATGTATGTAGGCGTATGTGTATACATATGTACATATATATACCTCAGTAAAATTGATATTTGTGCATAACTTGTTTTGCTTATTACAGATGTTCTAATAACGGTATTAATATTTTGAGTATACATGTTTTATCTCTTATGTTTTGTGATTGCTTCGCTTGCCTATATTTCTTATCAGCGTTTCATCTATAGTCCCGTTAGCATTTTAAAAGAGATAAGGTCATGCATTTAGTAGAAAATTGATATTTGTGCAAAGTTCGTCATTTGAATTTTTTGAGTGGCACATAAGTGATCTCGCTGCAAATAGTTATTTTGGTTATCAAAATATTATTTTTGAATTTGAAAAAAATAATTATTTTAGTTTTCAAAATATTATTTTTGAATTTGAAAAAAATGCCTCTCGCAGCAGAATTAAATGAAAAAGAAAAAACACAAATTGAAACAATGGCTGAATGCGGTGTTAAAATAACTGCAATTGCCAAGAAATTAAAACGACATCGGAATACTACAAGAAATTATTTTAAAAATCCGAAGAAATATGCCCAAAACAACAGAAAAGGAGCAGTACCAAAAGTAGATGCGCGCACTAAACGGCATATAAAAACATTGGCAACGGCAAAAACGATGAGTTGTGGCCAAATAAAAGCAGATTTAAAGTTGCCAATAACTAGGCAAAGAGTGCAACAGATTTGCAAAAATGAGTTACACCTCAAATATGACTCGAAAGTGCGGACACCAAAACTGTTTCCCCGGCATAAAAAGGCCCGACTTGCTTTTTATGAAAAATATAAGTTTTGGGGCAGCGAGTTCGAAAAAGTGGTTTTCAGTGATGAAAAAAAGTTTAATTTAGACGGACCGGATGGAAACCAAAAATACTGGCGTGACCCACGGACATCCCAGGAAGACTTGCCATAAGCGCAATCATGGCGGTGGATCGTTTATGGTATGGGCCGCTTTTAGCTCTGCTGGCAAGTCTCCCATTTGCTTTATCCCAGGACGCATAAATGCGCAAATGTATACGGATCTTCTTGAAGAGCAACTTATATCATTTGTAGAGGAGTATCATGACGAGGACTTCATTTTTCAACAGGATAACGCTCCTATACATGTTGCTAAGCATACGATGTCATTTTTCAATTTGAAAAATATTCCGCTATTGCAGTGGCCAGCGATAAATCCGGACTTAAATCCTATTGAAGACCTTTGGGGTATTCTTTCAGCAAAGGTGTATGAAGGTGGACGGCAATTTGAGTCCTTAAAGGACCTTAAAACGGCCATTGTACAGAAATGGGCATCTATCGGCATAGAAACTCTTCAAAACTTGGTAAATTCAATGCCCCGACGATTGGAATTGGTTGCAGAGCAAAAAGGAGGTTCCATTTCATATTAATAAAAAAATATAATTTGAATTAATTATTTCATTTCTTAAATTTTTGTTTTTTAAAATTTTTGCACAAATATCAACTTTACATGGAGATCTCATTAAAATTTTTGTTACATTTATAAAATTTAAAGTAAGTTAAAAATATTTTCTGTATTTAATTTTAAGATCAATAAGCTATAAAAAAAAATGTTTAAAAAAAATCGAGGAAGTAAAATTTGCGGAAAAAATTAAAAAAACATGATGCACAAATATCAATTTTACTGAGGTATATACATATATATACATACTGTGTATTTTTTATGATTTAGAATACTAAAATAAAATTTCATCTCGATTAGTTAATATATAAGCCTACAATAAATAGTTAACATGCTACTTTTCCTACTTATGTATTTACATATGTACATTCATACATATGTATGTGTATTTCCACGTGCAGCGTACTAAAATATCGAATTGTTACCCTCGTCTTATCAACATGCTTTTGGAATTCGGAATGGCATGGGGAATAGTTGATTAAATCAAAGCAGCCTATTTTGATACAACTGCATCCAATTCCGGACGACTTAAAGGTGTTGCATTCCTCCTCGAGAAACTATTAGACCGAAACCATTTCTAGCTCCCGTGCAGAAATCCTGGAACATTATTAAGCAAACCAACTTACGCATTTAAATGACAGAAGAAATGCAATAATCAATTTCAGTCAAGTTGAATTGACTTTCGTCACATCATGCGCGTACTGATTACGTTGAATTGTTAAAGTTAACTCAAATTGTTTTGGTATCGAAATCTCATCGTTTTCATCTGGACATATGCACCATGTACAGTAATTGACAAAGGCGACATATATATGTATATCTTTCAGCTATCTAGAAGAGAAATATTTGTATAGTGCGTTTTTCTATAAATTATTTGTTCGCTCAACATTAGCTGTTGAAGCTCCAAATCTGGACTTTCAATTTATATGCGAAATGTAGATACAATAATAAAGAAGAATGCAGCTATTTGTGGTATTTATCTAATGAAAACATCGCACTTACATATATTTTTTGATGATAAAGTTACTTTAATGGAGAAACGATAAATGACGGAGCAAATCTCGTCACTTTGTGTTGACGATGATGATGTCGAGACTTCTGCAAAAGCTCTAATTTAAAAGAAAACGAGGGGGAACGTTGTGAGCCGCGGCAAAGGCCGCGGCTCTACCTTATACCCGGTACTCAGTCAGTATACACATATGTACATACATATATGAGCTTGCGATTTATGCAATTTATTATATGTTCGCAAAAGAGACAAATTTTGGGCAAAAAATAATATTTCAAAAAATGAAGTCAAATCATTTTTGGAATATTATACATGTTTTCAATTTTGTTTGCATATGCTTTTTACATCTGCTTCTACATTTCTACATGACATGTATAACTAAATATTTGAGACGTACAAGTGTTTGCGACAGAGAGAGAGGGAATGAGTCAGCGCTTGGCAGGCGTTGCGTAGCCACTGAAATTTAATTTGTTTCTTCTGGCCATAATATTGATTTGACCTGGTCCATATTCGGCAATCTGGTAGATATGGTAATTTTCCATGATTCTGCGTTTTTCGTTTTCTCGTACCTTAAAAATTGTGGATTTCACAGATTTTCGTCCTTTGTGGGGGCGGAAGGGGGCGTGGCAAAATTTTGAAACAAACTCGTGCTGGTTTGATATCACAGGAGCTTGGATAGAAAGTTTGGTTGCTCTAGCTCTTATAGTCTCTGAGAACTAGGCGTCAAAAAATACGAATGGGCAAAGCAGATGGGGCCGCGTGTGAGAGAGAGCGAGAGGGAACGATGACTTTCGAAATGGTTTTCTTCATTGTAGCTATAATAATGATCCGATCTGATCCAGATTCAACACTCTGATAGAAATGGTCATTCGCTATGATTCTGCGTATTTAGTTTTATCGTATCTTCAAAATTGTGTACGCCATAGACTTTCGTCCTTTGTGCGGGCGGAAAGGGGCGGGGCGAAATTTTGAAATACACTTTGAGTAGTGTGATAACACAGGAGACTGGATACAAAACTTGGTTACTCTAGCTTTAACAGTCTCTGAGATATAGGCGCTAATGAAGACGGACGGACGGACGGACGGACAGACGGACGGACGGACGGACGGACAGACAGACATGGCTATATCGACTCGGCTATTGATGCTGATCAAGAATATATATACTTTATGGGGTCGGAAACGCCTCCTTCTGGGCGTTACACACAACCGTTATCCCCACAAATCTAATATACCCCTATACTCTTCGAGTACCGGGTATAAAAAGATTTGCCAACGTTTATTACAAAGACAACTAATTCGGGTACGCTTTCCGATCGGTTGAATATTTCCAAACGTTTTTTAACTGAAGATCCTTCAGAATGCCATAATAATGCGATTTTCAAAATGCTCTAAAAATATTAAAACCTGAGCTGCAAACCCCTGAGAAAACGGCCAGGGTTCGGTCAAAGACAATATAAACAATAAGATGTCCCACGCTCATACAATTCTCTTTTGTAGGGAGCGATGTTTTTACAAAGAGCGCTGTCTCGCTCGCACGAACTCCAGTGCGCTCGCAGATCTAAGTATAGAATGAGCTTGCTTGTATAGTATACAATGTATACGTACGCACGGAACTGTAAGTACACATGTGTGTGTACGTGTGCCGAGCCTCCGAAATTGCCAGCAAAATACTTTTGAGAAGATTTCTTGAGCCACAAATTTATTTGCTGAGTGTTGCTTATTGACGCGACTCACTAATACCCTATAGACAATTAATATAGTTTGATTTTATATCTGATATACATTTAGCAAATATGTACAAATTTACATTCGTTCATTATATTCGTTTATAGTACATTAAACAAAATTAGCATATAAAGGATATATAAAACACAAAATTTTTTGTATTTTGGGCAGCCGTCACCGGAAAATCATAATCTCCATTCAATTCTAATGTAATGGGTGTTTTCTTCGACAGCCGCGTCGCAAACAACCAATGCCAACAAGCAGACCTACAATATGTGCACACATACAGTTAAAGTTCAGCCTCACGTAAAGAGCGTTTGTCAATAGAGCACTCTCTGTCTATCTGTCTCTCTCTTTTTCAAGCAGGAGTACTTTTAAATTCCTGCCCGTCAGAAATCGAGCTGAACATTTTGTATGGCGCGGCACATCTTAGTGTTTATATTGTCTTTGGTTCGGTTAGGGTTCCGAACCCTAGGTTGAAAATTTGCAGAGATTTCAAAACCGGGTTCTGAATATTTTGAAACCTCGGGTTCGGTTCTAAACTCGGGCTCGTCGAGTAAATAAAAATGAAAACACATTTGTTTACTTTTAATTAAAAAATTTTCATTAAATTATTGTTAGCTTATTTAGCCCTAAAGTATTACGGCCAACAAAGCCGGGAGTGCACTGCCTGTATACAAAATGCATTTACATACTTTGTATCCAGACCGGTTTGCCATTTTGATTAAAACATTTAAAAGAAGTTAATGATACAGCCCAAGTTGTGTTGAGCTTATGCAAGACTAAAACCAAAAGAATATGCTAGTCAATATCCATTGAATAAAAAAATGCCTTAATTTAATATAAAAGTGAAGTGTAAATTATTTAATGTTGGCTGAAATATTAACCAATCGAGATGAAATGCTAAGAGCTGGATTGCATTTTATTATTCAAAATCATTAAAAAAAAGCAATTCGATCTGAGCGATATATAGAATAGCCTCCATAAGAACCATCGCCCAAATATCGTTTTTTTTTCAACTGTGACCTCAAGTTGCCATCTCAAAACGTTGCCGAATCGGGCCAAAACTTTATTGTTTATACCAAAAGGAACATTCTACACCATACGACCTTTGATTCCGACACATTTTCTTTCGCCCACACAAATAAGCGCAACCCTTATGTACATAATAGCATGTCTAACTCCGTTAGAAGTCATCCTACTTTTTGATCTTCTGCATTTCCCCGTCATTCTCGTTAGTTACTCACAGAGCTTATCTCAGTGAGACATTTTTGAAAACCTGTTTCTGCCTTATCCCCCTTCCAGAGCTACGAAAAATGATTTCCTGGCTTTTGAACACTATTAAAGGTAGCGAAACGCACTTGAAATCAATTAAAGCTTCGATAAATATCAATTGACGTAGCGATTCCCATCTGATTCAGAATTAGGCCTCTTAGGATGATCGTCCACCCACAGGCTTTTAAGCCTTAATTGATGTACTCCCCGGTTCACCACTGGAATCGTGGGTGGCCCCCTTGCACAGAGGTGGAGCATAGTCGAGTAAGTCGGCCGGTATAAGCTCTAAATTCGCAGGAACAATTTCAACCATGGCTCAGCGCTCTTCCTGCCCTAATGCATACCATGTCACATCAAGTGCTATATACACAGCTGTCAAGTTCTTTTTCCACGCCATGAGTCCATGCCTGGGACCACAACCCCATCCCATCCCACCCCACCTATTCCGTCGCAGCTAGTCGTCATGTTGATTTGCCTTTTGGGAGCGTCGGCGGGCTTAGAGCGGCTTTGCAGACCCTCTTTACAGTTAGATAACTTGCAACTTCCAACAGCCAACTGGCAAATGCAATCCGACTCATATCCTGTCTGGGTACCTCTTGTTTCATGTTGCTCTGTATCATAATTAAAAATTCAGCAAATTACACATGCACGACACACAGCGATGACAGCCATGTAGAGGGATCTCCCTCTCCTTCTGTCTTCTCCCCTCTCCTTCTGTCTCCTCCCCTCTCCAGCCACGCTCTATGTAGATTTACGTACACATACATACATACAGTTAGGCATACATATATATTTGTACATGTATGTATGTGTTCTATACATCTTTCTCGTTCTCTGTAGTAGCATTGATGCCATGCTGAAGATGGCAACCCCAATTTCGCACTTAACAGGTATCAACTGAATGCCATAGCCAGTCCACTTGCGATGAGGTGAGTGTGGCAGAGGTTTCGCTAGAGAGAGAGAGAGATTATTGATTAAGCCATCAAGTTAATTGTTAATTGAACTCGCTTTAGCTCCGAACTGCAGTCAGACCGAATACCGAATAAAAGTTGCTCGAAAAAAATGGAACCTCAGATCAATCTAGTACTAGATCCCTGCCCCAAAGTTCAGCGCTTTAGCGTCAGCTTTAACTGACGCCCCACCCAGAGAGCTCTATCTACTCTTCATAAAGACGGAACATAAAACAAAAAAAAAAAAAAAAAAGTAAAGTCAGTTTTGGGCAAACTTTTTAATCAAATAATGCAACAGGCGGGGATGGGAGGGGAAATGGGTTTCCAGGTCCGGACCAGGAAAGAGGACATTAAAATGCATTGTTGGTGGTGGCCCAATGCGTGTGCAGTGTGCGTACAAATAAGTGTGCTGCTGGCTCATGGCTGCTGGAACCGGCTTGGTCGGTTTCGCCAGGTAGTACGTGCCCCACTCCCTTCTCAACCAAACATAGCATATGCAGACCCAACTTTGTCAGACAGAGCGACGACACGGAGCGAACAGCCTAACTATGGGGCAACAACAGCTCTAGGAACAAAATCCGTAGCAGCAAACAGCCGCAGCAGCAGAGGTAACAGCACGGATTTCGATTAACCACCTTCCAGCGGCAGACAGATACAAATTGGCGACTGTCACAAATTCAGCTTAGACGAGTAAGTATCTTGGAGACCAGCTCTTGTACCCATTTTGTTTTTTCTCGAGTTGGAAGGTAATTGATCTTAAATGGCATAACTCTCAAGGGAACTATACGACGATGCTTGTAAAAGCAGCCGTAGATACTAGGGTATGTCAGAGCAATAGTCCACATAGGGAGAACTATGGCCGATGTGAATTCTTTTATCAACATTTACTTCTTTTGCTTTATTTTAAACAATCTGCAACCTATATCTGTCGATCCACCTTTCCAACTAAAGTGTCATTCATTTCCATTGGAAGACCGTCACCAAAAAGAAGGGGATCGGGGGGGTGCTACTTCTCAGTCGAAATACTTTCAACACCAGTATCGTGTCGTTTCAACACTGTCTGCTTAGTTGGCTAGGGTAATCAATACCGCGCTACTTATCACATGCTTATTGAGTTTGAAATTCTAAAACAAAAGCATTATACGAGTATATCCCACTTTTATGGTTTTCTTGACCATGTAACCGAAGACGCTTTTTGTGGTGCTGTTGGTGTTTTTTCAAAAATTTAATTTGATTCGGTTTGGTTTGGTCTGGTTAAGATTTGGTTGTTCGTCGTGGATTAAGTTGCATTTGATTTCATTACAGTGTCTCTCAGATGGTGGCGAACGTTGCTCGAGTTCAAATTGTTTTCGATAGAGGTACAGTACGATTAGTTGCTGCTGCCGCCCGCCGCGTGCAAACCGCAACCTCAAGAGCTGGTTCGATGCCATGTACATGATACATATGTAAATATATGTATGCACATACAGTGGCAGTCAAAATAATATGTAGTAGAGCTCCATATTGTTCAATTTTCTTTCTTTACTTGAACAACTATCAAGCATGGCTGTGCTTGATTACAAAACTATATTAACTTATATTTTTTCTTTCTGTTATATTACGGTATTTTTTTTGGAACTCGTCATGAAAATAAGAGTAGTGATTCAGAAAGTTTTGAAAATTATTAAATCTGTTCTATTTGTGGAAAGGTTTTCGGTGTTAAGTAATACTTGAATGGCTATTTTAGAGTATTAATATTAAACTTTCCAAGTATCGTTTTGGTAATTTGAGCTAATTAAAGCGATCCCTTTATTTAGGAAATATGAAAATTTACATTGGCACTATGTGCTTTTATTTTGACTGCATTTAAACATTTGACATTTTAAATTATTTATACCCGGTACTTGAAGAGTATATGTTCAGCATGTTCAGCGTCTTGATTTCCGGTTCTACCAGGATAATGACCCGAAACATTCCTCCGGAATAGTGCAGTCCTGGTTTATCTGGAACTGCCCCCACTTGATGATTCCCCCAGCCCAATCTCCAGACTTAAATGTAATTGAAAATTTGTGGGCTGTCCTGGAGAACAACATTCGGAATCACAGGATTTCGAACAAACAGGACCTGAAAAATGCTCTGCTGGAGGAATGGAGCAAAATAAGCTCGGAAAGCACTCGGAAACTGGTCTCTTCCATGAATAGTAGGTTAAAAGCCGTAATAAAGGTTAGGGGATTACATACTAAGTATTAAAATACCTGTTTAGCCTTTTATTCGACTAATATTTAATTTTTTTGTGGATGGATCATTCTGGCATTGACCTGTATTTAAGATACATTTTAAGTTTTTATTTTTTTTTTAAACTGATCAATATTTAATCAGCAAATAAAGTTCCTTTTTTAACTGTGATAAAACATACAACAAACTGGCGTTTAAACATTTTTGGTTTTTCGTCTATTTTAAAATTTGTAGCACTTTAAACTTTTTATTTGCCACTGGATCGTTTTCGCTTTGAGCCACTTTACATACATACATATGTATGTAGGGCTATATAAAAAAAAATATTTATTTTTTATTTTGTACTTGCTCATCAACATTTTCGAGTAGAATTATGTTATTTGAAAGTAAGTGAATGAAATAATTGACAAAACAATGTGTTAACTGTCAGTGTAATAAAAGATAATTCGACCGCCATTTTTAGTGTAACTTAACAGAACCAGATAATTAAACGTTTTAAGCATTTTTGGTTTACTTTTGAAATAAAATATTAAATCAGCAATATTTCCATTTGTGTCTTTGTTCTGAGACGAATTCTATTAGTAGTGTTTCGGTAAAGACTTTTTCATCAATAATTAAACAAATTATGCTAATATATTGATTTAACAACCCCCAACATACTTTTTATACCGGGTACTCGAAGAGTATAGGGGTATATTGGATGTGTAACACCCAGAAAGACGAGTTTCCGACTCCAAAAAGTATACATACATACATATATAGTCGTTATAAGCATCAATAGCCGAGTCGATATAGCCATGTCTGCCTGTCCGTCTCCATTAGCGCCTAGATCTCAGAGACTATGAAAGCTAGTGCAACCAAATTTTGTATCCAGATTATCAAAATTTCGACGCGTCCCCTTCCGCCTACACAATGGACAAAAATCTGTGGCATGCACAATTGTGAAATAGGAAAGACAGATGAAAAAAAAAATATGGAAACAGATAACATCTTATATTTAACGAGGGGGAATGTTGTGAGCCGCGGCAAGGGCCGCAGCTCTACCTTATACCCGGTACTCAGTCGTATACACATATGTACATACATATATGAGCTTGCGATTTATGCAATTTATTATATGTTCGCAAAAGGGACAAATTAAATTTTGGGCAAAAAATAATATTTCAAAAAATGAAGTCAAATCATTTTTGGAATGTTATACATGTTTTCAATTTTGTTTGCATATGCTTTTTACATCTGCTTCTAAATTTCTACATGACATGTATAACTACATATTTGAGACGTACAAGTGTTTGCGACAGAGAGAGAGGGAATGAGTCAGCGCTTGGCAGGCGTTGCGTAGCCACTGAAATTTAATTTGTTTCTTCTGGCCATAATATTGATTTGAGCTGATCCATATTCGGCAATCTGGTAGATATGGTAATTTTCCATGATTCTGCGTTTTTGGTTTTCATTTATCTTAAAAATTGTGGATTCCACAGATTTTCGTTCTTTGTGGGGGCGGAAAAGGGCGTGGCAAAATTTTGAAATACACTTGTGCTGGTTCGATATCACAGGAGCTTGACGAGCTAGACGAATAGGCAAAACAGACAGGGTGGCGTGTGAGAGAGAGCGAGAGGGAACGATGACTTTCGAAATGGTTTTCTTCATTGTAGCTATAATAATGATCCGATCTGATCCAGATTCAACACTCTGATAGAAATGGTCATTCTCTATGATTCTGCGTTTTTAGTTTTCTCGTATCTTCAAAATTGTGTACGCCACAGACTTTCGTCCTTTGTGCGGGCGAAAAGGGGCGGGGCGAAATTTTGCAACACATTTGGAGTAGTGTGATCACACAGGAGACTGGATACAAAACTTGGTTGCTCTAGCTTAAATGGTCTCTGAGATATAGGCGCAAATGAAGAAGGACAGACGGACGGACGGACGGACGGACAGACGGACGGACAGACAGACATGGCTATATCGACTCAGCTATTGATGCTGATCAAGAATATATATACTTTATGGGGTCGGAAACGCTTCCTTCTGGGCGTTACATACAACCGTTATCCCCACAAATCTAATATACCCCTACACTCTTCGAGTACCGGGTATAAAAATCTCAGAAAGGGTTTTTGTCCCTTTGCGAACATATGTAGAATAAATTACATACACACCTGATCATAATAACAGGTAAACCCATCTACGTAAACTTGCACTTAACAGAACATTTTTGTATTCAATATTTTAAACTTAAGATTGGTTCTCTGTTATTCTTTAATATTTGTTTTCAATAAAATAAACTTGAATATAATGTAGGATAATATTATAAAAGAAAAGAGATCCATTTCTACTTCAGAGTCACCTTCATTTATAAATATGTAGGTACATATATATAAATATATATATTTATTACAGATTTTACTTTTTAGAAACACCACAATATTTGCAATTTGCTGAATTTAAGTTACGTAATTGTATTTCTTTTAAATTGGGGATTATATTAAAAACACAGGTATTAAATAAGATATTTACTTTTAAGAGTTAAGCCCATCTATTTAACTTTTATTTGCTTTCTTTCCAGGATGAAAAGAATCAATTTCTTATAACAAATATTTGGCTTAAATTGGTAAGTTTTCTGTGTATACAGTGGTTTTAAGATTTTAGAACAGTTCAAAAATACATAATATTTTTGAGTATCTGAAATATAAGAACTCGTAGCCGCGCCATGCCGATTCATTCTGCTATTTGGTGCTCAGTTTCTACATATGTACATACATATGTACATATCGTCAAATTCGCGAACTGTTACGTTACATTCGAACGCAAATTTTAGGGAATTTGTTCCCAAAAATGCAGAAAATTCAGGAAATAAAATGTTTTATATTTTCATTCAAAATTTTCTGTTTAAATACATTTTTCTGTGCGCTTTGTTACTTAGGAGTTATAAACATCTCAACTGGACTGTAACGTGACACAATTTTATAAGTAGGTTTTCGGGTTTCACGACTCTTTCGAAAAAGTCTACTATTCTGGTTGCCTATTTGTTACGAGTAGTACACAATTTTGAAGCTGTGAGATGGAAGTAATAAATATAAATTTCATTTATGCCAAATTTTTTCAGTTTTTGACAAGCAAAAATGTCCTGACTGTTACGTTAAGCTGGGTATCCAGCACCGCGGAAACTAAAAATTACTGCCAAACTTCATATAAAAAAAACGGGGCCAGTAATTTTTCGTTTGTGTTTTCCTGGAGTCAGTATCCAGCAACGTAAACGGGATCCACGAATTTTTATCGATAATATCGATATTCACACGAATGTGGACTGTGAGAACAGCTGATAGGGGTGCCAGTAAAATATATGTGCCTATTTTTACTGGAGTACAAGTGAGAGGTGGGGGCAAAATCTGTGCGCAAAACCAAAAAGAGATATGCAAATTTTTAAAGTGAGGAGAAGATTGCTTTAATAAAAGCAGTTGAGGCAAGACCATGTCTTTGGCGGATCACGGAAAAAAAGCATTTTGATCATTTTGATATTTTGGCGCCTCCGACTGTGCTGTACTTCTTCTTACAACAATATGTGCCACTACCAACACAATCACTTCATCGTCAGAATTACTTTTCTTCCTTTTTTTAATTTTAGTTTAATTTTCAAAATTGGCGCTGTTTATTAAACACAGCTGATTCATGAGAGTGGCAAATCACTTTTTAGGGTCTTGGTCACACTACATCAGTTGAGTTCCACACATCCGAAATAATGAGCAGATTCGTTTCAGTAAAATTTCGCGGTGCTGGATACAGGCCTTTACATGGAAAGACTGTTTCGTCATATGTGCAATCTAAGTTTGCGAAAAAAAAAAATTGGCTATTTCAAATGTCTTTAATTTTCTAACTTCAAATTAAATAACATTAATTCCATGTTCTTATAATTAGATAATTATACGTTACACTAAAAATTGTAGTCGAATTCTTTTTAATTACAAAGGCAGTGAACCGTTTGTCTGTCAATTATTTCATTCATTTACTTTTAAATAACCAAATTCTACTTGAAAATATTTATGAGTAAGTACAAAATAAATATTTAATATTACATATCTTTTTGCCAAATTTCAAATTTTCTCTTTAACTCACCGCGATGCAACGACCCAAGAAATGGACATTTTCAAAACAATTAACAGATTTCGGTATGTTAATTATGTTTTATTATACATTGGGACCAGCATAACGAACAAATTACACTAGTCGACACGACTTTTCCACTGTCGCCAAAAATGACTTTTTCTGATACATTTGGATGTTTAAAATTTTTTAAAGAATGTTTTTTTTATACCCGGTACTCGAAGAGTATAGGGGTATATTAGATTTGTGGGGATAACGGTTGTGTGTAACGCCCAGAATGAGGCGTTTCCGACCCCATAAAGTATATAAAGTATATATTCTTGATCAGCATCAATAGCCGAGTCGATATAGCCATGTCTGTCTGTCCGTCCGTCCGTCCGTCCGTCCGTCTGTCCGTCTGTCCGTCCGTCTTCATTAGCGCCTATATCTCAGAGACTGTTAAAGCTAGAGTAACCAAGTTTTGTATCCAGTCTCCTGTGTTATCACACTACTCCAAATGTATTTCAAAATTTCGCCCCGCCCCCTTCCGCCCCCACAAAGGACGAAAGTCTGTGGCATACACAATTTTGAAAATACGGGAAAACTAAAAACGCAGAATCATAGAGAATGACTATTTCTATCAGAGTGTTGAATCTGGATCAGATCGGATCATTATTATAGCTACAATGAAGAAAACCATTTCGAAAGTCATCGTTCCCTCTCGCTCTCTCTCACACGCGGCCCCATCTGCTTTGCCCATTCGTGTTTTTTGACGCCTAGTTCTCAGAGACTATAAGAGCTAGACCAACCAAACTTTCTATCCAAGCTCCTGTAATATCAAACCAGCACGAGTTTGTTTCAAAATTTTGCCACGCCTCCACAAAGGACGAAAATCTGTGGAATCCACAATTTTTAAGATAAAAGAAAACAAAAAATTCATAATCATGGAAAATTACCATATCTACCAGATTGCCGAATATGGATCAGGTCGGATCAATATTATGGCCAGAAGAAACAAATTAAATTTCAGTGGCTACGCAACGCCTGCCCAGCGCTGACTCATTCCCTCTCTCTCTGTCGCAAACACTTGTACGTCTCAAATATGTAGTTATACATGTCATGTAGAAATTTAGAAGCAGATGTAAAAATCATATGCAAATAAAATTGAAAACATGTATAATATTCCAAAAATGATTTGACTTCATTTTTTGAAATATTATTTTTTGCCCAAAATTTAATTTGTCCCTTTTGCGAACATATAATAAATTGCATAAATCGCAAGCTCATATATGTATGTACATATGAGTATACTGACTGAGTACCGGGTATAAGGTAGAGCCGCGGCCTTTGCCGCGGCTCACAACGTTCCCCCTCGTTTTTTCTTGGAGTAGTTTTTTTTTTTTAAATTTTTAAAAAATTTGGTGTTTTTTGTCATAGGTAGTGCTTCTATTTTTTACATAACTTAAGTTTCCTACAACTGGTTGTATTGAACTTTGCAGTTAAAAAAAGCTAACAAATGCAGCTATAAATCCGACTCAGACACTTTGTAGCTGCAACTTAACGTCTGGAAGATATTAAGCTTCCAAATTGAAATTTCATAATTTTTTTCGGTATTTTTCCCCGAAATTTTGACTTTGAAAGCTCAGGAAAAGTCGAAAAAAAAATATTTGAATGCCTTGATTTTTGGTTTTAGATAGACACATTAATTAGGCGTCGTTTAAGGTATCGCTTATAAAAATAAACGGCTAAGTTATAACCGTTTGACCAAACTTTCATATGCCGAATTTCGCCGATAAATTCCGTTAGCCGACGAATAACCGTTTTTTTTCCTACAAAAATACCAAAAATCTGCGTTTGTAACAGTTTTTAACGGTAAAATGGCATTTGGAATAGTGCCAAACGGCATATGTATGTTTATTAGTTTATTATTATAACTTAATATTAGAAGCAACAGAAACTATACACCGTTGTTTCTTCCGTTTTGTAGATCCAATTATTCCTAGCATGAACCGTCTTATGCTGGGCTTGTAATTCTCTCTACCATATCATATCTACTATGAATTCCCTTCTTCTTCTTAAACTACTGATACTCACTTACCTTGCTTAAAATTGAAATTGTAATCGTTGTGATATTTTGCATTCATGCTTAGTTCATTAAGTCTGATATGTTTTAATTATTCTCGAACTTTAATCTCACATCTACATATGTATATTTTCTGCATGTCCGTGATCGGTTCGGTTAAGGAGTCGCGCATCATGCGGCAGCGGCCCTTGGTCGGTTGGGCGGAAAAAGGGCTGCGTTCCTACCTGGGATTCGCGCGTAATAGCATTCGGCTGGTGTCCCTGGGCCACTTGATGGTGCACTTGATAGTGTCACTTGAGGGTGCACTCATTGCATATAAACTTCCAAACGTAATAAAATGTGTCCCATTCGCCCACTCTGCAACAATTACTTTTTTCAATACTTTCAGGGACTCGTATTGTTTGCCATGACTATAAACTTTGCTGACAAAGATATCCCAAATGTTTTCAATGGGATTGAGATGTGGACTATTGGCGGGTCACATCAAATACGGTATGTTCTGTCATCGAAAAATGTTTTTGCTCTCTTTGAAACGTCGAGAGGCGCATTTTTTTTGACGAATCTAGATCAGGTCGGATCATTATTATAGCCAGAAGAACACAACGAAATTTCAGTCGCTACGCAACGCATGCCAAGCGCTTTCTCATTCCCTCTCTTGCACACACTTCCACGTCTCGTATGTATATGTAGTTGTAGATGTAGAAACAGATGTAAAAATCATATGTTAACATTTTTGGAAACAAATATACATATAAAAATTTCAAAACTGGTTTGACTTAGTTATTTGAAATTATCTTTTTGGCCCAAAATTTAATTCGTCACTTTTGCGAACATATAATAGACTGCAGAAATGGTAAGCTCATATATGTACATATGCATGTATATACTGACTGAGTACCAGGTATAAAGAAGAGCCGCGGCTTTTGCCAATATTTTTATTGAAAAATAGAAACGGTCGCAAAACTATAATGCTTTTAAAAAACAACAAGCCGCTTACAGAAATTTTAAATAGCCAATTTTTACTTTTTACGCAAAGTAAGATTGCACACGTAACGTAACAGTCTTTTCATGTAACGTTAAAGTCTGGATATTTTTGCTTGTCAAGAAAGGAAAAAATTTGGCATAAATGAAATTCACTTTATTACCTCCATCCCAAAGCTACAAAATTATTTACAACTCGTTCAAAAAAGTCAACCAGAAAGGCAGACTTGCGAAAGTGTCGCACAACTTATTTGAGACGTTCTTAGCTCCTCAATGACAACGAGTACATAAAAAAGTTTATTCACCGAACATAGAACAGTCCGCGATTTCGACCAAATGCAATGAACATATACATACATAAATGAACTTTTAAATATCAGGAGCTTCTATGAGGAACCTATACCATAGTTTTACTAAAAATTGAAACCGTAGCACTAGAGTAAAGACTGAATTTATCGAGTTGCAAAGTAAAACTGTAGGTTTACCGCATGATAGAAAGATTTTAGTCATTGCTTCATCATTGTATTTAAAATGTAATATTTTGTCAGTAACTCCGCAGTCCGTAGGCGTGCATAATACGAATTGGACATTCGCTTTGGCTACGGCGTTAAAGGGTATCTGTAAAATCTATTAAAAGGTATTCCAGTATAAGAAATTAGATTTAAATGATTTATGGCTCTAGGTTCACATGGGAACGGGGATATCAACATATAGATACATATGAAGGTATAAACAGAAATTATTATTATTATAATTGCACAGCCTGATCTGGTGTTTTCCTATTGCAGCATATGTATGTTCAGATAAAGAGAAACCTCTTTATTGACTCACCAGAGGATTGTGCTCCTTTCTGAACGGACTTGTCACAGACTGAATTGCAAGGCGCGAGGCTTTCGGGGTCACCGGAGTGCAGCCGTAGTCCGTGGGCTGCTGTTCGTGCGAGATGCCGAAGATGAAGGGACCCGTGACGGAAGAGGGCGCTGCTGTGGGGGGCAGTGGCAGGGCCAGGGCCAGAGGCCGAGGTGAGTTTGCCGGGTGACGCACACAAAAGTCGTCTTCGAACCGGGACGGAAAGACTGAGCCCGTCGTTGTGTCCTGGTAGTAGCGCGCCGGCGACGTGGTGGAGGTTGTCAGCGAGCTGTAGTTGGATGAACTACTGGACGTGGCCTGGCCCGGCTGGCGGTCGAAGCAAAAGTCACGGGAGTTGGCGGTGGGCGAAGGCGGACTGCCATAAGGATAGCCGATGTGGGGACTCTGCATGTGCTGGTTGTACTGCTGGGACAGGGAGTCGAAGTCGTTGAAGCCGTGCAGGCCCTTGGCGCTGTCGCGCTTCTGCAGATGCACATAGGGCGATATGTACGCGTCGGTCGCGTGGCTTCTCTGTGATGGCAGGGGTTGGTGAGGCAGTGCGTGCTGCTGGAAGGATTTTGACGCAGTCTTCTGGCCCACAGCCATCAAGGTCAGCTGGGGACGACGCTCCCCAAGCAGTGGCCGCTGAGAGTTGTTGTACGGGTGGTTACGCTGCATGCAGACTGAACTTAGGGACATGCTGTCCCCATAGTCCTCCTCCTCGTTCAGAATCAGATCGTGGCAGTCGTAGGTGGCCTGTAGGTGCTCGTAGTACTTGAGATTCTTCATATTTGCATTTGGTGGGGGCAGAGGAGGCGCCTGCTGCAACTGTTGGTGTTGGTGTGAGTGTTGCAACGGTGGAGTTTGCATGTGTGCCAGCGGCTGGTGGCTCCCTTCCATGATGCTCTCACCATTGACACTGCTGCCGGAGCCACCTACTCCCACTACCCCAACTGCTCCAAGGAGCTTGGTCAATTTGACAGTCATTTTTGTGAAATGCGTATGCAAAACTTTTTCAATTAAAATGTTGCTCAATAACGAAGACAATGACAGTTTGGGAAATATTTCTTTTCGTGCCGTTGCAATTGAAGTCTTTGCAAAGTTAACGCTGTTAGCGTGTCTGGAAAAAAGTTTAAAAGAAAGGTATTTTTAATAGTATCTAAATTTTTTTTTGCTCTACATATTCTAATATTCTACTTTATATCTACTAATTTTGATTTATTGTGTGCCATTTCATCCCCGATATCTAGGCTGAAACTGCTACTATCCAACGGTAACAGTACTATTGCGATTGGGGAGTGTCAGGCACAACTGGAGCTTGCAGAAAAAATTACCTGAAAAGGTAATATCGGCCGAAGAGGCGGGAAATTCCTGACATATTCTTACAGATTCCTCCATTCCCAAAGGAAAGAACGAAAGAGGTCACCTTAAGTGAGAATGCATACGATTGGAAGGATCCGAATAGCTTTCTAAGGCTGAGAATTTCTTTGCTTTCCTGCTATCTATGGATCCACAAACTCCCACCACTACCAACATCTGAACAAAATCATGAATCTGAGCTACCAAGTAACACACACAAAACTTGTAGCAAAGCAACTCTAATGCAACAATTCCAGGAAATGCATTAAAAAAGCAGCAGCAATAGCAAAAGTAGCAACAGCGAAGATCGAAATTTTGCTCATGTATCAAACAGTAATAAAACTGTCAATTTTTATATCGGTTCTGCAGCTCTGCCTCCATGGCACAACATTCATGTATAATAAAATAATAAAAAAGAGAAGAGTGGTGAAGGACGAGGAGAGAGAAAGGAAGAAAACAAAGAAGAGAAGACCGCAGCAGCTGTCAATTAAACGCTATTCCCCTGTGACGTCATAATAAAATTTCATGAAAAGAAAATGCGCAAAAGCTGCATGGAAAATTTTTAGAGAACACGAACGAAAAATAACAACGGGAAGGAAAGGAGGGCGTTTCGAATGACTCCCCGCTGAGTGTGGACCCTTCCCCACTCCATCACTCCTCCTTCATTCACACAGACTGCTTCCTGTTTTTTAGCCCAAGAGTATACCCCGTAATAGCGGTGTATACTGTACCCAAAGACAGGCATACATATGTATGTTCATACATATGTATGCATGTACATGTATGTAAATACATTTACGGCTGTCAAAATCGTAATCTGCGACGAAGAAACCGTGGGTCTAAAATCAATTTGGCACTCCCGGTTTTTGAAGAGAAGTTGTTCGTATTTATATATTTTTTACTATATATAAATTGACCCACTCCAATGTGCATATATTTCTTTAAGCAGGAATCCTGCGAGACACCCCTAGATCTGTAGATTCTTTTTTCTGGAACAGCAAGGATATCAGAACGACAATCTGCAAAATCCTAGGGAGCGCGATCATATTGTTCCTACAGGATATTGAGTCCAGTTTATCTAAATACCACTTACACAGATAGCTTTCTGCTTATATGCGAATATCGTGGGCATCAAACAGTCCGAAGAGCCAATTAAAGCAAATCCAATTTGTCCTTTGTTTTCCCTGTTGCAGTTGCTTTCAGGGAGGTTTGTCATATTGCTGGCTGCATAAATGACATAAATGGCCGTGTGGGGAAGCGAATACATATGTACACAATACATACAGAGGGGCACGTCTGCACAGTGAGTGCGCCAGACATAAGCTAACGAACGTGAAAAACAGCCAAAAACAGATTGGACAAGAGAAGGAAGCAACAATTGACAATAATAAAACTTGTAACCTTGTAGACGGAGGAACGTTTCCACGGCAGACACCTAGACAAAAAAAGTGATCCCATTTGATTTGCCTAATTATGTTCGTTACAATCATATTGATCCCTTTTTGCGAAATGATCATAAGCGACATTTTTAAGGAAATAATAATTGCCTTTTTGATGCAGACTTGTTATAAAACACTTAACGCATAGTCCGTTAAAATACTATGGCGAAAGTAGTAATAATTACGCTGGAAATTGAATGTCAAATTGATCATATGTCCCCGTGTATTTTTTGTTAATTGAAAAATTATTGTACATATGTGCCACACAAATTTTATTTTAGTTAGCATTTTGTTTAATTTTGAGGGACAAAATATAGAAATAATGAAAGAATGACAAAAGATAAATTATTTTACGCATTCTTTGCACCTTCTCTCCACTTCGCTTATCCACAGTCTTGTCTCTCCTTTGTTGTTAAGATAAGGCGTTTGTCAATACAGTTGAAGAATTAGTATAGGAGGTGCACTTGCGTTTCTTATATATAATATGTAATAAGAAATAATATATTGAATGGCATCGTGCATACTATAGGTAAGTAGTTACTAATTTATTTCTTAACCAGATTTTTGTAATCGTCTCTGAAATATTGTTGTTTGAATAAAAGTTATGTGTTTTTATATGTGAAACACGTGTAGTTTCTTAAATGGGATACTTGTGAGTCCGTGTGTGTATGTGTGTTGAATTAAACTACACAACCTTCCAGAACTGGAAATTATTTTAAAATTTAATCAAAAAACCAAAATTTAAATTAAAGTTAACATTAATTGTATGGGAAACGGCTTTTGTGAATGATCGTGAGACACAAATTTAAGTGTCCAAGCTGTGAGTTCGAAAATATCGTATGTGCATATAAGTGAATATTTTCCCAAGAAGATTATATATTTTTTTTGTAACTTTCTTTGTACTAATAACACTAAACAACACGACATTTCCCCTGTCGCCCAAAATTAATTTTTCTGATATATTTGGAGATTTAAATTTGTTTATAGAATTATGGTATTTTTTTTATGGTTTAGTTTTTTTTTACATTTTTTTAAATTTGTCATGTTATTTTCAGAGGTAGTGCTTCTATTTTTCGCATATGTACATAACTTAAGTTTCCTATAACTGGTTGTTATGAAAGTTTTGATAAGCTGACAAATGCAGCTATAAATCCGACCCAGACAGTTTGTAGCTGCAGCTTAACGTCTGGAAGATATTAAGATTTCAAACTCGAATTTCATAATTTTTTGAGGTTTTTTCCCCAAAATTTTGACTTTAAAAACTCAGGAAAAGTACAAAAATATATATTTTTAACAAATTCTTCAAAAAAAAAAAACTAAACCATAAAAAAAACCATAATTCTTTAAAAAATGTTAAATTTCCAAATCTATCAGAAAAAATCATTTTGGGCGACAGCGAAAATCAAAAGTTGAATTTTGTTGAGTAGTGTAATTAAAGTAGGGGAGTGTAAGTTATAGTGGCGGACAATTTGGTTTTTCATCTCCCTCTCTCAAAAATCAATATTTTTCAAAATTTCAAAAGCAGGCAGCTGCTGACATCTATTGAGCATATTTCTGTCAGAAGCGGTAGCTAGAATTTAAATGGAATGCAATTTTGCAGCTCTTCGCGCAAACCATTGATTTTTTGCATTTTGGAAAATTGTAAGGTATGGTGGCGGATTGGTGTTTTCAACTAAAACATTGTGTAGATGTGAAAATATTTATTTAAACTATGGGAAATAATGAAAAATAACAAAACAAGAAAAAGCTTATATTAAAATTCTCGATCAGTTTCTTCTTCTTCTATCTTCACTCTTTTGCCTGTGGATTGCTCCGATGTTGTTCTTCTTTTAGACGCTCTTTTTTCCCTTCTTGTCGGTGCCGGTGCCCAAATTGCAAATCTCCGCTACTGAGTGGTAACTTATACACTTCTGTACACAAAAAGGCAAAGACAATTGAAACTCGTGCTAAAAAATGATCCCCACTATACCTTACAAAAAGTCCGCCATCATACCTTACAAGCTATTGGTGGAAATATGACGTTGTCACTGTCATACTTCGCAAATAAAAAAAATTCAAAATATCAAAAGTTTTTTTCCACCGAATTTTTAGATAATAAAAAAAACCGTCTCCTGAACAATTTACTATTAGTTGCTTACGATCATTTCACAAACAGGGGTCAATATGAAGCCTAAAATTCGAACGTGTGGTGGAATTATCTTGGACCCATCGCTTATCTTTTGAGGTGCTACAGAATGCTACAGAAATTCAATTTTGGCGAGCCTGAAAAAAAGTACTCGGAAACTCTAACTATCTACTTATAAATTGTGTTAATTGAAAAATTGTTAATTGTTTATTTCCGTATTGTTATGTGTGTTTTAAAACTTATTGTTTTGTTCCAATGTTGTCATTAGATTTGATTAACTTTTAAATATTGGTTCCTACCAGAGCATGCAAATAACCGTCAATCGATTTTTCCAACGCAGTCTTCACACAGACAAAATATAAAAAAATTTGGTACACACGATCTCTCTCTGAGAGGAACACTTTTTTCGTTTCGCTTGTGTGTTTCGGTCCGACTGTTTGGCTCAACCGAAAAAACGATTCGGTCTCTCAATAACCACAGATAGGGACACTTTTGAGTGAGCGGTCACTGCAAAACGGTCATTGAAAGACCACTGCGCAAGAAGTGTCTTCAAAAAGGGTTGTTTCTTGCTGTGTGCGAGAAAGAGAAAAGAATATGCCTGAGCAATTCATGTGCATAAATGTTATGTAGGAAAACACAGACGCACGCATACATACAAAAAGACTGTTTTCCGAAAGTGTCCGATCAAAATAGTCCCTAAGAGAGCGAACCAAAGAGAACACAAAAAAAAAGTGTTTTGGTCTGAGAAGAACAGTTGTTGAGCGAAAACACTTTTGAATGTGTTCTTTCGCTTCACGTTCTCAAAGTGTTCGTAGAAGATCGGTTTTTTTCGGACACTTTAAAATGGTTGACGGTTACTTGCGAGCTCTGGTTCCTACAGATATGCGATCATGACCTTAAATTACTTTGTCTGAATGTCACGCAGCCTGGAGCAACCCATGACTCTTATGCTTGATGTCAGAGCAAAGCCAGGGCCATTTTTTCAAGACGAATGTGATAGTGGTTCCCGTTGTAATTGGATCCTTGGGGGCTCGGGTTGCCCTTTAGAGTCCTTTCTGCTTACACCTTACAGAAATCCAACGGCAGGGTCCAACCAACATACTTTTAATCTTCGTCATGATTCTGCAAGAAATTTGATTGAGATAACTTTTGGAGTTATTAAAAGCCGATTAAGACTACTCCAAGAGATCCTATGGTATCATCCAATTGAAGTCGCATGCATAATAAATGTGTGCTGTAGTCTTCAGTTTCGTGCGGTAGAAGTTGGCTCTTGAACAGCCTGAACCAACTACTCATTTGATGACATTTTAAAGCGCTGGTATAACCACAATAAAATTTTTAAATGATTAATTAAAAAACGGAGTACTTTCCATATATTTAATATTAAATACCTTCCCACAAATACGGCTTAAAAAGGTGGAAAACCCTCATGAAACTACAGGAGATTTTTTCAATCGGTTTTCTTATTGAAAATCGAAAATTTAATCCGTTTAATTTAATTTGTATAATATTCAATTATTTTAATGTGGGTTAATCACCAATTGCACAACGTTTATGTAAAAGTAAGATTTGTAAAGTTTTAAGTATGTTTTATGGGCCTATTTAATTAAAATTCTGAATCAATAATGCGCGATTTCGAAACAGCTTAAAGATCGGTGTGTGGCACCGCTGAATGGAATTAAGGAGAAATTTAAGCGAAAAAGAGATCTGTGCCACCCCTGTTACAGTCCCGTTTTACAGCGGGGTCTCAGCAAAAAACCCTACTCAATAAAATTGAACTTTTTTTCCGCTTTGAACCAAACCAACTTTTTCTGATAGATTTGAGACTTTAAAAATGTTTAAGTATTAATTATACCCGGTACTCGAAGAGTATAGTTATACCCGGTACTCGAAGAGTATAGGGGTATATTAGATTTGTGGGGATAACGGTTGTGTGTAACGCCCAGAAGGAAGCGTTTCCGACCCCATAAAGTATATATATTCTTGATCAGCATCAATAGCCGAGTCGATAAAGCTATGTCTGTCTGTCCGTCCGTCCGTCCGTCCGTCCGTCCGTCTTCATTTGCCCCTATATCTCAGAGACTATTAAAGCTAGAGCAACCAAATTTTGTATCCAGTCTCCTGCGTGATCACACTACTCAAATGTGTTTCAAAATTTCGCCCCGCCCCTTTTCGCCCGCATAAAGGACAAAAGTCTGTGGCGTACACAATTTTGAAAATACGGGAAAACTAAAAACGCAGAATCATAGAGAATGACCATTTCTATCAGAGTGTTGAATCTGGATCAGATCGGATCATTATTATAGCTACAATGAAGAAAACCATTTCGAAAGTCATCGTTCCCTCTCGCTCTCTCTTACACACGACCCTATCTGTTTTGCCTATTCGTATTTTTTGACGCCTAGTTCTCAGAGACTATAAAAGCTAGAGCAACCAAACTTTCTATCCAAGCTCCTGCGATACCGAGCCAGCACGAGTTTGTTTTAAAATTTTGCCACGCCCCTTTCCGCCCCCACAAAGGACGAAAATCTCTGGAATCCACAATTTTTAAGATAAATGAAAACCAAAAACGCAGAATCATGGAAAATTACCATATCTACCAGACTGTCGAGTTTGGATCAGGTCGGATCATTATTATCGCCAGAAGGAACAAATTAAATTTCAGTGGCTACGCAACGCCTGCCAAGCGCTTCTCATTCCCTCTCTCTCTGTCGCAAACACTTGTACGTCTCAAATATGTAGTTATACATGTCATGTAGAAATTTAGAAGCAGATGTAAAAAGCATATGCAAACAAAATTGAAAACATGTATAATATTTCAAAAATGATTTGACGTCATTTTTTGAAATATTATTTTTTGCCCAAAATTTAATTTGTCCCTTTTGCGAACATATAATAAATTGCATAAATCTCAAGCTCATATATGTATATACATATATACTGACTGAGTACCGGGTATAAGGTAGAGCCGCGGCCTTTGCCGCGGCTCACAACGTTCCCTCTCGTTTTTTTTTAAATTATTTTTATACCCGGTACTCGAAGAGTATAGGGGTATATTAGATTTGTGGTGATAAGGGATGTGTGTAACGCCCAGAAGGAAGCGTTTCCGACCCCATAAAGTATATAAATATATTCATGATCAGCATCAATAGCCGAGTCGATATAGCCATGTCTGTCTGTCCGTCCGTCCGTCTGTCCGTCTTCATTAGCGCCTAAATCTCAGAGACTATAAAAGCTAGAGCAACCAAATTTTGTATTCAGTCTCCTGTGTTATCACACTACTCCAAGTGTATTTCAAAATTTCGCCCCGCCCCCTTCCGCCCACACAAAGGACGAAAATCTGTGGTATAAACAATTTTGAAGATACGATAAAACTAAAAACGCAGAATAATAGATGATGACCATTTCTATCAGAGTGTTGAATCTGGATCAGATCGCATCATTAACATAGCCACAATGAAGAAAACGAACTTTATATCCAAGCTCCTTTGATATCAATTCAGCACAAGTGTATTTAAACATTTTGACACGCCCCCTTCCGCCCCCACAAAGGACGAAAATCTGTGGAATCCACAATTTTTAAGGTACGAGAAAAAAACGAGGGGGAACGTTGTCAGCCGCGGCAAAAAGCCGCGGCTCTACCTTATACCCGGTACTCAGTCAGTATACACATATGTACATACATATATGAGCTTGCGATTTATGCAATTTATTATATGTTCGCAAAAGGGACAAATTAAATTTTGGGCAAAAAATAATATTTCAAAAAATGAAGTCAAATCATTTTTGGAATATTATACATGTTTTCAATTTTGTTTGCATATGCTTTTTACATCTGCTTCTAAATTTCTACATGACATGTATAACTACATATTTGAGACGTACAAGTATTTGCGACAGAGAGAGAGGGAATGAGTCAGCGCTTGGCAGGCGTTGCGTAGCCACTGAAATTTAATTTGTTTCTTCTGTCTATAATATTGATTTGACCTGATCCAGATTCGGCAATCTGGTAGATATGGTAATTTTCCATGATTCTGCGTTTTTGGTTTTCTCATACCTTAAAAATTGTGGATTCCACAGATTTTCGTCCTTTGTGGGGGCGGAAGGGGGTGTGGCAAAATTTTGAAATACACTTGTGCTGGTTTGATATCACAGGAGCTTGGATTGGTTGCTCTAGCTCTTATAGTCTCTGAGAACTAGGCGTCACAAAATTCGAATGGGCAAAGCAGATGGGGTCGCGTGTGAGAGAGAGCGAGAGGGAACGATGACTTTCGAAATGGTTTTCTTCATTGTAGCTATAATAATGATCCGATCTGATCCAGATTCAACACTCGGATAGAAATGATCATTCGCTATAATTCTGGTTTTTTTAGTTTTCTCGTATCTTCAACATTGTGTACGCCACAGATTTTCGTCCTTTGTGGGGGCGGAAGGGGGCGGGGCGAAATTTTGAAATACATTTGGAGTAGTGTGATCACAGAGGAGACTGGATACAAAACTTGGTTGCTCTAGCTTAAATGGTCTCTGAGATATAGGCGCAAATGAAGACGGACAGACGGACGGACGGACGGACAGACAGACGGACGGACAGACAGACATGGCTATATCGACTCGGCTATTGATGCTGATCAAGAATATATATACTTTATCGGGTCGGAAACGCTTCCTTCTGGGCGTTACACACATCCGTTATCAGCAGAAATCTAATATACATACCCGTATACTCTTCGAGTACTGGGTATAAAAATATTTGGCCTCGTCTGTTACAAAGAGATCATCTGATTACTTTAACTATTTATTGTTGGCTTAAATATTAGCTGTTCTAAGCGGGCAAATATTCTAAAATATACTAATTCATAAAAAATATGCAATCCGATCAGAGCGATACATATTGTACACAGCTGCCAAAGGAAGCATTGGTCAACTGTCTTATTTTTCAACTTTGGAATGAAGTCTGAACTTCTAAACGATGTCAAATCTAAATTAGCTTCAAGTTTCTTTTTTATTGTTTTATACAAAAAGGAACATTTTTAGACCTTAGATACCGACTCCATTCCGCTCCATACTGCAACGCTCTGACAAGTAGAATTGTAATACATAGTTTATCCTAAAGCTGAGTATCCAGCACCGCGGAAACTAAAAATTACTGCCAAACTTCATATAAAAAAAACGGGGCCAGTAATTTTTCGTTTGTGTTTTCCTGGAGTCAGTATCCAGCAACGTAAACGGGATCCACGAATTTTTTTCGATAGTATCGATATTCACACGAATGTGGACTGTGAGAACAGCTGATAGGGGTGCCAGTAAAATATATGTGCCTATTTTTACTGGAGTACAAGTGAGAGGTGGGGGCAAAATCTGTGCGCAAAACCAAAAAGAGATATGCAAATTTTTAAAGTGAGGAGAAGATTGCTTTAATAAAAGCAGTTGAGGCAAGACCATGTCTTTGGCGGATCACGGAAAACAAGCATTTTGATCATTTTGATATTTTGGCGCCTCCGACTGTGCTGTACTTCTTCTTACAACAATATGTGCCGCTACCAACACAATCACTTCATGGTCAGAATTACTTTTCTTCCTTTTTTTTAATTTTAGTTTAATTTTCAAAATTGGCGCTGTTTACAAAACACAGCTGATTCATGAGAGTGGCAAATCACTTTTTAGGTTCTTGGTCACACTACATCAGTTGAGTTCCACACATCCGAAATAATGAGCAGATTCGTTTCAGTACAATTTCGCGGTGCTGGATACAGGCCTTTAATGTTTCATAATTTTTATTGAAAGACTATAGGGTAACGTATCAAAATATAACAAAATAATATCTTTCAAAAAACTTATACCAGCAAAAAAAAAATTTTTTAATTTTTAGGCCTGGAAAAAATAATAAAAACGCACTCAACTTTTGTTCTTATCTTGTTTCAAAACGGTTGAAATTAAATTTTAGGTATAATTTCATAAAATTAAGATGATAGAATATATATAATAGCTATTCCTTCGGATCCCGTTTTGCTTGTTGTTGTTATTCGATTCAGAATGGGTCGTGACGTACATTGTACGGATATTGATAAAAAACGAGGGGGAACGTTGTGAGCCGCGGCTGTGGGCCTTTAAGGCATGTATCCAGCACCGCGAAATTTTACTGAAACGAATCTGCTCTTTATTTCGGATGTGTGGAACTCAACTAATGTAGTGTGACCAAGAACCTAAAAAATGATTTGCCACTCTCATGAATCAGCTGTGTTTTGTAAACAGCGCCAATTTTGAAAATTAAACTAAAATTAAAAAAAGGAAGAAAAGTAATTCTGACGATGAAGTGATTGTCTTGGTAGTGGCACATATTGTTTTAAGAAGAAGTACAGCACAATCGGAGGCGCCAAAATATCAAAATGATCAAAATGCTTGTTTTCCGTGATCCGCAAAAGACATGGTCTTGCCTCAACTGCTTTTATTAAAGCAATCTTCTCCTAACTTTAAAAATTTGCATATCTCTTTTTGGTTTTGCGCACAGATTTTGCCCCCACCTCTCACTTGTACTCCAGTAAAAATAGGCACATATATTTTACTGGCACCCCTATCAGCTGTTCTCACAGTCCACATTCGTGTGAATATCGATATTATCGATAAAAATTCGTGGATCCCGTTTACGTTGCTGGATACTGACTCCAGGAAAACACAAACGAAAAATTACTGGCCCCGTTTTTTTTATATGAAGTTTGGCAGTAATTTTTAGTTTCCGCGGTGCTGGATACCCAGCTTAAAGGCCTGTATCCAGCACCGCGAAATTGTACTGAAACGAATCTGCTCATTATTTCGGATGTGTGGAACTCAACTGATGTAGTGTGACCAAGAACCTAAAAAGTGATTTGCCACTCTCATGAATCAGCTGTGTTTAATAAACAGCGCCAATTTTGAAAATTAAACTAAAATTAAAAAAAAGGAAGAAAAGCAATTCTGACGATGAAGTGATTGTGTTGGTAGTGGCACATATTGTTGTAAGAAGAAGTACAGCACAGTCGGAGGCGCCAAAATATCAAAATGATCAAAATGCTTGTTTTCCGTGATCCGCCAAAGACATGGTCTTGCCTCAACTGCTTTTATTAAAGCAATCTTCTCCTCACTTTAAAAATTTGCATATCTCTTTTTGGTTTTGCGCACAGATTTTGCCCCCACCTCTCACTTGTACTCCAGTAAAAATAGGCACATATATTTTACTGGCACCCCTATCAGCTGTTCTCACAGTCCACATTCGTGTGAATATCGATACTATCGACAAAAATTCGTGGATCCCGTTTACGTTGCTGGATACTGACTCCAGGAAAACACAAACGAAAAATTACTGGCCCCGTTTTTTTTATATGAAGTTTGGCAGTAATTTTTAGTTTCCGCGGTGCTGGATACTCAGCTTAACATATAATTTTTACATCAGCCTCTACATTTCTACATGTACATGTATAAACATACGAAACGTGTTTGCGACAGAGAGAGAGAGGGAATGAGAAAGCGCTTGGCAGGCGTTGCACAGCCACTGAAATTTAATTTGTTCCTTCTGGCCATAATATTGATCTGACCTAATCCAGATTCGGCAGTCTGGTAGATATGGTAATTTTCCATGATTATGAATTTTTTGTTTTCTTTTATCTTAAAAATTGTGGATTCCACACGTCCTTTGTGGGTGCGGAAAGGGGCGTGGCAAAATTTTGAAATAAACTTGTGCTGGATTGGTATCACAGGAGTTTGGATAGAAAGTTTGGTTGCTCTAGCTCTTATAGTCTCTGAGAACTAGGCGTCAAAAAAGACGAAAGGGCAAAGCAGACGGGGTCGCGTGTGAGAGAGAGCGAGAGGGAACGATGACTTTTGAAATGGTTTTCTTCATTGTAGCTATATTAATGATGCGATCTAAACCAGATTCAACACTCTGATAGAAGGTCATCATCTATTATTCTGCGTTTTTAGTTTTATCGTATCTTCAAAATTGTGTATGCCACAGACTTTCGTCCTTTGTGCGGGCGGAAAGGGGCGGGGCGAAATTTTGAAATACACTTGGAGTAGTGTGATAACACAGGAGACTGGATACAAAACTTGGTTGCTCTAGCTTTTGTAGTCTCTGAGACGGACGGACGGACAGACGGTCAGACAGACATGGCTATATCGACTCGGCTATTGATGCTGATCAAGAATATATATACTTTATGGGGTCGGAAACACTTCCTTCTGGGCGTTACACACATCCGTTATCACCACAAATCTAACATGTATACCCCTATACTCTTCGAGTACCGGGTATAAAAATAACCAAATACATCGGAAGATCCGGGAAATGATCTCCATGTATCAGTCAGTAGCCGAACTATAACTAACTATAATAAACTATAACTATAAGAACTATAATAGGCTGATATCGATTTAAAAGGTCATATAGCTCAAAAGGTACCATACCTTAGGAAAAAAAATTTCGGAAACCGAGTCAATTTCTCGAAGGAGCATTTTTCCCGTTCAAGTTTGAAATATTTGTTGTAGTCGAATGAAACTAAGATCAAATTATTTGGATTTGATGGTAAACCACATATTAGGCACTTTAAGAACACTTCCCACGACCCAAGGTGCTCTATTAAAACGTTAAGCATGGTGGTGGAAACAGCATGCTGTATGGATGCGTTTCTCATTCGGGTGTTGGTCCAATATATTTGATATAGGAAAAAATGTGTGCCTCCATCTACGTAAATATACTCAACAGTATAATTCTGATTAGGAAATGCAATTAAAGTGGGATATCCCAAGGATAATTACCCGAAACACTCCTAAATGCTGACGTTGAAATGGTTCGTGGAGAACAAAGTTCCACTGATGAAATGGCCTTCACAGCCATGAGACCTAAATCCTATAGGGCACCTTTGGGGGGTCCTAAAGAATAGTATTGGAGGCTATAAGCCCAAAATTAAAAATTATTTGTGGCAAATAGTTCAATCCGGATGTTACCCCACTGATCTATGAATTTGTGTCGAACTGGTCGATTCAATGGGTCGTCGATATACCGAAGTCACTAAAAATCACAGTGCTACAATCAAATATTAAAGTTATAAATAAATCTACCAGCCTTTAAAGCTAAACATTTGTTTTTCTTAGCCTCAAGTCTCCCGTTTCTATTATTTTTTCCAGGCCTAAAAATTTAAAAAATTTTTTTTTCTGGTATAAGTTTTTTGAAAGATATTAACTTGTTATATTTTGATCCGTTACTCTATAGTCTTTTAATTAAAATTAGGAAACATTAAGAAACAATTTTTTCACTAAACAACATTTTGAAAAATACGAAAAAAATATACCGTTTATATTATTTTTCCACCACTGTATATAAAAAGCGTTTCGTTCGGATCACTTCAATTTTTCGGATAGAAAATTATTTAATCATTTAATCTTTAAGAAGACTCGGCGCTTAATAAAATAATTTAAGTCTTTTGAGTGGCTCATGATCGTTTCGAGTGGCATATCGTATGGAAATATTTAATGTTTAAATATTTAATTTGAGATTTGGTCCTTTCAACAAAATTACGTACGTTGAATATCTCACACTCTATTTCTCGCTTTCGCTCTCTCTTTGCGCCGGCGAATTACCTTCCGGATTTTATATATCATTAAATACAGTTCGGTACCCTGACATATACCATTTTACCATCTCAAATACACCGTTTTGGTATTGTTTAAAACAAAAAAAAGTTTGCAAAGTTTAATACAACCAGATGAAAGATACTTCATTTATGTGAAAAAAAAGCACTAGAAAACACTAGAAAATTTGAGCTTACGATTTAAGTAATTTATTATACATATGTATGAATGAATGTACATATGTTCGCGAAATGGACAAATTGAATTTTTAGCCAAAAAAATCTCAAATAATACAGATTTTTATATCTTAGATGTTATCTGTTTCTAATTTTGTTTACATATGCTTTTTACATATGTCTTCTACATTTCTACATATAATACATACCTATGTACATATGTACATATCTTCGGCTTGTGGAAGTGTGTGCGAGAGAGTGAGGGAATGAGTAAACGTTTGGAAGGCGCAACGCCTACGCAACGTAGCCACTGAAATTTTATTTCTTTATTCTGGCTAATAACACTACTCGACAAAATTCAACTTTTTTTTCCGCTGTGGCCAAAAATGACTTTTTCTGATAGATTTGGAGATTTAAATTTTTTTTAAGAACTATGGTTTTTTTTTCATGGAGTAGTTTTTTTTTAAAGAATTTTTAAAAAAATTTGTGTTTTTTGTCATAGGTAGTGCTTCTATTTTTTACATAACTTAAGTTTCCTACAACTGGTTGTATTGAACTTTGCAGTTAAAAAAAGCTAACAAATGCAGCTATAAATCCGACTCAGACACTTTGTAGCTGCAACTTAACGTCTGGAAGATATTAAGCTTCCAAATTGAAATTTCATAATTTTTTTCGGTATTTTTCCCCGAAATTTTGACTTTGAAAGCTCAGGAAAAGTCGGAAAAAAAATATTTGAATGCCTTGATTTTTGGTTTTAGATAGACACATTAATTAGGCGTCGTTTAAGGTATCGCTTATAAAAATATAAAAATAAACGGCTTAGTTATAACCGTTTGACCAAAACTACATATGCCGTTTGGCACTATTCCAAATGCCATTTTACCATTAAAAACTTTTACAAACGCAGATTTTTGGTATTTTTGTAGGAAAAAAAACGGTTATTCGTCGGCTAACGGAATTTATCGGCGAAATTCGGCATATGAAAGTTTGGTCAAACGGTTATAACTTAGCCGTTTATTTTTATATTTTTATAAGCGATACCTTTAACGACGCCTAATTAATGTGTCTATCTAAAACCAAAAATCAAGGCATTCAAATATTTTTTTTCGACTTTTCCTGAGCTTTCAAAGTCAAAATTTCGGGGAAAAATACCGAAAAAAATTATGAAATTTCAATTTGGAAGCTTAATATCTTCCAGACGTTAAGTTGCAGCTACAAAGTGTCTGAGTCGGATTTATAGCTGCATTTGTCAGCTTTTTTTAACTGCAAAGTTCAATACAACCAGTTGTGGGAAACTTAAGTTATGTGAAAAATAGAAGCACTACCTATGACAAAAAACACAAAATTTTTTAAAAATTCTTTAAAAAAAAAAACTACTCCAATAAAAAAAAAAACATTGTTTAAAAAATTTTAAACATCCAAATGCATCAGAAAAAGTCATTTTTGACGACAGCGGAAAAGTCGTGTCGACTAGTGTAATGGTCCGATTTTATTTAGATTCGGAAATTTGATGAAAGTGGTCTTTCTCTACGATTCTGCGTTACTGGTTTCCTCGTAACTAAAAAACTGTTCAAGCCGCAGATTTTCGTCCTTTATTTGGGGAGTGAAACTGTATTTAAATACACTTGTAACAGTGTGATATCACAGCAGTCTAGATACAACATTTGGTTGCTCTAGTTTGCATAGTCTCTGGATCTAGGCGCTCTTCGGGTCTGGGAATTTTTTCTTATTATGAGGTTGGTAACCTAGCGCTTATGAACGGTATCAGTAAACTCGAAGGTTGATATAACAAAGCAGAGACCAAAAACATTACCAGAACAATTTTGGAATGAAGATATAATCGAAACCATAAGGAATTTAATAGATTCCATGCCATCACGCATAAAACTGGTTATAAAAAACAGAAGAGATTCAGCTAAATGTTAATTCATTTAATTGTATACTCTTTAATATTTATATTATTAAACGCAAAAAAAAGAAAATATGTTTTTTTTTACCAATTAGTCAATAAAAATACATTTCCATATGGTTATTATTGTTATTATTTCCCAAATATATGGAAACTTAGCTAAATTAACCAATGGACATATAATTTCATCAACTTTGATCTGAACCTATAAAAATAAGCAAAAGTTCACTATTTTAGTATTTTTATAGTCATTTTTTCCATTACTATTTTCTCCTATCAGAAAGAGGATTCTTGGTAAAAGTTTTTTTTCAGTCTCCCTAAAAAGCTATTTATTAAGGATAAATATGATAAATATGAATTGATTTATGGGAAAATGTGAGGTGATAAAAAAAATATGGAAAAATCGTACGTTCGCGACCGCTCCTTAATTCAATTTTAAAAAAACCAATAGAAATAATTTATTATGTAACTCTACAACATTCCTCTACTAAAATAAATTAATCGTTTTAGAATATTCCGTTCCATTTCGCAGATTTTTGCATTATAATAGATTAAGCCGAAGTCTAATTATGTTTGCGTACGTTCGCGACCATATGAATACTACTCTTATGAATACTAAAACTCGTTAAGCAACATCTTTCTATAAGAAAGTGAATGTGAAAATTATTTGATTTGTGGATCCTTTTGAAAGCACTGCCATTGGGGTTCAAACTTTGTTTTATATTTTGTTTGCTTGTTATCTTGTTTACTTAGCTTACTTCTTTTATCTTCTGAAGCTGACTGTCCACATTTTACTGTCCGCCACTGTATGTGCATATTTAAGCCAATGGGAATGTACATATGTATGTATATATTGGTCTGTGCAGCCACACAATTGGCCCCAGAGACGGTGCACACGTACAGAGTGTAGCTGGTGGTAGACGAGGCAGTGTAAACGATTGTAGACAGACAGATTTTATTATAGCAGTGGTTGGCAGGCATACATCAAGATATTTTACAGTGATTTTAGGTGCATAGGCAACAGGCTAAGACCACTGCACCTCCATATGTATAGCCGCAGGCCAACGGTAGCTCAGCGAACAGAACAGAGGCCCGACAAAAATAAAAGAAGAAACCACAAAACAACCAAACAAAAAAAAAGGTACATATGTACATACATAAATACGTTAAGAAGCAGCTGTTGCTCTTCGATCACTACCTGTATAAAGAGACGACAACAGCAAACCTGCTCTCATACCCCAAAAATATGCTGAGGGAGAAATACTAGGAAGAGCAGGTAGCTCAATAGAGTGCGGATTTGTCCAAGATTCCGAATCTCTTTTTCCCACCCGATCACCAGTTATCGTTCCTGTGAAAGTCGCGTGTGACAATGGTGAAGTAGTAACTGGAACAGCTACATAGCTACCTGTCCCGACACTAAACAATACGACCATACAATACCAACCCACCCGCAAGATCTTTTCAACCTTACCGCGCATATAAGACTTACGTTCGATCCTGTATCCATAACCTGGTTGAACTTCTTGGGTGAGAGGCAGTCCGGCAGACAATCCAAAAAGTAACAACATTAGCAGAAAACTCTGCTTCTTCTTCCCGAACTGGACAATTTCGCAATAAACAATGAAATAAGAAAACACCTGCAGTCTGCTGCTGGCAGCGACGCGTACAACCAAAACATGCACAGGCTTTTTTTTCCTGCGTGACGGCAAGTCTGAGCTGTGGGAAACTCACAATTTAATAACAAAAAAATAACAACACAAATAACCAGCAGAAACGATCAAAAACACACACAAAATTTCAACAATTTGATTTATATTTTTTTGGATCAGATCGTTTATATATTAGACACAACTACGGAACTACTTTTCTGAATTGAAAAAAAATTCGACACTACTATCTATTATTTCATTTGCTCGGCGGCCGAAACAAATCTTTTCTACAACCCGACGATCACTGGATTATTCAGATGTAGCCGCAATTTTGGTTTATACTTGTAGGGTAGTTGAAAAACACTATCGATAGTTTTGTGCGATAAGGCCTATTAGTCAGATCCGAAAAAATGGACACGAACCATGCCAGGGTTAATTTTCATATGAAACCGATAAAAATAATTTTCTTGCTAAATGTTTTAGCTAATACCCTTTTTATATTAGGTTGCATTATTGGATTTTTCCGTTAAATGGAACATGCGACAATGATGCCCTGTGGCTCATAAGAGCCCCGTGGATAAAAGAGGACAATGATGCGGCCTCATCATAAATTATCGGTGGTCCCGCGGAGTTGCCTTTAACGGCCCGTAGCAGCTTGTTTCGGCAAGCCCGATAAGCCCGTGGCACACTAAGTCCGTTGGGTCGGTTGGGTCCGGAAAGCCCGGGTCCGATTTATTCTATCCAAATAACCTCACATACATTGCTACTATTCTTACCGCAGTGTGTCCACCTGCTTTCAACCACGCGACAATGAAAAATGTGAAGCTTAAAACTATGGCGCCAAATCTTATGGGCTTTTTACACTTGGTGCGTTACCTATCGATATCGGAAAAGACGCAGAGAAGCAGAACTGCCCGTTTACACTACAGCGTCTTTGCGTCTTGGAAGAGGAATACAAATTTGGTAAACAAAGTAAATAATGTTCGAAAATCAACGAAATATGACGGAAATAGAGTTGATTCTATAAACTACGGTGGCGCAAACTGCGGTGCGACGCACTAATACCCTATAGACAATTTATATAATTTGATGTCATGTCTGATATATATTTTGCATTTGTACATATTTACATTCGTTCATTATATTCGTTTATAGTACATTAAACAAAATTAGAATATAGAGGATATTCAATATATACAATTATTTTAATTTTGGGCAAGCGTCATCATAAAATCATAGCTTACAATCAATTCTAAAGTAATGGGTGTTTTCTTAGACAGCGGCGTTTTAAAAAACCAATACAAACAAGCAGACCAACAATATGTGCACACATACAGCTAAAGCTCAGCCTCACATACAGAGCGTTTGTACTTTGCCAAGCTGAAATTATGTGTTGTGTGTTCTTCTTCAGCTTGTTGACGAACTGACCTACCGCCACAAAATAAATGAAGAATTGGCAGGATGGGTGGGGGAGGGCGTGGGTTGGTGGGACACTTGGCCGTGGGAAGAAAGAAATCTGTTTTTTTATTTTTATTATATGAATTATTATATTATTACTGCCTATAAAGGCAAGGCACTAAGCGGCCTTGTGAAAAACCGCGTCCGATTGCTGTATGTATACGATTCGGTTAAGTTTTATTTCCAGCGAGCTCAACTCGTGGCTCGTTAGAGGAAAAATTGTTTTCCCTCACGACGGGCTGATCTCCTCGGCCGTGTTAAAGGACGCAACACTATCATCATCGCTGTCCGACATGTTTTTCTAGGAACAATACAGAAAGTAGTATGTAGTGTTTTGAGTCAAAAGCGTACATTTCTGTTGTTTGTGTAAATTATTTCTCCAACCTTATCGAAGATGGAAATTGGAGTTGAAAGAGTTGTGTATTAGTTTTGGTTATGAGTTAGCCTTTTCTAGTTTAATTTAAAGAGAAAAAAGCAACAAACTTGAAACACACAATAGGAAACATACATATGGAGGGATGAGTGACCGAACCTTGGTGGCCAAAAGAAACCACACGCAGATCAACGTAGAGTCACTAACCATACAACATATAGACATGACAATTCATACATGGAAAATGTCCGCAACGCAATCAGACATCAGCTACAAACGGGCATCAGCGACACCAGTCGTGAGAGTGTATGTGTGCACATGTATTCTCGCTTATTTTGCGTGTTGTGCATGTGTGGATCAGCAACTCGGCGAGTCGTGAGAGTGTATTTGTGCTCATGAGCATGCATGTACATTGCGTGTTCGCAAGTGTGTATGAGCGCACAACTGAAATTTTCGCTCTCCCAACTTTGTTTTGATTTTTGTGCTCGCATCACCCTTCACTTTAGCATTATTGGAGTCGGCCCTTTTTGAAGACGCTTGCCTTATAATACCAGAATAACGGTTATTCTGTACATGCTTTAGATGCTAACTTTGTTTAATATAGAATATACTAATAAAATGAGCAGATATATGTATATATATTCACAAAAACACATTTGATTGTATGGTGTATTGTATTATACAATGATATATTTGATCATATATAAAAAAGTAGTATGCGCTAAAAAAAAATATATATATCATCCTTGAATATGGATATTAATGACATATAAATGGGTAATAAATGGGTCCATACGGATTTTAGTGCCACACTTGCGAGTCATATTTGAATTCATCCCTATATTTCTTATGCGAATGTCCATCCACAGAGAGAACTTGCAAGTACATTCATATGTGTGTGTACGTGTGCAGAGCTGCCGAAATTGCCAGCCAAATATTTTTGATCAGATTTCTTGAGACACAAATTTATTTGCTGAGTGTCGCTTATTGACGCGACGCACTAATACCCTATAGACAATTTATATAATTTGATGTCATGTCTGATATACATTTTACATTTGTACATATTTACATTCGTTCATTATATTCGTTAATAGTACATTAAACAAAATTAGCATATAAAGGATATTCAATATATACAATTATTTTAATATTGGGCAAGCGTCATCATAAAATCATAACTTACAATCAATTCTAAAGTAATGGGTGTTTTCTTAGACAGCGGCGTTGTAAAAAACCAAAACAAACAAGCAGACCTACAATATGTGCACACATACAGCTAAAGCTCAGCCTCACATACAGAGCGTTTGTTCTTTGCTGAGCTGAAATTTTGTTATGTGTGTTCTTCTTCAGCTTGTTGACGAACTGACCTACCGCCACAAAATAAATGAAGAATTGGCAGGATGGGTGGGGGTGGGTGTGGGTTGGTGGGACACTTGGCCGTGGGAAAAAAGAAATCTGTTATTTATTTTTATTTTTATTATATAAATTATTATATTATGTGCTGGATACCCAGCTTTATAGCCTTTTTACACTAGGGTTGAGTTATTGAGTTTCGGGCAAAACTCGAGTTTCGTTTACATGGGGAAGCATAGGGGACCTAGAGGTGGCAAAAAAGTTGAGTTTTGGTTGCGTTTAGTTGAGTTTGTCCGATTTTCCGAATATTTCAACCCTGATCTGCCTGTCGTGGAATTATCACCACTAGTTACAACAAAAATTGGCAGCTCAAAATTTAAATTTTGGCGCGTACACAATATGGCTGGGGAAAAAGACACATACAATTGATAAAACCAATACTTTAAACCAATTTTATTATTAAAAACCATATAAACAATGTGGTCGATTTCTAAAATTCGGTCGGAAAAACTTAGCCAAACCCTAAATTGAATTATTATAAATTAATATAAATTAAATTATTTAAAGCAATTGCCAATTTTAAAAATTTTAATTTTTGTACATATGTATGTATGGAATGTACATATACATATAGCCAAAATTCAACATATTTGCAATTGCAGCCGTGCAATTTCACTGCGGAAATTTTCCTTAAAAAATGGATTCCAAGGTTATTCGCAATGTCCAAATGCGTTTCTTGGAAATTTGATCCAAATACTCCACAGTTGCTGCAGACATCGTCGCCAACTCCATACATTGCAGCGTCGTTATCGTCTCTTGCTCTGCCACATAGAGCATCATTAATTCCTCGGTATTCATATTAATAAAAATTAAAAAACAAAATTTTCGTGGACAAGCACGTGCCAGCAAGCCGAAACTCAATAACTCAATAACTCAACTTTGGCATAGTGTAAATCCAAATTCTGAGTTATTGAGTTACCTATCGATAAATGTGGTAACTCACTGTAGTGTAAAAAGGCTATCAATAACTCAACCCTAGTGTAAAAAGGCTATTAGATGCTAACTTTGTTTTATATAGAATATACTAATATAATGAGCTGATATATGTATATATATTCACAAATATATATTTAATTGTATGGCTTATTGTAGTATATAATGATATATTTGATCCCTTAAGGCCTGTATCCAGCACCGCGAAATTTTACTGAAACGAATCTGCTCATTATTTCGGATGTGTGGAACTCAACTGATGTAGTGTGACCAAGAGCCTAAAAAGTGATTTGCCACTCTCATGAATCAGCTGTGTTTTATAAACAGCGCCAATTTTGAAAATTAAACTAAAATTAAAAAAAGGAAGAAAAGTAATTCTGACGATGAAGTGATTGTGTTGGTAGTGGCACATATTGTTGTAAGAAGAAGTACAGCACAGTCGGAGGCGCCAAAATATCAAAATGATCAAAATGCTTGTTTTCCGTGATCCGCCAAAGACATGGTCTTGCCTCAACTGCTTTTATTAAAGCAATCTTCTCCTCACTTTAAAAATTTGCATATCTCTTTTTGGTTTTGCGCACAGATTTTGCTCCCACCTCTCACTTGTACTCCAGTAAAAATAGGCACATATATTTTACTGGCACCCCTATCAGCTGTTCTCACAGTCCACATTCGTGTGAATATCGATATTATCGATAAAAATTCGTGGATCCCGTTTACGTTGCTGGATACTGACTCCAGGAAAACACAAACGAAAAATTACTGGCCCCGTTTTTTTTATATGAAGTTTGGCAGTAATTTTTAGTTTCCGCGGTGCTGGATACCCAGCTTTAAGGCCTGTATCCAGCACCGCGAAATTTTACTGAAACGAATCTGCTCTTTATTTCGGATGTGTGGAACTCAACTGATGTAGTGTGACCAAGAACCTAAAAAGTGATTTGCCACTCTCATGAATCAGCTGTGTTTAATAAACAGCGCCAATTTTGAAAATTAAACTAAAATTAAAAAAAGGAAGAAAAGTAATTCTGACGATGAAGTGATTGTGTTGGTAGCGGCACATATTGTTGTAAGAAGAAGTACAGCACAGTCGGAGGCGCCAAAATATCAAAATGATCAAAATGCTTATTTTCCATGATCCGCCAAAGACACGGTCTTGCCTCAACTGTTTTTATTAAAGCAATCTTCTCCTCACTTTAAACATTTGCATATCTCTTTTTGGTTTTGCGCACAGATTTTGCCCCCACCTCTCACTTGTACTCCAGTAAAAATAGGCACATATATTTTACTGGCACCCCTATCAGCTGTTCTCACAGTCCACATTCGTGTGAATATCGATACTATCGATGAAAATTCGTGGATCCCGTTTACGTTGCTGGATACTGACTCCAGGAAAACACAAACGAAAAATTACTGGCCCCGTTTTTTTTATATGAAGTTTGGCAGTAATTTTTAGTTTCCGCGGTGCTGGATACCCAGCTTTATAAAAAAGTAGTATGGGCTAAAAAAAAGATATATAACATCCTTTAATATGGATATCAATGACATATAAATGGGTAATAAATGGGTCCATACAGATTTGAATGTCATACTTGCGCAACAAATTTGAAATCATTCTCGTTTTCTGATGCGAATGTCCATCCAAAGACAAAACCTGGAACCGGTTATCTTGGTGCGGACAAATAAATGTATGAAGTGTCCCATCTACATATGTATGTATGTATGTATATACTGTATGGTTAGTGATCTGCGTGTGGTTTCTTTTGGAAACCAAGGTTGTTCGATCACTCTTCCCGCCATATAAAAGTCCCTGCTCATTGCCAGAAGCGATTTCGTCAGTGTTTAATATTCCTCTAAAGGAACTGCTCTGTGCAGAAGTCACCGGGGTGAGTACCGTACCAAACGGAAAGTAAGCTATTCGTTAATTATTCGATTCCGTATTGCAGGTATGTGAGTCACGTAAACTCTTCACAGCACGCCCCTTGAGCGTGGGCCAGATGCGTTTTCTGGCCAGGATGGCCATACTGCAGCATCAAATGCACGATCGGCTAATCTTTGGCAACATTTGTGCAGGGTTGCAGTGCATGTCTGCTACATTTAGTCAAAGCTTCTGCCGTTTCCGAAATGGGTCTGATGTGGCACCTTATATGGGTCCATAAGACGATTCGGCTTCCAATGCATCGAACCGTACTATAATTCAGTCGTAGGGCCAATTAAATTGAGGCCAATTAAATTGATCATGCTGAAAAAAAAGCAATTAATTAAATGTTCTTTTTAGAAATAGGTGCTCTGGATTGAAATAGAGATAGAAGAGACTTGACCTATTAAGAAATAATGAATAACCTGTTAACTTGTTATCTTAGCTCCCGAGCTGGATTATAATCTTATTTATTGATATAAGTTGACCGTTGAACGAAATAACTCAGTTATACAGCTGCCATAGGCGCACATTTTCCTAAGGAGGAATACTATTATTATATATATTATCATCAGTTTCAAATTTAATTTTGTTCCCATAATTATCTTTTTATAGTATATTAAAATCATTAAAATGAATAAATGGTGCAAGGCATCAGTAATACATGAACTACAAAACTACAGAAAACCACAGTTACTGGAAGTTACCCTGATGAAGTCAGAGGCTACTTATAACAGAAGCTAAAGTCGACGTGATGAAATGAATATATAATGAAAGATGGCAAAATGTACAGAAATTATACAACATGTAACTTCAAATGTATGCTGCTGTCCGTATTCCATTAAAAAAAGGATAAACGTAGTGCAGGAATAAATATAAATGAAAAAATAAATTTGTTCCTTTTGGCAACAGTTATACAAAAACACAGAGAGCATACTGCAGTCATCTGCTCTGATATCAATTCCAGCGCTTACATTTAATTACCAAAGCTGTTATAGCCGTAAGACATTACACTTTGAAGCTGGGCTGGGCAGTGAGAGCGAGAGAGATATATGCGTCCAGTTGGTTTTCCAGTTGAGCTGAGAGCAGCGCTGCGGCAGAGATGATCGATTGGTGTAATTGCAATCTCTCTCTTCGCAGCAAATTTACCAAAGTCTAATGTCATAACAGCTTAACCATTAAGCGCCACTGTACACAAGCAGCTACAGAAGAACAGATACTTTAAAAATCCATTATTTGGCAAAGTTATATCCGCGTTTCAGTCACATACACTGTGTTATACAGAAAGAAGCAACAACGAATAACGGTTGTTGTTGGTTTTTTGCTGTGTTCTGACACGTCTTCGTCAATTTTGCGCATTTTGAGTAATTTAGTGATGATTTAGATGCGTAAAAAGGGTGTTTTTAAAGAAAAAAGGCTGTGTGTTCATAGTGTTCACCAGTTGAATGTGTGTATGTTTGATATGTATTTTGATATCATTCGGAAAGTTGGAAAATTAGTGTTCTCGCTTGAGAACAATGGCTAAAAATAAAAGCATTTTTTTCTTATAGTTGTGCTTTCAAGGTTGTGCAACCGAAGATTTCAGAATTTGGGTAGCGCTTTTGGGTTACTTGGAAAGTGCTCCAAATCATGCAATGTCGATTGCTTTAATTCCACCAGAGCCGAATTGTAACACTGATAAAGAGTAAGGTGACTGCGAGGAGCTTCATGAGGACATCGTGCTGCAAGAAGTTCCTGGCGAAATTAATGTATTTTGTAGCAGCGACAGTGGTGATATATGTATGTACCTCTCCAAAAGCTGTGCCACAAGAACAAGCGTTCCAAGCCCTGTGATTGTCACACAGATCTTGTGATATTGAGATGCCGAAAACTAGATTTTTCTTGGAAAAGGTGAAAATGGCGTCAGAATTACGAGGAAAATTGCCACTCAAAGCGTTTGAAACTTTATTTAAGATTTTCCAAAAAATTAACTTAAATATGCCCTATAGTGTGCTACTGTAATCGCTAGGGTACAGTCCCAAAGTCCTCATAAATAAATTTTTTTTTTTTTTAACGATGGCATAATTTTTGAGTTCCTAATGTTTCTTTTCCTTAAATAAAATAAATTTATTTTAAAATTGTTGGGATTTCTCTTGAGATTTCGTGTGATGGGACTGTGTTTTCACTATTATTCGGTTGACACGTATTATTACACATATGGTAAAAATCGCGGACTGTTGCGTTACTTCCGCGCGCACATTTTAACGGAAATTTGCTCCAAAATGATTAATATTTAAAAAAATTTAATATTCATTAAATTTGCATTTAAATTGTACACCTTTTTCTGTACGCTTTGTCATTTATGTAGGTGTCATGAACGTTTGAAATGGACTGTCACGTTACATATATTGGTTTTCAAATTGCGCGAACCTTTCAAAAAATTTGCGAATTTTTACATTATTCAATAAATATTGTATTCTTTTGAGCCTTGCTCATCATAAAACGTATGCTTTAAGTTCAAAAATAAATATAAAAGCATCATTTTAGATAAGATTAGTCAGCGATATAAACCTTTTTTCCTGCTATCAACCAAACCGACTTTTTCTGATATATTTGGAGTTTCAACATTTTTTTTAATGAATTCTCCTTTTTTATGGTTAAGTTTTGATATAGAACTTTTAGAATCTGAAATATTTTTTTGTTGCTTTTTTAAATAAATTAAAATTAAATTAAATTACAATTTTTGTGTTGATTGAAAACAGATAGAAGTTTTTAACTAATTTGAGGTCGTTGATTTGAAATCGAATCTCCATATTTCTCCATCAGGTCAGATTAGTTTTATTCACGTATTAATCGTATTTTAAACTTTTTTACATCAATAAACATTAAAAACATCATAACTTTAGTCCTCATTAAGCGATTTGTTTGATTGTTTTTCAAAAGTAATAGTTACATTGATTTGTATTACCTAGAGCTAGAGCAACCAAATTGTGTGTCCAGTTCCGGTGTTAGCACACTACTACAAGTGTATTTCAAAATTTCGCCCTGCGCCTTCCCGCCCACACAAAGAACGAAAATCTGTGGCGTGTACAATTTTGATGATACGAGAAAATCAAAAACGCAGAATAATGGAAACAGATTCAATGACTAATCAAACTTAAAAAAAACTTAAAATTTGTTTCACCAATAGATAAAATATACTTTGATAAGATATTTAACGATTTTACATAAGGTCTGCGAGCAGTTGATGATCAGCTGTGGGCTTTCAAACACGAAATTTGTTCCAAAAAGTGGTTTACGAAATATGTGTATTAACAACGAGCCCATAGTAACGTACACCTGTCTTTCTGGGAGTACTGAAGGTATCGTTGGCTCCACCGAACAAAAATTACGTGCTGCTGACTTTAATTTTCGAGTGTCACTTTTAAAGTTCGAATCAGTGCATCCCAAAAGATCTATGTGGACGCTTTCAAGTATTTGTATTACCGTTTTGTTGTTTGCTGATTTATTTTAATTTAAATGTTTAGGAACGGTATTGCCGCTAAGCTTTAAATTTAATGATTGTTTGATGTGTTAACCAATGCTGTTTGCCATCGATACCCCGAATATATGCAGTATTTTGTAAAAATACTGGACAGAGCACGGTAACAATTGACAATGATGCGCCGCATGATTTATGTCGCCGGTCGATAGTCGATCGCGATAGGCGGATTTAGTATATCTAGTATTTGGTCTAGTATATAGAAATGTATGTCTGTTGGTACGCCATGCTAATATCCACTCGATATATCGATTACACTGGGTTTCAATCGTGAATTTCCTAAAGCGTTTAACTCTACGTTGATCTGCGTGTGGGTTCTTTTGGCCACCAAGGTTCGGTCACTCTTCCCGCCATATGTATGTTTCCTATTGTGTGTTTCAAGTTTGTTGCTTTTTTCTCTTTAAATTAAACTAGAAAAGGCTAACTCATAACCAAAACTAATACACAACTCTTTCAACTCCAATTTCCATCTTCGATAAGGTTGGAGAAATAATTTACACAAACAACAGAAATGTACGCTTTTGACTCAAAACACTACATACTACTTTCTATATTGTTCCTAGAAAAACATGTCGGACAGCGATGATGATAGTGTTGCGTCCTTTAAAACGGCCGAGGAGATCAGCCCGTCGTGTGGGAAAACAATTTTTCCTCTAACGAGCCACGAGTTGAGCTCGCTGGAAATAAAACTTAACCGAATCGTATACATACAGCAATCGGACGCGGTTTTTCACAAGGCACTAAGCGATATGAGAGATCAGATGAGCATATCTTTAATGGCAGAGCCTAGTTTCTATGGACGCCACAGACCCGTAGCGGTGCTAGTTGTGGCCACGGCAAATGAAGTATATGTGTTCGATATCCAGGCACTGGGCAGCATTTCTCCCGAGCTAGTAAAACTGCTGGAAGCTAAACATCCGAGAAAAGTGGTGCACTATAGTCATCGTATTACCGATCAGCTGCTCTATAAGCACCGAATTAAACTGACAGGATTGAGCGACACATTTGTGGCTCTGTGCGTGGCTCGGCAAGATAAAAGTCCCTGCTCATTGCCAGAAGCGATTTCGTCAGTGTTTAATATTCCTCTAAAGGAACTGCTCTGTGCAGAAGTCACCGGGGTGAGTACCGTACCAAACGGAAAGTAAGCTATTCGTTAATTATTCGATTCCGTATTGCAGGTATGTGAGTCACGTAAACTCTTCACAGCACGCCCCTTGAGCGTGGGCCAGATGCGTTTTCTGGCCAGGATGGCCATACTGCAGCATCAAATGCACGATCGGCTAATCTTTGGCAACATTTGTGCAGGGTTGCAGTGCATGTCTGCTACATTTAGTCAAAGCTTCTGCCGTTTCCGAAATGGGTCTGATGTGGCACCTTATATGGGTCCAATAAGTCGATTCGGCTTCCAATGCATCGATCCGTACTATAATTCAGTCGTATCTCTTCCTTTGCCAGAGGCCAATTAAATTGATCATGCTGAAAAAAAAGCAATTAATTAAATGTTCTTTTTAGAAATAGGTGCTCTGGATTGAAATAGAGATAGAAGAGACTTGACCTATTAAGAAATAATGAATAACCTGTTAACTTGTTATCTTAGCTCCGAGCTGGATTATAATCTTATTTATTGATATAAGTTGACCGTTGAACGAAATAATTCAGTTATACAGCTGCCATAGGCGCACATTTTCCTAAGGAGGAATACTATTATTATATATATTCTCTTCAGTTTCAAATTTAATTTTGTTCCCATAATTATCTTTTTATAGCATATTAAAATAATTAAAATGAATAAATGGTGCAAGGCATCAGTAATACATGAACTACAAAACTACAGAAAACCACAGTTACTGGAAGTTACCCTGATGAAGTCAGAGGCTAAAGTCGACGTGATGAAATGAATACATATATAATGAAAGATGGCAAAATGTACAGAAATTATACAACATGTAACTTCAAATGTATGCTGCTGTCCGTATTCCATTAAAAAAAGGATAAACGTAGTGCAGGAATAAATATAAATGAAAAAATAAATTTGTTCCTTTTGGCAACAGTTATACAAAAACACAGAGAGCATACTGCAGTCATCTGCTCTGATATCAATTCCAGCGCTTACATTTAATTACCAAAGCTGTTATAGCCGTAAGACATTACACTTTGAAGCTGGGCTGGGCAGTGAGAGCGAGAGAGATATATGCGTCCAGTTGGTTTTCCAGTTGAGCTGAGAGCAGCGCTGCGGCAGAGATGATCGATTGGTGTAATTGCAATCTCTCTCTTCGCAGCAAATTTACCAAAGTCTAATGTCATAACAGCTTAACCATTAAGCGCCACTGTACACAAGCAGCTACAGAAGAACAGATACTTTAAAAATCCATTATTTGGCAAAGTTATATCCGCGTTTCAGTCACATACACTGTGTTATACAGAAAGAAGCAACAACGAATAACGGTTGTTGTTGGTTTTTTGCTGTGTTCTGACACGTCTTCGTCAATTTTGCGCATTTTGAGTAATTTAGTGATGATTTAGATGCGTAAAAAGGGTGTTTTTAAAGAAAAAAGGCTGTGTGTTCATAGTGTTCACCAGTTGAATGTGTGTATGTTTGATATGTATTTTGATATCATTCGGAAAGTTGGAAAATTAGTGTTCTCGCTTGAGAACAATGGCTAAAAATAAAAGCATTTTTTTCTTATAGTTGTGCTTTCAAGGTTGTGCAACCGAAGATTTCAGAATTTGGGTAGCGCTTTTGGGTTACTTGGAAAGTGCTCCAAATCATGCAATGTCGATTGCTTTAATTCCAAAGAGCCGAATTGTAACACTGATAAAGAGTAAGGTGACTGCGAGGCGCTTCATGAGAACATCGTGCTGCAAGAAGTTCCTGGCGAAATTAATGTATTTTGTAGCAGCGACAGTGGTGATATATGTATGTACCTCTCCAAAAGCTGTGCCACAAGAACAAGCGTTCCAAGCCCTGTGATGGTCACACAGATCTTGTGATATTGAGATGCCGAAAACTAGATTTTTCTTGGAAAAGGTGAAAATGGCGTCAGAATTACGAGGAAAATTGCCACTCAAAGCGTTTGAAACTTTATTTAAGATTTTCCAAAAAATTAACTTAAATATGCCCTATAGTGTGCTACTGTAATCGCTAGGGTACAGTCCCAAAGTCCTCATAAATAAATTTTTTTTTTTTTTTAACGATGGCATAATTTTTGATTTCCTAATGTTTCTTTTCCTTAAATAAAATAAATTTATTTTAAAATTGTTGGGATTTCTCTTGAGATTTCGTGTGATGGGACTGTGTTTTCACTATTATTCGGTTGACACGTATTATTACACATATGGTAAAAATCGCGGACTGTTGCGTTACTTCCGCGCGCACATTTTAACGGAAATTTGCTCAAAAATGATTAATATTTAAAAAAATTTAATATTCATTAAATTTGCATTTAAATTGTACACCTTTTTCTGTACGCTTTGTCATTTATGTAGGTGTCATGAACGTTTGAAATGGACTGTCACGTTACATATATTGGTTTTCAAATTGCGCGAACCTTTCAAAAAATTTGCGAATTTTTACATTATTCAATAAATATTGTATTCTTTTGAGCCTTGCTCATCATAAAACGTATGCTTTAAGTTCAAAAATAAATATAAAAGCATCATTTTAGATAAGATTAGTCAGCGATATAAACCTTTTTTCCTGCTATCAACCAAACCGACTTTTTCTGATATATTTGGAGTTTCAACATTTTTTTTAATGAATTCTCCTTTTTTATGGTTAAGTTTTGATATAGAACTTTTAGAATCTGAAATATTTTTTTGTTGCTTTTTTAAATAAATTAAAATTAAATTAAATTACAATTTTTGTGTTGATTGAAAACAGATAGAAGTTTTTAACTAATTTGAGGTCGTTGATTTGAAATCGAATCTCCATATTTCTCCATCAGGTCAGATTAGTTTTATTCACGTATTAATCGTATTTTAAACTTTTTTACATCAATAAACATTAAAAACATCATAACTTTAGTCCTCATTAAGCGATTTGTTTGATTGTTTTTCAAAAGTAATAGTTACATTGATTTGTATTACCTAGAGCTAGAGCAACCAAATTGTGTGTCCAGTTCCGGTGTTAGCACACTACTACAAGTGTATTTCAAAATTTCGCCCTGCGCCTTCCCGCCCACACAAAGAACGAAAATCTGTGGCGTGTACAATTTTGATGATACGAGAAAATCAAAAACGCAGAATAATGGAAACAGATTCAATGACTAATCAAACTTAAAAAAAACTTAAAATTTGTTTCACCAATAGATAAAATATACTTTGATAAGATATTTAACGATTTTACATAAGGTCTGCGAGCAGTTGATGATCAGCTGTGGGCTTTCAAACACGAAATTTGTTCCAAAAAGTGGTTTACGAAATATGTGTATTAACAACGAGCCCATAGTAACGTACACCTGTCTTTCTGGGAGTACTGAAGGTATCGTTGGCTCCACCGAACAAAAATTACGTGCTGCTGACTTTAATTTTCGAGTGTCACTTTTAAAGTTCGAATCAGTGCATCCCAAAAGATCTATGTGGACGCTTTCAAGTATTTGTATTACCGTTTTGTTGTTTGCTGATTTATTTTAATTTAAATGTTTAGGAACGGTATTGCCGCTAAGCTTTAAATTTAATGATTGTTTGATGTGTTAACCAATGCTGTTTGCCATCGATACCCCGAATATATGCAGTATTTTGTAAAAATACTGGACAGAGCACGGTAACAATTGACAATGATGCGCCGCATGATTTATGTCGCCGGTCGATAGTCGATCGCGATAGGCGGATTTAGTATATCTAGTATTTGGTCTAGTATATAGAAATGTATGTCTGTTGGTACGCCATGCTAATATCCACTCGATATATCGATTACACTGGGTTTCAATCGTGAATTTCCTAAAGCGTTTAACTCTACGTTGATCTGCGTGTGGGTTCTTTTGGCCACCAAGGTTCGGTCACTCTTCCCGCCATATGTATGTTTCCTATTGTGTGTTTCAAGTTTGTTGCTTTTTTCTCTTTAAATTAAACTAGAAAAGGCTAACTCATAACCAAAACTAATACACAACTCTTTCAACTCCAATTTCCATCTTCGATAAGGTTGGAGAAATAATTTACACAAACAACAGAAATGTACGCTTTTGACTCAAAACACTACATACTACTTTCTATATTGTTCCTAGAAAAACATGTCGGACAGCGATGATGATAGTGTTGCGTCCTTTAAAACGGCCGAGGAGATCAGCCCGTCGTGTGGGAAAACAATTTTTCCTCTAACGAGCCACGAGTTGAGCTCGCTGGAAATAAAACTTAACCGAATCGTATACATACAGCAATCGGACGCGGTTTTTCACAAGGCACTAAGCGATATGAGAGATCAGATGAGCATATCTTTAATGGCAGAGCCTAGTTTCTATGGACGCCACAGACCCGTAGCGGTGCTAGTTGTGGCCACGGCAAATGAAGTATATGTGTTCGATATCCAGGCACTGGGCAGCATTTCTCCCGAGCTAGTAAAACTGCTGGAAGCTAAACATCCGAGAAAAGTGGTGCACTATAGTCATCGTATTACCGATCAGCTGCTCTATAAGCACCGAATTAAACTGACAGGATTGAGCGACACATTTGTGGCTCTGTGCGTGGCTCGGCAAGATAAAAGTCCCTGCTCATTGCCAGAAGCGATTTCGTCAGTGTTTAATATTCCTCTAAAGGAACTGCTCTGTGCAGAAGTCACCGGGGTGAGTACCGTACCAAACGGAAAGTAAGCTATTCGTTAATTATTCGATTCCGTATTGCAGGTATGTGAGTCACGTAAACTCTTCACAGCACGCCCCTTGAGCGTGGGCCAGATGCGTTTTCTGGCCAGGATGGCCATACTGCAGCATCAAATGCACGATCGGCTAATCTTTGGCAACATTTGTGCAGGGTTGCAGTGCATGTCTGCTACATTTAGTCAAAGCTTCTGCCGTTTCCGAAATGGGTCTGATGTGGCACCTTATATGGGTCCAATAAGTCGATTCGGCTTCCAATGCATCGATCCGTACTATAATTCAGTCGTATCTCTTCCTTTGCCAGAGGCCAATTAAATTGATCATGCTGAAAAAAAAGCAATTAATTAAATGTTCTTTTTAGAAATAGGTGCTCTGGATTGAAATAGAGATAGAAGAGACTTGACCTATTAAGAAATAATGAATAACCTGTTAACTTGTTATCTTAGCTCCCGAGCTGGATTATAATCTTATTTATTGATATAAGTTGACCGTTGAACGAAATAATTCAGTTATACAGCTGCCATAGGCGCACATTTTCCTAAGGAGGAATACTATTATTATATATATTCTCTTCAGTTTCAAATTTAATTTTGTTCCCATAATTATCTTTTTATAGCATATTAAAATAATTAAAATGAATAAATGGTGCAAGGCATCAGTAATACATGAACTACAAAACTACAGAAAACCACAGTTACTGGAAGTTACCCTGATGAAGTCAGAGGCTAAAGTCGACGTGATGAAATGAATACATATATAATGAAAGATGGCAAAATGTACAGAAATTATACAACATGTAACTTCAAATGTATGCTGCTGTCCGTATTCCATTAAAAAAAGGATAAACGTAGTGCAGGAATAAATATAAATGAAAAAATAAATTTGTTCCTTTTGGCAACAGTTATACAAAAACACAGAGAGCATACTGCAGTCATCTGCTCTGATATCAATTCCAGCGCTTACATTTAATTACCAAAGCTGTTATAGCCGTAAGACATTACACTTTGAAGCTGGGCTGGGCAGTGAGAGCGAGAGAGATATATGCGTCCAGTTGGTTTTCCAGTTGAGCTGAGAGCAGCGCTGCGGCAGAGATGATCGATTGGTGTAATTGCAATCTCTCTCTTCGCAGTAAATTTACCAAAGTCTAATGTCATAACAGCTTAACCATTAAGCGCCACTGTACACAAGCAGCTACAGAAGAACAGATACTTTAAAAATCCATTATTTGGCAAAGTTATATCCGCGTTTCAGTCACATACACTGTGTTATACAGAAAGAAGCAACAACGAATAACGGTTGTTGTTGGTTTTTTGCTGTGTTCTGACACGTCTTCGTCAATTTTGCGCATTTTGAGTAATTTAGTGATGATTTAGATGCGTAAAAAGGGTGTTTTTAAAGAAAAAAAGGCTGTGTGTTCATAGTGTTCACCAGTTGAATGTGTGTATGTTTGATATGTATTTTGATATCATTCGGAAAGTTGGAAAATTAGTGTTCTCGCTTGAGAACAATGGCTAAAAATAAAAGCATTTTTTTCTTATAGTTGTGCTAGTTATAGGTTGTGCAACCGAAGATTTCAGAATTTGGGTAGCGCTTTTGGGTTACTTGGAAAGTGCTCCAAATCATGCAATGTCGATTGCTTTAATTCCAAAAGAGCCGAATTGTAACACTGATAAAGAGTAAGGTGACTGCGAGGCGCTTCATGAGAACATCGTGCTGCAAGAAGTTCCTGGCGAAATTAATGTATTTTGTAGCAGCGACAGTGGTGATATATGTATGTACCTCTCCAAAAGCTGTGCCACAAGAACAAGCGTTCCAAGCCCTGTGATGGTCACACAGATCTTGTGATATTGAGATGCCGAAAACTAGATTTTTCTTGGAAAAGGTGAAAATGGCGTCAGAATTACGAGGAAAATTGCCACTCAAAGCGTTTGAAACTTTATTTAAGATTTTCCAAAAAATTAACTTAAATATGCCCTATAGTGTGCTACTGTAATCGCTAGGGTACAGTCCCAAAGTCCTCATAAATAAATTTTTTTTTTTTTTAACGATGGCATAATTTTTGAGTTCCTAATGTTTCTTTTCCTTAAATAAAATAAATTGATTTTAAAATTGTTGGGATTTCTCTTGAGATTTCGTGTGATGGGACTGTGTTTTCACTATTATTCGGTTGACACGTATTATTACACATATGGTAAAAATCGCGGACTGTTGCGTTACTTCCGCGCGCACATTTTAACGGAAATTTGCTCAAAAATGATTAATATTTAAAAAAATGTAATATTCATTAAATTTGCATTTAAATTGTACACCTTTTTCTGTACGCTTTGTCATTTATGTAGGTGTCATGAACGTTTGAAATGGACTGTCACGTTACATATATTGGTTTTCAAATTGCGCGAACCTTTCAAAAAATTTGCGAATTTTTACATTATTCAATAAATATTGTATTCTTTTGAGCCTTGCTCATCATAAAACGTATGCTTTAAGTTCAAAAATAAATATAAAAGCATCATTTTAGATAAGATTAGTCAGCGATATAAACCTTTTTTCCTGCTATCAACCAAACCGACTTTTTCTGATATATTTGGAGTTTCAACATTTTTTTTAATGAATTCTCCTTTTTTATGGTTAAGTTTTGATATAGAACTTTTAGAATCTGAAATATTTTTTTGTTGCTTTTTTAAATAAATTAAAATTAAATTAGAATTAAATATAAAATTAAATTAAAATTACAAATTTTTTGTGTTGATTGAAAACAGATAGAGAAGTTTTTTAAACTAATTTGAGGTCGTTGATTTGAAATCGAATCTCCATATTTCTCCATCAGGTCAGATTAGTTTTTATTCACGTATTAATCGTATTTTAAACTTTTTTTACATCAATAAACATTTAAAAACATCATAACTTTAGTCCTCATTAAGCGATTTGTTTTGATTGTTTTTTCAAAAAGTAATAGTTACATTGATTTGTATTACCTAGAGCTAGAGCAACCAAATTGTGTGTCCAGTTCCGGTGTTAGCACACTACTACAAGTGTATTTCAAAATTTCGCCCTGCGCCTTCCCGCCCACACAAAGAACGAAAATCTGTGGCGTGTACAATTTTGATGATACGAGAAAATCAAAAAACGCAGAATAATGGAAACAGATTCAATGACTAATCAAACTTAAAAAAAAACTTAAAATTTGTTTCACCAATAGATAAAATATACTTTGATAAGATATTTAACGATTTTACATAAGGTCTGCGAGCAGTTGATGATCAGCTGTGGGCTTTCAAACACGAAATTTGTTCCAAAAAGTGGTTTACGAAATATGTGTATTAACAACGAGCCCATAGTAACGTACACCTGTCTTTCTGGGAGTACTGAAGGTATCGTTGGCTCCACCGAACAAAAATTACGTGCTGCTGACTTTAATTTTCGAGTGTCACTTTTAAAGTTCGAATCAGTGCATCCCAAAAGATCTATGTGGACGCTTTCAAGTATTTGTATTACCGTTTTGTTGTTTGCTGATTTATTTTAATTTAAATGTTTAGGAACGGTATTGCCGCTAAGCTTTAAATTTAATGATTGTTTGATGTGTTAACCAATGCTGTTTGCCATCGATACCCCGAATATATGCAGTATTTTGTAAAAATACTGGACAGAGCACGGTAACAATTGACAATGATGCGCCGCATGATTTATGTCGCCGGTCGATAGTCGATCGCGATAGGCGGATTTAGTATATCTAGTATTTGGTCTAGTATATAGAAATGTATGATTTTTAGCTCTGCAATGTAATTTGCGCCATAGTTTTAACTTCATTTTTCATTGTCGTTTGAAAGATACACAAGCTTTTTTCGAATAGGCGTTAAAGCAACTCGCAAGATAATTTATGATGAGCATCATTGTCTTTTTATCAGCTCTTAATTAGGCATCATTGTCGATGTCATTTAACGAAAAATAATACGAATAAAAAAATAGCGGAAAAATCGATTCGCACAGAAACGAAATAAAAAATTGCAATAATATCTGCAGATAGACAGTTAAATGTCTATTAATCTGTTGGTAGCCATGCTAATATCCACTCGATATATCGATTACACTGGGTTTCAATCGTGAATTTCCTAAAGCGTTTAACTCTACGTTGATCTGCGTGTGGTTTCTTTTGGCCACCAAGGTTCGGTCACTCTTCCCGCAATATGTATGTTTCCTATTGTGTGTTTCAAGTTTGTTGCTTTTTTCTTTAAATTAAACTAGAAAACTAACTCATAACAAAACTAATACACAACTCTTTCAACTCCAATTTCCATCTTCGATAAGGTTGGAGAAATAATTTACACAAACAACAGAAATGTACGCTTTTGACTCAAAACACTACATACTACTTTCTATATTGTTCCTAGAAAAACATGTCGGACAGCGATGATGATAGTGTTGCGTCCTTTAACACGGCCGAGGAGATCAGCCCGTCGTGTGGGAAAACAATTTTTCCTCTAACGAGCCACGAGTTGAGCTCTCTGGAAATAAAACTTAACCGAATCGTATACATACAGCAATCGGACGCGGTTTTTCACAAGGCACTAAGCGATATGAGAGATCAGATGAGCATATCTTTAATGGCAGAGCCTAGTTTCTATGGACGCCACAGACCCGTAGCGGTGCTAGTTGTGGCCACGGCAAATGAAGTATATGTGTTCGATATCCAGGCACTGGGCAGCATTTCTCCCGAGCTAGTAAAACTGCTGGAAGCTAAACATCCGAGAAAAGTGGTGCACTATAGTCATCGTATTACCGATCAGCTGCTCTATAAGCACCGAATTAAACTGACAGGATTGAGCGACACATTTGTGGCTCTGTGCGTGGCTCGGCAAGATAAAAGTCCCTGATCATTGCCAGAAGCGATTTCGTCAGTGTTTAATATTCCTCTAAAGGAACTGCTCTGTGCAGAAGTCACCGGGGTGAGTACCGTACCAAACGGAAAGTAAGCTATTCGTTAATTATTCGATTCCGTATTGCAGGTATGTGAGTCACGTAAACTCTTCACAGCACGCCCCTTGAGCGTGGGCCAGATGCGTTTTCTGGCCAGGATGGCCATACTGCAGCATCAAATGCACGATCGGCTAATCTTTGGCAACATTTGTGCAGGGTTGCAGTGCATGTCTGCTACATTTAGTCAAAGCTTCTGCCGTTTCCGAAATGGGTCTGATGTGGCACCTTATATGGGTCCAATAAGTCGATTCGGCTTCCAATGCATCGATCCGTACTATAATTCAGTCGTATCTCTTCCTTTGCCAGAGGCCAATTAAATTGATCATGCTGAAAAAAAAGCAATTAATTAAATGTTCTTTTTAGAAATAGGTGCTCTGGATTGAAATAAAGATAGAAGAGACTTGACCTATTAAGAAATAATGAATAACCTGTTAACTTGTTATCTTAGCTCCCGAGCTGGATTATAATCTTATTTATTGATATAAGTTGACCGTTGAACGAAATAATTCAGTTATACAGCTGCCATAGGCGCACATTTTCCTAAGGAGGAATACTATTATTATATATATTCTCTTCAGTTTCAAATTTAATTTTGTTCCCATAATTATCTTTTTATAGTATATTAAAATAATTAAAATGAATAAATGGTGCAAGGCATCAGTAATACATGAACTACAAAACTACAGAAAACCACAGTTACTGGAAGTTACCCTGATGAAGTCAGAGGCTATTATAACAGAAGCTAAAGTCGACGTGATGAAATGAATATATAATGAAAGATGGCAAAATGTACAGAAATTATACAACATGTAACTTCAAATGTATGCTGCTGTCCGTATTCCATTAAAAAAAGGATAAACGTAGTGCAGGAATAAATATAAATGAAAAAATAAATTTGTTCCTTTTGGCAACAGTTATACAAAAACACAGAGAGCATACTGCAGTCATCTGCTCTGATATCAATTCCAGCGCTTACATTTAATTACCAAAGCTGTTATAGCCGTAAGACATTACACTTTGAAGCTGGGCTGGGCAGTGAGAGCGAGAGAGATATATGCGTCCAGTTTGTTTTCCAGTTGAGCTGAGAGCAGCGCTGCGGCAGAGATGATCGATTGGTGTAATTGCAATCTCTCTCTTCGCAGCAAATTTACCAAAGTCTAATGTCATAACAGCTTAACCATTAATCGCCACTGTACACAAGCAGCTACAGAAGAACAGATACTTTAAAAATCCGTTATTTGGCAAAGTTATATCCGCGTTTCAGTCACATACACTGTGTTATACAGAAAGAAGCAACAACGAATAACGGTTGTTGTTGGTTTTTTGCTGTGTTCTGACACGTCTTCGTCAATTTTGCGCATTTTGAGTAATTTAGTGATGATTTAGATGCGTAAAAAGGGTGTTTTAAAAGAAATAAGGCTGTGTGTTCATAGTGTTCACCAGTTGAATGTGTATATGTTTGATATGTATTTTAATATCATTCGGAAAGTTGGAAAATTAGTGTTCTCGCTTGAGAACAATGGCTAAAAATAAAAGCATTTTTTTCATATAGTTGTGCTTTCAAGGTTGTGCAACCGAAGATTTCAGAATTTGGGTAGCGCTTTTGGGTTACTTGGAAAGTGCTCCAAATCATGCAATGTCGATTGCTTTAATTCCACCAGAGCCGAATTGTAACACTGATAAAGAGTAAGGTGACTGCGAGGAGCTTCATGAGGACATCGTGCTGAAAGAAGTTCCTGGCGAAATTAATGTATTTTGTAGCAGCGACAGTGGTGATATATGTATGTACCTCTCCAAAAGCTGTGCCACAAGAACAAGCGTTCCAAGCCCTGTGATGGTCACACAGATCTTGTGATATTGAGATGCCGAAAACTAGATTTTTCTTGGAAAAGGCGTCAAATGGCGTCAGAATTACGAGGAAAATTGCCACTCAAAGCGTTTGAAACTTTATTTAAGATTTTCCAAAAAATTAACTTAAATATGACCTATAGTGTGCTACTGTAATCGCTAGGGTACAGTCCCAAAGTCCTCATAAATAAATTTTTGTTTTTTTTTAACGATGGCATAATTTTTGAGTTCCTAATGTTTCTTTTCCTTAAATAAAATAAATTGATTTTAAAATTGTTGGGATTTCTCTTGAGATTTCGTGTGATGGGACTGTGTTTTCACTATTATTCGGTTGACACGTATTATTACACATATGGTAAAAATCGCGGACTGTTGCGTTACTTCCGCGCGCACATTTTAACGGAAATTTGCTCAAAAATGATTAATATTTAAAAAAATGTAATATTCATTAAATTTGCATTTAAATTGTACACCTTTTTCTGTACGCTTTGTCATTTATGTAGGTGTCATGAACGTTTGAAATGGACTGTCACGTTACATATATTGGTTTTCAAATTGCGCGAACCTTTCAAAAAATTTGCGAATTTTTACATTATTCAATAAATATTGTATTCTTTTGAGCCTTGCTCATCATAAAACGTATGCTTTAAGTTCAAAAATAAATATAAAAGCATCATTTTAGATAAGATTAGTCAGCGATATAAACCTTTTTTCCTGCTATCAACCAAACCGACTTTTTCTGATATATTTGGAGTTTCAACATTTTTTTTTATGAATTCTCTTTTTTTATGGTTAAGTTTTGATATAGAACTTTTAGAATCTGAAATATTTTTTTGTTGCTTTTTTAAATAAATTAAAATTAAATTAAATTACAATTTTTGTGTTGATTGAAAACAGATAGAAGTTTTTAACTAATTTGAGGTCGTTGATTTGAAATCGAATCTCCATATTTCTCCATCAGGTCAGATTAGTTTTATTCACGTATTAATCGTATTTTAAACTTTTTTACATCAATAAACATTAAAAACATCATAACTTTAGTCCTCATTAAGCGATTTGTTTGATTGTTTTTCAAAAGTAATAGTTACATTGATTTGTATTACCTAGAGCTAGAGCAACCAAATTGTGTGTCCAGTTCCGGTGTTAGCACACTACTACAAGTGTATTTCAAAATTTCGCCCTGCGCCTTCCCGCCCACACAAAGAACGAAAATCTGTGGCGTGTACAATTTTGATGATACGAGAAAATCAAAAACGCAGAATAATGGAAACAGATTCAATGATTAATCAAACTTAAAAAAAACTTAAAATTTGTTTCACCAATAGATAAAATATACTTTGATAAGATATTTAACGATTTTACATAAGGTCTGCGAGCAGTTGATGATCAGCTGTGGGCTTTCAAACACGAAATTTGTTCCAAAAAGTGGTTTACGAAATATGTGTATTAACAACGAGCCCATAGTAACGTACACCTGTCTTTCTGGGAGTACTGAAGGTATCGTTGGCTCCACCGAACAAAAATTACGTGCTGCTGACTTTAATTTTCGAGTGTCACTTTTAAAGTTCGAATCAGTGCATCCCAAAAGATCTATGTGGACGCTTTCAAGTATTTGTATTACCGTTTTGTTGTTTGCTGATTTATTTTAATTTAAATGTTTAGGAACGGTATTGCCGCTAAGCTTTAAATTTAATGATTGTTTGATGTGTTAACCAATGCTGTTTGCCATCGATACCCCGAATATATGCAGTATTTTGTAAAAATACTGGACAGAGCACGGTAACAATTGACAATGATGCGCCGCATGATTTATGTCGCCGGTCGATAGTCGATCGCGATAGGCGGATTTAGTATATCTAGTATTTGGTCTAGTATATAGAAATGTATGTCTGTTGGTAGGCCATGCTAATATCCACTCGATATATCGATTACACTGGGTTTCAATCGTGAATTTCCTAAAGCGTTTAACTCTACGTTGATCTGCGTGTGGTTTCTTTTGGCCACCAAGGTTCGGTCACTTCTCCCGCCATATGTATGTTTCCTATTGTGTGTTTCAAGTTTGTTGCTTTTTTCTCTTTAAATTAAACTAGAAAAGGCTAACTCATAACCAAAACTAATACACAACTCTTTCAACTCCAATTTCCATCTTCGATAAGGTTGGAGAAATAATTTACACAAACAACAGAAATGTACGCTTTTGACTCAAAACACTACATACTACTTTCTATATTGTTCCTAGAAAAACATGTCGGACAGCGATGATGATAGTGTTGCGTCCTTTAACACGGCCGAGGAGATCAGCCCGTCGTGTGGGAAAACAATTTTTCCTCTAACGAGCCACGAGTTGAGCTCGCTGGAAATAAAACTTAACCGAATCGTATACATACAGCAATCGGACGCGGTTTTTCACAAGGCACTAAGCGATATGAGAGATCAGATGAGCATATCTTTAATGGCAGAGCCTAGTTTCTATGGACGCCACAGACCCGTAGCGGTGCTAGTTGTGGCCACGGCAAATGAAGTATATGTGTTCGATATCCAGGCACTGGGCAGCATTTCTCCCGAGCTAGTAAAACTGCTGGAAGCTAAACATCCGAGAAAAGTGGTGCACTATAGTCATTGTATTACCGATCAGCTGCTCTATAAGCACCGAATTAAACTGACAGGATTGAGCGACACATTTGTGGCTCTGTGCGTGGCTCGGCAAGATAAAAGTCCCTGCTCATTGCCAGAAGCGATTTCGTCTGTGTTTAATATTCCTCTAAAGGAACTGCTCTGTGCAGAAGTCACCGGGGTGAGTACCGTACCAAACGGAAAGTAAGCTATTCGTTAATTATTCGATTCCGTATTGCAGGTATGTGAGTCACGTAAACTCTTCACAGCACGCCCCTTGAGCGTGGGCCAGATGCGTTTTCTGGCCAGGATGGCCATACTGCAGCATCAAATGCACGATCGGCTAATCTTTGGCAACATTTGTGCAGGGTTGCAGTGCATGTCTGCTACATTTAGTCAAAGCTTCTGCCGTTTCCGAAATGGGTCTGATGTGGCACCTTATATGGGTCCAATAAGTCGATTCGGCTTCCAATGCATCGATCCGTACTATAATTCAGTCGTATCTCTTCCTTTGCCAGAGGCCAATTAAATTGATCATGCTGAAAAAAAAGCAATTAATTAAATGTTCTTTTTAGAAATAGGTGCTCTGGATTGAAATAAAGATAGAAGAGACTTGACCTATTAAGAAAGAATGAATAACCTGTTAACTTGTTATCTTAGCTCCCGAGCTGGATTATAATCTTATTTATTGATATAAGTTGACCGTTGAACGAAATAATTCAGTTATACAGCTGCCATAGGCGCACATTTTCCTAAGGAGGAATACTATTATTATATATATTCTCTTCAGTTTCAAATTTAATTTTGTTCCCATAATTATCTTTTTATAGTATATTAAAATAATTAAAATGAATAAATGGTGCAAGGCATCAGTAATACATGAACTACAAAACTACAGAAAACCACAGTTACTGGAAGTTACCCTGATGAAGTCAGAGGCTACTTATAACAGAAGCTAAAGTCGACGTGATGAAATGAATATATAATGAAAGATGGCAAAATGTACAGAAATTATACAACATGTAACTTCAAATGTATGCTGCTGTCCGTATTCCATTAAAAAAAGGATAAACGTAGTGCAGGAATAAATATAAATGAAAAAATAAATTTGTTCCTTTTGGCAACAGTTATACAAAAACACAGAGAGCATACTGCAGTCATCTGCTCTGATATCAATTCCAGCGCTTACATTTAATTACCAAAGCTGTTATAGCCGTAAGACATTACACTTTGAAGCTGGGCTGGGCAGTGAGAGCGAGAGAGATATATGCGTCCAGTTTGTTTTCCAGTTGAGCTGAGAGCAGCGCTGCGGCAGAGATGATCGATTGGTGTAATTGCAATCTCTCTCTTCGCAGCAAATTTACCAAAGTCTAATGTCATAACAGCTTAACCATTAATCGCCACTGTACACAAGCAGCTACAGAAGAACAGATACTTTAAAAATCCGTTATTTGGCAAAGTTATATCCGCGTTTCAGTCACATACACTGTGTTATACAGAAAGAAGCAACAACGAATAACGGTTGTTGTTGGTTTTTTGCTGTGTTCTGACACGTCTTCGTCAATTTTGCGCATTTTGAGTAATTTAGTGATGATTTAGATGCGTAAAAAGGGTGTTTTAAAAGAAATAAGGCTGTGTGTTCATAGTGTTCACCAGTTGAATGTGTGTATGTTTGATATGTATTTTAATATCATTCGGAAAGTTGGAAAATTAGTGTTCTCGCTTGAGAACAATGGCTAAAAATAAAAGCATTTTTTTCATATAGTTGTGCTTTCAAGGTTGTGCAACCGAAGATTTCAGAATTTGGGTAGCGCTTTTGGGTTACTTGGAAAGTGCTCCAAATCATGCAATGTCGATTGCTTTAATTCCACCAGAGCCGAATTGTAACACTGATAAAGAGTAAGGTGACTGCGAGGAGCTTCATGAGGACATCGTGCTGAAAGAAGTTCCTGGCGAAATTAATGTATTTTGTAGCAGCGACAGTGGTGATATATGTATGTACCTCTCCAAAAGCTGTGCCACAAGAACAAGCGTTCCAAGCCCTGTGATGGTCACACAGATCTTGTGATATTGAGATGCCGAAAACTAGATTTTTCTTGGAAAAGGCGTCAAATGGCGTCAGAATTACGAGGAAAATTGCCACTCAAAGCGTTTGAAACTTTATTTAAGATTTTCCAAAAAATTAACTTAAATATGACCTATAGTGTGCTACTGTAATCGCTAGGGTACAGTCCCAAAGTCCTCATAAATAAATTTTTGTTTTTTTTAACGATGGCATAATTTTTGAGTTCCTAATGTTTCTTTTCCTTAAATAAAATAAATTGATTTTAAAATTGTTGGGATTTCTCTTGAGATTTCGTGTGATGGGACTGTGTTTTCACTATTATTCGGTTGACACGTATTATTACACATATGGTAAAAATCGCGGACTGTTGCGTTACTTCCGCGCGCACATTTTAACGGAAATTTGCTCAAAAATGATTAATATTTAAAAAAAATGTAATATTCATTAAATTTGCATTTAAATTGTACACCTTTTTCTGTACGCTTTGTCATTTATGTAGGTGTCATGAACGTTTGAAATGGACTGTCACGTTACATATATTGGTTTTCAAATTGCGCGAACCTTTCAAAAAATTTGCGAATTTTTACATTATTCAATAAATATTGTATTCTTTTGAGCCTTGCTCATCATAAAACGTATGCTTTAAGTTCAAAAATAAATATAAAAGCATCATTTTAGATAAGATTAGTCAGCGATATAAACCTTTTTTCCTGCTATCAACCAAACCGACTTTTTCTGATATATTTGGAGTTTCAACATTTTTTTTTATGAATTCTCTTTTTTTATGGTTAAGTTTTGATATAGAACTTTTAGAATCTGAAATATTTTTTTGTTGCTTTTTTAAATAAATTAAAATTAAATTAAATTACAATTTTTGTGTTGATTGAAAACAGATAGAAGTTTTTAACTAATTTGAGGTCGTTGATTTGAAATCGAATCTCCATATTTCTCCATCAGGTCAGATTAGTTTTATTCACGTATTAATCGTATTTTAAACTTTTTTACATCAATAAACATTAAAAACATCATAACTTTAGTCCTCATTAAGCGATTTGTTTGATTGTTTTTCAAAAGTAATAGTTACATTGATTTGTATTACCTAGAGCTAGAGCAACCAAATTGTGTGTCCAGTTCCGGTGTTAGCACACTACTACAAGTGTATTTCAAAATTTCGCCCTGCGCCTTCCCGCCCACACAAAGAACGAAAATCTGTGGCGTGTACAATTTTGATGATACGAGAAAATCAAAAACGCAGAATAATGGAAACAGATTCAATGATTAATCAAACTTAAAAAAAACTTAAAATTTGTTTCACCAATAGATAAAATATACTTTGATAAGATATTTAACGATTTTACATAAGGTCTGCGAGCAGTTGATGATCAGCTGTGGGCTTTCAAACACGAAATTTGTTCCAAAAAGTGGTTTACGAAATATGTGTATTAACAACGAGCCCATAGTAACGTACACCTGTCTTTCTGGGAGTACTGAAGGTATCGTTGGCTCCACCGAACAAAAATTACGTGCTGCTGACTTTAATTTTCGAGTGTCACTTTTAAAGTTCGAATCAGTGCATCCCAAAAGATCTATGTGGACGCTTTCAAGTATTTGTATTACCGTTTTGTTGTTTGCTGATTTATTTTAATTTAAATGTTTAGGAACGGTATTGCCGCTAAGCTTTAAATTTAATGATTGTTTGATGTGTTAACCAATGCTGTTTGCCATCGATACCCCGAATATATGCAGTATTTTGTAAAAATACTGGACAGAGCACGGTAACAATTGACAATGATGCGCCGCATGATTTATGTCGCCGGTCGATAGTCGATCGCGATAGGCGGATTTAGTATATCTAGTATTTGGTCTAGTATATAGAAATGTATGTCTGTTGGTAGGCCATGCTAATATCCACTCGATATATCGATTACACTGGGTTTCAATCGTGAATTTCCTAAAGCGTTTAACTCTACGTTGATCTGCGTGTGGTTTCTTTTGGCCACCAAGGTTCGGTCACTTCTCCCGCCATATGTATGTTTCCTATTGTGTGTTTCAAGTTTGTTGCTTTTTTCTCTTTAAATTAAACTAGAAAAGGCTAACTCATAACCAAAACTAATACACAACTCTTTCAACTCCAATTTCCATCTTCGATAAGGTTGGAGAAATAATTTACACAAACAACAGAAATGTACGCTTTTGACTCAAAACACTACATACTACTTTCTATATTGTTCCTAGAAAAACATGTCGGACAGCGATGATGATAGTGTTGCGTCCTTTAACACGGCCGAGGAGATCAGCCCGTCGTGTGGGAAAACAATTTTTCCTCTAACGAGCCACGAGTTGAGCTCGCTGGAAATAAAACTTAACCGAATCGTATACATACAGCAATCGGACGCGGTTTTTCACAAGGCACTAAGCGATATGAGAGATCAGATGAGCATATCTTTAATGGCAGAGCCTAGTTTCTATGGACGCCACAGACCCGTAGCGGTGCTAGTTGTGGCCACGGCAAATGAAGTATATGTGTTCGATATCCAGGCACTGGGCAGCATTTCTCCCGAGCTAGTAAAACTGCTGGAAGCTAAACATCCGAGAAAAGTGGTGCACTATAGTCATTGTATTACCGATCAGCTGCTCTATAAGCACCGAATTAAACTGACAGGATTGAGCGACACATTTGTGGCTCTGTGCGTGGCTCGGCAAGATAAAAGTCCCTGCTCATTGCCAGAAGCGATTTCGTCTGTGTTTAATATTCCTCTAAAGGAACTGCTCTGTGCAGAAGTCACCGGGGTGAGTACCGTACCAAACGGAAAGTAAGCTATTCGTTAATTATTCGATTCCGTATTGCAGGTATGTGAGTCACGTAAACTCTTCACAGCACGCCCCTTGAGCGTGGGCCAGATGCGTTTTCTGGCCAGGATGGCCATACTGCAGCATCAAATGCACGATCGGCTAATCTTTGGCAACATTTGTGCAGGGTTGCAGTGCATGTCTACTACATTTAGTCAAAGCTTCTGCCGTTTCCGAAATGGGTCTGATGTGGCACCTTATATGGGTCCAATAAGTCGATTCGGCTTCCAATGCATCGATCCGTACTATAATTCAGTCGTATCTCTTCCTTTGCCAGAGGCCAATTAAATTGATCATGCTGAAAAAAAAGCAATTAATTAAATGTTCTTTTTAGAAATAGGTGCTCTGGATTGAAATAGAGATAGAAGAGACTTGACCTATTAAGAAATAATGAATAACCTGTTAACTTGTTATCTTAGCTCCCGAGCTGGATTATAATCTTATTTATTGATATAAGTTGACCGTTGAACGAAATAATTCAGTTATACAGCTGCCATAGGCGCACATTTTCCTAAGGAGGAATACTATTATTATATATATTCTCTTCAGTTTCAAATTTAATTTTGTTCCCATAATTATCTTTTTATAGTATATTAAAATAATTAAAATGAATAAATGGTGCAAGGCATCAGTAATACATGAACTACAAAACTACAGAAAACCAAAGTTACTGGAAGTTACCCTGATGAAGTCAGAGGCTAAAGTCGACGTGATGAAATGAATATATAATGAAAGATGGCAAAATGTACAGAAATTATACAACATGTAACTTCAAATGTATGCTGCTGTCCGTATTCCATTAAAAAAAGGATAAACGTAGTGCAGGAATAAATATAAATGAAACGAGGGGGAACGTTGTGAGCCGCGGCAAAGGCCGCGGCTCTACCTTATACCCGGTACTCAGTCAGTATACACATATTTACATTCATATGTGAGCTTGCGATTTATGCAATTTATTATATGTTCGCAATAGGGACAAATTAAATTTTGGGCAAAAAATAATATTTCAAAAAATGAAGTCAAATCATTTTTGGAATATTATACATGTTTTCAATTTTGTTTGCATATGCTTTTTACATCTGCTTCTAAATTTCTACATGACATGTATAACTACATATTTGAGACGTACAAGTGTTTGCGACAGAGAGAGAGGGAATGAGTCAGCGCTTGGCAGGCGTTGCGTAGCCACTGAAATTTAATTTGTTTCTTCTGGCCATAATATTGATTCGACCTGATCCATATTCGGCAATCTGGTAGATATGGTAATTTTCCATGATTCTGCGTTTTTGGTTTTCATTTATCTTAAAAATTGTGGATTCCACAGATTTTCGTCCTTTGTGGGGGTGGAAAAGGGCGTGGCAAAATTTTGAAATACACTTGTGCTGGTTTGATATCACAGGAGCTTGGGTAGAAAGTTTGGTTGCTCTAGCTTTTATAGTCTCTGAGAACTAGGCGTCACAAAATTCGAATGGGCAAAGCAGATGGGGTCGCGTGTGAGAGAGAGCGAGAGGGAACGATGACTTTCGAAATGGTTTTCTTCATTGTAGCTATAATAATGATCCGATCTGATCCAGATTCAACACTCTGATAGAAATGATCATTCGCTATAATTCTGCGTTTTTAGTTTTCTCGTATCTTCAACATTTTGTACGCCACAGACTTTCGTCCTTTGTGGGGGCGGAAGGGGGCGGGGCGAAATTTTGAAATACATTTGGAGTAGTGTGATCACAGAGGAGACTGGATACAAAACTTGGTTGCTCTAGCTTTAATAGTCTCTGAGATATAGGCGCAAATGAAGACGGACGGACGGACAGACGGACAGACGGACGGACAGACAGACATGGCTATATCGACTCGGCTATTGATGCTGATCAAGAATATATATACTTTATGGGGTCGGAAACGCTTCCTTCTGGGCGTTACACACAACCGTTATCCGCAAAAATCGAATATACCCTTAAACTCTTCGAGTACCGGGTATAAAAATAAATTTGTTCCTTTTGGCAACAGTTATACAAAAACACAGAGAGCATACTGCAGTCATCTGCTCTGATATCAATTCCAGCGCTTACATTTAATTACCAAAGCTGTTATAGCCGTAAGACATTACACTTTGAAGCTGGGCTGGGCAGTGAGAGCGAGAGAGATATATGCGTCCAGTTGGTTTTCCAGTTGAGCTGAGAGCAGCGCTGCGGCAGAGATGATCGATTGGTGTAATTGCAATCTCTCTCTTCGCAGCAAATTTACCAAAGTCTAATGTCATAACAGCTTAACCATTAATCGCCACTGTACACAAGCAGCTACAGAAGAACAGATACTTTAAAAATCCGTTATTTGGCAAAGTTATATCCGCGTTTCAGTCACATACACTGTGTTATACAGAAAGAAGCAACAACGAATAACGGTTGTTGTTGGTTTTTTGCTGTGTTCTGACACGTCTTCGTCAATTTTGCGCATTTTGAGTAATTTAGTGATGATTTAGATGCGTAAAAAGGGTGTTTTTAAAGAAAAAAGGCTGTGTGTTCATAGTGTTCACCAGTTGAATGTGTGTATGTTTGATATGTATTTTGATATCATTCGGAAAGTTGGAAAATTAGTGTTCTCGCTTGAGAACAATGGCTAAAAATAAAAGCATTTTTTTCTTATAGTTGTGCTTTCAAGGTTGTGCAACCGAAGATTTCAGAATTTGGGTAGCGCTTTTGGGTTACTTGGAAAGTGCTCCAAATCATGCAATGTCGATTGCTTTAATTCCACCAGAGCCGAATTGTAACACTGATAAAGAGTAAGGTGACTGCGAGGAGCTTCATGAGGACATCGTGCTGCAAGAAGTTCCTGGCGAAATTAATTTATTTTGTAGCAGCGACAGTGGTGATATATGTATGTACCTCTCCAAAAGCTGTGCCACAAGAACAAGCGTTCCAAGCCCTGTGATGGTCACACAGATCTTGTGATATTGAGATGCCGAAAACTAGATTTTTCTTGGAAAAGGCGTCAAATGGCGTCAGAATTACGAGGAAAATTGCCACTCAAAGCGTTTGAAACTTTATTTAAGATTTTCCAAAAAATTAACTTAAATATGCCCTATAGTGTGCTACTGTAATCGCTAGGGTACAGTCCCAAAGTCCTCATAAATAAATTTTTGTTTTTTTTAACGATGGCATAATTTTTGAGTTCCTAATGTTTCTTTTCCTTAAATAAAATAAATTGATTTTAAAATTGTTGGGATTTCTCTTGAGATTTCGTGTGATGGGACTGTGTTTTCACTATTATTCGGTTGACACGTATTATTACACATATGGTAAAAATCGCGGACTGTTGCGTTACTTCCGCGCGCACATTTTAACGGAAATTTGCTCAAAAATGATTAATATTTAAAAAAATGTAATATTCATTAAATTTGCATTTAAATTGTACACCTTTTTCTGTACGCTTTGTCATTTATGTAGGTGTCATGAACGTTTGAAATGGACTGTCACGTTACATATATTGGTTTTCAAATTGCGCGAACCTTTCAAAAAATTTGCGAATTTTTACATTATTCAATAAATATTGTATTCTTTTGAGCCTTGCTCATCATAAAACGTATGCTTTAAGTTCAAAAATAAATATAAAAGCATCATTTTAGATAAGATTAGTCAGCGATATAAACCTTTTTTCCTGCTATCAACCAAACCGACTTTTTCTGATATATTTGGAGTTTCAACATTTTTTTTAATGAATTCTCTTTTTTTATGGTTAAGTTTTGATATAGAACTTTTAGAATCTGAAATATTTTTTTGTTGCTTTTTTAAATAAATTAAAATTAAATTAAATTACAATTTTTGTGTTGATTGAAAACAGATAGAAGTTTTTAACTAATTTGAGGTCGTTGATTTGAAATCGAATCTCCATATTTCTCCATCAGGTCAGATTAGTTTTATTCACGTATTAATCGTATTTTAAACTTTTTTACATCAATAAACATTAAAAACATCATAACTTTAGTCCTCATTAAGCGATTTGTTTGATTGTTTTTCAAAAGTAATAGTTACATTGATTTGTATTACCTAGAGCTAGAGCAACCAAATTGTGTGTCCAGTTCCGGTGTTAGCACACTACTACAAGTGTATTTCAAAATTTCGCCCTGCGCCTTCCCGCCCACACAAAGAACGAAAATCTGTGGCGTGTACAATTTTGATGATACGAGAAAATCAAAAACGCAGAATAATGGAAACAGATTCAATGATTAATCAAACTTAAAAAAAACTTAAAATTTGTTTCACCAATAGATAAAATATACTTTGATAAGATATTTAACGATTTTACATAAGGTCTGCGAGCAGTTGATGATCAGCTGTGGGCTTTCAAACACGAAATTTGTTCCAAAAAGTGGTTTACGAAATATGTGTATTAACAACGAGCCCATAGTAACGTACACCTGTCTTTCTGGGAGTACTGAAGGTATCGTTGGCTCCACCGAACAAAAATTACGTGCTGCTGACTTTAATTTTCGAGTGTCACTTTTAAAGTTCGAATCAGTGCATCCCAAAAGATCTATGTGGACGCTTTCAAGTATTTGTATTACCGTTTTGTTGTTTGCTGATTTATTTTAATTTAAATGTTTAGGAACGGTATTGCCGCTAAGCTTTAAATTTAATGATTGTTTGATGTGTTAACCAATGCTGTTTGCCATCGATACCCCGAATATATGCAGTATTTTGTAAAAATACTGGACAGAGCACGGTAACAATTGACAATGATGCGCCGCATGATTTATGTCGCCGGTCGATAGTCGATCGCGATAGGCGGATTTAGTATATCTAGTATTTGGTCTAGTATATAGAAATGTATGTCTGTTGGTAGGCCATGCTAATATCCACTCGATATATCGATTACACTGGGTTTCAATCGTGAATTTCCTAAAGCGTTTAACTCTACGTTGATCTGCGTGTGGTTTCTTTTGGCCACCAAGGTTCGGTCACTTCTCCCGCCATATGTATGTTTCCTATTGTGTGTTTCAAGTTTGTTGCTTTTTTCTCTTTAAATTAAACTAGAAAAGGCTAACTCATAACCAAAACTAATACACAACTCTTTCAACTCCAATTTCCATCTTCGATAAGGTTGGAGAAATAATTTACACAAACAACAGAAATGTACGCTTTTGACTCAAAACACTACATACTACTTTCTATATTGTTCCTAGAAAAACATGTCGGACAGCGATGATGATAGTGTTGCGTCCTTTAACACGGCCGAGGAGATCAGCCCGTCGTGTGGGAAAACAATTTTTCCTCTAACGAGCCACGAGTTGAGCTCGCTGGAAATAAAACTTAACCGAATCGTATACATACAGCAATCGGACGCGGTTTTTCACAAGGCACTAAGCGATATGAGAGATCAGATGAGCATATCTTTAATGGCAGAGCCTAGTTTCTATGGACGCCACAGACCCGTAGCGGTGCTAGTTGTGGCCACGGCAAATGAAGTATATGTGTTCGATATCCAGGCACTGGGCAGCATTTCTCCCGAGCTAGTAAAACTGCTGGAAGCTAAACATCCGAGAAAAGTGGTGCACTATAGTCATTGTATTACCGATCAGCTGCTCTATAAGCACCGAATTAAACTGACAGGATTGAGCGACACATTTGTGGCTCTGTGCGTGGCTCGGCAAGATAAAAGTCCCTGCTCATTGCCAGAAGCGATTTCGTCTGTGTTTAATATTCCTCTAAAGGAACTGCTCTGTGCAGAAGTCACCGGGGTGAGTACCGTACCAAACGGAAAGTAAGCTATTCGTTAATTATTCGATTCCGTATTGCAGGTATGTGAGTCACGTAAACTCTTCACAGCACGCCCCTTGAGCGTGGGCCAGATGCGTTTTCTGGCCAGGATGGCCATACTGCAGCATCAAATGCACGATCGGCTAATCTTTGGCAACATTTGTGCAGGGTTGCAGTGCATGTCTACTACATTTAGTCAAAGCTTCTGCCGTTTCCGAAATGGGTCTGATGTGGCACCTTATATGGGTCCAATAAGTCGATTCGGCTTCCAATGCATCGATCCGTACTATAATTCAGTCGTATCTCTTCCTTTGCCAGAGGCCAATTAAATTGATCATGCTGAAAAAAAAGCAATTAATTAAATGTTCTTTTTAGAAATAGGTGCTCTGGATTGAAATAGAGATAGAAGAGACTTGACCTATTAAGAAATAATGAATAACCTGTTAACTTGTTATCTTAGCTCCCGAGCTGGATTATAATCTTATTTATTGATATAAGTTGACCGTTGAACGAAATAATTCAGTTATACAGCTGCCATAGGCGCACATTTTCCTAAGGAGGAATACTATTATTATATATATTCTCTTCAGTTTCAAATTTAATTTTGTTCCCATAATTATCTTTTTATAGTATATTAAAATAATTAAAATGAATAAATGGTGCAAGGCATCAGTAATACATGAACTACAAAACTACAGAAAACCAAAGTTACTGGAAGTTACCCTGATGAAGTCAGAGGCTAAAGTCGACGTGATGAAATGAATATATAATGAAAGATGGCAAAATGTACAGAAATTATACAACATGTAACTTCAAATGTATGCTGCTGTCCGTATTCCATTAAAAAAAGGATAAACGTAGTGCAGGAATAAATATAAATGAAACGAGGGGGAACGTTGTGAGCCGCGGCAAAGGCCGCGGCTCTACCTTATACCCGGTACTCAGTCAGTATACACATATTTACATACATATGTGAGCTTGCGATTTATGCAATTTATTATATGTTCGCAATAGGGACAAATTAAATTTTGGGCAAAAAATAATATTTCAAAAAATGAAGTCAAATCATTTTTGGAATATTATACATGTTTTCAATTTTGTTTGCATATGCTTTTTACATCTGCTTCTAAATTTCTACATGACATGTATAACTACATATTTGAGACGTACAAGTGTTTGCGACAGAGAGAGAGGGAATGAGTCAGCGCTTGGCAGGCGTTGCGTAGCCACTGAAATTTAATTTGTTTCTTCTGGCCATAATATTGATTCGACCTGATCCATATTCGGCAATCTGGTAGATATGGTAATTTTCCATGATTCTGCGTTTTTGGTTTTCATTTATCTTAAAAATTGTGGATTCCACAGATTTTCGTCCTTTGTGGGGGTGGAAAAGGGCGTGGCAAAATTTTGAAATACACTTGTGCTGGTTTGATATCACAGGAGCTTGGGTAGAAAGTTTGGTTGCTCTAGCTTTTATAGTCTCTGAGAACTAGGCGTCACAAAATTCGAATGGGCAAAGCAGATGGGGTCGCGTGTGAGAGAGAGCGAGAGGGAACGATGACTTTCGAAATGGTTTTCTTCATTGTAGCTATAATAATGATCCGATCTGATCCAGATTCAACACTCTGATAGAAATTATCATTCGCTATAATTCTGCGTTTTTAGTTTTCTCGTATCTTCAACATTTTGTACGCCACAGACTTTCGTCCTTTGTGGGGGCGGAAGGGGGCGGGGCGAAATTTTGAAATACATTTGGAGTAGTGTGATCACAGAGGAGACTGGATACAAAACTTGGTTGCTCTAGCTTTAATAGTCTCTGAGATATAGGCGCAAATGAAGACGGACGGACGGACAGACGGACAGACGGACGGACAGACAGACATGGCTATATCGACTCGGCTATTGATGCTGATCAAGAATATATATACTTTATGGGGTCGGAAACGCTTCCTTCTGGGCGTTACACACAACCGTTATCCGCAAAAATCGAATATACCCTTAAACTCTTCGAGTACCGGGTATAAAAATAAATTTGTTCCTTTTGGCAACAGTTATACAAAAACACAGAGAGCATACTGCAGTCATCTGCTCTGATATCAATTCCAGCGCTTACATTTAATTACCAAAGCTGTTATAGCCGTAAGACATTACACTTTGAAGCTGGGCTGGGCAGTGAGAGCGAGAGAGATATATGCGTCCAGTTGGTTTTCCAGTTGAGCTGAGAGCAGCGCTGCGGCAGAGATGATCGATTGGTGTAATTGCAATCTCTCTCTTCGCAGCAAATTTACCAAAGTCTAATGTCATAACAGCTTAACCATTAATCGCCACTGTACACAAGCAGCTACAGAAGAACAGATACTTTAAAAATCCGTTATTTGGCAAAGTTATATCCGCGTTTCAGTCACATACACTGTGTTATACAGAAAGAAGCAACAACGAATAACGGTTGTTGTTGGTTTTTTGCTGTGTTCTGACACGTCTTCGTCAATTTTGCGCATTTTGAGTAATTTAGTGATGATTTAGATGCGTAAAAAGGGTGTTTTTAAAGAAAAAAGGCTGTGTGTTCATAGTGTTCACCAGTTGAATGTGTGTATGTTTGATATGTATTTTGATATCATTCGGAAAGTTGGAAAATTAGTGTTCTCGCTTGAGAACAATGGCTAAAAATAAAAGCATTTTTTTCATATAGTTGTGCTTTCAAGGTTGTGCAACCGAAGATTTCAGAATTTGGGTAGCGCTTTTGGGTTACTTGGAAAGTGCTCCAAATCATGCAATGTCGATTGCTTTAATTCCACCAGAGCCGAATTGTAACACTGATAAAGAGTAAGGTGACTGCGAGGAGCTTCATGAGGACATCGTGCTGAAAGAAGTTCCTGGCGAAATTAATGTATTTTGTAGCAGCGACAGTGGTGATATATGTATGTACCTCTCCAAAAGCTGTGCCACAAGAACAAGCGTTCCAAGCCCTGTGATGGTCACACAGATCTTGTGATATTGAGATGCCGAAAACTAGATTTTTCTTGGAAAAGGCGTCAAATGGCGTCAGAATTACGAGGAAAATTGCCACTCAAAGCGTTTGAAACTTTATTTAAGATTTTCCAAAAAATTAACTTAAATATGCCCTATAGTGTGCTACTGTAATCGCTAGGGTACAGTCCCAAAGTCCTCATAAATAAATTTTTGTTTTTTTTAACGATGGCATAATTTTTGAGTTCCTAATGTTTCTTTTCCTTAAATAAAATAAATTGATTTTAAAATTGTTGGGATTTCTCTTGAGATTTCGTGTGATGGGACTGTGTTTTCACTATTATTCGGTTGACACGTATTATTACACATATGGTAAAAATCGCGGACTGTTGCGTTACTTCCGCGCGCACATTTTAACGGAAATTTGCTCAAAAATGATTAATATTTAAAAAAATTTAATATTCATTAAATTTGCATTTAAATTGTACACCTTTTTCTGTACGCTTTGTCATTTATGTAGGTGTCATGAACGTTTGAAATGGACTGTCACGTTACATGTATTGGTTTTCAAATTGCGCGAACCTTTCAAAAAATTTGCGAATTTTTACATTATTCAATAAATATTGTATTCTTTTGAGCCTTGCTCATCATAAAACGTATGCTTTAAGTTCAAAAATAAATATAAAAGCATCATTTTAGATAAGATTAGTCAGCGATATAAACCTTTTTTCCTGCTATCAACCAAACCGACTTTTTCTGATATATTTGGAGTTTCAACATTTTTTTTAATGAATTCTCTTTTTTTATGGTTAAGTTTTGATATAGAACTTTTAGAATCTGAAATATTTTTTTGTTGCTTTTTTAAATAAATTAAAATTAAATTAAATTACAATTTTTGTGTTGATTGAAAACAGATAGAAGTTTTTAACTAATTTGAGGTCGTTGATTTGAAATCGAATCTCCATATTTCTCCATCAGGTCAGATTAGTTTTATTCACGTATTAATCGTATTTTAAACTTTTTTACATCAATAAACATTAAAAACATCATAACTTTAGTCCTCATTAAGCGATTTGTTTGATTGTTTTTCAAAAGTAATAGTTACATTGATTTGTATTACCTAGAGCTAGAGCAACCAAATTGTGTGTCCAGTTCCGGTGTTAGCACACTACTACAAGTGTATTTCAAAATTTCGCCCTGCGCCTTCCCGCCCACACAAAGAACGAAAATCTGTGGCGTGTACAATTTTGATGATACGAGAAAATCAAAAACGCAGAATAATGGAAACAGATTCAATGATTAATCAAACTTAAAAAAAACTTAAAATTTGTTTCACCAATAGATAAAATATACTTTAATAAGATATTTAACGATTTTACATAAGGTCTGCGAGCAGTTGATGATAAGCTGTGGGCTTTCAAACACGAAATTTGTTCCAAAAAGTGGTTTACGAAATATGTGTATTAACAACGAGCCCTTTCTGGGAGTACTGAAGGTATCGTTGGCTCCACCGAACAAAAATTACGTGCTGCTGACTTTAATTTTCGAGTGTCACTTTTAAAGTTCGAATCAGTGCATCCCAAAAGATCTATGTGGACGCTTTCAAGTATTTGTATTACCGTTTTGTTGTTTGCTGATTTATTTTAATTTAAATGTTTAGGAACGGTATTGCCGCTAAGCTTTAAATTTAATGATTGTTTGATGTGTTAACCAATGCTGTTTGCCATCGATACCCCGAATATATGCAGTATTTTGTAAAAATACTGGACAGAGCACGGTAACAATTGACAATGATGCGCCGCATGATTTATGTCGCCGGTCGATAGTCGATCGCGATAGGCGGATTTAGTATATCTAGTATTTGGTCTAGTATATAGAAATGTATGGATTTTTAGCTCTGCAATGTAAGATTTGCCGCCATAGTTTTAAGCTTCACATTTTTCATTGTCGCGTGGTTGAAAGCAGGTGGACACAAGCTGCTTCTTTCGGGGGAATACGGGCCGTTAAAGGCAACTCCGCGGGACCACCGATAATTTATGATGAGGCCGCATCATTGTCTTCTTCTATCCACGGGGCTCTTATGGGCCTTAGGGCATCATTGTCGCATGTTCCATTTAACGGAAAAATCCAATGATGCGGCCGAATTTAAAAAGGGAATAGCGGAACAATTTTTTTTCGGATCTCGGCACAGCCCTAAACGAAATAAATAGTACATTCCTTGCAATAATATTCTGCAGAGCTGGAGACAGGCCCTTAAAGGTGGGTCTATTAATCTGTTGGTAGGCCATGCTAATATCCACTCGATATATCGATTACACTGGGTTTCAATCGTGAATTTCCTAAAGCGTTTAACTCTACGTTGATCTGCGTGTGGTTTCTTTTGGCCACCAAGGTTCGGTCACTCTTCCCGCCATATGTATGTTTCCTATTGTGTGTTTCAAGTTTGTTGCTTTTTTCTCTTTAAATTAAACTAGAAAAGGCTAACTCATAACCAAAACTAATACAAAACTCTTTCAACTCCAATTTCCATCTTCGATAAGGTCGGAGAAATAATTTACACAAACAACAGAAATGTACGCTTTTGACTCAAAACACTACATACTACTTTCTATATTGTTCCTAGAAAAACATGTCGGACAGCGATGATGATAGTGTTGCGTCCTTTAACACGGCCGAGGAGATCAGCCCGTCGTGTGGGAAAACAATTTTTCCTCTAACGAGCCACGAGTTGAGCTCGCTGGAAATAAAACTTAACCGAATCGTATACATACAGCAATCGGACGCGGTTTTTCACAAGGCACTAAGCGAAATGAGAGATCAGATGAGCATATCTTTAATGGCAGAGCCTAGTTTCTATGGACGCCACAGACCCGTAGCGGTGCTAGTTGTGGCCACGGCAAATGAAGTATATGTGTTCGATATCCAGGCACTGGGCAGCATTTCTCCCGAGCTAGTAAAACTGCTGGAAGCTAAACATCCGAGAAAAGTGGTGCACTATAGTCATCGTATTACCGATCAGCTGCTCTATAAGCACCGAATTAAACTGACAGGATTGAGCGACACATTTGTGGCTCTGTGCGTGGCTCGGCAAGATAAAAGTCCCTGCTCATTGCCAGAAGCGATTTCGTCAGTGTTTAATATTCCTCTAAAGGAACTGCTCTGTGCAGAAGTCACCGGGGTGAGTACCGTACCAAACGGAAAGTAAGCTATTCGTTAATTATTCGATTCCGTATTGCAGGTATGTGAGTCACGGAAACTCTTCACAGCACGCCCCTTGAGCGTGGGCCAGATGCGTTTTCTGGCCAGGATGGCCATACTGCAGCATCAAATGCACGATCGGCTAATCTTTGGCAACATTTGTGCAGGGTTGCAGTGCATGTCTGCTACATTTAGTCAAAGCTTCTGCCGTTTCCGAAATGGGTCTGATGTGGCACCTTATATGGGTCCAATAAGTCGATTCGGCTTCCAATGCATCGATCCGTACTATAATTCAGTCGTATCTCTTCCTTTGCCAGAGGCCAATTAAATTGATCATGCTGAAAAAAAAGCAATTAATTAAATGTTCTTTTTAGAAATAGGTGCTCTGGATTGAAATAGAGATAGAAGAGACTTGACCTATTAAGAAATAATGAATAACCTGTTAACTTGTTATCTTAGCTCCCGAGCTGGATTATAATCTTATTTATTGATATAAGTTGACCGTTGAACGAAATAATTCAGTTATACAGCTGCCATAGGCGCACATTTTCCTAAGGAGGAATACTATTATTATATATATTCTCTTCAGTAATACATGAACTACAAAACTACAGAAAACCACAGTTACTGGAAGTTACCCTGATGAAGTCAGAGGCTAAAGTCGACGTGATGAAATGAATATATAATGAAAGATGGCAAAATGTACAGAAATTATACAACATGTAACTTCAAATGTATGCTGCTGTCCGTATTCCATTAAAAAAAGGATAAACGTAGTGCAGGAATAAATATAAATGAAAAAATAAATTTGTTCCTTTTGGCAACAGTTATACAAAAACACAGAGAGCATACTGCAGTCATCTGCTCTGATATCAATTCCAGCGCTTACATTTAATTACCAAAGCTGTTATAGCCGTAAGACATTACACTTTGAAGCTGGGCTGGGCAGTGAGAGCGAGAGAGATATATGCGTCCAGTTGGTTTTCCAGTTGAGCTGAGAGCAGCGCTGCGGCAGAGATGATCGATTGGTGTAATTGAAATCTCTCTTCGCAGCAAATTTACCAAAGTCTAATGTCATAACAGCTTAACCATTAATCGCCACTGTACACAAGCAGCTACAGAAGAACAGATACTTTAAAAATCCGTTATTTGGCAAAGTTATATCCGCGTTTCAGTCACATACACTGTGTTATACAGAAAGAAGCAACAACGAATAACGGTTGTTGTTGGTTTTTTGCTGTGTTCTGACACGTCTTCGTCAATTTTGCGCATTTTGAGTAATTTAGTGATGATTTAGATGCGTAAAAAGGGTGTTTTTAAAGAAAAAAGGCTGTGTGTTCATAGTGTTCACCAGTTGAATGTGTGTATGTTTGATATGTATTTTGATATCATTCCGAAAGTTGGAAAATTAGTGTTCTCGCTTGAGAACAATGGCTAAAAATAAAAGCATTTTTTTCTTATAGTTGTGCTTTCAAGGTTGTGCAACCGAAGATTTCAGAATTTGGGTAGCGCTTTTGGGTTACTTGGAAAGTGCTCCAAATCATGCAATGTCGATTGCTTTAATTCCACCAGAGCCGAATTGTAACACTGATAAAGAGTAAGGTGACTGCGAGGAGCTTCATGAGGACATCGTGCTGAAAGAAGTTCCTGGCGAAATTAATGTATTTTGTAGCAGCGACAGTGGTGATATATGTATGTACCTCTCCAAAAGCTGTGCCACAAGAACAAGCGTTCCAAGCCCTGTGATGGTCACACAGATCTTGTGATATTGAGATGCCGAAAACTAGATTTTTCTTGGAAAAGGTGAAAATGGCGTCAGAATTACGAGGAAAATTGCCACTCAAAGCGTTTGAAACTTTATTTACGATTTTCCAAAAAATTAACTTAAATATGCCCTATAGTGTGCTACTGTAATCGCTAGGGTACAGTCCCAAAGTCCTCATAAATAAATTTTTGTTTTTTTTAACGATGGCATAATTTTTGAGTTCCTAATGTTTCTTTTCCTTAAATAAAATAAATTGATTTTAAAATTGTTGGGATTTCTCTTGAGATTTCGTGTGATGGGACTGTGTTTTCACTATTATTCGGTTGACACGTATTATTACACATATGGTAAAAATCGCGGACTGTTGCGTTACTTCCGCGCGCACATTTTAACGGAAATTTGCTCAAAAATGATTAATATTTAAAAAAAGTGGTTAAGTTTTGATATAGAACTTTTAGAATCTGAAATATTTTTTTGTTGCTTTTTTAAATAAATTAAAATTAAATTAGAATTAAATTAAAATTAAATTAAATTTAAATTTTTGTGTTGATTGAAAACAGATAGAAGTTTTTAACTAATTTGAGGTCGTTGATTTGAAATCGAATCTCCATATTTCTCCATCAGGTCAGATTAGTTTTATTCACGTATTAATCGTATTTTAAACTTTTTTACATCAATAAACATTAAAAACATCATAACTTTAGTCCTCATTAAGCGATTTGTTTGATTGTTTTTAAAAGTAATAGTTACATTGATTTGTATTACCTAGAGCTAGAGCAACCAAATTGTGTGTCCAGTTCCGGTGTTAGCACACTACTACAAGTGTATTTCAAAATTTCGCCCTGCGCCTTCCCGCCCACACAAAGAACGAAAATCTGTGGCGTGTACAATTTTGATGATACGAGAAATTTATTTGATGATGATGAATGATATTTTGTAAAAATACTGGACAGAGCACGGTAACAATTGACAATGATGCGCCGCATGATTTATGTCGCCGGTCGATAGTCGATCGCGATAGGCGGATTTAGTATATCTAGTATTTGGTCTAGTATATAGAAATGTATGGATTTTTATCTCTGCAATGTAAGATTTGCCGCCATAGTTTTAAGCTTCACATTTTTCATTGTCGCGTGGTTGAAAGCAGGTGGACACAAGCTGCCTCTTTCGGGGGAATACGGGCCGTTAAAGGCAACTCCGCGGGACCACCGATAATTTATGATGAGGCCGCATCATTGTCTTCTTCTATCCACGGGGCTCTTATGGGCCTTAGGGCATCATTGTCGCATGTTCCATTTAACGGAAAAATCCAATGATGCGGCCGAATTTAAAAAGGGAATAGCGGAACAATTTTTTTTCGGATCTCGGCACAGCCCTAAACGAAATAAATAGTACATTCCTTGCAATAATATTCTGCAGAGCTGGAGACAGGCCCTTAAAGGTGGGTCTATTAATCTGTTGGTAGGCCATGCTAATATCCACTCGATATATCGATTACACTGGGTTTCAATCGTGAATTTCCTAAAGCGTTTAACTCTACGTTGATCTGCGTGTGGTTTCTTTTGGCCACCAAGGTTCGGTCACTCTTCCCGCCATATGTATGTTTCCTATTGTGTGTTTCAAGTTTGTTGCTTTTTTCTCTTTAAATTAAACTAGAAAAGGCTAACTCATAACCAAAACTAATACAAAACTCTTTCAACTCCAATTTCCATCTTCGATAAGGTCGGAGAAATAATTTACACAAACAACAGAAATGTACGCTTTTGACTCAAAACACTACATACTACTTTCTATATTGTTCCTAGAAAAACATGTCGGACAGCGATGATGATAGTGTTGCGTCCTTTAACACGGCCGAGGAGATCAGCCCGTCGTGTGGGAAAACAATTTTTCCTCTAACGAGCCACGAGTTGAGCTCGCTGGAAATAAAACTTAACCGAATCGTATACATACAGCAATCGGACGCGGTTTTTCACAAGGCACTAAGCGATATGAGAGATCAGATGAGCATATCTTTAATGGCAGAGCCTAGTTTCTATGGACGCCACAGACCCGTAGCGGTGCTAGTTGTGGCCACGGCAAATGAAGTATATGTGTTCGATATCCAGGCACTGGGCAGCATTTCTCCCGAGCTAGTAAAACTGCTGGAAGCTAAACATCCGAGAAAAGTGGTGCACTATAGTCATCGTATTACCGATCAGCTGCTCTATAAGCACCGAATTAAACTGACAGGATTGAGCGACACATTTGTGGCTCTGTGCGTGGCTCGGCAAGATAAAAGTCCCTGCTCATTGCCAGAAGCGATTTCGTCTGTGTTTAATATTCCTCTAAAGGAACTGCTCTGTGCAGAAGTCACCGGGGTGAGTACCGTACCAAACGGAAAGTAAGCTATTCGTTAATTATTCGATTCCGTATTGCAGGTATGTGAGTCACGTAAACTCTTCACAGCACGCCCCTTGAGCGTGGGCCAGATGCGTTTTCTGGCCAGGATGGCCATACTGCAGCATCAAATGCACGATCGGCTAATCTTTGGCAACATTTGTGCAGGGTTGCAGTGCATGTCTGCTACATTTAGTCAAAGCTTCTGCCGTTTCCGAAATGGGTCTGATGTGGCACCTTATATGGGTCCAATAAGTCGATTCGGCTTCCAATGCATCGATCCGTACTATAATTCAGTCGTATCTCTTCCTTTGCCAGAGGCCAATTAAATTGATCATGCTGAAAAAAAAGCAATTAATTAAATGTTCTTTTTAGAAATAGGTGCTCTGGATTGAAATAGAGATAGAAGAGACTTGACCTATTAAGAAATAATGAATAACCTGTTAACTTGTTATCTTAGCTTCCGAGCTGGATTATAATCTTATTTATTGATATAAGTTGACCGTTGAACGAAATAATTCAGTTATACAGCTGCCATAGGCGCACATTTTCCTAAGGAGGAATACTATTATTATATATATTCTCTTCAGTTTCAAATTTAATTTTGTTCCCATAATTATCTTTTTATAGTATATTAAAATAATTAAAATGAATAAATGGTGCAAGGCATCAGTAATACATGAACTACAAAACTACAGAAAACCACAGTTACTGGAAGTTACCCTGATGAAGTCAGAGGCTAAAGTCGACGTGATGAAATGAATATATAATGAAAGATGGCAAAATGTACAGAAATTATACAACATGTAACTTCAAATGTATGCTGCTGTCCGTATTCCATTAAAAAAAGGATAAACGTAGTGCAGGAATAAATATAAATGAAAAAATAAATTTGTTCCTTTTGGCAACAGTTATACAAAAACACAGAGAGCATACTGCAGTCATCTGCTCTGATATCAATTCCAGCGCTTACATTTAATTACCAAAGCTGTTATAGCCGTAAGACATTACACTTTGAAGCTGGGCTGGGCAGTGAGAGCGAGATATATGCGTCCAGTTGGTTTTCCAGTTGAGCTGAGAGCAGCGCTGCGGCAGAGATGATCGATTGGTGTAATTGCAATCTCTCTCTTCGCAGCAAATTTACCAAAGTCTAATGTCATAACAGCTTAACCATTAATCGCCACTGTACACAAGCAGCTACAGAAGAACAGATACTTTAAAAATCCGTTATTTGGCAAAGTTATATCCGCGTTTCAGTCACATACACTGTGTTATACAGAAAGAAGCAACAACGAATAACGGTTGTTGTTGGTTTTTTGCTGTGTTCTGACACGTCTTCGTCAATTTTGCGCATTTTGAGTAATTTAGTGATGATTTAGATGCGTAAAAAGGGTGTTTTTAAAGAAAAAAGGCTGTGTGTTCATAGTGTTCACCAGTTGAATGTGTGTATGTTTGATATGTATTTTGATATCATTCGGAAAGTTGGAAAATTAGTGTTCTCGCTTGAGAACAATGGCTAAAAATAAAAGCATTTTTTTCTTATAGTTGTGCTTTCAAGGTTGTGCAACCGAAGATTTCAGAATTTGGGTAGCGCTTTTGGGTTACTTGGAAAGTGCTCCAAATCATGCAATGTCGATTGCTTTAATTCCACCAGAGCCGAATTGTAACACTGATAAAGAGTAAGGTGACTGCGAGGAGCTTCATGAGGACATCGTGCTGAAAGAAGTTCCTGGCGAAATTAATGTATTTTGTAGCAGCGACAGTGGTGATATATGTATGTACCTCTCCAAAAGCTGTGCCACAAGAACAAGCGTTCCAAGCCCTGTGATGGTCACACAGATCTTGTGATATTGAGATGCCGAAAACTAGATTTTTCTTGGAAAAGGTGAAAATGGCGTCAGAATTACGAGGAAAATTGCCACTCAAAGCGTTTGAAACTTCATTTAAGATTTTCCAAAAAATGAACTTAAATATGCCCTATAGTGTGCTACTGTAATCGCTAGGGTACAGTCCCAAAGTCCTCATAAATAAATTTTTGTTTTTTTTAACGATGGCATAATTTTTGAGTTCCTAATGTTTCTTTTCCTTAAATAAAATAAATTGATTTTAAAATTGTTGGGATTTCTCTTGAGATTTCGTGTGATGGGACTGTGTTTTCACTATTATTCGGTTGACACGTATTATTACACATATGGTAAAAATCGCGGACTGTTGCGTTACTTCCGCGCGCACATTTTAACGGAAATTTGCTCAAAAATGATTAATATTTAAAAAAATTTAATATTCATTAAATTTGCATTTAAATTGTACACCTTTTTCTGTACGCTTTGTCATTTATGTAGGTGTCATGAACGTTTGAAATGGACTGTCACGTTACATATATTGGTTTTCAAATTGCGCGAACCTTTCAAAAAATTTGCGAATTTTTACATTATTCAATAAATATTGTATTCTTTTGAGCCTTGCTCATCATAAAACGTATGCTTTAAGTTCAAAAATAAATATAAAAGCATCATTTTAGATAAGATTAGTCAGCGATATAAACCTTTTTTCCTGCTATCAACCAAACCGACTTTTTCTGATATATTTGGAGTTTCAACATTTTTTTAATGAATTCTCCTTTTTTATGGTTAAGTTTTGATATAGAACTTTTAGAATCTGAAATATTTTTTTGTTGCTTTTTTAAATAAATTAAAATTAAATTAGAATTAAATTAAAATTAAATTAAATTAAAATTTTTGTGTTGATTGAAAACAGATAGAAGTTTTTAACTAATTTGAGGTCGTTGATTTGAAATCGAATCTCCATATTTCTCCATCAGGTCAGATTAGTTTTATTCACGTATTAATCGTATTTTAAACTTTTTTACATCAATAAACATTAAAAACATCATAACTTTAGTCCTCATTAAGCGATTTGTTTGATTGTTTTTAAAAGTAATAGTTACATTGATTTGTATTACCTAGAGCTAGAGCAACCAAATTGTGTGTCCAGTTCCGGTGTTAGCACACTACTACAAGTGTATTTCAAAATTTCGCCCTGCGCCTTCCCGCCCACACAAAGAACGAAAATCTGTGGCGTGTACAATTTTGATGATACGAGAAATTTATTTGATGATGATGAATGATATTTTGTAAAAATACTGGACAGAGCACGGTAACAATTGACAATGATGCGCCGCATGATTTATGTCGCCGGTCGATAGTCGATCGCGATAGGCGGATTTAGTATATCTAGTATTTGGTCTAGTATATAGAAATGTATGGATTTTTATCTCTGCAATGTAAGATTTGCCGCCATAGTTTTAAGCTTCACATTTTTCATTGTCGCGTGGTTGAAAGCAGGTGGACACAAGCTGCCTCTTTCGGGGGAATACGGGCCGTTAAAGGCAACTCCGCGGGACCACCGATAATTTATGATGAGGCCGCATCATTGTCTTCTTCTATCCACGGGGCTCTTAGGTGCCGTTTACACTGAGGCTGCGTCTTGATTCTTTGCGTCTTCTCAGAAACGCAGTTTTTTTTACATAGGTTTAGCATAGGGCCCTAGTGATGGCAAAAAGTTGCGTCGTTTTCCGACGCAACTGCGTTTTGGTATTTCTGTGGTATTTCTGTGCGCATAACAGCAATTTTCGTACTTTTCTGCCTAATCAGCGGAACTATCACCACTATTAACAACAAAAAACAGCAGATTCAAATTTAAATTTTGCCGCGTAAAATTTTTAACTGAGTAAAAAGGGGCAAAAATTCATGTAATGGTTAGAACAAATTGTTTAAACTAATTTTATTATTAAAAAAAGCATTTCAACAATGTGGGGATAATGCTTTTTATCCCCGATCGGCCGAATAATTATTTCAAATAAATAAAACGCGGCGCAGAAATAAAATTACGAACGTTCTTTAATGATGTCTGAACGGCGAGTGGCCCTTGCTTGCCCTTCCCATTGCTAGCATTGCCGCTCCGATCGCTGAGCGCAGCTTCTCTTCGTTCGGCAAACATAGATAACGCCGAGCATAGATAACGAAGAGAAGAGCGAGCTTTGAGAGAACGTTTAGCAGGGCAAGCAAGTGCAAGAATTTACAGAATATGTATATATGTATGAACATGTAGCAGTGCAAATATGCGGCTGAAGGCCAATAAATAGCTGCTGTTTGGCCAGCCGCATTTCGGTGGGATCTGCCCCGAACAAACAATATAGTTGATTTCAAATTTTTTGCTGCAAATCCCATGTCTTTGAATCCTTTCACTGTTTCCGTGATCTTCTCAGGGTAAGAAAGTCTGCTTGCAGATACTTGTCAGCGAGTTGAGCAACTACCTCGCGACAAAACTGCAGTAATATGAGGCAGACAAAAGCCCTTGACACACCAAATAGACTCCCGTGCGATATTCCGCACGCGATCCTAGGCAATAAAGGGCTATGGCTATTCTCTTCTCCAGAGGGATTGTCAGTCGAAAAGGAGTTTTTTTCTTTTTGAGATTGGGCAACAGTCCAACGAGAATGTTGAAGTACTCCTTTCCATGCGGAAATGTTCCTTAAAGAATGCATCGGAGTTCTCCACAACATCTTCCTCCCAAAATGAACCATATCGTGGCTATTGCATACAGATGAAAAACTTTATTTAATTGAAAATAGAAGATTATTTGCACTTTACTAACAAGGGTCCAAACGCGAGGAGGACGTTGCAGTTGCAAGAGGAACTGCAACTTTTCTGAGGATAGCCCAGACACTTCCATGATCTTCAACATATTCGCACCATTTTCCGCCACCGCAGATAAAAGAATTAGCTCGTTTTCTGTCATATTTTGTTGATTTTCAGACATAATTTCTTTTGTTTACAAATTTTTCTTCCTCTTCCCAAGACGCAAAGACGCAACTACGCTGTAGTGTAAACGGCAAACCTGCTTCTCTGCGTCTTCTCCGATATCGATAGGTAACGCACCAAGTGTAAAAAGCCTATTATGGGCCTTAGGGCATCATTGTCGCATGTTCCATTTAACGGAAAAATCCAATGATGCGGCCGAATTTAAAAAGGGAATAGCGGAACAATTTTTTTTCGGATCTCGGCACAGCCCTAAACGAAATAAATAGTACATTTCTTGCAATAATATTCTGCAGAGCTGGAGACAGGCCCTTAAAGGTGGGTCTATTAATCTGTTGGTAGGCCATGCTAATATCCACTCGATATATCGATTACACTGGGTTTCAATCGTGAATTTCCTAAAGCGTTTAACTCTACGTTGATCTGCGTGTGGTTTCTTTTGGCCACCAAGGTTCGGTCACTCTTCCCGCCATATGTATGTTTCCTATTGTGTGTTTCAAGTTTGTTGCTTTTTTCTCTTTAAATTAAACTAGAAAAGGCTAACTCATAACCAAAACTAATACAAAACTCTTTCAACTCCAATTTCCATCTTCGATAAGGTCGGAGAAATAATTTACACAAACAACAGAAATGTACGCTTTTGACTCAAAACACTACATACTACTTTCTATATTGTTCCTAGAAAAACATGTCGGACAGCGATGATGATAGTGTTGCGTCCTTTAACACGGCCGAGGAGATCAGCCCGTCGTGTGGGAAAACAATTTTTCCTCTAACGAGCCACGAGTTGAGCTCGCTGGAAATAAAACTTAACCGAATCGTATACATACAGCAATCGGACGCGGTTTTTCACAAGGCACTAAGCGATATGAGAGATCAGATGAGCATATCTTTAATGGCAGAGCCTAGTTTCTATGGACGCCACAGACCCGTAGCGGTGCTAGTTGTGGCCACGGCAAATGAAGTATATGTGTTCGATATCCAGGCACTGGGCAGCATTTCTCCCGAGCTAGTAAAACTGCTGGAAGCTAAACATCCGAGAAAAGTGGTGCACTATAGTCATCGTATTACCGATCAGCTGCTCTATAAGCACCGAATTAAACTGACAGGATTGAGCGACACATTTGTGGCTCTGTGCGTGGCTCGGCAAGATAAAAGTCCCTGCTCATTGCCAGAAGCGATTTCGTCTGTGTTTAATATTCCTCTAAAGGAACTGCTCTGTGCAGAAGTCACCGGGGTGAGTACCGTACCAAACGGAAAGTAAGCTATTCGTTAATTATTCGATTCCGTATTGCAGGTATGTGAGTCACGTAAACTCTTCACAGCACGCCCCTTGAGCGTGGGCCAGATGCGTTTTCTGGCCAGGATGGCCATACTGCAGCATCAAATGCACGATCGGCTAATCTTTGGCAACATTTGTGCAGGGTTGCAGTGCATGTCTGCTACATTTAGTCAAAGCTTCTGCCGTTTCCGAAATGGGTCTGATGTGGCACCTTATATGGGTCCAATAAGTCGATTCGGCTTCCAATGCATCGATCCGTACTATAATTCAGTCGTATCTCTTCCTTTGCCAGAGGCCAATTAAATTGATCATGCTGAAAAAAAAGCAATTAATTAAATGTTCTTTTTAGAAATAGGTGCTCTGGATTGAAATAGAGATAGAAGAGACTTGACCTATTAAGAAATAATGAATAACCTGTTAACTTGTTATCTTAGCTCCCGAGCTGGATTATAATCTTATTTATTGATATAAGTTGACCGTTGAACGAAATAATTCAGTTATACAGCTGCCATAGGCGCACATTTTCCTAAGGAGGAATACTATTATTATATATATTCTCTTCAGTTTCAAATTTAATTTTGTTCCCATAATTATCTTTTTATAGTATATTAAAATAATTAAAATGAATAAATGGTGCAAGGCATCAGTAATACATGAACTACAAAACTACAGAAAACCACAGTTACTGGAAGTTACCCTGATGAAGTCAGAGGCTAAAGTCGACGTGATGAAATGAATATATAATGAAAGATGGCAAAATGTACAGAAATTATACAACATGTAACTTCAAATGTATGCTGCTGTCCGTATTCCATTAAAAAAAGGATAAACGTAGTGCAGGAATAAATATAAATGAAAAAATAAATTTGTTCCTTTTGGCAACAGTTATACAAAAACACAGAGAGCATACTGCAGTCATCTGCTCTGATATCAATTCCAGCGCTTACATTTAATTACCAAAGCTGTTATAGCCGTAAGACATTACACTTTGAAGCTGGGCTGGGCAGTGAGAGCGAGAGAGATATATGCGTCCAGTTGGTTTTCCAGTTGAGCTGAGAGCAGCGCTGCGGCAGAGATGATCGATTGGTGTAATTGCAATCTCTCTCTTCGCAGCAAATTTACCAAAGTCTAATGTCATAACAGCTTAACCATTAAGCGCCACTGTACACAAGCAGCTACAGAAGAACAGATACTTTAAAAATCCATTATTTGGCAAAGTTATATCCGCGTTTCAGTCACATACACTGTGTTATACAGAAAGAAGCAACAACGAATAACGGTTGTTGTTGGTTTTTTGCTGTGTTCTGACACGTCTTCGTCAATTTTGCGCATTTTGAGTAATTTAGTGATGATTTAGATGCGTAAAAAGGGTGTTTTTAAAGAAAAAAGGCTGTGTGTTCATAGTGTTCACCAGTTGAATGTGTGTATGTTTGATATGTATTTTGATATCATTCGGAAAGTTGGAAAATTAGTGTTCTCGCTTGAGAACAATGGCTAAAAATAAAAGCATTTTTTTCTTATAGTTGTGCTTTCAAGGTTGTGCAACCGAAGATTTCAGAATTTGGGTAGCGCTTTTGGGTTACTTGGAAAGTGCTCCAAATCATGCAATGTCGATTGCTTTAATTCCACCAGAGCCGAATTGTAACACTGATAAAGAGTAAGGTGACTGCGAGGAGCTTCATGAGGACATCGTGCTGAAAGAAGTTCCTGGCGAAATTAATGTATTTTGTAGCAGCGACAGTGGTGATATATGTATGTACCTCTCCAAAAGCTGTGCCACAAGAACAAGCGTTCCAAGCCCTGTGATGGTCACACAGATCTTGTGATATTGAGATGCCGAAAACTAGATTTTTCTTGGAAAAGGTGAAAATGGCGTCAGAATTACGAGGAAAATTGCCACTCAAAGCGTTTGAAACTTTATTTAAGATTTTCCAAAAAATTAACTTAAATATGCCCTATAGTGTGCTACTGTAATCGCTAGGGTACAGTCCCAAAGTCCTCATAAATAAATTTTTGTTTTTTTTAACGATGGCATAATTTTTGAGTTCCTAATGTTTCTTTTCCTTAAATAAAATAAATTGATTTTAAAATTGTTGGGATTTCTCTTGAGATTTCGTGTGATGGGACTGTGTTTTCACTATTATTCGGTTGACATGTATTATTACACATATGGTAAAAATCGCGGACTGTTGCGTTACTTCCGCGCGCACATTTTAACGGAAATTTGCTCAAAAATGATTAATATTTAAAAAAATTTAATATTCATTAAATTTGCATTTAAATTGTACACCTTTTTCTGTACGCTTTGTCATTTATGTAGGTGTCATGAACGTTTGAAATGGACTGTCACGTTACATATATTGGTTTTCAAATTGCGCGAACCTTTCAAAAAATTTGCGAATTTTTACATTATTCAATAAATATTGTATTCTTTTGAGCCTTGCTCATCATAAAACGTATGCTTTAAGTTCAAAAATAAATATAAAAGCATCATTTTAGATAAGATTAGTCAGCGATATAAACCTTTTTTCCTGCTATCAACCAAACCGACTTTTTCTGATATATTTGGAGTTTCAACATTTTTTTAATGAATTCTCCTTTTTTATGGTTAAGTTTTGATATAGAACTTTTAGAATCTGAAATATTTTTTTGTTGCTTTTTTAAATAAATTAAAATTAAATTAGAATTAAATTAAAATTAAATTAAATTAAAATTTTTGTGTTGATTGAAAACAGATAGAAGTTTTTAACTAATTTGAGGTCGTTGATTTGAAATCGAATCTCCATATTTCTCCATCAGGTCAGATTAGTTTTATTCACGTATTAATCGTATTTTAAACTTTTTTACATCAAGAAACATTAAAAACATCATAACTTTAGTCCTCATTAAGCGATTTGTTTGATTGTTTTTCAAAAGTAATAGTTACATTGATTTGTATTACCTAGAGCTAGAGCAACCAAATTGTGTGTCCAGTTCCGGTGTTAGCACACTACTACAAGTGTATTTCAAAATTTCGCCCTGCGCCTTCCCGCCCACACAAAGAACGAAAATCTGTGGCGTGTACAATTTTGATGATACGAGAAATTTATTTGATGATGATGAATGATATTTTGTAAAAATACTGGACAGAGCACGGTAACAATTGACAATGATGCGCCGCATGATTTATGTCGCCGGTCGATAGTCGATCGCGATAGGCGGATTTAGTATATCTAGTATTTGGTCTAGTATATAGAAATGTATGGATTTTTATCTCTGCAATGTAAGATTTGCCGCCATAGTTTTAAGCTTCACATTTTTCATTGTCGCGTGGTTGAAAGCAGGTGGACACAAGCTGCTTCTTTCGGGGGAATACGGGCCGTTAAAGGCAACTCCGCGGGACCACCGATAATTTATGATGAGGCCGCATCATTGTCTTCTTCTATCCACGGGGCTCTTATGGGCCTTAGGGCATCATTGTCGCATGTTCCATTTAACGGAAAAATCCAATGATGCGGCCGAATTTAAAAAGGGAATAGCGGAACAATTTTTTTTCGGATCTCGGCACAGCCCTAAACGAAATAAATAGTACATTCCTTGCAATAATATTCTGCAGAGCTGGAGACAGGCCCTTAAAGGTGGGTCTATTAATCTGTTGGTAGGCCATGCTAATATCCACTCGATATATCGATTACACTGGGTTTCAATCGTGAATTTCCTAAAGCGTTTAACTCTACGTTGATCTGCGTGTGGTTTCTTTTGGCCACCAAGGTTCGGTCACTCTTCCCGCCATATGTATGTTTCCTATTGTGTGTTTCAAGTTTGTTGCTTTTTTCTCTTTAAATTAAACTAGAAAAGGCTAACTCATAACCAAAACTAATACAAAACTCTTTCAACTCCAATTTCCATCTTCGATAAGGTCGGAGAAATAATTTACACAAACAACAGAAATGTACGCTTTTGACTCAAAACACTACATACTACTTTCTATATTGTTCCTAGAAAAACATGTCGGACAGCGATGATGATAGTGTTGCGTCCTTTAACACGGCCGAGGAGATCAGCCCGTCGTGTGGGAAAACAATTTTTCCTCTAACGAGCCACGAGTTGAGCTCGCTGGAAATAAAACTTAACCGAATCGTATACATACAGCAATCGAACGCGGTTTTTCACAAGGCACTAAGCGATATGAGAGATCAGATGAGCATATCTTTAATGGCAGAGCCTAGTTTCTATGGACTCCACAGACCCGTAGCGATGCTAGTTGTGGCCACGGCAAATGAAGTATATGTGTTCGATATCCCGAGCTAGTAAAACTGCTGGAAGCTAAACATCCGAGAAAAGTGGTGCACTATAGTCATCGTATTACCGATCAGCTGCTCTATAAGCACCGAATTAAACTGACAGGATTGAGCGACACATTTGTGGCTCTGTGCGTGGCTCGGCAAGATAAAAGTCCCTGCTCATTGCCAGAAGCGATTTCGTCTGTGTTTAATATTCCTCTAAAGGAACTGCTCTGTGCAGAAGTCACCGGGGTGAGTACCGTACCAAACGGAAAGTAAGCTATTCGTTAATTATTCGATTCCGTATTGCAGGTATGTGAGTCACGTAAACTCTTCACAGCACGCCCCTTGAGCGTGGGCCAGATGCGTTTTCTGGCCAGGATGGCCATACTGCAGCATCAAATGCACGATCGGCTAATCTTTGGCAACATTTGTGCAGGGTTGCAGTGCATGTCTGCTACATTTAGTCAAAGCTTCTGCCGTTTCCGAAATGGGTCTGATGTGGCACCTTATATGGGTCCAATAAGTCGATTCGGCTTCCAATGCATCGATCCGTACTATAATTCAGTCGTATCTCTTCCTTTGCCAGAGGCCAATTAAATTGATCATGCTGAAAAAAAAGCAATTAATTAAATGTTCTTTTTAGAAATAGGTGCTCTGGATTGAAATAGAGATAGAAGAGACTTGACCTATTAAGAAATAATGAATAACCTGTTAACTTGTTATCTTAGCTCCCGAGCTGGATTATAATCTTATTTATTGATATAAGTTGACCGTTGAACGAAATAATTCAGTTATACAGCTGCCATAGGCGCACATTTTCCTAAGGAGGAATACTATTATTATATATATTCTCTTCAGTTTCAAATTTAATTTTGTTCCCATAATTATCTTTTTATAGTATATTAAAATAATTAAAATGAATAAATGGTGCAAGGCATCAGTAATACATGAACTACAAAACTACAGAAAACCACAGTTACTGGAAGTTACCCTGATGAAGTCAGAGGCTAAAGTCGACGTGATGAAATGAATATATAATGAAAGATGGCAAAATGTACAGAAATTATACAACATGTAACTTCAAATGTATGCTGCTGTCCGTATTCCATTAAAAAAAGGATAAACGTAGTGCAGGAATAAATATAAATGAAAAAATAAATTTGTTCCTTTTGGCAACAGTTATACAAAAACACAGAGAGCATACTGCAGTCATCTGCTCTGATATCAATTCCAGCGCTTACATTTAATTACCAAAGCTGTTATAGCCGTAAGACATTACACTTTGAAGCTGGGCTGGGCAGTGAGAGCGAGAGAGATATATGCGTCCAGTTGGTTTTCCAGTTGAGCTGAGAGCAGCGCTGCGGCAGAGATGATCGATTGGTGTAATTGCAATCTCTCTCTTCGCAGCAAATTTACCAAAGTCTAATGTCATAACAGCTTAACCATTAAGCGCCACTGTACACAAGCAGCTACAGAAGAACAGATACTTTAAAAATCCATTATTTGGCAAAGTTATATCCGCGTTTCAGTCACATACACTGTGTTATACAGAAAGAAGCAACAACGAATAACGGTTGTTGTTGGTTTTTTTGCTGTGTTCTGACACGTCTTCGTCAATTTTGCGCATTTTGAGTAATTTAGTGATGATTTAGATGCGTAAAAAGGGTGTTTTTAAAGAAAAAAGGCTGTGTGTTCATAGTGTTCACCAGTTGAATGTGTGTATGTTTGATATGTATTTTGATATCATTCGGAAAGTTGGAAAATTAGTGTTCTCGCTTGAGAACAATGGCTAAAAATAAAAGCATTTTTTTCTTATAGTTGTGCTTTCAAGGTTGTGCAACCGAAGATTTCAGAATTTGGGTAGCGCTTTTGGGTTACTTGGAAAGTGCTCCAAATCATGCAATGTCGATTGCTTTAATTCCACCAGAGCCGAATTGTAACACTGATAAAGAGTAAGGTGACTGCGAGGAGCTTCATGAGGACATCGTGCTGAAAGAAGTTCCTGGCGAAATTAATGTATTTTGTAGCAGCGACAGTGGTGATATATGTATGTACCTCTCCAAAAGCTGTGCCACAAGAACAAGCGTTCCAAGCCCTGTGATGGTCACACAGATCTTGTGATATTGAGATGCCGAAAACTAGATTTTTCTTGGAAAAGGTGAAAATGGCGTCAGAATTACGAGGAAAATTGCCACTCAAAGCGTTTGAAACTTTATTTAAGATTTTCCAAAAAATTAACTTAAATATGCCCTATAGTGTGCTACTGTAATCGCTAGGGTACAGTCCCAAAGTCCTCATAAATAAATTTTTGTTTTTTTTAACGATGGCATAATTTTTGAGTTCCTAATGTTTCTTTTCCTTAAATAAAATAAATTGATTTTAAAATTGTTGGGATTTCTCTTGAGATTTCGTGTGATGGGACTGTGTTTTCACTATTATTCGGTTGACATGTATTATTACACATATGGTAAAAATCGCGGACTGTTGCGTTACTTCCGCGCGCACATTTTAACGGAAATTTGCTCAAAAATGATTAATATTTAAAAAAATTTAATATTCATTAAATTTGCATTTAAATTGTACACCTTTTTCTGTACGCTTTGTCATTTATGTAGGTGTCATGAACGTTTGAAATGGACTGTCACGTTACATATATTGGTTTTCAAATTGCGCGAACCTTTCAAAAAATTTGCGAATTTTTACATTATTCAATAAATATTGTATTCTTTTGAGCCTTGCTCATCATAAAACGTATGCTTTAAGTTCAAAAATAAATATAAAAGCATCATTTTAGATAAGATTAGTCAGCGATATAAACCTTTTTTTCCTGCTATCAACCAAACCGACTTTTTCTGATATATTTGGAGTTTCAACATTTTTTTAATGAATTCTCCTTTTTTATGGTTAAGTTTTGATATAGAACTTTTAGAATCTGAAATATTTTTTTGTTGCTTTTTTAAATAAATTAAAATTAAATTAGAATTAAATTAAAATTAAATTAAATTAAAATTTTTGTGTTGATTGAAAACAGATAGAAGTTTTTAACTAATTTGAGGTCGTTGATTTGAAATCGAATCTCCATATTTCTCCATCAGGTCAGATTAGTTTTATTCACGTATTAATCGTATTTTAAACTTTTTTACATCAAGAAACATTAAAAACATCATAACTTTAGTCCTCATTAAGCGATTTGTTTGATTGTTTTTCAAAAGTAATAGTTACATTGATTTGTATTACCTAGAGCTAGAGCAACCAAATTGTGTGTCCAGTTCCGGTGTTAGCACACTACTACAAGTGTATTTCAAAATTTCGCCCTGCGCCTTCCCGCCCACACAAAGAACGAAAATCTGTGCGTGTACAATTTTGATGATACGAGAAATTTATTTGATGATGATGAATGATATTTTGTAAAAATACTGGACAGAGCACGGTAACAATTGACAATGATGCGCCGCATGATTTATGTCGCCGGTCGATAGTCGATCGCGATAGGCGGATTTAGTATATCTAGTATTTGGTCTAGTATATAGAAATGTATGGATTTTTATCTCTGCAATGTAAGATTTGCCGCCATAGTTTTAAGCTTCACATTTTTCATTGTCGCGTGGTTGAAAGCAGGTGGACACAAGCTGCTTCTTTCGGGGGAATACGGGCCGTTAAAGGCAACTCCGCGGGACCACCGATAATTTATGATGAGGCCGCATCATTGTCTTCTTCTATCCACGGGGCTCTTATGGGCCTTAGGGCATCATTGTCGCATGTTCCATTTAACGGAAAAATCCAATGATGCGGCCGAATTTAAAAAGGGAATAGCGGAACAATTTTTTTTCGGATCTCGGCACAGCCCTAAACGAAATAAATAGTACATTCCTTGCAATAATATTCTGCAGAGCTGGAGACAGGCCCTTAAAGGTGGGTCTATTAATCTGTTGGTAGGCCATGCTAATATCCACTCGATATATCGATTACACTGGGTTTCAATCGTGAATTTCCTAAAGCGTTTAACTCTACGTTGATCTGCGTGTGGTTTCTTTTGGCCACCAAGGTTCGGTCACTCTTCCCGCCATATGTATGTTTCCTATTGTGTGTTTCAAGTTTGTTGCTTTTTTCTCTTTAAATTAAACTAGAAAAGGCTAACTCATAACCAAAACTAATACAAAACTCTTTCAACTCCAATTTCCATCTTCGATAAGGTCGGAGAAATAATTTACACAAACAACAGAAATGTACGCTTTTGACTCAAAACACTACATACTACTTTCTATATTGTTCCTAGAAAAACATGTCGGACAGCGATGATGATAGTGTTGCGTCCTTTAACACGGCCGAGGAGATCAGCCCGTCGTGTGGGAAAACAATTTTTCCTCTAACGAGCCACGAGTTGAGCTCGCTGGAAATAAAACTTAACCGAATCGTATACATACAGCAATCGAACGCGGTTTTTCACAAGGCACTAAGCGATATGAGAGATCAGATGAGCATATCTTTAATGGCAGAGCCTAGTTTCTATGGACTCCACAGACCCGTAGCGATGCTAGTTGTGGCCACGGCAAATGAAGTATATGTGTTCGATATCCCGAGCTAGTAAAACTGCTGGAAGCTAAACATCCGAGAAAAGTGGTGCACTATAGTCATCGTATTACCGATCAGCTGCTCTATAAGCACCGAATTAAACTGACAGGATTGAGCGACACATTTGTGGCTCTGTGCGTGGCTCGGCAAGATAAAAGTCCCTGCTCATTGCCAGAAGCGATTTCGTCTGTGTTTAATATTCCTCTAAAGGAACTGCTCTGTGCAGAAGTCACCGGGGTGAGTACCGTACCAAACGGAAAGTAAGCTATTCGTTAATTATTCGATTCCGTATTGCAGGTATGTGAGTCACGTAAACTCTTCACAGCACGCCCCTTGAGCGTGGGCCAGATGCGTTTTCTGGCCAGGATGGCCATACTGCAGCATCAAATGCACGATCGGCTAATCTTTGGCAACATTTGTGCAGGGTTGCAGTGCATGTCTGCTACATTTAGTCAAAGCTTCTGCCGTTTCCGAAATGGGTCTGATGTGGCACCTTATATGGGTCCAATAAGTCGATTCGGCTTCCAATGCATCGATCCGTACTATAATTCAGTCGTATCTCTTCCTTTGCCAGAGGCCAATTAAATTGATCATGCTGAAAAAAAAGCAATTAATTAAATGTTCTTTTTAGAAATAGGTGCTCTGGATTGAAATAGAGATAGAAGAGACTTGACCTATTAAGAAATAATGAATAACCTGTTAACTTGTTATCTTAGCTCCCGAGCTGGATTATAATCTTATTTATTGATATAAGTTGACCGTTGAACGAAATAATTCAGTTATACAGCTGCCATAGGCGCACATTTTCCTAAAGAGGAATACTATTATTGTATATATTATCATCAGTTTCACATTTAATTTTGTTCCCATAATTATCTTTTTATAGTATATTAAAATAATTAAAATGAATAAATAGTGCAAGGCATCAGTAATGATCGAGCCATCGTCAAAACGTATTTCAGGTAGACTTTAAGGTGATTTAAGAGAGTTTGATGCTGAGGAACCTATTAAAGATGATGATACGGCTGTAAAAGATTAAATACATGAACTCCAGAAAACCACAGTTACTGGAAGTTACCCTGATGAAGTCAGAGGATACTTGTCGGAGAGGGTAAACGTAGTGCAAGAATAAATATAAATACAAAAATTAATTTGTTCCTTTTGGCAACAGTTCTACAAAAACACATAGAGAGCATACTGCAGTCATCTGCTCTGATATCAATTCCAGCGCTTACATTTAATTACCAAAGCTGTTATAGCCGTAAGACATTACACTTTGAAGCTGGGCTACATGCAAAAGCAGAGACAGGCTTATGCTAAATGCATGCAGTGAGAGCGAGAGAGATATATGCGTCCAGTTGGTTTTCCAGTTGAGCTGAGAGCAGCGCTGCGGCAGAGATGATCGATTGGTGTAATTGCAATCTCTCTCTTCGCAGCAAATTTACCAAAGTCTAATGTCATAACAGCTTAACCATTAAGCGCCACTGTACACAAGCAGCTACAGAAGAACAGATACTTTAAAAATCCATTATTTGGCAAAGTTATATCCGCGTTTCAGTCACATACACTGTGTTATACAGAAAGAAGCAACAACGAATAACGGTTGTTGTTGGTTTTTTGCTGTGTTCACGTCTTCGTCAATTTTGCGCATTTTGAGTAATTTAGTGATGATTTAGCTGTTGTCCGCACAAAATGCGCGCTAGAATTTTGTGTTCTCAACTAAGTTTAGATATTTGCGCTCACGCCAATCTTTACTTTAGCATTTTTAGAGTAAACCCTTTGTGAAGACGCGTGATAATTCAAGTGCAGACATACACTAATAGCCTATTTACATTACGGTTGAGTTATTGAGTTTCGGGCAAAACTCGAGTTTCCTTTACATGGGGAAGCATAGGGGACCTAGAGGTGGCAAAAAAGTTGAGTTTTGGTTGCGTTTAGTCACTAACCATACAATATATAGACATGACAATTCATACATGGAAAGTGTCCGCAACGCAATCAGAGACCAGCTACAAACGGGCACCAGCTACGGTGGTCGTGAGAGTGTATGTGTGCACATGTATTCTCGCTTATTTTGCGTGTTGTGCATGTGTGGATCAGCAACTCGGCGAGTCGTGAGAGTGTATTTGTGCTCATGAGCATGCATGTACATTGCGTGTTTGCAAGTGTGTATGAGCGCACAACTGAAATTTTCGCTCTCCCAACTTTGTTTTGATTTTTGTGCTCGCGCCACCCTTCACTTTAGCATTATTGGAGTCGGCCCTTTTTGAAGACGCTTGCCTTATAATACCAAAATAACTGTTATTTTGTACATGCTTTAGATTCTAACTTTGTTTAATATAGAATATACTAATATATTGAGCAGATATATGTATATATATTCACAAATATATATTTCATTGTATGGTGTATTGTATTATACAATGATATATTTGGTCATATATAAAAAAGTAGTATGCGCTAAAAAAAAATATATATATCATCCTTGAATATGGATATTAATGACATATAAATGGGTAACAAATGAGTCCATACGGATTTTAGTGCCACACTTGCGAGTCAAATTTGAAATCATCCCTATATTTCTTATGCGAATGTCCATCCACAGAGAGAACTTGCAAGTACATTCATATGTGTGTGTACGTGTGCAGAGCTGCCGAAATTGCCAGCCAAATATTTTTGAGAAGATTTCTTGAGACACAAATTTATTTGCTGAGTGTCGCTTATTGACGCGACGCACTAATACCCTATAGACAATTAATATAATTTGATGTCATGTCTGATATACATTTTGCATTTGTACATATTTACATTCGTTCATTATATTCGTTAATAGTACATTAAACAAAATTAGCATATAAAGGATATTCAATATATACAATTATTTTAATATTGGGCAAGCGTCATCATAAAATCATAACTTACAATCAATTCTAAAGTAATGGGTGTTTTCTTAGGCAGCGGCGTTGTAAAAAACCAAAACAAACAAGCAGACCTACAATATGTGCACACATACAGCTAAAGCTCAGCCTCACATACAGAGCGTTTGTTCTTTGCTGAGCTGAAATTATGTGTTGTGTGTTCTTCTTCAGCTTGTTGACGAATTGCAGCACGAATTGAACGTACTTGCAGGTTCTGTCTGTGGATGGACACATTAGAAATATAGGGATGATTTCAAATTTGACTCGCAAGTGTGGCACTAAAATCCGTATGGACTCATTTGTTACCCATTTATATGTCATTAATATCCATATTCAAGGATGATATATATATTTTTTTTTAGCGCATACTACTTTTTTATATATGACCAAATATATCATTGTATAATACAATACACCATACAATGAAATATATATTTGTGAATATATATACATATATCTGCTCAATATATTAGTATATTCTATATTAAACAAAGTTAGAATCTAAAGCATGTACAAAATAACAGTTATTTTGGTATTATAAGGCAAGCGTCTTCAAAAAGGGCCGACTCCAATAATGCTAAAGTGAAGGGTGGCGCGAGCACAAAAATCAAAACAAAGTTGGGAGAGCGAAAATTTCAGTTGTGCGCTCATACACACTTGCAAACACGCAATGTACATGCATGCTCATGAGCACAAATACACTCTCACGACTCGCCGAGTTGCTGATCCACACATGCACAACACGCAAAATAAGCGAGAATACATGTGCACACATACACTCTCACGACCACCGTAGCTGGTGCCCGTTTGTAGCTGGTCTCTGATTGCGTTGCGGACACTTTCCATGTATGAATTGTCATGTCTCTATATTGTATGGTTAGTGGCTATAACAAGATAGCTGTGGAAGCTTATATCAGTTGCGTCGCTGCGGACAGCCACATGTATGAACTGTCCCATCTAAATACTGTATGGTTTGAGCTTAAACCGAAAATATGTTCTGAAATTGTAGGGTTGTCTATGAATTTCAAATCGGGGTTTTTTTTAATTCCGCATTATTATATTCGATTATTCAGTTATCGGAATATCATTCCGCTGAAAGCTTTAGGGACAGTTTCGGCCCTGATTTCCATATTTAACTTTATGTAGATAGTTCGAGCTTTTTGGGACAACTGTTTTGATTACCTAAACTATGAAGAAAATGGTTCTAAAATTCTACTCTGCATATTATGGGACAAACTTAAAAATTATATCGTTAGAGCCATATTTTTGTTTCGTGTACAACGCCAAATAATATTCTTCTGCAATAATTCAAAGACTTAAAAAGGTATAAAAAGGTACTCACAGCTTTGTTTATGGCGCGGTATGTGCGTTTTTATAACATGTATATAAAAGCTTGTATTATGGAAAGCTTCGTATGTAGTAAAAAATTGTACTCATTTAGATTTATTATACATTCCTAAATATGTACCTACATTTATTTTGTGTATTCGCAAGAAAAAAACGAGAGAGAATTTTGTGAGACGCGTCAAAGGCCCCGGCTCTTCTTTATACCCGGTACTCAGTCAGAATATATGTGATCTTATGATTTATGTAATTTATTATATGTTTGCAAAAGGGTGGATTTTAATTTTGGCCAAAATGGAAAATTTCAAAAAATTAGGTCGAACCCTATGCTAGATTTTTATATATTAAATGTTATCTGTTTTCATTTTTGTTTACATATAATTTTTACATCAGCTTCTACATTTCTACATGTACATGTAGAACTACTCATACGAGACGTGGAAGTGTGTGCGAGAGAGAAAGAGGGAAATGAGTAAGCGCTTGGCAGGCGTTGCGTAGCCACTGAAATTTAATTTGTTCCTTCTGGCTATAATAATGATCCGACCTGATCAAAATTCGGCAATCTGGTAAATACGGTTATTTTCCATGATTATGCGTTTTTGCTTTTCCTTTATCCTCAAAATTGTGGATTCCACAGATTTTCGTCCTTTGTGGGGGTGAAAGGGGGCGTGTCAAAATTTTGAAATACACTTGTATTGAAGTGATATCACAGGAGCTTCGATAGAAAGTTTGGTTGCTCTAGCTTTTATAGGCTCTGAGATCTAGGCGCTCATTTGGACGAATAGGCAAAGCAGACGGGGTCGCGTGTGAGAGAGAGCGAGAGGGGAACGATGAGTTTCGAAATGGTTTTCTTCATTGTGGCTATATTAATAATCCGATCTGATCCAGATTCAACATTCTGATAGAAATGGTCGTCATCTATGATTTTGCGTTTTTAGTTTTATCGTATCTTCAAAATTGTGTATGCCACAGACTTTCGTCGTTTGTGCGAGCGGAAGGGGGCGGGGTGAAATTTTGAAATACACTTGGAGTAGTGTGATAACACAGAAGACTGGATACAAAATTTGGTTGCTCTTGCTTTAATAGTCTCTGAGATATAGGCGCAAATGAAGACGGACGGACGGACAGACGGACAGACGGACGGACAGACATACATGGCTATATCGACTTAGCTATTGATGCTGATCAAGAATATATATACTTTATGGGGTCGGAAACGCTTCCTTCTGGGCGTTACACACATCCGCTATCACCACAAATCGAATATACCCATATACTCTTCGAGTACCGGGTATAATAAGTAGATACATATAACAGTTTTGGGAACCCCAGCAAATGTGGTACATATTTAACCATAACAGAGCAATGTTAATTGTGAAAGGGGAAACTTGAAGGGGTAACGGATGTTGGATTATTCTGACATTCTGGTTTTCTTATGTTATCCTGGAATCAGAAGTTATGATAAGAAGTTCTTGTGATAAACAGGTTTCAAATTGGTATACTCCATTTTCTCAAACGCAGCCAACAGTCAACAGAAAGTGGCTGTGCGTATTTTATTTATTGTTGTATCTTTTTTGCATTGAAACCCTCTCCTGTAACAACAGAATCGGGACATTAAACGACATCCACGTACTGTTAGGGTAGGTCTCGCAGGCAGATACAGCCATAACCATGAACCGAACGTCAATGGGTCACTTCGAGTAACAGAGACAAAACTACCAGAGAGGCCACGTGGTCGACACCGAAAGAAGACAAACGGCAATAAAAACACAGAGAGTGGCGGCTGAAGTTTCCATCAAGAAGGCAACTTTGAATTTTATTTGTTTACATTTTCTAACAGACCGCAAGAACGGCTACAGCTCTGTGTACAGTGGCAGGGTTCCCCGCAACAGTATCCGAGCATCCACTGTAAACGATCTAACATCTCTGGTTTTATAGGACTAGAACGAAACGACTGCCGAGTTACGTGTCGCTGTCACACGGTAAGAGAACACAGTTCACTTTTAGTCGAGGCTGCGTAGTCGAGCACATCGTGTGTCGTTTATTTTCCGTAGTCGTGATTATCGTCCCGGCGTTGGTGCTGTCGCTCTAGTTGTCGCTTCGCTGTCGATGCTATTGTCGCAGTAGTTGTGGAATCGTGTGGCCTCGTGCATCGCCTGCCTGCATCTCTAACGCTTTTTTCGTTTCTCAGTCGAGTCCGTGGTCTTGCACGAAACGGTCGAGGTAGAACTCCGCAGGAGAAGGAAGGCCTTTTTGCTTTTGGCAGCAGCACTAGGAACCAACACCAAGCGGAAGCGGTCGGACACGGACACGTGCGAGGCAAGCAGCCAGTATACGTAGAGCACTGCAGAAGTAGCGAAAGACATTGATAACTTCGAGTTTCGACGCGCAATAAATTATCTACGAGAAAACAGGCGATCATTTTTTTTGCCGTGCAATTTTTTTTTTGTTACTGTTGGGTCTTTAAGTGCCTTCATCGCGAATCCTTAATAACACACAACAGAACAGATGGGCGACATGAAAAGTGAAAATTACAGCTGAGGGATTATAAAGAATTTGTGTCATAATGGCTATTTTCAGTTGTTAGTAATCTCAATCAAACGACTCCGTTTTCTCTGCAAGTGCTCTCAATTCGATTATCATTAATCCTGGAGTTAATAAACACCACCTGGAATCTGAGGTTGAGCTCGATTCCATAAGTTAAACTTAAGCTCCAGCTGACTACTAGAGAGTAGCGAGAACAAAGTAATTGATATACATATGCTCAAAAGAACCAAAAATTAAACAGTCAATGACAGTTTCACAACCCCAGCGGGAAAATATTGCGACTGGTAAGTGAAAACAATTCCTTTCATTTAAACGATATCACATGTGTTAAAAAAGACAAGATAATAAAGTCCTCACACTTACAATCCTGTGGAAGTATGGTTGATTCAAGCTGTTGAATGTCTTTAAAGGCTCAACCTCATTTTTTAAATTTAACGTTTATTACCTGAAACGAACGTCAGGTGTGAGATGCTAAATACTATCTCCAGACTGTTCATTCTATGTTTGATCATTTTTTAATGAGCGATAGGTGTTCAAATTTCAATAATTCCTTAAGCAAGTTACGCTGCAACTAAGCATTTTTTACATATTGAAATATATACATTTTAGAATTAATTATACAATACCATACATATATATTTTATCATATTCAATTCTTGGGTATGGAATTTATGACCAGCAATCATTTCATTTGGCTTCTTGACGCCTTGCTGTATAAAGATAAAAGGCCACTTATCATCCGTTCCTTGAGGAGGAAGTTTGGATGAAGATTAAAGTTCGTCTTCAAGCGAAACGAGGACGAACGTTGTAAAACGCGGCAAAGGCCGCGGCTCTACTTTATACCGGTACTCAGTCAGTATATGTATATAGGATGTATGTAATTAATAATATATATTTTATGTTCGCAAAGGGGTTAAATAAAATATTAAAAAAAAAATTCCAAAAATGAAGTGGAATCCTTTGGGAGATTTTTGTATATTAGATATTATCTGTTCCCATTTTTGTTTAAATATGTTTTTTACACTTTCTCTACATCTACATATTTGTCTTTACATTTATACGGCTCGTGGGAGTGTGTGCGAGAGAGAGAGCGAATGGGCAATTTTTGAAATACACTTGTATTGAAGTGATATCACTGGAGCTTGGATAGAACGTTTGGTTGATCCAGCTCTTATAGTCTCTGAGATTTAGGTGCTCATAAAGACGGACGGGCGGACAGACGGACATGGCTATATCGAAAGGGCTATTGATGATGATAAAGAATATATATACTTTACCGGGTTGCAAACGCTTCCACTATCACCTCAAATCTAATATACCCCTATAGTCTTGGATTACCGGGTATAAAAAAACAATAGAAAACGAGGGGAAACGTTGTGAGCCGCGGCATTTGCCGCGGCTCTACTTTATACCCGGTACTCATTCAGTATATATTTATATGTATGAGCTAACGATTTATGTAATTATACCCGGTACTCGAAGAGTATAGGGGTGTATTAGATTTGTGGGGATAACGGTTGTGTCCAGAAGGAAGCGTTTCCAACCCCATAAAGTATATATATTCTTGATCAGCATCAATAGCCGAGTCGATATAGCCATGTCTGTCTGTCCGTCCGTCCGTCCGTCTGTCCGTCTGTCCGTCTTCATTTGCGCCTATATCTCATAGACTATTAAAGCTAGAGTAACCAAGTTTTGTATTCAGTCTCCTGTGTTATCACACTACTCAAAGTGTATTTCAAAATTTCGCCCCGCCGCTTTCCGCCCCCACAAAGGACGAAAGTCTGTGGCATACACAATTTTGAAGATACGGGAAAACTAAAAACGCAGAATCATAGAAAATGACTATTTCTATCAGAGTGTTGAATCTGGATCAGATCGGATCATTATTATAGCTACAATGAAGAAAACCATTTCGAAAGTCATCATTCCCTCTCGCTCTCTTTCACACGCGACCCCATCTGCTTTGCCCATTCGTATTTCTTGACGCCTAGTTCTCAGACTCTATAAGAGCTAGAGCAACCAAACTTTCTATCCAAGCTCCTGTGATATCAAACCAGCACGAGTTTGTTTCAAAATTTTGCCACGCCCCTTTCCGCCCCCACAATGGACGAAAATCTGTGGAATCCACAATTTTTAAGATAAATGAAAACCAAAAACGCAGAATCATGGAAAATTACCATATCTACCAGATTGCCGAATATGGATCAGGTCGGATCAATATTATAGACAGAAGAATCAAATTGCATTTCAGTGGCTACGCAACGCCTGCCAAGCGCTGACTCATTCCCTCTCTCTCTGTCGCAAACACTTGTACGTCTCAAATATGTAGTTATACATGTAGAAATGTAGAAGCAGATGTAAAAAGCATATGCAAACAAAATTGAAAACATGTATAATATTCCAAAAATGATTTGACTTCATTTTTTGAAATATTATTTTTTGCCCAAAATTTATTTTGTCCCTTTTGCGAACATATAATAAATTGCATAAATCGCAAGCTCATATATGTATGTATGTTTGTATGTATGAAGATACGAGAAAACCAAAAACGCAGAATCATGGAAAATGACCATAACTACCAGATTGTCGAATCTGGATCAGGTTGGATCATTATTATAGCTACAATGAAGAAAACCATTTCGAAAGTCATCGTTCCCTCTCGCTCTCTCTCACACGCGGCCCCATCTGCTTTGCCCATTCGTATTTTTTGACGCCTAGTTCTCAGAGACTATAAGAGCTAGAGCAACCAAACTTTCTATCCAAGCTCCTGTGATATCAAACCAGCACAAGTGTATTTCAAAATTTTGCCACGCCTCCTTCCGCCCCCACAAAAAACGAAAATCTGTGGAATCCACAATTTTTAAGGTACGAGAAAACCAAAAACGCAGAATCATGGAAAATTACCATATCTACCAGATTGCCGAATATGGATAAGGTCGAATCAATATTATGGCCAGAAGAAACAAATTAAATTTCAGTGGCTACGCAACGCCTGCCAAGCGCTGACTCATTCCCTCTCTCTCTGTCGCAAACACTTGTACGTCTCAAATATGTAGTTATACATGTAGAAATGTAGAAGCAGATGTAAAAAGCATATGCAAACAAAATTGAAAACATGTATAATATTCCAAAAATGATTTGACTTCATTTTTTGAAATATTATTTTTTGCCCAAAATTTAATTTGTCCCTTTTGCGAACATATAATAAATTGCATAAATCGCAAGCTCATATATGTACATATGTGTATACTGACTGAGTACCGGGTATAAGGTAGAGCCGCGGCCTTTGCCGCGGCTCACAACGTTCCCCCTCGTTATATATTAGATGTTATCTGTTTTCATTTTTGTTTGCATATGCTTTTTACATCTGCTTCTACATTTCATAATGTACATGTATAACTACATATTCGAGATCTACAAGGGTTTGCGAGGGAGAGAGAGAGAGCGAATGAGTAATCGTTTGGCAGGCGTTGCGTAGCCACTGAATTTTAATTTGTTCCTTCTTTCCATAATAATGATACGACCTAATCCAGATTCGGCAATCTGTTAGACATGGTCATTTCCCATGATTCTGCGTTTTTCGTCTTCTCGTACCTTAAAAATTGTGGATTTTACAGATTTTCGTCCTTTGTGGGGGCGGAAGAGGGCGTGTCAAAGATTTTGAAATACATTTGTATTGAACTGATATCACAGGAGCTTGGATAGAAATTTTTGGTTGCTCTAGATCTTATAGTCTCTGAGATCTAGGCGCTCATCTGGACGAACGCGCAAAGCAGACTGGGTTGCGTGTGAGAGAGAGCGAGAGGGAACGATGACTTTCGAAATGGTTTTCTTCATTGTGGCTATATTAATGATGCGATCTGATCCAGATTCGACATTCTGATAGAAATGGTCATCCTCTATGATTCTGCGTTTTTAGTTTTCTCGTATCTTCAAAATTGTGTATGCCACAGATTTTCGTCTTTTGTGCGAGCTGAAAGGGGCGCAGCGAGATTTTGAAATACACTTGTAGTAGTGCGATAACACAGGAGACTGAGATTTAGGTGCTCATAAAGACGGACGGGCGGACAGAGGGACATGGGTATATCGACTTAGCTATTGATGCTGATCAAGAATATATATACTTTATAGGGTCGGAAACGCTTCCTTCTAGGCGTTACACACATCCACTATCACCACAAATCTAATATACCCCTATACTCTTCGAGTACCGGGTATAATCAGACATATGTAATTATTATTTTTTACTTATATTTTATTGTCTTGTCTTGTCTTTATTGTATATTTTATTGTCTATTGTATTTGTTGCTTATTCTAATATTCACTCTGAATGGAATTTTGAATAGTAATTCGTAAAAAGTTTCCAGTGATGTTCGATCAGCTGAAGTCCAGCCATAATATTTTCAACGTAATTATTGTTACCCTAAATAGCAAGCAGATGTTGTTAATTCACAAATCATTGCAAGCAAAATGTTATAGTACGATGTTAAAAATTTCATATTTTTATCTGTCATCAAGTCTTTAAGATTTGCACCATCAATTAAAAGCTTTGTGTTTCGTGTATTTTGCAAACAATATGAAATGTGAGCCACTAGCACCAGCAAACATGCATTCCTTAGGTCTCAATTTGACCTCAATTTCTACCTTATACCCGGTACTCTGTCAATATATATACATATATGAGCTTACGTTTTATGTAATTTATTATATGTTCGCAAAAGGGACGAATTAAATTTTGGCCAAAATGGAAAATTTCAAAAAATTAGGTCGAACCCTATGCTAGATTTGTATATATTAAATGTTGTCTGTTTCCATTTTTATTTACATATAATTTTTACATCAGTTTTAACATGTAAATGTATAACTACATATATGAGACGTGGAAGGGTGTGTGAGGGAAAGAGGGAATGACTAAGCGCTTGAAAGGCGTTGCGTAGTTTGTTGTTTGTCTATAATATTGATCCGACCTGATCCAGATTCGGCAATCTGGTAGATACGGTCATTTCCCATGATTCTGCGTTTTTAGTTTTCCGGTATCTTACAAATTATGGATTCCACAGATTTTCGTCCTTTGTGTGGGCGGCAGGGTGCGTAGCAAATTTTTTAAATAACGCACCTCTGAGCTATGCAAGCTCGGCAGACGAAGGTGCAGCGCTGTCATACGTTCCCTAACGGGACACTGGCTAATAGGTACCCACGAAAATAGACTTGGCGCCCCACACAATGACTTTTGCCGAAGCTGTAGAGATGAGAAAGAGGAAGAAACGGTTCAAAATATGTTCTGTTCATGCCCAGCTCTCAGCAGAAGAAGGCTACAACACTTGGGATCGCCCTTCATAGCAAACATTTCGGAAATGTCCACCATGTGTCCCAGAAAGATAGCTAACTTTATAAGAGCTGCAGGCTGGAATAACTGTTGACATTAGGTCTCACGATGCGGAAATAGGGGAGATTCCCTGCGGTACTACAACGGGCCGAAAACGTCCTAAGTGTGCTGGGCTCGCAGTGAGCCTGGCAGCCGCTATCACCTAACCTAATGAGGAGCGGTAGGGAGCGTGGGTAATTTTTTAAACAAACTTGATTTAGTGTCATATAACATATTACATACCAAAATGTATTGCTCAAGCTCTAGTCTTACGCTGGAACAGCTGCATTTTGTGTAATCCTTTTTTCCCGAATCTGGAGCTTTTTCTTACCTCTCTTCAATAGATAGGCCCTGATATTCCATACAAGTTTGACCATGTGCCAACATTTTTGGAAGCTTCTTTCCAGGATATTTTTCTACTAACATAAAGAATAGTAAGCCTGCAGTAAAATCACTGTTGTCCTCTGTTATTAATTAAATAATAGGTACGAAAACATTTTAAAATTTAAATGGGATTTTGCAGATCAAGAATTACTTGCAAATAGTTGGACATTACACGTAGTTGCTGTTCCTTTCCATGAGGGATGAATTCAGATAGGGACCTGCACATCCTTGGCATCCGTCAGAGCTTGCTAGCTGCCTGCTTGTTTGTTTGCTTAAAGCGTGATATCCTTTTTGACTCTGTTATTAATCCATTAATCCTGCACTTTGTTATGTTGCTCTTTTTTTTCTAAATCTATCCGATTCTTGTCCTTCTCGTCATTTTATTCACCCACATTTTTTGCCTTCTTATTTGTTATGGCCTGTTCCTTTTTTCGAATCAGCAGCATTTTGGCTTATGTGTGCCAAAGATCATAAGACTGAAAGTATATTAAGGGAAAAAGGTTCATAATTTGAATTTTCAAATTTTTCGATTGTTTATTTGGGATGGCGCCAAGCCCAAGCATATCCTTGTACCTTCGCTTCCCCCTTCTACAGACACGCCCTTCTCTGGTTGGCGGAGTACGAAACATTTCTGTTTTGGGTTTTCTCCATTCCCAAAGCCATTACAGGATTCAGCTACGCAACTCCTTCCGACAATATTGGGGTATACGAGTGTGTGCGTACGAGTACAAGTATGATTGGACATATGTATGTACATACATACATACATCATACATACATCATACATACATATGTATATAGGCGAATTTTTTCCGGAAGGAAGCTGTTGGCATATTTTAACACATTGTCATTTTACTGATATTATCCAAAGCTACCCAACTTGGGAAGGTCGTAGCTCTGCCATGCAATGTATTTCATCATACGGGATTGGTTTTCTCAGGTTGCGATTTTTGCATGGGATACCCTGTGCTATATTGCAAATGTGGGAAATGTTTAAAAGTAAACTTAATTTCTTTGAATTTTGGGTTACTTCTTGTGGAACTTTTGACAGCGTATAACAGCGCCATAACAATTGCACACAGCAACAAGATATACGCCATTTCCCTTCAAATTTCTGCGTGCTTTTGTACCCAGTACTCGAAGAGTTTAGGGGAATATTAAGTGGTGATAGTGGATGAGTTTAACATCCAGGTGGAAGCGAAACCAAAAAGTATATATATATTCTTGATCAGCATCAATAGCAAAGTCAGTATAGGCATATCTGTCTGTCTGTCTGTCTGTCCGTCCGTCCATCTGTCCGTCTTTATGAGTGCCTAGAGCTCAGAGACTACATACAGTGACTCCCACCCCCGATGATGAAGCTGATCTCTTCCATGAATAGCAGGTTAAGAGCCGTAATAAAAGTTAAGGGATTACATACTAAGTATTGAAATACCTGTTTAACCTTTTATTCGCCTAATATTGTGGCCACATCTTTCAAGCTGGGACTTGTATTTAAGATATATTTTAAGTTTTTATTTTATTTTTAAAACGGAGCAATATTTAAGCAGCAAATAAAGTTCCTTTTTTAAATGTGATAAAACATAAAACAAATTGGCGTTTAAACATTTTTTGTTTTTCCTCAAGTTTAAAATCTGTAGCACCTTAAACTTTTTATTTGACACTGCATCATCGGGGGTGGGAGTCACTGTACATATATGAGCTAAACCAACCAAATTTGTTGAGAGTGTAAAATATGGATCAAATCGGATCATTAGCACCTCATACAAATACTTTTCTGTGCATTTATAGTTTGTTGTGTTTAAGTCATATGTACATACATATAAGGAGAGTTATCACCTTTCTGTGAATCAGCGAAGCTTGGTGATATGTTGTTGTTGTTATTCGACCAAAATTTTTGTTTTCTTGTTTCATTCGTTTTACCGTTGCTTTAAAAGTGTGAGCGAGCCTTCGATGATACGAAGTTAATCTTTATACATGCATATGTACATACCCTGCAGTACTGCGTACTAGTTCGGCGGTGGTCATATCGCCAACCCCTAACAGACCACCGCTGGTTCGCCGACAAACCCTACGCAATGCTTTACTTCATTTCCATTTTTACCCGCAATGTCATAGGACATGGGGACCAGTGACACCACTTCGTTTACCGCGTACTAGTGATTTGGGTGATCTTCTTGGTTGGTGAAATGGGTACCCGTCTAGTGGGTGGTGAAATGGGTACCCGCCTGGTGGGTAGTGAAATGGGTACCCGCCTGGTGGGTAGTGAAATGGGTACCCGCCTGGTGGGTTGTCAAATGGGTAAATGTTCAGTACATAACTTAATTTATTTCATAAATATTTGTGAAGTTAATTTTTCTTAGGGTTGTTTGGGTTGTTGCCATTTACATTAATATTATTATTAGTATCTTTAAAATATTTTTTGTTTTTAGTTTTGGAGTCCAGATAGCCCAGTCCCTGCCTCTACAGTTATTGCATCTATAAATATAAAATATAAATATAAGTAATAGGCGGAAAAATTAAAACAAATAAAACGAGGGGGAACGTTGTGAGCCGCGGCAAAGGCCGCGGCTCTATTTTATACCCGGTACTCAGTCAGTATATACATACATACATATATGAGCTTACGATTTATGCAATTTATTATATGTTCGCAAAAGGGACGATTTAAATTTTAATATTTCAAAAATTGAAGTCAAACCATTTTAGGAATATTTATACATGTTTCCAATTTTGTTTGCATATGATTTGTATACTGCTTCTACATTTCTACATGTATAACTACATATTTGAGACGTACAAGTGTTTGCGACAGAGAGAGAGGGAATGAGTCAGCGCTTGTCAGGCGTTGCGTAGCCACTGAAATTTAATTTGTTTGTTCTGGCCATAATTTTAATCCGACCTGATCCAGATTTGGCAATCTGGTAGATATGGTAATTTTCCATGATTCTGCGTTTTTGGTTTTCATTTATCTTAAAAATTGTGGATTCTACAGATTTTCGTCCATTGTGGGGGCGGAAAGGGGCGTGGCAAAATTTTGAAATACACTTGTGCTGGTTTGATATCACAGAAGTTTGGATAGAAAGTTTGGTTGCTCTAGCTCTTATAGTCTCTGAGAACTAGGCGTCAAGAAATACGAATGGGCAAAGCAGATGGGGTCGCGTGTGAGAGAGAGCGAGAGGGAATGATGACTTTCGAAATGGTTTTCTTCATTGTAGCTATAATAATGATCCGATCTAATCCAGATTTAATACTCTGATAGAAATGGTAATTTTCTATGATTCTGCGTTTTTAGTTTTCTCGTATCTTCAAAATTGTGCATGCCACAGACTTTCGTCCTTTGTGGGGCGGAAGGGGGCGGGGCGAAATTTTGAAATACACTGAGTAGTGTGATAACATAGGAGACTGAATACAAAACTTGGTTACTCTAGCTTTAATAGTCTATGAGATATAGGCGCAAATGAAGACGGACGGACAGACGGACGGACAGACAGACATGGCTATATCGACTCGGCTATTGATGCTGATCAAGAATATATATACTTTATGGGGTCGGAAACGCTTCCTTCTGGGCGTTACACACAACCGTTATCCCCACAAATCTAATATACCCCTATACTCTTCGAGTACCGGGTATAAAAATGAAGTCAAACCATTTTTGGAATTTTTATACATGTTTCCATTTTTGTTTACATTTGCTTTTTACACCTGCTTCTACATTTCCACATGACATGTATAACTACATATTCGAGACGTACAAGGGTTTGCGAGAGAGAGAGGGAATGAGTAAGTGCTTGGCAGGCGTTGCGTAGCCACTGAAATTTAATTTGTTCCTTCTGTCCATAATAATGATTCGACCTGATCCAGATTCGGCAATCTGTTAGACACGGCCATTTCCCAAGATTCTGCGTTTTTCGTTTTCTCTTACCTTAAAAATTGTGGATTCCACAGATTTTCGTTCTTTGAGGGGGCGGAAGGGGGCGTGGCAAAATTTTGAAATACATTTGAATTGAAGTGATATCACAGGAGCTTGGGTAGAACGTTTGGTTACTATACCTCTTATAGTCTCTGAGATCTAGGCGCTCATTTGGACGAATAGGCAAAGCACACAGGGTGGCGTGTGAGAGAGAGGGAACGATGACTTTTCTTCATTGTGGCTATATTAATGATGTGATCTGATTCAGATTCAACACTCTGATAGAAATGGTCATCCTCTATGATTCTGCGTTTTTAGTTTTCTCGTATCTTCAAAATTGTGTATGCCACAGACTTTCGTTCTTTGTGCGCGCGGAAGGGGCAATGTTTTCCTCCACTGCACCGCCAACAAAGCGCACTCGCAATAATGCGGGAACAGCGAGTGAGCGCCTTTCCGACGCCCCTTCGCCACAATTGCTGGAGCTGCTAAAGGTTCGCTTCCAGAAGCAGACGAGCCAAGTTGCGTCCCACGTCCGGGAAGCAGAGCAGCGCATCCTCAGTAGCCTTATGGAGCGCCTGAACTCGATTGATGGCGAGGTCAAGCAGATAGGTGTCTGTGTCATGGGCTTGGAGCAGGAGGTGGTCGATCTTTGCTCTCAGAGAGACCGACTGGGTGAGCGCGTCGAGCAGCTGGAATGGGAGGTGGCGGATTTGCGCGCACTGGGTGAGAGAGTGGTAGGCATAGAGGCGAGACAGACGGTCGAACACATGGCCGCTAGTGCGAGCGAACTCCGAATTCACGGTGTTGCCTACGTGGACGGAGAAAATGTAAGAGCGATTTTCCACAAGCTCTGTTTCAATCTCCAGCTGACCCCACCAACACGAACCCGGTATGTTTTCAGGGCACGCAAAACGCAACATTCAAACGTTGATCCTGCAATAATAATAAGACTGGATAACGTGCGAGAGAAGTACGATCTTAGAAAAATTGGGTTATACCGGCGCGAGAACAAAAAAAACTGAGCTTGCAGCTCGTAGGTTTTGACTCTGAAGCTGCAATATTAGATTTTAAGAGAGCATTAACAAATTTTCAAAGAGGCTATGAGAATGAAAAAGCACTGATATCTCTTAGCAGTCTTTACTCGGCGCGGCCTTGTGCACGTGCGCTGTAATGAGATAGAGGACGTTCAGTGCATCAAACGCATAGAGGAGCTTTTGGTGCTCGCACCAGCATGTGAGCCCGCCGAGCTCCTCTCCGATTCAAAATTGGGTTATACCGGCGCGAGAACAAAAAACAACTGAGCTTGCAGCTCGTAGGTTTTGACTCTTAAGCTGCAATATACATATGTCAATGAGTAGATTTTAAGAGAGCATTAACGAATTTTCAAAGAGGCTATGAGAATGAAAAAGCACTGATATCTCTCAGCAGTCTTCACTCGGCGCGGCCTTGTGCACGTGCGCTGTAATTAGATAGAGGGCGTTCAGTGCATTAAACGCATAGAGGAGCTTTTGGTGCTCGCACCAGCATGTGAGCCCGCCGAGCTCCTCTCCTCTCGAAAGACGCAACAGGCGTCTCAAAAACCTTTCGCTCTTAATTATTTAATTTTAGTTTTAATAGTTAGGTCTTTCATACCATTACTTTATTATATTAGCATTCACTTTAATTTAACCAAATGTTTTTCTGATATTGAGATTGCGCCCCTAATAACTCCGCACCATATCAATGAACGGTGAGATAGGTAGTTCCTTAGGCAGTGGCTTGATTAAAATTATTATCAACCATCGAAAGGGTCTGAAAATCGTCCTTATAAATGCACGAAGGAAACTCGATGAGTTTAGATTACTGTTTACCCAGTCAAATGTAGATGTTATATGTGTGTCTGAGACGTGGTTTGTACCTGAATTGGGCGACTTGTCAATTGTGTGTGATGGTTATGTTGTATATCGTTCAGGTCGTATTGAACAATCAGGTGGTGTTGCTATATATGTTAATAGTAGATTAAGTAATAAGACTCTTAATTTCAAAAGTCATACTTATTCCCACTCTATTTTATGGTGTTGAAATACTCGGCCATTTTGATGCTCGTGACATGCGCACCTTAGTAGTAGCTTTTAACTTAATTGTTCGATATGTGTTTAATTTAAGAAGTTTTTACCATGTATCACACCTGACTTATTGTTAATTTGTTGTTGTTGTTTATTGTTTATTTTTGTTTAAAGTTTAACAATGTGCAGTTAAACTGTAGGGGTAAAATTACATATCAACTAATTAAACTAAAGGGCCAATGCCAATACTCAGACCCGGTGGGGCTGATTATCGGCTCCGTAGCCGATAAGATCCCACCAACAGCCAAATTTAGGTAAGAGAAGAGCCGGTAGCCGAACAATTCCGAATTAAAGCTATTTAAATTAAATTAAGTTATTGATTAGGATAATTTTGACCATATTAGAACTAGTATCAAAGGAAAACAGATGGAAAAATAGGTTATAGTTGCGGCAAAGGCTACGGAAAGATTCATAATCCGAGTAGTTAGAAAGACAGAGTTGGAGATGAAGAGGAGAGTAATGCCTAGTCGGGCAGAAAGGAACAGCAATACTAATAAGGTTGATGAGGGCAGTCGATTCGACCTCACCAGAGAGAAGCTTATGGAGGAAGAGAACTCCTTGGCAGGTTCTAGGGGATTTAAGAGAGTGGAGGTTAATTAAGCGCAACCTACTTTCATAAGAAGGAAGATGGATCGAAGGGTCCCAATTGAGTCCCCGGAGGGCAAAGATGAGGAACTGTTTTTGTACTGATTCGAGCATATCCTGAAATTTTTGGTAGTGAGGAGACCAGACACAAGAACCATATTCCAAGATAGGCCGGACCAGAGAAACATACAGAAGTTTTGTAGTATATGTACGGGTCTGTAAATTCCTTAGACCATCTTTTGACAAAACCAAGGACTCCTTTGGCTTTGTTAGAGATAGTAGAGATATGAGAGTTGAAACATAGATTAGGTACAAAGGTAATGCCGAAGTCGTTAACTTTGAAAAGGCTTTGAAGGATAATGTTATTGATAGAGTAATCGAAAAGGTATGGCTTATTGCGGTGAAAAGTCATTATATTGCATTTAGAAATGTTAAGAGGTAGAATGTTGATTAGGCACCAGTTGTTAAGGGCATCAAGATCTGATTGCAAAGATAGTGGGGACAAGGGGTCACTGTAGGAAAAACATAGCTTAACGTCATCAGCATACATTAGGACGCGGGAATGAGATAACATTTGTGGAAGATCGTTAATAAATAGGTTAAATAGCAAGGGACCCAGATGGCTACCTTGAGGAACCCCCGATGAGACAATAACAGGTTTAGAGAGAGAGGAGTTAAAGCAAACACGTTGAGAACGGTTACAAAGGTAAGAATTAGTCCAGTATAGAAGCTTAGTCGGAAACCCTAGAAGAGACAGTTTATGAATAAGTAGATTATGATTGACGGAGTCGAAAAATAAAATACTTGATCTTAACTTGACCTCTTGGATAGATTTCACTACTCAACAAAATTCAACTTTTTATTTCCGCTGTCGCCCAAAATGACTTTTTTGGATAGATATGAAGATTTAAAAATTTTTAAAGAATTACTCATGAGTACCTGGTATAAAGTATAGCCGCGGCCTCTCTGTTGAGCAACCGAGGTTTTTCGGCAGCGTAGTTTGCGAGATATTAAACACGGGAGTTTAGTTTGATACAGTTTATTGTGGGATATACATATATGTACATATGTAATAGGATAGCGAGTCGAAAGAATACAGGAAGTGCACGAAGAGTCTGTCTAGCTCGATTCAAGACGGGGTCGAATTGAAGACGCGAGGTCGGTTCAACGACAGTGTCGCTTGAGAAGCTAAATCCAGACGCTGCAAAGGCAGGCGGGCCGAATTGCCCGTGCCCTAATGCGAGCGCGACGATATCCAGACTGATTTGAGGGCAGGTGGGCAAGCGAGAGTGCGGCAGATCCAGAGGAGAGCGCAATAGCGAAGACGAAAAATCGATAGAGTGATAGAAAAGTCGAAAGAAAGAAGGAAAGAAGACGAGAGAACGGCTGGGTAGGCTGCTGCCGTGCGGGAGCTTACATGTCTATATGTGTGTACAATGTGCAGTGCAGTGGGCAGTACAAACAACAAACAATAAAAAGGGAATTTAATTTACTGATGCACCACTGGCTATAATGTTTCCATCAACTCTCTTAATATTGGGCTGCGGAACTCGACACTCTCTTTTAATTCACGTTTCATGTACATTAAAAAACGAGGGGGAACGTTGTGAGCCGCGGCAAAGGCCGCGGCTCTACCTTATACCCGGTACTCAGTCAGTATACATATATGTACATACTTACATTTATGAGCCTACGATTTATGAAATTTATTATATGTTCTCAAAAGGAACGAATTAATTTTTGGGAAAAAAATAATATTTAACATAAAAAATGAAGTCAAACCATTTTTGGAATTTTTATACATGTTTCCATTTTTGTTTACCTATGATTTTTACATCTGCTTCTACATTTCTACATGACATGTATAACTACATATTTCAGACGTGGAAGTGTTTGCGAGAGAGAGAGGGAATGAGTAAGCGCTTGGCAGGCGTTGCGTAGCCACTGAAATTTAATTTGTTCCTTCTGTCCATAATAATGATCCCACCTGATCCAGATTCGGCAATCTGATAGATACAGTAATTTTCCATGATTCAGCGTTTGTGGTTTACTTTTATATTAAAAATTGTGGATTCCACAGATTTTCGTTTTTTGTGGGGCGGAAGGGGGCGTGGCAAAATTTTGAAATAAACTTGTGCTGAATTGATATCACAGGAGTTTGGATAGAAAGTTTGGTTACTCTAGCTCTTATAGTCTTTGAGATCTAGGCGCTCAACGAATAAGCAAAGCAGACAGGGTGGCGTGTGAGAGAGAGCGAGAGGGAACGATGACTTTCGAAATGGTTTTCTTCATTGTAGCTATAATAATGATCCGATCTGATCCAGATTCAACCCTCTGATAGAAATGGTCATTCTCTATGATTCTGCGTTTTTAGTTTTCTCGTATTTTCAACATTGTCTACGCCACAGACTTTCGTCTTTTGTGCGGGCGGAAAGGGGCGGGGCGAAATTTTGCAACACATTTCGAGTAGTGTGATCACACAGGAGACTGGATACAAAACTTGGTTGCTCTAGCTTAAATGGTCTCTGAGATATAGGCGCAAATGACGGACGGACAGACGGCCAGACGGCCAGACGGACGGACAGACAGACATGGCTATATCGACTCGGCTATTGATGCTGATCAAGAATATATATACTTTATGGGGTCAGAAACGCTTCCTTCTGGGCGTTACACACATAACGGTTGTGTCCCCACAAATCTAATATACCCTTAAACTCTTCGAGTACCGGGTATAAAAAACGAATCAGCTTACCAAGCAACACTACAGAACTTCCATTTCTAAACACGGTAATTCCCAATTCCTCTACATTTTTCATTTGGCTGTCCTCAAATTTTTATTTTTCACCGGATGACACTTTTTCTGCATATTTCTCCTTTAGTTCCTTCTTGAGCTGCTGTACATTGTAAAGTTATATTAAGTTGACTTTGTCTTACCTTTGGCTTACTGACGTTATTGTATAATAATCTGTAATTCACTTTTACTTGTCGCACTTGTAATTGAACACTCGTTTCGTCACTAACTGAAGCCAAAAGCAAAGCAATAGAATATTCCAGCAATGGAATGTCTGAAAGCATAAAAGAAAACAGAAAACAGAGTATCGCAGCATCATTTTAGGCTACCTGCTCTCTTCGTTTTTTTTTCGTTTCTTTCGTCTACTGGTGAAACGCTGCAGCCCACCGAACTAGTACGATGGGTGGTACGCGGTGGGTTGTAGAGTATACAGAGATAAATTATTTTCTATTCTTTGAGTGGTTCGGCGTTCGCCTACCAAAGGGTTACTTCGGAAGGTACCACCCAAGTTCGGCATGGTCAATCGCCACCGCCAGTACTGCAGGGATCTGATTGTTTTTGCTGATACATACATACATATGTAAGTGAATTTCAAGAAGTTAAGTTGCAAGAATTTGTTTGACTTACTTTATATAAATATTGTTCAAAATTGAGCATAAGATTTGAATATTTTGCACTAGGTTACGTAAAAAACCTCCTGAAACTAGTTTATCTGACCATGAACAAGGAATGCATGAAAGCGGTGTGAAAATCATAGAAATCGCAAAAAGACTAATCGGCATATGAACTGCATTTCCAATTTTATAAAACAACCCATCTAAATACAACCCATCGTACAAATCGACGAAGTGGTCGGAAGACCAACATCGATATACGGTGAAAACAGCAGATTCAGTGACGCTGTGGTTGATTCTATGAGTAGCGGACGAATTAAAGAATGCTCGGGTCTGCAAATAACAACGAATCGAATAGTTAAAATTATACTTGAAAATAAGTAACTTAAGTACATGTACCTCTGTGGTGTCTAAACAATAGTTTTTACAGCGGCACATGAAGGTTTGTTTGGAGTCTGCAGACTCCGTTTGTTGCATCTTGTAATTTTTAGTGATAAAAATAAGTTTAATTTGGATGGTCCTGACAGTTGCAAAAAATATTGTAGAAGTATGTGACAGGATAGGCGATCAAGCGAGGTTTTAGCAGTGGCACTGTGATGATATGGGCCGCATTCTGCTACAGAGAAAGGTCACCTATGTATATGCTTCGTCTCCACCCGAATGAATGCCGAAATGTTTGTGGGTCTTCTGGAAAGTGAGTTGATAGAGTTTGGAGGGAATTTGGATGGCGATGACTGGACATTCGAACAGAACAATGCGTCAATATACGCAGCTCGGGTGACCAAATGCTTCTTTACAGGTTGAAATATACCTGTATTGAAATGGCTAGCCTTGAGTCCAGACCTCGATCCCTTAGAGGACCTCTGGGGTATCCTATATGCAAATGTCGTCCACGAATGGAAGACAGTTTGAGACAACAATGTATCTTAAAATTACAATAGAGCAAGAATAGGCGAACATTGATCCATCTCCCCTTAAATCCATAGTCGATTCCATCAATCCCGTCTTAATTCCGTAATACTGAATAAGGGTAGCAATATTGACTATTACAGATATCTATACATTATCATTGATAATATTAAAAAAACGAAAAATGAAATATGCACATAAGAAGACTACTTTTAATTAAAGTTTCTTATTGCAAAAAGGAAATTGCTGAGAGAGAGAGAGAGCATTTGAATGATGCAACACTGTGTCGAGTATGCAGAATTATTCAGTTTGACACTGGAAAGTCATAACCCCGACTCACTGCGCTCAAGGCACGACAAAATGCAAGAAGGTTCTTATTCTTCTTCTTGTCCCTCGGTCTCCGACATATATACATATATATGTACATTGTTACAAGCAATTGTATCGACTTTCAAGTCTATAACTTAATTTTCCGAATTTATTACAAAGTATTGGCTGTCTGGTCCAATATGCACCGGTTTCACCTGCATGTGATGGACTTGGTTTTGGGCCAATGATTACGATTTGATTTAACGGGGCAACTCTAATTCTAACAACTCTAAGTATGAACAATGATCTAACTATCTCTAGCAATGTCCAGTGTATTCACATTTCGTATAACTTATTCAGTATAGAGGTATATTAGATTTGTGGTGATAACGGATGTGTGTAACGCCAAAGACAATATAAACACTAAGATGTCCAGCGCTCATACAATTCTGTTGTGTAGGCAGGGTTGTTTTTAAGAAGAGAGCTATCTCGCTCGCACGAACTCCAGTGCGCTCGCAAATCTAAAAATAGAATGAGCTTGCTTGTATAAGTACACACGGAACGTAAGTACGTATGTGTGTGTGTACGCGTGCTGAGCTGCCGAAATTGCCAGCAGAATACTTTTGAGAAGATTTCTCGAGACACAAATTTATTTGCTGAGTGTTGCTTATTGACGCGACGAACTAATACCCTATAGACAATTAATATAATTTGATGTTATATCTGATATACATTTTGCGTTTGTATATATTTACATTCGTTCATTATATTCGTTTATAGTAGGTACATTAAACAAAATTAGCATATAAAGGATATACAAAATATACAATTTTTTATATTTTGGGCATGCGTCATCGGAAAATCATAATCTCCATTCAATTCTAAAGTAATGGGTATTTTCTTCGACAGCGGTGTCGTCAACAACCAATACAAACAAGCAGCCATACAACCCTGCAGTACCAGCCGTGAGCGATGACGAATGTCAACGACAATGTCATCTAGGGGTTGACGCCCGCTAAGCCGAACCCTTTATTTTCTCTCCGTTTCCTTCTTTTCCGCGCGATCGTAATAGATCAGCTCTGCCGATCGGTCGAACTACAAGATAATTTGGTTTTTTTTCTTTTGGTCTCTTTTGCGCCTGCGTCGGCAAAGCATTCTTGCTTTGTTCGCCATGCATTTGCTATTACGTTACATTGTTACAATTGTGCAGAAAAAGTTGGAAGCGAAAATGCAGTGATTTAGTGAAAAATATCTATATTATTTATTATTACCAGGTAAGTGCATTGTTTAAATAAACATAAATGTGATGTACGCGTGGTAAATTATGAAAATATCATTTGCATATAATGTCAAATTTGTGAAATTGTGAAAAAACTGAGTTCAATGTATCGCTGCATTCACATTGTATTTATTTATTCTTCTCTTATGCTCTTTAATTGTGCCCTGATGCTCCGACTAATATGTATAGTATGGATTAAAAGAAGAATAAAGAAATATAATGTGAATGCATAACCTGCGGTGGGCCCGAAATTTAAATTTTAAGCAGTTCAACAACAAAAACAGACAAGCAACCCTTATATGCGAGGCCTGAGTCAAGCAGGTACATATTTTGGCACGTGATTTGTTTTTGTTGTAGGAGTAAATGCACAGAACACCGCTGATCTACAGTGAGCATTGATTTTTGTTTAAACAACTCTTTTACAAATCGAACATATTTTTGGAATTTCGATCTTTCCTTTCTTATATAATTGCGACCAAATTAATAATATTTTATAGAATAATCATTTTATTGATAGATCAACAAAATACGGAACACAATGGGGACGGGCACATCCTGGAAGGACATGGAAAGTAAGTCTTTACAAGTCAAAAAACTAAACAAAAACATAATAAATTAATCCGTATTATTTCAGTGGCGATGCAATTGAAGTTACCGAAAGAACCTCAGGGATCCCCAAAACTGACATACATATGTACATAATTGTAGTTTTAAAATTTAAATAAAAGCAAAAGAAAATAAATGAATATACTGCTTACTTTTATACGCCTTACTTTTTCATCTAAAATCTTCACTTATTATATCGCTTATTTTTTCGAGAAAATCATCCCTTTCTGTATGCCTAAAATCTTCACTTATTATGTGCCTTATTTTTTCGAGAAAATCTTGCCTTATTATGTGCCTTATTTTTCGGCTAAAATCATCACTTATAGTAAGCCTTATTTTTCGGCTAAAATCATCGCTTATAGTAAGCCTTATTTTTCGGCTAAAATCATCGCTTATAGTAAGCCTTATTTTTTCGAGAAATTCATCACTTACAGTAAGCCTTATTTTTTCGCACTTCTCGATGACCATGTCATCCCCTATGCTCCTAGGACATCGCAATGTTAAAGTGAGCAGTTCATCGTTCCGCGCGTCATCCCCTATGTCAGCTGGGGTGCTCACGCTGAAATCGATGTGTGAGCACATTTGTAAGCGATGGCCCGTACTGCAGGGAATATATGCACACATACAGTTAAAGCTCAGCCTCACGTACAGAACGTGTGAAACTAAAGCGCTCTCTGTCTCTCTAATTCTCGCTGGAACATTTGAAAGTTCCAGCCAGTCAGGAATTGTGCTCAAAATTTTGTATGGCGCGGCACATCTTAGTGTTTATATTGTCTTTGCGCAAGCCAATAGACCCATAACCATGATTTCTAGGACTCTGAAGGACAGGGAGCTAAACTACGCGACCAATGAAAGAGAACTGTTGGCCATAGTTTGGGCCCTAGATTCGCTTCGTCACTACCTATATTGAAAGAGTGACATTAACATCTACACAGACCCTCAGACCCTATGTAATTGAGGCCACAGACAAACCAGTGAACTGCTTCAGGAATCAGATAATTGACATTCTCTTCGCTGAAAAAACCCGTCACAAAATTGATTTCGTCATTCGGGACACACTTCTTGCATCCATCAAAGAGGTAGAGCAACCAAACTTCCTATCCCAGCTCCTGTGATATCAATTCAGCACAAGTGTATTTCAAAATTTTGCCACGCCCCTTTCCGCCCCCACAATGGACGAAAATCTGTAGAATCCACAATTTTTAAGATAAATGAAAACCAAAAACGCAGAATCATGGAAAATTACCATATCTACCAGATTGCCAAATCTGGATCAGGTCGGATTAAAATTATGGCCAGAACAAACAAATTAAATTTCAGTGGCTACGCAACGCCTGACAAGCGCTGACTCATTCCCTCTCTCTCTGTCGCAAACACTTGTACGTCTCAAATATGTAGTTATACATGTAGAAATGTAGAAGCAGTATACAAATCATATGCAAACAAAATTGGAAACATGTATAAATATTCCTAAAATGGTTTGACTTCAATTTTTGAAATATTAAAATTTAAATCGTCCCTTTTGCGAACATATAATAAATTGCATAAATCGTAAGCTCATAAATGTATGTATATACTGACTGAGTACCGGGTATAAGGTAGGTAGGTAGAAGGCAAACGCCGCGGCTCACAACGTTCCCCCTCGTTAAAACTGCAAAGTTCAATACAACCAGTTGTAGGAAACTTAAGTTATGTGAAATTGTGGATTCCACAGATTTTCGTCCTTTCTGGGGGCGGAAGGGGGCGTGGCAAAATTTTGAAATAAACTTGTACTGAATTGATATCACAGGAGCTGGGATAGAAAGTTTGGTTGCTCTAGCTCATATAGTCTTTGAGATCTAGGCGCTCATTTGGACGAATAGGCAAAGCAGACGGGGTCTCGTGTGAGAGAGAGCGAGAGGGAACGATGCTCTTCGAAATGGTTTTCTTCATTGTGACTATATTATAAATCAGATCTGATCAAAATTCAACACTCTGATAAAAATAGTTATCCTCTATGATTCTGCGTTTTTAGTTTCCTCGAATCTTTAAAAATGTGTATGCCACAGATTTTCGTCCTTTGTGCGGGCGGAAAGGGGCAGGGCGTAATTTTGAAATACATTTGGAGTAGTGTGATAACATAGAAGACTGAATACAAAACTTGGTTACTCTAGCTTTAATAGTCTATGAGATATAGGCGCAAATGAAGACGGACGGACAGACGGACGGACAGACAGACATGGCTATATCGACTCGGCTATTGATGCTGATCAAGAATATATATACTTTATGGGGTCGGAAACGCTTCCTTCTGGGCGTTACACACAACCGTTATCCCCACAAATCTAATATACCCCTATACTCTTCGAGTACCGGGTATAAAAATGAAGTCAAGCCATTTTTGGAATTTTTATACATGTTTCCATTTTTGTTTACATATGCTTTTTACATCTGCTTCTACATTTCCACATGACATGTATAACTACATATTCGAGACGTATAAGGGTTTGCGAGAGAGAGAGGGAATGAGTAAGTGCTTGGCAGGCGTTGCGTAGCCACTGAAATTTAATTTGTTCCTTCTGTCCATAATAATGATTCGACCTGATCCAGATTCGGCAATCTGTTAGACACGGCCATTTCCCAAGATTCTGCGTTTTTCGTTTTCTCTTACCTTAAAAATTGTGGATTCCACAGATTTTCGTTCTTTGAGGGGGCGGAAGGGGGCGTGGCAAAATTTTGAAATACATTTGAATTGAAGTGATATCACAGGAGCTTGGGTAGAACGTTTGGTTACTATACCTCTTATAGTCTCTGAGATCTAGGCGCTCATTTGGACGAATAGGCAAAGCACACAGGGTGGCGTGTGAGAGAGAGGGAACGATGACTTTTCTTCATTGTGGCTATATTAATGATGTGATCTGATTCAGATTCAACACTCTGATAGAAATGGTCATCCTCTATGATTCTGCGTTTTTAGTTTTCTCGTATCTTCAAAATTGTGTATGCCACAGACTTTCGTTCTTTGTGCGCGCGGAAGGGGCAATGTTTTCCTCCACTGCACCGCCAACAAAGCGCACTCGCAATAATGCGGGAACAGCGAGTGAGCGCCTTTCCGACGCCCCTTCGCCACAATTGCTGGAGCTGCTAAAGGTTCGCTTCCAGAAGCAGACGAGCCAAGTTGCGTCCCACGTCCGGGAAGCAGAGCAGCGCATCCTCAGTAGCCTTATGGAGCGCCTGAACTCGATTGATGGCGAGGTCAAGCAGATAGGTGTCTGTGTCATGGGCTTGGAGCAGGAGGTGGTCGATCTTTGCTCTCAGAGAGACCGACTGGGTGAGCGCGTCGAGCAGCTGGAATGGGAGGTGGCGGATTTGCGCGCACTGGGTGAGAGAGTGGTAGGCATAGAGGCGAGACAGACGGTCGAACACATGGCCGCTAGTGCGAGCGAACTCCGAATTCACGGTGTTGCCTACGTGGACGGAGAAAATGTAAGAGCGATTTTCCACAAGCTCTGTTTCAATCTCCAGCTGACCCCACCAACACGAACCCGGTATGTTTTCAGGGCACGCAAAACGCAACATTCAAACGTTGATCCTGCAATAATAATAAGACTGGATAACGTGCGAGAGAAGTACGATCTTAGAAAAATTGGGTTATACCGGCGCGAGAACAAAAAAAACTGAGCTTGCAGCTCGTAGGTTTTGACTCTGAAGCTGCAATATATGTCAATGAGTAGATTTTAAGAGAGCATTAACGAATTTTCAAAGAGGCTATGAGAATGAAAAAGCACTGATATCTCTTAGCAGTCTTTACTCGGCGCGGCCTTGTGCACGTGCGCTGTAATGAGATAGAGGACGTTCAGTGCATCAAACGCATAGAGGAGCTTTTGGTGCTCGCACCAGCATGTGAGCCCGCCGAGCTCCTCTCCGATTCAAAATTGGGTTATACCGGCGCGAGAACAAAAAACAACTGAGCTTGCAGCTCGTAGGTTTTGACTCTTAAGCTGCAATATATGTCAATGAGTAGATTTTAAGAGAGCATTAACGAATTTTCAAAGAGGCTATGAGAATGAAAAAGCACTGATATCTCTCAGCAGTCTTCACTCGGCGCGGCCTTGTGCACGTGCGCTGTAATTAGATAGAGGGCGTTCAGTGCATCAAACGCATAGAGGAGCTTTTGGTGCTCGCACCAGCATGTGAGCCCGCCGAGCTCCTCTCCTCTCGAAAGACGCAACAGGCGTCTCAAAAACCTTTCGCTCTTAATTATTTAATTTTAGTTTTAATAGTTAGGTCTTTCATACCATTACTTTATTAAATTAGCATTCACTTTAATTTAACCAAATGTTTTTCTGATATTGAGATTGCGCCCCTAATAACTCCGCACCATATCAATGAACGGTGAGATAGGTAGTTCCTTAGGCAGTGGCTTGATTAAAATTATTATCAACCATCGAAAGGGTCTGAAAATCGTCCTTATAAATGCACGAAGGAAACTCGATGAGTTTAGATTACTGTTTACCCAGTCAAATGTAGATGTTATATGTGTGTCTGAGACGTGGTTTGTACCTGAATTGGGCGACTTGTCAATTGTGTGTGATGGTTATGTTGTATATCGTTCAGGTCGTATTGAACAATCAGGTGGTGTTGCTATATATGTTAATAGTAGATTAAGTAATAAGACTCTTAATTTCAAAAGTCATACTTATTCCCACTCTATTTTATGGTGTTGAAATACTCGGCCATTTTGATGCTCGTGACATGCGCACCTTAGTAGTAGCTTTTAACTTAATTGTTCGATATGTGTTTAATTTAAGAAGTTTTTACCATGTATCACACCTGACTTATTGTTAATTTGTTGTTGTTGTTTATTTTTTATTTTTGTTTAAAGTTTAACAATGTGCAGTTAAACTGTAGGGGTAAAATTACATATCAACTAATTAAACTAAAGGGCCAATGCCAATACTCAGACCCGGTGGGGCTGATTATCGGCTCCGTAGCCGATAAGATCCCACCAACAGCCAAATTTAGGTAAGAGAAGAGCCGGTAGCCGAACAATTCCGAATTAAAGCTATTTAAATTAAATTAAGTTATTGATTAGGATAATTTTGACCATATTAGAACTAGTATCAAAGGAAAACAGATGGAAAAATAGGTTATAGTTGCGGCAAAGGCTACGGAAAGATTCATAATCCGAGTAGTTAGAAAGATAGAGTTGGAGATGAAGAGGAGAGTAATGCCTAGTCGGGCAGAAAGGAACAGCAATACTAATAAGGTTGATGAGGGCAGTCGATTCGACCTCACCAGAGAGAAGCTTATGGAGGAAGAGAACTCCTTGGCAGGTTCTAGGGGATTTAAGAGAGTGGAGGTTAATTAAGCGCAACCTACTTTCATAAGAAGGAAGATGGATCGAAGGGTCCCAATTGAGTCCCCGGAGGGCAAAGATGAGGAACTGTTTTTGTACTGATTCGAGCATATCCTGAAATTTTTGGTAGTGAGGAGACCAGACACAAGAACCATATTCCAAGATAGGCCGGACCAGAGAAACATACAGAAGTTTTGTAGTATATGTACGGGTCTGTAAATTCCTTAGACCATCTTTTGACAAAACCAAGGACTCCTTTGGCTTTGTTAGAGATAGTAGAGATATGAGAGTTGAAACATAGATTAGGTACAAAGGTAATGCCGAAGTCGTTAACTTTGAAAAGGCTTTGAAGGATAATGTTATTGATAGAGTAATCGAAAAGGTATGGCTTATTGCGGTGAAAAGTCATTATATTGCATTTAGAAATGTTAAGAGGTAGAATGTTGATTAGGCACCAGTTGTTAAGGGCATCAAGATCTGATTGCAAAGATAGTGGGGACAAGGGGTCACTGTAGGAAAAACATAGCTTAACGTCATCAGCATACATTAGGACGCGGGAATGAGATAACATTTGTGGAAGATCGTTAATAAATAGGTTAAATAGCAAGGACCCAGATGGCTACCTTGAGGAACCCCCGATGAGACAATAACAGGTTTAGAGAGAGAGGAGTTAAAGCAAACACGTTGAGAACGGTTACAAAGGTAAGAATTAGTCCAGTATAGAAGCTTAGTCGGAAACCCTAGAAGAGACAGTTTATGAATAAGTAGATTATGATTGACGGAGTCGAAAAATAAAATACTTGATCTTAACTTGACCTCTTGGATAGATTTCACTACTCAACAAAATTCAACTTTTTATTTCCGCTGTCGCCCAAAATGACTTTTTTGGATAGATATGAAGATTTAAAATTTTTAAAGAATTACTCATGAGTACCTGGTATAAAGTATAGCCGCGGCCTCTCTGTTGAGCTACCGAGGTTTTTCGGCAGCGTAGTTTTGCGAGATATTAAACACGGGAGTTTAGTTTGATACAGTTTATTGTGGGATATACATATATGTACATATGTAATAGGATAGCGAGTCGAAAGAATACAGGAAATGCACGAAGAGTCTGTCTAGCTCGATTCAAGACGGGGTCGAATTGAAGACGCGAGGTCGGTTCAACGACAGTGTCGCTTGAGAAGCTAAATCCAGACGCTGCAAAGGCAGGCGGGCCGAATTGCCCGTGCCCTAATGCGAGCGCGACGATATCCAGACTGATTTGAGGGCAGGTGGGCAAGCGAGAGTGCGGCAGATCCAGAGGAGAGCGCAATAGCGAAGACGAAAAATCGATAGAGTGATAGAAAAGTCGAAAGAAAGAAGGAAAGAAGACGAGAGAACGGCTGGGTAGGCTGCTGCCGTGCGGGAGCTTACATGTCTATATGTGTGTACAATGTGCAGTGCAGTGGGCAGTACAAACAACAAACAATAAAAAGGGAATTTAATTTACTGATGCACCACTGGCTATAATGTTTCCATCAACTCTCTTAATATTGGGCTGCGGAACTCGACACTCTCTTTTAATTCACGTTTCATGTACATTAAAAAACGAGGGGGAACGTTGTGAGCCGCGGCAAAGGCCGCGGCTCTACCTTATACCCGGTACTCAGTCAGTATACATATATGTACATACTTACATTTATGAGCCTACGATTTATGAAATTTATTATATGTTCTCAAAAGGAACGAATTAATTTTTGGGAAAAAAATAATATTTAACATAAAAAATGAAGTCAAACCATTTTTGGAATTTTTATACATGTTTCCATTTTTGTTTACCTATGATTTTTACATCTGCTTCTACATTTCTACATGACATGTATAACTACATATTTCAGACGTGGAAGTGTTTGCGAGAGAGAGAGGGAATGAGTAAGCGCTTGGCAGGCGTTGCGTAGCCACTGAAATTTAATTTGTTCCTTCTGTCCATAATAATGATCCCACCTGATCCAGATTCGGCAATCTGATAGATACAGTAATTTTCCATGATTCAGCGTTTGTGGTTTACTTTTATATTAAAAATTGTGGATTCCACAGATTTTCGTTTTTTGTGGGGCGGAAGGGGGCGTGGCAAAATTTTGAAATAAACTTGTGCTGAATTGATATCACAGGAGTTTGGATAGAAAGTTTGGTTACTCTAGCTCTTATAGTCTTTGAGATCTAGGCGCTCAACGAATAAGCAAAGCAGACAGGGTGGCGTGTGAGAGAGAGCGAGAGGGAACGATGACTTTCGAAATGGTTTTCTTCATTGTAGCTATAATAATGATCCGATCTGATCCAGATTCAACCCTCTGATAGAAATGGTCATTCTCTATGATTCTGCGTTTTTAGTTTTCTCGTATTTTCAACATTGTCTACGCCACAGACTTTCGTCTTTTGTGCGGGCGGAAAGGGGCGGGGCGAAATTTTGCAACACATTTCGAGTAGTGTGATCACACAGGAGACTGGATACAAAACTTGGTTGCTCTAGCTTAAATGGTCTCTGAGATATAGGCGCAAATGACGGACGGACAGACGGCCAGACGGCCAGACGGACGGACAGACAGACATGGCTATATCGACTCGGCTATTGATGCTGATCAAGAATATATATACTTTATGGGGTCAGAAACGCTTCCTTCTGGCCGTTACACACATAACGGTTGTGTCCCCACAAATCTAATATACCCTTAAACTCTTCGAGTACCGGGTATAAAAACACAAACTCAATCGCTTGTAGCTTGAAGTGTCAATTTTTTCTATGTTTCTACTTATAGAGGTTCCACTGTATTTCTTTTAACTATGCTAAAATTGTATTTCATCATCTAAGAAACTTTAACGGAAGCAGGGTTGGACGTATTGTGCTCCCCAAACGCTGTTCCCACCAGTTTTAATTCGAAATAATGACAATTTTAGTTACAGGCGTTTTAGTTAGGGGTGTTTCAATTTATAAAATACGAATAACTTCTTTTTAAAAACCGGAAGCTCCGAATGAATTTTAGACCCATGGATTCTTTGGAAAACCTTCTCCAAGTCGTCGTAGTTTATAATATTGACAATCGCTTGGTCGCGAAAAAAAATTGACCCTCTCTAATGTACATGTTTATATACTTTAAATCTTGTAGAGTACCAGCACTGCTGGTCCAGCAGTGAGCGATGACAAATGTCATCGACAATGTCGTCGAGGCGTTGACGCTGACCAAACTGAACCCTTTATTTTCTCTCTTTCTTTCTTTCTTTAATTTTTTCTTTCGCGCGGCGTGCCGTAACAGATCGGCTCTGCCGACCGTGCGCAGTAGAAGGGAATTTCGATTTTTCTTTTAGTCTCTTTTGGGCATGCGTCGACAGAGCTCTCCTGTTTTTTCGCATTGATATTTGATATCACATTCCACAACCCAGCATGTAATCAAACGTTGTTCGGCTCGCGCCACATCATGTGCCAAACATGACAACACCAGAGCCGAATGTGTCGGCGCCCAGCCGAAGTCTCTGGGTTGTCAATACATGACGCCTCTAAATACTGTATGGTTAGTGCATCCAGCCAGCAAAATCGTATCTAAAAAGTATAGTATCGATAGCTCTGCCGTCTCTAAGGTCTCTATTTTTCCAGCTAGTCCAGCTTCAAAGTCAAAAGTCATAAGGCTATAAGCAGATGAGTCATCGCAGACCCGTATTCCTGGGAATGTACAAAGTATTTGCTGCAATATTTACTCAGTCAGTATATACATACATATATGAGCTTACGATTTATGCAATTTATTATATGTTCGCAAAAGGGACAAATTAAATTTTTGGCAAAAGATAATATTTCAAAATATTATCTCCTATATCTCTCCTCCTATATCTCAGAGACTTTGATATCACACTGTTACAAGTGTGTTTCAAAATTTCGTCCTGCCCCTTTCCGCCCACACAAAGAACGAAAATCTGTGGCATGCACAATTTTGATAGTACGAGAAAATTAAATACGCAGAATCATAGAGAAATACCATTTCTATCAGAGTGTTAAATCTGGATCAGAGCAGATCATTAATATAGCCACAATGAAGAAAACCATTTCGAAAGTCATCATTCCCTCTCGCTCTCTCTCACACGCGGCCCCATCTGCTTTGCCCATTCGTATTTTTTGACGCCTAGTTCTCAGAGACTATAAGAGCTAGAGCAACCAAACTTTCTATCCAAGCTTGCAGAATGGTTCAACTTCATTTTTTTCAAATTTTTTTTTGGCAAAAATGTAATAATTTCTTTTGCCAACATATTCTTATTGAGTACTCAGGCTCACAACGTTCCCCTCGTTATACCCGGTACTCGAAGAGTATAGGGGTATATTAGATTTGTGGGGATAACGGTTGTGTGTAACGCACAGAAGGAAGCGTTTCCGACCCCATAAAGTATATATATTCTTGATCAGCATCAATAGCCGAGTCGATATAGCCATGTCTGTCTGTCCGTCCGTCCGTCCGTCCGTCTGTCCGTCTGTCCGTCTTCATTTGCGCCTATATCTCAGAGACTATTAAAGCTAGAGCAACCAAGTTTTGTATCCAGTCTCCTGTGTGATCACACTACTCCAAATGTAATTCAAAATTTCGCCCCGCCCTTTTCCGCCCACACAAAGGACGAAAGTCTGTGGCGTACACAATGTTGAAGATACAAGAAAACTAAAAACGCAGAGTCATAGAGAATGCCCATTTCTATCAGAGTGTTGAATCTGGATCAGATCGGATCATTATTATACATAGCTACAATGAAGAAAACCATTTCGAAAGTCATCGTTCCCTCTCGCTCTCTCTCACACGCGACCCCATCTGCTTTGCCCATTCGTATTTCTTGACGCCTAGTTCTCAGAGACTATAAGAGCTAGAGCAACCAAACTTTCTATCCAAGCTCCTGTGATACCGAACCAGCACAAGTTTGTTTTAAAATTTTTCCACGCCCCCTTCCGCCCCCACAAAAGACGAAAATCTGTGGAATCCACAATTTTTAAGATAAATGAAAACCAAAAACGCAGAATCATGAAAAATTACCATATCTACCAGATTACCGAATCTGGATCAGATCGGATCAATATTATGGCCAGAAGAAACAAATTACATTTCAGTGGCTTCGCAACGCCTGCCAAGCGCTTACTCATTCCCTCTCTCTCTCTGTCGTAAACACTTGTACATCTCAAATATGTAGTTATACATGTAGAAATGTAGAAACAGATGTAAAAGGCATATGCAAACAAAATTGGAAACATGTATAAATATTCAAAAAATGGTTTGACTTCAATGTTTGAAATATTATTTTTTGCCCAGAATTTAATTCGTTCCTTTTGCGACCATATAATAAATTGTATAAATCGTAAGCTCATATATGTATGTATGTACATATATACTGACTGAGTACCGGGTATAAATTAGAGCCGCGGCCTTTGCCGCGGCTCACAACGTTCCCCCTCGTATTTTTCGTATGAAAGTCATTCCTTAATGGATTTCCAATGTATGTACATATGTCTCTAGCAACGCTAGATGTCTTCGTATTCGCTTCATTGTATGCCCAGACTTGACAATAAATAATACTCTGACTGAATTTGCATATATTACTTTTAAAATGAATTTGCTTTTTGAATACAATTTGTATACTATTTTATATATTATTCCCACTTCATTTGCAGCTTTAGTTCCAAATGCCAGCTGTGATTAACGCCAACAGTTTTCATCGAAAGAAGATTGTGAAAAATATTGAACAAACATAATGCAATTATTGAGTATAAGAACTCGAAGACATCGATTAAGAAAGGCTCTGAATCTATGAGATAAAAGTTAAAAGGCAATTAGTCTGTAAATTCAATCTGAACAAAAAAAAGGTGCAGTAAAACCATTATCTCGTAATACCCTTGACTGATCCGGACCAAGACAGGAACAAGTAATCAAGTTCTCTACAAGTTCCGGAAATATACTGCAGATGACCATCTATTCAAAAATCAAACTGCCACAAGAAAAAGTTCAATAAAATAAAAGTACCAATTTGGTCTCTGGGCAGTTAAGTAAATAAGTTAAACGACCGGATGGTGCTTGCCGCAAATGTCGACAAAAATTCCTTGTCGAGCTGTCATGACAGTCTGAAACAAGATCAAGAGACCACCGAGCCGACCCACACCCGGTCAAAACCTCTGGCCAGAGCTGTTAAATAGTTTTGCTAGTTAGTTTTGACAAATGGCACCTAAAAGTTAAAGCCCGTCCCCTTCCTACAGGGTCGAAAGTATGGCATGCCTGGATAGGTAGACCCAGGAGCAGCTGGAGAACTGACTGACAACAAACCAAACGGCAGAATTTTTCGACAAGACAACAGCACCTCAAAAATCATATACTATCCCATCGCGCATCAAAAAATTGCGATGATATAAGTACGAGTACGCAAAAAGAAAAAAAAATACTTGCCGTGGTAAACTGAAAGCGCATATCTTCTCGTCCATCGGCCAAGGCCAAACTTTGGTTGTCTTATTGATTACTCCTATCGACCCGACATTTGTCTAGATAGTATCCTCGTCTTTGTCGATGTATGTTTGGATTTTTGATTAGCAGAAATTGCTGCCACAGCTCGATTGATACGATAGGGTGATAAGACCGTAACAAAACTATAAATCGGGCAAACAAATCTATTCAACTGTATTTAATTGGACAGAATGACTTTCTTGCTGCCGTACGTGCCATCTAGAGCAGCCGCTGACGTCGTCATATGGCTGGCTTATGGCTTGGGATTCCTTATTATGTTGCCAGGTAAGTGCCTTCATAAGTGTTCGTAAATATCGACAATTTTTTCATAGCAAGTTTCTTGAACGGTGGTGATATTCCAATTCGATTTGTTAAGTCTTGTAAAAATGTATCCCCTGTGAAGAGGGATAATCTAAGCATATTCTTGAGAATTAAACATCATACAGCAATTGTCCGGTTATCGCAAATTGCAAAAAGTTGCAAATTGACTGACATATCGCAAAAGTGTGCGGTTTTTGCAAATAGTACGATTCATACGACTTAAAACCGGTTGCTAATGAGCTAGCGATTTCAAAAAGGAATTGCACATACTACAAAAATACAAATTTTTATATGCGGGAAAAAAATATAACCACCTCAAATTTTACCCCGCCCAAAAGTAAAAAGTACGGGATATAATAAGTGAAGATTTTAAACGGAAAAGTCAGTCGAATATAAGTAAAGAGTATATCCATTTCTTTTCTTTTGTTTTTATTTAAAATTATAATAATGTTAGCTCTGGGATTCCCCGAGCCCTGTATTTTTTTCTCTTAAACATTTTTGAAACGCGCTGTTCTACGCGTTGTAAATTGCCTTACTTTTGGCCAGAGCTCGCAAATAACCGTCAACCATTTTAAAGTGTCCGCAAAAAACCGATCTTCTACGAACACTTTGAGAACGTGGAGCGAAAGAACCCATTCAAAAGTGTTTTCGCTCAACAACTGTTCTTCTCAGACCAAACACTTTTTTTTGTGTTCTCTTTGGTTTGCTCTCTCAGGGACTATTTTGATCGGACACTTTCGGAAAACAGTCCTTTTGTATGTATGCGTGCGCCTGTGTTTTCCTACATAACATTTATGCACATGAATTGCTCAGGCATATTCTTTTCTCTTTCTCGCACACAGCAAGAAAAAACCCTTTTTGAAGACACTTATTGCCCAGTGGTCTTTAAAAGACCGTTTTGCAGTGACCGCTCACTCAAAAGTGTCCCTATCTTGGTTATTGAGAGACGGAATCGTTTTTTCGGTTGCGAAACGAAAAAAGTGTTTCGGTCAGAGAGAGATCGTGTGTACCAAATTTTTTTATGTTTTGTCTGTGTGAAGACTGCGCTGGAAAAATCGGTTGACGGTTATTTGCATGCTCTGCTTTTGGCCTTCCTTTTTATACCCGGTACTCGAAGAGTATAGGGGTATATTAGATTTGTGGTGATAACGGTTGTGTGTAACACCCAGAAGGAAGTGTTTCCGACCCCATAAAGTATATATATTCTTGATCAGCATCAATAGCCGAGTCGATATAGCTATGTCTGTCTGTCCGTCCGTCTGTCCGTCCGTCCGTCTGTCCGTCCGTCTGTCCGTCTTCATTTGCGCCTATATCTCAGAGACCATTTAAGCTAGAGCAACCAAGTTTTGTATCCAGTCTCCTGTGTGATCACACTACTCCAAATGTGTTGCAAAATTTCGCCCCGCCCCTTTCCGCCCGCACAAAGGACGAAAGTCTGTGGCGTACACAATTTTGAAGATACGAGAAAATTAAAAACGTAGAATCATAGAGAATGACCATTTCTATCAGAGGGTTGAATCTGGATCAGATCGGATCATTATTATAGCTACAATGAAGAAAACCATTTCGAAAGTCATCGTTCCCTCTCGCTCTCTCTCACACGCCACCCTGTCTGCTTTGCTTATTCGTTTAAATGAGCGCCTAGATCTCAGAGACTATTAGAGCTAGAGCAACCAAACTTTCTATCCAAGCACCTGTGATATCAATTCAGCACAAGCTTATTTCAAAATTTTGCCACGCCCCCTTCCGCCCCCACAAAAGACGAAAATCTGTGAAATCCACAATTTTTAATATAAAAGTAAACCAAAAACGCAGAATCATGGGAAATTACTGCATCTATCAAATTGCCGAATCTGGATCGGTCGAATCATTATTATGGACAGAAGGAACAAATTAAATTTCAGTGGCTACGCAACGCCTGCCAAGCGCTTACTCATTCCCTCTCTCTCTCGTAAACACTTGTACGTCTCGAATATGTAATTATACATGTCATGTAGAAATTTAGAAGCAGATGTAAAAAGCATATGTAAACAAATATGGAAACATGTATAAAAATGCCAAAAATGTTTTGACTTAATTTTTTTATATTTTAAATATTATTTTTTGTCCAAAATTTAATTCGTCCCTTTGGCGAACATATAATAAATTTCATAAATCGTAAGCTTATAAATGTATGTATGTATGTATATACTGACTGAGTACCGGGTATAAGGTAGAGCCGCGGCCTTTGCCGCGGCTCACAACGTTCCCCCTCGTTTTAAATATTATTTTTGTCCAAAATTTAATTCGTCCCTTTTTCGAACATATAATAAATTTCATAAATCGTAAGCTCATAAATGTATGTATATACTGACTGAGTACCGGGTCTTGCCGCGGCTCACAACGTTCTCCCTTGTTGCAATTTCAATTGCATCGCCACTGATATTAATATGCATTAATTTGTTATGTTTTTGTTTAGTTTTTGACTTGTTAAGACTTACATTCCATATTCTTCCAGGATGTGCCCGTCCCCATTGTGTTCCGTATTTTTTTCATATATTAATATATATCTTTTATATCTTTAAAATACTATTAATTTGGCCGCAATTATGTAAAAAGAAAGATGGAAATATGTTCGATTTGTAAAAAAGTTGTTTAAAACAAAAGCAATGCTCACTGTAGATCAGCGGTGGTTTGTGCATTTACTCCAACAACAAAAACAAAACACGCACTAAGATATGTATTTACCTGCTTGACTCTGTAACGAATCCGGGCGAGATGTTGTGGATGTGAGTAGGTCGCACGTTTATAATCCCGGCTGGGGCTCGTCGGCACTTTGTGTGGTGTTCTTGCCCTCCTCACATCGGTTGCCTGTTCTCACTATTATATGATGTTAGATTGTGCGTACAGCGACGATTGTTTCCAAGACCAATATTAACATGACCATGAATGACCACTTAGCATCTCTAGAAGTCTTCCAGGTCCATTGCGCTAGCCGAAGGCAAAAATAGTCGGAATTAAGACATTATAAAATGTATTCTATTAAAAGTGAAATGATAGGGCAGCTACTTACAACAAAAATTAAAAATAATAAAAAAAAACCCACATACGAAAAATTAGGAGAAAATAAATAAATAAATAAAATTAAATAAAATGAATAAAATAAATGGATGGCCTGATAAATAAGTGGTAATAAGAAGGCAGGTCGGAAAGTAGTAGGCTAAGGAATGCAAGAATATGGGGTGAGTTAAGTGATTTCGGTTCGCTCTCTTCACTTGCCCTCTCATGCCGAACCGACTCAAAAAGTAGGGACTTCTCCTTTATCTCTTTCCTCTTGATTCTTTTTCCATTTACTTCTTTCTAAGCATAATTTAGTCTTTAGGTGTTGTTTTTTTTATGTTTGCCAATAGTTATGAAGAAGTATGTAAAATGGCTTTCTCGCCCAAAAATGACTCACCCGAAAATCCACTGACGAAAGCGCTTTCACGATGAGATTCGGAGCTGTGAGTTAGTTAGTTATATAAACAAACTTTAACTACCGGAAGAGTCAGAGAAATTTACTTGAAGGGCTATGGCTGCCTCTCACGGCCCGATCACGGCTGGCTGCCTGCAAAAACCGACGCCGACTAAACTTTAGCGCCCCGCGGGCGCTACGACACTTTGAGAATGGGCGCTATGACACTTTTGGAAATGTCATAACACCCGTGGGCGCTAGACACTATTTTTGGTGTCATAACGCCCACGGACGTTATGACACTGGGCGTTATGACATGCACCCGGACCCGAAATAGGAGGAAACCGTAGAGTTTGGTCTTGTCTTTTTTTTTTTTTTTTTAAAACTATCACAGTGTTATTAATATAGCCACAATGAAGAAAAACATTTCGAAAAGCATCGTTCCCTCTCGCTCTCTCTCACACGCGACCCTGTGTGCCTTGCCTATTAGTGCAGATGAGCTCCTATTTCTCAGAGACTATAAAAGTTAGAGCACCCAAAGTTCCTATCCAAGCTCCTGTGATATCACTTCATTACAAGTGTATTTCAAAATTTTGTCACGTCCTCTTACGACCCTCCAAATAACGAAAATCTGTAAAATCCACAAATTTTAAGATATAAGAAAACCAAAGACGCAGAATCATGGAAAATAACGGATTTACCAGATTGACGAATCTGGATCAGGTTGGATCATTATTATAGCCAGAAGAAAACAACGAAATTGCAGTCGCTACGCAACGCCTGCCAAACGCTTTCTCATTCCCTCTCTCTCTTGCACACACTTCCGCGTCTCGTATTTGTAGTTGTACATGTACACGTAGAAATAAAGAAGCAGTTGTAAAAATAATATATAAACATAAATGGAAACAGATAACATCTATTATATAAAAATCTCCCACAGGGTTCGACTTAATTTTATTAAATTGTATTTTAATTTTATTAAATTTTATTTTTTGGCCAAAATATGTATATATAAATATAAGTATATATAATATATATGTACATATACATATGTATAATAAATTACATAAATCGTAAGCTCAGCCTTTCCCGCGGCTCAGAACGTTCGCCTCGTTATTTAATAAGATCATTGAAAAAATGGTGTTTTCAAATCGATCTGACAAACGGACACCGTTTGGCATTGCCCATTTAACAGGAAATTAAACGAGTTTGAACTCAATTGCCACGTCTGTTGGAATTATTGGAATTCGTGGTAGCAAAATATTTTCTCCTTTAAACTTTCCATTCAAAATGTTGGCCTCGATAATATTATTTTTATACCCGGTACTCGAAGAGTATAGGGGTATATTAGATTTGTGGTGATAACGGATGTGTGTAACGCCCAGAAGGCGTGTGTATATATTCTTGATCAGCATCAATAGCCGAGTCGATATAGCTATGTCTGTCTGTCTGTCCGTCCGTCCGTCCGTCTGTCCGTCCGTCCGTCTTCATTTGCGCCTATATCTCAGAGACTATTAAAGCTAGAGCAACCAAGTTTTGTATCCAATCTCCTGTGTGATCACACTACTCCAAATGTATTTCAAAATTTCACCCCGCCCCTTTTTGCCCGCACAAAGAACGAAAGTCTGTGGCGTACACAATGTTGAATTTACCAGAATACTAAAAACGCAGAATCATAGAGAATGACCATTTCTATCAGAGTGTTGAATCTGGATCAGATGGGATCATTATTATAGCTACAATGAAGAAAACCATTTCGAAAGTCATCATTCCCTCTCGCTCTCTCTCACACGCGACGCCATCTGCTTTGCCCATTCGAATTTTTTGACGCCTAGTTCTCAGACACTATAAGAGCTAGAGCAACCAAATTTTCTATCCAATCTCCTGTAATATCAAACCAGCACAAGTTTATTTCAAAATTTTGCCACGCCCCTTTCCGCTCCACAAAGAACGAAAATCTGTGAAATCCAGAATTTTTAAGATAAAAGAAAACCAAAAATGCAGAATCATGGAAAATTCCCATATCTACCAGATTGCCGAATCTTGATCAGGTCGGATCAATATTATGGCCAGAAGAAACAAATCAAATTTCAGTGGCTACGCAACGCCTGCCAAGCGCTGACTCATTCCCTCTCTCTCTGTCGCAAGCACTTGTACGTCTCAAGTATGTAGTTATACATGTAGAAATGTAGAAGCAGATGTAAAAAGCATATGCAAACAAAATTGGAAACATGTATAAATATTCCAAAAATGGTTTGACTTCAATTTTTGAAATATTATTTTTTGCCCAAAATTTAATTCGTTTCTTTTGCGACCATATAATAAATTGAATAAATCATAAGCTCATATATGTATGTATGTATATACTGACTGAGTACCGGGTATAAAGTAGAGCCGCGGCCTTTGCCGCGGTTCACAACGTTCCCCCTCGTTTTTATTAATTTTTAAATCAAATTTCGAAGTAAATTAAATGGTTATCCATCTGCATGGTGGCATGCAAGGCAAATCTAGTGATTTACAGCTTCAGAATGTTCTCATCGCAAATTGTATCAATCGATTTGTATGATACCAATTCGACTGGCAGCAACTACTGTATCTGGAAATTAAAACCGTCGACGTTCCCTCTTGTTACTGGCAAAATGGCTTTCATTGTCAGCCAGTCATGATTTATGTATTGAGTTTGTACATCTTACAATACATATTCAAAGAGAGCATTTTGAGAATTAACAATTGTTCAGAAATCTATTAGCAATTTTATACAGTCACTGTCTGTACTAAATGACCGTTCCACTGTATCTGTTGTATATGGCAGAGCTAGCAGAATGTCTGAGGCATTTTTTGGCAGAATTCGCACTGTTTGTATCCGCAAATCAAGTTTTTATTCGGCATAGTGAGTACCACACTTATATTTGATGTTCACTGCCGTTTAAATTGTAAAAATCACAGGCTGCAGAATTAAATTTCAATTTTCTATATCATTGGGATAAAGAGCATATCAAGAAAATCCTGGATTATTTTTCTCTACAAATCTTTGCTTCAGCGCAAATATAAGAGGGTCAGTATATCAATATATCTGGTAATAAATTGGCACAGATGTAATCACGTTCTGTATTTGCTCCGAGCATTTAAAAGCATCTTGGATTGCAAAATGTTTTTAATGGGCTCAAGCACAGCATAATTTTTGAAATTATGCAAAATAACACCTTTAAAACACTTTTTCAGGCATAGCGTAATAATTGAGACGCTGCTTTTTATACCCGGTACTCGAAGAGTATAGGGGTGTATTAGATTTGTGGTGATAACGGATGTGTGTAACGCCCAGAAGGAAGCGTTTCCGACCCCATAAAGTATATATACATATTCTTGATCAGCATCAATAGCCGAGTCGATATAGCCATGTATGTCTGTCCGTCCGTCTGTCCGTCTTCATTAGCGCCTATATCTCAGAGACTATTAAAGCAAGAGCAATTTTGTATCCAGTCTTCTGTGTTATCACACTACTCCAAGTGTACATATTTCAAAATTTCGCCACGCCCCCCCCCACAAAAGACAAAAGTCTGTGGCATACACAATTTTTAAGATACGAAAAAACTAAATACGCAGAATCATAGAGAATGACCATTTCTATCAGAGTGTTGAATCTGGATCAGGTCGGATTATTAATATAGCCACAATAAAGAAAACCATTTCGAAAGTCATCGTTCCCTCTCGCTCTCTCTCACACGCGACCCTGTCTGCTCTGCCTATTCGTCCAAATGAGCGCCTAGATCTCAGACACTATAAGAGCTGGAGCAACCAAACTTTCTATCCAAACTCCTGAGATATCTATTCGGCACAAGTTTATTTCCAAATTTTGCGAACATATAATTAATTGCATAAGTCGTAATTGCAACGTTCCCCCTCGTTTTTAAGTATTTCCTTAGTTTAGTTTTTCTATTTTTTGAAATCTCGAATGCTAGCATATTTTTCTGACCACCGTGTTTTAAAAAAGAGCGAATATTTAGAACATATTTCCTTCGAAGGAATGACTCTTTGAAAAAGTATTTTAATGTCCTTAACTGTGGAAATGGTGTTTCGTATTTAAGATACCGCATATGTATATGTTAGTTATTTATGACCAAATTAAGCTACAATGTCTAGAGATGTGATAATATAGGCTATTTGGAAATGATTCTCTTAGAATTGGTTCAGCACCTACAGTTTTACCTGCTATTGTAGCACATCCATCAAATCCCAGCTGCCCCCACTGGGTACGCTATGGACAGAAAATATTTTCATTGATAGCAACTTCTACATCGCCTCTACCTAATAATTGTTTTTAAAGTGATTCAGCCAATTTATCATGTAGCATTTTTATTAGGGACTGTTTATTAGGGTCCACATAATGCCACATTGACGATAATTTCAAACAAGCGTTCATCTTATCTGGGTGCGTTGAACGTGACATGAGTGGAAATATTTATCTAAGAAATAACCTGAAAGATGTAATAAAGGAAGAAAAATGAAAAAAAGGAAAGCCGAATAAATTTTCTTTGTTTTTGTATATCTTTAAGTATTCTGTTCAACGCCTGGAGACCATGTTTGTGTGCAATAGTACATTCATCCCAAATGATAATTATCCCAGGTACTCGAAGAGTATAATAGTACATAAATTAGATTTGTGGTGAATGTAAATGTGTGAAAGACCGAAAAGGAAGGACCTCATAAAGTATACATATGTATATATATAGGTATATTATTGACCAGCATCGAAATCCGAGTCGATAAAGCTCTGTTTGTCGGTAAGTCCGTCTTTCCGTCTTGTTTTTTAATACAAAATTTGATTGCTCTAGCTTTTATAGTCTTTCTATCGACTCGGCTATTGAAGCTGACAAAGAATATATATACTTTTTGGTGTCGGAAACTCTTCCTTATGGGTGTTACACACATCCACTATCTACACAAATCTAATATACCCCTATAATCTTCGGGTACCGGGTATAAAAAGAACACGCCCTTTGCCAGACCTTGCATTCCAGAGCATGACGCACACAAGGATGTAATGCCCCTAAAATCATGGGGGCCGTGCCTCATATTTATGCTGATGCCTCATCTGAATGGATGCATTCATATCTGAGTGTGGCTGGAAAGTGACAATCAAAATAGGTTGTGTTGAAATGCCCCGAGATTTTAGTACCTTCTTGCGTTTTATTAAAGATATGTAGAGCCCTGAAAGTCCAAAAAATAGACTTATACGGATATGTGTATTATATGTATGTATATATTTTTAATACGTTGTTGTTATGGCTATTATCGGCGTTAGACTTGTATGTTGTTTTTTTGTTTGTTGTTTTGACGATCACTGACATGCGTAAAAGAAATATTTCAGTATATCCCGAAAAGTTGGCAAATTTAATTTTGAAAATTCATTTGGTATGCTAATAATATTTGCTGATGATCCCATAACTTTATATCATTTATTTTCAAACGTTTTTGTTGAATTAAAATAAGCAAACGATTAATTTTTGAAAGCCAAATAGTTACTAAGTGAGCCAAAGGAAAAACGCACATTTAGAACTGATACAAATCTTGAACTTCACTTACTGTTTAGTCGATGGTTTTCAATGGCGAGAATGGGATAGCTTTCCAATAGGTATTGATGCTCTTGATCGCCGCCCTATCTGAGCCTTTCCTCGCTTAGCACCAAATTATCTCATTTTTATCTATGCTCGCTATTGTTATCTTTGCTTTCAAAGACGCTTTCGGCTTCTCTAAGCCGGCGCCTGCTCTGCTAATTACACTACTCGACAAAATTCAACTTTTTTTCCGCTGTGGCCAAAAATGACTTTTTCTGATAGATTTGGAGATTTTAAATTTTTTAAAGAATTATGGTTTTTTTTTATGGAGTAGTTTTTTTAAAAGAATTTTTAAAAAATGTGGTATTTTTTGGCATAGGTAGTGCTTCTATTTTTCACATAACTTAAGTTTCCTACAACTGGTTGTATTGAACTTTGCAGTTAAAAAACGGTTATAACTAAGCCGTTTATTTTTATATTTTTATAAGCGATACCTTAAACGACGCCTAATTAATGTGTCTATCTAAAACCAAAAATCAAGGCATTCAAATATTTTTTTTCGACTTTTCCTGATTCAGAATTCAGCCCAACCTGATTTGAAAATGTTTTCCTTTTTTTAATTACCTTAAGTTCCTTAAAATACCTCAACCTGAAATCTTCATGCTTATCAGCGCGAGCTGGGAATTAATTTCAGAAACATAGTTTCTTGGTGAAAGATTCTTCGAATTCTTCGTAGATTCCGATTATGGTGAACGCTTATTGCGAACGAAAATTGACACGCCTTAATGACATACATATGTATGTATGTATATGTATGCATATATATTTTATGTATACATATATGTAGGTCTGCCTAGTCTGTAACGAGTTGCCCCCTTGCTATTTGGTTTTTTGGTTCAGGATGTATGTATGTACATATGTACATATGTATGTTCTTACATATGTATGTTCAGTGGTGCTCATAGACTTAAGCCACAAGACTTCAACCAAGAATTTAAACGAAAATTAAGAAAAGTTTTTATTTCACAGCTCCAATTTTTTGTGTCACATTAGTTCTATATATCAGTGTTCTAATAGAAGAAAACCCAAGTTATAAAAATATATATTCAACGAAAAACTTAAAAAATCTGAGACCATCTCCAAAATGTCCTGCTCATATACTTAAGCCACCTTGAGCTAAAATCGTCAAACTTGTGTTTTTTCGGGGAAAGTTGTGCTAGTTATTTTCTAAACTACAAATATTGAATACTAAATACGTTTCCCAAAACAATTTGACCGCTATGGCTAAAAATAAAAATACAAATCCGGCCGAAAGAAAGCTAATATGGGAATATTCAAAAAGGTCCCAGTTTTTGGAACATGATTGTTTGGAGCGACGAGTCCAAGTTTAATGTCTTTGGGAGTGATGGTAAACCATATGTACGACGTCCTCCCAACAAACAATTGGACCCCAAATACACGAAGAAGACCGTTAAACATGGTGGTGCTTCGATTTTGGTCTGGGGCTGTTTCATCGGGCGTAGGTCCCCTAGTGAAGATAGAAGGCATTATGAACGGCGAAATGTACAGGGACATCCTTATTAACAATTTATCTGGAGAATATGCCGATAATTTGCCACTTGCCTGGATATTTCAACAGGAAAACGACCTGAAACACTGCAGCAAGATAGTCAAGTCGTGGCTTAACCAAGAGGCAATCAATGTTTTGCAATGGTCACCGCAGAGCCCCGACTTGAACCCTATAGAGAACTAGTGGGGAATTCTTAAACAAGTCGTTGACCAAAAAAAACCAGCAAATAAAAACGATTTGTGGCGAATTTTGCAAGAAGAGTGGAAGAAAATCACCCCTCAACAGTGCGCACATCTTGTGGATTCAATGCCAAAGCGTTGCTCCACTGTTCTTAAGCAGAAAGGTCATCCCACTCAATATTAAAGTAAATTTATTAAAAGTATAAGGAATATTGGGCAAATTTTCACTTTTTCAACCATTTTTTTCCAGGTGGCTTAAGTATGTGAGCAGGACATTTTGGAGATGGTCTCAGATTTTTTAAGTTTTTCGTTGAATATACATATATTTTTATAACTTGGTTATTCTTCTATCAGAACACTGATATATATAACTAATGTGACACAAAAAATTGGAGCTGTGAAATAAAAACTTTTCTTAATTTTCGTTTAAATTCTTGGTTGAAGTCTTGTGGCTTAAGTCTATGAGTACCGCTGTATGTCCATATGTTGGCTCATTAGTTGGGACTTATGCTAATGCCCTTTCTTTGAAAATCTTCCTGACACGCCCGCAACCTGAGAAAAGTGTAAAAATGTAAGGAAAAGCGGTACGATCCAAACATAAATAAGCTTCTTATGCACACGAAACGCGGAGACCCCCATTCCCCACCCACTTACGGTCCATTCCATTCGATTCCCCATTATTCACGGATAGCTCCCCATCCTGCTGGGAAAAAATCAAGTTGTACGTAACTTCCTCATTTGATGCTTAACCTCCTCGAAAGCTGCCAGACTTCCCTTCGCCACTAACAAAGCTGCACCAACGAAAGACATGCTGAGCCAAGTATATTGGAGGAGAGTGCTTCCCTGGCTATGCCTACTTATGCAAATGTCTAAAATACTTGGGAGTGCAATGACAGAGCGCATCATTGCAGCCAGACGGAACACAGAGACAAGCTATTACCCTACTCAGAATTTGAGAGTACTCTGATTTCTTCTCGCCTTAATTGCAGCAGAACTGAGTAACGGTTTACTTTTAGAAACAAATCATATTTATTTAGGTATGCTTTATATATGTATATTAGGGTAGGGTGAAATTATTTTTTTTTAAATTTGTTTTTCCTGTATTTTTAATCGATGATCCCTACTCTTAAACGTATCTGTGCAAAATTAAAACTAAAAAAAAATTTCTTTAGGTTCCGCACTAGTCTTTAATTTGGAGAAACAACCCATTATGAGACATACCAAAAAAATTGTATTTCATATATTTTTAATGATAATTTTCGTGTATATATATTTTAAAACTCATAATATTTAATGCGAAATAATGAAAGGTAAATTAAACTAATCTCAAACAGAGCTCCTTTCTTCCTTTTATTCGGGTACGAATGAACCCATCCCTAGCTTCTGGTCCACAGACAGACAATGAAGACTCTGTCAGAAGCTTGACACATCTTTCTACAGCTTGAGTGTGGCAAGGAAACTTATCGAATTGTAGGTTATCAGTACCTGATGATATCCAGCTCTCAAGTTCGCTGTCTGTAAACATGATTGTCATCGGTGGCTCTGTTATTTCTTTTTATAATAAACTGACGCATTAACTTTAAGTTCTGGAAGATGAAAATCACGAATTTTAATTTTTTTGGCCTCCTTACGCGCCTTCAGTATCTTTCGGATAGGCAGTTCTCTTATATGAGACGCATCATCTTGTAACATGGCCATTAAAATATTTTCTGGGTGCGCGAAAAAGGAGTTTCTTTGTATGGTTTTTACTGTGTTATTTTTGTCTTGAGACAATCTTTCAAATATATGTAAGTACCTTTTCATCATGTTAAAAATGGGTCCATATTTACAAGATGACTTTGTTTTGATATCAAACCAGGTTGGCGCGTATACTTTCATAACGAAAGTGGTTAGATCTATAAGGGATTATGTTGGCTTTGCTGTTTCGATGTAACTATACTCGAATACTGTTTGCGCAAGTAAGCCAACGTGAATACGCCAGGGTCCCTGGGTCTCTGCTAGCCAAGTTTTGTGAGACAGAGAGCTCTTTTTGCGTTACTGACCGACCGTTTGAGTGGCAGCAACGGAGAACGGAAAGCGCGGTATTTGGGTTTGGCAGCGGGGCGCTAATCGGCGTCGGTTTTTGCAGGCGGCCAGCCGTGATCGGGCCGTGAGAGGCAGCCATAGCCCTTCAAGTAAATTTCTCTGACTCTTCCGGTAATTAAAGGTTGTTTATATAACTAACTAACTCACAGCTCCGGATCTCATCGTGAAAGCGCTTTCGTCAGTGCATTTTCGGGTGAGTCATTTTTGGGCGAGAAAGCCATTTTACATACTTCTTCATAACTATTGGCAAACATAAAAAAAACAACACCTAAAGACTAAATTATGCTTAGAAAGAAGTAAATGGAAAAAGAATCAAGAGGAAAGAGATAAAGGAGAAATTTGTCCCTACTTTTTGAGTCGGTTCGGCATGAGAGGGCAAGTGAAGAGAGCGAACCGAAATCACTTAACTCACCCCATATTCTTGCATTCCTTAGCCTACCTACTTTCCGACCTGCCTTCTGATGCTCAAGTGGCACTCAGCGCAAAAACGTTTAATCAAATGTTTCTATTTATTACCACTTATTTATCAGGCTATTCATTTATTTTATTCATTTTATTTAATTTGATTTATTTATTTATTTTGTCCTCATTTTTCGTATGTGGTTTTTTTTTTTATTATTTTTAATGTTCGCGGCAAAGGCCGCGGCTCTACTTTATACCCGGTACTCAGTCAGTAAATACATACATACATATATGAGCTTATGATTTATTCAATTTATTATATGGTCGCAAAAGAAACGAATTAAATTTTGGGCAAAAAATAATATTTCAAAAATTGAAGTCAAACCATTTTTGGAATATTTATACATGTTTCCAATTTTGTTTGCATATGCTTTTTACATCTGCTTCTACATTTCTACATGTATAACTACATACTTGAGACGTACAAGTGCTTGCGACAGAGAGAGAGGGAATGAGTCAGCGCTTGGCAGGCGTTGCGTAGCCACTGAAATTTGATTTGTTTCTTCTGGCCATAATATTGATCCGACCTGATCAAGATTCGGCAATCTGGTAGATATGGGAATTTTCCATGATTCTGCATTTTTGGTTTTCTTTTATCTTAAAAATTCTGGATTTCACAGATTTTCGTTCTTTGTGGAGCGGAAAGGGGCGTGGCAAAATTTTGAAATAAACTTGTGCTGGTTTGATATTACAGGAGCTTGGATAGAAAATTTGGTTGCTCTAGCTCTTATAGTGTCTGAGAACTAGGCGTCAAAAAATTCGAATGGGCAAAGCAGATGGGGTCGCGTGTGAGAGAGAGCGAGAGGGAATGATGACTTTCGAAATGGTTTTCTTCATTGTAGCTATAATAATGATCCCATCTGATCCAGATTCAACACTCTGATAGAAATGGTCATTCTCTATGATTCTGCGTTTTTAGTATTCTGGTAAATTCAACATTGTGTACGCCACAGACTTTCGTTCTTTGTGCGGGCAAAAAGGGGCGGGGCGAAATTTTGAAATACATTTGGAGTAGTGTGATCACACAGGAGATTGGATACAAAACTTGGTTGCTCTAGCTTTAATAGTCTCTGAGATATAGGCGCAAATGAAGACGGACGGACGGACAGACGGACGGACGGACGGACAGACAGACATGGCTATATCGACTCGGCTATTGATGCTGATCAAGAATATATATACATTATGGGGTCGGAAACGCCTCCTTCTGGGCGTTACACACAACCGTTATCCCCACAAATCTAATATACCCTTATACTCTTCGAGTACCGGGTATAATTAATAAATAAAATAATATTATCGAGGCAAACATTTTGAATGGAAAGTTAAAAGGAGAAAATGTTTTGCTACCACGAATTCCAATAATTCCAACAGACGTGGCAATTGAGTTCAAACTCGTTTAATTTCCTGTTAAATGGGCAATGCCAAACGATGTCCGTTTGTCAGATCGATTTGGTTACACCATTTTGTAATGATCTTAAAAAATACGGAGGCGAACGTTCTGAGCCGCGGTTCTACTTTATACCCAGAATGTAACAAGTAACATTCTCGGGCCACCCTAATATGTTTGGCACCACCCTAACATTCTTGGGTCACTCTATTATGTTTGGATACATCCTAACATTCTTGGGTCAACTTCTGCACTCAGAGTGGTGATGCAGCAAATGTCGCTGAAGTGGCCTGCGCCCCAACACCATTGGCTACCAGCGATCGCCTGACTTTTGGATCTGTTGCATGGTCGGCACTTTTCGAATATGTGTGGCCGGCTCGCCGGCTATGTTTCTAGATATTAGTTTTCAGTTTTGTATGAACATTGATTCGGAGCACTTGGCTCCAATAAATACTACTCCGGCTTAAGCCGTTAAAATATCATTGTTTTACTTTGCCGAGCCACAAGGCCAGCAAAAAGGAAGGTAGTTTCCTTCCACCATAATCTTCTAATAAGAAGCAGCGGAGTCGCCGACCGGCCGACACGCACCCCTCCTGCAACGAAGCAACAACCGCACTGCCGCCGCCACCCCTCTGCGTGCAGTAGACTGACGCCGGCCCATCGCAGCAGCCGTCGCCCCCCGCCAACGCGATCGGGAGAGCAGCGCCCCTCAGCTTCAGCCGCCTGTCCCCGTCCAACACGAGGGACACCGCCGCGAGGCACACCACTTAATCATAATTTACATATATGAGCTTACGATTTATGTAATTTATTATATATTTATATATATGTATATATATATATATATATTAATATATATATTTTTATAGACTTATATATATATATTTAGGCCACAAATAAAATGTAATAAAATTAAGTCGAACCCTGTGGGAGATTTGTGTATAATAGATGTTATTGCATTTATATAAAGCATTGCATTATTTGCGTAATTTTATGCACTCACTGTGCGGCGCAGCTTCGTGCATGTTTACTACTACGTGCAGTAGGTTGGAGTGAAATTTTTTTTAAATTCGTTTTTCCTGTATTATTAATTGATGATCCCTACTGTTAAACGTATCTGTGAAAAATTTCAAAGTTCCGCACTAGACTTTAATTTGGAGAAACAACCCACACACAAAAAACATTGAATTTCTAATATTTTTAATGATAATTTTCGTTTTAACTAAAAATTCATAATATTTTATGCGAAGTAGTGAAAGGTAAATTAAACTAGTTTAAAGATCTTAATATTCTATATTTTTTTTTGGTTACAAATTTAAGATTCAAACAGCTGGAATAGCTTCCAGTAAATCTATTTGGGCCTGTTGTAGTACCGTCCACAGTAATAAATAAATGGCGAATTCATTCGCATGCAACAAACACACAAACCACTGAAAGGGTCGATTAAGATTTCTTTCCAATAGGCAAACGACTCCATTTAATTTCCATCACATCCAATTGCCACAAGAGAAGAACGAAATTCAAATGATTTTTCTAAAAACTCGACAATATATTTTCCAATTAAGGCTGCTTTTCCCGAATCAATAGAAAGATGACCGATGTATTGTGAGCCCGGCTCTGATATTATAGATATACATTTGTTCTTCAGTGATAATTTTTCGAGATGAAATATTTTTAGAACAGGTCATACATAGAGTTTTGTCTTAACGACCATCAAAATAAATATCCATCATAGGTTTATCTCGTTGAATTATTTCTATTATATATGATTTCTATTCATGCTTATGTTTGTTATCTGTCGTTCCTACCAAGAGTACTATTTATAAAGTAGCTCTTAGTTTTTAGCGGAACCGAAAGAAACATTTCAAACATTCCTTATGCGGAACCTCAAGATGAACTTTGATTTTTTTAAACCCATTTTTTATTTATATGAGGTCATTGATTAATAACATTAGTCGACACGACTTTTCCGCTGTCGCCAAAAATGACTTTTTCTGATAGATTTGAATGTTTAAAATTTTTTAAAGAATGTTTTTTTTTTTTTCATGGAGTAGTTTTTTTTTAAAGAATTTTTTAAAAATTTTGTGTTTTTTGTCATAGGTAGTGCTTCTATTTTTCACATAACTTAAGTTTCCTACAACTGGTTGTATTGAACTTTGCAGTTAAAAAACGCTGACAAATGCAGCTATAAATCCGACTCAGACACTTTGTAGCTGCAACTTAACGTCTGGAAGATATTAAGCTTCCAAATTGAAATTTCATAATTTTTTTCGGTATTTTTCCCCGAAATTTTGACTTTGAAAGCTCAGGAAAAGTCGAAAAAAAATATTTGAATGCCTTGATTTTTGGTTTTAGATAGACACATTAATTAGGCGTCGTTAAAGGTATCGCTTATAAAAATATAAAAATAAACGGCTAAGTTATAACCGTTTGACCAAACTTTCATATGCCGAATTTCGCCGATAAATTCCGTTAGCCGACGAATAACCGTTTTTTTTCCTACAAAAATACCAAAAATCTGCGTTTGTAACAGTTTTTAACGGTAAAATGGCATTTGTGTGTCCTTTGTGTGGGCGGAAAGGGGCGGGGCGAAATTTGTAAACACATTTGTAGTAGTGTAATAAAACAGGAGACTGGATACAAAATTTAGTTTTTCTAGCTTTCATAGTCTCTGAGATCTAATCGCTAATGAAGACGGACGGACGGAGAGACGGACGAACGGACAGACAGAAATTGCTATATCGACTCGGCTATTGATGCTGATCAAGAATATATGTATGTACTTTATGGGGTCGGAAACGCTTCCTTCTGGGCGTTAAACACATCCACTATCACCACAAATCTAATATACCACTATACTCTCCGAATACCGGGTATCTAATATACCCCTATACTCTTCAAGTATCGGGTATAAAAATAAAATTTTTTATTGTGCTAGTTTCACTCCACCCTACATTGTACATATGTACATATGTATGTAACAAAAAATCTTGCACTTTCGAAAAATGGGCTTGGTCGTGTTGGAATTCGCTACTTTGATTGTTGATGTGTTGTTAAATTACACTAGTCGACACGACTTTTCCGCTGTCGCCAAAAATGACTTTTTCTGATAGATTTGAATGTTTAAAATTTTTTAAAGAATGTTTTTTTTTTTTTTCATGGAGTAGTTTTTTTTTAAAGAATTTTTTAAAAATTTTGTGTTTTTTGTCATAGGTAGTGCTTCTATTTTTCACATAACTTAAGTTTCCTACAACTGGTTGTATTGAACTTTGCAGTTAAAAAAAGCTGACAAATGCAGCTATAAATCCGACTCAGACACTTTGTAGCTGCAACTTAACGTCTGGAAGATATTAAGCTTCCAAATTGAAATTTCATAATTTTTTTCGGTATTTTTCCCCGAAATTTTGACTTTGAAAGCTCAGGAAAAGTCGAAAAAAAAATATTTAAATGCCTTGATTTTTGGTTTTAGATAGACACATTAATTATGCGTCGTTTAAGGTATCGCTTATAAAAATATAAAAATAAACGGCTAAGTTATAACCGTTTGACCAAAACTACATATGCCGAATTTCGCCGATAAATTCCGTTAGCCGACGAATAATCGTTTTTTTTCCTACAAAAATACCAAAAATCTGCGTTTGTAACTGTTTTTAACGGTAAAATGGCATTTGTGTGTCCTTTGTGTGGGCGGAAAGGGGCGGGGCGAAATTTGTAAACACATTTGTAGTAGTGTAATAAAACAGGAGACTGGATACAAAATTTGGTTTTTCTAGCTTTCATAGTCTCTGAGATCTAATCGCTAATGAAGACGGACGGACGGAGAGACGGACGAACGGACAGACAGAAATTGCTTTATCGACTCGGCTATTGATGCTGATCAAGAATATATGTATGTACTTTATGGGGTCGGAAACGCTTCCTTCTGGGCGTTAAACACATCCACTATCACCACAAATCTAATATACCACTATACTCTCCGAATACCGGGTATCTAATATACCCCTATACTCTTCAAGTATCGGGTATAAAAATAAAATTTTTTATTGTGCTAGTTTCACTCCACCCTACATTGTACATATGTACATATGTACGTAACAAAAAATCTTGCACTTTCGAAAAATGGGCTTGGTCGTGTTGGAATTCGCTACTTTGATTGTTGATGTGTTGTTAAATTACACTAGTCGACACGACTTTTCCGCTGTCGCCAAAAATGACTTTTTTTGATACATTTGGATGTTTAAAATTTTTTAAAGAATGTTTTTTTTTTTCATGGAGTAGTTTTTTTTAAAAGAATTTTTAAAAAATTTGCTGTTTTTTGTCATAGGTAGTGCTTCTATTTTTCACATAACTTAAGTTTCCTACAACTGGTTGTATTGAACTTTGCAGTTAAAAAAAGCTGACAAATGTTATAATCGGTATTACCGACACGCTATAGTTCTCTCTTTCTACCTCACGCTCATCTGTATAATCGTCGTTTAGCGTCAGTAACTGTTGCTTATGTGTGTTTATATATATATCCGTATATCCACCTTATACCCTTTTTACATTAGGGCGCATCATTGGATTTTTTCCGTTAAATGGAACATGCGACAATGTTCCCCATAAGAGCCCTGTGGATAAAAAAAGACAATCATGCGGCTACATATCTAAACATGCGCCGCATCATTTGCTAGTGTTACCGTATTCTGACAAGTATTTTTACAAAATACTGAAATTATTCATGGTATCGACGCGCTATCGGGGTATTTTTGTCTAATCAAACAATAAATTCAATTTAATGTTAAGCGGCCAAACCATTCCTGAACATTTCAATTAAAATAAGTCTGATTGCAAACAACAAAATGGTGACATAAATATAAGGGTTCACAAAGATCTTTTGGGATGCACTGATTATAAGTTTTAAAGTGCCACTTCAAAATTAAAGTAAGCAGCACGTAATTTTTGTTCGGTGGAGCCAACGATAGGTTCGTTTACGTCGGACTCCTCCTTAACAAGCTCCATAAACAATTGGGTGCTCGTAACTCCCAAATGCACCGTTTTCCACACTTAAAAGTAAATCGCTCATTATTTCGGTAATTTCTTTTAATTTCAACAAAAATGCGTGTGCTCTTTTCTTCTTATTCAATCGGTTTGTTTACGTTTGTAGGCCGAAAAGCTGACAAAATGATGCGGCCTAATAGCCTGTTCCCACAGACGACCATCCACCATCCATTTCGGGGATGGTCCGTAAGGTTTTTCCGTTTCAAAATTTCTCTGTTAGTTCCACCATCCATTTCGTATGTTCCTAAACCGCACGTTTCTATGCGATTCTTAGCCGATGGTTTTCAAATACAACTCTGAAAAATTGTCATTCACAACGAAAAAATGAAATTCACTGCAAATATGTAAGCAATGACTGACAAAAATAGCTGATATTCTCTAGCAAATGGCTAGGAGCCAGGAAGATTTTCTATAGCATATGCTCAATATTTAGTTAGAGATGCTATAATTCCTTCGGGAGAAGAATGCGAATAAATAAAAAGCATCAAATGTAATTTTAAACATTTTTTATTTGTTTTGCAATGGCAGGTCTGAATGTATCTGCAGATGAATGCAGATCGCCCTGTACAGGCTGCACACTTAAATTTAGCAGCACCCAATTAATGGAGCTGTTGCGTTTTTTCTCCAATATTACCGATGCTTCGATTTGTTGTGCTAGGCTCGAATTTTGATATATTGTCGAATGGCTGAAACTTTCTGGAGAGCTGAAGCTTACATACGCAAATCTATATCTGAAGTAAATTGAAATGGAATAAATTTAGAAGACAATGACGAAGACAAAAAGTTCCGTACTGCTTCCAAAACATAGATACAACATAGTCTTGTACAAAACAATTTGATTGATTGATTTGATTTGTTGACTGTTGCTGCCACAGTCGAAAAATAATTAGATTTTCCATATTTGTTGTTAAATTTTGACAAAAATGCAGAGTACAAATTTTTTGTTTGTTGTTGTCAACTGTGTTTTCCATAGATGGTAGATGGTGGATGATGGATGGTGGGAATCGTGGATTCACATATTTTAAAAAATCCCACCGTTCCCCGTAAATGTGTTGTGTGGGAAAAGGCTATAAGTGTAAACGCCTCGCATAATTTTTCCGCACCTTCGACATAAATGCGGTAGTGTAAAAAGGCTATTATGCTCCATTTTATCTTCTACTAGTGTTTCCTATATGGTATTTAGGTTTTTTACACTTGAAAAATTGTGGCTCCCCTACCAAAATTTACTTTTTGTTTCTTTAGGATATAAATTAGCTCGTTTTCTCAGTTTTTTATTATTTCACAATATTTCATCTCGATGTCTCTTGCAGGTTTTTATTGTTTTTTTTCGGTATTTGATTGCTGGTGAAACGAATTGAATGGTCGCAAAGAAACTAACTTGCTATGACCAGTTACAACAACTTTTTTTTTTTTTTTTTTTAATAAATACCTATCTTTTATCGTCGCCAGACGGACACGAAGTGAGGTTTTCGTTATAGTTTGCACCCCACATCTGATTATTGTGAACATCTATGTCGTGGTTTTTTATTTATTAGCTTATCAGAACTAACCATAAGTACATATATAGATGGGACAGTTCATACATGTGGCTGTCCGCAGCAATCGACTGGCATTAGCTCCCCTGAGAATGTATGTGTGCTCATGCATTCTCACGTACTTTGCGTGTTTGCAAGTGTTTATGAGCGCACAACTGAAATTTGTGTTCTCTCAACTTTGTTTTGATTTTAGCGCTCACGCCGCCTTACACCTTAGTATTTTTAGAGTCGACCCTTTTTGAAGACACGTGCCTTACAATACCAGAATAATTGGTTTTTTGTAAATGCTATAGATTCTAACTTTGTTTAATATAGAATATACTAATATAATGAGCTGATATATGTATGTATAAATATTCACAAATATATATTTAATCCCTGCAGTACCAGCCGTGAGCGATGACAAATGTCAACGACAATGTCATCTAAGCGTTGACGCCCGCTAAACCGAACCCTTTATTTTCTCTCTGTTTTTTCTCTCTTACCCGCGCGTGCCGTAATAGATCGGCTCTGCCGATCGTGCGCAGTAGAAGAGAATTTGTTTTTTTCTTTTCGTCTCTTTTGCGCGTACGTCGGCAAAGCATTCTTGCTTTGTTCGCCATGCATTTGCTATTACGTTACATTGTTACAATTGTGCGGAAAGAGTTGGACGCGAAAATTCAGTGATTTAGTGAAAAAATCTATATTATTTATTATTACCAGGTAAGTCAATGCACTAATACACTAAATAAACATAAATGTGATGTACGCGTGGGTAAATTATGAAAATATCAATTGCATATAATGTTAAATTTGTGAAATTGTGAAAAAACTGAGTTCAATGTATCGCTGCATTCACATTGTATTTATTAAATAAATATAAAATAAATAAATTTTATTTATTCTTCTTTTATGCTCTTTAATTGTTGTGTCCTTATGCTCCGACTAATATATATAGTATGGATTAAAAGAAGAATAAAGAAATATAATTTGAATGCATAATCTGCAGTGGGCACGAAATTTCAATTTTAAGCAGTCCAACAACAAAAACAGAAAAGCAACCCTTATATGCGAGGCCTGAGTCAAGCAGGTACATATTTTGGCGCGTGTTTTGTTTTTGTTGTAGGAGTAAATGCACAGAACACCGCTGATCTACAGTGAGCATTGCTTTTTGTTTAAACAACTCTTTTACAAATCGAACATATTTTTGGAATTTCGATCTTTCCTTTCTTATATAATTGCGACCAAATTAATAGTATTTTATAGAATAATCATTTTATTGATAGATCAACAAAATACGGAACACAATGGGGACGGGCACATCCTGGAAGGACATGGAAAGTAAGTCTTTACAAGTCAAAAAACTAAACAAAAACATAATAAATTAATCCGTATTATTTCAGTGGCGATGCAATTGAAGTTACCGAAAGAACCTCAGGGATCCCCAAAACTGACATACATATGTACATAATTGTAGTTTTAAATAAAAGCAAAAGAAAATAAATGAATATACTGCTTACTTATATACGCCTTAATTTTTCATCTAAAATCTTCACTTATTATATCGCTTATTTTTTCTAGAAAATCATCCCTTTCTGTATGCCTTTTTTTCGGCTAAAATCTTCACTTATTATGTGCCTTATTTTTTCTAGAAAATCTTCACTTATTATGTGCCTTACTTTTTCGAGAAAATCTTCACTTATTATGTGCCTTATTTTTTCGAGAAAATCATCACCTATTGTATGCCTTATTTTTCGGCTAAAATCATCACCTATTGTATGCCTTATTTTTCGGCTAAAATCATCACTTATAGTAAGCCTTATTTTTTCGAGAAAATCATCACTTATAGTAAGCTATATTTTTTCGCACTTCTCGATGACCATGTCATCCCCTATGCTCCTAGGACATCGCAATGTTAACGTGAGCAGTTCATCGTTCCGCGCGACATCACTTATGTCATCTGGGGTGCTCACGCTGAAATCGATGTGTGAGCCCATTTGTAAGCATATGTATTGCCGTATGTATTGCCGACGCACGCGCAAAAGAGACGAAAAAAAAAGAAAACAAATTCTCTTCTACTGCGCACGATCGGCAGAGCGCGGAAAAAAGGAACCAGAGAGAAAATAAAGGGTTTTGCGGGTGCAACGCCTAGATGATGTCGATGGCATTCGTCATCGCTCACGGCTGGTACTGCAGGCTATTTACGCACATATACTTATTTACCTGAGTTACAATGTATTGTAGTAGACTCACTTACCAGCTTATACAGAAAATGGCCGTCTTGTAACCTTAAATAACAAGACATTTAAGTTTTGATAGCTCCAAAAAAAACCTATCGGCTGTATGGTAGTACTGTTGGCGGTTTTATATATTGCAGCCAAGATTTTAAGAATCTGTTAACATATTGTAACAAAATTGTGCTACGAGGCGGGCCGAGGTGATATTCTTTTCAGGTTGGAAGGCGGAACTATCAAGAAGGCAGCAACTAAGATAGGGTAGCCGTCCGATTCCGTAGTAAGACTCAATGATCGTTTTCAATTTTCTTCATTTCATCCTTCTTGCACATGACCTTTCACTGGCTTTTTCTATTACAAAGTCAATGTGCTTTTTCTTCTTTCTTGCTGACCAAGTCCAGCCGCTCGAGGTGGTCCCAACTATCGATAAGCCAAGATCTAGGGGTCTAAGGGCGCCAAACGAATACGATTTCTTTTTCGTAACAATAATTCCACTAATTATGTAGTTTTCAGATCTTATATTTCCTAGGAAATGTTATATAGGTTTCATAAAGGAAGTCAAAGCCGCTCTTTCCAATCGTTATGTCAGTAAAACCTTCGTCTGAATAAAAAAAGCGTTACGACATTTTGGACCAATTAAAAAAATTAAAAAATTAAAAAAATTAAAAAATTAAAAAATTAAAAAAATTAAAAAAATTGTAAACAAAGAACACGCTTAGTGTGCATACAATAAACATATACTTCCACTTGTACCCCTTACGAGTATTTTGGCTATTTATAGAAACGCATCGGGTCAAGGACTTATTTTTCTCATAAAGATGCATATGTTGTAACAGTCTGATATTTTCGAGACCTCAAAGTTAGGTCAGTTCTATGTATCTCTGGGACTACGTCTGGGATGTCTTCTACATTTTTTCGAAAAAATCAATTAAAGCTACATACTATGTGTCGATATATACATATATGTTGGTTGATATATATATAATATATATTGTATATTAGGTCGGTCAATTTGTTCGGGTAAAAAAAAAACAACGGTAAGCGGAATTAATGTGTATATCAAAGACCAAAAATTCAGGCTAAGAAATCAAAATTCAAAATTTCTAGGAAAAATGCCGAAAAAATTATGAGATTTGAATTTGAAAGCTTAAAAACTTGAAGACGGTAAGCTGAAACTACAAAATTTTTGGATGCGATTTAAAGCTGCATTTATCAGCTTTTCAGAAGTCCCAAGTTCAATACAAGCAGATATAACTTCCCCTGGGAAAAACACGACAAATTTTAAGAAATTCTTTTAAAAAAAAAAACTAAGCCTAGAAAAAACGAGGGGGAACGTCGTGAGCCGCGGCAAAGGCCGCGGCTCTACTTTATACCAGGTACTCAGTCAGTCATATACATGCATATATGAGCTTACTATTTATGCAATTTATTATATGTTCGCAAAAAGGACGAATTAAATTTTGGGCAATAATATTTCAAACGAGAGGGAACGTTGTGAGCCGCGGCAAAGGCCGTTAAGGCCTTTTAAATAAAAGCAAAAGAAAATAAATGAATATACTGCTTACTTATATACGCCTTAATTTTTCATCTAAAATCTTCACTTATTATATCGCTTATTTTTTCTAGAAAATCATCCCTTTCTGTATGCCTTTTTTTTCGGCTAAAATCTTCACTTATTATGTGCCTTATTTTTTCTAGAAAATCTTCACTTATTATGTGCCTTACTTTTTCGAGAAAATCTTCACTTATTATGTGCCTTATTTTTTCGAGAAAATCATCACCTATTGTATGCCTTATTTTTCGGCTAAAATCATCACCTATTGTATGCCTTATTTTTCGGCTAAAATCATCACTTATAGTAAGCCTTATTTTTTCGAGAAAATCATCACTTATAGTAAGCTTTATTTTTTCGCACTTCTCGATGACCATGTCATCCCCTATGCTCCTAGGACATCGCAATGTTAACGTGAGCAGTTCATCGTTCCGCGCGACATCACTTATGTCATCTGGGGTGCTCACGCTGAAATCGATGTGTGAGCACATTTGTAAGCGATGGCAAGTACTGCAGGGTACTTAAAAACTAAACATAATACATTACGTGGGGCCTTTATGAAATTCATCTAGTATACGTATTGGATATGCTGTTCGCCGCTGGGAAGATTACACACTTTGTGAATTTTTCAGCTTTGCCGTTTTATTTATAATACAAAAGAACATTTTTTAAGTTTAATTTTAATATGTTTTCCATTTACCGTTATAACTTTATGAAGGCTATTGCACATGAAGTCTGCCAACTCCAATCATTTGCGTTTTTCTCACGTTTGAGTTGGACGCTGGTCTTAAACTGTCGACCATTCTTATCAACTTCTGCTGACAAGATTCCCCAGAGGGTCCTCTGCTGGGTTAAAGTCGGGACTTACTGCTGACCACTCTAGAACCGGTATATTTATAGATTCAATGAAAATCTTTTGTTGCGCATGCAGTGTGATCCTATCCTTGTCCACCGCAAATTCGATTATCCACATTTATTCTAGTTGAAATAAGACAAATTCGAGACTCCCCAGGGTATCCAAAAGCAGCCTAAATAATCAAAACTAACCCTATGGTTCCTTTTATGACCGTGGATGCCTTAAATCGAAATTGAAAATTGGAAAAACTTACTTTGCGGAAATCAAGAGACCAAAATTTGTACCGCTCCTCGAATGCCAAGCGTGCCCTCAGGTGGCGGGAAAGTAGCTTTAGTACAGGCTCTCGGGAAGTATATGCAATGTTTTTATTTTCAACTAAAAGTTGATGAACCTGTTTAATAGTAGCATTGAGATCTAAGTGAGTCCTTATCTCGTTACATGATATGCCTCCATGAACCCCAAGGCGCTGAATTTTCTGTTTACACCATTCGTCGATATAGGTTGGAAGTTAATTATCGTTTTTCGATGACGATTGACTCTGGCAGCTACATATGTAATCAATTTGAATGCCACTATCCTAGGATACCGCTATTACGCTATCAGCTGTTAGATGCTTTCCACGTGGCATACTGAGGAAAAAACACATTTTATAGGGCTATTGAAAATTAAAAATGAGTGATATAGCTTGCATATGCTTTATTTATATTATTTCGGAATTTATTTAATCCAAAGACGATTAACGAATTCACGCTGGCCGTCAGGTGCACAATATTTTTTTTTTTCACATATGCTCTTTTCCTAATAAAATCAAATCTAAGATGATGACCAGAAACCAATAAAGCAGAGGCATTCTAAAAAGAGATCAAAAATAAAGATTTTTGCAAGTCACATATATATGTATCGCTATATAAGAGAAAGAGAGTTACCCTGCAGTATGGGCCATCGCTTACAAATGTGCTCACACATAGATTTCAGCGTGAGCACCCCAGTTGATGATGTCGCGCGGAACGATGAACTGTTCACGTTAACATTGAGATGTCCTGGGGGCAATTATATAAAAAAAAAGATCAAAACTCCAGAAATACATACATATAATAAGATGAAGTTTAGTTTTTAAAAAAAGATATTTTTATTTAATCTAAGCTTATGTTTAATACAATGGGTTATTATGAGTTATCCCCGACTTTGATTTTGAAAGTCTCAAACGGAACTCCATTCTTATTTCAGAATCTATTTCCCAATAGGCCTCGCTTGGGAAGCTTTTGAGCTTTGGTCCAAAACTTTGATCTTCGGCTGCAGCTTTCTTCACCGGTTGCACTTCGGTTGATCGTGGCTTTGGTGCGTGATGCGTAGGCCTACGTGCGTTGGCCAAGGTATGGATGGCTATCAGTGTTTTGTCGGCTTTGACGAAAGGGTTGACTGCAGCTGGTTGATCTGTATCATCTTTCAACTGGGCTGGTCACTTGTTTATTAGATTGGAGTGTGGGAGCCGAATTTGTTTACTTGGGTGTCTATGATTTAATTTGGTTGTGCGAACCAAATTGTTTATTCTAGTAGCTTGGAATTTAGGTGATTTCCTGTTGAAAGCTTATGATTTATTTGTTTTCGGGTAATGGGGATCTTATCATTTGTTTATGCTAATCTGGTATATGTGTATAAGGGTTAGTGCTGGACATATGTATAACACGTTATTGATATGTCCAGTGCATAACGTATACATAATGCGTGTGTGGGTGAAGGGCATTATGGATATGTTACTGTATGTAATGATAATAATGATATGTATGTTCGATATGTAAAAGAGTTGTTTGAACAAAAAGCAATGCTTACTATATATCAGCGGTGGTCTGTGCATATAGTCCAACAACAAAAACAAATCACGTGCCAAAATATGTACCTGCTTGACTCAGACCTCGCATATAAGGGTTGCTTTTCTGTTTTTGTTGTTGGACTGCTTAAAATTGAAATTTCGGGCCCACTCCAGATAATGCATTCACATTATATTTCTTTATTTTTTTTTAATTCATACTATACATATTAGTCGGATCATAAGGAATCAATTAACAGCAAACAATTAAAGAGCATAAAAGAAGAATAAATAAATACAATGAGAATGCAGCGATACATTGAACGCAGTTTTTTCACAATTTCACAAATTTATTATTTACCACGCGTACCTTACATTTTGTTTTTTTAACAACACTTACCTGGTAATAATACATTATATAGATATTTTTCACTAAATCACTGCAGTTTCGCTTCTAACTCTTTCCGCACAATTGTAACAATGTAACGTAATAGCAAATGCAAGGCGAACAAAGCAAGAATGCTCTGCCGACGCACGCGCAAAAGAGACGAAAAAAAAAGAAAACAAATTCTCTTCTACTGCGCACGATCGGCAGAGCGCGGAAAAAAGGAACCAGAGAGAAAATAAAGGGTTTTGCGGGTGCAACGCCTAGATGACATTGTCGATGGCATTCGTCATCGCTCACGGCTGGTACTGCAGGCTATTTACGCACATATACTTATTTACCTGAGTTACAATGTATTGTAGTAGACTCACTTACCAGCTTATACAGAACATGGCCGTCTTGTAACCTTAAATAACAAGACATTTAAGTTTTGATAGCTCCAAAAAAAACCTATCGGCTGTATGGTAGTACTGTTGGCGGTTTTATATATTGCAGCCAAGATTTTAAGAATCTGTTAACATATTGTAACAAAATTGTGCTACGAGGCGGGCCGAGGTGATATTCTTTTCAGGTTGGAAGGCCGTCCGATTCCGTAGTAAGACTCAATGATCGTTTTCAATTTTCTTCATTTCATCCTTCTTGCACATGACCTTTCACTGGCTTTTTCTATTACAAAGTCAATGTGCTTTTTCTTCTTTCTTGCTGACCAAGTCCAGCCGCTCGAGGTGGTCCCAACTATCGATAAGCCAAGATCTAGGGGTCTAAGGGCGCCAAACGAATACGATTTCTTTTTCGTAACAATAATTCCACTAATTATGTAGTTTTCAGATCTTATATTTCCTAGGAAATGTTATATAGGTTTCATAAAGGAAGTCAAAGCCGCTCTTTCCAATCGTTATGTCAGTAAAACCTTCGTCTGAATAAAAAAAGCGTTACGACATTTTGGACCAATTAAAAAAATTAAAAAATTAAAAAAATTAAAAAAATTGTAAACAAAGAACACGCTTAGTGTGCATACAATAAACATATACTTCCACTTGTACCCCTTACGAGTGTTTTGGCTATTTATAGAAACGCATCGGGTCAAGGACTTATTTTTCTCATAAAGATGCATATGTTGTAACAGTCTGATATTTTCGAGACCTCAAAGTTAAGTCAGTTCTATGTATCTCTGGGAATACGTCTGGGATGTCTTCTACATTTTTTCGAAAAAATCAATTAAAGCTACATACTATGTGTCGATATATACATATATGTTGGTTGATATATATATATATATTGTATATTAGGTCGGTCAATTTGTTCGGGTAAAAAAAAAACAACGGTAAGCGGAATTAATGTGTCTATCAAAGACCAAAAATTCAGGCTAACAAATCAAAATTCAAAATTTCTAGGAAAAATGCCGAAAAAAATTATGAGATTTGAATTTGAAAGCTTAAAAACTTGAAGACGGTAAGCTGAAACTACAAAATTTTTGGATGCGATTTAAAGCTGCATTTATCAGCTTTTCAGAAGTCCCAAGTTCAATACAAGCAGATATAAGAAAAAGAGCACTTCCCCTGGGAAAAACACGACAAATTTTAAGAAATTCTTTTAAAAAAAAAAAACTAAGCCTAGAAAAAACGAGGGGGAACGTTGTGAGCCGCGGCAAAGGCCGCGGCTTTACTTTATACCCGGAACTCAGTCAGAATATATGTGATCTTACAATTTATGTAATTTATTATATGTTCGCAAAAGGGACGAATTAAATTTTGGGCAATAATATTTCAAACGAGAGGGAACGTTGTGAGCCGCGGCAAAGGCCGTTAAGGCCTTTTAAATAAAAGCAAAAGAAAATAAATGAATATACTGCTTACTTATATACGCCTTACTTTTTCATCTAAAATCTTCACTTATTATATCGCTTATTTTTTCTAGAAAATCATCCCTTTCTGTATGCCTTTTTTTCGGCTAAAATCTTCACTTATTATGTGCCTTATTTTTTCTAGAAAATCTTCACTTATTATGTGCCTTACTTTTTCGAGAAAATCTTCACTTATTATGTGCCTTATTTTTTCTAGAAAATCATCACCTATTGTATGCCTTATTTTTCGGCTAAAATCATCACCTATTGTATGCCTTATTTTTCGGCTAAAATCATCACTTATAGTAAGCCTTATTTTTTCGAGAAAATCATCACTTATAGTAAGCTTTATTTTTTCGCACTTCTCGATGACCATGTCATCCCCTATGCTCCTAGGACATCGCAATGTTAACGTGAGCAGTTCATCGTTCCGCGCGACATCACTTATGTCATCTGGGGTGCTCACGCTGAAATCGATGTGTGAGCACATTTGTAAGCGATGGCAAGTACTGCAGGGTACTTAAAAACTAAACATAATACATTACGTGGGGCCTTTATGAAATTCATCTAGTATACGTATTGGATATGCTGTTCGCCGCTGGGAAGATTACACACTTTGTGAATTTTTCAGCGTTGCCGTTTTATTTATAATACAAAAGAACATTTTTTAAGTTTAATTTTAATATGTTTTCCATTTACCGTTATAACTTTATGAAGGCTATTGCACATGAAGTCTGCCAACTCCAATCATTTGCGTTTTTCTCACGTTTGAGTTGGACGCTGGTCTTAAACTGTCGACCATTCTTATCAACTTCTTCTGACAAGATTCCCCAGAGGGTCCTCTGCTGGGTTAAAGTCGGGACTTACTGCTGACCACTCTAGAACCGGTATATTTATAGATTCAATGAAAATCTTTTGTTGCGCATGCAGTGTGATCCTATCCTTGTCCACCGCAAATTCGATTATCCACATTTATTCTAGTTGAAATAAGACAAATTCGAGACTCCCCAGGGTATCCAAAAGCAGCCTAAATAATCAAAATTAACCCTATGGTTCCTTTTATGACCGTGGATGCCTTAAATCGAAATTGAAAATTTGAAAAAACTTACTTTGCGGAAATTAAGAGACCAAAATTTGTACCGCTCCTCGAATGCCAAGCGTGCCCTCAGGTGGCGGGAAAGTAGCTTTAGTACAGGCTCTCGGGAAGTATATGCAATGTTTTTATTTTCAACTAAAAGTTGATGAACCTGTTTAATAGTAGCATTGAGATCTAAGTGAGTCCTTATCTCGTTACATGATGTGCCTCCATGAACCCCAAGGCGCTGAATTTTCTGTTTACACCATTCGTCGATATAGGTTGGAAGTTAATTATCGTTTTTCGATGACGATTGACTCTGGCAGCTACATATGTAATCAATTTGAATGCCACTATCCTAGGATACCGCTATTACGCTATCAGCTGTTAAATGCTTTCCACGTGGCATACTGAGGAAAAAACACATTTTATAGGGCTATTGAAAATTAAAAATGAGTGAGATAGCTTGCATATGCTTTATTTATATTATTTCGGAATTTATTTAATCCAAAGACGATTAACGAATTCACGCTGGCCGTCAGGTGCACAATATTTTTTTTTTCACATATGCTCTTTTCCTAATAAAATCAAATCTAAGATGATGACCAGAAACCAATAAAGCAGAGGCATTCTAAAAAGAGATCAAAAATAAAGATTTTTGCAAGTCACATATATATGTATCGCTATATAAGAGAAAGAGAGTTACCCTGCAGTATGGGCCATCGCTTACAAATGTGCTCACACATAGATTTCAGCGTGAGCACCCCAGTTGATGATGTCGCGCGGAACGATGAACTGTTCACGTTAACATTGAGATGTCCTGGGGGCAATTATATAAAAAAAAAGATCAAAACTCCAGAAATACATACATATAATAAGATGAAGTTTAGTTTTTAAAAAAAGATATTTTTATTTAATCTAAGCTTATGTTTAATACAATGGGTTATTATGAGTTATCCCCGACTTTGATTTTGAAAGTCTCAAACGGAACTCCATTCTTATTTCAGAATCTATTTCCCAATAGGCCTCGCTTGGGAAGCTTTTGAGCTTTGGTCCAAAACTTTGATCTTCGGCTGCAGCTTTCTTCACCGGTTGCACTTCGGTTGATCGTGGCTTTGGTGCGTGATGCGTAGGCCTACGTGCGTTGGCCAAGGTATGGATGGCTATCAGTGTTTTGTCGGCTTTGACGAAAGGGTTGACTGCAGCTGGTGATCTGTATCATCTTTCAACTGGGCTGGTCACTTGTTTATTAGATTGGAGTGTGGGAGCCGAATTTGTTTACTTGGGTGTCTATGATTTAATTTGGTTGTGCGAACCAAATTGTTTATTCTAGTAGCTTGGAATTTAGGTGATTTCCTGTTGAAAGCTTATGATTTATTTGTTTTCGGGTAATGGGGATCTTATCATTTGTTTATGCTAATCTGGTATATGTGTATAAGGGTTAGTGCTGGACATATGTATAACACGTTATTGATATGTCCAGTGCATAACGTATACATAATGCGTGTGTGGGTGAAGGGCATTATGGATATGTTACTGTATGTAATGATAATAATGATATGTATGTTCGATATGTAAAAGAGTTGTTTGAACAAAAAGCAATGCTTACTATATATCAGCGGTGGTCTGTGCATATAGTCCAACAACAAAAACAAATCACGTGCCAAAATATGTACCTGCTTGACTCAGACCTCGCATATAAGGGTTGCTTTTCTGTTTTTGTTGTTGGACTGCTTAAAATTGAAATTTCGGGCCCACTCCAGATAATGCATTCACATTATATTTCTTTATTTTTTTTTAATTCATACTATACATATTAGTCGGATCATAAGGAATCAATTAACAGCAAACAATTAAAGAGCATAAAAGAAGAATAAATAAATACAATGAGAATGCAGCGATACATTGAACGCAGTTTTTTCACAATTTCACAAATTTATTATTTACCACGCGTACCTTACATTTTGTTTTTTTAACAACACTTACCTGGTAATAATACATTATATAGATATTTTTCACTAAATCACTGCAGTTTCGCTTCTAACTCTTTCCGCACAATTGTAACAATGTAACGTAATAGCAAATGCAAGGCGAACAAAGCAAGAATGCTCTGCCGACGCACGCGCAAAAGAGACGAAAAAAAAAGAAAACAAATTCTCTTCTACTGCGCACGATCGGCAGAGCGCGGAAAAAAGGAACCAGAGAGAAAATAAAGGGTTTTGCGGGTGCAACGCCTAGATGACATTGTCGATGGCATTCGTCATCGCTCACGGCTGGTACTGCAGGCTATTTACGCACATATACTTATTTACCTGAGTTACAATGTATTGTAGTAGACTCACTTACCAGCTTATACAGAACATGGCCGTCTTGTAACCTTAAATAACAAGACATTTAAGTTTTGATAGCTCCAAAAAAAAACCTATCGGCTGTATGGTAGTACTGTTGGCGGTTTTATATATTGCAGCCAAGATTTTAAGAATCTGTTAACATATTGTAACAAAATTGTGCTACGAGGCGGGCCGAGGTGATATTCTTTTCAGGTTGGAAGGCCGTCCGATTCCGTAGTAAGACTCAATGATCGTTTTCAATTTTCTTCATTTCATCCTTCTTGCACATGACCTTTCACTGGCTTTTTCTATTACAAAGTCAATGTGCTTTTTCTTCTTTCTTGCTGACCAAGTCCAGCCGCTCGAGGTGGTCCCAACTATCGATAAGCCAAGATCTAGGGGTCTAAGGGCGCCAAACGAATACGATTTCTTTTTCGTAACAATAATTCCACTAATTATGTAGTTTTCAGATCTTATATTTCCTAGGAAATGTTATATAGGTTTCATAAAGGAAGTCAAAGCCGCTCTTTCCAATCGTTATGTCAGTAAAACCTTCGTCTGAATAAAAAAAGCGTTACGACATTTTGGACCAATTAAAAAAATTAAAAAATTAAAAAAAATTAAAAAAATTGTAAACAAAGAACACGCTTAGTGTGCATACAATAAACATATACTTCCACTTGTACCCCTTACGAGTGTTTTGGCTATTTATAGAAACGCATCGGGTCAAGGACTTATTTTTCTCATAAAGATGCATATGTTGTAACAGTCTGATATTTTCGAGACCTCAAAGTTAAGTCAGTTCTATGTATCTCTGGGAATACGTCTGGGATGTCTTCTACATTTTTTCGAAAAAATCAATTAAAGCTACATACTATGTGTCGATATATACATATATGTTGGTTGATATATATATATATATTGTATATTAGGTCGGTCAATTTGTTCGGGTAAAAAAAAAACAACGGTAAGCGGAATTAATGTGTCTATCAAAGACCAAAAATTCAGGCTAAGAAATCAAAATTCAAAATTTCTAGGAAAAATGCCGAAAAAAATTATGAGATTTGAATTTGAAAGCTTAAAAACTTGAAGACGGTAAGCTGAAACTACAAAATTTTTGGATGCGATTTAAAGCTGCATTTATCAGCTTTTCAGAAGTCCCAAGTTCAATACAAGCAGATATAAGAAAAAGAGCACTTCCCCTCGGAAAAACACGACAAATTTTAAGAAATTCTTTTAAAAAAAAAAACTAAGCCTAGAAAAAACGAGGGGGAACGTTGTGAGCCGCGGCAAAGGCCGCGGCTTTACTTTATACCCGGAACTCAGTCAGAATATATGTGATCTTACAATTTATGTAATTTATTATATGTTCGCAAAAGGGACGAATTAAATTTTGGGCAATAATATTTCAAACGAGAGGGAACGTTGTGAGCCGCGGCAAAGGCCGTTAAGGCCTTTTAAATAAAAGCAAAAGAAAATAAATGAATATACTGCTTACTTATATACGCCTTACTTTTTCATCTAAAATCTTCACTTATTATATCGCTTATTTTTTCTAGAAAATCATCCCTTTCTGTATGCCTTTTTTTCGGCTAAAATCTTCACTTATTATGTGCCTTATTTTTTCTAGAAAATCTTCACTTATTATGTGCCTTACTTTTTCGAGAAAATCTTCACTTATTATATGCCTTATTTTTTCTAGAAAATCATCACCTATTGTATGCCTTATTTTTCGGCTAAAATCATCACCTATTGTATGCCTTATTTTTCGGCTAAAATCATCACTTATAGTAAGCCTTATTTTTTCGAGAAAATCATCACTTATAGTAAGCTTTATTTTTTCGCACTTCTCGATGACCATGTCATCCCCTATGCTCCTAGGACATCGCAATGTTAACGTGAGCAGTTCATCGTTCCGCGCGACATCACTTATGTCATCTGGGGTGCTCACGCTGAAATCGATGTGTGAGCACATTTGTAAGCGATGGCAAGTACTGCAGGGTACTTAAAAACTAAACATAATACATTACGTGGGGCCTTTATGAAATTCATCTAGTATACGTATTGGATATGCTGTTCGCCGCTGGGAAGATTACACACTTTGTGAATTTTTCAGCGTTGCCGTTTTATTTATAATACAAAAGAACATTTTTTAAGTTTAATTTTAATATGTTTTCCATTTACCGTTATAACTTTATGAAGGCTATTGCACATGAAGTCTGCCAACTCCAATCATTTGCGTTTTTCTCACGTTTGAGTTGGACGCTGGTCTTAAACTGTCGACCATTCTTATCAACTTCTGCTGACAAGATTCCCCAGAGGGTCCTCTGCTGGGTTAAAGTCGGGACTTACTGCTGACCACTCTAGAACCGGTATATTTATAGATTCAATGAAAATCTTTTGTTGCGCATGCAGTGTGATCCTATCCTTGTCCACCGCAAATTCGATTATCCACATTTATTCTAGTTGAAATAAGACAAATTCGAGACTCCCCAGGGTATCCAAAAGCAGCCTAAATAATCAAAACTAACCCTATGGTTCCTTTTATGACCGTGGATGCCTTAAATCGAAATTGAAAATTGGAAAAACTTACTTTGCGGAAATCAAGAGACCAAAATTTGTACCGCTCCTCGAATGCCAAGCGTGCCCTCAGGTGGCGGGAAAGTAGCTTTAGTACAGGCTCTCGGGAAGTATATGCAATGTTTTTATTTTCAACTAAAAGTTGATGAACCTGTTTAATAGTAGCATTGAGATCTAAGTGAGTCCTTATCTCGTTACATGATATGCCTCCATGAACCCCAAGGCGCTGAATTTTCTGTTTACACCATTCGTCGATATAGGTTGGAAGTTAATTATCGTTTTTCGATGACGATTGACTCTGGCAGCTACATATGTAATCAATTTGAATGCCACTATCCTAGGATACCGCTATTACGCTATCAGCTGTTAAATGCTTTCCACGTGGCATAATGAGGAAAAAACACATTTTATAGGGCTATTGAAAATTAAAAATGAGTGAGATAGCTTGCATATGCTTTATTTATATTATTTCGGAATTTATTTAATCCAAAGACGATTAACGAATTCACGCTGGCCGTCAGGTGCACAATATTTTTTTTTCACATATGCTCTTTTCCTAATAAAATCAAATCTAAGATGATGACCAGAAACCAATAAAGCAGAGGCATTCTAAAAAGAGATCAAAAATAAAGATTTTTGCAAGTCACATATATATGTATCGCTATATAAGAGAAAGAGAGTTACCCTGCAGTATGGGCCATCGCTTACAAATGTGCTCACACATAGATTTCAGCGTGAGCACCCCAGTTGATGATGTCGCGCGGAACGATGAACTGTTCACGTTAACATTGAGATGTCCTGGGGGCAATTATATAAAAAAAAAGATCAAAACTCCAGAAATACATACATATAATAAGATGAAGTTTAGTTTTTAAAAAAAGATATTTTTATTTAATCTAAGCTTATGTTTAATACAATGGGTTATTATGAGTTATCCCCGACTTTGATTTTGAAAGTCTCAAACGGAACTCCATTCTTATTTCAGAATCTATTTCCCAATAGGCCTCGCTTGGGAAGCTTTTGAGCTTTGGTCCAAAACTTTGATCTTCGGCTGCAGCTTTCTTCACCGGTTGCACTTCGGTTGATCGTGGCTTTGGTGCGTGATGCGTAGGCCTACGTGCGTTGGCCAAGGTATGGATGGCTATCAGTGTTTTGTCGGCTTTGACGAAAGGGTTGACTGCAGCTGGTGATCTGTATCATCTTTCAACTGGGCTGGTCACTTGTTTATTAGATTGGAGTGTGGGAGCCGAATTTGTTTACTTGGGTGTCTATGATTTAATTTGGTTGTGCGAACCAAATTGTTTATTCTAGTAGCTTGGAATTTAGGTGATTTCCTGTTGAAAGCTTATGATTTATTTGTTTTCGGGTAATGGGGATCTTATCATTTGTTTATGCTAATCTGGTATATGTGTATAAGGGTTAGTGCTGGACATATGTATAACACGTTATTGATATGTCCAGTGCATAACGTATACATAATGCGTGTGTGGGTGAAGGGCATTATGGATATGTTACTGTATGTAATGATAATAATGATATGTATGTTCGATATGTAAAAGAGTTGTTTGAACAAAAAGCAATGCTTACTATATATCAGCGGTGGTCTGTGCATATAGTCCAACAACAAAAACAAATCACGTGCCAAAATATGTACCTGCTTGACTCAGACCTCGCATATAAGGGTTGCTTTTCTGTTTTTGTTGTTGGACTGCTTAAAATTGAAATTTCGGGCCCACTCCAGATAATGCATTCACATTATATTTCTTTATTTTTTTTTAATTCATACTATACATATTAGTCGGATCATAAGGAATCAATTAACAGCAAACAATTAAAGAGCATAAAAGAAGAATAAATAAATACAATGAGAATGCAGCGATACATTGAACGCAGTTTTTTCACAATTTCACAAATTTATTATTTACCACGCGTACCTTACATTTTGTTTTTTTAACAACACTTACCTGGTAATAATACATTATATAGATATTTTTCACTAAATCACTGCAGTTTCGCTTCTAACTCTTTCCGCACAATTGTAACAATGTAACGTAATAGCAAATGCAAGGCGAACAAAGCAAGAATGCTCTGCCGACGCACGCGCAAAAGAGACGAAAAAAAAGAAAACAAATTCTCTTCTACTGCGCACGATCGGCAGAGCGCGGAAAAAAGGAACCAGAGAGAAAATAAAGGGTTTTGCGGGTGCAACGCCTAGATGACATTGTCGATGGCATTCGTCATCGCTCACGGCTGGTACTGCAGGCTATTTACGCACATATACTTATTTACCTGAGTTACAATGTATTGTAGTAGACTCACTTACCAGCTTATACAGAACATGGCCGTCTTGTAACCTTAAATAACAAGACATTTAAGTTTTGATAGCTCCAAAATAAACCTATCGGCTGTATGGTAGTACTGTTGGCGGTTTTATATATTGCAGCCAAGATTTTAAGAATCTGTTAACATATTGTAACAAAATTGTGCTACGAGGCGGGCCGAGGTGATATTCTTTTCAGGTTGGAAGGCCGTCCGATTCCGTAGTAAGACTCAATGATCGTTTTCAATTTTCTTCATTTCATCCTTCTTGCACATGACCTTTCACTGGCTTTTTCTATTACAAAGTCAATGTGCTTTTTCTTCTTTCTTGCTGACCAAGTCCAGCCGCTCGAGGTGGTCCCAACTATCGATAAGCCAAGATCTAGGGGTCTAAGGGCGCCAAACGAATACGATTTCTTTTTCGTAACAATAATTCCACTAATTATGTAGTTTTCAGATCTTATATTTCCTAGGAAATGTTATATAGGTTTCATAAAGGAAGTCAAAGCCGCTCTTTCCAATCGTTATGTCAGTAAAACCTTCGTCTGAATAAAAAAAGCGTTACGACATTTTGGACCAATTAAAAAAATTAAAAAATTAAAAAAATTAAAAAATTAAAAAAATTGTAAACAAAGAACACGCTTAGTGTGCATACAATAAACATATACTTCCACTTGTACCCCTTACGAGTGTTTTGGCTATTTATAGAAACGCATCGGGTCAAGGACTTATTTTTCTCATAAAGATGCATATGTTGTAACAGTCTGATATTTTCGAGACCTCAAAGTTAAGTCAGTTCTATGTATCTCTGGGAATACGTCTGGGATGTCTTCTACATTTTTTCGAAAAAATCAATTAAAGCTACATACTATGTGTCGATATATACATATATGTTGGTTGATATATATATATATATTGTATATTAGGTCGGTCAATTTGTTCGGGTAAAAAAAAAACAACGGTAAGCGGAATTAATGTGTCTATCAAAGACCAAAAATTCAGGCTAACAAATCAAAATTCAAAATTTCTAGGAAAAATGCCGAAAAAAATTATGAGATTTGAATTTGAAAGCTTAAAAACTTGAAGACGGTAAGCTGAAACTACAAAATTTTTGGATGCGATTTAAAGCTGCATGTATCAGCTTTTCAGAAGTCCCAAGTTCAATACAAGCAGATATAAGAAAAAGAGCACTTCCCCTGGGAAAAACACGACAAATTTTAAGAAATTCTTTAAAAAAAAAAAAACTAAGCCTAGAAAAAACGAGGGGGAACGTCGTGAGCCGCGGCAAAGGCCGCGGCTCTACTTTATATCAGGTACTCAGTCAGTCATATACATGCATATATGAGCTTACTATTTATGCAATTTATTATATGTTCGCAAAAAGGACGAATTAAATTTTGGGCAATAATATTTCAAACGAGAGGGAACGTTGTGAGCCGCGGCAAAGGCCGTTAAGGCCTTTTAAATAAAAGCAAAAGAAAATAAATGAATATACTGCTTACTTATATACGCCTTAATTTTTCATCTAAAATCTTCACTTATTATATCGCTTATTTTTTCTAGAAAATCATCCCTTTCTGTATGCCTTTTTTTCGGCTAAAATCTTCACTTATTATGTGCCTTATTTTTTCTAGAAAATCTTCACTTATTATGTGCCTTACTTTTTCGAGAAAATCTTCACTTATTATGTGCCTTATTTTTTCGAGAAAATCATCACCTATTGTATGCCTTATTTTTCGGCTAAAATCATCACCTATTGTATGCCTTATTTTTCGGCTAAAATCATCACTTATAGTAAGCCTTATTTTTTCGAGAAAATCATCACTTATAGTAAGCTTTATTTTTTCGCACTTCTCGATGACCATGTCATCCCCTATGCTCCTAGGACATCGCAATGTTAACGTGAGCAGTTCATCGTTCCGCGCGACATCACTTATGTCATCTGGGGTGCTCACGCTGAAATCGATGTGTGAGCACATTTGTAAGCGATGGCCCGTACTGCAGGGTACTTAAAAACTAAACATAATACATTACGTGGGGCCTTTATGAAATTCATCTAGTATACGTATTGGATATGCTGTTCGCCGCTGGGAAGATTACACACTTTGTGAATTTTTCAGCGTTGCCGTTTTATTTATAATACAAAAGAACATTTTTTAAGTTTAATTTTAATATGTTTTCCATTTACCGTTATAACTTTATGAAGGCTATTGCACATGAAGTCTGCCAACTCCAATCATTTGCGTTTTTCTCACGTTTGAGTTGGACGCTGGTCTTAAACTGTCGACCATTCTTATCAACTTCTGCTGACAAGATTCCCCAGAGGGTCCTCTGCTGGGTTAAAGTCGGGACTTACTGCTGACCACTCTAGAACCGGTATATTTATAGATTCAATGAAAATCTTTTGTTGCGCATGCAGTGTGATCCTATCCTTGTCCACCGCAAATTCGATTATCCACATTTATTCTAGTTGAAATAAGACAAATTCGAGACTCCCCAGGGTATCCAAAAGCAGCCTAAATAATCAAAACTAACCCTATGGTTCCTTTTATGACCGTGGATGCCTTAAATCGAAATTGAAAATTGGAAAAAACTTACTTTGCGGAAATCAAGAGACCAAAATTTGTACCGCTCCTTGAATGCCAAGCGTGCCCTCAGGTGGCGGGAAAGTAGCTTTAGTACAGGCTCTCGGGAAGTATATGCAATGTTTTTATTTTCAACTAAAAGTTGATGAACCTGTTTAATAGTAGCATTGAGATCTAAGTGAGTCCTTATCTCGTTACATGATATGCCTCCATGAACCCCAAGGCGCTGAATTTTCTGTTTACACCATTCGTCGATATAGGTTGGAAGTTAATTATCGTTTTTCGATGACGATTGACTCTGGCAGCTACATATGTAATCAATTTGAATGCCACTATCCTAGGATACCGCTATTACGCTATCAGCTGTTAAATGCTTTCCACGTGGCATACTGAGGAAAAAACACATTTTATAGGGCTATTGAAAATTAAAAATGAGTGAGATAGCTTGCATATGCTTTATTTATATTATTTCGGAATTTATTTAATCCAAAGACGATTAACGAATTCACGCTGGCCGTCAGGTGCACAATATTTTTTTTTTCACATATGCTCTTTTCCTAATAAAATCAAATCTAAGATGATGACCAGAAACCAATAAAGCAGAGGCATTCTAAAAAGAGATCAAAAATAAAGATTTTTGCAAGTCACATATATATGTATCGCTATATAAGAGAAAGAGAGTTACCCTGCAGTATGGGCCATCGCTTACAAATGTGCTCACACATAGATTTCAGCGTGAGCACCCCAGTTGATGATGTCGCGCGGAACGATGAACTGTTCACGTTAACATTGAGATGTCCTGGGGGCAATTATATAAAAAAAAAGATCAAAACTCCAGAAATACATACATATAATAAGATGAAGTTTAGTTTTTAAAAAAAGATATTTTTATTTAATCTAAGCTTATGTTTAATACAATGGGTTATTATGAGTTATCCCCGACTTTGATTTTGAAAGTCTCAAACGGAACTCCATTCTTATTTCAGAATCTATTTCCCAATAGGCCTCGCTTGGGAAGCTTTTGAGCTTTGGTCCAAAACTTTGATCTTCGGCTGCAGCTTTCTTCACCGGTTGCACTTCGGTTGATCGTGGCTTTGGTGCGTGATGCGTAGGCCTACGTGCGTTGGCCAAGGTATGGATGGCTATCAGTGTTTTGTCGGCTTTGACGAAAGGGTTGACTGCAGCTGGTGATCTGTATCATCTTTCAACTGGGCTGGTCACTTGTTTATTAGATTGGAGTGTGGGAGCCGAATTTGTTTACTTGGGTGTCTATGATTTAATTTGGTTGTGCGAACCAAATTGTTTATTCTAGTAGCTTGGAATTTAGGTGATTTCCTGTTGAAAGCTTATGATTTATTTGTTTTCGGGTAATGGGGATCTTATCATTTGTTTATGCTAATCTGGTATATGTGTATAAGGGTTAGTGCTGGACATATGTATAACACGTTATTGATATGTCCAGTGCATAACGTATACATAATGCGTGTGTGGGTGAAGGGCATTATGGATATGTTACTGTATGTAATGATAATAATGATATGTATGTTCGATATGTAAAAGAGTTGTTTGAACAAAAAGCAATGCTTACTATATATCAGCGGTGGTCTGTGCATATAGTCCAACAACAAAAACAAATCACGTGCCAAAATATGTACCTGCTTGACTCAGACCTCGCATATAAGGGTTGCTTTTCTGTTTTTGTTGTTGGACTGCTTAAAATTGAAATTTCGGGCCCACTCCAGATAATGCATTCACATTATATTTCTTTATTTTTTTTAATTCATACTATACATATTAGTCGGATCATAAGGAATCAATTAACAGCAAACAATTAAAGAGCATAAAAGAAGAATAAATAAATACAATGAGAATGCAGCGATACATTGAACGCAGTTTTTTCACAATTTCACAAATTTATTATTTACCACGCGTACCTTACATTTTGTTTTTTTAACAACACTTACCTGGTAATAATACATTATATAGATATTTTTCACTAAATCACTGCAGTTTCGCTTCTAACTCTTTCCGCACAATTGTAACAATGTAACGTAATAGCAAATGCAAGGCGAACAAAGCAAGAATGCTCTGCCGATGCACGCGCAAAAGAGACGAAAAAAAAAGAAAACAAATTCTCTTCTACTGCGCACGATCGGCAGAGCGCGGAAAAAAGGAACCAGAGAGAAAATAAAGGGTTTTGCGGGTGCAACGCCTAGATGACATTGTCGATGGCATTCGTCATCGCTCACGGCTGGTACTGCAGGCTATTTACGCACATATACTTATTTACCTGAGTTACAATGTATTGTAGTAGACTCACTTACCAGCTTATACAGAAAATGGCCGTCTTGTAACCTTAAATAACAAGACATTTAAGTTTTGATAGCTCCAAAAAAAACCTATCGGCTGTATGGTAGTACTGTTGGCGGTTTTATATATTGCAGCCAAGATTTTAAGAATCTGTTAACATATTGTAACAAAATTGTGCTACGAGGCGGGCCGAGGTGATATTCTTTTCAGGTTGGAAGGCCGTCCGATTCCGTAGTAAGACTCAATGATCGTTTTCAATTTTCTTCATTTCATCCTTCTTGCACATGACCTTTCACTGGCTTTTTCTATTACAAAGTCAATGTGCTTTTTCTTCTTTCTTGCTGACCAAGTCCAGCCGCTCGAGGTGGTCCCAACTATCGATAAGCCAAGATCTAGGGGTCTAAGGGCGCCAAACGAATACGATTTCTTTTTCGTAACAATAATTCCACTAATTATGTAGTTTTCAGATCTTATATTTCCTAGGAAATGTTATATAGGTTTCATAAAGGAAGTCAAAGCCGCTCTTTCCAATCGTTATGTCAGTAAAACCTTCGTCTGAATAAAAAAAGCGTTACGACATTTTGGACCAATTAAAAAAATTAAAAAATTAAAAAAATTAAAAAATTAAAAAAATTGTAAACAAAGAACACGCTTAGTGTGCATACAATAAACATATACTTCCACTTGTACCCCTTACGAGTGTTTTGGCTATTTATAGAAACGCATCGGGTCAAGGACTTATTTTTCTCATAAAGATGCATATGTTGTAACAGTCTGATATTTTCGAGACCTCAAAGTTAAGTCAGTTCTATGTATCTCTGGGAATACGTCTGGGATGTCTTCTACATTTTTTCGAAAAAATCAATTAAAGCTACATACTATGTGTCGATATATACATATATGTTGGTTGATATATATATATATATTGTATATTAGGTCGGTCAATTTGTTCGGGTAAAAAAAAAACAACGGTAAGCGGAATTAATGTGTCTATCAAAGACCAAAAATTCAGGCTAAGAAATCAAAATTCAAAATTTCTAGGAAAAATGCCGAAAAAAATTATGAGATTTGAATTTGAAAGCTTAAAAACTTGAAGACGGTAAGCTGAAACTACAAAATTTTTGGATGCGATTTAAAGCTGCATTTATCAGCTTTTCAGAAGTCCCAAGTTCAATACAAGCAGATATAAGAAAAAGAGCACTTCCCCTGGGAAAAACACGACAAATTTTAAGAAATTCTTTAAAAAAAAAAACTAAGCCTAGAAAAAACGAGGGGGAACGTCGTGAGCCGCGGCCTTTGCCGGTAGGTACTCAGTCAGTCATATACATGCATATATGAGCTTACTATTTATGCAATTTATTATATGTTCGCAAAAAGTACGAATTAAATTTTGGGCAATAATATTTCAAACGAGAGGGAACGTTGTGAGCCGCGGCAAAGGCCGTTAAGGCCTTTTAAATAAAAGCAAAAGAAAATAAATGAATATACTGCTTACTTATATACGCCTTAATTTTTCATCTAAAATCTTCACTTATTATATCGCTTATTTTTTCTAGAAAATCATCCCTTTCTGTATGCCTTTTTTTCGGCTAAAATCTTCACTTATTATGTGCCTTATTTTTTCTAGAAAATCTTCACTTATTATGTGCCTTACTTTTTCGAGAAAATCTTCACTTATTATGTGCCTTATTTTTTCGAGAAAATCATCACCTATTGTATGCCTTATTTTTCGGCTAAAATCATCACCTATTGTATGCCTTATTTTTCGGCTAAAATCATCACTTATAGTAAGCCTTATTTTTTCGAGAAAATCATCACTTATAGTAAGCTTTATTTTTTCGCACTTCTCGATGACCATGTCATCCCCTATGCTCCTAGGACATCGCAATGTTAACGTGAGCAGTTCATCGTTCCGCGCGACATCACTTATGTCATCTGGGGTGCTCACGCTGAAATCGATGTGTGAGCACATTTGTAAGCGATGGCAAGTACTGCAGGGTACTTAAAAACTAAACATAATACATTACGTGGGGCCTTTATGAAATTCATCTAGTATACGTATTGGATATGCTGTTCGCCGCTGGGAAGATTACACACTTTGTGAATTTTTCAGCGTTGCCGTTTTATTTATAATACAAAAGAACATTTTTTAAGTTTAATTTTAATATGTTTTCCATTTACCGTTATAACTTTATGAAGGCTATTGCACATGAAGTCTGCCAACTCCAATCATTTGCGTTTTTCTCACGTTTGAGTTGGACGCTGGTCTTAAACTGTCGACCATTCTTATCAACTTCTGCTGACAAGATTCCCCAGAGGGTCCTCTGCTGGGTTAAAGTCGGGACTTACTGCTGACCACTCTAGAACCGGTATATTTATAGATTCAATGAAAATCTTTTGTTGCGCATGCAGTGTGATCCTATCCTTGTCCACCGCAAATTCGATTATCCACATTTATTCTAGTTGAAATAAGACAAATTCGAGACTCCCCAGGGTATCCAAAAGCAGCCTAAATAATCAAAACTAACCCTATGGTTCCTTTTATGACCGTGGATGCCTTAAATCGAAATTGAAAATTGGAAAAAACTTACTTTGCGGAAATCAAGAGACCAAAATTTGTACCGCTCCTCGAATGCCAAGCGTGCCCTCAGGTGGCGGGAAAGTAGCTTTAGTACAGGCTCTCGGGAAGTATATGCAATGTTTTTATTTTCAACTAAAAGTTGATGAACCTGTTTAATAGTAGCATTGAGATCTAAGTGAGTCCTTATCTCGTTACATGATATGCCTCCATGAACCCCAAGGCGCTGAATTTTCTGTTTACACCATTCGTCGATATAGGTTGGAAGTTAATTATCGTTTTTCGATGACGATTGACTCTGGCAGCTACATATGTAATCAATTTGAATGCCACTATCCTAGGATACCGCTATTACGCTATCAGCTGTTAAATGCTTTCCACGTGGCATACTGAGGAAAAAACACATTTTATAGGGCTATTGAAAATTAAAAATGAGTGAGATAGCTTGCATATGCTTTATTTATATTATTTCGGAATTTATTTAATCCAAAGACGATTAACGAATTCACGCTGGCCGTCAGGTGCACAATATTTTTTTTTTCACATATGCTCTTTTCCTAATAAAATCAAATCTAAGATGATGACCAGAAACCAATAAAGCAGAGGCATTCTAAAAAGAGATCAAAAATAAAGATTTTTGCAAGTCACATATATATGTATCGCTATATAAGAGAAAGAGAGTTACCCTGCAGTATGGGCCATCGCTTACAAATGTGCTCACACATAGATTTCAGCGTGAGCACCCCAGTTGATGATGTCGCGCGGAACGATGAACTGTTCACGTTAACATTGAGATGTCCTGGGGGCAATTATATAAAAAAAAAGATCAAAACTCCAGAAATACATACATATAATAAGATGAAGTTTAGTTTTTAAAAAAAGATATTTTTATTTAATCTAAGCTTATGTTTAATACAATGGGTTATTATGAGTTATCCCCGACTTTGATTTTGAAAGTCTCAAACGGAACTCCATTCTTATTTCAGAATCTATTTCCCAATAGGCCTCGCTTGGGAAGCTTTTGAGCTTTGGTCCAAAACTTTGATCTTCGGCTGCAGCTTTCTTCACCGGTTGCACTTCGGTTGATCGTGGCTTTGGTGCGTGATGCGTAGGCCTACGTGCGTTGGCCAAGGTATGGATGGCTATCAGTGTTTTGTCGGCTTTGACGAAAGGTTGACTGCAGCTGGTGATCTGTATCATCTTTCAACTGGGCTGGTCACTTGTTTATTAGATTGGAGTGTGGGAGCCGAATTTGTTTACTTGGGTGTCTATGATTTAATTTGGTTGTGCGAACCAAATTGTTTATTCTAGTAGCTTGGAATTTAGGTGATTTCCTGTTGAAAGCTTATGATTTATTTGTTTTCGGGTAATGGGGATCTTATCATTTGTTTATGCTAATCTGGTATATGTGTATAAGGGTTAGTGCTGGACATATGTATAACACGTTATTGATATGTCCAGTGCATAACGTATACATAATGCGTGTGTGGGTGAAGGGCATTATGGATATGTTACTGTATGTAATGATAATAATGATATGTATGTTCGATATGTAAAAGAGTTGTTTGAACAAAAAGCAATGCTTACTATATATCAGCGGTGGTCTGTGCATATAGTCCAACAACAAAAACAAATCACGTGCCAAAATATGTACCTGCTTGACTCAGACCTCGCATATAAGGGTTGCTTTTCTGTTTTTGTTGTTGGACTGCTTAAAATTGAAATTTCGGGCCCACTCCAGATAATGCATTCACATTATATTTCTTTATTTTTTTTTAATTCATACTATACATATTAGTCGGATCATAAGGAATCAATTAACAGCAAACAATTAAAGAGCATAAAAGAAGAATAAATAAATACAATGAGAATGCAGCGATACATTGAACGCAGTTTTTTCACAATTTCACAAATTTATTATTTACCACGCGTACCTTACATTTTGTTTTTTTAACAACACTTACCTGGTAATAATACATTATATAGATATTTTTCACTAAATCACTGCAGTTTCGCTTCTAACTCTTTCCGCACAATTGTAACAATGTAACGTAATAGCAAATGCAAGGCGAACAAAGCAAGAATGCTCTGCCGACGCACGCGCAAAAGAGACGAAAAAAAAAGAAAACAAATTCTCTTCTACTGCGCACGATCGGCAGAGCGCGGAAAAAAGGAACCAGAGAGAAAATAAAGGGTTTTGCGGGTGCAACGCCTAGATGACATTGTCGATGGCATTCGTCATCGCTCACGGCTGGTACTGCAGGCTATTTACGCACATATACTTATTTACCTGAGTTACAATGTATTGTAGTAGACTCACTTACCAGCTTATACAGAAAATGGCCGTCTTGTAACCTTAAATAACAAGACATTTAAGTTTTGATAGCTCCAAAAAAAACCTATCGGCTGTATGGTAGTACTGTTGGCGGTTTTATATATTGCAGCCAAGATTTTAAGAATCTGTTAACATATTGTAACAAAATTGTGCTACGAGGCGGGCCGAGGTGATATTCTTTTCAGGTTGGAAGGCCGTCCGATTCCGTAGTAAGACTCAATGATCGTTTTCAATTTTCTTCATTTCATCCTTCTTGCACATGACCTTTCACTGGCTTTTTCTATTACAAAGTCAATGTGCTTTTTCTTCTTTCTTGCTGACCAAGTCCAGCCGCTCGAGGTGGTCCCAACTATCGATAAGCCAAGATCTAGGGGTCTAAGGGCGCCAAACGAATACGATTTCTTTTTCGTAACAATAATTCCACTAATTATGTAGTTTTCAGATCTTATATTTCCTAGGAAATGTTATATAGGTTTCATAAAGGAAGTCAAAGCCGCTCTTTCCAATCGTTATGTCAGTAAAACCTTCGTCTGAATAAAAAAAGCGTTACGACATTTTGGACCAATTAAAAAAATTAAAAAATTAAAAAAATTAAAAAAATTAAAAAATTAAAAAAATTGTAAACAAAGAACACGCTTAGTGTGCATACAATAAACATATACTTCCACTTGTACCCCTTACGAGTGTTTTGGCTATTTATAGAAACGCATCGGGTCAAGGACTTATTTTTCTCATAAAGATGCATATGTTGTAACAGTCTGATATTTTCGAGACCTCAAAGTTAAGTCAGTTCTATGTATCTCTGGGAATACGTCTGGGATGTCTTCTACATTTTTTCGAAAAAATCAATTAAAGCTACATACTATGTGTCGATATATACATATATGTTGGTAGATATATATATATATATTGTATATTAGGTCGGTCAATTTGTTCGGGTAAAAAAAAAAACAACGGTAAGCGGAATTAATGTGTCTATCAAAGACCAAAAATTCAGGCTAAGAAATCAAAATTCAAAATTTCTAGGAAAAATGCCGAAAAAAATTATGAGATTTGAATTTGAAAGCTTAAAAACTTGAAGACGGTAAGCTGAAACTACAAAATTTTTGGATGCGATTTAAAGCTGCATTTATCAGCTTTTCAGAAGTCCCAAGTTCAATACAAGCAGATATAAGAAAAAGAGCACTTCCCCTGGGAAAAACACGACAAATTTTAAGAAATTCTTTTAAAAAAAAAAACTAAGCCTAGAAAAAACGAGGGGGAACGTTGTGAGCCGCGGCAAAGGCCGCGGCTTTACTTTATACCCGGAACTCAGTCAGAATATATGTGATCTTACAATTTATGTAATTTATTATATGTTCGCAAAAGGGACGAATTAAATTTCAAAAAATTATGTCGAATCCTATGCTAGATTTTTATATATCAAAAGTTATCTGTTTCCATTTTTGTTTACATATACTTTTTACATCAGCGTCTAAATTTCTACATGACATGTATAACTACTCATACGAGACGTGTAACTATGTGTGCGAGAGAGAGAGAGGGAATGAGTAAGCGCTTGGCAGGCGTTGCGTAGCCACTGAAATTTAATTTGTTCCTTCTTTCTGTCCATAATAATGATCCGACCTGATCCAGATTCGGCAATCTGATAGATTTGGCTATTTTCCATAATTCTGCGCTTTTGGTTTTCTCGTATCTTCAAAATTGTGGATTCCACAGATTTTCGTCCTTTGTGACGTTCCTCGGCCGGGGTATGCTCGTCGCGCCGGGTTCACAGAAATTTAATTTGATTTCTGGATGTGGTAGCTATAATAATGCGTTGGGTTCAAGAATAAGGCGTAGGTTTAAGCAGTATAATAAAAGTAACTTTATTGTTCTTAATTGTACATAGGACGGTTGGATGGTTGGTACTGGGCCTCCGGTAGGGGTCTTCCTTCGGGGTCGTCCTTCTTGTTTGGCTACTCGGCCGCACGTGGCTGTTTGCTGCGTGCGGGTCGTGGTTGATTGTCGGTCGGACGCTCCTGTGGGAGGGATCGCGGCAGAGGTAAATACACTCTTATGCGAAGACTTGTGGTAGAGGTGAAAACGCTCTGGGGGGTTGCTAGAACAGAGGTGAATACTCTCTGGGGTATGAATAAGGGCAGAGGTGAATACTCTCTGTAGAGACGTGTTTGGACAGAGGTGAGTTCTCTGGGGAGACGAATAGTTGCAGAGGTAAATACTCTCTGTAGAGACGTGTTGTGACAGAGGTGAATTCTCTGGGGAGACGAATGGTTGCAGAGGTAAATACTCTCTGTAGAGACGTGTTGTGACAGAGGTGAATTCTCTGGGGAGACGATTAGTTGCAGAGGTAAATACTCTCTGTAGAGACGTGGTTTTGACAGAGGTGAATTCTCTGGGGAGATGATTAGTGGCAGAGGTAAATACTCTCTGTAGAGACGTGGTTTGACAGAGGTGAGTTCTCTGGGGAGACGAATGGTGGCAGAGGTAAATACTCTCTGTAGAGAAAGGTAGAGCAGAGGTAAATACTCTCTGTGGAGAAGAATAGAGCAGAGGTAAATACTCTCTGGGGGGAAAAGTTCAGGACGGGGAAATGTATTCGGGAACGGGCAAGTGGAAAAAGCAAGGCTTTTACCTGTGAGCACCGTTCAAAAAATGTGTTAGGAAGTTAATCCCAGGCTGTTCCAAGTTGGACTGCCGAGCTGGCGAGTCCGGATGGACTGCCCCGAATCGAGCTGGCGATGCTCCTTTTATTCCTGAAAGTCAGCTGTTGGCCCGTGGAGTTAGGGCTAGCGCCTGCCTTGGATCGTAACGCGTTCTGGGTTCCAGCTGATAGTGTGGCCGTTGGCGATCGTGCTCCGGTCACACTGGCATGATCGTTGGCTAGTGTGACCGTTTACTGTCTGGTGTTGGTCCCACTGGTGGTTTTGGCGCGTCTTTTGGAATCGAATACCTTAAGTTGTTTTATAAGTAACTTAGGAATGTAGGTCAGCTATATTGTGGCGCCGGCGCTGTTGGATATGGCGCTGGGCGTCACACTCCCCCCTCCTCTCCTAGGCGGGCGTCGTCTTTCTTTGCCGTGGCTTGGAACCAGGTCCCGATGTGTACGTGGTCAGAGATGTATCCGCTATTTTATTCGTCTTTGTCTGTTTCGTTTGGTATGTGTCTTTATAGTCACTTGTGTTTGCTGAAGTAGTCGGGTGTTTCTTTTGGAGTTGTTTGCACTTGTTTTCCCTTTATTTGACACCAAGAACCTGCCCCGACCTTGGAAATCGTGATATCTACGCGTGGTAAGCGGGATACACCGTCCGCCACTGCGTTCCACTTCCCGTTCCAATACCGAATCTCAAAGGTGAACGGCTGCAATCCCAACGAACATCTTGCTATTCGGCGGATGGGCTTTCGATTGAATTGAGCCATCTGAGCGCTTGGTGGTCTGTGACTACTACACTGCTTCGGGAATAGTGCTTTTTTTCTTCCTGATCTGGTATCTCCTTGAGGTTCCTTCGTCGTGATTTGTAACTAAGCACATTTTTGCGGCGATTGTTGCCTTGGTTGATCCACTGTTTTGCCATCTTGACCCTTTCTGAGACACTATTATGCTACCACAACCTGCTCGGGCGCCACTGTGACGTTCCTCGGCCGGGGTATGCTCGTCGCGCCGGGTTCACAGAAATTTAATTTGATTTCTGGATGTGGTAGCTATAATAATGCGTTGGGTTCAAGAATAAGGCGTAGGTTTAAGCAGTATAATAAAAGTAACTTTATTGTTCTTAATTGTACATAGGACGGTTGGATGGTTGGTACTGGGCCTCCGGTAGGGGTCTTCCTTCGGGGTCGTCCTTCTTGTTTGGCTACTCGGCCGCACGTGGCTGTTTGCTGCGTGCGGGTCGTGGTTGATTGTCGGTCGGACGCTCCTGTGGGAGGGATCGCGGCAGAGGTAAATACACTCTTATGCGAAGACTTGTGGTAGAGGTGAAAACGCTCTGGGGGTTGCTAGAACAGAGGTGAATACTCTCTGGGGTATGAATAAGGGCAGAGGTGAATACTCTCTGTAGAGACGTGTTTGGACAGAGGTGAGTTCTCTGGGGAGACGAATAGTTGCAGAGGTAAATACTCTCTGTAGAGACGTGTTGTGACAGAGGTGAATTCTCTGGGGAGACGAATGGTTGCAGAGGTAAATACTCTCTGTAGAGACGTGTTGTGACAGAGGTGAATTCTCTGGGGAGACGATTAGTTGCAGAGGTAAATACTCTCTGTAGAGACGTGGTTTTGACAGAGGTGAATTCTCTGGGGAGATGATTAGTGGCAGAGGTAAATACTCTCTGTAGAGACGTGGTTTGACAGAGGTGAGTTCTCTGGGGAGACGAATGGTGGCAGAGGTAAATACTCTCTGTAGAGAAAGGTAGAGCAGAGGTAAATACTCTCTGTGGAGAAGAATAGAGCAGAGGTAAATACTCTCTGGGGGGGAAAAGTTCAGGACGGGGAAATGTATTCGGGAACGGGCAAGTGGAAAAAGCAAGGCTTTTACCTGTGAGCACCGTTCAAAAAATGTGTTAGGAAGTTAATCCCAGGCTGTTCCAAGTTGGACTGCCGAGCTGGCGAGTCCGGATGGACTGCCCCGAATCGAGCTGGCGATGCTCCTTTTATTCCTGAAAGTCAGCTGTTGGCCCGTGGAGTTAGGGCTAGCGCCTGCCTTGGATCGTAACGCGTTCTGGGTTCCAGCTGATAGTGTGGCCGTTGGCGATCGTGCTCCGGTCACACTGGCATGATCGTTGGCTAGTGTGACCGTTTACTGTCTGGTGTTGGTCCCACTGGTGGTTTTGGCGCGTCTTTTGGAATCGAATACCTTAAGTTGTTTTATAAGTAACTTAGGAATGTAGGTCAGCTATATTGTGGCGCCGGCGCTGTTGGATATGGCGCTGGGCGTCACACCTTTGTTGGGGCGGAAGGGGGCGTGTCAATATTTTGAAATACACTTGTATTGAAGTGATATCACAGGAGCTTGGATAGAAAGTTTGGTTGCTTTAGCTTTTATAGTCTCTGAGATCTAGGCGCTCATCTGGACGAATAGGCAAAGCAGACGGGTTTGCGTGTGAGAGAGAGCGAGAGGGAACGATGACTTTCGAAATGGTTTTCTTCATTGTGGCTATATTAATAATCCGATCTGATTCAGATTCAACACTTTGATAGTAAAGGTCATCCCCTATGATTCTGCGTATTTAGTTTTCTCGTATCTTCAAAATTGTGTATGCCACAGACTTTCGTCCTTTGTGGAGGCAGAAGGGGGCGGGGCGAAATTTTAAAATATACTTGTTGTAGTGTGATAACACAGGAGACTGGATACAAAATTTGGTTGCTCTAGCTTTAACAGTCTCTGCGATATAGGCGCTAATGAAGACGGACGGACGGACAGACGGACGGACGGACAGACGGACGGACAGACAGACATGGCTATATCAACTCGGCTATTGATGCTGATCAAGAATATATATACTTTATGGGGTCGGAAACGCTTCCTTCTGGGCGTTACACACAACCGTTATCACCACAAATCTAATATACCCCTATACTCTTCGAGTACCGGGTATAAAAATGAAGTCGAACCATTTTTGGAATTTTAATACATGCTTCCATTTTTGTTTGCATATGCTTTTTACATCTGCTTCTACATTTCTACATGTACATGTATAGCTACATATTCGAGACGTACAAGTGTTTGCGAGAGAGAGACAGAGAGGGAATGAGTAAGCGCGTGGCAGGCGTTGCGCAGTGACTGAAATTTAATTTGTTCTTTCTGGCTATAATAGTTGTTCGATCTGATCCAGATTCGGCAATCTGGTAGATACGGTTATTTTCCATGACTATGCGTTTTTGGTTTTCTTTTATCTTAAAAATTGTGGATTCCACAGATTTTCGTCTTTGGTGGGGTCGGAAGGGGGCGTGGAAAAATGTTAAAATACACTTGTGCTGAATTGATATCACAGGAGCTTGGATAGAAAGTTTGGTTGCTCTAGCTCTTATAGTCTCTGAGAACTAGGCGCTCATTTCGACGAATAGGCAAAACAGACAGGGTCGCGTGTGAGAGAGAGCGAGAGGGAACGATGACTTTCGAAATGGTTTTCTTCATTGTGGCTATATTAATAATCCGATCTGATTCAGATTCAACACCCTAATAGAAATGGTCATTCTCTATGGTTCTGCGTTTTTAGTTTTCTTGTATCTTTAAAATTGTGTATGCCACAGGCTTTCGTCCTCTGTGTGGGCGGAAAGGGGCGGGTCGAAATTTTGAAATACACTTGGAGTAGTGTGATAACACAGGAGACTGGATACAAAATTTGGTTGCTCTAGCTTTAACAGTCTCTGAGATATAGGCACTAATGAAGACGGACAGACAGACGGACGGACGGACGGACAGACATGGCTATATCGACTCGGCTATTGATGCTGATCACGAATATATATGTATACATTATGGGGTCGGAAACGCTTCCTTCTGGGCGTTACACACAACCGTTATCCCCACAAATCTAATATACCCCTATAATCTTCGAGTACCGGGTATAATTAAAGAAATTTTAACTAATCAAAAAAAAATCAAATCAAAACAATGAAGCAATTGGCCGATTGTTTGTGGAGCGCCACTGCACCACTGCGGTAACTGTCCGTTTTGTTTGTGAAGCGCCACTGTGCTGGCTGCAGTGCAGGTGTTCTAGAGTGCTCTGGATTTGAATTTTGTCTTCTGTTCCAGACCCGTGCGGAATGATGGACTAGCGGCTTGCAGGTTGCCACTCCATCAAAGGGTTGAGGTGCTTAGCGCTTTGTGGATGCTAGTGCGTGAGTTGGTGTGTATTGGTGGGCTCAGCTAGCAGTGTATGCGTGTGGGTGCTGCACTGGCCACACAAAGACACAAATACGAAAAATCAGCCCACCCCCGAGAATCCGTAATTGCCGCTTGGCAAGATGCGTGCAGCAGAGTTGGCAATGCTTAATCGCGGGGAGTGGGCGATAGCCAAGAAAGTCGTTGTGCACGCTGCCGAAGAGATAATGCCGTTGAATGAAACGAAAACTACCGAAATATGTATGTGGTAGCACACATACCTTTTCTTGTGTCGAATCCAGTGAAATAATTGTTTCATCACTTGGATCGGTTTAAATGCTGGATGCCTCAAGATGAAATCTCGGTCTGTTCTATCACACACGTGATTAACTTATTTTCGCACTGGTACACACGGTATAAAATTGCAGACGCACCAAGAACAGAATTTTTGAGAAAAAGAGCGTGGGTACAGTTGCAACTATCTTTTATAGACCGGCATACCACAGATTTCTCTCTGCAGCCCCTCTGAGAGAGGGAGAGATTGACAGATGACGTTCGGTGCTTGCGGAAGCCCTGGAAGAGCTTTTCTAAGCTGCACTCATAACTACAGCTGGTGGAACGAGATCATCTAGCGCCCTCTATATCTCAGAAAACCGATATGCATTTCCATCGCAGCGACTACAATATCGCAGCTGAATTGCGAGGGATATTTAAATTTATTCTTGACGATCTCAACGGACCGAAGGGCGCCCGTTACAAAATCTATCAGAAAAAGTCACTTGGGCGACAGCGGAAATGTCGTGTTGCCTAGTGTTATATGTATACCTATATTTAAATAAAACAACCAACTTCAGTTTTCTACAATATATTTCCACTAATTAATTTTTTTTTTTAAATATATGATCACATCTACACTTAAAACAATAAGCGAGATTAGCGATGTAGAATTATGTCACTGCCGGTTGAAGAGTCCAAACGCTGCAAGGGGAAGCGGGCCAAATTGCCCGCCAAAATGTATTTTAAAAAATGATTTCCGGTAATATTGCAAGTTTTAATGTGATGTGATCTACCCAACTACATTTTGTCTGTTGCAAAGTACAAAATCACTGTCGAAACGATAAAAATGCATGCCTGTATCTCGGTCGACGGAAAAACACTGCCAGCGTTATTATTGAAAAGGCAACAATACATACTGGAAAAGCAAAGATGGTATTTGCTGGGCACAACCGGAATATATAACACCACTCAACAATATTAAACTTTTTATTTCTGCTGTGGCCCAAAATGACTTTTTCTGATAGACCCAGACACTTTGTAGCTGCAGCTAAACGTCTGGGAGATATTATGATTTCAAATTCAAATTTCATAATTTTTTGCGGAATTTTTTCTCGAAATATGGACTTTGAAAACTCAGGAAAAGTAGAAAAAAAAAATTTAGTTGTAAACATTTTTGTGATTAGATAGACACATTAATTAGGCGTCGTTTAAGGTATTCGGCAAAATGTCGTGTTGACTAGTATAATTATTCTATCTTTCGTCAATGGAAAGGCAGGCGGGCACAACAAGCGAGAAAGTGAAAGCCGACTAGAAAAATAAAATAATGAAGCCACATTTCATCTGATTAAGGTAATCGAGTGGAAGTTGATTATATATATTTTAAAATATAGTCATTTAATTAATTTATAAGGAGATATAAACCACGTTGATTACGTTCCGCTAGAACTGATTTATCCAATATTGCGGTGCTTTCTTTATGCATTATCGTCCTCTAGCGCCACAGCGCCCACAAATAATACATTCCTTCTTGCTTTCATACAAAATTGAAATATTTAACAGCTGTAACCGTAGAAAATGCACATGTGATCACACTGGTCACCGAGCAAAATATATACATAGCACTTTCTAAAGACGGAAAATATTGTTGATCTACTCAGATCTACATATGCCTTATATTTAATTAAATTAATTTCAATATTCAATGCTATTAATGCTCAACATGGCGTTTACGTATGTATAATTAAAAAAAATTTACGTATAAGTGTCTTTAAGCATAAGATTATATAAATACTTACTGAGTATAAGGTATTAGTACATTCGCAGCACGTGTGCTGCCACTGAAAATGTAGCGACTTGTTTTTTCTTGCAATTTTATCCGTTTTATTTTATTTTTTCCACAGTTTGCATTGCTGGCCCGCACGAGAAGCGCCTGCTGCATGCACTTCTGGACAATTACAACAGCTTGGAACGGCCAGTGGTCAATGAATCAGATCCATTGCAGTTGAGTTTCGGACTAACTCTCATGCAAATTATCGATGTGGTAAGTTTATATATGTATATATTATATTATATAATAAAAATTACATATTCAGAACGGGGTCCAGATAGCTTTACAGCGGGACATAGACATGTTTTTTTCTTAAATCGAGAAAATAAATTATTTTAAGATATAGCCGTAGTATAGCTGTCATAATAACGAACAAAATTGTTTGAGTGCGGTGTGTTAATACTAATAACACTAGGCAACAAAATTGAACTTTTTTAGCTACGAACCATACCGCGAAGGGGAGCGGGGCGTAATTTTGAAATACACTTGTAGTAGTGTGATAACACTGAAGACTGGATACAAAACTTGGTTGCTCTAGCTTTTATAGTCTCTGAGATCAAGGCGCTAATGAAAATGGACGGACGGACAGACGGATAGACAGAAATGGCTATATCGGCTCGGGTATTGATGCTGACCAAGAACATATATACATTATGGGGTCGGAAACGCTTCCTTCTGGGTGTTATTCACATCCACTTTCACTATATGTTCGCAAAAGGGACGAATTAAATTTTTGGCCCAAATGGAAAATTTCAAAAAAATTAGGTCGAACCCTATGCTAGATTTTTATATATTAAAAGTTATCTGTTTCCATTTTTGTTTACATATAATTTTTACATCAGCTTCTACATTCCTACATGTACATGTAGAACTACTCATACGAGACGTGGAAGTGTGTGCGAGAGAGAGACGGAATGAGTAAGCGCTTGGCACGCGTTGCGTAGCGGATGAAATTTAATTTGTTCCTTCTGGCTATAATAGTGGTTCGACCTGATCCATATTTGGCAATCTGGTAGATACGGCTATTTTCCATGATTATGCGTTTTTGGTTTTCTTTAATCTTAAAAATTGTGTATGCCACAGACTTTCGTTCTTTGTGGGGGCGGAAGGGGGCGGGGCGAAATTTTGAAATATACTTGGAGTAATGTGATAACACAGGAGACTGGATACAAACATTGGTTGCTCTAGTTTTTATTGTCTCTGAGATCTAGGCGCTAATGAAGACGGACAGACGGACGGACGGACAGACAGACATGGCTATATCGACTCGCCTATTGATGCTGATCAAGAATATATACACTTTATGGGGTCGGAAATGCCTTCTTCTGAGCGTTACACACATTCGTTATCACTCTTCGAGGTCCGGGTATAAAAATGTTCCTTCTCCCGTCGAAACTGTAGCATAATGCGTTCATAAATAGGACATTACGAGTGAAAATCGCTGCAGTTTCTGCAGTATTGTGCTGAAGTTCTCGATTAATTTCAGTGTTCATTATATCAGATGAATTTCGATTTGGTGAACTCATACCGAAATGATTTAATGGTAGATTTTCAATTAAAGTAAAAAGACCCTCAATACGAATCAATGCTTTATTGCATTGCGTCACTAAATGTAATCGTAAATTCGTTAAACGAATTGTTATGGCTGGTTTTTCATACATTTCTACCGATTTGAGTTGAATTCGTCCCCGAATGATAGTCATCACTTCTTCATGTACTTTGCTACTGTATTTGTCCGGCTAGTTTCCTCGTCCTCTCCTACCTTTTCGACTAAATATCTGCCATGCATCAATTTGCGGACTACTTTATAAGGCCCTAATAATTTCCGATTTTTATAATACGTTTTACTATTCTCTATCTGCATTTTAGCTATATTTTCTTTCGCTATCTTCCGTATTTCCTCTTTTTCGCTCTGTAACTCAGTTAGCAACTTTTCCTTTAATATGTATGTCCTTCAACTCAATACTAAACCCAATTCTCATATCGATACCTGTTAGTACCCTAATTGGAGACACTTTCGTTCTTCTCGGGCGTGATGAATTTATGAATTGCTGTACCCTACCGACGTTCTTGTAACATGCCTTAGGATCTTCTGCAAACAGCTTTGTCAATAACGAAATGACAGTCCGATTTAGACGCTCCACTTGTCCGTTTCCTCTCGGCCCTCCCATAGCAATGCTATATATTTTGTGATTCGCAGTACTCCTTAAATACGTTTGAAGTAAAAGAAGTTCCTCGGTCAGTAACAACCCGCTTTGGATTTCCAAACAACTCTGATTGCCTTTGCAACGTATTCCTTCCTCTGAACCAGTGATCTTCGTCGGGCTACAACCTCTGTATTAGAACAGAAGTCTTTTCTACCCCGATGAGCCATAAGAATAATCTGTCTTTCCATGCTGGACGGTACCACAATGAGCTCCTTAGTAGGATCTTTATTCAAAGTACCATACTGCACAAAAAAATCATCATACCTTCCTTGTTCTAACACCTTCATTAATACGCTTATCCATTCGTCCAGTTTTTGCGCATTCTGTAAATCTTAATCGAATCTTCTAACAGAGGACAATGTACTCTTCTCAGTGAATCGAAATGCTTCATTCTGACGGCTGACCGATGCTCAACGTCAAACTCAAAATCTTGCAAAAATATTGGCCAGCGAGCCACTCTTAGTGGAACTTCACGTTTTTTCATTGTCTTTGCAAAGCTTTGCAATCTGTAACAATCCTTATCTTTATCCCCATTACATATACTTTCCATTTTTTCAACGCATGGATTATAGCAAGGACTTCTAACTCATATTAATGATATATCTCTTCATTCGGCGTAGTCTTTCTGCTCATGTACTCTATTGTGTGAAAATGTTGAACTTCTTTGTAACAAAATGGCTCCATAACCAAACTTATTAGCATCTCAATTAGCACTTCGGCTTGAAAAGTGCCCAAATCGGTCGATTTATTAAGGAAACTTTAAGCTGTTCAAACGACGCCAATTGTTCCACACCTATCTTAAAATAATAGATAGATAGATTTGTAAGTGGCTTAGCGACCGTGGCGAAAAACAAACCTACGGAAATATGAAGTGAGACTCAAATATCATTGGACTGCCTTTCTGTCTCGTGGCAATGGAAAACTCTCAACTGCTCCCGTCTTCTCTTTTGACGGTTTCATCGTCCCGTTTTCTATAATGTATCCCAGGAAAATATCCCTACGTTGTAAAAACTGACACTTACTCCAGTTTACTTTTAATCCTGACTGCTCTGCCAAATATACATCAATATGAAATATGTGCATAGCGCGTGAACACCGCTACCGAACTATTGCTCCCAAATGGTACAAAGTTAAACTCGTATTGGCCCTTCTGGGTAGCAAACGATTACATTTTTGCAATTTCTTTTTCCGTTACATAAATTGAGTATTGTCAATACCCTTCCACTTTGCAATTTATGTAACACATCATCGATAACTGTCGTCAGGAAACTATCTCGTATAATCTTCTGGTTGGGCTTTCTACTGTCACAACATAACCTTTTCTTGCCGTCTTTCTTCGGAACGAGCATAATAGGAAAAGAGTATTCCAAAACACTTTTTCGAATGATTTGTTCTTCCATCCACTCCTTCACTTACTAATCCACCATTTCTTGTTCGTCTTAAGACAACCGTCTCGGTCACTGGAACAATGACACTTCTTACACGAGTATGATCTTCATCTCTCCTGGACAATTAGTCGACTTGACTGAATTATACTTAATTATCTGCTCAAATGTCTCCTTTAACTACACGACTTACCGACGAACCAGGGATAGAGTTCTGAATATCATTATAATGATCGATAATGGGTTGAACGCCTTTATCTATCTTGGATCCCTTTCATTACCCACGCCAAATCAATCTGTTGGAAAACTATTGTGGGATTGGAGTATATAGGGGGAATAGTAGCGCCCAGCTGATGGCAATGTAAGCGGATAGATGGGTGAAGATGGGTGGCGGATTAGAGAAGCCAAAGCAGTAAAATTGCATTTCGATAGCACACACTCTCTCTCGTTGGGTCTTTCTTTGAAAAGCAGAGCAAGTCGCTGCAAAATCGTCCAAGAAGACATACAAAATTTCGTTTTCCATTGAGTGCTTCAACCGTGTTATTTACCATTCCCGATCCGAATATCCCTAAATTCACGATTATACATTTAATGGACTAGCTGTTGTGGATTCGCTTTCTCCTTCTTTATATCTTTTTTTTGGACTGTGCACTGGTTTGCTTTATGTCCAAACTGATCGCATTTAAAACATTTTATGTCCTTCTCTACACAATCTTTAACAAGATGATTTTTCTCTCCACACCTTGAAACATCTAGGTCCATCTGCCTTAACATTCTGTTCCTTCTTGCCAAACTTCGGCTATGATCTCGACTCCTGATTCGACGATGTTTTCTCATATATATGTATCTTAATTTTGTCTCTTAACTCTTTAAAATCCGCAGCCTGATACAGTACGGTCTTATTCTGTTTGGTGTCAGGAATACCTTCTAATATGTATTCTCTGACGCTTTCTTCATCCAAACTACCATTTTTTGCCAGACTCTTCATTTGATAAATAAAAAAAAATTAAAAAAAAAAAAAATACAAATATTCCACTCAAATTTCAGCGTTTTTATTCTACTGTCGAGTTGCTTGTGTACTTTCTTTGCCAATTTCTCAGCTCCTTTCAACAACTGCCTTCTATGAAATGTTGCAACGCGTTCCGTTGTAAGGTCTCTGCCGTCCTCTCAAAATATGTAAGCCAATAGATAATAATGATATCATTATACTGGCTACCATCAAGCTTCACCAAAGAATCCCGAATATCTTTAAGTGTAAATGCCATTTTACTTGGTGCTTATATATATAGACTCTGAATTTCTAAACTTAAATCAATTGTATCTTCATTTAAGAACTCTTCATTAACCTCCGACTCAATATATAAAATGGGGGGAAACGTTGTGATCTCTACTTTATACCCGGTACTCAGTCAGTATATACATACATACATACATACATACATATATGTATGAGCTTACGATTTATGCAATTTATTATATGTTCGCAAAAGGGACGAATTAAATTTTGGCCAAAAAATAATATTTCAAAAAATACAGTCAAACCATTTTTGGAATTTTTATACATGTTTCCATTTTTGTTTACATATGATTTTTACATCTGCTTCTACATTTCTACATGACATGTATAACTACATATTCGAGACGTACACGTGTGTATGAAAGAGAGAGGGAATGAGTAGCGCTTGGCAAGCGTTGCGTAGCCACTGAAATTTAATTTGTTCCTTCTGTCCATAATAATGATTCGACCTGATCCAGACTCGGCAATCTGTTAGACACGGCCATTTCCCATGATTCTGCGTTTTTCGTTTTCTCGTACCTTAAAAATTGTGGATTCCACCGATTTTCGTCCTTTGTGGGGGTGGAAGGAGCGTGTTAAAATTTTGAAATAAACTTGTGCTGAATTGATGACACAGGAGTTTGGATGGAAAGTTTGGTTGCTCTAGCTCTTATAGTCTCTGAGAACTAGGCGCTCATTTCGACGAATAGGCAAAACAGACAGGGTCGCGTGTGAGAGAGAGCGAGAGGGAACGATGACTTTCGAAATGGTTTTCTTCATTGTAGCTATAATAATGATCCGATTTGATCCAGATTCAACACTCTTATAGAAATGGCCATTTTCTATGATTCTGCGTATTTAATTTTCTCGTATCTTCAAAATTGTGTACGCCACAGACTTTCGTTCTTTGTGAAGGCGGAAAGGGGTGGGGCGAAATTTTGCAACACATTTGGAGTAGTGTGATCACACAGGATCACACATTTGGAGTAGTGTGATCACACAGAAGACTGGATACAAAATTTGGTTGCTCTAGCTTTTATAGTCTCTGAGATATAGGCGCAAATAAAGACGGACAGACGGACGGACGGACGGATGGACAGACAGATATAGCTAAATCGACGCGGGTATTGATGCTGATCAAGAATATATATACTTTATGGGGTTGGAAACGCTTCCTTCTGGGCGTTACACACATCCGTTATCACCACAAATCTAATATACCCCTATACTCTTCGAGTAACGGGTATAAAAATAGATTTGCATGTGTTATATACTTTAGTATTTAAAGCGCTGACTCATTCCCTCTCTCTCTGTCGCAAACACTTTTACGTCTCAAATATGTAGTTATACATGTAGGAATGTAGAAGCAGTATACAAATCATATGCAAACAAAATTGGAAACATGTATAAACAAAATTGGAAACATGTATAAATAATCCTAAAATGGTTTGACTTCAATTTTTGAAATATTATTTTTTGCCCAAAATTTAATTCGTCCCTTTTGCGAACATATAATAAATTGCATAAATCGTAAGCTCATATATGTATGTATGTATATACTGACTGAGTACCGGGTATAAGGTAGAGCCGCGGCAAAGGCCGCGGCTCACAACGTTCCCCCTCCTTTAGGTTTCTTTTCATTATCCCCCATATATTCTCGATTGGGCTTATTATTTATTATTTGTATTATTCCTTGAACGGACGACTTAGCCAGTTTTAATTGCCTAGCTATTTCACTAAAAGAGTTTCCAGGTTTATAATAATCTAGAACTAAACTTCTTATTTCCTTGCATATCGGCTTACCGCGTGCCATCGTTGCTAAACTTTGACTAATTTGAAGCATTAACACATTTCTTACATTCCGCATTGCATAACTGTTTCCAGATTATGACTAGATATGACACTGAGTGACGTTTTACGAATCCATGCTGAGATTCAGAGAATACAGAACTACAAAAATGTTGCAGCTGAGAAGTGATGATTTTTTCGAAGAGTTTAGGAATGGCAGATAAATTGGAAATACAGCGGTAGTTAGAGACATCAGATTTAGATCCCTTTTTATGAAAGGGAACTATATAGGATTCTTTCCAGACGGTGGGAAAGTCACCAGGCTCGTGAGACAAGTTGAAAAGTTTTAGGAGAGACACACAAAGAAAGTCTGCACAAAGCTTAAGAACAGCGCTCGGAACCGAGTCTGACCCAGTGGAGAACGAAAACTTGCACAATTTTAAATTGGTTAAGACACCATCATAGTCGATGACGGGAGTCAGATACAACTATAACTATTTAAAGGGATAGGATATGAGTAACTTCTACTAAAGTCGTTTGATGAGGCTAGGATAGAGGGAGGGTTAATAGAAGGGACAGAGTAGCAACGTTGGAAAAAGGAAGCGAACAGGTCAGCAATATCACAATCGTTATCAGAATAACTACCATTTAAGTGTAGAGATGAAGAAAATTGGGAAGATTTACGTTTAGAGTTGACAAACCTGAAGAATTGTTTAGGATCGCGTTTAAAGTTAAGCTTGCATTGGGTCAAGTATCTATTGTAGCAAAATGTACTAAATATGGAAAATTTCGATTTTGCAATTAAGTACTTCGAAAAGTCAGATTTACAATTCCTCAGATTTATTAATCTTGGGGTGAGCCAGATAGGACCAGAAAGATTTCTTCAGGGGGTTACTACAGGAACATACGTGGGAAAGATGGAAAAAATAGTGCTATAGAATGCATTAGTGGCTGACTCAATTTCCTGGAAATCGTCTAGGAATGACCAATCGATCTGAGATAGGGCAGTATTCAAGGATAGAAAATCAGCCTTCTTAAAACAAAAGATATTCGTAGGCTTAATGAACGACTTTATATGGCCTGACGAAGCTCATCGATGGAAAAGAATTGGGAAGTTATGTCGGAACGGACAGCAATTAGGACGCCGCCACATCGAGATGTACGATCAGATCTATATATGTTATAATTGTCTGCAAATATCTCGGAATCCGAAATTGAGGAATTTAGCCAGGTTTCAGAAAAGGCGTAATATCACAATCAAAAGTTGGACTATCAGTATATTATTTGGTGAGCTTACTGCACAGGTCACGTACATTCTGATAAGTGATCTTTAGAGGTAGAGGTAGAGAAGGTAAATCGGTAGATGGTGTTGGAAGGATTCCCACACGAGGTTCGGATTGCGAAGATCGAGATCGGTTATTGAAAATATGACAAATAGTATGTACAGGCCAGAAAGAGGATTCTAACACAGTCGTAGCAAATTTCGCCGGGACAAGAATTTTAAAGGAAGAAATGCTACGTTTTGCCTTAAAATTATATTTAGTTACAACGAGGCCATAGGAGATATTGATGTTAAGTTTGGAGAAGATATAATCTCGAACCATTACATCCGTAGCCGATTCCATAAGACGCGAGATAAATATAAATTTTAGAGGAGCGACAGGGAATAGAGTAGAGTGGTCAAGAGGAGTCACATGGTTGTTGGGTGAGGCAGATGCGGGGCAGATCCGGATGGGATAGCGGGGGCTGAGGAGCCAGTGCGAGTCGATGTGGAAGAAACAACTTCAACTTCCATGCTAACACCAGTGCCGACGGCTTCATTAGAGGGCACAGATGCGCCAACAACGGGATGATCATTAGTGTCCGGTTGGACAACCTGGGCAGACACGGGCACAGGATGATCATTACCGTTCAGTTGGACATCCTGGGCAGACACGGGTACGGGAAAGACAGCAGGTGAAGAGTCAGCCGTCCGTTTCGATGTAGAGGCATGTACATCGATTTCCTTAGCGCCAAAGTCGATCAAAGCTGGCGAACTGATTGGAGGAGCGGGTGTGTCGTTAACTGCAAGAGAATTAGAGTTGTGAACACTGGGCAGACTGGGAGTAACCTTTCTTCTCTTTGAAGACTCATTTATAATTTTAAGATTTTTAAAATGTGTTTTCATTGAGATAAACTTATCCTGTAATTTCCCAAAATTCCGAGTTGACAGCAGCGAATTCGTTATGAGTCTGTCTCATAAAGGTTCTCATATCGGCTTCAACTGCCCTGCAATCTCAACCCGGTCCAGTTGAGACCGCAGCGAGTCTTGAGCAGATCGCCAACGCTACCACCGATATGAGGAAAACCCGCGCAGCTAGTGTGAGCCGTGTTGTCACACGACCAGCAGAAAATAAATGTTTGTTGTGTAGTTACCGAATGGTTAACGTCACAGCGTTTAGCACAACAGGAGCTCATTGTTAAATATTACAAACAATATAGATGAAACGAGAGGGAACGTTGTGAGCAGCAGCAAAGGCCGCGGCTCTACTTTATACCCGGTACTCAGTCAGTATATACATACATATATGAGCTTACGATTTATGCAATTTATTATATGTTCGCAAAAGGGACAAATTAAATTTTGGCCAAAAAAGAATATTTCAAAATATACAGTCAAACCATTTTTGGAATTTTTATACATGTTTCCATTTTTGTTTACATATGATTTTTACATCTGCTTCTACATTTCTACATGACATGTATGACTACATATTCGAGACGTACACGTGTGTACGAAAGAGAGAGGGAATGAGTAGCGCTTGGCAAGCGTTGCGTAGCCACTGAAATTTAATTTGTTCCTTCTGTCCATAATAATGATTCGACCTGATCCAGATTCGGCAATCTGTTAGACACGGCCATTTCCCATGATTCTGCGTTTTTCGTTTTCTCGTACCTTAAAAATTGTGGATTCCACCGATTTTCGTCCTTTGTGGGGGTGGAAGGGGCGTGTTAAAATTTTGAAATAAACTTGTGCTGAATTGATGACACAGGAGTTTGGATGGAAAGTTTGGTTGCTCTAGCTCTTATAGTCTCTGAGAACTAGGCGCTCATTTCGACGAATAGGCAAAACAGACAGGGTCGCGTGTGAGAGAGAGCGAGAGGGAACGATGACTTTCGAAATGGTTTTCTTCATTTTAGCTATAATAATGATCCGATCTGATCCAGATTCAACACTCTTATAGAAATGGCCATTTTCTATGATTCTGCGTATTTAATTTTCTCGTATCTTCAAAATTGTGTACGCCACAGACTTTCGTTCTTTGTGAAGGCGGAAAGGGGTGGGGCGAAATTTTGCAACACATTTGGAGTAGTATGATCACACAGGAGACTGGATACAAAATTTGGTTGCTCTAGCTTTTATAGTCTCTGAGATATAGGCGCAAATAAAGACGGACAGACGGACGGACGTACGGACGGATGGACAGACAGACATAGCTAAATCGACGCGGGTATTGATGCTGATCAAGAATATATATACTTTATGGGGTTGGAAACGCTTCCTTCTGGGCGTTACACACATCCGTTATTACCACAAATCTAATATACCCCTATACTCTTCGAGTAACGGGTATAAAAATAGATTTGCATGTGTTATATACTTTAGTATTGAAAGCGCTGACTCATTCCCTCTCTCTCTGTCGCAAACACTTTTACGTCTCAAATATGTAGTTATACATGTAGAAATGTAGAAGCAGTATACAAATCATATGCAAACAAAATTGGAAACATGTATAGGTTAGGTTAGGTTGTCCCGGACGGCCCTTAACGGGGCCTCTCATAGGCCAAAAAGGCCCTTAGTAATCCGGATCTTTGTATGGACCTTACGAGGGTGCTTCTGAGGTTCCGAAGTCCCCCAGTATCGAGGTGTTTTTAGCAAAGGCAAGCAGTTTCCCTGTTGACCTCTTGGAGGCATCCTCCAGTGATGCCAGCATCGGTGCGCCCAGGTACATCCTCCTTGCCCTTAAGAGAGCCGGACACCGGCAGATGAGATGCTCCAGGGTTTCGACAGCCCCGGGCTCATTGCATTTCCTGCAGATGTCACTGTTAGTGATGTTCAGCCTGGTTGCATGCGACGCAGCCAAGCAGTGGCCTGTTAGTATGCCCACTAACAGTCTGCAATCCTTCCGTGGAAGATGCAGCAGATAGTGGCTGAGATTATCATTGCGTTTCTTGCACATGATTTTGGAGATTGCAGGTGGTGGTGTTCTTCCACCTGCAATCTGTCCTCATTTTGGGCTGCTTCTCCAGGTCGCTTTGTAGCTCCTTAGGGAGACCGGCACGGTTTCTGTCATATCGTTTGCCAGCCCGACACCTTCCTTAGCCAGAACGTCCGCCTCTTCGTTTCCTTCGATGCCCTGGTGACTGGGAACCCAATAGATCTGCACTGACTTAGTCGTGCTTAGTGATTCTAGTGCCTCCCTGCTTGCCAGGACACTTCTAGAACTGACCGCGGACGACTGCATGGATTTTATCGCTGCTTGGCTGTCAACGAATATGTTAACCGTATTGTGTGGTCGCTCTGTGAGCTGAGCGACCTCTGCTGCCTTCTTGATGGCGAAGACTTCCGCCTGGAATATGCTGCATCGGTCGGGTAACTTATACGACGCCCTTATTTCAGGGTTTATACAGTATAGGCCTGCTCCTACTCCTTCATTCATCTTGGAGCCGTCGGTGTATATGTTGAGGTGTTGAGTCTGGTCCCGTCCCGCTTTCCAGTCTTCGGGTCCCATGAGGAGGTTTGTTTTTACTTCAAGGCACGTTTGGGGGATCATGTAGTCGGTTGAACTGATCATGTCCGTTCCAATTGAACTATGCCCGAATCTTTGAGGAGACATGTTCCCCGACGCAATCAAGCGCTGTGCCGCCTTGCTTGCAGTCAGCCTAGCGTAGATGTCGAGGGGGTCGATTCCGAGTATTGTTTCGAGTGCTTTGGTTGGCGTTGACCTCAGCGCTCCCGTTATACAGAGCAAAGCCTGCCGCTGGGTTCGTTCCATTAGCTTGTGGTACGTCTTCTTTTCAGTGGCTTTCCACCACACTAGGACTCCATACAGCAGAGTTGGTCGCACTACCGAGATGTAGATCCAGTGCATCAGAGCGGGCGACAGGCCCCATGTGCTACTAAGCATCTTCTTGGATGCATATAGTGCATTGGTGGCCTTTTTCACCCGCTCTAATACATTGGGTCTCCATGCCAGCTTACTGTCCAGTACTGTGCCGAGGTATTTGACCTGTGCTTTAGGGGTTAGCCTTGTTTGGTTGACTTTCGGGGGGACCCATGTTGGTACCTTGTATCTCTTGGTGAAGAGGATGAGGTCCGTTTTGTCCGCGTTGATACTGAGTCCTACTCCATCTGCCCATTCACATATCTCCCTGAGTGTTCGTTCCATTATGGAGCTGAGAGTCGATGGACATACACCCGTGATAAGCACGCGTATGTCGTCTGCATAAGCTGTTATTTTTGGTGCTTTCCTTTCGAATCTCTTGATGAGGTTGTCGACCACCAGGTTCCATAGCAGGGGTGACAGGACTCCACCCTGGGGTGTGCCCCTGTGTGCACCTCTGACCATGGAGGCGGTGCCCCACTCTGATTGCACCCGTCTACAACCTAGAAGGTTCTTTATCCAGATGTTGATTGACGGGTGGGTGCTGGTAGCTTCTAGGCAGTCCATTATTGCTTCTGTAGCGACGTTGTTGAATGCTCCGGATATGTCTACGAATACTCCAAGTGCATATTTCTTAGTGTTGAGGGCTTTCTCGACGGTAGCTACTAGCGAGTGCAGTGCTGTTTCCACCGATTTTCCCTTGGTGTAGGCGTGCTGGTTGGTTGACATTAGTCCGCTTACTTTGGTTCTAATATGCAGATCCAGCAGCTTTTCTAATGCTTTCAGTAAGAAAAAGGTTAGGCTTATCGGTCTGTAATCCTTGGAACTCACATGGCTGCACTTTCCTGCTTTTGGGAGGAAGACAACTCTAGAGGTTCTCCATTGGATCGGGATATAGCCTGTTCTTAGGCATGCTGCGTATATCGCGAGAAGCCATGGGGTGATCACCTCTTTGGTCACTTGCAGCATGGCTGGTAATATTCCGTCCAGTCCAGGTGCCTTTATGCCCGTGAAGGAATTTATAGCCCATTGGATTTTCTTTGGGGTTATCAGATCTGTTGGGGGTGTTTGTTCCTCAGTTGCTAGGTCCTGATGCGTTTCGGCATCGGTGACCTCGGTGCATCCTGGGAAGTGGGCCTCCATTAGTGCCGTTAGGGCTTCTTTGCTGCCCTCCGACCACTGTCCGTTGTCTAGTTTGAGTTGACTCTGTACTGTGGGTTGCTTTGACAGCAGCTTCCTCAGCCTAGCCGTTTCAGACACTTTCTCAATGCTGGAGCAGAAGTTTCTCCATGAGCTACGCCGTGCCTTACGTATCTCCTTCTTGTATTCCCTTAATAGGGTCTTGTATTCCTCATTGATGTTCTCGTCGTTCGCTAGTTTAGCGAGCTTGAAAAATTCCATGAGGTTGTTTCTTTGCAGAGAGAGGTCTCGATTCCACCAGAGTGGTTTGGACTTCTTCCTTGTTCTAGATGGTGGGCATGCTGTGTGGTATGCCTGTAGCAGTTTCGTAGATAAGGTCTCTAAGGACTTCTCTATATCCTCCGCGGATTTCACTGAGCCCGGGCTCGCGAGTTTCGAGGTGACTGTCTTTCTAAACTTCTCCCAGTTTGTGTTCTGGGGTTTCTATAGACTATCACTTTCGGAGTGTATTCAAATTCGCACTTGAATTGAATGTACCTGTGGTCTGGGAAGGAAGGTCTTTCGAGGACCTTCCATCCAGATATGTTGGTACTCTTTCCCGTTGCGAGAGTTAGATCTAGCACGTTTGACGAGGTGGGACCCACGTAGGTGTATTCCTCTCCCACGTTTGCTACATCGATGTTATTTGTTAGTATAAAGTCTAGGAGTGACTCACCTCGGTCGTTAATATCAGGTCTTCCCCACACACTATGGTGGGCATTAGCATCTGTGCCAACGATCAGTTGGTAGTCTTTGGAGTCGGCTTCTTCCACCAGACTCCTTAGTTCTTCTGGCGGTGCGGACCTGTCGTGCGCAATGTAGCAGGAGGCTACCAGAAGGCGCTTCTCCTCACTTTCCAGCATAACTACTGTCAGGTCGTCTGTGCTGTAATGAGACATAAGGTAAGCGTGGATTCCTTTCCGTACTAGTACGGCAGTTCTATTCCTGCTTACCGGTGTTGAGTTGAGTGTGTTGTAATTTGAGAGCTTTAGCCCGGCCACCGAATTGCCTGATGCAATCCAGGGCTCCTGGACCAAAGCTATGTCAGCGGGCCCTTGCTCCATGGCAGTGTGGAGCTCCGCTGATGCTGTCTTGCTCTTATGGAAGTTGAGCTGCAGCACACTCAGTTTCATGAGCAGCTGGCTCCCCTGCATACGACGGGTTGACTACTACGGTCAGGTCACCGTCCTCTTCTTCGAGCGTGTCGTCCAACGCCATACCCTGGGCGGCCTCTACGATGGTATCCAGACCGAGGTCCTTCTCCACTTCGCCTGCCTGCAGGGTGTGTGCGTCCTTATCGCTGGGCTGACGCTTTTTGAGGCGCAGGTAAACGCTCCCCATACCCCACGCCATTTTCCCGTACTTGGGGTAAAGTTGATCCTCCGCTGCTTTGTTGATCTGGAGGATCACATGCTGGCCCCCCTCGTTGGGTAATGGGCTACCAGCATGCAATACCTTCCAGTCAGCGGTCGGTATCTCAGGGTTCTGTCGCTGAAGGAGCTTCAGCGCACGGTCCCCTTGGATTGCGATGGAGAAGAGCACCTTCGCCTTTGGTATGGACGGGATTAGCTCCCTGTCCACCACCTCCAGCTTGGCCCCCTCCCACATCGCTTCCAGTTGGCAGACCGTTTGCGTCAGCCACTTCAGCGTCGGGTCGTCCTTACATTTCAGGATTTTGACCCAGCACCATCGAAGGTGGGCATGGGAGCTGTTGGGTTCTCATCCATCCTTGTAAACAGGGAGTCTACCAGCCGCGCGTGGACCATTTTCCACTGCGCTGCTGTTATCCTCCCATTCTCATCACGTCTGTCGATGAGTGCTACAATCAGGTGTCTCTTGGACACATCGTTGATCTTCTCGCCTGACCCCTGCTTTGCCGGTTTAGGTGGAGGTTCCGCTCTCTTGGGTCCACGCTGCCGCTTGCTCGCCGGAGTGACGGCACTGTCGGTCGAGCGCTGCCTTTTAGTAGGCAGCAACTCTTCCACCTTGTTGGCGTGCTGACTTGTCGATGCCTTCATCTGAGGCACCTGCGCGTAGTATTTACGGCCCTCCTCTACCTTCAGCTCGGCCCAAGCTAGCTTGGATTTCTCTTCCTGGGAGATATCCGCCTTGCCTTGGAGCCTGCCTACTATCTTGAGGGCCGCCTTGTATTGGGATTTGGCCTTCATCCCCTCCCTCGAACGCTTCGGCCCTTCCCTGCGCAGGGAGCTGGTACCTGGTTCAGGCGAGCGAAGAAGGCTGTCCTCTTCTGTTTTACTGATGGACAGCACGCTCTCCAGGTCCGAGTCTGCCTCGACAACGGCACCTGCGCGGCTCATCCTACAGCGGGTGGTTGTGGCAGTAGTGTTGCAACTGACGTGACCTGCTCCCGTCACGTCCGAGGTGTGGCCACTGGCGACACGCAGAGAGGATTGCTCCTCCCCGTGCCCGCCGGTGGTAGCAGCCACGCTTCCCACCGACGTTTGGGTTGACATCCCAACCCGTGTTTCCTCCTCTTTCCGCTCCATACTTGGCCCGAAGGTCCATACGTGGTTAATTTTTTTCGGGGGAACCACCCCCTAGCGTTTTAGGCCTACCCGCCAGGCACCTCTAGCCATGGCCCTGACCCCGCTCCCCCGACTCGAGGTCGAGAAGACGCAGGGCCATTGCCTTAGCTAGACACTGCATTGCCTCGGACGGAGCAAGCGACAATGCATTACCCTTGTCCGGGATAATGCAGTGCCCATTGCCCAGCCGGCACCCTCGTGGAGGGTTCAGCTAGAGGATTTTCGCCAGCCGAAACATGTATAAATAATCCTAAAATGGTTTGACTTCAATTTTTGAAATATTATTTTTTGCCCAAAATTTAATTCGTCCCTTTTGCGAACATATAATAAATTGCATAAATCGTAAGCTCATATATGTATGTATATACTGACTGAGTACCGGGTATAAGGTAGAGCCGCGGCCTTTGCCGTGGCTCACAACGTTCCCCCTCGTTTAGGTTTCTTTTCATTATCCCCCATATATTCTCGATTGGGCTTATTATTTATTATTTGTATTATTCCTTGAACGGACGACTTAGCCAGTTTTAATTGCCTAGCTATTTCACTAAAAGGGTTTCCAGATTTATAATAATCTAGAACTAAACTTCTTATTTCCTTGCATATCGGCTTACCGCGTGCCATCGTTGCTAAACTTTGACTAATTTGAAGCATTAACACATTTCTTACATTCCGCATTGCATAACTGTTTCCAGATTATGACTAGATAGTTATTATGTTACACTGTTTGCTTTTGTTTTGATCTTCTTTCAATAACACTAGTCGACACGACTTTTCCGCTGTCGCCAAAAATGACTTTTTATATGAAGTTTTGGTCAAACGGTTATAACTAAGCCGTTTATTTCTATATTTTTAAAAGCGATGCCTTAAACGACGCCTATTTAATGTGTCTATCTAAAACCAAAAATCAAAGCATTCAAATATTTTTTTTTCGACTTTTCCTGAGCTTTCAAAGTCAAAATTTTGGGGAAAAATACCGAAAAAAATTATGAAATTTCAATTTGGAAGCTTAATATCTTCCAGACGTTAAGTTGCAGCTACAAAGTGTCTGAGTCGGACTTATAGCTGCATTTGTCAGCTTTTTTTAACTGCTAAGTTCAATACAACCAGTTGTAGGAAACTTAAGTTATGTGAAAAATAGAAGCACTACCTATGACAAAAAACACAAAATTTTAAAAAAATTCTTTAAAAAAAAACTACTCCATGAAAAAAAAACCATAATTCTTACAAAAATTTTAAATTTCCCAATCTATTAGAAAAAGTCATTTTTGGAGACAGCGGAAAAAAAAGTTGAATTTTGTCGAGTAGTGTAATAAGCTAAGCAAACGCACCGTACGAATTAATACTGGTCAAATTTTTCATATCAACTAAGCAAAGAATTCAAAGATTATTATTGTCGTTTTTGTTGTTGATGAGGTAAAACAAAAATTTGTTTTTCTAAAATTAAGAGAATAAAATGAAATAAAAAAAAAAAATAGGTTTGCATGTGTAATCTACTTTAGTATTGAAAATATCGTCTGTTGAACATTGCATATGGGTGAAAAAGCTTGCCGTACGAATTAATAGTGGTCGGGGCTCATATAAAAACAAAAACATGAGGAATAAAGGATGGGAAATGCTCTTATGCCTTTTTATACCCGGTACTCGAAGAGTATAGGGGTATATTAGATTTGTGGTGATAGTGGATGTGTGTAACACCCAGAAGGAAGCGTTTCCGACCCACCATATATTCTTGATCAGCATCAATAGCCGAGTCGATGAAGCCATGTCTATCTGTCCGTCCGTCCGTCTTCATTAGCGCCTAGATCTCAGAGACTATAAAAGCTAGAGCAACCAAACTTTCCATTCAAGCTCCTGTGAAATCACTTCAATACAAGTGTATTCAAAATTTTCCGCCCACACAAAGGACGAAAATTTGAAGAATCCACAATTTTTAAGATACGAGAAAATCAAAAACGCAGAATCATTTAAAATAACCGTATCTACTAGATTGCCGATTGCACATGTAAACAAAAATTAAAACTGATAACATCTAATAAATAAAAATCTGCCAAAGGGTTTAAATTAAATTTTTTTAATTTTCTTTTTTGACTAAAATTTAATTGGTCCCTTTTGCGAAGATATAATAAATTTAAAATATCGTAAGCTTACATATATACTGACCGGGTATAAAATAGAGCCGCGGCCTTTGCCACGTCTCACAACGTTCCCCCTCGTTTTTCCTGAACTGAGCACTCGTTTGCAAAATGCTTGCCGACAACATTTTTGTCGAAAGAATTACAGGCATGTATTTTTATCGTATTAATACGAATATCATTCCTGATTGTCGAAAGAAAATTTTTCGGAAATGAGTACCTAAACTTAACACTAAATTTTTTTCTTAAACTTTGAGTCCCATAAAGTATAAAATTAAACCATGTGAGTGAAATTTATACAATGCAGTCCCATCAGAAGGGTTTTTAATATGTTCTTTTGGCTTTTCATAATTAAAATTTCCTTCATTTTTGTGCAATTGATAATCGCTTGACGGGTATCATTTTGTGACAAACATGAATCTTTTAAGAGGCCTTCAAAATTAGTCCAACTTATTCTAACGATAAGATTTAATAAATATTGTAGAAATTCTCTTTCAAATGAATATCATATTAATGCACAATTTCTCTTGAATTTAATATTTTAGGCAGAATCCTAAGTTTGTTAAATGCAGAGTTGTCTGCCGTGTGACTATGATGATCCGATCTGATCCAGATTCAACTTTCTGATAGATATGGTAGTATTCTATTATTCTGATTTTTTGGTTTTCTCTTATCAATAAATTTGTGGATGCCACAGATTTTCGTCCCTTGTGAGAGCGGAAGAGGGCGAGGCGAAATTGTGAAATACATTTGTAACAGTGTGATACCCCAGGAGAATGAATACTTCTTACAGTCTTGAGATCTTGGCGCTCATAAAAGCAGTACTCTTGAGTAGCGGTTATAATAAAGGGAATTCCTCGCCCATTTTTTCAAATAACTTTCTTATAAACTTATAAACTCATATCAAAAAACCAAACCTAAAAATTTTGCTTCATTTTAAAGTTATTAATTAATCCCACAAAAAATTGCCCAATTCCCCATAGTGCACACTGACAATATTTTCAAATATTGCCACAGCCAGAGCAGCCGTTCCTCTCCTCAGTTTTTATCAATTTAGATCACTCGTTATTTGGAAGCTTCGAACAAGAGTAACGCTAAACAACAAACCGACTCAACTTATTTATTGAATTCCAGCAGAAACTTTATATTATGACACTAGTGTGTTTGAAAACATATATTTCTGCCAACTTTTTGTGTGTTATGTCTGTATACGCTCTCTCCAGCGAAAAACCCTGTCCAAAACCCTTCCGCTCACCTGCCTGTGCAACGTATATCATCTCGAGTTCCATTTCCGCCTTTTCACTTGTTCTCCTTTAGCTCAAGGATTTGAGCTCATACCCACCGCAGACTCACTAGACGAGCATGCCTACTGGTGGGAAGAAGTCTCGCAAAAACCATAAGTGTGTGTGCGCGTTGAGTGCCACTAATCCACCCAGATCTAAAATTTCAACCACAACTCCCACATTTTCCCGACAGACCCCAGCTTTGCAAAGTTCGACCACGTCCAAGGCTAGCAGACCTATGTTCGAGACCTTTCTGCACCACACGCCACTCGTACGGTCCCAAGCCCAATGTCCAATCTGCCACCAGTTCCGCACGGTCTAAGAATATTTAGGGTAAAAGCTGTAACAGAGCAACAGCGCTGTTAGCACCCCGGTGCATTTATGATACTTTAAATACCATTAAAAGGTTTGGTCCAATGGCTGCACCTTAGTCGTTTCTCCATAGATCCCTTAAATGACGCCTAATCAATCTTCCTATCTTAAAACAAATAAAAAACGAGGTGGAACGTTGTGAGCCGCGGCACAGGCCTTTTACTTTATACCCGGTACTCAGTCAGTATATACATACATACATAAATGAGCTAACGATTTATGCAATTTATTATATGTTCGCAAAAGGGACGAATTAAATTTTGGGCAAAAAATAATATTTAAAATAAAAAAACGAGGGGGAACGTTGTGAGCCGCGGCAAAGGCCGCGGCTCTACCTTATACCCGGTACTCAGTCAGTATACACATATGTACATACATATATGAGCTTGCGGTTTATGCAATTTATTATATGTTCGCAAAAGGGACAAATTAAATTTTGGGCAAAAAATAATATTTCAAAAAATGAAGTCAAATCATTTTTGGAATATTATACATGTTTTCAATTTTGTTTGCATATGCTTTTTACATCTGCTTCTAAATTTCTACATGACATGTATAACTACATATTTGAGACGTACAAGTGTTTGCGACAGAGAGAGAGGGAATGAGTCAGCGCTTGGCAGGCGTTGCGTAGCCACTGAAATTTGATTTGTTTCTTCTGGCCATAATAATGATCCGACCTGATCCATATTCGGCAATCTGGTAGATATGGTAATTTTCCATGATTCGGCGTTTTTGGTTTTCATTTATCTTAAAAATTGTGGATTCCACAGATTTTCGTCCTTTGTAGGGGCGGAAGGAGGCGTGGCAAAATTTTGAAATAAATAATTTTCCATGATTCGGCGTTTTTGGTTTTCATTTATCTTAAAAATTGTGGATTCCACAGATTTTCGTCCTTTGTAGGGGCGGAAGGAGGCGTGGCAAAATTTTGAAATACACTTGTGCTGGTTTGATATCACAGAAGTTGGATAGAAAGTTTGGTTGCTCTAGCTCTTATAATCTCTGAGATCAAGGCGCTCATCTGGACGAACGCGCAAAGCAGACGGGGTTGCGTGTGAGAGAGAGCGAGAGGGAATGATAACTTTCGAAATGGGTTTCTTCATAGTGGCTATATTAATAATCAGATCTGATCCAGATTCAACACTCTGATAGAAATGATCATTCTCTATGATTCTGCGTTTTTAGTTTTCTCGTTTCTTTAAATTTGTGCATGCCACAGATTTTCGTCCTTTGTGCGGGCGAAAAGGGGTGGGGCGAAATTTCGAAAAACACTTGTAGTAGTGTGATAACAAAGGAGACTGAACACAAAATTTGGTTGCTCTAGCTTTTATAGTCGCTGAGATCTAGGCGCAAATGAAGACGGACAGACGGACGGACGGACGGACAGACAGAGATGGCTAGAACAGAACATTTTTGTATTCAATATTTTATACTTAAAATTGGTTCTCAGTTAATCTTTAAGTATTTGTTTTCAATAAAATAAACTTGAATATAATGTAGGATAATATTATAAAAGAAAAGAGATCCATTTCTACTTCAGAGTCACCTTCATTTATAAATATGTAGGTACATATATATAAATATATATATTTATTACAGATTTTACTTTTTAGAAACACCACAATATTTGCAATTTGCTGAATTTAAGTTACGTAATTGTATTTCTTTTAAATTGGGGATTATATTAAAAACACAGGTATTAAAAAAGATATTTACTTTTAAGAGTTAAGCCTATCTATTTAACTATTATTTGCTTTCTTTACAGGATGAAAAGAATCAATTGCTTATAACAAACATTTGGCTTAAATTGGTAAGTTTTCTGTGTATACAGTGGTTTTTAGATTTTAGAACAGTTCAAAAATACCTAATATTTTGGAGTATCTGAAATATAAAACCTCGTCCTGACGTTGGAACTCGTCGCCGCGCCATGCCGATTCATTCTGCTATTTGGTGCTCAGTTTCTACATACATATCGTCAAATTCGCGAACTGTTACGTTACATTCGAACGCAAATTTTAGGGAATTTGTTCCCAAAAATGCAGAAAATTCAGGAAATAAAATGTTTTATATTTTCATTCAAAATTTTCTGTTTAAATACATTTTTCTGTGCGCTTTGTTACTTAGGAGTTATAAACATCTCAACTGGACTGTAACGTGACACAATTTTATAAGTAGGTTTTCGGGTTTCACGACTCTTTCGAAAAAGTCTACTATTCTGGTTGCCCATTTGTTACGAGTAGTACACAATTTTGAAGCTGTGAGATGGAAGTAATAAATATAAATTTCATTTATGCCAAATTTTTTCTGTTTTTGACAAGCAAAAATGTCCTGACTGTTACGTTACATGGAAAGACTGTTTCGTCATATGTGCAATCTAAGTTTGCGAAAAAAAAAAATTGGCTATTTCAAATGTCTTTAATTTTCTAACTTCAAATTAAATAACATTAATTCCATGTTCTTATAATTAGATAATTATACGTTAAGCTGGGTATCCAGCACCGCGGAAACTAAAAATTACTGCCAAACTTCATATAAAAAAAACGGGGCCAGTAATTTTTCGTTTGTGTTTTCCTGGAGTCAGTATCCAGCAACGTAAACGGGATCCACGAATTTTTATCGATAATATCGATATTCACACGAATGTGGACTGTGAGAACAGCTGATAGGGGTGCCAGTAAAATATATGTGCCTATTTTTACTGGAGTACAAGTGAGAGGTGGGGGCAAAATCTGTGCGCAAAACCAAAAAGAGATATGCAAATTTTTAAAGTGAGGAGAAGATTGCTTTAATAAAAGCAGTTGAGGCAAGACCATGTCTTTGGCGGATCACGGAAAACAAGCATTTTGATCATTTTGATATTTTGGCGCCTCCGACTGTGCTGTACTTCTTCTTACAACAATATGTGCCACTACCAACACAATCACTTCATCGTCAGAATTACTTTTCTTCCTTTTTTTAATTTTAGTTTAATTTTCAAAATTGGCGCTGTTTACAAAACACAGCTGATTCATGAGAGTGGCAAATCACTTTTTAGGCTCTTGGTCACACTACATCAGTTGAGTTCCACACATCCGAAATAATGAGCAGATTCGTTTCAGTAAAATTTCGCGGTGCTGGATACAGGCCTTTACACTAAAAATTGTAGTCGAATTCTTTTTAATTACAAAGGCAGTGAACCGTTTGTCTGTCAATTATTTCATTCATTTACTTTTAAATAACCAAATTCTACTTGAAAATATTTATGAGTAAGTACAAAATAAATATTTAATATTACATATCTTTTTGCCAAATTTCAAATTTTCTCTTTAACTCACCGCGATGCAACGACCCAAGAAATGGACATTTTCAAAACAATTAACAGATTTCGGTATGTTAATTATGTTTTATTATACATTGGGACCAGCATAACGAACAAATTATCAAGAACCCACGAAATAAAGAACAAAATGTTTTCGTCGTCGCGACCTTCGACTCTATGTTGTATGTTGTCTGATGTTTTATAATTTTAAAGGAAAGTATAAATTAAGTATATACATGTTGAGTTGTTGAAGATTTGTCTATACATTTGTAGGCCTGAATCCACTATATCTTTGACAATCTGTAAGAGTTTGTTCGGTTGAGATGACTGCTCCACATCTACAAATTCGAGCAGACGATCGTTTGAGTTCATGCTTCATGGTTGTGTGCCCCATGCGGAGTCGATTGTATGCTGAATATGTTTGGAGGTATCTTGACGCATGCGCAGCTGAGATTTTTGATAAGAATACGGGGTATAAAACGGGGTATAAAAACTGTGGAGATACCAGTACAAGTAGCAACTGATGTTTATTTATTCGGCGAATTCTTCGACTCTTCGGATTGTAGACTTAACAGACTTGGCTTTAACCGCTGGCGCTGATGTAATGTTTGCAAAGAAGTCCGTTGCTAGTCGTTTTGTAGCGGACGGGAGTCCGGATTCATTGGATTTTTCCGTTATAGCCTTTTTACACTACCGCATTGTCGAAGAGGCTTAAAAATGATGCGAGACATTTACTCTTAAGCCGCATCTTTTCCGCATCATTCTGTCAGCTGTTCGGCCTGACAATGTAACTCATTGAATAGGAAGAAGAAAGCACATGCATTTTTATTGAAATTAAACATTTTATTTTTTCCCAAACAAAATAAGTGAACTGATCAAAAATAAAAAAATTTTTTTCTTAAGTATTCGTATTTCTGGAATAATTACGTGGGTTTCGAATCTGTGGGCAACCACAAAAGGGGCACACTAGAATCGGTGCAAGCAACTGTAACCACGTCTAAAACCCATACATCACACTATACATATATACATATACATATGTACATATAAACGAGGGGTAACGTTGTGAGAGGGAACGAGGAAGCGCTTGGAAGGCGTTGCACAGCCACTGAAATTTGATTTCTTCCTACTGCCCATAATAATGATCCGACCTGATCCAGATTCGGCAATCTGGTAGATACGATCATTTCCGATTATTCTGTTTCTTTGGTTTTCTCGTATCTTAAAAATTGTGAGTTCCACAGATTTTCGTTCTTTGTGGGGGCGGAAGGCGGCGTTGCAAAAATTTGAATTTATTTGTATTGAAGTGATATCACAGAAGTTTGAATTGAAAGTTTGGTTATAATCTCTTATAATAATATATAAACTCTTATAATCTCTGATAACTAGGCGCTCATCGGGACGAACAGGCAAAGCAGACAGGGTGGCGTGTGAGAGAGGGCGAGAGGGAACGATGACTTTTGAAATGGTTTTCTTCATTGTAGCTATATTAATGATCCGATCTAATCTAGATTTAACACTCTGATAGAAATGGTCATTCTCTATGATTCTGCGTTTTAAGTTTTATCGTATCTTCACAATTGTGCATGCCATAGATTTCCGTCCTTTGTGTAGGCAGAAAGAGGCGGGGAGAGAGAAATTTCCCTGACTTATTGAGCCGCATAAACTTCACGATTCCTACATATTAGAAGCAACAGAACTATACACCGTTGTTTCTTCCGTTTTGTAGATCCAATTATTCCTAGCATGAACCGTCTTATGCTGGGCTTGTAATTCTCTCTACCATATCATATCTACTACGAATTCCCTTCTTCTTCTTAAACTACTGATACTCACTTACCTTGCTTAAAATTGAAATTGTAATCGTTGTGATATTGTGCATTCATGCTTAGTTCATTTAGTCTGATTTGTTCTAATTATTCTCGAACTTTAATCTCACATCTACATATGTATATTGGCTTAAAATGATTTTCTGATAGATTTGGGGACATAAATTTTTTTTTTTTAACTATGGTTTTTATACCCGTCCCTCGAAAAGTACAAAGGTATATTAGATTTTTAGTGATAGTGGATGTGTGTAACGCATGTAACACATTGTGGGCGTTTCCGACATAAAATATATATATTCTTGATCAGCATCAAGAGCCATGTCCGTCATGTCTCAGTGACTATTAAAGCTATGGCAACCAAATTTTGTATACAGACTTCTGCGATTTCACACAGTTACAAGTGTATTTCAAAATCTCTCTTACACACCACACCGCCTGCTTTGCTCTTTCGTCCATAAAGTGACAAGTTCTCAGATACTATAAGAGCTAGAGCAACCAAACTTTCTATCCAAGCTCCTGTGATACCACTTCCAGTACAAGTGTATTTCAAATTTTTGCCAAGCCTAATTCCGCCCCACAAAAGACGAAAATCTGTGAAATCCACAATTTTTAAGATACAAGAAAACCAAAGACGCAGAATCATGGAAAATACCGGATTTACCAGATTGACAAATCTGGATCAGGTCGGATCATTATTATAGCCAGAAGAAAACAACGAAATTTCAATCGCTACGCAACGCATGCCAAGCGCTTATTCATTCCCTCTCTCTCTCTCGCAAACACTTGTACGTCTCGAATATGTAGTTATACATGTAGAAATGTAGAAGCAGATGTAAAAAGCGTATGCAGACAAAAATGGAAATATGTATAAAAATTCCAAAAATTTGACTTCATTTTTTGAAATATTATTTTTTGCTCAAAATTTAATTCGTCCCTTTTGCGAACATAAGTATATTAAATTGCATAAATCGTAAGCTCATATATGTATGCATGCATATACTGACTGAGTACCGGGTATAAAGTAGAGCCGCGGCCTTTGCCGCGACTCACAACGTTCGCTCTCGTTCTTTGTCTGTTTTTGTATTCCTAACACTGTCCTATAGTTGTTTGCTCATATAATAGCTACTCACAGCTATAAGCTATTACGACCTGTTGGACGACCTCGAAAAGTTTGTTGAAAATTTACAACCGGAATGACCCATAAATCTGGACTCTCAGCCAGACTCCGTGGACCTTTCCTTGATTTTTGGGATTAATACCAAAAACTCTCTTGAGAGAGATCTCGATAGTTTAAATGATATTTATGAGATTCAATTTGATGATGATTCCATAATTGCAATGTCGAATCCTCATTCATCATACGTTTTCCCGGATGATGACAACATTTTTGATTTGGTTGATGAAAGGCATCGCCTCCAGGAACTACTTCGGGATGAAGATAACGCTGAAATAATAGCTGCGGTGGAAAGAACTGAGGCTGAATTTTAATAATACGATTATAGTTATAATATTAATTTTTTATGTATTTTTCTAAAAATAATAAATAAAATATTACATTTATATAATATTTATTTTCAATGGTTTCTTTTTTACTTTTGATTGGTTGAATTTCGCTTCCTCTTATTACACGTTACATCCCCCAAAGAGAATCAGAGGATTGGTTTGAGACTGGTTTTCCCAGTTAGGATTACATGTTAGAGAATCAGAGGATTCGCTTGAAACTGGTTTCCAAGTTAGGATTACACAAAAAGAATAAGAGGATTTCATGTAGAATACAGGTACAGGTGTATTTATTGGTTTAATTTCATATAAGGTACCTACATTTAGTATTTAATTTTTCATTTATTTGCTTTAATCCGTTATAACGCGTCAATAAATTATGCATATTTAAATCAAATCTAAGCCAAAACAGCTTAGTTCCAGAACATAAGCAACATTGATCAAATTATGATTTTGATTTTGAATAACTAAAGTTGGGGACTTTTAAGGTGTGTTTTTCAGTCCATTACGAGAAAACAAGAACTAAACGATTTTTTTACACAACGCAACTCGCAATGAAATGCATTCATTTCGAACTGAAAATAAACTAAATCATCTAAAGAACTGAAGTCCTTATACATATGTATGTATTTGTATGATTTCAGGTGATGATTATAGCTACAAAAACGGTATACATTTCATTCTGTTTATATAACGTCTTCATGTTGACGGTTTTATATGTGTACACATAGACCAAAAATGAAACTATAATATTTGAAGTATATACATATACTTACTATACTAAATACATATATATATGTATATGCAGCTGATGATCTGTATCATCTTTCGTCTGGGCTGGTCACTTGTTTATACGATTGGAGTGTGGGAGCCGAATTTGTTTACTTTTGTATCTGTGATTCAATTTGGTTATGGGAACCGAATTGTTTATTCTAGTAGTCTGGAATTTAGGTGATTTCCTGTTGACAGCTTATGATTCATTTTTTTTGTGGTGTTGGGGATCTTATCATTTGTTTATCCTAATCTGGTATATGCGTATAAGGGTTAGTGCTGGTTATATGGATAACTTGTTATTGATATGTCCAGTACTTAACGTATACATAATGCGTGTGTGGGCGTAGGGCATTATGGATATGTTACTCCCCCGGCATTTCTCATTAGCCTGTCCTCAGGCGTCTACCTTTGGGTATAGGGATGGAGTTTCTGTTATTACAACTGGAGAGTCTAATATTTCTACTCTTTTTCTACCTCTTTTGGTTTTACATGCTTAATAATTATATTTTTGGGTATTTTCTTAAATTTAACGGTTAAATACGCAACTATAATTATTATTGTTATAATAAATGCAATTATAATTATTGTTTGTAGTACGTTATACAATTTTGTATGTTCTATAATTATTTCTTTTGCCTGTACATAAGACAATGGTTGTATTCTAGTTATGTTATTACTAATGTAGACATTCTGTGAAAAATCAAGCATTGTATTGGTTACTATAAATTCATTTAAATGGATTGAACAATTGTAAATTTTAATGATATTATTTCCTTCTATCATGATCTCTTTATTTAGACAATTTTGGTTTAATTTGGTACTTGGAAGGTTCCATGTTACTAAAATATTCGGTTCTATGTAATTTACTTGAACGTTCTTATATGTTTTTGTATAAGGGCATTTAGTGGGTTTTTTTTGTATGATGCCATTTATGCATTCATTTTTATTAATTGCCTAGTGTCTTTATTGAATACATTATTTTCATAAACATAATATTCTTTAAATTTTATTTCTGTTAAAATATTATTGTGCTCATCTGGATAGGGAACTATTTTGTATACTGGGATGTTAATGCTTTCGTTTGAAATATTGGAAATTATTAATATTTCATTAGAATCTTCTACTTTTAGCCATGTTGACGTTTTAATGTGTAGCATTTTCTCAGAATTTACATTTTTCAAATTGTCTTGCTTTAATAATTTTGGTTTGAATATACCAAGTCTAGATAGCTGTATACCCAATTCTATATTCTCAATGTATTCTGTAAAGTGTTGGAGGTTAAATATTAAAATCTCTAATTGTTGATTTTTATTTTTTTCTTCGTTTACTTTGTTTATGGCCTCAAGTCCCTTGTTTATTGTTTCTATTACTAGGTTTAACTCATTATTTTGGATACTATTTTTGGCTAGGTTATCTATTTTGTTCTCTAGTTCTTTCTTATCTTCTTGGTCTAATGTTCCAAATAAGTATTTGTAGGCTGTACCAACTATGTTTATTAGTCCTCTTTTACTGCGTTTGGCTATCTCGTTTATTTCTCTATTGAGATTGTCTACCAAGTATTGTATTTGAATTATTTCTTCGAAATCGTTTGCCTTTTCTAAAAGGCTTGCATAAGTTTCTTCAGTTTTTGTGATATTTATTGTAAGATAGTGATATTCGTAATTAATTGGTATGTTTATTGTTCCGGTATTGAATATAAGATATCCATACGGGGATTTTATTGGGTTTATCTTGACGTTTTGTCCTTTTGTCAATAGAATCGCGAACATGATGATGATCATTGATCTAATCAGGTTCCGGTTCAACATTCCCGTTACTATCCTCCGATTCTCTGTAATTATTGTATTTACTTTTATTAATTTTCTTTTTCTTTTTAAATTTTGATTTATAATGTATATTTTTCCTGCCTCTGTTTTTCTCCTCGTAAAGTTTTTCATCAAGTTTAGTTATTTCTCCAGTCTTTTTGAATGGATTCGTTATTTTAGATTTTACCAATGGGGATTGCCTAAATCTCGTGTCTATTTCGTAATCACTACGTTTTTGATTTAAATTATTAATTTGTTTTTCTTTATTTAATTGTGTATTATATTCAGGTGTTCCTGCATAAATAAATATGTCGGCAGGTGTCCTGTTTGTCGTGTTATGTTTTGTTTTATGATTATATGTGTATAAGATTATTTCGAATTTTGTATATTTCGTTTCAGGGTCGTTTTCGCTAGTTATTATTCTTAATTTTTCATTAACAGTTTTATGGAATCTTTCAACGTCTGATATACCATTTTTGCTAGATGTAATCTGTATTTTTACATTTTCCGAGATTAGCCATGTTTGCAATGCTGCACACATGAAAGCTGAATCTTTATCGGCTTTTATTTCTTGGGGCTTGCCCATTTCGTTGAAGACTTTTATAATGGCTCTTTTTGTTTCAAGCCAGTCGCGACTATTTACTTCTATTAGAGTGGCAAATTTTGAGTAAATGTCTATACATGATAAGAACTTCTGGTTGCCTATCATATAGAAATCTATAACATATCTTTCTCTGACGTTCTGAATTTCTGGGGTTAATTCGAATGCTAACTTAGTGTCACGATGTTCAGTTTTGGCACTACTACAAGTAGGGCATTCGTTTATTATATTTTGAATTAATTTCTGATGATCTGGATAAAAGTATTTTCCTTTAAACCAATTGACTATTTTCTCAATTCCAGGATGCAATAATTCTTTATGATTTTTTACTATTAGTTCTTTAAACTCGGCATAATTTTGAATATCAATAAGTTTTTTACTCGATTTTATTACCTTCGTTATATTTCTTGAATTAATTATTTCCAAATATGCTTGTTGGAATAAAGGAAAATCTTCATCATTATGGAAATATAAAGCACTCTTTTTCGTGCATACATATTTCTTGATTAGCTCTTTAGCTGTCTGCTCTTTACCTACAAGAGTCCAAACGACATAGTGTATTTGTCATTTCTTTGTATGTTACTTTAATGATTAGCTTATGAAAGTAGTGTGTTGTGTCTTCTTTATCCTCCTCTCGTTTTATTAACTCAATTTGTCTGTTGTAATAGTTCTAGGTCTTTCGGTAATGGGGATATCGTTCTGATTATCTTCTTGCGCACTATGTATGGTTGCGCCGGCACTATCGGATACCTCTCCAAGAAGGTTATCGTTGATCTTTACCCTTGACAGCGCATCTGCTACATAGTTTTATTTTCCTGGCAGGTACTTTATTTTGAAGTCGAATTCGTTTAGCTTTATTTTCCACCTTTGTAGCTTCATGTTTGGTTCTTTTAAGTTGTTCAACAATACTAATGGCTTATGGTCACTAAGTATCTCGAATGTTCTACCGAATAGGTATGATCTGAAATACTTAGTCGCCCAAACTATAGCTAAAATTTTTTCTCTATGGCGGAGTAATTGACTTCATGTTCGTTTAGTGTTCTGCTGGCATAACATATTGGTTTATGGTCTTGAGACAGAACCTCACCTATTGCCATGTTACTAGCGTCTGATGTTACAGAAAACATTTTATTAAAATCTGGGTAACTGAGAATGGGGTCTGAGGTGATGAGTACTTTCAGCCTCTCAAATGCCTCGACATATTTCTCTTCTTTAGGATCTATGACGGCTCGTTTCTTCAGCTTGAGTGTTATAGGTTTTGCTATGTTTGCGAAGTTAGGAAAGAATTTCCTATAATTGCCACATAGTCCCAAGAATGATTTGATTTGCTTGGTTGTTTCAGGTATTGGGAACCTAACTATTGCTGAAATCTTGTTTGGATTCGGTATTGTTCCCTCTGGTGTGACTACATGACCAAGGAATTCTGTTTCCTTCTTCATAAATTCACACTTATCCATTTGCAACTTTAGGTTTGCGTCCCTTAACTTTCCGAATACTTTTCTTAAAGATAACAAGTGTTCATCCAATGATGTGGAGAAAATTATTATGTCATCTAAATACACTAAACAATCTGTGAAGATCAGGTATTCTAATAGATTATTCATGCATCTTTGGAAAGTTACGGCTGCGTTTGTCAGCCCGAATGGCATCCGAGAGTAATGGCCATGTTTAGTGGAAAATGCTGTTTTTATACCCGGTACTCGAAGAGTATGGGGGTATATTAGATTTGTGGGGATAACGGTTGTGTGTAACGCCCAGAAGAAAGCGTTTCCGACCCCATAAAGTATATATATTCTTGATCAGCATCAATAGCCGAGTCGATATAGCCATGTCTGTCTGTCCGTCCGTCTGTCCGTCTGTCCGTCCGTCTTCATTTGCGCCTATATCTCAGAGACCATTTAAGCTAGAGCAACCAAGTTTTGTATCCAGTCTCCTGTGTGATCACACTACTCCAAATGTGTTGCAAAATTTCGCCCCGCCCCTTTCCGCCCTCACAAAAGACGAAAGTCTGTGGCGTACACAATGTTGAAGATACGAGAAAACTAAAAACGCAGAATCATAGAGAATGACCATTTCTATCAGAGTGTTGAATCTGGATCAGATCGGATTATTATTATAGCTACAATGAAGAAAACCATTTCGAAAGTCATCGTTCCCTCTCGCTCTCTCTCACACGCCACCCTGTCTGCTTTGCTTATTCGTTTAAATGAGCGCCTAGATCTCAGAGACTATAAGAGCTAGAGCAACCAATCTTTCTATCCAAACTCCTGTTATATCAATTCAGCACAAGTTTATTTCAAAATTTTGCCACGCCCCCTTCCACCCCCACAAAAGACAAAAATCTGTGCAATCCACAATTTTTAATATAAAAGTAAACCAAAAACGCAGAATCATGGGAAATTACTGTATCTATCAGATTGCCGAATCTGGATCAGGTGGGATCATTATTATGGACAGAAGGAACAAATTAAATTTCAGTGGCTACGCAACGCCTGCCAAGCGCTTTCTCATTCCCTCTCTCTCTCGTAAACACTTGTACGTCTCGAATATGTAATTATACATGTCATGTAGAAATGTAGAAGCAGATGCAAAAAGCATATGTAAACAAAAATGGAAACATGTATAAAAATTCCAAAAATGGTTTGACTTCATTTTTTATTTTAAATATTATTTTTTTCCCAAAAATTAATTCGTCCCTTTTGAGAACATATAATAAATTTCATAAATCATAGGCCCATAAATGTATGTATGTATGTATATACTGACTGAGTACCGGGTATAAGGTAGAGCCGCGGCCTTTGCCGCGGCTCACAACGTTCCCCCTCGTTTTATGATTGAATTGGGTTCCATTGGAATTTGATGGAAACCTTTAGCCAAATCAATCGTTGTGAAATACTGACATTTTCCTAGTTTGTCTAGTATCTCATCCATCCTAGGAGTTGGGAATTTATCCTTGATGGTGATCTCATTGAGACCTCTATAATCTACAACGAGTCGATATTTTTGCTTTCCTGAAGCATCAATCTTTTTTGGGATCATGGAAATTGGTGAACAGTAAGGCGATTTCGACTTTCGAATAATTCCTTGCCTGACCATATCTTTAATTTGTTTGTTAGCTTCCTGATCATGTATCTGCGCATATTTGTATGGCCTCCGGTATACCGGATCTTCATGCTGGGTATTTATGGCATGCTTGACAGTACTCGTGAAAGTCAAATTGTCACCTTCTCTGTACTGCAAGTCATTATACTCATATAATACCTTTTTCAGCTTTTATTTTTCTTCATTGTTCAAATGTTCTAATCTTAACTCATTACTTTCCCTTAATTCATTATCTGAAGATGGGTGAGGACATTCAGAGGTGATCATATCCTTCTTTGACGATACATCGTTACATGCAGGTGTTGCTTCACTTGCTTCAATAACTTCTCCGCCTGAAATAATTGGGAGTGTTCTTCCTCCTAACTTTACAGTATTATCTCTGTAACTAATTACTGCTTGACTGGCCACCACGTATTCTCGTAATTGTCAGAAAAGTCAAATATGTAACATTTTTGTTCGGACGGACATACTTTATTAGATGGTCTTATTATGCTTGTTGTTAGGTTAACAGTTCCATTTATTGTGTGGACTTTTTAGTTTTCTTTATTTATCTTGCCATTCGAGAAATTTTCTTTCATGATATTAATGGAAGATCCCGAATCAACATTACATTTGTATGTTTTATTATTTAAAGTAATTTTTATATAGGATCCCCCTCGGTTTCTTCCTATCTATCTGATGAAAATTTACATCCATTTTCATCTGACCGCTTTGGCTTTCCCTAACTCTCTTAGTAGGTTGATTTGGCCTACTGCCACTAGCTTGGTTATTCTGGTTTTGGTAATTCATAGGATTCTGGGATTGTTGCAATGAATTTCTGAATTCTTGGCGAAGTTCTTGGGTGCCATTATTACTTCGAAACGAATTTGTTTGATTATGCGAATTCTGAGATGGTTGCTGGCTATTAGTATTTGCGTAATTTGGGTAATAGTTTGCTGTTGCTTTTTCTTATCTTTATCTACGTTCTTTTCTTCTGTTTTATTTTCATATAGCCCCTCTTCTTGAGCTGCTTTCTTTAAATTTAATATTGTTGTAATGTCCTTTCTTGACAGTGTCATAAATAATCTATCCGGTAGTTTTCGGGAGATTACCTCTTTAACTGTATTTCTTAATGCATTGGCATAGACTAATCTATTAGATGGATCTAAGTCCAGCATTAATTTATTGCTTATAACACTACTCGACAAATTTCAACTTTTTTTTTCCGCTGTCTCCAAAAATGACTTTTTCTAATAGATTGGGAGATTTAAAATTTTTTTAAGAATTATGGTTTTTTTTTTATGGAGTAGTTTTTTTTAAAAGAATTTTTAAAAAAATTTGGTATTTTTTGTCATAGGTAGTGCTTCTATTTTTCACATAACTTAAGTTTCCTACAACTGGTTGTATTGAACTTTGCAGTTTTAAAAATGCAGCTATAAATCCGACCCAGACACTTTGTAGCTGCAACTTAACGTCTGGAAGATTATATGCTTTCATATTCAAATTTCATAATTTTTTTGGTACTTTTCCCCGAAATTTTGACTTTGAAAACTCAGGAAAATTCGAAAAAAATATAAATATATAGACACATTAATTAGGCGTCGTTTAAGATATCGTTTTTACAAATCGATGGATAAACGGCCAAGCTGCAGCCGTTTGACCAAAACTATGCCGTTTGGCACCATCCCAAATGCCATTTTACCGTTAAAAACTGTTACAAACACAGATTTTTGGTATTTTTGGAGGAAAAAAAAAAAAAAAACGGTTATACTTCGGCTAACGGAATATATCGGCGAAATTCGGCATAAGAAAGTTTGGTCAAACGGTTGTGACTTAGCCGTTTATCCATCGATTCTTATAAACGATACCTTAAACAACGCCTAATTAATGTGTCTATCTAAAAGCAAAAATGTAGGCATTTAAATATTTTTTTTTCGACTTTTCCTGAGTTTTCAAAGTCAAAATTTCGGGGAAAAGTACCAAAAAAATTATGAAATTTTTATGTGAAAAATAGAAGCACTACCTATGACAAAAAATACCACATTTTTTAAAGATTCTTAAAAAAAAAAACTACTCCATGAAAAAAAAAAAAAAACATTCTTTAAAAATTTTTAAACATCCAAATCTATCAGAAAAAGTCATTTTTGGCGACAGCGGAAAAGTCGTGTCGACTAGTGTTATCGGCTCAGTAGTCGATAAGATCCCACCAACAGCCAAATTTAGGTAAGAGAAGAGCCGGTAGCCGAACAATTCCCAATTAAAGCAATTTAAATTAAATTAAGTTATTGATTAGGATAATTTTGACCATATTAGAACTAGTATCAAAGGAAAACAGATGGAAAAATAGGTTATAGTTACGGCAAAGGCTACGGAAAGATTCATAATCCGAGTAGTTAGAAAGACAGAGTTGGAGATGAAGAGGGAAGTAATGCCTAGTCGGGCAGAAAGGAACAGCAATACTAATAAGGTTGATGAGGGCAGTCGATTCGACCTCACCAGAGAGAAGCTTATGGAGGAAGAGAACTCCTTGGCAGGTTCTACGGGATTTAAGAGAGTGGAGGTTACTTAAGCGCAACCTACTTTCATAAGAAGGGAGATGGATCGAAGGGTCCCAATTGAGTCCCCGGAGGGCAAAGATGAGGAACTGTTTTTGTACTGATTCGAGCATATCCTGAAATTTTTGGTAGTGAGGAGACCAGACACAAGAACCATATTCCAAGATAGGCCGGACCAGAGAAACATACAGAAGTTTTGTAGTATACGGGTCTGTAAATTCCTTAGACCATCTTTTGACAAATCCAAGGACTCCTTTGGCTTTGTTAGAGATAGTAGAGATATGAGAGTTGAAACATAGATTGGGTACAAAGGTAATGCCCGAGTCGTTAACTTTGAAAAGGCGTTGAAGGATAGAGTTATTGATAGAGTAGTCGAAAAGGTGTGGCTTATGGCGGTGAAAAGTCATTATATAGCATTTAGAAATGTTAAGAGGTAGAATGTTGATTAGGCACCAGTTGTTAAGGGCATCAAGATCAGATTGCAAAGATAGTGGGGACAAGGGTCACTGTAGGAAAAACATAGCTTAACGTCATCAGCATACATTAGGACACGGGAATGAGATAACATTTGTGGAAGATCGTTAATAAATAGGTTAAATAGCAAGGGACCCAGATGGCTACCTTGAGGAACCCCCGATGAGACAATAACAGGCTTAGAGAGAGAGGAGTTAAAGCAGACACGTTGTGAGCGGTTACAAAGGTAGGAATTAGTCCAATATAGAAGCTTAGTCGGGAACCCTAGAAGAGACAGTTTATGAATAAGTAGATTATGATTGACAGAGTCGAAGGCTTTACTAAAGTCAGTATAAACGACATCAGTTTGACACTGTTTAGCAAAACCCGAAGTTACGAAGGTGGAAAATTCAAGGAGATTAGTGGAAACTGAGCGACGTTTAATGAATCCATGCTGAGATTCAGAGAATACAGAACTACAAAAATGTTGCAGCTGAGAAGTGATGATTTTTTCAAAGAGTTTAGGAATGGCAGATAAATTGGAAATACAGCGGTAGTTAGAGACATCAGATTTAGATCCCTTCTTATGAAAGGGTACTATATAGGATTCTTTCCAGACGGTGGGAAAGTCACCAGTCTTGAGAGACAAGTTGAAAAGTTTTAGGAGAGGCACACAAAGAGATTCAGCACAAAGTTTTAGAACAGCACTCGGAACCGAGTCTGGCCCAGTGGAGAACGAAAACTTGCACGATTTTAAATTTGTTAGGAGACCATCATAGTCGATGAAGGGGGGAAGGATACAGTTAGAACTATTTATAGGGATAGGATAAGAGTAACTACTACTAACGTCGTTCGATGAGGCTAGGATAGAGGGAAAGTTAATGGAAGGGACAGAGTAGCAACGTTGGAAGAAGGAAGCGAACAGATCAGCAATATCACAATCCTTATCAGCATAACTACCATTTAAGTGTAGAGAAGAAGGAAATCGGGAAGATTTACGTTTAGAATTTACAAACCTGAAGAATTGTTTAGGGTCACGTTGAAAGTTAAGCTTGCATTGGGTCAAGTATCTGTTGTAGCACAATGTATTAAATAAGGAAAATTTCGATTTTGCAATTGAGTACTTCGAAAAGTTGCACTATCAGCATGTAATTTGGTGAGCTTGCTGCACAGGCCACGTACATTCTGATAAGTGATAATTTAGAGGTGGGGAAGAATTCAGTTTTTTGAAGTGGATGGAAGATCAGTAGAAGGAGTTGGAAGGATTCCTACCCGAGGAGCGGGTTGCGAAGGCCGTGATCGACTATTGAAAATATGACAGATAGTGTGCTCTGGCCAGAAAGAGGGTTCAAGCACAGTCTTAACAAACTTCTCCGGAACAAGAATTTTAAATGAGGAAATACTACGTTTTTCTTTAAAAGAAAATTTAGTAACTACTATGTCAGAGGAGCTATTAATGTTTAATTTAGAGAAAATATACTCTCGAACCATAGCATCCGTAGCCGATTCCATAAGGCGTGAGACGAAAATAGATTTTAGAGGAGCGACAGCGAAAAGAGTAGATCGGTCAAGAGGGGTCACATGGTTTAAGGGTGAGGCAGAGGCGGGTTCTACCCGAGGAGCAGATGGGATAGCACTGGCTGAGGAGCCAGTGCGAGCGGGTGAGGAAGGAACTACTTCGACTTCCATGCTGACAGCAGTATCAACTTCCGTAGGGGAACAGAGATGCAGACATCAGTATGATCATAACTGCCCGGTTGGACAGCCTGGGCAATCACAGGCACGGGATGAACAATACTATCCGGTTGGACATCCTTGGCAGACACAGGCACAGGTGAACAGCCAACATGTGAAGAGCCAGCCGTCTTATTCGATGTAGTTGCGTGTACATCGATTACCTTGGCGCCAAAGTCGATCAAGGCTGGCGAACTGATTGGAGGAACGTCAGAGTCCTTAGCTGCAAGAGAATTAGAACTGTAAACGCTGGGCAAACTAGGTGTAACCTTTTTTCTCTTTGGAGACTCATTTAAAATTCTAAGATTTTTGAAATGAGCTTCCATTGAGGTAAACTTATCCTGCAATTTCCGGAATTCCGAGTGGACAGCAGCGAATTCGTTATGAGTCTGTCTCATAAAAGTTCGCATATCGGCTTCTACTGCCTTGCAATCCCAACAAGTCCAGTTGAGACCGCAGCGGGTCTTAATCAGATCAATGACGCGAGCGCCGATATGACCAAAATCCGCGCAGCTAGAGTGAGCCGTGTTGTCACACAACCAGCAGAAAATAAATGTTTGCCGTGTAGCTACCGAACGGTGAGCGTCACAGCGTTTAGCACAACAGGTGGTCATTGTTTGATATTAGAAACAAAAAATATGTAAAAAAGAAAAGAAAAAAGATAGGTAAAATATAAGTCGGTGTGGGGCAGAGATAGTGACTTTAGCTTGTGTTACACAATTGCGCGCGCAGGAACGAACAAAACAAACACAATAACGGCAAGTAAGCGGAGAGACACAGAGAGACGATAGAAACACAGAGAGTCAAGCACAGGGCAGCGGCCAAGGCAGTGCGTGTGTGTTAGAATGAAAACAGATAAGCTGAGGGTAGATAAAACAGAGAGCGGTTCAAAGAGAGCAAGCGCACCGCACTAGAAAAAAGGCAACAACAAAACGGCTGCGATTAAGAAAGTGCAGAGAAGTTAAGAATGCACAATAGGAATTGAAAATTTAAAATAAATTCACAGAAGTAAGATTAATGCGTATGCACTAAAAACGAACACGTTGCACGATCGGTTAGGAACACCAGAACAAGGTAAAAAACACAATTTACTTTCCTTTAAGAGAAGATTGGCAATTTTTAATAATTATCCAAGCACGAGCGAAGTATAAAAGCGAAGTATATAAATTTGTCAGAACTAAAATACAATACAACCAGATATCAGATATTTAAGATGTGTGAAAAAAAGAAGTAGTTTCATACACTGAGATGAACCCAAGAGACGACCCAAGAAGTGGAAATTTTCTAAACAATTAATAGATGTCGGGATGGCAATTGTATTTTATGATACATTGGGACTAGTAAACCCAAAACATGATCAAGAACCCGTGAAATTGGGAAAAAAAAAATATGACCATATGGAAAACAATAAAGGGCCTAACACTGATCCCTAAGGGTCTCTTATAGCACTAGTCAACACGAATTTTGAAGCCGAATTTTGCCGATTAATTCCGTTAGCCAACATATAACCGTTTATATACCCGGTACTCGAAGAGTACGGATGTAACGGATGTGTGTAACGCCCAGAAGGAAGCGTGTCCGACCCCATAAAGTAAATATATTCTTGATCAGCATCAATAGCCGAGTCAATTTAGCTATGTCTGTCTGTCCATCCGTCTGTCCGTCCGTCCGTCTGTCCGTCTTCATGAGCGCCTAGATCTCAGAGACTATGAAAGCTAGAGCAACCAAATTTTGTATCTAGTCTCCTGTGTTATCACACTACTCCAAGTGTATTTCCAAATTTCGCTCCGCCCCCTTCCGACCGCACAAAGGATGAAAGTCTGTGGCATACACAATTTCGAAGATACGAGAAAACAAAAAACGCAGAATCATAGATGATGACCATTTCTATCTAGTGTTGAATCTGGATCAGATCGGATCATTATTATAGCTACAATGAAGAAAACCATCTCGAAAGTCTGCCCTCTCGCTCTCTCTCACACGCGACCCCGTCTGCTTTGCCCATTCGTCTTTTTTGACGCCTAGTTACAAGAGACTATAAGAGCTAGAGCAACCAAACTTTCTATCCAAGCTCCTGTGATATCAATTCAGCACAAATTTATTTCAAAATTTTGCCACGCCTCCTTCCTCCCCCACAAAAGACGAAAATCTGTGGAATCCACAATTTTTAATATAAAAGTAAACCAAAAACGCAGAATCATGGGAAATTACTGTATCTATCAGATTGCCGAATCTGGATCAGGTGGGATCATTATTATGGACGGAAGGAACAAATTAAATTTCAGTGGCTACGCAACGCCTACCAAGCGCTTACTCATTCCCTCTCTCTCTCGCAAACACTTCCACGTCTGAAATATGTAGTTATACATGTCATGTAGAAATGTAGAAGCAGATGTAAAAATCATAGGTAAACAAAAATGTAAACAAAAAAACTCCAAAAATGGTTTGACTTCATTTTTTATTTTAAATATTATTTTTTTTCCAAAAATTAATTCGTCCCTTTTGAGTCATTTTGGGCGACAGCAGAAATAAAAAGTTGAATTTTGTTGAGTAGTGTAATTATTAATAATGTCTTAAGAAAAATTCTTTATATTAGTTAGAGTTGACCCAAAAATATTAAATCCATTGTTAGTTCGATTTATTATGCAAACATATATATAAATATATCTATATAATTTTTTTTCAGGAATGGAATGATATGAATTTACGCTGGAATTCCAGTGAGTTTGGTGGTGTGCGGGACTTGCGAATTCCGCCCCATCGATTATGGAAGCCGGACGTTCTCATGTACAACAGGTAGGTATAAGTCTAGATAAAAAAAGTTTCAGTTGCAGATGTCATGACTAGATTACATAGTAATCTGGTTCAAAAGGAACCAAGTTTTATTTAAAACTAATTTTTGAAAAGGTATACAAAGTGAGTCCCACCTTGAAACCTATTGAGTGTCGTAGATTAGTAAACCCTTGAAATCCTAAAATGTATATAGTAAAAAATTCCACATTTTACATTTCTTGAAATTTGACTTAATAGATCGTGTTGAGGCAATTACGTTGCCTATAATAGTAGTTTTAGTAAAATGCTGAAATGTTATGTTGAAAGTTATGCATATGTTATGTCTCTTATACGAACGAAACTCATGCTTGAAGCGGCCGCTCATGAAGAGGGCGACGCTGCCAGAATAAAACACTCATAGCTTGAAGTCGAAACAGCGCACAAGGTTTTTCTGTCGGTCTGTCCGGTTCCCGTGTCCACATAAATCGAATCAACTGTGCTTAACGGCACAAACGGTGTTTAGTGCATCATTTGGATTTGTACCAAACATTATGGCGCCCCCGGGTGGACATTTGGATCTCGTACTGGATAGAAGTTGGATTGGATCATACTTGGCGCTTTGTTGGATATCTCCATTGGATATCATCCCTCATTCGTTGTTGTTGCTGTTCCTGCTCTGTCATGGGACCGCTGGACCATCGCATCGCTAACTCTTGGTGCTGATCTTTGGTATTCCTGGTTGGTATGGACATGGATCGTTGTTCAAATTACCCTCAACAAATGCCACAGGTAAATTAAAGTGCCCAATAGAATTACCAAAAATAAAACGGCCTGTTAATAAAGTATTTAACAAATACTTCATATATATATTCAATTTATATTGTTTAACTTGAGTGATCACTGTACTTGTGGTCAACGACAACGAAACGGTCATAGTTTAGCGCGCAAGCTGCGTATCATTCGCGTTCGCTCGTCTCACTCAACCAGAAACTGTTCCCATCTCAGCGTCCGTTCTCATCTTTGGAGCGAACACTTGACTTGATTGATTTTCATAGACTTGAGTGATTTTTCGCATTCGCTCGTCTCACTCAATCCAGCAGCTTGTCCCATCGCATCAGCTGTTCCAATCGTTGAGTTCAACAGAGCCTAATAAAGGTTGAGTGATTTTTGAGTGAAATCTAGTGTTTAATAAAAACAATTATAAAGTAGCTTCACAATGACTGGAAAACGTCGTGGTGGTTCCGGTAGCAATACTTCTATCGTAAAAGAAGACGATTCAGGTGTGCTTCTGGGGAAGTTAAACGCAGTCAAGCGGGATATTGACAGCACTGCGAAAGCAGTACAAAACAACAATATCTCGTCCAATCAATTCGAGCTGGAATGTCGCTTAAATATATTAGATGGTTATATAGATCGCGCATTCTCTTTGCAATCGCAAATCGATGATATCGATCCAGATTTAGCATAGCGTTCCGAGCTCGAAGAATTGTGCGTGTCAACTAAAGCGTTGTTAATGGCTCTCAAAAGATGAAATTGCCCAAGTTTGGTGGGAATTATTCCGAATTCAAAAATTTCATTGGTTTGTTTTCAAGCATTATTGGTAATGACATGTCTTTAAGAAACGTCGAAAAGTTCAACCATCTCTTGAATTGTTTAGAGAACGAAGCATTAGGCACTGTTAAGGCTTTCCCGGTGACAGATCAGAACTATTGCAAGGCTCTTGAGGCTCTAAAGCAGGTTTATGATAACGAGTGTCTCATGTTCCTTGATGGCGTAGCTAAACTGTTTGAGTTACAGGCGATGCAGGCGCCATCGGCAAGTGCATTACGGTCACTTATTGACACGCATCCAATTGGCTCAAAGTCTCTTGCGTCGGATTTTTATGTGGATGATCTCCTTACAGGGGCAGACACGAAATCCGAGTTGAGTATATTGCGTCAACAATTGGTTGAAATCCTAGAGCCCTCAGGATTTGTGCTGACTAAATGGGCTGCTAACTGTCAACTAGTCGATAGTCAGCAAGAGAATATGGTCATTTCGAATGGAGATCAGCAAGATTGTAAAACTCTTGGTCTGATATGGAACCCTCAAACAGACATTTTCAAATATAGTCTGAAGCCAATTATCTCGTCCGAAACCACAACCAAGAGAGCAATATTATCTGTCATAGCCAGTCTTTTTGATCCCTTAGGCCTGCTATGTCCAGTAATTACAAATGCAAAGATATTCTTGCAGGAAATTTGGCTATTAAGCCTTGGTTGGGACGATCCTATTCCCTCGAACGTACATAAAAAATGGGAATCGATGGCTTTAGATATGCAAAAATTGCATGACGTTCCACGATTTATAGGAGCCAGCGCAAACACTCGATGTCAAATACATGGGTTTGCAGATGCGTCCACGCGAGCATATGGCTGTTGTGTGTACGTTCAAGTTTCCCATGCTAATGGAGTGTTCGTTAAACTACTAACGGCAAAATCTAGGGTGGCACCCTTAAAGACCAAAACAATCCCAAGATTAGAGCTATGTGCAGCTCATCTTTTAGCAAAGTTGTGGGAGGAGGTTCGGTCCATAATAGACTGTCCCATAGAGAAGGTAGTGTTGTGGTCAGATTCGGAAGTAGTTCTACATTGGCTAAAAACTCATCCCTCCCATCCCCGACAGCCCTATGGAGACATGTGCCCACCAAAAAAAATCCTGCAGATCTAGTATCTCGAGGATCATCGGTGGCCGACTTAAATTCGCTGTTGTGGTTTAATGGCCCGTCGTTCTTGCAACAAGAATCCAGACATCGGCCTCAAAATCCTCATTTACAGTTGACGGAAGCGAATGCGTTATTGGAGAAAAAGAAGGTAGCCACTGCGCTTATCGCGGCCGATGTTGAGGAAAATCCCATTCTCACAATCATACAGAATTCGTCGTCATATATGAAAGTGGTTAGCACAATTGCTTATATCCGCCGGTTCATCAATAGAAGGAAGGGAGTCACTTGGAGTAGTACCTGCCCGTCATCTGACGAGCTCGGCGCAGCGTTTCTAACAGCAGTTGAAGTGGTTCAAAGAGACGAATTTTCGCAGGAAATCGACAAATTAAATTCCCAATATTAATGCCAAACGAGGGGGAACGTTGTGAGCCGCGGCAAAGGCCGCGGCTCTACCTTATACCCGGTACTCAGTCAGTATATACATACATATATGAGGTTACGATTTATGCAATTTATTATATGTTCGCAAAAGGGACGAATTCAATTTTAATATTTCAAAAATTGAAGTCAAACCATTTTAGGAATATTTATACATGTTTCCAATTTTGTTTGCATATGATTTGTATACTGCTTCTACATTTCTACACGTATAACTAAATATTTGAGACGTATAAGTGTTTGCGACAGAGAGAGAGGGAATGAGTCAGCGCTTGTCAGGCGTTGCGTAGCCACTGAAATTTAATTTGTTTCTTCTGGCCATAATATTGTTCCGACCTGATCCATATTCTGCAATCTGGTAGATATAGTAATTTTCCATGATTCTGCGTTTTTGGTTTTCATTTATCTTAAAAATTGTGGATTCTACAGATTTTCTTCCATTGTGGGGGCGGAAAGGGGCGTGGCAAAATTTTGAAATACACTTGTGCTGGTTTGATATCACAGAAGTTTGGATAGAAAGTTTGGTTGCTCTAGCTCTTATAGTCTCTGAGAACTAGGCGTCACAAAATTCGAATGGGCAAAGCAGATGGGGCCGCGTGTGAGAGAGAGCGAGAGGGAACGATGACTTTCGAAATGGTTTTCTTCATTGTTGCTATAATAATGATCCGATCTGATCCAGATTCAACACTCTGATAGAAATGGGCATTCTCTATGATTCTGCGTTCTTAGTTTTCTCGTATCTTCAAAAGTGTGTACGCCACAGACTTTCGTCCTTTGTGCGGGCGGAAAGGGGCGGGGCGAAATTTTGCAACACATTTGGAGTAGTGTGATCACACAGGAGACTGGATACAAAACTTGGTTGCTCTAGCTTTTGTAGTCTCTGAGATCTAGACGCAAATGAAGACGGACAGACGGACGGACAGACGGACGGACGGACGGACGGACAGACAGACATGGCTATATCGACTCGGCTATTGATGCTGATCAAGAATATATTTACTTTATGGGGTCGGAAACGCTTCCTTCTGGGCGTTACACACAACCGTTATCCCCACAAATCTAATATACCCCTATACTCTTCGAGTACCGGGTATAAAAATTGTAGATTTGTTACTCTCTACCTTAGCTATCTACATCGAACCAATTGTCACGCTGGACCCCGTGCACTGGTGGGATTCCTAAGGCAATCCATTTGGCTAATAAATGCACGGAGAGAGTGCAGTGCCATTGTCCGGAAATGCGTACACTGTTTCCATTACAAGCCAAAGCTTCTCTCACAAATCATGGGGAACCTTCCTGCTGATCGATTGCGTGGGAATCGACCTTTTGAAATTAGCGGAGTTGATTTGTTCGGACCGGTTCGTGTATCGCTTGGCATTCGAGGCAAGCAGCCTCTCAAAATGTACATAGCAGTGTTCGTCTGCTTCGCATCTAAGGCCGTACACCTAGAAATTGTGAAAGACTTGACAGCTAATACTTTCATTTTATGTTTATCCAGGTTTATTGGACGTCGTGGCCCGCTTGTCCGGCTATATTGCGACAACGCGACCAATTTTGTTGGTGCAGCTCTCATGCTCAAGGAGCGTATGGAGGGCTGGGATGCCAAGGACGAGGCCTTCAAGGTGTATGCTGCGGCTCACCGTTTTTCGGTGGAGTTTATCCCGCCCGAGCCCCACACATTGGAGGCCTGTGGGAGTCCGCGGTGAAGTCCGCCAAGCATTTGTTGCTCAGGGCCATGGGCAGCGCAGTGCTCAAGGAAGACGAGCTGCATACGGTGCTCGTGGACGTCGAGGCCGTGCTGAACTCCAGGCCACTGGTGGTCGACAGCGGCAGTCCCAACGAAGGGGAGGTGCTGACTCCCGCACACTTACTCGTCGGCAGAATGCTAGTTTCGCTGCCGCCCGAATCAGAGCTGCCCAGACCAGACAACCTGTCGTATCTGCAACGATGGCAGCTCGTGTCTGCCATCAAGCAAAAAGCAAAGGTTTTGGAGAGACTGGTCCAGAGACTATCTGCTCAGCCTTCAGCAGCGAGGAAAGTGGTGCCAAGAGGTCGCCAATCTGGAGCCAGGCAAAGTGGTGGCAATCCACGAGGACAACGTGCCACCACAAATGTGGCTAATAGGAGTAGTGGAGGAGGCAATCCCAGGAGCGGACGGGAAGGTTCGCGTCGCCGTAGTGAGGACTAAGGCCGGCTTATATAAGCGATCTATCCATCGGTTGGCGCCCATTCCAATGGATTGAAGCCTATGTATAGGCTGTCAACGCGGCCGATGTTGAGGCAATTACGTTGCCTATAATAGTAGTTTTAGTAAAATTCTGAAATGTTATGTTGAAAGTTATGCATATGTTATGTCTCTTATACGAACGAAGCTCATGCTGGAAGCGGCCGCTCATGAAGAGGGCAACGCTGATAAAACACTCATAACTTGAAGTCGAAACAGCGCACAAGGTTTTTCTGTCGGCCTGTCTGGTTTCCGTGTCCACATAAATCGAATCAAATGTGCTTAACGGCACAAACGGTGTTTAGTGCATCATTTGGATTTGTTCCAAACAGATCGTAACCTCAAATGTATCAAATTTGAATGCCTTATAATTTCCAGACGGTAAGCTAAAGCTACAAAGTGTTTAGGTCCCATTAATAGATGCACTTATGTGCTATTTAGAACTGCACAGTTGAATACAAACAGATGTGAGATGCTTGAGTAATGTGAAAAAAAGGAGCACTATGTACCTCTAAAAAAACATTAAAATAAAATATCAAATTTTAAAATTAAAAAAAAAATTATAATAATTTGTTAAAGATTTGTATAAAAATATGTAAGTCTATTTGGTTCGAAAATAAAAAATTCCCTTTTTGTTTCCTAGTGCAATTTAAATATGCCTTATTAAAGAAAAGGCGGTGCCACACACACCTTTTTATATCCAATAAAAAAATTTCTTTCCGTTCGCGAGTTATTAATTGTAGCCAACAAAAGTGGTCATTGGGACCATTGGGTTCAGTTCGACCGAGTCAGCGATTTGGATTTCTCATATATTCGGATCATTTTCTCAAAAACGGACTGAACGAGTCTAGTCTTGTAATATTTACTGTGTCAGATCCCAACAGATTCGTTTTTTTCTCTCCCTCTCCCTAAGATTTTCTGATTTTTCTCCTTTCGCCGTCAGCCTGAAAATTTGTATTTATTTTTGTGTGTGACTGTGTGTGTGCGCCATGGGTGCTGAGTACACAAATGCTTATGTACATACGTACAAAAGATTGGTACTCCGCGGAGTACTATGGTCCCTATGACCACTTTTGTTGGCCAAAATTAATAACTCGCGAACGGAAAGAGATTTTTTCATTACGTTTTTTATACCCGGTACTCGAAGAGTATAGGGGTATATTAGATTTGTGGGGATAACGGTTGTGTGTAACGCCCAGAAGGAAGCGTTTCCGACCCCATAAAGTATATATATTCTTGATCAGCATCAATAGCCGAGTCGATATAGCCATGTCTGTCTGTCCGTCCGTCCGTCCGTCCGTCCGTCTGTCCGTCCGTCTGTCCGTCTTCATTTGCGCCTAGATCTCAGAGACTACAAAAGCTAGAGCAACCAAGTTTTGTATCCAGTCTCCTGTGTGATCACACTACTCCAAATGTGTTGCAAAATTTCGCCCCGCCCCTTTCCGCCCGCACAAAGGACGAAAGTCTGTGGCGTACACAATTTTGAAGATACGAGAAAACTAAGAACGCAGAATCATAGAGAATGCCCATTTCTATCAGAGTGTTGAATCTGGATCAGATCGGATCATTATTATAGCAACAATGAAGAAAACCATTTCGAAAGTCATCGTTCCCTCTCGCTCTCTCTCACACGCGGCCCCATCTGCTTTGCCCATTCGAATTTTGTGACGCCTAGTTCTCAGAGACTATAAGAGCTAGAGCAACCAAACTTTCTATCCAAACTTCTGTGATATCAAACCAGCACAAGTGTATTTCAAAATTTTGCCACGCCCCTTTCCGCCCCCACAATGGAAGAAAATCTGTAGAATCCACAATTTTTAAGATAAATGAAAACCAAAAACGCAGAATCATGGAAAATTACTATATCTACCAGATTGCAGAATATGGATCAGGTCGGAACAATATTATGGCCAGAAGAAACAAATTAAATTTCAGTGGCTACGCAACGCCTGACAAGCGCTGACTCATTCCCTCTCTCTCTGTCGCAAACACTTATACGTCTCAAATATGTAGTTATACATGTAGAAATGTAGAAGCAGTATACAAATCATATGCAAACAAAATTGGAAACATGTACATATAAATATTCCTAAAATGGTTTGACTTCAATTTTTGAAATATTAAAATTTAATTCGTCCCTTTTGCGAACATATAATAACTTGCATAAATCGTAAGGTCATATATGTATGTATATACTGACTGAGTACCGGGTATAAGGTAGAGCCGCGGCCTTTGCCGCGGCTCACAACGTTCCCCCTCGTTTGTATTGGATAGATATAATCAATAAAATGTGGATTTGCAAAAAACAAATGGGTATGGCACCGATTTTTTTTATAAGGGCATTTTTAAATTATAAGTAATAACAGGTATTGTCCATTTAAAAAAAGGGCGTGACACGCCTTAAAAATTAAATTTAAGTTTAAATACAAAGAAAAAATTGTGATAAGTTGCCGCAAAGAGAAGATCGCTTTTGTCAAGGGGCTCTGATATGTATATAAAAGATTTACATTTGTCCAGGACGTACTAGAAATAGTTTACCATATTATACACACCTACATGTTTTAAACCTCATGCTCTTCGTTTTCCAGTTCCATAATCCATTGCGGCCTTGGTTTTCTAAAGGGCTACTTTAGCTTGATAACAATAATGGGTTATTCGGCTCCTTCTTTTCCAAAATATCCTTCGGGAAGAGCAGTGCTTTCTAAAATATCACTTGAATGTTAATTAATTCCGCAATTTTAAAGCAGAATTGTTGGACTTTGTGAATGTTTATTGGCAATTGGCATGAAAGGCATATCAGCACAATCCTTAAGTTGCTAACAAGCTGCTCATCAATGCGAGTGATATTAGAAAATACATTTGGCTTACTAAACGCACGGCGAGCTGTATTACCATTATTTGTACTGCCAAATCCGTTTTCGGTGTATCAACTTTCAGAGATAGTTGTTCCCAAAAGAAGTCTTGAATATGCCTTTTCCTTTCATAGACTTAATTTTTATCATTTTGATTGCATAATCTCCACTTTTTAAGAATGCACTTGTATCCGGCATGTAAAATAAATTCAAACATACGAAACCAGCAGTGCAGAGGGCTTAATCCGTATTTCAAATTATCTAAAATCGGCAGAAACTTTTTACATTGGAAACTTTTATTATTAATAAAGTCTGAATGCGTTGCCCCACATATTGGACAGGCGTGTGTTGACTTTGTGTCTGTCAAAGCGTTAAGCACTTTACCATCGATAGCTGTTAGCTCTAAAATGGACCTTGTCCATCCTCCATAATTATTTTGCAAGGTTTCAAGTCTTTTATCTGTTCTTTTTGGTCAAAATGTTCTATTAAAATAAACTCCTTGGTCTCTTTTATAAATGCTAGTCTTGAGGGCCGACAAAATCTAATAGATTGACGAGTTCGGTTGTTCCACAATAATTTTCGGATGAATCTACTAGCCTCAATGGTGTGACTGTTGTGGCAAAAATGCTTGGTTTTAATTCGCTTGTCCAGAGCTACCATCGAAACCATAACTTAATGTCAAATCTGCAGACAAAAACGGCACGCCTTGCTCTTGCATAACATTTAAAAGAACTTCATCTTGCAAGCAAACAATTCTACTAGCACTGTAGGCGAGAAGACTTTGAAGCGGGACCCCTGCTTCTGTCTTTGATTTTAAAATGCTACTCGGCTGACAGTCTTTATTCTGGTCCACAATTTTTTGTATGAAGGATATACGTACATATGTCGCAATTTTTCCGTTTTGTTTGATCCCTTATTGCGCAGTACTGATCTTTGCTGAGATCTTTGTCGAGAAGCAAGGCTAACGCCTCGTTGGGTGAGATAGGTGTTGGCTTTCCGACTGGGTCGTTTACAGCCTTGCGAATTAGCTAAGCCTTCTCTGGGCACAAAGACAACATTTTCAGAACATAAGAGAGGTCATGTTTTCCTTGTTTTCGTGCAGCCATGCTTGCCGCTTGAACTAATAAATTTATGTTTCCCCCTTCGGATACTACAAGATCTGCAGCCTGTCTTCTTCGTGCTCTAAGACTTCTTCTGGAATACGATAGTACAGGGTGTCCCACTGACTTTAAGGATTTTGTAACGGTTGCACTTGTTTCTTTATTCAGCCATTTCATTTGACTTGCATATGTTCCATTTAGTTGCCGAACGGTGAAAAACTTTCTTACTGGCATCTTCAAAGGCTTTATTAACTTTATCTGAAGTGTCGCCAGTAAGTTTCGTTTTAAAATAATTTAGTACTGCAGTTTCCTCAAAGCTTTTACGCTTTTCCGACATCCACACGGCCAACAACTCAGCATTGTTGAATTGGAGGTTATGATCTATTAAGCCAAATTTCAAGAAATGTGGCAAAATGTGAAATTTTTTACTATATAAATTTCAACAAGAATTTATTAATCTACGACACACAAAAAGTTTCAAGGTGGGTCTCGGTGGGACTCACATTGTATACTTTTTCAAAAATTAATTTTCATTAAAACTTAGTTCAATTTTAATGACTCAATTTAATATACATACAATTACAAAGACATCACAACTACTAGATACAGTTGACATTACGAAACACGTTGTACATGCCCGACTGATTAAAATGCATAACAAAAATTGTATCAGTTAATGGTTTTTTCCCAATTATTTAACGATTTATAATTGTAATGAAATTTTCACTTTTTCACTGCACGTGTTTTTCGATAACAACAGCTGGGTTACAGAGCAGATTTATCGAATGGGGCGCTATCTATCGAAATTTCTGGTACGCAACTTTAAAAGTCACTCTTTTTCCAATGCAGAGTAAGCAAAACCAAGTCATTCTGTTAACTTTTAAAAATTAGGTTTTGGCCAACAAAAGTGGTCATTGGGACCATAGTGTTCTGTATGTGCAATAATTTTGTACATCCATAGTATGCATGTCTACGCATACACAAAAGGAATATCCGTAGTATATGTGCAGCTCCATTCTGCCGCGACGTTGCAGGATTTTTACACTGGGTGCGTTTCCTACCGATATGGGAAAAGACGCAGAGAAGCAACAGAGACGCGAAAATCAACGGAATAAGTCAGAAAGAGAGTTGTTTCTTTTATCTGCGGTGGCGCAAAATGAAGAGAATCTATTGAAGTGCATGGAAGCGGCGGGGTTATCTGCAGAAAAGTTACAATTTGCTTGCAACTGCAACGTCCTCCTCGCGTTGGGACCCTTGTTAGTAAAGAGCAGATAATGTTATCTTTTCAATTAAATAATGTATTCTAAATTGCAATAGCCACGATATGGTTCATTAGAGGAAGATGTGGTGAAACTCCGACGCATTCTTCAAAGACAACTTCCGCATGGAGAGGAGTACGTTCAACATTCTAGTGGGACTGCTGTCTAATCTCCGAAAGCAGGATACGGATTTTCGACGGGCCATACCTTTTGGAGAAAAGGATAGCCATACGACTTTATTGCCTGGGATCCTCTGGGGATTATCGCACAATTTGAAATATTCGGTGTGTCCAAAGCCCTTGTGTGTAGGATTTTGATGGAATTTGGTCAGGAAGTTATTGCTGAACTCGCTGACAAGTATATGTCAGCATAATTTCTTACCCTAGGAAAATCACGGAAACAGTGAAGGGATTCAAAGACATGAGATTTCCAACAAAAAATTAGAAATCAACAAAAAACCATATTGTTAAAATGCTTGATTTAATAATAAAAATAGTTTAAGCAATTGTTCCTTAGCATTACATGTATATCTGCCCCTTTTTACTCAGTTAAACATTTTATAATGTTTATAATGTCCGTCCGTCTTCATGAGCGCCTAGATCTCAGAGACTATAACAGCTGGAGAAACTAAATTTTGTAACCAGACTCCTGTGATATCACAATACTACAAGTTTATTTTAAAATTTTGCCCCGCTCCTTTCCGCCCACACAAAAGACGAAAATCTGTGGCATGCACAATTTTAAAGATACAAGAAAACCAAAAACGCAGAATCATAGAAAATTACCGTATCTACCAGACTGCCGAATATTGATCAGGTCGAACTACTATTATAGCCAGAAGGAACAAATTAAAGTTCAGTCGCTACGCAACGCCTGCCAAGTGCTTACTCATTCCCTCTCTCTCTCTCGCAAACACTTCCACGTCTCATATATGTAGTTATACATGTACATGTAAAAATGTCGAAACAGATGTAAAAAGTATATGTAAACAAAAATGGAAACAGATAACTTTTATTATATAAAAATCTAGCATAGGGTTCGAACTAATTTTTTTAAATTTTCCATTTTTGCCAAAATTTAATTCGTCTCTTTTGAGAACATGTAATAAATAACTTAAATCGTAAGCTCATATATGTATATACTGACTGAGTACCGGGTATAAAGTTGAGCCGCGGCCTTCCCTCTCGTTTATTTCTCTAGCCTGGGGTTTTCCCCAAATGTTATTCGATACGAAAAGTTTTCATTTATTCGAGTCAATAAATCAATTTCTAACAAAAGTGCATACTACGTTCCCCTTTTCTGCGGCGAACTGTGCGGGAACCATCGGGTCCCATAAGCTTAAATTTTGACTGATCCGAGAATATGATTCGTGACCACTCAGATTAACCCCGATTTGCTTTTCTTAAGCCCAATTTAAGCGTGCTTTCTTCATTCGACTATTAAGAAGTGGCTTTTTGGCAGGTGTCCTTGCCATTAATCCCATCTTCTTTATACGACGCTGTATAGTTCGAGCTGAAATTTCTTTGGCAAATCGTTTCTGCACTTCAGAAGCTATCCCTACAGCATTTTTGAATCGATCATGTCGGCTCGTTTTCTTTATAATTTTCCCTTGCACTTCTACAAGAATGCGATGCGACGGTTCAATGCAATAACTGTGCACATCAATGTATGCGTGCGCAGCGGTGGGTGCTGGCTAAGCGTGTGAGAGCGTAACAGTTATGTTTTGGGTATAAGCAATAACAACACACCTATGCGCGTGCAAATAGGTGCTTATGCGGGGCAATAAAACTATAAGCATATGAATAGGGCAATTCATAATATGAATGAATATCGACTAACTAAGGGGCTAATTTCTCAACATACCGGCCCCCTAAACGACTGTTCAGTTCAAGGGAGGCCCAGCAATTTTGGTGTTAGGTCTCTTGTACACTCCTCGGGCAGTTTTTACGGTGACCACTCAAACTCTCTCGTCTTTACCAGGATGAACTTCGGTGATTCGGCCAAGCATCCACTTGCCAGGCGGTTTATTAGGCTCCTTCCGTTTTACAAGAGTATCCAGGGTTAGATTTTTGCTCTTCTGTCTCCATTTCGTGCGCGATTGCACTGATGCCAGGTATTCAAGACTCCAACGGGCCCAGAACCCTTGAACCTTGGCTTGAAGTTGTCTCCAACGCTGCAGTCTGTTAATGTTGACGTCCCAGAAAGACGGCTCTGGCACCGACATGTGAGGTTGACCTGTAAGAAAATTAGCGGGGGTAAGGGGATCCAAACTGTGATCGCTGGGCGCGTACAGTGGGCGAGAGTTGAGTAGACCTTCAATCTGGGTTAAAATTGTAGTATATTCCTCGAATGTTAACGCACTGCTACCAATGACTCGGCGAAGCTTGATTGATCGTACACCAGTCTTCCAAATACTTCCAAAATGCGACTCAGACGGCGGAATGAAGAGCCAGTTGATTTCCTGACTCGTCAGAAAACTCGCAATCTCCCCGTCTTGACTTTCATTTCCTTTCTAGCTCCTTGGAATGTTGTCCCATTGTCTGAGTATAAATCGTACATAGGGCCACGTCGAGACCAGAATCGTTTGAAAGCGGCGATAAATGCGGGAGTCGTCAAGTCACTGACGAGCTCAATATGAATTGCTTTGGTGGACACAAAAACGAAGATAGCAAAATTTCGGTGTCCGACCTGCCGATGTCTTGATGGTAACTGGTCCAGCGTAGTCCAATCCAGAATGTAGAAAACGGCGGGTGGGCTGAACTCGAAAAGCGGAAAGATCAGCCATGAGTTGTGAACTCGTACCTTTGCGCTGGAGGAAACAAATTTTGCAGTTGAATACAATCTTCCGGATTCTGTTGCGGGCCCCGAGAATCCAATACTTCTGTCTTAAAGTGTGGAACATAAAATCAACTCCAGCGTGTAGCGATGTGACGTGCTGGTGTCTAGCTAGTAGAACAGTGACTGGTGATTCCTTTGGAATAAGTATGGGATGCTTTGCATCGTAAGTTGCCATCGAATTATCAATGCGTCCTTCTACGCGCATTATTCCTTGGTTGTCAAAAAATGGAGAGTAACGAATCAACTTGGATTTTGGAGAAAGTGGTTGTCCCGTGCTCAGCTGCTTGTACTCCACTTGGAAGGACTCCATCTGAACATGTTTGATTACCCTAGAGCGTGCATATTGAAGGGTCCTTGCAACGAAGGCGATGTACGAAGCGAAGGCAATATCTAATTGTCCACAAGAGATGTGACCAGGAGGATATCCTTGTTGATCATACATTGAAGATCATTTCCTTCATCGGAAGTGTGTAGATTAACTTGAGGCTTGACCTTTACATCTATGAGCGCAGCCTCCCCAGTCGACAGTGCGAACTTTGCCTTAGCAGTTGGCCTAGTGCGACGTGATTGAAAAATCCACCACAGTTGATGGTCTACAAGATCTCTTGGTAGAAGTCCGCCTGATGCACAGTCGGCGGGATTGTCCCCTGTGCGAAAGTGATGCCAGCAGCTGCGTGAACAAGATTCCAGAATCTCAGCAGTGCGGTTGCAAACATAAGTGTTCCGGGTCCGAGGGGGTGATGAGAGCCAGTGCAGTACGATTTCTGAGTCAGACCAACACGAAGTACTAGAAATATGAATAGTTAGTGATTGCTTAACCAGAGACATCAATTTGGAAAGAAGATGGACTGCATTCAATTCGAGCCGCGGAATGGATATAGGTTTGATGGGCGCAACACGGATTTTCGCGGCAATCAGTCTGACAACATAGTCGCTATTGAGTTGCACGCGACTGTAAATAACAGTGGCGTAGGCATGAGACGACGCATCGGCAAATCCATGCAGCTCAATTGCTTGAAATGGTGATGATAGGTAGCGAAGTATGCGACAAGCTTCCAATAAGTGAACCTCATCTACACACTGTTGCCAACGTGCACATAACTGCGGGGGTAGTGGTTCGTTCCATTCGACCGAGCTTAGCCAACTATCTTGAAAGAGAACCTTTAGAAATACAGTTGTGGGAGAAAGCAAACCCAGGGGATCGTAGATCTTGGCAAGCTCAGACAACAAATTTCGTTTTGTCAAAGCACTTGTGGCGTCAGGGATGGTCAGTTTGAAGGAAATATCGTCTGTAGCCTGGTCCCAACGTATTCCAAGAACCTTCACATATTGAGTTGGGCTATCGACTTCTAGAGCTTCAAGTGGGTACTCACAAATGTCCTTTGGCAACGAATTTAGTAGTGAACAACAGTTTGAGCTCCATTTTCGAAGTTTAAATTGAGCTTGGCTCAATAACAAAAGCAATTCATCCTTGAGTGCAATGAGATCATCGATATTATCGCAGCCAGTAGGAATATCATCCACGTACGCGTCCCTTAAAAGCACCGCAGCAACATTTGGATACAGATCGGCATGATCTTGAGCGATCTGCTTGAGTACTCGAACAGCCAAGAACGGTGAACAAGCTAAACCATACGTCACGGTCAGCAGGCGGTAATGATCAAGTGTAGCAGTCTCCTCCCTTCGCCAGCCGATACGTTAGTACTGCGTGTGCTCTTCTGAAACCAGGATGCCTCTGAACATCTTCTTGATGTCCGTACAGAACACATAGCGATGCTGACGGAAGCGTAGACATACTCCAAGTAAATCCTTTTGAATAGGTGGTCTAATGTGTAGTCGTGAATTGAGTGAGTATCCCTTGCTGTCCTCCCCAGAGCCATCGAATACAACTCGGCATTGCGTGGAGGTGCTATCTGGTTTAAACATGTGTCCTCGTTGTATGTAATCCTCCAATGTATGATGGCTGACCACGGCTGGATCAGCATCAACAGAATGTATGGACGAGCGTAGATTTGGGTCAGCAGATGTACTGACGGCAACACTCGAAGTGGTGCGTATCTCCTCTGGATGGACAAGTGTGTGGTGTCTCGATTTGCACAGACAAGACGTGTTTGTGGAATTACACTCCTATACTTGATGAGACCGACTCAGGCAATTGAAGCACAAATGACCCTCCATTGTAAACGTGCCACGATCCACAACGTTCAGAGCTTTACATTGAATGCACGCATAAAGACTGTGTGGCCCGTGGCAAAATACGCACTCACGAACAAACGTGGTTGGCACGTCAACATGATGAGAAATGGCACGACGTCTATTCAGCACAGTGGGGGTATCATGAACGTCTTTTGGATCTTGACAATACTCAAGCGCATCAAACCTGGAGAAAAGAAAGATAACCAGGTAATTTATGGTCACATTTTCCTTGCACGATTCACTGGGTGTAGCCCAAGCTTCCTTGCATTCAGGGTTTAGTTTTGATAACAAGATATGAATCAGCCACACATCGCGGTTGTCGCACTTCAGCGCGTGTAGACCGCGTATACTCTCGTCTGCGGTGTCGACTATTTTACGCAACTCGATTATCCTTGAACCTTTAGCATTTGGCAACGAAAGAAAGTTTTGAATGAATGACCGAGCAATCAGTGATTTTTTGTTATAACGGTTTTTGAGCCTCTCCCATGCGTCCTCGTAATTATCATCAGTAATGGGAATATGTTTGATCAGAGACAAAGCTTCACCATCTAGATAGGATTTCAAATAATGGAATTTTTGACATTTGAAAAGACTGCATTTCTTGTCGACTGAGCCTAGGAACAGGTCACTAAACTGACACCAATCCTCGTATGCAAAATGCAGCTCTGCGGGTCCCGCTGAATGTCGAATCTTCTCCAGAAGTTGTGTTTGTCCCTTAAAATAGACCTTCCACAGTGCTAGACAACAATATATTTGAAGTGTCGTGACCATTATCGTGAATGCTCCGCTCACTTATGGCTCCAGTGAAAATGGCATGGGCGTTAAAGAACTTTCCCTCATATTCTGCTATATCGGGTCGAAATATTCCTCTTCCTCACTATATTGGACGAGGTTTTCAGAGAGCTCCACAAATCGGTTAAAAGTACCAACCAATCGGTCCAACTTGTGTTCTAATGTTTGCACAGAAGTACATGACTGTACAAATTCCGAAGCCTCCGTAAATGCGCGAGTAAGTTGGGATTCGCATGCACCACGCTGCTGAACAATGCGATGTACGTGGGCCTTCATGATGAACAGCGGTCAGCGACATCACTCAGTACATATATGTATTTCAAATAAAATCAGACGCGTCTCGAAGGACCAAATTTTGCTATGGTTATGAATGAGTGGACTGTATAATTTTATATAGGTTTTATTTGATATATTTGATATAGGTGATTATGTAATATTGGCGGTTTACAACGTGTTTTATATGAATAGCGGGGGGATCGATCTGCGGCGGTAACGATATGCGTGCGGTTCTTTGCGACTAGAATTTTCTACTAAATCAACTCCACGAAAAGAAGTTGAACAAAAGGGAATAGAGAAGATCATGCCATGCGACGGTTTAAAGCAATAACGGTGCACATATGTAGATGTATGCGTGCGCAGCGGGTGCTGGCTGGGTGGGTGCTGACTATAACAACACACCTATGCGCGTGCAAATAGGTGCTTAAGCGGGGCAATACAATTTTAAGCATATGAAAAGGGCAAGTTATAATTTTAATGAATACCGATTTAACTAAGCGGCTAAGTTCTCAACAGCAATAATTTTGGACTTTTCAGTCACCGTCATCTGTTTTCCTTTAGGCATACTTCCTAACGACTCCGAAGTAAAATGTTTTGCAAAAAATGTTTCGAGTAACTGAGACGACAGAAAGCGCACGCAAAAATAAGAAAACATTCACAGGGACTAACAAAAAAAATTATACGAATTGAATAAAATTTCGGGAAATCCCACGCTAGAGAAGTCAAAAATTCATAAAACTTCAGAATGCGGCTTTTTTTTTGTCGCTGGGTGTAGGTTTATTTTAAATTTCATATAGGCCTAATTGCATATTAGGAACATGATTTGGAGCACAGATAGCCTGTAACAAAAAAAGCTATATTTTATTGGTGTCTGTGTGTCATTAAATTAATTACGTTACTCGACATTTTACTCCGTTTCAAGCTCTAGGTTGCTGAAGAATTGAAAACAGGAATCATCAGGTCACTCCACGATGCCTTTTTCGGCCTGTGCTTTGCAATTTCAAAAACGCATTCAAGCAGGATAAGGACCTCTGTAAGAAGGCAAAGGCGTTTTTGTTTCTGGATGCGTCCTGAGAAAAAGCCTTAAACATTTTAAGGCTCTTTAAGCATACATATGTACATATGTCTATCAATGTCTAAATGCAATATTTATGCACATTTTTATATGTAGATATTTTGCATTTAAGAAAGTTTGAAAGTTCAAAAGAGGTATTTCTATTTGTTGTTAAATATTATTAAATTAAATATTAATTTTAAATAATTAAATAATTTTTGGGTAGCCAGAAAATGTACAATTCGTGCTTTTAAAAGCTGATATTAACTATTGAAGGATAAGGTTACTAACAATGTTGTCCTCAACAGTTTTTGGGAATTATTGCTTTTTATTTACATTTTTTTTAAGTTTTCGTCATGGTTGACAGGAACGAATGGCAATATGTTTTATATATACCTTTAATATTTTCTAAATCTAATTTTCCTTAGTCTTTCCTCCAGCAGGGTGTTTTTTTACTTATACTTTATAGGCCTTTAGTGGATAATGTAAAACACATAGTTTGTCAAGCACCGTCCCATGTTTGTATTCACATTTTTTATACCCGGTACTCGGAAAGTGATGCAAGTGCCCGGCTAGCTCAGTCGGTAGATAATTATCTCTCATTGCATCTCGCATTTTCGAGTAACGGGAAAAAAAGCACAGAAGTTATATTTTAGGCTTGACTGCAAGTGTACCAAAACTATACGACACATTTGAGTTATAGCGACTGGAGAGAGAGGTTTAGCGATATTTAGTTTTTTTTTAAATTTTTGTTTAAAAGTTAATGCTTTTCTAATAAAGTGCCGCGGGGAAGTGTGTTAACCGAAAAGGAAAAAGGGAGAATAAGTACAATGAAGCTGGCTTTAATGTATTGGGTCGTACACGCTGCGTTATTGCTAAATTTTTAAGCGATCCCAGTAAATACAGTATTAAGCATAACACAGGTAGAAAACCAAAACCAAAACCAAACCAAAGGCGAGCAATTCGTTTGAATCGTGTACCACACTTGCTGCATGTTGCAGTCAGCCTGTATCCCGGATGAATGTTTGGCGGACGCTGCAGTCGTCAAAAATATTGTCCGAGGAGTTTTAAAGAAGGCTCCTTTCTTAAAACCCCACCACAAAATAGCTCGAAAAAATTGCGGAAAATAACTTAGAGAGAAACTGGGCCTCGGTATGAAATTTTAATTTAATTTTTTTTAGAAAGCTTTCTTCAATATTTTTCATTTAGATAATTTTTTCTGATTAGAAAAAATTTAATCTTAACGGCTCACATGGCTATCGTCACTATTGGCGAGACCACTGATGTTTTCCGGTAGTTGAGCTTAACCAGCTCACGGATGAACAGTGGAGAATACAAAAAAGTATTGGAAGATCGTCTCAATTTTTGGAAGAAAGTGGAGAAAGAGGGACTATTTTTATGCAAGACAATGCATCTATCCACACCAGCAGACAGACCCAGCGCTTTTTTAATGAGCACTCCGTTAGGGTGTTGGATTGGCCGGCTTGCTCCCCTGACCTTAATCCAATAGAAAACATTTGGGGTATCTTAGCCAGGCGAGTCTACGCAAAAAATAAAAAATTTGATAATATTGCAAGCCTTAAAAGCGAAATTTTGACGCAATGGTCCCTTTTAGACAAAGATCTTATCAAAAACTTGATTAATTCGATGCCAAACAGATGCAAGCCTTAAAAGCGAAATTTTGACGCATTGGTCCCTTTTAGACAAAGATCTTATCAAAAACTTGATTAATTCGATGCCAAACAGAATTTTTGAGGTAGCGAAAGCTCAAGGGGACTCTTTACCCTATTAAATAGTATTAAAGTACTATAATTGAATTAAAATAATAAGTAAATACAACAAAATTAAAAAGTGTCGTAAAGTTTTGATACACTTGCAATCAAGCTTAAAATATAACTTCTGTGATTTTTTGTCCCGTTACTCGAAAATGCGAGATGCTATGAGAGAAAACATCAGTTTTTGTTCATAACTCGTTCTGCTATTAATCTGCTTACTTTGTTTTGCCTCTATGCTTTTTCCTTCTCCTACGAGTGTCGAAGCTGAAGTTATTGAGGTGTCGTATAGTTTTGGGCAGGAGTGTATAATAAAAATCAAGTAACGAAATATATGTATATTGCTAAAGCCATAGGACATTATGGACCAAATTATGGAGCACTATATTCCGTAAGTCTAAGTCCGTTTTTCTAAGCCACTCAGTGCCTTAAATTAAAGTAAGGTTTTGGACTATGTTTTAGGCCGTTATAGCCTTAACTGTCATGGACTAAAACTAATTCTATGATTCCTTACTGCGAAAAATAGTCCATATTACCTTAACTTATGCCATATTTTGATGTTCAAGCTATATTTTTTTTTTTGGGTTTATCCATTGATGCATTCTGTCCGATTTATAAATTTTATTTCGCGATTGTGTTCTATTGTATATTGTACAATAAAAATTTCAGCTTTTTGATGACAAAATTAAATTCAAGTGTTTGTCGATGCCTGGTATTTCCGTTCAGTTCATAATTATTGAATGATCGACCAGCAGTGCTTCCATTATTTGTGCTTTCAGATCCTTGTTTTGGGCTGTCGACTCTTAAAGAAAGTTTCTCCCAAAATAGGTTTTGAATTTATTTTTTTTTTTCGGCAACCGCAAATTTTTCAATTTTTGTAGCCTGCATGAAAGATAAATAAAAAAAACTGAATCCAGCAATGCAGTGGACTTAATCCGTATTTTAAATTGTCTCAAATGGGCAGAAACTGTTCGCACTTAAGTTTTGTCTTCAAAAGAAAATCTTTCGGTGTTATTCTACTAATTGGCCACGCTTGAAAAGACCTTGATCCAGTAAGTGCGTTGAGTACTTTTCCGTACAGACAAAACTTACAGTAAATAAATTTATGTCGTATTTTGTACATTCCATAGAGTTTTATCACTAACCATACATTATATAGATGGGACAGTTCATACGTGTAGGTGTCCGCAGCGAATCGACTGGCATCAGCTACCCTGAGAGTGTATGTGTGCACATGCATTCTCACGTACTTTGCGTGTTTGCAAGTGTGTATGAGCGCATAACTGAAATTTGTGTTCTCTCAACTTTGTTTTGTTTTCAGCGCTCACGCCACCCTTCACTTTAGCATTTTTAGAGTCGACCCTTTTTGAAGACGCTTGCCTTACAATACCAGAATAATTGTTATTTTGTAGGGGAGTATAAGGTGTAGTGGCGGACACCTTGTGTTTTGCATCTCCTTCTCTCAAAAATCAATATTGTAAGTTACAATACCACAATAATTGTTATTTTGTACATGCTTTAGATGCTAACTTTGTTTAATATAGAATATAATAATATAATGAACTGATATATGTATGTATATATATTCACAAATATATATTTAATTGTATGGTTTATTGTAGTATATAATGATATTTTGATCACATAGAAAAAAGTAGTATGCGCTAAAAAAAAAAAAAAATATTTTATTTTGGGTAAGCGTCATCAAAAATTGCTGAGTTATCGAAAGTTGTCTTAGCAAGCCACAAGTCTTTCCCGCTGCCTTATACCCTTTTTACATTAGGTGGCATCATTGGATTTTTCCGATAAATGGAACATGCGACAATGATGCCCATAAAAGCCCTGTAGACAGAAGAAGACAATGATGCGGCCGCATGATAGAACATTCGGCGCATCATTCGCAAGTAGTACCGTATTCGGTCGATTATTTTTAAAAAATACTGAAATTATTCGCGGTTTCGACGCGGTATCGGGGTATTTTTGTCGAATCATAGGCTTTTTACACTTGGTGCGTTACCTATCGATATCGGAGAAGACGCAGAGAAGCAGGTTTGCCGTTTACACTACAGCGTAGTTGCGTCTTTGCGTCTTGGGAAGAGGAAGAAAAATTTGTAAACAAAAGAAATTATGTCTCAAAATCAACAAAATATGACAGAAAACGAGCTAATTCTTTTATCTGCGGTGGCGGAAAATGATGCGAATATGTTGAAGATCATGGAAGTGTCTGGGCTATCCTCAGAAAAGTTGCAGTTCCTCTTGCAACTGCAACGTCCTCCTCGCGTTTGGACTCTTGTAGGTAAAGAGCAGACAATGTTCTCTCTTTTCAATTAAATAATGTATTCTTCATTGCAATAGCCACGATATGGTTGATTTTGGGAGGAAGATGTTGTGGAGAACTCCGATGCCTTTTTTAAGGAAAATTTCTGCATGGAAAGGAGTACTTTTAACATTCTGGTTAACCTGTTGCCCAATTTAAAAAAAAAAGACACTCCATTTCGACAGACAATCCCTCTGGAGAAGAGAATAGCCATAGCTCTTTATTGTCTTGGATCGTCAGCCGAATATCGTACGGTAGGGAGTTTATTTGGTGAATAGAATGTATTGAATAAATTATTTATTTACAAATTTGTGTTTTATTTATTACCTGTGCTCTCAACTCCGTCTACTACCATTGCCTTGGACGTCTGAAATATCATGGAGATTCTTCCAAAGTGCTCCCATGTTGATGGAGCCCCGCCTGAAGGACCCACTTTGGCTAGTTCACTCCTGAAAAATTAATTTAACAAGTAAATAGGAACTCTTGTATGGAAACTTACCTGTACTTTCTTGTCAAATTGTCCATTTTATTTTTCACCTCCACGGATGTTGGACCAAACTCTTTTAAGGCAATCGCTATTTCCTTATATATGTGGGAGTTCTTTCGAACGCCCCGAAAACCATCAATGTTTTCCTCCCACTGGTCGAGAAGGGATTGTATGGCAGCATGTGTCCACAAAAATCTTCTGTCTAGCGTAATAATTGATTTGAACTATTATTGTATGAATTATAGTATTATATATATGTATATATTTACCTTTCCCATCATCAGACATTTTACGCGGCAAAATTTAAATTTGAATCTGCTGTTTTTTGTTGTTATTAGTGGTGATAGTTCCGCTGATTAGGCAGAAAAGTACGAAAATTGCTGTTATGCGCACAGAAATACCACAGAAATACCAAAACGCAGTTGCGTCGGAAAACGACGCAACTTTTTGCCATCACTAGGGCCCTATGCTAAACCTATGTAAAAAAAACTGCGTTTCTGGGAAGACGCAAAGAATCAAGACGCAGCCTCAGTGTAAACGGCACCTCAAACAATAAATTAAATTTAAAGTTGAGCGGCCAAACCATTCCTAAACATTTCAATTAAAATAAGTCGTCTTGCATGCAACAATATGGTAACACAAAGACTTGCAAGGTCTTTTGGGACGCACTGATTCCGACTTTAAAAGTGCAACTTAAAAATTAAAGTCAGCAGCACGTAATTTTTGTTCGGTGGAGCCAACAATAGATGACAAAATGGTGCGGAAATGATGCGGCCTAAGTGTAAACGCCTCGCATCATTTTTCCGCACCTTCGACAATAATGCGGTAGTGTAAAAAGGCTATTAGAAATATGGTCACTCCAGGACAATGTCTTTTTAATGGTGATCGAAATGTCGATTAAAAATTATTTTTTGACCAAACTTTCTAATGCTGCATTTTCCCGTTTTCGAAAGATACATACCTTAAACCTTAAATTCAAAGAAATTATTTTTATTGGTCTTTTCTATGTTTTCAAGGTCAAAATTTCGGTAAAATACAACGCAATAAATTATCAAATTTGAAAGCCTAAAAATTTCCAGACGGTGAGCAAAAGCTACAAAGACTAAAGCTAAGTCTAAAGCTGAGTATCCAGCACCGCGGAAACTAAAAATTACTGCCAAACTTCATATAAAAAAAACGGGGCCAGTAATTTTTCGTTTGTGTTTTCCTGGAGTCAGTATCCAGCAACGTAAACGGGATCCACGAATTTTTATCGATAATATCGATATTCACACGAATGTGGACTGTGAGAACAGCTGATAGGGGTGCCAGTAAAATATATGTGCCTATTTTTACTGGAGTACAAGTGAGAGGTGGGGGCAAAATCTGTGCGCAAAACCAAAAAGAGATATGCAAATTTTTAAAGTGAGGAGAAGATTGCTTTAATAAAAGCAGTTGAGGCAAGACCATGTCTTTGGCGGATCACGGAAAACAAGCATTTTGATCATTTTGATATTTTGGCGCCTCCGACTGTGCTGTACTTCTTCTTACAACAATATATGCCACTACCAACACAATCACTTCATCGTCAGAATTACTTTTCTTCCTTTTTTTAATTTTAGTTTAATTTTCAAAATTGGCGCTGTTTACAAAACACAGCTGATTCATGAGAGTGGCAAATCACTTTTTAGGTTCTTGGTCACACTACATCAGTTGAGTTCCACACATCCGAAATAAAGTGCAGATTCGTTTCAGTAAAATTTCGCGGTGCTGGATACAGGCCTTAAATGTAAAATACTTACTGTTTGTCAAAAAAAGAAGCACATCTGTGAAAAAACATTAAATAAAAAATTCCAAAAATTCTTTTAATAAAAATATTTCTCGCAGAAAAAACGTGATTCCTTAAAAAAATGTTAAGTCTTCAAATACATTTCGGAAAAGGTTGATTAGGTTCATAGCCGGAAAAAAAGTTAATTAATTAATTTTTTTTGACTAATGTCAAACGCTTCCTTCTGGCCGTTACACACATCCACTATCACCGCAAATCTAATATACCCCTATACTCTTTAAGTACCGGGTATAACAAAAATGGAAACAGATAAAATTTATTATATACACATCTAGCATAGGGTTTGACCTAATTTTTTGAAATTTTCTTTTTGGCCAAAATTAAATTCGTCCCTTTGCGAACATGTAATAAATTACACAAATCGTAGGCTCATACATATGTATATATACTGACTGAGTACCGGGTATAAAGTAGGCAAGGCAAAGGCCGCGGCTCACAACGTTCCCCCTCGCTTATGCTGCATTTTTGTCCCCCGTGAATGTTGTCTTCGTTTTTCGGGCGCTTTCTGTCGTTTCAGTTGCTGGAAACAATTTTTGTAAAACATTTGACTTCTTTAAGTCCTTAAGCCCGAAGGAATGACTGAAAAGTCAAAAATTATTGTATGTGGTATTTTGCATGAAAGTTGTATGTATTTTGATAAGATTCATAAAATACCGTTTTACTAACGTGGTTAATACCATTCTCCTTTTTTTCAATTCATATGACTCTTTAACAGTCAAAAAGATAAAACGCTTGGCCCTTATTGTTCCATCGACAATTAAAGTGTCCTTCTGACATGCAGATTAGATACTTACATATATCGTCTCTCAAATGGGATTCTCTAACAAAGTGTTTTCATTTTTGCGATTCCTTGTTCCTTTAATGTATCCTGTTTTCCTTTGTTTTTTGAAGCAACCATTTTATCCTATATTTTCAAACTCTTTCATTTGCCCTTGCATGGTCTATTTTTATTTTTACCGAGCCTGATTTTATTATTGCCCTGTAGCGCTTTGAGTACATTTTTCCGTTAGTTGTAGAATTAATCTATTTAAATGATAACACTAACAGAACTGAAAACAAAACTACATTTTTTCCCGCTGTGGCCCAAAATTACTTGTTCTTATAGATCTGGGGATTTAAAATTTTTTAAAGAACTATGGTTTTTATATTAAGGTTTATAATTATTATTTTTTTTAATTTTTTAAATTTGGTATTTATTTAGAGCTAGTTTTTTCACATAACTTAAATATCTTATATCTGGATTCCGTTAGTCGACATATAGCCGTTATTTTTCTTTAAAAAAAATGCATAAATCTGTGTTTGTTACGGTAAAATGTCATTTGGGATGGTACCTAACGGAAATTAACATCAAAATTCGACATACAAAAATGTAATCAAACGGATGCAACTTAAACGTTTATCTATCGATTCTTGTAAAAGTTGTAATACCTTAATTAATGTCCTAACTGAACCCAAAAATTTAGCCCGATAAATCATTTTTTTCCGAATTTTTCTGAGCTTTTAAAGTCAAAATTTCGGCAAAATATACCTCAAATTTGAATTTGAAAGCCTTATTCGTTGTGGTATTTATTTGTGACTGAATACGGAATACTAATCAAAAGAGAGGACCGAGAGAGGCCGCGGCTCTACTTTATACCCGGTACTCAGTCAGAATATATGTGATCTCATGATTTATGTAATTTAATATATGTTCGCAAAAGGGACGAATTAAATTTTTGGCCCAAACAGAAAATTTCAAAAAATTAGGTCGAACCCTATGCTAGATTTTTATATATTAAAAGTTATCTGTTTCCATTTTTGTTTACATATAATTTTTACATCAGCTTCTACATTTCTACATGTACATGTAGAACTACTCATACGAGGCGTGGAAGTGTGTGCGAGAGAGAGAGGGAATGAGAAAGCGCTTGGCACGCGTTGCGTAGCGGATGAAATTACATTGCTTCCTTCTGGCTCTAATGCACTGGATCTACATATCGGTGGTGCGACCAACTCTGCTGTATGGAGTCTTAGTGTGGTGGCAAGCTACCAGGAAGAAGACGTACCACAAGCTTATGGAAAAGACTCAGCGACAGGCACTGCTCTGCATCACAGGGGCACTGAGATCTACCCCAACAAAAGCACTCGAAACCATACTCGGAATTGACCCCCTGGACATCCACGCTCATCTGACGGCAGGAAAAGCCGCTCAGCGCCTCATCGCGTCGGGAAACATGCAGCCACAACCATACGGGCATAGTTCAATCGGCAGGGACATGATCAGTAATACTGACTACATAACCCCTCGAACGTGCCTCGACATCAATACAAACGCATTTCTGGGACCTGAAGAATGGAAAAAAGGCCAGATCCAACATCGCAATATATATGTATACAGACGGCTCCAAGATGGAAGGAGGAGTAGGAGCTGGCATATACTGCACAGACCCCGAAATAGGGCTGTCATACAAGCTACCAGACCACTGCAGCATATTCCAGGCGGAAGTCTTTGCCATCAGGAAAGCAGCGGAGGTTGCACAACACGCAGGGCGATCACACAACGTGGTCAATCTGTTTGTAGACAGCCAAGCGGCGATAAAATCCATGCAGTCGTCCACGGTCAGTTCTAGAAGTGTCCTGGCGAGCAGGGAAGCATTGGACTCACTATGCACGACCAAGTCAGTGCGGATCTACTGGGTTCCCAGCCATCAGGGCATTGAAGGAAATGAAGCGGCGGACCTTCTGGCTAAGGAAGGCGTCGGGTTGGCGAGAGAAAGAGCAGAAAATGTGCCTGTCTCACTCAGAACGCAACAGAGCGATCTAGAAAAGCTGGCTAGACCAGAAAACGAGAGCAGGTGGAGAAGCACGACCAACTGCAGAGTCTCGAAAATCATGTGCAAAAAACGCAGCGAGAAACTCAGCCACTATCTGCTGCACCTTCCACGGAAAGATTGCAGACTGCTGGTGGGAATACTGACAGGTCACTGCCTGGCCGCATCACACGCAGCCAGACTAAACATCACCGACAGGAACAGCTGCAGGAAATGCGATGACCTTGGGGCTATCGAAACCCTAGAACATCTAATCTGCAGCTGCCCGACTCTCTCACTGACCAGGATAAGGTACCTGGGCGCACCGACGTTGACATCGCTAGAAGATGCCTCCAAGAGGCCTTCGCCAAAAACACCTCAATCTTAGGTGATATAAAACCCTCACTAGCACCCGCGTAAAGGTCCATAACTAACCGGATAACTAAGGGCCATACTGGCCTATGGGAGACCCCAGGAGGGTCGTCCGGGGTAACCTAACCATAACCTTCTGGCTATAATAATGATCCGACCTAATCTAGATTCGGCAATCTGGTAGATACGATTATTTTCCACGATTATGGGTTTTTGTTTTTCTTTTATATTATAAATTGTGGATTCCACAGATTTTTGTCCTTTGTGGGGGCGGAAGGAGTCGTGTCAAAATTTTGAAATACACTTGTGTTGAAGTGCTATCGCTGGAGCTTGGATAGAAAGTTAGGTTGTTCTAGCTTTTATAGTTATTGAGATCTAGGCGCTCATTTGGACGAATCGGCAAAGCAGACGTGGTCGCGTGTGAGAGAGAGCGAGAGAGAATGATAACTTTCGAAATGGTTTTCTTCATAGAGGCTATATTAATAATCAGATCTGATCCAGATTCAACACTCTGATAGAAATGATCATTCTCTATGATTCTGCGTTTTTAGTTTTCTCGTTTCTTTAAATTTGTGCATGCCACAGATTTTCGTCTTTTGTGTGGGCGGAAGGGGGCGGGGCGAAATTTTGAAATACACTTGTAGTGTGATAACACAGAAGACTGGATACAAAACTTGGTTGCTCTAGCTTTTATAGTCTCTGAGATCTAGGCGCTCATGAAGACGGACAGACGGACGGACGGACAGACGGACGGACGGACAAACGGACGGACAAACGGACGGACGGACGGACGGACGGACGGACAGACAGACATGGCTATATCGACTCGGCTATTGATGCTGATCAAGAATATATATACTTTATGGGGTCGGAAACGCTTCCTTCTGGGCGTTACACACAACCGTTATCACCACAAATCTAATACACCCCTATACTCTTCGAGTACCAGGTATAAAAATAGTAAGGGCATCGTCATATTGGTTGCAGAAAAACATCATTTGTTTTTGTTTGAAAATCAAGATAATAAATGCTTAAGTGTAAAAAGAAATCCGGCAAATATTTGGCACGATCGTTTCGGACACTTAAACTGTGGAAGCCTAAAAAAGATGATATGTAACAAAATGGTGCACGGTATCAAACCAAGTGAATTCAAAGACATGAATGGCCAGGTGTGCGAAAATTGCGCGAAATGCAAGATATGTGTGAAACAATTTCCAAAAGCTAGTGCAAGTCGTGCAAAGAATGTTCTCGAATTGGTACATACTGACATTTGCGGACCAATGAACAAAGACTCCTTAGGCGGAGCCCGTTATTTTGTAACATTCATCGATGATAAATCGCGCTATGTGTTTGTTGATTTTTTGAAGACAAGAGACGAAATCTTGGTCAAGTTCAAACAATTTAAATCATTCGCAGAAAATCAATGATGGAAAGAAGGTGGTACTTTTGAGAAGCGATAATGGTCGAGAATATTTGAGCGACGCGTTTGAAACATTTCTGGCTGATAATGGGGTGAAAAGACAATTAACGGTGCCTCATACCCCGCAGCAGAACAAGGATGCCTCTATCTCACGGTATGTCACATGACGATCTTGCATTATCAGTTCACGCACGGCATCAATGTTCTCTGGCACAACGGCCGATTTTGGACGACCTCCACGGAATTCGTCGTTGAGCGAGCGTCGGCCACGATTGAATTTATTGTACCAATTTTTTACGGTGCTAAAGGATGGTGCTTGATCCCCGTATAACGATTTAAGTTCATCGATGCACTCTTGTCTTGATAATCCACGTCGAAAGTTGTGAAAAATTATCGTACGAAAATGTTCGCGTGTTAATTCCATTTTTTGGCCGAGATGAATTTTTCAAGTCACTGTAAATAAAAAAATTCACCATTAAATGACAACACGTTCCGAGAGATGTTATGCTAAAAAATGTCAACCTTTCCAATGGAAATATCAGATTGCACCTGGCAACACTTAGTGTTGCCTAGGCCAGAAATATATCACGCAGCCTACGTATTAAACTGGATAATATTGAATCAAGTACAAAGATATGAATTATGAGTAAATATGGCCAGCAAGGCGAGAACGAATATGTTGCTGCCACTCGGCTGACCGCTAAAGACTGAACTTAAGTATCCTAAACTCCTAAAGGCAAGCCCTTCGCTGCCGCCCACGACGCCGGTTGCTATCCAGCCAAAGTGCTGACCCAGCGCCTCTTGAGTGGTGTTTGTTGACGGCCTGCATCGGGCGATCGGTCGCGCCGATCGCGATCCCACAGATGACGAAAACTGCTTATTCGACAATAATGCAGAGTCCGCTCCATCCAGTGGCAGATTCAGTTAACTCTCGTTAACTTGTATATCCGCCAGAACTTTCCATGCTTCTTTTGCAGCATTACAGTTTTTTACATAATTTATCTGCGATGGTTTAATGCACAGCATAATACTCGCAAGAGCCTTTTCGTCTTTTAAATCAAACTTTGATTGCTGCTCATCATTGTCATTTTCGTTTTTCACTTCTCGACCACACACTACTGACCACAACTCGGAGTGTATTAGATATTGGATCACCCACGCACTATAATTCTCGCTGTCGAACTTATCGATTGAATGAAATGTCGAACCCATTTTCGCAACCGACCGAGTCATAAGTTCAGAAAGATAATTTCAGTTTTTCCAGATCACTTTCAACCGTGCCGCAGACTGAGACTCTGGCCCATACCCTATTCCTTGTGGTATTTACTTTTGACTAAAGATAAAGAATAAGAGGCTGTCTGTCAGAGGCAGACGGAATACAAATTGAACGAGAGGAAACTTTGTGAGCCGCGGCAAAGGCAAATGGCGCGGCTCTACTTTATACCCGGTACTCAGTCAGAATATATGTGATCTTATGATTTATTTAATTTATGATATGTTCGCAAAAGGGACGAATTAAATTTTGGCACAAATGGAAAATTTCAAAAAATTAGGTTGAACCCTATGCTAGATTTTTATATATTAAAAGTTATCTGTTTCCATTTTTGTTTACATATAATTTTTACATCAGCTTCTACATTTCTACATGTACATGTAGAACTACTCATACGAGACGTGGAAGTGTGTGCGAGAGAGAGAGGGAATGAGAAAGCGCTTGGCACGCGTTGCGTAGCGGATGAAATTACATTGCTTCCTTCTGGCTATAATAATGATCCGACCTAATCTAGATTCGGCAATTTGGTGGATACGATTATTTTCCACGATTATGGGTTTTTGTTTTTCTTTTATATTATAAATTGTGGATTCCACAGATTTTTGTCCTTTGTGGGGGCGGAAGGAGGCGTGTCAAAATTTTTAAATACACTTGTGTTGAAGTGATATCGCAGGAGCTTAGATAGAAAGTTAGGTTTTTCTAGCTCTTATAGTTATTGAGATCTAGGCGCTCATTTGGACGAATCGGCAAAGCAGACGTGGTCGCGTGTGAGAGAGAGCGAGAGAGAATGATAACTTTCGAAATGGTTTTCTTCATAGTGGCTATATTAATAATCAGATCTGATCCAGATTCAACACTCTGATAGAAATGATCTATCTATGATTCTGCGTTTTTAGTTTTCTCGTTTCTTTAAATTTGTGCATGCCACAGATTTTCGTCTTTTGTGTGGGCGGAAGAGGGCGGGGCGAAATTTTGAAATACACTTGTAGTAGTGTGATAGCACAGAAGACTGGATACAAAACTTGGTTGCTCTAGCTTTTATATTCTCTGAGATCTAGGCGCTCATGAAGACGGACAGACGGACGGACGGACAGACAGACAGACAGACATGGCTATATCGACTCGGCTATTGATGCTGATCAAGAATATATATACTTTATGGGGTCGGAAACGCTTCCTTCTGGGCGTTACACACATCCGTTATCACCACAAATCTAATATACCCCTATACTCTTCGAGTACCGGGTATAAAAAGGAGACGAGAGAACGTCGCTTCATTGCGACTCATACATACATACATACATATGTGTGTATATGATGGGATAATATTTAAAGGGGAAAATAAAGAAAAACAGATTTAAAAATATTCTTTAAAAAAAAACTAACCCCAAAAAAAATTCAAAAGTCTTTTAAAAAAGGAACAATCCCGAATTCTATCAGAAAAAGTTATTTCGGGCCACAGCGGAATTGTCGTTTCAACTAGTGTTATCAATGATAATGTCGCAGGAAGGTTTTATTTGCACGAAAACAATGTTTTAAATACTCTCACCAAACAAAAATTTATTGTATCATTGTATTGCCAACATTATTAGACACGAAACATCAACATGTACTTTTCATAAATTTATTAAACAGAATTGCATCCAATACATTGAACCTAACATATTTATTTATTTATTTATTTATAATAGTTAGCTATAATTTAAATTAACACTAACTTAGTATCTAAAGCGCTGGCTGCAAAGGCCTTCGGCTTGTTAGAGGTATTTAAGAGCTAGGATTTGTATATTTACATATAAATTTCGTTTACTTTAATTGGGATTAAAGGAGGTGATATATGTTAGTTTTTTTTAGGAATTCAATAACTTTGGAGATGTTTTCTATGGTTGGGTTTTCGAGGATGGATATGGGGCATGTGTTTTGGAAGATTTGGTTTTTAAGGTGTGAAGCTGCGCTGCAGTTAGTGAGGATATGTTTAATCCTCGTCTGTTGTGTGGCAGTTAGGGCAGGGTAGGATGTTGCCAGGGTTGTAGTAGTGTTGTTGTGTGAATCGTGTGTGTCCTAGTCTGAGCCTAATTATCTTAATTTGGTCACTACGTGTGATCCTTTTTTGATTCATATTTTTTAGGTACAGGTTTGTGTATGTTAGGTTTGGGTTTAGTTGTTGGTACCATCTGTTGCAGCGATCTATGTTTCGTTTGATTTTTTCTGCTAGTTCATTGGCAAGGAATTTGTTTATGTCTGTTGTGTTAAGATTGAGAGTGTAATGTAGGGGCATATGATATGTGGATTTGTCTGTAGTGTCGGCTAGCTCGTTACCTTCAATACCACAGTGGCTAGGTATCCAAAGGAGTTTTATTTTAGGGGCGGTTTTGGTAAGGAGGGTTCTAATGGTACTAGGGTATAAATTATTGTTGTTGATGTTGGAGATGGATTTAATCGATGAGAGGGAGTCGGAGCAAATGATGTATTTTCCTTTTCTTTTATGAACTAATTTTATTGCATCAAGAATGGCTATGGTTTCGGCTGATAGGATGGATGAGTAGTGGGGTAGAATGCATCTTTTAAGGATTTCTTTTTCGGAGGTAATGGCAAAAGTTGCTGTGCTGTTTTGTAAGGATCCGTCTGTGTATATGAATTTGTGATTGTGGTATTTGTCTTTGAGTTCAAGAAATTGTTGTCTGTATGTGCATGGTGGTGTGTTGGGCTTGCTAAATTTTTGTAGCGTAGTGTTGATAAGAAAAGGGGGAAATTGCCATTGGGGGGTGATTTTTTTGTTTGGAGGTGGGAGGTAGGGAATGTTGTGTTCTTTGCATGAGATAATGACTTTTTCCAGTGTTGGTGTTAATTTACTTATTTTTTTGTTTCCGTTTTTTTTAATGTATTTGTGAAGAGGTGAGTTTGAACTGTTTAGTACTGTTTTGTAGGTTTTGGTTGTGATAAGGTCTCTTTTTTGTTCTATTGTGGGTATGTTTGATTCGAAGAGCAAATTGGGTATAGGGGTTGAGCGTAGTGCTCCAAGGGATGTGCGGATTGCAGCGTTAAATAAAGGTTTAATTTTATTAATCGTTGATTTAGGGGCGTGGCCGTAGATAAAAAGTGCATAATCTATTTTTGATATTAGGGTTGCTTTAGTTATATTTAAAAGTGTGTGTGTGTTACAATTTAGTTTAGGGCTTGATAGGCATTTAATGACGTTAAGTTTGTTATTTAAGGCTGTTTGAATTTGTTTTATGTGTGAGTCCCATCTGTATTTATTGTTTATTGTTAATCCTAAGATTTTTAGGCTATTGACTGAGGGGATCGGGGTATTGTTGCACGATATGTTGCAGGTGCAGTTCTGCTTTCGGCAAATGTGGAGGTGTTGGCATTTTTGTAGGGAAAGTGATGCTCCTGAATATGAACACCATTCATGAATGTTAGAGAAGAGGTTGTCTAGGTTGTATGTTTGGTTTTTTTGTCTATTAAGGGGAATAATTAGGAAAAAGTTGTCGGCGTAAGCGCTAAATTGTATTTCTTTTTGCAGGCTGATGATGTGTGAGAGTTTGTTGTAGGCAATTAAGAAAAGAATGATCCTTGGGGGATACCATTGTAGAGTGGGTATGGGCGGCTAATTATATTTTTAATTTTTGTTCTTATTTGCCTGTTAGACATAAAGTTTTTAATGAAGTCTGTAATTTTCGGTCCAACTTTCCAAGTGTTTAGCTGGTCAATTATGGTGTGCACTCCGACTCTGTCGAAAGCCTTTGAGAAGTCAAGGTCAATGACAGATGTGTGCTTTTTGGATCTCAGCGACCTGGTTATCAGGTGGTCTGCTAGGAGCAGACCGTCTGCAACCGATTTGCCGTGCTTAAATCCAGATTGGTTGGGATGGATAAGGTTATTCTGCGTTACGAACCACCATAGGCGTTTGGCTATTATTTTTTGTAATGTTTTGGATAGGCAGCAGTTTAGTGAGATTGGTCTATAGTTGGCTATTATTGTTTTATTTGAGTTGGGCTTTAGTATGGGGATGACTAGGTTGGTTTTGTAGGATTGCGGGATGAAGTTGTTGAAAATAATATTAAATAGGTTAGTGATTCTTGTTTTGAGTACGTCGGAGGTGTTTTTGATCATAGGGTACGATATTCGGTTAAGGCCAGGAGTTGTTCCTTTAAGGGAGTGCAATGCAGATAGTAGTTCTATTTGTGTAATGTCTGATTCTATTGTTTGTGCTGTCGGACAGGGTATAACGGTAGTTGTTGAGTCTGAGTATTTGTTGGCAGTGAAGTTTTGGTTAAAGTTTTCGTCTTTGGAGTGGTCTGACCAGTATTGAGCAAAAAGATGAGCTATGTGGGTTGTTTCTGTCGTGTGTAAGTTGTTGGTTGTATCTGTGATACAATGAATGGTTTTAGTTGGGTTGAGTCCGCAGAGACGTCGGATGCTTGCCCAGATTTTGTCTGAGGGGGTATTGGGGTCGATTGTGGACGTGAAGTCTGTCATGGCTTTAGTTTTGGATAATTTTAGCTCTCTTCGGAAGAGTGCGTTAGCTCGTTTGTAATTGAGGAGATTTTCAGTGCTGTTGAAACGTTTGAAGGTCTGCCAGGTTTTAAATTTATTTGCCCTAAGTTTAGTCAGGGTCTTATTCCACCAGGGGGTGTTTTTGCTGAAGCGATGCGGGGTTGTCTGTGGTATACTGTGGTGTGCCGCTTGTAGGATTATTTTGTTTATGATTGCGGCTTCTTTATTGATGTTCGTGCGTTTGGGTATCAGTTCACTTAAATCATTAGTTAGTTTTTTGAATAGTGGCCAATCTGCTTCTTTTATTTTGAAAAAGGGTCGAGAGAAGTTTGCTGTTTGTGACTGTGGGAACAAGGATATTAGGATTGGGAAATGATCGCTTCCATGAAGGTCATCGACTATTTTCCAGTTAGTGAAGGGGGTGAGTTGGGGAGAGCATAACGAAAGGTCTATGTGGGTGAATGTATTGTGTGTGGAAAAGTGGGTTGGGGAGCCGTCGTTGAGTATAGTGAGGTTGGCGGTTTGGAAAAATTTTGATAGTATTCTGCCTCTTCTATTGTCCTGGGGTGATCCCCAACTGTGATGCCAGCTGTTGAAGTCGCCTAGGATAATTTGGTTGGTATTGTGTGTTTCAAAGTGGTCGTTTAAGCATTTGAGTGAAAAAGGTTTGTTGGGAGGGATGTATGTTGAAAGGATGTTAATTTTTGTTTTTGATGTAATTTCTATTCCGAGTGTTTCTAGGTGTCGAGATTGGTTTGATTGAGAGTGTTGTATGGATTTGTGGACTAATGTGGCTACTCCACCAAATCTGTTGGATGCTGTGTTGGAATAAATATGGTAATTTACTGGGACGGGGGAGGGGGTATTTGTGTTGAAATGGTGAGTTTCTTGGAGACATATGATTTGTGGAGAGTATTTTTTTATTATAATTAAGAGTTTATTGTAGTTGTTTGTGTATCCTCTAATGTTCCATTGTAGTATTTTGAGCATTGCTATAGTTTTGAGTTTAAGTGTTTAAAGTTGGTATTTGGTTTTGTTTTGGATTTAAGCTAAAGTTAAGTATAGGATTTTTGTTTTAAATAGATTCGCTGTCGCTGTGTTGGTTCTTGTTTTTGGCTGTTCTTGGTTTGGTTTTTGTTTTGATTTTGGGGGGCTTAAAGTTAGTAGATAGGGGACTAGACTTATCTTTAGGAAATATTCTTAGTTTTATATCTTCGGTGGGCTGCGATGTATGAGATTTGTTTTCCGTATTGGGAATGTTACTGTCTGTTTCCATGTCTTCTGCTACGATATGATGTTGTTGATGTTCTTTTTGTAACTGTGCTGTTTCGGTTGATCGTGCTGTGGTTGACTGTGTTGTGGGTGTGTTATGGTTATGGGATGTGGAAGTAGATGGGGAGTTTCTTAGTTGCTGCGTAGTGCTGGTTTGTGTGTGTGTGCATGGGGAATTGGGTGATGTGTGTGTTTTTATTTATTTTATTTATTTATTTATTTATTTCATCCTAGCGCGACAAGCATTTTATACTTATAAATTAGGGCGCTAGTCACAAGTGTAATATTAACTTTTGATATTTAAATTACTAACATTAAGAAGTGATTACAATTACAATTACATACATTCGAACTTATATACTATCATTTTAATAATATAATAAAATTTTTTATAATTTTTAGTTTAGTTTTAATTTAGTTCCTAGGAATTTCACTCTTACTTTCCGTTCAACATCTCTCTACTATCACAAATTCTAATTATGTAGTGCGTAGATGATTCCCCAGTGCGATTTTGAACTGCACTCCCCCACTGATTGCCTTGATGGCGTGGGGAAGATGATTCCAAACTCGAACAGCATATACAAAGAACTGTTTCATTGTGCATGTGTACCTGTATTTAAAGCAAATTATATTTTTCGTCCTTCTTGACGTGCTAAACTTAAGTCGTTCATATAAGTAAGATGGCTCTTTGGTATATATAACTTTGTGCAGTAGTACTAAGACCCTAAACTCTATCCAGGATTTAAGTGGCATATCGAAAATTTTTATCATTACGTCCGAAATATGGTCAGTTCTACGTCTGTTATAAATATATCTCGCGATATTATTAAAAGCAACTTGCAGCTTGCGTTGGCTGGCAGAGTTACTGTCACTAAATACTTCTATACCATAGAAAAGAACTGGTGTGATGTACATTTTGGCAATTGTTTGTCTTATTTTCACTGGGAGAAAATCTTTAGTTAGGTATAAATTTCTAAGGATCCCAATAGCTTTTCCGACTGATCTGTTTATGTGATCATCCCATGTCAAAGTTTGGTTAAACATAAAACCTAAGTTGTTTGCACGTTCTACATATTCGATGGGGATGTTTTCAATAGTCAATTTTTGTATTGCATTAGTGTCGAACTTTCTTTTACCTATGACTATACATTTTGACTTATTTGGATTTAATCCTAGCCCATTCATTTTAGCCCACTGACTTACACTTTTCAATTCACTATTACAGACACGAATACAGTCATTAACTCTACTAATAGGACGATTAACAAACATTTGAACATCATCGGCATACATATGAACGTCACAACTTGACAATATACTCGGTAGATCATTTACATACATAGAGAACAGTAATGGCCCTAAAACGGATCCTTGAGGAACACCACGCTTGACACAAAGTAATGACGAGTACATATTATTTATACACACAGACTGCATACGATTACTCAAGTACGAAACAATTAGTCTTGTTGCTGCACGCGAAAAATTACATAGACGACTTAGCTTAAAACAAAGAATTTCGTGGTTAACCGTGTCAAAAGCCTTACTATAATCTAGAAGAGTCAGAAACGTTATATTGTCCGAGTCCAATTTTTCTCTTATACGTTCAACTACGTTTATTATTGCTGTTGTACAACTTCTGCCCACTCGAAAACCTGATTGCTTATTTGTCAAAAGTTTTTTAGTTGTCAAGTAATTTGTCATTTGATTAGCCATAAGTCGCTCTAAAATTTTTGACAAGTAGGGTAGAATGGAAATTGGCCTGTATTCATTGACTGATTTTGGAATTGGAAGTATTTTAGCAACTTTCCAAGAATCAGGAAATACGGATTGAGTCAACGCTGTGTTGTATATGTAGGTTATATACGGCAATATGTTAGGCAAAAGCATTTTTATGAATTTCGGATTAATATCATCAATTCCAGTGGCATTTGACTTAATCTTTAACATCGATTCGAGGACATCTGACTCAGTTACACATGAAAAACTAAAACTATTATCACAGGTACCATTATCACAGAAGCAGTGTACATCATCACAGTTACTATAGAGATTTTGAGGCACGCACTCAACATAGTTAGTTTTAGTCACTTCAGGTACTTTACAGTCTAAAAAAATTCTATTAAGTTCGTCAGGATCTATATCACAGATGCGCGGAGCAGTGGATTTACCAACACCCAGTTCTTTAATGTATGCCCATTTCTGCTGATTCGATCTCGCTAAGTTAAATTTGTTACAAAAGTATTTTCTTTTCTCTGAGTTGATTAACTGTATCACATTTTTCCTAATTATCTTATATTGTGCAGCATGGTGGGCTGTTCTGTACCGCTTCCATTTTTTAAAAGCGATATCACGTTTGTTAATTAATATTTTAATGTTCGAATTGAACCAGGGATTTCCACGAGGGTTGACCGTTTTTGTCACCAGCGGAATCGATCTGTTATATAGATACGTTATATTATTTTGTAGGACAGTCAGTTGTGAATTAATATTAGCATAGTCATAAATAGAGTCCCAGTCACATGAAATAAAGTCAGCACTTAACAAGGCATAGTCAATGTTTCTAAAATTTCTATAAACTATTCTGCTTTCAGTTAAGTCAGTATGAAAATTATAGGTCAAGAATATTAGGTCGTGTTTCGAAAACATTGGCATTGATAGTTGACTGTAAGTAGAAATTTTATGACAGTCGGTTACAAAAAATAAGTCAAGTAAGGTATCACAGTGATTTGAGAAATGCGTGGGTGCAGACGAATTTACTAACTTTAATCCCATAGATTCTATGTCGTCCGATAATTGCCTTTCTCGCATGACATTGCTGTTGAAGTCCCCAGCTAATATTACATCTGTATAGGCAAGCGACATGGTAGACAATACGTCAGTTAAGTTTTGATATTCTATATATCGATGAGGTCTATACACGCAGCCTATTAAAATTTTGGAAGAATGTATTGTGCTTGTGACTTGAACAAATATCCACTCAACTGCACTTTCACTTGGGTGATTACATACAAGTTTAGCATTCAAACGTTTACTTACATATATAGCTACACCTCCAGCATGACTATCTCGATCAGATCGAAACAAATCATAACCAGTACACTCTACTAACAAATTACTAACATGAGACGAAAACCACGTTTCTGACACACATATGACATCAATATTGGACTTGACAAATAGATACCTAAATTCCTCGATTTTCTTAGTTAGGCTTTGGGCATTAATATGGCATACACGCAGACCTTCCCCTTGGTTGCCAAGTATTCTTAGCATTGTATAGCTGCTCGAGCCGGACGACCATTAGAGAAGATAATCCAAACACCACTGTTTTAAGAGTACGGGGAGATGATGTAAAGAGAGTGAGATTCCTAACGGAGACTATTACAAGATGAGTAGAAATATTAAACCTAATGAGAAACATAAAGTAGAGGACAAGATGAGTAGAAATATTAAACCTAATGAGAACATAAAGCAGGGGACAAAAATTAATTCTATTCTATCGAAAATTACTCCGCCCAGTTCCAGTTCCTCCAGATGCAGATTGAGTCGCCACCTCAGCCACAGCTTCCACTCTCTGTAGGGCACAGAGCTCAGCCATGCTCTTAAGGCACACAAATTCGCCGCGAACACTCTGCCGAACGTAAACCATTGCACGGCGGGTGAAGACAGCCGACAGAGCATTACGCTTCTTCATCCTCATTGCCTCTCTGAAGATGTCGTAGTTGGTTTTAGAGAGCTGTTCGTTGATGTAGAAGGGTTGTTTGGACTGGATTCCAAACAACTCCAAGCTAAGTGGCTGCTTGGTCTGCCGTCGATGTTCTCCAGCCCGTTGCAGCAGCATGATTTTTTCACGCCTGCTATCAAATTTTATGAAAACAACGGGATCTACAACGGCGTTCTGTGCATGGTCCCGCACCTTAACCCGAAAAATCTCCTTCACTTTTGGTGGTGGTGTGAGGCCTAATGAATAACAGAGGCTGTTGAAGAGAGTCTTTAGGTTCTCCTCTTCCAGTACGGGCACCCCATGCACTCTGACATCATTTGCAATGCTTGCTTCGGCATCTGCATCCTCTTTGGCTTGGAGTTTCGCCTCCAGTTTCTCCACCTTGCTGCAAGCAGCTCTACTTCCTCCGAAAGACTATGAAGTCTAGCCTCAAACTGTTGGTGCGTGTGTTGTTGTTGTAAGTGATGGTGATTGTGCAGCTGTTTTAGCGTAGGTATTTTTCATCTGCTGGTTGTGTCTATTGTGGTATATATCTAGCGCAGTTTTGTGATCGACTTGTTCGGTGATTTTTATTGCGGTTAATTCCTGTTGCTTAAGGAATGTCGGGCATTTGCGATCGAGAGGGCTATGTTGGTAGTCAGCTTCAGGGTTGTTTTTGCAGTTTAGGCAGTTCCTCATCTTTTTGCAAAGTTCTCCTTCGTTTGTGTGCTTTCCTTCTGAGCAGTATTTGCATGATTCTGGACTCTTACAGATGGTGGCAGGGTGACCAAAACGTAGACAGTTTTTGCATTGAAGGGGAAGGGGGATATAAGGTCGCACTCGGACGATTTCGTATCCGATGTTAATTTTTTCGGGTAATTTGTGTGTTGCGAATGTTATTATAATAAGTCCCGTTTCTGTGAGTGTGTTGCCTTCTTGGTTTGGGTTGTTTGGTTGTTTTTTTAGAATTTTTCGTACTTCTGATACGTTCTGCGCTTTTAGTTCTTGTAGGATTTCGTTCTCGGTTATGTAACGTAGTACATTGCAGTATATAACTCCTTTTGTAAAGTTTAATGTTTTGTGTTCTGTTGCGGTAATGTCTATGTCGGTCATTTCGGTAAGCTTGAGTAATTTTAACGCTTGCAGTTTAGTTTTAGTTTTAATAAGAAGAGAGCCGTCTCTTATTTTTTTGCACATTTCCACTTCCCCTCCACAGGCATAATCTATGGTTTTTTTAATAACGAATGGTGATACCTTTTCGAAAGATTCGTTATCATTTCGTTTTAAGACAATATATTTGGGTTCGTTTAGTTGTGCGTTGTTGGTTGTTCTGTTTAATTTGCTTATGTCCGGTGGCTCGTGCATGGTTATTGTTTTTGGGCTCAAGCCCGGCGTAACTGTTTTGTGTTGTGTGTTTGTTTTTGTTTTTTTGTTTTCTCTTTTGTTCTTAATATTTGTTTGTCACGGGTTTGCTGGTAAGCTTTTGCGTTTGCGTTTAGCGGTTCTTATACAGTTGCAGCACGTCTTGTCTCTCGAGAGGTTGAAGTGATACTGAACCTAACATATTAATTACATGGAATATATCACGAGAAAAACTTTGCCAAAATTGTAACAACCAGGAAATTTATATAGAAAGCAATAAAATAACAAAAATATTTAATTGCAGTGTAGAATTAAAACAAATTTCAATATCAAACAAAGTTCAGCAATATACTAATTTAATATTTACTGAACACAATGGAACTAAGATTGAACCAATGTCACACATAGAAGTTAAGGAAATCATTTTTTTTTTTTAGCAAAATGAAAACAAAAATATTTTATTTTTCATTTTATCTTTTATAGCCACAATTGGCCTATTTCTCTTAAATAAATATTTAAGCAAATATCTAAAACGGAAAAAAGTTAAAACAAGTCAAGAACATAATCTAGAAAAACCTGAAGACATACATAGTTGTACATAGTTGAAATTCAACAACAAATCCCACAATTATATTTACACTTTGACGCTTGAGGACAAGCTAAAGTCTAAAAGGTTGGGAGTAACATATCCGCAACGCAAATGGCATGTTTTCAAATATGTATGGAAAATGTAGGCAATAATCACTAGAATTGATATTGCTAAGGCAGCATAGGCAGCAATTTGGTGCTGTACTGCGGTGAGTTGGTGTGGCAGCTGTTGGCGTAGATCATCAAGTTCTTGAAGATAATCAGCTGTCTGGGTTACCATTGGTGGTGAGGGCGATGTCACCGCTAAACTTGTTTGGTTGCTGAGTTCTTGACCATACTATGTCAGCCTTTGAATGAGTAAATGGACATAATGTTGCTGTTTTGTTGTTAAACAGCTGAAACTCGCAGCGATTATCAACGTTAAAGACCGTTTGATGATAAAAACAGATGAATTTCTCGTTGGGCAGTTTGAAGCAGCGTCGAAATTCCTCCGGAGTGAACCCCATGAACTGATCTCGATGTGTTTTTACCGTTCTTATGCTCTCCCAGGTGGGAATTGGGATAATGCTGAATGTTTCAAGCTAAACGGTTGAGACCAGAGGTAGCGTTACCTTGAAGACGACGTGTGTTGCAGTCGGTGTTCCTTCGGCCCTCATGAGTCTGTATAAGTGAATGACATTGTGTGTTTTAACAGACAGCATTTGATCGGGAGGCAAATGATCCCGTATTTGGTCTAGTTGATCCCTTAATTGCTCAGAGGAGACTAGAGTTTGGCTGATTTTACGATGATGAATACCGATTAGTACCTCTGATATATCGGACTGCATACGTTGAAGACTCGTTGTCAGCAGAGTTAATTGTGCTGTGAGTCCAAAGTATGCCTGAGTCAAATGATCGCCATGATACTTTCCTCTTTCTCGGTTGATGGTAGCATCTTTCCGTTCTAACACCTTCAGACGATTTTCCGTTGCTGACTTGTTTTTCCTTACAACATTGATTGTAGAGTCAACAATCGAAGTTTGATTTCATAGTAGCTGTCGCAGAAAGTCTTCGTTGGTTTTTACCTTTTCGATTACTTCGGCCATATTTTCAGCGTATTTCGAGTCAAGAGCACCGAAAAGATTGCTTGCCACGTTTCCTATTGTATCAAGTGGTGATCGGCGTTTTCGAGAGGTTTCATTAACATATTTCCTGTTTGTAGCTCATTGTGCAAATGTTGAAAGTGTTGAAATATGGAGTTGCATGCTGAAACATTTTTTAGTTCTGGGCACATTTGTCTTAACTCGGACATTCCGGCGGACATTACTTGCATGTCTTTCCAATATGGATCCAAATCATAATATATGATCATGGTCCATCCCGATGTTGTCATTCTTGACGTACCAATTTTCTCATAAAATATTCCCGGCATGTTCGTGAATTTGGTCACATTTATTGAGTATGACAACGCTAATAGAAGCATGAGAAGCATCACTAGCAATGTTGATGTTAGTGTAGGTAACATTGCCTTCTTACGCTGTGTTAGTGGCTCATCAATCTATGCAGTGTCGTTGATGGCATCGCTGGAGCGCTTGAGTGCCACATCTTCTGGAAATAGTGGCGCTAGACGAGTGATGGAGCGCTTGTACACGCCTGATGCTGTTTTAACATCGACTACCGCCAACTCGGATGAGCCCATCGTCTCCTAGTATGGGAGATAACGATATGATTGAGCTCTTTTTGTAAACTGTCTTATAGCGTTGTAACTGCCTTAAGTCTGCTGCAAACTTCACTTGTTGGATGGTTCGCAAGATTATAGCGGGAGCACGACTTAGTTCTTCTGCGCTGAGCGTCGTTGTAGCCGCCCTATTGGTTTTGTAACAAAAGCGTAACATGTATGCTACAATGCGTAGAAGCTTGTAAAATGAATTGTTATGTCTGCGTGTGTACAATTCTTCTCCAAGTGCGCTTGGTGTGATTGGCAAGCTGACATGCTTAGCCTTTTTCTCAAGATTGCTAGGCTCAGTGATAGATGGTCCATTTGTCTCTAGAGCATGGAGGAATAATGATCCATATAGCCACAAATTGTGATCTGTCAATCTGCTCGCTGCAATTCCTCTGGACAGTACGTCAGCTGCGCTATTGGCCGATGAAACATGATGCCATTGTAGTATAGGCTCGTTCTGATGCGTCTACAAAAGTGTGTAGTTCTTGGGTAACTGGAACTTTGCCATCATAAATGTGTCGGGGAATTTGCATCTCGTTTAATGCTTGTATCTCAGGAAAAGAAGTAAATGTGCACTTTTTAATTTGCTTATATTATCTCTAAAGTTGACGGTACATTTTTTGTAGGTATGCATGTTTGTGTTCTATTATGAAGATCTCTTACTCCAATGGTCATCTTTGGGCTTCATTCTTTGTACCGTTTTTAACAATATGTGTAGCAACTTGTGAGTTTCATAGGCAATAAGTATATGTGCAAATTGAGATTGTGCTATTGAGTGTGGGTAAGCTAAGAAGTGTGATCTAAAAATATTCTTTAATCAGCGGAACGTAAGTAAAATTGTTTTTAAATGATTCGAGAATGAAATGATGGAAAATAATTTTAATTTTACGATAGAATGCCCCGGGGGACACATTTGTCAGAGGAAGATCGCGGACAATTTCTTATATTGCCGCCAGACTAAATAGGCATAGAAACACAATAACGAACTTTCTCAGAAATCCGGAAATGTATGGAAAAATTAATCGGAGCGGCAGGCCCACTGAAATCGATGCACGGTGTAAGAGGCAAATTCGGCGTCTAGCTGTTCAAAACAATAAGTCTTGCATGTAGATCAAAGGTCAACTGAAACTTGACACATCCAAAAGACGTATAAACCAAATTATTAACGAGAACGAAATGGTTATCTTCCAGCAAGACAACGCGCCAATCCACACGGCACGTTAAACAAAAGACTTCTTTGCAGCTAGTAAGATACCATTATTGCAATGGCCAGCGATCAGCCCGGACCTAAACCCAATAGAAGATCTTTGGAGAATACTATCTGTTGAGCTACTGAGCTTCTTCAGCAGCGTATTTTTACGAAATTTAATTAAACACAAATTGGTTTGATTTCAATGTATATATATGTATGTATATTCGTGTATGTTCGATTTGTTTTCTTGTATGTAGTTAGCGAGAGATGCAACAATAAACACGAAACGAAAATTAGCGATACGATGTTTGCAATGATTAAGAGAGCAATGTTTAAGAGAGATGCGCTCTTTATGCTGCCATGGGCCGGCGCTAAGCCAAACACTATCCAATAAAGTTTATAAAAATGGCCACCAGTTTGATACGGTAAATGACCTCAAAAAGGCATTGATCCAAGAATGAGATCAAATTAACCCTGAAATTCTCCAAAATTTGGCAACCTCAATGCGTAAACGGATTAATCAAATTTTTATTAAAAAAGGAAGGCATATCAACTATTAAAAAGTAAACAAAAAAATATTTAAGAAATGTTTTCAGTAGTATTTTGAATTTTCATTCAGTATGCACATATACATACTTATTTCATACGAAGTTAAAGTTGCTTATTCAATTTTAAGTTATCCTTAAAGTTTACAGAAATAAAATTGTAGCTTGGCTCTTTTGGGTTCGTCCACGCAGTTGATCCTTCTTGGGCATCCAGATAAGACCTAGAGTTTTTACGCTTCTTTGATCTAGGGTCTCTCCTAGTTTTACGTCGTTTATAATGTCTTCTTTGGGGATTCCCTGAAGAAGTTGCTCATTGTTGGAGCACCATTTGCGCATTTTAAATCTGTAAGGTGACAATATCTTAGTAAGTTCTTGTTGAACTTGAATTGCTTTTGGAATCGTGTTTGCTCCAGTAAGACCGTCACCGACGTAGAAATCATTCTTTAGGGTTGATGATCCTACTGGTAGTCTGTCCCTGTTTCGGTTTGCCAAGTGATCCAGACGTTTGGTTGCCATTAATGGAGCAGCTATTGTCCCATATGTGACAGTTTTCAGGCGATATTACTTGATGTCCTCAGATGGACTATTTTTCCATACTATCATCTGATGGAATTGATCCTCCGGATTTATCCACACTTGTCGGTACATTTTCTCTATGTCAGCTTTGAATACGTACTTATGAGTCCGAAATCGTAATAATATGGACAGAAGTTCACTCTGAACTGTGGGTCCAGCATGCAGAATGTCATTTAGAGACAGAGCATGCAAATAACCGTCAACCGATTTTTCCAACGCAGTCTTCACGCAGACAAAACAGAAAAAATTTGGTACACACGATCTCTCTCTGAGCGAAACACTTTTTTCGTTTCGCTTGTGTGTTTCGGTCCGATTGTTTGGCTCAACCGAAAAAACGATTCGGTCTCTCAATAACCACAGATAGGGACACTTTTGAGAGATCGGTCACGCAAAACGGTCTTTGAAAGACCACTGCGCAAGAAGTGTCTTCAAAAAGGGTTGTTTCTTGAAAAGAATATGCCTGAGCAAAGACGCTCTCGTTCAAGGTATATTTAACAAGGTAGAAGCACTCGCTCTCTCGCCCTCTTTTTTACTTTTCTTCATTACTGAAATAAGAAGTACTGGCTCTCTCAGTGCAGCTACCTTGTTAAATATACCTTGCTCTCGTTCGCCGGTCACACAGACGCACGCATACATACAAGAAGACTTTTTTCCGAAAGTGTCCGATAAAAATAGCCCCTGAGGGAGCGAACCAAAGAGAACACAAAAAAAAGTGTTTTGGTCTGAGAAGAACAGTTGTTGAGAAAAAACACTTTCTATGTGTTCTTTCGCTCCACGTAGAAGATCGTAGAAGATCGGTTTTTTTCGGACACTTCAAAATGTAGAATTTTGAAGAATTTATAGATAGGTTGAATAGTTTAAGCAACGGCCCACACAGAGACTCGGCACAGTACCTGAGTACACAGCCGGGAACTCCGTCCGTCTTCAAAATGGTTGACGGTTATTTGCGAGCTCTGTTTAGAGATTTTCCACTTGATGATTTACATGATGCATCAAATACTACTCGCAGCTTTATTGTAGTGCTCTCGGGTTTAAGCACACAGTGATGTGGTATGAAGTAATGCCTCTCCGGAACATTTGATGCTGGGACTAGTTTCATGTGTCCTAGTTCTTCATATTCTTGCATAAAGTTTACATAGTCCTTCCAAGTGTCTGGTGACGTCCGTCGCTCCAATGCCAGGAATCTTTTGGTTGCAATTTCCAAAGACCCCCCAGGGCAGAAGAGTGTTCAGAAAATGGGAGTTTTACTATGAGCCGGCCATCACATGCTGTTTGTAGGTTCTCTATGAAATGAGCTTCGTATTGTGCTTCGATCGGTGTGCGTGGTTTTTCGCTTGTCTCGAGATTTTCCAGCGTCCAGAACTTTTCCATCAGTTCGTTAATTTCTGTTGCACAAATGGGTGAAGAACTGTACGCAGATTTAACTTTTCCTGCCACAGTCCATCCCAGTTTTGTATTCTGCATCAATTGGGATCAGCAGGGAATAATAATGTTCTGCTCCGATGAGCATGTCGATTTTTCCTGGCTTATCAAATTTTGGATCTGCCAGTGGGAACTTGCTTGGTATATTCAAGTTCACTGAATCGAGTGCCTGAGCTGGTTGATCAGCTATTATTTGAAGCAGTACGAACGCTTTAATCCTTTGCGTGAAACCGTTGTGAAGGGATTTTATAAGCACATTTACTCCTGCTCTGCTGGTCTTTGAATGACCTCCAATTCCATCGATTCGTAATGTTGTGTCATTAAGTTTGAGCGACAACATTGTTGCCATTACCCAAACCAACATAACTGTTCTTCCTCTCTCGCTCTCAATACGTTCTGTGTAGTAGCGCTCTCTCTCTCTCTCTCTCAACTGAAGCTGCAGTAACCGCTCTCCTCTCTTTCTTATTGCGCCTTTATCGTTTATCTGGCACACTGGTCTGATATCTATTTGTTCTGAAATTTTATTTTTTTATTTTTTCATATATATTATATTTTTTTATTCTTTTTTTTCTCATAATGGAATACACTGTTGTCTGTGCAAAGAAAACCTGCAAGAAGCAGATCACCCATGACCAGCCGAGTATCCCCTGCTGGCTCTGCGATAGCGTAGTGCACGCTAAATGTGCCGGGTTCCTTCCTTAATACGTCGGCAGATAATGATCATGAATTGCCGATCTTTTTGCCCGTTTTTTCCAAACTACCTATTCGTAGGACGTTTACTCTGGTCAGCCGTATCCATACGGTTTACCGAAGTCGAACGGCATTTTCAGTCCTTTGCTAAATGAAAACTCATTGCTTCATGATCTACGAACAGTCAAGCCGGTGCTCTCACCGGGTCCGGACGGAGTTCCCGGCTATGTACTCAGGTACTGTGCCGAGTCTCTGTGTGGGCCGTTGCTTAAACTATTCAACCTATCTATAAATTCTTCATGCTTTCCCTCGATATGGAAGGAGTCTTTTATAATTCCTCTCCATAAGAAAGGTAGCAAGTCTGACGCAATGAACTATAGAGGTATATCTAAGTTATCCGCTATTCCTAAAGTGTTTGAGAAAATTTTAACTCCGCACCTGCAGCACCTATGCAGATCACTTATATCTCCATCTCAACAAGGATTTATAAGGCGGAGATCAACCACTACAAACTTATTGGAGTTTACCTCCTTTATAATAAAAGGCTTTCAAGGTAATTTGCAGACGGATGTTGTTTACACCGATTTTAGTAAAGCGATTCTGCAAACCATTCCCTCCTAGCACAAAAGCTCGACCTTCTAGGGTTCTCGCCCAATCTCCTGAGATGGATCTCTAGCTACCTTTGTTCTAGGTCTCAAAGAGTCCTTTTCAAAAACTCCCTGTTCTCTCCAGTTATGGTGACTTCGGGTGTACCTCAGGGCAGCCATTTAGGCCCCTTACTCTTTACACTCTTTATAAATGACCTACCTTCTGTATTAACATACATATGTACTCTCGAGTACTTATGTATGCGGATGATGTTAAGCTCTGTGTCCAGTATAAGGACATTTCTTTCCAATCCAGGTTGCAATCCGATCTCGATAGATTTCAGTCTTGGTGTTGTGCAAATTTATTAAACCTTAATGCTTCAAAATGTAAAGTAATGACTTTTCATCGCTCCAGCGCCTTTCTGGTTCCTTACACCCTTTATGGTGGTTCTCTTGAGAGAATTACCCGGGTTGATGATCTTGGTGTTCTATTAGATCCCAAGTTAAAGTTTTCAGAACACATTTCCACCATGGTGAATAAGGCCATGGGCGTGCTTGGGTTTATAAAGAGGTGGTCAAAGGAATTTGACGACCCCTATATAACAAAGACTCTCTACACCTCTCTGGTTCGTCCGATATTAGAATACGGCTCTTGTGTATGGTGCCCTCCGGACAACGTACATCAGGACCGTATAGAATCAGTTCAGAAAAACTTTTTACTTTTTGCTCTTCGCGGCCTCAACTGGGATGCGAGTGTGAGACTGCCGTCTTACTCTAATAGATTGCTTTTAATAAACCTTCCAACCTAAGCTAATCGTAGGAAAATGATCGGTGTGATTTTTGTGCACAACTTGGTCAAGGGTGACGTAGATAGCCCTGACCTGTTGAGCCGCATAAACTTCACGATCCCTATTAGAAACACTAGGAATTATACACCGTTGTTTCTTCCGCTTTGTAGATCGAACTATTCCTTGCATGAACCATTTAGGGTCCTATGCTCAGACTATAATTCCCTCTACCATATTATATCTACCACTAACTCCCTTCCTAGTCTTAAATTACTGATACTCTTACATCGTTCCCGTACGTGGATATTTTGAAGCCCAGTCCCTTTAGAGATGCAAGGGACTCTATTGTTGTTATATACAATTTCTTCAATGACTTGGGGTCGTCATTGCTTGTATTATAATTAAGAAATCGATTTAGGACCGTGTTAGCAACATCTCGATGATTGGTGTATGTTTCAACTAGAATTTCCCAGGCGATTAGATAGTTGTCCTCCTTTAGATCGATATGTCTTATCTATCTTTCTATCTCGCCAGTAACGGTGGATTTAAGATACCACATCTTCCGTACTGTAGGCATGTTTGTTTCATGAATCATACATGTGAACAGGTCGTAGAACCGGGGCCATTTCAGTATGTCCCTATCAAACTTTGGAATGCTGATGCGTGGAAGCTGCGCGTCATCATTGCTTGATGTGGCTGGTTTTACCAATGCTCGCTGTACCTCTTTTGAGTGTTAGGTACAATTTCATGTTGTACCCTCCGTCTGATGGACTTCTTGTGCTTGAGTCCATAGTGATTTTATCAAATCACTTGAGGAGCGACCTCTCGCTTCTGAAACCAGTTTCAGATTGCGTTGTATGGCCTCTACTATGGCCTTTTGTCGGCGATATAGCGAAAGCAGCTTGCCATAATCATCTTTTGACTGCTGTTTCAGATCAATTACTCTAGGGATAGAATGACTTTCCCCACGATTGATTGACGCCTGCGGTAATGTGTTCATGCTCTCAATTAAGATCGCAACATATTTTTCGTAGGTCTTACGTAAGTCGTCACAGAAACTGATGTATTGTTCAGTTCTGTCTTTACCTTGAATTGTGGAATCGATTTTATTGAACCGATTCCATGCATCTTCGAGTGCCGCTATTTTTGTTTGAAAGTATGAAGCCTTTTGCTTCCTTTTTTGAGGATCTTTTTTGAAGTTCCAAATGCACTTCGAGATTTCCTCGCCAATGTCTTGCTGGGTATTGAATGCCTCTTTGGCGGTAGCTTGTTCCTTCTCTGAACTATCCATTCTGTCGATTCGTCAATTTTTACTTCTGACCCTCTGGGAGTGTTTTATTCGCTATACAGCTGGATACGCTCCGAACCGCAACCGATGTTGGTCGCAGAAGTAAATGTAGACTTGAACTTGGATGGAAGGATTTGTGCTGGTTTCCAATTGATGGAACGCACGTACAGCAGCTTTTGTTAATCGCTTGGTTAGCAATTGAACATTGATTTCTTGCCCCTGGCTGAAACTCTGAATATGTCAGAATTGCCGTAATTGATAGTAGTGTGACGTCGCGCCCTTTCTCTGTCGCCTTGTTGACAGGATGGAAAGGATGGCCGAGGTCAGGGTCACCAAATGTTATTGTGTGTGTGTGTGTGTGTGCGTGTATGAAGTTGGGTTGTATACGGTACATAAACCGTCCATAGTTTGGTTTGGTCGTCCACTTGAACAAGTTGGACTGCGGAGTGGGTATCCTGCGGTGCGCAATTGAGGGTCTGAAGACACGGCGACAGGCTCTGGTGATTGCGATAAAGAAGGTATCCTTTGGTGTGCAAAATGAGGGTCTGAAGACACGGCGACAGCCTCTGTTGATTTGCAATGGAAGATGAGTGACAAGCAGTTGTGGTACTGTTCATCAGACACTTTGTGGCTGCAACTTAACGTCTGGAAGATATTAAGCTTCCAAATTTAAATTTCAAATTTTTTTATTTTTATAAGCGATACCTTAAACGACGCCTAATTAATGTGTCTATCTAAAACCAAAAATCAAGGCATTTGTTGGAGTAGTTTAAGAGAGGATCGGATGCCCAAAGAGTCGCTCCATCTTCGGGTGACCCGCAAGCCGATCTGCACGATTGCCGACGGCGAATTGGGTTGCGGGCGGCCGACGGTGGGTCGCGCAAAGAGTGGAATGGGACGACACTTCACTTGTCGAAGTACGCCCAAAGCCACTTCATCGTTTGAAAATAAAACCCTATAATTGAAAACAAAACCGCGTCCTCATTTAATTTCATAGTTGTTCATATAGTTTGAAATCTAAAAAATATTAGATTTTTCATTGGCGCCCGAGCAGGGACCTCGGTTTTTTGTGTTCAAACTTGTTTCGCTCAGTAGTGGCTTAGGCTTCGCGTGTGGAAAAATTAAAAAGAAGTTGCCGATCCGGACCTTGCCACAGACGTGCCCTTTTGGACCCTCGCCATTTTGGACGCTTCCGAACTCGACGTGCTGATGGACGCCAAAACAGGACGACTACTTTCTATAGATTCGCTAGAAAGTCTACAGGTATTCTGTGCCAAAAATTGAGCATCACCGGTTGAGTTTCGTTGTGTCGCTGTAAATTGCTCGCTCGTCCGACCAAAACGATCAACTGCAGTGATACGCATATGTGCGTGTGTATGTGCTAACACAGTCATACACAGAGAACACAGCTCAATTTCTGGCACCTTCCTTATTTTACCCTATTTGGCCAAATCAATGTACATAAAGTGAAAGTGTCGCAGCTATACGTGTGTACAAAATACATAAGTTCGGTAGAGTTGTTCGAACATACCTACGCCATACATACATACGTATACTCATGCTGACCACCACTTAATGTGCATAACCAAAACGGCAACATATGTACATATTTAACATTTAAAACTTTATATAAATATATCAACCATATATAATACATGTACACATAAACGGTGGTCTATTTATTGCATTCTAATAATTCTGGTCGTGTGTTTGTGCAGTCGCAAAGCGTCGCAGTGTCTTTCGGTTGTCCGCTTTCGACTTAACCGCTACGTACAATACGCGTACATATATACATACGTACAGACATCGGCTTGCAATTGCACATACACGCAACGCTTGGTAAAGGTTCTTGGGCAGCAGCGGCTGATATTTCGTGCGTTCGTTAACCTTGCTCGCTCTGTGCTTGCATCGGTTATATATTAGTTTGTGTGTGCGTGCGCTCGCGCCAAATTTACCGCTTGCTCTCTTCTCCCCCGTTTTGGCATACCATACAGGTCAGGCTTGGTTCGAGCGCCTGTATTACTTTCGTCTTGTGCGTTCGCTCGCGCCAAATTCTCTCACTTACTCTTTGATCCCCCGCACCCCGCATTCTATCTCTGTTGCCCACAAAGTGGCAGCAGCGAGCATAGGGCTTGCTTACTTTCGGTCGCTTGGACCACTTTCGTTTGTTTGTTCACATATTGCGCCAGGGCGTGTGTGTGTTTGGGTAAGCAAGCTTAGCGTTTTTCGGTACATAGCTGCAGTGCGTGTGCGAGGGTAGCTTGAAGAGTTTGGCGAACTTGGGTACGGTATTGAAGGTAGTTCCTTTTTCTCATTTCAATTATGTCTGAGTCCGATAGGCCAACTGTGGAACGGCCAACAGCTGAACGGCCAACAGTATCTAAAACCAATACGAAGTTGGCATTGTGTCAACAAAGGTTTGACAAAGTCAGTGCTGACATTGCGCGCGTGCAAACAGCCTTTAGATTAAAGCAAATTTCATCGGACAAAACCGAATTAGCTTGTCGCCTAGAGCTTTTAGAGGGTTATATCGATAAGGCTATGAACCTACAGGCAGAGTTGGACATTTTGAGTCCAACCAATGAAAGTAGAGGACCTTTGGAGGATCTTTGTGTCGTCACTAAAGCATTGTTTATGAATGCAATCAAACCAAGATCCGACACACATATGCAACATGACTGCTCAGTGAATCCACGGTTCGACACACACATGCAGCATGATTGCTCACTGAATTCGAGCCAGCGATCGCAGCTGCCGAAAATGCGTTTGCCGAAGTTTAGTGGCAAACATTCGGAATACAAAAATTTCATGTGCCTGTTCCAAAGCCTCATTGACGACGATGCTTCTTTGACAAACGTAGAGAAGTTTAATCATCTCGTATCGTGTTTGTCAGATGAAGCATTGGGTGTAGTAAAACCATTTCAAATGACGGACTGTAATTATCCTAAGGCCCTTGCCAGTCTGAAGTCAGTGTACGACAATAAATGTTTGATATTTTTCGATACCATTGCTCAATTATTCGATTTGCCAACCATGACCAAGCCATCTGCAGCGAGTTTAAGATCGATGATAGACACGGTGTCTGCGATATATTCATCGCTGTCGTCTGTAGGTGACGACAAAGATATTGCGAATGCAATGATCATTCACATGGTCATGGCAAAGGTCGACCATGTGACCAAATCTCGTTTTGAAGAGCAGCTTGATTATGATAAGCTGCCTTCTTGGGAAGACTGTGCCAAACAGCTGAATAGAAGGTATCAGTACCTGGCAGCAGAAGAGTCAACTCGTGACAAGTCAAGGGTGCGTAACGAGGTGAGGAAGCCTCAACGGAAATCGTCGTTTGCCTGTGCTAATGCAGGTCAAAAGTCGTCGTCTGCATGCACCTATTGCAGGTCTGCAGACCACAATATATATTCTTGTCCATCGTTTAGTGCCATTTCCGTCATGCAACGTTTTGAGTATGCTAAAACTCAAAAACTGTGTCTCAATTGTTTGACCACGGGACATACAGTATCGAGTTGCAAGGCGGCGAAGTGTCGAGTGTGCTCAAAGCCTCACCATTCGCTCCTTCATCGGTACACTGCATCAGTGCAAGGTGAAGCAGCGGCACTTCAAGCCTCAACGTCGGAGGCCTACGTAGGTCACGTGCTCAATGCGGATCAAGTCGTTCTGTCTACCGCGATTGTAAATATCAAAGATAGATTCGGACAGTTGCATCCAGCAAGAGCTTTGCTCGATAGTGGCTCTCAAATAAATTTGATGTCTGAGAGCCTAGCACAGAGGCTTCGGCTTAAACGTGAGCCAACTTCCCTTGCTATCGCTATGGTGGGTGGTGCAACCACCGATAGTAAAACTAAGGTTTGTGCATCGATACATTCTCGGTTGAATTCCCACATGTTTTCCGCTGAGTGTTATGTACTAAAATCAATTTCCACATCTCAGCCTGGGCAATCACTTTCCACATCGAGCTGGAAAATCCCAAAAAATATTCAATTGGCAGATCCCGAATTCCATAAGCCGGCTAAGGTGGATGTTCTCTTGGGAGCTGAAATGTTTTATGGGCTATTGTGCGTTGGGCAAATTAAATTACATTCCGAGCTGCCCATTATGCAAAAAACATTGCTCGGTTGGATTGTTGCAGGCAAATTTACTGGACAGGCGCCTCGGCAACAGTGTATTGAGAGTTCGATAGCTCAAGTGTATAGTTGTTCTCTCGACTCATTAGTAAACCGTTTTTGGGAATTGGATCAATGTCCAATTGAGTCGAAGGCTGTCCGCCAAACAGCTGAACAACAGGCCTGTGAGTTGTACTTCGCAAAAACGGTACAACGATTGTCTTCCGGTCGCTTTCAAGTCAAACTTCCCTTTAAGACCGACCCTAAAGTTCTTGGCCTGTCCTTTCAAACTGCTGAAAGGCGTTTTTTGCAACTTGAGCGCAAACTGTCAAAGGATGACACTCTCAAAACTATGTACCATGACTTCATGAAAGAGTATTTGGATTTGGGACATATGTCCATTCTGAAGTCTGCTCCTCTAGAACAGCATTATTATATTCCTCATCAATGCGTTCTCAGACCTGAGAGTACCTCAACCAAACTTCGTGTTGTGTTCGATGCTTCCAGCAAAACATCAACAGCAGTTTCTCTGAACGAAACACTAATGGTGGGGCCAACTATTCAGAGGGAGTTGTATTCAACATTGGTCAACTTTCGGTTGAACAAATACGCCGTAACTGCTGACATTCCGAAAATGTACAGGCAGATAAATGTTTCTGAGGAAGACAGAGACTTCCAACTTGTCTTGTGGAGAGAAAACCCTTCACAAAACATACAGGCATACAGGTTGAATACTGTTACATACGGTACAGCGTCAGCACCCTTTTTGGCTGTACGTTGTTTGTTCGAATTGGCAAATAGTTTCGCACAATCACATCCCATTGGTGCGGAAGTGATTCGCAATTGTTTTTATGTCGACGATATGCTGGCAGGTGCAGACAGTTTAAAAGAACTGGACACAATTTGCAGCCAGGTTCGGGATATTTTGAATTCAGGAGGATTTCCATTGGCCAAGTGGGCTTCCAATTGCCCGACTCAATCTGGAAAGAATGAGGAAATCAGTATTAAGATTGATGAGCAAAGCTCAGTCAAAACGCTTGGAATGCGCTGGGCACCTCAAGATGATGTATTTAAGTACCATCTGGACGTGGATAGTTTTGCCTCCCTGAAACCAACAAAACGCAATATATTGTCGATAGCCTCTCGTTTGTTTGACCCTCTTGGTTTGTTGTGTCCTATTGTCACTAAGGCAAAAATGCTGTTGCAGGACTTATGGAGGCTAAAGGTAGATTGGGATTAGGCTATTCCTATGAGTCTACACACTGCGTGGAATAAGTTCACCACTACCTTGCGGGATTTACACAAAATTTCAATCCCTCGTTACGTATGTTTGACGCTGTACAAAGGGATTCAAATTCACGGCTTTGCTGACGCATCCAGTCACGCCTACGGTTGCTGTATATACGTACGAACGTGCAACGACGAAGACGTTCGCGTGTCATTGCTCACGGCAAAGTCGAGGGTAGCTCCGCTGAGCGTAAAAACAATACCCCGGTTAGAGCTTTGTGCAGCACTATTACTGGCCAAACTCTGGCAACAAGTGTCGACCACAATGACCAAATTCACGATAGAAAGCGTAAATTTCTGGTCAGATTCGCAGGTCACGCTATATTGGTTGCAGCGTGATTCGGGTACGTTGGGTACATTCGTCGCGAATCGGGTCGCAGAATGCCAAGAATTGTCAAGTGGAGTCGTATGGCGTCACGTTCCAACGGATGCTAATCCAGCAGACTTGGTTTCAAGGGGAACAGATGTTGACGACATTGTGAGCTCCTTGTGGTTCAATGGGCCAAGCTTTTTAATGGCAGAAAAAGATCGATGGCCTCAACTTCATCAGTTCGAGATAGCGTCAGAAGTGAAAACTTCTGAAGATAAGAAAAGTGCAGTGGTATGTGCGCTTGGGGTAGCTGATGCTGAATCTAATTGCATTGTGCAATTAATCAACCGGCAATCGAGGTTTTCTAAGTTGGTCCGCATAATGGCCTACGTGCTACGATTCTGTTTCAAGCAGCTTAGAGGTGATTCGCATCTTGTATCTGCGGCAGAAAGGAACATTGCGTTTTTAAAGCTGATCGCAGTCGTACAAAGCACAACATACAGCGCTGAGTATAGGTTGTTGGAAAAATCGGCAGCATTAGCTCCGATGCTGCAGTCGTTGAATCCATTTGTCCACGAGTTTGATGAAAATGGCATCAAATTTAAGTTAATTCGAGTAGGAGGGCGCTTGCTACACGGCCCTATCGCATACGACGCCAAATTCCCTCTGTTGCTACCAAAGGGATCTGAATTGGTCAGCCTTTTGGTCAGGCATTTGCACCTTAGGCACTACCATGCTGGTGCAAAGGTTCTTGTGGGATTGCTGAGGCAGCAAGTTTGGGTGATCAATGCCCGAAGCGTGTGTACAGCGCATGTTAGAAGATGCGTACACTGTTTTCGCTACAAGCCAAAGTTGTTGGGGCAAATAATGGGAAATTTGCCAGCTGACCGCCTTCGTGAGGGTCGGCCGTTCAGAGTATCTGGCGTAGATTTCTGTGGGCCATTCTACGTAAGCTATAGAATCAGAGGTAGACCACCCGTTAAAATGTACGTTGCCGTTTTTGTTTGTTTCGCCTCAAAGGCAGTCCATCTAGAACTTGTCTCAGACCTTTCAACTGACGCGTTTCTGAATGTATTTAAAAGGTTCGTTGGGAGACGGGGACTGCCGGAGAAGATGGTCAGCGACAACGCGACGAATTTCTTGGGAGCGAGCAACGTGCTGAGGGAGCTCCAAGCGGCATTCACCCGGAGCAAGGAGAGCCTGCAGGACTACGCAGCGGAGAGAGCCGTGACCTGGTGCTTCATCCCTCCGAGAGCACCGCACTTCGGCGGGCTGTGGGAAGCAGCAGTCAAGGCGGCCAAACACAGGCTGGTGCGAGGGGCAGGCGACGCCAACCTCACGCCGGACGAGTTGAGCACGCACCTCGTGGAGGTAGAAGCGTTGCTCAACTCCAGGCCCCTCGTGGCGGACACCAGCGATCCGAACGACGGCGAGGCCATCACACCAGGGCACTTGCTCATCGGCCAACCTCTGCTGGGCCTGCCGCACGGATCCACGCCCGGAGAGCCCAACAACAAGCCCGCACCCGGATACTTGAAGCGGTGGCGACTGTTGTTGGAGCTCAAACTGCGCTTTTGGCGCAAGTGGTCCAACGACTACCTCCTCAGCCTGCAGCAGCGAGCCCAGTGGAGCAGAGGCGAGGCCAATCTGGCCGAAGGGACGGTCGTGCTGGTGCACGACGACAACACCCCCCCGCAACGATGGACAATAGGGCGAGTAACGCGCGCAATAACTGGAGAGGACGGCAAGGTGCGGGTGGCCGAAGTAAGAACGCCAGCCGGCGTCATTAAACGGCCAGTCCACAAGCTGGCACCACTTCCAACGTGCTGAAGACCGGAGCTCTTCAGCGGGGCCGGAATGTTGGAGTAGTTTAAGAGAGGATCGGATGCCCAAAGAGTCGCTCCATCTTCGGGTGACCCGCAAGCCGATCTGCACGATTGCCGACGGCGAATTGGGTTGCGGGCGGCCGACGGTGGGTCGCGCAAAGAGTGGAATGGGACGACACTTCACTTGTCGAAGTACGCCCAAAGCCACTGCATCGTTTGAAAATAAAACCCTATAATTGAAAACAAAACCGCGTCCTCATTTAATTTCATAGTTGTTCATATAGTTTGAAATCTAAAAAATATTAGATTTTTCAGCATTCAAATATTTTTTTTTCGACTTTTCCTGAGCTTTCAAAGTCAAAATTTCAAGGGAAAAATACCGAAAAAAATTTGAAATTTAAATTTGGAATCTTAATATCTTCCACCCGTTAAGTCGCAGCATCTGTCAGCTTTTTTTAACTGCAAAGTTCAATACAACTAGTTGTAGGAAACTTAAGTTATGTGAAAAATAGAAACACTACCTATGACAAAAAATAACAAATTTTTTAAAAATTAAAAAAAAAAAAAAACTACTCCATGAAAAAAAAAAACATTCTTTAACAATTTTTAAACATCCAAATCTATCAGAAAAAGTAATTTTTGGCGACAGCGGAAAAGTCGTGTCGACTAGTGTAATAAATAATGTCGATTTAATATAAAGTGTCTGATGCAAATTGGGCAATTGTGATAGCCAGCAATTGCACAGTGTTATTGGCTTCTGAAGAACGATCGCCTTGTCAGCGGAATTCGTTGACTCAGCTATAATGCTGAGTCTTGATATTCTCTTTTATATATGTGAAATTTATTGGTTTACATAATAGTTCTTATAAATAATTCGCAGACTGAACAACGTTAATCAATTACACAAACCATACATTAAAACCATATTTAACTTAATTTAACATTAACAAAACTTTAATAAACAAATGTAAAAGCTTAATAGAAATTCACGGTCTGCTGAGTTCAAATCAAAGATCTTTACACGCAGAGAGGATTGCTCCTCCCCGTGCCCGCCGGTGGTAGCAGTCACGCTTCCCACCGACGTTTGGGTTGACATCCCAACCCTTGTTTCTTCCTCTTTCCGCTCCATACTTGGCCCGAAGGTCCATACGAGGTTAATGTTTTTCGGGGGAACCACCCCCTAGCGTTTTAGGCCTACCCGCCAGGCACCTCTAGCCATGGCCCTGACCCCGCTCCCCCGACTCGAGGTCGAGAAAACGCAGGGCCATTGCCTTAGCTAGACACTGCATTGCCTCGGACGGAGCAAGCGACAATGCATTACCCTTGTCCGGGATAATGCAGTGCCCATTGCCCAGCCGGCACCCTCGTGGAGGGTTCAGCTAGAGGATTTTCGCCAGACCCCACAATACGGTTAACATATTCGTTGACAGCCAAGCAGCGATAAAATCCATGCAGTCGTCCGCGGTCAGTTCTAGAAGTGTCCTGGCAAGCAGGGAGGCACTAGAATCACTAAGCACGACTAAGTCAGTGCAGATCTATTGGGTTCCCAGTCACCAGGGCATCGAAGGAAACGAAGAGGCGGACGTTCTGGCTAAGGAAGGCGTCGGGCTGGCAAACGATATGACAGAAAGCGTGCCGGTCTCCCTAAGGACGCTACAAAGCGACCTGGAGAAGCAGGCCAAAATGAGGAGAGATAGCAGGTGGAAGAACACCACCACCTGCAGAATCTCGAAAATCATGTGCAAGGAACGCAATGAAAATCTCAGCCACTATCTGCTGCATCTTCCACGGAAGGATTGCAGGCTGTTAGTGGGCATACTAACAGGCCACTGCCTGGATGCGTCGCATGCAACCAGGCTGAACATCACTAACAGTGACATCTGCAGGAAATGCAATGAGCCCGGGGCTGTCGAAACCCTGGAGCATCTCATCTGCCGGTGTCCGGCTCTCTTAAGGGCAAGGAGAATGTACCTGGGCGCACCGATGCTGGTATCACTGGATGATGCCTCCAAGAAGTCGCCAGGGAAACTGCTTGCCTTTGCTAAAAACACCTCGATTCTGGGGGACTTCGGAACCTCAGAAACACCCTCGTAAGGTCCATACAAAGATCCGGATTACTAAGGGCCTTTTTGGCCTATGAGAGGCCCCGTTGAGGGCCGTCCGGGATAACCTAACCTAACCTAATATAAAGTGTCTGATGCAAATTGCGCAATTGTGATAGCCAGCAATTGCACAGTGTTATTGGCTTCTGAAGAACGATCGCCTTGTCAGCGGAATTCGTTGACTCAGCTATAATGCTGAGTCTTGATATTCTCTTTTATATATGTGAAATTTATTGATTTACATAATAGTTCTTATAAATAATTCGCATACTGAACAACGTTAATCAATTACACAAACCATACATTAAAATCATATTTAACTTAATTTAACATTAACAAAACTTTAATAAACAAATGTAAAAGCTTAATAGAAATTCACGGTCTGCAGAGTTCAAATCAAAGATCTTTAATTCAGTCTGCAATTATCTTTACTCAAATGATTACAATTAATAAATCAAATAAAAATATTAAATGAGTGTTTATCTTTATGAACTAAAAACCCAACTATTTAATTATAAACGGCTCGTGGAATTGTGTGCGAAAGTACCGGGTATAATAAATTGCTAAATATATCAGAAAGGGCGCTTTAGTTCGAAGCGTATATAAATACTTAAATTACCTTGTGTTATTATAAATAAAATGAATATTTTTTTCAATTAAAAAGATTTCAATGGTACGTCTTGGCTTGCTGTCTGGGAATTCATATGTATAAGTATGGGCATTTCTCTGATGTCGCACGGGACGTGCGTACGCATTTCAAGTTGTAAAAATGTTAAAAAAAAAACCGATTTTCAAAATTGTTTTACCGTTATGATTCGCCACTTGACTAGCTCTATAGCTGGTGCTAAGAGCTATTTTGGGCTACTGTTCGTTTTCGAGATATTTGCAAAAAAAAACCATGGTATTCGCACGGGACAAATATATGGTTTTCGCGGCGACCAATTCAAACTCAGATTTCAGCTTAAGTTGAGGCGATATATTTATGCGAATTTCTAATTAATGTTCTGCATTGATGACTCTTTAAAATGGTTATAATTTGAAGCATATATGGCTTGTAGTTTTTTTTTAATTCAATTTAAACCTCTGTCGCACGGGACATGTCGCACGGGACATGTCGCACGGGACATGTCGCACCGGACAAACATTTCTTGGCTTTATAAATGTTACAAAAATTCCGTTAACCGATATTGAGAAAATTTTCTGGGATTTTTTTTAGATAGTTCAATATGTAAGGGAGACTTTGAGGAAAAACTTTTATCAGGAATCATCTTTCTTATAGGCGAAAAAAATAATGGAAAACATGACAAAAAAATACCAAAAAAGTGAACTTTTGCTATTTTTAATAGGATTTCAGATCAAAGTTAATGAAATTATATGTCAATTTATTCAATTGGCGGATTTTCAATATCTTTTAAAAATAAAATCCCGAGAAAACTATATTCAAATGCGTTTTTATTGAATTTTAATTTTTTGGCCTCGGTCGACCTCGTCAGAGAAATGCCCATATAAGTTTTTTCTGAGCAAAAAAGGAAACTCATTTTATTTTTAAAATAGTTCTTATTGGTTGAGTGTTAAAGGACAAATCAAAGTTAAACATTATTTTGTAAGTCAGTTAAAACTATAAATTATCAGTATTATATAATTTTTATAATAAAACTTATAATGATTACAGTCCCCGGTATGTAGACAACAAACTCATCAATGATTTGCATTGGGCCTTTGTAAAAAAAGGTATAAAATAACCTCACATGATTATTACAAAAAATAAACTAACCAAAAAGCTTCTCAGAAATGATTGCAGTCGTAATGAATTTTTATTTGATTAATCAATGCATTCTGTAATACTTTACAATTTCAGTGCAGATGAGGGCTTCGACGGCACCTATGCTACCAATGTGGTGGTGCGCAACAACGGGAGTTGCTTGTACGTTCCACCTGGCATTTTTAAGTCAACGTGCAAGATAGATATCACCTGGTTCCCATTTGACGATCAACGATGTGAGATGAAATTTGGATCGTGGACATACGATGGCTTTCAGGTGAGTGTATAGCGGCAAACAAAAATTTTAGATAATTATTGTTGTTTATTGTTTATTGTTGTTTAAAGTTTAACAAGGTACAGTTAAACTGTAAGGGTAAAATTACATATCAACTAATTAATCGAAAGGGCTAATGCAAATACTCAGACCCGGTGGGGCTGAATTACACTACTCGACAAAATTCAACTTTTTTTTCCGCTGTCGCCAAAAATGACTTTTTCTGATAGATTTGGATGTTTAAAAATGTTTAAAGAATGTTTTTTTTTTCATGGAGTAGTTTTTTTTTTTAAGAATCTTTAAAAAATGTGGTGTTTTTTGTCGTAGGTAGTGCTTCTATTTTTAACATAACTTAAGTTTCCTACAACTAGTTGTATTCAACTTTGCAGTTTAAAAAAGCTGACAAATGCAGCTATAAATCAGACCCACTTTGTAGCTACATCTTAACGTCTGGAAAATATTAAGCTTTCAAATTCAAATTTCATATTATTTTGCGGTATTTTTTCCCGAAATTTTGACTTTGAAAACTCAGGAAAAGTCGAAAAAAAAATATTTAAATGCCTACATTTTTGCTTTTAGATAGACACATTAATTAGGCGTTGTTTAAGGTATCGTTTATAAGAATCGATGGATAAACGGCTAAGTCACAACCGTTTGACCAAACTTTCTTATGCCGAATTTCGCCGATATATTCCGTTAGCCGAAGTATAACCGTTTTTTTCCTCCAAAAATACCAAAAATCTGTGTTTGTAACAGTTTTTAACGGTAAAATGGCATTTGGGATGGTGCCATAGTTTTGGTCAAACGGCTGCAGCTTGGCCGTTTATCCATCGATTTGTAAAAACGATATCTTAAACGACGCCTAATTAATGTGTCTATATATTTATATTTTTTTCGAATTTTCCTGAGTTTTCAAAGTCAAAATTTCGGGGAAAAGTACCAAAAAAATTATGAAATTTGAATATGAAAGCATATAATCTTCCAGACGTTAAGTTGCAGCTACAAAGTGTCTGGGTCGGATTTATAGCTGCATTTTTAAAACTGCAAAGTTCAATACAACCAGTTGTAGGAAACTTAAGTTATGTGAAAAATAGAAGCACTACCTATGACAAAAAATATCAAATTTTTTAAAAATTCTTAAAATAAAAACTAAACCTGGAAAAAAAAACCATAGTTCTTTAAAACATTTTAAATCTCCAAATCTAACAGAAAAAGTAATTTTGGGCGACAGTGGATAAAAAAAAGTTAGATTTTGTCGAGTAGTGTTATAGGCTTTTTACACTTGGTGCGTTACCTATCGATATCGGAAAAGACGCAGAGAAGCAGAACTGCCGTTTACACTACAGCGTCTTTGCGTCTTGGAAGAGGAAGACAAATTTTGTAAACAAAGTTAATAATGTTCGAAAATCAACGAAATATGACGGAAAAAGAGTAGATTCTTCTAACTGCGGTGGCGCAAAGTAAGGAGAATCTGTTGAAGTGCATGGAAGTGTCTGGGCCTTGCTCGCCTTGCTCGCCTTGCAACTGCAACGTCCTCCTCGCGTTTGGACCCTTGTTAGTAAATTGCAGATTATCTTCTCTTTTCAATTAAATAATGTCTTTTATGTACATGCAATAGCCACGATATGGTTTATTTTAGAAGGAAGATGTTGTGGAGAACTCCGATGCCTTTTTAAGGATCGTCTGCGGAATACCGTACGGTAGGGAGTCTATTGGGTGTGCCAATGGCCATTGTCTGCCGCATATTACTGGAGTTTTGTCGCAAGGTAGTTGCTCAACTCGTTGATAAGTATCTGCCAGCAGACTTTCTTACCCTCAGAAGATCACGGAAACAGTAAAAGGATTCAAAGACATGGGATTTGCAGCAAAAAATTTGAAATCAACCATATTGTTGAAATGCTTTTTTTTAATAATAAAATTAGTTTAAACAATTTGTTCTAAGCATTACATGTATTTTTGCCCCTTTTTACTCAGTTAAAAATGTTACGCGGCAAAATTTAAATTTTAATTTGCTGTTTTTTGTTGTTATTAGTGGTGATAGTTCCGCTGACTTGGCAGAAAAGTACGAAAATTGCTGTTATGCGCACAGAAATACCAAAACGCACCTGCGTCGGAAAACGACGCAACTTTTTTCAATCACTAGGGCCCTATGCTAAACCTATGTAAAAAAAACTGCGTTTCTGGGAAGACGCAAAGAATCAAGACGCAGCCTCAGTGTAAACGGCACCTTACCTAACTCGTAATCTTATATATGTATGTACATATGTACATATATACTGACTGAGTACCGGGTATAAAGTAGAGCTGCGGCCTTTACCACGGTTCCAAACGTTCCCCCTCGTTTAATATCGTGATGTGGTTTGGGAAAAAATTACCATATTTATACAAAAGTAGTCTGTTCAGCTATTAAGCGTTTTTATGTCATTGCCTTTTTGTGTACAGAAGTGTATAAGTTAACACTCAGTAGCGAAGATATGTATTTGGGCACCGGGTCTTTAGAGCTTATTCAGCGGACTAAGTCCACTAGCTCTGTCGCCACCGAGGGACCATAACAAGCAGCATAGGCGAGATGCTCTAGTTCGTACTTATCATCGAAAGAAAAAGCACATAATAAATAACTAAACTCCGGCTGTAGCCGTAACCTTCGTCTTATCTAATTGTTGAGCTGATCGTCCAATAACATCATAGCCCATTTCGTTCAGGAGAGAGCGAGGCAAATGTTTCACCCCGAGCTTAGAAGGCGCGCTCTTCTCATTACTACTTGTCCTCTATTTCGCGTATCGTCGTATACATTATGGCATAACGGTCATGGCGTTATCTCGAAGGCCACTAGAGACAAGTGATATAACATGCATAAAAAAGAGAAACACCATCGGAGCAATCCACAAGAAAAAGAGAGAAGCTCAAAAAAGTAGAAGAAGATGATGATCAAGAGTTTTAATATAAGTTCTTTCTTGTTTTGTTATTTTTCATTATTTCCCATAGTTTAAATAAATGATTTTCACATCTACATAATGTTTTAGTAAAAAACACCAATCCGCCAGCACACCGTACAATTTTCAAAAATGAAAAAAATCACTGGGTTGCGCGAAGAGCTGTAAAACTGCATTCGATTTAAATTTTAGAAACCGATTCTGACAGAAATATGCTCAAAGATGTCAGCAACTGCATGCTTTTGGAATTTTGAAAAATATTGATTTTTGAGAGAGGGAGATGCAAAAAAAAAGTGTCCGCCACTATACCACACTCCCCTGTATATTTTAAAAATTGTTATGTGTCTGCAAGAGCGATTCATAGCAAATTTATCCCGATGGGTTCGAAAATCGATTCGAGACTTACTTGCAAGGGCTGACGGATGATAGGCCATGCCCTATCCAGCAGCGCTTAAAAGGGCGGGAGAGAGTGCGATATAAGGAGAGAGTTAGAGCAGCTCGGGCTGCTGCTAAGCCAAGTACGAAAGAACGATTATGATATAAATAGTCAAAAGAAGGCCACTGCCGTGTGTAAGCATATGCGGTACCCAACGATTTAAACAGTGGGCATTGCAATTGACTAAGAACAATATATTAGTTTACTTTAGGCCGCACCACTGGCTATAATTTATAATATTTATGCTGCTCGACAAGACATACTCCCCAAGTTGGAAGCCTGCCATTTAATAGAATTAATAGCAATACCAGACACAGCTTGTTGACGGTTTGCTTGGTATATCCAGATGCAGTCTTCAGCACAGCGACTCGGAAAACGCCATCGCTTTCTGGTAAAAGATCGACCACCCTCGCCAGTGGCCACTTCATGGGAAGAAGATTCTCATCACTGACAAGGACCAAATCTGCGACTGCTAAACTAGGCTTCGCAGTGCGCCATTTTGAGCGCTGCTGCAGTGAAATATGTACTCTTCCTTCTACCGGGTCCAGAAGAAACGCGCTGCCAGCCACCCAGGCGATCGAATTTCCGCTGCGTGACGTCAGGCTCTGCGAACAAAGCAGGAGGGCCACCATTCAAGAAATGCGCTAGAGTTAGAACATCCAGATCGGCAGGGCTCTCTGAAATTGAAACTAAAAGAATTAATTACTGTCGTGATGTGGTATAACAACGTCCGCAACTCTTTAAATCCAAGAACCGAGTTGCCTATCGCACGGTAGAAAATATACTTGGCCGGCTTCACTGCAGCCACCCATAGCCCACGATAATGCGGGGAGCGCGGAGGAATGAAATGTCAGTCTATAGCCTCAACCAAGCATAAACCAACATAGCCTTCTGATGGTCATCGCTGAGGAACAAGCGTTTTCCGCCCGCAAAACACCCAATATATTATGTATATATATTCTTGATCAGCATCAATAGCCGAGTCGATATAGCTATGTCTGTCTGTCCGTCCGTCCGTCTGTCTGTCTGTCCGTCCGTCTTCATTAGCGCCTAGATCTCAGAGACTATGAAAGCTAGAGCAACCACATTTTGTATTCAGTCTTCTGTGTTATCATGTCACACTACTCAAAGTGTATTTCAAAATTTCGCCCCGCCCCCTTCCTCCCACACAAAGGACGAAAATCTGTGGTATACACAATTTTGAAGATACGATTAAACTAAAAACGCAGAATCATAGAGAATGACCATTTCTGTCATAGTGTTGAATCTGGATCATATCGCATCATAGCCACAATGAAGAAAACCTTTTCGAAAGTCATCGTTTCCTCTCGCTCTCTCTCACAGGCGACCCCGACTGCTTTGCCCATTCGTCTTTTTTGACGCCTAGTTCTAAGAGACTATAAGAGCTAGCAAGAGAAAGCAAACTTTCTATCGAAGCTCCTGTGTTATCAATTCAGCACAAGTTTATTTCAAAATTTTGCCACGCCCAATTGCGCCCCCACAAAGGACGAAAATCTGTGGAATCCACAATTTTTAAGATACGAGAAAATCAAAAACGCAGGTTCATGAAAAATGACCGTGTATGACAGATTGCCGAATCTGGATCAGGTCGGATCATTATTATGGACAGACGGAACAAATTAAATTTCAGTGGATACGCAACGCCTTTCAAGCGCTTACTCCTTCCCTCTCTCTTTCTCGCATACAATTTTCGCTTAAACACGAACCGTATATATGTAACGACGAATACGTTGATGTCAAATGTAGAGAAGACAGATGTAAATAACAAATGTAAATCAAAATGGAAACAGATAACATTTAATATATTAGAATTTGCAGAATGGTTCAACTTAATTTTTTGAAATTTTTTTTAAATCATAAGATCACAAATGTACATATATTCTGATTGAGTACCGGGTATAAAGTAGAGCCGCGGGCTTTATTTCGTCGCTTTTGCGAACATATAATAAACTGCATAAATCGTAAGCTCATATATGTATGTATGTACTGCCTGAGTACCGGGTATAAAGTAGAGCCGCAACCTTTGCCGCGGCTCATAACGTTCCCCCTCGTTTTTTATCGAGTTTGTAAAAACTATTACAGAATTTCATGGCACCCCAGGGTGGGCTCGCAAATTAAAGAATATAGTGGAGAGGCAATTGTGACAGTGACACAGTAAAAAGCCAGATATATCCAGAATACATACATTGAGCAATGAGTGAAGTCTCGCTAAATGTTCGCTGATGGACTCTGAAAAGAGCATTTAGCGGATAAAAACCATGCGACGATCAAAGTCTCGCAAAAGTATCGCAATCGGACTTAAAAACGAGAAGAAACGTTGTGAGCCGCGGCAAAGGTCGCGGCTCTACTTTATACGGTACTCATTCAGTACATACATACATATATGAGCTTACGATTTATGCAGTTTATTATATGTTCGCAAAAGCGACGAAATAAATTTTGGCCAAAAAAGGAAATTTCAAATAACACTAGTTGACAGGACTTTTCCGCTGTCGCCCAAAATAACTTTTTCTGATAGATTCGGATGTTTAAATTTTTTTTTTTTAAATTATTGTTTTTTTCAGGTTTAGTTTTTTTTTAAAGAATTTTTTAAAAGTTTGGTATTTTTTTTTCATAGGTAGTGCTTCTCTTTTTCACATAACTTAAGTTTCCTAAAACTGGTTGTATTGAACTTTGCAGTTTGAAAAGCTGACAAAGGCAGCTATAAATCCAACCCAGATACTTTGTAGCTGCAGCTTAACGTCTGGAAGATATTAAGCTTTCAAATTCAAATTTCATAATATTTTTCGGTAGTGTTATCAAACTGTTTGTTGCCTGCAGAGTCCGTATAATTGTTCACCTCAGTCTAAAACGAAACTATGGTCCCTCGATTTTTCCATTCCACAAGGGTAATTTAATGAGTTATATATTACCTCAAAAATGGGTTTTAGAAAAATTGAGTAGAAGTAATTGTGTTGCCATGTGCACGAATTTGGTCAATTTTTGTGTTTATACGTCTTTTCTGGATCTTTGGGATCTTTACACATCCAATTCTTTAAATTCGGCTCATTAAGGTGCCGTTTACACTGAGGCTGCGTCTTGATTCTTTGCGTCTTCCCAGAAACGCAGTTTTTTTTACATAGGTTTAGCATAGGACCCTAGTGATTGCAAAAAGTTGCGTCGTTTTCCGACGCAGGTGCATTTTGGTATTTCTGTGCGCATAACAGCAATTTTCGTACTTTTCTGCCTAATCAGCCGAACTATCACCACTAATAACAACAAAAAACAGCAGATTCAAATTTAAATTTTGCCACGTAAAATTTTTAACTGAGTAAAAAGGGGCAAAAATTCATGTAATGGTTAGAACAAATTGTTTAAACTAATTTTATTATTAAAAAAAAGCATTTCAACAATATGGTTGATTTCAAATTTTTTGCTGCAAATCCCATGTCTTTGAATCCTTTTACTGTTTCCGTGATCTTCTGAGGGTAAGAAAGTCTGCTGGCAGATACTTATCAACGAGTTGAGCAACTACCTTGCGACAAAACTCCAGTAATATGCGGCAGACAATGGCCATTGGCACACCCAATAGACTCCCTACCGTACGGTATTCCGCAGACGATCCTTAAAAAGGCATCGGAGTTCTCCACAACATCTTCCTTCTAAAATAAACCATATCGTGGCTATTGCATGTACATAAAAGACATTATTTAATTGAAAAGAGAAGATAATCTGCAATTTACTAACAAGGGTCCAAACGCGAGGAGGACGTTGCAGTTGCAAGGCGAGCAAGGCGAGCAAGGCCCAGACACTTCCATGCACTTCAACAGATTCTCCTTACTTTGCGCCACCGCAGTTAGAAGAATCTACTCTTTTTCCGTCATATTTCGTTGATTTTCGAACATTATTAACTTTGTTTACAAAATTTGTCTTCCTCTTCCAAGACGCAAAGACGCTGTAGTGTAAACGGCAGTTCTGCTTCTCTGCGTCTTTTCCGATATCGATAGGTAACGCACCAAGTGTAAAAAGCCTATAACACTACTCGACAAAATCTAACTTTTTTTTATCCACTGTCGCCCAAAATTACTTTTTCTGTTAGATTTGGAGATTTAAAATGTTTTAAAGAATTATGGTTTTTTTTTCCAGGTTTAGTTTTTATTTTAAGAATTTTTAAAAAATTTGATATTTTTTGTCATAGGTAGTGCTTCTATTTTTCACATAACTTAAGTTTCCTACAACTGGTTGTATTGAACTTTGCAGTTTTAAAAATGCAGCTATAAATCCGACCCAGACACTTTGTAGCTGCAACTTAACGTCTGGAAGATTATATGCTTTCATATTCAAATTTCATAATTTTTTTGGTACTTTTCCCCGAAATTTTGACTTTGAAAACTCAGGAAAATTCGAAAAAAATATAAATATATAGACACATTAATTAGGCGTCGTTTAAGATATCGTTTTTACAAATCGATGGATAAACGGCCAAGCTGCAGCTGTTTGACCAAAACTATGCCGTTTGGCACCATCCCAAATGCCATTTTACCGTTAAAAACTGTTACAAACACAGATTTTTGGTATTTTTGGAGGAAAAAAACGGTTATACTTCGGCTAACGGAATATATCGGCGAAATTCGGCATAAGAAAGTTTGGTCAAACGGTTGTGACTTAGCCGTTTATCCATCGATTCTTATAAACGATACCTTAAACAACGCCTAATTAATGTGTCTATCTAAAAGCAAAAATGTAGGCATTTAAATATTTTTTTTTCGACTTTTCCTGAGTTTTCAAAGTCAAAATTTCGGGGAAAAGTACCAAAAAAATTATGAAATTTTTATGTGAAAAATAGAAGCACTACCTATGACAAAAAATACCACATTTTTTAAAGATTCTTAAAAAAAAAAACTACTCCATGAAAAAAAAAAAAAACATTCTTTAAAAATTTTTAAACATCCAAATCTATCAGAAAAAGTCATTTTTGGCGACAGCGGAAAAGTCGTGTCGACTAGTGTTATCGGCTCAGTAGTCGATAAGATCCCACCAACAGCCAAATTTAGGTAAGAGAAGAGCCGGTAGCCGAACAATTCCCAATTAAAGCAATTTAAATTAAATTAAGTTATTGATTAGGATAATTTTGACCATATTAGAACTAGTATCAAAGGAAAACAGATGGAAAAATAGGTTATAGTTACGGCAAAGGCTACGGAAAGATTCATAATCCGAGTAGTTAGAAAGACAGAGTTGGAGATGAAGAGGGAAGTAATGCCTAGTCGGGCAGAAAGGAACAGCAATACTAATAAGGTTGATGAGGGCAGTCGATTCGACCTCACCAGAGAGAAGCTTATGGAGGAAGAGAACTCCTTGGCAGGTTCTACGGGATTTAAGAGAGTGGAGATTAATTAGGCGCAACCTACTTTCATAAGAAGGGAGATGGATCGAAGGGTCCCAATTGAGTCCCCGGAGGGCAAAGATGAGGAACTGTTTTTGTACTGATTCGAGCATATCCTGAAATTTTTGGTAATGAGGAGACCAGACACAAGAACCATATTCCAAGATAGGCCGGACCAGAGAAACATACAGAAGTTTTGTAGTATACGGGTCGGTAAATTCCTTAGACCATCTTTTGACAAATCCAAGGACTCCTTTGGCTTTGTTAGAGATAGTAGAGATATGAGAGTTGAAACATAGGTTAGGTACAAAGGTAATGCCCAAGTCGTTAACTTTGAAAAGGCGTTGAAGGATAGAGTTATTGATAGAGTAGTCGAAAAGGTGTGGCTTATGGCGGTGAAAAGTCATTATATAGCATTTAGAAATGTTAAGAGGTAGAATGTTGATTAGGCACCAGTTGTTAAGGGCATTAAGATCTGATTGCAAAGATAGTGGGGACAAGGGGTCACTGTAGGAAAAACATAGCTTAACGTCATCAGCATACATTAGGACACGGGAATGAGATAACATTTGTGGAAGATCGTTAATAAATAGGTTAAATAGCAAGGGACCCAGATGGCTACCTTGAGCAACCCCCGATGAGACAATAACAGGTTTAGAGAGAGAGGAGTTAAAGCAGACACGTTGTGAGCGGTTACAAAGGTAGGAATTAGTCCAATATAGAAGCTTAGTCGGGAACCCTAGAAGAGACAGTTTATGAATAAGTAGATTATGATTGACAGAGTCGAAGGCTTTACTAAAGTCAGTATAAACGACATCAGTTTGACACTGTTTAGCAAAACCCGAAGTTACGAAGGTGGAAAATTCAAGGAGATTAGTGGAAACTGAGCGACGTTTAATGAATCCATGCTGAGATTCAGAGAATACAGAACTACAAAAATGTTGCAGCTGAGAAGTGATGATTTTTTCAAAGAGTTTAGGAATGGCAGATAAATTGGAAATACAGCGGTAGTTAGAGACATCAGATTTAGATCCCTTCTTATGAAAGGGTACTATATAGGATTCTTTCCAGACGGTGGGAAAGTCACCAGTCTTGAGAGACAAGTTGAAAAGTTTTAGGAGAGGCACACAAAGAGATTCAGCACAATGTTTTAGAACAGCACTCGGAACCGAGTCTGGCCCAGTGGAGAACGAAAACTTGCACGATTTATAATTTGTTAGGAGACCATCATAGTCGATGAAGGGGGGAAGGATACAGTTAGAACTATTTATAGGGATAGGATAAGAGTAACTACTACTAAAGTCGTTCGATGAGGCTAGGATAGAGGGAAAGTTAATGGAAGGGACAGAGTAGCAACGTTGGAAGAAGGAAGCGAACAGATCAGCAATATCACAATCCTTATCAGCATAACTACCATTTAAGTGTAGAGAAGAAGGAAATCGGGAAGATTTACGTTTAGAATTAACAAACCTGAAGAATTGTTTAGGGTCACGTTTAAAGTTAAGCTTGCATTGGGTCAAGTATCTGTTGTAGCACAATGTATTAAATAAGGAAAATTTCGATTTAGCAATTGAGTACTTCGAAAAGTCTGATTGCAAACCGGATTTTTTAAACTTCTTATACATACGGGATTTTAAATTCTTCAGATTTATTAATCTAGGGGTGAACCAGATAGGACCAGAAAGATTTCTGGAGGGGGTAACTAAAGGAACATGCATGGGAAAGATGGAAAAAATAGAACTATAGAATGCATTCGTGGCAGACTCGATTTCCTGGAAATCGTCAAGGAATGACCAATCCATCTGAAATAGGGCAGTATTCAAGGAGAGGAAATCAGCCTTCTTGAAGCAATAAATATTTGAAGGCTTAATAAACGACTTTATAGGGCTTGAAGATGGTAACATGAAATCAATTGAAAGTGTGGGATGGTATGGATCTTCAGGGAATGATAGAGGTGATCCTCGACATACCAAAGTGCTCGAAGCATCGGTAGTGAAGACGAGATCAAGGGTCCTACTCATGCTATTGCGTATGCCATTTACCTGGCCTAACGATGTATCGGACAGAGAATCAACAAAGTCATGCTGTATAGATGAGAACATTAAGTTTGAGTCATTGGATGGGGACCAAGTGACATTAGGGAGATTAAAGTCACCGAGGACAATAAGACGATCAGAATCACCAAGCTGAGACAAAACGGATTGGAGATGGGCAGCGTGAAGCATATAAGTTGTAAATTCAGAGGACGGTGGGATGTAAGAGCATGATATGAATAAATTAAAAGAACACAGACGAATTTTAATTTAATTTAATTTAATTTTAATTTTAATTTCAATGGTGTTGAGCTCATCGATGGAAAAGAGTTGGGAAGTTAAGTCGGAACGAACAGCAATTTGGACGCCGCCACCTCGAGATGGTCGATCAGATCTATATATGTTAAAGTTATCTACAAAAATCTCGGAATCCGAGATTGATGAATTGAGCCATGTTTCAGAGAAGGCGATAATGTCGAAATCAAAAGTTGCACTATCAGCATGTAATTTGGTGAGCTTACTGCACAGGCCACGTACATTCTGATAAGTGATCTTTAGAGGTGGGGAAGAATTCAGTTTTTTGAAGTGGATGGAAGATCAGTAGAAGGAGTTGGAAGGATTCCTACCCGAGGAGCGGGTTGCGAAGTCCGTGATCGACTATTGAAAATATGACAGATAGTGTGCTCTGTCCAGAAAGAGGGTTCAAGCACAGTCTTAACAAACTTCTCCGGAACAAGAATTTTAAATGAGGAAATACTACGTTTTTCTTTAAAAGAAAATTTAGTAACTACTATGTCAGAGGAGCTATTAATGTTTAATTTAGAGAAAATATACTCTCGAACCATAGCATCCGTAGCCGATTCCATAAGACGTGAGACGAAAATAGATTTTAGAGGAGCGACAGCGAAAAGAGTAGATCGGTCAAGAGGGGTCACATGGTTTAAGGGTGAGGCAGAGGCGGGTTCTACCCGAGGAGCAGATGGGATAGCGCTGGCTGAGGAGCCAGTGCGAGCGGGTGAGGAAGGAACTACTTCGACTTCCATGCTGACAGCAGTATCAACTTCCGTAGGGGGAACAGTGATGCAGACATCAGTATGATCATAACTGCCCGGTTGGACAGCCTGGGCAATCACAGGCACTGGATGAACAATACTATCCGGTTGGACATCCTTGGCAGACACAGGCACAGGTGAACAGCCAACATGTGAAGAGCCAGCCGTCTTTTTCGATGTAGTTGCGTGTACATCGATTACCTTGGCGCCAAAGTCGATCAAGGCTGGCGAACTGATTGGAGGAACGTCAGAGTCTTTAGCTGCAAGAGAATTAGAACTGTGAACGCTGGGCAAACTAGGTGTAACCTTTTTTCTCTTTGGAGACTCATTTAAAATTCTAAGATTTTTGAAATGAGCTTCCATTGAGGTAAACTTATCCTGCAATTTCCGGAATTCCGAGTGGACAGCAGCGAATTCGTTATGAGTCTGTCTCATAAAAGTTCGCATATCGTCTTCTACTGCCTTGCAATCCCAACAAGTCCAGTTGAGACCGCAGCGGGTCTTAATCAGATCAATGACGCGAGCGCCGATATGACCAAAACCCGCGCAGCTAGAGTGAGCCGTGTTGTCACACAACCAGCAGAAAATAAATGTTTGCCGTGTAGCTACCGAACGGTGAGCGTCACAGCGTTTAGCACAACAGGTGGTCATTGTTTGATATTAGAAACAATAAATATGTAAAAAAGAAAAGAAAAAAGATAGGTAAAATATAAGTCGGTGTGGGGCAGAGATAGTGATTTTAGCTTGTGTTACACAATTGCGCGCGCAAGAACGTACAAAACAATCACAATAGCGGGAAGTGTACGGAGAGACAGATAACAGATAAGCAGAGGGTGGATATAAACAGAGAGCGGTACAGAGAGAGCAAGCGCGCCGCACTAGAAAAGGCAACAACAAAACTGCTGCGATTAAGAAAGTGCAGAGAAGTTAAGAATGCACAAAAGGAATTGAAAATTGAAAATAAATGCACAGAAGTAACAAAATTTGGGAAAGGAGCAGAATACAAATAATACCGAGAAGCACTGAATTCGGCAGGCCCGGTATATGTATGTATGTTAATATGTATGAAAAATAAGCAGATGATAGACAAAGTAGACGTATAAAATTAGACAGCGGCTCAGGGAGAGTGCAGCATACAAAGCAAATAGCAACAACAAATCAGCTGAGCATAAGAACAAGTGGGGCTAGAAAGAATGCACAAAAATTGCAAAATTGCAATTACAATTGGGATTAACTGCACAAATGCACGATAAAAGAATAAACACGGATAGTAATTTAGTTGCACGATCAGTTTAAAACACAGTAAGCAATAATACAACACAATTACTTTCCTTTAGTCACAAAAATAAAATTATTTACTCGGAGCGAAGTAAAGACACGACTGCCAGCAGCGATAGTTGAATATCGGCTATTGATGCTGATCAAGAATATATATACTTTATGGGGTCGGAAACGCTTCCTTCTGGGCGTTACACACATCCGTTATCACCACAAATCTAATATACCCCTATACTCTTCGAGTACCGGGTATAAAAATTCTATCGAACACTTTGGGAGTTTTTATACCCAGTACTCGAAGAGTATAGGGGCTTATTATTAAATCGTCAATCTGTTGTTTAAGGAAAGTGATTGTGTTTTTTACTTATTTCTGGTGATTCTAAACGATCGTGCAACCTGTTTGATATAAGTGCATCAAGCTTATTTTTGTGTATTTATTTCCAATTTTCAATTCCTATTGTGCATTCCTACCTTCTCTGTACATTCTTAATCGCAGCCGTTTTGTTGTTGCCAACTCTTGAGCGGTGCGCTTGCTCTCTCTGAACCGCGGTCTGTGTTTATCTACCCTTAGCTTATCTGTTTTCATTCCAACACACACGCACTGCGCTATACGCCGCTCTGTGCTTGTCTCTCTGTATTTCTGTCGTCTCTCTGTGTCTCTCCGCTTACTTGCCGTTATTGTGTTTGTTTTGTTCGTGCTTGCGCGTGCAATTGTGTAACATAAGCTTAAAGTCACTATCTCTGCCTCACACCGACTTATATTTTACCTTTCTTTTTCTTTTTTCATCTACATATATTGTTTGTAATATTTAACAATGAGCTCCTGTTGTGCTAAACGCTGTGACGTTAACCATTCGGTAACTACACAACAAACATTTATTTTCTGCTGGTCGTGTGACACGTGAGCCGTGGCTCACACTAGCTGCGCGGGTTTTCCTCATATCGGTGGTCGCGTTGGCGATCTGCTCAAGACTCGCTGCGGTCTCAACTGGACCGGGTTGAGATTGCAGGGCAGTTGAAGCCGATATGAGAACCTTTATGAGACAGACTCATAACGAATTCGCTGCTGTCAACTCGGAATTCCGGAAATTACAGGATAAGTTTATCTCAATGAAAACACATTTTAAAAATCTTAAAATTATAAATGAGTCTTCAAAGAGAAGAAAGGTTACTCCTAGTCTGCCCAGTGTTCACAACTCTAATTCTCTTGCAGTTAACGACACACACGCTCCTCCAATCAGCTCGCCAGCTTTGATCGACTTTGGCAAACGGACGGCTGACTCTTCACCTGCTGTCTTTCCCGTACCCGTGTCTGCCCAGGATGTCCAACTGAACGGTAATGATCATCCTGTGCCCGTGTCTGCCCAGGTTGTCCAACCAGACACCAATGATCATCCCGTTGTTGGCGCATCTGTGCCCTCTAATGAAGCCGTCGACACTGGTGTTAGCATGGAAGTTGAAGTTGTTTCTTCCACATCGGCTCGCACTGGCTCCTCAGCCAGCGCTATCCCATCCGGATCTGCCCCGCATCTGCCTCACCCAACAACCATGTGACTCCTCTTGACCACTCTACTCTATTCCCTGTCGCTCCTCTAAAATTTATATTTATCTCGCGTCTTATGGAATCGGCTACAGATGTAATGGTTCGAGATTATATCTTCTCCAAACTTAACATCAATAGCTCCTATGGCCTCGTTGTAACTAAATTTAATTTTAAGGCAAAACGTAGCATTTTTATACCCGATACTCGAAGAGTATAGGGGTATATTAGATTTGTGGTGATAACGGATGTGTGTAACGCCCAGAAGGAAGCGTTTCCGACCCCATAAAGTATATATATTCTTGATCAGCATCAATAGCCGAGTCGATATAGCCATGTCTGTCTGTCTGTCTGTCTGTCTGTCTGTCTGTCTGTCCGTCCGTCCGTCTTCATTAGCGCCTATATCTCAGAGACTATTAAAGCTAGAGCAACCAAGTTTTGTATCCAGTATCCTTTGTTAACACACTACTCCAAGTGTATTTCAAAATTTCGCCCAGCGCCCTTCCGCCCCCACAAAGAACGAAAGTCTGTGGCATACACAATTTTAAAGATACAAGAAAACTAAATTAGCAGAACCATAGAGAATGACCATTTCTATCAGAGTGTTAAATCTGGGTCAGATCGGATCATTATTATAGCTACAATAAAAACGTTATGAGCCGCGGCTTTTGCCATTACAACGTTCCCCCTCGTTTCCCTTAAAATTCTTGTCCCGGCGAAATTTGTTACGACTGTGTTAGAATCCTCTTTCTGGCCTATACATACTATTTGTCACATTTTCAATAACCGATTTCGATCTTCGCAATCCCAGCCTCGTGTAGGAATCCTTCCAACACCATCTACCGATTTACCTTCTCTACCTCTACCACTAAAGATCACTTATCAGAATGTACGTGGCCTGTTCAGTAAGCTCACCAAATAATATACTGATAGTAAAACTTTTGATTGTGATATTACGCCTTTTCTGAAACCTGGCTCAATTCCTCAATTTCGGATTCCGAGATTTTTGCAGACAATTATAACACATATGGTTTACAACTAATGACTGAGTCTCCCAGACGCAAAAGGGTCACTCCGCGGGATCTGCATGTGCCAACTGCCTCTCAGCCAGCCGATGCTGATAAGCTGACTCCGACCACTCCAAAAGTGCAACAGTTGATTTCGTTCGCTACTCCAAAGGCAACGACAGCTGCTGGTGATGAAAATTCGGTATCCGAATTTATCGCCTCGGAGAGCATGCAGCCAAAATCGTCTGTAGCGTCCTTAATGTCCGCAAATTCATTAGCTGTCCCTTCAATTCCGACCCCACCAGTGAATATACATCCCGGACCACTGGGTATTACCATCACAGGTGATAGGCCTGTGGTGCCAAGATTGGTGGGGATCCCACCAAAGAGACAAGTTTTTATCTCACGGCTAGCCCCTGACTCCACAACTAAGGATGTGACGGCTTATATTCAAAGCAAAATAAAAGCCGTTGATTTTAAGGAGGAAAAGTTTAACTTCTCTTATGCCAGGGAGATAGCTTCATTCAAAATAAGTGTCTCCCAAACTTACTTTGACACTGTTTGTAGGGGGCGGATCACCAGGTATTCACAACGCTTTGTTTTCCTTCACTAATTTATTTGTCTAGCTGATTCTCCAGCTCGAGTAGGTTTGTGTGGGTATATGTACATAAGTATTTACAGACTCGTAGTTAAAGCGAAAGTATGCAAAAACCGAAATCGTTGTAATCGGGGGTGCGAGCGTAACTAAACAGCGTGCGAGAGTGAGTCGGGCGCGGAGCGCTCTCCACAAATTATAGGCTAGCTTATTACGTGGCTATGGCAGCAGAGGCCTTCAGCTCTAGAGTTGTGTGTGTTTGCGTATAAGTTCTCTTAGTAGTACTGTGTGTTGATTTACATATTTACATTAATGTACATGGGGTGATAAGAGTGGTTTTCTTAATTATACCCGGTACTCGAAGAGTATAGGGGTATATTACATTTGTGGTGATAACGGATGTGTGTAACGCCCAGAAGGAAGCGTTTCCGACCCCATAAAGTACACATATATATTCTTGATCAGCATCAATAGCCGAGTCGATTTAGACATGTCTGTCTGTCCGTCCGTCTGTCCGTCTTCATTAGTGCCTATATCTCAGAGACTATTAAAGCTAGAGCAACCAAGTTTTGTATCCAGTCTCCTGTGTTATTACACTACTCCAAGTGTATTTCTAAAGTGCGCCTCGCCCCCTTCCGCCCCCACAAAGGACGAATGTCTGTGGCATACACAATTTTGAAGATACGACAAAACTAAACGCAGAATCATAGAGGATGACCATTTCTATCAAAGTGTTGAATCTGGATCAGATCGGATCATTATTATAGCTACAATGAAGAAAACCATTTCGAAAGTTATCGTTCCCTCTCGCACGCGACCCCATCTGCTTTGCCCATTCGTATTTTTTGACGCCTAGTTCTCAGAGACTATAAGAGCTAGAGCAACCAAACTTTCTATCCAAACTCCTGTGATATCAAACCAGCACGAGTTTGTTTCAAAATTTTTCCACGCCCCCTTCCGCCCCCACAAAAGACGAAAATCTGTGGAATCCACAATTTTTAATATAAAAGTAAACCAAAAACGCAGAATCATGGGAAATTACTGTATCTATCAGATTGCCGAATCTGATTCACGTGGGATCATTATTATGGACAGAAGGAACAAATTAAATTTCAGTGGCTACGCAACGCCTGCCAAGCACTTACTCATTCCCTCTCTCTCTCGCAAACCCTTGTACGGCTCGAATATGTAGTTATACATGTCATGTAGAAATTTAGAAGCAGATGTAAAATGCATATGCAAACAAAAATGGAAACATGTATACAAATTCCAAAAATGGTTTGACTTCATTTTTTGAAATATTCTTTTTTGCCCAAAATTTAATTCGTCCCTTTTGCGAACATGTAATAAATTGCATAAATCGTAAGCTCATATATGTATGTAAATACTGACTGAGTACCGGGTATAAAGTAGAGCCGCGGCCTTTGCCGCGGCTCAGAACGTTCCCCCTCGTTTAAGTTAATTTATATGTTCTTAGATGTAGTGATATAAATTTGTTGTTTTTAAGTATTTTAGAATGTTAGATATGTTTGAGGATGTGGGGTGTGCTAAGCATTGGAGAGGGCTGGTGTTTTTAAATATTGCCTGTCTTTGAAGTTTTAGGGTATTGCAGTCGGTGAGGATGTGTTCGATTGATATGGTTTCGTTGCAAAAGGGGCATATACAGGGAGATTGATCGATGTAGTGTATGTGAGTTATTTTGGAGTGTCCGAGTCTAAGTCTGGTTATTATTATTTGGTCTCTTCTCGAGAGGGATAATGAATTTCTTTTAAAAATGTGGTAGTTGTTGAGTTTATGTGGGTTGTTTGCTTGATACCAGGTTGATGTTTCGGTTATGTTGGATTGTAGTTTTGTGAGGTGCATGTTTTTTAAGTATTTTTGTATGTCTTGTACGTTAAGGTTTTCCTTTGTTATTAGAGGCTGTTTCGCTGCATTTCTTGCAGAGGTATCTGCTAGTTCGTTCCCTGCTATTCCTACATGCCCGGGCACCCAGAGTAGTTTGAATTTGGGGAAGGTTTTTTGCATAATATTGCGAGCGTATGAGGGGTAATGTTCGTTGTTGTTTGTGTTGTTAATTGCGTCTATTGCAGAGAGTGAGACGGTGCATATGCAGAATTTACCTCTTTTAATTTTTAGGGTTTCTAAAGCTTCTACTATTGCAATGATTTCTGCGGAAAATACGGAGGAGTAGTGGGGTAGGAGGCATGATTTGATGGTATCGGCTTCGTTTGTGATGGCAAAGGTAGTGATACTGTTGTTTTGTGATCCATCTGTATAGATGTATGTGTATTTAAGCTTGTCTATGGTGTTAATTTGCATGAATTCGGCTCTGTATGTTTGTGGGCATGTGTTTTTTTTATTAAAGTTTCTTAGTGTCGTGTCTGTGATTATTTGGCTTACATTCCACGGAGTAGTAGTCAGAGTAAGTTGTTTTGTGGGCTGGAAGGGTAGGTTGTAGTTTCTGCTATATTTTATTATTATTATGTTTTTAGTATTTTGTGTAGTGGGGAATTTTTTGCTGTGATCAGGGTTTTTACGAGGATGGCTGTTAGAAGTTCGCGTCTGTCTTCTAATGGGGGGACTCTTGCTTCGTATAGAATATTTTGGGAGGGTGTGGTTTTGAATGCTCCGAGAGCGATTCTGAGGCCTGTGTTAATTTTGGATTTTATAGGTCGCAAAGTTGTTTTTGGGCAGTGTCCATAGATGGGAAGGCCGTAGTCTGCCTTGGAGTTGACTATAGCTTTGGTGACGTTTATAAGTGTGGATGTGTTACAGTTGAATTTTGGACTTGCGAGACATTTTATTATGTTAATTGCTTGATGCAGGGTATGCGTGAGTTGTTCAGTGTGTTTATTCCATCTGTGTTTGTTGTTAAAGTGAAGTCCTAGTATTTTTAGTGATGCGACATTCTGGATTTGTATGCTTCCTGTTGATAATATGCATTTGCAGTTGTGCTTTCTACAGACGTGCATGTGGTTGCATTTGGTGGTGGATAGCTTGGCGCCTGAATATTCAGCCCAGTTAAGTATGGTTCTGAGGATTGCGTTTAGGTTTATATTAATGTTTTTCCTATTTTTTAGTTTAAGTATTATGTTTAAGTCGTCTGCGTAGGCGCTTAGGCTGATGTTTGGGTGTAGGGTGAGCTTTTCAGCGAGTTTGTTGTAAGCTATTACAAATAGGATCACTGAAAGTGGCGAGCCCTGGGGGATGCCGTTGTGGATGGGGTGGAAGGGGGAGAGATGTGATGCAAAATTTCGCCCCGCCCCTTTCCGCCCACACAAAGGACGAAAGTCTGTGGCGTACACACTGTTGAGGATACGAGAAAACTAAAAACGCATAATCATAGAAAATTACCATTTCTATCAGAGTGTTGAATCTGGATCAGATCGGATCATTATTATAGCTACAATGAAGAAAACCATTTCGAAAGTCATCATTCCCTCTCGCTCTCTTTCACACGCCACCCTGTCTGCTTTGCTTATTCGTATAAATGAGCGCCTAGATCTCAGAGACTATAAGAGCTAGAGCAACCAAACTTTTTATCCAAACTCCTGTGATATCAATTCAGCACAAGTTTATTTCAAAATTTTGCCACGCCCCCTTCCGCCTCCACAAAGAACGAAAATCTGTGGAATCCACAATTTTTAGTATAAAAGCAAACCAAAAACGCAGAATCATGGGAAATTACTGTATCTATCAGATTGCCGAATCTGGATCAGGTGGGATCATTATTATGGACAGAAGGAACAAATTAAATTTCAGTGGCTACGCAACGCCTGCCAAGCACTTACTCATTCCCTCTCTCTCTCGCAAACCCTTGTACGTCTCGAATATGTAGTTATACATGTACATGTAGAAATGTAGAAGCAGATGTAAAAAGCATATGCAAACAAAAATGGAAACATGTATACAAATTCCAAAAATGGTTTGACTTCATTTTTTGAAATATTCTTTTTTGCCCAAAATTTAATTCGTCCCTTTTGCGAACATGTAATAAATTGCATAAATCGTAAGCTCATATATGTATGTAAATACTGACTGAGTACCGGGTATAAAGTAGAGCCGCGGCCTTTGCCGCGGCTCACAACGTTCCCCCTCGTTTTTCTGTTCGTCATGAAGTTTTTTATGTAGTTTAATATTTTGGGTCCCGTTTTCCATTCCGTGAGTTGGTCAAGTATTGAGTGTAGTCCGATTCTGTCAAAAGCTTTTGTAAAGTCTAGGGATATTATAGACGTATGGTTTCTTCTGGAGATGGATCTTGTTAGTAGATGGTCTATCAGTGGTAGACTGTCTATAGCAGATTTCCCCTTCTTGAAGCCTGTTTGACTGTTATGGATAAGTTTGTCGTTAGAAACAAACCACCACAGTCGCTTTGCTATTATTTTGTCTAGGACCTTTGATAGACATGAGTTCAGTGATATTGGTCGGTAGGAGTTTAGTGCGGTTTTGTCTGTGTTGGGTTTTAAGATTGGGACTATTATACTATTCTTGTAAACTTGGGGGATGTAATTGTTTAGTATAGAGTTTTGGAGGTTGGTAATTCGACATTTTGTTTTCCTGTCCAAATTTTTTATCATGGCGTAGTTTACTCTGTCGAGTCCGGGTGTATTTCCTTTTAATGTGTTTAGAGCTGACGTGAATTCGACTAGTGTTATTTCTTTCTCTATTTCTGTATCTCTCTTTCTGGGGACATATGTGGGGTTGAGTGGGTTGTTCAGGGATGCTTGTTTTGTGTTTATAAAGGTCGTGGAGAAATTGTGGTCCGATGATGTGTCCGAGAGGTTTTAGCAGAAGAGTTCTGCCATTTCTGCTTTGTTGGTGGTATTTTGATTTGTTACTGGGTTTAGGATGCAATAAATGTGTTTTTGGGGATTTAGGCCCTAGAAGCGTCTGATGTTACTCCAAATTGTTTTTGGAGGTGTGTCGGGTGCTATTTGTGTTGTGAATTTTTGGATACTATGTTTTTTTTCTTCTTTTAGGCTCCTTCTAAATTTGGCATTTGCTCGTTTAAATTGTATGATGTTCTGGGTACAGATGTTTCTTTTAAGCGTGTGCCATTTCTTAACTTTTTCGTCTCTGAGTTTTTGTAGATTGTTGTTCCACCAAGGTACATTGTGTGGTTTGGTCATAGGGTGTGTCTGAGGGATTGTTTTATGTGCACTAGATATAATTATTTTTTGTATTGTGGGTGTTTCTTTGTTTATGTTTGAGCTTATTTGTAGTTGTGATGAGTATTCTTCTGCGAGTTTTGAAAATCGTTCCCAGTTGGCTTTGTCGGTGATAAAAATGGGTTTGGAGGATATGTGTTGTGTTCTTGTTGGATTGGAGTTGAAGAGGTTAATTATGATAGGGAAGTGGTCGCTACCAAAGAGATCATTTTCTGTGTACCATGTGCTGTCGAGTTGTAAGATTGGGCTGCTAAAGGTTATGTCGATGTTTAGTGTATTGTGGGTGCTAAGGTGTGTTGGTGAACCGTCATTTAGTAGGATGTAATTTGATTGGGTTATGAATTTTTCAAGTATTTTTCCTCTAATATTATTGGTGTTTGAGCCCCAGTTTTTATGCCAGCCGTTAAAGTCGCCAGTAACTAGCACGGGTATGTTTGAGGTTTCTAGTACATTTTGGAGATTATTTATAGAAAATCTCTTGTTTGGTGCAATGTAGGCTGAAATTAGTCTAAATTTGAGATTTGACGCGAATTCTGCGCATACTGCGTCGAAGTCACCGTTCAAAGGTTTTTCTCGAGTTTGTAGGGAATTGTGTATCAGGAGAGCTACCCCCCCATGGGAAGGTGAATTGTTTTTTGTTATTAAGGTGTAGTTGATTGGTATAGGTATGCAGTTGGTGTGTATTATATGTGTTTCTTGTAGAGATAAAATAAGGGGCATGTGTTTTTTAATTATTATTTGGAGTTCGCTGTAATTATTTGTGTAGCCGTTTATGTTCCATTGAATGATCTTAATGGTCATTTGGTTTTATTTATATTTTCGGGAGAGAAATGTGAGGGTATTGTAAGTCTATTTTTATGGTAATTACAGCATGTGGGTCCCATTGTTATTCTAGGTGTTAAACACTGTCGCTGTCGCTGTTGTCTTTATGTTTTGCTTTTTTTGAGGTTTTTGTATTTGGTAGGTTGGGTTTTGTGGGTTTGAGATTTGTTGAAAGGGTCGTTAGTTTTTTTGCTTGCTAAATTTTGTGAGTTGGCGAGGTAGTCTACGTCCATTTCCATGTCTTCTTTGCGGTGGTGTTGGTGCGATGTGCTTGTGCTGTGGGCTGAGGTACTTGGTTGCTCTGATAACACTACTCGACAAAATTCAACTTTTTTTTTCCGCTTTGGCCAAAAATGACTTTTTCTGATAGATTTGGAGATTTAAATTTTTTTAAAGAATTATGGTTTTTTTTCATGGAGTAGTTTTTTTTTTAAGAATTTTCAAAAAATTTTAAACATCCAAATGTATCAGAAAAAGTCTTTTTTGGCGACAGCGGAAAAGTCGTGTCGACTATTATAATAGGTCGTGGTAAGATGTGGGTAAAGATGAATTGTTCGTTCGCTGGGCCGATGATGATTTTGTACTATAGGTCGATGTTGTTGTAGCTGTATTTTTTGTTGGTGTTGATGAGTGAGCGTCTTGATTTGTTGCAGCTTTGGTTAATGTTGATGCGTAGCTGTTGCTAAGTTGCAGGTTATGACGAGAGTAGTAGATTGATAAAGCTGTTTTGTGGTCAACTTTCTCTGTAGTTCTGATTGCTACCAGTTCTTGTTGTTTTATGAATTTTGGGCATTTGCGGTCTAGTGGGCTGTGTTTAGGGTCAACTTCGGGGTTGTTTTTACAATTGAGGCAACACTTTTCGTTGGTGCAAGTTTCATTATTAGCGGTGTGTGTCATTTGAGAGCAGTTTTTGCATGTTTCTTCTGAACTTTTGCAGATCGGGGTTGGGTGGCCAAATCGTAGGCATTTTCTGCATCTCAGAGGGAGGAGAATATACGGGCGGACTCTAGTGCTCTCATATCCAATTTTAATCGATTTTGGAAGATTGTGTGAGGCGAATTTTTTTTTTTTTTTTTTTTTTTTTTTTTAGGACGTTGATATGCAATGACTGCACCATCAAGTGGCCCAAGCGACACCAGCCTATGGCTGTTACGCGGCAAGAACGCAGCCCACCTCCCGCCCAACCGACCGAGGGGCGCTGCCGCATGACGCGCGACTCGTAAACCGAACCGATCGCGGACATGCAGGAAAGATAGGTGTTAGACTAGTGTTCGAGGAAAAGTAGAACTAATCTAACTAAAGAAGAAAAGTAATTACTAATTACGGGAAAGATGTAGGAGTATCAGTAATTTAAGACTAGGAAGGGAGTTAGTGGTAGATATAATATGGTAGAGGGAATTATAATCCGAGCATAGGACCCTAAATGGTTCATGCAAGGAGTAATTCGATCTACAAAGCGGAAGAAACAACGGTGTATAGTTCCTAGTGCTTCTAATAGGAATCGTGAAGTTTATGCGGCTCAACAGGTCAGGGCTATCTACATCACCCTTGATCAAGTTGTGCACAAAAATCACGCCAAGCATTTTCCTACGATTAGCTAAGGTTGGAAGGTTTATTAAGAGCAATCTATTAGAGTAAGACGGCAGTCTCACACTTGCATCCCAGCTAAGGCCGCGAAGAGCAAAAAGTAAAAAGTTTTTCTGAACTGATTCTATACGGTCTTGGTGTACGTTGTACTGAGGGCACCATACACAAGAGCCGTATTCTAAAATCGGACGAACCAGAGAGGTGTAGAGAGTCTTTGTTATATAGGGGTCGTCAAATTCCTTTGACCACCTCTTTATAAACCCAAGCACGCCCATGGCCTTATTCACCATGGTAGAAATGTGTTCTGAAAACTTTAACTTGGGATCTAATAGAACACCAAGATCATCAACCCGGGTAATTCTCTCAAGAGAACCCCCACAAAGGGTGTAAGGAACCAGAAAGGCGCTGGAGCGATGAAAAGTCATTACATTACATTTTGAAGCGTTAAGGTTTAATAAATTTGCACAACACCAAGACTGAAATCTATCGAGATCGGATTGCAACCTGGATTGGAAAGAAATGTCCTTATACTGGACACAGAGCTTAACATCATCCGCATACATTAGTACTCGAGAGTATGTTAATACAGAAGGTAGGTCATTTATAAAGAGAGTAAAGAGTAAGGGGCCTAGATGGCTGCCCTGAGGTACACCCGAAGTCACCATAACTGGAGAGGACAGGGAGTTTTTGAACAGGACTCTTTGAGACCTAGAACACAGGTAGCTAGAGATCCATCTCAGGAGATTGGGCGGGAACCCTAGAAGGTCGAGCTTTTGTGCTAGGAGAGAATGGTTTACAGAGTCGAACGCTTTACTAAAATCGGTGTAAACAACATCCGTCTGCAAATTACCTTGAAATCCTTTTATTATAAAGGAGGTAAACTCCAATAAATTTGTAGTGGTTGATCTCCGCCTTATAAATCCATGTTGAGTTGGAGATATAAGTGATCTGCATAGGTGCTGCAGGTGCGGAGTTAAAATTTTCTCAAACACTTTAGGAATAGCGGATAACTTAGATATACCTCTATAGTTCATTGCGTCAGACTTGCTACCTTTCTTATGGAGAGGAATTATAAAAGACTCCTTCCATATCGGGGAAAGCATGAAGAAGTTATAGATAGGTTGAACAGTTTAAGCAACGGCCCACACAGAGACTCGGCACAATACCTGAGTACACAGCCGGGAACTCCGTCCGGACCCGGTGAGAACACCGGCTTTACTGTTCGTAGATCATGAAGCAACGAGCTTTCATTTAGCAAGGGACAGAAAATGCCGTTCGACCGCGGTAAACTGTATGGATACGGCTGACCAGAGTAAACATCCTGCGAATAGGTAGTTTGGAAAAAACGGGCAAAAAGATCGGCAATTGCCTGATCATTATCTGCCGACGTATTACGGAAAGATAGCGAGGATGGGTGTGCGGACGTTCTACGCTTACTGTTTACAAAGCTGTAGAACTGTTTGGGGTCCTTAGAAAAACTTATCCTGCATCGAGATAGGTAATTCTGATAGCATTGAGCGTTAAGAACTGAAAAGTTTGACCGAGCTATTACATAATGAGAGAGAGAAGAAGGAGAGCCAACTTCTTGAAATTTTTTATAAAGTCTTGATTTTAAGTTTTTTAGATGAGATAACTCCTTGGTAAACCAAGGGGGTTTTCTTGATCTAATCGGACAGGAAAGTGGGACACAAGAGACAAAAAGTGAGTCCAGTGCATCATAGAAAATGTTTGTGCCTGTCGTAACATCACTGCACAAATATAAAGCGGACCAATCAAAATCCCTAATGAGGTTATTAAGCTTCGTAAACTCGGCTTTACGGAAGCAGCGGACACATTGGGGTAGTCTACCCGACCGATCTAGTACAGTTCGTCCTAGGTCGAGCGACACTTCGAAAGTGGGATGGTAGGCATCTTCAGGTATAGAGAGCGGGGGGACTCGAGTTAACAACGCTACGGTCGGATCCGTTACAAAGCACAGATCAAGAAATCGACCCAAGGAATTTTTAACATGGTTAACTTGAGACAGAGACAGGTCAATCAAGCCGTCAACAAAGTCATGACGTGCCATGGGTACCAGGCTATTAGACTCATTTGCCGAAGACCAAACAATTCCTGGCAAGTTGAAGTCACCAAGAACTATCATGTGATCTTTGTCAGATAGCGAGGAAGAGATAGCGGTTAAGGCGGACAAATGCTGCTCGTAAATTGCGATATCCGAAGAAGGTGGAATATACGAACAAGTTATGAAAACTGAGAAAGCGGGAAGAATCAGTTTTACACACAGAAATTCCAGTTCCTGCTGGATCTGGACTGTGAAAAGTTCCGACGTGAAGTTTGAGTCCACAGCAATCAGAACCCCTCCTGCACGTCGAGACGAACGATCCTTTCTAAAAGTTGTGTACCGACCTGCCAATACTTCGGAACTAAGAATGTCCGGCTTTAACCAGGTTTCGGTAAACACAATAACGTTGGATGCAAATGCGACACTATCCAGGAAAAGAATGCTGAGCTTACTACGCAAGCCTCGAACATTCTGATAGGTCACTGAAAGAGAGTTTGTTAGTTTTTTGGACGGGTGGAGGTAGAGCGGGAAGATGACAAAGGAGCACTGGTCTGGTTTGTTGGCAGAGTTATTGGGGCCTAGTCTTCTTCTTTGCCTTAAACTCCTTCACCACCAAATGCTCCGGCCAAAATTTGGCAGAACAGATGGTGCTAAAATGAGTTTGGGAGACACTTATTTTAAAAGAAGCTATCTCCCTGGCATAAGAAAAGTTGAACTTTTCCACCTTGAAATCAACGGCTTGTATGCGGCTTTGAATATAAGCCGTCACATCTTTAATTGTGGAGTCAGGGGCAAGTCGTGAGACAAAAACTTGTCTCTTTGGTGGGATCCCGACCAATCTTGGCACCACAGGCCTATCACCTGTGATGGTAATACCCGGTGGTCCGGGTCGTATATTGACTGGTGGGGTCGGAATTGCGGGGACAGCTAATGAATTTGATACTACGGACACGGACGCTACAGACGGTCTTGGCTGCATGCTCTACGACGCGATAAATTCGGCTACCGAATTTTCATCACCAGCAGCTGTCGTTGCCTTTGGAGTGGCGAACGATATCAACTGCTGCACTTTTGGGGTGGTCGGAGTCAGCTTGTCAGCATCGGCCGGTCGAGGGGCAGTCGGCACATGCAGATCCCGCGGAGTGACCTTTTTGCGCCTAGGAGACTCAGTCAATAGTTTGAGACCACTGAACTGAGACTCCATGGCTAGGAGCCGATCGTACTGCTCTTTGAAGCCCACGGTCAGCTCCCTAAAGCCCTTCCGGGTCTGCCTCATAAATGCTGCCATCTCCCCCTCAACCGGACGGCATGCCTCACAGCTGTAATGCAAGCCATTTCTTTTAGAGATGGCATCACCCACGAGACCGGAGAACCCGGCGCATTTAGCGTGCACTACGCTATCGCATAGCCAGCAGGGGATACTCGGCTGGTCATGGGTGATCTGCTTTTTGCAGGTTTTCTTGGCACAGACAACTGTGTATTCCATTATGAGAAATAAAAAATATAAAATTTCAAAACAAATATATATCAGACCAGTGTGCCAGATAAGCGATGAAAGCGCAATAAGAAAGAGAGGAGAGCGGTTACTGCAGCTTCAGTTGAGAGAGAGAGAGCGAGAGCGCTACTACACAGAACGTATTGAGAGCGAGAGAGGAAGAACAGTTATGATTAGTTTGGGTAATAGGGAGAGAGTGATAAAAGCAATAAAGCAGATCAACTAGGTGAGAGCGGCAGATTTTGATTCTGTGTGTACTTACGAAAAGAAACAACAAAACACAATGACTACCGACACAGGAAAATAATTAAATTATGTCTAAAAACACAATTAAAGGGCGTGCACTCGCGTCTAAGGAAAAAGCTCTAAGCAAGCAGGCAATTTAAAGTTTATTTTGGTATATTCAAAAAACACCGGCTGTTTATAAAAGATAAAAGGCAGATAAGCGGAGCGCAAAACAAAAACACGTCAGACTTCTACAAAGAGAATCGAACGATTTTTTTAATTTAATAATTATAAGTCCCGTTTCTGCCATGCCTTGCTCTTGTTTCTTTAATATTTTTCGCACTTCGTTTACGCTTTGGGATTTTAGTTCGTTTACTATTTCTGTTTCCTCAATGTTTCGTAATTCGTTGCAGTAGATTACTCCTTTGGAGAAATTTAGTGTCTTGTGTTCGGTGGCTTCTACTTCGATATCGGCCATATTTTTGATTTTTAATAATTTCATTGTTTGTAATGTATTTTTTGTTTTGATTAATAAAGTGCCAGCGCGAGTTTTTTTGCATGTGTCAACTTCTCTTCCACATGTGTAGTCTATTGCTTTTTTAATTAGAAATGGTGACACATTTTCAAAGGATTTGTTGTCTTTTCTGTTAATTACAATGTATTTTGGGTTGTTTAGGTTTTGATATTTGTTGTAGATTGGTGTTGTTGTTATGTTTATGTCGGGCGGTTTAAGCATTTTTGTTGTTTTACGGGCTCAGGCCCAGCACTTTGGTTTGTGTCTCTTGCTTCTGTTGTTATACCCGGTACTCGAAGAGTATAGGGGTATATTAGATTTGTGGGGATAACGGTTGTGTGTAACGCCCAGAAGGAAGCGTTTCCGACCCCATAAAGTATATATATTCTTGATCAGCATCAATAGCCGAGTCGATATAGCCATGTCTGTCTGTCCGTCCGTCCGTCTGTCCGTCCGTCCGTCTGTCCGTCTGTCCGTCTTCATTTGCGCCTATATCTCAGAGACCATTTAAGCTAGAGCAACCAAGTTTTGTATCCAGTCTCCTCTGTGATCACACTACTCCAAATGTATTTCAAAATTTCGCCCCGCCCCCTTCCGCCCCCACAAAGGACGAAAGTCTGTGGCGTATACAATGTTGAAGATACGAGAAAACTAAAAACGCAGAATTATAGCGAATGATCATTTCTATCAGAGTGTTGAATCTGGATCAGATCGGATCATTATTATAGCTACAATGAAGAAAACCATTTCGAAAGTCATCATTCCCTCTCGCTCTCTCTCACACGCGACCCTGTCTGTTTTGCCTATTCGTCTAAATGAGCGCCTAGATCTCAGAGACTATAAGAGCTAGAGCAACCAAACTTTCTATCCAAGCTCCTGTGATATCGAACCAGCACAAGTGTATTTCAAAAATTTGCCACGCCCCTTTCCGCCTCCACAAAGAACGAAAATCTGTGAAATCCACAATTTTTAAGATAAATGAAAACTAAAAACGCAGAATCATGGAAAATTACCATATCTACCAGATCGCCGAATATGGATCAGGTCGGATCATTATTATGGCCAGAAGAAACAAATCAAATTTCAGTGGCTACGCAACGCCTGCCAAGCGCTGACTCATTCCCTCTCTCTCTGTCGCAAACACTTGTACGTCTCAAATATGTAGTTATACATGTCATGTAGAAATTTAGAAGCAGATGTAAAAAGCATATGCAAACAAAATTGAAAACATGTATAATATTCCAAAAATGATTTGACTTCATTTTTTGAAATATTTTTTGCCCAAAATTTAATTTGTCCCTTTTGCGAACATATAATAAATTGCATAAATCGCAAGCTCTTATATGTATGTACATACTGACTATACTATATACTATACTATGTATACTGACTGAGTACCGGGTATAAGGTAGAGCCGCGGCCTTTGCCGCGGCTCACAACGTTCCCCCTCGTTTTTATTTTCGTATTCTGTTTTATGCACTTGTTTGTTTGTCTGTTTTAACTGATAAGAGTTTTTGTATTGCTCTTTGGGCACCACAGGAACGCAGAAGTAACACGTCTTGTCTCAATGAGGTTTTGAGTGAAAACTGACCGAGACCTGGTTAAAGCCGGACATTCTTAGTTCCGAAGTTTTGGCAGGTCGGTACACAAGTTTTAGAAAGGATCGTTCGTCTCGACGTGCAGGAGGGGTTCCAATTGCTGTGGAGTCAAACTTCACGTCGGAACTTTTCACAGTCCAGATTCAGCAGGAACTGGAATTCCTGTGTGTAAAACTGATTCTTCCCGCTTTCTCAGTTTTCATAACTTGCTCGTATATTCCACCTTCTTCGGATGTCGCAATTTACGAGCAGCATTTTTCCGCCTTAACCGCTATTTCTTCCTCGCTATCGTACAAAGATCACATGATAGTTCTTGGTGACTTCAACTTGCCAGGAATTGTTTGGTCTTCGGCAAATGAGTCTAATAGCCTGGTACCCATGGCACGTCATGACTTTGTTGACGGCTTGATTGACCTGTCTCTGTCTCAAGTTAAGCATGTTAAAAATTCCTTGGGTCGATTTCTTGATCTGTGCTTTGTAACGGATGCGACCTTAGCGTTGTTAACTTGAGTCCCCCCGCTCACTATACCTGAAGATGCCTACCATCCTACTTTCGAAGTGTCGCTCGACATTGAACCAAGTGCATTGGCTTGGTAGGGTAGACTACCTCAATGTGTACGTTGCTTTCGTAAGGCCGAATTTGCGAAGCTTAATAACCTCATTAGGAATTTTGATTGATCCGCTTTGTATTTGTGCACGGTTGGGGAAACTCCTTGGTTTACCAAGGATTCATCCAGTCTAAAAAGACTTTATAACAAATTTTAAAAAGCTGGCTCTCCTTTTTCTCTTTCTCGATATTGTATGGCTCGGTCAAACTTCTCAGTTCTTAACGCTCAATGCTAAAGAAACTACCTATCTCGATGTAGGATACGTCTTTCTCATGACCCTAAACAGTTTTACAGCTTCGTCAACAGTAAGCGTAGAACGTCAGCACTTCCATCCTCACCATCATTCCAGAATACGTCGGCAAATAATGGTCAGGCCATCGCCGATCTCTTTCCCCGTTTTTTTTCAAACTACTTACTTACTTACTTACTACTTACTCTGGTCAGCCGTATGGTTTACCGAGATCGAAATACATTTTCAGTCCTTTGATAAATGAAAGCTCGTTGCTTCATGATCTTCAAATAGTTAAGCCGGTGTTTTCACCAGGTCCTGACGGAGTTCCCGGCTGTGTACTCAGGTACAGTGCCGAGTCTCTGTGTGGGCCGTTGCTCATCCTGTCCATAGTCCATGCTTTCCTCCGATATGGAAAAAGTCGTTTATAATTTCTCTCCATAAGAAAGGCAGCAAATCAGACGCACAGGACTATAGAGGTATATCTAACTTATTCGCTATTCCTAAAGTGTTTGAGAAAATTTTAACTCCGTACCACAGGGCAGCCATCTAGTCCCCTTACTCTTTACACTCTATAAATGACCTACCTTCTGTATTAACATACTCTCGAGTACTTATGTATACGGATGATGTTAAGCTCTGTGTCCAGTATAAGGACATTTCTTTTCAATTCAGGCTGCAATCCGATCTCGATAGATTTTAGTCTTGGTGTTGTGCAAATTTATTAAACCTTAATGCATCAAAATGTAAAGTAACGACTTTTCATCGCTCCAGCGCCTTTCTGGTTCCTTACACCCTTTGTGGTGGTTCTCTTAAGAGAATTACCCGGCTTGATGATCTTGGTGTTCTATTAGATCCCAAGTTAAAGTTTTCAAAACACATTTCTACCATGGTAAATAAGGTCATGGGCGTGCTTGGGTTTATAAAGAGGTGGTCAAATGAATTTGACGACCCCTATATAACAAAGACTCTCTACATCTATCTACTATGTATGGAATGGATAAAGCCTTACAAATTTTGTGCAGGCATCTATCACCAAGAGGATGTGCTTTTTCAAGGAATCACCGCTGTTAATGGGACCATAATGGTCAATGTGGACGACTTTGAATGGGGTTGTGCTTTCGGGAATGGAGTTTAGAAATCTTTCCTTCTTACCGGTTTTAGTTAGAAGTTTTTTTATTCAATAAATTGCAGTCGGTAACTATTTGGAATTTAATACCTTGTAGGTAAACACAAAATCTATTCATCGCTAGTGTTTCTAGCTCGAAGCTATGGTATTTTGACTCGACAGCTGAAGTTCTTTTGGAAAAGTAAAATATTGTGTGAATTTTACCATCATTCTTCTTTTGTAGAAGAATCGATCCATAATCCAAAGAGCTTGCGTCGCAGTGCAGATCAGTTTCATCGTGCGGACGGTAAATAGCTAAAATCGGAGTTTCTACTTGCTTACTCTTTAAAGTGTGAAATGCATCTAACTCTACTTCGCCAAACATAAACTTTTTATCTTTTCTTGTGCCGTATAATGTACAACGGCTTTCCTATTATTGCAAAATCTTTGATAAACCTCCTAAAATTGGAACATAGACCATTGAGCTTTACATTTTGTGACCTTTTTTTGGTTTTGGGAAGTTAGTTACGGCCTCTATGCCTGTTTCATTTGCATGGCATTCTGGTTTATTCGAACTATCCTAGAGGCGTTGTAAACGAGATATATTTAGTGGAACCCTCATGCATGAATACATGATGAAAACCATTCCATAGATCTAGCTTGGAAAATAGCTTCTTGTTAGCTAATTTTTCAAACAGATCTTCTATCAAAGAGATTGGATAACTGTCTTTCAGGCGTCGATAACACTAGTCAACACGACATTTCCGCTGTGGCCCAAAATGACTTTTTCTGATAGATTTGGAGATTTGTATTTTTTTTAAGAATTATGGTAGGCTATAGAACATCCGTTCAACATGTTCTCTGACTTTATAATTTATTCCTTCTCCTACTTTTTACATAATATCGCTGTCTTGCCACGTTGGTAAAAAGCATTTCTTTTTCGAAATCCATTAATGTGCTTGTTACGTTTCTAAATTTTCATGGTCTTTTATGAGTAATTCTGGATTTATATTTTTTCTATTGTTTTAATCGTTAGATTTAACTTTGTGATAACTCGTTACATTGACTGTTTTAAATCTGATACTATTGACTCCATTGACTCTACAATTGATTATAATTTTGTCCAATATCTTTTGCTGTTTTTATAACGCCTTCCCATCACAGTTTATAATCAATTTTTCATTAATCAATTAGATTTTAACATCTTTAACTGACTTGGTCGATATCGTTTCGGCCTGCACCCTCTGTCTACTGTGTAACAGTTATAAAATCGTAGACAGAGAAATAAAACCAGACGATACGGGAACGAGCTGAGACACGATACAACAGAATCGGTTGCAGAACCGAGGTGTTCGGGTTCTCCTTCTATACCCACCCTACTTGTAGGTCTCAATCGAGCCTACCCAAAACATTGCTGCGGCGCGAGGTACTTAAGGTGCCCTCACGAAGAAGAAGTTAGTTCATGTTTATCTATTACTATAATTCATGGGAAGATATCGATATTTCAGGAGTTAACAAAAGTAGGTAATGCATCGACTAAATCCGATAATTCATTAGGAGAAAATGAACAATAATAGCTTTGACATATATCGGCAACATGAAGGTTGAGTAACGTAGTGAGCTTAATCGACTTAATAAGTAAGGAAAAATTCATGAATATGCCATGCAGCACGATCGACATGCACCGGGATTATTGAATTGACTATCATAAAACTACAGCAAATATCAACCTGTTGCAAATCAGGGTGTTGTGACAAGACACAGGTGCATAACGATCGGTTACCGAGGCATTAAAAGGTAATCTCGCTCTTTCTGTTTTGCGCTGTAGCTTATTGTTGCGTCATTTACACATCAATGTTGGCGGCTAAGCCGCACTTACGACCTCAATGTATTAATAGTCCATCGGTGTCAGCAGGCCTGTTGACTCAAATTACTGTAGGCGATAGATTTAAATTTGGGTAATGCACCGAACAACCGCAAAACTATAAGAGAGTTTAAGAGGAATATAAGTATAGTGCTAATTTATATCTAATTCATATAAAATCCAAACTCATGTCGATACGAGGTTAGCTACCAAGACTGCGGTAGCCCTTGGTTGTAGGTCCGGTTAATATGATCCCGCCCCGGGATGGGTGCCACGATAGCCGGCACATGCTTCGAGGTTATATTGACCAATGCCACTCGTTGCCACTGATGATGACAAGGCTGCGGTATCCTCGGTTGTGGATCCGAGGGATATGATCCGGGGCAGAGACACGTGGCCCGGGAGCCTGCAGGAGATTCGAGGGTATGTGATTCAATGCCTCACATAGTACCCTTGTGTCTGCCCGTCCTCTAATTCTGATCTTGGCGAGTTATGGCGACTTAGAGAGGGCTGTGATCGAAGACAAAGGCAACTTAGAGAGCACACCTACTAATTACCATGTCCAATAACTACTCACGGCTATCACGGTGAAATGGCTAGTAGTTGGCCGGTGATGGCGCTATGGCCAGTCCGTGCGTGGGGTGGTTGGGTTGGGTATGGTTGTACGTACTGCTGGGTCGATCGGGAAATTTATACTGGTCGTGTGTTTTGCTGCCCACACCTGGTCCAGGCACAGACTTCGCACACTCGCTGTTTGATCAATCACCACCGGCACCGCTATCAACACGCACTGAAATTGCTTATTTCTAAGAAATCTCTACCTAGTACCATATTATGCCTTGTAGACTCGTTGCTTACGACCATTACTTCAATTTCAACAGTTTTATTTGACGTTTCGATAACACAAAATGTTTTTCCCAAAATATTTAATTTACTATCATTAATTCCAACATAATTTCCGTTTTCTTCATTGGTACCAATTTGTAGACCTTCCGGATCTATTGAGTATTTCAAAAATGTAATTGGGCTTCCCGAGTCTAAGAGGCATTCTATGGAATATACTTGGTTAGAGCTATGAGGAAAAATTACATTATAACATCTTACGTAATCATTGTTAGGGTCGGATTTGTTCTTCTTATACAACTTGCCGTCCTTGGCCATATGCCCGTATTGAGCACAAGCATAGCAAGCTCCATCTAGACGTACAGGCTTGAGGCATTCCGCAGCAGAGTGGCCTATACTGTGGCAATTGTAGCATTTGATGGCCTGCAAGGTAATAGTGGCCGCCAGTTGGTTTACCTCTGACTTGGGTCCCGTGTACTTCTTGTTGTCCAGGGAAAAGGGGCGCATCTTCGTCGGTGGTGGACGGGGTCTGTTCACATGTTGGAATGCCCGAAGCATGGCCTCTGCTGAGGCAAAACATTGTAGTGTACCTTGATTTCGCATTAGTTGATTCCGTCGATCAGATATTGTATAATAAGTGAGCGCATCGTGTCATTGTCAACTTTGAAGATGCCTTGAACATTTTTTATACAAGCCAGCCAATTCTCAATATCTCCTTCTCCGTTGAACTCAGGAACACATTCTTTTATTACGTTGAATGGAACAGCTGTTCGTTCTCACGTTGCAGTTTATCGATGGTTTGCTCCAGTATTGCAAAAGTGGTCACGTCTGACCTAAATATCGATAAAGGGCTGGAGCTGCCAGCTTTTTCTGTTGTTTCTATTTCTTCTTTGAATCTCAACGACATATTTTTGGTGGTCCAAATTTTGACACGCCCCCTTCCGCCCACCAAAAAACGAAAATCTGTGGAATCCACAATTTTTAAGATAAAAGAAAACCAAAAACGCATAATCATAGAAAAAATAACCGTGTCTTCCAGAATCTTGATCAGGTCGAACTACTATTATAGCCAGAAGGAACAAATTAAAGTTCAGTCGCTACGCAACGCCTGCCAAGCGCTTACTCATTCCCTCTCTCTCTCGCAAACACTTCCACGTCTGTATGTACATATGTAGTTATACATATACATGTAGAAATGTAGAAGCAGATGTAAAAATCATATGTAAACAAAAATGGAAACAGATAACATAACCTAATTTTTTGAAATTTTGCATTTTGGCCAGAATTTAATTCGTCCTCTTTGCGAACATATAATACATTACAAAAATCGTAAGCTAATATATAGGGGAGTGTAAGGTATAGTGGCGGACACTTTGATTTTTGCATCTCCCTCTCTCAAAAATCAATATTTTTCAAAATTTCAAAAGCAGGCAGCTGCTGACATCTATTGAGCATATTTCTGTCAGAAGCGGTTGCTTAAATTTAAATGGAATGCAATTTTGCAGCTCTTCTCGCAAACCATTAATTTTTTGCATTTTTAAAAATTGTAAGGTATGGTGGCAGATGAACTAAAAAATTATGTAGATCTGAAAATCATTTATTTAAACTATTGGAAATAATGAAAAATAATAGAACAATAAAGAACTTATATTGAAAATCTCGAGCAGCATCTTCTTCTTCTTTTTCGAGCTTCACTCTTTTGGCTGTGGATTGCTCCGATGTTGTTCTTCTTTTAGACGCTCTTTTTTCCTTTCTTGTCTAAAGACAAAAACCCGGTGCCCAAAATGCAAATCTCCGCCACTGAGTGTTAACTTATACACTTCTGTACACAAAAAGGCAAAGACAATTGAAACTCGTGCTAAAAAATGATCCGCCACTATACCTAACAAAAAGTCCGCCATCATACCTTACAAGCTATTGGTGGAAATATGACGTTGTCACTGTCATACTTCGCAAATAAAAAAAAATTTAAAATATCAAAAACTGTTGGCAAAGGCCTAAATATACGTTCCGAATACTTCCCTGACTCAAGTTTCAAAAAACCTTCACTCTGTCACTGTCAAAACACAAATCCAAAAAAAAAGTATGTATTTTTGTTCACTACATTTTTATTAAAAATTACTTAGAGTTCAAAGCACACGTCCCCTCATTAATACTACTGCATATAAAAGGTCAGCACGATAATAGACATCGACCACAGTGATCAAAAGTTTTAGATGTGACGTTACATGCCAGATATGACAAGTCCGCCACCATACCTTACACGTCACGATACCTTACACTCCCCTATACTGACTGAGTACCGGGTATAAAGTAGAGCTGCGGCAAAGGCCATAACGTCATAACGTTCCGTCTCGTTCTTCGCTAAGTTTGCGCTGAGCCCGGGTGCAGATTATAATAGACCCCACTGATCCGGAATCGATGAGAAAATTCCGATTAGTGTTTTTATCTTGGATGTGTAGTCGGTGGTCGTGATTCACGAATGTCTTGTCACTGATCGTTGATATGCTACCGCCTGCCAGCTGAGTTAGCGATAGCAGTTTAACTGCTGATAATATCGGCAATCTGGCCGGCACTTGCGTGTGCGATCACCGAAAGTGCTGTGGTAGCTTTGTTTTCATCATCGTCTACGCTCGTGGCATGGGAAACCTTAATCTTTTTGGGGACGTGGAGGTCACGTTGTAGCTTCTCAACATTTTACGAAAGAATATTCAAAGCAGCAGTAACGTCTTTTAAATTTGGACTATTGCTACTAACCGCATCAACGCTGTGCTTCCATTGCTCAGCAGCGTTGGGTTGTGTTGACATAACACACATGGAGTCGTCAGCACTGTTTTCGAGCATCTTATCGGCAATCTTTGCCAGCTTGTCCAGATCATTTTCCTGCCATACCGAAATGAACGGACGAATCGACGACGGCAACTCGGTGAAGAAGAGGTTGCGTACAACGGCATCGCATCCACTAGACGGTGCTACACGACGTAAGTGAAGCAAAATCTCAAATGGCTTCTTCCCAGTCATATCGCCACCTCGTAGGAGTCGTCTCATTTTTTAATCCTCTGATTCGCCAAAAGTTTCACACAGCCAACGCTTCATTGTGTCGTACTTGTTGTCAGCAGGTTATGCAAATGCACCACATTGTGCAAATGCAGGAGGCGTTCCAAGTGCACGAACCAAAGTTGAGGATTGGATTTGTTGAATTTTGGAATGATAACATTAGTCGGCCCAAAATGACTTTTTCTGATAGATTTTAAGATTAAAATTTTTGGTAAATTTTTTTCCTGGATAGACACCGATTTATCATGAATTTAGGTAATTTCGTGGCGGTCGCTTCTAGTTTTTTTTTTTTAAATACTTAAAGTTTAACTTTTTTCAAGCCAAAAATGGCTTGCGCGGGTCACTTGCTGTGTTGTTGTTGTTAATTTTTGGTGTTGTTGTTGTTGTTTTTGTTATTTTTTTAGTTGTTGTTTTGTTGTTATAATCACCAATTTGAAGGAAAACTAACTATAAATAACAAAGCAATTGAAATATTTGTGCAGTCTATTTGTTTAGCAAGTGAGCTTTTTCTCTAGCTGTTGCGATTAAAAAGACGATTGCAATTGGGCTTTGGTTGTATATAGGCGATTTAATGCCAGGTTTATTGAGCTAGATGTACATATATACATATGTAGATATGCGTATACGACGAGAGATGATGCGTTGATTTCGAGTATTCGCTCCAGACTCAAATGCAAGGGCTGACGGCGTACTTGCCGTGCCCTATGAGGCAACGCTTACCGAGCGGGAGAGAGTGCAATTATAAGAGAGCTTGAGCAGTTCGGGCTGCTGCTAAGTCGAGTAAAAAGAATGCTTATATGTACATAAGTATGCGAACGAAAGCCGCTGCCATGCGTAGGCATATGCGGTAACAAAATATTTTACAGTGGGCAATAGTTGACATCGAGATGTGCATTTACATTATGGTTTTGGTTTATACTGCTTGACCCGACACTATTTTTATTGGAGTTGCGAAACGAGCTATGAGATAGCTAAATTGGAAACAGTGAAAGCGAGTTTACGCGACACTATGACGCGCCATTGTAACGGTAAATGGTGTGTTGTTTTAGTTACTCCTCGACTTCAGAATCCTGTGGGAGACATAAATATAAAATAAGATGTGTCATATAATAATAGAGAAGCATAGACAAAATCGCGCGATTTGTTTTTAAACAAATTTTTGCCTGCGGCGCTACTGCTTCTCTATTATTATATGATACATCTTATTTTATAACTAAGTTTTGCCATTTTTTAAATGATTCAAATATCATTAGTTCCCAATTTAGCTATTTTACAGCTAGTTTCGTAACTCCAATAAAAACAAACTGCACAAATATTTTAATTGCTTTGTTATTCATTGTTAGTTTTCCTTCAACTTGATTATAACAACAAAAAACAACTAACACAATAACAATTATCAATAATAACAAGAAAAACAACAACAAAACCAGCAAAACCACACAAAAAATCAACAACAACAACACAGCAAGTGACCCGCTCAAGCCATTTTTGGCTTGAAAAAAGTTAAACTTAAAAAATTAAAAAAAAAAAACTGGAAGCGACCGCCACGAAATTACCTAAATTCATGATAAATCGGTGTCTCCAGGAAAAAAATTTCGTGAATTTTGGAGAGGTTGTCCACTTACTTAACATTTACCAAATGTTTTTAAGAATTATGGTTTTTTTTATGGTTTAGTTTTTTTTTTAAGTATTTTTTTAAATTTGTTATATTTTTTCCAGAGGTAGAGCTTCTATTTTTCAAATATCTTACGTTTCTTTTAACTGGTTGTAAACTTTGCAGTTCTGAAAAGCTCACAAATGCAGCTTTAAATCCGACCCAGACACTTTATAGCTGCAGCTTAACGTCTGGAAGATATTAAGATTTCAAATACACTTTTCATAATCTTTTCAGACGTTTTTTTCCTGAAATTGAAAACTCAGGAAAAGTCGAAAAAAAATATGTTGTGGCTAACATTTTTTGTTTTAGATAAACACATTAATTAGGCGTCATTTATGGTATTGTTCGTAAGAATCGATGGATAAACGGCAAAGTTTTGGGCCACAGCAGAAATAAAAAAAAAATTTTCTTGAGTAGTGTAATTTGAACGAACTGTTGAGAGTTAAGAGCTGTTGACTGTGCGACTGTCGCATACTGAAGTTGCTCTTTTACGTTTTTCATCTCGTTGTGTGTGGCCTCCGTGTTCGCCATATTTACTGCGTCCTAAAATTGGTCGCCGTGTTCTGCCGTATTGTCTTTAGCTGAGCAACGTAAAAAATAGTGGGGATTTTGCATTATCGGTTGTTTTAAAACGAAGGCTGCTTGGCCAATGTACGCTCGATTATTCTTAATATATCTTTATTTTTATCTTTATCTGTAGTCTTAGCGATGATGTTACCAGACCGTCGTCTCGATCGCGCAAGTGTTGCCACACCAGCGCGCGACAAGTAGTTGCCTGGTTGGTGAGGGACTGCGCTCTGGGCTGACACAAATCTGCTGTGCAACCCAGCTGTTGTTATCGAAAAACTGCAGTAAAAAAGAAAAAATTTAATTACAATTTTAAATCTCTGATAATTTGCAAAAAATATATTAACTGATCAAACTTGTATTATAAATTTTAATCAGTTGGACTTTTACTACGTGTTGGGATTTCTGTTCCTTTCCGCCCGACTAGGCATTACTTTCCTCATCATCTCCAACTCTGTCCTTCTAACTACTCGGAATATGAATCTTTCCGTAGCCTTGCCGTAACTATAACCAATTTTTCCATCTGTTTTCCTTCGATACTAGTTCTAATATGGTCAAAATTATCTTAATCAATAACTTAATTTAATTTAAATAGCTCTAATTGGGAATTGTTCGGCTACCGGCTTTTTTCTAACCTAAATTTGGCTGTTGGTGGGATCTTATCGGCTACTGAGCCGATAACACTACTCGACAAATTTCAACTTTTTTTTTCCGCTGTCTCCAAAAATGACTTTTTCTAATATTGAAATTTACAGTTAAAAAAAGCTGACAAATGCAGCTATAAATCCGACTCAGACACTTTGTAGCTGCAACTTAACGTCTGGAAGATATTAAGCTTCCAAATTGAAATTTCATAATTTTTTTCGGTATTTTTCCCCAAAATTTTGACTTTGAAAGCTCAGGAAAAGTCGAAAAAAAAATATTTGAATGCCTGACCAATGTAGTTTTGGTCAAACGGTTATAACTAAGCCGTTTATTTTTATATTTTTATAAGTGATACCTTAAACGACGCCTAATTAATGTGTCTATCTAAAACCTTTTTTTAACTGCAAATTTCAATACAACCAGTTGTAGGAAACTTAAGTTATGTAAAAAATAGAAGCACTACCTATGACAAAATTTTTTAAAAATTCTTTAAAAAAAAAATACTCCATGAAAAAAAAAAAAAACATTCTTTAAAAAATTTTAAACATCCAAATGTATCAGAAAAAGTCATTTTTGGCGACAGCGGAAAAGTCGTGTCGACTAGTGTAATCTGCCCCACCGGTTCTGAGTATTGGCATTAGCCCTTTTGTTTAATTAGTTGATATGTAATTTTACCCTTACATTTTAACTGTACATTGTTAAACTTTAAACAAAAATAAACAATAAGCTTGCGTCCCCTATCCCGATAGCGAGAGAGCCGATCACGAGAGCGCGAGAGTGGTCGTCAGAGAGATCCAGCCGACGCCTGAGAGAGACCAAAAGTAGTCTCGTCAGTTGTCAGTCATAAAAGTCGAAATTAATTAAGCTATTCTATTCCAAACCACCCGCGAACTATTGTAAACCTTTATTACCGATACCAAGAAACATAATTATAATTAAAATTACTACATACACGTATAATCGTTAAATGAAGTCTTATTTCGTTACATAAGATATTTTGTGATACACAAAAGTTTATTAGCATAAATAAAAAAAAAAAAAAAAAATAAAGAATTCAAGGTTATAAAATAGTACTTATAATTTTTTTAACGATAAGCATGGAACAAAATTTCATTAACTTTAATTCCGTTAATTTTTCCTTTTGGCAGTTGGATTTGCAGTTGCAGGACGAAGCTGGCGGAGACATTTCTAGCTTTATAACAAACGGAGAGTGGGATCTACTAGGTAAGTTGAGAAAACGGAAGCCGAACATAGTATGGTGAGATTAATCAAAATTTGAACATCGCAAGTCAATGAAAATAATACATTAATATTTAATCTTTTCTTCTTTATCTAACTCATCATCTGCCATTAAATTCGTTCCCATCCGAAACAAACAACTAGGTGTGCCCGGCAAACGAAATGAAATCTACTATAATTGCTGCCCAGAACCTTATATTGACATAACATTCGCCATTTTGATACGACGTAAAACCCTATATTATTTTTTCAATTTAATTGTGCCGTGCGTACTAATTGCCTCCATGGCACTGCTAGGGTTTACACTTCCACCAGATTCTGGTGAGAAGCTCTCACTTGGTAAGTGTTGTCCAGTACTACACACTCTATCTCGCCTTCTCATTTTCTCTCTCTGTTTTTCACCCACTATTAGTAGATTAATGCAAATTTGTAGAGCTCGGCTGAATCCAAATCAAAATAGGCAATTACATACAAACAACCCAAACACATAACGTAACTTATGTAGACTTACTGTATCCATATAGTATTGTAAAAGTGTGTATATAATTTAATTTTAACTCATAATAACTATTATTCATGTCAGGATAAACAAAAAAATTAAAAATTTACCGTGGAAAATAGAAAAACTGTAAGGGTTAGTGATTGGAGAGCTATATTACGCCAAAGCGAATCAAGCTTCCTCTTTTTAGGGAGGGGCGGCAGGACGGTAGCCAAATTCTGGACGGCGCACAGTGGGTGACATTACCAACTCAGCAAGAAAAAATCCGTAATAAAACATAAATTGGTTTTAATAGAAAAATGTAGAACAAATTATATATACATAGCTTATATATTTGTCTTAAACTAAGAATAATACAAAAAAAATATACAGGTTACTAATTTTGAATAAATTTGGATATCCCATTAGGGTTGCTATACCAGCACCAATTTTGTCGAATTTCTGGGTGTTCTTGGTCTTTAAATTTACTTTAAATACGAAAAAAAAAGTGTGTCCCTAACGAAAAAAAACTGTTGTAGCCTTTGTTTTCTTTACACATTTACACGAAAAATAAATCCTTGAAACTTACAAGCCAGCTGAAAAATTTCAACAATTCAATGTTAGTAACCATAAGCAAAAGATTTAATATATTCAGAATAAATGAATCTAACGGAATATGTGTGTATCGCAGATGCTGTGAGGGTCCTTCATATGTTTTAACTCTACGAAAGTCGAGTAAACGACATTAAGAGAAGGACAAGAATCTTACTCATTTCTAAAGCTTCTTTTTATAAACATAAGTACATACCAAACACCATAATAATAGTAAGATGAGTAACGCCCATACATTTCAATGGTTATATGCAGCGAGGTAGAGATACAATACAGATCTAAAAACTGAAAATTTAATTTCTAAGTAAGGGCGCTGTCTCTTCAAATCCGGACGCAGAGTATGTTAGTTTTTGAAAACAATTTTTTTTTTTTTCTAAATTTAAGTATGCACGATTGTTGTCGGTTACACTAGTCAACACGACATTTCCGCTGTCGCCCAAAATGACTTTTCTGATAGATTTGGAGATTTAAATTTTTTTAAAGGATTATGGTTTTTTTTTATGGTTGAGTTTTTTTTTACGAATTTGTTAGAAATTTGGTAATTTTCTTCAGAGGTAGTGCTTCTTTTTTTCACATAACTTAAGTTTAATATAGTTATATGGTTGTTATACTGGTTGTGTTGAACCTTGCAATTCAGTTGGTTTTATTGAACTTTATATTGAACTTTGACAAATTCAGCTATAAATTCGACCCAGACACTTTGTAGCTGCAGCTTAACGCCTGGAAGATATTAAGATTTCAAATTGAAATTTGGATTTTGACTTTAAAAACTCAGGAAAAGTCGAAGAAAAACATTTCGTGGCTAAAAATTTTGGTTTTAGATAGACACTTTAATTAGGCGTCGTTTAAGGTATCGTTTGTAAGAATCAAAACCGTTTGGTACCATCTTAAACGCTATTTTACCGTTAAAACTGTTACAAACACAGATTTTCAAATTTTTTCCATTTTTCCATTCCATTTTTCACATAACTTAAGTTTCCTACAAGGTGTTGTATTGAACTTTGCAGTTTTAAAAAGCTGACAAATGCAGCTATAAATTCGACCAAAACACTTTGTAACTGCAACTTAACGTCTGGAAGATATTAAGCTTTCAAATTCAAATTTCATAATTTTGTTCGGTATTTTTCCCGAAATTGTGACTTTGAAAACACAGGCAAAGTCGAAAAAAAATATTTTATGGCTAACATTTTTAGTTTTAGATAGACACATTAATTAAGCGTCGTTTAAGGTATCGTTTTTAAAACTCGTTTGTGAGAATCGATGAATAAACAGCTAAGTTACAGCCGTTTGACCAAAACTTTAAATGCCGTTTTGCACCATCCCAAACGCCATTTAACCGTTAAAAACTGTCACAAACAAAGATTTTTGGTATTTTTGTAGGAAAAAACGGTTATACGTCGGCTAACGGAATTTATCGGTGAAATTCGGCAAGTACCAAGTACTTAACCCCGAAACGTGGTTTTAAAAGCCGTGAGCTAAGACCAAAGGTAATAGGGTCATTGCGAGAAAATCCTGAGTTAAGTGACGGTGAAAGAGATAGAGGTGATAGAGAAAACCAGCGCATCGAATATTCGACGAATACGATTTTCCGAGGGCATAAAGGTCTTTGTATGCGCAAATGTCCTAACAGGTCGGATAAACACGCCCTAGCGTTTTAGCCTCCAAAAACGCCTTTTGCCGTTTATATGCAAGCACCGATCACCAGTAAAGTTCTGGCCAGATTTGGCGACGTGCCACTACTCAAATACGACAAGTATGTGGTATGAAGCAAGCAAGGTCGATGTGCTACCGAAGTGGCTCAACCCACCTAATTGTCCTGAGCTCCGTCCTATCGAAAGATATTGGGCTATTGTTTAAGGAAAATTGAAAAGGAGTGGTAGAATCGTGGAAAATGAGAAATCAATGCTGACTGCCCTTAACAAATACGCAAAAGTAGACAGAAAATGTGTGCAGAAGTTAATGTCAAACATCTAAAAGAACACTCGCCATTTTATTCGTTGTAAACAAAATTGCCTTTTTTTAAATAAATATAAATGCAAAGCATACACTTTAAACTAAGCCATTATTCATTAAAATCGAACAACAGGTAAATACGTTATAGCCTGATTTGAGCGTCCGGATTTGAACTGACGAGGACCTTAAGATGTTTTTATTAAAAAAACCATCCGTTTAAATGAAAACAACCGCTTGTTTTATATTTTTTAATTTATAATTTATTCCTTTTTTTTGGTTCTGCATCGACTTGCAAAAAACACATTTAAAAAAGGATGAAAGAATAGCAAATAACGAAAGACCCCACAAGCCAGACAACTTTTTTATTTAAAAGTATGCAAGTTAACGTACCCAATTATATTGAGTTCTTATACGAACTGTAAACATTCTTTGTATCCTCAAGATACAATTTCATTCTTCTTCGGATTTCAATCTTACCCAAGATATAAAAAATCTTTGTCTTCCGCCTAATTGATAACACTATACAACATAACATTTCCGCTGTGGCCCAAAATGACTTGTTCTGATATATTTGGGAATTCACTTTTATTTTAATGATTTATGGTTTTTTTATGGGTTATTTATTTTTATTTAATTTCTTAAAATCTGGGTTTTTTCATGTTGTTTTCAAAAGTAGTGCTTCATTTTTTCACATAACTTAAGTATCATATTTCTGATTGTATTGAACTTTGCAGTTTTGAAAAGGTGACAAATGAAGCTATAAATCCGATTGAAACCTTTTGTAACTGCAGATTACCGTCTAGATACTATAAAGCTTTCAAATTCAAATTTGATCATTTTTTGCGGTATTTTTCCCCGAAATTTTCACTTTAAAAACTGAGGAAAAGTCGAAAAACGTTTTTTTTTCCTGAATTTTCAGTTTTAGATAGACACATTAATTAGACGTCGTTTAAGGTAACTTTTATAAGAATTGGTGGATAAACGCCTAAGTGGCAGCCGTTTGACCAAACCTTCGTATGCCGAATTTCGCTTTTAAATTCCGTTAATCGACGTATAACTGTGTTTGTAACTGTAAAATGTCATTTGGGATAGCATATCCTTGTCCGGTAGAATTATACACCACAAAAAATAAATTTAATAAGTCTTGAGAAATTCAAAAAGCTTTGTGAAATATAGATAAATAAATGTCTTTTTAAAAACGCTAGTCACACCCGCTGATTATTTAATTTGCATGAATATGTGTGCAAATTTCACTACTCAACAAAATTCAACTTGTGGCTGTGGCCCAAAATGACTTTTTCTGATGGTTTGGTCAAACGCCTGCAACAACTGCCGTTTATGCATCGATTCTTAGAAACGATACCTCAAACGACGCCTAATTAATGTGTCTATCTAAAACCAAAAATGTTAGCGAACAAATTTTGTTTTTTTTTCGACTTTTCCTGAGTTTTCAAAGTCAATATTTCGGGAAAAAATATCGGATTTACAGCTGCATTAATCAGCTTTTCGGAACTTTAAAATTCAATACAACCAGCTATAAGAAAATTAAGTTATAAAAAACATAGAAGCACTACCTCTGAAAAAAAATATATTTTTAAAAAAATCTTAAAAAAAAAAAAATAAACCGTAAAAAAAAGAATTCTTAAAAAAAAATTTAAATCTCCAGATCTATCAGAAAAAGTAATTTTGGGCCATTTTAGCTATTTTATCGGCATGTGCTTTTCTACTTTTCATGCATTTACACCAAAATCTCTTCTCTGTGTCTTTTGCTTCAATTACGAAAGAAATATCACAGAATGCGTCAGCCAATCTGCACCCTGAGTCAAACAAGTTTTCTTCTCAACTGCAACAGTTTCAATTTAAATATATAAAAAAAAAACGGCTTAAAATTTGCAAAAGAATTTTTGATCCGTCAGCCCAATTTCACAACAATTTTGAGGCAGATCTCAAGAAATAAATACACACACACATAAAAATTAAATAATGGCGTTAACGGATCACGTTTTTAAACATTTCTTGTATTTTTCATGCCCAGGTGCGAAGTAATGGGAAGTTGAGACATACACTTTCTTTTCAGGACTGAGCTTTTGCGCGATTTCTTTTTTGGTTATAACTTTAAAGTTTCGCTTTTCCATCAAGATTGATTGAACTATTTTCCTCTCCATATTCAAACACTTTTGGTTCTATTTCGAGAAAATTTTTCCTGTAAACAATAAAATTGGATTTCGCCATCCATATCGGTAATTTTGAAATACTAAGAAAACAACTGCAGAAAACCGGGTGTGTTATTGTTTATCTTAAAGCTGGTTGTGTGCAAGATTTTAATTTCAATTTAGGCGAAAGCCAAAGATTGCATACATATATGCATCTTGGGAAGCAAGACTTTAGTATCAAAAGATTGAGATTGTTTACATCTTTGGAAACCAAAGCTTGTTCACTGCTCGTATAAGAGCTCAATAGAATTGGGAACGTTAATTTCCCCATTGTTAAAAGTTTCGTCTCGATCAATTTTGAGTTTCTAATAGAACTCTAATTTCCTCTGATAATCGTAAAATATTGTTTTCAATTATATTTTCTGTGGGTTTTATGATTTCTCTGGCGAAAGCTAACATGGTTAATTTATAACCGAAATAAAATAAAAGTAAAAGGGAGTCTGATCTATTACGATGAAATTTAGAGGTTAAATAAAAAATAAGTTACAGAATATAGAAACAAAAGGAATTTTAGTCAAAATACAAAAAAAAATTCGATTTTTACAAACGATACAACACACAGTGGGACATCAGACAAAAAAAGGTGGCAAAAGTCAAAGAATTTTAAGAGCGCTTTGTATACAATACACGACTCTACCGGAGAATATTCTAATTTTCCAGATAACACTACTCGACAAAATTCAACTTTTTTTTTCCGCTGTCGCCCAAAATGACTTTTTCTGATAGATTTGGTGATTTAAAATGTTTTAAAGAATTATGGTTTTTTTTCCAGGTTTAGTTTTTATACCCGGTACTCGAAGAGTATAGCGGTATATTAGATTTGTGGTTATACCGGATGTGTCTAACGCCCAGAAGGAAGCGTTTCCGACCCCATAAAGTATATATATTCTTGATCAGCATCAATAGCAGAGTGGATATAGCCATGTCTGTCTGTCCGTCCGTCCGTCCGTCTGTCCGTTTTCATTCGCGCTTATATCTCAGAGACTATAAAAGCTAGAGCAACCAAGTTTTGTATCCAGTCTCCTGTGTGATCACACTACTCAAAGTGTATTTCAAAATTTCGCCCCGCCCCTTTCCGCCCCCACAAAGAACGAAAGTTTGTGGCATACACAATTTTGAAGATACAAAAAAACAAAATACGCAGAATCATAGAGAATGACCATTTCTATCAGAGTGTTGAATCTGAATCAGATCGGATTATTAATATAGCCACAATGAAGAAAACCATTTCGAAGTCATCGTTCCCTCTCGCTCTCTCTCACACGCGACCCCGTCTGCTTTGCCTATTCGTCCAAATGAGCGCCTAGATCTTAGAGACTATAAAAGCTAGAGCAACCAAACTTTCTATGCAAGCTCCTGTGATATCACTTCAATACAAGTGTATTTCAAAATTTTGACACGCCCCCTTCCGCACCCACAAAAGACGAAAATGTATGGAATCCAAAATTTTTAAGATAAGAGAATATCAAAAACTTATTATCATGGAAAATAGCCGTATCTACCAGATTGCCGAATCTGGATTTTTAAAAAACATGGTATTTTTTGTCATTTTATTTTTATTTTTTAACTTTTTTTTATTTTAACTTTTTAACTTAAGTTTCCTACAACTGGTTTTATTGAATTTTGCAGTTTTAAAAAGCTGACAAATGCAGCTATAAATCCGACCCAGACATTTTGTAGCTGCAACTTAACGTCTGAAAGATATTAAGCTTTCAAATTCAAATTTCATAATTTTTTGCGGTATTTTTTCCCGAAATTTTGACTTTGAAAACTCAGGAAAAGTTAAAAAAAAATATTTAAATGCCTACAGTTTTGGTTTTAGATAGACACATTAATTAGGCGTCGTTTAAGGTAACGTTTATAAGAATCGATGGATAAACGGCTAAGTTACAACCGTTTGACCAAACATTCAAAATCCATCAGAAAGAGTAATTTTGGGCGACAGCGGAAAAGTCATGTCGACTAGTGTAATCAGAATTTTAGTTTAGGAGATATGCGCATGCAAAGTTTCAATAATTTTCATTAATTTCAATGATTTTACTGTGAAAAATGTATTTATCTTTCAGGATAAATTTAAAGTAAAGTACGTAACGTATTCATATATTTTTGGTGTGCCCAGGTATGGACATACATACATATGTACATACATATGTGTACATATATGTATGTAGGTATACTCATTGTTATCAATAGTTTAGAATCTCTATTCTCTTAAATAAAGCGATTGGCAATATCGCTTCAAGTGACTATCAAAAACTGAAAAAATGGGCAGTCGCAGGTGCTAAATCCCTTACAAAATCATGTATATCATTATTACATCAATCATTTTATATGGGCAAATATGCCTTGGAACAAAGTTCAACGTTGAATCTGTGTTGTAGAGTTTTTGGACTTTAAAGCACCATGTACTTGGACATACTTAATTTTGAAATTTTTTGTAAATGCAAGTGGTTCTACAACAGAATCGATAAGTAAATCTTATCATGACATTCATTTCATACGTTCCGTTCAACCTGACTACAGATCGCCCACGATCTACATACATACATACTAAGGTAATGGTTATCAGGTTACGGTTTTATCCTTACACTCTACCCAGGGTTTAAGTCCTGCTGGTTCTAGTACACTTTGGAATAACATCTGTGTTAATTGACAGTTCTCAATGTCGACAACCTCATAGCTATCATTATGCAATACTCAATTAATTCTGTACGGTCCTCGATATTTGGGTGTGAACTTCATGTCGGACGGCTACATAATCACCAAGTTCATACCTTAATGGGACTCTGTGTTTATTAGCATACATCTTCTCAGTTTTTATCTGCGAACGCCGTATATTTATATTTTCACTTGCGGTTTTATGCGGTCTTATGGTTTCCAACTCACTATGATCTGAACCTAACTTCTCCTCCAGGTATTCGTCTAATTTAACTACAACAGCTCCCTTCTGCGGTATTCCAAATGATAATATGCTAGGTGCCTTCTTCGTGCTACTGTTAACAGCGTTATTAATAGCGCGCTCCACCTTGTTTATTAACCTATACCAATCGGCTTGCTGTCAATTTCCCTAACATCAGAGTCAATTCAAATTGGCCATTCGCCTGCGGTTCATCCGTAGCTACCTTAATGTGCTCTATCCCTCTTTCCTGCTGAAAATTAGAGAACAATTTGGGAACTAGGGAACAATTTATAAAATTATTAAAAGCATCTATAACCACAAAAATATGTTTTCGTTTACATCTGATTCTCGGCAATGGACCCATATTATCAATATGTAGGGTATGAAAGTGAACACACGACTTTGGAATGCTATGGAGCGTTCTATTATGAATTGTTTTAGGCATTGAGTGTAAGATACACGGTAAACGGTTTCTAATGAATCTTGCAACTTTAGTTCTCAGTGACGGAAACCAGTAGGTCCTCAAAAGGTCACTCACACACTTCTCTACTGCCAGATGTCCCAGTTTCGCATGTGACCGCCAATTGTTCTTCCATACACATTGGAACGTAGAAACATAGTTTATTATTGCCACTTCTTTTGTATACAATACCATCTATCGTTTTAAAATCTACATCAATTCCATCCTCTAGCATTTGCCGAATCCTCACTACCTCCTTATCCCGCATCTGCTCAGTTTGCTAAATCAAATCGACATCTTCTGGCATTGCACCTACTACCCAAACTATCAATTATTTCAATAAGCCTTCCTCCTGAAACTCTAACTGGTCTCTCCTTAACACATTTGCTCTCTTTATCTAGATTTCCACAATGAATATACTTTACTCCCCCCCCCCACATCGTTAACGCTTTCTCTACATTGACTCCAGTCTCTAACCTCAAGCTTCGATCCATCTGTTCCCTTACATTCGGTCACTACACTCTCTATGAAATATCTCTATCATCACTACTAATATTCTCTTTACTATAAAATTTTAACATATTTCTCAATTTACTTCCTAATGCGCCTGATCCCCTATACTCAATCACAGGGTTCTCTATGCTCACTACTTTCCTGTTTTTCAAACCTAACTTTTTCTCAATCGTTTTTGACTCTATGATCATCCTCTAGCATATTCGTTACTTGATCTTGTCTTCTCAACGCGTCAACGTGCGCCATTCTGGCCCAGGTCTATGCAATCATATGTAGTTCTCTAACTCTAAGGACAACCGTGCTATTTTAGGGCTAATCGACTTTCTTGTTAACGTCTGTACTAGAGAATTACAATCCGCGATTATATTAAAAGACCTATGCTCTAAATCGTCTGAATGCATAAATTATGGCCAACGTCTCTAGTTCAAAACTATAATACCGAGATTCCGCTTCTGTTGTTTTGCCGGAATAATAGGACACAGGGTGCATCTTTCCATCATCTTGTCTCTGCATCAGTATTGCGCCATAACCATATGAGCTTGCGTCTGTATGTAATTCCGTTTCTCTTTTTGGACTAAAAATAGCTAAGACCGGAGGATTTGCTAACGCTTTCTAAGAGTTTCAAACGTCACCTGCTCTCTATTTATAGGGAACGGACCACCTTCTTTTAGCAGCTGCACCAAAAGTTTAGCTGTCATCGAAAATGACAGCATGAAACGTCGAAAATACGAAAAGAATCCAAGGCATGAGTGCTTTTACATTTTAAAGAACTGGGTAATTTTTCAGAGCCTCGACTTGGGAATCACTTGAACCATTCCGATTCGATTAACCTTGTACCCCAGGAACTCAATGTCTCGTTTTATAAACCTTTTCCGATTTATCTCTAAATTTTGATCGCTAAACCAAATGCATAACTTTTTAATATATCCAAGTGTTCCTCAACTGTTTTTGTCGCTACCATTATATCATCCATGTACACTACAATACTTTTATTTCTAATAAAGTATCTAAGCAACTCCGAAATAAATCTCTGAAAAATAGCGTATCCATTCTTTAACCCAAAGAGCATTCTCAGGTACTTATACTGTTCTTGCGGTGTCACAAACGATGTGTACGGAATTAAGTTTTCTTCTACGCCTATTTGGTGATACCCACTTTTAATATCAATGAAGAAAAAAATGCACTTATTCTCTAAAAACTCAACACAGTCCCCAATAAGGGGCAACGGAAAATTATCTTTAGCAATTCGCTTGTTTAGACGCAACACACATTTGAAGTTCTCCTGACTTTTTTTTAATAAGACCAACGGGGTAGCATAAGGAGACTCACTAAATTACTGAATTCATCGAATTGGTTCATATGCTCGCTGATAACTTCATCGTTCCTTGAGTTTTCTTGTTATTGTTATACCCGGTACTCGAAGAATATAGGGGTACATATATTATATTTGTGGATGTGTGTACCGGATGTGTCTAACGCCCAGAAGGAAGCGTTTCCGACCCCATAGTGTATATATTCTTAATCAGCATCAATAGCCGAGTCGATATAGCTATGTCTGTCTGTCCGTCCGTCCGTCTGTCCGTCTTCATTAGCGCCTAGATCTCAGAGACTATAAAAGCTAGAGCAACCAAATTTTGTATCCAGTCTCGTGTGTTATCACACTACTCCAAGTGTTTCGTCCCGCCCCTTTCCGCCCGCACAAAGTACGAAAGTTTGTGGCATACACAATTTCGAAGATACGATTAAACTAAAAACGCAGAATCATAGAAAATTACCATTTCTATCAGAATGTTGAATCTGGATCAGATCGGATTATTAATATAGCCACAAAGAAGAAAGCCATTTTGAAAGTCATCGCGACTTTAATTCGTCCCTTTTGCGAACATATCATAAATTACATAAATCATAAGATCACATATATTCTGACTGAGTACCGGGTATAAAGTAGAGCCGCGCCCTTTGCCTTTGCCGCGCCTCACAACGTTCCCTCTCGTTTGTTTTAAATTTTTTTTGGCAAAAATGTTATAGTTCCTTTTTGCCAACATATTCTGACCGAGTACCGGGTATAAAGTATAGCCGCGGCCTCACAACGTTCCCCCTCGTTTTTAAATAGGTTTGAATGGTTACTTATTTTGCTACTTTCCGTTTTCAGTATGTTTAATTGAGATCCGTCACGCCCTTGCGACTTCGAAAATGGCTTCTATCGTCTGGTCTGCGCTTGGCGGCTTATTTCCTAGCTTGAGCGTGCCTTCCATAATTTTTTTCACGATTGTGCGTAAATGGCATATGGTAGCGTCTTGATCAAAATATACGTTCTGCTTACGCAATATTTCGCAAAGTTTACTTTTTGTTTTACTTCTTATTACTGCATATTTCATCGTCGAGTTTTAGTGCGAACCCGACACCTGATGTCTACTTTGAATGGCTCGGTGTATTATACATACGTCTGTATTTTGTGATTGTCCTATTATGAATGGTATTTTCCCATTACATCCCAGAATTCGATTCATGGAATTTTTTTAAAGCTATACTTTTCCTGAAAACCAGGACTTTTTTCAAAAAGGTTGAAGAAACGGTATCCATGCAAATGGCTAACACCTACCGTTCATAAGTTACTTGATCATGGACAAGATATAATCGAGTATCAAACTCTCTCATTACAATAATTACAATTACAATAATTACAATAAAATACAAAAGATGTAGATACACGAACACCTGCAAGTTTTCCTGAAGGCGAAAAAACGAAGATTTGTTTAACATGCTGATAGTTTCCTTGGATCCCGAAATTGCAGCATTAAGACATATGAGAGCCATTCCGGATTTGGAATTGGAGTATACGCCTGAAATGGTTGTATTTGATAAAATCTAAAATTATTTAGCTGAAAATAAAAATATTTCATTGAATTTATTTATTTACATTGGCTGGCCTAAAAAAAATTGTTTGTGTAATATACGTTTACATATACACGTTTAAATTTTTGTTAACATATGATTTTTACATCTGCTTCTACATTTCATAATGTACATGTATAACTACATATCCGAGACGTACAAGTGTGTACGAGAGAGAGAGGGAATGAGTAAGCGCTTGGCAGGCGTTGCGTAGCCACTGAAATTTAATTTGCTCCTTCTGTCCATAATAATGATCTGACCTGATCCAGATTCGGCAATCTGGTAGATACGTCTATTTTCCATGATACTGCGTTTTTAGTTTTCCTTTATCTTAAAAATTGTGGATTCCACAGATTTTCGTTCTTTGTGGGGGCGGAAAGGGGCGTGGCAAAATGTTTAAATAAACTCGTACTGGTTTGATATCACAGAAGCTTGGATAGAAAGTTTGGTTGCTCCAGCTCTTATAGTCTCTGAGAACTAGGCGTCGAAAAATACGAATGGGCAAAGCAGATGGGGTCGCGTGTGAGAGAGAGCGAGAGGGAACGATGACTTTCGAAATGGTTTTCTTCATTGTAGGTATAATAATGATCCGATCTGATCCAGATTCAACACTCTGATAGAAATCTATGATTCTGCGTTTTTAGTTTTCTCGTTTCTTCAAAATTGTGTATGCCACAGACTTTCGTCCTTTGTGGGGGCGGAAGGGAGCGGGGCGAAATTTTGAAATACACTTGGAGTAGTGTGATCACACAGGAGACTATATCGACTCGGCTATTGATGCTGATCAAGAATATATATACTTTATGGGGTCGGAAACGCTTCCTTCTGGGCGTTACACACAACCGTTATCACCACAAATCTAATATACCCCTATACTCTTCGAGTACCGGGTATAAAAAGTTATTGAGCAACATCTCTGCAGCGTTCTGTTATGGCCGACCAAGTAGGGTAGATTAGGCTGCATGGGTTAGTATGAAACAGTTCCTCAATGATCTCTTCATCGGGGATTTCGGCTAGATGGGAATGTATTCTATGCCCTCAAAAGAATTGAGGGCTTCTTGAAGCTTGAATGTAATTTCGCAGATGCTAGCTACATATGTAGCTCCGTGGTGCTAATGCATTGTTCGGCTCGCGATGAACGGCGAACTATGAGAACTCAGAGATTTTCTTTTCACACTTATAAGAAGCGATTATGATGAATTTACAATTTTCCACTGCAACTGGACGAAGCTCCGGAAATGTAAATTTTTTGGAGTGGTCGACGTTTTTTAGTAGTAAGACTTTCGGAAAGCGCTGAAAACCGATTGCTCACCACGTTTGGTGGTCTTGTTTCATTCTCGGGCATTATTTTACCTAACTTCTGTTTACTTTTAAAGTACACTACTAAGTAAAACTGTAAGCTTTGTAAAGATAAGAAACGCGAACAAACGTGTGGGTCAAAGAAAACATAGACTAAGTAAATAAAACTCCATTCCCTCTATTTTTATAAATACCTTTTTTGTAATAAAAATAATTATAGCATGGTAATATTTAATTACCGAAAACTTATTTACTGTAGCAACTTCATATCTTATAATTTGTTTATTCTTTTCATTTTTTTCGGCACTGAAACTTGTATTATCCAACTTGTTCCAACAAGTTCCATTGTCAGCAAATGCAATCAAACGACTTGTTTTTTTAAAACCTAATAAAACATAAGTAAATGCAAAACTATACTTAGATACTCTATCACTACACATTTTTTTAATTGTTAAAGTTATGCAAGTGAAATTACGATTTATTATATTAGATATATTATGTATCTTTAGAAGTTTTAAGAGTTCCATGTCTATTGCATCATTTTCTATATCACTCGTTTTACTTCTGACTTACTCTCAAAAAAACGTTCGTCGTGTATTCTCATTTTACTCCTCCTCAATGTGCAGACAATTCTCACTGGCATTAATTACTAAGTATTTGCTTATGAACGACAAAATAGGTTTCTTTATTATTTTTTAATTTTTTAATCTCTTTTGATTATTTATTTTTAGTATATAATTTTAGTATATATTGTTATTTTGTTGGCCAATAAATACATATACATAGATTCTACTACATACGATCCTTAATATTCGTCCTTGAAGAACACTCTTGTAAAAATAAAATACTAATAATAATTAAAAAAATAATAATAAAAATTGTATTTAATTTGTATACCCAGTACTCAAAGAGTATGGGGGTATATTAAATTTGTGGTGAAAATGGAAGTGTGTAACACCCAAAAGGAAGAGTTTCCGACACCATATAGTATACCTACATATATAGCATTAATATCAGCAATAATCAGCATCAATAGCCGAGTCGATAAGACCATGTCTGTCTGTGAGCGCCTAGATCTCTGAGACTATTAAAGCTGTGATATCAAACTGTTACAAGTGTATTTCAAAATTTCCACACAAAGAACGAAAATCTGTGCAAGCACAATTTTGAAGATACGAGAAAACCAAAAACGCAGATTCATGGAAACTGATCATACCAGTTTGCCGAGTCTGAATCAGATCGGATCATTATCATAGCGACAATGAAGAAAACCACTTCGAAAGGCAACGTTTCCTCTCGCTCTTTCTCAATCGTGACCCCGTCTGCTTTGCCCGTTCATTCAGATAAGCGCCTAGCTCTCAAAGACCATAAGTGTTATATTATAAGTGTTATAATAGAAAATTTTCTGTCGAAGCTCCTGTGATAAACCTTAAATACAAGTGTGTTTTAAAATTTTTCCACGCCTCCTTCGCTCCCACAAAGGACGAAAATCTGTGATATCCACCAAAATGACCGTTTCTACCAGATTGACGAATCTGGATGAGGTCGTACTATTAATATAACCAGAACGAACAAATGAAATTTCAGTGGCTACGCAACGGCTTCCAAGCACCTTTGCCGGGGCTCACAAAGATCCCCCTCGTTCTTTCTTACTTTTTCAATAAAAATTAAAAATGATTTATATCAAATAATTCGTAAATAGAAGTTTTTAATGATATAGCTAAATACGACTAAAATATGAATTTTAGTGTATTCCATGTTTCCGTAACAAATTTCCTTCACATTGACTTATTTAGTTAGCGTTTGCATTCATAACTCTTATATACGGATTAAGACTTTTAAGTCATTATTCGGTTCTCTATCCGTTCTTATAAAGTAGGGCAGACCTACATACTTATCTAAAAAATGGTCATATTGAATACTATTTAACCTCTTGCTTTATTCGCCGTTTTAGCTGTGGACTTGGGGGGTATATTGATTGTTCTGTCTTGATCTTATTTCTTTGCTATACTTTGCTCAACACTCTGATAGAAATGGTCATCTTCAATGATTATGCGTTTTTAGTTTTCTCGTATCTTCAAAATTCTTCATGCCCCAGATTTTCGTCCTTAGTGAGGGAGGAAAGGGGCGGGTGTTACACACATCCGTTGTCATCACAAATCTAAAATACCCCTATTCTCTTCGAGTACCAGATACTTTTCATCATTGCAAAAATTCGGTTTTGGGGTATTCCTTTTTAGTTTTGTTGGTAGAATTTGAATTTATTTTGAATGCTTTCAACTTCAAACTTCGCCATCAACTAGCTACAATGTATCTCCAGGAAAATACTAGTAGTGGGGAAAATACCACAAGCGTGGTTCAAGGCAAAGATAGTCTTCATCCCCAAAGCGAGAAAAGCCTCGCACTCAACTCCAAAGGACTTCAGACCAATCAGTCTATCGTCCTTTCTTCTCAAAACTTTTGATAAATTTGTCGGGCTACACCTGAGGACAATTACACTAGTCGACACGAATTTTCCGCTGTCGATCAAAATGACTTTTTCTGATAGATTTGGATGTTTAAAAATTTAAAAGAATGCTTTTTTTTCCAGGTTTAGTTTTTTTTAAAGAATTTTTTAAAAATTTTGAATTTTTGTTCATAGGTAGTGCTTCTATTTATCACATAGCTTAAGTTTCCTACAACTGGTTGTATTGAACCTTGCAGTTTTGAAAAGCTGACAAATGCAGATATAAATCCGACCCAGACCTTTTCTAGCTGCAGCTTAACGTCTGGAAGATATTAAGCTTTCAAATTCAAATTTCATAATATTTTTCTTTACTTTTCCCCGAAATTTTGACTTTGAAAACTCAGGAAAAGTCGAAAAAAAATATTTGAATGCCTTGATTTTTAGTTTTAGATAGACACATTAATTAGGCGTCGTTTAAGGTATCGCTTATAAAAATATAAAAATAAACGGCAAAGTTATAACCGTTTGACCAAACTTTCATATGCCGAATTTCGCCGATAAATTCCGTTACCCGACGAATAACCGTTTTTTTTTCCTACAAAAATACCAAAAATCTGTGTTTGTTTTTAACGGTAAAATGGCATTTGGGATAGTGCCAAACGGCATATGAAGTTTTGGTCAAACGGTTATAACTTAGCCGTTTATTTTTATATTTTTATGTGTGTCTATCTATGTGTCTATCTAAAACCAAAATTCAAGGCATTTAAATATTTTTTTTTCGACTTTTCCTGAGCTTTCAAAGTCAAAATTTCGGGGAAAAATACCGAAAAAAATTATGAAATTTCAATTTGGAAGCTTAATAACTTCCAACCGATAAGTTGCAGCTACAAAGTGTCTGCATTTGTCAGCTTTTTTTAACTGCAAATTTCAATACAACCAGTTGTAGGAAACTTAAGTTATGTAAAAAATAGAAGCACTACCTATGACAAAAAACACCAAATTTTTTAAAAATTCTTTAAAAAAAAACTACTCCATGAAAAAAAAAAAAACATTCTTTAAAAAATTTTAAACATCCAAATGTATCAAAAAAAGTCATTTTTGGCGACAGCGGAAAAGTCGTGTCGACTAGTGTAACACTAGTGTAACACTAGTCGACACGACTTTTCCGCTGTCTCCTATGACAAATAATACCAAATTTTTAAAAAATTAAAAAAAAAAAAACTACTCCATGAAAAAAAAACCATAATTCTTTAAAAAATATTAAATCTCCAAATCTATCAGAAAAAGTCATTTTTGGCCACAGCGGAAAAAAAAAAGTTGAATTTTGTCGAGTAGTGTTATTGGGGTTTTTATACCCGGTACTCGAAGAGTAAGGGGTATATTAGATTTGTGGGGATAACGGTTGTGTGTAACGCCCAGAAGGAAGCGTTTCCGACCCCATAAAGTATATATATTCTTGATCAGCATCAATAGCCGAGTCGATATAGCCATGTCTGTCTGTCCGTCCGTCTGTCTGTCCGTCCGTCCGTCCGTCCGTCCGTCCGTCTTCATTTGCGCCAATATCTCAGAGACCATTTAAGCTAGAGCAACCAAGTTTTGTATCCAGTCTCCTGTGTTATCACACTACTCCAAGTGTATTTCAAAATTTCGCCCCACCCCATTCCGCCCCAACAAAGGACGAAAGTCTGTGGCATACACAATTTTAAAGATACGAGAAAACGCAGAATAATAGAAAATGACCATATCTATCAGAGTGTTGAATCAGATCGGATTATTAATATAGCCACAATGAAGAAAACCATTTCGAAAGTCATCGTTCCCTCTCGCTCTCTCTCACAGGCGACCCTGTCTGTTTTGCCTATTCGTCCAGATGAGCGCATAGATCTCAGAGACTATAAGAACTAAAGCAACCAAACTTTCTATCCAAGCTCCTGTGATATCAAACCAGCACAAGTGTGTTTCAAAATTTTGCCACGCCCCTTTCCGCCCCCACAAAGGACGAAAATCTGTGGAATCCACAATTTTTAAGATAAATGAAAACCAAAAACGCAGGTTCATGGAAAATGACCGTGTCTAACAGATTGCCGAATCTGGATCAGGTGGGATCATTATTATGGACAGAAGGAACAAATTAAATTTCAGTGGCTACGCAACGCCTGCCAAGCGCTTCTCATTCCCACTCTCTCTCTCGCAAACACTTGTACGTCTCGAATATGTAGTTATACATGTCATGTAGAAATGTAGAAGCAGATGCAAAAAGCATATGTAAACTAATATGGAAACATGTATAAAAATTCCAAAAATGTTTTGACTTCATTTTTTTATATTTTAAATATTATTTTTTGCCCAAAATTTAATTCGTCCCTTTTGCGAACATATAAAAATTTCATAAATCGTGAGCTCATAAATGTATGTATATACTGACTGAGTACCGGGTATAAGGTAGAGCCGCGGCCTTTGCCGCGGCTCACAACGTTCCCCCTCGTTTGGAATTTGCTTTGTGCACTTGTTTGTTTTTCTACGAGGTTCTGTGTTGCTTTGTTTATTGGTTTTGCTTTCGCTGTTGCTTAGCAGTAGACGCATCTTTACTTGGCGAAGTGTCGACTAGCACTTGTTTACGATTTTAAATTTTGGCGCAAAGTAAGAATTGAATTCACAGAATAGAAATGAGTTTACACATTATGGCATTGGAGACTCCTTACGTGGCGGAGGAGGAGGACTACAGTCAGACAAAAATAAGACAACATTGAGTAAATCCATATCTGCGGGAATGAGAGAGCAGGGGCCGATTCAATTACACTTTATTGACACTCTCTATGCGGCTTATAGCCTTTTTACACTACCGCATCATTTTCGAAGGTGGGGAAAAATGAAGCGAGGCGTTTACACTTAGGCCGCATCATTTCCGCACCATTTTGTCATCTATTGTTGGCTCCACCGAACAAAAATAACGTGCTGCTGACTTTAATTTTCAAGTGGCACTTTTAAAGTTGGAATCAGTGCGTCCCAAAAGACCTTGCAAGTCTTTGTGGTACAATTTTGTTGCTTGCAATCAGACTTATTTTAATTGAAATGTTCAGGAATGGTTTGGCCGCTCAACTTTAAATTGAATTTATTGTTTGATTCGACAAAAATACCCCGATACCGCGTCGATACCCCGAATAATTTCAGTATTTTCTAAAAATACTCGACAGAATACGGTAACACTTGCGAATGATGCGCCAAATCTTGTATCATGCGGCCGCATCATTGTCTTCTTCTATCTACAGGGCTCTTATGGGCATCATGGTCGCATGTTCCATTTAACGAAAAAATTCAATGATGCGCCCTAATGTAAAAAGGGTATTAGCAGCCACAGGATCAAACGCGCCTCTTATTGCTATTGAATCAAAATGTTTCCTATCCGCCTAATTCCAAATCAACTCCCTCTTCTCGACACTCTTTATAAGTTTTGTTATTTCTTCGTCGCAAAGCTGTCTTTTATTTGTATTTTTGTTAGCCATTTCTGGTCGGTTCATCATCTGTTCTTGTTGTATTTACACTCATATTCACGCACACAAACCTCAGTTTTAGCTGCATGTCAATACATTTTTTAGGGACTGTAAAAAATACAATGACCATGAAATACTTTTCCAACATATATTGACGTGTTTGCTTGGTGATCTGAATACTACTTTCAAACTGACCCTAGAAAACGCATTTTGCATTCAAAATTTTTTATTCTGTTTGCAAGCCCTTTTTTCGGATCTCGGCACGGCCCTTCAGCACGAATCCAAAAAGTGTATTTGCCCTGACCAATTTGTTCCGAGTCAAATTTGAGGTTGGGTTACACAAAAAAATTATTTATGAAGAACTAAATTGTCCTGGTAATGGTGTCAAATTCATCTTAATGGATCAATAAGTCATATATTTTTTTTTCTTTTGCAATTAAGATTTTTGTGCGACTAACTTTTTACATTCATTGTTAAGGGCCCGTACCATCAACTGGCCTCAGGGCCCCCTCTATCTCTGGTTTTAAGACAACATTTCAAGAGAGCCTGGAAAATGCTCTGCGGCCAGGCAGAAAAAATCGAGTAGCAAAAATTTGTATGGCGTTACTCATCTTAATATTTATATTGTCTTTGAACATAATTTATGTAATATTGAAAACTTTTTTTGCTTTATGTCAAAGTTGAAAGAGCATTTGAAACATTGCAATGAAAGTTACAGCCTCGGCTTGCGCACCATATGTTAGGTTCGATAACTGTTCAAATTTTTAAACTAAAATTAAAAATAAAAACCGATAATTCTTAAATTCCGAACCAAACATATTTTTGGAAATTCCGAGTTTTGTTCCTCCTAGATTGGGCATTGCGCTCACTGTGCAAAAGTTATTTGTTTTCAAAGTTTCCAATTTTTTGGCTCGAACTTCTTATTTTTTGCCCTGTAGTCTCCCTTTGTCATATAAGTTTTGTAGAGGGCCCCAAGTTATTCATTATTTTAATAATTAATTGGGATGAGTATACAGACCAGAAGATCTATTCAGAACTGATTTTTGCATTGTTCTGGTTCATATGGCTCTCGTTTATCTCAAGTAAAGATTTGAGCAGTTGAAAAATCACGAAAATGTATGGAGTTTTTTAAACAACTTTTCTCCTTGCTAACAATTGCAAGAATTTCCAGATTCAATATAAAAGGTAACCTTTTGTTGTTAAAATGGCGAGGATTGTCCACCGCTTGTACCGTTAAAGGCGACTCGGACATAACTGTAAGTTTCTTGTAAGTGATATTTCCAAAACTTGACTACAATGAAAAATTAAAAATCCACAAATTTTTTCATCCCAGAGTAAAAAAAACGAAATAATAAAAACTATTATCATGAACCAACCGCCCATGGCGGGCGTTATAACACCGAAATGTGTTTGACATTCCAAATTAATATAATCCACACAGAATTATTACAACATGAGTTCACAGCAATCCCTTTGGGCTCAGTAATATTCTAATACTTTATTGGTTCAACCATCCATTATTTTAGTGATGTATATTTCGGAGCCCTACCGACCAAAGTAAATGAATAAACCCGAAGAAAATTAGTGGGGTAGCAAGGCAGCCGTGAATTTCTTAGCTACTAATCCGAAAAAAGAGAGCGATATGATCAACAAGACATCAGGACACGTGAAGTACAGAAAGAGAAAAACTATTGTGATGGGCTGCGGCAAATTACTATTTGTTGCTCGTAGGTTAAAATTTGAGATATCATATCTTCTGTTGAATAGTTTGGTTCAATGTGGATTTTCACTAGATGTGAAATTGGAATGTATTCCAATCGGTTATTTACTTACTAGTGTATTCCGAAACTATATACCTATATATGTATGTACATGCAAGAAAAGCATACAGGAGAGGAGATATGGATATACCTATTTATGTATATATACCTATGTATGCCTATATGTACATGCAAGAAAAGCATACAGGAGAGGAGATATGGAATACTGATAGAGTCGTTGGACACACAATGACAACGACAGCTGACTGTACGGTAGTTGGGTTCTTCTCTGAAGAACTAACAATCAAAGTATGTAGCAAAATACAATCAAAATATACACAATTTTTATACATACAGATACAATATATACAGCACATATGTATTGACAGACAGTATCGTAAGCCAGACTCGAAAGTTACGCAGTGCACGCGCTGGACCAAATCGAGCACATCTCCCGTAGGTACCGGGTAGCTTGTGTGCCAGAACAGGATAGGCAAAAATAAACAACAATTGGTACATTTTGGAACCAAGAATAAATAAATACATATATGTATGTTCATTATACATATATGGGCATTTCCCGCTAAAAGTCCACCAAGGCCAAAAATATAAATCTCAATAAAACCATATACTTTTATCGGGATGTTATTTTCTAAAAGTATTGAAACTCGGCCAATTTAACCAACTGACATAATTTAATTAACTTTGATTGGAAAACCTATTAAAAAAGCATGTTGTCCTTTATTATTTTTTCCTATAAAATGATACAATTTTCCTCAGTCTTTCCAACATATTTATCTGTACAAAAAAATCCCAGAAAATTTTATCAATATCAGTTAACGGTATTGTTTTAACTTTTATCAAGCAAGCTTTTCTTAAAAATACCCATTTTTCGACCTTGTGTTTGTCTTTTACTGTGGCCCCAGACAAGCTATTGATTTTTATCAAAGATATACATGAATACTTCTATTAGAATCATTTGGTTACGTTTTCTTCTCCAAAAAAACAACTAATTAACTGAAAACAGATCGAAGTATTACCAACAAATTAATTTTAGCTTTAATTGTAAACGGAAAATTAAAGAGAATCACAATCTCTAAGTAACAGACACAGGTCTATCGGGCCTATACCTCTATATATATACTATGTATGTATTTACGTCTCTAATAGAAAAGTTCGTTAAAAGAAATGTTCAACTAAAGTCTTGTCTACGACCGATTGCTGATATAGGAGATATATGTATGTGTGTATTTACGAAATCACTGTTATATGTATAATGGACTTCCAGAATTAAAGAACTCGAGATTTTCTGTACAAGTATACTGCATATAGCAGAAATAGGAATCTGGTCTTTTAAATTAAATTCATAGGGCAAAAAGGGCAGACAGCTAGATTTTAGTTAGTTATGATAAGGTTGACCATTTTTGGCAAATGGAAGTCACTAAAATGGTCATAGATGCTGCATAGGTCGTTCTAGGTCACAGTAAAATACTTAGCTAACATCCTAGTTTTGCTTTGACAACACAAGAAAGGTATCTCTGACAGTAAGTTTCAAAATACCTTTAAATTAACTCAAAAGACCATATCGACCGACTATCCCTTACAGACCGTGAGGTTCAGCGCAGAGAATATGGTAGTAGTTTTTTATTGAACGCGGCAAAGGCAAAATTAAAAACCTCAGAATCACGATTACCATACACTTCCCATATGTACGCTCATGCATAAGTATCAGCAGTCTCAGCAGCAGGAACTGAGGGATCAGCCGGACCAAAACCACCTTAATAATATTCTGTTTCTCGTATCTAAATTGTAATTGTGCCCGTATTTTAGCTGTTTACAAAATAATACAATACAAGTATAAATATAATAATTTCTCAATGTGCATTTAATTTCATGCTGTCTCTTCTGCCCCTCTTACTGTACTTGTGTTTCTTCAGACCATATCAACGACTGTCATTTTAATTATGTTTTGCGTATTTCTAGGAGTTACTATTTTACTATCGCTCACAGTCTTCCTCAACATGGTTGCAGAAACAATGCCAGCGACCTCTGATGCCGTGCCCCTTCTAGGTAAGTACAGAATGGCAAGGGAAACCTATTATTCCCACTACGAAGTAAAATTTATTTAAAACTTCTTAACGCAATCTCAATTCACTCAGAAACTAATCAGCAAAGATTCTTATTTTCCGCGCAGCCCCGATGTTTTAACGTTTGTATAAAACGTTTATATATTCTATTTATCGTCTTTTGAGTACGAAGCTTATGATTTGTGAGTTGGGGCACACACATCTATATGGACTGCAAGTAACAATTCAATGACAGGACCTTTGCAATATTAAATAAAGTTTAAGCTTCGGCATACAAACACAGATTTTCATTCGAAGTCATTCTTAAAACATTCGTTAACATAATTGAAAAATTACTTGCCTACCAGTTATATGATATTTATTAGTGACGAAAGCACTACACCTTATATGAAGCCTGTGAGACCAGATATACAAACCGTTTGGGAGAACCAGTAACTTTTCCGTAATTTCATCGAATTTCATCGGTGAAAAAGGTCAGACTTATACGAAAGATGAGTGGATAAAATATCGATTACTCTTACGAAAAGTATATGAATACGAAAACTGTTTTTTATTAAAAATATTTGAATTATTTATATATGTACAGATGTACATACTTATGTACATACCTCAATAAATACATACATCCATTTTTATCTATTATTATGTATTATTCTTTTTTTTAACATTATTTTTAAAGTTATTATATTCCGCCAGGGTCATTCTGACTCATTTGCGGGTCACGAACGTACGTTCATTCGCTTTTGATGTACAAACTAGGGGGAACCCGGTACTCATTCAGTGTTCATATATGTATGTATGTGAGCTTATGATTTATTTAATTTATACAATACTTTTTTTATGTCGTTTTTCGGTAGTTGTGTTCGCAAAACGAACGAATTGAATTTTGGAAAAAAAATGTCATACAAATCGAACGAAGCGTTTAGAGAGCAAATTGCGTCCAAATCTGCTTCCGTAACACACACCTCTAACTTCCAAAATTTCTCTATAGTTCGAATGAAAGTATTGGCACATGCATTTAGCAAGTCAAATTTTTTAAGAAAATCCCAAATGACACTAGTTAATAAGACATTTCCGCTGTGGCCCAAAATTATACATTTTCTGATCGATTTGAGAACTTAAAATGTTTCAGAACTATTGTTTTTTTTATGGTTTATTTTTTTTTTTAATAATTTTTTTAAATCTGGAATTTTTATTTAATGTTTTTACACAGGTAGTGCTTCTTTTTTCACATAACTTAAGTATCTTACAACTGGTTACATTGAACTTGAAAATTCTGAAATTCCCAAGCACTTTGGAACTTCTGGAAGAAAATCTGGAAGAAATTAGGCTTTAAAATTCAAATTTTGAAATTTTTTTTGCGGTATATTTGCCCGAAATTTTTACTTTAAGAACTAAGAAATAATCAAAAAAAAATATTTTTTGGCCTGGCTTTTTGAATGAATGTGGAGAGGCACATTAATTAGACGTCGTTAAGGGTATCGTTTGTAAGAATCGATAGATAAACGGCTAAGTTGCAGCCGTTTTCCGAAACCTTTGTATGACGAATTTCGCTGTTAAATTAGTTAAATAAGTTAGTCAGTTATTTTTCCTACACAAAATACAAAAATCTGGGTTTGTAACAGGACGAGGAACAGGATGGCAAACGGCATTTGGGATGAGACCGAACCAAATTTAATAGCGAAATTCGGCGTACGAAGGTTTGGTCAAACGTCTACAATTTCCAAGTCCAATACAACCAGATGTAAGATACTTAAGCTATTCAAAAAAAAAAGCACTACCTCTGAAAAAAATATGAAAAAAATACCAGACTTAAAAAATTCTTTAAAAAAACTAAATCATAAGAAAAACTATAATTCTTTACAAAATTGTAAATCCCCAAATCTATCACAAAGTCATTTTGGACCACAGCGGGGAAAAAAAGTTTAATTTTGTCGACTAGTGCTATCAGTCATGCTCCGGTTATCGCAAATCGAAAAAAGTTGCGAATGTCATGACTGTCATATCGCGAAAAGGCGTACGCCGATTTTCGCCAGATTCTTACGATTTAAAACCGTTTGATAGCACTAGGCAACAAAATTTTACTTTTTTTCCGCTGTGAGCCAAACCGACCTTTTCTGATCAAATCTATTAAAAATGTTCAGGGAATTATGTTAAACTAAAAATTAAATTGAAAAAATTAAAATGAATTAAATAATAACATTAAAAATGTGAAAAAATTAAAGGGTATTCTATATTTCAAAAAAACTGAGTTGTCAAGAAAATAAATTACGTTTATTGGCTGTCAGCCCTGTCATCTGTTTATTAAATGCTATTGAATTAGAACATAATTATTTTTTAAAAACTTAAGAAATTCACCCATAACTATTAATTACCAAAAGGGAACGTTGTGAGCAGCGGCAAAGGCCGCGGCTCTACTTTATACCCGGTACTCAGTCAGAATATATGTGATCTTATGATTTATGTAATTTATTATATGTTCGCGAAAGGGACGAATTAAATTTTTGGCCCAAATGGAAAATTTCAAAAAATTAGGTCGAACCCTATGTTAGATATTTATATATTAAAAGTTATCTGTTTCTATTTTTGTTTACATATAATTTTTATATCAGTTTCTACATTTCTACATGTAATGCAGAACTACTCATACGAGACGTGTAAGTGTGTGCGAGAGAGAGAGGGAATGAGTAAGCGCTTGGCAGGCGTTGCGTAGCGCCTGAAATTGGTTCCATCTGGCTATAATAGTAGTTCGACCTGACCGACCAAGACTCGGCAATCTGGTAGATACGGTTATTTTCCATGATTATGCGTTTTTGCTTTTCTTTTATCTTACAAATTGAGGATTCCACATATTTTTGTCCTTTGTGGGGGCGGAAGGGGGCGTGTTAAAATTTTGAAATACACTTGTATTGGAGCGAGAGGGAACGTTGACTTTCGAAATGGTTTTCTTCATTGTGGCTATACTAATAATCCGATCTGATCCAGATTCAACACTCTGATAGAAATGGTAATTTTCTATGATTCTGCGTATTTAGTTTTCTCGTATCTGAAAAATTGTGTATGCCACAGACCTTCGTCCTTTGTGGGGGCGGAAGGGGGTGGGGTGAAATTTTGAAATACACTTGGAGTAGTGTGATAACACAGGAGACTGGATACAAAATTTAGTTGCTCTAGCTTTATTAGTCTCTGATATATAGGCGCTAATGAAGACGGACACACGGACAGACGGACGGACGGACAGACAGACATGGCTATATCGACTCGGCTATTGATGCTGATCAAGAATATATATACTTTATGGGGTCGGAAACGCTTCCTTTTGGGCGTTACACACATCCGTTATCACCACAAATCTAATATACCCCCATACTCTTCGAGTACCGGTTATAAAAATACCCAAAAACCGCATTTTAATCTCATAAACACGGACTGTCATAGGGTCGACCAGTTTAATACTCGTCACATCAGCTATACCAGAAATAAACTATATTTATATACATACTAAACCTATTGCTGATCGATTATTTTAAATAGTTCGAGGTTGGCTTTACGCTACTGAAGAAGCTCGACAATCGCAGATCCCTGTTTAGGTCACAAACCTTGCTTATTTTAATAATACTTTTTAGTATTTTAACTAGCAAAAAGTTCATAGAACAATTTTTTGAAAAACTAACTAACCGTATCCACCAGATTGCCGAATCTGGGTCAGGTCGAACTGCTATTATAGTCAGAAAGAACAAATTAAATTTCAGTCGCTACGCAACGCCTGCCAAGCGCTTACTGATTCCCTCTCTCTCTCGCACACACTTACACGTCTCGTATGAGTAGTTCTACATGTGCATGTAGAAATGTAGAAGCTGATGTAAAAAGTATATGTAAACAAAAATGGAAACAGATAACTTTTAATATATAAAAATCTACTATAGGGTTCGACCTAATTTTTTGAAATTTTCCATTTGGGCCAAAATTGAATTCGTCCCTTTTGCGAACATATAATAAATTACATAAATCATAAGATCACATATGTATATTCTGACTGAGTACCGGGCAAAGGCCGCGGCTCACAACGTTCCCTCTCGTTTTCAGTTAGAGATGCTATCATTCCATTGGGAGAAGAATGGGAATAAATAAAAAACATTTTTTATTCATTTAAGAAATGTTTTGCAATGGCAGATCTGAATATTTCTGCAGATCGCACTGTTCACGTTGCTCACTTAAATTAAGCAGAACACAATTCTCACTAATGGAGTTGTTGCGTTTTTCCTCCAATACTGCCAACGCTTCGATCTGCTGTGCTAGGCTCGAATTTTGATATATTGTCGAATCGCTGCCACTTTCTGGAGAGCCGATGTTCACATACGCAAATTTACATATATCAGAAGTTAATTGAAATGGAATAAATTTGGAAGACTTTATTTGACCAAGACAAAAAGTTCCGTACCGCTTCTAAAACATATAAAACATTTTCTTGTACATACAGTTTTACTTGTATTCAAATTTACTTACACCTATCCACTATCCACACCACTGTCAGCTGCGTTTTCAATGGATGGTGGATTGCGACCTATGGAAATCGAGGTTTCACATGTCGAAAAATTTCACCGTTATCCGTTCCCCGGGCAAAGCTTGCAAATATAGTAAATGCAACAACATCCAATACAGATATACTATTCAGCAGATTACGCCTGCGCCTTAGTTCGCGAATTTTTCGTCATCTTCTGTCTTCCTGTAATGCAACTGCGAGAACAAATAACATATTCAATAAAAAAATGTATAAATTGATTTGATATGATTGATATACCTAGAAAGAAAAGCTGTTTTCATGAGAAAATATCACAAAACCATTTAGGAATGAAATACTATTGATAGCAAAAAGATGCGGTAAGCAGACCACACAAATTTCAATTCGTGCGAGTTTTTTCAAAATCGTAATCGCAAACGTTTGCGGAGCATGGCTGTATGTGCTCGGTTTATTTCGTTTTTATTTCATTTTTTATGGGTTTGTTTTAAATACTTTGCTGTTCGGGAAAATCTCGTAAACCGTTTCCAGTGGTACTGTTTAGGATTAAATTGAGGGCGACAATCAGTTTTTTATATCATAGGTTTTCGATTTAGTGTAATCCAGTTTTAAGAAGATGCCTTTAAGACTTTTAATGCATATAAAGCTTTGACCAAATTTGGATCTCTTGTTGTTGAGATTAACAAACGAATTCTAATCTTCAGTCACTAATAAATGATTTTGTTTATATGATTTATATTAAACATATACTATGTATATGGAGTATGTGTATATGTATTAAACATATACTATGTACATATGTAATTGTAGTTTATTTAAGGTTCGACTTCTGGAAGTTCCACTGTATTATATTTTATCTATTTCCATTTTTCTTTAAACCTTTTTATTACATTTGTGTGCTCCACATCTCTATATCTTAATTTTCACAATTCTACATCTCCTCGAAGAAGAGTGTGCCAGAGAGAGACGGAATGACTTTGCCCGTGGGTACGTTGTCATAGCCACTGAAATTTCATTGGTTGTTTCCGATTATAATAATGATCCGCTCTAATGCAGATTTAGCAATGAGGTAGATATGGTCATTCAATATAATTCTGGGTTTAGTTTTATTGTATCTTCAAAATTGTGGATGGAACATATTTTCGTCATTTATAAAAAAATATTAAGCATTCAAATTCGAAAATTTGCATTTTTTGCGGTATATTTTTTCAAAATTGTGACTTTGAAAATAAAAGGTGAAAAGGTGAAAAAAGTTATTTCTTGGGCCTAGCTGATGAGCTGAAGCTACTAAGTTTCAGAATTGCAAAGTACATAAGTTAAAAAAAAACATAATTTCTTAAAAACTTTTATAGCCCCAAATCCATCAGAAAAATTCAGTTTGACTCACAACGGAAAAAATAATTAATTAATAATTATTTGTATTAACTAATATTAATAATTATTCATAATTATTTTTGAGCCCGAAAAAAAATAAAACTAAAAATATAATAATAATTATTTGATGATGATCTCAGCTTTCCTCATTTTTCCCATTACTGAACTTGGATGATATGCATACATAGATTCGCATTAGAGCAATCTATTGGTATATGTATTTAATTCTGCTATACGGCTATTAAGTGTATGATTTACAGCTAAATAAATAATTATTATTTACGGTCCCTGCTTATATGCTAGAGAATCTAGTCAAACTCAATGTATGTATCCGCGTTAAATGTGAATCCACACTTATTATTTCAACAAGCCCAAAGTTTACCATGTTTATTTACCTATTCTCCAACCGATAAACCTTAATTGGCTAAACTAACTTATTTCTATCTTTTCGTGGCTTTTTTCCACTTTCCAATAAACCAATAAAAAAATGTTTAAAGAGAAGAGGCTCACAAAAAGTCACATCACAGCTGCAACAGCCTGACACTGATGGGTTTGCTAGAGTTGTCGGAATCAGCAATTGCTTCCAAAATGTCAGTTTCCGATAAATCAAGTGTGGCAATATTGATTACACTACGGAAGGGATAGAGTCTAAGACATCCAAATGATGACAAACTGTGCATGGCTCAAAACTAGAGCTGAAAAAAGAAGCAAAAAGGTTTGATATACCACTATTAGTATTCGAACTCACGTTACCAAGATTCATAGCTGAAGGAAGAGCGCTCGTCGACCTTTCGGAATTAATAAAACGCCAACACGATCGGCAGCAATATACTGGTTACACAGAAATTTGTTTAAAGAAGCAAACTCACGCTTATGCTGCACATACCTCTCCCAATCAACAGAGTTACGAGTCTTACCAAAACGTTTAACAATTTTTTCGTATACCATGGTAGCCTCTAGGAGCTTTCTAGAAGCGTTATTATCAACAATATGATGAATGCGATAAAGGAACATATGTACTATAAGAAGTGTCTGACTTGGGATGCGAGAGAACAGAAGTCCGTTGTTTACGTTGAACATATTATCCCGTATAGCACTCAAAATAACATCGTTAATAATCAATTCGGAATATAGTTCCGCACAGGGTGAGTAACAATGGAATTTTGCTGATACTACCAATGGCATATAATGCATGTCGCATTCTGCAATCGGCAGTTCGTAACGCGTAACACGACAATCGACATCCGGTCCAACAAAAACTAAATCTAGCATCTTATTTAACCTATTAAAAACATTGTTGACTTGGATTAAGCCCATACTAAAACAGTCATCCAGCAAAAGAAATTCGCGCTGCAAATGCACAATGCTCGGCATCACAGCCGATGGCTGAGGATCGGCGGGCTACTAACTCTCTCTGTCGAGAGCAGCAACGGCGCAACCAAAGAACAAGAAGAAATGCATTGGCGTATGTTGTTGTAACGATAAAGTCAGAAGCACACGTAGTCGAAATAGAGCGCCAGCAAAAGCATCGACGTCTGAGCGAATATCGCACAAAGCGTAGTGTGTAAAAGCTATATTTTGTTGTTATCCCGAAGAATGACAAATATGAAGTAACGGGCCGTTGCTCATTGCATAGAGGCGAGAAAGTGCAAAAAGAATAGCTTGTTGAGAAGCGGTGATCCAGAAACCACAGGCGCCGCTCACTGGGGGTTTTTTGAAGTGGATGAAACTGGAACTGTCGGGGTGAACTTCCGCAATGCAACAACTGTACGCAGATTAACTGCCGTAAAATCAGCTTCTGGTCATGTCATAGCACAAAGCAGGAAACCCTAACCGATACTGGCCAGAATTTGTCATCAAAGACCATAAGAAATAGAGGCTGAGGGACCCCAAGCTTGAAGTTAACGAACTTCAACGCAGATAGAACGGCATCTCGCTTGACCAACTTCGCACAAAAAATTTGAGATTATTGGCAAAAAATTTCACCACCACCTTTGGCTCCGTCGCGGCAGCAAATTTACCGATATACAGGTAATTTCATTACGACGCCAACAAAACGCTTAGCATTTTGGTAACGATTCTTCCTATTTTTTCCGACTCTAATGAAGCCATCCATTTAGAAGCGAGAGTAGCAGCTGATCCCGGGTCAATGACCGCGGTTTAGGTGACGGTCACTAACCGTAGAGACAGTAGCCGGCATGGCAATATTGGCATCCTGACTTGAAATCCCGATAACAGCTTTTAAACTTCAGCACCTTTTCACAGAGTTAATCAATTATCGAATGCGAGTCAGTCTCAATCACACAGTTACATATCCTACAGCCATAACAAATAAGGCAGAGTAATTAAGAGTTTAACAGCATCTGAATGCAAATCAAGGCACGTAAGATGAAACACGTGGAGACACAAAGAGCAATGTAGCAAAACTGAGTGACAGAGACGTCCGAATTGCATTCCGAGCAGTGATGAAGCCACAAAAAGGGCTGGCTAATCCCTGAGGTTTTAAGGTTAGAGGTTCCTCACTAAACTGAAAAAAGAGGTTTTGAAAACCTCCACAGCTATTACATTTTTTTTGGGAAAAAAAATCCCTTAAACTACGTACTCAGTTCCGAAAAAAATGTTTTCGACAAAATCAGTGATAATATTCGTATAGAAACGGCGATGGAAAACGAAAATTGCATGCCTTTAACACTAGTCGAAACGACTTTTCCACTGTCGCCCAAAATGACTTTTCTGATAGATTTGGATGTTTAAAAATGTTTAAAGAATGTTTTTTTTTTTCCAGGTTTAGTTTTTTTTTAAAGAATTTTTAAAAAATTTGGTATTTTTTGTCATAGGTAGTGCTTCTATTTTTCACATAACTTAAGTTTCCTACAACAGATTGTATTGAACCTTGCAGTTTTAAAAAGCTGACAAATGCAGCTATAAATTCGACCCAGACACTTTGTAGCTGCAACTTAACGTCTGGAAGATTATAATCTTTCAGCTTTCATATTCAAATTTCATAATTTTTTTGGTATTTTTCCCCGAAATTTAGACTTTAAAAACTCAGGAAAATCCGAAAAAAAAATATTTAAATGCCTACATTTTTGCTTTTAGATAGACACATTAATTAGGCGTCGTTTAAGGTATCGTTTATAAGAATCGATGGATAAACGGCTAAGTTACAACCGTTTGACCAAACTTTCATACAGATACACTATTCAGCAGATTACGCCTGCGCCTTAGTTCGCGAATTTTTCATCTTCTTCTGTCTTCTTGTAATGCAACTGCGAGAACAAATAACATATTCAATAAAAAAATGTATAAATTGATTTGATATGATTGATATACCTAGAAAGAAAAGCTGTTTTCATGAGAAAATATCACAAAACCATTTAGGAATGAAATACTATTGATAGCAAAAAGATGCGGTAAGCAGACCACACAAATTTCAATTCGTGCGAGTTTTTTCAAAATCGTAATCGCAAACGTTTGCGGAGCATGGCTGTATGTGCTCGGTTTATTTCGTTTTTATTTCATTTTTTATGGGTTTGTTTTAAGTACTTTGCTGTTCGGGAAAATCTCGTAAACCGTTTCCAGTAGTACTGTTTAGGATTATATTGAGGGCGACAATCAGTTTTTTATATCATAGGTTTTCGATTTAGTGTAATCCAGTTTTAAGAAGATGCCTTTAAGACTTTTAATGCATATAAAGCTTTGACCAAATTTGGATCTCTTGTTGTTGAGATTAACAAACGAATTCTAATCTTCAGTCACTAATAAATGATTTTGTTTATATGATTTATATTAAACATATACTATGTATATGTAGTATGTGTATATGTATTAAACATATACTATGTACATATGTAATTGTAGTTTATTTAAGGTTCGACTTCTGGAAGTTCCACTGTATTATATTTTATCTATTTCCATTTTTCTTTAAACCTTTTTATTACATTTGTGTGCTCCACATCTCTATATGTTAGTTTTCACAATTCTACATCTCCTCGAGGAAGAGTGTGCCGAATTTCGCCGATAAAAACCAAAAATCTGTGTTTGTAACAGTTTTTAACTGTAAAATGGCATTTGGGATAGTGCCAAACGGCATATGAAGTTTTGGTCAAACAGTTGCAGCTTGGCCGTTTATTCATCGATTAGTAAAAACGATATCTTAAACGACGACTAATTAATGTGTTTATCTAAAAGCAAAAATGTAGGCATTTAAATTTTTTTTTGTTCGACTTTTCCTGAGTTTTCAAAGTCAAAATTTCAGGAAAAAATACCGAAAAAAATTATGAAATTTGAATTTGAAAGCTTTATATCTTCCAGATGATAAGTTGCAGCTACAAAGTTTGGGTCGGATTTATAGCTGCATTTGTCAGCTTTTTAAAACTGCAAAGTTCAATACAACCAGTTGTAGGAAACTTAAGTTATGTGAAAAATAGAAGCACTACCTATGACAAAAAATACCAATTTTTTTTAAAATTCTTTAAAAAAAAACTAAACCTGGAAAAAAAAACCAATCAGTTCAAGAAAAAAAAGGCCAACGGGCAAAAAAAGACATACATATAAAAGATATATACTCCAAAAGCAAAAGTGGGTTTTCTGGGCTCGAGTTAAAAATATGATTATTCTATACGACAAAATCGTCATCGACACTCATATAACGACACTCAACGTGAAAGGCAAGAAGAAGACCAATACCAAGCGGCTTGCGGAACTAATTTAATCTCATTAAAACCGATTATATTAATATTAAAATTTGATAATTTTATACCCGATACTAATTTTATTTATTTATAATTTGATAGAAACATGTTGATTGCAGTTCTGCTCTGCAAGAACTGATTTATCCAATATTGCGGACCTTTATGGGTTTGTTACCGGACATATTGCCTTTTTTCTTTGATTTTATTGTGCTTTTTGAAGGATTACATGAAAAGTATTTCAAATTTTTTGTTGTTTGTAAAATTGAGTTTTGTAAAGGAGTAAACAGGAGGCAGCTTCTTAATTTTTTCTACTTTTTTGTCAATACGACATTTCCGCTGTAGCCCAAAATTTTTCTGATAGATTTGGGGCCTTAACGTTTTTTAAAGAATTATGGTTTTTTTGTATGATCTAATTTTTTTTAAGAATTTTTGAAATTCGGTATTATTTTTCATGTTTTTTCAGAAGTTGTGCTTATTTTTTTTTCACATAACTTAAGTATCTTATATCTAGTTGTATTCAATTTGCAGTTCTGAAAAGCTGAAGCTACAAATCAGTTTCAAACACTTTGTAGCTTCAGCTTACCGTCTGGAAGATATTAGGCTTTCAAATTCAAATTTTAACATTTTTTGCGGTATATTTTCCCGAAATTTTAACTTTAACTTTATTATTGGACTCAATTCTGATTAATCTTCTTTTTTTTTAAATTGTATGTTTTATATTTTTTTACTTTAACGAAAGCCATGTGCAGAGGCTCATTTAAGAAAGTGCCAAAGGAGACAAAAGACTGTAACTTTTTAACGTAGTGAGGTAACGGTCTGAAATTTTAAATATGTAGATTATATACTAAAAAAAAATTTAGACAATGAAGCACAAGGTCTAATTCGGCCTCGGCCTTATTACAAAAATAATATTTTGTATAGACCAAATTCAAGACCCATTGGACAATGGATTACGATCTTTCCATCAACACGAATGGCATATCTAGCCATTCGTTGTAACTGTTTTCGAAAAACACCATGTTTCTATCACAGTTTTTTTACTTTTGTGTAAAGCCTAGTACTCAGATCCGAAAACACGTTTTTAAGCAAAACCTTAAATATACAAATACTGGCGGCCGAGCGTGACCAGGCGTGCATGCCCTGCGGTAACACTGTATAGAAATAAATCCGTTACAATTTCAAATTTTGTAAAAAAAAAGCAAGCAGGAATGTATTATTTGTGGGCGCTGTTACGTCGGAGAACGACAATACAGCTCAAAACAGTTTCTAAACATTTAAATTAAAAAAAGTCTGATAGCAAACAACAAAATTGTAATACAAGTACTTGCAAGGGTCCACAAAGATCTTTTGGGATGTACTGATTACAACTTTGAAAGTGCCACTTGAAAATTAAAGTCAGCAGCACGTAATTTTTGTTCGTTGGAACCAACAATGCCTTCACTACTCCTAGAAAGACAGGTGTACGAACTATGGGCTCGTTGTTAATACACATATTTCGTAAACCACTTGTTAAAACAAATGTCGTGTTTGACAGCCCACAGCTGATCATCAACTGCTCGCAGAGCTTATGATCGTTATACAGTGTCTCAAAGCCAAAACAATGCAGTGTCAAATAAACTGTTTAACTGTGGTACAGATTTTAAACTAGAGGAAAAACAAAAAATGTTTAAACGCCAAACCGGAAATCAAGTCGGATTCTTAGTTTCTAGAAGCTTTGGTGCATTTAAACATTTTGTTTTTCCTCTAGTTTAAAATCTGTACCACAGTTAAACAGTTTATTTGACACTGCATTGTTTTGGCTTTGAGCCACAGTATATCTTATCAAAGTATATATTATCTATTGGTCAAACAAATTTAATGTTTTTTATACCCGGTACTCAAAGAGTATAGGGGTATATTAGATTTGTGGTGATAGTGGATTTGTGTAACGCCCAGAAGGAAGCGTTTCCGACCCCATAAAGTATATATATTAATGATCAGCATCAATAGCCGAGTCGATATAGCTATGTCTGTCTGTCCGTCCGTCCGTCTACTAAAAGTGTACTTCAAAATTTCGCCCCGCCCCCTTCCACCCACACATCTGTGGCATACACAATTTTAAAGATTCGAGAAAACTAAACGCAGAATCATAGAGAATGACCATTTCTATCAGAGTGTAAAATCTGGATTGGATCGGATCATTAACAAAGCCACAATGAAGAAAACCATTTAGAAAAGCATCGTTCCCTCTCGCTCTCTCTCATACGCGACCCTGTCTGCTTTGCCTATTCGTCCAAATGAGCGCCTAGATCTCAGAGACTATAAGAGCTAGAGCAACCAAACTTTCTATCCAAGCTCCTGTGATATCACTTCAATACAAGTTTATTTCAACATTTTGACACGTCCTCTTCCGCCCCCACAAAGAACGAAAATCTTTAAGAACGAAAATTTTTAAGATAAACGAAAACCAAAAACGCAGAATCATGGGAAATGACCGTGTCTACCAGATTGCCGAATCTGGATCAGGTCGGATCATTATTATAGACAAATGCAACCAATGAAATTGCAGTCGCTTCGCAACGCCTGCCAAGCGCTTACTCATTCCCTCTCTGTCTCGCACACACTTCCACGTCAAATTTATGTAATTACACATGTACATGTAGAAATGAAGAAGGAGATGTAAAAATCATATGTTAATAAAAATAGAAACAGATAACTTCTAATATATAACAATCTAGCATAGGGTTCGACCTAATTTTTTGAAATTTTCCATTTTGGCCAAAATTTAAATCGTCCCTTTTGCGAACATATAATAAATTATATAAATCGTAAGCTCATATATATGTATACTGACTGAGTACCGGGTATAAAGTAATTTAGTAGGCAAAGGACGCGGATCACAACGATCCCCCTCGTTTAAGTTTTAAAATTTGAATTAAATGCCGCTAGTGAAGCCAAATTGGCCACTGTGTGACGCCTAGTTCTCAGAAACCATAAAATTTGAGCAAATAAATATTGTGTTCTATGATATTACACTGTTATAAGTGTATTTTCCGTTCCCAAAGAGGTCGGAAATCTGTGTTATCCACAATTTGAAGATACGAGAATACTATAAAACAGATAAAAATTATAGAGAATGACTTAATCTAGCATATTGCCGAATCAGGATTAGATCGGGTTATTATTGTAGTCAGAAGAAACAAATAAAACTGCATTTATGTGGCTACGCTACGCCTTCCACACGCTTACTTATTCCCTCTCTTTCACACACTCTTTTTCTTGCAATGTGTGCCTCTGGCGGTAGGGACTGACTGAGTATCGGGTATAAATGTAGAGTAGAGTACTGGCTCTAGCTGCGACTTACAACGACCCAGCTTGTTGTAGTTTATGTCAGACGTCATATATTTTCTCCGTTTATTTATTTTTTTCCGTTTGTTTGAGTAGACAGAAAAACGGATTGGCAGCGCAGCAGCAGCGCGTACAATTCTGTGAGCTTTTACTGGTCCCCAGGTGTGATGATTATTGCCTTTTTACTGTATTAAGCCAATGGAAATATTCATTTTATTTACTCGTACATCACTTCCTATCCTTGAGTTGTCTTTTAATTGAACTGGAGGTGTTGGTGGTTCGTATCACATGAGGATTCAGTAAGGTAAAGCGGATTCTCATTCGTAATCATTATGTTGAATTATGGAAACAATCGTTCATATAAATAGATATGTAACACCCACTTATACATTAATTTTGTTTCACAATTTCGTGCAAATACTTCCTACCAACTGCATGTTACCTCCACTGCACACTTTCAACTCATATGCTGGAGTATGTATCTTTATGTATATCTCTTTATGTACTTAAATATGTATCTATAGTACGCATACGTATATGTATAAGATATACACATACTATATGTATAACACAATACGTTCACACTAAACACCAACAAAAATACATTTATGTATGTTGACTCATTCAGAACACCGAAAGATACACAAGTCCTAGGTGAATTAAGTGGACTAATACTAATAATTTAGTTGTTGTCCCATACATGTACATATTTTTTTGAAACGAGGACTGGTATGGCCGCTGAACCCTATGCTATAGAGTACGAGTTCATCTGTAGCTCAATGTATGAGTAAACTTACTATGCGTATACGAGTACTCGTAGATGATCAGTTCAGTGCATCTTCTATAAAGCCTTTATTTTTTAGTTGTCTTGAAAGTGTTTTTGTATATGTACATATTTATATTTATTCGTATGTAATCGTTCGTGATATTTCGAGTATATTTTATTATTTTGGTTTTATGATTTTGGTGTTTCCGATTCTGTTCCGTTTCGCTTGTGCCAGAGAGGTTTTGCTAGGGACCACTACCACATAATGTAAAAGAAAAAATGTTCTTGTTGGCATGCAGGAACACAAATGTGCCAAATCGCATAGATGGACTTTCCCCCACCTCGAGCCCAATTCATCTTAACAGATATTAAACCTATGACTTCGTTGCAGGAGCTAATCAGTGAATGTAAAGAACGATGTTAATAAGTTGTAAATTTAAGTTAAAGAATTTATAAATATAGAATTCTTAAGTAAAACATATTAAAAAATAACCTTACTTCTGTTTTGTATCCCAAAATAGTATGTCCCATCAGTATTCAGCAGCTGATTAAACGTTTCAAGGGAAAACTGAGAATGCATTTAAATTGGTTAATATTAAATATTTAGTCAACGGTGTTTAATTTTTGGTAGAATAATTATATAGCCTTGACACAACAACTCAGCTGTTGCATTACACAATTATTTTTATATTTCACTCAAACGTAATGATAATCAAACAAAGTTTAGACACCATCTTTGAAATTAATTTTACTGGCTATTGGAATTAATATTAAACCAATTCGACCCGATCTCGCTCACCGCAAAGTAAACACACCTTTAGACGCAAATACAACCGCAGGCACGTGTATATGTATGTTATTTTATGTAAATATATTAATCGAAATATGTATACTGCGCAAGCGCGAATGCGTCAGCCTGGTTTAATCAAAACTGGAAGAGCGGTAGGATAACAGATGGGAATGGGATTACGAACGCTGAATGAGAAATACGAGGTGTGGACAAGACCTGCCTGATCTTTGAATTTCTGCGACTCTTTTTAAATTTTAAACTCATAAAATCGAATTAGTTTTTCCATCAAACCCCGTAAAATACGCGAGGCGAAGCAACATGTTAAATAATTATGCCAAATTATATCATTTATGTACATACACATCCATCTATACCAAATGCATACATCTGTGTTCTATAAAGGACTATGGGTCAAAACTCATCGTTTTAGTTTTTTTTTACTGCCTTCTATATTTATCTGCCTTTTCCTACATCAAAGCTGTAAATAAGTATTATTTTTCAAATGTTTTTAGTCGTCTGATTGTTGGCGTTGATATGATTTTCTTCGAACATATTCAAAATGGATATTCATCATACTCGTACATATGTATGTATGTATATATGTATGTATGTAACTGGTGGCACAGAATAAACATATGCACAGGATGTATTGTCGTATTCCACCAGACTTCAATTAAACTAATAATGAGGTTGGAGAGACCACATATACAGCTGTGTTCATGGAAATAGCAGTGCTGTACGTCACCTCCTTCAAACTCGTTTTAGAGATATTTCTAGTCTTCCAAATTGAGCAAATGATACTTTTTTAGAAAGCCTGGAATGTAAGCATTATAATCCTGAAGAAATTTCGTTACATTTACATTCCATCTTCTTGTTTTTCATTACTTTAGACAATTACCCATGAAATCTGCTGTTCACTGAAATAGCAGTGCGGGGATACAAATATTTTTAAAAAATTAAAAACCAGACAAATAAATTTAAAAATGTCACCATCAGTGTGCTTTATTTAATTATTGAATATTTTGATAAAATACATTTTTGGACATAGCGGTACTTTTTTTTTTGGAGCATACAAGAAATCATTGTGTGGTTCAGAAGAGGAGACCTACTAATTTGACTAAAACTAAGGGCAGGATGCTTATAGGGATTGAAAACTAAGCTGTTTTAGACGCTCACTATTGTATTTAAGCCAAATAACTATAAACGTTAGACTGAAAATCGAGTTACTATTCGAAAAATTACGATTTCAGAGGATGGCCGTCGATATTTTCGTATGCAACCCAATTCCTAGTGAGCTTTCGAAAGTGTTTTGGATCATATATAAGAATCTTATAGGTATATGTAGGTTATGGGCTGGCAGTTTTATCGAAAGAAATATATACTCTAGTTTGGGTTAGTAGCTGCTCGACGACTAGAGAATGGCAACGAGCCACCATAACTAAAATCACACCAAGTGCATAAATATCGGGTGTTTTTGACACCTGAATGTTTTTCTTAGGACCACAATTAAAGTATTTTAAAATAATGCGTGGGCACCAAAGGGCTCACAAAATAAGGATGGACTAAGAAGGAAAAATGAGGAATAAAAAAGGCACATAATCTCCCACCATCTTCAGTTGATCTTCTCCCGCTACTCATCTGTATGTTTAGTCTATTTTTCTCTCGTACGGGCGAGAATACTATTTGTCCTCTAAAAATTACTATGCTCTAAGAAAATCAGTAAGCTGAATTTATATTTCTGTGCTAATAATTAAGTCCGTAACATTCCATATATATGTACATACATATGTATGTAAGAAAATAAACTAATTTTGTTTTAATTACATTTTTATAATAACGTATAAACATCCAGGTGTCTTCAAAAAATTGCGTTCATGCCTACGTATCTTGCCTATCGCATTTTTTTGTCGAATACACTATTTTGTTCTTAATTGTGCCTATTACTACAACTACAACACAATAGTAAGATAAGTAACGCCCAAATTTTTTCTTTCGATTTTGTTCTGCCTTGCTTTGCCTTGCAGCTGGCTCCTAGCTCTCTCAATCTTTGCACTATGGGTAAAAAGTTGAAAATTTTGGCATAAATGTAATTTCTTGTGTGTTAAATATTTAAATACGGTTGTAATTTTTGGATTCATTAATAACACTAGTCAACACGACATTTCCGCTGTCGCCCAAAATGACTTTTTCTGATAGATTTGGGATTTAACATTTTTGAAAGAATTATGGTTTTTTTTATGGTTTAGTTTTTTTTTAAGAATTTTTTAAAGACAAGATTTCTAGACAAAGCACCGAAAATTATTATGAAATTTGAAATTTTAATATTTTCCACACGTTAAGCTGCAGCTGCAAAGTGTCTGGGTCGGATTTATAGCTGCACTTGTCAGCTTTTAAAAACTGCAAAGTTCCATACAACCAGTTATGGAAAACGAAAGTTATGTGAAAAATAACTACTTCTGAAGAAAAATATCACATTTTTAAAAAATTCTTTTAATAAAAACTAAACCATAAAAAAAATCATAATTCTTTAAAAAATATTAAATCTTCAAATCTATCCGAAAAAGTCATTTTGGGCGACAGCGGAATTAAAAAGTTAAATTTTGTTGAGTAGTGTAATCAGATAGAATAAAAATAATTTTAAAACATTTTTACGGAATCCTCTTAATTTTTTGATCGCTTTTGAAGTCAGCTGTCTGAGTGTTGCTTTGAATTGTAAAAAAAGTTGAGAAAAAAAACGCGAAATAAATCGTACATCTATGTTTACTAAATATAAAATATAGTAAAAATATATATTTTTTAAGTTGAAAAGTTGAACAAATTTTAAATTATTTTTATCATAATTAATAATTTAAAACAATTTTTTATTATAATAACGACATACATGGATTTTCGTTAGAAGGGGGAGGGAAAAAGTCGCGGTTCAATAGACTAAATTTTTTTTGCAAAATTCTACTTTAGTCTAACTTACATTCGTGCAAAGAACTAAAGTTCTAAGGTCTAACTTAACGAATGTAAGTCCTATAGTTCTAGGGTGCGCGAAATAAATAAATGGGACAAAGACTTGACCCATTGTATTAACCGCAAGATGCAATTCTTAGTTTTCTCTTTTCCTCCGATATTTCGTTTATAGTGTGCTTATGCGGTAGGCAAAGAATTTCGAAAAATTACCGCAAGGTTTTCCTTCTATGTTTATTTATAGAAGACAACGTCGACTTGCGCGAACGAAATAAGTAAATCGGACAGATTAGTTTGTTCTCATTTGCGAATAGTTAACCACGTGAAATTTAAAATTTTTTTAGATTGAATTCGGTTTATACTATTAAAATAAACCAAAATAAGTGAGTTTTAACTAAGTTCATTATTTGTAACAACTCCTAATTGATTTTTTTTTTTGTTATGTCATGTTTCGGCCGTTTAACCGATATCAAGCGTAGAAGCAAATTTGCAAAAAACGTTGGCAGAAATAAAAGCAACAATTGATAAAAAAAACACAAAAAAAACAAGAGAAAAAAGCTCCACTCTTGTAGTGACTCTTGAAACCAGTGGTCGGAAAACTGTGGGGGCTCTGCTACGGCGGTTTTAGGCTAAGGGGTTCTAAAACTGTGGAGGTAGGAATTTTGGCTCCCTCTGTGGGTGATCATAACCGAGTGACAGTGGTAGAGAAAGGCAGGGAAAAAGGAGAAAGCGATGACAAAGGGATTGACATTTGGACGTCATTTGGGAGTTCCGACAAGGTTCATGGTAGCTCGGATCGTGTCCATCTTCCTTTTGGAATTTAGCCTTGGAACGAGTAACACCGTCTGCTCCGCGATATTGCCTTTAAATTACGGTTCAGAGAGTTTTTGTTCTCGATTTTCGCAATTAAGAAAAAGTGGTGTTAAGAAAGCGATCGCTACTCTCAGCATTTCTCGTCGTTAGACGGCGTTCCAAGAGATTATCCGCATTATTTCAGGCCTTGGTGCCAAATCCCTTGGGTAAGTGCAAACCGATGGGATATCCCCTATTTTTTTGTTAGTTTCGGGCGTTAGATTGTCGATTTCCCGCACCAATAGATTTGGCACCCAACGTCGCTTAGTGGGAGCCGCTAAGCAACGCACAGCTGATCTCCGAGCGACAAGAGATAGAGGAAAGGAGACGAAAAAAAAAGGTCACGTCAGTTCACACGCTCGCGCGCAGCCAGTCCAACGTCGCTGGAGCGGCTGCTTTCATCCCGGTGTGCAAACGACGGAAAATTCAGTGAAAAACTCGGAAGTTCAGTTTTAACCGGCTTCTACGGAGCCCAAAAGGGTGATGTAGCAAAAACACAAAAAAAAAAAAAAAAATTTGGAAAACGACTCAATATTTGGACCGTCATGAACCCTGAATAAACCTAACCTCAACCCTGCCGAAATTTGTATAGCCAGCGATAAGCGTCGATATGGGCGGGATATATGTAAGAGAGTGACAGCCTCCGGGAAGTGTGTAGGCCAACCGGGAAATCGCCCAAAATATTGTGCTCAAGAAAAAGTAAACTACAAGAACTGCACTCAGGAAACAAAGAAGCCCTATAGTTAGTGCGAAACGAAACGAAAATTGTAAACGAAAATTGAGAGTGCTCTGGGAGTTTTGGGGGGGCAGAGATAACAGAAGGAGAGGCCAAAGATATTAGCAGCGATCCCGTATGGAGGGAGCAAGCACAAGCGACGCTGACGACCGAGTAGGGGAGCGGAGGGGATAGAGGGATCCCGATTAAGAGATTAAGTTAAGAGTAGGTAGCGAACAAGAAAAAGTACCAGAAAGAAGAAAGCAAGTGAAACAGTTAAATATATGTACATACAGTAAGAAACAGTAAGAAACCCATATATATAATTGGGATATGATGGTCCAAAATGAGCGTGGGAACGAATGTGTTGAATGTTCCCAAATATTAATTAAAAACATGCACTAATTTCTTTATAACAAAACAAAACCCAACACCCCGTCCTAATACCACAGCTTGCAGCACCTCCCGAAAGCGCTTTCAACGGTGGATCGCGGCAAAAAGTGAGTAACCGACTATTTTTGCTTTAAATTTATTTCTGCATGCATCATATCAATATTCATCCCATGCTGATCATGATTATCATGTCCAATTATTGGCATAGCCATAGCCGTAACAGTGTCGTCTGTTAAATTGGCACAGTCGATTTAAATATTCCGCCTTTTGAATTCCTTAGTCTTTATATTTATATATATATTATTTAGATTTATATTTGTTTATTTATATTTCAAAACTTGTTTTTCCCTTATCATTTAAGTTTCTTTTTAAGCTATAGCGATCAGAGTGTATAATTGTTGGAGTTTAGGATTAGTGAGGCGCCATGAGTAATTTGTCTATTAATAAATAAGTTTTTGATGGAAGCTTAAGATGTTTTAGATTGGGTCGTGTTGTGGAAGCCATGCCTCGTCGAAATATGGAAATAAAATAACTCTTGGGGTTGTGCAAGGGATCATCGGCCACTATGGTGGTATTGCGGCTCCGATGATCATGGTAGGGTGGGCACTCAGCTGGCGTAACAACATCCGCGCAGCATAATTCCGCCACCTCAGCTATGCTGAATCAATTGGAGTATTTAGACATCTAGTCAACCTCACCTTGTTTTCCGTATCTTTTCTGTTCTGTCCGGTCGATCTTGTGTTAGAAGCAAAACAGCACGCGAATTTTAATGTAATTATGAATATAGCCGTGCGAGCAGGTAGCACCGTGGTACATTTTCAACCCCCCCCAGCCGACGACCGCAGAAGCCGGAACCAGCGCGTGCTCCTCTGGTCGCTACACTCAACAGCAGCTCGTTGCCTTAACATGCCCCATCTTCGTTGTATGTTACAGTTTAATTATATATATTATAATTATATTTGGCGCCCAACGTGGGGCACGAAGCAGCCATTCTGGCTGGCCCCGACGGATAGTCTTCACATTTATCAACTACATCTGATATTATATTGTCTAACACTTGATTGATTGTTTAATCCTTACCTAGTCCTGTTAATTGATTAGAGTCCTATGGAGATAGCTAAAGCTCCAAATGTCTTTACTGCCTAGACTCAACTTAAGCAATTAACTCATGTACCTTATAAAGATTTTCTGGATGTGTTATGACTTTAATTGGTTATAGCTCCGAAATCTACAATTATAGAGTCATTAGAATCCTTGTGTGGTTGTCCGCGTTGCAAAGTGGACGTTGTTTATTGGTTATACGTGGAAGTTAGAGCTACGGCCATCCCGTCTACGGTGTGACGTGACAATCATACCCTACAGTTGCGCTTTGGAAGTGTGATACCCTCACATAGGAGTTCACTACCTAGGCAACATATATATGTATGTCCCTTCCCTCAATCACTGAGGTTCCTTGATGATCATTGTTAGCTGGATTATAGTGAGCTTAGTTAGCTGCCACTAGCCGCTCAGATTATCGTCTCTTCTAGTCTCTTTATTCTTTATTTTCTATTTTGTCTATTTTTCCTAGCATATCCTAAATAAGCTGATTCAGACCGCAACAACCATATGAAAACGAGCGCATGGCATCCATACATACATACACATTTACGAACAAATTTTTTTTTTCTATATTTTTCTTTTTCTTAGTCATCTTAGCATAGTAGAAATAAAATTAAGTATTCGGTCCGAGAGAAATGCCGTGTAAACGAAGCCCAGAAAGATTAATTCATCAGAAAGACACGGACACACTTTGCTATTTGTGTTCGAAAACCATTGTAAATAAGGCACTAGAACTAGTGACGAGTTGCGGGCACACCTTTCACCAAGACTGCTTTAATTCAGCATATGGGCAAAGAAAACGCTGTCCAGTTTGTAAACAGGCTTTAGAAGGGTCAACGTCGGTACCAAATCTTGACGCCGAATTGGCATTGTCTTCGAATCAGAGAGCACCTTCAGTTGCTCAGCCACTTCTTACTAGGTCGAAAGCGAAACAAATAAGAAGTGCAACTATGGCAGACCCCCGAATGATCAAGAGAATGCAGAGGGTTCCACCCCGACTACAGGTAATAGAAGTGCGGAAGTATGGCAAACAGTGATGGCGGGCACCATTGCTGCGGAAATGGCAAAGCAAACGCTGGCTATGACGTCAGCAATGTCTCAGTTAACCGAAAAGTTAACACAAGCTATTAATTCAAGTTTACATGCTAGTTCGACAGCTTCAGCTAGAGGGGAATCACCAATTGGGATGGAACAAATGCCAACAGTGTCACACTTAGAGCAGCAGAATCTCCAGCGATTAATGTCTAATGAACAATCGCACACAGCCTCTACTCAAAGCTCTAGCCAGACTCTCCTGCCCTTTGACGTGCGTCCGGATCGCATAAGTCAGATAATGGCAAATTGGAAGTTGCGTTTTAACGGTAAGGACTCGATGTCTATAGAGGATTTCATTTATAGAGTCGAAGCCTTAACGCATCAGACCTTGAATGGGAATTTCGAACTGGTCGCTCGCAATTCGAGTTATTTATTTGAGGGAAAGGCGAGTGAATGGTACTGGAGATACCATAAAAGGGTATCGCAGATTCGGTGGCATGAGTTGTGTGTCGCATTAAAAGGGCAGTTCAAAGATTCCCGCACGGATCGGATGATCCGCACGGAAATCGAAGGGCGTAAGCAGGGCACCAACGAATCATTTGACGATTTCTATAGCGTGATCGCATCTTTGGCGGATAAGCTCTCGCAGCCAATGTCCGAACAATCCTTAGTAGAAACTTTACGAGCTAATCTTCTTATGGAGGTTCAGCAAGAAATTCTATATGAGCCAGCGAACACCATTGCTCAATTGCGACACCTGGTGCGAACTCGCGAGATTTTCATTCAAACGGTTCACAAACCTTCAGTGGTGCTACCGAAACCCAAATATCGAAATATTAGTGCATTGGGGCAACAATCAGATACCGTTTCTGAATCGGAGATATCTGACAATGACGAGTTAGAAGTAGCTGCCATTGACGGTACTTGTTGGAATTGCGGGACGAAGGGCCACCGTTATCAAGAGTGTTTAGCAGAACGGCGAGTCTTCTGCTTTGGTTGTGGGAAAGCTGACACGTATAAGCCTAATTGTCGTCGTTGTAGCTTAAACGCCACAAAAAACTTAGCAGCGCGTGCACAACCGAAAAGTGCACGCAAACAATTGGTCTCGAAGGGACGAACACCGATTAGAGTATAAAGAACAATTGTTACATAGATTAATACCTACCATGTCAAACCACCCTGAAGTAAATCAGAACATGAATCATTGCACTCCCGGTAGATATTTATCTCGTTCGCGATTGCGGAGGATCGCCTTTAGGCAGCAAACCAGAACACAACGTAAAATGTTATTAGAGACGGTAATTGGGAAACTCCATAACTTACGCCCTTATGCGCAAGTCACATTATTAGGTAGAACTGTAGTGGGCCTTTTGGACACGGGGGCCTCTGTGTGCTGCATTGGCGGCCAGCTTGCTAAAGACGTGATAGAGACAACAACATTTAAGCGCTTATCGGCATCAGTGAAAACGGCAGATGGCAAATCACAGGGCATTATTGGTCGGCTGGCTACAGATGTCGACTATAGAGGTGATTCCAGGAAGGTAAACTTTTTTCTAGTCCCATCTTTAACCGGAGATCTGTATCTAGGTATAGATTTTTGGACGGCGTTCGACCTGCTACCAATGTCCCTGATACATGAACAATTCTCGGTGGCGTCTTTAAGCGATCCTTTGAGTAGGGCATTATCTGAACAACAACAACAAATGCTATCGAAAATAAGACGTCAGTTCCCTTCATTCGCCTTAAAAGGTCTGGGGCGCACTACATTAATATCACATTCGATTGATGTAGCGGACGCGAAACCAATCAAGCAGCGTCACTATTCGGTTTCACCGGCGATAGAGAAATTGATGTACGACGAATTAGATCGGATGCTTAAGCTGGGGGTAATTGAGGAATCGAACAGTAGTTGGTCCTCACCAGTGGTGCTGGTACGCAAGCCTGGCAAAGTTCGATTATGTATTGATAGCCGAAAAGTTAACGACCTAACAGTGAAGGATGCCTATCCCATGCCCCTTATTGATGGTATCCTAGCAAGATTACCCAAAGCCGAGTTCATTACGAGCTTAGATCTCAAAGACGCATTTTGGCAAATACCTCTCGATATTAAATCGCGCGACAAAACAGCTTTTACGGTTCCGGGTAGACCCCTGTACCAGTTTACGGTGATGCCATTTGGGTTAACCAACTCACCTCATACCATGTCCAGGCTCATGGATAAGATTATTCCCGCAAATTTGCGCAATGAAGTATTTATTTATCTTGATGACCTCTTGATCGTGTCTGACTCGTTTGAGCGTCATTTGGAGGTACTGGGAGTTATCGCTAACCAATTAAAGATAGCCAATTTGACCATAAACGTAGAGAAGAGTCATTTCTGTCGAAAAGAGGCGAAGTATTTAGGTCACGTAATTGGTAATGGTACCATTAGTACCGATCCCGAGAAAATCTCAGCGATTAAAGACTTTCCAGTACCCCGTTCAATCAAACAAGTTCGTCGGTTCCTGGGCTTAACGGGATGGTATCATAAGTTCATTCGGAACTATGCGGCGCTGGCGACTCCTTTAACTGATACCTTAAAGCAGAAACGTAGTTTTGTTTGGAGCGAGGAAGCCCAAAAGTCATTCGAGACGTTAAAGGAGCTCATGAGTACGGCTCCACTTTTACATAGCCCGAATTTCAACTTACCCTTTTATATACATTGTGATGCAAGTAACACGGGCGTAGGGGCTGTATTGATGCAGAACAATGAGAACAACGATGAGGTACCTGTAGCGTTTATGTCCCGGAAGCTAAATAAATGTCAAAGGAATTACACCGTTACCGAAAAAGAGTGCTTGGCAGCAGTTTTAGCTGTTAAGAAGTTTAGGGCGTATATCGAAGGGCAAGAGTTTAGCATTATCACAGACCATGCCTCGTTAAAATGGCTCATGACACAAGCTGATCTCAGTTCCCGGTTAGCTAGATGGTCCTTAAAGCTGCAAGGCTTCGATTTTAAAATTCAACATCGGAAGGGCAGTCAAAACATAGTCCCAGATGCTCTTTCACGCACCTATACAGAAGATTTATCGTCATTATTTGTATCCAGTGTTGTTGATCTGCAGTCAGAGGAATTCAAGTCGCAGGAGTATGTAGCCCTAAAAGACCAAATCCAGGGAAACGCTTCCAAAGCTCCCGATCTAAAAGTGGTAGACGGATATATTTATCGACGAGCCGAACACTCTGCCGTAGACAAAATAGCGGACGATTTGTGTTGGAAGCTTTGGATACCGCGAGGATTAGTCAAAGAAGCCTTAAGGGATGCGCATGAAGACCCCCTATCATCACACTGTGGCATAAACAAAACATTAGAGAAACTCAGACGGTTTTACTATTGGCCCAATTTGGTGTCCGATGTAAAAACATATATAAATAATTGTCATGTGTGTAAGGTCACAAAATTCCCCAACCGCACCCTTAGACCTCCGCTGGGGAACACGGGTCAATCTGAAAGAGTGTTCCAGAAACTTTTTGTCGATTTCCTTGGTCCGTATCCTCGCAGTCGCTCTGGTCATATAGGAATATTTATTGTTTTAGATCAGTTGTCGAAATTCCCATTTCTCAAGCCAGTGAAGAAATTTACTGCTGATATTGTGACTCGATATCTAGAGGAAGATTTGTTTCACTGTTTTGGAGTTCCTGAAACAATCGTTTCTGATAATGGTGTGCAGTTCAGGTCTGAGATTTTTAAGTCTCTGCTAAAAAAATATAATATTGGGCACACGTATACTGCTTTTTACGCTCCTCAGGCCAACGCATCAGAACGAGTAAACAGGTCAGTTATATCTGCGATAAAATCGTATGTTCGCCCAGATCAAAAGAATTGGGATGAGCAACTCAGCAGCGTTTGTTGCGCTCTGCGTGCCTCTATACATTCAGGTATAAGTACGACTCCATACCGCCTCGTTTTCGGCCAGCACATGGTAGTCGATGGGGCCAGCTACAAACTCTTAAGGAAGTTGCAGATGTTAGAAGATCGTACGGTACAGTTTAACCAAGAAGATTCGATTGACCTCCTTAGACACAAGGCAAAAGATGCAATGCAGGCCCAACACGCTCGAAATGAAAAAACGTATAATTTACGTAGTCGGGAGGTGTCATTTGTAGTAGGTCAGGAGATATATCGCCGAAACTTTCAGCAGAGCAATTTCGCAAAGGGCTTTAGTGCGAAACTAGCACCAGCTTTTATAAAAAGTCGGATAAGACGGAAACTGGGAAATTGTTATTATGAGGTGGAAGATTTGCAAGGTAAGGTAATAGGTAAATTCCATGCAAAAGACCTAAAACAATGATGCACCCTTTTTGATAAACCAGTTTCAAGCGTGGATCCCACTTTTGGTCGTTGTCCGCCCCAAAGTGTGATTTTGGTGGGGGGGAAATTGTAGTGACTCTTGAAACCAGTGGTCGGAAAACTGTGGGGGCTCTGCTACGGCGGTTTTAGGCTAAGGGGTTCTAAAACTGTGGAGGTAGGAATTTTGGCTCCCTCTGTGGGTGATCATAACCGAGTGACAGTGGTAGAGAAAGGCAGGGAAAAAGGAGAAAGCGATGACAAAGGGATTGACATTTGGACGTCATTTGGGAGTTCCGACAAGGTTCATGGTAGCTCGGATCGTGTCCATCTTCCTTTTGGAATTTAGCCTTGGAACGAGTAACACCGTCTGCTCCGCGATATTGCCTTTAAATTACGGTTCAGAGAGTTTTTGTTCTCGATTTTCGCAATTAAGAAAAAGTGGTGTTAAGAAAGCGATCGCTACTCTCAGCATTTCTCGTCGTTAGACGGCGTTCCAAGAGATTATCCGCATTATTTCAGGCCTTGGTGCCAAATCCCTTGGGTAAGTGCAAACCGATGGGATATCCCCTATTTTTTTGTTAGTTTCGGGCGTTAGATTGTCGATTTCCCGCACCAATAGATTTGGCACCCAACGTCGCTTAGTGGGAGCCGCTAAGCAACGCACAGCTGATCTCCGAGCGACAAGAGATAGAGGAAAGGAGACGAAAAAAAAAGGTCACGTCAGTTCACACGCTCGCGCGCAGCCAGTCCAACGTCGCTGGAGCGGCTGCTTTCATCCCGGTGTGCAAACGACGGAAAATTCAGTGAAAAACTCGGAAGTTCAGTTTTAACCGGCTTCTACGGAGCCCAAAAGGGTGATGTAGCAAAAACACAAAAAAAAAAAAAAAAAATTTGGAAAACGACTCAATATTTGGACCGTCATGAACCCTGAATAAACCTAACCTCAACCCTGCCGAAATTTGTATAGCCAGCGATAAGCGTCGATATGGGCGGGATATATGTAAGAGAGTGACAGCCTCCGGGAAGTGTGTAGGCCAACCGGGAAATCGCCCAAAATATTGTGCTCAAGAAAAAGTAAACTACAAGAACTGCACTCAGGAAACAAAGAAGCCCTATAGTTAGTGCGAAACGAAACGAAAATTGTAAACGAAAATTGAGAGTGCTCTGGGAGTTTTGGGGGGGCAGAGATAACAGAAGGAGAGGCCAAAGATATTAGCAGCGATCCCGTATGGAGGGAGCAAGCACAAGCGACGCTGACGACCGAGTAGGGGAGCGGAGGGGATAGAGGGATCCCGATTAAGAGATTAAGTTAAGAGTAGGTAGCGAACAAGAAAAAGTACCAGAAAGAAGAAAGCAAGTGAAACAGTTAAATATATGTACATACAGTAAGAAACAGTAAGAAACCCATATATATAATTGGGATATGATGGTCCAAAATGAGCGTGGGAACGAATGTGTTGAATGTTCCCAAATATTAATTAAAAACATGCACTAATTTCTTTATAACAAAACAAAACCCAACACCCCGTCCTAATACCACAGCTTGCAGCACCTCCCGAAAGCGCTTTCAACGGTGGATCGCGGCAAAAAGTGAGTAACCGACTATTTTTGCTTTAAATTTATTTCTGCATGCATCATATCAATATTCATCCCATGCTGATCATGATTATCATGTCCAATTATTGGCATAGCCATAGCCGTAACAGTGTCGTCTGTTAAATTGGCACAGTCGATTTAAATATTCCGCCTTTTGAATTCCTTAGTCTTTATATTTATATATATATTATTTAGATTTATATTTGTTTATTTATATTTCAAAACTTGTTTTTCCCTTATCATTTAAGTTTCTTTTTAAGCTATAGCGATCAGAGTGTATAATTGTTGGAGTTTAGGATTAGTGAGGCGCCATGAGTAATTTGTCTATTAATAAATAAGTTTTTGATGGAAGCTTAAGATGTTTTAGATTGGGTCGTGTTGTGGAAGCCATGCCTCGTCGAAATATGGAAATAAAATAACTCTTGGGGTTGTGCAAGGGATCATCGGCCACTATGGTGGTATTGCGGCTCCGATGATCATGGTAGGGTGGGCACTCAGCTGGCGTAACAACATCCGCGCAGCATAATTCCGCCACCTCAGCTATGCTGAATCAATTGGAGTATTTAGACATCTAGTCAACCTCACCTTGTTTTCCGTATCTTTTCTGTTCTGTCCGGTCGATCTTGTGTTAGAAGCAAAACAGCACGCGAATTTTAATGTAATTATGAATATAGCCGTGCGAGCAGGTAGCACCGTGGTACATTTTCAACCCCCCCCCAGCCGACGACCGCAGAAGCCGGAACCAGCGCGTGCTCCTCTGGTCGCTACACTCAACAGCAGCTCGTTGCCTTAACATGCCCCATCTTCGTTGTATGTTACAGTCTAGTCTCCCACCATTGGTTGACAACCGGGACAAAAGATGAATAAAAAATCTAGCGGTCAATGATAATATCAGCGCATGACAAATACGGAGCAATTTGTCTCTGCAGTGTACAACAAATTTTAAAGAGTTCGGAGGATGGTTTGTACTATAAAAAACTGTTAATGCTGGAACTACTGCCTAGGCACAATTTTTTTTTGTTTAATTTAATTATATTAAAGTACATTTATAATATTTATTAAGTTATAATATGTTGTTTTTTGAAAATATTTAGAACGGTTTTGTTGGTTTACCTTGCAACGTAGTGTCCCATTTTCTTGTTTCGCGCACTTTAGCTTTAGTTTTGGTATAAATGCCAAAATTATCGACTTCTATCGTTCTATATATGAGGCTGAGATTTAATTATACATATACATATTTCCACACGATTCTCTTACATTTTAGGTCTAACTGCTTATATTGGTTTTTTATGAGGGCGCTGTCGAAGTATACACACTTTAGAATTCATTAGAGATTTACTTCTTGAAGACGCTTGGTCGCAATATTAAAAGTCTTATTTGGTAGAATCTTTATATAATAATTTTGTTTAATATAGAATGTATAAATAAAAAGCGCGTGCGTTACTCAACTTACTTTTTAAATATTCTTTACCAATATATTGCGTAAAAAACAAATTCCACTTAAATTTTCGTTTGACGCTTCGAATACTTAAATTATTTCTTAGACTATCCTTGGCCTGTGATCGCGGCTCCGCTGCCTTCTTGGCTTCTTCCCAGAATCCTACAACAAACACAGGCTTTGGTTGTGCCTCGTCTTTCTCAAGACGTACAATTTGTTATTCTATCATTGGGCCTTTTTGAACCTTTCCGTTTCGCTTAAACAAGGGGATCGACGTCGCCAAAGACTGAGGGATTCTGAGACCTAGACGAAATGAACAGAAAAATAACTATAGTATAGCTATGCATAGGTGAAAAAAGAATTGAAGACCCGCGCGACCTCTGTCTACGGAATGTATTGTATAACCATGTAAATAAATTTGTATTAATTGTATCGATAGTTGTAAGTATAGTATTAATTGTATCGATAAAATAAGTATCAACTAAAAACATCGATAGGGAGGAGAGGATGACAGTTAATAGCCTTTTTACACTACCGCATCATTGTCGAAGGTGCGGAAAAATTATGCGAGGCGTTTACACTTAGACCGCATCATTTCCGCATCATTTTGTCAGCTATTGTTGGCTCCACCGAACAATAATTACGTGCTGCTGACTTTAATTTTCAAGTGGAACTTTTAAAGTTGGAATCAGCGCGTCCCAAAAGACCTTGCAAGTCTTTGTGTTACCATATTGTTGCATGCAAGACGACTTATTTTAATTGGTAAAGGCCTGTATCCAGCACCGCGAAATTTTACTGAAACGAATCTGCTCTTTATTTCGGATGTGTGGAATTCAACTAATGTAGTGTGACCAAGAACCTAAAAAGTGATTTGCCACTCTCATGAATCAGCTGTGTTTTGCAAACAGCGCCAATTTTGAAAATTAAACTAAAATTAAAAAAAGGAAGAAAAGTAATTCTGACGATGAAGTGATTGTGTTGGTAGCGGCACATATTGTTGTAAGAAGAAGTACAGCACAGTCGGAGGCGCCAAAATATCAAAATGATCAAAATGCTTGTTTTCCGTGATCCGCCAAAGACATGGTCTTGCCTCAACTGCTTTTATTAAAGCAATCTTCTCCTCACTTTAACAATTTGCATATCTCTTTTTTGTTTTGCGCACAGATTTTGCCCCCACCTCTCACTTGTACTCCAGTAAAAATAGGCACATATATTTTACTGGCACCCCTATCAGCTGTTCTCACAGTCCACATTCGTGTGAATATCGATATTATCGATAAAAATTCGTGGATCCCGTTTACGTTGCTGGATACTGACTCCAGGAAAACACAAACGAAAAATTACTGGCCCCGTTTTTTTTATATGAAGTTTGGCAGTAATTTTTAGTTTCCGCGGTGCTGGATACCCAGCTTAAATATTAACTACGTGGACAACCTCTCCAAAATTCACGAAATTTTTTTCCTGGATAGACCCCGATTTATCATGAATTTAGGTAAACAAATTTTGTGGCGGTCGCTTCTAGTTTTTTTTAAAACATTTTTTAAAGTTTAACTTTTTTCAAGCCAAAAATTGCATGTTATTGTTGGTTTATCTGTATATTAGTGTTGCGAAGTTAGCTATAAAATAGCTAATTTGAAATTAAAACTATATTTCATTTGACACATGCTAAAATAGCTATAAAGTAGTTATACCGGCCTATAAACTAAACCAAACTAGCTATAAGTGATGACAAGAATAAGAGTCGTCGCGACGCTGTGGCCATGCCACACAGCGAGTGAAAACATACCACCATGGTAAATGGTGGGTTTACTTCTCGGCTTCAGAATCCTGTGGGAGATATGAATGTATAAAAGTAGTTGTGCTGTATTATATAAATAGAAAAGTAGCGCCGCAGGCGGAAAATTCAAAAAAAAAAAAAAATGGCGCGATTCTGAAGCCGAGGAGTAAACCCACCAATTACCGTTGCAATGGCCACAGCGTCGAGACGACTCTTATTCTTGTCATCACTTGTAGCTAGTTTAGTTTACTTTAGTTTAGTTTTAGGCCGGTATAGCTACTTTATAGCTATTTTAGACACTTGTGAAATGAAATATAGTTTTAACTGAAAACTAGCTATAAAATAGCTAACTTCGCAGTACAAATATATACATACCAAACACATTTCTATCGCTTTCTTATTTATTGGTTAAAATAACTCATAACACAAAAAAATACCCAAAACAATAACAATTATCCAAAACAACAACAACAACAACTAAAAGGACAACAAAAAACATGAAAAACCACACAAAAAATCAACAACAACAACAACACAGCAAGTGACCCGGGCAAGCCATTTTTGGCCTGAAAAACTCTAAACTTTAAATATTTAAAAAAAAAAAAACTAGAAGCGACCTCCACGAAATTTTTTTACCTAAATTCATGATAAATCGGGGTCTATCCGGGAAAAAAATTTCGTGAATTTTGGAGAGGTTGTCCACGTAGTTAACATTTACCTTTTAATTGAAATGTTCAGGAATGATTTGGGCGCTCAACTTTAAATTGAATTTATTGTTTGATTCGACAAAAATACCCCGATACCGCGTCGATACCCCGAATAATTTCAGTATTTTCTAAAAATACTCGACAGAATACGGTAACACTTGTGAATGATGCGCCAAATCTTGTATCATGCGGCCGCATCATTGTCTTCTTCTATCTACAGGGCTCTTATGGGCATCATTGTCGCATGTTCCATTTAACGGAAAAATCCAATGATGCGCCCCAATGTAAAAAAGGTATAAGCTAATAAATAAAAAACCACTATATACATAGATGTGTCACAATGATCAGATGTGCGGTGCAACCTATAACGAAAACCTGGAAGAGAAATCGAGATGAAATATTGTGAAATAGTAAAAAACTAAAGAAAAACAAGTTAATTTATATCCTTAAGACGCTAAAAGTACAATTTTTCAAGTGTGAAAAACCTAATAACCATACCGGAAACACTAGTAGAAGATAAAATGGAGCATAAGGTGGATATATGGATATACATATATGGATATACATATGTATATGGATATATATGTATATAATCGCACACAAGCAACAGTTACTGACGCTAAGCGACGACTATACAGATGAGCGTGAGGTAGAAAGAGAGAACTATAGCGTGTCGGTCCTCGGCGTGAAAATGGATGATGAAATTCGCAAAGAATATGACGAAATTTCGAGAAAACGAACTTCGAACACGTTGCGACAAGATAAGACTCTAACAAACGACGAAGCCTCCACTGAGGAAGAATTGCAACATTGGCAACGTATGGAGCACCTTTCTTTTGCCCGTAAGCGTGTTGCAGAACTTAAAGCGGAGGCTCAGCATAAATCTATGATGTGAAAGATATGGATATGTATGTATCAGAGAACGGCTTGGCGTGATTGCAAAAAAAATCATACACAAAAATAGCCGAATAATCGTGTCATTCGGCTCAACCGATCAAACATTCATATGTAAGCGAACTCGGTGTTGATTTAAATTCACTCTAATGCGCTCATATTTTTTCTCTCTCTGAGTTTATTCATGCTCAATGAGCAAACCGATCATTTGGGCGTATGTTCATTCGGCTCAGCATTGATTTTTTTTCTTGATTTACTCATACGCCCAAATTCTTACTCAACTCCACTCACTGAACGAAAATCAACGGTAAATGAAAATCAGCTCATGTTGCCGCAACCACTCATTCACTCAACTCGCTTAGATGCATTACCGTTATGTTTTTGTTTTTACCGTTTTTTTTGTTTTTGAGAATGCTTGCGGTTGTTGGTTGAAATGAGCACAATTACATACATATGTACAATATGCACAATATACATATGTAAGTGTGAAGTTATTTTCTTATTTTATTTTATTAATTTGTTAATTTGCTTATAGCCATTGCCATTCAGTATGAAAATATATAATCTGTTGTGAAATTAAGTATTTTGATTTCTTTGACTTCGCCCATGAACAAACTCATACGCCTTGATTCATTGCCTTTTGATTTTATTCTTTACTCAACTCAATCAATGCTGAGCCGAATGAACATACGCCCAAATGATCGGTTTGCTCATTGAGCATGAATAAACTCAGAGAGAGAAAAAATATGAGCGCATTAGAGTGAATTTAAATCAACACCGAGTTCGTGTACATATGAATGTTTGATCGGTTGAGCCGAATGGCACGATTATTCGGCCAAGCCGAAATGTGTACCGAAGGCTGTGCATACACACAATTATGTGCTCATCAGCATGAGCTGATTTTCATTCAACGCCGACGTTCGTTCATTGAGTGGAGTTGAGTAAGAATTTGGGCGTATGAGTAAATCAAGATAAAAGTGAATTTTGCAGATCTCTGGTATGTATGTAGTTCCTCTAGTTCAACCTTTTTCGGGAGATGATGGCTATCCAATTTCACGTTGGCCAAATGAAATGCCCACACGAGGTATGCTGACTGATTCGGGTAGTTCGAAGGTGGCGGTAAACCAGCACCGAGGCGCTACTCCGGTGCATTGTTACAGTTGCCAGCAACTTGGGCATTCCATGAAGGAATGCACACGATCGAAAAGACCAGATGGTGCCTGCTTCAACTGCTGGGGCGAAGATCACCAGTATAAGGACTGCTCCAAAAAGAGGGCGATGACCACTGAAGCTGCCGTGCAAGAAGATGGAAAATCAGAAGGTGAAGCAATACAACTAATTATGTTATGATTTCTGTATGGTGAAAAGAGAATTATTAGTCTAATAAGTGTATTCGATACTGGAAGTCCAGTTAGTTTTATTCAAAAATCAATAATTCCAGAATATATTCATTTAAAATCTTACCAAAGTAGATACCATGAACTATGTGGACAACATATTTCAGATTTGGCCAAGTTTGAATGCCTGATAGATTTTAATTTCAAAACTTATCAAATTTGTTTATTAGTCGTAGATGATACTGTACTACCATAACCCATTCTTTTAGGGCGAGACTCCATGAAAATAATTGAAGTTCAATTAGTATATAAGAAGAGAATAAATGCTGAATATAATTTTACGAACACATAAGATAATAACGTCACCTGTGCATCTCTTTTCACCAGGAACAATTAATTTACCAATAATTTTAATATTATCACTAATCACACAGATAATTTAATTAACAAAAAGATAGATTAGCTACAATTAGATAAGCAACACATCAACAATCAAAGTAGCGAATTCCAACACGACCAATCCCATTTTTCGAAAGTGCAAGATTTTTTGTTACATATATATTTTATGTGGAAAAAAATAGCAAAATTATAAATAGGCAACTTGAAAATCAACAAAAACAATAATTATCCATTTTTGACACAGTGACATAATGGTTTTCCATAGATATGTACATATATTACTAAAGACATATCACTGAATTCTGTATGTATAATAGTTTCTCCGCCTATATAGAGGAGGATCTAAATGATTTGATAGATTTGGCTACAAGTTTGGCAAAAAACATTATTTAAATACCCAAGAAAGGGTTGACACTAAAAAAAATCCATCATATGGCATGTGAGAGATATCGTAGCAAAATTTAATTTATAGTAAAGAGGAAGAGCCAGACTATAAGAAAAAAAGAAAACGTTTTGTTCTGCGTTACCGTTACTGTACTTTTTCGTAGGTGAAAATCTAGGTTTTTTTTCTGTATGGAAAGTTTTGACTAGAAGTGCTGCTAAATATAGGGAAGTGGAAAAAATTTAAAACGCACACCCTTAACACATAACTTGATATGTCTTTTATACAATGGAAATATACAGCGATATGTCTACACATCTGACCTCCAAACATGATCTAAATAATCCATTGGTATTTAAATACCCTATGTACATCCCATGGTATGTATGTACTAAAAATACAATTTTATTTATTTTCAAAAATTTAATTTGGAGTAAATAAAAAAATCATTTCATTTGGAAGTTTTGTTAACTTTATTGGGGAATCATTGTGTTCATAGATTATTTATTCTTGGCCATTTTTTTCTTATCTGGAGGAATACCGTTGTGGTAACACTACTCAACAAAATGCAACTTTTAATTTACGCTGTCGCTCAAAATGACTTTTTCTGATAGATTTGAAGATTTAATTTTTTTTTAAGAATTATGGTTTTTTGTACTAGATTTCCAATTTTTTAAAGAATTTTTTAAAAATTTGGTATTTTTCTTCAAAGCGGCAGTGCTTCTATTTTTCACATAACTTAAGTTTCTTATAACTGGTTGTATTGAACTTTGCAGTTTTGACAAAAGCTGACAAATGAAGCTATATATCCAACCCAGATACTTTGTAGATGCAGCTTAACGTCTGGAAGATATTAAGCTTTCAAATTTAAAATTCATAATATTTTTCGGTGTTTTGTCTCGAAATTTTGTCTTTGAAAACTCAGAAAAAGTCGAAAAAAAAATATTATATGCTAACATTTTTAGTTTTAGATAGACAGGCCTCGTTCAAGGTATCGTTTATAGAAATCGATAGATAAACGGCCAAGTTGCAGCCGTTTGACCAAAACGTTTTACCGAAAAAAATTATGAAATTTGAATTTAAAAGCTTAATATCTTCCAGACGTTAAGCTGTATCTACAAAGTGTCTGGTTCGAATGTATAGCTGAATTTGTCAGCTTTTCAGAACTGCAAAGTTTAATACAACCAGTTATAAGAAACTTAAGTTATATGAAAAATAAAAGCACTACCTTTGAAAAAAATACCAAATTAAAAAAAAATTCTTAAAAAAAAACTAAACTTAGAAAAAAAAAACTATAATTCTTTAAAAAAAATTTAAATCTCCAAATCTATCAGTAAAAGTCATTTTAGGCGACAGCGTCAAAATTTCGCTGTCAAGGCTTGCCATATTATTAAATTTTTTATTTTTTGCGTAGACTCGCCTGGCTAAGATACCTTAAATGTTTTCTATTGGACACACCCAATACCCTAATGGAGTGCTCATTAAAAAAGCGCTGGGTCTCTCCTGGTGTGGATAGATGCATTGTCTTGCATAAACATAGCTCCTCTTTCTCCATTTTCTTCCAAAAATGGTAGGAGACGATCTTCCAATACTTTTTTATAGTCTCCACTGTTTATCCGCGAGCTGGTGAAGCTCAAATTAAGCGTTCCAGATTTGTGAAACGCGCCCCAAACCATTGCGGATCCACCTCCGAAATTGCGTTTGGAAAACATCAGTGGTTCCTTACGCAGATCTAGCCAATAGTGACGATAGCCATGTGGGCCGTCAAGAATAAATTTTTTCTCATCAGAAAAAATTATCTAAATGAAAAATATTGAAAAAGCTATATAAACAAAATAAAATTAAAATTTCATGCCGAGTTTCTCTCTAAGTTATTTTCTGCAAGCTTGAGTCGAGCTATTTTGTGGTGGGGTTTTAAGAAAGGAGCCTTCTTTAAAACTCCTCGGACAATATTTTTTGACGACTGCAGCGTCCGCCAAACAGTCATCCGGGACACAGGCTGACTGCAACCTGCAGCAAGTGTGGTGCACGATTCAAACGAATTGCTCGCTTTGATATTAGGCGACGTTTATCGCGGTCTGAGAGTTTTGGTTTTCTACCTGTGTTAAGCTTAATACTGTATTTACTGGGGTCGCTTCAACATTTAGCAATACGCAGCGTGTACGACCCAATAATCGCAAAATTTCGCTTACAGTAAAGCCAGCTTCATTGTACGCACTAATTCTCCCTTTATTTTTCCCGTTACTCGCAAATGTAAGATGCAATGAGAGATAAGAACATTAGTTTTTGTACATTACTCTCTCTGCTATTAATCTGCTTACTTTGTTTTGTCTCTTTATGCTTTTCCCTTCTCCTACGAGGGTCGAAACTGAAATTTTTGAGGTGTCGTCTAGTTTTGGGCAGGAGTGTAGCATCGACGGCATCTGGTGGTGTTATGATGAAATCAGCGGCGTCTGCGTTTTGACCAAAGTGCTCTTCATCACTAGCTCCATCAACCTAATTACACTAGTCGACACGACTTTTCCGCTGTCGCCAAAAATGACTTTTTCTGATAGATTTGGATGTTTAAAAATTTTTAAAGAACATTTTTTTTTTTTCATGGAGTAGTTTTTTTTTAAAGAATTTTTAAAAAATTTGGTATTTTTTGTCATAGGTAGTGCTTCTATTTTTCACATAACTTAAGTTTCCTACAACTGGTTGTATTGAACTTTGCAGTTAAACCAAACCTTCATATTCCGAATTTCGCCGATAAATTCCGTTAGCCGACGTACAACCATTTTTTTTTCCTACAAAAATACCAATAATCTGTGCTTGTAACAGTTTTTAACGGTAAAATGGCATTTGGAATAGTGCCAAACGGCATATGAAATTTTGGTCAAACGGTTATAACTTAGCCGTTTATTTTTATATTTTTTTATACGATACCTTAAACGACGCCTAATTAATGTGTCTATCTAAAACCAAAAATCAAGGCATTCAAATATTTTTTTTTCGACTTTTCCTGAGCTTTCAAAGTCAAAATTTCGGGGAAAAAATACCGAAAAAAAATGAAATTTCAATTTGGAAGCTTAATATCTTCCAGACGTTAAGTTGCAGCTACAAAGTGTCTGAATCGGATTTATAGCTGCATTTGTCAGCTTTTTTTAACTGCAAGGGAAATACAACCAGTTGTAGGAAACTTAAGTTATGTGAAAAATAGAAGCACTACCTATGACAAAAAACAACACATTTTTAAAAAATTCTTTAAAAAAAAACTACTCCATGAAAAAAAAACCATAATTCTTTAAAAAATTTTAAATCTCCAAATCTATCAGAAAAAGTCATTTTTGGCCACAGCGGAAAAAAAAAAAGTTGAAATTTGTCGAGTAGTGTTATCAATAATAGCTTACAGCTCGTTAGAAGTAAGAACGTTTTGTCGATGGATCATTCCGAAACCAAAAATGTGGTCCAAAATCACAAGAAAAATCTTACAGTTTGTATTTACTATATTCACATTATTGGCTATCGGGTATTTAAATACCCATGCAATTTCTCAGGTGTGCGCGCAACTGAACATTTCTTCCAGGCAAACATTGAAAATTTCATCAAAATCGTACGAGCCGATCTATGGGCAGCATTTAATGGGTTACGTAAAAACTGCGATTATGAGGACCCACCGAATTATCAGATGACCATAAGAATGACAGATACAACCCCATTTTATTGTTCGCCGAGACGCCTGTCATATTTAAAAAATGAAAGGGTATCTGAAATAATTGAAGACCTTCAAAGAAAAAACGTAATTCGAGCAGGAATTCGCCATATGCATCTCCTATAGTTCTAGTAAAGAAAAAATCAGGTGAATTCCGTATGTGTATAGATTATACAGGCTTAAATAAGCGAGTGGTAAATGACAATTTCCCTCTACCCTTGATTGAAGACTGTTTAGAATATCTAGAAGGCAAGTCATATTTTCCGATAAAGGATTTTAAAAATAGCTTCCATTATATAGGAGTAGATAAAAATGCAGTAAAATGTACCTCATTCGTAACGCCTCAAGGTCAATATGAATATTTGCGAATGCCCTTTGGCCTAAAAAATGGGTTAGCAATATTCCAGAGATGTATTACAAAAATAATGGTAGATTTAGTAGTTAGTAGTTATATACATATATGGACGATATAGTTGTGATTAAAAAACCGTAGAGGAGCGCCTAGAGATCCTTAAAACGTTATTAGACCGCATTAATGGGAATAATTCGGAAATTAATCTAAAGAAATGCAAATTTGTAATTGAAATTGACTTTTTGAGGCTATAAAGTCGATCGTAGAGGCATATTACCTAGTGAAAGACATTTGAGGGCTTTAAGGAATTTCCATATACTGCAAAACTTAAATGCGCTCCATTCATGCATAGGATTATTTTTCATTTAAGACGCCTTGTGTTGTTTTTTTTTTTTTTTTAATAGCCAAGCCTTTAAAAAATGTATTGAGATGAGGTAGTCCATTTCCTCTTGATGAAGAACAGTTGAAAGCTGTCAAACTACTAAAAACAACCTTATCGAATACTCCAGTATTAGGTACCTATGTATATTAAAGCCAAGTCGAGAAACCAAGCTGAATACAGTTTTGGTTTTAGTTTCGGCGCCATAGTAATGCAGAAGCAAGATGGCGGGAAAATGCACCCAGTAGCATTTTACTCAGGCAAAACAACTGCAGCGGAATCTAGATATCATAGTTTTGAGTTGGAAACCCTTGTCTTCATCAATGCCTTGCGCCGATTTAGAGTTTACCTAGAGCATAGGCATTTTAAAATAGTGACATTATAATTCTTTAGTGCAGACATTAAGTAGAAAAGTGATACATTTTAAAATGGCCCGTTGGTCTCTTGAGTTAGAAAAATATGATTATTCCATAGTGCACAGCTGAGGGTATAAACAACCATAGAGGAGAAAATAGAGATAAGAATATTGACGTTTGTGAAAAAGGGATAGACCAGTTTAATGATGTTTGGAGTGAGGAATGCAATGATTTTCGTATAGACTGTGGTAAAGTCAGCTGGGGTGGGGATATTCCGAATTTTAGAGAAGAACCCGAACGAGTTGAGTTCAAAGAATCCTTTTTGAGATCAATGCCAGTAGTTGGTATGGTAGGAGCAACACCTGACGATATCGATTTACTACCGCAGACTAAGCAAATTGGCGATCAGAAAATAAATAAAGTTCGAACAGACTTAGAAAAGGGTACCAATACTACGTTTGAGCTAATAGATGGCATTGACATATATACAAAATATCATGATAACTTTTGTATGCATGCACAACCCTGTATGGGAGAACAAATAATTAGGTCAACACATGAAAAGTTAGGTCATTTAACTGAGGAAAAGTGCATAAATTATATAAAAATATCAAATTGGTTTCCCGCAATAAAAAGTAAGGTAGAAAAGTTTATAAAAAATTGTCTTCCATGTATATTACATTCAGTACCAAAAACTATACATAATCGAACTCTTCATAGTATCCCAAAAGTGTATACCTTTTCCATCATATATGTAGATCATCTAGGACCCTTGCCCAGCACAAAATCAAAAATAAAACACCTCCTCGTAATTATAAATGAATTTACGACATTTTTTAAACTCTTCCCAGTTAATAGTACTAGTACACGAGAGTACAAGCTAACGATGCACTAAGCAAGTACTTTGAGTTTTACAGCCGACCTAAAAGAATAATATCAGATCGCGGGTCTTGTTTTACCTCGAGTATTCGAGTTTAATGCAAGAACGTGACATGGAGCATATTAGAGGAGGTATAGGGGCCCCACAGGCCAATGGTCAAGTAGAGGGTAAATTGAATGCCAACACCTATGCTAGGTAAAATATTAGAGCCCTTGAATCAGGCAGACTGCTATAAATTATTACATAAAGTAAAGTTCGCCATAAACCATGCTATGCATAGCAGCACACAATGCACACCTTGTATGTTATTATTTGGGGTAATGCAAAATGGTCCTTTAGTAAATGAGTTGACAGAATATCTAGAGAGCAAGTTGAACATGGAGTCTAGAGATCTAAAAGCAATACAGGCTGAAGCAGATAAAACATTCTTTATTCACAAGCTAAAAATGAACAATTGTATGCGAAATGGCACAAACCCCCAATAGAGTATAAAATTGGAGATTGGAGTAGCCATTCGCTATATACAATATTCAACACCGAGTAAATACAAATTTTGCACCGAAATATCGTGGACCTTATAGAGTTAATCGCGTTTTTAATAATGACCGCTATGAAATTGTTGATGTGGATGATTGTCAGTTAACACAATTACCGTTTAAAAGTATTTTAGAACCAGCACGAATGAAACATTGTAAAAATAGCATAAATGACACAATAGCAATGGCTTCCAAGTTCGTGGTCGATCAATAGTCAGGATTGCTGAATATAATCATGTAAATAAATAAGTATTAATTGTATCGATAGTTGTAAGTATAGCATTAATTGTATCGATAAAAGAGGTATCGATGAATAAGTACCGATAGGGAGAAGAGGAAGACAGACAAGCTAACAAATAAAAAACACGAGCACGATATAGATGTGTTACAAATGAAAAACTCTTTTTGCATGTACTTGAATAGTACTATGGTAGTTTTGTTTGGCACCCGCAATACATATTGTAGCACTTGTATATAAACTCCGACACTCTTAGCGGTGTCTGAGCAGAGGAACGAAAAAATTATATTTTAAAAGTACACTTTGGCTAGACTGGGTGAATATCCTTTTTCCACAAATAAATGCCACAACACAACTCATTGACTGATAGCACTATTGATACGTCTACCTAAAAATGTATCGTATCTTATCATGCTATCCCCGTCTTGCAGTCAAAATTGGACTTGAAGTCTGGTGGATTAAAAGTTCGATCAAAATTTCTACTCCCGTGGCACGGAGGGGCTTCAGCCGAAAAGAGGTGGCAAATTATCGCCTTGGATGAAATGAATACGAATTTAATAGATTCCAGAGCTTTTAAAAATCTAATTTTCAAAACCACAGAAGGGGCATACTACATATACGCGGAGCATGTTATATGACAACCATCTGATGATCTCTCGATACCTATGTATTCTGTGCGTCGTTGTGAGCGGGAGTCGTTCGTGTCAAGTCGTCAAGAGAAGATTAAAAAAGAGGAACGCTATTGAATAACTTTTACACTTTGACACAACTTTTACACAATAAATAAAACCACCAGTGTAACGATTGTCACCAAGTTTAAACCAATCCATCACACTACATATAAATAAACATTGGAAGATATAAATTCCTACACGTATGATTCTGTTTTTGGTATGGTTTAGGTATGTACACATATTCAATAAAAAAAACTGGTCAGTTGCATAGACAGTTCGTAGGAAAAGCGTGCTATCCAAACCATCTAATTTTTGGGCTATTTTTTAACTGCTAACTTTTCAACTGAAAATTCGTTTACTTATGTAATTTCAAAAGCACATTTTGCGATTTTGAGCCTTAGTCTTCCAAATCGATTTAACTGACTAATCGCAGCATGAGATTTTCAACTTAGATTAAACAATATTTAAAAATATATAAATATATAGGTATGTATTATTATTATATTGTACATTTACATATATTATATTACTATTTTGGTTTGGATTACCGGTCGGGTTGGGCAAACTTCCCTAAATCGACTACTTAGAGAGAATTTAGAACCATCCCTTTAACACGTTCACTGTCGCTCTCACTATATCTCTCTCTTTCTTTAGCCCATGCAGATTGCTGCGGAGAAACACGCTCACGTGCTCTCGTTAGCATAGCCCTTTTCGATCTACTCCGAGCTTTCTCTCTCCCTACGAACTTTTTCACTACGACAGACAGTGGACAAGACTGTGCGTGCATAGAAATGGGACTAGCAGTGGATTATAATAATCGGCAAAGTTCAAAGAAGACAACGTAAGGGAACACTGCGAACAATTACAATTACATAGATCTTTGCCTGTATACTAGATTCAGACCTCAGCGCTGACATTCATTAACTTAGTCCCACCTGGACTCCTCGCCCCACCTGGACGGAATTCACTCATCGTTACTCGAAACGGGGAAAATCTTCAACTTTCTTAGACGGCTCACATTTAGTCCTTACTGGAACCTTAGAGCCTAGCCTATCCCCATCAAGTAGCTCCTACATAATAAACGGGCCCTTTAAACTTTTCATCCAATTTTGTCAAATGTCTGTATACAGTTGCGCTACCCTTGTCAAATTTAAATTTTTCATAACTATCTATGTACATATATCATATATATGTACATATATCATATTCTTCGATGCTTGAGTTCTCACACTTTCTACGAGCCCCGACCACTATTAATTCGTACGGCAAGCTTTTTTAACCGTATGAAATGTTTAACAGACAATATTTTTAGTACTAAAGTACATAGATAACACATGCAAACCTTCATTTTATTCTCATAATTTTAGGAAAAATATGTTTGTTGTACTTCAACAATAACAATAACAACAATAATTTCTTTGCTTCTTAGCTTTGCTTAACTGATAAGTAAATTTTGACCAGTATTATTTCGTACATAAATATTTACTATTTGAATAAACATGACATTTTTTTTTAAATATTAATATTGAGTAGCATCGCCTTTTGCCTTTAAAACACGTGTCGGGTTCCGCAGCCCAATATTAAGAGGCTTTATCGAAACATTTTAGCAAGTGGTGCAGCAGTAAATTAAATTCCCTTTTTTATTGTTTGTTGTTTGCACTGCCCACTGCACTGCACATTGTACACACATACATATGTATATATGTATGTACATATAAGCTCCCGCACGGCAGCAGCCTATCCAGCCGTTGTTCGTCTTCTTTCCTTCTTTCTTTCGACTTCTCTATCACTCTCTCGATCTTTCGTCTTCGCTATTGCTCTCTCCTCTGGATCTGTCGCACTCTCGTTTTCAGTAGGGCAAGGGCAATTCGGCCCGCCTGCCTTTGCATCGTCTGGACCCTTCAATCGTCGCGCTCGCATTAGGGAACGGGCAATTCGGCCCGCCTCCTCTTGCAGTTTTGGACTCTTGAACCGGCTAACTCTACATCGCTAATCTCGCTTTCGCTATCTTATACGCACAACTTTCGCTATTGACAATAAAACTGTATCAAACTAAACTCTCGTGTTTAATATATCGCAAACTACGCTGCCGAAAAAGCTCGGCAGTTCATAACACGCTTTGCATAGATTTTTAAAATTCTGGAATTGTTCTGTTGAAATAGAGCCCCACATCTCTTGCAATTTTGTTTTTAAATCAGAAACGGTTCTTTGAACCGCTGCGAACACACCCAAGATAGAATCGTTTCTATCTTTGTCGAACAAAACGTCGAACATGAAATGTGGACGCGAACACTACCACCAGCGACGAACATTTCATCGAACCAAATATGTTCGCGCGAACAAATTCGACAGTGGATGTCCTGCTTAAGACTCATTTTTTAGGTTTCTTTTCATTATTCCCCATATACTTATTCTCGATTGGGCTTAGGTCCGAACTATTTGATGGCCAATCTAGACCTCAATTTTCTTATACTGCAGCCATAATTTGGTTCGTTTGGCAGTATAAGCTGATGCTCAACAGGATGGATGTTGAAACGTTTATTCACCACAGTCAGCCAGTTTTTGAATTGATGGCAGCAAACTTTCTTCTAAGTTTATCCCGTCAATAAAGTGTAGACATACAACCCGACATCATTATGCTTGCCGGGAACTTAACTGTCCTTTTAAGGCACTCTTTATGGTACGCTTCATTTTACGGATAACTCTTCGTCGCGCATCACCGGCACTCACACCAAATTTAGCTTCATCGCTAAATATGATGGAGTTCCATTGCCTTTGAGTCCAAGACATCCGTTCCCGAGACCATTTTAAACACTTCTTCTTTTGACGTTCTCGCATCTGCATGGGACGCGCCTGCAGGCTTAGCACTTTTGCCGATTTTATCAGACCATTCTGATGCAAAATTTCTTAAACTTTGGCGCCGATCAGCCTTCACAATTGTGGCCAGTGCTTAAGATTTTGCCATTTTTCTTAAGATGTTTTGCTATTCCTTGAACGGACGACCTAGCCAGATTTAATTGTTTGGCTATTTCACCAAAAGTTGTATTTATATTTATTTATAATAATATCAAACTAACTTCTTATTTCCTTGAAAATCGGCTTACCACGTGCCATCGTTGCTAATTTCTATATAATTTGAAGCAATAACACATTTCGTACATTCTGCATTGCATTACTGTTTCCAGATTATGACTGGATAGTTATTATGTTACACTGTTTGTTTTCAACTTCTTTCAATTCTAAGCTAAGCAAACACACCGTACGAATTAATACTGGTCAAATTTATATTATCAGTTAAGCAAAGCATTCAAAGAAATTATTGTTGTTGTTGTTGAAGTTCAACAAAAATTTGTTGTTCAAAAATTATGAGAATAAAATGAAAGATCAGAAAAAAATAGGTTTGCATGTGTTATCTACTTTAGTACTGAAAATATCATCTGTTAAACATTGCAAACGAGTACAAAAACTTGCCGTAGTGTTCGGTGCTCGTAGATCAACCTGATATTCTGTAAAGTATAGTGTAATCAAACCCATAGGACGGGCTTTTTTGCAAATTAAAAGCTCTAAAGGACTCACTCAAACGCACAGCTAACTGCACAATTTAGGACCAGTTGTGTTTTTCCCAGAGCATCTTGCCAAGATCGTTGGCGTGATTTAACCACATTTTCGCTTTACTTATAGCACAATTATCTTTTATTAATATTTACATAAAACGTCACTGTTCCCTTAGCCGATTCCTATGGGGATTCCAATGAACGTAGCACATCAATTCCCAACTGGACTCGTCGTCTTACCAGAAAGGATCACACTTAGTCTAGTCATAACTCGACTCATCGTCCCACTGACGGAACACGCTCAGTCCCTCTTGGACTCATCGTCTCTCAAAGACGGAATACACTTAGTCTCTTCTGGCCTTATCGCCTCTCCTAAACCCCATAATCATGATTTCAAAGTTTTCACATAGCTCTTCGTATCCAACTAGTGGGTGTTGACGAAATAAACTAGCTTCCTGAACCGTCATTCTGGATAATCACATACTTTTTAAGACCACTTTTATCGCTAAGTTTTCAATTTTTCATTTTCTTAAAACGATTAACTTTATCAAGCGTTTTCTATAACCTACGTGCATAATCAATTCAAGAACTTGATTTATTTTTGACCATCTGAATGCACAAGGAACTACTCGCAAGCAACGGGTTCCATTATTCCGTTGAATTTTGCGAAACAATACGCTCTTTCTTAAATTATACGTCTCTGTGAAATCTTCAGCAAGCTCACTAGCATTGAGTTTGTTCAGAATATCACTCAGATCTGAATCAAGTCGGTATTCAGACAAAATCCAATAATTTGAAATCTCTTTCAATCGCACTCTTTTTCAGGAATTTTGCAAAAATAACAGAGCTGCAATCGCCTGGAAAAACAGCCAGGGTTCGGTTCGGGTTCAGAGTTTTGGAATCCGAACCTTAGGTTGAAAATCCGCAGAGGTTCCAAAACCGGGTTCGGCATATTTTGGAACCTCGGGTTCGGTTCCAAACCCGGGTTCGTTAAGTAAAGAAAAAAGAAAAGACATTTGCTTACTTTTAATGAAAGCATTTTCATGAAATTATTGTTAAATTATTTAGCACTAAAGTATTAAGGCGAACATTTCAGAAGTTTCGCTTATGCGCAAATAAAGATCAATAAAGAGCACACACTTATTTTTTGTGGCGTCAGGCTGACGCGCAACCTGAAAGAGATCGTCATATTTTGTTACAAGTGTATGTATGTATGTGTGTACATGCATAACCTTTTTCCACGAGATTGTAGCCGAGCTTCGGGCTTCATGCCGGGCCCGCACAGCCTGAATGCAAAATACATGTACTTTATATTTGTGTGCTCGCTCGTGATCAGACCCTTAACTTGTGCTTCAGTCTGGCGACAGATGCACATATCTAGTAGGTACATACATATGTATTTATGTTATTCGTGTTATTTTTTTCTCTTCTTTAATCAGTAACATATGGAAATTAAACTGCAACCAAAATTACTCTTAAATAATAAGCATACATATGTATATTTTTTTCTTGGACCGAACCCAAAAAATAAAATAAAATATGCCACTTCCATTGATTTGATTCAACATCATAACTTCGTAGCTTCAGAAACTCGCATATGTATTAAATTTGATATGATATTCGAAGTTGAAAATTACAAAACTGGTCCATATTCCACATAAAGTTTTCCTTCGCTAATGCAAGCGAATCGAGTGATTTCACCATCTGAAAAAGCATACGAAGCCAAACCGACGTGCTGTATAAAGCATATCAACCCCGGTGGCGGAAAGGAGCTTCGTACAATAACTTCAATGAAGAACTTTCAATTTCGGTTTACAAAACGTTATATTTAATTGAATAAAGTTTTAAAAATTTTTTTTTAATCTCTAATTTATGAAATATATCGGTATATATTAATATATTGATCGAACTGTTTTTTTTTCAGGATGGTTTTAATTTATTACTATGACTACTTATATCACAACATAATAATAATTTGTTATTGCTTACTGTAACTAAATAGCTACTTATGCAATAGAGAAAGATAACAAAACTGAAAGGATTTAGCATAATCCAGGTATGGTGCGGTCTTTGGGTCTTCATTTCTTAGGTGTCTATGCTACGTGTAAGGTCTTTATATAATCCTGTCAGGTAGGTCGATAGGGTGGATCCGTCGAAGCCGTCGTCGGTGAGAGGCTCTGGCGAGTCTCCTCGCTAGCTCGTTGGGGTGATTTCCGAGTTTGTTGATATATTTTTCTGCTTGTGCGTTGACAACATCGCCGATGAGGGGGACACCAAGGTCTCTGGCGATGTCTTTGTTTCGCAGGAACCACTCAGCTCCAGAGATCCTGCGAAGTGTTTTGCTCTGGAATGTTCTATGTCTTTGCAGGTTTGTCTTGGCCGCAATGCTGTATATTTGTAGTCCGTATTTCCACACTGGTGCTAATATTGCCTTGTATATGTGAACTTTATAATAATTTACTTTTAGGGTTTAGCAACCAGTTCAGTTGGCGGGCTTTTGCCATCAGCTGATCAGTGATACCTTTTATATGTTAGCCGGGAATCTAAGGTAACGCCAAGGTATTTATGTTTCTTGGGTTGGTTCACCAGGACCCTGTGTAGGAATACGCCTGGGCAGCTTCCTCTCCTTAGGGTGTGTGTGACTATTGCGTTTGTCAGGGTTGATGCTTATGTTCAACCTGCACGTCCAGTTTTCAAATTTCTTCAGGAACTCTTGTAGAATGTCAGTTGCTTCATATGTATATACATACTGCTCTTGCCATCACGGCAGTGTAGTCAGCGAATGTAGCTATTGTGAGAGTTTGGTTGGGAGGTAGTCTGAAGTCTGCTGGCTTCGGCATGTCATGCGTGAACAGAGTGGATAGTAGCGGCCCCAGTACACTTCCCTGTGCTACTCCAGCCCGGATGGTTTTGGGTGAAGATGCAATGCCGCACTGCACCACACGGAAGTTTCTCTCGGTAAGGAAGCTTCTGACCAGCATGAACATTTGGGGGTTGATCATTGGTTTGATCTTACAAAGTAATCCATCGTGCCTTACCCGGTCAAACGCTTGTTGAATGTCAAGGTACGCTGCCACCACGTACAGCTTGCGCTGGAAGCCTTGGAGAATAGTTTCAGTGACTCGATGAAGTTGTTCAGGCGTGCCGTGTTGAAGCCTGAAGCCAAGCTGGAAATCGGGTATTGCCTCCCTGATCATTTCTGTGTCCAGCAGTCTCTTCAAAATACATCGCTCAAAAAGCTTGCCAAACGTGGGGAGCAAACTTATTGGCCTGTAGTTGTCCATGTCATCTGGTGCTTTGTTGGGTTTGAGGAACAGTACAATTCTGTCTCTTTTCCATACCTTGGGGAAATAGCCAATCCTCAGTGCCGAGTTGAAAAAGAGAATCAGTTTAGTCTCGCAAAACACGCTTTTGAACTTAGGTAAAGGAATATTCAAAAAACTCATACAAAAAAATCACTGGAAATTGTATGTATATATTTCGGTAAAGTCAAGTCAAAGCTGAAAAACAGCCCATAAATAAGATGGTTTGGAAAATAAGTGTTTCCTTAAAACACACTGCAACGGATCAGTTTTTTTTTTTTATAGAATATTGATCAAAAAAAAATACACCTAATAAAAAGTGTGAAAAACTGAATCATACTTAACATAGTTTACTTTTTACTTCACCTGAAAGTTGCAGTGTGTGAATAAAATTTGATTCATTTTTACACACTGAAACCATTTTCAACATTATCCCCTAAATTAAAAGTCCGATGAGATTTTTGCTCTCTATTATGTAGATGCGTGTATTTTATCATCGAAAGCACTTATAAAATTCTTTGACTTTTCGGCTTTTGCGTCGTCGCAAAATATATGATTTTCATTGACTGGACCAAATTTTTTGTGGACCAAATTTTGTTGCGAACTACTACAAAACAAATAGGTGCTCTTTTGTTAGCTAGTGTACATTTTTTAATAAAACTAAATTTGCCATGAAATTCTTATTATCAAATGGAAGTCAAAGTGTAGATACAATAAAAATTTTGAGCGTACGAATCTCATCTTTATTTGTCTTTAATGACACGTTGAATTGGTCACCAAACTATGTACCAGATATGGAACAATTTCGAAGAGGAATGATTACGTATAGCGTTTCATATATATACAATACGATATTATCGCTAGACATGTTGCCCTAGTCAACAGCAAAACTATTTTTTGAGATATTTTTTATGGAAATCTCGGGGAAAGTAGATATAAATAAGATTCTCGTCTTTGAGATTTAATTTATATAGACATATACATATGGGCATTTCTCTCAAGAGGTCCACCGAGTCCAAAAAATTAAAAATCAATAAAAACACATTTGAATTTAGTTTTGGTATTTTTTTCGTCATGTTTTCCATTATTATTTTAAACTATAAGAAAGATGATTCTTGATAAAAGTCTCCCTTACATATTGAACTATCTAAAAAAATATCCCAGAAAATTTTCTTAATATCGGTTAACGGAATTTTCGTAACATTTGTAGCCAAGAAATTTTTGTCCCGTGTAATTTTTAAATTACATTTTAAAAAAACTACAAACCATACATGCTTACAATTATAATCATTTTAAAGAGTCACCAATCCAGAACATTAATCTGAAATTCACATCAATATATCGCCTCAACTTTCGGTGAAATCTGAGTTTGAATTGGTCGCCGCGAAAACTACTTCTATATTTGTAACGTGCGAATACCATGGTTTTTTGCAAATATCTCGAAAACGAACTGTAGCCTAAAATCGCTCTTAGCACCAGCTATAGGGCTAGTCAAGTGGTGAATCTTGAAATGCGTTCGAACGTCCAGTTCGACATCAGAGAAATGCTCATATGTACATACCAATATATGTATGTATATAAAAAAAAAACTATTTGGAGCCTCAATGCTTTCAGAAACAGCAGGTCTAATTTCAGGTTTTCTTTGGGTGTTGACTAGTTTTCTTGCTTCAAAAAAAAAATGTAAGGGCATAGTGCATACATATTATTTTCCTTCTGTTTTGAAACGAATATCTATCACAATCGATTTCTCCCTCGAGTTTGAGGTTTTCACACAACAGACTTGGGGGTCCATTAATTTACACCCGTAGATTTCACCGAAATCTATTGACTGTAATTTTTTCTATCTTTTGAGACTCGATATCTGCGTAAGATTTTGTTTCAGATGATCTTTTTTTCGTCCCGAAAATATTTATGTTTTCGTTTTTAATCGCGATGTAGTGTGGTAGAATTTAAATACTGTTAATATTATTATTTTGTATGCTACTTTGAACGTGTTTTTAAAGTTCCAACCAGGCATTTCCATCTGTTTCTTACATACTGGTGCTCCGTGCCAATACCATATGTACATACATACATCAGATTAGCATATATACGTAGAAGACTCTTGTTTGTTTCCTATAAATATAAATAAAATACACGACATGCATACCCGCATATGTACATACATATATGTATAAGCAAACGTAATTCTTGTCATATATCTTTGTATACACGTAAGTCTATCAGTACTTAAAAAAAATTTAGTGATCCTACGAGTGCATTCATCAATCCGTTAGACTAGCGGCCATATTCAGATGAACTATAATTTTAATACATAAAAGACCTAGAGTGTTCCATGGAACTAATGAGATAGGTTCACCGTGTGTGCCCCAAGAAATATATTTTGAAAAGCCATTTAGTAACTTCAAATTATAAACGGTCCCAATCGATAACTCTAAGCGCAGTGATTCTAAATTAAAAAAAAACAATGGGCATACTCAACTATTTTTTTTAAATATTCAATACATTTACATCTTTCGGCTTAACTTCTTAAAACGGAAGTACTTCACCAAATTATTAATAAATCGTAAATTCGTCCTTTTTATTTTTCACGTCATAAGTTAATAATGCTATTATAAAAATCTTTAGATCATTAAACCGATCAATAACAATAGAAATATATTGATATTCTTTAAAAAAAAAAAAAAAAACTCATACCATACATATATTCATCACCATATTCGGTTGACTTCTTTCAGAGCATTAAACTTAAAATAGACTAAAACTAATATACATACATACATACATTTATCAAATTCCAATATTTATATGTTGTATTTAGTAAAGAAATATGTCTGAAACCCAATTTATATCTTAACGTTTGATGACAGTCAACAGTTAAAGATCAGAGACAAGGTTTACTATCCCTACCAAAAAGCCCAACTCTGAGTCTAGTTTTTCATAATGCCTCAATCGTTTGATTTCCTTGTTTGTTAAACGCAAAGCATTTTCTGCATCATTGTGCATAACATAAATAAATTAACTTTAATATTAACAATAAACCACCCAGGTCTCTTAAATCAAACAAATAAAATAAAAACTCTCTAATAAGTTCAAGACCCTTAAAAATCGCCTCTCAAATCCAAATTCAACTTAAATGAACAAGAACATCAAATCCCACAACAAAAACATAACCATTGTAATTCAAAACCAACCTTAATACACCAACACAGAAAACGGCTTCAAAAATGTACAGTTCAAAAATCGAGAAAATTTTAGATTAGATCTTGATTTTTAAACAAAAATGATGATTGCGGATAATTGGTTGTACACTAAAACAAATGACGTAAAAGCAGGTATAATATTTAGCCACTTGTCTAGAAATGAAGAAGTTGAGGTGTGTCGTCACTTCACGCTTTCAACAGCAGTAGGACGACGAAAAATCAAGCTTCTCAAATGCGTGGCTTAGTTCAAAACCATAACTAACTCCTGCGCCAACGGTGGAGCTGAGATGTTTATGAAATGAGCCACATATTTGAATTGCGCCAGGCCGCCTGTGAACCGTAGGATTGTATGGTGGACTCATTTAATTTAGGACTATAAATATAATTGTATATTTAACTGAAGCGAATTAGATTGTAAAATAACAAAACATTCACTTACTTAACAGCTGAACTTAATTTATTGTTTTTCTCCTCTCTTTCTCTTATACTCGTACTCCTTTATGCCAAGAAAACAGAATTCAACCTACTTTTTCTTACCTTTTTTCTACTCGCCTCAAAAACACACTCAAGTGGACTTTCTTAAAAACTGAATGACAATCACACAATTGCGCAAACACACACATATGAACATGCAAGACAAACAATTTAGTAATTATATTACTTCAGTGTCTTTCCAATATTACAATAAACTTAAATATACATAATTATGTAAATTAATTTATACCATAACCTTACATATACTGGACGATCGAAACCGTATAAGAAAGCATACATAAACAGAGTAAAAAGCAGACAGATACAAACCAGCAGAAGTAAATGCAGATGTGACTGTATTTTTGAGTATGGATTATTGTACTACATATTTACATACATACATCAGTAGGTGCGATTAGGAATCGATATCGATTGGGGACTAGGCTAAGAAAAAAAAATTAAACCAACAAACGAATCGAACAATTACCACAATATTTGTGTAATTTTTGTGTCCTTCTAGGAACTTATTTCAATTGCATTATGTTTATGGTGGCCTCATCAGTTGTGTCAACCATACTTATCCTCAATTATCATCATAGAAATCCAGATACGCATGAAATGAGTGAATGGGTAATGTTTATATATTCAAATTAACAAAACTAAATACTTAATTATTTTATAAAAACAACAAAATTCCATTGTCGAGTCTTAGTTTTTGAGAAATACTGATTACTTTTTATATCATTTATTCATCTAAGGTTTAAGCATACAGACATATAGTATGTATGTATATTTATATCTATAATTTAATTCATACACTTTTTTTGTTCAATAAATTAACTGCGAGTCCCAATGCAAATATACATACATATGTAAATATTATTGCGATCATGTGCTCTGCATGAATACACAGGAAACTAAATTTTTTGGCACAGAACGAGTATATATATTTTCATGAATATGTACATCCGTAAATATGTTTTAATTTTGTTTATGATCTGTTTCAATGGTTAGAGCCATGCATGGATCCAATTGAATAGCCTGTTTACACCACGGTTGAGTTATTGAGTTTCACGGAAAACTCGAGTTTATTTTACATATGGAAGCATAGGGGCCCTAGTGGTGACAAAAAGGTTATTTATTGTTGCGTTTTAGTTGCGTTTGTTCGATTTCCCGAATATTTCAACCCTTTGCCTATCGTGTGCATTATCACCACTAGTAACAACAAAACCTACCAGCTCAAAATTTAAATTTTGACACGTAAAAATAGGAAAAAGGTGCAAATATACATACTATCGTAAAACCAATACTTTCGACTAATTTTATCATTAAATCAATCATTTCAACAATGTGGTTGATTCTTAAAATTCGGTTGGAAACACGTATCCAGTGCAGTGTAAAATCCAATTCAGAGTTATTAGTTAACTCGACAATCGATAGGTAACTCACTATAGTGTAAATAGGCTATAACACTAACCATACAGTATACAGAAGGAAAAGTTCATTCATGTTGCTGTCCGCAGCGAGGCAACATGTATTGGCTCCCAAAGACTGTCTTGTTAGTGTATGTGTGCACATGCGTTATCACGTACTTTGCGTGTTTGCAATAATATGGATGAGCGCTACAACTGAAATTTTGTGTTCTCAACTTTGTTTTGATTTTTGCTCTCACGCCATTCTTTACTTTAGCATTTTTAGATTCGACCCTTTTTGAAGACGCTTGCCTTACAATACCAGAATAATTGTTTTTTTGTACATGCTTTAGATGCTTATTTTGTTTAATATAGAATATACTAATATAATGAACTGATATATGTACATAGTATACACAAATCTATATTTAATTGTATGCTTTATTGTATTATACATATAATGATATATTTGATCACATATAAAAAAGTAGTATGCGCTAAAAAAATATATATATCATCCTTGAATATGGATTTTAATGACATATAAATGGGTAATAAATGGGTCCATACAGATTTTAGTGTTATACTTGCGCATCAAATTGGAAATCATTCCTCGTTTTCTGATGCGAATGTCCATCCAAAGCCAGAACCTGCTGCAGTGGCATTGCCTGGCCATCTATCTACTGTCCGTGACTGGGGTCAGCGAGGGATACATGTTCGCCACCATCACCAGTCGGGACATTGACAAGTCAGCTTCCTCGTCCTATCCTACATTCTGACGGGCATCTTTGGGCCGGTTGGCTTCATCTTTGCCAATGCCGCATCTTGTACAGTACCTACTATATCAGACAACAGTATCAGCCCCTTTCGCTGAATCCACTGCTGGGACTTAAGCCAGCTAAGCTCTTTAGCGGGACTCTGATCCTGTCTGGGCTCATCTGCTATTGGTACCAAAGTGCTGCTCTATTCACCTATCTAGGAATTGGTTTGATAGCCGGCCTTGTCTGTCTACTGGCCTGGGCCCTGTCGCATCGCGATCTGGTGCGTTTAGCCTGCCTATACGGCAGGCGCATCAAAATTGATTAAATGCTTGGTGGATCGATCGGCTTCTCGAAGAGCTCACAAAATTTGGCATATTTTAATATTTATATAGACAATTGTGAATTAATTCCGGAATTAAGTTATTTACCTATTGAATGTTTGTAGTGCTTCAATGCTTCGTTAATTTTAAGGCATGCATTAAAAGACAACGATAAATTGCATTATATTTTTTTATACGTGTGCAGAGCATGTTTATTTTCTTTGCATTCGTACTTTGTGTGTGTGTTTTCATACCTATTTATATGTCATTAATATCTATAACCATGGATGACATATACATATAATTGCTTTAGCGCATACTACTTTTTTATATGTGAACCATACAATTAAATATAGATTTACATATGCATATATATAGTACATACTGTAGAATACTTATGTACTCATATATTAAATACAAATTATTCCAATGTGAGTCATGTATGATATATACCTACTATATATATTTACACATGGATGTATAGCCGCTCATTATATTAGTATATTCTATATTAAACAAAATTAGCATCTAAACCATGCACAAAACAAGAATTTTTCTGATATTGTAAGGCAAGCGTCTTTAAAAAGGATCGACTCTAAAAATGCTAAAGTAAAGGGTGACTTGAGTCCAGAAATCAAAATACTGTCGCAAACGCAAAATGCTGTTCTAGTGCCCATCCACACTATTGCCAAGACGCAAAGTACGTCAGAATGCATATGCACACATACAATACAATAAGCAGAAACAAGACAGAAACCCACAGAAAATGAGACAAGCAAGCAATCAAGTGTCGTTCGGCTCGCGCCACATCATGAGCCGAACATGACGACATCAGAGCCGTATGTGTCGGAGTCGAATGTGTCGACGCCCACCCGAAGTCTCTGGGAGCCAGTACCTGCTGCTTCGCTGCGGATAGCGAAATGCATGAACTGGCGCATCTATATACTGTATGGTTAGTGCTATAAGCGAATCTTTTCACGACACTACGATTACAAACGAAAATTTCCAATTCGTATTCTGTTCAATTTAGAGTTCAATTGAAAACAAGATATGCTCGTTCTGAAATCAGCTTCATTCCGGAAGAAATTAAATTTTCATATTCAGTTTTTCTACTACTTTTTCTAGGTTCTTCGAGCGTTTAGATGCACCAAAATAGGTAGCCACGTAATTTGCTTCTAAATCGTTGATGTACATTTTATTCACATGAAAATACAGCATTGGCTAACTCATCGTATACATATATGTAAATATATACATACATATGTACAGTGTACCCACATATAGCCTAGTACTCAGATAAAAAAAGGGCTAGCAAACAGAATGAAACCGATAAAAAAAATGTATTGCAACATTTTTTTTTTAGGGTCATTCCGCAGGTAGTACTCAGATCGACAAACAAACATGACGATATTACTGGAAAAGTATGTATCATGGTATTTTTCTAGGTCCCTAGTTTCTATATATAATATATTTAAAAGTAAGGTTGTGTCAGTAAATGTGTGTGAGTACGATAAAAACACAGTGCAAAAAACAAAAACCACACAAGCTATAAAAAGAATTTTGCGATGACGACATAATGAAATTAAAAAAGTCTGTCGAGACGAGGGAATTGTTATGAAATGTAGGGAATAAATAGGGAATACAAAATTGGATTGCATTTCTGTTAAGAAAAAACGGATTTATCCGATAGTGCGGTGCTTTATCCGAGCATTGTCGTTCTCCAGCGCGCCAGCGCCCACTAATTATACACTCCTGCTTGCGTTGATACAAAATTTCTAATTTTAACCAAATTTTATTTTTATGCAGTGTAACCGTAGGGCGTAAATATCTACAGTGATAGCCAAGCTGCAATCAAATCGCTTAATGCGATCTCCGCAAACTCGGCCACCGTTGCAGATTGCCGCAAATCTCTTCACGAGATGGCTCAGCAATTTGTTATCAGCCTGATATGGGTCCCGGGCCACCGGGACATCGAGGGCAACTGTATTGCAGACGAGCTGGCCAGACATGGCACTACAATCCCCCTTCTCTAAGACAAGGAGGGTACTCGTATGCCGATGGCCACATGTAGGCTCATAATAAAGGAGCAATATAAGCAACTAACAGACAACAAGTGGCAATCAGTACCACGTTGTCGTATAACTCGGCAAACATGGCCAACCATAGATAGGAAGCGCACCTCTGAGCTATGCAGGCTCGGCAGACGAAGGTGCAGCGCAGTCATACGCTCCCTAACGGGGCACTGGTTAATAGGTACCCATGCTAATAGACTGGGCGCCCCATACAATGATTTTTGCCGTAGCTGCAGAGACGAGGAAGAGGAGGAAACGGTGGAACACCTGTTCTGCTCTTGCCCAGCTCTCAGCAGAAGAAGACTACAGCACTTGGGCTCGCCCTTCATTTCAGACATTTCGGTAATGTCCACCATATGTCCCAGAAAGATAGCTAACTTCATAAAAGCTGCAGGCTGGGACAACTGTTGACCTTAGGTCTCGCACTGCGAGAAGGGGTAGATTCCCCCGCGGTATCACAACGGGCCGGAAACGGCCTAAGTGTGCTGGGCTCCCAGTGAGTCGGGCAGCCGCTGTAACCTAACCTAACCTAACCGTGGGGCATGCACACCTGGACGCTAGTATTTTTATATGGCACTTTTTGATAGCAAAAGTGTTTTCTAATCTGAGTACTAGCACTAACCATACAATATATTGTATATTGTATGGTTAGTGGTACTAGGCTTATACCCGAATCTAATATTGCACAAAATCAAACTTTCCTTTTTGATACAGGCCCGCACTGACTTTTACGTTAATGTAGGCCTTTCTAAGATGTGCATACTACCTTTTTTAAGAATGGCTCTAGAATTCGATATTCCATTAAAATTAAGACTTTACTCTCTGATTAATTAAAATTATAATTTGATAATTAATTATCAAAAGGTACGCAGTCCAAGAGAATCTCGTAAAAATGATTTTATTCAGTGAAAATTTTCATAGCCAAAAAGAACCAATTCTCCTTCGAAATAAACCATTAAATTTTTTTTTGTATACATATATTCCGATGAGACGATTCACAAATTAGTGAGATAGTTTCCCTTTCCCATAATATCTTACGCTAATAACACTACTCGACAAATTTCAACTTTTTTTTTCCGCTGTCTCCAAAAATGACTTTTTCTAATAGATTGGGAGATTTAAAATTTTTTTAAGAATTATGGTTTTTTTTCATGGAGTAGTTTTTTTTAAAGAATTTTTAAAAAATTTGTTGTTTTTTGTCATAGGTAGTGCCTCTATTTTTCACATAACTTAAGTTTCCTACAACTGGTTGTATTGAACTTTGCACTTAAAAAAAGCTGATAAATGCAGCTATAAATCCGACTCAGACACTTTGTAGCAGAAACTTAACGTCTGGCAGATATTAAGCTTCCAAATTGAAATTTCATCATTTTTTCGGTATTTTTTACCCGAAATTTTGACTTTGAAACTTCAGGAAAAATTGAAAAAAAAAATAAATGAATGCCTTGATTTTTGGTTTTAGATAGACACATTAATTACGCGTCGTTTAAGGTATCGCTTATAAAAATATAAAATCAAACGGCTAAGTTATAACCGTTTGACCAAAACTTCATATGCCGAATTTTGCCGATAAATTCCGTTAGCCGACGAATAACCGTTTTTTTTTCCCACAAAATACAAAAAATCAGTGTTTGTAACAGTTTTTAACGGTAAAATGGCATTTGGGATAGTGCCAAACGGCATATGAAGTTTTGGTCAAACGGTTATAACTTAGCCGTTTATTTTTATATTTTTATAAGCGATACCTTAAACGACGCGTAATTAATGTGTCTATCTAAAACCAAAAATCAAGGCATTCATTTATTTTTTTTTCGATTTTCCTGAGCTTTCAAAGTCAAAATTTCGGGGAAAAATACCGAAAAAAATTATGAAATTTCAATTTAGAAGCTTAATATCTTCCAGACATTAAGTTGCAGCTACAAAGTGTCTGAGTCGGATTTATAGCTGCATTTGTCAGCTTTTTTTAACTGCAAAGTTCAATACAACCAGTTGCAGGAAACTTAAGTTATGTGAAAAATAGAAGCACTACCTATGACAAAAAACAACACATTTTTAAAAAATTCTTTAAAAAAAAACTACTCTATGGAAAAAAAACCATAATTCTTTAAAAAAATTTAAATCTCCAAATCTATCAGAAAAAGTCATTTTTGGCCACAGCGGAAAAAAAAAGTTGAATTTTGTCGAGTAGTGTAATCGTTAAAGCTGAGTATCCAGCACCGCGGAAACTAAAAATTACTGCCAAACTTCATATAAAAAAAACGGGGCCAGTAATTTTTCGTTTGTGTTTTCCTGGAGTCAGTATCCAGCAACGTAAACGGGATCCACGAATTTGTATCGATAATATCGATATTTACACGAATGTGGACTGTGAGAACAGCTGATAGGGGTGCCAGTAAAATATATGTGCCTATTTTTACTGGAGTACAAGTGAGAGGTGGGGGCAAAATCTGTGCGCAAAACCAAAAAGAGATATGCAAATTTTTAAAGTGAGGAGAAGATTGCTTTAATAAAAGCAGTTGAGGCAAGACCATGTCTTTGGCGGATCACGGAAAATAAGCATTTTGATCATTTTGATATTTTGGCGCCTCCGACTGTGCTGTACTTCTTCTTACAACAATATGTGCCACTACCAACACAATCACTTCATCGTCAGAATTACTTTTCTTCCTTTTTTTAATTTTAGTTTAATTTTCAAAATTGGCGCTGTTTATAAAACACAGCTGATTAATGAGAGTGGCAAATCACTTTTTAGGTTCTTGGTCACACTACATTAGTTGAGTTCCACACATCCGAAATAATGAGCAGATTCGTTTCAGTAAAATTTCGCGGTGCTGGATACAGGCCTTAAAAAGAAAAAATTCAATTTATAAGGCCTGTATCCAGCACCGCGAAATTTTACTGAAACGAATCTGCTCATTATTTCGGATGTGTGGAACTCAACTAATGTAGTGTGACCAAGAACCTAAAAAGTGATTTGCCACTCTCATTAATCAGCTGTGTTTTATAAACAGCGCCAATTTTGAAAATTAAACTAAAATTAAAAAAAGGAAGAAAAGTAATTCTGACGATGAAGTGATTGTGTTGGTAGTGGCACATATTGTTGTAAGAAGAAGTACAGCACAGTCGGAGGCGCCAAAATATCAAAATGATCAAAATGCTTGTTTTCCGTGATCCGCCAAAGACATGGTCTTGCCTCAACTGCTTTTATTAAAGCAATCTTCTCCTCACTTTAAAAATTTGCATATCTCTTTTTGGTTTTGCGCACAGATTTTGCCCCCACCTCTCACTTGTACTCCAGTAAAAATAGGCACATATATTTTACTGGCACCCCTATGAGCTGTTCTCATAGTCCACATTCGTGTGAATATCGATACTATCGATAAAAATTCGTGGATCCCGTTTACGTTGCTGGATACTGACTCCAGGAAAACACAAACGAAAAATTACTGGCCCCGTTTTTTTTATATGAAGTTTGGCAGTAATTTTTAGTTTCCGCGGTGCTGGATACCCAGCTTCACACAATAACTCTACTCACAATGGGGAAAGAAGTCGACAGAAGTCGACAAACTCAACAATAACAAAGCGATATAATTATAATTAATTATATTCATTCTACCCCTCACACAACCTGTATATATATATGTGTATGTGAATATGAATATGTATATACATTTTACAAAGACTGCACGTTGAAAATCACACGTACACGTAGATTACACTAGTCAACACGACATTTTCGCTATGGGCCAAAATGACTTTTTCTGATAGTTTAGTTTTTTTTATAGAATTTTTGAAATTTGATATTTTTTTCAAATTTTTTTCTGAGGTAATGTTTTTTTTAACATAGCTTAAGTATCCTTCATCTAGTTCTATTGAACTTTTCGATTCTGAGAAGCTGATAAATAAGCTATAAATCCGACCCAACACTTTGCCACTGTAGCTTACCGTCTGGAAATTATTAAATCAAATTTGCATTTTTTTTGCAATATATTTACCCGAAATTTTGACTTTGAAACTCGGGAGAAGTGGAAAAAAAATATTTCTTGGACTGAATTTTTCGTTTTATAGCCTATTTACACTACGGTTGAGTTATTGAGTTTCGGGCAGAACTCGAGTTTCGTTTACATGGGGAAGCAAAGAGGATCTAGAGGTGGCAAAAAAGTTGAGTTTTGATTGCGTTTAGTTGAGTTTGTCTGATTTTTCGAATATTTCAACCCTGATCTGCCTATCGTGTAATTATCACCACTAGGAAAACAACAAAAAACATATGAGAAAAAAGGTAAACAAACAAATTATTATAAAAATTTCTTAATATCCAATTTTATTACTAGAAACTAGATTCGTTTGGTCGTCTGAGGCCTTGAAGGTGCTATTAGAGTTATGGCACGAGAATAACGACGAGTTCCGAGGCGTACGCAAAAATTCTCATATTTATAAGGAACTAGCTCAAAAAATGAAAGATTTCGGTCCCTCGCATGCCGAAATTAAAAATAAAATAATATAAACTGCAGCGTCGTTATTGTCTCTTGCTCTGCCACATAGAGCATCATTAGTTCTTGGGTATTCATATTAATAAAATTAAATAAAACAAATTTTCGTAGACAAGCACGTGCCGGCAGCCGAAACTCAATAACTCAACTTTGGCATAAGGCCTGTATCCAGCACCGCGAAATTTTACTGAAACGAATCTGCTCATTATTTCGGATGTGTGGAACTCAACTGATGTAGTGTGACCAAGAGCCTAAAAAGTGATTTGCCACTCTCATGAATCAGCTGTGTTTTATAAACAGCGCCAATTTTGAAAATTAAACTAAAATTAAAAAAAGGAAGAAAAGTAATTCTGACGATGAAGTGATTGTGTTGGTAGTGGCACATATTGTTGTAAGAAGAAGTACAGCACAGTCGGAGGCGCCAAAATATCAAAATGATCAAAATGCTTGTTTTCCGTGATCCGCCAAAGACATGGTCTTGCCTCAACTGCTTTTATTAAAGCAATCTTCTCCTCACTTTAAAAATTTGCATATCTCTTTTTGGTTTTGCGCACAGATTTTGCTCCCACCTCTCACTTGTACTCCAGTAAAAATAGGCACATATATTTTACTGGCACCCCTATCAGCTGTTCTCACAGTCCACATTCGTGTGAATATCGATATTATCGATAAAAATTCGTGGATCCCGTTTACGTTGCTGGATACTGACTCCAGGAAAACACAAACGAAAAATTACTGGCCCCGTTTTTTTTATATGAAGTTTGGCAGTAATTTTTAGTTTCCGCGGTGCTGGATACCCAGCTATAGTGTAAATACAAGTTCTGAGTTATTGAGTTACCTATCGATAAATGAGGTAACTCACTGTAGTGTAAATAGGCTATAAGAATCAATATATAAACGGCTAAGTTGCAGCCGTTTGACCAAACCTTTAAATGCCGAACTTTGCTTAAATTAGAAAAAAAATCAATAATTCTTAAAAAAAATTAAAATTCTCAAATCTATCAGAAAAAATAATTTTGGGCCACAGCGGGAAAAAAAGGTCAATTTTCTCGACTAGTGTTACTAGGCATGTGTACATATGTATGCACATACATACATCAGAGTACAGTTGCGGTCGAAATAATCGCAAATATAATGACATCCTAAAAACTGTTCTCTTTTGGCACAATTCTGTATTCTGGATTTATATTCTGTAGAAATTCGGATTTCAGCTGGTCAGAATAACTACACCGCACGATTCATTCAAGGCGTTTTGCTCGCTTAGCAAATTATCGAAACCCGTACAAACAATACACTACCGCTTAACTGAATATGATGAGCATTTCTTAAAATTAAAATAACTATATCTTTTCAACTAATTTGCCTATTTTTTTTAAATAATTTATTTGTTTATGTTAGCTATTTGTTAATGAAACATGAACACATTCAGTGTCCAGATAACGTATTTAGGCAATTTTTAGGTAGGCAATTGAATAAGTCAGTAACCTTTTGAATTTTTTGCCTCTTTATTGATAGGACCATACTTCTTCTGCCAAAATGCAGCTATCATCTGGTTCCTACGAGGCACGTCCAGAAAGTAAGTGTACGTACTCACTTCAAACAAAATTTATTAAAACAAATTCATACTTGGTTACACGTGTACATATGTAAATTATTTTTCGACATAGTCACCACCCCTCTCGATGCAAGTGGTGAGCCGCGGGATCAATTTTTTTATGCCTGCCTCGAAAAAATCTCCCGCCAGCCTTTTCACCCACTTCGGTACCTCCTCCCTCACTATCTCGTCCGTTGAAAATTTGTTTTCACCCATGTGCATCTTCAGGGAAGTGAAGAGATGAAAATCCGAAGGCGCCAGGTCAGGGGATTACGGGGGGCGGTTCAAAACGTCCCATCCAAAAGAGTCCAGGAGTTGCTTCGTGGCGTGTGCTTTGCAGTCGATTCAGCTTGTTCTCTTCTGTCAACTGTTTTGGGAATTTCTGTGATTGTTTTGTGTATCAGGGATGTGAAGATTTGCGGAAACATCGCAGAAAGTTCATCTAACGTCAATCTGCGATTGTCACGGACTGCAATCTCGATTTTTTCCACAAGTTCGTCAGTCACGATTGAAGGTCTTCCGCTCCTCTGATCGTCATGAACGGAAGTACGGCCATTTTTAAACTCGCGACACCACTTGTACACACTCGTAGGACTCATAGCTCCATCAGCGTAAACAGTTTTCACTTCATTATAGGCTACGCGGCAGTGCTGCCAACATGTAGGGGAGTGTAAGGTATCGTGGCGTGTAAGGTATGGTGGCGGACTTGTCATATCTGGCATGTAACGTCACATCTAAAACTTTTGATCACTGTGGTCGATGTCTATTATCGTGCTGACATTTTATATGCAGTAGTATTAATGAGGGGACGTGTGCTTTGAACTCTAAGTGATTTTTAATAAAAAAGTAGTGAAAAAAATACATAAATTTTTTTTGGATATGTGTTTTGACAGTGACAGAGTGAAGGTTTTTTGAAACTTGAGTCAGGGAAGTATTCGGAACGTATATTTAGGCCTTTGCCAACAGTTTTTGATATTTTAAATTTTTTTTATTTGCGAAGTATGACAGTGACAACGTCATATTTCCACCAATAGCTTGTAAGGTATGATGGCGAACTTTTTGTTAGGTATAGTGGCGGATCATTTTTTAGCACGAGTTTTAATTGTCTTTGCCTTTTTGTGTACAGAAGTGTATAAGTTAACACTCAGTGGCGGAGATTTGCATTTTGGGCACCGGGTTTTTGTCTTTAGACAAGAAAGGAAAAAAGAGCGTCTAAAAGAAGAACAACATCGGAGCAATCCACAGGCAAAAGAGTGAAGCTCGAAAAAGAAAAAGAAGAAGAAGATGCTGATCGAGATTTTCAATATATGTAAGTTCTTTCTTGTTCTGTTATTTTTCATTATTTCCAATAGTTTAAATAAATGATTTTCAGATTTACATAATGTTTTAGTTGATCCGCCACCATACCTTACAATTTTCAAAAATGCAAAAAATTAATGGTTTGCGCGAAGAGCTGCAAAATTTCATTCCATTTCAATTTAAGCAACCGCTTCTGACAGAAATATGCTCAATAGATGTCAGCAACTGCCTGCTTTTGAAATTTTGAAAAATATTGATTTTTGAGAGAGGGAGATGCAAAAATCAAAGTGTCCGCCACTATACCTTACACTCCCCTAGAAATAATATTCCCTACAGCTGCGAAAGTACCAGAACACTTACTTTCTGGACGTGCCTCGTATCAACATTTAAAAAAGCTGTGCATTTTGTTTGTGTTTTACAGCCATTAATAGCAGGCTTCCTCATAATTTGAAGAAAAAATGGAAAAAAATGAATTTCGTGTGCTCGTTCATCATTATTAATTTGGAAAAAAAGAATAAGGCCCAATTCATTAATTTCAATGAAAAATAGTGGTTTGCAGAATTTTATATTTCTGATAAAAAATGATTTGCTGAATATCTGAATATGTGGCCATACAAGCACAAACTATGCCGAAAGTTCTGGACACTCGGATGAGGTCACTACAACTGAAAAAATTATAAAAATTGACAATCAGAGATTAAGAGTGCTAGAGATTGTAGAAGCCTGTGACATACCCATGGATTTCAGTGGTTTCCTTTTTGAATGATCACTTGGTTAAGAAAAAGCTTTACGTAAGACATCGCCTAGTTTTCTCACAATCGACCACGAACGCAATCGTGTGACTACTTCGCAGAAGTGTTTGGTGTAGTTTTGTTTGACTGTTCGTCAAAGAAGACCGAGGTGGAATTTTAAGCCATTAAAGTCATGATGATTTAAAAAAAAAAACGATCGCATTTGGCAAAGAAAAAATATATTTTCATCAGGATAATGCAAGGATGCACACATAAGCAGTTTCCATGAAAAAATTCCATTAATTAGGCCGCGAATTGCTCACTCAAAAGTCCTATTCCCCGAGTTACTATATAGTTTGAATATAGTTTTCTCGGGATTTTATTTTTAAAAGATATTGAAAGTCCGCCAATTTAATTAATTGACATATAATTGCATTAACTTTGATCTGAAAACCTATTAAAATTAGCAAAAGTTCACTTTTTTGGTATTTTTTGGTCATGTTTTCCATTATTTTTTTCGCCTATAAGAAAGATGATTCTTGATAAAAGTTTTTCCTCAAAGTCTCCCTTACATATTGAACTATCTAAAAAAAATCCCAGGAAATTTTCTCAATATCGGTTAACGAAATTTGTATAACATTTATAAAGCCAAGAAATTTTTGTCCTGTGCGACAGAGGCTTAAATTTAATTAAAAAAAAACTACAAGCCATACATGCCTAAAACTATAACCATTTTAAAGAGTCATCAATGCAGAAAATTAATCAGAAATTCTCATAAATACATCGCCTCAACTTTCGCTGAATTCTGAGTTTGAATTGGTCGCCGCGAAAACCACTTCTATATTTGTCCCGTGCGAATACTATGCTTTTTTCCCAATATCTCGAAAACGAACAGTAGCATTCTACCCTTTCAGCCTTTGCCCTTAGCACCAGCACTATAGGGCTATTCAAGTGGTGAATCATAACGGTAAAACAATTTTGAAAATCGGTTTATTTTTTACTTTTTTACAACTTGAAATGTGTACGAACGTCCCGTTCGACATCAGAGAAATGCCCATAGAAATAGATTTGAAGCCAAAGGCAAAGTCATCTCACAAAGAAATGCAAAATTTTAGCAAATTGGAGAATCGATGGAGAGGAGACTGTTTTAAAAACTAAAATGATTTTTTATTTAAAAGTTCGCAGACCTATATACATATGTATATGTACATATTTTTTTCAGAAAAAAAAAAACTCATACGAGTACATATAAATTTTGGCTCAACTAAATAGGTTCAAGGGTAATTATTTTAGTTTGTGGTCCCTATCGATAAGTAAACGCTATACATATTTTTTTTCTATTTGAAATTCTATCTTGTTTCTGTAATATGGGTCGCGGGAAGTCATTGGATAAATTTGACAAGGGTAAAAAAAAACGAATGAATACAAAATTGAGTTGGGAATTTTATTCGTAGTGATGCAACATACATATAGGAAAAATATGAAAGGAGGATCTTAGATCTACTTAGGAAAAATCAGGAAAGAGTGAGGTGTTAATGGAAGTTGTTTAATGGTAAACGACTTCTTTTGAGAGATTAAAACAAAAAAAAACTGTCAATGATGCTTGTATGGCTACACGCCTTCGGTTGTCAACAACATAGTTAATAATTCGCAAACTGTTTTGTGTTCCGGGGAAAAAAGTTAGGAGGAATGTGTTTTAAGTCGAAGCCATAGTAGCGCAAGTAGTATAATGGTTTATGAGACGTTATCATATTATGTGATGTAAAAAAAGCATAATTTATTATACATTGTTGGAGCATCAATAAAAAAAATAAAACAGTTTCATTCCAAATAAAAAAAAAATCAATTTTGTTAAATAGAAATGTTCGGAAATAGAAGCTTTTTTAAGAGTTCGATTTTGCAGATAAGAAAGAAATAAACTGAGCCCAAATACTGCGAAAACACGATTGATGAATAACAATCTGGCGACATTTTGGAACTTCACCGGTTTGCATAGGCTGCATCGAATGATTACATGTAGCAATACTGTACATTTTGTATGTAGTTTCATTGCCACGTAGCTTTGATTCTATACCGCTTATTGCTTTTATCGGAAATCTTTTATTTGTATATACACATATGTATATATTTACACATATGTATAATCATCCAACAGAGAAATAACGAGTGACAAATTTAAGCTATATATGTATGTACATATATCGAATTATAAGTTCATGAAATTATGACCACTAGAGACTCATCCTTCAACATGATAAAACGATTAGCTATTCATTTTTAAAACGAAATCCGGTATTTTTTGTGGAATAAAAAATATTTTGATTGATCTGTAGATATTGTCATTATTGTAGAGCTATTATTATGACCGCAGATGTACATATGTATGTACATACACATGTATGTTGGTTTACAATGGTACAGTAACAATAATTTACTGAAATTTTTTGGAACTTTCAAGATCTTTAATGTTAATTTCCATATAATAACTATATTAAACTCTTCTGAATGACTGGATTCCTTAGGTGAGGAGGCCAACAGAATTAACTTGTTTGGCGTTTTATAATTTTAAATTCTATATCTGCCTCAAAATATTCAATTGCTATTTAAAAAGCCAAGCTTATCTTCAATCCCTTTAAATTCGTAATATTTCCAAATCCATATTTCCAGAAAAGTTGGTGAAATTGTCCAGACACGCAACAGACAATACTTAAGTGCGATCCCAGACATTTTTTAATAATAATTAAATACCATGATTTTTATTCTGCAATTCTCATACAATAGCCTGCCGGAGGTTTCGTTCAGTCGCTTTGCTTGCTTTTGGGTACACTTTAAAATTCATCGGCTAAGTTTTCTGTCATATATTGGTATTTTATTTTGTCGATCTGAGTAATGGGGTAGAAAATCCGGTGAGCGGAAAAAAAAAAAAAATTTTAGTTGAGGTTTTTCCCGGTCTAATTTTCTGCACGCAGCCAGGCTTAGGTTGGCTGTCAATTTATAGATAGCAGATTATTGAAGAAAAAAGAAACTAGAATTCTACTCCAATTTTTAGATAACCAAAAAAAATTATTTATTTCAATGATCCAAGCAAAGTCAGTCAGTACATTCATATATGGAATAAAATTCTGCTTGTATAAAAACATCTATCACGTTTGCTATTAATTTCAGAATATCGATAAAAATCAAAATAAGACATTTTCTTTAGCACCTAACCTACAATAACCATGTCTTCTCTTTCGCACAAACTGACTTGAATCTTCTAAATAGATCTAAATAATAGTATACAAATTAATTTAATACATAAAGTAAAGTATACTGTCAATACCATTTTGGGCTCTTAATAGTATTAAATAGTACATTTGTTTTCAATATTATTAAATCAGAATAATTTCGATTTATATCATATTAATTAACCGAATTGCACTTACTCGTCATATAACTGTCCCCATATTATTTCATATACTCGTAACTACCCACCTGATTAAAACAATAACACCACCAATAATCTCACAAAATTCTTATTTTTCTAACAAACCCTCTGGCCAACTACTACAAATACAACCAACAACAACTACGCTAACCGGCAACTCAACTACTCTCAACGCTAACAACTCAACTTAACTGCTTCCTTAACTTTCTTTCTGTGTATCTCTTTCTTTCTCTCTCGCTCTTCGTCTATATGTCCCTCACCCAATCCTTGTAACTTCCTGCATAAAAAACACCACAAACTTACAAAAATCAATGAAATTCGTCAATAACGAAAACATATAATAACATGGAAACAACGCGAAACCCACTTCCACTCATTCAATCCGTTCCACACCTCACATATAATCTTTACACACATATATACAATACATATATCCCATATCCGACCAATGTGCTAAAAAATGTCTTAACTAAAAAAATCGAACTTATAAATCGTAACTTAATAAACACTAAAACAATTAACCAAACACTACTAATCGAAAAACTTTAAACTGAAATGACTCTCATTCTGTTCATTCAATACCATATCATGCTTATCAACAAAAACTGGAACGAATACTGCTGTTACTACTGTGTCTTTACTACAAAACAAATTACGGAAACAAAATAATAAATACTACGCCAAACCAAAAATAAACTAACATTAACATTACTCTGAATCATAAACTAAAAATCAATTAAAATCAAACAAAATCGATTAAATTGGAAAACCCTTTGAAATACTTTTTGCTATTATTTTTAACCGCATTACCCAAACACTCCGTCTCTCTGTCGAACTCGCACACACAGATAAGAGTAATATTCCTTTATTGGTTACCTTGCATATTGCGCATGCAAAGACCCGGACAGGTTGGATACGAATGTCCGCCACCGCCCTCCTCAGCGGGCTCGTCGACTGCAGACGATAAAAAGCAACAAATACAAAATGTTGAGCTCAAAGAAAGGTAACTGACGAATGTCTCAAGCATTTCCACTTTTCCGCACTTCAACCACATAATTACTTAATGTGATATCATGTCAGTTCCTAACAATATGTTGTTCCAACGCCAATGCAGGTCCTCGAAGTCACTACTCGCAAATGTCCTTGACATAGACGATGATTTTCGCTGTAATCATCGATGTGCCAGCTCCACGTTGCCGCATCAGCCTACATATTACAGAACAATGTACAGGTGAGTTCTGACCATAGCATTGAACCGAATAACTAAACCGAAAAATAACTAATAACTAGAACTAAAATACTCAGGGCTGTCTTGTTAACATCTAGATAGGTCAAATATTGATATCCAAGAAATCTTTTTCGGTTGATTTCAAATCCATAGTATTTTATCAAAAGATTATTTCAATTAAAAACATTACACTAGGCAACAGAATGTAACTTTTTATATTCGCTCTGAAACAAAACGACTTGTTTTGAAAATTATAATTAGATAAAGATAATAGGTAGATTACAATCTATCTACCAATTTTATTTACAATTGGGGTTTTTTTTATTTAAAAGCTACAAAGCTTTGGTGCCTGAGTGATAGCTGCATTCATAAGCTTTTAAGAATATCAAAGTTACATACATATGTAATTGTATCAATCAAGACTCAGTGCTCTATGATTTTTTGCTTTTCCCCACCCAATTAAACTAAAATTATAACTATTCAATTGTAATATATTATACGTATGTATCTACATATGTACTCTTTAAATACCTCAGTTTGGCCAAATTAATTTAATCCATTTAATCTATCGCGGTATTAAACTCCTTCATTTAGACCAACGGAGGTCTGGGTTTCCTGAATGAGAGAGTGAATCATATGAATACTTTAACTTATCTGGCTTGGAAAAACAGCCAAGCAAGCATCACTTATCAGAAACAGTGGACTTTAAAACGATACGGAATTTAATTAAAAAATTTTTTTTTCGGCAATTTTATCTACTAATCGAAAAAAGTACTTTTTTTATGGTTTAAAGATCAGCCAAGGATATTCTTATAGAGTTTTCATCAATGAACACGAATCTGGTCTCCAAAAGTGTCCATCTTGTTCAGGATTTGAGAAAAATTGAATGTTTAAAGGGGTAGCTTGGTGTGATGAATTGTAAAATCGAATTTTTACACATTTCGAACATAAAATATATTCAAATTACACAGTAAAAATTTCAGGATATATTTATTTCAAAATATTGACCAAGTTACAGCTAAAGTTGAAAAGAGCTGTTCGTCTCCATGAGAGCCTAGAGACTCAGAGCATATAAAAGCTAGAGCAAAACAATTTTATATCCAGACTCCTGTGATTTCACACAAAGAAGCGTATTTAAAAATTTCGCCCCGCTCCCTTCCGCCCTCACAAAGGACGAAAACCTTTGGCATGCAGAAATTTAAAGATATGAAAATATATCATATATATATGAAAAGATATAGAAAATGGTAATTTTTGGCTTTTATTTAAAAGACGAATTAAAATGTATAATTATATAGTCCAGTTTGTGCTCTGGTAGCATTAACATTTCTTACTTGCAGTGAAGACAATGCCAACACTAGAAATTCTCAAGCTCAAACCAAAGACAATATAAACACTAAGATGTCCAGCGCTCATACAATTCTGTTGTGTAGGGAGGGTTGTTTTTAAGAAGAGAGCTATCTCTCGCACGAACTCCAGTGCGCTCGCAAATCTAAAAATAGAATGAGCTTGCTTGTATAAGTACACACGGAACGTAAGTACGTATGTGTGTGTGTACGCGTGCTGAGTTGCCGAAATTGCCAGCAAAATACTTTTGAGAAGATTTCTTGAGACACAAATTTATTTGCTGAGTGTTGCTTATTGACGCGACGAACTAATACCCTATAGACAATATATATAATTTGATGTCATGTCTGATATACATTTTGCATTTGTATATATTTACATTCGTTCATTATATTCGTTTATAGTACATAAAACAAAATTAGAATATAGAGGATATTCAATACATATATACAATTATTTTAATTTTGGGCAAGCGTCATCATAAAATCATAATCTCCATTAAATTCTAAAGTAATGGGTATTTTCTTCGACAGCGGCGTCGTCAACAACCAATACAAACAAGCAGCCAAACAATATATGCACACATACAGTTAAAGCTCAGCCTCACGTACAGAACGTGTGAAACTAAAGCGCTCTCTGTCTCTCCGTCTATCTGTCTCTCTCTAATTCTCGCTGGAACATTTGAAAGTTCCAGCCAGTCAGGAATTGTGCTCAAAATTTTGTATGGCGCGGCACATCTTAGTGTTTATATTGTCTTTGCTCAAACTGTTAGCAGAAGCAAATAGAATTGAAGAAAGAAATATTGACCAGTTTGAGAGTTTTAATGATTTTAAAACATCGAGCGAATCTAAGGAAGAGAAGAATGAAAGACCTTTTTTGATCTTCCACCGGGAGAAAAAGTAATTGGCTCAGTGTGGGTGTTTCGAGTTGAACGAGATAACCAATGCGAAAAAAAAAGTTCAGGTCGAGATTAGTCGCTAAGGGCTGTAGCCAGCAGTATGGAATACATTATGTAGAAACTTACTCACCAGTCATACGATACAAAGATACATATAAGAAATTTGTTAGCCATTGCTGCAGAAAAAGAGTTTTGGTAAATGTTAAGTACGTGGACAACCTCTCCAAAATTCACGAAATTTGTTTCCTAGATAGACCCCGATTTATTATGAATTTAGGTAAAAAAACTTCGTGGCAGTCGCTTCTAGTTTTTTGTTGTTGTTTATAATCACCAATTTTAAGGAAAACTAACAATGAATTACAAAGCAATTGAAATATTTGTGCAGTTTGTTTTTATTGGAGTTACGAAACTACTGTATACTAGCTAAATTGGGAATTAATGCTATTTGACTCATTTAAAAAATGGCAAAACTTAGTTATAAAAAAAGATGTGTCATATAATAACAGAGAAGCATGCCTGCGCGATTTTTTTTAAACAAATTTTTGCCTGAGGCGCTACTGCTTCTCTATTATTATATGACACATCTTATTATATATTTATGTCTCCCACAGGATTCTGAAGTCGAGGAGTAACTAAAATAACACACCATTTACCGTTAAAATGGCGCGTCATAGTGTCGCGTAATCTCGCTTTCACTGTTTCCAATTTAGCTATCTCATAGCTCGTTTCGCAACTCCAATAAAAACAAATTGCACAAATATTTCAATGGCTTTGTTATTCATTGTTAGTTTTCCTTAAAATTGGTGATTATAACAACAAAAACAACTAACACAATAACAATTATCAATAATAACAACAAAAACAACAACAAAACCAGCTAAAACCACACAAAAAATCAACAACAACAACACAGAAAGTGACCCGCGCCAGCCATTTTTGGCTTGAAAAAAGTTAAACTTTAAAAATTAAAAAAAAAAAAAAAAACTGTAAGCGACCGCCACGAAATTTGTTTACGTAAATTCATGATAAATCGGGGTCTATCCAGGAAAAAATTTTCGTGAATTTTGGAGAGGTTGTCCACGTACTTAACATATACTAAAACCAGAATACCCTGTCAGTAAAAATCATCTCGTGTTCTGAAATAACAAAAAGCTTTATGTATGAGCATCCAACTAAGGGGGTTAATCGTACAATTGAGAGCACTTTACTGCAATAAGCTGCCGTAGATAGAGCTATCGACTTTTGATTAAGCCTAATTATAACACTAGTCGACACGACTTTTCCGCTGTCGCCAAAAATGACTTTTTCTGATAGATTTGGATGTTTAAAATTTTTTAAAGAATGTTTTTTTTTTTTCATGGAGTAGTTTTTTTTTAAAGAATTTTTAAAAAATTTGGTGTTTTTTGTCATAGGTAGTGCTTCTATTTTTCACATAACTTAAGTTTCCTACAACTGGTTGTATTGAACTTTGCAGTTAAAAAAAGCTGACAAATGCAGCTATAAATCCGACTCAGACACTTTGTAGCTGCAACTTAACGTCTGGAAGATATTAAGCTTCCAAATTGAAATTTCATAATTTTTCTCGGTATTTTTCCCCGAAATTTTGACTTTGAAAGCTCAGGAAAAGTCGAAAAAAAAATATTTGAATGCCTTGATTTTTGGTTTTAGATAGACACATTAATTAGGCGTCGTTTAAGGTATCGCTTATAAAAATATAAAAATAAACGGCTAAGTTATAACCGTTTGACCAAAACTTCATATGCCGTTTGGCACTATCCCAAATGCCATTTTACCGTTAAAAACTGTTACAAACACTGATTTTTTGTTATTGTATCATGACTCTACTCATGCATGAACGAATGTGTACGTAGAGATGGAGAACTATCGATGGCACTATCGACACTATCGATGGTTATGCGCTATCGAGCTACCAAACTTTCGATGGTTCAATGCAAGGTATACTAAGCAAGGTAGGCTTATCGGCTCTCTCGCTCTCTGTGTAACTCCTTAAATTTCAGTCTGCCTGCAGCAGTTGTCAGCGAAGCATCTCCGCGGACAATTTTTTCTTGTTCCCTTGGACTTTTTTTCAATGGGAAACAAAAAATTGTTAAAAATTCTATTATAAAAGAAAAAAAAAAACATAAATTACAATATACTTATACTTATTAAATCATTCCGGTCTTATTACTCCTTTGAGACTCTTTCTCACAACGCATTTGTGAGTCTCTCTCTCTCTCTCTCTGTTGTCATTTTGAACAACTTCTTATTCCTCTCTATAAGCCTACCTTGTTTAGTATACCTTGGTTCAATGTCTCAATAGTGGCATGGATAGTTTGGTTTACACATCACTAAAGACATTTTTGGGCTTTTATTTATTTGTGGCGTCAATTGCGAGCATCTACAGCATTTATTGATACAAAAAAATGGATCAGTTTTTTCAAAAAAGTAATACACTTTTCAAGCAATTAAAAAGTTTTTGTACAACATTTTTGTTTAATTTAAGGCAAACGTCGCAATTCTGCGGCTCTACTTTATACCCGGTACTCAGTCAGTATATACATACATACATATGTATATGAGCCTACGATTTATGCAATTTATTATATGTTCGCAAAAGGGACAAATTAAATTTTGGGCAAACAATTTTTGAAATTTTTATAGCCTATTTACAATACAGTGAGTTACCACATTTATCGATACTCAATAACTCAGAACTTGCATTTACACTATGCCAAAGTTGAGTTTTGAGTTTCGGCTGTTGGCATGTGCTTGTCTACGAAAATTTGTTTTATTTAATTTTATTAATATGAATACCCAAGAACTAATGATGCTCTATGTGGGAGAGCAAGAGACAATAACGACGCTGCAGTTTATATTATTTTATTTTTAATTTCGGCATGCGAGGGACCGAAATCTTTCATTTTTTGAGCTAGTTCCTTATAAATATGAGAATTTTTGCGTACGCCTCGGAACCCGTCGTTATTCTCGTGCCATAACTCTAATAGCACCTGCAAGGCCTCAGGCGACCAAACGAATCTAGTTTCTAGTAATAAAATTGGATATTAAGTAATTGTTAGAGGTAGATATCGAATTTATCACCTGTATTCCAATATTTAAATTAATAAGGCACTAGTTTGGGTTTACTAAAATTCATCAAGTAATGCTTTATTGTTTGTTGGTGATCGGAGCTGCACTGAACTTCTTCATCATAGCGGCCCCGCTGCAGCGGCCGAAAGCTCTGATCTCAAGAAAGAGCGAAAGCAGATAAATCAGAGCGCGAGCTTTAGCGGGGAGAGCGCTTATGGAGGCAGATAACATACAAGGCAAAACAAAACAAACAATTGTGCTTGATGGCATTTACTTTAACTTAATTTACGTCGTTCTGCTCCGAACATCCTCCCCCCGTTGAAAGAACATAGCTTTCAATTGTTCCAATATCGACGGGCAGGACGGCTAGCTTCGCAACGGCTCTCTTCATTAGACCCGTCGCTGTTCGAACCATTGCGACTCTGATGATTCCATCCTTGCCTGGTATGGCCTCCTCGACACGGCCAAGCAGCCATTTGAGGGGTGGCAAGTTTTCATCCTTTAAAAGGACAACGCTTCCAATCCTTATGTTTGACGTAAAGTCTCTCCACTTGGTCCTCTCTTGCAACAAAGACAGATACTCCATGCTCCACTTTCGCCAGAAGTTTTGTTGCATTTGAGACACCTGCTGCCAACGATTTAGACGGCTAGCGTTGAGATGTGTGATGTCCGGCTCCGGAAACGTAGTGAAGCTCGAGCCTTTTAGAAAGTGAGCTGGAGTAAGCACATCTAGACTGTCAGGGTCTTCTGAAATTGGATAAAGTGGTCGAGAGTTAAGAATGGCAGAAATCTCATATACGAGAGTGCGAAGCTCTTCAAGAGTTGCGCACTGTTGCGCCAACGACTCGATAGAAGTGGTGTTTTGCCGACTTGACAGCCGCTTCCCATAGCCCGCCAAAGTGAGGAGAACGAGGAGGGATAAATTTCCAGTCGATTCCATCGTTTAGGCAAGATGAAGCGATGACGGAGACGGTTGGCTCGCTGTTGAAAAGCTCCTTGAGCTCCAGCAGCTCATTTCTTGCACCCACGAAATTGGTTGCGTTATCCGTCCACAAGGTCCGCGGCTTGCCCCTTAGGCTGATGAAGCGTCTTAACGCTGCGATGAATGAGGCTGTAGTTAGATCCTTGACGACCTCCAAATGCGTGGCCTTTGTTGAAAAACAAACAAATATTGCAATGTAGCATTTGCAGGGTGGCCTGTTTCGAACATCAGCTTTATGATAGAAAGGCCCACAAAAATCGATTCCAGTCGTGTGGAATGCGGGGTTCGGTCGGACGCGATCCGTTGGCAAGTCTCCCATCACGTGCTCAGCCAAGCTTGGCTTTGCCCGAAAGCACCGTACGCATTTGCTGGTGACGCTTGCAACTAGTTTTCGCCCTCCAACGGGCCAATATTTTTGACGAAGCGATGCAAGTAAAGCCTGTGGACCAGCATGCAAAAACCTTTCATGATAGAAAGTTATAATTGCCTTCGTAACCGGATGACCCTTTGGAAGCAATATTGGATGCTTTGCATCGTAAACCATATTTGAATTTTGTAGCCTTCCGCCTACACGAAGCAGTCCGTCACCACCGAGCATCGGGCGCAATGAAAGCAACTTGCTCGATAATCTTTATAAAAAGACGAGTGCCGCCGGTAAGGTCCTGCACAGTGAGCATGGCACCAGAGCGAACGTACTCCTTGCTTCGAAGGGAGATAAAACGATAAATATATCCAAAGACATGTTGTAGCTTGCCAAACGAGTTTGTGTACTTGCTGTCACATGAGAGGTCCTTTACACATGATCCAACTAATGCATTCTGTCGGCGCTCCGGTAGGTCTACAATTTGTGGAGCTTGGGTAGGCCATTCTTAAGAGTCCGATAAAAGGTATGATGGTCCATTTAGCCACAATTCCAAATCCAAGAGCTCCTCTGGAGAGCATCCCCTCGACACGACATCTGCTGGGTTAAGATCCGTTGGAACGTGATGCCACTTCATTTCCTTGGTCAATTCCTGGATCTGCGCAATTCTGTTGAAGACAAAAACGTTAAAGTTTGATGGGGCCTCACGTATCCAAGACAACACAATAGTTGAATCTGACCAACAATGGATATCACAGGAAGATGCGAGATTTTGCTTAATGCTTGCGACGAGCTCAGCCAAGAGCAACGCCGCGGACAATTCCAACTTGGGTATGGTTAGTGTTTTTAAAGGCGCTACCTTAGACTTTGAGCAAAGCAAGCGAGATGCTACATTCTCATGGGTTTTCGATCTTATGTAAACGCAAGCTCCAAATGCGGCCATGCTAGCATCACAGAACGCGTGCAATTGGATGGATGAGTTTTGCAGCATGACATAACGAGGAAATTTAAAATTTTGCACAATGCGTAATTGCGACATCAAGTCCGTCGACACTGCCGACAGAGGCTCAGGCAGAGCATCATCCCATCCTAAGTCCACCTTCCACAAACTCTGCAAGAATATTTTGGCCTTGGCTAGAATAGGTGCTATCAAACCGAGCGGATCATAAAATCTGGCTATAGAAGACAGGACAGTACGCTTGGTGGGTGGGCCTTCTGGCATGATCTTCGAAAAATTGAACAGTAGGTTATCCGAGTTGGGATCCCATACGAGCTCCAAGGCCTTCGCTATGTCTGTTCCATCATGGAACTTAAGCAGCTTTTCCCTGTCCTCCGCAGGCTCCTCTTCAAGCACTCCAGGCTCATTGGAGCACCATTTGCGTATAGGAAATTGTCCTCTTTGCAGGAGCCCTTTTACTTGACGACGGATCACATTAACTTCCTCAATGGTGTCCCCGCCGAATATGAGATCGTCTACGTAGAAATCCCTTCTCACGACTGGGGCTCCTATAGGAAATTATGCTTCCTCATCGTACGATAGTTGGTGCATGGCACGAATTGCCAAAAAAGCAGCGGGCTTTGTTCCATACGTAACGGTCTCTAGCTTGTAAATCTGGATTTCATCAGTAGGCCTTTCGCGCCACAGAATGCATTGCAAATATTCATCCGGGTGTGAAATTCGTACACAGCGATACATCTTGCAGATGTCTCCACAAAGTGCAATCCTGAAGAACCTAAACCGAAGCAGTATGTTAAATATTTTTGGCTGAATCGTTGGGCCAGCCAGCAATAAGTCATTGAGGGAGCGCCCAGATGTGGTCTTTGCAGATCCATCAAAAACAACACGTAGTTTCGTACTGCTGCTGTCGAGTTTTTGCACGCAATGATGCGGCAAGAAAAACTGTGGCAACTTTATGGTTCTGGAAGCCAATGACATGTGCCCTAAATCCAGATATTCTTGAAAGAACGCGCTATATTGAGCCTTCAGCGAGAGGTTTTTTGACAGCCTTTTCTCGAGACCTTTGAAACGACGAAAAGCGAGACAGAATGAGTCGCCAAGGGCCTCAAACCCAGCAGTAGCTAAGAGTCGAACGGAAAATTGACCATTTTCCAAACGAGAGGAGTTTTCCTTGAATAAACGCTCGCAAAGTAGGTCCTCACTCGATGCGGCTGCCTCTGATGAGTAACAATTTTCAAGCTCCCAAAAACGCTTTACAGCATCCGACAAATAATCCTCGTCTTCCTTTGGTGCGTGGGTTCTTGTTGCCGTAGCCAGAGCGACTCGATTGTTAGTGGTGTGAGCCATCCCTCCAGAGACAATCCAACCAAGTTTGGTGTTCTGGAGTGATGGCAACGTATCAGCCAAATGCAGCTGCCCAACACTGAGTAAATCAAAAAATATACCAGCGCCTAACAGAATATCGATTCGCTGAGATCTAAAAAACCAAGGGTCAGCTAGATTTATATTCTTCGGTACGTCCCATTCTGCAGCATTAATATCGTAGTGCGGCTGATAGTCAGTGATGACCCTAGTTACGACCGCCGTGAATGAGGAACTGTAGCTTTACAACTTTACAACTGTAGCGCAAAGTAGGGGACAAATTTAGGAACATGCCGCAATTGGTTATGATGTGGTCCCTTCCGCCGCAAAATCTACATCCAGAAATAGTTTCGTTATTATTAGAAGAGGCAATGAGGACATTCTGAATACGCTTGTGCGGTTTTTCTCCCACCTGATGGCTTGGTGTTTCGATTACCAAGTCATTTTCCTGGTTCTCCATCATCCTGCATCGCTTCTCCAGAAACGACGCAAGGGATTTCCATGTCAACAGCTTGTGGGACGGCAAGTCTTCTTCCCATTTTTCCCGGGTCCTGGTGTCCAGCCTATGCGTCACAATGTGAATGAGAAATCCATCTAAAATTTCCTCAGTTGATGCCAAAGTCCGAATCGCTCGCAGGTGAGCATTGATCTTATCGCTGAGTTGCCGAAGACTCCTCGCAGATCCCATCTCAACACCTTGCAAACCCAAATATCGCCTTTACGTGTGCCTGAAAATGATGGTATTTATTGTCGAAACGATTAGTAAGCAGTTCTAACGCAATCTCATAGTTCAAATCAGATATTTCGATTGAACGTATGGTTTCTAGTGCTACGCCGTCTAGGCTAGCACGAAGATACTGGAACTTTTCCAAGTTACTTAGCTCTTGCTCGTTCTCCACCACCGTCTTAAACATCGCGATGAAGTTTGGCCAGTCTGCGTAGTTTCCTCCAAAACGAGCCAATTCTATATGAGGCAGCCTCGACCTCCGAGTTGATGTACTGAGCGAACCTTCTCCAGCGAATTGATGAGGCATGCTGGTTGAGTTCGCGCTGATCACCTTCTGCTGTGCTGCTAGCTTGCGATTTAGTTTTGCATCGATCTGCATAAAAACGTTCGCGAACTCTGACCGCGCGTCACCGTCGAGCACCTGTATGCGCCGGCAAGCCGCAAAAACCAAGCGACGACAAACAAACGGTTTCTATTTCGTTCTGCCTTTGCCTCAACTTCTGAGGGCTTTGCACTGCGCTTGCACTAATACACGCGCAATAAAACCGTTTCTTGGTGGAGCTCTCTCACTCAGTTATGAGACCGATTTTGTCTGCATATAAACACATATACGAAACGAACTTTGCACGCAAACGCCGGCAATGCACAATGTCACTGGATATCACTGCAGTACGTTTGCATGTATTTGTTGTGTTTGTTTTATGTGTTTGGCACCGATATTTTGCACAAACAGCTTGACCGAATAATAAATTGCCCGAACGATATCGACAATTTAATTACACTACTCGACAAAATTCAACTTTTTTTTTCCGCTGTGGCCAAAAATGACTTTTTCTGATAGATTTGGAGATTTAAATTTTTTTAAAGAATTAGGGTTTTTTTTTCATGGAGTAGTTTTTTTTTAAAGAATTTTTAAAAAATTTGTTGTTTTTTGTCATAGGTAGTGCTTCTATTTTATACATAACTTAAGTTTCCTACAACTGGTTGTATTGAACTTTGCAGTTAAAAAAAGCTGACAAATGCAGCTATAAATCTGACTCAGACACTTTGTAGCTGCAACTTAACGTCTGGAAGATATTAAGCTTCCAAATTGAAATTTCATAATTTTTTTCGGTATTTTTCCTTGAAATTTTCACTTTGAAAGCTCAGGAAAAGTCGAAAAAAAAATATTTGAATGCCTTGGTTTTTGGTTTTAGATAGACACATAGACGTCGTTTAAGGTATCGCTTATAAAAATATAAAAATAAACGGCTTAGTTATAACCGGTTGTAGTCGTGTCGACTAGTGTTATTAAATCGCGGTACAGGCTCAAGATCACGTCATCATAGCGGCCCCGCTGCAGCGGCCGAAAGCTCTGATCTCAAGAAAGAGCGCAAGCAGATAAATCAGAGCGCGAGCTTTAGCGGGGAGAGCGCTTATGGAGGCAGATAAATACAAGGCAAAACAAAACAAACAATTGTGCTTGATGGCATTTACTTTAACTTAATTTACGTCGTTCTGCTCCGAACAGTAATTTTTATAAATATTTGTTTGTTTACCTTTTTTCTCATATGTTTTTTGTTGTTTTTCTAGTGGTGATAATTACACGATAGGCAGATCAGGGTTGAAATATTCGAAAAATCGGACAAACTCAACTAAACGCCACCAAAACTCAACTTTTTTGCCACCTCTAGGTCCCCTATTTCTACATGCACATGTATAGCTACATATACGAGATGTGGAAGTGTGTGCGAGAGAAAGAGGGAAGCGCTCAGTAGGCGTTGCGTAGCGACTGAAATTTAATTTGTTCCTTCTGGCTATAATAATGATCTGACCTAATGCAGATTCGGAAATCTGGTAGATACGGTCATTTTCCATAATTCTGCGTATTCTTTGGTATTCTTGTATCTTAAAATTTGTGGATTGAACAGATTTTCGTCGTTTGTGGAGGCGAAAGGAGGCGTGTCAAAATTTTAAAATATTCTATATTACATTATATATTATATACTATATTATATATTATATCACATGAGCTTGGATAAAAAATTTGGTAGATCTATGTAGCTCCCATAGTCTCTGAGATCTAGGCGCTCATTTGGACGAATAGGCAGAACAGACAGGGTCGCGTGTGAGAGAGAGCGAGAGGGAACGATGACTTTCGAAATGGTTTTCTTCATAGTGGCTATATTGATGATCTGATCAAAATTCAACGCTCTGATAGATATAGGCATTCTCTATGACTCTGCGTTTTTGGTTTTCTCGTATCTTCAAAATTGTGTAAGCCACAGATTTTCGTCCTTTGTGTGGGCGGAAGGGGGCGGAGCGAAATATTGAAATAAATGTATATACTTTATGGGGTCGGACACGCTTCCTTCTGGGCGTTACACACATCCACTATCACCACAAATCTAATATATCCCTATACTCTTTGAGTACCGGGTATAAAAAAACAAATTAATTTTCATAGCCGAAGGCCGTAGTCGCCAGTGCGACCTTAACTCAGTTTACTAGTTTTAACTGTAGGTTAAAGCGGCTGCCAAGCTCCACAGGAGCCCGTCACACTTGGGCCGTTTTCGGCTCGTTGTGGTACCGCATGAGATATTCCCCTCTTCCATCTCGTGAGTCATCAGTTATCCCATCCTAATGCTCTTATGAAGTTTACGATCTTTCTAGGACATATTTTGGACATTTATGAAATGTTTAAGACATAAGCATGCCCAGGTATTGTAGCTTTCTTCTGCTAAGAGCTGGACAGGAGCAGAACAGGTGTTCTACCGTTTCTTCCTACTTCTCGTCTCTACATTTTCGGGTAAAATCATTGTATGGGGCACCCAGCCTGTTTGCGGGGGAGCCTATTAGCAAGTGTCCTGTGAGGGAACGGATACTACGCTGCACCTTCTTCTGCCGAGCTTGCATAGCTCTGAGGTGCGTTTTACGTCAGTTATACGTCATAGTGGTGCTGATTGCCGCGCATTGTCTCCTCGTCGCTTATATAGCTCTTTTATGATAAGCCCACAGGTGGCCATTGGCATACAAACATCCTCCTTGTCTTGGAGAAAGGGTATTGTGGTGCCAGACCGGGCCAGCTCGTCTGCCATGCAGTTGCCTTCGATGTCTCGGTGACCCGGGACCCAAATAAGGGTGATAGCTAATTGTTGAGCCATCTCGTGAAGAGATTTGCGGCAATTTGCCACTTCGGCCGAGTTCGAGGAAATCGCATGATGTGATTTGATCGCAGCTTGGCTGTCGCTATAAATGTTTACCTTAGTTGCCATGACGGTGGCTTTTTGAAGGTGGTTCAGTGCTTCAGTGATCGCAATGACTTCCGCTTGGAATACACTGCGGTGATCTGGGACCCTGAATGAGTGCCTGATATCAAGGTGTTCGGAGTAGATTCCTCCTCCGACCTTGTTGTCCAGCTTCGATCCATCTGTGAAGATGCTTATGGCTCTATCTGGGCCTGGTGGTCCCTCGACCCATTCGTCTCTGCTAGGGATGATTATATTGAAGAGAGTGTCTGTGTGTTCCCTTGGGACGCAGTAGTCCGTGTTCGTGGGGACGGTACTTCTGGTTAGTATCGATGAGTGAAGCATGAGCTGTGATGTCCATTGGTCGGAGTCTCTCAGACGTATTGCTGCCATTTCTGCCCTTTGCTTTCCCGCTAGCTCGAGGCGCTGAAGACCTTCGGAGTCAGCGCTTCCGTAATGGCACCCGGCACGACGTTGTTGAAGGCTCCCTCGAAGAAGACTATTAGGAGTATTCCTTGAGGTGAAGAGGTTTCTCTATCACTGAAACTACTCCATGGAGTGTCCTCAGGTGTAGCCCGACAAGTCTCTCAAAAGTTTTGAGAAGAAAAGACGATAGAATGATTGGTCTGAAGTCCTTTGGTGTCGAGTGCGAGGCCTTACCCGCTTTGGGGATGAAGACTATTTTTGTCTTGACCCACTCTTGTGGTATACTCCCCACCACTAGTATCTTCCTGAAGATACATTGTAGCCAGTTGATGGCCGAGTCTCCGGTCTTTTGGAGTTGAGCCGGAATGACCTGGTCCGGACCTGGCGATTTGAACGGATTAAAGCTTTTTACTGCCCAGCTTATGTTCCGTTTGGTAAGAATATGGTCCATCGTAGTTGTCGCTATGGAGTTGCACCGGCTTGATGGTTGTGCACCCAGGGAAGTGGGTTTCGAGCAGTATGTGGAAGGACTCCTCACAAGAGTTAGTCCACGTTCCATTGTTTCTTTTAAGATACCCTACCGAGGGGGTAGTTTTTGAGAGGATCTTGCGCAGCCTTGCGGCTTCTGACGTTTCCTCTATCTCCGAACAGAATTTTTGCCAAGAGGCCCTTTTTGCTTTCCGGTTTTCTTTTTTGTATAGGGCAGGACTGACTTTGTAGTCTGCCCAATGCTTTTCCTTGCCTCTGTTGAAGAGAGGCCTACAGCTCTTACGTAGGATATCGATTTGTTTCGACCACCAGGGGGTTTCTTTTTACCCCTGGTCTTGTGTGGAAGGCAAGCTGCCGTGAAGGCCTTGTTACATGCTTCCGTAAACCTTTTCACTAGACGATCTAAGTCGTCTTGAGCGTCTGGGCACGTTGGTGCTTTGTTGGGAAGTAATTCCTCCATGGCTGAGCTATATTTTACCCAATTGGCTTTCCTAGGGTTAGTATAGTCGATGTGTTTTGGGCTCTCGAGGGAAAGAATCGTCTCGATGTACTTATGGTCAAAGAAAGAATGGTCCTCTAGGACTTTCTAACTCTTCAATTTATCTGCCAAATTGTGAGACACTAGAGTAAGGTCAATAACCCCCTGTCGATTTTTTATAATAAATGTAGGGTCGTTGCCTCGATTGCAGATGACTAAGATTAAGTTTAGGATAAAGCAAAAAAGTGACTCACCCCTTACGGTGGAATCCGAGCTCCCCATTGGGTGTGGTGAGCATTGGCGTCGCAGCCTATTAGTAGGCATGTATTGGACCTCTCGCTGTCGCTGGCCAGCTTGCAAACAATGTCACTTGGAGGATAATTTTCGTCATGGGCCATGTAGGGCGACATCAGCCTCAGATGTGTCCGCTGCAGGTCTAGGCTTACTGCCGTGTTGTCGCCATTGCTAAAGTTATGGAGCAGAAAGATATTTTAGTGCTTTCTTGCAAGAATGCAGGTTCGAGTTTTAGCTTCTGTTTGGGGTACAATGAGCTTGTACTCTCTCGTCGCTAATTCACAGACCTTGTCTCCGACTATCCAAGGCTACTGAATTAGGACAACGTCGGCTCCGCTTGCGTCCAAGCGGAGTATGAGGGCAGCAGATGCTACTTTTCAGTGGTGGAGATTTATTTTCCGATTCCTTATTGAGGACGAGCACGGCCTGATTTGTCGACCCCTGCGTCGCCTCAACCTTTACCACCTTCCAGTCTGTGGTCGGCAGTCCTGGGTTGCATCTCTACAACATCTTAAGGATGGGCTCAGGCTCCTTAAATGTAGCCGGCACCCAAACTCTGGCCCTCGATCTACTGGGCACCTCGCTCCAGTCTGCAGCGACGAGCTTCGCCCCAGCGTAGACCTCTCCGATCTGCTCCACCGCTGCTTTGTACAGCTTTACGAAGCGCTCGTCTTCGCAGGCTACAACTTTTATGTTACCCTGGAACCAGCCCATGTCTTTGCAGACTGGAAGTGGCCCGGGATCTTTGTCAAGGAGCTCAAGCAGCGGTCGGCCAATGCCGCTTCCACCCACTTCCACTGTCTCCTGGGTATCCTTCCCTTCGCGCTGCATTTGTCGAGGACGACAATTAGCATCCTCTCCTTGCCAATCTGCGCGAAGGAGACATTTGGCAGAGCCTTGGACCTTTTTGCGGGCGGTCCGAATGTATCCTGCGGCCGATGCTTTACCATGCGAGGGATCGCTCCCATTTGGAGTGTCAGTCTCATTTATGTTTTTTTATGTTTTTTGTTTAAATTTATTTGTTTTTTCATATTTACATCCCACGAGATGCAGAGAAGGGGAACGGTCAGCCCAGGCAGAGATCCACGTTGCCCGGGTAAGGCATCATTAGAACAGGGGGCTGCCAAGTCCCTGAGCTCTCCGTTCGAGACTGGGCTAGTTTTTGGACCGGGCCCCCAGCCAGGCTGACTCTCGGCACGGGTCGAATGACACCTTAGTCCAGTCCGGCGTGAGGTGAGTGTGGAGGTTGGGATGTGGGCAGGTAGTGTGTGGGGGAATGGGAGTATTTGAGCTATTTATACGAGGCGGCACCACAAGCGCATCGTCAGTGTTGCTGCTTCGCGAACACCCGCTGGCTGTCTGCCAGCTTATTTTCGGTACTCTCCCTAAGGATGACGTCGACGGGTCGACTTTTTCAGGAACTAATAGTCCAGATATTGAGCAGTGTCCCTGACTCCACAATTAAAGATGTGACGGCTTATATCCAAAGCCGCATACAAGCCGTTGATTTCAAGGTGGGAAAGTTCAACTTTTCTTATGCCAGGGAGATAGCCTCTTTTAAAATAAGTGTCTCCCAAACTCACTTTAACACCATCTGTTCTGCCAAATTTTGGCCGGAGCATTTGGTGGTGAAAGAGTTTAAGGCAAAGAAAAAGACTAGGCCTCCAATAACCCTACCAACTATTCAGACCAGTGCTCCTTCGTCATCTTCCCGCTCTACCTCCACCCGTCCAAAAAACTAACAAACTCTCTTTTAGTGACCTATCAGAATGTTCGAGGCTTGCGTAGTAAGCTCAGCATTCTCTTCCAGGATAGTGTCGCATTTGCATCCCACGTTATTGTGTTTACCGAAACCTGGTTAAAGCCGGACATTCTACGAGCAGCATTTGTCCGCCTTAACCGCTATCTCTTCCTCGCTGTCTGACAAAGATCACATGATAGTTCTTGGTGACTTCAACTTGCCAGGATTTTTTTGGTCTTCGGCAAATGAGTCTAATAGCCTGGTACCCATGGCACGTTATGACTTTGTTGACGGCTTGATTGACCTGTCTCTGTCTCAAGTTAACCATGTTAAAAACTCCTTGGGTCGATTTCTTGATCTGTGCTTTGTAATGGATCCGACCTTTGCGTTGTTAACTCGAGTCCCCCCGCTCTCTATACCTGAAGATGCCTACCATCCTACTTTCGAAGTGTCGCTCGACCTAGGACGAACGGTACTGGATCGGTCGGGTAGACTACCCCAATGTGTCCGCTGCTTCCGTAAAGCCGAGTTTACGAAGCTTAATAATCTCATTAGGGATTTTGATTGGTCCGCTTTATATGTGTGCAGTGATGTTACGACAGGCACAAACATTTTTTATGATGCACTGGACTCACTTTTTGTCTCTTGTGTCCCACTTTCCTGTCCGATTAGATCAAGAAAACCCCCTTGGTTTACCAAGGAGTTATCCCATCTAAAAAACTTAAAATAAAGACGATATAAAAAATTTCAAGAAGTTGGCTCTCCTTCTTCTCTTTCTCATTATGTAATAGCTCGGTCAAACTTTTCAGTTCTTAACGCTCAATGCTATCAGAATTACCTATCTCGATGCAGGATACGTTTTTCTAAGGACCCCAAACAGTTCTACAGCTTCGTAAACAGTAAGCGTAGAACGTCAGCACTTCCATCCTCACCATCATTTTAGAATACGTCGGCAAATAATGGTCAGGCCATCGCCGATCTCTTTCCCCGTTTTTTTTCAAACTACTTACTTACTTACTTACTACTTACTCTGGTCAGCCGTATGGTTTACCGAGATCGAAATACATTTTCAGTCCTTTGATAAATGAAAGCTCGTTGCTTCATGATCTCCAAATAGTTAAGCCGGTGTTTTCACCAGGTCCTGACGGAGTTCCCGGCTGTGTACTCAGGTACAGTGCCGAGTCTCTGTGTGGGCCGTTGCTCATCCTGTCCATAGATTCTTAATGCTTTCCCCCGATATGGAAAAAGTCGTTTATAATTTCTCTCCATAAGAAAGGCAGCAAATCAGACGCACAGGACTATAGAGGTATATCTAACTTATTCGCTATTCCTAAAGTGTTTGAGAAAATTTTAACTCCGCACCTGCAGCACCTATGCAGATCACTTAAATTTTCTACATCAACATGGATTTATAAGGCGGAGATCAACCACTACAAATTTATTGGAGTTTACCTCCTTTATAATAAAAGGCTTTCAAGGTAATTTGCAGACGGATGTTGTTTACACCGATTTTAGTAAAGCGTTCGATTCTGTAAACCATTCCCTCCTAGCACAAAAGCTCGACCTTTTAGGGTTCCCGCCCAATCTCCTGAGATGGATCTCTAGCTACCTTTGTCCTAGGTCTCAAAGAGTCCTTTTCAAAAACTCCCTGTCCTCTCCAGTTATGGTGACTTCGGGTGTACCTCAGGGCAGCCATCTAGGCCCCTTACTCTTTACGCTCTTTATAAATGACCTGCCTTCTGTATTAACATACTCTCGAGTACTTATGTATGCAGATGATGTTAAGCTCTGTGTCCAGTATAAGGACATTTCTTTCCAATTCACGTTGCAATCCGATCTCGATAGATTTCAGTCTTGGTGTTTTGCAAATTTATTAAACCTTAATGCTTCAAAATGTAAAGTAATGACTTTTTATCGCTCCAGCGCCTTTCTGGTTCCTTACACCCTTTATGGTGGTTCTCTCGAGAGAATTACCCGGGTTGATGATCTTGGTGTTCTATTAGATCCCAAGTTAAAGTTTTCCGAACACATTTCTACCATGGTGAATAAGGCCATGGGCGTGCTTGGGTTTATAAAGAGGTGGTCAAAGGAATTTGACGACCCCTATATAAAAAAGACTCTCTACACCTCTCTGGTTCGTCCGATTTTAGAATACGGCTCTTGTGTATGGTGCCCTCAGTACAACGTACATCAGGACCGTATAGAATCAGTTCAGAAAAACTTTTTACTTTTTGCTCTTCGCGGCCTCAACTGGGATGCAGGTGTGAGACTGCCGTCTTACTCTAATAGATTGCTTTTAATAAACCTTCCAACCTTAGCTAATCGTAGGAAAATGCTTGGTGTGATTTTTGTGCACAACTTGATCAAGGGTGACGTAGATAGCCCTGACCTGCTGAGCCGCATAAACTTCACGATTCCTATTAGAAGCACTAAAAATTATACACCCTTGTTTCTTCCGCTTTGTAGATCGAATTACTCCTTGCATGAACCATTTAGGGTCCTATGCTCGGATTATAATTCCCTCTATCATATTATATCTACCACTAACTCCCTTCCTAGTCTTAAATTACTTATACTCTTATATCTTTCCCGTAATTAGTAATTACTTCGTTTCTTTAGTTAGATTAGTTCTACTTTTCCTCGAACACTAGTCTAACACCTATCTTTCATGCATGCCCGTGATCGGTTCGGTTAACGAGTCGCGCGTTAAGCGGCTGCGCCCCTCGGTCGGTTGGGCGGGAGGTGGGCTGCTTTCTTGCCTGGGATCCGCGCGTAACAGCCATCGGCTGGTGTCGCTTGGGCCACTTGATGGTGCAGTCATTGCACATCAACGTCCTAAAGAGTGGTTGCAGGAGTTAGGGGATTGTTCTGTTTAAGGCATTGCAGCAAGAATTTTCAGCTAAAATATATCGGTGGAGGTGCATCGAAAGCTAAGCCAACGTGTACAAAAGAAAGGGGAAGTCTTATACGAATTTTTGTATGCTTTGATGGAAATAGCAAAACTAGTGAATGAAGAAAGTTTGAATGTTTCGTGAAAGGAGTGCCGTATTTAAAGACAAACAAAATTATGTTATATCAGGCCAAAAAAAAGAGTTGAAGGTACAGATAGAGGTGTACCAGAAAGTTCGTAGTTCGAGCAAGGAATGAATTAGACAAGAACCTCGTTTTGGAGATACAGATGGACAGAAAGGTTTTGCATTAAAAAGAGTCAGTACGAAAATGTTTAAAGTGTGGTGATACTTCTCACCTGAAGACAAATATTTATAAAAAGGATTTAAACAAAGGATTTAAAAGGATGCAACAATTGATTTATATAAATTATATAAATATAAATATGTTTTTTACATCTGTCTTTTTTACATTTCACTCGTGCGAGAGAGAGAGAGAAAGGGAATTAGAAGCGCTTGAAAGACGTTGCGTAGCCACTGAAATTTAATTTGTTCTTTCTGACCATACTAATGATCCGACCTTATCCAGATTCGGCGATCTGGTAGATACGGTTATTTTCCATGATTCTGCGTTTTTGATTTTCACGTATCTTACAAATTGTGAATTCCACAGATATTCGGGGCGGAAGGGGGCGTTGCAAAAATTTGAAATACACTTATATTTAAGTGATATCTAGCTCTTATAGTCTCTGAGAACTAGTCGCTCATCTGCACGAATAGGCAAAGCACACAGGGTGGCGTGTGAAAGAGAGCTAGAGAATTGGTTGATAGTAAGCTTTTTCCATTTTCTGATCATTTCCATGGTGATCAATGGACATTTCAGCAGGATAATGCGCCGATTAATGTTGCCCGGACTACAATGGATTTTTTTACGCCTACAATATACCGTTGATGAAGTGGCCGGCAATGTGTCCGGACTTCAATCCAATTGAGGATCTGTGGGGCATCCTTGCAGCAAAAGTTTATGCATGTACAAGGCAGTACGATACCTTAAAGGAGTTGAAGCAAGGCATATAGTGCCCACAGACGAAATACCGACAAAGGCACAATTCCATGAAGCCTGATAAATCCCATTTAATGAAGAACGGGTAATGCAGCGAATTATTGTCCGAACTCAAGAACATGTGTGCGGAACAAGTGGATGTGTGTTTGTACATAGGTAGATTTGTCTTATTAAGGTGAAGGGTAGCAAGTTGTGGTGAAGAATTTGGAAGAGTTATACACCCGTTCGCAATACTAACGCTCCAGTGGAGATTAAAATCATTTTAAGATTTCAGGTTCCAGTATACTATCACCCACGTCGAGAAAGCCGAGAAAATAATACAACCAATTACTTTAGAGTAAACATCTCCCACTGTTTTGGTAGCCAAGCGGAATGGCAAGATACGCCTTTGGGGCGACTATCGGAGACTGAATAAAAAAAAATAATGAGAGACAATTTTCCGATGGCTCATATGGAGAGCGTGTTAGAAAAGCTTCAGGGTTCCATGGTATTTACGAAATTGGATTTAATAAATGGCTTCTTTCATGTTCCGATCGAAACAGGTTCTCGTAAATAAATTTCATTTGTTACGCAAAGGGGGCAGTATGAATTCCTACAGCCGCATAAATCAAAACAGAATATTCCGATCGATCATTTGGACAATACTTTACATCCGATTTTAATTGATTGTTGATTGTGATTGTTGATCACAAACGATTAGTGCACTCTTCCACATGGTATACAGGCAAAAAATTTGCTTTATGCTTAATTTTCGTTCGCGTGCACTTATTTGGCATGGTCATAGAAATAGCACATTTTGATGGAGCGGCAGCTAATTTCAAGTAAAAAGTTGTTTTCGGAGAATTCTTTGTTTGATAACACTAGTCGACACGACTTTTCCGCTGTCGCCAAAAATAACCTTTTCTGATAGATTTGGATGTTTACAAATTTTAAAAGAAAGCTTTTTTTTTTTCATGGTGTAGTTTTTGTTTAAAGAATTTTAAAAAAATTTGGGTTTTTTGTCATAGGTAGTGCTTCTATTTTTCACATAACTTAAGTTTCCTACAACTGGTTGTATTGAACTTTTCAGTTAAAAAAAGCTGACAAATGCAGCTATAAGTCCGACTCAGACACTTTGTAGCTGCAACTTAACGTCTGGAAGATATTAAGCTACCAAATTGAAATTTCAAAATTTTTTTCGGTTTTTTCCCCAAAAATTTGACTTTGAAAGGCGTCGTTTAAGGTATCGCTTATAAAAATATAAAAATAAACGGCTAAGTTATAACCGTTTGACCAAACTTTCATATGCCGAATTTCGCCGATAAATTCCGTTAGCCGACGAATAACCGTTTTTTTTCCTACAAAAATACCAAAAATCTGCGTTTGTAAAAGTTTTTAATGGTAAAATGGCATTTGGAATAGTGCCAAACGGCATATGTAGTTTTGGTCAAACGGTTATAACTAAGCCGTTTATTTTTATATTTTTATAAGCGATACCTTAAACGACGTCTAATTAATGTGTCTATCTAAAACCAAAAATCAAGGCATTCAAATATTTTTTTTTCGACTTTTCCTGAGCTTTCAAAGTCAAAATTTCGGGGAAAAATACCGAAAAAAATTATGAAATTTCAATTTGGAAGCTTAATATCTTCCAGACGTTAAGTTGCAGCTACAAAGTGTCTGAGTCGGATTTATAGCTGCATTTGTTAGCTTTTTTTAACTGCAAAGTTCAATACAACCAGTTGTAGGAAACTTAAGTTATGTGAAAAATAGAAGCACTACCTATGGAAAAAAATACCAAATTTTAAAGAAATTCTTTAACAAAAAAACTAAACCTGGAAAAAAACCATAATTCTTTAAAAAAATGTAAATCTCCAAAACTATCAGAAAAAGTCATTTTGGGCAACAGCGGAAAAAAAGTTGAATTTTGTCGAGTAGTGTAATCATTATTTTTGATTTTTTTTTTTGATCAAAAATAATGATTGTTTATGATTATTATAAAATTAATACAATTAATCATTATCGGTGAGGAAAATCGTAAAAATCAGAATTTTTAAAATCATGGCGGAAATGCAGACTTCTTACAAAGCTTACGATTTCGGGATGGATCACTTCTTTCTACGTCCATTAGAACTGGATGATTTTATTTATTACAAAAGTAAATATCTTAAATAACCGTAAGTGAAGTAACTAATTAATTCCTTCAAATAAAATACTATTATCAAGAATTCATGGAAGAGATCATTTTTTGAAAATAAAATGTTTAAGTATATCCGGTTTTGGGCCCCCTTGAAAAAAAGAAAATGAAAATTTATTTAATTTCATAGCGTGACCTTCTGTTTCTTGCTGCCGATGCATAGATGGTGTTTGTTAGATCCTCCCATATGGAGATGGGAATCACATTGTTGGTTTTTCGGCAAATCCAAGGCGAGAATTTCCAAATATCCGTTTTCACCGGGAAATCCTTGGGCTAACACTGACTGGTTCTTAGTGACTTGATCCTGTCTGATCGCAGTGCACTGTAGTAGCGTGTGGACTAACCATATTATCGCACAACTCTCGAAAGTCGTCGGACAAGCCTTTCTTTTCTAAGTGTTTTCTTTGACTGACTTTGCAAAACGTAGCATATTCCATGCGTCTGCTGTTCTCACGTGTAATTTTTATTTCGCACATTACTGCAACTTTGTTGTTGGTGCTGTGCCATCTGACACACACACCCCTCTGAATTCACTGAAGACTGAAGATTCTGCTTTCCTGCTGTTACTTTGTGCTTTCCATCACACTCATTTGTTTCCGTTGTGCTTAGTTGGTTTCTTTGCTTTGGCTATTGTTGCCTTTCGACCACTCATTTTCTTGGAAGAAACAGATGAGTGTATATCTGGTGTCTTAGCCGCTCTCTAAGGTGCTTTTTATTTATTATTATGCTTATTTATTTTCCATCATTCTGCGTTTTTTATTTTCTCGTATTGTAGCTTGGATAGAGTAGCTTGGATAGAAAGTTTTATTGCTCTAGCTCTTACAGTCTCTGAGAACTAGCCGTCAAGCAAGACTAACGACTAACGAACGATGCCTTTCGAAAAGGTTTTCTTCATAGTGGCTATGTTAGTGATCCGATCTGATCCAGATTCAACACTCTGATAGAAATGGTCATCATCTATGATTCTGATTTTAGTTTTCCCGTATCTTCAAAATTGTGTAAGCCACAGATTTTCGTCCTTTGTGTGGGCGGAAGAGGGCGGGGCATAATTTTTAAATTTTTTTAGGACGTTGATATGCAATGACTGCACCATCAAGTGGCCCAAGCGACACCAGCCGATGGCTGTTACGCGCGGATCCCAGGCAATAAAGCAGCCCACCTCCCGCCCAACCGACCGAGGGGCGCAGCCGCTTAACGCGCGACTCGCAGGAACATGCGACTCGCGGACATGCAGGAAAGATAGGTGTTAGACTAGTGTTCGAGGAAAAGTAGAACTAATCTAACTAAAGAAACGAAGTAATTACTAATTACGGGAAAGATATAAGAGTATAAGTAATTTAAGACTAGGAAGGGAGTTAGTGGTAGATATAATATGATAGAGGGAATTATAATCCGAGCATAGGACCCTAAATGGTTCATGCAAGGAGTAATTCGATCTACAAAGCGGAAGAAACAAGGGTGTATAATTTCTAGTGCTTCTAATAGGAATCGTGAAGTTTATGCGGCTCAACAGGTCAGGGCTATCTACGTCACCCTTGATCAAGTTGTGCACAAAAATCACACCAAGCATTTTCCTACGATTAGCTAAGGTTGGAAGGTTTATTAAAAGCAATCTATTAGAGCAAAACGGCAGTCTCACACTCGCATCCCAGTTGAGGCCGCGAAGAGCAAAAAGTAAAAAGTTTTTCTGAACTGATTCTATACGGTCCTGATGTAAGTTGTACTGAGGGCACCATACACAAGAGCCGTATTCTAAAATCGGACGAACCAGAGAGGTGTAGAGAGTCTTTGTTATATAGGGGTCGTCAAATTCCTTTGACCACCTCTTTATAAACCCAAGCACGCCCATGGCCTTATTCACCATGGTAGAAATGTGTTCTGAAAACTTTAACTTGGGATCTAATAGAACACCAAGATCATCAACCCGGGTAATTCTCTCAAGAGAACCACCACAAAGGGTGTAAGGAACCAGAAAGGCGCTGGAGCGATGAAAAGTCATTACTTTACATTTTGAAGCATTAAGGTTTAATAAATTTGCAAAACACCAAGACTGAAATCTATCGAGATCGGATTGCAACGTGAATTGGAAAGAAATGTCCTTATACTGGACACAGAGCTTAACATCATCTGCATACATAAGTACTCGAGAGTATGTTAATACAGAAGGCAGGTCATTTATAAAGAGCGTAAAGAGTAAGGGGCCTAGATGGCTGCCCTGAGGTACACCCGAAGTCACCATAACTGGAGAGGACAGGGAGTTTTTGAAAAGGACTCTTTGAGACCTAGGACAAAGGTAGCTAGAGATCCATCTCAGGAGATTGGGCGGGAACCCTAGAAGGTCGAGCTTTTGTGCTAGGAGGGAATGGTTTACAGAATCGAACGCTTTACTAAAATCGGTGTAAACAACATGGTTGATCTCCGCCTTATAAATCCATGTTGAGATGGAGATATAAGTGATCTGCATAGGTGCTGCAGGTGTGGAGTTAAAATTTTCTCAAACACTTTAGGAATAGCGGATAACTTAGATATACCTCTATAGTTCATTGCGTCAGACTTGCTACCTTTCTTATGGAGAGGAATTATAAAAGACTCTTTCCATATCAGGGGAAAGCATGAAGAATTTATAGATAGGTTGAATAGTTTAAGCAACGGCCCACACAGAGACTCGGCACAGTACCTGAGTACACAGCCGGGAACTCCGTCCGGACCCGGTGAGAACACCGGCTTTACTGTTCGTAGATCATGAGCAATGAGCTTTCATTTAGCAAAGGACTGAAAATGCCGTTCGACCGCGGTAAACCGTATGGATACGGCTGACCAGAGTAAACGTCCTGCGAATAGGTAGTTTGGAAAAAACGGGAAAAAAGATTGGCAATTGCCTGATCATTATCTGCCGACGTATTAAGGAAGGATAGCGAGGATGGGTGTGCGGACGTTCTACGCTTACTGTTTACGAAACTGTAGAACTGTTTGGGGTCCTTAGAAAAACGCATCCTGCATCGAGATAGGTAATTCTGATAGCATTGAGCGTTAAGAACTGAAAAGTTTGACCGAGCTATTACAGAATGGGAGAGAGAAGAAGGAGAGCCAACTTCTTGAAATTTTTTATAAAGTCTTGATTTTAAGTTTTTTAGATGGGATAGCTCCTTGGTAAACCAAGGGGGTTTTCTTGATCTAATCGGACAGGAAAGTGGGACACAAGAGACAAAAAGTGAGTCCAGTGCATCATAGAAAATGTTTGTGTCTGTCGTAACATCACTGCACAAATATAAAGCGGACCAATCAAAATCCCTAATGAGGTTATTAAGCTTCGTAAACTCGGCTTTACGGAAGCAGCGGACACATTGGGGTAGTCTACCCGACCGATCCAGTACAGTTCGTCCTAGGTCGAGCGACACTTCGAAAGTAGGATAGTAGGCATCTTCAGGTATAGAGAGCGGGGGGACTCGAGTTAACAAAGCTAAGGTCGGATCCGTTACAAAGCACAGATCAAGAAATCGACCCAAGGAATTTTTAACATGGTTAACTTGAGACAGAGACAGGTCAATCAAGCCGTCAACAAAGTCATGACGTGCCATGGGTACCAGGCAATTAGACTCATTTGCCGAAGACCAAAACATTCCTGGCAAGTTGAAGTCACCAAGAACTATCATGTGATCTTTGTCAGACAGCGAGGAAGAGATAGCGGTTAAGGCGGACAAATGCTGCTCGTAAATTGCGATATCCGAAGAAGGTGGAATATACGAACAAGTTATAAAAACTGAGAAAGCGGGAAGAATCAGTCTTACACACAGAAATTCCAGTTCCTGCTGGAACTGGACTGTGAAAAGTTCCGACGTGAAGTTTGAGTCCACAGCAATCAGAACCCCTCCTGCACGTCGAGACGAACGATCCTTTCTATAAGTTGTGTACCGACCTGCCAAAACTTCGGAACTAAGAATGTCCGGCTTTAATCAGGTCTCGGTAAACACAATAACGTGGGATGCAAATGCGACACTATCCTGGAAAAGAATGCTGAGCTTACTACGCAAGCCTCGAACATTCTGATAGGTCACTAAAAGAGAGTTTGTTAGTTTTTTGGACGGGTGGAAGTTGAGCGGGAAGATGACGAAGGAGCACTGGTCTGATTTGTTGGCAGAGTTATTGGGGGCCTAGTCTTTTTCTTTGCCTTAAGCTCCTTCACCACCAAATGCTCCGGCCAAAATTTGGCAGAACAGATGGTGTTAAAGTGAGTTTGGGAGACACTTATTTTAAAAGAAGCTATCTCCCTGGCATAAGAAAAGTTGAACTTTTCCACCTTGAAATCAACGGCTTGTATGCGGCTTTGGATATAAGCCGTCACATCTTTAATTGTGGAGTCAGGGGCTAGCCGCGAGACAAAAACTTGTCTCTTTGGTGGGATCCCCACCAATCTTGGCACCACAGGCCTATCACCTGTGATGGTAATAACCGGTGGTCCGGGACGTATATTGACTGGTGGGGTCGGAATTAAGGGAACAGCTAATGACTTTGCGGACATTACGGACACGGACGCTAAAGACGGTTTTGGCTGCATGCTCTCCGACGCGATAAATTCGGCTACCGAATTTTCATCACCAGCAGCTGTCGTTGCCTTTGGAGTAGCGAACGAAATCAGCTGCTGCACTATTGGGGTGGTCGGAGTCAGCTTGTCAGCATCGGCCGGCCGAGGGGCAGTTGGCACATGCAGATCCCGCGGAGTGACTTTTTGCGCCTAGGAGACTCAGTCAGTAGTTTGAAACCACTAAACTGAGACTCCATGGCTAGGAGCCGATCGTATTGCTCTTTGAAGCCCACGGTCAGCTCCCTAAAGCCCTTCCGGGTCTGCCTCATAGACGCTGCTATCTCCTTCTCAACCGGACGGCATGCCTCACAGCTGTAATGCAGACCATTCCTTTTTGAGATAGCATCACCCACGAGACCGGAAAACCTGGCGCATTTAGCGTGCACAACGCTATCGCAGAGCCAGCAGGGGATACTCGGCTGGTCATGGGTGATCTGCTTCTTGCAGGTTTTCTTTGCACAGACAACAGTGTATTCCAATATGAGAAAAAAGGAATAAAAAAATATAATATATATGAAAAAAATAAAAAATAAAATTTCAAAACAAATAGATATCAGACCAGTGTGCTAGATAAACGATAAAGGCGCAATAAGAAAGAGAGGAGAGCGGTTACTGCAGCTTCAGTTGAGAGAGAGAGAGAGCGCTACTACACAGAACGTATTGAGAGCGAGAGAGGAAGAACAGTTATGTTGGTTTGGGTAATAGGGAGAGAGTGATAAAACAATAGATCAACTAGGTGAGAGCGGCAGATTTTGATTTTGTGTGTACTTACGAAAAGAAACAACAAAACACATTGACTACCGACACAGGAAAATAATTAAATTATATCTAAAAACACAATTAAAGGGCATGCACTTGCGCTTACGGAAAAGCTCTAATCAAGCAGGTAATTTAAAGTTTATTTAGATTGGTATATTCAAAAAACATAAAAGGCAGATAAGCGAAGCGCAAAACAAAAACACGTCTGAGTGCTACAAAGAGAATCGAACGACATACATTTGTAGTAGTGTGATAACAAAGGAGACTGAACACACAATTTGGTTGCTCTAGCTTTTATAGTCTCTGAGATCTAGGCGCTCATGAAGACGGACGGACATAGCTATATCGACTCGCCTATCGATGCTGATAAAGAATATATGTACTTTATATGTACACACATACACTATCACCACAAATCTAATATACCCTTATACTCTTCGAGTATCGGGTATAAAAATGCACCAAGCGGTTGTCAAAATCATTAACTACGACGAATTCTAAGAAGGTTATCAAAAGAACCATGAGTCTAAAATCAATGGGAAGCTTCCGGGTTTTAAAAATAAGTTTTTCGTATTTTTTACAGTGAAACACTCCTAACTATGTAGAACGCCTGAAACTTCAATTGTCAATACTTCGAACTAAAACAGGTGGCAACAGCGTATGGGGAGCAAATGGACGTTTAATTGGGCGTAATTTTTTTCCGTGGTTGGTGCAGCAGATAGTAACTGAATTTTCCATTGCATTTTTTTACACATGATTTTCGATGTTCTACAGGTTGTTGTATTCTTCCACCTGCATTCGGTCTTCAATCCGGCCTTCTTCTCTAAGTCGCTTTGTAGCGTTTTAAGGAATGCAGGCACATTTTCGTATCTTTCATACGGCAACCCGACGCCTTCTTTGGCAAAAACGTCCGCCGCTTCATTGGGAACCCAATAGATCTGCACTGACTTTGTCGTGCATAGTGTGTCCAGTGCCTTCCTGCTTTCCAGGACACTTCTGGAACAAACCGCGGACGACTGCATGGAATTTATCGCCACTTGGCTCTCTACAAATAAGTTGAACACGTTATGTTATGTTGTGCGACCTCTGCTGCCTTCTTGATGGCCAAGACTTCCGCCTGGAATATGCAGCAGTGGTCCGGTAGCTGATATGACAATCTTCTTTTGGGGTCTGTGCAGTATAAGCCAGCTCCTACTCCTTCGTCCATCAGGAACCATCTGTGTATATGCTGAGGTGCCGAGTCTGGTCCCGTCCTTTTTTCCAGTCCCCGGGTCCCAAAAATGTGTTTGTTTTGATCTCGAGCCATATAGTCATATAGCCAGTATAACTGATCATGTCCCTGCCGATTGAACTGAGCCCGTATCCTTGTGGCAACATGTTTCCCTTTCCTGCAATCGCAGCGTGGATGTCCCTGTGATACAGCCTGTCCCTGTGATGCCCCTGTGATATAGAGCAGACCCTGTCGCTGAGCTTTTCCATAAGTTTATGGTACGTCTTTTTTCGGTAGCATGCCACCACACTAAGACTCCATGCAGCAAAGTTAGTTGCACCACCGATATGTAAATCCAGTGCATTAGAGCATGTAATGCGTAAAGCGCTCACTCTTTCCACTACATTGGGTCTCTATGCCAGATTGCTATCCAGTACTGTGCCGAGGTATTTGACTTGTGTTTTTGGAGGTAGCCTTGTTTGGTTGATTTTCGGGGGGATCCATACCGATACCTTGTCCCTCTACTTCCTTTCTGATGTGTAGATCCATCAGCTTTTCCATTGTTTTTAGTTGTGCCGTGAATATTGCGCAAAGCCATGGGGTCTTGTGTTCCTCGTTTATGATCTCTTCGCTCGCTTGTTTGGCGAGCTTGAAGAATTCCCTGAGGTTTTTCCTTAGAAGAGAGAGGTCCCGGTTCCACCAGAGTAGCTTAGTCTTCTTTTTCGTTCTCGAGGGTGGGCATGATGGGCGTAGGCATCCAGTAGATCCTTGGATAGAGTCTCTAAGGATTTCACTGACCGCGGATTCACGAGCTTGGAAGTAACCATCTTTCTGAACTTTTCTCAGTCTGTGTTTCGGGGGTTCTTGTAGACTTTTACCTTCGTAGTGTGTTCAAATTCGCTTTTAAACTGAATGTACTTATGATCTGAGAAGGATGGTCTTTCGAGGACTCTCCACTTAGATACTGCCATACTCTTTCCCGTTACGAGGGTAAGACCTAGCACGTTTGATGAGGTATGACTTACGTAGGTGTATTCCTCCCCCACGATTGCTACTTCTATGTTAGTTGATAGTATAAAGTCTAAAAGTGACTCAACTCGGGCATTTGCGTCTTTACCAATGTGGAGTTGGTAGTCTTTGGAGTCGGCTTCTTCCTGTAGACTCTTTAGCTCTTCGGGTGGTGCGGGCCAGTCGTGTGCCATATCGCAGGAGGCTACCAAGAGCCGCTTCTCTTCGTCTACCACTGTCAGGTCAACCGAGCTGTAATGAGACAAAATTTGAGCATGGATTCCCCTTCGTACGAGTACAATGGTTCTGTTCCTGCTTACCGATGTTGTATTTCCACGGCAATGAGGAGCTCCGCCGACACCACTTGCTTTTATGCAAGGGTGCTACAGTACCCTCAGCGTCATGGATATCAAGCTGCATCTGCACCTGACGGGTTGACTACTAACGTAAGGTCGTCGTCCTCTTTTGATCGATCGTCTCTAGACCTAGATCCTTCTCAACCTTGCTGCCTACAGGGAGTGCTCGTCTTGGTCTCCGGGGAGACGCTTCTAGAGAAGGTCCTCCGCCTCATCTTTAATTTGGAGGATTACGCATTGGCACCCCTCCTTGGGTAGTAGGCTTCCAATGTGCAGGACCTTCCAGTGAATTGTAGGCACTTCCGGAATCTGGCGTTGTAGTAGCTTTAACGCCTAGTCCCCTTGGATTGCGATGGGAGAGAGTACCTTTACCTTTTTATGGACGGGATTAACTCCTTGTTCACCGCCTACAGCTTGGTCCCCCTCCCACTTCGCTTCCAGCTGACAACTTTCACTGCTCCGCCGTCATCATGTAGTAGTGCTACAACTGAAATGATCTGCTCCCGCCACCGCTCACCGGTGCTAGCAGCCACGCTTCTCACCGACTTTTGCGTTGACATTCCAACCCGGTTTTAATCTTCTGTCCGCTCCATAATTGACCCGAAGGTCCATGGCAACTAATATTTTACGGGGGAAACACCCCTAGCGTTGTATGCCTGCCCGCCAGGCACCTTTAGCCATGGCCCTAGCCTAGTTCCCCCGACTTGAGATCAGGACCAAGACGCGAGACCATTCCCTTAGCTACATTGCCTCGGACAGAGTAAGCGTTAATGAATTACCATTGCCAGCCATGTATAAGTGACCGGACTATTAATTATTTTTCTAATTAAATATGCAATAAACTCTGAAGTATAATCGAGTAAATTTCATTCTGCTGTTTGGCATCTAATACAGATAGATGTAATCGGATTCTCATCTCTATCGTTCGTCTTTGACTGCGGCTCGCTGCGTAGTCGGCTTCGTCTTCTCAGATTGTCTAGGTCTCAGTATCCTGCAACAAATACAAAGGTGCAGAAACGGCGTACTTTTTGGTCCAGTCATTTTCTAGCAACAAATACACAGTCTTTGGCGACGCACAAAGTTAATTTCCTTACACAAGATAATGGTTAAAAACGAAATTTCCAATTATATAATAACAAATAGTACGTCTTGGGAATAACGAAGCATATTTTTTCTGAGACTGCGCCTCTCCAAATACGGTGTATTTTCTATAGGATTCTATAGGAGCAGACAGCGGAGCCGCTTTCAGGGGCTAAGGGGCCTTAAAGGGAATTTCGGGTGCATGCAATAACGCATGGTACAATAACGGCTTCAGGCGTCATTGCACGCCTGCAGGCATTACTTCTGATAGTGCGACTAATTAACTAGGTTAGGTTAGGTTACAGCGGCTGCCAGACCAGCCTGCAGCTCTTATGAAGCTAGCTATCTTCCTGGGACATATGGTGGACATTGCCGAAATGTCTGATATGAAGGGCGAGCCCAAGTGCTGTAGCCTTCTCCTGCTGAGAGCCGGGCAAGAGCAGAACAAATGTTCCACCGTTTCCTCCTCGTCTCTGCAGCTACGGCAAAAGTCATTAAATGGGGCGCCCAGTCTATTAGCGTGGGTACCTATTAGCTAGTGTCCCGTTAGGGAGCGTATGACTGCGCTGCACCTTCGTCTGCCGAGCTTGCATAGCTCAGAGGTGCGCTTCCTGTCTAAGGTCGGCCATGTTTGCCGAGTTATTCGACAACGTGGAGCTGATTGCCAGTTGTTGTCTATTAGTTGCTTATATTGTTCTTTTATTATTAGCCTACATGTGGCCATCGGCATACGAGTATCCTCCTTGTCTTGGAGAAGGGGGATTGTAGTGCCATGTCTGGCCAGCTCGTCTGCAATACAGTTGCCCTCGATGTCCCGGTGGCCCGGGACCCATATGAGGCTGATAGCAAATTGCTGAGCCATCTCGTGAAGAGATTTGCGGCAATCTGCAACGGTGGCCGAGTTTGCGGAGATCGCATTTAGCGATTTGATTGCAGCTTGGCTATCACTGTAGATGTTTACACAGGTTACCATGGCGGTATTTTCCTGAAGGCAGTTTAGGGCTTCCTTGATTGCAATGACCTCCGCTTGGAAGACGCTGCAGTGATCAGGGAGCCTAAAGGAGTGCCTGATGTTGAGCTGTTTGGAGTATATTCCTCCTCCGACCCTGTTGTCCAGCTTTGACCCATCTGTGAAGATGTTTAGGGCCCCTCTTGGGCCTGGGGGTCCCTCACTCCACTCGTCTCTGTGGGGGATAATTGCGTCGAAAGGGGTGTATGTCTATTCCCTTGGGACACAGTAGTCCGTTTTAGTGGGGACGGAACTGCTGTTTAATATTGAGGAGTGACCTGTGTGCTGTGGAGCCCATTGGTCGGAGTCTCTCAGACGTATTGCTGCCATCTGTGCCCTTTCTTTTCCAGCAAGGGCTAGGTTTTGGAGACACAGAATGGCATCAAGCGCATCATTTGGAGTGGTGCGAAGAGCTCCGCTGATGCAAAGGGCGGCTGTTCGTTGAACTTTGTCAAGTTGTCTGGTGATCGCCCTTTTTGATAAGGCCGGCCACCACACTGTAACTCCATAAAGTATTATTGGTCTAACTACCGCTAGATATATCCATTATACTATACTTGGGTTCATGACCCATTTCAAACCAATAGCTTTTTTGCAAGTGTAGAGGGCTATTGTGGCCTTCTTCACTCTGTCTTTGGTGTTCAGGTTCCAATTTAGCTTCCTATCAATTACCAACCCTAAGTAACTGGCACTGTCGCTAAAGGAGAGCCTGCATCCATTTAACATGGGGGGGTTCAGAGACGGAATCTTGTGTTTATTTGTGAATAGCACAAGTTCCGTCTTTGAGAGATTAACTCCAAGACCTCGCGATTCTGTCCATCTTGTCAGTCTCGCGAGCTTTGCGGTCATTAAGTCGCAGAGTGTTTGAGGGTATTTTCTCGAGAAGATAATTGCCACGTCGTCCGCGTATGCCACGACTTTACAGTAGTAGTTCTCAATTGTAGCCCGACCAGTCTCTCAAAAGTTTTGAGAAGGAAGGATGATAGACTGATTGGTCTAAAGTCCTTTGGTGTTGAGTGCGAGGCATTACCTGCTTTAGGGATGAAGACTATTTTAGCCTTAAGCCAAGCTGCTGGTATTTTTCCCACTACCAGTATCATCTTATAGATACATTGCAGCCAGTTTATGGCCGTGTCTCCGACTTTTCGCAATTGGGCCGGAATGATCTGGTCCGGACCAGGGGATTTGAACGGATCGAAACTGTTTATTGCCCAGTTTATGTTCCGTTTTGGGAAGATATGCTCCATTGAGGTGATCGAACCCTCACTAAAGAAGTGAGTCGGTCCATTGATGGAGCACCCTGGAAAATGAGTGTCGAGTAGAATGTGTAGGGATTCCTCACTGGAGTTAGTCCACGTACCATCGCTTCTCTTTAGGTAACCCACCGAAGGGGCCGTTTTGGATAGCATCTTGCGCAGTCTTGCGGCTTCTGACGTTACCTCGATTTCAGAACAAAATTTCTGCCACGAGGCCCTTTTTGCCTTTCTGATTTCTTTTTTGTATATGGCCAGACTATTTTTATAATCTGCCCAGTGTTCTTCCTCGTTAGCGCTTTTGGCCCTGTTGAAGAGGGACCTGCAGCTTTTCCGTAGGATATCTATATGTTTTGACCACCATGGGGGTTTCTTTTTCCCCTTATGTTGCTTTAATGGGCATGCTGCCGTGAAGGCAGTGCTGCATGCTTTAGTGAACCTGTCCACTAGAGGATTTAGATCATGCTCTGTGTTCAGGCAGGTTGGGGGGAAGTAGTCCCTCCATTTCTGTGACATATTTCTCCCAGTTAGCTTTTCTAGGGTTAACAAAGACAGTAGGTTTTGGGCTCTCGAGAGATAGTGTAGTCTCGATGTACCTGTGGTCCGAAAAGGAATGGTCCCCCAGAACTTTCCAGTTCTTTACTATGTCTGACAGTCCGTGAGACACTAATGTTAGGTCAATTACCTCTTGTCTATTCTTAATTATGAACGTAGGATCATTGCCCCGATTGCAGATAAGAAGATTAGAGTTTAGGATGAAGCTGAATATTGACTCACCCCTTACATTTGTATCCGAACTCCCCCATTGGGTGTGGTGGGCGTTGGCGTCGCAGCCTATTACAAGGCCTATATCCGACCTTTCGCTATCTCTGGTGAGTTTGCGAACTAGGTCACCGGGAGGATCGCTTTCCTCATGAGCCATGTAGGACGACATCAGCCTTATTTTTTGGCCTCAATTGGAGCTAGAGACTCCTTGTTGAGGACGAGCACCGCCTGGTGCATCGGGCCTTGAGTCGCCTCAACCTTTACTACCCTCCAATCGGAGGTGGGTAGCTCCGGGTTGCACCGCTGCAACATTTTTAGGATGCGCTCCGGCTCCTTTATGGTGGCGGGCACCCAAACTCTCGCTCTAGGCCTACTGGGCACCTCGTTCCATTCGACTGCGACGAGCTTCGCCCCTGGGTATACCTCTCCGACTTGCGCTACCGCTGCTTTATAGAGCTGGACGGAGCGCTCGTCTTCGCAGGCTATGATCTTGATACAACCCTGGTACCACCCCATGTCTTTACAGACTGGAGGGGGGCCGGGTTGCTTGTCCAGCAGCGGTCGGCCAGTGCCGCTTCCACCCACTTCCACTGGTTCCTGGGGATCTTGGAGTCCACGCAGCCTTTATCCAGGACGCCGATCAGCGTGCTCTCCTTGGCGATCTGCGCGAACGACACGTTCGGCAGCACTCTGGAGCGCTTCGGAGCCGGTCCAGGAGTCTCCTGTGAGCGCTGCCTTTTCGGTTGCGGGGCTGTCGTCTTCGGTGGGGCAACCCTCTTCGGTGCCTCTTTGCCGAAGTTGGGCAGCACCTTTGATGCCAATTCGACCTTTTTCAGCCACTGGTCGGTCGGGCTGGACATCGTCCTCGCATTTTGCCGACGGAGTATGTTGCCAGCACTCCTCCTCTCGGCATAAGTGAAAACTTTGGCTTGGGTGCTAGTCGATGGCAACTCGCTTCCCGCCGCCTTACCAGCAGGCAGAGCAGCCGCAGGGTTGCAGAGCCACTCTACCAAGGTATCGGCTTTGGTCGACAATTTGCCACCCACCCCAGAAATGGGATGGGACCCCTTCAGGTTCGCCCTAGCGTCTTCCACCGCGCTGGTTTTACCAGCTATCTCGCGGGTCAGGCCAGGCCTTTGGGCCGATGCCTTTTCCTGTATGGGATTGCTCCCAGTTGGCAGTTGGGGAGCGCCAGACTCATTTTTGTTTTTTGTTTTATTTAAATTGTTCTCCATAATAAATCCCACGATTTGCAAAGAAAGGGGCGGTCCGTCCGGGCAGAGATTCACGTTGCCCGGATAAGGCATCATTAGAACAGGGGGCTGAGTCCCTGAGCAGTCCCTGAGCTCTCCGTTAACGACTGGGCTAGTTTTTATACCGGTCCCCCCGCCAGGCTGACTCTCGGCACGGGTCGAATAACACACTTAGTCCGGCCCGGTGTGAGATGATTGTGGGGGTTGGGATGTGGGTAGGTAATGTGTAGGGGTGTGGGTTGTGTGAGCTACTTAAACGAGGCGGCACCACAAGCGCATCGTCAGTGCTGCTACTTCGCGAACACCCGCTGGCTGTCCGGGTCTGCTTATTTCGGTGCTTTCCCTAGGGATGACCGTTTATTCGCAGCTGGCCTACCTCAAAAGGTAGGTCATTCGCTATCCGCAACCTGCGACCCTTCCGGTGGCCTCAGCTAGGCCCCTCCGAGCCATCTCACATGCTCGTCAGACCAGAGACTAATTAACTAACTATTTAAATTATTTATAACGTAAACTTTTTAAAGTTTGGCAAACAAAATTTTTATTTTTAAAATCGCGCGATCACCTATTCAAACTATTTAGAACGGAATTCTTTCGAAATCTAGCCACAAAAGTGTACTCGTATCTCGGCATCTAAATAAACTTTACGTGTTTACCAGTCAACGGTTAGAGAAGAACTAATTCTTATCAAGAATGCACACCACTGATACACTGCATCTAACGGTTGTTTTTCAGTTCTTCTTTCGTTTTATTTGAGCTTTGAAAATAACAGGCGTTAGTGCACTCAGAAAAGTTCACTGTGAGTAATGATCTGCACTCAGAAAACTGCGATAACGCCTGAAGGTGCAATTGCATATCGCGATCAGGCGTTATCGCACGTTTAAAAGTGAAATAGCCCGCAGGCGTTGCATTCACCCGAAATTTCAGCACTAGTACAACGCACGCTCGCACCATGAAGCATCGAACGAAAATTTAAATATAATTTGTTCTGATGCAATTTCTTGGTATTGTACAGTATTTGCTTATATGTGCATACTGAGTACTTACTTATTAGTAATACTTGGATTCACTATATGTCGACTAGTATTTGATATTATTCTGATATATGGCGGATAAAAATACTTTACTTTACAACTGGATAACTCGGATAAGGGATAAAGTGAGCATAGTTACCTGGTATGTCGGGATAATGAAGTCTTCATGTTCAGGTTAAGGGTTTCTTAAGTAAGAAGGATGTCATGGATGTCTATTTACTTATCCAACGTTGTTACCAACAGGCAAGGGGATGACAGCAGCGTTGGACCCGTGGGTACAGTCGGACCCGTCGCTGCTGTTGCCGAGGCCCGTATTCATGATGCCATATCCCACACCTGTCTGAGCTCATCGGCAGAATACGAGCTGGCGCTGATACTGAAGGAGCTACGCTGGATAACCGATCAGGTGAGAATCACTTTGACTAGGAGTTACGTTAAGTAAGGGAAGTATTCACAACCAATTTTAATGGTAAGAAATTTGTTTATAGCATTTTTATACTACCGCATCATTGTTGATGGTGCGGAAAAATTATGCGAGGTGTTTACACCTAAGCCGCATTATATCTGCACCATTTTGTTAGCTGTTTGGCCTGCAAATGTAAACAATCCCATTGAATAAGATGAAAAGAGCACCCGCATTTTTATTGAAATTCATTTCCAATCACCAATTATGGTGACTTCGGGAAAGCCATCTAGGCCATTTACTCCTTACATTCTTTATTAATGACCTGCCTTCTGTATTAACATACTCTCGAGTACTCATGTATGCGGATGATGTTAAGCTCTATTCATTTCTATTCAATCCAGGTTGCAGTCCGATCTCGATAGATTTCAGTCATGGTGTTGTGCAAATATGATAAACCTTAATGCTTCACAATGTAAAGTAATTACTTTTCATAGCTCCAGCGCCTTTCTGGTTCCTTACCTCCTTTGTGGTGATTCTCTTGAGAAATTTAAACGGGTTGATGATCTTGGTGTTCTATTGGATCCCAAGTTAAAGTTTTCGGAACACATTTCTACCGTGGTAGAATTTGACGACCCCTATATAACAAAGACTCTCTACACCTCTCTGGTTCGTCCGATTTTAGAATACGGCTCTTGTGTATGGTGCCCTCAGTACAACCACTAACCATACAATATATAGACATGACAATTCATACATGGAAAGTGTCCGCAACGCAATCAGAAACCAGCTACAAACGGGGACCAGCTACGGTGGTCGTGAGAGTGTATGCGTGCACATGTATTCTCGCTTATTTTGCGTGTTGTGCATGTGTGGATCAGCAACTCGGCGAGTCGTGAGAGTGTATTTGTGCTCATGAGCATGCATGTACATTGCGTGTTTGCAAGTGTGTATGAGCGCACAACTGAAATTTTCGCTCTCCCAACTTTGTTTTGATTTTTGTGCTCGCGCCACCCTTCACTTTAGCATTATTGGAGTCGGCCCTTTTTGAGGACGTTTGCCTTATAATACCAGAATAACTGTTATTTTGTACATGCTTTAGATGCTAACTTTGTTTAATATAGAATATACTAATATAATGAGCAGATATATGTATATATATTCACAAATATACATTTGATTGTATGGTGTATTGTATTATACAATGATATATTTGATCATATATAAAAAAGTAGTATGCGCTAAAACAAAATATATATATCATCCTTGAATATGGATATTAATGACATATAAATGGGTAATAAATGGGCCCATACGGATTTAAGTGCCACACTTGCGAGTCAAATTTGAAATCATCCCTATATTTCTTATGCGAATGTCCATCCACAGAGAGAACTTGCAAGTACATTCATATGTGTGTGTACGTGTGCAGAGCTGCCGAAATTGCCAGCCAAATATTTTTGAGAAGATTTCTTGAGACACAAATTTATTTGCTGAGTGTCGCTTATTGACGCGACGCACTAATACCCTATAGACAATTAATATAATTTGATGTCATGTCTGATATACATTTTGCATTTGTACATATTTACATTCGTTCATTATATTCGTTAATAGTACATTAAACAAAATTAGCATATAAAGGATATTCAATATATACAATTATTTTAATATTGGGCAAGCGTCATCATAAAATCATAACTTACAATCAATTCTAAAGTAATGGGTGTTTTCTTAGGCAGCGGCGTTGTAAAAAACCAAAACAAACAAGCAGACCTACAATATCTGCACACATACAGCTAAAGCTCAGCCTCACATACAGAGCGTTTGTTCTTTGCTGAGCTGAAATTTTGTTATGTGTGTTCTTCGTCAGCTTGTTGACGAACTGACCTACCGCCACAAAATAAATGAAGAATTGGCAGGATGGGTGGGGGTGGGTGTGGGTTGGTGGGACACTTGGCCGTGGGAAAAAAGAAATCTGTTATTTATTTTTATTTTTATTATATAAATTATTATATTATTATTGCCTATTATTATTATTATTATTGCCGTAAACATACATACATTCATATGTACATATAGACATAAAGTCGCCGCTCAAATTGGCTCCCGATTGAAGATCGGTACCCAGGGAACACCACGAGGAGGCCATTACACCTGTAATGGGGTCAAAAATTAATCTGACCTTTGAGTCGACTTGACATGACTTAATTTAAATACTTTTTAATAATTAAGTCACATCCATATTCCCCGCCTGGAATTAAATCTATTAAATATTTGTACATACATACATGTGAAAAATAGAACATAAAAAATAAAGAAAAATAATAAACTTATAAATATTAAAAAATATCCTACTGCCGCAATATTTTGAGCTTTTTCTCGTATGATTTTGCATTTCGATCGCTTATCATTTTTTCTGTTATCCATTTACAATTTTTCCTAATCAAAATCAATACAAACTGGTTGAGCAGGTGAAGACGGTGAGCAGAACACGGATCGGACGAATGAAACCAGTCTACATATTTATCTAAATTTGACGTTAAAAATATATGTACATTTTTGCACTATGTTTCTTTTTAAATGGAATTTGTGAGAGCTTTTCTCGAAATGCTGGTTAAAAATATCAAAACAAATTTTAATTAAAGTGAAAAAATATTCAGAAGGGGCTTTAAGTTTTAAGTTACTATTGACATAGCCAAAATTTTTATTGAGTATTAAATACTCAGAAGATGATCGGACCTCATCGGACGATTTTAAAAGTTGAGAGCATTTTTTGCAGTCCTCCTTTTTGAGCAACTTATGCAATAAATACCCTGCATAGTATCGTAATGCATTATCATTAGCTGCGGCTTGATTACTTAAATCTGTTGCTTCTATTGAAAGCTCTAACTCTGAATCTTCGTCAGTGCAAGTCAAGAAATCGTCATCAAGAGTTTTAAACTCTGATGCCGACTCACTCAACCCATTATCTTTAATAATGTTGATCAACATCGTATCTTCATCGGGAGAACAGTTCCCAGATACTGTTGTTGACGTTAGAACTTTCATTGATAGCATTTTACTTATTATTACATTAAACTCATACATAGTTGGATTATTGTTTGTAACACCCCGAGATCGGATTAAATAAAATAAATTTTCTAAAGGGTCTTGGTTTAATTTGGACGTTGCAATAAAAAAAACTTCAGCACTTTCACTCCATACTTTTTTGGCCAAGGAAAGTATGGAGTTGATTGTTAGAATCATACCCTTTATGCAGTGGACTTCCTGTGGATATTTGAATTCTTCAAAATATGTGCTCATTTCCAACAGGGTCTCATTGACAACATTATGTTTCTGCAGTGCACTTCTATATGGGTTTTTATCATAAAGAACATGACTATTCAGGCAGTCAAATAATCTGTTCATTTTTGTAATAAATGTGGCTGTCGCTTCTGCACTTTCTTTGCAGTTTTCAAAGCTTCCAGTGCTCATCATTGTTCGAATAGCAGCGGCTACACTGTGGCTAAATATTTGAGTGGCATATTTGACCTTCATTTTCTCAAAACTATTTGGATTTATGTGCTTTTGTGATAATTTTGGACAGAGTCGCGTTGAATTTCTGGAATCGATTTTATATAATTCATCGACTATTTTCCATGAAACAACGCCATCAGGGGTATCAAGATTTCTATTTTTAACTATGTTCCTAATCGATTTAATTAAATGTGGAACATCATAGTTCGCAAAAATTTCTTTGTTTTGAACTTTAAAGCTGGGGTTCTTAATGTCAACTCCCAGTCTTCTGAAAACAGCTCTATTATTTGAGCCCTGGTCGCAAATAGCTGCTCTTATAGTAAGCCCTAAGGCTTGTGCTTGTTCTATATTAGCCGTCACTTTATTCAAAAGGGCTTCGTGTTTTATACCGTTTGCAGATACAGTATAGCTTAAAACATATTTCCAGTTTTCAAATAGGCCTCTAATCATGAAAACACAGACTTGCTGCCCCAAAAGCCTTTTTGTATTTTGGCCATCATTTTCGTAGCCTTGAATTTCATCTAATGAAATATTATAATGAAGACCTCGTCTGATCTTCATTTCGTCAAATAAAATTACTGCCTATTATTTGAGCCCTGGTCGCAAATAGCTGCTCTTATAGTAAGCCCTAAGGCTTGTGCTTGTTCTATATTAGCCGTCACTTTATTCAAAAGGGCTTCGTGTTTTATACCGTTTGCAGATACAGTATAGCTTAAAACATATTTCCAGTTTTCAAATAGGCCTCTAATCATGAAAACACAGACTTGCTGCCCCAAAAGCCTTTTTGTATTTTGGCCATCATTTTCGTAGCCTTGAATTTCATCTAATGAAATATTATAATGAAGACCTCGTCTGATCTTCATTTCGTCAAATAAAATTACTGCCTCTTTTCCCTTAGCACTCATTCCTTCAACAATTGTCTTTAAATTGCTGAGTAAATCAGGATTAAATCCTGGTCTCATGTTTTTGTCTTTCGTCTTTCTCACAAGATTCGCGCGCGCTTTTGGTCTATCCATCAAACACGCATACATATGTACACACATATACATAAATTTAAAAGAAGCTTGCCACGCAACATCAAAAAAACGTATATATTTTATATATGTATATATATATGTAATTATTATAATTATTTCATAATTGTCTTCATATTAGAATAATTTTCCGTTAGAGTAATCTAGGTGCGACACGCATTTAAATTTTTTCATGGCGCATTCCCAGAGGAAAACAAGCGATTGACAAGTGGTTTCAAATATATGTATGTAGGTAGAAATATATATATTTATAATAGTATCTATATACAATTTGTTGATATGTCTATATGTCTATATGTACATATGAATGTATGTATGTTTACGGCAATAATAATAATAATAATAGGCAATAATAATATAATAATTTATATAATAAAAATAAAAATAAATAACAGATTTCTTTTTTCCCACGGCCAAGTGTCCCACCAACCCACACCCACCCCCACCCATCCTGCCAATTCTTCATTTATTTTGTGGCGGTAGGTCAGTTCGTCAACAAGCTGACGAAGAACACACATAACAAAATTTCAGCTCAGCAAAGAACAAACGCTCTGTATGTGAGGCTGAGCTTTAGCTGTATGTGTGCAGATATTGTAGGTCTGCTTGTTTGTTTTGGTTTTTTACAACGCCGCTGCCTAAGAAAACACCCATTACTTTAGAATTGATTGTAAGTTATGATTTTATGATGACGCTTGCCCAATATTAAAATAATTGTATATATTGAATATCCTTTATATGCTAATTTTGTTTAATGTACTATTAACGAATATAATGAACGAATGTAAATATGTACAAATGCAAAATGTATATCAGACATGACATCAAATTATATTAATTGTCTATAGGGTATTAGTGCGTCGCGTCAATAAGCGACACTCAGCAAATAAATTTGTGTCTCAAGAAATCTTCTCAAAAATATTTGGCTGGCAATTTCGGCAGCTCTGCACACGTACACACACATATGAATGTACTTGCAAGTTCTCTCTGTGGATGGACATTCGCATAAGAAATATAGGGATGATTTCAAATTTGACTCGCAAGTGTGGCACTAAAATCCGTATGGACCCATTTATTACCCATTTATATGTCATTATTATCCATATTCAAGGATGATATATATATATTTTTTTAGCGCATACTACTTTTTTATATATGATCAAATATATCATTGTATAATACAATACACCATACAATGAAATATATATTTGTGAATATATATACATATATCTGCTCATTATATTAGTATATTCTATATTAAACAAAGTTAGCATCTAAAGCATGTACAAAATAACAGTTATTCTGGTATTATAAGGCAAACGTCCTCAAAAAGGGCCGACTCCAATAATGCTAAAGTGAAGGGTGGCGCGAGCACAAAAATCAAAACAAAGTTGGGAGAGCGAAAATTTCAGTTGTGCGCTCATACACACTTGCAAACACGCAATGTACATGCATGCTCATGAGCACAAATACACTCTCACGACTCGCCGAGTTGCTGATCCACACATGCACAACACGCAAAATAAGCGAGAATACATGTGCACACATACACTCTCACGACCACCGTAGCTGGTCCCCGTTTGTAGCTGGTCTCTGATTGCGTTGCGGACACTTTCCATGTATGAATTGTCATGTCTATATATTGTATGGTTAGTGGTACAACGTACATCAGGACCGTATAGAATCAGTTCAGAAAAACTTTTTACTTTTTGCTCTACGTGGCCTCAGCTGGGATGCGAGTGTGAGACTGCCGTCTTACTCTAATAGATTGCTTTTAATAAACCTTCCAACCTTAGCTAATCGTAGGAAAATGCTCGGTGTGATTTTTGTGCACAACTTGATCAAGGGTGACGTAGATAACCCTGACCTGTTGAGCCGCATAAACTTCACGATTCCTATTAGAAGCACTAGAAACTATATACCGTTGTTTCTTCCGCTTTGTAGATCGAATTATTCCATGCATGAACCGTTTAGAGTCCTATGCTCGGATTTGAATTCCCTCTACCATATCCTATCTACTACTAACTCCTTTCCTTGTCTTAAATTACTGATACTCTCATATCTTTTTCGTAATTAGAAATTGCTTAGTTTTGTTAGGTAGATTAGTTCTACTTTTCCCCGAACACTAGTCTAACAACTATCTTTCCTGTCCGCAATCGGTTCGGTTTACGAGTAGCGCGTTATGTGGCAGCGCCCCTTGGCTGAGTTCTTGCCTGGGATCCGCGAGTAACAGCCATCTGCTGGTGTGGCTTGGGCCACTTGATGGTGCAGTCATTGCATATCATATCCTAAAGATAAATGAAATTACCAAAATAGCTATTTATTTTTAAATGTGGAAAACGGTGTATGTGAATTTCACTACGAGCAACCAATTGTTTATGTGAAGTTATCGTTGGCTCCACAAAAATTACGTGCTGCTTACTTTAATTTTCAAGTGGCACTAAAGTCAGAATTTTGTTGTTTGCAATCAGACTTATTTTAAATTACCCGATACCCCGAATAATATCAGTATTTTGTAGAAATACTTACAGAATACGGTAGCACTTGCAAATGATGCGGCCGCATCATTGTCTTCTTCTATCCACAGGGTTCTTATGGGCATCATTGTCGCATGTTCCATTTAACGGAAAAATCCAATGATGCGGCCTAATGTAAAAAGGGTATTACTGAATTTCAATGTGTATAGGCAGGTCTGAGGTCTTTACTCTAAAAAAATTCTTGGTTAAAAGTGCGGAATCGTTTTTCCAAAGCGATAAAGTTCGGTGGTTGCAATTCAGAATATGTATGTATTTATTTATGCAAAATCGAGACGAGATAATATTGGATCATGCGTTCGGTCTAAATTCTTTTCGACGATTATTTCACATTTCTTCATATAATAAGATCTTAAACCTAACCTATCTACTGAGGCGAATTTGCCAAGAGCAGGAGAGAACTTCATTGCGCTCACGCTTCGGCCTAATTTATTTTACACTGTACTTCAATTTTCAACTGGATGTAACACCGGCCCCGTTGAAGGCCTGTTAGGCTTCAAACTAATGCCAGGAGCGCCAATTTAAGTATCGGCCTCCTGAATACCGCTCCGCTGCTCGTCTCTAGGTCGACCACTCTGACCCTTCCGTCCTGCCCGGCGTTTGTACTGACAACCTTCCCTACGAACCACTGTTGAGGGGGCAGGTTGTCCTTGGCGACGGCAACGAGGTCGCCTTCCACAACGTTCGGCTGCTCCTGGTGCCTCTTGCATCGTACTTGCAAGCCCAGCACATACTCCTGGGACCATCGCTGCCAGAATATTTGCCTGGCTGACGAAACCAGCCGCCATCGCTTTAAGCAGCGTCTCCGTCGCTTGGGTCTGGGCTTTGGGGTCCGATCAGGCGCGAGTTCAGGGCGACCTTTATCCCGACCAGCACGGTCTCCAGTTCCTCTGCGGTGAGGCAACTGGCTCCGACGAAATTTGACGCGTTGTCACAATTCACTTGTTGCAGACATCCTCGACGACCGACGATCCTATGAAATGCCAATAAAAAGGAGTTAGTCGTTAGATCAGAGAAAATTTGCCAAATGAACCACCTTGAACGCAAAACAGACAAATAACGCAATGTAGTACTTATTTGGGGGCTTTCCACGAATTTTCAGAGTCGTATAGACTGGGCAATAAAAATCAACGCCACATACAGCAAATGGGCGGAAAATACGGAGCCGGTCTGCGGGTAAATTTCCCATCATTTGGTTCGTCGTATTCTATTGGTGACGGAATTTTTTTAAACTTGCGACTTCTGTCTATGCAATTCCTGATGAAGCGGTACACAAAAACGAACACTCTTAGCAGTTTGAGGTGTGACGAATGTCCCTCAATTACAGCTACTACATTTTTTGATTTAGTAGCCACGGTCAGTCCGACCGAATTCTTCCTGCTTTCCATCTGCAGCTTTTCTTCGGAAAGCTCGAAGTGGGGATTTTTGGGCCAGACCAAGAAGAGACCCAGGACCAGGACCCAGACCCTGGATGAAGAGACTTCATCCTTCAAAAACCAGATCAACTGCACGATTTCTTCTACGTCACAACCTCTCGAAACTATGTCTGCTGGGTTCTGTTTTTTTGGCACATGCCGCTACGTAGCGTTGACCTGACCACTCTTGAATCTCTGCTACTCTGTTAACAATGAATGTTGACAATGTTGGGATCGGATTCAATGAAGGGTAAATTCTGAAACTGACCAGTAAAAAATTTTTTCGCTTGGAACCTGGAGCAGCGATGTGAGTCGGTGACACAGATCTGCGAGAAGGTGAGCGACACATAACTCATGCCTTGGGAGCGTTTTCGTCCTTAGCGGCGCTACTTTCGACTTTGCAGTCAACAACAAAGCCTTAAAACCTTTTGCAGTCTTTCTACGGATATAGACGCAGGGTCCATAAGCTCTCATGGATGCTTCGGCAAAGGCATGTACTTATATCTGTGAGATGGGATGAGTATGCACAAATCGAGGTGTGGTAATCTTCTCAAACTGACCCAAGTATTCTTTTAGTTAGTTCCATGCTGTCTCCAAATGCATTGGAATTGACTCATCCCTATCTAGCTTATTAAGCCAAAGCTCCTGCAGTAGGATCTTTTCCTTTATTACTGAAGGACTCAACAAACCGAGGGAGTTCCGTTTTGTCGCTCGGAGACCCATGACTATCGTGTCAATTTGGAACTTAAAGACGTCTTCGTGTGGCAGCCACGATATTCCTAATGCCTTAGTTGACTCTGAGTCCTAGATCGTTATTGGTTTAAATGTGCTCTCGGATGCGGTGACCTCAGGTAAGTTCGAGAACCACTTAGTCAACTCAAACCCAGCGGCTTGAAGAACTTGAGCCACATCGGACTTAATTGTCTTTAACTCCTCTACGCAACCAGCACTAGTCAACAACCAGCACAACAACACAATAACTTCAGCAGATTTAGGGAATGAGAGCTTTGCAGACTCACTCAATCTCTTTAAACACCAAATAGCCAAAATAGCTCAAGAACTCAGAAGGGTCTCCTCTCCACACTATAAGCTGAAATTATCTATCCGCATCATCTACCAAGACTTGGCGATACATCTTATTGACATCGGCTCTCAAGGCGTACCTGTGTAGTCTGAAGTGAAGTAATATATGTACAATACATATCATCCTGTATCGTGGGACCGACCATCAATATGTCGTTCAAAACCACCTGAGAAGACGTCTTAAAAGACGCATCGAAAACGACACGGAGCTTGGTCGACGTACTTTGGGGCTCTACACACACTGATGGGGAATAAAATAATGTGGAGTTTTTGGGATTGTGTTGTCTATGGGGTACATGTGAGCCAAGGAGAGGTACTCTTACATGAACTCCAAGTACATCTTATGCAACTCAGAGACAATATTTTTCCGAGCGATAAAAACCGCCGCTTAGACACTTCAAAGGAGTTGCCCAATATACTAAGATCTGATTTGGGCGGCGTTTAACTTCAAACCGAACTGAAGGCTAGACTTGAGTAGTCTTTCTATAATGCTCCTCAAATAACTTGTGTTCAGGAGATACAAGCATTTTAGAAGACGGCAATTCTTCCAGTGACCAAAACTTTTGTAGTCTGTTGTCTATAGATACTACTGACTCTTTTCGACAACTCAAACAGTTCGACTTACGATCACCAGAATCACTCTATCCATAGCTGTCGCATGCAAAGTGGAAGGTTGATTCTGATTGGGAGTAGGAGACGAATTATCTGGGGGTGATGGCAACGCTAAACTTTTATTTGGCACTGTGTACCTATGCAATAAGGTATGGTGTGAGCAGCCACACACTCGACACCTCTTAGCTTTGCATCGTACTACAGAGTGGCGTTGTTGCAGACAATCGATGCATAGGGATGCAGTTTTTGCGAACTCAAACCTTTGCATCACTGCTAGCCGACCAAATGGACTGCAATCTTTCAACAAATGGTCTATCGCATTGCAGTAGCTGCACTGTTGGCTTTTGGCATTCGCAGTAGAACACGAAAATGAGCTCCGATTATGAGGCTTGCTTGGCACAGCTTTCTGCTTTGGTTTTTCCGATTCTTCGGCTGAAAGATTCTGATGTCTGCCATTAAGCAACTTTTCACAGTCCTTCCAAAGTGTCAGCTTCGCATAATCGAGCTATTCTTCCCATTTCTGCTTGGTCACCGAATTGATTCTGCTCAAGACGAGATGAATAATCATTGCATTCGAGATCTTTTTACCATCGCCTATTGACAACAATGAATCATATACATATAGCAGAGGCGGTATCTATTAAGTTTTTTAAGGAACGATGCAAATTGCTGGGTCATTTTAGGAAGAAACGTAGACCCGTTTTAAGCCAGCCATTGCCTTCTCATAGTTACTCTCGGTTACTTGGAACGCCCTAACAGTTACCAATGCTTCTCGATAATTGGAATACTTTCGTCATTCTGAACAAGTCTCGAATTAACTAATGAAGTTTTTACACTAGCTTCGGAAGTCGAGCACGAGTTGAGCCACCAAAAGCTGATTCTGAAGACTTTTTATCGTCAGCTGCCCTGAAAGGGCATATAAGCGACAATAATTTTCCTTTTGTGACAATGGCAAGTTCTTCCAACTCGGCTCCAAATTCATCGTAGCTATCTATCTCTTTGATTTCCTCCTGAAGTTGGTATGCCGAGTCAATGTTTCGTTTCATCGTTTCGCGTCTGCACTCGAGTTCCGTCCATATCAGCGGTACATCCCCAGCGACTAAACGGACCGCTTATCGACGAATGCTTTTGATACGGCTGTTGCGCTTTTGACGGTTGATTGAAAGGTTGTTTTCATTAATAGTATTAAATGTCGAGGAACCAAATATAAAAATAGGTAGTTGTACCCAAAAGAGGTAAAGAATAAATATGCCCGACTAAGGTAGGGTATCACGTCACTTAGTGATCACTTTGTATGACCGTATGCCGATGTAACCAAACTAGGTCAAACGAGGGGGAACGTTGTGAGCCGCGGCAAAGGCCGGTACTCAGTCAGTATACATATATATGAGCTAACGATTTATGTAATTTATTATATGTTCGCAAAAAATTCAATTACAAACACATTAAACGACGTCTAATTAATGAAATTATCAAACACTAAAAATGCAGTCCAAAACATTTTTTTCGACTTTACCTGAGTTATTAAGTCAAAACGAGGGGGAAAAGCCGCAGCTCTAATTTATACCCGGTACTCAGTCAGTATATACGTCATACAAATAATTATATGTGCTACATGTTTTATTTTTAATTACAAAAGTACAATAAGTGATATCGAAATTTTGGGTACTTAACTTTATTTGCAGAACAATTTGTCGATATAAAACTAAAAAATGGTAGCAAATATCAATTAAATGTAAAAAGGAACTTAAATTAAAAGTAGTCTTCGTAGTAAATATATATATGTGCATATTCAATTTTTCGTTTTTTAATATTATTAATGAATATGTATAGATATATTTAATAGTCAATATTGTTACCCTTATTTAGTATTACGGAATTCAGACGGGAGGGCATGGAATCGACTAGGGATGTAAGGGTGGATGGATCAATTTTCGCCCATTCTTGCTCTATTGCCACTTTAAGATGCCTTGCTGTCTCAAACTGTCTTCCATTTGGATTCAGGTCCGGTCTCAAGGCTGGCCATTTCAATACAGTTATTTTTCGGCCTGTAAAGAAGCTTTCGGTCCCCCGAGCTGCGTGTATTGACGCATTGTCCTGTTGGAATGTCCAGTCATCACCATACAAATTCCCACCAAACTCTATCAACTCACTGTTCAGAAGATCCACATACATTTCGGCATTCATTCGGATAGAGACGAAGGATATAGGTGACTTTCCTCTGAAGCAGAACGCAGCACATATCATCACAGTGCCACCTCCAAAACCTCGCTTGAAACAGGATCGCCTATCCTGTCGCATATTTCGCCAATATTTTTTGCAACTGTCAGGACCATCCAAATTAAACTTCTTTTCATCACTAAAAACGACATTATGCCACTCATCGCCCCAAAAACGGTGCTTATCTGCAAACTCCAAAAAAGCCCTCATGTGCCTCTGCAAAAGCTTTGGTTTAGGCACCATAGAGGTACACTTAAGAAGCTTATTTACGTGTATAATTTGGACTATTCGATTCTTCGTTATTTCCAGTCCCATATGCTCCTTAATTTGTCCGCTACTCATGGAATAAACCACAGCAAGTCGCTGAATCTGCCGTTTGCACCGCGTATCGATGTTGGTCTTCCGACCACTTCGTCGATTAGTACAATTTTTAGCTGGATTTTTCATATAATTGGAAATGCAGTTCCTATGCCGTTTAAGTGTTTTTGCGATATCTGTGATTTTCGCACCGCTTTTATGTATTCCTTGCATAATTCCTTGTTCATGGTCAGACAAACTAGTTCCACGAGGCATTTTACTTAACCAATTACAAAATATTACATACTTACATTAAGTAAGTCAAAGAAATGTTTGCAACTTAACTTCTTGAAAGGCACTTATCAGCATAGACGATCAGTTAGCACTGATGTGTACATATAATTATTTACTATGCAGCATCGAAAGCTCGCACACATTTTTAATGTACAATGAATGAAACGAGAAAGCAAAAATTTTTGTCGAATAACAACAACAACATATCACCAAAGCTTTGCTCATTCGCAGAAACAGGATAATTTTACTTATATGACTAAAATACAACAAACTGTAAATGCATATATAATTATTTGTATGAGGTATATGAGCTTACGATTTATATAATTTATTATGGAAATTAAAATTATTAAATATTAAATGGAAAATTTCAAAAAATTAAGTCGAAGCATTCTGCAAATTTTTAAATATTAAATGTTATTTGTTTCCATTTTTGTTTACATATGTTTTTAAAATCTGTCTACTCTACATTTAACATCTACATATTAGTATTTACATATATCCATATGTATAGTTCGTGGAAGTGTGTGCGATAGAGAGAGGGGATGAATAAGCGCTTGGCAGGCGTTGCGTAGCCACTAAAAATGTCATTTGTTTTTTCTGACCATATTAATGATCTGACCTGATACAGATTCGGCAATCTGGGATATACTCTAATTTTCCATGATTCTGCGTTTTTAGTTTTCTTTTATCTTAAATATTGTGGATTTCACAGATTTTCGTCTTTAGTAAAATTTTGAAATGTAATTGTGTTGAGTTGATATCACAGGAGCTTGCATAGAAAGTTTGGTTGCTCTAGCTCTTATAGTCTCTGAGATCTAGGCGCTCATCTGAACGAACGCGCAAAGAAGACAGGGTTGCGTGTGAGAGAGAGCGAGGGGAATGATGACTTTCGAAATGGTTTTCTTCATTGTGGCTATAGTAATGATGTTATCTGATCCAGATTCTACACTCTGATTTATGTATATAGTCTAAGATACTCGGTTTTTAGCTTTCTCGAATCTTAAAAATTGTGCACGTCACCGATTTTCGTCCTTTCCGTGAGCGGAAAGGGGCGTGGCGAAATTTTGAAATATACTTGTAGTAGTTTGATAATATAGAAGACTAAATACAAAATTTGGTTTCTCTAGCTTTTATAGTCATTGTTCGGTCAAATGTGCCCTCCAGTGTCATACAATCATAGTGCCAAGTCAGTCATCATGTTAACATGAACATCATGAACATATAAGCGCTAACATCATGTTAATAAATGTCAGTGTTTTTCAACCTTCGGGAGTATTTATAATCAGAGAGTGCACTGCCCAAATCTGTACCTCCACAAAAACCCTTGTGGAATCAACATTTTGGCACCCAACGTGGTGCAGTGCATAGATTTGTCTTAAATAACTCCGACAAGTTATATAATATTTGGCCTCGCAAGTCATTCTCGCGGAACCCAAATAACTGAATGCCCAGCATACATAACATTCGCACAGAAGCATCGGAACACATTTGCTGTCACCATTTTTGTCACATTCGTCGCGTACGTGCCATTGCCCTTCTGGACGGCAACCGCTGCCAGCTAAGTTTGCGCTTTACGTTTCTCCAGTTATTCATCACGTCGTTCTCTCTTCATCATTTGCATACATCGCTCAGCCGCTGTCTAGCGCTGCATCTTTCGCTCGATGCCGCCCACGATATTCCAGCTCGTTGTCTGCTATTCTTCATCGCATTAGTTGCTCTCTTCGCTGCTGACATCGACGCTGCTTATATATATGTAGCTCAGACAAAATTGAGTCACTACCACTGCGCTGCCTAACGCTACAACTATCGCTCGTTGCCGCCCACGCTATTCCAGCTCGGTGTCGGCTGATCTTTATCACATCTTTATCTCTCTATTCGCCGATGCGTACATAGCGCAGCCAACATTTTAGCCACTGCCGCTGTCTACCACTGAAGAAGACCTCAAACATCAGAGAACAAACGTCAAACGAAACATTCCCCGCATTAAATCGATGTTCGACGGACAAACAGAGGCACCGGTTAAAAAATCTGCAGCTGAACTATAATATCGATTGGGCATAAAGCTGACAATCAAACAGCTTATTGGCGAGGACTTAAACACCACAATCCAATGCCATCGCCGTCCTCAAGGCTTCCCCGATTGGCGCTGCCAACCTTCGATGGAAACCATACGGAATACAAAAACTTCATTGCATCCATTCAACAGCTGACCGGTCGGGAGAATTTGTCAAGCATTGAGAAACCATTAAGGCGCTTCCAGTCACAAGTGAAAATTATCTCACGGCCTTGAATAAGCTGCGTGGTCGCTAAGATAAACCTGCTTTAATCTTCATGGAAACGATATCATCACTCTTCAAGCTGTAGCCAGTAAGCCCATCAAATCGTCAGCAATTACGCACGTTATTTGATAACGCAGCTGCCTTGCTTAGTTCTCATTCGTCCCTAGTGCCTGCCACGCAAATCTCAGAAGCAATGCTAATCAGCCTGGTCATGGACAAGTGTGACCAACAAACTCGGACCAAGTGGAATGAGTCGCTGGATTACACATCATTGCCGTCATGAAAGGACTGCGTCAACCATCTCGAGCGCCATTGCCAATTCCTGGTGTCCAATGGAGCTACTCGAACCCAAACTAGTAAGCCTGATCCTGTCACAGCACGTCGCAGCGCTCCAATTGCCCAACCCTCATCGTTTGCACTGACGAGCGCGTCATGCGGCCTCTGCTCAGTTCCTGGACACAGACTGAGTGAGTGCGAGCAGTTCAACGCCATGGAGGCAGCATAACGGCGAGATGTAGTGAACAGGTAGAGGCGCTGTCTCAACTGCCTATCTAAAGGTCATCAAGTAGCAACGTGTGCCTCAATCAATCGCTGTCGGACCTGCGGTCAGTCTCACCACACGCTATTGCACCGCAACATACTGCAGGGCACGCCTTCACAACCATCAGATTCCGCAACTCAACCCATCGAAGCAGCTGCGCTTGCACACGCTTAATCGGACTCCTGCAATGGAACTCAGGTCATCCTGGCAACCGCCATGGTCCTGGTCAAGGACTCAATGGGTTCCTAAAGAATAGGCAGAGCACTTCTGGACTTGTGCTCCCAGGTAAATTTCATCACCGATGTTTTTCCTCAGAAACTCCGCCTACCGCGAGACAGACACGACGTTTAAATCCGCATCATCGGTGATTCGCAAACATACATCAAGTCTAGGATCACAACTTCTATCAAATCTCGCATTTCGCCGTTTGAGCTATCGTTGGATCTTTGTGTCATGCCTCACATAGCATATCTACCTGATGCCGAGGTTGATATTTCTACTTTGAATTTCCCACCCAACACTCCATTAGCACATACAAGATTCTACCAACCTCGAAACCTCGACATGTTGCTTGGCACTGAAGCATTCTTTGACATTCTTGCAGTAGGTCAAGTCAAACTGGGTCCGAAGACAGTAGGCCAAGTCAAATTGGATCCCAACTTGCCTACACTACAAAAAACTCTTTTTGGGTAGGTAGTTGTCGGCAACCATCGTCCACAACACACCGCTGATACAGTTGCCTGCTTAGCACATAGCGAAGCGTCCAACGATACCAACCTGAAGTGACATTGGGAAATCGAAACCGTTTGCAGCCCAGTCAAAAAGCTCAAACCTGAACACAGTGTTTGTAAGGAACGCTATCTACAATCAACTCGACTCGATGAGGAGGGGACAATCCATCCCATCTTGGTAACTGTTTTAAGATCGCTTGTCGCAGGTTCATGTGTGTGGAACGCCGACTCTCGCGCTCTGAGGACATTCGCACACAATACACCGAGTTCATGAACGAATACGAAAGGTTGGGTCACATGTCACTAGTCACCAGACCGGACTTATCTGCGCCTCACTACTACATACCACATCATTACGTGATGAAGCCGAGCAGTGAATCCACCAAGCTAAGAGTGGTGTTTGATGCCTCTTGCCGCACTTCCAACCAAATATCGCTAAATGATATCCTGCTCGTTGGACCGACTCTCCAAGATGACCTTTACATGTTTCTGTTGCGGTTTAGGCTATTCCGGTATGCCATAACCGCCGATGTCACCAAAATGTACAGGCAAGTAAAGCTTTATGCAAATGACCGCAAATACCAGTAAATTCTTTGGCGAGCATTTCCAGAAGAACAGATGTGTACGAACCTGCTCAAAACCGTGACCTACGGAACGACATCGGCACCATACCTACCTGTACGCAGTCTACATCACTTGGCAGAACTTCATCGAGCTGAGAATCCTCGGGGAGCGGATGTCATCAAATCCTCATTTTACGTTGATGATTTGCTAACTGGAGCGGATAATCTTGCAACTCTGCGTACCATTAAGGATGAAGTTACTGAGATTCTGAATCAACGTCACTTTCCTCTGGCAAAATGGCATTAAATCATCATCACCAGTGCGCTGGGAGTCACTTGGAACCAACATACCGATATGCTACTCTTCGCGTTCACGCCCAAGAAGATACCATCAGGCATTACCAAGAGAGCCATCTTATCAGTTGCATCAACTCTGTTCGACCCGCTAGGACTACTGTCGCCACTCGTTATCGTCGCAAAGATAATCCTGCAAGAACTGTGGCTCGCAGGACTACACTGGTATGAATCCGTCCCACAACGCATGCATACGGCCTGAAGCGCTTGCTTGGACTCTTTCAGGGCTATTTCAGTGTTGTCGGTACCTCGGTATTGTCTCCAAGTAAGCTGCCAATCGACTCAGCTTCATGGATTCTGTGACGCCTCTATTCGAGCGTATGGCTGAATCTACCTTCGAACAGAAAGTGCAGATGGCCTCATTTCTGTCCGCCTGCTAACGGCCAAGTCAAGAGTGGCAACAGTCAGGAAAAATTGCCTATCCTATGCATACAGATTGCAACCATTTCTTGACGATAAGCTGCACTCTACTTACATGTGGTCAGGTTCGCAAATAGTTCTACACTGGTTGAAGCAACATTCGGTGACCTTATCTGCGTTCGTTGGGAATCGAGTTTCCGAAATCCAGGACTTAACCTAACCAGCTAACTGGGGATTTGTGCTTACTGATTCGAATCCTGCCGACATCGTCTCACGAGAAGCCACCACGCACGAACTTGAAACATCAATGTGGTTCGCTGGTCCACCTTTTCTGATGCATACACCTGCAAATTGGCCTACATTGCCTCAGTAAATCGACCTCGATACAGAAGTAATCAACACTGAACAACGGAAAAGCACTTACAGCGTCATCATAAGCTCCAAATATATACTCCAACTATATACTCGAGGAGTTGACCAATATCAGCTCCTACACTCGTTGCTTATATATTGTCGCCTGGATGTTTCGCTTCTACCACTCAACAAGGAAACCAGGCAAACTTCAACCTTCGATATTGGCTTCTGAAGAGCTACGCCATGCATCTAACTGCATAATCTGGAGTCCGCAGCAGAAAGCCTTCGCTGACGACTATAAGCGGCTTTATAAATCGCGTACACTAAAAAGTAATTTAAAGGTTCTAAACCTTTTTCAACCTCTCCAATCTGGAACGATTCGACGTGGTGATAGCCATCAAACAACAATTTTGGCGTCGCTGGTCAGCAAAGTATTTCAATGAGCTCCGCGCACGAAGCAAATGGACAGCGTCATCAGCAATTGTTGCCGTCGGCACCATGGTCATTATCCACGATGACGATCTTGCTTCGCAACACTGGAGGCTGGGACGCATTGAATCCGTTGTACAGGGAAAGGATAGTCACGTTCGAGTGGCCCTTCTTCGAACCTTCACCGGTCATTGCTGTCGGCCAGTTTATAAATTGGCGATTCTTCCGGTCTCCGAACTCTCTGGTCCTACTACAGCTTAAATATTGAAAGCAGATCCTTTCAAGGGGCCGGGATGTTCGGTCATATGTGGCCTCCAGTTTCATACAATCATAGTGCTAAGTCAGTCATCGGGTTAACATGAACATCATGAACATATAAGCGCTAACATCATGTTAATAGATGTCAGTAGAATCAAACCACTCAGACGTGCTGAATGTTATTTTTCAACCTTCGGGAGTATTTATAATCAGAGAGTGCACTGCCCAAATCTGTACCTCCACAAAAACCCTTGTGGAATCAACAGTTTTTGAGATCTAGACGCTAATGAAGACAGACGAACGGACGGACAGTTAGACAAGGCTATATCCCCACAAATCTAATATACCCTTATACTCTTCGCGTACCGGGTAAAAAACAATGATCATTTCAACATGTTCGCAGCCTATTCAGATGCATTTACTTCATGATTATTTTATAAACGAGGAGGAACGTTGTGAGCCGCGGCAAAGGCCGCGGCTCTACCTTATACCCGGTACTCAGTCAGTATATACATACATACATACATACATATATGAGCTTGCGATTTATGCAATTTATTATATGTTCGCAAAAGGGACAAAATAAATTTTGGGCAAAAAATAATATTTCAAAAAATGAAGTCAAATAATTTTTGGAATATTATACATGTTTCTAATTTTGTTTGCATATGCTTTTTACATCTGCTTCTAAATTTCTACATGACATGTATAACTACATATTTGAGACGTACAAGTGTTTGCGACAGAGAGAGAGGGAATGAGTCAGCGCTTGGCAGGCGTTGCGTAGCCACTGAAATTTAATTTGTTTCTTCTGTCTATAATATTGATCCGACCTAATCCATATTCGGCAATCTGGTAGATATGGTTATTTTCCATGATTCTGCGTTTTTGGTTTTCATTTATCTTAAAAATTGTGGATTCCACAGATTTTCGTCCTTTGTGGGGGCGGAAAGGGGCGTGGAAAAATTTTGAAACAAACTCGTGCTGGTTTGATATCACAGGAGTTTGGATAGAAAGTTTGGTTGCTCTAGCTCTTATAGTCTCTGAGAACTAGGCGTCAAGAAATACGAATGGGCAAAGCAGATGGGGTCGCGTGTGAGAGAGAGCGAGAGGGAATGATGACTTTCGAAATGGTTTTCTTCATTGTAGCTATAATAATGATCCGATCTGATCCAGATTCAACACTCTGATAGAAATAGTCATTTTCTATGTTTCTGCGTTTTTATTTTTCCCGTATCTTCAAAATTGTGTATGCCACAGACTTTCGTCCTTTGTGGGGGTGGAAGGAGGCGGGGCGAAAATTTGAAATACACTTGGAGTAGTGTGATAACACAGGAGACCGGATACAAAATTTGGTTGCCTTAGCTTTAATAGTGTCTGAGATATAGGCGCTAATGAGGACAGACGGACGGACGGACGGACGGACGGACGGACGGACGGACGGACAGACAGACATGGCTATATCGACTCGGCTATTGATGCTGATCAAGAATATATATACTTTATGGGGTCGGAAACGCTTCCTTCTGGGCGTTACACACAACCGTTATCCCCACAAATCTAATATACCCCTATACTCTTCGAGTACCGGGTATAATAATTAAGAAAATAAAAATGAAAGGTAAAACTAATATTATAATGATATTGACCATTAAATGATGTTTACCAATCCAAAAAACACATCCAACTCTAACATATCTTTCATTACTTCAGAACAAGAGGTGTGAGCGTGTGTCCAAGTCTCTTGTTCACCTTCTTCCAGACATTTTCCCTTACTTGGAATACATTATAGTCCCCATCCCTATTAACCTTTATCACGTTCTTATCTTGGACCTTTTATATTCTATCCTTCACCTCTGCCTCAAAATGTTGTGCACATTCATGCCTAATGATTTAATTTGCATAGCCTTATTTCTGATCTAGTTTGGCTAGTTCTGTTAAAGTGAAATGAAAGTGGCAGTGGCGTAGCTAGGTGGCAAACTAAACATTTGTAGTTCGGGACTTCCCCAAATGCATTTTAACTTATTTTTTGTTAGGTAACTTCAATCAAAATATAGGAACAATAATAGGAATAGACTTCTCGACCTTATTTTCCTTATGGACGCTTCTCTAGAAACAGATATTAATATAGCTATATTAAATCCGTTATCACTTCCTGGAGACCTGGATACTATCATACTCTATATATATCTCTTGAGTATGTCAGATCTAGTTGTGTTGACATTTCCACGGCTCCTTTCTGTATGAAGTGCTTTCGCAAAACCAATTTCACCGATCTAAACCTACATATACCTCTCGAGTGTCGATTGGTCCGCTCTCCGTTCCTTACCAAATATTGACGTAACAGTCAACTCGTTCTATGATACCATAAACTCTGTTCTAAATACATATGTATGTTCCGGAGATTAATGTTCCATGATCATCTAAGCCTCTCCAGTTCTCCACTAATTTGTCTTACTTAAAGAATAGGAAATCCAGACTCTTTAAAAAGTAACAGAAAACGGGCTCCTTGTTTGCCTTTGTTCAATAATCACACGCTCGTTCCCAATTCCCAACTGTTAATAGTCTGTGCTATTTAACTTTTTGTGGTAGAAACTTTCGCAGTGATCATAAAAAAATTATTTTCTTTTGTCAACTCTAAGCGTAAGTCTAATGCAGTCAGAATCTAATCTAATCAATCTAATGCAAATCAGAATCTTCTTCTGCTGGCATTGCAAATTTATTCGCCACATGTCAACATACTCCTCTCATATTTGTAACGCATCCACTCCATATCACTTCCATTTACTTTATGCTAACAGCATTCTTCTACCTTATTTTAAGGAAAGCGTTCTGCTGGAAGGCTTTAAATCATTGGAAGTTTAGTTTTCTGCGGGTCCTGATAAAATACCAAGTTGCATTTTGAAACATTGTGCTCAGTCCATAAGCCAACCCTTGATCTATATTTGGAATAGATAGATCCGCTTCACAAATAAATCTCTGGATCCAACAACGATAATTACCGAGATATTGCAAAACTTTTCGTCATCCCAAAGCTCCTTGAGTCCTGGTTACCCGGCAATCGCAACATCTTTGTTCTAGCTTGATTTCTTTTTCACAACACGGTTTTTTTAAACATCGACCAACATCGTTAATGTCACATCTGGAATGCCACAAGGAAGTCATTTGAGTCAGCTTCGCTTCATTTTATTTTTGAATGACCTACCCCAAGCTATACATTTCCCACATACACTAATGTATGCGGATAACGTTTAAATCTGTCTGCCCTACTCCGACTGGTACTTGCACACACACCTCCAGCTAGAACTAAATGAACTGCTAATGTGGTGTTCAAATAGTTTTATTTTTATTTAACCTTTCGCTCTACATTTTGTGTCATATTCTCTAAGAAATCATTTCCTAGATAAAATTTCGAGTTCAAATGATCTTGGTTATATCTTGTTATATAGAGAGCAAAACGTACTGAAAATTTAACGAAACTGCAGTATTCTGGAAATAAATTCGTTATATAAAAAACTTCTTTGTACGGAAGTTCGCAAAAGAGAGGTTGGACTATACATATAAGGGGTTCTGTGTGAGCATTATGGATTAATAATATTGGTATTAGGAATTGAAGTTAATCGAATTCTGTTTGTGCAAATTTATATATCAAATTTAAAATACTTTATTGTATATTAAACAAGTTCATGTCTTATGTGTACAACTTTTTCCTTACATTCCGCAAAAATTATCAATGATTTCGCAAACTAATGCAAATAGGATATAGTAGGGGAGTGTAAGGTATAGTGGCGGACACTTTGATTTTTGCATCTCCCTCTCTCAAAAATCAATATTTTTCAAAATTTCAAAAGCAGGCAGTTGCTGACATCTATTGAGCATATTTCTGTCAGAAGCGGTTGCTTAAATTGAAATGGAATGAAATTTTGCAGCTCTTCGCGCAAACCATTAATTTTTTGCATTTTTGAAAATTGTAAGGTATGGTGGCGGATCAACTAAAACATTATGTAAATCTGAAAATCATTTATTTAAACTATTGGAAATAATGAAAAATAACAGAACAAGAAAGAACTTACATATATTGAAAATCTCGATCAGCATCTTCTTCTTCTTTTTCTTTTTCGAGCTTCACTCTTTTGCCTGTGGATTGCTCCGATGTTGTTCTTCTTTTAGACGCTCTTTTTTTCCTTTCTTGTCTAAAGACAAAAACCCGGTGCCCAAAATGCAAATCTCCGCCACTGAGTGTTAACTTATACACTTCTGTACACAAAAAGGCAAAGACAATTAAAACTCGTGCTAAAAAATGATCCGCCACTATACCTAACAAAAAGTTCGCCATCATACCTTACAAGCTATTGGTGGAAATATGACGTTGTCACTGTCATACTTCGCAAATAAAAAAAAATTTAAAATATCAAAAACTGTTGGCAAAGGCCTAAATATACGTTCCGAATACTTCCCTGACTCAAGTTTCAAAAAACCTTCACTCTGTCACTGTCAAAACACATATCCAAAAAAAATTTATGTATTTTTTTCACTACTTTTTTATTAAAAATCACTTAGAGTTCAAAGCACACGTCCCCTCATTAATACTACTGCATATAAAATGTCAGCACGATAATAGACATCGACCACAGTGATCAAAAGTTTTAGATGTGACGTTACATGCCAGATATGACAAGTCCGCCACCATACCTTACACGCCACGATACCTTACACTCCCCTAATTAAATATATACTAACATAGGAAACATTGGAACATAAGAATTAATAACATTGCATTAAAACCTTTGTTAGGTCTCATTCTAGAATCAATATTTTCTTATTATATTCTTGCAGAATTAGTAAATAGTTAGTTAAGGCCTGTCTCCAGCACCGCGGAAAATTACTGACAGGAATCTGCTCTTTATTTCGGTTGTGTGGAACCTAACTAAGATAGTGTGACCAAGAACCTAAAACTTGCTTGGTCACTCTCATGATTCATCTGTGTTTTGTAAACAGCGCCAATTTTGAAAATTAAACTGAAATTAAAAAAAGGAAGAAAAGTAATTCTGACGATGAAGTGATTGTGTTGGCAGCGGCATATATTGTTGCCAAAAAATAGGAAGAAGAAGTACAGCGCAGTCGGAGGCGCCAAAATGTCAAAATGATCAAAATGCTTATTTTCCGTGATCCGCCAAAGACATGGTCTTGCCTCAACTGCTTTTATTAAAGCCATCTTCTCCTCGCGTTGAAAATTTGCATATCTCTTTTTGGATTTGCGCACAGTTTTTGCCTCCACCCTTCACTTTTACTTCAGTAATAATAGGCACATATATATTCCTGGCGGGAATATCTGCTGTTCTGCGGCAAAGGCCGCGGCTCTACTTTATACCCGGTACTCAGTCGGTATATACATACATATATGAGCATACGATTTATGCAATTCATTATTTGTTGGCAACAGGGACGAATTAAATTTTGGGCAAAAAATAATTTTTCAAAAAATGAAGTCAAATTTTTTGAATTTTTATGCATGTTTCCATTTTTGTTTGCATATGCTTTTTACATCTGCTTTAACATTTCTACATGTACATGTATAACTACATATTCGAGACGTACAAGTGTTTGCGAGAGAGAGAGAGAGAGAGGGAATGAGTAAGCGCTTGGCAGGCGTTGCGTAGCCACTGAAATTTAATTTGTTCCTTCTGGCCATAGTAATGATCTGACCTTATTCAGATTCGGCAGTCTGGTAGACACGGTAATTTTCCATGATTCTGCGTTTTTGGTTTTCTCTTATCTTAAAAATTGTGGATTCCACAGATTTTCGTCCTTTGTGGAGGCGGATGGGGGCGTGGCAAAATTTTGAAAAAAACTTGTGCTGGATTGATATCACAGGAGTTTGGATAGAAAGTTTGGTTGCTCTACTTTTTAGAGTCTCTGAGATCAAGGCGCTCATCTGAACGAACGCGCAAAGCAGACGGGGTCGCGTGTGAGAGAGAGCGAGAGGGAACGATGACTTTCGAAATGGTTTTCTTCGTTGTGGCTATATAAATAATCTGATCTGATTCAGATTCAACACTCTGATAGAAATAGTCATCGCCCTCCGCCCCCACAAAAGACGAAAATATGTGGAATCCACAATTTTTAATATAAAAGAAAACCAAAAACGCAGAATCATGGGAAATAGCCGTATCTACCAAACTGCCGAATCTGGATCAGGTCGAACTACTATTATAGCCTGTAACGCCTGCCAAGCGCTTACTCATTCCCTCTCTCTCTCGCACACACTTACATGTCTTGTATGAGTAGTTCTGCATGTACATGTAGAAATGTAGAAGCTGATGTATAAATTATATGTAAGCAAAAATGAAAACAGATAACTTTTAATATACATATAAAAATCTAGCATAGGGTTCGACCTAATTTTTTTAAATTTTTCATTTGGGTCAAAATTTAATTCTTCCCTTTTGCGATCATATAATAAATTACATAAATCATAAGATCACATATATTCTGACTGAGTACCGGGTATAAAGTAGAGCCGCGGTCTTTGCCGCGACTCACAACGTTCCCTTTCGTTTTTATATGGAGTTTGACAGTAATTTTTAGTTTCCGCGTTGCTGGATACCAGCTTTACGGAAGAACTAGGTCCAAAATGAAATTAATCTGGTCTTTTTGAACTTTTTAGTTCTGAAATGCTAATAAATGCAGCTCTAAATCTGACTAAAACACATTTTATATCAGCCTGCCATCTGGAAATTATAAAGCTTTCAAATTCAAAATTGATCATCTTTTGCGGTATCTTTTTCCAAATTTTTAATTTTAAAAGCTCAGGAAAAGTAAAAAAAAAAACTATTTTTTAGCCTTTATTTTTTTTTTGGTTTTTGGTAGCTTTTAGCCAAGTAGCTTTTTCATAGAGTGCTTACATCAGGAATTTGTTGTCCTGTATATTTTTCAAAAGATGTTTAAATGAATCATTGCTAAGCATTCCCATGGTATAATTCCCGCAACCAACGCTGTACATAAATCCATTTCATCGTTGGAATTGCCGGAAAAGTTGCTGTATGTACGTGTTACTAGAAGCATGCGACATTTCGTCGTATGGAAGTGTAGTAGCAATATGCTGATGCAACTGAAATTTTTTTTTGCAAGGAATCTAAAATAATTAAAGCATTAGAACGTAATGTCAGAATATTGAAATTTCACTTTTTTGTCACAAGTTGTACAAATTACATTGCTTTGCATGTTTTCGATAGGCATTCAAATTTGTTCTATTTGAACGATAAAACTTTTAATAAAAATTTTGGTACCGATCTGATGAAAATATGCAAAATCCGATACTCATCATTCTGTTTATTGTTCTAATGATTTTGGCGTTCCATTGAAAATTGTAATGCCAGTGTTTTTTGGGAATGTCTGAAAAAATGTCAATCAGGCTGGAGCCTTGTTTATGAATTTTTCTTTTAATCTTCATTCCGTTTGTGTTTTAAATTGATTTTGATATCTCTTAAACTTTCTTTTATATTAACTTGTACATACATATGTATATTTTGGTGCTCTATCAGCGTTTTCGTTTAATGCCACCCCTTTGTGGCCTGGAACCCATAGGATATCCAGTAGTTACCTATCAGATATGTTGGTAATATCGTGTATGTCATTAACTAAATACGAGTCTATTTGTTTGTTATTTAATAGTTTTATAGCTCCTTACACATCATCACAGGATCACAGATTTTTATATTTATTTGTTTTTTGTAAGCGATCGCCTTTTTAAGGTCTATCAACTCTGCCCGTACTGAAGCGAGCCGAGTTTCACTGGGCCGCTCTACTATATCTATACTGCACATGTGAAAGTATCTGTGGATATGACATTCCAGCCTTTGAGATACTTATCAAGCATATCTTGCCATGATTTAAAATTCCAGGTCACTTCCGTTTTGGCATTTAATTGTAACAGACGTGTGCTTTTATCCGTTGTTTAACTTTCGTTTAATATGCATTTTTATGCGCAATCATAGAACATTCTACAAGTTGGACACCGGGTTTCCTCTTGAAATTAATTAATTAATCCCCTTTGATTCATTCATTTTCCGCGTTTTGTAGTGTTTTCCTATTTTTTATTTAACGAGGCTGGTGAACCCACCAGCGAAGATGGCTGAAAAAGCGCTCAATCGAGAGCAATACAAAAAAGAATACATATATATCTAAATATAGCACATAGCGAAAATTGTTAAGGAATGGATTGGAAAACAGCATTTTCAGCTGATACAGTGGCCAGCGCAAAGTCCCGAACTCAATCCTATTGAAAATCTTTCGTCAATAGTAAAAAAAATAGCTCGGGCAGTACGAAGTAGCCCCAACAAATAAGGACATTCTTTGGGATCGTGTAAAAGCGGAATGGAATTGAATCTCAAAAGCTATTATCGAAAATTTGGTAGAGAGCATGCCAATCCGCGTAAATAAAGTTATTGCTAATAAGAGTCTGTGGGCAAAAAATTTTTAATTAATTTAATTATTAAATTTTTTTGAAAGGTGCAAAAGTGAGTTTATGCGGGTTTTTTATGTTTTTATTGTTTCTAATAACTCCTATTCGTTAAGAATTAAATAATAAAGATAATCTAATTTGATTTGTTTGATTATCTTGTATGGTTATGTTTTTATGGGCGACGAAAGTCAGTTTTGTGAACATGCACTCACTTTTGCTCCCCACTGTATATACATATAATCTAAATATGAAAATAGTGCTAAGTCAGGTAATAAAATGGAATTTGAGTCAGGAGTACAAAGTGAAAGTGAGAAGGTTCCAGGAAGTGAAACTAACACCAACAAAAATAGCAAAAGAGTACATACTACAGGCTTTTCGTCTCCACAGTCCAACAACAATGCAAGCCAAGAAATACATCTTTATGAGCTTTCTTTCAAAACTTAAAACAGTGTTCCGCTTTCAACAAAGCGTAGAAAATTATTTGAAAACAAAAACATAAAAAGCGATCTTTATCTATGTGAGAAAATTAAACACATAAATTTGGATGATCGTAAACGCATCCATCCCCAATTTTACTGAATTTGTGGGGCATTCCTCCAAAAATTTCTGACATAAGTCCCCACTATCTTTGCAATCTGATCTTGATGCCCTTAACAACTGGTGCCTAATCAACATTCTACCTCTTAACATTTCTAAATGCTATATAATGACTTTTCACCGCAATAAGCCATACCTTTTCGACTACTCTATCAATAACTCTATCCTTCAACGCCTTTTCAAAGTTAACGACTTGGGCATTACCTTTGTACCTAACCTATGTTTCAACTCTCATATCTCTACTATCTCTAACAAAGCCAAAGGAGTCCTTGGATTTGTCAAAAGATGGTCTAAGGAATTTACCGACCCGTATACTACAAAACTTCTGTATGTTTCTCTGGTCCGGCCTATCTTGGAATATGGTTCTTGTGTCTGGTCTCCTCATTACCAAAAATTTCAGGATATGCTCGAATCAGTACAAAAACAGTTCCTCATCTTTGCCCTCCGGGGACTCCATTGGGACCCTTCGATCCATCTCCCTTCTTATGAAAGTAGGTTGCGCCTAATTAATCTCCACTCTCTTAAATCCCGTAGAACCTGCCAAGGTGTTCTCTTCCTCCATAAGCTTCTCTCTGGTGAGGTCGAATCAACTGCCCTCATCAACCTTATTAGTATTGCTGTTCCTTTCCGCCCGACTAGGCATTACTTCCCTCTTCATCTCCAACTCTGTCTTTCTAACTACTCGGATTATGAATCTTTCCGTAGCCTTTGCCGTAACTATAACCAATTTTTCCATCTGTTTTCCTTTGATACTAGTTCTAATATGGTCAAAATTATCTTAATCAATAACTTAATTTAATTTAAATTGCTTTAATTGGGAATTGTTCGGCTACCGGCTCTTCTCTTACCTAAATTTGGCTGTTGGTGGGATCTTATCGACTACTGAGCCGATAATCAGCCCCACCGGGTCTGAGTATTAGCATTGGCCCTTTAGTTTAATTAGTTGATATGTCATTTTACCCTTACAGTTTAACTGTACATTGTTAAACTTTAAACAAAATAAACAATAAACAATAAACAATAAACAATAAAATTTCTTGACAACATTTTATAGACAATCAAAATAAACATTTTTATGGGAAAGTAAAACTGAAACAAATGAATATGTTCTTGAACCTACTGAGACTGTGAAAAGGACCTTTGCAGGTACTGAAATCCCATCGTATGTTCATATGTTATGACATATGCTTGCTAAAGGTGACATAGTACACACAGCCTCGCGCTGTAAATCTCAAAAACGGTGTAAAAATTGCAGCAGCAGCACTTGCAATTAAAAATTAACCAGGAAAGAAGCCTTAAAGCAATGTTCTTTTCAACAAAATTATGATCGTAATATTGACTATGAAAAATATTTTCCCGAAATCAACAATAGAAATCCTCAAATTAATCGAAATAAAGTCATACCTATTATTTAAATCCCTCAAACGGTTGATGAAAATGAAACTGCCAACCATGTATTAAAAAAACACTCATACAGCAGCAGAATTGTTCAACACACAGTAGGCTTTTTGAAACAGTAACCGCATTACTCACTTAAACCATAAACCAAGGACTCAAGCGATCATGCCTGTAAATTTCCCAACAGGGACAAACAATATACCCTTGTCAGCAGTAATGTTGTTCAAGAGGTTCTGCTCTGAACTGTCAGCTAATTGCATAAATATCTTTCAAAACATCAAAAGAAAATTCCTACATGATGGTTCTCAACAGGGCATGTATACTTTTGCTAAGATAATTGACCTCTCTCAGAAAAATGTCTGCTACAACTTAATGTCCAATCCTTAAAATATAACAAAAACGGTATTGAATACACCCTAAAGTCTAGTGGATAGCTATTTTAGCTATTTTCTCCGAAGGGTTTTTTCACGACACTTCTTTCAAGAAGATCACACATTACAATCTCTTCGAAATGGAGAGCTACAACACGGAACACGATGTTCTTATCTCCAAGACATGTAACTTGAGTACGAACTTTTCCATAGTCCCAGGGTACTTTGAGCCTTCAATGACGACAGACGCTTTTAAGCATATTATTCAAAACATTACAGAAAAACTTGATGGTAGACAAACTATTATTTTTGCAGGTGATTTCAATGCTAGCATCATGTGCTTCGGTGATTGTGTCACCAACACTAAAGGTAAATTCCTAGAGAACTCTATGAGTAATTCTGGTTATAACCATTCTGGTTATGTTATAACATAACCCTCACCTACCTGCGAGTAAGACTAACCACTAACCAATCCATCCCTGGAATGCTACAATACATCATTAGCAACACATTTAATGGAACAATAAAACTACTCAACACAACATTCCCGCTGTGGCTCAAAATGACTTTTTCTGATAGTTTTGGAGATTTAACATTTTTTCATAGAATATGTTTTTTTTAGGTTTATTTTTTTAAAGAATGTTTTAAAAATGGTAAACTCGAAATATGCCCATCGAAAACCAAAAAATCATGCAAAAAAAAATTATTTATTTTACTTTTCCTGAGTTTTCAAAGTCAATACTGCACATAAAAATACCGCAAAAAGTGATCAAATTTGAATTTGTATGCTTAATATCTTCCAGACGTTAAGCTGCAGTTTGAAATAGCTGATTTGTCAGCTTTTTAGAACTGAGAAATTCAATACAACCAGAAAAAATAAACTTAAGTTATGTGAAAAAAGCCCTACCTCTGAAAAAACATGAAAAAAATACCAAACTGCAAAAATTCTTCAAAAAATTTTTAACTTAGAAAAAAAAGCACAATTCGTTTAAAATTTTTAAATCTTCAAATCTATCAGAGAGTCATTTTGGGCCACAGCGGGAAAAAAAAGTTCATTTTTGTCGAGTAGTGTAAGGTGCCGTTTACACTGAGGCTGCGTCTTGATTCTTTGCGTCTTCCCAGAAACGCAGTTTTTTTACATTGGTTTAGCATAGGGCCCTAGTGATGGCAAAAAGTTGCGTCGTTTTCCGACGCAGCTGCGTTTTGGTATTTCTGTGGTATTTCTGTGCGCATAACAGCAATTTTCGTACTTTTCTGCCTAATCAGCGGAACTATCACCACTAATAACAACAAAAAACAGCAGATTCAAATTTAAATTTTGCCGCGTAAAATTTTTAACTGAGTAAAAAGGGGCAAAAATTCATGTAATGGTTAGAACAAATTGTTTAAACTAATTTTATTATTAAAAAAAGCATTTAAACAATATAGTTGATTTAAATTTTTTGCTGCAAGTCCCATGTCTTTGAATCCTTTAACTGTTTCCGTGATCTTCTCAGGGTAAGAAAGTCTGCTTGCAGATACTTGTCAGCGAGTTGAGCAACTACCTCGCGACAAAACTGCAGTAATATGCGTCAGACAATGGCCATTGGCACACCAAATAGACTTCCGTACGATATTCCGCAGGCGATCCTAGGCAATAAAGGCTATTCTTTTCTCCAGAGGGATTGTCAGTCGAAAAGGAGTGTCTCCTTTTGAGATTGGGCAACAGTCCAACGAGAATGTTGAAGTACTCCTTTCCATGCAGAAATTTTCCTTAAAAAAGGCATCGGAGTTCTCCACAACATCTTCCTCCCAAAATTAACCATATCGGGGCTATTGCTATGAATAATACATTGTTTAATTGAAAAGAGAGAACATTGTCTGCTCTTTACCTACAAGAGTCCAAACGCAAGGAGGACGTTGCAGTTGCAAGACGAATTGCAACTTTTCTGAGGATAGCCCTCGCTTCATTTTGCGCCACCGCAGATAAAAGAATTAGCTCTTTTTCTGACATATTTTGTTGATTTTCAGACATTATTTCTTTTGTTTACAAATTGTTCTTCCTCTTCCCAAGACGCAAAGACGCTGTAGTGTAAACGGCAAACCTGCTTCTAAAAAGTGCCTATAAACAGACTTGCCTCGAAACCACTTAATACTGCAGTATCTGGTCATGGCAGATTCATCACCTTGCGAACACTCAATTTGCTACAAGCAAAATACAAATACAAAAAAATTAAATTCCAAGTCGTTTTTGTTTGCTTTGATAGATTGTAGGTTTGATAGGTTGCTGTAAAAACTTCATTTTCATTTTGAGATTTCACAAGGGGTTGTTTCTCTCTATTAGTCTGAGTTATTATTTCTTCTAGATTTTTTATTGTATTTTCAGTGCTTCACTATTTATTTTTTTGATGGATTTGACATAGCCCTCATGTAACTCAAATGAGATAAAATGTAGGGTATTTCTTGTGTTTTTACGTTCTTTTGATCCTCATATAAATCGATTAAATATATATGCAAAAACGTTAATAAAGGCAGCGATTAGGCGTCTTTACTGTGCAAAATGATACCGACAAAGTTAGCTTTTATGAAACTGGTATTGAAGCTGTATAGATAATTTTATCTCTCCCAATACACGAAAGATTTCCGGCAATTATTCAGCTTGCCGTCCATCTGGAAAATGGACAACGTATGTATATATTTTAATTTATTAATGAATTAGCATTCATCGGTATTATGTAAAGTGGTTGAATTTGCAAAAACCCTTCTATATATTGAAAATCCATCGTTTTATGTTTGGAACAAATTTCACAGAAGAAAGCGTGGAACTGCTGTAACTAATTATCCTGGGGCTAAAAAGGATACAGTCTTAGGTAAGCGCAGGGCCCTAGTAGTGGCAAAAAGTTGCGTCGTTTTCCGACGCAGGTGCTTTTATTTGGCATCGGAGTTCTTCACAACATCTTCCTGCCAAAATGAACCATATCGTGGCTATTGCAATTTAGAAAACATTATTTAACTGAAAAGAGAACATTACCTGTTATTTACATACAAGGGTAACAAACGCGAGCAGGACGTTGCAGTTTCAAGACAAATTGCAACTTTTCGGCAGATAACCCCGCCGCTTCCAAGCACTTCAAAACATTCTCTATATTTTGCTCCACAGATAAAAGAATCAACTTTTTTTCTAATATATATACAGTCTTAGGTAGGGTTTTTTCGGTACGTCCAAATAATAGTTAGTGTTATTATCTTCGTCTTTTACTCCATGAAGTTATGGGTCCGACATAATTTTGTTGACTGAAAGACGATCAATTCTTTAACCTACATTTGTACAGCTATAGGTCTTTTATATGACGAAACGTATTGGGAAAACACAATAAGTGAGGCAGCTTTGTGCCAATCTTTTTACTGTATTGTTTAAAAGAGTTATGAGTTATTTAATAAGTGCTCAATGGCTCTAGAAGATATTGTGTTATCCTTAGGATGGCAATGCCTGATGCAATATGGCTTACCTCCACCATTCAGAGATAATACTTATTTATCCAACGGAGATTTTCCCCGAGAGATTAGCTAAGAAAAGTTTGTTCTCGATCATGAAAAATTTTTAACATTTGAGTAAAAAAGTGTTGACAGAAAAATATTACAAAGCATCTATCATAATTGTAGAAAAATTATTTATCTTGATGCTCCTGGAGGTACGGAAAAAACATTTCTTATATTAGCTTAAATCCGGCTCTGTTAATAGTCCGATCTGATCTAGATTCAACAGTCTGATAGATACAGTCATTCTCTATGATTCTGCGTTTTTAGTTTTCTCGTACTATCAAAATTGTGTATGCCATAGACTTTCGTCCTTTGTGCGGGCGGAAGGGGTCGGGGCGAAATTTTGAAATACACTTGTAACAGTGTGATATCACAGGATTCTGGATACAAAATTTGGTTGCTCTAACTTCTATAGCCTCTGAGATCTAGGCGCTAAAGAAGGCGGACGGACGGACAGATAGACATGGCTATATGGACTCGGCTATTGATGCTGATCAAGTATATATGTATGTATATACATTATGGAGTCTGAAACGCTTCCTTCTGGGTGTTACACACATCCACTACCGCCACAAATCTAATATACCCCTATTTTCGAGTACCGGGTATACAAAATAAATGCCTTATTGATACATTAAGATAAATTTGACTAAAGTAGCCATTACCAGGGTAATTTAGCTTGTGACTTCTTTATAAATCATTATTTTTTAACCGAACCACACATTTAACTCGGAAAAAATTGGTCATGGCGAATACACTTTTGGTATTCGTGGGAACAGCTGACGCTGCTCGATTCGTTTTTCGGACTTGGCAAAACATACAGCACAAATAATACTAAATAACAGCTCGAAATGTGCTCGCAACATGCGTGTAACAGAACAGCTGGCTACAGGCTGATGTTTCCCGTCAAATTTAATTCGTTTGTCAGTTCGTCAGACATGTTAAATAAACAGGTGCTGAATCTAAGATGTCTTGATCTTCTTGAATCGCGTACTTTCTGCCGTCGTTTTGCCTTAAAACAAGTAATTGAAAATATTTTCCGCTGAATTTTCACGAAACAACCAAGTCACCGGTTTTCATCAGAAACGATGATAAAATTAAACATATCGACAACAAGAATTTGTGTAAACGGGAGAACCTTAAAATGAAACGAAGTAAAACGAAATGTAAGTGAAACCTGCCTGAACACTTTTTAATATTTTTATATTGTTGTCTGGATTTATAATTTCTTGATGTGGTGGTTGAAAGATTAAAAAAACTGTTTCATTACCCATGTCAATGGCAACCATAACCATAACATAAAAAGTAATTAACAAGAATATCATTTTCTTTTGATAGTGTTATTTACGTGTATTTAATTGCGCCTTCTAATTTCTTAATGTAATATCCGATGACACCCAAAATGACTTTTTCTAACAGATTTGGATTTTTAAATTTTTTTTAAGAATTATGGTTTAAGATTAAAGATTTTTAAAATTTGTCATGTGGTTTCCAGAGGTATTTTTTATTTTTTACTTTATTTTATTTTTTTTTTATTTTTTAATTTGTACATGACTTAAGTTTCTTATAACTGGTTGTATTGAACTTTTCAGTTCTCAAATGCTGATACATAAATGCAGCTATAAATCCGAAGCAGACAACGTTTGGAACATATTAAGCTTTTAAATTCAAATTTAATCATTTTTTGCGCTTTTTCCCCCGAAATTTTGACTTTAAAAGCTCAGAAGAAGTCGGAAAAAAGTCGATTTTAGATAAACACGTGTTTTAGGCATCGTTTAAGGTATCGTTTGTAAGAATCGATGGATATACGGCTAAGTTGCAGCCTGTTTACCAAACCTTCATATACAGTTTGTAGTTGCACCTTAACGTCTGGAAGATATTAAGCTTTCAAATTCAAATTCAAGAATTTTTTTTGGTATTTTTTCTCGAAATTTTGACTTTGAAAACTCAGGAATACTTGAAAAAAAAATATTTTATGGCTAACATTTTTAGTTTTGGATAGGCACTTTAATTAGGAGTCGTGTAATAGGCTTTTTACACTTGGTGCGTTACCTATCGATATCGGAGAAGACGCAGAGAAGCAGGTTTGCCGTTTACACTACAGCGTCTTTGCGTCTTGGGAAGAGGAAGAACAATTTGTAAACAAAAGAAATAATGTCTGAAAATCAACAAAATATGTCAGAAAAAGAGCTAATTCTTTTATCTGCGGTGGCGCAAAATGAAGCGAATCTGTTGAAGTGCATGGAAGTGTCTGGGCTATCCTCAGAAAAGTTGCAATTCGTCTTGCAACTGCAACGTCCTCCTTGCGTTTGGACTCTTGTAGGTAAAGAGCAGACAATTTTCTCTCTTTTCAATTAAATAATGTATTATTCATAGCAATAGCCACGATATGGTTCATTTTGGGAGGAAGATGTTGTGGAGAACTCCGATGCCTTTTTTAAGGAAAATTTCTGCATGGAAAGGAGTACTTCAACATTCTCGTTGAACTGTTGCCCAATCTCAAAAAGAAAAAAACTCCTTTTCGACTGACAATCCCTCTGGAGAAGAGAATAGTCATAGCCCTTTATTTCCTAGGATCGCCTGCGGAATATCGCACGGGAGTCTATTTGGTGTGTCAAGGGCTTTTGTCTGCCTCATATTACTGCAGTTTTGTCGCGAGGTAGTTGCTCAACTCGCTGACAAAAGTATCTGCAAGCAGACTTTCTTACCCTGAGAAGATCACGGAAACAGTGAAAGGATTCAAAGACATGGGATTTGCAGCAAAAAATTTGAAATCAACTATATTGTTTAAATGCTTTTTTTAATAATAAAATTAGTTTAAACAATTTGTTCTAACCATTACATGAATTTTTGCCCCTTTTTACTCAGTTAAAAATTTTACGCGGCAAAATTTAAATTTGAATCTGCTGTTTTTTGTTGTTATTAGTGGTGATAGTTCCGCTGATTAGGCAGAAAAGTACGAAAATTGCTTTTATGCGCACAGAAATACCACAGAAATACCAAAACGCAGTTGCGTCGGAAAACGACGCCACTTTTTGCCATCACTAGGGTCCTATGCTAAACCTATGTAAAAAAAACTGAGTTTCTGGGAAGACGCAAAGAATCAAGACGCAGCCTCAGTGTAAACGGCACCTAAGGTATCGTTGGCAAAGTTGCAGCCGTTTGACCAAAACTTCATATGCCGATTTCGCCGATAAATTTATGATCGTTAGAATTTTAAAGGAAAGTCCATATAAATGGACTAAATTATTTGGCTGCCCGAAAAATTGCCTCCAGTTCCTTTGTTCGATTGTACTGAAATTCTGTTCGTTATCATTTAAAGTTATACTTGCGAAACTAATAGGCTTATTACCATTGCCCTGAGACAACACGGCTGCTATAACGAAATTACTGGCATCAGTAATCAGTCTTGGAAAGTCTCTGAAAATCTGGTCGGGTCTTAATAAAAGTCTTACATTTTTCAAAAGATTTATTATATTCTTCATTCTTGATGGGCTTTGCGACTTTTGCAAACTAGCGGCAATATCCACAAAAACCGAAGTATGGGTAGTTTGTCGATTCCTCTTATTTTTCCTTTGTTGGGTCGAATGGCTTCTGAACTCATAGTATGACCTAAAAAAACAGTTTCTTTTTTCAGAAATTTGCATTTATCCAACCAGAGATTCGCCTCGTTGAGTGTCTCCAAAACTTTTCTTATGAAATTCTAGGTATTCTGCGAGAGATGTTGAATAGACAATGACGTGAATCCAATGACAATGAATCTAAACAAAACAAGGCATTGTTTGTTAATAAGGTCTTTAATTGCGAAGTTCAAGGAACGTTGAAATGTTGCTGGGTCGTTTTTTAAGCAATGGCATACGGGTGTATTCGTAGTGGTCATGCTTAATTACAAATTCAGTTGTTGGTTTAGGTTTTAGGGTCTATATCGATTTAGTGAAATCCATTTACTAAATCAATTGTTGTATTTTGTTCATAACTATTGGGAATCGTTTAAAGTAATTTCGTTTACCTACCTGAAGCATCTTGAGCACTATTGGATGTATTTGCGTCATTTGATTCCAGCTCAGAGAGAATATTCTTATACTAATTGTTGTGAAGTTTCTTACATACCAACTAAGCCTGTAGGAATGTCATAATATTGTGAACAAATATGTAGGTACATTAGAGTAGGTCAACTTTTTTCGCGACCAAGCGGTTGTCAAAATCATAGACTACGACGAATTCTAAGAAGGTTATTCGAAGAAACCATGCGTCTAAAATCAATTTGGAGCTTCCAGTTTTTAAGGAAAAGTTTTTCGTATTTTGTACAGTGAAACGCCCCTAACTAGAACGCCTGTAACAAAATTTGTCTTTATTTAGAACTAAAACTGGTGGCAACAGCGTTTGAAGAGCACCATACGTCCAATTCCACTTCCATTCAATTTCTATTTTGGCCATGGGACCAAAATGCAAACTCAAATTATGGAGCAGTGATTTGGAGCTGTAGAAGCCCGCCCCTAGGCCTAAGTTCTGCCGCAGGTCAGTAGGATACACCAGGGCCAAGATCGCTGGCATACACTCCTACAGTTGCTACATTGCCCCGAGCGTACAATTAGAGGAGTTTGCCAACAAAAAGAAAGCATAGCGGACGATGCACGCAGCCGTACTCCATTGATAATCGCAGGCAACTTCAATGCGTAGGCGACCGAATGGGGAAGCGCAAGGACAAATGCACGCGGGAGCGTCTTACTCGATGTGTTCGCTACACTGAGCGTGGTGCTCTTGAAAACTGGAACAGCCCACACCTACATCGGTAACATTACTCAACAAAATTCAACATTTTTTTTCCGCTGTCGCCCAAAATGACTTTTTCTGATAGATTTGAAGATATAAATTTTTTTACAGAATTATGGTGTTTTATCCCGAAATTTTGACTTTGAAAACTCAGGAAAAGTCGACAAATATTTTATGGCTAACATTTCTGGTTTTAGATAGATACATTAATTAAGCGTCGTTTCAGGTATCGCTTGCAAGAATCGATGGATAAATGGCTAAGTTGCAGCCGTTTGACAAAACCTTCCTGCAAAGTTCAATACAACTAGCCATAAGAAACTTAAGTTATTTGAAAAATAGAAGCACTGCCTCTGAAATAAAAACCATATTTTAAATAAAATTCTTTAAATAAAAACTAAAACAGAAAAAAAAAATCATAATTCTTTAAAAATGTAGAATCTCTTGATCTATCAGAAATAGTCATTTTGGGCGACAGCAGAAATGTCGTGTTGACTAGTATAATCGGGTGTGATAGTGTTAGTGTGTGTGTATACAAATCATATGGCTGATGCAATATCTTACTTATTTTTGTAATGCATATCAGTCTAGATTGTGCGTTTCGTTGGGGTTAGATTTGAGAATTGTTAGCATTTAGATTTTGGTTAGGTCCGATATATTTGAATGGATTGTTTATTTTATCAACTCATTGCGAGGTAGAGTCTTCGTATAGACTTTCTTTCTTCGTATGGACTTGTCGTGCGAATTGTTTTACTTTTTGAATTGTGGATATGTTATTCCTCGCTAAGGTTATGAAAAATCTATCAAGAAGTTTCTGTTGGATTGTATTTTTTATAGTGTTTTCTATTGCCTGACTATAAACTTTATAGTTATTCTGATAATTTTTTAAGGACAAAATTTAAATTTGAATCTGCTGTTTTTTGTTGTTATTAGTGGTGATAGTTCCGCTGATTAGGCAGAAAAGTACGAAAATTGCTTTTATGCGCACAGAAATACCACAGAAATACCAAAACGCAGTTGCGTCGGAAAACGACGCCACTTTTTGCCATCACTAGGGTCCTATGCTAAACCTATGTAAAAAAAACTGAGTTTCTGGGAAGACGCAAAGAATCAAGACGCAGCCTCAGTGTAAACGGCACCTAAGGTATCGTTGGCAAAGTTGCAGCCGTTTGACCAAAACTTCATATGCCGATTTCGCCGATAAATTTATGATCGTTAGAATTTTAAAGGAAAGTCCATATAAATGGACTAAATTATTTGGCTGCCCGAAAAATTGCCTCCAGTTCCTTTGTTCGATTGTACTGAAATTCTGTTCGTTATCATTTAAAGTTATACTTGCGAAACTAATAGGCTTATTACCATTGCCCTGAGACAACACGGCTGCTATAACGAAATTACTGGCATCAGTAATCAGTCTTGGAAAGTCTCTGAAAATCTGGTCGGGTCTTAATAAAAGTCTTACATTTTTCAAAAGATTTATTATATTCTTCATTCTTGATGGGCTTTGCGACTTTTGCAAACTAGCGGCAATATCCACAAAAACCGAAGTATGGGTAGTTTGTCGATTCCTCTTATTTTTCCTTTGTTGGGTCGAATGGCTTCTGAACTCATAGTATGACCTAAAAAAACAGTTTCTTTTTTCAGAAATTTGCATTTATCCAACCAGAGATTCGCCTCGTTGAGTGTCTCCAAAACTTTTCTTATGAAATTCTAGGTATTCTGCGAGAGATGTTGAATAGACAATGACGTGAATCCAATGACAATGAATCTAAACAAAACAAGGCATTGTTTGTTAATAAGGTCTTTAATTGCGAAGTTCAAGGAACGTTGAAATGTTGCTGGGTCGTTTTTTAAGCAATGGCATACGGGTGTATTCGTAGTGGTCATGCTTAATTACAAATTCAGTTGTTGGTTTAGGTTTTAGGGTCTATATCGATTTAGTGAAATCCATTTACTAAATCAATTGCTGTATTTTGTTCATAACTATTGGGAATCGTTTAAAGTAATTTCGTTTACCTACCTGAAGCATCTTGAGCACTATTGGATGTATTTGCGTCATTTGATTCCAGCTCAGAGAGAATATTCTTATACTAATTGTTGTGAAGTTTCTTACATACCAACTAAGCCTGTAGGAATGTCATAATATTGTGAACAAATATGTAGGTACATTAGAGTAGGTCAACTTTTTTCGCGACCAAGCGGTTGTCAAAATCATAGACTACGACGAATTCTAAGAAGGTTATTCGAAGAAACCATGCGTCTAAAATCAATTTGGAGCTTCCAGTTTTTAAGGAAAAGTTTTTCGTATTTTGTACAGTGAAACGCCCCTAACTAGAACGCCTGTAACAAAATTTGTCTTTATTTAGAACTAAAACTGGTGGCAACAGCGTTTGAAGAGCACCATACGTCCAATTCCACTTCCATTCAATTTCTATTTTGGCCATGGGACCAAAATGCAAACTCAAATTATGGAGCAGTGATTTGGAGCTGTAGAAGCCCGCCCCTAGGCCTAAGTTCTGCCGCAGGTCAGTAGGATACACCAGGGCCAAGATCGCTGGCATACACTCCTACAGTTGCTACATTGCCCGAGCGTACAATTAGAGGAGTTTGCCAACAAAAAGAAAGCATAGCGGACGATGCACGCAGCCGTACTCCATTGATAATCGCAGGCAACTTCAATGCGTAGGCGACCGAATGGGGAAGCGCAAGGACAAATGCACGCGGGAGCGTCTTACTCGATGTGTTCGCTACACTGAGCGTGGTGCTCTTGAAAACTGGAACAGCCCACACCTACATCGGTAACATTACTCAACAAAATTCAACATTTTTTTTCCGCTGTCGCCCAAAATGACTTTTTCTGATAGATTTGAAGATATAAATTTTTTTACAGAATTATGGTGTTTTATCCCGAAATTTTGACTTTGAAAACTCAGGAAAAGTCGACAAATATTTTATGGCTAACATTTCTGGTTTTAGATAGATACATTAATTAAGCGTCGTTTCAGGTATCGCTTGCAAGAATCGATGGATAAATGGCTAAGTTGCAGCCGTTTGACAAAACCTTCCTGCAAAGTTCAATACAACTAGCCATAAGAAACTTAAGTTATTTGAAAAATAGAAGCACTGCCTCTGAAATAAAAACCATTTTTTAAATAAAATTCTTTAAATAAAAACTAAAACAGAAAAAAAAAATCATAATTCTTTAAAAATGTAGAATCTCTTGATCTATCAGAAATAGTCATTTTGGGCGACAGCAGAAATGTCGTGTTGACTAGTATAATCGGGTGTGATAGTGTTAGTGTGTGTGTATACAAATCATATGGCTGATGCAATATCTTACTTATTTTTGTAATGCATATCAGTCTAGATTGTGCGTTTCGTTGGGGTTAGATTTGAGAATTGTTAGCATTTAGATTTTGGTTAGGTCCGATATATTTGAATGGATTGTTTATTTTATCAACTCATTGCGAGGTAGAGTCTTCGTATAGACTTTCTTTCTTCGTATGGACTTGTCGTGCGAATTGTTTTACTTTTTGAATTGTGGATATGTTATTCCTCGCTAAGGTTATGAAAAATCTATCAAGAAGTTTCTGTTGGATTGTATTTTTTATAGTGTTTTCTATTGCCTGACTATAAACTTTATAGTTATTCTGATAATTTTTTAAGGACAAAATTTAAATTTGAATCTGCTGTTTTTTGTTGTTATTAGTGGTGATAGTTCCGCTGATTAGGCAGAAAAGTACGAAAATTGCTTTTATGCGCACAGAAATACCACAGAAATACCAAAACGCAGTTGCGTCGGAAAACGACGCCACTTTTTGCCATCACTAGGGTCCTATGCTAAACCTATGTAAAAAAAACTGAGTTTCTGGGAAGACGCAAAGAATCAAGACGCAGCCTCAGTGTAAACGGCACCTAAGGTATCGTTGGCAAAGTTGCAGCCGTTTGACCAAAACTTCATATGCCGATTTCGCCGATAAATTTATGATCGTTAGAATTTTAAAGGAAAGTCCATATAAATGGACTAAATTATTTGGCTGCCCGAAAAATTGCCTCCAGTTCCTTTGTTCGATTGTACTGAAATTCTGTTCGTTATCATTTAAAGTTATACTTGCGAAACTAATAGGCTTATTACCATTGCCCTGAGACAACACGGCTGCTATAACGAAATTACTGGCATCAGTAATCAGTCTTGGAAAGTCTCTGAAAATCTGGTCGGGTCTTAATAAAAGTCTTACATTTTTCAAAAGATTTATTATATTCTTCATTCTTGATGGGCTTTGCGACTTTTGCAAACTAGCGGCAATATCCACAAAAACCGAAGTATGGGTAGTTTGTCGATTCCTCTTATTTTTCCTTTGTTGGGTCGAATGGCTTCTGAACTCATAGTATGACCTAAAAAAACAGTTTCTTTTTTCAGAAATTTGCATTTATCCAACCAGAGATTCGCCTCGTTGAGTGTCTCCAAAACTTTTCTTATGAAATTCTAGGTATTCTGCGAGAGATGTTGAATAGACAATGACGTGAATCCAATGACAATGAATCTAAACAAAACAAGGCATTGTTTGTTAATAAGGTCTTTAATTGCGAAGTTCAAGGAACGTTGAAATGTTGCTGGGTCGTTTTTTAAGCAATGGCATACGGGTGTATTCGTAGTGGTCATGCTTAATTACAAATTCAGTTGTTGGTTTAGGTTTTAGGGTCTATATCGATTTAGTGAAATCCATTTACTAAATCAATTGTTGTATTTTGTTCATAACTATTGGGAATCGTTTAAAGTAATTTCGTTTACCTACCTGAAGCATCTTGAGCACTATTGGATGTATTTGCGTCATTTGATTCCAGCTCAGAGAGAATATTCTTATACTAATTGTTGTGAAGTTTCTTACATACCAACTAAGCCTGTAGGAATGTCATAATATTGTGAACAAATATGTAGGTACATTAGAGTAGGTCAACTTTTTTCGCGACCAAGCGGTTGTCAAAATCATAGACTACGACGAATTCTAAGAAGGTTATTCGAAGAAACCATGCGTCTAAAATCAATTTGGAGCTTCCAGTTTTTAAGGAAAAGTTTTTCGTATTTTGTACAGTGAAACGCCCCTAACTAGAACGCCTGTAACAAAATTTGTCTTTATTTAGAACTAAAACTGGTGGCAACAGCGTTTGAAGAGCACCATACGTCCAATTCCACTTCCATTCAATTTCTATTTTGGCCATGGGACCAAAATGCAAACTCAAATTATGGAGCAGTGATTTGGAGCTGTAGAAGCCCGCCCCTAGGCCTAAGTTCTGCCGCAGGTCAGTAGGATACACCAGGGCCAAGATCGCTGGCATACACTCCTACAGTTGCTACATTGCCCCGAGCGTACAATTAGAGGAGTTTGCCAACAAAAAGAAAGCATAGCGGACGATGCACGCAGCCGTACTCCATTGATAATCGCAGGCAACTTCAATGCGTAGGCGACCGAATGGGGAAGCGCAAGGACAAATGCACGCGGGAGCGTCTTACTCGATGTGTTCGCTACACTGAGCGTGGTGCTCTTGAAAACTGGAACAGCCCACACCTACATCGGTAACATTACTCAACAAAATTCAACATTTTTTTTCCGCTGTCGCCCAAAATGACTTTTTCTGATAGATTTGAAGATATAAATTTTTTTACAGAATTATGGTGTTTTATCCCGAAATTTTGACTTTGAAAACTCAGGAAAAGTCGACAAATATTTTATGGCTAACATTTCTGGTTTTAGATAGATACATTAATTAAGCGTCGTTTCAGGTATCGCTTGCAAGAATCGATGGATAAATGGCTAAGTTGCAGCCGTTTGACAAAACCTTCCTGCAAAGTTCAATACAACTAGCCATAAGAAACTTAAGTTATTTGAAAAATAGAAGCACTGCCTCTGAAATAAAAACCATATTTTAAATAAAATTCTTTAAATAAAAACTAAAACAGAAAAAAAAAATCATAATTCTTTAAAAATGTAGAATCTCTTGATCTATCAGAAATAGTCATTTTGGGCGACAGCAGAAATGTCGTGTTGACTAGTATAATCGGGTGTGATAGTGTTAGTGTGTGTGTATACAAATCATATGGCTGATGCAATATCTTACTTATTTTTGTAATGCATATCAGTCTAGATTGTGCGTTTCGTTGGGGTTAGATTTGAGAATTGTTAGCATTTAGATTTTGGTTAGGTCCGATATATTTGAATGGATTGTTTATTTTATCAACTCATTGCGAGGTAGAGTCTTCGTATAGACTTTCTTTCTTCGTATGGACTTGTCGTGCGAATTGTTTTACTTTTTGAATTGTGGATATGTTATTCCTCGCTAAGGTTATGAAAAATCTATCAAGAAGTTTATGTTGGATTGTATTTTTTATAGTGTTTTCTATTGCCTGACTATAAACTTTATAGTTATTCTGATAATTTTTTAAGGACAAAATTTAAATTTGAATCTGCTGTTTTTTGTTGTTATTAGTGGTGATAGTTCCGCTGATTAGGCAGAAAAGTACGAAAATTGCTTTTATGCGCACAGAAATACCACAGAAATACCAAAACGCAGTTGCGTCGGAAAACGACGCCACTTTTTGCCATCACTAGGGTCCTATGCTAAACCTATGTAAAAAAAACTGAGTTTCTGGGAAGACGCAAAGAATCAAGACGCAGCCTCAGTGTAAACGGCACCTAAGGTATCGTTGGCAAAGTTGCAGCCGTTTGACCAAAACTTCATATGCCGATTTCGCCGATAAATTTATGATCGTTAGAATTTTAAAGGAAAGTCCATATAAATGGACTAAATTATTTGGCTGCCCGAAAAATTGCCTCCAGTTCCTTTGTTCGATTGTACTGAAATTCTGTTCGTTATCATTTAAAGTTATACTTGCGAAACTAATAGGCTTATTACCATTGCCCTGAGACAACACGGCTGCTATAACGAAATTACTGGCATCAGTAATCAGTCTTGGAAAGTCTCTGAAAATCTGGTCGGGTCTTAATAAAAGTCTTACATTTTTCAAAAGATTTATTATATTCTTCATTCTTGATGGGCTTTACGACTTTTGCAAACTAGCGGCAATATCCACAAAAACCGAAGTATGGGTAGTTTGTCGATTCCTCTTATTTTTCCTTTGTTGGGTCGAATGGCTTCTGAACTCATAGTATGACCTAAAAAAACAGTTTCTTTTTTCAGAAATTTGCATTTATCCAACCAGAGATTCGCCTCGTTGAGTGTCTCCAAAACTTTTCTTATGAAATTCTAGGTATTCTGCGAGAGATGTTGAATAGACAATGACGTGAATCCAATGACAATGAATCTAAACAAAACAAGGCATTGTTTGTTAATAAGGTCTTTAATTGCGAAGTTCAAGGAACGTTGAAATGTTGCTGGGTCGTTTTTTAAGCAATGGCATACGGGTGTATTCGTAGTGGTCATGCTTAATTACAAATTCAGTTGTTGGTTTAGGTTTTAGGGTCTATATCGATTTAGTGAAATCCATTTACTAAATCAATTGCTGTATTTTGTTCATAACTATTGGGAATCGTTTAAAGTAATTTCGTTTACCTACCTGAAGCATCTTGAGCACTATTGGATGTATTTGCGTCATTTGATTCCAGCTCAGAGAGAATATTCTTATACTAATTGTTGTGAAGTTTCTTACATACCAACTAAGCCTGTAGGAATGTCATAATATTGTGAACAAATATGTAGGTACATTAGAGTAGGTCAACTTTTTTCGCGACCAAGCGGTTGTCAAAATCATAGACTACGACGAATTCTAAGAAGGTTATTCGAAGAAACCATGCGTCTAAAATCAATTTGGAGCTTCCAGTTTTTAAGGAAAAGTTTTTCGTATTTTGTACAGTGAAACGCCCCTAACTAGAACGCCTGTAACAAAATTTGTCTTTATTTAGAACTAAAACTGGTGGCAACAGCGTTTGAAGAGCACCATACGTCCAATTCCACTTCCATTCAATTTCTATTTTGGCCATGGGACCAAAATGCAAACTCAAATTATGGAGCAGTGATTTGGAGCTGTAGAAGCCCGCCCCTAGGCCTAAGTTCTGCCGCAGGTCAGTAGGATACACCAGGGCCAAGATCGCTGGCATACACTCCTACAGTTGCTACATTGCCCCGAGCGTACAATTAGAGGAGTTTGCCAACAAAAAGAAAGCATAGCGGACGATGCACGCAGCCGTACTCCATTGATAATCGCAGGCAACTTCAATGCGTAGGCGACCGAATGGGGAAGCGCAAGGACAAATGCACGCGGGAGCGTCTTACTCGATGTGTTCGCTACACTGAGCGTGGTGCTCTTGAAAACTGGAACAGCCCACACCTACATCGGTAACATTACTCAACAAAATTCAACATTTTTTTTCCGCTGTCGCCCAAAATGACTTTTTCTGATAGATTTGAAGATATAAATTTTTTTACAGAATTATGGTGTTTTATCCCGAAATTTTGACTTTGAAAACTCAGGAAAAGTCGACAAATATTTTATGGCTAACATTTCTGGTTTTAGATAGATACATTAATTAAGCGTCGTTTCAGGTATCGCTTGCAAGAATCGATGGATAAATGGCTAAGTTGCAGCCGTTTGACAAAACCTTCCTGCAAAGTTCAATACAACTAGCCATAAGAAACTTAAGTTATTTGAAAAATAGAAGCACTGCCTCTGAAATAAAAACCATATTTTAAATAAAATTCTTTAAATAAAAACTAAAACAGAAAAAAAAAATCATAATTCTTTAAAAATGTAGAATCTCTTGATCTATCAGAAATAGTCATTTTGGGCGACAGCAGAAATGTCGTGTTGACTAGTATAATCGGGTGTGATAGTGTTAGTGTGTGTGTATACAAATCATATGGCTGATGCAATATCTTACTTATTTTTGTAATGCATATCAGTCTAGATTGTGCGTTTCGTTGGGGTTAGATTTGAGAATTGTTAGCATTTAGATTTTGGTTAGGTCCGATATATTTGAATGGATTGTTTATTTTATCAACTCATTGCGAGGTAGAGTCTTCGTATAGACTTTCTTTCTTCGTATGGACTTGTCGTGCGAATTGTTTTACTTTTTGAATTGTGGATATGTTATTCCTCGCTAAGGTTATGAAAAATCTATCAAGAAGTTTCTGTTGGATTGTATTTTTTATAGTGTTTTCTATTGCCTGACTATAAACTTTATAGTTATTCTGATAATTTTTTAAGGACAAAATTTAAATTTGAATCTGCTGTTTTTTGTTGTTATTAGTGGTGATAGTTCCGCTGATTAGGCAGAAAAGTACGAAAATTGCTTTTATGCGCACAGAAATACCACAGAAATACCAAAACGCAGTTGCGTCGGAAAACGACGCCACTTTTTGCCATCACTAGGGTCCTATGCTAAACCTATGTAAAAAAAACTGAGTTTCTGGGAAGACGCAAAGAATCAAGACGCAGCCTCAGTGTAAACGGCACCTAAGGTATCGTTGGCAAAGTTGCAGCCGTTTGACCAAAACTTCATATGCCGATTTCGCCGATAAATTTATGATCGTTAGAATTTTAAAGGAAAGTCCATATAAATGGACTAAATTATTTGGCTGCCCGAAAAATTGCCTCCAGTTCCTTTGTTCGATTGTACTGAAATTCTGTTCGTTATCATTTAAAGTTATACTTGCGAAACTAATAGGCTTATTACCATTGCCCTGAGACAACACGGCTGCTATAACGAAATTACTGGCATCAGTAATCAGTCTTGGAAAGTCTCTGAAAATCTGGTCGGGTCTTAAGGCCTGTATCCAGCACCGCGAAATTTTACTGAAACGAATCTGCTCTTTATTTCGGATGTGTGGAACTCAACTAATGTAGTGTGACCAAGAACCTAAAAAGTGATTTGCCACTCTCATGAATCAGCTGTGTTTTATAAACAGCGCCAATTTTGAAAATTAAACTAAAATTAAAAAAAGGAAGAAAAGTAATTCTGACGATGAAGTGATTGTGTTGGTAGTGGCACATATTGTTGTAAGAAGAAGTACAGCACAGTCGGAGGCGCCAAAATATCAAAATGATCAAAATGCTTGTTTTCTGTGATCCGCCAAAGACATGGTCTTGCCTCAACTGCTTTTATTAAAGCAATCTTCTCCTCACTTTAAAAATTTGCATATCTCTTTTTGGTTTTGCGCACAGATTTTGCCCCCACCTCTCACTTGTACTCCAGTAAAAATAGGCACATATATTTTACTGGCACCCCTATCAGCTGTTCTCACAGTCCACATTCGTGTGAATATCGATATTATCGATAAAAATTCGTGGATCCCGTTTACGTTGCTGGATACTGACTCCAGGAAAACACAAACGAAAAATTACTGGCCCCGTTTTTTTTATATGAAGTTTGGCAGTAATTTTTAGTTTCCGCGGTGCTGGATACTCAGCTTTAATAAAAGTCTTACATTTTTCAAAAGATTTATTATATTCTTCATTCTTGATGGGCTTTGCGACTTTTGCAAACTAGCGGCAATATCCACAAAAACCGAAGTATGGGTAGTTTGTCGATTCCTCTTATTTTTCCTTTGTTGGGTCGAATGGCTTCTGAACTCATAGTATGACCTAAAAAAACAGTTTCTTTTTTCAGAAATTTGCATTTATCCAACCAGAGATTCGCCTCGTTGAGTGTCTCCAAAACTTTTCTTATGAAATTCTAGGTATTCTGCGAGAGATGTTGAATAGACAATGACGTGAATCCAATGACAATGAATCTAAACAAAACAAGGCATTGTTTGTTAATAAGGTCTTTAATTGCGAAGTTCAAGGAACGTTGAAATGTTGCTGGGTCGTTTTTTAAGCAATGGCATACGGGTGTATTCGTAGTGGTCATGCTTAATTACAAATTCAGTTGTTGGTTTAGGTTTTAGGGTCTATATCGATTTAGTGAAATCCATTTACTAAATCAATTGTTGTATTTTGTTCATAACTATTGGGAATCGTTTAAAGTAATTTCGTTTACCTACCTGAAGCATCTTGAGCACTATTGGATGTATTTGCGTCATTTGATTCCAGCTCAGAGAGAATATTCTTATACTAATTGTTGTGAAGTTTCTTACATACCAACTAAGCCTGTAGGAATGTCATAATATTGTGAACAAATATGTAGGTACATTAGAGTAGGTCAACTTTTTTCGCGACCAAGCGGTTGTCAAAATCATAGACTACGACGAATTCTAAGAAGGTTATTCGAAGAAACCATGCGTCTAAAATCAATTTGGAGCTTCCAGTTTTTAAGGAAAAGTTTTTCGTATTTTGTACAGTGAAACGCCCCTAACTAGAACGCCTGTAACAAAATTTGTCTTTATTTAGAACTAAAACTGGTGGCAACAGCGTTTGAAGAGCACCATACGTCCAATTCCACTTCCATTCAATTTCTATTTTGGCCATGGGACCAAAATGCAAACTCAAATTATGGAGCAGTGATTTGGAGCTGTAGAAGCCCGCCCCTAGGCCTAAGTTCTGCCGCAGGTCAGTAGGATACACCAGGGCCAAGATCGCTGGCATACACTCCTACAGTTGCTACATTGCCCGAGCGTACAATTAGAGGAGTTTGCCAACAAAAAGAAAGCATAGCGGACGATGCACGCAGCCGTACTCCATTGATAATCGCAGGCAACTTCAATGCGTAGGCGACCGAATGGGGAAGCGCAAGGACAAATGCACGCGGGAGCGTCTTACTCGATGTGTTCGCTACACTGAGCGTGGTGCTCTTGAAAACTGGAACAGCCCACACCTACATCGGTAACATTACTCAACAAAATTCAACATTTTTTTTCCGCTGTCGCCCAAAATGACTTTTTCTGATAGATTTGAAGATATAAATTTTTTTACAGAATTATGGTGTTTTATCCCGAAATTTTGACTTTGAAAACTCAGGAAAAGTCGACAAATATTTTATGGCTAACATTTCTGGTTTTAGATAGATACATTAATTAAGCGTCGTTTCAGGTATCGCTTGCAAGAATCGATGGATAAATGGCTAAGTTGCAGCCGTTTGACAAAACCTTCCTGCAAAGTTCAATACAACTAGCCATAAGAAACTTAAGTTATTTGAAAAATAGAAGCACTGCCTCTGAAATAAAAACCATATTTTAAATAAAATTCTTTAAATAAAAACTAAAACAGAAAAAAAAAATCATAATTCTTTAAAAATGTAGAATCTCTTGATCTATCAGAAATAGTCATTTTGGGCGACAGCAGAAATGTCGTGTTGACTAGTATAATCGGGTGTGATAGTGTTAGTGTGTGTGTATACAAATCATATGGCTGATGCAATATCTTACTTATTTTTGTAATGCATATCAGTCTAGATTGTGCGTTTCGTTGGGGTTAGATTTGAGAATTGTTAGCATTTAGATTTTGGTTAGGTCCGATATATTTGAATGGATTGTTTATTTTATCAACTCATTGCGAGGTAGAGTCTTCGTATAGACTTTCTTTCTTCGTATGGACTTGTCGTGCGAATTGTTTTACTTTTTGAATTGTGGATATGTTATTCCTCGCTAAGGTTATGAAAAATCTATCAAGAAGTTTATGTTGGATTGTATTTTTTATAGTGTTTTCTATTGCCTGACTATAAACTTTATAGTTATTCTGATAATTTTTTAATGACAATTTATTAAATATTATAATACTTTTACCCTTTAATACTTTACCCTTCACAGAACATGCGTAGATTACCATTGTATGGTGTGAAATACTGGCGGCGCATCAGTTCTTCCAATGAAGTGTGCGTTTTATACTCGTCGATAAGGGCATGCTTTAGGTCGGGCCATTGATTGTAGGATCCTATTTGGGATATTTTTCCGGCATCTCCTCTGATCTGTGGTTGTCACCAATGCCACCAAAGATTACAGCTTTATTTCGATTTTTTTTAAATGTCTACTAGCTATACATATGTATGTTCATAGAATGTTGCAGGTCGACACTTACATTTATCAGTATCCTACCGGTTGCGCCAAGCAAACAGTTGGATTTTTGAATTATAAAAAACACAAATTTAATATTTTATTCTTTAATTTGTTTATTGTATTGTTTTGAGTAAAGATTTTTTGACTGAGCTCAGCAGACGATGAAAGTTCTATTGAGCTTTTACATTTTGTTACATTTGTATGGTTAAGGCCTGTATCCAGCACCGCGAAATTTTACTGAAACGAATCTGCTCTTTATTTCGGATGTGTGGAACTCAACTAATGTAGTGTGACCAAGAACCTAAAAAGTGATTTGCCACTCTCATGAATCAGCTGTGTTTTATAAACAGCGCCAATTTTGAAAATTAAACTAAAATTAAAAAAAGGAAGAAAAGTAATTCTGACGATGAAGTGATTGTGTTGGTAGTGGCACATATTTTTTTAAGAAGAAGTACAGCACAGTCGGAGGCGCCAAAATATCAAAATGATCAAAATGCTTATTTTCCGTTATCCGCCAAAGACATGGTCTTGCCTCAACTGCTTTTATTAAAGCAATCTTCTCCTCACTTTAAAAATTTGCATATCTCTTTTTGGTTTTGCGCACAGATTTTGCCCCCACCTCTCACTTGTACTCCAGTAAAAATAGGCACATATATTTTACTGGCACCCCTATCAGCTGTTCTCACAGTCCACATTCGTGTGAATATCGATATTATCGATAAAAATTCGTGGATCCCGTTTACGTTGCTGGATACTGACTCCAGGAAAACACAAACGAAAAATTACTGGCCCCGTTTTTTTTATATGAAGTTTGGCAGTAATTTTTAGTTTCCGCGGTGCTGGATACCCAGCTTTAGTGGTGAAGCTTAAGCTGAGTATCCAGCACCGCGGAAACTAAAAATTACTGCCAAACTTCATATAAAAAAAACGGGGCCAGTAATTTTTCGTTTGTGTTTTCCTGGAGTCAGTATCCAGCAACGTAAACGGGATCCACGAATTTTTATCGATAATATCGATATTCACACGAATGTGGACTGTGAGAACAGCTGATAGGGGTGCCAGTAAAATATATGTGCCTATTTTTACTGGAGTACAATTGAGAGGTAGGGGCAAAATCTGTGCGCAAAACCAAAAAGAGATATGCAAATTTTTAAAGTGAGGAGAAGATTGCTTTAATAAAAGCAGTTGAGGCAAGACCATGTCTTTGGCGGATCACGGAAAACAAGCATTTTGATCATTTTGATATTTTGGCGCCTCCGACTGTGCTGTACTTCTTCTTACAACAATATGTGCCACTACCAACACAATCACTTCATCGTCAGAATTACTTTTCTTCCTTTTTTTAATTTTAGTTTAATTTTCAAAATTGGCGCTGTTTACAAAACACAGCTGATTCATGAGAGTGGCAAATCACTTTTTAAGCTCTTGGTCACACTACATCAGTTGAGTTCCACACATCCGAAATAATGAGCAGATTCGTTTCAGTAAAATTTCGCGGTGCTGGATACAGGCCTTTAACAAAAAATCGATGAGATGTTCTATCTATACCGCATCTACCAGATTACCGAACTTGGATCAGGTCGGATCATTATTATAGCTAGAAAGAACCAACGAAAGTCGCTACGCAACGCCTGCCAAGCGCTTACTCATTCTCTCTCTATCTCGCACACACATCCACGAGCTGTATATATGTAAAGTCGTAGATGTAGAGACGTATGGAAGACAATTGTAAAAAACATTTGGATGTAAGCATAACATACATATAACATTGTCCAATAGGGTTCAATTTAATTTTATGAAATTCGTATTTTCGCAAAAATTAAATTTGCCTCTTTTACGAACATATAATATATACGGCAAAAGCCGCGTGTCCGTTCCCTTTCGTTTATTATAACCTTTTATGTTTCTATAACCTATAAAATATGTTTTTTACTTAATTATAAGCCAGCTCCAGAATTCGTATTGCAGCCTTCTTTTCTCTTTTCTCTCTCTTTTGGTTAACGTTGTTGGTTAATGCGGGGAGGGGAGAATTCCGGTAGGGCAGCCAACGCAGACTGCGATATCGCTCACACTTGTCATTAGAGATGGAAAAATATAGAGGGAAAGATCAAAAACATCAGCATACATTAAGACTCAGGAATAACTTACAACTTGAGGAAGATCATTAATAAGCAAAGTAAACAACAAGGGCCCAAGATGGCTACCCCAGACGAGACAAAATTGGCTTATAGCCTGTTCCTACAGACGACCATCCACAATCCATTTCGGGGATGGTCCGTAAGGTTTTGCCGTTTCGAAATTTCTCAGTTAGTTCTCCACCATCCATTGTGGATGTTCCTAAACCGCACGTTTCTATGCGATACTTAGCCGATGGTTTTCAAATACAACTCTGAAAACTCTCATTCACAACGAAAAAATGGAATTCACTGCGAATATGTAAAGAATGACTGACAAAAATAACTGATATTCTCTAGCAAATGGCTAGGAGCCAGGAAGTTTTTCTATAGCATATGCTCAATATTTAGTTAGAGATGCTATAATTCCTTCGGGAAAAGAATGCGAATAAATAAAAAGCATCAAATACCTTCATTAAAATATTTTTGCATTGCAAAAAATTCTTTCTCATCGAATTAATTTATTTGTCGATCGCCACCATTAATTTTTGCAACATCATTTGTTGACTGTTGCTGCCACAGTCGAAAAATAATTACATTTTCCACATTTGTTGTTAAATTTTGACAAAAATGCAGAGTACAAATTTTTTGTTTGTTTTTGTCAACTGTGTTTTCGATGGATGGTGGATGGTGGCCTGTGGGAACCGTTCCCCGTAAATGTGCTGTGTGGGAAAAGGCTATTAGAAAGAGATTAAAGCAAACAATCTGAGAGCAATTGCATAGATAGGAATAATAATTTAGTTGGAAAGCCGAGAAGGGATATTTATGGATAAGAAGATTATGATTCACTGATTCAACAGCTTAACTCAAATCAGTTTAAGCTACAGAAGTTTGGCAGTGTTTTACGCATCCAGCAGATCGCTGAAATGTAGGTACCTCCTTTCATCCTTGCTCCACTGAAATAGAACTACATTCGTTATTAGGAGAGCAAATCGTACAGTGTTTTGGAAATAAATTCGTTACATAGAAAACTTCGTTGTACAGAATTTCGTAAAAGAGAAGTTTGACTGTATAAGAAGATATAGAAGACTTATCATTATTTTGGTTGATTTTCCTTTTGGTATATGTGATATATAAGACAGCTCCACAAAAACAAATCGTGCGCGACTGAACACGATTCTAAGGTCAGATATTTACTAAAAGCCTAGTGTTCAGATCCGAATATACGGCCTAGTGTGACCAATTGTGCATGCCCTGCGGTAACACTGCAAAGTCAGCAGTGGTTTGTTTGCATTTTTAAAAAAATTTGGGCGCAAAGTAAGAATTGAATTCACAGCACAGCAACGGTTTTATACATTATGGCATTGGCGGCTCTTTACGTAACGGAGGAGGAGGACAACAGTCAGCTCATTATATTAGTATATTCTATATTAAACAAAGTTAGCATCTAAAGCATGTACAAAATAACAATTATTCTGGTATTATAAGGCAAACGTCTTCAAAAAGGGTCGACTCAAAAAATGCTAAAGTGAAGGGTGGCGCGAGCACAAAAATCAAAACAAAGTTGAGAGAGCGCAAATATGTGCGCTCATACACACTTGCAAGCACGCAAAGTACGTGAGAATGCATGTGCACACATATACTCTCACGACTCTCACGGGAGCTGATGCCAGACCGCTTGGTGCGGACAAAAAAATGTATGAAGTGTCCCATCTATATACTGTATGGTTAGTGATTTCATAGGCTTTTTACACTTGGTGCGTTACCTATCGATATCGGAGAAGACGCAGAGAAGCAGAACTGCCGTTTACACTACAGCGTCTTTACGTCTTGGAAGAGGAAGACAAATTTTGTCAAACAAAGTAAATAATGTTCGAAAATCAACGAAATATGTCGGAAATAGAGTTGATTCTTTTAACTGCGGTGGCACAAAGTGAGGAGAATCCTTTGAAGTGCATGGAAGCGGCTGAGTTATCCTCAGAAAAGTTGCAATTCGTCTTGCAACTGCAACGTCCTCCTTGCGTTTGGACTCTTGTAGGTAAAGAGCAGACAATGTTCTCTCTTTTCAATTAAATAATGTATTATTCATTGCAATAGCCACGATATGGTTCATTTTGGGAGGAAGATGTTGTGGAGAACTCCGATGCCTTTTTTAAGGAAAATTTCTGCATGGAAAGGAGTACTTCAACATTCTCGTTGGACTGTTGCCCAATCTCAAAAAGAAAGACACTCCTTTTCGACTGACAATCCCTCTGGAGAAGAAAATAGCCATAGCCCTTTATTGACTAGGATCGCCTGCGAAATATCGTACGGGAGTCTATTTGGTGTGTCAAGGGCTTTTGTCTGCCCCATAGTACTGCAGTTTTGTCGCGAGGTAGTTGCTCAACTCGCTGACAAGTATCTGCTAGCAGACTTTCTTACCCTGAGAAGATCACGGAAACAGTGTAAGGATTCAAAGACATGGGATTTGCAGCAAAAAATTTGAAATCAACTATATTGTTGAAATGCTTTTTTTAATAATAAAATTAGTTTAAACAATTTGTTCTAATTACATGAATTTTCGCCCCTTTTTACTCAGTTAACAATTTTACGCGGCAAAATTTAAATTTGAATCTGCTGTTTTTTGTTGTTATTAGTGGTGATAGTTCCGCTGATTAGGCAGAAAAGTACGAAAATTGCTGTTATGCGCACAGAAATACCAAAACGCACCTGCGTCGGAAAACGACGCAACTTTTTGCCACCACTAGGGCCCTATGCTTAACCTATGTAAAAAAAACTGCGTTTCTGGGAAGACGCAAAGAATCAAGACGCAGCCTCAGTGTAAACGGCACCTCACTTAAAATTCTAGGGACTGTAAAAAATACCACAAATACCATGAAATATTTTTCTAGCATACATCGGAGTGTTTGCTTGGTGATCTGATGTGCCGTTTACACTGAGGCTGCGGGGTATATTAGATTTGTGGGGATAACGGTTGTGTGTAACGTCCAGAAGGAAGCGTTTCCGACCCCATAAAGTATATATATTCTTGATCAGCATCAATAGCCGAGTCGATATAGCCATATCTGTCTGTCCGTCCGTCCGTCCGTCCGTCCGTCCGTCTGTCCGTCTGTCCGTCTTCATTTGCGCCTATATCTCATAGACTATTAAAGCTAGAGTAACCAAGTTTTGTATTCAGTCTCCTGTGTTATCACTCTACTCAAAGTGTATTTCAAAATTTCGCCCCGCCCCTTTCCGCCCCCATAAAGGACGAAAGTCTGTGGCATACACAATTTTGAAGATACGATAAAACTAAAAACGCAGAATCATAGAAAATGACCATTTCTATCAGTGTGTTGAATCTGGATCAGATCGGATCATTATTATAGCTACAATGAAGAAAACCATTTCGAAAGTCATCATTCCCTCTCGCTCTCTCTCACACGCCACCCTGTCTGCTTTGCTTATTCGTTTAAATGAGCGCCTAGATCTCAGAGACTATAAGAGCTAGAGCAACCAAACTTTCTATCCAAACTCCTGTGATATCAAACCAGCACGAGTTTGTTTCCAAATTTTGCCACGCCCCTTTCCGCCCCCACAAAGAACGAAAATCTGTGGAATCCACAATTTTTAAGGTACGAGAAAACCAAAAACGCAGAATCATGGGAAATGACCATATCTACCAGATTGCCGAATATGGATTAGGTGGGATCATTATTATGGACAGAAGGAACAAATTAAATTTCAGTGGCTACGCAACGCCTGCCAAGCGCTTACTCATTCCCTCTCTCTCTCGCAAACACTTGTACGTCTCGAATATGTAGTTATACATGTCATGTAGAAATGTAGAAGCAGATGCAAAAAGCATACGTAAACAAATATGGAAACATGTATAAAAATTCCAAAAATGGTTTGACTTAATTTTTTATTTTAAATATTATTTTTTTCCCAAAAATTAATTCGTTCCTTTTGAGAACATATAATAAATTTCATAAATCGTAGGCTCATAAATGTAAGTATGTATATACTGACTGAGTACCAGGTATAAGGTAGAGCCGCGGCCTTTGCCGCGGCTCACAACGTTCCCCCTCGTTTTCTAATATATTCCGTTGATTTTCGTACATAATTAACTTTGTTTTCAAATTTATCTTGCTCTCGTCTGCTGTTCTTCTGCTTCTTTGTGTCTTTTCCGATATCAATAGGACACGCGCCAAGTGAAAAAAAGCCTATGAGTACTGCTTTGGAACTGAACCTAGAAAATACATTTTGCATTCAAAATTTGTTGATCGGTTTTATACGAATATCAACCCTGATTCTGTTTGCTAGCACTTTTTTCGGATCTTGACAAAGCTCTAAAGGGATTAATAAAAACAGCTGTCGTTTAAATCGGCTGCAATGTTGTGAAATTCGAAGTCACCTTGCCCGTGCACAGTACGAACCTTTTATTCGCTGGTGCACGGGGAGGCATTCTGTTTACTCCTGCTTGTTCTATCTACTCGACGTCAGGTGCTTATGAGGCCTGCTCTGCCCTCCCTACCATTGCATACTAGATCCGTCAGAGGCCAAAAATGAAATATGAGAGACAAAATATTATAATCAAAATAGTGGAAACTATTTCCCAGAAAACCATATTTTTTATGCACTCGTTTATATTATCTTATTTATATTATTACTAGCTGACCGGGCAAACGTTGTTTTGCCATATAAATTAATTCTAAGTAATTAGAATGTGTAGAAAAAAAATAACTAACTTATTGTAAGTTTGTAAGGATGTGTATATGCGTGAAATAGGCATGGAGCGCTGTGAACGATGAGGGAATCTAAAAATAATGGCATTGGCAGCAGTGAGCCAGCCCATTTTATGATAAACTTGGCCTCTGATTTTGAATGTAGAATTGTATTGTTGACCATTTGCATTAGTATTTCGAACTATTTCTGTTGCTCCGAACGTTGTCATTTGAAAGCATGAATTGAATGTTCGAATTGACTGTGCCGTGCCGATAAGTGAAGCGCTCAATGGTTCAGGTGGTGTTTCAATTTCAGGTAGTTGCACTTTTCCTGACGCGCAACACATCCCAGCTGGCTCATTTTTGAATATCAGAGCATGACAAGGCGGACATTCCTTGTCCATAGCACCAATCACCACTTTTGAATGAGCATAATATTCAATATCGGGCTCGTACTGGAATGCTAGACGCAGGAATGAATCAGATGTAAATGCTCGATGTGCCTGTTGTCGTAGTTGGTCATTTGTTCTGCGCCTATTGACTGTGAAACGGCGTGATTATCGTTGTTCTAATCTTATTACTTCATTGCGTTTAGCTCGTGTATCTTCTGACTCTTCTTGACACAATTGCGCCATTCTTACACGTGTATCATTATATTGTTGCTGGATTTGTTCTTCGGTTCTTTCGGATCTTCTATTTCCCAAGCTTCTACATTTAGTTGTGTTCTGGCTTAAATCAGCCCCTTTGCGCCTTTCTTGGCATCCTTTCTTGGCATTGCTCGCGCAGTTTTGAAATAATTTGTTTGAATTTATGAAATTATAGCAAAAATATTTTTTCGGTAATTTCAAAAACTTGACAGCATTTATTGTAAAATGTTAAAATGAAATTAAAAAAGATGTGTCAAAAACTTGACAGCATTAATTGTAAAATGTTAAAATGTTTATGGCTGACAACCCTTATCACTAAGGGGAATGAAAAATGGATGTTGGTCGATTCTCAGACCTACTCAATATGCTCACAAAATTTCATGAGAATCGGTCAAGCCGAGAATTTTATATATATAGATATAAGTCGCTCTTTTTGCAAATAGAAAGAGCGAAGCATTAACTTTAGTTATTCTAATTTGGCTACTTAATACAATGTTTCTTTTGTCAGTGTCTCGGAATGTGTTTTCTAGTTTATGTTATTAATTTTCTGGTAAAGTTTTAATTATGACTTCCCTTCTTCCTCCAATACGATTTTTTTTGTATATTAATAGGTAACCTTTTTTAATTCTTTAAAATTCGCAGAACATAACCTATAAAAAACTAACTAGGCACCACGTTGCTTAAAGTTTGTGTTGCTGTTGTAAAAGTGTTGAGCTGTGCGTGCAAGTAGATATGTATGTATCGTATTGTCCGTTTTAGTATGTTTTATACAATTTATTATGATTATTTGATTTATTTTTTGGCGTTGTGGTTGGAAACCTGATTAAAAATAAAAAAATGTGTAAAGTTGCATAGATTACTGTTGCAAAAAATTGCCTGGTTTCTGATCACTTGCAAGGCTACAAAAAGTTATGTTTTAAATAAAAATTCAGAATGCTTCGCAGCCAAGGAATACTTCGTAATAAAGTTATAAATGAAATAAACCTATAAAAATATCGTAAAGATACAAAATTACAAAATTAGACGACGACGAATTGCCCATCTGATCGAAATTGATGAATCGGCTGTTACTGGTATTCAAGAAGATGGTCAAATAATTTGGAAAAACCCCCGGGCCATCTTCGACACGTTACTGGAGACCAATCAGGTTTCAATTCAATTGCCAACTCCTAAGGCCCTGCTGCCTGCACGCCATTCGTCCCTGCATTTTATCCGCCGCTTCAATGCCTCTGCCATGCGTTTCTCGGTAGTAGGTGAACCGCTCCTCCGCTAGGCACTCAAACGGGGCTATACCCGCTATTACGTGGGCAGCCTCGTCCGAGACTGTTCGGAGTTGCAGTACATTGCGTTCCACAGTAAAGGGCCTAGCACCGACCGCTGCGGGACTCCCCCAGTTACCTCGTATCGCTCCGTGCCAGCCTGCATGTCGTACAAGAGCAGCCTTCATTCATGGTAACTTTGTACCATCCTCCGGAGGTACATGGGGGTCTCGAAGCTCGCTAGTGCCCTCAGGATGCAGATCCACCTCGACGCGTTAAACGCGTTTTGAATGTCCAGCATGACCTTTAAGCAGTACTCCTTACCGCCGCCCTTCCACCGAAAGTCGGCGATCGCCCTGGAAGCAATGTCAACCACTCTGCCAACGGCGTCAGTCGTGGATCTAGTCTTGCAAAAGCCGTATTGGTGTGGTGATAGGTCGTCAGCCTCCGCGATGGTTCGTTGTGAGCTGTGAGCATACTACTTTCTCCAGCAGTTTGCCGGCTGTGTCAATCAAGCAGATTGGTCTTTACGACGACGCTACCCCTGGCGGCTTGCCTGGCTCCTCTCAGGAAAGACGCCTTCGCGAATGCATTGGTTCAGCAGCTTCACAAAGACTTCCGGGCGCTAGGAAAGGGCGAGAATGAGGGCTCGATTTGGGATATAGTCCGGCCCAGGTGCCTTGTTTGGGCTAATGCTCGTGGCTGCAGTTATGAATTCCTCGAGTGTCACCTCCTTGATGGGGGTTTGGTCCATGAGGGCCTGGTTGAGTGGTTAGATTTAGTGAGGGATCTCCTGCAAGTGATTCGCCATACGCGGAAAAAGCTCCTTCACAATGGATCTGACCACGGCGGGGTCCGATGGGGGTACTTCTTTTCAGCGCCAAGCTTCTTTGTCACTAGCTTATATGCTCTTTCCCATGGGTCCTTCTCAGCAGAGTCGCAAAGCGATAGAAAGCTCTAGCGCTTACTTTCCTTTATGTCAGCCTTGAGAATTCTTCTGTAGTCTCTAAAGGTAGCCCATTGCAAAAAGGTCATGAGCACTGGTAACGGCGTCGTGCTCGACAATGCTCTCGCACACTGGTTGGTGGCGGCGTCCGAAATACTTCCTTAGGCCTTGGTGACGGTGCATGACGCGTCGAAGTTTTCCATGACTTGGTTGGTCCTGCACTCAGCATTTCCTTCCGTCTCGAGGTTGGTCATCAGTTCTGTAAGCCGCGCCGTGTTGAACCTGTCAGCGCGATCGCATTTCCACCTAGGCGCATCAGTTTCGACGCTGGTTGCTTGTTAGAGATGATTGCCATGTGGTCACTTGCTGTGCAGGCGTTGCTGATACTCCAACACCAGTGAGCTGCTGACGAATGTGAGGTCGACCACCGACCCGGTTTCTGCTCTGGAGAAGGTATGTTGCACACCCTGGTTGATGAGCGCTATGTCCAGGGGTGCCATGGTCACCAGCAAAACCCTACCTCTCCCATTCGTGGAGACGCTTCCACTCCTCTGCCCACGCATTGAAGTTTCCGCCGATAGCCACTGGGTGACGATCTCTAACATCAGCCGCTAGGTTATCTAAGATTCCTGCGAATTCAGAGTGACAGGATTGGAGCGAGATAGAAGCTGTATGTTCAGATCCTTCCCACTTTTGCGCGTACGAAACCCACCTCTGAGGTTGAGCTGTATCAACTTCATCATTGAGGCGGCAGGTTGGATCCATCTTTGGCTGCTGGACATCTTTTGCTACCCGCGTAGTGCTTCGTGTCTTTGCTCTTGTTAGCTGAGCAGATGAAGCAGCGTAGATCGCTCTGGCAGGTTGCAGCTTTGTGTCCGCTTGCACCGCACCTGAGGCAGCATCCGGTCCGATCCACCGTGCTCTTGCACCTAAGTGCGCAAACTCCAGGCATCTATAGCAGCGTCTTTGGGCTGTCCGCTCCCGGATCCGTATCGTCCAGCTGACTTTAAGCTTTCTTACTTCCAGCAGGAAACTTCTTTGACCTCCACGCATAGTTCCTCTGTCACCGCTCTGATGCCCGACTGCAGTCCCAGTGCCGCGCTAATGTCCTTCTTTAGCTTGGCCGTGTTGCTTTTGCCCGCGCCGTTGAGCTCTAGCAGCAGATCGCCCTTTGCCGTCTTCCGGATTTTTCTGACGCTTCTTGCAGCTTTCCGTCCTGTCGCCTGGTCACCATTCGAAGGATGTCGCTTCTCATATGTAGATATATGTATATGTAGATGACGAACTGTACTAGATAGATATTAAAAACATATTTAACTGAGCTCGCAATAATTAGTCTCTGTCGTACTCATATTCCCTTCTCTTTTTCTCTTTAATGCTTTGCCTGTGACGAAATATCGAAGGCAAAAACATAAGGCTAAAACAAAAACAAAACGAGGGGGAACGTTGTGCTTCCTTCTGGGCGTTACACACAACCGTTATCCCCACAAATCTAATATACCCTTAAACTCTTCGTAAACTCTCTCCAAATGCAGAATCATAGAGAATGACCATTTCTATCAGAGTGTTGAATCTGGATCAGATCGGATCATTATTATAGCTACAATGAAGAAAACCATTTCGAAAGTCATCGTTCCCTCTCGCTCTCTCTCACACGTCACCCTGTCTGCTTTGCTTATTCGTTAAAATGAGCGCCTAGATCTCAGAGACTATAAGAGCTAGAGCAACCAAACTTTCTATCCAAATTCCTGTGATATCAATTCAGCACAAGTTTATTTCAAAATTTTGCCACGCCCCCTTCCGCCCCCACAAAAAACGAAAATCTGCGGAATCCACAATTTTTAATATAAAAGTAAACCAAAAACGCGGAATCATGGAAAATTACTGTATCTAACAGATTGCCTAATCTGGATCAGGTGGGATCATTATTATGGACAGAAGGAACAAATTAAATTTCAGTGGCTACGCAACGCCTGCCAAGCGCTTACTCATTCCCTCTCTCTCTCGCAAACACTTGTACGTCTCGAATATGTAGTTATACATGTCATGTAGAAATGTAGAAGCAGATGCAAAAAGCATATGTAAACAAATATGGAAACATGTATAAAAATTCCAAAAATGTTTTGACTTCATTTTTTTATATTTTAAATATTATTTTTTGCCCAAAATTTAATTCGTCCCTTTTGCGAACATATAATAAATTTCATAAATCGTGAGCTCATAAATTTATGTATATACAGACTGAGTACCGGGTATAAGGTAGAGCCGCGGCCTTTGCAGCGGCTCACAACGTTCCCCCTCGTTTTTTTTTCGGTTTTTTTTCCCTAAATTTTGAATTAGAAAAATCAGGAAAAGTGTAAAAAAAAATATTTTTGGCTAACATTTTTAGTTTTTGATCAGCTTTTCAGCTTTTCAAAACTGCAAAGCTCAATATAACCAGTTATAGGAAACTTAAGTTGTGTGAAAAATAGAAGCACTACCTCTGAAAAAATAAACCAAATTTTTTAAAAATTCCTAAAAAAAAAAACGAAACCTAGAAAAACAAAAAAGATTCTTTAAAAATGTAAATTTCTCCAAATATATCAGAAAAAGTCATTTTAAGCGACAGCGGAAATGTCGTGTTGACTAGTGTTATTAACAATATAGCATTGAAAGCTAGCGCAAATTTTTAAAGCAATGGTACATTGAATGAAACGAGATAGCAAACATTTTGGTGAGCTAACCAAGCAAACGAGATAGCAAACATTTTGGTGAGGTAACCAAATCAGCAAAGCTCATTCACAGAAACGGGTTAATTTTTCTTATATGATTAAAACACAACTATAAATGCACATATATGTAACTATTTGTATGAGTTAAAATATTTTTGCTTATTAAAGAACACATTAAATTTACCCACAGATACCATGACTTAAATAAACACATATGGGCATTTCTCTCAAGAGGTCCACCGAGGCCAAAAAATTAAAATTCAATATAAACGCATTTGAATATAGTTTTCTCGGGATGTTATTTTTAAAAGATATTGAAAATCCGCCAATTTAATTAATTGACATACAATTTCATTTACTTTGATCTGAAAACATATTCAAATTAGCAAAAGTTCACTTTTTTGGTATTTTTTGGTCATGTTTTGCGTTATTTTTTCGCCTACAAGAAAGATGATTCTTGATAAAAGTTTTTCCTCAAAGTCTCCCTTACATATTGAACTATCTAAAAACGAGGGGGAACGTTGTGAGCCGCGGCAAAGGCCGCGGCTCTACCTTATACCGGGTACTCAGTTAGTATATACATACATTTATGAGGTTACGATTTACGAAATTTATTATATGTTCGCAAAAGGGACGAATTAAATTTTGGACAAAAAATAATATTTAAAATATAAAAAAATGAAGTCAAAACATTTTTGGAATTTTTATACATGTTTCCATATTTGTTTACATATGCTTTTTGCATCTGCTTCTACATTTCTACATGACATGTATAACTACATATTCGAGACGTACAAGTGTTTGCGAGAGAGAGAGGGAATGAGTAAGCGCTTGGCAGGCGTTGCGTAGCCACTGAAATTTCATTTGTTCCTTCTGTCCATAATAATGATCCAACCTGATCCAGATCCGACAATCTGTTAGACACGGTAATTTTCCATGATTCCGCGTTTTTGGTTTACTTTTATATTAAAAATTGTGGATTCCACAGATTTTCGTTTTTTGTGGAGGCGGAAGGGGGCGTGGCAAAATTTTGAAATAAACTTGTGCTGAATTGATATCACAGAAATTTGGATAGAAAGTTTGGTTGCTCTAGCTTTTATAGTCTCTGAGATATAGGCGCTAATGAAGGCGGACAGACGGACGGAAAGACAGACGGACGGACAGACAGACAAGGCTATATCGACTCGGCTATTGATGCTGATCAAGAATATATATACTTTATGGGGTCGGAAACACTTCCTTCTGGGTGTTACACACAACCGTTATCACCACAAATCTAATATACCCCTTTACTCTTCGAGTACCGGGTATACAATTCTCAGAAAATTTTCTCAATATCGGTTAACGGAATTTTTGTAACATTCATAAAGCCATGAAATTTTTGTCCCGTGCGACAGAAGCTTAAATTAAATTTTAAAAAAACTACAAACCATACATGCTTAAAATTATAACCATTTTAAAGAGTCATCAATGCAGAACATTAATCTGAAATTCGCATCAATAAATCTGAGTTTGAATTGGTCGCCGCGAAAATCACTTCTATATTTGTCCCGTGCGAATACCATGGTTTTTTGCAAATATCTAAAAAACAAACAGTAGCCCAAAATCGCCCTTAGCACCTGTTGAGCTCCTGAGCTTCTTCAGCAGCGTGTTTTCGAGAAATGTAATTAAACGCCACTAGGTCGATTTCAATGTAATTTATTCGTGTATGTTCGATTTATTTTCCTTCTACTTCGTAATGCGAGAGATGCAACAATAACACACAGGTCACACAGTGCCAACGAAAACGAAATTTACGAAACGACGTTTGCTCACGAAGACGATCAATTCTGCTGTGTCTTCTACTCTGCTGATGAGCCTCTCTCACAGCTCTTGTCGGGCGACGAATCGATTGAGAGCGTAGGGCAGCAGCAGCAACGATGCATTGAGAGTAATGTTTTGTAAAGAGGGCAGGCGCTTAGCCGAACAGCACCAGCTATAGGGCTAGTCAATGTTGAATCATAACGGTAAAACAATTTTGAAAATCGGTTTTATTTTGACATTTTTATACCCGGTACTCGAAGAGTATAGGGGTATATAAGATTTGTGGTGATAACGGATGTGTGGAACGCCCAGAAGGAAGCGTTTCCGACCCCATAAAGTATATACATTCTTGATCAGCATCAATAGCCAAGTCGATATAGTCATGTCTGTCTGTACGTCCTTCCGTCTGTCCGTCCGTCCGTCTTCATTAGCGCCTATATCTCAGAGACAATAAAAGCTGGAGCAACCAAGTTTTGTATCCAGTCTCCTCTGTTATCACACTACTTCAAGTGTATTTCACAATTTCGCCCCGCCCCTTTCCGCCCACACAAAGAACGAAATTCTGTGGCATGCACAATTTTGATAGTACAAGAAAACTAAAAACGTAGAATCATAGAGAATGACCATTTCTATCATAGTGTTGAATGTGGATCAGATCGAATTATTAATATAGCCACAATGAAGAAAACCATCTCGAAAGTCATCGTTCCCTTTCGCTCTCTCTCACACGCGACCCCGTCTGCTTTGCCTATTTGTCCAAATGAGCGCTTAGATCTCAGAGACTATAAGAGGTAGTGTAACCAAACGTTCTATCCAAGCTCCTGTGATATCACGGCTCACAACGTTCCCTCTCGTTTTTTATGCTCGCAGCACCCCCAAAAATTATAACTTTTGAATATGAATTTTTTGCTTAATTGATATGCATTCAGATTTGAACATTTTTGATTTCGACACAAAATTATGGGGTATTTGTACGGATCAAAAATGAATAAAAATAGATTATGACAAATTAGTGATAAAAAATTTGTGAATCCTCTCAGTAATTTTCTTTCCTGATTCAAGAAGCTCACAACGTTTTTGAGGAGAAGTTAGGATGACTGACTTCATCGCTTTTCTGCCAGGATTTAACCTTCGGCTTTGCTACAGCAGTTTTGATCTGGCAAATATCAACCAAAGTTGAACGAAGAGAAGATGTTGAAGCAGAGTCTGATGAAGAAGCCCGATCTGATAGACCACACATACTAGCACCTTCCTCGCTTTGCCACATCTTCAGCCGTTGGTGGATCTTCGACCAATAGACATTCGCTGCTAATGTTTGCCGCAAGAAAGTCGTCATCGCTGAACATGCACTTGTTCAGAGCATAGATGCCAATGACCGTGCAGAACAATTTAGATTTTTCATATTTTACAAGCTCTGATAGGAACACATTAAAACACAAACACATTAATGAAACGCTTGAATTTGTAATGAGCAGTTGGCATAAAACAAGATAAATTCAGTATATCAAAAAAAATTTACGAAAAAAATGTTCACCACTACATATTTTGGAAGAGCAACACAATGTATGTTTTAACGCTTCGCTCTATCATGAAAAACTGTTCGGCAATAAAAGCAATACGTGACACTATGAGACTTGCTTATATTTAAGCACTCTGTCAAAATTTCACAGGTTAATAAATGAATAAAAAAAATGAGAACGAAATTAGAAGAATAAATATAAATAGGTATAATATTATTAAGACCGAAATGGACGAAAAATGCAGGTCTTTAAATCTGCCAATTTGCGCTCCATCCGAACTTCGCTGAACAAGCCTACACCAAAAAGCAAAGCACCAAAATTCGAGAATGTCAATCGGCCTCACAGACAATCTGATTTTGCTCAGCGTTCGTACCTATCGCTCTCCCTTTTCCGTAGCTCAGTTCTGTTTCCCTCAACTCAAGTTTCGAGCATTCGCTTTTAGTCTCTTTTCTCGGTTTGAATCAAATGACAAAAGAAATAAATTATAATCCACTCATACCGTTTCTAACAGCTTATGCTATGCTATATCGACGAAAGCGCTTTCCACCACGAACACCTAAAACGCTGTGGAAGGGAGAGAATTTAAAGGGCTTTCCGGTAATTCTGACCAATTACACTCGTGTCAAAGTGTAATACCAGTTGTCCGCACCCTCACAATGTTAGTCCAATTAAGTTTAAATTATACTTCTTTGTTTTCTTCATAAAACGATCTTACTTCATCAAGATTTTTACACACACACACTCTGTCTGAGAATCGCTTCTTCAAAATGTTGCACAGGCTTTTAAAAAAATTGCTTAAACGAGGGGGAACGTTATGAGGCAAAGGCCGCGGCTTTACTTTATCCCCGTTACTCAGTTAGTATATACGTATGTACATATATGTATGAGCTTACGATTTATGTAATTTATTTAATGTTCGCAAACAAGAAAATATCAAAAAATTATTTTTTTTTCACTTATAATTTTTACATCGGCTGCTACATTTTTACATACACATACACATTTCTTCATACAAGAGGCGTGGAAGTGTGCGCGAGAGAGAGGGAGGGAATGAGAAGCGCTTGGCAGGCGTTGCGTAGCGACTGAAATTAAATTTGTTCCTTCTGGCTATAAAAATGATCCGACCGATGAGATACGGTAATTTTTCATGCGTTTTGCGTTTTGCATCTGCGTTTTTAGTTTTCTTGTATCTTAAAAATTGTCGATTGCACAGATTTTCGTCTTGTACATACACTTGTACATTTGTACGCATGGATAGAAAGTTTGGTTGCTCTAGCTTTTATAGTCTCTGAGATCTAGCCGCTCATTTGGACGAATAGACAAAACCGACAGTGTCGCGTGTGAGAGAGAGCGTGAGGGCTATATTAATAATCAGATCTGAACCAGATTTAACACTCTGACAGAGTCTGCGTTTTTAGTTTTCTCGTATCTTTAAAATTGTGCATGCCACAGATTTTCGTCCTTTGTATGGGCGGAAAGGGGCGGGGCGAAATTGTGTAATACGCTTGTAGTAGTGTGATAACACAGGAGACTGGATACAAAATTTGGTTGCTCTAGCTTTAATAGTCTCTAAGATCTAGGCGCTAATGAAGACGGACGGACAGACAGACATGGCTATATCGACTCGGCTATTGATGCTGATCAAGAATATATATACTTTATGGGGTCGGAAACGCTTCCTTCTGGGCTTTACACACATCCGTTATCACCACAAATCTAATATACCCCTATACTCTGCGAGTACCGGGTATAAAAATACCATATGCAAGGCCTTGCCAATCTGCTTCCATAATTTCGTTAAATTCAAAAATGTTTTACATTCAAAATAAATTCACAACATTCTCCTCCCAAAGTATTGTTTTTATAATACAATACTTTTTACATTTGTTTCTGTATAACATCTAGTTTAATAAGTTTGACAACAGTCCTTTTATAAACTCCAGTTTTAGTCTTAACCAGGGACCGTAATCATTATAAGTTATATTTTAAAAATCACGTCATAATGATTATATAATGATTTTAAGGATTTTCCTCACGGATAATGATTAATTTTGATTAATTTTATAATAATCATAAATAATTATTATTTTTGATAAAATTTTTTCTCATTTTCAGAGGAGAAAAATGGGGTGGCAAAACCAAACACACAAATTTGATCCTTTAGATTTGTTTTAAAAGAACATACAACAGACTATAGAGGCATAAATGAAATTTAATAGAAAATAGTTGAATCCTTAAAAGTCGTCCTTGAAGGACATGTGGTGTATCATATGAAATTCATTAAATCGCAGATCAAGAGTATGTAATCACATCGGCGGAAAGTGGTACATGGAAGCCGTAAGCTATTGTTGAGTTTTATTTTAAGCGAAAAAAATAAAAATCATTGATAATCATTATTTTTGAGTTTTTTTTTTTTGATCAAAAATAATAATTATTTATGATTATTATAAAATTAATAAAAATTAATCATTATCCGTGAGGAAAATCCTAAAAATCAGAATTTTTAAAATCATGGCTGAAATGCAGACTTCTTACAAAGCTAAAGATTTTGGTATGGTTCACTTATTTCTACGTCCATTAGAAGTGGATGATTTATTTATTACAAAAAAACAAAATAATCATTATTTACGGTCCCTGGTCTTAACATCTACATCTTTACAACCTTACCCATTGGCAATGTATTTCTTGGAAGATTTGAATCCGTAATTATAACAATGTCTCCTATATCTATTTTACCTTGATCTTTGTGCCATTTTCGACTACATAACAAGTATTGGCGATAATCGTTCTTCCATTTGTGCCAGAATATGTCTGCAATTCTCTGAGACACCTTCCACATATTTATACATGTTAAATCTTTGTCAATAGCATATAAGTAAAAAGGATCTTGATAGTTTGGTCCAATTAGAATACTGTTTGGAGTTAATGGTTCCGTCTCATTTGAATCAGCAGAAATATAAAGGAGTGATCTACTATTTAACATAAATTCGATTTCGCATAAAACTGTTTTTAAAAAATATTCCTTTGGGTACTTATCTTTTAGTAAATATAACAAATACTTTTTGACAGATTGAATCAGACGTTCCCATGCTCCTCCCATGTGGGGCGATAGGGGTGGAAATAAAATCCACGTACAAGTTTTTGTAGTCATAAACTGAATAAGTTTATCTGCCGGCCAACTAGATATACTTTCTTTTATATTATTACTTGACTTTTTACAAGTAGTACCAAAAACATCTGCGGCTACCGAAAGCATTACAGGATAGATCTTCTGCATTTTCTAAATGTACAGCTCGAGATGCCATGCAAGTAAATATGACTCCACAGCATTTTACGTGACCACGGCTAACTCAAATTTCTAATAATTATTATTTATAATTATATCGATTATAATCGACTCCTGTTTTAAGAAATGTTCTCTCAGTTTGCTGCACTCTACATGTAGGTAATTGACCTATAATTGGTATAACAGGCTTGGATCTCTTGTTTTTGCAATATCGACATTCTCAAATTACTTTTTTAGTAACACTTCGACATTTAACTATCCAAAATTTCTGACGTATGTACATACATATATGTATATGCTAAAACAGTTTCCGTTCCAAGGTGGCAATTCTTTACATGATAGTTTCTTACTAGCAGCAAAGTAAGCGCATGTCCTTTAATTAAAATAATGGGGTTCTTAGAATCAAAACACTTTTCTGTAATATTATTTAATCGTCCGCGCAGTCGCAAAAGTCCGTTGTCTGTAATAAACACTGGAAGTTATTTTAAAGAACTTGAGTTTTCTATGGGGTTGGATTTCAAAAAACATTCTATCTCATCTTTATATGAATCAGATTTTATGGATTTATAAAGAATATATTCTGCTCTTTTGACCTTATCAATAGTCAATTCTGATTGTGCCTTGCTAGCTTTTATGTTCTTTAGCTTGTTAATGTGTTTTAAAAGCCATGCTGTGGTGCGTATAAAATGGTTACAATTGGAAAATCTATATATATCTGCTAGTATAATTAAACTGGTTTAATTTGTGATAGCATGTACTTATTTTTTATCTGACTCTGGATATAGTTTCTGTCTTTGTTCATTGAAATTTTCTTTTGGCCATTCTGAAGATGATTGGAACAAAAAGGATTGACGTTTCAGCCAAGTGTCGTTGGTTGCCAAATCTAATTTAATAATTTTTGTTGCCTGGTCTGTGGATTTAATTTTGTGGGAACATATCTTCTTTTTCTCCTTCTTTCTTCTTCTCCTTCTATCTTCTCTCCTTCTTCTTCTTCTCCATCGTATTCTAAGCTTGTCAATTCTTGTATTTCGTCTAGTCTTTGCGCTACATGTCTAAAAGCGTTTACTACTAGACTTAAGCCAGTAGAGTACTCTTTTGGAATCACTCCACATAAAAGTTTTATTGACTTTTATGTCTAGGATGTCTTTGACCGTCTTTCCTAGTCTGGCTCCAAGTAATGCTCCTTGTCATTCTAGTCTAAGAATTTTCATTGGCTTTAAAGGAGAGACCTTGAATTTGGCCATTACTAATGAGCATTCCACCTTATTGTCGTAACTGAAGTGTAGGTGAGGTGCACATGAGGCATTTGCTGATTTCGACGCAACAGAGAAAACATTTAATTGTACGTCACACATGTTAATTGGAAGTTTTGTCATCTGCCGTTGTATTTTAAACTCGCTGATTTTTGCAATTTGTGCACATGCTTTTTATACCCGGTACTCAAAGAGTTTAAGGGTATATTAGATTTGTGGGGATAACGGTTGTGTGTAACGCCCAGAAGGATGCGTTTCCGACCCCATAAAGTATATATATTCTTGATCAGCATCAATAGCCGAGTCGATATAGCCATGTCTGTCTGTCCGTCTGTCCGTCCGTCCGTCTGTCCGTCTGTCCGTCTTCATTTGCGCCTATATCTCAGAGACCATTTAAGCTAGAGCAACCAAGTTTTGTATCCAGTCTCCTCTGTGATCACACTACTCCAAATGTATTTCAAAATTTCGCCCCGCCCCCACAAAGGACGAAAGTCTGTGGCATGCACAATTTTAAAGATAAAAGAAAACTAAATACGCAGAATCATAGAGAATGACCATTTCTATCAGAGTGTTGAATCTGGATCAGATCGGATCATTAAAACCATTTCGAAAGTCATCATTCCCTCTCGCTCTCTCTCACACGCGACCCTGTCTGTTTTGCCTATTCGTCTAAATGAGCGCCTAGATCTCAGAGACTATAAGAGGTAGTGTAACCAAACTTTCTATCCAAGCTCCTGTGATATCGAACCAGCACAAGTGTATTTCAAAATTTTGCCACGCCCCTTTCCGCACCCACAATGGACGAAAATCTGTGGAATCCACAATTTTTAAGATAAATGAAAACCAAAAACGCAGAATCATGGAAAATTACCATATCTACCAGATTGCCAAATATAGATCAGGTCAAATCAATATTATGGCCAGAAGAAACAAATTGAATTTCAGTGGCTACGCAACGCCTGATAAGCGCTGACTCATTCCCTCTCTCTCTGTCGCAAACACTTGTACGTCTCAAATATGTAGTTATACATGTCATGTAGAAATTTAGAAGCAGATGTAAAAAGCATATGCAAACAAAATTGAAAACATGTATAATATTCCAAAAATGATTTGACTTCATTTTTTGAAATATTATTTTTTGCCCAAAATTTAATTTGTCCCTTTTGCGAATATATAATAAATTGCATAAATCGCAAGCTCATATACATATGTATGTACATATGTGTATACGACTGAGTACCGGGTATAAGGTAGAGCCGCGGCCTTTGCCGCGGCTCATAACGTTCCCCCTCGTTTACATTTAAAAATTGTCGTCCGTAATCAAGTCGTCCCAACCGACTTTACTGTTCCAAACCATGGTGAAATTAGTAATAAGGTGATGTACTCAGCTGTGGTGAGGACGTTAAATTTTTCACCTCGCTCTCTAGGCTCTCAGAGAGAAAATCGTTAGAAAGAGATAGCAAGCGTTATACGTTCTGCACTCTTCGTTTTTCAGCTGACAGAAAAGAAAATAATTTCGTTAATAAATAAAACGGAATAATTCAAAGCAAATTATAATATTTTAATTCATAGTTAAAGAATATTTTTCAAGAAATTAAATAACAATTATAATTAAGAGTAATTCAAATATTTAACAATAAAGGCTTTATAGTAATATTTTTAGCATTTTTTTTTTACATTTTACAGCTAGTTTCGTAACTCCAATAAAAACAAACTGCACAAATATTTCAATTGCTTTGCTATTCATTGTTAGTTTTCCTTAAAATGTATGATTATAACAACAAAAAACAACGAACACAATTACAATTATCAATAAAAACAACAGCAAAAACAGCAAAAACCACACAAAAAATCAACAACAACAACACAGCAAGTGACCGGTGATCATTTTTGGCTTGAAAAAAGTTAAACTTTAAACATTAAAAAAAAAAAAAACTAGAAGCGACCGCCACGACATTTTTATACCCGGTACTCGAAGAGTATAGGGGTATATTATATTTGTGGTGATAACTGTTGTGTGTAACGCCCAGAAGGAAGCGTTTCCAACCATATAAAGTATATATATTCTTGATCAGCATCAATAGCCGAGTCGATATAGCCATGTCTGTCTGTCCGTCCTAGATCTCAGAGACTATAAAAGCTAGAGGAACCAAATTTTGTGTCTAGAGTTTTGTGTTATCACACTACTACATGTATGTTTAAAAATTTCACCCCGCCCCTTCCGCCCGCACAAAAGACGAAAGTCTGTGGCATACACAATTTTGAAGATACGATAAAACTAAAAACGCAGAATCATGGAAAATGACCGTATCTAACAGATTGACAAATCTGGATCAGGTCGGATCATTATTATAGCCAGCAGGAACCAATGAAATTTCAGTCGCTACGCAACGCCTGCCAAGCGCTTACTCATTACCTCTTTCCCTCGCACACTTCCACTGGATCCACACTGGATCCTTGACAAAAAATTTATTTAAAAAGAAACAGTTTATATTCATTAACAAGGACTAACATATAATTTCTCAATATTTGTCCGAAGCATAAGGACAAAATTTACTTTTAGCACGTGGCTAGAATATAAGAGTAACACAAATTAATAATCTGAAAAAAACGAATGTTAGAAAACATGTATAGAAAGAATATTCTATATAAATTATTGCAATATGAGTCATGTATGATATCCTGATCAGAATAATAGGTACACCCATCTACGTAAAGTTTAACTTAACAGAAAATGTTTGTATTCAATATTTTAAACTTAAAAACGTTCCCCATTGTTATTTTTAGTTTTTTTCAATTGCGGACACCACTCGAAGCAGTGCCCGAAGGTTGTGATGTGTGCTATTTTTAGGACACAAGAGAATCCACCGCTAAAGCAGAATATAAAAGCAATTATGTGTAAGCGCGACACGACCGATCTCTATGAAAGTAGATTAGTTAGCAATCCAGAAATTATTTTGTACGGAAGTTCTAAATAGAGTAGTAAATACACTGTAAAATGAAAATACATTTTTTGGAAAAGTTATGTTTTTATTTCAATTAAAAAAAGAAGGGATCGAGCGTGAAAAAAGCTGTGAGGACCCATACTGGGGCTTCACATTCTCATATGAACATAGTTTTTGAACAAGAAGCGTTTTTTCTTGTAGATATTTATTTTGTTAGTTGTGGGGGTGTGTCAAATCCAAAGCAAGCGAATTAAAACCGAATTGCAAGAAATAATAACGACGATGAGGTGCTGTTGAGTATCAGTCGACGACTACTTTATTGGGCTCTTAGTGCATGAGCACCGAGCATAAGCGAGAATAGTGAGAGCGTACAATGATGAGAGTACGCTTTGACTACGAGAGGTGTTTAACTACTTCTAAATTAGTTGGGTGGACGAAGTTTGACGACAAAGCCTTAAAAATAGCGTTAATTCGGCATATTACTTCGTAATGAAACGATCCCTCGAAGACAGTGAAGACAGTTTTGCTGTCCGCAGCGAAGCAGCAGGTATAGACAACCCACAGACTTCGGGTGGGCTCTCGATCCATTCGGCTCTGATGTCGTCATGTTCGGCTCATGATGTGGTGCAATTCGAGAGACGCTTGATTGCTTGCTTTTCTTATTTTCTGCAGGTTTCAATGCCTGCTTGTTTCTGTATCTGTTTTGTCTTGTTTCAGCATATTTTAGTGTATGTGTGCACATGCATTCTCACGTACTTTTCATATGAGCAATAGTATTGATAGTCGCTAGAACTGAAGTTTTGTGTTTGCGACAGTTTCCTCATGTCACCCTTTACTTTAGCATTTTTAGAGTCGACCCTTTTTAAAGACGCTTGCCCTACAATATCAGAAAAATTCTTGTTTTGTGCAGGGTTTAGATGCTAATTTTGTTTAATATAGAATATACTAATTTAATGAGTGAATATACATGTGTAAATATACATACATAATATAAATCATACATGACTCACATTGGAATACTTTTTATTTAATATACGAGTGCATATATATTTGTAGAAACATATGTATTATACAGTATGTACTATATACATATGTATAAACAAATGTATATTTGATTGATTTAATGATAGTTTCGGGCAAAACTCGAGTTTCGTTTACATGGGGAAGCATAGGGGACCTAGAAGTGGCAAAAAAGTTGAGTTTTGATTGCGTTTAGTTGAGTTTGTCCGATTTTCCGAATATTTCAACCCTGATCTGCCTGTCGTGGAATTATCACCACTAGTTACAACAAAAATTTGCAGCTCAAAATTTAAATTTTGGCGCGTAAACAATATGGCTGGAGAAAAAGATGCATACAATTGTTAAAACCATACTTTAAACCAATTTTATTATTAAAAACCATATAAACAATGTGGTCGAGTTCTAAAATTCGGTCGGAAAAACTTAGCCAAACGCTAAATTGAATTATTATAAATTAATATAAATTAAATTATTATAAACAATTGCCAATTTAAAAAATTTTAGTTTTTGTACATATGTATGTATAAAATGTACATATACATATAGCCAAAATTCAACATATTTGTAATTGCAGCCGTGTAATTTCCCTGCGGAAATTTTCCTTAAAAAATGGATTCCAAGGTTATTCGCAATGTACAAATGCGTTTCTTGGAAATTTGATCCAAATACTCCACAGTTGCTGCAGACATCGTCGCCAACTCCATACATTGCAGCGTCGTTATCGTCTCTTGCTCTGCCACATGGAGCATCATTAATTCTTGGGTATTCATATTAATAAAATTAAATAAAACAAATTTTCGGAGACAAGCACGTGCCAGCAGCCGAAACTCAATAACTCAACTTTGGCATAGTGTAAATCCAAATTCTGAGTTATTGAGTTACCTATCGATAAATGTGGTAACTCACTGTAGTGTAAAAAGGCTATAATACCGGTTGACAGAGAAAAAAAGAATTCGATTTTTACTGATTGTCTAATTGCAAGGGCATATTAACTTCCGTACTCTTTTTTAATTGATGTAACTTTCTGTTTCCCATTGAATTTTTTCACCCACTAGCTGAAAAAAGAGGACGAGACTGGCGACATAACACGAGACTGGAAATTCGCTGCTATGGTCGTAGATCGTCTGTGCCTTATTATTTTCACGCTGTTTACTATTATTGCAACCCTGGCAGTTTTATTCTCAGCGCCACATTTCATCGTAAGTGTTCTAATCTCATTTTATGGATACTCTGTAACGATCTTGATTGCAGTTCCCATAAAAACGGACGCTGGGTGACGAGGATGGGTGGGAGAAAAAGCAGTACGAAGCAGAGGAGTACTTTCTACAGTGGCATATTCGCGTGTTACGGATCGGACAAACCTTCAAACATTTACTTTTGTAAGATGTGCAAGAAAAATCAAAAATATAGATACAAATTTGTGCAATACCCTTGGGGAACGGGGCCTAAAAAGCAAAAGTCTTTCAAACTGACATCTTTTCGGCATCCTTTCGTCTTCCTGTTTACAATTTCGATAGATATATCGGCAGTTCTTAATTTGGAATCTGTAGGGTACATATGCAAATGTACATATTTTGTATGAGTAATAAAGTCGACTAATAATAATTACACATTTGCAACCATGTGAATACAAGTATGTATGTATTTGTGCAGGACAATACATGCATAAAAGCATATGAATATTTTAACATACCCGTATGTTGATTTTTGTTAAAGATAGCTTGGTTCTTCCTCTCAGTTTCGAAGTTGAATATATAAAAATTCATTTTTGGTATTTGTGTAATTTTTCTTGCCTATGGTCATATTAGTATTTCTTTGAATTTTGATAAATAACAAAGTGTATACAAATATGTTGCTGTGATAGAAAAATGTATTAAAAAAATGTTAACAAGTCGGAATAAATTCAAAGTGAGCAAAAAATAAACGATTGTGGTGCTGGTGCCACTTTCATACTTCCATTGAATCGATGAATAATACGAAAATAATTAGAAATTAAAGAATACGCTGTTAAAGGCATATGCAAAAACGCAATGAAAAGATAGACCAATATTGCGAGATAAATAGCTCGGTTATCAAAATATATGACAATTTAAACAAAATTTGCGTACAAGCATTCATTCATATACTTCTTTCTGGTACGGGTATGAACATATAAAGCTAGCGTTGCTATTCCCATGCAAAAATGCCTAAAAAAAAATATGTGCATGCATACGAGTATGTACGCTCTCGTATAATGTACGCAGTGCTTGTGCTTGCATTTCAAATAAGAAAATATTTTGAGGTGGTTCATATACTGGATACAAAAAGGATTATAAATAACAACGTGAATTTTGAGACTATTGTTAAGGATATGGAAAAGGGATAGGAGAACTGAGAAAGAAAAAAAAAGTAAAAGCAACGTTCATGTGCAAGAAAAGCACAAAGAAGAAAGTGTTGAAAACAAAGCATAAAGTTAACTATTTTTAAATTTAACAAAAGCAATGGAAGTAAAAAGCGTGGTATAGAGAGTAAAGTTTACTAAAAACAAAAACCCAAATATAAAATAATGTAAAATTATACGAGTATACATATGTAAGAATATAGGTTTGTATTAGTCAATCACATATATAGAGAAAAAGATAGAACAATATATACATACATACATACATACTCGAACATATATAAAAAGAATTAAAGATGTTTACATAAAACTCTTAAAACCATTAATATGTACACACATATATTACCAGTTAGCCATAACAATTTTTAAAACCAAATAAAAACCAAGGAACTTCAAAACAGCAAAGAGTTAACAAAAATTCGTGCGTAGCGTAAAACTAAACGAACTAAAAACCCGCGAATTTTATTAAATGCGAAAGAAACAGGCAATAGTAGATGGAATATTTTTTCCAAGCGTCTACGACTTCAACATTAACAGCCAAAAAATTGCCTTTCAATATAAAAAGAGTAATTATGCGAGTATCGCTTTCCCTTATATGGCGTTGTGAAATCACATTCATCAAATGATGATATCGATAGCAACACCGCGATCTGTTCAACTGATCAAAATATTGCGCTATAAACGGATTATCATTAATTGTGTCACATTGACATGTTTCTTTTTACCAAATATATACATATGTATATACTAAGAATCGATCAATACAAAACGATTAACGTGTAGCCGAGAAGACATTATCAAATGTAGCAGGTGGGCAGAGAGAAGCGTACGTACATATATATAAAAAAATGCATATGTGTATGTGTATATATATATTTACATATTTAATACTTGCATTCTATGCATGCATATGTACATATATATATATATACATACATGTATACATACATACATGTGTACGACAATATACGCGAAGGGATACTCGAGAAAAATACATGTATAAAAAACGAAATCCATGAACTAAATCAAGGTATATTGTATGTACTTAGAGGTTTTGTATATTCGTATAATCTATAATGTATCGAACAGTTGCAAATTAAATTCCAAAGTGTGCTCCAAGAAAGCACCCACGCACAGGTACATCCATAGACACTCGCCAATGCATACGCGTATATAACTTGATATTCAGAAAAGTCGCAACTTTCAAGCAAAAGTCTTCCTTAATTATAAAAACAAGACTTAGATACCAGATCACAAAAATAATTCGGTAAAACAAAAACCAAAAACTAACAACTACTAATTAGCATGATTAAATAAACGATTAAAACCATTTGAAATCCAATTCTTGTAATTTTAAGGGCTAGAAGGCCAAAGTGGGAGAAATGCTACCGTTAGCGTAACCTCTAGTTGATGTTACTGTAGCATCAAAAACGCTTTTACCGTCGTCTAGCGGTTACCTATAAACCTTCGCTTAAAAACTAGTCGCCAAAAATTCTGTGTGCATCCAATGCGTTCACATCACGACATAGACAGACACGACATTCCCATAGACTTGGACACATTGTAGGAATTACATTTGAGTATGACTTCGTAAGTTCATATGAAATTATGCATTTAAAGTTTAAATTTAAAAAAAAAGCAATCTGCGAATAATAAATGGTTTAAAAAAAATGCTGTATGTATTATAGGTTAGGTAGCTAACCTTGCAGTATTGGATTTATCTGCATTTGTCAGCTTTTCAGAACTGCAATATTCAATACAACCAGTTATAAGAAACTAAAGTTATTTTAAAAATAGAAGAAGTACCTATGGACAAAATATGACAAATTTTAAAAAATACTTAAAGAAAACTAACCCATATAAAAACAATAATTCTTTACAAAATTTAAAATGTCCAATTCTATCAGAAACAGTCGTTTTGGGTCACAGCGAAAATGTCGTGTTGACTAGTGTTATTGACACAGTAAAGAAACTCTTTACACATTTTGCTTTCGTGTACTTTACCGTTAGTTATGCTTTTTGCGTTGCTTAATGCTGTTCTTTTCTTGCATTGCTTTTGATTTAGTTGTAAAATTTTGACCGGTGCACATGTATGTATATAACAATTTGCTTACATTTTCAAAACTCCTGGCAAACAGTTAAGCTTCGAAGAATCCAATTGATTTACTGCAATTACCAGTTGGGCAAATCTATCGCGGACATTTTTTTTTTTTCAATTTTTTTTTTTGTAATCTGTCTAATTCAAGACAATAAAAAAATTATAATTACAAACTATAAACTATAAAATAACCGGATGGTTTGAGCTCCAATGAGCTCAATCCATATATTTACATTTTTACATATTTACATTATTTTGTTTTTATTTCTTATTCTTATTTATTTTATTTTATTATATATTTTCTTATTTATGTGGCCAATCCAATACATGTATTCTCTTTAGTCTTCTGTGTTCATTGCTGTTGTCTAATAGACCTAATGCAAGACCATTGTCGTGATTGTGTAACTTATCCATATATTTAATTGCTCTTAATTTTATTTCTTCTTTAATAGTAAGTAATTTTAGGTCTTTGTGGATGTCGTAGTTGGTCATGTACCAAGGAGCACCAGTTATCATTCTGAGCGTTTTAGATTGGTACCTTTGTATAATTTCTATGTTTGAATTACTGGCTGTACCCCATAGTTGCATTGCGTACGTCCACACTGGCTTGAGTATAGCCTTGTAGAGCCGTAATTTGTTCTCAATGCTCAGTTGAGAGCGTGGTCCCAGTAGCCAATACATTTTTTTCGTCTTTATCCGGAGATGAGTTATTTTTGACTTTATGTGCTGCTTCCAAGTGAGTTGGCGGTCCAAGTGAACACCCAGGTATTTTACAGTTTCGCTTACTGGGATGGTAGTTCCATTTAACGTCACTGGCGGACAATTTCCTCGTCTTAAGGAAAATGTGACTTGTACCGATTTTTCGGCGTTCACTACTATTCTCCATTTTTTCAGCCAAGTTTCAATCAACCGCAGTTCTTCTTGTATTGTAAAGACCCAAGGTGCTTTACAAGCTGCCGCCTACAGGGGCTACCGGTTATCTGCATCGCCACTGGAAGCATACATCGATCCCTGGTTCTTTGATTATTCCTTTTATTATAATTATTCCTATTATGATTATCACCATTACGCGATTCGCCACTGAAGGCATTATTATTAGTATTCATGTAGATTTAAATTAGTAATAAGTTACGTCCTAAATACACCCGCCAATGAAGGCCATAAAAACACAGAAAAATGAGAAACGCAGAAATGAGTCGATAGGTAAAAGCGGGGGTGGTCACACCGAGAATATCGATGGCAAAAAGAAAAGGGGGTATCGATCGCGGGAGTGAGGAGGGACGAGAGAAAAGAATCGAGAGGGACTGGAAGCCGGACCTCGAACGAGAGCAGTCGCAAAAAATAAGAAAACCTCACGCGGAACCATCGACCAACACGTGCTCGCCTACGCCTGTTTCGTACACCTATTCGTGACAACTATTTCGTACACTTATTCGTGACACCTATTTCGTACACGTGCTCTCATCCATCCCGGCCTGTGTGCTAGAATAAAACAAACTCAGCGCGCGACCAACGACACATGGCTATAAGGCCACGGTCTCTCGTGACCAACATTGCAAGAGCTCTCAGACGTACAAGTAAGTGGAGCTTTACACGTGGTGCAGCTAGGGCCACCAGCTAGGTCCATTGGTGTAATAAAAAATTCTGAACAAAGATTACAACTACTTTTGTCTTTTATTCATTCATCCGCACATACACATTACACGTTATCCCAATCCCTCCTAGCATCCCAGTAGCCTTCCGAGTCGTCGCGATTACGTACGTCTCAGTAGTATCCTCCAGTAGCTAGTGACCGTCGCGATTACGCACAGTCAATCCCTCCCAGAACTCCAGTAGCCTTACGAGTCGTCGCGATTACGCACGTCTCAGTAGCATCCTCCAGTAGCTAGTGACCGTCGCGATTACGCACAGTCAATCCCCCCTAGAAACCCTGTAGCCTTACGAGGCGTCGCGATTACGCACGTCTCAGTAGCATCCTCCAGTAGCTAGTGACTGTCGCGATTACGCACAGTCAACCTCTCCAAGAACTCCAGTAGCCTTACGAGGCGTCGCGATTACGCACGTCTCAGTAGCATCCTCCAGTAGCTAGTGGCCGTCGCGATTACGCACAGTCAATCCCTCCAAGCATCCCAGTAGCCTTCCGAGTCGTTGCGATTACGCACGTCTCAGTAGCATCCTCCAGTAGCTAGTGACTGTCGCGATTACGCACAGTCAATCTCTCCAAGAACTCCAGTAGCCTTACGAGGCGTCGCGATTACGCACGTCTCAGTAGCATCCTCCAGTAGCTAGCGGCCGTCGCGATTACGCACAGTCAATCCCTCCAAGAACTCCAGTAGCCTTATGAGTCGTCGCGATTACGCACGTCTCAGTAGCATACTCCAGTAGCTAGGAACTGTCGCGACTACGCACAGCCCATCCCCCCCTAGAAACCCAGTCGTGGTACGAATCGTCGCGATCACGCACGGTTCCGTAACACTTCCCCCCCTTGTTAGAGTTCCTCGTCTCACGAGTTGCCACTACAACGCAGGGTCCTACAAACCCCGACGGCGTGTAAACGACGGCCAGAGTCCATACGCCGTCTAGTAACGTTAGGGGCCGTAGGGTCGTAAGAGCCGTAGTGATCCCACACACCCCGGTAGAATCGCCCTGTACACCGCAGAGGTTACGGCGAAATCTCGTCACCCTGCAAACACGCCGCACGCTTGACTCTCCTGGACGTGACCCCAGTACTTTCTCTTGCCTAAGGTCTCCCAACAACTACAAATTTTCTTGTAGACGACCCTGGACAGGCTGAGCTTACCCCAGCCTGAAATAGGTTCCTTACAAGTGGCGCCCGAGCAGGGACCTGAGGTAGATTCAAGAGAAGGTAACCGTCACAGACCGCAAATCTACCGCCACAAAAACCACGTGTCTGTCGTACAGTCAGAGCTTTAGCTAGACACACGCTTACCTACATACGCCCACGTCACCGAACGAAAATCATACATACAAACTCACACACTTTTCCCCTCCCGAATCGTGATCAAGACGACGGCGAAAACAAGTACAGTGCCGTTCCAAAAAACCATCGCAGCGCAAGTACAGTGCCGTCCCAAAAAATCATCGCAGCGCAAACACAGTGCCGGTCCAAAAAACCATCGCAGCGCAAGTACAGTGCCGGTCCAAAAAAAATCATCGCAGCGCAAATACAGTGCCGTCCCAAAAAAAAACACAAAACAAAAGAAAAAAATCACGACAGTGCAAACACCGCGCCCCGTTTAACTAAAACCCAAGCAAGTCCAACGCCAAGTGAAAATCATCGCGACACAGACGCAGTGCCAGTGCAACACGCCCAGTGCAGAGCCCAAAGCTAAAGCCCCTGAAAACAAAACCCCAAAGTGCAGTGCGTAAAGAAAACATTATACGACGTCACTGAAGGCGAAAAACAAACAAGACGATAAACACAGTCAAGACAGTGCAAAATAAAAACCCAGCGAGCCAGCTCTAGTCAGCCAGAGTTACGGTTACTCCCCGTTCACGTATTCCCACGTCTCGAGCTCCTACTCCTTGTCATGGACCAGAGCACTGACCACGATCAGAGTGAGTACTACCACACAGAATCAATACAGAATCCTGGGGTGGGTACCGGTTGGATATACCAACGCCGCCGGGATGAACTCGAAGGCTTTGCAGACGAGTTCGGGTTCGACAAAGAAGGCACAGTCGACGATCTTAGGAAGACCTTCGCTATATTCACCGAAGGTAAACTCGAACCCGCGACTTGGACTCGCCTGGCAGAGCTCGAGAAGCAGTACTCCAGATCCGCGGGGCGTGCCAGATCACCGCAACCCGCCACCAAAGCCCCGTCCGAGAAGAAGAAGGTCGTAGACCAAAAGCTCGGCTTGCTAGTCCCTCCGGCCACCGCCAGCAAAGGCAACGTGCCCCCGATTGTCTTAACGTCGGAGGGGAGCGTTCAAATATCCAGGTCAGCAGAGTCCAGTCCGGTGCAGACGAGGAGAACCTTTTCCCCGATCGACACCACACAAGGTCTCAGCGAGGCTAGGACTCAAACAAGCACTTCACCCCTCCGCACCTTCCAAGTGGCTGATAGGATTCGACGCTGGGGTATTCAGTTCAACGGCCACAATGACCCATTGGCATTCGTAGAATTACTCGAAGAACGTGCCCTGTCCTACGGCGTCGACGTGAATCATCTCCCACGAGTCATGGTCGAACTTCTCACCGACCGAGCTAGCCGTTGGTTCCGAACCAGTCGACTCCAGCACGTCCCCTGGGCCGATTTTCGTCGGGAATTCCTTACCTTTTTTCTTCCGCCACGATATTTTGAGCAATTGGAAGGTAAGATACGGGTCCGTAAGCAATCGACTGGCGAGTTATTCAAGGACTTTGTCATTGACATCCGTCTACTTATGCACCACGCGAGGTACGACGCGACCCAAGAACTAAAACGCATCTACGACAACGCTTTACCTGGATACCAACTGTACGTGCGGAGACACGAACTCCAAAGTCTGGCCCAGCTCACGCAACTGGCCGTAGAGTTCGAGAGCGTTCAGAAACAACAAGAATCAGGTGGTTGGCACGCATACGCCGTCAATTCACCGCGAAGGATACCCCGACACGATCGCCATGAGTTAACCCCCGAATACAAGCGACCGGAGTCTCACCAGAATCGGAACCCGTTTCGCCAAACGCCCAACAATCACGGGGATCCCATGACCAAACCCGGCCCGGCCCAGACTACCACACCCGCGGGAGAAGTAACCAACCGGACGATCCAACACGACGCACTGCCCATAGCCAACGCGCGAGTTATGATGTAGAATGAGGTGTTTCCTGGATTTGTAGCTCAAGATAGATTGTCACCCGTTTTAACAGAGTTATTAGCCCGGATTCCGTTTGAATTAAGTACGTCCGATTAGGTTTGTGGTTGAATATATTCTGATCTTTATTATATCTTTGTGCAGCTATGGTTTTTACAAATGTGCTGACTCTTTAACTCTAAGTGGCCGAGAATCCGCTGACGTTGGGGTTTGTGTCCGCTGTCGTAATTGGAGCGGATGTGAGTCGGTGGTGTGAGTTGGTATTGCTGATGGTGTCTATATCGTGGCCAGCTCGTAGATGCTCCGGAGGGGGAAGGGTGAGGGTAGGTGCTGAGCTGGCAACTCCTCCCCCCCCAGTCTGAACTATCGACCATAACGGCGTGATGGTTGAAGTGAGGGTGGTAGTTGGTGGTGCAATGGAATTTGTTGTTGTTGTTGCGTAATTGATCGCCCTTCTCGAGAGCCAAGCAGTGCACACCACTCCTAATAGGAGTACGCCGACCATGGTGTATGTTGTCGCGTTATGTATCTTCATTCCAGTTCTAATTCTGCCAAGTTCCGTGTTCGTCTTGATGTCCTCCATCTTTAGTTCATGTACTCCTAACTCTTGAGTCGTTCTGTTATTTTTCATCGACTTTATCCGGGGAATTTCCAAAACTAATTGCTTTGTGTCCACTTGTTCCATCGCCTCATATTGGATGTTGTTGATTGTTACTCCACATTCTTCGAAGGTTATTATTGCTGACCCGTCGTACGACTTTTCCGGTCCGCAATCCGTCTGTATTCTAACCTTTTCGCCGTTAAATATTGCAATGTAGCCCTTCTCCGGTTCGAAGATCTCTCTGCGAAAGCCCACGTCCTTTGTCTCACATTCCGCCGCTTTCCCCTGTATCAGATTCCTCAGGCACACTTCGTTGACCCTATTTACAATCCTATCATGTTTACAGATATACAGTTTTCTTACTTGATTACATTTCTTTGTGTAATAGTACATTAATTTATCATTATACGCTACAAAATTAGGTGCTATTACAAATTCGGTTTTATTAATTGGTAATGGTAACAATCTTTGTAGTGAGTACGTTTCATTAGTAAAAATTGGCACATCTACCGAGAATATTACATCTGTTTTATTCATTATAGCTTTTAATTGCAATAATTCATACATGTGTTCTTCCGATGTAATCTGTATTCCTTGGTCTTCCAATTTCTGGGTAATCTTTTGTGTTTCTTCTCTGCTAAGAATAAATTTTGGGATTATTCCTATTCTCGCTAATAAAAGGCTTTCCGTCAAATCGTTTAGATTTAACGCTATCATATCTATTGCTACTGCGATTCTATCGATGTATTCTAACCTAAACATTCTCTTATCTTCCTCCACAAATGTTTTGCTTATTCCATTTTTGTATGTGTTTATAAAGGAGGTCACTCTGACTTGCTCCTCGTTAATGTATGTTGTTAGGTTCTTAAACATAGTAATGAACCTATTGTCCATGTTCTCCTGTGTACCTATCTCTTCATTAATTCTCCTCTCTTCTTCCTGTAACCTCCTAATCTCCCTTTCTAAACGTTCCGCGTCTCCGCGTCTAAATTTCCTGTGATCGCCTTCACGACCGATCCTAATCCATTAACAAGCCCTCGCCTATCCCTTCTCTTGGGGCTTATTGATTCTATCTTTCCTCTTACTAACTTCAGTTTCTCTCGAAGTGCTTTGATCAGATCGTTGGTGGCACCATCTTCCTGAATCACTTTGAGCGTCTGCTCCAAGTGGTGGACACTTTCTATATACTCCTCTAGGCGAACTATATGTACAAACGTTCTGTACGTTTGTATTATCCTGGCTGGTCCCAATTCTATCTGCGCGATCGGCTGATCGCTTTTTATTTCCCTGATTTGGAACATTCTCTTCGTCTCCGTCGTCGCGACCCATCTGAAATTATCGTTATTCATTATTCTTTGTCAGTCTTCTAATCTTCTCTTTATGGACTTTTTGCGGTTTCGTTGTTGTTACTGTTATGTTATTATCTGTCTGTACCTTATGTTTAGTGAATCTGTGTGTTAACTTATCTCTCCTATTTTCTTTCCTAAAAATTGTTTCGTCTGGTTCTACACTTACTGGTTCCTGCCTGTCAGTGTTTGCTGCCTCTATTCTCCTAACCTTTTCTCTTTCTACCCTTTCTTTCACCTTGGGGTAGATCTCTGCCTGGAACGCATTGATTTTCTGAAGATAGTCGTGTTTGTTGTTAAATGACACGTTACTCAAGAAAATGTGTGTTCTCCCTGTGAACAATTCGTGGGGCGTGAGCTTTGTTGCCGAATGTATTGCATTATTGTACGTTATAAACGCCTCAGCTATTATGTCCTCATGCTTTGTTTCTATTTTCTTTTCTTTCTTCTGCTCGACGATTATTCTATATATTTCTGTTATTGTCGAGTGCAGCCTCTCGACCGTAGCGTTGCTTGATGACTGTTGAAAGGAAGTCATGTGTAACTCTACATCATATTGCTTGCAAAAGTCCTTGAAGAGGTTCGATGCAAACTCTACTCCCTGATCACAAACTATCTTGCTCGGGATCCCAAATAGTGTCATAAAGTTCTTTATTGCTTTGACTACATTTATACTATCCCTAGCCGGAATAGTATATCCCCAGGCGTATCTGGAGAACTTATCAATGACCGTTAGTACGTATTTCTTGTTTATGAAATATAGGTCTATGTGGAGTATCTCCATTGGCCTCCCCGGGGTCTCTGTGACACTATACTTGATCTTCTGGGGGTTCCTATCATACTTCAACATCTGGCATTTGTCGCAGTTATTGATTGTTTGTGTTATTATTGGTTTCATCTGTGGGAAATACAATTTCCTCTTCAGTTGCGCCAATGTTTCTTCTATCCCCCTGTGGTTGTTCTTTTCATGGTGTTCCTTCACTGCTTCTTCCTGTAATGCCCTGTCTGTTACCTCTGGCAACATGATTGTGCATCTCACTACATTATATATCTTGCTATATGCAAAATATTTGCAGTACGCGTTCTGCACTACTATCACCAATTCCTCGGGGATGAAGATGGCCACCGTCCTATTTGGTTTCAGTATTTCTTTAAAAGTTCGGCCTAGTGCCTCCTCCTCAAACTTGTCCTCTGTCCATGAGATCCTGACCTTGTTTCTGAACGGAACCTTCCTTTCTATTTTTGGTGGGCTTCCCTTTTCTACCACTACCTGAATGTTATAATCGTTCAAAGGTTTTTCAGATATGGGGAACCCGATGCGCAGGTCTTCTTCCGCCGAATGTATCGTCTCCCCATTCGTTGCTACATCTGAATCGTTCTCTACCATATTGAGCTCTGGCTGTACCCTACTCAGGGCATCCGCCACTACGTTAAAAGAACCCTTTTTGTATACGATTTCGTAATCATACTCCAATAATTGTAATTTCCATCGCACCAACTTGGAGTCTGGTTCTTTAATGCTCATTAACCAAGTCAGCGGCCTGTGATCCGTGACTATTTTGAACTTTTGCCCAAATAAGTAGTGACGAAAATGCTTTATTGCCCAAATAATGGCAAGCATTTCCTTCTCTATCGTCGCGTAATTTGTCTCTGCATCCGACAACGTTCGGCTAGCATAAGCCAGTGGTCTGTCTGCTCCCAAGTGTCCTTGGGACAAGACAGCGCCTATGGCGTAATTGCTAGCATCCGTCGTCAGAATGAATGGCTTGGTAAAATCTGGGAACTGCAACACTGGGTCATTGCATAGCAAGGTTTTACACGTTTCGAATGTCTCTTCGAACTCATGGTCAACCTGTACCGCCTTCTTCCCTTTGAGTTGCTTTGTCATCGGCTTTGTTATAGCCGCGAAATCTTTTATGAATTTCCTATAGTACCCTAGTAACCCCAAGAATGACTTTATCTGTTTCCTAGTTTTTGGCAATGGAAACTTCTTAATTGCCTCTATCTTTTTCGGGTTCGGTTTGACCCCATTTAAGGTTACTACGTGTCCTAAGTACTCTACTTCCTTCCTTAGAAATTCTGTCTTATCCAACTGGAGTTTGAAATTGGCTTTTTCTAATTTTGCGAAGATCTTGTTTAGATCATTCATATGCTCCTGTAGTGATGCGGAAAACACCATAATGTCGTCCATGTATACAAGGCAACATTTTCCTAGTAAGTCTCCGAAAAGGTTGTTCATTAGTCTTTGGAACGTTGCAGGGGCGTTACTCAGCCTAAAGGGCATCCTCACGTATTCGAAATGGCCTCCTTCCGCTGAGAACGCCGTTTTCGGTATGTCTTTTTCCTCTACTTCTATCTGATGGTAACCGCTGGCCAAGTCTAGCGTAGTGAAGTATTTTGCTCTGCCTAGCCCGTCTAGTACATCGTTAATTATCGGCATCGGGTATCTGTCCTTAATCAATTTTTCGTTTAATTTCCTATAATCTACCACCATTCTCCATTTTCTTTGCCCTGAGGCGTCCTTTTTCTTCGGGACTAGCCACACTGGAGCACTCCACGGAGAGTGGCTATGCCTGATGATCTTCTGTTCTAACAGGTTTCCTATTTGTCTCTTTACTTCCTCCCTTTCGGTGAAAGCATACCTATACGGTCTAGAATACACCGGAATGTCGTCCGTTGTTCTGACCTGATGTTTTACTACGTTTGTAAATGACAACTGTTCCCCTTCCATGTAAAAGGCCGATGGGTATTTTTTACATAGCTTCTTTAATTCTTTGATTTCTTCTATATTTAGATGATCGGTTCTGATTTTGTCAAATGGGACCCTTCCTGTACCGGGCCCTTCTTCTTTTTCAATGTTATACAGTTCTACGTATTCTTCCGCCTTAAACTCTGCTACTGTAAGTGGTTCCTCCAGCAACAGTTGCTGATCCTCTTCCGCGTAATTTACTACCTCTACTAAGCTCATGCCTTCTATTGCCCTATATATTCCTTCCGATATCTCCATGTTCGGTTTTACGATCGTTTTGCTAATTAAAAATTCGCCCGTTCGTAGTTGAACTGGTACTTGGATAATTCGTTTTGTGCCTGCCTCAATCGTATACAATTCCGTCGCATTATGTTGTTTTAACCACAACTGCGTTTCTATTAATGGTGTTCTTAGTTGTTTCCTCTGTATATCGATTGTCGCTCCTATCTGTTTTAAAATGTCTATTCCAATTAACCCGTCAAAATAATTGTGGAATTTGAACAAGAGCATTCTTATTTCACCTTCCCCAACTAGCTCCTTGAACATCTTTAATCTTATCTGTGACTGCACTTCGTGTGCTTGCGTAACTGTCTTTATTGTGATCGGAGTATTTAATCTTTGGGCACAACCTTCGGGTATTACTTCTGGTGTTAGAAATGAAAAGGTGGATCCTGTGTCTATAAGTACTTTGATTGACTTGCCCGTTGCTAGCTTTACCATAATATATGGTAGGGTCGATTGTACCCTTCTTGCTCCTAAATATCCTGTTGTTGGTTTGAGGCTCTTTGGGGAAAATTTCCCTCATCCTCTTGGATATTGTGCAGCTGGCCGTCCGCTGCTGCCCGTCCTCCACCTCTAGTCGAGGTGCTGGGCGCAAACTGATTTCCGAAAGATTGTCTAGAGTTGTTCGATTGGAACGACTGTCCGGAATTATTGGACATCCTAGACATTCTTGACTGACCGCTCCTATTCGAATCTTGCTGCGCCTGGATTGCTAGCTGTCCCCGTCGGCTGTTTTGGCCCCACTGTCGTCCGCGGTTTTGCTGACCGTGGTTCCATGTGGGGTTTCTAAACTGTTGGTTCCTATATGATCCCCTATTGTATCCCATTGAATTGTTCTGCATAAAGGGGTATTCCATGAACGGGTTCCCCCCCATTAGGACTCCAAATCCCATACCGGACCATCCCATCCAGCATCGGGAAAGGCATTCCAAAGGGAACTTGCATATTGCCTCCCCACTGGTATTGGGGCCAGTTACCCGCCACCTGTTGTTCCTCTTGTACTACTTCCTCTTTCTTTTCCTGTTCCTGTACTGGGGGTGGGTTCTTCTCGGGTCCCTGTACCTCTGCTACCTCCTGTTTTTCAACCTTCACCTCTGGCTCTTCCGGAACATAAGCGCTTTTCTCCTTTCTAGCTATGTCATACGCTTGTCCGATATCGCTTATTTCCATATTTCTAATCGTCATTCCTATCGGTCCCTTTATTGCCGACTGGAACGCCGTCAGCGCCATGCCTTCGATCCATTTAATCTTCTCTTCTTTTGTTACCGTAGGTAAGTCACTCGCTTTTACTCCACTAATCATTGCACTCCTCAACTCGAGTACTTTCGCGAACAAGGGTTCCAATTCTAACTTCTTCCCTTTAATGTTGGTTAGTTCCATTACCAAATCTTGTTCCTGTCTCTTATCCTTGAAATGAGCCTTTAATGCCATCTTCATTTGCTCCCAATCTAGATCCACATTGCTAAGTTCCAGCTTCCTGCTGGCGTCTCCTATAATCCAACTCCTTATGGCGTTAATGGCCACTCTTCCTACCGTCGACCTATCCTCTTCCTTTATCATATCTAAAGTCTCTTCTACTGATTTTATAAAATGATCAAGTTTGCCTGTCTCTCCTTCATACTTGGGTATGACCGCTACTAGGTCTACGACCCTTATTGCATCGAGGATGGAGGACGAACTCTTTCCTTGGGCCATTTCTGCCGCTACTTGATCTTCGTTGCAAACTTCTAAAACTGCTTTGTCTACCGGAATGATTCTCTGATTACTGCCTCTCACTGACATGTACTTCGTATATGTGTCTCTTACTGTGTCTGTGTGTGTATATATATGCGTTAAGTGTAATCTTATATGCTATTATTACTATCTTCTATATCGTATGTGTGTGTTGTCGTGTGCTTAATTTAGTTAATATTAGTGTCCCGGTGTGCCAGTTATTGTTAGGTGTGTCCTTATGTAGTGTATTGTGCGAAATGGAGTCTGCAATTATTTAAAAATGAGTATTTCTTCAACATTTAAGGGTTATACAGTGCGGTGTGAAATAGGTTTCTTTCTTGTTTTAATTCGTTATTCATTCTTTATTTACTTTTCATTCTTTCTTCTTCCACTACCGTGCACTCTGAAGCTAACTGTTATACTGTGCGTTACAGTATTCACAGCCATACGCGGACAGTGTAACACCTCGTGGTAATCCTTTATTTTCTACCTTACGACGCTATTCTGCACCTGAAGCTAGCTACTATACTGTGCGTTACAGTATTCGCAGCCATACGCGGACAGTGTGTCTTCCATAGCATCGTTCTTCCTCCGACCGCTCCCATACTAGGCGTCTGCACTGTGCGTTACAGTACTGTATTACAGTATTTTATGCATCGGCCCCCTTTTTTGGGCCCACCGGCGCCCTTTATTTTCGCGCCGGCCCTGTGTTTATGTGTTGGGCACACATGTATGGGCTCCCCGTAAGCCGTCCGCTCACGACCCAACCTGGTTGGGCTCCTCTTGCCCCACTCGAACCGCCTTTCCGTCGAACCGTTCGTTCTTCCCAAACGATCGATCCAACCTTCGTCCAACACAATGCAACCGCTCGAAGCCGATCGCCTCGCGTCGAACAACGTTCCGAACGCCGCCGCGACCGCTCGTACGCCAAGCCGGCCGCCTCTGCCAGCCGCTCGGGTCGACGTCATACCGACCGCAACTGCAACCGTTCGATCCGCTGCTCGTCGCGGCAACCTTTACTGCGGTCCCCTTTCGTTTCTCCCCTTTTACTTATTTCTGTAATTAATTTTTTCATCTTGTCTGGAATGCTTATGATCGAAGTGATCTCTTTTTTTCTTTTTGGTACTTGTTTTGCACATAATTGTGATTGTATATCTACATTTGTTATTCTAACGATTTTGGTCGGCCAGATCCGCCGCCAACCGTCAATTCTCGCTCCCTATTTCACTACTCACATTTCTTTGACCATTCTGCTCGCTTTATTTTCACTTCTGTTGTTATTTCTTTAATTTCCTCCATTTCACACCAACACTCTACTCACTCTTATTCACATACATATGTATTTATCTCTTACAATAGTGCTGCTACTATAATCCTCCAGAACATCCTTTTAGGTTCTCCTTCGCCTTCTCGTGAACTCTAGGGTTTTTTCCCTGCTGTTTTCTGCTAGAGTCCCGTTCGTGGACAAAGGTCTCCGACTGCGCCAGTTATGATGTAGAATGAGGTGTTTCCTGGATTTGTAGCTCAAGATAGATTGTCACCCGTTTTAACAGAGTTATTAGCCCGGATTCCGTTTGAATTAAGTACGTCCGATTAGGTTTGTGGTTGAATATATTCTGATCTTTATTATATCTTTGTGCAGCTATGGTTTTTACAAATGTGCTGACTCTTTAACTCTAAGTGGCCGAGAATCCGCTGACGTTGGGGTTTGTGTCCGCTGTCGTAATTGGAGCGGATGTGAGTCGGTGGTGTGAGTTGGTATTGCTGATGGTGTCTATATCGTGGCCAGCTCGTAGATGCTCCGGAGGGGGAAGGGTGAGGGTAGGTGCTGAGCTGGTAACTCGCGCACGGCATGTCGACGATGCGGCGGAGCGGACCATTTATACGCGAATTGCCAGAACCGTCCCCTCTTATTCTGTTGGGAATGTGGCAAACGCGGCGTCAGGACCATCCAATGCTGCCGACGAGAAACCTCGGGAAAGTAGCCGCGTCCTCGACTGAGATGGGATCAGCCGAGAACGACGCCAACCATAACCCACGATCAAAGAAACCTTTGCACGTGCACGACGGCCGGATAGTGGCGATGGTGACCATCGGTGGACAAACCACGGAAGCCACTATCGACACGGGAGCGACCCGAAGTTTCGTCAGTCAAGACCTGGCAAGACGATTGGCCACCGACACGAACATACAGGCAGCAGCGACGCGGATACGCCTAGCGGACGGGTCAGTGAGGGAGATTACTCAAATCTTACTTACGCCCACCCAACTGCATACACGACAGGTACAAATACCTCTTTTGATACTACCGAACATGGTCGAAAGTGTGATCCTGGGGATGGACTTTTTGTGCGCCATAGAAACCACGATCCAATGTGGCACTACGCGTCTACATCTTAAAGGTCGCTGCATCAACGTCGACGAACCAAAGGACATCATCAGCCACACACAAATCCCCGCACCCGCGAATGAAAGCTTAAAACACGCAACAACGACCACGGCTACGACATCCCCAACCAAGAACAGGAACAAGAGACCAGCAACCGAGACCACGGCTACGACATCCCCAACCAAGGACAGGAACAAGAGACCAGCAACCGAGACCACGGCTACGACCCCCCAACCAAGAGCAAGAATCCACGACAAGCAGCAGAGAACATGCCCACGGCATCATCAACACAGAGCAAGAATCCACGACAAGCAGCAGAGAACATGCCCACGGCATCATCAACACAGAGCAAGAATCCACGACAAGCAACTGAGAACACGTCCATGACGTCGTCAACAGACAATACGGATCCCAGGCCAGCAACAGCAACCCTGGCCACGGATATAGCACCAGCAAACATAATTCAAAGCCAAGCGACGGGTAATATGGCCACGAGAAGGCTAACCAAGACTACGAGCATACGGACGCCTTCAGGAAACACGAGTACGCGAATATCCACCGGGATTAAGACCACCAGAACGCCCACAGAGAACACGATTACGAGGATCGCCTCCAGGACCACGAGTTCGTGGACGACAACAGAGTCCACGCACTTCAGATCATCAACAGAATGGACGAGCGCGCTAACTTCAACGGAGCTCACGAGGGTCACTACACCGACAGGGATCTCCAACTCAGCAAACACCGTCGGACCCGGGGACATGGACGCCGTCAGGCTAGTGACGCCCATGGAATCGGAGTTTCGACAAGAGCCGAGCCAAGCCATCACAGCCAACACCACGCCGGCTATCGCCAATATCACCGAATGCCCCGCTAGCACAGACCCCTCTAGTCCATTCGACATGACCATCCGCCCAGAATGCCCCGACCAAACCACCGGTCCCGAAATGGATGATTCCACGAGAGGAGACCCGACATTAGACACACAGCCCTGGCCCCAGACATTGCACACCACATCCGTGCGTTCCTAGACGAAGAGCTACCCAAATTCGAGAATCTCCAGGAAACGACGGATCTAACAGAACACACCATTGTTATGAGGGATAGTCGTCCAATAAAACAACGGTATTATCAAAAAAACCCAGCCATGATGCGTATCATTGATAAACAGGTTGACGAACTGCTAACAGAAGGTCTCATTGAACCATCGCGAAGTCCGCACAGCGCCCCAATCGTCCTCGTCCGGAAGAAAAACGGACAATGGCGTATGTGCGTAGATTTCCGTCAGTTGAACGAACGTTCTATTCCTGATGCTTATCCGTTACCCAGGATAAATCATATCCTCGAACGTCTCAAGAACGCACGATTTATCACGACCTTGGACTTGAAAAATGGATACTGGCAAGTACCCATGGCCAGAGATAGTCGCGAAGCAACGGCTTTCACAGTACCTGGGAGAGGACTCTACCAGTGGAAGTAATGCCATTTGGGCTACATTCGGCAGCCGCGACTTTCCAACGTACTCTCGACACAGTCATCGGCGCAGACATGGAGCCGTTCGCGTTCGCATACCTGGACGATATAGTGATCGTCGGTAAGGACTATGCGGAACATTTGCAAAATCTAAAACAAGTGTTCTCGAGATTGCGCAAGGCCAACTTGCGGATCAACGCCGACAAATGTGCTTTCTTCCAACGCCGAATCAAGTATCGGGGCCACGTAGTCAGCGAAGAAGGTATCCACACTGACCCTGACAAAATAGCGGCAGTGAAGGACCTGAGACCGCCAACCAACCTCAAAGAGCTTCGCCAGTGCATCGGGATGGCATCGTGGTACCGCAGATTTGTCCCGAATTTCGCCGCCGTAGTCCAGCCCATGTCCCAGCTTTTGAAGAAGGGACGTGCGTGGACATGGACCCCGGAGCAACAAGAGGCCTTTGACCACCTTAAAGTACTCCTAACCACCGCTCCCGTCCTCGCTTGCCCTGACTTCTCGGTAAAGTTTTCACTACAAACTGATGCGAGCAACCTCGGAATAGGCGCCGTTCTTACTCAAGACATCGAAGGCAAGGAAAGAGTCATTGCATACGTCAGTCGGCGCCTCAGCCAGGCCGAGGAAAATTACTCCGCTACGGACAAAGAATGTCTAGCCGTAATATGGGCGATCAGGAAACTCCGTTGTTATCTCGAAGGCTACCGATTCAACGTCATCACCGACCACCTCGCGTTAAAGTGGCTTAACACCCTCGAAAGCCCCTACGGGAGAGTGGCCAGATGGGCCCTCGAACTACAGCAGTATCAGTATGACGTACAATACCGACCGGGTAAACAGAATGTGGTGGCCGACGCATTATCGAGGCACCCATTAGAAACCCTCGCGTATACGGACGGTGAAAAGACGGACTGCCGCTGGTTGAAACAAAGAATACGACAAGTACAAGACGAACCCCAGAAGTACCCGGATTATGTCTACGAAAACGGTCAACTCTACCGACACTTGGGACACCGAGCCGACGATGAAGACTACGTTTCATGGACGCTTTGCGTACCCAAAGATAGCCGTCTGAGGGTATTACGCGAATGTCACGACCAGCCGACCGCCGGACACCTCGGCGTACGGAAAACCATCACTAGGATATCACAGAGGTATTACTGGCCCGGCATGTATCGAGACGCGCGCCAATACGTCCGAGGGTGCCTCAGCTGTCAAAAGTTCAAAATAACGCAACAGAAACCCGCCGGTAAGATGCTCACCCGTCAAGTCAACGAGCCATTTGCGACACTGTGTGCCGACTTCGTTGGACCCCTGCCACGCTCTAAAAGAGGTAACACCACTTTACTAGTGTTCTTCGATATTTTTTCAAAATGGGTCGAATTGGTTCCCCTGAGGAAAGCCACCGCAACGAACCTCGAACGGGCCTTCCGAGAGCGTATTCTCAGTCAGTTCGGAGTCCCTAAGCTGTTCGTATGCGATAATGGCACCCAATTTACCAGCCGATCCTTCAAAGCGTTCCTCAAGTCAGCCGGAGTCGCGTTACAACACACCGCGCCCTACTGCCCCCAAGAAAATCCAACCGAGAGGGCTAATAGGACTATCAAGACGATGATATCCCAATTCATCACGGAAGAACAAAGAAGCTGGGACGAACTACTACCCGAGTTGTCCCTGGCCATCAATTCCAGCGTCTCGGATACGACAGGATTCAGCCCCGCCTTCCTGATACACGGACGAGAACCCCGCTTGCCTGGCGCCTTATACGACGAGGTCACTCCCGGAACCGGGACCACACCGGAACCAGCGCTCGCTAAGGCAGCCCGGCTGAAGGAAATATTTGACATCGTCCGGAACAACAACCAACAAGCAAGCCAGGAACAAGGACGCCATTACAACCTACGTAGAAGACACTGGCGCCCGACGATCGGATCTTTGGTATTAGTACGCCAACATCACCTTTCTAACGCCGCTGATGGTTTCGCGGCTAAGTTAGCGCCAAAATTTGATGGACCCTACCGAGTCCAGTGCTTCGTCTCGCCCAACGTTATCCGTCTACAACACCAGACTAGTCGGAAGCGAAGAACCGCTAACCTGGCAGACCTCAGAGAATTTCACAGCAACGAAGACCCCGAAGACCAGACCAACCAGACCGACGACGCCCGGGAAACCGTAGAATAACCTAGCCGCTAACCCATTTACTAACTTAACACCTGATCTATTGTATGAATATGTACCCCACAGTCAGTAAGCATATCAGAGTAGGAGTTTGCCACAACGCTGCACCACCAAGACCCGTATATATAAGCAGTTCTGTATCAAATCTCCCAAGCGAGGAGCGGCCATGTCCGTATCTCCGTTCACCCCGGAAGAAAGGGGGGGGTGTAAAGACCCAAGGTGCTTTACAAGCTGCCGACTACAGGGGCTACCGGTTATCTGCATCGCCACTGGAAGCATACATCGATCCCTGGTTCTTTGATTATTCCTTTTATTATAATTATTCCTATTATGATTATCACCATTACGCGATTCGCCACTGAAGGCATTATTATTAGTATTCATGTAGATTTAAATTAGTAATAAGTTACGTCCTAAATACACCCGCCAATGAAGGCCATAAAAACACAGAAAAATGAGAAACGCAGAAATGAGTCGATAGGTAAAAGCGGGGGTGGTCACGCCGAGAATATCGATGGCAAAAAGAAAAGGGGGTATCGATCGCGGGAGTGAGGAGGGACGAGAGAAAAGAATCGAGAGGGACTGGAAGCCGGACCTCGAACGAGAGCAGTCGCAAAAAATAAGAAAACCTCACGCGGAACCATCGACCAACACGTGCTCGCCTACGCCTGTTTCGTACACCTATTCGTGACAACTATTTCGTACACTTATTCGTGACACCTATTTCGTACACGTGCTCTCATCCATCCCGGCCTGTGTGCTAGAATAAAACAAACTCAGCGCGCGACCAACGACACATGGCTATAAGGCCACGGTCTCTCGTGACCAACATTGCAAGAGCTCTCAGACGTACAAGTAAGTGGAGCTTTACACGTGGTGCAGCTAGGGCCACCAGCTAGGTCCATTGGTGTAATAAAAAATTCTGAACAAAGATTACAACTACTTTTGTCTTTTATTCATTCATCCGCACATACACATTACACGTTATCCCAATCCCTCCTAGCATCCCAGTAGCCTTCCGAGTCGTCGCGATTACGTACGTCTCAGTAGTATCCTCCAGTAGCTAGTGACCGTCGCGATTACGCACAGTCAATCCCTCCCAGAACTCCAGTAGCCTTACGAGTCGTCGCGATTACGCACGTCTCAGTAGCATCCTCCAGTAGCTAGTGACCGTCGCGATTACGCACAGTCAATCCCCCCTAGAAACCCTGTAGCCTTACGAGGCGTCGCGATTACGCACGTCTCAGTAGCATCCTCCAGTAGCTAGTGACCGTCGCGATTACGCACAGTCAATCCCCCCTAGAAACCCTGTAGCCTTACGAGGCGTCGCGATTACGCACGTCTCAGTAGCATCCTCCAGTAGCTAGTGACTGTCGCGATTACGCACAGTCAACCTCTCCAAGAACTCCAGTAGCCTTACGAGGCGTCGCGACTACGCACGTCTCAGTAGCATCCTCCAGTAGCTAGTGGCCGTCGCGATTACGCACAGTCAATCCCTCCAAGCATCCCAGTAGCCTTCCGAGTCGTTGCGATTACGCACGTCTCAGTAGCATCCTCCAGTAGCTAGTGACTGTCGCGATTACGCACAGTCAATCTCTCCAAGAACTCCAGTAGCCTTACGAGGCGTCGCGATTACGCACGTCTCAGTAGCATCCTCCAGTAGCTAGCGGCCGTCGCGATTACGCACAGTCAATCCCTCCAAGAACTCCAGTAGCCTTATGAGTCGTCGCGATTACGCACGTCTCAGTAGCATACTCCAGTAGCTAGGAACTGTCGCGACTACGCACAGCCCATCCCCCCCCTAGAAACCCAGTCGTGGTACGAATCGTCGCGATCACGCATGGTTCCGTAACACTTCCCCCCCCTTGTTAGAGTTCCTCGTCTCACGAGTTGCCACTACAACGCAGGGTCCTACAAACCCCGATGGCGTGTAAACGACGGCCAGAGTCCATACGCCGTCTAGTAACGTTAGGGGCCGTAGGGTCGTAAGAGCCGTAGTGATCCCACACACCCCGGTAGAATCGCCCTGTACACCGCAGAGGTTACGGCGAAATCTCGTCACCCTGCAAACACGCCGCACGCTTGACTCTCCTGGACGTGACCCCAGTACTTTCTCTTGCCTAAGGTCTCCCAACAACTAAAAATTTTCTTGTAGACGACCCTGGACAGGCTGAGCTTACCCCAGCCTGAAATAGGTTCCTTACAGTATTAGGCTCGATGCAACAAGTGCAGTGTTACTTGTTGCAATAACTGCAGTGTCGTCCGCGTATGTAGCAATCTCAACGTTAGCCATTGTTGGCAGGTCGGCTTGTATATAGGACTGGACCTAATACACTCCCTTGTGGGACACCAGCGGTAATGTTGCATATCTTTGAGGACTCATGCTGATAAACATAAAAAGTTCTTTGAGCTAAGTAAGATTTCATCAACAGGAAGTATGGTGCAGGTAACGACATCTTTATTTTGTATAGAAGTCCTTCGTGCCATACTTTGTCGAATGCCTGTTTGATATCGAGGAATACTCCTGTATAATATTTTTTGTATTCCAGTGCTGTGCAGATTTCGCGTACGATGCGGTGACATTGTTCAGTCGTACTATGTCCTCTTCTGAACCCAAACTGATGTTCCGGTATGATTGAAAGTTCATCCAGTACAGGTAACATTCTTCTTAAAAGTATTCTTTCAAATACTTTAGAGAATGTTACCAGCAGACTAATGGGACGATATGACGAAGTGCAAGATTTCGGCTTGTTAGGCTTGGCAATCATAATTACTTCTGCACATGTCCACTGTCTTGGGAAGTATTCCAATCTTGGTATTAATTAATCTGTAAGGTTGTTGCTTGAATGAGACAGTGCATCCGTATGTAACAATTATTGCCGAGTGATCAGAAGTTAAGTCAAAATTTTCCTCTACTTTAAAATTAATTTGAGGTAATCCAGCGTAAACAATAAAATCCAACAAATCCGGTACCTTCCGTGGATCAGTTGGCCAGTAAGTTGGTTTGCCGGTAGAAAAGGTTGCATAATTATTGTTAGTTATACATTTATAAAGTTCAGCTCCTTTTGGGTTTACCAATCTTGACCCCCACCAAGGGTGCTTAGCGCTGTAGTCAGCCCCCGCAATAAAGCATCTACCAAGTTTTTGAAAAAGCGAGTTATAATTATCTACCTTACAGGGATATTTTGGAGGTAGGTACACAGCGGCAACAGAGATGTTCATGTGAATGCATTGTAATTTAATTGCAGCAACTTGCATATTATTTGTACTTATAATGTCTAATATTTGGTATTTTAATGTTCTTTTAACAACAACTGCACTACCTCCTTGTGCTCTGCCAGATGGATGATTAGCATTAATGATGTCATAACCATTAATAGCAAAGTAATTTTTGTTTGTAAAATGGGTCTCAGAGATAAGTAGTATGTCAATGTTGTTTATTCTGTTAAAAAGTATTATTTCATTACGATGGTTAAGAAGCCCATTGGCATTCCATATAGCTATTCGCAGGTCTATTTGCATAGTTTATTGACTAACAGCATTATCATGTTGAGAAGATTGGTGGTTAACTCAGATTGCTTCACTAAAGTTCTTCAATTCTGTGTAATGCAGATTTTTCTTCGGACGTTTTTTGGCCTTCCAGTACTTGCGCATAACTTGGTTGATTTGAGTATATATTATTGTGGTTTGGCAATGTCTGATTATTTGGTGTTGGCTTCGGCAGATCACGAGTGGGAAATGTGGCTGATGATGCATTTGTCTTGTTCTTATTGATACTCTGGTATACTCTGCAGCCTTTATAGCTAGCAGCATGGGTACCATGACAGTTAGCACAGGTGGCTGGATCTTGGGTTGTCTTTTGACAAATCGTGCTTAAATGATTGCCGGCGCACTTGACACACTTAAACCTTTTGTTGCAGTAAGCTTTGGTGTGCTCGAATTCTTGACATCTGTAGCACTGCACCATGTCACTTACCTTCTTGGGTGGTTCAATTGTTACTATGGCATTATTTATATGTTTAATGTTGTATATTTCATTGTTGTTCTTCTTTGGCTCCAGGTCTATAAAAAAACATTGGGAGTGGCTCCTTGGTTAAACGGCTTCTAATATTATGGATCCCTCTTACAATCTGATCATGCAGCTCTATAGCTTTCTTAATTGATTCAATTTCCGTGGTTTGATATAGATTTTTGACGACAACTCTAAATGCTCGATCCTGCTTAAGTTGATAAGTGTGATAGTTAACTTTGTCAATTTTCAATACCTCTACAATATTTCTATATGTTTCAACTTTTTTTATCATAATTCGGATATGTCTATCTCGTTGTGTCTTATACGTAAAATCAAATGAATTAATATAAGGATTGAGATAAAGAAGTAGACCAAATCGCTGAAATCTGATATGAATATTGGTGGTGGTTTCTCAGGTGCTGCTGTCTGATTGGGAGATATTTCATCCTTATCCACCAGCATGGCAGATTGATTTGCATTTTTTGATGTGGAAGGGTTAGGGTCAAGGTCATCCTTATCTGCCAGTATGGCAAATTGATTTGCATTTTTTGATGTGGAAGGTTGAAGGTCAAGGTCAAGGGCTGGGATTTTTCTAATCATGGTTGGAGAGTTTTCATTTTTTCTTTTATATAAACTTTGTTTGTCAGACACTTTTTGCCAGGTAAGATTATTTGTTTCATCGTCTGTTGACATTTTATTTCGCTGCATTAGCAGCAGCTAAATTGCGATCGCTTATCAGAAGATCTATTTTTAGTGCTGCCGGTCGCTTTCTAACTGTAATTCAATTTTTGTTTTTGCTTGCTTATGTTGTTCTGTTTTGGTTTTGTTGTTTTCGAGATAACTCACTAAGCGCGTGCGTGACCGTACTCAATGAGAGTTAGACGACTACTATCTATCGCGGACATGGTAGAAATGTTTTCAGCTCTAAGGAAAACCATTTACAATGTCCTTAGTCGCGCTAAAAGTGAAAGGAGACAGGAAACAAAAAGTGGAAGTGCCCGTAAAAGAAAGATTGGCAAACGGGCAGACCACCTAATCATGCGGAAATCACATGCGCAAAAATTTGGGCTAGTTTTAGACAATAGGTCAAAATACAAGTTTTACCAAGAAAATAATACTGGAAAAATGGCAAAGGAATATAATTTTGTTATCGGAGAAGACGCAGAGAAGCAGGTTTGCCGTTTACACTACAGCGTCTTTGCGTCTTGGGAAGAGGAAGAAAAATTTGTAAACAAAAGAAATAATGTCTGAAAATCAACAAAATATGTCAGAAAAAGAGCTAATTCTTTTATCTGCGGTGGCGCAAAATGAAGCGAATCTGTTGAAGTGCATGGAAGTGTCTGAGCTATCCTCAGAAAAGTTGCAATTCGTCTTGCAACTGCAACGTCCTCCTTGCGTTTGGACTCTTGTAGGTAAAGAGCAGACAATGTTCTCTCTTTTCAATTAAATAATGTATTCTTCATTGCAATAGCCACGATATGGTTCATTTTGGGAGGAAGATGTTGTGGAGAACTCCGATGCCTTTTTTAAGGAAAATTTCTGCATGGAAAGGAGTACTTCAACATTCTCGTTGGACTGTTGCCCAATCTCAACAAGAAAAAAACTCCTTTTCGACTGACAATCCCTCTGGAGAAGAGAATAGCCATAGCCCTTTATTGCCTAGGATCGCCTGCGGAATATCGCACGGGAGTCTATTCGGTGTGTCAAGGGCTTTTGTCTGCCTCATATTACTGCAGTTTTGTCGCGAGGTAGTTGCTCAACTCGCTGACAAGTATCTGCAAGCAGACTTTCTTACCCTGAGAAGATCACGGAAACAGTGAAAGGATTCAAAGACATGGGATTTAAAATGCTTTTTTTAATAATAAAATTAGTTTAAACAATTTGTTCTAACCATTACATGAATTTTTGCCCCTTTTTACTCAGTTAAAAATTTTACGCAGCAAAATTTAAATTTGAATCTGCTGTTTTTTGTTGTTATTAGTGGTGATAGTTCCACTGATTAGGCAGAAAAGTACGAAAATTGCTGTTATGCGCACAGAAATACCACAGAAATACCAAAACGCAGCTGCGTCGGAAAACGACGCAACTTTTTGCCATCACTAGGGTCCTATGCCAAACCTATGTAAAAGAAACTGCGTTTCTGGGAAGACGCAAAGAATCAAGACGCAGCCTCAGTGTAAACGGCACCTAAGGTATCGTTGGCAAAGTTGCAGCCGTTTGACCAAAACTTCATATGCCGATTTCGCCGATAAATTTATGATCGTTAGAATTTTAAAGGAAAGTCCATATAAATGGACTAAATTATTTGGCTGCCCGAAAAATTGCCTCCAGTTCCTTTGTTCGATTGTACTGAAATTCTGTTCGTTATCATTTAAAGTTATACTTGCGAAACTAATAGGCTTATTACCATTGCCCTGAGACAACACGGCTGCTATAACGAAATTACTGGCATCAGTAATCAGTCTTGGAAAGTCTCTGAAAATCTGGTCGGGTCTTAATAAAAGTCTTACATTTTTCAAAAGATTTATTATATTCTTCATTCTTGATGGGCTTTGCGACTTTTGCAAACTAGCGGCAATATCCACAAAAACCGAAGTATGGGTAGTTTGTCGATTCCTCTTATTTTTCCTTTGTTGGGTCGAATGGCTTCTGAACTCATAGTATGACCTAAAAAAACAGTTTCTTTTTTCAGAAATTTGCATTAATCCAACCAGAGATTCGCCTCGTTGAGTGTTTTCAAAACTTTTCTTATGAAATTCTAGGTATTCTGCGAGAGATGTTGAATAGACAATGACGTGAATCCAATGACAATGAATCTAAACAAAACAAGGCATTGTTTGTTAATAAGGTCTTTAATTGCGAAGTTCAAGGAACGTTGAAATGTTGCTGGGTCGTTTTTTAAGCAATGGCATACGGGTTTATTCGTAGTGGTCATGCTTAATTACAAATTCAGTTGTTGGTTTAGGTTTTAGGGTCTATATCGATTTAGTGAAATCCATTTACTAAATCAATTGTTGTATTTTGTTCATAACTATTGGGAATCGTTTAAAGTAATTTCGTTTACCTACCTGAAGCATCTTGAGCACTATTGGATGTATTTGCGTCATTTGATTCCAGCTCAGAGAGAATATTCTTATACTAATTGTTGTGAAGTTTCTTACATACCAACTAAGCCTGTAGGAATGTCATAATATTGTGAACAAATATGTAGGTACATTAGAGTAGGTCAACTTTTTTCGCGACCAAGCGGTTGTCAAAATCATAGACTACGACGAATTCTAAGAAGGTTATTCGAAGAAACCATGCGTCTAAAATCAATTTGGAGCTTCCAGTTTTTAAGGAAAAGTTTTTCGTATTTTGTACAGTGAAACGCCCCTAACTAGAACGCCTGTAACAAAATTTGTCTTTATTTAGAACTAAAACTGGTGGCAACAGCGTTTGAAGAGCACCATACGTCCAATTCCACTTCCATTCAATTTCTATTTTGGCCATGGGACCAAAATGTAAACTCAAATTATGGAGCAGTGATTTGGAGCTGTAGAAGCCCGCCCCTAGGCCTAAGTTCTGCCGCAGGTCAGTAGGATACACCAGGGCCAAGATCGCTGGCATACACTTCTACAGTTGCTACATTGCCCCGAGCGTACAATTAGAGGAGTTTGCCAACAAAAAGAAAGCATAGCGGACGATGCACGCAGCCGTACTCCATTGATAATCGCAGGCAACTTCAATGCGTAGGCGACCGAATGGGGAAGCGCAAGGACAAATGCACGCGGGAGCGTCTTACTCGATGTGTTCGCTACACTGAGCGTGGTGCTCTTGAAAACTGGAACAGCCCACACCTACATCGGTAACATTACTCAACAAAATTCAACATTTTTTTTCCGCTGTCGCCCAAAATGACTTTTTCTGATAGATTTGAAGATATAAATTTTTTTACAGAATTATGGTGTTTTATCCCGAAATTTTGACTTTGAAAACTCAGGAAAAGTCGACAAATATTTTATGGCTAACATTTCTGGTTTTAGATAGATACATTAATTAAGCGTCGTTTCAGGTATCGCTTGCAAGAATCGATGGATAAATGGCTAAGTTGCAGCCGTTTGACAAAACCTTCCTGCAAAGTTCAATACAACTAGCCATAAGAAACTTAAGTTATTTGAAAAATAGAAGCACTGCCTCTGAAATAAAAACCATATTTTAAATAAAATTCTTTAAATAAAAACTAAAACAGAAAAAATAAATCATAATTCTTTAAAAATGTAGAATCTCTTGATCTATCAGAAATAGTCATTTTGGGCTACAGCAGAAATGTCGTGTTGACTAGTATAATCGGGTGTGATAGTGTTAGTGTGTGTGTATACAAATCATATGGCTGATGCAATATCTTACTTATTTTTGTAATGCATATCAGTCTAGATTGTGCGTTTTGTTGGGGTTAGATTTGAGAATTGTTAGCATTTAGATTTTGGTTAGGTCCGATATATTTGAATGGATTGTTTATTTTATCAACTCATTGCGACTGGACTTGTCGTGCGAATTGTTTTACTTTTTGAATTGTGGATATGTTATTCCTCGCTAAGGTTATGAAAAATCTATCAAGAAGTTTATGTTGGATTGTATTTTTTATAGTGTTTTCTATTGCCTGACTATAAACTTTATAGTTATTCTGATCATTTTTTAAGGACAATTTATTAAATATTATAATACTTTTACCCTTTAATACTTTACCCTTCACAGAACATGCGTAGATTACCATTGTATGGTGTGAAATACAGGCGGCGCATCAGTTCTTCCAATGAAGTGTGCGTTTTATACTCGTCGATAAGGGCATGCTTTAGGTCGGGCCATTGATTGTAGGATCCTATTTGGGATATTTTTCCGGCATCTCCTCTGATCTGTGGTTGTCACCAATGCCACCAAAGATTACAGCTTTATTTCGATTTTTTTTAAATGTCTACTAGCTATACAGTGGCTCACAGCCAAAATGATGCAGTGGCTAATAAAAAGTTTAAGGTGCTACAGATTTTAAACTAGAGAAAAAACAAAAAATGTTTAAACGCCAATTTGTTGTATGTTTTATCACATTTAAAAAAATAACTTTATTTGCTGATTAAATATTGCTCAGTTTTAAAAATAAAATAAAAACTTAAAATATATCTTAAATACAAGTCCTAGCTTGAAAGATGCAGCCACAAACCAGTTTAATATTAGTCTAATAAAAGGTTTAACAGGTATTTTAATACCTAATATTAATATTAATATTTTAATACCAGCAGAGCTTTTTTAAGGTCCTTTTTGCTAGAAATCCTGTGTTTCTGGGTGTTTTTCTCCAGCGCAGCCCACAAATTTTGAATAACATTTAAGTCAGGAGACTGCGCTGGGGGAATCACCAAGTGGGGGCAGTTCCAGATAAGCCAGGACTGCACTATTCCGGACGAATGTTTCGGGTCATTATCCTGGTAGAACCGGAAATCAAGTCGGATTCCGAGTTTCTGGAAGCTTTGGTGCAAGTTATCGTTCCCAAAACGTACTCAACAGGTGAAGGACAAAATTGGGAAGGAGTGCATTATGGAAACTGTGAGCCGGGTTCTGCGCAACCATGACTTCAATGCCCGAGTACCCCGAAAGAAACCCTTTGTAAGCCCGAAAAACAAAGGGACAAGGTTGGCGATCGCAAAAACCAACTTTTACAAGGATTTGGTGTTCTGGAATACCGTAATTTGTGCACACGAGACCAAATTTAACCTTTTTGGGTCGGACGGAAGGAAATTTGTGTGGCGACAGCCCAATACTGAGCTGGATCCCAAACATGTAAAAGCGACAGTCAAGCACGGCGGAGGTAGTGTCATGGTATACTACTAGACAAAATTGAACATTTTTTTTTCGCTGTGGCCCAAAATGACTTTTTCTGATCGATTTGGAGAATTAACATTTTTTAAAGAAGAGTAGTGCTTGTTTTTTGACATAACTTAAGTACTTTGTAACTGGTTGTATTGAACTGTATTAAACTGTTTAATTTCAAAATTCCGTTAGCCAACATAGAACCGTTTTTTTTTTTTTAAACGTCTCCTAACTTATGTGTCCATCTAAAACCAAAAATGCATGCCATCAAATATTTTTTTTCGACTTTTCCTGAGTTTTTAAGGTCAAAATTTCGGGAAAATATACGGAAAAAAATTTATCAAATTCGAATTTGAAAGCTTAATATCTTTCCAGACAGCTTTTCAGAAATGCCATTGAAATTATATTTATTATATAATTATATTATGATATTGAAATTATAAATACAGAAAGTGAGAATAAAGTGAGCTTAAGTGAAGATTTAAAAGGTTGATTCCTGAAGCATAGGCCAACGCGAGACTGCGCTGTAGACTTAGTTCGGGTATTGAAAAGAAATAATTTGAACGTTGCGCCATTTTACAAGTACACTGCGTAAAAAAACCTGACATAATTCAAATTGACGGTGGCCTTTATTTACATATTGGCTTGATAAATGAACTGAATAAGAAGTTTATTATTCATTGAATTTACAGGAAAGTTTGTGTTTCGATGTTAACATTGATGGTCTTCCGCTTTATAAAAGTTCCAATGCAACACTTTGGCCCATCCTCATTAGATTTGTAAATATAAGAAATGCACCCAATTTACATCTGTGGATTTATTTTAAACGGTTATTAAAATTAGTATTAGGGCTATTGTTTGTGATGCGCCTGCTAGGCGTCTACATCTTCACATGGATGTTCAAAGTGTACCCAAGTAGCACAAGAGTTAAATGGTGCATTAACATTGTTCGGGGCAGATCCCCACCGAAATGCGGCTGGTCAAACAGCAGCTATTTATTGGCCTTCAGCCGCATATTTGCACTGTTACATATTCATACATATATACATATTCTGTAAATTCTTGCACTTGCTTGCCCTGCTAAACGTTCTCTCAAAGCTCGCTCTTCTCTTCGTTATCTATGCTCGGCGTTATCTATGTTTGCCGAACGAAGAGAAGCTGCGCTCAGCGATCGGAGCGGCAATGCTAGCAATGGGAAGGGCAAGCAAGGGCCACTCGCCGTTTTGACATCACACATTAAAGAACATTCGCAATTTTATTTCTGCGCCGCATTTTATTTAATCGAAATAATTATTCGGCCGATCGGGGATAAAAAGCATTATCCCCACATAAAATTTGGTGACCCCGACGTGATCGTCTGAATAGCGGAGTCAAACATATATAACATTCGAAAGCCTCAACACATTTTTCGGCGTTTTGCGCATAATTCGGTGCCAAAACATACATACTTACTTTCTTACACCGTTGCTGGCTATACAGTTATTCGTCGCGGTAGTTCGGTCAGTGCAGTGCATTGGGCAGTGCAGTGAACCAACCAATACATACGAACGTAGCACAAAGCGGAATCGGACAGCTCGCACAGCTAGATCGATTAGCTGTAATACCTTTGCTTGCGGTTCTCGCGGTTTTCGTTTTATACGTATACAGGGTGTCTTTTTCTCTCGTGACTTTGAAAAGCTCCAACATGGCACAACCTGAGCCAAATAATGTCGCGAACGCAGTAATGCCTAGGGACATCGATTTTTATAGGAAAAAGGCGGAGGCAATCGCGCGTCAATTAAATACCCTGGACAGGTTTCTCACCAAGGAAGAGCTGGCCGATTTGGATGAAACGGAGCTTCAAGCTCGCATGGAGCAGATCGAGCAAATGAATGCGGATTTCGATGCAGCTCAAACGAGCTTTGAAAGGCTGGATTTGCTGCAGTTGGCTAAGGATGCCCGACTGGACTTCGCTAATATCTATATCAAGGTCAGGACCAAGCTGTCACGGGAGTTGGCGGCTGCTCGCACGGTTAATGCTGCGCATTCCACGGCCCGGCACCCTCTCGAGGAGCAGTCATCTGCGTTTGCCTATGATATTATAGGCCGTTCTCGACTGCCCGAGTTGCAGCTTCCTCAATTTAGTGGAGACTATATGGATTGGCCAGAATTCCACTCGATGTTTACGACCATGGTGCACAAGGAGTCGCGAATACCGGTCATCGAGAAATTCCAGTATCTCCGTGGATGCCTAGATGGAGCTGCGCTGGACACGATTCGATCTTTGGAATTGTCTGAGGAGAATTACGACGAGGCGTTCAATTTATTAAAGTTGCGATTTGATAATAAGCTTATGCATTTTCAGGCACACGTCAAGGCTATTTTCGGTCTGCAAGGGGTGGAGAAGGGCTCAGCCAGCGGTTTGCGTGCGCTCAGCGACAAGATCAATTCGCACTTACGTGCTCTTCGGACCTTGGCAACGCCTCAGGAGATTTCGGATGGGTTGCTGCCTCTCTGGTCAGACATGTCCTCATTCTTGGAAGCGAAGTATCGGATGCTGGAGAATTTGGCATCGGCTATGGTAACAAGTCCTAGCCAGCAGGTGGGAGAAAATGAACTTAGCACCCTTATCGCCACTAGCGACCATCCTAACCCTACATGTACCTATTGCAATTCCTGTCAGCATTACATATCTAGATGTCAGGCATTCCTAAATCTCACTGCTTATGATCGATATAAAGAAGCAAAGAAGCGGCACTTGTGTTTAAACTGCCTCAACAAGGGCCATGAATTGCAGAGGTGCAGGTCAGGAACTTGCAGGCATTGCCAGTACAAGCATCATACGCTGCTCCACATCCAATCGAGCGCTGCTGCATCATCGAGCCAGCAACGCGCCACAGCTGTCCTTCTAGCAAGCGGTTCTTCTAGCCCTCCCCCCTCCAACCAGAAATCGCAGCCTTGCCAAAACGTGTTGCTACCTACCGCCCTCGTCCATGTCACAGATCGTTATGGAAAGCTGATCCCATGTCGTGCCATCTTAGATTCTGCATCGCAGGCAAATTTCATAACGTCAAGACTCGCTAATCAGTTGCAATTATCTCATCACTCGTCTCATTTTAACATCTCCGGTATTGGGAGATCTATTCTACCTTCGACCAACTCTGTGCATATAGTTGTACAATCCCAGGACGCAAGCTATCGCGATTCGCTCTCTGCAATTGTCACCAACTCAATAACGGAAAGGCAGCCCAACTTTAACCTGGATGCAAAGGATTGGCCAATTCCGAAAAATGTGGAGCTAGCTGACCCAAAGTTCTTCAAGCCCCAACAAGTCGATTTGCTGATAGGAGCTGGCCTATTCTTCGACTTATTGTGCGTCGAACAGATACGACCGTCGACGCAACTGCCAATATTTCAAAGGACAAAGCTTGGTTGGATAGCGTCAGGAAGCATAAGCAGCTCAGAGGTTAATAAAACAGCGTTAGCTGTTTCTGAGAGTTCCCCTCACATCTTCGCTCACGATTTTAGTCCCACAATGCTGGACTACCGCAAGCTGGCTCAACGGCGTCAGGAGTCGGCCGATCGAGATCAGCAACGCGGGCAGCAGTTGTACGAGTGCCAGGGGCAGGCGGAAAAACTGCGATCGAAGAATCAGGAGCTTAAGGCCAAGTTAGGGATGAAGTTGGCGCAGATCGGTCTCGTTCAGGACATTGCTCTATATAAGCGCCAAATTCAGGAACTGCAGCGCGACCTTACCGATACAGCAAAGGGTTTTATATCCATACTTAACGAAATTCGAACATCAACTTCTAAAATTTCTACCTTCCTAAATTCCCCGCCATTTCATGAAATTACAGAAATTCCCGATGACTTGGACGTGCCCTCCACAAACCATTTTCGACATGAAGCGCCGATTGCTGCATTCGACGATCTATACGGGACTCATCGCAGCATCAGTCAATATCAAGGCCGTCATCCACGCCCAAAGAGGACTCTTCAAAAAGGCCGTTAGAAAGATAGCGGTCCTGCCCCTTCAGGATGGATCTGTTGAAAGCCTTTGCCTTCCAACGGGGGGTGAATGTTCGGGGCAGATCCCCACCGAAATGCGGCTGGCCAAACAGCAGCTATTTATTGGCCTTCAGCCGCATATTTGCACTGCTACATATTCATACATATATACATATTCTGTAAATTCTTGCACTTGCTTGCCCTGCTAAACGTTCTCTCAAAGCTCGCTCTTCTCTTCGTTATCTATGCTCGGCGTTATCTATGTTTGCCGAACGAAGAGAAGCTGCACTCAGCGATCGGAGCGGCAATGCTAGCAATGGGAAGGGCAAGCAAGGGCCACTCGCCGTTTAGACATCACACATTAAAGAACATTCGCAATTTTATTTCTGCGCCGCATTTTATTTAATCGAAATAATTATTCGGCCGATCGGGGATAAAAAGCATTATCCCCACATAAAATTTGTGGCGCCCCCGGGTGGACGTCGGGTACTAGCCCTAGTACCATGACAGTTAGCACAGGTGGCTGGATCTTGGGTTGCCTTTTGACAAATCGTGCTTAAATGATTGCCGGCGCACTTGACACACTTAAACCTTTTGTTGCAGTAAGCTTTGGTGTGCTCGAATTCTTGACATCTGTAGCACTGCACCATGTCACTTACCTTTTTTTTTTTTTTTTTTTTTTTAGGACGTTGATATGCAATGACTGCACCATCAAGTGGCCCAAGCGACACCAGCCTATGGCTGTTACGCGCGGATCCCAGGCAAGAACGCAGCCCACCTCCCGCCCAACCGACCGAGGGGCGCTGCCGCATGACGCGCGACTCGTAAACCGAATCGATCGCGGACATGCAGGAAAGATAGGTGTTAGACTAGTGTTCGAGGAAAAGTAGAACTAATCTAACTAAAGAAGAAAAGTAATTACTAATTACGGGAAAGATGTAGGAGTATCAGTAATTTAAGACTAGGAAGGGAGTTAGTGGTAGATATAATATGGTAGAGGGAATTATAATCCGAGCATAGGACCCTAAATGGTTCATGCAAGGAGTAATTCGATCTACAAAGCGGAAGAAACAACGGTGTATAGTTCCTAGTGCTTCTAATAGGAATCGTGAAGTTTATGCGGCTCAACAGGTCAGGGCTATCTACATCACCCTTGATCAAGTTGTGCACAAAAATCACGCCAAGCATTTTCCTACGATTAGCTAAGGTTGGAAGGTTTATTAAGAGCAATCTATTAGAGTAAGACGGCAGTCTCACACTTGCATCCCAGCTGAGGCCGCGAAGAGCAAAAAGTAAAAAGTTTTTCTGAACTGATTCTATACGGTCTTGGTGTACGTTGTACTGAGGGCACCATACACAAGAGCCAGATTCTAAAATCGGACGAACCAGAGAGGTGTAGAGAGTCTTTGTTATATAGGGGTCGTCAAATTCCTTTGACCACCTCTTTATAAACCCAAGCACGCCCATGGCCTTATTCACCATGGTAGAAATGTGTTCTGAAAACTTTAACTTGGGATCTAATAGAACACCAAGATCATCAACCCGGGTAATTCTCTCAAGAGAACCCCCACAAAGGGTGTAAGGAACCAGAAAGGCGCTGGAGCGATGAAAAGTCATTACTTTACATTTTGAAGCGTTAAGGTTTAATAAATTTGCACAACACCAAGACTGAAATCTATCGAGATCGGATTGCAACCTGGATTGGAAAGAAATGTCCTTATACTGGACACAGAGCTTAACATCATCCGCATACATTAGTACTCGAGAGTATGTTAATACAGAAGGTAGGTCATTTATAAAGAGAGTAAAGAGTAAGGGGCCTAGATGGCTGCCCTGAGGTACACCCGAAGTCACCATAACTGGAGAGGACAGGGAGTTTTTGAACAGGACTCTTTGAGACCTAGAACACAGGTAGCTAGAGATCCATCTCAGGAGATTGGGCGGGAACCCTAGAAGGTCGAGCTTTTGTGCTAGGAGAGAATGGTTTACAGAGTCGAACGCTTTACTAAAATCGGTGTAAACAACATCCGTCTGCAAATTACCTTGAAAGCCTTTTATTATAAAGGAGGTAAACTCCAATAAATTTGTAGTGGTTGATCTCCGCCTTATAAATCCATGTTGAGTTGGAGATATAAGTGATCTGCATAGGTGCTGCAGGTGCGGAGTTAAAATTTTCTCAAACACTTTAGGAATAGCGGATAACTTAGATATACCTCTATAGTTCATTGCGTCAGACTTGCTACCTTTCTTATGGAGAGGAATTATAAAAGACTCCTTCCATATCGGGGGAAAGCATGAAGAAGTTATAGATAGGTTGAACAGTTTAAGCAACGGCCCACACAGAGACTCGGCACAATACCTGAGTACACAGCCGGGAACTCCGTCCGGACCCGGTGAGAACACCGGCTTTACTGTTCGTAGATCATGAAGCAACGAGCTTTCATTTAGCAAGGGACAGAAAATGCCGTTCGACCGCGGTAAACTGTATGGATACGGCTGACCAGAGTAAACATCCTGCGAATAGGTAGTTTGGAAAAAACGGGCAAAAAGATCGGCAATTGCCTGATCATTATCTGCCGACGTATTACGGAAAGATAGCGAGGATGGGTGTGCGGACGTTCTACGCTTACTGTTTACAAAGCTGTAGAACTGTTTGGGGTCCTTAGAAAAACTTATCCTGCATCGAGATAGGTAATTCTGATAGCATTGAGCGTTAAGAACTGAAAAGTTTGACCGAGCTATTACATAATGAGAGAGAGAAGAAGGAGAGCCAACTTCTTGAAATTTTTTATAAAGTCTTGATTTTAAGTTTTTTAGATGAGATAACTCCTTGGTAAACCAAGGGGGTTTTCTTGATCTAATCGGACAGGAAAGTGGGACACAAGAGACAAAAAGTGAGTCCAGTGCATCATAGAAAATGTTTGTGCCTGTCGTAACATCACTGCACAAATATAAAGCGGACCAATCAAAATCCCTAATGAGGTTATTAAGCTTCGTAAACTCGGCTTTACGGAAGCAGCGGACACATTGGGGTAGTCTACCCGACCGATCTAGTACAGTTCGTCCTAGGTCGAGCGACACTTCGAAAGTAGGATGGTAGGCATCTTCAGGTATAGAGAGCGGGGGGACTCGAGTTAACAACGCTACGGTCAGATCCGTTACAAAGCACAGATCAAGAAATCGACCCAAGGAATTTTTAACATGGTTAACTTGAGACAGAGACAGGTCAATCAAGCCGTCAACAAAGTCATGACGTGCCATGGGTACCAGGCTATTAGACTCATTTGCCGAAGACCAAACAATTCCTGGCAAGTTGAAGTCACCAAGAACTATCATGTGATCTTTGTCAGATAGCGAGGAAGAGATAGCGGTTAAGGCGGACAAATGCTGATCGTAAATTGCGATATCCGAAGAAGGTGGAATATACGAACAAGTTATGAAAACTGAGAAAGCGGGAAGAATCAGTTTTACACACAGAAATTCCAGTTCCTGCTGGATCTGGACTGTGAAAAGTTCCGACGTGAAGTTTGAGTCCACAGCAATCAGAACCCCTCCTGCACGTCGAGACGAACGATCCTTTCTAAAAGTTGTGTACCGACCTGCCAAAACTTCGGAACTAAGAATGTCCGGCTTCAGCCAGGTCTCGGTAAACACAATAACGTTGGATGCAAATGCGACACTATCCAGGAAAAGAATGCTGAGCTTACTACGCAAGCCTCGAACATTCTGATAGGTCACTGAAAGAGAGTTTGTTAGTTTTTTGGACGGGTGGAGGTAGAGCGGGAAGATGACAAAGGAGCACTGGTCTGGTTAGTTGGCAGAGTTATTGGGGCCTAGTCTTCTTCTTTGCCTTAAACTCCTTCACCACCAAATGCTCCGGCCAAAATTTGGCAGAACAGATGGTGCTAAAATGAGTTTGGGAGACACTTATTTTAAAAGAAGCTATCTCCCTGGCATAAGAAAAGTTGAACTTTTCCACCTTGAAATCAACGGCTTGTATGCGGCTTTGAATATAAGCCGTCACATCTTTAATTGTGGAGTCAGGGGCAAGTCGTGAGACAAAAACTTGTCTCTTTGGTGGGATCCCGACCAATCTTGGCACCACAGGCCTATCACCTGTGATGGTAATACCCGGTGGTCCGGGTCGTATATTGACTGGTGGGGTCGGAATTGCGGGGACAGCTAATGAATTTGATACTACGGACACGGACGCTACAGACGGTCTTGGCTGCATGCTCTCCGACGCGATAAATTCGGCTACCGAATTTTCATCACCAGCAGCTGTCGTTGCCTTTGGAGTGGCGAACGATATCAACTGCTGCACTTTTGGGGTGGTCGGAGTCAGCTTGTCAGCATCGGCCGGTCGAGGGGCAGTCAGCACATGCAGATCCCGCGGAGTGACCTTTTTGCGCCTAGGAGACTCAGTCAATAGTTTGAGACCACTGAACTGAGACTCCATGGCTAGGAGCCGATCGTACTGCTCTTTGAAGCCCACGGTCAGCTCCCTAAAGCCCTTCCGGGTCTGCCTCATAAATGCTGCCATCTCCCCCTCAACCGGACGGCATGCCTCACAGCTGTAATGCAAGCCATTTCTTTTAGAGATGGCATCACCCACGAGACCGGAGAACCCGGCGCATTTAGCGTGCACTACGCTATCGCATAGCCAGCAGGGGATACTCGGCTGGTCATGGGTGATCTGCTTTTTGCAGGTTTTCTTGGCACAGACAACTGTGTATTCCATTATGAGAAATAAAAAATATAAAATTTCAAAACAAATATATATCAGACCAGTGTGCCAGATAAGCGATGAAAGCGCACTAAGAAAGAGAGGAGAGCGGTTACTGCAGCTTCAGTTGAGAGAGAGAGAGAGCGAGAGCGCTACTACACAGAACGTATTGAGAGCGAGAGAGGAAGAACAGTTATGATTAGTTTGGGTAATAGGGAGAGAGTGATAAAAGCAATAAAGCAGATCAACTAGGTGAGAGCGGCAGATTTTGATTCTGTGTGTACTTACGAAAAGAAACAACAAAACACAATGACTACCGACACAGGAAAATAATTAAATTATGTCTATGTTTGTAGGGGGCGGATCACCAGGTATTCACAACGCTTTTCTTTCTTTCGCTTAACTATATTTTCGGTAATGTAGGTATAGTAGGTAATAACAAAACTTATGTATTCGAATTCGTATGTATGTAGGTAGGCCGAGAAAGACGGCGAACGAGCGTAACGGGGGTGGGAGCGTAACTGAACTCCCGCTCAAGCTAGTGGCCGCCCGAGCGCCGGGCGGCTCTCCTGAGGGCCGTGTGCAAGAGCGTACGAGAGCGAGTCGGGCGCGGAGCGCTCTCCAGAGCGCTCTCCACAGTGCGCTACGGAAGTTTGCGGCTGCCCTGAACATCCTCCCCCCCCTTGCAGGATTGCAAAGTATAATTGACGGTTTTGTATAATAGAAGAGAATCTACGGATGGCGGCGGTATCCCTGGATGCTGGTATGCCGAAACCAAGGGCGACGCTGCTGCAATTCCTCCGAAAGGCTGGCCGGCGGGGCTACGAGGGCGGCGTTTAGCTCGGGACGCAGGAGATGGCGACGAAGATGCTGAGGCTGAGCGGGCTGCACGACGAGACGCAGGGATGTGAAGTAGCGTGTGGTGATTCTTGCCACACTCCCTGCACAGCCCGCCACTGCGACAATCACCTCCGGAATGCTGATGAGCCAGGCAGTTCGTGCAATACTTATTTGTAAGTACGGCTCGGAGCCTCTTCACAGGGCTCAACCGTAGGAAGTGGTGGCAGGTCCGTAGCGGATGCACTCCTGAGCAGACTAGGCATCGGTAGGAGTTCAGACCGCAAGCGCGTCGGCTCTCAATGATACGGTCGGCGCGGGAATGTGGGCCCAAGGCTGGATGCGGAAATCTAGGATGAGATGAAGGTGTCGACGAAGCATTATTACGAAAGTTGTAACGGGTTAAAGGCCCCCCTTGGGCATTGGACATTGTCATGTGGTTACATTGAACTAAGTTCAAGCTTGGGCGTGAACTTGGCACGGAGTTCTGATCGCCAACACAGTGATTCTTACGAATATCTTCCCGTTGGTCAACCGTAGGAGACCGTCCTCGCAATTCTGCGGAGAAAGCCGGAAGGGGATTGCTTTTGTACACTCGAGAGCCCGCGTCTCTTACCCTTTGGATAGGTGCTCTAGACACCTGACTCGAAAAGGATGCAACTTGTGGAGCTCTCTGAACGGCCGTGTAAGACACTGGCCCAGAGAGCACCCAACCGAAAACTGTTTCTTGCCCGAGGAGAGAGCCACATATGTTCGTCTGTAAGCCGCTTAACAGTACGGATGGTAGTATGTCAGCTCCAATCAGGACATCGATTGGTGAGCTCTCAAAAAATGTAGGATCCGCCAACGGAAGGCTAGGCAAGTCTCTCAGCAAATTTTGAGAGATCGGATGCGAGGGGATATTCGCTGCCACCTCCGGAATAACGTAAGCTGTAACGTTTAATTGTAACCCCGACTTAGTCGGAGCGCGGATGGAAAAATTGCAGAGCTTCTTCGACTGAGCGGATACAGTATGATTAATGCCGGAGACCTGTGTCTGGATAGGTTGGAACGGCAGTTTGATCATGCTGACTAGACGTTCCGTAATGAACGTGGCCTCGGAGCCCGAGTCGATCAAAGCGCGGGCGCGAAAATTGGTCCCCAGATGGCAAATATTAATCATAGCCGTGCTCAGGAGGACCGCACTTGTACCGGAAGCGAAATAAGACTGAACGTTGGACAAGGATGCGGAAGAACTCGGGTGTTGTACGGATGTGGAAGTCGGCTCGCTGGAACTTGGATAGCCACGGTGCAGCAGCGTGTGGTGCCGTTCCCCACAAGTGACGCAGTTGTGGGCGCTTTGGCATTCTCGGATCTGATGTCCTCGTGCGAAACAGTTCAGGCATAGCTGTTTATGTTTAATATAGCTGGAACGAGCATCAACAGTCATGTGGAGGAAGCGAGGACAATCACGGATTGGATGATTCTCTTTGGAGCAGAGATCACATGTCCTCCTCTGCGGATTCACTGTTGTCTCAAACGAGTGAACCCTCCTAGGAACAGGACTCCCTTGGGACCGGAACGGGTTATTTCTAGAAGGTGGCGGATTCGGATCGCCTTTCGAACTATGTGCATGGGACGGGTTGCCCTCGATGGCCACCAAGGTCAGATACCTCTGACTCAGGAAGGAGTCCATCTCCTTCCATGGGGGCATCTCCTTCTTCGTGGTGACGGAGTCTTCCCACGAGGCCCGGGTCAACTTGGGCAATTTGGAGGCGCAAATCGTTACCAACAAACTGTCCCAGTTTTCGGTAGAGACCTTGGAATGCGCCAGTGCGGTTAGCACCCCGTGGATCGTCCCCTGGAGCTCCTTCAGAGCACGACTCGATTCGGAAACAACTGGGGACAGCGAGAGGAGAATATTTATCTGGTTGGTCACCAGGAGCCGGTTGTTCTCATACCGGTCACGGAGGGAATTCCATGCCGCCTCGAAGCCGTCGTTGGTCAACGGGGATTTTTCTACGATGGCTTTTGGGTCGCCACTGGTCTTCGTGGTTAAGTGGTACAGCTTTTCTACGGGTGAGAGCCTCGAATTATGGATGTAAATGGCTGTGAAGAGGTCCCGAAAAGTGGGCCAGCGAACGTAATCCCCCGTGAACACTTCGATGTCACAGGGTGGCAGTCGACAGCCGCCATTGGAGCCCGGCTGTGCAGGAAGACGGACTACTGGGCTGGCCGATTGGACCGTAAGGTCTTCTAGGCCCCGTTCATAATCGTCATAGCACGTGTCGTACATGGCTTGGATCTCTAGTTGGGTGTCAGGATCCTCGTCCACCGACGCAATTGAACAGGCCTCGAATTCAGCATCCACCTTTGCCCACATGCTCTGTAAGCGGTCTCTACGGACCTGAGCGATAGCGGGGGATGGCGTGCTGGTACCGGAAGCGGTAAAGCGGTCTTTCAAACTGGTCAGCCTGCCGATGGCTGCTACCAATTTCGCACGTGCGGAGAGGAATGCTGTTTGGGCCATTGGAGAAGTGCGTCGAGAGCTGATGGGACTGGTAGGTGGAAGAGCTGGCACCTTTAACGTGACTGGCGAAGGGAACAGGACCGATTTGCCCTTTGCCGCGGAACTCGTACTCGGTTTAGGCGTACCGGGTAACCTTATCGGTTTAGTCACCGAGGTAGGTGTTCCTGGGGTGGAACTACTGCGTGGTGTCCTACTACCGGGAGCGGGCAAAAGTTTTTTGCTGTCTTCGTCACCAGTGGGCATGTTCTGACCTCACTCGCTGAGAACAACGAAACGGAAGCGGAAGCGTCGGGCGGATGGACACGGAAAATGGACCCAACAACCCTTTGGTATGGACTTGTTGGCAAATCGGAGGCGCTTGGGTATACTAAGGCGATCGGGCCCTAATATTGGGAGTCGGTGGCAAGTGACACCCAAAAACAATATACCCGCCGAAAGTAGGGTAGCGCGTCACCGGACAAGCCACCACCAAAAACGATACACCCTCAAAATACAGGGTAGCGAGTCGCTTGGCGCTCCGTTATGCGCAAGAGCGGCGCCGGTAATCTGCTCTCCCAACAAAAAAACAACGCGCGCAACGGTGGAGAGGCGAACGCGAAAACGAGCAAAAGCAGGCACCGCTATTGCTGCTTGTATGTATGGATGTCGGTGCGGGGAGGTATGGATGTACAGACGCAAGAATATGCAGCTAATATATACAAATGTATGTATGAGGGTATTTGAAAAAATAAGTGTAGATTCGGATAAATGGTTTATATATGTTGGGCTGCGTATGTAGATGGGTAAAATATGTATGTATGTTCGGATGTGCAAGAATATGCAGTTTTACGGATGTGCAAGAATATGCAGTTTTACGGATGTGCAAGAATATGCAGTTTTATGTGTATATAGTTCGGATATATGTACATATATATATATATATATATATATATATATGATGCGCAAGGATATGCGGTTGGGATATATGTACATATGTACGTGCAAGAATATGCAGTTGTGATATATACGGATGTAGGTGCGCTTAAGTGCGGATTGGTACATATACATATATATATGCAGACGCAAGAATATGCAGTCAATATATAGGTAAATACATATGTATGCGGATATGGATAAAGGCGGGCAAGAATATGCAGTTAAATATGTACGGATGTAGCGTAGTTAGGAGGAGCGGAAGATGGGAGAACGGACAGAATAGCCGCTTGGCATTGGACGGAAAAACCAAGATCGTACTTATCTTAATAGAGCGATCCGCCTATGCTTGCTGGGGTGCGCTTCTCCTTGTTGGGGAAGATCCGGCTCGAAGGACCAATGTTTGTAGGGGGCGGATCACCAGGTATTCACAACGCTTTTCTTTCTTTCGCTTAACTATATTTTCGGTAATGTAGGTATAGTAGGTAATAACAAAACTTATGTATTCGAATTCGTATGTATGTAGGTAGGCCGAGAAAGACGGCGAACGAGCGTAACGGGGGTGGGAGCGTAACTGAACTCCCGCTCAAGCTAGTGGCCGCCCGAGCGCCGGGCGGCTCTCCTGAGGGCCGTGTGCAAGAGCGTACGAGAGCGAGTCGGGCGCGGAGCGCTCTCCAGAGCGCTCTCCACAGTGCGCTACGGAAGTTTGCGGCTGCCCTGAACAGTCTAAAAACACAATTAAAGGGCGTGCACTCGCGTCTAAGGAAAAAGCTCTAAGCAAGCAGGCAATTTAAAGTTTATTTTGGTATATTCAAAAAACACCGGCTGTTTATAAAAGATAAAAGGCAGATAAGCGGAGCGCAAAACAAAAACACGTCAGACTTCTACAAAGAGAATCGAACGAATCATGGGGGGTGGTTCTTGGGTGGTTCAATTGTTACTATGGCATTATTTATATGTTTAATGTTGTATGTTTCATTGTTGTTCTTCTTTGGCTCCAGGTCTATAAAAAAACATTGGGAGTGGCTCCTTGGTTAAACGGCTTCTAATATTATGGATCCCTCTTACAATCTGATCATGCAGCTCTATAGCTTTCTTAATTGATTCAATTTCCGTGGTTTGATATAGATTTTTGACGACAACTCTAAATGCTCGATCCTGCTTTAGTTGATAAGTGTGATAGTTAACTTTGTCAATTTTCAATACCTCTACAATATTTCTATATGTTTCAACTTTTTTTATCATAATTTGGATGTGTCCATCTCGTTGTGTCTTATACGTAAAATCAAATGAATTAATATAAGGATTGAGATAAAGAAGTAGACCAAATCGCTGAAATCTGATATGAATATTGGTGGTGGTTTCTCAGGTGCTGCTGTCTGATTGGGAGATATTTCATCCTTATCCACCAGCATGGCAGATTGATTTGCATTTTTTGATGTGGAAGGGTTAGGGTCAAGGTCATCCTTATCTGCCAGTATGGCAAATTGATTTGCATTTTTTGATGTGGAAGGTTGAAGGTCAAGGTCAAGGGCTGGGATTTTTCTAATCATGGTTGGAGAGTTTTCATTTTTTCTTTTATATAAACTTTGTTTGTCAGACACTTTTTGCCAGGTAAGATTATTTGTTTCATCGTCTGTTGACATTTTATTTCGCGGCATTAGCAGCAGCTAAATTGCGATCGCTTATCAGAAGATCTATTTTTAGTGCTGCCGGTCGCTTTCTAACTGTAATTCAATTTTTGTTTTTGCTTGCTTATGTTGTTCTGTTTTGGTTTTGTTGTTTTCGAGATAACTCACTAAGCGCGTGCGTGACCGTACTCAATGAGAGTTAGACGACTACTATCTATCGCGGACATGGTAGAAATGTTTTCAGCTCTAAGGAAAACCATTTACAATGTCCTTAGTCGCGCTAAAAGTGAAAGGAGACAGGAAACAAAAAGTGGAAGTGCCCGTAAAAGAAAGATTGGCAAACGGGCAGACCACCTAATCATGCGGAAATCACATGCGCAAAAATTTGGGCTAGTTCCAGACAATAGGTCAAAATACAAGTTTTACCAAGAAAATAATACTGGAAAAATGGCAAAGGAATATAATTTCGTTATCGGAGAAGACGCAGAGAAGCAGGTTTGCCGTTTACACTACAGCGTCTTTGCGTCTTTGCGTCTTGGGAAGAGGAAGAACAATTTGTAAACAAAAGAAATAATGTCTGAAAATCAACAAAATATGTCAGAAAAAGAGCTAATTCTTTTATCTGCGGTGGCGCAAAATGAAGCGAATCTGTTGAAGTGCATGGAAGTGTCTGAGCTATCCTCAGAAAAGTTGCAATTCGTCTTGCAACTGCAACGTCCTCCTTGCGTTTGGACTCTTGTAGGTAAAGAGCAGACAATGTTCTCTCTTTTCAATTAAATAATGTATTCTTCATTGCAATAGCCACGATATGGTTCATTTTGGGAGGAAGATGTTGTGGAGAACTCCGATGCCTTTTTTAAGGAAAATTTCTGCATGGAAAGGAGTACTTCAACATTCTCGTTGGACTGTTGCCCAATCTCAACAAGAAAAAAACTCCTTTTCGACTGACAATCCCTCTGGAGAAGAGAATAGCCATAGCCCTTTATTGCCTAGGATCGCCTGCGGAATATCGCACGGGAGTCTATTCGGTGTGTCAAGGGCTTTTGTCTGCCTCATATTACTGCAGTTTTGTCGCGAGGTAGTTGCTCAACTCGCTGACAAGTATCTGCAAGCAGACTTTCTTACCCTGAGAAGATCACGGAAACAGTGAAAGGATTCAAAGACATGGGATTTAAAATGCTTTTTTTAATAATAAAATTAGTTTAAACAATTTGTTCTAACCATTACATGAATTTTTGCCCCTTTTTACTCAGTTAAAAATTTTACGCAGCAAAATTTAAATTTGAATCTGCTGTTTTTTGTTGTTATTAGTGGTGATAGTTCCACTGATTAGGCAGAAAAGTACGAAAATTGCTGTTATGCGCACAGAAATACCACAGAAATACCAAAACGCAGCTGCGTCGGAAAACGACGCAACTTTTTGCCATCACTAGGGTCCTATGCCAAACCTATGTAAAAGAAACTGCGTTTCTGGGAAGACGCAAAGAATCAAGACGCAGCCTCAGTGTAAACGGCACCTAAGGTATCGTTGGCAAAGTTGCAGCCGTTTGACCAAAACTTCATATGCCGATTTCGCCGATAAATTTATGATCGTTAGAATTTTAAAGGAAAGTCCATATAAATGGACTAAATTATTTGGCTGCCCGAAAAATTGCCTCCAGTTCCTTTGTTCGATTGTACTGAAATTCTGTTCGTTATCATTTAAAGTTATACTTGCGAAACTAATAGGCTTATTACCATTGCCCTGAGACAACACGGCTGCTATAACGAAATTACTGGCATCAGTAATCAGTCTTGGAAAGTCTCTGAAAATCTGGTCGGGTCTTAATAAAAGTCTTACATTTTTCAAAAGATTTATTATATTCTTCATTCTTGATGGGCTTTGCGACTTTTGCAAACTAGCGGCAATATCCACAAAAACCGAAGTATGGGTAGTTTGTCGATTCCTCTTATTTTTCCTTTGTTGGGTCGAATGGCTTCTGAACTCATAGTATGACCTAAAAAAACAGTTTCTTTTTTCAGAAATTTGCATTAATCCAACCAGAGATTCGCCTCGTTGAGTGTTTTCAAAACTTTTCTTATGAAATTCTAGGTATTCTGCGAGAGATGTTGAATAGACAATGACGTGAATCCAATGACAATGAATCTAAACAAAACAAGGCATTGTTTGTTAATAAGGTCTTTAATTGCGAAGTTCAAGGAACGTTGAAATGTTGCTGGGTCGTTTTTTAAGCAATGGCATACGGGTTTATTCGTAGTGGTCATGCTTAATTACAAATTCAGTTGTTGGTTTAGGTTTTAGGGTCTATATCGATTTAGTGAAATCCATTTACTAAATCAACTGTTGTATTTTGTTCATAACTATTGGGAATCGTTTAAAGTTATTTCGTTTACCTACCTGAAGCATCTTGAGCACTATTGGATGTATTTGCGTCATTTGATTCCGGCTCAGGGAGAATATTCTTATACTAATTGTTGTGAAGTTTCTTACATATCAACTATGCCTGTAGGAATGTCATAATATTGTGAAAAAATATAAAGAGGTACATTAGAGTAGGTCAACTTTTTTCGCGACCAAGCGGTTGTCAAAATCATAGACTACGACGAATTCTAAGAAGGTTATTCGAAGAAACCATGCGTCTAAAATCAATTTGGAGCTTCCAGTTTTTAAGGAAAAGTTTTTCGTATTTTGTACAGTGAAACGCCCCTAACTAGAACGCCTGTAACAAAATTTGTCTTTATTTAGAACTAAAACTGGTGGCAACAGCGTTTGAAGAGCACCATACGTCCAATTCCACTTCCATTCAATTTCTATTTTGGCCATGGGACCAAAATGCAAACTCAAATTATGGAGCAGTGATTTGGAGCTGTAGAAGCCCGCCCCTAGGCCTAAGTTCTGCTGCAGGTCAGTAGGATACACCAGGGCCAAGATCGCTGGCATACACTTCTACAGTTGCTACATTGCCCCGAGCGTACAATTAGAGGAGTTTGCCAACAAAAAGAAAGCATAGCGGACGATGCACGCAGCCGTACTCCATTGATAATCGCAGGCAACTTCAATGCGTAGGCGACCGAATGGGGAAGCGCAAGGACAAATGCACGCGGGAGCGTCTTACTCGATGTGTTCGCTACACTGAGCGTGGTGCTCTTGAAAACTGGAACAGCCCACACCTACATCGGTAACATTACTCAACAAAATTCAACATTTTTTTTCCGCTGTCGCCCAAAATGACTTTTTCTGATAGATTTGAAGATATAAATTTTTTTACAGAATTATGGTGTTTTATCCCGAAATTTTGACTTTGAAAACTCAGGAAAAGTCGACAAATATTTTATGGCTAACATTTCTGGTTTTAGATAGATACATTAATTAAGCGTCGTTTCAGGTATCGCTTGCAAGAATCGATGGATAAATGGCTAAGTTGCAGCCGTTTGACAAAACCTTCCTGCAAAGTTCAATACAACTAGCCATAAGAATCTTAAGTTATTTGAAAAATAGAAGCACTGCCTCTGAAATAAAAACCATATTTTAAATAAAATTCTTTAAATAAAAACTAAAACAGAAAAAAAAAATCATAATTCTTTAAAAATGTAGAATCTCTTGATCTATCAGAAATAGTCATTTTGGGCGACAGCAGAAATGTCGTGTTGACTAGTATAATCGGGTGTGATAGTGTTAGTGTGTGTGTATACAAATCATATGGCTGATGCAATATCTTACTTATTTTTGTAATGCATATCAGTCTAGATTGTGCGTTTCGTTGGGGTTAGATTTGAGAATTGTTAGCATTTAGATTTTGGTTAGGTCCGATATATTTGAATGGATTGTTTATTTTATCAACTCATTGCGACTGGACTTGTCGTGCGAATTGTTTTACTTTTTGAATTGTGGATATGTTATTCCTCGCTAAGGTTATGAAAAATCTATCAAGAAGTTTATGTTGGATTGTATTTTTTATAGTGTTTTCTATTGCCTGACTATAAACTTTATAGTTATTCTGATCATTTTTTAAGGACAATTTATTAAATATTATAATACTTTTACCCTTTAATACTTTACCCTTCACAGAACATGCGTAGATTACCATTGTATGGTGTGAAATACAGGCGGCGCATCAGTTCTTCCAATGAAGTGTGCGTTTTATACTCGTCGATAAGGGCATGCTTTAGGTCGGGCCATTGATTGTAGGATCCTATTTGGGATATTTTTCCGGCATCTCCTCTGATCTGTGGTTGTCACCAATGCCACCAAAGATTACAGCTTTATTTCGATTTTTTTTAAATGTCTACTAGCTATACAGTGGCTCACAGCCAAAATGATGCAGTGGCTAATAAAAAGTTTAAGGTGCTACAGATTTTAAACTAGAGAAAAAACAAAAAATGTTTAAACGCCAATTTGTTGTATGTTTTATCACATTTAAAAAAATAACTTTATTTGCTGATTAAATATTGCTCAGTTTTAAAAATAAAATAAAAACTTAAAATATATCTTAAATACAAGTCCTAGCTTGAAAGATGCAGCCACAAACCAGTTTAATATTAGTCTAATAAAAGGTTTAACAGGTATTTTAATACCTAATATTAATATTAATATTTTAATACCAGCAGAGCTTTTTTAAGGTCCTTTTTGCTAGAAATCCTGTGATTCTGGGTGTTTTTCTCCAGCGCAGCCCACAAATTTTGAATAACATTTAAGTCTGGAGACTGGGCTGGGGGAATCACCAAGTGGGGGCAGTTCCAGATAAGCCAGGACTGCACTATTCCGGACGAATGTTTCGGGTCATTATCCTGGTAGAACCGGAAATCAAGTCGGATTCCGAGTTTCTGGAAGCTTTGGTGCAAGTTATCGTTCCCAAAAAGGTACTCAACAGGTGAAGGACAAAATTGGGAAGGAGTGCAGTATGGAAACTGTGAGCCGGGTTCTGCGCAACCATGACTTCAATGCCCGAGTACCCCGAAAGAAACCCTTTGTAAGCCCGAAAAACAAAGGGACAAGGTTGGCGATCGCAAAAACCAACTTTTACAAGGATTTGGTGTTCTGGAATACCGTAATTTGTGCACACGAGACCAAATTTAACCTTTTTGGGTCGGACGGAAGGAAATTTGTGTGGCGACAGCCCAATACTGAGCTGGATCCCAAACATGTAAAAGCGACAGTCAAGCACGGCGGAGGTATTGTCATGGTATACTACTAGACAAAATTGAACATTTTTTTTTCGCTGTGGCCCAAAATGACTTTTTCTGATCGATTTGGAGAATTAACATTTTTTAAAGAAGAGTAGTGCTTGTTTTTTGACATAACTTAAGTACTTTGTAACTGGTTGTATTGAACTGTATTAAACTGTTTAATTTCAAAATTCCGTTAGCCAACATAGAACCGTTTTTTTTTTTTAAACGTCTCCTAACTTATGTGTCCATCTAAAACCAAAAATGCATGCCATCAAATATTTTTTTTCGACTTTTCCTGAGTTTTTAAGGTCAAAATTTCGGGAAAATATACGGAAAAAAATTTATCAAATTGGAATTTGAAAGCTTAATATCTTTCCAGACAGCTTTTCAGAAATGCCATTGAAATTATATTTATTATATAATTATATTATGATATTGAAATTATAAATACAGAAAGTGAGAATAAAGTGAGCTTAAGTGAAGATTTAAAAGGTTGATTCCTGAAGCATAGGCCAACGCGAGACTGCGCTGTAGACTTAGTTCGGGTATTGAAAAGAAATAATTTGAACGTTGCGCCATTTTACAAGTACACTGCGTAAAAAAACCTGACATAATTCAAATTGACGGTGGCCTTTATTTACATATTGGCTTGATAAATGAACTGAATAAGAAGTTTATTATTCATTGAATTTACAGGAAAGTTTGTGTTTCGATGTTAACATTGATGGTCTTCCGCTTTATAAAAGTTCCAATGCAACACTTTGGCCCATCCTCATTAGATTTGTAAATATAAGAAATGCACCCAATTTACATCTGTGGATTTATTTTAAACGGTTATTAAAATTAGTATTAGGGCTATTGTTTGTGATGCGCCTGCTAGGCGTCTACATCTTCACATGGATGTTCAAAGTGTACCCAAGTAGCACAAGAGTTAAATGGTGCATTAACATTGTTCGGGGCAGATCCCCACCGAAATGCGGCTGGTCAAACAGCAGCTATTTATTGGCCTTCAGCCGCATATTTGCACTGTTACATATTCATACATATATGTATACATATTCTGTAAATTCTTGCACTTGCTTGCCCTGCTAAACGTTCTCTCAAAGCTCGCTCTTCTCTTCGTTATCTATGCTCGGCGTTATCTATGTTTGCCGAACGAAGAGAAGCTGCGCTCAGCGATCGGAGCGGCAATGCTAGCAATGGGAAGGGCAAGCAAGGGCCACTCGCCGTTTAGACATCACACATTAAAGAACATTCGCAATTTTATTTCTGACCCCGACGTCCACCCGGGGGCGCCACAAATTTTATGTGGGGATAATGCTTTTTATCCCCGATCGGCCGAATAATTATTTCGATTAAATAAAATGCGGCGCAGAAATAAAATTGCGAATGTTCTTTAATGTGTGATGTCTAAACGGCGAGTGGCCCTTGCTTGCCCTTCCCATTGCTAGCATTGCCGCTCCGATCGCTGAGCGCAGCTTCTCTTCGTTCGGCAAACATAGATAACGCCGAGCATAGATAACGAAGAGAAGAGCGAGCTTTGAGAGAACGTTTAGCAGGGCAAGCAAGTGCAAGAATTTACAGAATATGTATACATATATGTATGAATATGTAACAGTGCAAATATGCGGCTGAAGGCCAATAAATAGCTGCTGTTTGACCAGCCGCATTTCGGTGAGGATCTGCCCCGAACAATGTTAATGCACCATTTAACTCTTGTGCTACTTGGGTACACTTTGAACATCCATGTGAAGATGTAGACGCCTAGCAGGCGCATCACAAACAATAGCCCTAATACTAATTTTAATAACCGTTTAAAATAAATCCACAGATGTAAATTGGGTGCATTTCTTATATTTACAAATCTAATGAGGATGGGCCAAAGTGTTGCATTGGAACTTTTATAAAGCGGAAGACCATCAATGTTAACATCGAAACACAAACTTTCCTGTAAATTCAATGAATAATAAACTTCTTATTCAGTTCATTTATCAAGCCAATATGTAAATAAAGGCCACCGTCAATTTGAATTATGTCAGGTTTTTTTACGCAGTGTACTTGTAAAATGGCGCAACGTTCAAATTATTTCTTTTCAATACCCGAACTAAGTCTACAGCGCAGTCTCGCGTTGGCCTATGCTTCAGGAATCAACCTTTTAAATCTTCACTTAAGCTCACTTTATTCTCACTTTCTGTATTTATAATTTCAATATCATAATATAATTATATAATAAATATAATTTCAATGGCATTTCTGAAAAGCTGTCTGGAAAGATATTAAGCTTTCAAATTCCAATTTGATAAATTTTTTTCCGTATATTTTCCCGAAATTTTGACCTTAAAAACTCAGGAAAAGTCGAAAAAAAATATTTGATGGCATGCATTTTTGGTTTTAGATGGACACATAAGTTAGGAGACGTTTAAAAAAAAAAAAACGGTTCTATGTTGGCTAACGGAATTTTGAAATTAAACAGTTTAATACAGTTCAATACAACCAGTTACAAAGTACTTAAGTTATGTCAAAAAACAAGCACTACTCTTCTTTAAAAAATGTTAATTCTCCAAATCGATCAGAAAAAGTCATTTTGGGCCACAGCGAAAAAAAATGTTCAATTTTGTCTAGTAGTATACCATGACACTACCTCCGCCGTGCTTGACTGTCGCTTTTACATGTTTGGGATCCAGCTCAGTATTGGGCTGTCGCCACACAAATTTCCTTCCGTCCGACCCAAAAAGGTTAAATTTGGTCTCGTGTGCACAAATTACGGTATTCCAGAACACCAAATCCTTGTAAAAGTTGGTTTTTGCGATCGCCAACCTTGTCCCTTTGTTTTTCGGGCTTACAAAGGGTTTCTTTCGGGGTACTCGGGCATTGAAGTCATGGTTGCGCAGAACCCGGCTCACAGTTTCCATACTGCACTCCTTCCCAATTTTGTCCTTCACCTGTTGAGTACCTTTTTGGGAACGATAACTTGCACCAAAGCTTCCAGAAACTCGGAATCCGACTTGATTTCCGGTTCTACCAGGATAATGACCCGAAACATTCGTCCGGAATAGTGCAGTCCTGGCTTATCTGGAATTGCCCCCACTTGGTGATTCCCCCAGCGCAGTCTCCAGACTTAAATGTTATTCAAAATTTGTGGGCTGCGCTGGAGAAAAACACCCAGAATCACAGGATTTCTAGCAAAAAGGACCTTAAAAAAGCTCTGCTGGTATTAAAATATTAATATTAATATTAGGTATTAAAATACCTGTTAAACCTTTTATTAGACTAATATTAAACTGGTTTGTGGCTGCATCTTTCAAGCTAGGACTTGTATTTAAGATATATTTTAAGTTTTTATTTTATTTTTAAAACTGAGCAATATTTAATCAGCAAATAAAGTTATTTTTTTAAATGTGATAAAACATACAACAAATTGGCGTTTAAACATTTTTTGTTTTTTCTCTAGTTTAAAATCTGTAGCACCTTAAACTTTTTATTAGCCACTGCATCATTTTGGCTGTGAGCCACTGTATAGCTAGTAGACATTTAAAAAAAATCGAAATAAAGCTGTAATCTTTGGTGGCATTGGTGACAACCACAGATCAGAGGAGATGCCGGAAAAATATCCCAAATAGGATCCTACAATCAATGGCCCGACCTAAAGCATGCCCTTATCGACGAGTATAAAACGCACACTTCATTGGAAGAACTGATGCGCCGCCTGTATTTCACACCATACAATGGTAATCTACGCATGTTCTGTGAAGGGTAAAGTATTAAAGGGTAAAAGTATTATAATATTTAATAAATTGTCCTTAAAAAATGATCAGAATAACTATAAAGTTTATAGTCAGGCAATAGAAAACACTATAAAAAATACAATCCAACATAAACTTCTTGATAGATTTTTCATAACCTTAGCGAGGAATAACATATCCACAATTCAAAAAGTAAAACAATTCGCACGACAAGTCCAGTCGCAATGAGTTGATAAAATAAACAATCCATTCAAATATATCGGACCTAACCAAAATCTAAATGCTAACAATTCTCAAATCTAACCCCAACGAAACGCACAATCTAGACTGATATGCATTACAAAAATAAGTAAGATATTGCATCAGCCATATGATTTGTATACACACACACTAACACTATCACACCCGATTATACTAGTCAACACGACATTTCTGCTGTAGCCCAAAATGACTATTTCTGATAGATCAAGAGATTCTACATTTTTAAAGAATTATGATTTATTTTTTCTGTTTTAGTTTTTATTTAAAGAATTTTATTTAAAATATGGTTTTTATTTCAGAGGCAGTGCTTCTATTTTTCAAATAACTTAAGTTTCTTATGGCTAGTTGTATTGAACTTTGCAGGAAGGTTTTGTCAAACGGCTGCAACTTAGCCATTTATCCATCGATTCTTGAAACGATACCTGAAACGACGCTTAATTAATGTATCTATCTAAAACCAGAAATGTTAGCCATAAAATATTTGTCGACTTTTCCTGAGTTTTCAAAGTCAAAATTTCGGGATAAAACACCATAATTCTGTAAAAAAATTTATATCTTCAAATCTATCAGAAAAAGTCATTTTGGGCGACAGCGGAAAAAAAATGTTGAATTTTGTTGAGTAATGTTACCGATGTAGGTGTGGGCTGTTCCAGTTTTCAAGAGCACCACGCTCAGTGTAGCGAACACATCGAGTAAGACGCTCCCGCGTGCATTTGTCCTTGCGCTTCCCCATTCGGTCGCCTACGCATTGAAGTTGCCTGCGATTATCAATGGAGTACGGCTGCGTGCATCGTCCGCTATTCTTTCTTTTTGTTGGCAAACTCCTCTAATTGTACGCTCGGGGCAATGTAGCAACTGTAGAAGTGTATGCCAGCGATCTTGGCCCTGGTGTATCCTACTGACCTGCGGCAGAACTTAGGCCTAGGGGCGGGCTTCTACAGCTCCAAATCACTGCTCCATAATTTGAGTTTGCATTTTGGTCCCATGGCCAAAATAGAAATTGAATGGAAGTGGAATTGGACGTATGGTGCTCTTCAAACGCTGTTGCCACCAGTTTTAGTTCTAAATAAAGACAAATTTTGTTACAGGCGTTCTAGTTAGGGGCGTTTCACTGTACAAAATACGAAAAACTTTTCCTTAAAAACTGGAAGCTCCAAATTGATTTTAGACGCATGGTTTCTTCGAATAACCTTCTTAGAATTCGTCGTAGTCTATGATTTTGACAACCGCTTGGTCGCGAAAAAAGTTGACCTACTCTAATGTACCTCTCTATATTTTTTCACAATATTATGACATTCCTACAGGCATAGTTGATATGTAAGAAACTTCACAACAATTAGTATAAGAATATTCTCCCTGAGCCGGAATCAAATGACGCAAATACATCCAATAGTGCTCAAGATGCTTCAGGTAGGTAAACGAAATAACTTTAAACGATTCCCAATAGTTATGAACAAAATACAACAATTGATTTAGTAAATGGATTTCACTAAATCGATATAGACCCTAAAACCTAAACCAACAACTGAATTTGTAATTAAGCATGACCACTACGAATAAACCCGTATGCCATTGCTTAAAAAACGACCCAGCAACATTTCAACGTTCCTTGAACTTCGCAATTAAAGACCTTATTAACAAACAATGCCTTGTTTTGTTTAGATTCATTGTCATTGGATTCACGTCATTGTCTATTCAACATCTCTCGCAGAATACCTAGAATTTCATAAGAAAAGTTTTGAAAACACTCAACGAGGCGAATCTCTGGTTGGATTAATGCAAATTTCTGAAAAAAGAAACTGTTTTTTTAGGTCATACTATGAGTTCAGAAGCCATTCGACCCAACAAAGGAAAAATAAGAGGAATCGACAAACTACCCATACTTCGGTTTTTGTGGATATTGCCGCTAGTTTGCAAAAGTCGCAAAGCCCATCAAGAATGAAGAATATAATAAATCTTTTGAAAAATGTAAGACTTTTATTAAGACCCGACCAGATTTTCAGAGACTTTCCAAGACTGATTACTGATGCCAGTAATTTCGTTATAGCAGCCGTGTTGTCTCAGGGCAATGGTAATAAGCCTATTAGTTTCGCAAGTATAACTTTAAATGATAACGAACAGAATTTCAGTACAATCGAACAAAGGAACTGGAGGCAATTTTTCGGGCAGCCAAATAATTTAGTCCATTTATATGGACTTTCCTTTAAAATTCTAACGATCATAAATTTATCGGCGAAATCGGCATATGAAGTTTTGGTCAAACGGCTGCAACTTTGCCAACGATACCTTAGGTGCCGTTTACACTGAGGCTGCGTCTTGATTCTTTGCGTCTTCCCAGAAACGCAGTTTCTTTTACATAGGTTTGGCATAGGACCCTAGTGATGGCAAAAAGTTGCGTCGTTTTCCGACGCAGCTGCGTTTTGGTATTTCTGTGGTATTTCTGTGCGCATAACAGCAATTTTCGTACTTTTCTGCCTAATCAGTGGAACTATCACCACTAATAACAACAAAAAACAGCAGATTCAAATTTAAATTTTGCTGCGTAAAATTTTTAACTGAGTAAAAAGGGGCAAAAATTCATGTAATGGTTAAAACAAATTGTTTAAACTAATTTTATTATTAAAAAAAGCATTTTAAATCCCATGTCTTTGAATCCTTTCACTGTTTCCGTGATCTTCTCAGGGTAAGAAAGTCTGCTTGCAGATACTTGTCAGCGAGTTGAGCAACTACCTCGCGACAAAACTGCAGTAATATGAGGCAGACAAAAGCCCTTGACACACCGAATAGACTCCCGTGCGATATTCCGCAGGCGATCCTAGGCAATAAAGGGCTATGGCTATTCTCTTCTCCAGAGGGATTGTCAGTCGAAAAGGAGTTTTTTTCTTGTTGAGATTGGGCAACAGTCCAACGAGAATGTTGAAGTACTCCTTTCCATGCAGAAATTTTCCTTAAAAAAGGCATCGGAGTTCTCCACAACATCTTCCTCCCAAAATGAACCATATCGTGGCTATTGCAATGAAGAATACATTATTTAATTGAAAAGAGAGAACATTGTCTGCTCTTTACCTACAAGAGTCCAAACGCAAGGAGGACGTTGCAGTTGCAAGACGAATTGCAACTTTTCTGAGGATAGCTCAGACACTTCCATGCACTTCAACAGATTCGCTTCATTTTGCGCCACCGCAGATAAAAGAATTAGCTCTTTTTCTGACATATTTTGTTGATTTTCAGACATTATTTCTTTTGTTTACAAATTGTTCTTCCTCTTCCCAAGACGCAAAGACGCAAAGACGCTGTAGTGTAAACGGCAAACCTGCTTCTCTGCGTCTTCTCCGATAACGAAATTATATTCCTTTGCCATTTTTCCAGTATTATTTTCTTGGTAAAACTTGTATTTTGACCTATTGTCTGGAACTAGCCCAAATTTTTGCGCATGTGATTTCCGCATGATTAGGTGGTCTGCCCGTTTGCCAATCTTTCTTTTACGGGCACTTCCACTTTTTGTTTCCTGTCTCCTTTCACTTTTAGCGCGACTAAGGACATTGTAAATGGTTTTCCTTAGAGCTGAAAACATTTCTACCATGTCCGCGATAGATAGTAGTCGTCTAACTCTCATTGAGTACGGTCACGCACGCGCTTAGTGAGTTATCTCGAAAACAACAAAACCAAAACAGAACAACATAAGCAAGCAAAAACAAAAATTGAATTACAGTTAGAAAGCGACCGGCAGCACTAAAAATAGATCTTCTGATAAGCGATCGCAATTTAGCTGCTGCTAATGCCGCGAAATAAAATGTCAACAGACGATGAAACAAATAATCTTACCTGGCAAAAAGTGTCTGACAAACAAAGTTTATATAAAAGAAAAAATGAAAACTCTCCAACCATGATTAGAAAAATCCCAGCCCTTGACCTTGACCTTCAACCTTCCACATCAAAAAATGCAAATCAATTTGCCATACTGGCAGATAAGGATGACCTTGACCCTAACCCTTCCACATCAAAAAATGCAAATCAATCTGCCATGCTGGTGGATAAGGATGAAATATCTCCCAATCAGACAGCAGCACCTGAGAAACCACCACCAATATTCATATCAGATTTCAGCGATTTGGTCTACTTCTTTATCTCAATCCTTATATTAATTCATTTGATTTTACGTATAAGACACAACGAGATGGACATATCCGAATTATGATAAAAAAAGTTGAAACATATAGAAATATTGTAGAGGTATTGAAAATTGACAAAGTTAACTATCACACTTATCAACTAAAGCAGGATCGAGCATTTAGAGTTGTCGTCAAAAATCTATATCAAACCACGGAAATTGAATCAATTAAGAAAGCTATAGAGCTGCATGATCAGATTGTAAGAGGGATCCATAATATTAGAAGCCGTTTAACCAAGGAGCCACTCCCAATGTTTTTTTATAGACCTGGAGCCAAAGAAGAACAACAATTAAATATACAACATTAAACATATAAATAATGCCATAGTAACAATTGAACCACCCAAGAAGGTAAGTGACATGGTGCAGTGCTACAGATGTCAAGAATTCGAGCACACCAAAGCTTACTGCAACAAAAGGTTTAAGTGTGTCAAGTGCGCCGGAAATCATTTAAGTATGATTTGTCAAAAGGCAACCCAAGATCCAGCCACCTGTGCTAACTGTCATGGTACTAGGACTAGTACCCGACGTCCACCCGGGGGCGCCACAAATTTTATGTGGGGATAATGCCTTTTATCCCCGATCGGCCGAATAATTATTTCGATTAAATAAAATGCGGCGCAGAAATAAAATTGCGAATGTTCTTTAATGTGTGATGTCTAAACGGCGAGTGGCCCTTGCTTGCCCTTCCCATTGCTAGCATTGCCGCTCCGATCGCTGAGTGCAGCTTCTCTTCGTTCGGCAAACATAGATAACGCCGAGCATAGATAACGAAGAGAAGAGCGAGCTTTGAGAGAACGTTTAGCAGGGCAAGCAAGTGCAAGAATTTACAGAATATGTATATTTGTATGAATATGTAGCAGTGCAAATATGCGGCTGAAGGCCAATAAATAGCTGCTGTTTGGCCAGCCGCATTTCGGTGGGGATCTGCCCCGAACATTCACCCCCCGTTGGGAGGCAAAGGCTTTCAACAGATCCATCCTGAAGGGGCAGGACCGCTATCTTTCTAACGGCCTTTTTGAAGAGTCCTCTTTGGGCGTGGATGACGGCCTTGATATTGACTGATGCTGCGATGAGTCCCGTATAGATCGTCGAATGCAGCAATCGGCGCTTCATGTCGAAAATGGTTTGTGGAGGGCACGTCCAAGTCATCGGGAATTTCTGTAATTTCATGAAATGGCGGGGAATTTAGGAAGGTAGAAATTTTAGAAGTTGATGTTCGAATTTCGTTAAGTATGGATATAAAACCCTTTGCTGTATCGGTAAGGTCGCGCTGCAGTTCCTGAATTTGGCGCTTATATAGATCAATGTCCTGAACGATACCGATCTGCGCCAACTTCGTCCCTAACTTGGCCTTAAGCTCCTGATTCTTCGATCGCAGTTTTTCCGCCTGCCCCTGGCACTCGTACAACTGCTGCCCGCGTTGCTGATCTCGATCGGCCGACTCCTGGCGCCGTTGAGCCAGCTTGCGGTAGTCCAGCATTGTGGGACTAAAATCGTGAGCGAAGATGTGAGGGGAACTCTCAGAAACAGCTAACGCTGTTTTATTAACCTCTGAGCTGCTTATGCTTCCTGACGCTATCCAACCAAGCTTTGTCCTTTGAAATATTGGCAGTTGCGTCGACGGTCGTATCTGTTCGACGCACAATAAGTCGAAGAATAGGCCAGCTCCTATCAGCAAATCGACTTGTTGGGGCTTGAAGAACTTTGGGTCAGCTAGCTCCACATTTTTCGGAATTGGCCAATCCTTTGCATCCAGGTTAAAGTTGGGCTGCCTTTCCGTTATTGAGTTGGTGACAATTGCAGAGAGCGAATCGCGATAGCTTGCGTCCTGGGATTGTACAACTATATGCACAGAGTTGGTCGAAGGTAGAATAGATCTCCCAATACCGGAGATGTTAAAATGAGACGAGTGATGAGATAATTGCAACTGATTAGCGAGTCTTGACGTTATGAAATTTGCCTGCGATGCAGAATCTAAGATGGCACGACATGGGATCAGCTTTCCATAACGATCTGTGACATGGACGAGGGCGGTAGGTAGCAACACGTTTTGGCAAGGCTGCGATTTCTGGTTGGAGGGGGGAGGGCTAGAAGAACCGCTTGCTAGAAGGACAGCTGTGGCGCGTTGCTGGCTCAATTCCTCGGTCGGTGATGAGGAAGATGATGCAGCAGCGCTCGATTGGATGTGGAGCAGCGTATGATGCTTGTACTGGCAATGCCTGCAAGTTCCTGACCTGCACCTCTGCAATTCATGGCCCTTGTTGAGGCAGTTTAAACACAAGTGCCGCTTCTTTGCTTCTTTATATCGATCATAAGCAGTGAGATTTAGGAATGCCTGACATCTAGATATGTAATGCTGGCAGGAATTTCAATAGGTACATGTAGGGTTAGGATGGTCGCTAGTGGCGATAAGGGTGCTAAGTTCATTTTCTCCCACCTGCTGGCTAGGACTTGTTACCATAGCCGATGCCAAATTCTCCAGCATCCGACACTTCGCTTCCAAGAATGAGGACATGTCTGACCAGAGAGGCAATCTTGAGGTTGGCAGGCTCTCCTCCCATTTCACCTGCGTGTTGTGGTCCAATTTCTTGCTTATGATGCAAACCAGCAACCCATCCGAAATCTCCTGAGGCGTTGCCAAGGTCCGAAGAGCACGTAAGTGCGAATTGATCTTGTCGCTGAGCGCACGCAAACCGCTGGCTGAGCCCTTCTCCACCCCTTGCAGACCGAAAATAGCCTTGACGTGTGCCTGAAAATGCATAAGCTTATTATCAAATCGCAACTTTAATAAATTGAACGCCTCGTCGTAATTCTCCTCAGACAATTCCAAAGATCGAATCGTGTCCAGCGCAGCTCCATCTAGGCATCCACGGAGATACTGGAATTTCTCGATGACCGGAATTCGCAACTCCTTGTGCACCATGGTCGTAAACATCGAGTGGAATTCTGGCCAATCCATATAGTCTCCACTAAATTGAGGAAGCTGCAACTCGGGCAGTCGAGAACGGCCTATAATATCATAGGCAAACGCAGATGACTGCTCCTCGAGAGGGTGCCGGGCCGTGGAATGCGCAGCATTAACCGTGCGAGCAGCCGCCAACTCCCGTGACAGCTTGGTCCTGACCTTGATATAGATATTAGCGAAGTCCAGTCGGGCATCCTTAGCCAACTGCAGCAAATCCAGCCTTTCAAAGCTCGTTTGAGCTGCATCGAAATCCGCATTCATTTGCTCGATCTGCTCCATGCGAGCTTGAAGCTCCGTTTCATCCAAATCGGCCAGCTCTTCCTTGGTGAGAAACCTGTCCAGGGTATTTAATTGACGCGCGATTGCCTCCGCCTTTTTCCTATAAAAATCGATGTCCCTAGGCATTACTGCGTTCGCGACATTATTTGGCTCAGGTTGTGCCATGTTGGAGCTTTTCAAAGTCACGAGAGAAAAAGACACCCTGTATACGTATAAAACGAAAACCGCGAGAACCGCAAGCAAAGGTATTACAGCTAATCGATCTAGCTGTGCGAGCTGTCCGATTCCGCTTTGTGCTACGTTCGTATGTATTGGTTGGTTCACTGCACTGCCCAATGCACTGCACTGACCGAACTACCGCGACGAATAACTGTATAGCCAGCAACGGTGTAAGAAAGTAAGTATGTATGTTTTGGCACCGAATTATGCGCAAAACGCCGAAAAATGTGTTGAGGCTTTCGAATGTTATATATGTTTGACTCCGCTATTCAGACGATCACGTCGGGGTCACCAAATTTTATGTGGGGATAATGCTTTTTATCCCCGATCGGCCGAATAATTATTTCGATTAAATAAAATGCGGCGCAGAAATAAAATTGCGAATGTTCTTTAATGTGTGATGTCTAAACGGCGAGTGGCCCTTGCTTGCCCTTCCCATTGCTAGCATTGCCGCTCCGATCGCTGAGAGCAGCTTTTCTTCGTTCGGCAAACATAGATAACGCCGAGCATAGATAACGAAGAGAAGAGCGAGCTTTGAGAGAACGTTTAGCAGGGCAAGCAAGTGCAAGAATTTACAGAATATGTATATATGTATGAATATGTAGCAGTGCAAATATGCGGCTGAAGGCCAATAAATAGCTGCTGTTTGGCCAGCCGCATTTCGGTGGGGATCTGCCCCGAACAAACATATAAAACGGATTATGGGGTTTTAATCACAGACAGTGACTTCGCAAACAGAATTTACCACGAACATCATTCCCTAACGTATTTGACAAATAAAATGTCTGCATTTGAAACATTAAACATAAAAATGGTTATGCAGATTCGCGTAGATTTGTTTGCATATAATTCTGACCCATAAAATCTGTACAAAAATAGCTAAACCCAACATAGTCAATATATCTAAAAAATCTATATCCTTGTTTAAAAATATACGTAGAGAATTTGTAAGGAAGCCTAGAGGTTTAAATGGGTTACTTAATTGGAAAGCTACTGAATTTAGACAATTCTTACTGTACACACGAATTTTCGTTTTTAAGAATTTCTTCCATTGCATTGCTGTTGTACTCCCAGAGCATGTTAGATAATTTTTTAGAACATTTCTCTCTTATTTTTGGCGACAATAGTATCCCATACAACATTCACAACTTGTTGCATGTGAAAGAGACAATACAACAAGTGGGCGATCTAGTTGACAGCTCCTCATACGTTTTTGAAAACTATTTACAGCTTTTAAAGTGTTATGTAAAAAATCCAACACAAATATTGTAACAAATACAAAGGAATACAAATACATAGACGAAGAATGTGACGAAGAATGATTAATTTGAGAAGCTTTAATGCTGAGCCCATTCCTTCATCCAGCTTAGGAATTTATTTAGTGGAGACAGAACTCTCTCCTAGGGAAGAATTATTTTCATTAAGTCAAATTTAATATAAGGCTGTTGTGATTCCATACTTAAGCGAGTTAATAGTTATGCTATTGCTACATCACGTAAAAAATTAAGTTTCTTTGTTTTACTGTATTGACAATTAACTCTAATACTCTACTAAAATTTAAAAAGGCGGTAATTTTTTTTTTGTTGTTAAATTTTTTTTAGGACGTTGATATGCAATGACTGCACCATCAAGTGGCCCAAGCGACACCAGCAGATGGCTGTTACGCGCAGATCCCAGGCAAGAACGCAGCCCTCCTCCCGCCCAACCGACCGAGGGGCGCTGCCGTATAACGCGCGACTCGTTAACCGAACCGATCGCGGACATGCAGGAAAGATAGGTGTTAGACTAGTGTTCGAGGAAAGTGGAACTAATCTTACTAAAAAACTAATTAAGAGATAGGACCCTGAACGGTTCATGCATGGAATAATTCGATCTACAAAGCGGAAGAAACAACGGTGTATAGCTTCTAGTGCTTCTAATAGGAATCGTGAAGCTTATGCGGCTCAACAGGTCAGGGCTACTACGTCACCCTTGATCAAGTTGTGCACAAAAATCACACCAAGCATTTTCCTACGATTAGCTAAGGTTGGAAGGTTTATTAAAAGCAATCTATTAGGGTAAGACCGCAGTCTCACACCTGCATCCCATCTGAGGCCGCGCAGAGCAAAAAGTAAAAAGTTTTTCTGAACTGATTCTATACGGTCTTGGTGTACGTTGTACTGTACTTATTATATACCTATTTATAAACACAAGCACGCCCATGGCCTTATTTATCATGGTAGAAATGTGTTCGGAAAACTTTACCTTGGGATCTAATAGAACAACAAGATCATCAACCCGGGTAATTCTCTCGAGAGAACCACCACAAAGCGTGTAAGGAACCAGAAAGGCGCTGGAGCGATGAAAAGTCATTACTTTACATTTTTAAGCATTAAGGTTTAATAAAGTTGCACAACACCATGACTGAAATATATCGAGATTGGATTGCAACCTGAATTAAAAAGAAATGTCCTTATACTGGACACAGAGCTTAACATAATCCGCATACATAAGTACTCGAGACTATGTTAATACAGTAGGCAGGTCATTTATAAAGAGGGTAAAGAGTAAGGGGCCTAGATGGCTGCCGTGTGGTACACCCGAAGTTTTGAAAAGGACTCTTTGAGACCTAGAACAAAGGTAGCTAGAGATCCATCTCAGGAGATTGGGCGGGAACCCTAAAAGGTCGAGCTTTTGTGCTAGGAGGGAATGGTTTACAGAATCGAACGCTTTACTGAAATCGGTGTAAACAACATCCGTCTGCAAATTACCTTGAAAGCCTTTTATTATAAAGGAGGTAAACTCCAATAAATTTGTAGTGGTTGATCTCCGCCTTATAAATCCATGTTGAGCTGGAGATATCAGTGATCTGCATAGGTGCTACAGGTGCGGAGTTAAAATTTTCTCAAACACTTTAGTAATAGCGGATAACTTCGATATACCTCTATAGTTCATTGCATCAGACTTGCTACCTTTCTTATGGAGAGGAATTAAAAAGAACTCCTTCTATATCGGGGGGAAGCATGAAGAATTTATGGACAGGGTGAATAGTTTAAGCAACGGCCCACACAGAGACTCGGCACAGTACCTGAGTACACAGCCGGGAACTCCGTCCGGACCCGGTGAAAACACCGGCTTTACTGTTCGTAGATCAGGAAGCAACGAGCTTTCATTTAACAAAGGACTGGAAAAGCAACCTTAATTTTATTTAGGCTTGCTGAATCGCATTCGCCATAAATTTCAATCCCATAAAACAGAATTGGTGCTACTATTGTTCTTGCGATCATTGTTTTAATGTTAAATATTTTTGAGTTAACAATAGTTGTCTAAGAACTCCATAGATTTTTCCAACTGCTTTGTTAACCTGATCGTTCCACGTCAAGGTGTTATTGAAAGTAATGCCTAGATTTTCAGCCCTATACACAAAATTGATACTCCCATTATCTATATTTAGCTTGGTCAAATTTTCAGTTCTCAGGTTTTTTTTGTATATAACTAGGCACTTCGATTTAGAAGGGTTAATACACAAACTATTTTTCTTAGCCCACTCATTTGCATAAAACAGTTCATCATTGCACACTATTCCCATGCAAGAATGCCTAAACAAAAATATGTGCATGCATACGAGTATGCACGCTCTCGTATAATGTACGCAGTGCTTGCATTTCAAATAAGAAAATATTTTGAGGTGGTTCATATACTGGATACAAAAAGGATTATAAATAACAACGTGAATTTTGAGACTACTGTTAAGGATATGGAAAAGGGATAGGAGAACTGAGAAAGAAAAAAAAAGTAAAAGCAACGTTCATGTGCAAGAAAAGCACAAAGAAGAAAGTGTTGAAAACAAAGTATAAAGTCAACTATTTTTAAATTTAACAAAAGCAATGGAAATAAAAAGCGTGGTATAGAGAGTAAAGTTTATTAAAAACAAAAACCAAAATATAAAATAATATAAAATTATACGAGTATACATATGTAGGAATATAGGTTTGTATTAGTCAATCACATATATAGAGAAAAAGATAGAACAATATACATAAATACTCGAACATATATAAAAAGAATTAAAGATGTTTACATAAAACTCTTAAAACCATTAATATGTACACACATATATTACCAGTTAGCCATAACAATTTTTAAAACCAAATAAAAACCAAGGAACTTCAAAACAGCAAAGAGTTAACAAAAATTCGTGCGTAGCGTAAAACTAAACGAACTAAAAACCCGCGAATTTTATTAAATGCGAAAGAAACAGGCAATAGTAGATGGAATATTTTTTCCAAGCGTCTACGACTTCAACATTAACATATATGATATATGATATAAAAAACGAAATCCATGAACTAAATCAGAGTATATTGTATGTACTTAGAGGTTTGTATATTCGTATAATCTATATTGTATCGAACAGTTGCAAATTAAATTCCAAAGTGTGCTCCAAGAAAGCACCCACGCATTGGTACATCCATAGACACTCGCCAATGCATACTCGTATATAACTTGATATTCAGAAAAGTCGCAACTTTCAAGCAAAAGTCTTCCTTAATTATAAAAACAAGACTTAGATACCAGATCACAAAAATAATTCGGTAAAACAAAAACCAAAAACTAACAACTACTAATTAGCATGATTAAATAAACGATTAAAACCATTTGAAATCCAATTCTTGTAATTTTAAGGGCTAGAAGGCCAAAGTGGGAGAAACGCTACCGTTAGCGTAACCTCTAGTTGATGTTACTGTAGCATCAAAAACGCTTTTACCGTCGTCTAGCGGTTACCTATAAACCTTCGCTTAAAAACTAGTCGCCAAAAATTCTGTGTGCATCCAATGCGTTCACATCACGACATAGACAGACACGACATTCCCATAGACTTGGACACATTGTAGGAATTACATTTGAGTATGACTTCGTAAGTTCATATGAAATGATGCATTTAAAGTTTAAATTAAAAAAAAAAAGCAATCTGCGAATAATAAATGGTTTAAAAAAAATGCTGTATGTATTATAGGTTAGGTAGCTAACCTTGCAGTTCTGGCGGTGACGACGTTTAGCTGCAGCTACAAAGTGTCTAGGTCAAAAAAATTATGAAATTTGAATTTGAAATCCTGATATCTTCCAGACGTTATCCTGCATCTACAAAATGTCTGGGTCGGACTTATAGATGCATTTGTCAGCTTTTCAGAACTGCAAAGTTAAATACAACCAATTATAAGAAACTTAAGTTATGTGAAAAATAGATGCACTACCTCTGAAGAAAAATACAAAATTTTTTAAAAATTCTTTAACCATAAAACCATAAACCAAACTATAAAAAAACAATAATTCTTTAAAAATTTGTAAATCTCCAAATCTATCAGAAAAAGTCATTTTGGGCGACAGCGGAAATGTCGTGTTGACTAGTGTTATCCATATCGATTGGTTTTGCTTACTCCATCAGAGTATACAGATTGTTCGGTTTTGCATCACCGGTCCCAAGGTGCCAAACTCTCCAATCTAGGCTCTCTGGGATCATTGGCGTTCGTGCGTACCCACAGCATAGGTCTTGCGAGCGTCGTTCGTGGTAGAGAGAGTTAGTCTGCTTGCGAACGTCACCGACCACAGCATCACACCGATCTAGCAAACGCCGCTACCTACCGCTGTTGTCAATATCTTTGAAATCATTAGAAATCATTTCTCATTAAATTTTAAATTTAATAATACCAAAAGTGTTTGCACTGGCTTCGGGAACCCCTCCTCATTGTCACATTGTCACCTCATTGGACACAAATGTTCATGGTGGCCCATGGGGGGAACCCAGCTGCAAAACACATACAATTTCGCGGACATATTTCAACGCAGTTAAATCGCGGGCTGCTAACGAAAGGGTGCAGTGGAGGAATGCAATAACCGCAATAACTGTGCAACCAAAGCAAGCGGTGCTCGTGCTTGATGCCCCGCTCTCTTCGCTAACGTTTCAGTGCTTGCGTATTGCTGTACGCCCCGCTCTCTTCGCCCACGGATCATTGCTCCGATCTTTTCGCCCACGGCTCAGCGCTCTCGCTTTCTTCGCCATCATCTCTTCGCTAATCTCATTGCTTGCGTTTGGTGCGGGTAAGTAAAGAGAATTTGAGTGAGTTTGTGTGCGAGATCAGTACCTAGAGTTTCTAAACGAATTTTATATTGAGTTGTGTTTAACGTAATATAAATATGAATAATCGTTCGATTCTCTTTGTAGTAATCAGACGTGTTTTTGTTTTGCGCTCCGCTTACTTTCTACCTAATTTGCTTAAACAGCCGGTGTTTTATGAAAATAGCCCCTAAAAAATTCATAAATTAACAACCTACTATATCATCTATTTCTTGATCGCGAGTGTATGCCTGTTTACTGTGAAAAACATAATTTAAATTATTATTTTTGCATCGCCTAACAGTGTGTTTTTGTTTGTGCTTTTCGTAAGTACACACAGTATCATATTTAGCCGCTCTCACCTATTAGTTTTGCTGATTTATCACTCTCTCACTATTACCCACACTTCCTCTCTCGTTCTCGATATTTTCTGTGCAGTAGCGCTCTCTCTCTCTCAAATGTACCCAGCGGCGAAAAAACACCCCACGTAATCCATTACCTCTTCATGAGTTGGTATGCCTACTACCTTCGAAAATGGATTACGATTCCCATTACATTTAACGTTGCTTGGCCGCTTTGTGGAGTGAATGCCTACAATCTCATCGAGAAAGTGGGCAAAGAATCCGAGTTCATTTCGGGCTTCCATTACACCCAATTATACATATCCTAAATTGTAATGCTGGCTGTGGGCAGACCTTCCACTGTACGACACACGATTTAAAAAATGTGTGCGGGCCTGTAATGCGAATACTGCACTACCCAATATACAACGTAATGTAAGTTGTAATGCGAATACTACACTATCCAATATACTATGTTATTGAAGTAGTAATGCGAATACTGGAAGAAATACAAAAACTATTGATCTTTATTGAATATTTTCTTTATTTTCTGGATCCTTGGTTACTTAAATTTTTGCATCATATTTCCGCTTTGACAGACGGCCTTTCTGAATTTTAAAAGGGTGTTGTGTGCTGGTAGACAAGCCTGCTAATGAAAAACAAACACTTTTATTGCAAACTTTACTGTATATTACTTATTAATATTTGTAAACACTTACCTGATACGATTATCAGTTAATTCACTTAAAATTCGCTTAACCCAACGTTAACTAGATCCGCACAGCACGACAAAAAAATCAGAGTGACGACAAATGTATAACACAAAGGGATGAACAGAAATGCCACGTCACACTACATCTATAGCTGTATTTGTACACTTGTATGCGTAATAATATGCGTAAACGTAAAAAAAAACTCGGAAAAATTTACGAACAGGAATGAACTCTATAGCCGAAGTAGCAAACGAACGAAACAACAACAGTTCTGTGCTAAACTTCCCATTACAACCTGGCTTACTTAAAACCTACACGTAATGCATTACGTGGGGCCTTTACGAAATGCATCTTGTGGGCGTACTGGATATGCTGTTCGCCGCTGGGTAGCTGTTGTAACCGCTCTCATTCTTACTTATTCCTCTCTCTTTATCTGGCACACTGGTCTGATATCAGTTTTTTTTGAATGAAAAAATAATAAAATAATTTTTACATTTTAAAATGGAATTCTCTGTGGTCTGTGCTAAAAAAACCTGCAAGAAGCAGATCACCCATGACCAGCCGAGTATCCCCTGCTGGCTCTGCGATAGCGTAGTGCACGCTAAATGCGCCGGGTTTTCCGGTCTCGTGGGTGATGCCATCTCAAAAAGGAATAGCCTGCATTACAGCTGTGAGGCATGCCGTCCGGTTGAGAGGGAGATGGCAGCGTTTATGAGGCAGACCCGGAAGGGCTTTAGGGAGCTGACCGTGGGCTTCAAAGAGAAATACGATCGGCTCCTAGCCATGGAGTCTCAGTTTAATAGTTTCAAACTACTGGCTGAGTCTCCTAGGCGCAAAAAGGTCACTCCGCGGGATCTGCATGTGCCAACCGGCCGATGCTGACAAGCTGACTCCGACCACCCCAATAGTGCAGCAGCTGATTTCGTTCGCTACTCCAAAGGCAACGACAGCTGCTGGTGATGAAAATTCGGTAGCCGAATTTATCGCGTCGGAGAGCATGCAGCCAAAACCGTCTTTAGCGTCCGTGTCCGTAATGTCCGCAAAGTCATTAGCTGTTCCCTTAATTCCGACCCCACCAGTCAATATACGTCCCGGACCACTGGGTATTACCATCACAGGTGATAGGCCTGTGGTGCCAAGATTGGTGGGGATCCCACCAAAGAGACAAGTTTTTGTCTCACGGTTAGCCCCTGATTCCACAATTAATGATGTGACGGCTTATATCCAAAGCCAAATAAAAGCCGCTGATTTTAAGGTGGAAAAGTTTAACTTTTCTTATGCCAGGGAGATAGTTTCTTTTAAAATAAGTGTCTCCCAAACTCACATTAACACCATCTGTTCGGCCAAATTTTGGCCGGAGCATTTGGTGGTGAAGGAGTTTAAGGCAAAGAAGAAGACTAGGCCCCCAATAACTCTGCCAACAAATCAGACCAATGCGCCACCTTCGTCTTCCCGCTCTACCTCTACCCGTCCAAAAAACTAGTAAATTCTATCTTAGTGACCTATCAGAGGCTTACGTAGTAAGCTCAGCATTCTTTTCCAGGATAGTGTCGCACTTGCATCCCACGTTATTGTGTTTACCGAGACCTGGCTGAAGCCGGACATTCTTAGTTCCGAAGTTTTGGCAGGTCGGTACACAACTTTTAAAATAGACCGTTCGTCTCGACGTGCAGGAGGGGTTCCAATTGCTGTGGAGTCAAACTTCACGTCGGAACTTTTCACAGTCCAGATCCAGCAGGAACTGGAATTTCTGTGTGTAAAACTGATTCTTCCCGCTTTCTCAGTTTTCATAACTTGTTCGTATATTCCACCTTCTTCGGATATCGCAATTTACGAGCAGCATTTGTCCGCCTTAACCGCTATCTCTTCCTCGCTATCTGACAAAGATCACATGATAGTTCTTGGTGACTTCAACTTGCCAGGAATTGTTTGGTCTTCGGCAAATGAGTCTAATATCCTGGTACCCATGGCACGTCATGACTTTATTGACGGCTTAATTGACCTGTCTCTGTCTCAAGTTAACCATGTTAAAAATTCCTTGGGTCGATTTCTTGATCTGTGCTTTGTAACGGATCCGACCTCAGCGTTGTTAACTCGAGTCCCCCCGCTCACTATACCTGAAGATGCCTACCATCCTACTTTCAAAGTGTCGCTCGACCTAGGACGAACTGTACTGGATCGGTCGGGTAGACTACCCCAATGTGTCCGCTGCTTCCGTAAAGCCGAGTTTACGAAGCTTAATAACCTCATTAGGGATTTTGATTGGTCCGCTTTATATTTGTGCAGTGATGTTACGATAGGCACAAACATTTTCTATGATGCACTGGACTCACCTTTTGTCTCTTGTGTCCCACTTTCCTGTCCGATTAGATCAAGAAAACCCCCTTGGTTTACCAAGGAGCTATCCCATCTAAAAAACTTAAAATCAAGACTTTATAAAAAATTTCAAGAAGTTGGCTCTCCTTCTTCTCTCTCTCATTATGTAATAGCTCGGTCAAACTTTTCAGTTCTTAACGCTCAATGCTATCAGAATTACCTATCGCGATGCAGGATACGTTTTTCTAAGGACCCTAAACAGTTCTACAGCTTCGTAAACAGTAAGCGTAGAACGTCCGCACACCCATCCTCGCTATCCTTCCTTAATACGTCGGCAGATAATGATCAGGCAATTGCCGATCTTTTTGCCCGTTTTTTCCAAACTATGCTCTTCGCGGCCTCAGCTGGGATGCAGGTGTGAGACTGCCGCCTTACTCTAATAGATTGCTCTTAATAAACCTTCCAACCTTAGCTTATCGTAGGAAAATGCTTGGCGTGATTTTTGTGCACAACTTGATCAAGGGTGACGTAGATAGCCCTGACCTGTTGAGCCGCATAAACTTCACGATTCCTATTAGAAGCACTAGGAATCATACACCGTTTTTTTTTCCGCTTTGTAGATCGAATTACTCCTTGCATGAACCATTTAGGGTCCTATGCTCGGATTATAATTCCCTCAACCATATTATATCTACCACTAACTCCCTTCCTAGTCTTTAATTACTGATACTCTTACATCTTTCCCGTAATTAGTAATTACTTCGCTTCTTTAGTTAGATTAGTTATACTTTTCCTCGAACACTAGTCTAACACCTATCTTTCCTGCATGTCCGCGATCGGTTCGGTTAACGAGTCGCGCGTTATGCGGCAGCGCCCCTCGGTCGGTTGGGCGGGAGGTGGGCTGCGTTCTGGCCTGGGATCCGCGCGTAACAGCCATTGGCTGGTGTCGTTTGGGCCACTTGATGGTGCAGTCATTGCATATAAACGTCCTAAAGTAAAAAAATGACGGATCCAGATTCGAAGCATCTGCCATTACAAAGGCTGGTGAGGGTGCAGAAAGATCGTCACCAGTCTTTAAAATCCACATTGCAGAACTTTAGGAAAGATTCAGAGTCGAGGAAAACGCGTTTTTACTTTCAGAAGCGTATGGAACAAGTGGAAGGCTTGCGGAAGGCATTTCGTGAAACTCACGAAGAGCTTCTCAATTTGGATGGGTATGACGAGTCGGATTATTTCTACCAATATTGTACCAAAATGTTTTCTTCCGAGTTTGAGGAACGTCATATGGAAGTGGTCTGTGTCCTAGCCGAGGATTCCGAGAAGCGGTTTCCGGCAGCGGCAAACCTGCCCACCCTCTCATCCGAAAGACACACTGTCACACCAGAAGTTCACTTAAAAATGCCACACATGCCAGTCCCCAAATTTTCTGGTGCTTGTATTGATTGGCCTGGGTTTTATGACGCGTTTTTAAGCTTGATCCATGACAACTCTACTTTAAGCGGTGTGCAAAGGTTGCATTTTCTCAAAGAGGCTCTCCTGCCAGGTCGGGACAACGATATTCGCCAAATGCAGCTCACGGACGGTAGTTACACGGTGGCGTGGACTATGATGGTCAAGATATACAACAATTCTCGCCTAGTATTTTCACATCATATGAACGCCATCTATGCTCTTCCCAGGCTGCAAAAGGAGACTGCTGAGTCCATACGGACTATGCTCAGCACGCTCAATGTCTGCCTGGCTGCGTTCCGCCGCATCCAAGCCTTGGATGGGGAGCGCAACCACTTGCTGGCTCACTACTTGGAATCAAAGCTACCAAAGGAGACTCATAGGGCGTGGGAGCATCATCAAGGCAGCAGCTTCACCGTGCCCTCGTTAACGGAATTAGAATCGTTTCTGAACGACCGGCTTTTTTTCGAGAACCACAGCTCATCGTACGACTCCAATACTTCGCCGGGCTCGTCAGACTCCACTAAGCGTGTTCGAGTGCATAACGCACAGGACCGACCAAAGCGTTCAACTGTCCAATGCCTTCACTGCAACGGCGACCACATCCTACGTCGTTGTCCAGCCTTTCTGGCCCTAGACTGCTACAAGCGCAAAGACATTGCAAGCAAAACGAAATTGTGTCTTAATTGCTTAAGCCGATCCCACACACTTTCTCGCTGCACCAGCAATAAGGGTTGTTAAGTGTGCGGGCAACGGCACCATACGTTGCTACATTTCTCCGTCACTTCACAAGGTCAACCCTCGAGCCTGTCACTACCGAGTACTGCCCGGCCTACGACACCGCAGTCACTCATGCCTTCGACCAGCAATCCAGTTTGCCCACCTGGTCAATCACAGAGTGAGTCCTATCGTTGCTTTTCAGCCACTTCGGCGGGCACTCCTAAGAGGCAGATTCTCCTCGCAACCGCGCGTATCCTCATACGGAATCCGATCAATGGTCTTCAAGCGACCAGGGATTCGAGGCAAAAAGTGTATCCGAGTATGTTGCACAATCCCTTCATCTTGAAAGAACGGGTACCCGCGCATCCATTATTGGGGTGGGTCAAGGGAGTGGTCGCCGCAGCAAGTATATAGTGCATTTTCAAGCGTTCAGCAATATTAATCCACAGTTTTCTTTAGATATCTGCTCGGCATATGTGCTCAGTACATTAACGTCGTACCTACCTAGTGAAAGTTTCCCTCCGAAACGCTGGGATCATATGTATCCAGGGACTCCAGCTGGCAGACCCTCAATACTACCGATCAAAACGAGTTGATCTAATATTGGGAGCTGATTTGATGGCACAAATCATGTTGCCTGAAACCAGGATTGGAGGGCCTAACGAACCTATGGCGCAGAACACTCATTTTGGTTGGATACTGTCAGGCCAAACGCACGGGATGGAAGGAACTGCTCAGCTACGGTGCCATCAAATATCTGTAGAGACGGAATCGCTACTGAGGAGGTTTTGTGAAGTCGAAACCGTACCGGAACGATCCACAGTCACCGAAGAGGATCTGTGGTGTGAATCGTTTTTCTAGAAGACATACGTGCGCAGGCCAGATGGACGCTACGTAGCAAGGCTTCCGTTCAAGACGTATCGTGATCTAAACATGGTTCTAGGAAGATCTCATCAAATTGCGCCTAATCGTTTTTTGCAGATGGAAAGGAGGCTATCTAAGGCCCCTGAACGTTGGAAGCGATATAGCGACGAAATAGAGGAGTACTTCGCATTGGGTCAGATCAGTCCGGCGGTGGGCACTGAACGCAGTTTGACCATTCGAAAGTCCAGCCATGCACACATCACGTCGTGCGTGCTGCCACACCACGCCGTCTTTAAGGAGGAGAATATGTTCACAAAGCAACGTATCGTTTTCGATGCTTATGCCAGAACTAGCAATGGACGCTCATTGAAGGATATACTTTGCACAGGACCAACGCTTCAAAACGACATGTCTTCGGTGATCATAAATTGGCGGAAATATCGTTATGTATTCACAGTGGATATACAAAAAATGTATCGTTGCATTGACGTTCACCCTGACGACGCGCAGTCTCAGCGGATTTTATGGCGGACGGAGGATAGAGTCATCAACACGTACGCATTGTCGACGCTGACGTTTGGAACAGCGTCGGCGCAATACACGGCTATCAGAGTCATTCATCAATTGGCTCAAGATGAACGAGGTTCGTTCCCGAAGGCTGAAGAAGTCCTCATGAACGAGATATACGTTGACGATATCTTATCGGGCGATCAAACCATTGAAGGAGCAGAAGTAAAAAGGGCTCAAGTTGAGGCGACTATAAAATCCGCCTGCATGGAATTGCGCAAATGGTCCAGCAACGATTCGAGGCTATTGCGCTCGATCCCGGCAGAGCATCGCTGCAGTCAAACCCTATTGAGCTGGGATAACAGTGATCCCATAAAGGCTGTAAGAATGTACTGGCTCCCCAAAAAGGACTGTTTTAAGTTTAAAATTAACTTTGAATTTACAGAAAGTTCAACCAAAAGGACGCTGCATATGCAGCTGCCGTGTATCTCCGAGTGGATTATGTCGACGGGTCATGTTTCGCATCCCTACTTATGGCCAAAGCAAAGGTCACTCCCTCTAAGCCTTTGAGCATCCCGCGTACAGAGCTAAGCGGTGCGGTATTGGCCATCAAGCTCGTGAAGTGGATAGTGGCTTCTCAGCAGCTATCGTCGCTTCCGATTAAAACATTTTATTGGACTGATGGACGATTGTCCTGCATTGGTTGCAGGGTGACGTTAATAGGTGGAAAACATTCGTCGCCAATAGAGTTGCCTTCATATTGGACCATTCTACACCAAGTGAATGGGGTCACGTGAGCACGACAGAGAACCCAGCAGACTGTGCGACGAGAGGACTCGCCCCAGAGGAGCTGAAGGATTTCGAATTGTGGTGGAAGGGACCAGGTTGGCTCTTGCACGATCAGTCCTCGTGGCCATCCAAACAGGTGTCTGAGATCTCCTTGGCTGACCCCGCGTTGGAAGCCAAATCGGATAAAATTCACGTGCACCATGCTGTCCAAGAACTCTCAGTTATAGAGAGGTTTTCCACATATACTCAAGCTGTAAGAGTCATTGCCTACATTCTGCTATTCACGCACAACACGTGTAACAAGGGAAACCGGCGCACAGGTCCCTTAAACATTGAAGAATTTGACCAAGCTCTGTCTTGTATTATACGCACCGTCCAACTTGAATCCTTCCCGGTAGATCTAGCCGCCGTGAGAAGGTCTGCGCCATTACCATCCAGGAGCAAGCTTGTAGGTCTGTCACCGTTCATGGCCCACGGCATAGCAAGGATAAGGGGACGTTTGCGACACTCAGCTTTGCCATACGATCGACGTCATCCAATCATTCTGCTAGGCTCCCATCACTTCACAACATTGGTCATCAAGAACTCTCACTCTCGACACTGCACGGAGGTGCGCAGTTGACTTTGGCGCACGCACGCCAACGGTTCTGGATCATCACAGGGAGGCAGGCAGTTCGTCGAGTGATTAGGAAATGTTTGCGATGTTTCCGGGTGCGACCGCCAACGTCCACCCAGCTTATGGGAGATCTGCCTCTTCATCGAGTTAATCCGCCGAGTCGCCCATTCGTCGCGACCGGAGTAGATTATACCGCCTCCATAGAGCTCAAAACAGCGCGTCTACGAGGCGTTAGTGTGTACAAGGGCTACATTGCTATCTTCATTTGTCTGGCGACAAAGGCTGTGCACTTGGAAGCGGTGACAGGCCTCACTACAGAGCATTTCTTGCAGGCTCTGGACAGGTTTAAAGGCCGGCGAGTGTTAGTCAAACACCTATATAGCGACAACGGTACCAACTTTGTCGGTGCGGACAATGCTCTGAAGACGGTGCATGCTACAAAAGGATTTTGATGAGATGATCGCACCTAAGTTGGCATCCCAGAGAACAATTTGGCTTTTTATTCCTCCCCAATCGCCCAACTTTGGTGAATTGTGGGAGACCAATGTAAAGGCTCTGAAACATCACTTAAATCGAGTCATGGCGGATCGGCGGCTCACTTACGAAGAGCTATCAACGGTGCTCATTACTATCGAGTCATGTCTCAATTCGCGCCCTCTGTGCCCTCTCACGGCTAATGCAGACGACTTGGAGGTGCTGAGTCCAGCACATTTTCTGATTGGAGACACAATGTTTGCTCCGCCGGAGTAGCGATCCAAAACAACGTCGTTCCGGGAGCAGTCCCCCATCCAGCAAACAATGATTCGCCACTTTTGGAAGGGTTGGAGTCGCGACTGGCTAGCTCATCTGCAGCAACGGCCAAAGTGGTGCCAGGAAGCAGAAAACTTCAAGCTCAACGACCTCGTGCTAGTAAAGGATGACAGACTTCTGCCGTCGCAATGGCTGCTAGGGCGTGTAATTGAGCTTCACCAAGGACAGGACTCATTGGTTCGCGTGGTTACACTTAAAACAACGCAAGGGCAGTTGAAGCGTCCGGTGTCAAAACTATGTCGACTGCCGATTGAGACATAATCGCATTCTCAATACGCACACTCAAATAACCACCCTCTAATCTTATAAATATACACTGGCGCACACATCTTGCTTTTATCTCTCTTTTCTAGAACCCTCAAACCAAGAAGTTTTAGCGGATTGTCGCGCGGGAACAAGGCATGTTCGGTTTTGCATCACCGGTCCCAAGGTGCCAAACTCTCCAATCTAGGCTCTCTCGGATCTCGTTCAATGTAAACCATCACCTACCCGAATTAGGAATGCCTGCCTAACGCCTCTGACCAGATCCGATTGGATTTTCACCCCGTCTTTTATTTGTTTCTGCCTGTGCGTTATTTAGAGCTACTGTTGTAAATGATAACCTCAACCTCAACCTCTTCCTCATCTCTAACTTCAGCATCGTTTTGATTGATTTGAAGACCGTAGTGAGCCAGTAGATTCTATTTAAACCTATCTGCCACCAACAATGCCAAAATCTCTCTACAACTTGTAAGAACTATACGATAAGAAATGGAATTACGAGTATACCGCTCGCTTGGCAAAATACAGTTTTAGGCAATTCAAATTACTTTATTTCACAATATAATATTTTCGTTAAATGTTAATAACAAAAAACTGACTTTACATAAAATACATAAAGTTATATGTAGCAAGACTAGCTAAAATAGATTGAAAAATTGTCAAAATATGTATAGTTGAATTTCTGAATTTTGGTGCCACAGTTTTTAACCAAGGACAACAGAAAAATGACATAGTAATTGCCGATATATTCAGATTTGGATAATTGCAAAATACAAATTTCAAAGATGTAATGACCGGAAAAAACTACCTACCTTTTGTATAAAAATCTAATAAGTATCCCCACCAAGATGCTTTTTTTTATTATCAAATTTAATTTTCCAGTATTTGAAGATTTGCCATCCGGCAAAAATACGTCCATTTGGGATATTTGGTTTAAACTCTGGATTAGAATTCCTTAGTGTGCCCTTGTCGAAAAGATCCGTTACGCGTGAAGTAGCTCTGCCATTTAACTTATCAAGACGTATCTTAGCCTCATCCAATACCTTTCTTCTGCAAAGATCGCTTCTCACATAGACAATATTTTTATCAGCTGCATGAATAATTAAAGGATTCATTTCAAACGAGATATATGTGTGAATCTTAGCGCCTCTCAGTCCTTATAATATATGTACAACCGTTCTTCAAACTGTATGTTAATTATTATGTTATGTTAGCGCAACACCACGATTGCCAAACGCAGAAAGTTTTCTGTCTACTTCTTCAAATCGTTCTTCGGTTCTTTTTTTCACTCCGAAATTCGTGAAGAATCTTGCCTCGTTTTGCAATATTCCTTTACCATTTACCACCACCAACCAATTCCAGAATGTTTTCGTTGTCGTCGCACCAACACAGCTTTAAACGTCCCTTTTGATCTGCCAGCTACCTTCTCTGCTGCACGCTTTCCACCTGGTTTAGATGTCTACAGCGATCCTGCCCTTTGCACGCTACTGCACATCCAAAAAGTTTTGCGTTGCCTTCAAATTGAGTACTGGGTTTCTTTCGTCGCCTTTCTATGCCTTTGATTCGGTCGGCTTTGACCTGCTGCCGATGGAAGCACTACCTATGAAAAAAATAAAAAAATCTAAACCATAAAAAAAACCATAATTCTTTGAAAAATGTTAAATCTCCAAATCTATCAGAAAAAGTCATTTTGGGTCACAGCAGAAATGTCGTGTTGACTAGTGCTATTGAAGCGTAGTGGTCATTTTTATTTAAATCAGTTATAGAGTCTAAGGCAGACAGGGATTCGGAGCATCGCAAAAATTCTCCTTTTTTGGACTGTGGGTAAGTGTGGTATTTTTTGGGGTAAGTATGGGAGGTTATTAGATTTGGATATTAATATTTTTATACTATCGCATCATTGTCGAAGGTGTTGAAAAATTATGCGAGACGTTTACACTTAAGCCGCATCATTTCCGCATCATTTTGTCAGCTATTGTTGGCTCCATTGGCTTATTGTTTGATTCGACAAAAATACTCCGATAACGCGTAGATACTGCAAATAATTTTAGTATTTTGTAAAAATACTCGACAGAATACGGTAACACTTGCAAATGATGCGCCGAATTTTGTATCATGCGGCCCGCATGATTGTCTTCATCTATCCACAGAGCTCTTAAGGGCATCATTGTCGCATGTTCCATTTAACGGAAAAATCCAATGACGCGGCCTAATGTAAAAAGTGTATAAGATGATTCTTCTAATGTTTTTTTTGTTTGAATCCATATATAAATAAAGCGTAGTTTATTTTTGCTATTATAATTGATTTTGTAACATAGAGTAGACTATATGTATTGCAATTAAATCTTAAGCTGGCAAGACATTTTATAATATTTTAGCTTCTTGACAATGATGATCTTATTTTATTTATATGAGAAAGCCGAGTGTAGGTTTTATTAATACCCTGCAGTACTGCGTACTAGTTCGGCGGTGGTGATATCGCCAACCCCTAACAGACCTCCGCTGGTTCGCCGACAAACCCTACGCAATGCTTTACTTCATTTCCATTTTTACCCGCAATGTCATAGGACATGGGGGCCAGTGACACCATTTCGCTTACCGCGTACTAGTGATTTTGGTGGTCTTCTGGTGGTGACGATATGGGTACTTATCTAATTGTTTATTTTTATTTAAAGTTTAACAATGTGCAGTTAAACTGTAGGGGTAAAATTACATATCCACTAATTAAACTAAAGGGCCAATGCCAATACTCAGACCCGGTGGGGCTGATTATCGGCTCAGTAGCCGATAAGATCCCACCAACAGCCAAATTTAGGTAAGAGAAGAGCCGGTAGCCGAACAATTCCCAATTAAAGCTATTTAAATTAAATTAAGTTATTGATTAGGATAATTTTGACCATATTAGAACTAGTATCAAAGGAAAACAGATGGAAAAATAGGTTATAGTTACGGCAAAGGCTACGGAAAGATTCATAATCCGAGTAGTTAGAAAGACGGAGTTGGAGATGAAGAGGAGAGTAATGCCTAGTCGGGCGGAAAGGAACAGCAATACTAATAAGGTTGATGAGGGCAGTCGATTCGACCTCACCAGAGAGAAGCTTATGGAGGAAGAGAACTCCTTGGCAGGTTCTACGAGATTTAAGAGAGTGGAGGTTAATTAAGCGCAACCTACTTTTATAAGAAGGAAGATAGATCGAAGGGTACCAAGTGAGATAACATTTGTGGAAGATCGTTAATAAGTAGGTTAAATAGTAAGGGACCCAGATGGCTACCTTGAGGAACCCCCGATGAGACAGGTTTAGAGAGAGACGAGTTAAAGCAAACACGTTGAGAACGGTTACAAAGGTAAGAATTAGTCCAGTATAGAAGCTTAGTCGGAAACCCTAGAAGAGACAGTTTATGAATAAGTAGATTATGATTGACGGAGTCGAAGGCTTTACTAAAGTCAGTATAAACGACATCAGTTTGACACTGTTTAGCAAATCCCGAAGTTACAAAGGTGGAAAATTCAAGGAGATTAGTAGAAACTGAGCGACGTTTAATGAATCCATGCTGTGAATCAGAGAATACAGAACTACAAAAATGTTGCAGCTGAGAAGTGATGATTTTTTCGAAGAGTTTAGGAATGGCAGATAAATTGGAAATACAGCGGTAGTTAGAGACATCAGATTTAGATCCCTTTTTACGAAAGGGAACTATATAGGATTCTTTCCAGACGGTGGGAAAGTCACCAGTCTTGAGAGACAAGTTGAAAAGTTTTAGGAGAGGCACAAAAAGAGATTCTGCACAAAGTTTTAGAACAGCACTCGGAACCGAGGCTGGCCCAGTGGAGAACGAAAACTTGCACGATTTTAAATTTGTTAGGAGACCATCATAGTCGATGAAGGTGGGAAGAATACAGTTAGAACTATTTATAGGGATAGGATAAGAGTAACTACTACTAAAGTCGTTCGATGAGGCTAGGATATAGGGAAAGTTAATAGACGGGACAGAGTAGCAACGTTGGAAAAAGGAAGCGAACAGATCAGCAATATCACAATCCCTATCAGCATAACTACCATTTAAGTGCAAAGAAGAAGGAAATCGCGAAGATTTACGTTTAGAATTAACAAACCTGAAGAATTGTTTAGGGTCGCGTTTAAAGTTAAGCTTGCATTTGGTCAAGTATCTGTTGTAGCACAATGTATTGAATAAGGAAAATGTCGATTTTGCAATTGAGTACTTCGAAAAGTTTGATTGCAAACCGGATTTTTTAAATTTCTTGTACATACGGGATTTTAAATTCTTCAGATTTATTAATCTCGGGGTGAACCAGATAGGACCAGAAAGATTTCTGGAGGGGGTGACTAAAGGAACATGCATGGGAAAGATGGAAAAAATAGTGCTATAGAATGCATTCGTGGCAAACTCAATTTCCTGGAGATCGTCAAGGAATGACCAATCCATCTGAGATAGGGCAGTATTCAAGGAGAGGAAATCAGCCTTCTTAAAGCAATAAATATTTGAAGGCTTAATAAACGACTTTATAGGGCTTGAAGATGGTAACATGAAATCAATTGAAAGTGTGGGATGGTATGGATCTTCAGGGAATGATAGAGGTGATCCTCGACATACCAACGTGCTCGAAGCATCGGTAGTGAAGACGAGATCAAGGGTCCTACACATGCTATTGCGTATGCCATTTACTTGGCCTAACGATGTATCGGACAGAGAATCAACGAAGTCATGCTGCATAGATGGGAACATTAAGTTTGAGTCCTTGGATGGGGACCAAGTGACATTAGTGAGATTAAAGTCACCGAGGACAATAAGACGATCAGAATCACAAAGCTGAGACAAAACGGACTGGAGATGGGCAGCGTGAAGCATATAAGTTGTAAATTCAGAGGACGGTGGGATGTAAGAGCATGATATGAATAAATTAAAAGAATACAGACGAATTTTGACAACGATAAGTTCAATAGTGTTGAGCTCATCGATGGAAAAGAGTTGGGAAGTTAAGTCGGAACGAACAGCAAAGATGGTCGAATCCGAGATTGAGGAATTGAGCCATGTTTTAGAGAAGGCGATAATATCGGAATCAAAAGTTGCACTATCAGCATGTAATTTGGTGAGCTTACTGCGCAGGCCACGCACTGTAACGAACCCCAAGGCTGCGTTACAATTCACCACGCCGCACCGGCAATGGATAAGATATAAGCCATCCTAATCTAAGAATTCTATTTGTATAAATATAAGATATGTCTTCTCTACCATACAATACACGAATACTTTTCAAACCACCCACTTTTCTTCCACCGCACGCGCGCCGTTCGGCCACGTGACTACCCCTCCTACACCCATCCATAACTCTCCTACCACTACCTCAATTGTGACCCAAAAACTTTCCCCTCCCACTAAGGTTCGATGCGACGGTTTTCTTTTCGGCAAAAGAAATTGACCATCGGTGCATCGTCAGCACATATCCCCCCACCCATAAGTTTAAGTTAGCTAGTTCGATCCGCGGATGCTAGGTTCCGAGCATTCTAGCGAAAGAGGTGTAAGACACTTACTCGAGAACCCGGCCGCGAGATAGACGTTGCTCCGCGCAGCAACTTACGATAAAGTACCATACGCCGTACGTTAAGTAAAACAAATTAAAAGGAGATACCCAATAAACGAACATTGAATCAAAATAAACTCACCGAGTAAGTCTATTTTTCCGGGTGGGAACTACGGCATCAATTCACAACCGAGAGTATCGCGACACGGGCCAATCTAGTTCCCAAATTACTCTTGATCCTCTGATAGGTCCCACGAGTGTGACAACGCCTCGTATCCTTTATCCTTCTCGACCCCACGAGTGTGACAACGCCTCGTATCCCTTATCCTTCTCGACCCCACGAGTGTGACAACGCCTCGTACCCCTCACTATCTTCTCGATCCAACTCGTACGGGCACGGTTACGCCTCATTCTCCTCCACTCTTGCTTCTAGCCTAGTTAGGGCCGACCCCGCTTCCTGTAGAGGTTCCTGCAAACTACAAATTTCTTGTAGTAGGATCCTGGAGAAGACTGAGCTTACCTCAGCCTGAAATAGGAGCATTACAAGTGGCGCCCGAGCAGGGACCTGTAGGAAACTTTAGCAAGGGGTGTGGATTAAAAACCCACGGCCACTAAAATCTAAGGCATAGGATGAACAGATCCATCTCACGATCTCCGCGTACCCTCGAACTCAAACTCCGAGCGCTATAAAACAATACTGCGCCGCGCAAAACCTCTACGGAAACCCCACAACTCCAACGGTGCGGGTCGCGTTAACGACATAAATACACACGGAGTGTCGGTTCGCACAAGGGCCGATCCCTTTCATAATACGCGAGTGACGCCAAATACGGAAATACCCAACAAAGGAGTGATAGAAAAGTAGGGAAAAAAGGACACAAAAACCTTACACTACCATGGATCCCAACACTGAGAAAACTTCAGGTGAGTACTACTCTGGGGAGTTTGTCTCTAATCCAGGGGTAGGCACCGGCTGGGTCCACAAGCGCCGACGAGAAGAGTTAGAAAGGTTCGCGGTCGAATTCGGGTTCAGCAGTGAGGGCACTGTAGAAGACATGCGGAGAAGCTTCGCCGCATTGTTTGAGGGGACCCTCGAACAAGAAGCCTGGGTTCGACTCGCCGAGCTCGAACGACAATATGCCAAGTCCTCAGCGCGATCCAAGTAACCTCAACCCAGTACTTCCACACAGGCGGAAGGGCGTACGGAGGAACCCAAGCTCTGGTTAAAAGTCCCCGAAAACCCAGAAAACCAAACCGGCGTTCCCTCCAGCGTCGGGATAGTGGCCGAGCCACCAAGACCTCCGTCTCCAGAACAACGTACTCCAGCCGCGAGAAGAATCCGACCTACGAGTGAGGGACCCCAGGCGGGAAGCGAACCCGCAGGGGGATACCAATGTAGCCACGCCGCCCAAATGGCGGAACGCATACGGAAGTGGGGGATCCAGTTCAACGGACAGGACGATCCGCTGTCATTCATCGACCTTCTCGAAGAGCGCGCGCTTTCATACGGGGTAGACATGAACCATTTACCTCGGGCCATGGCGGAAATCCTCACCGACAGAGCTAGTCGCTGGTTCCGGACCAGCCGACTACAAAGCGCCCCATGGGTCGATTTCCGCAGGGAATTCTTGGCATTCTTCTTGCCACCGCGGTATTTTGAACAATTGGAGGATCAGATCCGGGACCGCAAGCAAGCGGTAGGCGAACCCTTTAAAGACTTTGTTATCGAGCTCCGGTTACTCATGCACCATGCCGGATACGACACCACCAAGGAACGCTACAGGATCTACGACAACATTTTGCCGGCGTACCAACTGTACGTGCGAAGACACGAACTACGAAGCCTGACGCAGCTCACGACATTGGCCACGGAGTTCGAAAGCATCCAGGAACGGAATGTACCGGTAATTCCCCTCCCCCCGCGAAACATGCCGCGTTACACTAGGCCGACGGCGAATCAGGCCCCCAAGGAAGGTGAATCCAACCGGACACCGTTCCGAAGACCCCCGTGGGACTCAACCGAATTAACAAGGAGCCAACCTATGAACCGAAGCAACGCTCCGGCTCAGGAAGTCGCGCATCGCATGGTAACCACCCCCATCGTGAATCCGCGCACGGCATGCCGCCGCTGTGGCGAAACTGGCCACGCTTCTCCGAACTGCACCAACCCTTCGATTCTGTTCTGCTGGGAATGCGGCAAGCGCGGTGTACGGACGATCGCGTGTTGTCGCAGGGACACGTCGGGAAACGACACGCGTCCTCGACTGACACGGGAACAGTCGGGAACGACGCCCTCTCAAACCCGGAACTAGCTAAACCCCTACACCTACACGATGGCCGGATAGTGGCGAGAGTGACCATAGGAGGACAAGACGCGGAGGCCACTATTGACACCGGGGCGTCCCGGAGCTTCGTCAGTGCTGACCTCGCCCGACAACTGGACAATAACACCAATCTTCGGGAGGCATGCGTGCAGATCCGACTGGCCGACGGCTCAGTGCGCGAGATCACGCAAATCCTCCTGGCTTACATTCGGTTAGACAGACGGGAAGTCCAGATACCTCTCCTAGTCTTACCCAACATGTTGGAACAAGTCTTTGTGGGTTTGGATTTCTTATGCACGATCGGAACAACGATCAAATGCGGCACCACCCTCCTACAACTCCGAAGCCGTCGCCCCATGGCAAACCCCCCAGTGGTCACTGCCAGTCAAGTTCCCAGCACAGGAACGGAAAAACCGAGATCCAGGGCAGCCCCGGAAAACTCGCATACGAGGAAAACTACGACGGACACCATGTCCAAGCAACGAGCGCCCAGCACAAATTCTAAGGCCACAACGGAACGCACGATTCCCAGGCCAAATACGAAAAGCACAAACCTTAGGCCCGCCATGGAACGCACGATTCCCAGGCCAACGATAGGTGACACGAGCTCCCACGCAGCGGCGCAGAATGTAAGGAGATCAACCGAAGCCCACGGTCGTTCCTTCACAACCGAGGTCTCCGCCCAACGACCAAGCGCCCAGACGGGTGATCGACGTAGACACCGGGGTCTACAATAGCAACCACGCTATCCCCCCAACACAAATGATTCCTCAACTAGCGTCCCAACCCCTGGCCCAGGTATCCAACCAAACCCCCGCAAGCACCCCTTCTCTAAACGATACCACCCCAGTCGTCGCCAACATGAGGGAACACCCTCGAGGGGCGGAACCACCGAGCGCATTCGACACGACCCTCCTGCCGGAAGACCCGAGTCAAGCTTTCAGCTTAAAGAGGGACGAACAACTGGAAGACGAGCCAGAACGAACCAACGATCCCTGGCCATCCGAACTTGCGTCACAGGTCCAGGAATTCCTGGATGAGGAACTGCCGAAGTTCGAAAAGCTTCGAGGTACCACAGACCTAACGGAGCACACCATCGTCATGCGGGACAACCGGCCAATAAAACAGAGGTATTACCCCAAGAACCCTGCCATGAGGCGAATTATCGACGAGCAAGTCGACCAACTAAAAGCCGAAGGACTCATCGAACCTTCTCGAAGCCCTCACAGCGCACCAATTGTTCTCGTGCGCAAAAAGAACGACAAATGGCGTATGTGCGTAGACTATCGCCAGCTCAACGAACGCTCTATCCCGGACGCCTATCCATTACCGAGGATCAATTACATCCTAGAACGCCTGAAGAATGCACGTTTTATCACCACGCTAGATCTGAAGAACGGGTATTGGCAAATACCTATGGCCTACGACAGCAGGGAAGCCACCGCTTTCACGGTGCCAGGAAGAGGTCTGTACCAATGGAAGGTAATGCACTTCGGATTACACTCCGCAGGGGCAACGTTTCAACGGACGTTAGACACAGTCATCAGCGCAGATATGGAACCTTACGCATTCGCGTACTTAGATGACATTGTCATCATCGGAAAGGATTACACGGAACACCTCCACAACGTAAAAGAGGTCTTCTCTCGACTTCTCAAGGCAAACCTGCGAATCAACGCAGAAAAGTGTACTTTCTTCCAACGACGCATCAAATATTTGGGACACATGAACAGTGAGGAAGGTATCCATACCGACCCCGACAAGGTAGCCGCCGTAAGAGACTTGAGACCGCCCACCAACTTGAGGGAACTCCGACAATACATAGGGATGGCGTCATGGTACCGCAGGTTTGTGCCCAATTTCGCCACTGTGGTCCAACCAATGTCACAATTGTTAAAAAAGGGACAAACATGGACATGGGAACAGGAACAACAAGACGCCTTCGGAAAACTAAAAGAAGTACTCACTACCGCCCCCGTACTCGCCTGCCCCGATTTCAACGTCAAATTCTCTTTACAAACGGACGCCAGTAACGTAGGCGTGGGCGCAGTCCTCACCCAAGAGATTGAAGGGAAAGAGCAAGTCATCGCGTACGTCAGCCAACGACTCAACAAGGCGGAAGAGAACTACTCTGCCACCGACAAAGAATGCCTAGCCGTCATATGAACAATACGAAAACTAAGATGCTACCTGAAGGGCTACCGCTTTGACGTGGTAACTGACCATCTCGCGCTGAAATGGTTAAACACCCTGGAAAGTCCATACGGTAGAGTGGCACGTTGGGCACTCGAGCTACAACAATACCAATACGACGTGCATTATCGCGCTGGAAAACAAAACGTAGTGGCGGACGCATTATCCAGACAGCCCTTAGAAACACTCGCACGCGTCGAAGAGGAACCCGACAGTTGTCCCTGGCTTCAACGAAGGATACAACAAGTCCACGACGAGACCCAAAAATATCCGGACTACACCTACGAGAACGGTCAACTTTACCGAAATCTCGGTCACGGACCTGTCGGAACGGAGTCTTGGAAGCTCTGCGTCCCAAAAGATCGCCGGACGAGGGTACTCCACGAATGCCAACCAACAGCTGGTCACCTCGGCATACGGAAGACCATCGCCAGGGTTTCCCAACGGTATTATTGGCCCGGGTTCTATCGAGACGTAAGACGTTACATTCGCAACTGCGTAAGTTGTCAGAAGTTCAAGGCTATGCAACGCAAACCAGTGGGCAAGATGCTCACTCGCAAGGCGGAGGAGCCGTTTGTTACCTTGTGCGCAGATTTCGTCGGACCACTGCCACGGTCCAAACGAGGGAATACGATGCTGCTAGTATTTTTCGACACCTTCTCCAAGTGGGTCGAACTAATACCCCTCAAAAAGGCAACCACGGCTAACCTCGAACGAGCGTTCCGCGAACGAATCCTCAGCAGTTTTGGGGTACCGAAATTATTCGTCTGCGATAACGGCACCCAGTTCACCAGTCGCTCGTTCCGAACGTTCCTCCAAATCGCAGGCGTCAAACTGCAGCACACCGCTCCATATTGTCCCCAGGAAAATCCCACAGAAAGGGCGAACAGAACTGTGAAAACGATGATAGCCCAATTCATCGACGACCACCAGAACACGTGGGACGAACTGTTACCCGAAATGTCGTTGGCCATAAATTCTAGCGTCTCTGAGACCACCGGATTCAGTCCCGCGTTCCTTTTACACGGAAGAGAGCCTAGGCTGCCCGGCGCTCTATACGATGAAGTCACACCAGGAACAGAGAGTACCCCGGAGACGGCTACTGACAAAGCGTCGAGACTGAAAGAGATCTTTTCCATCGTCCGAAGTAACATCCAAAGGGCAAGTCAAGAGCAAGCGCGACACTACAATCTCCGTCGCAGGCAATGGCGCCCTACGATCGACTCATTGGTCCTCGTACGACAACACCACCTGTCAAATGCAGCCGAGGGTTTTGCAGCCAAACTGGCCCCAAAGTTTGACGGTCCATACCGGGTAAAAGGTTTCCCGTCGCCAAACATCGTGAAATTACAACACACAAGCAGCCGGAAGCACAAGGTCGCCAATGTAAACGATCTAAAAGAGTTCAACGACCCCGAACTCGATAATCCAGCTGACGACACGGACGCCACGGCGACATAATGCCGAGCTTGACCGGGGATCGACACCTATATTAATCGATGCCCTGGCCTTCGTCGATCAGTACGCCACTACCCACGGAACAGACTAGACCAAATCAACCAACCCAAAAGGAACAAATAAAACAATCAAAACCCAAAATTAAATTCCGACTCCTATCAAGGATAAATCCACCCCAAAGTGCATCAAGGACTACGAATCAAACTTAACCAACCGGAGTTAAAAGACAACAACAACCCGGGCAATTAAGAGCAAAACAATCACCTTTAATCCTGCCGCCGCCAACAATAATCCCCCCCACACCATGTCACCCCTGCTGGTCCTACTTGCCCTAGTCACCTCTGCACAGGCCGCCGTAAAAGTAAATGACTACACCAACGCCGACTATATCCCGATCGTGGACGGAGACGCAGTAATCTGGGAGAAGCCAGGATACCTCCACCACACCACCAACGTCACTTCTTATGAGGTCTACGTTGCCCAGACCGAGCGCGCTGCTGAGATGTTCACGGACACCCGCCTGGCCCAGGTATTAGCAACCGACATGGACCACATCCGAAATTTAATAGCCACGCTAAAAGTCCACCGTAGGGAAGCCAGGAGCATAAACCTGCTCGGTAAGGCGTTGAAAGTAGTAGCGGGAACGCCCGATTTCAATGACTGGGAGCAAATTAGGTTCAAACAAGCACAACTGGTAGAATCCGAACACCGACAGGGGGAGATCAACTCCAAAATGCAAAACCGACTCAACGAACTGACGCACTTTTTCAACACGATCCAGAAGACGGACGAGGCCGAGAAGGCCCAGATAGTAGAGACAGTCCTCGCCAAAAATAGAATAGTCATAACGGACCTAGAAAGTCTTATCCTTGGGCTAACTTTAGCCAAAATAAACATGATCAGTCCGGCCCTCTTAGATGGCGCCGATATAAACGAATTCAATGAGCAACAGTTAGTCAACATAACCTTGGTGGAGCTATTAGAGGTCTCGAACATCAGCGTTTTTCAAACTCCCGACCTACTCCACATTCTTATAAAGTTCCCGCAACCCAAATTAAATTGTAGGAAATTGCTCATATTCCCGGTTCAACGCCACCACAGAATATTGGATTTCACTCAGGGAGACATAGTGGCCGACTGCGGTACACAGACCCTCAACATCGGGGCCTGCGAGACAACCGTCGGGGCTACGTTCTGCAGGGAACGAGGGGGAAGCACCTGCGCCCAACAAATGGTAGCCGGGTCTATCGCACATTGTGCTACCCTACCGGGACACCCAGACCCTGTAACCATCGTCGACCACGGCACTCTCGTCATCAACGACGCGAACATGACCGTTGTTGATGATGTCGGGACCAGCCAAAAGATTTCGGGCTCGTACTTAGTGACGTACTCCCACCGGGTCTCTCTTAACGGGACCTGGTACATTAACCACCTCGGCGACTCCAAGAGGAAGGCAGTGGTGTCCGCAATGACGCAAGTCAACATAACGGCCCACAAAGAAAAACTTAGTCTACCGTTTCTACGGGAACTAAGCATGAATAACCTCAATCAAATCGACAGCCTAAACGAAATGCTGACGCTAAAAAGTACCGCTTCCTATCTCCTCACGCTCGCCGTGGCATTACCTCTCTGCTCCATTATATGGATATTATACCGCAGCCTTAAAATGCAAGGTGAACAAAATGCGTCCCAAGACGTATAGGCCGTGTCGCCCCACCTCCCTACTGACGCCCGCCCGGCCGAGGTATCGACACCGACCAGCGGTAAGGCCCCATGTACGCCATCGTCGCCCCCCCTAAAATTCGGCGAACTCAAGCCACACGTACCTACCCCATACCTCGTCTACGGGAGTACGGATCGGGTGACGAGTAAAGAAAGCAAACTGGACTCAGCAAAAAAAAAAAAATAAAAAACAAATTAAATATATTGCAAACACACACCAAAACAAAAAAAAACATATATTTCTTATTCAATTCTTTTCCACTTACACTTATACCTAAGTTTACGTAATCTACACTTGCTGACACTATATTTCTGTAACTGTGCCGACCTAAGGCATCGAACCCTTCAAAAGCTTAAAAAACAAAAAAAAACATATATTTCTTATTTAATTCTTTTCCACTTACACTTATACCTAAGTTTACGTAATCTACACTTGCTGACACTATATTTCTGTAACTGTGCCGACCTAAGGCATCGAACCCTTTAAAAGCCTAAGTAATATCCGTATTATAACTCAAACGAGAACTAGCACCGCTACCCTCAACACCCAAAACTTCATTAAGCCAACCCACCATGGATCCGCAACAAGCCGCACCACCCGCAGAGACACCCGAGATCATCTACATCGATGACTCTACAGACTCTGAAGGCTCAGAGTCTGGGGCACCTACGTTCGGAAGAACCAAAGCCCCACCGCAGTCCAAGAATGGAGACCATCGTCCGCCCCACGACATCCCAGAACCCAACAATGAACCGTCGTGGTCAACCGCCAGCACCCCTATCCGCGACGAAGAGCAAGACGACGTCCCAATCTCCAACGGAGGCGCATACGCCGACATAAGGCGGGACGCCCACCAAGAGCGGCCAAACTGCAACGATGCGGCCGAGTCAAGCGGCGAATCGGACGACGAACTCCCGGACATAGAGAACTCCGAAGGCCCTCGGGATAGCCCTCCACTGTTTTCGCGACGACCATCCAGATTTCGACGCGAAAATCTGAGAGACCCCCGGACCTACTACTCGCCGAGTCCCGAACCACCATCATTCGAACCGATGTTCGAACCGATGTTCGGACTCGCGCACCCGCATTTCGACCCCCGAGACTGTGACCAGCAGAACAAGACCCTGGAACACTACTACCCGGAGTACACGCCCACGTACTCTGACGACGAGGAGAACGAGGAGGAAGAGCCCTCCGCCCGCCGGCTCGTGGCCGATGAGGAGACGTTCCACTATACGGTCACACCGTATGGCCTGCGCGTCACACGAGTCCATCTCATGACGGTGGATCTGCTCGTCCCGCCAGGCCGGAACGTCCATGCGTCGTTCCGAACGTTTCGGGAGCCCGCGGAAGCCCTAGACAACCGGCCCGCCTTCTCCGTCCCAGACCCGGTTGAACCTCCCTCCGAGGAGGTGGAGACACCGATGCCAACATCAACAACAACAGCAACGTCAGCCACATCGCCACTGACGTCGCCGACCCCGAAAACGAGCGAAAGGGCAACGGAACGACGAAAACACCCTGACCCCCCAGCAACGGCGCGCACCCAGCGCGAACCAGCGCGAACTACGGCAAAAACACGCCAAGGTACTCCGTACTGACCCGAGCCCGGCTTGGGGGTCGGGAAAAGAAGACCCTCCCATCGGTACCCCCGACTCCACGTCAGGAACAGAAAACGCCCCTCCAGTTCAACAAGCGGAGCTGACCGAACATATGGAGAGGTGGGAAACGGGGCAAAAGAGCGACTACGCTACCCCAACCCTAATGGGGCTAGAGCCGCAACACATACTAAACACACCGGAAAGCCATATATCCATCGAGGAGCTACTGACGGTAGCTACCGGACACCAATGCGAAGTGCACGATGAAGACCTCGAGGAGCTTCTAGGCTTCTTACAGGAGGACTTCCCGATGGTCGACCGAAGGCCAGAAGATGACAGCCTGGTCGAAGAAATCGGAAGGGACGCCGGTTGGGTAGTCGCTCCGCCAGATTGGCAGGTCGACACCCCGGGCCAAGTAGTGCCTACTGGCTTGGTCGAGGAGGTGCAAAACCGCATGAAACGGGCGGACAGGATCCGCTGCAGCGGTTGGTTCTGGAACCGGAAATACCAGGTCCACAAGCGATCACTCGCCGGACCGGTCTGCATCCGCCTCCTCCCGGAAGAAAGGGGGGGGTGAAACGAACCCCAAGGCTGCGTTACAATTCACCACGCCGCACCGGCAATGGATAAGATACAAGCCATCCTAATCTAAGAATTCTATTTGTATAAATATAAGATATGTCTTCTCTACCATACAATACACGAATACTTTTCAAACCACCCACTTTTCTTCCACCGCACGCGCGCCGTTCGGCCACGTGACTACCCCTCCTACACCCATCCATAACTCTCCTACCACTACCTCAATTGTGACCCAAAAACTTTCCCTCCCACTAAGGTTCGATGCGACGGTTTTCTTTTCGGCAAAAGAAATTGACCATCGGTGCATCGTCAGCACATATCCCCCCACCCATAAGTTTAAGTTAGCTAGTTCGATCCGCGGATGCTAGGTTCCGAGCATTCTACCGAAAGAGGTGTAAGACACTTACTCGAGAACCCGGCCGCGAGATAGACGTTGCTCCGCGCAGCAACTTACGATAAAGTACCATACGCCGTACGTTAAGTAAAACAAATTAAAAGGAGATACCCAATAAACGAACATTGAATCAAAATAAACTCACCGAGTAAGTCTATTTTTCCGGGTGGGAACTACGGCATCAATTCACAACCGAGAGTATCGCGACACGGGCCAATCTAGTTCCCAAATTACTCTTGATCCTCTGATAGGTCCCACGAGTGTGACAACGCCTCGTATCCTTTATCCTTCTCGACCCCACGAGTGTGACAACGCCTCGTATCCCTTATCCTTCTCGACCCCACGAGTGTGACAACGCCTCGTGCCCCTCACTATCTTCTCGATCCAACTCGTACGGGCACGGTTACGCCTCATTCTCCTCCACTCTTGCTTCTAGCCTAGTTAGGGCCGACCCCGCTTCCTGTAGAGGTTCCTGCAAACTACAAATTTCTTGTAGTAGGATCCTGGAGAAGACTGAGCTTACCTCAGCCTGAAATAGGAGCATTACAGCACATTCTGATAAGCAATCTTTAGAGGTGGGGAAGAATTCAGTTTTTTGAAGTAGATGGAAAATCAGTAGAAGGAGTTGGAAGGATTCCTACCCGAGGAGCGGGTTGCGAAGATCGTGATCGACTATTGAAAATATGACAGATAGTGTGCTCTAGCCAGAAAGAGGGTTCCAACACAGTCTTAACAAACTTCTCCGGAACAAGAATTTTAAAGGAGGAAATACTACGTTTTTCTTTAAAAGAAAATTTAGTAACTACTATGTCAGAGGAGCTATTGATGTTTAGTTTAGAGAAAATATACTCTCGAACCATTGCATCCGTAGCCGATTCCATAAGACGTGAGACGAAAATAGATTTTAGAGGAGCGACAGCGAAGAGAGTAGATGGGTCAAGAGGGGTCACATGGTTTATGGGTGAGGCAGAGGCAGGTTCTACCCGAGGAGCAGATGGGATAGCGCTGGCTGAGGAGCCAGTGCGAGCCGGTGTGGAAGGAACTACTTCAACTTCCATGCTGACAGCAGTATCGACTTCCGAGCCAGTTCGGGCCGGTGTGGAGGGAACTACTTCAACTTCCATGCTGACAGCAGTATCAACTTCCGTAGGGGGAACAGTGATGCCGACATCTGTATGATCATTACTGTCCGGTTGGACAACCTGGACAATCACAGGCACTGGATGAACATTACTATCCAGTTGGACATCCTTGGCAGACACAGGCACATGTGAACAGCCAACCTGTGAAGAGCCAGCCGTCTTTTTCGATATAGTTGCATGTACATCGATTTCCTTGGCGCCAAAGTCGATCAAGGCTGCCGAACTGATTGGAGGAACGTCAGAGTCTTTAGCTGCAAGAGAATTAGAACTGGGCAGACTAGGTGTAACCTTTCTTCTCTTTGGAGACTCATTTATAATTTTAAGATTTTTAAAATGAGCTTCCATTGAGGTAAACTTATCCTGCAATTTCCGGAATTCAGAGTGGACAGCAGCGAATTCGTTATGAGTCTGTCTCATAAAAGTTCGCATATCGGCTTCAACTGCCCTGCAATCCCAACAAGTCCAGTTGAGACCGCAGCGGGTCTTAATCAGATCGACAACGCGACCACCGATATGACCAAAACCCGCGCAGCTAGAGTGAGCCGTGTTGTCACACAACCAGCAGAAAAAAAATGTTTGACGTGTAGCTACCGAACGGTGACCGTCACAGCGTTTAGCACAGCAGGTGCTCATTGTTTGATATTAGAAACAAGAAATATGTAAAAAAGAAAATAAAAAAGAGAGGTAAAATATAAGTCGGTGTGGGGCAGAGATAGTGATTTTAGCTTGTGTTACACAATTGCGCGCGCAAGAACGAACAAAACAATCACAGTAACGGAAAGTGTACGGCGAGACAGATAACAGATAAGCAGAGGGTGGATAAAAACAGAGAGCGGTACAGAGAGAGCAAGCGCACCGCACTAGAATAGGCAACAACAAAACTGCTGTGATTAAGAAAGTGCAGAGAAGTTAAGAATGTACAATAGGAATTGAAAATTGAAAATAAATGTACAAAAGTAACAAAATTTGGGAAAAGAACAGAATACAAATAACACCGAGAAACACAGAATTCGGCAGGCACGGTATATGTATGTATGTTAATATGTATGAAAAATAAGCAGATGATAGACAAAGTAGACGTATAAAATTAGACAGCGGCTCAGGGAGAGTGCAGCATACAATGCATATAGCAACAACAAATCAGCTGAGCATAAGAACGAGTGGGGCTAGAAAGAATGCACAAAAATTGCAAAATTGCAATTGCAATTGAAATTAACTGCACAAATGCACGATAAAAGAATAAACACGGATAGTAATTTAGTTGCACGATCAGTTTAAAACACAGTAAGCAATAATACAACACAATTACTTTCCTTTGGTCACAAAAATAAAATTATTTAGGCGGAGCGAAGTGAAGACACGACTGCCAGCAACGATAGTTAATATCTTAAGTTGGTGAAATGGGTACCCGCCTGGTGGGTGGTGAAATGGGTACCCGCCTGGTGGGTAGTGAAATGGGTACCCATCTGGCGGGTTAATAAAACAAGGAAAACAATTTAAAAAATGTTCAGTACATAACTTCATTTATTTCATAAATTTTTGTGTAGTTATTTTTTCTTAGGGTTGTTGCCATTTAAATTAATATTATTATTTTTATCTTTAAAATCAATTTTTTTTTTAGTTTTGGAGTTCAGATAACACAGTCCATGCCTCTACAGTTATTGCATCTATAAATATAAAATATAAATATAAGAAATAGCCGGAAAAATGAAAACAAAAAAACGAATCAGCTTACCAAGCAACACTACAGAACTTCCATTTCTGAACACGGCAAATCCCAATTCCTCTACATTTTTCATTTGGCTGTCCTCAAATTTTTATTTTTCACCGGACGACACTTTTTCTGCATATTTCTTCTTTAGTTCCTTCTCGAGCTGCTTTACATTGTAAAGTTATATTAAGTTGACTTTGTCTTACCTTTGGTTTACTGACTTTATTGTATAATAATCTGTAATTCACTTTTACTTGTCGCACTTGGAATTGAACACGCGTTTCGTCACTAACTGAAGCCAAAAGCAAAGCAATAGAATATTCCAGCAATGGAATTTCTGAAAGTATAAAAGAAAACAGAAAACAGAGTAGCGCAGCATCATTTTAGGCTACCTGTTCTCTTCGTTTTTTATACCCGGTACTCGAAGAGTTTAAGGGTATATTAGATTTGTGGGGATAACGGTTGTGTGTAACGCCCAGAAGGAAGCTTTTCCGACCCCATAAAGTATATATATTCTTGATCAGCATCAACAGCCGAGTCGATATAGCCATGTCTGTCTGTCCGTCCGTCCGTCCGTCCGTCCGTCCGTCTTCATTTGCGCCTATATCTCAGAGACTATTAAAGCTAGAGCAACCAAATTTTGTATCCAGTCTCCTCTGTGATCACACTACTCCAAATGTATTTCAAAATTTCGCCCCGCCCCCTTCCGCCCCCACAAAAAACGAAAGTCTGTGGCGTATACAATGTTGAAGATACAAGAAAACTAAAAACGCAGAATCATAGAAAATGACTATTTCTATCAGTGTGTTGAATCTGGATCAGATCGGATCATTATTATAGCTACAATGAAGAAAACCATTTCGAAAGTCATCATTCCCTCTCGCTCTCTCTCACACGCGAACCCATCTGCTTTGCCCATTCGTATTTCTTGACGCCTAGTTCTCAGAGACTATAACAGCTAGAGCAACCAAACTTTTTATCCAAGCTCCTGTGATATCAAACCAGCACAAGTGTATTTCAAAATTTTGCCACGCCCCTTTCCGCCCCCACAATGGACGAAAATCTGTAGAATCCACAATTTTTAAGATAAATGAAAACCAAAAACGCAGAATCATGGAAAATTACCATATCTACCAGATTGCCGAATATAGATCAGGTCGGAACAATATTATGGCCAGAAGAAACAAATTAAATTTCGGTGGCTACGCAACGCCTGCCAAGCGCTAACTCATTCCCTCTCTCTCTGTCGCAAACATTTTTACGTCTCAAATATGTAGTTATACATGTAGAAATGTAGAAGCAGTATACAAATCATATGCAAACAAAATTGGAAACATGTATAAATATTCCTAAAATGGTTTGACTTCAATTTTTGAAATATTATTTTTTGCCCAAAATTTAATTTGTCCCTTTTGCGAACATATAATAAATTGCATTAATCGCAAGCTCATATTTGTATGTAATATGTGTATACCGACTGAGTACCGGGTATAAGGTAGAGCCGCGGCCTTTGCCGCGGCTCACAACGTTCCCCCTCGTTTTTTTTTCGTTTCTTTCGTCTACTGTTGAGATGCTGCAACCCACCGAACTAGTACGATGGGTGGTACGCGGTGGGTTGTAGAGTATACAGAGATAAATTATTTTCTATTCTTTGAGTGGTTCGGCGTTCGCCTACCAAAGGGTTACTTTGGAAGGTACCACCCAAGTGGGTAGTTCGGCATGGTCAATCGCCACCGCCAGTACTGCTGGGTTGTTTAGCGGTAATTTTTCTCCAGAGTATGAGCACCAGTTATCTATGTTTTGAAACAAGTGATCTAAATTATGATTTACGTTTTCGTTTCTATTGAAGTTGATTACACTACTCAACAAAATGCAACTTTTTTTTTCCGCTGTCGCACAAAATCAATTTTTCTGATAGATTTGGAGATTTAAAATTTTTTAAAGAATTATGGTTTTTTTTTTAGGTTTAAAACTTAGAAAAAGAAAAAAAGATTCTTTAAAAATTTTTAAATCTTTAAATCTATCAGAAAAAGTCATTTTAGACGACATTAAAGAAAAGATTAAGAAAAAATCGTCTGCATAAGCACTAAATTTTATTTCTTTATAAATGGCTCTAGTTTTTGCCAGTTTATTATAAGCTATAAGAAAAGGTATAACCGATAAGGGTGTGTCATGTGGTATTCCATTTTCCAATGGGAAAGTGTTAGATAAATTATTTGATATTTTTAGAATTATCTTTCTATTTAGCATGAAAATTTTAACATATCGAATTATTTTCGCTCCAACTTTCTATGTAAACTCCTACTCTATCAAAGCCTATGAAAAATCAAAAAATACATTGCTGTAGATTTAGTTATGAGAGAATCGGTATAGAGCAGACTCTCATTAAAAGATTTTCCTTGCTTAAAACCGGATTGATTCGGATGTAGCAGCTTTTTTGGGTTAGAAACCACCAGATTCGTTTAGCTAGGATTTTATCTAGTGTTTTGGCTATACAGCAGTTCAAAGATATTAGTCTATAAGAAAAAACTATAGTTTTATTAAAGTTTGGCCTAGGGATAGGTATAATTAAACTTGTTTAATAGCTCTGTGGTATGTAGTTGTTGAGTATATTATTGAAATGTTGTAATATTCTTTTCTGTAGTGGATATGGGTAAGAAATTCTATTTAGACCGTGTGTAGACCCTTTAAAAGATTTGATGCCAATTTGAAACTCTATTAATGTGATTTCTTTTTCTATTATTTTAGCTGAATTATAAGCTTTTTACACTTGGTGCGTTACCTATCGATATCGGAGAAGACGCAGAGAAGCAGGTTTGCCGTTTACACTACAGCGTCTTTGCGTCTTGGAAGAGGAAGACAAATGTTGTAAACAAAGTAAATAATGTTCGAAAATCAACGAAATATGTCGGAAATAGAGTTGATTCTTTTAACTGCGGTGGCGCAAAGTAAGGAGAATCCTTTGAAGTGCATGGAAGCGGCTGAGTTATCCTCAGAAAAGTTGCAATTCGTCTTGCAACTGCAACGTCCTCCTTGCGTTTGGACTCTTGTAGGTAAAGAGCAGACAATGTTCTCTCTTTTCAATTAAATAATGTATTCTTCATTGCAATAGCCACGATATGGTTCATTTTGGGAGGAAGATGTTGTGGAGAACTCCGATGCCTTTTTTAAGGAAAATTTCTGCATGGAAAGGAGTACTTCAACATTCTCGTTGGACTGTTGCCCAATCTCAAAAGGAGACACTCCTTTTCGACTGACAATCCCTCTGGAGAAAAGAATAGCCTTTATTGCCTAGGATCGCCTGCGGAATATCGCACGGGAGTCTATTTGGTGTGTCAAGGGCTTTTGTCTGCCTCATATTACTGCAGTTTTGTCGCGAGGTAGTTGCTCAACTCGCTGACAAGTATCTGCCAGCAGACTTTCTTACCCTGAGAAGATCACGGAAACAGTGAAAGGATTCAAAGACATGGGATTTGCAGCAAAAAATTTGAAATCAACTATATTGTTGAAATGCTTTTTTTAATAATAAAATTAGTTTAAACAATTTGTTCATTACATGAATTTTTGCCCCTTTTTACTCAGTTAAAAATTTTACGCGGCAAAATTTAAATTTGAATCTGCTGTTTTTTGTTGTTATTAGTGGTGATAGTTCCGCTGATTAGGCAGAAAAGTACGAAAATTGCTGTTATGCGCACAGAAATACCACAGAAATACCAAAACGCAGTTGCGTCGGAAAACGACGCAACTTTTTGCCATCACTAGGGCCCTATGCTAAACCTATGTAAAAAAAACTGCGTTTCTGGGAAGACGCAAAGAATCAAGCCGCAGCCTCAGTATAAACGGCACCTTAGATATTGTATAGTTGGTATTTAGGTTATTGTATTTGCACGATGTAAAATTGCTTGAAAAATGTTTATCCTCAGAGAGTTCTGGCCAATAGCTTGCCAAAATATATGCCATATCTTTCTTAGATGTTACTGCTAGATTATAATCTAATAATAATCTAAAAATAATCTGATAATTATCAGTAGGGTTTTGTAGACAGTGAATAGTCTTTATGGAATTTAAACCACAGAAGTGTCTTATATTTGACCATATTTTAGCTGTAGGTGTAGAGTGTTCTATGCTGATGTGAACTTTTAGATTCTATTTTGGTTAATTTCAATTGTCTTTTAAATATAGCATTTGCACGTTTTAGTTGATTATATTTTTATTCGTTTTATTTTTAGGTCGTTTAAATTGGAATTCCACCATGGAACCTTGTGATTATATTTATTAGGCGAGGTTTAGGCTATTGTGTTATGTGCACTCATTAGTATAATTTTGCTTAACAATGCTGCCTCTGTGTTAATATTGTTACTGGCTAAGTATTTTGCGTTTATGGTGTAAGTAGCATTGGCATAATCATGGAAAATAACCGTATCTACCAGATTGCCGAATCTGGATCAGGTCGAACTACTATTATAGCCAGAAAGAACAAATTAAATTTCAGTCGCTACGCAACGCCTGCCAAGCGCTACTTATACCCTCTCTCTCTCGCATACAATTCCCCGTCTAGTATGTGTAGTTATACATGTGTATGTAGAAATGTAGAAGCTGATGTAAAAATGATATGTAAACAAAAATGGAAACAGATAACATTTAATAATGCATCAGGACCTAGCAACTGAGGAACAAACACCCCCAACAAACCTAATAACCCCCAAGAAAATCAAATGGGCTATATATTCCTTTACGGGCATAAAAGCACCTGGACCGTCCAGTCAATATTCCCAGCGATGTTGCAAGTGACCAAAGAGGGAATCACCCCATGGCTTCTCGTAATATACGCAGCATGCCTAAGAACAGGCTACATCCCTATCCAATGGAGGACCTCTAGAGTTGTCTTCCTCCCAAAAGCAGGAAAGTGCAGCCATGTGAGTTCCAAGGATTATAGACCGATAAGCCTAACCTCCTTTCTACTGAAAAAATCAGAAAAGCTGCTGGATCTACATTTCAGAAATGAAGTGGGGGGACTGATGTCAACCAACCAACCAAGGGAAAATCGGTGGAGACAACATTACACTCGTTAGAAGCTACTGTCGAGAAAGTCCTCAACAACAAAAAGTATGCACTAGCAGTATTCGTAGATATTTCCGGAGAATCTAATAACGTCGCTGCAGAAGTCATAATGGACTGCCGAAGAGCAACCAACACTCACCCAGCAATCAACCTCTGGATAAAAATGAATCCTCTCGAAAATCAACCAGACAAAGCTAACCCCTAACGCACAGGTCAAATACCTATGCACAGTACTGAATAGCGAACTGGCATGGAGACCCAACGTAGTGGAACAGGGGAAGAAGGCCGCCATTGCACTTTATGCATCCAAGAAGATGCTTAGCAGCACATGGACCTGTCACCTCACCAACTCTGCTGTATGGAGTCCTAGTGTGGTAGAAAGCTACTGAAATTAAGACGTACCACAAGCTTATGAAAAGATCCCATCGACAGGCTCTGTATCACAGGAGCGCTGAGATCAACACCGACTAAACCACTTGAAGCCATACTCGAAATCGACCTCCTGGACATCTACCCTAGGCTGACTGCAGGTAAGGCAGCACAGCGTCTAATCGCATCGGGGAACATGTCTCCTCAAGGATAAGGGCAAATGGCATAGAAATAATAAGTGTTACTGACTACATGATCCCCCAAACTTGCCTCGAAGTAAAAATAAACTTTTTCATGGGATCCGAAGACTGGAAAACGTGACGGGACCAGACTCAGCACCGCAATACCTCAATACACTGATGGCTCCAAGATGAACGGAGGAGTAGGAGCGGGCCTATACTGCACGAACCCTGAAATAAGGGGTCCTATAAGCTACCTGACCGATGCAGCATATTTCAGGCGGAAGTTTTCACCATCAAGAAGGCGGCAGAGGTCTTTCAGCTCACAGAGCGACCACACGGTTTACATATTTGTGGACAACCAAGCGGCGATAAAATCCATGCAGTCTTCCGCGGTCAGTTCCAGAAGTGCTCTGGCAAGCAGGGAGGCACTAGACTCACTAAGCACGACCAAGTCAGTGTGGATCTACTGGGTTCCCAGCCACCAGAGCATCGAAGGAAACGAAACGGTGGACGTTCTGGCTAAGAAAGGCGTCAGGCTAGTGAACGAAGGAACCGAAAACGTGCCTGTCTCTCTTAGAACGCTACAAAGCGACTTAGAGAAGCAGGCCGAACTGCGGACAGACAGCAGGTGTCTCGAAAATCATGTGATAAGCTCCGCCACTATCTGATGCACCTTCCACAAAAGGACTGCAGACTGCTAGTGGGTATACTAACAGGTCACTGCCTGGCTGCGTCGCATGAAACCAATCTATCTCACCAACGGAGACAGCTGCAGGAAGTGTGATGAGCCCGGGGCTGCTGAAACCCTGGAAGATCTCATCTGCAGCTGCCCGACTCTCTTACGGGCAAGGAAAAGATACCTAGGCGCACCGACGATGGGATCACTTGATGATGCCTCCAAGAGGTCGCCAGGGGTCGCCATTGCCAAAAACATCTCGAATCCTTAGAAACACCCTCGTAAAGGTCCATACGAAATCTGGATAACTAAGGGCCATTCTGGACTATGAGAGGCCCCGTGAGGACCGTCTGGGCTAACCTAACCTAACCTATACATACATAGAATTTATTTATTTTATTTATTTATTTATTTATTCAATTAACAATTATCTGCTGATAATGCTATATAAATTAGGAAGAGAAATAAAGATAAACTATAATAAAATTAAATAAAATTAAAATTACAGGTTAGCAGAGTTCAGGTGGTTGTAAATACTAAATTCTATATGTTTAAGGGTTAGTTCAGGGGATATGATATGGCAAAGGGTATTATAATTATAGCATAAAACCCTGAAAGGTTCATGCTGCGCATAGTTTGACCTAAATAAGGGTAATCTGATAGGTCTAAAAGAACGAGTAAAAAGAGAGGGAACCGTAAAGTCAATCTGACTCAAGAGAGTTTGGGAGTCCACCATCCCGAGAAGGAGCTTGTGCACGAACATTACCCCATTGCATATTCTGCGATGGTGTAACGAAGGTAGGTCAATAAGTTTTAGCCTAGATCGGTAAGGTGGCAGGATTTTACCAGAGTCCCAGTGTAAATTACGAAGAGCGAAAATTAAAAATTGTTTCTGAACTGATTCGAGAATAGCTTGCTGCTCCTTATACTGTGGGCTCCACACACAGGAACAATACTCCAATATCGGACGCACTAACGAAATATACAATTGTGTGGTCACATACGGGTCGTCAAACTCCTTGGACCAACGCTTGATGAATGCTAGAACACCCTTAGCTTTATTAGCTGTCGCCGCTATATGACTATTAAAACACAGTTTAAAAACACACACACTCCAAGATCATTTGAACTCAAAATTCGATCCAATACATGATTACCAAGAGAAAAAGATACAAAATGTGGAGCACGACGGTAGAATGTCATAAGCTTGCAAGGTTGCGAGAGGTTCAAAAATGGAAGATTACTTGAACACCACAATAGCAATTCATTTAGGTCCAGCTGAAGGTGTGTGTGCAAGTACCAGTTGGAGTAGGGCAGACAGATTTTAACGTCATCCGCATACATTAATGTATGAGAGAATGTTATAACTTGGGGTAGGTCGTTCACAAATAAAATGAAGAGGAGCGGACCCAAATGACTACCTTGTGGCACACCAGATGTAACGTTAACGATCTCTTGAAAAACATTAGTAAATAAGACCCGTTGTGTACGATTAGAAAAATACGACGAAATCCAACTTAGATGATTACTAGAGAAACCTAATAAGGACAGCTTCTGAATTAATAGAGTATGGTTAACCGAATCAAATGCCTTGCTAAAATCCGTAAAAATAACGTCAGTTTGCAAACCGCTCTGAAATCCACGGTTGATTATGGAAGAAAACTCGAGCAGATTGGTAGTTGTTGACCGATGTTTAAAAAAACCATGTTGTGAAAGAGATAACAAACTAGAACAAAGATGTTGCAATTGCCGGGTAACTAGGAACTCAAAGAGCTTAGGAATGGCAGAGAGCTTTGCAATGCCTCGGTAATTTTCTATGTTGGATCTGGAGCCCTTCTTGTGATGCGGAATTATGTAGGACTCATTACAAATTACGGGGAGACAAGACTGTTCCAAAGATAGATTGAAAAGAAAGGTTAAGGGTTGGCATAGGGACTGGGCACAATGTTTTAAAATGCAACTAGGCACTTTATCAGGACCCGCAGAAAATGAAATTTTCAAAGACTTCAAGCCATCAAGCACAACGCTTTCCTCAAAATATGGTTGAAAAATGCAATTAGAGTGAGGCAAATGGTAGGGATACGGAGTGGATGCGTTATAAATATGAGAGGAGTAAGACGACTGGAAAAAGGTTGCAAATAAGTTTGCAATGCCAGCAGCAGAAAATTCAGAATTGTTTAGATAATGAAGGGACGGAGGAAATGCATTGGACTCACGTTTAGAGTTGACAAAAGAAAAGAATTTGTTTGGATCATTGCGGAAGTTTCTACTACAAGAAGAGAGGTAAAGATTGTAGCACAGACTATTAGTTAGGAATTGAGAGCGGGCGGAAGAATATTGCACAAAGACAAGCAAGGAGCCAGTTTTCTGGTACTTTTTAAAAAGTCTGGATATCCTATTCTTTAAGTATGACAAATTCCTGGAGAACCAGGGAGGCTTGGACGATAATGGTACAATAATCTCCGGAACATAAGTATTAAAGGCAGTGTTTAAAATTTTATAGAAATAGTTGACTGTTACGTCAATATTCGGTAAGGAAAGAAGAGTGGACCAATCGACATTCGAGAGGTGAATGTTTAAATTGTCGAAATCAGTTTTGCGAAAACACTTCATCCGGTGAGGAGTCGAGGTAATGTTAACACAACTAGAACTGGTACACTCTAGTCTGTTCCTATTTTTTTTAATATAATTAATTTGGGCAAGGGAAACATCCATTAGCTCATTGATAAATTCGTTATGAGTACTAGGACGCAATTGGTTAGCGCCGTCGCAGGGCAGCCAAGAAAGAAGAGGTAAATTGAAGTCACCCATGACCACAATCTGATCAGCACAACCTAACGAAGACACAACAGAATGGATAGCAGAAAGGTGTTTTGAGTAAACCTCAGCATCAGATTTGGGAGGAATATATGAGCAGGTTAGATAGATAAAAGCCATGCCAACACGGACTTTGACTGCAATGAACTCAATCCCATGGATATTGTTGAAAGGGAATAACTCCGATGAGAAGTCAGTTTTGACTGCAATCAGAATGCACGATCCATTCGATAAATGATCAAATTGTGACCAAAAATTTCATGATCAAAAACAGTGGAGTTGAGCCATGTTTCGGAAAAACCGATAGCATCGAAATCGTAAGAGGCACTATCCGTATGTAGTTGGCGCAATTTGCCTAAAAGACTGCGTACATTCTGATAGTTTAATGGAAAAATGGTTAATTAGTTTTTTGAAATGACAGGGCAGGTAACCTTGGGACTCTGATTAGAATTGGCAGGGCCGGTAACATTAAGACTTTGATTCGAAACTTTACGCACGAACTCATGCATAATTGTATGCTCAGGCCAAATAGAAGGTTCAAGAGATCTATCAAGGTAAGAATCAGGGACAAAAATTTTAAATAAGGAAATATTACGCTTATGTTTAAAAGAAAACTTGGTCACAATAATATCCTCAAGTCGAGCGCTAAGTTTTGAACAAAGATTATGCTTAACATCCTCCGTAGTGGCCTCACAATTGAGTCGGAAAACAAAAATTGCTTTCCGAGGAACCACTCCACTAATTTCAAGACCCGAGCGAGAGCCAGAAGGTGTAGCCATACCCAGAATAGGTCTCGGTGTGGGGGCAGTAGCATTGGCGGCATCCGCAGCCGCAAGCACTTCCACCCTGGAAGCACACGCAGCGGTGCTATTAAGGTTAGGCGACACGATTGGCATAGTGCTGGTTGAGGCGATAGCGATGGATACCGAGTTTGAAGGGGCCTCAACAGCCATCATGACAGCCGCGTAAGCATCAACAGGTAGGGGCCTAGAGGCGACAGGTATGGGTGCAGGAGTGACAGATGCAACGGAACCATTGGCTACAGGCACCATAGCACCAGTTACAGGTGGTGACCGCGAGAAAACCGAGAAACACAGAATTCGGCAGGCACGGTATATGTATGTATGTTAACATGTATGAAAATAAGCAGAAGATAGACAAACTAGACGTATAATTTGTAATTTCGGAGTAGTGTTTTGTATTCCTCGTTGATGAAATCATCGTTCGTTAGTTTAGCGAGCCTGAAAAATTCCATGAGGTTATTTCTTTGGAGAGAGACGTCCCGATTCCAACAGAGTGGTATGGACTTTTTTCTTGTTCTTGAGGGTGGGCATGCTGCGTGGAAGGCATCCATCAGTTCCGTACATAGGGTCTCTAAGGACCTCTCTATGTCCTCCGCGGATTTCACTGAGCCCGGGTTCACAAGTTTCGAAGTGACTGTCTTTCTAAACTTCTCCCAGTTTGTGTTCCGGGTGTTTCTATAGACTTTCACTTTTGGAGTGTATTCGAGTTCGCACTTGAATTGAATGTACCTATGATCTCTGAAGGATGGTCTTTCGAGGACTCTTTATCCAGATATTAAGGTACTATTTCCCGTTACGAGAGTTAGATCTAGCACGTTCGACGAGTTAGAACCCACGTAGGTGTATTCCTCTCCCACGTTTGCTACATCTGAGTTAGTTGATAATATAAGGTCTAAGACGGTCCTTAAGCCCTCAACAACGAAACACTATGGTGGACATTGACGTCCGTACCAATGAGCAGTTGGTAGTCTTTGGAGTCGGCTTCTTCCACCAGACTCGGGTAGTGCGGACCATCGAATTGCCTGACGCATTCCAGGGTTCCTGAACCAAAGCTATGTCAGCGGGCCCTTGCTCCTTAGCAATTTGAAGCTCCGCTGACACTACCTTGCTTTTATGCAGGTTGAGCTGCAGCACGCTTAACGTCATGAGGGGCTGGCTCAACTGCACTCGACGGGTAGACAATTATTGTCAGGTCACCGTACTTTTCTTCCTGGGAGTCGTCTAGCGCCAGACCCTCGGCGGCCTCCACGTGTCCAGACTGAGGTCCTTTTTCACCTCGCTTGCTTGCAGGGTGTGTGTCTGTATTTCCGGGGTGGTGCTTCTTTAGGAGCAGGTCCGCACTGCCCATGCCCCACGCCATTTTCGCGTATCTAGGGTAGAGGATGTCCTCTGCTTCTTTGTTGAATTGGAGGATAACATACTGGCCCCCCTCTTTGGGTAGTGGGCTACCAAAATAATACCAAAATATTTTCCAGTCAGCAGTCGGTACGTCTGAGTTCTGCCGCTGAAAAAGCTCTTGGATGGCGATGGGAAAAAGTACTTTTGCTCGATTAGCTCCCCGTCCACCACCTCCAGCTTGGCCCTCTCCCACATCGCCTCCAATTGGCAGACCGTTTGCGTCAGCCACTTTAGCGTCGGGTCATCATTATATATCAGAATTTTTACCCCGTTCAGCCACCCTGCACCATCGAAAGTGGGCATGTGAGCTGTTGGGTTCAAACAAATGAACCATTAAAGCTACTTTATATCCGGTAGCCAGTCTATATATAGAAACATATCCATAATGCCCTACGCCTACACACGCATTATGTATATGTTAAGCACTGGACATATCAAAAACAAGTTATACATATATCCAGCACTAACCCTTATACGCATATAACAGATAAGGATAAACAAATGACAAGATCCCCAACTCTAGAAAACAAATGAATCATAAGCTGTCAACAGGAAATCACCTAAATTCCAGACTACTAGAATAAACAATTCGGTTCCCATAACCAAATTTAATCACAGATACACAAGTAAACAAATTTGGCTCCCACACTCCAATCGTATAAACAAGTGACCAGCCCAGACGTAAGATGATACAGATCACCAGCTGCAGTCAATCCTTTCATCAAAGCCGACAATTCATTGATAACCATCCATACGCTGGCCAACGCACGTCGGCCAACGCACCGAGAACAAAAGCCACGATCAGCCGAAGTGCAACCGAAGAAGAAAGCTACAGCCGAAGATCAAAGCTTGGGACCAAAGCTCAAAAGCTTCCCAAGCGAGGCCTATTGGAAAATAGATCAAGATAGAATAATTAGTTCCGTTTGAGACTTACAACATAGAAGTCGGGGATAACTCAAATAATAACCTTTGTAATAATTATAAGTTTAGATTAAATAAAAATATATTTTTTAAAAATCAAAACTTCTACATCGGAAATTTAATTATATATATGTATAAGCCTACGATTTATGTAATTTATTATATGTTCGCAAAAGCGACGAATTAAATTTTGGCCAAGAAATAACATTTCAAAAAATTTAGTCGAAACCTATGGGAGATTTATTTTTTGTGCTTTTACCACCTTAGTGATGGCAATTTAGTTGGTCACAGCAGTAATGACGTAGAGACCAATTGCTCTTGCGTATTTTTTGTTGTCTTTAAATACCAAAAAGGTAGTAGAGGTATTCTAGTTTTGGTCTCATTTTGGTTTTTAATTCTTTGAATTTGTTTCTTTTTTATTATTATTATCGTTTTTTATTTAATTATTATAATTTTTATTATTATTTTTTATTTTTGTAATTTTTTTTTCCTTATTTATTTATTTATGTATATATATATATACAAGAAAATTTCCACTGATGAAGCATAGGTGCCGTTTACACTGAGTCTGCGTCTTGATTCTTTGCGTCTTCCCAGAAACGCAGTTTTTATACCCGGTACTCGAAGAGTTTAAGGGTATATTAGATTTGTGGGGATAACGGTGGTGTGTAACGCCCAGAAGGAAGCGTTTCCGACCCCATAAAGTATATATATTCTTGATCAGCATCAATAGCCGAGTCGATATAGCCATGTCTGTCTGTCCGTCCGTCCGTCCGTCTGTCCGTCTGTCCGTCCGTCTGTCCGTCTTCATTTGCGCCTATATCTCAGAGACTATTAAAGCAAGAGCAACCAAGTTTTGTATCCAGTCTCCTGTGTGATCACACTACTCCAAATGTATTTCAAAATTTCGCCCCGCCCCTTTCCGCCCGCACAAAGGACGAAAGTCTGTGGCGTACACAATTTTGAAGATACGAGAAAACTAAAAACGCAGAATCATAGAGAATGACCATTTCTATCAGAGTGTTGAATCTGTATCAGATCGGATAATTATTATAGCTACAATGAAGAAAACCATTTCGAAAGTCATCGTTCCCTCTCGCTCTCTCTCACACGCGGCCCCATCTGCTTTGCCCATTCATATTTTTTGACGCCTAGTTCTCAGAGACTATAAGAGCTAGAGCAACCAAACTTTCTATCCAAGCTCCTGTGATATCAAACCAGTACGAGTTTGTTTCAAAATTTTGCCACGCCTCCTTCCGCCCCCACAAAAGACGAAAATCTGTGGAATCCACAATTTTTAAGGTACAAGAAAACCAAAAACGCAGAATCATGGAAAATTACCATATCTACCAGATTGCCGAATATGGATCAGGTCGAATCAATATTATGGCCAGAAGAAACAAATTAAATTTCAGTGGCTACGCAACGCCTGCCAAGCGCTGACTCATTCCCTCTCTCTCTGTCGCAAGCACTTGTACGTCTCAAATATGTAGTTATACATGTCATGTAGAAATTTAGAAGCAGATGTAAAAAGCATATGCAAACAAAATTTAAAACATGTATAATATTCCAAAAATGATTTGACTTCATTTTTTGAAATATTATTTTTTGCCCAAAATTTAATTTGTCCCTCTTGCGAACATGTAATAAATTGCATAAATCGCAAGCTCATATTTGTATGTACATATGTGTATACTGACTGAGTACCGGGTATAAGGTAGAGCCGCGGCCTTTGCCGCGGCTCACAACGTTCCCCCTCGTTTTTACATAGGTTTAGCATAGGGCTCCAGTGATGGCAAAAAGTTGCGTCGTTTTCCGACGCAACTGCGTTTTGGTATTTCTGTGCGCATAAAAGCAATTTTCGTACTTTTCTGCCTAATCAGCGGAACTATCACCACTAATAACAACAAAAAACAGCAGATTCAAATTTAAATTTTGCCGCGTACAATTTTAAACTGAGTTAAAAGGGGCAAAAATTCATGTAATGGTTAGAACAAATTGTTTAAACTAATTTTATTATTAAAAAAAGCATTTCAACAATAAAGTTGATTTCAAATTTTTTTCTGCAAATCCCATGTCTTTGAATCCTTTCACTGTTTCCGTGATCTTCTCAGGGTAAGAAAGTCTGCTTGCAGATACTTGTCAGCGAGTTGAGCAACTACCTCGCGACAAAACTGCAGTAATATGAGGCAGACAAAAGCCCTTGACACACCAAATAGACTCCCGTGCGATATTCCGCAGGCGATCCTAGGCAATAAAGGGCTATGGCTATTCTCTTCTCCAGAGGGATTGTCAGTCGAAAAGGAGTTTTTTTCTTGTTGAGATTGGGCAACAGTCCAACGAAAATGTTGAAGTACTCCTTTCCATGCAGAAATTTTCCTTAAAAAAGGCATCGGAGTTCTCCACAACATCTTCCTCCCAAAATGAACCATATCGTGGCTATTGCAATGAAGAATACATTATTTAATTGAAAAGAGAGAACATTGTCTGCTGTTTACCTACAAGAGTCCAAACGCAAGGAGGACGTTGCAGTTGCAAGGCGAATGGCAACTTTTCTGAGGATAGCCCAGACACTTCCATGCACTTCAACAGATTCGCTTCATTTTGCGCCACCGCAGATAAAAGAAATAGCTCTTTTTCTGACATATTTCGTTGATTTTCGAACATTATTTACTTTGTTTACAAAATTTGTCTTCCTTTTCCAAGACGCAAAGACGTAGTGTAGTGTAGTGTAGTGTAAACGGCAAACCTGCTTCTCTGCGTCTTCTCCGATATCGATAGGTAACGCAGCAAGTGTAAAAAGCCTATTAGTTTGATCTTCAGCTGCTGCTTTCTTCTTCGGTTGCACTTCGGTTGATCGTGGCATTGGTTCTCGGTGCGTTGGCTAACATATGGATGGCTATCAGTGAATTGTCGGCTTTGATGAAAGGGTTGACTGCAGCTGGTGATCTGTATCATCTTTCATCTGGGCTGGTCACTTGTTTTTTAGATTGGAGTATGGGAGCCGAATTTGTTTACTTGGGTATCTATGATTCTATTTGGTTGTGGGAACCCAAATGTTTATTCTAGTAGCTTGGAATTTAGGTGATTTTCTGTTGACAGCTTATGATTAATTTTTTTTCTGGTATTGGGGATCTTATAATTTGTTTATCCTAATCTGGTATATGTGTATAAGGGTTAGTGCTAGACATATTTATAGCGTGTTATTGATATGTCCAGTACTTAACGTAGGTATACATAATGCGTGTGTGGGTGTACGGCATTATGGATATGTTACTCTCCCGGCATTTCTCATTAGCCTGTCCTAAGGCGTCTACCTTTAGGTATAGGTATATGGAGTTCTGCTGTAACGAGTGGGGAGTCTAATTCTTCTACCCTTTCTTCTTCCTCTTTGGGTTTTACATGTTTAATAATTATGTTTTTGGGTATTTTCTTAAATTTAATGGTTTAATATATAACTATAATTATTAAGGTTATAATAAATGCAATTATAACTATTGTTTGAATTACATTACACAATTTTGTATGATCTAGAAATATTTCTTTTGCGTGTACATAAGACAATGGTTTTAATCTGGTTATTACTAATATAGACTGTTGGGTTTCCCAGCCCGATATTTAGTAGACATAAATTAAGTCATAGTCAGTGGTGCAGCAGTAAATTAAATGCCTATTGTTGTTTGCTATTTTGTACTGCCCACTGCATCTTTGTACCATTGCACCTTGATTTAAGTTTCCGCACGGCAGCAGCCTATACATCGCTCTCTCGGATCATCGCCTTCTTCGTCGCTCTCTCGATCTTTCATTATCGCTCTCTCGGATCATCGTTCGCTTGCTTACATTAGGGCACGGGCAATTCGGCCCGCCTGCCCTTAATTAGTCTGAATCTACCACTCATATAGTCGGCATCTATCACTTACATAGTCGGCATCTATCACACACTGTCTGCACCTAGCACTCATGCTGTTTTGAGCTGATCTTCGTGGCCATCAGACCGTCTTTCGTCGTTAATAAATCGCATCGATCGTTCACCCACATACATATATATACATACGCAATACGTCGGTCTACATATAGTCTGGAGCTGATCGTATCGTATCATACCATATTCGCTGCATCGATCTTTAATCGGTCTCTCATACATAATTCGCCTCAATACACATCCATATGTACATACGCATTCGCCGGTCTACATACGTATATACCAATAAACTGTACCTATTACTAATTTAACCAATCGAACTTTCATTTAAATAACACATCGCAACAGCTAGTGAAAAAGCTCATTAGCTCAACATAGACATTCTGTGTAAAATCAAGCATTGAATTGGTTAATATTAATTCATTTAATTGGATTGAGCATTTGTAAATTTTGAAGATATTATTTCCTTCTATAATGATCTCTTTATTTAGACAGTTTTGGTTTAATTTGGTACTTGGAAGGTTCCATGTTACTAAAATGTTTGGTTCTATATAGTTTACTTGAATATTCTTATACGTTTTTGTATAAGGGCATCTTGTAGGTTTTTGCTGTATGATGTTATTTATGCATTCGTCTTTTATTACTTGTCTAGTCTCTTTATTGAATACATTATTTTCATAAACACAATATTCTTCAGATGTTATTTCTGTTAAGATATTGTTGTGCTCATCTGAAAAGGGAATTATTTCGTATACTGGGGTGTTAATGCTTTCGCTTGGAATATTGGAAATTATTAATATTTCATTAGAATCTACTTTTAGCCATGTTGAAGTTTTAATGTGTAGTATTTTCTCAGAATTTATATGTTTCAAATTATCTTGTTTTAATAATTTTGGGTTGAATATACCAAGTCTATATAGCTGCATACCCAACTCTATATCCTCAATGTAATCTGTGAAGTGTTGGAGGTTAAATATCAATATTTCTAATTGTTGATTTTGATTTTTTTCTTCGTTTAAGATATTTATGGCCTGAAGCCCCATGTTTATCGTTTCTATTACTAGGTTTAACTCATTGGTTTGGATACTATTTTTAGCTAGGCTGTCTATTTTGTTTTCTAGTTCTTTCTTATCTTCTTAATCTAATGTTCCAAATAAGTATTTGTATGCTGTACCGACTATGTTTTTTAGTCCTCTCTTACTACGTTTGGCTATTTCTAGCCCGTTTATTTCTCTTGTGAGCTTGTCTACTAAATATTGTATTTGAATTACTTCTTTGAAATCGTTAGCCTTTTCTAAAAGGCTTGCATAAGGTTCCTCAGCTTTTGTTATATTTATTTTAAGATAGTGATATTCGTCATTAATTGGTACGTTTATTGTTCCAGTATTGAATATGAGATATCCATACGGAGATTTTATTGGGATTATTTTGACGTTTTGTCCATTTGTCAATAGAATCCCGAACATGAGGATGATCGTTGATCTAATCAGGTTGCTGTACTATTTATTGTATTAACTATTATTAGTTTTCTTTTTCTTTTTGAATTTTGATTTGTAATGTGTTATTTTCATGCCTCTATTTTTCTCCTCGTAATGCTTTTCATCAAGCTTTGATTTTTCTCCAGTCTTTTTGAATGGATTTGTTATTTTAGATTTTACTAACGGGGATTGCTTAAATCTTGTGTCTATTTCGTAATCGTTACGTTTTTGATTCAATTTTTTAATCTGCTTTTCTTTATTTAATATGTCGGCAGGTGTCCTGTTTGTAGTGTTATGCTTTATCTCGATTATCTCGAATTTTGTAAATTTTGTTTCAGGATCGTTTTCGCTTGGTATTATTCTTAATTTTTCATTAACTGTTTTATGGAATCTTTCTACATCTGATATTCCATATTGCACATCTTCCAAGATTAGCCAGGTTTGCAATGCTGCGCACATGAAAGCTGAATCTTTATCGGTTTTTATCTCTTGGGGCTTGCCCATTTCGTAAAAGGGCTAAAGGCGTTAATGGCTCTTTTTTTTCAAGCCAGTCGCGATTATTAACTTCTATTAGAGTGTCAAATTGCGAGTAAATGTCTATACATGATAGGAACTGCTGGTTGCTATCATATACATAGAAATCCATAACATATCTTTATCTAACATTCTGTATTTCCGGGGTTATCTCGAATGCTAACTTGGTATGACGATGTTCAGTTTTATAAATATTACAAGTAGGGCATTCATTTATTATGTTTTGAATTAATTTCTGATGGTCTGGATAATAATTTCCTTTATACCAATTGATTGTTTTCTCAGTTCCAGGATGCGATAACTCTTTGTGATTTTTTACTATTAGCTCTTTCAACTCGGCATAATTTTGAATATCAATTAGCTTTTTGCTCGATTTGATTACTTTTGTTAAATTTGTTGTGTTCGGGGCAGATCCCCACCGAATAGCGGCTGTCCAAATAGCAGCTATTTATTCGCCTTCAGCCGCATATTTCCATTGCTACATATTCATACATATATACATATTCTGGTAATTCTTGCACTTGCTTGCTCTGCTAAACGCTCTCTCAAAGCTCGCTCTTCTCTTCGTTATCTATGCTCGGCGTTATCTATTTTTGCCGAGCTAAGCGAAGCTGTGCTCAGCGATCGGAGCGGCAATGCTGGTAATGAGAAGGGCAAGCAAGCGCCACTCGCCGTTTAGACAATCAATAAAGCAGTACTCGCAACTTTATTTCTGCACCGCGTTTTTATTTAATCGAAATATTATTAATATTATTTGGCCGATCGGGGATAAAAATCATTATCCCCACATCTTGAATTAATTATCTCTAAATGTGCTTGTTGGAATAAAGCACTGTTCGTCGTGCATACATACTTCTTGATTAGTTTTATAGCTAGCGTATTTGTCATTTCCTTGCATGTTATTTTAATGATTAGTCTATGAAAGTAGTGGGATGTATCTACCTTATCCTCCTCTCCCTTTATCAACTTAATTTGTCGGTTGTAATAGTTAATAGGTCTCTCGGTAATGGGGATATTGTTTTGATTATCTTCTTGCGCGCTAGGTATGGTTGCGCCTGAACTATCGGATACCACACCAAGAATGTTCTTGTTGAGCTTTACCCTTGATAGTGCATCTGCTACATAGTTTTCTTTTCTTGAAAGATATTTTATTTTGAAGTCGATTTCGTTTAACTTTATCTTCCACCTTTGTAGATACATGTTTGGCTCTTTTAGGTTGTTTATGGTCACTAAGTATCTCGAATTTTCTACCGAATAGGTATGATCGGAAATACTTAGTCGTCCAAACGATAGCTAACAAATCTTTTTCGATGGCGGAATAATTTACTTCATGATCGTTTAGTGTTCTGCTGGCATAAAATATCGGTTTATGGTCTTGCGACAGAACTGCGCCTATCGCCATGTTACTAGCGTCTGATGGTACTGGAAACATTTTATTGAAATCTGGGTAACTGAGAATGGTGATGAGGTGATGAGTACTTTTAGTCTCTCAAATGCCTCGACATATTTCTCTTTCTTAGGATCTATGTCGGCTCGTTTCTTCAGCTTGATTTTCATAGGTTTTGCTATATTTGCGAAGTTATGGATGAACTTCCTGTAGAAACCACAAAGTCCTAAAAACGACTTACCTGTTTCAGGTATTGGGAACCTAACTATTGCTGAAATCTTGTTTGGATTCGGTATTATTCCCTCTGGTGTGACTATATGACCAAGGAATTCGGTTTCCTTCTTCATGAATTCACATTTATCCATTTGCAATTTTAGGTTTGCGTCCCTTAACTTTCCGAATACTTTTCTTAAAGATAAGAAGTGTTTATCCATGACCATATTTTGTGGAAAACGCTGTTTTCGTGATTGAATTGAGTTCCATTGGGATTTGATGAAAACCTTTAGCCAAGTCAATCGTTGTGAAATACTGACATTTTCCTAGTTTGTCTACTATCATCCATCCTAGGAGTTGGAAACTTATTCTTGATGGTTATGTCGTTGAGACTACTACAACGATTACTACAACGAGTCGATATTTTTGCTTTCCTGAAGCATCGATCTTTTTCGGGATCATGGAAATGGGGGAACAGTAGAGGAACATGTACATGGGGGAAAACAGGAACAGTTGCTTGATCATATCTTTTATTTGTTTATTAACTTCCTCATCATGTATTTAGGCATAGTTATATGGCCTCCGCTATCTTCATGCTGGGTTTGTATGGTATGCTTGACGTTACTTGTGAAAGTCAAATTGTCACCTTCACTGTACTTTAAGTCTTTATACTCGTACAAGACCTTTTTCAGCTTTTCCTTTTCTTCACTGTTTAAATGTTCTAACCTTAATTCATTACTTTCCCTTAGTTCATTATCTAGTGCGGAAGTGAAGTATTGATCCATGTCTAAGTATGGGTTGAGACATTCTCAAGTGATCATATCTTTCTTTGACGATATATCGCCGCATGCAGGTGTTGTTTCGCCTGCTTCAATAACATTTCTGCTCGAAATGATGAAATGAAAAGAACATTTCTTCCTCCTAACCGTACAGTGTTGTGTCTATAACTAATTACAGCCTGACTGGCCACAAGATATTCTCGGCCTAGCAATATATCGTAATTGCTGGAAAAGTTGAAAATGTAAAACTTCTGCTCTGAATGGCAGAATTTATTAGGGAGTCTTATTATACTTATTGTTAAGTTAACTGGTCCATTGATCGTGTGGACCTTTACGTTTTCATTATTTATTCTGGTATTCGTGAAATTCTCCTTCATGTTGTTAACAGAATTTTTTATTTACGGTAATTTCTATATAAGGTCCCCCTCGGTTTTTTTCCGAGGCTATCTGATGAAAATTTACGTCCATTTTCATCTGATCACTCTGACTTTCCCTAGCTTTTTTAGTAGGTTGATTGGGCCTACTGCCACCATCTTGATTGTTCTGGCTTTGGTAATTCATAGGGTTTTGCGACTGACCTTGATACAAGGAATTGCGGAATTCTTGACGAGGTCCTTGGTCATAGTTAATATATCGCGTTGAATTAGATTGATCAGACAAATTTTGAGTTTGCTGCTGGCTAGTGTTATTTTTAAAATTTGGGTAATAATTTCCAACATTCTTACGGTCAGACTGTTGTTGTTTTTGCCTATCTTTGCTCACATTTTTCTCTTCTATATTGTTTTCATATAGCCCCTCTTCTTGAGTAGCCTTTTTCAGGTTTAATATTGGGGTGATATCTTTTCTAGAGAGAGTCATGAACAATTTATCAGTTAGCTTCAGGGATATTATATCTTTTACTGTATTTTGTAATGCGTTACTGTAAATTGTTCTTTTGGACGGATCTTCGTCTAGTATTAGTTTATTACTTATGAATAATGATTTACTTTCTATTTCCTCGATGAACTTACGTAGGCTTCCGTTAAAGTTGGTATAGTACAGACGCCCCAGCAACTCCTCGTATGGCGTGTGATTCTTGAATTCGTTGATAAGTGCGGTCTTTAGCTCATTCCAAGTATTGGGTTAGATCATCTGCGATGTTCTTTAAGCATCTCCAGCCAGTTGGACTTCAATTGCCCCGAATAATATCCGAGCTCCGAATAGCCGAGCTTCTCCCGTTGGATATAGCTCTTGGATATATTCGATTCGCTTTATGAATGAACTCAGTTGTCCAACTGATCCATCATAAGCAGGCACCTGTCGGATTGACAACAGTGCTTGATTTAAGTGAATTTCACTTAGGCTAGGTGGTGGTAATGCCATTTTATAATTCTCTTGTTTTTCTTTTAATTTGGTTTCACTTTTAATATTGTGCGTGTTATTACTCTGTCTGTTTTAATCACTCTTTCTTTTAATCGTTGATCTCAGTTTTTGCTTTTTTGTAACACTGCGTTTCAAGTTTTTATTAAATCACTGGTTTTTGTGTATCTTTTGTTACACCGTGTTTTGATTTTTTTATTCACTGATCTTTTGTTGATTGCGTTGATTACCTTGTGCTGCGATGCACTTAGGTTCTTATGATTATGATTATGATCTTATGATTCTACATAATCTAGTCGTATAGATTGTTCTAAGCGAACCACTGATCTGAATATTTTCGCGTTAGTTTTTATTAGAATCCTACCGGCTGCGCCAATAAGAATTCCACTGATGACGTTTACTTTTTTAAAAAAGATATTTTTATTTAATCAAAACTTATGTTTAATACAATGGGTTATTAATGTGTTATCCCCGACTTTGATTTTGAAAGTCTCAAACGGAACTCCATTCTTATTTCTGAATCTATTTCCCAATAGGCCTCGCTTGGGAAGCTTTTGAGCTTTGGTCCCAAACTTTGATCTTCGGCTGCAGCTTTCTTCTTCGGTTGAACTTCGGTTGATCGTGGCTTTGGTGCTTGATGCGTTGGCCTACGTGCGTTGGCTAAGGTATGGATGGCTATCAGTGAATTGTCGGCTTTGATGAAAGGGTTGACTACAGCTAGTGATCTGTATGATCTTTCATCTGGGCTGGTCACTTGTTTATTAGATTGGAGTGTGGGAGCCGAATGTGTTTACTTGGGTATATATGATTAAATTTGGTTGTGGGAACCAAATTATTTATTCTAGTAGCTTGGAATTTAGGTAATATTCTGTTGACAGCTTATAATTCATTTGTATTCTGGTGTTTGGGATTTTATCACTGGCCTTTCCTAATCTGGTATATGTATATAAGGGTTAGTGCTGGACATATGTATGTATAATGTGTTATTGATATGTCTAGTACTTAACGTATACATAATACGTGTGTGGGTGTAGGGCATTATGGATATGTTACTATATATATATTGTTTTTTTTTTATATATACTGTTTTTTTTTTTTTTAAGATTGTTTTGTTATTATTTTTGTTTTTTTTTTAATTTCTGGCTTATGGCCAAAAAAAATTCCACGATTGCAGCTCATCTGATTGTTTCAATCTCATATCAACAGTAGCTAGACAAGGTATTCAAAAGCTCAGACCTGCCTCCTTTATGTAGATTTCAAGTTCTCTAAAAGTAAGAGGTTCTTTTAGAGAGAGTAAGTCCTTCACATTATTGAAGTATTTAAAGATCTTCCATTTTCTTCTAATTTTGGTATACTTCTGGCAGTCAAAAATTAAATGCTCAGCATTTTCAATTATATTAGATGTATCACATCTGTTTGTGGTCACTGCCTTAATGCTAAATAAGTTTTGATCATAAGTGTGTCCAGTCATCAGTCTATTGACTACTTTTATGTCCCTGGCTTTCCAGTTGAATTGTAAATGTCATAGTTTTTAGGTACATTTGGAAATATACTAGCAAAGGGTTAATTTAATTGTACTACTTTTTTGCACTTCTCGTTCCACTTATTGTATATTTTAATTCTTATTTCTCTTAGAGCTTCACTGGTGCTGAATTTAATATAGCCCTTTTTGCAGTTTTGTCAGCTATTTCATTTATGCGAATACCCCTATGCCCGGGGACCCACATAATTTCTAGTCTTTCAATGCTTGATGTATTAACACAGTCGTATATATTTTTTGCGATAGCAGATTATATCACACTAATTTTATTCCCACAAGTTCAGCTCCTAGAGAGGATAGACGCTTATCAATTTTGAACATATACTCCTTTTTTTCTGCAGGTCTATAATACCGATACCAATTTTGTCGCTTACAATTGATGCATCTGTTGACAATATGTCCTTTTTATGTGTGTTAAATTCCTCGAGAAAATACGCCCTAAATTCGTCGTCTTTTAATTTGTTTTTGCTTTCATTTCAACATTTATCCTTCACTACTATCTTCGGACCAAATTCGATATTTTTGCATGTGACTGTATTTTCGAAGAAATATCGAAACTCTTTTATCATTTTCGTTTAACTCGTAGTGGCTGTTGTATGTCATGACTTTAAATAATTCCTTGGTTGTCAATAACATGGCCCTGAAATACGGTGGTAATATTCCAGCCAGAACAAAAATTGAATGCTTTGAGGTCATCGGTGTAACCCCTACGCATCTCCTTAAAGCTCCTGCTTGAGCAATGTTAAGGTCTTTACAAGCACCGGTTCCCATATTGGCAATACTAGTCAGAACATATTCTTGTTTAGATCTTACAAATGATTTAAAAATGTTGAAAGCTACTTTTGGCTTTAATCCCGATTTGATTTTAGTTGCAACTTGTAGGATGTTATTATTTTGCTGAGCATCTTCTTTCAACTTGTTAATATGTCTTGCATTGGTCAAATTTGAATTCAATACTCTCCCTAAGAACGTAATTTCTTTTTTAGCAACTAGTTTGTCATTTTCAATTGCTTTCCTCTACCTATGGTCATAGCTGATGTTTTGGATGGATTAAAACTAAGTCCTAGGTCCTGGCATAGTAGATAGAAATCTCATCATTTTCTTTGCATATTTATCTCAGCTGCTCTGAGGTTTTTATCACTGCAGATGATCACAAAATCATCCGCGAACTGAATAACTTGAGTGCTGTAGTCATTAATTTGATGAAGCTGGAGATAGACACGAACCTTGAGGAATGCCCCCATTTACTTCTACCATTGCATCTCCCATTCTCAGAAATCTTTCAACCATGAAGTTAATAATCCAGTCTAATAGAATACATGGAAAACCTTCACATCGCTTAATAACCTTGATGGTTTTGAGATTGACGCAGCTATATGCGTTGCTAATGTCTAACACTACAGCTTTTACAGCTTTTCTGCTTTTTTTTTCATGCTGATAACATTGATGATATCATTTATACACATTGAAGCAGACTTATGTTTCTGATATGCATATGTTCTATATGGTAGAATTTGCTTTTGTTCTATAAACTCGTCAATTCTATGTTTGACCATAGCACTGACAGTTTTTGCCATGACAGAGATTAGTGAGATCGGTCTGAAATTCTTGTAGTCAGTCAAGTCTTTCAACTTCTTTGGAATGGGTGTAATTTTAATTTCTCTCCACATGTTTGGAAAATGTTCTATAGATAAGAGATCATTAAAACTTTTCACCAGATTTTCTTCAGCAAGTCTGGTCTGATGACCTGGTGAGATGGCTCAGAGGAGGCCTAGCTGAGGCCACCGGACGGCCACCTCTGAAGGTAGCTCAGCTGCGAATAAGCGGCATCCCTAGGGAGAGTACTGAAATAAGCAGTCCCAGACAGCAAGCGGGTGTTAGCGAAGTAGCAACACTGTCGATGCGCTTGTGGTGCCGCCTCGTATAAGTAGCTCACACAACCCCCTCCCTACACACCAGCTACCCACATCCCAACCCCCACACTCATCTCACACCGGGCCGGACTAAGTGTGTTATTCGACCCGTGCCGAGAGTCAGCCTGGCTGGCTAAATGGACTAAATTGGCACTCCCCAATTGCCAACGGGAAGCAATCCCACACAGGGAAAGGCAACGGCTTAAAGGCCTGACCTGACCCGCTACACAGCAGGTAAAACCTGCGCGGCGGAAGGCGCTAGGGCAAACCTGAAGGGGTCCCATTCTAGTCTTGGGGTGGGTGGAAAATCGCCTCCCAAAGCTGATACCTTGGCAGAGTGGCTATGCAATCCTACGGCTGCTTTGCTTGCTGGTAAGGCGGCGGGGGGTGAGTTGCCATCGACTAGCGCCCAAGCCAAAGCTTACACGCATGCCGAGAGGAGGAGTGCTGGCAACATACTCTGTCGGCAAAATGCAAGCCAGACGCCAAACGCAAGAAATTTGTATATATAAATCTGTTTCTATTTTTGTTTACATATGATTTTTACATCTGCTTCTACATTTCTGCATGTATATGTATAATTACATAAATGAGACGTGGATGTGTATGCGAGAGAGAGAGAGAGAGAGAGAGGGAATGAGAAGCGCTTGGCAGGCGTTGCGTAGCAACTGAAATTTAATTTGTTGCTTCTGGTTGTAATAGTAGTTCAACCTGAACAAGATTCGGCAGTCTGGTAGATACGGCTATTTTCCATGATTCTGCGTTTTTGGTTTTCTCGTATATTTAAAATTGTGGATTCCACAGATTTTCGTCTTTTGTGGGGGCGGATTGTGCTGGATTGATATCATAGCAGCTTGGATAGAAAGTGTGGTTGCTCTAGCTTTTATAGTCTCTGATAACTAGGCGTCAAAAAAGACGAATGGGCAAAACAGACGGGGTTGCGTGTGAGAGAGAGCGAGAGGGAACGACGACTTTCGACATGGTTTTCTTCATTGTAGCTATATTAATGATGCGATCTGATCCATATTGAACACTCTGATAGAAATGGTCATCATCTATGATCCTGCGTTTTTCATTTTATCGTATCTTCAAAATTATGTATGCCACAGACTTTCGTCCTTTGTGTGGGGCGAAAGGCGGAGGGGCGAAATTTTGAAATACACTTGGAGTAGTGTGATAACCCAGGAGAGTGGATACAAAACTTGGTTGCTCTAGCTTTAATAGTCTCTGAGATATAGGCGCTAATGCAGACGGACAGACGGACGGACAGACAGACATGGCTATATCGACTCGACTATTGATGTTGATCAAGAATATATATACTTTATGGGGTCGGAAACGCTTCCTTCTGGGCTTTACACACATCCGCTATCACCTCAAATCTAATATACCCCTAAACTCTTCGAGTACCGGGTGTAAAAAGAAACCCCCCTGGTGGTCAAAACAAATAGATATCCTACGGAAAAGTTACAGGACGCTCTTTAACAGGGCTAAAAGCGCTAACGAGGATGAGCACTGGGTAGACTACAAGACTAGTGTGGCCCTATACAAAAAAGGGCCTTTTGGCAAAAATTTTGCTCTGAAATCGAGGAAACGTCGGAGGCTGCAAGGCTACGCTTGATCCTCTCCAAAACGGCCCCCTCGGTGGGGTACCTTAAGGAAAGTGATGGTACGTGGACTAACTCCAGTAAGGAGTCCCTACACATTGTACTCGACACTCATTTCCCAGTGTGCTCAACCAGCGAGCCGACTCACCTCCCTAGTGAAGGTTCGGCCACCTCGATGGAACATGGATTATACCTATTATTATCCCACGTTATTGTGTTTACCGAGACCTGGCTGAAGCCGGACATTCTTAGTTCCGAAGTTTTGGCAGGTCGGTACACAACTTTTAAAATAGACAGTTCGTCTCGACGTGCAGGAGGGGTTCCAATTGCTGTGGAGTCAAACTTCACGTCGGAACTTTTCACAGTCCAGATCCAGCAGGAACTGGAATTTCTGTGTGTAAGACTGATTCTTCCCGCTTTCTCAGTTTTCATAACTTGTTCGTATATTCCACCTTCTTCGGATATCGCAATTTACGAGCAGCATTTGTCCGCCTTAACCGCTATTTCTTCCTCGCTATCTGACAAAGATCACATGATAGTTCTTGGTACCTTCAACTTGCCAGGAATTGTTTGGTCTTCGGCAAACGAGTCTAATAGCCTGGTACCCATGTCACGACATGACTTTGTTGACGGCTTGATTGACCTGTCTCTGTCTCAAGTTAACCATGTTCAAAATTCCTTGGGTCGATTTCTTGATCTGTGCTTTGTAACGGATCCGATCTCAGCGTTGTTATCTCGAGTCCCCCCGCTCACTATACCTGAAGATGCCTACCATCCTACTTTCGAAGTGTCGCTCGACCTAGGACGAACTGTACTGGATCGGTCGGGTAGACTACCCCAATGTGTCCGCTGCTTCCGTAAAGCCGAGTTTACGAAGCTTAATAACCTCATTAGGGATTTTGATTGGTCCGCTTTATATTTGTGCAGTGATGTTACGACAGACACAAACATTTTCTATGATGCACTGGACTCACTTTTTGTCTCTTGTGTCCCACTTTCCTGTCCGATTAGATCAAGAAAACCCCCTTGGTTTACCAAGGAGCTATCCCATCTAAAAAACTTAAAATCAAGACTTTATAAAAAATTTCAAGAAGTTGGCTCTCCTTCTTCTCTCTCTCATTATGTAATAGCTCGGTCAAACTTTTCAGTTCTTAACGCTCAATGCTATCAGAATTACCTATCTCGATGCAGGATACGTTTTTCTAAGGACCCCAAACAGTTCTACAGTTTCGTAAACAGTAAGCGTAGAACGTCCGCACACCCATCCTCGCTATCCTTCCTTAATACGTCGGCAGATAATGATCAGACAATTGCCGATCTTTTTGCCCGTTTTTTCCAAACTACCTATTCGCAGGACGTTTACTCTGGTCAGCCGTATCCATACGGTTTACCGCGGTCGAACGGCATTTTCAGTCCTTTGCTAAATGAAAGCTCATTGCTCATGATCTACGAACAGTAAAGCCGGTGTTCTCACCGGGTCCGGACGGAGTTCCCGGCTGTGTACTCAGGTACTGTGCCGAGTCTCTGTATGGGCCGTTGCGTAAACTATTCAACTTATCCATAAATTCTTCATGCTTTCCCCCGATATGGAAGGAGTCCTTTATAATTCCTCTCCATAAGAAAGGTAGCAAGTCTGACGCAATGAACTATAGAGGTATATCTAAGTTATCCGCTATTCCTAAAGTGTTTGAGAAAATTTTAACTCCGCACCTGCAGCACCTATGCAGATCACTTATATCTCCAACTCAACATGGATTTATAAGGCGGAGATCAACCACTACAAATTTATTGGAGTTTACCTCCTTTATAATAAAAGGCTTTCAAGGTAATTTGCAGACGGATGTTGTTTACACCGATTTTAGTAAAGCGTTCGACTCTGTAAACCATTCTCTCCTAGCACAAAAGCTCGACCTTCTAGGGTTCCCGCCCAATCTCCTGAGATGGATCTCTAGCTACCTGTGTTCTAGGTCTCAAAGAGTCCTTTTCAAAAACTCCCTGTCCTCTCCAGTTACGGTGACTTCGGGTGTACCTCAGGGCAGCCATCTAGGCCCCTTACTCTTTACTCTCTTTATAAATGACCTACCTTCTGTATTAACATACTCTCGAGTACTAATGTATGCGGATGATGTTAAGCTCTGTGTCCAGTATAAGGACATTTCTTTTCAATCCAGGTTGCAGTCCGATCTCGATAGATTTCAGTCTTATTGTTGTGCAAATTTATGAAACCTTAATGCTTCAAAATGTAAAGTAATGACTTTTCATCGCTCCAGCGCCTTTCTGGTTCCTTACACCCTTTGTGGTGGTTCTCTTGAGAGAATTACCCGGGTCGATGATCTTGGTGTTCTACTAGATCCCAAGTTAAAGTTTTTAGAACACATTTCTACCATGGTGAATAAGGCCATGGGCGTGCTTGGGTTTATAAAGAGGTGGTCAAAGGAATTTGACGACCCCTATATAACAAAGACTCTCTACACCTCTCTGGTTTGTCCGATTTTAGAATACGGCTCTTGTGTATGGTGCCCTCAGTACAACGTACATCAGGACCGTATAGAATCAGTTCAGAAAAACTTTTTACTTTTTGCTCTTCGCGGCCTCAGCTGGGATGCAGGTGTGAGACTGCCGTCTTACTCTAATAGATTGTTCTTAATAAACCTTCCAACCTTAGCTAATCGTAGGAAATTGCTTGGCGTGATTTTTGTGCACAACTTTATCAAGGATGACGTAGATAGCGCTGACATGTTGAGCCGCATAAACTTCACGATTCCTATTAGAAGCACTAGGAATTATACACCGTTGTTTCTTTCGCTTTGTAGATCGAATTATGCCTTGCATGAACCGTTTAGGGTCCTATGCTTGGATTATAATTCCCTCTACCATATTATATCTACCACTAACTCCCTTCCTAGTCTTAAATTACTGATACTCTTACATCTTTCCCGTAATTAGTAATTACTTCGCTTCTTTAGTTAGATTAGTTCTACTTTTCCTCGAACCCTAGTCTAACACCTGTCTTTCCTGCATTTCCGCGATCGGTTCGGTTAACGAGTCGCGGGTTATGCGGCAGCGCCCCTCGGTCGGTTGGGCGGGAGGTGGGCTGCGTTCTTGCCTGGGATCCGCGCGTAACAGCCATTGGCTGTTGTCGCTTGGGCCACTTGATGGTGCAGTCATTGCATATCAACGTCCTAAAAAAAAAAAAAACACATCCTCACAAAACGGAACATCAACTGGGAAATAAACAGTTTCGATCCGTTCAAATCCCCTGGTCCACAGATGGATCAAAACTGAACAATAGCAACACTCTGTCTCTTTTAATCACTCTTTCTTTTAATCGTTGATCTCGATGTTTGCTTTTTTATAATACTGCGTTTCAAGTTTAAATTGATTGATTAATTAAATCACTGGTTTTTGTGTATCTTTTGTGTTTTGATCTTTTTATTCACTGATCTTTTGTTGATTGCGTCAAGTATTTACCTTGTGCTGCGATGCACATAATCTAGTCGTAGAGATTATTCTAAGCGAACCACTGACCTGAATATTTTCGCGTTAGTTTTTTTTAGAATCCTACCGGCTGCGCCAATAAGAATTCCACTGATGACGTTTACTTTTTTAAAAAAGATATTTTTATTTAATCAAAACTTATGTTTAATACAATGGGTTATTAATGTGTTATCCCCGACTTTGATTTTGAAAGTCTCAAACGGAACTCCATTCTTATTTCTGAATGTATTTCCCAATAGGCCTCGCTTGGGAAGCTTTTGAGCTTTGGTCCCAAACTTTGATCTTCGGCTGCAGCTTTCTTCTTCGGTTGCACTTCGGTTGATCGTGGCTTTGGTGCTTGATGCGTTGGCCTACGTGCGTTGGCCAAGGTATGGATGGCTATCAGTGAATTGTCGGCTTTGATGAAAGTGTTGACTGCTGCTGGTGATCTGTATGATCTTTCATCTGGGCTGGTCACTTGTTTATTAGATTGGAGTGTGGGAGCCGAATGTGTTTACTTGGGTATCTATGATTAAATTTGGTTGTGGGAACCAAATTGCTTATTCTAGTAGCTTGGAATTTAGGTGATATTCTGTTGACAGCTTATGATGCATTTGTTTTCTGGTATTGGGGATATTATCATTTGTTTATCCTAATCTGGTATATGTGTATAAGGGTTAGTGCTGGACATATGTATAACGTGTTATAGATGCCGTTCTATGCCTCCAAAGACTTGCTCTCGCAGGAAAAGAGTGGGCAGAGATGGCAGCAATACGTCTGCGAGACTCCGACCAATGGGCTCCACAGCACATAGGTCACTATTCAATACTAAACAGCAGTTCCGTCCCCATGAAAACGGACTACTGTGTCCCAAGGGAATACACAGACACCCCTTTCAATGTAATCATTCTTCATAGAGACGAGTGGAGAGAGGCACCCCCAGGCCCAGAAGGGGCCATAAACATCTTCACAGATGGATCAAAGCTGAACAACAGGGTCGGAGGAGGAATATACTCCGAACAGATAAACATTAGGCACTCCTTTAGGCTCCCAGAGCACTGTAGCGTCTTCCAAGCGGAGGTCATTGCAATCAAGGAAGCTCTGAACTGCCTTCAGGAAGCTACCGCCATGGTACGTAAATATATATAGTGACAGTCAAGCTGCAATCAAATCGCTTAATGCGATCTCCGCGAACTCGACCCCCGTTGCAGATTGCCGCAAATCTCTTCACGAGATGGCTCAGCAATTTGTTATCAGCTTTATATGGGACCCGGGCCACCGGGACATCGAAGGCAACTGTATTGCAGACGAGCTGGCCAGATGTGGCACTACAATCCCCCTTCTCCAAGATAAGGAGGACAATCGTATGCCGATGGCCACAGTGAGGCTCATAATAAAAGCGCAATATAAGCGACTAATACACAACAAGTGGCAATCAGTACCACGTTGTCGAATAACTCGGCAAACATGGCCAATCATAGATAGGAAGCACACCTCTGAGCTATGCAAGCTCGGCAGACGAAGGTGCAGCGCAGTCATACGTTCCCTATCGGTACACTGGCTAATAGGTACCCACGCAAATAGACTGGGCGCCCCACACAACGACTTTTCCGTAGCTGCAGAGACGAGGAAGAGGAAGAAATGGTGGTACACTTGTTCTGTTCATGCCCAGCTCTCAGCTGAATAAGGCTACAACACTTGGGCTCGCCCTTCATAGCAGCCATTTCGGAAATGTCCACCATATGTCCCAGAAAGATAGCTAACTTTATAAGAGCTACAGGCTGGGATAACTGTTGACATTAGGTCAGAAATAGGGGAAATTCCCTGCGGTACTACAACGGGCCGAAAACGGCCTGAGTGTGCTGGGCTCCTAGTGAGCCCATACCTTCTTTAGCAAGACTGTTGAGAGCTACCAGCATAGAATATGTTATTCCATCCAGTTCTCCAGCTGTTTTTTTACCCTTGTTTAAAACTCCATCAATGTCTGACACTTCAAAATTAGGGCTTTCATATACCACATCCTTTTGCATAGTTTTGTCATATCTCGCCTTAATCGGTATTTGATCTCTTAGATATTCTAGATATTTAACTGTGTTATCTTGATCGAAGGCTGTGAGTACCTCCTCATTACAATTTTTGAGATTTTTAAGAAATCTCCAAGCTAACCTGTATTCGGCTGCATGTTGCTTTCCAGGACCTTTCTTGCAAAATTCACTCTTTTGGCTATTTTTACTGAATTCTTCCATTTCCTTCTAAGGTCTACTGGCAAACAGTAATTTTGAAGGAAGGATCTTGTTTTGAGCTTTAGAATAGTCCCGGAACAACTTAGCAAGTTGTTCATTCCACCAAAACTTAAGCGTCCTGTTACCTTCTATTACATATGTCGTTGCTTTAATCTCTTTTACAATTGTTCGTGAAATTTCTTCTACTCCACCCTCTCCAGTAATGTTTGGGATATTTTTTAATAGTTTGGTTTTGGCTAGGAACCTCTGAGGCTTTTTTAATTATTCATTAATTTCAATTTTGATTGGATGATGATGACTGCCACCTACAAAAAGGGTTCGGCAGCTCCATCCTCCATTGAGCGGTTTTTTAACAAAAGTTAGATCTAGTATCTAGTATCTAGTAATCGATATCGATATATCGTTGCGGACGGTCGTGTTATATTTCGCTCGTGCTTGAATAATTATTAAAAATTGCCAATCTTCTCTTAAAGGAAAGTAATTTGTGTTTTTTACCTTGTTCTGGTGTTCCTAACCGATCGTGCAACGTGTTCGTTTTTAGTGCATACGCATTAATCTTACTTCTGTGTATTTATTTTCAATTTTCAATTCCTATTGTGCATTCTTAACTTCTCTGCACTTTCTTAATCGCAGCCGTTTTGTTGTTGCCTTTTTTCTAGTGCGGTGCGCTTGCTCTCTTTGAACCGCTCTCTGTTTTATCTACCCTCAGCTTATCTGTTTTCATTCTAACACACACGCACTGCGTTGGCCGCCGCTCTGTGCTTGACTCTCTGTGTTTCTATCGTCTCTCTGTGTCTCCCCGCTTACTTGCCGTTATTGTGTTTGGTTTGTTCGTTCTTGCGCGCGCAATTGTGTAACACAAGCTAAAGTCACTATCTCTGCCCCACACCGACTTATATTTTACCTTTCTTTTTTCTTTAATTTTCATATATATTGTTTTAATATCAAACAATGAGCTCCTGTTGTGCTAAACGCTGTGACGGTCACCGTTCGGTAGCTACACGTCAAACATTTTTTTTCTGCTGGTTGTGTGACAACACGGCTCACTCTAGCTGCGCGGGTTTTGGTCATATCGGTGGTCGCGTTGTCGATCTGATTAAGACCCGCTGCGGTCTCAAGTGGACTTGTTGGGATTGCAGGGCAGTTGAAGCCGATATGCGAACATTTATGAGACAGACTCATAACGAATTCGCTGCTGTCCACTCTGAATTCCGGAAATTGCAGGATAAGTTTACCTCAATGGAAGCTCAGTTTAAAAATCTTAAAATTATAAATGAGTCTCCAAAGAGAAGAAAGGTTACACCTAGTCTGCCCAGTGCTCATAGTTCTAATTTTCTTGCAGCTAAAGACTCTGACGTTCCTCCAATCAGTTCGCCAGCCTTGATCGACTTTGGCGCCAAAGAAATCGAAAAAGACGTCTGGCTCCTCACATGTCGGCTGTTCACCTGTGCCTGTGTCTGCCAAGGATGCCAACTGGACATTAATATTCATCCAGTGCCTGTGATTGCCCAGGTTGTCCAACCGGACAGTAATGGTCATACAGATGTCGGCATCACAGTGCCCCCTACGGAAGTCGATACTGCGGTCAGCATGGAAGTTGAATTAGTTCCTTCCACACCGGCTAGCACTGGCTCCTCAGCCAGCGCTATCCCATCTGCTCCTCGGGTAGAACCTGCCTCTGCCTCACCCACAAACTATGTGACCCCTCTCGACCGATCTACTCTCTTCGCTGTCGCTCCTCTAAAATCTATCTTTGTCTCACGTCTTATGGAATCGGCTACGGATGCAATGGTTCGAGAGTATATTTTCTCTAAACTAAACATCAATAGTTCCTCTGACATAGTAGTTACTAAATTTTCTTTTAAAGAAAAACGTAATATTTCCTCCTTTAAAATTCTTGTTCCGGAGAAGTTTGTTAAGACTGTGTTGGAACCCTCTTTCTGGCCAGAGCACACTATCTGTCATATTTTCAATAGTCGATCACGATCTTCGCAACCCGCTCCTCGGGTAGGAATCCTTCCAACTCCTTCTACTGATTTTCCATCTACTTCAAAAAACTGAATTCTTCCCCACCTCTAAAGATTGCTTATCAGAATGTGCTGTAATGCTCCTATTTCAGGCTGAGGTAAGCTCAGTCTTCTCCAGGATCCTACTACAAGAAATTTGTAGTTTGCAGGAACCTCTACAGGAAGCGGGGTCGGCCCTAACTAGGCTAGAAGCAAGAGTGGAGGAGAATGAGGCGTAACCGTGCCCGTACGAGTTGGATCGAGAAGATAGTGAGGGGTACGAGGCGTTGTCACACTCGTGGGGTCGAGAAGGATAAGGGATACGAGGCGTTGTCACACTCGTGGGGTCGAGAAGGATAAAGGATACGAGGCGTTGTCACACTCGTGGGACCTATCAGAGGATCAAGAGTAATTTGGGAACTAGATTGGCCCGTGCCGCGATACTCTCGGTTGTGAATTGATGCCGTAGTTCCCACCCGGAAAAATAGACTTACTCGGTGAGTTTATTTTGATTCAATGTTCGTTTATTGGGTATCTCCTTTTAATTTGTTTTACTTAACGTACGGCGTATGGTACTTTATCGTAAGTTGCTGCGCGGAGCAACGTCTATCTCGCGGCCGGGTTCTCGAGTAAGTGTCTTACACCTCTTTCGCTAGAATGCTTGGAACCTAGCATCCGCGGATCGAACTAGCTAACTTAAACTTATGGGTGGGGGGATATGTGCTGACGATGCACCGATGGTCAATTTCTTTTGCCGAAAAGAAAACCGTCGCATCGAACCTTAGTGGGAGGGGAAAGTTTTTGGGTCACAATTGAGGTAGTGGTAGGAGAGTTATGGATGGGTGTAGGAGGGGTAGTCACGTGGCCGAACGGCGCGCGTGCGGTGGAAGAAAAGTGGGTGGTTTGAAAAGTATTCGTGTATTGTATGGTAGAGAAGACATATCTTATATTTATACAAATAGAATTCTTAGATTAGGATGGCTTATATCTTATCCATTGCCGGTGCGGCGTGGTGAATTGTAACGCAGCCTTGGGGTTCGTTACAGTGCGTGGCCTGCGCAGTAAGCTCACCAAATTACATGCTGATAGTGCAACTTTTGATTCCGATATTATCGCCTTCTCTGAAACATGGCTCAATTCCTCAATCTCGGATTCGACCATCTTTGATTTGGGTGTTATGCGGAAATTTCTCCTTAGATTAATGAGCAACAAAGTAAGTTATAAAGTGTCGAATGAAAATAAAAAAAATGATTCCGATAAGTTACTTTCAATAGGTCCGTTTATTCCCAAAGAGTTTGCTCGAAACCTAGATCATTAGAAGAGATATACCATTGGAAAGCAACAGAGTTTAGGCAGTTTCTTTTATATATAGGGGTTGTAGTTCTTTATGGGGAAATTCACGATAATTTATATTATTTATTTCTTTTACTTCACTGCGCATATCGCATTTTGTGCTTTCCAATGTTGCGAGAAAAAAATCTTTCCAGTGCACAATCCATGCTAGATCTTTTTGTTTATAATTTTCCTAACTTATTTGGTGAAAATAGCTTTTCTTACAATGTGCACAGTCTTTTACACATAAGGGAAGCAATAGAGCAAGTAGGTGACCCTACTTCGTGGTCGTCATACTCATTTGAGAATTATTTGCAAAAAATGAAAAAGATGGTTAGGAAACCGAACAAGATTTTGGAGCAGATTCATAGAAAAATCAGTGAGGAAAAGTTTTCAGGGCCATTTGATAAGACAGAACTCCAAATTGTAGGAGCTAGATGTTATTTTAAAGGGTGCATTTTAAGTTCTAGGAAACCAGACAATTGTTGTTTTATTAAAGGTTATAATCCTTTAATAAAAACATCGTTTTCTGATGAGGGCTTTTTCATAGGTCGAAGATTTTCTAATAAATATAGTTTGTACGATGAGCATCTAGATTCGACAAGTTTGGGGGTTTACATGGTAGTTATTGACGACTATGAGGTAGAGGAGAGTTTTTCCTTAAATTATTTAGAGTGTAAGGGACTTTGTATTCCATTCGGAAATAGGTTAGTTGTTATGCCACTACTGCATTTATATTAATTATTTATAAATTATTATTAGTTTTTTTCATTTATTATATATTATATAGTTATTATTATTATATATATATATATTTTTATGTATAATACTTTTATTTTATTTCGAAATTTTCTAATATAAATTTATCTTTTAAGACATGTCAGACTTTAAAAGAATAAAGTTCTCCTGCCAAGGTAAGTTAACATTATTGTTATTACTGATATATTGTACTAAAATATACTTTTAAATTTACAGACAAAGAAAACGAGTGCACGAAATGCGCCAAATTGGAGCAGCGAATCCATGCAATGGAGGAGAACTTTACTCGAAAACTGGAGTTTGTGGTGGGCGAACTAAGGGAAGTTAAAGTGATGATGGGACAGCTTCTGGAAAAAAATGGAAATGCTGTCCCATTAAAAGCTTCGAGGACCTTGCTGACCTCAATGAAAAAATTGGAAAGGGGAATCGAGACGAATACGTACGTATTTTTTATGTAATGTCTTGACATATTTAACTAATATAATATTTTTAACAGATTAATGCCATGCATCAGCGCCTGCATCCGGGCTCCGTGGAGCAAAATTTAAAAAACATCTTTGTAGACGCGGTTGGGTTCGAGCACAACGTGGATGGGGTGCTTGGCAAGAAGTGCCTGAAGTCCCTCGAACATTTTTACACCGCGATCATCTGTAAGTAATAATGCCAAATTCAATTTTAAATTACAATATTTAAAATATATCTTCAATTATATTTTCAGCATCAATTGAAATGGGAGATCCAGGACCGGGGATCAACCACCTGCACCGGGCTTTGCACCTCCAGAAGAAGCGGATGATCTCAAAAAAAAATAAAAATAAGTCTAGCATTTAATTTATTATAGTTAATAGATATTAAGTGATTTAGGCCATGAAGGCATTTATTTTTTTGTTTTATTATATATTATTTTTGTTTGCAATTGGGTAGTTATAACTATTTTTATTTATATCAAATATATCATTTGTATCACTAGTTTCATTATCCATATCATCATCATTAATCACCTGTGTTTCTTTATCAAAATTACCGGTTTCGAAATGTATCACTTCCACTTCAACACTATTTCTTGCCAGATTTCTAAATTTCTCTAATTTCCTCTCTTTTATCTTTTTAATTAATCTTTTTAATTAATCTTTTTAAATGCCTCTTGCTTACCTTACCCATAATGTAACATATGAATATAAGAAAATATATAAAAAAAAATAAACCGCAAAAAATTTGTAAATGAAAAACGAGCAAAAAGTCAAATAAATCTATTCTATGTACATATGTATGTACAAATATTTAAGTCGTGTTATGCAGAATTCTCGAGAAAATGGCACAAAAAAGGCGCATACCCAAAAAATGTCCGGCGCAGCATCAAAAATATTTCACAACTTTTTTATTAAACTAAGCACAGTTTTTTAATACGAATATCTTATATATATGCACATACATATGTTATCTATAGATATACACTTTGTCAATATTAATTGTTTATATTACTTAATTGAGTTTATTAAATTCTTTTACTTATCTCCAGAAGCTTCCACTCGCGTTAAAATCAAAACGTTTATGCACGCACTCGAAGAAGAAGACGGCAGAAAAGGACTAAAAATTACACAAACAAAATGCACTAGATCTTACATGTAACGGCATGTCGTTTCGTGGAATTACTATTTTCATGCCGTCTTTTTTTTTTGACTACCAATGAAGTGCCATCTCTTTCTCTCTTTCCTGCTCATGTATCAGTGGCATGCCTTTGCATCAACGTTGGTCAATCATGGGTTAGCACTGGCTTGCCTTTGCATCAACGTTGGTCAATCATGGGCTAGCACTGGCTTGCCTTTGCATCAACGTTGGTCAATCATGGGCTAGCACTGGCTTGCCTTTGCATCAACGTTGGTCAACCATGGGCTAGCACTGGCTTGCCTTTGCATCAGCGTGGGTCAACCATGCGCTAAGCAACCCAGCTCAGCGCTGCTAGCAGTGGCATATCTTTGCATCAGTCTTTCCCGACCCTTTGATTAGACCGTGCGGGCCAGCGAGTAAAAAGATGGTGGATGCCGCTCAGTCGGCTGTCGGCAAGAAAAGGCATGCAGATGAAAATTTCGGGATGATAAAAAAGTAGGGAGCCAAAAAGATAGATGTAGAAATGTAAGTGCCCTGATGAAGAGCAAAGGAGTGAAATTATGGAGGTATGTAGTAAAATGTTAGAGAAAAAGGACAATCGCAAACACACAGACATATGTAAGTGAAAAAATGGAAATACAGGGTGTACAAGTTAACAAGGAACATTCTCGGGCCACCCTAATATGATTGGCACCACCCTAACATTCTCGGGTCACTCTATTATGTCTGGTTCCATCTTAACATTCTTGGGCCAACCTCTGCACTCAGAGTGCTGATGCAGCAAATGTCGCTGAAGTGGCCTGCGCCCCAACACCATTGGCTACCAGCGATCGCCTGACTTTTGGATCTGTTGCATGGTCAGCACTTTTCGAATATGTGTGGACGGCTCGCCGGCTATGTTTCTAGATATTAGTTTTCAGTTTTGTATGAACATTAATTCTGAGCACTTGGCTTTAATAAATACTACTGCGGCTTAAGCCGTTAAAATATCATTTTTTTACTTTGCCGAGCCACAAGGCCAGCAAAAAGGAAGGTAGTTTCCTTCCACCATAATCTTTTAATAAGAAGCAGCGGAGTCGCCGACCGGCCGACACGCTCCCCTCCTGCAACGGAGCAATTACCCGGGTTGATGATCTTGGTGTTCTATTAGATCCCAAGTTAAAGTTTTCAGAACACATTTCTACCATGGTAAACAAGGCCATGGGCGTGCTTGGGTTTATAAAGAGGTGGTCAAAGGAATTTGACGACCCCTATGTAACAAAGACTCTCTACATCTCTCTAGTTCGTCCAATTTTAGAATACGGCTCTTGTGTATGTACAAAGTACACCTGGACCGTATAGAATCAGTTCAGAAACTTTTTACTTTTTGATCTACTACTAACTCCCTTGCTAGTCTTAAATTACTGTTACTCTCATATCTTTCTCGTAATTAGAAATTGCTTAGTTCTTTTAGTCAGATTAGTCATACTTTTCCTCGAACACTAGTCTAACACATATCTTTCCTGCATGTCCGCGATCGGTTCGGCTAACGAGTCGCGCATTATGCGGCAGCGCCCCTCGGTCGGTTTTGCGGGAGGAGGGCTGCGTTTTTGCCTGGTAACCGTGCGTAACAGCCTTCTGATGGTGCCGCTTGGGCCACTTGATGGTGCAGTCATTGCATATCAACGTGATAAAGATTCCCCAAACCAAAAACAATTATAGATTTGCGAAGGTTCCTAGGGATGGTCAATTACACTAGTCCACACGACATTTTCGCTGTCGCCCAGAATGACTTTTTCTGATAGATTTGGAAAATTAACATTTTTTAAAAAATTATGGTTTTTCTTAATGGTTTTTTTTGTTTAAGAATTTTTTTAAAAATTTGGTATTTTTCTTCAGAGGTAGTGCTTCTATTTTCTACATAACTTAAGTTTCTTATAACTGGTTCTATTTGCAGTTCTAAAAAGCTGACAAATGCAGCTATAGGCCGACCCAGATACTTTGTAGCTGCAGCTAGCTTAACGTCTGGAAGATTTTAAGATTTCAAATTCTAACTTCATAATTTTCTGATAGATCTTTAAATTTTTTTAAAGAATTATGGTTTTTTTTCTAGTTGTTTTTTTTTAAAGAATTTTTTAAAATTTGTCTTGTTTTTTTCCAGAGGTAGCGCTTCTTTTTTCACATTTGGGATGGTACCAAACGGCATATGAAGGTTTGGTCAAACGGCTGCAACTTAGCAGCTTATCCATCGTTTCTTGCAAACGATACCTTAAACGACGCATAATTAATTTGTCTATCTAAAACCATAAAACCAAAATTTTTTTTTTAATTTTCCTGAATCAAAATTTGGGGGAAAAATACCGCAAAAAATTATGAAATCTTAATATCTTCCAGACGGTAAGACGGAAAACAAAATATTTTGTTGCGATTATATACATATTATTATTATATATATTTATAGCTGCATTTATCAGCTTTTTAAAACTCTAAAATTCAATCTGATTAAACCCGCCTTTTTTGTGTATGACAAAACTCCACGAACGAACGCAGAGTTGCAGGAGAGAAACCCACGGCCAATATCGACTCCATCATCACCACCAGACCTATTAACGTTTACTTTTATACCCGAAAAATTCACTGGGGGGTTCCAACGACGGGGGGTTCGAAATAAAACAGGTGGCTAAAGCTACAATGGCAGCAAATTACGTCCAATTCTGCTTCAAATTATTCAATACAATTTAAGCATATTTAAAAAAATTCGATGGAACCTTCATAAGTCGAACCACAACCTCCATAAGTGCAAGGAAAACGTCCAACTTATGGAGATATAGAAAATTCAAATTACAGGCGATCGATTTATATAGGTTTTACTGTATAAAATACGAAAAAATGTTCGTTTAAAACGGGAAGCTCTATATTGATATTAGACCCATGATTTCTTCGGCAAAATCTTCTTAAAATAGAACATAGATTACGATTTTTACAACCACTTGGTGTAATCTTGTTACTCCATACAAATTGTCCCACGCTAATGAACATATATATAGTATTTTTATTTCTACTACTTATACTTATACTTACAAATTATTTTAAAAGAAATAATAGAATATAGTTAAATTAAATTAAAATTAAAATAAATAAAGATAAAAAAATGGTTGGTTGCGAAGATTAGTTAAGAAAAAAATGGATGAACTAGCTAGAAAATTTTGACTTGTTGAAAGGCAAGGAGAATCAGATAGCGCTGGGCTAATAGTGCAAGAAGATATAGAAGTAATGCAGGAGAATATAGAAGTAGAGCAGGACAATATTAAACTTGAGCAAGACAATAATGAAATAGTGCAGGATGGTATGGAGCTAAAACATGAAGATTTGAATTGAAACTTAAAAAAATTGTTTGTAAAGCACAAAACCAAAGTGCAGTTGCGTATTAGATTTAATTAAGATTTTAAATTAAGAAAATTTTAACATTAGGTCTTTGTATTGATTTAATTGCACTGAAGTGTCTGAAATAGTGCAAGTAAGAGGCGGCTCTTATTTGCATATTGGTTTATCAAAGCAATTAAACAAATTATCGATGGTTCAGAATCTTCCCGATATTTTAAGCATTGATGTTAATGTGGACGGCTTCAATTATTTAAAAGTTCTCTTGCACAAGTGTGGACTATTTTAATTAGAATAAATAATATTAACAAATGTCCGGTCTTGCCGATAGGAATTTTTTCGGGTCACAACATTCAATTCGGTAGAATTTGTATCAAAATTCACAAATGAGTTGTCCGATTTAAAGTTAAATGGCCTCACCATTAAAAATAAAAATATTAACTTGGAAATCCGAGCTGTTGTTTGCTATGCTCCTGCAGGAGCATTTGTTACAGGCACCCCTGTATATACATCCAGCCACGGCTGTACAAAATGCATACAGATAGCGCGGAAAGTGGATTCTACTTTAACTTACATGTTGTACTGAGTTAATAACAGATGAAGCTTTTTCAAGCCGAAAGTACCCAAGCCCAAGAAAGTAGTGAGTATTTAACAGTTCAGTCCGCTTTTGAAAAGCTTGGGGTTCTAATGATAACCCAAGTTCCCCTAGATTGCATGCATCTTATAGAATTGGGTATAATACGTAAATTTTTGGAAGATTATTCTACAATAAAGTAAAAAGTAAAATATCTTAGCAAAGCAAATATACGATTTCCGAAATACTAACATCAATGCGAAGTCATATATGTACGTGGGGAGTTTTACGCAAGCCGAGAACATTGTTGGAGCTTCCGAACTGGAAAAGCACTGAGTTTAGGCAATTTTTATTGTATACTGGGATTGTAGCTCTTAAATATACAATCCATGTAGAGCAGTACTATGTATTTCTATTGCTGCACTGTGCATATAGGCTGCTTTGCTCCCGAAAAAAGCGCGAAACTAATATAGAAAATGCTCAACAAATATTAAATCTATTTGTTGAGAATTTTCCTATTATTTTCGGGGAAAACAGTGTGTCCTACAATGTTCACGGATTGCTTCACTTAAGAGAGACTATTAAAAAAGTCGGAAGCCCGATTTCAGGATCGTCTTACGCTTTCGAAAATTATTTACAAACCCTCAAAAATTTTGTCCGTAAGCCAACACATATCCGAGAACAAATTTTAAGGAAAACAGTCGAAGATAGGAACGCAGCTCCCGGTGTAGAAAAATATTGTAAGTATGAAAGGTTCTGAAGATCCAGAACTGTATCCTAAGAGATAGTAGGCCAGATAATTTTTTTTTTGTAAGAGGAGATATTCCTAATCAAATCGAGTCATTTCAAGGAGAATTGGGAAAGATTTTTATTATAGGAAGAATTTTAAGAGACATTTAAAGTTTTTATAGTGAACCTTTATGTTCGACTCAGTTAGGTATATATTTAGTAAATTTAGAAGCGCCAACTGTGCGAGAAAAGTTTCCGGTACACAAATTTGAACGGAAAGCCGTTGCCATGCCATGCAATATAACGGGGACATAGTTTTAGTTCCGCTGTTGCATTTTCGATAGGTTTATTTGCTCCCATTACTTATTTTAATTTTCTTAATTGTTTTTTTATTGTATAATGCAAGAAAATGAGGAGTTTAGACCGTAGGCGTAATTGAATTACGAATAGGGCATATCTATAGCGCTGGCGTTAAAGATATCTTTGGAAGATTCACTGGCCTTGTTTCGATTTTTTTTTGCATGAGACCTATTTTATTTGTATTTTTAGAATGGAAAATAAGAAGACCGATCAAGTAAGGTGCTTCCTCTTCGGTGCAGAACGTAAGTATATTACTTGTGTGATTGATATATAAAATAAGTTTTGACCTAATTAGCATTGTTTTTACAGAACCTGATCCACGGCAACAAAATATATGCAATTTTAATTAATTATTGTATTATTGACTATTACATTTTGATTACAGAGTCTGCTGAAGAAAGAATTATTGCCGCGATGAAAATTAAGTTATCATATTATTAGAAAATTAAAGTTCTAGTGTATTCTCATTAGTACTAATCTGTATTTTCATGTTTAAATTTTTAAATGTCACGATATACCCCCATTCTGTTGGAGAACCGAGGTGTTCGGGTTCTCCTTCTATACCCACCCTACCTGTAGGACTCAATCGAACCTACCCAAAACATTGCTGCGGTACTTAAGGTACTTAAGGTGACCTCAAGAAGAAGAAGTTAGTTCATGTTGATCTATTACTATAATTCATGGGAAGATATCGATATTTCAGAAGTTAACAAAAGTAGGTATTATATTATTATTATTATTTCATCCTAGCGCGACAAGCATTTTATACTTATAAATTAGGGCGCTAGTCACAAAAAGTGTAACAGTACATTTAACATTTAAATTACTTACATTAAGAAGTGATTACAATTACTTACATTCGAACTTACATATATACTAACATCTAATAATATAATATTTAGTTTAGTTTTAATTTAGTTTTTAGGAATTTCACTCTCGCTCTCCGTTCAACCCCTCTCTACTATCTCAAATTCAACTTATGTATGTTGTGCGTAGATGATTCTCCAGTGCGATTTTGAACTGCATTCCCCCATTGATTGCTTTGATGGCGTGGGGAAGATGATTCCATACTCGAACAGCACATACAAAGAACTGTTTCATTGTGCATGTGTACTTGTATTTAAAGCAAATAATATTTTTCGTCCGTCTTGACGTGCTAAACTTAAGTCGTTCATATAGGTGAGATGGCTCTTTGAGGTATATAATTTTGTGCAGTAACACTAAGACCCTAAGGTCTATCCAGGATTTAAGTGGTATATCGAAAATGTTTATCATTACGTCCGAAATATGGTCAGTTCTACTATTAAAAGCAACTTGCAACTCGCGTTGGCTGGCAGAGTTGCGGTCACTAAATACTTCTATACCATAGAAAAGTACTGGTGTGATGTACATTTTTGCAATTTCTTGTCTGATTTTCACTGGTAGAAAATCGTTAGTAAGATATAAATTTCTAAGTATCCCAATAGCTTATCCGACTGATCTGTTTATGTGATTATCCCATGTCAACGTTTGGTTAAAGATAAAACCTAGGTTGTTTGCACGTTCTACATATTCAATGGGGATGTTTTCAACAGCCAATTTTTGTAGTGCAATTCCTTAGGAGAAAATAAACAATAATAGTTTCGGTATTCGGTAGAGACCGATTCGATAACAACAACAAATTTTTATACGCAAGAGTTAAGATTCAAAAATAAAAAAGCAGTGTACCTAATAATAATAACAGTAATACAAAAAAAAAAATTACAGCTATGCATATGTATTTCGCCGTTAGACCAACATATAACAGTTATTTTTTTTACAAAACTTAACAAAAATTGGTATTTTTTTTAAAGGTAAAATGGTGTTTGGGATGGTACCGAACGGAATTTATCAGCTAAATTCGGCATACGAAGATTTGGTTAAACGGCTGCAACTATGCCGTTTATCCATCGATTCGTACAAACTATCCCTTAAACGACGTCTAATTAGAGTGCCCATCTAAAAAATTCAGACCAAGACTTTTCCTGAGTTTTCAAAGTACATTTCGGAAAAATATATCGCAAAAAATAATTAAGTGTGAATATAGAAGTTCACATTTTCTAGACAGTGAGCTACAAAGTTTTTGGGTGCGACTTATTTTTGCATTTATCAGCTTTTCAGAACTACAAACTTCAATACTAGATGCGAGATACTTAAGTTATGTGAAGAAAATAACAACTACCATTAAAAAAAACATTAAAATAAATAACCAGATTTTAAAAATTAAAAAAAAAAACTATACCTACCTTGAAAAAAAAATGATTCCTTAAAAATTTGAAAAGTGCCAAATCTATTAGAAAAAGTCGTTTTCGTTCACAGCAGAAAAAAGAGTTCAATGTTGTTGCCTAGTGTAATCTGAAAAATTGAAAAGAATAACGTAGCTCGGAATTCAACAATTTGAATTAATGAAAGCTACAATGGCCGTTTCACTCACGTTTTACGTGGAATGTGGGGCGTCTCTCAAATTGGAAGCAAACTTGATTCAATGTTTCAGAAGTCTAGAAAAAATTCGGATGTTTTAGGTCTTATAGTCTATAAAAACTTATCATACTGTGCGAACAGACATCCTTATATTGACTTCGCTATTGATCCTGTTCAATATCAGAAATTTACAGGAATTAATTATAACCCTGTACCACGAAGATGTGTCTACAGTACTTAAGTATAACCCTGTAACACTAATATGTGTCACTCCATACAACATTTTCAGCTTGATTTTTTCCGCCCGGAATTCATTTCAATTCCTCACTGAGAAAGAAAGAGACAGATATGTATGTAGATAGAGATCGCTCTAGACGCAACCGCTCTGTACGTGAGGCTGAGCTTTAACTGTATGTGTGCACATATTTTAGGTTTACTTGTTTGTAATGGTTGTTTGGTTATTTGGAATTTCGTTATTTAGAATTGATTGGAGATTATGATTTTATGATGACGCTTGCCCAAAATACAAAAAATATTATATTTTTTATATCCTTTATATGCTTACTCTGTTTAATGTACTATAAACGAATATAATGAACAAATGTAACACATGAAAAATGTAGATCAGATATGACTTTAAATTATATTAATTGTGTATAGGGTATTAGTGCGTCGCGTCAATAAGCAGCACTCAGCAAATAAAATTGTAGCTCAAGAAATCTCATAAGTCGTAATTTCGGCAGCTCCCCTGAAGTACGGGCCATCGCTTACAAATGTGCTCACACATCGGTTTCAGCGTGAGCACCCCAGATGACATAAGTGATGTCGCGCGGAACGATGAACTGCTCACGTTAACATTGCGATGTCCTAGGAGCATAGGGGATGACATGGTCATCGAGAAGTGCGAAAAAATAAGGCTTACTAAAAGTGATGATTTTCTCGAAAAAATAAGGCTTACTATAAGTGGTGATTTTCTCGAAAAAAAAGGGCTTACTATAAGTGATGATTTTAGCCGAAATATAAGGTATACTATAAGTGATGATTTTAGCCGAAAAATAAGGCATACAATAGGTGATGATTTTCTCGAAAAAATAAGGCACATAATAAGTGAAGATCCCAAATGCCATTTTACCGTTAAAAACTGTTACAAACATAGATTTTTGGTATTTTTGTAGGAAAAAAAAACGGTTATACGTCGGCTAACGGAATTTATCGGCGAAATTCGGCATATGAAAGTTTGGTCAAACGGTTATAACTTAGCCGTTTATTTTTATATTTTTATAAGCGATACCTTAAACGACGCCTAATTAATGTGTCTATCTAAAACCAAAAATCAAGGCATTTAAATATTTTTTTTTCGACTTTTCCTGAGCTTTCAAAGTCAAAATTTTGGGAAAAAATACCGTAAAAAATAATGGAATTTCAATTTGGAAGCTTAATATCTTTCAGACGTTAAGTTGCAGCTACAAAGTGTCTGAGTCGGATTTATAGCTGCATTTGTCAGCTTTTTTTAACTGCAAAGTTGCAAACAACCAGTTGTAGGAAACTTAAGTTATGTGAAAAAAAGAAGCACTACCTATGACAAAAAAAAAATAAATTCTTAAAAAAAAAACTAAACCTGGAAAAAAAACCATAGTTCTTTAAGAAATTTTAAATCTCCAAATCTATCAGAAAAAGTCATTTTTGGAAACAGCGGAAAAAAAAAAGTTCAATTTTGTCGAGTGGTGTAATTTGTCTCCTTATCGATGCACAGTGGTACGTTGTGTAACAATGTGACATTCGATTTTCACTCTAATTTTTCTTGAAATTTTAAACATGAATTTTTATATTTCAAACTAATTTTTTGATTAAAAAATGAATAGTTTCTTTATAATTAATTTATTTTGAATTAAGCTTAACAACTAATAAATAAATAATATTAAATATCGAGTTTAGGTTTTGTGTGGCTAATACTACCAGTGCCAGCGTACTCAAGTGTGACGATTTCAGCATTACATTTCTAAAAAAATTTAATATGTCTTCGTTTAGTTGTAAGCGACTATACATTTTGTCAAAATTCTCGACCTACGATCACTGTACCATCGAAATTCACAAAGCAAAGTGACGCGTAGAACCTTCGAGACTTCACATACACACATACATTCGCAAAAGACTTTTGGATCGTCGTTCGAGGGCAAAAGGTCCTGGAATGAGCAGAGCAAAAGAGACCGGAAAAAACTGCTCGTCAGTTGAGCGCGAGCACAATTTTTGTACGAGCAATGCAATCGGTTGCTCTCAGACTTTTTGCTCAAAGTCTCAGTGAAGAACTCTTATTTCGCGACCGCACGAATCGGTTAACAGTTATTTGCGAGCTATGATACAGACATTACTAAAAAACGTCGCTACATATGTACATACATACATGACATGAGTATTACACATCTTAGTGTTTATATTGTCTTTGCCTGTACTCTATGAATTCGGGTAAGTACTTAAAAGGAGTAACGACATATGCATGTATTTTTCTCGGACGATCTATTTCTGTCGCTATGAAACTCCTTTTTTCCGTCGAAACAGTGGAGATATTTTTTTGTGATGTACTGGGCGGAGAGATGTCGCTAGTCCACATAAAGTAATAAGTAAATAACTGTTTTAAATTTAAAGTTAATGTCACTAAAAGTTTTTGTTTAAATTTACAGTGTTTTTATCGTTGGCTAGACAACTATATTTATTTACCATCTACTACTACTGTTGAGAATCAGAAATATTTTGAAGTTAATTTTAACATTAGGATGTCTTGTTTTATAGCCAATGAGAAGTTTTAGATAGTCTTCCTGTCGTTTTTTTTTCGCTCCCATTGTAATGTCAATCCGATTGCGTACATTCAGACATGTTGAGAGAGAATGTTTCAATATTTTAATTAACAATATGTTTTGAACGTCCAAACTTTTGATATCCTCTACAAGGGTATAAGAAATCTTTTAAATGCAATTATTTGCAGGGCTCTGTAACAAAAACCATTTTATTTATTACAAAAAAAAAGGAAAACAATTTCTTTGACCATTTAGGGGTAAAATGCTTTCTTAAAGCGGTCGTCACGATTCTTACGACCAGCCGGTCGCAACGCCCGCGGCACGTACTCTTTGTCGTGTTTTTCAAGCGTTCGTCGCCAAGGGTTTAATTCCAGCTCGAAGAAACGTCGTTTCGCCTCCATGGCCCGAGTCTTATGGTCGATCTTGTATAACTTTTCCCACAAGTAGATCTCGGGCAGCTCAAGATGACGGGGACGTTTTGAAGACAAATATTTGAAAGTTTTGTCAATAAAATCACGCTGGTGTGTATTTTCGTAGTCAGAGATGCGCGCAGTCACATATGGGTGGAGCTCTTTTGCTATACGCTCGACCTTGGGGACGTTTATATACACTTTGAGCAGCTGCTTCAGTGTAGCATCATTAAAATCGACACACTTTCCTTTTTCTGATATCTCAGCATAGAGAGGAAGAGGCGGTGTTCCTCGACAGAAGTTCACTCGGGGATTTTCGTTCACTTGGTTGCCGTGCAGAAGCAAAGTGTTCAACTGATACTCGTAGAAACTCCATTCTCGACCATTTGTGATCACAGTTTGAGTGTTCATAGGGTAAGTGAGGTCGTTATATGTATTGAAACCGTTGTAATTGGCTTGCGCTAATAGCCATGCGTATGAAGACTTAATAGCCAGTGCATGAAGAGCTTCTTGCAAGTCGCTATCCCCAAATGCCCTATGACGCATCTGGAGGGAAGCTCGCGATTGAAAAGAGATTAATCCGAAGTTTGCTCCGTTAGCACTGGGCCAATAGCCGGGGACATTGACTGCATGCTGGTACGTGATTCTGTAGCCCAAGGTTCGGGCATCATAGTTAAAGCGTGGTAGCTGTCGGGCGTGTAGGACCATATTTTCACTTTCCCCTTCTGTCATCCACGGGCTGAGCTGCTGACGATGACGCAGCGACAAGTAAGGAGCCCCGGTGTATTGTACCAATCGGTCGACGCTTTCATTAGCATCGTCTTTTTGCCAGTCCCGACCTTTTTTTGACTTTACCACATTTTTTGGAGGATCCACACCACCAACTGCCCAGAAGGCTTCGTGGCGCGGATTGTAGTCCACCTCGACATCATTTAGATGCGGATAATCTGCACTGAGTGCCTGCAGTAAAGCTCTGTTAAGCTGCTCTACAATAATTTGCGTCAGCTGGCGTTCGCGGTTAACAGAATCACTGGGCACAACCTCGGGTAAATTCACTTGGTGGCTGCATTGAATTTTTGGGAGCTCATATTAGTTAAGGATAATTTAATATGTTGAACTTACTTGTAAAAGTCATGTGCCAGTTCTAGAGCGTCAATAATATCATCGCGGACCGTCTTTAGCAAAGCATCTGAATTATATTTCATCTCTTTGTTTTCATCGGCAGTTGGCATCGCCAATTCTTCTAGTACTGTACGTGTGTAATGTTGCGTGACCGGTAGTGCATTGTATGGAATTTTATTGTCGTTAAAGTCGACAACTTTGTATCCATAATAACGAGGCATATTAACCTTGATGATTTTTTCTTCTACTGTTGGCACTTGACGAATTTCTTCATGCCAATCATTAGCATCTCTGCGCTTCAGCGCCTTGTATGTCAGGTCCCGAATTGGTGGGTATTCCGGTTGGTAAGTGTATTCATTACATGTCCCAGACGTTGCCTGAGTTTCTGCTTGATGCGCGGCCAGAAATCGAATATACGATGCACGCAACTGATTTACACGAGCTAACTTTAACATGCTTGCCACTTCTAAAATTGTCTAATTAATAAATTCTGCGGCTCGAGGTTATGTTATGACATCGAATAGAGATGTGTTTTTGATTCGATAGGTAAGTATATAGAGCTGTAACTTACCTATCTTAGATTCAAATTTAGACTACACTTCAAATGAAAACTGCGATACCGGATATTATGACCTTAAGGCCTGTATCCAGCGCCGCGAAATTTTACTGAAAGGAATCTGCTCTTTATTTCGGATGTGTGGAACTAATCTAATGTAGTGTGACCAAGAACCTAAAAAGTGATTTGCCACTCTCATTGATCAGCTGTGTTTTGTAAACAGCGCCAATTTTGAAAATTAAACTAAAATTAATAACAGGAAGAAAAGTAATGACGATGACGATGAAGTGAGTGGTAGTGGCACATATTGTTGTAAGAAGAAGTACAGCCCAGTCGGAAGGGCCAAAATGTCAAAATTATCAAAATGCTTATTTTCAGTGATCCGCCAAAGACATGGTCTTGCCTCAACTGCTTTTATTAAAGCAATCTTCTCCTCACTTTAAAAATTTGCATATCTCTTTTTGGTTTTGCGCATAGATTTTGCCTCCACCTCTCACTTGTACTTCAGCTGGGTATCCAGCACAGCGGAAACTAAAAATTACTGCCAAACTTCATATAAAAAAAGCGGGGCCAGTATTTTTTCGTTTGTGTTTTCCTGGAGTATCCAGCAACGTAAACGGGATCCACGAATTTTTATCGATAGTATCGATATCCACACGAATGTGGACTGTGAGAACAGCTGATAGGGGTGCCAGTAAAATATATGTGCATATTTTTACTGGAGTGTTCAAAGATGTAGGGAAAACCAGTGCGAAAATTTACGAAGAGGGACTTAAATTTTCAACGAGAGGAGAAGATTGCCCTGATTAAAGCAGTGGAGGCAAGACCATGTCTTTGGCGGATCACGGAGAAGAAGCATTTCGACAACATTTACGTGAAAAGTGCGTGGGAGAGTGTTGGTGCCGAATTGAACAAGGGAGGTAAGATATATATTAATCTGTTGAAAAATATTAATGATAATTATGCTTTGTAGCGAATGATTGTAAGACAGCATGGACAGGACTGAGGGACAGCCTTAAGTACCATCGCAGCAAGCTCGCCAAAAGTGGCAGCGCGGGAGGCATCGCGTTGGGTGAAAATAGGGTCAAATATAAATTATATGATTACTCACAACAGTATGGAACTTCCCCTTTTGCTTCCTCTGCTGCAAATAAGGGTTTACCCAACATTTGTGGCACGTCCGTCTGCGCTGTGCTTCTTTCTTATTTTTGGCAACAATATACGCCGCCACCAACACAATCACTTCGACCTCAGAGCTCATTTTTTACTTTTTTAATTTTAATTGAACAATCACAATTGTTTACAAAACACAGCTGATGAGTGTAAATCACTTTTTAGGCTATTGGTCACACTATTTTAGTTGAGTTCCACACATCCGAAATAATGAGCAGTTTCCTTTCAGTAAAATTTCGAGGTGCTGGATACAGGCAAATCAGTAAAAATATGCACATTTATATTTTCCTGGCACTCATATCAGCTGTTCTCACAGTGGATATCGATACTATCGATAAGAATTCGTGGATTCCGTTTACGTTGCTGGATACTGAGGCCAGGAAAACACAAACGAAAAATTACTGGCCCAGTTTTTTTTATATAAAGTTTGGCAGTAATTTTTAGTTTCCGCGGTGCTGGATACCCAGCTTTAACGAAAAGCATGCACTGTGTAGGATATATGATTTAGTTTATATTCTAAATCGATCTGCTGGCATCGCAGCAGCCAAAAAAAAACGATTTTCCGTATACGAATCAGCTGTGCGTGTTGGTGAAACTTCAAACCATTTATAGCCTATTTGCACTACGGTTGAGTTATTGAGTTATTGAGTTTCGGGCAAAACTCGAGTTTTGTTTAAGGCCTGTATCCAGCACCGCGAAATTTTACTGAAACGAATCTGCTCATTATTTCGGATGTGTGGAACTCAACTGATGTAGTGTGACCAAGAGCCTAAAAAGTGATTTGCCACTCTCATGAATCAGCTGTGTTTTGTAAACAGCGCCAATTTTGAAAATTAAACTAAAATTAAAAAAAGGAAGAAAAGTAATTCTGACGATGAAGTGATTGTGTTGGTAGTGGCACATATTGTTGTAAGAAGAAGTACAGCACAGTCGGAGGCGCCAAAATATCAAAATGATCAAAATGCTTGTTTTCCGTGATCCGCCAAAGACATGGTCTTGCCTCAACTGCTTTTATTAAAGCAATCTTCTCCTCACTTTAAAAATTTGCATATCTCTTTTTGGTTTTGCGCACAGATTTTGCCCCCACCTCTCACTTGTACTCCAGTAAAAATAGGCACATATATTTTACTGGCACCCCTATCAGCTGTTCTCACAGTCCACATTCGTGTGAATATCGATATTATCGATAAAAATTCGTGGATCCCGTTTACGTTGCTGGATACTGACTCCAGGAAAACACAAACGAAAAATTACTGGCCCCGTTTTTTTTATATGAAGTTTGGCAGTAATTTTTAGTTTCCGCGGTGCTGGATACCCAGCTTTACATGGGGAAGCATAGGAGACCTAGAGGTGGCAAAAAAGTTGAGTTTTGGTTGCGTTTAGTTGAGTTTTTCCGATTTTCCGAATATTTCAACCCTGATCTGCCTGTCGTGGAATTATCACCACTAGTTACAACAAAAATTGGCAGCTCAAAATTTAAATTTTGGCGCGTAAACAATATGGCTGGGGAAAAAGATACATACAATTGTTAAAACCAATACTTTAAACCAATTTTATTATTAAAAACCATATAAACAATGTGGTCGATTTCTAAAATTCGGTCGGAAAAACTTAGCCAAACCCTAAATTGAATTATTATAAATTAATATAAATTAAATTATTATAAGCAATTGCCAATTTTTAAAATTTTAATTTTTGTACATATGTATGTAATGTACATATACATATAGCCAAAATTGCACATATTTGCAATTGCAGCCGTGCAATTTCCCTGCGGAAATTTTCCTTAAAAAATGGATTCCAAGGTTATTCGCAATGTACAAATGCGTTTCTTGGAAATTCTTGGGAAATTCTTGGGATATTCTTGGAAAGGCTATTAATGTATCTATTAGCCTATTTACACTACAGTGAGTTACCTCATTTATCGATAGGTAACTCAGAACTTGCATTTACACTATGCCAAAGTTGAGTTATTCAGTTTCGGCTGCTGGCACGTGCTTGTCTACGAAAATTTGTTTTATATAATTTTATTAATATGAATACCCCGGAACTAATGATGCTCTATGTGGCAGAGCAAGATACAATAGCGACGCTGCAATGTATGGAGTTGGCGACGATGTCTGCAGCAACTGTGGAGTATTTGGACAAAATTTCCAAGAAACGCATTTGGACCCTGGTAAGGAATTGGCATTTCAATTTCTAGTGCTTCTCTTTTATATTAAATATGTATCCCAAATTATAATAGCCGCGATATGGATCTTTTTGGGAGGAGGACGTTGCGAATAAACTTGGAATCCTATTTTAAGGAACATTTCCGCATGGAAATTGCAAGGCTGTAATTGCAAATATGTTGTGTTTCAGTTATATGTATGTATATGTACATTACATATGTAAGCACAATTGCAATGCAAATGCTGTACTTCAATTAATTACTATGGTTTTTATTTACAAAAATTAAAAATTTTAATTGGCAATTGTTTATAATAATTTAATTTAGCGTTAGGCTGCGTGTTTCCGACCAATTTTAGAAATCGACCACATTGTTAATATGGTTTTTAATAATAAAATTGGTTTAAAGTATTGGTTTTAACAATTTTATGTAAATTTGCACCTTTTTCCCCAGCCATATTTCTTACGCGCCAAAATTTAAATTTTGAGCTGCCAATTTTTGTTGTAACTAGGGCTGATAATTTTACGACAGGCAGATCAGGGTTGAAATATTTGGAAAATCGGAAAAACTCAACTAAACGCAACCAAAACTCAACTTTTCGGCACCTCTAGGTCCCCTATGCTTCCCCATGTAAAGGCCTGTATCCAGCACCGCGAAATTTTACTGAAACGAATCTGCTCATTATTTCGGATGTGTGGAACTCAACTGATGTAGTGTGACCAAGAGCCTAAAAAGTGATTTGCCACTCTCATGAATCAGCTGTGTTTTGTAAACAGCGCCAATTTTGAAAATTAAACTAAAATTAAAAAAAGGAAGAAAAGTAATTCTGACGATGACGTGATTGTGTTGGTAGCGGCACATATTGTTGTAAGAAGAAGTACAGCACAGTCGGAGGCGCCAAAATGTCAAAATGCTTGTTTTCCGTGATCCGCCAAAGACATGGTCTTGCCTCAACTGCTTTTATTAAAGCAATCTTCTCCTCACTTTAAAAATTTGCATATCTCTTTTTGGTTTTGCGCACAGATTTTGCCCCCACCTCTCACTTGTACTCCAGTAAAAATAGGCACATATATTTTACTGGCACCCCTATCAGCTGTTCTCACAGTCCACATTCGTGTGAATATCGATATTATCGATAAAAATTCGTGGATCCCGTTTACGTTGCTGGATACTGACTCCAGGAAAACACAAACGAAAAATTACTGGCCCCGTTTTTTTTATATGAAGTTTGGCAGTAATTTTTAGTTTCCGCGGTGCTGGATACTCAGCTTAAACGAAACTCGAGTTTTTCCCGAAACTCAATAACTCAACCGTAGTGTAAATAGGCTATAAGTTGTCGATATTCATTAATTTTATTACTTGCCCTTTATCATATGTTCATATTTGTATTGCCCCTTTTAAACACCTATTTACGTGCATAGGCGTGTTGTTATTGCTTGTATACAAAACATAACTGTTACGCTCTCACACGTATAGCCAGCACCCGCTGCTGCGCACGCATACATCGATGTGCACCGTTATTGCATTGGTCTGTCGCATCGCATGATCTTCTCAATTCCCTTTTGCTCGACTTCTTTTCGTGGAGTTGATTTAGTAGGAAGGAATTTTTAGTCGCCGATATTCATATACATCGTTGTAAACCGCTAATATTACATAATGACATAATGAATGAATTACATAGTCCACTCATTCACAACCAGCTACTGACAATTAGAAATAGTTTGACGCAATCATTTATAATTTATAAATGCAATCATATAAAATATCTTTGGATCTCCGCACAGTGGAAAAATCAGCATTTTTCTGCTTGCTAAATTAATAAATTCTGAACGAAATAAGATATCATCATGAAATAAACTGAATTATAGAAATTGTTTATTATTATTCCATAAATTAGGGCGCCAGTTACAGCAAGTTTAATAGCAATATTTGACATTTAAATAACTAACATTAAGAAGTGATTTCAATTACATTCGAACTTGTATAAAAACATTTTATAATTAAATATAATTTAATTTATTTTCCAGAAATTTCACTCTCTGATTCCAAACTCTAACAGTATATGAAAAGAACTGTTTTATTATGCATGTGTACTTGTATTTAAATTTAAAGCTTATGTTGAGCTACTGAGCTTCTTCAGTAGCGTATTTTGCGAAATTTAATTAAACACAAAAGGGGTTTGGATTCAATGTATGTGTGTATATTGTGTATATGTTTATGTTTAATTTGGTTTCTTAGCGAAAGAAAATACGATACGAAAGTTGGCGATATGACGTTTGGGCACGAAGATGATCAAATTTTGAGTAAATGCTGCTCCGAAGATGTGCCTCCCACGCAGCTTTTGTTGGACGACGAACGACGAGGCAAAGGCGATGTTGCTATAGAGAGTGCAGGGCGACAGCAAGCAACAAATAAATAAGAGAGATGCGCTCTTTATGCTGCCGTGGGCCGGCGCTAAGCCGAACATACTCCCCCCGTTGAAGAGCACGGGTCTTCGACATCCTTCTTTGGCAGCATTAACAGCTTCGCGACGGCCCTTGTGGCAATCCCAGTAGCCGTTTTGAGCTCAGCTACCCTGGGAACACCATCCTTCCCGACGATTAACTTAGTCACCCTTCCCAATGGCTACTTGAGGGGAGGCAGGTTCTCGTTCTTTACGAGCACTACGTCGCCGACGCTGAGACTAGGCTGCCCAGTTCTCCACTTAGCTCTTTCCTGAAGAAGGGTGAGGTACTCCTCTCGCCAGCGGGATCAAAACGTCTGCTGCAGAAAGATGACCTGCTGCCAGACGATTGAAGTTTAGTCTGGTTACATCTGGCTCTGCAAACATAAGGATCGGCGCCGTACTCAAGAAATGCGCAGGTGTTAGTATGTCCAAATCGTCGGGATTGTCTGAAATGGGAAGTAATGGTCTTGAGTTGACTATAGCAGTTATATGGCACACGAGGGTTCTCAGGTCATCGAAGCAAAGTACGGAACTGGAGGCGGAACGGTAGAAGTGATGCTTGGCTGTCTTCACCGCTGCCTCCAAAACCCGCCAAAATGGGGAGACCGGGGGGAAATGAAGCGCCAGTCGATGTGATCTGCGACGCAAAACTCCTGAACTGTCTTCTGGTGCTTTTCGGAGAGGAACAGCTTCTTCAGCTCCGCCAACTCGTTCTTAGCTCCAACGAAGTTAGTTGCGTTATCAAACCAAATCTCCCTTGGCTGACCACGAGTACAAATGAACCGCTTAAGCGCGCTAATGAACGCTGGCGTTGACAAATCCTGCACAAGCTCCAAGTGTACGGCCTTGGTGGCAAAACAAATAAATACGCAAATGTAGCATTTGATGGGTGGTCTGGTCCGCACCTCACTCTTGTAAAAGAATGGACCACAAAAATCCACGCCTGCAACAGCAAAGGCGCACGTTGCATTCACACGCTCCTTTGGCAGGTCAGCCATGATATGCTGAAGTAAACGCGGTTTGGCCTTAAAACAATTTGTGCAGCGATTTACGACATTTGCCACAGTCTTGCGCCCTCCAATTGGCCAATACTCATGACGAATTAGTGCGATTAATGATCGTGGTCCAGCGTGCAAGTTCCTCTCATGAAAATGCACAATTACAGCTGAAGTGACGGGATGACGCCTTGGAAGAATAACTGGATGCCGCGCGTTGAAATCAAGTGATGAGTTCGCCAACCGTCCACCGACGCGTAATAGTCCATGTTCATCCAGAAATGGTGCGACCGACGAAATAGAGCTCGACGGCTGCACCTGCTCTCCATCCCGCAAAGCCTTGTAGTCAGTCCATACGTGCATTCTCTGTATTGAACGAATGAGTAACCGTGTGCCACCAAAGATGTAATCCACTGTTAATCCCGATGACTTTTTACGCCTCACAAATTTGAAGACGTATGCAAACGTACGCTGAAGCTTTCCGAAGGAATTGTTAAATTTCCGGCCATCAGAGAGGTCTATGAATAGGCAAACTGCAATGAGGACTCTCTTGCGAAGCTCCAGTGTCGGCAGGTCTTGTGTAGATGACGATGGCCACATCGGTTTTTCATTTCGAAGAAAGAGTGGCCCGTGGGACCAAAGATGCGATTCCAAAAGTTCAGATGGCAGAGCGCCTCTGGATAAGACATCCGCAGGGTTCTGAGCGGTTGGAACGTAGCGCCATTCCATCTGAGCAGTTCGCTCCTGAATGGCCGAAACCCGATTTGCAACGAAGACGTTAAAATTTAATGGGTCATTGCGGACCAGCAATAGAAGCTTCTAGTAAATAATTTAAGTTGGTGTATCTCACTGATCAATTGAGAAAGTAGGTCAGCGCCACATAACTCCAACTTGGGCACCGTCAATACCTTGACAGGGGCGACACGAGACTTCGCACAGAAAAGTTGCACGTATGTGCCATTCTTGGTCCTTGAGACGATATAAATACATGCGCCATACGCGTCTAGATTGGCATCACAAAAACCATGAACCTCCACCTTTGACCTGGGACACAATGCGAGGCGAGGAAATCTAAAACGCTGAGGGGCAGACAAGTTCTCGCAGAAAGTGGTCCACGCTGACGAAAGAGACTCGGGTAGACTCTCATCCTATTGGAGCCGCTCCTTTCACACCAGCTGAAGGAAATCCAAGGGCATCATAAAAACGAGCGATAGCTGACAACATAGACAGCTTTGTCGGCTTTGAATACAACTGTGCGGGTACTACAGAAAAGAGAAATTAATCGGATGCAGGCTCCCAAACCAATCCAGGGGCCTTTGTAAAGTCGGTCCCATCGTCGAAACTCAGCAGCGTTTCTTTATCCTTGTCAGGAACTCCTTCAAGCACGGCAGGAACGTTGGAGCGCCATTTCCGAATTGGGAAGTTTCTCCGAGCCAGCAACTGGGGTGTCTGCTTCAACTTCTCACGCACTTCACCTACAGATCCTCCTCCAGTCATCAAATCGTCGACATAAAAATTGGAAGCCGACACTTCCGAGCCAATCTTTAAAAGATAGGAAGCTGGCTTGGTCCCATACGTTACCATGTCGAGTTTAAACTTCTTTACATTTTCCTGAGGTGAATCTCTCCATGAGATGCACTCAAGGCACTCAATTATCCGGCTCAGCTACCCGGACCTGTACATCTTGGAAATGTCCCCAGTCCCCAGTAGTGTATGTAGAAGCTTTGGTTGGATAGTAGGCCCAGCCATTAGAACCTCGTTTAGAGAAAACCCCGTTGATGTTATGGTAGATCCATCGAACACAAATCGCAGCTAGGTAGTTGTGCTGTCTTCCTTAAGCACGCAATGATATGGCAAAAAATATCGACAGCGACTGGACAGTTCTGATTCCACCAACGACATGTGATTAAGCTCTTGGTACTCCCTGATGAAAGGGGAGTACTAAGATTTTAGCTGCGATCGATGCCCAAGTTTCCGCTCCAAGTTGAGGAAGCGGCGATATGCTTGCATGTACGAATCACCCAAGACATCCAAACTTCTTTCAATAGGCAGCTTCACAGCAAACTCTCCAGATGACAGGCGCGAGAAATTATATCCTCCTGCTTGACCGTCACCGAAACTTAAGTGCAACTTTCTATCTCCCAGAAATGCCTCAGCAGCATTTCCACTTGATCGAGGGATTCATGCCCGGCGTCGGATAAGCATCGAGACCCCAACAAGGCTGTCGTACGAGTTTGCTGGCCACCTCCTGAAACTACCCATGCAAGGCGAGTCTTCTTAAGCGATGGCAAGGTTGTTGCCAATTTGATTTGGCCAACTCACAGAAGGTCTAAGAAGAGACTAGCCCCAATGAGCAGGTCAATACGCTGCGGCCTGAAGAACTGCGAATTTTTTTTAGTTGGAAACATCGACTGAAAAGCTAGGCTGCTGCTTGGTGATTGTGGGTGCTACCAATGCGACGAAACTGGTACTATAGTCAGAGGCTTGCGACTGCAAATTGAGGCACACTGAGTAGCCCTCTGATGTGAAACTGGAGTCCCCAAGACCCGATACTGCGGCCGATGACATAGTCTTTTTTGTCTAAGTTGCTGAGCGAGACTAGATGTTGTGAGGTGCATTTGTGACCCGGAATCTAAGAGTGCCCAACATGGCACTGGCTATCCAACGTAATCCTTCAATCCTGCAGTGGCTAAGAGCACGACATCATTGCAATTCTGAGCTATCTGAGCGGTGGCTGAAGCCTGTGAATGGGCTTCAGGGTGTGGTGACGACGAGACAGGGAACTCCGATTGCGAGCGTCTGTCATTGAAATGCAATAACATGTGATGTTTGATACCACAGTGGCGACAAGTTGAGGACCTGCAAGTGCGAATTTGAATATATACAGTCAAGAGCAACCGATTCAGTCGCTACGAACGAACTTTTACTGTTGTTAAGTGTTTTTTTATTCTTTCCCACCTGAATGCCGGGCGCATACATATCCCTAGTGTGCTCCTGATTCTTCAACTTCTGATCTCTTTGCTCAAGAAACTCGGTGAATTACTCGGCTGTGGGCATACTATCCAGTGACGAAGTTTCCTTCCACTTGGCTTGTGTGGCACTGTCCACCCTCTGCAGCAGGTTGTGTATTATAATACAGTCAGCAATCTGCTCATTCATCCAATACTTTTTAAAGCTCGCAAATTGCCAATTGCGATATCTGTCAAGAACCGGAGTTGAGACACAGACGACTCCTCAACGCGCTGCACACCCAGAATGTCATTGACGCGTGCCTGAAAAATTAACCGTTTATTATTAAATCGTCTGTTCCGCAAATCTGGAGCGATGGGATAGCTGGCGTGGCTAAATTCTAACGACGAGATCGTGTCTATAGCCGGTCTTTTTAGGCACGATCGTAGGGGTGCAATTTTGTCCCATTCGACAAGTCAGGCTCCTTGTCGATTATCGAGAAAAACATGCTCCGAAATGCGGAGTACTTTGAGTAGCCTCCAATGAATACTGGATTTTTTAACTCCGGTAGACGATTCCAGTGCTGCATTATACCCGTAGCTGGGGCTTCTGAAACATGGTCCGTGTGCATTGTTGAGCAAGGGAGCATTGTGGGCTGCCGTTTGTTTATTTATGCTTAATGCCAATCTCCACCATGCACTCGACACTCTTCTCTTAAGGGACTACCGATCTCATCAAGATCGATTCTTTCCAGAGCATCATGATGCTCATTGAAAGACACGACAAGATACAATACCGACTTTAAGCGGACGTTCAATTCCTCCTCCTTGAGCTCACCAATCTTCTCTTCGCCGACGGCATTTTCAATTCTCCGTGCTGCACTTAGCATGGCTTGAACCTTACGCTTATAGTAAGAAAGGTCTGCATTAAGGGACAAGGGGGAATCGAGAGCATTAGGGCAGGGGGTGCCATTAGAAGCCATTGCGTGTGTTTGATATGGCAAACGCAGAGGTTAATAGACGGTGAATAACCTCGAACAGTTTGAGAGTCACTTCACAATCGATCATAGCGTTCGAACAGACGGGCACAGACCTGCAGCGAGAGTTCGACATTTGCCAACCAAAAAAATGTCACACACACTGAAACCGAAACGAAACAACAGCAAACAACAGGTAAAACAGATGACGCGAGAATTGTTACTGTTTGTGCACAACCTCCGACCCGAACAACCGCCGAACCGAACAACCGTGGTTCTATGAAAAATAGGGAACGATATAATTGGATATGTTTGTTTATATGTATGTATATGCTGTCGAAGAAAACACCCATTACTTTAGAATTGATTGAAAGTTATGATTTTACGATGACGCTTACAAAAAATAAAAATAATTGTATATATTGAATATCCTTTATATGATAATTTTGTTTAATGTACTATTAACGAATATAATGAACGAATGTAAATATGTGTTTCATTCGAAGGTCTTCGATAACTGAAAATCGGTGAGAGGCAAAGGGGTAATAGTCACGAACCGGTTGGCAGGGCCAAAATTTGAGGGGTAGGCCTAGTTGATACTGGCGCCCTCTAGTCGGGGGATCCTAGAAGAAGTCAGAGAGGCCCTCGCTCTGTGATCCCGTTCGAGAGAGAAATCTCACCCACCAGCGTAGTCCCGGTGCAGATACTCCCACAGAGAGTAGGCCATGCCCTTGAACCAGGTTCAAGGGCAATGGAAGAGAGTAGAGAGCGGCCGGTCACCGAGGAGAAAATATATGGGGAGACTAAGCCTAGTGGGAGTAGCGATCAAAAGATCAGTCAGCGTAGACCCAGACGGGGATGCTTCTGGTGTTGCAAGAAAAAAAAAAAAGTTTAAAAGTGAAAGTGGAATTTTTCAAAGTGAGTGATATGAGGATGGAGTAGTGGCCATCGACATTACTCTACTATAACATTACAGAAGACTGGGATCAGGAAAAGAGACATATTCAGAGCTGACCAGGAGGAAAAAGGAGTCGATCCAACCAAGATAGTCAAGTGAGTCCGTTCCATAGGAAGGGGGAGAAATTTTATATTTTTTCTTGGAAACTCATAGGGGATCGTGTCCGGTTCCTTCCTCCGGATCACCCTTATTTTTTTTGGGTCTCAGGAGAGCACTCTTGTACCATGTAACGGGCGCCTGAAGCGACACCAAAAGTGTTGCGAAACTGCATACATAGTTCGAACCTTAACAGGCGAATGCAGGGTCGCAAGGTTTATCTCGCGGGGGTATGTCCATGCAGGGTTGCTGTGACCAAAAGTTGACAGGTCAAGGTATATAGGCAAAAGGGTGAAGAAAAGGTGACAGGTGACAGGAGGGCTAGAAACTTCCTTTTCCTGCGGAGATCTGAATCAAGACGGTTGACTGACCGCATCACGCGATCACAAGGGAAAAAAAATCTAGAAAAATAAAGTGTCATCGGCGTTGGGAAAAAGGAGAAACGGATTCCTCCAGGACCAGACAGTTCCCCAGAGGGTGTCCCACCGTTGCGATCCTCGCAAAGTCGACCGCCCGGCCAGAGCGCCTCGCCGCTGCGATCCGCGCTAAGTCAGCGCCCGGCCAGAGTGTCTCTCCGCTGCGATTAGCGCCAAATTCAGCGCCCGGCCAGAGCGCCTCGCCGCTGCGATCCGCGCCAAGTCAGCGCCCGGCCAGAGTGTCTCGCCGCTGCGATCCGCGCCAAGTCAGCGCCCGGCCAGAGTGCCTCGCCGCTGCGATCCGCGCCAAGTCAGCGCCCGGCCAGAGCGCCTCGCCGCTGCGATCCGCGCCAAGTCAGCGCCCGGCCAGAGTGTCTCGCCGCTGCGCTCCGCGCCAAGTCAGCGCCCGGCCAGAGTGTCTCACCGTTGCGATCCTCGCAAAGTCGACCGCCCGGCCAGAGCGCCTCGCCGCTGCGATCCGCGCCAAGTCAGCGCCCGGCCAGAGTGTCTCGCCGCTGCGATCCGCGCCAAGTCAGCGCCCGGCCAGAGCGCCTCGCCGCTGCGATCCGCGCCAAGTCAGCGCCCGGCCAGAGTGTCTCGCCGCTGCGATCCGCGCCAAGTCAGCGCCCGGCCAGAGTGTCTCGCCGCTGCGATCCGCGCCAAGTCAGCGCCCGGCCAGAGTGTCTCGCCGCTGCGATCCGCGCCAAGTCAGCGCCCGGCCAGAGTGTCTCGCCGCTGCGATCCGCGCCAAGTCAGCGCCCGGCCAGAGTGTCTCGCCGCTGCGATCCGCGCCAAGTCAGCGCCCGGCCAGAGCGCCTCGCCGCTGCGATCCGCGCCAAGTCAGCGCCCGGCCAGAGTGTGTCACCGTTGCGATCCTTGCGAAGTCCACCGCCCGGCCAGAGTGTCTCACCGTTGCGATCCTCGCAAAGTCGACCGCCCGGCCAGAGCGCCTCGCCGCTGCGATTCGCGCCAAGTTCAGCGCCCGGCCAGAGCGCCTCGCCGCTGCGATCAGCGCCAAGTTCAGCGCCCGGCCAGAGTGTCTCGCCGCTGCGATCCGCGCCAAGTCAGCGCCCGGCCAGAGTGTCTCGCCGCTGCGATCCGCGCCAAGTCAGCGCCCGGCCAGAGTGTCTCGCCGCTGCGATCCGCGCCAAGTCAGCGCCCGGCCAGAGTGCCTCGCCGCTGCGATCAGCGCCAAGTCAGCGCCCGTCTCACGTACCTTAAGGTCCATCAACGCATCCCGAGAAGCCAGAGGCCGAACCAACAAGCGAGAGAAAAATCGCTCTCTTCAACATTTAGGATATACCCATAGCAATACTTAGATTATTAAGGTTGAGGAATGCTCTAAGTAAGGCGGATGAGTAAGGAATCTGTGCGGGTCATGGACCCGAAGCGATAAGTAGACATACATGGTATAAAATAAGCAGGCTTCTACAAATAACCTCTAAAATTACAGCTTTCACCGTCGGGAGATCGATCTTTCGCCGTTGGAACATGAAAAGAGTGAGTCCAGAGATAAAGTGAACGTCTTTGTGTGAGTAGATATGACCTTCGTAGAGTTGAACCTGACCCGAATAGAGTCCTTACCGATTCCAATGATAAATTAAAAGAAGAAAGATAAAAGAAACTGAGACTAGAGAATGTCAAGCCGATTACGGTTACTACGATTATTAGATTTACTTTCCCCGATTCATAAAGATTCCTATGCTTTAACTAAATACTAGGATTATTACGGTTACTTCGATTATTAGATTTACTTTCCCCGATTTATAAAGATTCCTATGATTTAACTAAATACTAGGATTATTACGGTTACTTCGATTATTAGATTTACTTTCCCCGATTTATAAAGATTCCTATGATTTAACTAAATACTAGGATTATTACGGTTACTAGGTTTAATTTCCCCGAATTATAATGATTCCTATGATTTAATGAATCACTAGGATTTCTACGATTACTACGATTATTAGGCTTCATATGGTTTAAAAGAATTTAGCGATTAAAGAAAAAGAAATTAATGGATTATTATGATTAACAGAATCTTACTGGTTTAATTAGGTTAACTAGGATTAAAAGGAATCCTACGATTAAGAATTATCCGGTGGGTTAGCGAATCACTAGGATTACCACGGATATAAGGCTTACTACGTTTAGAAAAAGCCTGAGAAAAGAAAAGGCTATTATGATTACCCTATATTGTTAATCCCGAACGTTATCTTTAAATTGATCACCATACTCGAATTATTAAGTTAATATCACATTACCTATTAAACATTCCTAATATTAAATGTCTATTTACCATAAGCCCATCCCGTAAATATATAAAATGTATAGTTTCTTCGACAAAATTTAGAATTAGTCACGATTTGACCGTTTAGTTTTCGGCTATCTTTGGTTGGAAGTAAATAATAGAATGTAGGGATCGTTAACTGAACTGAATTGAAATACATTATAATGAAATTTATATCTATTGTTACATTGTGGGTTGTTTTCGAAATGAACTCGGTCTCCGAGTAGAAGTAAGATAGGATTCAGTGTCGCCGTTCCCGTAACTGCAGAATAAGGGAGCACTTGAACTTTCTCAGTTCAAAGATGTGCTCATTGGTAGGGTAGGGTACATTAGAGCCACACAACATCTGTGGATGTCGATCTCCCTTCCCCCCCCTTCACTCTCCATGTCATTTCCTCTTCTCTCCGTTTTTTTTTCTCTTTCATTTACTTCTTCCTTTCGATCATCCGCATACCGGATCCAGTTCTTGTCGCAGCACGCTAACTTCTTGAGATATTATTATTAATCGGGAGCAACGGAGAGGAAACCGATCTGTGTGGGCAAGATCACCACCCCCAAAGCCGACGAGCCTGAGCCGGAAAATAAATAGCGTGCCCGCCAGCACAGATCGAACCTCCGCCGATAAAACTGACTCCGTTGCACGTTACAGTTATGATTATTAATAATATTAAAAGTGGCGCCCAACGTGGGGCCCGATTGAGTAGGTTCTAATATTCAATGGGACTCATGGATTATCGAAATTTTTTTTTTTCTATACTTTCCGCTTTCTTTTCCCTTTCTTCAAAGGAAGAAATGATTTGATCTATAAGCTTAAGAGCTGCTGGATTGTAGCAAGAGTGAATACACGATATAATATTCCCTGCTAACCGCGGTCTTTGATGATAGAAAGATTTTTTTTTCTTTAAGCGAAGCAAGTAGATTCAAGCAGTGGAACGCAGAACGCGCTCGACCATAGTTGACCACCTGACCCTGCAAGAAATACGGCATCGCTCACTGATTCTAACGCCCAGACCTGAGGTGGTTCTGTAGCAACCGCTTTGGAAAGTGGAGGATCAGCCTACAAGTGATCCTCTAACCACGGTTGCAGAGAAACTCGTTTGATTTGGGCATCTTAGGGAAACATTAGTGCGTACCTTCGGTAGCTGGAAAACGGATAAACCAGGAATAATTAGTTGTCTGTCCGCGTCGATTGTGGTGCGTATAACCATGTTCCCTCAAGTGGAAGGTTTCGCCTGGCGAAGAAATCTGAAGGAATCGGATTGACCCCAGGAGTCACGGTTCGCTTGAAATATATGACTGTACTGGAAGGGAGAGATCGACTAATGAAAGGTATTCTGCAGTGAAGGGAAACGAAAGGCATTGAATCCGACTGAGATCACATAAGTTCTGACATATCTGATACATTTTGGTTTTTTTTGGGATTTTTTTTTTGTTATCTGTTGGTTTTGATTAGAAAGCGATAGCGTATTGGGAATTTGTTCTAAGGAACAAGTTGGCAGCAAATTGCTCGGAAATGGGAGTGGATCATTCTCCAGAAAGAGAAGCTGCTCAGGCAGGAAGTGGTGTTAGGGTGGAGTGCTTGTTGTGCCACGAGGCAATTCAGTTTAGCAATGAGGTCTACCGAACTGGGTGTGGACATGAGTTTCACATTGTTTGTATGACCAACCATTTCAAGACTAGCGATTCCTGTCCTGAATGTAACAGCAAATGCCGGCCGATTAGTGGCGCGGTCCCTAAGGGAGTAGCGAAAAATACACGCTCTCAGTCTAAGGACAGGGCTAAAGAGGAAGAGGTAGCCAGCTCGTCTAAAAACGTAGACCTGGCGGCGATGGAGCGCAGATTGCTCAATACTTTAACTAGAAAAATCTCCGACCTGATCCAAGGGTCGGTAGCCGACTCGGTTCAACGACTGGTGGTGACGCCCAGTCCTTCCATCGCTGCAACAGAAGCAAGCCTATCCCCTACCCACACGGGAGGACCACTACGGACTGGAAGGACAGAAGCAAGATCTCGTCCAAGTCCCGGACAGGCAGGCCCTGAAAGGGGTAATCCGTCGCCACTACAAAGTGGTACGCTGGAGCTATCACTGAGGCCGGACAAGGTAGTGCATATTCTTAACGGATGGAAGATCAAGTTCTCGGGTGTAGGGGTGTCAGTCGACAATTTTATTTATCGAGTGGAGGCCCTGACTCACCAAACTTTAGAAGGGGACTTCTCAGTACTGTGTAGGAACGCGAGCGTGCTATTTGAGGGTAAGGCGAATGAGTTTTATTGGCGGCATCATAAGTCCGTGGGAGTAGTACGCTGGGATAGGTTATGCGAGGCCTTGCGGTTACAATTCCGCACAGAAAAGGACGATGTAGACATCGAGGAGTTGATCAGGAATCGCAAGCAAAAGGCCCATGAGACTTTCGACACGTTTTATGATTCAATAACGAATCTGACGGATCAATTGGAGGTACAGTGGCCTACGCGTAAGCTCGTTAGGGTATTGAAGAACAACTTACTGCCAGAAATACGGCATGAACTGCTTAATGTGGAAGTGGGAACAGTGCAGGAGCTCAGAGAGGTGTGCAGAAGACGCGAAGCGTTTCTAGAAGATGTGCAAGGTACGTCGGGATATGCCAAGTCGGTTCCGTATCGCCGAAAGGTATCGGAATTAAAGCTCAATACGGAGACACGGGAAGAACCTGAATCCGAAATAGAGCCAGAGGTAGACGCCTTGTCCTTGATCTGCTGGAATTGTCGAAAGGCAGGTCACCGGTACCAAGATTGTGTGTCAGAACGCCGAGTCTTTTGTTATGGCTGTGGAGCCTCAAACACGTACAAGCCCAGTTGTGAAGCGTGTTCAAAAAACTCGAAAGCCAGCACACCGAGGTCGCCATTCAGACCGAAAACCTCGTGTGTGCTTCGCCATCAAGGCACCAACACCGAATAAGTTCGGATTCGCTGATGTTAAAATCCCAAATAGACAATCCTATCCAGACTAAAGATCTGGTATGTGCTTCGCCATCAAGGCACCAACACCGAATAAGTTCGGATTCGCTGATGTTAAAATCCCAAATAGACAACCCTATCCAGACTAAAGATCTGGTATGTGCTTCGCCATCAAGGCACCAACACCGAATAAGTTCGGATTCGATGATGTTAACGTCCCTAATAGACAACCCCAATTCAAAAGTGGATTGTCCTCCATTCACTGACGAACAAATTACCAGACTAGACAATAAAAAAACCGTAGGAGTTTCTCCACCACGCGGGAAAAACCGTATGCTCGAATTTTGGAAAAGAGTGAGGAGTTGTAGATCAGGTTTGAAGTATTTGAGTTCACTCTCAGCAGTGACTAAAGATCCTCGTCCGTTTTTGCAGATTCGATTGCTCGGTCGTACGATCTACGGATTGTTAGACTCGGGAGCGTCCATTAGTTGTGCAGGAGGGAACTTGGCGAGTGAGTTAGTGCGCGGAGACGCGGCTTTTAAGCGAATCAAAGAAAACGCTAACACCGCTGATGGGAAAGCACAGAAGATAGTGGGCCGAATGAAAACAGAGGTCGAATACGGGAACGAGAAAAGAGTCTTGGAAATATATATAATTCCTTCACTCAAAAATGATCTGTATCTCGGAATCGACTTTTGGAACGCATACGATCTGCTTCCAAGCCGATTGCGGGTCTCTGAAATAGAAAAGGACATACGTCAATAAAAGTCGCTTCATGCGGGATCAGTCTAGGGAATGGTTGATCCCCTAGCCTGATTTTGTGGGGGGGCCTTGTAACGGGCGCCTGAAGCGACACCAAAAGTGTTGCGAAACTGCATACATAGTTCGAACCTTAACAGGCGAATGCAGGGTCGCAAGGTTTATCTCGCGGGGGTATGTCCATGCAGGGTTGCTGTGACCAAAAGTTGACAGGTCAAGGTATATAGGCAAAAGGGTGAAGAAAAGGTGACAGGTGACAGGAGGGCTAGAAACTTCCTTTTCCTGCGGAGATCTGAATCAAGACGGTTGACTGACCGCATCACGCGATCACAAGGGAAAAAAAATCTAGAAAAATAAAGTGTCATCGGCGTTGGGAAAAAGGAGAAACGGATTCCTCCAGGACCAGACAGTTCCCCAGAGGGTGTCCCACCGTTGCGATCCTCGCAAAGTCGACCGCCCGGCCAGAGCGCCTCGCCGCTGCGATCCGCGCTAAGTCAGCGCCCGGCCAGAGTGTCTCTCCGCTGCGATTAGCGCCAAATTCAGCGCCCGGCCAGAGCGCCTCGCCGCTGCGATCCGCGCCAAGTCAGCGCCCGGCCAGAGTGTCTCGCCGCTGCGATCCGCGCCAAGTCAGCGCCCGGCCAGAGTGTCTCGCCGCTGCGATCCGCGCCAAGTCAGCGCCCGGCCAGAGCGCCTCGCCGCTGCGATCCGCGCCAAGTCAGCGCCCGGCCAGAGTGTCTCGCCGCTGCGCTCCGCGCCAAGTCAGCGCCCGGCCAGAGTGTCTCACCGTTGCGATCCTCGCAAAGTCGACCGCCCGGCCAGAGCGCCTCGCCGCTGCGATCCGCGCCAAGTCAGCGCCCGGCCAGAGTGTCTCGCCGCTGCGATCCGCGCCAAGTCAGCGCCCGGCCAGAGCGCCTCGCCGCTGCGATCCGCGCCAAGTCAGCGCCCGGCCAGAGTGTCTCGCCGCTGCGATCCGCGCCAAGTCAGCGCCCGGCCAGAGTGTCTCGCCGCTGCGATCCGCGCCAAGTCAGCGCCCGGCCAGAGTGTCTCGCCGCTGCGATCCGCGCCAAGTCAGCGCCCGGCCAGAGTGTCTCGCCGCTGCGATCCGCGCCAAGTCAGCGCCCGGCCAGAGTGTCTCGCCGCTGCGATCCGCGCCAAGTCAGCGCCCGGCCAGAGCGCCTCGCCGCTGCGATCCGCGCCAAGTCAGCGCCCGGCCAGAGTGTGTCACCGTTGCGATCCTTGCGAAGTCCACCGCCCGGCCAGAGTGTCTCACCGTTGCGATCCTCGCAAAGTCGACCGCCCGGCCAGAGCGCCTCGCCGCTGCGATTCGCGCCAAGTTCAGCGCCCGGCCAGAGCGCCTCGCCGCTGCGATCAGCGCCAAGTTCAGCGCCCGGCCAGAGTGTCTCGCCGCTGCGATCCGCGCCAAGTCAGCGCCCGGCCAGAGTGTCTCGCCGCTGCGATCCGCGCCAAGTCAGCGCCCGGCCAGAGTGTCTCGCCGCTGCGATCCGCGCCAAGTCAGCGCCCGGCCAGAGTGCCTCGCCGCTGCGATCAGCGCCAAGTCAGCGCCCGTCTCACGTACCTTAAGGTCCATCAACGCATCCCGAGAAGCCAGAGGCCGAACCAACAAGCGAGAGAAAAATCGCTCTCTTCAACATTTAGGATATACCCATAGCAATACTTAGATTATTAAGGTTGAGGAATGCTCTAAGTAAGGCGGATGAGTAAGGAATCTGTGCGGGTCATGGACCCGAAGCGATAAGTAGACATACATGGTATAAAATAAGCAGGCTTCTACAAATAACCTCTAAAATTACAGCTTTCACCGTCGGGAGATCGATCTTTCGCCGTTGGAACATGAAAAGAGTGAGTCCAGAGATAAAGTGAACGTCTTTGTGTGAGTAGATATGACCTTCGTAGAGTTGAACCTGACCCGAATAGAGTCCTTACCGATTCCAATGATAAATTAAAAGAAGAAAGATAAAAGAAACTGAGACTAGAGAATGTCAAGCCGATTACGGTTACTACGATTATTAGATTTACTTTCCCCGATTCATAAAGATTCCTATGCTTTAACTAAATACTAGGATTATTACGGTTACTTCGATTATTAGATTTACTTTCCCCGATTTATAAAGATTCCTATGATTTAACTAAATACTAGGATTATTACGGTTACTTCGATTATTAGATTTACTTTCCCCGATTTATAAAGATTCCTATGATTTAACTAAATACTAGGATTATTACGGTTACTAGGTTTAATTTCCCCGAATTATAATGATTCCTATGATTTAATGAATCACTAGGATTTCTACGATTACTACGATTATTAGGCTTCATATGGTTTAAAAGAATTCAGCGATTAAAGAAAAAGAAATTAATGGATTATTATGATTAACAGAATCTTACTGGTTTAATTAGGTTAACTAGGATTAAAAGGAATCCTACGATTAAGAATTATCCGGTGGGTTAGCGAATCACTAGGATTACCACGGATATAAGGCTTACTACGTTTAGAAAAAGCCTGAGAAAAGAAAAGGCTATTATGATTACCCTATATTGTTAATCCCGAACGTTATCTTTAAATTGATCACCATACTCGAATTATTAAGTTAATATCACATTACCTATTAAACATTCCTAATATTAAATGTCTATTTACCATAAGCCCATCCCGTAAATATATAAAATGTATAGTTTCTTCGACAAAATTTAGAATTAGTCACGATTTGACCGTTTAGTTTTCGGCTATCTTTGGTTGGAAGTAAATAATAGAATGTAGGGATCGTTAACTGAACTGAATTGAAATACATTATAATGAAATTTATATCTATTGTTACATTGTGGGTTGTTTTCGAAATGAACTCGGTCTCCGAGTAGAAGTAAGATAGGATTCAGTGTCGCCGTTCCCGTAACTGCAGAATAAGGGAGCACTTGAACTTTCTCAGTTCAAAGATGTGCTCATTGGTAGGGTAGGGTACATTAGAGCCACACAACATCTGTGGATGTCGATCTCCCTTCCCCCCCCTTCACTCTCCATGTCATTTCCTCTTCTCTCCGTTTTTTTTTCTCTTTCATTTACTTCTTCCTTTCGATCATCCGCATACCGGATCCAGTTCTTGTCGCAGCACGCTAACTTCTTGAGATATTATTATTAATCGGGAGCAACGGAGAGGAAACCGATCTGTGTGGGCAAGATCACCACCCCCAAAGCCGACGAGCCTGAGCCGGAAAATAAATAGCGTGCCCGCCAGCACAGATCGAACCTCCGCCGATAAAACTGACTCCGTTGCACGTTACAACCATAATTCCTGGCCCCAGCTCTGCTCGGGAGTGGCCGAGAGAGGAGCAAACCGAAACCATTAGAGTTCGTCAGAGGCCCCCAAAGTATCACCTAATTTATATTAATTTATTATAGTCACTGTCCCTATTTATTTAATTGTATTCTCTTGTATGTAATTATTAATGTTATATTTATTTATATTTATACATATTTATATGTATATGTATTTTGTAATGGGGGGATTTGTAGGCCGAAAATTCACATTCTAGGATAGGCAGGAAGGGAAATAAGGAGAATTAACTAAGTAAAAGAATTATGTATAAAGGCCTGTATCCAGCACCGCGAAATTTTACTGAAACGAATCTGCTCTTTATTTCGGATGTGTGGAACTCAACTAATGTAGTGTGACCAAGAACCTTAAAAGTGATTTGCCACTCTCATGAATCAGCTGTGTTTTATAAACAGCGCCAATTTTGAAAATTAAACTAAAATTAAAAAAAGGAAGAGAAGTAATTCTGACGATGAAGTGTTTGTGTTGGTAGTGGCACATATTGTTGTAAGAAGAAGTACAGTCGGAGGCGCCAAAATATCAAAATGATCAAAATGCTTATTTTCCGTGATCCGCCAAAGACATGGTCTTGCCTCAACTGCTTTTATTAAAGCAATCTTCTCCTCACTTTAAAAATTTGCATATCTCTTTTTGGTTTTGCGCACAGATTTTGCTCCCACCTCTCACTTGTACTCCAGTAAAAATAGGCACATATATTTTACTGGCACCCCTATCAGCTGTTCTCACAGTCCACATTCGTGTGAATATCGATATTATCGATAAAAATTCGTGGATCCCGTTTACGTTGCTGGATACTGACTCCAGGAAAACACAAACGAAAAATTCCTGGCCCCGTTTTTTTTATATGAAGTTTGGCAGTAATTTTTAGTTTCCGCGGTGCTGGATACCCAGCTTAACCCTATAGTATTCCGATGAAAATTATAACGTTGTTAATGGAAGGCTAATTGTTTGTAATGGGGGGAGGGTGAACCAACACCACGGGGGAGTAAGATAACGCTGCCCATGGCAGGGAGATTCCAGACTTTGATAGGATATGGATCTCAGGCAGGGAGGGTACGTCGGAGGTAAAACCATCCACACCTCGCCAGCTCCACGTCTATTTGTGAGTCATGTAGTTCAAACGTCTAGTAGAAACCGTGTTGTATGTATACCTATTGTTGTTTGTTCTTTTTTTTTGAGACTGAGATGTCCAATTTGTTGGCTTAGTGTGCAGCCCTGGGATGACTGGCTAGCCGGCCTTGCCCCACCACCAAGAGGTTCGTAACATATGTAAAAATGCAAAATGTATATCAGATATGACATCCAGGGACCGTAATCATTATAAGTTATATTTTAAAAATCACGTCATAATGATTATATAATGATTTTTAGGATTTTCCCCACGGATAATGATTAATTTTGATTAATTTTATAATAATAATAAATAATTATTATTTTTGATAAAAAAAAAAAAAACTCAAAAATAACACTAGTCGACACGACTTTTCCGCTGTCGCCAAAAATGACTTTTTCTGATAGATTTGGATGTTTAAAATTTTTTAAAGAATGTTTTTTTTTTTTTCATGGAGTAGTTTTTTTAAAAGAATTTTTAAAAAATTTTGTGTTTTTTGTCATAGGTAGTGCTTCTATTTTTCACATAACTTAAGTTTCCTACAACTGGTTGTATTGAACTTTGCAGTTAAAAAAAGCTGACAAATGCAGCTTTAAATCCGACTCAGACACTTTGTAGCTGCAACTTAACGCCTGGAAGATATTAAGCTTTCAAATTCAAATTTCATAATTTTTTTCTGTATTTTTCCCCGAAATTTTGACTTTGAAAGCTCAGGAAAAGTCGAAAAAAAAATATTTTAATGCCTTGATTTTTGGTTTTAGATTGACACATTAATTAGGCGTCGTTTAAGGTATCGCTTATAAAAATATAAAAATAAACGGCTTAGTTATAACCGTTTGACCAAACTTTCATATGCCGAATTTCGCCGATAAATTCCGTTAGCCGACGAATAACCGTTTTTTTTTCCTACAAAAATACCAAAAATCTGTGTTTGTAACAGTTTTTAACGGTAAAATGGCATTTGGGATAGTGCCAAACGGCATATGAAGTTTTGGTCAAACGGTTATAACTAAGCCGTTTATTTTTATATTTTTATAAGCGATACCTTAAACGACGTTTAGTGTCTGAGTCGGATTTATAGCTGCATTTGTCAGTTTTTCTTAACTGCAAAGTTCAATACAACCAGTTGTAGGAAACTTAAGTTATGTGAAAAATAGAAGCACTACCTATGACAAAAAACAAAAAATTTTTTAAAAATTCTTCAATACAACCAGTTGTAGGAAACTTAAGTTAAGGCCTGTATCCAGCACCGCGAAATTTTACTGAAACGAATCTGTCTGAGTCGGATTTATAGCTGCATTTGTCAGTTTTTCTTAACTGCAAAGTTCAATACAACCAGTTGTAGGAAACTTAAGTTATGTGAAAAATAGAAGCACTACCTATGACAAAAAACAAAAAATTTTTTAAAAATTCTTCAATACAACCAGTTGTAGGAAACTTAAGTTAAGGCCTGTATCCAGCACCGCGAAATTTTACTGAAACGAATCTGCTCATTATTTCGGATGTGTGGAACTCAACTGATGTAGTGTGACCAAGAGCCTAAAAAGTGATTTGCCACTCTCATGAATCAGCTGTGTTTTGTAAACAGCGCCAATTTTGAAAATTAAACTAAAATTAAAAAAAGGAAGAAAAGTAATTCTGACGATGAAGTGATTGTGTTGGTAGCGGCACATATTGCTGTAAGAAGAAGTACAGCACAGTTGGAGGCGCCAAAATGTCCAAATTATCAAAATGCTCATTTTCCGTGATTCGCTAAAGACATGGTATTGCCTCAACTGATTTTATTAAAGCAATCTTCTCCTCACTATAAAAATTTGCATATCTCTTTTTGGATTTGCGCAGAGATTTTGCCCCCACCTCTCACTTGTACTCCAGTAAAAATAGGCACATATATTTTACTGGCACCCCTATCAGCTGTTCTCACAGTCCACATTCGTGTGAATATCGATATTATCGATAAAAATTCGTGGATCCCGTTTGCGTTGCTGGATACTGACTCCAGGAAAACACAAACGAAAAATTACTGGCCCCGTTTTTTTTATATGAAGTTTGGCAGTAATTTTTAGTTTCCGCGGTGCTGGATACCCAGCTTTATGTGAAAAATAAAAGCACTACCTATGACAAAAAACACAAAATTTTTTTAAAATTCTTTAAAAAAAAACTACTCCATGAAAAAAAAACCATAATTCTTAAAAAAATTTTAAATCTCCCAATCTATTAGAAAAAGTCATTTTTGGAGACAGCGGAAAAAAAAAGTTGAATTTTGTCGAGTAGTGTAATTATTATCAATGATTTTTATTTTTTTCGCTTAAAATAAAACTCAACAATAGCTTACGGCTTCCATGTACCACTTTCCGCCGATGTGATTACATACTCTTGATCTGCGATTTAATGACTTTCATATGATACACCACATGTCCTTCAAGGACGACTTTTAAGGATTCAACTATTTTCTATTAAATTTCATTTATGCCTCTATAGTCTGTTGTAGTATGTACATATGTAGTATTTAGTATTTTGGATATAATAATAGTTATATTGGATATTACGGGCTGTCATAGGGCAAACATAGATAACGCCGAGCATAGATAAGGCCGAGCATAGATAACGAACAGAAGCGCGAGCTTTGAGAGAACGTTTAGCAGGGCAAGCAAGTGCAAGAATTAACAGAATATGTACATATGTACATATGTATGTATAAATATGTAGGAATGTAAATGTACGGTTGAAGGCCAAAAAAATAGCTTCTATTTGGCCAGCCGCTATTTGGCGGGGATCTGCCCGGAACACATTTCTTAGAACAATTTTTACCTATAAAGGGTTTGCTTCGTTTAAAATCAATGATTGCTTTTAAAGTTGCAATAATAAACAAATGATCAAACAGATAAGCCACTAAGGTAAGTAGGAAACCCTACAAAAGATTACACGACTGTAAAATACCCTGTACTTATCAATTAACAATAATAACATTGTCAATGTAAGGTACTCGGCCCAAATGATGAAATCTTAGGATATGATTTTTGCACTTGAACATTTTCCTCAACATTTATTTGCTTTATACTTAGTCGGAACACACCGTTACACACATCCGTTAGTGGGATTATTATTTTGGCGACGCTTGACTCTGCACATGCATTGTTGTTATCTATTTTTAAAATGCTTATCTTAAGTCGAGAGTAGAAATGCATTAATACTTACATTTTAAGATCATTCTTGTCGCGTTTCGCGTTTGGGTCGCAAGCGAAATCTTACTCCGCGCAATTTTTTCACATTCGACGTGGAAAAAAATGTCTCACAATGCAATATTTGCAAATTAAATTTCTCGGGAAATTACGTGTGCAATTTAAGGCGGCATTTAGATGCAAAACACAAAAATGAATATGAGGCAGAAGTGGAAGAAAGTGAAAGCGGACAAGTTGAGGAGAAAAAAATGAAATTCTCAGTAACGATGGGCAAAAACGAAGCCAAAAATGCCTGCATCGATTTAGTGACCGTGGACAAACTTCCTCTAGCTGTTCTGGACTCAAAAGGATTTAAGACGCTAACTGCTCAAATTTTTAGCGGCGTAGATATTCCACCTATCACATCGAGGAACATAATGGGCTACGTCGATGAAACATTTAATTCCATTAAATCGGATATAATGGCCGCTCTGAAAAACCGAGTTATTTGCCTAAAAATAGACACTGCAACAAGGTGCAATCGTGGCATTCTCGGCGTTAATGTGCTTAGCTAAAGCAAAGCTAAAGATTTTGGTATGGTTCACTTATTTCTACGTCCATTAGAAGTGGATGATTTATTTATTACAAAAAAACAAAATAATCATTATTTACGGTCCCTGATGACATCAAATTATATTAATTGTCTATAGGGTACAAGTGCGTCGCTTCAATAAGCAACGCTCAGCAAATAAATTTGTAGGTCAAGAAATCTGAAGAAATCTGTGTCTACAAATTTCGGCAGCTCTGCACACGTACACACACATATGAAGCGTACTTGCAGGTTCGGTCTGATGAGCATGTGAGATGGCTCACAGGGGGCCTAGCTGAGGCCACCGGACGGTTCGCAGGTTGCGGATAACGAATGTCCTACCTCTGTAGGTAGGTCAGCTGCGAATAAGTGGCATCCCTAGGGAGAGTACTGAAATAAGCAGTCCCGGACAGCTAGCGGGTGTTAGCGAAGTAGCAACACTGTCGATGCGCTTGTGGTGCCGCCTCGTATAAGTAGCTCACACAACCCCCTCCCTACACACCAGCTACCCACATCCCAACCCCCACACTCATCTCACACCGGGCCGGACTAAGTGTGTAATTCGACCCGTGCCGAGAGTCAGCCTGGCTGGGGGCCCGGTATAAAAACTAGCCCAGTCGTTAACGGAGGGCTCAGAGACTTGGCAGCCCCCTGTTCTAATGATGCCTTATCCGGGCAACGTGAATCTCTGCCCGGATGGACCGCCCTTTCTTTGCAAATCGTGGGATCAAATATGGAATACAACAGCCTGACCCGCGATATAGCTGGTAAAACCAGCGCGGCGGAAGACGCTAGGGCGAACCTGAAGGGGTCCCATCCTAGTCCTGGGGTGGGTGGCAAATCGCCTCCCAAATCTGATACCTTGGTAGAGTTGCTATGCAATCTTACGGCTGCTCTGCCTGCTGGTAAGGCGACGGGGGGGTGAGTTTCCATCGACTAGCGCCCAAGCCAAAGCTCATACGTATGCCGAGAGGAGGAGTGCTGGCAACATACTCCGTCGGCAAAACACGAGCATGATGTCCAGCCTTACCGACTAGTGGCGGAAAAAGGTCGACTGGGCATCAAAGGTGCTGCCCAACTTCGGCAAAGAGGCACCGAAGAAGGTTGCCCCGCCGAAAACGACAGCCCCGCAACCAAAAAGGCAGCGCTCACAGGAGACTCCTGGACCGGCTTCAAAGCGCTCCAGAGTGCTGTTGAATGTTTCATTCGCGCAAATCCCCAAGGAAAGGACGCTGATCGGCGTCTTCGATGAAGGAAGCACGGACTCGAAAATTCCCAACAACCAGTGGAAGTGGGTGGAAGCGGCACTGGCCGACCGCTGCTTCGAGCTGCTGGATAAGCAACCCGGCCCCCTCCCAGTCTGTAAAGACATGGGGTGGTACCAGGGCTGCATAAAGATCATAGCCTGCGAAGACGAGCGCTCCGTCCAGCTGTATAAAGCAGCGGTAGCGCAAGTCGGAGAGGTCTACCCAGAGGCGAAGCTCGTCGCAGTCGATTTGAGCGAGGTGCCTAGTAGACCAAGGGCGAGGGTTTGTGTGCCTCTATAAAGGAGCCGGATCGCATCCTAAAAATGCTGCAGCGATGCAACCCAGGGCTACCTACCTCCGATTGCAGGGTTGAGATGAGGCGACACAAGGTCCTATGAACCAGGCGGTGCTCGTCCTCAACAAGGAGTCATTAGCCCCAATAGAGGCTACAAAAGGGGAGCTGAATTTCGGCTTCAGTGCGGTGAGCATCAGAGTTTACAAGTCGGATGCAGCGGCCGAGGCACGTTCGGTCGACAACCCAGTCAAACAGGACGTTGCCTCAGAGATCGAAGCACCCGATGACGACTTGGAGCCAGCCCATGACGGCTACTCCTCCGACACGACTCTGATGCGCGAGTTCGAGGCGATGTGTCGCGACGACACCATCGGGGACGACTCGGACGCCGACAACACAGTGGTGGAGGACTCTGTCGATGTCTCTAAGACTCCTACAGATCAATCCCCAAAGACGGAACTTGTGCTATTCAGAAATAAATTTAAGATTTCGTCTCTAAACCCCCCCATCTTAAATGGATGCAGGCTCTCCTTCAGCGACAGTGCCAGTTACCAATGGATATATGTAGCTATAGTTAGACCAACAATACTCTATGGAGTTACAGTTAAAACGGACTACTGTGTCCCAAGGGAATACACAGACACCCCTTTCGATGTAATTATCCCTCACAGAGACGAGTGGAGTGAGGGACCCCCAGGCCAGAAGGGGCCTTAAACATCTTGACAGATGGGTCAAAGAGGGTCGGAGGAGGAATATACTCCGAACAGCTAAACATTAGGCACTCCTTTAGGCTCCCAGAGCACTGTAGCGTCTTCCAAGCGGAGGTTATTGCAATCAAGGAAGCACTGAACTGCCTTCAGGAAGCTACCGCCATGGTAACCCGCGTAAATATCTACAGTGATAGCCAAGCTGCAATCAAATCGCTTAATGCGATCTCCGCAAACTCGGCCACCGTTGCAGATTGCCGCAAATCTCTTCACGAGATGGCTCAGCAATTTGTTATCAGCCTTATATGGGTCCCGGGCCCCCGGGACATCGGAGGCAACTGTATTGCAGACGAGCTGGCCAGATGTGGCAGTACAATCCCTCTTCTCCAAGACAAGGAGGATACTCGTATGCCGATGGCCACATATAGGCTCATAATAAAGGAGCAATATAAGCGACTAATAGACAACAAGTGGCAATCAGTACCACTGCAGGCTGGGCTAACTGTTGACATTAGGTGTCACGATGCGAAAATGGGGGAGATTCCCTGCGGTACTACAACTGGGCGAAAACGGTCTAAGTGTGCTGGGCTCCCAGTGAGCCTGGCAGCCGCTATCACCTAACAAAACCTAACCTGCAGGTTCGGTCTTTGGATGGACATTCGCATCAGAAAACGGGGGATGATTTCAAATTTGATGCGTAAATATAAATTATTACCAATTATTCAAAGATGATGTATATATTTTTTTTTAGCGCATACTACTTTTTTATATGTCATCAAAAAGTTCATTATATACTACAAAAAACCACACAATTAAGTATAGATTTATGTATATACATATATACATATATCAGCTATTTTATTAGTATTTTCTATATTAAAAAAAGTTAGTATCTAAAGCATGTACGAAATACCAATTATTCTGGTATTGTAAACAAGCGTCTTAAAAAAGGGTCGACTCTAAAAATGGTAAAGTGAAGGGTGGCATGAGCGCAAAAATCAAAACAAAGTTGAGAGAACACAAATTTCGGTTGTGCGCTCATACACATTTGCAAACACGCAAAGTACGTGAGAATGCATGTGCACACATACACTTTCAGGGGAGCTGTTGCCAGTCGATTCGCTGCGGACAAAAAAATGTATGAACTGTCCCATCTACATATATACTGTATGGTTAATGATAGTATGCTGTATTGGTTTCAAAACTTTAGGTCTATACGTATAGCCTATTAACACTACAGTGAGTTACCTGTAGATAGTTGAGTTAAATTTAGTTAATTTAATTTTATTAATATGAACCGTAAATATGCTACAATGTATAGAGTTGGCGACGATGTCTGCAGAAATTGTGGTGTTTTCACCGGGTCCGGACGGAGTTCCCGGCTTTGTACTGAGGTACTGTGCCGAGTCTCTGTGTGGGCCATTGCTTAAACTATTCACCCTGTCCCTAAATTTTTCATGCTTCCCCCCCAAATGGAAGGAGTCGTTTATAATTCCTCTCCATAAGAAAGTTAGCAAGTCTGATGCAAAGAACTATAGAGGTATATCTAAATTATCCGCTATTCCTAAAGTGTTTGCGAAAATTTTAACTCCACACCTGTAGCACCTATGCAGATCTCTTATATTTCCAGCTCAACATGGATTTATAAGGCGGAGATCAACCACTACTAATTTATTGGATATTACCTCCTTCATCATAAAAGGCTTTCAAGGTAATTTACAGACGGATGTTCTTTCCACCGGTTTAAGTAAAGCGTTCGACTCTGTAAACCATTCCCTTCTAGCACAAAAACTTGACCTTCTAGGGTTCCCGCCCAATCTCCTGAGATAGATCTCTAGCTACATTTTTTCTAGGTCTCAAACAGTCCTTTTCAAAAACTCCCTGTCCTCACCAATTATGGTGACTTCGGGTGTACCACAAAGCAGCCATCTAGGCCCCTTATTTTTCTTTATAAATGACCTGCCTTCTGTACTGACATACTTCCGAGTACTTATGTATGCGGATGATGATCTTGGTGTTCTATTAGATCCCAAGTTAAAGTTTTCAGAACACATTTCCACCATGGTGAATAAGGCCATGGGCGTGCTTGGGTTTATAAAGAGGTGGTCAAAGGAATTTGACGACCCCTATATAACAAAGACTCTCTACACCTCTCTGGTTCGACCGATTTTAGAATATGGCTCTTGTGTATGGTGCCCTCAGTACAATGTACACCAGGACCGTATAGAATCAGTTCAGATAAACTTTTTACTTTTTGCTCTGCGCGGCCTCAACTGGGATGCAGGTGTGAGACTGCCGTCTTACCCTAATAGATTGCTTTTAATAAGCCTTCCAACCTTAGCTAATCGTAGGAAAATGCTTGGTGTGATTTTTGTGCACAACGTGATCAAGGGTGACGTAAATAGCCCTGACATGCTGAGCCGCATAAACTTCACGATTCCTTTTAGCAGCACTAGAAATTATAAACCGTTGTTTCTTCCGCTTTGTAGATCGAATTATGCCTTGCATGAACCGTTTCGGGTCCTATGCTCGGACTATAATTCCCTCTACAATATCATATCTACTACTAACTGCCTTCCTAGTCTTAAATTACTGATACTCTTATATTTTTCCCGTAATTAGAAATTGCTTAGTTTTTTAGTTAGATTAGTTCTACTATTCCTCGAACACTAGTCTAACACCTATCTTTCCTGCATGTCCGCGATCGGTTCGGTTAATGAGTCGCGCGTTATGCGGTCGGTTGGGCGGGAGGTGGGCTGCGTTCTTGCCTGGGATCCGCGCGTAACAGCCATTGGCTGGTGTCGCTTGGGCCACTTGATGGTGCAGTTATTGCATATCAACGTCCTAAAGAAAAAAAAAAAAAAGTATTTCGATAAAATTTCAAATAAACGAATCCAAAAATAAATTAAAATTTCAATTTCTAGGGTTTTTATTATATTAAAAATTGTATCCAAAATTGTAATAGCCGCGATATGGATCTTTTAGGGAACTATGGAGTTTTGGCTGCGGAGTTTTAGAAATCATCTATGTTCATGGTTAATGGGATTCATTTAATAATAAAATTCGGAAAATCAGACAAACGCAACCAAAACTAACCTTTTTTTCTCTAGTGCCACTATCATCTTCTGTTTATGCTATTGTGCAGGGAGCAGCATCACATTTATGATTCTTGTGACTTTTAGAAGGTGGTAGGACACTTTGTAGCTGAAGCTCAACGTCTGGAAGATATTGAGATTTCAAATTCAAATTTTACACCTACTTTTTTGCTGCTTCCAGACGTTATTCTGCAGCAAAAAAGTGTCTGGGTCGGATTTATAGCTGCATTTCTTAGTTCAATACAACCAGTTATAAGAAACTTAAGTTATGTGAAAAATAAAAGCACTACCTCTGAAGAAAAATACAAAATTTTTTAAAAATTCTTAAAAAAAAAACTAAACCCTTGAGCAAAAGGCTGGACTGGGCTAGGCATGCAGCCACAATAGGATCCTACCCAACGGTTGTGCACTTGAGCGAGGGGCTAAACGACCTCGCGAGACTGGTCTGCATAATCAGAGAACGCACTATCGTCTGTTGCACGATGGACTGACCAATCCCAGTCAAACGGTGGGCCACGGAGGGATCAGAGTAGTCATCACGGTCGAGAACAAGCGGGTGGACACCTACGCGCTGTTCAACGAAGGCTCGTCTGTTACTATGATCGACGTCGAGCTCATCCGAAGTCTAGACTTGGAGGGCAGGAATCGACAGCTGAACATCCAATGGTTCGGTAGGAGGTCCACAAGACAGAGCACGAAGATGATGAGTCTGCAAAGCTGTACCGAAGAGATAGGGACTTCGGAGCAATTGGGCCCTATGCAGCCGCCACCAAACTTGGATGGGTGGTGTTTGGAAGGGTAAAACATCAAGAAAGTTCACCAACTCAGAAACCGTGCCTCCTAGCATTCCCACAGGACAATCTTCTGGAGAACATGGTCACCAACTTCGTTGAGATCGAAATCTTTGGAGCAAGGCTAGCAGTGATGCACGGGTTGTGAAGATTCTCAAGGAGACGACAAAGCGAGCGGGCCAACGGTACCAAACTGGTCTGTTATGGAAAGAGGACCAAATGAGTCTGCCAAACAGCTACAACATGGCACTTAAGAGACTAGTAAACATCGAGAGGAAAATTCAGCGCGATGGGAATTTCGCATAGGCATATCAAGAAATGATGGATGACTACGTCAACAAGGGATTCGCGCGACGGTCAACAGTAACAAAAACAAACCTCTGCCAGCCGTGCTCTTCCACTCTCGGTAAGGAGCAGTGGGAGTCTGCGCAGATATTAAGGAGATGTTCCACCAGGTGTTGATACAGCCACAGGATAGCTGTGCCCAAAGATTCCTATGGAGGAACGGAGACAACCGGCGGGATCCAGACTTGTACGAAATGGAGGTGATGAGGTTCGGAGCCGCTTGCTCAGCGTGCTCAGCGCACTACGTCAAGACCTTAAATGCTGCAAAGTACCTCCATACAGATCCCCGCGCGGTCGTGGCCATAAATGATTACCACTATGTGGGCGACTACGTAGATAGCTTTGCAGACGAGGATGAAGCTATTGCTGTATCAACACGGGTAAGAGAAATCGATGCTAACGGTGGTTTCGATTTGTGCCAATTTTCTTCGAGTTTGGAAAATGTGGTCAAGGCTTTAAACCCACTAGGACCCAATAAGAACGTTGAATGGACCGAAGCTGAGGAGAAGATACTGGGCATGTACTGGTAGCCAGCTACAGACGAATTCAGATTCAGCGTAAGGTACCATCGGGTGTCCAGCAGCGTGATGACCGGGGAACGTGTCCCCACCAAGAGGAAGTTCCTAAGCCTCGTCATGCAATGTTTGAACCGATAGGATTCTTGAGCTGTTACACGGTGACCGCCAAATTGTTGATGCGAGAGATTTGGCGGGAAGGAGTTGGACGGGACGAGCCGTTACCAGAGGAACTGGCCACACCGTCTGAGAGCTGGCGGCTAGAGATGACCTACGTGAGAAAATTCCGATGTCCACGCCACTACTTTGCTGTCGGACGTGTGCGGGCGCTGCAGCTGCACGCTTTTGTGGACTCAAGCCAATCGGCGTTTGCTGCGGTGGCTTACATATGACAACGACAACGTGCAGGCACATTTTGTATGTTCCAAGACCGATCAGCAACTGCGTACTGTGGACTGACTGTGCTGCAATGGATAAGCAGCACTCACCGGCGGTTTGTTAAAAACCGGCTGGCGGAGATTTCAGAGTCCACTGATGTATCCAAATGGAGGTGGATACCGTCTGCCGAAAACGTGGCAAAAACGCCATGTGAAGCTTGGATCACGATGGCTGTTTACTGTGTAAAAACATAATTATATAATTCTTTTTTGCATCGTTTAACAGTGTGTTTTTGTTTGTGCTTTTCGTAAGTACACACAAGATCATATTTAGCCGCTCTCACCTAGTAGATTTGTTGCTTTATAAGTCTCTCCCTATTACACAAACTTGAATAACTGTTCTTCCTCTCTCGCTCTCGATATTTTCTGTGCAGTAGCGCTCTCTCTCTCTTAATTGTAGCTGCTGTAATCGCTCTTATTCTTACTGATTCCTCTATTGGCGTTCATCTGGCACACTGGTCTGATATCTGATTTTTTTTAAGGAAAAAATTATTTTTATATTTGTATTATGGAATACTCTGTGGTCAGTGGCAAAAAAACCTGCAAGAAGCAGATCACCCATGACTAGCCGAGTATCCCCTGCTGGCTCTGCGATAGCGTAGTGCACGCAAAATGCGCTGGGTTTTCCGGCCTCGTAATGGTAATGCCATCTCCAAAAGGAATGGCTTGCATTATAGTTGTTTGGCATGCCGTCTGGTTGAAAAGGAAATGGTAGTATTTATGAGGCAGACCCGGAGTGGCTTTAAGGAGCTGACCGTGGGCTTTAAACAGCAATACGATCGGCTCCTCACCATGGAGTCTCAATTCAGTGGTTTACAACTACTGACTGAGTCTCCCAGGCGCAAAAAGGTCACTCCGCGCGATCTACAAGTAACAACTGCCCCTCAGCCAGCCAATGCGGAAAAACTAACTCCGACCAACAAAAACTCAAAGGAAACGTCAACTGCTGGTGATGCAAATTCGGTATCCGAATTTATCAACTCGGAGAGCATGCGGCCAGAATCATCTGTGGCGTCCGTGTCCGTAATGTCCGCAAAATCTTTAGCAGTCCCTTCAATTCCGACCCCACCAGTGAATATACGTCACAAACCACCGGGTATTACCATAACAGGTGATAGGTCTGTGGTGCCAAGATTGGTGGGGATCCCACCAAAGAGACAAGTTTTTGTCTCACGGCTAGCCCCTGACTCCACAACTAAGGATGTGACTGCTTATATTAAAAGCAAAATAAAAGCCGTGGATATAAAGGTGGAAAAGTTTAACTTCTCTTATGCCAGGGAGATAGCTTCACTCAAAATAAGTGTCTCCCCAACTCACTTTAGCACCATTTGCGCGGCCAAATTTTGGCCGGAGCATTTGGTGGTGAAGGAGTTTAAGGCAAAGAAGGAGACTAGGCCCCCAATAACTCTGCCAACAAATCAGACCAGTGCTCCTTCGTCGTCTTCCCGCTCTACCTCCCGTCCAAAAAACTAACTAACTCTCTTTTGGTGACCTATCAGAATGTTCGAGGCTTTCGTAGTAAGCTCAGCATTCTTTTCCAGGATAGTGTCGCATTTGCATCTCACGTTATTGTGTTTACCGAGACCTGGCTAAAGCCGGACATTCTTAGTTCCGAAGTTTTGGCAGGTCGGTACACAACTTTTAGAAAGGATCGTTCGTCTCGACGTGCAGGAGGGGTTCTGATTGCTGTGGAATCAAACTTCACGTCGGAACTTTTCACAGTCCAGATCCAGCAGGAACTGGAATTTCTGTGTGTAAAACTGATTCTTCCCGCTTTCTCAGTTTTCATAACTTGTTCGTATATTCCACCTTCTTCGGATATCGCAATTTACGAGCAGCATTTGTCCGCCTTAACCGCTATCTCTTCCTCGCTATCTGACAAAGATCACATGATAGTTCTTGGTGATTTCAACTTGCCAGGAATTGTTTGGTCTTCGGCAAATGAGTCTAATAGCCTGGTACCCATGGCACGTCATGACTTTGTTGACGGCTTGATTGACCTGTCTCTGTCTCAAGTTAACCATGCTAAAAATTCCTTGGGTCGATTTCTTGATCTGTGCTTTGTAACGGATCCGACCGTAGCGTTGTTAACTCGAGTCCCCCCGCTCACTATACCTGAAGATGCCTACCATCATACTTTCGAAGTGTCGCTCGACCTAGGACGAACTGTATTGCATCGGTCGGGTACCCCAAATGTGTCCGCTGCTTCCGTAAAGCCGAGTTTACGAAGCTTAATAACCTCATTAGAGATTTTGATTGGTCCGCTTTATATTTGTGCAGTGATGTTACGACAGGCACAAACATTTTCTATGATGCACTGGACTCACTTTTTGTCTCTTGTGTCCCACTTTCCTGTCCGATTAGATCAAGAAAACCTCCTTGGTTTACCAAGGAGTAATCCCATCTAAAAAACTTAAAATCAAGACTTTATAAAAAATTTCAAGAAGTTGGCTCTCCTTCTTCTCTTTCTCTTTATGTAATAGCTCGGTCAAAATTTTCAGTTCTTAACGCTCAATGATATCAGAATTACCTATCTCGATGCAGGATACGTTTTTCTATGGACCCTAAACAATTCTACAGCTTCGTAAACAGTATGCGTAGCACGTCCGCACACCCATCCTCAATATCCTTCCGTAATACGTCGGCAGATAATGATCAGGCAAATGCCGATCTTTATGCCCGTTTCTCCCAAACTACCTATTCGCAGGAAAACTACTCTGGTCAGCCGTATCCATACGATTTACCGAGGTCAAACGGCATTTTCAGTCCTTTGATAAATGAAAGCTCGTTACTATGCCTAGTCTCTGTGTGAGGCGTTACTTAAACTATTCACCCTGTCCCTAAATTTTTCATGCTTCCCCCCCCAAATGGAAGGAGTCGTTTATAATTCCTCTCCATAAGAAAGTTAGCAAGTCTGATGCAAAGAACTATAGAGGTATATCTAAATTATCCGCTATTCCTAAAGTGTTTGCGAAAATTTTAACTCCACACCTGTAGCACCTATGCAGATCTCTTATATTTCCAGCTCAACATGGATTTATAAGGCGGAGATCAACCACTACTAAATTATTGGATATTACCTCCTTCATCATAAAAGGCTTTCAAGGTAATTTACAGACGGATGTTGTTTCTACCGGTTTAAGTAAAGCGTTCGACTCTGTAAACCATTCCCTTCTAGCACAAAAACTTGACCTTCTAGGGTTCCCGCCCAATCTCTTGAGATGGATCTCTAGCTACATTTGTTCTAGGTCTCAAACAGTCCTTTTCAAAAACTCCCTGTCCTCACCAATTATGGTGACTTCGGGTGTACCACAAAGCAGCCATCTAGGCCCCTTATTTTTCTTTATAAATGACCTGCCTTCTGTACTGACATACTTCCGAGTACTTATGTATGCGGATGATGATCTTGGTGTTCTATTAGATCCCAAGTTAAAGTTTTCAGAACACATTTCTACCATGGTGAATAAGGCCATGGGCGTGCTTGGGTTTATAAAGAGGTGGTCAAAGGAATTTGACGACCCCTATATAACAAAGACTCTCTACACCTCTCTGGTTCGACCGATTTCAGAATATGGCTCTTGTGTATGGTGCCCTCAGTACAATGTACACCAGGACCGTGAAAAGTGCGTGGGAAAGTGCTGGTGCCGAGATAAACAAGGAAGGTAAGATATATGTTAATTTGTTCACAGCTATTAAAATAATTAATGATAATTATGCTTTGTAGCGATTTAATGTAAGACGGCCTGGACATCTCTGCGGGACAGCCTTGGATACCATCGCAGAAAGCTCGCCAAAAGTGGCAGATGGATCTCTAGCTACATTTGTTCTAGGTCTCAAACAGTCCTTTTCAAAAACTCCCTGTCCTCACCAATTATGGTGACTTCGGGTGTACCACAAAGCAGCCATCTAGGCCCCTTATTTTTCTTTATAAATGACCTGCCTTCTGTACTGACATACTTCCGAGTACTTATGTATGCGGATGATGATCTTGGTGTTCTATTAGATCCCAAGTTAAAGTTTTCAGAACACATTTCTACCATGGTGAATAAGGCCATGGGCGTGCTTGGGTTTATAAAGAGGTGGTCAAAGGAATTTGACGACCCCTATATAACAAAGACTCTCTACACCTCTCTGGTTCGACCGATTTTAGAATATGGCTCTTGTGTATGGTGCCCTCAGTACAATGTACACCAGGACCGTATAGAATCAGTTCAGAAAAACTTTTTACTTTTTGCTCTGCGCGGCCTCAACTGGGATGCAGGTGTGAGACTGCCGTCTTACCCTAATAGATTGCTTTTAATAAGCCTTCCAACCTTAGCTAATCGTAGGAAAATGCTTGGTGTGATTTTTGTGCACAACTTGATCAAGGGTGACGTAGATAGCCTTGACATGCTGAGCCGCATAAACTTCACGATTCCTTTTAGCAGCACTAGAAATTATAAACCGTTGTTTCTTCCGCTTTGTAGATCGAATTACTCCTTGCATGAACCATTTAGGGTCCTATGCTCGGATTATAATTCCTTCTACCATATTATATCTACCACTAACTCCCTTCCTAGTCTTAAATTACTGATACTCTTATATTTTTCCCGTAATTAGAAATTGCTTAGTTTTTTAGTTAGATTAGTTCTACTATTCCTCGAACACTAGTCTAACACCTATCTTTCCTGCATGTCCGCGATCGGTTCGGTTAACGAGTCGCGCGTTAAGCGGCTGCGCCCCTCGGTCGGTTGGGCGGGAGGTGGGCTGCTTTCTTGCCTGGGATCCGCGCGTAACAGCCATCGGCTGGTGTCGCTTGGGCCACTTGATGGTGCAGTCATTGCACATCAACGTCCTATAGAAAAAAAAAAAATGGCTGAGCGGACCTCCCTTTCTACGTGAACCTGAGGAAAACTGACCGAAATCTTCTTCAACTGATGGTTGCCGCTCGAGGACCAAGCATCAAGAACAAATGCCATGTGAGTTTGCATTGGTCATGGCAAACACGTTTATATCTTTACAGAGATTCTCGAACTCCGAAAGACTGGTCAGGACCACCGCTTGGATCCGCCGGTTCATCCGACGCTGTCGAGGACTGCAAGACGAGCTGGAAGGATACGGTCTCACTGCAGCCGAGTGCGCCGATGGAGAGCGCGTCCTGATAAAGCAGGCGCAGTTTGAGGTATCGCTGAGGAGCCACTAAGGACAAACAATTACGAGGACTGTCGCCATACTTTGACGACGTTGGAGTGAAAGGATCGATAACGCCGCGTGCATGCCACTTGGTGCGCGGCGCCCGATCATAATGTCGTACAACTACGCACTGACCGAGATGATCGTCCGTCACTACCACGTAAAGATGCGGCATCAAAATCTGGATGCAGTCATTAGCGAGATCCAGCCTGTGATAGGTCAATTGGACTATTTGGGGCCGTTGCTTGTGACGATTGGACGGCGAACGGAGAAAAGGTGGGTCGCACTATTCATCTGCTTAACTATAAGAGCCATCCATTTAGAGATGATTTATCCACAGATTCGTGCATCGTAGCCATAAGGAATTTTCTGTGTCTACGCGGAAAGGTGGTCCGAATGAGAAGCGACAACGGAAAGAACTTCATCGGAGCCAATTGAGAGGCTAGGAAGTTCGATAAAGTCTTTGAACCAGAGAGGATCCAGGGCGAACTGTCGTCCAAAGGAGTCGAATGGATCTTCAACTGTCCGGCGAACCCAGCTGAAAGCGGCGTTTGGGAGGGAATGGTTCAGTGCACCAAAGGAACACGTGCTAGAAAGCTTCCTGCTTGTGGCGATTGAGGCCATCTGAAAGTCACAGTTGATCACCCCGAACGACCTGCTGAAAGTAGCAGCCGATTTGCCAGACCTCCCTGGAGACAACAGTCAGCAGCAAACAGGGGCGAATTGCCCGGATGATGAGAGACTGATTCGGGAAGCGATGGGTACATGAGTACCTGCCCACGTTTGTGCGCCGAGAGAAGTGGTGCGCACACATCTAGCCTATGCGTAGCGGAGATCTGGTCTACATCTGTGATCCGGCTGTTCCACGCAGAGAATGGAAAAAAGGCATCGTAGAAGAAGTAGTATCTGGCGTGGGCGGAGTACTACGACAAGCAGCGGTGCTCGTGGCCAACAACGACCGAGCCAAGGTAATGATCCGTCCAGTCTCCAAGTTAGCTGTTATGGATGTGGTGAATGCAGCTGCTTCACGGGGGCCAGGATGTAAATTTGAAAGTAGCGCCACGCCCGCGTAGTGCTGAAAGGCAACTCCCACAGGTTCATCGTAGGTCGGCGACATTATATAAAACTTTTTCTCTCAGATCCCTTACTAAAAATAAAAAAAAAAAGCTAAGACCAACAAATTTACAAAAAAATGTTTGACAAATTTTTATTTGACAAGTCTCTCGAGTCGAAATTACTCTCGACATTTCTGTGGGATCCCTCATAGAAACTATTCAAAATGAGCCGAAGGGGAAAATGTAATTCCCAACACCAACAACCATCCATTTCGGTGATGATCCGCAAAGTTTGCCATTTCGAAATTTCAAAGTTAGTTCCACCATCCATTTTGGATGTTCATAAACCACACGTTCATGGTTTTGTAATCGCAGACGCTCAATTTTCAGTTAGAGATGATCCAACTTCTTCGTGAAAAGAAGGCGAATATATTAAAATAATCAAATGTGGTTTTTATTTGTTTAAGCTAGGTATGCAGCACCGCTGTTTCTTATCGTCAGTATCCAGCAAGGTAAACGAAATCCATAGATTCTTATCGATAGTTGGATTATCGACACGATAGTAGACTGAGAGAACAGCGGATATTCCCGCCAGGAATATATATGTGAACATTATTACTGAAGTTAATTTCTTAAAAGATGGAGCCAAAAAATGCACGAAAAAAGATATGTCAATTTTCAAAGAGAGGAAAAGATAGCGTTAATAAAACCTGTTGAGAAAAGACCCTTCCTTTGGCTAATTACCGAAAAGAGGCATTTTGACAATATTTCGGTGAAAAGTGCGTGGGAAAGTGCTGGTGCCGAGATAAACAAGGAAGGTAAGATATATGTTAATTTGTTCACAGCTATTAAAATAATTAATGATAATTATGCTTTGTAGCGAATTAATGTAAGACGGCCTGGACATCTCTGCGGGACAGCCTTGGATACCATCGCAGAAAGCTCGCCAAAAGTGGCAGCGCGGGAGTCGTCGTGTTGGGTCAACCCAGGGTCAGCGAAAATGTTGACTGGCAGTTCGCAGAGCATATGGCTTTTCTGCCTGTTATGTCATTGGAGAGACGATATGTTATGATCCGATATAATTTACTATATGCACCTATGTGTATTTACCTTTTGTTGTAGAACCAAAACAAGCACTGTTTCGTTTGTGGACAGTCCAGCATGGATTCCCGATGCATGCTCCAGCCCCATGATGACTTCGGGGCGAGCACGTCGTCGGCCTGTTCATATGTAAGTACTATTTACATGTTTATTATAACAGTAATAATCTAAAACTCCCTTTGCAGCAGTCGAATGCTTCAAAAAGGCTTAAGGTGGAGGAACCGACTGGAGACGATGGCATCTCTGGTTTACTGGGCGATTATCTGAAGGAAATGAAGCAGAAAGCCCAGACCCCGACCAGACCGATCTTTCCATTTTGGAATGATTTGCTGCGGAAGCTACCAGACGATGTAGCTACCGCAACAGAGATGGAGATGACAAAGCTCCTATATCCAAAGGTGCAGGAGCATCAAAACAAATAAATTGAATAATCGTCATAATAATAAATCAATAAATCATAATAATTAAATTCGATAATGTAATTCTTTATTATTGGCGCACATCAGCAGTTTCATTTTGCCAAGGTACTGACCCGGCTTCGGAGTTCACAAAATCTTTTACTGTGTTCCTTACAAATAATCCTGTACCCGACCACGGAAGGTTTCTGCTGTGCTTTCAATCAAAAGGCTTTCATTCGTGTCACCATATTCTCTTGGGCATACTCTCATAAAAAAATTGTGTAGATAACAGCATGCCGCAGCTTTGTTTTGCGCTCTGTTTGGGCCACAACGTAACGTGTCTGGAACAACTATCCACCTGTTACTCAGGATCCCGAATGCATTCTAAATGCATTAGCCGGTAGTTAAAATTCGCTCTGCTGTGGAAATAATACGCTTGTGCATTTGGAATGCATTATCCGCAACAATATAGTATGGAGTATGTACTCCCTGCAGCATACTATCCTCTGGAAATGTGATATTGCCTAATAACATTGCTTTTCTAAGCGAAGAATAGGAAAGGGCATTTATTTCGCCCTCACTCCCGCCGTCACAAACCGTCATAAGCACAATTGAGTGAAAGTCCTATAGAACGAAGGTAAGGGTTATTCTTATGCGTTGCCTCAGCTAATTGTACTTACTTTATAGTTGTAGAAAGCGCTACCGCTCTTTGATGGTGCCTTGATTGCTATGTGCTTTCCATCGATAGCACCAATGTAGTTCGGAAAGTTCCATTGTTCCACGAAATCCGTTACCCACTTGAGCATCTTATTAGAGTTCCATTTTGGAAACTCTCCGTGCAACGCAGTGCAGATAGCGTCAGAAATCAGATCAATAGTGCGGCCCAAGTGTTGCTCACTAATCCTATAGATCGATCCATATGAAAGTTCTGGTAAAACTTTGTAGGGTTCTGCAGCATATTCTGAAACTATGGAATGTGTAAGAGACACTGCAATTGATACAAATATTAATTATATGAATACTCACAACAGTATGGAACTTCCCCTTTTGCTTCCTCTGCTGCAAATAAGGGTTTACCCAACATTTGTGGCACGTCCGTCTGCGCTGTGCTTTTTTCTTATTTTTGGCAACAATATACACCGCCACCAACACAATCACTTCAACCTCAGAGCTAATATTTTCCTTTTTTAATTTTAATTGAACTATCACAATTGGCACTTTTTACAAAACACAGCTGATCCATGAGAGTGGCAAGTCACTTTTTAGGTTCTTGGTCACACTATTTTAGTTAAGTTCCACACAAACGAAATAAAGAGCAGATTCCTGTAAGTAATATTCCGCGGTGCTGGAGACAGGCCTTTACCATAAAATCAGCACTTTTTGTGATTTGTGTTACCTATAAATATAGTTAAGTTTATTAAATAAAATCAGTATCAGAAACAGTGCCACAACTGCCTGTCACTCATCTCCCATTGCAATCATCAGAGGCTGTCACCGTGTTTTCAGACGCTCACTTTGCACACCACAGGAAACCTTCTCTATCGCAATCACCAGAGGCTGTCGCCGTATCTTCAGACCCTCAATTGCACACCGCAGGATACCCACTCCGCAGTCCAACTGGTTCAAGTTCTACTTGCTACGACCAATCTGTAGGCGGTTTATGTACCGTATGCAATCCAGCAGCATACACGAACACACTTACAAAAACAGGGGCCTTTGGCTCTTAGCCTGTTGATTTTAGCGATATCTATCGATGGATATTGCAATGCGACTCTGTAATACAATTGTCAACCCAAGGTATACTAAGAAAGGTAGCATTATTGGCTCGCTCGCTCTCTTGTTTTGCTTCTTTCGATTCAGTCTGTTGTGAACAGTTGCGAGCGTACAACGCATTTGTGAGATTGTCTCTCTCTCTCTCTCTTCTGTCATTTTGACACTTAAGAATACCTTCTTGCTGCTCTCTATGCGGCTACCTTGTTTAGTTTACCTTGTGTCAACCCAAAAAAATTATTGTATGTGTGTGTTTGTCTCACGTCTATAAGTGAACACAGTTTTTCTTTATTTTTTGCTTCAATTAAATATGCAAAAGAATCACTGAAGTATAATGGAAGTTATTTCATTCTGCTGGCTGGCATCTACCACTAATAGATCTTATCGGATTCTCATCAGGCTATGAACCCAGTCCCACGCGAGTACAGCCAGCAGTACAAGAATTTTTGCATTAAAATTGTGAAATTGTGTTGCTCCGTTTGAGGTTAAAAACGACGTAAAGGAAAGCAGTCAGAATGATATCGCTCTACCAAATTGAGAAATTGGATATAGGGAATTATGATTCCTGGTGCATACAAATGCGAAGCGTGTTGATACATGCAGATTTGCTTACGGAAGTGAGCGACCAAACAAAAAGACCAGCCGAAGACTCATCTAACTGGGATGGACTCGACGCAAAGGCATTGGCCACGATTACGTTAAGTATGAGGCAAGTGGACCTGTAAAAAAGGTGTCACTCTATAAAAAGTTGCTTGGGCTACGAGTGGCAGTAGATGACGAAATGTGCCAGAACCTGAATTCGTTTTGTTCCAAGGCAATTCTTGTTTGCCAAGGCAGTACGAGAATTTTTTCATAGCCATGGAAACGCGCGACAGTCAAAATTATAACAATTGAAGATAAAATTGTTGCCAGAAGGAAAACGCAGAATTACGGAAGGGAATTCATTGCAGCGAGCAACAGGCATATCAAGCAAGATCCGATTATGGAAAGCCAGGACAGACCCGCAAAAAGAAAGACAAAAGAGATATTGAGTGCTACAATTGCAGTCAGTGTGGTCACTTCAAGCGAGATTGCAGAAACAAGAGCAAAGACATGAAAAGGATTAGCAGCAACAATCATCGCTCTCGTTCACTCTTTTAGCTGCGTTGGATGCAGGTAATTTGGACAGTTTGATTTGCTGTGTGGATTTAGGAGCTACAGCTCATATGTGCTGCTTACGTAGTATGTATGAAAACTATACTTCACATCAGGACGATTTAGTGTTGGCCGACAGCAGTTAGAAAAGGTGACGTCAACTTCAAACCAAATTTGGTACTTTGACGTTGGAGAACGTTCAGCATGTTCCAGACTTGAAGGGAAATTTCATATCAGTTGCCCAAGCTATTGGATGCGGAGGCACGGTGATGTTCGATCGAAATTTTGCAGTGATTCGCACGAATGGCGAAGATCTACTGAGAGCTCATAAAAACAACAAGCTGTTTGTGTTTAGAGGAAAAAGCAACTTGTATTATGGCGCAGTGCAGCAAAGTGCAAGCGTTTGGTACAGTAGGTATGGAATTTGAATTATACCAGTCTAATGAATCTCGCAAGGAACATGATGGTTAATGGCTTGGAGCAGGTGAATTTTTCTGAGAAGCCCCCGTGAATGACTTTTATGAAATACAAAATTCATACAACCATTTCCAGCAGCAGCGGATAGTCGGGCCAAGCATCAGCTGGAACTGGTACATATCGATGTAAGTGGACCGTTTCAGACCCGATCCTTCAGGCTTACCGGGAGGTTTTTTGACATTTATAGATGATAGGTCAAGGCGAATATTCACTTATTTCATCAAATCGAAGGACGAGGGTTTTGATAAGTTTCTAGAATTCAAAAACATGGTCGGGCGGCAGACTGGGAAAAAGATGAAGATATTGAGGAGCGACAACGGGCGAGAGTATATCAAAAGGCAGTTCGATACATATGTACCTGAAGAAGCATGGAATGGTCCGTCAAGTGAACGAATGTGGCCGAACGGGCCAACTGAACACTTGTCGAGATTATAATTACATGGTAATATTGACGAATACCTCTGGGCAGAGGCAGTGCAAACGGCATGCTACATAAAGAATAGGTCACCAACCACAGATTTTGTGGGCAAGACGCCATATGAGAAATGGTGCGGCATAGTGCTACTAAATCAAATGAGTTATAGCCTTTTCCCACACAGCACATTTACGGGGATCGGTGGGATTTTTTGACAAATAGGAAATCTCGATTCCCACAGGCACCCATACACCCATCCATTAAACAACCGCCTAATAACAATATCAAACAAAAAATTTGTTCTCTGAATTTTGGGAATTTTAAACAACAACAATGAAAAATGTATCAATTGTTTCCACCTTGATTCAACAGCAACAATGTTTTTGCAAAAATTGATGGTGGCGATCTACACAAATAAATAAATGAACTCTATGAGGAAGAAATTTTTTCAATGCTGAATTATTTGAATAAAAGTGTGCCAAGAAAGGTGTGGATGGTTGTAAGTGATTTGCAATGCAAGTAAAGGTGTATGTACAAAACCATGTTTTGTGTTTTAGAAGCGGTACGGACTTTATGTTTTCGCCATAGTCTTCCAAATGTATTTAATTTCATGTGAACATCGGCTTTGCAGGAATGTGGAACGATATGACAATATTTAAAAAGTCAAGCCTTTCACAATTGATCGAATCGTCGGCAATATTGGAGGAAAAACACAACAGCTCCATTAATGAGAATTTGGTTCTGCTGAATTCAAGTGAGTAACCCGAGTAAAAAATTAGCTCTGAGGTTGAAGTGATTGTCTTGGTGGCGGTGTATATTGTTGCCAAAAATAAGAAAAAAGCACAGCGCAGACGGACGTGCCACAAATGTTGGGTAACCCCTTATTTGCAGCAGAGGAAGCAAAAGGGAAGTTCCATACTGTTGTGAGTATTCATATAATTAATATTTGTATCAATTGCAGTGTCTCTTACACATTCCATAGTTTCAGAATATGCTGCAGAACCCTACAAAGTTTTACCAGAACTTTCATATGGATGAAAACCAGTTCAATTATCTCTTTTCATTGGTGGAACCATTTTTAGTAGCCAAGCGAAACTCACGTCCAGACGCTATTCCACTCAAAGCTATATTCGCCATTGTTCTCGGGTAAGTCCATTGCAAGACAACAAATATATAAAATACCTACTTATTTAATCGTTTGTATTAGATGTTTTGCGACTGGAGACTTACAATGTCACGTTGGCTCGATCTATAGGATTAGTGAGCAACACTTGGGCCGCACTATTGATCTGCTTTCTGACGCTATCTGCACTGCGTTGCACGGAGAGTTTCCAAAATGGAACTCTAATAAGATGCTCAAGTGGGTAACGGATTTCGTGGAACAATGGAACTTTCCGAACTACATTGGTGCTATCGATGGAAAGCACATAGCAATCAAGGCACCATCAAAGAGCGGTAGCGCTTTCTACAACTATAAAGTAAGTACAATTAGCTGAGGCAACGCATAAGAATAACCCTTACCTTCGTTCTATAGGACTTTCACTCAATTGTGCTTATGACGGTTTGTGACGGCGGAAGTGAGGGCGAAATAAATGCCTTTTCCTATTCTTCGCTTAGAAAAGCAATGTTATTAGGCAATATCACATTTCCAGAGGATAGTATGCTGCAGGGAGTACATACTCCATACTATATTGTTGCGGATAATGCATTCCAAATGCACAAGCGTATTATTTCCACAGCAGAGCGAATTTTAACTACCGGCTAATGCATTTAGAATGCATTCGGGATCCTGAGTAACAGGTGGATAGTTGTTCCAGACACGTTACGTTGTGGCCCAAACAGAGCGCAAAACAAAGCTGCGGCATGCTGTTATCTACACAATTTTTTTATGAGAGTATGCCCAAGAGAATATGGTGACACGAATGAAAGCCTTTTGATTGAAAGCACAGCAGAAACCTTCCGTGGTCGGGTACAGGATTATTTGTAAGGAACACAGTAAAAGATTTTGTGAACTCCGAAGCCGGGTCAGTACCTTGGCAAAATGAAACTGCTGATGTGCGCCAATAATAAAGAATTACATTATCGAATTTAATTATTATGATTTATTGATTTATTATTATGATGATTATTCAATTTATTTGTTTTGATGCTCCTGCACCTTTGGATATAGGAGCTTTGTCATCTCCATCTCTGTTGCGGTAGCTACATCGTCTGGTAGCTTCCGCAGCAAATCATTCCAAAATGGAAAGATCGGCCTGGTCGGGGTCTGGGCTTTCTGCTTCATTTCCTTCAGATAATCGCCCAGTAAACCAGAGATGCCATCGTCTCCAGTCGGTTCCTCCACCTTAAGCCTTTTTGAAGCATTCGACTGCTGCAAAGGGAGTTTTAGATTATTACTGTTATAATAAACATGTAAATAGTACTTACATATGAACAGGCCGACGACGTGCTTGCCCCGAAGTCATCCTCTGTAAGATCGCAGTTCGGTTCCCAGCTAATAGCCATGGAGCTTTCGTCGACTACATTCGCAAGGGGGCTGGAGCATGCATCGGGAATCCATGCTGGACTGTCCACAAACGAAACAGTGCTTGTTTTGGTTCTACAACAAAAGGTAAATACACATAGGTGCATATAGTAAATTATATCGGATCATAACATATCGTCTCTCCAATGACATAACAGGCAGAAAAGCCATATGCTCTGCGAACTGCCAGTCAACATTTTCGCTGACCCTGGGTTGACCCAACACGACGACTCCCGCGCTGCCACTTTTGGCGAGCTTTCTGCGATGGTATCCAAGGCTGTCCCGCAGAGATGTCCAGGCCGTCTTACATTAATTCGCTACAAAGCATAATTATCATTAATTATTTTAATAGCTGTGAACAAATTAACATATATCTTACCTTCCTTGTTTATCTCGGCACCAGCACTTTCCCACGCACTTTTCACCGAAATATTGTCAAAATGCCTCTTTTCGGTAATTAGCCAAAGGAAGGGTCTTTTCTCAACAGGTTTTATTAACGCTATCTTTTCCTCTCTTTGAAAATTGACATATTTTTTTTCGCGCATTTTTTGGCTCCATCTTTTAAGAAATTAACTTCAGTAATAATGTTCACATATATATTCCTGGCGGGAATATCAGCGGTTCTCTCAGTCTACAGTCGTGTCGATAATCCACTTATCGATAAGAATCTATGGATTTCGTTTACTTAGCTGGATACTGAGGACAGGAAACACACAAACGAAAAATTCCTGGCCCAGTTTTTTTTTATGGAGTTTGACAGTACTTTTTAGTTTCCACGGTGCTGAATACCTAGCTTAAATGTGCTGAGTGGGAAAAGGCAAAAAGCAAGATAATATGCCAAATGACCTAGAACAATATTGTGCCAAATTCATATAAAGCGTAAACTCCTGCGTTTTGTGTAAAATGAGCAGCACAAAAGCGTATACATATGCGAAATTAGTCTAGTTTATTATTATTCCATTCTACCGAGACAAGCATATTATACTTTTAAATTAATTTCAAGATAAAAGTATTTTATAGAATACCATTAATATGGGTCTACAATACAACTATTTATCTATACAATAAAATTTTTAATTACAGCTTGCTTTAGTCTGCTCTGCCATATTTAAATAAATCATACCACATATTGGTGTACAGGTCCAGGTGGACCCTTTTCTTATCATAAAAAACGAAACTTATCGACGAAGCGTATCTGTATATTTGTAACGCATCGCATAGTATTGATAAACTTACAGAGCAACGACACTCGCCCATAACAGACAAACAAGGAAGATTTAGAGCTATGTCCAACGTACCTATATCCACAGCGGCCAGGTCATTAACTGAGGAACGAACCAGGGAATGGTTGGCAGCACAGGCTGCTCCAGATAAAGATGAGGTAGAATCAATTGCCGAATCATCGGTGGTGGACAGCCTGGATTATGAATACAGCGTATACACCCAGGATGATGACGATGACAAAGATAACCAAAACACAGGAGAGGAAATTAACACAATGAAATTGGGTACTCCAGTCAGTAAGTATATTTTCCAATTAGCCTCCTTGATGGGGGTTCTGCCCATACATATGTACATATGTACATATGTGTGTACGACATTCACAATATAATTAGCTGATACAAAATATTATCCAACAGCAGCGAACAAGCGTTCCAAAATCAGTGACACTCTACGAGACCTGATGAATTCGATCAACAGCATACAAACAGTGGGAAATGTTAACATCAGTAATTCCACAAATGTGCATATTGGAAATGTCACCAACATCAATGGAAACATACAGATCATAGCCAACAGCTTGAGTCGATCTCGACACGAGCGTCGAAAAACTTCACTCACTGAGGTTTCAGCTCCGGACATTGAACTTAACAAGACCAACGAAGACGAATCGGAAGAGCGAATTTGTTCAGATGTATTCATCAATAGTCAAAGTAGACTTTGTCTTCAAGTTCCACACTTCAGCGTAGTTACATATTTACATCATTTACAGAGTTTAAAATACCAAAGGAGTTGTGTTCCATTATTCCGCGACATTCCTGGCTAGCCCAAAGGCCCTTGGATGAGCCAGAAGTACTACAACGACCCGTTAAATATGTGGTCATTTGTAAGTTTTCAACCAAAGTTATCCACGAGCTATCATAACAATTCATAAATATTTTCATAGACATTTTTTAAATCAGTACGTTGGCCGGTTTCACGTCTTACAAATTACACTATGCAACACCATTTTTCCTCTGTGAACCTAACCGACTTTTTCTGGTAGATTTGGGGCTTTAAAAACTTTTCATGAATAATGGTTATTTGGTCAAGGTGTGATTATTTTTTTTATTTTTTCTACAACATTTTTTTTTTATGTTTTTTCAGAGATAGATTAATTTTTTTCATAGAACTTGAGTATCTAACATCTGGTTGTAATCAATTGAATAAATTTACAATTAAGCTGGGTATCCAGCACCGCGGAAACTAAAAATTACTGCCAAACTTCATATAAAAAAAACGGGGCCAGTAATTTTTCGTTTGTGTTTTCCTGGAGTCAGTATCCAGCAACGTAAACGGGATCCACGAATTTTCATCGATAGTATCGATATTCACACGAATGTGGACTGGGAGAACAGCTGATAGGGGTGCCAGTAAAATATATGTGCCTATTTTTACTGGAGTACAAGTGAGAGGTGGGGGCAAAATCTGTGCGCAAAACCAAAAAGAGATATGCAAATTTTTAAAGTGAGGAGAAGATTGCTTTAATAAAAGCAGTTGAGGCAAGACCATGTCTTTGGCGGATCACGGAAAACAAGCATTTTGATCATTTTGATATTTTGGCGCCTCCGACTGTGCTGTACTTCTTCTTACAACAATATGTGCCACTACCAACACAAACACTTCATCGTCAGAATTACTTCTCTTCCTTTTTTTAATTTTAGTTTAATTTTCAAAATTGGCGCTGTTTACAAAACACAGCTGATTCATGAGAGTGGCAAATCACTTTTTAGGCTCTTGGTCACACTACATTAGTTGAGTTCCACACATCCGAAATAATGAGCAGATTCGTTTCAGTAAAATTTCGCGGTGCTGGATACAGGCCTTTATGAAAAAGTGTTCAATGCAGCTGAAAATCGGAACCAAAAAATGTGTAGCTGCAGCGTATTTAGCTTTTAAATTCAAAAGTTATTTTTTTTTTGCGGTATTTATACCCGGTACTCGAAGAGTATAGGGGTATATTAGATTTGTGGTGATAACGGATGTGTGTAACGTCCAGAAGGAAGCGTTTCCGACCCCATAAAGTATATACATACATATATTCAATAGCCGAGTCGATATAGCCATGTCTGTCTGTCCGTCCGCCCGTCTGTCCGTCCGTCCGTCTTCATTCGCGCTTATATCTCAGAGACTATTAAAGCTAGAGCAACCAAATTTTGTATCCAGTCTCCTGTGTTTCTCACACTACTCCAAGTGTTTTTAAAAATTTCGCCCCGCCCTTTTCCGCCCCCACAAAGGACGAAAATCTGTGGCATACACAATTTTAAAGATTCGAGGAAACTAAGAACGCAGAATCATAGAGAATAACCATTTTTATCAGAGTGTTGAATTTTGATCAGATCTGATTATTAATATAGCCACAATGAAGAAAACCATTTCGAAAAGCATCGATCCCTCTCGCTCTCTCTCACACGCGACCCTGTCTGCTTTGCCTATTCGTTTAAATGAGCGCCTAGATGTCAGAGACTATATGAGCTAGAGCAACCAAACTTTCTATCCAAGCTCCTGTGATATCAATTCAGCACAAGTTTATTTCAAAATGTTGCCACGCCTCCTTCCGCCCCCACAAAGAACGAAAATCTGTGGAATCCACAATTTTTAAGATAAAAGAAAACCAAAAATTGATAATCATGGGAAAATAACCGTATCTACCAGCTTGCCGAATCTGGATCAGGTCGGATCATTATTATGGACAGAAGGAACAAATTAAATTTCAGTGGCTACGCAACGCCTGCCAAGCGCTTACTCATTCCCTCTCTCTCTCTCTCTCTCTCGCAAACACTTGTACGTCTCGAATATTCTACTTTCAGAATGTAGCGGGCATGCGCACTAAGGCTCAGGCTGTATATTTGGCAACCGCTGTGTGCGATTTCGACGTCATCGTCGTGGTTGAAACCTGGCTCAACGATAGCTTCTTCGACAGCGAGTATTTTGACCCCAACCTTTTCCAATTGTTTCGTAAGGACAGAGATTGTGCCAAGACGAATCGCTGCAGAGGGGGTGGGGTCATTGTGGCCGTTAGACGCACGATTCAATGTGATCCCATTTGTCTCTTGGATGGAGACACTATGTTGGATCAGATTGGTGTGTTGGTGGCCGGACAGTCGGAGGCTCTGGTAGTCAGTGCATCGTACATTCCGCCTTGTAGTAGCTATGAGGTCTACAAGGCGCATATGCGAAATATTACCAGCATGCATGCCAATTTAAAAGACCGTCAGCATCTCTGCGTTGTTGGCGACTTCAATTTGGGGTCGCTGGTGTGGTCCGCCGATCCGCAGTCGTCGGCTATGATCCCGAGCAACGTACACTTGCAGCAGGAAATTCTTTGCTTGGATGATTGTTTTAGTGTGGGCTTATCCCAAGTCAATAATGTATTTAATAGGTTAAATAAGATTCTAGATTTAGTTTTCGTTGGACCTGATGTTGACTGCCGTGTAACGCGCTGTGAACAGCCGATTGTAGAATGCGATATGCATCATATGCCATTGCTACTAGCAGTTAAATTCATTTGTTACTCGCCTCGAGCGGAACTCGATTCTCATTATTATTTTACTGATGTAAGCCTGAATGCTATACGGGATGATATGTTTAATGTAAACTGGGCGTCTGTTCTATCGCATCCTAGTGTTGATACTTGTTATAGCGTTTTCATTGAAACTGTTCGTCATTTTGTTGGTAAAAATGCTTCCAGAAGAGTGCGTGGCTCCTATAGGTTACCGTGGTATACGAAGGGGCTCGTTAGGTACAAAAATCTGCGCAATAAGTTTTTTAAGCGTTTTAATAGGACCCGGGACCCTGGTGATTGGGACAGGTATGTGCAGCATAAACAGGAGTTTTCGTTTCTCAACAAATTTTTATATAATCAATATATTGCCGACGTTGAGAGGGGGCTCAAACTTAATCCCAGGTCATTTTGGCACTTTATAAACTCTAAGAGGTCAACGAGTGGTCTTCCCTCAGCTATGTATCTTGGTCTCTGTAGTGCTAATACTGACAGTGGCATGGCAAACCTTTTTGCTTCTTTTTTCAGGTCTAATTTTGAGCCATGTGCGACGTGGCATGATTCGGATATCCTTGACTCCATCCCTTCGGTTGTCAATATTGGCACACTTGATATATTGGAGGGGGACATCTTGGAGGCTATTGCTGACTTCGACAATTCTAATAAGCCCGACAGTGATGGTATTTCTGCCTTCCTGCTTCGCAATTGTTGTGATGCTTTTTGTGCGCCGCTGAAAATTCTTTTCATGAATTCCTTGTTAGCGGGTCGGTTTATTGGTAAGTTGAAAGCTGCCACAGTCACTCCTGTTTTTAAGAAAGGCTCGAAGAATAATATCTCTGATTATAGACCAATTGCCAAACTCAGCAATATCTCAAAGCTTTTTGAGCGTATCATTGCCAAAAAGATTACTTTTCTCACGAGGTCATACATCAGCCCAAAGCAGCATGGTTTTATGCCGGGTAGATCAACAGCTACGAACCTGATCGCCTTCAGTAATTTCTGCACACGTGCCTTTGAAAAGTACTCCCAGGTCGATGTTGTGTACACTGACTTTGCTAAGGCCTTTGATAAAGTCTCCCACTGTGCTCTAGTAGCCAAGCTACATCGGCTGGGTTTTCATTCGAGCTTGCTCAGTTGGCTCATATCATATCTTGAGCAGCGAGAGTATGTTGTATTGGTGAATGGAAAGCAGTCGGACCCATATTTGGCTACTTCCGGCCTTCCACAGGGCAGCGCTCTTGGTCCGCTGCTGTTCTCTATTTTTATCAATGACATATGTCTTAGCATTCGAGCCTCTGAGTATTTGCTTTACGCTGATGATCTCAAGATTTTTCGCTCTGTCAAATCATTAGGAGACAGTATCCTTCTTCAGCATGACCTGGATGAAGTTGCTCGTTGGTGCACACGTAATTTGCTCCCACTTAATATTAGAAAATGTTATTTCGTTTCGTATGGCAAGTGTACCTTTAAAGTCCTGACCTCGTACTCGATAAATGGCCTTCCGATCTTAAAGCAGACGGAGATACTCGATCTAGGCATCTTGTTTGATTCCAAATTTTTGTTTGTGGAACATCTGAATTATATTTTGCCGAAAGCTTATGCCATGTTTGCCTTTGTTACGCGCAACTCATCCCAGTTCAACGATCCATACACAAGGTTAAGTCTATATTCTTTCCTCGTGCGCTCGCGCCTTGAGTATGCTTCAGTGGTTTGGAACCCTACTGGGGTTGGTCAGATTGCGCGCGTCGAGAGACTGCAGAGGATGTTTTTGAAGTTTGCACTCCAGCCTTTGCAGTTTGCAGTCCCATTGCCATCCTATGAGTGCAGATGTCGCCTTGTGCATCTCTCGTCTCTCGAGGATCGTAGGACCATTGCGGCTCAAATCTTTATTTATGACTTGGTAGTGGGGAATATTGATTGCCCTGACCTGCTTAATAGGATTGGCTTCAATACGCCTGCTAGGAGCCTTAGGGACCACGCACTCTGTGCTATTGATCTCCACCGGAGTAATTACGGAAGTAACGAACCTATATGTAGGGCTCTTCGCCAATATAATGCGCTGCCAGCTGGGATGCGGTTCGACTTCTGCCATGGGAAAGCAGCCGTTAGACGATTACTGTCTGATTTTTTCATGTTTCATTGTTAATTGTTTTTTTTTGTTGATTTCTTTGTATTATTTAAGATAGATGTAAGCTAGTTTAGCCAGTTAAGGTTCAACCGTTGGTCAATAAATAAATAAACAACAATATGTAGTTATACAGTGGCTCAGAGCCAAAACCATGCAGTGTCAAATAAAAAGTTAAATTGGCTGCCCTTAAATACTGGGTTTTCCCCACCTGTTAGATCGTATTAAAACTTAAACTTTTTATTTGACACTGCATGGTTTTGGCTCTGAGCCACTGTACATGTACCTGTAGAAATGTAGAAAATGTAGTAGCAGATATTAAAAGCATATGTAAAAAATTTTTTTTAGAAATATTATTTTTTGCTCAAAATTTAATTTGTCCCTTTTGCGAACATTTAATAAATTTCATAAATCGTAAGCTCATAAATATAAGTATATACTGACTGAGTACCGGGTATAAAGTAGAGCCGCGGCCTTTGTCGCGGCTCACAACGTTCCCCCTCGTTTTTTATCGAACTTTTGGTTTCAAAAACTTAGTAAAAGTTGAACAAATACGATTTCTTGTGCGTCGTTTAAGGTATCGTTTGGTAAAATGTATGGATAAACGCGTAAGGCGCAGCCATTTTACCAAACCAAAAAACCCCATAGGTTTATTTGTACTAGTTTTAAACGGTTAAATAGCATTTGGGATGAAAACGTATGGAGTGATCACCCATAGTTCTTCAGCTCCTGGAGTTCTTAGCTCGATTCTGTTCTGTTCGCTCTCTATCTTAGCATGCCGTTATTAGTCTTTTAAAATAATCAGGTTTTCAACGTCCAACGCGCATCAAAAAGCTCGCAAATGTCCAGTAAATATTATGAATTTTGGTGCGCAAGTATGCAACGATAATCTTTACTGACCCATTTATATGTACATTATCTTAATATATTATATGTCATAATCATATACATATATGTATGTCTCTAATTTGCATTTCTCCATTTCAAACATAAGTCCAAAAGAATGCATTCGAATTGAATTGAGTAGAATGAGTTCGACGCACGCAACGAATTGAGTTTGTAGGAATGCGAATGCATTCATTCGTAGCTTGGCCTTTTCGTTCTTCTTTTCCTTACGCAAAACAAAGCAACAATTTAAAGGTTATTACTGACTGTTGGGAAATCAGCTATTTTATAACTAGCTCTGGATATTTTTAAAGTTCGATGTCCACACCAATTTGAAAATTGTTATTAACGGCAATCGGAATATTTAAAATACATATATACATTAGAATGTCTCTTATACGGAGAAAAAATTGTTTTCTATGTTCCAAGAATGCCCTTTCAATTTCACAGCCCATATGTATATATATTATAATATAATATACTATACAATTATATATTTATACATATATATATAGTACATACTGTATAGTATTTTTGTTTATACGTCTATGTTATTTACAAATATATATGTTCTCGTATATTAAATAAAAATGATATATACATATAGAAGGTATATTTATATGTAAATCTGCTCATTGTATTAAAATATTTTATATTAAACAAAATAAGTACCGCATATTCAAACTTCGTTAGTGACAGCCGTTTGCATGAAATGACACATATATATATATTTTACTAGCGGACCCGGATAACGTTGACTCGCCCAATTTAACGCCTTCAGATGAACTCCAGAGTGATAATATGTAAAACAAAAATGGTTCACATTTGTATATGATTTATATAGATGGAATCGAAATCAGTTGAGAGCAGATAAACAATGTTTTTCGATTTTTTGGGGCGTGGGCGCCAGTTGCTCGGTTCCCCTCTTTTTTAGATGCGTCGGTCGGCTTGCACAGCTTTTGCTCTCTCGAGTTCTTGCTGCTGTGAGTGAGGGGAAGCAATGTTTTCTATCGCTCTTTTCCGAGCTGCTGCCGGTCTCTGCGCTTTCCGCTCTCTTTCGTTCTTCTGTCTGCTAGTCTCTGCTCTGAATTCGATGCGTCGGTAGGTTTGCCATCGCTTTCCGCTCTCTTTCGTTTTTCTGGCTGCTGGTCTCAGCTCTGTTCTTTTTTTTGTTTTCTGTTCTTATCCGCCTTGCTGTTCGTTGCCAGTGATGCTCATTGCCCTGACGCCATGATTCGCCCCAGCGGTCACGGTTCCCTAAGCGTAATGTGTTGTGGAGGGTATGCCCCTTCACAATATTGTATTAGTATTAGTGTTACAGATAGCTCGCAATAGCACTTAGAATAGCGGAGTATTCAAAATTTGCGATGTTGACGAACCGCTTTTACCAGTTGGGATATTGAACGTACTTTGTTACTTTTCACGATTCCACTTTCCGCATGTTGTCTACGTATCACCCTAGCTATTATTATTATGCTTAAATATATGAAAATTGTCCTTAGGTTTCCCCTTTGGCATCTGACATCTAACTGACTCTGCACAAAAAATATGTGCTTAGGTTGTCATCCAGAGACGAACATTTTCTGTTCAACAAAAGTTCGAGTGTTAGAAAGAAATTATTCTGTTCGACAGTTTTTTTTTCGTCAGAATTGAAATGTTTTTATCCTGCGTCTGTTCGTGCGAATGTGTTCGAAGTGGATACTAGTGTTCGAACAAATATCAATTTAGAACAAATATTGAAGAATGGTAAAAGAATTTTGGCAAGATTTTATTGTTTGCCTCGAAAACGAGCCTTCATTGTGGCAAAGCCATTGAGCTTTTTTTTGTTTTTATTTTGTTTCTATTTATTTCTAATAGCACATATGCTTAGGAGCAAGACGATAGTTTATAGTTAACGATAAGTCCATCGCTAAGCGAAGAAGCTAGTGCGAAAAGGGAATAGAAGGGAAGAGAATTCTGTATACATGTTCGTTCGTTTGTCGCTGCGCAGGCAGTTCTCAATGATAAAAACCCATTGAACCGAACGAGAACACAAAAATGCAGTCCACCTGAAAATCAAATCGAGTACATTATTCCAGAACAACATGTATTACCGTTATGCTGTTCGTTACCAGTTAGTTTTTATTCGACGAAAATTCGGCTTTAAGTGCCTTGCTTTAAGCAAGTACTCAGATCGACAAACTTTTTGGTCGACAAGTTTCACCAAATACAAATATAAATAGTAAGACGAGGAATGCCATACAAAATGTTTGAACTCGATTTTTTTCTCCTAGCTCTAGAAGCCAGTTCTAGACTCTCTCGAATTTTTGTGCTAGACAAAAATAGAGAGTTCTCTAGAGCCAGCCTTCCTCTCACCGCTTAAATAGATGAGGCTGAGATTTTACTGTATGTGTAGATACGATACGATGCAGGACTTCACATTAGAAGGATATTAAGAACGCGTCACGTCAATAAGTATAGATTTTTGAAAAATGCATGCATGTATGTGTACATGCCAACAATTACTGAGATCTGCCTCAAATTTGTTATGAAATTGGCGTGGGGGATCGAAAATCCCTTTTTATACCCAGTACTCGAAGAGTATAGGGGTATATTAGATTTGTGGTGATAACGGATGTGTGTAACGCCCAGAAGGAAGCGTTTCCGACCCCATAAAGTATATATATTCTTGATCAGCATCAATAGCCGAGTCGATATAGCAATGTCTGTCTGTCCGTCTGTCCGTCCGTCCGTCTGTCCGTCTACACTAGTGCCTATATTTTAGAGACTATTAAAGCTAGAGCAACCAAGTTTTGTATCCAGTCTCCTGTGTTATCACACTACTCCAAGTGTATTTCAAAAATTCGCCCCGCCTCATTCCGCGCCCATAAAGGACGAAAGTCTGTAGCATGCACAATTTTGAAGATAAGAGAAAACTAGCTACGCATAATCATAAAGAATGATCATTTCTATCAGAGTGTTGAATCTGAATCAGATCGGATTATTAATATAGCCACAATAAAGAAAACCATTTCGAAAGTCATCGCTCCCTCTCCCTCTCTCTCACACACGACCCTGTTTGGTTTGCCTATTAAGAGCTAAAGCAACCAAACTTTCCATCCAAACTCCTGTGATATCAATTCAGCACAAGTTTATTTCAAATTTTTGCCACGCCCCCTTCCGCCCCCACAAAGGACGAAAATCTGTGGAATCCACAATTTTTAAGATAAAAGAAAACCAAAAACGCAGAATCATGGGAAATTACCGTATCTACCAGCTTGCCGAATCTGGATCAGGTCGGATCATTATTATGGACAGAAGGAACAAATTAAATTTCAGTGGCTACGCAACGCCTGCCAAGCGCTTACTCATTCCCTCTCTCTCTCTCTCTCTCTCTCGTAAACACTTGTACGTCTCGAATATGTAGTTATAAATGTCATGTAGAAATGTAGAAGCAGATGTAAAAAGCATATGTAAACAAAAATGGAAACATGTATAAAAATTATAAAAATGGTTTGACTTCAGTTTTTGAACAAAAATTTAATTCGTCCCTTTTGCGAACATATAATAAATTGCATAAATCGTAAGCTCATATATGTATGTAAATGTATACTGACTGAGTACCGGGTATAAAGTAAAGTAGGCTCACAACGTCCGATAGGCTCATTCGTCCGATTCTCTTTGTAGTAGTCAGACGCGTTTTTGTTTGCGCTCCGCTAACTTTTTGCCTATTTTTGCTTAAACCGCCGGTTTTTTACGAAAATAATAATAATAAATTCATAAACTAACAGCCTTATCATTCTATTTCCTGATCGCGAGTGCATGCCTGCTTTAGTGTAAAAACTTAATTTAATTATTTTTTTGCATCGCCTAACAGTGTGTCTTTGTTTGTGCTTTTGTAAGTACACACAGTGTCATATTTGTTCTTCTATTTAGCCGCTCTCACGCATTAGTTGTTGCTGATCTATCACTCTCTCTATTACCCACACTCAAATAACTGTTCTTCCTCTCTCGCTCTTGATATTTTCCGTACAGTAGCGCTCTCTCTCTCTCAATTGTAGCTACTGTAACCGCTCTCGTTTTCACTTATTCCTCTTTTGGCGCTTATCTGGCACACTGGTCTGATACCAATTTTTTTTGAAGGAAAAATTAAGTTAATTTTAAAATGGAATTCTCCGTTGTCTGCGACAAAAAAAACCTGCAAGAAGCAGATCACCCATGACCAGCCGAGTATCCCCTGCTGGCTCTGCGATAGCGTCGTGCACGCTAAATGCGCCGGGTTGTCCGGTCTCGTGGGTGATGCCATCGCGAAAAGGAATGGCCTGCACTACAGCTGTGAGGCATGCCGTCCGGTTGAGAGGGAGATGGCAGCGTTTATGAGGCAGACCCGGAAGGGCTTTAGGGAGCTGACCGTGGGCTTCAAAGAGCAATACGATCGGCTCCTAGCCATGGAGTCTCAGTTTAGTGGCTTCAAACTACTGACTGAGTCTCCTAGGCGCAAAAAGGTCACTCCGCGGGATCTGCATATGCCAGCTGCCCCTCGGCCGGCCGATGCTGACAAGCTGACTCCGACCACTCCAGCAGCAGTGCAGCAGTTGATTTCGTTTGCCACTCCGAAGGCAACGACAGCTGCTGGCGATGGAAATTCGGTAGCCGAATTTATCGCGTCGGAGGGCATGCAGCCAAAGTCGTCTGTAGCGTCCGTGTCCGTAATGTCCGCAAACTCATTAGCGGTCCCCTCAATTCCGACCCCACCAGTTAATATACGTCCCGGACCACCGGGTATTACCATCACAGGTGATAGGCCTGTGGTGCCAAGATTGGTGGGGATCCCACCAAAGAGACAAGTTTTTGTCTCGCGGCTTGCCCCTGATTCCACAATTAATGATGTGACGGCTTATATCCGAAGCAAAATAAAAGCCGCTGATTTTAAGGTGGAAAAATTTAACTTTTCTTACGCCAGGGAGATATCTTCCTTTAAAATAAGTGTCTCTCAAACTCATTTTGACACCATCTGTTCTGCCAAATTTTGGCCGGAGCATTTGGTGGTGAAGGACTTTAAGGCAAAGAAGAAGACCAGGCCCCCAATAACTCTGCCAACAAATCAGACCAGTGCTCCTTCGTCGTCTTCCCGCTCTACCTCCCGTCCAAAAAACTAACTAACTCTCTTTTGGTGACCTATCAGAATGTTCGAGGCTTTCGTAGTAAGCTCAGCATTCTTTTCCAGGATAGTGTCGCATTTGCATCTCACGTTATTGTGTTTACCGAGACCTGGCTAAAGCCGGACATTCTTAGTTCCGAAGTTTTGGCAGGTCGGTACACAACTTATAGAAAGGATCGCTCGTCTCGACGTGCAGGTGGGGTTCTGATTGCTGTGGACTCAAACTTCACGTCGGAACTTTTCACAGTCCAGATCCAGCAGGAACTGGAATTTCTGTGTGTAAGACTGATTCTTCCCGCTTTCTCAATTTTCATAACTTGTTCGTATATTCCACCTTCTTCGGATATCGCAATTTACGAGCAGCATTTGTCCGCCTTAACCGCTATCTCTTCCTCGCTATCTGACAAAGATCACATGATAGTTCTTGGTGACTTCAACTTGCCAGGAATTGTTTGGTCTTCGGCAAATGAGTCTAATAGCCTGGTACCCATGGCACGTCATGACTTTGTTGACGGCTTGATTGACCTGTCTCTGTCTCAAGTTAACCATGTTAAAAATTCCTTGGGTCGATTTCTTGATCTGTGCTTTGTAACGGATCCGACCGTAGCGTTGTTAACTCGAGTCCCCCCGCTCTCTATACCTGAAGATGCCTACCATCCTACTTTCGAAGTGTCGCTCGACCTAGGACGAACTGTACTAGATCGGTCGGGTAGACTACCCCAATGTGTCCGCTGCTTCCGTAAAGCCGAGTTTACGAAGCTTAATAACCTCATTAGGGATTTTGATTGGTCCGCTTTATATTTGTGCAGTGATGTTACGACAGGCACAAACATTTTCTATGATGCACTGGACTCACTTTTTGTCTCTTGTGTCCCACTTTCCTGTCCGATTAGATCAAGAAAACCCCCTTGGTTTACCAAGGAGCTATCTCATCTAAAAAACTTAAAATCAAGACATTATAAAAAATTTCAAGAAGTTGGCTCTCCTTCTTCTCTCTCTCATTATGTAATAGCTCGGTCAAACTTTTCAGTTCTTAACGCTCAATGCTATCAGAATTACTTATCTCGATGCAGGATAAGTTTTCTAAGGACCCCAAACAGTTCTACAGCTTTGTAAACAGTAAGCGTAGAACGTCCGCACACCCATCCTCGCTATCTTTCCGTAATACGTCGGCAGATAATGATCAGGCAATTGCCGATCTTTTTGCCCGTTTTTTCCAAACTACCTATTCGCAGGATGTTTACTCTGGTCAGCCGTATCCATACAGTTTACCGCGGTCGAACGGCATTTTCTGTCCTTTGCTAAATGAAAGCTCGTTGCTTCATGATCTACGAACAGTAAAGGTGGTGTTCTCACCGGGTTCGGACGGAGTTCCCGGCTGTGTACTCAGGTATTGTGCCGAGTCTCTGTGTGGGCCGTTGCTTAAACTGTTCAACCTATCTATAACTTCTTCATGCTTTCCCCCGATATGGAAGGAGTCGTTTATAATTCCTCTCCATAAGAAAGGTAGCAAGTCTGACGCAATGAACTATAGAGGTATATCTAAGTTATCCGCTATTCCTAAAGTGTTTGAGAAAATTTTAACTCCGCACCTGCAGCACCTATGCAGATCACTTATATCTCCAACTCAACATGGATTTATAAGGCGGAGATCAACCACTACAAATTTATTGGAGTTTACCTCCTTTATAATAAAAGGCTTTCAAGGTAATTTGCAGACGGATGTTGTTTACACCGATTTTAGTAAAGCGTTCGACTCTGTAAACCATTCTCTCCTAGCACAAAAGCTCGACCTTCTAGGGTTCCCGCCCAATCTCCTGAGATGGATCTCTAGCTACCTGTGTTCTAGGTCTCAAAGAGTCCTTTTCAAAAACTCCCTGTCCTCTCCAGTTACGGTGACTTCGGGTGTACCTCAGGGCAGCCATCTAGGCCCCTTACTCTTTACTCTCTTTATAAATGACCTACCTTCTGTATTAACATACTCTCGAGTACTAATGTATGCGGATGATGTTAAGCTCTGTGTCCAGTATAAGGACATTTCTTTCCAATCCAGGTTGCAATCCGATCTCGATAGATTTCAGTCGTGGTGTTGTGCAAATTTATTAAACCTTAACGCTTCAAAATGTAAAGTAATGACTTTTCATCGCTCCAGCGCCTTTCTGGTTCCTTACACCCTTTGTGGTGGTTCTCTTGAGAAAATTACCCGGGTTGATGATCTTGGTGTTCTATTAGATCCCAAGTTAAAGTTTTCAGAACACATTTCCACCATGGTGAATAAGGCCATGGGCGTGCTTGGGTTTATAAAGAGGTGGTCAAAGGAATTTGACGACCCCTATATAACAAAGACTCTCTACACCTCTCTGGTTCGTCCGATTTTAGAATACGGCTCTTGTGTATGGTACCCTCAGTACAACGTACACCAAGACCGTATAGAATCAGTTCAGAAAAACTTTTTACTTTTTGCTCTTCGCGGCCTCAGCTGGGATGCAAGTGTGAGACTGCCGTCTTACTCTAATAGATTGCTCTTAATAAACCTTCCAACCTTAGCTAATCGTAGGAAAATGCTTGGCGTGATTTTTGTGCACAACTTGATCAAGGGTGACGTAGATAGCCCTGACCTGTTGAGCCGCATAAACTTCACGATTCGTATTAGAAGCACTAGGAACTATACACCGTTGTTTCTTCCGCTTTGTAGATCGAATTACTCCTTGCATGAACCATTTAGGGTCCTATGCTCGGATTATAATTCCCTCTACCATATTATATCTACCACTAACTCCCTTCCTAGTCTTAAATTACTGATACTCCTACATCTTTCCCGTAATTAGTAATTACTTTTCTTCTTTAGTTAGATTAGTTATACTTTTCCTCGAACACTAGTCTAACACCTATCTTTCCTGCATGTCCGCGATCGGTTCGGTTTACGAGTCGCGCGTCATGCGGCAGCGCCCCTCGGTCGGTTGGGCGGGAGGTGGGCTGCGTTCTTGCCTGGGATCCGCGCGTAACAGCCATCGGCTGGTGTCGCTTGGGCCACTTGATGGTGCAGTCATTGCACATCAACGTCCTAAAGAAAAACGTTTCCCCTCGTTTTTACTAATAACACTGCCCTGCATTTCCTTTGCGAACAACATGTGACACACTGTTTTCGAAGGGATTTTTTGTGCAAAACTCGAATCCGGGGCGGCCCTAGGCACCGGAAGTTTTCAAGTTCCATCACGTCACGTTTTCGAGAAAATAGGGGTTGAACTCAAAAGCAAGGGTTGGCAAAAGCAAGTAGTTCTCTTGGCGTCCTCTTGGAAGCATCTTCCAGTGATGTCAGCCCCGGAGCGCCCTGGCATCTTTTTCTTGGCCGTGAGAGAGCCGGGCAGCTGCAGATGGGATATTCCAGGCTTTCGAAAGCACCGGGTTCAGCTAGCAGTACGAGAATTTTTGCGTTAAAATTGTGAAATTAAATGTAGAGAATGAGTTCGCTCTACCTAATTGAGAAATTGGATGTAGGAAATTATTTCTGGTGCATACAAATGCGAAGTGTATTGATAATTGCAGATTTGTGGACGGTAGTGAGCGGCCAAACAAAGAGACCAGCGGAAGACTCATCTAACAGGGATGGACTCGACGCTAAGGCCTAATGTTATCTCAAGAGTTGTAAAACGGCAGCGAATGCCTGGGAAAAAGGATGTACATGAGCCAAGCGGACCTGTAAGAAATGGCTTACTCTATAAAAAGTTGCTTAGGCTGCAAATAACAGCAGATGACGGAATGTGCAAATACCCTAATTCGTTTTGTTCAACGCTAGCTGTGATTATATTGCTCTCAAGTTTGCCAAAGCAGTACAAGAACTTTGGCTTAGCCATGGAAACGCGCGAAAGTTTGCCGACATTAGGACAATTGAAGATAACATTGTTGACAGAAGAAGAACGCAGGACTACAGAGGAGAATTCCATGCACAGCAAGCAGCAGGCATTTTAAACAAGATCTGTTCATGGAAAGCCGAGACAGATCCGCAAAAAGAAAGACAAAAGAGATATTGAGTGCTACAATTGCAGTCAGTGTGGTCACTTCAAGCGAGATTGCAGAAACAAGAGCAAAGACATGAAAAGGATTAGCAGCAACAATCATCGCTCTCGTTTACTCTTTTAGCTGCGTTGGATGCAGGTAATTTGGACAGTTTGATTTGATGTGTGGATTTAGAAACTACAGCTCATATGTGCTGCTTACGTAGTATGTATGAAAACTAGACCTCACATCAGGACGATGTAGTGTTGGCCGACAGCAGTTAGAAAAGGTGACATCAAGCTTCAAACCGAGTTTGGTACTATGACGTTGGAGAACGTTCTGCATGTTCCAGACTTGAAGGGAAATTTCATATCAGTTTCCCAAGCTATGGATCGCAGATGCACAGTGATGTTCGATCGATTCCTTGCAGGGATGGCGAGGATCTACTGAGAGCCCATAAGAACGACAAGCTGTTTGTGTTTAGAGGAAAAAGCCACTTGTGTTATGGCGCAGTGCAGCAAAATGCAAGCGTTTGGTACAGTAGGTATGGAATTTGAATTATACCAGTCTAATGAATCTCGCAAGGAACATGATGGTTAATGGCTTGGAGCAGGTGAATTTTTCTGAGAAGCCCCCGTGAATGACTTTTATGAAATGCAAAATTCATACAACCATTTCCAGCAGCAGCGGATAGTCGGGCCAAGCATCAGCTGGAACTGGTACATATCGATGTAAGTGGACCGTTTCAGACCCGATCCTTCAGGCTTACCGGGAGGTTTTTTGACATTTATAGATGATAGGTCAAGGCGAATATTCACTTATTTCATCAAATCGAAGGACGAGGGTTTTGATAAGTTTGTAGAATTCAAAAACATGGTCGGACGGCAGACTGGGAAAAAGATGAAGATATTGAGGAGCGACAACGGGCGAGAGTATATCAACAGGCAGTTTGATACATACCTGAAGAAGCATGGAATGGTCCATCAACTGACAGTTCCATATAGTTCTCAACAAAACGGGGTGGCCGAACGGGCAAACCAAACCTTTTTCGAGATGGTAAGGAGTTTGATAGTACATGGCAATATGGACGAATAGCAGAGGCAGTGGAAATTGCATGCTACATAAGCAATAGGTCACCAAACACAGCTTTAAAGGGCAAGACGCCATATGAGGCATGGTGCGGCAAAAGACCCAACGTGCAGGGATCAGTAGCGTTTGTTTGGATAAGAATCGTCGCAGTAAATTCCGAGCGAAAAGAAAGGAATACCGTTTTGTGGGATACTCTATTGTATCAAAGGCGTACAGGCTGTATGAGAAGGAGAAACGATGCTTGATCGAGAAACATGATGTTTTATTTGAGGAGCCTCGTAATATACCCAGTAATGTCTTTACACTTGTGGCCAAGGATATCTCAAGGAATGACGCAGTTAAAATGCGGCCACAAATTGAGTACAGCAATCTGATGGATGGATTGCGAATAGTATATTGAGTGAAGAATTTGCCAGCGCCGAGGAACCAGACCAGGACCAGGAACAAGACGACGAAACTAGACTTGTGCAAGAACCTTTGCAGGGGAACAGCCAGGAAGAAGGCGAGGAAGAGGATTAGCAGCAAGAGCAATGGAAACGAGTGCGCAATGGCACAGGGCGATCAAGATTAGTACGATGTGAAAGTTCAAAACGTTTAAAAAAGGAGTTTTGCGGATTGAAGTCTAAAGAGTTATTACCGCAATCGTTCCGAGAGGCAACGCAGGGTGAGGAGGCGTCATATTAGAAGGCAGCCATGGCAAAGGAGTATGACTCACTGGTTAAGAATGGTACGTGGACATGAACAGATTTACCCGAAGTACAACATGCAATTGGATGCAAGTGGGTACACACGATTAAAAGAGACAGTTCGGGTAACGTGGAGCGTTACAAATCCCGTCTGGTGGCCAAAGGGTGTCGATATGAGACTATACGGATGATTTTTGCTTTGGTGGCTGAGTTAAAATTATACATGCATCCAATGGATGTATGTACGGCCTATCTTAATAGGAAGCTAAGAGATGTTGTCTATATGAGGCAGCCTGAAGGATTCATAGACGATACAAGTTCACACCAGGATCTGAGGCTCAACAAGGCAATATACGGCTTAAAACAGGCAGGAAGGGAGTGGAACGCCAAACTGAACGCAGCATTGTGTGATATTGGTTTGACTGACTGCTAGAACGAGCCATGTCTGTACAAGCAGGACATAGAAGGTCTTGTATTAACATATGTTGATGATATTATAGTCTGCCAGAAAGAAAAGGACCTAATAGCGATCAATTCAAAAATTGCTCAGATTTGAATGGATCGACAAAGGAAAATTGCATATGTTTCTGGGCATGCAAATTGAACGAAATGGCGATACCGGTAGCATAGCTATGAACCAAACGTTGTATATTAAGGAGATGCTAGAGAGGCATAATATACAAACGTGCCAGACTATGGCAACGCCATTAGATGCAAGTTTTCAAGTTGCATGCGATAAAGAAAACTGCACAATTAAAGACGTTGGAGTGTACCAATCGACTATTGGCGAACTGATGTAGCTAGCTCTAACTTCGAGGCCAGACATCTATCATTCCGTTGTGAAGTTAGCGCAGAGAAATAAGGAGCCACATGGCGAACATGTCGTAGGTCTGAAGCATGTGATGCGCTATCTGGCAGGAACTGTGAACCTCAAACTTAACTATAGAGCTTGTGGGCAGGCGCTCAATGGGTACGTGCATGCAGATGGGGGGCGGTGATTTAATCAACCGCCGATCATACACAGGATATGTATTCTTCTTAGCTTAGCTTACCTTTCTCATGGAAATCAGAGAAGCAAGGTTACGTGGCCTTAAGCAGCACAGAGGCCGAGTATATGGCTCTGTATTCAGCAACTTAGGAGGCGGTACACTTCAGACGATTGCTTATTGGAATTGGATGTGGAGACGCTGGATTATCAACGGTACTTTTTGACGACAATCTAAGTGCACAGAATTTGGCCAGGAACCCGGTGTATCATGCGAGGTCAAAGCATATTGTTATAATGCATCATTTCGTCCGAGAAGTTATACAGACAGGCGATGTAGAGCTCAAATATGTATCGACAAAAGATATGGTTGCTGATGTCCTTACAAAGAATTTGCCAAAGCAGAAGCATTGTAATTTTTTAAAATTACTGAATTTAAATTGAAATGTTTTGGAAATGCATACAGGATCACATTGAGTAAGGGTGTTGATTTTACCAATATCTATCGATGAATATAGCAATGCGACTGTGTAATACAATTTTCATCCAAAAGAATGTTTGTATGTGTGTGTTAGCATGACTTTAAGTTCCCGTGCATAAGTGAACCCATTTTTCTTTATTTTTTTCTTCAATTTAATATGCAAAAGAATCACTGAAGTACAATCGAGCTTATTTCATTTTGCTGGCTGGCATCTACCACTGATAGATGTCATCGGATTCTCATCAATCCATTATAGCGTTTGTAGCCACGTTATTAAATGTTTCGGATATGTCAACAAATACTCTTAGTGCATATTTTTTGTTGTTGAGGGTTTTTTCAAAGGTAGGTACTAACGAGTGTAGAGCTGTCTCCACCGATTTTCCTTTGGTGTAAGCATGCTGGTTGGTTGACATCAGTAGCCTTACTTCCTTTCTAATGTGTAGATCCAGCAGCTTTTCCATTGATTTTAGTAGTCTTATCGGTATGTAATCCTTGGGGCTAACATGGCTGCACTTTCCTGCCTTTGGGACTCTAGAAGATCTCCATTGGATAGGGATATACGATAGCCTGCACTTAAACATGCCGTGGTCTCTGGTCACCTACAACATGGAAAGGAATCTCTGGATTTTCTTGTGGGTTATTAGGACTGCTGGGAGGTTTTGTTCCCCTGTTGTTAGGTCCTGTTACGTTTCAGCATCAGTGACCTCGGTGCATCTTTGGAAGTGAGCCTCCATTAGTGCTGTCAGGGCTTCTTCACTGCTCTCTGACTACTGTCCGTTGTTTAGCTTGAGCTGACTCTGTATGGTAGGTTGCTTTGAAAGCACCTTTCTGAGTCTTGCCGTATCAGACACCTTGTCGATGTTGGAGCAGAAGTTCCTCCACGAGCTGCGTTGTGCCTTACGTATTTATTTCTTGTAGTTCCTGAGTAGAGTCTCGTATTCCTCGTTGATGATCTCTTCGTTCGCTTGTTTGGCGAGCTCGATGAATTCGACCATAGTGGCTTATTCCTCTTTTTTGTTCTCAAGGGTGGGCACGATGCGTGGTAGGCATCCAGTAGATTCTTGGATAGAGTCTCTAAGAACTCCTTTATGTCCTCCGCAGATTTCATTGAGCCTGGATTCGCGTGCTTCGAAGTAACCGTCTATTTTAACTTTTCCCAGTTTGTGTTCCGAGGGTTTCTATACGTATTCGAATTCTCACTTGAACTGAATGTACCTGTGATCTGAGAGGATGGTTTTTCGAGGACTCTCCACTCAGATACTAAGGTACTCATTCCCGTTACGAGGAGTGGAGTATTCCCTCTTCCACGCGCTACTCGGCCCAGGCCAGCTTGGCGTTCTCCGCTTGAGAGATGTCAGCTTTGCCTTGGAGCCGGCTTTAAATATTGAGGGTAGCCTTGGATACGGATTTCGTCTTCATCCCCTCCCTGGAACGCTTCGCCCCTCCCAGCTGGTACCTGGCTCCGGAGAGCCGAGAAGACTTTCTTCCTCCATGTTGCTGATAGAGAGCAAACTCTCCAGATCCGTGAATGCTTCGACAGCGGCATCCGAGCGGATCAGCTTGGAGTGATGGAGAAGTGTTTTGACAGTTGTTTTGTAACTGACATCTCCTGCTTCCGCCACGTCAGAGGTGTTACCGCTGGCGACACGCAGAGAGATCGCTCCTCCCCGTGCCCGCTGGTGGTAGCAGTCACGCTTTTCACCGACGTTTGGGCTGACATCCCAGCCCGTTGTTTCCCCGTCTTGACCTCCATATTTGGCCCGAAGGTCTATAATGGTTATTATTTTTTGGGGTAACCACCCTCTAGCGTTTTAGGCCTAGCCGCCAGGCACCTCTAGCCATGGCGCTGACCCGGCTCCCAATTTGAGATCGAGAAGACGTCGAGCAAGGGACAATGCATTACTTTTTCCGGGATAATGCAGCTAGAAAATTTTCGCCAGCCGTACTCAGATTCGAAAAAAATTTTACTCGAATACAATCGGGGCTCATATTTGTATGAAAACGACAAGAAATTTTTTCTAGCAAAATTTTTTTGCTTGCGACTGAACGCCGAGCAATATTCAGAAAAAAAAATTAAATACAGATTAATACTAGAAAAGTAGACGATGGGATTTGATGCTATTTTGATACCGCCACGAAACGGTAGGCTAGCAAAATAAAATTGAAGACATATACATATAATCTATTCGATTAAAAAAGGGAGATTATATACCTATAAATAATAATTTTTTAATTGTATTAATTTATATGCAGATAAAAAGTCAAAAAAGGTAGATTATATATAAATAATAATTTTTTAATTGTATTAATTTATATGAGGATCAAAACATATTCATTACATTTCATTCCCGCAAGAATGGATTTACCCAATATTTACGGTGCTATCTTCGAATATTGTATCAAGGCATTTTTGATTGAATTCATTTGGCTTTGTCTGTCATGCTTTCTATGTTTTTGCAAAAAAGTAAACCAAGTCTATTTTCATAACACCACTGCAAGGATATTTCAAAATTTTAACATGCCCCCTTTCGCGTCCAGAAAGAGTGAAGATCTGTAATATATATTTACAATTGTAAGGAAACGAGAAAACCGAAAACTCATGGAGAATTCCTATATCCACCAGATTACAGAGAGAGGCAAAGAGAGGCAGCCCGTGAAACGACTAGGATAGAAATGAGAAATCGTGCCTAAATGGCAAAGTGAAATTTCCATTATTTGGTCCACCACCAGATTAAACCCAACATTCAAGATAAATGTCATCAGGCATCAGTCAGCTTTCACTGCGTTCGGTCGAGTTTTCGCTATGCTTCATCACTGCTCGGAATGCGAATCGGACGTTACTGCCTACTGCTTACTTCGCGGCTTTGATGCTGTTCGCTGTTCGTCATTGTGCCGCCGTGCGTTTTATCTGTCGTGCATTGAATTGCACTCAGATGCTGTGAAACTGTTAATAAATCTGACTAATCTAATGTGGCAGTGTGACAATTGTGTGAATGCGAATGACTCGCACTCTAAAATTGATGATCTCAATTGGCATTGCTCCGATCTGTGAGCAACTAAATGTATTGCAGAGCAGAAAATACCTGCATATTGGTATATTTTCTACTGCGACGGAGCCAGAGGCGGTGGTGAAATTTGTTGCCGATAAGCTCAAGGTTTCTGAGGCGGAAATTTTTTGTGCGAAATTGATCAAGCGGGATGCCATTTATCTACATTGAAGTTTGTTAATTTCAAACTTGGTGTACCTGAGCCGCTGTTCCCAGACGTCTTTGCGGACGACCCTTACCAGTATCGGTAAGGGTTTTCCGCTTTGTACATAGGCTGAAGCCGGAAGCAGATATTACGGCAGTTAATCTGTTGACAGCTGTGCCAGTGCGGACCCCGACTACGGAAGCTCCATTCCATCCACTTCAAAAAACGCCCAGTGAGCGGCGCCTATGGTTTCTGGTTCGCCGCCTCTTTACAACACATTCTACTTGCAATTTCTCGCCTCTTCGCAGTAAGTAATCGCCCGCTGCATCATTTCTGGCATACCTCTGCGGAACAACAACACAATACCGCTTCTTCGCTCTGCGCTTTGTGCGATATTCGCACGGCTGCTGCTGGTACAGACGACGACGGTCTTGCTTGCGCTCTATTTCAACGAAGTGGGCCTCTGACATCATCGTTAAAACAACTTACGCCAACGCATGTCTTCGTGTGCTTTGCTTGCGCCGTTGCTACACTCGACACTTGGGGAGAGTCAGCAGCCCGTCGTTCGCTCTTAAATGGAATACTGTCTTCACCCTCAGAACCTAGATTGGATCTCTCTGCCGCTGCCTTGCCTTATCTTCTGGGCAAGGAGGGTGTGCTGCGGTTTCGGAGCACGGCGTTTTGGCAGCTTTTACACCCAAGCCTCGCCCTTCTTGCTGTGTGTGATTTGCCAGACCCTCCTCAGGATCGTACTTCCGTGCCCGCTAACCGTACTGCACTGCTACCTTCTGGGATCATGCCTATGGACGGGACCAATTCCATTCGAATTTTCTTTCAGAATATAGCGGGCATGCGCACTCAGGCTATCTACTTGGCAACCTCTATATGCGATTTCAATAATATCGTCTTTGTTCAAACCTGGCTCAACGAAAACTTCTTTGACAGCGAGTACTTTGATCCCAACCTTTTCCAAGTGTTTCGTAAGGACAGAGATTGTGCCAAAACGAATCGCTGCAGAGGGGGTGGGGTCATTGTGGCCGTTATACGCACGATACAGTGTGATCCCATTTGTCTCTTGGATGGAGACACTATGAACGATCAGATTGGTGTGTTGGTGGCCGGACAGTCGGAGGCTCTTGTGGTCAGCACATCGTATATTCCGCCGAGTAGTAGCTACGAGGTCTACAAGGCGCATATGCGAAATATTGCCAACATACCGTCAGCATCTCTGCGTAGTTGGCGACTTCAATTTGGGGTCGTTGGTGTGGTCCGCCGATCCGCAGTCGTCGGCTAGGATGCCGAGCAATGTGCATTTGGAGCACGAAATTCTTTGTCTGGATGACTGTTTTAGTATGGGCTTAACCCAAGTCATCAATGTTTTTAATAGGTTAAATAAGAGTCTAGATTTAGTTTTAGTTGGACCTGATGTCGACTGCCGTGTTACGCGTTGCGAACTGCCGATTGCAGAATGCGACATGCATCATATGCCATTGCTATTATCAGTTAAATTCTTTTGTTATTCGCCTCGAGTGGAACTTGATTTTGAATATTTTTTTACTGATGTAAGTCTGAATGCTATACGGGATGACATGTTAAATGTAAACTTGGCGTCTGTTCTATCGCATCCTAGTGTTGATACTTCTTATAGTGTTTTCATTCATACTGTTCGTCAGTTTGTTGATAATAATGCTTCCAGAAGTGTGCGTGGCTCCTATAGGCTACCGTGGTATACGAAGGGTCACGTTAGGTATAAGAATCTGCGCAATAAGTTTTTTAAGCGATTTAATAAGACCCGTGACCCTGGTGATTGGGCCAGGTATGTGCAACATAAACAGTTTGAGTTTTTAAACAAATTTTTATATAATCAATATATTGCCGACGTTGAGATGGGGCTCCCAGGTCAATCCCAGGTCATTCTGGCATTTTATTAATTCTAAAAGGTCAACGAGTGCTCTTCCCTCAGATATGAATCTTGGTCTCCAAAGCTCTAATACTGATAGTGGCATAGCAAAGCTTTTTGCTTCTTTTTTCAGCTCTAATTTTAGCCATGCTCGACGTGGCATGATTCGGATGTCCGTGACTCCATCCCTTCGACGGTCAATAGTGGCACTCTTGATATATTGGAGGCGGACATCTTGGAGGCAATTGCTGACTTCAACAATTCTAGTAAGCCCGACAGTGATGGCATTTCTGCCTTCCTGCTTCGCAATTGTGATGAGGCTTTTTGTGAACTGCTGAAAATTCTTTTCAGAAATTCCTTGTTAACGGGTCGGTTTATTCGTAAGTTGAAAGCTTCCACAATCAGTCCTGTTTTTAAGAAAGGCTCTAAGAATTGTATCCCTAATTATAGACCAATTGCCAAACTCAGCAATATCTCAATGCTTTTTGAGCGTATCATTGCCAAAAAGATTACTTTTCTCATGAAGTCGTACATTAGCCCAAATCAGCATAGTTTTATGCCGGGTAGATCAACAACCACTAATCTGATCGCATTCAGTTATTCCTGCACACGTGCCTTTGAAAAGCACTCTCAAGTCGATGTTGTGTACACTAACTTTGCTAAGTCCTTTGACAAAGACTCCCACTGGGCTCTAGTAGCCAAGCTACATCGGGTGGGTATTCATTCGAGCCTGCTCAGTTGGTTCATATCATATCTATAGCAGCGAGAGTATGTTGTACTGGTGAATGGAAAGCAGTCGGACCCATATTTGGCTACTTCCGGCCTTCCACAGGGCAGTGCTCTTGGTCCGCTGCTGTTTTCTATTTTTATCAATGACATATGTCTCAGCATTCAAGCTTCTAAGTATTTGCTTTACGCTGATGATCTCAAAATTTTTCGCTCTGTCAAATCATTGGGCGACAGTATCCTTCTTCAGCATGACCTGGATGGAGTTGCTCGTTGGTGCACACTTAACTTGCTCCCTCTCAACATTAGCAAATTTTATTTGATTCAAACCTCGTATTCAATAGATGGCCTTCCGCTCTTAAAGCAGACGGAGATACTCGATCTAGGCATCTTGTATGATTCAAAATTTCTGTTTGTTGAGCATTAGAACTAAATTTTGCCGAAAGCTTATGCTATGTTTGGCTTTGTTACGCGCAACTCATCCCAGTTCAGGGATCCATATATGTACGAGGCTAAGTCTTTATTCTTTCCTTGTGCGCTCGCGCCTTGAATATGCTTCAGTGGTTTGGAACCCTACTGGGGCTGGTCAGATTGCGCGTATCGAGAGATTGCAGATTAAGTTTTTGAAGTTTGCACTCCAGCCTTTGCAGTTTTCAATCACATTGCCATCCTATGAGTGCAGATGTCGCCTCGTGCATCTCTCGTCTCTCGAGGATCGTAGGACCATTGCGGCTCAGATCTTTGTTTTTGGTTTGTTAGTGGGTAATATTGATTGCCCTGACCTGCTTAGTAGGATTGGCTTCAATACGCCTGCCAGGGGCCTTAGGGAGCATGCAATCTTTGCTATTGATCTCCACCGGAGAAACTACGGAGGTGACGAGCCAATATGTAGGGCTCTTCGCCAGTATAATGCGCTGTCAACTGGGATGCGGTTCGACTTTTGCCAGGGGAAAGCAGCCGTTAGACGATTGCTTTCTGATTTTTTCCTGTTTCATTGTTAATTGTTTTTTGTTTGATTTCTTTTTATTGTTTAAGATGTAAGTTAGTTTAGCCAGTTAAGGTTTATCCGTTGGCGAATAGATAAGTAAATAAATAAATAAATGTAGTTTACCAAGTATCTGTATATGTCTCAAAAAAATGTAATAGTATTATTAAAAACATGAGATTTTAAATCAGAACTTAAGTTGTGTAAATAAAACGAGGGAAAAGGCTGGGAGCCGCGGCAAAGGCTGCGGCTCTACTATATACCCGGTACTCAGTCAGTATATACATACATATATGAGCTTACGATTTATGTAGTTTATTATATGTTCGCAAAAGGGACGAATTCAATTTTGGGCAAAAAAGAAAATTTCAAATAATTAAGGCGAACCAGTTTTGAAATTTTTATATCTATATTTGTTTCCATTTTTGTTTACATATGCTTTTTTCTAAATCTGCTTCTACATTTCTGCATGTACATGTATAACTACATAAATGAGAGTGAAATATAATTTGTTCCTTCTGGCTATAATAGTAGTTTGACCTGATCCAGATTCGGCAGTTTAGTAGATACGGTAATTTTTCATGATTCTGCGTTTTTTGTTTTCTCGTACCTTACAAATTATGGATTCCACAGATTTTCGTTCTTGGTGGGGGCGGAAGGGGGCGTGGCAGAATTTTGAAAACACTTGTGCTGAATTGATATCACAATAGTTTGGATAGAAAGTTTGGTTGCTCTAGCTCTTATAGTCTCTGAGACCTAGCAGTCGGGGTCGCGTGTGAGAGAGAGCGAGAGGGAACGATGACTTTCGAAATTGTTTTCTTCATTGTTGCTATATAAATGATCCGATCTTATCCAGATTCAACACTCTGATAGAAATGGTCATTCTCTATGATTCTGCTGTAATCCCGTATCTTCAAAATTGTGTATGCCACAGATTTTCGTCCTTTGTGTGGGCGGAAGGGGGATCGAGATCGAAATTTTGAAATACATATGTACTAGTGTGATAACACAGGAGACTGGATACAAAATTTGGTTGCTCTAGACGGACTGACGGACGGACGGACAGACAGACATGGCTATATCGACTCGGCTATTGATGCTGATCAAGAATATATATAATTTATGGGGTCGGAAACGCTTCCTTCTGGGTGTTACACACATCCGTTATCACCACAAATGTAATATACCCCTATACTCTTCGAGTACCGGGTATAAAAGACACTACCTCTGAAGAAAAATTTAACAATTTTAAAAAAATTATTTTAAAAAAACTAAACCTAAAATAAAGGCTTTTTGGCAGTTTCAGTATGAGCAGCCAATTATTTATGGATCTTATTAAGGAGGAGTCCGATGTACATATGTGGAGCTATCGTTGGCTCCACCGAACAAAAACTGCGTGCTGCCAACTTTAATTTTCAAGTGTCACTTTTAAAGTTGAAATTAGTGCAAAAATCTTTGTGGACTCTTCTAAGTTTTTGGGTTACCGTTTTGGCTATCAGACTTATGTATATAAATTTAAATGTTTGGGAATTTTAAACTTTAAATTGAATTTATTGTTTGATGCGACAAAAACAACTGTTTGCTTTCGATACCCCGTCGATACCCCGAATAATTGCTGAATTTTGTAAAAACAATAGAAAGAATATAGCAACACTTGCCAATGATGCGCCGCATGATTTTATATGCGACTGCACCATTGTCTTCTTTTATCGACAGATTGGCATCATTCTCGCATGTTCCATTTTACTGAAAAATCCAATGATGCAGCTTAGTGTAAGAAGGGTATTAGGCGGTACAGGTTTGGGTGCCATATTGTAAAACTCTGCGAATAGGATAAGACTGATACATAATTTATTCAGTGTTTATTTTCAAACTTGTTCAATATAAACACCTTTTCTGTGAAGAATCTGACTTACTTTACGTTTAATGTTTTTTTTGGCATAGTGGACATTTGGCCGGAAATGTTCATATATGTATATGTACATACGAGCTCATTTTGGGTAAAGAATGTTCACATTAGCGAACAAGCTTAGTTGCTCATTTTTTAGTGAGTTAACAAATTCTTTCATTTTGTTCAGTAGTTCATTAGGAACAACTGAAAAAGTGCGTGAACAACTAAACAAGTGAGTGAAGTGAACTCAGTGAAGTACACAAATTTCTTTTGTTCACTCAGTGAAGTTCAGTGAAGTTTTGTTCACTCACTCATGGGCAAGCAGAGTTTTATTACAATCAGAGTAATCATTACATTACATTACATTACATCATCATTATTACAATCAAAACTGCTTTTACAACTAAAAAAAGGAGGAACATTCTGAGCCTCGGCAAAGGCCGCAGCTGTACTTTATACCCGGTACTCAGTCAGGCAGTATGTGACCTTACGATTTATGTAATTTATTATATGTTCGCAAAAGTGACGAATTGAATATGTTTTTTACATCTGTTTTCAACATTTCTAGGTCTACATATACAGTGGCTCAAAGCCAAAACAATGCAGTGTCAAATAAACTGTTTAACTGTGGTACAGAGTTTAAACTAGAGGAAAAACAAAATGTTTAAATGCACCAAAGCTTCTAGAAACTAGGAATCTGACTTGATTTCCGGTTTGGCGTTTAAACATTTTTTGTTTTTCCTCTAGTTTAAAATCTGTACCACAGTTAAACAGTTTATTTGACTCTGCATTGTTTTGGCTTTGAGCCACTGTATGTCTACGGCTCATGGAAGTGTGTGCGAAAGAGAAAGGGAATGAGTATGCGCTTTGCAGGCGTTGCGTAGCCATTGATATTTCATTTGAGTTTCATGTGACGATCTGGTAGATACAGTAATTTTCCATGATTTTTCTTTTTTGGGTTTCTCGTATCTTTAAAATTGTGGATTCCAAAGATTTTCGTCCTTTGTGGGTGCGGAAGGGAGCCGGGCAAAATTTTGAATTACATTTGTAGTAGTGTGATATCATAGGAGTCTGGATACAACATTTTGTTGGTCTATGTTTTATACTCTCTGAGATCTAGGCGCTCATGAAGACGAACGGACTGACAGATAGACATGGTTATATCGACTCGGCTATAAATGCTGATCAGTCACCAGAAATCTAATATACCCCTATAATCTTCGAGTTCTGGGTATAAAAAGATTTGATCAAATTCGAAAAACTGTAAATATAATATACCAGCTGAGCCGGTGAACTTTGGCTTGCCCCAATTACAATCTTTCAAATAAACTCTTAAGTGATAATAAAACACAGATATGTTAAGTTTCCATGAATAAATTCCCAAATAAAATGGAGACGTTTCGTTTCGACTTTTACGTATAAAGCTGGGTATCCAGCACCGCGGAAACTAAAAATTACTGCCAAACTTCATATAAAAAAAACGGGGCCAGTAATTTTTCGTTTGTGTTTTCCTGGAGTCAGTATCCAGCAACGTAAACGGGATCCACGAATTTTTATCGATAATATCGATATTCACACGAATGTGGACTGTGAGAACAGCTGATAGGGGTGCCAGTAAAATATATGTGCCTATTTTTACTGGAGTACAAGTGAGAGGTGGGGGCAAAATCTGTGCGCAAAACCAAAAAGAGATATGCAAATTTTTAAAGTGAGGAGAAGATTGCTTTAATAAAAGCAGTTGAGGCAAGACCATGTCTTTGGCGGATAACGGAAAATAAGCATTTTGATCATTTTGATATTTTGGCGCCTCCGACTGTGCTGTACTTCTTCTTAAAACAATATGTGCCACTACCAACACAATCACTTCATCGTCAGAATTACTTTTCTTCCTTTTTTTAATTTTAGTTTAATTTTCAAAATTGGCGCTGTTTACAAAACACAGCTGATTCATGAGAGTGGCAAATCACTTTTTAGGTTCTTGGTCACACTACATTAGTTGAGTTCCACACATCCGAAATAAAGAGCAGATTCGTTTCAGTAAAATTTCGCGGTGCTGGATACAGGCCTTAAGCTGGGTATCCAGCACCGCGGAAACTACAAATTACTGCCAAACTTCATATAAAAAAAACGGGGCCAGTAATTTTTCGTTTGTGTTTTCCTGGAGTCAGTATCCAGCAACGTAAAAGGGATCCACGAATTTTTATCGATAGTATCGATATTCACACGAATGTGGACTGTGAGAACAGCTGATAGGGGTGCCAGTAAAATATATGTGCCTATTTTTACTGGAGTACAAGTGAGAGGTGGGGGCAAAAACTGTGCGCAAAACCAAAAAGAGATATGCAAATTTTTAAAGTGAGGAGAAGATTGCTTTAATAAAATCAGTTGAGGCAATACCATGTCTTTAGCGAATCACGGAAAATGAGCATTTTGATAATTTGGACATTTTGGCGCCTCCAACTGTGCTGTACTTCTTCTTACAGCAATATGTGCCGCTACCAACGCTACTTTTCTTCCTTTTTTTAATTTTAGTTTAATTTTCAAAATTGGCGCTGTTTATAAAACACAGCTGATTCATGAGAGTGGCAAATCACTTCTTAGGTTCTTGGTCACACTACATTAATTGAGTTCCACACATCCGAAATAAGAGCAGATCCGTTTCAGTAAAATTTCGCGGTGCTGGATACAGGCCTATAGTCAACACAGTACTGTAGAAACAACCGGCGATATATCAACACATGATTTTCAACATATTGCCGAATTATCAATCGATACGCATAAAAATTCAATGAGCTGACCTTCTTATTCTTTTCTTCTCCTGAAATATGAATTCAAATGAAATGAATTCATGAATGAATAAAAAAAGAAGTAGACTTGTAAAAAAATCTAGCCATCCTCTCCACGACTGATCATCATTGGGCATTAAATTGAATCAAATGACCGATGAGTCTCTTATAGCCTGTTCCCACAGACGACCATCCACCATCCATTTCGGGGATGGTCCGTAAGGTTTTGTCGTTTCGAAATTTCTCAGTTAGTTCCACCATCCATTTTGGATGTTCCTAAACCGCACGTTTCTATGCGATACTTAGCCGATGGTTTTCAAATACAACTCTGAAAAATTGTCATTCACAACGAAAAAATGGAATTCACTACAAATATGTAAACAATGACTGACAAAAATAACTGATATTCTCCAGCAAATGGCTAGGAGGCAGGAGGCATCTAGAGATGCTATAATTCTTTCGGGAGAAGAATGCGAATAAATAAAATGAATCAAATGTAGTTTTAAAAATTTTATATTTGCAATGGCAGATCTCAATATATCTGCAGATAAATGCAGATCCCGCTGTTCATATTTCTCACTTTAATTAAGCAGAATCCAATTCTCATTAAAGGAGCCGTTGTGTTTTTCCTCCAATATTGGCGACGCTTCGATCTGTTGTGCAAGGCTCGAATTGTGATATAATGTCGAATCGTTGCAACTTTCTGGAGATCCAATGTTCACATACGCAAATCTATACCTGAAGTAAATTGAAATGGAATAAATTTGGAAGACTTTGACGAAGACAAAAAGTTCCGTACCGCTTCTAAAACAGATAAAACTTAGTCTTGTACATAACAATTTACTTTGATTGCATTTTACTTACAACCATCCACACCCTTCTTGGCCTACTTTCATTAAAATAATTTGGCATTGCAAAAAATTCTTCCTCATCGAAATTATTTATTTGTCGAACGACACCATCAATTTTTGCAACATCATTTGTTGCTGTTGAACCACAGTCGAAAAATAATTTAATTTTCCATATTTGCTGTTAAATTTTGACAAAATTAGCAGCACAAATGTTTTGTTTGTTGTTGTCATGTTGTTGTGTTTTCCATAGATGGTGGATGGTGGCCTGTGGGAATCGAGGTTTCACATACTATTTCAATAAGTCCCACCGTTCCCCATAAATGTGCTGTGGTGGAAAAGCCTATTACACGCGATGCAATCGTCCAAAATCCCGACGCTCTACATTCTGTCCAGCAATTACCAATGTGACTTCATTGATAGTTGGATCATTGAATTGTCATGCATGGCTTCCATCTGGTCTTTTGTTTGCTATGATTATGCTTTTTTGGTCGTCAGAATGCATTGTATCCAATGCTGTTTTGAACCATCTGACCATTTCGTTATTTCGCAATTGGTGTAACATTTCACGTTAAGTTGCAATTGCACATTGCATATCTAGTTGATTTTCTGAATCGTATTGTTTTGAAACATTAGAAAAAATATGAGAATTGTTGAAACTGAAAATTGTTAATTTTGACGCCATTTCTTTATAGGTCGGGTTGTAGCCGTTGATCATATTTTATATTTTTGTGTATTCGCAAAGAAATATTTTGATTGGATTGTATTTTCATAGACAAACGAAAATTGTACCTTATCACCAGCGCAGCATATGCCGGGGGTTTCCAATTAAAATTTCAATGCCCTGCAATGCTGACATGCGACAGACAATGATATCAACGCAGCGAGATCCAACAATTTGCAAGCATTGATTTTTTGCATTTTTGAAAATTGTAAGGTATGGTGACGGATTGGTGTTTTCAACTAAAACATTATGTAGATGTGAAAATCATTTATTTAAACTATAGAAAATAATGAAAAATAACAAAACAAGAAAGAACTTAAATTAAAATTCTCGATCAGCATCTTCTTTTTCGAGCTTCACTCTTTTGCATGTGGATTGCTCCGATGTTGTTCTTCTTTTAGACGCTCTTTTTTCCTTTCCAGCTGTCGTTTAATTCTTTTCGGCTGACGTTTTTTTGGTCGAATCGACTTTTTCTTTTGATTTTAAAATTTTTTAACGATGGCATGTTTTGCACGTGTCACGGCCACATTTTCCGGCGATGTCAAAATACTGAACTTCATCGGCTTTCGATCACCATTTGATTTTTTGCTGGTGTTCCCAACTTCAACGGCCCAACTGATTTTAATATGATTTCAGATGATGTAGAGTTGGCTTCGCTCGACATGCTGACCAATGTCGATGCACTGACCAAGCCCGATGTACTGGGCATAGCATTATTTCAAAAACAACGATACAGCGCTAGTCTTCAGCATTATCGTCTACAACGTCAAATAGATTTTCGCCACTTAATTCTGCAGCTACAAAATCGCTTTCATAAAATACATTTGGATTGAAGCGCAAAATGTCGGTTGTTTTGAAGCCTGTCTTGATGGTTCTACCAGAAACTTTCTAGGCGTCGCAGCAATTTCTAATGCTTGTTCGGCGATGAGAGGAACGTGATGCAGGTCGTATGTCACGCCAACGTTGCTTTTATGCCATGCATTGTGCTGCTGAGAGACCACACTCTTGAAAGATGACAATACCAAAACGTCCAGCGGCTGCATTTTATGTGTACAGTGCGAAGGAAACGATAGCATTGTTATATCATTATCAACTACCAAATCAATAGCAGCAATCGATAGGTGTGATGTATGGTTGTCGACCAAAAGAAGTGTTGGCGACCCTTTTTTTGCACCCGAATATTTGATAAAATGGTCCATGAATTTCAAAAACTCTTTGGCTGTCATCCATCCACCGCCGTTTGCATAGCTACAAATGAAAACAATATTTTCAAAGAAATTAATTAAAGCAAGAAACAACAAACAAAAAATACATACCTACCATACATATACATTCATAACTATCATGACTCTAGTGGGTACGGTCGGGATTCCAGTTTCGTCCATATTCCAGATACGACTGGGCGAATAGGGAGTTTCCAAAACAATTGACAAATTTCGGAAAAAGAAATCCATATTTTCCCTTTTGAAGGATTTCACACAGTGTTCGCTAACTTGCTCTGGCGTTCGCAATGTCAGATTACGATGACGATTCATTAATGCGTAATAATATTCTCTGCTTGTTTGACCATTTTCGTTCCACAAAGAAGGAAATTTTTGGACGCTGATCTTTTTAGCATATTCATATGCCATGCCTCTCAATTCTTTAATACTTAAACCATAATAAAACGAGCTGGCGTGAAGGAGATAATTTGCCAGTTCCTTTTTTTGTTGATTATTCAAGATCCAATTCACAAACATAAACAAAAATCCATTAATATTTTAAGGCCTGTATCCAGCACCGCGAAATTTTACTGAAACGAATCTGCTCATTATTTCGGATGTGTGGAACTCAACTGATGTAGTGTGACCAAGAGCCTAAGAAGTGATTTGCCACTCTCATGAATCAGCTGTGTTTAATAAACAGCGCCAATTTTGAAAATTAAACTAAAATTAAAAAAAGGAAGAAAAGTAATTCTGACGATGAAGTGATTGTGTTGGTAGTGGCACATATTGTTGTAAGAAGAAGTACAGCACAGTCGGAGGCGCCAAAATATCAAAATGATCAAAATGCTTATTTTCCGTTAAGCTGAGTATCCAGCACCGCGGAAACTAAAAATTACTGCCAAACTTCATATAAAAAAAACGGGGCCAGTAATTTTTCGTTTGTGTTTTCCTGGAGTCAGTATCCAGCAACGTAAACGGGATCCACGAATTTGTATCGATAATATCGATATTCACACGAATGTGGACTGTGAGAACAGCTGATAGGGGTGCCAGTAAAATATATGTGCCTATTTTTACTGGAGTACAAGTGAGAGGTGGGGGCAAAATCTGTGCACAAAACCAAAAAGAGATATGCAAATTTTTAAAGTGAGGAGAAGATTGCTTTAATAAAAGCAGTTGAGGCAAGACCATGTCTTTAGCGGATCACGGAAAATAAGCATTTTGATCATTTTGATATTTTGGCGCCTCCGACTGTGCTGTACTTCTTCTTACAACAATATGTGCCACTACCAACACAATCACTTCATCGTCAGAATTACTTTTCTTCCTTTTTTTAATTTTAGTTTAATTTTCAAAATTGGCGCTGTTTATAAAACACAGCTGATTCATGAGAGTGGCAAATCACTTTTTAGGCTCTTGGTCACACTACATCAGTTGAGTTCCACACATCCGAAATAATGTGCAGATTAGCTTCAGTAAAATTTCGCGGTGCTGGATACAGGCCTTTATCCGCCAAAGACATGGTCTTGCCTCAACTGCTTTTATTAAAGCAATCTTCTCCTCACTTTAAAAATTTGCATATCTCTTTTTGGTTTTGCGCACAGATTTTGCCCCCACCTCTCACTTGTACTCCAGTAAAAATAGGCACATATATTTTACTGGCACCCCTATCAGCTGTTCTCACAGTCCACATTCGTGTGAATATCGATATTATCGATAAAAATTCGTGGATCCCGTTTACGTTGCTGGATACTGACTCCAGGAAAACACAAACGAAAAATTACTGGCCCCGTTTTTTTTATATGAAGTTTGGCAGTAATTTTTAGTTTCCGCGGTGCTGGATACCCAGCTATACGAGAAAACCAATAACGCAGAATCATAGAGAATGGCCTGGTAAAAATTATATGTAAACAATAATGGAAACAGATAACATCTAATATATAAAAATATCACAAAGGGTTCGATTTACATTTTTTTTAATTTTCATTTTGGGATAAAATTCAATTCGTCCCTTTTGCGAGCATATTATTAATTACATAAATCATAAGCTCACATGTACATACATACTGACTGAGTATCGGGTAAAATGTAGAGGTAAAAACCCTCTCTCTCGTTTTTCATTATTTTTTTTAATGTCTTTGTAAATTTGTAGTTTAGTCCGCAGCTAACGGGGAATTTTTGTTAAAGACAGTTTTTAAGATATAGTTAAAACTCAAAACAATTAGGAATATTTTTTTTATTTTTATATTTTAAATTGAAATAACTTTTTTTTATATCAAGGAATAAACTTTTTTTTTACTTTTTTACTTAAGAATAAAATAAAAGCAAAAAAAAATTGAAATGTTTCCCCAAAACATTATCATTTATAAAATATATAGCTCTTTTTTATTTTAGTAGTTATGTCTTTAATTCCGCTAGATTGGCTATGTTGCCCACTGTGCTGCGTAGATAAATAGTATAATTAATTAAGTGTCGTTTCAGTCGCATATCATTTGTAAAAATCTATGTATAAACGCTTAACCTTCTAATGCCGCATTTTAAGAAAAAAAAAGCAATCATGTTTTGACTAACGGACCAACTTAAGTAATATGAAAAAAAGCACTGCCTCTGAAAAAAACAATACCAGATTTTAAAAAGGTAAAAAAAACCACACCTTGGAAAAAAAATTCATTTAACATTTTGAAAGTCCTAAAGCAATTTTTGAATTGATCGCTATTAGGTCCTTTTCTTTCTGGCAGACTATAATATCATCAACATATGTTAATACAAGACCTTCTATGTCCTGCTTGTACAGACATGGCTCGTTCTAGCAGTCAGTCAAACCAATATCACACAATGCTGCGTTCAGTTTGGCGTTCCACTCCCTTCCTGCCTGTTTTAAGCCGTATATTGCCTTGTTGAGCCTCAGATCCTGGTGTGAACTTGTATCGTCTATGAATCCTTCAGGCTGCCTCATATAGACAACATCTCTTAGCTTCCTATTAAGATAGGCCGTACATACATCCATTGGATGCATGTATAATTTTAACTCAGCCACCAAAGCAAAAATCATCCGTATAGTCTCATATCGACACCCTTTGGCCACCAGACGGGATTTGTAACGCTCCACGTTACCCGAACTGTCTCTTTTAATCGTGTGTACCCACTTGCATCCAATTGCATGTTGTACTTCGGGTAAATCTGTTCATGTCCACGTACCATTCTTAACCAGTGAGTCATACTCCTTTGCCATGGCTGCCTTCTAATATGACGCCTCCTCACCCTGCGTTGCCTCTCGGAACGATTGCGGTAATAACTCTTTAGACTTCAATCCGCAAAACTCCTTTTTTAAACGTTTTGAACTTTCACATCGTACTAATCTTGATCGCCCTGTGCCATTGCGCACTCGTTTCCATTGCTCTTGCTGCTAATCCTCTTCCTCGCCTTCTTCCTGGCTGTTCCCCTGCAAAGGTTCTTGCACAAGTCTAGTTTCGTCGTCTTGTTCCTGGTCCTGGTCTGGTTCCTCGGCGCTGGCAAATTCTTCACTCAATATACTATTCGCAATCCATCCATCAGATTGCTGTACTCAATTTGTGGCCGCATTTTAACTGCGTCATTCCTTGAGATATCCTTGGCCACAAGTGTAAAGACATTACTGGGTATATTACGAGGCTCCTCAAATAAAACATCATGTTTCTCGATCAAGCATCGTTTCTCCTTCTCATACAGCCTGTACGCCTTTGATACAATAGAGTATCCCACAAAACGGTATTCCTTTCTTTTCGCTCGGAATTTACTGCGACGATTCTTATCCAAACAAACGCTACTGATCCCTGCACGTTGGGTCTTTTGCCGCACCATGCCTCATATGGCGTCTTGCCCTTTAAAGCTGTGTTTGGTGACCTATTGCTTATGTAGCATGCAATTTCCACTGCCTCTGCTATTCGTCCATATTGCCATGTACTATCAAACTCCTTACCATCTCGAAAAAGGTTTGGTTTGCCCGTTCGGCCACCCCGTTTTGTTGAGAACTATATGGAACTGTCAGTTGATGGACCATTCCATGCTTCTTCAGGTATGTATCAAACTGCCTGTTGATATACTCTCGCCCGTTGTCGCTCCTCAATATCTTCATCTTTTTCCCAGTCTGCCGTCCGACCATGTTTTTGAATTCTACAAACTTATCAAAACCCTCGTCCTTCGATTTGATGAAATAAGTGAATATTCGCCTTGACCTATCATCTATAAATGTCAAAAAACCTCCCGGTAAGCCTGAAGGATCGGGTCTGAAACGGTCCACTTACATCGATATGTACCAGTTCCAGCTGATGCTTGGCCCGACTATCCGCTGCTGCTGGAAATGGTTGTATGAATTTTGCATTTCATAAAAGTCATTCACGGGGGCTTCTCAGAAAAATTCACCTGCTCCAAGCCATTAACCATCATGTTCCTTGCGAGATTCATTAGACTGGTATAATTCAAATTCCATACCTACTGTACCAAACGCTTGCATTTTGCTGCACTGCGCCATAACACAAGTGGCTTTTTCCTCTAAACACAAACAGCTTGTCGTTCTTATGGGCTCTCAGTAGATCCTCGCCATCCCTGCAAGGAATCGATCGAACATCACTGTGCATCTGCGATCCATAGCTTGGGAAACTGATATGAAATTTCCCTTCAAGTCTGGAACATGCAGAACGTTCTCCAACGTCATAGTACCAAACTCGGTTTGAAGCTTGATGTCACCTTTTCTAACTGCTGTCGGCCAACACTACATCGTCCTGATGTGAGGTCTAGTTTTCATACATACTACGTAAGCAGCACATATGAGCTGTAGTTTCTAAATCCACACATCAAATCAAACTGTCCAAATTACCTGCATCCAACGCAGCTAAAAGAGTAAACGAGAGCGATGATTGTTGCTGCTAATCCTTTTCATGTCTTTGCTCTTGTTTCTGCAATCTCGCTTGAAGTGACCACACTGACTGCAATTGTAGCACTCAATATCTCTTTTGTCTTTCTTTTTGCGGATCTGTCTCGGCTTTCCATGAACAGATCTTGTTTAAAATGCCTGCTGCTTGCTGTGCATGGAATTCTCCTCTGTAGTCCTGCGTTCTTCTTCTGTCAACAATGTTATCTTCAATTGTCCTAATGTCGGCAAACTTTCGCGCGTTTCCATGGCTAAGCCAAAGTTCTTGTACTGCTTTGGCAAACTTGAGAGCAATATAATCACAGCTAGCGTTGAACAAAACGAATTAGGGTATTTGCACATTCCGTCATCTGCTGTTATTTGCAGCCTAAGCAACTTTTTATAGAGTAAGCCATTTCTTACAGGTCCGCTTGGCTCATGTACATCCTTTTTCCCAGGCATTCGCTGCCGTTTTACAACTCTTGAGATAACATTAGGCCTTAGCGTCGAGTCCATCCCTGTTAGATGAGTCTTCCGCTGGTCTCTTTGTTTGGCCGCTCACTACCGTCCACAAATCTGCAATTATCGATACACTTCGCATTTGTATGCACCAGAAATAATTTCCTACATCCAATTTCTCAATTAGGTAGAGCGAACTCATTCTCTACATTTAATTTCACAATTTTAACGCAAAAATTCTCGTACTGCTGGCTGAACCCGGTGCTTTCGAAAGCCTGGAATATCCCATCTGCAGCTGCCCGGCTCTCTCACGGCCAAGAAAAAGATGCCAGGGCGCCCCGGGGCTGACATCACTGGAAGATGCTTCCAAGAGGACGCCAAGAGAACTACTTGCTTTTGCCAACCCTTGCTTTTGAGTTCAACCCCTATTTTCTCGAAAACGTGACGTGATGGAACTTGAAAACTTCCGGTGCCTAGGGCCGCCCCGGATTCGAGTTTTGCACAAAAAATCCCTTCGGAAACAGTGTGTCACATGTTGTTCGCAAAGGAAATGCAGGGCAGTGTTATTAGTAAAAACGAGGGGAAACGTTTTTCTTTAGGACGTTGATGTGCAATGACTGCACCATCAAGTGGCCCAAGCGACACCAGCCGATGGCTGTTACGCGCGGATCCCAGGCAAGAACGCAGCCCACCTCCCGCCCAACCGACCGAGGGGCGCTGCCGCATGACGCGCGACTCGTAAACCGAACCGATCGCGGACATGCAGGAAAGATAGGTGTTAGACTAGTGTTCGAGGAAAAGTATAACTAATCTAACTAAAGAAGAAAAGTAATTACTAATTACGGGAAAGATGTAGGAGTATCAGTAATTTAAGACTAGGAAGGGAGTTAGTGGTAGATATAATATGGTAGAGGGAATTATAATCCGAGCATAGGACCCTAAATGGTTCATGCAAGGAGTAATTCGATCTACAAAGCGGAAGAAACAACGGTGTATAGTTCCTAGTGCTTCTAATAGGAATCGTGAAGTTTATGCGGCTCAACAGGTCAGGGCTATCTACGTCACCCTTGATCAAGTTGTGCACAAAAATCACGCCAAGCATTTTCCTACGATTAGCTAAGGTTGGAAGGTTTATTAAGAGCAATCTATTAGAGTAAGACGGCAGTCTCACACTTGCATCCCAGCTGAGGCCGCGAAGAGCAAAAAGTAAAAAGTTTTTCTGAACTGATTCTATACGGTCTTGGTGTACGTTGTACTGAGGGTACCATACACAAGAGCCGTATTCTAAAATCGGACGAACCAGAGAGGTGTAGAGAGTCTTTGTTATATAGGGGTCGTCAAATTCCTTTGACCACCTCTTTATAAACCCAAGCACGCCCATGGCCTTATTCACCATGGTGGAAATGTGTTCTGAAAACTTTAACTTGGGATCTAATAGAACACCAAGATCATCGACCCGGGTAATTCTCTCAAGAGAACCACCACAAAGGGTGTAAGGAACCAGAAAGGCGCTGGAGCGATGAAAAGTCATTACTTTACATTTTGAAGCGTTAAGGTTTAATAAATTTGCACAACACCACGACTGAAATCTATCGAGATCGGATTGCAACCTGGATTGGAAAGAAATGTCCTTATACTGGACACAGAGCTTAACATCATCCGCATACATTAGTACTCGAGAGTATGTTAATACAGAAGGTAGGTCATTTATAAAGAGAGTAAAGAGTAAGGGGCCTAGATGGCTGCCCTGAGGTACACCCGAAGTCACCGTAACTGGAGAGGACAGGGAGTTTTTGAAAAGGACTCTTTGAGACCTAGAACACAGGTAGCTAGAGATCCATCTCAGGAGATTGGGCGGGAACCCTAGAAGGTCGAGCTTTTGTGCTAGGAGAGAATGGTTTACAGAGTCGAACGCTTTACTAAAATCGGTGTAAACAACATCCGTCTGCAAATTACCTTGAAAGCCTTTTATTATAAAGGAGGTAAACTCCAATAAATTTGTAGTGGTTGATCTCCGCCTTATAAATCCATGTTGAGTTGGAGATATAAGTGATCTGCATAGGTGCTGCAGGTGCGGAGTTAAAATTTTCTCAAACACTTTAGGAATAGCGGATAACTTAGATATACCTCTATAGTTCATTGCGTCAGACTTGCTACCTTTCTTATGGAGAGGAATTATAAACGACTCCTTCCATATCGGGGAAAGCATGAAGAAGTTATAGATAGGTTGAACAGTTTAAGCAACGGCCCACACAGAGACTCGGCACAATACCTGAGTACACAGCCGGGAACTCCGTCCGAACCCGGTGAGAACACCACCTTTACTGTTCGTAGATCATGAAGCAACGAGCTTTCATTTAGCAAAGGACAGAAAATGCCGTTCGACCGCGGTAAACTGTATGGATACGGCTGACCAGAGTAAACATCCTGCGAATAGGTAGTTTGGAAAAAACGGGCAAAAAGATCGGCAATTGCCTGATCATTATCTGCCGACGTATTACGGAAAGATAGCGAGGATGGGTGTGCGGACGTTCTACGCTTACTGTTTACAAAGCTGTAGAACTGTTTGGGGTCCTTAGAAAAACTTATCCTGCATCGAGATAAGTAATTCTGATAGCATTGAGCGTTAAGAACTGAAAAGTTTGACCGAGCTATTACATAATGAGAGAGAGAAGAAGGAGAGCCAACTTCTTGAAATTTTTTATAATGTCTTGATTTTAAGTTTTTTAGATGAGATAGCTCCTTGGTAAACCAAGGGGGTTTTCTTGATCTAATCGGACAGGAAAGTGGGACACAAGAGACAAAAAGTGAGTCCAGTGCATCATAGAAAATGTTTGTGCCTGTCGTAACATCACTGCACAAATATAAAGCGGACCAATCAAAATCCCTAATGAGGTTATTAAGCTTCGTAAACTCGGCTTTACGGAAGCAGCGGACACATTGGGGTAGTCTACCCGACCGATCTAGTACAGTTCGTCCTAGGTCGAGCGACACTTCGAAAGTAGGATGGTAGGCATCTTCAGGTATGGAGAGCGGGGGGACTCGAGTTAACAACGCTACGGTCGGATCCGTTACAAAGCACAGATCAAGAAATCGACCCAAGGAATTTTTAACATGGTTAACTTGAGACAGAGACAGGTCAATCAAGCCGTCAACAAAGTCATGACGTGCCATGGGTACCAGGCTATTAGACTCATTTGCCGAAGACCAAACAATTCCTGGCAAGTTGAAGTCACCAAGAACTATCATGTGATCTTTGTCAGATAGCGAGGAAGAGATAGCGGTTAAGGCGGACAAATGCTGCTCGTAAATTGCGATATCCGAAGAAGGTGGAATATACGAACAAGTTATGAAAACTGAGAAAGCGGGAAGAATCAGTTTTACACACAGAAATTCCAGTTCCTGCTGGATCTGGACTGTGAAAAGTTCCGACGTGAAGTTTGAGTCCACAGCAATCAGAACCCCTCCTGCACGTCGAGACGAACGATCCTTTTTAAAAGTTGTGTACCGACCTGCCAAAACTTCGGAACTAAGAATGTCCGGCTTTAACCAGGTTTCGGTAAACACAATAACGTTGGATGCAAATGCGACACTATCCAGGAAAAGAATGCTGAGCTTACTACGCAAGCCTCGAACATTCTGATAGGTCACTGAAAGAGAGTTTGTTAGTTTTTTGGACGGGTGGAGGTAGAGCGGGAAGATGACAAAGGAGCACTGGTCTGGTTAGTTGGCAGAGTTATTGGGGGCCTAGTCTTCTTCTTTGCCTTAAACTCCTTCACCACCAAATGCTCCGGCCAAAATTTGGCAGAACAGATGGTGTTAAAATGAGTTTGGGAGACACTTATTTTAAAAGAAGCTATCTCCCTGGCATAAGAAAAGTTAAACTTTTCCACCTTAAAATCAACGGCTTTTATTTGGATTTGAATATAAGCCGTCACATCCTTGGTTGTGGAGTCAGGGGCTAGCCGTGAGACAAAAACTTGTCTCTTTGGTGGGATCCCCACCAATCATGGCACCATAGGCCTATCACCTGTGATGGTAATACCCGGTGGTCCGGGACGTATATTCACTGGTGACGCGATAAATTCGGCTACCGAATTTTCATCACCAGCAGCTGTCGTTGCCTTTGGAGTGGCGAACGATATCAACTGCTGCACTTTTGGGGTGGTCGGAGTCAGCTTGTCAGCATCGGCCGGTCGAGGGGCAGTCGGCACATGCAGATCCCGCGGAGTGACCTTTTTGCGCCTAGGAGACTCAGTCAGTAGTTTGAAACTATTAAACTGAGACTCCATGGCTAGGAGCCGATCGTATTGCTCTTTGAAGCCCACGGTCAGCTCCCTAAAGCCCTTCCGGGTCTGCCTCATAAACGCTGCCATCTCCCTCTCAACCGGACGGCATGCCTCACAGCTATAATGCAGGCCATTCCGTTTTGAGATGGCATCACCCACGAGACCGGTGATCCCGGCGCATTTAGCGTGCACTACGCTATCGCAGAGCCAGCTGGGGATACTCGGCTGGTCATGGGTGATCTGCTTCTTGCAGGTTTTCTTAACACAGACCACAGAGAATTCCATTTTAAAATGTAAAATTTATTTTATTATTTTTTCTTTCAAAAAAAAACTGATATCAGACCAGTGTGCCAAAATAAACGCCAAGAGAGGAATAAGTAAGAATGAGAGCGGTTACCGCAGCTACACTTGAGAGAGAGAGAGCGCTACTGCACAGAAAATATCGAGAGCGAGAGAGGAAGAACAGTTATTTAAGTGTGGGTGATAGGGAGAGAGTGATAAATCAGCAAAACCCATAGGTGAGAGCGGCTAAATATGATACTGCGTGTACTTACGAAAAGCACAAACAAAATCACGCTGTTAGGCGATGCAAAAATAATAATTTAAATTATGTTTTTCACAGCAAACAGGCATGCACTCGCGATCAAGAAATAGATGATATAGGAGGTTGTTAATTTATGAATTTTTTTAGGGGTTATTTTCATAAAACACCGGCTTTTTAAGCAAAATAGGAAGAGAGTAAGCGGAGCGCAAAACAAAAACACGTCTGACTACTACAAAGAGAATCGAACGACGAATAGCCATGCATTTTTACCACTTTTATTGCCTCCAACATTCGGTCGAAGTCAATTTTTTGCAATTTTAGCAAATTTCGCTTTTTGTGACGGCATATCGTCAAAATTAAAAAATATCACGAAAAAACCAACATAATTGCCACAGAATATGTTATTTTCTGATAATATAAGTTATAGCAAGTGTCTCTCTACTGGCTTTCGAGATAACGCACGACCGTTATGCCATAAGGTATACGGCGATAGGCGAAGTAGAATACAAGCAGTGAAGAGAAGAGAGCGCCTTCCAAGCTCGGGGTAGGACATCTGCCTTCTTGCTCTCTCGTCCACGAAATGGGCTATAAGAAAAGACGATCGTTACGGCTATAGTCGGAGCTTACTTGTTTATTATGTGCTGTTTCTTTAGATGATAAGTACGAAGTAGAACATCTCGCCTATGCTGCTTAATATGGTCTTAGTCCGCTGAATAAGTTCTATAGACAAGAACCTGGTGCCCAAAATGCATATCTTCGCTACCGAGTGTTAAATTATACACTTCTGTACACAAAAAGGCAAAGACAATTGAAACTCGTGCTAAAAATGATCCGCCGCTATACCTTACAAAAAGTCCGCCATCATACCTTACAAGCTATTGGTGGTAATATGACGTTGTCACTGTCATACTTCGCGAATAAAAAAAATGTAAAATACCAAAAACTGTTGGGCAAGGCCTAAATATACGTTCCACCTATGTACTTACCTGACTCAAGTTTCAAAAAATCTTCACTCTGGCACTGTTAAAACACATATCCAATAACAATTTGTTCATATTTTTCACTAATTTTTTTATTAAAAATCACTTAGAGTTCAAAGCACACGTCCCCTCATTAATACTACTGCATATAAAATGTCAGCACGATAAAAGACATCGACCACAGTGATAAAAAGTTTTAGATGTGACGTTACATGCCAGATTTGACAAGTCCGCCACCATACCTTACACGCCACGATACCTTACACTCCCCACATACATACATACCTACTATATAACCTTCGGTACGCCGAAGATAGCTTCTTTATTTTTTGCACTTTTATATATTTTTAACAGTACACACGGCTACCGAGAGTTCTGAGAAGCGCGCCATTAATGTTCGACTTATCCGTGATATACAGGTGAGTTCCAAGCAAATCAGCAAATAGTTTCTTTGGCGATTACAGTTTTCATATTATGCTAGGTGTATGAAAAAAAAACTGGATAAACTTTTATTACCAAATTTGTCTTAAAAAAGTTGCTTTATAACAATTTGTTTGTTAATAAAGATTAAAAAAAAATTATCTTTTCATTTTTATTAGAAGGTTAGGTTAGGTGAAGGCGGCTGCCTGGCTCACTAGGAGCCCAGCACACTTAAGCCGGTTTCGGCACGTTGTAGTACCGCAAGATATCTCTCCTTTTATCTATCCTCGTATCTACAGCAATAATGTATGGCAAAAATGGTTAGGTCGGGCGCCCAGTCTGCTTGCGTGGGTACCGATTAGCCAATGTCCCGTGAGGGAACGTATGACTACGCTGCAGTTTTCCTTCCGAGCTGGCATAGCTCAGAGGTTCGCTTCGTATCTATGGTCGGACATTGTTGAGCTACCGAGCTTAGGCAGCAAAGTTTGCGATACATAAAAAGTCGACGAGAGTATTGTTTAATACGATTTATTGTCAGGGAGGCATTATTAAGTTTATTGTACAATATTTGTGCGAATAGGATAGCGAAAGCGATAGCGGGATTAGCCATGTAAGATTATATCGGTTCAAGACGGGGTCAGATTGAAGACGTGGGGGTCGGGTCAAAACGGTGTTGGATTGAAGATCTATTCGAGGTGCAATAGGCCATAGACGAGGTGCGAGATATGAGTGATAGGCCAAGACTGAATTCAAGGGCAGTCGGGCCGAATTGCCCGTGCCTAATGCAAGTGAGCGAGCGATGGATCGAGAGAGATAGTGAAGGCGAAAGATCGAGATAGCGATACAGAAGCCGAAAGAAAGAAAGTTGACGAGAGAGAACGGCTGGATATGCTGCTGTCGTGGGAGCTGTGGGAGCTTATATGTATATATATATGCAGTGGGCAGTGCAAACAACGAAGAATAAAAAGGGAATTTAATTTACTGCTGCACCACATTTAATGCTTCGATCACGTCTGCTAATATTAGGCAGCGTAACCCAACAGCAAGCAATTAAGCAATTTTGAATTTGCAATTAATCTTTATTTTTGTTTTTGGATAGACAATTTTTTTGATCAAGTTCTTAATTCTAAAATGAATTCTGATTTTAAAATAAACGAGGGGGAACGTTGTGAGCCGCGGCTCTACCTTAAACCCGGTACTCAGTCAGTATATACATATGTACATACATATATGAGCTTGCGATTTATGCAATTTCTTATATGTTCGCAAAAGGGACAAATTAAATTTTGGGCAAAAAATAATATTTCAAAAAATGAAGTCAAATCATTTTTATACCCGGTACTCGAAGAGTATAGGGGTATATTAGATTTGTGGGGATAACGGTTGTGTGTAACGCCCAGAAGGAAGCGTTTCCGACCCCATAAAGTATATATATTCTTGATCAGCATCAATAGCCGAGTCGATATAGCCATGTCTGTCTGTCCGTCCGTCCGTCCGTCCGTCCGTCCGTCCGTCTGTCCGTCTTCATTTGCGCCTATATCTCAGAGACTATTAAAGCTAGAGCAACCAAGTTTTGTATCCAGTCTCCTATGTGATCACACTACTCCAAATGTATTTCAAAATTTCGACCCGCCCCCTTCCGCCCCTACAAAGAACGAAAGTCTGTGGCGTATACAGTGTTGAAGATACGAGAAAACCAAAAACGCAGAATCATGGAAAATGACCATAACTACCAGATTGTCGCATCTGGATCAGGTTGGATCATTATTATAGCTACAATGAAGAAAACCATTTCGAAAGTCATCGTTCCCTCTCGCTCTCTCTCACACGCGGCCCCATCTGCTTTGCCCATTCGTATTTTTTGACGCCTAGTTCTCAGAGACTATAAGAGCTAGAGCAACCAAACTTTCTATCCAAGCTCCTGTGATATCAAACCAGCACGAGTTTGTTTCAAAATTTTGCCACGCCTCCTTCCGCCCCCACAAAAAACGAAAATCTGTGGAATCCACAATTTTTAAGGTACGAGAAAACCAAAAACGCAGAATCATGGAAAATTACCATATCTACCAGATTGCCGAATATGGATCAGGTCGAATCAATATTATGGCCAGAAGAAACAAATTAAATTTCAGTGGCTACGCAACGCCTGCCAATCGCTGACTCATTCCCTCTCTCTCTGTCGCAAACACTTGTACGTCTCAAATATGTAGTTATACATGTAGAAATGTAGAAGCAGATGTAAAAAGCATATGCAAACAAAATTGAAAACATGTATAATATTCCAAAAATGATTTGACTTCATTTTTTGAAATATTATTTTTTGCCCAAAATTTAATTTGTCCCTTTTGCGAACATATAATAAATTGCATAAATCGCAAGCTCATATATGTACAAATGTACATATGTGTATACTGACTGAGTACCGGGTATAAGGTAGAGCCGCGGCCTTTGCCGCGGCTCACAACGTTCCCCCTCGTTGGAATATTATACATGTTTTCAATTTTATTTGCATATGCTTTTTACATCTGCTTCTAAATTTCTACATGACATGTATAACTACATATTTGAGACGTACAAGTGTTTGCGACAGAGAGAGAGGGAATGAGTCAGCGCTTGGCAGGCGTTGCGTAGCCACTGAAATTTAATTTGTTTCTTCTGGCCATAATATTGATTCGACCTGATCCATATTCGGCAATCTGGTAGATATGGTAATTTTCCATGATTCTGCGTTTTTGATTTTCTCGTACCTTAAAAATTGTGGATTCCACAGATTTTCGTCCTTTGTGGGGGCGGAAGGAGGCGTGGCAAAATTTTGAAACAAACTCGTGCTGGTTTGATATCACAGGAGCTTGGATAGAAAGTTTGGTTGCTCTAGCTCTTATAGTCTCTGAGAACTAGGCGTCAAAAAATACGAATGGGCAAAGCAGATGGGGCCGCGTGTGAGAGAGAGCGAGAGGGAACGATGACTTTCGAAATGTTTTTCTTCATTGTAGCTATAATAATGATCCGATCTGATCCAGATTCAACACTCTGATAGAAATAGTGATTCTCTATGATTCTGCGTTTTTAGTTTTCCCGTATCTTCAAAATTGTGTATGCCACAGACTTTCGTCCTTTGTGGGGGCGGAAGGGGGCGGGGCGAAATTTTGAAATACACTTTGAGTAGTGTGATAACACAGGAGACTGGATACAAAACTTGGTTACTCTAGCTTTAACAGTCTCTGAGATATAGGCGCTAATGAAGACGGACGGACGGACGGACAGACAGACATGGCTATATCGACTCGGCTTGTGATGCTGATCAAGAATATGTATACTTTATGGGGTCGGAAACGCCTCCTTCTAGGCGTTACACACAACCGTTATCCCTACAAATCTAATATACCCCTATACTCTTCGAGTACCGGGTATAAAAGTTTTTACACGAACATCTACATATATCTACATTTCCTGCAGCCATTGTCAGTTTTACTTTAACATTTTTTGTTAAATTAAAATGTTTCGCTAACGTAACTTGAAAGTATCAGTTTTAGCTGTTTGAGGTACATGCTTGCAGTCAAAATTAGGTTAGGTTAGGTTGCAGCGGCTGCCCGACTCACTGGGAGCCCAGCACACTTAGGCCGTTTCCGGCCCGTTGTGATACCGCGGGGGAATCTGCCCCTACTCGCATTGTGAGACCCGAGGTCAACAGTTGTCCCAGCCTGCAGCTTTTATGAAGTTAGCTATCTTTCTGGGACATATGGTGGACATTAGCGAAATGTCTGAAAAGAAGAGCGAACCCAAGTGTTGTAGCCTTCTTCTGCTGAGAGCTGGGCAAGAGCAGAACAGGTGTTCCACCGTTTCATCCTCTTCTTCATCTCTACAGCTACGGCAAAAATCATTGTTTGGGGCGCCCAGTCTATTAGCATGGGTACCTACTAACCAGTGCCCCGTTAGGGAGCGTATGACTGCGCTGCACCTTCGTCTGCCGAGCCTGCATAGCTCAGAGGTGCGCTTCCTATCTATGGTCGGCCATGTTTGCCGAGATATACGACAACGTGGTACTGATTGCCACTTGTTATCTGTTAGTTGCTTATATTGCTCCTTTATTATGAGCCTACATGTGGCCATCGGCATACGAGTATCCTCCTTGTCTTGGAGAAGGGGGATTGTAGTGCCAAGTCTGGCCAGCTCGTCTGCAATACAGTTGCCTTCGATGTCCCGATGTCCCGGGACCCATATAAGGCTAATAACAAATTGCTGAGCCATCTCGTGAAGAGATTTGCGGCAATCTGCAACGGTGGCCGAGTTTGCGGAGATCGCATTAAGCGATTTGATTGCAGCTTGGCTATCACTATAGATGTTTACGCAGGTTACCATGGCGGTAGTTTCCTGAAGGCAGTTTAGGGCCTCCTTGATTGCAATGACCTCCGCTTGGAAGACACTGCAGTGATCAGGAAGTCTAAAGGAGTGCTTAATGTTTAGCTGTTCGGAGTATATGCCTCCTCCGACCCTATTGTTCAGCTTTGATCCATCTGTGAAGATGTTTAGGGCCCCTTTTGGGCCTGGGGGTCCCTCACTCCACTCGTCTCTGTGGGGGATAATTGCATCGAAGGGGGTATCTGTGTACTCCCTTGGAACACAGTAGTCCGTTTTAGTAGGGACGGAACTGCCGTTTAGTATTGAGGAGTGACCTGTGTGCTGTGGTGCCCATTGGTCAGAGTCTCTCAGTCGTATTGCTGCCATTTGTGCCCTTTCTTTTCCTGCGAGGGCAAGGCTTTGGAGGCATCTAGCGCATCGTTTGGAGTGGTGCGAAGAGCTCCACTGATGCAGAGGGCGGCTGTTCGCTGAACCTTGTCGAGCTGTTTGGTGATCGTCCTTTTTGATAAGGCCGGCCACCATACAGTAACTCCATAAAGAATTATCGGTCTAACTATGGCTTGGTATATCCATTGGACTATACTTGGGTTCATGCCCCATTTTAAGCCGATAGCTTTTTTGCAAGTGTAGAGGGCTATCGTGGCCTTCTTCACTCTGTCTTTGATATTCAGGTTCCAGTTTAGCTTTTTGTCGATTACTAACCCTAAGTAATTGGCACTGTCGCTAAAGGAGAGCCTGCATCCGTTTAATGTGGGGGGGTTTAGAGACGGAATCTTGTATTTGCTTGTAAATAGCACAAGTTCTGTCTTTGAGGGATTAACTCCAAGACCCCGCGATTCTGTCCACCTTGACAGTCTCGCGAGCTTTGCGGTCATTAAGTCGCAGAGTGTTTGAGGGTATTTGCCCGAAAAGATAATTGCTACGTCGTCCGCGTATGCCACGACTTTGCAGCCCCCCCCTTCCAGGTCACATAGAATCTTGTTGACTGCTATGTTCCATAGAAGGGGGGATAGGACACCACCTTGCGGTGTGCCTCTACTGACATACCTTGACTGAGTGGACGATCCCATCGATGATGTCACCGTCCTGCATGTGAGCAATTGATCGATGAGCATCACCAAGCGACGATCCACCCCAAGGTCAGTCAGCGCTTCCGTAATGGCACCGGGTATGACGTTGTTAGGTGTGGTGATTTCTCTATCACCGAAACTACTTCATTAAGTGCCGCTTCTGTGGATTTTCATTTTCGGTAGGCATGTTGTGCGCCTGACAGCGTTTGGGAACTTATAGTTGTTCTCAGTTGTAGCCCGACAAGCCTCTCAAAAGTTTTGAGAAGGAAGGACGAAAGACTGATTGGTCTGAAGTCCTTTGGAGATTAATTCGAGCCTTTACCCGCTTTGAGGATGAAGACTTTTTGCCTTAAGCCTTAAGAGGATGAAGACTATTTTTGCCTTAGGCCAAGCGTGGTATTTTGCCCACTTCTAGTATCTTCTTGAAGATACATTGCAGCCAGTTGATGGCCGTGTCTCCGGCCTTTTGGAGTTGGGCGGAAATTAACTGGTCCGGACCAGGGGATTTGAACGGATCGAAGCTGTTTATTGCCCAGATACTGTTCCGTTTTCTAAGGATATGCGCCATCGTGGTGCCGAACCTTGACTAGGGAGGTGAGCCAGCTCGCTGATTGTGCACCCTGGGAAATGAATGTCGAGTAGAATGTGTAGGGACTCGTCACTGGACTTATTCCACGTAGCATCACTTCTCTAAAGGTACCCCACCGAGGGGGCCGTTTTGGATCTTACGTAGCCTTGCAGCCTCCGCCGTTTCTTCGTTTTTAGAGCAAAATTTATGCCAAGAGGCCGTTTTTGCCTGTCTCATTTCTTTAGGGCCAGACTGGTCTTGTAGTCTGCCCAATGTTCCGTTAGCGCTTTTGGCCCTGTTAAAGACGGTCCTGAAGCTTTTCCGTAGGATATCTATTTGTATTCCCTCTATGTTTGTTTGAGGTGCATGCTGCCGTGCTCTTGGATTAGTACTACGTCGGCTCCGCTCACATCCAAGCGGGTTAGTAGGGAGAATTATTGATCTGCAAGAGTCCTAAGGACATCATCAGAATTCTCCCCCACTGTGCTGTCGGCGTCTGAGTCGTGGTCGACACATCGCCTTAAATTCGCGCATCAGCGTCGTGTCCGAGGAGTAGCCTTCCTGGGCTGACTTCAGTTCGTCGTCAGGTGCTTCGATCTCCGAGGTCACTTGTCGGTCGGGCTGAACATTTGGCTTGCGCTTTGCCGACGGATTATTTTGTCCGCACTCTGTCTTTTGGCATACGTATATGCTTTGGCTTGGGCGCTAGTCTAAGGCAACTCGGTCCCCGCCACAATACCAGCAGGCAGAGCAGCCGCTGGATTGCATAACCACTCTGCCAAGGTATCAGCTTTGGCACCCACCCGAAGACTAGGATGGACCCCTTTGGGTTCGCCCTAGCGTCTTCCGCCACGCAGCTTTTGCCTGCTGTGTAGCGGGTTTGGCCGCTGCCTTTCCCTGAACGGGATTGCTCCCTGTTGGCAATTGGGGAGTGCCAGACTTGTTTTTCTTTTTTGTTGTGTGGATAGGTGTGTGTGAGCTACTTATACAAGTCAGTGTAGCTACATCGCGAACACCGGTCGGCAGTCCGGGACTGCTTACTTTCGGTACTCTCCCTAGGGATGCTCGCTATCCGCAACCTGTGACCCGTCTGGTGGCCTAAACTAGGACCCTTTTAAGCCACCTCACCAGCTCATCAGACCAGATTTTTTTTTTTTAAATTGAACTAAACCATCTTATGAACGCTGTCTATCGGAACGTGATATATATTTGTTATCTACGCTTCAATTCAATAAAAAAGGCAAATATAACTGATAACACGACATTTTCTGCTGTGGTCTAAACTGACTTTGTCTGATAGATTTTTTTAAAAAAATTGTGAGCTTTTCAGAAGCCGCGGCTCTACCTTATACCCGGTACTCAGTCAGTATACACATATGTACATACATACATATATGAGCTTGCGATTTATGCACTTTATTATATGTTCGCAAAAGGGACAAATTAAATTTTGGGCAAAAAATAATATTTCAAAAAAATGAGGTCAAATCATGTTTTCAATTTTGTTTGCATATGATTTTTACATCTGCTTCTAAATTTCTACATGACATGTATAACTACATATTTGAGACGTACAAGTGTTTGCGACAGAGAGAGAGGGAATGAGTCAGCGCTTGGCAGGCGTTGCGTAGCCACTGAAATTTAATTTGTTTCTTCTGGCCATAATAATGATCCGACCTGATCCATATTCGGCAATCTGGTAGATATGGTAATTTTCCATGATTCTGCGTTTTTGGTTTTCATTTATCTTAAAAATTGTGGATTCCACAGATTTTCGTCTTTTGTGGAGGCGGATAGGGGCGTGGCAAAATTTTGAAATACACTTGTGCTGGTTTGATATCACAGGAGCTTGGATAGAAAGTTTGGTTGCTCTAGCTCTTATAGTCTCTGAGATCTAGGCGCTAATTTGGACGAATAGGTAAAGCAGACAGGGTCGCGTGTGAGAGAGAGCGAGAGGGAACGATGACTTTCGAAATGGTTTTCTTCATTGTAGCTATAATAATGATCCGATCTGATCCAGATTCAACACTCTGATAGAAATAGTGATTCTCTATGATTCTGCGTTTTTAGTTTTCCCGTATCTTCAAAATTGTGTATGCCACAGACTTTCGTCCTTTGTGGGGACGGAAGGGGGCGGGGCGAAATTTTGAAGTACACTGTGAGTAGTGTGATAACATAGGATACTGAATACAAAACTTGGTTACTCTAGCTTTAATAGTGTATGAGATATAGGCGCAAATGAAGACAGGCGGACAGACGGACAGACGGACAAACGGACGGACGGACGGACGGACAGACAGACATGGCTATATCGACTCGGCTATTGATGCTGATCAAGAATATATATACTTTATGGGGTCGGAAACGCTTCCTTCTGGGCGTTACACACAACCGTTATCCCCACAAATCTAATATACCCCTTACTCTTCGAGTACCGGGTATAAAAATATAGAAAAAATTTGTTAAATATATAAGAAAAAAAGAATCTACACCTTAAAAAACTTAAAATATTTTAAGGCTCGAAATCGACCGAAAAAAGGTTGTTTAGTTCACAACGGAAAAAAGTTTCCATTTTGTTGCCTAGTTTAATTTGAATAATAAATTATAGTTTGTGATTTGCACTACCGAATTGTTTATTGCTCAAATAACGTCGTGGTCACCAATATTGAGCTAATGAGTTTTTTGACTAGCTGTTGAATTTAAGTAAATAGGAAGTCAATGTTGTTTAATTTTGTATAGTTTATTGGTCTTAAATATTATGCGTTATAGTGTATTACTTGTGTAATGAGGTATATAGAGTGCAATTTACATATATGTAATTGCAAGACCGTATAAATGCATGTATGTGTATGACGATAGAAAGTAAGAAGGATTGCGACGAGAATAAATGCAGATCACCTCAAGACTAACTATGACAGACGAACCGAATTTCCCGTGCCCTAATTCAATCTAGAGAATGAAAGAAGAGACCGTTAGAGCAGCTGGAGACGGCTGCTAAGCCGAGCACGAAAGATAGAGAGATATATTTGCAGATATAATGCAGAAAAGAAACGAAGGCTGGTTAGAGGGACGAAAAAACGGCCGCTTCTGTGCGGTTTAACAATATTTATGTACAGTGGGCAATACAAATTGTTCAAGCATGAACACATTATTGTACTTAAAGAACAAGACTCTTTACACATTCACAGAGATAAACACAAAACCAATCTATTCTAAGTAAAAAAACATACATAATGTATAGAATTTATGACTGCTATGGTACGAGTGTAGTAAGCAAATAATATTTCCCGATATCAAAAGTTTAATAAGTGAAGTTAAGAAATATATGACACTGAGGAAATAAATTTTAAAATTGATTTTGTTGAAAACCAAAACGCAACAAATCAGCGACAACAGCAGCCTCGTCGACAACTACAGGATCGGCGGCATTAGCATCAGCAACGCAACGGCAGCGGCAAACAGCAGCAGCATCGACAACAACAGCAGCGGCAGCAGAATCAATAGACAGCAGCAGCATCGAAAACAACAACAGCGGCAGCCGCATCAGCAGATAGCAACAAAAAGCAGCAAAATATCCTCATAGAAATTAAAACTTAAAATATTTTAACACTAACTTAATTAAGTTGTCGGAAGTATTAATTAAAAAAAAAAGAATTGAAGGTGGTAAAGTGACCAAGCGACGTAATCAAAAAGACAGAAAAGAGGAAAGAGATAGGCCAAAAATTGACTCTAAACTTACAGAAAACTAGAGATTGACGCTGGTAAAGTGACCAAGTGACGTAATCAAAAAAGCAGTTTGAACAAATTTAAAAAAAATATAGACGACATACAAAAGAGTTGTGTCGAAGTAAATACTACAGAAATTGCAAAAGTGCAAGTGGAGACTGAACCTTGAAGAGAGACATGGAACCAAAAGTTGACCAGCCAAAACTTGACTTGAAGAAGTTGTTGAGGATTTCGGCAGATTGGAAGAATATCTGAGAAATAATTTAAAAAAAGCTCAAAAGGAGTTAGATCAGGCTGGCTGGTGCGAGTGCCAAATGAGAAAGGAGAGAATAGAATACCTTAGGAAAAAAATCTGTAAAAAAGTTGAGGATTATTATAAAAGGTATGAATCAAATTTCAAATTCGACGATGAGGTCGCCGATTTGGATTTCAAATTTCAGTGCTTATTAATAGCCATAAAAACGAGGATGCATTTTACTGATGAAACGAGGGGGAACGTTGTGAGCCGCGGCAAAGACCGCGGCTCTACCTTATACCCGGTACTCAGTCAGTATATACATATGTACATACATATATGAGCTTGCGATTTATGCACTTTATTATATGTTCGCAAAAGGGACAAATTAAATTTTGGGCAAAAAATAATATTTCAAAAAAATGAAGTCAAATAATTTTTGGAATATTATACATGTTTTCAATTTTGTTTGCATATGCTTTTTACATCTGCTTCTAAATTTCTACATGACATGTATAACTACATATTTGAGACGTACAAGTGTTTGCGACAGAGAGAGAGGGAATGAGTCAGCGCTTGGCAGGCGTTGCGTAGCCACTGAAATTTAATTTGTTTCTTCTGGCCATAATATTGATCCGACCTGATCCATATTCGGCAATCTGGTAGATATGGTAATTTTCCATGATTCTGCGTTTTTGGTTTTCATTTATCTTAAAAATTGTGGATTCCACAGATTTTCGTCTTTTGTGGAGGCGGATAGGGGCGTGGCAAAATTTTGAAATACACTTGTGCTGGTTTGATATCACAGGAGCTTGGATAGAAAGTTTGGTTGCTCTAGCTCTTATAGTCTCTGAGATCTAGGCGCTAATTTGGACGAATAGGTAAAGCAGACAGGGTCGCGTGTGAGAGAGAGCGAGAGGGAACGATGACTTTCGAAATGGTTTTCTTCATTGTAGCTATAATAATGATCCGATCTGATCCAGATTCAACACTCTGATAGAAATAGTCATTTTCTATGATTCTGCGTTTTTAGTTTTCCCGTATCTTCAAAATTGTGTATGCCACAGACTTTCGTCCTTTGTGGGGACGGAAGGTGGCGGGGCGAAATTTTGAAGTACACTGTGAGTAGTGTGATAACATAGGATACTGAATACAAAACTTGGTTACTCTAGCTTTAATAGTGTATGAGATATAGGCGCAAATGAAGACAGGCGGACAGACGGACAGACGGACGGACGGACGGACGGACAGACAGACATGGCTATATCGACTCGGCTATTGATGCTGATCAAGAATATATATACTTTATGGGGTCGGAAACGCTTCCTTCTGGGCGTTACACACAACCGTTATCCCCACAAATCTAATATACCCCTTACTCTTCGAGTACCGGGTATAAAAATATAGAAAAAATTTGTTAAATATATAAGAAAAAAAGAATCTACACCTTAAAAAACTTAAAATATTTTAAGGCTCGAAATCGACCGAAAAAAGGTTGTTTAGTTCACAACGGAAAAAAGTTTCCATTTTGTTGCCTAGTTTAATTTGAATAATAAATTATAGTTTGTGATTTGCACTACCGAATTGTTTATTGCTCAAATAACGTCGTGGTCACCAATATTGAGCTAATGAGTTTTTTGACTAGCTGTTGAATTTAAGTAAATAGGAAGTCAATGTTGTTTAATTTTGTATAGTTTATTGGTCTTAAATATTATGCGTTATAGTGTATTACTTGTGTAATGAGGTATATAGAGTGCAATTTACATATATGTAATTGCAAGACCGTATATATGCATGTATGTGTATGACGATAGAAAGTAAGAAGGATTGCGACGAGAATAAATGCAGATCACCTCAAGACTAACTATGACAGACGAACCGAATTTCCCGTGCCCTAATTCAATCTAGAGAATGAAAGAAGAGACCGTTAGAGCAGCTGGAGACGGCTGCTAAGCCGAGCACGAAAGATAGCGAGATATATTTGCAGATATAATGGAGAAAAGAAACGAAGGCTGGTTAGAGGGACGAAAAAACGGCCGCTTCTGTGCGGTTTAACAATATTTATGTACAGTGGGCAATACAAATTGTTTAAGCATGAACACATTATTGTACTTAAAGAACAAGACTCTTTACACATTCACAGAGATAAACACAAAACCAATCTATTCTAAGTAAAAAAACATACATAAAGTATAGAATTTATGACTGCTATGGTACGAGTGTAGTAAGCAAATAATATTTCCCGATATCAAAAGTTTAATAAGTGAAGTTAAGAAATATATGACACTGAGGAAATAAATTTTAAAATTGATTTTGTTGAAAACCAAAACGCAACAAATCAGCGACAACAGCAGCCTCGTCGACAACTACAGGATCGGCGGCATTAGCATCAGCAACGCAACGGCAGCGGCAAACAGCAGCAGCATCGACAACAACAGCAGCGGCAGCAGAATCAATAGACAGCAGCAGCATCGAAAACAACAACAGCGGCAGCCGCATCAGCAGATAGCAACAAAAAGCAGCAAAATATCCTCATAGAAATTAAAACTTAAAATATTTTAACACTAACTTAATTAAGTTGTCGGAAGTGTTAATTAAAAAAAAAAGAATTGAAGGTGGTAAAGTGACCAAGCGACGTAATCAAAAAGACAGAAAAGAGGAAAGAGATAGGCCAAAAATTGACTCTAAACTTACAGAAAACTAGAGATTGACGCTGGTAAAGTGACCAAGTGACGTAATCAAAAAAGCAGTTTGAACAAATTTAAAAAAAATATAGACGACATACAAAAGAGTTGTGTCGAAGTAAATACTACAGAAATTGCAAAAGTGCAAGTGGAGACTGAACCTTGAAGAGAGACATGGAACCAAAAGTTGACCAGCCAAAACTTGACTTGAAGAAGTTGTTTAGGATTTCGGCAGATTGGAAGAATATCTGAGAAATAATTTAAAAAAAGCTCAAAAGGAGTTAGATCAGGCTGGCTGGTGCGAGTGCCAAATGAGAAAGGAGAGAATAGAATACCTTAGGAAAAAAATCTGTAAAAAAGTTGAGGATTATTATAAAAGGTATGAATCAAATTTCAAATTCGACGATGAGGTCGCCGATTTGGATTTCAAATTTCAGTGCTTATTAATAGCCATAAAAACGAGGATGCATTTTACTGATGAAACGAGGGGGAACGTTGTGAGCCGCGGCAAAGACCGCGGCTCTACCTTATACCCGGTACTCAGTCAGTATATACATATGTACATACATATATGAGCTTGCGATTTATGCACTTTATTATATGTTCGCAAAAGGGACAAATTAAATTTTGGGCAAAAAATAATATTTCAAAAAAATGAAGTCAAATAATTTTTGGAATATTATACATGTTTTCAATTTTGTTTGCATATGCTTTTTACATCTGCTTCTAAATTTCTACATGACATGTATAACTACATATTTGAGACGTACAAGTGTTTGCGACAGAGAGAGAGGGAATGAGTCAGCGCTTGGCAGGCGTTGCGTAGCCACTGAAATTTAATTTGTTTCTTCTGGCCATAATAATGATCCCACGAACGATGACTTTCGAAATGGTTTTCTTCATTGTAGCTATAATAATGATCCGATCTGATCCAGATTCAACACTCTGATAGAAATAGTCATTTTCTATGATTCTGCGTTTTTAGTTTTCCCGTATCTTCAAAATTGTGTATGCCACAGACTTTCGTCCTTTGTGGGGACGGAAGGTGGCGGGGCGAAATTTTGAAGTACACTGTGAGTAGTGTGATAACATAGGATACTGAATACAAAACTTGGTTACTCTAGCTTTAATAGTGTATGAGATATAGGCGCAAATGAAGACAGGCGGACAGACGGACAGACGGACGGACGGACGGACGGACAGACAGACATGGCTATATCGACTCGGCTATTGATGCTGATCAAGAATATATATACTTTATGGGGTCGGAAACGCTTCCTTCTGGGCGTTACACACAACCGTTATCCCCACAAATCTAATATACCCCTTACTCTTCGAGTACCGGGTATAAAAATATAGAAAAAATTTGTTAAATATATAAGAAAAAAAGAATCTACACCTTAAAAAACTTAAAATATTTTAAGGCTCGAAATCGACCGAAAAAAGGTTGTTTAGTTCACAACGGAAAAAAGTTTCCATTTTGTTGCCTAGTTTAATTTGAATAATAAATTATAGTTTGTGATTTGCACTACCGAATTGTTTATTGCTCAAATAACGTCGTGGTCACCAATATTGAGCTAATGAGTTTTTTGACTAGCTGTTGAATTTAAGTAAATAGGAAGTCAATGTTGTTTAATTTTGTATAGTTTATTGGTCTTAAATATTATGCGTTATAGTGTATTACTTGTGTAATGAGGTATATAGAGTGCAATTTACATATATGTAATTGCAAGACCGTATATATGCATGTATGTGTATGACGATAGAAAGTAAGAAGGATTGCGACGAGAATAAATGCAGATCACCTCAAGACTAACTATGACAGACGAACCGAATTTCCCGTGCCCTAATTCAATCTAGAGAATGAAAGAAGAGACCGTTAGAGCAGCTGGAGACGGCTGCTAAGCCGAGCACGAAAGATAGCGAGATATATTTGCAGATATAATGCAGAAAAGAAACGAAGGCTGGTTAGAGGGACGAAAAAACGGCCGCTTCTGTGCGGTTTAACAATATTTATGTACAGTGGGCAATACAAATTGTTTAAGCATGAACACATTATTGTACTTAAAGAACAAGACTCTTTACACATTCACAGAGATAAACACAAAACCAATCTATTCTAAGTAAAAAAACATACATAAAGTATAGAATTTATGACTGCTATGGTACGAGTGTAGTAAGCAAATAATATTTCCCGATATCAAAAGTTTAATAAGTGAAGTTAAGAAATATATGACACTGAGGAAATAAATTTTAAAATTGATTTTGTTGAAAACCAAAACGCAACAAATCAGCGACAACAGCAGCCTCGTCGACAACTACAGGATCGGCGGCATTAGCATCAGCAACGCAACGGCAGCGGCAAACAGCAGCAGCATCGACAACAACAGCAGCGGCAGCAGAATCAATAGACAGCAGCAGCATCGAAAACAACAACAGCGGCAGCCGCATCAGCAGATAGCAACAAAAAGCAGCAAAATATCCTCATAGAAATTAAAACTTAAAATATTTTAACACTAACTTAATTAAGTTGTCGGAAGTGTTAATTAAAAAAAAAAGAATTGAAGGTGGTAAAGTGACCAAGCGACGTAATCAAAAAGACAGAAAAGAGGAAAGAGATAGGCCAAAAATTGACTCTAAACTTACAGAAAACTAGAGATTGACGCTGGTAAAGTGACCAAGTGACGTAATCAAAAAAGCAGTTTGAACAAATTTAAAAAAAATATAGACGACATACAAAAGAGTTGTGTCGAAGTAAATACTACAGAAATTGCAAAAGTGCAAGTGGAGACTGAACCTTGAAGAGAGACATGGAACCAAAAGTTGACCAGCCAAAACTTGACTTGAAGAAGTTGTTGAGGATTTCGGCAGATTGGAAGAATATCTGAGAAATAATTTAAAAAAAGCTCAAAAGGAGTTAGATCAGGCTGGCTGGTGCGAGTGCCAAATGAGAAAGGAGAGAATAGAATACCTTAGGAAAAAAATCTGTAAAAAAGTTGAGGATTATTATAAAAGGTATGAATCAAATTTCAAATTCGACGATGAGGTCGCCGATTTGGATTTCAAATTTCAGTGCTTATTAATAGCCATAAAAACGAGGATGGATTTTACTGATGAAACGAGGGGGAACGTTGTGAGCCGCGGCAAAGACCGCGGCTCTACCTTATACCCGGTACTCAGTCAGTATATACATATGTACATACATATATGAGCTTGCGATTTATGCAATTTCTTATATGTTCGCAAAAGGGACAAATTAAAAAAAAAAATGGTAAAAAAAAAATATTTCAAAAAATGAAGTAAATTTTTGGAATATTATACATGTTTCCGATTTTGTTTGCATATGATTTTTACATCTGCTTCTAAATTTCTACATGACATGTATAACTACATATTTGAGACGTACAAGTGTTTGCGACAGAGAGAGAGGGAATGAGTAAGCGCTTGAAAGGCGTTGCGTAGCCACTGAAATTTAATTTTTTCCTTCTGTCCATAATAATGATCCCACGAACGATGACTTTCGAAATGGTTTTCTTCATTATGGCTATAAAATCCGATCTGATCCAGATTCAACACTCTGATAGACATGGTTATCCTCTATGATTCAGCGTTTTTAGTTTTTTCGTATCTTCAAAATTGTGTATGCCACAGACTTTCGTCCTTTGTGTGGGCGGAAGGGGGCGGGGCGAAATATTGAAATACACTTGTAGTAGTGTGATAACACAGGAGACTGGATACAAAACTTGGTTGCTCTAGCTCTTATAGTCTCTGGGATCTATGCGCTAATGAAGACGGACGGACAGACTGACATGGCTATAACGACTCGGCTATTGATGCTGTTCAAGAATATATGTATATACTTTATGGGGTCGGAAACGCTTCCTTCTAGGCGTTACACACATCCGTGATCACCAAAAATCTAATATACCCCTATACTCTTCGAGTACCGGGTATAAAAACATACTTAAAATATAGAATTTATGACTGCTAGGGTGCGAACGGTGAAATGATCTGTCAACTCATTAACACACACGACATCCCAAAGTCAAGTGTAGTAAGCAATTAAGACCTTAATTTAGTTCAAAAATACTGATGCTTGCATGCAATTTAGACTTTTTTTTCTTTTAAGGTCTAAACACGAATAGTGAACAATGAATGAGATTTACACTAGGCTGCACCACTATGATTTAGGTATGATATTTATGGAATTTTTTGAGGAATATCAGGCTGCGAAACCCGACAGTTATAATACAAACAAAACACAATACACGAGAACAATATAATACAACAACATAAAAAACTGTAGTCTATAATTTTACATACAGTAGCGGACAATAAAATCCGGACAGGCATCGTTTCGTAAATTATTTAAAATTTTGTTTATTGTTTCAAGAAAATTTGGATTAAACTTATTAAATGAAAGTATTTGCTAACCAAAACAACTCTTGTTTAGATTCCAGTGATGTTTTTTTTTTAGAAAAAATCTTAAATTAAAATTATTAAAAATATTTCAAAAACTAAGGAACACAAACAAATTTTTATTTTTTTTATTTTCAAGTGAGTTACAAATTATTTGAAAATATTATTTTTTTAATGGAATATTATTCTACTTAAAAAATTAGTTTTCAATATTTTGTTGGACCTCCTTTGTTTTTTATGACCGTCTTTATCCGTGTCGGAATAGAATCCACTAGATTTTGAATTGTTTCAACGGTTATATCGTTGTACCAAAAATTTTCCAAAATTAAATCGAGCTCTTTCACAGTTTTGGGTTTCTTCTCCGTTATTTTAACCTTTAAAATATGCCAAAGATTCTCAATCGGATTTAAATCAGGACTATTGCCTGGCCAATCTAATCAAGATATTCCAATCCGCTTCAAATATTTTTTAACCTAAAAAGAAGAAAAAATATTGGAAATTTAAGCGTTTAGGTATTATTTAAACAATAAATAAAGGAACTTAAAAAAATATGACTTACCGATTTTGCACGATGGCAAGGAGCAGAAGTACAGAAGTGGTACAAGATGCTCGTCCAAAATTTGTTGGTACTTTTCGGCGCTTACTGTTCCATCAATTAGTGCCAGATCTCCATCTCCAAAGTAGGAAAAACATCCCCAGACCATACGGGATCCACCATGTTTGACCGTCCCTCGCACTCATTTTTGAATATTTCTCCGACTTTACGTCTACGTAGGACATACCATAGGAACCAAAAAGGTTTATATTGGACTCATCAGAAAATATCACGTTTCTCCAATCTTTTAAGGTCCAAGATTCGTGCTCTTTAGCCCATTGTAGCCGTTTTTTACGCCTTTTAGCGGTCAAAACCGGTTTATTTGCTGGTCTGCGCCCATTAAGTCCTGCATCCTGAAGGCGTCTTTGTTGAAATATGATCATCTCTAGCAATGCACGCATGTATTGACATACATATGAATATGTAATCGTATGAGTGAGAGACGTGACGAGACGACGTTCTCTCATCTCCTTTTTGTCTTTCCTTTCTTTTCGGTCTCTATCTGCCTGCGAGCAGATCATTGTATTTAGTCACAAATAAACCTTACATATGAACGGTTGCGTTTTTACTTTGCGGTACAACAAACTTCCCTTGCTACGGCAGCGAAACTCTGTCCAACAGGTTATGGGCCCAGGATCGGATTTTGTAAATAAAAAGCAAAGTGATTGTTATAGTTACGAACTATTAACTTCGGTGTGACTCAGAGACTAAACGATAATCAGCTATGAGCGGGATTTATCAGATAGACAAATTGGAGGAGGGAAATTATGACTCATGGTGTATTCAAATGCGGTCTGTGTTGGTGCACGCTGAATTGTGGAGTGTGGCATCTGGTGACTTACTACCAACGAATGTTCCCGAAGGTGTGAATTGTCAGGCCAAGGACGAAAAGGCGCTGGCCATGATCACACTGAGTGTGAAAACTTCACAGTTGGGGTACATTAAAAATTGCGCAAAGTCGTCCGAGGCATGGAACAAATTAAAAAGTGTTCATCAACCAAGTGGACCTGTACGAAAGGTTCAACTGTACAAGAAATTGCTAAGCAAGCGCATGGACCAAAGGCAAAGCATTTCAAGGTACATAAATGAGTTCGTGGATATTCTTGATGGCCTTGGGTCAGTAGGAATCGAGCTAAATGATGAACTACGCGCAATTGTCTTACTGTCGAGCCTTCCAGAACAATTCGAAAATTTTGTTGTCGCCATAGAGACGCGCGACAGCCTGCCGACATTTGATGTTCTATGCGTAAAATTGAAGGAAGAAGGCGAGCGAAAGGGAAACGCCGAAGATCAAAAGGAATACGCAAAAGCATTTACCGCAATACACAAGCCGGCCGCGCAGAGAACGCAAAAGAAGAGAAACAATAATATGATTTGTTTCAAGTGTGGTGAGCGCGGGCATATGAAGGCTCAGTGTAAGAGAGAGAGCGCAAATGTGGAAAAGGCAGCAAAAGGCGAGAACAAGCAGTGCAGCCTATTAAATGCGTTGGACGCTGATAATTTGAAAAAGAGTATGTGGTGCTTGGATAGTGGTGCTACAAGCCACATGTGTTGTGAGAAACAGTTATTCACGAAGCTCGAGAATCACACAGAAATGATTGGTCTGGCTGACTCCGGTTTTCTAAAAGCAGAAGGAAAAGGGGAAGTAGAGCTGAAGACAGAGATATGTACGCTGCTGTTAAAAAATGTTCTCTATGTGCCCAAAATGAATGGAAATTTTTTCTCCGTGAGCAGCGCTGTAAAGAACAAATGTTTCGTCACTTTTGGACAAGAATATGCACAAGTAATCCAGAAAGGCGAATGCATTGTAAAGGCGAGCAGAGTTGGAAACTTGTATATGTTTCGAGGAAAACAAAACAACTGTTTTGCGGCGGTTAAGGCTGATGGTGCCCTGTGGCACAAACGGTACGGCCACTTGAATATCAGCAGTATGAAAGACTTGATCAGTAAAGGAATGGTGCGCGGCATCGAGAATATGGTTTTCCCGGCGAACATGAATTGCAAAACATGTATGGTCAGCAAGATTCATGCGCAACCATTTCCTGTTGCAACCTCCAGTAGAGCTCAAGATATATTGGAACTAATTCATGCAGATGTGTGCGGACCCTTTGGCACACAGTCGCTTGCTGGATCGAAGTACTTTCTAACCTTCATCGATGACAAATCAAGGCGTGTATTTGTTTATTTCCTGCGGAAGAAGGATGAAGTCTTCAAGAAGTTCGTCGAGTTCAAGACACTGGTTGAACGGCAAACGGGAAAAAGTCTCAAATGTATCCGGAGCGACAATGGCGGCGAATTTGTCAACAAACCGTTTGATGAATTTTTGAAAAATCAGGGGATCGAGAGGCAGCTGACAGTGGCATACACTCCACAGCAAAACGGCGTTGCTGAGAGGGCAAACCGCACTCTGGTGGAAATGTCAAGATGTATGCTGGCCCAGTCAGGATTGGGCGAATCCTTGTGGGCTGAGGCAGTCAACGCAGCTGTGTATGTGCGGAATCGATCACCGACCAAGGCGCTGACCAGTATGACGCCAATGGAAGCGTGGACTGGTAAGAAACCTTTTGTTGGTCATCTAAAAGTTTTTGGCTCCGTTGCAGTAGCTCTGGACAAGGGTCCAAGGAAAAGTAAACTTCAACCAAAAGGCAAAGAATATCGCATGATTGGATATTCAGTAGCAGCTAAGGGCTATCGACTGTATGACCCGTTGTCTCATCAGGTGATTGAGAGGCGAGATGTTCTCTTTGACGAGATCCAAGACGACAAGGACACAATCACGTTCGAGCTTCCGACGGCAGAAGTTAGCATGCAGTCTGGCGGCGACACTGATGATATTGACAGCAGCGGTGGAGACAGCAGTGATGGCGCAAGCATTGAAGGGGAGAATTCCAGTAGCAGCGATCCTGATGGCTACGAGAGCGCAATTGAAAAGGTGGAGTCAGATGAGCCAGCTCCTCGTGTTGGACCTGGCAGACCAAGGCTGATTCGGACCGGCAAACCTGGCCGTCCGAGAAAGGAGTACAACGTTCTTGGTGCTCTGGTTGCCAGCAACGTAAAGATTCCACTCTCCTACGAGGAGGCATTGAACAGTATCCATGCATCACATTGGTCCGAAGCGATGCAGCGAGAATATGAAGCATTAATGGCAAACGAAACATGGCAGTTGGCAGACTTACCGGCAGGACAGCGAGCAGTTGGATGCAAATGGGTATATAGCCTGAAACGCGACAAAGATGGTCAGATCGAACGTTTCAAGGCGCGGTTGGTGGCAAAAGGTTGCTCTCAGCAGTACGGCATAAACTATGCGGAAACTTTTTCTCCAGTTTGCAGATTGGAAAGCGTCCGATTTATTCTTGCACTAGCAGCGGAATTGCAGTTATATGTCAACCAAATGGATGTATGTACGGCATACCTCAACAGTGACCTGAGCGATACGGTGTATATGAAGCAACCACAAGGGTACATTGATCGAGTTTATCCAGCGAAGGCTATGCTGCTCAAAAAGGCAATATATGGATTGAAGCAGTCAGGAAGGGAATGGAATTCGAAGCTGAATGGCGTCCTGACTAATCTGGGTTTTGTTGCCTGTGAAAACGAGCCGTGTCTCTTATAGCAGAGAGGGAAAGGTAACTTATCGTTAATCCTGGTATATGTTGACGATTTACTTATAGCATGCCAGTCCAAAGAAGACATGCTCAGTATCAAGTCCGCTATTTCAAATGCGTTCGAATGTGTCGACAAAGGTGTTCCAAAGCTGTTTCTAAGCATGGAGGTGCACCGTGAAGGTGAACTTGGGCCTATCACCATAGGCCACTCGCAATACATCAAGGAACTATTGCAAGCTCACGACATGGACAAATGTAGACCAGTGGCTACTCCGTTGGATGCGGGGTTCCAGGTGGATTGTACTGATGGGCAGTGTCAAAAGGTTGATCCTGTCATGTATCAATCCATGATTGGTGAGCTGATGTGGCTGGCACTCACAACCAGACCAGACATTCTGCATTCAGTTGCAAAGTTGGCCCAGAGGAATAAAGATCCGCACGCAGAGCATCTGGCTGGTGTGAAACACGTTTTAAGGTACTTGGCAGCGACGATGAATTTCAAACTACACTACAAAGGTTGTCATCAGCCACTTACTGGATATGTGGATGCAGATTGGGGCGGCGATCGAACTAACCGAAAGTCGTATACGGGATATGTTTATTTTTTGGCAGGTGGCCCAATTTCTTGGCGATCCGAGAAACAACGCAGCGTGGCACTTAGCAGCACGGAGGCAGAATATATGGCACTGTCGGCTGCGTGTAAGGAGTCCATATTCTTACGTCGCTTAATCATCGAAATCGGCTGTGGGGATGAAGCTACCTCGACTACTTTATATGGCGATAATTTGAGCGCACAAGAGCTGGCTAGGAACCCAGTTCATCATTCAAGGACCAAGCATATTGATATAAGATATCACTTTGTACGTCAGGTTGTAGAAGAGGGTCAAGTTAACATAAAGTATGCTAGTACCACAGATATGATTGCAGATATCTTGACCAAGAATCTCCCTAAGAGAAAGCATGTCGAATTTACAAAATTGTTAAGTTTAAATTGAATTAACTGGAATTTGTAAACATGCACGCATTGAGGAAGGGTGTTGAAATATGATCATCTCTAGCAATGCACGCATGTATTGACATACATATGAATATGTAATCGTATGAGTGAGAGACGTGACGAGACGACGTTCTCTCATCTCCTTTTTGTCTTTCCTTTCTTTTCGGTCTCTATCTGCCTGCGAGCAGATCATTGTATTTAGTCACAAATAAACCTTACATATGAACGGTTGCGTTTTTACTTTGCGGTACAACAAACTTCCCTTGCTACGGCAGCGAAACTCTGTCCAACAGTCTTCGTACTGTTCGAGTGCTAACATCGACTCCTTCCGACTGAACAAACTCGAATCTAATATCTTCTGCAGTTTTGAATCGATTGGCCATGCTTAAGCGCTTCAGAATACGATCTTCCTGGTCGTTGGTCTTCTTCTTTCTTCCTGTCCCAGGACTTCGCTTCAGCGTTCCGGTTTTTTCAAAATTCTTTCAGAAATCTCCGACAGAAGATTTACTAAATCCAACTTTAGCGCTTATATCGCGGAGTCTTAAATTTTCCGATCGCAAAGCCAATATAGCACCTTTATCAGATTCAGTAATTTTCGACATTTTTCACTTTTTATTTTTTTTTTTCACTTCAAAAGCTTAGGTTACATCAAACTCGGCGGTATTTTAAAACTAAATACTTAATAGACAACGCGAAAAAAGATCCAAGCCGATTGAACCTTTTTTACATATTTTACGCCCGTTCAAAGTTTGCATATAGAGGCCATACCGAGGTGTCCGGATTTCTATGTACGCTACTGTACTTTGAACCGCGACACCTTTTTTGCAGAAAGCTTACTTATATCCAAGAGATCATTCAATCCAAAGAAAATATATATTGTAAGATGAGTAACGCCCATACATTTCAATGGTCATATGAAGCGAGGTTTTTTAGAAGCATAATCAGTGCTGTCGCGCCCGCACGAACGTGAGAGAGAATTTGTGCCTGTTCCTGTGTATATATATCCTCAAATATTTTAATTCAGTATGCCTTCGTGTTAACAATCGCATTCTATGAAACCAAAAAAAAAAAAAAAAAAAAAAAAGATTATTCATGAATTAAAGAACAAACGAGATCTGCAACTAAGTCAAACTATTAATATTGGTATTTTATCTGTCAAAGGGAATCCGCAATTTGTTATTGTTTTGGTTTATTCGGGTGGGGTAAAAGATATTACATTAAGATATACTAAAAAAATGTCCAATGCAAATATGTTTGTATTTTTTCCCGCTCATACAAATTTTGTATTTATGTGCTTTTTATTGATATCACTAGCTCATTAGCAACCGGTTTTAAATCGTGAGAATCTTTATTCACATAACTTCAGTACCTTTTAACTGGTTGTAACTAAAAATATAAATAACTGAAAAGCTGACAAATGCAGATATAAATCAGACTCATAATGTGAAGTAAATTTGGATAATAATATCGGGACAAAAGAATATGGAAATTTTTTTTTAGGGAATTTTCTGTTTCTTCAACTTTTAGAAAAGCAAAGTTTTTTTTTTAGAACAACTGGTTTATATAGATAAAGATGTTTATACCGTTCATACTAATGATTGGCAAATTCATAAAAAAAAATTTAAAACGTCCTTAACTGGCTTAGTTTATTTATTTCTATCTTAAATAATAACAAAAACAAAAATAAATAAGTCTTAACTAAAACAGTAACAAATCTCTAAGCAACTGATTGACTACACCCCAGCTGTAAGCTCATTATGCTGGCGAAGAGGCTGGCTTAAAAAACTAGGATCTTAATTTTGAAAGCTTCTTCATTTCGGCTCCGCTTTGGGTTCCACTTTCATATACATATAAAGTGCACGAGCCCTTAGGTCTAAATGGTATATTATCCGTTATTTAACACTAAAGATATTATAGGATTATATATTGTTAAATCACGTTAAATTATTTAATCATATTTTCAGTGCTTTCACATCGAGTCGCGCAGATGGAATGACATTGCTTATAATTTTCTAATTGGTTGTGATGGCAACATCTACGAGGGACGCGGCTGGCATACGGTTGGGGCGCACACACTGGGATACAACAAGATCGCACTGGGCATCAGTTTCATCGGTTGCTTCATGCGGGAATTGCCCACGACGGATGCTTTGAACATGTGCCGTAATCTGTTGGCGAGAGGTGTTGAGGATGGCCACATTACTTCCGATTATCGACTTATCTGTCACTGCCAATGCAACTCAACGGAAAGTCCAGGCCGACGATTGTATGAGGAGATACAGGCCTGGCCACATTTCTATAATATTGAGAAGGAGCAAAAGTAGTCTTCCTGCATATGAAGAGTTTTTATAGCTGCTCTGGGATACCATTACATGATTGATTTGGAAAAATGTTCTATGATGTTAATATTTTTTAGTTAAATAAATATCAAAGAAACTAGCACATTTTGTATTTTTAAATAGTTTAATTCAACACATTCAGTTTGATGTAATTTTCAACATTGAATTATGGAATCCCAACGGCTCTCAAAATCGGTAATTCCTGATACCGTCTCTGGAGACCAAATAAGCGTCTAGGATTCCGACTGGGTTTGGCGAGCTGTACGAAAAGAAAAACAAAGGGATTTCGTTACTTCAAGTATTGATGTTGGACACTCAAAAGCAAAGTGAACAGGTACTTCAGATTTCTAAATTAGCACATTGCGTTTGAAAGTTGGTGTTAGTAAGATGGTTTACAAATTAAACAAGAATACGATTTACGTATATGGGTTTCAAGGTTGACTCACACCTGTCTCGAGAGCCAAAATTGGTTGAACTTAAGCCTTATCGTCTGTAATAATACATAAAAAAAAACAAAATGTGTCAGATCGAAACGAAATCACCATGACGTTTGATCGACTGCCCTTCTAATAATAACCCGTCTAATTTGTGTCGATCTTCGTGATCAACACTATTTAAGACTCTAGTAACTGCGACTTTTCCGGAATATACATATTTACATTATGTAATGTATGTACTCTAGTAGCCGGTTTAGGCAGTCCGGTCAAAATCTGAAAATGTACAGCCAAGAATAAGGGAGAATACTTACGAGCTGGCCTACCGTTGGCCCATGGAGTAAATTTCACATGGCTTGCATTACGCTTGGCAGCATCTGTACGTAGCTCCGTGCGCAATGCTTCACGCAGAACTCGGGCTGCAATGTTCGAATATTGGATGTAACTGCAATTGGAAAAATACCACAAAATTACGTAATATTTATAATTTATATATAATGAATAATAGCCGCAACTGAAGTGCATCCGCTTTGTAGCGTGCAATGTTAAAGTCCTTACGTAATTCCAGCAGCTCTCCAGGCATTGGTCATTTTGATCAAATTTGTATGCAAAAGATTTTCTAGAAGAACAAAATTACACCTAGTAAAAGCGAGCGTAGACTTGGAATATGCTCGATAAATAACTATCGATACAATTAATACAGCGACCGACGACTTTCCTTCACGACTTTCCGATTTGAAATCTAAATAATATTGACGGTACTCCTGCCAGTGCGGAAAATCATCGACTACAGCTGTCGTACTGTCGAGTGAAACAAAATCAGTTGATATGTTTTATTGGGTTTCTGTTTTCACATGTAGCTACGGCGTACTTTAATGCATACGCATACGCATTAGCATGTATAAAGTAAAACGTACCATTTCTAGCGGCCGAGTGAAAATGAAAAATTTTGTTTAAAATCAAGCAGGAATTTAATTTTTTCATAACAATTCTTTTCAACAGCTAAAGTATTGGGCATTCCTCGGAGCAATCTGCAGCGTGCTAACTTCTCCCAAATGCATTTATTTTTTGAAGGAAAACCCAGCAGCAGGTTTGTCTAATAGCCTTTTTACACTACAGTGAGTTACCACATTTATCGATAGGTAACTCAATAACTCAGAATTTGGATTTACACTATGCCAAAGTTGAGTTATTGAGTTATTGAGTTTTGGCTGCTGGCACGTGCTTGTGTACATAAATTTTGTTTTATTTAATTTGAATTATATTAACGACCAAGAGTTAATGATTTTCTATGTGGCAGAGCAAGATAAGATAACGACGCTGCAATGTATGGAGTTGGCGACGATGTTTGCAGCAACTGTGGAGTGTTTGGTTCAAATTTCCAAGAAACGCATTTGGACATTGCGAATAACCTTGGAATCCATTTTTGAACGAAAATTTCCGCAGGGAAATGGCACGGCTGCAATTGCAACTATGTTGATTTTTGTCTATATGTATATGTACAATACATATGTACCAAAATTAAACTTTTTTAAATTCGCAATTGTTTATAATAATTTAATGTATATTTATTTATAATAATTCAATTTAGCGTTTGGCTAAGTTTTTTCGACAGAATTTTGGAAATCAAACACTTTGTTTATATGGTTTTTAATAATAAAATTGGGTTAAAGTATTGGTTTTAACAATTGTATGTACCTTTTTCCCCAGCCATATTGTTTACGCGCCAAATTTTAAATATTGAACTGCCAATTTTTGTTGTAACTAGTGGTGATAATTCCACGACAGGCAGATCAGGGTTGAAATATTCGGAAAATCGGACAAACTCAACTAAACGCAACCAAAACTCAACTTTTTTGCCACCTCTAGGTCCCCTATGCTTCCCCATGTAAACGAAACTCGAGTTTTGCCCGAAACTCAATAACTCAACCGTAGTGTAAAAAGGCTATAACAAGCGCACAAAGGAACCACCAATTACGCCATCACCTAAGCGCAGTAATATATAGGAGGCTAATGAAGGCTCTAAAAATAAATAAATTTTTTTTTATCTATGTCTAACACAATTTTTATTTTCAAAGAATGATCTCTTCAGTGAATTCTTGTTAACTTTTTTCTATTCGAAGGATTTAGTTTTTAAATCCTTAACTTAAGCTTACCTAATATATCTAGATTTAAGCTTGTGTACATAGGTTTGCAAAAACCAAATGGTGCCAATAACCTGCATTCTTTTCCTATGTTAAATGAAAACTATTACATTGTGAATTCATGTATGATATATATGTATATTCAGGCCGGCTCCGGAATTCATTTGCTTTTTCGTTTTTTCGAAAAAAACTGTGTTTTTTTTATATGGAGTTTGACAGTAATTTTTATTTTCCGCGGTGCTGTAAACCTAGCTTTTAGCCAAAACGTTTACTTTTCATTTTAAGGGGCTCCTGCTTAAAAACATTCTTGTTATCGATATTTTTTGTTTTTTCATCGCTTCTGAGTTTTAGTTTTAGTCCCTAAAGTTTCGTTCCCGCAGACATGGATTAACTAAATGTTGTCTCCTTTTTTGCGACTGTTGTCGCAAAATATAAACTCATTGCTGTTCTGTGAATTCAATTCTTACTTCGCGCCCAAATTTAAAAACGTAAACAAAATACATCTGACCGTGCAGTGCTACCGCAGGACATGCACACTTGATCACACTCATCCGTCAGTATTTTTATATTGCACGTTTTGCTTGAAAACGAATTTTCCGATCTGAATACTAGACTTGAAGCAAAACGACAGCAGAAAGTGCGCGATTTAAGAATATCAAGACTTCTTAGAACCAACATCTGTGTATTTAATGTCTGACGAACTGTGATAAAAAGAGCATACAAATTGAAAAATAGCTTGCTAATGGTCAAACAAGTAATTTGTTTCACTTACATTTAGAATTAAATTTGGTGGGAAACATCAGTCTTTAGCTTGCTTTTCTGTTACACGCATTTTGGAGGCACACTCCGAGCCATTACTTATTATTATTTGAGCTGTTATTTAGTACTATTTGTGCTGTTATGCTCAAAAATGTATTGGCTGCCAGTTCCGACAAACGAAAATACGAAAAGAGGATTTGGCCCGACCCTGAGTACATGTTAAATTTAGGTTGTGCTACAAAAAAAAAATAGTTATAAAGAAGTCACAACCTAAATTGCCCTGGTATTGGTGTCAAAATTAACTTAATGGATCAACAAGTCATCTTTTTTTCCTCTTGCATTTAAGATTCGTTTTGTTTTATAAAATAACGTTTACTTTTCATTTTGCAGAGGAAAATGTTTACATTTTGAAAAGTAAAACAACGTTCGTTTTGTGAAGGCAAGAATACCAATTTATGTATTTTCAAAAGTAATAGCTTCGCAAGAGAGCCGTCATTGCCGTTTGTCCATTCATAGACCTATCTGATATTCGGAAATTTAACAAATTCATTCGGAAAACTTCAGCGCACTTTTGCATACGTCTTCAAATTTTTGCGGCGCACAAAGTCATCGGGATTAACAGTGGATGACATCGTTGGTGGCACACGGATACTTCTTCGTCCGATACAGAGACTGCACTCATGGACTGACTACAAGGCTTTGCAGGATACAGAGCAGGTGCAGTCGTCGAGCTCTATTTCATCGCTCGCCTTATTTCTGGATGAGCATTGATTATTACGCTCGGTGGGCGGCTGGCGAATGCATCACTTGATTTCAACTTGCGTCATCCGGTTATTCTTGCAAGGCGTCATCCCGTCACATCGGCTGTAATTGTGCATTTCCATGAGCGGAGCTTGAATGCTGGACCACGATCATTAATTGGAGGGCACAAGACTGTGGCAAATGTCGTTAGTCGCTGCACCAGAGCTGAGCTCAAAACGGCTACTGGGATTCCCACAAGGGCCGTCGCAAAACTGTGCATGCTGCCAAAGAAGGATGTCAAAGACCCGTGCTCTTCAACGGGGGGAGTATGTTCGGCTTAGCGCCGCCCCAGCAGCATAAAGAGAAAATATTTTTCTTAACCATTGTTGCTTGCTATTGCCCCGCGCTCTCATCGCTGCATCGGCCTTTCTTCGTAAGTTCGTCGTAAACAAGAGCTGCGAGGGAGGCTCATCTTCGGAGCTTCATTTAGTTAAGAATTGATCGCCTTAGTGAGCAAACGTCGTTTTGTTGGCCTGACTGTCAATAATTATTGCATCTCTCGCATTACAGATTACAAGAAAATAAATCGAACATACACGAATATATATACATTGAAATCTAACCAGTTTTAATAAAATACCGCGAAAATACGCTGCTGAAAAAGCTCAGTAGCTCAACACTGTCGTCTGTGTAATTTTTCGCGTGAAGAAGCAAGACTTATTTTTTCGTACTTGAGGGGGCTAATCGGGGGCAGTCTGTGCCTATAAATAATATGTATTCACCTTTCCTTTGTGTCAAGCGTGGTGTTCCTCAATCATCCGTCCTTGGGCCATTACTATTCTCCGTGTATGTAAATGATCTACCCAGTGTACTTTCAAGCTGTGAGGTTCATACATATGTTTGTATTATACATCAGCATGATTATGTTTAAATTTTTGTTATTTGTTTGTTGTTTTTGTTGTCGTCCAATTAGTAAAATTAATGACTACATTCGGTTTTATCTTTAACCAAACGTTGACATGGTATGATCACATATACAAATCAGTCGGAAAAACTTATGGAATTCTAAGAAATGTATATCTAACTAAAGACATTCTAGCCATGAAAATCATACAAAATGTACATACAATACACCAGTACTTTTTATTATATAGACACTTTTAGTGATTGCAACTCCGCCAGCCAACACAAGCTACAAGTTGCTTTTAATAAATAGAACTGACCAAATTTCTGATGTAATGATACAAATTTTCGATATGCCACTTAAATCCTGGATAGACCTCAGGGTGTTAATATTACTGCAGAAAGTTATAAGAGCCAAAAAACAATCTTACCTATATGAACGACTTATAGGCTATTCACACTGGGCACCGTTTACCGTCTATTTCCTAGACGGTGCGTGAAGTTTTGCCGATTTTGAATGTTCCTAAACCGCACGTTTCTATGCGTTATTTAGCCGATGGTTGTCAAATGCAACCCTACACATTTGGCCATCACAGCGAAAAACTGAAATTTACTGCGGGTATGCAAGCAATGACTGACAAGAAAAATGAATAATCAAAACAAAAAACATAGCCCTCTAATTTCCATTTTATAGAAAAGTTTTAATAGCAATAAAAAATAGAAGAAGGAATAGACAAATCTAGTGATAGTAATTTGAGTGGATATATGTATGTATTTGTAATATACATAATTTGATATTAATATATAATGCAGTAAATAAGAGATACTCATCAGTAATAACATGCGGCAGGTTGAGGTGATCTACAGAGACGGAGATATCAATCTCATCAAAGAAACCACCATGTTTATATGGAGATGGCAGATTCGATGAAGGATGGCATTAATTCACAGATGCAAATCAATTGTTTTTGGAGCACAAAACAAGCGGGGTCGACCTGGACGGGTCCTGCAGCTCCAGCAATGGGCACCAAGGTGTATGCGAAATAACGTCTAGAAGAGCAAAAGGAGCTTCATATGAAGCAGGATGAGGGAGATGAAATGCGGAAAAAGCTGAGCCAGGAGTTCACAAAGGAGGTCAGCCGTATCCACACGGTTTACCGAGGTCGAACGGCATTTTCAGTCCTTTGCACATGAAAGCTCATTGCTCCATGATCTACGAATAGTGAAGCCGGTGTTTTCACCGGGTCCGGACGGAGTTACCGGCTGTGTACTCAGGTATTGTGCCGAGTCTCTGTGTGGGCCTTTGCTTAAACTATTCACCCTGTCTATAAATTCTTCATGCTTCCCCCCGATAAGGAAGGACTCCTTTGTAATTCCTCTTGATAAGAAAGGTAGTAAGTCTGACGTAAAGAATTATAGAGGTATATCGAAGCTATCCGCTATTCCTAAAGTGTTTGAGAAAATTTTAACTCCGCACCTGTAGCACCTATGCAGATCACTGATATCTCCAACTCAACATGGATTTATAAAGCGGAGATCAACCACTACTAATTTATTGGAGTTTACCTCCTTTATAATAAAAGGCTTTCAAGGTAATTTACAGACGGATGTTGTTTACACCGATTTTAGTAAAGCGTTCGACTCTGTAAAACATTCTCTCCTAGCACAAAAGCTCGACCTTCTAGGGTTCCCGCCCAATCTCCTGAGATGGATCTCTAGCTACCTTTGTTCTAGGTCTCAAAGAGTCCTTTTCAAAAACTCCCTGTTCTCACCAATTATGGTGACTTCGGGTGTACCACAGGGCAGCCATCTAGGCCCCTTACTCTTTACACTCTTTATAAATGACCTGCCTTCTGTATGAACATTCTCTCGAGTACTAATGTATGCGGATTATGTTAAGCTCTGTGTCCAGTATAAGGACATTTCTTTTCAATCCAGGTTGCAATCCGATTTCGATAGATTTCAGTCATGGTGCTGTGCAAATTTATTAAACCTTAATGCTTCAAAATGTAAAGTAATGACTTATCATCGCTCCAGCGTCTTTCTGGTTCCTTACACCCTTTGTGGTGGTTCTTTTGAGCGAATTACCCGGGTTGATGATCTTGGTGTTCTATTAGATAGTTAAAGTTTTCGGAACACATTTCTACCATGGTAAATAAGGCCATGGTCGTGCTTGGGTTTATAAAGAGGTGGTCAAAGTAATTTGACGATCCCTTTATAACAAAGACTCTCTACACCTCTCTGGTTCGTCAGATTTTAGAATACGGCTCTTGTGTATGGTACCCTCAGTACAACGTACACCAGGACCGTATAGAATCAGTTCGGAACAACTTTTTACTTATTGCTCTACGCGGCCTCAGCTGGGATGCAGGTGTGAGACTGCCGTTTACCCTAACAGATTGCTTTTAATAAACCTTCCAACCTTAGCTAATCGTAGGAAAATGCTTGGTGTGATTTTTGTGCACAACTTGATCAAGGGTGAAGAAGATAGCCCTGACCTGTTAAGCCGCATAAACTTCACGATTCTTATTAGAAGCACTAGAAACTATACACCGTGGTTTCTTCCGCTTTGTAGATCGAATTATTCCTTGCATGAACCGTTTAGGGTCCTATGCTCGGGTCATAATTCCCTCTACCAAATTCTATCTACTAGTAACTCCCTTCCTAGTCTTAAATTACTGATACTCTCATATTTTTCTCGTAATTAGAAATTGCTTAGTTTTTTTGGGTGCATTAGTTCTACTTTTCACCGAACACTAGTTTAACACCTATCTTTCTTGCATGTCCGCGATCGGTAGCGCCCCTCGGTCGGTTGGGCGGGAGGAGGGCTGCGTTTTTGCCTGGGATCCGCGGTCAGGTGACTGATGGTGCAGTCATTGCATATGAACGTCCTAAAGTAAAGTAAAGTAAAAAATAGCCAAAAAAAAATTCCAGAGCGATCTTTTACGTTTTTTTAAATAAATAAATGTCACTGTCCAACAACGTGAATAGATTTGAACAACAGTTAAAAAAATCGCTTTTATTATGCATTTTCTCATCAGCTGTGGGACGGTAAACGGTGCCAGTGTGAATCGGAGTTTCACCATTTGACAAAAATCCTAACGTTCCCCCGTGACGGGCGTAGTGTGCAGAGGGTATTACTGAGAAAATTCAAAACGGTAAAATCTCACGAACCATCACCGGTATGGATGGTGCATGAGATGCCTGTGGGAACGGGCAATAAGGCATATAAATCTCTCATGGCCTATTTACACTACGGTTGAGTTATTAAATTTTAGTCAAAACTCGAGCTTCTTTTACATCTGGAAGCGAAGGTGACTTAGAGGTGGCAAAAAAGTTGAGTTCTGGTTGCGTTTGTCTGATTTTCGGAATACTTCAACCCTGATCTGCCTATAGTTGAATTATCTTCACTAGTTACAACAAAAACACTCATCTCACACCGGGCCGACTAAGTGTGTTATTCGACCCGTGCCGAGAGTCAGCCTGGCTGGGCGCCCGGTATAAAAACTAGCCCAGTCGTTAACGGAGGGCTCAGGGACTTGGCAGCCCCCTGTTCTAATGATGCCTTATCCGGGAAACGTGAATCTCTGCCCGGATGGACCGCCCTTTCTTTGCAAATCGTGGGATCAAATATAGAATACAACAAAAACAAAACAAAAACAACAACGAGTCTGGCGCTCCCCAACTGCCAACTGGGAGCAATCCCATACAGGGAAAGGCATCGGCCCAAAGGCCTGGCCTGACCCGCGATATAGCTGGTAAAACCAGCGCGGCGGAAGACGCTAGGGCGAACCTGAAGGGGTCCCATCCCAGTTCTGGGGTGGGTGGCAAATCGCCGACCAAAGCTGATACCTTGGTAGAGTGGCTCTGCAACCCTGCGGCTGCTCTGCCTGCTGGTAAGGCTGCGGGGAGCGAGTTGCCATCGACTAGCGCCCAAGCCAAAGCTTTCACGTATGCCGAGAGGAGGAGTGCTGGCAACATACTCCGTCGGCAAAATGCGAGCACGATGTCCAGCCCGACCGACCAGTGGCGGAAAAAGGTCGAATGGGCATCAAAGGTGCTGCCCAACTTTGGCAAAGAGGCACCGAAGAGGGTTGCCCCGCCGAAAACGACAGCCCCGCAAACCAAAAGGCAGCGCTCACAGGAGACTCCTGGACCGGCTCCAAGGCGCTCCAGAGTGCTGCCGAACGTGTCGTTCGCGCAAATCGCCAAAGAGAGGACGCTGATCGGCGTCCTGGATAATGGCAGCGCGGACTCGAAGATCCCCAGGAACCAGTGGAAGTGGGTGGAAGCGGCACTGGCCGACCGCTGCTTCGAGCTGCTGGATAAGCAACCCGGCCCCCTCCCAGTCTGTAAAGACATGGGGTGGTACCAGGGCTGCATAAAGATCATAGCCTGCGAAGACGAGCGCTCCGTCCAGCTGTATAAAGCAGCGGTAGCGCAAGTCGGAGAGGTCTACCCAGAGGCGAAGCTCGTCGCAGTCGATTTGAGCGAGGTGCCTAGTAGACCAAGGGCGAGGGTTTGTGTTCCTCTATAAAGGAGCCGGATTGCATCAAAAAATGCTGCAGCGATGCAACCCAGGGCTACCTACCTCCGATTGCAGGGTAGTCAACTGAATTTCGGCTTCAGTGCGGTGAGCATCAGAGTTTACAAGTTGGATGCAGCGGCCGAGGCACGTTCTGTCGACAACCCAGTCAAACAGGACGTTGCCTCAGAGATCGAAGCACCCGATGACGACTTGGAGCCAGCCCATGACGGCTACTCCTCCGACACGACTCTGATGCGCGAGTTCGAGGCGATGTGTCGCGACGACACCATCGGGGACGACTCGGACGCCGACAACACAGTGGTGGAGAACTCTGTCGATGTCTCTAAGACTCCTACAGATCAATCCCCAAAGACGGAACTTGTGCTATTCAGGAGGAATATACTCCGAACAGCTAAACATTAGGCACTCCTTTAGGCTCCCAGAGCACTGTAGCGTCTTCCAAGCGGAGGTCATTGCAATCAAGGAAGCACTGAACTGCCTTCAGGAAGCTACCGCCATGGTAACCCGCATAAATATATATAGTGATAGCCAAGCTGCAATCAAATCGCTTAATGCGATCTCTGCAAACTCGGCCACCGTTGCAGATTGCCGCAAATCTCTTCACGAGATGGCTCAGCAATTTTTTATCAGCTTTATATGGGGCCCGGGCCACCGGGACATCGGAGGCAACTGTATTGCAGACGAGCTGACCAGATGTGGCACTACAATCCCCCTTCTCCAAGATAAGGAGGATACTCGTATGCCTATGGTCACATGCAGGCTCATAATAAAAGCGCAATATAAGCGACTAATACACAACAAGTGGCAATCAGTACCACGTTGTCGAATAACTCGGCAAACATGGCCAACCATACCCACGCTAATAGACTGGGCGCCCCATACAACGATTTTTGCCGAAGCTGTAGAGACGAGGAAGAGGAGGAAACGGTGGAACACTGTTCTGCTCATGCCCAGCTCTCAGCAGAAGAAGGCTACAGCACTTGGGCTCGCCCTTCATAGCAGACATTTCGGTAATGTCCACCATATGTCCCAGAAAGATAGCTAACTTCATAAGAGCTGCAGGCTGGGATAACTGTTGACATTTAGGTCTCACGATGCGAGAATGGTTGAGATTCCCTGCGGTATCCCAGTGTGCCTAGCAGCCGCTATCACCTAACCTAACCTAACCTACAACAAAAATTAGCAGCTGAAAATGTAAAATTTGGCGCGTAAAAATTATGGCTGAGGAAAAAGGTGCAAATATGCATACAATTGTTAACACCAATGCTTTAAAAAAATTTGATCATTAAATCAATCAATGGACTATTATATAATTATAAACAATTGACAATTTAAAAAATTGTAATTTTGGTAAATAAAAACCATGGTATGTGCTTACATATGTAATTTAGGTATATATATAATGCATACATATAAAATAAACATACATAAACATATTAAAAAAGGCTTTCAAGGTTATTCGTAACGTCCCAAAAAGATCCGTATCGCAGCCATTAAAAATTTGGATATGTAATTGAATATAAAAAAAACCCTAGAAAATGAAATTATCAATTTTTTTTTTTGGATGCGTTTATTATAATGTTATCCAAATACTCCACAGTTGTTGCAGACATCTTCGCCAAATCCATACACTGCAGCGTCGTTATCGTACTTGTTCTACCACATAAAGCGTCATTAATTCTTGGTCGTTCATATTAGTAAAAATAAATAAAAATAAAAATAAGATTAATTTATAAACACAAGCACGTGCCAGCAGACGTAACTCAATAACTCAACTTTTGCATAGTGTAGACGCCAGTTCTAAGTTATTGAGTTAACTGATTGAGCGATAGGTAGCTCACTGTAGTGTAAACAGGCTATCAGTGTATGTCAAATAAGGTTGTTATATCTGGTCTCACAAGTCATGGAAACCACCGATGACTCGATAGTTTCTCATCACTAATATGTTACTACTATAAACAAAAATATATATATGCATGTACATACATAATTTAAATTTTAAATTATTCCAACTTTTTTTTTCTGAATTGCACGATTTTGAAGCTCTGCCGAATGCTGTAGGAGAATGTCTTCTGCTAAGCCGCATATATTAATAATAGAGCCGTTCTACGGCGGAAGCCATAAACAGCTAATAGATACGTTGATAGAGTGTAAGTCTTATAGATTAATCCAACAGCCTCTATCTGATATTTATTATAACCGCTGTAGGCCTGAATCTAACCGACTGTAAGCTTTTCAGTCTGCCAGCAAGTAAGTGGCACTGGCGAGCCCGCACTTCTGCACTTTACTTTTCACAGCTAATTCCGCGTGAGCACAATTACAAAGTGCTGTTTACGAGCTCAGTTCTTAGTTTGGCTGAGCTAATAGGTGTACGTCCTGACTTGGTCACATGTCGAAAAATTGTCTACTTTCACGAAAATCAGCTCGTCTATCCAGTGCGCGAGGTGAAAAAGCGCGATTGTCAGTACGGATTAAACGAAATACTCTCTTGGTAAATTTATCGGGGCTATGTACATAGGTATGTAATACAGTAATTATAATTCTACTTCATTCTTTCAGTTTTGCAGCAGACATCGTGCTCTTCAATTCAAACTTCAATCGCAGATCATTTTTGGACAACGTGCAGCCCTTTCTTAATATTCAACCGGATTTCAAGCTGAAAAACATTCGCGAGCAAATAGAAAATAAAAGTGAAGTGCTTTACTTCCCCATTAAATTTCAAGCGCTCTCTAGCAAGCGTCGCATCGGGGATGTGGAAGTTGATGAGGATGCTAGTGTGGAGCAAAAGTGCTTGCATTTGATTTGGCCCCATCGTTGGGAACACGACAAAAACCCAAATCTGTTGGTTGAGGTGCTACTCGAGTTAAACAAGCGCCAGGTAAACTTCAAGGCTACCATCTGTGGCGAGAGGTTTGAGGAAGTGCCAGAGGCCTTTGAGGGAATACAGGAAAAGCTGGGCGCCAAGCTTATTAATTATGGCCACCTATCGCGCGAAAAGTACATAAATACGTTGCTTGCTGGAGACATCGTTATCTCGACGGCAAGCCATGAGTTCTACGGCGTGTCCATGCTAGAAGCTACATACTGCGGTTGTTACCCTATTGCCCCTAATAAGCTGGTATACCCAGAAATCTATCCCAAGGTAAACCTGTACAACACGCCCAATTCTCTAATAAAAATACTTTACAATTGGTGTCGCAATCCGGGACTTTTCCGCCGGCACCGCGAAAAATTCTTCGAATCCTTCTCGTTTGATCAGTACTCTGCAAAGCACTTAGTGCCTAGGTTTCTCGATAAAATGGGTATTTAGATTTAAATCATAGTAGAGTGAAAGCTAACTGAAACTGTCAAACTTTTTACATACGCATGTTATTCATAAATTGTTAGATCTATTTTAATAGATATGTATGTACATATGTAATCCGTAATCCAAATTGATACAAGTTAAAAATTTCTCATCAAAGCGATTAAGGCAAAATTATATACTTTCCGGCTGTTACATATTATGATGCTTATATTTTTATATAAATATATTTTATATAGATAATGAAAAAGGAAACACTTCCAACTCCATCGTGTGTCTATATAAACAAGTTATCATAGTTCGATGAAGGAAAAATTGGTGAATCTTAGAATTTTAATACTGAAAATGAATACCAAAAACCGGTAATCGAATTAACAATGCGTAAAACAAATTGAATGAATTCGAATGCTACGCTGATATGTATGCGAGCAGAATCAGGGTTGATATGACATACATACATATAACTAATACACTTTGTGAGGGACTGTTTCTAAATTAATTTGAATGCATTCTATTCTTTTTCTGTTATATTTGGGCAGCAATCTGTGTTGTCAATATTTAAGAAGAAAAATAGCTGTTTATGTGGTAAAATGATGAAAAAGTTTTTTTTGCACAAAAAAAATTGAAAAATAGCGAAATATATATTTTTAATATTCCGATTTCCAGTAACAACAATTTTCAAATTTGTACAGTTATCAAACTTTAAAAATAGCCAGAACTAGCCATAAATTAGCTTATTTGATTACAATGCCATAAATAGTCTTTCAATTTATGTTTCTTTGCTGTGCGTAAAGAAAAGAACGAAAATTCCAAGCAACGAATGAATGCATAGCGTGCGCAGGCAAAAATTTTGGTAATTCGAATTTCTGAGGCCTTCTCGTCGTGTTCATTTCGATTTAAGCACTCTATTATTCTTTTATTCTCAAACAACTGACTACGTTGAGGGCGTACCCCAAAACGAAGACAATATAAACCACTAAGATGAGTAACTCATGCTACATTTTCAGCTCGATTTTTTAATATAAATTCCACCCTGAGAAAGAAAGAGACAGAGAGCGCTCTAGAGGCAGCCGCTCTATACGTGAGGTTGAGCTTTAACTGTATGTGTGCACATATTATAGGTCTGCTTGTTTGTATTGGTTGTTTACGACGCCGCTGTCGAAGAAAACACCCATTATTTAAAATTGATTGGAGATTTTGATTTTATGATGACATCGCCCAAAATACAAAATACCATCTTTTGATAAATCCTAGGACTCCTTTGGCTTTGTTAGAGATAGTAGAAATATGAAAGTTAAAACATAGATTAAGTAAAAAAGTAATGCCCAAATCTTTAACTTTGAACAGGCGTTGTAGGATAATGCTATTGATTGAGTAATCGAAAAGTATGGCTTAATGCTTAATGACAAATGAAGCTATAAATCCGACTCAGACACTTTGTAGCTGCAACTTAACGTCTGGAAGATATTAAGCTTCCAAATTGAAATTTTATAATTTTTTTCGGTATTTTTCCCCGAAATTTTGACTTTAAAAGCTCAGGAAAAGTCGAAAAAAAATATTTGAATGCCTTGATTTTTGGTTTTAGATAGACACATTAATTAGGCGTCGTTTAAGGTATCGCTTATAAAAATATAAAAATAAACGGCCAAGTTATAACCGTTTGACCAAAACTTCGATAAATTCCGTTAGCCGACGAATAACCGTTTTTTTTCCTACAAAAATACCAAAAATCTGTGTTTGTAACAGTTTTTAACGGTAAAATGGCATTTGGGATAGTGCCAAACGGCATATGAAGTTTTGGTCAAACGGTTATAACTTGGCCGTTTATTTTTATATTTTTATAAGCAATACCTTAAACGACGCCTTATTAATGTGTCTATCTAAAACCAAAAATCAAGGCATTCAAATATTTTTTTTTCTACTTTTCCTGAGCTTTCAAAGTCAAAATTTCGGGGATAAAATACCGAAAAAAATATGAAATTTCAATTTGGAAGATTAATATCTTCCAGACGTTAAGTTGCAGCTACAAAATGTCTGAGTCGGATTTATAGCTGCATTTGTCAGCTTTTTTTTAACTGCAAAGTTCAATACAACCAGTTGTAGGAAACTTAAGTTATGTGAAAAATAGAAGCACTAACTATGACAAAAAATACCAAATTTTTTAAAAATTCTTAAAAAAAAACTACTCCATGAAAAAAAAAAAAACATTCTGTAAAAATTTATAAACATCCAAATCTATCAGAAAAAGTTATTTTTGGCGACAGCGGAAAAGTCGTGTCGACTAGTGTTATGCACCAATTGTTATGAGTGTCGAGATCCGATTCAGAGATAGCGGAACAAGGCTTCACTATAGGAAAAACATAGCTTTACATCGTCAGCATACATTAGGACACGGAAATGAGATAACATTTGGGGAAGATCGTTAATAAACAGGTTAAATAAAAAGAGACCCAGATGGCTACTTTGAGGAACCCCCGATGGGACTATAACAGGTTTAGAGAGAGAGGAGTTAAAGCAGACACGTTGAGAACGGTTGCAAAGGTAAGAATTAGTCCAGTAAAGAAGCTTAGTCGGAAACCCTAGGAAAGATAGTTTATGGATAAGAAGATTGTGATTGACGGAGTCGAAGGCTTTGCTAAAGTCATTATAAACGACATCAATTTGACATTTTTTAGCAAATCCAGCAGTTAGAAATGTGGAAAATTTAAGAAGGTTGGTAGACACTGAGCGACGTTTTACGAATCCATGCTAAGATTCAGAGAATACAGAACTACAAAAATGTTGCAGCTGAGAAGTGATGATTTTTTCGAAGAGTTTAGGAATAGCAGTTAAATTGGAAATACAGCGGTAGTTAGAGACATCAGATTTAGATCCCTTTTTGTGAAAGGGAACTATATAAGATTCTTTCCAGACGGTGGAAAAATCACCAGTCTCGAGAGACAAGTTGAAAATTTTTAGGAGGGGCACACAAAGAGATTCTGCACAAAGTTTAGGAACGGCACTCGAAACCGAGTCTGGCCCGGTGGAGAACGAAAACTTACACGATTTCATAATCGATGAAGGGGGGACAGATTATTAAACAAAATACGCGCTGTCTCGCTCGCACGAACTCCAGTATGCACTGAACTGCAAGTACACATATGTACATATGTGTGTACGTGTGCAGAGCTGCCGAAATTACGACTTTTATGAAATTTCTTGAGACACAAATTTATTTGCTGAGTGTTGCTTATTGACGCAACGCACTAATACCCTATAAACAAATAATATAATTTGAAGTCATATCTGATATACATTTTGCATTTATTCATATTCACATTCGTTCATTATATTCGTTTATAGTACATTAAACAATATTAGCATATAAAGGATATACATAATATAACATTTTTTTATTTTAGGCAAGCGTCATCATAAGATCATAATCTCCAATAAATTGTAAAGTAATGGGTGTTTTCTTCGACAGCGGCGTCGTCAACAACCAATACAAACAAGCAGACCTACAATATATGCACACATGCAGTTAAAGCTCAACCTCACGTACAGAGCGTTTGCCACTAGAGCGCTCTCTATCTATCTATCTCCCTCTTTTTCAGTCAGCAAATTGCTGACCGAAAAAATCGAGCTGAAAATGATTTATGGCGTGACACTTGTTAGAGTTTATATTGTCTTTGGTACAGGGTTATACTTAATTCCTGTAGATTTCTGATATTAAACAGAATCAATAGCGAAGTCAATATAAGCTTGTCTGTTCGCACTGTATGATTAGTTCTTATAGACTATAAGATCTAAAACATCCGAATTTTTTCTAGACTTCTGTCACACTGAATCTAGTTTGCTTCCAATTTTTGTGACGCCCCACATTCTACGTAAAACGTGGGTGAAACTGCCAATGTAGACTTTATTAATTCAAATTGTTGAATTCCGAGCTACTTTACTCTTTTCTGTTTTTCAGATTACATTAGGCAACAACATTGAACTCTTTTTTCTTCTGCCGTTGGATTCTTTTTGTAGTGATCAGACGTGTTTTTGTTTTGCGCTCCGCTTATCTGCCTTTTATCCTATATAAACAGCCGGTGTTTTTTGAATATACTAACTAAATAAACTTCTTAATTTACCTGCTTGCTTAGAGTTTTTCCGTAAGCGCGAGTGCATGCCCTTTTATTGTGTTTTAAAGATAATTCAATTATTTTCCTGTGTCGGTAGTCAATGTGTTTTTGTTGTTCCTTTTCGTAAGTACACACAAAATCAAAATTTGCCGTTCTCACCTACTTGATTTATTGTTTTATCACTCTCTCCCTATTACCCAAACTAAAATAACTGTTCTTCCTCTCTCGCTCTCGATACTTTCTGTGTAGTAGCGCTCTCTCTCTCTCAATTGAAGCTGCTGTAACCGCTCTCCTCTCTCATTCTTATTGCTCTTTTAGCGTTTATCTGGCACACTGGTCTGATATCTATTTGTTTTGAAATTTTATTTTTTGATTTCAAATATTTTATATTTTTTTCCTCATAATGGAATACTCGGTTGTCTGTGCCAAAAAAACCTGTAAGAAGAATATCACTCATGATCAGCCGAGTATCCCTTGCTGGCTTTGCGAAAGCGTAGTGCACGCAAAATGCGCTGGGTTCACAGGCCTCGTGAGTGATGCCATTTCAAAGCGTAATGGTTTGCATTATAGCTGCCAGGATCCCGGGTGGTCAACAGCAACACGACCGGCTCCTAGCCATGGAGTCTCAGTTTAGTGGTTTACAACTTCTGACTGAGTCTCCCAGGCGCAAAAGGGTCACTCCGCGGGATCTGCAAGTGCCAGCTGTCCCTCGGCCAACCTATGCTGATAAGTTGACTCCGACCACTCCAAAAGTGCAGCAGTTGATTTCGTTCGCTACTCCAAAGGCAACGACAGCTGCTGGTGATGAAAAATCGGCAGCCGAATTTATCGCCTCGGAGAGCGTGCAGCCAAAATCGTAACGTAACGTCCGTAATGTCCGCAAATTCATTAGCTGTCCCTTCAATTCTGACCTCACCAGTGAATACGTCCCGGACCACCGGGTATTACCATCACAGGTGATAGGCCTGTGGTGCCAAAATTGGTGGGGATCCCACCAAAGAGACAAGTTTTTGTCTCACGGCTAGCCCCTATTCAACGCAAACTAAAAACTGTTGATTTAAAGGCGGAAAAGATTAACTTCTCTTATGCCAGGGAGATAGCTTCATTAAAAATAAGTGTCTCCGAAACTCACTTTAACACCATTTGTTCGGCCAAATTTTGGCCAGAGCATTTGGTGGTGAAGGAGTTTAAGGCAAAGAGGAAGACTAGGCCCCCAATAGCTCTGCTAACAAATCAGACCAATTCGCCATCTTCATCTTCCCGCTCTACCTCCACCCGTCCAAAAAACTATTAAATTCTCTCTTAGTGACCTATCAGAATGTTCGAGGCTTACGTAGTAAGCTCAGCATTCTTTTCCAGGATAGTGTCGCATTTGCCTCCCACGTTATTGTGTTAACCGAGACCTGGTTAAAGCCGGACATTCTTAGTTCCGAAGTTTTGGCAGGTCAGTACACAACTTTTAAAATGGACCGTTCGTCTCGACGCGCAGGAGAGGTTCTAATTGCTGTGGACTCAAACTTCACGTCGGAACTCCTGGAATTCCTGTGTGTAAAACTGATTCTTCCCGCTTTCTCAGTCTTCATAACTTGCTCGTATATTCCATCTTCTTCGGATATAGCAATTTACAAGCAGCACTTGTCGGCCTTAACCGCTATTTCTTCTTCGCTATCAGACAAAGATCATATGATAGTTCTTGGTGACTTCAATTTGCCAGGAATTGTTTGGTCTTCGGTAAACGAGTCTAATCCCTCCAGGCACATACGATTCCCCATCCACCGCCAATTCCCAATAAAGTAATAAAGTAAATCAAGGCATTCAAATATTTTTTTTTCTACTTTTCCTGAGCTTTCAAAGTCAAAATTTCGGGGATAAAATACCGAAAAAAATATGAAATTTCAATTTGGAAGATTAATATCTTCCAGACGTTAAGTTGCAGCTACAAAATGTCTGAGTCGGATTTATAGCTGCATTTGTCAGCTTTTTTTTAACTGCAAAGTTCAATACAACCAGTTGTAGGAAACTTAAGTTATGTGAAAAATAGAAGCACTAACTATGACAAAAAATACCAAATTTTTTAAAAATTCTTAAAAAAAAACTACTTCATGAAAAAAAAAAAAACATTCTGTAAAAATTTATAAACATCCAAATCTATCAGAAAAAGTTATTTTTGGCGACAGCGGAAAAGTCGTGTCGACTAGTGTTATGCACCAATTGTTATGAGTGTCGAGATCCGATTCAGAGATAGCGGAACAAGGCTTCACTATAGGAAAAACATAGCTTTACATCGTCAGCATACATTAGGACACGGAAATGAGATAACATTTGGGGAAGATCGTTAATAAACAGGTTAAATAAAAAGAGACCCAGATGGCTACTTTGAGGAACCCCCGATGGGACTATAACAGGTTTAGAGAGAGAGGAGTTAAAGCAGACACGTTGAGAACGGTTGCAAAGGTAAGAATTAGTCCAGTAAAGAAGCTTAGTCGGAAACCCTAGGAAAGATAGTTTATGGATAAGAAGATTGTGATTGACGGAGTCGAAGGCTTTGCTAAAGTCATTATAAACGACATCAATTTGACATTTTTTAGCAAATCCAGCAGTTAGAAATGTGGAAAATTTAAGAAGGTTGGTAGACACTGAGCGACGTTTTACGAATCCATGCTAAGATTCAGAGAATACAGAACTACAAAAATGTTGCAGCTGAGAAGTGATGATTTTTTCGAAGAGTTTAGGAATAGCAGTTAAATTGGAAATACAGCGGTAGTTAGAGACATCAGATTTAGATCCCTTTTTGTGAAAGGGAACTATATAAGATTCTTTCCAGACGGTGGAAAAATCACCAGTCTCGAGAGACAAGTTGAAAATTTGTAGGAAGGGCACACAAAGAGATTCTGCACAAAGTTTAGGAACGGCACTCGAAACCGAGTCTGGCCCGGTGGAGAACGAAAACTTACACGATTTTATAATCGATGAAGGGGGGACAGATTATTAGACAAAATACGCGCTGTCTCGCTCGCACGAACTCCAGTATGCACAGAACTGCAAGTACACATATGTACATATGTGTGTACGTGTGCAGAGCTGCCGAAATTACGACTTTTATGAAATTTCTTGAGACACAAATTTATTTGCTGAGTGTTGCTTATTGACGCAACGCACTAATACCCTATAAACAAATAATATAATTTGAAGTCATATCTGATATACATTTTGCATTTATTCATATTCACATTCGTTCATTATATTCGTTTATAGTACATTAAACAATATTAGCATATAAAGGATATACATAATATAACATTTTTTTATTTTAGGCAAGCGTCATCATAAGATCATAATCTCCAATAAATTGTAAAGTAATGGGTGTTTTCTTCGACAGCGGCGTCGTCAACAACCAATACAAACAAGCAGACCTACAATATATGCACACATGCAGTTAAAGCTCAACCTCACGTACAGAGCGTTTGCCACTAGAGCGCTCTCTATCTATCTATCTCCCTCTTTTTCAGTCAGCAAATTGCTGACCGAAAAAATCGAGCTGAAAATGATTTATGGCGTGACACTTGTTAGAGTTTATATTGTCTTTGGTACAGGGTTATACTTAATTCCTGTAGATTTCTGATATTGAACAGAATCAATAGCGAAGTCAATATAAGCTTGTCTGTTCGCACTGTATGATTAGTTCTTATAGACTATAAGATCTAAAACATCCGAATTTTTTCTAGACTTCTGTCACACTGAATCTAGTTTGCTTCCAATTTTTGTGACGCCCCACATTCTACGTAAAACGTGGGTGAAACTGCCAATGTAGACTTTATTAATTCAAATTGTTGAATTCAGAGCTACTTTACTCTTTTCTGTTTTTCAGATTACATTAGGCAACAACATTGAACTCTTTTTTCTTCTGCCGTTGGATTCTTTTTGTAGTGATCAGACGTGTTTTTGTTTTGCGCTCCGCTTATCTGCCTTTTATCCTATATAAACAGCCGGTGTTTTTTGAATATACTAACTAAATAAACTTCTTAATTTACCTGCTTGCTTAGAGTTTTTCCGTAAGCGCGAGTGCATGCCCTTTTATTGTGTTTTAAAGATAATTCAATTATTTTCCTGTGTCGGTAGTCAATGTGTTTTTGTTGTTCCTTTTCGTAAGTACACACAAAATCAAAATTTGCCGTTCTCACCTACTTGATTTATTGTTTTATCACTCTCTCCCTATTACCCAAACTAAAATAACTGTTCTTCCTCTCTCGCTCTCGATACTTTCTGTGTAGTAGCGCTCTCTCTCTCTCAATTGAAGCTGCTGTAACCGCTCTCCTCTCTCATTCTTATTGCTCTTTTAGCGTTTATCTGGCACACTGGTCTGATATCTATTTGTTTTGAAATTTTATTTTTTGATTTCAAATATTTTATATTTTTTTCCTCATAATGGAATACTCGGTTGTCTGTGCCAAAAAAACCTGTAAGAAGAATATCACTCATGATCAGCCGAGTATCCCTTGCTGGCTTTGCGAAAGCGTAGTGCACGCAAAATGCGCTGGGTTCACAGGCCTCGTGAGTGATGCCATTTCAAAGCGTAATGGTTTGCATTATAGCTGCCAGGATTCCGGGTGGTCAACAGCAACACGACCGGCTCCTAGCCATGGAGTCTCAGTTTAGTGGTTTACAACTTCTGACTGAGTCTCCCAGGCGCAAAAGGGTCACTCCGCGGGATCTGCAAGTGCCAGCTGTCCCTCGGCCAACCTATGCTGATAAGTTGACTCCGACCACTCCAAAAGTGCAGCAGTTGATTTCGTTCGCTACTCCAAAGGCAACGACAGCTGCTGGTGATGAAAAATCGGCAGCCGAATTTATCGCCTCGGAGAGCGTGCAGCCAAAATCGTAACGTAACGTCCGTAATGTCCGCAAATTCATTAGCTGTCCCTTCAATTCTGACCTCACCAGTGAATACGTCCCGGACCACCGGGTATTACCATCACAGGTGATAGGCCTGTGGTGCCAAAATTGGTGGGGATCCCACCAAAGAGACAAGTTTTTGTCTCACGGCTAGCCCCTATTCAACGCAAACTAAAAACTGTTGATTTAAAGGCGGAAAAGATTAACTTCTCTTATGCCAGGGAGATAGCTTCATTAAAAATAAGTGTCTCCGAAACTCACTTTAACACCATTTGTTCGGCCAAATTTTGGCCAGAGCATTTGGTGGTGAAGGAGTTTAAGGCAAAGAGGAAGACTAGGCCCCCAATAGCTCTGCTAACAAATCAGACCAATTCGCCATCTTCATCTTCCCGCTCTACCTCCACCCGTCCAAAAAACTATTAAATTCTCTCTTAGTGACCTATCAGAATGTTCGAGGCTTACGTAGTAAGCTCAGCATTCTTTTCCAGGATAGTGTCGCATTTGCCTCCCACGTTATTGTGTTAACCGAGACCTGGTTAAAGCCGGACATTCTTAGTTCCGAAGTTTTGGCAGGTCAGTACACAACTTTTAAAATGGACCGTTCGTCTCGACGCGCAGGAGAGGTTCTAATTGCTGTGGACTCAAACTTCACGTCGGAACTCCTGGAATTCCTGTGTGTAAAACTGATTCTTCCCGCTTTCTCAGTCTTCATAACTTGCTCGTATATTCCATCTTCTTCGGATATAGCAATTTACAAGCAGCACTTGTCGGCCTTAACCGCTATTTCTTCTTCGCTATCAGACAAAGATCATATGATAGTTCTTGGTGACTTCAATTTGCCAGGAATTGTTTGGTCTTCGGTAAACGAGTCTAATCCCTCCAGGCACATACGATTCCCCATCCACCGCCAATTCCCAATAAAGTAATCAGGGTAAATGGGAAACTGCCACTTTGGGGACGGGACTCGCGTGGCAACCAAATATTATATTTTTCTTGTGTATGGGTGTTCGTCAGCAGGGTCTAAACTTGCGCGTGGGCCATTAAAATTAACATGTTAGTAAAGGGAAAATTAACAAGAGCCAACCCCAACCCCAGCCCCAACCCATCAGCAGAGAGCACGAGCAGGAGCCGGTAACGACTGTTGCCGAGATCTAATTAAAAAGTTTTGTAAATTTGGAAGACGCTTACAACAACAATACCACGTTGCTGAGGATATTCCAACCAACTATCCGTGGCCCATCTAATGTATGTCTAAATCTTTTGGCATCGTCAGGCGGTCACTGCAGCAGCCGTCTTCTTATTGTCGACGGGCAGCCCTTGGTAAAAGGGCATGTGCATTTGGTCTTCGGTGCGTTCCAGCGGACGAGTTGCACATCCTTGATAAACTTCATGCGCCTCAAATAAATAAAATAGTTGAATACCAGCTACCGTATCAATCAGTCGTGTTTGTTCGATATAATATTTCCTGACATAGCCTCAATTCAGAGAAGGCTCGACAGGACGGAGAACCTCACTAAGCATCCAGCATATGGTGGAAATCCGGCAACAGCGAGAACGGGAGAACGTCAACTGAAGATGGCTGGAACGGGAACGGAATATTGCGTGTTTGCGGGTTGGCAATCCACAACATATTGTGTAAAAATTAAACATGTATGAAAGGCTTGCAATGTTTTTTCCTTATTTCTTATCCGTGCAACAAGAATGTGTGCCACAGCGAAACGTGGCGGGGTAAAGCTAGTTTTAAATAAATAAAACAATTCGTACGGCTTAAAAGGATTTGACTTCAAGTCATATCAAATTTACAAAAAAAAAAGTTGTCTGTGACCTAATCTGAGTTTGCTTTTGTCAACTGATACACGAAACAAATTCGTATATCGTGTTTTGTGCAGAGTGTTTACTTAGTTAGTGTTTGTTTAGTTCGTGATTAGTGAAAAAATAATTTATATTTGATATGCCTCCTATAAGACGAAGCAATTTAGGTAGAAGAACCAGAAATGCTACAAACCAAGCTAATTACCGATCAAATCGTACTGCACAAGAACGTGACGACAGAAATGAACGTGAAAGAATTCGGATATCACAAACGCGTGAAGCGCGAGCGCGACATTCTACTAATAATCGCGCAAGTTTGAATCGAGCTGCTTTCAGTTACGATGTGTCAATTGACTACAGTAACTACCAATGTGTTGTTATTGGTTCTATGAACTCGGTTTGCTCACACTGTAAGGCATTAAAATACAAAAACGAAGCCAATGGATTGTGTTGCGCAAATGGTAAAGTAAAATTGATACCATTGGATCCACCACCAGAACCATTGTACTCATTGGTTTCAGGAATAGGAACAGATTCTATACACTTTTTGACACAAAATGAACAACAGAAGTATGTATTTGAAACTCTTATGAAAGTAACAAATGATGAAACTGGAGGGATTTACTTCTTAGATGCACCTGGTGGTACAGGAAAAACTTTTTTGATTTCATTAATATTAGCAACAATTCGCTCACAAAATAAAATTGCACTTGCACTCGCTTCGTCGGGAATCGCAGCAACTTTGCTTGAAGGTGGTCGAACAGCCCATTCAGCACTAAAATTGCCATTAAATATGCAAAGCAATGAAACTCCAACCTGCAACGTTTCGAAGAACTCTGCAATGGCAAAGGTTTTGCAGCAATGTAAATTGATTGTTTGGGATGAATGCACGATGGCACATAAAAAATCTTTGGAGGCTTTAGACAGAACCTTAAAAGATCTACGGAGCAATAATAACCGATTTGGTGGTGCAATGATTTTATTAGCAGGAGATTTTCGTCAAACATTGCCAGTGATTCCACGATCAACGCCAGCTGATGAACTCAATGCATGTCTAAAGTCCTCCAATTTGTGGAAACATGTCAAAGTACTTCATTTAAGCAAGAATATGCGTGTCGAGTTGCAAAATGACCAATCTGGAAACATATTCTCTAAACAACTCATTGACATTGGTAATGGCAAATTTCCTATAGACATGTTGACTGGCTGCATTAACTTTCCTCAAAGTTTTTGCCAGTTAACTCGATCAAAAGATGAACTTATTCAGAAGGTGTTTCCAGATGTTTCTCAAAATTACAGAAACCATGATTGGTTGAGCGAACGAGCTATACTGGCTGCAAAAAACATAGATGTAAATGAATTAAATTTCAAAATTCAAGAACAAATTACAGGCGAATTGAGGATATATAAATCAGTTGATTCGGCTACTAATCAAGATGATGTAGTCAACTATCCACCGGAATTTTTAAACTCGCTGGATTTGCCAGGATTGCCACCTCACAATCTTCAATTAAAGGTTGGATCGGTGGTTATAATGTTGCGAAATATCAACCAACCGCGTCTTTGCAACGGTACACGGTTAGCGATAAAAAAATTACTAAACAATGTGATAGAAGCAACTATACTCAAAGGAAAGTATAAAGGAGAAGATGTTCTCATACCGCGCATCCCAATGATTCCGACTGATGTGCCATTTGAGTTTAAACGACTACAGTTTCCAGTGCGGCTTGCTTTTGCTATGACTATAAACAAGTCCCAGGGGCAATCATTAAGTGTTTGTGGTATTAATCTAGAAAACCCATGTTTCTCACATGGTCAATTGTATGTTGCCTGTTCCCGTGTTGGAAAACCATCAGATTTGTTTATCTATGCGCCAGGTAATCAAACAAAAAACATCGTATACCACAAAGCACTACAATGATAATAATAATAATTATGATTCACATGATTAACAATAAAGCGATTACTTACTTTTAAATCCTTATATATGTTTTATTTAATTATTTTTTATTCACAACGCCCTATCACCAGGGTGACGGTTCTGTTCAGGAGATTTTTTTTAAATACGTAGGCAAAAAAACTGCCACATTACAAATCTTTTTGACAGGACGAAGTCTGTCGGGTCAGCTAGTTTTAAATATATTTGAATTTTAATTTTAAAAATGTGTCAATCTTTCTTAGCGTTATAAATAGTTTTTGAAATAAAAAGTATGAAATATTTAAATTGTGTCAATCTGGACGCCGCAGGCGAAAATTAGTTTAAAAAATCGCGCGATTTTTTTGTATACAAATTTTCATTATTTCTTTACTTTATAAATAGTTTTTGAAATAAAATTGTTGCAAGCATCCTTTCCCAAATAAATGTTGCGGTTGAATAATAATAAATTCATATTTTATTGGTAAACTTTTTCACTACTTTCAACTATTTGTCTGCAATATGGGCAGAGCAATAGCGAGTTTTTGTATCGTTGTTCCAAAGCTTTGTAGCAATCACTGCATACTTTAAAGTGCCTACAAGGCTTAAATACAACGTCACGCGGCTTCTCGAAGCACAAAATACATTTTAAAACTTCAATCATTTGAGTGAAGGGTAATATATTGTCGTCCTCATCGGATTCCAAATCGAACGACGACTCCTCAAATTTGGTGTCCCACTTAATGAATCGAGGAATTGGTTGAATCGGCCATGCTTCTGCAATTTCCTACCCAATGTCGCGTTGAAAGATTCCAAGGAGCTTGTTGTTCTCAAAATCTGTGAGCTAACCGAGAAAACATTAGGTGTGATCTGGAAAAAATTAAAAAGAAAAACATTATGTTGAGTAAAGCAATAGAAAAAATGATATAAAGATTATTAACAAAAAATTATTAAGTCTTACTTTAATCATCCACTGCTTTTCAAAATATTTTACAAACAGTTTCAGACTGTCGTGCGTCTTTTTGGGCAGCTCCAACAATTTGTCCTTTAAAACGATGACCATTTCTTCAATCTGCCGAGGCTGACCTAATGGCAAGCTGAGGAAAGTTCGATACCATTTGTAGCAAAAAAGCAAAAAGGTGCTCGTAGGCCTCTTTGGACTTTTTCGTCATCAAAACGTAAATAAATGGAAAAGTCTGAAACCGGAATAAAACGTTTAGCTACATTTTGTAAAAACTATATGAACATAAATACGTACATGGTTCCTAAATTGGTAATGCACAATAAGAAGTTGATTAAAGCCGCAAGAAGGGACCGTATCAAAAGTTCCGTCGATCAAAAAGTGGCGTTCCACTGTTTTTTTTTCAATTAGTTCCAAAATACTAGGCGATACAAAAATGCAGTAAGCGAAGTTTTCTTCTAAAATTGTGTCTCTGTAAAACGGTTGCTGGTTTTTTTTTGATGTGCCGTACTCTTCCAAAAACGTTTTCTCGTCAAAAAGTGATTTGGCTTCAGTTGGCGAATTAGGATTTTTCATCGTGGCTTCACTACGGATCCTAAACAATTGCCGTTTTACTTTCGGAAAAGCAACTGAGGGTGAAGCTTCCCCAGTTTTTCGGCATTCTTCGTAAAAAATATCACGGACTCCTTTTCTTTTCAAATTTTTAGTTTCACATTTTTTTTTATATAATTAACAATATAGTCCAGCTCTTTTATTAACTTTTCAGGAGCAGCATGGTTGTGATTATGTTCAAGACTCAATTGAGTGCACACGCAAGTATTCGATACAGACACTGAGACACTACAGTCTTTTAAATAACAAACATAACGCGAACTATTTTTTAACACACTCTTTATTTTAAATAATTGTTGTTGGGTTGTGAGAAGCAACAACTTCGAATTTTTTCGAAATCCAGCAACAATTTTATAATTGTAAAAAACAGCTTCCACTCGATCGGTTCGGTCAACGAGTCGCGCGTTATGCGGCAGCGCCCCTCGGTCGGTTGGGCGGGAGGAGGGCTGCGTTCTTGCTTGGGATCCGCGCGTAACAGCCATCGGCTTGTGTCGCTTGGGCCACTTGATGGTGCAGTGCAAACCAACGTCCCAAAGAAAAAAAAAAAAAAAAAAAAATTAAACCGACTTTTTCTGATTGATTTGGCACTTTTTAAATTTTTAAGGAATCTTTTTTTTTTTCAAGGTATAGTTTTTGTTTTTTAATTTTTAAAATCTGGTTATTTATTTTAATGTTTTTTTGAAAGCTAGTTCTTATTTTCTTCACATAACTTAAGTATCTCGCTTCTAGTATTGAAGTTTTTAGTTCTGAAAAGCTGATAAATGCAAAAATAAATCGCACCCAAAAACTTTGTAGCTCACCGTCTGGATAATGTGAACTTTTATATTCACACTTAACTATTTTTTGCGGTATATTTTTCCGAAATGTACTTTGAAAACTCAGGAAAAGTCTTGGCCTGAATTTTTTAGATAGTCACTCTAATTAGGCGTCGTTTAAGGTAGTTTGTACGAATCGATGGATAAACGGCATAGTTGCAGCCGTTTAACCAAAACCTTCGTATGCCGAATCTTGCTGATAAATTCCGTTCGGTACCATCCCAAACGCCATTATACCGTTAAAAACAAACAGTAATTTTTGGTAAGTTTTGTAAAAAAATAACGGTTAAATGTTGGCCTAACGGCGAAATACATACATGTATGTATGGTGTAATTTATTTTTTTTTTATTACTGTTATTATTATAAGGTACACTGGTTTTTTATCTTTTAATCTTAACTCTTGCGTCTACAAATTATTTGTTGTTATCGATTCGGTCTCTAATCGGAATACGTCGCATACTTGCTGCATAGCTAGTTGGAGTTAGCTGGAGCTACTCGTACAGTATTATTTTGTTTGTTATTATTGGTTTATTTTGATTTATTTCTTGCGTATTCTGTTTGGACGTTGATATGCAATGACTGCACCATCAAGTGTCCCAGGGACACCAGCCGAATGGTGTTACGCATGAATCCCAGGCAGGAACGTAGGCTACCTCCCGCCCAACTAAGCCAGGAGCGCTGCCGCATGACGAGCGACGCGTTAACCGAACCGGTCGCGGACATGCAAGAAAGATAGATGTTAGACTAATATTCGGAGAAATTATAACAGAACTTTATGTGAGTTTAAGTAAGAAGAGGAAGGCAACTAGTAGTAGATGTAATATAAAAGGGGGAATTATAATCCGAGCTTTATTAAGACCTGGAAGAAAAGTCCTTGATATCCATCTCAGGAGATTGGGCGAAAACGCTAAAAGGTTCACTTTTCGTGCTAGGAGAGTGGTTTTACAGAGTGCAACGTATTACTGAAATCGGTGTTAATAACAACTGTCTAAGTTTCGTGGAAAGCCTTTATTGATGAATACATTTTTGGAAATTGATTTCCGCCTTATAAATTCATCCTGAGCTGGAGATATACATAATAGATTTCCAGGTGCAGAGTTAAAATCTTTTCAAACACTTTGGAAATAGCGGATAATTTAGATATAATCTGTTGTAGTTATTTGCATCAGACTTGCTATCTTTCATATGGAGAGGAATTATAACTGATTCCTTTCAGATCGGAAGAAGAATAAAGAATCAATCGATACGGTGAATAGTTTAAACAAGGGTCCACACAGAAACGGCGCAGTATCTGAGTACACAACCGGGAACTCCGTCAGGCCCCGGTGAAAGCACCGTCTCAACTAGTCGAAAATCATGAAGCAACTATTTTTCGTTAAACCAGGGACTGAAAATGCAGTTCGACCTAGGTAAATCGTATGGATACAGCTGACCAGAGTAGTTTTGCTGAGAATAGGTGGTTTAGAAAAATTCGTCAATTGTCTGATCATTACTAGCCGACATATTAAGAAATGATAGCGAGGGTGGGTGTGCGGACGTCTTACGTCTACAGTTTACGAAGATGTAAGGTCTTGGGAAAAACGAGATAGGTAATTTTTATCTCATTGATTGTTAAGAACGGAGAATTTTGAACGAGCTTAGTGAGAGAGAAAAGAAGAAGCAAAAATTGTAAAAAATTGACTTCCGAACATTTTTTCCTACGTAATTTATTTTTCAACACGGCCATAACCATTACCATAATTCTGACTATATAAAAAAAGCGAAAATTTTACCGATCTCATAACCTTACAATGACTTTAAAGTTTGAACTTTCTTACATATCAAAAGTACTTGAAAATCGCATGTCTTCAAAAATTGAAAACTTTCAGATCAACAACTCGCTATTACACTAAAAGCAGTCTGCGTTAAAAAAAAAAGAAAAAGAAATTGTGTAAGTATAAGGTGTAAGTGCTCTGCAGTACGGGCTGTCGCTTACAAATGTGCTCACATAGATGTCAGCGTCAGCACCCCCGATGACATATGTAAGTGATGTCGCGCGGAACGACGAACTGCTCACGTTAACATTGAGATGTCCTACGGGCATACGCGATGACATGGTCATCGAGAAGTGCGGAAAGCATATTATAAGTGATGCTTTTCTCGAAAAAGTAAGGGACATAATAAGTGATGATTTTATCCGAAAAATCGTGCATTATATAAGAGATGGTTTTCTCGTAAAAGTAAGTGATATAATAAGTGAAGATTTTAAACGAAAATGTAAGGCGTATATAAGCTGTATGCTCATTTATTTTCTTTTGCTTTTATTTAAAATTATAATTCTGCACATATGTTAGTTCTGGGGATCTCTGAACATCGCTCGAGACTTCAATTGCAGTTTTGTATGTAAAAAGAAATGTCGAAATTCCAGCAATATGTTCTATTTGTAAAATAGTTGCTTAAACAAAAAGCAACGCTCGCTGTAGATCAGCGGTGGTCTGTGCATTTACTCAAAAAACAAAAACGAAATACGCACCACTATATGTACCTCCTTGACTCAGGCCTCGAATATAAGAGTTGCTGTTCTTTTTTTTGTTGTTGGACTGCTTAAATATTAAAATTCCGTGCCAACCGCAGGTTTTGCATTCACATTATATTTCTTTATTCTTCTTTTAATACATTAATACTTCCATACATATTAGTCAGAAACATAAATGAAAGAAGCATAAAAGAGGAATAAATAAACACAATGTGAACGCAGCGATACATTAAGTTCAGTTTTTTCACAATTTCATTAATGTAACATTATAGAAAATTTATATTTTCATAATTTACAAAACATTTAAAAACCTTTTTTGTTATTTAAACACTGCACTTACCACTTACTTACACTTAATACAAAATAATAAAGATATTTTTCACTAAATCACTGCAGTTTCGCTTTCAACTCTTTTGCGAACAGTTGTAACAATGTAATGTAATAGTACATAAATGCACCGACGCACGCGCAAAAGAGACGAAAAGAAAAACAACCAAATTCTCTTCTACTGCGCACGATCGCCGGATCTGATATATAACGACACGTGCGGAAAAGAAAGAAACAGAAAAAATAAAGGGTTCGGCTTAGCGGGCGTCAACGCCGAGATGCCATTGTCTATGACATTCGTCATCGCTCACTGCTGGTACTGCAGGGTGTTTAAGTCCGAATTTATGTTAGTAGTAACACTACTCGACAAAATTCAACTTTTTTTTCCCCGCTTTGGCCAAAAATGACTTTTTCTGATAGATTTGGAGATTTAAAATTTTTTAAAGAATTATGGTTTTTTTTTGTGGTGTAGTTTTTTTTTAAAGAATTTTTAAACAATTTGGTATTTTTTGTCATAGGTAGTGCTTCTATTTTTCACATAACTTAAGTTTTCTACAACTGGTTGTATTGAACTTTGCAGTTAAAAAAAAGCTGACAAATGCAGCTATAAATCCGACTCAGAAATTTTGTAGCTGCAACTTAACGTCTGAAAGATATTAAGCATCCAAATTGAAATTTCATCATTTTTTTCGGTATTTTTTCCCCGAAATTTTGACTTTGAAAGCTCAGGAAAAGTCGAAAAAAAATATTTGAATGTCTTGATTTTTGGTATTAGATAGACACATTAATTAGGCGTCGTTTAAGGTATCGCTTATAAAAATATAAACATAAACGGCTAAGTTATAACCGTCTGATCAAAACTTCATATGCCGTTTGGCTTAAAAAAAAAACTACACCATGGGAAAAAATAAACATTCTTTACAAATTTTAAAACTCCAAATTTATCAGAAAAAGTCATTTTTGGCGACAGCGGAAAAGTCGTGTCGACTAGTGTAATTAATGTTTGTTTCAGTATGTGTAACAAAATGCTCATCCATAAATCCATAATTGTGAAAAGGGCCAAAGAGGACGGTTTGTGTATAAATAATAAAAAGTCGAAATGCACCATAATTGCTAAAAAAAAAAACTAGTTATTGCTGAAAATCTGGAGAATATACACATAGACAATACACCTATTTCCTATGAAGATCATGCAGTGAATCTGGGAATAACCTTCAGTAGGAACATATCAAAAGCAACTGGTCGTACTTATGGTCTGTTGCGTCAGCTTTGAACATCTAAAACTTTTTTGCCAGAAGAAATAAGACATCCCCACTCTCATTTAGAGTGTCGAAATGTTTGATCATCAATCAAAGAAACTTAGGAAAACATTAATTAAAAAACGATAAAAATAATATTAACAAACAATATCACAATAAATATAAAATAAAAAATACAAAAATTTAAAATTTAAACCTTGGTGGAACGTTGGGAGACGCGGCAAAGGCCGCGGCTTTACTTTATACCCGGTACTCATTCAGTATATATGTGAGCTTACGATTTATGTAATTTATTATGCATTTATTTACAAAAGGGACGAATTAAATTTTGGCCAAAAAATAAAATTTCAAAAAATGAAGTCGAACCATTTTTGAAATATTTATATATCTGTTTCCATTTTTGTTTACATATGATTTGCTGCTTCTACATTTCTACATGCACTTGTATAACTAAATATACGAGACGTGGTAGTGTGTGCGATAGAGACAGGGAATGAGTAAGCGCTTGGCATGCGTTACGTAGCCACAGAAATTTAATTTGCTCTTTGTGGCTATAATAATGAAAAAAAAAAGACAAACAAAATTCACTAGACCTGACATGTCGTTTCGTAAAGTTATAATTCTTATACCATCTTCCTTTTTTTTGGCTGGCCAATGCAGTACCATCTCTTTCTTCCATTCCTGATTAAGGCCTGTATCCAGCACTGCGGAAAATTACTGACAGGAATCTGCTATTTATTTCGTTTGTGTGGAAAGTAGCTAAAATAGTGTGACCAAGAGCCTAAAACGTGCTTGGTCACTCTCATGATTCAACTGTGTTTTTTAAACAGCGACAATTTTAAAAATTCAACTGAAATGAAAAATAGTAAAAATATTAACTCTGACGATGAAGTGATTGTGTTGGTGGCGGCATATATTGCTGCCAAAAAATATTAAGAAGAAGTACAGCGCAGATGGAGGCGCCAAAATATCAAAATTATTAAAATGCTTTTTTCCGTAATTCGCCAAAGACATAGTCTTGCTTCAACTGCTTTTATTATAACAATCTTCTCTTTACCTTGAAAATGTGTATTTTTTCGTTTTGCGCACAGTTTTTGCCTCCATCTTTTACTATCGATAAAAATCTGTGGATTTCGTTTAGCTTGCTGGATACTGAGGCCAGGAAAACACAAACGAAAAATGTCTGGCCCAGTTCTTTTTTTATGAAGTTTGGCAGTAGTTTTTAGTTTCGCGGTGCTGGATACAGGCATTACTAAAAAACGTCACTGCATTCAAAACAGAATTGTATAAGTGTTAGGTGCCGTTTATACTGAGGCTGCGTCTTGATTCTTTACGTCTTTTCAGAAACGCAGTTTCTTTTACATAGGTTTAGAATAGGGCAAAAAGTTGCGTCGTTTTCCGACGCAGGTGCGTTTTGGTATTTCTGTGCACATAACAGCAATTTTCGTACTTTTCTGCCTAATCAGCGGAACTATCACCACTAATAAAAACAAAAAACAGCAGATTCAAATTTAAATTTGGCCGCGTAAAATTTGTAACTGAGTAAAAAGGGGCAAAAATTCTTGTAATGGTTAGAACAAATTATTTAAACTAATTTTATTATTAAAAAAAGCATTTCAACAATATGGTTGATTTCAAATTTGTTGCTGCAAATCCCATGTCTTTGAATCCTTTCACTGTTTCCGTGATCTTCTCAGGGTAAGAAAGTCTACTGGCAGATACTTGTCAGCGAGTTGAGCAACTACCTCGCGACAAAACTGCAGTAATATGAGCAGACAAAAGCCCTTGACACACCAAATAGACTCCCGTGCGATATTCCGCAGGCGATCCTAGGCAATAAAGGGCTATGGCTACTCTCTTCTCCAGAGGGATTGTCAGTCGAAAAGGAGTGTCTTTCTTTTTGAGATTGGGCAACAGTCCAGTCCAGTCGAGAATGTTGAAGTAGTCCTTTCCATGCAGAAATTTTCCTTAAAAAAGGCATCGGAGTTCTCCACAACATCTATCTCCCAAAATGAACCATATCGTGGCTATTGCAATGAAGAATACATTATTTAATTGAAAAGAGAGAACATTATCTGCTCTTTACCTACAAGAGTCCAAACGCAAGGAGGACGTTGCAGTTGCAAGACGAATTGCAACTTTTCTGAGGATAACTCAGCTTCCATGCACTTCATAAGAGTCTCCTCACTTTGCGCCACCGCAGTTAAAAGAATCAACTCTATTTCCGACATATTTCGTTGATTTTCGAACATTATTTACTTTGTTTACAAAATTTGTCTTCCTCTTCCAAGACGCAAAGACGCTGTAGTGTAAACGGCAGTTCTGCTTCTCTGCGTCTTTCCGATATCGATAGGTAACGCACCAAGTGTAAAAAGCCTATTACACTTCTTAGTGGTTTATATTTTCTTTGCCTGTACTTTATGAATTCGGGTAAGTACTTAAAAGCAATTACGACATATTATAATATATTATATTATATTATTTAATTTTAACATTAACACATTTAACACATTTAACATTTTAACATGTCTTGTTTTATAGCTAATGAGAAGTTTGAGCTAGTCTTCATCTGCTGTTTTTTTTCGCTCCCATTGTAATGCCAATCCGATTGCGTACATTCAGACATGTTGAGATAGAAGGTTTCCATTTTTTAATTACAATATGTTTAGATCGTCCAAACTTTTGATATCCTCTATAAGGATATAAGAAATCTATTAAATGCAATTATTTGCGAGCCCGTGTAACAAAAACCATTTTATATTGTTCGGAGCAGAACGACGAACTGTCTATTGTCTAAAATAAAGTAAATTCTATCGAGCACAATTGTTTGTTTGCTATTGCATATTATGTTATCTAGCGCTCTATCCGCTAAAGCTCCCACTCTGATTTAATCTGTTTGCGCTCTTCTTTGTGATCAGAGCTTTCGGATGTTTGTAACGTGCAACGGAGTCAGTGTTATCGGCGGAGGTTCGATCTGTGCTGGCGGGCACGCTATTTATTTTCCGGCTCAGGCTCGTCGGCTTTGGGGGTGGTGATCTTGCCCACACAGATCGGTTTCCTCTCCGTTGCTCCCGATTAATAATAATATCTCAAGAAGTTAGCGTGCTGCGACAAGAACTAGATCCGGTATGCGGATGATCGAAAGGAAGAAGTAAAGGAAAGAGGAAGAAAAAAAAAACGGAGAGAAGAGGAAATGACATGGAGAGTGAGGGGGGGAAGGGAGATCGACATCCACAGATGTTGTGTGGCTCTAATGTACCCTACCCTACCAATGAGCACATCTTTGAACTGAGTAAGTTCAAGTGCTCCCTTTGGTTCTGCAGTTACGGGAACGGTGGCACTGAATCCTATCTTACTTTTACTCGGTGACCGAGTTCATTTCAAAAAAAACCCACAATGTAACAATAGATATACATTTCATTATAATGTATTTCAGTTCAGTTCAGTCAACGATCCCTACATTCTATTATTTACTTCTAGCCAAAAATAGCCGAAAACTAAACGGTCAAATCGTGACTAATTCAAAATTTTGTCGAAGAAAATATACATTTATATATATACGGGATGGGCTTATGGTAATGAGACATTTAATATTAGGAATATTTAATAGGTAATGTGATATTAACTTAATAATTCGAGTATGGTGATCAATTTAAAGATAACGTTCGGGGTTAACAATATCGAGTAATCATAATAAGCTTCTTTCTTTTTTTTTTTCTTTTTTTTTTTCAATCCTTGTAAGCCTAGTAATTATAGTAATTCAGCCAATATCTTAAATCATGGTAATCCTTTTCTTTTTTTTAGGAATCTTCTAAACGTAGTAAGCCTTATAACCGTGGTAATCCTAGTGATTCTCTAAAACACCGGATAATTCTTAATCGTAGAATTCCTTTTAATCATAGTTAACCTAATTAATCCAGTAAGATTTTGTTAATCATAATAATCCATTCATTCTTTTTCTTTAATCGCAGAATTCTTTTAAACCATATTAAGCCTAATAATCGTAGTAATCGTAGTAATCCTAGCAATTCGTTAAATCCTAAGAATCATTATAATCCGGGGAATTCTTTCTTTATCTAAGTAAACCTAATAATCGTAGTAACCGTAGCAATCCTAGTAATTCGTTGAATCATAGGAATCATTATAAATCGGGGAAAGTAAACCTAATAATCGTAGTAACCGTAGCAATCCTAGTAATTCGTTAAATCCCAGGAATCATTATAAATCGGGGAATTCTTTTTTCATCATAGTAACCGTAATAACCGTGATCGGCTCGGCAATCTCTAGTTTCAGTTTCTTATCTTTTTTTTTCTTTTTTTCTTTTCAATTTCTTATTGGAATCTGTAAGAACTCTATTCGGGTCAGGCTCAACTCTACGAAGGTCATAACTACTCACACAAAGACGTTCACTTTATATCTTGACTCACTCTTATCAGGTTCCAACGGCGAAAGATCGATCTCCCGACGGTGAATGCTGTAGTTTAGAGATTATTTGGAGAAGCCTGCTTATTTTGTATCATATTTGACTACTTATCGCTTCGGGTCCATGACCCGCACAGATTCCTTACTTATCCTCCACACTAAGGGCGTTCCTCAACCTTAATAATCAGAGTCTTATAATTGGTATATCCTAAATGTCGAAGAGAGCGATTGTTCTATCGCTTGTTGATTCGGCGTCTGGCTTCTCGGGATGCGCTGCTGCGTTTCTGGACTAGAGCCTCTTACTGCTAGTTCCACTAGCGCCAGTGGTTGGCCGCGCCGACATTCAGATCCAGACGGCCGTGGCGGGACAATACCGAGGTAGGCTGCCTACAACGCGGTTGGCTGAGTGGGCGACCTTAAGGTACGTGAGACGAGCGTCTGGCGCGGATCGCAGCGGCGAGACACTTGGGACGAGCAGTGGCTTTGGTGCGGATCGCAGCGGCGAGGCGCTCTGGCCGGGCGGTAGACTTGGCGCGGATCGCAGCGGCGAGGCGCTCTGGCCGGGCGGTGGACTTGGCGCGGATCGCAGCGGCAGGCGCTCTGGCCGGGCGGTGGACTTGCCGAGGATCGCAGCGGTGAGACACTCTGGCCGGGCGGTAGACTTGGCGCGGATCGCAGCGGCGAGACACTCTGGCCGGGCGGTAGACTTGGTGCGGATCGCAGCGACGAGGCGCTCTGGCCGGGCGGTGGACTTGGCGCGGATCGCAGCGGCGAGACACTCTGGCCGGGTGGTAGACTTGGCGCGGACCGCAGCGGTGAGACACTCTGGCCGGGCGGTAGACTTGGCGCGGATCGCAGCGGCGAGCCACTCTCTGGGGAACTGTCCGGTCTTGGAGGAATCCGTTTCGCTTTTTTCCAAACGCCGATGGCACTTTATTTTTCAGATTTTTTCCTTGTGATACTCGTGTTGCGGTCAGTCAACCGTCGTGATTCAGATCTCAGCAGGAAAAGGAAGTTTCTAGTCCTCCTGTCACCTGTCACGATTTCTTCACCCCTTTCGATATCTACCTTGACCTGTCACCTTCGGTCTCAGCAACCCTGCATGGACATACCCCCGCGAAATAAACCTTGCGACTCTGCATTCGCCTGTTAAGGTTTGAAATATTTATACCGTTTCGCAACACTTTTGGTGTCGCTTCAGGACCCCGTTACAAGGCCCCCCCACAAAATCAGGCTAGGGGATCAACCATTCCCTAGACTGATCCCGCATGAAGCGACTTTTATTGACGTATGTCTTTCGCGTGATAGTTACCTAAGAAACGTCCCTGCAAGTCCTCTAGCGCGTAATATGAATTCCCTATTTTCTTCCGCACTCTCGACTTTATAAAGGCCGGCCCAAATTTGGAATTGTACCCTGTCTGAAAGCAACTCTGCTTGAAGTTACGCCGGAAAACTTCCTGTCCCTCCGAGAACGTTACCTCTTTCGCTCTCAAATTGTATCGTCGTTCGTTTCCTGCGTGCATTTTCTGATCCCGAAGGCACGCCTCCTTACGCACTATATCGAAAGAATCAGCCCGATCGATTACTACGGAACGATCCTCCAATATACCCAGCTTCCTGAGAAGTTCATACGTCGATCCGGCCGTGATCATATTTTGACCGAAAGCCATATAATACGGGGTCGTCCCTATACTAGAGTGTATCGAAGATCTAAGCGCGCAAGCGGTCAGGGCGCAAATAAGCCCGGATACCAGCAATCACTGAGCGATTCACACGCTCTGATGCGTTTGCTTGGGGAGAATGGACTGCTGTTAGAGTATGAGTCACCTCGAATTTGTTTAACAGGTTACGAAAAGTTTCGGAACGGAATTGTGATCCGTTGTCGGACACGATAGTCTCAGGCACCCCATAGGACATAAACAACTCCTCTTCTAGGTACTTGACTACTACTTCGGTATTTATCTTCCTCACTGCCTTCAAGTATATGTATTTCGATGAAGATCCCAATGTTGCCTCCACGTGACCGGGGGTAAGGTCCAAGAAAATCAATGAAAAGTCTTTGAAAAAAACCGAAGAGTTTCAGGCGCCTTTCCCATGGCTGGCCTCAACACCCAATTTGGAGCCTTGGTGGCCTTTCAAGCACTCCACCCTAACACCACTTCCTGCCTGAGCAGCTTCTCTTTCTGGAGAATGATCCACTCCCGTTTCTGAGCAATTTGCTGCCAACTTATTCCTTAGAACAAATTCCCAATACGCTATCGCTTTCTATCCAAAACCAACAAATAACGACAAAAAAAAAATCCCAAAAAAAACCAAAATGTATCAGAAATATCACAACTTATGTGATCTCAATCGGATTCAATGCCTTTCGTTTCCCTTCACTGCAGAATACCTTTCATTAGTCGATCTCTCCCTTCCAGTACAGTTATATGTTTCAAGCGAACCGTGACTCCTGGGGTCAATCCGATTCCTTCAGATTTCTTCGCCAGGCGAAACCTGAGGGAACATGTTTATACGCACCACAATCGACGCGGACAGACAACAAATTATTCCTGGTTTATCCGTTTTCCAGCTACCGATGGTACGCACTAATGTTTCCCTAAGATACCCAAATTTTTTATTTTTTTTTTTTTTTTTTTTTTTTTAGGACGTTGATATGCAATGACTGCACCATCAAGTGGCCCAAGCGACACCAGCCTATGGCTGTTACGCGCGGATCCCAGGCAAGAACGCAGCCCACCTCCCGCCCAACCGACCGAGGGGCGCTGCCGCATGACGCGCGACTCGTAAACCGAACCGATCGCGGACATGCAGGAAAGATAGGTGTTAGACTAGTGTTCGAGGAAAAGTAGAACTAATCTAACTAAAGAAGAAAAGTAATTACTAATTACGGGAAAGATGTAGGAGTATCAGTAATTTAAGACTAGGAAGGGAGTTAGTGGTAGATATAATATGGTAGAGGGAATTATAATCCGAGCATAGGACCCTAAATGGTTCATGCAAGGAGTAATTCGATCTACAAAGCGGAAGAAACAACGGTGTATAGTTCCTAGTGCTTCTAATAGGAATCGTGAAGTTTATGCGGCTCAACAGGTCAGGGCTATCTACATCACCCTTGATCAAGTTGTGCACAAAAATCACGCCAAGCATTTTCCTACGATTAGCTAAGGTTGGAAGGTTTATTAAGAGCAATCTATTAGAGTAAGACGGCAGTCTCACACTTGCATCCCAGCTGAGGCCGCGAAGAGCAAAAAGTAAAAAGTTTTTCTGAACTGATTCTATACGGTCTTGGTGTACGTTGTACTGGGGGCACCATACACAAGAGCCGTATTCTAAAATCGGACGAACCAGAGAGGTGTAGAGAGTCTTTGTTATATAGGGGTCGTCAAATTCCTTTGACCACCTCTTTATAAACCCAAGCACGCCCATGGCCTTATTCACCATGGTAGAAATGTGTTCTGAAAACTTTAACTTGGGATCTAATAGAACACCAAGATCATCAACCCGGGTAATTCTCTCAAGAGAACCCCCACAAAGGGTGTAAGGAACCAGAAAGGCGCTGGAGCGATGAAAAGTCATTACTTTACATTTTGAAGCGTTAAGGTTTAATAAATTTGCACAACACCAAGACTGAAATCTATCGAGATCGGATTGCAACCTGGATTGGAAAGAAATGTCCTTATACTGGACACAGAGCTTAACATCATCCGCATACATTAGTACTCGAGAGTATGTTAATACAGAAGGTAGGTCATTTATAAAGAGAGTAAAGAGTAAGGGGCCTAGATGGCTGCCCTGAGGTACACCCGAAGTCACCATAACTGGAGAGGACAGGGAGTTTTTGAACAGGACTCTTTGAGACCTAGAACACAGGTAGCTAGAGATCCATCTCAGGAGATTGGGCGGGAACCCTAGAAGGTCGAGCTTTTGTGCTAGGAGAGAATGGTTTACAGAGTCGAACGCTTTACTAAAATCGGTGTAAACAACATCCGTCTGCAAATTACCTTGAAAGCCTTTTATTATAAAGGAGGTAAACTCCAATAAATTTGTAGTGGTTGATCTCCGCCTTATAAATCCATGTTGAGATGGAGATATAAGTGATCTGCATAGGTGCTGCAGGTGCGGAGTTAAAATTTTCTCAAACACTTTAGGAATAGCGGATAACTTAGATATACCTCTATAGTTCATTGCGTCAGACTTGCTACCTTTCTTATGGAGAGGAATTATAAACGACTCCTTCCATATCGGGGGAAAGCATGAAGAAGTTATAGATAGGTTGAACAGTTTAAGCAACGGCCCACACAGAGACTCGGCACAATACCTGAGTACACAGCCGGGAACTCCGTCCGAACCCGGTGAGAACACCACCTTTACTGTTCGTAGATCATGAAGCAACGAGCTTTCATTTAGCAAAGGACAGAAAATGCCGTTCGACCGCGGTAAACTGTATGGATACGGCTGACCAGAGTAAACATCCTGCGAATAGGTAGTTTGGAAAAAACGGGCAAAAAGATCGGCAATTGCCTGATCATTATCTGCCGACGTATTACGGAAAGATAGCGAGGATGGGTGTGCGGACGTTCTACGCTTACTGTTTACAAAGCTGTAGAACTGTTTGGGGTCCTTAGAAAAACTTATCCTGCATCGAGATAAGTAATTCTGATAGCATTGAGCGTTAAGAACTGAAAAGTTTGACCGAGCTATTACATAATGAGAGAGAGAAGAAGGAGAGCCAACTTCTTGAAATTTTTTATAAAGTCTTGATTTTAAGTTTTTTAGATGAGATAACTCCTTGGTAAACCAAGGGGGTTTTCTTGATCTAATCGGACAGGAAAGTGGGACACAAGAGACAAAAAGTGAGTCCAGTGCATCATAGAAAATGTTTGTGCCTGTCGTAACATCACTGCACAAATATAAAGCGGACCAATCAAAATCCCTAATGAGGTTATTAAGCTTCGTAAACTCGGCTTTACGGAAGCAGCGGACACATTGGGGTAGTCTACCCGACCGATCTAGTACAGTTCGTCCTAGGTCGAGCGACACTTCGAAAGTAGGATGGTAGGCATCTTCAGGTATAGAGAGCGGGGGGACTCGAGTTAACAACGCTACGGTCGGATCCGTTACAAAGCACAGATCAAGAAATCGACCCAAGGAATTTTTAACATGGTTAACTTGAGACAGAGACAGGTCAATCAAGCCGTCAACAAAGTCATGACGTGCCATGGGTACCAGGCTATTAGACTCATTTGCCGAAGACCAAACAATTCCTGGCAAGTTGAAGTCACCAAGAACTATCATGTGATCTTTGTCAGATAGCGAGGAAGAGATAGCGGTTAAGGCGGACAAATGCTGCTCGTAAATTGCGATATCCGAAGAAGGTGGAATATACGAACAAGTTATGAAAACTGAGAAAGCGGGAAGAATCAGTTTTACACACAGAAATTCCAGTTCCTGCTGGATCTGGACTGTGAAAAGTTCCGACGTGAAGTTTGAGTCCACAGCAATCAGAACCCCTCCTGCACGTCGAGACGAACGATCCTTTCTAAAAGTTGTGTACCGACCTGCCAAAACTTCGGAACTAAGAATGTCCGGCTTTAACCAGGTTTCGGTAAACACAATAACGTTGGATGCAAATGCGACACTATCCAGGAAAAGAATGCTGAGCTTACTACGCAAGCCTCGAACATTCTGATAGGTCACTGAAAGAGAGTTTGTTAGTTTTTTGGACGGGTGGAGGTAGAGCGGGAAGATGACAAAGGAGCACTGGTCTGGTTTGTTGGCAGAGTTATTGGGGGCCTAGTCTTCTTCTTTGCCTTAAACTCCTTCACCACCAAATGCTCCGGCCAAAATTTGGCAGAACAGATGGTGCTAAAATGAGTTTGGGAGACACTTATTTTAAAAGAAGCTATCTCCCTGGCATAAGAAAAGTTGAACTTTTCCACCTTGAAATCAACGGCTTGTATGCGGCTTTGAATATAAGCCGTCACATCTTTAATTGTGGAGTCAGGGGCAAGTCGTGAGACAAAAACTTGTCTCTTTGGTGGGATCCCGACCAATCTTGGCACCACAGGCCTATCACCTGTGATGGTAATACCCGGTGGTCCGGGTCGAATATTGACTGGTGGGGTCGGAATTGCGGGGACAGCTAATGAATTTGATACTACGGACACGGACGCTACAGACGGTCTTGGCTGCATGCTCTCCGACGCGATAAATTCGGCTACCGAATTTTCATCACCAGCAGCTGTCGTTGCCTTTGGAGTGGCGAACGATATCAACTGCTGCACTTTTGGGGTGGTCGGAGTCAGCTTGTCAGCATCGGCCGGTCGAGGGGCAGTCGGCACATGCAGATCCCGCGGAGTGACCTTTTTGCGCCTAGGAGACTCAGTCAATAGTTTGAGACCACTGAACTGAGACTCCATGGCTAGGAGCCGATCGTACTGCTCTTTGAAGCCCACGGTCAGCTCCCTAAAGCCCTTCCGGGTCTGCCTCATAAATGCTGCCATCTCCCCCTCAACCGGACGGCATGCCTCACAGCTGTAATGCAAGCCATTTCTTTTAGAGATGGCATCACCCACGAGACCGGAGAACCCGGCGCATTTAGCGTGCACTACGCTATCGCATAGCCAGCAGGGGATACTCGGCTGGTCATGGGTGATCTGCTTTTTGCAGGTTTTCTTGGCACAGACAACTGTGTATTCCATTATGAGAAATAAAAAATATAAAATTTCAAAACAAATATATATCAGACCAGTGTGCCAGATAAGCGATGAAAGCGCAATAAGAAAGAGAGGAGAGCGGTTACTGCAGCTTCAGTTGAGAGAGAGAGAGCGAGAGCGCTACTACACAGAACGTATTGAGAGCGAGAGAGGAAGAACAGTTATGATTAGTTTGGGTAATAGGGAGAGAGTGATAAAAGCAATAAAGCAGATCAACTAGGTGAGAGCGGCAGATTTTGATTCTGTGTGTACTTACGAAAAGAAACAACAAAACACAATGACTACCGACACAGGAAAATAATTAAATTATGTCTAAAAACACAATTAAAGGGCGTGCACTCGCGTCTAAGGAAAAAGCTCTAAGCAAGCAGGCAATTTAAAGTTTATTTTGGTATATTCAAAAAACACCGGCTGTTTATAAAAGATAAAAGGCAGATAAGCGGAGCGCAAAACAAAAACACGTCAGACTTCTACAAAGAGAATCGAACGAATCCAAATCAAACGAGTTTCTCTGCAACCGTGGTTAGAGGATCACTTGTAGGCTGATCCTCCACTTTCCAATGCGGTTGCTACAGAACCACCTCAGGTCTGGGCGTAAGAATCAGTGAGCGATGCCGTATTTCTTGCAGGGTCAGGTGGTCAACTATGGTCGAGCGCGCTCTGCGTTCCACTGCTTGAATCTACTTGCTTCGCTTAAAGGAAAAAAAAATTCTTTCTATCATCAAAGACCGCGGTTAGCAGGGAATATTATATCGTGTATTCACTCTAGCTATAATCCAGCAGCTCTTAAGCTTATAGATCAAAATATTTCTTCTTTTGAAGAAAGGGAAAAAAAAGCGGAAAGTATAGAAAAAAAAAATTTCGATAATCCATGAGTCCCATTGAATATTAGAACCTACTCAATCGGGCCCCACGTTGGACGCCACTTTTAATATTATTAATAATCATAACTGTAACGTGCAACGGAGTCAGTGTTATCGGCGGAGGTTCGATCTGTGCTGGCGGGCACGCTATTTATTTTCCGGCTCAGGCTCGTCGGCTTTGGGGGTGGTGATCTTGCCCACACAGATCGGTTTCCTCTCCGTTGCTCCCGATTAATAATAATATCTCAAGAAGTTAGCGTGCTGCGACAAGAACTAGATCCGGTATGCGGATGATCGAAAGGAAGAAGTAAAGGAAAGAGGAAAAAAAAAAAAAACGGAGAGAAGAGGAAATGACATGGAGAGTGAGGGGGGGAAGGGAGATCGACATCCACAGATGTTGTGTGGCTCTAATGTACCCTACCCTACCAATGAGCACATCTTTGAACTAAGTTCAAGTGCTCCCTTTGGTTCTGCAGTTACGGGAACGGTGGTACTGAATCCTATCTTACTTCTACTCGGTGACCGAGTTCATTTAAAAACAAACCCACAATGTAACAATAGATATACATTTCATTATAATGTATTTCACTTCAGTTCAGTCAACGATCCCTACATTCTATTATTTGCTTCTAGCCAAAAATAGCCGAAAACTAAACGGTCAAATCGTGACTAATTCAAAATTTTGTCGAAGAAAATATACATTTATATATATACGGGATGGGCTTATGGTAATGAGACATTTAATATTAGGAATATTTAATAGGTAATGTGATATTAACTTAATAATTCGAGTATGGTGATCAATTTAAAGATAACGTTCGGGGTTAACAATATCGAGTAATCATAATAAGCTTCTTTCTTTTTTTTTTTCTTTTTTTTTTTTCAATCCTTGTAAGCCTAGTAATTATAGTAATTCAGCCAATATCTTAAATCATGGTAATCCTTTTCTTTTTTTTAGGAATCTTCTAAACGTAGTAAGCCTTATAACCGTGGTAATCCTAGTGATTCTCTAAAACACCGGATAATTCTTAATCGTAGAATTCCTTTTAATCATAGTTAACCTAATTAATCCAGTAAGATTTTGTTAATCATAATAATCCATTCATTCTTTTTCTTTAATCGCAGAATTCTTTTAAACCATATTAAGCCTAATAATCGTAGTAATCGTAGTAATCCTAGCAATTCGTTAAATCCTAAGAATCATTATAATCCGGGGAATTCTTTCTTTATCTAAGTAAACCTAATAATCGTAGTAACCGTAGCAATCCTAGTAATTCGTTGAATCATAGGAATCATTATAAATCGGGGAAAGTAAACCTAATAATCGTAGTAACCGTAGCAATCCTAGTAATTCGTTAAATCCCAGGAATCATTATAAATCGGGGAATTCTTTTTTCATCATAGTAACCGTAATAACCGTGATCGGCTCGGCAATCTCTAGTTTCAGTTTCTTATCTTTTTTTTTCTTTTTTTCTTTTCAATTTCTTATTGGAATCTGTAAGAACTCTATTCGGGTCAGGCTCAACTCTACGAAGGTCATAACTACTCACACAAAGACGTTCACTTTATATCTTGACTCACTCTTATCAGGTTCCAACGGCGAAAGATCGATCTCCCGACGGTGAATGCTGTAGTTTAGAGATTATTTGGAGAAGCCTGCTTATTTTGTATCATATTTGACTACTTATCGCTTCGGGTCCATGACCCGCACAGATTCCTTACTTATCCTCCACACTAAGGGCGTTCCTCAACCTTAATAATCAGAGTCTTATAATTGGTATATCCTAAATGTCGAAGAGAGCGATTGTTCTATCGCTTGTTGATTCGGCGTCTGGCTTCTCGGGATGCGCTGCTGCGTTTCTGGACTAGAGCCTCTTACTGCTAGTTCCACTAGCGCCAGTGGTTGGCCGCGCCGACATTCAGATCCAGACGGCCGTGGCGGGACAATACCGAGGTAGGCTGCCTACAACGCGGTTGGCTGAGTGGGCGACCTTAAGGTACGTGAGACGAGCGTCTGGCGCGGATCGCAGCGGCGAGGCGCTCTGGCCGGGCGGTAGACTTGGCGCGGATCGCAGCGGCGAGGCGCTCTGGCCGGGCGGTGGACTTGGCGCGGATCGCAGCGGCGAGGCGCTCTGGCCGGGCGGTGGACTTGCCGAGGATCGCAGCGGTGAGACACTCTGGCCGGGCGGTAGACTTGGCGCGGATCGCAGCGGCGAGCCACTCTCTGGGGAACTGTCCGGTCTTGGAGGAATCCGTTTCGCTTTTTCCAAACGCCGATGGCACTTTATTTTTCAGATTTTTTCCTTGTGATACTCGTGTTGCGGTCAGTCAACCGTCGTGATTCAGATCTCAGCAGGAAAAGGAAGTTTCTAGTCCTCCTGTCACCTGTCACGATTTCTTCACCCCTTTCGATATCTACGGTGCCGTTTACACTGAGGCTGCGTCTTGATTCTTTGCGTCTTCTCAGAAACGCAGTTTTTTTTACATAGGTTTAGCATAGGGCCCTAGTGATGGCAAAAAGTTGCGTCGTTTTCCGACGCAACTGCGTTTTGGTATTTCTGTGGTATTTCTGTGCGCATAACAGCAATTTTCGTACTTTTCTGCCTAATCAGCGGAACTATCACCACTAATAACAACAAAAAACAGCAGATTCAAATTTAAATTTTGCCGCGAAAAATGTCTGATGATGGAAAAGGTAAATATATACATATATATAATACTATAATTCATACAATAATAGTTCAAATCAATTATTACGCTAGACAGAAGATTTTTGTGGACACATGCTGCCATACAATCCCTTCTCGACCAGTGGGAGGAAAACATTGATGGTTTTCGGGGCGTTCGAAAGAACTCCCACATATATAAGGAAATAGCGATTGCCTTAAAAGAGTTTGGTCCAACATCCGTGGAGGTGAAAAATAAAATGGACAATTTGACAAGTACAGGTAAGTTTCCATACAAGAGTTCCTATTTACTTGTTAAATTAATTTTTCAGGAGTGAACTAGCCAAAGTGGGTCCTTCAGGCGGGGCTCCATCAACATGGGAGCACTTTGGAAGAATCTCCATGATATTTCAGACGTCCAAGACAATGGTAGTAGACGGAGTTGAGAGCACAGGTAATAAATAAAACACAAATTTGTAAATAAATAATTTATTCAATACATTCTATTCACCAAATAAACTCCCTACCGTACGATATTCGGCTGACGATCCAAGACAATAAAGAGCTATGGCTATTCTCTTCTCCAGAGGGATTGTCTGTCGAAATGGAGAGTCTTTTCTTTTTAAATTGGGCAACAGGTTAACCAGAATGTTAAAAGTACTCCTTTCCATGCGGAAATTTTCCTTAAAGAATGCATCGGAGTTCTCCACAACATCTTCCTCCCAAAATGAACCATATCGTGGCTATTGCATACACATAAAAAACATTATTTAATAGAAAATAGAAGATTATTTGCACTTTACTAACAAGGGTCCAAACGCGAGGAGGACGTTGCAGTTGCAAGAGGAACTGCAACTTTTCTGAGGATAGCCCAGACACTTCCATGATCTTCAACATATTCGCATCATTTTCCGCCACCGCAGATAAAAGAATTAGCTCGTTTTCTGTCATATTTTGTTGATTTTGAGACATAATTTCTTTTGTTTACAAATTTTTCTTCCTCTTCCCAAGACGCAAAGACGCAACTACGCTGTAGTGTAAACGGCAAACCTGCTTCTCTGCGTCTTCTCCGATATCGATAGGTAACGCACCAAGTGTAAAAAGCCTATACCTTGACCTGTCACCTTCGGTCTCAGCAACCCTGCATGGACATACCCCCGCGAAATAAACCTTGCGACTCTGCATTCGCCTGTTAAGGTTTGAAATATTTATACCGTTTCGCAACACTTTTGGTGTCGCTTCAGGCCCCCGTTACATGTTGCAGCGGGGCCGCTCTGATGAAGAAGTTTAGTGCAGCTCAGATCACCATCAAGCAAATAAAGCATTAGTTCATGAATTTATTAAAACCAAATTAGTGCCTTATTAATGAAACATTTGAATACAGGTGATACATATAATCGATATCTACCTCTAACATATATATTACAAAAAAAAAGGAAAACAATTTCTTTGGTCATTTAAGTGTAAAATGCTTTCTTAAAGCGGTCTTCACGATTCTTACGACCAGCCGGTCGCAACGTCGCGGCACGTACTCTTTGTCGTGTTTTTCAAGCGTTCGTCGCTAAAGGTTTAATTCCAGCTCGAAGAAACGTCGTTTCGCCTCCATGGCCCGAGTCTTATGGTCGATCTGGTATAACTTTTCCTACAAGTAGATCTCGGGCAGCTTAAGATGACGGGGACGCTTTGAAGACAAATATTTGAAAGTTTTGTCAATAAAATCACGCTGGTGTGTATTTTCGTAGTCAGAGATGCGCGCAGTCACTTACGGGTGGAGCTCTTCTGCTATAGGCTCGACCTTGGGGACGTTTATATACACTTTGAGCAGCTGCTTCAGTGTAGCATCATTAAAATCGACACACTTAATCCGAAGTTTGCTCCGTTAGCACTGGGCCAATAGCCGGGGACATTGACTGCATGCTGGTACGTGATTCTGTAGCCCAAGGTTCGGGCATCATGGTTAAAGCGTGGTAGCTGTCGGGAGTGTAGGACCATATTTTCATATGAAGGTTTGGTCAAACGGATGCAACTTAGCCGTTTATCCATCGATTATTACAAGCTATACCTTAAACGACGCCTAATTAATGTGTCTATCTAAAACTAAAAATGTAAGCAATGAAATATTTTCTTTTCGACTTTTCCTGAATTTTCAAAATCAAAATTTCGGGAAAAAATACCGCAAAAAATTATGAAATTTTAATTTGAAAGCTTAATATCTTCCAGGCGTTAAGCTGCAGCTACAAAGTATCTGGGTCGGAAAAAAAATGACAAAATTTAAAAAAAATCGTAAGTCTCAGAAAAAAAATTACCATATTTCTTTAAAAAATGTTCAATCTCCAAATCTATCAGAAAAAGTCATTTTGGGCCACAGCAGAAATGTCGTGTTGACTGGTGTAATGAACGAATGTGAATATGTACACAAATGCAAAATGTATATCAAACATGACTTCAAATTAGATTACTTGTCTGTAGGGTATTCGGGCGTCGCGCCAAAAATCAACAATCAGTAACTAATTTGTGCCTCAAGAAATCTCATAGCAATGAGATTCGCCTCGGAATTTCGGTACGCACACATGCAAGCTCATTCTATTTTTCGACCCTTGTGCGTTGTGAGCTTCGTGCGAGCAAGACAGCGCTTTTTTTGTACCTTACGAAAAAACGTCGCTGCATACAGCATAGAATTGTATGGGTGTTACTCATCTTAGTATTTATATTGTCGTCTATTGTCAAAACGTCTATAGAAACTGTGATGATGTAAACTGCTTCTGTGATACTGTTACCTAAGATAATAATTTTATTTTACAATTTGTATTTGTGTCGGATGTCCTCGAATCAATTGGGGGTGCCAGATTATCAAACCAACCTAATTCTAACTGAGTTGGCTTGCTAGGTGCCACAGCATGCTGTCTCGGTTGGTTTTTAAATCTCTCGTACTATGATAAGAGTTTTGGTTAAATTCCCTGCAAAAAACACTAGGTATATTCATAGAAAGTGAAAAAGGTCTGGAAAGTTTATTAAATTTCTGATTTAGCTGCATCAGAATACTTTAAGGTTTCACTTGTTTTAATGACTTTATTTCCAACTTCCGAAAACTCTTGTCAAATCTGTAGTAGAATTGCCATTCGGTGTCGGCGTCCAGCTCGAAAGAAAATCTGGCCACCTAGTTTTTATAACAATTTAATTAACAATCGGAGTACTAATATTTTCCACTTAATGGTTTTAAATTAAAGGAAAAAAAAAACTTAAGCTTACACCATTTAAATTTCAAGCCGCGGCAAAGTAAATGTGTAATTAATGGTTGAAAAATGCTCCAACTATTTATATACACTTTTTGACTAAATAATAGGTGTACTTTTTTTCTTTTTTAACTTTTTATTATACCTGGTACGAAGAGTAGGGGTATGTTCGATTTTTGGTGATAGTGGATGTGTGTAGCACCCAGAAGGAAGCTTTTCCGACCACATATGTACAGTACATTTATTGTTGATCAGCATCAATAGCCGAGACGATATAGCTATGTCTGTCCGTCCGTCTGTCCGTCTTCATTAGCGCCTACATCTCAGAGACTATAAAAGCTAGAGCAACAGATTTTTGTATTCAGACTCCTGAGATATCACACTGTTGCAAGTGTTACACTTCAAAATTTTGCCTCTCCCCTCTCCGCTCACACACAGGACGAAAATCTGTAGCATGTACAATTTTTAAGATACGAGAAAACCAAAAACGCAGAACTATAGAAAATTACTATATCTACATATCAGTGTTGAATCTAGATTACATTGAATCATTTATTTAGAGTTTACCCACTGTAGGGATAATGGTTTTTATCCCCGATCCGCTGAATAATTATCTCGAATAAATAATACACGGCGCCGAAATAAAATTGCGATAATTCGTGTTAAACATAGATAACATCACACGTATATAAACGAAGAGAAGAGCGAGCTTTGAGAGAGCAAGAATTAACAAACAGAATATGTACGAATGGAAATAAATAGCTGCCATTTGGCAAGCCACTAATCGGTGGGGATCTACTCCGAATATTCACTCCCCGTTAGAAGGCAAAGGCTTTCAACAGATCCATCCTGGAGGGGCAGGACTGCTATCTGTCTAAAGGCCTTTGTTGGAAGCTGCCGAGCTTTTTCGGCAACTCTGACTCCACATTTACAAATTTATACTCCGTTGTTGGGTTTTAGGGTGTGTTTATTTTCAATGTTTTAGTTTCAATTTTTAAAGGCCGTGGCCGTAAGCTTTGTGTTTTTTGGTGCTTGTACAAAATGTATAAGTATGAACTCAAGAACTGTTATCGAACCGATTTGACAATTTGATGGCCGGTGCATACAAATGATGAGCGCTGCTGCGTTCGACGACGAATTTGACAAAAGAGTGAACCAAGTTAACCGACGCACTGCCATATAAGCAGTACGAGCGGCGAACATGAGTGTGTTGGTGTGTGCGTATGCACCAAGAGCATGAGAACAGATGATCTAAGATAATTTAAGAGAAATATAACTGAACTAATTGTTATTCTTAAGAGCTACTGCCAGCTGCTGCTCCTAACATACTCCCACCCGTTAAAAGACCAGGGCTTTTAACAGAATCCTTAACGAGAAGGACGCACAGCTTGTTGACAGCTCGACGAGTGGTTCCAGATGGTGTCCGCAGGATGGCAACTCGCACGGCCCCATCGGCTCCAGTGATGACCTCGATCACTCGTGCTAATAGCCACTTCAGTGGCGACAAGTGTTTGTCCTTGATACAGACGACGTCATTGATCTGGATCGGAGGTTGTGGCGTGCGCCATTTGGCATGTTGTTGGAGCAGAGTCAAGTACTCCTCACTCCAACGCTTCCAAAAGATCTGCTGGGCACAGGTGACTCGTTGCCAACGATCGAGTCGATTGAAGTTGAGAGCCGTAACGTCTGGCTCGGGAAAATCCATCAGCGGACGACCAATTAAAAAATGCTCCGGTGTAAGGACGCCAAGATCTTCAGGGTTTTCTGAAATGGAAATAAGAGGACGAGAATTGATTACACTACTCGACAAAATTCAACTTTTTTTTCCGCTGTCGCCAAAAATGACTTTTTCTGATAGATTTGGAGTTTTAATTTTTTTTAAAGAATTATGGATTTTTTTTCATGGTGTAGTTTTTTTTTAAAGAATTTTTAAACAATTTGGTATTTTTTGTCATAGGTGCTTCTATTTTTCACATAACTTAAGTTTTCTACAACTTGTATTATATTGAACTTTGCAGTTAAAAAAAAAGCTGACAAATGCAGCTATAAATCCGACTCAGACACTTTGTAGCTGCAACTTAACGTCTGGAAGATATTAAGCTTGCAAATTGAAATTTCCTAATTTTTTTCTGTATTTTTTCCCGAAATTTTGACTTTGAAAGCTCAGGAAAAGTCGAAAAAAAAATATTTGAATGTCTTGATTTTTAGTTTTAGATAGACACATTAATTAGGCGTCGTTTAAGGTATCGCTTATAAAAATATAAAAATAAACGGCTAAGTTATAACCGTCTGATCAAAACTTCATATGCCGTTTGGCTTAAAAAAAAAACTACACCATGGGAAAAAATAAACATTCTTTACAAATTTTAAAACTTCAAATCTATCAGAAAAAGTCATTTTTGGCGACAGCGGAAAAGTCGTGTCGACTAGTGTAATTAATGTTTGTTTCAGTATGTGTAACAAAATGCACATCCATAAATCCATAATTGTGAAAAGGGCCAAAGAGGACGGTTTGTGTATAAATAATAAAAAGTCGAAATGCACCATAATTGCTAAAAAAAAACTAGTTATTGCTGAAAATCTGGAGAATATACACATAGACAATACACCTATTTCCTATGAAGATCATGCAGTGAATCTGGGAATAACCTTCAGTAGGAACATATCAAAAGCAACTGGTCGTACTTATGGTCTGTTGCGTCAGCTTTGAACATCTAAAACTTTTTTGCCAGAAGAAATAAGACATCCCCACTCTCATTTAGAGTGTCGAAATGTTTGATCATTGGGACAATCAAAGAAAATTAGGAAAACATTAATTAAAAAACGATAAAAATAATATTAACAAACAATATCACAATAAATATAAAATAAAAAATACAAAAATTTAAAATTTAAACCTTGGTGGAACGTTGGGAGACGCGGCAAAGGCCGCGGCTTTACTTTATACCCGGTACTCATTCAGTATATATGTGAGCTTACGATTTATGTAATTTATTATGCATTTATTTGCAAAAGGGACGAATTAAATTTTGGCCAAAAAAGAAAATTTCAAAAAATGAAGTCGAACCATTTTTGAAATTTTTATATATTTGTTTCCATTTTTGTTTACATATGATTTTTACATTTGCTGCTTCTACATTTCTACATGCACTTGTATAACTGAATATACGAGACGTGGTAGTGTGTGCGATAGAGACAGGGAATGAGTAAGCGCTTGGCATGCGTTACGTAGCCACAGAAATTTAATTTGCTCTTTGTGGCTATAATAATGAAAAAAAAAAGACAAACAAAATTCACTAGACCTGACATGTCGTTTCGTAAAGTTATAATTCTTATACCATCTTCCTTTTTTTTGGCTGGCCAATGCAGTACCATCTCTTTCTTCCATTCCTGATTAAGGCCTGTATCCAGCACTGCGGAAAATTACTGACAGGAATCTGCTATTTATTTCGTTTGTGTGGAAAGTAGCTAAAATAGTGTGACCAAGAGCCTAAAACGTGCTTGGTCACTCTCATGATTCAACTGTGTTTTTTAAACAGCGACAATTTTAAAAATTCAACTGAAATGAAAAATAGTAAAAATATTAACTCTGACGATGAAGTGATTGTGTTGGTGGCGGCATATATTGCTGCCAAAAAATATTAAGAAGAAGTACAGCGCAGATGGAGGCGCCAAAATATCAAAATTATTAAAATGCTTTTTTCCGTAATTCGCCAAAGACATAGTCTTGCTTCAACTGCTTTTATTATAACAATCTTCTCTTTACCTTGAAAATGTGTATTTTTTCGTTTTGCGCACAGTTGCCTCCATCTTTTACTATCGATAAAAATCTGTGGATTTCGTTTAGCTTGCTGCATACTGAGGCCAGGAAAACACAAACGAAAAATTTCTGGCCCAGTTCTTTTTTTATGAAGTTTGGCAGTAGTTTTTAGTTTCCGCGGTGCTGGATACAGGCATTACTAAAAAACGTCACTGCATTCAAAACAGAATTGTATGAGTGTTACACATCTTAGTGTTTATATTTTCTTTGCCTGTACCTTATGAATTCGGGTAAGTACTTAAAAGGAATAACGACATATTATAATATATTATATTATATTATTTAATTTTAACATTAACACATTTTAACATTTAACATTTTAACATGTCTTGTTTTATAGCTAATGAGAAGTTTGAGCTAGTCTTCATCTGCTGTTTTTTTTCGCTCCCATTGTAATGCCAATCCGATTGCGTACATTCAGACATGTTGAGATAGAATGTTTCCATTTTTATACCCGGTACTCGAAGAGTAAGGGGTATATCAAATTTGTGGGGATAACGGTTGTGTGTAACGCCCAGAAGGAAGCGTTTTCGACTCCATAAAGTATATATATTCTTGATCAGCATCAATAGCCGAGTCGATATAGCCATGTCTGTCTGTCCGTCCGTCTTCATTTGCGCCTATATCTCATAGACTATTAAAGCTAGAGTAACCAAGTTTTGTATTCAGTCTCATATGTTATCACACTACTCCAAATGTGCTGCAAAATTTCACCCCGCCCCTTTCCGCCCGCACAAAGGACGAAAGTCTGTGGCGTACAAGTTAACGTACCCAATTCCATTAGCTTCTTATATGATTTATAAACAATCTTTGGGTTCCTCAGATTCAATATCTTGGCTTTCCCAGATTCAATCTCAATCTTTGCCCCTTACAATTTGTAAACAATCTTTGGCTTCGCCAGATCCAAAGTCAATTTGTAAACAATATTTGGCCTCGCCAGATCCAAACAACAATATTTGGCTTCGCCAAATCCAAACTCAATCTGTGCCTTTGGATCGCACTTAATTTAAAATCCACTTAATTAAAAATCGAACTGTTCTCACACCCGCCTAAATTGAATAACACTCTCAGCCCATACCCGGCTTTCATAAACAATTGAACACCCGGTTTTCGTAAACATTCGAACGCCCGGCTCTCTGCGAGCTTCTGCATGTTGACCATATCCCCAAGTCTCGAGTTGGATGACGAAATTGAGTCAGTCCCTTTTGTTTATAAGAAATTTGTTCTCAAGAGAGAACCAAAAGAGGTTTCATGATTTTGGAGATGCAAATAGTCAAGCAGTCTTGATCCAGAATCAAACCAGAACGGTTACACTTTAATCCGAAACTCGCAAATACGCGCCGATCCTTATCCTTAAACAAATGTAAAAAACCTCACTAACTGTTATAAGTCATTGTTAAACTCTAATACGTGTTGTGAAATAAAATAAAAGATACTTTTTAAAAACACAATTCGCCACCGCAATAAATTAATTGGCGCCCAACGTGGGGCCACGCGTATTGTAAAGACCCAAGGTGCTTTACAAGCTGCCAACCGTGAGGACTACCTGCTATCTACATAGCGTAGATAAACGCAGCCACATTTTCACCGCCACTGGAGGCGCACACCAATCACCGTCCTTGGAACCATTGTTCCAATGTTTTTGTTTATTAACATTATCATTTAGTTTATCATTTCGCAATACGCCACTGAAGGCCCTGAAGTTAAGATGTATGTAGGTTTAAGTTAACAATAAATTACATGTTTTTCAAATACGCCCGCCATATCAACGCAAAAATGAGTCTATCGTCGAGAACAGGGTGGCCACACCGAATACTATCGATCAAAAATAAAAAGAGAAAGAGATCGATAACGAGGGCAAGAGGGCACCGAGAAGACGAACGGAGACTCACTCGTGGCCAGACCCTGAACGAAGGCAGACCCTCGACAATAACAAAAAAACCTCAAGTAGAACTATAGCCCGACACGTGCTCGCCGTTATTTTGTGTACATCGATTTCGTACACGCGTTCTCACCAATCCCGGTCCTCGCGATTCGGTAGTGTGACACGAACAAAACCAAACTCATCGCGCGGACAATTACACATGGCTATACGGCCACGATCTCCCTTAACCACCATAACAAGAACTCTCATACATACAAGTAAGTGAAGCTTTCCACGTGGTGCAGCCAGGGCCACCAGCTAGGTCCATTTATGTAATAAAATTCTGAACAAAAAAAATACAAATACTGTAAAGTCTTTTATTCATTCATCCGCACATACACATCACACGTTATCCCAATCCCTCCTAACATCCCAGTAGCACTCCGAGCCGTCGCGATTACGCACGTCTCAGGAGTATCCTCCAGTAGCTAGTGACCGTCGCGATTACGCACAGTCAATCCCTCCTAGCATCCCAGTAGCCTTCCGAGTCGTCGCGATTACGCACGTCTCAGTAGTATCGTCCAGTAGCTAGTGACCGTCGCGATTACGCACAGTCAATCCCCCCTAGAAACCCTGTAGCCTTACGAGGCGTCGCGATTACGCACGTCTCAGTAGCATCCTCCAGTAGCTAGCGACTGTCGCGATTACGCACAGTCAATCTCTCCAAGAACTCCAGTAGCCCTACGAGGCGTCGCGATTACGCACGTCTCAGTAGCATCCTCCAGTAGCTAGTGGCCGTCGCGATTACGCACAGTCAATCCTTCCAAGAACTCCAGTAGCCATACGAGTCGTCGCGATTACGCACGTCTCAGTAGCATACTCCAGTAGCTAGGAACTGTCGCGACTACGCACAGCCCATCCCCTCCCTAGAAACCCAGTCGTGGTACGAATCGTCGCGATCACGCACGGTTCCGTAACACTTCTCCCCCCCCCCCCCTTGTTAGAGTTCCTCGTCTCACGAGCTGCAACTACAACGCAGGGTCCTACAAACCCCGACGGCGTGTAAACGACGGCCAGAGTCCATACGCCGTCTAGTAACGTTAGGGGCCGTAGGGTCGTAAGAGCCGTAGTGATCCCACACACCCCGGTAGAATCGCCCTGTACACCGCAGAGGTTACGGCGAAATCTCGTCACCCTGCAAACACGCCGCACGCTGACTCTCCCGGACGTGACCCCAGTACTTTCTCTTGCCTAAGGTCTCCCTACAACTACAAATTTTCTTGTAGACGACCCTGGACAGGCTGAGCTTACCCCAGCCTGAAATAGGTTCCTTACAAGTGGCGCCCGAGCAGGGACCTTAGGGAGTTTCAAGAGAAGGTAACCGTCACAGACCGCAAATCTACCGCCACAAAGACCACGTGCCTGTAGTACAGTCAGAGCTTCAGCTAGACACACGCTTACCTACATACGCCCACGTCACCGAACGAAAATCATACATACAAACTCACAAACTCACACACTTTTCCCCTCCCGAATCGTGATCAAGACGACGGCGAAAACAAGTACAGTACAGTCCCAAAAAAACCATCGCAGCGCAAGTACAGTGCCGGTCCAAAAAATCATCGCAGCGCAAGTACAGTGCCGTCCCAAAAATTCATCGTAGCGCAAACACAGTGCCGGTCCAAAAAAACCATCGCAGCGCAAGTACAGTGCCGGTCCAAAAAAAATCATCGCAGCGCAAATACAGTGCCGTCCCAAAAAAAAAAAAAACACAAAACAAAAGAAAAAAATCACGACAGTGCAAACACCGCGCTCCGTTTAACTAAAACCCAAGCAAGTCCAACGCCAAGTGAAAATCATCGCGACACAGACGCAGTGCCAGTGCAACACGCCCAGTGAAGAGCCCAAAGCTAAAGCCCCTGAAAACAAAACCCCAAAGTGCAGTGCGTAAAGAAAACATTATACGACGTCACTGAAGGCGAAAAACAAACAAGACGATAAACACAGTCAAGACAGTGCAAAATAAAACCTAGCGAGCCAACTCTAGTCAGCCAGAGTTACGGTTACTCCCCGTTCACGTATTCCCACGTCTCGAGCTCCTACTCCTTGTCATGGACCAGAGCACTGACCACGATCAGAGTGAGTACTACCACACAGAATCAATACAGAATCCTGGGGTGGGTACCGGTTGGATATACCAACGCCGCCGGGATGAACTCGAAGGCTTTGCAGACGAGTTCGGGTTCGACAAAGAAGGCACAGTCGACGATCTTAGGAAGACCTTCGCTATATTCACCGAAGGTAAACCGAACCCGCGACTTGGACTCGCCTGGCAGAGCTCGAGAAGCAGTACTCCAGATCCGCGGGGCGTGCCAGATCACCGCAACCCACCACCAAAGCCCCGTCCGAGAAGAAGAAGTTCGCAGACCAAAAGCTCGGCTTGCTAGTCCCTCCGGCCACCGCCAGCAAAGGCAACGTGCCCCCGATTGTCTTAACGTCGGAGGGGAGCGTTCAAATATCCAGGTCAGCAGAGTCCAGTCCGGTGCAGACGAGGAGAACCTTTTCCCCGATCGACACCACACAAGGTCTCAGCGAGGCTAGGACTCAAACAAGCACTTCACCCCTCCGCACCTTCCAAGTGGCTGATAGGATTCGACACTGGGGTATTCAGTTCAACGGCCACGATGACCCATTGGCATTCGTAGAATTACTCGAAGAACGTGCCCTGTCCTACGGCGTCGACGTGAATCATCTCCCACGAGTCATGGTCGAACTTCTCACCGACCGAGCTAGCCGTTGGTTCCGAACCAGTCGACTCCAGCACGTCCCCTGGGCCGATTTTCGTCGGGAATTCCTTACCTTTTTTCTTCCGCCACGATATTTTGAGCAATTGGAAGATAAGATACGGGCCCGTAAGCAATCGACTGGCGAGTTATTCAAGGACTTTGTCATTGACATCCGTCTACTTATGCACCACGCGGGGTACGACGCGACCCAAGAACTAAAACGCATCTACGACAACGCTTTACCTGGATACCAACTGTACGTGCGGAGACACGAACTCCAAAGTCTGGCCCAGCTCACGCAACTGGCCGTAGAGTTCGAGAGCGTTCAGAAACAACAAGAATCAGATGGTTGGCGCGCATACACCGTCAATTCACCGCGAAGGATACCCCGACACGATCGCCATGAGTTAACCCCCGAATACAAGCGACCGGAGTCTCACCGGAATCGGAACCCGTTTCGCCAAACGCCCAACAATCACGGGGATCTCATGACCAAACCCGGCCCGGCCCAGACTACCACACCCGCGGGAGAAGTAGCCAACCGGACGATCCAACACGACGCACTGCCCATAGCCAACGCGCGCACGGCATGTCGACGATGCGGCGGAGCGGACCATTTATACACGAATTGCCAGAACCGTCCCCTCTTATTCTGTTGGGAATGTGGCAAACGCGGCGTCAGGACCATCCAATGCTGCCGACGAGAAACCTCGGGAAACTAGCCGCGTCCTCGACTGAGATGGGATCAGCCGAGAATGACGCCAACCATAACCCACGATCAAAGAAACCTTTGCACGTGCACGACGGCCGGATAGTGGCGATGGTGACCATCGGTGGACAAACCACGGAAGCCACTATCGACACGGGAGCGACCCGAAGTTTCGTCAGTCAAGACCTGGCAAGACGATTGGCCACCGACACGAACATACAGGCAGCAGCGACGCGGATACGCCTAGCGGACGGGTCAGTGAGGGAGATTACTCAAATCTTACTTACGCCCACCCAACTGCATACACGACAGGTACAAATACCTCTTTTGATACTACCGAACATGGTCGAAAGTGTGATCCTGGGGATGGACTTTTTGTGCGCCATAGAAACCACGATCCAATGTGGCACTACGCGTCTACAGCTTAAAGGTCGCTGCATCAACGTCGACGAACCAAAGGACATCATCAGCCACACACAAATCCCCGCACCCGCGAATGAAAGCTTAAAACACGCAACAACGACCACGGCTACGACATCCCCAACCAAGAACAGGAACAAGAGACCAGCAACCGAGACCACGGCTACGACATCCCCAACCAAGGACAGGAACAAGAGACCAGCAACCGAGACCACGGCTACGACACCCCCAACCAAGAGCAAGAACCCACGACAAGCAGCAGAGAACATGCCCACGGCATCATCAACACAGAGCAAGAACCCACGACAAGCAGCAGAGAACATGCCCACGGCATCATCAACACAGAGCAAGAATCCACGACAAGCAACTGAGAACACGTCCACGACGTCGTCAACAGACAATACGGATCCCAGGCCAGCAACAGCAACCCTGGCCACGGATATAGCACCAACAAACATAACCCAAAGCCAAGCGACGGGTAATATGGCCATGAGAAGGTTAACCGAGACTACGAGCATACGGACGCCTTCAGGAAACACGAGTACGCGAATATCCACCGAGATTAAGACCACCAGAACGCCCACAGAGAACACGATTACGAGGATCGCCTCCAGGACTAAGAGTTCGTGGACGACAACAGAGTCCACACACTTCAGATCATCAACAGAATGGACGAGCGCGCTAACTTCAACGGAGCTCACGAGGGTCACTACACCGACAGGGATCTCCAACTCAGCAAACACCGTCGGACCCGGGGACATGGACGCCGTCAGGCTAGTGACGCCCATGGAATCGGAGTTTCGACAAGAGCCGAGCCTAGCCAGCACAGCCAACACCACGCCGGTTATCGCCAATATCACCGAATGCCCCGCTAGCACAGACCCCTCTAGTCCATTCGACATGACCATCCGCCCAGAATGCCCCGACCAAACCACCGGTCCCGAAATGGATGATTCCACGAGAGGAGACCCGACATTAGACACACAGCCCTGGCCCCCAGACATTGCACACCACATCCGTGCGTTCCTAGACGAAGAGCTACCCAAATTCGAGAATCTCCAGGGAACAACGGATCTAACAGAACACACCATTGTTATGAGGGATAGTCGTCCAATAAAACAACGGTATTATCCGAAAAACCCAGCCATGATGCGTATCATTGATAAACAGGTTGACGAACTGCTAACAGAAGGTCTCATTGAACCATCGCGAAGTCCGCACAGCGCCCCAATCGTCCTCGTCCGGAAGGAAAACGGACAATGGCGTATGTGCGTAGATATCCGTCAGTTGAACGAACGTTCTATTCCTGATGCTTATCCGTTACCCAGGATAAATCATATCCTCGAACGTCTCAAGAACGCACGATTTATCACGACCTTGGACTTGAAAAATGGATACTGGCAAGTACCCATGGCCAGAGATAGTCGCGAAGCAACGGCTTTCACAGTACCTGGGAGAGGACTCTACCAGTGGAAAGTAATGCCATTTGGGCTACATTCGGCAGCCGCGACTTTCCAACGTACTCTCGACACAGTCATCGGCGCAGACATGGAGCCGTTCGCGTTCGCATACCTGGACGATATAGTGATCGTCGGTAAGGACTATGCGGAACATTTGCAAAATCTAAAACAAGTGTTCTCGAGATTGCGCAAGGCCAACTTGCGGATCAACGCCGACAAATGTGCTTTCTTCCAACGCCGAATCAAGTATCTGGGCCACGTAGTCAGCGAAGAAGGTATCCACACTGACCCTGACAAAATAGCGGCAGTGAAGGACCTGAGACCGCCAACCAACCTCAAAGAGCTTCGCCAGTGCATCGGGATGGCATCGTGGTACCGCAGATTTGTCCCGAATTTCGCCGCCGTAGTCCAGCCCATGTCCCAGCTTTTGAAGAAGGGACGTGCGTGGACATGGACCCCGGAGCAACAAGAGGCCTTTGACCACCTTAAAGTACTCCTAACCACCGCTCCCGTCCTCGCTTGCCCTGACTTCTCGGTAAAGTTTTCACTACAAACTGATGCGAGCAACCTCGGAATAGGCGCCGTTCTTACTCAATACATCGAAGGCAAGGAACGAGTCATTGCATACGTCAGTCGGCGCCTCAGCCAGGCCGAGGAAAATTACTCCGCTACGGACAAAGAATGTCTAGCCGTAATATGGGCGATCAGGAAACTCCGTTGTTATCTCGAAGGCTACCGATTCAACGTCATCACTGACCACCTCGCGTTAAAGTGGCTTAACACCCTCGAAAGCCCCTACGGGAGAGTGGCCAGATGGGCCCTCGAACTACAGCAGTATCAGTATGACGTACAATACCGACCGGGTAAACAGAATGTGGTGGCCGACGCATTATCGAGGCACCCATTAGAAACCCTCGCGTATATGGACGGTGAAAAGACGGACTGCCGCTGGTTGAAACAAAGAATACGACAAGTACAAGACGAACCCCAGAAGTACCCGGATTATGTCTACGAAAACGGCCAACTCTACCGACACTTGGGACACCGAGCCGACGACGAAGACTACGTTTCATGGAAGCTTTGCGTACCCAAAGATAGCCGTCTGAGGGTATTACGCGAATGTCACGACCAGCCGACCGCCGGACACCTCGGCGTACGGAAAACCATCACTAGGATATCACAGAGGTATTACTGGCCCGGCATGTATCGAGACGCGCGCCAATACGTCCGAGGGTGCCTCAGCTGTCAAAAGTTCAAAATAACGCAACAGAAACCCGCCGGTAAGATGCTCACCCGTCAAGTCAACGAACCATTTGCGACACTGTGTGCCGACTTCGTTGGACCCCTGCCACGCTCTAAAAGAGGTAACACCACCTTACTAGTATTCTTCGATGTTTTTTCAAAATGGGTCGAATTGGTTCCCCTGAGGAAAGCCACCGCAACGAACCTTGAACGGGCCTTCCGAGAGCGTATTCTCAGCCAGTTCGGAGTCCCTAAGCTGTTCGTATGCGATAATGGCACCCAATTTACCAGCCGATCCTTCAAAGCGTTCCTCAAGTCAGCCGGAGTCGCGTTACAACACACCGCGCCCTACTGCCCCCAAGAAAATCCAACCGAGAGGGCTAATAGGACTACCAAGACGATGATATCCCAATTCATCACGGAAGAACAAAGAAGCTGGGACGAACTACTACCCGAGTTGTCCCTGGCCATCAATTCCAGCGTCTCGGATACGACAGGATTCAGCCCCGCCTTCCTGATACACGGGCGAGAACCCCGCTTGCCTGGCGCCTTATACGACGAGGTCACTCCCGGAACCGGGACCACACCGGAACCAGCGCTCGCTAAGGCAGCCCGGCTGAAGGAAATATTTGACATCGTCCGGAACAACAACCAACAAGCAAGCCAGGAACAAGGACGCCATTACAACCTACGTAGAAGACACTGGCGCCCGACGATCGGATCTTTGGTATTAGTACGTCAACATCACCTTTCTAACGCCGCTGATGGTTTCGCGGCTAAGTTAGCGCCAAAATTTGATGGACCCTACCGAGTCCAGTGCTTCGTCTCGCCCAACGTTATCCGTCTACAACACCAGACTAGTCGGAAGCGAAGAACCGCTAACCTGGCAGACCTCAGAGAATTTCACAGCAACGAAGACCCCGAAGACCAGACCAACCAAACCGACGACGCCCAGGAAACCGTAGAATAACCTAGCCGCTAACCCATTTACTAACTTAACACCTGATCTATTGTATGAATATGTACCCCACAGTCAGTAAGCACATCAGAGTAGGAGTTTGCCACAACGCTGCACCACCAAGACCCGTATATATAAGCAGTTCTGTATCATTTAATACATCTATCCTTTCCGGTCTAGAGATAAGTTCCAGCCTGCACCATGGACGTGGACGAGGATTGCTGCTCCGAGACCCCACCGAGGGATGCAGGACTCGAAGTTGAAGCCGAGAGGGAGGCTTATATGGCTTCGACAGATGGCAGCCCCATCGGAGACAACCAGTGGGATTCAGGCCACCACGGAGGCAGTCACGTCTCATCCCCGACAAACTCTAGGCGAAGAGTAGCCGGTGAGCCCTCAGCCTGGGTTGACCTCACCTCGTCACCCATGGACACCGACGACGCCACACCGGATCGTCCGATCCCGCCGCCACTATACACCCGACGTACGACCTGCGATTTCCCCCCAAGCTATTGGCCTAGTCCGGGTCAGTCCCAAACGTCGTCGCCCGACGTGTTCCCGTTTGCTCGTCGGACCGACTCCGACTACCCCAGAAACCCCGATGTACCCGATACCGGTCCAGGATCAACCCTAGACCCACCCTACCGATCGCCGCAGTACACCGAGGAGCCCACTGCGTCCCGACACCAGAGCCGTGACCCCCGCCTCGGCCGAGGCGTATACCAGACGGTCACGCCGGAGGCGAGCTTGGCCACATACGTACCCCCACCGCGAAACCCCTACGACGAGGAGGACAGCGACGACGACGAATATTACGTACAAGACTACGTCTCAAGTTCGGAGACGTACCACTACGTGGTCACTCCACGCGGCATGCGGGTCACCCAGTTGCTGCGCACGACAGTGGACGTCTCCATACCACCAGGCCGTAACGTCGGAGAATTTTTCGGAACCTTTTGGGAACCGGCCCAGGCACTCCGAGAGGCACCCGCTTACCCGGCAGAAGAACCACAGCCAGACAACTCGCCCAACCACGGCAAACCAACCGGGGCCGACGCCCCGGAACCAATCGCCCCCACCGATATCATCCCCAGACCGGAAGAAACAGACGAATCCCTCTGCGCCGCGTCACCTGCCAAACGTATGCGCAAAACCATCGCCGAGGACCCGAAGCCCGCAGCGTGCATCGCTCGCTGGGATTCATTGTCGTCCTTGGAAGACGAAGAGGCACCTCGCTTCCGTCGGACCTACCCCACACCGAGTCTAACGAGACCAAACGAGCAGTGGGAGGTCGACCCAGGGCTACCAGTCGACCCCGAAAAGCCGACCTTCCCAATCCGGTTCCGACGCGTGAAGGCCCCGCCAACCTACACGTCGCAGGACCCCACCACCGGTACACCGCCAACCTACACGTCGCAGGACCCTACTACCGGCACACTGCCAGCCTACACGCCCCAGGACCCGAGATCGCCGCCAACCATTACCCCCCAAGACCCGAGGCCGCAGTCAGCGAACGCCGACAACGTCCCCAACGAATTGTTCGACATGATGCCTCTGCCCGATGGCAGATCCCTAGATGACGATTTCGAGGAGCTACTCCAGATCATCGGCTCGGACGTGGACGTGGACGAATTCCTGCGGGAAGCCGATCCGGAGCTCAGCGGAGATCCACACCGAGATCCCTGGAGGGAGGCCCCCAGCAGCTGGACCGTCCACACCCCCGAACGGAAGCTGCCAGCGGCTATCTTCGAGGGGATCCTCGCCAGAGGTAACCCGGGGAAACGAGCTCGTTTCACCCTCACCCACCACGGTCAAGAGTACCAAATCTCCCAAGCGAGGAGCGGCCATGTCCGTGTCTCCGTTCACCCCGGAAGAAAGGGGGGGGTGTAAAGACCCAAGGGGCTTTACAAGCTGCCAACCGTGAGGACTACCTGCTATCTACATAGCGTAGATAAACGCAGCCACATTTTTACCGCCACTGGAGGCGCACACCAATCACCGTCCTTGGAACCATTGTTCCAATGTTTTTGTTTATTAACATTATCATTTAGTTTATCATTTCGCAATACGCCACTGAAGGCCCTGAAGTTAAGATGTATGTAGGTTTAAGTTAACAATAAATTACATGTTTTTCAAATACGCCCGCCATATCAACGCAAAAATGAGTCTATCGTCGAGAACAGGGTGGCCACACCGAATACTATCGATCAAAAATAAAAAGAGAAAGAGATCGATAACGAGGGCAAGAGGGCACCGAGAAGACGAACGGAGACTCACTCGTGGCCAGACCCTGAACGAAGGCAGACCCTCGACAATAACAAAAAAACCTCAAGTAGAACTATAGCCCGACACGTGCTCGCCGTTATTTTGTGTACATCGATTTCGTACACGCGTTCTCACCAATCCCGGTCCTCGCGATTCGGTAGTGTGACACGAACAAAACCAAACTCATCGCGCGGACAATTACACATGGCTATACGGCCACGATCTCCCTTAACCACCATAACAAGAACTCTCATACATACAAGTAAGTGAAGCTTTCCACGTGGTGCAGCCAGGGCCACCAGCTAGGTCCATTTATGTAATAAAATTCTGAACAAAAAAAATACAAATACTGTAAAGTTTTTTATTCATTCATCCGCACATACACATCACACGTTATCCCAATCCCTCCTAACATCCCAGTAGCACTCCGAGCCGTCGCGATTACGCACGTCTCAGGAGTATCCTCCAGTAGCTAGTGACCGTCGCGATTACGCACAGTCAATCCCTCCCAGAACTCCAGTAGCCTTACGAGTCGTCGCGATTACGCACGTCTCAGTAGCATCCTCCAGTAGCTAGTGACCGTCGCGATTACGCACAGTCAATCCCCCCTAGAAACCCTGTAGCCTTCCGAGTCGTCGCGATTACGCACGTCTCAGTAGTATCGTCCAGTAGCTAGTGACCGTCGCGATTACGCACAGTCAATCCCCCCTAGAAACCCTGTAGCCTTACGAGGCGTCGCGATTACGCACGTCTCAGTAGCATCCTCCAGTAGCTAGCGACTGTCGCGATTACGCACAGTCAATCTCTCCAAGAACTCCAGTAGCCCTACGAGGCGTCGCGATTACGCACGTCTCAGTAGCATCCTCCAGTAGCTAGTGGCCGTCGCGATTACGCACAGTCAATCCTTCCAAGAACTCCAGTAGCCATACGAGTCGTCGCGATTACGCACGTCTCAGTAGCATACTCCAGTAGCTAGGAACTGTCGCGACTACGCACAGCCCATCCCCTCCCTAGAAACCCAGTCGTGGTACGAATCGTCGCGATCACGCACGGTTCCGTAACACTTCTCCCCCCCCCCTTGTTAGAGTTCCTCGTCTCACGAGCTGCAACTACAACGCAGGGTCCTACAAACCCCGACGGCGTGTAAACGACGGCCAGAGTCCATACGCCGTCTAGTAACGTTAGGGGCCGTAGGGTCGTAAGAGCCGTAGTGATCCCACACACCCCGGTAGAATCGCCCTGTACACCGCAGAGGTTACGGCGAAATCTCGTCACCCTGCAAACACGCCGCACGCTGACTCTCCCGGACGTGACCCCAGTACTTTCTCTTGCCTAAGGTCTCCCTACAACTACAAATTTTCTTGTAGACGACCCTGGACAGGCTGAGCTTACCCAAGCCTGAAATAGGTTCCTTACAGTATCTAAAGCACCGAAAAGTAAAAAGTGCTGCGTGGTTCAAAAAAACCCAAAAGGATAATTAATAAATGCAATAAGTCCTTTAATTAAAACGCGGTGTGAAAGAGTGCAACGACATAAAAAGGAAAAGTGAAGGAAAACATTTAAACGGAAAGATCGGCGCGTACCAACACCAAAAAAATAATCAACATACAAACGGAGCTGAAGGGAGGACCCTCGCTTCCATCAAAAATCTACCTATCAAAAAAAAGGGCCTCAAAACATCGTAAGAAGGAAGACCCATCCCAAAGAAGGACGACCCCTACCGGACATTTCGTGAGCATCAAGAGTAAATTGTATTTCATATGCAGAAAATTAAAAAAAAAAAAAAAACAAAAACAAATAATAATAATAAGAATAAAATAAATAAGAAAATATATAAATATAATCATAATTATAGAATTTAAATTTGAAGAATATATTTAAAAAAAAAATTTAAAAGTGGATCAACTAATTTTGGATCTTGAAAAATTAAAGATGACGAGTACGGAAGCGAGGACAGATCTGACTACATATCTGATAAAGCAATTGATAGCCATTCAAATTTCAAAAGTAAAAAAAGAAATAACAGCTTTAAAAAAACAATTAGAAGAAACGACCGAACAGGTTTTAGATTATCAGGCAGAGGTAATTGATGAACAAATTAGGGATGATACCACCTTAAAGGTGATAGAATCTTTGCCAAACTTCAGTGGAGGCATAAATCAGTATGTAGGTTGGAGAGAGTCGGCAGAAAATGCGATGCGACTATATAAAAAGGGTAGCAAGCAATATTTTATTGCATTAACCATACTAAGAAATAAAATTATAGGACCAGCACACGATTCCCTTACTAACCATGGGACTGTATTGAACTTTGACGCCATTCTGGCACGACTGGACTTTATCTATAGCGACAAACGACCAATATACATCATTGAACAGGAATTAAGTGTCCTCAGGCAAGGGAATCTATCCATTATAGATTTCTATAATGAGATCAACAAGAAAATGACATTATTGATCAATAAAACTATCATGACTCACGGTAAGGACAGTGAGGTTACGAGACAGACAAATCACAAAATAAGAGAAAATTCCTTACGCATTTTCGTTACTGGACTAAATGGTGGAATTTCATAGATACTATTCTCACTAAATCCACCTGACTTACCGAATGCATTGGCAAAAGTACAGGAACTACAAGCCAACAATAGAAGGGCACAATTTGCCTACCAGTTTAATCAACCACACAAAAAAACATTTAATAATCAGAATACCCCTAGATTTCCCCAACGACTCCCTAGGGTAAACGAAACTACCTTCGAAAGGAGAAACCCAACATGAGGACAACAACATTTTTCAAATACTGGACAACAAAATCCAGCCCCCGAAAGTAGGCAGATTCAAAACCGACCAAATTACCGACGACCGAATAACTATCCCTACAGGGGATTGTTGTAATTGTTATTCTTAAGAGCTACTGCCAGCTACTGCCAGCTGCTGCTCCTAACATACTCCCACCCGTTAAAAGACCAGGGCTTTTAACAGAATCCTTAACGGGAAGGACGCACAGCTTGTTGACAGCTCGACGAGTGGTTCCAGATGGTGTCCGCAGGATGGCAACTCGCACGGCCCCATCGGCTCCAGTGATGACCTCGATCACTCGTGCTAATAGCCACTTCAGTGGCGACAAGTGTTTGTCCTTGATACAGACGACGTCATTGATCTGGATCGGAGGTTGTGGCGTGCGCCATTTGGCATGTTGTTGGAGCAGAGTCAAGTACTCCTCACTCCAACGCTTCCAAAAGATCTGCTGGGCACAGGTGACTCGTTGCCAACGATCGAGTCGATTGAAGTTGAGAGCCGTAACGTCTGGCTCGGAAAAATCCATCAGCGGACGACCAATTAAAAAATGCTCCGGTGTAAGGACGCCAAGATCTTCAGGGTTTTCTGAAATTGAAATAAGAGGACGAGAATTGATTACACTACTCGACAAAATTCAACTTTTTTTTCCGCTGTCGCCAAAAATGACTTTTTCTGATAGATTTGGAGTTTTAAATTTTTTTAAAGAATTATGGATTTTTTTACATGGTGTAGTTTTTTTTTAAAGAATTTTTAAACAATTTGGTATTTTTTGTCATAGGTGCTTCTATTTTTCACATAACTTAAGTTTTCTAAAACTTGTATTATATTGAACTTTGCAGTTAAAAAAAAAGCTGACAAATGCAGCTATAAATCCGACTCAGACACTTTGTAGCTGCAACTTAACGTCTGGAAGATATTAAGCTTGCAAATTGAAATTTCCTAATTTTTTTCTGTATTTTTTCCCGAAATTTTGACTTTGAAAGCTCAGGAAAAGTCGAAAAAAAAATATTTGAATGTCTTGATTTTTAGTTTTAGATAGACACATTAATTAGGCGTCGTTTAAGGTATCGCTTATAAAAATATAAAAATAAACGGCTAAGTTATAACCGTCTGATCAAAACTTCATATGCCGTTTGGCTTAAAAAAAAAACTACACCATGGGAAAAAATAAACATTCTTTACAAATTTTAAAACTCCAAATCTATCAGAAAAAGTCATTTTTGGCGACAGCGGAAAAGTCGTGTCGACTAGTGTAATTAATGTTTGTTTCAGTATGTGTAACAAAATGCACATCCATAAATCCATAATTGTGAAAAGGGCCAAAGAGGACGGTTTGTGTATAAATAATAAAAAGTCGAAATGCACCATAATTGCTAAAAAAAAAAACTAGTTATTGCTGAAAATCTGGAGAATATACACATAGACAATACACCTATTTCCTATGAAGATCATGCAGTGAATCTGGGAATAACCTTCAGTAGGAACATATCAAAAGCAACTGGTCGTACTTATGGTCTGTTGCGTCAGCTTTGAACATCTAAAACTTTTTTGCCAGAAGAAATAAGACATCCCCACTCTCATTTAGAATGTCGAAATGTTTGATCATTGGGACAATCAAAGAAACTTAGGAAAACATTAATTAAAAAACGATAAAAATAATATTAACAAACAATATCACAATAAATATAAAATAAAAAATACAAAAATTTAAAATTTAAACCTTGGTGGAACGTTGGGAGACGCGGCAAAGGCCGCGGCTTTACTTTATACCCGGTACTCATTCAGTATATATGTGAGCTTACGATTTATGTAATTTATTATGCATTTATTTGCAAAAGGGACGAATTAAATTTTGGCCAAAAAAGAAAATTTCAAAAAATGAAGTCGAACCATTTTTGAAATTTTTATATATCTGTTTCCATTTTTGTTTACATATGATTTTTACATTTGCTGCTTCTACATTTCTACATGCACTTGTATAACTGAATATACGAGACGTGGTAGTGTGTGCGATAGAGACAGGGAATGAGTAAGCGCTTGGCATGCGTTACGTAGCCACAGAAATTTAATTTGCTCTTTGTGGCTATAATAATGAAAAAAAAAGACAAACAAAATTCACTAGACCTGACATGTCGTTTCGTGAAGTTATAATTCTTATACCATCTTCCTTTTTTTTGGCTGGCCAATGCAGTACCATCTCTTTCTTCCATTCCTGATTAAGGCCTGTATCCAGCACTGCGGAAAATTACTGACAGGAATCTGCTATTTATTTCGTTTGTGTGGAAAGTAGCTAAAATAGTGTGACCAAGAGCCTAAAACGTGCTTGGTCACTCTCATGATTCAACTGTGTTTTTTAAACAGCGACAATTTTAAAAATTCAACTGAAATGAAAAATAGTAAAAATATTAACTCTGACGATGAAGTGATTGTGTTGGTGGCGGCATATATTGCTGCCAAAAAATATTAAGAAGAAGTACAGCGCAGATGGAGGCGCCAAAATATCAAAATTATTAAAATGCTTTTTTCCGTAATTCGCCAAAGACATAGTCTTGCTTCAACTGCTTTTATTATAACAATCTTCTCTTTACCTTGAAAATGTGTATTTTTTCGTTTTGCGCACAGTTGCCTCCATCTTTTACTATCGATAAAAATCTGTGGATTTCGTTTAGCTTGCTGCATACTGAGGCCAGGAAAACACAAACGAAAAATTTCTGGCCCAGTTCTTTTTTTATGAAGTTTGGCAGTAGTTTTTAGTTTCCGCGGTGCTGGATACAGGCATTACTAAAAAACGTCACTGCATTCAAAACAGAATTGTATGAGTGTTACACATCTTAGTGTTTATATTTTCTTTGCCTGTACCTTATGAATTCGGGTAAGTACTTAAAAGGAATAACGACATATTATAATATATTATATTATATTATTTAATTTTAACATTAACACATTTTAACATTTAACATTTTAACATGTCTTGTTTTATAGCTAATGAGAAGTTTGAGCTAGTCTTCATCTGCTGTTTTTTTTCGCTCCCATTGTAATGCCAATCCGATTGCGTACATTCAGACATGTTGAGATAGAATGTTTCCATTTTTATACCCGGTACTCGAAGAGTAAGGGGTATATCAAATTTGTGGGGATAACGGTTGTGTGTAACGCCCAGAAGGAAGCGTTTTCGACTCCATAAAGTATATATATTCTTGATCAGCATCAATAGCCGAGTCGATATAGCCATGTCTGTCTGTCCGTCCGTCTTCATTTGCGCCTATATCTCATAGACTATTAAAGCTAGAGTAACCAAGTTTTGTATTCAGTCTCATATGTTATCACACTACTCCAAATGTGCTGCAAAATTTCACCCCGCCCCTTTCCGCCCGCACAAAGGACGAAAGTCTGTGGCGTACAAGTTAACGTACCCAATTCCATTAGCTTCTTATATGATTTATAAACAATCTTTGGGTTCCTCAGATTCAATATCTTGGCTTTCCCAGATTCAATCTCAATCTTTGCCCCTTACAATTTGTAAACAATCTTTGGCTTCGCCAGATCCAAAGTCAATTTGTAAACAATATTTGGCCTCGCCAGATCCAAACAACAATATTTGGCTTCGCCAAATCCAAACTCAATCTGTGCCTTTGGATCGCACTTAATTTAAAATCCACTTAATTAAAAATCGAACTGTTCTCACACCCGCCTAAATTGAATAACACTCTCAGCCCATACCCGGCTTTCATAAACAATTGAACACCCGGTTTTCGTAAACATTCGAACGCCCGGCTCTCTGCGAGCTTCTGCATGTTGACCATATCCCCAAGTCTCGAGTTGGATGACGAAATTGAGTCAGTCCCTTTTGTTTATAAGAAATTTGTTCTCAAGAGAGAACCAAAAGAGGTTTCATGATTTTGGAGATGCAAATAGTCAAGCAGTCTTGATCCAGAATCAAACCAGAACAGTTACACTTTAATCCGAAACTCGCAAATACGCGCCGATCCTTATCCTTAAACAAATGTAAAAAACCTCACTAACTGTTATAAGTCATTGTTAAACTCTAATACGTGTTGTGAAATAAAATAAAAGATACTTTTTAAAAACACAATTCGCCACCGCAATAAATTAATTGGCGCCCAACGTGGGGCCACGCGTATCTAAAGCACCGAAAAGTAAAAAGTGCTGCGTGGTTCAAAAAAACCCAAAAGGATAATTAATAAATGCAATAAGTCCTTTAATTAAAACGCGGTGTGAAAGAGTGCAACGACATAAAAAGGAAAAGTGAAGGAAAACATTTAAACGGAAAGATCGGCGCGTACCAACACCAAAAAAATAATCAACATACAAACGGAGCTGAAGGGAGGACCCTCGCTTCCATCAAAAATCTACCTATCAAAAAAAAGGGCCTCAAAACATCGTAAGAAGGAAGACCCATCCCAAAGAAGGACGACCCCTACCGGACATTTCGTGAGCATCAAGAGTAAATTGTATTTCATATGCAGAAAATTAAAAAAAAAAAAAAAACAAAAACAAATAATAATAATAAGAATAAAATAAATAAGAAAATATATAAATATAATCATAATTATAGAATTTAAATTTGAAGAATATATTTAAAAAAAAAATTTAAAAGTGGATCAACTAATTTTGGATCTTGAAAAATTAAAGATGACGAGTACGGAAGCGAGGACAGATCTGACTACAGATCTGATAAAGCAATTGATAGCCATTCAAATTTCAAAAGTAAAAAAAGAAATAACAGCTTTAAAAAAACAATTAGAAGAAACGACCGAACAGGTTTTAGATTATCAGGCAGAGGTAATTGATGAACAAATTAGGGATGATACCACCTTAAAGGTGATAGAATCTTTGCCAAACTTCAGTGGAGGCATAAATCAGTATGTAGGTTGGAGAGAGTCGGCAGAAAATGCGATGCGACTATATAAAAAGGGTAGCAAGCAATATTTTATTGCATTAACCATACTAAGAAATAAAATTATAGGACCAGCACACGATTCCCTTACTAACCATGGGACTGTATTGAACTTTGACGCCATTCTGGCACGACTGGACTTTATCTATAGCGACAAACGACCAATATACATCATTGAACAGGAATTAAGTGTCCTCAGGCAAGGGAATCTATCCATTATAGATTTCTATAATGAGATCAACAAGAAAATGACATTATTGATCAATAAAACTATCATGACTCACGGTAAGGACAGTGAGGTTACGAGACAGACAAATCACAAAATAAGAGAAAATTCCTTACGCATTTTCGTTACTGGACTAAATGGTGGAATTTCATAGATACTATTCTCACTAAATCCACCTGACTTACCGAATGCATTGGCAAAAGTACAGGAACTACAAGCCAACAATAGAAGGGCACAATTTGCCTACCAGTTTAATCAACCACACAAAAAAACATTTAATAATCAGAATACCCTTAGATTTCCCCAACGACTCCCTAGGGTAAACGAAACTACCTTCGAAAGGAGAAACCCAACATGAGGACAACAACATTTTTCAAATACTGGACAACAAAATCCAGCCCCCGAAAGTAGGCAGATTCAAAACCGACCAAATTACCAACGACCGAATAACTATCCCTACAGGGGCTTTAATAGATATAATCGAGGGAACAATTTTAACTATAATAACCAAAGAGCTAAAGAAGATAATCAGGATAACCAAAACTTGCCGTTAAAGAGGAAACCAGCTGACTCTTTAAATCAGCAACAGCCGGATAATAAGGCTATAAGATTAAACAGCATCGATGAGAATCATTTTTTAGATCAGCCCCAGAAGTAGGTTTGCCCTACTTGATCAGGTGAGACGGGAAATTAAATAGAAATTTCAAAGTTTTAATAGATACAGGAGCAACCTCCTGTTACATTAAAAAAGGTATTTATCATAATAGAAACGAACTCCCAATATATAAGAAAGTAGCCACTGTAAACGGATGTTCAATAATCAAATATTATCATAAAATTACAATTTTTAACACAGTACAGATCTTTTATGAAATAGAGGGAATGGATGCTGATTTTCTTGTAGGATTTAACCTACTAAAGAAGATAGGAGCAGTAATTGATACCAAGAAGGGGACACTAACTTATAATGATATTGAGGAACAGATTGTTCTCGACGAGACCATAACATTAAATAAATTAACCCTTTCGGAAGGAAAAATTATCCTTCCATTGAAAGAGTTCATAATAAAAAAATATTTTGAAAAGGAAGAAGAAAAGAGAAATGAATCAGTAAAGGTAGAACAAAGTGAATTTAGCTCGGGATCAACGAATCCTGAGCACGCCGACGTTGAATTATCCGTCAAATCTAAAATAACTAGTTTGGGATTAAAAAATCCTGAACACGCCGACGTTGAGCTATCCGTCAACCAAAGTAATAAAAGTTTGGGATGCAAACATCCTGAACAAGCCGTCGTTGAATTATCCGACTTGAACAAACATATACAAACTGATTCAGAAGATTTGAAATTAAACAATATATTAAACAATGAAGGAGAAAACTTAGAGGGTCTCAGAGAGGAAATGGTCACAATAATAAGAGAAAATCACGAGAATATAAACTTACAGTTACCGTTTAGAACGGACATAAAAGGAGAAATAAATACCGAGCATGACCGGCCGGTATATGGTAAACAATATCCATATGCTTATTCAGTTAACGACTTCGTTAACAATGAAATAAGTAAAATGTAAGAAAACGGAATAATTAGGCCTAGTAAGAGCCCATATAATTCCCCAGTAATAGTAGTACCAAAGAAAGGAGTTAATGAGGATGGTACTCCTAAACATAGACTAGTAATCGATTTTAAGAAACTTAATGATAATACCATACCGGACAGATATCCCATGCAGGATCCATCAGTGATTCTATCCAATTTGGGTAAAGCAAAATATTTCTCAACTATTGACTTAGAATCGGGATTCTATCAGATATTGATGAGGGAATCAGATATAGAAAAAACATCCTCTTCTATAAATAACGGTAAATACGAATTCCTAAGAATGCCTATGGGCTTAACAAATGCGCCCAGAATCTTTCAAAGAGCAATGGACGACATGTTTATATGGATGATATTATAGTATTGTAACAAGATTTTTGCTACCGGCGGCCCGAGCGGATTTCCTTTACAGGTTGGGATTTGGACAAATTTTGTAAGGCGGCAGCCAAGGGGAGATAGCAGCTGTGATGCCGTCGTGATAAAAACACAGTAACACTTTTATTTCGCCTTTTTCCAGTTTATTCTGATACCTAACCTTCTTAGGCACGTTTTTACCACTTTTTTCTCCAAATTCAATCTCTTCTTCTTCTCTTGCTTCTCTGTCTCTTCGTTTTCTTTCTTCCCCCTGTCCAAAGTCCAGCCGATCGAGGTGGACTCAAACTATCGATAAGCCTGGTCCGGGGCTCTAAGGGCGCCAACTTCGAATTTGCGTTACATTGCCCCCCTCTTAGAGTCGAGTCTCCTGGCCGACTTATTCGGAGACTGGTCCTTTGTAGGCGGCGAGGCGGTTGACGTGTATCGTCTTGGTGGTGCGTTTTCCGGGAAGACGTATTTCGTAGACTAGGTCGGAATGACTGCGAATCACAGTGGCCGGTCCTATCCAGTCCGATTGGAGTTTTGGGCATCGGCCTACTTTTCGGGCAGGAGCGTATAGCCATACGAGATCGCCTGGTTCGAATTGTACGACATGTGAGCGAAGGTCATATCGGATCTTTTGCTGTTCTGCTGCGGCCTTCAGGTGCTCCCTCGCAGCACGATGCGTATCTTGCAGGTGAGATTTTAGCTTATCCACGAAGGCCGGGTAGGTTTCCACGACGGGCGTTGGCTGGCCATACAGAAGCTCGCAAGGCAAGCGGATCTCTCTTCCGAAGGTTAATTTCGCCGGAGAGAGTCCGGTGGCCTCATGAGGGGCGGCTCGATAAGCCCACAATGCCCACGGCAGTCGCTCGTCCCAATTCCGTTGATCGCCGGCTACGAATTTAGCCAGGTAGCCGAGCAGCGTGCGGTTGAAACGTTCGACCATTCCGTCAGATTGAGGGTGAAGCGGGGTGGTCCGTGTTTTCTCGACATCCATCAGTCGTAGGCAGGCTCGGAAAACTTCCGACTCAAAGTTCCGTCCTTGGTCCGAGTGAAGGACGAAGGGCACTCCATATCGGCAAAACACCTCTTCCATTAAAGCGCGTGCCACAGTTTCTGCCGTTTGGTCCGGTAGTGCCAAGAATTCTGGCCACTTTGTAAAGTAACACATGACGACAGCTATGTAGCGGTTGCCCCGGGCGGTGGTGGGCAAGGGGCCCAGTATGTCGATGGCGATCCTTTCGAACGGTGCACCGATTGCGCTGGGTTGGAGCTTGCCGACCGTTCGTCTGGTCGGTCCGCTTCGTGCCTGACACTTCAAACAGCGGGCACAGAATAGGACTATATCGGCGCTAAGGCCGATCCAATAGAAACGTTGCTTGGCCTTATGCAAAGTTTTCTTCACGCCGAAGTGGCCTCCCGTGGGTGACTGGTGGACGCTCTGTAGTATTTCTGGCCGCACTGCAGACGGAATGACAGGCAGTTGACCGGCATCTCGGGTGGTGACCATGAGCACTCGATTTTCCAACTGCAAACGAGAAAATAGATGCCAGTAAGCTTTCACGTCGGGGCTCTCACCCAAAATTGTACTCTTCGGCGGCCTCTCTCCTTGCGCAACCCATTCGTAGACTAGTGCTAGGTCAGGATCTTTTCTCTGGTGCTCGTCTAAAGGCTCTGGTACTACTCCTAAGTAAAGTACACGGCCAGCCTTTTCTTCCGCTTTCTCGCATACGCGACAATTGTTGCAGGGTCGGCGAGATAGCCCGTCCGCATTACCGTGGCGTTTCCCAGGGCGGTGCCGAATTTCCATATCGTACTGCTGCAGCCTCTCGATCCATCTTGCGACTTGGCCTTCCGGCTCCCGGAAAGTGAGAAGCCACTTAAGCGAGGCGTGATCCGTCCGTACAACAAACTTCTGGCCGTACAAATAATGGTGAAAGTGTTTGGTGGACCGAACTACCGCCAGTAGTTCTCTTCGGGTTACGCAATAATTGCGTTCTGCCGGGCTGAAAGTCTTGCTGTAATATTCGATGACTACTTCTTGACCGTTCTGGATCTGACTTAGCACGGCGCCCACTCCATGGTCCGAAGCGTCGGTGTCCAACACGAAAAGGTCGCTTGGCTTGGGAAAGGCTAGAATCGGGGCTGTCGTCAACTTAATCTTCAGTGTGTCGAAAGACCGTTCCGTTTCCGTAGTCCAAGCGAAGGCGCGACGAGCCTCTGTCAACTCGTGGAGCGGTTTGGCGATCGTCGAGGAGTCGGGGATGAATTTACGGTAGTATGCGCAGAGACCGACGAACGAGCGTACGTCCTTTTGGCTCTGAGGTCGGGGCCAATCAGTGACCTTAGCTATCTTCGACGGGCAAGTCCGCAAGCCTTGACTGCCCACGACGTGTCCCAGAAAATTTACCTCGCTTTTGAAAAAGTGGCACTTCTTCGGACTCAGTCTTAATCCCGCTGATATTAGCCGTTCGAAAACCCTTTCCAAATGCTCTAGGTGCTCTTCCGCCGTACGGGAATGAACGATAATGTCATCTAAATATACCAGCGTTGACCTCCAGGTTGGGCCAGCGAACAATCCGTCCATAAGTCTCTCGAACGTTGCCGAGGCGTTAGTCAACCCGAATGGCATTACGTTAAACTCGAACAATCCAGCCCCACAGGCGAAGGCAGTCTTGGACCTAGAGAGCTCGTCCATCTCCACCTGCCAGTAGCCGCTCTGCAAATCCATGGTAGAGAACCAATTGGAACCGTGAAGGGTAGCCAGAACATCCTCTGGTCTCGGCAAGGGGTATGAGTCCTTAACCGTGACGTCATTGAGCCGCCGATAGTCCACACAGAACCTGGTCGATCCGTCCTTCTTTTGGACTAACACAACCGGCGAGGCCCAGGGGCTGTTGGAGGGGCGTACCACTCCGTTTGCGCGCATCTCCGCTAACAGGCGCTCCACTTCTTCCTTCTTCGCTAGCGCCAACCGTCGGGGTGGCTGCTTAAGGGGTCGGGATTGACCCGTGTCTATGAAATGGTGCGTTAGGTTGGTTCTGCCCGTTTCGTCGTCGTTTTTGGCAAAGGCCTTGCGATAACGATGGAGCATCTTCTCGAGCGGCGCCCGTGCTTCGGGCTCGACGTAATTTAGCAGGGAATTCCAATCTATGGAGTCCTTCCTTGCATCCGCCTGCCTACACATTTCATTTGCCGCTTCCAGCTCACCCAACACAGTAAGTGGTGGCAAGCTCCCTTCTTGGTCGTTGCAGTTAACAACTTGTACCGCCAGGCCGCTATTGGTATCGTCTTCGATGGGGCTACCCGTGGCCATGCCCGAGTGTAGGTCCGATATCTCTTGCTGCTGCGCTGTCTCCGGTATGCACCTGGAGCTAAGCTGTGCGTCGGTCCGAGGCGGTGCACATGATGTCTCCGTCAAGTAGAGCGCGTTCCCTCGCATGGAGCCTGCAAGGTGTAATGGCACCGTACCCCAGGCGAATTTGAGCAGCAGAGCGCTAAGGTCCACCGTAGCTCCATGCCGGAGGAGAAAGTCGACTCCTAGGAGACTGGGAGGGCACCGTCCACCAGCAGGAAGTCTTGCAGCACCGAGCGGCTGCCGATCCGAACAGTTGCAGACACGCGTTGCGTTGCGGCAAAGGTCTCGGATGTCGGTCCGCGCAGCACCACCTGACAAGCGGTGGTTTGCAGTGCTTCCCTTACGTCCCGCTTGTTGAGCAGGGATACGGAGGCACCCGTATCTACCACCATCCGCACCGGGCGTTCCTGAAAGAGAAGTACACAATGTAGGCTTTTGTCACACAGTGTGTCAACGGAGTACGTAGCTGTAGGCTCATCGCTGGGGCTCCCGCGGTGGGCACGCCTGACTTGGCGGCCGGCTTCCGTTTTGTCCTCAGCCGTGAGAGCCGGCTTTCGGAAGATCGACGCTGGTCCTCTATCCATCCGGATTCCGGTGTTGTTCTTATATGTCGACGGTGCAGACTCCGGCGGGGAAGGTCCAATAGGGGCGTTGAGTTCCGAAATCGGCAGTACGACTTCCCGTTTTGGCTCGCTTTTCTCGGCGTTGGCAGCCACTGCAGGCTGCCGTAGCGGAATCTGGTCGTCTATGTTTTGGTTGGGGGCTATATGTACGGCAGTCAACTCTCGCCCCGCAGAGCTGACTTGAATTAGTTTCCCGAAGCGACTTCTTCCTGTGGCTTGGGCGCCGGGCGGGCTGCAGCCTCCCGACCCCGATGGCGAGGTGTGGCGGTTGGTCCTTGGCAACTAGGGGCGTCGGCCACATAAAAGATGGGTCGGCCGGAGTTACGCATCCCCAGGGCCTGGAGCTTAATGGCCATATCGCGGGCTTCGGAGAGAGTCGACGGCTTGCTGGCCAGCACGGGATACTGCAGCGCAGTTTCACGCATGCCGTCCACGAACTGCTGCACCATTATGGAGTTATAGGTGTCCTCTGGAGTACCGGCAAAAACCACACGGCCCAGGCGTTCCAACTCTATGGCAAAATCCATGAGGGACTCCTTGGGTCTTTGCGCGCGGTTGCGCAACTGTTGGTAGCTTGCCTGGCAGTCTAAGGCAAACTGTGTTCGCATGGATGACATCAATAAGTGATAGTTGCGAGTTGTGCTCGTTGGCAGGGTGCTGAAGAACCTCTGGGCTTGGCCCTGAACGTTAAGCGCTATCCCCAAGCACCGCTCAGCGTCGCTCCACTGCTGATTTTCCGCCACCATCTCCAGAATGCGCTCGAAATCGGACCACGATGTTGAGCCGTCGTACGAAGGCAGCGTCCCAGGTTGAAAGGCAGAGACTCGGCCGCTTGATGGTCGCAGGGTGGAAGCGGCCTGCGGACTCTCAAGGTACACAGTCGCTCCGTTTGCTGCATTTGCTGCATTCGCCCATGGTGCGGGGGGTCTGGCCAGTGTTTCTGGGTGATGGGTGTCCCCTCCCGTTTGATTGCGGGGGGAAGTTTCCAACACGCGTAGCATCGTTCGCTGAAACGAGTCGAACATCTTCTCGATCTTCAGATCCATCTGGTTCTGGGTGTCAGTCAAAATCTGTGTCAATGAAGCCGTGGTCACTGTATCGGGCTCCGGGTTCACGGAACGGGCACGTTGTCTTCCTCCTCGTCTTGGCATTGTGGCTCGAGATCTTTCCAGAATCTGATCGCAAACCCCACACCTGACACCAATGTAACAAGATTTTTGCTACCGGCGGGCCGAGCGGATTTCCTTTACAGGTTGGGATTTGGACAAATTTTGCAAGGCGGCAGCCAAGGGGAGGTAGCAGCTGTGATGCCGTCGTGATAAAAACACACTAACACTTTTATTTCGCCTTTTTTCCAGTTTATTCTGATACCTAACCTTCTTAGGCACGTTTTTACCACTTTTTTCTCCAAATTCAATCTCTTCTTCTTCTCTTGCTTCTCTGTCTCTTCGTTTTCTTTCTTCCCCCTGTCCAAAGTCCAGCCGATCGAGGTGGACTCAAACTATCGATAAGCCTGGTCCGGGGCTCTAAGGGCGCCAACTTCGAATTTTCGTTACAGTATTTTCAAAAACAATTAAACAGCATTATGACGATATAATACAAATAATAAGATATAACAGATGGCTAATATGAAAATTTCCCTTGAAAAATCTAAATTCTTTCAATTAGAAACCAAATTTTTGGGATATATAGTTTCCCATAATGTCATTAAAACAGATCCGGAAAAAATCGATACAATACAAAAATATCCGATTCCGAAAAATGTCCGAGAGTTACGTAGTTTCCTAGGATTAACAGGATATTATAGAAAATTTGTCCGAAATTATGCAACTTTCGCCAAACCACTAACCAAGTATCTAAGTGGAATCAATGGGAAAGTCTCAAAGAGAGCGTCAAAAAGAACTTTGATACAACTAGATGAGCCACCAGTAGAAGCATTCAATAAGTTAAAAGACAGTTTAATTGCTCACATAGAGTTAGTACAACCAGATTACAACAAAAAATTCACCTTAACCACTGATGCATCAGACATAGCATTAGGTGCGGTATTATCACAGGAAGGGAATCCCATTACATTTATTTCTAAAACCTTAAATAAAACAGAGCAATTGTATGCTACAAACAAGAAGGAGCTACTAGAAATAGTATGGGCACTTAAGAATTTGCGAAATTATTTGTACGGGGTAAGCGGAATTGAAATTCATACAGATCACCAACCATTGTCCTTTTCAATATCACCAAACAATCCAAACATAGAAATGAAACGGTGGTACTACTTTATTGAAAGTTTTGCACCGAAGATCATATACAAACCAGGCTCAACCAACGTAGTAGCGGACGCATTATCCCGAATTCAGATAAATCATTTGACAAATAGTGAAAGTGAACAATCAGAAATAGATTCAGATTCAAACACTCAGCATTCAGCTGAGAGCAGTTTTGAAAACATCATCCAGGAAACTAGGAAGCCTTTAAACCAATTCAAACAACAATTACTTATATCAAAAGCTAGATTCACAGTTCATGAGCAAGTAAGAGTTCATGACAATACCCGACATATAATTGAGTTTAACGCAGTTAACGATTTATTGACTATTTTAAAAGAATTTATTCAGCCAAACCTAACCACAGGAATACATTGCACCTTAGAAGACTTTTATCTAATACAAAAAGTATTAAAAGAAAATTTCATAAACAAATTTCTCTTCACGAGAAAATTTTTGCAAGATATAGAGAACCCGGAGGATAAAGCATTAATAATAGAAGAAACACACTGTAGAGCACACCGAGGTCTAGATGAAAACTACAAACAGATATCCAGATTGTATTATTGGCCAAACCTATACAAAAAGTTGAAAGAATATATCAAAAGCTGTGAGATATGCCACAAGAATAAATATAATAGACACCCCGTAAAAATTCCGATAGGTGTAGCTCCCATTCCTACAAGAGAAGGAGAACAATTGCATATAGACCTATTCTATGCCCAAAATCTGACATTTATAACCTGCATAGATGCTTACTCAAAGTACTTAGTAGTGAAAGAAATCCAAAATAAACTAAACATCGAACATAAGGTTTTGGACATATTGCAAAATTTTCCTTTAGCAACATCAATTATGACAGATAACGAACCAAGTTTTACTTCAGCACAGTTCAGATCGTTCATACAAAGAAGTAATTTAACCATTTATTATGCGGATCCCAGGCATAGTACTTCCAATGGACAAGTAGAAAGGACACACTCCACGTTAACAGAAATAGCACGATGTATTAAAGAGGAACTAAATTTGACAAGCTACACAGAAATTATAATGAGGGCAGCGCAAAAATATAACCTCACAATACACTCCACAATTAATCAAATGCCCTATGACATCCTATTTAATAAAATAGAACATGGTAATATTCCAATACTACTTGAATCAGCTCAAGATAAAATGCTCGATGTACACAATAAGGATAGGAGAGGTAAAGACTATAAAATAGGAGACGTGATATATGAGAAAAAATTCGGGGAAAGAAATAAGCTTCAACCTCATTACAAAAAACAAGTTGTTAAAGAAAATCAAGAGAACAAAGTTATAATCAATAACAGAAATCGTATAATACACAAAGACAATATAAAATATTAAGAATTTTATTTTATGTTTATTTTTTTACAGAAAATGTATTTGCAAATATTATTTTTGACCCTTGTCTTGATAACAACTTCAGAAGTCATTGACTATACGCACAGTGACTACTTATTACTTAGAGACGACAGACAAGTTTACACTTACGAATCGTATGCTGACCTCTATCATATTACCAACTTAAGCTTTTATAAAGAAATAATCAATTTGGAATCTAAATATGTTAATAAGTCCATTAACTCAGACGATGAATGGGAAATTTCAATGGACATTAACTTGTTAAAACTATTAATTTCAGAATTAGTCCCAAGTAGAATTAAAAGGGGAATTAATGAGTTAGGTACCGTTTGGAAATGGGTTGCAGGCACCCCTGACCATGATGTTTTATGAAAGTTCAGAATAAAGTTAATGATTTGATTGAAAATAATAATAAACAATTTATAACGAATTCAAAACTTTTCAAAGAAATTGAATTGCTATCAAAAACGCTAAAAAGTGTTATATTCAGTGAAGAGACAATACTCAGAAAGCATCGCTTGAAATTAATGACATTTGATCTGCTGAACTTAGTTGATACCATAACCCTTTCAAAAATAAACATTCTGAATACAAAAATTTTAAGTAAACATGAAATTGATGAAATTTACAAACATGAAAAAGAGCCTGTTGAATTAACCGATTTACTTGACATTGCAACTTTTCAAATAATACGAAATGACAACTTAATAGTTATTAATATTAAGTACCCCCAAATTAATAATGTTTGTAAACTTTACCATGCGAGGGCCATTTCACAAAATGATGGAAAATTGGTTATAAGTAATATTATTTGTGAATGCGGGGGACATTATTATTTAATGAATAATTTTAAGAAAGAAACATTTAATTACTATGCGAAAATAAGTTTTGAAAAAAATTGCTTTACAAAATTACTAAATGGCCATATGGCCAACTGCACAAAAATAAGGGAGAAAAATAAAGAGATAGATTTTGTGCAAGATGGTGCCATTTTAGTATCAGGCACCAATATAGCAGATAATATTAGTTTGATAGGTACTTATCTTCTTCTATTCAATAATTCAATCACAATAAATAACAAAACGTATATAAACGAGAAGAATAAAATTTGGAAATATGTTTCGCAACATAGATATAGTAATTTTGATTTAGTTGATTATGTACAATCAGATGATAAGATACTTTTCTTTGATAATGTCAATATCTTGAATCCATTTATAAAATTTGGAAATACGGGATTACCATTGACAAATATTTTATTAATAATATTCCTATTAGTACCTATGTTGTATTTCGGTTATAAAATAATCATATTAATTCATTCTAAATTCATGAAACCCACACAAGATACAGTTGAAAACGATGTTTTGCAACTATCAGAAGAAATTAGAATTATTTCAGAGCTTCAAAATGTATCGGGACGACACATTTAAGTAAGGGGGGAGTTAACGTACCCAATTCCATTAGCTTCTTATATGATTTATAAACAATCTTTGGGTTCCTCAGATTCAATATCTTGGCTTTCCCAGATTCAATCTCAATCTTTGCCCCTTACAATTTGTAAACAATCTTTGGCTTCGCCAGATCCAAAGTCAATTTGTAAACAATATTTGGCCTCGCCAGATCCAAACAACAATATTTGGCTTCGCCAAATCCAAACTCAATCTGTGCCTTTGGATCGCACTTAATTTAAAATCCACTTAATTAAAAATCGAACTGTTCTCACACCCGCCTAAATTGAATAACACTCTCAGCCCATACCCGGCTTTCATAAACAATTGAACACCCGGTTTTCGTAAACATTCCAACGCCCGGCTCTCTGCGAGCTTCTGCATGTTGACCATATCCCCAAGTCTCGAGTTGGATGACGAAATTGAGTCAGTCCCTTTTGTTTATAAGAAATTTGTTCTCAAGAGAGAACCAAAAGAGGTTTCATGATTTTGGAGATGCAAATAGTCAAGCAGTCTTGATCCAGAATCAAACCAGAACAGTTACACTTTAATCCGAAACTCGCAAATACGCGCCGATCCTTATTCTTAAACAAATGTAAAAAACCTCACCAACTGTTATAAGTCTGTTATAAGAAATAAAACGAGAGGGAACGTTGTGAGCCGCGGCTAAGGCCGCGGCTCTACCTTATACCCGGTACTCAGTCAGTATATACATACATACATTTATGAGCCTACGATTTATGAAATTTATTATATGTTCTCAAAAGGGACGAAAATAATATTTAAATTAAAAAAATGAATTTTTTGGAATTTTTATACATGTTTCCATTTTTGTTTACATATGCTTTTTACATCTGCTTCTAAATTTCTACATGACATGTATAACTACATATTTGAGACGTACAAGTGTTTGCGACAGAGAGAGAGGGAATGAGTCAGCGCTTGGCAGGCGTTGCGTAGCCACTGAAATTTAATTTGTTTCTTCTGGCCATAATATTGATCCGATCTGATCCAGATTCGGTAATCTGGTAGATATGGTAATTTTTCATGATTCTGCGTTTTTGGTTTTCATTTATCTTAAAAATTGTGGATTCCACAGATTTTCGTCCTTTGTGGGGGCGGAAGGGGGCGTGGCAAAATTTTAAAACAAACTTGTGCTGGTTCGGTATCACAGGAGCTTGGATAGAAAGTTTGGTTGCTCTAGCTCTTATAGTCTCTGAGAACTAGGCGCTCATTTATACGAATAAGCAAAGCAGATGGGGTCGCGTGTGAGAGAGAGCGAGAGGGAATGATGACTTTCGAAATGGTTTTCTTCATTGTAGCTATAATAATGATCCGATCTGATCCAGATTCAACACTCTGATAGAAATGGCCATTCTCTATGACTCTGCGTTTTTAGTTTTCTTGTATCTTCAACATTGTGTACGCCACAGACTTTCGTCCTTTGTGTGGGCGGAAAGGGGCGGGGCGAAATTTTGAATTACACTTTGAGTAGTGTGATAACACAGAAGACTAAATACAAAACTTAATTGCTCTAGCTTTAATAGTCTCTGAGATATAGGCGCAAATGAAGACGGACGGACAGACGGACAGACGGACAGACGGACGGACGGACGGACAGACAGACATGGCTATATCGACTCGGCTATTGATGCTGATCAAGAATATATATACTTTATGGGGTCGGAAACGCTTCCTTCTGTGCGTTACACACAACCGTTATCCCCACAAATCTAATATACCCCTATACTCTTCGAGTACCGGGTATAATAAAAGATACTTTTTAAAAACACAATTCGCCACCGCAATAAATTAATTTACACAATGTTGAAGATGCGAGAAAACTAAAAACGCTGAATCATAGAAGATGACTATTTCTATCAGAGTGTTGAATCTGGATCAGATCGGATCATTAATATAGCCACATTGAAGAAAACCATTTCGAAAGTCATCGTTCCCTCTCGCTCTCTCTCACACGCGATCCTGTTGCTTTACCTATTCGTCCAAATTAGCGCCTAGATCTCAGAGACTATAAAAGCTGGAGCAACCAAACTTTCTATCCAAACTTCTGTGATATCAAACCAGCACAAGTGTATTTCAAAATTTTGCCACGCCCCTTTCCGCCCCCACAATGGACGAAAATCTGTAGAATCCACAATTTTTAAGATAAATGAAAACCAAAAACGCAGAATCATGGAAAATTACCATATCTACCAGATTGCCGAATATGGATCAGGTCGAAACAATATTATGGCCAGAAACAACAACTTAAATTTCAGTGGCTACGCAACGCCTGCTAAGCGCTGACTCATTCCCTCTCTCTCTGTCGCAAACACTTTTACGTCTCAAATATGTAGTTATACATGTAGAAATGTAGAAGCAGTATACAAATCATATGCAAACAAAATTAGAAACATGTATAAATATTCCTAAAATGGTTTGACTTCAATTTTTGAAATATTATTTTTTGCCCAAAATTTAATTCGTCCCTTTTGCGAACATATAATAAATTGCATAAATCGTAAGCTCATATATGTATGTATATACTGACTGAGTACCGGGTATAAGGTAGAGCCGCAGCCGTTGCCGCGGCTCACAACGTTCCCCCTCGTTTAATTACAATATGTTTTGAGCGTCCAAACTTTTGATATCCTCTATAAGGATATAAGAAATCTGTTAAATGCAATTATTTGCGAGCCCGTGTAACAAAAACCATTTTATATTGTTCGGAGCAGAACGACGAACTGTCTATTGTCTAAAATAAAGTAAATTCTATCGAGCATATTTGTTTGTTTGCTATTGCATATTATGTTATCTGCCTCCATAAGCGCTCTATCCGCTCTATTCTTTGGTCATTTAGGTGTAAAATGCTTTCTTAAAGCGGTCTTCACGATTCTTACGAGCAGCCGGTCGCAACGCCCGCGGCACGTACTCTTTGTCGTGTTTTTCAAGCGTTCGTCGCCAAAGGTTTAATTCCAGCTCGAAGAAACGTCGTTTCGCCTCCATGGCCCGAGTCTTATGGTCGATCTGGTATAACTTTTCCTACAAGTAGATCTCGGGCAGCTCAAGATGACGGGGACGCTTTGAAGACAAATATTTGAAAGTTTTGTCAATAAAATCACGCTGGTGTGTATTTTCGTAGTCAGAGATGCGCGCAGTCTCATACGGGTGGAGCTCTTCTGCTATAGGCTCGACCTTGGGAACGTTTATATACACTTTGAGCAGCTGCTTCAGTGTAGCATCATTAAAATCGACACACTTAATCCGAAGTTTGCTCCGTTAGCACTGGGCCAATAGCCGGGGACATTGACTGCATGCTGGTACGTGATTCTGTAGCCCAAGGTTCGGGCATCATGGTTAAAGCGTGGTAGCTGTCGGGAGTGTAGGACCATATTTTCATATGAAGGTTTGGTCAAACGGATGCAACTTAGCCGTTTATCCATCGATTATTACAAGCTATACCTTAAACGACGCCTAATTAATGTGTCTATCTAAAACTAGAAATGTAAGCAATGAAATATTTTCTTTTCGACTTTTCCTGAATTTTCAAAATCAAAATTTCGGGAAAAAATACCGCAAAAAATTATTAAATTTTAATTTAAGCTGCAGCTACAAAGTGTCTGGGTCGGAAAAACAATGACAAATTTTAAAAAAAAATCGTAAGTCTCACAAAAAAAAACACCATATTTCTTTAAAAAATGTTAAATCTCCAAATCTATCAGAAAAAGTAATTTTGGGCCACAGCAGAAATTTCGTGTTGACTAGTGTAATGAACGAATGTGAATATGTACACAAATGCAAAATGTATATCAAACATGACTTCAAATTAGATTACTTGTCTGTAGGGTATTCGGGCGTCGCGCCAAAAAGCAACAATCAGTAAATAAATTTGTGCCTCAAGAAATATCATAGCAATGAGATTCGCCTCGGAATTTCGGTACGCACACATGCAAGCTCATTCTATTTTTCGACCCTTGTGCGTTGTGAGCTTCGTGCGAGCAAGACAGCGCTTTTTTTGTACCTTACGAAAAAACGTCGCTGCATACAGCATAGAATTGTATGGGTGTTACTCATCTTAGTGTTTATATTGTCGTCTATTGTCAAAACGTCTATAGAAACTGTGATGATGTAAACTGCTTCTGTGATACTGTTACCTAAGATAATAATTTTATTTTACAATTTGTATTTGTGTCGGATGTCCTCGAATCAATTGGGGGTGGCAGATTATCAAACCAACCTAATTCTAACTGAGTTGGCTTGCTAGGTGCCACAGCATGCTGTCTCGGTTGGTTTTTAAATCTCTCGTACTATGATAAGAGTTTTGGTTAAATTCCCTGCAAAAAACACTAGGTATATTCATAGAAAGTGAAAAAGGTATGGAAAGTTTATTAAATTTCTGATTTAGCTGCATCAGAATACTTTAAGGTTTCACTTGATTTAATGACTTTATTTCCAACTTCCGAAAACTCTTGTCAAATCTGTAGTAGAATTGCCATTCGGTGTCGGCGTCCAGCTCGAAAGAAAATCTGGCCACCTAGTTTTTATAACAATTTAATTAACAATCGGAGTACTAATATTTTCCACTTAATGGTTTTAAATTAAAGGAAAAAAAAAACTTAAGCTTACACCATTTAAATTTCAAGCCGCGGTAAAGTAAATGTGTAATTAATGGTTGAAAAATGCTCCAACTATTTATATACACTTTTTGACTAAATAATAGGTGTACTTTTTTTCTTTTTTAACTTTTTATTATACCCGGTACGAAGAGTAGGGGTATGTTCGATTTTTGGTGATAGTGGATGTGTGTAGCACCCAGAAGGAAGCTTTTCCGACCACATATGTACAGTACATTTATTGTTGATCAGCATCAATAGCCGAGACGATATAGCTATGTCTGTCCGTCCGTCTGTCCGTCTTCATTAGCGCCTACATCTCAGAGACTATAAAAGCTAGAGCAACAGATTTTTGTATTCAGACTCCTGAGATATCACACTGTTGCAAGTGTTACACTTCAAAATTTTGCCTCTCCCCTCTCCGCTCACACACAGGACGAAAATCTGTAGCATGTACAATTTTTAAGATACGAGAAAACCAAAAACGCAGAATTATAGAAAATTACTATATCTATCAGTGTTGAATCTAGATTACATTGAATCATTTATTTAGAGTTTACCCACTGTAGGGATAATGGTTTTTATCCCCGATCCGCTGAATAATTATCTCGAATAAATAATACACGGCGCCGAAATAAAATTGCGATAATTCGTGTTATACATAGATAACATCACACGTATATAAACGAAGAGAAGAGCGAGCTTTGAGAAAGCAAGAATTAACAAACAGAATATGTACGAATGGAAATAAATAGCTGCCATTTGGCAAGCCACTAATCGGTGGGGATCTACTCCGAATATTCACTCCCCGTTAGAAGGCAAAGGCTTTCAACAGATCCATCCTGGAGGGGCAGGACTGCTATCTGTCTAAAGGCCTTTGTTGGAAGCTGCCGAGCTTTTTCGGCAACTCTGACTCCACATTTACAAATTTATACTCCGTTGTTGGGTTTTAGGGTGTGTTTATTTTCAATGTTTTAGTTTCAATTTTTAAAGGCCGTGGCCGTAAGCTTTGTGTTTTTTGGTGCTTGTACAAAATGTATAAGTATGAACTCAAGAACTGTTATCGAACCGATTTGACAATTTGATGGCCGGTGCATACAAATGATGAGCGCTGCTGCGTTCGACGACGAATTTGACAAAAGAGTGAACCAAGTTAACCGACGCACTGCCATATAAGCAGTAAGAGCGGCGAACATGAGTGTGTTGGTGTGTGCGTATGCACCAAGAGCATGAGAACAGATGATCTAAGATAATTTAAGAGAAATATAACTGAACTAATTGTTATTCTTAAGAGCTACTGCCAGCTGCTGCTCCTAACATACTCCCACCCGTTAAAAGACCAGGGCTTTTAACAGAATCCTTAACGGGAAGGACGCACAGCTTGTTGACAGCTCGACGAGTGGTTCCAGATGGTGTCCGCAGGATGGCAACTCGCACGGCCCCATCGGCTCCAGTGATGACCTCGATCACTCGTGCTAATAGCCACTTCAGTGGCGACAAGTGTTTGTCCTTGATACAGACGACGTCATTGATCTGGATCGGAGGTTGTGGCGTGCGCCATTTGGCATGTTGTTGGAGCAGAGTCAAGTACTCCTCACTCCAACGCTTCCAAAAGATCTGCTGGGCACAGGTGACTCGTTGCCAACGATCGAGTCGATTGAAGTTGAGAGCCGTAACGTCTGGCTCGGGAAAATCCATCAGCGGACGACCAATTAAGAAATGCTCCGGTGTAAGGACGCCAAGATCTTCAGGGTTTTCTGGAATTGAAATAAGAGGACGAGAATTGATTACACTACTCGACAAAATTCAACTTTTTTTTTCCGCTGTCGCCAAAAATGACTTTTTCTGATAGATTTAGAGTTTTAAATTTTTTTAAAGAATTATGGATTTTTTTTCATGGTGTAGTTTTTTTTTAAAGAATTTTTAAAAAATTTGGTATTTTTTGTCATAGGTAGTGCTTCTATTTTTCACATAACTTAAGTTTCCTACAACTGGTTGCATTGAACTTTGCAGTTAAAAAAAAAGCTGACAAATGCAGCTATAACAGCAACTTAACGTCTGGAAGATATTAAGCTTCCAAATTGAAATTTCCTAATTTTTTTCGGTAGTTTTTCCCGAAATTTTGACTTTGAAAGCTCAGGAAAAGTCGAAAAAAAATATTTGAATGTCTTGATTTTTGGTATTAGATAGACACATTAATTAGGCGTCGTTAAAGCTATCGCTTATAAAAATAAATGCCTAAGTTATAACCGTTTGACATATCTTTCATATGCCGAATTTCGCCGATAAATTCCGTTAGCGGACGTATTTTCCGACAAAAATACCAAAAATATGTGTTTGTAACAGTTTTTAACGGTAAAATGGCATTTGGGATAGTGCCAAACGGCATATGAAGTTTTGGTCAAACGGTTATAACTTAGCCGTTTATTTTTATATTTTTATCTAATATAGCATTTCATGGGCGTTTGATTGCGGCCATCTGGTTTGTAGTAGAAGGGACCACAATAGTCAATTCCAGTGACACTGAATGCAGGCGAATCCTGTATTCGATCCTTCGGTAGGTCAGCCATGATGTGTTCAGCAAGACGAGGTCGGGATCTGCAGCAGATGACGCATTTCCTCAAGGCACGAGCCATAGTCTTCAGGCCGCCGATGGGCCAGAACTGTAAGCGAATTGCTCCAAGCAACGACTGCGGACCCACATGGTGATGCATGAAAATGTGTGATGATGACGAACGTCAGTGAATGATCCCTGGGCATAATGATTGGGTGGCGTGCATCGAAGCCGAGAGTTGAGTGCCGCAAGCGACCACCAACACGTATTAGACCAGGCGAAAAAAGGCGAAAGCGATGCGATACTGCTGGACGACTGCACGCAGTTCCCTTTCTGCAGAGCATAGTACTCAGTATACAGTTGAGCGATGCGACATAACAAATGGGATCCCTTTCGAAGGTCGTCAGACGAGAGGTCCGGTGTCTTCGCCTGACTGATGAACTTCTGAACGTAGCCGAATATGCGCAGCATAACTCCAAATGAGTTGATGTGTTGTTGAATTCCGGCGATTTTGTTGGATACAAACACGTTGAACTTGGATGGCTCCTCTCGCAACCAAGACAGGACCACAGTGGAATCCGACCAACAATGGATTGGACAATCAAAGGTATCCATTTTCCTGATTTCGCGAAGTAAGTTTGCCAAAAGGAACGCTGCGCATAGCTCAAGCTTGGGAACCGTGAGGGTTTTTAGTGGGGCTACCCTTGCATTCGAAGAAAGCAAGTGAACCTCAGCGGCTGTATCTGTAAACGATAGAGCATAGATGCAAGCCCCATAGGCCTGGAGGCTGGCATCACAAAAGGCTGCATGCCTTTCAAACCTTGCCTTGGGCTGAAGTACATGGCGAGGAAATGTGGCGTGACCCACAGTGGCGAAGTCCTTGCAAAACTCAGTCCGAGCCGAGTCCAACGACTGAGGAAGGCTCTCATCCCAATGCAGCTTGTCTCTCCACATGCGCTGCATGATGATTTTCGCTCTGGTCAGAGTAGGTCCGATCAATCCCATAGGGTCATAGCAGCGTGCAATGGTTGACAATACCGAACGCTTAGTGTGCTTGCCAACACCGAATTGTGGAGCAAATGTAAAAAGAAAGCAGTCCTTATGGGGCTCCCAAATGAAAGCTTCAGAAAGCTTTCCCTTTCGGCCGCTGGGACTGTACGAAGCACATCGAGAGAGTTGGAGCACTATTTCCGTAATTGAAAATTGCCTCGAGCAAGAAGATCCGTGGCTTGACGCATAATATCCAGTACGTCCTCGACCGAATTTCCTCCAGATATCATGCCATCCACGTAGAAGTTCTGTAGAATGATTTCCGACCCCAATGGATACGAAGATGACTCATCCATGGCCAGCTGATGCATAGCTCGAATAGCTAAAAACGATGCAGGCTTAGTCCCATAGGTGACTGTGTTTAATTTGAAGATCTGTATGTCATCGTCAAGAGAGTCCCGCCATAAAATGCATTGGAGCATGGTGTCAGGCATTGAGAAACGCACACACCTATACATTTTACCGATATCACCTGTAAGAGCAATGGAAAATGTACGAAAACGAATGAGTGTGTGAAATAGTTTGGCTTGAATGGTGGGACCTGACATGAGCAGATCGTTTTGCAAAAGACCAGAAGTGGTGGCTGCCGAGCCGTCGAATACGACTCTCAGCTTTGTGGTGGAGCTGTCCTTCTTGATGACGCAGTGATGTGGCAAGAAATATTTGCACTTGTGCCTATCTTCGTTTGGCACCAGCGACATATGATTGAGGGACAGGTACTCCTTCATGAATGCCGAATATTTTGCGTAGAGAGCTGGATTACGCACGAATTTGCGCTCCAAGTTTTCCAGACGCGACTTTGCCTGCAAATAGGAATCGCCCACGGACTCCACACTTCGCTTTAAAGGCAAGCGGACTGAGTATTCCCCGGAGGGTAAACGAGTGTGAGTGCTTGTAGCATGTAACGAAGAGAATCTTCGGGCTATGAAACAGATGGACGGTTAGCTGTACAAAGGAGTACGCGCTGGCTTTGTCGGCTGGTCTCTGGTCGGACATGGGTATGGGTTCTTCAAAAACAAAACCTTTCAGCTACTTGCTTCGCTCCTAAAATTATTATTATATTAAATTCCGCGTACCTTGTTTAGGGAGAGGGATTCAGGGGTTAGGAAAGGAAAGGTGGGGGCAAGATACCCTGTAAATTAAAGTAAGAAAGGAAAAATAGAATAGAGGGAGAAAAGATAGCAGTCTACCGACGCCTCCGGACATATCTGATGACACCGAGTTGTGTCATGCCCGCCCTGCCATGATCCTGCCAAGCCGAGAGAGATTACGGCAAGATCCCTTAGATGTCCTATGTCAGCCATCCTGCTACACACCAGCGCTGCATGGTTCCCCCAAATAATGGGTCGTCTAGCACCTATTCATTTTAACAATCTAGTTTATTTACAATTAAAGTCGCCTAACTCTACTACAACCAAAATTAATCCAACAAAAACAAAAAAAAACCTAGGATAGGGCAGCATACATATGGAGGGAAATTATAGAGAGGGATTAAATTTAGCATATAATAATAATTATAGTTATATAATGATATAAATAGATTTAGCTATACTTAATTAAATATGAAGATATAAAGCAATATATGGCAAATTTTTTTCCTTAGACAGAAATATATAGGTATAAGGCAATATAAACAGACGGACGACTTTACCCGACAACCCCGGCCATTGGTTAATAACACTAGTCGACACGACTTTTCCCTAAACATTCATTCAAATATTTTTTTTCGACTTTTCCTGAGCTTTCAAAGTCAAAATTTCGGGGAAAAATACCGAAAAAAATTATGAAATTTCAATTTGGAAGCTTAATATCTGAAAAATCTAATATTTTTTAGAATTTCAAACAAATCAAACAACTAAAGAAACGCGGTTTTTCTGTATCAATTGGGTTTATTTAACAAACGAATGCAGTGGCTTTGGGCGTACTACGACAAGTGAAGTGCCGTCCCATTCGACACTTTTCGCGACCCACCGTCGGCCGCACGCAACCCAATTCGCCGTCGGCGATCGTGAAGATCGGCTTGCGGGTCACCCGAAGATGGAGCGACTCTTTGGGCATCCGATCCTCTCTTAAACTTCTATTTTCTTCTCCAACATTCCGGCCCCGCTGAAGAGCTCCGGTCTTCAGCACGTTGGCAGTGGTGCCAGCTTGTGGATTGGCCGTTTAATGACGCCGGCTGGCGTTCTTACTTCGGCCACCCGCACCTTGCCGTCCTCTCCAGTTATGACGCGTGTCACGCGCCCTGTTGTCCATCGTTGCGGGGGGGTGTTGTCGTCGTGCACCAGCACGACCGTCCCTTCGGCCAGATTGGCCTCGCCTCTGCTCCACTGGGCTCGCTGCTGCAGGCTGAGGAGGTAGTCGCTGGACCACTTGCGCCAGAAGCGCAGTTTGAGCTCCAACAACAGTCGCCACCGCTTCAAGTATCCGGGTGCGGGCTTGTTGTTGAGCTCTCCGGGCGTGGATCCGTGCGGCAGGCCCAGCAGAGGTTGGCCGATGAGCAAGTGCCCTGGTGTTATGGCCTCCCCGTCGTTCGGATCGCTGGTGTCCGCCACGAGGGGCCTGGAGTTGAGCAACGCTTCTACCTCCACGAGGTGCGTGCTCAACTCGTCCGGCGTGAGGTTGGCGTCGCCTGCCCCTCGCACCAGCCTGTGCTTGGCCGCCTTGACTGCTGCTTCCCACAGCCCGCCGAAGTGCGGTGCTCTCGGAGGGATGAAGCTCCAGGTCACGGCTCTCTCCGCTGCGTAGTCCTGCAGGCTCTCCTTGCTCCGGGTGAATGCCGCTTGGAGCTCCCTCAGCACGTTGCTCGCTCCCAAGAAATTCGTCGCGTTGTCGCTGACCATCTTCTCCGGCAGTCCCCGTCTCCCAACGAACCTTTTAAATACATTTAGAAAAGCGTCAGTTGAAAGGTCTGAGACAAGTTCTAGGTGGACTGCCTTTGAGGCGAAACAAACAAAAACGGCAACGTACATTTTAACGGGTGGTCTACCTCTGATTCTATAGCTTACGTAGAATGGCCCACAGAAATCTACGCCAGATACTCTGAACGGCCGACCCTCACGAAGGCGGTCAGCTGGCAAATTTCCCATTATTTGCCCCAACAACTTTGGCTTGTAGCGAAAACAGTGTACGCATCTTCTAACATGCGCTGTACACACGCTTCGGGCATTGATCACCCAAACTTGCTGCCTCAGCAATCCCACAAGAACCTTTGCACCAGCATGGTAGTGCCTAAGGTGCAAATGCCTGACCAAAAGGCTGACCAATTCAGATCCCTTTGGTAGCAACAGAGGGAATTTGGCGTCGTATGCGATAGGGCCGTGTAGCAAGCGCCCTCCTACTCGAATTAACTTGAATTTGATGCCATTTTCATCAAACTCGTGGAGAAATGGGTTCAACGACTGCAGCATCGGAGCTAATGCTGCCGATTTTTCCAACAACCTATACTCAGCGCTGTATGTTGTGCTTTGTACGACTGCGATCAGCTTTAAAAACGCAATGTTCCTTTCTGCCGCAGATACAAGATGCGAATCACCTCTAAGCTGCTTGAAACAGAATCGAAGCACGTAGGCCATTATGCGGACCAACTTAGAAAACCTCGATTGCCGGTTGATTAATTGCACAATGCAATTAGATTCAGCATCAGCTACCCCAAGCGCACATACCACTGCACTTTTCTTATCTTCAGAAGTTTTCACTTCTGACGCTATCTCGAACTGGTGAAGTTGAGGCCATCGGTCTTTTTCTGCCATTAAAAAGCTTGGCCCATTGAACCACAAGGAGCTCACGATGTCGTCAACATCTGTTCCCCTTGAAACCAAGTCTGCTGGATTGGCATCCGTTGGAACGTGACGCCATACGACTCCAGTTGACAATTCTTGGCATTCTGCGACCCGGTTCGCGACGAATGTACCCAACGTACCCGAATCACGCTGCAACCAATATAGCGTGACCTGCGAATCTGACCAGAAATTTACGCTTTCTATCGTGAATTTGGTCATTGTGGTCGACACTTGTTGCCAGAGTTTGGCCAGTAATAGTGCTGCACAAAGCTCTAACCGGGGTATTGTTTTTACGCTCAGCGGAGCTACCCTCGACTTTGCCGTAAGCAATGACACGCAAACGTCTTCGTCGTTGCACGTTCGTACGTATATACAGCAACCGTAGGCGTGACTGGATGCGTCAGCAAAGCCGTGAATTTGAACCCCTTTGTACAGCGTCAAACATACGTAACGAGGGATTGAAACTTTGTGTAAATCCCGCAAGGTAGTGGTGAACTTATTCCACGCAGTGTGTAGACTCATAGGAATAGCCTCATCCCAATCTACCTTTAGCCTCCATAAGTCCTGCAACAGCATTTTTGCCTTAGTGACAATTGGACACAACAAACCAAGAGGGTCAAACAAACGAGAGGCTATCGACAATATATTGCGTTTTGTTGGTTTCAGGGAGGCAAAACTATCCACGTCCAGATGGTACTTAAATACATCATCTTGAGGTGCCCAGCGCATTCCAAGCGTTTTGACTGAGCTTTGCTCATCAATCTTAATACTGATTTCCTCATTCTTTCCAGATTGAGTCGGGCAATTGGAAGCCCACTTGGCCAATGGAAATCCTCCTGAATTCAAAATATCCCGAACCTGGCTGCAAATTGTGTCCAGTTCTTTTAAACTGTCTGCACCTGCCAGCATATCGTCGACATAAAAACAATTGCGAATCACTTCCGCACCAATGGGATGTGATTGTGCGAAACTATTTGCCAATTCGAACAAACAACGTACAGCCAAAAAGGGTGCTGACGCTGTACCGTATGTAACAGTATTCAACCTGTATGCTTGTATGTTTTGTGAAGGGTTTTCTCTCCACAAGACAAGTTGGAAGTCTCTGTCTTCCTCAGAAACATTTATCTGCCTGTACATTTTCAAAATGTCAGCAGTTACGGCATATTTGTTCAACCGAAAGTTGACCAATGTTGAATACAACTCCCTCTGAATAGTTGGCCCCACCATTAGTGTTTCGTTCAGTGAAACTGCTGTTGATGTTTTGCTGGAAGCATCGAACACAACACGAAGTTTGGTTGAGGTACTCTCAGGTCTGAGAACGCATTGATGAGGAATATAATAATGCTGTTCTAGAGGAGCAGACTTCAGAATGGACATATGTCCCAAATCCAAATACTCTTTCATGAAGTCATGGTACATAGTTTTGAGAGTGTCATCCTTTGACAGTTTGCGCTCAAGTTGCAAAAAACGCCTTTCAGCAGTTTGAAAGGACAGGCCAAGAACTTTAGGGTCGGTCTTAAAGGGAAGTTTGACTTGAAAGCGACCGGAAGACAATCGTTGTACCGTTTTTGCGAAGTACAACTCACAGGCCTGTTGTTCAGCTGTTTGGCGGACAGCCTTCGACTCAATTGGACATTGATCCAATTCCCAAAAACGGTTTACTAATGAGTCGAGAGAACAACTATACACTTGAGCTATCGAACTCTCAATACACTGTTGCCGAGGCGCCTGTCCAGTACATTTGCCTGCAACAATCCAACCGAGCAATGTTTTTTGCATAATGGGCAGCTCGGAATGTAATTTAATTTGCCCAACGCACAATAGCCCATAAAACATTTCAGCTCCCAAGAGAACATCCACCTTAGCCGGCTTATGGAATTCGGGATCTGCCAATTGAATATTTTTTGGGATTTTCCAGCTCGATGTGGAAAATGATTGCCCAGGCTGAGATGTGGAAATTGATTTTAGTACATAACACTCAGCGGAAAACATGTGGGAATTCAACCGAGAATGTATCGATGCACAAACCTTAGTTTTACTATCGGTGGTTGCACCACCCACCATAGCGATAGCAAGGGAAGTTGGCTCACGTTTAAGCCGAAGCCTCTGTGCTAGGCTCTCAGACATCAAATTTATTTGAGAGCCACTATCGAGCAAAGCTCTTGCTGGATGCAACTGTCCGAATCTATCTTTGATGTTTACAATCGCGGTAGCCAGAACGACTTGATCCGCATTGAGCACGTGACCTACGTAGGCCTCCGACGTTGAGGCTTGAAGTGCCGCTGCTTCACCTTGCACTGATGCAGTGTACCGATGAAGGAGCGAATGGTGAGGCTTTGAGCACACTCGACACTTCGCCGCCTTGCACCTCGATACTGTATGTCCCGTGGTCAAACAATTGAGACACAGTTTTTGAGTTTTAGCATACTCAAAACGTTGCATGACGGAAATGGCACTAAACGATGGACAAGAATATATATTGTGGTCTGCAGACCTGCAATAGGTGCATGCAGACGACGACTTTTGACCTGCATTAGCACAGGCAAACGACGATTTCCGTTGAGGCTTCCTCACCTCGTTACGCACCCTTGACTTGTCACGAGTTGACTCTTCTGCTGCCAGGTACTGATACCTTCTATTCAGCTGTTTGGCACAGTCTTCCCAAGAAGGCAGCTTATCATAATCAAGCTGCTCTTCAAAACGAGATTTGGTCACATGGTCGACCTTTGCCATGACCATGTGAATGATCATTGCATTCGCAATATCTTTGTCGTCACCTACAGACGACAGCGATGAATATATCGCAGACACCGTGTCTATCATCGATCTTAAACTCGATGCAGATGGCTTGGTCATGGTTGGCAAATCGAATAATTGAGCAATGGTATCGAAAAATATCAAACATTTATTGTCGTACACTGACTTCAGACTGGCAAGGGCCTTAGGATAATTACAGTCCGTCATTTGAAATGGTTTTACTACACCCAATGCTTCATCTGACAAACACGATACGAGATGATTAAACTTCTCTACGTTTGTCAAAGAAGCATCGTCGTCAATGAGGCTTTGGAACAGGCACATGAAATTTTTGTATTCCGAATGTTTGCCACTAAACTTCGGCAAACGCATTTTCGGCAGCTGCGATCGCTGGCTCGAATTCAGTGAGCAGTCATGCTGCATGTGTGTGTCGAACCGTGGATTCACTGAGCAGTCATGCTGCATATGTGTGTCGGATCTCGGTTTGATTGCATTCATAAACAATGCTTTAGTGACGACACAAAGATCCTCCAAAGGTCCTCTACTTTCATTGGTTGGACTCAAAATGTCCAACTCTGCCTGTAGGTTCATAGCCTTATCGATATAACCCTCTAAAAGCTCTAGGCGACAAGCTAGTTCGGTTTTGTCCGATGAAATTTGCTTTAATCTAAAGGCTGTTTGCACTCGCGCAATATCAGCACTGACTTTGTCAAACCTTTGTTGACACAATGCCAACTTGGTATTTGTTTTAGATACTGTTGGCCGTTCAGCTGTTGGCCGTTCCACAGTTGGCCTATCGGACTCAGACATAATTGAAATGAGAAAAAGGAACTACCTTCAATACCGTACCCAAGTTCGCCAAACTCTTCAAGCTACCCTCGCACACGCACTGCAGCTATGTACCGAAAAACGCTAAGCTTGCTTACCCAAACACACACACGCCCTGGCGCAATATGTGAACAAACAAACGAAAGTGGTCCAAGCGACCGAAAGTAAGCAAGCCCTATGCTCGCTGCTGCCACTTTGTGGGCAACAGAGATAGAATGCGGGGTGCGGGGGATCAAAGAGTAAGTGAGAGAATTTGGCGCGAGCGAACGCACAAGACGAAAGTAATACAGGCGCTCGAACCAAGCCTGACCTGTATGGTATGCCAAAACGGGGGAGAAGAGAGCAAGCGGTAAATTTGGCGCGAGCGCACGCACACACAAACTAATATATAACCGATGCAAGCACAGAGCGAGCAAGGTTAACGAACGCACGAAATATCAGCCGCTGCTGCCCAAGAACCTTTACCAAGCGTTGCGTGTATGTGCAATTGCAAGCCGATGTCTGTACGTATGTACGTATGTATATGTGTACGCGTATTGTACGAAGCGGTTAAGTCGAAAGCGGACAACCGAAAGACACTGCGACGCTTTGCGATTGCACAAACACACGACCAGAATTATTAGAATGCAATAAATAGACCACCGTTTATGTGTACATGTATTATATATGGTTGATATGTATATTTATATAAAGTTTTAAATGTTAAATATGTACATATGTTGCCGTTTTGGTTATGCACATTAAGTGGTGGTCAGCATGAGTATACGTATGTATGTATGGCGTAGGTATGTTCGAACAACTCTACCGAACTTATGTATTTTGTACACACGTATAGCTGCGACACTTTCACTTTATGTACATTGATTTGGCCAAATAGGGTAAAATAAGGAAGGTGCCAGAAATTGAGCTGTGTTCTCTGTGTATGACTGTGTTAGCACATACACACGCACATATGCGTATCACTGCAGTTGATCGTTTTGGTCGGACGAGCGAGCAATTTACAGCGACACAACGAAACTCAACCGGTGATGCTCAATTTTTGGCACAGAATACCTGTAGACTTTCTAGCGAATCTAGAGAAAGTAATCGTCCTGTTTTGGCGTCCATCAGCTTCAAAACGAGATTTGGCAGCGTTCAAGATGGCGAGGGTCCAAAAGGGCACGTCTGTGGCAAGGTCCGAATCAGCAACTTCTCAAATTTGTTCACACGCGAAGCCTGAGCCACTACGGAGCGAAACGAGTTAAAAACACAAAAAAAACCGATGTCCCTGCTCGGGCGCCAATGAAAAATCTAATATTTTTTAGAATTTCAAACAAATCAAACAACTAAAGAAACGCGGTTTTTCTGTATCAATTGGGTTTATTTAACAAACGAATGCAGTGGCTTTGGGCGTACTACGACAAGTGAAGTGCCGTCCCATTCGACACTTTTCGCGACCCACCGTCGGCCGCACGCAACCCAATTCGCCGTCGGCGATCGTGAAGATCGGCTTGCGGGTCACCCGAAGATGGAGCGACTCTTTGGGCATCCGATCCTCTCTTAAACTTCTATTTTCTTCTCCAACATTCCGGCCCCGCTGAAGAGCTCCGGTCTTCAGCACGTTGGCAGTGGTGCCAGCTTGTGGATTGGCCGTTTAATGACGCCGGCTGGCGTTCTTACTTCGGCCACCCGCACCTTGCCGTCCTCTCCAGTTATGACGCGTGTCACGCGCCCTGTTGTCCATCGTTGCGGGGGGTGTTGTCGTCGTGCACCAGCACGACCGTCCCTTCGGCCAGATTGGCCTCGCCTCTGCTCCACTGGGCTCGCTGCTGCAGGCTGAGGAGGTAGTCGCTGGACCACTTGCGCCAGAAGCGCAGTTTGAGCTCCAACAACAGTCGCCACCGCTTCAAGTATCCGGGTGCGGGCTTGTTGTTGAGCTCTCCGGGCGTGGATCCGTGCGGCAGGCCCAGCAGAGGTTGGCCGATGAGCAAGTGCCCTGGTGTGATGGCCTCCCCGTCGTTCGGATCGCTGGTGTCCGCCACGAGGGGCCTGGAGTTGAGCAACGCTTCTACCTCCACGAGGTGCGTGCTCAACTCGTCCGGCGTGAGGTTGGCGTCGCCTGCCCCTCGCACCAGCCTGTGCTTGGCCGCCTTGACTGCTGCTTCCCACAGCCCGCCGAAGTGCGGTGCTCTCGGAGGGATGAAGCTCCAGGTCACGGCTCTCTCCGCTGCGTAGTCCTGCAGGCTCTCCTTGCTCCGGGTGAATGCCGCTTGGAGCTCCCTCAGCACGTTGTGGCGCCCGAACAGAATACCTGTAGACTTTCTAGCGAATCTAGAGAAAGTAATCGTCCTGTTTTGGCGTCCATCAGCTTCAAAACGAGATTTGGCAGCGTTCAAGATGGCGAGGGTCCAAAAGGGCACGTCTGTGGCAAGGTCCGAATCAGCAACTTCTCAAATTTGTTCACACGCGAAGCCTGAGCCACTACGGAGCGAAACGAGTTAAAAACACAAAAAAAACCGATGTCCCTGCTCGGGCGCCAATGAAAAATCTAATATTTTTTAGAATTTCAAACAAATCAAACAACTAAAGAAACGCGGTTTTTCTGTATCAATTGGGTTTATTTAACAAACGAATGCAGTGGCTTTGGGCGTACTACGACAAGTGAAGTGCCGTCCCATTCGACACTTTTCGCGACCCACCGTCGGCCGCACGCAACCCAATTCGCCGTCGGCGATCGTGAAGATCGGCTTGCGGGTCACCCGAAGATGGAGCGACTCTTTGGGCATCCGATCCTCTCTTAAACTTCTATTTTCTTCTCCAACAATATCTTCCAGACGTTAAGTTGCAGCTACAAAGTGTCTGAGTCGGATTTATAGCTGCATTTGTCAGCCTTTTTTAACTGCAAAGTTCAATACAACCAGTTGTAGGAAACTTAAGTTATGTAAAAAATAGAAGCACTACCTATGACAAAAAACAACAAATTTTTTACAAATTCTTTAAAAAAAACTACTCCATGAAAAAAAACTATAATTCTTTAAAAAAATTTAAATCTCCAAATCTATCAGAAAAAGTCATTTTTGGCCACAGCGAAAAAAAAAAGTTGAATTTTGTCGAGTAGTGTAATTAGTTAGCCCAGTTTTCATTAGTTGTTAAATTCTGAATGCAGAAGGCAAATCAGCTGTGAAGGCTCTAACAGCCGGAGGTCAGCGGCCGGCGAACGGCTTGGGCAGAAAAGCTCTAGCAGAACTTTTCTCCTCTATCGCGGAGTTATCACGGGCAGGCGAAAAATAATAAAAAAAGATAAGCTCACTTACACATTCCTTTTTGCTTTTGCTTTCGTAGCTGGGCGTCTCGGTGTGTGTGTGATTAGCTGCAAGCCCAAAAACAAATACATGCAGCTAGTGCTGCATGTCACAAACTCTTCGTCATGACACCGCCGATCGGAAGCTTTATCGCTCCAACTTCAAAAGCTTCACTTCTGCATTGACTATTTAATTTATTTTGTTTAGCATTAATTTATCATATTTTTTTTGTCTGCGATCTTTTTTCCAAAACAGGGGGCATAACCAGAAAAAAAAATGGCCAAGATTATGGGAGAGAGCCGTGCCGGTTAAACTAAATATGCGTGCACCTCTCGCTACGTTTTCCGCTACGACATTGGCGCACTCGGACAAATGGCTCACGCCTCCAAGGGACACATAACACTGAATTTTTTTTTTTTTTTTACGCCTATACACTTAATTCTTTTAATTTTAATAAATAATGAAATAGGGCGGGGTTTAGGGCCCAGCACTTGGCAACCAAACAGTGCCGTCTTTTCGAGCCGGTACTAAAAAGGGGTCACAGGGGGGGTTATGTTCGCACGTGGGTCACAAATTTTTCCCTTTGCACGGGCGAAAATTATTTTGGCACAACCGGATCACTGCTATCTCTTAGTGGGCTCCCTCGACCGGGTTTTCTTCAAGCTGATAACGGTCGACATGGCAATTTTCGCCGCATTAAGCCCTATGGGGGCACTCAGCTGCTATCGCCTTGCGCGGCCCAAGTTCATTGATCGACCCGCCGATCAGCTGGTTGTTGGTGGGGGCTTAAAGCTCCGTTGGCAGCTTTACATATACGCTGCGCTCGAACCAATTTAAAAGTTAGCTTCCAATAAGGTGCCAATTCTAAATTTTTTGGTAATAAATGGAAAAATTGCAAAAAAAACAAGGGACATGAAGATTTCTTTTCCGCACTGCAGCGAGAGCACATAATTACCCGGTTGGAATGTCACCACACTAACTATGAGGCTGGGTTGGAATAGCCGGCGTGCCTCTCTTTCTCCAAATTTCTGTTTGGCCAATGCAGTACCGGGGTACGACCAGCTCCCGCCCTTTTGAATGGCCAATGGGGGTCGTACTAGCAAAAAAAACCAACGTAGGATCAGCACCAATGATCTACGCTTGGACCCAATATGATTGCCGAAGGCAGGTACTCACCCAAATGCCGGGCAAAAAAAAATGTCGGTACCACGGTGGGTCACGGTGTGTGTGCTATCGCGCTGAAACTTTATCACAGCATCAAAAAAAAATTTTCTTTTCACGGGGATTTTTTTTCTGTTCCCACAACCGAACTGTTCGGAGACCACGAGGAGAAAGAAAGATTGGGTCCAGCATACCAATTAACCAAAAACCTCGGTTCTCCGGATCTTCCTTTGCCCAATCCTTCGCCATTCACCCCGAGCGGTTGGCTAAAGAGCAGGGAGATTTTTGCTCGCTCACCCCCCATTCTTGACTCCGCCCCTAGAGGGCGCTACTGCATCAGGGTATGTACCATGTAACACATAAGGGGAAAACAATTCAATTCCACATACCGATATATTACCCATAGGCTATTCTGCCTAACTCGAATCAAGTGCAGATAGTGATACTACCGATTTATCTGGTTCATTATGACAGGAGTATAAATGAAGCAAATTACGACAAAATCGGTATTGCCTACTTTCAGGCACGGAGGAAATTCTTGCCCACATCTTTCCGACAAGCGGCCACTACATGCTAACGAAATGCTCCTCGTAATGAAGCTCCTCCTTTGTTGCCCTAGCGATCGGCCCAAAGATGTGCTCCACTTCCCAAAATTGACGAACCAAGTCATCGAGCCGAGTGCTGTGATTGATGTCATCCGAAGATTGGGTTGCGATGAACGACGAAAGAATGGGGGCCGAATGCCCGCCACCAGATAGAATCCATCCAAAATAGGTCTTCTGTAGCAAGGGTAATCTAGGCGCCAGCTGAATTCGTCCCACACACAGCAGCTCGAAGAAGAGTCCGGCTCCGATGAGCAGATCAATCCGCTGCGGCTGGTAGAACGAAGGGTCAGCAAGCTGGATAATGCTAATCGACGAGCGAGGTTGATAATCCATGATCTTCTGGGCAACGACGGCTGTGATGCTAGTGGTGTACTCTGAAATCCGAGATTTCAGAACGAGATCCACCGAGATACCTTCTGTTGAGAAGCTAGCATCGCCTATGCCAGAGACTGCGGTGTGCGATTTAGTTTTTCGAAGTTGAAGTTGATAAGCTAGACGACTGGTTACGAAATGTAATTGAGATCCCGAGTCCAAAAGTGCACGACAAGGGACGAAAGTTCCAGAGCTGTTTTTGACGAGAACGACGACAGTGGCTAATAGCACAGCATCAGACGGACTTTGGGATATGAGGGCTTGCGGCAATGGGGGTGACAACGCAGCCATGGCGGTATGATTTGGCTGTGCTTGCGAGGCTTCATTCGGGGAACCAAATTGAACGGTCTCTGATGAACGACCGAAATGCAAAAGGGAGTGGTGCTTCAATCGGCAAGTACGACAGGGACCTGGTCTACAATCCTTCACGTGATGGCCCCTCCGTAGGCAATTCACGCATAAGCCTAGCCTCCTTGATTTCTTGTGACGCTCATCCGGCGATAGACCCTTACAGCGCTCGCAATTTGCAATTGTATGGCTCAAGCCATCACACAACGCACAAGAAACCGGAGCGGGAGCGCTCGATGCTACGAACGCTTTTCGTGCTCACGTGTTTCGTACTCACGGTTTTTTCAGCCCTGCCAACCTGACCATCTTACCTTTGCATGGCGTGTTGAATGCCCTCAAGGGTGCGACATCTGTTATCCAGAAAAGTGGACAATTTCTCCCAGGATGGAAGGCCTTGATTCGATGAGACTTCTTCCCATTTTGTATGAGTTGTTCTATCCAAATTCCGCCAAATTGCATAGACGATTATAGCGTCTGCAATTTCCTCCTTTGATCCCAGCGCTTGCAACGCGCGAAGATGTGAGGTGGCGGCATCCACAAACGCCCGCAACTTGCCCAGTGATGAGTCGCCACGAGTCTGCCCAAATACCGCTCTGATGTGTGCCTGTAAGATGAGACGTTTGTTAGAAAATCGGGCCTTTAAAATGTCTAAAGCTGTGCGATAATTATCCTCGGTCATCTCCAACTAACTGATGGTGTCCAGGGCCACTCCGCTCAAACAGGACCGCAAGAGCTGTAGCTTCTCGATAGAAGTAAGCTCCGCTTCACTATCGATGACCGCTGTGAACATAGAGTAGAAACTGGTCCACTCCGTATATTCTCCACTGAACTTGGGCAGCTGCAGTTGTGGCAGGCGCGATCGATTTGCCATGTATATCAGGGATTGGGATTCGTTTGGATTCATGCGAAACGTCGAACAATGCGCGAGCTGAGAACGCTTGCCCAACTCCCGCTGAAGAGCCGTCCTCAATGCTAATAGAGACGAATCGAATTGCACAGGTATTTCACTGGACATTGATTCAAAATCCACTTCCTCCAAACTGGTGTGTGCCACAATAAAGTTAGCTTCAGTTTAGTCAGTGATTCCAACATTCCTTTCAGGTCGTACTCATCCATTTGGCGCAGCTTTTCGAAATCCAATTGGGTGACGAGTCCCTTCAGTCTGTTGAGAATAGCCGTTGTTTTGAGCTTCAAAAAAGCAATCCGGCTAGTAGCACTGGCCAAAAATTCACCAGGCGGAGCGCCAGTCGAAGGCGTGCCACCCGAGGCGGACCCGATACTTATATTGTCGTCACTCATTTTAACTATGTAGAGTTTTAATGCTTTTTATTTCCCGCTAACTTTTTCACGCCGGCTGCGCAGAGCTAACGTTGCGAACTTTATTGTTCTCAAAGGCGGCGATTGCACGTAGAGAGATGCAACGATATACGAAAGCGAAGGCGAAAATGTATATGTATATGTATGCACTGCACTGGCACAGATTAAAGCGGGTAAAGCAAAGACCGATAATACGACGAGGCGACGACCAAAACCAACAGTTATGCAAAAGCGAACGATCGAGAATTTACTCTGATTTCGAGTTCGAAATTCCAGAGAGAGGTCAATGCAGCAGCTCGCGAGCTCTGGCTGCAGCAACCGACGAAAGAAGAGACGAAAAGATAACGGCTTAAACTCTATGCAGCCGGTCTCGACAGTGCGCTGGGCAGGCTGAAGCAGACGGTGAAAGAGAATGCGAAAACGAATAGCGGGCCGTTAGAACTGTCACGGTCGGCCACAACGACTTTTGGTTCGATACTTTTTCAAAAAATGTTTAGTTAAACCTTAGACACAGATTTAACTATATGTTTGAACACTTTTTCCACACGATAAACTCACGGAGATCACGTCGGGGTCACCAAAATGTTGGAAGCTGCCGAGCTTATTCGGCAACTCTGACTCCACATTTACAAATTTATACTCCGTTGTTGGGTTTTAGGGTTTGTGTTTATTTTCAATGTTTTAGTTTCAATTTTTAAAGGCCGTGGCCGTAAGCTTTGTGTTTTTTTGTGCTTGTAAAAAATGTATAAGTATGAACTCAAGACCTGTTATCGAACCGATTTGTCAATTGGCCGGTGCATACAAATGATGAGCGCTGCTGCGTTCGACGACGAATTTGACAAAAGAGTGAACCAAGTTAACCGACGCACTGCCATATAAGCAGTCCTTTTTGGGTGTGGATGACGGCCTTTGATGTTGGTTGATGCTACGATAAGTCCCGTATGGATCGTCGAATGCAGCGATCGGCGCTTCATGCCAAAAGTGGTTTGTGGAGAGCACATTCAGATCATGAAATGGCGGGGAATTTAGCAAGGTAGAAATTTTAGAAGGTTAGGTATGAATTTCGTGGATGTAAAGCCTTTTTCTGTATTGGTAAGTTCGCGCTGCAGTTCCTGAATTTAGTGATTATACAGAGAAATGTCCTGAACGAGCCCGTACCAACTTCGTCCCTAATTTGGCCTTGAGCTCCTGATTATTCGATCGCAGTTTTTCCGCCTGCTCCTGGCACTCGTACAGCTGCTGCCTGCATTTCTGCTCTCGATCTGCCGCCTCCTGGCGCCGGTAGTCGGCATTGTGGGACTAAAATCGTGAGCGGAGATGTGAGAAGAAGCTTTGTCTTTTGAAATATTGGCAGTTGCTCCGAAGGTCGTATCTGTTCGACGCACAATAGGTGGATAGGCCAGCTCCTATCAGCAGATCGACTCGTTGGGGCTTAAAGAACTTTGGGTCAGCTAGTTCCATATTTTTCGGAATTGGCCATCCTTTGCATCCAGGCTAAAGTTGGGCTGCCTTTCCGTTATTGAGTTGGTGACAATTGCAGCGAGCAAAGTCGCGGCGTGCTGCTGGCTCGATTCCTCGGTCGGCGAAGAGGAAGATGATGCAGCAGAGCTCGATTGGATGTGGAGCAGCGTATGATGTTTGGCCTGGCAATGCCTGCAAGATCCTGACCTGCATCTCTTCAACTCATGGCCTTTGTTGAGGCAGTTTAAAAAAAAGCGCCGTTTCTTTGCTTCTTTATATCGATCAGAAGCAGGGTAATTTAGGAATGCCTGACATCTAGATGTGTAATGCTGACAGGAATTGCAATGGTTACATGTGGGGATAGGATGGTCGCTACTGGAGAAGATAAGGGTGCTAAGATAATTTTCTCCCACCTGCTGGCTGGGACTTGTTACCATAGCCGATGCCAAATTCCAAGAACGAGGACATGTCTGACCAGAGAGGCAATCTTGAGGTCGGCAAGCTCTTCTCCCATTTCACCTGCGTCTTGTGGTCCAGTTTCTCGCTTACGATAGAAACCAGCAACCCATCCGAAATCTCCTGAGGTGTTGCCAAGGTCCGAAGAGCACGTAAGTGCGCATTGATCTTGTCGATGGCCGAGCCTTTCTCCACCCCTTGCAAACCGAAAGCTTATTATCGAATCGCAACTTTATTAAATTTAACGCCTCGTCGTAATTTTCCTTAGACAATTCCAAAGATCGAATCATGTCCAGCGCAGCTCCATCTAGGCATCCACGCAGATACTGGAATTTCTCGATGACCGGTATATGCGACTCCTTGTACACCATTGTCGTAAATATCGAGTAGAATTCTGGCCAATCCATATAGTCTCCACTAAATCGAGGAAGTTGCAACTCGGGCAGTCGAGAACGGTCTTAATGTCATAGGCAAACGAAGATGAATGCTACTCGCGAGTATGCCGAGTCGGGCATCATTGGCAAACTGCAGCAAATCCAGTCTTTCAAAGCTCGTTGACCTTTAAAAATTGATGTCACTAGACATTACCGCGTTCGCGACATTATTTGGCTCAGCTTGTGCGATGTTGGGGTTTTTCAAAGTCACGAGAGAAAGACACCCTGTATACGTATAAAACGCAAACCGCGAGAACCGCAAACAAAGGGATTACAGCTAATGCGTCTATCAGTGCGAGCTGTCCGATTCCGATCGGATCATTTGCATGTATTGGTTAGTTCACTGCAATGCCCAATGCACTGCACCGACCGAATTGTCGCGACAAGTAACTGTATCTCCAACGGTGTTGGTATGTATGTTTTGGAACCGAATTATGCATTAATTTGACTCCGCAATTCAGACGTCTGTCGGGTCTTCGGACATTGGTGAAATTGGACGTGAATTCAAGCATGCATCTACTTTGGAAAGTAGAGTTGACAGCTCCACGAAGGTATGCTTGAACGTGGCCGTGGATTCATTCATTCGTTTTTAAAACTCTTCACCTCGGCTTCCCATAACCCATCCATGTGTGGAGTACTAGGAGGGTTGAAGTGCCAGGATAAATGTTGATGGCTGTATTTGGAAAGGACAAGGTTTCTTGTGGCCAACGGAAACTCACGCGACAGGACCTTGGCAGCTCCGACAAATCTTTTCCCATTATCGGAGTGCATTGTAGCTGGAAACCCACGCCCGGCTATAAATTTCGCAAAAGCCGCCAAGAACTTTTCGTTCTTGAAGTCTGAGGTCGCTTCCAAATGGACCGCTTTGGTACTACAACACGCATAGACGAACACGTACCCCTTGGTTATGACCAATTATCAAACATGCTCGGCCTGTATAATTCTTAATACCACAGGGGCCGGCAAAGTCGACACTAGTGTGTGTGAAGGGGAGCGAAAAGGTAGCTGGTAGCTCTCCCATGAGTTGGGTATGAAGTCTTTTTCGATGGACTATGTAAAAATTGCAGGAATGGATCGTGGTTTTGGCCAACACCTTGAGTTTAGGGATCCAGTACTTTGCTCGGATGAGGCACATCATCAGCTGATTGCCCCCATGCACCGAGATTTGATGCGTAAAGCTTACAAGAAGGCGAGAATACAAACACGTGTGGGGCAGTATACACTGAGAGTCTCGAAGGTTCGAATGAGCCTCCCCGAGGCTCGCAAAGTGGTCGAGGAACTCTGGGTAGCGGATCATCCCACCCTAATTCCCTGAGCCATGTTTCTTGCATAAAAATCTTTTCTCGGACAATGACTGGCGACTAACCACCCGGCGGGATCGAAAAGTTTCGCAAACTGCGAGAAAAATTCTCGTTTAGATACTAGCAATTTTCATCCAAGAAGATGCTTAGTAGCATTGGATCTACATCTCGGTGGTGCAACCAACTCTGCTGTATGGAGTCCTAGTGTGGTGGCAAGCTTCTGAAAAGAAGACGTATGACAAGCTAATGGAACGAACCCAGCGGCAGGCTCTGCTCTGTATAACAGGAGCGCTGAGGTCAACGCCAACCAAAGCACTCGAAACTATACTCGGAATCGACCCCCTCGACATCTACGCTAGGCTGACTGCAGGCAAGGCAGCACAGCGCTTGATTGCGTCGGGGAACATGTCTCCCCAAAGATTCGGGCATAGTTCAATTGGAATGGACATGATCAGTACAACCGACTACATGATCCCCCAAACGTGCCTTGAAGTAAAAACAAACCTCTTCATGGGACCCGAAGACTGGAAAGCGGGACGGGACCAGACTCAACACCTCAACTAATACACTGACGGCTCCAAGATGAATGAAGGAGTAGGAGCAGGCCTATAATGTACGAACCCTGAAATAAGGGCGTCGTATAAGCTACCCGACCGATGCAGCATATTCCAGATATCTTTGCCATCAAGAAGGCAGCAGAGGTCGCTCAGCTCACAGAGCGACCACACAATGCGGTTAACATATTCGTTGACAGCCAAGCAGCGATAAAATCCATGCAGTCGTCCGCGGTCAGTTCCAGAAGTGTACTGGCAAGCAGGGAGGCACAAGACTCACTAAGCACGACTTAGTCAGTGCAGATCTATTGGGTTCCCAGCCACCAGGGCATCGAAGGAAACGAAGCGGCGGACGTTCTGGCTAAGGAAGGCGTCGGGTTGGTAAACGAGAGGACCGAAAGCGTGCCGGTCTCCCTAAGGACGCTACAAAGCGACCTGGAGAAGCAGGCCAAAATGAAGACAGACAGCAGGTGGAAGAACACCACCACGTGCAGAGTCTCGAAAATCATGTGCAAGGAACGCAATGATAAACTCAGCCACTATCTGCTGCATCTTCCACGGAAGGATTGCAGACTGTTAGTGGGCATAATAACAGGCCACTGCCTGGCTGCGTCGCATGCAACCAGGCTGAACATCACCAACAGCGACATCTGCAGGAAATGCAATGAACCCGGGGCTGTCGAAACCCTGGAACATCTCATCTGCCGGTATCCGGATCTCTCAAGGGCAAGGGGAAGATACCTGGGTGCACCGATGCTGGTATCACTGGATGATGCCTCCAAGAAGTCGCCAGGGAAATTGCTTGCCTTTGCTAAAAACACCTCGATTCTGGGGGACTTCGGAACCTCAGAAACACCCTCGTAAGGTCCATACAAAGATCCGGATAACTAAGGGCCATTCTGGTCTATGAGAGGCCCCGTCGAGCGCCGTCCGGGGTAACCTAACCTAACCTACTAGCAATTTTGTCGGAAATTAGGAAGGTGTAAAGATATACTCATCGGAATCTGCTTTCCATCGGATTCCTAGAATTTTTGCTGCACTGGCTTCCTCTATCTCAAGGAAGTCGGACCTTAGGCGGTGCTGTTCTGGGACGACTTTGAGCAAGTCCTTTTTATTAGAAGTTCACTTTCAATCTCGAAAAAGGACTTTTGCCGTTTGACTGGAGGCGTTAAAGACAACGCGAAACTTTGTGGTGGTGCTATTTGGCTTATAGACAGAATGACAGCTTAAATTCTGAATGAGCTGTTCTGCCTCCATCCAATAAAGTTTCTCCAGTGCCAGATGATGCAACGACTAGTGCCAATTTTGAAGATACGAGAAAACTAAAAACGTTGAATCATAGAGAATAACCATATCTATCAGGGTGTTAAATGGACAAGATCAGATCATTATTATAGCCAAACTCTATTTTAACTATTTGCTAACCGAGCTCATGTGATATCATTCTTTGCATTGGAATTTTGCCACGGAATACAATTTTTTTTTCGCTGTGGCCCAAAATGATTTTGTGTGGTCGATTTGGAGATTTAAAAATTTGTAAAGAATAATGGTTTTTTTTCTAGGCTTAGTTTTTTTTTAAGAATTTAAAAAAAAAAATGTATTTTTTTCAGAGGTAGTGCTTCTACTTTTCACATAACTTAAGTTTCCTATAACTTGTTTTAGCTTTTCAAAATCAAAATTTCGGGAAAAAATACCGATACAAATTATGAAATTTGAATTTGAAAGCTTCCTATCTTCCAGACGTTAATCTGCAGCTACAAAGTGCCTGGGTCGGATTTATAAATGCTTTTGTCAACTTTTCAAAACTGCAAAGTTCAATAAATCTAGTTATAGGAAGCTTAAGCTATGTGAAAAATAGAAGCACTACCTCTGAAAAAAGTACCACATTTTTTTAAAATTCTTAAAAAAAAACTAAACTTAGAAAAAAAAAAAGATTCTTTAAAAATGTTGAAATCTCCAAATCTATCAGAAAAAAGTCATTTTAGGCGACAGCGGAAATGTCGTGTTGACTAATGTTATTGAAATCTACAATTTTTAAGATACTAGAAAAAAAAAACGCGGAATCATAGAGAATGAGCGTATCTACCAGATTTCTAAATCTGGATCAGGTCGGATTATTATTATATACAGGAAGAAGAATTAAATTTCAGTTGCGCTTACTTAAGCGCTTACTCATTCCCTTTCTCGCGCACACATTTCCACGAGCAGTAGATATGTATATGTATATTTAGATGTAAATATATGTAAACAAAACATATAACATCTTATATATAAAAATCTCCCAAAGGGTTCCACTTTTTTTTTGGAATTTTTTTTTTGATGAAGATTTAATTCGTTCCATTTGTGAACATATAATAAATTACATAAATCGTAAGCTCACATATGTATGTATACTGACTGAGTACTAGGTATAAAGTAGAGCCGCGTCCTTTACAGCGGCTCAAAACGTCCCCTCTCGTTTTATATTACTTTTGTTTCTACAAGGATGTACGTTAAAATGACGGCATTATTTTATTGTATGCTGTATTGTTGAGGTCCATTTTAATGGGATTGCTGAGTTAAAGCTGGTTTTTTATACAGTTAGATTACTTTTTGGTCGATTTAGTAAAAAAAACGATTTACAAAAAGTATTTGTTAGAAGCTGTTCAAACGCCTAAAACTTAACCGTCCATAGATTTTATAAACGATACTTTAAACGACTCCTTATTAATGTAAATACATACTTTAAAACAAAAATACAGCCGAAATATTTTTTTTTAGATTTTTCCTGAGTTTTCAAAATCAATATTTCAGATTAATGCCGCAAAAAATTATTTGAAATTGAAAGCTTAATAATTTTCACCCGGTAAGCTGCAACTACAGAGTATTTGGGTAAGATAGTACAATCATCAGCTTTTCAGAATTGCATAGTTATGTGTAAAAAAATGCAATTTTATAAAAAAAGTTATCCTTATTGGGCTCCCAAATCAGTCCAAGCGATTTTTGAGTGTGTAAAATAGCTTGGCTTAAATGACTGGCTTGACCAGATGTGGTAGCTGCAGACCCGTCGAACACGACATTGAGCTTTGTGTGGGAGCTATCCTCTTTGATGACGTAATGCTGTGGGAAGAAATATTTGCACTTGTGCATATCTTCAGTAGGCACCAGAGACATATGATCAAGGAATCAAGGTAATCCAGGCGCCAGATGAATTTCTCCCACACACAGCAGCTCGAAGAAAAGTCCGGCTCCGATGAGCAGATCAATCCGCAGCGTTAAGAAGTTAGCACCGGCTTTGCCAGAGACTGCGGTGAGCGATTTAGTTTTTCGAAGTCGAAGCTGATTAGCTAGACGACTGGTTACGAAATGCAATTGAAATCCGAGTCCAAAAGTGCACGACAAGGGAAAAAAGTTCCAGTGCTGTTTTTGACGAGAACGACGATGGTAGCTAATAGAACAGCATCAGACGGACTTTGGGATATTAGAGCTTACGGCAAAGAAGGCGACAATGCAACCTTGGCTATATGACTTGGTTGTGCTTGTGAGGCTTCACTTCGAGAAACAGATTGGATGGTCTCTGCTGAACGAACGAAATGCAAAAGTTAGTGGTGTTTTAAACGACAATGACGGTAGGGACCTGATCTACAATTTTTCACGTGATGGCCCTTTCGTAGACAATTGACGCATAAACCTAGCCTTCTGGATTCCTTGTGGTGCTCAGCAGGCGATAGACCTTTAAAACGCTCACAATGGCTCGTTCCCTCGCACAACACATAAGAAACCGGAGCGGGAGCACTCGATGCTACGAACGATTTTCTAAGTTTCGTACCCACGGTTTTTTCAGACTTGCCAACCTGACAATCTTGCCCTTGCATGGAGTGATAAATGCCCTTAAGGTTACGACATCTATGTTAAAGAAAGGCAAAAAATTCTGCCTGGATGGAAGTGATTCGAGGATATTTAATTCTGTGTTGTAGCTAGCCTCGGCCATCTTCAACGAACTGATGGTGTCCATGGGTAGATGTCACTCCAGTGCGATTCTCAATTGCATTCCACTACCGATTGCCCTGATGCAGGTACGATGGCTCTTTGGTGTATATGGCTTGGTGTCCTGGCTTCCCCATTGCAATTGATGTTGTAAATATACATAATTAAAGATATATTTGAAATGATTAAACGGATTTTCACATTAGTGCTTACCGATGATCGCAGTGTAGACATGTTCGGTCAAGCGCCTTTAGCACCTCTTGTTGCCAAGCACCCCGTCTATTTTGTATTCAAATCCCACCGCGTCTGTAAACACGTTTTTTAAATTTGAACCACCGTGCCCAGATGCAGGCGATGATGGATGATATTTATCTGTTAAAATTACTTTTTTAGTGAGATATGTTAAGAAATATGTAGTACCATAAAAAATACGTGCGTATTCTTCCCGATTTCCTTTCCCAATTTTTTCGTAGAGCTCAAAGAGGTCGTCGGGGCTGGTAATGGGACAGCACGCCAAGATTGGTTGGATCTGTTTGTGGTTATCTGGCCCCCCATAAAACTTATCCCGTAAATTTCCCCAACCACAAACTAAATTTTTCGAGTGATGTTTTCCTCCATCACGTCCATTCGTTGCTCCAACTGTGAACTTACCTTGACAGGAAAAATTAATTTCTAAAAATTTTTGGATGTGTCCAGAAACTTCCACAAGAAAAAAAATTACACTAACAAAATGCACCAGACCGGACATGTCGATTTGTGGATTTATAATTATCATGCTGTCTTCTTTTTTTTGGCTAGCCAATGCAGTATCTCCTTTTTTCCTCCCTGATTAGGTATCTGTGACATTTCTTTGCATCAACGTGGGTCAAACATGGGCTAGCAGTGGCATTTCTTTGCATCAGGCTTTCCCGACCCTGTGACCAGACCTTGCGGGCTAGTCATTGGCTATTCATGTGTCCCTTCCAGTGTATTTCTTTGCACCAGTTTCGCCTAGCTCTTGACTAGATCAGTGTGACTAGTCAGTAGTCAAGCCGGTATGGAAAACTGGACCGCACCAGAACTGCTGCTATTATATAATACACAAAAAAATGTGATTGTATGCATTTTCATTTTCTGCTGGACTATGTATGTATGTATATGTTTTGCTTGGTTTTTCTTCCACGTACCCTGCACTAGTCGTGAGCGATGACGGATGTCAACGACAATATCATCTAGGCGTTAACGCCTTCTAAGCCGAATCCTTTATTTTCTCTCTGTTTCCTTCTTTTACGCGCGATCGTAATAGATCGGATATGCCGATCGTGCGAAGTTCAAGAGAATTTGGTTTTTTTTTCTTTTTGTCTCTTTTGCGCCTGCGTCGGCAGAGCATTCTTACTTTGTTTGCCTTGCATTTGCTATTACGTTACATTGTTACAATTGTGCGGAAAGAGTTGGAAGCGAAAATTCAGTGATTTAATGAAAGATATCTATATTATTTATTGTTACCAGGTAAACGCATTGTTTAAATTAACAAAATGTGATGTACGCGTGGTAAATAATGAAAATATCAATTGTATATAATGTTAAATTTCTGAAATTGAGAAAAAACTGAGATCAATGTATCGCTGCATTCACATTGTATTTATTTCTTCTTTTGTGCTCTTTAATTTTTGTGTCCTTATGCTCCGACTAATATGTATAGTATGGTTTAAAATAAGAATACAGAAATATAAAGTGAATGCATAATCTGCGGGGGGCACGAAATTTTAATTTTAAGCAGTCCAGCAACAAAAACAGAAAAGCAACCCTTATATGCGAGGCCTGAGTCAAATAGGTACAGTGGCTCAAAGCCAAAACAATGCAGTGTCAAATAAAAAGTTTAGGGTGGTACAGATTTTAAACTAGAGGAAAAACAAAAAATCAAGTCGGATTCCTAGTTTCTGGAAGCTTTGGTGCATTTAAACATTTTTTGTTTTTTCCTCTGTATCACCTGTAAATCTGTACCACCTTAAACTTTTTATTTGACACTGCATTGTTTTGGCTTTGAGCCACTGTACATATTTTGGCGCGTGTTTTTTTTTTTTGGTTGCAGGAGCAAATGCACAGACCACCGCTAATTTACAGTGAGCATTGCTGTTTGTTTAAACATCTCTTTTACAAATCGAACATATGTATTTCTGGAATTCCTTTTTATATAATTGCGACCAAATTAATAGTATTTTATGGAATAATAATTTTATTGAAAGATCAACAAAATACGGAACACAATGGGGACGGGCACATCCTGGAAGGACATGGAAAGTAAGTCTTTACAAGTCAAAAAACTAAACAAAAACATAATAAATTAATCCATATTATTTCAGTGTCGATGCAATTGAAGTTACCAAACGAGCTTCAGGGATACCCAAAACAGACATATGTACATAATTGAAATTTTAAATAAAAGCAAAAGAAAATAAATGAATATACTGCTTACTTATATGCGCCTTACTTTTTCGTCTAAAATCTTCACTTATTATATCACTTACTTTTACGAGAAAACCATCGTTTATATAATGCACGATTTTTCGGAAAAAATCATCAGTTATTATATCCCTTACTTTTTCATCACTTATTTATGCCTTTATTTTTGGAGAAAAGCATCACTTATAATATGCTTTACTGCATGCTTTCCGCACTTCTCGATGACCATGTCATCGCCTATGCCCGTAGGACATCTCAATGTTAACGTGAGCAGTTCATCGTTCCGCATGACGTCACTTATGTCATCGGGGGTGCTCACGCGGAAATCTACATATGTGTGAGCACATTTGTAAGCGATGGCCCGTACTGCAGGGTATTTTAATGTATGTATGTATGAGTGCGTATGCACTCTCACGTACAATGCGTGTGTGTAATAGTATTGATGGCAGCTAGAACTGAAATTTTTTGTGTTCTTTTGATGATGCCATTTTATTTAACAAAATATAATATATGTGGTAACAATTCTTTGTAATAGTAAATTTAATGCGTTCGATTCATAGAATTTATACTTATTTCTAATCTGTCCCCCTAATCAGAATCCGAGTCGGAATTGGAATCGGCATCACTGCGGCGTTGTGTAGGCGGATCATACAAATGCAAACTCCTGGGCCAAATTTTGACCAGGGCATCGAACGCGCGGCGGCTGTACTTTCCAAATTTGTTCGGTGTGCGAGGATCCTCACGCGAACGTGTAGTCTTTGGCACCATCTCAGTGTACCTCTCATAGGCGGCCGTGTTTTTGCCATAATCGATTTGCTTTTGACGACGCGACAATACGGCTATATCAGCCTCAGTGTACGAGGAAGATGAGGATGTTGACGATGTATAGCTGTTGTGGCGCACTCGTTTTTCCTCCTTGTGCCCCTTAAATATGCTATGCTTGATTTTAGGATTAGGATCGTCATTGGCGGATGACGAGCTGATATTCGGGCTGTAGAAGCGACTATTTTCATTCGTCGCAGGCGTCTGCGAGTGGCGTCGTTTTTTTCCAGAGTTTTTAAAGTCAAAATTTCGAAAAAATATACCGCTAAAAAATTTTCCAATTTGAATTTAAAAACTTAAGACAGTAAGCTGCAGCTACAAAGTGCTTTGGTCTGATTTATATGTAGATTCATTATAGCTTCAAAATTAGATTAGTTTTATTCGGATTAGTTTTAATTTTTCTCGAACATTACTCTAACATCTATCATTTCTGCATGTCCGCGATCGGCTCGGTCATGCGACAGCGCCCCTCGGTTAGTTGGGCGGGAGGAGGGCTGCGTTCCTGCCTGGGATTTCGTGCGTAACAACACTTGATGGTGCACTTAATAGTGCCACTTGAGGGTGCAGTCATTAAATATATATACACGTCCAAACATATTAAAAAAAAAAAATTTCAGCTTTTCAAAAATGCCAAGTTCAATGCAACCAATTGTAAGATACTTAAGCTACACATGTAAAAAATAAAAGCACTACCTTTAAAAAAAGTAAATTTAAAAAAAACCATAATTTCTTAAACATTTAAAAATCCCAAAACTTATCAGAAAGTCAGTTTGGTTCACAGCGAGGAAAAAAAGTTCATATTTGTTGACTATTGTTGAATCAGTCCTTAAATCTTTGCACTTATACAAGACGATGGTCGATTCAGATCACCGCCTGTGCCATGAATTATATTTTTGCTAATTATATCGAACATTTATATTTGCATATATGTCTTCTTTGCATCTCCTTACACATGCCAGAGGAGATGTGCGCGAGAGAGAGTATGAGTATCTTCAAAATTGTGCATGCCACAAATATTCGTTCTTTTTGGGTTTGGAAGTGTACGGAGCGAAGTTTTGAAATACACTTGTATCCGTGTAATATCACAAGAGTTTGTCTAAAAAAATTGGACTACTTTTAACTGGTTCTATTCGACTACTTCTATCTACTTCTTTCAACAAACTAAAATCATTTCCCTTGAACCTATTCATTAAAGCAAAAACAAGTGCAATTATGTCTTATAAATACGTGTCCTACAGACAATTAATGTAATCTTATGATTTATGTAATCAATACAACATATTTTATACCTAATTATACGTAAGCACCGGAATTGGTATGGAAGCCTTTTTGGTATCGCAAAATGGTCAAATTGATTTTTTAGTTTTACTGCAAAGTTTAAAATATACAGTGACTCAGACCATCGATGATTCAGTGTCATACAAAAATTTTAAGGTGCTACAGTGCTTGACTGTCGCTTTTACATGTTTGGGATCCAGCTCAGTATTGGGCTGTCGCCACACAAAATTTCTTCCGTCCGACCCAAAAAGGTTTAATTTGGGCTCGTGTGCACAAATTACGGTATTTCAGAAAACCAAATCCTTGTCAAAGTTGGTTTTTGCGATTGCCAACCTTGTCTCTTTGTTCTTCAGGCTTATAAAGGGCTTCTTTCGGGGTACCCGGGCATTGAAGTCATGGTTGCGCAGAACTCGGTGATGATTCCTGATGATTCGTCGCTCCTCATGCTCAGTGAAAATCTTGTTGGGCGCCGTTCTGCCCATGTCTCCTATCCGATTTTCGCGGGTGAAGCGCTCGATGATGTGCTGCACAGTTGATGAACTCAGATTCACCATTTGAGCTATTTTGCGCTGCGAAAATCCGTTTTTGAAGTGATCCAAGACGAGTTTCCGTTGCTCCATCGTTGTCCGTTTACCCATTGTTGTTTTTGGCTTGTCACACTCTAGATCCAGATTAAGACTAATCTCATTAGAAAGGATTAGCCTATTTATACCAAAAATAAGCAACATTCTGCAAAAAACCGGGGTTTTATAACTCGCAGGTGTCCAAAAAAGGACTGCACCAACCAAGCTCGTACCTCTTATTGGGCTACTGTTTTGCATAATACGATCTAACAAGTGGGGAAAACCCAGTATTTAAGGGTCAAATATTGGTTTTGATACCTAATGTATATATGTACCTATCATCGGTCATTGGAATTTTTGAAAAATAATGTGTAATAACTTTATGGCAGCCAATTTAACTTTTTATTTGACACTGCATCATCGAGGGTCTGAGTCACTGTATTAAAAAATACAACAGAGGAAATTTCGTGTTGACTGGGGTAATTGTTCAGTACAATATATATTTATAGTTACATATATAGTAAAGCGTCCGAGCAATAGCGAAAGGTTTCGCGATGGGTATGTCATAGCCTATTTACACTACGGTTGAGTTATTGAGTTATTGAGTTTCGGGCAAAACTCGAGTTTCGTTTACATGGGGAAGCATAGGGGACCTAGAGGTGGCAAAAAAGTTGAGTTTTGGTTGCGTTTAGTTGAGTTTGTCCGATTTTTCGAATATTTCAACCCTGATCTGCCTGTCGTGGAATTATCACCACTAGTTACAACAAAAATTGGCAGCTCAAAATTTAAATTTTGGCGCGTAAACAATATGGCTGGGGAAAAAGATACATACAATTGTTAAAACCAATACTTTAAACCAATTTTATTATTAAAAACCATATAAACAATGTGGTCGATTTTTAAAATTCGGTCGGAAAAACTTAGTCAAACGCTAAATTGAATTATTATAAATTAAACTAAATTAAATTATTATAAACAATTGCCAATTTAAAAAATTTTAATTTTTGTACATATGTATGTATGTAATGTACATATACATATAGCCAAAATTCAACATATTTGTAATTGCAGCCGTGCAATTTCCCTGCGGAAATGTTCCTTAAAAAATGGATTCCAAGGTTAAGGCCTGTATCCAGCACCGCGAAATTTTACTGAAACGAATCTGCTCATTATTTCGGATGTGTGGAACTCAACTAATGTAGTGTGACCAAGAACCTAAAAAGTGATTTGCCACTCTCATGAATCAGCTGTGTTTAATAAACAGCGCCAATTTTGAAAATTAAACTAAAATTAAAAAAAGGAAGAAAAGTAATTCTGACGATGAAGTGATTGTGTTGGTAGTGGCACATATTGTTGTAAGAAGAAGTACAGCACAGTCGGAGGCGCCAAAATATCAAAATGATCAAAATGCTTGTTTTCCGTGATCCGCCAAAGACATGGTCTTGCCTCAACTGCTTTTATTAAAGCAATCTTCTCCTCACTTTAAAAATTTGCATATCTCTTTTTGGTTTTGCGCACAGATTTTGCCCCCACCTCTCAATTGTACTCCAGTAAAAATAGGCACATATATTTTACTGGCACCCCTATCAGCTGTTCTCACAGTCCACATTCGTGTGAATATCGATACTATCGATAAAAATTCGTGGATCCCGTTTACGTTGCTGGATACTGACTCCAGGAAAACACAAACGAAAAATTACTGGCCCCGTTTTTTTTATATGAAGTTTGGCAGTAATTTTTAGTTTCCGCGGTGCTGGATACCCAGCTTTATTCGCAATGTCCAAATGCGTTTCTTGGAAATTTGATCCAAATACTCCACAGTTGCTGCAGACATCGTCGCCAACTCCATACATTGCAGCCTCGTTATCATCTCTTGCTCTGCCACATAGAGCATCATTAATTCCTCGGTATTCATATTAATAAAAATTAAAAAACAAAATGTTCGTGGACAAGCACGTGCCAGCAAGCCGAAACTCAATAACTCAACTTTGGCATAGTGTAAATCCAAATTCTGAGTTATTGAGTTACCTATCGATAAATGTGGTAACTCACTGTAGTGTAAAAAGGCTATTAAATCGATAGTGACAGTTGAAGGAAGTGAGGCGTGGTGAAGACGAGAGAGAGGAGCGGCATAGGCTGCTTCTGTGCGTGTAAATATATACATATGTAAATGACTATGTGGTACAAAGGGCAGTGAAAACGATGAACAATAATATGGATTTACTTTACTGCTACAACGCTGGCTATAACACTACTCGACAAAATTCAACTTTTTTTTTCCGCTGTGGCCAAAAATGACTTTTTCTGATAGATTTGGAGATCTAAATTTTTTTAAAGAATTATGGTTTTTTTTTCATGGAGTAGTTTTTTTTTAAGAATTTTTAAAAAATTTGTTGTTTTTTGTCATAGGTAGTGCTTCTATTTTTTACATAACTTAAGTTTCCTACAACTGGTTGTATTGAACTTTGCAGTTAAAAAAAGCTGACAAATGTAGCTATAAATCCGACTCAGACACTTTGTAGCTGCAACTTAACGTCTGGAAGATATTAAGCTTCCAAATTGAAATTTCATAATTTTTTTCGGTATTTTTCCCCGAAATTTTGACTTTGAAAGCTCAGGAAAAGTCGAAAAAAAATATTTGAATGCCTTGATTTTTGGTTTTAGATAGACACATTAATTAGGCGTCGTTTAAGGTATCGCTTATAAAAATATAAAAATAAACGGCTTAGTTATAACCGTTTGACCAAAACTACATATGCCGATTGGCACCATCCCAAATGCCATTTTACCGTTAAAAACTGTTACAAACACAGATTTTTGGTATTTTTGTAGGAAAAAAAAACGGTTATACGTCGGCTAACGGAATTTATCGGCGAAATTCGGCATATGAAAATTTGGTCAAACGGTTGTAACTTAGCCGTTTATTTTTATATTTCTATAAGCGATACCTTAAACGACGCCTAATTAATGTGTCTATCTAAAACCAAAAATCAAGGCATTCAAATATTTTTTTTTCGACTTTTCCTGAGCTTTCAAAGTCAAAATTTCGGGGAATAATACCGAAAAAAATTATGAAATTTCAATTTGGAAGCTTAATATCTTCCAGACGTTAAGTTGCAGCTACAAAGTGTCTAAGTCGGATTTATAGCTGCATTTGTCAGCTTTTTTGACCTGCAAAGTTCAATACAACCAGTTGTAGGAAACTTAAGTTATGTAAAAAATAGAAGCACTACCTATGACAAAAAACAACAAATTTTTTAAAAATTCTTTATTTAAAAACTACTCCATGAAAAAAAAAAAAAACATTCTTTAAAAAATTTTAAACATCCAAATGTATCAGAAAAAGTCATTTTTGGCGATAGCGGAAAAGTCGTGTCGACTAGTGTAATATAATGGCTTATATCGGGCTGCGTAACCCAACAGAGCCACTAAAATATAAGAATTATAAAAAGAGATATTATTTATTCATATAAAAACTATGTTTGAAGCTGCCGAGCTATTTCAGCAAATTTCTGACCGCACCATCATGAATTAAATATATTTCCGCTATTAGATTTCGTTTTATGACTATGACTGAAAAAAATTAGCTGAAATAGTTAAGTACATTGATTTGTAAATCTGGCTCATAATTTGTTCTTTTAAGTTTGCCAACAGAAACTAATGTATTAGATTAGAATTAAAACTAATCCAACCAATCCTGATTAAATGCTCAATTTTAATTTTCACTTCGTCTCTTCTTTCTATCAGATGCCATTCTGGTGGCGGAGCTGAATTAAACTACTAATAAAATAGTTAATTTCGGTAATTGCAAATAGTATGTAAGCCAACTTCATGCTTTATCTTAATGAAAACAGAAATTGTTATCTCGCACACTCAAGTGTGTTACACTGTGTAGTAGCTACATCGATTTAGGGAATAGCTTAGGTTGACATGTGGTAGTTATTTTCAAACAAATTTTGGGTCAGTAATTAGTATTTTTTCTTGTTTTCAGTATATTTTTTCATCGTTTAAAACCAGCTATAGCACTAACGCACGCGCTACCATCCGAACGTTATTTCTCGCGCACTCCGCCAGGTGCGTTTTCTGAAGGAGGAAGCGATCGAATCGAATGCGTTTCAGGGTATTAAAACATGAAAAATTGTCTGCAATTTAGTAGATATGATTACTCATGACGAATCTGTTTTTATGGTATTTTCGTAACTTCAAAACTGTGGATGGTTTAAAAATTTCGACTTTTGAAAAATTGGAATACACTTTTCAAAGTGTGATAGCACAGGAGGTCTAAAGCGAGATCTAAGCGCTCATCAAGATAGACGGCCTAAGCTATATTGAGTCAACTATTGATGCTGATCAAGAATGAACACTTTCGGACTGTTTAATACATGTATGGAAAACCTTAGGTGTCGGAAATCTATGTTAACCATCTATCAAATAAATAATACGATATAAATAAACATATGATATATTGCATAACTGTTTGATTCTTTGCAGAAAAAAAACTTTAAAATAAAAAAAATAAACAATTAATCGAAACAGTGAACTAGAAGTGGTTTTCTGTAAATTTAGGCGGAGAAGTGTATTTTAACTTAACATGCGCACGATACTCTTCACCATCGTCGTGATACTCTCTATAGCACTGAAAGCAGAATAGTTCCCCATCGCATCCACGGCAACGGAAGACGGCATCCTCATTACAAATGTTACACCAAGGCAGCTCCTCAGTAATGCTGTTTTTGGCCTGCTCACCCTTGACGTTATCATTTAGGCTGCCGTGCCGAGTAAGAAAACTTGATTCTGCAACGTACTGTTCGATTTTTTTAGTAACCTTTTCGTTATTATAGTTATTGGTATAATGTAACAAACCTTTAAATTTTTTAAGACCTTTTCGTCATCCTCGGTACCACTGGGAGTATTAAAAGTTTTCGATAGCTCTGCACCCGCGCCTGCTTCATTACCAAGTGGGGCATCCCGCAATGCACACAAACGTCGTTCAATGTCGGAAATCTCATCGTTACGTTGGGTTTCCACTTTCTGGTCCAGCTGTGTTTCGTGTATGAACTGATCAAGCAAATCTTTTATTTTGTCCTGGTCACTTCTTTGGTCCGTGGAAAGCACCAAATCCTTTTTATAGTAGTTCTTCTGATGGGTAAGGCCACTTATATTAGCGAGACGCGTCCGAATTTCATCGTCTACTGCATCAACATCTTTAAGATTCTGCAATCGTTTTGATATGGCACTATCCAAATTTTCGTCAATATCTTCTTTTGTAGAGTGTGCTGCAGTGCTTGGAATATTGCTTATGGGTTCCAGCACTGCTGCGAGTTCTTCCGACGGAAAAACACTGCTTCAGTGAAAGGTAGCTTACAATTGGGATGGCATACGTCTGTATCTGTACCTACTTGAAAAGTACGTCTGCCTTGTCGAGTTCTTCCCGGGTAGAGCTATTTAAAGGATTTGGTAGGCGCAGTTTGGTAACAAGTTCCCCGGGCAACGCATCACAGTCAATGACTTTATCATTATCGATATTAGTCTGCATCTTGGACAGTTTATCGTAGCAAATTAAGCAGACATTCAGCACCTTCCCTGAAAACCGAGGTACTGATATTGGCCTCTTAAGACACTTTGCGCAGTAGGAGAAGCCACAGTTGGGACACCCATACTAAAAATATAACATAAATTAGCAAAGAATATAAAGTAAAAATTCGATTCTTGCCTCCTTGCTAAATAATCGATATTTGCGGCTGCAGCCAAAGCAGCTCATGATGACGTGAAAACAAAAATGTATAGTTGAAATACAATTTAAAAGTGGAAAAATATAAACAAAAGGCTTATTTCAGTTCTTACGATATTTTTTCATTCAATACGAGATATCGAGTTTCTGCGTCTACGATATTCACGTGGTAGGGATTCGTGTAAATGAATTACTCATGCTTTAAATTCACGGTTATCATATATAAAGCAATAAAGCAACTGCCATAGAAACGAAAATATAAGAGAAATATCTTTTTCTTTAAGGTCTGTATCCAGCACCGCGGAATTTTACCGAAAGGAATCTGCTCTTTATTTCGGTTGTGTGGAACTCAACTAAAATAGTGTGACCAAGAACCTAAAACGTGCTTGGTCACTCTCATGATTCAACTGTGTTTTTTAAACAGCGACAATTTTAAAAATTCAACTGAAATGAAAAAAAGGATGAAACGTAATTCTGACGATGAAGTTATTGTGTTGGTAGAGGCACATACATATATATTCCTGGCCTGCATGTCAGCTGTTCTCTCTGTCCACACTCGTGTCGATAGACACGATAAGAATATCGATAAGAATTCGTGGATTTCGTTTACCTTTCTGGATACTGAGGCCAGGAAAACACAATCGAAAAATTCCTGGCCCACTTTTTTTATATGGAGTTTGACAGTAATTTTTAGTTTCCGCGGTGCTGGATACCTAGCTTAAAACAGAAAATATGCATGTTGAAATTAAGTATGCAGTCAAGATAAGGAAGGGATGATTTTCGTATGAAAAACGAAAATGCTAAATGCTTTTAGCTAAGGTAGTGAGACCAGATTAAAAAACTTATAGGAAGAGCTCGCAAACTTTGAGAGTATAAATTCGTTGGATTAATGTGTGCTATGTGTGCCACAAATAGTGCCACAGCTCTTCGACTGATAGCAAATTGATCATTTATCGTTTTCCCGCATGATATTTCTGTCCCTCAGACTAGATTGATCTTGAAGAGTGGTGAAATACGACACACCTGGTCACACTCGGCCGTTTGTATTATTATGAAGCACGTTCTGCCAGCGGAACTTTTTCTAAACTACGTAAAAGCCTTTATTTCTAATATATACCTAAAACAATTTTGTTTAGCATTTTTGAAATATATTTATCCGCACAGTGGTTGAAATTACCAATCTAGCAGGTAACACGCACCCCATATGTGAAATGCATATGAAATGCGGAATCCTTTAAAAATTCTTTTAAGAGATTTTGGCTTGTCGTTACATACATAAATATGTATATCGCGGTGTTTGTTTGCTTCGCTTCGAAGGCCGTCCATTTAGAACTTGTCCTGGACCTCTCGACTAATTGTTTTCTTATATCATTCAAAAGCTTCATCGCAAGACGTGGCGTTCCTCGGACGATGTATTCCGACAGCAGGACCAATTTCGTCGGAGTGCAGAACGAGCTGAGGAGGCTGCAGGAAGCGTTCGAGGAGCAACAGACCAGCCTGATGACGGTCGCAGCAGAGCAACAGGTGAAGTGGAAATTCTTTCTTCCACGAGCACCGTACTTCGGTGGCCGTCAAGTCGGCAAAAAGTCTCGTCGTCCGGCAGATCACCGACGCTGCGCTCGCGGAGAGTGAGGTCTGAACGGTGTTGGCCGAAGCTGTGGCAATCATGAACTCCAGTTAACTCACTCCGGCCAGCAGCGATACCAACGATGGAGAGGTGCTCACGCCAGGTCTCTTGCTCATTGAACAAGCCCTTCGCTCGCTGCCGCAAGAGTACGAGCCAGACGCACTGAGCAGCGGTACCACATTTACCAAGAGGTGGGAACTGCTCTCAGCTTCAGCGTCGCAGCAGGTGGCAAACCCCAGGGCCCAACATCGAGTTCGGGGCCATGGTAGTGGTCCACGAACCCCATACGCCGCCGCAGCAGTGGGTCACCGGCAGGGTGATCAACGTCGTCGAAGGAGTGGATGGAAAGATCAGAGTGGTCGAGGTAAGGACAGGAGGGGGTGTCAATAACTAAGCCCAATCTATAAATTGGCCTGTTGCCTGTGGATTAAAGACCGACGTGCGGTCCTTCCAGGCGGCCGGAGTGTTGGTACAGTGGTTAAAAAATAATGAATAGATAAATATTAAGAGACAGAAACTGAAATTATGTACATGTAATTAAATGAAGTCGTTACGAAATATGTTACCGCCTAACATATACACATACCTCCTAGAAGCCACATTTATGTTTAGCAAAATTCTCGACAGCATAGCGGACAAAAAAAATGAAAACACTCTTCATATGTTATAATTTGGAAACGGTCGTGTTCTTCGTTTTGCTTCCCATCGCCACTAGAGGTGGGCATGGGCCGAAATTTTCAACCCAACACGACCCAGCCCATGGGCCGAAGAGGAAAATTTTACCCGTACCCGAAAGCTAAAAAAATTTTGTAACCCGAACCCAACCCGCCCGCCCGAAGGTTAGGTTAGGTTAGGTTGCAGCGGCTGCCCGACTCACTGGGAGCCCAGCACACTTAGGCCGTTTCCGGCCCGTTGTGATACCGCGGGGGAATCTGCCCCTACTCGCATTGTGAGACCCGAGGTCAACAGTTGTCCCAGCCTGCAGCTTTTATGAAGTTAGCTATCTTTCTGGGACATATGGTGGACATTAGCGAAATGTCTGAAAAGAAGAGCGAACCCAAGTGTTGTAGCCTTCTTCTGCTGAGAGCTGGGCAAGAGCAGAACAGGTGTTCCACCGTTTCATCCTCTTCTTCATCTCTACAGCTACGGCAAAAATCATTGTTTGGGGCGCCCAGTCTATTAGCATGGGTACCTACTAACCAGTGCCCCGTTAGGGAGCGTATGACTGCGCTGCACCTTCGTCTGCCGAGCCTGCATAGCTCAGAGGTGCGCTTCCTATCTATGGTCGGCCATGTTTGCCGAGATATACGACAACGTGGTACTGATTGCCACTTGTTATCTGTTAGTTGCTTATATTGCTCCTTTATTATGAGCCTACATGTGGCCATCGGCATACGAGTATCCTCCTTGTCTTGGAGAAGGGGGATTGTAGTGCCAAGTCTGGCCAGCTCGTCTGCAATACAGTTGCCTTCGATGTCCCGATGTCCCGGGACCCATATAAGGCTAATAACAAATTGCTGAGCCATCTCGTGAAGAGATTTGCGGCAATCTGCAACGGTGGCCGAGTTTGCGGAGATCGCATTAAGCGATTTGATTGCAGCTTGGCTATCACTATAGATGTTTATGCAGGTTACCATGGCGGTAGTTTCCTGAAGGCAGTTTAGGGCCTCCTTGATTGCAATGACCTCCGCTTGGAAGACACTGCAGTGATCAGGAAGTCTAAAGGAGTGCTTAATGTTTAGCTGTTCGGAGTATATGCCTCCTCCGACCCTATTGTTCAGCTTTGATCCATCTGTGAAGATGTTTAGGGCCCCTTTTGGGCCTGGGGGTCCCTCACTCCACTCGTCTCTGTGGGGGATAATTGCATCGAAGGGGGTATCTGTGTACTCCCTTGGAACACAGTAGTCCGTTTTAGTAGGGACGGAACTGCCGTTTAGTATTGAGGAGTGACCTGTGTGCTGTGGTGCCCATTGGTCAGAGTCTCTCAGTCGTATTGCTGCCATTTGTGCCCTTTCTTTTCCTGCGAGGGCAAGGCTTTGGAGGCACAGAATGGCGTCTAGCGCATCGTTTGGAGTGGTGCGAAGAGCTCCACTGATGCAGAGGGCGGCTGTTCGCTGAACCTTGTCGAGCTGTTTGGTGATCGTCCTTTTTGATAAGGCCGGCCACCATACAGTAACTCCATAAAGAATTATCGGTCTAACTATGGCTTGGTATATCCATTGGACTATACTTGGGTTCATGCCCCATTTTAAGCCGATAGCTTTTTTGCAAGTGTAGAGGGCTATCGTGGCCTTCTTCACTCTGTCTTTGATATTCAGGTTCCAGTTTAGCTTTTTGTCGATTACTAACCCTAAGTAATTGGCACTGTCGCTAAAGGAGAGCCTGCATCCGTTTAATGTGGGGGGTTTAGAGACGGAATCTTGTATTTGCTTGTAAATAGCACAAGTTCTGTCTTTGAGGGATTAACTCCAAGACCCCGCGATTCTGTCCACCTTGACAGTCTCGCGAGCTTTGCGGTCATTAAGTCGCAGAGTGTTTGAGGGTATTTGCCCGAAAAGATAATTGCTACGTCGTCCGCGTATGCCACGACTTTGCAGCCCCCCCCTTCCAGGTCACATAGAATCTTGTTGACTGCTATGTTCCATAGAAGGGGGGATAGGACACCACCTTGCGGTGTGCCTCTACTGACATACCTTGACTGAGTGGACGATCCCATCGATGATGTCACCGTCCTGCATGTGAGCAATTGATCGATGAGCATCACCAAGTGACGATCCACCCCAAGGTCAGTCAGCGCTTCCGTAATGGCACCGGGTATGACGTTGTTGAAGGCTCCCTCGATATCTAGAAAAGCGATTAGACAGTATTCTTTGAGGTATAGTGATTTCTCTATCCCCGAAATTACTTCGTGAAGTGCCGTTTCCTTGGATTTTCCTTTCCGGTAGGCAAGCTGTGCTCCTGACAACAATTGAGAATTTATAGTAGTTCTCAGTTGTAGCCCGACGAGTCTCTCAAAGGTTTTGAGAAGGAAGGACGATAGACTAATTGGTCTAAAGTCCTTTGGTGTAGAGTGCGAGGCTTTACCTGCTTTAGGGATGAAGACTATTTTTGCCTTAAGCCAAGCGTGTGGTATTCTCCCCACTACCAGTATTTTCTTAAAAATACAACGCAGCCAGTTGATGGCCGTGTCTCCGGCTTTCTGTAGTTGGGCCGGAATGATCTGGTCCGGACCAGGGGATTTGAACGGATGGAAACTGTTTATTGCCCAGCCTATGTTCCGTTTCGAGAAAATGTGCTCCATCGAGGTGATCGAACCCTCACTAGGGAAGTGGGTCGGTCCATTGATGGAGCACCCTGGAAAATGAGTATCGAGAAGAATGTGTAGGGACTCCTCACTGGAGTTGGTCCACGTACCATCGCTTCTCTTAAGGTATCCCACCGAGGGGGTCGTTTTGGAGAGGATCTTGCGCAGTCTTGCAGCTTCCGACGTTACCTCGATTTCAGAACAGAATCTTTGCCAAGAGGCCCTTTTTGCCTGTCTGATTTCTTTCTTGTATAGGGCCAGACTATTTTTATAATCTTCCCAGTGTTGCTCCTCGTTAGCGCGTTTGGCCCTGTTGAAGAGGGTCCTGCAGCTTTTTCGTAGGGTATCTATTTGTTTTGACCACCAAGGGGGTTTCTTTTTCCCCTTGTGTTGGTTTGATGGGCATGCTGCCGTGAAGGCCGTGTTGCATGCTTTAGTAAACCTGTCCACTAGATGATTTAGATCGTGCTCTGTGTTCAGGCAGATTGGTGCCTTGGAGGGAAGAAGTCCCTCCATGACTGTGACATATTTTTCCCAGTTGGCTTTCCTAGGGTTAGCAAAGACAGTGGGTTTTGGGTTCTCGAGAGATAGTGTGGTCTCGATATACCTGTGGTCCGAAAAGGAATGGTCTCCCAGAACTTTCCAGTTCCTTACTATGTCTGACAGTTTGTGAGACACTAGTGTTAGGTCAATTACCTCTTGTCTATTCTTAATTATAAACGTAGGATCATTGCCCCGATTGCAGATAAGAAGATTAGAGTTTAGGATGAAGCTGAATAATGACTCACCCCTTACATTTGTGTCCGAACTCCCCCATTGGGTGTGGTGGGCGTTGGCGTCGCAGCCTATTACAAGGCCTATATCCGACCTTTCGCTATCTCTGGTGAGCTTGCGAACTAAGTCACCGGGAGGATCGCTTTCCTCATGAGCCATGTAGGACGACATCAGCCTTATTTGGGAACCTTGTAGTTCAAGGCTTGCCGCTGTGTTGTCACCATTGCTAAAGTTGTGGAGCAGAAAGATATTTAAGTGCTTCCTTGCAAGAATGCAGGTACGTATTTTACCTTCTTTTTGAGCTACAATAAGCTTGTGCTCCTTCGTCGCTAATCCACAGACCTTGTCTCCTACTACCCAAGGCTCTTGGATCAGGACTACGTCTGATCCGCTTGCTTCCAAGCGGAGTATGAGGGCAGCGGATGCCGCTTTACAGTGGTGGAGATTTATCTGAAGGAGTCTTAGAGACATCGACAGAGATCTCCACCACTGTATTGTCGGCGTCCGAGTCGTCCTCGATAGTGTCATCGCGACACATCGCCTCGAACTCTCGCATAAGAGCCGTGTCGGAAGAGTAGTCGTCGTGGGCAGGCTCTGGGTCGTCATCGGGTGCTTCGATCTCCGAGGCAACGTCCTGCTCGACTGGGTTGTCGACAGGACGCGCCTCGGCCGCTGCATCCGACTTGTAGACCCTGATGCTCACCGCACTGAAGCCAAAGTTGAGCTCTCCTTTTTTGGCCTCAATCGGAGCTAGGGATTCCTTGTTCAGTACTAAAACTGCCTGGTGCATCGGGCCTTGACTCGCCTCCACCTTGACTACCCTCCAGTCGGAGGTTGGTAGCTCCGGGTTGCACCGCTGTAGCATTTTCAATATGCGCTCAGGCTCCTTTATGGAGGCGGGCACCCAGACTCTTGCTCTGGGCCTACTGGGCACCTCGTTCCAGTTGACCGCGACAAGCTTCGCCCCTGGGTACACCTCCCCGACTTGCGCTACCGCTGCTTTATACAGCTGGACGGAGCGCTCGTCTTCGCAGGCTATAATTTTTATGCAGCCCTGGTACCACCCCATGTCTTTACAGACTGGAGGGGGGCCGGGCTGTTTCTCCAGCAGCTCGAAGCAGCGGTCGGCCAGTGCCGCTTCCACCCACTTCCACTGGTTCCTGGGGATCTTCGAGTCCGCGCTGCTTTTGTCCAGGACGCCAATCAGCGTCCTTTCTTTTGCGATCTGCGCGAACGATACGTTCGGCAGCACTCTGGAGCGCTTCGGAGCCGGTCCGGGAGTCTCCTGTGAGCGCTGCCTTTTTGTTTGCTGGGCAGTCAACTTCGGCGGGGCAACCCTCTTCGGTGCCTCTTTGCCAAAGTTGGGCAGCACCTTTGATGCCCATTCGACCTTTTTCCGCCACTGGTCGGTCGGGCTGGACATCGTGCTTGCATTTTGCCGACGGAGTATGTTGCCAGCACTCCTTCTCTCGGCATAGGTGTAAGTTTTGGCTTGGGCGCTAGTCGATGGCAACTCGCTCTCCGCAGCCTTACCAGCAGGCAGGGCAGCCGCAGGGTTGCAGAGCCACTCCACCAAGGTATCGGCTTTGGTCGGCGATTTGCCACCCACCCCGGAACTAGGATGGGACCCCTTCGGGTTCGCCCTAGCGTCTTCCGCCGCGCTGGTTTTACCAGCTATTTCGCGGGTCAGGCCAGGCCTTTGGGCCGATGCCTTTCCCTGTATGGGATTGCTCCCAGTTGGCAGTTGGGGAGCGCCAGACTCATTTTTGTTTTTGTTATTGATTTGTTTGTTTTCCATATTTGATCCCACGATTTGCAAAGAAAGGGCGGTCCGTCCGGGCAGAGATTCACGTTGCCCGGATAAGGCATCATTAGAACAGGGGGCTGCCAAATCCCTGAGCTCTCCGTTAACGACTGGGCTAGTTTTTATACCGGGCCCCCAGCCAGGCTGACTCTCGGCACGGGTCGAATAACACACTTAGTCCGGCCCGGTGTGAGATGAGTGTGGGGGTTGGGATGTGGGTAGGTAATGTGTAGGGATGGGGTGTGTGTGAGCTACTTAAATGAGGCGGCACCACAAGCGCATCGTCAGTGTTGCTACTTCGCGAACACCCGCTGGCTGTCCGGGACTGCTTATTTCGGTGCCTTCCCTAGGGATGACCGTTTATTCGCAGCTGGCCTACCACAAGAGGTAGGTCATTCGCTATCCGCAACCTGCGACCCGTCCGGTGGCCTCAGCTAGGCCCCCTCCGAGCCATCTCACATGCTCGTCAGACCAGACGCCCGCCCGAAAAAAAAAAAAAAATAAAAAAAAAAAAATTTTAATACAAAATAAAATTTTTTATTTCCTTTGTTTTCTTCAAAACAGTACTTAAATTACATTTTTTTTATAAAGGATTAATAGAAATGAAAAATACAATTTTGTATTTCTTATGTTTTCATCAAAACAGTACTTAAATTACATTTTTTTATAAAGGAATAATAGGTATGAAAAAATCCAAATTTAAATTACATATTTTTGTAAAGCAAAAGTAACATATCGAGATTTGCGCTTGACAATCTTGTGCGCCTTTCATTTAATATTTTCCCCGACGATGAAAAAAAAACTCTCTCGCTTGTGGCAGAGCTTACAGGTATGCATAATATTTGTTTGGCCACCACTTGCAATAATTTCAGGTCAGTTGCCTGTTTCCAAAAATCAAAAATTGGCATGTTTGAACGAGTAGTTGTGGCAAAATATTTATCAATTTCTAAATCTATAGGATTTTCGTCAAGTTTCATTTTTTTTGGTTGATTTTTGTCGAAATACTCTTGAAATTCATTATTGCTATTTGGCGAAGTGTTTTCAATTTTTGAGTCGTCATCTGTGTCGCTTGTGATTTCATAAATTTCATTCATCATGCTTTTGACGGTCTCCAAAACATGATTTTTTTTTCTTCAGGTAAAAAACTCAATTCTTTGAATGGATGGTTTAAAAATAATCCAACTAAATGTACTGAAGTTGGCTGAAAACGCAATTCCAAAGAATTTAAAGTTTTTATTTTTAATTGTTCTATAACATTTGAATCGAATATTTCAATTTTACATTGTTTTTTTAGTTTTTCATACCATAAAGCATATATATGTATTGTTGGCTCTTTTTTAGATGATAATTTGTCAGAACAATCTTTAAATGGTTTTAAAAACGTAATTAGATTTTCAATTAAAGGCCTGTATCCAGCACCGCGAAATTTTACTGAAACGAATCTGCTCTTTATTTCGGATGTGTGGAACTCAACTAATGTAGTGTGACCAAGAACCTAAAAAGTGATTTGCCACTCTCATGAATCAGCTGTGTTCAATAAACAGCGCCAATTTTGAAAATTAAACTAAAATTAAAAAAAGGAAGAAAAGTAATTCTGACGATGAAGTGATTGTGTTGGTAGTGGCACATATTGTTGTAAGAAGAAGTACAGCACAGTCGGAGGCGCCAAAATATCAAAATGATCAAAATGCTTATTTTCCGTGATCCGCCAAAGACATGGTCTTGCCTCAACTGCTTTTATTAAAGCAATCTTCTCCTCACTTTAAAAATTTGCATATCTCTTTTTGGTTTTGCGCACAGATTTTGCCCCCACCTCTCACTTGTACTCCAGTAAAAATAGGCACATATATTTTACTAGCACCCCTATCAGCTGTTCTCACAGTCCACATTCGTGTGAATATCGATATTATCGATAAAAATTCGTGGATCCCGTTTACGTTGCTGGATACTGACTCCAGGAAAACACAAACGAAAAATTACTGGCCCCGTTTTTTTTATATGAAGTTTGGCAGTAATTTTTAGTTTCCGCGGTGCTGGATACCCAGCTTAAGGCCTGTATCCAGCACCGCGAAATTTTACTGAAACGAATCTGCTCATTATTTCGGATGTGTGGAACTCAATTGATGTAGTGTGACCAAGAGCCTAAAAAGTGATTTGCCACTCTCATGAATCAGCTGTGTTTTGTAAACAGCGCCAATTTTGAAAATCAAACTAAAATTAAAAAAAGGAAGAAAAGTAATTCTGACGATGAAGTGATTGTGTTGGTAGTGGCACATATTGTTGTAAGAAGAAGTACAGCACAGTCGGAGGCGCCAAAATATCAAAATGATCAAAATGCTTGTTTTCCGTGATCCGCCAAAGACATGGTCTTGCCTCAACTGCTTTTATTAAAGCAATCTTCTCCTCACTTTAAAAATTTGCATATCTCTTTTTGGTTTTGCGCACAGATTTTGCCCCCACCTCTCACTTGTACTCCAGTAAAAATAGGCACATATATTTTACTGGCACCCCTATCAGCTGTTCTCACAGTCCACATTCGTGTGAATATCGATATTATCGAAAAAAATTCGTGGATCCCGTTTACGTTGCTGGATACTGACTCCAGGAAAACACAAACGAAAAATTACTGGCCCCGTTTTTTTTATATGAAGTTTGGCAGTAATTTTTAGTTTCCGCGGTGCTGGATACCCAGCTTTAAAGCGAAGTCAATATTACTTCATTTTTTGATAAAAGTAAAACTTTAATTTCTTCCTGAACATCACAAATGCTTTCAAGCATAATAAAGATAGAATTCCAACGCGTTTTTATTTCTTGTTTTAGAGATTTGCTTAATTTGTGATTAAGTTCGGAATGCTTGAAAAATTTTACAAGATTTTTTGAATTGTCTATTAAAAATTTAATTTCATCAACGGGATTCTTTTCCATAACATCGTCCATAACTAAGTTTAAATTGTGGCACGCGCAAGAAAGCCTTTTGTAAGTTTTGAACGCGGCCACCACGTTCGCCCCAAGGTATACTAAACAAGGTAGGCTTATAGAGAGGAATAAGTAGTTATTCAAAATGACAGCAGAGAGAGAGAGAGAGAGACTCACAAATGCGTTGTGAGAAATAGTCTCAAAGGAGTAATAAGACCGGAATGATTTAATAAGTATAAGTATATTGTAATTTATGTTTATTTTTTTTCTTTTATAATAGAATTTTTAACAGTTTTTTGTTTCCCATTTAAAAAAAGTCAAAGGGAACAAGAAAAAATTGTCCGCGGAGATGCTTCGCTCACAACTGCTGCAGGCAGACTGAAATTTATGTAGTTAACACCAAGGCACCAAGGTATACTAAACAAGGTAGGCTTATAGAGAGGAATAAGAAGTTGTTCAAAATGACAACAGAGAGAGAGAGAGAGAGAGACTCACAAATGCGTTGTGAGAAAGAGTCTCAAAGGAGTAATGCGTTTGCAAATAATGAGTATAACAGACAAAATTATAAATTGCAAATAATGTTTATTTTATTTTTTTTATAATACAATTTTTAACAATTTTTTTTTTTTTTTTTTGGGAGAGAACACGGAAAAATCGTCCGCGGAGATACTTCGCTCACAACTGCTGCAGGCAGACTGAAATTTAAGGAGTTACACAGAGAGCGAGAGAGCCGATAAGCCTACCTTGCTTAGTATACCTTGCAAGGCACCAAGTACATGGTGAAATTAGTAATAAGGTGATGTACTCAGCTGTGGTGAGGACGTTAAATTTTTCACCTCGCTCTCTCGGCTCTCAGAGAGAAAATCGTTAGAAAGAGATAGCAAGCGTTATACGTTCTGCACTCTTCTTTTTTCAGCTGACGGAAATGAAAATAATTCCGTTAATAAATAAAACGAAATAATTCAAAGCAAATTATAATATTTTAATTCATAGTTAAATTCACAGCAAGTGACCGGCGCAAGCCATTTTTGGCTTGAAAAAAGTTAAACTTTAAACATTAAAAACAAAAAAACTAGAAGCGACCGCCACGACATTTTTTACCTAAATTCATGATAAATCGGGGTCTATCCAGGAAAAAAATTTCGTGAATTTTGGAGAGGTTTTCCACGTACTTAACATTTACCGAATATTTTTTTTCATATTGTAAACAATGAAGAAGAAGAAAATGAAAAAAATCGTCCGCTACACTACCTCTCTCGACAACGTTTGACAAACGACTGACAAAAATAAGGTCCCCGAAAGAGAGCACGTGTGGTGAATACACCACCTTCTTACTAATTTCACCATGGGTTCGCCCCTTTTTTTTCTTAGTGATGACAATTGTAATAGATGGTGATGATAATTCTGATTGAGATAATCGATAACAAACGTAATCGATAGTGTACACGAAGTTGAGAAAGAAAAATATTTAAATATCTAACAATTCCGTTTTTATGTATCCAAATTTATTTTCGGGTTTTTCGGGTTGAGCGTCCTAACCCATACCCGCCCGCACCCAACCCGAAATTAGATTTACCAGCCCATACCCACGGGTACCCGACAAAAACCCAGCCCATGCCCACCTCTAATCGCCACCCACAGCTCTAGCGCACCACGCGAGTCCACTTCATGTTATCCATTTCGTTTAAAATTCTGCTGAGAGCAGAACAGGTGTTTCACCGTCTCTTCCTCGTCTCTACGGCGAAAATCATTACACGGGGCGCCCATTACTGTTTGCGTGGGTACCTATTAGCCAATGTCCCATGAGGGAACGGATGACTGCGCTGCACCTTCTTCTGCCGAGCTTGCCTAGCTTGTCCAGCTTTCTTCCAGCCCCTTCTGGGCTTGGAAATCCCTCGTGCAATCCCTTGCTTTGCTTTCATCTCGCTCCCAGTTTTTGGCTACCGCTCCACTGAGCGGAGCACATCGTTTTATTTTGTTGGTCTTGCTATAGCCGTAGTAACTGACGCGAATAAGCTACGGCTACAGCAGAGCAAATACTTTTTATTTTCTTCTATGGCTCTGCTACGGCTCTGTTCAAAACGAGAGCGGTAGCGAGAGCAAAACAAAGCTACGGAGCAGCGTAGCATTTTCAAACGATGATGCACCAGGAGTATTCTTAGATTTATCCGGAGCATTTAATAACTACAAAAGGCTACAAAAGTCATAATGGACTGCCTAGAAGCAACCAACACTCACCTGTAATGGGGCCTGAAGCGACAGGATAGTGTTGCGAAACTTGCGTAGGATTTGAACTTTAGCAGGCGGTTTCAGAGTTGCTTGGACCGAGCTAAGGTCTATTAGGCAGAGGTGCAGCCATGCAGAGTTGCTTCGACCCAAACTGACAGGGTCATGGTTAATTAAAACGAGAGGGAACGTTGTGAGCCGCGGCTCTACTTTATACCCGGTTCTCATTGTTATATGTTCGCAAAAGGGACGAATTAAATTTTGGCCAAAATGGAACGTTTACAAAAATTAGGTCGAATCCTATTCAAGATTTTTATATATTATAAGTTATCTGTTTCTATTTTTGTTTACATATAATTTTTACATCAGCTTGTACATGTAGAACTACTCATACGAGACGTGGAAGTATGTGCGAGAGAGAGAGAGAGGGAATGCGTAAGCGCTTGGCAGGCGTTGCGTAGCGACTGAAATTAAATTTGTTCCTTCTGGCTATAATAGTAGTTCGACCTGATCAAGATTCAGCAATCTGGTAGATATGGTCATTTTCCATGATTCTGCGCTTTTGGTTTTCTCGTACCTTAAAAATTGTGGATTCCACAGATTTTCGTCCTTTGTGGGGGCGGAAGGAGGCGTGGAAAAATTTTGAAACAAACTCGTGCTGGTTTGATATCACAGGAGCTTGGATAGAAAGTTTGGTTGCTCTAGCTCTTATAGTCTCTGACATCTAGGCGCTCATTTAAACGAATAGGCAAAGCAGACAGGGTCGCGTGTGAGAGGGAGCGAGAGGGATCGATGCTTTTCGAAATGGTTTTCTTCATTGTGGCTATATTTATAAACTGATCTGATGCAGATTCAGCACTCTGATAGAAATGGTCATCATCTATGATTCTGCGTTTTTAGTTTTCTCGTATCTTCAAAATTGTGTATGCCACAGACTTTCGTCCTTTGTGTGGGCGGAAAGGGGCGGGGCGAAATTTAGAAATACACTCGTAGTAGTGTGATAACAGAGGAGACTGGATCAAAACTTGGTTGCTCCAGCTTTTATAGTCTCTGAGATATAAGCCCTAATGAAGACGGACGGACGGACGGACAGACGGACGGACGGACGGACGGACGGACGGACAGACAGACATGGCTATATCGACTCGGCTATTGATGCTGATCAAGAATATATATACTTTATGGGGTGGGAAACGCTTCCTTCTGAGCGTTACACACATCCGTTATCACCACAAATCTAATATACCCCTATACTCTTCGAGTACCGGGTATAAAAAGGGTTAAGGGATTGTGACAGGTGACAGAAGTGGACTCAAACTCGACAGTTTCCCTGCTTTTTACTCGTGGACTAAAATAGTAAATCATACAAAATAAAGCTCAAAGTGTGCCATCCACATTTGAGACAGAGTGCAAACAATTCCACCGAGACCATAATAGTCGCCTGTTTGGAAATAGAGGACTTCTGGGCCCACAGGAGATTGTTCCCGAGCCCGGGTGGCAAGAAACGCCTGAAGTTCGCTGTGGCTGTGTACCCCGCCTACGCCACGGTTTCACCAAAAGGGATTTGCTGGGAATCCGAGACTGGACGGTCTCAATAGAGCGTCTCAAAACTGCGATCCGCGCCACACCCCAAGCACCTGAAAGGGTGCGAGATGTCAGGATTGTATGTTGCCTCAGCCATCCGCATGTGTATGGGACCAAGCCACTCTTTACGGAGGCGACTGTAATACTTGCATATGTTGCACAGCTAGGCATATTACACTAGTCGACACGACTTTTCCGCTGTCGCCAAAAATTACTTTTTCTGATAGATTTGGATGTTTAAAATTTTTTAAAGAATGTTTTTTTTTTTTTCATGGAGTAGTTTTTTTTTAAAGAATTTTTAAAAAATTTGGTGTTTTTTGTCATAGGTAGTGCTTCTATTTTTCACATAACTTAAGTTTCCTACAACTGGTTGTATTGAACTTTGCAGTTAAAAAAAGCTGACAAATGCAGCTATAAATCCGACTCAGACACTTTGTAGCTGCAACTTAACGTCTGGAAGATATTAAGCTTCCAAATTCAAATTTCATAATTTTTTTCGGTATTTTTCCCCGAAATTTTGACTTTGAAAGCTCAGGAAAAGTCGAAAAAAAAATATTTGAATGCCTTGATTTTTGGTTTTAAATCTATCAGAAAAAGTCATTTTTGGCCACAGCGGACAAAAAAAAGTTGAATTTTGTCGAGTAGTGTTATCAGAGAAGCTACTGTACTGTACTGCCCTACTTGCATGCACACGCATGCTGACCGTTCTTGTAAAAGCTTTCCAAGATCAAAGCTTGGGACTTTTGGTCTCCAAACTCTAAGCTCATGAGGCTTGCGCTCACCCTTCTGCAAGTTAAGTTCTTCTCTCCACGTGCCAAGATCAAAGCTATCTCGAAGCTCAAAGCTCATGGGACTTGCGCTCTGAGCTTGCATTTTATTCTTCTGCAAGCTACGGCCAAGTGAAGTATAGCTACAAGAACTTCACGGAAACTCATTTCAGCACACCACGTGTGGAAAATTTTCACCAGTTACATAACCTGGGAGAGGTTGGAAATCCGGATGGAACCTCAACGCTTTCAGCTCCCAAGTAACTGATCCCCCACACCTGTGCGACGGCATGTACCCAGCGCCAGAATAATTTCTCTCGGAATGGCATATTTCCGGAAACCCAGCACTGCGTGTTGTTAGCGGTGCCGGTGGTGATTGATCAAACAGTGAGTGTGCGAAGTTTGTGCCTGGACCAGGTGTGTGCAGCAGAACACAGAATAGGTATAAATTGGCCAATCGACCCAGCAGTACGTACGACCACACCCGCACACCAGTGTGTGGAAAGAGCGGTTCTATTTGGTGTTGTGGTTCTTATTTGCCACACGGAGTGGCAACATCTTTATTAATTTTGTAATTTTGACCGTCCAAGAGTAATTTCGCAAAGGGGTGAAATTCACAAATACACGCACGTACGACGCCGTGCACACTTTGATGCAATTTACACATACACTCACAGATGAATCTGCGCAGCAAAGAATAAGTTAGAATTTGATTCAAGCGATATGGCCGGTACGTCTACACCGATGTCAAACCGTGGATCGAACCATGGATCAAACTCGGAGGACAGTATGGAATCCGACAAGGAGGTTCCAATGGTGGAACCAAAGGAAAAGGAATCGAAAAATTATACCTTGCGAGATTTAATGGATATGATGAAAAGCATAAAAGAAGATCAATCTATAATGAAAGATCAACTAAATAGCCAAATTGATGGTCAGGCAAACCAAGTCGCGTTGTTGGAGGATCGATTGATGATCATGTGCAAAAATGAAATTAGATCTGCATGTAAAACAATTGGAGAAGCAGAAAAGCGTACATTAGTACACCCGGTGCAGCCAAATGAATTCCCGCACAAGCAAGACAACAGAATGATCACGGCAAATAAAAGTGCACACAAGCTCGGTGCCATTAAGGGCACACACAGTCTTGGTGCCATTGGAGGCACACATGATCACAGTGCCATTGAGGGCACAAACAATTTTGGTGCCATTGGAAGCACACCCATTCTTCCCGCTACTGGAGGCGCATATGGTTCTGGCGCTACGGGAGGCGCACATGGTTCAGGCGCTACTGGAGGCGCACATGGTTCTGGCGCTACTGGAGGCGCACATGGTTCTGGCGCTACTGGAGGCGTACATGGTTCTGGCGCTACTGGAAGCGCATATGGTTTTGGCGCTACTGGAGGCGCACATTGTTCTGGCGCTACTGGAGGCGCACATGGTTCTGGCGCTATTGGAGGCGCATATGGTTTTGGAGCTACTGGAGGCGCACATGGTTCTGGCGCTACTAGAGGCGCACATGGTTCTGGCGCTATTGGAGGCGCATATGGTTCTGGCGCTACTGGAGGCGCACATGGTTCTGGCGCTACTGGAGGCGCACATGGTTCTGGCGCTACTGGAGGCGCACATGGTTCTGGTGCTACTAGAGGCACTCATGGCTCTGGCTTCAGCGCTGCTATGGAAGCATCTGAAACTCAATCCTTTCGAAACATTGATGTCGACAGAATTAGCGGTATGTACAGGTTTGATAATGTTGGTGGGGAAAATTTGCATGGTGACATTAATGGTAATTTGTTTGAATATCAGCACTCCCGAAATATAAACCCACGAAAATAGCTAGATTTACCAGAATTTGATGGCAACCCAGAGTCATGGCCCGTATTCTCCACAATCTTTTGGGAATCGTCAAATGCATATAGGTATACAAATTTGGAGAATCTGTTGAGATTGCAAAAAGGTCTGAAGGGAGGTGCGAGAGAAGAAGTTAAGGGCCTATTAATTAATCCTGTAAATGTTTATTTTATTATGGAACGACTAAAGTTTACATATTGAAGGCCAGAAATGTGTATTAGCAGTCAAATGAATATGGTTAATCAAATATCACCTGTAACAGAGAACAATTTAGAAAAGCTTGTTGTATTTGCTTCTAAAGTAGATAATTTAGTTATATTTTTGAAGTCAGCTAATGCTACTCAACATTTACAAAATGCGTCTTTGATAGAAAGTTTGGTAGGAAAGATGCCACTTAGCAAACGTATTCAATGGGTTGAATATTCATCGGAGATACAGCCCTTTCCCAATTTGGACAACTTTAGTAACTGGCTGAGAAATATGGCCAGAAGTATAGCAAGAGCAACTATTACAGGCCCAATTCACGTTAAACAGTCGAAGGGTGAATATAAAGGTCCACAAAAATCTATTTCACATTCTTCCAAAAAAGAACCAAATCGAAACAAAGTGGAATGTTATAAATGTCAGGGTGAACATTATTTAAACAAATTTTGAACAGTATTTAAAGGCTGGACAAAAAGAAAAATGGAAAATCGTCAAGGAGCTTCGATTGTGTTATGATTGTCTTCGAAAGGGACACACTCTGACAATTTGCAAATACCAACGCGAGTATAAGAAAGATAGATGCAAGAAGAAGCACCATGTGTCTTTACACCCAGACGACTCTCAAATGGAAGAGAAAGTTAAGCCGCAAGAGGCTACGATAAATACGATTAAGCCAAACACTCCAAAATTGCTTTTCAAGGTTTTGGCTGTAGAAATTGTGGGACCAAATAACAAGATCATTCGAACGTACGCATTTTTGGACGAAGGATCGTCTGCCTCATTGATAAACGAGAGGTTTGCAGATATGCTGGGCGTACGTGAATCAAAGAGAAAGTTGACTCTAAGCTGGATAGAAAATCACGCCAAAGAGTTTTTATCAATGGAATGCAATCTTCGCATTAGAGCACCTGGAGCTGATAAAAAATGGCTACGTATAACAGGGAATTTAGTACCTCAATTAGATCTACCCTTGCACTCAGTCGAAGTTGAGAAACTTACTGAAAAATACACACGACTAAGAAGTTTACCAATAAACGGATATACAGATGCTAATCCTATGATTTTAATTGGAATTAATAATTGTCATTTGATAGCCAACATCAAAAGTATTTATTTCGATACAAATCTAATTGCAGCTAAAACGCCGTTCGGCTGGCTTGTGTATGGCTCGAATGGATTGGTTCAACACGACTGTCGGTGGTCTTACATGCATGTCCAAAGGAAGACAACTCAGAACAAGATATCCATGAGATGACAGCAGATTACTTCACAACGGAAAACTTTGGAGTAAAGGTAACTATAAAACCATCAGAGAATAAATCTAGAGCAAGGGATATATTAAAGAACACAACTAGAAAGCTAGAAGGTTTTTACGAGACTGGACTCCTTTGGAGGGAAGATGTGGTTAAATTCCCGGATAGCTACATAATGGCTCTTCAGAGGTTGCATGGAGTATAGAACAAAATGCACGGATTAGAAAAGATGGAAGAATATGAAAAAGCCATAATGGATTTCGTTCAAAAAGGATACGCTGCTAAGATGTCAGAGCAAGTAGCCGCTCGTATTGAACCAAGGACCTGGTATTTACCGCACTTCGGTGTTGTTAACATAAAAAAGCGCAAGAAAATGAGATTGGTTTTCGATGCAGCCGCGACGATCAATATTCCCTAAATACTATGCTTTTAAAGGGACCTGATGAAAACCCACCATTGACGACGATTCTTTTCAAATTTCGACAAGGAAAGTTTGCAGTATGAGCGGAAATGTGTAAAGGAAATGTTTTTACAAATGCAAGTCCGAAGAGAGGATCAGGATTCTTTAAGATTCTTTTAGAGACATGGCAATCGTAATGCTTAGGTTGAAACATACAAGATGACTGTCCTTATATTTGGAGCAGTATGCTCTCCTTGTTGTGCCCAATATATAAAGAATATAAACGCACAAAACGCTGAATGTTACAGGGAGGAAGTAATCGGTGCCATTCGGTCAAAGCATTACGTAGATGACTTTGTTGCTAGTTTTAAATCCGAACAAAAGAAGCCCTTCAAATCAGTCAGGAAGTCAAGTGAGTACATAAGATGGTAAAATTTGAACTCTGGGGCTTTGTATCTAATTCGAATCGAATTCAGGAATTGCTTAATGATACGAAGGAAAACGATTCTGTAGGTCAAAACGACTATTTTTCTGATATAAATTCATTTTTCAAAAGTATTCAAAATAACTATCTTTTGTTATGTACCCATTAGGAATACATCAAACCGTAATGTTGCGTACCAGAAATTTTAACATTGTGTTCTGATGCTAAGTTAACAGCTGTTAAAACAGCAGATTCAATCCAACAGCACGTAATCATAAATTCAAGTGGCTCAATTTTTTTTTAATTCAAATTTTTTAATACAAATTATGATGAATAGTGAACAGTGGGGTTTGTTATTTATAGTATATGTGTATGTAGTATATGTAGTATGTGTTAATTAAGAGACGTCCCAAAAAAAATTTTTTTGGCACGAAACGTTTTCTTTGGGAAAGCTTTTAAAAAAATGTTAGCACTTGTTAGTCAAGTGACTATATACATGTTGTAGAGTAATCTTTTGTTAATTCAGGACAGTTAAGCCTGTTTCCCTCTTTTGCCCGCTTCTCCCAAAATGTAACATTTTTTAGAACATAACATATATCTAAGCAATGCCTGTCTGCTTAAAAAAGGGGGAAAACTAAAGAAAGAACAGATGGAGTTTATGCTCGTCTCCGTTATTTTTGATCGCATATCGATATAAATGTGTCCGTCGTATTAACTTGAAAAAAATCGTATATTTTGCCTGAATTCATCCGAGAGATGGAAAAAATGTAGATACCATCTAACTAATTTCCAAAAAAAGCATGCTGCTTGGCTAAAAGGAAGCACTTGCTTAAATTTTCGTTTAAAAAAGTGTCGACGCACCCACCCACCTGGACATCCCGACAGAGACAGCAGGCATGTGCCCTTTCAAAATGTGCTAGTGGAAATGTTCTTTTGCTGATTCAAGCAGCAAGCATAGCTGTTCGCAAAAGTGGTCAGGCTGACCTTGCAGCTGTTCTAAAGCTACTTGCTTTTAGCCCAGGCAAGGCAAAGCATTTCAGGCAATCTGTGAAGAAGTCAAATAAGAAGCCTGCACAAACTCCACCAGACGATTCATTGGCTTTAATATTAGAGCAAGGGCTTACAAAAGACCAATACGTAGCCATTAGAGAAGATACAAAAAAAAGAAATTTTGATTTTTATCCTCACTAAAACGAAGTGTCTGAAAGAAAGAAGGAATGCAGACCCCCCGATGATTTTTCAGAAACAGTCGCTAAAGTCAGTCTAAAAAATCTTCTGAACCATACCGTTGTAGACTTGTTGCTTAGCAAGAAGATGTTATACTGGACGTGATGGCTGATCAGAATACTTATTTTCTGTTAGTTGAACTTTCGATGAAAGTACTGGTCAGGCAAATTATACCCTATACGCCTATACCTATACTATAATATTGCCTTAATACATATATGAAATATAAAATATACCTAGAATGGATATTAAAACATTATTTTAATATTTATTTAAAAAAAAAAAATGTTTCATATTTTTGTTTAGGGGCGTTAATGGGCAGTGCCACGCCCATTTTTTTTTTCAAAACCCATTTCCAAATGAGATCTTTAATGGTATCCAAAAAACTTTTCAGGAAAAACTTGAAAAACCTTCGAGTTATTAATTTATATCAGAAAAAAAATCGTTTTGACCTATAGTGAAACCGTCCAAATGAGTAACGAATCAACAGATAGGATTTTAGGCATGTATTGGGATAGTAAGTCCGACAAGTTTGTATTCGATCTCAAGCTGAACCATGTCGACAAAGAAATTGTAAAAGGAAAGAAGTGTCCTACTAAGCGCCAACTACTAAGTCTAGTCATGACTGTATTTGATCCCTTCGGAATGTTAGCGGACTTAATGATACACGGAAAATTCTTGATACAAGATGTTTGGAGGACTGGAATACATTGGAATGATTTATTACCGGAAAATGTATTTTCAAGATTCAAGATTTGGGTACTTCAGTTAGAACAAGTAAAACGCTTTCAATTGGATAGATGCTATATGCCAGAATTCCTATCAATAAAGGATAATTTAGAGTTGCATATTTTCGTTAATGCGGGCGAGCAAGCCTTCGCAACCGTAGCATATTGGCGCATAACTTGTGGTGGAAATACGAAATTGGTCTTTATTACAGGAAAGACCAGGTGCGCACCGTTGAAAATGTTATCAATTCCCAGACTGGAGTTACAAGAAGCAGTGTTGAGTACACTTATGAGAAAAACCATTTTAGAAAGTCATGACGTGGCTGTGGATAAAACGACACTGTGGTCAGACTCGCTAACTGTAATTTCTTGGATTAAATCAGATCACCGACAGTTTAAGCCGTTCGTTGCCCATCGGGTTAGCGAAATACTGGAATCGACATCTGAAAATGATTGGCAATGGGTGCCTACGCTATTTAACACAGCGGGCAAGGCAACAAAGTCTAGCCATTGCCCAAAGTACACTGTTGAAAGCAAATGGATAAGCGGTCCCGAATTTTCGCTTGATGAAAAGGTTACCTGGCCGACGATGGAGTATAGTTCTTCCACAGATGACTGTACTGAGAGGCGTAAAATCACAATGATAGTAGAAACTAACCAGTTTGTAGATATCAATAGATTCTCAAACTATTTACGTTTGAAACGTATTATGGGATGGTGGTTGAGATTTGTACATAACATAACAGACGAGGTGGCTGAATTGCAAAACTCTGAATCAGTTTCTAAGAGTAGTTCAATTTACACGCTCTCTCCAAAACTAAGTGCGTATGACGTTTTGGTTGTCGCAGGAAGATTGGATTATGCCATTGCTATTCTAGAATCACAACGTCAGCCAATAATATTGCCGTCACGACATAGCTTAACGGAACTCATTGTAAAATGGTATCATGAAACCTACCACCATCAAAATGACGAAACCATTATAAATAAAATATGACGTAAGTTCTGGATCATAAACCTACTAAAAGCGGTTGTTCGGGCAAAGGCTTTTTGCTCGTATTGCAAAAACCATGGTGCCAAACCAGTCGTTCCTTTGATGGGTCAACTACCCAAGGAGAGAGTGACTCCATATCAACGACCTTTCACCTTTGTGGGACTAGACTACTTTGTTCCGGTTATGGTTACTATCGGAAGACTTGGAACTAGCTGATCTGTTCGTGAATAGAAGAGGTGTTCCCGTAACAATACGATCAGATATGGGAACAAATTTTGTCGGTGCAGATAAAGAACTAAAACAGGTTAAGGATTTATTTGACTGGGAGTACATAAAGTCAGAGATGTCAAATAAAGGAATAAACTAGCAGTTTAATTGCCCTTCAAATCCCAGTTCAGGAGGATGCTGGGAGCGCTTGGTGAGATCAACAAAACAAGTTCTAAGCGTAACACTTAAGGAGAAAGCACCTCACGCTGAAACGTTAAGAAGCTTGCTCATTGAGGCCGAAAATATAGTAAATAGTCGACCGCTCTCTCACCTACCTGTTAACATAGATGACCCGGAGCCTCTGACGCCTAATCATTTTCTGCTTGGAACGACCAATTCTACTCAAACACCAGGGGATGTTAACAATTTTTGTCATCGTAAACACCGCATTTCCCGGCAATTAAAGAATCACTTTTGTAGTCGATGGATTAAGGAATACTTGACGACTCTGACTAGACGAACCAAATGGCATTCAAGGACCAAACCGATCACCATTGGAGATGTGGTAATTGTTTGCGAGGATAATCAACCTAGAGGGAGTTGGAAAACAGGAATCCTAAAGCCTGTTTACACTACAGTGAGTTACCTATCGATAAATGAACTAAATCAATAACTCAGAACTGGTGTCTACACTATGCAAAAGTTGAGTTATTGAGTTTCGGCTGCTGGGACGTGCTTGTGTACATAAATTTTGTTTTATTTATTATACCCGGTACTCGAAGAGTATAGGGGTATATTAGATCTGTGGTGATGACGGTTGTGTGTAACGCCCAGAAGGAAGCGTTTCCGACCCCATAGAGTATATATATTCTTGATCAGCATCAATAGCCGAGTCGATATAGCCATGTCTGTCTGTCCGTCCGTCTGTCCGTCCGTCTTCATTTGCGCCTAGATCTCAGAGACTATAAAAGCTAGAGCAACCAAATTTTGGGAGGGTGTCGTCGCAAATAACCTTGGAATCTTTTTTTAAGAAAAATTTCCGCATGGAAATTGCGCGGGTGCAATTGCACATACATATGTTGTATTTCGGTTATATGTATATGTATATGTATACGTATATGTATATGTACATTACATACATATGTAAGCACAATTGTAAAGCAAATACTGTACTTTAATTAATTACTATGGTTTTCATTTACCAAAATTAAAATTTGTAAAATTGTCAATTGTATATAATAATATAATTTACCGTTTGGCTGAGTGTTTCCGACCGAATTTTAGAAATCGTCCACATTCTGACAAACTCAACTAAACGCAACCAAAACTCAACTTTTTTGCCACCTCTAGGTCCCCTATGCTTCCCCATGTAAACGAAACTAGAGTTTTGGCCGTAGTGTAAACAGGCTAATAGCACTAGTCGACACGACTTTTCCGCTGTCGCCAAAAATTACTTTTTCTGATAGATTTGGATGTTTAAAATTTTTTAAAGAATGTTTTTTTTTTCATGGAGTAGTTTTTTTTTAAAGAATTTTTAAAAAATTTGGTGTTTTTTGTCATAGGTAGTGCTTCTATTTTTCACATAACTTAAGTTTCCTACAACTGGTTGTATTGAACTTTGCAGTTAAAAAAGCTGACAAATGCAGCTATAAATCCGACTCAGACCTTTTGTAGCTGCAACTTAACGTCTGGAAGATATTAAGCTTCCAAATTAAAATTTCATAATTTTTTTTCGGTATTTTTCCCCGAAATTTTGACTTTGAAAGCTCAGGAAAAGTCGAAAAAAAATATTTGAATGCCTTGATTTTTGGTTTTAGATAGACACATTAATTAGGCGTCGTTTAAGGTATCGCTTATAAAAATATAAAAATAAACGGCTTAGTTATAACCGTTTGACCAAAACTACATATGCCGTTTGGCACTATTCCAAATGCCATTTTACCGTTAAAAACTGTTACAAACGCAGATTTTTGGTATTTTTGTAGGAAAAAAAACGGTTATTCGTCGGCTAACGGAATTTATCGGTGAAATTCGGCATATGAAAGTTTGGTCAAACGGTTATAACTTAGCCGTTTATTTTTATATTTTTATAAGCGATACCTTAAACGACGCCTAATTAATGTGTCTATCTAAAACCAAAAATCAAGGCATTCAAATATTTTTTTTCCACTTTTCCTGAGCTTTTAAAGTCAAAATTTCGGGGAAAAGTACCGAAAAAAATTATAAAATTTCAATTTGGAAGCTTAATATCTTCCAGACGTTAAGTTGCAGCTACAAAGTGTTTGAGTCGGATTTATAGCTGCATTTGTCAACTTTTTTTAACTGCAAAGTTCAATACAACCAGTTGTAGGAAACTTAAGTTATGTAAAAAATAGAAGCACTACCTATGACAAAAAACACAACATTTTTTAAAAACTCTTTAAAAAAAAACTACTCCAGGAAAAAAAAACCATAATTCTTAAAAAAAATTTAAATCTCCAAATCTATCAGAAAAAGTCATTTTTGGTCACAGCGGAAAAAAAAGTTGAATTTTGTCGAGTAGTGTAGTCAGCACAATTCCAGCTAAAGATGGCCATATAAAATTAACAGAAGTTAAAACATCCACAGGCATTCTTAAGCGTCCGGTATCAAAATTAGCAGATTTGGATGTCTTAGGTAAAACTCCGGACTAGTTTTATGGTGAGCGGGATTTTTGCTTAAATTTAAATAAATGTATTACCAGTGTGTGGAAAGAGCGGTTTTATTTGGTGTTGTGGTTCTTAGTTGCCACACGGAGTGGCACTCCTACAGTCATTTGAGTCGACAGGCCTGCTGACACCGATGGACTATTAATACAATGAGGTCGTAAGTACGACATAGCCGCCAACATGTGTAAGTGACGCAACAATAAGCTATAGCGCAAATCTGATGTGGCGAGATTGCCTTTTTGATGGCTCGGTAACCGATCGTTATGCACACGTGTCTTGTCAGCATACCCTGATTTGCAACAGGTTGCTTGATGATACTCAATTCAATAGTCCCGGTGCATGGCGATCGTGATGCATGGCACATTTATAAATTCTTTCTAACTTATTAAGTCAATTAAGCTCACTATGTTGATCAACATTCATGTTACCATTACCTGTCTAGGCCATCATTGTAAATTTTGTCCTAATGAATTATCTGATTTAGTCAATGCATAACATACTTTTGTTAGCTCCTAAAATATCGATATCTTCCCATGAATTATAGTAATAGATCAACATGAACTAACTTCTTCTTCTTGAGGGCACCTTAAGTACCTTGCGCCGCAGCAATGTTTTGGGTATGTTTGATTAAGTCCTACAGGTAAGGTGGGTATAGAAGGAGAACCCGAACACGCCGGTTCTCCAACAGAATGGGGGTATATCGTGTCTCAGTCCGTTCCCGTATTGTCTGGTCATTCCTATTTCTCTGTCTACGATTTTATTATTGTGACGCAGGTGTCGAGGCCGCACCGCATCCACGCCAATCTCTCTGAGCTAGGCCGTCCAACCAGTAGACAGAGGGTGCAGGCCGAAACGACTCCGACCGTGTCAGTTACACACCCTAAAGTCACGCGTATAGCGGACTACGTTTTCGACAGCCCTCCTTGGTAAGTTTTCGTTATGGCAGTCTAGATCTCAGTGTCGGTGAAACCAGCCACACTTTCCTTCGATAGGAACTGGACCTCAAACACCAGACAAGACCAGCAAGCTCAGGCCTGTGAGCGGCCATTCGGCCCTAACCTAGAAGGGAGTGCACGAGTCATGGATCTGACTAGCGGAGTGGTCAGAAAGATTTTTATCGCACACATGTTCCGCAAATAACCTCTAGACCTATTAACGTAAAATCCAAAGTAGGAATATCATTAAAATTAAAAAGAGAAACTAGACTTAGGAATTAGCCCCCCCCCCCCCCTTAGGAAACTAGCCCCATGATTACTATGATTTCTAGAATTATTATGATAACTATGATTAATCACTTTTGCTAGCTATAAATATTACCTTTAAACTCGAGTACCATTCTAAAAATACTAGGTTATTATCTTTAGGACGTGGATATGCAATGACTGCACCATCAAGTGGCCCAAGCGACACCAGCCGATGGCTGTTACGCGCGGATCCCAGGCAAGAACGCAGCCCACCTTCCGCCCAACCGACCGAGGGGCGCTGCCGCATAACGCGCGACTCCTTAACCGAAACGATCGCGGACATGCAGGAAAGACAGGTGTTAGAATAGTGTTCGGGTAAAAGTAGAACTAATCCTCATTAAAAAGAACTAAGCAATTTCTAATTACGACAAAGATATCAGAGTGTCAGTAATTTAAGACTAGGAAGGGAGTTAGTAGTAGATATAATATGGTAGAGGGAATTATAATCCGAGCATAGGACCCTAAACGGTTCATGCAAGGAATAATTCGATCTACAAAGCGGAAGAAACAACGGTGTATAATTCCTAGTGTTTCTAATAGGAATCGTGAAGTTTATGCGGCTCAACATGTCAGCGCTATCTACGTCATCCTTGATCAAGTTGTGCACAAAAATCACGCCAAGCAATTTCCTACGATTAGCTAAGGTTGGAAGGTTTATTAAGAACAATCTATTAGAGTAAGACGGCAGTCTCACACCTGCATCCCAGCTGAGGCCGCGAAGAGCAAAAAGTAAAAAGTTTTTCTGAACTAATTCTATACGGTCCTGGTGTACGTTGTACTGAGGGCACCATACACAAGAGCCATATTCTAAAATCGGACGAACCAGAGAGGTGTAGAGAGTCTTTGTTATATAGGGGTCGTCAAAATCCTTTGACCACCTGGCCTTATTTACCATGGTAGAAATGTGTTCCGAAAACTTTAACTTGGGATCTAATAGAACACCAAGATCATCAACCAGGGTAATTCTCTCAAGAGAACCACCACAAAGGGTGTAAGGAACCAGAAAGGCACTGGAGCGATGAAAAGTCATTACTTTACATTTTGAAGCATTAAGGTTTAATAAATTTGCACAACAACAAGACTGAAATCCATCGAGATCGGATTGCAGCCTGGAGTAAAAAGAAATGTCCTTATACTGGACACAGAGCTCAACATCATCCGCATACATAAGTACTCGAGAGTATGTTAATACAGAAGGCAGTTCATTTACAAAGAGTGTAAAGAGTAAGGGGCCTAGAAGGCTGCCCTGTGGTACGCCCGAAGTCACCATAATTATTGAAAAGAGACCTAGAACAAAGGTAGCTAGAGATCCATCTCAGGAGATTAGGCGGGAACCCTAAAAGGTAAAGTTTTTGTGCTAGGAGAGAATGGTTTACAGAGTCGAAAGTTACTAAAATCGGTGTAAACAACATCCGTCTGTAACTTACCTTGAAAGCCTTTAATTATGAAGGAGGTAAACTCCAATAAATTATTAGTGGTTGATCTCCGCCTTATAAAACCATGTTGAGCTGGAGATATAAGTGATCTGCATAGGTGTTGCAGGTGCGGAGTTACAATTTTCTCAAACACTTTAGGAATAGCGGATAGCTTAGATAAAGGACTGAAAATGCCGTTCGACCTCGGTAAACCGTATGGATACGGCTGACCAGAGGAAACGTCCTGCGAATAGGTAGTTTGGAAAAAACGGGCAATACCTTAAACGACGCCTAATTAATGTGTCTATCTAAAACCAAAAATCAAGGCATTCAAATATTTTTTTTCGACTTTTCCTGAGCTTTTAAAGTCAAAATTTCGGGGAAAAATACCGAAAAAAATTATAAAATTTCAATTTGGAAGCTTAATATCTTCCAGACGTTAAGTTGCAGCTACAAAGTGTCTGAGTCGGATTTATAGCTGCATTTGTCAACTTTTTTTAACTGCAAAGTTCAATACAACCAGTTGTAGGAAACTTAAGTTATGTAAAAAATAGAAGCACTACCTATGACAAAAAACACAACATTTTTTAAAAACTCTTTAAAAAAAAACTACTCCAGGAAAAAAAAACCATAATTCTTAAAAAAAATTTAAATCTCCAAATCTATCAGAAAAAGTCATTTTTGGTCACAGCGGAAAAAAAAAGTTGAATTTTGTCGAGTAGTGTAGTCAGCACAATTCCAGCTAAAGATGGCCATATAAAATTAACAGAAGTTAAAACATCCACAGGCATTCTTAAGCGTCCGGTATCAAAATTAGCAGATTTGGATGTCTTAGGTAAAACTCCGGACTAGTTTTATGGTGAGCGGGATTTTTGCTTAAATTTAAATAAATGTATTACCAGTGTGTGGAAAGAGCGGTTCTATTTGGTGTTGTGGTTCTTAGTTGCCACACGGAGTACGGCATTGATGTGTAAGTGACGCAACAATAAGCTATAGCGCAAATCTGATGTGGCGAGATTGCCTTTTTGATGGCTCGGTAACCGATCGTTATGCACACGTGTCTTGTCAGCATACCCTGATTTGCAACAGGTTGCTTGATGATACTCAATTCAATAGTCCCGGTGCATGGCGATCGTGATGCATGGCACATTTATAAATTCTTTCTAACTTATTAAGTCAATTAAGCTCACTATGTTGATCAACTTTCATGTTACCATTACCTGTCTAGGCCATCATTGTAAATTTTGTGCTAATGAATTATCTGATTTAGTCAATGCATAACATACTTTTGTTAGCTCCTAAAATATCGATATCTTCCCATGAATTATAGTAATAGATCAACATGAACTAACTTCTTCTTCTTGAGGGCACCTTAAGTACCTTGCGCCGCAGCAATGTTTTGGGTATGTTTGATTGAGTCCTACAGGTAAGGTGGGTATAGAAGGAGAACCCGAACACGCCGGTTCTCCAACAGAATGAGGGTATATCGTGTCTCAGTCCGTTCCCGTATTGTCTGGTCATTCCTATTTCTCTGTCTACGATTTTATTATTGTGACGCAGGTGTCGAGGCCGCACCGCATCCACGCCAATCTCTCTGAGCTAGGCCGTCCAACCAGTAGACAGAGGGTGCAGGCCGAAACGACTCCGACCGTGTCAGTTACACACCCTAAAGTCACGCGTATAGCGGACTACGTTTTCGACAGCCCTCCTTGGTAAGTTTTCGTTATGGCAGTCTAGATCTCAGTGTCGGTGAAACCAGCCACACTTTCCTTCGATAGGAACTGGACCTCAAACACCAGACAAGACCAGCAAGCTCAGGCCTGTGAGCGGCCATTCGGCCCTAACCTAGAAGGGAGTGCACGAGTCATGGATCTGACTAGCGGAGTGGTCAGAAAGATTTTTATCGCACACATGTTCCGCAAATAACCTCTAGACCTATTAACGTAAAATCCAAAGTAGGAATATCATTAAAATTAAAAAGAGAAACTAGACTTAGGAATTAGCCCCCCCCCCCCCCCTTAGGAAACTAGCCCCATGATTACTATGATTTCTAGAATTATTATGATAACTATGATTAATCACTTTTGCTAGCTATAAATATTACCTTTAAACTCGAGTACCATTCTAAAAATACTAGGTTATTATCTTTAGGACGTGGATATGCAATGACTGCACCATCAAGTGGCCCAAGCGACACCAGCCGATGGCTGTTACGCGCGGATCCCTGGCAAGAACGCAGCCCACCTTCCGCCCAACCGACCGAGGGGCGCTGCCGCATAACGCGCGACTCCTTAACCGAAACGATCGCGGACATGCAGGAAAGACAGGTGTTAGAATAGTGTTCGGGTAAAAGTAGAACTAATCCTCATTAAAAAGAACTAAGCAATTTCTAATTACGACAAAGATATCAGAGTGTCAGTAATTTAAGACTAGGAAGGGAGTTAGTAGTAGATATAATATGGTAGAGGGAATTATAATCCTAGCATAGGACCCTAAACGGTTCATGCAAGGAATAATTCGATCTACAAAGCGGAAGAAACAACGGTGTATAATTCCTAGTGTTTCTAATAGGAATCGTGAAGTTTATGCGGCTCAACATGTCAGCGCTATCTACGTCATCCTTGATCAAGTTGTGCACAAAAATCACGCCAAGCAATTTCCTACGATTAGCTAAGGTTGGAAGGTTTATTAAGAACAATCTATTAGAGTAAGACGGCAGTCTCACACCTGCATCCCAGCTGAGGCCGCGAAGAGCAAAAAGTAAAAAGTTTTTCTGAACTGATTCTATACGGTCCTGGTGTACGTTGTACTGAGGGCACCATACACAAGAGCCATATTCTAAAATCGGACGAACCAGAGAGGTGTAGAGAGTCTTTGTTATATAGGGGTCGTCAAAATCCTTTGACCACCTGGCCTTATTTACCATGGTAGAAATGTGTTCCGAAAACTTTAACTTGGGATCTAATAGAACACCAAGATCATCAACCAGGGTAATTCTCTCAAGAGAACCACCACAAAGGGTGTAAGGAACCAGAAAGGCACTGGAGCGATGAAAAGTCATTACTTTACATTTTGAAGCATTAAGGTTTAATAAATTTGCACAACAACAAGACTGAAATCCATCGAGATCGGATTGCAGCCTGGAGTAAAAAGAAATGTCCTTATACTGGACACAGAGCTCAACATCATCCGCATACATAAGTACTCGAGAGTATGTTAATACAGAAGGCAGTTCATTTACAAAGAGTGTAAAGAGTAAGGGGCCTAGAAGGCTGCCCTGTGGTACGCCCGAAGTCACCATAATTATTGAAAAGAGACCTAGAACAAAGGTAGCTAGAGATCCATCTCAGGAGATTAGGCGGGAACCCTAGAAGGTAAAGTTTTTGTGCTAGGAGAGAATGGTTTACAGAGTCGAAAGTTACTAAAATCGGTGTAAACAACATCCGTCTGTAACTTACCTTGAAAGCCTTTAATTATGAAGGAGGTAAACTCCAATAAATTATTAGTGGTTGATCTCCGCCTTATAAAACCATGTTGAGCTGGAGATATAAGTGATCTGCATAGGTGTTGCAGGTGCGGAGTTACAATTTTCTCAAACACTTTAGGAATAGCGGATAGCTTAGATAAAGGACTGAAAATGCCGTTCGACCTCGGTAAACCGTATGGATACGGCTGACCAGAGGAAACGTCCTGCGAATAGGTAGTTTGGAAAAAACGGGCAAAAAAATCGGCAATTACCTGATCATTATCTGCCGACGTATTAAGGAAGGATAGCGAGGATGGGTGTGCGGACGTTCTACGCTTACTGTTTACGAAGCTGTAGAATTGTTTAGTGTCCTTAGAAAAACATATCCTGCATCGAGATAGGTAGTGCTTATATCATTGAGCGTTAAGAAATATAAAGTTTGACCGAGCCATTACATAACGAGAGAGAGAAGAAGGAGAGCCAACTTCTTGAAATTTTTTTAAAGTCTAGATTTTAAGTTTTTTAGACTGGAGAGCTCCTTGGTAAACCAAGGGGGTTTCCTTGATCTAGGACAGGAAAGCGGAAAAGCGGAAGCGAAAACGTTTGTGCCTATCTTAACATCAGTGCACAAGTACAAAGCGGATCAACGAAATCCCTAATGAGGTTATGCAGCTTCGTAAACTCGACCTTTCGGAAGCAGCGGACTCATTGGGGTAGTCTACCCGACCGATCCAATACAGTTGGTCCTATGTCGAGCGACACTTCGAAAGTAGGATGGTAGGCATCTTCAGGTATAGTGAGCGGGGGGACTCGAGTTAAGAACGCTAAGGTCGCATCCGTTACAAAGCACAGATCAAGAAATCGACCCAAGGAATTTTTAACATGGTTAACTTGAGACAGAAACAGGTCAATCAAGTCGTCAACAAAGTCATGTCGTGACAAAGGCACTAGGCAATTCGACTCGTTTACCGAAGACCAAACAATTCCTGGCAAGTTGAAGTCACCAAGAACTATCATATGATCTTTGTCTAATAGCGAAGAAGAAATAGCGGTGGAATATACGAGCAAGTTATGAAGACTGAGAAAGCGGGAAGAATCAGTTTTACACACAGGAATTCCAGGAGTTTCGACGTGAAGTTTGAGTCCACAGCAATTAGAACCTCTCCTGCACGTCGAGACGAACGGTCATTTTTAAAAGTTGTGTACCGACCTGCCAAAAATTCGGAACTAAGAATGTCCGGCTTTAACCAGGTCTCGGTAAACACAATAACGTGGGAGGCAAATGCGACACTATCCTGGAAATGAATGCTGAGCTTACTACGTAAGCCTCGAACATTCTGATAGGTCACTAAGAGAGAATTTAAGAGTTTTTTGGACGGGTGGAGGTAGAGCGGGAAGATGAAGATGGCGCATTGGTCTGATTTGTTAGCAGAGGGGGCCTAGTCTACCTCTTTGCCTTAAACTCCTTCACCACCAAATACTCTGGCCAAAATTTGGCCGAACAAATGGTGTTAAAGTGAGTTTGGGAGACACTTATTTTTAATGAAGCTATATCCCTGGCATAAGAGAAGTTAAACTTTTCCACCTTTAAATCAACAGCTTTTAGTTTGCTTTGAATATAAGCTGTCACATCTTTAGTTGTGGATTCAGGGGCTAGCCGTGAGACAAAAACTTGTCTCTTTGGTGGGATCCCCACCAATTTTGGCACCACAGGCCTATCACCTCTGATGGTAATACCCGGTGGTCCGGGACGTATTCACTGGTGAGGTCAGAATTGAAGGGACAGCTAATGAATTTGCGGACATTACGGACACGGACGTTACGATTTTGGCTGCACGCTCTCCGAGGCGATAAATTCGGCTGCCGATTTTTCATCACCAGCAGCTGTCGTTGCCTTTGGAGTAGCGAACGAAATCAACTGCTGCACTTTTGGAGTGGTCGGAGTCAGCTTATCAGCATCGGTTGGCCGAGAGACAACTGGCACTTGCAGATCCCGCGGAGTGACCCTTTTGCGCCTGGGAGACTCAGTCAGTAATTGTAAACCACTAAACTGAGACTCTATCTCCTTAAAGCCCTTCCGGGTCTAGCTCATAATTTTTTTTTTCTCCTTCAAAAAAACTGATTTCAGACCAGTGTGACAGATAAACAACAACAGAGGAATCAGTAAGAATGAGAGCGGTTACAATAGCTACAATTGAGAGAGAGAGAGAGAGCACTACTGCACAGAAAGTATCGAGAGCGAGAGAGGAAGAACAGTTATTCAAGTGGGGTAACAGGGAGAGAGTGATAAAGCAACAAAACTACTAGGTGAGAGCGGCTAACTATGATGCTGTGTGTACTGCACAGAAAGTATCGAGAGCGAGAGAGGAAGAACAGTTATTCAAGTGGGGTAACAGGGAGAGAGTGATAAAGCAACAAAACTACTAGGTGAGAGCGGCTAACTATGATGCTGTGTGTACTTACGAAAAGCACAAACAAAAATACACTGTAAGGCGATGCAAAAAATAATAATTTAAATAATAAACAGTAAACATGCACTCGCGATCAAGAATAGATAATATGGTAGGTGGTTGGTTATCATACCATATACTGTATACCCATATCATTTGATTTCCTATTACTCTAAGCTTTAACGCATCTAGTTGAATATTTTCGCCATAAGAACTAGAGATAATCTCGCTATAACCGCCCTAATTATGGGATATTTTGATGTAATTTAACAATGAAAATTAGAAACCCCCGATTGAAACTTGAATTTCATATAAATATGGTATAATGAAATCGATTGATTGTTTTATCGCTTTTGAAATGATGGTAGTCGTCGAGTAGACAAAAAGTCTGAACCAATGCCACCATTCCTGTAACTGCAGGACAACAGGGAGCACTTGAATCCGCTCGGTTCAAAGACGTGCTCAACGGTAGGGTAGGGTATCTAAGGCCACGCAACATCTGTGGATGTCGAACTCACCCCCTCCAACTCTTCTCTTCTTTTCTCCTTTTCCTCTTCGCATCTTTTCCTTACTTTCTCATTTCTGTTCTAGTTTCTTTTGTCGCAGCACGCTAACTTCTTGAAATAATACTAATAATCGATTGCAACGGAATGGAATCGGATTGTGTGGGCAAGATCACCACCCCCAAAGCCGACGAGCCCGAGCCGGAAAAATATAGCGTATCCGCCAGCACAGATTGAACCACTGCCGATAGCACTGACTTCGTTGCACGTTACACACCCATCAATCAACCTCTGGATAAAAAACCTTCTAAGTTGTAGACGGGTGCAATCAGAGTGGGGCATACCCACTGCCCTGTCCTGGAGTCCCTGGAGTCCTGTCGCCCCTCCTGTGGAATCTGGTGGAGTCCTGTCGCCTCTCCTGTGGAATCTGGTGGAGTCCAGTCGCCCCTCCTGTGGAATCTGGTGGTCGAAAACCTTATCAAGAGATTCGAGAGAAAGGCCCCAAAAAAAAAAGCTTATGCGGCCGACATAAGCGTACTTATTACGGGTGTGTGTTCATCGACCGAACACTCAGGGAGATATGTAAGTGGGCAGGTAGAGTAGGACTCAGTATCGTCACGGATAAGACGGACCTCATCCTCTTTACCAAGAGGTACAAGTCCGGTGGTGCGACCAACTCTGCTGTATGGAGTCCTCGTGTGGTGGCAAGCTACTGAAAGGAAGACGCACCACAAGCTCATGGAAAAAACCTAGCGACAGGTTTTGATCTGTATCACAAGCGCTCTGAGGTCAACCCCAACTAAAGCACCCGAAACCATACTCCGACTTGACCCTCTGGACATCTACGCTAGGCTGACTACAGGTAAGGCAGCACAGCATCTGATCGTTTCGGGGAATATGTCACCTCAAGGCGCAGTTCAATTGACAGGGACATGATCAATTATACTGACAACATGACCCTCAAACTTGCCTCGACATTAAAAAAACATATTTTTGTGACCTGAGGACTGGAAAACGGGACGGGACTAAACACAGACCTTGAAGTAAGGGCGACTTATAAGCTTCCCAACCGATGCAGCATATTTCAGGCGGAAGTTTTCGCCATAAAGAAGGCAGCAGAGGTCGTTCAGCACGCTGAGCGATCATACAATGCGGCCAACATATTCGTTGACAGCCAAGCTGCGATGAAATCTATGCAGTCGTCCGCGGTTAGTTCCAGAAGTGTTCTAGCAAGCAGGGAGGTACTAGACTCACTAAGCACGACTATGTCAGTGCGGATCGGACTGGCCGGAATGTGGAATGTGCCGTCTCCCTTAGGTCCATACTAATCCGGATAACTTAGGGCTATACTGGCCTATGAGAGGCCCCGTTGAGGGCCGTCCGGGGTAACCTAACCTGACCTAACCACCAGGTTGGGTTCTTTTCCCCCTATGTTTGTTTGAGGTGCATGCTACCGTGAAGGCTTTGTTGCTTGCTTCAGTGAACCTGTTTACTAGACGATTTAGGTCATCCTCGGTGTTTGGGCTTATTGATGTCTTTGAGGGAAGTATTTGCGCCATTACTGTATTATATTTTTCCAGTTGGCTTTCCTAGGAATTACAAAGTCAGTGGGTTTTGCGCTCTTGAGAGATAGGATAGTTTCGATATAGCTGTGGTCGAAGAAGGAATGGTCCTCTAGGACTTTCCAGCTCTTGACTATGTCTTTGGTTCTGGTGAGCGTTGGCGTCGCAGCCTATAATCGGGCCTGTGTCAGACTTTTCGCTATCTAGCTAGCTTGCGAATGAGGTCACTTTCCTCATGAGCCATATAAGATGACATCAGTCTTAGATGCATTCCTTGAAGCGCTAGGCTGCGCTAACACGGCGGAAAGTTGTCGCCATTGGAGACGGTACGGATTTTACCCTCTTTTTAAGCTACAATAAGGTTGTACTCTTTTGACGCAAGTCCACAGACCTTGTCTCCTACTACCCACGGCTCTTCGATTAGGACTACGTCGGCTCTGCAATAGGCAGTGGATGCTACTTTACAGTGGTGGAGATTGATCTGCAGGAGTCTTAAGGACACCGCCAGAGTTCTCCACTACTGTGCTGATGAGTACCCTTCCTCGGCTGGCTCCAGTTTGTCGTCAGGTGCTTCGATCTCCGAGACAACGTCCTGCTCGACTGGGTTGTCAACAGGACTAGCCTAAGCCGCTGCGTCCGACTTATACACCTTTAATGGTGACTGCGATGCAACCAAAGCTAAGCTCTCCTTTTGCTGCCTTTATTCTAGTGACTACCGCACGAACACCACCTGGTTCATCGGACCTTGTGTCGCCTCAACTTTGACTACTCTCCAATCGGCGGTCGGAAGCCCTGGGTTGCATCTCTGCATAATTTTTGAATGCGATCCGGCACTTTGCTCCAGTCTACACTGATGAGCTTCACCCCGGAGTATACTACACCGACTTGCGATACAGCTGCTTTGTATAGCTAGACGAAGAGTTCGTCTTCGCAGCCTATTATTGTAATGTTGCTCTGATGCCATCCCACATCTTTGTAGACTGGGATGGTATGGGCCTGTTTCTCCATCAACTCGAAGCAGCGGTAGGCCAGTGCCGCTTCCACCCACTTTCACTTCCATGGATCTGGTACAGAGGTCTCCTATGAGCGCTGCCTCTTCAGTTGCGGAGCTTCCGTCTTCGGCGGGCAACCTTCGGCGGCTTTTACGCGGTTGGGAAGCACCTTTGATGCCTACTTAACCTTTTTCAGCCACTTATCGGTCGGGCATTTTGCTGACGGAGTATGTTTCCAGCACTCCTTCTTTTGGCATACTTATAGGCTTTGGCTTGGGCGCTGGTCTATGGCAACTCGGCTCCCGCCACGTTACCAGCAGGCAAAGCAGCCGCAGGATTGCATAGCCACTCTGCCACGGTATCAGCTTTGGGAGGCGATTTGCCACCCACCACAAGATTGGAATGGCACCGCTTGGAGTTCGCCCTATCGTCTTCCGGCGCGCAGGTTTCGCTGCTGAGTACCGGGTCACGCCAGGCCTATTTCTAGTTCCACGATTTGCAAAGAAGGGCCTGAGCTATTTTTTATACTGGGCCCCCAGCCAGGCTGACTCTCGGCACTGGTCAAATAACACACTTAGTCCCGCCCGGTGTGAGATGAGTGTGGGCAGGTGGTGTGTAGGGAGGGGGTTGCGTGAGCTATTTATACGAGGCGGCACCACAGGTGCATGGTCAGTGTTGCTACTTCGCGAACACCCGCTGACTGTCCGGGACTGCTTATTTCGGTACTCCCTAGGGATGCCCGCTTATTCGCAACTGACCTACCTACAGAGGTATGTCGTTCGCTAACCGCAACCGGCAACCCGTCCGGTGGTCTCAGCATGGTCATCTCTGAGCCACCAGCTCGTTAGAGCGTTGTACTTTTCAGTTTTACTTTGATTGCAAATAACCATTCCAACCATCCTTTCTTGGCATACTTTCATTAAAATAATTAAACATTTTTGAAAACTCAAAATTAACTCTGATTTTGATTTCTTGAACTTGACGCCGTTTAAAAAACACAGCGGATTCATGATACTCCGCCCCTGTTGCCACGGTCGCCCTCAGAATTACTGTAAGAGCATTAGAAATAATTAAAAAAATTATGTCAACAACTGCGCCCCTCGGTCGGTTGGGCGGCAGGTGGGCTGCTTTCTTGCCTGGGATCCGCGCGTAACAGCCATCGGCTGGTGTCGCTTGGGCCACTTGGTGGTGCAGTCATTGCACATCAACGTCCTAAAGTAAAAAACCCAGACGGGTCGGTAGCATAGCAAAATAAAGCTGATGGTGTCTGAAAATTATATATACATATTATGCAAATGATATGTTTTTTATTCAAAATGAAACAATAATATAAAAAATCGTAATAATACTTTTATAATTTAGATTTCAATTCTTTTGTTTTTCGAGTATATACCATTGCTTTTCCCACATTTATCCAGCTTTTTTTCCTAAGCTGAGTACTCGCTTGAACAATGCTTGCAGAAAAATCTTTGTCGAAAGAATTACGGCATGCACTTTTAACGTTTCCATACGAATATCGGAACTGATAAGCTAGCTGAAAGAAATAAAGGAATTCATTTTTATCGTTTCTATACGAAATTTGAATACACAAAATAACTCTTTTACACTACCGCATCAATGCCGAAGGTGCGAAAAAATTATGCGAGGCGTTTACACCTAAGTCGCATCTTTTCTCGCATCACTTTATCAGCTGTTCGGAATGCTAATATAAACAAACGTAAGTAAGAAGAGTAAGAAGTATTTTTATTGAAATTAAAAGAAATTACCAGAATAATGAGTGATTTATTTTTTAACGTTGAAAACGGTGCATTTGGCAGTTTCACTACGAGCACCCAATTGTTTATGTAACTTGTTAAGGAGGAGCCCGATGTATGTGAGGCTATCGTTGGCTACACCGAACAAAAAGTACGTGCTGCTTTTAATATTCAAGTGGCACTTTTAAATTGGAATCAGTGCATCCCGAAATATGATTGTGGACTCTTGTAAGTATTTGTATTATAGCCTGTTCCCACCTGACCATCCATTTCGGGGATGGTCAGTAAGGTTTTGCCGTTCCGAAATTTCTCAGTTAGTTCCACCATCCATTTTAGATGTTCCTAAGCCTCACGTTTCTATGCGATATTTAGCCGATGGTTGTCAAATACAACTCGACAATATAGATTTCACTGCGAAAATTTTAACAATGACTGACAAAAAAATTACTGATATTCTCCAGCAAATGGCTAGGAGCCAGGAGGTTTTTCTATAGTATATGCTCAGTTTTTAGTTAGAGATGCTATAATTCCTTCGGGAGAAGAATAAAATACATAAAAAGGATAAAATGTCATTTTAAAACATTCTTTATTCATTTTTGCAATTGCAGATCTGAGTATATCCGCAGATAAATACAGATCGCGCTGTTCAGGTTGCTCACTTAAATTAAGCGAAACCCGTTTTTTCTCCAATATTGCCGACGCTTCGATCTGTTGTGCTAGGCTACAATTTTGATATATTGTCGAATAGCTGCAACTTTCTGGAGAGCCGATGTTTACATACGCAAATCTATATCTGAAGTAAATTGAAATTGAATTTGAAAGTCTTAAGGTTCCGTACCGCTTCTAAAACAGATAGCACAAAGTCTTGTACATCACATTTTACTTTGATTGCAATTTAGTTACAACTATCCACACCAGAGATCTGCAAAATTCACTTTTTTCTTGATTTACTCATACGGTAAAATTCTCACTCAATTCCACTCAATGAACGAAAGTCGGCGTTGAATGAAAATCAGCTCATGCTGATGAGCACATGAATTGTGTGTATGCACAGCCTTCGGTACACATTTCGGCTTGGCCGAATAATCGTGCCATTCGGCTCAACCGATCAAACATTCATATGTGCACGAACTCAGTGTTGATTTAAATTCACTCTAATGCGCTCATATTTTTTCTCTCCCTGAGTTTATTCATGCTCAATGAGCAAACCGATCATTTGGGCGTATGTTCATTCGGCTCAGCATTGATTGAGTTGAGTAAAGAATAAAATCAAAAGGCAATGAATCAACGCGTATGAGTTTGTTCATGGCCGAAGTCAAAGAAATCAAAATACTTAATTTCACAACAGATTATATATTTTCATATTGAATGGCAATGGCTATAAGAAAATTAACAAATTAATAAAATAAAATAAGAAAATAATTTCACACTTACATATGTATATACATATGAGTATACATTCATATGTTTAACATAAAAATGACAAAATTAAACTAATTGTGCTCATTTCAACCAACAACCGCAAGCATTCTCAAAAACAAAAAGAAACAGTAAAAACAAAAACATAACGGTAATGCATCTAAACGAGCTGAGTGATTGAGTGGTTTCGGCAGCATGATCTGATGTTCATTCACCGTTGATTTTCGTTCAGTGAGTGGAATTGAGTAAGAATTTGGGCGTATGAGTAAATCAAGAAAAAAAATCAATGCTGAGCCGAATGAACATACGCCCAAATGATCGGTTTGCTCATTGAGCATGAATAAACTCAGGGAGAGAAAAAATATGAGCGCATTAGAGTGAATTTAAATCAACACTGAGTTCGTGTACATATGAATGTTTGATCGGTTGAGCCGAATGACACGATTATTCGGCTATTTTTGTGTATGATTTTTTTTGCAATCACGCCAAGCCGTTCTCTGATCCACACCCTTCTTGCCATACTTGCATTAAAACAACTTAACATTGCAAAAAATTCTTTCTCATCGAATTCATTTAATTGTTGAACGCCACCATCAGTTTTTGCAACATCATTTGTTGCTGTTGAACCACAGTCGAAAAATAATTAAATTTTCCATATTTGTTGTTAAATTTTGACAAAATGCTGGGTACAAATTTGATGTTTGTTGTCAACTGTGTGTTCCATGGATGGTGGATGGTGGGAATCGAGGTTTCACATTTGTCAAAAAATCCCACCGTTCCTCGCATATTTGCTGTGTGGGAAAAGGCTTTTACCATATTGTTGCTTGGAATCAGAATTATTTTTATTTAAATGTTAAGGAACGGTTTTGCCACTAAACTTTAAATTTCATTTATTGTTTGATGCGACATACGCAGCTGATTGCTATCGATGCCTCGAATAATTGCAGTATTTTGTAAAAATACTGGACAGAATACAGCAACACTGGCCAATGACGCGCCGAATTATTTTAGATGCGGCCGCATCATTGTCTTCTTCTATCCACAGGGCTCTTGTGTGCATCATTGTCGCATATTCTATTTAACTGAAAAATTCATAATGCGGACTAATGTAAAAAGGGTATAAATTGGCGATCCTGCTTTCGCATTACGAAATTTTCCTTTGCGAAATGAAAAGCAAATGGTTTTTATACAAAAAACGTAATCTTAATTGAAAGAGAAAATACTAGATGACTTGACCAGGGCAATTCAGCGTGTGACTTCTTTAAAAATTATTTTTTATAACAACGTCATATATGATTAGGAAAAAATTGGTCACGTCAAATTCACTTTTCGAATTGTTGCCAAGAGCTGACGATTATCAATTCGTTTACCGGAACGGGCAAAAAATAAATTTTTGCGCATAACAGCACATATAATACTGAATAATAGATTGGACTGTGCTCGCAATATGTGTGTAAGGTGCCGTTTACACTGAGGCTGCGTCTTGATTCTTTGCGTCTTCCCAGAAACGCAGTTTTTTTTACATAGGTTTAGCATAGGGCCCTAGTGATGGCAAAAAGTTGCGTCGTTTTCCGACGCAACTGCGTTTTGGTATTTCTGTGGTATTTCTGTGCGCATAACAGCAATTTTCGTACTTTTCTGCCTAATCAGCGGAACTATCACCACTAATAACAACAAAAAACAGCAGATTCAAATTTAAATTTTGCCGCGAAAAATGTCTGATGATGGAAAAGGTAAATATATACATATATATAATACTATAATTCATACAATAATAGTTCAAATCAATTATTACGCTAGACAGAAGATTTTTGTGGACACATGCTGCCATACAATCCCTTCTCGACCAGTGGGAGGAAAACATTGATGGTTTTCGGGGCGTTCGAAAGAACTCCCACATATATAAGGAAATAGCGATTGCCTTAAAAGAGTTTGGTCCAACATCCGTGGAGGTGAAAAATAAAATGGACAATTTGACAAGAAAGTACAGGTAAGTTTCCACACAAGAGTTCCTATTTACTTGTTAAATTAATTTTTCAGGAGTGAACTAGCCAAAGTGGGTCCTTCAGGCGGGGCTCCATCAACATGGGAGCACTTTGGAAGAATCTCCATGATATTTCAGACGTCCAAGGCAATGGTAGTAGACGGAGTTGAGAGCACAGGTAATAAATAAAACACAAATTTGTAAATAAATAATTTATTCAATACATTCTATTCACCAAATAAACTCCCTACCGTACGATATTCGGCTGACGATCCAAGACAATAAAGAGCTATGGCTATTCTCTTCTCCAGAGGGATTGTCTGTCGAAATGGAGTGTCTTTTTTTTTTAAATTGGGCAACATGTTAACCAGAATGTTAAAAGTACTCCTTTCCATGCGGAAATTTTCCTTAAAAAAGGCATCGGAGTTCTCCACAACATCTTCCTCCCTAAATGAACCATATCGTGGCTATTGCATACACATAAAATACATTATTTAATTGAAAATAGAAGATTATCTGCACTTTACTAACAAGGGTCCAAACGCGAGGAGGACGTTGCAGTTGCAAGAGGAACTGCAACTTTTCTGAGGATAGCCCAGACACTTCCATGATCTTCAACATATTCGCATCATTTTCCGCCACCGCAGATAAAAGAATTAGCTCGTTTTCTGTCATATTTTGTTGATTTTGAGACATAATTTCTTTTGTTTACAAATTTTTCTTCCTCTTCCCAAGACGCAAAGACGCAACTACGCTGTAGTGTAAACGGCAAACCTGCTTCTCTGCGTCTTCTCCGATATCGATAGGTAACGCACCAAGTGTAAAAAGCCTATAAGAGAACAGCTGGCTAAAGACTAATGTTTCCTGCCATATTTAATGTAAAATGTAAGTACGAGAAATGTACTGTTTGACCACTAGCAATTCAATTTTCATTTTGCATGATGTTTTTCACAGTTCGTCAGACATGTTGAACACAACAGAAGTGTTGCAAATAAGATGTCTCGATCTTCTTAAATCGCGCACTTTTTGCTGTCGTTTTGTTTTAAAACAAGTAATAGAAAAAATATAACGCTGTTTTTTTACAAAACGTTTTTACCAGGTCAGCTGATTTTGTTTGTCAGAAACGACGATTATATTAAACATATTGGTGATAAGAATTTGTGTAAACGGGAGCCTCTTTAAATGAAAATTAAACGTTTTAGTTGGAAAAGTAAAACGCAAAAGTAATTGGAACGCAACCTAGTTTGAGAAGGATCTGTGCTGATCGTCAAAATCGAATCAGACACCAAATCAAAACAAACATATTTTGTTGAAGACCACTAATATAAATAAAACTATTATTTTTCTATTACTACTACTACTATTATTGATCACTAGATACCCCGTAGTGTTCGTTCCATCAAAATCCTCCCGGTACCGGAAAGTTGGTTTTTATGATTGCAGGAATCTGCATATTTATATATGTATACTTATATATAATTATACCTAAGTACCACCTCAAATTTTCCATGCATGCACATATCACACGCCGACCGGGGCTCGGACCAGACAATATTCATATGTATGTATATAGATACAGATACATACATATGTATGCACATATATTCGTAAATTGTATTTTGTTTACACTCTTGCAGAGGGTATTATTATTTTTTACAAAATGTTTGCAACAAAGATTAGCGTACATATTTCGGATCACTGAATCGTACATATTATGAACATATTTATGTATGTATTTAACTTGTGAAAGAGATTTATCGAAAAGCAAACTGAAGGTCGCTTGAGTGATCGATTTGACTTTTTTGCTAAGCTTCAAAATTTACATACATATGTATGTGTATATTTTCAACTATTCGGATTGATTTTGGCAATATTTGCTCATGAAAATCAAAATAAACGGCCGAAATAAAACCTTCAGCACAAATTTGTTGCATTGTATGCTCTGAGCCCTGAGCGATAAAAATAATAAATATAAAAAGCGAGTCAATTGCTGAGCGACATCGCTTAGTTGGTGTTATGTATACTTTTTAACGACGTCGTTCAGGTCGCTGAAGTTTAGGGTATCGAAATCTTCGGCTGCATTAACTAAAAGTTCTTTAATGGTTTGGTTGTATGTAGTCATTAAATTGCGCAATGCTTGTCTGTTTTTCACTTTTGTATTTTTTTTTATTTTATTCTAGAGAACAAGAAAAATAAGGGAAATACAAAAATGAAAATAACTGATATATACATATAGTGGCGGACAGTGAAATGTGGGCACTCATGTTAACTAGCTTTAAACTAGTGTATTCAAAATCTTAAAAGTCAGTCGTACGCGGAACTCGAAGAGTATAGGGTGACATTATATCACTCTGTTACAAGTGTATTTCAAAATGTAGTCCCTCATTTTTCTGGATTTACTTATACTCTAAAATTCAAACTTACATGCAATCACTGAGCGTTGAATATCAGCTCGTGCTAGCAACGTTCGAATCGTTTTTGCTCACTCACTCAAATTACACACACATACGTACATGCACAACATGCATTGCACATACATATAAGCGTTCTGCAAAATTGCATCTCCTGGCCCCACCATCATGCTTAGTTCACTGCAGCAAATCTTGCAGATCCAAAAAAGAGCATAAAACCGCCATAAGGCACAGCAAGAACGATTGCTTCCGCAAACTGTGCGACGCTACCGAAGAAGATCCCTGTGGGCATCTTTTTGATCACCTCACGTTGGTTCCGTCAGCTTCCTTTGCAGAGTATCTCTCGAAACTCAGTATTTTAATCATTTTCAATTATTGGTTATTAATACATATGTGTGAAGGCTAACCTTTGACCTGCTTTTTCTACCAAGTGTTGTAACCTGTCTTGTCTTATGCCTCATAAAATATATATATTTATACATAGGTATGGTAGTATATGGTATGGTATGGTATGGTATATATGTATACATATACATATATACATATTTATGTATATCTATATCTATTTATATATTGGTATATTAATTTGTGCAATAGAAGAAAAAAGTGTACATACACTTTCATTAATGTGAAAAAAGGTTTAAAAAACGACTTAATCTTTTCAATAATAAAAATAATAAATAAATTTTTAATGGCATATAATGCACTGCTGTTCGCAACAATAGTTTAGTTTAGTAACCGACAGGTTAAAACAAGACAGATATTTTCAAGTGAAGCCCGAACACAAAGCAGAAGCAAAATTGCGTAAGACAAAAACAAAAGCATTGAAATTGTTGTTGGTCAGTTTGCTTTCGTGAGCAACAACGGGCAAGGATAAGCCCAGACGACCCAAGGCACACACACACATTATGTTTGCATGTGTGTGGTTTTTTTTAAATTTGGTGCCGTGCATGTATACTTACATATATTAACTTCTAAAGCATTTAATGGCGTATAAGCAGCAGTGAATATAATGAGTTTAGAGCAGCATCCGTCAATAGCTCTTAAGTCGTCCAGCGGACTTGTACGGCGTAAAGCTTTTGATTGCCTAAGAAATGTTCTCCTGACTTCAGGATAGAACTTAAGGGAACAGATGGGGGCGCGATGTAATGAGGTCTGTTAACATCGCAGCCCGGGAAGCTGCTGTTGAGGATAAGGATTCATGCTGGACGTTGTCCAAGACTGGTCGGCTTTCTTCACGTAGTCCAGGAAGAGTATTGTCGTAAGTACGTCATGAGGCAGGATTTATCGAGTGCTTCACTTCAGGCGTTGTGTTTTGACGAGACGGGCCTCCCGTGATATTTTCTTTTCAGGAGGAAAATCCAAAATAATGCGGTGCGGCTCAGTTGATCTGAATACTGAGTCCAGTTCATCCGCCTAGTGTTCCGGAATTGAACTGGACTCAATAGAGAGAAAGATAATAAAGTTTCCACCATACCTGTGGTCCGAGAGGGAGTGTTCTTCAAGTCCCTCCAGGACGCAATGTTCCTCTGTGTCTCGTGTGAGGCAAGCGTGATGTCAAGGACCTCCTTGCTATGTTTAATAATAAAAGTGGGCTGGATCATTTCTCCGATTTAATTTGACCATCTGAGTGGTCAGTAGATAACTGAAGAGGTACTCACCCCTTTCATTAGTGTCGGTACTTCCTCAGTGACAGTGATGTGCGTTTGCGTCGCACCCCACGATTAGGTGAGCGCACGGAGGGGCGCGAGTGGAGGAGGATCTGGTTGGTCGTGAACCATGTATGTTGAGCAGATCCTCAGTGAGCACTCCTGTTTTACCCCAGGTGTCAGCTACGTATAGCTTATAGTCTTGAGAGCTCAGACCGGATACCCTGATTCCGAGGATCCGGAGTTCCTAAATGAGGACTTTGTCGCTCTCGTCGGACTTATACCCGTCCGACATCACAGACGCTACGACCGACACCGCAGGTTTAGCCTGGGGCTAAGCCTCCACACTTGAGAGCTCTTGGTCTGGCTCGACCTGCAGTTGCCTGCCCTTTGGGTCTGACTTATATAGAGCCTCTTTGTAGACAGAGTGTGCAACTCCGTCCGTTCTTCCGAGGAGCTCTATTGACTCCTCGTTTAAGACGAGGATGTTTTGACGTCTCTGTCCTTGGCAGCCTTCCAATCGACTGTTGGAAGGCGAAGAATCTTCCGGCCTTGCAGGCTTCGCCGAGACCCATGCTCTGGTCCTCGGCTTGCTGAGAACATCCTTCCATTTAGCAGCCTCCAGCTTGGCTCCTGAGTAGACCTCGCTTAGTGCCGTAACCGGCTTCGTGTAGAGCGCCGCCCAGCGAGCATCTTGGCAAGCGAGGGCTTTCATTCAACCTTGGTGCCACACGGCGTTTTTATATTTTGGCGGCGGTCCAACTCTTGGAGAAAATGGTTCTGGAGCTCGTTCTTCACCAGGTGCTATTTATCCCAAGGATCTGCTGGACTTGTGTGATGGTGTCTTCCGCCGAGCATTGCCGCTTGCTAAGGGTCTTGGCTGGTTGTCTGGCTGGATGTCTGGATGGATCGGCGTGGTCTATTGCACTAGCTCGATCCCTTGTGAGACAGAGGTGAGCCTTCTCTCCTGGTATTTTGAAACAGCAGCACCGCCTGTCGGTGTGGTCAAGGGTCCTCCGTCCCTGGGCGCTTTCCTGCCACGATATTGCTCTGCTTGGTAGCCACCCCGGTAACCGGTTCGCCCCTAGGGCCCTCGACGTAGATTGGCCCGATTGGCGCTTTGGACCTATCTTCGCAGCGCTTACTGCTTCGAGATGGTGGAGCGACTTCCCCGTCAGTTTTTGCACTGGTTTCCCTGATGCTGATATAGAGGTATGGTCTTCTCCCTGATGTTTTTGAATTGGGCAAATTTGGACCCACGAGACGGCGGAAAGGGGTTAGTCACCCGGTATAATCTTGGTAGTCTCACTGAGAGTTTTCTTCTCTCAGCCAGACTACCGACTACCGGTTAGTTACCCGGTATAATCTTGGTAATCTCACAGAGTTTTCTTCTCGCAGCCCGACTACCGTTCGCTAGCATCTATGACAGAGAAGTGACCGTATCAGGACATTTGCATTCCATCTGTTTTTTTCATGACAATTTAGACAATTACACATGAAACCTTCTATTCATTGAAATCGTAGTTTTTAAAGAAAATTAAAAAAAAAACTCAAATTAAAACCTATGTTAGACGTACCACATGTTTCTTGAGCTTTTTAGTTTTTAATCAATTTTATGTTTATTACGGCATTGCTGCGGCCTGGCACGGGTTAATCAAGTCCTGCCAACGTTTCAATAGAATTTGAGTCAATAATTCTTAAACCACGTGTCTAAAATTAACTGTTGTCCACGGATTTCCAGTAACTAAGTTAGACAGTCGTTTTGTTTTAAAACAAGTAATAGAAAAAATATAACGCTGTTTTTTTACAAAACGTTTTTACCAGGTCAGCTGATTTTGTTTGTCAGAAACGACGATTATATTAAACATATTGGTGATAAGAATTTGTGTAAACGGGAGCCTCTTTAAATGAAAATTAAACGTTTTAGTTGGAAAAGTAAAACGCAAAAGTAATTGGAACGCAACCTAGTTTGAGAAGGATCTGTGCTGATCGTCAAAATCGAATCAGACACCAAATCAAAACAAACATATTTTGTTGAAGACCACTAATATAAATAAAACTATTATTTTTCTATTACTACTACTACTATTATTGATCACTAGATACCCCGTAGTGTTCGTTCCATCAAAATCCTCCCGGTACCGGAAAGTTGGTTTTTATGATTGCAGGAATCTGCATATTTATATATGTATACTTATATATAATTATACCTAAGTACCACCTCAAATTTTCCATGCATGCACATATCACACGCCGACCGGGGCTCGGACCAGACAATATTCATATGTATGTATATAGATACAGATACATACATATGTATGCACATATATTCGTAAATTGTATTTTGTTTACACTCTTGCAGAGGGTATTATTATTTTTTACAAAATGTTTGCAACAAAGATTAGCGTACATATTTCGGATCACTGAATCGTACATATTATGAACATATTTATGTATGTATTTAACTTGTGAAAGAGATTTATCGAAAAGCAAACTGAAGGTCGCTTGAGTGATCGATTTGACTTTTTTGCTAAGCTTCAAAATTTACATACATATGTATGTGTATATTTTCAACTATTCGGATTGATTTTGGCAATATTTGCTCATGAAAATCAAAATAAACGGCCGAAATAAAACCTTCAGCACAAATTTGTTGCATTGTATGCTCTGAGCCCTGAGCGATAAAAATAATAAATATAAAAAGCGAGTCAATTGCTGAGCGACATCGCTTAGTTGGTGTTATGTATACTTTTTAACGACGTCGTTCAGGTCGCTGAAGTTTAGGGTATCGAAATCTTCGGCTGCATTAACTAAAAGTTCTTTAATGGTTTGGTTGTATGTAGTCATTAAATTGCGCAATGCTTGTCTGTTTTTCACTTTTGTATTTTTTTTTTATTTTATTCTAGAGAACAAGAAAAATAAGGGAAATACAAAAATGAAAATAACTGATATATACATATAGTGGCGGACAGTGAAATGTGGGCACTCATGTTAACTAGCTTTAAACTAGTGTATTCAAAATCTTAAAAGTCAGTCGTACGCGGAACTCGAAGAGTATAGGGTGACATTATATCACTCTGTTACAAGTGTATTTCAAAATGTAGTCCCTCATTTTTCTGGATTTACTTATACTCTAAAATTCAAACTTACATGCAATCACTGAGCGTTGAATATCAGCTCGTGCTAGCAACGTTCGAATCGTTTTTGCTCACTCACTCAAATTACACACACATACGTACATGCACAACATGCATTGCACATACATATAAGCGTTCTGCAAAATTGCATCTCCTGGCCCCACCATCATGCTTAGTTCACTGCAGCAAATCTTGCAGATCCAAAAAAGAGCATAAAACCGCCATAAGGCACAGCAAGAACGATTGCTTCCGCAAACTGTGCGACGCTACCGAAGAAGATCCCTGTGGGCATCTTTTTGATCACCTCACGTTGGTTCCGTCAGCTTCCTTTGCAGAGTATCTCTCGAAACTCAGTATTTTAATCATTTTCAATTATTGGTTATTAATACATATGTGTGAAGGCTAACCTTTGACCTGCTTTTTCTACCAAGTGTTGTAACCTGTCTTGTCTTATGCCTCATAAAATATATATATTTATACATAGGTATGGTAGTATATGGTATGGTATGGTATGGTATATATGTATACATATACATATATACATATTTATGTATATCTATATCTATTTATATATTGGTATATTAATTTGTGCAATAGAAGAAAAAAGTGTACATACACTTTCATTAATGTGAAAAAAGGTTTAAAAAACGACTTAATCTTTTCAATAATAAAAATAATAAATAAATTTTTAATGGCATATAATGCACTGCTGTTCGCAACAATAGTTTAGTTTAGTAACCGACAGGTTAAAACAAGACAGATATTTTCAAGTGAAGCCCGAACACAAAGCAGAAGCAAAATTGCGTAAGACAAAAACAAAAGCATTGAAATTGTTGTTGGTCAGTTTGCTTTCGTGAGCAACAACGGGCAAGGATAAGCCCAGACGACCCAAGGCACACACACACATTATGTTTGCATGTGTGTGGTTTTTTTTAAATTTGGTGCCGTGCATGTATACTTACATATATTAACTTCTAAAGCATTTAATGGCGTATAAGCAGCAGTGAATATAATGAGTTTAGAGCAGCATCCGTCAATAGCTCTTAAGTCGTCCAGCGGACTTGTACGGCGTAAAGCTTTTGATTGCCTAAGAAATGTTCTCCTGACTTCAGGATAGAACTTAAGGGAACAGATGGGGGCGCGATGTAATGAGGTCTGTTAACATCGCAGCCCGGGAAGCTGCTGTTGAGGATAAGGATTCATGCTGGACGTTGTCCAAGACTGGTCGGCTTTCTTCACGTAGTCCAGGAAGAGTATTGTCGTAAGTACGTCATGAGGCAGGATTTATCGAGTGCTTCACTTCAGGCGTTGTGTTTTGACGAGACGGGCCTCCCGTGATATTTTCTTTTCAGGAGGAAAATCCAAAATAATGCGGTGCGGCTCAGTTGATCTGAATACTGAGTCCAGTTCATCCGCCTAGTGTTCCGGAATTGAACTGGACTCAATAGAGAGAAAGATAATAAAGTTTCCACCATACCTGTGGTCCGAGAGGGAGTGTTCTTCAAGTCCCTCCAGGACGCAATGTTCCTCTGTGTCTCGTGTGAGGCAAGCGTGATGTCAAGGACCTCCTTGCTATGTTTAATAATAAAAGTGGGCTGGATCATTTCTCCGATTTAATTTGACCATCTGAGTGGTCAGTAGATAACTGAAGAGGTACTCACCCCTTTCATTAGTGTCGGTACTTCCTCAGTGACAGTGATGTGCGTTTGCGTCGCACCCCACGATTAGGTGAGCGCACGGAGGGGCGCGAGTGGAGGAGGATCTGGTTGGTCGTGAACCATGTATGTTGAGCAGATCCTCAGTGAGCACTCCTGTTTTACCCCAGGTGTCAGCTACGTATAGCTTATAGTCTTGAGAGCTCAGACCGGATACCCTGATTCCGAGGATCCGGAGTTCCTAAATGAGGACTTTGTCGCTCTCGTCGGACTTATACCCGTCCGACATCACAGACGCTACGACCGACACCGCAGGTTTAGCCTGGGGCTAAGCCTCCACACTTGAGAGCTCTTGGTCTGGCTCGACCTGCAGTTGCCTGCCCTTTGGGTCTGACTTATATAGAGCCTCTTTGTAGACAGAGTGTGCAACTCCGTCCGTTCTTCCGAGGAGCTCTATTGACTCCTCGTTTAAGACGAGGATGTTTTGACGTCTCTGTCCTTGGCAGCCTTCCAATCGACTGTTGGAAGGCGAAGAATCTTCCGGCCTTGCAGGCTTCGCCGAGACCCATGCTCTGGTCCTCGGCTTGCTGAGAACATCCTTCCATTTAGCAGCCTCCAGCTTGGCTCCTGAGTAGACCTCGCTTAGTGCCGTAACCGGCTTCGTGTAGAGCGCCGCCCAGCGAGCATCTTGGCAAGCGAGGGCTTTCATTCAACCTTGGTGCCACACGGCGTTTTTATATTTTGGCGGCGGTCCAACTCTTGGAGAAAATGGTTCTGGAGCTCGTTCTTCACCAGGTGCTATTTATCCCAAGGATCTGCTGGACTTGTGTGATGGTGTCTTCCGCCGAGCATTGCCGCTTGCTAAGGGTCTTGGCTGGTTGTCTGGCTGGATGTCTGGATGGATCGGCGTGGTCTATTGCACTAGCTCGATCCCTTGTGAGACAGAGGTGAGCCTTCTCTCCTGGTATTTTGAAACAGCAGCACCGCCTGTCGGTGTGGTCAAGGGTCCTCCGTCCCTGGGCGCTTTCCTGCCACGATATTGCTCTGCTTGGTAGCCACCCCGGTAACCGGTTCGCCCCTAGGGCCCTCGACGTAGATTGGCCCGATTGGCGCTTTGGACCTATCTTCGCAGCGCTTACTGCTTCGAGATGGTGGAGCGACTTCCCCGTCAGTTTTTGCACTGGTTTCCCTGATGCTGATATAGAGGTATGGTCTTCTCCCTGATGTTTTTGAATTGGGCAAATTTGGACCCACGAGACGGCGGAAAGGGGTTAGTCACCCGGTATAATCTTGGTAGTCTCACTGAGAGTTTTCTTCTCTCAGCCAGACTACCGACTACCGGTTAGTTACCCGGTATAATCTTGGTAATCTCACAGAGTTTTCTTCTCGCAGCCCGACTACCGTTCGCTAGCATCTATGACAGAGAAGTGACCGTATCAGGACATTTGCATTCCATCTGTTTTTTTCATGACAATTTAGACAATTACACATGAAACCTTCTATTCATTGAAATCGTAGTTTTTAAAGAAAATTAAAAAAAAAACTCAAATTAAAACCTATGTTAGACGTACCACATGTTTCTTGAGCTTTTTAGTTTTTAATCAATTTTATGTTTATTACGGCATTGCTGCGGCCTGGCACGGGTTAATCAAGTCCTGCCAACGTTTCAATAGAATTTGAGTCAATAATTCTTAAACCACGTGTCTAAAATTAACTGTTGTCCACGGATTTCCAGTAACTAAGTTAGACAGAACAAAACATCGATTTCGAATGCAAAATAATTCCCAGCGAGCTTTCGTAAGTGTTTCGGCTCATAACCGGTTTGAAAGATCCTCTTGAGAAGCATTTTTCATGAGATATCGTGATATACTAGCCCATAAGAGCTGCACCTGGTAGTAATCGGGTTTCTGTGAACGCCAAATATATTCTCTGGAGTCTATCTGACCATATAATGCCACTTTACTCTCATCAGCTTAAAAATTGTTTTTTCACTGTTACACAGGTCAGTCCATATGCGTTTTTGCAAACTTGAGTCGAGCCCCCATATACTCATAAGACATAAACGCCTAACAATGATTTCTTTTACGCTCCAAAAACAAAAGAGCCGCTATATCCAAAAATTTATTTGACATAAATATTCCATAACTAAATTGAACTTACGGATGGTGACATTTTTCAATTCATTAGTTTTTTTCTTAATTAAATTAACCCAGCTCTACTATTTCAATGAACAGCAGATTTGATGGGTAATTGTCTAAAGTCATAAAAACAAGAAGATGGAATGCAAATAACAGGTTTATAATTACAAGCTTTCTAAAAATGTAGCACTTGTTCAATTTGGAATAGTAGAAATTTCTCAAAAAGAGTTTTGAAACTGGCGAGGTGCGGCCCTACGTTTTCATTGAATATTATTTAATACGTTCAATTTCAGTGACGACCAGTATCGAACATGTACAAAAAAACGGCTACACAACTCCGTCACAGTGTACACCAGAGTATCGAAAACTATCCATATAATGAGGCTAGCAGCGCCCAAGCCACGCTGCAGGCCAGTTGCAAAAGTGAGTCAAAAAGCTTAAATATGCCGGTCGTATAAATTAACATGTCTCGATAACACTTTCAGATTCATTGATCTTTGTGCAGCGCTTAGATATACTGCAAACGCTTAATGTCCATAATGGTTGCGTCAACACAGTGAACTGGAATGCAAGCGGAACACATATTGTATCTGGCTCCGATGATAATCATCTGGTAATTACTGAGGCTAAGAGCGGTCGTGTAGTCCTCAAGAGCAAGACCCAGCATAAGCGTCATATTTTTAGTGCACGTTTCATGCCGCACAGCAACGATCAGGCTGTAGTTTCCTGCTCTGGCGAAGGCTTAGTTATTCATACCGAGTTCCTGATTCCATATATCTCCGAAAACTGTGAAAAGTCGATAGATTATATAGTTGGAGAGGACAGCCGCATCGCAAACGTTTTTGATTGTCACACATTTGGGAGCACCTTCGATGTTTTGCCAATACCTGACACACCGCGCTCCTTTCTCAGTTGCGGAGAAGATGCAACTGTACGCTTCTTCGATCTTCGCCAATCCAGTAGCTGCTCCAAGCGTATGTGCCAAAAGCACATACTTATAATGGCGCCCTGTGCCGTGACAGCCATGGATTTGGCTCCTTTTAATTACAACAATGTTGCCATCGGCTGTTCCGACTCGATAATTCGTCTATACGACAGGCGCATGCTGGCAAATGCAAGCTCCGCATCTTTGTCGGCGGGCTCAACAATACCACTAAAAGCTTACCCCATACCGATGGAATACACGCGTCGTCACTATCGCCCCACCTGCGTAAAGTTTAATATGAGCGAATCTGAGCTGCTGGTCAGTTATTCCATGGAGCAGATTTATCTGTTTGATCTAAAACACCCTGGCTATAATGACGCAGGTTTGTTGAAAAGCGGTTGTTATACGCCCAAAATGCGTCGTGAAGACGATCCAGACCCGCAGATTCCGCGCCTTCGCTTTCGTGGCGATTGGTCGGACACTGGACCCAACTCCCAGGCCATTGCAGAGCAGGGTTTAAACCACCCCAATGTGGGGCAAGCTCGTCCACATCTCGAACCAGGGGTACTTAGTAGGCTTAGTGACGAAATTTTTCGCATGCTTAATTCGCCCAGTCGTCAAACTCGCCAAACTTCCCAAGCACCAGAGTCAAATGCAGATACATCCAGCAGCCGAACGAGTCCATTGTCCTGGCAGAGTACCTTGCTGCGTACGACGGAAGGGCATAACGAAGCCGCAACATCAAACCACAACTCAAATAGCCGCCTTCTTTCCAGAGACCAGAACACAACTTGTGGAAATGTGATCAACGAATCGGATGTGGCTAACATTTCTGCCAAATCTGGTAAGTGTAACTTTAAAACCCGCATAATTTATATTATTTTTAAAATATTAATTAAAGGATGTCTTGATATCACAGAGGATACAAAAGAGATTAAAAACGAGAACAAGGATGGTATTACAGCTGGAGCTAGACAAATGTTTCCTATTCGTAATTTTGATTACGTGAAAATGGCTTTCAGTGGGCACCGTAACACAAGGACAATGGTGAAGGGTGCTTGTTTCTGGGGCGACGACTTCATTATGTCGGGTTCCGACTGCGGCCATATATTCGTTTGGAATCGACAGACCGGAAAGGTAGTCAAGACTCTTCTGGCAGATAATCGTGTCGTCAATCGTGTTCAACCACATCCCACGCTCCCCTACCTCCTTAGTTCCGGAATCGACTACAATGTGAAGGTATGGGCACCAATCGCTTCTGAATCATATTTTGACGAGGCCGAAACCGCCGGAGTAAGTGTGGTTTATTTCACTGACATTGAAAAGCCAGTAAAAATCGCATTTCATTTTTCCTCTTTGCAGCTGATAAAGAGCAATGAGATTATGTTGGTGGAGACTCGCGATACTATAACCGTGCCTGCACAGATAATGATACGAATTTTGGCAAGCCTACATCAGTATCGCCGGCTTATGCACGAAGCTGGTAGTGAAGCCAGATTGAGGCAAGAGGGTCTATCTAACAATGATGCATAAGCTCCTAATAGTGATAGCTAAGTTAAATCGTGATCGCAATAACGCTGACTAACTCCAGAAATATTTCTACGCAAATATTTTGGAATTATTTGTTCGTCACATCGTATTCGTTATTCGTTTACATCGTATTAAAAGTATGTCGAAAACTATATAGCAGTCGTAATCCCATTTTCTTTGTAGTTAGATGCTATTTAGTTTTTAAATGATTGTTTCGAAACTTGAAACCATTTGATATAAATATTAAATCATACTTTTCATATACGGCATATGGGCTTTTCCGCCAAAAAGTCCACCATGCAATAAAACATTAAAAGTATATAAAAAATGATTTCCATATAGTTTTGTCCCGATATTATTGAATTGAATGAAACTTATCTATTTAAATAATTAACATATAACATCATTAACTTTGAGTTCTCTTTCTTATTTATTTTTATAGTTTCCCTCTTCTATTTTCTTCTATAAAAAACATGATTCTTGATAAAAGTTTTTCCTCAAAGTCTTTTTAACATATCGTACTATCTAAAAAAATTTCTGAAAATTGGTGCAATCTCGGCTAAAGGTAGTTTTTTTTTTAACTTTTATTACCACAGAATTATGTCGTACCATAATATAGTCATATAGTACCACAACAAATTGTATACAGATAGTCCAACCCAGTTTACAGATATTTGCAGTTTGTACCCCAACCTCATAAGCCACTTGGCTTACATTTGGCTTATATCTTTAACCCGTAATATAGGGCTACCCAATTAGTATTGAACTAAAATATTTTTTTTAATTTTTTTTTTTGTTTCTCAAAATTTGACTTTTATTATTTCTTTAACATTTTGTCGTACGAATTTGTACGTAACGCCCGAATGTCTATATATAGACAGCCCCGGATTCCATTTCTATAGGTCCTCCGATAAGTGAAATTTAGTCAATTTCGTTTTTTTTAATCTGCTAAATAAATAATGTGATGCTTAATCAAAGATACATGGTTAAATAATTTATGTGTAAATCTTTTTAAGTATCCGGATCGATCCGGATCAAATTTAACAGCCGAAATTAATCCTTCAGCCCAAATTTGTTGCATTTTATGCCCTGACCTCTAAACGATCTGTACTTTATACCCGGTACTCAGTTTAAATGTGAGCTTACGATTTATATCTATATATATAAAATTCTCGTGTCACAATGTTTGTTCCCGTACTCCTCCGAAACGTCTTGACCGATTCTCATGAAATTTTGTGAGAATATTGAGTAAGTCTGAGAATCGGCCAACATCTATTTTTCATACCACTTAGTGATAAGGGTTGTCCACCCTAAACATTTTTTTTTTATTTTTAGAAATTTTTTTTAATTTTGACATTTTACAATTAATGCTGTCAAGTTTTTGACATTACCGCAAAAATACTGATCTTAACATTTTTTCATAAAACTAATATTTTTGCAATAATTTCATAAATTCAAACGAATCATTTCAAAACTGCGGCAAAGTAGTTTAAATGTTAACTGCGTTTATACGGTGAAGCCAGTGGAGAAGTACCCCTGAAGTGTGTAAATAGTTTGCAGGGAAATCTGTTTTAAATTTAAAGCGATTCTTAAAATACTAATACTAAAATACGTTTCCCGATCTTATCACATCGGATCTTATTGACCAAATCGTGTGATTGATACGTTGGCTGAGCAACCTCCGCTTCGTTCCTGAGGGCGAAAACTGCTGGATGGAATATGCTATATTGCTATATTGCTCCCTCATCTATTTCTCCCTCGCCTATTTCACGCATATACCATATCCTTACACACTTACACACAATAAGTTAGTTATTTTTTGTCTACGTTTTGTCTACGTTGTGTTGCCATATAAATTATTTCTAAGTAATTTCTAGAAAAGGGTTCGGTTCCTTTTTAGCAAAACTTCACAAATTCCCTTTTCGAACATATAAGATATAAAATATATTTTAATATATTTTGTGAAGTTTTGTGAATTTGTGAAGTTTTGCTAAAAAGGAACCGAACCCTTTGGGAGATTTTTATACATTAGATGTTATTTGTTTCCATTTTTGGTTACATATGCTTTTTACATATACATGTCTTCTACATCTATGTATATGTATATTTACATATACGGGTCGTGGAATTGTATGAAAGAGAGAGAGTGAATGAGTACGCGCTTGGCAGGCGTTGCGTAGCGACTGAAATTCCATTTGTTTCTTTTCGCCATACTAATGATCCGACCTGAGCCAAATTTGGCAATCTAGTACATACGGTTATTTTCCACAGATTTTCGTCCTTTGTGGGGACAGAAGGGGACGTGGCAAAAATTTGAAATACACTTGTATTGAAGTGATATCACAGGAGCTTGTATAGAAAGTTTGGCTGATCTAGCTCTTATAATCTCTGAGAACTAGGCGTCAAATGAGACGAACGAGCAAATTATGTGCCGTTTACACTGAGTACACTTTGCGTCTTCCCAGAATCGCATTTTTTTTTCACAGGTTTAGCATAGGGCCCTAGTGGTGGCAAAAAGTTGCGTCGTTTTCCGACGCAGGTGCGTTTATTCGTTATATTCGATTGGTTTTGGTTTTTCGTTGCGCATAACAGCAATTTTCGTACTTTTCTGCCCCGCTGGTGGGGGATATCACCACTAATAACAACAAAAAACAGCAGATTAAAATTTAAAATTTTCCGCGTAAAATTTTCGACTCAGTAAAAAGTGTCAAAAATACATGTAGCTTAGAACAAATTTTTTAAATAATTTTATTATTAAATCAAGAATTTCTATAATATAGTTTATTTAAAATTATTTGCTGCAAATCCCATGTCTTTGAATCCTCTCACTGATTCTGTAATCTTCACAGGGTATGAAATTCTGGTGGCATGTACTTATCAGCGAGTTCCGCAACCACTTACTGACAAAATTCCATCAAAATCCTACACACAATGGCTTTGGACACACCAAATAAATTCCCTATTGTGCGATATTCCGCAGACGATCAATATATAGAAATAAAGGCAATGTAGCGCTGTGTCTATCTTGTTCACCAAAGGGATTGCATGTCAAAAAATAATGTCCTGTTTTCGGAGATTAGGCAGCAGTCCACTAGAATGTCGAACGTACTCCTCTTCATGCGGAAGTTGTCTTTGAAGAATGCGTTGGAGTTGTTTACCAAATCTTCCTCTCAAAATGAACCATATCGTGGCTATTGAAATTTGGAATACATTATTTAATTGAAAAGAGAATATTATCTACTCTTTTCATACAAGGGTCCAAACGCGAGGAGGACGTTGCAGTTGCAAGACGAAATGCAACTTTTCTGAGGATAACCCAGCCGCTTCCATGCACTTTAAAAAATTATCCTTACTTTGCGCAACCGCAGTTAAAAGAATCAACTCTTTTTCCGACATATTTCGTTGATTTTCGCACATTATACTTTGTTTACAAAATTTGTCTTCCTCTTCCAAAGACGCAAAGACGCTGTGTGTAAACGCCTCTTCTGCTTCTCTGCGTCTTTTCCGATATCTTCATTGTGGCTATATTATTGAACCGATCTGATCCTGATTCAACACACTGATAGATATAGTCATTCCCTATGATTCTGCGTTTTTTGTTTTCTCGTATCTTAAAAATTGTGCATGCCACTAACTTTCGTCCTTCGTGTGAGTGGAAAGGGGCGGTGCGAAATTTTTGTATCCATTTGTAACACTGTAATATCAAAGAAGTCTGGTTACAAAATTTGGTTGCTCTAGCTTTTAAAGTCTCTGAGATCTAGGCGCTAATGAAGACGGACGGACGGACAAATAGATATGGTTATACCGACTCGGTTTTTGATGGTGATCAACAATATACATAAATATTTTATGGTGTGGTGGTTATTACTTTATGTATACTTTATGTGTTACACACATCCACTATCACCAAAAATCGAATATACCCCTATACTTCCCTATACATAATAAATTGCTAAGCAACATCGCTTAGTTGTCGTTATGTATATTTTAGTGACGCGTCGCTCAGATCGCTGAAGTTTAGGGTATCGAAATCTTCGGCTGCTGTAACTAAAAGTTCTTTAATGGTTTGGTTGTATGTAGTCATTAAATTGCGCAATGCTTGTCTGTTTTTCACTTTTGTATTTTTTTTTTATTTTATTCTAGAGAACAAGAAAAATAAGGGAAATACAAAAATGAAAATAACTGATATATACATATAGTGGCGGACAGTGAAATGTGGGCACTCATGTTAACTAGCTTTAAACTAGCGTATTCAAAATCTTAAAAGTCAGTCGTACGCGGAACTCGAAGAGTATAGGGTGACATAATATCACTCTGTTACTCTGTATTTCAAAATGTAGTCCCTCATTTTTCTGGATTTACTTATACTCTAAAATTCAAACTTACATGCAATCACTGAGCGTTGAATATCAGCTCGTGCTAGCAACGTTCGAATCGTTTTTGCTCACTCACTCAAATTACACACACATACGTACATGCACAACATGCATTGCACATGCATATATAGGAGAAGCTGGTGCTCGAACAGAGTCGAAAACGAGAATTCAACGAATTCGGCACCGCCTGTCTTGGAAATTTCGTTTTTTTGCACATTTGCAAATATTGTAAATGATTTAAACGATGAAAGACCAAGCAATTTGTTTTAGGTCAAATTAACAGCCCGATCCAAAAAATCAATTTTTCATCTCTTTGTTCCATTTTGCGCATACAAAAACAAAAGTAGACCAAAATAGTCTACGTGCCGGGTCGGCGGTGCCGACTAAGTAAAATCATACGAGCTCAGTTTACTCATTGCGTTTTTACTCATAATCAATACGATCATTGCTAAGCCGAAGCCACAGAAACCCGAGACACCTGAAACGAAGACGAAGACAAGAGGGGGAAGGTTTGAGTTATTTTAAATAAGCAGCACCGTGTTTTGTTCTATATTCATTTATTTGACTACTATAGAATACTATAAAACTAATAACAAAGAACATAAGTGTGGTTGACGGACAGGGGAACTGTTGAAACTGCATAGCTTTGCAAGGGAGTGGACACCTACTCCGACTGGTCTTTCTGTCTTCCCTCCAGGGATCTGAGCGTTCGCATCACGCTAGAGGCGAATTCCTCGGACGCACGAAGGGCACCAGAGTCTCGGCGCTAATCTTAGATCTGTCTCCAGTGAGTGACGCTCGTGGTCAAACCTATGGCAAGCGAAGGGAACGTGTTGCGCGTCTTCCCCTGTGCTTGTGCCACACTTGGGGCACGAGTTTTCTGCCTCATGCCCAAATGGGTTGAGATAGCTACTGAAACAGTCATTTCCACTCAGCGCCTGTGTTAGAAGTCCACTTGACCGTGCTGCCTTTCAACCCAGCGCGCTATGCGTGGTATTAGTCTGTGGATTCATCGTCCTTTAGATGATTTGTCCCACCGCAACATGAATATAGTTCTTATAGTTCTTCTTTACGGTTTCAGACAACACTGGCACGGTGTAGAGCATCTTGGACGTCACTACGGTAGCTAGCAGGCTCCTCGTTGCCTGCTTATGTCCTCTGGTGTTCAGCAGAATACTGGATAGTGCTTCTGCGTTCTCACTGGTCTATGGACGTACTTGTGGGGCTCCTTGAATGACAAGAGTGTGTCGATGAGGACACCCAGGTACTTGAGCTCTGTGATTGATCGTGATCAACCTGATTGACCAACCTGCACCCTGGCAGTCTCGACCATATTTTGGTCGACATTAGGACCGCCTCCCTTTTGGGAGCCTCTAGCTCCAGCCCCGCGGCTGCTAGCCACGCCTCTACAGCTGGGATGGCTACGTTGGCGAGATCTGCCACGGCGGCGAGTTTCTTGGCTTCCACCACTATAGCCCCGTCGTCGGCAAAACTCATAAAGCTGGTGTTGGTTGGCATCGGGAGGCTTAGGACCTCGTCGAACATTGAGTTCAAAGCCCAAGGGTCCCAAAATGGAGCCCTGAGGGACTCCGGCTGAGACTTCGTATGCCCTGAAACCCAGACTCATGTCGATTGCTAGCACCCTTTTGCTAAAATAACTGTGCGCTATATTCAGCAGGTAGAGCGGAATGTTTAAAGTCCTCAGTGCCTTCAGCGTTCGGCTCCAATCGGTCGAATGGAAGGCGTTCCTGACATCCAGTATTACCACCAGACAATAGGACTTCGTCCCGCCTCACCTCCTAGGCTAGTGAAAGCAGCCGTTGCCTTATTGACCAAATCGTGTGATTGATACGTTGGCTGAGCAACCTCCGCTTCGTTCCTGAGGGCGAAAACTGCTGGATGGAATATGCTATATTGCTATATTGCTCCCTCATCTATTTCTCCCTCGCCTATTTCACGCATATACCACATCCTTACACACTTACACACAATAAGTTAGTTATTTTTTGTCTACGTTTTGTCTACGTTGTGTTGCCATATAAATTATTTCTAAGTAATTTCTAGAAAAGGGTTCGGTTCCTTTTTAGCAAAACTTCACAAATTCCCTTTTCGAACATATAAGATATAAAATATATTTTAATATATTTTGTGAAGTTTTGTGAATTTGTGAAGTTTTGCTAAAAAGGAACCGAACCCTTTGGGAGATTTTTATACATTAGATGTTATTTGTTTCCATTTTTGGTTACATATGCTTTTTACATATACATGTCTTCTACATCTATGTATATGTATATTTACATATACGGGTCGTGGAATTGTATGAAAGAGAGAGAGTGAATGAGTACGCGCTTGGCAGGCGTTGCGTAGCGACTGAAATTCCATTTGTTTCTTTTCGCCATACTAATGATCCGACCTGAGCCAAATTTGGCAATCTAGTACATACGGTTATTTTCCACAGATTTTCGTCCTTTGTGGGGACAGAAGGGGACGTGGCAAAAATTTGAAATACACTTGTATTGAAGTGATATCACAGGAGCTTGTATAGAAAGTTTGGCTGATCTAGCTCTTATAATCTCTGAGAACTAGGCGTCAAATGAGACGAACGAGCAAATTATGTGCCGTTTACACTGAGTACACTTTGCGTCTTCCCAGAATCGCATTTTTTTTTCACAGGTTTAGCATAGGGCCCTAGTGGTGGCAAAAAGTTGCGTCGTTTTCCGACGCAGGTGCGTTTATTCGTTATATTCGATTGGTTTTGGTTTTTCGTTGCGCATAACAGCAATTTTCGTACTTTTCTGCCCCCGCTGGTGGGGGATATCACCACTAATAACAACAAAAAACAGCAGATTAAAATTTAAAATTTTCCGCGTAAAATTTTCGACTCAGTAAAAAGTGTCAAAAATACATGTAGCTTAGAACAAATTTTTTAAATAATTTTATTATTAAATCAAGAATTTCTATAATATAGTTTATTTAAAATTATTTGCTGCAAATCCCATGTCTTTGAATCCTCTCACTGATTCTGTAATCTTCACAGGGTATGAAATTCTGGTGGCATGTACTTATCAGCGAGTTCCGCAACCACTTACTGACAAAATTCCATCAAAATCCTACACACAATGGCTTTGGACACACCAAATAAATTCCCTATTGTGCGATATTCCGCAGACGATCAATATATAGAAATAAAGGCAATGTAGCGCTGTGTCTATCTTGTTCACCAAAGGGATTGCATGTCAAAAAATAATGTCCTGTTTTCGGAGATTAGGCAGCAGTCCCACTAGAATGTCGAACGTACTCCTCTTCATGCGGAAGTTGTCTTTGAAGAATGCGTTGGAGTTGTTTACCAAATCTTCCTCTCAAAATGAACCATATCGTGGCTATTGAAATTTGGAATACATTATTTAATTGAAAAGAGAATATTATCTACTCTTTTCATACAAGGGTCCAAACGCGAGGAGGACGTTGCAGTTGCAAGACGAAATGCAACTTTTCTGAGGATAACCCAGCCGCTTCCATGCACTTTATAAAATTATCCTTACTTTGCGCAACCGCAGTTAAAAGAATCAACTCTTTTTCCGACATATTTCGTTGATTTTCGCACATTATACTTTGTTTACAAAATTTGTCTTCCTCTTCCAAAGACGCAAAGACGCTGTGTGTAAACGCCTCTTCTGCTTCTCTGCGTCTTTTCCGATATCTTCATTGTGGCTATATTATTGAACCGATCTGATCCTGATTCAACACACTGATAGATATAGTCATTCCCTATGATTCTGCGTTTTTTGTTTTCTCGTATCTTAAAAATTGTGCATGCCACTAACTTTCGTCCTTCGTGTGAGTGGAAAGGGGCGGTGCGAAATTTTTGTATCCATTTGTAACACTGTAATATCAAAGAAGTCTGGTTACAAAATTTGGTTGCTCTAGCTTTTAAAGTCTCTGAGATCTAGGCGCTAATGAAGACGGACGGACGGACAAATAGATATGGTTATACCGACTCGGTTTTTGATGGTGATCAACAATATACATAAATATTTTATGGTGTGGTGGTTATTACTTTATGTATACTTTATGTGTTACACACATCCACTATCACCAAAAATCGAATATACCCCTATACTTCCCTATACATAATAAATTGCTAAGCAACATCGCTTAGTTGTCGTTATGTATATTTTAGTGACGCGTCGCTCAGATCGCTGAAGTTTAGGGTATCGAAATCTTCGGCTGCTGTAACTAAAAGTTCTTTAATGGTTTGGTTGTATGTAGTTATTAAATTGCGCAATGCTTGTCTGTTTTTCACTTTTGTATTTTTTTTTATTTTATTCTAGAGAACAAGAAAAATAAGGGAAATACAAAAATGAAAATAACTGATATATACATATAGTGGCGGACAGTGAAATGTGGGCACTCATGTTAACTAGCTTTAAACTAGCGTATTCAAAATCTTAAAAGTCAGTCGTACGCGGAACTCGAAGAGTATAGGGTGACATAATATCACTCTGTTACAAGTGTATTTCAAAATGTAGTCCCTCATTTTTCTGGATTTACTTATACTCTAAAATTCAAACTTACATGCAATCACTGAGCGTTGAATATCAGCTCGTGCTAGCAACGTTCGAATCGTTTTTGCTCACTCACTCAAATTACACACACATACGTACATGCACAACATGCATTGCACATGCATATATAGGAGAAGCTGGTGCTCGAACAGAGTCGAAAACGAGAATTCAACGAATTCGGCACCGCCTGTCTTGGAAATTTCGTTTTTTTGCACATTTGCAAATATTGTAAATGATTTAAACGATGAAAGACCAAGCAATTTGTTTTAGGTCAAATTAACAGCCCGATCCAAAAAATCAATTTTTCATCTCTTTGTTCCATTTTGCGCATACAAAAACAAAAGTAGACCAAAATAGTCTACGTGCCGGGTCGGCGGTGCCGACTAAGTAAAATCATACGAGCTCAGTTTACTCATTGCGTTTTTACTCATAATCAATACGATCATTGCTAAGCCGAAGCCACAGAAACCCGAGACACCTGAAACGAAGACGAAGACAAGAGGGGGAAGGTTTGAGTTATTTTAAATAAGCAGCACCGTGTTTTGTTCTATATTCATTTATTTGACTACTATAGAATACTATAAAACTAATAACAAAGAACATAAGTGTGGTTGACGGACAGGGGAACTGTTGAAACTGCATAGCTTTGCAAGGGAGTGGACACCTACTCCGACTGGTCTTTCTGTCTTCCCTCCAGGGATCTGAGCGTTCGCATCACGCTAGAGGCGAATTCCTCGGCCGCACGAAGGGCACCAGAGTCTCGGCGCTAATCTTAGATCTGTCTCCAGTGAGTGACGCTCGTGGTCAAACCTATGGCAAGCGAAAGGAACGTGTTGCGCGTCTTCCACTGTGCTTATGCCACACTTGGGGCACGAGTTTTCTGCCTCATGCCCAAATGGGTTGAGATAGCTACTGAAACAGTCATTTCCACTCAGCGCCTGTGTTAGAAGTCCACTTGACCGTGCTGCCTTTCAACCCAGCGCGCTATGCGTGGGATTAGTCTGTGGATTCATCGTCCTTTAGATGATTTGTCCCACCGCAACATGAATATAGTTCTTATAGTTCTTCTTTACGGTTTCAGACAACACTGGCACGGTGTAGAGCATCTTAGACGTCACTACGGTAGCTAGCAGGCTCCTCGTTGCCTGCTTATGTCCTCTGGTGTTCAGCAGAATACTGGATAGTGCTTCTGCGTTCTCACTGGTCTATGGACGTACTTGTGGGGCTCCTTGAATGACAAGAGTGTGTCGATGAGGACACCCAGGTACTTGAGCTCTGTGATTGATCGTGATCAACCTGATTGACCAACCTGCACCCTGGCAGTCTCGACCATATTTTGGTCGACATTAGGACCGCCTCCCTTTTGGGAGCCTCTAGCTCCAGCCCCGCGGCTGCTAGCCACGCCTCTACAGCTGGGATGGCTACGTTGGCGAGATCTGCCACGGCGGCGAGTTTCTTGGCTTCCACCACTATAGCCCCGTCGTCGGCAAAACTCATAAAGCTGGTGTTGGTTGGCATCGGGAGGCTTAGGACCTCGTCGAACATTGAGTTCAAAGCCCAAGGGTCCCAAAATGGAGCCCTGAGGGACTCCGGCTGAGACTTCGTATGCCCTGAAACCCAGACTCATGTCGATTGCTAGCACCCTTTTGCTAAAATAACTGTGCGCTATATTCAGCAGGTAGAGCGGAATGTTTAAAGTCCTCAGTGCCTTCAGCGTTCGGCTCCAATCGGCCGAATGGAAGGCGTTCCTGACATCCAGTATTACCACCAGACAATAGGACTTCGTCCCGCCTCACCTCCTAGGCTAGTGAAGGCAGCCGTTGCCTCTTTCACCTCTCGGGGAACGTCCCCTCATAGAGACAATTGTTAAGAGGCCAGGAATTTCCCTCGGGAGCAGCGATAATGCAAGCTTCAACGGTCTGTAGGGTATTGCATCTGGCTCCAGAGCCTTCTTGCGTTGCAGGTTTCTGCCTGCAGCACCTCTTACCTAGCATATTTCGCACAGGGTAAGTTCGCACCGTGGGGTCTGGTGATCTGCTGCCCTCCTGGAAACTGCGCTGACTATCACCTGCAGTGCCACGGGATCAAAAGGCGCTTTGCTGCCCGCATTAAGCCTCTTCACGACCATCTTGTACGCTTCACCCGATTACAAAGCAGAAGCAAAATTGCGTAAGACAAAAACAAAAGCATTGAAATTGTTGTTGGTCAGTTTGCTTTCGTGAGCAACAACGGGAAAGGATAAGCCCAGACGACACAAGGCACACACACACATTATGTTTGCATGTGTGAGGTTTTTTTAAACTTGGTGCCGTGCATGTATACTTACATATATTGACTTCTAAAGCATTTAATGGCGTATAAGCACCAGTGAATATAATTAGTTTAGAGCAGCATCCGTCAACAGCTCTTAAGTCGTCCAGCAGACTTGTACGGCATAAAGCTTTTGATTGCCTAAGAAATGTTCTCCTGACTTCAGGATAGAAATTAAGGGAATAGATGGGGGCGTGATGTAATGAGGTCTGTTAACATCGCAGCCCGGGAAGCTGCTGTTGAGGATAAGGATTCATGCTGGACATTGTCCAAGACTGGTCGGCTTTCTTCACGTAGTCCAGGAAGAGTATTGTCGTAAGTACGTCATGAGGCAGGATTTATCGAGTGCTTCACTGCAGGCGTTGTGTTTTGACGAGACGGGCCTCCCGTGATATTTTCTTTTCAGGAGGAAACTTCAAAATAATGCGGTGCGGCTCAGTTGATCTGAATACTGAGTCCAGTTCATCCGCCTAGGGTTCCGGAATTGAACTGGACTCAATAGGGAGAAAGATAATAAAGTTTCCACCATACCTGTGGTCCGAGAGGGAGTGTTCTTCAAGTCCCTCCAGGAAACAATGTTCCTCTGTGTCTCGTGTGAGGCAAGCGTGAGGTCAAGGACCTCCTTGCTATGTTTAATAATAAAAGTGGAATGGATCATTTCTCCGATTTAGTTTGACCATCTGAGTGGTCAGTAGATAACTGAAGAGGTACTCACCCCTTTCATTAGTGTCGGTACTTCCTCACTGACAGTGATGTGCGTTTGCGTCGCACCCCACGATTAGGTGAGCGCACGGAGGGGCGCGAGTGGAGGAGGATCTGGTTGGTCGTGACCCATGTATGTTGAGCAGATCCTCAGTGAGCACTCCTGTTTTACCCCAGGTGTCAGCTACGTACAGCTTATAGTCTTGAGAGCTCAGACCGGATACCCTGATTCCGAGGATCCAGAGTTCCTAAATGAGGACTTTGTCGCTCTCGTCGGACTTATACCCGTCCGACATCACAGACGCTACGACCGACACCGCAGGTTTAGCCTGGGGCTAAGCCTCCACACTTGAGAGCTCTTGGTCTGGCTCGACCTGCAGTTGCCTGCCCTTTGGGTCTGACTTATATAGAGCCTCTTTGTAGCCAGAGTATGCAACTCCGTCCGTTCTTCCGAGGAGCTCTATTGACTCCTCGTTTAAGACGAGGATGTTTTGACGTCTCTGTCCTTGGCAGCCTTCCAATCGACTGTTGGAAGGCGAAGAATCTTCCGGCCTTGCAGGCTTCGCCGAGACCCATGCTCTGGTCCTCGGCTTGCTGAGAACATCCTTCCATTTAGCAGCCTCCAGCTTGGCTCCTGAGTAGACCTCGCTTAGTGCCGTAACCGGCTTCGTGTAGAGCGCCGCCCAGCGAGCATCTTGGCAAGCGAGGGCTTTCATTCAACCTTGGTGCCACACGGCGTTTTTATATTTTGGCGGCGGTCCAACTCTTGGAGAAAATGGTTCTGGAGCTCGTTCTTCACCAGGGGCTATTTATCCCGAGGAATCTGCCCGTCACTGGAGCCCCTGTCTAGGACGACAATGAGGTTCTTACCCCTCATCATCTCTGGTCTGCTGGACTTGTGTGGTGGTGTCTTCCGCCGAGCATTGCCGCTTGCTAAGGGTCTTGGCTGGTTGTCTGGCTGGATGTCTGGCTGGATCGTCGTGGTCTATTACACTAGCTCGATCCCTTGTGAGACAGAGGTGAGCCTTCTCTCCTGGTATTTTGAAACAGCAGCACCGCCTGTCGGTGTGGTCAAGGGTCCTCCGTCCCTGGGCGCTTTCCTGCCACGATATTGCTCTGCTTGGTAGCCACCCCGGTAACCGGTTCGCCCTAGGGCCCTCGACGTAGATTGGCCCGATTGGCGCTTTGGACCTATCTTCGCAGCGCTTACTGCTTCGAGATGGTGGAGCGACTTCCCCGTCAGTTTTTGCACTGGTTTCCCTGATGCTGATATAGAGGTATGGTCTTCTCCCTGATGTTTTTGAATTGGGCAAATTTGGACCCACGAGACGGCGGAAAGGGGTTAGTCACCCGGTATAATCTTGGTAGTCTCACGATACCAGCAAAGGCCGCGGCTCTACTTTATACCCGGTACTCAGTCAGAATATATGTGATCTTATGATTTATGTAATTATTGTATTGTATTGTATTGTTGTATTATTGTATTCGCAAAAGGGACGAATTAAATTTTGGCCTAAATGGAAAATTTAAAAAAAAGTTAAAGTTTAAAAGTTATCTGTTTCCATTTTTGTTTGCATATAATTTTTACATCAGCTTCAACATTTCTACATGTACATATAGAACAACTCATACGAGACGTGGAAGTGTGTGCGAGAGAGAAAGTGAATGAGTAAGCGTTGCGTAGCCACCGAAATTTAATTTGTTCCTTCTGGCTAAAAAAATGATCTCACCTGATCCAGACTCGGCAGTCTGTTAGATACGGTCATTTTCCATAATTCTGCGTTTTTGGTTTTCTTTAATCATAAAAATTGTGGATTCCACAGACTTACGTCCTTTGTGGGAGCGGAAGGGGGCGTGGCAAAATTTTGAAATAAACTTGTGCTGAATTGATATCACAGGAGCTTGGATAGAAAGTTTGGTTGCTCTAGCTCTGATAGTCTCTGAGAACCTTCTAGGGTTCCCGCCCAGTCTCCTGAGATGGATCTCTAGCTACCTTTGTTCTAGGTCTCAAAGAGTCCTTTTCAAAAACTCCCTGTCCTCACCAGTTATGGTGACTTCGGGTGTACCACAGGGCAGCCATCTAGGCCCCTTACTCTTTACACTCTTTATAAATGACCTGCCTTCTGTATTAACATACTCTCGAGTACTTATGTATGCGGATGATGTTAAGCTCTGTGTCCAGTATAAGGACATTTCTTTTCAATCCAGGTTGCAATCCGATCTCGATAGATTTCAGTCTTGGTGTTGTGCAAATTTATTAAACCTTAATGTTTCAAAATGTAAAGTAATGACTTTCCATCGCTCCAGCGCCTTTCTGGTTCCTTACACCCTTTGTGGTGGTTCTCTTGAGAGAATTACCCGGGTTGATGATCTTGGTGTTCTACTAGATCCCAAGTTAAAGTTTTCAGAACACATTTCTACCATGGTGAATAAGGCCATGGGCGTGCTTGGGTTTATAAAGAGGTGGTCAAAGGAATTTGACGACCCCTATATAACAAAGACTCTCTACACCTCTCTGGTTCATCCGATTTTAGAATACGGCTCTTGTGTATGGTGCCCTCAGTACAACGTACACCAGGACCGTATAGAATCAGTTCAGAAAAACTTTTTACTTTTTGCTCTTCGAGGTCTCGGCTGGGATGCAGGTGTGAGACTGCCGTCCTACTCTAATAGATTGCTCCTAATGAACCTTCCAACCTTAGCTAATCGTAGGAAAATGCTTGGAGTGATTTTTGTGCACAACTTGATCAAGGGTGACATAGATAGCCCTGACCTGTTGAGCCGCATAAACTTCACGATTCCTATTAGAAGCACTAGGAACTATACACCCTTGTTTCTTCCGCTTTGTAGGTCGAATTACTCCTTGCATGAACCATTTAGGGTCCTATGCTCGGATTATAATTCCCTCTATCATATTGTATCTACCACTAACTCCCTTCCTAGTCTTAAATTACAGATACTCTTATATCTTTCCCGTAACTAGTAATTACTTCGCTTCTTTAGTTAGATTTGTTCTACTTTTCCTCGAACACTAGTCTAACACCTATCCTTCCTGCATGTCCGCGATCGGTTCGGTAAACGAGTCGCGCGTTATGCGGCAGCGCCCCTCGGTCGGTTGGGCGGGAGGTGGGCTGCGTTCTTGCCTGGGATCCGCGCGTAACAGCCATCGGCTGGTGTCGCTTGGGCCACTTGATGGTGCAGTCATTGCACATCAACGTCCTAAAGAAAACTAAGCGTCAAAAAAGACGAATGGGCAGATCAGACGGGATCGCTTGGGAGAGAGAGCGAGAGGGAACGATGACTTTCGAAATGGTTTTCTTCATTGTGGCTATATTAATGATGTGATCTGATCCAGATTTAACACCATGATAGAAATGGTCATTCTCTATGATTCTGCGTTTTTAGTTTTCTTGTACTATCAAAATTTTGCATGCCACAGATTTTCGTTCTTTGTGTGGGCGAAAAGGGGCAAGACGAAATTTTGAAATACACTCGTAGTAGTGTGATAACACAGGAGACTGGATACAAAACTTGGTTGCTCTAGCTTTTATAGTCTCTGAGATCTATGCGCTAATGAAGACGGACAGACGGTCGGACGGACAGACAGACATGGCTATATCGACTCGGCTATTGATGCTGATCAAGAATATATATAAATTATGGGGTCGGAAACGCTTCCTTCTGGGCGTTACACACATCCGTTATCACCACAAAACTAATATACCCCTATACTCTTCGAGTACCAAGTATAAAAAACTCAAATGAAAACCTATGTTAGACGTACCACATGTTTCTTGAGCTTTTTAGTTTTTAATCAATTTTATGTTTATTACGGCATTGCTGCGGCCTGGCACGGGTTAATCAAGTCCTGCCAACGTTTCAATAGAATTTGAGTCAATAATTCTTAAACAACGTTTCTAAAATTAACTCTTGTCCACGGATTTCCAGTAACTAAGTTAGACAGAACAAAACGTCGATTCCGAATGCAAAATAATTCCCAGCGAGCTTTCGTGAGTGTTTCGGCTCATAACCGGTTTGAAAGATCCTCTTGAGAAGCATTTTTCATGAGATATCGTGATATACTAGCCCATAAAAGCTGCACCTGGTAGTAATCGGGTTTCTGTGAACGCCAAATATATTCTCTGGAGTCTATCTGACCATATAATGCCACTTTACTCTCATCAGCTTAAAAATTGTTTTTTCACTGTTACACAGGTCAGTCCATATGCGTTTTTGCAAACTTGAGTCGAGCCCCCATATACTCATAAGACATAAACGCCTAACAATGATTTCTTTTACGCTCCAAAAACAAAAGAGCCGCTATATCCAAAAATTTATTTGACATAAATATTCCATAACTAAATTGAACTTACGGATGGTGACATTTTTCAATTCATTAGTTTTTTTCTTAATTAAATTAACCCAGCTCTACTATTTCAATGAACAGCAGATTTGATGGGTAATTGTCTAAAGTCATAAAAACAAGAAGATGGAATGCAAATAACAGGTTTATAATTACAAGCTTTCTAAAAATGTAGCACTTGTTCAATTTGGAATAGTAGAAATTTCTCAAAAAGAGTTTTGAAACTGGCGAGGTGCGGCCCTACGTTTTCATTGAATATTATTTAATACGTTCAATTTCAGTGACGACCAGTATCGAACATGTACAAAAAAACGGCTACACAACTCCGTCACAGTGTACACCAGAGTATCGAAAACTATTCATATAATGAGGCTAGCAGCGCCCAAGCCACGCTGCAGGCCAGTTGCAAAAGTGAGACAAAAAGCTTAAATAATCCGGTCGTATAAATTAACATGTCTCGATAACACTTTCAGATTCATTGATCTTTGTGCAGCGCTTATATATACTGCAAACGCTTAATGTCCATAATGGTTGTCCACTACGGTAGCTAGCAGGCTCCTCGTTGCCTGCTTATGTCCTCTGGTGTTCAGCAGAATACTGGATAGTGCTTCTGCGTTCTCACTGGTCTATGGACGTACTTGTGGGGCTCCTTGAATGACAAGAGTGTGTCGATGAGGACACCCAGGTACTTGAGCTCTGCGATTGATCGTGATCAACCCTGCACCCTGGCAGTCTCGACCATATTTTGGTCGATATTAGGACCGCCTCCCTTTTGTGAGCCTCTAGCTCCAGCCCCGCGGCTGCTAGCCACGCCTCTACAGCTGGGATGGCTACGTTGGCGAGATCTGCCACGGCGGCGAGTTTCTTGGCTTCCACCACTATAGCCCCGTCGTCGGCAAAACTCATAAAGCTGGTGTTGGTTGGCATCGGGAGGCTTAGGACCTCGTCGAACATTGAGTTCAAAGCCCAAGGGTCCCAAAATGGAGCCCTGAGGGACTCCGGCTGAGACTTCGTATGCCCTGAAACCCAGACTCATGTCGATTGCTAGCACCCTTTTGCTAAAATAACTGTGCGCTATATTCAGCAGGTAGAGCGGAATGTTTAAAGTCCTCAGTGCCTTCAGCGTTCGGCTCCAATCGGCCGAATGGAAGGCGTTCCTGACATCCAGTATTACCACCAGACAATAGGACTTCGTCCCGCCTCACCTCCTAGGCTAGTGAAAGCAGCCGTTGCCTCTTTCACCTCTCGGGGAACGTCCCTCATAGAGACAATTGTTAAGAGGCCAGGAATTTCCCTCGGGAGCAGCGATAATGCAAGCTTCAACGGTCTGTAGGGTATTGCATCTGGCTCCAGAGCCTTCTTGCGTTGCAGGTTTCTGCCTGCAGCACCTCTTACCTAGCATATTTCGCACAGGGTAAGTTCGCACCGTGGGGTCTGGTGATCTGCTGCCCTCCTGGAAACTGCGCTGACTATCACCTGCAGTGCCACGGGATCAAAAGGCGCTTTGCTGCCCGCATTAAGCCTCTTCACGACCATCTTGTACGCTTCACCCGATTACAAAGCAGAAGCAAAATTGCGTAAGACAAAAACAAAAGCATTGAAATTGTTGTTGGTCAGTTTGCTTTCGTGAGCAACAACGGGAAAGGATAAGCCCAGACGACACAAGGCACACACACACATTATGTTTGCATGTGTGAGGTTTTTTTAAACTTGGTGCCGTGCATGTATACTTACATATATTGACTTCTAAAGCATTTAATGGCGTATAAGCACCAGTGAATATAATTAGTTTAGAGCAGCATCCGTCAACAGCTCTTAAGTCGTCCAGCAGACTTGTACGGCATAAAGCTTTTGATTGCCTAAGAAATGTTCTCCTGACTTCAGGATAGAAATTAAGGGAATAGATGGGGGCGTGATGTAATGAGGTCTGTTAACATCGCAGCCCGGGAAGCTGCTGTTGAGGATAAGGATTCATGCTGGACATTGTCCAAGACTGGTCGGCTTTCTTCACGTAGTCCAGGAAGAGTATTGTCGTAAGTACGTCATGAGGCAGGATTTATCGAGTGCTTCACTGCAGGCGTTGTGTTTTGACGAGACGGGCCTCCCGTGATATTTTCTTTTCAGGAGGAAACTTCAAAATAATGCGGTGCGGCTCAGTTGATCTGAATACTGAGTCCAGTTCATCCGCCTAGGGTTCCGGAATTGAACTGGACTCAATAGGGAGAAAGATAATAAAGTTTCCACCATACCTGTGGTCCGAGAGGGAGTGTTCTTCAAGTCCCTCCAGGAAACAATGTTCCTCTGTGTCTCGTGTGAGGCAAGCGTGAGGTCAAGGACCTCCTTGCTATGTTTAATAATAAAAGTGGGCTGGATCATTTCTCCGATTTAATTTGACCATCTGAGTGGTCAGTAGATAACTGAAGAGGTACTCACCCCTTTCATTAGTGTCGGTACTTCCTCACCGACAGTGATGAGCGTTTGCGTCGCACCCCACGATTAGGTGAGCGCTCGGAGGGGCGCGAGTGGAGGAGGATCTGGTTGGTCGTGAACCATGTATGTTGAGCAGATCCTCAGTGAGCACTCCTGTTTTACCCCAGGTGTCAGCTACGTATAGCTTATAGTCTTGAGAGCTCAGACCGGATGCCCTGATTCCGAGGATCCGGAGTTCCTAAATGAGGACTTTGTCGCTCTCGTCGGACTTATACCCGTCCGACACCACAGACGCTACGACCGACACCGCAGGTTTAGCCTGGGGCTAAGCCTCCACACTTGAGAGCTCTTGGTCTGGCTCGACCTGCAGTTGCCTGCCCTTTGGGTCTGACTTATATAGAGCCTCTTTGTAGCCAGAGTGTGCAACTCCGTCCGTTCTTCCGAGGAGCTCTATTGACTCCTCGTTTAAGACGAGGATGTTTTGACGTCTCTGTCCTTGGCAGCCTTCCAATCGACTGTTGTAAGGCGAAGAATCTTCCGGCCTTGCAGGCTTCGCCGAGACCCATGCTCTGGTCCTCGGCTTGCTGAGAACATCCTTCCATTTAGCAGCCTCCAGCTTGGCTCCTGAGTAGACCTCGCTTAGTGCCGTAACCGGCTTCGTGTAGAGCGCCGCCCAGCGAGCATCTTGGCAAGCGAGGGCTTTCATTCAACCTTGGTGCCACACGGCGTTTTTATATTTTGGCGGCGGTCCAACTCTTGGAGAAAATGGTTCTGGAGCTCGTTCTTCACCAGGGGCTATTTATCCCGAGGAATCTGCCCGTCACTGGAGCCCCTGTCTAGGACGACAATGAGGTTCTTACCCCTCATCATCTCTGGTCTGCTGGACTTGTGTGGTGGTGTCTTCCGCCGAGCATTGCCGCTTGCTAAGGGTCTTGGCTGGTTGTCTGGCTGGATGTCTGGCTGGATCGTCGTGGTCTATTACACTAGCTCGATCCCTTGTGAGACAGAGGTGAGCCTTCTCTCCTGGTATTTTGAAACAGCAGCACCGCCTGTCGGTGTGGTCAAGGGTCCTCCGTCCCTGGGCGCTTTCCTGCCACGATATTGCTCTGCTTGGTAGCCACCCCGGTAACCGGTTCGCCCCTAGGGCCCTCGACGTAGATTGGCCCGATTGGCGCTTTGGACCTATCTTCGCAGCGCTTACTGCTTCGAGATGGTGGAGCGACTTCCCCGTCAGTTTTTGCACTGGTTTCCCTGATGCTGATATAGAGGTATGGTCTTCTCCCTGATGTTTTTGAATTGGGCAAATTTGGACCCACGAGACGGCGGAAAGGGGTTAGTCACCCGGTATAATCTTGGTAGTCTCACGATACCAGCAAAGGCCGCGGCTCTACTTTATACCCGGTACTCAGTCAGAATATATGTGATCTTATGATTTATGTAATTATTGTATTGTATTGTATTGTTGTATTATTGTATTCGCAAAAGGGACGAATTAAATTTTGGCCTAAATGGAAAATTTAAAAAAAAGTTAAAGTTTAAAAGTTATCTGTTTCCATTTTTGTTTGCATATAATTTTTACATCAGCTTCAACATTTCTACATGTACATATAGAACAACTCATACGAGACGTGGAAGTATGTGCGAGAGAGAAAGTGAATGAGTAAGCGTTGCGTAGCCACCGAAATTTAATTTGTTCCTTCTGGCTAAAAAAATGATCTCACCTGATCCAGACTCGGCAGTCTGTTAGATACGGTCATTTTCCATAATTCTGCGTTTTTGGTTTTCTTTAATCATAAAAATTGTGGATTCCACAGACTTACGTCCTTTGTGGGAGCGGAAGGGGGCGTGGCAAAATTTTGAAATAAACTTGTGCTGAATTGATATCACAGGAGCTTGGATAGAAAGTTTGGTTGCTCTAGCTCTGATAGTCTCTGAGAACCTTCTAGGGTTCCCGCCCAGTCTCCTGAGATGGATCTCTAGCTACCTTTGTTCTAGGTCTCAAAGAGTCCTTTTCAAAAACTCCCTGTCCTCACCAGTTATGGTGACTTCGGGTGTACCACAGGGCAGCCATCTAGGCCCCTTACTCTTTACACTCTTTATAAATGACCTGCCTTCTGTATTAACATACTCTCGAGTACTTATGTATGCGGATGATGTTAAGCTCTGTGTCCAGTATAAGGACATTTCTTTTCAATCCAGGTTGCAATCCGATCTCGATAGATTTCAGTCTTGGTGTTGTGCAAATTTATTAAACCTTAATGTTTCAAAATGTAAAGTAATGACTTTCCATCGCTCCAGCGCCTTTCTGGTTCCTTACACCCTTTGTGGTGGTTCTCTTGAGAGAATTACCCGGGTTGATGATCTTGGTGTTCTACTAGATCCCAAGTTAAAGTTTTCAGAACACATTTCTACCATGGTGAATAAGGCCATGGGCGTGCTTGGGTTTATAAAGAGGTGGTCAAAGGAATTTGACGACCCCTATATAACAAAGACTCTCTACACCTCTCTGGTTCATCCGATTTTAGAATACGGCTCTTGTGTATGGTGCCCTCAGTACAACGTACACCAGGACCGTATAGAATCAGTTCAGAAAAACTTTTTACTTTTTGCTCTTCGAGGTCTCGGCTGGGATGCAGGTGTGAGACTGCCGTCCTACTCTAATAGATTGCTCCTAATGAACCTTCCAACCTTAGCTAATCGTAGGAAAATGCTTGGAGTGATTTTTGTGCACAACTTGATCAAGGGTGACATAGATAGCCCTGACCTGTTGAGCCGCATAAACTTTACGATTCCTATTAGAAGCACTAGGAACTATACACCCTTGTTTCTTCCGCTTTGTAGGTCGAATTACTCCTTGCATGAACCATTTAGGGTCCTATGCTCGGATTATAATTCCCTCTATCATATTGTATCTACCACTAACTCCCTTCCTAGTCTTAAATTACAGATACTCTTATATCTTTCCCGTAACTAGTAATTACTTCGCTTCTTTAGTTAGATTTGTTCTACTTTTCCTCGAACACTAGTCTAACACCTATCCTTCCTGCATGTCCGCGATCGGTTCGGTAAACGAGTCGCGCGTTATGCGGCAGCGCCCCTCGGTCGGTTGGGCGGGAGGTGGGCTGCGTTCTTGCCTGGGATCCGCGCGTAACAGCCATCGGCTGGTGTCGCTTGGGCCACTTGATGGTGCAGTCATTGCACATCAACGTCCTAAAGAAAACTAAGCGTCAAAAAAGACGAATGGGCAGATCAGACGGGGTCGCTTGGGAGAGAGAGCGAGAGGGAACGATGACTTTCGAAATGGTTTTCTTCATTGTGGCTATATTAATGATGTGATCTGATCCAGATTTAACACCATGATAGAAATGGTCATTCTCTATGATTCTGCGTTTTTAGTTTTCTTGTACTATCAAAATTTTGCATGCCACAGATTTTCGTTCTTTGTGTGGGCGAAAAGGGGCAAGACGAAATTTTGAAATACACTCGTAGTAGTGTGATAACACAGGAGACTGGATACAAAACTTGGTTGCTCTAGCTTTTATAGTCTCTGAGATCTATGCGCTAATGAAGACGGACAGACGGTCGGACGGACAGACAGACATGGCTATATCGACTCGGCTATTGATGCTGATCAAGAATATATATACATTATGGTGTCGGAAACGCTTCCTTCTGGGCGTTACACACATCCGTTATCACCACAAATCTAATATACCCCTATACTTTTCGAGTACCAAGTATAAACGAGAGGGAACGTTGTGAGCCGCGGCAAAGGCCGCGGCTCTACCTTATACCCGGTACTCAGTCAGTATATACATACATACATTTATGAGCCTACGATTTATGAAATTTATTATATGTTCTCAAAAGGGACGAAAATAATATTTAAATTAAAAAAATGAATTTTTTTGGAATTTTTATACATGTTTCCATTTTTGTTTACATATGCTTTTTATATCTGCGCCTACATTTCTACATGACATGTATAACTACATATTTGAGACGTACAAGTGTTTGCGACAGAGAGAGAGGGAATGAGTCAGCGCTTGGCAGGCGTTGCGTAGCCACTGAAATTTAATTTGTTTCTTCTGGCCATAATATTGATCCGATCTGATCCAGATTCGGTAATCTGGTAGATATGGTAATTTTTCATGATTCTGCGTTTTTGGTTTTCATTTATCTTAAAAATTGTGGATTCCACAGATTTTCGTCTTTTGTGGGGGCGGAAGGGGGCGTGGCAAAATTTTAAAACAAACTTGTGCTGGTTCGGTATCACAGGAGCTTGGATAGAAAGTTTGGTTGCTCTAGCTCTTATAGTCTCTGAGAACTAGGCGCTCATTTATACGAATAAGCAAAGCAGATGGGGTCGCGTGTGAGAGAGAGCGAGAGGGAACGATGACTTTCGAAATGGTTTTCTTCATTGTAGCTATAATAAGGATCCGATCTGATCCAGATTCAACACTCTGATAGAAATAGTCATTCTCTATGATTCTGCGTTTTTAGTTTTCCCGTATTTTCAAAATTGTGTATGCCACAGACTTTCGTCTTTTGTAGGGGCGGAAGGGGGCGGGGCGTAATTTTGAAATACACTTTGAGTAGTGTGATAACACAGAAGACTGGATACAAAATTTGGTTGCCTTAGCTTTAACAGTCTCTGAGATATAGGTGCTAATGAAGACGGACGGACGGACGGAAGGACAGACGGACGGACGGACGGACGGACGGACAGACAGACATGGCTATATCGACTCGGCTATTGATGCTGATCAAGAATATATATACTTTATGGGGTCGGAAACGCCTCCTTCTGGGCGTTACACACAACCGTTATCCCCACAAATCTAATATACCCCTTACTCTTCGAGTACCGGGTATAAAAACTCAAATTAAAACCTATGTTAGACGTACTACATTTTTCTTTTTAGTAAATTAAATTAATTTTACCCGGCGTGGCACGGGTTAATCAAGTCCTGCCAACGTTTTAATAAAATTTGAGTCAAAAATTCTTAAACCACGTGTCTAAAATTAACTCTTGTCCACGGATTTCCAGTAACTAAGTTAGACAGAACAAAACGTCGATTTCGAATGCAAAATAATTCCCAGCGAGCTTTCGTGAGTGTTTCGGCTCATAACCGGTTTGAAAGATCCTCTTGAGAAGCATTTTTCATGAGATATCGTGATATACTAGCCCATAAAAGCTGCACCTGGTAGTAATCGGGTTTCTGTGAACGCCAAATATATTCTCTGGAGTCTATCTGACCATATAATGCCATTTTACTCTCATCAGCTTTAAAATTGTTTTTTCACTGTTACACAGGTCAGTCCATATGCGTTTTTGCAAACTTGAGTCGAGCCCCCATATACTCTCTGACATAAACGCCTAACAATGATTTCTTTTACGCTCCAAAAACAAAAGAGCCGCTATATCCAAAAATTTATTTGACATAAACATAACTAAATTGAACTTACAGATGGTGACATTTTTCAATTCATTAGTTTTTTATACCCGGTACTCGAAGAGTTTAAGGGTATATTAGATTTGTGGGGATAACGGTTGTGTGTAACGCCCAGAAGAAAGCGTTTCCGACCCCATAAAGTATATATATTCTTGATCAGCATCAATAGCCGAGTCGATATAGCCATGTCTGTCTGTCCGTCCGTCCGTCCGTCCGTCCGTCTGTCCGTCTGTCCGTCCGTCCGTCCGTCTTCATTTGCGCCCATATCTCAGAGACTATTAAAGCTAGAGCAACCAAGTTTTGTATCCAGTCTTCTATGTTATCACACTACTCCAAGTGTATTTCAAAATTTCACCCCGCCCCCTTCCGCCCCCACAAAAGACGAAAGTCTGTGGCATACACAGTTTTGAAGATACGATAAAACTAAAAACGCAGAATCATAGATGATGACCATGTCTATCAGAGTGTTGAATCTGAATCAGATCGGATTATTATTATAGCTACAATGAAGAAAACCATTTCGAAAGTCATCGTTCCCTCTCGCTCTCTCTCACACGCGGCCCCATCTGCTTTGCCCATTCGTATTTCTTGACGCCTAGTTCTCAGAGACTATAAGAGCTAGAGCCACCAAACTTTCTATCCAAACTCCTGTGATATCAAACCAGCACGAGTTTGTTTCAAAATTTTGTCTCGCCTCCTTCCGCCCCCACAAAGAACGAAAATCTGTGGAATACACAATTTTTAAGGTACGAGAAAACCAAAAACGCAGAATCATGGAAAATTACCATATCCACCAGATTGCCGAATATGGATCAGGTCGAATCAATATCATGGCCAGAAGAAACAAATTAAATTTCAGTGGCTACGCAACGTCTGCCAAGCGCTGACTCATTCCCTCTCTCTCTCTGTCGCAAACACTTGTACGTCTCAAATATGTAGTTATACAGGTCATGTAGAAATTTAGAAGCAGATGTAAAAAGCATATGCAAACAAAATTGAAAACATGTATAATATTCCAAAAATGATTTGACGTCATTTTTTGAAATATTATTTTTTGCCCAAAATTTAATTTGTCCCTTTTGCGAACATATAATAAATTGCATAAATCGCAAGCTCATATATGAATGTATGTAAATATGTGTATACTGACTGTGTATACCTTTGCCGCGGCTCACAACGTTCCCTCTCGTTTTTTTTTGTTAAGTTGTGACATTTTAAGGTTTTTTTCTCTTTTTAGGGATGCAAGATTTTTGTTCCACCAAAGTACTTTTCGTGGTAGCGAGTGTTTGGTATTTACGGGAATTGAAAAATTCAGTTTATTAAAGAATGGTCTTAATATCGGCAGCTTTTTTTTTAATGTTGGAACTTGGTCAAAGGTTAATGAGGTGGTCATTGTGGTTTTCCTATTATGACCCCAATAAGTTTCATTGAGTTTTAAAGTGGGTTTGGCGATGATTACACTATGCAACACCACATTTTTACTATGAACCAACACACACTTTTTCTGATAGATTTAGGACTTTCAAAATGTTAAATGAATTTTTTTTCCAAGGTGTGGTTTTTTTTACATTTTTAAAATCTGGTATTGTTTTTTTCAGAGGCAGTGCTTTTTTTCATATTACTTAAGTTGGTCCGTTAGTCAAAACATGATTGCTTTTTTTTTCTTAAAATGCGGCATTAGAAGGTTAAGCGTTTATACATAGATTTTTACAAATGATATGCGACTGAAACGACACTTAATTAATTATACTATTTATCTACGCAGCACAGTGGGCAACATAGCCAATCTAGCGGAATTAAAAACATAACTACTAAAATAAAAAAGAGCTATATATTTTATATATGATAATGTTTTGGGGAAACATTTCAATTTTTTTTTGCTTTTATTTTATTCTTAAGTAAAAAAGTAAAAAAAAGTTTATTCCTTGATATAAAAAAAAGTTATTTCAATTTAAAATATAAAAATAAAAAAAATATTCCTAATTGTTTTGAGTTTTAACTATATCTTAAAAACTGTCTTTAACAAAAATTCCCCGTTAGCTGCGGACTAAACTACAAATTTACAAAGACATTCAAAAAAATAATGAAAAACGAGAGAGAGGGTTTTTACCTCTACATTTTACCCGATACTCAGTCAGTATGTATGTACATGTGAGCTTACGATTTATGTAATTAATAATATGCTCGCAAAAGGGACGAATTGAATTTTAGCCCAAAATGAAAATTAAAAAAAATGTAAATCGAACCCTTTGTGATATTTTTATATATTAGATGTTATCTGTTTCCATTATTGTTTACATATAATTTTTACCAGGCCATTCTCTATGATTCTGTGTTATTGGTTTTCTCGTATCTTAAAAATTGTGGATTCCATAGATTTTCGTCCTTTGTGGGGGCGGAATGCGTCATTGCAAAATTTTGAAATACACATACATACATATGTTGAATTGATATCACAGAAGCTTAGATAGCTTCGTTGGTCTAGCTCTTGTAGTCTCTGAGAACTCAGCGTCAAAAAGACGAACGAGCAAAGCAGTTCTATCTTTTTTGTGCATTAAAGTAGTATGAACTTACTTTCGCGACCCTGGGAAATGCCCATACTTATAGGAACATATTTGCATGTTCGGTACATATGTATGTACATATGTATAAAAAGCAGTTTGCTATCACTAGGCAACAAAATTGAACTTTTTTCTCTGCTGTAACCAATATTTGTAATTTTGTGGCTTAAGAATTTTTAAGGAATTAATGTTTTTTTTTATGGTTTCCTTTTTGTTTTGTACCAGTTTTTAAAATTGAATATTTTTGTAGTGTTTTTTTTTCAGTGAAGTGCTTCTTTATTCACATAACTTATGTAATTACTTACACCTTAAACTTTTTATTTGACACTGCATCATCGAGGGTGTGAGTCACTGTACATCTGGTTGTATAACACTTCACAATACTGAAAAGCTGATAGAGGCAGCTATAAATCAGACCCTTCCGCTTACCGTCTTGAAGTTATGAACCTTTCAAATTCAACTTTAATAATTTTTTTATTTCCCAAATTCTATCTATTCTCTGCACGACTTCTGTTATTAATTTGACTACGTCTTCTCCTCAGAGCTTGAAAATAACCGTCAACCATTTTAAAGTGTTCGAAAAAAACCGATCTTCTACGAACACTTTGAGAACGTGGAGCGAAAGAACACATTCAAAAGTGTTTTCGCTCAACAACTGTTCTTCTCAGACCAAAACACTTTTTTTTGTGTTCTCTTTGGTTTGCTCTCTCGGGGACTACTTTGGTCGGACACACTCGGCGAAACAGTCCTTTTGTATGTATGCGTGCATCTGTGTTTTCCTACATAACATTTATGCACATGAATTGATCAGGCATATTCTTTTCTCTTTCTCGCACACAGCAAGAAGAAACCCTTTTTGAAGACACTTATTGCGCAGTGGTCTTTCAAAGACAGTTTTGCAGTGACTGCTCTCTCAAAAGTGTCCATCTCTGTTGTTATTGAGAGACCGATTTGTTTTTTCGGTTGAGCCAAACAGTCGGACCGAAGAGCACATGCGAAACGAAAAAAGTGTTTCGCTCAGAGAGAGATCGTGTGTACCAAATTTTTATACCCGGTACTCGAAGAGTATAGGGGGGTATATTAGATTTGTGGGGATAACGGTTGTGTGTAACGCCCAGAAGGAAGCGTTTCCGACCATAAGCCATAAAGTATATATATTCTTGATCAGCATCAATAGCCGAGTCGATAGAGCCATGTCTGTCTGTCCGTCCGTCCGTCCGTCCGTCCTCCCGTCTGTCCGTCCGTCTGTCCGTCCGTCTGTCCGTCCGTCTGTCCGTCTTCATTTGCGCTTAGATCTCAGAGACTACAAAAGCTAGAGCAACCAAGTTTTGTATCCAGTCTCCTGTGTGATCACACTACTCCAAATGTGTTGTAAAATTTCGCCCCGCCCCTTTCCGCCCGCACAAAGGACGAAAGTCTGTGGCATACACAGTTTTGAAGATACGATAAAACTAAAAACGCAGAATCATAGATGATGACCATGTCTATCAGAGTGTTGAATCTGAATCAGATCGGATCATTATTATAGCTACAATGAAGAAAACCATTTCGAAAGTCATCGTTCCCTCTCGCTCTCTCTCACACGCCACCCTGTCTGCTTTGCTTATTCGTTTAAATGAGCGCCTAGTTCTCAGGGACTATAAGAGCTAGAGCAACCAAACTTTCTATCCAAACTCCCGTGATATCAATTCAGCACAAGTTTATTTCAAAATTTTTCCACGCCCCTTTCCGCTTCCACAAAAGACGAAAATCTGTGGAATCCACAATTTTTAAGATAAAAGAAAACCAAAAACGCAGAATCATGGGAAATTACCGTATCTACCAGCTTGCCGAATCTGGATCAGGTCGGATCATTATTATGGACAGAAGGAACAAATTAAATTTCAGTGGCTACGCAACGCCTGCCAAGCGCTTACTCATTCCCTCTCTCTCTCTCGCAAACACTTGTACGTCTCGAATATGTAGTTATAAATGTCATGTAGAAGCAGATGTAAAATGTAGAAGCAGATGTAAAAAGCATATGCAAACAAAATTGGAAACATGTATAAATATTCCAAAAATGGTTTGACTTAAATTTTTGAAATATTATTTTTTGCCCAAAATTTAATTTGTCCCTTTTGCGAACATATAATAAATTGCATAAATCGTAAGCTCATATATGTATGTATATACTGACTGAGTACCGAGTATACGGTAGAGCCGCGGCCTTTGCCGCGGCTCACAACGTTCCCCCTCGTTTCTTAATTAAATTAACCCAGCTCTACTATTTCAATGAACAGCAGATTTGATGGGTAATTGTCTAAAGTCATAAAAACAAGAAGATGGAATGCAAATGACAGGTTTATAATTACAAGCTTTCTAAAAATGTAGCACTTGTTCAATTTGGAATAGTAGAAATTTCTCAAAAAGAGTTTTGAAACTGGCGAGGTGCGGCCCTACGTTTTCATTGAATATTATTTAATACGTTCAATTTCAGTGACGACCAGTATCGAACATGTACAAAAAAACGGCTACACAACTCCGTCACAGTGTACACCAGAGTATCGAAAACTATCCATATAATGAGGCTAGCAGCGCCCAAGCCACGCTGCAGGCCAGTTGCAAAAGTGAGTCAAAAAGCTTAAATATGCCGGTCGTATAAATTAACATGTCTCGATAACACTTTCAGATTCATTGATCTTTGTGCAGCGCTTAGATATACTGCAAACGCTTAATGTCCATAATGGTTGCGTCAACACAGTGAACTGGAATGCAAGCGGAACACATATTGTATCTGGCTCCGATGATAATCATCTGGTAATTACTGAGGCTAAGAGCGGTCGTGTAGTCCTCAAGAGCAAGACCCAGCATAAGCGTCATATTTTTAGTGCACGTTTCATGCCGCACAGCAACGATCAGGCTGTAGTTTCCTGCTCTGGCGAAGGCTTAGTTATTCATACCGAGTTCCTGATTCCATATATCTCCGAAAACTGTGAAAAGTCGATAGATTATATAGTTGGAGAGGACAGCCGCATCGCAAACGTTTTTGATTGTCACACATTTGGGAGCACCTTCGATGTTTTGCCAATACCTGACACACCGCGCTCCTTTCTCAGTTGCGGAGAAAATGCAACTGTACGCTTCTTCGATCTTCGCCAATCCAGTAGCTGCTCCAAGCGTATGTGCCAAAAGCACATACTTATAATGGCGCCCTGTGCCGTGACAGCCATGGATTTGGCTCCTTTTAATTACAACAATGTTGCCATCGGCTGTTCCGACTCGATAATTCGTCTATACGACAGGCGCATGCTGGCAAATGCAAGCTCCGCATCTTTGTCGGCGGGCTCAACAATACCACTAAAAGCTTACCCCATACCGATGGAATACACGCGTCGTCACTATCGCCCCACCTGCGTAAAGTTTAATATGAGCGAATCTGAGCTGCTGGTCAGTTATTCCATGGAGCAGATTTATCTGTTTGATCTGAAACACCCTGGCTATAATGACGCAGGTTTGTTGAAAAGCGGTTGTTATACGCCCAAAATGCGTCGTGAAGACGATCCAGACCCGCAGATTCCGCCTTCGCTTTCGTGGCGATTGGTCGGACACTGGACCCAATTCCCAGGCCATTGCAGAGCAGGGTTTAAACCACCCCAATGTGGGGCAAGCTCGTCCACATCTCGAACCAGGGGTACTTAGTAGGCTTAGTGACGAAATTTTTCGCATGCTTAATTCGCCCAGTCGTCAAACTCGCCAAACTTCCCAAGCACCAGAGTCAAATGCAGATACATCCAGCAGCCGAACGAGTCCATTGTCCTGGCAGAGTACCTTGCTGCGTACGACGGAAGGTCATAACGAAGCCGCAACATCAAACCACAACTCAAATAGCCGCCTTCTTTCCAGAGACCAGAACACAACTTGTGGAAATGTGATCAACGAATCGGATGTGGCTAACATTTCTGCCAAATCTGGTAAGTGTAACTTTAAAACCCGCATAATTTATATTATTTTTAAAATATTAATTAAAGGATGTCTTGATATCACAGAGGATACAAAAGAGATTAAAAACGAGAACAAGGATGGTATTACAGCTGGAGCTAGACAAATGTTTCCTATTCGTAATTTTGATTACGTGAAAATGGCTTTCAGTGGGCACCGTAACACAAGGACAATGGTGAAGGGTGCTTGTTTCTGGGGCGACGACTTCATTATGTCGGGTTCCGACTGCGGCCATATATTCGTTTGGAATCGACAGACCGGAAAGGTAGTCAAGACTCTTCTGGCAGATAATCGTGTCGTCAATCGTGTTCAACCACATCCCAAGCTCCCCTACCTCCTTAGTTCCGGAATCGACTACAATGTGAAGGTATGGGCACCAAGCGCTTCTGAATCATATTTCGACGAGGCCGAAACCGCCGGAGTAAGTGTGGTTTATTTCACTGACATTGAAAAGCCAGTAAAAATCGCATTTCATTTTTCCTCTTTGCAGCTGATAAAGAGCAATGAGATTATGTTGGTGGAGACTCGCGATACTATAACCGTGCCTGCACAGATATTGATACGGATTTTGACAAGCCTACATCAGTTTGCATAAAGCTGGTAGTGAAGCCAGATCCAGGCAAGGAGGCTATCTAACAATGATGCATAGGCTCATAATAGTGATAGCTAAGTTAAATCGTGATCGCAACAACGCTGACTACGTCCAGAAATATTTGTAAGCAAATATTTTGGAATTACTTATCCTGAAGTGAGATATGCTTGAGCTAGGAGGTAGGTATGTCGAAAACTATCTAGCCGTCGTAATCTCATTTTCATTTTAGTAAGATTGCGATTTTTTTTTAAATGCCTGTTTCGAAAAATAAATCATACTCTTCTTGTACGGCATATTGGCATTTCCGACAAAAAGCCCACTGTTAAGCTATTGAGCGTTTTTAATAACTCTTGAAATGTTTGATTTAATAGAAAAGCGAAAGCTGGTTGGATAAGTATACGGGCACAATTTATTTTTTCCTATGTATAAAAATTGTTTGTTGTGTACGATCGATTACAAATGTATGCTGATTGGTTCGAAGATCAGTTCTCGACTTCCCTGCAAGGCCTGACGTCCTAATTTCCGTGCCCTATGCAGCAACGCTTAAAAGAGCGTGCGATTAAGGAGAGAGTTCGCAGCTCGGGCTGCTGCGAAGCCGAGTACAAAGAATGATGGTGAACAAGTAGACGAAAGAAGGCCGCTGCCGTGCGTAAGCATATGCGGTTATAAATTATAACAACGTCCAGATAAGTCCTTCATCAGCTCCAGATTAACCACCTTGGTAGTGAAACAAATGAAGGCGCAAACTCTAACTGACAGTCGGAATCGTTTCGGCCTGCACCCTCTGTTTACTACCTGGACGGCCTAGCTCAGGTTGCTGCCTCAATACCGGTGTTACACTAATAAAATCTTTCTAAATCTAAATAACTTTCTCAGATCACTTACCACTATCAATCCAAATTGACATACGTGCGCAACCCACACGACAACAAACTGCTACCGAAACTGAAATTTAACGTGAGGTACCGACAGCAGTATGGAGAAATCATAGCATCAAATTGAACAGCGAGAGGCCCAAATCGAAGCTCCAAATATTGAGGCCTTAACAAACTGTGTACAGAAAGCGGCATCCTGCATGCAAAAACTATGGTACGACTCGGAATGCCATCGAGCGAGACAATGATCAATGATCGCATTGAAACGAGCACTAGCTTTAAGACAATGTGCAGGAAAAAAAAGGAGACTACTACAGGAATATTGGGCTTGAAGTCAACAACATAAAAGACAGCAAGAGCTTCTGGGAGTTCGTCAGAAGATTGAATGGGACCAACAAGAGCATCCAAATCAGGGCTGAGCATGACAGCTTGACGCAGCACTTTAAAAAACTGCTAGTACAGGACAAGCAAGCTATACAGCACTACTTTGCTTTTCCATACAACGTTAATAGACAACTGGACCGTGAAATATCGAAGGGGGAAGTTAAAGTAGCTGTGAGCAAGAGCAAGAACTGCAAAGCCCCTGGAGTCGACAGGATACCCGCAGAATTAAAAAAAAATGCACCAGAGAAATTTATTGATAGATTAACAAAGAATTTGGAACACAGAAAATATTCCAGAAATCTTTCGGCAAAGCATTATTTTCCCGATATACAAAATAGGAAATGCCACTGATGCAGCGAACTATAAGGGGATATCCTTCCTTACTTCGACCATGAAGGTGTTCGCTTCAATATTGCTCTCGCGCCTGACTGAATGAGCAGAAAGGCATAATGTGCTCAGCGAATACCAAGCTTGGCTTAGAAGAGGCTATAGAACAGTGGACATCATTTTCGTACTGATGGCGATAGCCAAAGAGTACAGGAGGCAAAACCGAAAGATGTACACCTGCTTCATAGGTTTCAAGGCGGCTTTCGACACCATCGACCGACAAAACGTTCGACTCTGTAAACCATTCCCTTCTAGCACAAAAACTTGACCTTCGCGGGTTCCCGACCAATCTCCTGAGATGGATCTCTAGCTACCTTTGTTCTAGGTCTCAAAGAGTCCTTTTCAAAAACTCCCTGTCCCCACCAATTATGGTGACTTCGGGCGTACCACAGGGCAGCCATCTAGGCCCCTTACTCTTTACGCTCTTCATAAATATCCTGCCTTCTGTACTAACATACTCTATGGTACTTACATATGTATGCGGATGATGTTAAGCTCTGTGTCCAGTATAAGGACATTTCTTTTCAATTCAGGTTGCAATCCGATCTCTCAATCCAAGATTTCAGTCTTGGTGTTGTGCAAATTTATTAAATGCTTCAAAATGTAAAGTAATGACTTATCATCGCTCCAGCGCCTTTCTGGTTCCTTACACCCTTTGTGGTGGTTCTCTTGAGAGAATTACCCGGGTTGATGATCCCAAGTTAAAGTTTTCAGAACACATTTCTACCATGGTGAATAAGGCCATGGGCGTGCCTGGGTTTATAAAGAGGTGGTCAAAGGAATTTGACGACCCCTATATCTCTGGTTCGTCCGATTTTAAAATACGGCTCTTGTGTATGGTGCAGTACAACGTACACCAGGACCGTATAAGGCTCTTGTGTATGGTGCCCTCAGTACAACGTACACCAGGACCGTATAGAATCAGTTCAGAAAAACTTTTTACTTTTTGCTCTACGCGGCCTCAGCTGGGATGCAGGTGTGAGACTGCCGTCTTACCCTAATAGATTGCTTTTAATAAACCTTCTAACCTTAGCTAATCGTAGGAAAATGCTTGGTGTGATTTTTGTGCACAACTTGATCAAGGGTGACGTAGATAGCCCTGACCTGTTGAGCCGCATAAACTTCACGATTCCTATTAGAAGCACTAGAAACTATACACCGTTGTTTCTTCCGCTTTGTAGATCGAATTATTCCATGCATGAACCGTTCAGGGTCCTATCTCGCAATTAGTTAGATTAGTTCTACTTTTTCTCGAACACTAGTCTAACACCTATCTTTCCTGCATGTCCGGTTAGGTTAGGTTAGGTTCGGTTAACGAGTCGCGCGTTATGCGGCAGCGCCCCTAACAGCCATCGGCTGGTGTCGCTTGGGCCACTTGATGGTGCAGTCATTGCATATCGGCGTCCTAAAGTATAAAATATTGAACATATCAAGATGTCTCTACACTGATAACACGGCAGCGGTCTGGATCGGCAACAGTCTGTCCGAGTGGTGGTCCATGCAACCTTGGGGTGAAGCAAGGATGCCTACTAAGTCTGCTATTTTCCCTGTACGTAGACGATATAGCATCGGTGCTGCAGCGGAGATATGGGAACACCAGCACTATGAAGCAGCAGAGAAACTCCTGCGTTTCTATATACACAAAATCTTCCGACTTCCACAAAGCACACCGACCTTTGCAATCTATCTGGAAACTGGCGTCTCTACCGTATTCATACATACGCTGCAAAAGCACTTCAGCGATGCATCCAAAGTGATGGCTATGCCGGATAAGAGACTCCCAAAGAGAGTACTTCGTTCGAGACTTCATTGCGAACTGGGAGACGATTGCAAATGATCGAGGAGTTCCAGGAGATGTCCAAAACCCAACATGTTGGAGGACTTGACACATAGCCCTCATTTTCCGAGCACGAACGGAAACGCTGACACTTCACGCGTCGCCGTACAGAAGTCTCGCTGAAACAGAATGCACCCTGTGCAATATGCACGCGCAGGTGGACACTTTGCACTTTTTGGCGACATGCCCTATCCTAAAGAAGTTGCAAACACAATATTGCGGAATTCCAACGCTAACAGTCCACGGCTTGACTACCCTGCTTAACGGAACGGGCTGGAATGAACTTGCACTTTCCGTCAAGGAAATGTTGCACTACAGAGAGGACATTCTGAGGGAACGGTACTACTACTAATAAAATCGTAGACAGAGAAAGGAATGAGCAGATGATACGGGAACGGACTGAGACAAGATATACCCCCATTTTGTTTTAGAACCGAGGTGTTTGGCTTCTCCTTCTATACTCACCCTACCTGTACGACTCAATCGAGCCTACTCAAAACATTGTTGCGGCACGAGGTGCTTAAGGTGCCCTCAAAAAGAAGAAATTATCTCATATATATTTCACATTATAATTCAAAATTCAAATAGTATTTTGTTAAGGCTAAACAATAGATAGAATGTTTAGACCTTAAAAGAAAAGTCTAGACACTTGGGGCAGTGGTTGAGGGATATGAGGGATGGGTACAATTTTGTATTATATTCTTATCGCTAGAGCCACGGAACGGGTACATCGGTGCTGCGAGTGGCCAACTGATTGCATAGGTTAGGTTAGGTTAACCTCGACGGCCCTCATGGGGCCTTCCATATTCCAGTATGGCCCTTAGTTATCCGAATGGTTATGGATCTTTACGCGGGTGCTGGTGAGGTTTTGAAATCACATAGAATTGAGGTGTTTTTGGCGAAGGCTAGTAGTTCCTTTGCCGTCCTCTTGGAGGCATCTTCTAGTGATGCCAGCGTCGGTGCGCCCAGGTATCTTCTCCTTGCCCGTGAAAGAGCCGACCAGCTGCAGAAAAGATGTTCAAGGGTTTCAATAGCCGCCAACTCATACAATTTCCTACAGTAGTTTCCGCTGGTGATGTTTAGTCTGGCTGCATGTGATGCAGCCAGGCAGTAACCTGTCAATATCCACACTAACAGTCTACAGTCTTTCCGTGGAAGGTGCAGCAGATAGTGGCTGAGTTGTTCACTGCGCACTTTGCACATGATTTTCGAGATTCTGCAGGTGGTTGTGCTCCTCCACATTCTTTTGATTTTCAATCTGGCCAGCTTTTCCAGGTCACTTTGTAGCGTTCTAAGGGAGACAGGCACATTTTCTACTCTTTCAGTCGCCAGCCCGACGCCTTTTTTTGCCAGAACGTTGGCCGCTTCGTTTCCTTCTATGCCCTGGTGGTTGGGCACCGAATAAATTCGGACTGACTTAGTCGTGCAAATGCCCCCTTGCTTGCCAGGACATTTCTGGAACTGACCGTGAACGACTGCATGGATTTTACCGCCGCTTGGCTGTCAACGAATATGTTAACCGCATTGCGTAGTCGCTCTGCGAGCTGAGCGACCTCTGCCGCCTTCGTGATGGCAAAGACTTCCGCCTGGAATATGCTGCAGTCGTCCGGTAGCTTATATGACAGCCTTATTTCGGGGTCTGTGCAGTATAAGCCAGCTCCTCCTCCTCCTTTCATCATGGAGCCGTCTGTGTATATGTTGAGGTGTTGAGTCTGGTCCCTTTTTTCCATTCCTTGGGTCCCAGAAATGTGTTTGTTTTGATATCGAGACAAGTTCGGAGGGTCATGTAGTCAGTATAACTGATCATGTCCCTGCCAATTGATCTGTTCCCGTATCCTTGTGGCAGCATGTTTCAGGCGCTGTGCTGCCTTTCCTGCTGTCAGACGAGCGTGGATGTCCAGGGGATCAATTCCAAGTGTGAAGGAGCGTACGCTCCCCCACATATTTTTCTGTTATCAATCAGTCATTATCGGGATTAAGGCCATGGAGGCTGCACTGTTGATTATTGTTATTTTTTACCTTATTACTATTAGAGTTCAGGCCATGGAGGCCATGTTATGAATTGTTGTTATGTAGGTTAAGCGTAAGTAAGAACATTTTCCTAGTTTCGCTATGGAGGTCGCCACGACCACAGTCACGAACACGATCGTGAAAGCCCATCCCTAGCCATGCAAACCAACGACAAAGAGAGCCCGGCCGCCCACGCAAACCAACGTGAAGAGAGCCCGGCCGCCCACGCACGCCAACGACCGGGAGAGCGCAGCCGCCCGCTCAGGCCAACGACCGGGAGAGCGCAGCCGCGCACGCGCGCCAACGACCGGGAAAGCGCAGCCGCGCACGCGCGCCGACGATCGCGAGAGCCCAACCGCCCACGCAGCCAACGACGGGAGAGAGAGCCCAACTACACAACCAACGCCGGCAAGAGGACAGAAGAAAACGCCGTTATCCCGAAGAGCGAAGAGTCCGAACACCGAGCTGGAAAGAGCGGAGAGTCGGCGGCAGAACGTGAGCAGCGCGAGCCCGACTGAGGGGGCTGGTGATTAGGAAGCGGAAAAAAGGTCGAGGAGGCCGAGTGAAGTCACCAGCGAAAACGGACGCACCTACGCGAGCGCGGAACATTTTTGTCGAAGACGGAGGATCCGAAGGCGGATCCAGAAACACGACTCCTGGAGGGCAACATCACCAAGGAAGAGCGGAGACACAGGGGCTGAGGCAAGCTAAGGAATTGGGGTAAGCAGGCCTCCCGTCGGGAGTATGGGATCGCTGAGCGGTGCGGTAAGCAGGGCCAATGAACGTACATAAATAAAGAAAAGATTAAATATAACACTCTAATGCTTGTTCGCGTCCGTTTTGTGGGCCCGGGGGTATAGGGGATATGGTTTTGTTTTAATTAATACCTCTCCTGTTTGCTTCTTCCTCTCTTGTAATGTTCCCTAGTGTTGTGGGTGCTCGGAAGTGTCGTCCGGCGACTGCCTCGACCTTCCGCTGACGCTGACTGGCGTCCCCGCATGTTCCTCCCCTCACCTCCCCTTCACTTCCCTCCTTTTGTAGTGATTAGCGGGCACACAGGCCCCCGAAAGCACTGTCCGACGATTGTTTATTGTTTATTGTTTATTTTGTTTAAAGTTTAACAATGTACAGTTAAACTGTAAGGGTAAAATGACATATCAACTAATTAAACTAAAGGGCCAATGCCAATACTCAGACCCGGTGGGGCTGATTATCGGCTCAGTAGTCGATAAGATCCCACCAACAGCCAAATTTAGGTAAGAGAAGAGCCGGTAGCCGAACAATTCCCAATTAAAGCAATTTAAATTAAATTAAGTTATTGATTAAGATAATTTTGACCATATTAGAACTAGTATCAAAGGAAAACAGATGGAAAAATTGGTTATAGTTACGGCAAAGGCTACGGAAAGATTCATAATCCGAGTAGTTAGAAAGACAGAGTTGGAGATGAAGAGGGAAGTAATGCCTAGTCGGGCGGAAAGGAACAGCAATACTAATAAGGTTGATGAGGGCAGTCGATTCGACCTCACCAGAGAGAAGATTATGGAGGAAGAGAACTCCTTGGCAGATTCTACGGGATTTAAGAGAGTGGAGATTAATTAGGCGCAACCTACTTTCATAAGAAGGGAGATGGATCGAAGGGATGGATCGATTGAGTGAGCGGAGACCAAAGATGAGAAACTGTTTTTGTACTGATTCGAGCATATCCTGAAATTTTTGGTAATGAGGAGACCAGACACAAGAACCATATTCCAAGTAAGGCCGGACCAGAGAAACATACAGAAGTTTTGTAGTATACGGGTCGGTAAATTCCTTAGACCATCTTTTGACGAATCCAAGGACTCCTTTGGCTTTGTTAGAGATAGTAGAGATATGAGAGTTGAAACATAGGTTAGGTACAAAGGTAATGCCCAAGTCGTTAACTTTGAAAAGGCGTTGAAGGATAGAGTTATTGATAGAGTAGTCGAAAAGGTATGGCTTATGGCGGTGAAAAGTCATTATATAGCATTTAGAAATGTTAAGAGGTAGAATGTTGATTAGGCATCAGTTGTTAAGGGCATCAAGATCAGATTGCAAAGATAGTGGGGACAAGGGGTCACTGTAGGTAAAACATAGCTTAACGTCATCAGCATACATTAGGACACGGGAATGAGATAACATTTGTGGAAGATCGTTAATAAATAGGTTAAATAGCAAGGGACCCAGATGGCTACCTTGAGGAACCCCCGATGAGACAATAACTGGTTTAGAGAGAGAGGAGTTAAAGCAGACACGTTGTGAGCGGTTACAAAGGTAGGAATTAGTCCAATATAGAAGCTTAGTCGGGAACCCTAGAAGAGACAGTTTATGAATAAGTAGATTATGATTGACAGAGTCGAAGGCTTTACTAAAGTCATTATAAACGACATCAGTTTGACACTGTTTAGCAAAACCCGAAGTTACGAAGGTGGAAAATTCTAGGAGATTAGTGGAAACTGAGCGACGTTTAATGAATCCATGCTGAGATTCAGAGAATACAGAACTACAAAAATGTTGCAGCTGAGAAGTGATGATTTTTTCAAAGAGTTTAGGAATGGCAGATAAATTGGAAATACAGCGGTAGTTAGAGACATCAGATTTAGATCCCTTCTTATGAAAGGGTACTATATAGGATTCTTTCCAGACGGTGGGAAAGTCACCAGTCTTGAGAGACAAGTTGAAATGTTTTAGGAGAGGCACACAAAGAGATTCTGCACAAAGTTTAAGAACAGCACTCGAAACCGAGTCTGGCCCAGTGGAGAACGAAAACTTGCACGATTTTAAATTTGTTAGGAGACCATCATAGTCGATGAAGGGGGAAGGATACAGTTAGAACTATTTATAGGGATAGGATAAGAGTAACTACTACTAAAGTCGTTCGATGAGGCTAGGATAGAGGGAAAGTTAATGGAAGGGACAGAGTAGCAACGTTGGAAGAAGGAAGCGAACAGATCAGCAATATCACAATCCTTATCAGCATAACTACCATTTAAGTGTAGAGAAGAAGGAAATCGGGAAGATTTACGTTTAGAATTAACAAACCTGAAGAATTGTTTAGGGTCACGTTTAAAGTTAAGCTTGCATTGGGTCAAGTATCTGTTGTAGCACAATGTATTAAATAAGGAAAATTTCGATTTTGCAATTGAGTACTTCGAAAAGTCTGATTGCAAACCGGATTTTTTAAACTTCTTGTACATACGGGATTTTTAATTCTTCAGATTTATTAATCTAGGGGTGAACCAGATAGGACCAGAAAGATTTCTGAAGGGGGTAACTAAAGGAACATGCATGGGAAAGATGGAAAAAATAGAGCTATAGAATGCATTCGTGGCAGACTCGATTTCCTGGAAATCGTCAAGGAATGACCAATCCATCTGAGATAGGGCAGTATTCAAGGAGAGGAAATCAGCCTTCTTGAAGCAATAAATATTTGAAGGCTTAATAAACGACTTTATAGGGCTTGAAGATGGTAGCATGAAATCAATTGAAAGTGTGGGATGGTATGGATCTTCAGGGAATGATAGAGGTGATCCTCGACATACCAAAGTGCTCGAAGCATCGGTAGTGAAGACGAGATCAAGGGTCCTACTCATGCTATTGCGTATGCCATTTACCTGGCCTAACGATGTATCGGACAGAGAATCAACAAAGTCATGCTGTATAGATGGGAACATTAAGTTTGAGTCATTGGATGGGGACCAAGTGACATTAGGGAGATTAAAGGCACCGAGGACAATAAGACGATCAGAATCACCAAGCTGAGACAAAACGGACTGGAGATGGGCAGCGTGAAGCATATATGTTGTAAATTCAGAGGACGGTGGGATGTAAGAGCATGATATGAATAAATTAAAAGAACACAGACGAATTTTAAAAACGATAATTTCAATGGTGTTGAGCTCATCGATGGAAAAGAGTTGGGAAGCTAAGTCGGAACGAACAGCAATTAGGACGCCGCCACCTCGAGATGGTCGATCAGATCTATATATGTTAAAGTTATCTACAAAAATCTCGGAATCCGAGATTGATGAATTGAGCCATGTTTCAGAGAAGGCGATAATGTCGAAATCAAAAGTTGCACTATCAGCATGTAATTTGGTGAGCTTACTGCACAGGCCACGTACATTCTGATAAGTGATCTTTAGAGGTGGGGAAGAATTCAGTTTTTTGAAGTGGATGGAAGATCAGTAGAAGGAGTTGGAAGGATTCCTACCCGAGGAGCGGGTTGCGAAGGCCGTGATCGACTATTGAAAATATGACAGATAGTGTGCTCTGGCCAGAAAGAGGGTTCAAGCACAGTCTTAACAAACTTCTCCGGAACAAGAATTTTAAATGAGGAAATACTACGTTTTTCTTTAAAAGAAAATTTAGTAACTACTATGTCAGAGGAGCTATTAATGTTTAATTTAGAGAAAATATACTCTCGAACCATAGCATCCGTAGCCGATTCCATAAGACGTGAGACGAAAATAGATTTTAGAGGAGCGACAGCGAAAAGAGTAGATCGGTCAAGAGGGGTCACATGGTTTAAGGGTGAGGCAGAGGCGGGTTTTACCCGAGGAACAGATGGGATAGCGCTGGCTGAGGAGCCAGTGCGAGCGGGTGAGGAAGGAACTACTTCGACTTCCATGCTGACAGCAGTATCAACTTCCGTAGGGGGAACAGTGATGCAGACATCAGTATGATCATAACTGCCCGGTTGGACAGCCTGGGCAATCACAGGCACTGGATGAACAATACTATCCGGTTGGACATCCTTGGCAGACACAGGCACAGGTGAACAGCCAACATGTGAAGAGCCAGCCGTCTTTTTCGATGTAGTTGCGTGTACATCGATTACCTTGGCGCCAAAGTCGATCAAGGCTGGCGAACTGATTGGAGGAACGTCAGAGTCTTTAGCTGCAAGAGAATTAGAACTGTGAACGCTGGGCAAACTAAGTGTAACCTTTTTTCTCTTTGGAGACTCATTTAAAATTCTAAGATTTTTGAAATGAGCTTCCATTGAGGTAAACTTATCCTGCAATTTCCGGAATTCCGAGTGGACAGCAGCGAATTCGTTATGAGTCTGTCTCATAAAAGTTCGCATATCGGCTTCTACTGCCTTGCAATCCCAACAAGTCCAGTTGAGACCGCAGCGGGTCTTAATCAGATCAATGACGCGAGCGCCGATATGACCAAAACCCGCTCAGCTAGAGTGAGCCGTGTTGTCACACAACCAGCAGAAAATAAATGTTTGCCGTGTAGCTACCGAACAGTGAGCGTCACAGCGTTTAGCACAACAGGTGGTCATTGTTTGATATTAGAAACAATAAATATGTAAAAAAGAAAAGAAAAAAGATAGGTAAAATATAAGTTGGTGTGGGGCAGAGATAGTGACTTTAGCTTGTGTTACACAATTGCGCGCGCAAGAACGAACAAAACAAACACAATAACGGCAAGTAAGCGGAGAGACACAGAGAGACGATAGAAACACAGAGAGTCAAGCACAGAGCGGCGGCCAACGCAGTGCGTGTGTGTTAGAATGAAAACAGATAAGCTGAGGGTAGATAAAACAGAGAGCGATTCAAAGAGAGCAAGCGCACCGCACTAGAAAAAAGGCAACAACAAAAACGGCTGCGATTAAGAAAGTGCAGAGAAGTTAAGAATGCACAATAGGAATTGAAAATTGAAAATAAATACACAGAAGTAAGATTAATGCGTATGCACTAAAAACGAACACGTTGCACGATCGGTTAGGATCACCAGAACAAGGTAAAAAACACAAATTACTTTCCTTTAAGAGAAGATTGGCAATTTTTAATAATTATTCAAGCACGAGCGAAATATAACACGACCGTCCGCAACGATATATCGATATTAGTGTCTCGGCCTTTCGCAGACGCTGACTGGCGTCCCTGTGCACCTTCTCCCCCTCTCCCCTCTTTTTGTCTACCCTTACAGTAGTGTGTAGCCCAGCAGGCGCCCAGGGTACCGTCCGGCGATTGCCTCGACACTATGGGCGATGCTGTTGTCCCGGCCTTTTGGAGACGCTGACTGGCGTCGTTGTGTCCCCCTCCCCCCCCTGTAGAGTGTAAGCATCCAGATCGCCCCAGATGCGGTACGGCGATTGCCTCGGCCGTCCCCGCCGATCTCGCTCGACGTCCTCGTAGTGGCCGAGAGCGTTGTACCTCGTGTTTCATGTTGTCGTGGCCGTGTCTATGCGCCCTAAAATTCCACTCCCCTGGCCGTCCCTGAACTCGGAGTCCCGGCAAATTATAAATGTTCTGTAATTTCGACCCTGGCGGGACTGAGAGTTGTACCCCGGCCCAGAACGCTTTCTTACAGATGGCGCCCGAGCAGGGACTCCGAGGTTACGTAATGATCTGAACGCCCAAGGGATTTTCTTAGAGGGCTGTTTAGAGGGGAATTGTGTGGGCAAAGCGGCATCGACTCGGAACTTTCGAGTGGCCCCGTGGTGTCCAAAAGCAGGAAATCAAAGCAGGCAAGCAGCGGCGAAAGCAGAGAAGCAGAACCACGGGAGAGCAGGATTTAGAGGAAGGAAGAGTAGAGAGGGGCAACGGTTTTGTACCCGGAAACGGTTATTGGCTTCGCACACCGCTCGGACGGTCACCTATTGCTCACGTAAAGCCGAGGCTGGCTTCCCTAACCTCCTTAACTATAGCATCAGCCCGTGGCCAACACACTCACCTAGAGGCGCTGAGCAGAGAAGCGCAGCCCAGCAGCAGAGCTAGTCAGCCCAGCAGCAGAGGGAGAAAGGCCGCGGAGTCGGAGCTGACGCCGGCTGATCGGCGGTGTCACGACGGCAGCGAGCCGGCAGCGAGCCTGCAGCGGCAGAGCGAGCGGCAGAGGAGGCCAGCCCATATATTGAGGACCCCGAGCCCAGAGGAGGACAGTTGGTGCGCAGCTTCAGATCGTGGCGGTTGACCAGGACATCGAAGTAAATCGCGACCAAGTTAAGCAGGATAATCAGGATCAACAACCAGGATACCCACCGACCAGGATCATCAGGATCAACAACCAGGATACCCACCGACCAGGATAATCACGGTCATCGACCAGGATACACGCAGGCCAGGATTGCCAGGATCACCCTCCTCAGCCAAGGACTACAAGAAGGACCTTCCCTAAGCAAGGGTCAACAGCAAGGACCGTCTCAAGGACCAAGGATACCTGAAGTCATCGATCAGCAGACCAAGGACCAACGACAGCGAGGATCCTCAAGCAGCTATCAGCATGGGCGTGCAGTGGATCTCGTATCGATGCAAGGACGAACTGCAGAATATCGCTGCAGAGTTCGGCCTCAGCGAGACAGGGACCGTGGACGAGTTGCGCAGTCGAATAACGGCTTTCATTTCACACGGAGAGCACTCGACAGCAATCGACAAGCGGATCGAAGAACTAGGCACCATCTACGCTAGTGCACCCAGCCCCAGGAGCCCGAGGACGGTATCCCCGTCACCAGGATCTAGCCGTCGAGAGCAGAAGGAGGGCATCCAGGTGGAACAACCTCTATCCATAGTGATCCCAGAGCTCCCCCGAGAAGCCTCGGCTGAATGACAGTTCAGCGACGGCAGCTACCCGCACCGCTTCGCCGAAGGATCCCGAACTTCGCGGCCTGGTAGGGAAGAAATCCCTTATGCCAAATTGGCCGACAAGTTGCGCCACTGGGGACTGGAGTTCGATGGGCATTCGGATGCCTTAGCGTTCATCGAACGGCTGGAAGAGCGTGTGGAGTCTTACGGAGGGAGCCCGGAACAACTTCCTCGAGCTATGTCTGGTTTGCTAACCAACAAGGCCGAGGGATGGTTTCGAACCTTCCAGATGCAGGGCAAGCCTTGGGCCGAATTCCGAAAAGAGTTCTTGGAGGAGGTTTTCCTGCCCCCTCATTATTTTCAGCGCCTGGAAGATACCATCCGAAGCCGGCATCAGCGACCCGGGGAGGCATTTCAGGATTACCTGATCGATCTCCGGTTCATGATGCAGTGAGCCCAATATACGCCAGAAAGAGAATTGGACAGGATCTACGAAAATCTTAGGCCCGAGTACCAGTTATTCACCCGGAGGCATGAATTCAAGACGCTGAGGGAGCTCACGCAGTTGGTAGTGGCGTACGAGGCGACTCGGGATCGCGGACAGACCTACCCAGCCGGCAATTCCACGGATACCAGGCCAAGGATACCACCATACCGACGTACCCCTGCAGACAAAGCAATACCTTCCCGAAATGCCGAGGTAGCTAACCGTGTGACAACCCAGGATGGAGACCGACCTGTAGATGTGCGCCGGGTCTGCCGGAATTGCGGAGAGGAGGGTCACTTCCACGGCTCCTGTAGGAATCGACGAGTGTTGTTCTGCTGGGAGTGCGGCCGCCGCGGCACACGAACAATCGACTGCTGCCGCCAACCGGCGATGGGGAAACGGACTGAGTCTCCGCCCAGTAGAGACCCGAGCGGAGACGTACACCCAGGGCCCCCAGCAGTAACGCATCCTCTAAAATTGGAGGGTGGCCTGATCGTTTGTCAGCCATCGAATGGTGAGGGAGCTAAAAACCGAAGGGAGCATGCGGAGCGTGAGGACACAGGTCCGCCTGCCGGATGGAACCACGAAGGAGGTGATGCAGGTAGTGAGAGTCAAGGTACGGCTGGATCAGCGGCAAACGTACGTGACCCTGTTGGTACTACCCGTGGTGGTTGACGACGTCATACTAGGGCTCGATTTTCTATGCGGGATTCAGGCGGTAATCGTGTGCGGACGCGCATACTTACAACTGACCCGGGAAATTGACTCTGTCTCCGCACACAGCGACGTCCGCCGAACACAATCGCACTAATAGGACAACATCAGCCAGCCCTGACCGCACCAGGCCCAGCAACAAGACTTTGGCGGAGACGACTGCGACACCGCTGGACACACCCAGGGCCATTCCATCGACCGCCAATTCATCAGCTGACGCGGGCGGGAGCAACAGGACTTTGGCGGAGACGACTGCGACACCGCTGGACACACCCAGGGCCAGTCCATCGGCCGCCAAGTCATCAGCTGACGCGGGCAAGAGCAACAGGACTTTGGCGGAGACGACTGCGATACCGCTGGACACACCCAGGGCCAGTCCATCGACCGCCAAGTCATCAGCTGACGCGGGCGGGAGCAACAGGACTTTGGCGGCGACGACTGCGACACCGCTGGACACCCCCAGGGCCAGTCCATCGGCCGCCAAGTCATCAGCTGACGCGGGCAGGAGCAACAGGACTTTGGCGGAGACGACTGCGACACCGCTGGGCACACTCAGGGCCAGTCCGTCGGCCGCCAGGTCGTCAGCTGACGCAAGCAGGATCACAAGGACTGTGACGGAGACGACTGTGACACCGCTGAACTCACCCCGGGCCAGACCGTCTGCCGTCAAATCACCGACAGACGCAAGTATGATCAGCAGGACTTGGGCGGAGAAAACTGCGACACCACTGGATATCACCAGGGTAAGTCCGCCTACTCTGACACGAGACGACGCCATCGGGACAACGAGGCAAAGCCTCGACCACGCCAGACCCAGCAACTCTACTATGATGAGGCAACCCAGCCTCAATCAAGATGGACCCGGCGGCAGTACCAGGATGGTACCCACAGACTATCGGCTGGTGCCATTAGCCGATGCCGCCACTGCCCGTCAACGTAACCCTTTTCGGAAGTCTGATCGGGCCACGCACCTTCCGGTGAATCTAGCCATCGTAGCGTCGGCCCCGGCCGAGGAACTCTCGTCCCAGATGCCATGGGTAGCCGCGTTCTTGGAACAAGAGTTGGCCAAATTCGAAGGGCTGAGTGATATCTCGCACATAACCCAGCACACGATCGTTATGAAAGACGACAAGCCACTGAAGCAGAGATATTTCCCCAAGAACCCGGCCATGCAGAAGATCATCAACGCTCAGGTCGACGAACTGTTAAGGGACGGACGCATCGAAGCTTCCAAGAGTCCGCATAGCACCCCAATAGTGCTAGTAGGAAAGAAAACGGGAGACATGCGTATGTGCGTGGACTACCGGCAACTCAACGCACGGTCGGTGCCAGACGCATACCCGCTCCCACGGATCAACCACATCCTCGAGAGACAAAAATGGGTACTGGCAGATCCCCCTGGCGGAAGGAAGTAGACAGTGCACCGCGTTCACGGTTCCGGGAAGAGGCCTCTTCCATTGGAAGGTGATGCCGTTCGGCCTTCATTCGGCATCAGCGATGTTCCAGAGGGCACTGGACAGTGTTATCGGACCCCAGATGGAGCCCCATGCTTTTGCGTATCTCGATGATATAATCGTTATAGGAGCAGTGCTCGAGAACCACGTTGAAAACCTCCGGGAAGTTTTCCGAAGATTGAGGCAAGTGAACTTGAAGCTAAACCAGAGCAAATGCAAGTTCTTCCAAAAGAGCATAGCCTACTTGGGACATGTCATCAGCGAGCAAGGGATCCATACTGACCCGGATAAGATTGTGGCGGTGCGGAAGCTAACACCCCCAAGCTCAGTCAAGGAACTGCGACGGTGCCTAGGGATGGCGTCTTGGTATCGCAGGTTCGTAACGAATTTCGCAACCATCGTACAGCCCATGTCAAGCCTCCTAAAGAAGGACAAAAAGTGGATTTGGGGTGAGGAACAGCAAGCAGCATTCGAGGAGTTAAAGGAGAAGTTAACTCAAGCACCCGTCCTAGCTTGCCCAGACTTCTCGGAGAGATTCACGTTGGATTCACGGTCTTGGAGCGGTTTTGACACAGGAGATATCCGGAGAGGAGAGGGTCATAGCCTACACCACTACGAACTACTCGGCGACGGAGAAGGAGTGCTTAGCCATCGTTTGGGCCATAAGGAAGTTACGATGCTAACTGGAGGGCTACCATTTTGACGTCGTCACCGACCATCTCGCTCTTAAGTGGTTGAACTCAATCAATAACCCAACCGGACGCATCGTTCGATGGGCTCTAGAGCTCCAACAGTATCGCTTTGAATCCATTACCGGCGAGGGAGCCAAAATGTCGTAGCAGATGCCCTTTCCCGGAAGCCCATCGAAGCCCTACGACGAGCACGGGAGGACCCACCCACATGCCCATGGTTGCTGAGATTATTCAAGCGGATCCGATCGCAGCCCGAGAAGTGCGCCGAATTCATGATCGAAAACGGCCAAATCTACAAGAGGACAGGGAACCGACCCGCCGAAGAGGAATCTCATCAGTGGAAGTTGTGCGTTGCTAGTGATCACCGACGCAGGGTGCTCCAAGAATGCCATGATCACCCGACAGCGGGCCACCAAGGAATACGGAAGACTACTAACCGTGTAATGCAACGATACTACTGGCCCGGTAGAGACCAGGATGTGGTGCGGTACGTGCAGAGGTGCGAGAGCTGTCAGAAGTTCAAGGTGAGTCAATGTAAACCAGCAGGGCAGATGTGCACGCGTCAGGCAAAGGGCCCTATCAACATCCTTTGCGCAGATTTCATTGGCCCGCTGCCGCGCTCCAGGCATTTCAACACGATGCTTTTAGTGTTCTTCGACTTATTCTGCAAGTGGGTAGAATTGGTACCGCTACGGAAAACCACCACCGCCCATTTGGAGAAGGCGTTCCGAGAAAAGATCCTCTGTCGATTCGGGGTCCCACGGAAATTTGTGTGCGACAACGGCACGCAATTTACGAGCCGATCCTTCCGGTAGTTCTGTGGACTAGCAGGCATGGAACTGGAACACACTGCTCCATATACACCCCAGCAAAACCCGACGGAACGGGCCAACAGAACTATCAAAACCATGATAGCACAGTTCATCGAGACGGACCAAAGGACCTGGGACGACCTACTCCCAGAACTGAGCTTAGCTGTGAACAGCAGCCCCTCCGATACCACCGGCTTCAGCTCTGCTTTCCTGGTATTCGGGAGAGAACCAAGACTCCCTGGCGCGTTGTACGACGAGATGACTACGGGACTAGCAGGAGAACTCGAGCCCGCGCGCGACAAGGCCACCCCCAGCGGGCGTCCCAAACCCAGAAAAAGACGTATGACCTACGCAGACGAGAGTGGCGTCCCGAACTGGGGGCGTTGGTCTTGCTCCGTCAGCATCACCTATCCAAGGCAGCCGATGGCTTCGCCGCGAAACTGGCTCCTAAATATGAAGGGCCTTACAAAGTGGTTAAGTTCTTATCCCCAACATAGTCAGGTTGCAGATTAACCAGGGCCGGCAAAGGAAGACTGCGAGCTTGGCGAACCTGAAGGCCTTCCACAGAGCTGACGACGACGTGGACAAACTGCAGCCGACGCCGGAGACACCGAAATGAACCACGGATTCACAAGGGCCACTTGTAGTAGCGCGCTGCTACAACGTCCTTGCCCGAAAGGGGCAAAACCCGAGAGTCATAAGCCAATTATAAGTTCCCCTTATGGGAATAGTTAAGTTAATATGTATACACCTTTTCACACGCACCGCTCAAGCAAGATAGGAGGACGGGTGGGATTTCGTTTCAAGGCAGGCAGGCACTAACTTATAGAAGTTTTCTCCCTAGACTCGCAAAGATGAAGAGACAGAATAACGGAAGCATGGTCCGATCGGACGGCCGACACTACGTCCTCGAGGGACCCTTGACGTCGGGGCGAGCCGATGTTTTCCGGACCTATCTGTTTGTAGGGGCGGATCCAGCAGGTAGCACAGTCGTTGAAATAAAAGCCGTCTATGTGTTTCACTCTGTGCACTTCACTTTATTCGTGGTTAAGATAGGGTTGTATGTAGTTGTAGTTGTAGTTGTAGTTGTAGTTGTATGGATATTTGTATGTATATCGGAGTGTGCCGAAATTCACGAACGTTCTTAGCGGGGGTGAGAGTCGCAACTAACTCACTCCCGCTCAAGCCGGTGGTGGCCGAGCGCTGGGCGGCTCTCTCGCGTGCCGTGCGCAAGAGCGAGCGAGCCACAGTGCGCTGCCGAAGTCTACGGCTGCTCTCCTCTCAACATCCTCCCCCCCCTTGCAGGATTGCAACACATCGATCGGGTTAGGGCTGCGTGCACGCCCCTGAGACTATCCACCCGAATACGGTACTCTGGGCCACCGGAAGGCCGTCCTCTCGTGCCAGGAGCCCGGGTTGGATTACCTTCGGGTATACATCGGCTCCCAGGATGAGCGATATGGTGGCAGGCCTATGAAACTGCTCGTCAGCGAGCTGGAGATCGCCGAATCGGGACCGCACGGCAGCGCTCAACTCTCGGATCGGCGTACGGATGCGCAAACACGGCTCGACCTTAAACACCAGTTCCAATCGGAACTCACTCGTCTTGCTCCGGATGACAGCGTTGCACACCTTCTCGTCACCGACGTGGGTAGTCGGCAACTTGAAGGCGTTGGCTAACGATTCGTCGACACAGCTCACGGGGGTGCACGGGTCGATGAGCGCCGCCGTCTCGAAGGTTTTGGAACCCGTATCCAGAACCACCAGCGCCGTTGGAAGGAGGTTGAGGCTCCGATGCTGTAGCAGCAAGTCGACGGATGGCGCTGGGGCTCCTGCCACGGGTAGGCTCACGGGAAGTCGAGAGCGACGCTCAGCTCGCGACGCTGCACCGGAAGGCGACGGAGCTGGGGACCGTGCAGCAGGGCGGCTGGCGGGGCGCCGAGGGCGGCGCTTAGCTCGCGACGCTGCACCGGAAGGCGACGGAGCTGGGGTCCCTTCCACGGGGCGATTGGCTGGGCGCCGTGGGCGGCGCTCCGTGCGGGATGCTGACCTTGAAGGCGACGAACCTGGAGAGGCCGAACGGGCTGAACGCCGAGACGAAGGGATGTGAAGAAGCGTGTGATGATTTTTCTCACACACCCTGCACAACGCGCCACTGCGACAATCCTTCCCGGAGTGCTGATGCGCCAGGCAGTTGGCGCAATACTTGTTTATAAGTACGGCTTGGAGCCTCTTCACAGGGCTCAACCGTAGGAAGTGGCGGCAGGTCCGTAGCGGATGCACTCCTGGGCAGACTCGGCATCGGTAGGGGTTCAGACCGCAAGCGCGTCGGCTCTCAATGGTACGGTCGGCGCGGGACTGTGGGCCCAAGGCTGGATGCGGAAATCTAGGATGAGATGAAGGTGTCGACGAAGCATTAGTATGAAAGTTGTAATCGGTTAAAGGCCCACCTTGGGCATTGAACATTGTGACGTGGTCACATTGAACCAAGTTTAAGTTTGGGCTTGCACTGGACACGGAGTTCTGATCGCCAAAACGGTGATTATTACGGATATCCTCCCGTCGGTCAACCGTAGGAGACCGTCCTAGCGATTCTGCGGAGAAGGCCGGAAGCGGATTGCTTTTGTAGACTCGAGAGCCCGCGTCTCTTACCCTTTGGATAGGTACTCTAGACACCTGACTCGAAAAGGATGCAATTTGTGGGGCTCTCTGAACGGCCGTATTACACACTGGCCCAGAGAGCACCCAACCGAAAACTGTTTCTTGCCCGAGGAGAGAGCCACATATGTTCGTCTGTAAGCCGCTTAACAGTACGGATGGTAGGATGTCAGCTCCAATCAGGACATCGATTGGTGAGCTCTCAAAAAAGGTAGGATCCGCCAACGGAAGGCTAGGCAAGTCTCTCAGCAAATTTTGAGAGAACGGATGCGAGGGAATATTCGCTGCCACCTCCGGAATAACGTAAGCTGTAACGTTTAATTGTAAACCCGACATAGTCGGAGAGCGGATGGAAAAATTGCAGAGCTTCTTCGACTGAGCGGATACAGTATGATTAATGCCGGAGACCTGTGCCTGGATAGGTTGGAACGGCAGTTTGATCATGCTGACTAGACGTTCCGTAATGAACGTGGCCTCGGAGCCAGAGTCGATCAAAGCGCGGGCACGAAAATTGGTCCCCAGATGGCAAATATTAATCATAGCCGTGCTCAGGAGGACCGCACTTGTACCGGAAGCGAGATAAGACTGAACGTGGGACAAGGATGCGGAAGAACTCGGGTGTTGTACGGATGTGGAAGTCGGCTCGCTGGAACTTGGATAGCCACGGTGCAGCAGCGTGTGGTGCCGTTCCCCACAAGTGACGCAGTTGTGGGCGCTTTGGCATTCTCGGATCTGATGTCCTCGTGCGAAGCAGTTCAGGCATAGCTGTTTATGTTTAATGTAGCTGGAACGAGCATCAACGGTCATGTTGAGGAAGCGAGGACAATCACGGATTGGATGATTCTCTGAGGAGCAGAGATCACATGTCCTCCTCTGCGGATTCACTGTTGTCTCGAACGAGTGAACCCTCCTAGGAACAGGACTCCCTTGGGACCGGAACGGGTTGTTTTTAGAAGGTGGCGGATTCGGATCGCCTTTGGAACTATGCGGATTGGAAGGGTGGCTCTCGATCGCCTCTAGCGTCAGATACCGCTGACTGAGGAAGGAGTCCATCTCCTTCCATGACGGCATTTCCTTCTTGTCCGTTATGGACTCTTCCCACAACGCGCGGGTTAATCTCGGCAATCTGGAAGCGCAAATGGTCACGAGCAAGCTATCCCAATTCTCAGTGGAGACCTGGGAGTGGGCGAGTGCGGTTAGAACCCCCTGGATCGTACTTTGAAGTTCTTTCAGAGCACGACTTGAATCGGACCCGATGTGAGGCAAAGAGAGGAGAAGGTGAATCTGGTTGGTCACCAGGAGCCGTCGGTTCTCATATCGGTCACGAAGGGCATCCCATGCCGCCTCGAAGCCGTCGTTGGTCAGCGGGGATTTCTCAACGATGGCCTTCGGATCGCCACTGGTCTTAGTGGCGAGGTAGTACAGTTTTTCTACGGGTGAGAGTCTAGGATTACGAATATAAATGGCTGTGAAGAGGTCCCGAAAAGTGGGCCAGCGAACGTAATCCCCCGTGAACACTTCGATGTCACAGGGTGGCAGTCGACAGCCGCCATTGGAGTCCGGCTGTGCAGGAAGACGGACTACTGGGCTGGCCGATTGGACCGTAAGGTCTTCTAGGCCCCGTTCATAATCGTCATAGCAAGTGTCGTACATGGCTTGGATCTCTAGTTGGGTGTCAGGATCCTCGTCCACCGACGCAATTGAACAGGCCTCGAATTCAGCATCCACCTTTGCCCACATGCTCTGTAAGCGGTCTCTACGGACCTGAGCGATAGCGGGGGATGGCGTGCTGGTACCGGAAGCGGTAAAGCGGTCTTTCAAACTGGTCAGCCTGCCGATGGCTGCTACCAATTTCGCACGTGCGGAGAGGAATGCTGTTTGGGCCATTGGAGAAGTGCGTCGAGAGCTGATGGGACTGGTAGGTGGAAGAGCTGGCACCTTTAACGTGACTGGCGAAGGGAACAGGACCGATTTGCCCTTTGCCGCGGAACTCGTACTCGGTTTAGGCGTACCGGGTAACCTTATCGGTTTAGTCACCGAGGTAGGTGTTCCTGGGGCGGAACTACTGCGTGGTGTCCTACTACCGGGAGCGGGCAATGGCAAAAGTTTCTTGCTGTCTTCGTCGCCAGTGGGCATGTTCTGACCTCCCCCGCTGAGGACCAAGAAACGGAAGCGGAAGCGCTGGGCGGATGGACACGGAAAAAAGGACCCAACAACCCTTTGGTATTAATTTGTTGGCAAGTCGGAGGCGCTTGGGTATACTATGGCGAACAGGCACTTATATTGGGAGTCGGTGGCAAGTGACGACCAAAAACAATATACCCGCCGAAAATAGGGTAGCGCGTCACTGGACAAGTCACCACCGAAATCGATACACCCTCAGAATACAGGGTAGCGCGTCACTTTGGCGCTCCGTTATGCGCAAGAGCGGCGCCAATAACCCGCTCTCCCAACAAAAATAGCAACGCGCGCAACGGTGGAGAGGCGAACGCGACAAAACGAAACGAAAGAAAGCACCGCTATTGCTGCTTGTATGTATGGATGTCGGTGCGGGAGGAATGTGCTTATGCGGACGCAAGAGTATGCGGCTAATGTATATGTATTTATGTGTGCGGGGATCGATAAAGGCGGGCAAGAATATGCAGTTAAATAGAGGTAGATATGTAAACGGATATGCGAGCAAGAATATGCAGTTAAATAGCGGTTTATATATATACGAATATGCGAGCAAGAATATGCAGTTAAATATATGTAAATGGAGGTAGCCGCGCTTAAGTGCGGATTAGTAAATATATGTACATATGTATATATGTATATGCCGATGCAAGAATACGCAGCCAATCTGTGTATACATGTATGCGGATATGGACGAATGCGGACACAAATATGCCGTTCAATATAGACAGATATAGGCGCGCTTAAGTGCGGATTAGTACATACACATATACCCACTCCCATGCAAGAATATGCAGCCAATATATATGTATATATATATGCGGAGTTGGACAGATACGGACAAGAATATGCCGGTTCAATCTATAGACGGATGTAGGTGCGTGTAATTGCGGATTAGTGCATATATACATACATATATAGACGCAAGAATATGCAGCTAATTTATATATATATATATATGCGGAGTTGAACAGATACGGACAAGAATATGCCGGTATATCTGGTGTGTGAGTGTACTGATGTACATCCGTCGCTAGGAGGAGCGGAAGGACGGAGAACGGACAGAATAGCCGCTTGGCGCTGGACACAACAACAAGATCGCACTTATCTGAATCGAGGAATCCGCCTAAGCTTGCTGGGGTGCGCTTCTCCTTGTTGGGGAAGATCCGGCTCGAAGGACCAATGTTTGTAGGGGGCGGATCCAGCAGGTAGCACAGTCGTTGAAATAAAAGCCGTCTATGTGTTTCACTCTGTGCACTTCACTTTATTCGTGGTTAAGATAGGGTTGTATGTAGTTGTAGTTGTAGTTGTAGTTGTAGTTGTAGTTGTATGGATATTTGTATGTATATCGGAGTGTGCCGAAATTCACGAACGTTCTTAGCGGGGGTGAGAGTCGCAACTAACTCACTCCCGCTCAAGCCGGTGGTGGCCGAGCGCTGGGCGGCTCTCTCGCGTGCCGTGCGCAAGAGCGAGCGAGCCACAGTGCGCTGCCGAAGTCTACGGCTGCTCTCCTCTCAACATGCAGAGACCAGGATGTGGTGCGGTACGTGCAGAGGTGCGAGAGCTGTCAGAAGTTCAAGGTGAGTCAATGTAAACCAGCAGGGCAGATGTGCACGCGTCAGGCAAAGGGCCCTATCAACATCCTTTGCGCAGATTTCATTGGCCCGCTGCCGCGCTCCAGGCATTTCAACACGATGCTTTTAGTGTTCTTCGACTTATTCTGCAAGTGGGTAGAATTGGTACCGCTACGGAAAACCACCACCGCCCATTTGGAGAAGGCGTTCCGAGAAAAGATCCTCTGTCGATTCGGGTCCCACGGAAATTTGTGTGCGACAACGGCACGCAATTTACGAGCCGATCCTTCCGGTAGTTCTGTGGACTAGCAGGCATGGAACTGGAACACACTGCTCCATATACACCCCAGCAAAACCCGACGGAACGGGCCAACAGAACTATCAAAACCATGATAGCACAGTTCATCGAGACGGACCAAAGGACCTGGGACGACCTACTCCCAGAACTGAGCTTAGCTGTGAACAGCAGCCCCTCCGATACCACCGGCTTCAGCTCTGCTTTCCTGGTATTCGGGAGAGAACCAAGACTCCCTGGCGCGTTGTACGACGAGATGACTACGGGACTAGCAGGAGAACTCGAGCCCGCGCGCGACAAGGCCACCCCCCAGCGGGCGTCCCAAACCCAGAAAAAGACGTATGACCTACGCAGACGAGAGTGGCGTCCCGAACTGGGGGCGTTGGTCTTGCTCCGTCAGCATCACCTATCCAAGGCAGCCGATGGCTTCGCCGCGAAACTGGCTCCTAAATATGAAGGGCCTTACAAAGTGGTTAAGTTCTTATCCCCCAACATAGTCAGGTTGCAGATTAACCAGGGCCGGCAAAGGAAGACTGCGAGCTTGGCGAACCTGAAGGCCTTCCACAGAGCTGACGACGACGTGGACAAACTGCAGCCGACGCCGGAGACACCGAAATGAACCACGGATTCACAAGGGCCACTTGTAGTAGCGCGCTGCTACAACGTCCTTGCCCCGAAAGGGGCAAAACCCGAGAGTCATAAGCCAATTATAAGTTCCCCTTATGGGAATAGTTAAGTTAATATGTATACACCTTTTCACACGCACCGCTCAAGCAAGATAGGAGGACGGGTGGGATTTCGTTTCAAGGCAGGCAGGCACTAACTTATAGAAGTTTTCTCCCTAGACTCGCAAAGATGAAGAGACAGAATAACGGAAGCATGGTCCGATCGGACGGCCGACACTACGTCCTCGAGGGACCCTTGACGTCGGGGCGAGCCGATGTTTTCCGGACCTATCTGTTTGTAGGGGGCGGATCCAGCAGGTAGCACAGTCGTTGAAATAAAAGCCGTCTATGTGTTTCACTCTGTGCACTTCACTTTATTCGTGGTTAAGATAGGGTTGTATGTAGTTGTAGTTGTAGTTGTAGTTGTAGTTGTATGGATATTTGTATGTATATCGGAGTGTGCCGAAATTCACGAACGTTCTTAGCGGGGGTGAGAGTCGCAACTAACTCACTCCCGCTCAAGCCGGTGGTGGCCGAGCGCTGGGCGGCTCTCTCGCGTGCCGTGCGCAAGAGCGAGCGAGCCACAGTGCGCTGCCGAAGTCTACGGCTGCTCTCCTCTCAACATCCTCCCCCCCCTTGCAGGATTGCAACACATCGATCGGGTTAGGGCTGCGTGCACGCCCCTGAGACTATCCACCCGAATACGGTACTCTGGGCCACCGGAAGGCCGTCCTCTCGTGCCAGGAGCCCGGGTTGGATTACCTTCGGGTATACATCGGCTCCCAGGATGAGCGATATGGTGGCAGGCCTATGAAACTGCTCGTCAGCGAGCTGGAGATCGCCGAATCGGGACCGCACGGCAGCGCTCAACTCTCGGATCGGCGTACGGATGCGCAAACACGGCTCGACCTTAAACACCAGTTCCAATCGGAACTCACTCGTCTTGCTCCGGATGACAGCGTTGCACACCTTCTCGTCACCGACGTGGGTAGTCGGCAACTTGAAGGCGTTGGCTAACGATTCGTCGACACAGCTCACGGGGGTGCACGGGTCGATGAGCGCCGCCGTCTCGAAGGTTTTGGAACCCGTATCCAGAACCACCAGCGCCGTTGGAAGGAGGTTGAGGCTCCGATGCTGTAGCAGCAAGTCGACGGATGGCGCTGGGGCTCCTGCCACGGGTAGGCTCACGGGAAGTCGAGAGCGACGCTCAGCTCGCGACGCTGCACCGGAAGGCGACGGAGCTGGGGACCGTGCAGCAGGGCGGCTGGCGGGGCGCCGAGGGCGGCGCTTAGCTCGCGACGCTGCACCGGAAGGCGACGGAGCTGGGGTCCCTTCCACGGGGCGATTGGCTGGGCGCCGTGGGCGGCGCTCCGTGCGGGATGCTGACCTTGAAGGCGACGAACCTGGAGAGGCCGAACGGGCTGAACGCCGAGACGAAGGGATGTGAAGAAGCGTGTGATGATTTTTCTCACACACCCTGCACAACGCGCCACTGCGACAATCCTTCCCGGAGTGCTGATGCGCCAGGCAGTTGGCGCAATACTTGTTTATAAGTACGGCTTGGAGCCTCTTCACAGGGCTCAACCGTAGGAAGTGGCGGCAGGTCCGTAGCGGATGCACTCCTGGGCAGACTCGGCATCGGTAGGGGTTCAGACCGCAAGCGCGTCGGCTCTCAATGGTACGGTCGGCGCGGGACTGTGGGCCCAAGGCTGGATGCGGAAATCTAGGATGAGATGAAGGTGTCGACGAAGCATTAGTATGAAAGTTGTAATCGGTTAAAGGCCCACCTTGGGCATTGAACATTGTGACGTGGTCACATTGAACCAAGTTTAAGTTTGGGCTTGCACTGGACACGGAGTTCTGATCGCCAAAACGGTGATTATTACGGATATCCTCCCGTCGGTCAACCGTAGGAGACCGTCCTAGCGATTCTGCGGAGAAGGCCGGAAGCGGATTGCTTTTGTAGACTCGAGAGCCCGCGTCTCTTACCCTTTGGATAGGTACTCTAGACACCTGACTCGAAAAGGATGCAATTTGTGGGGCTCTCTGAACGGCCGTATTACACACTGGCCCAGAGAGCACCCAACCGAAAACTGTTTCTTGCCCGAGGAGAGAGCCACATATGTTCGTCTGTAAGCCGCTTAACAGTACGGATGGTAGGATGTCAGCTCCAATCAGGACATCGATTGGTGAGCTCTCAAAAAAGGTAGGATCCGCCAACGGAAGGCTAGGCAAGTCTCTCAGCAAATTTTGAGAGAACGGATGCGAGGGAATATTCGCTGCCACCTCCGGAATAACGTAAGCTGTAACGTTTAATTGTAAACCCGACATAGTCGGAGAGCGGATGGAAAAATTGCAGAGCTTCTTCGACTGAGCGGATACAGTATGATTAATGCCGGAGACCTGTGCCTGGATAGGTTGGAACGGCAGTTTGATCATGCTGACTAGACGTTCCGTAATGAACGTGGCCTCGGAGCCAGAGTCGATCAAAGCGCGGGCACGAAAATTGGTCCCCAGATGGCAAATATTAATCATAGCCGTGCTCAGGAGGACCGCACTTGTACCGGAAGCGAGATAAGACTGAACGTGGACAAGGATGCGGAAGAACTCGGGTGTTGTACGGATGTGGAAGTCGGCTCGCTGGAACTTGGATAGCCACGGTGCAGCAGCGTGTGGTGCCGTTCCCCACAAGTGACGCAGTTGTGGGCGCTTTGGCATTCTCGGATCTGATGTCCTCGTGCGAAGCAGTTCAGGCATAGCTGTTTATGTTTAATGTAGCTGGAACGAGCATCAACGGTCATGTTGAGGAAGCGAGGACAATCACGGATTGGATGATTCTCTGAGGAGCAGAGATCACATGTCCTCCTCTGCGGATTCACTGTTGTCTCGAACGAGTGAACCCTCCTAGGAACAGGACTCCCTTGGGACCGGAACGGGTTGTTTTTAGAAGGTGGCGGATTCGGATCGCCTTTGGAACTATGCGGATTGGAAGGGTGGCTCTCGATCGCCTCTAGCGTCAGATACCGCTGACTGAGGAAGGAGTCCATCTCCTTCCATGACGGCATTTCCTTCTTGTCCGTTATGGACTCTTCCCACAACGCGCGGGTTAATCTCGGCAATCTGGAAGCGCAAATGGTCACGAGCAAGCTATCCCAATTCTCAGTGGAGACCTGGGAGTGGGCGAGTGCGGTTAGAACCCCCTGGATCGTACTTTGAAGTTCTTTCAGAGCACGACTTGAATCGGACCCGATGTGAGGCAAAGAGAGGAGAAGGTGAATCTGGTTGGTCACCAGGAGCCGTCGGTTCTCATATCGGTCACGAAGGGCATCCCATGCCGCCTCGAAGCCGTCGTTGGTCAGCGGGGATTTCTCAACGATGGCCTTCGGATCGCCACTGGTCTTAGTGGCGAGGTAGTACAGTTTTTCTACGGGTGAGAGTCTAGGATTACGAATATAAATGGCTGTGAAGAGGTCCCGAAAAGTGGGCCAGCGAACGTAATCCCCCGTGAACACTTCGATGTCACAGGGTGGCAGTCGACAGCCGCCATTGGAGTCCGGCTGTGCAGGAAGACGGACTACTGGGCTGGCCGATTGGACCGTAAGGTCTTCTAGGCCCCGTTCATAATCGTCATAGCAAGTGTCGTACATGGCTTGGATCTCTAGTTGGGTGTCAGGATCCTCGTCCACCGACGCAATTGAACAGGCCTCGAATTCAGCATCCACCTTTGCCCACATGCTCTGTAAGCGGTCTCTACGGACCTGAGCGATAGCGGGGGATGGCGTGCTGGTACCGGAAGCGGTAAAGCGGTCTTTCAAACTGGTCAGCCTGCCGATGGCTGCTACCAATTTCGCACGTGCGGAGAGGAATGCTGTTTGGGCCATTGGAGAAGTGCGTCGAGAGCTGATGGGACTGGTAGGTGGAAGAGCTGGCACCTTTAACGTGACTGGCGAAGGAACAGGACCGATTTGCCCTTTGCCGCGGAACTCGTACTCGGTTTAGGCGTACCGGGTAACCTTATCGGTTTAGTCACCGAGGTAGGTGTTCCTGGGGCGGAACTACTGCGTGGTGTCCTACTACCGGGAGCGGGCAATGGCAAAAGTTTCTTGCTGTCTTCGTCGCCAGTGGGCATGTTCTGACCTCCCCCGCTGAGGACCAAGAAACGGAAGCGGAAGCGCTGGGCGGATGGACACGGAAAAAAGGACCCAACAACCCTTTGGTATTAATTTGTTGGCAAGTCGGAGGCGCTTGGGTATACTATGGCGAACAGGCACTTATATTGGGAGTCGGTGGCAAGTGACGACCAAAAACAATATACCCGCCGAAAATAGGGTAGCGCGTCACTGGACAAGTCACCACCGAAATCGATACACCCTCAGAATACAGGGTAGCGCGTCACTTTGGCGCTCCGTTATGCGCAAGAGCGGCGCCAATAACCCGCTCTCCCAACAAAAATAGCAACGCGCGCAACGGTGGAGAGGCGAACGCGACAAAACGAAACGAAAGAAAGCACCGCTATTGCTGCTTGTATGTATGGATGTCGGTGCGGGAGGAATGTGCTTATGCGGACGCAAGAGTATGCGGCTAATGTATATGTATTTATGTGTGCGGGGATCGATAAAGGCGGGCAAGAATATGCAGTTAAATAGAGGTAGATATGTAAACGGATATGCGAGCAAGAATATGCAGTTAAATAGCGGTTTATATATATACGAATATGCGAGCAAGAATATGCAGTTAAATATATGTAAATGGAGGTAGCCGCGCTTAAGTGCGGATTAGTAAATATATGTACATATGTATATATGTATATGCCGATGCAAGAATACGCAGCCAATCTGTGTATACATGTATGCGGATATGGACGAATGCGGACACAAATATGCCGTTCAATATAGACAGATATAGGCGCGCTTAAGTGCGGATTAGTACATACACATATACCCACTCCCATGCAAGAATATGCAGCCAATATATATGTATATATATATGCGGAGTTGGACAGATACGGACAAGAATATGCCGGTTCAATCTATAGACGGATGTAGGTGCGTGTAATTGCGGATTAGTGCATATATACATACATATATAGACGCAAGAATATGCAGCTAATTTATATATATATATATATGCGGAGTTGAACAGATACGGACAAGAATATGCCGGTATATCTGGTGTGTGAGTGTACTGATGTACATCCGTCGCTAGGAGGAGCGGAAGGACGGAGAACGGACAGAATAGCCGCTTGGCGCTGGACACAACAACAAGATCGCACTTATCTGAATCGAGGAATCCGCCTAAGCTTGCTGGGGTGCGCTTCTCCTTGTTGGGGAAGATCCGGCTCGAAGGACCAATGTTTGTAGGGGGCGGATCCAGCAGGTAGCACAGTCGTTGAAATAAAAGCCGTCTATGTGTTTCACTCTGTGCACTTCACTTTATTCGTGGTTAAGATAGGGTTGTATGTAGTTGTAGTTGTAGTTGTAGTTGTAGTTGTATGGATATTTGTATGTATATCGGAGTGTGCCGAAATTCACGAACGTTCTTAGCGGGGTGAGAGTCGCAACTAACTCACTCCCGCTCAAGCCGGTGGTGGCCGAGCGCTGGGCGGCTCTCTCGCGTGCCGTGCGCAAGAGCGAGCGAGCCACAGTGCGCTGCCGAAGTCTACGGCTGCTCTCCTCTCAACATGCAGAGACCAGGATGTGGTGCGGTACGTGCAGAGGTGCGAGAGCTGTCAGAAGTTCAAGGTGAGTCAATGTAAACCAGCAGGGCAGATGTGCACGCGTCAGGCAAAGGGCCCTATCAACATCCTTTGCGCAGATTTCATTGGCCCGCTGCCGCGCTCCAGGCATTTCAACACGATGCTTTTAGTGTTCTTCGACTTATTCTGCAAGTGGGTAGAATTGGTACCGCTACGGAAAACCACCACCGCCCATTTGGAGAAGGCGTTCCGAGAAAAGATCCTCTGTCGATTCGGGGTCCCACGGAAATTTGTGTGCGACAACGGCACGCAATTTACGAGCCGATCCTTCCGGTAGTTCTGTGGACTAGCAGGCATGGAACTGGAACACACTGCTCCATATACACCCCAGCAAAACCCGACGGAACGGGCCAACAGAACTATCAAAACCATGATAGCACAGTTCATCGAGACGGACCAAAGGACCTGGGACGACCTACTCCCAGAACTGAGCTTAGCTGTGAACAGCAGCCCCTCCGATACCACCGGCTTCAGCTCTGCTTTCCTGGTATTCGGGAGAGAACCAAGACTCCCTGGCGCGTTGTACGACGAGATGACTACGGGACTAGCAGGAGAACTCGAGCCCGCGCGCGACAAGGCCACCCCCCAGCGGGCGTCCCAAACCCAGAAAAAGACGTATGACCTACGCAGACGAGAGTGGCGTCCCGAACTGGGGGCGTTGGTCTTGCTCCGTCAGCATCACCTATCCAAGGCAGCCGATGGCTTCGCCGCGAAACTGGCTCCTAAATATGAAGGGCCTTACAAAGTGGTTAAGTTCTTATCCCCCAACATAGTCAGGTTGCAGATTAACCAGGGCCGGCAAAGGAAGACTGCGAGCTTGGCGAACCTGAAGGCCTTCCACAGAGCTGACGACGACGTGGACAAACTGCAGCCGACGCCGGAGACACCGAAATGAACCACGGATTCACAAGGGCCACTTGTAGTAGCGCGCTGCTACAACGTCCTTGCCCCGAAAGGGGCAAAACCCGAGAGTCATAAGCCAATTATAAGTTCCCCTTATGGGAATAGTTAAGTTAATATGTATACACCTTTTCACACGCACCGCTCAAGCAAGATAGGAGGACGGGTGGGATTTCGTTTCAAGGCAGGCAGGCACTAACTTATAGAAGTTTTCTCCCTAGACTCGCAAAGATGAAGAGACAGAATAACGGAAGCATGGTCCGATCGGACGGCCGACACTACGTCCTCGAGGGACCCTTGACGTCGGGGCGAGCCGATGTTTTCCGGACCTATCAGTTGACCACCACCCGGCACGACCAACTCACACTGGAGCAACGGCTACGGTCTGTCCAAGGTTGGCTCGATCGGCAGCACCTGGCTGACCTCGTGAGAGACTTACCGGAGGAGATGGCAACAGACGGACGCGTAGCAGTAGCTGAGGCACCACGGGCACAGGACCCTGACGCCGCTACTCGGGATCAGTCCTGGCGTTGCGGCCCAGCAGTGGATGATGATAACATCACCACGGACGCAGACAACCGCGAGACCATACCGCGCAGTACCGGGACCCGGGCATCCTCGCTGATGGACGAAGATTCAGAGGGACTCCTGATGGACCCCACGGTTAGTTGCGCCGGAGACGCCGCTTATCAGAAGGATTGGGCAGCCAATCTCTGGGCCGACTGTGACTTGATAAGTCCACGCCCTGCCGAGGTCGGATTGAGAAAGGAGGTCGACGCGGAAGCCAATGAGGCGGGGCCCCATTACTCCGACATATCAGAGGCCGAACTGCGAGAGGAGAGCCCGGCACCCCGTCCTACGGAATCCGAGACGGACCAATGGTCGCTAAGGAGTCCGAGCTTTTCTTCTCAAGCAGACCCAATGGAAGCGGCAGTACGCCCGCGCCCATCCAGCAGTACACCGCCGCCCCAAGCCGCACCTGTAGTCGACTACGTTCCACAGCCACTGTACGACATCGAAGAGTTGGAGTTGCTCGGCTCGGAACGCAGCCTTCCGCTGAGCATCGAGGAGATGGCCGATCTACTGCAGCTTTTCCGGCTCCAACCGGGGATAGCAGTAGTGCAGGACGAGGCAGGCTGGGCCGTGGCCCCGTCAGAATGGCGGATTAACACTTTCAACAATCAACTGCCGCTGGACCTGATTGCGAACATTACCGTGTACTTACGGAACCCCACGTCCCGATTGGGCATACGGCGGTTGGAGATCCATGACGGACGGTGCTTCCGGATAAAAATCACGCGACGCCGGCTGGTCACAGTCACTCTTCGGACCCCCCGAAGCATGGAGGGGGTGTGAAGGAGCGTACGCTCCCCCACATATTTTTCTTTTATCAATCAGTCATTATTGGGATTAAGGCCATAGAGGCTGCACTGTTGATTATTGTTATTTTTTACCCTATTACTATTAGAGTTCAGGCCATGGAGACCATGTTATGAATTGTTGTTATGTAGGTTAAGCGTCGTTATCATGAAATTCTTCAGCACCAATAAGCGTAAGAACATTTTCCTAGTTTCGCCATGGAGGTCGCCACGACCACAGTCACGAAGACGATCGTGAAAGCCCATCCGCCCACGCAGCCAACGACGGGAGAGAGAGCCCAACTACACAACCAACGCCGGCAAGAGGACAGAAGAAAACGCCGTTATCCCGAAGAGCGAAGAGTCCGAACACCGAGCTGGAAAGAGCGGAGAGTCGGCGGCAGAACGTGAGCAGCGCGAGCCCGACTGAGGGGGCTGGTGATTAGGAAGCGGAAAAAAGGTCGAGGAGGCCGAGTGAAGTCACCAGCGAAAACGGACGCACCTACGCGAGCGCGGAACATTTTTGTCGAAGCCTCCGTCTTCAAAGGCGGATCCAGAAACACGACTCCTGGAGGGCAACATCACCAAGGAAGAGCGGAGACACAGGCGCTGAGGCAGGCTAAGGAATTGGGGTAAGCAGGCCTCCCGTCGGGAGTATGGGATCGCTGAGCGGTGCGGTAAGCAGGGCCAATGAACGTACATAAATAAAGAAAAGATTAAATATAACACTCTAATGCTTGTTCCTGTCCGTTTTGTGGGCCCGGGGGTATAGGGGATATGGTTTTGTTTTAATAAATATCTCTCCTGTTTGCTTCTTCCCCTCTTGTAATGTTCCCTAGTGTTGTGGGTGCTCGGAAGTGTCGTCCGGCGACTGCCTCGACCTTCCGCTGACGCTGACTGGCGTCCCCGCATGTTCCTCCCCTCACCTCCCCTTCACTTCCCTCCTTTTGTAGTGATTAGCGGGCACACAGGCCCCCGAAAGCGCTGTCCGACGATTGTCTCGGCCTTTTGCAGACGCTGACTGGCGTCCCTGTGCACCTTCTCCCCCTCTCCCCTCTTTTTGTCTACCCTTGCAGTAGTGTGTAGCCCAGCAGGCGCCCAGGGTACCGTCCGGCGATTGCCTCGACACTATGGGCGATGCTGTTGTCCCGGCCTTTTGGAGACGCTGACTGGCGTCGTTGTGTCCCCCTCCCCCCCCTGTAGAGTGTAAGCATCCAGATGCGGTACGACGATTGCCTCGGCCGTCCCCGCCGATCTCGCTCGACGTCCTCGTAGTGGCCGAGAGCGTTGTACCTCGTGTTTCATGTTGTCGTGGCCGTGTCTATGCGCCCTAAAATTCCACTCCCCTGGCCGTCCCTGAACTCGGAGTCCCGGCAAATTATAAATGTTCTGTAATTTCGACCCTGGCGGGACTGAGAGTTGTAGCTCGGCCCAGAACGCTTCCTTACACAAGAATGGTCTCGAGTGCTTTTGTTGGGGTTGACCTCAATGCCCCCGTGATACAGAGCAGAGCCTGTTGCTGAGTCTTTTCCATAAGCTTGTGGTACGTCTTCTTTCCGGAAGCTTGCTACCACACTAAGACTCCATAGAGCAGAGTTGGTCGCACCACCGAGATGTAGATCCAGTGCATGAGAGCAGGTGACAGGCCCCATGTGCTGCTGCCATGCCAGCTTGCTATCCAATACTGTGCCGAGGTATTTGACTTGTGTTTTTGGGGTTAACCTTGTTTGATTGATTTTCGGGGGGATCCAAAGATCCCCCTTGTCCGCGTTGGTACTGAGTCCTACTGCGTCCGCCCACTAACATATTCCCTGAGTGTAGCTGAGGGTCGATGGACATACTCCCGTAATAAGTATGCTTATATTATCTGCATAGGCAGTTATTTTTGGGGCCTTCCTTTCGAATCTCTTGATTAGGTCGTCGACCACCAGATTCTACAGGAGAGGCGACAGGACTCCACATTGAGGTGTGCCTCTGTGTGCCCCATTGGCTATGGAAGCGGTGACCCATTCTGATTGAACCCGTTTAATACCTAGGAGGTTCTTTATCCAGTGGCTGATTGCTGGGTGTGTGTTGGTTGCTTCTAGGCGGCCCATTATTGCGCTTGAGGCCACATTATTAAATGCTCCGGATATATCAACAAATACTCCTAGTGAATATTTCTTGGTGTTGAGGGCTTAGTCGACGGTAGCTACTAGTTAAGTGCTGTTTCCACCGATTTTCCTGTAGTGTAAGCATGCTGTTTGTTTGACATCAGTCCCCCTACTTCCTTCCTGATGTGTAGCTCCAGCAGCTATTCCATTGATTTTAGTAGAAAGGAGGTGAGGTTTACCGGTCTATAATCCTTGGGACTAACATGCACTTTCCTGCCTTCGGGAGGAAGACAACTCTGGAAGTTTTCCATTGGATAGGGATATAGCACGTCCTTAAGCATGCCGTATAAATAGCGAAAAGCCATGGGGTGATCACCTCTTTGGTCACCGGCAACATGGCTGGGAATATTCCATCCAGTCCAGGTGCTTGAATGCCCTTAAAGGAGCCTATGGCCCATTGGATTTTCTTGTGTGTTATTAGGCCTGTGGGGAGCGTTTGTTCCTCTGTTGTTAGGTCCTGTTGCGTTGCGGCATCAGTGACCTCGGTGCATCCTGGGAAGTGAGCCTCCATTAGTGCTGTCAGAGCTTCATCGCTGCTCTCTGACCATTATCCATTGTTGAGCTTGAGCTGACTCTGTATGGTAGGTTGCTTTGAAAGCAGCTTTCTGAGTCTTGCCGTTTCAGGCACCTTCTCGATGTTGGAGCAGAAGTTCCTCCACAAGCCGCGTTGTGCCTTGTGTATCTCTGTCTTATAATTCCTAAGTAGATTCTTGTATTTCTCGTTTATGAACTCTTCGTTCGCTTGTTTGGCGGGCTTGAAGAATTCCCTGAGGTTGTTTCTTAAGCGGGAGAGGTCCCTGCTCCACCAGAGTGGCTTGGTCCTCTTTTTCGTTCTTGAGGGTGAGCATGATGTGCGGTAGGCATCTAGTAGCTCCTTGGATAGAGACTCCAGAGACTTCTCTACGTTCTCCGCAGATTGCACTGACCCTTGATTCGCGAGCTTCGAGGTAACCGTTTTTCTGTACTTTTCCCAGTTTGTGTTCCGGAGGTTCGTGCTTACCGATGTTGTTTAAAAAGAGTTATAGTTTGAAGACTTTAGTCCAGCCACTGAGTTGCCTGATGCAATTTATGGCTCCTGGACTAGAGCTATGTCGACGGGCCCTTGCTCCATGGCTATGAGGAGCTCCGCCGACGCTATGTTGTTTTTATGGAGGTTGAGCTGCAGCACACTCAACGTCATGGGTGGCTGGAACAACTTCGCTCGATGGGTTGACAACCAGTATCAGGTCACCGTCCTCTTCCTCGTCGGAGTCGTGAAGCGCAAGCTTCTGGGCGGCCTTCATGATGGTTTCCAGACCCAAGTCTTTCTCCACCTCGCCTACCTGCAGGGTGTGCGCGTCTGTATCCATGGTGGCGTTTCTTCAGGCGCAGATATACGCTGCCCATGCCCCACGCCATCTTCCCAAATCTGGGGTATAGGAGGTCCTCCGCCTCCTTGTTTATTTGGAGGATTACACACTGGCCCCCCTTGTTGGGTAATGGGCTCCCAGTGTGTAACACCTTCCAGTTCACTGTGGGTATCTCAAGGTTTTGCCGCTGTAGGAGCCTCAGAGACCTGTTTCCTTGAATCGCGATGGGGAAGAGTACCTTTGGTATAGACGGCATTAGCTCCCTTAGCTCACTCACCGTCTTCGACTCCGGGTGTTTTTTTGGGGGGGTTTGCCACTTTCAGTGGGAGGCTGCGCCCTTGGGCCCGCGTTGCCGCTAGCTCGCCGGAGTGTCCTTGCTGGCTTCGCCCCCCATATTTGGCCCAAAGGTCCATAGTGGTTATTATTTTTCGGGGGGACCACCCCCTAGCATTTTATGCCTGGCCGCCAGGCACCTCTAGCCATGGCCCTGACCCAGCTCTCTCGACTCGAGATCGAGAAGACGCCGGGTCAGTGCCTTAGCTAGACATAGCATTGCCCCGGACGGGATAATGCAGTGTCCATTGCCCAGCCGGCACCCTCGTGGAGGGTTCAGCTAGAGGATTTTTGCCAGCCCAACTGATTGAATGCAAGCATCAGTGTTTTTGAACTAAATTAGGGTCTTAATTGCTTGCTGAATTTGACTTTGGGATGTCGTGTGTGTTAATGAGTTGACAGATCATTTCTCCGCTCGCACCCTAGCAGTCATAAATTGTCTACTTTATGTATATTTTTTGAATAGATTGGTTTTAATATAAATTGGTTTTGTGTTTATCTATGTGATTGTTTAAAGACTCTTGTTCTTTAAGTCCAATATTGTGTTCATGTTTGATCAGATAGAAAATAATAGTAGATAATAATAATATATGATGATAATATGTGAAGATAATATGTGATAATAATGATACTGAAAACTCGGGTTCATGGTATGAGATTTTTTGTACAAGTATAGGGACCCAATTGTTAACGCATATGTATAAAAAAGGCTTGCAATGCAAGTGAAAGCTCGCATATCAACACAACGTTACACGTATGTATGTCGCGCCGTACTCATAATTCGTTGGGTCCATCAAGGTCAGCAGCCCTGTTGACGTTGATGAGGCTAAAGATGAATTTATATATATGATATATGTGTTACGATGCGTTTAGCGATTATGTATGGGTTAAATGTCGTTAGGGTCGCATAGCTAAAGTAAATCGAAAAAAATTATAAGTATGGCTTATAAAGAATAGCTAAGATCTAATTAAATTCCATTTACGCGGCGACACTGATCATGCGTTGAATCTTCTCGCAACTGCACAGCCTCACAGCATCATAAACCTGGCCAATTTATGGGGCTAGCAGTGGAATCAACCCTTATCGGCACATTTGTCCTCTCCCCTCTATATTTCCGCTCCGTCCAGCTGCATGTAAGGAATCCGTAGTTGGTTGGCTATGGTTCGGAGATGGTCATCTTAGTGGATGGGCATGGGGACAAGGCTTATTCCACCTGCTGGTGCTTGCCTCAGTGGTCAATGCCTGACCTCAGACCAAGCGAATAGGTTGGCCACGATCTGTCTCCGGTGCCGGCAGCACTCACCACTTCCACAACAAAACACACCGGGTCGTGGTGATGCCAAAAAGCAACGGCTTTAGCAGAGAAAGTCGGAAGAAATCTGTGGTAGACAATGTTAAGACCGCGTTTTATCATCACAGTCCTTTCTTTCGAAGTTATATCCGATTAAATTAAATTCTTTTCAAATTTTTGCCGAATTTTTGCTGGGAACACCTTCCGTGTGCCTGAGCGCCCTTGGCTCACACTATTATTTGAGCGGATGGGTTGGGTTAGGATAGACAGGTCCTGCAGTTCAAGCACATTTTCTGCCAGCAATGGGAAAATAAAATAAAATAAAAAAATCTTCCGCTCAAAAACTCAGTTTTTGTTATATAAGGCACACGAGGCTTCGATAGAGTTATTTTGATTATAATCAATAATTATTGGGCTGTGATAATGATAGCACATCTACACATACATAAGTGCAGTTTAGGCGTGCATTAAGCTTCCCAAAGCATAGAGTTGCATAAAGCTTTCCAAACACACTGATCATATGATCATTCCACATGAAAGCTTTTATGGTGCGCGGCCGTTAATTTCAAAAACTGTTTTCAAAAGAAATACTTAATTGGAGTCTTATTGCGTGCCTCCGGTTTGTAGAAAAACTTCCCACAAAAGTCTACGCCTGTGATCACAAAGGTATGAGAACCGTTGAGCCGCTCCTTTGAAAGATCCGCCATAATATGCTCCAATACTCTAGGCTTCCTTTGAAAGCATCTTGTTTACTGTCTTGCTCCCGCCAAAGGGCCAATATTGCGATCGAATTAGTCCAAGCAAAGCTCGAGGTCCTCCAGCGTGCAGATTCCGCTCATGAAAGTGAAAGATTATGGCAAGAGTTAGTGTATGGCTGCTGGGCAAAAGAATTGGATGATGGCCATCAAAATCCAACGAACAGTTCTTCAGTCAACCATTAACAGGGTTGGGGAAGCCCAAAATGATCCATGAATGGCGACAACGATGTAAGTGAGCTAGATGAGGAGACTGATCCCCTGGACCACAGTGACTTCATGTCCTCCCATAGCTGAGTATGCTGGACTAGTCGCATCAGTAACTAGGTTCCATGTTCAATGTCGGAGACAGTGAGTCCGGAGCGCTGAATTCGGTTGCAAAACTTGTGAATATATCCGGAAAAACGCGATTCAATGAAGCAAATGCATTCGTACACTTGGAGTCAGCTACAATGTCCATGTAAAGCAATTTAACGAGAAGAGTCTTTCGGCGAAGCTCAAGGGCCATGGTTCAGAAAAAGCCTGCAGGGATGCGGAGACGATTGTAGAGCCGAGATAATAATAATAAAAGTTGATCAGACACCGGGTCCCAAGAAAGTCCTTGTGATTTAGTTAACTGGCTGCCATCATCGAACTTCAAATAAGTTTCCTTGTCCTCATCAAGAACTCCATCCATCACAGCGTGCACGCTCGAACACCATTTCCTCAATTTGAACTGACCTCTAATCAAAATTCCAGCAGGTTGCTCACGTATGCGGATAGCAGCTTCCTGAGAGCTAGCGCCAGATATCAAGTCATTAACGTAAAAGTCACGGCAAAGAATTTCAGCTCCATCTGGAAAATCTATCTACTCGTCGGTTGCCAACTGGTGCATCGCTCGCATAGCTAAATATGAGGCAGGCCTCATCCCATAAGTGACGATATCCAAATGAAACACACGCAAGTCCTCTTGCACGGAGTTTCTCCACAGACAGCAATTTGCTGTCCTCAGGCGTCCTCTCCCGGAATCACGAATGCATATGACCGAAATCGAACAAGAGTATGAAAAAGTTTAGGTTGGATTACGGGGCCGGCTATTAAAACATCATTCAAGGAATAGCCAGATGAAGTTGATGTGGATCCATCAAAAACGATCCGAACCTTGGTTGCAGAACTATCTTCTTTCATGACATATGGCTTAAGTAAAGGTACTTATTTATTACACTAGAAAACTAAGATTTCACATCAGGGCGACGATTATCTTCCGCTCAAGGGACAGGAATGATAATCCGTGACAAAGCTAGAGTTGCCAATTCCCGAAACTGCAGTTGATTTCATTTTTCGAATCTGAAGCTGATTGGCGAAACGAGAAATTATAAGATGCCTTTTAAGATGTTATAAGGAGCCAGAATCCATCAACGCTCGGCAGGGAACAAAAACTACGGAATGATTTTTGACCAAAACTGTGGCAGTGGCAAGTAGAACAACATCATTACTGAGACCTTGGGCAATAACTGTAGACGAGGTAGACGCTGAAGTAAAGGGCTCAGTGGTATGCAGAGACGACTTAGACGGAGAGGGCGTAGAGAGACGGAGCATCCCCTCGGGATGCAGACGCTTCAGGGTTACTGAAATGAAGGGTAGTACGGTGCTTAGCGCCGCAGGTACGACAGTGGCACTGACTTAATCGATGCCCTGTTCTAAGGATATTTGCGTTCTTCTTTATGGCGATTTGCGGGGGACAGTGCTTTGAGCTTCGGACACTACTGGACTTCGTGAACGCTACATAGATACACTACAAAGCACGCAGCCTGAGAAGATTTGGCAAGTTGCATCCAAGGTGGACCTGGAATTGTTATGTTTTCTACTCTTGCCCGCCTGACTGCTCGGCGCATACCTAGCCCCAGCAAAATCCACTGTCTCTAATGATCTGCATCGCTGTTCCAAGAACGATTCCATAAATTCTCACGATGGAATTAAGTTGACATACCTCGAATGGCTGCTACCACTTGGCTTGGCTCACTGGATCCAGTTTTCAGAACAGCAACTGCATAATGATGCATCCTGCGATCTGCTTAGTAGTGCCTAAATCTATCCAACAGCTCTCGAAGCATAACCACTGAACAATTTTCGACAGTCTGGAGCCCTAGGATCATATTAATATGCGCCTGAAATACTAATCGTTGCTTATTTAAAATTTTTCTAATAATTGTAATGCCATTTTATAATTGCCATCTAAAATTTCCAGGGACCGAACAGTCTCCAAATTTGCTTCACGCAGACAGGAACGTAAATGCTGAAACTTTTCTACATTGCACATTGGGCAAGACGGCCGATATTCTGACATAAATTCTAAAATGTCGTGGAGGCAAAATCCTTTTTTATTGATACGCTATCATAAAGTATACCCTGTCTAGGAAAACTGAATTTCTATTTTTGATGATTTTTTTTTTTTTAATACAGAGCAGAAAGTTTTTCAGTCCTACAAAGTCAGATGCAAAATCTGCTACGAGCTGATGTTAAAAAGGCGCGAAACTTTTCTTGAGTTTATTTCTTTGTAAATGTTGTAAATTTAAAGAAGAAGCGAATATACAAAATGGATCAGAAGGGCCGGGAATGTAGAATGTGAATATAGAAATAGATTTCGTTCATATTTGTTAGTTTGTTTTTTGTGCGTTTTTATTTGGGCCTTTTAAAATTAGAGAAAACTTGAACAACTTGCCTGTCTATTGTGGTTCACCACTTTTTTCATGCCATCTTGTGCCACTTACTAACAATGTTCAATTAATGTAAAAAGTGTATATTAGCTGATGTACATATATTTAATTAACTGAGACCATTCGCGACCATTCCACTTCTTTTACTTATTGTAGGTGCGGTCGATTTTTCCAATGAAACGCTGCTCAGCATTTAGCTTGAGAATAATAAAAATACATCTGCTGTTTTGAGCTATTTATATGAGAAATTAGTGGAATATTATTTGGAAACGGAGAAAAAAGATGGAAAAAAGAATCAACGAGTGCGTCAACATCAATAGCATCAACAGGATATGGCCCAACATGCAGATAAACCCAAACATAATGGGAGTGGAAACACCAATGAAGGCATTACAGCAAGGAGAGCATTTTAAAATTCTTTACTATTTGCTAAAATCCTAGGGCTAGATTTTTTTTATTAGAAATATTTCACAACATCTTAATTGCAGTGTCCTGCCAACTTCCAATTAATCATAAATCATAAATTTAAAGTATATTTTCAGCAAATCGTAACATTATATACATATGCCCAAATACCCATGGTTTCCTTTGTAAGCCACTGCACATAAGGTCTTAATATTGACTTCAAATTATAGAAAAATCAGTACTGCCAATAAGTTGTCTTGGTGAAGATGCGTCAAAAGCACGAAACAAATTTTACAAGAGTGACAAGATTTCACATGCTTGAAAGAACAAAAGGGTAAATAATATGAATTATGTTTCCAAAGAGCAATGGATTCCTCAGATCATCTTGTATCAAGCATATTTCTTAATAAAAGATTAGCTCTAAGTCAAAGAAAAGCATTGCCAGCAGTTGTAATTGAGTTTTTGGAACCACCAAGTTTTGAACTATTTTTAACAGTAATCTCCTAAATAATAATAAAATTATTTGCCAAGATTCAAGTGACCTTGACACTTCCCTAGATGATAAAACTAATGCTAAAGAACCCTTTTCGCAAGAATTGGACATAGAATAAGAGGTAGAGATAGATATTTAAGAATTTATTGTTTTTTAATATTATTTTTTAATTTATTTTATTTATTTTTAGTTTCGAAGCAGTCTAAAAAACCAAAAAACAACTATCAAAACACTCTTTGTACATATTTTTTTCTAGCCCTCTATCTTCGTTGTTGCTGACGAGGTCGTAGCGCAGTTTTCTTCACGTGACACAAAAGCAAAGAAATGCATTAGGGGCTTGCGGGTTACCCTAGCTATCCGAAGTGATTCAGAGAAAGATTTGCTTTGGAAAACATTTTTAAAGGGTGACGCAAAAATTTTTTCAGTACGCCTAAGGGGAAAAAAGCGAATTAGCTAATTAAACATCTAAAACATGTACAAAATAACAAATATTCTGGTATTGTAAGACAAGCGTCGACTCTAAAAATGCTTGTATGTGTTGTAGCGCTCATCCACACTATTGCAAACACGCAAAGTACGTGAGAATGCATGTGCACACATACACTAACAAGGCAGTCTCTGGGAGAGAATACATGCTGCCTCGCTGTTGACAGAAACATGTATGAACTGTCCCATCTATATATATATATGACGAAGATTCATCGCCAGAACCAGAGTCCATTTTTCTTTCTATTTGCACGTCTTGTTTTGCGAAACGTTTTCTCGAGCGTGGCATGACTTTTTTCTTTCAACGATCAAACAAGAATAAACAGCCAGAAGCAGAGAACATCTTTTTTCTATTCTCAATTTACAATCCCTTTTCCACTTTAACACCATTACACTTTCCAGTGTCTAATTCTTATTCTGTTTTATGCTGTCACATACACAGCTACTTCCATCTCACTCATGCTCACGCTCAGACTACGTTGACAGAAACGTTCTGTCTCGCTTTCAAGAGAAACAACTTCGAAGCAAAAACAACAGGCAATGGCAAATGACAAAAAAAACAGAAGACAAGGAGAATAAGCAAGGAATTCGTTATAATTTGAATTTATTAAACGTAATATGCGACACGGCCTTCCTGACACACACACGTCCTCGTGTGTTAACTAATTTTATTTTCATTAACAAATTGACAAATTAAGTAATTTCATAAGTTTCTCAAAATAACAATTATTATTAATTCATCTTCATTAGAGTTAAATCTTTTCAAGTTTCTCAAAATAACAATTTCAATTTTACATTAGTTACTACGGCAAAAATTAAATATTTCCAAGAGTTTCGTAAAATAACATAATCATTGTTAATTCATTTTCGTTACTTATTTTATTATTATTATTTTCTTTTAACTGTGTACATCTCACCACTCTACGCCATTATATCAGGATTACCACTACTTTAAATTTATTTCACATGACAATACTATTCTCACTTCTTGGCTCTTACTACCAGGCACACAGTTTACTTCAGATAAACCGGCATGGCAATATCCTTGTTAGTCTAGCTCACAGATTATATCTCAACAAACCGGCCAAATTACATAGCACGCAGTTGTCACAACTATAAACCGGCCAATTAACTCGGACAATCGATCCTCACCAAGATTTCCAACTACACTGCAACAAGTGGCGAACCGCATAACTCGGGCACCCACCTTGCAGAGAGCCGTACAATCTTTGATCGAAGTTTATCACATTTTACTCACTTTCAACATCGCAGTCCTCACTGACTCGATTCGTATCACCTTCTTCGCCAAACTTGTCATTAAACTCAGTGGTAATTCCCTTTTCAGGCATACTGCGGAGAAATTCATGAGAGTACTTGTATGTTCGGTTGCTATTTAACGCTTTCAGCGTATACCGATCTCCTTCTAGGACTTCTGCCACTAAAAATGGGCCTCTATACTTAGGGTCTAATTTGGTTTGATGTCGTTCTTCATTCTTAATCAAAACATAGTCACCAACTTTATGTCGTATTATAGTCGCTTTATCTCTATCAAATCTAGCCTTATCATAACTAGCATTCTTTGTCATATTATGCTTTGCAATTTGTCGAGCTAAATTAACATCTACGCTATTTTCATTTTCAACGACGGGGATAAGACCAAATGGGCTCGCTTCTTTTCCTATAAGCAACTCTAATGGGCTTACTTTAGTTACTCTATTGGGCGTGCAATTAAGAGCCAGTTGAACCTCGTGTAATGCGTCCTGCCAAGAACCCTGACCTGTCTCAACTGCGGTTAACATGGATTTCAGAGTACTCATTACTCTCTCCACTTGGCCATTAGCCCGACTGGCACCTGTTGCAATTAAATGTAAGTCTATCTTTTGTGCAGAGCAAAAATCTCGGAACGCTGTACTAGAGAAACTTCGACCTTGATCCGCGATCAGCCGAGTAGGGACGCCAAACAATGATATCAAAGACCTCACTGCCTTAATACAACTTTCAGTATCAAGCCTCACCGTATGAGAAAAATAAACGTATTTGGTAAAAGCATCTATTTGGACGATTATATATTCCTTCTGGTCATTTTTCCCGCTAAGCTTTCCAGTGATGTCGATATGAACTGTGTGCCACGGAATATCGATTTTCAGGATGGGGTGTAGTTCAGCTTGTATTTTGCCTGAAGGTGGTTTAGACAATCTGCAGGTAATGCAGTTTTCAACGAATTTGCGGACATACTTGCACATTTTGTCAAACCAATAAAACTCGTACATTTTCTCTAAAGTTTTCTCCCAACCAAGATGCATAATCGCCTCGTGTACATTATTGACAGCAGACCACCTAAACGACTTAGGGATAATAGGAAGACAAAGCGTCTTGCCATTTCTCTGAATTTTCCTATACAATATTCCACCTCGTAATTCGTAAGTTTTGGCCAGATCCTCAGAAAGCTCATTACTACGCAATTTAGAAACAATACACGAAGTTTCTTCATCTCTTTGCTGTTCAGCCAACAGCCAGTTGTCAGTAATCTCTGTCAAATTTATGTGCACTTCGGCCACACCTGCCGCCTTCGTTTGACCTTCTGACACTGGGTTTCGAGAAAGGAAATCTACATGAGCCATTCGCTCACCCGGTCTGTACTCTATCTCAAATTCAAACGATTGCATATACGACCACCACCGATGTACTCTTGGAGTCAACTCTGCCTTATTGCGAGAGGCTTTAAGCGAATTACAATCCGTAAACACTACAAAATGACGGCCATGTAAGTAATAGCGAAAGTGCTTAATAGCGTTATACACAGCAAGGGTCTCCAATTCATACGAGTGGTATCGAGATTCTGCGGGTGACGTTCGTTTGCTAAAATACTCAATCACACGAGGCCTATTGTCAATCTTATGCAACAAAATTGCCCCATAGCAGTCAGCACTTGCGTCTGTGTGAAACTCAATGGGAAATTGCGGATCGAATATAGTTAGAACAGGCTTGTTAGTCAGGATCCAAATAACTTTCTGTCGTATTTGTTCGTATTCTAAGTTCCATTTGAAAGATGCTCTTTTAGAAGTTAAGGCATGAAGTGGCTTTAACATCTGAGAAAACTTGGGCACAAATTGCCGAAAATATGAAACTAGCCCTATGAACTGCCTCAACTGTGTCACAGACTGCGGAGGCGGCCAATTTGTCAAGGCTCGTATTTTTCTAGGATTTGGTCGAATCTCACCTGCTTTAACTTCGAATCCCAAATACTAAACACAAGATTTGAGAAACGAACACTTAGTGACGTTAAAAGAAAATCCTGCTTTGCTAAGTGTTCGCAAAATTAATTGTAATCTATCAAAGGCTTCTTCTTTTGTAGGTGCAACTACCATTACATCGTCCATATAAACAATCACAAATGAGTGGGTGAGATCACCCAATGCATTGTTAATGGCCCTTTGAAATACAGCGGGGGCATTCTTAAGACCAAATGGCTAAGCTAAATATTAGAACTGTCCCTCTGGAGTCACGAACGCCGTCCGCTCAATTGAGTTTGGGTGTACTGGGATTTGGTGAAATCCGCTTGCCATGTCACTGCAGATGAAAAATTTAGCACCACTCAATCTAGCTATCTGGTCCGATATAAGTGGTAAAGGATACTTATCAGAAACAGTGTTTACGTTAAGCTCCCTATAATCTACGCATAAACGATCTGACCCATTTTTCTTTCGAACAAGTAACATCGGACTCGCAAAGGGGGAGGAACTAGGTCTTATGATATTTGAGTCTAATAACTGTTGAACTATGCATCTAACCTGTCCCTTTTCCTCCACACTCAACCTATAAGGGCGTCTCTGAACTGTTTTATTTTCGTCAATCAGACGAATCTCCAACTGTCCCGTGGTCACGCGGCTCTGCGGAATGCCAGTAATGAATGATTTAGAAAACTCCCGTAATATTGATAACAATTGATCTTTATCTGATCCAAACAAGTCAGTATCAACATTAGCCAGGTCAGGATCACATTCAGTTACTAGGACAGGCATTATCGATTTTTCATTAAACATAGTAAGTGAGTTAGATGTAATTGTCACGCCGATTCCCCGGCTCAAAATCTCTCGCCCAATCATAACATCGTACTTAATATAGTTATCTAGGACAACATGGAATAAGATCTTCAAGGAATGTTCGCACATCAAAACATTTGCCAGTATCTGCAAAGTGCTACAAACCGTGTTGTTACCAATACCCCTTAATACGACCACATTATTTATTCTAGATCCAGATAACCTCAATGAAGCAGTCTCCTTAACGAGCGAGCACTCGGCTCCTGAGTCAAAACAAAATTGGAACGACTCACCAAACTGCAACAAAGTTCCCAAGGGTTCAAGTACGGTGCACATGTTGACGTCTTTGACAATGTTACTCTTATTCGGCGCTCGACGCTCCGGACACACAGTAGACACATGCCCAGGGTTTCCACAGTTGTAACAGGTTAAAGTTGATCGATCTTTTTCTCCTGTATAGGCAGAGTGTTGATTAGCAGGCTTTTGCTGCAAGGTTGTCTCTCTATTTGAGCGACAATCCATCTTCTTGTGGCCAGGTTTTCCACACTTGTGACACTTAATGTGAGGAAACAGCTTGAGTCTTTTTCCTGGTGGTCCTGATGAATCATCGTTCGAATTCTGGCTCGGCTTTGTGTCAAACGAGAAGGCTTTTAGTTCTTGGTGCATCTCGATTCTCGTCTTTACTTCCGTAGTAAAAACCAAGCGTCGCAGCCTCTTATCAATTCCCGCTGTATGTGCCAGAGCAACAGACACTGCAATTTGCTCCACACTCAGTGACTTCCATCTAGACATCAGCGAGGTTACCATTCGGCTTCCATACAGCGAAATACATTCTCCTTCTTTGGGACGCCCAGTTAGTAAATTCATAACTGTCGCCGCCACGGTCTCCGTTCCGGCAAAATGTTGCAGAAATAACTCTCTGAACTGCTTCCATGTAATGCCAGCAAAGCATGTTTGCGAGAGCCAATGTGACGCGCTACCTTGTAGCGACTTGCTAAGAGTCATCACCAAAGCGCTGCCCTCCAATGGATTTTCAGACAAAATGTAATCCACTGTTTCACTCCACGAACGAGGATCTGCGCCGTCACGATCAGGGTTGAATTTGGGCAGTACAACAGCCATGGTATCATTCGCTGTTACTTGCGAACGCTGGACTACTTTAATGAGTTCCGAAAAGTGGCGATTCTGTGATTCCAAGAGAGTTCGAATATTATCTTCACCGCTGACTTCAGGCGTAGCTAATCCCACTTCTGATGACGAAGATTCATCGCCAGAACCAGAGTCCATTTTTTTTTCTATTTGCACGTCTTGTTTTGCGAAACGTTTTCTCGAGCGTGGCATGACTTTTTTCTTTCAACGATCAAACAAGAATAAACAGCCAGAAGCAGAGAACATCTTTTTTCTATTCTCAATTTACAATCCCTTTTCCACTTTAACACCATTACACTTTCCAGTGTCTAATTCTTATTCTGTTTTATGCTGTCACACACACAGCTACTTCCATCTCACTCATGCTCACGCTCAGACTACGTTGACTGAAACGTTCTGTTTCGCTTTCAAGAGAAACAACTTCGAAGCAAAAACAACAGGCAATGGCAAATGACAAAAAAAAACAGAAGACAAGGAGAATAAGCAAGGAATTCGTTATAATTTGAATTTATTAAACGTAATATGCGACATATATATATCTATATTTCAGGCTGAGGTAAGCTCAGTCTACAAGAAATTTGTAGTTTGCAGGAACCTCTAGAAAAAACGGGGGTCCGCCCGTGGTAAAGTTTGGAAAGAGAATGGGTGGAAAACGGAGCGTAATCACACCCGTAATATTTGGTTAGAGATGGGTCGCGAGGCGTGATCACACTCACGAGAACATGAGAGGTATGAGGGACGAGGCGTGGTCTCACTCGCGTGGTCGAGGGTGGCATGGGACACGAGTAGTAGTCACACTCGCGGGATCGAGGATGATATGGGGAACGAGGCGTCGAGGATGGTATGGGGCACGAGGCATAGTCACACTCGTGGGGTCAAACGAAAAATTAAGCCCGAGTCGGGGTCTAGAGGAGAGATAGGTTAGGTTAAGTTAAGTGATAGCGGCTGCCAGGCTCACTGGGAGCCCAGCACACCTAGGCCGTTTCCGGCTCATTGTAATACCGCAGGGAATCTCCCCCATTCTCGCATCGTGAGACCTAAATGTCAACAGTTATCCCAGCCTGCAGCTCTTATGAAGTTAGTCATCTTTCTGGGACATGTGGATATTACCGAAACGTCTGCTATGAAGGGCGAGCCCAAGTGCTGTAGCCTTCTTCTGCTGAGAGCTGGGCATGAACAGAACAAGTGTTCCACCGTTTCCTCCTCTTCCTCGTCTCTACAGCTTTGACAAAAATCGTTGTATGGGGCGCCCAGTCTATTAGCATGGGTACCTATTAACCAGTGCCCCGTTAGGGAGCGTATGACTGCGCTGCACCTTCGTCTGCCGAGCCTGCATAGCTCAGAGGTGCGCTTCCTATCTATGGTTGGCCATGTTTGCCGAGTTATGCGACAACGTGGTACTGATTGCCACTTGTTGTCTATTAGTCGCTTATATTGCTCCTTTATTATGAGCCTACATGGGGCCATCGGCATACGAGTATCCTCCTTATCTTGGAGAAGGGGGATTGTAGTGCCAAGTCTGGTCAGCTCGTCTGCAATACAGTTGCCTCCGATGTCCCGGTGGCCCGGGCCCCATATAAAGCTGATAACAAATTGCTGAGCCACCTCGTGAAGAGATTTGCGGCAATCTGCAACGATTTGATTGCAGCTTGACTGTCACTATATAATTAAGTTTCCGATGTAGAAGTTTTGATTTTTAAAAAATTATATTTTTATTTAATCTAAACTTATAATTGTTACAAAGGTTATTGTGTGAGTTATCCCCGACTTCTATGTTGTAAGTCTCAAATGGAACTAATTATTCTATCTTGATCTATTTTCCAATAGGCCTCGCTTGGGAAGCTTTTGAGCTTTGGTCCCGAGCTTTGATCTTCAGCTGCAGATTTCTTCTTCGGTTGCACTTCGGCTGATCGTGGCTTTTGTTCTCGGTGCGTTGGCCGACGTGCGTTGGCCAGCGTATGGATGGTTATCATGAAAGGGTTGACTGCAGCTGGTGATCTGTATCATCTTACGTCTGGGCTGGTCACTTGTTTATACGATTGGAGTGTGGGAGCCGAATTTGTTTACTTGTGTATCTGTGATTCAATTTGGTTATGGGAACCGAATTGTTTATTCTAGTAGTCTGGAATTTAGGTGATTTCCTGTTGACAGCTTATGATTCATTTGTTTTCTAGTGTTGGGGATCTTGTCATTTGTTTATCCTAATCTGCTATATGCTTATAAGTGTTAGTGCTGGTTATATGTATAACTTGTTATTAATATGTCCAGTGCTTAACGTATACATAATGCGTGTGTGGATGTAGGGCATTATGGATATGTTACTCCCCCGGCATTTCTCATTAGCCTGTCCTCAGGCGTCTACCTTTGGACTTTCTGTTGTGACAACTGGATAGTCTAATATTTCTACTCTTTCTTCTATCTCTTTTGGTTTTACGTGCTTAACAATTATGTTTCTAGGTATTTTCTTAAATTTAATGGTTAAACACACAATTATAATTATTATTGTTATTATAAATGCGATTATAATTATTATTTGTAGTACGCTATACAATTTTGTATGTTCTATAACTATTTCTTTTGCCTGTACATAACACAATGGATTAATTCTAGTTATGTTATTACTTATGTAGACATTCTGTGAAAAATCAAGCATTGTATTAGTTATTATAAATTCATTTAATTGGATTGAACAATTGTCAATTTTAATAATATTATTTCCTTCTAACATGATCTCTTTATCTAGACAATTTTGGTTAAGTTTGGTACTTAAAATATTATTTTGCTCATCTGGATAGGGAATTATCTTGTATACTGGAATGTTAATGCTGTCGTTTGGAATATTGGAAATTATTAATATTTCATTAGAATCTAATTTTAGCCATGTTGATGTTTTAATATGTAACATTTTCTCAAAATTTACATTTTTCAAATTGTCTTGCTTTAATAATTTTGGATTGAATATACCAAGTCTAGATAGCTGCATTCCTAATTCTATATCCTCAATGTATTCTGTAAAGTGTTGGAAGTTAAATATCAAAATCTTTAATTGTTGATTTTTATCTTTTTCTACGTTTAATTTGTTTATGGCCTCAAGTCCCTTGTTTATTGTTTCTATTACTCGTTATTTTGGATACTATTTTTGGATAGGTTATCTATTTTGTTCTTTAGTTCTTTCTTATCTTCTTGGTCTAATGTTCCAAACAAGTATTTGTATGCTGTACCGACAATGTTAATTAGTCCTCTTTTACTGCGTTTGGCTATCTTAAGCCCGTTTATTTCTCTATTGAGATTGTCTACCAAGTATTGTATTTGAATTATTTCTTTGAAATCGTTTGCCTTTTCTAAAAGGCTTGCATAAGTTTCTTCAGTTTTTGTGATATTTATTGTAAGATAGTGATATTCATAATTAATTGGTATGTTTATTGTTCCGGTATTGAATATAAGATATCCATACAGGGATTTTATTGGGTTTATCTCGACGTTTTGTCCTTTTGTTACTAGAATCGCGAACATGATGATGATCATTGATCTAATCAGGTTCCGGTTCAACATTCCCGTTACTATCCTCCGATTCTCTGTAATTATTGTATTTACTTTTATTAATTTTCTTTTTCTTTTTAAATTTTGATTTATAATGTATAATTTTCCTGCCTCTATTTTTCTTCTCGTAATGTTTTTCATCAAGTTTAGTTATTTCTCCAGTCTTTTTGAATGGATTCGAAATTTTAGATTTTACCAATGGGGATTGCCTAAATCTCGTGTCTATTTCGTAATCACTACGTTTTTGATTTAAATTATTAATTTGTTTTTCTTTATTTAATTGTGTATTATATTCAGGTGTTCCGGCATAAATGAATATGTCGGCAGGTGTCCTGTTTGTCGTGTTATGTTTTGTTTTATGATTATATGTGTATAAGATTATTTCGAATTTTGTATATTTCGTTTCAGGGTCGTTTTCGCTAGTTATTATTCTTAATTTTTCATTAACAGTTTTATGGAATCTTTCAACGTCTGATATACCATTTTTGCTAGATGTAATCTGTATTTTTACATCTTCCGAGATTAGCCATGTTTGCAATGCTGCACACATGAAAGCTGAATCTTTATCGGCTTTTATTTCTTGGGGCTTGCCCATTTCGTTGAAGACTTTTATAATGGCTCTTTTTGTTTCAAGCCAGTCGCGACTATTTACTTCTATTAGAGTGGCAAATTTTGAGTAAATGTCTATACATGATAAGAACTGCTGGTTGCCTATCATATAGAAATCTATAACATATCTTTCTCTGACGTTCTGAATTTCTGGGGTTAATTCGAATGCTAACTTAGTGTCACGATGTTCTGTCTTGGCAATATTACAAGTAGGGCATTCGTTTATTATATTTTGAATTAATTTTTGATGATCTGGATAATAGCATTTTCCTTTAAACCAATTGACTGTTTTCTCAATTCCAGGATGCAATAACTCCTTATGATTTTTGACTATTAGTTCTTTAAACTCTGCGTAATTTTGAATATCAATTAGTTTTTTACTCGATTTAATTACCTTCGTTATATTTCTTGAATTAATTATTTCCAAATATGTTTGTTAAAATAAAGGAAAATCTTCATCATTATGGAAATATAAAGCACTCTTTTTCGTGCATACATATTTCTTGATTAGCTCTTTAGCTAATGTGCTTGTCATTTCTTTGTACGTTACTTTAATAATTAGCTTATGAAAGTAGCGTGTTGTGTCTTCTTTATCTTGCTCTCCCTTTATTAACTCAATTTGTCTGTTGTAATAGTTAATAGGTCTTTCGGTAATTGGAATATTGTTCTGATTATCTTCTTGTGCACTATGTATGGTTGCGCCTGCACTATCGGATACCTCACCAAGAAGGTTCTCGTTGATTTTTACCCTTGACAGCGCATCTGCTACATAGTTTTCTTTACCTGGCAGGTACTTTATTTTGAAGTCGAATTCGTTTAGCTTTATTTTCCACCTTTGCAGCTTCATGTTTGGTTCTTTTAAGTTGTTTAACCATACTAGTGGTTTATGGTCACTAAGTATTTCGAATGTTCTACCGAATAGGTATGATCTGAAATATTTAGTCGCCTAGACTATAGCTAACAATTCTTTTTCGATGGCGGAGTAATTTACTTCATGTTCATTTAGTGTTCTGCTGGCATAACATATTGGTTTATGGTCTTGAGACAGAACAGCACCTATTGCCACGTTACTAGCGTCTGATGTTACAGAAAACATTTTATTAAAGTCTGGGTAACTGAGAATGGGGTCTGAGGTGATGAGTACTTTCAGCCTCTCAAATGCCTCGACATATTTCTCGTCTTTAGGATCTATGACGGCTCGTTTCTTCAGCTTGAGTGTCTTTGGTTTTGCTATGTTTGCGAAGTTAGGAATGAATTTCCTATAGAAGCCACATAGTCCTAAGAATGATTTGATTTGCTTGGTTGTTTCTGGTATTGGGAACCTAACTATTGCTGAAATCTTATTTGGATTCGGTATTATTCCCTCTGGTGTGACTACATGACCAAGGAACTCTGTTTCCTTCTTCATCCATTTGCAACTTTAGGTTTGCGTTCCTTAACTTTCCAAATACTTTTCTTAAAGATAACAAGTGTTCATCCAGTGATGTGGAGAAAATTATTATGTCATCTAAATATACTAAACAATCTGCGAAGATCAGGTCTTCTAATAGATTATTCATGCATCTTTGAAAAGTTGCGCCTGCGTTTGTCAGCCCGAATGGCATCCGAGTGTATTCGTAATGGCCATGTTTAGTGGAAAATGCCGTTTTTGTGATTGAATTGGGTTCCATTGGAATTTGATGGAACCCTTTTGCCAAATCAATCGTTGTGAAATACTGACATTTCCCAAGTTTGTCTAGTATTTCATCCATCCTAGGAGTTGGGAATTTATCCTTGATGGTGATCTCATTGAGACCTCTATAATCTACCACGAGTCGATATTTTTGCTTTCCTGAAGCATCAATCTTTTTTGGGATCATGGAAATTGGTGAACAGTAAGGCGATTTCGATTTTCGAATAATTCCTTCTCTGATCATGTCTTTTATTTGTTTGTTAACTTCCTGATCATGTATCTGAGCATATTTGTAAGGCCTCCGGTATACCGGATCTTCATGCTGGGTATTTATGGCGTGCCTGACAGTACTCGTGAAAGCCAAATTGTCACCTTGTCACCTTTTTCAGCTTTTCTTTCTCTTCTTTGTTCAAATGTTCTAATCTTAGCTCATTACTTTCCCTTAATTCATTGTCTAATGCGGAAGTGAAGTATTGTTCCATCTCTGAAGATGGATCAGGACATTCAGAGGTGATCATGTCCCTTTTTGACGATACATCGTCACATGCAGGTATTGCTTCACTTGCTTCAATAACTTCTCCGCTTGCAATAATTGGGAATGTTCTTTCTCCTAACTTTACAGTATTATCTTTGTAACTAATTACTGCTTAATTGGCCACCAAGTATTCTCGGCCTAGCAGTAAATGGTAATTGTCAGAAAAGTCAAATATGTAAAATTTTTGTTCGGACGGACATACTTTATTGGATGGTCTTGTTATGCTTGTTGTTAGATTAACGGTTCCGTTTATTGTATGGACCTTTATGTTTTCTTTATTTATTTTGTCATTCGAGAAATTTTCTTTCATTATATTAATGGAAGATCCCGAATCAACAATACATTTGTATTGTTTATTATTTAAGGTAATTTTTATATGGGATCCCCCTCGGTTTCTTCCGAGGCTATCTGATGAAAATGTACATCCATTTTCATCTGGCCGCTTTGGCCAAAATTTATTGGTTAAATTGGTTAAATACACAATTATAATTATTATTGTTATTATAAATGCGATTATAATTATTATTTGTAGTACGCTATACAATTTTGTATGTTCTATAACTATTTCTTTTGCCTGTACATAACACAATGGATTAATTCTAGTTATGTTATTACTTATGTAGACATTCTGTGAAAAATCAAGCATTGTATTAGTTATTATAAATTCATTTAATTGGATTGAACAATTGTCAATTTTAATAATATTATTTCCTTCTAACATGATCTCTTTATCTAGACAATTTTGGTTAAGTTTGGTACTTAAAATATTATTTTGCTCATCTGGATAGGGAATTATCTTGTATACTGGAATGTTAATGCTGTCGTTTGGAATATTGGAAATTATTAATATTTCATTAGAATCTAATTTTAGCCATGTTGATGTTTTAATATGTAACATTTTCTCAAAATTTACATTTTTCAAATTGTCTTGCTTTAATAATTTTGGATTGAATATACCAAGTCTAGATAGCTGCATTCCTAATTCTATATCCTCAATGTATTCTGTAAAGTGTTGGAAGTTAAATATCAAAATCTTTAATTGTTGATTTTTATCTTTTTCTACGTTTAATTTGTTTATGGCCTCAAGTCCCTTGTTTATTGTTTCTATTACTCGTTATTTTGGATACTATTTTTGGATAGGTTATCTATTTTGTTCTTTAGTTCTTTCTTATCTTCTTGGTCTAATGTTCCAAACAAGTATTTGTATGCTGTACCGACAATGTTAATTAGTCCTCTTTTACTGCGTTTGGCTATCTTAAGCCCGTTTATTTCTCTATTGAGATTGTCTACCAAGTATTGTATTTGAATTATTTCTTTGAAATCGTTTGCCTTTTCTAAAAGGCTTGCATAAGTTTCTTCAGTTTTTGTGATATTTATTGTAAGATAGTGATATTCATAATTAATTGGTATGTTTATTGTTCCGGTATTGAATATAAGATATCCATACAGGGATTTTATTGGGTTTATCTCGACGTTTTGTCCTTTTGTTACTAGAATCGCGAACATGATGATGATCATTGATCTAATCAGGTTCCGGTTCAACATTCCTGTTACTATCCTCCGATTCTCTGTAATTATTGTATTTACTTTTATTAATTTTCTTTTTCTTTTTAAATTTTGATTTATAATGTATAATTTTCCTGCCTCTATTTTTCTTCTCGTAATGTTTTTCATCAAGTTTAGTTATTTCTCCAGTCTTTTTGAATGGATTCGTTATTTTAGATTTTACCAATGGGGATTGCCTAAATCTCGTGTCTATTTCGTAATCACTACGTTTTTGATTTAAATTATTAATTTGTTTTTCTTTATTTAATTGTGTATTATATTCAGGTGTTCCGGCATAAATGAATATGTCGGCAGGTGTCCTGTTTGTCGTGTTATGTTTTGTTTTATGATTATATGTGTATAAGATTATTTCGAATTTTGTATATTTCGTTTCAGGGTCGTTTTCGCTAGTTATTATTCTTAATTTTTCATTAACAGTTTTATGGAATCTTTCAACGTCTGATATACCATTTTTGCTAGATGTAATCTGTATTTTTACATCTTCCGAGATTAGCCATGTTTGCAATGCTGCACACATGATAGCTGAATCTTTATCGGCTTTTATTTCTTGGGGCTTGCCCATTTCGTTGAAGACTTTTATAATGGCTCTTTTTGTTTCAAGCCAGTCGCGACTATTTACTTCTATTAGAGTGGCAAATTTTGAGTAAATGTCTATACATGATAAGAACTGCTGGTTGCCTATCATATAGAAATCTATAACATATCTTTCTCTGACGTTCTGAATTTCTGGGGTTAATTCGAATGCTAACTTAGTGTCACGATGTTCTGTCTTGGCAATATTACAAGTAGGGCATTCGTTTATTATATTTTGAATTAATTTTTGATGATCTGGATAATAGCATTTTCCTTTAAACCAATTGACTGTTTTCTCAATTCCAGGATGCAATAACTCCTTATGATTTTTGACTATTAGTTCTTTAAACTCTGCGTAATTTTGAATATCAATTAGTTTTTTACTCGATTCAATTACCTTCGTTATATTTCTTGAATTAATTATTTCCAAATATGTTTGTTAAAATAAAGGAAAATCTTCATCATTATGGAAATATAAAGCACTCTTTTTCGTGCATACATATTTCTTGATTAGCTCTTTAGCTAATGTGCTTGTCATTTCTTTGTACGTTACTTTAATAATTAGCTTATGAAAGTAGCGTGTTGTGTCTTCTTTATCTTGCTCTCCCTTTATTAACTCAATTTGTCTGTTGTAATAGTTAATAGGTCTTTCGGTAATTGGAATATTGTTCTGATTATCTTCTTGTGCACTATGTATGGTTGCGCCTGCACTATCGGATACCTCACCAAGAAGGTTCTCGTTGATTTTTACCCTTGACAGCGCATCTGCTACATAGTTTTCTTTACCTGGCAGGTACTTTATTTTGAAGTCGAATTCGTTTAGCTTTATTTTCCACCTTTGCAGCTTCATGTTTGGTTCTTTTAAGTTGTTTAACCATACTAGTGGTTTATGGTCACTAAGTATTTCGAATGTTCTACCGAATAGGTATGATCTGAAATATTTAGTCGCCTAGACTATAGCTAACAATTCTTTTTCGATGGCGGAGTAATTTACTTCATGTTCATTTAGTGTTCTGCTGGCATAACATATTGGTTTATGGTCTTGAGACAGAACAGCACCTATTGCCACGTTACTAGCGTCTGATGTTACAGAAAACATTTTATTAAAGTCTGGGTAACTGAGAATGGGGTCTGAGGTGATGAGTACTTTCAGCCTCTCAAATGCCTCGACATATTTCTCGTCTTTAGGATCTATGACGGCTCGTTTCTTCAGCTTGAGTGTCTTTGGTTTTGCTATGTTTGCGAAGTTAGGAATGAATTTCCTATAGAAGCCACATAGTCCTAAGAATGATTTGATTTGCTTGGTTGTTTCTGGTATTGGGAACCTAACTATTGCTGAAATCTTATTTGGATTCGGTATTATTCCCTCTGGTGTGACTACATGACCAAGGAACTCTGTTTCCTTCTTCATCCATTTGCAACTTTAGGTTTGCGTTCCTTAACTTTCCAAATACTTTTCTTAAAGATAACAAGTGTTCATCCAGTGATGTGGAGAAAATTATTATGTCATCTAAATATACTAAACAATCTGCGAAGATCAGGTCTTCTAATAGATTATTCATGCATCTTTGAAAAGTTGCGCCTGCGTTTGTCAGCCCGAATGGCATCCGAGTGTATTCGTAATGGCCATGTTTAGTGGAAAATGCCGTTTTTGTGATTGAATTGGGTTCCATTGGAATTTGATGGAACCCTTTTGCCAAATCAATCGTTGTGAAATACTGACATTTCCCAAGTTTGTCTAGTATTTCATCCATCCTAGGAGTTGGGAATTTATCCTTGATGGTGATCTCATTGAGACCTCTATAATCTACCACGAGTCGATATTTTTGCTTTCCTGAAGCATCAATCTTTTTTGGGATCATGGAAATTGGTGAACAGTAAGGCGATTTCGATTTTCGAATAATTCCTTCTCTGATCATGTCTTTTATTTGTTTGTTAACTTCCTGATCATGTATCTGAGCATATTTGTAAGGCCTCCGGTATACCGGATCTTCATGCTGGGTATTTATGGCGTGCCTGACAGTAGTCGTGAAAGTCAAATTGTCACCTTGTCACCTTTTTCAGCTTTTCTTTCTCTTCTTTGTTCAAATGTTCTAATCTTAGCTCATTACTTTGCTCATTCATTGTCTAATGCGGAAGTGAAGTATTGTTCCATCTCTGAAGATGGATCAGGACATTCAGAGGTGATCATGTCCCTTTTTGACGATACATCGTCACATGCAGGTATTGCTTCACTTGCTTCAATAACTTCTCCGCTTGCAATAATTGGGAATGTTCTTTCTCCTAACTTTACAGTATTATCTTTGTAACTTATTACTGCTTAACTGGCCACCAAGTATTCTCGGCCTAGCAGTAAATGGTAATTGTCAGAAAAGTCAAATATGTAAAATTTTTGTTCGGACGGACATACTTTATTGGATGGTCTTGTTATGCTTGTTGTTAGATTAACGGTTCCGTTTATTGTATGGACCTTTATGTTTTCTTTATTTATTTTGTCATTCGAGAAATTTTCTTTCATTATATTAATGGAAGATCCCGAATCAACAATACATTTGTATTGTTTATTATTTAAGGTAATTTTTATATGGGATCCCCCTCGGTTTCTTCCGAGGCTATCTGATGAAAATGTACATCCATTTTCATCTGGCCGCTTTGGCTTTCCCTAGCTCTCTTAGTTGGTTTATTTGGCCTACTGCCACTAGCTTGGTTATTCTGAGCTTGGTAATTCATTGGGTTCTGGGATTGCCCTTGTCTCAATGAATTTCCAAATTCTTGGCGAAGTTCTTGGGTGCTATTATTATTTCGGAATGAATTTGTTTGATTCTGCGAATTCTGAGATGGTTGCTGGCTATTAGTGTTTGCATAATTTGGGTAATAATTTCCAGTATTCCTGCGATTTGATTGCTGTTGCTTTTGCTTATCTTTATCTATGTTCTTTTCTTCTGTTTTATTTTCATATAACCCTTCTTCTTGAGCTGCTTTCTTTAAATTTAATATGGTTGTAATGTCCTTTCTTGCTAGTGTCATAAATAATCTATCCGGTAGTTTCCGGGAGATTACCTCTGGATATATTCTATCCGCTTGATGAAGGAACTCAGTTTTTCCACTGATCCGTCATACGCTGGCACCTGCCGTATCGACAACAGTGCTTGGTTCAGATGGATTTCACTCAGGATGGGTGGTGGTAGGGCCATTTTGCACTTCTTAGTTGTTCTTTTAGTTTGGTTTCACTTATAATATTGGTTGTGATCTTGGTGTTGATTGTTGTAACACTTCACTTCTATTATTTGTTGTGATCTCAACGTTGATTATTGTGTTCACTTATGTTTTTATTATTTAGCGTGAATTCACTTTGTATTGTCGATTTTGGTGTTTGTTATTTATAACACTTGTGCAAGATGCACATAGATTCTTATGCGGATTCTGTCTTGCTAACACTATCCCGGGATTACAATGATTCTGGATAATCTAGTCGTATAGATTATCCTTAACGAATCACTACCTGAATATTTATCGCGTTAGATACTTCAGAATCGTACCGGCTGCGCCAATTAAGTTTCCGATGTAGAAGTTTTGATTTTTAAAAAATTATATTTTTATTTAATCTAAACTTATAATTGTTACAAAGGTTATTGTGTGAGTTATCCCCGACTTCTATGTTGTAAGTCTCAAACGGAACTAATTATTCTATCTTGATCTATTTTTCAATAGGCCTCGCTTGGGAAGCTTTTGAGCTTTGGTCCCGAGCTTTGATCTTCACTTGCAGATTTCTTCTTCGGTTGCCGTTCGGCTGATCGTGGCTTTTGTTCTCGGTGCGTTGGCCGACGTGCGTTGGCCAGCGTATGGATGGTTATCATGAAAGGGTTGACTGCAGCTGGTGATCTGTATCATCTTACGTCTGGGCTGGTCACTTGTTTATACGATTGGAGTGTGGGAGCCGAATTTGTTGACTTGTGTATCTGTGATTCAATTTGGTTATGGGAACCGAATTGTTTATTCTAGTAGTCTGGAATTTAGGTGATTTCCTGTTGACAGCTTATGATTCATTTGTTTTCTAGTGTTGGGGATCTTGTCATTTGTTTATCCTAATCTGCTATATGCTTATAAGTGTTAGTGTTGGTTATATGCATAACTTGTTATTAATATGTCCAGTGCTTAACGTATACATAATGCGTGTGTGGGCGTAGGGCATTATGGATATGTTACTATATATATTTACGCGAGTTACCATAGCGGTAGCTTCCTGAAGGCAGTTCAGTGCTTCCTTGATTGCAATGACCTCTGCTTGGAAGACGCTACAGTGCTCTTGGAGCCTAAAGGAGTGCCTAATGTTTAGCTGTTCGGAGTATATTCCTCCCCCGACCCTGTTGTTCAGCTTTGACCCATCTGTGAAGATGTTTAAGGCCCCTTCTGGCCTGGGGGTCCCTCACTCCACTCGTCTCTGTGAGGGATAATTACATCGAAAGGGGTGTCTGTATATTCCCTTGGGACACAGTAGTCCGTTTAAATGGAACTGCTGTTTAGTATTGAGGAGTGACCTGTGTGCTGAGGTGCCCATTGGTCGGAGTCTCTCAGACGTATTGCTGCCATCTCTGCCCTTTCTTTTCCTGCAAAGGCAAGTCTTTGGAGGCATAGAATGGCATCGAGGCCCCAAACCCCCCCCCCCCCCCCCCCCCCCCCCCCCCCCAAGTGACGGTCCACCCCCAGGTCAATCAATCTTCCGTAATTGCCCTTGTCTCAATGAATTTCCAAATTCTTGGCGAAGTTCTTGGGTGCTATTATTATTTCGGAATGAATTTGTTTGATTCTGCGAATTCTGAGATGGTTGCTGGCTATTAGTGTTTGCATAATTTGGGTAATAATTTCCAGTATTCCTGCGATTTGATTGCTGTTGCTTTTGCTTATCTTTATCTATGTTCTTTTCTTCTGTTTTATTTTCATATAACCCTTCTTCTTGAGCTGCTTTCTTTAAATTTAATATGGTTGTAATGTCCTTTCTTGCTAGTGTCATAAATAATCTATCCGGTAGTTTCCGGGAGATTACCTCTGGATATATTCTATCCGCTTGATGAAGGAACTCAGTTTTTCCACTGATCCGTCATACGCTGGCACCTGCCGTATCGACAACAGTGCTTGGTTCAGATGGATTTCACTCAGGATGGGTGGTGGTAGGGCCATTTTGCACTTCTTAGTTGTTCTTTTAGTTTGGTTTCACTTATAATATTGGTTGTGATCTTGGTGTTGATTGTTGTAACACTTCACTTCTATTATTTGTTGTGATCTCAACGTTGATTATTGTGTTCACTTATGTTTTTATTATTTAGCGTGAATTCACTTTGTATTGTCGATTTTGGTGTTTGTTATTTATAACACTTGTGCAAGATGCACATAGATTCTTATGCGGATTCTGTCTTGCTAACACTATCCCGGGATTACAATGATTCTGGATAATCTAGTCGTATAGATTATCCTTAACGAATCACTACCTGAATATTTATCGCGTTAGATACTTCAGAATCGTACCGGCTGCGCCAATTAAGTTTCCGATGTAGAAGTTTTGATTTTTAAAAAATTATATTTTTATTTAATCTAAACTTATAATTGTTACAAAGGTTATTGTGTGAGTTATCCCCGACTTCTATGTTGTAAGTCTCAAACGGAACTAATTATTCTATCTTGATCTATTTTTCAATAGGCCTCGCTTGGGAAGCTTTTGAGCTTTGGTCCCGAGCTTTGATCTTCACTTGCAGATTTCTTCTTCGGTTGCCGTTCGGCTGATCGTGGCTTTTGTTCTCGGTGCGTTGGCCGACGTGCGTTGGCCAGCGTATGGATGGTTATCATGAAAGGGTTGACTGCAGCTGGTGATCTGTATCATCTTACGTCTGGGCTGGTCACTTGTTTATACGATTGGAGTGTGGGAGCCGAATTTGTTGACTTGTGTATCTGTGATTCAATTTGGTTATGGGAACCGAATTGTTTATTCTAGTAGTCTGGAATTTAGGTGATTTCCTGTTGACAGCTTATGATTCATTTGTTTTCTAGTGTTGGGGATCTTGTCATTTGTTTATCCTAATCTGCTATATGCTTATAAGTGTTAGTGTTGGTTATATGCATAACTTGTTATTAATATGTCCAGTGCTTAACGTATACATAATGCGTGTGTGGGCGTAGGGCATTATGGATATGTTACTATATATATTTACGCGAGTTACCATAGCGGTAGCTTCCTGAAGGCAGTTCAGTGCTTCCTTGATTGCAATGACCTCTGCTTGGAAGACGCTACAGTGCTCTTGGAGCCTAAAGGAGTGCCTAATGTTTAGCTGTTCGGAGTATATTCCTCCCCCGACCCTGTTGTTCAGCTTTGACCCATCTGTGAAGATGTTTAAGGCCCCTTCTGGCCTGGGGGTCCCTCACTCCACTCGTCTCTGTGAGGGATAATTACATCGAAAGGGGTGTCTGTATATTCCCTTGGGACACAGTAGTCCGTTTAAATGGGAACTGCTGTTTAGTATTGAGGAGTGACCTGTGTGCTGAGGTGCCCATTGGTCGGAGTCTCTCAGACGTATTGCTGCCATCTCTGCCCTTTCTTTTCCTGCAAAGGCAAGTCTTTGGAGGCATAGAATGGCATCGAGGCCCCAAACGTGCTTCCTTGCAAGAATGCAGGTTTGGATTTTTTTCTTTCTGAGCTATAATAAGCTTGTGCTCTTTGCAGCCTCTTTCGTCGCTAATCCACAGACCTTGTCTCCTACCACCCAAGGCTCTTGGATCAAGACTACATCTGCTCCGCTCGCATCCAAGCGGTGTATAAGGGCAGCGGATGCTGCTTTACAGTGGTGGAGATTGATCTGTAGGAGTCTTAGAGACATCGACAGAGTTCTCCAACACTGTGTTGTCGGTGTCCGAGTCGTCCTCGATGGTGTCGTCGTGACACATCGCCTCGAACTCGCGCATCAGAGTCGTGTCGGAGGAGTAGCCGTCATGGGCTGGCTCCAAGTCGTCATCGGGTGCTTCGATCTCCGAGGCAATGTCCTGTTCGACTGGGTTGTCGACAGGATGTGCCTCGGCCGCTGCATCCAACTTGTAAACTCTAATGCTCACCGCACTGAAGCCAACGTTTAGCTCTCCTTTTGTAGGCTCTATTGGGGCTAATGACTCCTTATTGAGGACGAGCACCGCCTGGTTCATAGGACCTTGTGTCGCCTCAACTTTGACTACCCTCCAATCGGTGGTGGGTAGCCCAAGGTTGCATCGCTGCAGCATTTTAAGGATGCGATCCGGCTCCTTTATAGAAGCGGGCACCCTAACCCTCGCCCTTGGCCTACTAGGCACCTCGCTCCAGTCGACTGCGACGAGCTTCGCCCCTGGGTAGACCCCTCCGACTTGTGCTACCGCTGCTTTATACAGCTGGACGGAGCGCTCGTCTTCGCAGGCTATTATCTTAATGCAGCCCTGGTACCACCCTATGTCTTTACAGACTGGGGGTGGGCCGGGTTGCTTATCCAGCAGCTCGAAGCAGCGGTCGGCCAGTGCCTCTTCCACCCACTTCCACTGGTTCCTGGGAATCTTCGAGTCCGATCAGCGTCCTTTCCTTTTCGATTTGCGCGAATGACACATTCGGCAGTACTCTGGAGCGCTTTGGAGCCGGTCCAGGAGTCTCCTTTGAGCGCTGCCTTTTTGGTTGCGGGGCTGTCGTCTTTAGCGGGGCAATCCTCTTCGGTGCCTCTTTGCCGAAGTTGGGCAGCACCTTTGATTCCCACTCGACCTTTTTCCGCCCCTGGTCGGTCGGGCTGGACATCATGATTGTGTTTTGCCGACGGAGTATGTTGCCAGCACTCCTCCTCTCGGAATACGTAAAAGCTTTGGCTTGGGCGCTAGTCGATGGCAACTCACCCCCCGTAGCCTTACCAGCAGGCAGAGCAGCCGCAGGGTTGCATAACCACTCTACCAAGGTATCAGCTTTAGGAGGCGATTTGCCACCCACCCCAGGACTAGGATGGGACCCCTTAAGGTTCGCCCTAGCGTCTTCCACCGCGCTGGTTTTACCAGCTGAATCGCGGGTCAGGCCAGGCCTTTGGGCCGATGCCTTTCCCTGTATGGGATTGCTCCCAGTTGGCAGTTGGGGAGCGCCAGACTCGTTTTTGTTTTTGTTTTTATTTAAATTGTTCTCCATATCTAATCCCACGATTTGCAAAGAAAGGGGCGGTCCGTCCGGGCAGAGATTCACGTTGCCCGGATAAGGCATCATTAGAACAGGGGGCTGTCCTGAGCTCTCCGTTAACGACTGGGCTAGTTTTAATACCGGGCCCCCAGCCAGGCTGACTCTCGGCACGGGGTCGAATAACACGCTTAGTCCGGCCCGGTGTGAGATGAGTGTGGGGGTTGGGATGTGGGTAGGTAATGTGTAGGGGTGGGGGGTTATGTGAGCTACTTAAACGAGGCGGCACCACAAGCGCATCGTCAGTGTTGCTACTTCGCGAACACCCGCTGGCTGTCCGGGACTGCTTATTTCGGTGCCTTCCCTAGAGATGACCGTTTATTCGCAGCTGGCCTACCTGCAAAGGTAGGTCGTTCGCTATCCGCAACCTGCGACCCGTCCGGTGGCCTCAGCTAGGCCCCCTCTGAGCCATCTCACATGCTCATTAGACCAGATAGAGGAGAGATTGTAACGCGGTATTCTTGAGTTGGACCGTCAAGGAAGGATCGATCGCGATCCTGTTGATATTCCCCGATAGAATGATTTACTCAGTTTTTTGTATATTAGGAAGCACTATATTTATCTTTGAACACTTTAATAAGTTATACGGCTATGATTTATGCTGCAGAGGGAAAATTGCTGCGCGGAGCAATGTCTGTATCGTGGCCGGGTTCCCGAGTAATTGTCTTTCACTGCTTCCGTCTGCACGCTCGGAACTTCGTAGCCGCTGACTGGTGGCTTAACGCTAAGGGTGGGGGATATGCGTTGTCGCTGCATTGATGGTCAGTTTTGCCAAAACTTCGCATCGTGGAGAATATTAGCGGGATGGGGTTGTTAATAATTATGCGGGAAGTGGGGAGGGGCACTTTTTAGTACATTTGGGAGCTGTGGAGGGGTGTAGAATTCGTCGAGTGGAATAGTGGTGGGATTTTGTGGAGTACTCGTGTATTTTGGATCGCTAGACAAAAAAGAGTACAAACGATATAATCTTTAATTCAAAAACCCTTTAATATACGATGTTGGTGTGGTTCTCACGCTGTTGCGAGCTGTAACGTCCACTTGAGGTTCGTTACAATATTGCATGGTTAGTGATATAACCAAAATACAACATATTTGCAGTTGCAGCCGTGAAAAAAGGCTACCAAGGTTATTCGCAACGTACCAAACAGATCCATATAATTACACAAACACGTGCCAGCAGCCAAAACTCAATAAATCAATAACTCAACTTTTTCGTAGTTTAATAGCCTGTTCCCACAGACGACCATCCATTTCGGGGATGGTCCGTAAGGTTTTGCCGTTCCGAAAATTCTCAGTTAGTTCCACCATCCATTTTGGATATTCCTAAACCACACGTTTCTATGCGATACTTAGCCGATGGTTTTCAAATACAACTCTGAAAAATTGTCATTCACAACGAGAAAATTGAATTCACTGCGAATATGTAATAATGACTGACAAAAATAACAACAAAGAACAAATGCTAGAGATCGAGATATATCGATGTTAGCGGACATCGATGTTTTCGATATTTTCGAAATATTATTAGAAAATATATTAGAAAATCTTAAAGGGATTTATAAACAAAACCCTTTAATGGGATTTTAACATCAGACATTTTTTATATTTTAAAACTAATTTATAAACAAAACCCTTCAATGGGATTTAAATATCAGAGATTAGTTAATTCGAGATCAACATTAAACTTAGTCGGTGTTTGAAGACCAGAAGACATGGTAGTTCTTATTTAGGAACATAAGTTCTTGTATCATCATCTGTCTCAGTGTTCAAATTCCCATCTGTCGAATCTACAATTTCAAAACACGTAAAAATATATTTAAAGATAATTTTACATTACGTAAATATGCAATATTGTTCATTTGGAATACGGATGGGTTGATACATGCATATAAAATGCATTTAAAACAAAAAAAAAACCATGCAAATATAAACATGTGGTTGCACACATATACGCATTTTGTTTTGATTCAGGGTTTTTTGCCAATACTTTACTGGAAAACTCTTAAAAACATTTTTTTGTTAATATCAAATGAATACTTATGTTTTAAATGTTTATCCATAGCTTAATTTCACAATTTGTTTTTTTTTTCACCAATAATGTTCTCTTGTGTATACGTATCTTTTTGAATTTGTTTCACTTTGCTTTTCCACTAATGTTCTCTGTACGTTATCTTTTTGAAACTCAACCAAATGGGTGTCTTGCAAAAAAATCGTTAACATCGATATTTCTCCAGCTCTAACAACTGCACAACCCCAAAAAAGTGACAAAAAAAGTAAAAAGCGAAGCGAAGACCCTTCTGTAAACAATTAATGATGAATGATGACGAATTAAATGCAGCAGGTTGTAAGTTTAATATATTCATTTTGTATTTGTATAATATATAATATATTATATTATATATTCTATATATATATATATATTATATTAATTCACTATAGGCAGTGGATCTATGAAAAGAACTGCAGGCAGCAGAGTGAAGTGGATAATAGATATAATAGATATTTGGCAGGAGAAGATCAAGGACTTGCGGGGAGCGAGGAAAAACTCCCATGTTTAAATGGAAATGGCGGAGTCGTTGAAGGAGGAATCGAGCTAGGATGGTCAGAAGTGCGGAGAAAGCTCGAAAACATGACCAAACATGACCTTCTTCAGCAAATGGCGAGGAGCCAGGAAACCTTCCAGTCCCAGATGCTGAGCATCCAGTCGGAGATGCTTAAACTTCTTCGGGAAAAAGAAGAAAAAAAAAATAAATTAATAAATTTAAAAAAATGTTTTTCTTTGTTCAAGCAATGTTTTGCAATGGCAGAACTTATTATTTATGCAGACTGATTAAAGTCATCAGAAGTATTGCTCCGATCGGGCTGTTCAGGTTCCTCACTTGAATTCATCAGTACCCAATTTCATTGAGAGAGCTGTTGTGAATATTTAAAATATTGTGCAGTATGCAGCAGGTCATTATTATGGCGCTATTGTTCTTTACGTGGCTATCAAGGCCCTTGCCAATGAACCTAAGGCGTGCCTTTAAATGGCCAAACGCATTTTCCACAACCCGCCTAGCTTTGGAAAGGTTTTAGTTGGAAGTCCGCTGTTCTAATGAAGCAGCTGTGGAGAATGGGTATGGCTTCATAAGTTTTTTGGAGAACCTAAAAGGCGAGTCTCCGATGAGCATTACTGGTACCGACACTCCAGAAATTTCCTTTGATTTCTCCTCCAGTATGGACGACGCTTCGATCCGGTGGGCAAGGCTGGACTTTTGAAAAATTGTCGAATCATTGCACCTTCCTGGAGAGCTGATGTTCACATACGTAAATCTATATCTGAAGTAAATTGATGTAAAATACATGTGGAAGACTATAAACCACTTCATAAACTTAATATATCTTACCCCGAATCCACTAGGGCAAACCAAACTGTTGAGTACCAGCCTTTATAATTATGGTAGTCGCCTGCTGGTGGCTTTATTTTGATTTGACATTCATCTATATACATTTACATATATACATATGTATACATATAATTTACATATAATACATATTGATTGAACTCTTACCAATTGCCCCTAGGCACTGAGGAAATCCAATTGCTTCAAAGCCCTGGACGCACTCATCAATCTTTTCTGATGTCAGATAACACTAGTCGACACGACTTTTCCGCTGTCACCAAAAATGACTTTTTCTAATAAATTTGGATGTTTAAAAATTTTTAAAGAATGTTTTTTTTTTTTCATGGTGTAGTTTTGTTTTTAAGCATTTTTAAAAAATTTGGTATTTTTTAACATAGGTAGTGCTTTTATTTTTCACATAACTTAAGTTTCCTACAACTGGTTGTACTGAACTTTGCAGTTAAAAAAAGCTGACAAATGCAGCTAGAAATCCGACTCAGACACTGTGTAGCTGCAACTTAACGTCTGGAAGATATTGATTGAAATTTCATAATTGAAATTTCATAATTTTTTTCGGTATTTTTCCCCGAAATTTTGACTTTGAAAGCTCAGGAAAAGTCGAAAAAAAAATATTTGAATGCCTTGATTTTTGGTTTTAGATAGACACATTAATTAGGCGTCGCTTAAGGTATCGCTTATAAAAATATAAAAATAAACGGCTAAGTTATAACCGTTTGACCAAAACTTCAGAATCATAGAGAATGACCATTTCTATCAGAGTGTTGAATCTGAATCAGATCGGATCATTATTATAGCTACAATGAAGAAAACCATTTCGAAAGTCATCGTTCCCTCTCGCTCTCTCTCACACGCCACCCTGTCTGCTTTGCTTATTCGTTTAAATTAGCGCCTAGATCTCAGAGACTACAAAAGCTAGAGCAACCAAACTTTCTATCCAAACTCCTGTGATATCAATTCAGCACAAGTGTATTTCAAAAGTTTGACACGCCCCCTTCCGCTTCCACAAAGAACGAAAATCTGTGGAATCCACAATTTTTAAGGTAAGAGAAAACGAAAAACGCAGAATCATGGGAAATGGCCGTGTCTAACAGATTGCCGAATCTGGATCAGGTCGGATCAATATTATGACCAGAAGAAACAAATTAAATTTCAGTGGCTACGCAACGCCTGCCAAGCGCTTACTCATTCCCTCTCTCTTTCGTACACACGTGTACGTCTCGAATATGTAGTTATACATGTCATATAGAAATGTTGAAGCAGATGTAAGAAGTATATGTAAACAAAAATGGAAACATGCATAAAAATTCCAAAAATGGTTTGACTGTATTTTTTGAAATATTCTTTTTTGGCCGAAATTTAATTCGTCCCTTTTGCGAACATATAATAAATTGCATAAATCTTAAGCTCATATACAGTGGCTCAAAGCCAAAACAATGCAGTGTCAAATAACAAGTTAAATTGGCTGCCATAAAGTTATTACACATTATTTTTCAAAAATTCCAATGACCGATGATATATACATTAGGTACTAAAACCAATATTTGACCCTTAAATACTGGGTTTTCCCCACCTGTTAGATCGTATTAAAACTTAAACTTAAACTTTTTATTTGACACTGCATTATTTTGGCTTTGAGTCACTGTATGTATGTACATATGTATATACTGACTGAGTACCGGGTATAAAGTAGAGCCGCGGCCTTTGCCGCGGCTCACAACGTTCCCCCTCGTTTTCATCTGAATACGGTGGGGTTATACATAATTTTTTTACTGAATAATTCTCCTAATTTCCCTTCCTACCTATCCTAGATGGTGATTTTGCAGCCTACAAATCCCCCCCCCCCCCCCATTTGATAAATAAATAGATAAATATAAATATGTTAAAATATAAATAAATATAACACTAATAACACTACTCGACAAAATTCAACTTTTTTTTTCCGCTGTGGCCAAAAATGACTTTTTCTGATAGATTTGGAGATTTAATTTTTTTTAAAGAATTATGGTTTTTTTTCATGGAGTAGTTTTTTTTTAAAGAATTTTTAAAAAATTTGTTGTTTTTTGTCATAGGTAGTGCTTCTATTTTTCACATAACTTAAGTTTCCTACAACTGGTTGTATTGAACTTTGCAGTTAAAAAAATCTGACAAATGCAGCTATAAATCCGACTCAGACACTTTGTAGCTGCAACTTAACGTCTGGAAGATATTAAGCTTCCAAATTGAAATTTCATAATTTTTTTCGGTATTTTTCCCCGAAATTTTGACTTTGAAAGCTCAGGAAAAGTCGAAAAAAAATATTTGAATGCCTTGATTTTTGGTTTTAGATAGACACATTAATTAGGCGTCGTTTAAGGGATCGCTTATGAAAATATAAAAATAAACGGCTTAGTTATAACCGTTTGACCAAAACTATATATGCCGATTGGCACCATCCCAAATGCCATTTTACCGTTAAAAACTGTTAAAAACACAGATTTTTGGTATTTTTGTAGGAAAAAAAACGGTTATACGTCGACTAACGGAATTTATCGCCGAAATTCGGCATATGAAAATTTGGTCAAACGGTTGTAACTTAGTCGTTTATTTTTATATTTTTATAAGCGATACCTTAAACGACGTCTAATTAATGTGTCTATCTAAAACCAAAAATCAAGGCATTCAAATATTTTTTTTTCGACTTTTCCTGAGCTTTCAAAGTCAAAATTTCGGGGAAAAATACCGAAAAAAATTATGAAATTTCAATTTGGAAGCTTAATATCTTCCAGACGTTAAGTTGCAGCTACAAAGTGTCTGAGTCGGATTTATAGCTGCATTTGTCAGCTTTTTTTAACTGCAAAGTTCAATACAACCAGTTGTAGGAAACTTAAGTTATGTGAAAAATAGAAGCACTACCTATGACAAAAAACACCAAATTTTTTAAAAATTCTTTAAAAAAAAACTACTCCATGAAAAAAAAAAAACATTCTTTAAAAAATTTTAAACATCCAAATCTATCAGAAAAAGTCATTTTTGGCGACAGCGGAAAAGTCGTGCCGACTAGTGTTATCCTTTCTAAATGTGTCCGTAAATAAGAGTTTTTTCCAGACACCCCGAAAGTGTCAACCGTTATTTGCGAGGTCTGGTTTTTAACCTAATCTATAGTCATACAAGAAAATTTGAAACGAACCGAAAGATGCCATCGTTTCACTGTGATTTCTGACTATTCATAAATAAAACCAACTTAACACATTAAAATCAATATTATTTATTAATTCCTCGGTATTAGATCATTCTGCAATATTCAAATAGAATTTTGGTTGCATTTCGATTATTGAATGATCTAATAATTTTTTATTGGCCTGGACTTTCATTACAGCGTCGACCACGGCTTCCAAGGTGTAGTCAAGCGACACGGTCACAAGGGCATGCCTGCCTCACATGGCGTTACGAAGACTCATCGCCGTCCCGGTAACATTGGCGGTGGGGGCGAAAAGGGACGTGTCTGGCCTGGTACAAAGATGCCTGGCCATATGGGTAATCGTTGGCGTGTTCCTATCAATATAAAAAGGCGTTACATCAAATAAAATGAAAGTTTTAAAAAATAAAAATATAAGACTATATAATACAATTAAAAACATATACCATACGTCAAAAGGGTATGGTAAGTATGTACCTGAGCCCTGTATAAATACCCGGCAGTAAGCGATGACGAATGTCATTGACAATGTCATCTAGGCGTTGACCGGCGTCAAACAACCCATAATTTTCCCTCTGTTGAAAAGATTGGCTCTGCCGATCGTGCGCAGTAGAAGAGGATTTGGTTTTTTCTTTTCGTCTCTTTTGAGCGTGCGTCGGCAGAGCCCTCTTGCTGTGTTCGCTTTGCTATTTACTATCACATTAAATTGTTACAATTGTGCAGAAAAGAGCTGGAAGCGAAACTGCAGTGATTTTGTGAAAAATATCTATATTATCTATTATTATTAGGAAAGTCAGGGTTTAAATAAAAATATGTGTTGTGCGCGTGGTAAATAATGAAAATTTTAATGTGAAAAAACTGTGTCGCTGCATTTACATTATATTTTTTTCTTCCTTGTATGTATCTTTATACTCCCACTAATATAGTGGGGATACAAAAAAAGAATATAAAAATAATAATGTGAATTCATAATCTGCGGTGGGCACGAAATTTCAAGTTGTAAGACGTCAAAAAGACAACAAAAAGGAATAGCAGGCCCTATATGCAAGGCCTTTGTCAAACAGGTAGATATTTTGGCACGTACCGCCCACCGCGGATCTAGTATAGTATTTTGTAGATACATATTATTATTAATTGTGTTTTGTGTTTTTTTTTTATTTACTGGAAAACAAATATATTATACATATATTTAACAATAAGGGGGGGGGGGGGGGGTTGGGTTCCGCTCCCGTGGTACTACAGACTCCGATTTACTTCCCGTGGCGGGGCGGGGTGGGGGGTGTGGGATGGTGGGGGAAGGTTGTTTTGCGATATCTCTGTTGGCGAGTTCAGCCAGTCCAGCTTCGCTCCAGCCGGCGCAGCTCATTCATGATATTCGCTGCCATATTGGCGACGGCCTTCCATATCCCATCGTCGGCTACCATTCGCTCGACGAGTGTGTCAACGTCGACGTCAACGCCTCTCCCGCTCCTGTACAAAGCGGGGGCAGTGGAAAAACACGTGTTCCGCATCCTCTGGAACTTTGGGTCCACAGTGACTGCAGTACGGGTCGTCGGCATGCCTAAAACGATACAGGTACGCTTTGAAGCACCCGTGCCCCGTTAGCAGTTGGCTCAGGTAGTGATCTACCTAGCCTCTTCTTCTCTGCACCCATGCGCTATTCTGGGGGATCAGCCGCCTCGTCCACCTTCCGTTCGCTGCTTGGTTCCAGCGTCGCTGCCACCGGGCTATGCTCTCCTGCCTTCGCTCTTAGCTACCGCCGAACCACTCTGTCTCTCATCTGCCAAGAGATCCAGCGGGGTCATGCCTGCCACAACCAGCGCGGCATCTTCGGACACCGTCCGGAAGCAGCAAGCGACTCTGAGGGCACAGCGCCGGTACACGTTCCTGCAGTCCCTGCTGTACGTAGGTATGCTCATTGCCGGTGCCTACACTGCTGATCCGTACAGTAGTATGGATGTGACCACCCCGGCGATAAGCTGTCTGCTTCGTTGTCGTGGTCCACCTGTATTGGCCATCATTCGGCTCAGGGCCGCCGTTGCTGTGGCTGCCTTCGCACTGGCGTATTGTAGGTGGGCCTTGAAGGTTAGCCTGTGGTCCAGTACTACCCCCAGATACTTAAGGGCAGGCTTGGTCGCGATGGTAGTGTTTTGTGTGTCCGTGTGTTTTTTTTTTTTATACTTGTTTATTTACTAAAATTAACTAATTAATAGGTCTACATCTGAGATTTAAAGCTACTTATCTATTAGAGATTTAAAAATTTTAACAGATTTTTTAGAGATAGTGTTAAATTTTTAAATTGTTGGAGAACCGTAGTGGGAACCCAATCCCTGCGGCACGACCGTGTAGCGTTACGTCGCAGGGACGCTGGTTCCTCCTATGGTGCCTCCCTTCTGAGTCGCTCGCACCTGCGGAGCTCCTTCATTGCGATGGCAGCGAAGTTGTTCACCGCCGCCCAAATCATTGGGTCCTCCGTCATCCCTTCTGCTAGGTTGCTGGGTGACAGCTGTCTACCCACGGATCGCCACAGTTCTCTCCTGCTTTGTGCAAAGCGCCCACATACACAAAATATGTGCTCAGCGTCTTCTGGTACGCTGCCGCACCACCTGCAATATGGCGAGTCATCGTGCCCGAACCTACACAGGTATTGGCTAAAGCAGCCATGTCCACTCAGGAGTTGCGTGGTGTAAAAGTTCACCGCTCCGTGACCCCTGCTTGTCCACCGTTTAACATCCGGTATGAGTCGGTGAGTCCATCGACCGTTTCCAGCGGAGTCCCAGCGGCTTTGCCAGACTCTGAAGCTCTGCTCCCTGGCCTGCGTTCGCGCCGACCTCCGGTCTACGCCTGCGCGGGTGGCTTCGGCCACATACCTCTCTTCGAGGACCAGCAAGTCGATTGGAATTAAGCCTGCGATCACTAATGCAGCGTCGTCCGAAATCGTCCTGAACCCACTGCACACTCGTAGTGCGCAGAGACGGTGGATTGCCTTGACTCCCCGGGCGTAGCTGGCGACTTTGATGCCATCTGCCCATACTGCTGCGGCGTATGTTATGGACGAGCAGATGACACTAGTCAGCAGCACTCTCGTTTCGTATCTGGGTCCACGAGTATTCAGCAGCATGCGAAAAAGTGCCCGGCTCGTGTTTGCCGCTTTTTCATGTAGGTAGCTCAGATGCTCTCTGAAGCAAAGCCTAGTGTCTATCATGACGCCCAGATAGCGAATGGCTCGTTTTGAAGATATTGTATCTTCTCCTATCCGGATGTGCGCCGTCTCCACCAATGCTCTGGTGCTGACCAGCACTGCCTCTGTTTTGTGGGCCGCCAGCTCGAGCCCCGTAGACGAGAGCCAGCCCTGGATCAGCTGGATGGCCTTGTTGCCGTTTGCCTCTACCGTATGCAGGTGTTTGGCAACGACTGACAGCGCCACATCATCTGCATAGCAGGTCACCTGGCATCCTGTTGGTAGTGAGATCCTCATCACTCCGTCGTAAGCTAAATTCCACAGCAATGGTCCCAACACCGAACCCTGTGGTACTCCAGCCGAGACACAGTGGGATTGGAGTCCAGTGGAAGTAGTATAGTTTAGTCGCCTTTCCTTGAAGTAGGCGCCGACGATCATCTGGAGGTATAGGGGGATACCGCGCTGGTTCAGTGCTCTGGTGATGCCTTCCCAGTTTACCGAGTTAAACGCATTTTTTATGTCAAGAGTGACTATCAGGCAGTAATGCTTCTTGCCACCCTTCCACCGAGTACCTTCAGCCGCCTCCGCCGCGATCCTAACCACCCTGTTTATGGCATCCACAGTGAACTTGCCCTTCTGAAAGCCGAACTGGCTGGCGGAAAGTCCTCCGGACTCCTCCACTGCTCTCTCTAGCCGGGAACAGATGATCTGCTCTAGTGTCTTCCCCATCGCGTCGATCAGACATATCGGTCTGTATGCGGAAGGGTCCTCGGGTGGTTTCCCTGGTTTTGGGATGAGCACGAGGTGCTGGAGCTTCCAGTGTGATGGGAATACCCCTTCGCGTAGGCACTGCGTGTACGCATTGGCAAACTCATGAGGTTTGCAAGAGATTGCCAGCTTTACCGCCCGGTTAGGGATTCCATCGGGGCCAGGAGCGCTGCTTGCCTTCATCTTGCGGGCCGCGCGTAGGAGCTCTTCAATTGTGATGGGGTCCACGTCATATGGGGGCCGGGGTGCTTGCCCTGGATGGAAACAGTGCCTCGACAATAGTCCGTAACTGATCCGGCTCCGTGGGTACTCCTGCGTTGCTTCTATGAAGCCTCTTCATGACAATCTTATACGCCTTCCCCCATGGGTCATGTTCCGCCGAGTCACAGAGCTGCAGGAAGCACTCCCGTTTGCTCGTCCTGATCGCCACCTTCAGGTGTTTCCTTGCCATGCGGTAGGCCATGTGTAGCCTCGGCCAATCGATGTCGTCCCGTCTTCGGGCACGCTGGAATTTCCTCCTGGTTTTTAGGCAGACGCGTCTTGCCTCCGCGATCTCGTCTGTCCACCAGTAGGTCGGTGACTGTGTGCCTCTGAAATGCCGTCCGCCCACCGAGAATAGCAATGCCTCGTGATCGCTCGCGGTGTAGTGGTTGCCCAAACTCCCCCTGGCATGGGGGGCGATGGAGCTCGATGCAAACGTGAGGTCTATGACCGATCCTGCTCCTCCCCGGTTGAAGGTGTTCACCGACCCTTGGTTTAACAGCACTACGTCGAGCGTCGCGAAGGCCTCCAGAAGAGCTTGTCCCTTAGCAATGGCGTCTGAGCTACTGGTTTTGGAGGTGTCGCTCCCCCACTCCCGTGCCCATGCGTTGAAATCCCCTGCTACTATAGCCGGCTTGTGCTCTCTGGCATCGTCGACTAGTTCGTCCATAGTAGCTGCGAAGCTTTGGCGGCTCAGGCTTGGTGGTAAGTAGCAGCTGTAGACCCATAGGTTTGCCAACTGTACCTGCACAGCAGCACAAAGTGCCTGAATGTTGCACCTGACGTCGAGATTGGTCGTATACACAGTTCGCCGCAGGACCAAATTGCGGCTTTTCCCGATGCGCTATGGACCCAGTATCCATCTGTTGGTGCTCTATGGGGCTCGCTTATGATGGCGATATCTGAGCCAAAGTCGCGCACCGACTGGGCTAGTAAGTCGCTAGCAGCCTCGCAATGGTTTAGATTAATCTGGTAGAATCTAAGCATGTCTATTGGCTTTTGAAACCTTCTTGGATGCCATCGGGCACCTCGAGCTCTCAGCTATGTGGTTGTGCGGCTTACCATTGCCGGCACAGTAAAAGCACTCGGCCTCCTTCCTCTCCTTCCTGGTCCTCTGCCCCGCAACGGAAGCACCAACCGCTTCTGTCCACTGCGCTTTTGCAGTTTGCTGCAATGTGTCCTATTTCTTGGCACTTATAGCACCTGGTTATGAGGGGGCGCTCCCGGACACGGCACACCGACCAGGCAACCTTGACTTTGCCCACAGAGATTATATTTGTCGCCAGGGTAGTCGGAAGGCTGATGATGGCCCGCTGTGTGCCTCCGAAGGCAGGTCGCAGACTCTTAATGGCGTCCTCCTCGAGTGTGACTCCGGTTTGGTCAGCAATGGCCTTCTTCAGGTCCTCTGCGGTAACCATCTCGTCGAGATCGACTACCTCTATCCTCGTCTGCTGGGTGAGTGCTCGCGCCTGCACCTTGCCACCTAGGACAGTGCCGATACTATCCCTGAGCCGCTGCGTTTTCTCCATCGTTGAGTTGTTGTCAAGCTCCAGCAGGAGAGAGCCTTTGGCTGTGCATTTCACCCTGCGCACGCACTCTCCCACTTTTTTCATTTCCTCGTTTTTGCTGCGAGTGACTAAGCTCAGCATCTCCGCATACGTCATCGACTCCTTGGCCTCGACGATGATGACATCCGGTCGTGGCCTCGTCTGACGGACATGCGACCTGCCCTTGACCTGGGTCCATTCGTCTGCTGCGGGGGTAACTGTCTCGGTCTCGGACAGCCGAACAGTCTGCTGGTGCGACTTTTTGTTGGTGGGCCCTTCCGACGGCTTTTTGCGCTTAGGAGCGTTTTTTGATGAGCGCTCCAGCTGCCTTTTTTCTCCGTTATCTGAACGGCTTAGCGCCGCTTGCTCCTCCGTCTCCTCTCTCTCCTTCCTCCGAGCGTTGGCGTCAAAGCTGAAAACCGCCGCTTTTTGAAGCCTCACCACTTTCTGGGCCAGGTTCTTCATGTCCATGTTAATATATCTTGCGTCCTTCAACATTTTGGATAATTCTGTCGACGTTTCAACAAGCGACTTAAGGATCGCGCGAAGATCTCCTCCTCCCTCCAATCCCGGTGCACTCTCCTTTGTAGTGGCACCGCTGAAATCAAAAGGATTGACTGGTATTTCTGCTGGTCTGTGTGTGTGTGCGTGTGCGTGTGTTTTTTTTTTTTTTTTTAATTCTGTATATCTCTTTATTTTTTGTAAGTGGAACTTACATACTACGTATATTTATGACTAAGCCAAAACCTAATTTATTTATAATTAATTATACTAGGGGGGATCGTGGAGAGTAATAGCTGTGGGCTCCGCGTCCCTGCGGTACGGCCGCGAAGCATTGCTTCGCAGGGACGATGGTTCCTCATTATGTCTCTCCCTCCTAAACCTCTCGCATCTGCGCAGTTCCGCCATCGTGGTTGCGGCAAAGTTGTCCCACGCCGTCCATGTTGCGGGGTCTCCCACTATTGCCTCTATGAGGTTCATGGGCGTAAGTTGGCCGCCCGCTGCCTGCCATAGCTCCCTCCTTTTGTCATCGAACCGCCCACATACAAAAATAATGTGTTCCGCGTCTTCTGCGGCACTACCACACCACCTGCAGTGTGGCGAGCTCTCGTGGCCAAATCTCCACAAGTATTGGCTAAAGCAGCCGTGCCCGCTAAGTAGCTGTGTGGTGTACAAATTTATTGCGCCGTGCTTCCTATTCACCCAGGCTGCAATGTTAGGGATGAGGCGGTGAGTCCACCTGCCGTTCTCCGTCGTGTCCCATCGCCTTTGCCACTCTCTGAGACTCTCCTCTCTGGCCTGCTTGCGCGCTGACCTCTTTTCAGCGCCCGAGCGGGTAGCTTCTGCCACCGACTTCTCCTCCAAGATCAATAGGTCGATTGGGACCACTCCTCCTATAACCAATGCAGCATCTCCTGATATGGTACGAAAGCCGCAGCAGATACGCAGCGCGCATAGTCGGTGTATGGCTTTTACGCCCCTAGCGTAGCTGGCGACCCGGATGCTATCCGCCCAGATTGCCGCAGCGTATATTATTGTTGAGCGGATTACGCTGGTCAGCAGAACTCTCCTCTCCTGCCTTGGTCCCCGACTGTTCAGCAGCATTCGGAACAGGGCGCGACTGGTATGTGCCGCTTTCTCTTGCACATAGCTCAGGTGTTCCCGAAAACAGAGCCTAGTGTCGATCATGACGCCTAGATAGCGGATGGCTCGTTTCGACGCAATGTCCTGTTCTCCCACTCTAATGTGAGCGGTCTCAACCATGGACCGGGTACTCACCAGTACAGCCTCCGTTTTATGAGCCGCTAACTCCAGCCCCGCCGAGCGAAGCCAGTCCGCGATCCGCTGTATTGCCTCGTTGCATGCCGCCTCTGCCTCTTGTATGTGTTTGGCCACTACCGAGAGTGCCACGTCGTCGGCGTAGCATGTCAGCTGACATCCGGCTGGAAGTGGGATTCGCAGGACTCCGTCGTACACTATGTTCCACAGCAGTGGGCCCATGACCGATCCTTGTGGAACTCCCGCCGAGGTGAGGTGTGTAAGGGTTCCATTCTCCGTGTCGAAGCTGAGCGACCTTCCCTGGAAGTAGCTTCCGACAACTGCCCGGAGGTATGCAGGGATGCCCCACTGAATGAGCGAGTTGGTAATGCAATCCCATTTTATGGAGTTGAACGCGTTCTTGATGTCCAGAGTGACAACCAGGCAATACTCCTTGCTGCCACCCTTCCAACGCGTTCCCTCTGCCGCTTCAGCTGCGATCCGCACGACCCTGCCAATGGCGTCCACCGTTGACCTGCCTTTTCGGAAGCCGAACTGGTTGTCGGATATCCCTCCAGCTTCTTCCACTACCTTCTCCAGCCTTGAGCAAATGATCCGCTCCATCGTTTTGCCCAGTGCGTCGATCAGGCAGATCGGTCGGTATGAGGAGGGGTCTCCTGGCGGCTTTCCCGGCTTGGGTATCAGCACCAAGTGCTGCATTTTCCACTGGGCAGGGAAGAGTCCTTCTCGAAGGCATTGCGTAAATGTCGCGGCGAACGCTTCCGGTCTGTATGAGGCTGCCAATTTTACCGCACGGTTAGGGATTCCGTCCGGTCCTGGGGCTTTGCTTGACTTCATCCTGCGCGCCGCGGTGATGACCTCCTCTGTATCTACCGGCTCCACCTCGTATGGGGGCTGGTACGTGTCGCATTCTTGTTCCATGTTACGAACGTTTTCTGGGAACAGTGTCTCCACGATGTTCCGCAGTTGGTCTGGGTCCGACGGCGCTCCTGCATTGCTGGTGTGCAGTTTCTTCATGACCGTCTTGTATGCCCTTCCCCAAGGGTCATGCTCTGCCGAGTCGCATAGTTGCAGAAAGCACTCTCGCTTGCTCTCCTTTATCGCCGTCTTCATAGCCTTTCTGGCATCGCAGTAGGCAATATGTAGCTCCGGCCAGTCGCTGTCGCTCCTTTTTCGGGCCCTCTGGTATCGCCTTCTGGCTGTTAGGCAGGTGCGCCTAGCCTCCGAGATCCCGTCGTTCCACCAGTAGGTCGGCGGCCGCGTGCCCCTAAAGGGTTTTCTCCGGCTCATGCTGGCATCGCATGCGCTTTTCAGCTGGTCCGTGAGCTGTGTGGACATGTGCTGCGCCGATCCTTGGACATTCAGTTCCCCCAGCGCCTCCAGGAACCTTGTGACCTGCATGGTTTCGGGCTTGTAGCCCGGTCCCCGTGCAGTCTGAGTCGGTACTCTGTTTTCTCCACTGATTGAGAACACCAACGCCTCGTGATCGCTGGCCGTGTAGTGGTTCCCTAATCGCCAGCTGGCCAAGGGGGAAAGGGAACTCGATACAAATGTCAGGTCTATGACTGACCCGGCACCTCCTCGGTTGTATGTGTTCGTTGTGCCCTGGTTTAGCAAAGCAACGTCGAGCGCCGCAAGCTCTTCTAGGAGGACTTGCCCTTTGGCGATTGCGTCTGAGCTGCTGCTTTTGCTGGTGTCACTGCCCCACTCTTGGGCCCACGCGTTGAAGTCACCAGCTATTATAAATGGCTTGCGATCTCTGGCGTCCTCAGCTAAGTCGTGCACGGCTGCGGCAAAACTCTGTCGACTTAGACTGGGTGGGAAATAGCAGCTGTATGTCCATATGCTACCAACTTTAGCCCGGACGAAGTGGCTATATGCGGCACAGCCAGAAGGTCGTATCGGCGCCCTTCCGCAGGACCAGATTCCGGCTTTACCTGCCGAGCTTTGGACCCAGTATCCATCTTCCGGGGAGATGTAGGGCTCGCTGATGATGGCAACATCTATTTGTAGCTCACGCACTGTTTGTGTGAGCAAGTCCGTGGCAGCTTCGCAATGATTTAAGTTGATCTGATAGAATCTAATCATGCTTAGAATTCATTGGCTTCGCGGGCCCTTTGGTTGCCATAGGGCAGCTGTGGCTCCCTGCTATGTGCTTGTGTGGCTTCCCTTTCTCGGCACAGTAGAAGCATTTTGCCTCGTTATGGCAATCTCTAATGCGGTGATCGGCCGCCCCGCAACGGAAGCACCAGCCGCTTCTGTCAACCGGGCTTTTGCAGTTTGCTGCAATGTGCCCGAGCTCTTGGCATTTGAAGCACTTGGTTGGGAGAGGGCGCTCCCGGATGCGGCAGACCGACCAGACAACCTTGACCTTGCCAACGGAGAGTAGCTTGGACGCTTGGGTAGCCGGGAGGCTGATAATAGCCCGCTGTGTGCCTCCGAAGAAGGGGCGCAAACTCTTGATGGCCTCCGCAACGAGTGCGATCCCAGTCTGCTCGTTTATCGCCTTTCTGAGGTCCTCCGCAGTAGCCATCTCGTCCAGGTCGACTACCTCTAGCCTCGTCTGCTGGGTAAGTGCCCGCGCCTGCACCTTGTCGCCTAGGGCAGTTCCAATGCTGTCACGAAGCCGCTGCGTTTCTTCCATCGTCGTATTGGCTAGTTCTAATAGGAGAGCACCTTTCGCCGTGCACTTCACCCTGCGGACGCACTCACCAACACTCTTCATTTCCTCCTTCTGGCTGCGAGTCACCATGCTCAGCATCTCAGCATAGGTCATTTTCTCCTTTGCCTCGATTATGATGACATCGGGGCGTGGCCTCGTCTTTAGGGCCTGCGGCCTGCCCTTGACCTTCGTCCACTCGTCTGCGGGAGTAGCCGGCTCGGTCCGCAGAGCCGTCTGCTGGTGGGGCTTCTTCTGGGTGGGCCCTTCCGACGGCTTCCTACGCTTAGGTGCGTTCTTTGGTGGCCTCTCTAATTGCCTTTTTTCCCCGTTCGATGTGGGGCTAGGCGCCGATTGCTCCTCCTTCTCCACTCTCTCCTTCATCCGGGCGTTGGCGTCACAGCTGAAGAGTGCCGCTTTTTGGAGCCTCACCACTTTCTGCGCCAGATTCTTCATGTCCATATTGATGTACCTCGCATCCTTCAGCATTTTGGAGAGCTCCGTCGACGTTTCCACCAGCGTCTTCAGGATCGAGCGAAGATCCTCACCTCCCTCCAATCCAGATGGGCTCTCCTTCCTGGTGGCACCACTGAAGTCAAATGGATTGACTGGGACATCTGCTGGGGCTGATACGGCTCCTGTTGGTGCTGATACCCTCAATATAGGCTGCATCATTCCGTGTGGGGGCTCCGCCAGGGTGGGACCAGTTCCAAGGCCCTGTTGCGTCCGCTTTGCTATAGCCAGCTCCTTGGGCCAGGTTCCCCTGGGCGTATGCCACTGCGGTGGGGAGCGCTGTAGGCATGATCGCCGCTCAAAGGCCAACGTGTGTGTGTGCGTGTGTGTGTGTGTGTGCGTGTTTTTTTTTTTTTTTTTCTTAAATTTTGTTTATTTAGTTACACTTAACTACTACACTTAACTATTATGTGCTCGGCATCCTCCACCATCCCGTGTCTGCACCAAGTGCACTCAGGAGAGTCCTCGTGCCCGAAGCGGTGCAGGTAGCTTCGGAAACACCCATGGCCGCTGAGGAGCTGGGTCAGGTGGAAATTGACCTCGCCGTGCTTCCTCTGTACCCACGCTTCGATGGATGGGATGAGCTCGTGAGTCCATCTCCCCTTGGTGGACGTATCCCATCTTTGCTGCCAACTCATAAGGCTATGCTGCTTGCACTCCATGCGCAACTGCCCCTTTTCAGTCGCTTCGATGCCTCTGCCATGCGACTCCCGATAGTACTTAGACCGCTCCTCCGCCAGGTACTCCAACGGGGCTATACCCGCAATCACGTGGGCTGCCTCGTCCGAGACCGTTCGGAAGGCACTTATAACGCGCAGAGAAGAGAGGCGGTGAGTGGCCGCCAGGCCCCGGGCATAGCTCGCTGTTTGCAGGGCCTTTGTCCAGATTGGCGCCGCATAAAGCATCACCGACCGCGTCACACTCGTCAGAAGTCAGCACCGCCATTGCTTGGGTCCTCTGGTGTTTAGCATTATCCGCGATAGTGCGCTGTTGGTGGAAGCCGCTTTCGAGCTCATGTAGGCCAAATGCTCTCGGAAGCAGAGTCGCGTGTCTATCATGACGCCGAGATACTTTATCGCCCGCTTTGACGTCACTGAGGTGCCTGCCACAGCGATTTTGGCCGTCTCAACTTTCTTCCTGCTGGACACCAGCACCGCCTCGGTCTTGTGGGGGGCAAGTTCGAGCCCTACCAGCTCCAGCCACTGCTGGATTCGCGCGATCGTCTGGTCGCAGGTAGCTTCAACCGCGGCCAGGTCTTTGGCTACCACTAATATGGCCACGTCGTCCGCAAAACCCACCACGTGCACTCCGTGAGGGAGGCTGAGTCGCAATATGCCGTCGTACATCACGTTCCACAGCAGGGGGCCCAGCACCGACCCCTGCGGGACTCCACCCGATACCTCGTATTGCTCCGTGCCAGCTTGCGTGTCGTACAGGAGCAGCCTTCGCTTGAAGTAGCTTCGTACCATCCGCTGGAGGTACATAGGGGTCCCGAAACACGCTAGTGCCCTCAGGATGCAGCTCCACCTCGCAGTGTTGAAAGCGTTCCTGATGTCCAACGTGACCATTAGGCAGTATTCTTTACCTCTGCCCTTCCACCGAGTGCCGGCGATCGCCCTAGAGGCGATGTCCACCACTCTACCGACGGCATCAGTCGTAGATCTGGCCTTGCGAAACCCATATTGGTGCGGAGATAGGTCTCCAGCCTCAGCGGTGGTTCGTTCCAGTCGAGAGCATACCACCTTCTCCAGCAGTTTGCCGGCTGTGTCGATCAGACAGATTGGTCTGTACGACGACGCTGACCCTGGCAGCCTGCCTGGCTTGGGAATAAGCACCAGCTTCTGCGTCTTCCACCTCTCCGGAAAGACTCCCTCGCAAAGGCAAAGGTTTAGGAGCTTAACAAACACTTCCGGACGAAGCGAAAGGGCGAGTTTGAGGGCTCGATTTGGGATGGAGTCCGGCCCAGGTGCCTTGGATGGGCTAATGCCCCTGGCTGCAGCCGAGACTTCTTCGAGTGTCACCTCTTCGATGGTCTGGTTGGGTGGCTGGACTTGGCGGGGGATCTCCTGTAGGTGATCCGCCATGCGCGGGAAAAGGTCCTCCACAATGGATCTGACCACGACGGGGTCCGATGGGGGGGGCATGTTTCTAAGCGCCAAGCTTCTTCGTCACAAGCTTGTATGCCCTTCCCCATGGGTCCTGCTCAGCAGAGTCACAGAGCGAAAGGAAACTCTGGCGTTTGCTGTCTTTTATGGCAGCCTTGAGAGCCCGTCTGCTGTCCCTAAAGGTAGCCTGCCATTGCGAGAAGGTCGTACTTCCCCGCGAGCGCTGATATTGGCGTCGTGCGTGATTGCACTCCGGCGTAGCTCGGCAATCCTCTCATTCCACCAGAACACAGGTTGGTGGTGGCGTCCAAAATGCTTCCTCTGGGCCATGGAGGCGGTGCATGCTGAGTCGAGGCTCTCCATGACTTGGTTGGCCATGCGTGTCGAACCTATCCGCTCGATAGCATTTCCACCTAGGGGCTGTTGAATCGACGCTTGTTGGTTGCTGGCCTATGCTGAAGATGATAGCCAGGTGGTCACTCGCAGTGTAGGCTTTGGAGATACACCAGTCCGACGTGTTAAAGAGTGAGCAGCTGACGAAGGTAAGGTCGACTATCGACCCTGTTCCTGCTCTGGAGAAGGTGTGTTGCACACCCTGGTTGAGGAGCGCAATGTCCAGAGGTGCAATGGTCTCAAGCAGGACCCTTCCCCACTCCTCTGCCCAAGCGTTGAAGTCGCCTCCGATGACCACTGGGTGACGATCTCCAACATCAGCCGCTAGGTTGTCCAAGATTCCTGCGTACTCTGAGAGTGTTAGGCTTGGGGCGAGATAAACGCTGTAAGCCCAGACCCTGCCTTGTATTGGCGAGCTGCAGAGGTGTGGCGCCGCACAGCCATAGCGCAGCCTTTTTGGTGGCATCCAGTATGAAGCCAGGGGACTCGCTAGGTCTGAATGGCTCGCTGAGGATGGCAAGGTCTATTGCCAGCTCTCTCACAGTGTGGCACAGGAGGTCTTGGGCCGCAGCACAGTGGTTGAGATTGAGCTGTAGCGTCTTCATCCTTGGGACGGTAGGTTGGATCCACCCTTGGTTGCTAGGCACCTCTTGCTACCCGCATAGTTTGAAGCTTGTCGAGGCTGCCGAGGACGAGCGCCTCAGGGATACCACCCTCAGGGCTAGGTCCTTCATCGGGATGTCCACATGCCGCTGCTCGTTTGAACGAGCTCTTTAGCCCGAGTACCCAGAATCTTCAACAACTCCAGTGGGTTCGTCAGCAGCCGCTCCGTCTTCCTACCGTCAGGTCCAGGCTGGACTGTGCTCACGCCTTGAGCTTTCGCTGGTGCAGACGGTGGTGGGGATCTGATGAGGGCGTTTCGTTTACCGAAGACTGCCTCCTCGGTCATTTTATCCGTCGGTGTGAGTAATTGTGATGTGTTTTCCATGTATAAAGGTCTCAACTCGAGTTCGTTATTCCCGGTCGCAGTGCGTAGTCACCATCGCGATCCCATGGGTGCCTTTCCGTGGAGTGAGGTCCATGCTAGGGTTGACCCTGGGCCTTATGGGCTCCAGGATTCAGAGCCAGATCGGTGCTAGTTGGGATAGGGATCAACCAAGCCTACGCATCCACATAAGTGGTACAGCCGGGAAGCGTTACTCGAGGCCTGCCAGGGTTTTAGCGAGACGGGGGCGGTGGGGACATTGACCTACGAGCCATTTCAACAGGGGTTCAGCCTGCCTACTCAGGTCGTAGAATGCCCACACCGTCAGCCCAAAGTCCACTGCTCGTAAGGGGGGTCCAGTTGGTCGTACGTAATACTTTACTGGTCTCCGTGTTACGGGTAGGATTGTGCCTACCAAGGCGCTCGTTTCCATAGAGGCATAAGGCTCCATGGGACCACTAAATAGGCTAATCCGGGGCATCCAGCGATGGCCAGGAATTTCTTCCCGACGTTAGCCGCTGGGGGTTATACCGCCCCTTCTCGGTCGCCAGAGCCCCGTTTGGGGGTACGCCGCTGAGCGGTGGGGTTAGCAGGAGGTCAACGTGTGTGTGTGCGTGCGTGTGTGTGTGTTTTTTTTTTTTGTATACTTGCTTATTAATTAAAATTAACTAATTAATAGGTCTACATCTGAGATTTACAGCTACTTATCTATTAGAGATTTAAAAATTTTAACAGATTTTTTAGAGATAGTGTTAAATTTTTAAATTGTTGGAGAACCGTAGTGGGAACCCAATCCCTGCGGCACGACCGTGTAGTGTTACGTCGCAGGGACGCTGGTTCTTCCTATGGTGCCTCCCTTCTGAGGCGCTCACACCTGCGGAGCTCCTTCATTGCGATGGCAGCGAAGTTGTCCACCGCCGCCACAATTCTCTCCTGCTTTGTGCAAAGCGCCCACATACAAAAAATATGTGCTCAGCGTCTTCTGGTACGCTGCCGCAAAACCTGCAATATGGCGAGTCGTCGTGCCCGAACCTACACAGGTATTGGCTAAAGCAGCCATCTCCACTCAGGAGTTGCGTGGTGTAAAAGTTCACCGCTCCGTGACACCTGCTTGTCCACCGTTTAACATCCGGTATGAGTCGGTGAGTCCATCGACCGTTTCCAGCGGAGTCCCAGCGGCTTTGCCAGACCCTGAAGCTTTGCTCCCTAGCCTGTGTTCGCGCCGACCTCCGGTCTACGCCTGCGCGGGTGGCTTCGGCCACATACCTCTCTTCGAGGACCAGCAAGTCGATTGGAATTAAGCCTTCGATTACTAATGCAGCGTCGTCCGAAATCGTCCTGAACCCACTGCATACTCGTAGTGCGCAGAGACGGTGGATTGCTTTGACTCCCCGGGCGTAGCTGGCGACTTTGATGCCATCTGCCCATACCTCCGCTAAAGCCTCATATTTCTGGACCAAGTCACGATAAGGATTTGTGTTATCGATGGCTTTGGGATTGACTGAGTCACGAAAACGTTCCTAAAAATAGACATTAATGAAAATCTGTTAATAAAAATTCAAAGAAACAATATAGTCTATGACATTTTGGGTACAAATATGTATCGAAACAAAGGTAAGAACGGATTTGTTATTAACGTTAGTGTGTTGTGTGTTGAACAAGAAGCTTTATCTGTATCATTTATTTAAAAGCTGGTGTGTGAGAATTGCCCGGGAGAAAACAGAAAATATTAAAAGTAAACTAGTATCGATTATTTACGATTTTTAGCATTTCTTAATGTGTTGACCGAGCATATAGTCATCAAAATTTCTCTAAAGATAATGTTCATATAGTCATTAAAATGCTTCTAAAGGTAATGTTCATCTGAATGTGTGTGTGTCAATCTGGGTTGTATACGGTACATGAACCGTCTATAGTTTGGTCGTCGCAAATATAACTTGAATCAAGTTAACTGTGGAGAGGGTATATAAATATTTTGGAGAGTAATTGAGGGTTTGAAGACACAGCGACAACATCTGATGATTGCGATGGAAGACGAGCGACAAGCAGTCGGGGTATTGTTTCTGATACTAATTTTATTCAATATGCTTAACTTCATTTATAGGTAACAAAGGGTACAAAAATCAGAATATGGTACAATGGTAACATAATAATTAATGTGGAATTAATATTTTATTAATATAATTTTATTGATTATAATTGAATGATTACACTACTCAACAAAATTCAACTTTTTATTTTTTCTGTGGCCCAAAATGACTTTTTCTGATAGATTTGGAGATTTAAATTTTTTTTAAGAATTATGGTTTTTTTTATGTTTAAGTTTTTTTTTTTTAATTTTTTAAAATTTGTTTTTTTTTTTCTAGAGGTAGTGCTACTATATTTCAAGTAACATAAGTTTCTTATAACTGGTTTTATTGAACTTTGCAGTTCTTCTGACAAATGCAGCTATCCGACCCAGACACTTTGTAGCTGCAGCTTAAGGTCTGGAAGATATTAAGCTTTCAAATTTCATAATATTTTTCGGTATTTTCCCCCGAAATTTTGACTTTGAAAAATCAGGAAAAGTCGAAAAAAATATTTATTGGATAACATTTTTAGTTTTAGATAGACACATTAATTAGGCGTTTGTAAGAATCGATGAATCAACGGCCAAGTTGCAGCCGTTTGACCAAATCTTCATACGCCGTTTGGCACCATCCCAAATGCCAAATGCCCAAATCCCTTAGAAAGTGTGTATTCTTTATTCATTCCTTGTGCGCTCGCGCCTTGAGTATGCTTCAGTAGTTTCGAACCCCAGTGCGGACCCCAGGTCGTTCAAATTGCGCGTATCGAGAGATTGCAAAGGAATTTTTTGAAGTTTACACTACAGCCTTTGCAATTTTCTATTCCGGTGCCATCCTATGAGTTCAGATTCCGCCTCGTGTAAATTAAACATTTGCAGTGGCGAATTGTGTTTTTAAAAAATAAACTTAATTTTTTTTATTTCACAAAACCTATTGAGTTTTACAAGACGTATAGGATTTATTTATCGAGGTATTTTATTCAACCGGACAAATATCGGCGCGTCTTTTGCGAATTTAGTTCTTTGCTCAACCGTTCTCTTTTGGTCTGGGTTGGACTGCCTTAACTGTTTCCATCTCAACATCATGAAACCCCTTTGGTTCTCTTTCGAGAACAATTTTTATAAAATCAAAGGACTGACTCAATTTCGTCATCCAGCTCGGAAATTAGATAAACAAAAAATGCAGAATCTGCAGAAAGCCGTGTGTGGGGCGAGATTTTGATAACTCCCCCCTTTCATAAATGTGTTGACCCGATACATTTGGAGGTTCTGATAGAAACCTTATTTCTTCTGATAATTGCAAAACACTGTTTTTAATTAAATCTTGTGAGGGTTTCATGAATGCTTAAGAGTGGATTAATATAGGGAAGTGTAAGGTATAGTGGCGGACAATTTGTTTTTTGCATCTCCCTCTCTCAAAAATCAATATTTAAAAAAAAAAAAAAAAAACAGTTGCTTACATCTATTGAGCATATTTCTGTCAGAAGCGGTTGCTAAAATTTAAATGGAATGCAATTTTGCAGCTCTTCGCGCAAACCATTGATTTTTTGGATTTTTGAAAATTTGAAAGGTATGGTGGCGGATTGGTGTTTTCAACTAAAACATTATATATGTAGATCTGAAAATCATTTATTTAAACTATTGGAAATAATGAAAAATGACAAAACAAGAAAGAACTTATATTGAAAATCTCGATCAGCATCTTCTTCTTCTACTTCGAGCTACACTCTTTTGCCTGTGGATTGCTCCGATATTGTTCTTCTTTTATACGCTCTTTTTTCCTTTTTATGTCTAAAGACAAAAACCCGGTGCCCTACTACTGAGTGGTAACTTATACACTTCTGTACACAAAAAGGCAAAGACAACTGAAACTCGTGCTAAAAAATGATCCGCCATCATACCTTACAAGCTACATATTGTTGGAAATATGATGTTGTCACTGTCATACGTCGCGGATACACAAACATTTTAAATACCAAAAACTGTTGGCCAAAACCTAAATAACCACATACTTATAGCCTATTTACACTACGGTTGAGTTATTGAGTTTCGGGCAAAACTCGAGTTTCGTTTACATGGGGAAGCATAGGGGACCTAGAGGTGGCAAAAAAGTTGAGTTTTGGTTGCGTTTAGTTGAGTTTGTCCGATTTTCCGAATATTTCAACCCTGATCTTCCTGTCGCGGAATTATCACCACTAGTTACAACAAAAATTGGCAGCTCAAAATTTGAATTTTGGCGCGTAAACAATATGGCTGGGGAAAAAGATACATACAATTGTTAAAACCAATACTTTAAACCAATTTTATTATTAAACACCATATAAACAATGTGGTCGATTTCTAAAATTCGGTCGGAAAAACTTAGCCAAACGCTAAATTGAATTATTATAAATTAATATTAATTAAATTATTATAAACAATTGCCAATTTAAAAAATTTTAATTTTTGTACATATGTATGTATGTAATGTACATATACATATTGCCAAAATTCAACATATTTGTAATTGCAGCCGTGCAATTTCCCTGCGGAAATTTTCCTTAAAAAATTGATTCCAAGGTAATTTGCAATGTCCAAATGCGTTTCTTGGAAATTTGATCCAAATACTCCACAGTTGCTGCAGACATCGTCGCCAACTCCATACATTGCAGCGTCGTTATCGTCTCTTGCTCTGCCACATAGAGCATCATTAATTCTTGGGTATTCATATTAATAAAATTAAATAAAACAAATTTTCGGAGACAAGCACGTGCCAGCAGCCGAAACTCAATAACTCAACTTTGGTATAGTGTAAATCCAAATTCTGAGTTATTGAGTTACCTATCGATAAGTGTGGTAACTCACTGTAGTGTAATAGGCTTTTTACACTTGGTGCGTTACCTATCGATATCGGAGAAGACGCAGAGAAGCAGGTTTGCCGTTTACACTACAGCGTCTTTGCGTCTTGGGAAGAGGAAGAAAAATTTGTAAACAAAAGAAATAATGTCTGAAAATCAACAAAATATGTCAGAAAAAGAGCTAATTCTCTTATCTGCGGTGGCGCAAAATGAAGCGAATCTGTTGAAGTGCATGGAAGTGTCTGGGCTATCCTCAGAAAAGTTGCAATTCGTCTTGCAATTGCAACGTCCTCCTTGCGTTTGGACTCTTGTAGGTAAAGAGCAGACAATGTTCTCTCTTTTCAATTAAATAATGTATTCTTCATTGCAATAGCCACGATATGGTTCATTTTGGGAGGAAGATGTTGTGGAGAACTCCGATGCCTTTTTTAAGGAAAATTTCTGCATGGAAAGGAGTACTTCAACATTCTCGTTGGACTTTTCGACTGACAATCCCTCTGGAGAAGAGAATAGCCCTAGCACTTTATTGCCTAGGATCGCCTGCGGAATATCGCTCGGGAGTCTATTTGGTGTGTCAAGGGCTTTTGTCTGCCTCATATTACTGCAGTTTTGTCGCGAGGTAGTTGCTCAACTCGCTGACAAGTATCTGCAAGCAGACTTTCTTACCCTGAGAAGATCACGGAAACAGTGAAAGGATTCAAAGACATGGGATTTGCAGCAAAAAATTTGAAATCAACTATATTGTTGAAATGCTTTTTTTAATAATAAAATTAGTTTAAACAATTTGTTCTAACCATTACATGAATTTATGCCCTTTTTTACTCAGTTAAAAATTTTACGCGGCAAAATTTAAATTTGAATCTGCTGTTTTTTGTTGTTATTAGTGGTGATAGTTTCGCTGATTAGGCAGAAAAGTACGAAAATTGCTGTTATGCGCACAGAAATACCACAGAAATACCAAAACGCAGTTGCGTCGTAAAACTACGCAACTTTTTGCCATCACTAGGGCCCTATGCTTAACCTATGTAAAAAAAACTGCGTTTCTGGGAAGACGCAAAGAATCAAGACGCAGCCTCAGTGTAAACGGCACCTAAAAAGGCTATTCATTTGCTGTTTTTTGTTGTTATTAGTGGTGATAGTTCCGCTGATAGGCAGAAAAGTACGAAAATTCTGTTATGCGCAAAGAAAAACCAAAACCAATCGAATATAACGAATAAACGCACCTGCGTCGGAGAACGACGCAACTTTTTGCCACCACTAGAAGGGCCCTATGCTAAACCTATGTAAAAAAAACTCGCCATATTTCAAATGGCGTCTACTTCATTTCCCTATTCAGCGTCAAAACGTCGCAGTAAAAAAAATTAAGCAAAACAGAATAACGGAACTGGAATCATAAAAATTTGAGCGAGTCAATTGCATGCGTTCAGGCACAGCATATTTTCTTGTCGCTTCATATACTTATTATTATAGCCACCGGTGCAAATCTCTGGTAGCTACTCCACTGTACACCTATGTATATATACATATGTACATACAGTGGCTCCATCGCATAATCGGACACTAGCTTCCTCAGTACAAATGTGCTCAAAAACTATAAAGAAAGGAGTTAGAAGTACTGTTTTTTCACTTTAATTTTAACTTATTATATTATTATCTTTCTAAAAAATTAAAAAAACTCGTGCTTAGAACAGTTAGTTTTAGTCGAAAAACGAAAAAAAAATAATTTTTTGAGACTCAACGCATAATCGGACAGGGCAGAAGTACGAGTGGAAAACTATTTATTTTTCCTTAAAATACTCTTCAAAGCTATGTTCTTATTCTTATTGAATTTGCTTGCTGACAGTCCTGCTGACTGGCTGACACAAAAAAAATTATTTTTATATTGCAAAATGGCTGCCCAAGGAAACAAATTCTCTGTCGAAATTTGGTAGTTAATGTTGAAATTAAACTTGTAAGAACAACTTTTCGGAAAATAACCGAATTGGTATTTAAATGAAAATTTACCGTGGACTACATAAATATAGGGTTCCTAGATAAGTTTAGGCTTGTCGTCAACATTCGGGAAGGTCAAGGATAGATTTTACATGAGTCAAAAGACCGTTCGATATTGAAATAAATTCATGAATTTCCCTTCCAAACCGCAATATCTCGGAAAGTCTTCCAAAATCGAACTGGAAAAGACGTTTTCCTAAATACTGTGTTTGATACATTGCATACGTGCATTATTTAAAGGATTTATTGAAGGAATGCTTTCAATAAAATTGGATTTTAAAATGATATACCATCTTATTACCTTATTCGATACATTTTTTTTCTCAGCAGTTATTTTCATCCTATTTCTTTTACTCTTAGGGCTTATTAATGTGCTTTTTTATTTCAGTTTTTATTTTACCGAAAAGTGTCAACAAGAAATAATTGAAATTCAAATGAAAATATTTTTTCCCAGTTTAAAGCAATAAACCCGTGTAGACCGCAGGCATTGCACATTGTGTGCCGAACACTCATTAGATGAAAGATTCTGTAACCGTACTGCTTAGCCAGGCTAAAAATACGAAGCACAGTAGGTCAGAGTGGAAAGATAAAGTATTGAAGCACGATTACGTCGAACGAAAATCGAAATGGAATTTTTTCCTGATCCAATATTTTGGTATTGTCTTTATAGTCTTTTTAATATTTCATCCAATAAGAGCTTTCATTTAAATGATAAATTAAAAGGTTAAATTAAGAAATAGATAAACATTCGCTTTGAATTAAGCCCAAATTAAAGATTGCACATTAAAAATAATTTGTGTATGTTTATATGTTCGTAGAATCCCAAATACATTGGCTTGTGCGGCGTAGGCCGAGACTGTCAATGGTCTCCAATATAACAGCATCGTTAAGGAATTGATTCATGTTGTGCGGTTCAGCATAAGATTTTTTGTTTTTCTCTGGCTCAATATGTCTTATTAAATCGTTGCTAAATGTAGACTGCTGCTGTGGTAGCCACAGGCGCTCTCGACGCACTGGAGGTGGTTTCTCTTCATCATCGATTGCGAAAGGTTCTTGATGGGTATTATCCACTGAAAGTCCGTGACAAGCAATGGCTGCATCGATGGCATTTTGCTCAAAATGGGATACCATAGAGCACGCTTCAGTGGAGTACAATCGTGTAAACTCCATATTTTGGTTCATTGAATTTTCGCACTGAGCTTCGTGCAGAATTTTTGTAGTCCATTCTTGCAGCTCCTCATATGACATATAATTGACTTTATTAATACATTAATAATCAATATTAGTACGATGCATATTTTTGTATTTATCAAACATACGCTCAAATTTTCCTTTTAGTCTTTTTAAAGCCATACTGGTGGGATGCAGCTATTTTAACTGTATATTGGCCAACACCAGACACCTATTTTGTTATATGTATATTCTGTCACCGGCAATACTTAACTTTTTAACAAAATTTATTTAATAAAATTATTAAAAATATACATATAGTAGTGCTGAATAGAGATATATTGCTATATCAATATATCGATATATATTTTTGGTTGATATTTTTTTGACGGCAGAAATTATTAGTGTTTTTATGGGATATATCATCAACGAAACTGATTTTCTGAATTTCGAGCGAATTGACACATTTCTGTATTTTCAAGTCGTCAAATCAGATATATTTACCGTGAGATTCGTATGAAGACATTTTTTCGGTGAAATTTATTTGTACCGAGTAGTACCACTCACCGATACAGTATAAAGATGTGTCAGTTCATACAATAAAAACGTACCAACTGTATTCGCTGCGTTGGATCCCAGGTCCCATATTTATCCCCTAAATTGCATTACAATTCCCTCTTCTCGACACCCTTTATTAATTGAATTAGGTCGTCGTCGCATAATTCTCCTTATAGATTGTTTGGTTTTTGTTTTTTGAACTGTGTGATTATCGTACTCACACACATTCACGCACACAACCTCAGTTTTACATTTATTTGATTTAAAACTCTAGGGACAGTGAAAAATACCACAAATACCATGAAATACTTTTCCAGCATAAATCGGCGTGTTTGCTTGGTGATCTAAATACTACTTTCAAACTGACCCTATCAAACGCATTATGCATGCAAAAATGTTGTATCGGTTTCATACGAATATCAACCCTGATTATGTTTGCTAGAAATTTTTTTCGGATCTCGGCACGGCCCTTTAGCGGCTAAATCGTTGCCTTACATGTAAATTAAAATAAGAATACGAATATTCAGAATAGCACTAACTACAGATATATGGAAATATGTACATATTGCCGAACTAGCATAGAGTATTGCTTCACAAGACTGACTAACGATACATACTTACATGCATACATACGTAAATATGCAGTAGCAGTAGCTGTCAGAAAAATCTGAAAATTTCATAAAATCACCGAAGCTCCTTTCTTGTTTTTTATGACATGGATTCGAAAATTTCCATTGCTCATATCAATTAATAAAAGCCGTAAAATGGTAGCAATTTTGGGATAATCTAATCTTTAATAGAACAACTTTAGCCGTGATAAAATTGGGAGTTGAAATTTAAGTAACCAGGTGTCCCCCATAAACATGCTATAGACATGGCCTTACATATACATACATATGTACATATATACATATACATATATTAACAATCAAAAGTTTTGCTGTCTCTTATACTTGTGCTCCCACACTTAACTCAACTCAACTCTAGTCGGCAACACTCGGTTCGGCATGGCACGTGTTTGAGTAGAACTCGGCCAATTCACAACAGCGGAAGCGAAGCTGATTCATGCGACTTGTGGAACTCACTCTCGCATGCGCAGTCTCTCTCTCATAGTATAGTACAACACTCATATGGACATACATATGTATGCTTGTACATATACGAGTTACACTTGCCGTGTTGTATTTGCCAACGTGTGTGTGGTGCGATTGTGTGTCCCACGCATAATCCAACCATCTCTTGGGACGACTGGATGCGCTTGTCTCTCTCCTCCCTGCTCCGACGCAAGTGCCAACAGTTTTTGCCTGCTTGCTCGCTCGTTGACTTCTTTGTTCGCTCGAACTCTCGCTGAGCTGAATCGTTCGGTCGGGTATGCTCAATGAGCGCTTATGCTCTTTTAATTTTTGAGCTAATTTCATATTGTTAGTTTTGTTTATACCGTCGCTTGTGTTGGTGTCAATTCGTCAGCGAAAGCTCGTTTAGCACGTATTTAAAAGAATTAAAATTAAAAACCGAGTGGTATAAGCGATAAAAAGAACAGGCGGAATAGATACATAGATACATAAATATGTCATAGCAATGTGAATAAATATGGTCTTCAGTGCGTGAAGTACGAGTTCAATTACAACCCAACTTCAACGGGTTCGCGTACTGTTGGTCGCTTTTGATTCGGGCCGGACCACTAAATGGACGGGAATAGAATGACGCGTGGACGAGTACCAGCCAACTTTCCAGCCGTCAGTCGAGCCGAGAAAAAAAGCTAAAAAAAATCATGTCTATATTTCCCTGATAAACTACTCCGTGTTCTGAATTTGGTTAAATTCGCAACACATCAAGATAGGGCAGAACGGTGGCGGGGCGACAGCGATGGCAAAAATGTATTTGCATTGCATATGTTCAAGTGCATGTTGATGTGTCCGTCTTTGTTCTTGTGGCCGTGTTCTAAGCCGTATTTTTTGGTATTGTGCCCACTGTGCCCGCGCACCTCATCAAACACTGTTTTTTTTTCAATTTTTTCCGTGTATACGACAGTTATGAAAGAAGTGCAAAAAGGTTACAAGTCGGCTATTGCCCAACTGTTGCACACATCGCTTGTGCAATCCAAACGAAGCCGAAACTAAACCAAACAAAATCTCCCTCAAAATTGTGCGCTTCTTTTAACGATCAACTTCTGCTGAATAATCATTTTAATCAATACATACGTACATATATACATATGTAGCTACTATTGACCTTCGATTCCTATTTTATTGAAGAACACAGACATTAAACGACGTTAGCGGAGAATTACTTAAATGCAATAATGTATATGTGTGTATGTATGTGCATACACTTATAGATATGTATTTAAGCTTTAAACGAGAAAGCAATAGACAGCGACACCTGTAATGTATGTGAGACTTTAACCATAGTACCCACACCACAGCCAACAACAAATACAAAACACAGCAGAAGATACATACATATCTATATTTGTATGCATGTAAATTAATGCAAATTCACATATGCATACATAAGTCTTTACAGATGTGTAAACATACATACATATAGAAATATAGTGCATTGAAATATTTGTAAATTACTGAGAATTTTGCTGTTTTAGCACTGGAACCAATAGTAACAGCCAGAGAAGTTTTTCGTTGACATACAGTGCATACACACATAAGTATGTACATACATATGTTACACATAATACTGCGAAAAAATAGCAGCCATGAAAACTTGAAAATCTTAATGTGATACATGATTTCCAAGTGGTATTCAATTTCGAAAGCAACAAATCATACGAAAACAAGAGGTATAGCAATTGTGGCGTGGCTTTAGAGACAGTCGAAACTGTTTGCATACTGATGATCTCGTCATTGTAATTGTAATCGTGGTTGCAGTCTTTGTCTACATATTGCAACAAGTGTTAGCATAGGAACAACAAGGACACAGAAAATTAATGAAATAATTAATTGGAAGGAGTACATCCAAAACTTGAAAACGTTTCATGAGATTCGTAGTCATTTTCACCAGTTCAGTGCGGTACGGCAGTGCTTGTCCCGACGGCAAATGGTCTATGCCAACGACAACGCTTTGATTCCATGTATTCGCCTGTCTCTGCTAACCAACGGTTTTGACTGTTATACTATTTTACTCTTGTGCACTGCAGTAATTTTTGTGTTTCTTCATCGAAAGCGAGTGATACAAAATAAAACATAAGCAGAAGAATCAAGATACGGGTGGATAAGAAAAAGACCTAGCACTGAAAGCCGATGCTAATGAATTGATTTAGTGAATATTCATGTAACGCGTAATCAATTAATTGAGTTAATCCGCCGGAATACTTACTCAGTTAAATGAAAGCGGCGTCGAGAACCATATGCGTCTTAACATAAGCTGGAAAAACTAAAAATTCAGAAATTGAATCTTCTTAACCTAATCCACACCAACATCATGGATTGTGATTACTCAAAATTCTTGTACAAAAGTAAGTTCAACTTATATATAATATCACATGTACATACATACATACATGTATGTATACCTTTACCGCGCCCAGAGTAAGTTGCGTGCAACTGATCCTGTCCTATCCTGTTCCATCTGGAATCGCACAGCCAGAGAAGCACCGCACCTGTGGATATATCATAGGATATCGCCGCGGCTGTCCGCAGATATCTTTTAATTTGTTAACGGGTTTGGCTATCCGACTTTTTTCTATGCGTAAATAACCGATACTCAAAGAGTATGAGGGTATATTATAATTTCGCAGGAAGTGGATGTGTTTTGTTAATGTGATTAGTATTTTGTAAGTTTTTAGCTTAGGCCGCAATAAACAGAAACTTTTTACAACAGACCATTTTTAATATATGGTTCCGACTCAGAATAATTAGGAATAATTACACTAGTCCGAAATTCCGAAAGTCCGAAAACATGAAAAATACCAGTTTTTACAAAATTATTTAAACTAAGCCATAAAGAAGCTATAACTCCTTAAAAATTTGTAAATCCCCAAATCTAAGAAAAAAAAGTAATTTTGGGCCACATCGGAAATGTGACTAGTGCTTTTTGCATTATATATATTTTAGATTGAAATGCAATTAAAATGAAAAAAAAAACAAATTAAAAAAAATATATTATTAAAAAAAATGTCAAAGCATTATCTTTATTATTTTAGAAGTTATTATTTTAATTCGGCTCAGATCGACTGATTTGCTCACAGACAGACGGACGGACAGACAGACATTGCTATATCTGATGCTGATCAAGAATATATATATTTACTTTATGGGGTCGGAAATGCTTCCTTCTAGGCGTTACACACATGCACTTTCCCACAAATCTAATATACCCATATACTCTTCGAGTATATTTTTGTTTCTGAAAACATTTCTACTAAATTTTCCACCTAAATTTATCAAAATCAGTACGAGTCGTACATTTTTTAGCTGCCATTTGGAACGATGGATATGAAAGGGCTAATCGTGGATACATTAAGCTAATTTTGTATTTTTCTGTGAGAAACGCGCTGCAACGGTGGGATATTAGAAAGAATTTCATGTGTTTTTTTTTGTTGCAGATTTTGTGTTGCTAAACATAAAATCTTTTAAAAAACATTCAACAAATTCAACACAAACGCTGTCCGTCCGTCCCGTTCAAAAAGTTTTTTTTCCACATAAATTCAGTAAGAGGTAGATGGCGTTTTCAAAAATTAAGGAGTTTCTATAACAGCTGGTACTATGATAGGGTAATCTGAAATTATTTAAATAAATTTCTGAGAATCGACTCTTCTGTACGTTACAAACGTCTGAACTAAATTACAATACCCTATAAGGGTATAAAGGCTGCCCTTGCCTGCGAGCTTTCGTTCCTGGGGATAAGAATGGGGCCCCCTCCCACTTCGATTTTTACTTTGCGGCTGTAGTCTCATACATATATGCATATGCATAGACTGCTGATGGATAATGTATGGGAGATGGGGATGGAGAGGACAGGGTACAGTCAGACAAGCGAATGAATTTTTTGCAGCAGCTGTTGTTAAATAAGAAATTCTTTATCCCATACCAGCGGAGATAGGAGCTGGGAGATGGTAGATGGGACTGAGAGAATCAGCGGTAAGGGCAAAGGCAAAAACAGAAGCGGCAACAGCAGAAGCAAACCGGGAACCAAAATAAAATCGCAATGCATACAAGGAGCGCACACAAGAGTAAAAGGGTACTATAAACGTGACATTCCGCACATTATTTTCTGTGCCCAAGAAAACATTAAAAAATATTTGTGCGAGTTTCGTGTGCAGAAAGAAATAACTTTGGATGGGAAGAATCCTTTTTAAAAAGTTTCTGCTGTTTTCCCGTTTCTGCCGGCAGCTCCACTCCACTTCCTATGCTCCACTCCGCTTGTTGTTGCCTATAGTGCGATTAAAAACAAGAAAACACGGAAAAATATGCGAATCTAATTATTTTTTTTTTTAATTTTTATTTTATAATAAAGAGATATATCAAGGGTTACAGCGATCATTACTTGCAATGGAAAAATTACGAGATAGAAATGAGCAAGTATTGTAGGCACAAATGTACTTTAAACCAGTTACACGAATTTAAACGATATCCGCAGCGTCTAGTTACTTTCCAAAATTTTGTTGTTGTTTTAGATGCTCAAAAGGTAAACGCTTTTAGAAAAACACAGTTTTTCTGATAGATTTGGGGCTTTAAACATTTTAAAGGAATTGTTTTTTTTTAACATATAAAAATAATATTTTTTTTATTTTTGTGTTTACGTTTTTTTATTAAAAATGCGTGAAAAATGGTATTTTCAGAGGTAGAGCTTCGTTATACCACACATCTTAAGTATTTTCTGAAAATATAATTCTGAAAAGCTGACAATTGCAATTATACATATGTACATATATAACTTAATATATGTATTTTTTTTTGCATCAGCTCTGGAAAATTCTCTGTTAGATGCGTGCATTTATTTTACCCAAAGCGCTCAAAAAATTCGTTGCCATTTGTCACCTCTTTGCGCCTGGATGTCCCACTGTGCGTCGGAAATTATTAAGCTTTCAAACACAAAAATGTTCAAATTAGAATTTTAAATCTGTTTATCTTCCAGACGTTAAGATCATGCTACAAATCTATCAGAAAAAGTAATTTCGGGCCACAGCGGAAATGTCGTATTAACTAGTGTTAGGGGTCGTTTAAGGTATCATTTGTAAAAATCGATATATAAACGGCTAAGGTGCAGCCATTTGATGCTGCATTTTGTCGTTAAATTCCGTTAGTCGTTTTGCCGCGGCTCTACTTTATACGCGGTGCTTAGTCAGTATATACATATATATTTGAGCTTACGTTTTCTGTACTTTATACAATGTCGTTTTGTATCGCTGTTCGCAAAAGGAACAAATTGAATTTAAAAAAATTAGTTCGAGCCTTTAGATTTTTATACATATAAATGTTATCTGTTTTCATTTTTGTTTAAATATGTTGTTTTACGTCTGCTTTCTCTACCTTTACATCTACGTCTTTATATACATGCATATATACGGCTCGTGGAAGTGTGTGCGAAAGAGAGAGAGAGGGAAGCTCTTAGGAGGCGTTGCGTAGCCACTGAAATTTCATTTTTTCCTTCTGGCTATAATAACAGTCTGACCTGATCCAGATTCGGCAATATGATAGATACGGTCATTCTCCATGATTCTACGTTTTTGGTTTTCTTGTATCTTCAAAATTGTGCATGCTACAGATTTTATTTCTTTGTGTGTGCGAAAGGGTGCGGGGCGAAATTTTGTGTGATATCACAGTAGTCTATATACAAAATTTGGTTGCTCTAGCTTTTATAGTCTCTGAGATCTATGCGCTCGTGATGACGGACAGACAGACATGGCTATATCGACTAGGCTATTGATGCTGATCAAGAATATATGTATGTATATGTATGTATGTATGTATATACATATATATACCTTTTTTCTGGGTGTTTCACACATCCATTATCACCACGAATTTAATATAGCTCTATACTTTTTAAGTACCGGTTATAAAAAGAAAACCATAATTCCTTAAAAAATTTTAAAGTGCCAAATCTATCAGAGTGTTGGTTTGGTTCAAAGCGAAAATGTGAAGTTGCATAGTGTAATCGGAGCAGCTCTGAACATACATATGTACATAGGTAGCAGCTATATAATATACTGTTGAGTTTGCTTCGAGTATCATCACTTCTATGATTTAATGTTCCGGTCTTGGCATAGCCTAGGACGGCCATAAGCATATAGACTTAGCTGGGGATGCTGTTATGTTCTCATGTTAATTCTTCCAAGGTTAGTGAATACCCTCTTTTTACCGAATGTCCAATATATTAGCTGATTCCATACCGCACCGTTGTTGAATATCTCGCTCTCTTTCTTTCTTTCCCCCGCAAAATTACCATCTGGGCGTTATATTTTGCTCACTTCGGCAGGGGCGGCACTAGAAAAAGAAGAGTGTGGGACATAGAGCGAGAGCGGGGGAGAGAAGTCAGCAACGGAAAATAGTTTTTCTCATATTGACACAAATTTCGTACCTCTGTGGGAGCGGTAGCGGGCGTGGTAAAATTTTGATACAACCTTGATTTAGTGTGATATCACAGGAATTTGCAAACAAAATCCTGTTGCTCTTGCTGTTATAGCCTCTGAGAACTTTGCGAAAAAAAGCGAACAGACAAATGATGCTGTTTAAGAATATAAACTTTATGGCTTAATGCTGTTACAAATCTAATATACCATTGTACTCTTTGAAAAATGGCAAGCCAGCTACTGAGCGAGAATAATAAGTTCCCGACCGTCTATATCGGGGAGGACAATCAAAGTGGTCGCATAGACATGGCCACGGGGATGAAAACAGAGAAGGCTATGGATGAAGGTGGGCCAGGGGAGCTGAGGAAAAGTCAAAGGCAGTGGTAGTGGTGGTGGAAACGAGAACGGGATAAGGAGGGAGGCACAACAGCCTTGGGTACGCTTCGTGGAGCAAAAATAGCCGAACCCAACATGGCGGATCTTGAATGGAATTTATTTTTACTTTAAAGTAAAGAATTTTTGGAATTCCTAAACGTTGAAAAATGTTGGAAACGACAAAGCAAAGTACATAAATACATATATAATTTCGTGTATATGTATAAGTACCCACACAAAGTGTGAGTAAAGACTCTAAAGACAAAAAGAGAAGGAGCATTTGGGACGGTAGAAGGGCAACTATACAGATACAAATTCAGCGATGGATACGTAAAAAGGCACAGCTGACATCACAGTATTAAAAGCAGTGCTAAGGATCACTTACGCGAAACAGGTAACAGCTCGGACTCTACATATGTATGGATGCATATTTGGTAAAGAAAAAGAAGGCCCTTAGTGATTTAAAGACGAAAGCACGTTTTTACGTACATATGTACATAGATATGTACATACATATGTACATACATATGTACATACATATGTACATACAGACTCCTAAATAAAATGCTCTGCAAAAATTGTTTTCAGCTACTGAGACGGCAGAAAGCGCAAAAAGCGAAAAAAGAGCAAAACATTCACGGTTCACAGTTGTGAACTTATAACCCTTCATGTCAGTTGTGAACGTACTGTGTCCCCATAAGGGGAAGTGCGGTTGGTGACAATACAGACTACGGAGTCAAATCGGTGTCAATTTGGTTGTTATATATTAAAAATTTAGTGTGAGAATTCCATTTTAATTTTAAAGTCTATACATACCTATGTATACAAATCTCGTGTCACAGTCGCGTGTGTGGTTCAAAACCGGCTACACCGATGAACAAGTGAAATGGGTACACATAAAAAGGGTTCTTACATGGGTACACATCTAATAGGTAGAGAAATGGGTAAATTTCATTTTTATTTATACTTTGCTTAATTAAGTTGTTTATGCTGCTGTTTATTCTATTAATGTTATTATTGAAATTTTTTAAACAGCGATTTTTAACTAAAAGGCTTTCTTTAATTGGTCTCCAGCTGATCCAGTTTTTGCCTTTATTGTTATGATATTTTAAAATAGAAAATTTAAATATACACATGTAATAGGCATAAGCCTACCAAGCAACACTCTAGAATTTCCAATTCCAATCACGGCAATTGTAATTCATCACGCGTTTATTCACTAACTGCAGTCAAAAGCAAAGCAATAGAATATTCCAGCAATTAAATGTCTGAAAACATAAAAGAGATCAGAGCAGCACAGCATGATTTTTAGCAACTAATGAAACTAACATACGAAATAGTAAAATAGAATAGAAAAATATACCAAAAATGTGCGTGTGAGCATGTCGCAATTTTCTCAATCTCAATCGCAAAAAGAACGATATTAACGAAATATAGAAAGACAATTGGGACGGAGAAAAGCGTGCCGGTACATAAAGGACACTGTCAGAGAAAATGAAATGGCAGCTAACGCCTACAATTACATCGAGAATTTACATCTGCTTCGTTCCTTCGTATTAATCCTAATGCAACTACCTGACATTGAAAAAGCACCAGAACCATTGAACGGCTTGTTCGTCGGCGCGTGTCAATGGATAGCGATTTATTTGTTGGCTATTTGTTGGCTAAATATGGCCAGGGTGGATGATTCTTTACAATGTATTTTTCCTCACATAAAATGTAAATATAGTCATTAATGCTTTTGAATAAAATGACAATTGCACATTTTTGTATTAAGAGTTTGGACATTGCTGATTTTTTTTATAACTATGGGAATTTACACGAGCTGTACAATTTCTGCATCGCGTATTTTCTCGCTTTGGAAATCTGGGGATATCCAATTTCAAAATAGGTTTGCCAAAGGCAGCGGAAACAATAATTTTTTTATTTGGACATTTCATTCAAAAGCATAGTTGGTTTTATTTACTTTTTATTTGGCCAAGTAAATTCTATTTAAATCGCGGCCCATCAGCGATATTGCTGTTTTTTTGTTGTTTTTTTTTTTTAGCATAGCCGGTAAATCGATCATTTAACAGTATATCTGAATAATTAATATCTATGAATGTTTATATTTTAATATTTTGCTTATCAACGAACATACAAGATGTTGCTTTCGAAAAAAAAAACATTGTTTTCTCGTAAAATGATTCTTAAGATTTGATTTGATTCAATGTCCATTAGAATGCCAAAAATATTTCGAGCTGAATTTTTTAGATCGTCGTATTTAATCTGTGTTTGAATAGCGAACTGCACTGATGATCAGCGAGAAACGGATAATGAGCGCTACCTCTAATGAAACATTGAAGTTAATAAATTGCGTTAACTCGGTTATCTTGTATAATGAGGACAGATCCTTAATGACAGGATTAGTGTCAGTTGAATTTTAAGGCATTGCAATATTGGCGAAATTTTTCAGGTGTTGCAGCATGTTGTCCGTAGACACAGCTGGTGATCGCTTTAGGGCCCAAAAATCTAGGAATAACCGCGCCCGATCGCATATGTATATGTATTTTGCTACGTCGAGACTAAAAACGGAATTTCAGAAAAGTAGCTAAACGTTTTAAAATTAGTGCAAATACCTTGAAAAACATTATTATTAAGTTTGTTCTATAGTTCTATAAAAGACCGAAAGCCGGCAGTAAAAAAGATGCAGATAGTTCGAACTTGGAGCAATCGTTAAACTTAATTTTAAAAAACCCGATAATATCGGTCCGAAATTTGGCAAAAAAGATATACAAAAAACAAAAGCGTAAAAAAAGTTCTGCAAAAAGAAGAAGTTGGAAAGCAGAGAGCTCGAAAGCTCAATTATCTTTTGTGAAGTGACGCGGTTGAATGTATTGTGATGAATGACGAATCATACGTTAAAATGGACTCAACAGCTTTACCCAGCCCACAAATTTACATAAAGAAGAGAGCCAGTACTGTGGCCGAGTCCGTGGTGACAATTCATATGAAAACATTTGCCTAAAATGTGTTGATTTGGCAGGCTATATGAAATTAATTTCTGCGTAAAGACGACACCAAATTATCCAGAGCTACGACCTATAGAGCAATATTGGCCTATTGTTAAACGAAATTTAAGGAAAGGTGAAAAGTTGCCGAAAATGGGTGAGATGAGGAAAACCTGGATAAGGGCATGTCAAAAAGTCACCGAGGCCAGTGTGCAAAAACTAATGAAGGGGGTTAAACAAAAATTTCGATCAAAAATAAGGAATATTTTCCAAAATATTTTGTTTATTTATTAAGTTAATGAATGCATATCGAACATGTAAAAATAAAAAAGTAATTTGGTTAAAAACGTTTAAAATAAAAATTAAAAAAAGTTTGCATTTTTTTTCGGTACATTCCTTAGTAAAATCCCGCACCGCGATTATCTATATTGCTGATACCTTTATGTGCAGTCGTCGTCATGGCACATCATACATACATCGAACATACAAATATCATACGACTGCTAGTGCTTTGTCGATTGTACAAAACTGCAACATCAATGGTTGCGCTTGCGCTTTTATGGTTGCGCAATCCGTGATACCGTAACATACGTTTTTGCTCGCTCATGTCCGCTCTTGTTTCTTTACACAATCAAGTGCTGAACTTTCTTTTACGTGCAACTTGCAGGATAGCATACATAATGTGTTTGTTGCTCAAAGCGAAGCTTCTCAAATCCAATAAACTATTTATGTAATGTGTATAAACAACAAGACAACAAGAACATTACCGTGAAAATTTTAATTAAATAATGGACTAATTTATTATGTTATTGTTTAGTTTCTTGACTTGTTAAGACTTACTTTCCATGTCCTTCCAGGATATGTCCGTCCCCATTGTGTTCCGTATTTTGTTGATCTTTCAATAAAATTATTATTCCATAAATTACTATTAATTTGGTCGCAATTATATAAAAAGGAATTTCCAGAAATACATACATATGTATGTATGTTCGATTTGTAAAAGATGTTTAAACAAGTAGCAATGCTCACTGTAAATTAGCGGTGGTCTGTGCATTTGCTCCTACAACAAAAACAAAACACGCGCCAAAATATGTACCTGCTTGACTCAGGCCTCGCATATAAGGGTTGCTTTTCTGTTTTTGTTGTTGGACTGCTTAAAATTGAAATTTCGGGCCCATCGCAGGTTATGCACTCACATTATATTTCTTTATTCTTCTTTTAATCCATACTATACATATTAGTCGGAGCATAAGGGCACAACAATTAAAGAGCATAAAAGAAGAATAAATAAATACAATGTGAATGCAGCGATACATTGAACTCAGTTTTTTCACAATTTCAGAAATTTAACATTATATACAATTGATATTTTCATTATTTACCACGCGTACATCACATTTTGTTTATTTAAACAATGCACTTACCTGGTAATAATAAATAAAATAGATATTTTTCACTAAATCACTGCAGTTTCGCTTCCAACTCTTTCCGCGCAATTGTAACAATGTAACGTATTAGCAAATACCAGGCGAACAAAGCAAGAATTCTCTGCCGACGCACGCGCAAAAGAGAAGAAAAAAACCGAATTCTATTCAACTGCGCACGATCGGCGGGTCTGATCTATTACGATCGCGCGGAAAAGAAGGAAACAGAGAGAAAATAAAGGGTTCGGTTTATCGGGCGTCAACGCCTAGATGACATTGTCGTTGACATTCGTCATCGCTCACGGCTGGTACTGCAGGGAGTGTTTCCGAGAGTTTTTTTGTCTTAACACGAATCCGGGGTAATCACGTTACGCTTTCAAACATATAGAGAATAATTGTGCTAACCCCTGACGTACTAAAAAGTGATATCGCTGATAACAGGATATTTAAGGTTTAACCATGCTCTTTAAAATTAGCCCTATGCCAAACTGCTCGCAAGAGCCCTCGTTTATATGTAGGAGATCAATTTTTATATCCGCCATGTTGTATCCGACGTTTTGAATAATTTCAAATTCGTAATCAGCGACCTCGAAACTCCTTAAATACCTTGCTTTTTTTGAAATATGCACAATTTTAAATTTTTATTTTATATTTCATATTTTTTTCCCTCCTGCTCCCTGCGAGCGGTTTGGAATCATTTGAAAAGGCATAGTTTCAGCGAAGTTTCAAGCACGGTTTAGCTGTAAATTTTTTTAAAAAGTTAAAAAAAACCCTATTTTTAGGTGTTTCAACCCCTATTTTTTTGAAAGCGTGATAGAAAATTTTCGACCCATATTCACGTTCAGCACGAGTTGCTAGGTAAAAAAGTAAAACGTAGAATTTCGCTCATATTTTGTGTAATTGTTAATCGTTTAAGGAGTATAAATTTATAATGAAAATGAGTCTTTAAAGAGGCCTACAAAATGAGTCCAGCATATTCCAACCATAAGATTTAATGCATATTGTAGAGAATCCATATCATATTAAAGCACACTTTAGCACACTTTCTCTGAATCTGAAGTTTTCAGGCCTAATTCAAAGTTGTTTGTAATATGGAACCCAATGAAGACGAAAATCGCAAAAGATTATGCTATTTTCTATTTCTTTACATCTGTAATACCTCGCACTAATTTTGAGCATGATGAGTGGATTTCAGCTGATAAAGGTAAAAGCTTTCTTTGTAGCGTTTTTCGACGAATTGGAAAAATTGCAAGGGAAACATAAAAAAATTCGAAGGAAAAAACGGAGATGGCCAAATATACATAAATTTGTATTTGTATTTGTAAGTCATTAAGACTTCTAGTTGCAGCTCCAACAAAAATATCTGCTAACGGCGCATGGAGAGATTCTTTTGGGGAAGAAGAGCGTAGCCACTGCAATTTAATTTGTTCCTTCTAGCTATAGTAATGATCTAATCGGATTCAGATTCGTCAAGCTGCTTAGATATGGTCTTTCTTTACGGTTCTCCCCTTTTGATTTTCTTGTATCTTCAAAGTTGTGGATGGACTGATTTTCTTTGTGCGGGTGGCAGGGTGCGGTCCAAATTTGGAAATACATTTGTAACAAAGTTACATCACAGGAGACTGGATATATACAATTTGGTTGCTTGGTTGCTTTAGCTTTTATAGTTACTGAGATCTAGGCGCTTATGAAGACGGTACTCTCGAGTATAAGGTATAAAAAGGAGGTGCAACTCCAATTTTTTCAAAATACCTTCCTCTAGCTGTTCTTGCTATAAACTTATATCAAAAAACTTAACCAAAAAATATTCTTTCGTTTGGATTTTATTAATTAGGGCCACAAAAGCTGGCAAAATTCCACGTAATGCAGGGCAGTGTAATCATTCAAACCTTTGTAACGGCATACAAATCCAGAAAATTACATGAGCCCTGCAATCTATAGCTTAACGCGAGAAAGATGAGGTGTATGTAATTATAAGTTTCCAAAAAATATGAAATGAATACTCGTAATGTTGTTCATCAACCGACATTTAAATTTTTGTGACATATTCAATTATTTTATACAAATATAAATCAAATACATTTGTAAAATGATCATTAATGTCGTTGCTGTTTTTAAATATTTGCATTGAAAGGCAGATTCGGGTCATATGGAATTGACTCTTAATCAGCCACTGGGTGCCTAATTTCAAGAGAGATGCACCTGCAAATCCCATAGCGATTCTATATTTGTCCGTCTTTCGGTCGTCCGTCCTGCTTAGCCCCTAGCTCTTAGAATTTGTAAGAGATAAAGTAATCAAAATTTTTTTGTGCAGACTCCTTTGATTTTCCCCGAAACAAGTTCATTTCAAAATATTCCCGCGCCCTCTTTTGCTTCCGCTATGATACGAGAAAAGCAACTTTTCTATATTATTCACAAAATTAAGGCACGGCTCTGAGAGACTGTGACTGAATCGTAAAAAATTAGAGTCATCAAATCCCTACTGTAAAACTACCTGCAAAAGAATATGTTCTGAACCGTTTACTGTTGCCCTTTTTTTTTGTCCTCTTTTTTAGTCGACAGACTTAAGTAAAGTATATTTTTTCGGAGATATATTTTTTTCACATAAGTTAAGTATCTCACATCTGGTCATACTGAAACTGTCCAATGAATTCAACTATAAATCGGACCCAAATTGTAGCTTCAGCATACTGTCTGGAAAATATCAAGCTTTCAAATTCAATTTGATAATATTCTGCGGTATTTTTCTCAGAATTAAAAAGTTAGAAGTAAGACAATTAAGTTATATGGAAAAAAAAGGCTATCCCCTGAAAAAATCCTAAAATAAAAACCATTTTATCGTAAAAGCTCCAAATTCACAGCGATTATATGGTGTTGCATAGTGTTATTATTCTGATTCGTGACGCTGGAAAAAATTGGTTGCTGATATGGAACGGTGGATGGAGCATTCTTTTTATATGCAGACGCCGAGAGGATTGCAGTCACCCAGCTATTCATTTAGCCAACCATTCCATCAAGCAGACAAACGCATATTCGCCTCAGTATGGGTGCGTTCTGTTCGCTCCCAGACTGCCCATCTATCTGTCATTCAGTATTTCCATTTGATACTTTCGCCTTGTTTCCGTAGAAGCATAGAGAAATATAATCGACCAAAAACTGAAAGAAGTTCAATTCCATTCTACAGGCGATACTTACGTAAACAAAATGTTGAAATTAATTTGTGGATTATCAAATAAAGTTGTTAGTCATTGATGGCTTGAGTACTGGTTTGTCGATCTTCATCAGCCTTCAAGCATAGACCGAGATGACCATTCCATCTTATATCCCGCGTCCAGCCAGACGGGCATTCCATCCCTTAGCTCCCATCCTCTGAATACACAAAAATAAACAAATCGAATGCCATCAGGCATTCAAAATCCTGTGCTTTTCAGTTGCTGCTTTGATATTTGAATTCAGTTGGATTTTCAGTCGGGTCAATTCGAGTGTGGAGGGTATTGGGCGCATTCTTTTGCGTCTATGCAGACTCAACGACCCACCAATGAAATGGCAGACGTCGTTTCATTGTTGTTAATTTAAATGTGAAAATCCGGACACAAAGCGTGTGATGGCAACTGCATCAGCAGTTTCAGCCCTATATGAGTTTCCTGCCAAGAGCAACATGTGTACATGTTAATTAACAATTCCATTGGATAGAAACCCTTCACCCTCTGCCTGGTAAGAAGTTCAATTCTTAAACTGAAGTTAAGCTCTAGTCGTATGGCAATGGCAATACAATATTTTCATAGGTTTCTCTTTATAAGTTATCTTGTTCAAATTCTAAGTTTATTAAAGCTATAAGAAATGATAATATATTTTTGCATGTGCAATGCTTTTGATAAATGTATCGGCTTCGATTGGCTTCATGTATGTATCTCGGCTTTGCCATTATAAAGACTCATGTCCCTTAGAATATCGTTCAATTATTATTGTTAAAGAGGCTTATAACATTTCCTTTCTCTTCATTCTCCTTGTTTCAATACGTTGTATCAAAGAATATATGTTTAAATACATTAGAGTGCGTCAATTTGTATGGAGGTAAAAAAAAAGAACCAAGCAGTTGTCAAAACCACGTGTTTAATGTCAGTTTGGTGCGTCCTGTTTTTAAAAAGAAGTTTTTCGTATTTTATACCGTGAAACATTAACTCGAACGCCTGTAACTTGAATTTTCAATATTTGCTATGGTTTCACTTATGGATGTTCCACTGTATTCTTTTTAAATATGCTAAAATTTTATTGAATCATCTAAGAAACTTGACCGGAAGCAGAATTGTATATAATTTGCTCCCCTAACGCTGTTGCCACCAGTTTTAGTTCGAAATAATGACAATTCAAGTTACAGGCGTTCGAGTTGAAAACGGAAAGTTCTTTTAGTAAAACTTAAATATTTCGAAGTAATTTTTTGTCCGCCCTCCGGTTATAATTTGAACAATTTGTAAACAACAAAATTTGAATTCTGTTCTAGCTCAATTATAGAGCTTAAGTAACAACCCTGACAAACATTTAATTTTCGGGGTTGACCTGGACAGGTCTTGCAGCTCCAACACATTTCTTGCTAAGGTGGATGCCTTAACTGAACTTGCGTATAAAGCAAAAAACGTCTAGAAGAGGAGAAGGTGCACCATAACAAGCAGGGTGAGAGAACCGAAAGGCGGGAAAAGCTTTTTTTAATAGATGAAAATAAATAAAAAAATGTCAACAGCGTGAATAGTTTTGAGTCACAGTTTAAACAATCCCTAAATTTTTATTGTGAATTTTCCAAAAAAAAAAAAAAAAAAAAAAAAATCTTCTGTCAGCAGTAAAATTAAAAAACTAACAGACGTTGCTTTCCTTAAATGGAAGCGATACAAAACAGAGGAGCTTCGTGACACATACAAAAGATTAAGAGCTGATGTTAATAAAATTATAAGATTTGCTAAGAGGGATCACTTTAAATCTAAGTTTCTGAATTGTTCCTCCATTAAACAAAGGTGGATGGAAATATAGGTATAGAATAAAAGTAAACAAAAGACTGAGCACAATATTAATGTCGAAGAACTTAACATAAAGTTTTCGAAGATTGATGTACCAAAATCGAGTAGCAACATGTACCTGAATTATATCCCAATCTGTGAAAATAGTTTTAGCTTCGTATGTGTGAGTCAATGTGATGTCCTTGAATGTATACTTAAGGTGAAGTCTAATGCTGAAGGCCTTTGAAAATTGTACTTCCTAAGATTCTGTCCCACTTCACTTATATTTTTAATACGGCAATCACTACTTCCTCGTTTCCCACTGTATGGAAAATAGCAAAAATACTACCAATCCCAAAACCCAACAATGACTTCAGGCCCATTTCCATACTCCCGTTTCTTTCAAAGGTGCTTGAAAATCGAAACTTTGCAAATTGAAAACTTCTTGACTCAAAACTCGCTACTGAGTCAAAAGCAATCGGGGTTTCGGAAAAAACGAAATTGCATAAGTGCTATAACGGACATTGTAGAAGACATACGACAGCAACTTGACAAGAACTGGGTTACGTTTTTAACACTTCTTGACCACAGCATGGCATTTGACTCAGTAAATCATAAAATTAATTTCTCAAAAACAGCAGTCTGCTTTGTTAAGTCATGTCTCACAAATCGGCTACAGGCAGTTGTGTCAGGTACAAATGCCTCAACTTTTTTGAAACTAACACGAGGAGTCCCTCAGGGATCAGTGTTAGGCCCTTTATTGTTTACCATGTATGTTAATGACCTACCTAGTATCTTGTCCGAATGTGGAGTACATCTTTATGCCGATGACGTCTAAATTTATGTTAGTAGTCCCGTTGACGAAATAAATGTTTGTGTCAGTAAGTGTAATAAAATGCTTTCCATAATAGAAAAATGGGCAAAGGAAATGGCTTGGGTATAAACCCATAAAAGAACTAAATGTATGGTAATTTCTAAAAAACGAATTGATACAAACAATCTGGAGAAATTATACATAGACAATACACCAATTCTCTATGAAGATCATGTCTTGGAGCAAACAAGTGTCAAAAGCTTATAGACGTACATATGGTCTTTTGCGCTAACTACACTACTCGACAAAATTCATTTTTTTTTTTCCGCTGTGGCCAAAAATGACTTTTTCTGATAGATTTGAAGATTTAAATTTTTTTAAAGAATTATGGTTTTTTTTTCATGGAGTAGTTTTTTTTTTAAGAATTTTTAAAAATTTTTGAGTTTTTTGTCATAGGTAGTGCTTCTATTTTTCACATAACTTAAGTTTCCTACAACTGGTTGTATTGAACTTTGCAGTTAAAAAAAGCTGACAAATGCAGCTATAAATCCGACTCAGACACTTTGTAGCTGCAACTTAACGTCTGGAAGTTATTAAGCTTCCAAATTGAAATTTCATATTTTTTTCGGTATTTTTTCCCCGAAATTTTGACTTTGAAACTTCAGGAAAAATCGAAAAAAAAATATTTGCATGCCTTGATTTTTGGTTTTAGATAGACACATTAATTAGGCGTCGTTTAAGGTATCGCTTATAAAAATATAAAAATAAACGGCTAAGTTATAACCGTTTGACCAAAACTTCATATGCCGTTTGGCACTATCCCAAATGCCATTTTACCGATAAAAACTGTTACAAACACAGATTTTTGGTATTTTTGTAGGAAAAAAAAACGGTTATTCGTCGGCTAACGGAATTTATCGGCGAAATTCGGCATTTGAAGTTTTGGTCAAACGGTTATAACTTAGCCGTTTATTTTTATATTTGTACATATAAGCGATACCTTAAACGACGCCTAATTAATGTGTCTATCTAAAACCAAAAATCAAGGCATTCATTTATTTTTTTTTCGATTTTTCCTGAAGTTTCAAAGTCAAAATTTCGGGGAAAAAATACCGAAAAAAATATGAAATTTCAATTTGGAAGCTTAATATCTTCCAGACGTTAAGTTGCAGCTACAAAGTGTCTGAGTCGGATTTATAGCTGCATTTGTCAGCTTTTTTCAACTGCAAAGTTTAATACAACCAGTTGTAGGAAACTTAAGTTATGTGAAAAATAGAAGCACTACCTATGACAAAAAACACAAAATTTTTTAAAAATTCTTTAAAAAAAAACTACTCCATAAAAAAAAAAAACATTCTTTAAAAAATTTTAAACATCCAAATCTATCAGAAAAAGTCATTTTTGGCGACAGCGGAAAAGTCGTTTCGACTAGTGCTATCAGCGTTCCTGCCAGAAGAAATGAGACTCTTAATTTCTGAAGTCATACTTATTCCCACTCTATTTTATGGTGTTGAAATATTCGGCCATTGTGATGCTCATGACATGCGCACCTTAGTAGTAGCTTTTAACTCAATTGTTCGATATGTGTTTAATTTAAGAAGTTTTGACCATGTATCACACCTGACTTGACCTTAACTTGACCTCTTGGATAGATTTTAGTGTACTTTCACAAAATTGTGATGACCAAAGGACCGATTTACCTGTACCGCAAACTTAACCCTGCTATATCACAACGGACAAACTATTATTTATGCCCAAGAATTCAAACGCTTTGCTCGAAGAGGCAGTTCTTCTTTAATGCTATTCGCCTATGGAACAATCTTCCTTATAACCTTAAATCAGTTAGGAGCGCAACCCAATTTCAAAATAAAATTAAAGAACTTCTACAAAATAATTATAAAAAAAAATAAAAAAATAAAAAATTAATAACAAAAAAAAATTAAATAAATAAATAATAATAATAACAAAAAACAAAATTTAAAAATAATATAAAATAAGAAAAAACATAACCACTACAAATAAACTTAAGAAACTAAAAAACTAAACAAGAAAATGAAAATAAAAAATAAAGTTCACTGACATCTAATTGATAAGCAGTGTTGTCAAAATGTTAATGAATAAGTATTAGTTTAAGAAGATTCTTCTCAAAACGTATTATACAGCTTAAGTGACTAGAGCAACAAAAATAAGTTAATTGTAGCGTTAGGATATAACATGAAAAAAATTACAAATTACAAATACTTAGTTTTTGTTATTTTCATCAGCTGTTAGAAGACGGTACCAGTGTGAATCGGAGTTTCACCGTCTGTCAATTACGTATGCAATTACGAGAAGAAAGAGTAGAGCGCAGGATGCTTAGAATGACGTCAGACCCGTTGTCCACTTCTGACGCCACGTTGGTTTTTTGTTTGTACAATCTAAATGTAAACAAAAGCTTTTTTATTTTATTATTTTTGGAAACAGCTGTCGCAATAACTATAGTATTAACAGAGAGACTCCTATGATGATTTTTAATTTGATTAAGGAAGACATCCCATCATCATCCATTTCACCAATCTTGCAGTTGGCGACTGTACTACCATTTTAGGGTGTCGCGGATCCTTTCAAAAAGTCATTGGGAATGACAAATATTTGGCCCTTTCTAGGCAATCCGGTTTCAAATTACCTTGGACTATACTTTCGCTTCTAGAGAGTAAAGTGAGTCCACTGTTTATGAATTTGGACCAGTCATCACATAGAATTGCCAAATCGAAGGACCACTTCTATGAACAATTTGGTATTCCTGGCATTATTGGGTGCATTGACGGCTCGCATGTTAAATTAATGAAATCACCTCACAATTGGTGTGCTCAAGAGGTGCCTAGGTGACTGACTTCGTTACTGCCTTTTATACCACCCTCTAAAAGTCACAAGAATCATAAATGTGATGCTACGCCCTGCACAACATATGCCGCGAACACACTGATGTAGATTTTGGTTATGATTTAACAAATGATGTAAATAACTATAACAATGGATTTCTCATGAAATTTCTGATCCGCCCGTTAACCACAGCTATAAAATTGACAATGGCCTAAACAGACGATGAAATTGAATTATACGAATTTAGCACTCCGAAAAAAATTAAATAGTTTGAAAAACTAGGTGGCCAGATTTTCCTTCGAGCTGGTTTTGAACGCTGACAATTCTAGTAGAGATTGGAAATAAAGTCATTAAAACAAGTGAAATCTAAAAAAATTTTAATAAATGTAATAAGCTTTACAGAACTGTATCACTTTCTATGAGTAAAGTGTGTCTCTGTTTCAGGCACATTGGCCATTACAATGTACAGCTTATAATACTTTGCGTTAAACAAGCACGTCGAGCACGCTTTCGTGCATGTCACAATCGACCGACGTCAACTTAAATTCATCAATTCTCTCATTTCCCAGCTTAAAAAGTTCATTCTTAATTGGAAAAGTAAAAGCCCTATAGCTTGAAGAATTCCAAACAATAAAGATATTACTTTTCAATGCACACGTGCCGAAATTAAAGCTTTAAATACACGTATTATATATATTATATATACATATATACTATATATACCTATTTATTATATATATATATATATATATTCATCATAAAGTCATGACACACTACATATATAAAAAAATATACAAATAAACAAAATATATATGTTTTTGCTAGGGTCATTCCGCAGGTAGTACTCAGATCGACAAACAAACATGACGATATATAATATACTGGAAAAGTATTTCAGGTATTTTTCTTGGTCTCTAGTTTTTATATCAAATATCAGTAAATGTGTGTGAGTACGATAAAAACACAGTGCAAAAAACAAAAACCAAACAAGCTATAATAAATAAAATAATAAAATTTTTAAATTTATTTCATAAATTATTTTAATATTTTATTATATTATTTAATTATTAATATATTATATAATAAAATTAATAAAGGCTGTCGAGACGAGGGAATTATTATGAAATGTAGGGGATAAATAGAGAATAAAAAATAGAAGGTTGCATTTCTGTTATTTATCTAATATTGCGGTGCTTTATCTGTGTATTGTCGTTCTCCAGCTCCCCAGCGCCCACAAATAATACATTCATGCTACAATGCTTTGATACAAAATTTAAATTTTTAACTTATTTTATTTCTATAAAGTGCCACCAAAGACAATATATGAACACTAAGATGTGTCACTCCATACAACATTTTCAGCTCGAATTTTTCTGCCGGGAAATAATTTTAATTCCTCACTGACAAAGAGAGGGACAGATAGACAGAGTGCCAGAGAGCGCTCTAGTGGCAAACGCTCTGTACGTGAGGCTGAGCTTTAACTGTATGTGTGCACATATTGTAGGTCTGTTTGTTTGTATTGGTTGTTAACTACGCCGCTGTCGAAGAAAACACTCATTATTTTAGAATTGATTATGATGATGATTGATGATTTTATGATGACACTTGCCAAAAATACAAAAAAATGTTATATTTTGCATATCCTTTATATGATAATTTTGTTTAATGTACTATAAACGAATATAATGAACGAATGTAAATATGTACAAATGCAAAATGTGTTTCAGACATGACTTCAAAGTATATTATTTTCTATAGGGTATTAGTGCGTCCCCACAATAAGCAACACTCAGCAAATAAATTTGTGGCTCAAGAAATCTCAGAAATCAGTTTGTCTCGAAACTTGGACAGCTCTGCACACGTACACATACATGTGTACTTGCAGTTCTGTGGGTAAACACACATGCAAGTTCATTCTTTTTTTAAATCTGCGAGTGCACTGGAGTTGTTGCAAGAGAGACAGAGCGTACTTTGTCTCTCTGTAAAAAACGTTGCTTCCTATAAAACAGAATCTTAGTGTTTATATTGTTTTTGGTTATATGAATTTTTCCCAAAATATACGAGTTTTTTCTACTAGTTTTTTTCTGGCGCGTATATGTACAGCTGCGAAAAAAATAATAGCACCACCACCACAAGCATTTTTTAAATAGTTGCCAAACTCACATTTTTAACTTTAAGTAAACTAAGTATATTTTTAGAAATGGAAGACTCTTTTAAACATATGAATATAAAAGAAATCTTCTTCCTTTTTAATGTTTTTAAGTTATTTAAGGAAATTCATTGAAAGTGATCAAATTAGGCGAAAAAAATAATAGCACCACTTTTCAAAAATTAAATTAAAAACAAAAGAATGACCAAAAAGTAACGAATTCCTTAGTTAACTATTTTGAACTATTATTACTAAATCTATATTTATCATTTAATATTTGGTACAATGTCCTTTTTGGCAATAACAGCTGCGCAGCGTCTTGGCATGGAATCAATCAAGTCCTGGCATCGTTTTAGGAACAGGACTCTTTAATTTATACCCAAAGTGATCCAAAAGTGGCTGGCATGGAAGTAGCAACCGCCTTCTTAACGTAGGACCACAGATTTTTGATAGGATCAGGTCAGGTGACTGAGCAGGCCACTCCAAGACGTTTACACAGTTTGCCCTGAACCACTTCTTTGCTTTCTTGTTGGTGTGTTTGGGGTCACTCTCCTGTTAAAAGACCCATACGAATGGACTTTCATATTCTGCAAAGGGTAGCATTCACCTACACGTGCTAATCCATGATGGTTTTTATCCTACCTATTGTACCTTCTCCATAGTGGAAGAAGCAGGCCCATACCATTACACTTCACCCTCCATGCTTAATGGTTTTTGTGGTGTACTGAAGTTTGTATTCTATTTTCCTTAGACGTCTAATGAATTATCGAGATCCCTTTCCACCAAACAGCCACTTTGGACTCATCTGACCATAGAATATTCGTCCATTATTGGGATGTCCGATTTGCTTGAACCCTGACAAACTTCATGCGCTTAGTAATATGTGACGCGTTTAAAAGTGGTACCTTTCTTGGGCGGCAGGCTTTTATGTTATGTTGGCTAAGATATGTGCTAACTGTTTGATCCATCGCATTTATTTTAAGCTCTTGTTTAAGCTCGGTAGCTGACTTAAAGGGACCCTTCTTGCTCTGACGAATCCGTCTTTTGCCATGAAGAGGGGTCATAGATCGTTTTCGCCCGCGTGTTTCAGCCTTTTCTTCACAGTTTAAGACGTTTTTAATCATTTTATTGGAGTATCATACCAATCGACCAACTTTTCTGTACGTTTTTCCGTTTAATATCAGTTTTTTTGGTCAGATCTCTCATCTCCGCAGTGCAGTGCTTTCCACGTCCTATTGTAATGATTATTATTAACTTTTATAAGAGAAACAATGAAATCTTAGTCAAAACTAATGAATACAGTGACTCAGGGCCTAAATGATGCAGTGTCAAATAAAAAGTTTAAGGTGCTACAGATTTTAAACTAGAGGAAAAACAAAAAATTTTGAAACGCCAATTTGTTGTATGTCTTATCACATTTAAAAAAGGAACTTTATTTGCTGATTAAATATTGCTGTTTTAAAAATAAAATAAAAACTTAAAATATATCTTAAATACAAGTTCGAGCTAGAACCATGCAGCCACAAACCAGTTTAATATTAGTCTAATAAATGGTTTAACAGGTATTTTAATACTTAGTATGTAATCCCTTAACCTTTATTACGGCTTTTAACCTACTATTCATGGAAGAGAAGCTTCCGAGTGCTTTCCGAGCTTATTTTGTTCCATTCCTCCAGCAGAGCTTTTTTAAGGTCCTTTTTGCTAGAAATCCTGTGATTCTGGGTGTTTTTCTCCAGCGCAGCCCACAAATTTCGAATAACATTAAGTCTGGAGACTGGGCTGGGGGAATCATCAAGTGGGGGCAGTTCCAGATAAGCCAGGACTGCACTATTCCGGACGAATGTTTGGGGTCATTATCCTGGTAGAACCGGAAATCAAGTCGGATTCCTAGTTTCTCGGAGCTTTGGTGCAAATTTTCTTTGAGAATATTGAAGTACGTGAGCTTATCCATCGTAGAGTCAATAAACGCCGGCTGCGGACTGTACATACCTATACCATGACACTACCTCCGCCGTTCTTGACTGTCGCTTTTACATGTTTGTGATCCAGCTCAGTATTGGGCTGTCGCCACACAAAATTCCTTCCGTCGAACCCAAAAAGGTTGAATTTGGACTCGTCTGCAAAAATTACGGTATTCCAAAACACCAAATCCTTGTCCAAGTTGGTTCTTGCGAACGCCAACCTTGTCCTTTTGTTCTTCAGGCTTATAAAGGGCTTTTTTCGGGGTACTCGGGCATTAAAGTCATGGTTGCGCAGAACTCGGCGCACAGTTTCTACACTGCAGTCCTTCCCCATTTCGTCCTTCACCTGTTGGGTAAGTTTTGGGGCCGAAAGCTTAGGATTTTCCTGATGATTCGTCGCCCCTCATGCTCAGTGAAAATCTTGTTGGGCGCCGTTCTGCCCATGTCTCCTATCCGATTTTCGCGGGTGAAGCGCTCGATGATGTGCTGCACAGTTGATGAGCTCAGATTCACCATTTGAGCTATTTTGCGCTGCGAAAATCCGTTTTTAAAGTGATCCAAGACGAGTTTCCGTTGCTCCATCGTTGTCCGTTTACCCATTGTTGTTTTTGGCTTGTCACACTCCAGATCCAGATTAAGACTAATCTCATTAGAAAGGATTAGCCTATTTATACCAAAAATAAGCAACATTCTGCAAAAAACGCGGGTTTTATGACTCGCAGGTGTCCAAAAAGGGACTGCACCAAACAAGCTCGTACCTCTTATTGGGCTACTGTTTTGCATATGGGGAAAACCCAGTATTTAAGGGTCAAATATTGGTTTTGGTACCTAATGTATATACCTATCATCGGTGATTGGAATTTTTGAAAAATAATGTGTAATAACTTTATGGCAGCCAATTTAACTTTTTATTTGACACTGCATCATTTACGCCCTGAGTCACTGTACGTGCCTTCTACAAAGGCAATTTTGAGAAATATAAAAGCTTCACTAAGAAAATGGTTAGTGGTGCTATTTTTTTTGTCGATAATTTTTGGGTCTTTTTTCTTAAAATCCCAAAAAAAATATATAGACAGAAATTTGTAGAACGGTAACGCAGTTTTTTTATGGGGAATACTAAGCAATATAAAAAAATCAAAATTTAAAAAAATCGCAACATAATTTGCATTTTTTTTCTATCACGAATAAAATGTATAGTAGTGGTGCTATTATTTTTTTTTTCGCAACTGTACATATGCGTTCAAAACACAATGGATCGTCTCTTATACGTTCGAATATTGACCGATACCATTCAACTTTGGAACGTTATACATAGGTTCAATTACCCTTTCAAAGCGATGTCCAGCCGTTATAAAAAAAGAGGGTTACTCAACAAAATATATTCAAATATTAGTATTATTCAATATTATAAAATATTAAAATGTACTACATAAAACGGAAATATGCATAATAAAGGACACTCTCAGAAAATGTTTGACTGAAATCTCTTATGAAAAAAACACTATTTTTATTTTGAGCAAAACTTTGGAGAAAATATCTGAAGTTGTTATCTATTACACTTGTATCAGCACTACTTTTATTTTGACCGCATGGGTGTACATGGATTATGGATTTGAATGTGTGTAAAACTCAGGAGGAAGCGTCTTTGGCCCCATAAAATATGTATATATAAATATTTTCGATCAGCATCAATAGTCGAGTGGATATGTTAAAAATAATAAGGAAACTTGGCTAAGTTTCAAAACAAATCTATTTATGGATTTAGACAGTGCAAAACAATAGGGACACACACATACTAAAATACTATATTTAGTTAAAAACCTGGTTTTATACGATTTTTTTTTAAACTATTGCCATTAGTTTTAAAAGTTTATAATATACTTAACTTATTTAGTTAAGATCACTTTAACTTTAAGCTGGGTATCCAGCACCTCGGAAACTAAAAATTACTGCCAAACTTCATATAAAAAAACGGGGCCAGTCATTTTTCGTTTGTGTTTTCCTGGAGTCAGTATCCAGCAACGTAAACGGGATCCACGAATTTTTATCGATAATATCGATATTCACACGAATGTGGACTGTGAGAACAGCTGATAGGGGTGCCAGTAAAATATATGTGCCTATTTTTACTGGAGTACAAGTGAGAGGTGGGGGCAAAATCTGTGCGCAAAACCAAAAAGAGATATGCAAATTTTTAAAGTGAGGAGAAGATTGCTTTAATAAAAGCAGTTGAGGCAAGACCATGTCTTTGGCGGATCACGGAAAAAAAGCATTTTGATAATTTTGACATTTTGGAGCCTCCGACTGTGCTGTACTTCTTCTTACAACAATATGTGCCGCTACCAACACAATCACTTCATCGTCAGAATTACTTTTCTTCCTTTTTTTAATTTTAGTTTAATTTTCAAAATTGGCGCTGTTTATTAAACACAGCTGATTCATGAGAGTGGCAAATCACTTTTTAGGTTCTTGGTCACACTACATTAGTTGAGTTCCACACATCCGAAATAAAGAGCAGATTCGTTTCAGTAAAATTTCGCGGTGCTGGATACAGGCCTTTACTGAAAATAGCAGAGACCGTAAATAATAATTTTTTTATAAATAAAAACCTTACATCCTGAAGGGTTGTATTAAGCACCGCGGAAACTAAAAATTACTGCCAAACTTCATATAAAAAAAACTGGGCCAGTAATTTTTCGTTTGTGTTTTCCTGGCCTCAGTATCCAGCAAGCTAAACGAAATCCACAGATTCTTATCGATAGCTATCCTATCGACACGATTGTGGAAAAATTGAGATGGAGGAAAAAACTGTACGCAAATCAAACAAGAGAAATGCAAATTTTCAACGTAAGAAAAAGATTGCTTTAATAAAAGCAGTTGAGGCAAGACCAAGGTGGATCACGGAAAATAATCATTTTAATAATTTTGACATTTTGGTGCTTCAAAGGTGCGGAAAAATTATGCTGTCAGCTGTTCAGCCTAAAAACGTAAACAAACCTATTAAATAAGAAGAGAGCACACACATTTTTATTGAAATAAAAAGAAACAAACAAAATAATGAGCGATTTATTTTTAAATGTGGAAACGGTGCATTTGGAAGTTTCACTAAGAGCACTATGGAGCTTGTTAAGGAGGAGTTCGATGTATGTAAAGCTATCGTTGGCTCCACCGAACAAAAATTGCGTGCTGCTGACTTAAATTTTGAAGTGGCACTTTTAAAGTTGTAATCAGTGCATCCCATTTTGTTGTTTACAATCAGACTTATTTTAATTGAAATGTTCAGGAACGGTTTGGCCGCTCAACTTTAAATTGAATTTATTGTTCAATTCGACAAAATTACCCTGATACCGCGTCGATACCCCGAATAATTTTGTATTTTGTATTTTGTAAAAATACTGGACAGAATACGGAAACACTTGATTAGGCATGCGGCCGCATCATTGTCTTCTTCTATCCACAGGGCTCTTATGGACATCATTGTAGCATGTTCCATTTATTGGAAAAATTCAATGATGCGGCCTAATGTAAAAAGGGTATAAACCGAATTTTTCTGATAGATTTAATAACACTAGTCACCACGACCACCGCTGTGGTCCAAAATAATTTTTTCCGATAGATTTTGAGGTTTCAAATTTTTTAAAGAAATTTTTTAGGTTTCTAGGAATTTTTTCTAGGTTTAGTTTTTTTTTAAATCCGATCCAGGCATTTTGTAGCTTAACGCCTGGAAGATATTAAGTTTTCAAATTCAAATTTCATAATTTTTAGCGGTATTTTTTCCCGACATTTTTACTTTGAAAACTCAGGAAAAAAATAATTCGTGGCTAACTTGTTTGGTTTTGGATGGACACATTAATTAGGCTTCGTTTAAGGTATCGTTTGTAAGAACCGATGGATAAACGGCCAAGTTGCAGCTGTTTGACCAAACCATTTTCAACCAAAAATATTTCGTTGCCAAACCTTCATATGCCAAGTTTTTCCGATAAACTCCGTTAGCCGACATTTAACCGTTTTTTTTTTTATAAAATCTAAAATCTTCTACCAAATACCAAAAATCTGTGATTGTAACAGTTTTTAACGGTAAAATGGCATTTGGGATGGTACCAAACGGCATATGAAGGTTTGAATTAAAAGTTTTTTATTTTATTATTTGCAGCACAGTAAGCCTTAATTGGGCCAGAATTTTAGTCGAATTGTCTCTCTACGCTATATGTACATACATATGTATGTATGTATGTACATATGTTCATACATATGTACCTGAGACACTTTTCATACATCAACAACTTGTTTGTTCGTAAAATAAACACATACATACATATGTACATTCGTTAATACATTTAAAGGCTGAAATCAAGTTAAACGAGTAATAGTAGGTACGCACACACATTCTTATCCATGTATTGAATGTGTGCTTGACGACTATTTCTGTACAAAGCTCGTCTGCCACTGCTCTGGCAGCCGGTTGTTGCAAGTTTAATCGGCAGCTGTGTTATTAGTGAGATTGGTATAGGGACGAGTTATTTTGGATTAACTTATATATATATATATACATATATATATGTAATAATATAATATACATATACATATATACATATAATAATATAATATCCATAATAATAATATAATATACATATAATAATATTACCTTATATTTAGTTTGTACATACTAAGGATAAGATAATCAATAAATGAATTTGTAATTGTTTTGTTTATTTGTTATACTTAGTCCTCCAACTATGTACATCTGTATATGTATATGTACATAAAAGCTTATATAAAAGGAAGAGCTTTTGTGGCTCTGAGGACGGCCGCACGCTTTGTGCGCACGCTGCAGCATTTCTCAAGCAACATTAAATTGTCATTGTTGCCATCTCGCTTGTGCCTGAGCTATGGACTAGAGTCAGAGAGAGCGCACGAAGAGAGAGCAAAAGCCAAAAGTCATGGACTGAAAATATCTAAATGGATTTGATATTCTCTGCCGCATGTGAATGTATGTGCGAAATGAGATCGTATGCGTCACATATACACATGCTGCCGCGGCATCATTTACAACCATTTCGGTGGCATGATGAAATGATACAAGGTGGTCCGTTCCCTCTCTTTCGGGTCTTATTCATACTCTTAAATTAAACACAAAAAATCGGAACGAAGTTTTATTTAATTTGCTTTTTTACTGACCAAAAAAAGCCTCGAAAAGAGAGCGCGTTGCAGAGCTTTCAATCTCTCACTTGATTTTGTCTTTGGCTGAAATCAAAATGCGATTGGTGCGTCGAGACTAAAAATACGCCTAACAGTGTTGCCAGCACTTCATGTCATAAAAAAGCTATACTAGTCTTTGAAAAAAGCTAGAAATAGACAGAAAATGCTGATAGTAGCTAAAACAATAATTCTAGAGTACGATGTTTTTATATCTGGTACCCAATACCCGGTGATAGTGTATGCGTGTAATCCAGAAGAAAGCGTTTCCGACACCATAAAGTATATAAATTCTTGATCAGTATAAATAGCCGAGTCCGTCCGTCCATCTGTACCGATGAGAGCTGTCCCCCTGTTATATCCCTGTTACAAGTGTATTTACAAATTTCGCCCCACCCCTTTCCGCCCACACAAAGAACAAAAACCTGTGCCATGCACAATTTTGAAGATATGTATATGTACATGAAAACTAAATGCGGAATCATAGAGAATCATATATATTTGAGTGCTGAATTTGGATCATTAACATAACCGCAATGAAGAAATTGCAAAAGGCATCGTTCCCTCTCGCTCTCTTCCCCCATTCTGCTTTGCCCGTTCAATCTTTCTATCCATGCTCCTGTTATATCACTTCAATACAATTCAGAGCATGCAAATAACCGTCAACCGATTTTTCCAACGCAGTCTTCACGCAAACAAAACAGAAAAAATTTGGTACACACGATCTCTCTCTGAGCGAAACACTTTTTTCGTTTCGCTTGTGTGTTTCGGTCCGACTGTTTGGCTCAACCGAAAAAACGATTCAGTCTCTCAATAACCACAGATAGGGACACTTTTGAGAGATCAGTCACGCAAAACGGTCTTTGAAAGACCACTGCGCAAGAAGTGTTTTCAAAAAGGGTTGTTTCTTGCTGCGAGAAAGAGAAAAGAATATGCCTGAGCAAAGATGCTCTCGTTCAAGGTATATTTCACAAGGTTAACTTTACTTTTCTTCTTCACTGAAATAAGAAGTACTGGCTCTCTCAGTGCGGCTACCTTGTTAAATATACCTTGCTCTCGTTCGCCGGTCACATAGACGCACGCATACATACAAAAAGACTTTTTTCCGAAAGCGTCCGATCAAAATAGTCCCTGAGGGAGCGAACCAAAGAGAACACACAAAAAAGTGTTTTGGTCTGAGAAGAATAGTTGTTGAGCAAAAACACTTTTTATGTGTTCTTTCGCTCCACGTTCGCAAAGTGTTCGTAGAAGATCGGTTTTTTTCGGACACTTCAAAATGGTTGACGGTTATTTGCGAGCTCTGATACAATTGTATTTCAAAATTATGCCCCTTCTCTTCCGCCCCCAAACGCCTTCCAAGCGCTTATTCTTTCTCTCACGCACACTTCCTCAAGTCGTATATAAATATGTACATATGTATAGACGTTGATCTTGACATCTAAAAAATCTCCTCAAGGGTTCGACTTAATTTTGTGACATTTTTGTTGGCCCAAATTCAACTTGTGCCTTAAGCCTAGTATTCAGATCCGAAAATTCGTTTTCAAGCAAAACGTCCAATATAAAAATACTGGCGGCCAAGTGTGGCCAAGTGTATATGCTCTGCAGTAACACTATATAGAAATGAATCCGTTAAAAATTAAGATTTTGTATCAAAGCAAGCAGGACGGTATTATTTGTGGGCGCTGTGGCGTCGGAGATCGACAATCCACAGATAAAACACCGCAATATTGGATAAATCCGGTTTTGCTGAACCGAAACGCAATAAAATATTTTTTTATTCCCCATTTATCCCCCTAAACACTAAAACTTTCATAACACTTCCATTTGCTCGATAGCCTTTATTATTTTATAATGTCGTTGTCGCAAAATACTCCTTGTAGGGCCGTGCGAGTTCCGAAAAAAGTGCTAGCAAACAGAATCAGGGTTGATATTAGTATGAAACCGATAACAAAATTTTGAATGCAAAATGCGTTTGAAAGTAATATTCATACCCTTTTTACATTAGGGCGAATCATTGGATTTTTCATTATACCCTTTTTACATTAGGCCGCATCATTGGATTTTTCCGTTATACCCTTTTTAAATTAGAGCGCATCATTGGATTTTTCCGTTAAATGGAACATGCGACAATGATGCCCATAAGAACCCTGTGGATAGAAAAAGACAAAAATGTCGCATGTTGGGACATGCGTTACATCATTTGCAAGTGTTACCGTATTCTGTCGAGTATTTCTACAAAATACTGAAATTATTCGGGGCATCGACGCGGTATCTTGGTAATTTTGTCGAATCAAACAATAAATTCAATTTATAGGCTTTTTACACTTGGTGCGTTACCTATCGATATCGGAGTAGACGCAGAGAAGCAGGTTTGCCGTTTACACTACAGCGTCTTTGCGTCTTGGGAAGAGGAAGAAAAATTTGTAAACAAAAGAAATAATGTCTGAAAATCAACAAAATATGTCAGAAAAAGAGCTAATTCTCTTATCTGCGGTGGCGCAAAATGAAGCGAATCTGTTGAAGATCATGGAAGTGTCTGGGCTATCCTCAGAAAAGTTGCAATTCGTCTTGCAACTGCAACGTCCTCCTCGCGTTTGCACCCTTGTTAGTAAAGTGCAGATAATCTTCTATTTTCAATTAAATAATGTATTTTATGTGTATGCAACAGCCACGATATGGTTCATTTTGGGAGGAAGATGTTGTGGAGAACTCCGATGCCTTTTTTAAGGAAAATTTCTTCATGGAAAGGAGTACTTCAACATTCTCGTTGTTGCCCAATCTCAAAAAGAAAAAAACTCCTTTTCGACTGACAATCCCTCTGGAGAAGAGAATAGCCATAGCCCTTTATTGCCTAGGATCGACTGCGGAATAACGCACAGGAGTCTATTTGGTGTGTCAAGGGCTTTTGTCTGCCTCATATTACTGCAGTTTTGTCGCGAGATAGTTGCTCAACTCGCTGACAAGTATCTGCAAGCAGACTTTCTTACCCTGAGAAGATCACGGAAACAGTGAAAGGATTCAAAGACATGGGATTTGCAGCAAAAAATTTGAAATCAACTATATTGTTGAAATGCTTTTTTTAATAATAAAATTAGTTTAAGCAATTTGTTCTAACCATTACATGAATTTATGTCCTTTTTTACTCAGTTAAAAATTTTACGCGGCAAAATTTAAATTTGAATCTGCTGTTTTTTGTTGTTATTAGTGGTGATAGTTCCGCTGATTAGGCAGAAAAGTACGAAAATTGCTGTTATGCGCACAGAAATACCACAGAAATACCAAAACGCAGTTGCGTCGGAAAACGACGCTGTTTACAAAACACAGCTAATTCATGAGTGTGGCAAATCACTTTTTAGGTTCTTGGTCACACTACATTAGTTGAGTTCCACACATCCGAAATAAAGAGCAGATTCCTTTGAGTAAAATTTCGCGGTGCTGGATACAGGTCTTTTATTTGCCATGTCCAAATTCGTTTCTTGGAAATTTGATCCAAATACTCCACAGTTGCTGCAGACATCGTCGCCAACTCCATACATTGCAGCGTCGTTATCGTCTCTTGCTCTGCCACATAGAGTATCATTAATTTTTGGGTATTCATATTAATAAAATTAAATAAAACAAATTTTCGGAGACAAGCACGTGCCAGCAGCCGAAACTCAATAACTCCACTTTGGCATAGTGTAAATCCAAATTCTGAGTTATTGAGTTACCTATTGATAAATGTGGTAACTCAGGTGCCGTTTACACTGAGGCTAATCACACTAATTACACAGGCTAATTACACTAATCAGCGGAACTATCACCACTAATAACAACAAAAAACAGCAGATTCAAATTTAAATTTTGCCGCGTAAAATTTTTAACTGAGTAAAAAAGGACATAAATTCATGTAATGGTTAGAACAAATTGCTTAAACTAATTTTATTATTAAAACGAGGGGGAACGTTGTGAGCCGCGGCAAAGGCCGCGGCTCTACCTTATACCCGGTACTCAGTCGTATACACATATGTACATACATATATGAGCTTGCGATTTATGCAATTTATTATATGTTCGCAAAAGGGACAAATTAAATTTTGGGCAAAAAATAATATTTCAAAAAATGAAGTCATTTTTGGAATATTATACATGTTTTCAATTTTGTTTGCATATGCTTTTTACATCTGCTTCTAAATTTCTACATGACATGTATAACTACATATTTGAGACGTACAAGTGTTTGCGACAGAGAGAGAGGGAATGAGTCAGCGCTTGGCAGGCGTTGCGTAGCCACTGAAATTTAATTTGTTTCTTCTGGCCATAATATTGATTTGACCTGATCCATATTCGGCAATCTGGTAGATATGGTAATTTTCCATGATTCTGCGTTTTTGGTTTTCATTTATCTTAAAAATTGTGGATTTCACAGATTTTCGTTTTTTGTGGGGGCGGAAAGGGGCGTGGAAAAATTTTGAAATACACTTGTGCTGGTTCGATATCACAGGAGCTTGGATAGAAAGTTTGGTTGCTCTAGCTCTTATAGTCTCTGAGATCTAGGCGACACAAAATACGAATGGGCAAAGCGGATGGGGTCGCGTGTGAGAGAGAGCGAGAGGGAATGATGACTTTCGAAATGGTTTTCTTCATTGTAGCTATAATAATGATCCGATCTGATCCAGATTCAACACTCTGATAGAAATAAACATTCGCTATAATTCTGCGTTTTTAGTTTTCTCGTATCTTCAACATTGTGTTCGCCACAGACTTTCGTCCTTTGTGGGGGCGGAAGGGAGCGGGGCGAAATTTTGAAATACATTTGGAGTAGTGTGATCACAGAGGAGACTGGATACAAAACTTGGTTGCTCTAGCTTAAGTGGTCTCTGAGATATAGGCGCAAATGAAGACGGACAGACGGACGGACAGACAGACATGGCTATATCGACTCGGCTATTGATGCTGATCAAGAATATATATACTTTATGGGGTCGGAAACGCTTCCTTCTGGGCGTTACACACAACCGTTATCCCCACAAATCTAATATACCCTTAAACTCTTCGAGTACCGGGTATAAAAAGCATTTCAACAATATAGTTGATTTCAAATTTTTTGCTGCAAATCCCATGTCTTTGAATCCTTTCACTGTTTCCGTGATCTTCTCAGGGTAAGAAAGTCTGCTTGCAGATACTTGTCAGCGAGTTGAGCAACTATCTCGCGACAAAACTGCAGTAATATGAGGCAGACAAAAGCCCTTGACACACCAAATAGACTCCTGTGCGTTATTCCGCAGTCGATCCTAGGCAATAAAGGGCTATGGCTATTCTCTTCTCCAGAGGGATTGTCAGTCGAAAAGGAGTTTTTTTCTTTTTGAGATTGGGCAACAGTCCAACGAGAATGTTGAAGTACTCCTTTCCATGCAGAAATTTTCCTTAAAAAAGGCATCGGAGTTCTCCACAACATCTTCCTCCCAAAATGAACCATATCGTGGCTATTGCAATGAAGAATACATTATTTAATTGAAAAGAGAGAACATTGTCTGCTCTTTACCTACAAGAGTCCAAACGCAAGGAGGACGCTGCAGTTGCAAGACGAATTGCAACTTTTCTGAGGATAGCCCAGACACTTCCATGCACTTCAACAGATTCGCTTCATTTTGCGCCACCGCAGATAAGAGAATTAGCTCTTTTTCTGACATATTTTGTTGATTTTCAGACATTATTTCTTTTGTTTACAAATTTTTCTTCCTCTTCCCAAGACGCAAAGACGCTGTAGTGCAAACGGCAAACCTGCTTCTCTGCGTCTTCTCCGATATCGATAGGTAACGCACCAAGTGTAAAAAACTTATCACTGTAGTGTAAAAAGGCTATTAGATATATTTTAATATTGTTAGATATATGAAACACGCTAGACCTAGTGAGAAAATACCTAAATTCACACCACTTGCGCCTAACAGCAACACTGTTAGTAACAAGACATTTTTGAAATATTTCCTCCATGACTGTGCCTTGTACTCGTTGTTAGCGGCAGTAGAGTGACAGCAGCACTAGCGAATTTAGCCACACACACAAATAAAAATGTATATGTGTAAATATGTACATATGTACATATATGTATGTATGTACGTAGCGACAGTAGTCGGTGATATACATTTTTTTTTCTGATCGCGCCTTTTAATTCCTGGTCACCTGGGTTATGTACATATGTATGCATTCATACATTCAAAGTCCCTCTAACATAATGAATTACATACATATATTTAAAAATCATCCCAGTAAATTGACCCATGGTGTAGGTTTGTATATACAGTTGAACTTCTCTATAACGAACTTCACTATAACAATTTTTTCTATATAACGAATTTATTTCCATACATCTACAATTTCGTTCAAATTTTAGTACGTTTTGATCTCCATATAATGCATTTTTTCAACTATATTGAATTATGAATATTAGGAAACCTACCTAAACAAAGATAAAAATGTAAGGACTTAAGTACTATAAATGTGTGCTTTCCCCGCAAAAATAATAATTATTTAAGTAATATAAGTAAGTAATATAAATTTAAAAACCATTTCATTTTACGAATTTTTTTCCACTTTAGATTCTTTATAGAGAAATTCGACTGTATTAAATTTATGTATTTTTTTTCGACCGAGTCATGGATTGATTTCATAATAAGGATCATGCATATGCACATAGTTACATACAAATATATTTTATTATTGCATAACATTAATAACACTACTTGACAAAATTCAACTTTTTTTCCGCTGTGGCCAAAAATGACTTTTTCTGATAGATTTGGAGATTTAAATATTTTTAAGGAATTATGGTTTTTTTTCATGGAGTAGTTTTTTTTTTAAATTTTTTTTTTTAAATTTGGTGTTTTTTATCATAGGTATTGCTTCTATTTTTCACATAACTTAAGTTTCTTAGAACTGGTTGTATTGAAAGAAAGCTGATAAATGCAGCTATAAATCCGACTCAGACATTTTGGAGCTGCAACTTAACGTCTGGAAGATATTAAGCTTCCAAATTGAAATTTCATAATTTTTTTCGGTATTTTTTTCCCGAAATTTTGACTTTGAAAGCTCAGGAAAAGTCGAAAAAAAAATATTTGAATGCCTTGATTTTTGGTTTTAGGTAGACACATTAATTAGGCGTCGTTTAAGGTATCGCTTATAAAAATAAACGGCTAAGTTATAACCGTTTGACCAAAACTTCATATGCCGAATTTCGCCGATAAATTCCGTTAGCCGACGAATAACCGTTTTTTTTTCCTACAAAAATACCAAAAATCTGTGCTTGTAACAGTTTTTAACGGTAAAATGGCGTTTGGGATAGTGCCAAACGGCATATGAAGTTTTGGTCAAACGGTTATAACTTAGCCGTTTATTTGTATATTTTTATAAATTAAATATATTTAAAAATTCTTTAAAAAAAAACTACTCCATGAAAAAAAAAAAACATTCTTTAAACATGTTTAAACATCCAAATCTATCAGGAAAAGCCATTTTTGGCGACAGCGGAAAAGTCGTGTCGACTAGTGTAATCAGCTGTTCAAATGATTCCAACTGAACTGAGTCGGGCTGAACCGTGCCATAATTCAATTTGTATCGCAGTTTCAGTGGTCTATACAAACATTTGAATATACATATGTAGTATGTGTACGGACAATGTGAATCACTGTAGTGAATTATTATACATAAATATGTATGTATATTGGTAAATTTGTACGTACGTGAATGCTGACTTGTACACATACTATATGTATATATACATATGCATCTGAAAGTATGCAGATATCTCTTTCTTAAGCATCCCCTGTATGTATGTACATGCATATTAAAGTATATACGGGATTGTGCAGGCTATTCTTTTATGCCTGGTACACTAACAGAACAACAAGTAAGAAGAATCAAGCGCACAGCAGACGAGCATTGTGTTAGTGACACACTGTGTAGAATGTATATGAATGGGTGTATTTGTTATGTACATACATATATCTGAATGTTTGTACGGCGACGTTGCTCGAGCATGAAAAAAATCAAGAGAGAGAGAGTCGGGTCGATTCATTCCATGTCGCGGTCTCGTCGCCCCCTAGGTTTTGTGCATTGCATTGGTATAGGTTTTTGGTTGAGATCGGATTGTGCGGCTGACGTTGTTGAGTGTGTTAGCAAACTAAACTGGCAGAGCCAAGGTATATTAATAAGAGGTATGGCAGGTAAGGTCTGGCTCTATTTGGCAGAAAGCGCACATATACATGCATACGCATATGCAGATGCTTATGCAGTCGAAAACTCCTTTCTTTATATGTAATTAATATACGTACACACATATGTACAAATGTGCATATATAAGTTGGGCAAACCAGTCAAGCAGGCATACGACGACAGACGCCAGCACCAAAGCAGCCAGGCCAACCAGATATGTATTGTAATACATACATATGTATGTATGTGTAGCTACTGTCGTCGGTCGTATCGTCGTTCTTAGTATTGATTCAGATTCAGTCGATGAGTTTCTCTCGCTTCTGCGCGTTGCGTGTTTCGCAGTGTTTCCGCGATATTTTCTTTGTCATCATCGTTACCCACAGTCGCCGCTCGTGCGGCCCTCCCGCTTTACACTGTAGTACGGCGTTCACTTTGTACGGTGCTTTCAATGTGTATGCATTTCATCTATGTATGTATTTGCATAATTATCAGTTTTTTGTTTTGATTTAAATTTGTTCCTGGTGTGCTATTGTTTTTTTTTTGTTGTATGTATGTTTTGCATCTGTATCTGCATACATATAGAAATACAAAAAAAAAATATTAAAACTGGTTCAAAAATATGATCGCCACAATCTCCCGTTGTTCACCTAATCTCAGAGGAATCTTTTGTGGATGTGTGTTTCTTAGGTTTGTACATGTGGATGTATGTGTGGGAGTCTCACGGATTTAGAATAGGCCAATAAACCTAAACATTTTATCCTCGTTAGACAAATTTCTCGCAATTGACGACATTAAACATAATCAACAAATGGATACATGAATGTGTAAATACATATGAACTTATGTATGTACATTGTGCATAGATGCATACGTTCTTGCCTCGCTAATAACAAAACGAGTCACAGAAAATTGCCAAGCAAGCAAAAACACCTACGCGAGCAGAACCAGCAACATCACCTCGAAGAGAAACTTGAAACGCAACGTTGTGATTTCATTCAACTGCTAGTTGGATGTGTGTGTGAGTTCTTTAGTGTGTCCGCAGAGAGTAAAGTAAAAAATGAATGTGCAGACACTACACATGCATATACATATCTGTGTGCATGAATACAGAAGGAAGTGTAGATAGATATAAATGTATGCGGCAAAGATATGTCTCCCCTAGTGTTTCTCAAGACATACCCTGTACTTCTGAATCGGGCCAGTGCACATTGGGCCAGACGGCCGATATTGTGGCATAAATTCTAGAATGTTTTTTTTTAATCATACGTTATCGTAATGCGTAGCCTGGCTAGAAAAACTGCATTTAATATTTTTGACTCTAAGGGGCCCTTTGCGACCGTTATAGTTTTAATATTTCTGAATTTTTCTATAACATGTTCAATATTTTGTTCGATACCCATAGAAATGCTTTCACTGTTGCGATCTTGATTTTTAAATAACTGAATACATATATTTAACACAAGCACGGAGAAAACGAATAAACATGTAAAAAATATAAATCGAAAGAAACTTGTCAAAATATGGTGGAAATATAAAAAATTTGAGTAGATGCATTTAATGCCAAATTTCTTAAATAATCCGAAATAGAAAAATTATATAAATACTTAAATTTCAATAATAATGATTTACTAAAAAAAAAAAAAAAAACTGGAAAAAGCTGCACCTTATAAGGGAGGCAGGGGTGGGTCTGTTTGAATTGGTATAAAATTTATCTCAGGTTTTGTGTATATCATTACCATCAATTGTATCCATTTTCAAGTAGACTTCATTTTTCGAATCTATGCCAAAAATTTCGGCTGTCTGGCCCAATGTGCAGCGGCCTAAACGAGCTTGCTTATGGGCTTGGTAACGACCCTGTTGAAACTATGGGAGCGTGTATCAAAACGTGTGTAGATACTTAGCTTCCTGTCTAGGTAGCTATCGAAGTAGATTATCGACTACCTAGACCGTAGGTTATAGTTGTGGACAGTAGTGGTATAGTCAGGTTGACACGTCAGTCCCAATAACTTGGCCTGAGAACATGGTAGTGCCTAAATACATTTTAGGTGAGGTAGTGCCTAAATACATTTTAGGTAACAGTCAGTTTCATTTACTTACATACATGACATACATGTTTAGTTATGTATGTAGATAGAGGCATTGGCTATTATGCAGTGCTGTGGGGTACATACGCACACATAAAAATCGGTCGAACCGTTTGGGAGATTTTTATATATGTATTCGATTTGATCTGTTTCTATTTTTCTTTCATGTAAAGTCTGTTTTTTTCTATTCTCACATCAACACGCGCATGCTGCACGACGTAGAGTGTGTGACAGAGAGAAAATAGGTAAGCGTGGAAGGCGTTGTGTAGTCACTGCAATTTCATTTGTTCCTTCTGGCTATAATAATGATTCGATCTGATTCAGATTATGCTAATTTTATATGTTTTTTGTTTTCTCGTATCTTTAAAATTTTGGATGCCACAGATGTTGCTTTTTTGTGGGGCCACAATTGTGATATATGTATTTATGTACACTTGTGACAGTGCGAAATCACAGAAGTCTGGTTACAAAATTTGGTTGCTCTAGCTCTTATAGTCTCTGAGAACTAGGCGTCAAACAAGACGGACTGACGCACGGACGGGTAGGCGGATAGACAGACATGGCTAATAGACTCTGCTATTGTTGTTGATGAATATATACATATGTATACATTATGGGGTCGGAAAAGCTTCATTCTGGAAGGAAATTTTTACAAAAATCGAATATACAACCCAAAGTTTTCGAGTGCCAGGTATAACTCGTTATACATTTTTCTGTTAGTGAATGAGTGAGTGATACATTTTTGTGTAAAAAAACACTGGCAATCTAGTAAAAAAGTCTCGCAAAACGCTCGCTTTCACTGCCGAAAACTAAAGGAGGTATGAATCATATTTATAGTTTGTGATCCCATTGCAAGAGTTTAAGTCTCCCGTTTTTCTCGTAGGCGATATCATTTGCGAGCGTTGGTTTGCTGGGTACATAAACGCACACACATGCGCAGTCACTTGTTCTGAAAAATCTAACTTAAGTGCGAATTTATAGCAGAAGCGACGCAAGCAGTGATAGATAAAATACAGGGAGCGACTCGGCTCTCCGTCAGATGCAATCCTAAAATTTCAATTGAATTTAGGGCTCTCCCATAATGTTGTAAAGCAAATGGATAAAAAAAATCTATATTAAAAACGAGGGGGAACGTTGTGAGCCGCGGCCTATCTTTTATATCCGGTACACAGTCAGAGTATATGTATGTATGTATGATTTAAAAAAATTGTCAAAAAATTAAGTTGAACCGTTCTGCAAATTTTTATATATTAAATGTTATCTGTTTCCATTTCGGTTTACATATGTTATTTACATCTGTCTTCTCTACATTTGACATCTACAAATTCGTCTTTACATATATACGGTTCGTGTTTATGCGAAAAGTGTATGCGAGAAAGAGAGAGGGAATGAGTAAGCGCTTGAAATGCGTTGCGTAGCTGCTGAAATTTAATTTGTTCCTTCTGTCCATAATAATGATCCCACCTGATCCATATTCGGCAATCTGTTAGATACGGTCATTTTCCATGAACCTGCGTTTTTGGTTTTCATTTATCTTAAAAATTGTGGATTCCACAGATTTTCGTCCTTTGTGGGGGCGGAAAGGGGCGTGGCAAAATTTTGAAATACACTTGTGCTGGTTTGATATCACAGGAGCTTGGATAGAAAGTTTGGTTGCTCTAGCTCTTATAGTCTCTGAGATCTAGGCGTTAAAAAAGACGAATAGGCAAAGCAGACGGGGTCGCGTGTGAGAGAGAGAGCGAGAGAGAACGATGACTTTCGAAACGGTTTTCTTCATTGTGGCTATAATAATGGTCCGATCTGATCCAGATTATCCTCTATGATTCTGCGAAATTTTGAAATACACTTGGAGTAGTGTGATAACACAGGAGACTGGATACAAAATTTGGTTGCTCTAGCTTTTATAGTCTCTAAGATCTAGGCGCTAATGAAGACGGACAGACGGACGAACGGACAGACAGACATGGCTATATCGACTCGGCTATTAATGCTGATAAAGAATATATATACTTTATAGGATCGGAAACGCTTCCTTCTGGGCGTTACACACATCCACTATCACCACAAATCTAACATACCCCTATACTCTTTGAGTACCGGGTGTAATGAGCATATCATTCGCTCTTTCCTTGCCTGTGCTTTGGTCTGCATTTTATAGCTGCCGGTGTTGTTATGATATTGTTTCTGCGAAAGGCCCACCAAATTTGACAGAAAGCTGCTCTCACAAACACTCAGTCACACATACATCGTTAAATAAAAGTATCAGAGCATGCAAATAACCGTCAACCGATTTTTCCAACGCAGTCTTTACACAGACAAAACATAAAAAAATTTGGTACACACGATCTCTCTCTGAGCGAAACACTTTTTTCGTTTCGCATGTGCTCTTCGGTCCGACTGTTTGGCTCAACCGAAAAAACGAATCGGTCTCTCCATAACAGCAGAGAGAGACACTTTTGAGAGAGCGGTCACTGCAAAACTGTCTTTGAAAGACCACTGCGCAATAAGTGTCTTCAAAAAGGGTTTCTTCTTGCTGTGTGCGAGAAAGAGAAAAGAATATGCCTGATCAATTCATGTGCATAAATGTTATGTAGGAAAACACAGACGCACGCATACATACAAAAGGACTGTTTCGCCGAGTGTGTCCGACCAAAGTAGTCCCCGAGAGAGCAAACCAAAGAGAACACAAAAAAAAGTGTTTTGGTCTGAGAAGAACAGTTGTTGAGCGAAAACACTTTTGAATGTGTTCTTTCGCTCCACGTTCTCAAAGTGTTTGTAGAAGATCGGTTTTTTCGGACACTTTAAAATGGTTGACGGTTATTTGCGAGCTCTGAAAAGTTTATGTATATAAATATGTATATAAATGATGCAAACCTCAATTTCTAAATAACAATGATTCACAAATTATAGTAATTTATCCATACATGCATTTATATATGCATTGCCATCATGTGTGTAGTTTTGTATCTACAAATATACAAATACAAATACAATACAAACAGATACAGCAATCGTTGAATTAAGTATAAGCAGTGACGGTGTCTAGGAAGTGCCAGTGCATGCCAGTGACATAAACGTCTAAATCCAGCAGCGCGGTCTTACATACATATATACATGTATGTACGAGTACATGTCCTTTGCGAACGCATGACTACATGGAAAAAATAACCAGCTCGAGTACCTGCAGTACGAGGCTGCTGCAATTGCAACAAAATCTGACCAGCAGCGTATTGCATATTCATATTGTTGGCAAATCAGAAACAGGTGCGTAGCATTACACTCTCATTCTCTGTCCTTCTCTCTTCTCTCTCTCTCTCTCTCTCTCTCTCTCTCTCTCTCTCTCTCTCTCTCTCTCTCTCCTTAGACATGATTTAACTATACTATTAATGTATGTTCACCTGTGTTCAATGAAATAGCAGTGTTGCACTTCACCCACCTCAAGCCCGTTTTTGATATATTTGTGGTCTTCCAAATTGACAAATTGATACCTTTCTAGATAGCCTGGAATGTGAGTCTGGAACTAGAGTCCTGAAGAAATCCCGTAGCATTTGTATTCCATCTTGTTGTTTTACATTACTCTAGACAATTACCCATAAAATCTGCTGTTCATTTAAAAAGCAGCGCGTGACTAAATTATTTAAAAAAAAATGTAAAAACAAAAAAAATTTTTTTGTAAAAGTAAGGTCAATTTACTTATTGAATATTTTGATGAAAGACATTTTTGGATATTGCAGTACTTTTGTTTTTGAAGCGTACAAGGAATCATTTCTCGGTCCACAATAAAAGAAATTAAGAACCGAGTGGTTTGTACTCTGTTTATTGCATTTAATCCAAATAACTATACAAAATCGACTGAAAATCTAGTTAGTATGCAGCGACTTTTTTAGAAGGTATTTTTAGTGGATGGTCAAAGTGAGCGATCAAGCACGACCAAACCTACAGTATTAAAATTACTCTTTTAATTCTCCAGATTTTTTCGCGAATTATGAATTCGTCAATTTGTAAATAGCCTTGAAAATACCATCTTTGCTTTTCTAGAATATATCGTTGCCTTTCCAGTATTAATCGGCCATTTCGTGATATGAGTATTCGTTTTCAAAACGCTTGCAGAAAAACTGTCTGTCGAAAAAAATACAGGCATGCATACATACAATATGTACGTTAAAAATGCTTCCGCACGAGTATCATGAGTGATTCCGCCGACAGAAAATAATAAAATAAAACCTTAAATTTACCGTTGATTTACTCATATTTTTAATATGAGGTATCACGCAAGTGTTATAATTGTATTCAATACCTTTCATATGATATATCGCATGTTTTTCAAGGACGAATGTTAAGGGTTAAGGATCCTACTATTTTTTATTGTATTCCATATTTCCCTCTACATTCTGTTGCATTTATTGTGGCATTTATTGACAACCAAAATACTTTTTGATATAAAAACAAAAAATTTAAAATTTTTTTGTTGATAAATTTGTACATCGCAAAAGCCGATATTTTGCGTTCGACCGATAAATTACACCCTATTACATGCCACGCCTACTTTTATTTTATTATCAAATTTGTTCTTGGGCGGTTAAGATATTAAGATATATATATATTCAGACCGATACCTCACTATTTTAAAAAGTTACATACCTTTGGCAACCGATTTCTTAAATGAGCCTCAATACTTGTTCCGTGCATTTCGTCAAATTATCAAGATGTTTGGTTAATTAAAAAAAATATAGATGTACATATGGGAATTTCTAACGAATAGTCCTTGTTGACTAGACCGAAAAAGGAAATGTTGCTAATACTACTCGACAAAATTCAACTTTCTTTTCCCGCTCTCGCCCAAAAAGACTTTTTCCGATAGATTTGGAGATTTAATTTTTTTTAAAGAATTATGGATTTTTTTTTTCCATAGGTAGGTTCTATTTTCCACATAACTTATGGTTCTTATAACTGGTTGTATTGAACTCTGGAGTTCTGAAAATCTGAAAAAATTCAGATATAATATAATCAATATAATCAAACGACCCAAACACTTTGCAGCTGCAGCTTAAAGTCTGGAATATATTAGGCTTTAAAATTAAAATTGTATAATTTTTTGCGGTATTTTTACCCGAAATTTTGAATTTGAAAACTCAGGAAAAGTCGAGATTCCGAATTTTGCCGATAAATTCCGTTATGCCTTTTTCACATTAGGCCGCATCATTGAATTTTTCCATTAAATGGAACATGCGACAATGATGCCCATAAGATCCCTGTGGATAGAATAAGACAATGATACGGCATCATGATTAATCATGCGGCGCATTATTTGCAAGTATTCTGTCAAGTATTTTTACAAAATACTATAATTATTCGGGGTATTGACGCGGTATCTTGGTATTTTTGTCGAATCAAACAATAAATTCAATTTAAAGTTGAGCGGCCAAACCGTTCCCGAAAATTTTTGTTCGGTGAAGCCAACGATAGCTTCACGTACATCGAACACCTCCTTAACAAGCTCCATAAACAATTGGGTGCTTGTAATGAAACTCCCAAATGAACACTTTTCCACATTTAAAAATAAATCGCTCATTATTTTGTTTGTTTCTATTAATTTCAATAATAGAATTCAATTCTCTTCTTCTTATTCAATCGGTTTGTTTAAGTTTGTAGGCCGAACAGCTGACAAAATGATGCGGCCTAAGTGTAAACGACTCGCATAATTTTTCCGCACCTTCGACAATAAAAAGACTAATAGCCGACATATGCATAGCCGTTTTTTTTCTTCCAAAAAATACCAAAAATCTGGTAACAGTTTTTAACGGTAAAAGCCTGTATCCAGCACCGCGAAATTTTACTGAAAGGAAACTGCTCATTATTTCGGATGTGTGGAACTCAATTAAAATAGTGTGACCAAGAGCCTAAAAAGTGATTTCCCACTCTCATGAATCAGCTGTGTAAACAGCGCCAATTTTGAAAATTAAACTAAAATTAAAAAAAGGAAGAAAAGTAATTCTGACGATGAAGTGATTGTGTTGGTAGCGGCACATACTGCTGTAAGAAGAAGTACAGCACAGTTGGAGGCGCCAAAATGTCCAAATTATCAAAATGCACATATTCCGTGATTCGCTAAAGACATGGTATTGCCTTAACTGATTTTATTAAAATAAATCTTCTCCTCACTTTAAACATTTGCATATCTCTTTTTGGTTTTGCGCACAAATTTTGCCCCCACCTTTCACTTTGACTTCAGTAAAAATAGGCACATATATTTTACAGGCACCCCTATCAGCTGTTCTCACAGTCCACATTCGTGTGAATATCGATACTATCGATAAAAATTCGAAAAATTACTGGCCCCGTTTTTTTTTATATGAAGTTTGGCAGTAATTTTTAGTTTCCGCGGTGCTGGATACCCAGCTTAACGTGGCATTTGGGATAGTTCCAAACGGCATATGAAGGTTTGGTCAAACGGCAACTTAGCCGTTTATCCATCGATTCTTACAAACGGTACCTTAAACGATGCCTAATTAATGTGTCTGTCTAAACTCAAAAATTCCGAAAAAAAATATTTTCGACTTTTCCTGAGTTTTCAAAGGAAACATTTTGGGGAAAAATAGAAGCATTACCTCTGGAACTCATTTTAAAAAATTCTTAAAAAAAAAACTAAACCTAGAATATAAAATTATAATTCATTAAAATAATTTAAATCTTCAAATCTATCGAAAAAAGTAATTTGGGGACACAGCGGAAATGTCGTGTTGACTTGTGCAATCACAGTGTTTTCTTTTTGTATAGTTATAAGGAAATGTCTAAATTTGTATAATTCAATGGTTTCATAGCATATCTCAGTTACTTTCATGAGTAAATTGGCCTGAAATCTATACAATCAGGCAGTTTCACCTCCATGAAAACACGAATTTTAATTGCAAACGAAAAAAATAAGTCATTTATTATTGATCCATTAAGATAAATTTTATACAATTACCAGAGCAATTTAGCTTGTGACTTTTTTATAAATAATTTTTTTTCTAACCCAACCTCAAATTTGACTTTGAAAAATTTGTCAGGGCAAATACACATTTCGGATTCAGCTGACGATTATCGATATCGGAACTGGCAAAAAAAATCTTTGAGCATAACAGCACAAATAAAACTAAATAACAGTTCAAATCATTTACGAACCACAAATAACACAAATAACAAATTTATTCTAAGTCCGACCAACTTTAATTTTTTATATGTTTTTAATTAGACAATAATTAAAAAAAAAAAAATGTTCATGACTATAGCGATATTCCTTACATTTTCGGGTACCTTGCGTACCTTACACCTGAATTCCTTTGGATCCCTTTTAGAAGGTCTCTTTTGATTTTAATATTAAACAGTAGATGTTTTTGGCAATATCCCTTGCTTGCCCTTATGTATAAATAAAAGCCCATAGCAGAAAAGCAATGAAAAACTTCCTTTTTCGGCTGAGATGAGTTATTTGCGCAGTATGTGCGAATAAATTTTCGACGCTCTTTTGTGCTCAGAGACATTTTAGCAACTACGCATTATCTAGAAAGCTAATTTTTTTTTCAATGCATGCTGGACTAGAACCGTTTATTATCGTGCGTTTTGTCTTGCTCTGTCAATTCTTCGAACCTTTTGAGAACATGTTCAATTTTGATCGTACTTCATTCCGCATACATTAATTCAAAATACCAGCTTGGACTGTGCTTGAAACATGCGCTTAACAGAACAGTTGGATAAAGACTGATGTTGCCCTCCATATTTAAAATTTAAGTGCAAAAAATTAATTGTTTGAGCTAAATACTCAGGTGCTGCATCTACAGAAACAACTGTCTTCCCGTGTAATCACTCGCAAATGACGAAATTTCGATGCCAGCACATCGACAATACTTCAACGAGGGAAACCCCCTTTATTTAATTGGAAACCCATCATGGGATTTCCATAAATTTCAAATTACACTACTCGACAAAATTCAACTTTTTTTTTCCGCTGTGGCCAAAAATCACTTTTTCTGATAGATTTGGAGATTTAAAATTTTTTAAAGAATTGTGGTTTTTTTTTTATGGAGTAGTTTTTTTTTTAAGAATTTTTAAAAAATTTGGTATTTTTTTCCATAGGTAGTGCTTCTATTTTTCACATAACTTAAGTTTCCTACAACTGGTTGTATTGAACTTTGCAGTTAAAAAAAGCTGACAAATGCAGCTATATTTTTCGACTTTTCCTGAGCTTTCAAAGTCAAAATTTTGGGAAAAAGTACCGAAAAAAGTATGAAATTTGAATTTGAAACCTTAATATCTTCCAGACGTTAAGTTGCAGCTACAAAGTGTCTGGGTCGGATTTATAGCTGCAGCTTTTTAAAACTGCAAAGTTCCATACAACCAGTTGTAGGAAACTTAAGTTATGTGAAAAATAGAAGCACAACATATGACAAAAAATACCAAATTTTTAAAAAATTCTTTAAAAAAAAGCTAAACCTGGAAAAAAAAACCTTCTCTAAAAATTTTTAAACATCCAAATTTATTAGAAAAAGTCATTTTGGGCGACAGCGGAAAAGTCGTGTCGACTAGTGTAATGTATCCCAAATTGTAATAGCCGCGATATGGATATTTTTGGGAGGAGGACGTTGCGAATAACCTTGGAATCCTTTTTTAAGGAAAATTTCCGTTTTAGCGTTTGGCTGCGTGTGTCCAACCGAATTTTAGAAATCAACCACATTGTTCATATGGTTTTTTAATAATAGAATTAGTTGAAACTATTGGTTTTAACGATTGTATGTATATTTTCACCTTTTTCCTCAACCATAATTTTAACGCGCCAACATTTAAATTTTGAGCTGCTAATTTTGGTTGTTATTAGTAGTGATAATTCCACGATAGGCAGATTAGGGTTGAAATGTTCGAAAAATCGGACAAACTCAACTAAACGCAACCAAAACTCAATTTTTTTGCCACCTCTAGGTCCCCTTTGCTTCCCTATGTAAACGAAACTCGAGTTTTGCCCGAAACTCAATAACCAACCGTAGCGTAAACAGGCTATAAGCACTAACCATACAATATATAGACATGACAATTCATACATGGAAAGTGTCCGCAACGCAATCAGAGACCAGCTACAAACGGGCACCAGCTACGGTGGTCGTGAGAGTGTATGTGTGCACATGTATTCTCGCTTATTTTGCGTGTTGTGCATGTGTGGATCAGCAACTCGGCGAGTCGTGAGAGTGTATTTGTGCTCATGAGCATGCATGTACATTGCGTGTTTGCAAGTGTGTATGAGCGCACAACTGAAATTTTCGCTCTCCCAACTTTGTTTTGATTTTTTTGCTCGCGCCACCCTTCACTTTAGCATTATTGGAGTCGGCCCTTTTTGAAGACGCTTGCCTTATAATACCAGAATAACTGTTATTTTGTACATGCTTTAGATGCTAACTTTGTTTAATATAGAATATACTAATATATTGAGCAGATATATGTATATATATTCACAAATATATATTTCATTGTATGGTGTATTGTATTATACAATGATATATTTGATCATATATAAAAAAGTAGTATGCGCTAAAAAAAAATATATATATCATCCTTGAATATGGATATTAATGACATATAAATGGGTAACAAATGAGTCCATACGGATTTTAGTGCCACACTTGCGAGTCAAATTTGAAATCATCCCTATATTTCTTATGCGAATGTCCATCCACAGAGAGAACTTGCAAGTACATTCATATGTGTGTGTACGTGTGCAGAGCTGCCGAAATTGCCAGCCAAATATTTTTGAGAAGATTTCTTGAGACACAAATTTATTTGCTGAGTGTCGCTTATTGACGCGACGCACTAATACCCTATAGACAATTAATATAATTTGATGTCATGTCTGATATACATTTCGCATTTGTACATATTTACATTCGTTCATTATATTCGTTAATAGTACATTAAACAAAATTAGCATATAAAGGATATTCAATATATACAATTATTTTAATATTGGGCAAGCGTCATCATAAAATAATAACTTACAATCAATTCTAAAGTAATGGGTGTTTTCTTAGGCAGCGGCGTTGTAAAAAACCAAAACAAACAAGCAGACCTACAATATGTGCACACATACAGCTAAAGCTCAGCCTCACATACAGAGCGTTTGTTCTTTGCTGAGCTGAAATTTTGTTATGTGTGTTCTTCGTCAGCTTGTTGACGAACTGACCTACCGCCACAAAATAAATGAAGAATTGGCAGGATGGGTGGGGGTGGGTGTGGGTTGGTGGGACACTTGGCCGTGGGAAAAAAGAAATCTGTTATTTATTTTTATTTTTATTATATAAATTATTATATTATTATTGCCTATGAAAAAGCCGTAAACATACATACATTCATATGTACATATAGACATAAAGTCGCCGCTCAAATTGGCTCCCGATTGAAGATCGGTACCCAGGGAACACCACGAGGAGGCCATTACACCTGTAATGGGGTCAAAAATTAATCTGACCTTTGAGTCGACTTGACATGACTTAATTTAAACACTTTTTAATAATTAAGTCACATCCATATTCCCCGCCTGGAATTAAATCTATTAAATATTTGTACATACATACATGTGAAAAATAGTTATCCATTTACAATTTTTCCTAATCAAAATCAATACAAACTGGTTGAGCAGGTGAAGACGGTGAGCAGAACACGGATCGGACGAATTAAACCAGTCTACATATTTATCTAAATTTGACGTTAAAAATATACATTTATACATATACAATATGGATGTGACTTAATTATTAAAAAGTGTTTAAATTAAGTCATGTCAAGTCGACTCAAAGGTCATATTAATTTTTGACCCCATTACAGGTGTAATGGCCTCCTCGTGGTGTTCCCTGGGTACCGATCTTCAATCGGGAGCCAATTTGAGCGGCGACTTTATGTCTATATGTACATATGAATGTATGTATGTTTACGGCTTTTTCATAGGCAATAATAATATAATAATTTATATAATAAAAATAAAAATAAATAACAGATTTCTTTTTTCCCACGGCCAAGTGTCCCACCAACCCACACCCACCCCCACCCATCCTGCCAATTCTTCATTTATTTTGTGGCGGTAGGTCAGTTCGTCAACAAGCTGACGAAGAACACACATAACAAAATTTCAGCTCAGCAAAGAACAAACGCTCTGTATGTGAGGCTGAGCTTTAGCTGTATGTGTGCACATATTGTAGGTCTGCTTGTTTGTTTTGGTTTTTTACAACGCCGCTGCCTAAGAAAACACCCATTACTTTAGAATTGATTGTAAGTTATTATTTTATGATGACGCTTGCCCAATATTAAAATAATTGTATATATTGAATATCCTTTATATGCTAATTTTGTTTAATGTACTATTAACGAATATAATGAACGAATGTAAATATGTACAAATGCGAAATGTATATCAGACATGACATCAAATTATATTAATTGTCTATAGGGTATTAGTGCGTCGCGTCAATAAGCGACACTCAGCAAATAAATTTGTGTCTCAAGAAATCTTCTCAAAAATATTTGGCTGGCAATTTCGGCAGCTCTGCACACGTACACACACATATGAATGTACTTGCAAGTTCTCTCTGTGGATGGACATTCGCATAAGAAATATAGGGATGATTTCAAATTTGACTCGCAAGTGTGGCACTAAAATCCGTATGGACTCATTTGTTACCCATTTATATGTCATTAATATCCATATTCAAGGATGATATATATATTTTTTTTTAGCGCATACTACTTTTTTATATATGATCAAATATATCATTGTATAATACAATACACCATACAATGAAATATATATTTGTGAATATATATACATATATCTGCTCAATATATTAGTATATTCTATATTAAACAAAGTTAGCATCTAAAGCATGTACAAAATAACAGTTATTCTGGTATTATAAGGCAAGCGTCTTCAAAAAGGGCCGACTCCAATAATGCTAAAGTGAAGGGTGGCGCGAGCAAAAAAATCAAAACAAAGTTGGGAGAGCGAAAATTTCAGTTGTGCGCTCATACACACTTGCAAACACGCAATGTACATGCATGCTCATGAGCACAAATACACTCTCACGACTCGCCGAGTTGCTGATCCACACATGCACAACACGCAAAATAAGCGAGAATACATGTGCACACATACACTCTCACGACCACCGTAGCTGGTGCCCGTTTGTAGCTGGTCTCTGATTGCGTTGCGGACACTTTCCATGTATGAATTGTCATGTCTATATATTGTATGGTTAGTGGTTGTATGTACATATATATGTATGTATTTGTCGAACCACTTCAGAAATATGCAAATCAATCTTGCTAGTATTGATTCGCAGTATCTACTCGTATTCGGTTTATAGTGATTTAGGGTGATTTGAATCTGAATGATGGCAGGATTCGTTATGTTCGTAATGAGTATAGCTTGTATTTTATGAATACTGCAGAATCCTTCAGGGTTCTTTATCGCACACATGTTATTTATACCTGTATGTGTTTCTGCCCGTTGCGCATCAGCTGAAACGCTGCGAATTTGAATGTGCCTCACGCACACCTATTTTAAGACAGAAACTGCAAGTACGTTTGTGTGCGTTTTTGTGTAGAGCATGTTAATGCATGTTTATTTTCTTTGAATTCGCATCAGAAAACGAAAAATGGACAAATAATTTCAAATTTGACACTAAAATCTCTATAGACCATAGCTCGCAAATAACTGTTGACCGTTTGGTTTGCTAACGCTCTGCTCGCGAGAGCAACCGAAAAAAAAAACCACCCTCGATCTCGCTCTGAGCAGCAGACTTTGTTTCTTTTCGTTTCGGTTTTCGGTTGACCGATTGACGTTGAGCTGTTCGTGAAACGGTCTTTTACCGAGCATCGCACAATGAGAGATACGAGTTATGCTCGCACAGAGAGACTCACTAAAAGACCGATTGACTGAAAAAGTCAACCCAAACGGTCTTTTCAATAATTTGTCTCCTTTTCAATGCACAGTGGTACGTTGTGTAACATTGTGAGATTCGATTTTCACGTTAAATTTTCTTGAAATTTTAAACATGAATTTTTATATTTCAAACTAATTTTTGTATTAAAAAATGAATAGTTTCTTTATAATTAGTTTATTTTGAATTAAGCTAATAACTTATAAATAAATAATAATAAATATTGAGTTTAGTTTTTGTGTACTCAAGTGTGGCGATTTTAGCAATACATTTCTAAAAAAAATGTAATATGTCTTCGTTTAATGTTTGACATTTTGTCAAAATTCTCGACCTACGATCACTGTACCATCGAAATTCACAAAGCAAAGTGACGCGTAGAACCTTCGAGAGTTCACATACACACATACATTCGCAAAAGACTTTTTGGATCGTCGTTCGAGGGCAAACGGTCCTGGAATGAGCAGAGCAAAAGAGACCGAAAAAAACTGCTCTTCGACTGAGCGCGAGCAGAATTTTTGAACGAACAATGCAATCGGTTGCTCTCGGACCCTTTGCTCAAAGTCTCAGTGACGAACTCTTATTTTGTGACCGCACGAATCGGTTAACAGTTATTTGCGAGCTCTGCTATAGACGCATTTCATACATATTTAAATACATATATGTACATATGTAGGGGAGTGTAAGGTATAGTGGCGGACACTTTGATTTTTGCATCTCCCTCTCTCAAAAATCAATATTTTTCAAAATTTCAAAAACAGGCCGTTGCTGAAATCTATTGAGCATATTTCTGTCAAAAGCGGGTGCTAAAATTTAAATGGAATGCAAATTTACAGCTCTACGCACAAACCATTGATTTTTTTTTTAGTGTTTTCAACTAAAACATTATATAGATATGAAAATGAAAATGTAAACTATTAGAAATAATGAAAAATAACAAAACCAGAAAGAACTTATAATAAAACTCTTGATTAGCATCTTCTTCTTTTTCGAGCTTCACTCTTTTTCCTGTGGATTGCTCTGATGGTGTTTTTTTTTTTATGCAAGTTATATCCCTTGTCTCTAGTGGTCTTCGAAATAATGCCACGACCGTTATGCCATAAGGTATACGACGATAGGCGAAGACATGTAATGATGAGAAGAGGGCGCCTTCCAAGCTCGGGGTGAAACATCTGCCTTGATCTCTCCTGCACGAAATGGGCTATGTTGTTGTTAGACGATCAGCTCAACAATTAGATAAGTCGATGGTTACGGCTATATCCTATATATACCTGTTTATTATGTGCTGTTTCTTTCGATGATAAGTAAGAACTAGAACATCTCGCCTATGCTGCTTGTTATGGTCCCTCGGTGGCGACGGAGTTAGTGGACTTAGTCCGCTGAATAAGCTTTAAAGACAAGAGCCCGGTGCCCAAAATTCATATCTTCGCTACCGAGTGTTAACTTATACACTTTTGTACACAAAAAGGCAAAGACAATTGACAACGTGCTAAAAAATGATCCGCCATCATACCTTACAAGCTATTAGCGAAAATATGGCGTTGTCACGGCCATACGTAACGAATAAAAAACGAGGGGGAACGTTGTGAGCCGCGGCAAAGGCCGCGGCTCTACCTTATACCCGGTACTCAGTCAGTATACACATACATACATATATGAGCAATGTTCGCAAAAGGGACAAATTAAATTTTGGGCAAAAAATAATATTTCAAAAAAATGAAGTCAAATCATTTTTGGAATATTATACATGTTTTCAATTTTGTTTGCATATGCTTTTTACAACTGCTTCTAAATTTCTACATGACATGTATAACTACATATTTGAGACGTACAAGTGTTTGCGACAGAGAGAGAGGGAATGAGTCAGCGCTTGGCAGGCGTTGCGTAGCCACTGAAATTTAATTTGTTTCTTCTGGCCATAATATTGATTTGACCTGATCCATATTTGGCAATCTGGTAGATATGGTAATTTTCCATGATTCTGCGTTTTTGGTTTTCATTTATCTTAAAAATTGTGGATTCCACAGATTTTCGTTCTTTGTGGGGGCGGAAAGGGGCGTGGCAAAATTTTGAAATACACTTGTGCTGGTTCGATATCACAGGAGCTTGGATAGAAAGTTTGGTTGCTCTAGCTCTTATAGTCTCTGAGATCTAGGCGCTCATTTAGACGAATAGGCAAAACAGACAGGGTCGCGTGTGAGAGAGAGCGAGAGGGAATGATGACTTTCGAAATGGTTTTCTTCATTGTAGCTATAATAATGATCCGATCTGATCCAGATTCAACACTCTGATAGAAATGGTCATTCTCTATGATTCTGCGTATTTAGTTTTCTTGTTTCTTCAAAATTGTGCATGCCACAGACTTTCGTCCTTTGTGGGGGCGGAAGGGGGCGGGGCGAAATTTTGAAATACATTTGGAGTAGTGTGATCACAGAGGAGACTGGATACAAAACTTGGTTGCTCTAGCTTAAATGGTCTCTGAGATATAGACGCAAATGAAGACGGACGGACAGACGGACGGACCGACAGACATGGCTATATCGACTCGGCTATTGATGCTGATCAAGAATATATATACTTTATGGGGACGGAAACGCTTCCTTCTGGGCGTTACACACAACCGTTATCCCCACAAATCTAATATACCCTTAAACTCTTCGAGTACCGGGTATAAAAATTATAAATACCAAAAACGGTTGACCAATAAACCAATGTATCCTATATAAATCCATTTACCCTAAATATACTTTGGAACGTATACTTACCTGACTCAATTTTAAAAAAATCTTCACTGACACTGTTAAAACACATATCCAATAAAACTTTTTTATTTTTTATACCCGGTACTCGAAGAGTATAGGGGTATATTAGATTTGTGGGGATAACGGTTGTGTGTAACGCCCAGAAGGAAGCGTTTCTGACCCCATAAAGTATATATATTCTTGATCAGCATCAATAGCCGAGTCGATATAGCCATGTCTGTCTGTCCGTCCGTCCGTCCGTCCGTCCGTCCGTCTGTCCGTCCGTCCGTCCGTCTTCATTAGCGCCTATATCTCAGAGACTATTAAAGCTAGAGCAACCAAGTTTTGTATCCAGTCTCCTGTGTGATCACACTACTCCAAATGTGTTGCAATATTTCGCCCCGTCCCTTTCCGCCCGCACAAAGGACGAAAGTCTGTGGCGTATACAATGTTGAAGATACGAGAAAACTAAAAATCATAGAGAATGACTATTTCTATCAGAGTGTTGAATCTGAATCAGATCGGATCATTATTATAGCTACAATGAAGAAAACCATTTCGAAAGTCATCGTTCCCTCTCGCTCTCTCTCACACGCGGCCCCATCTGCTTTGCCCATTCGTATTTCTTGACGCCTAGTTCTCAGAGACTATAAGAGCTAGAGCAACCAAACTTTCTATCCAAGCTCCTGTGATATCAAACCAGCACGAGTTTGTTTCAAAATTTTTCCACGCCTCCTTCCACCCCCACAAAGGACGAAAATCTGTGGAATCCACAATTTTTAAGGTACGAGAAAACCAAAAGCGCAGAATCATGGAAAATGACCATATCTACCAGATTATCGAGTTTGGATTATATCGGATCAATATTATGGACAGAAGGAACAAATTAAATTTCAGTGGCTACGCAACGCCTGCCAAGCGCTGACTCATTCCCTCTCTCTCTGTCGCAAACACTTGTACGTCTCAAATATGTAGTTATACATGTAGAAATGTAGAAGCAGATGTAAAAAGCATATGCAAACAAAATTGGAAACATGTATAAATATTCCAAATATGGTTTGACTTAAATTTTTGAAATATTATATTTTGCCCAAAACTTAATTTGTCCCTTTTGCGAACATATGATAACTTGTATAAATCGTAAGCTCATATATGTATGTATGTATGTATATACTGACTGGTATAAGGTAGAGCCGCGGCCTTTGCCGCGGCTCACAACGTTCCCCCTCGTTTTTTACTACTTTTTTATTAAAAATCAAGCACACGTCCCCTCATTAATACTACTGCATATAAAATGTCAGCTCGATAAAAGACATCGACCACAGTGATGAAAAGTTTCAGATGTGACGTTACGTTCCAGATTTGACAGCTCTGCCACCTTACCTTACATGCCATGATACCTTACACTCCCCAACATTTAAAAAATGTAAGTCGAACCTTTGGGAGATTTTTATGTGTTAGAAGTTTTCTGGTTTCCATTTTTTTTTTAGATGTGGTTTTTACATCTGTCTTCTACATTTATACGTCTACATTATATGTACATATACGGCTCGTACGACAAGTAAGGTGCGAAAGAGAGAGAGAAAATGTGTAAGCGCTTGGTAGACGTTGCGTAGCCACTAAAATTTGTCATTTGTTATAATAATGATCCGATCAGATCTAGATCCAAGTGTCTGAGTCGGATTTATAGCTGCATTTGTCAGCTTTTTATACCCGGTACTCGAAGAGTATAGGGGTATATTAGATTTGTGGGGATAACGGTTGTGTGTAACGCCCAGAAGTAAGCGTTTCCGACCCCATAAAGTATATATATTCTTGATCAGCATCAATAGCCGAGTCGATATAGCCATGTCTGTCTGTCCGTCCGTCCGTCCGTCCGTCTGTCCGTCTGTCCGTCCGTCCGTCTTCATTTGCGCCTATATCTCAGAGACTATTAAAGCTAGAGCAACCAAGTTTTGTATCCAGTCTTCTATGTTATCACACTACTCCAAGTGTATTTCAAAATTTCACCCCGCCCCCTTCCGCCCCCACAAAGGACGAAAGTCTGTGGCATACACTGTTTTGAAGATACGATAAAACTAAAAACGCAGAATCATAGATGATGACCATGCCTATCAGAGTGTTGAATCTGAATCAGATCGGATTATTATTATAGCTACAATGAAGAAAACCATTTCGAAAGTCATCGTTCCCTCTCGCTCTCTCTCACACGCGGCCCCATCTGCTTTGCCCATTCGTATTTCTTGACGCCTAGTTCTCAGAGACTATAAGAGCTAGAGCCACCAAACTTTCTATCCAAACTCCTGTGATATCAAACCAGCACGAGTTTGTTTCAAAATTTTGTCTCGCCTCCTTCCGCCCCCACAAAGAACGAAAATCTGTGGAATACACAATTTTTAAGGTACGAGAAAACCAAAAACGCAGAATCATGGAAAATTACCATATCCACCAGATTGCCGGATATGGATCAGGTCGAATCAATATCATGGCCAGAAGAAACAAATTAAATTTCAGTGGCTACGCAACGTCTGCCCGGCGCTGACTCATTCCCTCTCTCTCTGCCGCAAACACTTGTACGTCTCAAATATGTAGTTATACAGGTCATGTAGAAATTTAGAAGCAGATGTAAAAAGCATATGCAAACAAAATTGAAAACATGTATAATATTCCAAAAATGATTTGACGTCATTTTTTGAAATATTATTTTTTGCCCAAAATTTAATTTGTCCCTTTTGCGAACATACAGTGGCTCAAAGCTGAAACTATGCAGTGTCAAATAAAAAGTTTAAGGTGGTACAGATTTTAAACTAGAGGAAAAACAATAAATGTTTAAACGCCAATTTGTTGTATGTTTTACATGTTTCATGTTTTTTTTTATGTTTCACATTTAAAAAAATAACTTTATTTGCTGATTAAATATTGCTCAGTTTTAAAAATAAAATAAAAACTTAAAATATATCTCAAATACAGGTCAAAGCCAGAATGATCCATCCACAAAAAAATTAAATATTAGTCGAATAAAAGGTTAAACAGGTATTTTAATACTTAGTATGTAATCCCCTAACCTTTATTACGGCTTTTAACCTACTATTCATGGAAGAGACCAGCTTCCGAGTGCTTTCCGGGCTTATTTTGCTCCATTCCTCCAGCAGAGCTTTTTTAAGGTCGTTTTTGCTAGAAATCCTGTGTTTCTGGATGTTTTTCTCCAGCGCAGCCCACAAATTTTGAATAACATTTAAGTCTGGAGACTGGGCTGGGGGAATCATCAAGTGGGGGCAGTTCCAGATAAGCCAGGACTGTCCTATTCCGGACGAATGTTTCGGGTCATTATCCTGGTAGAACCGGAAATCAAGTCGGATTCCTAGTTTCTGGAAGCTTTGGTGCAAGTTATCGGCCCCAAAACTTACCCAACAGGTAAAGGACAAAATGGGGAAGGAGTGCAGAGTGGAAACTGTGCGCCGGGTTCTGCGCAACCATGACTTCAATGCCCGAGTACACCGAAAGAAGCCCTTCATAAGCCTGAAGAACAAAGGGACAAGGTTGGCGATCGCAAAAACCGACTTTTACAAGGATTTGGTGTTCTGGAATACCGTAATTTGTGCATACGAGACCAAATTCAACCTTTTTGGGTCCGACGGAAGGAATTTTGTGTGGCGAAAGCCCAATACTGAGCTGGATCCCAAACACGTAAAAGCGACAGTCAAGCACGGCGGAGGAAGTGTCATGGTATGGGCATGCATGTCGGCAGCCAGCGTCGGAAACTTGGTGTTTATCGAGTCTACGATGGATACACACATGTACCTCAATATTCTCAAGGAAAACTTGCACCAAAGCTCCGAGAAATTTGGATTCCGACATGATTTCCGATTCTACCAGGATAATGACCCGAAACATTTGTCCGGAATAGGACAGTCCTGGCTTATCTGGAACTGCCTCCACTTGATGATTCCCCCAGCCCAGTCTCCAAACTTAATGTTATTCGAAATTTGTGGGCTGCGCTGGAGAAAAACACCCAGAAACACAGGATTTCTAGCAAAAACGACCTTAAAAAAGCTCTGCTGGAGGAATGGAGCAAAATAAGCCCGGAAAGCACTCGGAAGCTGGTCTCTTCCATGAATAGTAGGTTAAAAGCCGTAATAAAGGTTAGGGGATTACATATGTACTAAGTATTAAAATACCTGTTTAACCTTTTATTCGACTAATATTTAATTTTTTTGTGGATGGATCATTCTGGCTTTGACCTGTATTTGAGATATATTTTAAGTTTTTATTTTATTTTTAAAACTGAGCAATATTTAATCAGCAAATAAAGTTATTTTTTTAAATGTGATAAAACATACAACAAATTGGCGTTTAAACATTTTTTGTTTTTCCTCTAGTTTAAAATCTGTACCACCTTAAACTTTTTATTTGACACTGCATAGTTTCAGCTTTGAGCCACTGTATAATAAATTGCATAAATCGCAAGCTCTTATATGAATGTATGTAAATATGTGTATACTGACTGTGTATACCTTTGCCGCGGCTCACAACGTTCCCTCTCGTTTTTTTTGTTAAGTTGTGACATTTTAAGGTTTTTTTCTCTTTTTAGGGATGCAAGATTTTTGTTCCACCAAAGTACTTTTCGTGGTAGCGAGTGTTTGGTATTTACGGGAATTGAAAAATTCAGTTTATTAAAGAATGGTCTTAATATCGGCAGCTTTTTTTTTAATGTTGGAACTTGGTCAAAGGTTAATGAGGTGGTCATTGTGGTTTTCCTATTATGACCCCAATAAGTTTCATTGAGTTTTAAAGTGGGTTTGGCGATGATTACACTATGCAACACCACATTTTTACTATGAACCAACACACACTTTTTCTGATAGATTTAGGACTTTCAAAATGTTAAATGAATTTTTTTTCCAAGGTGTGGTTTTTTTTACATTTTTAAAATCTGGTATTGTTTTTTTCAGAGGCAGTGCTTTTTTTCATATTACTTAAGTTGGTCCGTTAGTCAAAACATGATTGCTTTTTTTTTCTTAAAATGCGGCATTAGAAGGTTAAGCGTTTATACATAGATTTTTACAAATGATATGCGACTGAAACGACACTTAATTAATTATACTATTTATCTACGCAGCACAGTGGGCAACATAGCCAATCTAGCGGAATTAAAGACATAACTACTAAAATAAAAAAGAGCTATATATTTTATAAATGATAATGTTTTGGGGAAACATTTCAATTTTTTTTTGCTTTTATTTTATTCTTAAGTAAAAAAGTAAAAAAAAAGTTTATTCCTTGATATAAAAAAAAGTTATTTCAATTTAAAATATAAAAATAAAAAAAATATTCCTAATTGTTTTGAGTTTTAACTATATCTTAAAAACTGTCTTTAACAAAAATTCCCCGTTAGCTGCGGACTAAACTACAAATTTACAAAGACATTAAAAAAAATAATGAAAAACGAGAGAGAGGGTTTTTACCTCTACATTTTACCCGATACTCAGTCAGTATGTATGTACATGTGAGCTTACGATTTATGTAATTAATAATATGCTCGCAAAAGGGACGAATTGAATTTTATCCCAAAATGAAAATTAAAAAAAATGTAAATCGAACCCTTTGTGATATTTTTATATATTAGATGTTATCTGTTTCCATTATTGTTTACATATAATTTTTACCAGGCCATTCTCTATGATTCTGCGTTATTGGTTTTCTCGTATAGCTGGGTATCCAGCACCGCGGAAACTAAAAATTACTGCCAAACTTCATATAAAAAAAACGGGGCCAGTAATTTTTCGTTTGTGTTTTCCTGGAGTCAGTATCCAGCAACGTAAACGGGATCCACGAATTTTTATCGATAATATCGATATTCACACGAATGTGGACTGTGAGAACAGCTGATAGGGGTGCCAGTAAAATATATGTGCCTATTTTTACTGGAGTACAAGTGAGAGGTGGGGGCAAAATCTGTGCGCAAAACCAAAAAGAGATATGCAAATTTTTAAAGTGAGGAGAAGATTGCTTTAATAAAATCAGTTGAGGCAATACCATGTCTTCAGCGAATCACGGAAAATGAGCATTTTGATCATTTTGATATTTTGGCGCCTCCGACTGTGCTGTACTTCTTCTTACAACAATATGTGCCACTACCAACACAATCACTTCATCATCAGAATTAATTTTCTTCCTTTTTTTAATTTTAGTTTAATTTTCAAAATTGGCGCTGTTTATAAAACACAGCTGATTCATGAGAGTGGCAAATCACTTCTTAGGTTCTTGGTCACACTACATTAGTTGAGTTCCACGCATCCGAAATAAAGAGCAGATTCGTTTCAGTAAAGTTTCAGTAAAAATACAGGCCTTATCTTAAAAATTGTGGATTCCATAGATTTTCGTCCTTTGTGGGGGCGGAATGCGTCATTGCAAAATTTTGAAATACACATATGTACATACATATGTTGAATTGATATCACAGAAGCTTAGATAGCTTCGTTGGTCTAGCTCTTGTAGTCTCTGAGAACTCAGCGTCAAAAAGACGAACGAGCAAAGCAGTTCTATCTTTTTTGTGCATTAAAGTAGTATGAACTTACTTTCGCGACCCTGGGAAATGCCCATACTTATAGGAACATATTTGCATGTTCGGTACATATGTATGTACATATGTATAAAAAGCAGTTTGCTATCACTAGGCAACAAAATTGAACTTTTTTCTCTGCTGTAACCAATATTTGTAATTTTGTGGCTTAAGAATTTTTAAGGAATTAATGTTTTTTTTTATGGTTTCCTTTTTGTTTTGTACCAGTTTTTAAAATTGAATATTTTTGTAGTGTTTTTTTTTTCAGTGAAGTGCTTCTTTATTCACATAACTTATGTTATTACTTACACCTTAAACTTTTTATTTGACACTGCATCATCGAGGGTGTGAGTCACTGTACATCTGGTTGTATAACACTTCACAATACTGAAAAGCTGATAGAGGCAGCTATAAATCAGACCCTTCCGCTTACCGTCTTGAAGTTATGAACCTTTCAAATTCAACTTTAATAATTTTTTTATTTCCTAAATTCTATCTATTCTCTGCACGACTTCTGTTATTAATTTGACTACGTCTTCTCCTCAGAGCTTGAAAATAACCGTCAACCATTTTAAAGTGTCCGAAAAAAACCGATCTTCTACGAACACTTTGAGAACGTGGAGCGAAAGAACACATTCAAAAGTGTTTTCGCTCAACAACTGTTCTTCTCAGACCAAAACACTTTTTTTTGTGTTCTCTTTGGTTTGCTCTCTCGGGGACTACTTTGGTCGGACACACTCGGCGAAACAGTCCTTTTGTATGTATGCGTGCGTCTGTGTTTTCCTACATAACATTTATGCACATGAATTGATCAGGCATATTCTTTTCTCTTTCTCGCACACAGCAAGAAGAAACCCTTTTTGAAGACACTTATTGCGCAGTGGTCTTTCAAAGACAGTTTTGCAGTGACTGCTCTCTCAAAAGTGTCCCTCTCTGTTGTTATTGAGCGACCGATTTGTTTTTTCGGTTGAGCCAAACAGTCGGACCGAAGAGTTTCGCTCAGAGAGAGATCGTGTGTACCAAATTTTTATACCCGGTACTCGAAGAGTATAGGGGTATATTAGATTTGTGGGGATAACGGTTGTGTGTAACGCCCAGAAGGAAGCGTTTCCGACCCCATAAAGTATATATATTCTTGATCAGCATCAATAGCCGAGTCGATATAGCCATGTCTGTCTGTCCGTCCGTCCGTCCGTCTGTCCGTCTTCATTTGCGCTTAGATCTCAGAGACTACAAAAGCTAGAGCAACCAAGGTTTGTATCCAGTCTCCTGTGTGATCACACTACTCCAAATGTGTTGCAAAATTTCGCCCCGCCCCTTTCCGCCCGCACAAAGGACCAAAGTCTGTGGCGTACACAATGTTGAAGATACGAGAAAACTAAAAATCATACAGAATGACTATTTCTATCAGAGTGTTGAATCTGGATCAGATCGGATCATTATTATAGCTACAATGAAGAAAACCATTTCGAAAGTCATCGTTCCCTCTCGCTCTCTCTCACACGCGGCCCCATCTGCTTTGCCCATTCGTATTTCTTGACGCCTAGTTCTCAGAGACTATAAGAGCTAGAGCAACCAAACTTTCTATCCAAGCTCCTGTGATATCAAACCAGCACGAGTTTGTTTCAATATTTTTCCACGCCTCCTTCCGCCCCCACAAAGGACGAAAATCTGTGGAATCCACAATTTTTAAGGTACGAGAAAACCAAAAGCGCAGAATCATGGAAAATGACCATATCTACCAGATTATCGAGTTTGGATTATATCGGATCAATATTATGGACAGAAGGAACAAATTAAATTTCAGTGGCTACGCAACGCCTGCCGAGCGCTGACTCATTCCCTCTCTCTCTGTCGCAAACACTTGTACGTCTCAAATATGTAGTTATACATGTAGAAATGTAGAAGCAGATGTAAAAAGCATATGCAAACAAAATTGGAAACATGTATAAATATTCCAAATATGGTTTGACTTAAATTTTTGAAATATTATATTTTGCCCAAAATGTAATTTGTCCCTTTTGCGAACATATAATAAATTGCATAAATCGTAAGCTCATATATGTATGTATATACTGACTGAGTACCGAGTATAAGGAAGAGCCGCGGCCTTTGCCGCGGCTCACAACGTTCCCCCTCGTTTTATGTTTTGTCTGTGTGCAGACTGCGTTGGAAAAATCGGTTGACGGTTATTTGCAAGCTCTGCTTCTCCTAATCGCTTGTTTGCGTGTGTTGATCTCAAATTAACTCACACACACCACCGTGGAATATAGAAAATTGATATATTCCGCTAGGTATAAATGGTATTTCACTTTTTGTAACTGAGTACTAAACACAACTTGCTAGCAAATTGTTTTTGATCGGATTCACACAAATATCAACTCTGATTACCGCATACTGCAATTCCTGTCAAATTTCAAAATTATATTAGCTTCGCAAATATTCATATTTTTTTAAATATGTAACAACCGTTACGTACCTGTTTATTATCGTTTATTTGATGAAATTAAAGTTTACTTCTCACTTTTATTTAATTTTAAACAATATAATCCAGGAACTAGATCATAAACAGAAGTAAACAAAAACGCTCGGGGGACAAATGCATTTAGTTGTGTTTTTTTTTGCTCTATTTAGTTTTAAGAAAATTCATTTTTTTTTATCGATTATGACAAAAAATTGCTGGGAAAGAAATTTTACGAAAAAATATTGATGAACTCTACTGGGATATATCAAACACAAGTAGTGTACCATGGCTTCATTAAAGTATCAAGCTCAAGCAAAATGTAGACTTAAGTAATTTATGTAAGAAAAATGTGTATATACATATACCACCAAAACATCATAATAAATAATAATCTTTAAAATGTAATAAAATATTGTTTGGAGTAAACAGATGAAGAAGATGAAACTTGGTTTAATTTTTCCGTATACCTTAGGTAAAATATTTTGTAATACAAAAATTGGATATTTATTTTAATGATGAATATATTAATAAAATTAATGCCACTTCCTGCGGTTAAGTCCATAAATAAATTGCGATCGTAATTATCGTATGTTTAAAATGAAGTTGGTTCTGTTGAAAAAAACGGCACAACTTACAAGAATTGCATCAAGATTTTCCCATTCTAAGCTGATTAATTTAAAAAACCTCCTCATGTAAAATTTGGTTATTTGACATACGATACTTTCGCGGAATTGCGTCGATATGTACAGCTGCGTTCATGGATATGGCAGTGCTGCACGTCACCTCCTTCAAACCCATCTAAGAGATATTTCTATTCTTCCAAATTAAGCAAATGATGATGAAGTGATTGTCAAAATTATCAAAATGCTTATTTCCCGTGATCCGCCCTAGTATTGCCTCAACTGATTTTATTAAAGCAATCTTTGGACACACCGAATAAGTTCCCTATTGTGCGATATACCGCAGACGACCCCAGGCAATATAGCGCTATATCTATCCTGTTCACCAATGGGATTGCCTGTCGAAAATTAGTGTCCTGTTTTCGGAGATTAGGCAGCAGTTTCACTAGAATGTCGAACGTACTCCTCTTCATGCAGAAGTTGTCTTTGAAGAATGCGTCGGAGTTGTTCACCAACTCCGATTGCAGTTTAGAATACATTATTCATTTGAAAAGAGAACAATATCTACTCTTTTCTTACAAGGGTCCAAAAGCGAGGAGGACGTTGCAGTTGAAAGACGAATTGCAACTTTTCTGAGGATAACCCAGCCGCTTCCATGCACTTCAAAAGATACTCCTCACTTTGCGCCTCAACTCTTTTTCCGACATATTTCGTTGATTTTCGCACATTATTGACTTTGTTTATAAAATGTGTCTTCCTCTTCCAAAGACGTAAAGACGTTGTGGTTTAAACGCCTCTTCTGCTTCTCTGCGTCTTTTCCGATAGCGATAGGTAACGCACCCAGTGTAATAGCCTTTTTACACTACCGCATCATTGTCGAAGGTGCGGAAAAATGACGCGAGGCGTTTACACTTAGGCCGCATCATTTCCGCATCATTTTGTCAGCTATTGTTGGCTCCACCGAACAAAAATTACGTGCTGCTGACTTTAATTTTCAAGTGTCACTTTTAAAGTTGGAATCAGCGCGTCCCAAAAGACCTTGCAAGTCATTCTGTTACCATTTTGTTGCTTGCAATCAGACTTATTTTAATTGAAATGTTCAGGAATGGTTTGTCCGCTCAACTTTAAATTGAATTTATTGTTTGATTCGACAAAAATACCCCGATACCGCGTCGAAACCCCGAATAATTTCAGTATTTTGTAAAAATACTTGTTAGAATACGGTAACACTTGCGAATGATGCGCCGAATGTTGTATCATGCGGCCGCATCATTGTCTTCTTCTATCTATAGGGCTCTTATGGGCATCATTGTCGCATATTCCATATAACGGAAAAATCCAATGAGGCGCCCTAATGTAAAAAGGGTATTAAAAGCCTATTATTTCGTTTAGCTTGCTGTATACTGAGGTCAGGAAAACACAAACGAAAAATGCCTGGCCCAGTTTTTTTTATATGAAGTTTGGCAGTAATTTTTAGTTTCCGCGGTGCTGGATACAGGCCTTAAAGTGGAAAAACAATACTTCTAATAGCTTTACTTCTATAGCTTTTTAGCAAATTTTTATTGAGTAAACTAGTGTGCGGTTATGCTATGGAGCCACTTTATGTATATATTTATTGTCAAAAGGTTTAGCACACCAGAGAACGAGAAGAGTGTCATTTTTTGACACTCTACTCACACCCATTGAACTTTGTGTTCCGGTGCCACTCATTACCGGCAAGAAAAGTAAAACACTCGCACCCACACAAAACCATGCCGGTGTTTGCGAGTTTGTTTTTCGGGCACACGCTCACACATTGTGCGTTGCTTCTATTTCACCAGACACCCAGACATTTTTCGTAGATGCGTGCCGATAATTTCACACTCAAAACGAATGTACTGATTTACACATATTAGCGGTCTAGTTCAGTCGTTAAAGGAAGTAGTAGGCTCAAAAATATCAGAAACGTCGACCTGCATTTCTAAGTTTGTTATTAAAATTTGTCAACATCCAATGAAACTGTAAAAAAATAGTTTTTTAGTTTTAATATACATACATATGGCCATTTCTCTGATGTCGAACTGGACGTTCGTACGCATTTCAAGTTATAAAAATGTCAAAATAAAACCGATTTTCAAAATAGTTTTACCAAAGACAATATAAACACTAAGATGTCCAATGCTCATACAATTCTGTTTTGTAGGGAGGGTTGTTTTTTCAAAGAGTGCTATCTCGCTCGCACGAACTCCAGTGCAAGAATGAGAATGACTCTAAAAATAGAATGAATTGCTTGTATGAGTTAACACGGAACTGTAATTACACATGTTTGTGTACGTGTGCCGAGCTGTCGAAATTGCCAGCAAAATACTTTTGAGAAGATTTCTTGAGACACAAATTTATTTGCTGAGTGTTGCTTATTGACGCGACGAACTAATACCCTATAGACAATTAATATAATTTGATGTTATATCTAATATACATTTTGCATTAGTATATTTTTACATTCGTTCATTATATTCGTTTATAGTACATTAAACAAAATTAGCATATAAAGGATATACAAAATATACAATTTCTTATATTTTGGGCATGCGTCATCGGAAAATCATAATCTCCATTCAATTCTAAAGTAATGGGTATTTTCTTCGACAGCGGCGTCGTCAACAACCAATGCAAACAAGCAGCCATACAATATGTGCACACATACAGTTAAAGCTCAGCCTCACGTACAGAACGTGTGAATCTGAATCTATCTGTCTCTCTCTAATTCACGCTGGAACAGTTGGAAATTCCAGCCATTCAGGAATTGAGCTCAAAATTTTGTACGGCGCGGCATATCTTAGTGTTTATATTGTCTTTTGTTTTACCGTTATTATTCACCACTCGACTAGCTATAGCTGGTGCTAAGGGCGATTTTGGGCTACTGTTCGTTTTCGGGATATTTGCAAAAAACCATGGTATTCGCACGGGAAAAATATATAAGTGGTTTTCGCGACGACCAATTCAAACTCAGATTTCAGCGAAAGTTAAGGCGATATATTGATGCGAATTTCAGATTAATGTTCTGCATTGATGACTCCTTAAAATGGTTTAAATTTAATTTAAGCCTCTGTCGCATGGGACATGTCGCACGGGTCAAAAATTGTTTGGCTTTATAAATGTTACAAAAATTTCGTTAACCGATGAGAACACTTTCTGGAATTTATTTTAGATAGTTCAATATGTAAGGGAGACTTTGAGGAAAGAATCATCTTTCTTATAACCTATTTACACTACGGTTGAGTTATTGAGTTTCGGGCAAAACTCGAGTTTCGTTTACATGGGGAAGCAAAAAAGTTGAGTTTTGGTTGCGTTTAGTTGAGTTTGTCCGATTTTCCGAATATTTCAACCCTGATATGCCTGTCGTGGAATTATCACCACTAGTTACAACAACAATTGGCAGCTCAAAATTTAAATTTTGGCGCGTAAGCAATATGGCTGGGGAAAAAGGTGCAAATTTACATAAAATTGTTAAAACCAATACTTTAAACCAATTTTATTATTAAAAACCATTTAAACAAGTGGTCGATTTCTAAAATTTGGTCGGAAACACTCATTCAAACGCTAAATTGAATTATTATATGTGGTAACTCATAGCCTTTTTACACTACAGTGAGTTACCACATTTATCGATAGGTAACTCAATAACTCAGAATTTGGATTTACACTATGCCAAAGTTGAGTTATTGAGTTATTGAGTTTCGGCTGCTGGCACGTGCTTGTCTCCGAAAATTTGTTTTATTTAATTTTATTAATATGAATACCCAAGAATTAACGATGCTCTATGTGGCAGAGCAAGAGACGATAACGACGCTGTGGAGTTGGCGACGATGTCTGCAGCAACTGTGGAGTATTTTGATCAAATTTCCAAGGAACGCATTTGGACATTGCGAATAACCTTGGAATCCATTTTTTAAGGAAAATTTCCGCAGGGAAATTGCACGGCTGCAATTACAAATATGTTGAATTTGGGCTATATGTATTCGTACATTACATACATATGTACAAAAATTAAAATTTTTTAAATTGGCAATTGTTTATAATAATTTAATTTATATTAATTTATAATAATTCAATTTAGCGTTTGGCTAAGTTTTTCCGACCGAATTTTAGAAATCGACCACATTGTTTATATGGTTTTTAATAATAAAATTGGTTTAAAGTATTGGTTTTATCAATTGTATGTATCTTTTTCCCCAGCCATATTGTTTACGCGCCAAAATTTAAATTTTGAGCTGCCAATTTTTGTTGTAACTAGTGGTGATAATTCCACGACAGGCATATCAGGGTTGAAATATTCGGAAAATCGGACAAACTCAACTAAACGCAACCAAAACTCAACTTTTTTGCCACCTCTAGGTCCCCTATGCTTCCCCATGTAAACGAAACTCGAGTTTTGCCCGAAACTCAATAACTCAACCGTAGTGTAAATAGGCTATCACTGTAGTGTAAGGTGCCGTTTACACTGAGGCTGCGTCTTGATTCTTTGCGTCTTCCCAGAAACGCAGTTTTTTTTACATAGGTTTAGCATAGGGCCCTAGTGATGGCAAAAAGTTGCGTCGTTTTCCGACGCAGGTGCGTTTTGGGATTTCTGTGGTATTTCAGTGCGCATAACAGCAATTTTCGGCCTAATCAGCGGAACTATCACCACTAATAACAACAAAAAACAGCAGATTAAAATTTAAATTTTGCCGCGTAAAATTTGTAACAGAGTAAAAAAGGACATAAATTCATGTAATGGTTAGAACAAATTGTTTAAACTAATTTTATTATTAAAAAAAGCATTTCAACAATATAGTTGATTTCAAATTTTTTGCTGCAAATCCCATGTCTTTGAATCCTTTCACTGTTTCCGTGATCTTCTCAGGGTAAGAAAGTCTGCTTGCAGATACTTGTCAGCGAGTTGAGCAACTATCTCGCGACAAAACTGCAGTAATATGAGGCAGACAAAAGCCCTTGACACACCAAATAGACTCCTGTGCGTTATTCCGCAGTCGATCCTAGGCAATAAAGGGCTATGGCTATTCTCTTCTCCAGAGGGATTGTCAGTCGAAAAGGAGTGCCTTCCTTTTTGAGATTGGGCAACAGTCCAACGAGAATGTTTAAGTACTCCTTTCCATGCAGAAATTTTCCTTAAAAAAGGCATCGGAGTTCTCCACAACATCTTTCTCCCATCTTTCTATCGTGGCTATTGCAATGAAGAATACATTATTTAATTGAAAAGAGAGAACATTATCTGCTCTTTACCTACAAGAGTCCAAACGCAAAGAGGACGTTGCAGTTGCAAGACGAATTGCAACTTTTCTGAGGATAACTCAGCCACTTCCATGCACTTCAAAAGATTCTCCTCACTTTGCGCCACCGCAGTTAAAAGAATCAGCTCTATTTCCGACATATTTCGTTGATTTTCGAACATTATTTACTTTGTTTACAAAATTTGTCTTCCTCTTCCAAGACGCAAAGACGCTGTGGTGTAAACGGCAGTTCTGCTTCTCTGCGTCTTTTCCGATATCGATAGGTAACGCACCAAGTGTAAAAAGCCTATAAATAGGCTATTATAGGCGAAAAAAATAATAGAAAACATGACCAAAATATACCAAAAAAGTGAACTTTAGCTAATTTGAATAGGTTTTCAGATCAAAGTTAATGAAATTATATGTCAATTAATTAAATTGGCGGAGTGTCAATATCTTTTAAAAATAATATCGCGAGAAAACTATATTCAAATGCGTTTTCATTGATTTCTAATTTTTTGCCTCGGTGGACCTCTAAATGTCCATATGTAGTAATATATGGATGTATAAATCAAATTATGGGTACAGCAAAGAAAGTGCAGAAGATATAACAACAACACCAATGCCACACAAAACGTTTCTTGTCTCGAGTTTTCTGTTTCCTTTTTCACCCATTCATTTTGCATCAGTACTTGAGATCGGCCTCAACACATGTACATATACATACATATGTACAAAAAATCACTCGGTTATGATCTACGCTTGTGAGTAAAAACACCCGACACGACTCTCAGACTCAATCGTTTGAACCCTATTCGCAGTGCCAGAAGACACCCGGGTGTCAAAAATACTCATAGATACCGGGTGTACTTTTAGTTGCGGTGGCTCATTGCCGTTCTCTGTAGCATATGTACATTTTACTGAATGCAAACTCCAGCTATGTATATTCATATGTATTTACATACAATTGCATGTACTCGTATGTACGCACCTATGTACATCAAAGTGGGTACATTTTTTTTCTGACCAAGCGGTTGTACAAATCATAATCTACAAGGAATTTTAAGGAGGCTTGCCGAAAACACCTGGGTCTAAGATCAATTTAGAGGTTCCTGTTTTTAAAGTGAAGTGGTTCGTATTTTGTACAGGGAAGTCCCGCTAAATCGAAAGCCTGTATCTTCAATTTTCTAAGTTCGGACTAAAACGGGTGGAGTTAATAATGTCCAATTCTGCTTCCAAATATGTATTTATATATGTATATACAAACATACATATATATATATACATATATAAATATATATTTTTGTGTATAGCAAAACTTCTGTGAGATGTGCACTGCTCTACTGAGATCTGTTTTCATTCCGGCTTTTGCGTCTAAGTCTTCTGGGCACACTACACAGCTGTCGAAAATCACATGGAGGTGCTTGAGTACACATATGTACATACATTCATAAAAACATTCATGCAAGCGTACAAACATACTTCATGAGTAAAAAGTAGAATGCATACGATAAATCCAATTCCACACAAAAACGACAACAAAAATATGATTGGCAAAGGTAGAAATGGAATGATAGGACAAGGACACAAATTTAGTTATTAATTCCCAATCTTCAGCATAAGCAGCTGGGAGTAGAGATGGGCGCGTGCCAAATTTTCACAATACGTTACGATACAAGTCGACACGGACACGAAGAAGGTATTCCTTATGATCGTATAAAACTTCAAGTTCAATCTAGACAACAAGACAGAGATACCATGTGAAAAAAAAAATTAACTAGTATCGTCTCCACTGTTCTCAGTCGAAGAGCTGTGGTACTAGTTATTACAAAGCGATATTCACTAATAACAAGTATAATTTAAAGTCTAATTCGGCCATTGTCAGCCATTCCGCTGCTCTCAGTTTGGATATAAAGCCAAATATACAAATAAAAGGTTTTTATATGTGGTTTAAATTTTTCAACTTGTCTGGTGTCATTTACATTCGAAGTTGGAGAAACTGTTCCCATTCTTAAAGTAGAAGAGAATATATTGCTGGATCGGTATCTTTCTGTGTGAGCACCAAAATGACGGGAAGTAGAGATATCTAGGAGGGTAGTTTATATATTGGTACGCAGCGCAACCGAAATCCACTTTTATTAGCATTCGACTGGACTTGCCTTGAACTAGTAGGTTATTGTGAGTAGCAATAAAAAGCTGATATGTAAAGCCGGTAGTATAAGTAAGAGAAGTACATACATACATGCTGTCATTTGTTTTTCTAGTCGAACTGCATTAGAATTAGAATTGTACTTTCAATCTACTGTACTTGACTGCTGTTCGTGTTGATGAACCAATTAACCACCAATAAAAAATACATCTTTGGTTGTGACTCCTTGTAGACATACAGTGGCTCACAGCCATAAAGATGCAGTGTCAAATAAACTGCTTAACTGTGGTACAGATTTTAAACTAGAGGAATAACAAAAAATGTTTAAACGACAAACCGGAAATCAGGTCGGATTCCTAGTTTCTAGAAGCTTTGGTGCATTTAAACATTTTGTTTTTCCTCTAGTTTAAAATCTGTACCACAGTTAAGCAGTTTATTTGACACTGCATCTTTATGGCTGTGAGCCACTGTATGTATGCTACCTAAAACTTTCAGTCAAGTTTAGTGGAATACGACCATTTCCAGTATGGTCTGTCTGAGGTCGACCCCACGCCTTAAATTCAAATTGGAAATTACAACGAGCCATTGAAAGATTGTGGATAATATCAGTCACCCCTAAAGTGAGAAACAGGAAGCAACCCCTGACTTGTGGCAGTGCCGTGCAATATGCATTAAATAGTTTCCTTTGCTTTGCTTCCTTATGGAAATGGTGTTTTGGATGATAGTAGAGTCAAAGGAGTACAGTACGGATATAGATAGAGTCGCGTCGGTTGTGCTTGATCCTCGGTCGATAGATCCTCGTATTTATTTTACCTTGGTAGTTTCAAAGCGAACACTATTCGAAATCGGTTCGTCAGTTCGCTTGGAATTTGCCTCCTTCCCTTTACCATATTTTCACGCATTTGCCGTCACACTCGGCATTTTGACGGCATTCCCTTCCCTTAATTGTGCTCTGCATCCTATTCTGTGTTTCAACGAAAACCAGAACCATCCCCTGTACTCTTCAGCAATATGGGGGAAGCAGCAGGAACAGGAATAGACCAAGGCAAGGGAGCGGGCCAAACAAATAACAGAAATTTGTGGAAAATAAAAAGCAATTTTCAGTTTAAGAAACGAGTTTCTCTCAAACAGACGCGTTCTGGTTTCCCTGTTGTGTGTGTGTGTATGTTCTATCACTGTGAGAAAAATAATTTTACAAAAATGTCTTGCCTCGATTATCCGCGATATCCTAACGATTCTGAATAATAATAAAGCGTGTGCATATATAAAAGAAAAACCATAATTACAAATCCGTCGTCCACAGTTTTATTTTACAAAAGTACATATTTATTGTAAGACAATTTTTTATTTTTTTTGTCTTGTTTTCTTAGTAAATAACACGACAAAATTCCGCTGTCGCCAAAAATGACTTTTTCTGATAGATTTGGAGATTTAAATTTTTTTAAAGAACTATGGTTTTTTTTTCCAGGTTTAGTTTTTTTTTTAAGAATTTATTTTTTTTTTGTCATAGGTAGTGCTTCTATTTTTCACATAACTTAAGTTTCCTACAACTGGTTGTATTGAACTTTGCAGTTAAAAAAAAAATAAAGTTAGGAAAAAAAAAACGGTTATACGTCGGCTAACGGAATTTATAGGCGAAATTCGGCATATGAAGTTTTGGTCAAACGGTTATAACTTAGCCGTTTATTTTTATATTTTTATAAGCGATACCTTAAACGATGCCTAATTAATGTGTCTATCTAAAACCAAAAATCAAGGCATTCAAATATTTTTTTTTCGACTTTTCCTGAGCTTTCAAAGTCAAAATTTCAGGAAAAAATACCGAAAAAAATTATGAAATTTCAATTTGGAAGCTTAATATCTTTCAGACGTTAAGTTGCAGCTACAAAGTGTCTGAGTCGGATTTATAGCTGCATTTGTCAGATTTTTTTAACTGCAAAGTTCAATACAACCAGTTGTAGGAAACTTAAGTTATGTGAAAAATAGAAGCACTACCTATGACAAAAAATACCGCCTTTTTTAAAAATTCTTCAAAAAAAAAACTACACCTGGAAAAAAAAACATTCTTTAAACATTTTTAAACAACCAAATCTATCAGAAAAAGTCATTTTTGGCGACAGCGGAAAAGTCGTTTCGACTAGTGTAATTGGAAATAATATAAATATACAAATCCTAATTAAAAGTTTAGTTTTTTAAATTTAGAAAACGGCTTTAAGTTGGCGCCGTTCTCTAACCACTTGGATTCCCTTGAGGAATTCAAGACATTATCGGGTGAGTTCATACGACAAGTATGCTTAAGCTTTTCCGTTTTAGCCGGTGCTATCGACATTCGACCAATTAGTCTATTCCGTCTGTTAGTCTTTTAAAGGACATACAACGAGTAAATATGATACGAATATGGGAGCTTTATCCAACTAGGTATATTTCTGTTGTCAGATTAAAATACATATATTAGGCCCGTCTTTAACTTCGATGTATAAAAGATATTCATTTTAATTAATAAAATTATAATGGAATAAATTTGGTGAAACCTGTACTGGAGTACTTAAGTACTGGTTGAAGCGAAAAGGATAAAATGCTTTATTTGGTCGACAGGCCAAAGAAAAACTTAATTATATACGTATAACACTAGTCAACACGACATTTCTGCTGTGGGCCAAACAAATTTTTTCTGATAGATTTGGAGATTTTTTCTAGGTTTAGTTTTTTTTATAGGAATTTGTAAAAATTGTTTGCTTTTTCCAGAGATAGTTCTTCTCTTTTTCAAATAACTTAAGTTCCTTATAACTGGTGTATTCTGAAAAGCTGACAAATGCAGATATAAATCCAACCCATGCACTTTGTAGCTGCAGCTTAACATCTGTAAGATATTACAGATATTCAAATTCAAATTTCATAATTTTTTTGTGGTATTTTTCCCCGAAATTTTGACTTTGAAAACTCAGGAAAAGTCGAAGAACCTTAAGTTATGTGAAAAATAGAAGAACTACCTCTGAAAAAAAATAAATCTAGAAAAGACATCATTTTTTAAAATGTAAATCTTCAAATCTATCGGAAATAGTCATTTTGAGCCACAGCGGAAATAAAACGATGAATTTTGTTGAGCAGTGTATTAAGTAGTGTACTCGTTATACTTTCCAGTGATAACGCTAACATTTTGGTTTCAATTATTTTTCCATTGCAGTCGGACCCGGCACCATACCATCTCCGTGGACCCCAGTGAATGCCGGTCCTCCAGGTGCACTAGGCTCGGCAGACACAAATGGCAGTATGGTGGATAGTAAAAACTTGGATGTTGGTGATATGAGCGACGTAAGAACTCGAATTCAAACACACATTATTTAAAACGATAAAAAGATATGATATTGATGTCGGATTTATGTGTTTTTACGCCCTGTGACGAGAGCCTTTTGAATGAAATTTTTATCATTTCGTTTTTATTCCTGGTACTCGAATGTATTGGAGTATATTAGATTTGCGGTGAAAGTGGGTGTGTGTAACACCAAGAATGAACCGTTTCAGACCGCATAAAAAATATATACATATATTCATAAACAGCATCAATAGCCGAGTCGATATAGCTCTGTCTGTCTGTCCGTCCGTTTTGTATGTCGAGACTATAACGCTAACATATAACATATGTATGTACATATGTACATAGGTGTAATTTATACAATATATTTTTTTTAAGTCGTTTGTCATCGCTGTTCGCGAAAGTTTTGTAGATATTTACATAGATATATACTGACCGAGTACAGGGTATAAAAATAGAGCCTAATCACAACGTTTCCCCTCATTTCTTTCTTCTTCTGTGATGAACAAATTAAAGGAATCGCATCCAAAATTTGTGGGTTTTTGTATTATAGCCTTTTTACACTACGGTTGAGTTATTGAGTTTCGGGCAAAACTCGAGTTTCGTTTACATGGGGAAGCATAGGGGACCTAGAGGTGGCAAAAAAGTTGAGTTTTGGTTGCGTTTAGTTGAGTTTGTCCGATTTTTCGAATATTTCAACCCTGATCTGCCTGTCGTGGAATTATCACCACTAGTTACAACAAAAATTGGCAGCTCAATATTTAAAATTTGGCGCGTAAACAATATGGCTGGGGAAAAAGGTACATACAATTGTTAAAACCAATACTTTATACCAATTTTATTATTAAAAACCATATAAACAAAGTGTTCGATTTCCAAAATTCTGTCGAAAAAACTTAGCCAAACGCTAAATTGAATTATTATAAATAAATATACATTAAATTATTATAAACAATGGCGAATTTAAAAAAGTTTAATTTTGGTACATATGTATTGTACATATACATATAGACAAAAATCAACATAGTTGCAATTGCAGCCGTGCCATTTCCCTGCGGAAATTTTCGTTCAAAAATGGATTCCAAGGTTATTCGCAATGTCCAAATGCGTTTCTTGGAAATTTTATCCAAATACTCCACAGTTGCTTCAAACATCGTCGCCAACTCCATACATTGCAGCGTCGTTATCTTATCTTGCTCTGCCACATAGAAAATCATTAACTCTTGGTCGTTAATATAATTCAAATTAAATAAAACAAAATTTATGTACACAAGCACGTGCCAGCAGCCGAAACTCAAAAACTCAATAACTCAACTTTGGCATAGTGTAAATCCAAATTCGGAGTTATTGAGTTACCTATCGATAAATGTGGTAACTCACTGTAGTGTAAAAAGGCTATTATATAGTATTATAATAAAATTTTGCGTGCTTTGTCCTGATCGCATTTTTTGATAAAGGCCTGTATCCAGCACCGCGAAATTTTACTGAAACGAATCTGCTCATTATTTCGGATGTGTGGAACTCAACTGATGTAGTGTGACCAAGAGCCTAAAAAGTGATTTGCCACTCTCATGAATCAGCTGTGTTTTGTAAACAGCGCCAATTTTGAAAATTAAACTAAAATTAAAAAAAGGAAGAAAAGTAATTCTGACGATGAAGTGATTGTGTTGGTAGTGGCACATATTGTTGTAAGAAGAAGTACAGCACAGTCGGAGGCGCCAAAATATCAAAATGATCAAAATGCTTGTTTTCCGTGATCCGCCAAAGACATGGTCTTGCCTCAACTGCTTTTATTAAAGCAATCTTCTCCTCACTTTAAAAATTTGCATATCTCTTTTTGGTTTTGCGCACAGATTTTGCCCCCACCTCTCACTTGTACTCCAGTAAAAATAGGCACATATATTTTACTGGCACCCCTATCAGCTGTTCTCACAGTCCACATTCGTGTGAATATCGATATTATCGATAAAAATTCGTGGATCCCGTTTACGTTGCTGGATACTGACTCCAGGAAAACACAAACGAAAAATTACTGGCCCCGTTTTTTTTATATGAAGTTTGGCAGTAATTTTTAGTTTCCGCGGTGCTGGATACCCAGCTTAAGTCAAAATAAGTAGCAATCTCTTTTTCGATAAAAAAAAAAACAAATTATTTATAGCCTGTTTACACTACGGTTGAGTTATTGAATTATTGAGTTTCGGGCAAAACTCGAGATTCTTTTAAATGGGGAAGCATAGGGGACCTAGATGTGGCAAAAAAGTTGAGTTTTGGTTGTGTTTAGTTGAGTTTGAATATTTATCGAATATTTTAACCTGATCTGCCTATCGTGGAAATATATCCACTAATTAAAACAAAAATTATCAGCTCCAAATTTAAATTTTGGCGCTTAAAAATTATGGCTCAGGAAAAAGGAGCAGAAGTACATGCAATCATTAAAACCAATACTTTAAACTTATTTTATCATTAAAACAATCAATAGACATTATTATAAGCAATTGCCAATTAACAAAATTTGTAATTTTGCTAAATAAAAACCATGGTAATTAATTGAAGTACAGCATTTGAATTGCAAATGTGCTTACATATGTAATGCATATATACATATACATACATACATACATAGAACCGAAATACAACATATTTGCAATAGCAGCCATGCAAAAAAGGCTGCCAAGGTTATTCGCAATGTCCCAAAAAGATCCATATCGCGTCTATTATAATTTGGGATATATAATTAAATATCAAGGCCTGTATCCAGCACCGCGGAAACTAAAAATAACTGTCAAACTTCATATAAAAAAAACTGGGCCAGTAATTTTTTGTTTGTGTTTTCCTGTCCTCAGTATCCAGCAAGCTAAACGAAATCCACAGATTCTTATCGATAGCTGTCCTATCGACAGGATTGTGGACTAAGAGAACAGCTGACATTCAGGCCAGGAATATATGTCTGCCAATTATTACTGAAGTAAAAGTGAAAGATGGAGGCAAAAACTCTGCGCAAATCAAAAAAAGCGAGATGCAAATTTTTAACTTGAGGAGAAGATTGCTTTAATAAAAGCAGTTGAGGCAAAACCATGTCTTTGGCGGCAAAACCATGTCTCACGGAAAATAAGAATTTTGATAATTTTGACAGTTTGGCACCTCCGTCTGCGCTTCACTTCTTCCTTCATCTTTCTGGCAACAATATATACCGCCACCAACACAATCACTTCAGCGTCAGAGTTAATTGTTTTTTTTAAGTTCAGTTGAATTTTTGAAAATTGGCGCGGTTTACAAAACACAGCTGAATCATGAGAGTGACCAATCACGTTTTAGGCTCTTGGTCACACTATTTTAGCTACGTTCTACACAAAAAAACCCCAGAAAATGAAATGTTCAATTTTTTTTTGATGCTTTTATTTGAAATGTTACCCAAATACTCCACAGTTGCTGCAAACATCGTCGCCAATTCTATACATTGCAGCATCGGTTTGGTATCTTGCTCTGCCACATAAAGTAGAATTAATTCTTGCTCGTTTATATTAATAAAATTAAATTAACCAAATTTATGTACACAAGGACCCGAAACTCAATAATAGCCTTTTTACACTAGGGTTGAGTTATTGAGTTATTGAGTTTCGGGCAAAACTCGAGTTTCGTTTACATGGGGAAGCATAGGGGACCTAGAGGTGGCAAAAAAGTTGAGTTTTAGTTGCGTTTAGTTGAGTTTGTCCGATTTTCCGAATATTTCAACCCTGATCTGCCTGTCGTGGAATTATCACCACTAGTTTAAACGAAAATTGGCAGCTCAAAATTTAAATTTTGGCGCGTAAACAATATGGCTGGGGAAAAAGATACATACAATTGTTAAAACCAATACTTTAAACCAATTTTATTATTCAAAACCATACAAACAATGTGGTCGATTTCTAAAATTCGGTCGGAAAAACTTAGCCAAACGCTAAATTGAATTATTATAAATTAAACTAAATTAAATTATTATAAACAATTGCCTATTTAAAAAATTTTAATTTTTGTACATATGTATGTATGTAATGTACATATACATATAGCCAAAATTCAACATATTTGTAATTGCAGCCGTGCAATTTCCCTGCGGAAATGTTCCTTAAAAAATGGATTCCAAGGTTATTCGCAATGTCCAAATGCGTTTCTTGGAAATTTGATCCAAATACTCTACAGTTGCTGCAGACATCGTCGCCAACTCCATACATTGCAGCCTCGTTATCATCTTTTGCTCTGCCACATAGAGCATCATTAATTCCTCGGTATTCATATTAATAAAAATTAAAAAACAAAATTTTCGTGGACAAGCACGTGCCAGCAAGCCGAAACTCAATAACTCAATAACTCAACTTTGGCATAGTGTAAATCCAAATTCTGAGTTATTGAGTTACCTATCGATAAATGTGGTAACTCACTCCGTACCAGCGGAACTATCACCACTAATAACAACAAAAAACAGCAGATTAAAATGTAAATTTTGCCGCGTACAATTTTCAACTGAGTAAAAGGGGGAAAAAATACATGTATTGCATAGAACAAATTTTTTAAACTAATTTTATTATTAAATCAAGCATTTCTACAATATATTTTAATTACAATTTTTTGCTGCAAATCTCATTTCTTTGAATCCTTTCACTGATTCCGTAATCTTCACAGGGTAAGAAATTCTGGTGGCATGTACTTATCACCGAGTTCCGCAATCACTTCCTGACAAAATTCCATCAAAATCCTACACACAATGGCTTTGGACACACCAAATAAATTCCCTATTGTGAGATATTCCGCAGACGATCCTAGGCAATAAAGGGCTATGGCTATTCTCTTCTCCAGAAAGATTGTCAGTCGAAAAGGAGTGTCTTTCTTTTTGAGATTGAGCAATAGTCCAACAAGAATGTTGAAAGTTATCCTTCCCATGCCTTGTCCTTACAAAAGGCACTCTTTAAAAGGAGTTGTCCACAACACCTTCTCCCAAAATGAACCATATCGTGGCTATTGCAATTTAGAATACATTATTTAATTAAAAAGAGAACTCTATTTGCTCTTTACTTACAAGGGTCCAAAAGCGAGGAGGACGTTACAGGTGCAAGACGAATTGCAACTTTTCTGCAGATAACCCCGCCGCTTCGATGCACTTCAAAAGATTCTCCTCACTTTGCGCCACCGCAGTTAAAAGAATCAACTCTTTTTGCGTCAGGTTTCGTTGATTTTCGAACATTATTGACTTTGTTTACAAAATTTGTCTTCCTCTTCCAAGACGCAAAGACGCTGTGGTGTAAACGCCTCTTCTGCTTCTCTGCGTCTTTTACGATATCGATATGTAACGCACCCAGTGTAAAAAGCCTATAACTCAACCGTACTGTAAAGAGGCTAATAATGTCTATTGCCACTAGTTTTGAGTGAGTGAACACAAAATTGTTCTTCACTTTTTCACTTCTTCACTTCACTATTTGCTTTGCAGTTGCTCACTTGTTCAATTTGTTGTTCCCTGTTTAATTATTATTATTTGTTATTATCCGATATTTGATAATGGGTCTATTGCCAAATATACATGTACATCTGTATGTACATACAGTGGCTCAGAGCCAAAACAATGCAGTGTCAAATAAAAAGATTAAGGTGGTACAGATTTTAAACTAGAGGAAAAACAAAAAATGTATAAACGCCAATTTGTTGTATGTTTTATCACATTTAAAAAAGGAACTTTATTTGCTGATTAAATATTGCTCAGTTTTAAAAATAAAATAAAAACTTAAAATATATCTTAAATACAAGTTCGAGCTAGAACCATGCAGCCACAAACCAGTTTAATATTAGTCTAATAAAAGATTTAACTGGTATTTTAATACTTAGTATGTAATCCCTTAACCTTTATTACGGCTTTTAACCTACTATTCATGGAAGAGACCAGCTTCCGAGTGCTTACCGAGCTTATTTTGTTCCATTCCTCCAGCAGAGCTTTTTTAAGGTCCTTTTTGCTAGAAATCCTGTGATTCTGGGTGTTTTTCTCCAGCGCAGCCCACAAATTTTGAATAACATTTACGTCTGGAGACTGGGCTGGGGGAATCATCAAATGGGGGCAGTTCCAGATAAGCCAGGACTAGGAGGAGGACTTTTCTATTGAGTCTGAAAATTCTTTCAATTAAGAATGGAAGCCCCAAAGCTTTTCTTGATGATTCTTCCTGATTTTTCATCCTCTCAAATCTTTACTTAACAGAAAAAATAAGTTATGAATTGATCTTCTGATGTGAAGAAATTAGATTCATATCAATTAAGGGTTAAAATAAAGAATAACTTAGTATTTAAACCAAACGTACATCGTACGTACATATTCAAATATCTTATTTTGTTCGTTTGGCAGGATGAAAAGGATCTATCGTCCGCCGATGCCGAAGGCGTTTGGAGTCCAGATATTGAACAGAGCTTTCAAGAGGCATTATCTATATATCCACCATGTGGACGAAGAAAAATCATCTTGTCGGACGAGGGAAAAATGTATGGTAAGTACTTTATCTCTTCATAATTTGTATTTGTTTATAAATTGCTTCTAAGAAATTAGGTGGGGAAGCCACCCATATGTAAGCCATACATATGTATGTACATATGTGCATAGATCTATATAAGAAAAAAGTACTTTCCATAAAAAGAAAAAAAATCAAATCAAATCAAAGTTAATTTTTTATTTATTGTACTGATGAATATAAATAAAACAAATTTCATGAAAGTTTTAGTTTATGTTAACTAATATAAATAAAAAATTAAAACGAGAGGGAACGGGGCGTTGGGGCGAATTAAATTTTGGCTAAAATGGAAAATCAAAAAATTAGGTTGAACCCTATGCTAGATTTTTATATATTAAAAGTTATCTGTTTTCATTTTTGCTTAAGCTGGGTATCCAGCACCGCGGAAACTAAAAATTACTGCCAAACTTCATATAAAAAAAACGGGGCCAGTAATTTTTCGTTTGTGTTTTCCTGGAGTCAGTATCCAGCAACGTAAACGGGATCCACGAATTTTTATCGATAATATCGATATTCACACGAATGTGGACTGTGAGAACAGCTGATAGGGGTGCCAGTAAAATATATGTGCCTATTTTTACTGGAGTACAAGTGAGAGGTGGGGGCAAAATCTGTGCGCAAAACCAAAAAGAGATATGCAAATTTTTAAAGTGAGGAAAAGATTGCTTTAATAAAAGCAGTTGAGGCAAGACCATGTCTTTGGCGGATCACGGAAAATAAGCATTTTGATAATTTTGACATTTTGGCGCCTCTGACTGTGCTGTACTTCTTCTTACAACAATATGTGCCACTACCAACAAAATCACTTCATCATCAGAATTACTTTTCTTCCTTTTTTTAATTTTAGTTTAATTTTCAAAATTGGCGCTGTTTATTAAACACAGCTGATTCATGAGAGTGGCAAATCACTTTTTAGGTTCTTGGTCACACTACATTAGTTAAGTTCCACACATCCGAAATAAAGAGCAGATTCGTTTCAGTAAAATTTCGCGGTGCTGGATACAGGCCTTTACATATAATTTTTACATCAGCTTTTACATTTCTACATGTACATGCAGAACTACTCTTACGAGACGTGTAATTGTGTGCGAGAGAGAGCGGGAATGAGCAAAGACAATATAAACACTAAGATATGCCGCGCCATACAAAATTTTGAGCTCAATTCCTGACTGGCTGGAATTTCCAACTGTTCCAGCGTGAATTAGAGAGAGACAGATAGATTCAGATTCACACGTTCTGTACGTGAGGCTGAGCTTTAACTGTATGTGTGCACATATTGTATGGCTGCTTGTTTGCATTGGTTGTTGACGACGCCGCTGTCGAAGAAAATACCCATTACTTTAGAATTGAATGGAGATTATGATTTTCCGATGACGCATGCCCAAAATATAAAAAAATGTATATTTTGTATATCCTTTATATGCTAATTTTGTTTAATGTACTATAAACGAATATAATGAACGAATGTAAAAATATACTAATGCAAAATGTATATTAGATATAACATCAAATTATATTAATTGTCTATAGGGTATTAGTTCGTCGCGTCAATAAGCAACACTCAGCAAATAAATTTGTGTCTCAAGAAATCTTCTCAAAAGTATTTTGCGGGCAATTTCGGCAGCTCGGCACACGTACACACACGTGTGTACTTACAGTTCCGTGTGTACTCATACAAGCAAGCTCATTCTATTTTTAGATTTGCGAGCGCACTGGAGTTCGTGCGAGCGAGATAGCACTCTTTGAAAAAACAACCCTCCCTACAAAACAGAATTGTATGAGCATTGGACATCTTAGTGTTTATATTGCCTTTGGAATGAGTAAGCGCTTGGCAGGCGTTGCATAGCCAAGCGCTTGGCAGGCGTTGCATAGCCACTGAAATTTAATTTGTGTCTTCTGGCGATAATAGTCTATAATCTGGTAGATACGGCTATTTTCAATGATTCTGCGTTTTTGGTTTTCTCGTATCTTAAAAATTGTGGATTCCACAGATTTTCGCCCTTTGTGGGGGCGGAAGGGGGCGTGTCAAAATGTTTAAATACACTTGTATTGAAGTGATATCACAGGAGCTTGGATAGAAAGTTTGGTTGCTCTAGCTCTTATAGTATCTGAGATCTAGGCGCTAATGAAGACGGACGGACGGACGGACGGACGGACGGACGGACAGACAGACATGGCTATATCGACTCGGCTATTGATGCTGATCAAGAATATATATACTTTATGGGGTCGGAAACTCTTCCTTCTGGGCGTTACACACATCCGTTATCGCCACAAATCTAATATACCCCTATACTCTCCGAGTACCGGGTATAAAAAATCAATCGAACATACGATCCAATAAGTTACGGAATAAATAAAGCGTATGTAAGCTATCTTATAGCCTTTTTACACTACCGCATCATTGTCGAAGGTGCGGAAAAATCATTTCAGTGCGTCCCAAAAGACCTTGCAAGTCTTTGTGTTACCATTTTGTTGCTTGGAATCAGATTTATTTTAATTGAAATGTTCAGGAATGGTTTGGCCGCTCAACTTTAAATTGAATTTATTGTTTGATTCGACAAAAATACCCCAATACCGCGTCGAAACCCCAAAAATTTCAGTATTTTGTAAAAATACTTGTCAGAATACGGTAACACTTGCAAATGATGTAACGCATGTCCCAACATGCGACATGTTTGTCTTCTTCTATCCACAGGGTTCTTTTGGGCATCATTGTCGCATGTTCCATTTAACGGAAAAATGCCATGATGCGCCCTAATGTAAAAAGGGTATTAGTCATATATAATATTTAATAGTCTTATATAATGTTGTTTTAAAAGCTGAAGAGCATGGCGTAAAAATGGGGTTTTGGGAAAGTGGCACATAAATTGCTGACATAGATTAGATGCCAGCGTCAGCCGTCATCGAAATACTATAATGAACTTCCTTAAAAATCCTGCATCTTATGGTAAGATCAAACAGTGCGGTCGACCAACCAACATTGACAAACGGTTTAAACCGGAAGTTCAGCATCTTGCGGTTCATGGAGGCTTATCTTGGGACGAGATAAGGTCCCATTTAGATCTCAATGTTAATAGAAGACGGCTTCATCAATTTTTAGCTGAAAAAAATATCATTACATATGCTTCCAGAGTGCCTGTACCTCAAATACTTCCACGCCACCTGAGACTCTTTTGGCCTTCGCTAAGAAGTACACATTTTGGACTTGATTTCCGCAAAGTCGGATTTTTTATCATCTAGAAATATACCGTTTCTAGATTGCCGGCAGTAAGCCCCAATTTAAGCCCGATAGAGGACCTTGGTCTTTGAGACTATCGTCCTACTGAAACGAGTGTTTCTTGAGGAGTGGGAGAAAATCAGCCATTTACCTTTAGAAAAATTGGCAGACTCCATTCCCGATCGCCTTCATAAAGTTTTAACGGCAGAAGGCAAATATATCAATTACACTACTCAACAAAATTCAACTTTTTATTTCTGATGTGGCCCAAAATGACTTTTTCTGATAGATTTGGAGATTTAAAATTTTTATTATTATGGTTTATGGTTTTTTTTATGGTTTAGTATTTTTTTAAAGAGTTTTTTAAAATTTTTCATATTATTTCCAGAGGTAGTGCTTCTATTTTTCAAATAACTCAAGTTTCTTAAAACTGGTTTATTAAACTTTGCAGTTCTGAAAAGTTGACAAATGCAGCTATAAATTCAACCCGTTTATCTATCGATTCTTACAAACCATACCTTAAACGACGTCTAACTTATGTGTCTATCTAAAAAAGGTTAGCCATGAAGTATTGTTTTCGAATTTTCTTGAGTTTTCAAAATCAAAATTTCGGGGAAAAATACCGCATAAAATTATGAAATTTGAATTTGAAAACCTAATATCTTCCAGACGTTCCAAAAGCACTACCTCTGGAAGAAACATGACAAATTAAAAAAAATTCTTTAGAAAAAACTAAACATTTACTAAACTTAAAAAATTTTAAATCTCAAAATCTATCAGAAATATATAACTTAACATAAACTAAAACTAACTTTCATGCTATTTTTTCATTTCTATTTATCAGTACAATGAATAAAAAATAAAGTTTGATTCATTCTTTTTATGGAAAGTAATTTTTATACCCGGTACTCGAAGATTATAGGGGTATATTAGATTTGTGGTGATAACGGATGTGTGTAACGCCCAGAAGGAAGAGTTTCCGACCCCATAAAGTATATATATTCTTGATCAGCATCAATAGCCGAGTCGATATAGCCATGTCTGTCTGTCCGTCCGTCCGTCCGTCTTCATTAGCGCCTATATCTCAGAGACTGTTAAAGCTAGAGCAACCAAATTTTGTATCCAGTCTCCTGTGTTATCACACTACTCCAAGTGTTTTTCAAAATTTCGCCCCACCCCCTTCCGCCCCAACAAAGGACGAAAGTCTGTGGCATACACAATTTTAAAGATACGAGAAAACGCAGAATAATAGAAAATGACCATATCTATCAGAGTGTTGAATCTGGATCAGATCGGATTATTAATATAGCCACAATGAAGAAAACCATTTCGAAAGTCATCGTTCCCTCTCGCTCTCTCTCACAGGCGACCCTGTCTGTTTTGCCTATTCGTCCAGATGAGCGCATAGATCTCAGAGACTATAAGAGCTAGAGCAACCAAACTTTCTATCCAAGCTCCTGTGATATCAAACCAGCACAAGTGTATTTCAAAATTTTGCCACGCCCCTTTCCGCCCCCACAAAGGACGAAAATCTGTGGAATCCACAATCTTTAAGATAAGAGAAAATCAAAAACGCATTGTCATGGAAAATAGCCATATCTACCAGATTGCCAAATCTGGATCAGGTCGAACTACTATTATAGCCATAAGGAACAAATTAAATTTCAGTGGCTATGCAACGCCTGCCAAGCGCTTACTCATTCCCTCCCTCTCTCGCACACACTTACACGTCTCGTATGAGTAGTTCTACATGTACATGTAGAAATTTAGAAGCTGATGTAAAAATTATATGTAAACAAAAATTAAAACAGAACTTTTAATATATAAAAATCTAGCATAGAGTTCAACCTAATTTTTTTAAATTTTCCATTTGGGCCAAAATTTAATTTGTCCTAATTTGTAATATAGCTCTACGCTATACCCGGTACTCAGTCAGAATATACATATGTGATCTTATGATATATGTAATTTATTATACAGTGGCTCAGAGCCAAAACCATGCAGTGTCAAATAAAAAGTTAAATTTTCTGCCATAAAGTTATTACACATTATTTTTCAAAAAATCCAATGACCGATGATAGGTATATACATTAGGTACCAAAACCAATATTTGACCCTTAAATACTGGGTTTTCCCCACCTGTTAGATCGTATTAAAACTTAAACTTTAACTTTTTATTTGACACTGCATGGTTTTGGCTCTGAGCCACTGTATAATAAATTACATATATCATAAGATCACATATGTATATTCTGACTGAGTACCGGGTATAGCGTAGAGCCGCGGCTTCTGCCGCGGCTCACAACGTTCCTTCTCGTTTTCTTATAAAGATCTATTCACATATACCTACTTATTTCCCTGAGGTATATACATATGTACAATCTATCGACGCATTTCCTCTAAATTTTGTTAATACATATTCAGGTAGGCTTTGGGTTTCACTTAAAAAAAATGGAATTTAACTTTTGAAAACACGTTTCACATACCACCAAAAAGAATACTAAATAATAGACTGTGCTCGCAATATGAGCGTAACAGAACAGTTAGATTAAGAATGAGGTTTCCCGCCATATTAATGTAAGTAAAAAAAATTTATTATTTGACCATTAGCAATTCAATTCAATTGCATGCTGTTTCTCACAGTTCGTCAGACAAACACACCGGTGTTGCATCTAAGTTCTTTTTAAATTTCGCACTTTATGCCGTCCATTTGCTTCAAAAGAAGTAATTAAGATATAACGTGGAACCTATACGAAACAACCAGGTCCGCTGTTTGTGTCAGAAAAGATAATAATATTAAACATATCGATAACGAAAACGAAACTTTTTAGTTTCAAAAGCAAGTGGAAGCCGCAGCCTGGCTGATTGCAATCAGACAATTGTCTTTGAATCAACAGTAAAACTCAACTTTTATTCTAAATTAAAAAGAAATATTTGATCAAATTTACGAATTTTTGTTTCGAAAATAGAAAATATGGAAAATAATCAATATCTTGGAAACTTTTATACTTTCTTAGCTTTGAACTTTATTTTTGAATTCAGCGTGTACTTTAACATAGACCAAAATCTGTGTAAAAGCCTGTTGCCACAGGCCACCATCCATTTCGGGGATGGTCTGTTAGGTTTTGCCGTTATAGCCTGTTCCCACAGACGACCATCCATCATCCATTTCGGGGATGGTCCGTAAGATTTTGCCGCTCTGAAAATTCTCTGTTAGTTCCACCATCCATTTTGGATGTTCGTAAACCACACGTATCTATGCAATACTTAGCCGATGGTTTTCAAATACAACTCTGAAAAATTGTCATTCACAACGAAAAAATGGAATTCACTGCGTAAACAATGACTGACAAAAATAACTGATATTCTTAGCAAATGGCGAAGAGCCAGGATGCTTTTCAATAGCAGATGCTAAATTTTCTGTTAGAGAAAATTGCCATATGCCATTGCCGTGGGCGTGCAGTTTGACGCGGATAGGACTTTCTTTCCGGATTCCGCTTATACAGTGACTCCCACCCCCGATGATGCAGTGTCAAATAAAATGTTTAAGGTGCTACAGACTTTAAACTAAAGGAAAAACAAAAAATGTTTTAACGCCAATTTATTTTATGTTTTATCACATTTAAAAAATGAACTTTATTTGCTGCTTAAATATTGCTCCGCTTTAAAAATAAAATAAAAACTTAAAATATATCTTAAATACAAGTCCCAGTTTGAACGATGTGGCCACAAACCAGTTTAATATTAGGCGAATAAAAGGTTAAACAGGTATTTTAATACTTAGTATGTAATCCCTTAACCTTTATTACGGCTCTTAACCTACTATTCATGGAAGAGACCAGCTTCCGAGTGGTTTCCAGGCATATTTTGCTCCATTCCTTCAGCAGAGCTTTTTTAAGGTCCTTTTTGCTAGAAATCCTGTGATTCTGGGTGTTGCTTGATGATCCGTTTTTGCCTTTTAGGATGTCAGAGAGGCCTTTGCTATTGCTGCAAAGTTTTTTTAAAACAGTGGTAGTAGCTAGCCAAATTACCTGACTGCAAAGAGGGTTTTTGAGTCAGCGTACTGCTGAATGGCTTTCGCTTTCTCAGGGTCCATTTTTGCGCCATCGCTTGTCACAATAAAGCCGTGATAATCGACACTTTGTTTGCATCATGAAGGCTCTAAACTGGTTTGTGGCCACATCGTTCAAACAGGGACTTGTATTTAAGATATATTTTAAGTTTTTATTTTATTTTTAAAGCGGAGCAAAATTTTTTTTTGAAAAAATTTTGACATCGTCGACATAAGCATAGCATGTCTTTCCCATCTGCTCCCGCAGAACGTCATCAATGGTCCTTTGATAAATGCTGCCAGGATTATTTAGGCCAGAGAGAAGGCGACAAAATTCGTACTTTCTTGCACCATTTTAAGGTTATATCCGGACTTAAGGTCTAGCGTTGTGAAATATTAGGCTTTTCCCAGGTTTGCCAAAATCGTTGTTATATTTGTTTTTGGCTACTGTCTTAAGATTAAGGTTTCTAAAGTCCATTAAGAACCGTTTCTTGTTGCCCTCTTCATCGGTTGCTTTCTTATCTACCACCAATACAGGATAATTGTATGGTGATCGTGATTATATCCGGTTCTTGAAGAGTTTAGTGGTATATTAGATTTGTGCTCATAATGAATGCGTTACAGCGAAAAAATACGTTTCCAACCCCATAAAGTTTATATATTCTTCATCAGCATCAATATACGATTCGATACATGTCGACATGTCGTCTGTCCATCCATATTTCTGTGCGTCCGTCTGTTCGTCTTCATGAGAGCTTAGATCTTAGAGACGATAAAAGCTAGAGCTACCAAATCAGACTCCTGTGATCACACTGTTACAAGTGTGTTTTAAAATTTCGCACCGCCGCCTTTCGCCCACGAAAAGGATGAGAATCTGTGGCATTCGCAAAGATACGCAGAATCATAGAAAATGACCATATCTATCAGAGTTTTGAATCTGGATCAGATCAAATCGTTATTACAGTCACAATGAAGAAACCCATTTAGAGGTTTCGTTCGAGGCAACGTTCTCTATCGTTCACACTTTTCCTCGTCTGCTTTGCCAGTTCGTCCAGATACGCGCCTAGGTTTCAAGGCCTATAAGAGCTAAAGCAACCAATCTTTCTAGCCAAGCTCCGTTGATATCACTCTAATACAAGTGTATTTCAAAATTTTGCCACGCGCCCTTCCGCCCCACAAAGGACGAAAATCTGTGGCCTCCACATTTTTTAAGATACGAGAAATCCAAAAAAGTCAGAGTCAGGAAGAATGATCGTATCCAAATGTAAACAATGACTGACAAAAATAACTGATATTCTCCTGCAAATGGCAAGGAGCCAAAAGGTTTTTCAATAGCAAATGCTCAGTTTTCAGTTCAGTTAGATTCGGTCAGGAGAAGAAGGCAAATGAATAAAAGAATCAAATGTAGTTTTAAAATTTTTTTTATTTGTTTAAGCAATGTTTTGCAATGCCAGATCTTAATATATCTGCAGATAAATGTAGATCCAGCTGTTCAGGTTGCTCACTTGAATTAAGCAGAACCCAATTCTCATTAATGGACCTGTTGTGTCTTACCTCCAATATTGCCGACGCTTCGATCTGTTTTGCAAGGGTCGCATATATTGGCTATATTGTCGAATCGTTGCAACTTTCTGGACAGCCGATGTTCACATACGCAAATCTTTATCTGAAGTAAATTGAAATGGAATAAATTTGGAAGACTATTAAAAAAAGTGCCTCACCGCTTCTAAAATAGATAAAACAGTCTTGTACATACAATTTTAATAGGATATAATAATTTAGCATTGCGAAAAATTCTCTCATCGAATTTATTTATTTGTCGAACGCCACCATTAATTTTTGCAACAAGATTTGTTGCTGTGCAACCACAGTCGAAAAAATAATTACATTTGCCAAAAAATAGGAAGAAGTACGGCGCAGACGAAGGCGCCAAAATGTCAAAATTATCAAAATGCTTATTTTCCGTGATCCGCCAAAGACTTGGTCTTGCCTCAACTGCTTTTACTAAAGCAATCTTCTCTTCACCTTGAAAATGTGTATATGTCTTTTTCGTTTTGCACACAGTTTTTGTCTCCATCTTTTACTATCGATACGAATCTGTGGATTTCGTTTAGCTTGCTGAATACTGAGGCCAGGAAAACACAAACGAAAAATTACTGGTCCAGTTTTTTATATGAAGTTTGACCGTAAAATTTAGTTTCCGAGGTGCTGGATACAGGCCTTTAGTCGTAATACCCTTTTTACATTAGGCCGCTTCATTGGCCGCATCTGTTAAATGGAATATGCGACAGTGATGCCCATAAGAGCCCTGTGGATAGAAGAAGACAATCATGCGGCCGCATAATTTGCAAGTGTTACCGTATTCTGTCAAGTATTTTTACAAAATACTGAAATTATTCGGGGTATCGACGCAATGTCGGGGTATTTTTGTCGAATCAAACAATAAATTCAATTTAAAGTTGAGCGGCCAAACCATTCCTGAACATTTCAATTAAAATAAGTCTGATTGCAAGCAACAAAATGGTAACACAAAGACTTGCAAGGTCTTTTGGGACGCGCTGATTCCAACTTTAAAAGTGACACTTTAAAATTAAATTCAGCAGCACGTAAATTTTGTTCGGATAAGTCAACAATAGCTGAAAAAATGATGCCGAAATGATGCGGCCTAAGTGTAAACGCCTCGCATCATTTTTCCGCACCTTCGAAAATGATACGGTAGTGTCAGTCATACGGTCGAATGTGTTCGAGTGCTTACTAGCCTGGCCACGATTCGCGAATTGCTTACTTAAGCCTTGCATCTTATGGTAGTATGTTGGCTGCCTAAAGGTGGATCTAAATCCATGGGCTCTGGCGCGTTTCTGCTTGCCGGCCTAAATTGGGGCTTATCCCAATTGACCATACCGTTTTTTGAAAAACTTATTTTTACTAGCTTGGGGGTTATTTCTCTGGTCTTGATTTTGTTGCCTGTTTTGAGTCCGCTGCTCCATTCCATGAGAATTTCCCCTTGTTGAAGTTTGCGGCGAAGGCGCACCTATCATAATTAGCCTCGACCTTCTGAGCCAAAGCCAAGGCTCTGCTCCAGAAGGCTTTTCCCCAGTTTTCGGAGATTTATGCTCCATATTGGACGTCTATGGACGTACACCCAGCGACAAAAAAAAAGCCGCACTCCGAAATTTCATGAATTTTTTACTTTTCTAGCGTATGTTATCCCGAAATGTTATTCGATTCGTCTAATTTTTTTTTGTGAGTCCCTGTGAATGTTTTTTTCTTTTTGCGTGAGTTTCCTGTCGCCTCAGTTTCTGGAAACATTTCTTGCAAAACATTTTACTTAGGAGTCTTTAAGAAGTATGCCTAAAGGAAAACAGATGACGGTGACTGAAAAGTCAAAAATTATTGCCTCGACTGAACGAAATGTCTCCATTCGAAAAATAGCGGATCGAACTAAGTTCAATGAAAGCTCAGTGCGACGATTTTTGAAAAAATTTCGTGAGACTGGACAAGTGGAGAGGACAAAAGGATCGGGAAGAGAAAAGTGTACATGTGCAAGGGAAAATCGGATTATTAAGAAAACGAACCGACATGATCGATTCAAAAATACTGTAGAGATAGCTTCTGAAGTGCAGAAAAATTCTGAAATATGTTTGTTTATTATTAGACTATAGCAAATGAAATAACCTATTGAAAAAATTTTGTTTTTGCTGAAAAAATCGATTTTATAATTTTACTAAATTTTTTTCCTGTGTTTGGTCAAAATACTAAATGACCGTTCAGAAAAGTGTGATTGAAAAAAATATTTATTTTTAATTATATGAAAATGATATCAAAAAACCTAGTATGCACTTTTGTTAAAAATTGATTTATTGAATTAAAAAAATGAAAACTTTTATTATCGCATAACATTTGGGGAAACCCCACGCTAGAGAAGTCAAAAATGAATGAAATTTCAGAGTGCGGCTTTTTTTTTGTCGCTGGGTGTACCAACATGACAACGCTCCCATCCATACCGCTCGGGTTGTATAACAGTGGATTAAAAACCAAAACGTCAAATTGCTCGAGTGGCCGCCTTACTCCTCTGACATTAACAATATCGAGAACATTTGGGGACTTTTGTCCAGAAGAGTATACGAAGGAGGAGGACAAGTTAGTGACTCTAAGACCCCAGATGAAGCAATTAAAAAAGCCTGGTCAACAATTTCACTAAATGAAATTGAAAAATATTATGATTCCTTACACAACCATATGTTTGAAATAATTAAGAACAATGGTGGGCATACCAAGTACTAAATACTGCTAAAACAGTTTCCTTAATTATTTAAGTTACCCAGTGCCTTGCAATTTTGCTTTATATAATTTTGTTTAAAAGTTTTAGTGATCAAACCTATTCAGTTGAGCCAAAATAAAATGGATATTTTTTTTATGTTTTTTACTAGTCGTCATCTCATCAATTGTCAGCCGTAAGAGTCGTATTTAATAAAACTCTTATTTAAAATCAATCAAAATTATTTTTTACCTTCGTTACACCCTTATATGTATATCTCTAAACTCTTCGAGTATCGGGTATAAAATTTAATAATGGAAAGAAATTAATTATTCAATCTATGCCATTTTTTGATTTTAGGTCGCAACGAGCTTATCGCAAGGTATATTAAACTGCGTACTGGCAAGACGAGAACCCGCAAGCAAGTTAGCTCGCATATTCAAGTGCTCGCTAGACGGAAACTGCGAGAAATTCAGGCGAAAATAAAAGTAGTAAGTAACATCCCGATTGCGCTCCAGAAGGAGAGCTCAATAGAAGGACCTTCTGATGTACATATATTCAAGAATATACATATTTTCCATTTGCATGCGTGATGTATTCCATTTGTAAACTGGGATGTGTTGGTGTTGTTGTGTCTCTGGTGTTGTTAAATATTTTTATAGCCAGACTATGTGATTCGGAAAACGTTGATTTGCCATGTATATTGTTTCTAGGAAACATGAATTAAATGTGCGAATTGACTTCAGGAAAATAGTAGAATCTGGATTTGTCCGATAGGTAAACCGTGCAATGGATCAGGTGGTGTTTCAATTTCGGTTATTTGTACTTTTCCTGAAAGGCAACACATCCCAACTGGCTAATTTTTAAATTTGAGTGCATGACAATGCGGGCATTCCTTTTCCAAGAAGAAATAAATTTGATGTATGTAAATGCTCGATGAACTTGTTGGCGTTGTTGGTCAATTCCTCTCCGTCTGTCGACTAGTATGTATCTGCGCGTTACTCTTCGTTCTAGTTGCCTTTGTTGATTTCGTTCATCTCGCTCCTCTTGCGATTTTGAATCATGTAACTGCGCCATGGTCATACGCCCATCTGCATTGTTTTTTTGGATTTTTTCACCTGAAATTCGTACTCTTAAATCTCACTCGGCTCTAGAATTGATCGATTGACGACTTATGTAAGTTGGCCCTTTTGCGTCTTATTGGCATTGCTCAAATATATTAAATTCTCGTGTCACAATGTTTGTAATTGAACTTCTCTGAAAAGGCTCTACCGATATTCTTGAAATATTATGTGCTCTTGATTATAAGTAAATCCCCGCCAACTTATAGTAGATTATTTTAGTTATTTTTATTGAACTGAAAAATGTTTTCTAGAAATAATATACATGGCAAAACAATGTTTTCTGGGTTAGCTGAACAAAACTTGGTCAAGATATAGAGGCGTGTAAAAAAATTATGCATACCAAATCTTGACCCGATCAGAACACTCCAACGAGTACCTCCACAAAAAAAGAAAGGATATAGGTGTTTGGGAGGTACCCGAAAGAGTGGTCTGATCGGGATGCAAAATAGATGTTGGCCGATGCGCAGACCTAACCGATAAGCACACAAAATTTCACGAAAATCAGTCGAGCCATTTCGGAGGAGTTCAGCTACAAACATTGTGACACGAGAAATTTATATATTAGATAAAGAAGAATTGAATGTTAAAATTTAGTGCAGGAAATCATTTTCAGTTTCCAGATTGGAAATTGTGCACGAGTTGCTGTCAGATTAGGGTTTTTTAACTAATCAGCACAACATCCACCAACTCGTATGGGGTAAACTACCAACCACTAATCAAAATGGTAGAATCGTCAAAAGAATGACAAGGTCTATGGGCCGATCTCAATATACGACTTTCAAATCAGACTGCATATATACAGAGGTATAATTTGTCTGCTGTTCTTAAAGGTTATATATGTATTGATGTCAACTTAACATCAATAATCGTTTAAACTTCCACAATAAGCGTGCGTCTACTATATGTATATCCCCTACTATACCCTAAAGTCTAGCAATATACGACCAACTGAAACTCTTTTCCAGGAACCCAATGGTGTGTCCTTGCATTTATTAAATGACAAAGAACAGACTCTGCAAGGCATGAGCACAATGACTAGTTCACAAATCGTATCTGTACAAGCAGCCAATAATCTGGCACTGGCTGCTTCAGCGCTGTCTGTGGGTATGCACCACACGAAGCATCACCCACATCCCTCTCACCAACACCAGATGGGTGTAGCCGCCGCAGCAGCAGTAGCTGCTGCAGCAGCAGCCGCTGCAGTAGTGTGTCAGCCGGCAGAAGATGCTGCTGGTGGGCCATGTTCAACGTCAGAGTCAGGGCCACTGCTAAATTCGTCGTCTTCACAGCGACACTATGCCCACTCTCATCACAACCATTCCCATCACAATCTGACACACCTCTCGCATAGTCATATGCATCCCCATCACCATGCGGCGGCCGTTGCAGCAGTATACCACTTCCAGCAGCACCAAAAACAGCAGCAGCAAAGTGGGCCAAGCGAGACTGTTGCAGCCGCAGTATCACCGATTCTTGATGTCTCAATCACGAGTCAGGGCCTGACACCAACACCGTCCCAGCCATTACACCATCCGCCGTTGTATCCGGGCGTAAGCAAATGTTTTATATACCAAATCAATTCATACCGCATCGTGCAGTTTCCTGCACAGCATCAAAAAACCATATAAAGCAATGCTTAATTTAACCACAAAAAGCATACACCACTGCTCATAAGAATAGTCAAGTCATTTCCTTTATTGGGACTAAATTCATTCCCTACTTATGCTACACAGCTACTGACCTCAAGCACACTCTGCCCATTTCTAATACCATCTACTTCACAGCGTATCAAATACGAAGCCCATTTCTCCTCTTCAAATTGGCTGTGTATTCTCATAATCGTTCGTTTAATCGATTTAACTATAGCCATGACTCCAGTTACTTAGTGCCTCGACCCAATCACTGATATTTATGGTAATCCAACGCTGCTCTGTTGCTTCTTTGCGTTAAAGTGACATTGACAATGGTTCAAATCATTCATTTAGTGACATTTTTCCCCATATCTCTTTATGTGTCTGTATTCCTCTTCCTCTCGCTCTCTCTCACTATGTTTGTCTATACAGTATGTAATATTTATATTATGTATGTGTCTAAGCCATCTATGGCATAGTTAAGCAACATGTTTTATACTGTTGCCCGCGCTACGCCCACTGTCAAGGCCAATGCTCGCTTACTCATTGAATTTGATTTTTTATTTTTAACACACCACTTGATGCAACTGCTTCAATGTTGCTACAATTTTTAGCAGAAGAGAACGTATACTAGTCGTTCGTTTGTCTCGTTTGATGAACCAATTCCTATATTCGATCATCTTTTGTAACCTCTAATAACAATTACATATACTGACCGATGTCAAATTAATGAAGCTATCGATTTATTTAAGATTTATAATCATTTTGTATCACTTTCTATTCTGCGCTCAGCAATTTTGGCAGCCTGGACTGCAGCCAAGCACCTCGCAAGAGTAAGTTGCCATCGCCCACCCTTAGTAGCTAACATTACAATGCAATTGCATTGACCAATAGTTTCTATGATTACAGTATCAAGCCGTTCGCTCAGCCACCATATCCTACGGGTAAACCATCAACGGCCGTTTCCGGGGATATCGAAGCTGGTATTCCGTCCGCACAATTGCCATGGGAGGGACGCGCTATTGCTACGCACAAATTCCGCTTACTTGAGTTCACTGCGTTCATGGAAATCCAAAGAGATGACATGGTAAGTACAATAAAAATCAATAATACCTCAATGAATTGATGTGATCTCTAGTTAACATTGCAGTACAACCGCCACCTTTTTGTGCAACTTGGCGGCAAGCCATCGTTCTCCGATCCGCTTCTTGAGGTGAGAGTAATCATTTACGGTAACATCTAGGAAGTCTTCTAAACGTTAACCATTTCAGACAGTTGATATCCGGCAGATATTTGACAAATTTCCGGAAAAGTCTGGCGGGCTCAAAGATCTCTACGAAAAAGGTCCGCAAAATGCGTTTTACCTGGTAAAGTGCTGGGCTGACTTAAATACCGACATTACGACAGGTAGCGAATCGGGTGATTTTTATGGGGTAACGAGCCAGTAAGTGATTCTACCTTATCATTCATACATATCATACTCTACTCATTTACTCATTTAAAACTTTACTCTACCGTAGATATGAAAGCAATGAAAACATCGTGCTTGTGTGCTCGACGATTGTGTGCTCATTCGGCAAGCAAGTGGTGGAGAAGGTAGAGAGCGAGTACTCACGCCTGGAAAACAATCGCTACGTCTATCGCATCCAGCGTTCTCCAATGTGCGAGTACATGATTAATTTCATACAGAAGCTGAAAAATTTACCCGAACGCTACATGATGAACAGTGTGCTAGAGAACTTTACAATATTGCAAGTGAGTTTTTTGTATGTTGGTGGGGTCTATATCTGTAAATACATTATCTTCCCTTTCCATCTCGCCTGCTTTCTTTCCAGGTAATGCGAGCGAGAGAGACGCAAGAGACACTGTTATGCATAGCGTATGTTTTTGAGGTGGCAGCGCAAAACAGCGGTACCACGCACCACATTTACCGTCTTATAAAGGAATAGCAAGAGCTGCATGAGGCAGCGTCCAATTTGTCCGCAAATCCCACCAATGCACAAATCAGCGAATACAGCAGCAGCAACACCAACAGAATCAAAAATACAAATAAAAATAACAATACGATTAGTATCCACCATAATAGCAATACCAACACCAATGCCAATAACCATAGCAAAGAAACGCAAAAGTGTGCTAAGAGAGATATTAAAAATGGAAACTCATCAGAATTAGAAAAAAAAATTAAACAGTCACCCACCTCACCGCAGCTACAGCACCAACAGCCACAGTTACTGGTCCAACAGCAAGAACTTGATACGATGGTTGCGCTACAGGTGGAAGGGGTTATATACGCACAGACGCAAGCAGGAAACACCTATCAGTCACAACAGCAGTCGCATGCGCGACTGGCCCTAAACATGCCGCAGCAGAAAGAGACAACACTCCGAAATCAACAGCAACATCGCAATGCGCAGCCGCATAGCGTATGCATTTCTAGCAAAAATATGGAGTTTGGGGCGGACAAACTAGAGCAAAAACAATTAGGCACATACGAACACTTTCTAAGGATGTCCGCATTAGAATATGGGGTTACTGAAAATCCATCCGCGGCACTTAACCTCAGCAGCATCGGCGAAAAGGATCCCATGTCTGATTCCAAGCTGGATCTTGAAGAATCACAAGAGTTGCCCATGCTTAAACAGGTAAATGTAGGTGCAGAAATGGAGGTGGTGGTCGTTGCTGGTGCCAAAGTTGTCAGCAACCATGATCGCGAGCAGTAAACCATTAAGTGTTGGCGAAATTGTTAGGGATCAATTAGTTTCTAATTCATTGATCGGCTTACATAACACCTGCGCAGTCGTAAATACCTACGTTCAGTACATTTAGGTCGGACACGGAAGAAGCTATATAATTTATATAAAATCTTTGCGTTTTCCTCCCTTTTTCCTAGGCAGGTGAACATGACTGAACTGATTTCCCAAATCGAAAACAGCTGATATCATTGTACAAATTGTTCTAGTACATTTTTGTAAGCCTGAAGGGTCATCCTTTTTTGGATGTTGATTTATATACATGTAAAAATAGAGATACATTTGATTGTGAGATAGGTCAGCTCTGTTGATCAAAAACTTGAATCATACATATTCGCATAATCGTATAAGATCAATGTACAATTCATGATGTACATGGTATCTTCTGAGAACCGGGGTAAAAACGAACTAATTTGGGACTCTTTCGAAATTCCTGACTTCTTAAAGCAAAATAAAGTAAAAACGTTGTGTCTTTTAAATAAAATAAAAAACGTTTTTATAATAACAATAAGGAATAACTCCAACAGTTTTGAAGAAACTAGAATTTCTGAATTATTTGGATTAGAGATAAGGTGTCTCATATTTTCGTATTCGGGATAGTTGGTAATATCGAACGCCTTAATACGGGTGTTGTTCTGCGTGGGCAGTCTGATGTAATTAAATCAATTCTAACATACATTTACATCAAAAACACATTTAAATGATCTCAAAGTTACTTAAAATATATTTTTTTCCTGTAATTTGTTTTTTTTTTTTTACGAAAACCCAACAAAAAAGTAAGGAAAAGAAAACATTTAGAAGCTGTCGTGCGCTGATTTTAAAACAAAAATGAAAAAGAGAATATATACATCGACTTTAATGCGTATACGGATGCATACCAATAATATGCATAAATGTAGGTATTTCTTTATATGTCCTTAGGTACTACATGCATATTTGTGTTTTTTTTTTTCAATTTATTTTTGTTGATATTTTTAAAGTATGTCACATAATAATATTGTTTAAGCGTTTTAATTGTATTCAAAGTATGACGAAAAATTTGAGTTAGAAACGTGTAATTGATTACTCACTGATATGTCGCAAGAGGTTAACTCGTGAGGTTGGGTTGGCTGTGTGACATCGACACTGCGCAAGAAGATCTGCTCAAGTTAATAAGAGCTATCCTTGCATGAAAATAACTACTTGAAATAGAGAGGGAAAGAATATTTAATGAGCAACTGTTTTTCTCTTTTTCATAGATACATATATACATGTAAAGAAGTTCATTAAGCATGAATCGAATAATCCACCGTTAATTAAATGATTATTTATTGATTTAAAACGATAATTTTTCATGAATAATAAATAAACTAAACGAAAGCAGACAAATCAAGAATGTAATAGGCATTAACGCACTCTGTGCATCCACTGAAGGCTAAGCTCGAAACCACGTGCATACATACATACGTACATATGCACATATTGGGTTTTTTGGAAAAAGAAACATGTGTGCGAGAGAGTCTTGGCCAGTTCTTTCAATCGTTCATTACATAAACAAAATCATTAAAAAACCTAATGTAATTGTAAAATATTGTTATTCTGGTTTACTTGTATATGGACATGCCTCTAGCAACGTGTAATAAAATAAAAAATTCTTTATATACATATGTATGTATGTATACATAATTTATATATCTATATATAAATATTGTACTTGTAAAAAAAAATTAATTAATGTAAAGTACTTCGTTTTTGTACGAATAAAAAAAAACGCATTTTTTCATTGTTTGTAAGTATAGTAAATTGGAAATGCAATTGATAGCAAGAAACAAAGGCCCGTATTAATGGCGAGGGTTGTACATTTTTTCGAGAGCTTAGCTAAGCAGTAACAATAATAATTATAATAAAATAATTAATCAATGAGAAACCCACTATTGCAAAAAAAATTAAATAATTACAAAAATTTCTTTTGAGTAAAAACAAAAGTGTACACCATTGATATAAATATTGTAAAACTTTAAAAGCGATATGTTTTTTAACAGGAATTATAGGCAAACTACAAACTTCAAAATAAGACCACAGATAAAAAACCTTATATTAATTAAATAAAATAGTGCCTAATATAAGCAAAGTATTAGCCAATCCATTGGAAATGGCCAATGGTAATTGAATGGGCACAGCAGAGGGCCAACGCCTTTTTAATGAGCACTTAGCAAAGCAAACTTTTTCAAATTTTTTTTTAATGTATTTTTAATACAAGATAAAATATGTATAAAGTATATTGTGAATTCATTGCTTCGATTCGTATGCTTACAAATCTCATTTTTCTTAAGAACCTGATTCAGTTATTTACATAATATCAAGATACGCAAACATAAAAACATCCATGCAGTATAAGTAAGAATTACAGATAACATAGTTTTATATATTTTTCGGAAAGCCCTTGCTGTCTAAAGTTACTGAAAAAGTTGTACAGCTCTAAGTAAAGAAAATCGGTATGATTACTACAGATGTAAATATATATACTTATATATATTCTTACATTCATATATGTGTATGTACAGAAGTAAGCACCTATATTAATATTGAATCAGCCTTGCAAGTAATTACAAATATTTTTCCTTCTTTCAGTTTCATACAATTTGGTTTAAATGATTTATCAAATATGAGTTGTTCAATATGTCAACCCTTTAAAAGTTTTCAAACACCATGTTCACCGTAATTGATCGTAACCCCAATCCTATCTTAATCTGGCTTAGATGTATCCTATTTTTCGTACATATGTGCATACAAAACTATATGTTTTAAAATATTCCGAAATAATTTGAAAGTAAAACTTGTTCGATGATTAGTTCGTGTTAATTCAGAACGCAATATGAATCTTAACATGAATAAATGCTTACATGTGAATGTACGTATGGATCATAGGGTAAATGTGGAAAATTTTAATGTTCCTTAATGGTTCAGTTACGTTTCTTTAACTGGTGCTCAATATGATAAAACAAACAAAAGAACAAGGGCATTATTGCAAAAAGTGGGGAGTTTATTGAGAAATTTAGTATCGTGTAGAATAGATGCAAAATTGGGTACGTAGAACGGAAAAATTTTAATCTTAAAAATTACAAGAAATAGTTTCATAAATTATTTATTAGTACTTTTATAAATATATTTAGCGATAAATAAAACAGAGGATAGACAGTGAAAAAATTAAACAATCAAATTTGAATTAAAATGGTATAATTGATTGTACATGTATATTTTTTTTTACTTGTCATTAAAGAAATCTAATAAATAAAGAAATATGTGAAATTTACGTAAGGAAAAATGTGTCATTTTAATTTTTACACTGAAATGCATTAATAAAAATTTTAATATAATAAAAGAAGAAAACTGTTTACCTTGAAGTATCAAGAACTTGGGAATCGGGACAAGGTAGCAACGGGCGCCAAGATATTAGCGGCACCGAAAACACATTACTCTTTCTAGTAGTTAAAATAATTTTTTGTCGACTTTTTCCGAGTTTTCAAAGTCAAAATTTCAAGAAAATATTCCGTAAAACATGATCAAATTTGAATTTGATAGCTTAATAATTTGCAAACGGTAAGCTGAATCTAAAAAGTGTCTGATGTATACATAGTTGCATTTTTCATATTTTCAGAATTGTAAATTATGGGAAAAAGAAGTACTACCTCTGAAAAAAACGAAAAAACACCTTGATAAAAAAATAATAATTTCTTACATAATTTTAAATGCCCAAATCTATCAGAAAAAGTCGGTTTGGGACACATTAATTGACTTAATGTAAGTACTAATGTAAGTACTACTCTGGAAGTTGCTTTCACCACATCACACCATACATAGTCGGCTCAAGCTAGATGAAGGAGAGTGGGCAAAGAGCAGCAAAGAAGACCTAACTGCACTAATAGAAGCTCACCTCCCAGGATGCACCAAGATCACTCATGCAAAAAAGCATCAGGGCATAGTGTAGTATGTACATATAAGGAATATCCATTGTACCCAGTGAACTTAAAGAACACACACTGCACTATGGGGAATTTGATCATTTTTTGTGCCCAAAACCCATTTACCAAAAGGAGTCAAAGTCAGCTGTTTGCTGGCGAGAAACACCTTTTTTTGCAGAGTAATTTTTGACTAAGTTTAAAGTTAAAAAAGTGGTTAATTGACCAATTTTAGTGCCTTTTTTTACAAAAGATTCAAATCTAAGAGGTTTTTAATATATTCTTTTGTTTTTGAATTGTACAAATTCTCCTTATATTTCTTCTAATTTTGAATAGTTTGACTGGTATTATTTTGTGACAAAAATTAGAGGTAGTCTTTAAAGAGGCCTACAAAATGAGTGAAACCTATTCCAACCATAAATATAATACATATTGTAGAGAATTTAATTTTCTTTTAAATGCATATCATATTAATGTGCACTTTTGCGCACTTTCTCTGAAATTTGATATTTTAGGACTTATCATAAAAATCTGAAATTCAGAGTTTCTTGCCTTGTGGCTATGATAATGTTCCGATCTGATCCAGATTCAAAGCTGTGATATATATAATGACTTTCTATTATTCTGCTTTTTTAATTTTCTCGTATCCTTAAAATTGTAAATGCCACATATTTGCGTTCTTTATAAGGGCGGAAGGGGCCGTTTCAAAATTTTGAAATACACTTGTATTGAAGTGATATCACAGGAGCTTGGATAGAAAGTTTGGTTGCTCTAGCCTTTATAGTCTTTGAGAACTAGGAGCTCATCTGCACGAATAGAAAAAAACACACAGGCTGCCGTGTGAGAGAGAGCGAGAGGGAACGATGCCGGTCCCCTTGGATGGCGATGGGGAAGAGTACCTTCGCCTTTGGTATAGACGGGACCTCCAGCTTGGCCCCCTCCCACATAGCCTCCAGTTGGCAGACCGCTTGCGTCAGCCACTTCAACGTCGGGTCATCATTACACTTCAGAATTTAGACTCCATTCAGCCACCCAGCGAAGCCACCCACCATCGAAAGTGGGCATGTGAGCTGTTGGGTTCTCTTCCATCCATAGACTCCCTATTTGTCTACCAGCCGCGCGTGGACCAATTTCCACTGCGCCGCTGTCATCCTCCCATTCTCATCACGTCTATCGATGAGAGCTACGATCAGGTGTCTCTTGGACACATCACTGATCTTCTCGCTCAACCCCTGCTTTGCCAATTTAGGTGGAGGTTCCGCTCTCATGGGCCCGCGTTCCCGCTTGCTCGCTGGAGTGACGGCACTGTCGGTGTAGCGCTGCCTTTTGGTAGCAAGCAACTCTTCCACCCTGTTGGCGTGTTCGCTCGTCGATGCCTTCATTTGTGGCACATGCGCGTAGTACTTACGGCCCTCCTCTACCTTCAGCTCGGCCCAAGCTAGCTTGGATTTCTCCTCCTGGGAGATATCCGCCTTGCATTGCAGCCTGCCTACTATCTTGGGGGCCGCCTTGTATTGGGCTTTGGCCTTCATTCCCTCCCTCGAACGCATCGGCCCTTCCCTGCGCAGGGAGCTGGTGCTTGGTTCAGGCGAGCGAAGAAGGCTATCCTCTTCTGCTTTGCTGATGGATAGCACGCTCTCCAGGTCCGAGTCTGCCTCGACAACGGCACCTGCGCGGCTCATCCTACAGCGGGGGGCTGTGGCAGTAGTGGTATTACAACTGACGTGACCTGCTCCCGTCGCGTCCGAGGTGTGGCCACTGGCGACATACAGAGAGGATTGCTCCTCCCCGTGCCTGCCGGTGGTAGCAGCCACGCTTCCCACCGACGTTTGGGTTGACATCCCAACCCGTGCTTGCTCCTCTTTCCGCTCCATTCTTGGCCCGAAGGTCCATACGTGGTTAACATTTTTCGGGGAACCACCCCCTAGCGTTTTAGGCCTACCCGCCAGGCACCTCTAGCCATGGCGATGACCCCGCTCCCCCGACTCGAGGTCGAAAAGACGCTGGGCCATTGCCTTAGCTAGACACTGCATTGCCTCGGACGGAGCAAGCGACAATGCATTACCCTCGTCCGAAAAATTCCAGTGCCCATTGCCCAGCCGGCACACTCGGTTCACTTGGTTCACTTAACTTTTATAGTCTCTGAGATCTAGGCGCTCATAAAGACGGTGTTCAGGTGTGCTGCCGCGCACTGTGGAGTGCGCTCCGTGCCCGACTCGCTCCCGCGCGCTCTTGCGTGGGCGCTCTTGAGATCCACACAGCGCTCGGGCGGCCACTGGCTTGCATAATCAGTTACGCTCCCACCCCCGTTACGATCGGTCAACGTCTTTTCGGACTACAGACATACGATTTCTCGCCTATGCATACATTTTGGGAACATTGCCTACTATAAAGCTAGGTATCCAGTACCGCGGAAACCAAAAATTACTGTCAAACTCCATATGAAGAAAACTGGGCCAGGAATTTTTCGTTTGTGTTTTCCTGGCCTCAGTAGCCAGCAAAGTAAACGAAATCCACGAATTCTTATCAGTAGTGTGTCTATCGACACGATTGTGGACTGAGAGAACAGCTGACATGCCCTCCAGGAAAATATATGTGCCTATTATTACTGAAGTACAAGTGAGAGGTGGAGGCAAAATCTGTGCGCAAAACCAAAAAGAGATATGCAAATTTTTAAAGTGAGGAGAAGATTGCTTTAATAAAAGCAGTTGAGGCAAGACCATGTCTTTGGCGGATCACGGAAAATAAGAATTTTGATAATTTTGATATTTTGGCTACGTAGCAAACGTGGGAGAGGAATTTACCTAAGTGGGTCCTACCTCGTCATACGTGCTAGATCTTACTCTCGTAACGGGAAAGAGTACCTTAATATCTGGATGGAGGGTCCTCCGAAAGTGAAAGTCGATAGAAACCCCCGGAACTCAAACTGGGAGAAGTATAGAAAGACAGTCAGTTCAAAACTCGCGAGCCCTTAGAGATCTTAGAGACCCTCTCCACGGAACTTCTGGATGCCTATCACGCAGTATGACCACTCTCAAGAACAAGAAAGAAGTCCAAACCACTCTGTTGAAATCGGGACCTCTCTCTTCAAAGAAATCACCTTAAGGAATTTTTCAAGCTCGCTGAACTAGTGAACGATGAGTTCATCAACGAGGAATACAAAACGCTACTAAGAAACTACGTGAGTGGGCAGATGGAGTATAACTCAGTATCAACGCGGATAAGACGGACCTTATCCTCTTAACCAAGAGGTACAAGGTACCAGCATGGATCCCCCTGAACATCAACCAGACAAGGCTAACCCCTAAAGCACAGGTCAAATACCTCGGCACAGTACTGGATAGCAAACTGGCATGGAGACCCAACGTAGTGGAGCGGGTGAAGAAAGTATCAAAGAAGATGCTCAGCAGCATGGGGCCTGTCACCCGCTCTGATGCATTGGATCTGCATCTCGGTGGTGCGACCAACTCTACTGTATGGAGTCCTAGTGTGGTGGCAAGCTACTGAAAAGAAGACGTACCACAAGCTCATGCAACGAACCCAGCGACAGGCTCTGCTCTGTATCACAGGAGCGCTGAGTTCCGTCTGAGCGAACTACAGCGTTCCGGAGAAGGAGTGTTTAGCGGCGGTGAAGGCAATTGAGAAGTTCCGTGCTTACGTAGAGCTGAAGCCATTCACCGTCGAACCGATCACCCGAGCTTGCAGTGGCTGATGAAATTCAAGGCACTCGTTAGCTCTCCAGGCCTATGACTTTGCGATAGAACACCGCAAGGGGAAGGACAACGTTGTCGCCGACATGCTTTCTCGTCCGGTTGACGTAGAGGAGATTGACTTCCTAGACTTCGATACCACCGCATTCGAAGACGAAACATTTGACGCAACGTAATCGTCCACTCATGGGGGCAGAAACTGTAACCGAGAGGCCGATCCAGAAACTCTACCTTGATTTTTTGGGTCCATATCCCAGAAGGCAAATCGGAAATGTGGTCATCCTCATATTCCTCGACCTTCTCGGCTTGGAGAAGACTTGGAGAAGCAGGCCGAATTGAAGACAGACGGCAGGTGGAAGAACACCATCATCTACAGAATCTCGAAAGTCATGTGCAAGGAACGCAATGATAAACTCTGCCACTATCTGCTGCACCTTCCACGGAAGGACTGCAGACTGCTAGTGTGTATACTAACAGGCCACTGCCTGGCTGCGTCGCATGCAACCAAGCTAAACATCACCAACAGAGACATCTGCAGAAAATGTGATGAGCCCGGGGCTGTCGAAATCCTGGAATATCTCATCTGCCGCTGTCCGGCTCTCTCACGGGCAAGGGGAAGATACCTGGGCGCACCAATGCTAGAATCACTGGATTATGCCTCCAAGAGGTCTCCAGGGAAACTGCTTGCGTTTGCCAAAAACACCTCGATTCTAGTCGACTTTAAAACTGAGGTTTCGAGGCCGTTTTGGCCTATGAGAGGCCCCGTTGAGGGCCGTCTGGGGTAACATAACCTAGATAATGGAGGGAATTGTAATCCGAGCATAAGACCCTAAACGGTTCATGCAAGGAATAATTCGATCTACAAAGCGGAAGGAAAAACGGTATATAGTTTCTAGTGTTTCTAAAAAGACTCGAGAAGTTTATGCGGCTCAACAAGTCAGGGCTATCTACGTCATATCTAGCTAAGATATGGATCTTTTTAGGAGGAGGACGTTGCGAATAACCTTGGAATCCATTTTTTAAGGAAAATCTCCGCAATGAAATTGCACGGCTGCAATTGCAAATATGTTGAATTTTGGTTATATGTATATGATGTACATTACATATGTACCAAAATTAAAATTTTTTAAATTGGCAATTGGTTATAATAATTTAATTTAGCGTTTGGCTGAGTTTTTTCGACCGAATTTTAGAAATCGAACACATTGTTTATATGGTTTTTAATAATAAAATTGGTTTAAAGTATAAGTTTTAACAATTGTATGTATATTTGCACCTTTTTCCCCAGCCATATTTCTTACGCGCCAAAATGTAAATTTTGAGCTGCTAATTTTTGTTGTAACTAGTGGCGATAGTTCCACGACAGGCAGATCAGGGTTGAAATATTCGGCAAATCGGACAAACTCAACTAAACGCAACCAAAACTCAACTTTTTTGCCACCTCTAGGTCCCCTATGCTTCCCCATGAAAACGAAACTTGAGTTTTGCCCGAAACTCAATAACTCAACTGTAGTGTAAATAGGCTATAATATACCCCTATACACTTCGAGTACCGGGTATAAAAAAAAAGAAAAAAAAAAGAAAACGTTTGAACACACACAGTCGGTCAGAAAATTACACCCAACACACACGGTTTTAAACACACACACTACATAACCTGCTTACTAACAAGAGCTCTTAGTAGTTAAGATTTTTTTTTTATGTTATTGCATTGCGTACTGCCACCCTCCTTGTTTTGGTTACCTCGGCAAAAGAAGCGACAGAGTGGATTTCGCCGGCAGCCTCTGCGCTCTTATTAAGGATTTCTGGATGACGACTGGATTGCTAGGTAGGACGGGGAAATTCCGCTTGGTCACTGAGGTTAGGAGAAACCATGTCAAAGAGTGTTGGATACCTAGCCCTGACATACTTTCTAGTCAAGTTGGAGAGGTCAGGGCACCATGCACTTTTGTGTGGCGTATTCTTTTTTTCTGGCCACGCACTGCGGATAAGTGGCAGTATGATCCCACTTGCAGTTAGTGGACAGCTTTTAATTGTTTACAATTTACACAACATTTCAAGAAGTTGGCTCTCCTTTTTCTCTCTCTCGTTATGTAATGGCTCGGTCAAGCTTCTCAGTCTTTAACGCTCAGTGCTATAAGAACTATCTTTCTCGATGCAAGATACTTTTCCTGAGTTTTCAAAGTCAAAATTTCGGGAGAAAATACCGCAAAAAATTATGAAATTAAATTTGAAAACTATATATCTTCCAGACGTTAAGCTTGTAACGAACCGTTTTGTGTCCGTCTGATTCAGCAGAGCTGGCTCAGCGGTCGGTGGATCGATGCAACGAATTTATTTGTTGCCTCGGCGACAAGCAAGTAATGAGTTTGGGTGGATTTTGGTCTAAATAGCGTTTCTTTATTGAGTATCTTAAGGCTATCTTACGGCTATGGTATTTCTACGTGCTAAGTATCTCGTGAATCCTCTCACCGTAGCGCGGCTGTCTGCGTGTGTTATGTGGCGCAATACCCGACTCCACCGTTGTTGAGGCTGATCGCAGGTGTAGCTCCGTTGGGCTACGGCTGTGGGGGTTCTGACTGGGCTACCGCCTCGTCCGCCGCTCACACAGCTCCGCACGCAATGGGTTCACCTGGCCAATGATCTCACCTTTACGCGGTGAGTTTCTGGGTTTTGATTGCCGTACACGTCTCTATAGTATTCACTGGTAACCTTTGTTCCTCCTGGTTGCACTACTTCGGTTTTCACTCGTACACGTTCGCTTGGTGACACACTTGGTTCCCGCACTTGACTGTCTGTCCCGATTCACTGCCGCGGACCTCCTCTTATAGGCTCCCTGCGGCACAGCGTCCGCGTCGCCGCCTATCCGCAACGGTTCCTTTCCCTGGGTACTTTTCCATCGGCCGCTTCGTCTTCCCAAACCTTCCGCACCGGGATCGGCCTACATGGCCCACATGGAATTACATGGCCTACATGGAATTACATGGCCTACATGGAATCCATAGGGCTACATGGGATCTACATGGCCTACATGGGATCCACATGGCGCCTCCCGGCGCTCGGCTCTTGGACCCGCCGCTGGCCCAATTCCGCCGTTTCCCTGTTCTGGGAGCGAGGCCCGCTCCATCCTCTCGCTTAACGGGAAAAGCCGCGCTCTTCTCGGGCCATTTCGCCGTATCCTCTACTAGCGTTTTTGTGAGGAATATCGATTCCTCACACTTCCCCCTTTCTTCACTCTCAAAACTCCCGGATACCACCGGTCAGAGAGTTTCCCCCCGGAAGCCTGTCGGCGCTGTCACTCCACCTTTGGCGCGCAGTCACCTTAACGGCTCCTCCCGTGGCGCCCTCTATCGCTGTTTGGAGCTGGTTCCATCGCTCGCGATTTACCGCGGATGGCGATGATGGCCTATCGATCCATTTATATCGACAGGGCTCTGGAACCAGTTCCGATCGTGCGGTGCACGATAGGTGCGCGCTCGCCTTGGAGCTGACGGCACGACTCACGACTCACGATTTGTTTCCGCCGGTACCTCGCGTAAATTTCCGCCGCCCGCGTGTGATTCCTTACCAACTGGTTCTTACACCGCCAATCCACGCGTGGACCGCGCTTTCCACCCCACCGGTGGTCTGCCTTCTTCCCGCCCAATGAGGCCCAACACCTACCCAGGTATGTTTTATCGTTTTATTCAACTTTTATTCTTTCATTCATGCTTTCCCTTCAAGCCTCTATAAACACCTCGGCGCCGCCCTCTGCCACCGACACCCGGTATCGTACCCCGCGCACTCGAACGAGCCACTTCACCCGCCGCCCTATTGGACGGGTGTCTTCCACGGCCCGCCTCACCACCTCGGGCCACTCCTCGGCTTCCACCCGCCGCCAGCGCTGTGGCTCTGCCGGCTGCCGCTCTGGCATGGAGTGCTGTCGCTGCAGACGCGGCCGGCCGACCTCACTCCTCGGCTCCGGGCAGGAGGCCTGCCTTGCCAGGACCGGCCGTTCCTGCGCCTTAGCCGGTGAGGGCCACTCCCACGGACCGCGCTCCAGTATGTCCTCCTCCTCGGTTGCCTCCGCTGCCGGCATTGCGGCTGGCTCCTCGGCCCTCGTCTCATCGGGCTGACACATCCCTGCCGGTGTCGTCCCCGTCTGCTCCTCCGTCGCCGGTCCCGTGCCTTCCGCCGGTGTGTTCTGCCGGGGAACTGGCCCTCCGGTACTGGTCCTCCTCCTGGTTGCCGGTCTCGCCTCGGGTCGCGCGCGTTGCTGCTCCGAGGCGGCTCCTCCTCCCATAACTGGGGCTCCTCGGCCTCGCGCGGCGCTGGTCCGGACGCCCACGTGATGTGGATGGTCTGGTGATGCCACACCAGACCATCCCGGACCGCCGTGTGCACGCTCTGGGACACAAACGGTCCCACCACCGCACTCTCGGGCCCCTGCCACTGGGGCTGCGGCTCCGGGTCCACCTTCTGCTCCTGCTGCGACTGCGGCGGCGGTGTAGCCTCCGGCTGCTGCTGCGGCGACTGCGAATGCCGCTGTGACGGCGACTGCTGCTGCGTCGGCGGCTGGGGCTGCGGCTGCGGCTGGGCCTCTGGTTGCTGCGGCTGCGACTGCGACTGCTGCTGCGTCGGCGGCTGAGACTGCGGCTGCGGCTGGACCTCTGGTTGCTGCGGCTGCGACTGCGACTGCTGCTGCGTCGGCGGCTGGGACCGCAGAGGCTCGCCTCCGATCATCTCCGCCGGTGCCCTTACCCGCAGTCCCCTCGGTGCTTGCGGCTGCGTCAGCGGCTGGGACTCTGGCTGCGCTAGCGACTGCGGCTCTGGCGGCTGGGCCTCTGGCTGCGACGGCGACTGCGACTGCTGCTGCGTCGGCGGCTGGGACCGCAGAGGCTCGCCTCCGATCATCTCCGCCGGTGCCCTTACCCGCAGTCCCCTCTGCTTCTTTGGCTGTGACGGCGGTGGCGGCTGCGACTGCGGCAATGACTGCGGCGGCGGCTGCGACTGTGGCAGTGACTGCGGCGGCGGCTGTGACTGTGGCAGTGACTGCGGCGGCGGCTGCGGCTGCGTCGGTGCCTGCGGCTGGGACTCTGGCTGCGCTAGCGACTGCGACTCTGGCGGCTGGGCCTCTGGCTGCGACGGCGACTGCGACTGCTGCTGCGTCGGCGGCTGGGCCTCTGGCTGCGACGGCGACTGCGACTGCTGCTGCGTCGGCGGCTGGGACTGCGACTGCGGCAGTGACTGCGGCGGCGGCTGTGACTGTGGCAGTGACTGCGGCGGTGGCTGCGGCTGCGTCGGTGCCTGCGGCTGCGTCAGCGGCTGGGACTCTGGCTGCGCTAGCGACTGCGGCTGTGTCGGCGGCTGGGGCTGCCGGTGCCCGCTTCCGCACCTCTCCGCTGGTGTCTTCACCCGTGCAACCTTTGGGGGCGGCGGCGCCTCGCCTTCGCTCCCTGCTCGCGCATCCGATCGACGTCCATGATGCTTGCGAGCCTTTCGCCGTGCCTCCTCGTGGTTGCCGGTGTCGCCTCGGGTCCTCCTGCGCTCGCGGTCTTCCTTGCGCTCGCGGTCTTCCTTGCGCCGCCGGTCGTCCTCCTTCCGCCGTTGCCGTCTCCTCTCCTCCTTCTGCCGACGAGCCTCCACCTCTCGTCGCCGAGACGCCTCCTCTTCCCGCCGCGCCTCTTCCTCACGACGTCGCCGTGCCTCCTCTTCCCGACGCGCCTCTTCCTCGCGACGTCGCCGTGCCTCCTCTTCCCGACGCCTTGCTTCCTCTTCCCGACGCCGCGCTTCCTTCCGCCGTTGCTCCCTCCTTTCTCGGACGAGGACCTCCAGCATGCTCCGGATGTATACCTTGTCCTCCTCTCGCTCCGCTTGCGTCAACTCCACTTCCGCCGGCCTTGACGACAACTTGGCCGACGCGTCTGCTGGCTTTGGCGGCGCCTCTGCCGGGCCGGCGGCTTTCGCCGGCTTCGCCGCCGACTTGGCCGACAGATCCACTGGCTTGGATTCCGCCTCCGCCATCTTCGATGCCTTCGCCGGTGGCTTTGGCGCCGGTCGCGCGGCCTCCACTGCCGGCGCCGGGACCGATGGCCTTGGCCTCGATGCCGGCCGTGTGGACTTGACCGACGTGCGCGCGGGCTCCGGTGCCGCCTCTGCTGCCTTTGACGGCTTCGCCGCCGACTTGGTCGGTATGTCCGCTGGTTTTGACGCCAGACGAGCGGCCTCCGCTGCCGGCACCGGGACCGGTGGCCTTGGCCTTGATGCCGGCCGCGTGGGCTCTACCGGCGGCTGCTCCGATCTCGCCGCCGTCCGTCTCCGCTGCGCCTCCATCAGGACCTTTCTCTCGGCGCGCGTGAGCGCCGGGGCCGTAGCCACGCACACGACGTCGTCGCTGACTTCTTCCTCTGTCCCTCCTTGCGACACCTCCGGCGTCGGCGTTGCCCGTGGGGACCAGGGTGACCCACCGAGCGGCGACGCCATGAGCTCGAGCTCCGGCGTCTCGCCCCGAGTCCACCGCTCTCCGCGCGAGAGCTCCGCCCGTCGCTGGCGATGGGCTTGGGCTTCGCTCAACCTCCCGTTCTGCTCCTCCACATACTTTTTAATCAACTCCCCTTTGATTTTCTTCTCGTCCTGGCCTTCCATCACTTTTCCCACTTGCTCCGTTTTCATAATTTTTTTTTTTGAATTTTTTTTCGTTTTAAAACACGTGTGACCTCTGCTGCTGCGGCGACAAAGTGATCGATGGATCCAACCATCCTCCACCGACAGCCCTCCTCCGTTGTATTTCCATCGTTCCATCGTACGGTACTTCCCTCTATTCCTCTCGCGTGATCCCGTTGCTTTCCTCTCTGTTGTTCGCCGCGATACCCTTTCCTATCCGGGACCCACGTTTTCCAGGCTGATTGTGGCTGTTCGTGTCGAATATCATATTCCCTACCCCTTTTTTTTTTTTTTTTTTTTTTTTTTTTTAAATACTATTTATTCCTTTTGTTTATATATTTTTTCCTTTTCTTTTTTCCTTTTTATTATATTTTTTTTTTTTTTATATATTTTTTTTTCCATATACATTTTTTTTTCTCTGGCCTTCCATAATCGGCGCCGGTCCCGGCCCGGTCCAACCCCCGGCAACCCAGGTGAGTATCGAGGTCCGAGTCCTTCTCCCACTAATTTCCTCATCCTACAGCCCGTCCTGCGCCCCTGGTCCTGGATGTCGACCGCCGAAATTCCCCGGTGCTATGAGATCAACCGACCTTCCGCCGGCTGCACCCGGCGGTACGATGGCTCGCCCTCTCCACCCGGCCTTCGGTTCGGCTTCTGGCGTAACTTCTGCCCCATGCAGCCGCCCCGGACCCGAGGATCATCCGACTCCTCGGCCGACAAGCAGCGCATGGGCGAGCCTTCTGCCCGGCCAAACCCGACTGGTGGAGATGGCCAACGTATCGTGGACCATGAACCCGGACTTCTCTGCTCGCTCACCCGACTCATCTTCCGAACCTCACCTGTTCGCTCGGACATCTTCCCGACCGGAGACCGGCCGATGCCTGTTCTGGCCGACAGGTAAGTCTTAGTCTCCTGTTGGGCCTTGATTAATTCGCATTTATCTTTTTCAGGACAATTCCTGCCACCGGCCGTTCGCGATTCCAATTGGGAGTTGTCCTCCCGTAGTTTTTAACTCCGCGCGCCTTCCTCGTGGTGGTGCCGGCTCCACTCTGTGTCCTGCGTGCCACTTCCTGGAGTCGGTCCTTCCCGTTGGTAGCCAGACTCGGCCTACTCTTCCTCTGGGTCCTTCGCCGTGTCTCTACGCTCCTCCGTCGCCCCTTCCTCCGCTTGCGGCTTTAAGTCGGCGATGTGGACTGTCCGCGCCTGTTTGTCGCCCTCCTTCTTCACCCTGCATATCACAGGCGAGGTGAATTCTACCACCCGATACGGCCCGTCATACCTCGGTGCCAGTTTCGCCGCGAAGCCCTCTGCCGCGTTCGACAAATGGTGCTTTTTGGCCCACACTACCTCTCCTATTTTCGGTTTCCAGGATCTCCTCCGCAAGTTATAATGCCTCGCTTGATCCTGGGCCGCCCGTTCCAAGTTGCGTCGCACCAACTGGAACAACTCCCGCAACTTGGTCGCGTTTTCGTCCGGTGTGTGGGTTTCTTGCCCCGTGCCAAGTGTCTCCTCGTCGTACAACGCGTTCGGTAGCCTCGGTTCTCTTCCTTGTACGATGAACGCTGGCGAGTATCCCGTTGATTCTGATACCGCCGAGTTCACCGCCAACATTAACTCCGGCCACTTCTCATCCCAGCTCCTCTGGTCCCCTTCGGTGAATTGGGCTATCATGGTCTTCACCGTCCGGTTGGTTCTCTCCGTTGGGTTCTCCTGTGGGGTGTACGGTGCCGTGAACTGGTGCCGCACCCCGCTGTGTTCCAGGAACCTTTGAAAAGCCCTGCTGGTAAATTGGACCCCATTATCGGTGACCACCACCTTCGGCACCCCGAACCGGGCTATAATCCTCTCCCGGAAGGCCTTCGTTAATGCTTCCGCAGTGGCCTTTCTCAACGGCACTAGCTCGGTCCATTTTGAAAATCGATCCACCAGCACCAACAGCATGGCGTTTCCATGCTTTGACCTTGGTAATGGTCCTACGAAGTCTGCACACACCGTCGCCCACGGCTCTTCGGGGACCTGCGTCAGCATCTTGCCGGCCGCCTGCCGCTGACACGGCTTGAAGCGCATGCACGTTTCGCACTTCCTAACGAACCTTCTTACGTCGCGGTGCATTCCGGGCCAGTAATATCTAGCCGCTATCCTCGTTGCCGTTTTCCGGCTTCCCGCGTGACCAGCTTCTGGGATGCTGTGGTTCTCCCTCATGACCCGCTCCCGGAGATCCCTTGGGACGCAAAGCTTCCACGACGCCACCTCTTCGTCTCCCGCTCGGTGGGGTATGTGTCGGTATATCCGGCCCGCCTCCTTTACGTAGTCGGGATACTTCAACGGCTCCTTTTCCATTTTCTCCTCTATCTTCTTCAGCCATGTGCACTCGGTACCCCGCTCCGGGCTGGCCTTTTCCTCGGTCGTCCTCCGGCACCGCTCCGTCACTGGCTGCCGAGATAGTGCGTCCGCCACGATGTTCAGCTGCCCTTTCCTGTATGCAATCTCGAAGTCGTATTGCTGGAGTTCCAGTGCCCATCTCGCAATCCTTCCTGTGGGGCTCTCTATACTGTTTAACCATTTTAATGCCATATGGTCGGTGACCACCTTAAAGTGATACCCTTCCAAATATGGCTTCAGTTTTCGGACCGCCCACACAATCGCCAGGCACTCTTTCTCCGTCGCCGAATAATTCTTTTCGGCTGCATTCAGAGATCGGCTGGCATATGAGATGACCCTCTCGCCCTCTTCGGTCTCCTGCGTCAGGATGGCCCCCAGTCCGTAATCGCTGGCGTCCGTCTGGAGTACGAATCTCCTGGAGAAATCAGGACAGGCCAAAACCGGGTCCGCCACCAACCGGCCTTTCACAGCCTCAAATGCCTGTTGCCTTTCGGGCGTCCACTCCCACTTCGCCTTCTTCTTAAGTAAAGCGCTGAGAGGCTGCACCAACGTGGCAAATCCGTCCACGAATCTCCGATACCAGGAGGCCACGCCCAAATATTGCCGCAACTCCTTGACATTTGTCGGCGGCTGAAGCTCCGCAATGGCCGCCACCTTCTCGGGGTCGGTGCATATTCCCTCTTCTGTCACCAAATGTCCCAGATACCGGAGCTCCGTCCGGAAGAATTGGCACTTGTCCACATTCAGGCGCAAGTTGGCCTTCTTGAGTCTTCGAAACACCTCTTCCAGATTCCGCCGATGTTCCTCCCTCGTCCGTCCGATGACTATTATATCATCTTGATAGGCGAACGCGTGAGGCATCATTTCCGGCCCGATCACTTGGTCCAACGCCCTCTGGAACGTCGCCGACGCTGAGTGCAGCCCGAACGGCATCACCTTCCACTGGAACAGTCCTTTGCCCGGCACCGTGAAGGCGGTATACTGCCGGCTATTTTCCTCCAGCGGAATCTGCCAATATCCGTCCTTTAGGTCCAGACTGCTGATGAACCGCGCCTCTCTGAGCTGGTCCAGAATATAGTCTATTCTCGGCATCGGGTACGCGTCCTTAATTGATTTCGCATTTATTTGGCGGAAATCCACACACAACCTCCATTTTCCCGTCTTCTTCTTGACCATCACGATAGGCGAGCTGTACGGGCTCCTCGACGGTTCAATGCGTCCCGTTTTCAACAGCTCGTCCACCTGTTCGTTGATTTCGGCTTGCATCTTGGGGTTCTTGGGATAGTACCGCTGCTTGACCGGCTCAGCGTCCTTCATGGTGATGGAATAAACTGCCACCTGGGACACTCCCTTCATCTTCCGGAATTCCTCTAGTTCCTTGTCCAAAAACTCATCATCCGTTGACTCCTTGTAGTTCTCTCTGTTCCTGCCGCCTTCCATGCCACTTGTTACGCAGGCCGCCGGAGTCGACTCGCTTGCCGGCTCTGGGACTTCCTCCGTGGCCAGTATCGCCACTGACAACTTCTCCTCTAACCGCCCGTTCCGTCGACCTCTCGCAGGGATTACCACCCTGTGCCCCGCACAGGTCACCTCTGCTCCGACTGCGGCTATAAAGTCCCATCCCAGAACCAGCTCGTCAATCACCCCGGGCAATATGAGGAGCGTCATTGCGATCGCCTTGTTCCCGAACGCCACCTCTACTTCGAGTTGAGCGTTGACGTCCTGACTATGACCGTCCGCCAGTCGCACCCTCTTGCGAGTCCTCGTCTCCACTCCAACTCCCCGCAGCTTGTCCGCCAATTCGCAGCTAACAAAGCTACTCGTCGCTCCTGTGTCCACCGTGGCCTTCCACTCTCGCCCGGCGATGCTTACCAGGGCGGACAGCTGCACTTCCTCGTCGGTCAATCCACCGACTAGGCCGACGTGTGCCTCTCTCGAGTGTCTTCGGACCTCGGGGCCTCCAATTGCGACCCGGGCACGGCCCTCCGCGGCTTGGGTCGCGGTGCGTTTCCCGCGGGCTTACAGCATTGCCAGGTCGGCACCCCCACCTTGCCGCATCTCCAGCAGAACGTCAATGGCCGGCCCGTGCACGCCTGTGCCCAGTGTCTATTGCTTCCACACCGGCGGCACGCGTTCTCGGGGTTCAGCACATATCCCCCCACCACATTGGTTTCCACTTGGTGGTCGCTAGGCGTTACCGATGGTTTTGGGTTGAAGCCGGTTGCCGGGTCGTCTCTACACCGACGGCACACCTCCGTCGAAGTCGTTCGCGTGAAGGGATTGGCTGCCCTGGCCCGGCCTGACGGGCTTTCCTTTTGGAATTCCGCCCGATCTCTTTCCAGGGCTTCGAATTCGTCCGCCAATTTCATCATCTCGTCCAAATCCCGACATCGGTGCTGCCGCATAAAAATCCGCAAATCCGGCACGCTATTCTCCCGGATGGCCTCTGCTTGTTGTTCCGGTGTGCGCTTGAGGGGACGCATGAGGGTCTGCATGTCCACCATGTAGTCCTTGAAGGATTCTCCCCACTTCTGCCTGCGATTCCTCACCTCTTGGAGCAACTTTTCAAAGTAGTCCCTTGGCAAGAAGTAGTCCTGGAAGCTTTGCACGAAAGACCTCCACGTCTGCCACTGCCTATTGTTCGCGAGGAACCACATCAGCGCTCGCCCTTTTAGCAGTTCTGGCATCGCCCTCGGTATCTGGTCCACATCCAACCCGTACATGTCGGCCGACCATTCCACCTGCTCCAGGAACTCGAGTGGCTTTTCCGTCCCGTCGAAACGCAACGACCACTCCCTAACCTGTTTTGCCACGACGGCCGAATTTACTCGTGGCTGTCTCGCGGCCTCTTCCTGGGGCCTTCGTCGATCCTCCTCCGTCCTCTCATACTCCGCTCGACGCGCGTTTTGTTCCCGGGCTTCCGACCCGGCCGGTCTCTCCCCACTACTGGCCCGCTGCCGACTGGGTGTCTGGACTTTTAGTGGGACCGCCAGGCTCGCTATCAGTTCCTCCTGAAATTTTGACGGCGTCTTCCATAGCGTCGATCACTCTGCACCTCCCCTCGGCATCAGGCGTTCATATGCACCTTCCTTGTCCTCAGTCTGCGCTGCCGGCGATATCCTCCCCGTTTTTATCTCCCACGTCTCAATCACGTCGGCAAACTCCGGTTCCGTCCCATGCTTCTCGACCCAGATCTTGAACGCCTTACGCATCTCGTCCACCGATCCTTCCAACTGAAGCCCGCATGCCTTGGCGCACTGCATCAGTTCCTCCTTCCTCAGCGAATGAATCCATTGCCGGCTCTTCATCTTGATACCTTTCTTGATACTCCGCTCAGCACCGTCCTTCCCAATGCACTCTTCTTTTCTTGCTTGTCTTGAGGCCCCACGTTGGGCGCCAGTTGTAACGAACCGTTTTGTGTCCGTCTGATTCAGCAGAGCTGGCTCAGCGGTCGGTGGATCGATGCAACGAATTTATTTGTTGCCTCGGCGACAAGCAAGTAATGAGTTTGGGTGGATTTTGGTCTAAATAGCGTTTCTTTATTGAGTATCTTAAGGCTATCTTACGGCTATGGTATTTCTACGTGCTAAGTATCTCGTGAATCCTCTCACCGTAGCGCGGCTGTCTGCGTGTGTTATGTGGCGCAATACCCGACTCCACCGTTGTTGAGGCTGATCGCAGGTGTAGCTCCGTTGGGCTACGGCTGTGGGGGTTCTGACTGGGCTACCGCCTCGTCCGCCGCTCACACAGCTCCGCACGCAATGGGTTCACCTGGCCAATGATCTCACCTTTACGCGGTGAGTTTCTGGGTTTTGATTGCCGTACACGTCTCTATAGTATTCACTGGTAACCTTTGTTCCTCCTGGTTGCACTACTTCGGTTTTCACTCGTACACGTTCGCTTGGTGACACACTTGGTTCCCGCACTTGACTGTCTGTCCCGATTCACTGCCGCGGACCTCCTCTTATAGGCTCCCTGCGGCACAGCGTCCGCGTCGCCGCCTATCCGCAACGGTTCCTTTCCCTGGGTACTTTTCCATCGGCCGCTTCGTCTTCCCAAACCTTCCGCACCGGGATCGGCCTACATGGCCCACATGGAATTACATGGCCTACATGGAATTACATGGCCTACATGGAATCCATAGGGCTACATGGGATCTACATGGCCTACATGGGATCCACATGGCGCCTCCCGGCGCTCGGCTCTTGGACCCGCCGCTGGCCCAATTCCGCCGTTTCCCTGTTCTGGGAGCGAGGCCCGCTCCATCCTCTCGCTTAACGGGAAAAGCCGCGCTCTTCTCGGGCCATTTCGCCGTATCCTCTACTAGCGTTTTTGTGAGGAATATCGATTCCTCACAAGCTGCAGCTACAAAGTGTGTGGATCGAATTCAAAGCCGCACTTGTTAGCTTTTCAGAACTTCCAAACTTCCAACTTCCAACTCCAACTTCAATACAAGCAGATATAAGAAACTTAAGTTATGTGAAAAACAGAAGCACTACCTCTGGAAAAAAAATACCAGATTTTAAAAAATTCATAAAAAAACTAAACGTAGAAACAGAAACAATAATTTTTAAAAAATTTTTAAATCTCCGAATCTTTTGGAAAAAGTCACAGATAGTTAATATGCAGTCGTGGGCGCGAAAACTGCACCGTAGTGTTACTTGTGTATAGGTATTAGAAGCTTGCGCGAATCTATTTGAAACAGAAAACGAGACATTTATACACTTGCACACACCGATACCACAACATACCCGTTTGAGCAAGTACAACCAAATAAGTATAATTTTTCTACTTGCGAGTACGAGTAGCTTGCACAGGGTTGAAATGACGGTGGGTACGAAAACGTTCGAATAAGGTACAACTCGGTACTTGCGATACCGATTACTATTCGAATGGACTTGTGCACATACACACATTTACAAAAACGTATACTACATACAATGCAATACATACAATATATATTAGAAAGAAGGACGCTGTCAGTTGAGATTGACGAACGTCCAGTTCGACATCAGAGAAACGGACCTCGGACTCGGATGGAACACAAAATCACGGCACTTATGCAGGTGTTTTATGAGACGTATTTATCTGTGATCTGCTGGAGCGATCCGCCTAAGCTTTGCTGGGGTGAGCTGCTTCTTATTTGGTGAAGATCCGGCTCGAAGGACCAATTCTTGTAGGGGGCGGATTCGGGAGATTCTCACAAGCACAACACCGAAAGAATAATTCCACACGTCGATTTTCTTCCGTATCTTAGGCACTTTTGTTTATTAACGTTTATGTCTAAATTAGGTAGTATGCGCACTGTATATTTCGAAGACGTATGTAGTGCGAAAAATGGTGTATGTCTAAAAAAAACCGCAGGTCGTGCGAAATGAAACCGATCGAAACGGAGGTGGGAGCGTAAGTGAGCCTGCATGGTCAAGCCATGTATCGCAAGAGCCTCCACGCAAGAGCACTAGAGAGAACATTGGAGCCCACTCCACAGAGCACGGCAGTATTCTGCGGCTGCCCTGAACAAAGAATACTGACGAGTGCTCGTGGGCCGGCATGAAAATTCGTTTGATGCAGATAGCGAACTTAAGTCTTCACAAACTGCGAGTGTTTTGTCAATAACAAGGGAAACTTGGCATTATATGACATAGAAGCGTTAACTAGTCGCCCCCCAACTCGCAACAACGAAAAAGAGCACCAAGTCCACGCCTCTTCCTGGATAAAGGGATTCAAACGCTGAAGACTGGGGCCTAACATGGTGCCTTTACGATCCATCCATTTCGGATGTTCCTAAGCCGCACGTTTCTATGCGATATTTAGCCGATGGTTTTCAAATACAACTTTGAAAAATTGTCATTCACAACGAAAAAATGGAATTCACTGCGTAAACAATGACTGACAAAAATAACTGATATTCTTAGCAAATGGCGAAGAGCCAGGATGCTTTTCAATAGCAGATGCTAAATTTTCTGTTAGAGAAAATTGCCATATGCCATTGCCGTGGGCGTGCAGTTTGACGCGGATAGGACTTTCTTTCCGGATTCCGCTTATACAGTGACTCCCACCCCCGATGATGCAGTGTCAAATAAAATGTTTAAGGTGCTACAGACTTTAAACTAAAGGAAAAACAAAAAATGTTTTAACGCCAATTTATTTTATGTTTTATCACATTTAAAAAATGAACTTTATTTGCTGCTTAAATATTGCTCCGCTTTAAAAATAAAATAAAAACTTAAAATATATCTTAAATACAAGTCCCAGTTTGAACGATGTGGCCACAAACCAGTTTAATATTAGGCGAATAAAAGGTTAAACAGGTATTTTAATACTTAGTATGTAATCCCTTAACCTTTATTACGGCTCTTAACCTACTATTCATGGAAGAGACCAGCTTCCGAGTGGTTTCCAGGCATATTTTGCTCCATTCCTTCAGCAGAGCTTTTTTAAGGTCCTTTTTGCTAGAAATCCTGTGATTCTGGGTGTTGCTTGATGATCCGTTTTTGCCTTTTAGGATGTCAGAGAGGCCTTTGCTATTGCTGCAAAGTTTTTTTAAAACAGTGGTAGTAGCTAGCCAAATTACCTGACTGCAAAGAGGGTTTTTGAGTCAGCGTACTGCTGAATGGCTTTCGCTTTCTCAGGGTCCATTTTTGCGCCATCGCTTGTCACAATAAAGCCGTGATAATCGACACTTTGTTTGCATCATGAAGGCTCTAAACTGGTTTGTGGCCACATCGTTCAAACAGGGACTTGTATTTAAGATATATTTTAAGTTTTTATTTTATTTTTAAAGCGGAGCAAAATTTTTTTTTGAAAAAATTTTGACATCGTCGACATAAGCATAGCATGTCTTTCCCATCTGCTCCCGCAGAACGTCATCAATGGTCCTTTGATAAATGCTGCCAGGATTATTTAGGCCAGAGAGAAGGCGACAAAATTCGTACTTTCTTGCACCATTTTAAGGTTATATCCGGACTTAAGGTCTAGCGTTGTGAAATATTAGGCTTTTCCCAGGTTTGCCAAAATCGTTGTTATATTTGTTTTTGGCTACTGTCTTAAGATTAAGGTTTCTAAAGTCCATTAAGAACCGTTTCTTGTTGCCCTCTTCATCGGTTGCTTTCTTATCTACCACCAATACAGGATAATTGTATGGTGATCGTGATTATATCCGGTTCTTGAAGAGTTTAGTGGTATATTAGATTTGTGCTCATAATGAATGCGTTACAGCGAAAAAAAACGTTTCCAACCCCATAAAGTTTATATATTCTTCATCAGCATCAATATACGATTCGATACATGTCGACATGTCGTCTGTCCATCCATATTTCTGTGCGTCCGTCTGTTCGTCTTCATGAGAGCTTAGATCTTAGAGACGATAAAAGCTAGAGCTACCAAATCAGACTCCTGTGATCACACTGTTACAAGTGTGTTTTAAAATTTCGCACCGCCGCCTTTCGCCCACGAAAAGGATGAGAATCTGTGGCATTCGCAAAGATACGCAGAATCATAGAAAATGACCATATCTATCAGAGTTTTGAATCTGGATCAGATCAAATCGTTATTACAGTCACAATGAAGAAACCCATTTAGAGGTTTCGTTCGAGGCAACGTTCTCTATCGTTCACACTTTTCCTCGTCTGCTTTGCCAGTTCGTCCAGATACGCGCCTAGGTTTCAAGGCCTATAAGAGCTAAAGCAACCAATCTTTCTAGCCAAGCTCCGTTGATATCACTCTAATACAAGTGTATTTCAAAATTTTGCCACGCGCCCTTCCGCCCCACAAAGGACGAAAATCTGTGGCCTCCACATTTTTTAAGATACGAGAAATCCAAAAAAGTCAGAGTCAGGAAGAATGATCGTATCCAAATGTAAACAATGACTGACAAAAATAACTGATATTCTCCTGCAAATGGCAAGGAGCCGAGGTTTTTCAAAAGCAGTTGCTCAATTTTCAGTTAGATTTGCTAAAATTCCTTTGGGTGAAGAATGCGCCGGCACACTCGGTTCACTTGGTTCACTTAACTTTTATAGTCTCTGAGATCTAGGCGCTCATAAAGACGGTGTTCAGGTGTGCTGCCGCGCACTGTGGAGTGCGCTCCGTGCCCGACTCGCTCCCGCGCGCTCTTGCGTGGGCGCTCTTGAGATCCACACAGCGCTCGGGCGGCCACTGGCTTGCATAATCAGTTACGCTCCCACCCCCGTTACGATCGGTCAACGTCTTTTCGGACTACAGACATACGATTTCTCGCCTATGCATACATTTTGGGAACATTACCTACTATAAAGCTAGGTATCCAGTACCGCGGAAACCAAAAATTACTGTCAAACTCCATATGAAGAAATCTGGGCCAGGAATTTTTCGTTTGTGTTTTCCTGGCCTCAGTAGCCAGCAAAGTAAACGAAATCCACGAATTCTTATCAGTAGTGTGTCTATCGACACGATTGTGGACTGAGAGAACAGCTGACATGCCCTCCAGGAAAATATATGTGCCTATTATTAGATCTGAAGTACAAGTGAGAGGTGGAGGCAAAATCTGTGCGCAAAACCAAAAAGAGATATGCAAATTTTTAAAGTGAAGAGAAGATTGCTTTAATAAAAGCAGTTGAGGCAAGACCATGTCTTTGGCGGATCACGGAAAATAAGAATTTTGATAATTTTGATATTTTGGTTACGTAGCAAACGTGGGAGAGGAATTTACCTAAGTGGGTCCTACCTCGTCATACGTGCTAGATCTTACTCTCGTAACGGGAAAGAGTACCTTAATATCTGGATGGAGGGTCCTCCGAAAGTGAAAGTCGATAGAAACCCCCGGAACTCAAACTGGGAGAAGTATAGAAAGACAGTCAGTTCAAAACTCGCGAGCCCTTAGAGATCTTAGAGACCCTCTCCACGGAACTTCTGGATGCCTATCACGCAGTATGACCACTCTCAAGAACAAGAAAGAAGTCCAAACCACTCTGTTGAAATCGGGACCTCTCTCTTCAAAGAAATCACCTTAAGGAATTCTTCAAGCTCGCTGAACTAGTGAACGATGAGTTCATCAACGAGGAATACAAAACGCTACTAAGAAACTACGTGAGTGGGCAGATGGAGTAGAACTCAGTATCAACGCGGATAAGACGGACCTTATCCTCTTAACCAAGAGGTACAAGGTACCAGCATGGATCCCCCTGAACATCAACCAGACAAGGCTAACCCCTAAAGCACAGGTCAAATACCTCGGCACAGTACTGGATAGCAAACTGGCATGGAGACCCAACGTAGTGGAGCGGGTGAAGAAAGTATCAAAGAAGATGCTCAGCAGCATGGGGCCTGTCACCCGCTCTGATGCATTGGATCTGCATCTCGGTGGTGCGACCAACTCTACTGTATGGAGTCCTAGTGTGGTGGCAAGCTACTGAAAAGAAGACGTACCACAAGCTCATGCAACGAACCCAGCGACAGGCTCTGCTCTGTATCACAGGAGCGCTGAGTTCCGTCTGAGCGAACTACAGCGTTCCGGAGAAGGAGTGTTTAGCGGCGGTGAAGGCAATTGAGAAGTTCCGTGCTTACGTAGAGCTGAAGCCATTCACCGTCGAACCGATCACCCGAGCTTGCAGTGGCTGATGAAATTCAAGGCACTCGTTAGCTCTCCAGGCCTATGACTTTGCGATAGAACACCGCAAGGGGAAGGACAACGTTGTCGCCGACATGCTTTCTCGTCCGGTTGACGTAGAGGAGATTGACTTCCTAGACTTCGATACCACCGCATTCGAAGACGAAACATTTGACGCAACGTAATCGTCCACTCATGGGGGCAGAAACTGTAACCGAGAGGCCGATCCAGAAACTCTACCTTGATTTTTTGGGTCCATATCCCAGAAGGCAAATCGGAAATGTGGTCATCCTCATATTCCTCGACCTTCTCGGCTTGGAGAAGACTTGGAGAAGCAGGCCGAATTGAAGACAGACGGCAGGTGGAAGAACACCATCATCTACAGAATCTCGAAAGTCATGTGCAAGGAACGCAATGATAAACTCTGCCACTATCTGCTGCACCTTCCACGGAAGGACTGCAGACTGCTAGTGTGTATACTAACAGGCCACTGCCTGGCTGCGTCGCATGCAACCAAGCTAAACATCACCAACAGAGACATCTGCAGAAAATGTGATGAGCCCGGGGCTGTCGAAATCCTGGAATATCTCATCTGCCGCTGTCCGGCTCTCTCACGGGCAAGGGGAAGATACCTGGGCGCACCAATGCTAGAATCACTGGATTATGCCTCCAAGAGGTCTCCAGGGAAACTGCTTGCGTTTGCCAAAAACACCTCGATTCTAGTCGACTTTAAAACTGAGGTTTTGAGGCCGTTTTGGCCTATGAGAGGCCCCGTTGAGGGCCGTCTGGGGTAACATAACCTAGATAATGGAGGGAATTGTAATCCGAGCATAAGACCCTAAACGGTTCATGCAAGGAATAATTCGATCTACAAAGCGGAAGGAAAAACGGTATATAGTTTCTAGTGTTTCTAAAAAGACTCGAGAAGTTTATGCGGCTCAACAAGTCAGGGCTATCTACGTCATATCTAGCTAAGATATGGATCTTTTTAGGAGGAGGACGTTGCGAATAACCTTGGAATCCATTTTTTAAGGAAAATCTCCGCAATGAAATTGCACGGCTGCAATTGCAAATATGTTGAATTTTGGTTATATGTATATGATGTACATTACATATGTACCAAAATTAAAATTTTTTAAATTGGCAATTGGTTATAATAATTTAATTTAGCGTTTGGCTGAGTTTTTTCGACCGAATTTTAGAAATCGAACACATTGTTTATATGGTTTTTAATAATAAAATTGGTTTAAAGTATAAGTTTTAACAATTGTATGTATATTTGCACCTTTTTCCCCAGCCATATTTCTTACGCGCCAAAATGTAAATTTTGAGCTGCTAATTTTTGTTGTAACTAGTGGCGATAGTTCCACGACAGGCAGATCAGGGTTGAAATATTCGGCAAATCGGACAAACTCAACTAAACGCAACCAAAACTCAACTTTTTTGCCACCTCTAGGTCCCCTATGCTTCCCATGAAAACGAAACTTGAGTTTTGCCCGAAACTCAATAACTCAACTGTAGTGTAAATAGGCTATAATATACCCCTATACACTTCGAGTACCGGGTATAAAAAAAAAGAAAAAAAAAAGAAAACGTTTGAACACACACCAGTCGGTCAGAAAATTACACCCAACACACACGGTTTTAAACACACACACTACATAACCTGCTTACTAACAAGAGCTCTTAGTAGTTAAGATTTTTTTTTTATGTTATTGCATTGCGTACTGCCACCCTCCTTGTTTTGGTTACCTCGGCAAAAGAAGCGACAGAGTGGATTTCGCCGGCAGCCTCTGCGCTCTTATTAAGGATTTCTGGATGACGACTGGATTGCTAGGTAGGACGGGGAAATTCCGCTTGGTCACTGAGGTTAGGAGAAACCATGTCAAAGAGTGTTGGATACCTAGCCCTGACATACTTTCTAGTCAAGTTGGAGAGGTCAGGGCACCATGCACTTTTGTGTGGCGTATTCTTTTTTTCTGGCCACGCACTGCGGATAAGTGGCAGTATGATCCCACTTGCAGTTAGTGGACAGCTTTTAATAGTTTACAATTTACACAACATTTCAAGAAGTTGGCTCTCCTTTTTCTCTCTCTCGTTATGTAATGGCTCGGTCAAGCTTCTCAGTCTTTAACGCTCAGTGCTATAAGAACTATCTTTCTCGATGCAAGATACTTTTCCTGAGTTTTCAAAGTCAAAATTTCGGGAGAAAATACCGCAAAAAATTATGAAATTAAATTTGAAAACTATATATCTTCCAGACGTTAAGCTGCAGCTACAAAGTGTGTGGATCGAATTCAAAGCCGCACTTGTTAGCTTTTCAGAACTTCCAAACTTCCAACTTCCAACTCCAACTTCAATACAATCAGATATAAGAAACTTAAGTTATGTGAAAAACAGAAGCACTACCTCTGGAAAAAAATACCAGATTTTAAAAAATTCATAAAAAAACTAAACGTAGAAACAGAAACAATAATTTTTAAAAAATTTTTAAATCTCCGAATCTTTTGGAAAAAGTCACAGATAGTTAATATACAGTCGTGGGCGCGAAAACTGCACCGTAGTGTTACTTGTGTATAGGTATTAGAAGCTTGCGCGAATCTATTTGAAACAGAAAACAAGACATTTATACACTTGCACACACCGATACCACAACATACCCGTTTGAGCAAGTACAACCAAATAAGTATAATTTTTCTACTTGCGAGTACGAGTAGCTTGCACAGGGTTGAAATTACGGTGGGTACGAAAACGTTCGAATAAGGTACAACTCGGTACTTGCGATACCGATTACTATTCGAATGGACTTGTGCACATACACACATTTACAAAAACGTATACTACATACAATGCAATACATACAATATATATTAGAAAGAAGGACGCTGTCAGTTGAGATTGACGAACGTCCAGTTCGACATCAGAGAAACGGACCTCGGACTCGGATGGAACACAAAATCACGGCACTTATGCAGGTGTTTTATGAGACGTATTTATCTGTGATCTGCTGGAGCGATCCGCCTAAGCTTTGCTGGGGTGAGCTGCTTCTTATTTGGTGAAGATCCGGCTCGAAGGACCAATTCTTGTAGGGGGCGGATTCGGGAGATTCTCACAAGCACAACACCGAAAGAATAATTCCACACGTCGATTTTCTTCCGTATCTTAGGCACTTTTGTTTATTAACGTTTATGTCTAAATTAGGTAGTATGCGCACTGTATATTTCGAAGACGTATGTAGTGCGAAAAATGGTGTATGTCTAAAAAAAACCGCAGGTCGTGCGAAATGAAACCGATCGAAACGGAGGTGGGAGCGTAAGTGAGCCTGCATGGTCAAGCCATGTATCGCAAGAGCCTCCACGCAAGAGCACTAGAGAGAACATTGGAGCCCACTCCACAGAGCACGGCAGTATTCTGCGGCTGCCCTGAACAAAGAATACTGACGAGTGCTCGTGGGCCGGCATGAAAATTCGTTTGATGCAGATAGCGAACTTAAGTCTTCACAAACTGCGAGTGTTTTGTCAATAACAGGGGAAACTTGGCATTATATGACATAGAAGCGTTAACTAGTCGCCCCCCAACTCGCAACAACGAAAAAGAGCACCAAGTCCACGCCTCTTCCTGGATAAAGGGATTCAAACGCTGAAGACTGGGGCCTAACATGGTGCCTTTACGATCCATCCATTTCGGATGTTCCTAAGCCGCACGTTTCTATGCGATATTTAGCCGATGGTTTTCAAATACAACTCTGAAAAATTGTCATTCACAACGAAATAATGGAATTCACTGCGAATATGTAAACAATGATTGTCAAAAATAGCTGATATTCTCCAGCAAATGGCAAGGAGCCGAGGTTTTTCAAAAGCAGTTGCTCAATTTTCAGTTAGATTTGCTAAAATTCCTTTGGGTGAAGAATGCGAATAAATAAAAAGAATCAAATGTAGTTTTAAATATTTTATATTTTTTTTAAATGGCAGATCTGAATGTAACTGCAGATAAATTCAGATCCTGCTGTTCATGTTGCTCACTTTAATTGAGCAGAACCCGATTCTCATTAATGGGGCTATTGTGTTTTTCCTTCAATATTGCCGACGCTTCAATCTTTTTTGCAAGGCTCGAATTGTGATATATTGTCGAATCGTTGCAACTTTCTGGAGATCCGATGTTCACATACACAAATCTATACCTGAAGTAAATTGAAATTGAATAAGTTTGGAAGACTATGACGAAGACAAAAAGTTCCGTACCGCTTCTAAAACAGATAAAAAATAGTCGTGTACATATCATTTTAAGCTGGGTATCCAGCACCGCGGAAACTAAAAATTACTGCCAAACTTCATATAAAAAAAACGGGGCCAGTAATTTTTCGTTTGTGTTTTCCTGGAGTCAGTATCCAGCAACGTAAACGGGATCCACGAATTTTTTTCGATAGTATCGATATTCACACGAATGTGGACTGTGAGAACAGCTGATAGGGGTGCCAGTAAAATATATGTGCCTATTTTTACTGGAGTACAAGTGAGAGGTGGGGGCAAAATCAGTGCGCAAAACCAAAAAGAGATATGCAAATTTTTAAAGTGAGGAGAAGATTGCTTTAACAAAAGCAGTTGAGGCAAGACCATGTCTTTGGCGGATCACGGAAAATAAGCATTTTGATCATTTTGATATTTTGGCACCTCCGACTGTGCTGTACTTCTTCTTACAACAATATGTGCCACTACCAACACAATCACTTCATCGTCAGAATTACTTTTCTTCCTTTTTTTAATTTTAGTTTAATTTTCAAAATTGGCGCTGTTTACAAAACACAGCTGATTCATGAGAGTGGCAAATCACTTGTTAGGCTCTTGGTCACACTACATTAGTTGAGTTCCACACATCCGAAATAAAAAACAGATTCGTTTCAGTAAAATTTCGCGGTGCTGGATACAGGCCTTTACTTGGATTACAATTTTCTTACAACCATCCACACCCTTCTTTCCCTTCTTTCATTCAAATAATTTAGCATTGAAAAAAATTCTTCCTCATCGAATTTATTTATTTGTCGAACGCTACCATCAACTTGCAATATTATTTGTTGGTGTTGAACCATAGTTGAAAAATAATAACATTTTCCATATTTGTTGTTAAATTTTGACATTGTGGATGGGGGCCTGTGGGAATCGAGGTTTCACATATATCAAAAAATCCCACCGTTCCCCGTAAATGTGCTGTGTGGGAAAAGGCTATAACCCATTTGATTTAGTAGCCACGGTCAGTCCGACCGAATTCTTCCTGCTTTCCATCTGCAGCTCTTCTTCGGAAAGCTCGAAGTGGGGATTTCTGGGCCAAATCTCTTCTTCAGTATGGATTAGTATGCACAAATCGAGGTATGGTAATTTTCTTTAACAGACCCAAGGATTCTTTTAGTGAGTTCCATGCTGTCTCCAAATGCATTGGAATTGACTCATCCCAATCTAGCTTATTAAGCCAAAGCTCTTGCAGTAGAATCTCTCCCTTAATACTAAAGGACTCAATGAACCGAGGAGATCAAACAGCTTTGATTTCACCGATAATATGTTCCGTTTTGTCGCTCGGAGACCCATGACTGACGTGTCAATTTGGAACTTAAAGATGTCTTCGTGTGGCAGCCACGATATTCCAAACGCTTTAGTTGACTCTGAGACCGGGATCGTTATTGGTTTAACTGTGCTCTTAAAAGCGGTGACCTCAGGTGAGTTCGAGAACCACTTAGTCAACTCAAACCCAGCGGTTTGAAGAACCTGAGCCACATCAAACTTAAATGTCTTTAACTGCTCTACGCAACCAGCACCAGTCAACATCGACATAGAAGTCGGACTCAATAACTTCAGCAGCTTTAGAGAATGTGAGCTTTGCAGACTCACTCAACCTCTTCAAACACCGAATAGCCAAAAATGGGGCTGGTCCCGTCCCATATTGAATATTCATGAGGGTCATGATACAATCTTGTTGCCCAATATACTGGCATCTGATTTGAACGGCAGTTCAACTTCAGACCGACCTGAAGGAAAGACTTGAGTAGTCTTTCGATAATGCTCCTCACATAACTTGTGTTCAGGAGATACTGACTTTTTAGAAGACGGCAATACTTTTGTAGTTTGTTGTAGTAGATACTACTGACTCTTCTCGACAACTCAAACAGTTCATCGCTTCCTGGGTGACAGTCACCTTTGGAGTGTATCTGCCCGATACAGTCCAGTCAAGAAGCGTTTTCTGCAGAGTTAGATGGTCAGAATCTTGTCTAATTTGATCAACAGCTTTTCAACACATCTATCTTCTGTGGCTTGAAGAAATTTGGGTCTGCAAGTGTTAAGTTCTTCGGGATTCGCTAGTCACTCACATTAAGCGTTTCATCCGGGTGATAGCCCGAAACCCATCTTAAAATTCAAAAATCGACCGAAAACTCACTATTAGTAATTCGCGACTTCACCACCGTGTGTGTCTTCTTCTTCAATTGTGAATTGGATTTACCAATACCAAGCAAGTTGATACACGACTCCTTCCTACGGATCTGTAAGCGCTGTACTAAGTCCTCAGTATAAAGTTATTTTGAGACCCAGAGTTAAGCAGAGCTCGGGCCAAAACATATTCGCCATGGTTCAAGCGCGCAAGCGAAAACCACACAATAACAACAACGAACACCATTTGTGAGAAGCGAAAACGAAAGAATTCACCGCTGTAGTTCTGAAGTCTGTATATGTTGTGTGTTTTCGTACGTGTGCAATGTATTACAAGGATCGACGAGTGAATACCGAATCTGGTATTGGTTGGCGAAGCACGATTTGTCTCTATTATGAGTTGGGTGTGACTGGCACGAAACACTTTTGGTGTTCTGCTTTGATTAGGCACACCAAACGAAAATAACAGCGATAAGCAACGGTGAAAAGCGAAACGAAGCTCAGAAACATCATGTATGTCCTATTTCTTAAATTTCTCTTTATAACAGATTAGGATTTAAGGTGGATAAATAACTGAAATTTATTTAACTTATTTATTTGGGCGTTATACGAGCCCCGACCACTATTAATTCGTACGGCAAGCTTTTTCACCCGTATGCAATGTTTAACAGACGATATTTTCAATACTAAAGTAGATAATACATGCATATCTTTTTTTTAGTTTTTTTTTTTTTTTTTAGTTAGGAGTAGTTTTTGAGAGGATCTTGCGCAGCCTTGCGGCTTCTGACGTCTCCTCTATCTCCAAGCAGAATTTTTGCCAAGAGGCCGTTCTTGTTTTCCGGGTTTCCTTTTTGTGTAGGGCAAGACTGACTTTGTAGTCTGCTCAATGCTTCTCCTCGTTAGCGATTTTGGCTCTGTTGAAAAGCGTCCTGCAGCTTTTACGTAGGATATCGATTTGTTTCGATCACCAGGAGGGTTTCTTTTTACCCCTAGTCTTGTGTGGAAGGCAAGCTGCCGTGAAGGCCTTATTGCATGCTTCTGTAAACCTGTTCACTAGACGATCTAAGTTATCTTGAGTGTCCGGACACTTTGGAGATTTATTGGGGAGTAATTCCTAGGGTTTCCTAGGGTTAATATAGTCGGTGGGTTTTGGGCTTTCGAGGGAGAGTATCGTCTCGATGTACCTATGATCAGAGAAGGAATGGTCCTCTAGGACTTCCCAACCCTTTACTTTGTCTTACAATTTGTGAGACACTAGAGTGAGGTCAATAACCTCTTGTCGGTTTTTTATAATGAATGTGGGGTCACTGCCCCGATAACAAATGACTTAATTAGAGTTCAGGATAAAGTTGAAAAGTGACTCACCCCTTACATTTTTATCCAAGCTTCACCATTGAGTGTGGTGAGTATTGACCTCGCAGCCTATTAGTAGGCAAATGTTAGACCTCTCGCTGTCACTGGCCAGATTACGAACGAGTTACTTGGAAGATCATTTTTCTCATGGGTCATGTAGGATGACATCAGCCTCAGATGTGCTCTTGCAGCTCTAGGCTTGCCGCCGTGTTGTCGCCATTGCTAAAGTTATAGAGCAGAAAGATATTTAGGTGCTTTCTTGCAAGAATGCAGGTTCGAGTTTTACCTTCTGTTTGGGGTACAATGAGCTTGTACTCTCTCGTCGCTAATCCACAGACCTTGTCTCCGACTATCCAAGGCTCCAGGATTAGGACAACGTCGGCTTGCGTCCAAGCGGAGTATGAGGGCAGCAGACTCTGCTTTACACTGGTGGAGATTTATTTGAAGGAGTCTCAGAGACATCTTCAAGAATCCCCACCACTGTAGTGTCGGCGTCTGAGTCGTCAGAGACGTCCTCACGACACATCGCCTCGAAGTCTCGCATGAGCTCCGCGTCTGATGAATAGTCTTTTTTGATCGGCTCCAGCTCACTGTCGGGTGCTTCGATCTCTGAGGCAACATCCTGCACGATTGGGTTGTCGACAGGACGAGCCTCGGCCGCTGCGTCTGACTTGTACACCTTTATGGTGACCTAGCTGAAGCCGAAGTTCAGCTCTCCTTTGGCTGCCTCTATCGGGGCCATCGATTCCTTGTTAAGGACGAGCACGGCCTGATTTGTCGGACCCTGTGTCTCCTCAACCTCAATTACTTTCCAGTCCTTGGTCGACCGTCCTGGGTTGCATCTCTGCAACATCTTAAGGATGCCCTCAGGCTCCTGGAAGGTAGTCGGTACCCAAATTCTGGCCCTCGGTCTGCTGGGCACCTCGCTCCAGTCTACAGCGACGAGCTTCGCCCCAGCGTAGACCTCTGCACCACCGCTGCTTTGTACAGCTTTACGGAGCGCTTGTCTTCGCAGGCTACCACTTTTATGTTACCCTGGAGCCACCCCATGTCTTTGCAGACTGGAGGTGGTCCGGGGTCTTTGTCTAGGAGCTCGAAGCAGCGGTCGGCCACTGCCGCTTTCCCCCACTTCCACCGGCTCCTGGGAATCTTACCCTACGCCAGGATGCCAATTATCGTCCTCTCCTTGGCAATCTGCGCGAAGGAGACGTTTGACAGAACCTTGGACTTTTTTGTGGCCGGTCCGGGTGTCTCTTGCGAGCGCTGCCTCTTTGGGGTTGGGAGGCCCACTCCACTTTCTTCAGCCAATCAGCTGATGGGCTGGCTTCCGTGCTCGCGTTTGGTTGTCTTTTTTTGTTTAGATTAATTTGTTTTTTCATTTTACATCCCACGAGATGCAGAGAAGGGGAGCGGTCAGCCCGGACAGAGATCCACGTTGCCCGGGTAAGGTATCAAGAGAACAGGGTGCTGCCAAGTCCCTGAGCTCTCCGTTCGAGACTGGACTAGTTTTTGGACCGGGCCCCCAGCCAGGCTGACTCTCGGTACGGGTCGAATGACACCTTAGTCCAGCGCAGTGTGAGGTGAGTGTGGAGGTTGGGATGTGGGTAGGTGGTGTGTGAAGGAATAAGAGTGTGTGAGCTACTTATACTAGGTGGCACCACAAGCGTATCGTCAGTGTTGCTGCTTCGAAAACACCTGCTGGCTATCCGGGACTGCATATTTTCGGTGGTCTCCCTGAGGCATCCTCATCCTCGCTTATTCGCAGCTGACCTACCTACTAAGGTAGGCTTTTCGCTATCCGCAACCTGCGACCCTTCTGGTGGCCTCAGCTAGGCCCCTTCTGAGCCACCTCACGCGCTCATCAGACCAGAATACTTTAAAAAACAAACTCCAGTTAAAACTTCCCAAATAAATTGTGGTCTAAGAGAATATGAATTTTCTGCATGTTATTTTAAAATAAAATATAACTATTTTACAGATGAGTTATCAAGAATAACCATTGGTGTAAAAAAAAAATTTACAATATAAGCAAGTCTTGAAGTTACTACCAGGCAACAAAGATAATAGTAGACATAATAAACCCTGCGCAGGTAATGGAAAAAATATTTTGCTAATGGCAATTTATTGAAAAGCTTCTAAGCGCAACGTACATTCATTGCAAATGATGAAGTACGAAGATTAGTGACCTTGCATATAATAAATACGTTAAGTTTGGAACCTTTTAGTCTAATGAAACTTTAGACGAAGGTAATTTATCCAAAGGCTTTTAAGAAGCCGGTTTAAAAGGCATTAACCAACTCCAAAGAAGTACCGAGCTAAATACCATTGAATTAATTTCAATTGATACTTTTAAATGTATGGGCAAAAAATGAATTATATATACATACTGAGAGTAGCTACTCAAGCCGGTAACCCAAATTAAAAGAAGTATTTTCTCTACAAACACCCAATAATCCTACAACGGAAAAAGAATAAAAAGGCATAAAAAATTCTTGGCCAAGAAAAAAAAGACTCGAAAAACAAAAATACCGAGTACTTAAATAAATTCTAAAATGACAAAAACATAAATACAGATTTACGGCGGGGCGGGGTAGGGATATACGGAGCATACGGGCGGTGGTACCCCCCACTCGTGGCTAGCGAGTGCGGCGCAGGAGTACACGGGTGGCGTGGTCGGTGCGTTGTACCGGTAGGGAGGGAAGGTGTGGTTAGGGGGTATTCAACAGGAAGGGAGGAAACACCGGTTTTGCACATCGCGTGGCGTCCGCGTACACGTTCGCTAACTGGTGTCCCCCAAGGATGAGGAATATGCTACGGGGAGGTGTTACTACGGGAGCGGAGAATCTCAGTTCGTGGAAGCCGTGGCATCCGCGTACAACTCCACTGGCTGAGTCCCTGGCATGCAAAGGCAATACAAGGTCGGTACAACAATACGGGGTGGGGTGTTAATATCGAGGGCTTTGCGGGTGGCTGGTGATGTGGTAAATATATCGGAAATGTATATCGGAGTAAGGTTGGCATTCAACGGCACATCATGTTCTTCAATTTCCTTATTCATTTTGCCTTTTTATTTGTCGCCAAAGCACAGCAAGTCCCAACAACACTTAGGCCATGCTCATCTGAGAGTCTCTCTCGCTCTCCGACTATGCTCTCAGCAACCTTGGGTCGCACTAACAAAATATCGATAGCTAGATAGTTAGTATCGTTCGAATATCATTTATTGAACATTGCTTAGTTATTTACAAACATAATAATAATATTATTATTTCTCCATCTCCGACACGTCCTTCCTGACACTCACACGTCCTCGTGTGCCGTGCCGTACATTATAACAACCAAATACTTAGTAGCTTCCTACCTTGCTCAAGTTGCTTAACATTTAATTTTACATTCGTTCTTCAATTTCGTTTAACAATAGATAATTTTAACTCAAATTCATTTTCAAATCTTTATCTCTATTCTTACATCATACTAGAGCCACACGCTCTCTTTTTTTATTTTGTTTTTTTTTTTGTTTTTTAGTCTTGCTCTTTAACATTTTATTCTTCTTTAGTACCACTGTACCATCGTACCATCACTCTTTCTGTTCGACTCTCACTAGCCTACACGTGTGCCATCTGTTGACCATCGTGGTGCGGTCGTAGCCTTCGTGTATGATTCAATTCAACGCACCCACCGGTGCCACAGTGCATGGTACATTTCATCATCCTTGCCCTCAAGCAGGTGATCCACCTCAGCTGCGACTAGCCCACTTGGCATAGCCCGCAACTGTTCATGAGCATACTTATACGTTCTCTTACTAGATAAAGATTTTAACACATAACGGTCAAGTACTTCAATTACTCAATTACTTCAAGTACTTCAATTATCAAAAATGGTCCTTTGAACTTAGGATCCAACTTCGTTTGGTGACGTTCTTCACACTTGAGCAAGACATGGTCGCCTACGCCAAATCTCACAATTTTGGCCTTATCTCTATCAAATCTCTGTTTATTATACTCAGCATTATTTATCATGTTTCGTTGGGCTCGAGTTCTAACACCTTCTACATCTACTTTTTCTTCTTCCACTAAAGGCATCATACCCAAAGGTCTTGCCTCCTTTCCAATTAACATCTCCAATGGACTGGTCTTGGTGACTCGATTCGTTGTACAATTTAAAGCCAACTGAACATCTTTTACTGCATCTTGCCAAGATCGTTTACTTGTCTCTACAGCCGTCAACATTGCTTTCATGGTACTCATAACGCGCTCTACCTGACCGTTCGCGCGACTATCGCCAGTTGCTATCAAATGAAAATCAATCTTTTGTGTCGAGCAAAATTGTCGGAAGTCATTACTTGCAAAACTACGACCCTGATCAGCAATTATACGATTGGGAACACCGAATAAAGATATGGCAGATTTTACTGCCTCTATGCAACTATCAGTATCAAGACTAAGAGTGTGATGAAGATACACGAATTTAGTGAAGGCATCGATCTGCACTGTCACATATTCCTTGCGATCACTCTTGCCACTCAGCTGTCCGCTAATATCAATATGTATCGTATGCCATGGTATGTCGATCTTCGGTATGGAATGCAATTCTATTTGTGCTTTGCCTGTGGCAGGTTTCGTCAATTTGCATGTGATGCAATTTTCCACAAACTTTCGCACATACTTTGACATGTTCTCAAACCAATACTGAGTATACACCTTATCTAAAGTCTTTTCCCAGCTGAGATACATTATAGCTTCGTGTACGTGATTGATGATTGACCACCTGAACGCCCTGGGTATTACAGGCAGACACCTAGTTCGACCATTTCTTTGTATTTTCTTGTACAGCATACCCGCTCGCAGCTCATATGTCTTTGCAATCTCATCCTGCAATTCATTATTTTGCATTTTTAAAATTACTTCAGCTAACTCTTGATCTCGCTGCTGTTCTGTTAGGAGCCAATTATTCGTTATTTCCGCTAGTTCCACGCGCAATTCCTTATTCTTTACCACATTTGAATGTCTATCAGCCGGTAAGGGGTTGCGCGAAAGAATGATTCCCTTTTCTATACTCTATGCTAAAATCAAATGATTGTAGATATGTCCACCAGCGATGTACCCTAGGCGATAACTCAATCTTATGTCGACTAGCTTTCAGAGAATTGCAATCAGTGTATACCACAAAAGGCCGGCCATGCAGGTAATGGCGGAAGTGTTTTACAGCTTTAAACACAGCTAGCGTTTCCAACTCATATGAGTGGTATTTTGATTCTGCCGCTGTAGTGCATTTGCTATAATACTCGATAACCCTCGATTTGCCATTTACCTTATTCATCAATATGGCACCATACCTTATCGAACTAGCATCGGTATGCAACTCAACAGGATACTGTGGATCATAGATTATCAAAACGGAGTCACTCACTAGTGTTGAAATGATTTTCTGTCGTACCTGTTCGTGTTTTGGTTCCCATTCAAACTGGTTGTTTTTAGAGGTCAGTAAATACAATGGCTTCATTTGCTCGGAGAATCGTGGAACAAATTGCTGAAAGTAAGAAGACAAACCTATGAACTGTCTTAGTTGAGTCACTGACTGTGGTGGTGGCAAAGCTTCCAAGGCTTCTATCTTACGCGGATTCGGCCTTAGTTCGCCATTTTTAACTTTGTACCCCAGATATTCAACACTTGGTTTCATAAATGTGCATTTGGCTATATTAAATGAGAATCCGGCCTCAGTCAGAACGTTCAACACATTTTTAAGTCGATCATACGCCTCCTTTCTCGTGCCGGCCACAACTAAAACGTCATCGATATACACTATGGCATATAAATAGGCCAGTTCACCTAAAGCTCGCGTTATCGCTCGTTGAAAGACAGAAGATGCATTTTTCAAACCAAATGGCATGGAAAGAAACTCGTACTGACCCTCAGGTGTTATAAATGCAGTACGTTCTATCGAGTCAGAATGTATGGGTACCTGATAAAACCCGCTTTCCATGTCTAAACTCGAAAAGAATTTGCTGCCACGCAGTCTGTTAATCTGGTCAGATATCAAAGGCAGAGGGTACTTATCCGCAATCGTATTCGCATTCAGTTCTCTATAATCCTCACATAGTCGATCATCACCATTTTTCTTCTTTACTAGCAGCATTGGACTCGCAAATGGAGAGCAGCTCGGACGGATGACACCATTCTCTAGAAGCTCTTGTATTTTGCCTCTCACTAACGTTTTCTCTTCTGAGCTAAGCCTATACGGACGCCTCATTACAGTTTTATTCACATCCATCAAACGAATTTCCAGCTCCCCAGTTGTCACTCGACTATTTGGGATGCCCTTTATAAATCTGTGTGCATATGGCTCCAATATTTCGACTAGTCTGACCTTGTCTGACTCACACAATTCTGGATCGTTATTTATGAGCTTTGCAAAATCCACTTTGGCAATGTCAGACAGCGTGCTGACAGTATTGATCTTATATATCTCGAACTTGTTGGCTTCTATCGAAACACCAAAATCCTGACTCAAAATTTCACGGCCAATTAACACGTCATGCTTCAAACATTCATCCATTACCACATGGAAAAGGATTTCTAAAGAGTATTCACAAATTTTAACAGTTGATAGGATTTGCAACGTACATGATATTGAATTTTGGCCAATGCCTCTTAAAACTACCTTATTATTGATTCTCTTTCCCGCGAACTTTTCAGCCAGCTTTTCTTTCAATAATGAACACTCGGCACCCGAGTCGAAGAAAAATGGAACAGGCTCACCATACTGATACAGGGTTCCCTTTGGCTCCACCACGGTACAGACATCAACTCGCCTCTCGTATGTGCCGCTCTTACTCGACGCTGAGGTACCCTTTGTACATACAGATGCAATGTGTCCAGGGTTGCCGCATTTAAAATATGTCACCGCTGCTCGTTCTTTGCCCTGTGTCGCGTTGCCATGCGTCTGACTTCCCTTGAACGCGTTCCACTCTCCAGTTTTCATGCTGCGGCACTCCGCCATTTTATGTCCAACTTTGCCACAGAAATGGCAGTGTAGCTTCGGCGTTAATTTTTGCTTCTTCCGTTCGGGGGGGGACGTGATCCACACTATAGTAGTCGTTCCGTTTGCCAAACAAATACGCTCGCAACTGCTGCTCCAATTCACTGCGTGTTCTGATATTGGTAGTGACTAGCAAGCGCTGCAGTCGGTTGTCTATTTTGGATGCGTGGGCTAGCACAACGGACACCGCTATTTCCTCCAGATTCATTGTTTTCCATTTAGACAGCAGTGACGTCACTAAGCGGCTGCCATATACAGACAAGCACTCGCTCGGCTTTGGGCTCCCGTTGAAGATGTTCAGCAAAATGGCTGCCGGCGTCTCTATACCCTCGTAACGCTGAACAAACAGCTCCCGAAACTCAGGCCATTTGATTCCCGTGTAGCAGATCTGCGATAGCCACTGTGATGCTCCACCTTGAAGCGAGTCACTGAGTGCCATCACAAGTGCGCTGCCTTCTATCGGATTCTCAGCCATGATTATGTCCACCGTTTTGCACCAGGCCGCAGCATCTGGGATTGTACTTTGGCAGGGTTACAAATTTTGCTTTTTCAACAGCCTTTCCTGATGCCTGCATCGATTGAATTAGATCCATAAAATTTCGGTTCTGCGCCTCGAAAAGTGCACGCCAATGATTGCCAGAGTGGTCTGGTGGCGAGGCCGATCCCACTTCTGATATCGGAGTAAGGTTGGCATTCAATGGCACATCATGTTTTTCATTTTCCTTATTCATTTTTCCTTTTTATTTGTCGCCAAAGCACAGCAAGTCCCAAGTCGTTGTCGTTTCGGTTTCCACGCACAGAATGACTGGACCTAATTTTCAGTCCTCTTTACCCGGCGCTTTGCTCGTCTTTTTTTCCTTTCCTTTTTGTGCTTACTTCTTTTTAGAACAACACTTAGGCCATGCTCATCTGAGAGTCTCTCTCGCTCTCCGACTATGCTCTCAGCAACCTTGGGTCGCACTAACAAAATATCGATAGCTAGTATAGTTCGAATATCATTTATTGAACATTGCTTAGTTATTTACAAACATAATAATAACACTAGTCGATACGACTTTTCCGCTGTCGCCAAAAATTACTTTTTCTGATAGATTTGGATGTTTAAAATTTTTTAAAGAATGTTTTTTTTTTTTTTCATGGAGTAGTTTTTTTTTAAAGAGTTTTTAAAAAATTTGTTGTTTTTTGTCATAGGTAGTGCTTCTATTTTTCACATAACTTAAGTTTCCTACAACTGGTTGTATTGAACTTTGCAGTTAAAAAAAGCTGACAAATGCAGCTATAAATCCGACTCAGACATTTTGTAGCTGCAACTTAACGTCTGGAAGATTGAAATTTCCAAATTGAAATTTCATAATTTTTTTTCGGTATTTTTCCCCGAAATTTTGACTTTGAAAGCTCAGGAAAAGTCGAAAAAAAAATATTTGAATGCCTTGATTTTTGGTTTTAGATAGACACATTAATTAGACGTCGTTTAAGGTATCGCTTATAAAAATATAAAAATAAACGACTAAGTTACAACCGTTTGACCAAAACTATATATGCCGATTGGCACCATCCCAAATGCCATTTTACCGTTAAAAACTGTTAAAAACACTGTTTTAACTGCAAAGTTCAATACAACCAGTTGTAGGAAACTTAAGTTATGTAAAAAATAGAAGTACTACCTATGACAAATAACAACAAATTTTTTAAAAATTCTTAAAAAAAAAACTACTCCATGAAAAAAAAACCATAATTCTTTAAAAAAATTTAAATCTCCAAATCTATCAGAAAAAGTCATTTTTGGCCACAGCGGAAAAAAAAAGTTAAATTGTGTCGAGTAGTGTAATTGAAAAATCTAGCAATTTCTAGATTTTAAAACAATTTTCAAACGACTAATGAAAGACGCGGTTTTCTGTATTAATTGGGGTTTATTGTACAAACGAATGCAGTGGCTTTGGGCGTACTTCGAAAAGTGAAGTGCCGTCCCATTCCACTCTTCGCGCGAACCAACGTCGGCCGCACGCAACCCAATTCGCCGTCAGCGATCGTGAAAATCGGCTTGCGGGTCACCCGAAGATGGAGCGACTCTTTGGCGTACGATACTCTTAACTTCTATTTTCTCTTCCAACATTCCGGCCCCGCTGAAGAGCTCCGGTCTTCAGCACGTTGGCAGTGGGGCCAGTTTGTGCATTGGCCGTTCAATGACGCCGGCTGGCGTTCTGATTTCGGCCACCCGCACCTTGCCATCCTCTCCAGTGATGACGCGTGTCACGCGCCCTGTTGTCCATCGTTGCGGGGGGTGTTGTCGTCGCGCACCAGCACGACCGCCCCTTCGGCCAGATTGGCCTCGCCTTTGCTCCACTGGGCTCGCTGCTGCAGGCTGAGCAGGTAGTCTCTCGACCACTTGTGCCAAAAGCGCAGTCTGAGCTCCAACAACAGTTGCCACCGTTTCAAGTATCCGGGTGCGGGCTTGTTGTTGGGCTTTCCGGGCGTGGATCCGTGCGGCAGGCCCAGCAGAGGTTGGCCGATGAGCAAGTGCCCTGGTGTTATGGCCTCCCCGTCGTTTGGATCGCTGGTGTCCGCCACGAGGGGCCTGGAATTGAGCAGCGCTTCGACCTCCACCAGGTGCGTGCTCAATTCGTCTGGCGTGAGGTTGGCGTCGCCTGCCCCTCGCACCAGCCTGTGTTTGGCAGCCTTGACTGCTGCTTCCCACAGTCCGCCGAAGTGTGGTGCCCTCGGAGGGATAAAGCACCAGGTCACCGCTCTGTCCGCTGCGTATTCCTGCAGTTCCTTCTTGCTCTGGAGAAACGCCGCTTGGAGCTCCCTCAGCACGTTGCTCGCTCCCACAAAGTTGGTCACGTTGTCGCTGAACATCTTCTCCAGCAGGCCTCGTCTCCCAACGAACCTTTTAAATACATTTAGAAAAGCGTCAGTGGAAAGGTCTGAGACAAGTTCTAGATGGACTGCCTTTGAGGCGAAACAAAAAAAAACGGCAAAGTACATTTTAACGGGTGGTCTACCTCTGATTCTATAGCTAACATAGAACGGCCCAAAGAAATCTACGCCAGATACTCTGAATGGCAAACCTGCACAAAGGCGGCCTGCTGGCAAATTTCCCATTATTTGCCCCAACAACTTTGGCTTATAGCGAAAACAGTGTACGCATCTTCTAACATGCGCTGTACACACGCTTCGGGCATTGATCACCCAAACTTGCTGCCTCAGCAATCCCACAAGAACCTTTGCACCAGCATGGTAGTGCCTAAGGTGCAAATGCCTGACAAAAAGGCTGACCAATTCAGATCCCTTTGGTAGCAACAGAGGGAACTTAGCATCGTATGCGATAGGGCCGTGTAGCAAGCGCCCTCCTACTCGAATTAACTTAAATTTAATGTCATTTTCATCAAACTCGTGGAAAAATGGATTTAACGACTGCAGCATCGGAGCTAATACTGCCGATTTTTCTAACAATCTGTACTCAGTGCTGTATGTTGTGCTTTGTACGACTGTGATCAGCTTTAAGAATGCATTGTTTCTTTCTGACGCAGATAGAAGATGCGAATCACCTCTAAGCTGCCTGAAACAGAATCGAAGCACGTAAGCCATTATACGGACCAGCTTAGAAAATATCGATTGACGGTTGAATAATTGCACAATACAATTAGATTCTACGTCAGATAACCCAAGCGCACATACCGCTGAATTTTTCTTGTCTTCAGAAGTTTTCACTTCTAATGCTATCTCCAACTGATGAATGTGAGGCCATCGATCCTTTTCTGCCATTAAAAAACTTGGCCCATTGAACCAAAAGGAGCTCACAATATCGTTAACATCGGTTCCCCTTGAAACCAAGTCTGCTGGACTAGCATCCGTTGGAACGTGACGCCATACGACTCCAGTTGACAACTCTTGACATTCTGCGACTCGATTCGCGACAAATGTACCCAACGTACCCGAACCACCATTCTATCGTGAATTTGATCATTGTGCTCGACACTTGTTGCCAGAGTTTGGCCAGCAATAGTACTGCACAAAGCTCTAACCGGGGTATTGTTTTTACGCTCAGCGGAGCTACCCTCGACTTTGCCGTGAGCAATGAAACGCGAACGTCTTCGTCGTTCCACGTTTGGTACGTACGTATATGCAACAACCGTAGGCGTGACTGGATACGTCAGCAAAGCCGTGAATTTGAACCCCTTGGTACAACGTCAAACACACGTAACGAGGGATTTAAATTTTGTGCAAATCCCGCAAGGTAGTGGTGAACTTATTCCATGCAGTGTGTAGACTCATAGGAATAGCCTCATCCCAATCTACTTTTAGCCTCCATAAGTCCTGCAATAACATTTTTGCCTTAGTGATAATTGGACACAACAAACCAAGAGGGTCAAACAAACGAGAGGCTATTGACAATATATTCCGTTTTGTTGGTTTCAGGGAGGCAAAGCTATCCACGTCCAGATGGTATTTAAACACATCCTCTTGAGGTGCCCAGCGTATTCCAAGCGTCTTAACTGAGCTTTGCTCAATTTTGATGCTGATTTCCTCACTTTTACCAGATTGAGTCGGGCAATTGGAAGCCCACTTGGCCAATGGAAGTCCTCCTGAATGCAATATATCACGAACCTGGCTGCAAATTGTGTCCAGTTCTTTTAAACTGTCTGCACCTGCCAGCATATCGTCGACATAAAAACAATTGCGAATCACTTCCGCACCAATGGGATGTGATTGTGCGAAACTATTTGCCAATTCGAACAAACAACGTACAGCCAAAAAGGGTGCTGACGCTGTACCGTATGTAACAGTATTCAACCTGTATGGCTGTATGTTTTGTGAAGGGTTGGAACAAGTTGGAAGTCTCTGTCTTCCTCAGAAACATTTATCTGCCGGTACATTTTCGAAATGTCAGCAGTTACGGCATATTTGTTCAACCGAAAGTTGACCAATGTTGAAAACAACTCCCTCTGAATAGTTGGCCCCACCATTAGTGTTTCGTCCAGTGAAACTTCTGTTGATGTTTTGCTGGAAGCGTCGAGCACAACACGAAGTTTGGTTGAGGTACTCTCAGGTCTGAGAACGCATTGATGAGGAATATAATAATGCTGTTCTAGAGGAGCAGTCTTCAGAATGGACATATGTCCCAAATCCAAATACTCTTTCATGAAGTCATGGTACATAGTTTTGAGAGTGTCATCCTTTGACAGTTTGCGCTCAAGTTGCAAAAAACGCCTTTCAGCAGTTTGAAAGGACAGGCCAAGAACTTTAGGGTCGGTCTTAAAGGGAAGTTTGACTTGGAAGCGACCGGAAGACAATCGTTGTACTGTTTTTGCAGCCTTCGACTCAATTGGACATTGATCCAATTCCCAAAAACGGTGTACTAATGAGTCGAGAGAACAACTATACACTTGAGATACCGAACTCTCATTACACTGTTGCCGAGGCGCCTGTCCAGTACATTTGCCTGCAACAATCCAACCGAGCAATGTTTTTTGCATAATGGGCAGCTCGGAATGTAATTTAATTTGCCCAACGCACAATAGCCCGTAAAAAATTTCAGCTCCCAAGAGAACATCCACTTTAGCCGGCTTATGGAATTCGGGATCTGCTAATTGCATTTTTTTTGGGATTTTCCAGCTCGATGTGGAAAGTGATTGCCCAGGCTGAGATGTGGAAATTGACTTTAGTACCCAACACTCAGCGGAAAACGTGTGGGAATTCAAACGAGAATGTATCGATGCACAAACGTTAGTTGACACACAGTTTTTGAGTTTTAGCATACTCAAAACGTTGCATGACGGAAATGGCACTAAACGACGGACAAGAATATATATTGTGGTCTGCAGACCTGCAATAGGTGCATGCCGACGACGACTTTTGACCTGCAATAGCACAGGCAACGGACGATTTCCGTTGAGGCTTCCTCACCTCGTTACGCACCCTTGACTTGTCACGAGTTGACTCTTCTGCTTCCAGGTACTGATACCTTCTATTCAGCTGTTTGGCACAGTCTTCCCAAGAAGGCAGCTTATCATAGTCAAGCTGCTCCTCAAAACGAGATTTGGTCACATGGTCGACGTTTGCCATGACCATGTGAATGATCATTGCATTCGCAATATCTTTGTCGTCACCTACAGACGACAGCGATGAATATATCGCAGACACCGTGTATATCATCGATCTTAAACTCGATGCAGATGGCTTGGTCATGGTTGGCAAATCGAATAATTGAGCAACAGTATCGAAGAATATCAGACATTTATTGTCGTACACTGACTTCAGACTGGCAAGGGCCTTAGGATAATTACAGTCTGTCATTTGAAATGGTTTTACTACACCCAATGCTTCATCTGACAAACACGATACGAGATGATTAAACTTTTCTACGTTTGTCAAAGAAGCATCGTCGTCAATGAGGCCTTGGAACAACCACATGAAATTTTTGTATTCCGAATGTTTGCCACTAAACTTCGGCAAACGCATTTTCGGCAGCTGCGATCGCTGGCTCGAATTCAGTGAGCAGTCATGCTGCATGTGTGTGTCGAACCGTGGATTCACTGAGCAGTCATGCTGCATATGTGTGTCGGATCTTGGTTTGATTGCATTCATAAACAATGCTTTAGTGACGACACACAGATCCTCCAACGGTCCTCTACTTTCATTGGTTGGACTCAAAATGTCCAACTCTGCCTGTAGGTTCATAGCCTTATCGATATAACCCTCTAAAAGCTCTAGGCGACAAGCTAATTCGGTTTTGTCCGATGAAATTTGCTTCAATCTAAAGGCTGTTTGCACGCGCGCAATGTCAGCACTGACTTTGTCAAACCTTTGTTGACACAATGCCAACTTCGTATTGGTTTTAGGTACTGTTGGCCGTTCAGCTGTTGGCCGTTCCACAGTTGGCCTATCGGACTCAGACATAATTGAAATGAGAAAAAGGAACTACCTTCAATACCGTACCCAAAGTTCGCCAAACTTTTCAAGCTACCCTCGCACACGCACTGCAGCTATGTACCGAGAAACGCCAAGCTTGCTTACCCAAACACACACACGCCCTGGCGCAATATGTGAACAAACAAACGAAATTGGTCCAAGCGACCGAAAGTAAGCAAGCCCTATGCTCGCTGCTGCCACTTTGTGGGCAACAGAGGTAGAATGCGGGGTGCGGGGGATCAAAGAGTAAGTGAGAGAATTTGGCACGAGCGAAAGCACAAGACGAAAGTAATACAGGCGCTCGAACCAAGCCTGACCTGTATGGTATGCCAAAAACGGGGGAGAAGAGAACAAGCGGAAAATTTGGCGCGAGCGCACGCACACACAAACTAATATATAACCGATGCAAGCACAGAGCGAGCAAGGTTAACGAACGCACGAAATATCAGCCGCTGGTGCCCAAGAACCTTTACCAAGCGTTGCGTGTATGTGCAATTGCAAGCCGATGTCTGTACGTATGAACGTATGTATATGTATATGTACGCGTATTGTACGTAGCGGTTAAGTCGAAAGCGGACAACCGAAAGACACTGCTACGCTTTGCGATTGCACAAACACACGACCAGTATTATTAGAATGCAATATGTGCATATGTACATATGTTATATTTGGTTGATATGTTTATATACATTTTTTGTTAAATATGTGCATATGTGTTGCCGCTTTGGTTATGCACATTAAGTGGTGGTCAGCATGAGTATACGTATGTATGGCGTAGGTATGTTCGAACAATTTTACCGAACTTATGTATGTTTGTACACACGTATAACTGCGAGCGAACAATATACAGCGACACAACGAAATTCAACCGGTGATGCTCAATTTTTGGCACAGATTACCTGTAGACTTTCTAGCGAATCTAGAGAAAGTAATCGTCCTTTTTTCTGGTTCATCAGCACGTCGAGTTCGGCAGCGTCTAAGATGGCGAGGGTCCAAAAGGGCACGTCTGTGGCAAGGTCCGAATCAGCAACTTCTTTCGAATTTCTTTCACACGCGAAGCCTAAGCCACTACTGAGCGAAACAACGAGTTCGAATAACTAAAAAAAACCGATGTCCCTGCTCGGGCGCCAATGAAAAATCTAGTAATTTCTAGATTTTAAAACAATTTTCAAACGACTAAAGAAAGACGCGGTTTTTCTGTATTAATTGGGTTTTATTGTACAAACGAATGCAGTGGCTTTTGGCGTACTTCGACAAGTGAAGTGCCGTCCCATTCCACTCTTCGCGCCAACCAACGTCGGCCGCACGCAACCCAATTCGCCGTCAGCGATCGTGAAGATCGGCTTGCGGGTCACCCGAAGATGGAGCGACTCTTTGGCGTACGATACTCTTAACTTCTATTTTCTCTTCCAACAATAATAATATTACTTCTCCATCTCCGACATATATATAGTAAAACTCATAGGGTTTCTGCTGTATATTCACTTTATTTGTTTGCCCTGTCTATCTTTCAAGATCTCTAGCTCGCTTAAGCGAGACCAGCTTACCCCTTTTCTCCTCCTGTCATCGTTAGGAGCTCAATAGCGGGTCCTCGTGCTGTGTTGCTTCTTTCACACGTGGCGTCCAGCTCCAAACCCTGAATCTCGGGCCTCTGCCCGCAGCCTCTGCTGGCGCTTGGCCGTTTTGTCGCTCGGCTTGCAGTTGCGTGGGCGGCGGCGCTTGCTCTCGGGTTCTGGAGCCGATCTTCCCTTTCGCATCCCTCTCGCTCGCTGTAGCGCTGTGGCGATCTCTCTTTCGTTCTCGGCTGCCGGACTCTGCCCTCTCTGGTGTCGGGGAGGGGGCGTTGTTCTCTCTCGCTTATCTTTGCGTTGATCCCGGTCTCTGCTACTGATTTCTGCTCTCTCTGGTATTTTTCCTTTATTCGCTGGAGGGGTGATGTGCCCTCTCGCTTATGAACGCGCTGATGCCGGTCTCTGCTGCCGTGATGCCTGACAGTGATGCTCATACTGGTTCCCGTGAACCGCCCCAGCGATCACGGGTCCCTTAGGAATAAGGCCTATTTGTTTAAGGTTCTTACCTTCAATTAATTCAAAGATTTTTACTAAGCCTACGTATTAATGTCAAATAAGAAATAATCAAGGGTCAAAAAAGGAAAAAGGAAATAATGAAAATAATAAAATAACAAAAGTCTGTAACGAAATTGGTGGCTTCAGCCTGGTCCATGTTGTCAGGTCGCTCGAAATGTGTATTGGTACCATGTCTGTTGCGAGTGGCTCTGCCCCTTCACACAAGCTACAAGGTAATAAATCAGACCATATTAAAAGAATGATATGTAATAAAAATAACAAGCAGTTTTTAGGATAGATAGTATAGATTTCTACCGAAATAAAACGGCCTGATCAGCCAATACAAAAAAAAAAATCGAATAATAATAAAATATAGACGCATATTTGAACAAATATTAATTTCTATTATACATATAAATATTAATCAAACTTAAAAAAAATTTTATATTCACAATACAAAAAATATTTAAAAAAAAATTTCATAATAAAATAACTTCATTATATTTCTGCCCATACATTAAAAACAGAAAGTAAATAGGGATAGACTAAAAATTTTTAATTCATAATCGTTTTTAGAATGGCCATAAATAAGAATAGACGTAATTACAGCTGGTTAATCAAGCAACCAAAAAAAAAAATATATATATATATATATATAATTAAGTTTCCACTCTTGAAGTTTAGATTTAAAAAAAAATGTTTTTATTTAATCTAAACTTATGATTATTACAATGGGTTATTATTGAGTTATCCCTGACTTTGATTTTGAAATCTCAAACGGAACTGATTCTTATATCTTAATCTATTTTCCAATAGGCCTCGCTTTTGAGCTTTGCTGATCTGATTTGATCTTCGGCTGCAGCTTTCTTCTTCGGTTGCACTTCGGCTGTGCGTTGGCCAACGTATGGATGGTTATCAATGAATGGTCGGCTTTGATGAAATGGTTGATTTCAGCTGGTGATCTGTTTCATCTTTCATCTGGGCTGGTCACTTGTTTATACGATTGGAGTGTGGGAGCCGAATTTGTTTACTTGGGTATCTATGATACAATTTGGTTGTGGGAACCAAATTGTTTATTATAGAAGCTTGGAATTTAGAGGATTTCCTATTGACAGCTTATGATTCATTTGTTTTCTGGTGTTGGGGATCTTATCATTTGTTTATCCTAATCTGGTATATGTGTATAAGGGTTAGTTCTGGTCATATGTACATTTAACGTGTTATTGATATGTTCAGTGCTTAACGTATACAAAATGCGTGTGTGGGTGTAGGGCATTATGGATATGTTACTCCCCCGGCATTTCTCATTAGCCTGTCCTCAGGCGTCTACCTTTGGGTATAGGGATGGAGTTTCAGTTATAACGACTGGAGAGTCTAATATTTCTACTCTTTCATCTTCCTCTTTGGGTTTTACATGTTTAATAATTATGTTTTTGGGTATTTTCTTAAATTTAATTGTTAAATATGCAACTATAATTATTATTGTTATAATAACTGCAATTATAATTATTGTTTGTAGTACATTATACAATTTTGTATGTTCTATAATTATTTCTTTTGCCTGAAGATAAGACAATGGTTTTAATCTAGTTATGTTATTACTAATGTAGACATTCTGTGTAAAATAAGCATTGAATTGGTTACTATAAATTCATTTAATTGGATTGAGCAATTGTAAATTTTGATGATATTATTTCCTTCTATAATGATCTTGTTATTTAGACAGTTTTGGTTTAATTTGGTACTTGGAAGGTTCCATGTTACTAAAATATTTGGTTGTATATAGTTTACTTGAATGTTCTTATATGTTTTTGTATAAGGGCATTGTGTGGGTTTTTGTTGTATGCATTCGTCTTTTATTAATTGTCTAGTGTTTTTATTGAATACATTATTTTCATAAACATAATATTCTTCAGATTTTATTTCTGTTAAGATATTATTGTGCTCATCTGGATAGGGAATTATTTTGTATATTGGGGTGTTGATGTTTTCGCTTGGAATATTGGAATGATATATGTACACGATTAATATTTCATTAGAATCTACTTTTAGCCATGTTGACGTTTTAATATGTAATATTTTCTCAGAATTTGTATGTTTTAATAATTTTGGATTGAATATACTAAGTCTAGATAGCTGCATACCCAACTCTATATCCTCAATGTATTCTGTAAAGTGTTGGAGGTTAAATATCAAAATTTCTAATTGTTGATTTTTATTTTTTTCTTCGTTTAAATTATTTATGGCCTCAAGTCCCTTGTTTATCGTTACTGTTACTAGGTTTAACTCATTGGTTTGGATACTATTCTTAGCTAGGCTGTCAATTTTATTAGCTAGTTCTTTCTTATCTTCTTGGTCTAATGTTCCAAATAAGTATTTGTAGGCTGTACCGACTATGTTTATTTGTCCACTCTTACTGCGTTTGGCTATTTTCAGCCCGTTTATTTCTCTTGTGAGCTTGTCTACTAAGTATTGTATTTCAATTAATTCTTTAAAATCGTTAGCCTTTTCTAAAAGGTTTGCATAAGTTTTGTTGTGTCTGAGTACGGAGAAAACGTTGTGTTCATGATGAGAACTAGCTTAGAATTGACTTTATTTGAAGAGAGAAGGCATACATACATTCGGGTGTAATAGTGTTAGTGTGTGTGTGTATACACGACAAATGGCTGATTTTGCTTATTGCTTATTTTTTATTTTTTTAATTGTTTATTGTTTATGGTTTATTTTTGTTTAAAGTTTATCAATGTACAGTAAAACTGTAAGGGTAAAATTACATATCAACTAATTAAACAAAGGGGCTAATGCCAATACTTAGACCCGGTGGGGCTGATTTTTGACTCAAAAGCCGATATGGTCCCACCAACAGCCAAATTTTGGTTAGAGAAAAGCCGGTAGCCGAACAATTCCCAATTAGAGCTATTTAAATGAAATTAAGTTATTGATTAAGATAATTTTGACCATATTAGAACTAGTATCAAAGGAAAACAGATGGAAAAATTGGTTATAGTTTCGGCAAAGGCTATGGAAAGATTCATAATCAGAGTAGTTAGAAAGACAGAGTTGGAGATGTAGACGAAAGTAATGCCTAGTCGGGCGGAAAGGAACAGCAATACTAATAAGGTTGATGAGGGCAGTCGATTCGACCTCACCACAGAGAAGCTTATGGAGGAAGAGAACTCCTTGGCAGGTTCTACGGGATTTAAGAGAGTGGAGATTAATTAGGCGCAACCTAATTTCATAAGAAGGAAGATGGATCGAAGGGTCCCAATTAATACATAACAAGTTTCCTCAGTTTTTGTGGTATTTATTGTAAGATAGTGATATTCGTAATTAATTGGTATGTTTTTTGTTCCGGTATTGAATATAAGATATCGATACGGGGATGCTATTGGGTTTATTTCGACGTTTTGTCCATTTGTCAATAGAATCGCGAACATGAGGATGATCGTTGATCTAATCAGGTTGCGGTTCATTATTCCCGTTATTATCTTCTGATTCTCTGTAATTATTGTATTTACTATTGTTAAGTTTCTTTTTCATTTTGAATTTTGACTTATAATGTGTTATTTTCCTGCCTCTATTTTTCTCCTCGTAATGCTTTTCATCAAGCTTTGTTATTTCTCCAGTCTTTTTGAATGGATTCGTTATTTTGGACTTTACTAATGGGGATTGCTTAAATCTTGTGTCTATTTCGTAATCGTTACGTTTTTGATTCAATTTATTAATCTGTTTTTCTTTTTTTAATTGTGTATTATATTCAGGTGTTCCTGCATAAATGAATATGTCAGCAGGTGTTCTGTTTGTAGTGTTATGCTTTGTTTTATGATTATAAGTATATAAGTATATACACAAAATCGAATTTTGTGTATTTTGTTTCAGGATCGTTTTTGCTTGTTATTATTCTTAATTTTTCATTAACTGTTTTATGGAATCTTTCTACATCTGATATTCCATTTTTGCTAGATGTGATTTGCACATCTTCCGAGCTTAGCCATGCTTGCAATGCTGCGCACATGAAAGCTGAATCTTTATCGGCTATTATCTCTTGGGGCTTGCCCATTTCGTTAAAGCCTTTTATAATGGCTCTTTTTGTTTCAAGCCAGTCGCGATTTTTAACTTCTATTAGAGTGGCAAATTTCGAGTGAATGTCTATACATGATAGGAACTGCTGGTTGTCTATCATATACATACATAGAAATCCATAGCATATCTTTATCTAACATTCTGTATTTCCGGGGTTATCTCGAATGCTAACTTAGTATGACGATGTTCAGTTTTGGCAATATTACAAGTATGGCACTAATTTATTATGTTTTGAATTAATTTCTGATGGTCTGGATAATAGTATTTTCGTTTAAACCAGTTGATTGTTTTCTCAATTCCAGGATGCAATAACTCTTTATGATTTTTTACTATTAGCTCTTTAAACTCGGCATAATTTTGAATGTCATTTAGCTTTTTACTCGATTTGATCACTTTCGTTATATTTCTTGAATTAATTATCTCTAGATATGCTTGTTGGAATAAAGGAAAATCTTCATCATTATGGAAATATAAAGAACTCTTCTTCGTGCATACATATTTTTTGATTTTTATATTTCTTTGTATGTTATTTTAATAATTATTTTATAAAAGTAATGGGATGTGTCTACTTTATTCTCCTCTCTCTTAGGTTAGGTTAGGTTAGGTTACAGCGGCTGCCAAACTCACTGGGAGCCTAGCACACCTAGGCCGTTTTCGGCCCGTTGTGATACCGCAGGGAATCTACGCCTTCTCGCATTGTGGGACCTAAGGTCAACAGTTGTCCCAGCCTGCAGACCCTGTGAAGTTAGCTATCTTCCTGGGACATATGGTGGACATTACCGAAATGTCTGCTATGAAGGGCGAGCCCAAGTGCTGTAGCCTTCTTCTGCTGAGAGCCGGGCAAGAGCAGAACAAGTGTTCCACCGTTTCCTGCTCTTCCTCGTCCCTGCAGCTACGGCAAAAATCATTGTATGGGGCGCCCAGTCTATTAGCCAGTGTCCCGTTAGGGAGCGTATGACTGCGCTGCACCTTCGTCTGCCGAGCTTGCATAGCTCAGAGGTGCGCTTCCTGTCTATGGTTGGCCATGTTTGCCGAGTTATTCGACAACGTGGAGCTGATTGCCAGTTGTTGTCTATTAGTTGCTTATATTGTTCCTTTATTATGAGCCTACATGTGGCCATCGGCATACGAGTATCCTCCTTGTCTTGGAGAAGAGGGATTGTAGTGCCAAGTCTGGCCAGCTCGTCTGCAATACAGTTGCCCTCGATGTCCCGGTTGCCCGAGACCCATATGAGGCTGATAGCAAATTGCTGAGCCATCTCGTGAAGAGATGTGCGGCAATCTGCAACGGTGGCCGAGTTTGCGGAGATCGCATTTAGCGATTTGATTGCAGCTTGGCTATCACTGTAGATGTTTACACAGGTTACCATGGCGGTAGTTTCCTGAAGGCAGTTTAGGGCTTCCTTGATTGCAATGACCTCCGCTTGGAAGACGCTGCAGTGATCAGGGAGCCTAAAGGAGTGCCTGATGTTTAGCTGTTCGGAGTATATTCCTCCTCCGACCCTGTTGTCCAGCTTTGACCCATCTGTGAAGATGTTTAGGGCCCCTTCTGGGCCTGGGGGTCCCTCACTTCACTCGTCTCTGTGGGGGATAATTGCATCGAAAGGGGTGTCTTTGTATTCCCTTGGGACACAGTAGTCCGTTTTAGTGGGGACGGAACTGCTGTTTAATATTGAGGAGTGACCTGTGTGCTGTGGTGTCCATTGGTCGGAGTCTCTCAGACGTATTGCAGCCATCTGTGCCCTTTCTTTTCCAGCAAGGGCTAGGCTTGGGAGGCACAGAATGGCATCAAGCGCATCATTTGGAGTGGTGCGAAGAGCTCCGCTGATGCAAAGGGCGGCCGTTCGTTGAACTTTGTCGAGTTGTCTGGTGATCGTCCTTTTTGATAAGGCCGGCCACCACACTGCAACTCCATAAAGTATTATTGGTCTAACTACAGCTAGATATATCCATTGGACTATACTTGGGTTCATGCCCCATTTCAAGCCAATAGCTTTTTTGCAAGTGTAGAGGGCTATTGTGGCCTTCTTCACTCTGTCTTTGATGTTCATGTTCATTTAGCTTCTTGTCAATTAGCAACCCTAAGTAATTGGCACTGTCGCTAAGGGAGAGCCTGCATCCATTTAATATGGGGGGGCTCAGAGACGGAATCTTGTATTTACTTGTGAATAGCACAAGTTTCTTCTTTGGGGGATTAACTCTAAGACCTCGCGATTCTGTCCATCTTGACAGTCTCGCGAGCTTTGCGGTCATTAAGTCGCAGAGTGTTTGAGTGTATTTTCCCGAGGAGATAATTGCCACGTCGTCCGCGTATGCCACGACTTTACAGTAGTCCCTCCATTTCTGTGACATATTTTTCCCAGTTAGTTTTCCTGGGGTTAACAAAGACAGTCGGTTTTGGGCTCTCGAGAGATAGTGTAGTCTCGATGTACCTGTGGTCTGAAAAGGAATGGTCCCCCAGAACTTTCCAGTTCTTTACTATGTCTGATAGTCTGTGAGACACTAATGTTAGGTCAATTACCTCTTGTCTATTCTTAATTATAAACGTAGGATCATTGCCCCGATTGCAGATAAGGAGATTAGAGTTTAGGATGAAGCTCAATAATGACTCACCCCTTACATTTGTATCCGAACTCCCCCATTGGGTGTGGTGGGCGTTTGCGTCGCAGCCCATTACAAGGCCTATATCCGAGCTTTCGCTATCTCTGGTGAGCTTGCGTACTAGGTCACCGGGAGGATCGCTTTCCTCATGAGCCATGTAGGACGACATCAGCCTTATTTGGAAACCTTGTAGGTCAAGGCTTGCCGCTGTGTTGTCACCATTGCTAAAGTTGTAGAGCAGAAAGATATTTAAGTGCTTCCTTGCAAGAATGCAGGTACGGATTTTACCTTCTTTCTGAGCTACAATAAGCTTGTGCTCCTTCGTCGCTAATCCACAGACCTTGTCTCCTACTACTCAAGGCTCTTGGATCAGGACTACATCTGCTCCGCTCGCTTCCAAGCGGAGTATAAGGGCAGCGGATGCTGCTTTACAGTGGTGGAGATTTATCTGTAGAAGTCTAAGAGACATCGACAGAGTTCTCCACCACTGTGTTGTCGGCGTCCGAGTCGTCCTCGATGGTGTCGTCGCGACACATCGCCTCAAACTCGCGCATTAGAGCCGTGTCGGAGGAGTATCCGTCATGGGCAGGCTCTGAAACATCATCGGGTGCTTCGATCTCCGAGGCAACATCCTGCTCGACTGGGTTGTCGACAGGACGTAACTCGGCCGCTGCATCCGACTTGTAAACTTTTATGCTCACCGCACTGAAGCCAAAGTTGAGCTCGCCGTTTTTAGCCTCAATTGGGGCTAAAGACTCCTTATTGAGAACGAGCACCGCCTGATTCATTGGACCTTGTGTCTCCTCAACCTTTACTACCCTCCAATCGGAGGTGGGTAGCCCCGGGTTGCACTGTTGGAGCATTTTCAGGATGCGATCCGGCTCCTTTATGGAGGCGGGCACCCAAACTCTCGCCCGAGGCCTACTGGGCACCTCGCTCCAGTCAACTGCGACGAGCTTCGCCCCTGGGTAGACCTCTCCGACTTGCGGTACCGCTGCTTTATAGAGCTGGACGGAGCGCTCGTCTTCGCAGGCTATGATTTTGATAAAACCCTGGTACCACCCCATGTCTTTACAGACTGGGGGGGGGGCCGGTTTGTTTGTCCAGTAACTCGAAGCAGCGGTCGGCCAGTGCCGCTTCCACCCACTTCCACTGGTTCCTGGGAATCTTGGAGTCCACGCTGCCTTTATCCAGGACGCCGATCAGCGTCCTCTCTTTGGTGATCTGCGCGAACGACACGTTCGGCAGCATTCTGGAGCGCTTCGGAGCCGGTCCAGGAGTCTCCTGGGAGCGCTGCCTTTTCGGTTGCGGGGCTGTCGTCTTCAGCGGGGCAACCCTCTTTGGTGTCTCTTTGCCGAAGTTGGGCAGCACCTTTGTTGCCCATTCGACCTTTTCCCGCCACTGGTCGGTCGGGCTGGACATTGTGCTCGCATTTTGCCGACGGAGTATGTTGCCAGCACTCCTCCTCTCGGCATACGTGAAAGCTTTGGCTTGGGCGCTAGTCGATGGCAACTCGCCCCCCGCAGCCTTACCAGCAGGCAGAGCAGCCGCAGGGTTGCAGAGCCACTCTACCAAGGTATCAGCTTTGGTCGGCGATTTGCCACCCACCCCAGAACTGGGATGGGACCCCTTCAGGTTCGCCCTAGCGTCTTCCACCGCGCTGGTTTTACCAGCTGAATCGCGGGTCAGGCCAGGCCTTTGGGCCGATGCCTTTCCCTGTATGGGATTGCTCCCAGTTGGCAGTTGGGGAGCGCCAGACTCGTTTTTGTTTTTGTTTTTATTTAAATTGTTCTCCATATCTAATCCCACGATTTGCAAAGAAAGGGGCGGTCCGTCCGGGCAGAGATTCACGTTGCCCGGATAAGGCATCATTAGAACAGGGGGCTGTCCTGAGCTCTCCGTTAACGACTGGGCTAGTTTTAATACCGGGCCCCCAGCCAGGCTGACTCTCGGCACGGGGTCGAATAACACGCTTAGTCCGGCCCGGTGTGAGATGAGTGTGGGGGTTGGGATGTGGGTAGGTAATGTGTAGGGGTGGGGGGTTATGTGAGCTACTTAAACGAGGCGGCACCACAAGCGCATCGTCAGTGTTGCTACTTCGCGAACACCCGCTGGCTGTCTTGAACTGCTTATTTCGGTGCCTTCCCTAGGGATGACCGTTTATTCGCAGCTGGCCTACCTCCAAAGGTAGGTCATTCGCTATCCGCAACCTGCGACCCGTCCGGTGGCCTCAGCTAGGCCCCCTCCGAGCCATCTCACATGCTCGTCAGACCAGACCTCCTGTCTCTTTATTGAATCAATTTGTAATAGTTAATAGGTCTCTCGGTAATGGGGATATTGTTTTGATTATCTTCTTGCGCGCTATGTATGGTTGTGCCTGCACTATCGGATGCGTCACCAAGAAGGTTCTCGTTGAGCTTTACCCTTGATAGCGCATCTGCTACATAGTTTTCTTTTTAGATATTTTATTTTGAAGTCGAATTCGTTTAACTTTATTTTCCACATTTGTAGCTTCATGTTTGGCTCTTTCCGGTTATTCAACCATACTAATGCTTTATGGTCACTAAGTATCTCGAATGTTCTATCGAATAGGTAGATCGGAAATACTTAGTCGCCCAAACTATAGCTAACAATTCTTTTTCGATGGCGGAATAATTTACTTCATGATCGTTTAGTGTTCTGCTGGCATAACATATCGGTTTATGGTCTTGCGACAGAACAGCACCTATTGCCATGTTACTAGCGTCTGATGTTACGGAAAACATTTTATTAAAATCTGGGTAACTGAGAATGGGGTCTGAAGTGATGAGTACTTTCAGTCTCTCAAATGCCTCGACATATTTCTCTTCCTTAGGATCTATGACGGCTCGTTTCTTCAGCTTGAGTGTCATAGGCTTTGCTATATTTGCGAAGTTAGGGATGAACTTCCTATAGAAACCACATAAAGTCCTAAAAATGACTTAATCTGTTTGGCTGTTTCAGGTATTGGGAACCTAACTATTGCTGAAATCTTGTTTGGATTCGGTATTAGAAATTCGGGTTTCTTCTTCATAAATTCACATTTATCCATTTGCAATTATAGGTTTGCGTCCCTTAACTTTCCGAATACTTTTCTTAAAGGGAACAAGTGTTCATCCAATGAAGTGGAGAAGATTATTATGTTATCTAAATACACTAAACAATCGGTGAAGATCATGTATTCTAACAGATTGTTCATGCATCTTTGGAAAGTTTCGGCTGCGTTTGTCAGCCCGAATGGCATCCGTGTGTATTCGTATTGACCATGTTTTGTGGAAAACGCGGTTTTCTGATTGAATTGAGTTCCATTGGGATTTGATGAAAGCCTTTAGCCAAGTCAATCGTTGTGAAATACTAACATTTTCATAATTTGTCTAGTATCTCATCCATCCTAGGAGTTGGAAACTTATCCTTGATGGTTATCTCGTTGAGACCTCTATAATCTACAACGAGTCGGTAATACGGTCGGAAATGGGGGAACAGTAAGGCGATTTCGATTTACGAATTATTCCTTGCCTGATCATATCTTTTATTTGTTTATTAACTTCCTGGTCATGTATTTGGGCATACTTATATGGCCTCCGGTATACCGGATCTTCATGCTGGGTTTATATGGTATGCTTGACGGTACTTGTGAAAGTCAAATTGTCACCTTCTCTGTACTGTAAGTCGTTATACTCGAACAAGTACTTTTTCAGCTTTTCCTTTTCTTCACTGTTTAAATGTTCTAACCTTAATTCATTACTTTCCCTTAGTTCATTATCTAGTGCGGAAATGAAGTTGTTCGGAGCAGACCCCCGCCGAATAGTGGCTTGCCAAATAGCAGCAAATAAACAAAATTGTTATTGTAAATTCTTGCGCTTGCTTGCCCTACTAAACGCTCTCTCAAAGCTCGCTCTGCTCTTTTATCTACGTTATCTATGTTTGCCGAGCGAAGCGAAGCTGCGCCCAGCGATCGGAGCAGCAATGCTCGAATTGAGAAGGGCAAGCAAGGGCCACTCGCCGTTTAGACATCACACATTAAAGAACATTCGCAATTTTATTTCTGCGCCGCGTTTTATTTTTGGAAATAATTATTCGGCCGATCGGGGATAAAAAGCATTATCCCCACATAAAATTTGGTGACCCCGACGTGATTGTCTAAATAGCGGAGTCAGATATAGCATTCGAAAGCCTCAGAAAAAATTTTCGGTGTTTTGCGCACAATTCGGTGCCAAAACTTATATACACATTTACACCGTTGCTGGCTTTACAGTTTTTCGTCGGGGCAGTTCAGTGCAGTGCATTGGGCAGTGCAGTGAACTAACCAACACATACAAACGCAGCACAAAGCGGAATCGGACAGCTCGCACAGCTACATCGGTTAGCTGTAATCCCTTTGCTTGCGGTTCTCGCGGTTTTCGTTTTATACGTATACAGGGTGTCTTTTCTCGTGACTTGAAAAACCCCAACATGGCAGAACCTGAGCCAAATAATGTCGCGAACGCGGTCATGCCTAGTGACATTGATTTTTATAGGCAAAAGGCGGAGGCAATCGCGCGTCAATTAAATGCCATGGACAGGTTTCTCACCAAGGAAGAGCTGGTTGATCTGGATGAAACGGAGCTTCAAGCTCGCCTAGAGCAGATCGAGCAAATGAATGCGGATTTTGGTGCCGCTCAAACGAGCCTTGAAAGGCTAGACTTACTGCAGTTAGCTAATGACGCCCGACTGGACTTCGCTAATATTTACATCAAGGTCAGGTCCAAGCTGTCACGGGAGTTGGCGGTTTCTCGCACGGTTAATGCTGCGCATTCCACGGCTCGGCACCCTCTCGAGGAGCATTCATCTGCGTTTGCCTATGACGTTATTGGCCGTTCTCGGCTGCCTGAGTTGCAGCTCCCGCGATTTGGCGGGGACTACATGGATTGGCCAGAATTCCACTCGATGTTTACGACAATGGTGCACAATGACTCACGTATACCCGTCATCGAGAAATTCCAATATTTGCGTGGATGCCTAGATGGAGCTGCGCTGGATACGATTCGTTCTTTGGGTCTTTCTCAGGAAAATTATGAAGAGGCGTTTAATTTATTAAAGTTGCGATTCGATAATAAGCTTATGCATTTTCAGGCACACATAAAGGCTATTTTCGGGCTGCAAGGGGTGGAGAAGGGCTCGGCCATCGGTCTGCGGGCGCTCAGCGATAAAATCAACGCGCATTTACGTGCCCTTCGGACTTTGGCAACACCTCAGGAAATCTCGGATGGATTGCTCGTTTGCATCGTAAGCAGGAAATTGGATCACAAGACGCAGGTGAAATGGGAGGAGAGCCTTCCGACCTCAAGATTGCCTCTCTGGTCGGACATGTCCTCATTCTTGGAGAAGAAGTGTCGGATGTTGGAAAATCTGGAATCGGCTATGGTAACAAATCAGAGCCAGCAGGTGGGAGAAAACAAACCTATCGCCCTTATCACCTCCCTTAACGACCATACTAACGCCGCATGCAATTATTGCAAATCCTCCGATCATTCCATATCCCGATGTCAAGCTTTTCTAAATCTCCCTGTTTTTTCGCGATACAAGGAGGCAAAGAAGAGCCACTTATGCCTAAACTGCCTCAAAAAAGGTCATCCATTGCAGCGTTGCAGGTCGGGGACATGTAGGCAGTGTCGGGCCAAGCATCACACACTGCTCCACATGCAATCAGGCGCTGATGCTGAGTTGCCGTCACCGACCGTGGTATCGAACGAGAATGGTCCTGCAAGTGCCCTAGTAGCAAGCAAATCTTCCAGCCCTCCCCCCTCAAGCTCCAACTCTCTGCCTAGCCAAAATGTGTTGCTAGCTACCGCAATCGTATACATCAAAGGCCGTTGTGGATCGTTTATCCCATGTCGTGCCATTTTGGATTCCGCTTCTCAGGTCAACTTTGTAACATCGAGGCTCGCAAATCAGCTCCAGTTGGATCCTCATCCGTCGCATGTTCAAATTGTCGGCATTGGAGAATCAATTCTACCTTCGAGCAAGGCTGTAAATATCGTTCTGCAATCTCAAGACGCAAAGTATCGCGGTTCTCTCTCTGCGATCATAACCTCCTCAATCACAGGAATGCAGCCTAACTTCGGACTAGACGCAAAGGATTGGCCAATGCCGAATAATGTCAAGCTGGCGGACCCCAACTTCTCTAAACCCCAGCGGGTCGATCTGTTGATAGGTGCTGGTTTGTTTTTCGAGTTAATGTGCGTCGGGCAGATTCGACTGTCGGACCAATTACCAACATTGCAGAAGACGAAACTTGGCTGGATAGTGTCAGGAAGCATTAATAGCAGCGGGAATAGTCGTGCGGCGCTAGCAGTTGTTGAAAATTCCCCTAGAATCTTCGCTGATGAGGACAATTTGTGCGAAATCGTAAGACGGTTTTGGGAAGTAGACGGAGATTATTCGCCCTCATCAATTTCGGAGGAGGATGTTCAGTGTGAACAGCATTTTGTTGCGAACTACGTTCGCCTAAATTCCGGAGCTTATTCCGTACGGTTGCCAACTAAAATCAGTTTGGAGGAGTTAGGAGAATCATATCAGCAAGCGTTACGTAGATTTCTAAATTTGGAGAGAAGGCTAGCAAAAAATTCGGAACTTAAGACAAAATATTCGAAATTTCTTCAGGAGTATCTGGATTTGGGACACATGTCGCCAACTACACGTCAGTCAGACCTCCCTCAGTACTTCTTGCCTCACCATTGCGTCCATAAGCTGGACAGTACAACCACCAAACTACGTGTAGTGTTCGATGGTTCTGCCAAAACAGCGTCTGGGATATCATTAAATGATGCGCTAATGGCTGGACCCACTATCCAACCCAAAATTCTGATAGCACTGCTTCGTTTCCGTCTTTTCAAAGTCGCCTTGTGTGGCGACATCTGCAAAATGTACCGCTGCGTACGCGTTTCCCATCCCGATCAGCATGTGCAATGCATCCTATGGCGCAACGACCCAAAGGAAGAAGTTCAGGTGTTCAAGTTGGAGACAGTTACTTACGGGACCAAGCCTGCCGCCTTTTTGGCAATTCGAGCTATGCATCAATTGGCAAATGATGAAGAGTCATTGTTTCCGCTTGGTGCTGATACCGTTCGAAGAGATTTTTATGTCGATGATCTCATATCAGGAGGCGACAGCATCGATTCGGTCATCGAGATTCGTCATCAGGTGAAAAAGCTTCTCTCGAAAGGATGTTTTCCCATACGTAAATGGTGTTCGAATGAAATCGCTGCTTTAGAAGGCGAATCTGAGGCGGACCTCGAGAAGTGCTTTACTTTTCACGACGGGACAGAGGTAACTAAGGCTCTTGGTCTAGTTTGGGATCCCACCACGGACAATCTTCTGTTCAATTTCGTTCACGTCGCGGCCGCTGCGGGTCCAATATCGAAGCGTTCGGTTCTGTCCACAATAGCCAGGTTCTACGATCCTTTAGGACTCATTTCTCCCATTATCACAAAGGCAAAGATATTTATGCAGTCGTTATGGAACGAAAACCTCAAGTTGGACTGGGACGAAAGTCTGCCCCAGGATCTTCATACGTCGTGGAGCGAGCTGACCTCGCAGCTGTCGATGGTTAGGAATTTCAAATTTCCACGTTACGTGCTTTGTCAGAAATCCAGAGTGGAAATTCATGCGTTTTGTGATGCGAGCCAGTCAGCATATGGTGCGTGTGTTTACATGCGGTCTGAAGCTGGTGGGAGTGTGCAGAGCCATCTCTTATGCGCAAAGTCCAGAGTTGCACCCTTGAAAAAGATGACTATCCCAAAGCTTGAGCTATCGGCTGCCCTCGTATTAGCTGAGCTGGTTTCCACCATAGTTAAAGGATTATCAGTTCCATACCAAGTGCATTGCTGGTCGGATTCTTCCATAGCCCTTGCTTGGATTCGGGAATCGCCCTTGAATTTTAATATATTTGTCTCTAATCGAGTTGAGCGGATTCAGGAGCTCACTGCTGGAATGACTTGGCGTCACGTGCCCACGAAGTTGAACCCGGCCGACATCATATCGCGTGGTTCCACGCCTACTGAACTAATGGATAACAACCTTTGGATTTCTGGTCCACCATTTTTGCTTCATGGGAGCTCTGATTGGCCTACAGGCTCGCCATTGCCAGCTGAAGTGCCAGAACGTCGTCATGTATCATTGATTGTTTCAAAGGATAGGGATATATCGTACGATTGCAAATTTCAAAACTCATTCGGATCAATGCAGCGTGTCTTTGCTTATATCTATCGTTTTTACAGCCTCAAGGATAAAGGCTTGCTGCGGGCGAAAGGTCAACTTACCGTAAATGACGTCAAAAACGGCACGCACCTACTCATAAGGGCAATACAGCAGCAGCAATTTTCGGAAGAGATAAGAGCCCTCAGAAAGCAGGTTTTATCACCAAAAAGCGCGATGGCCGCACTGGATCCATTTCTGGACGGGTTTGGATTGATTCGGGTTGGAGGCCGACTCCAAAATTCCGAATTGGACTACGACGCAAGGCATCCAATTTTGCTTCCCAAGGGACATCCTGTCACCGTCTCTATTATCGTTTTCTTCCATGAAAAATGTCTACACGCAGGAGCGCAAGGATTGCTCGGATTGCTTCGTCAAAAATTCTGGCCTATTGGCGGGCGTAAATATGTGGCAGGCATCATCCGCAAATGCGTTCGTTGTTTTCGATTGAAGCCAGTGCTGAGGGAGCATATCATGGGAAGTTTGCCTGAGGATCGCGTAAGGGCTAATCCAGCATTTCAAACAACGGGTGTGGATTTTTGCGGACCCTTTTATCACAAGTCGGAAGTCCGAAGCAGGCCTCCCATCAAATGCTATATAGCTGTCTTCGTATGTTTCAGCACCAAGGCGGCTCATTTGGAAGTTGTTCGGGATTTGTCCACAGCATCTTTTTTGGCGGCATTAAGGCGATTCATAAGTCTGCGTCCAAAACCTCGGATCATCTGGTCAGATAATGCGACAAATTTTGTAGGAGCAAGGAATGAGCTTTTGGAACTTCGGCAGCTGTTCCTCAGCGATCCTCATACGTCGGCTGTATCAAACTTTTGCGTTTCCAGTGGGATCGATTGGAAGTTCATCCCCCCTCGATCGCCTCACTTTGGGGGCTTGTGGGAGGCGGCTGTTAAAGCAGCTAAACATCATTTTTATCGCATCGTTGGCACTTACATTTTCACCCTTGATGAAATTCAGACCTTGACCTGTGAAATCTCTGCTTTACTAAATTCCCGGCCACTTTATGCAATTACAGAAAGTCCGGGCGATCTGGATGTGCTCACGCCAAACCACTTTCTTAATGGGGCACCGACTGCTGCATTCGACGAGCCAGACGTGACGCATCTCCAGTTCAGCCTCCTGAGTCGATGGCAGCGTTTGTGCCAAATGAAGCAGGCATTTTGGAGAAAATGGAGTACTGCATATCTCTCGCTTCTTCAGGAACGGAGCAAGTGGCGCTCCTCGTCTCCAAACATCAAGTCAGGAGCGCTCGTCATGATCAAGGAAGAAACGCTTCCACCGTTAAAGTGGCCACTCGGCCGCATCGAGAGCGTCATCCCAGGGAAAGATGGAACCATCAGAGTAGCCGTCATCCGCACCCAAAAGGGCCTCTTCAAACGGGCCGTTGGAAAGATAGCGGTCCTGCCCCTCCAGGATGGTTCTGTTGAAAGCCGTTGCCTTCCAACGGGGGGTGAATGTTCGGAGCAGACCCCCGCCGAATAGTGGCTTGCCAAATAGCAGCAAATAAACAAAATTGTTATTGTAAATTCTTGCGCTTGCTTGCCCTACTAAACGCTCTCTCAAAGCTCGCTCTGCTCTTTTATCTACGTTATCTATGTTTGCCGAGCGAAGCGAAGCTGCGCCCAGCGATCGGAGCAGCAATGCTCGAATTGAGAAGGGCAAGCAAGGGCCACTCGCCGTTTAGACATCACACATTAAAGAACATTCGCAATTTTATTTCTGCGCCGCGTTTTATTTTTGGAAATAATTATTCGGCCGATCGGGGATAAAAAGCATTATCCCCACATAAAATTTGTGGGGGCTCAAATAATTATTCGGCCGATCGGGGATAAAAAGCATTATCCCCACATAAAATTTGTGGGGGCTCAACAATACTTCCCCACAGAAGTATTGATCCATGTCTAATGATGGGTTGAGACATTCTGCAGTGATCGTATCTTTCTTTGACGATATATCGCCGCATGCAGGTGTTGTTTCGCCTGCTTCAATAACTTCTCCGATCGAAATGATTGGGAATGTTCTTCCTCCTAACCTTACAGTATTGTCTCTATAACTAATTACTGTCTGATATTTACTTTAGGAAGTTGATATGCAATGACTGCACCATCAAGTGGCCCAAGCGACACCAGCCGATGGCTGTTACGCGCGGATCCCAGGCAAGAAAGCAGCCCACTTCCCGCCCAACCGACCGAGGGGCGCTGCCGCTTAACGCGCGACTCGTTAACCGAACCGATCGCGGACATGCAGGAAAGATAGGTGTTAGACTAGTGTTCGAGGAAAAGTAGAACTAATCTAACTAAAGAAATTAAGTAATTACTAATTACGGGAAAGATGTAAGAGTATCAGTAATTTAAGACTAGGAAGGGAGTTAGTGGTAGATATAATATGGTAGAGGGAATTATAATCCGAGCATAGGACCCTAAATGGTTCATGCAAGGAGTAATTCGATCTACAAAGCGGAAGAAACAACGGTGTATAGTTCCTAGTGCTTCTAATAGGAATCGTGAAGTTTATGCGGCTCAACAGGTCAGGGCTATCTACGTCACCCTTGATCAAGTTGTGCACAAAAATCACGCCAAGCATTTTCCTACGATTAGCTAAGGTTGGAAGGTTTATTAAGAGCAATCTATTAGAGTAAGACGGCAGTCTCACACCTGCATCCTAGCTGAGGCCGCGAAGAGCAAAAAGTAAAAAGTTTTTCTGAACTGATTCTATACGGTCTTGGTGTACGTTGTACTGAGGGCACCATACACAAGAGCCGTATTCTAAAATCGGACGAACAAGAGAGATGTAGAGAGTCTGAGCACGTCCATGGCCTTATTTACTATGGTAGAAATGTGTTCCAAAAACTTTAACTTGGGATCTAATAGAACACCAAGATCATCAACCCGGGTAATTCTCTCAAGAGAACTACCACAAAGGGTGTGAGGAACCAGAAAGGCGCTGGAGCGATGAAAAGTCATTACTTTACATTTTGAAGCATTAAGGTTTAATAAATTTGCACAACACCAAGACTGAAATCTATCGAGATCGGATTGCAACCTGGATTGGAAAGAAATGTCCTTATACTGGACACAGAGCTTAACATCATCCGCATACATAAGTTCTCGAGAGTATGTTAATACAGAAGGTAGGTCATTTATAAAGAGAGTAAAGAGTAAGGGGCCTAGATGGCTGCCCTGAGGTACACCCGAAGTCACCATAACTGGAGAGGACAGGGAGTTTTTGAAAAGGACTCTTTGAGACCTAGAGCAAAGGTAGCTAGAGATCCATCTCAGGAGATTGGGCGGAAGCCCTAGAAGGTCGAGCTTTTGTGCTAGGAGGGAATGGTTTACAGAATCGAACGCTTTACTAAAATCGGTGTAAACAACATCCGTCTGCAAATTACCTTGAAAGCCTTTTATTATAAAGGAGGTAAACTCTAATAAATTTGTAGTGGTTGATCTCCGCCTTATAAATCCATGTTGAGATTGAGATATAAGTGATCTGCATAGGTGCTGCAGGTGCGGAGTTAAAATTGTCTCAAACACTTTAGGAATAGCGGATAACTTAGATATACCTCTATAGTTCATTGCGTCAGACTTGCTACCTTTCGTATGGAGAGGAATTATAAAAGGCTCCTTCCATATCGGGGGAAAGCATGAAGAATTTATAGATAGGTTGAATAGTTTAAGCAACGGCCCACACAGAGACTCAGCACAGTACCTGAGTACACAGCCGGGAGGGTGGGTGTGCGGACGTTCTACGCTTAATGTTTACGAAGCTGTAGAACTGTTTGGGGTCCTTAGAAAAACAGGAAAGTGCGACGCAAGAGACAAAAAGTGAGTCCAGTGCATCATAGAAAATGTTTGTGCCTGTCGTAACATCACTGCACAAATATAAAGCGGACCAATCAAAATCCCTAATGAGGTTATTAAGCTTCGTAAACTCGGTTTTACGGAAGCAGCGGACACATTGGGGTAGTCTACCCGACCGGTCGAGCGAGACTTCGAAAGTAGGATGGTAGGCATCTTCAGGTATAGAGAGCGGGGGGACTCGAGTTAACATCGCTAAGGTCGGATCCGTTACAAAGCACAGATCAAGAAATCGACCCAAGGAGTTTTTAACATGGTTAACTTGAGACAGAGACAGGTCAATCAAGCCGTCAACAAAGTCATGACGTGCCATGGGTACCAGGTTATTAGACTCATTTGCCGAAGACCAAACAATTCCTGGCAAGTTGAAGTCACCAAGAACTATCATGTGATCTTTGTCAGATAGCGAGGAAGAAATAGCGGTTAAGGCGGACAAATGCTGCTCGTAAATTGCGACATCCGAAGAAGGTGGAATATACGAACAAGTTATAAAAACTGAGAAAGCGGGAAGAATCAGACTTACACACAGAAATTCCAGTTCCTGCTGGATCTGGACTGTGAAAAGTTCCGACGTGAAGTTTGAGTCCACAGCGATCAGAACCCCTCCGGCACGTCGAGACGAACGATCCTTTCTATAAGTTGTGTACTGACCTGCCAAAACTTCGGAACTAAGAATGTCCGGCTTTAACCAGGTCTCGGTAAACACAATAACGTGGGATGCAAATGCGACACTATCCTGGAAAAGAAGGCTAAGAAAAGTTAAACTTTTCCACCTTAAAATCAGCGGCTTTTATTTGGCTTTGGATATAAGCCGTCACATCATTAATTGTGGAATCAGGGGCTAGCCGCGAGACAAAAACTTGTCTCTTTGGTGGGATCTCCACCAATCTTGGCACCACAGGCCTATCACCTGTGATGGTAATACCCGGTGGTCCGGGACGTATATTAACTGGTGGGGTCGGAATTGCGGGGACAGCTATTGAGTTTGATATTACGGACACGGACGCTAAAGACGGTTTTGGCTGCATGCTCTCCGACGCGATAAATTCGGCTAACGAATTTTCATCACCAGCAGCTGTCGTTGCCTTTGGAGTAGCGAACGAAATCAGCTGCTGCACTATTGAGTTGGTCGGAGTCAGCTTGTCAGCATCGGCCGGCCGAGGGGCAGTTGGCACATGCAGATCCCACGGAGTGACCTTTTTGCGCCTAGGAGACTCAGTCAGTAGTTTGAAACCACTAAACTGAGACTCCATGGCTAGGAGCCGATCGTATTGCTCTTTGAAGCCCACGGTCAGCTCCCTAAAGCCCTTCCGGGTCTGCCTCATAAACGCTGCCATCTCCTTCTCAAACGGACGGCATGCCTCACAGCTGTAATGCAGGCCAATCCTTTTTGAGATAGCATCACCCACGAGACCGGAAAACCCGGCGCATTTAGCGTGCACTACGCTATCGCAGAGCCAGCAGGGGATACTCGCACAGACAACAGTGTATTCCATTATGAGAAAAAAAAGAATAAAAATATATATACATATATATAATATATATGAAAAAATAAAAATATAAAATTTCAAAACAATTAGATATCAGACCAGTGTGCCAGATAAACGATAAAGGCGCAATAAGAAAGAGAGGAGAGCGGTTACTGCAGCTTCAGTTGAGAGAGAGAGAGCGCTGCTACACAGAACGTATTGAGAGCGAGAGAGGAAGAACAGTTATGTTGGTTTGGATAATAGGGAGAGAGTGATAGAACAATAGATCAACTAGGTGAGAGCGGCAGATTTTGATTCTGTGTTTACTTACGAAAAGAAACAACAAAACACATTGACTACCGACACAGGAAAATAATTAAATTATGTCTAAAAACACAATTAAAGGGCATGCACTCGCGCTTACGGAAAAGCTCTAATCAAGCAGGTAATTTAAAGTTTATTTAGATTGGTATATTCAAAAAACACCGGCTGTTTATAAAAGATAAAAGGCAGATAAGCGGAGCGCAAAACAAAAACACGTCTGATCACTACAAAGAGAATCGAACGATATATATAGCAATATATCGAAATTGCAAGAAAAGTTGAAAATGTAAAACTTTTTCTCGGACGGACAGACTTTATTAGGCGGTCTTATTATACTTTTTGTTAAGTTAACAGGTCCATTGATCGTGTGGACTTTTATTTTTTCTTTATTTCTACTGGTATTCGGGAAATTACACTAGTCGACACGACTTTTCCGCCGGCGCCAAAAATGACTTTTTCTGATAGATTTGGATGTTTAAAATTTTTTAAAGAATGTTTTTTTTTTTTCATGGAGTAGTTTTTTTTTAAAGAATTTTTAAAAAATTTTGGGTTTTTTGTCATAGGTAGTGCTTCTATTTTTCACATAACTTAAGTTTCCTACAACTGGTTGTATTGAACTTTGCAGTTAAAAAAATCTGACAAATGCAGCTAAAAATCCGACTCAGACACTTTGTAGCTACAACTTAACGTCTGGAAGATATTAAGCTTCCAAATTGAAATTTCATAATTTTTTCGGTATTTTTCCCCGAAATTTTGACTTTGAAAGCTCAGGAAAAGTCGAAAAAAAAATATTTGAATGTCTTGATTTTTAGTTTTAGATAGACACATTAATTAGGCGTCGTTTAAGGTATCGCCTATAAAAATATTAAAATAAACGGCTAAGTTATAACCGTTTGACCAAAACTACATATGCCGTTTGGCACTATTCCAAATGCCATTTTACCGTTAAAAACTGTTACAAACGCAGATTTTTGGTATTTTTGTAGGAAAAAACGAGGGGGAACGTTGTGAGCCGCGGCAAAGGCCGCGGCTCTACCTTATACCCGGTACTCAGTCAATATATACATACATACATATATGAGCTTGCGATTTATGCAATTTATTATATGTTCGCAAAAGGGACAAAATAAATTTTGGGCAAAAAATAATATTTCAAAAAATGAAGTCAAATCATTTTTGGAATATTATACATGTTTCTAATTTTGTTTGCATATGCTTTTTACATCTGCTTCTACATTTCTACATGTATAACTACATATTTGAGACGTACAAGTGTTTGCGACAGAGAGAGAGGGAATGAGTCAGCGCTTGGCAGGCGTTGCGTAGCCACTGAAATTTAATTTGTTTCTTCTGTCTATAATATTGATCCGACCTGATCCAGATTTGGCAATCTGGTAGATATGGTAATTTTCCATGATTCTGCGTTTTTGGTTTTCATTTATCTTAAAAATTGTGGATTCCACAGATTTTCGTCTTTTGTGGGGGCGGAAAGGGGCGTGGCAAAATTTTGAAACAAACTCGTGCTGGTTTGATATCACAGGAGCTTGGATAGAAAGTTTGGTTGCTCTAGCTCTTATAGTCTCTGAGAACTAGGCGTCAAGAAATACGAATGGGCAAAGCAGATGGGGTCGCGTGTGAGAGAGAGCGAGAGGGAATGATGACTTTCGAAATGGTTTTCTTCATTGTAGCTATAATAATGATCCGATCTGATCCAGATTCAACACTCTGATAGAAATAGTCATTTTCTATGATTCTGCTTTTTTAGTTTTTCCGTATCTTCAAAATTGTGTATGCCACAGACTTTCGTCCTTTGTGGGGGCGGAAGAGGGCGGGGCGAAATTTTGAAATACACTTTGAGTAGTGTGATAACACAGGAGACTGAATACAAAACTTGGTTACTCTAGCTTAAATAGTCTATGAGATATAGGCGCAAATGAAGACGGACAGACGGACAGACGGACGGACGGACGGACGGACGGACAGACAGACATGGCTATATCGATTCGGCTATTGATGCTGATCAAGAATATATATACTTTATGGGGTCGGAAACGCTTCCTTCTGGACGTTACACACAACCGTTATCCCCACAAATCTAATATACCCCTATACTCTTCAAGTACAGGGTATAAAAACGGTTATTCGTCGGCTAACGGAATTTATCGGCGAAATTCGGCATATGAAAGTTTGGTCAAACGGTTATAACTTAGCCGTTTATTTTTATATTTTTATAAGCGATACCTTAAACGACGCCTAATTAATGTGTCTATCTAAAACCAAAAATCAAGGCATTCAAATATTTTTTTTTCGACTTTTCCTGAGCTTTTAAAGTCAAAAATACCTAAAAAAAATTATGAAATTTGAATTTGAAAGCTTAATATCTTCCAGGCGTTAAGTTGCAGCTACAAAGTGTCTGAGTCGGATTTATAGCTGAATTTGTCAGCTTTTTTTAACTGCAAAGTTTAATACAACCAGTTGTAGGAAACTTAAGTTATGTGAAAAATAGAAGCACTACCTATGACAAAAAACACAAAATTTTTTTAAAATTCTTTAAAAAAAAACTACTCCATGAAAAAATAACCATAATTCTTTAAAAAAATTTAAATCTCCAAATCTATCAGAAAAAGTCATTTTTGGCCACAGCGGAAAAAAAAAGTTGAATTTTGTCGAGTAGTGTAATTAAAGATTTAGTCTCTAACTCCTTAACGAACTTACGTAGGCTTCCGTTGTAGTTGGTGTAGTAGAGACGTCTCAGCAGTCCCTCTTACGGTGTGTGGTTTTTAAACTCGTTTATCAGTGCTGTCGTCAGCTCGATCCAGGTATTTGGTTATACCATCTGTGATGTTCTTTGTGCGTCTCCTGCCAATTGGACTTCGATCGCCCCGAATAACATCCGTTGTTGTCGAGCTTCCCCGGTTGGATATAGCTCTTGGATATATTCTACCTGCTTGATGAATGAACTCAGTTGTTCAACTGATCCATCATAAGCTGGCACTTATCGTATCGACAACAGAGCTTGGTTCGAATGAATTTCGCTCAAGCTAGGTGGTGGTAACGCCATTTTGCAATTCTTTAGATGTTGTTTTGGTTAAGTTTCACTTTTAATATTTGGTGTGATCTCAGTGTTTGCTTATTGTAACACTCGTGCTGCGATGCACTTAGCTTCTTAATATTTTGCGTGAACTCACTTTGTCTTTGAATTGTCGATCTTAGTGTTTGCTAGTTGTAACATTTGTGCTGCGATGCACATAGATTCTTTTGCGGATTCTATTTAGCTAACACTATCCCGGGATTACAATGATTCCGGATAATCTAGTCGTATAGATTACCCTTAGCGAATCACTACCTGAATATTTTTCGAGTTAGTTTCTTTTAGAATCCTACCGGCTGCGCCAATTAAGTTTCCACTGTTGAAGCTGTGCGTTGGCCAACGTATGGATGGTTATCAATGAATGGTCGGCTTTGATGAAAGGGTTGATTGCAGCTGGTGATCTGTTTCATCTTTCATCTGGGCTGGTCACTTGTTTATACGATTGGAGTGTGGGAGCCGAATTTGTTTACTTGGGTATCTATGATACAATTTGGTTGTGGGAACCAAATTGTTTATTATAGAAGCTTGGAGTTTAGAGGATTTCCTGTTGACAGCTTATGATTCATTTGTTTTCTGGTGTTGGGGATCTTATCATTTGTTTATCCTAATCTGATATATGTGTATAAGGGTTAGTTCTGGTCATATGTACATATAACGTGTTATTGATATGTCCAGTGCTTAACGTATACATAATGCGTGTGTGGGTGTAAGGCATTATAAATATGTTACTATATATAAAAAAAAAAATTTTTTTACATAAATATATTCCTATATTCATAATTGCATCCAATTTCGCCAGCGGTGGAAACGATTATGTTTATTAAAATTAAGTGACCCAAAAAGATGCCTATCCGTTAGCCAGTATTGGGGGAATTTTTGCGAGTTTACCGAAAGCAAACATAATCACGAAAATGAATCTCAAGGATGCCTGTTGGCAGATAGCACTTTCGGAAGAGTCTAAGGCCAGTACAGCTTTCACACTACCGGGACGACCCCTCTATCAGTTTACTGTAATGCAATTTGGACTTTGAACCCGCCCCTCAGACAATGTGTCGCCTAATGGATGAGTTGATTCCTCCAGAGCTGAAAAATTGTGTGTTTGGTTCAATTAGCTGATCGTATTAGGAAAGCAAATTCGAGCTAAGACCAAGTTTTGTGTTACGGAAGTCCCATATCTTGGATTTGTAATAGGACATGGTGGTATTGCAACAGATCCTTAGAAAATTACATCTATTCGGAACTGGCCAGCTCCAAAATCAAGAAATCAAGCCAGGGGGTTTCTAGGATTAGTAGGTTGGTACAGGAGATTTATAGAAAACTTCTCTGAGTTTTAGTTTTTTTTTTAGTAAGTTTTCCGATTACAGAACTTTTGTTTGCAAAGAAAAAGTTTGAGTGGACTGCAGCTGCGCAAGACGCATTTGATAAGTTAAACAATTATTGATCACAGCGCCAGTCTTAATTAATCCAGATTTTAACGCTCACAGAACGTGAGCGTCTCGCAGCTCTTGATGCAATCGAACGATTCCGGTGCTACTTAGAGTGGCAGGAGTTTGAAGTAGTCACAGACCACGCTAGCTTAGTATGGCTAATGCGACAGCTGAATCTAAAAAGGAGAAAAGCTCGGTGGGCTATGCGATTGCAAGGCTAAAAATTTAGCGTGAGTCATAGACGAGGTAAAGAAAATGTCGTGCCATATGCATTATCGCGCATTTATTCAGAGATAGCTTCACTTAAACAAGTTGGTCCCGAGGTCGATTTAAACTTATTTTGATTTAATGACAAGGAGTATAAGAATCTATAGTTGAAAGCTGTAGAGAACCAGGAAAGTTACCCTATATGTATATATCAGGACGGAATATGACAATGGTGATGAGTCTAGTAACCAGAATATCTGGAAAGTATGGATTCCAGTGGGATCGACTCACGATGTTATCAAAAGATTTTATGATTCAATTGTTACTGCTCACGTCGGTATGGGTAAGACGCTTGAGTTAATTCGGAGGAATATCTATTGGCTAGGAATGGGAGCGCAAGTTTGAGAATATGTTAGGCATTGCGATGTTTGTAAATTTACCAAAGCGCCAAATTTCACGCTAAAACCTCCTATGGGTAAGCAAGCCACTTTGGAGCGTCCTTTTCAAAGGCTATATGTAGATATACTTGGTCCATATCCTAGAAGTAAACGTGGTCACATTGGATTGTTGATTGTACTAGATCACTTGTCTAAATTTCATTGGCTGTGTCCGTTGAAAAAGTTCACACCAGCTGTGAATAATTAAATTAATTAAAGAATACCACGTCATATATTTTGCATGTATGGAGCTCCAGAAGTTTTGGTAAACGATAACGGATCTCAGTTTAAATCCGGAGAATTGAATTCATGGTTGACATGGTCAAAAATACATACACCGCCTTATACTCCCCGCAATCGAATGCTTCTGAGCAAGTTAATATGATCCGTGATAGCGGCGATTCGTGCGTACCTACAAGAAGATCACCGAGAATGGGATGAATTCATCGAGCATATTAGTTGTGCTCTGTGCAACGCATGTCATCAAGCAATAGGTTGTTCACCATGGGAAACTGCATTTCCTAGGGGAATCAGAGAATGTGTCAGGTAGAGACGATCAATTAAAGCTACTACGGAAGACGATCAAATAAAACATATCGGAATCGTATGAAAAGAACGCGCAGCAGTATAACTTACGAACAATAATTGTAATTTTCAGGTAGGGCAGGAGGTATTTCGAAGAAATTTCAGCCAAAGAAATCTTCCGCGATATATTCATGCAAAGCTTAATCGGCAATGGATAAAATCTAGAGTGAGAGAAAAAGTTGGCAGCAGTCACAATATTTTAGAAGACATATAGGGAAACCTACAAGGAACTTACCACGTCAAGAACATGCGTCAAAGAAAGTCGCTTCATGAGGGATCAGTCTAGGGCATTTTTGATACCCTAGCCTGATTTTGTGGGGGGGCTTTGTAGCGGGGCCTAAAGCGATCGAGTAGTATTGCAAAACGAACATAGGATTTAATTGTAAAATGTCGTTAGCAGGGTCGCTTTGACTGACGTAACACATTAAGAAAAGGTGTTGCTTACGTAGGGTTGCTTTTGGTCAAAGTGACAGGTGCAGGGTATATGATTAAAGGTGACGACAAACTATGACAGTAGTCTGACGGTCGATCTCTTCCTTTTCCGCTACGAGCAAGAACGGACAAGTGGTGCTCTTTCTCGTAATCATTAAAAAGGTTATTTACATCCGACGAATTAAAGTCAAAAGTTTTGCCATCAGTGCAATTATAACGTGAGAACAGTGTATGAGTACGAGTATCAGTCGCCAGTCACTGAATAGAGGACATCTGGGGTGAGTTAGAGTGAGAAAGTGTACGAAACAAGGTTCTGACCATTGACATATCCTCAGCTCGCACAAGACTGATCCCGAGCGGGATAAGGCGAAGCGGCCGAAGAAACGATCTGAGACTAAACATCACCAGAGGATTCGCTGATAATCCGAGACAGGACGGTCTCCTTCCAGCATTTAGTGGTTGTGAGTGCGCCCCAGACACAGCGTGCCCCCGCACCCAAGCTTTACACGGATCCGGATCCTGGATCCGGCCCTAACCTGGGCATGACGTTAAAGGACAGGCAGAAGCACAGAGCATGTTGGATTTTGGGAGAAGCACAGGAACAACGGAGCGTTCAGCACGGAACCTGATAATCGACCTCGCATTTCAAGAAAGTGCAGTATAGTTTAGCGACGCCTCACATCGAAATGAAATGTATATTGTGAAGTGTAGAGATCAGGGTCAGACTTAGAGTGCAGACTTACCCGCGAACGTGGTCTGTTACGTACCCGAAAGTTGAACTAAATGAGTCAACGATAGCTCGGCTCTAGCGGCTAAGCCTGACCTAGCAGAACACCTATACCTTACATAACTTCTCGATTACAGATTTCACCGTCGGGAGTTCGATCTTTCGCCGATGGAAAATCAACATGAGTGAGTCGAATAAACGTGAGCGTTCTTTGTGTGTATCTGTAAGCCCTTGTAGTTTGTTGAACTTTGCCTCGTGTACCGCACAAGATCAGCATTAACCTCTTTTAGGCAGTCAAAAAAAATAACAAAAGATATATATTGATAAGTATTAATCCACCTTATCATTCCTACACTATAGGTTAATCATTCTACCATTCACACATATACATTTAATATTATTATCTCATATCTTAAGCCATTATATTTACTCGTGTATTTTATGAACGCTAATTACTTGAAGAAATGCCGAGGTTAAAAAAATACAAAATCAGGAGGAAGTATCAGCACTCGCCTATTAGTAGTGAGACAATTCAGTTATGAGTGAAAATCTTGGAAATCTTATGTTGAATTAAATAATTATTAAAAATGGAGTGAAACAGAGTGTTCGGTTTTCCTAAATGGGTATGAAAGGGTAACTTAAGTGTTGTAGCCGCTTTGGGATTTTTCAATAATCGTTGCCATCGGAAGATCATTGGAAAAGTGGGTATAGAGGCAAGAGCGTTACCATAACATTGCAAGTAGTATCGGTCGTGTTGCTAGTCTTGATAATATGTTCTATAGGTGTGTTGGAGCGGATGCGTCAAAAAATATAAAATGGACTAATTTCTTCTGGTCTACGAGCGATCGTCCGGGCAGATAAAGCAATATGACCGCAAGTTTGAAATACGACTTTTTTCCTGTGTCTATTTGTTGTAAAACATCCAACATTAAAGTTTTAAACATATATAGGAAAATACTTCGTTTTCAGTTCTAATATTTTCGTGGCACGCTCAACCCCCTGTAATTCACTTGAACTGAGAATGATTAATATTATAGTTCAATAAAAAATAGTGCACATCGACTTGCAATATATACATAGGAAAATCAAACAAATCCATTTTTACTAAAATGAAAAAATCATCTTCCCACGTTATGTTGAACATTTTTGTCAGTGTAAAATTTAATTTGCTTAGGAAAATCATGAAGTTGCGCAGCGTGGTTTTCACCATTTGACTTCTGAACGCAAACTGATTCATGTCTGCTGCCGCAACTCTAACGAACAGAATGTACATATATAGGCCGCATGTACATAGGCCCGAAGACACACGATTCATTTTCTCTGCCGCCGCGGGACCCGAGCAGATAGGGTCGATGTCACACGAAGTTTTTACACTGTGTGTGTGCCGACTGCGCAGCTCCGTGCCCTTTTCCTATGCACAGTGCATATGACGCTGCCGGCCTATGGTGTAAGACCATCAAGTCGGCGCAGCTTCCTAGTGAAGGCTCAATTAAAACGATGGATCACATACTTACAAGACGGAACGTAAGCTGGGCAGTAAACAGCTTTAATCCGTTTAAATCCCCTGGTCCGGACCAGGTCATTTCGAACCAACTGCAAAAGGCCGGAGACTCGTCCATCAACTTGCTACAATGTATCTTCAGGAAGATACCAGTAAATACCACAAGCGTATCTCAAGGCAAAGATAGTCTTCATCCCCAAAGTGGGAAAAGTCTCGCACTCAACTCCAAGGGACTTCAGACCAATCAGTCTATAGTTCTTTCTTCTCAAAACTTTTGAGAGACTTGTCGGGCTACACCTGAGAACAATTATAAGCCCTCAGATGTTGTCAGGAGCACAACATGCCTACCGAAAAGGAAAATCCACGGAAACGGCACTTCATGAAGTAGTCTCAGTTATAGAGAAACCTCTACACCTCAAGGAATACTCTCTAATAGCCTTTCTCGATATCGAGGGAGCCTTTAACAACGTCGTGCCGGGTGCCATTACGGAAGCGCTGACTAACCTGGGAGTGGACCGTGACTTGGTGACGCTCATCGATCAATTGCTCGTATGCGGGGCGGTTACATCATAAATAGGGTCGTCCAGGTTTGTCAACAGAGGCACTCAGCATGGAGGCGTCCTATCTCCCCTTCTATGGAACATATCAGTCAATAAGATTCTATGTGACCTGGAAGGGGGAGGGCTGCAAAGAGGTGACATACGCGGATGATGTCGCAGTTACCTTCTCGGGGAAATACCCTCAAACACTCTGCGACCTAATGAGCGCAAAGCTCGCGAGACTGTCAGAATGGACAAAATCGCGCAGACTGGGCGTAAATTCCACAAAAACGGAACTTGTGTTATTCAAAAATAAATTCAAGGTTCCGCTTCTTAACCGCCCAATACTAAATGGATGCAGGCTCTCCTTCAGTGACAGTGCCAGTTACCTAGGGTTGGTTATTGACAAGAAGCTTAACTGGAACCTGAACATAAAAGACAGAGTAAAGAAGGCTACGATAGCTCTGCAAAATGCAAAAAAGCTATTGGCTTGAATTGAACCCAAACATAGTCCAATGGATATATCTAGCGATAGTTAGAGCAATTCTGCTCTACGGAGACACGGTATGGTGGCCGGCCCTATCAAAAGGATCGATCACCAAGCAACTGGGCAAGGTTCAGCGAACCGCAGCCCTATGCATTACTGGAGCACTCTGCATCACTCCAAATTATGAACTAAGCGCCATATTAGTACTCCAGAGCCTTATGCTTTCAGGAAAAGAGCGGGCAGAAATGACAGAAATACGTCTGAAAGACTCCGACCAATGGGCACCACAGTAAATAGGTCACTGATCAATACTAAATAGAAGTACTGTCCCAATGAAAACGGACTACTGTGCTCCAAGGGAATATGCAGACACCCTTTTCAATATAAACATCCCCAATGGAGACGAATGTCTCGAGGGACCTCTAGGCTCAGAAAGGGCAACAGATAGATGGAAGCTGTAAAACAAGGTCGGAAGAGGAATCTACTCCGAACAGCTAAACAGTAGCGTCTTCCAAGCTGAAGTTATTGCGATCAGGGAAGCACTGAACTACCTTCAAAAAATTACCGTTTTGAAAACTCGAGCAAATATTTACAGCGACATCCAAGATGCGATCAAATCGCTCCATGCGATTTCCTCCAGAGAGGCCTCCGAATTCAACCACAGTGGCCAACTGCCGCAAATCTCTTCACGAGATGGCTCAACAATTTGCTATCAGCCTTATTTGGGTCCCGGGCTACCGGGACATCGAAGGCAACTGCATAGCAGACGAGCTGGTCAAATCTGGCACTACAACCACAACCTCCGAGCTATGCAAGCTCGGCAGAAGAAGGTGACATTGTCTAATAGCCACCCACGCAAACAGGCTAAGCCCCCCATACAATGGATTTTGCCGAAGATGTAGAGACGAGGAAGAGGAGGAGACGGTTGAGCACCTATTCTGTTCCTGTCCAGCTCTTAGCCGAAGAAGGTTACAATACCCTTCGTATCAGACATTTTGGAAATGTCCAAAATATGTCCCAGAAAGATAGGAAATTTTATAAGAGCATCTGGATGGGATAACTTTGTCAGGTCTCACGAAATGGAAGAGGGGAAGATCCAATGAAGTACCAAAACGCGCCGAAATCGGCGGGCTGACGTGTGTGAAGGGCTTCTGCCGAGCCTGGCAACCGCCTTTACCTAACCTAACCTTCCATTTTGCGAGTGACGACAAAAGATAGAATAATTCTATATTCGGTTCGTGCCAGGAAAATGCCATTTTTGCTTTTATACAATATATATCGTTGCGTTTCCAGTATTAAAATGCCATTTATCTTGCTGATTTGAGTATTCGGTTGCTAAACGCTTGCTGAACCATTTTCCTTCAAACGAAATACAGGTATGCATTTTTATCAATTTCGTACATCTGTCATCCCTGTTTTGGTTGATGGACAATTTTGCTGCTCTGAGCACTAAGCACTGCTCAAAACAAAAAAATGTTCTGTCGACAGAAAATATTTTGATCTGTGACAGGTGTGACCAGATTTGTATGCTCTACTGTTACACTGTTTTGTGGTTGTTAAAGCCTAGTATCTATATCGGAAAATACGTTTTCAAGCAAAACATGCAATATAAAAATACTGGCTGCCGAGTGTGATCGAGCGGTAATACTGTACGGCCTATTTGTGGTGTTTTTTACAGTCCCTAGAGTTTTATTGACATGCAGCTAATAGCTTTTCAAGGTGCCGCTTACACTGAGGCTGCGTCTTGATTCTTTGCGTCTTCTCAGAAACGCAGTTTTTTTTACATAGGCTTAGCATAGGGCCCTAGTGATGGCAAAAAGTTGCGTCGTTTTCCGACGCAACTGCGTTTTGGTATTTCTGTGGTATTTCTGTGCGCATAACAGCAATTTTCGTACTTTTCTGTCTAATCAGCGGAACTATCACCACTAATAACAACAAAAAACAGCTGTAGCAGAAAATATAAATTTGCCGCGAAAAATGTCTGATGATGGAAAAGGTAAATATATACATATATATAATACTATAATTCATACAATAATAGTTCAAATCAATTATTACGCTAGACAGAAGATTTTTGTGGACACATGCCCTTCTCGACCAGTGGGAGGAAAACATTGATGGTTTTCGGGGCGTTCGAAAGAACTCCCACATATGTATATAAGGAAATAGCGATTGCCTTAAAAGAGTTTGGTCCAACATCCGTGGAGGTGAAAAATAAAATGGACAATTTGACAAGAAGGTACAGGTAAGTTTCCATACAAGAGTTCCTATTTACTTGTTAAATTAATTTTTCAGGAGTGAACTAGCCAAAGTGGGTCCTTCAGGCGGGGCTCCATCAACATGGGAGCACTTTGGAAGAATCTCCATGATATTTCAGACGTCCAAGGCAATGGTAGTAGACGGAGTTGAGAGCACAGGTAATAAATAAAACACAAATTTGTAAATAAATAAATTATTCAATACATTCTATTCAGACTTTTCAAGTATAATTGAAGAAGTCCAGGACTTTGATGCGGATCAAAGCAATTCATCTTTTGGAGAGCCATCCGGTTCCCAACCGAAACGACGGAAAATTGAGGACATAGCTCAACAAATGCTGGAGGTAGAGGAGAAAAAACTGGAGGTGATGAAGGCAGCGGCAGAAGCCTCCACCAATTTCCAAAATAGAATTCTGGAGTTATTTGAAAATCGGCAGAATTAAATTGTTTTAATAATTAAAAAAATATTTCGTTAAATAGTACACAACACAATGTTTATTCAGACAGAATTAGAGTTTAAGAAATGTCGTGCCAAGGCATGCCTTATAGTTTCGGCCCGTGAGTTAGAATTTCCCAGCCAAACTTCATGCTCTGGTTGCTCAGGTACTTCTAAGGATTCGGCTTCTGGCTCCCATCTGTCGGAGCCTTCGCAGTCATGCACTGAGCACATATTGTGCAGTATGCAGCAACAGATAATGATTTTTGTCGTGTTCTTGATGTTGTTGTCCAGACCCTTTCCGATCCTCCGAAACCGAGCTTTTAAGTGCCCAAAATTATTCTCCACCACACGTCTGACCATGCGGAAATTTTCCTTAAAGAATGCATCGGAGTTCTTCACAACATCTTCCTCCCAAAATGAACCATATCGTGGCTATTGCATACACATAAAAAACATTATTTTATTGAAAATAGAAGATTATTTGCACTTTACTAACAAGGGTCCAAACGCGAGGAGGACGTTGCAGTTGCAAGAGGAACTGCAACTTTTCTGAGGATAGCCCAGACACTTCCATGATCTTCAACATATTCGCATCATTTTCCGCCACCGCAGATAAAAGAATTAGCTCGTTTTCGGTCATATTTTGTTGATTTTGAGACATAATTTCTTTTGTTTACAAATTTTTCTTCCTCTTCCCAAGACGCAAAGACGCAACTACGCTGTAGTGTAAACGGCAAACCTGCTTCTCTGCGTCTTCTCCGATATCGATAGGTAACGCACCAAGTGTAAAAAGCCTATAACACTACCACATCATTGTCGGAGGTGCGGAAAAATGATGCGAGGCGTTTACACTTAGGCCGCATCATTTCCGCATCATTTTGTCATCTATTGTTGGCTCCACCGAACTGTCTTCTTCTATCTACAATGCTCTTATGGGCATCATTTTCGCATGTTCCATTTAACCGAAAAATCCAATGATACGGCCTAATTTAAAAAGGGTATAAAACTGAGATTGTGTGCGTGAATGTGTGTATAAATACAACAAGAACAGATGATGAAGAGACAAGAAATGGTTAAAAAAAAAATACAAATAAAAGATTGGGGCAGCTTTGCGACGAAGAAATAATACAACTTACAAAGAGTGTCGAGAAGACGGAGTTGATTTTGAATTAGGCGGATAGGAAACATTTTGATTCAATAGGAATAAAAGACGCATGGGGATTCTGTGGCTGCTAAGATACATAGAGAGGGTCAGTACAATGTAAATGAATCGGCCCTTGCTATTTCGTTTCCGCAGACATGGATTTGCTCAATGTTGTCTCTTTTTTGTCTGACTGTTGTCCTCCTCCTCCACCACGTAAAGAGCCCCCAATGCCATAATGTATAAACTCATTTCTTTGCTGTGACTTAAATTTTTCTATGGCACGTTTTGCTAGCAAACATGTTTTTGAATCTGAGTACTAAACGTAGCAGAAATGTTCTGCCAGAAAATTTTTAATCGGTTTCATACGAATATCAACCCTGATTCTGCTCGCGCACAATTTTTTCGGCTCTGAGTACTTGGCTTTCATCGGTATATCTACGGTATATTTTGAAAATAAAAAAGTATATTATAATATATTTTTGACGGTCTTATCAATAATCGATAAGCCCTGTTGACTTTGGACGTGTGACTTAGACAAAATTTTGATACGTAAATTGAAAAATTTAATAATAAAAACCGATACATTTTTTTTTTCAACCATTCCGTGTGCGTAAAAAACGTAACATTATATTCTGATACTGAATATTTCCTTTGTGTATGTGTTAATTTGGACTAGCCGTTCGAGTTTAATTCCATGTACATATGTATGTACACACATGTATGTACACACATGCATATGTACATAGTCTCTATTGCTACAAACATGCAAATAAACCAAGAGTGATCAAGGACAAGATAGACTTTGATTTAGTCGTAAAGTTATTTACAAGAGTAATTTATGTTCTGAATTTTTTTAAGGAATTTAATTCTGTGTCAAAATATGTAGTTGGAGTGACTAAACTCAAATATGACACTATTTTATAGTCGGTCGACAAAATCCTATCTTACGTGTATAACAGTGGTTTGCACCAACAAATATTCCATTTTCCCTATTGTCTACACACTGCAAAACATATGAACGTGTGCGTGCAGATCAGATGCTGCCCTTTTTGGGTTTGGCTTGGCAGATGAAAATTTGTATTATGAAATTCACTTATTCATGTATGCACATTAGTCGCACGGTGACAATAACATAAATATGTATATTAATATGAACATGCACTTGTACATATGACAAGTATATAAATATCTGGATTACCGTCTCCATCTTTGGCAAAGTACCCATTAGCTTATGTATATTGATGTATATATGTACATACATATGTACAAAAGACAATACATATAAACACTAAGATGTGTCACTCCATACAACATTTTCAGCTCAATTTTTTCGGCGTGGAATTCCACGCTATTCCTCACTGAGAGAGACAGATAGACAGAGAGCGCTCTAGGGGTAAACGCTCTGTAAGTGAGGAGCTTTAACTGTATGTGTGCACATATTGTAGGTCTGCTTGTTTGCATTGAATGTTTACGACATCGCTGTCGAAGAAAATATCCATTACTTTAGAATTTTTTAATTGAAGATTATGATTTTATGATGACGCTGGCCCAAAATACAAAAAAATGTTATATTTTGTATATCCTTTATATGCAAATTCTGTTTAATGTTCTATGCAAGCTCATTATATTTTTAGATCCGCGAGCGTATTGGAGCTCGTGCGAGCGAGACAGCGCGTATTTTGTCTCTCACTAAAAAACGTCGCTTCCTACAAAACAGAATTGTATGCGTGTTACACATTAGTGTTTACATTTCCTTGTATGTACCGAGCTGTAGCCCTGATTTGACTTAGGCAGATCAAAACTTGAATAGCTTAGATTACTTTTTGCTCCAAAATGCAATCTGATAGTGTATCTAATGTAAAGATAGGGTGTTATTAATAGGTAAATGCATGAAAATGTACATATGTACATACATACATATGTAAATAGTTACAAGTCAACAGCTGATTAAGCAAATTGACATAATTTCATAACTTTGATATGAAAACCTACTGCAATAAGTAAAAGTTTACTTTTTGGGTATTTTAATAGCTTTTCATGTTTTTCTTTACTATTTTCTCCTATAAGAAAGATAATTCTTCATAAAATATTTTGGTAAATGTTAAGTACGTGGACAACCTCTCAAAAATTCACGAAATTTTTTTTTACCGTCACAAAATTTTTTTACCTAAATTCATGATAAATCGGTATCTACATATCTAGGAAAAAAATTTCGTGAATTTTTGAGAGGTTGTCCACGTACTTAACATTTACCATTATTTTAGTTACTCCTCGACTTCAGAATCCTGTGGGAGACATAAATATATAATAAAATGTGTCATATAATAATAGAGAAAAAAAATCGCGCGATTTTCTTCTCTATTCTTATAATTATATGACACATCTTATTTTTTAAATTACTCAAATAGCATTAGTTCCCAATTTAGCTATTTTACAGCTAGTTTCGTAACTCCAATAAAAACAAACTGCACAAATATTTCAATTGCTTTAGTATTCATTGTTACAAAACAACTAACACAATAACAATTATCAATAATAACAACAACAAAAACAACAAAACCAGCAAAAACCACACAAAACATCCACATCAACAACACAGCAAGAGACCCGCGCAAGCCATTTTTAGCTTGAAAAAATTTAACTTGTAAACATTTAAAAAAAAATAAACTAAAAGCGACCGCCACGAAAATTTCTTACCTAAATTCATAATAAATCGGGGTCTATCCAGGAAAAAAATTTCGTGAATTTCGGAGAGGTTGTCCACATACTTAACCAATTACCTTCTGCGTTGGTTTTATCCTAAAAACTGTGGATTCCACAGATTTTGGTCCTTTTTGAAGCCGAAATATACTTGTGTATCACAGGAGCTTAGATAGAAAGTTTGGTTGATCTAGCTTTTTTAGTCTCTCAGAACTAGGCGCTCATCTGCACGAATAGGCAAAGCACACAGGGTGGCGTGTGAGAGAGAGCGAGAGGGAACGATGCCTTTCGAAATGATTTTCTTGATTGTGGCTATATTAATGATCCGATCTGATATTCTTCGAGTACCGGGTATAAAAATCCAAGCAAAAAATATGAAACAGCAGGACCTTAAAATGCATAATATCCAACTTCGTTAGCGAACTGTATACTGTATGGTTAGTGATCGTGTATGAGTATACAAGGTGCAAATTGCGAATAAGCAAAGAATTTTGATTTAATATATATTTTTGTATATAATATAGTCGTATAAGCACTACATACTATACAGTATGTACTATATATGCATACTCATATGTATGTGTATTTAATTGTATGGTATTATACTATAACCAAAATTATTGGGTTTTTTTTTAAATAAATCCTTTCATTTACAAGAAAACTATCAAAACAAACCAAAACTACTTTTGGTCAAGTTATCGAAAAAATATTACTAAATGGGGACTTAATTATTATTAAAATATTATTAGATGGGCGGTGGGCGTCACTGCAGTACGGAGAAGAGAAGGCTCATTCGAGGACTCCGATATGAAGGAAAAACTTATAAATCCATTGTCATTTCAATGAAACGATTTCAAAACTTTATATGAGTTAAATCTGCAAAAAAGAATAGGTGAAACTGGGAGAGCACCTAGAAAATAATCATCTAGGACCGACGATCGCATGGTTCAGTTGGTTAAACGCCACCCATTCAAGGCTTCCAGGAAGATTGCCAATGAAATTGGGAATATTGTTTCATCACGGACCGTTCAGAGACATAGCTCGCAAATAACTGTTGACCGTTTGTTTTGCTTACGCTGTGCTCGCGAGAACAACCGAAAAAAATATCCACCCTCGGTCTCTCTCTGAGCAGCTGACTTCGTTTCTTTTCGTTTCGGTTTTCTGTTGAGCGCTTTACGAACATCGCACAATGAGAGATACGAGTGATGCTCGCACAGAGAGACTCACTAAAAGACCGATTGACTGAAAAAGTCAACCCAAACGGTCTTTTCAATAATTTGTTTCCTTTTCAATGCACAGTGGTACGTTGTGTAACATTGTGACATTCGATTTTCACTCTAAATTTTCTTGAAATTTTAAACATGATTTTTTATATTTTAAACTATTTTTTGATTAAAAAATGAGTAGTTTCTTTATAATTAATTTATTTTGAATTAAGCTTAACAACTAATAAATAAATAATAATAAATATCGAGTTTAGTTTTGTGTGGCCAATACTATCAGTGCCAACGTACTCAAGTGTGGCGATTTCAGAATTACATTTCTAAAAAAATTTAATATGTCTTCGTTTAGTGGTAAGCGACTATACATTTTGTCAAAATTCTCGACCTACGATCACTGTACCATCGAAATTCACAAAGCAAAGTGACGCGTAGAACCTTCGAGACTTCACATACACACGTACATTCGCAAAAGACTCTTAGGATCGTCGTTCGAGGGCAAACGGTCCTGGAATCAGTGCTGCCAATTTAGCTATTTTCCCACTAGATCTAGTGGGTTGCAACAAGGAAATGCGGGATAAATTGTGAAATAGCGGCTAGCGGGAATTATAGCTATTTTCCAAGAAAAACTTGCTTTACTTTATATTTTTGAAACATCTGGTAACTTCGTGTATTTTTATTCTCTATGAAAATGTGCTCTATGAAATGTGAAAATGAAAATGTGGCATTTTCATACGAATAGTATTTTTTCATTTGAGTGGCAAAAAACATCGATAAGCCAAACGAGCATTCAGTCTTATCGTTTTTCACTGTGAAGTCTACCGAATCGTGTTTTATACCATCGAAAGTATTTCACAATTTTCAAAGCGCGAGCGGAAGTTGAAAATGCCAAAAATGTACAAGCAAACTCCGCGTGGTATATGGATGCAAGACCCTGTATTTAAAAATTGGCTGACTTTAGATGCAGCTGATGAGGTCAAATGTTATTGCAAATACTGCAAGTCCAGCATTAATGCCAAGCTTTCAGACTTGCACGCACATGCCAAGACTGCTAAACACAAGTCAACTTCAGCGGCTTTTGCACAGCCTAACAAACTACCGTTTGTTTCTTTAATTTCATTGAAAACTTGCGATCAAAAAGCGGGACTGTGTTTGTATATTGCAACACATTGTTCAATCAAACCTGTGGACCATTTGGGATTGCTGTGCAGAGAAAAGTTTCAAGATGCCAATCTTTTAAATCTCCATAGGATTGTTAATTACATTAAATTTCATACTTACAAATTACCAGCAGCATGTTTGAGAAAGATAGGGACCAATGAAACCTACATAAACCAAAATGATGAAGATGAAGTCATTGATGAAATCATCCAAAATATTGAAATAAACCAATAAACAAAAAATTTATATTCTAACGGTTTTTTTTAGCTACGAAGAAACATTTCTAGCTATTTTTAGCTTTTTTCAAAAGCTGATTTAGCGTTTTCATGCAACGAAGTGTTGGCAGCACTGCCTGGAATGAGCAGAGCAAAAGAGACCGGAAGAGACTGCTCGTCGGCTGAGCGCGTGCACAATTTTTGTACGAACAATGCAATCGGTTGCTCTCAGTCTTTTTGCTCAAAGTCTCAGTGAAGAACTCTTATTTTGCGACCGCAAGAATCGGTTAACAGTTATTTGCGAGCTATGTTCAGAGACGATTGGCAATAGGAAACCTACCGTGTAGGACAACTCGCGGGGTAAATGAAGATGTTAATTAAATATATGAAGAAAAAAAAAAAGGAAACTTATTATTTTGTGTTTGAGTGTATTTGATCACATATAAAAAAGTAATATGCGCTGAAAAAATTATATATATCATCCATGAGTATGTACATAAAAATGTGTATGAAATGGGACTACACAGATTGTAGTGTAGAGTCGCTGCACTGCACTGTCTGCGACTCACATCTTGCCCCCTCGGTTTTTTTGTGGGTCTGTGTTGTCCATAATAATTAGTAAGCACAAAATATTTAACTCAAACATAATTATTATGGATAATTATTAAAAATTCATAAAAATGAATGTCCTTAAAACATGAAATTAATTTTTATTGTGTGATTTTTAGAATAGAACTTATAATGAGTATTGTCCCTGCTTAAAAGTGCAGGCCTGGATCACCATCAAAATGCCACAACTGGCGACATTACCGGAGCACCCCAACCCATCATATAGTGCGAGCAGCAACAATATGGACACAGTAACAGAGCACGTGAAAAATGAAAAACACAATGAACATAATTCTACAACTCAATTGCGACAGTTTGGAAGGTCCACGTTGACAGTTTCGGAGGAAGAAGTGGCTGCTTCCAGTACATCGTACTCATTTACAGGGAGCTCTCTTGCTGGTGGAAACATTGCTGATTTGAAGAAATCTGTCGATTCTGGGACTTCCCAGTCAGTATCTACTGACTCTGAACCTGGCTTAAGTGCCGATAAAAAGGGCACAACTAGCAACATTTCTAACGACAAGGAACATAGCGAGGAGTCACTTTATGAGTGTAACATATGCTTGGACACAGCAAAAGATGCCGTGGTTAGCATGTGCGGGCATTTGTTCTGCTGGCCCTGTTTACACCAGTGGCTATTGACGCGTCCCAGTCGCAAACTCTGCCCCGTATGCAAGGCTGCAGTTGACAAAGACAAAGTCATACCACTTTATGGGCGAAATAGCACGCGGCAAGAGGATCCTCGGTGAATACAACTAAAACAATAAATGAACAAAATTCAATTCAACAATGATATTTGCTTCACTATTTCTACAGCAACAAAGTTCCCCCACGACCTGCTGGCCACCGCACTGAGCCAGAACCGGCGCCTGGTTTTCCTGGCTTTGGATTTGGTGATGGCTTTCACATGTCGTTTGGCATTGGCGCTTTTCCTTTTGGTTTTATTACATCTTCACTTAATTTTGGTGAGCCGCGTCCGGCTGGTGAGTTCGTTTTTAGTAGTGTTGCAACACTGTGATCCAAATAGATATCGTCTGACCAGTCTTTTTATTTGCCTACGTCTGTGTAACTTTTAGCTGCCAATCGAGGCACCACGCAATACGAGGACGAACAGACACTTTCCAAGCTGTTTCTTTATTTGGCCTTTTTGTGCATCGGATGGCTACTCTTTGCATAAAAATCTGTCTACACAGCCGTACATGAGAATGACAACACCAATGACATTAAACCGTTAAGGAAAATCGTTATAATATTTAATTTTATTTAAAGCCCAAGCCATATGTATAACATGGATAATATAACCGAAAATCGGAAAAGATAGAAAACACAACTAAAAGAAGTTCCAACAGTGAGATTTCATCAATTACGAAACTATTACACACCAGTGCAGTGAACTCCGCTGAGTTTACTGGTTATAATGCAATTAATTCACAAGATTCACAATATTATAAATTGAAACCATTATTTCTTTATGCTCTGGATCGCCTTTATATATTGATAGCTATAAATTAGTCGTTATAAAAGATAAACGGAAATACATACATAACTAAATGACGAAATTTCATGACTGGAATAAATTCAACAGTTTTATTTCAATATACATGTTTCTTATTTTTTTGGTATTTCCAGAACTATGTTACAATTTATACTTTTGTTCATCTTCCTTAAATTATATACATATGAGAGAATAAAATTGCAGCTATTGCCATGCCATCAAGTGCCCTAAGCTCCAACAAGACACGCGACATGTTTAGTCGAAATGAACACGAAAATAAAGGGAAAAAATAGCGATTAACCCGGGGGCCGGCAAACTTTTGAGACAAACCGGCAAAAAAGTAAGTTTATCAAATTTCCCAGTTTTTAAACAGCCAGTAACATTTTTTTCATTTTAATGATATTTGATTAGGATTACGTACAAATGTACATATATACATTTTATGTTTGCTTTAAATAAAAAGCTGTTAAAAACAAAAAACAAAACATACTTGTATGAATAAATATTATTTCTTATTAACAGCTTTCGCCTAAAAACATATGTTTGGAGTAGACCCCCGCAAATTAGCTGATTGCCAAATAGCAGCCAATTACACTAGTCAACACAACATTTCTGCTGTCACCTAAAACGACTTTTTCTGATAGATATGGTAGATGTGTATGATAGATAGATGTATGATATAATAGATTTAAATTTTTTGTTTGTTCTAGTTATAGTTCTTTTTTAAAGAATCTTTTAAAAATTTGGTTTTTTTTTTCAGAGGTAGTGCTTCTATTTTTCAAATAACTTAAATTTCTTATAGCTGGTTGTAATTCAATTTGCAGTTCTGAACAGCTGACAAATGCAGCTATATGAAAGTTTGGTCAAACGGTTGTAACTTAGCCGTTTATTCATCGATACAAACGATACCTTAAAAAAAAAACGACGCCTAATTAATGTGTCTATCTAACACTAAAAATGTTAGCCATAAAATATTTTTTTTTCGACTTTTCCTGAGTTTTCAAGGTCAAAATTTCGGGAAAAAATACTGAAAAAATTATGAAATTTGAATTTGAAAGCTTAATATCTTCCAGACGTTAGAATGCAGCTACAAAGTGTCTGGGTCGGATTTATAGCTGCATTTATCAGCTTTTTGAAAATGCAAAGTTCAATAGAACAAGTTATAGGAAACTTAAGTTACGTGAAAAATAGAAGCACTACCTCTGAAAAAAATACAAATTTTTTTAAAAAATTCTAAAAATGAAACTAAGCCTAGAAAAAAAATCCATAATTCTTTAACAAAATTTAAATCTCCAAATCTATCAGAAAAAGAAAATCAGAAAATCTATCATTTTGGGCGACAGCGGAAAAAAAGTTGAATTTTGTTGAGTAGTGTTATTGGCCTCCAGCCGCAAAATTTTTTTTGTTACAAATTCAATGCGATGCTTTTCAGCGAACGGAGAGCCAATGCATCCATGTAAACGGCATGAAAGTCACTTGCACTTTGGATATCACGCATTAAAAAAAATCCACTATTGTAATTTTATTATTGCGCGGTGTCTTTACTTAATTGGAACAATTCGGCCAAGTGGGGATACAAATCTTTATCTCTAAAACATATTTATTTTAAATAGCTCTGCTAGAATAATTAAATTAATCATTAAATAATATAGATTTAATTATTTGATAATAATTATATTCAAGACACACTTTCGCCCAATAAGAAGTCAAATAGGAAGGCCGTCTGTTTTGTACACTAGCGGTCAGAGAGAACGCACCATTCAAAAAAAACCTGAAATTATGAAATCGTTCGGCTAAACGTCAGAAATATTATTTTAGTTGATGCTAAGAAAATTGAATCAAAATACAAGTTTAAAACTAAAAACTATATTTCTGGAAGCTACATATCCTTTATTTTTGAGCATTTTTTTTTTTTTTTTAAATTAAACACATATCGAACAATTGAGTTAAAAGCTAATACTAAAGTGCGCATGTCACAAGCGTCGAATAGTTTAACACCATTAAATAGAATGGGAATAAGAATAACTTTTAAAATTAAGAGTCATTTCTTAAGCAAAGTTTCTGGCAGGAAAGTTTTGGACGCTGATAGCAGTCATTTAAAAAAATTCTTTAAAAAAAAACTAAACCATAAAGAAAAACAATAAGGAAAAACCATAATTCTTTAAAAAAAAAATAAAATCTCAAAGTCTAAAGTTATTTTGGGCGACAGCGGAAATAAAAAGTTGAATTTTGTTGAGTAGTGTAGTTGGCGTAGTTGTTCTATTAGATCCCAAGTTAAAGTTTTTGGAACACTTTTTTACCATGGTAAATAAGGCCATGGGTGTGTTTGGGTTTATAAAGAGGTGGTCAAAGGAATTTGGCGATCCTTATATAACAAAGACACCTTTCTAGTTCGTCCGATTTTAGAATACGGCTCTCGTGTATTGTGCCCTCAGTACAACGTGCAACAGGACCGTATAGAATCAGTTCAGAAAAACTTTTTACTTTTGGCTCTATGTGGCCTCAACTGGGATGCAGGTGTGAGATTGCCGTCTTACCCTAATAGATTGTTTTTAATAAACCTTCCAACCTTAGCTAATCGTAGGAAAATGCTTGGTGTGATTTTTGTGCAAAACTTGATCAAGGATCACGATTTCTATTAGAAGCACTAGAAACTATATACAGTTCTTTTTTCCGCTTTGTAGATCGAATTATTCCTTGCATGAACCGTTAAAGGTCCTATGCTCGGATTATAATTCCCTCTACCATATCCTATCTACTACTAACTCCCTTCCTAGTCTTATATTACTGATACTCTCATAACTTTCTCGTAATTAGAAATTGCTTAGTTCTTTTAGTCAGATTAGTTATACTTTTCCTCGAACCCTAGTCTAACACCTATCATTCCTGCATGTCTGCGATCTGTTCGGCGAACGAGTCGCGCGTTATGCGGCAGCACCCCTCGGTCGGTTGGGCGAGAGGAGGGCTGCGTTCTTGCCTGAGATCCTCGCAGCAGCATTCTGCTGGTGTCGCTTGGGCCACTTGATGGTGTAATCATTGCATATTAACGTCCTAAAGAACCACATGTACGTCCTGTTGCTTTTGATACTTGTTTGCTCCATGACAGTGTGCTACTGAAGGTTATCCCCAGATTAACAGCATGGTTTTCATAGGAAATTGGTGTATTGTCTTTGTAAATATAGTTTTTAGTTTAAACTTCACTTCTCTTATCTTTATTACGGCGGAGCTTGATTAAACCACTTATTAAATACTCGTAGCTTATTTCGGTAATTGCAAATTTTTTTAAAAATGTGAACTTCGTTGTATTATGCTCGAACCTTTGCTTCTGTATCGTCTTCATCTTGAAGCAATCAGAAATTGTTGTTTTTAGCAAGCGCAAGTGTGTTACACTGTGTTGTAAGTAAGTAGTGTAATAGTGACATCGATAGTTTTGAAACCCTATCATACTATTTTTATACTATATGCTTACCTTATAAATATACTTTATGTAGACCCATTTTAGACCTATAGCTCTGAAACCTCTCGCAGCAAATTCTGTTGGTGCGTTGTCAATGTATGAACTGGAGTATCTATATACTGTATGGATAATGTCGAAAATAAAACATAAAAAAAAACGATTCAAAGCTAGGGTCGTGATTACATTTATACCCGCTACTTAGTCGATATGACCCCCCTCCGCCAGAGGTCGCACAGTGTGTAAAAAAGAGGGAATTAGTACGCTATCATTGCACTGCAATTTAATTTGTTCCTTATGACTATAAAAATAAGATCTTCAGGCTTTCCTGCCTGAGTGCTTCCCTCGCTGCTCTCTTGGACCTTCGTCGCTTTGGACCAGACTGGAGCAGCGTACAGTATCTGGGAATAAACGACGCTAGTGATCAGCTTCCTCTATCCTTGTTTTGAACCTCTAGTGTTAAGCAGGATCCGCAAGAGTGCTCGGCAAGTCTGCGATGCCTTTGCGTTGGCGTACTCCATATTCTCTGGGATCCGAAGCGACCGTAACGCCTCCATCGTTATTGCCCAGTCTGCCGTGTTGAAGCCATCTTTATGTCAAGGGTGACCAGCAGGCAGTACTGTTTATTGCCCCCTTTCCAGCATTTGACGCTAATGGCCTTCCCCGCTATGGTTGTGACCCTTGCGATGGCATTCAGCGTCGATCTGCTCTTCTGAAAGCCATACACGTTTTCCGATTGCTCGTCTCGCTTTCAGGCACGTTGTCCGAAGTCTGGCGATTTCCGTGTTACACCAGGTGCATGGCTCGTGGTGCCGCGTGAATGGTTTGCGTTGCCTCATACTCCAGTCGCCGGCCTTCTCAATTCGCGAGCTGCTTAGCCGACTCGTTAGCGCTTGCATCATGGTTGGCCTCCCACATCCCAAGAGTTCTGGGGTGCGCGCTGGTGTTGAGCGTGTCCTCGATGTAGGCCTTACCCCGAATATGCGTCCTGTTGGGTCTGGGACGCTCACCAATGCTGCATATTATGGCTTAGTAGTCGCTTCCTGTATAGATGTCACCAGCTTGAGATGAATCACTTCTATACCTTTTTGGTATATACTTCTCGTTGCGTCGAGAAGGGGCACTGCCTGGTACCCGCTTGGTGAACTCTGTGCTCACGACCTTTCTCAACATAGATGAAGTCCGGTATCTTGTGGCCTTTAGCACAGTAGCGTATGCAGCATCCAGAACGGTCTACTGCTCTGCTCTGTGCCCATCTCCCGGCACTTGTAGCATTTGGGCTGCAAGTCCCTCTCCTTGACTTTGCATACCGTCCACCCTTGCCGTTCGGCAGTCCAATTACGGCGGTCTGGGTATCCGTAAAGGATGGTCGCAGGCTTCACAGCTTCACCAAGTTGGCTTTTACAGCGAATTGGTCCGCCAGTGCCCTGGTGAGATCCTCCGTGGATACTAGTGGGTCCAGGTCGCTGATCATTAGGAGCCTCTGCCTCGTGGCTTCGGAGAGAGCTCGTACTGCTGCTGCCTCTCTATTCAGAACCGATTCGAGTTTCTCTTTCACCTTCGCCGCACCGGTAACCTCGCCTTTGTTGAGCTCGAGAAGCATACTACCGTTTGCGGTGCAACGGACCTTATTGACGTTCGCGCTTAGGTCCTGGAGCTGCCCCTCGTCTTTGCGGGTGACCATTGCAAGCACCTCGCTGTATGATTTGCCCCAAACCTGCACTATGACAGCGTCTTGACGTGTACGACGTGCTGCCCTCGTCCTCTTGGCCACTAGTCTCCATTCGCTGTCCGGCTTAAGAGTGCACGTGGCGCTGCGGGTAGCCTCCCCGCCTTGCGGCCGCATTGGCGGCTTCTCCTGGTTGCGTTGGCTCCTAATGGGTGCGCTTGCCGTGCGCGAAGCGGACTCGGCTCCACTGGAGTACTTTCCGACCCGCCGGCTGGCTCAGCCTACGCCATGGTACCGTCAGCGCACGGCATCCTTCTTCGGGACCGTCGGTGTTTGCGTCTGCTGCATCTTCCCTTCGCTTCGCGTGATCTGTTCGCATTTCGTGTACACGAACTCTGTGTCGAGGACTTCCTGCCTGGCGCTAATGAACGCTACGGTTGGTCTGCTCGCTTCGTCGATTTTCGAGTGCAGCTCTTTCACGCGCAAGAACAACGTTCTCGTCGCTACGTTTACGTGGCGCGTTTGTTTGTCCAATATCCTGTTTGTCACCTCCTCCAGAAACTTCCCCATCTCCTCAAGGTTCTCGAGGCATGATGCCTCCTGGTGCGCTTTGCTCCTCTTGGGCGGCGTCACTCTCTGAGAGATCATTTTCTGATAGATTTAGATATTTACGAATTTTTAAAGAATCTTTTTTTTTTCTAGGTTAAGTTTCTTATAACTGGTTGTATTGAGCTTTGCAATTTGCCACCACCTATGCCAAACCTATGTAAAAAAAAAACTGCGTTTCTGGGAAGACGCAAAGAATCAAGACGTCGCCTCAGTGTAAATGGCACATAAAACAACATGATTGATTGGATGGGAAGTTGATGCAGCCTAGTTGATGCAATGTGCTAGAATCTTTGTTCTAATTCTTCCGCTGATTGATGTTAACTTATGCTAAGGCATCTGCAGAACCGGGAAAAGCGATTTAAACTTAGCTTTGCACTTAGCGTTAAATAAAGGCTTTTCACGAAGTTCCTTCATGATCTCAGCCGTATTTGAGTGTGAATCAATGCTCACTACGCAACTATCACACTGCCAGTGTAGATTCGGAAAATAAGTTAGCAATATAATTGCTTCTATGGGCAAATCGATACACGAAGTGTGGAAATTGCGATGACAGAGCGATGAAAAGCGAACAGCCTCTAAACCGCGAAGCTGCGCCGGTGTAACGACACTGCACTGAGATCACGTAAAGGGAGCCATAGCGAGCCATAAAACAGCGTGTGCTCGCAAGGAATGCTAATAAGAGGCTCAAATTAAAATCGATTTAATTGATTTTTACAAACGATTCCTTAAACATTCGGCCATTTCAGCTTGCTACATTAAAAACTTTTTAACGAATAAAGATATCGTTGAGAAATTAGCCGCTTAGTTAGTCGATATTCATTCATATTATAACTTGCCCTATTCATATGCTTATAATTTTATTTCCCCGCTTAAGAACCTATTTGCACGCGCATAGGTGTGTTGTTATTGCTTGTACCCAAAACATAACTGTTACGCTCTCACACGTATAGCCAGCACCCGCCGCTGCGCACGCATACATCGATGTGCACCGTTATTGCATTGAACCGTCACATCGCATGATCTTTTCTATTTCCTTTTGTTCGACTTCTATTCGTGGAGTTGATTTAGTAGAAAATTCTAGTCGCAAAGAACCGCACGCATATCGTAACCACCGCAGATCGATCCCCCCGCTATTCATATAAAACATGTTTTAAACCGCCAATATTACATAATCACCTATATTAAATATATCAAATAAAACCTATCAAAAATTATACAGTCCACTCATTGATAACCATAGCAAATTTTGGTCCTTCGAGCCGGATCGCCGCGTCTGATTTTATTTGAAATACATATACTGAGTGATATCGCTGACCGCTGTTTGTCATGAAGGCCCACGTACATCGCATAATTCAGCAGCGTGGTGCGTGTAAGTCCCAACTTACGCGCGCATTTACGGAGGCTTCGGAATTTGTACAGTCATGTACTTCTGTGCAAACATTAGAACACAAGTTGGACCGATTGGTTGCAACTTTCAACCGATTTGTGGAGCTCTCTGAAGACCTCGGCCAATATAATGAGGAAGAGGAATTTGTCGACCCGAATTTGGATATAGCAGAATATGAGAACAAGGTCTTTAGCACCCATGCAATTTTCACTGTAGCCATAAGTGAGCGGAGCAGTCACGATAATGGTCACGACACTTCAAATATATTGTTGTCTAGTACTGTGGAACGTCTATTTTTTTTTTTTTTTTTTTTTTTTTTCTTTAGGACGTTGTAATGTGCAATGACTGCACCATCAAGTGGCCCAAGCGACACCAGCCGATGGCTGTTACGCGCGGATCCCAGGCAAGAAAGCAGCCCACCTCCCGCCCAACCGACCGAGGGGCGCTGCCGCCTAACGCGCGACTCGTTAACCGAACCGATCGCGGACATGCAGGAAAGATAGGTGTTAGACTAGTGTTCGAGGAAAAGTAGAACTAATCTAACTAAAGAAATTAAGTAATTACTAATTACGGGAAAGATGTAAGAGTATCAGTAATTTAAGACTAGGAAGGGAGTTAGTGGTAGATATAATATGGTAGAGGGAATTATAGTCTGAGCATAGGACCCTAAATGGTTCATGCAAGGAATACTTCGATCTACAAAGCGGAAGAAACAACGGTGTATAATTCCTAGTGTTTCTAATAGGGATAGTGAAGTTTATGCGGCTCAACAGGTCAGGGCTATCTACGTCACCCTTGATCAAGTTGTGCACAAAATCACACCAAGCATTTTCCTACGATTAGCTAAGGTTGGAAGGTTTATTAAAAGCAATCTATTAGAGAAAGACGGCAGTCTCACACTTGCATCCCAGTTGAGGCCGCGAAGAGCAAAAAGTAAATAGTTTTTCTGAACTGATTCTATACGGTCCTGATGTACGTTGTACTGAGGGCACCATATACAAGAGCCGTATTCTAAAATCGGACGAACCAGAGAGGTGTAGAGAATCTTTGTTATATAGGGGTCGTCAAATTCCTTTGACCACCTCTTTATAAACCCATGCACGCCCATGGCCTTATTCACCATGGTGGAAATGTGTTCTGAAAACTTTAACTTGGGATCTAATAGAACACCAAGATCATCAACCCGGGTAATTCTCTCAAGAGAACCACCACAAAGGGTGTAAGGAACCAGAAAGGCGCTGGGCCGATGAAAAGTCATTACTTTACATTTTGAAGCATTAAGGTTTAATAAATTTGCACAACACCAAGACTGAAATCTATCGAGATCGGATTGCAACCTGGATTGGAAAGAAATGTCCTAATACTGGACACAGAGCTTAACATCATCCGCATACATAAGTTCTCGAGAGTATGCTAATACAGAAGGTAGGTCATTTATAAAGAGTGTAAAGAGTAAGGGGCCTAGATGGCTGCCCTGAGGTACACCCGAAGTCAGCATAACTGGAGAAGACAGGGAGTTTTTGCAAAGGACTCCTTGCGACCTAGAACAAAGGTAGCTAGAGATCCATCTCATGAGATTGGGCGGGAACCCTAGAAGGTCGAGCTTTTGTGCTAGGAGGGAATGGTTCACAGAATCGAACGCTTTATTAAAATCGGTGTAAACAACATCCATCTGCAAATTACCTTTGCAAAGCCTTTTATTATAAAGGAGGTAAACTCCAATAAATTTGTAGTGGTTGATCTCCGCCTTATAAACCCATTTTGAGATGGAGATTTAAGTGATCTTCATAGGTGCTGCAGGTGCGGAGTTAAAATTTTCTCAAACACTTTAGGAATAGCGGATAACTTAGATATACCTCTATAGTTCATTGCGTCAGACTTGCTACCTTTCTTATGGAGAGGAATTATAAAAGACATTATTTGAAATCCTCTGATCAAACATATTCCCATTACTGATGATAATTACGAGGACGCATGGGAGAGGCTGAACAACAAAAAATCACTGATTGCTCAGTCATTCATTCAAAACTTTCTTTCGTTGCCAAATGCAAAAGGTTCAAGCATAATCGAGTTGCGTAAAATAGTCGACACCGCAGACGAGAGTATACGCGGTCTACACGCGCTGAAGTGCGACAACCGCGATGTGTGGCTGATCCATATCTACATATCTCCATTCTACATCCAGTGAATCGTGCAAGGAAAATGTGACTATAAATGACCTGTTCGTCTTTTTTTTCGCCCGGTTTGATGCGCTTAAGTATTGTCAAGATCCAAAAGACGTTCATGATTCCCCTAACTGGGCTGAATAGACGTCGTGCAATTTCTCATCATGTTGACGTTCCAACCACGTCTGTTCGTGAGTGCGTATATTGTCACGGTCCACACAGTCTTTATGCGTGCATTCAATTTAAAGCTCTGAACGTTGTGGATCGTCGCACGTTTGCAATGGAGGGTCATTTGTGCTTCAATTGCCTGAGTCGGTCTCATCAAGTAAAGCATTGTAATTCCACAAACACGTTTCGTCTGTGCAAGTCGAGACACCACACACTTGTCCATCCAGAGGAGATACGCACCACTTCGAGTGCTACCGTCAGTGCATCTGCTGACCCAAATCTACGCTCGTCCATACATTCTGCTGATGCTGATCCTGCCGTGGTCAGCCATCATACATTGGAGAGGGGATTCTTGGCCAATAGTCAAACCATACTGCCAACGATTCTAGCCACTATAGTCGACGCCTGGGGCAACGGGACAAGCTGCAGGATGCTACTGGATACTGGTTCAACTATAACGATGGTCGCCGAGTCGTTTATTCAACGGTCCGGATTGCCACGCACGCATGCTCGTATACCGGTGGTTGGCCTAGGTGCAAACCCTGCTGGGGTTACTCGAAGTCGCGCCACGTTCACGCTGTTCTCCCGCACAAGCGCTGCATCAGTGGCGGTAACAGGTCTGATTATGCATACTTTAACCTCCTCGATTCCAGCCCAGAGGATCGAGTCGAACACTTCGATTTGGGAACAGATTTGTGACCTACCCTTAGAGGACCCTACATTTGGGAAACCAGGCGAAATCGACGTGATTTTAGGAGCTGATAAACTTTGGAGCATTTACACTGGACAACGCAAATAGTTTGGTTTAGAATATCCTATTGCACTTCATACTAATTTTGGTTGGATCATTACAGGCAGCTACCATCACTGTAATGATGCTCGCACCCACGCATTAGAAAATCACGCTCACGAGGATCTGGATACCTTAGTTCGATCGTTCATGGACATGGAACTAGTTCAACCAAGTAACGCTACCATTGACGCTAGTGATTCCGCTGAGCAGCATTTCGTTCGAATGCATAACCGCAAAGGCGATGGCGTGTACATCGTCCAATATCCGTTCAAGGATTCTGCCCCGCCGATTGGGTCCACATTGCCACAAGCCCTACGCCGCGTTTCTTCTCTCGAACGGAAATTCCGAAAGTTTCCGGCACTCAAACAACAATATGTCGAATTTATGGAGGATTACATACAACGAGGACACATGGAGTTGATTCCGTCTACTATCAAAGACGAGGATCCCCCCAATCACAACTACTTAGCCCACCACGCAGTATTTAAACGTCACATCGCTACACGCTGGAGTTGATTTTATGTTCCACACTCTAAGACAGAAGTATTGGATTCTCAGGCCCGCAACATAATCCGGAAGATTATATTCAACTGCAAGATTTGTTTCCTCCATAGCAAAGGTACGAGTTCACAACTCATGGCTGATCTTCCCGCTTTTCAAGTTCAACCCACCCGCTGTTTTCTACATTTTGGATTGGATTACGCTGGATCAGTTACCATCAAGACATCGGCAGGTCGGACACCGAAGTTTGGCAAAGCTTGGTTTGCTATCTTCGGTTTGTCTGTCCACCAAAGCAATTCATATTGAGCTCGTCAGTGACTTGACGACTCCCGCATTTATCGCCGCTTTCAAACGATTCTGGTCTCGACGTGGCCCTATATCCGATTTATACTCAGACAATGGCACAACATTCCATGGACCCAGAAAGGAAATGCAACGGATCGCCGTATCTCAAAGTCAAGACGAAGAGATTGCGAGTTTTCTGACGATCACAGTTTGGATCCCCTTACCCCCGCTCATTTTCATACAGGTCAACCTCACATGTCGGTGCCAGAGCCGTCTTTCTTGGACGTCAACATAAACAGACCGCAACGTTGGAGACAACTTCAAGCCAAGGTTCAAGGGTTCTGGAAACGTTGGAGTCTTGAATACCTGGCTTCATTGCAACCGCGCACGAAATACTCTTGTGGTACTTAAGGAGCCTTATCAACCGCCTAGCAAGTGACTGCTTTGCCGAATAACCGAAGTTCATCCTGGTAAAGACGAGATAGTTCGAGTGGTCACCGTAAAAACTGCCCTAGGAGTGTACAAGAGACCTATCACCAAAATTGCTGTGCTTCCCTTGAACTGAACAGTCGTTAAGGGGGGCCGGTATGTTGAGAATTTAGCCGCTTAGTTAGTCGATATTTATTCATATTATAACTTGTCCTATTCATATGCTTATAATTTTATTGCCCCGCTTAAGCACCTATTTGCACGCGCATAGGTGTGTTGTTATTGCTTGTACCCAAAACATAACTGTTACGCTCTCACACGTATAGCCAGGACCCGCCGCTGCGCACGCATACATCGATGTGCACCGTTATTGCATTGAACCGTCGCATTGCATGATCTTCTCTATTTCCTTTTGTTCGACTTCTATTCGTGGAGTTGGTTTAGGAGAAAATTCTAGTCGCAAAGAACCGCACGCATATCGTTACCGCCGCAGATCGATCCTACTACAAATAGAAATTATAAAACATAGTCAAATTTGTGTTTTTTTTAAATAATTACACGATAATGACACGACTTTTCCGCTGTCGCCAAAAATAACTTTTTCTGATAGATTTGGACGTTTAAAAATTTATAAAGAATGTTTTTTTTTTTGTCATGGAGTAGTTTTTTTTTTAAGAATTTTTAAAAAATTTGGTATTTTTTGTCATAGGTAGTGCTTCTATTTTTCACATAACTTAAGTTTCCTACAACTGGTTGTATTGAACTTTGCACTTAAAAAACGCTGACAAATGCAGCTATAAATCCGACTCAGACACTTTGTAGCTGCAACTTAACGTCTGAACGATATTAAGCTTCCAAATTGAAATTTCATTATTTTTTCGGTATTTTTTCCCGAAATTTTGACTCTGAAAGTTTAGGAAAAGTCGAAAAAAAAAATATTTGTATGCCTTGATTTTTGGTTTTAGATAGACTCATTAATTAGGCGTCGTTTTAGGTATCGCTTATAAGAATATAAAATTAAACGGCTGAGTTATAACCGTTTGACCAAAACTTCATATGCCGTTTGGCACTATCCCAAATGCAATTTTACCGTTAAAAACTGTTACAAACACAGATTTTTGGTATTTTTGTAGGAAAAAAAAACGGTTATACGTCGGCTAACGGAATTTATCGGCGAAATTCGGCAAAAAGAAAAAGTGAATACAACCAGTTGTAGGAAACTTAAGTTATGTGAAAAATAGAAGCACTACCTATTACAAAAAATACCAAACTTTAAAAATTTCTTTAAAAAAAAACTACTCCATGAAAAAAAACCATAATTCTTTAAAAAATTTCAAATCTCCAAATCTATCAGAAAGAGTCATTTTTGGCCACAGAAAAAAAAGTTGAATTTTGTCGAGTAGTGTTATCTAGAGTAAAAAAAAACTTTTTCTTGGGCCTAATTTTTGGTTTTAGGTAGGCAAATTAGCTAGGCGTCGATTAACCAATCTTTTGTAAGAATCGATTATCCATCGATCCTTTCAAGCCATACCTTGAATGCCGCCTAATTAATGTGTATATCTAAAACTAAAAATGTTATAAGTCATATGAAACTTAAGTTATGTGAAAACTAGAAGCACTACCTCTGAAAAAAATACCACATTTTTAACAAATTAAAAAAAAAATAAAACCTAGAAAATAAAACCATAGTTGTTAAAAAAATTGTAAATCTCCAAATCTATCAGAAAAAGTCATTTTGGGAGACAGCAGAAATGTGTTGACTAGTGTTATCAGCTTTTCGAAATTGCAAACTTTAATACTACCAGAAAAGAAATATTTATGTTTGTGTGAAAAAACATTGTAATAAAATAACATACTTACAAAAATTAAAAACAGATAAAAACTATCTTTAAAAAATGTATTACAAATTTGTAAGGCCCCAAATCTATCAGAAAATGTTCGTTTGGTTCACACCGGAAATATGGTGTTTCATAGTGTAATGATTGTCCGTTTCTACAGAAAACTCTCCTTGGATAGGTAGTTTTTTGGAAAATGTAAACAACAACAAAAAAAAGCTGCTTGTTGTAGAAAGGTTTTGGGAGTTAGACGCTTTTCCAGAAAATAAAGAATCTGTATAATATTTACCGGAAAAAATTGCTTGTGAGGACCACTGTGTAAGATACGTGTCCAAATAGAATTCAGTGCATTGTGAAGTTCAACTGCCTTTTAAATCTTGGTTCGATTCTTATTCTGATGTTTTCTTTTATTTCGAGCGTAGATGTCTAAATTACAGTTCGCTTCGCGAAATCTACGTTGCTTTAATGAAGGACTATCTCGAGCTCGGTCATGTCTCCAACAATTAATGAAATTCCACCAGGACCGCGTTATTTCACATTCGTTGCCTCCACCCGTCCAAAAAAACTATTAAATTCTCTCTTAGTGACCTATCAGAATGTTCGAGGCTTACGTAGTAAGCTCAGCATTCTTTTCCAGGATAGTGTCGCATTTGCATCCCACGTTATTTTGTTTACCGAGTCCTGGTTAAAGCCGGATATTCTTAGTTCCGAAGTTTTGGCAGGTCGGTACACAACTTATAGAAAGTTTCTTTCGTCTCGACGTGCAGGAGGTGTTCTAATTGCTTTGGACTCAAACTTCACTTCAGAACTTTTCACAGTCCACATCCAGCAGGAACTAGAATTCCTGTGTGTAAAACTGATTCTTCCCGCTTTCTCAGTCTTCATAACTTGTTCGTATATTCCACCTTCTTCGGATATCGCAATTTACGAGCAGCATTTGTCCGCCTTAACCGCTATTTCTTCCTCGCTATCAGACAAAGATCATATGATAGTTCTTGGTGACATCAACTTGCCAGGAATTGTTTGGTCTTCGGTAAACGAGTCTAATAGCCTAGTACCCTTGCCACGACATGACTTTGTTGACGGCTTGATTGACCTGTCCCTGTCTCAAATTAACCATGTTCAAAATTCCTTGCGTCGATTTCTTGATCTATGCTTTGTAACGGATGCGACCTTAGCGTTGTTAACTCGAGTACCTCCGCTCACTATACCTGAAGATGCCTACCATCCTACTTTCGAAATGTCGCTCGACATAGGACCAACTGTATTGGATTGGTCAGGTAAACTACCTCAATGTGTGCGCTGCTTTCGTAAGGCTGAGTTTGCGAAGCTTAATAACCTCATTAGGAATCTGATTGGTCCGCTTTGTATTTGTGCAGTGCTGTTACGATAGGCACAAACATTTTCTTTGATACACTGGACTCACTTTTTTATTCTTGTGTCCCGCTTTCCTGTCCTATTAGATCGAGGAAACCCCCAAGGAGCCAATCCAGTCTAAAAAACTTAAAATCATAAAGTCTTGAAAAATTTCAAGAAGTTGGCTCTCTATCTACTCTCTCCCGTTATGTAATGGCTCGGTCAAACTTTAAACTACCTATCTCGATGCAGGATACGTTTTTCTAAGGACCATAAACAGTTCTACAGCTTCGTAAACAGTAAGCGTAGAACGTCCGCACACCCATCCTCGCTATCCTTTCTTAATACGTCGTCAGATAATGATCAGGCAATTGCCGATCTTTTTGCCCGTTTTTTCCAAACTACCTATTCGCAGGGCGTTTACTCTGGTCAGCAGTATCCTTACGGTTTACCGAGGTCGAATGACATTTTCAGTCCTTTGCTAAATTAAAGCTCATTGCTTCATGATCTACGAACACTAAAGCCGGTGTTCTCACCGGGTCCGGACGGAGTTCCCGGCTGTGTACTCAGGTACTGTGCCGAGTCTCTGTGTGGGCCGTTGCTTAAACTATTCAACCTATCTATAAATTCTTCATGCTTTCCTCCGATATGGAAGGAGCCTTTTATAATTCCTCTCCATAAGAAAGGTAGCAAGTCTGACGCAATGAACTATAGAGGTATATCTAAGTTATCCGCTATTCCTAAAGTGTTTGAGACAATTTTAACTCCGCACCTGCAGCACCTATGCAGATCACTTATATCTCCATCTCAACATGGATTTATAAGGCGGAGATCAACCACTACAAATTTATTGGATCCTTCATAATAAAAGGCTTTCAAGGTAATTTGCAGACGGATGTTGCTTACACCGATTTTAGTAAAGCGTTCGATTCTGTAAACCATTCCCTCCTAGCACAAAAGCACGACCTTCTAGGGTTTCCGCCCAATCTCCTGAGATGGATCTCTAGCTACCTTTGTTCTAGGTCTCAAAGATTCTACCAACGACATGTGATTAAATTCTTGGTACTCCCTGATGAAAGAGGAGTTCTGAGATTTTAGCTGCGACTGACGCTGAAGTTTCCGCTCCAAGTTGAGGAACCGGCGATATGCTTGCATGTACGAATCACCCAAGATATCCAAACTTCTTTTGATGTGCAACTTCACAGCGAACTCTCCAGATGAGAAGCGCGTGAAATTAGCTTTGAAGTGCTCCTCACAATCGAGATGCTCCTGCTTGACCGTCACCGAAACTTCAGTGTAACTTTCCCAAATCCGCCTCAGCAGCATTTCCACTTGATCGAGGTACTCATGACAGGCGTCAGATGAGCACTTGGCACCTCCTGAAACCACCCATCCAAGGCGAGTCTTCTGAAGCGATGGCAAGCCTCTTGCCAATTTGATTTATCCAACGCACAGAAGATCGACGAAGAGACTAGCCCCAATGAGCAGGTCAATACGCTGCGGACTGAAGAACTGCGGATCCTCCAGTGGGATGTTCTGCGGAATTTTCCAGTTGGAAACGTCTACTGAAAAGCTGGGCTGCTGCTCGGTGATTGTGGGTGCTACCAATGCGACGAAACTGGTACTTTAGTCAGAGGCTTGCGACTGCAAATTGAGGCACACTGTGTAGCCGTCCGATGCGAAACTAGAGTCCCCAAGACCCAATACTGCGGCCGATGACATGGTCTTTTTTAGTCTAAGTTGCTGAGCGAGACTAGATGTTATGAGGTTCATTTGTGACCCGGAATCCAAGAGTGCCCGACATGGCACGAGAGATCCAGCGCGATCCTTCAACAAAAATACTGCAGTGGCTAAGAGCACGACATCATTGTGAGAATTCCGAGCTATCAAAGCGGTGGATGAAGCCTGTGAATGGACTTCAGGCTGCGGTGACGACGAGACAGCAAAGTCCGATTAAGAGCGTCTGTCATTGAAATGAAAGAACATGTGATGTTTAATATCACAGTTGCGAAAAGTTGAGGACCTGCAAGTGCTAATTTGATGGCCTGGTTTCAAAAAATTCATACAAAGACTTAGTTTCTTCACCTCCACTAGGCGCAGCGAAGGCGAGAGATTTGAAAACAAGGTGCAAGTATAAATATTAAGGCCAGTTGTATTGCAAAATATATAGTCAAGAGCAACCGATTCAGTCGCTACGAACGAACTTTTACTGTTTTTTTATTCTTTCCCACGTGAATGCCGGTCGCATACATTGCCCTAGTGTGCTCATGATTCTCCAACTTCTGACATCTTTGCTCCATCTTTGCTATCCAGTGACGGAGTGTACTCCCACTTGGCTTATGCAGCACTGGCCACCCTCTGCAGTAGGCTGTGTAGTATAAAGCAGTCAGCAATCTGCTCCTTTGTCCCAATACTTTTTAAGGCTCGCAGATTGCCAATTGCGGTATCTGTCAAGAACCGGAGTTGAGACACAGACAACTCCTCAACGCGCTACACAGCCAGAATGTCATTGACGTGTGCCTGAAAAATTAACCGCTTATTAATGAATCGCTTGTTCATCAAATCGAGAGCAATGGGATAGCTGGCGTGGCTAAATATTAACGACGAGATCGTGTCTAGAGCCGGTCCTTTTAGGCACGATCGTAGGTGCAGCAATTTTTTATCACATTCGTCAAGTCAGGCTCCTTGTTGATTACAATACTCAACAAAATTCAACTTTTTATTTCCGCTGTCGCCTAAAAAACCTTTTTCTGATAGATGTGGAGATATACGTGTTATTAAATAATTATGGTTTTTTTTGTATGGTTAGTTTTTTTAAAAGAATTTTTTAAAAATGTGATATTTTTCTTCAGAGGTAGTGCTTCTATTTTCTTAGCTTCCATTAATTAGGCGTCGTTTAAGGCATCGTTTATAAATATCAATGGATAAACGGCCAAGTTGCAGCCGTTTGACCAAAACTTCATATGCCGTTTGGCATCATCCCAAATGCCATTTTACCGTTAAAAACTGTTACAAACACAGATTTTTGTAGGAAAAAAAAACGGTTATACGTTGGCTAACGGAATTTATCGACAAAATTCGGCACTTGAAAGTTTGGTCAAACGGTTGTAACTTAGCCGTTTATTCATCGATTTTTAAAAGCGATACCTTAAACGACGCCTAATTAAAGTGTCCATCTAAAACTAAAAATGTTAGCAAAAAAATATTTTTTTTTCTACTTTTCCTGAGCTTTTAAAGTCAAGATCGGTAATGTCGTGTTGACTGGTGTTATCAGTTATGCTCTGGTTATCGCAAATCGAAAAAAGTTGCGAATGTCATGACTGTCATATCGCGAAAGCGCGTGATCCGATATTCGCCAGATTCCTAAAATTTAAAACCGGTTGATAGCACTAGGAAACAAAATATTATTTTTTTTCCGCTGTGAGCGAAATCGACCTTTTCTGTCAAAATCTATTGAAAATGTTTAAGGAATTATGTTTAACTGAAACTTATATTAAATTAATTAAAAATGAATTAAATAATAACATTAAAAATGTAAAAAAATTGGTCCGTAAGGTTTTATCGTTTCGAAATTTCGCTGTTAGTTCCACCATCCATTTTGGATGTTCCTAAACCGCCCGTTTCGATGCGATATTTAGCCGATGGTTTTCAAATACAACTCCGAAAAATTCACAACAAAAAAATGTGATTCACTGCTAAAATGTAAGCAATGACTAATAGCCTCTTCCCACACAGCACATTTACGGGGAACGGTTGGATTTTTGACAAATGTGAAACCTCGATTCCCACAGGCGACCATCCACCATCCTTGGAAAACACAGTGGACAACAACAAACAGATAATGTGTGCTCCCAACTTTGTCAAAATTTAACAACAAATATGGATAATGTAAATTTTTTTGACATACACTCGGGCGTCAGTTTTTTTATATTGGATATTTTTCTTGCAAACGTGTTTTCGGATCTGAGTACTAGGCTTTATAGGCTATTCACACTGATCACCGTTTACCGTCTATTTCCTGGATGGTAAGGTTTTGCCGTTTTGAAAAGTTCCCCGTTAGTTCCACCGTCTATTTGAAATGCTCCTAAACAGCAAGTTTCTATACGATATTCAGTCGATGGTTTTCAAATGCAACCCTAAATTATTGGCACACAGCAAGAACTGAAATTTACTGCAAAAATGTAAACAATATCTGAAGAGAACAACAGAAAACAAAGACAAAAAATACAGCATGCCAATTTGAATATCACAGAAAAGTTTTAACAGCAAGAAAAAAATGGAAGGAGGAGCAGACAGATCTAGTGGTAGTAAGTTTAATGAACGTATTTTTAATATACTAATTTGATTTTAATATATAATGCAGCTTGAGGTGATCTACAAAGGTGGAGATATCATGCTCATCGATACTTACCAGGAAAGTATGGACAAAGTATGGGAAGCACGCAAACACTCCCATGTTTATGGGGATGGGATGGGATTTATAGATGGCGGATTCGATGAAGTAGTCTGAAGACGATTTTGGATATTGTTAATTCACAGATGCAGATAAATTATTTTTCGAGGGCAATATAATCGATGTTGACCTGGACAGGTCTTGCAGTTCCAGCACATTTTCTGCCAGCAATGGGCCCCAGACCATGCGCACCAAGGTGAATGCCTTGACTCTTCTTGCGGAAGGAAGGAACGGCTAGATAAGCAGAATTAGTACCATAGGAATCGGGAGACAGACGATAAGCTATTACTATCCATTTTCAAAAAAAATATCTTCCGCTCAAATACTCAGTTTTTGTTATTGTCGTCAGCTGTTAGATGGTAGACGGTGCCAGTGTGAGTCGGAGTTTCGCGCGTCTATCAAAAATCCCAACGTTCCGTCATGTCAGGCTCAGTGTGCAAAGGGTATAAGCATCCTGTTGTGTAAATGTTTCTATAGTATCGATATAAGATTTTTAAATATCGATACGTAACAAGCTCAATTAATTAATGCAGTGGCCATTGGCCCATATACTAACGGCGCCGTTTTATGTTGTTAATAATTCTTTATGTTGTAATTCTTTCATTTGCGTTCGTGTCAGAAAACAAATTAAATTAAATTAATTAAACATAATTTATTATCAGGTACAAGGGACAAAACAAGTAACGTTTATATTCCTAAGCGAATTTCTTTTTTTTTTCCAGTACAAAGCGCTCTTTTGAATGCAGAAAATTCCGAATACGAATATGAATCCGTGTGTGTTGCCCACACCCGTTCCCGACGATGACGGTGACAAACGCTGGCATAGCATACATCGTCGGTTTATTTCCGATTGTCGTGAAAAAGATCCGGATGTAATTTTCCTCGGAGATTGCATATTTGAGACACTACAAGATAGCGAGACCTGGAATAAGTATTTTGCACCATTGCATTGCCTAAATTTCAGTATACGGGACGATTGCACGGAACATGTTCTATGGCGTATCGAAAATGGAGCGTTGGACAATGTTAATCCAAAAATAGTTGTTCTGCATGTTGGCACCAACAACGTCAACAACAGTGCCGACGAAGTAGCGGAAGGTATTCTCGCAAATGTTTCAAAAATATGTCAGAAACTCAACGGCGCCTACGTTATTCTTCCTGTAAGTGTCCAGTCGTTCTCTCCCTCTGATAATATACATGACCATAATACCTATTACGTATATGCAGTCACTGCTCCCACGAGGTCAACAACCTAATAAACTTCGAGAAAAAAATGCCAAAATTAACGAATTGGTTCAAGAGATGACTAAGGGTATGGATCGCGTACAGACAGTTGCCATCGACAAGGGTTTGGTACAGGGTGATGGTACCATAAGTCACCACGATATGTTTGACTATAAAAACCTTACAAACACCGGCGCCAAAAAAATTTTCGAGCCACTTTACGAATTGTTGTCGCAAATCCTTAATGAAAACGAGCTGGAACGCGATCTCACTCCATCCGAATAGAGAAAGGGGCAATTCACGAACACAAATCTCAATCAAACTACACAATATGCAACGGAACACAAATTTGGTTATGTACCTAAACCGTATGGAGCACTCAGCGGAGCTGACAAAACTATCCCAAAATCGAACAAGTTTTCTTACCCGATTCAAAAATATTGCAAAATAATACCATATCCAAAAATTGATTTATAAGATATTTTTGGCTTTATCCATGCATACAAATGTACTTGCGGCACAGATTAGGCACGCAAAAATTTAATTTAACAATTTATTATTTACATTTATACATTCATGCAAACATTCCCAAAAACGTTATAACAATAGTAATATAATTAATTGAGTAAAGTAATTATTTTTAAGGACTAAATACAGAAGTTAAGCGGTCATAGCTCAGATTGAATACAGACTGAGATAGAAAATAAAAGATTTCTTGAGCTGTCATACTTCTAGATATTTTATGGCCAATTGGACTGGTCAGTCTAACATTTATCAGCGGAATAAATATTAACGGATGTAATGTCTAGATACACTCCTCATCACTTGAAAAGGACACCCTTCTTTACACTCTGTTTTTAATTGCTTATAGCTCAAAAGCGAAATGATTAAATATCGGTATTTTTGCACGTTCTCTTTGTACAACTATTTGCTACTCTCAGCAACAACCTGCCAGCTCTGGGAAAGATCCGTTATATTATTTTTCTTGCTTTATGTTGAAATTCGCTTGAAATTGCGTCAATATTATTGTGTCACTTGAATAGAATATGCGTTATGTTTGATCGTCTACTTTGGTATGTGCTCACGCAGTTTTCGCTGATCGAACTCTTTTGTGATTTCCGACGATTACCTTTCAAATAAAATTAAAATAGGTCGAGGAAAAGTTTTAAATCAGGAAGAAAAAGGAAAAATAATGGCATACGATGACTCTGGCCTATCAATTGCACAAATATAAAAAAAAACCAACAGGCGCCGGCATGTTATATCGGAATTTTTAAGTAATGAGTCTGAATATGAAAAGAATATGAAAGGCCGCACGCAAAGTGTGCTCACCGATTCGGAAAGACGCCTCATATTAAGAAAATCATCAAATTCTCACGACTCTGTGGCAATAATTCGAGAAAAATGTAATGTTAATGCTAGTCTATCCACTGTCCATCGCGTTATTTTAAGGGCCCAAAACATAAAGATTTTAAAAATAAAGAAGAAGCCTCTCCTTAACCGGGCAAGGAAGGCACAACGCCTCCATTTTTATCGCGAGCATTTGACCGGACCTCGAAGTGGCATAGCGTCGTGTTCTTAGACGAAAAAAAGTTTAATTTAGAAGGCCCTGATGGTTATTGGTACTATTCCCATGATCTTCGCAAGGAACCGTATCATTTGGACCGTTTGCATAGCAGAGCTGGAGGTGTTATGGTGTGGGGGGCCATTTCCTACTATGGCCGCTGCAAACTAAAATTCTTGTCCTCAACGATGAATGCGTTGTGTTATAAGGAATTAGTAAAAGAGGCTTTTCCATATTTTCACAACCTTTTTGGACCTTTCGTAGGAAAATGCTTGGTATGATTTTTGTGCACAACTTGATCAAGGGTGACGTAGATATCCCTGTCCTATTGAGCCGCATAAACTTCACGATCCCTATTAGAAACACTAGGAATTATACACCGTTGTTTCTTCCGCTTTGTAGATCGAAGTATTCCTTGCATGAACCATTTAGGGTCCTATGCTCAGACTATAATTCCCTCTACCATATTATATCTACCACTAACTCCCTTCCTAGTCTTAAATTACTGATACTCTTACATCTTTCCCGTAATTAGTAATTACTTAATTTCTTTAGTTAGATTAGTTCTACTTTCCCTCGAACACTAGTCTAACACCTATCTTTCCTGCATGTCCGCGATCGGTTCGGTTAACGAGTCGCGCGTTAAGCGGCAGCGCCCCTCGGTCGGTTGGGCGGGAGGTGGGCTGCTTTCTTGCCTGGGATCCGCGCGTAACAGCCATCGGCTGGTGTCGCTTGGGCCACTTGATGGTGCAGTCATTGCATATCAACGTCCTAAAGATTTACCATGGATATATCAACATGATAATGCGCCGATACATACAGCACGGGTTGTAAAATCTTATATAAAGAGCCAAAATGTGGAACTTTTAAGCTGGCCGCCCTACTCACCTGATTTAAATATAATCGAAAATGTTTGGGGATGGCTCACACGTCAGATATATGGCTCAGGAAAGCAATATTTGAGTGTACCCAAACTCATTAAAGCGATCGAATTAGCTTGGGACTCGATTTCATTAAATTACTTGGCCTGTTTGTATCAATCCCTTCCTAAGCGGATGACTGAAGTTTTGGAACAACAAGGTGGCTCGACGAAATATTAAAAACCATTTTTTTTCTTTCTAAATTAAATCAGTTACCCTATATTTAAGTTACATTTATGTTAAAATGAATCTGAGATCTCTAAAATGTTATTTTTGTTTAAGTGTCGTATTCAAGTGACGTAATATATTAGTCCTGTAATTTCAAGGATTTTTCTTACGAATTTTTTGTTAATAACAAAAGGTTATTCACGAAGAATTCCATTTGGTTAAGGCCACTGTATTAAATGATCATTAATTTAAAAAAATTAAGTCTTTAGCATCATTGGTTTGCGAGCAGTGAGCGCTGGAAAACGCACTTAGGGGGTGTCCTATTCAAGTGATGAGGAGTGTATGTTCAAGCTTTTAAGTAAGAGAGCAATGTATTATAACATACAAATTTACGTATACATATACATATGTATGTAAACACATATATTAATTTTCTCTGATAGCACTAGACAACACGACATTTTCGCTGCGACTCAAACCGACTTTTTCTGATAGATTTGCGGATTTTTTAAATGGATTATGATTTGTTTCAAAGTGTAGGTAGTTTTTTTTAAAATAACTTTTTTGAATTTGCTATTTTTTCAGAGGTAGTCCACCTTTTTATACCCGGTACTCGAAGAGTATAGGGGTATATTAGATTTGTGGGGATAACGGTTGTGTGTAACGCCCAGAAGGAGGCGTTTCCGACCCCATAAAGTATATATATTATTGATCAGCATCAATAGCCGAGTCGATATAGACATGTCTGTCTGTCCGTCCGTCTGTCCGTCCGTCTTCAATAGCGCCTATATCTCAGAGACTATTAAAGCTAGAGTAACCAAGTCTCCTGTGTTACCACACTACTCCAAGTGTATTTCAAAATTTCGCCCCGCCCCCTTCCGCCCGCACAAAGAACGAAAGTCTGTGGCGTACACAATGTTGAAGATACGAGAAAACTAAAAACGCAGAATCATAGAGAATGACCATTTTTATCAGAGTGTTGAATCTGGATTAGATCGGATCATTATTATAGCTACAATGAAGAAAACCATTTCGAAAGTCATCGTTCCCTCTCGCTCTCTCTCACACGCGACCCCATCTGCTTTGCCCATTCGAATTTTTTGACGCCTAGTTCTCAGAGACTATAAAAGCTAGAGCAACCAAACTTTCTATCCAAACTCCTGTAATATCAAACCAGCACAAGTGTATTTCAAACTTTTTGCCACGCCCCTTTCCGCCCCCACAAAGAACGAAAATCTGTGGAATCCACAATTTTTAAGATAAGAGAAAACCAAAAACGCAGAATCATGGACAATTACCATATCTACCAGATTGCCGAATCTGGATCAGGTCGGATCAATATTATGGCCAGAAGAAACAAATTAAATTTCAGTGGCTACGCTACGCCTGCCAAGCGCTTACTCATTCCCTCTCTTGCTGTCGCAAACACTTCCACGTCTGAAATATGTAGTTATACATGTCATGTAGAAATGTAGTAGCAGATGTAAAAAGCATATGTAAACAAAAATGGAAACATGTATAAAAATTCCAAAAATGGTTTGACTTCATTTTTTGAAAAATTATTTTTAGCCCAAAATTTAATTCGTCCCTTTTGCGAACATATATATAATAAATTGCATAAATCGTAAGCTCATATATGTATATATATACTGACTGAGTACCGGGTATAAAGTAGAGCCGCGGCCTGTGCCGCTGCTCACAACGTTCCCCCTCGTTTCAACATAACATTAGTATCTTTCATCTGGTTGTATTTTTGCAAATTTATTCTGAAAAGATGACAAATGATGGTACAAATCGTACTCAAACACTTTGCAGTTTTAGCTTACTGTCTGGAAATTATTGAGAGGAAAACCAAGAGTATTTTTTGCTGCTGTGTCTGCTAGCTCGTTGCCATCTATGTTGACTTGGCTGGTTATCCAAAGTAGAGTGAATTTCGGAAAAAGCCTTATAGGTAAATAACGAACTTCACAAGCGTGAAAGGTAGAATTCAGCGTGTTTTTTATAGCGTTTAACGAGGAGAGTCAGTCTTATGAAAAAACTGTTGTATAAACTGTGCTATTTGTAGTTATTTTATATCCTGTTGAGCCATTATTTTGAGACAAAGAGATAAAGAAATTTGTTCAAAACATTCATTTGTTGAACTTATATTCTGAATTAAATATGACAGGAAATATCAGCCAGCTGTTCCGTTATAGCCTGTTTACACTACGGTTGAGTTATTGAGTTTCGGGCAAAACTCGAGATTCATTTAAGGGCCGTGCCGAGATCCGAAAAAAAACCTAACAAACATAATGATATTCGATTGAGACAGATCAGAAATTTTTGAATGCAAAATGGTTTGAAAGTAGTACTAAGATCACCAAGCAAACGCGCTGATATATGCTGGAAATATATTTCATGGTATTTGTGGTACTTTTTACAGTCCCAGAGTTTTATTGACATGCAGCTAAAACTGAGGATGTGTGCGTGAACGTGTGTGTAAATAGAACAAGAACAGATGATGAACAGACAAGAAATGGATAATAAAAATACAAATAAAAGATTGAGGCAGCTTTGCGACGAAGAAATAATACAACTTACAAAGAGTGTCGAAAAGACGGAGTTGATTTGGAAATAGGCGGGTAGGAAACATTTCGATTTAATAGCAATAAGAGGCGCGTGGGATTCTGTGGCTGCTAAGATGCATAGAGAGTGTCAGTAAAATGTAAATGAATCGTCCCCTCCTATTTCGTTCTCGCAGATATGGATTTACTTAATGTTGTCTTCTTTTTGTCTGACTGTTGTCCTCCTCCTCTGCCATGTAAGGAGCCTCCAATGCCGTAATGTGTAAACTCATTTCTATGCTGTGAATTCAATTCTTACTTTGCGTCAAAATTTAAAACCGTAAACAAACCACGGCTGACCGTACAGTGTTACCACATGGCATGCACACTTGGTCACACTCGGCCGCACAGAATTTTTATATTGCACGTTTTGCCTGAAAACGTATTTTCGGATCTGAATACTAGGCTTTACATGCGGAAGCATAGGGTCCCTAGAGATGTCAAAAAAGTTTGAATTTTGGATGCGTTTGAAAAATTTGAGAAATATTTCAACCAAGATCTGCCTATCGTAGAATTATCTCCACCAATTACAACAAAAATAAGCAGCTCCAAATTTAAATTTTGGGGCGTAAAAATTATGCCTGAGGAAAAAGGTGCATATTAACAATGTGGATGATTTCAAAAATTCTGTTGGAAACACGCAGGCAAAACTCAACGGTTCCCAAAAAGATCCATATCACTCCCATTACATTATTTAATATAAAAATAAAAAACCGTAGAAAATTAAATTCCAATTTTATTTGGATGCGTTTTTTTTTTTTTTAATTTTATCCAAATACTATACAGTTGCTGCAGACATCGTCGCCAACTGCCGCATTGAGAATTAATTCTTGCTCTTTCACCTTAAGAAAATTTATATGCTCAAGCTCGTGTCAGCAGCCAAAACTCAATAATTCAACTTTTGTATAGTGTAGACGCCAGTTCTGAGTTAAGCTTAGTACTCAGATCCGAAAACACGTTCGCTAGCAAAACATGAAGTTTATAAATACTAGCGGCCGAGTGAGACCAGGTGTGCATGCACAATTTTGCGACGACGACATAATGAAATTAATAAAGGTTGTCGAGGAAAGGGAATTGTTATGAAATTAAGGGGATAAATAGGGAAAGATATTTTATTGAATGTTGTCGTTTTGCGGTGCCACAGCTCCCACAAATAATATATTCCTGCTTTCTTTAATACAAAATTTGATTTTTTAACAGATTTTATTTCTATACAATGTTCCCGCAGGGCATGCATACCTGGTTACACTCGGGCGTCAGTATTTTTATATTGGACATTTTGCCTGCAAATGTGTTTTCTGAGTACTAGGCTTTATAGGCTATTCACACTGGGCACCGTTTACTGTCTATATCCTAGACGGTTCCACCGTCTATTGCAAATGTTCCTAATCCGCTCGATAACCCGTGTGCGATATTTGCTGAATATTCACTGCGGAAATGTAAACGATGTAAACATTAAACAACAAAACAAAACAGTAAACAACAACATAAAAAACAGCCCGCCAAAGCAATTCCACAGAAAAGAAAGAATAAAATGGAAGGAGGAGCAGACAAATCTTATGGTAGTAAGTTAAAAGGATATATGTATGTATTTGGAATATATTTATTATATACCTACTAATTTGATATTTATATATAATGCAGTAAATAACAGATCCTTATCAGCAATAACAGACAGCAGGTGTAGGTGATCTATAGAGATGGAGGTATCATGCTCATCAATATTTGGAAGGAGAGCATGTACAAATTGCGGAGAGCACGCAAAAACCCCCTTGTTTATGGGGATGGGATGGGATTTATAGATGGCGGATTCGATGAAGGATGGCTTTAATTTACAGATGTAGATCAATTGTTTTTGGAGCACAAAAAAAGCGGGGTCTAGCTGGACAGGTCCTGCTGTTCCAGAACATTTTCTGCCAGCAATGGGCCCCTGACCATGCGCACTAAGGTGGATGCCTTGACTGTACTTGCGGATATAGCAAAAGAACGTCTAGAAGAGCAGAATGAGCACCACAGGAATCGGGAAAAGCAGATCCACGAGTTAATAAACAGCCAAAAAAAAATTCCAAAACGAACTTATATGTTTTTTAAAAGATGGAAATAAATTAATAAATAAATGTCAGCATCCAACAATGTGAATAGTTTTGAGCCACAGTTTAAACAATCGTTAAGTTTTTATTTTGGATTTTCCCAAAAAAAAAAATAAAAAAATCTTCCGCTCAAATACTTGGTTTTTGTTATTGTCATCTGTTGTTAGACGGTAAACGGTGCCAGTGTGAATCGGAGTTTCGCCGTCTGTCGAAAATCCCAACGCTCCTCCGTGACGGGCTCAGTTTGCAGAGGGTATTAACCAATCTTCATATACAATAGTGCGACAAGTCTCACTCGATATTCCAGTACGATAAGCCTGATACTATATTAGAGTGCGATAAGAAAATAAATTATCGATCAACTAGAGAAGAAGAGAGACACGAGAGACACATAAATCTAAATAAACCTAAACTCACTTCGCAGAGGAAAATGATTATGGATTATGTTTTGAAAAGTAAAAACTCTTTTGTAATGAGAAAGCAGGAACGCCAATTTATGTGTATTTAAATGTAAAAATGTTTGTGAATGTGAAACCCGGAGCCTGGGAAAAAAATTCAATTTTGTCGACTAGCGTAATCAGAGCTTTGCCCTAATGCATTGGCCTACTCAAAGCCCCCTACTCCAATCCCATTGAAAATCAAGGGGTCTTCTTAAAAAAGATTGGCAAAGTACGAGTCGCTTCAAAGTGATTGGATAAGCTTTGGGAGCGCGTGCAAGTAGAGTGGTGCAGGATACTAAAGCACATACTAAATATGGTCGAGAGTATGCCTAAACGTATTCTGAGTGTGAGCTTTATGAGTGTGAGTCTTTGAGAATAATATTAAAAAAAAAATTATGAATTTAAAAAATTCCAAGCGTAAAAGGTGAATAAACCTTTTTTTTTTAATATTAAAAAACTTATTAAGACGCCGATCTATTTCAATTGTCATTATTGTTTTATTAAATTGTAATAAAACTAAAGAATATATAAAAACAAAAATCACATGGGTTGGTTTATTTTTGAAGATATTACAGGCGGCTAAAATAAAAAGTGATAAGCATGTATCCATGCATGCTCGCCACTGTATAAATTACTTTTCCATTAAAATCATGGCTTGTTAAATGCATCGCATATAAAATGTATGATTATGCCGCTTAAATCAACGCTGAGATTTGGTTAGTCCAGTTTCGGCAAGTTGTGGTACCGCATAGAATAATCTCCTGTTTCCATTTCGTGAGGCCTGAAAGTCAGCAGTTGTCCCACCCGTAGGCTCTTATAAAGTTTGCTATCTTTCTGGGAAATATTTTGGACATTTCTGAAATGTCTGCTACGCAAAGGATGGCCAAGTATTGCAGCCTTCTTCTGCTGAGAGCTGGACAGGAGGACACCCTTCTTAAGGGTGATCTGGCCAACTCGTCTGCTATACAGTTGCCTTCGATGTTCCGGTGGCTCGAGACCAATATAAGGCTGAGAGCAAATTGTTGAGCCATCTCGTGAAGAGATTTGCCGCAGTCTGCCAGCTCAAGGAAATCGCATTAAGCGATTTGGTCGTAGCTTGGCTATGGCTATGGATGTTTACCCGAGTTTCCATGACGGTAACTGGCGGGTCAAGCAGCATAAATATCATAAATTATAGCAAGTGGTGCGGCCTAAAGTAAATGCATAACTAGATGTCAGTTATTTGCAATGCTCACTGTAAAAATTGTTTATTACCGCATATGCTTACGCACCGCAGCGGCCTTCTTTCGTCTACTTGTTCGGAATAATTCTTCGTTCTCAGCTTAGGCTTAGCAGCCCGAGCTGCTCTAAAGCTCTCCTTAATCGCACGCTCTAACGCTCTCCTTAAGCGCACTCTCTCCCGCTCTTTAAGCATTGCCCCATAGGGCACGGCAATTAGGCCGTCAGCCCTTTCAAGTCATTCGCGAATTGATCTTCGAACCATCAGGATACATTTTTTATCCATCCTTCTAACGCACACATACCATTATTCAAATATATGCAAACAAATTGTGCATATATCCAACCAGCTTTCGCTTTATTATTAACTAAGAAATCAAAATTTATTAAAAACACTTAATAGTGTATTGAAGGCAGTTCAGTGCTTTCCTGATTGCGATGACTTCCACTTGGAAGACACTACAGTAGTCTGGGATTCTGAAGGAGTGCCTTATGTTTAGCTGTTCGGAGTAGAATCCTTCTAAGACTTTGTTGTCCAGCTTTGATCCATCTGTAAAGATGTTTATGGCCCCTTCTGGGCCTGGGGGTCCCTCTAGCCTTTCGTCTCTGTTGGGGATGACTATATTGAAAGGGGTGTCTGTATATTCCCTTGGAACACAGTAGTCCGTTTTCATTGGGACAGTACTGCTATATAGTATTGATGAGTGACCTATGTGCTGCGGTGACCAATGGTCGGAGTCTCTCAGACGTACTGCTGCTATTTGTGCGTTTAGTGCATAATTTGGAGTGCAGTTCGCTGAACCATACCCAGTTGTTTGGTTATCGTCCTTTTTGATAGGGCCGGCCATCACATTGTAACTCCGTATTGGACTATGCTTGGGTTCATGCCCCACTTAATGCCAATAGCTTTTTTGCATGTGTAGAGGGCTATCGTGGCCTTCTTCAGTTTGTCTTTTATGTTCAGGTTCCAATTAAGCTTTTTTTCAATTACACTAGTCAACACGACTTTACCGCTGTCGCCCAAAATGACTTTTTCTGATAGATTTGGAAATTTAGAAATTTTAAAAGAATTATGGTCTTTTTTCTAGGTTTAGTTTTTTTTCAAAGAATTTTTTAAAAATTTGGGATTTTCTATTTGGTTTCTGTTCTATTTGGTGGTTCTATTTTTCACATAGCTTAAGTTTCCTACAGCTGGTTGTATTGAACTTTGCAGTTTTAAAAAGCTGAGAAATGCAGCTATTAATCCGACTCAGACATTTTGTAGCTGCAATTTAACGTCTGGAAGATATTAGGCTTTCAAATTCAAATTTCATAATTTTTTTCGGTATTTTTTTTTATTTAAACACATTAATTAGGAGTCGTTTAAGGTATCGTTTGTAAAAATCGATGGATAAACGTCCAAAATGCAGCCGTTTCACCAAAACTTCATATGCCGTTTGGCACCACCCCAAATGCCATTTTACCGTTAAAAACTGTTCCAAACACAGAATTTTGGTATTTTTGTAGGAAAAAAACGGTTATACGTCGGCTAACGGAATTTATCGGCGAAATTCGGCATATGAAAGTTTGGTCAAGCGGTTGTAACTCAGCCGTTTATTCATTTTTAAAACTGCAAAGTTCAATACAACCAGTTTTAGACAATTTAAAATAGAAGCACTACCTATGAAAAAAAATTCCAAATTTTTAAAAAATTCTTTAAAAAAACTGAACCTTGAAAAAAAAACCATAATTATTTAAAAAAATTTAAATCTCCAAATCTATCAGTCATTTTGAACGACAGCGGAAAAAAATTGAATTTTGTCGAGTAGTGTTACCAACCCTAAGCAACTGGCAGTGTCGGTGAAGGAGAGCCTGCATCCACTTAGTATTGAAGGGTTAAGGGGCGGAACCTTGTATTTATTTGTGAATAACTCGAGTTCCGTTTTTGAGGAATTAACTCCCAGTTCTCGAGATTCTGTTCCTTCTAACAGTCTCGCGAGCTTTGAGGGTATTTCCCCGAGCAGGTAAACCGTGAAACGTCATCCGCTTGTGCCACATCCTTGAAGTCCCCCCCCTTCCAGTTCACATACCCTAAAACAGGGTAACAGCAATAGACCTGGCAGTGGCGGGAGAGAATAGGCTGAAGCTTATTGTCTCTAATTTTTAATATTTTTTTTTTCAATTTTTTGATTTGATTTACACATATATACATAGCGAAAAAGTACCATCATGAGCGAGCGTTCAGTTCATAGTCTCACAGCGATCGTTCCCATGATACTCCAGCTCTCGCTGATGCAACCCCGCCCCCACGGAGAGTACGTGAAAGAGAGGAAACTACGCAGCGGTAAAGCCCTAAGCGAGAGAGGCAAATTGCGCAGTAGAAAAACCCAAAGCAGCGATCCGAAAACGAAAAAGAAGCAAGAATTTCCAAAGCAGAGAGCGGTAGCAACAGCAACGAAAAAGCAACGGCAAAGTAGAGCCTCGAACAACGAAAGAGAAAGAGCCGAAGATCCGTAGTAGGTAGCAGAGAGCCGAGAACAGCAGCGACGACAAAGCAACAACGCCAAAGCCGAGTCCCAAAGAGTCGCAGCAGAGAAGAGAGCAACAGCAGCAGCGAAGAGATAAAGTAGCGGTCGAAAACTGAGCGAGAGGTGACGAGAAACGATCGCCTTTCTCTGTCCGACGCCGACGCACGCGTACTCTAAGCTGCAGCGACAAATGCAACGCGATAAAACGCAACCAAAAAGTGGACAGAGAAGTAGCAAGAATCGAGAAATCTAAAAATGTGATCCAAGTAGAGCAGACGTGGTCGCGAAATTTTAGAAAGAACAAAACAGCCAAGGTGCGTAGTCCGGGAACACCCTCCGCTAAAACCACGCGGCTCAACAAAAGCACAGGAAAACGAGACAGGGAGAGAATTCAACCACGAGACTGGAGAACGACAAAAACAGGAAGATCGAAAAGCTGGGATCAGGAGAGTAGAGCGGTAAGCTGACCTCATGTGCCGAGGGTGAGAGTGTAAGGGAAAAGGCGCGATGTAGGGCTAGAATAGCGTGTCGGGGTGATGAAGTACAGTCAGCAGGTATCCAAACAGACAATTATGAATATATATAAATATAGGACAACACACGTTTCTACACCGAATCGCCTCTGGGAGGTGAGCAGCAATTAAAGATTTTTTAAATCGTATTAATCCTCGTAGGAATCCAATCCACTTGAGGAACTTTGGTAAGTGATACCGTAGCGGGAAAGCCTAAGGTTGGTAACGCCTTCTTTGCACATCGAGTTTTCCCCCTTCACCCTGTATCAATCTATGGGTAGTAATTTTCTTTAACCCCGAGGAACCAACCTAATCTGGCCACCAAACAACATTGTTACTCGCAGTTCATATTTTGTCGACAGCATCACAGTCCTCAACGGCTGAATCCAAGCTCTCATTGGCTGGACCTTTAATATTTTCATCATCACTTTTATTTTGTTATTGTTTATCCTCTTAAGCTTATCTCATCTAAAACTTTAGTCACTAAAAATGGATCTCTATAATTCGGATTTAGTTTCGTTTGGTGTCTTTCTTCGTGCGTGAGCAGCACATATCCTCCGACTTTGTGCTTTACAATGGATGCTTTTATATATATACTTCAGTGATTCTTTTGCCTATTTAATTGTAGAAAAAAGTAAAGAAAAAATGTGTTCAATTATACACCGGAATTTAAAATCACTCAAATACATTGGACAGTTTTCTAGGGTTAAAGAACAGCAAAACGGTACAACGGTTCCATGTCGAAATCTCGAGAGCTCTCTATCTACGTTTTCCCACGCATCGAAAAGAGGTTACTTTCGACGCAAGATCGGTAAAACTGCGCAGCCGATAACGGAAAAGGTTTTCGTTTGCTTTTCGATGTTATAACAGCAATTGCAGCCGACCGCGCTTAAGCCCGCCTTGCATCGTAAATGCCTAATATTAAAGTTTTATTTTTAAAGTAAATGTGAATTCATTATTTAATTAAAAATCAAGAAGAATCACGCTCGTGTCGTTTTTTCTCCCAAAATTAATCGTACAAGTTCCCTCGAGCAGTTTGTGTTCAACGCTGAAATTCGAACCAGAACCCTTCCTCAATGTGATCCTGTATGCATTGCCAAAACAAATGTTTAAATTCAGTAATTTAAAAAATGACAATGTTTCTGCTTCGGCAAATTCTTTGTAAGACCATCAGCAACCATATCATTTGTCGATACATATTTGAGCTCTACATCGCCTGTCTGTACAACTTCTCGCATGATATACTGGGTTCCTGGCTAAATTCTGTGGATTTAGATTGTCAAAAAGTACCGTTGATGATGCAGCACCTCCATATCCTATTTCAATAAGCAATCGTCTCAAGAATATAGCCTCCTTAGTTTCTAAAGACAGAGCCATATACTCGGCCCCTGTGTTGCCATGCAACCTTGCTTCTCTGTGATAGGTCCACCTGCTAAGAAGAACACATATCGTGTGTATGATCGGCGGTTGATTGCTCACCACCCCAATCTTCATACTTGCTATCCATGCATGCGTTTGGCATGTCACTCCTTATTTCACTGCGCCAACTTTACAACGGAATGATTGATGTCTGGCCTCGAAGTTAGCAACATCAGTTCGCCAATAGTCGATTGGTCTTCAATTATACAGTTTTCTTTATCGCATGCTTTGTATATTCTGCCTCTCTAGCATCTCCCTAATATACAGCGTTTGGTTCATAGCTATGCTACCGGTATCGCCATCTAGATCAATTTGCATGCCAAAAAACATATGCAATTTTCCTCTGTCGACGTATTCAAATCTCATATTATTTGACTCATTTGACTTGATCGCTATTAGGTCCTTTTCTTTCTAGCCCGCTATATCGCTATATCGTCAACATATATTAAAACAAGACAAAGATTAGTTTCTATGTCCTGCTTGTACAGACATGTCTCATTTTTGCAAGCAGTCAAACCAATATTTCACAGTGCTGCCTTCAGTTTGGCGTTCCACTTCCTTCCTGCCTGCTTTAAGCAGTATATTGCCTTACTGAGCCTCAGCACCTGGTGTGAACTTATACCGTCGATGAATCCTTCAGGCTGCCTCATACAGACAACATCTCTTAGCTCGCTATTAAGATACGCCGTACACGCATCCATTTGATGCATGTTTAATTTTAACTCAGCCGCAAAAGCAAAAATCACTCGTTTAGTCTCATATCGACATTTAGAAGAAAATGTGTCCATGTAATCCATGCCATACTTCTGGAAACACCCTTTGGCCACCAGACAAGATTTGTAACGCTCCACGTTACCCGGACTGTCTATTTTAATCGTGTATACCTTTTGTTTTCTTTTTTTTTTTTTTTTCTTTAGGACGTTGATATGCAATGACTGCACCATCAAGTGGCCCAAGTGACACCAGCCAATGGCTGTTACGTGCGGATCCCAGGCAAGAACGCAGCCCACCTCCCGCCCCACCGACCGAGGGGCGCTGCCGCATAACGCGCGACTCGTAAACCGAACCGATCGCGGACATGCAGGAAAGATAGGTGTTAGACTAGTGTTCGAGGAAAAGTATAACTAATCTAACTAAAGAAATTAAGTAATTACTAATTACGGGAAAGATGTAAGAGTATCAGTAATTTAAGACTAGGAAGGGAGTTAGTGGTAGATATAATATGGTAGAGGGAATTATAATCCGAGCATAGGACCCTAAATGGTTCATGCAAGGAGTAATTCGATCTACAAAGCGGAAGAAACAACGGTGTATAGTTCCTAGTGCTTCTAATAGGAATCGTGAAGTTTATGCGGCTCAACAGGTCAGGGCTATCTACGTCACCCTTGATCAAGTTGTGCACAAAAATCACGCCTAGCATTTTCCTACGATTAGCTAAGGTTGGAAGGTTTATTAAGAGCAATCTATTAGAGTAAGACGGCAGTCTCACACCTGCATCCTAGCTGAGGCCGCGAAGAGCAAAAAGTAAAAAGTTTTTCTGAACTGATTTTATACGGTCTTGGTGTACGTTGTACTGAGGGCACCATACACAAGAGCCGTATTCTAAAATCGGACGAACCAGAGAGGTGTAGAGAGTCTTTGTTATATAGGGGTCGTCAAATTCCTTTGATCACCTCTTTATAAACCCAAGCACGCCCATGGCCTTATTCACCATGGTGGAAATGTGTTCTGAAAACTTTAACTTGGGATCTAATAGAACACCAAGATCATCAACCCGGGTAATTCTCTCAAGAGAACTACCACAAAGGGTGTAAGGAACCAGAAAGGCGCTGGAGCGATGAAAAGTCATTACTTTACATTTTGAAGCATTAAGGTTTAATAAATTTGCACAACACCAAGACTGAAATCTATCGAGATCGGATTGCAACCTGGATTGGAAAGAAATGTCCTTATACTGGACACAGACCTTAACATCATCCGCATACATAAGTTCTCGAGAGTATGTTAATACAGAAGGTAGGTCATTTATAAAGAGTGTAAAGAGTAAGGGGCCTAGATAGCTGCCCTGAGGTACACCCGAAGTCACCATAACTGGAGAGGACAGGGAGTTTTTGAAAAGGACTCTTTGAGACCTAGAGCAAAGGTAGCTAGAGATCCATCTCAGGAGATTGGGCGGGAACCCTAGAAGGTCGAGCTTTTGTGCTAGGAGGGAATGGTTTACAGAATCGAACGCTTTATTAAAATCGGTGTAAACAACATCCGTCTGCAAATTACCTTGAAAGCCTTTTATTATAAAGGAGGTAAACTCCAATAAATTTGTAGTGGTTGATCTCCGCCTTATAAATCCATGTTGAGATTGAGATATAAGTGATCTGCATAGGTGCTGCAGGTGCGGAGTTAAAATTGTCTCAAACACTTTAGGAATAGCGGATAACTTAGATATACCTCTATAGTTCATTGCGTCAGACTTGCTACCTTTCTTATGGAGAGGAATTATAAAAGGCTCCTTCCATATCGGAGGAAAGCATGAAGAATTTATGGATAGGTTGAATAGTTTAAGCAACGGCCCACACAGAGACTCGGCACAGTACCTGAGTACACAGCCGGGAACTCCGTCCGGACCCGGTGAGAACACCGGCTTTACTGTTCGTAGATCATGAAGCAATGAGCTTTCATTTAGCAAAGGACTGAAAATGCCGTTCGACCTCGGTAAACTGTATGGATACGGCTGACCAGAGTAACCATCCTGCGAATATGTAGTTTGGAAAAAACGGGCAAAAAGATCGGCAATTGCCTGATCATTATCTGCCGACGTATTAAGGATGGATAGCGAGGATGGGTGTGCGGACGTTCTACGCTTACTGTTTACGAAGCTGTAGAGCTGTTTAGGGTCCTTAGAAAAACGTATCCTGCATCGAGATAGGTAGTTCTGATAGCATTGAGCGTTAAGAACTGAAAAGTTTGACCGAGCTATTACATAATAAGAAAGAGAAGAAAGAGAGCCAACTTCTTGAAATTTTTTATAAAGTCTTGATTTTAAGTTTTTTAGATGAGATAGCTCCTTGGTAAACCAAGGGGGCTTTCTTGATCTAATCGGACAGAAAAATGGGACACAAGAGATAAAAAGTGAGTCCAGTGCATCATAGAAAATGTTTGTGCCTGTCGTAACATCACTGCACAAATATAAAGCGGACCAATCAAAATCCCTAATGAGGTTATTAAGCTTCGTAAACTCGGCTTTACGGAAGCAGCGGACACATTGGGGTAGTCTACCCGACCGATCCAGTACAGTTCGTCCTAGGTCGAGCGACACTTCGAAAGTAGGTAGGCATCTTCAGGTATAGAGGGCGGGGGGACTCGAGTTAACAACGCTAAGGTCGGATCCGTTACAAAGCACAGATCAAGAAATCGACCCAAGGAGTTTTTAACATGGTTAACTTGAGACAGAGACAGGTCAATCAAGCCGTCAACAAAGTCATGACGTGCCATGGGTACCAGGCTATTAGACTCATTTGCCGAAGACCAAACAATTCCTGGCAAGTTTTAGTCACCAAGAACTATCATGTGATCTTTGTCAGATAGCGAGGAAGAAATAGCGGTTAAGGCGGACAAATGCTGCTCGTAAATTGCGACATCCGAAGAAGGTAACCTTGTATACTATACGTGTATACTTGCACCTAATTTCATGCCGTCCTTCGGGTATTTCTGTTGATGTCCGCGTACCATTCCTTATCAGTGAGTCATACTCGCTTGCCATGGCTGCATACGCAATACTCCTCCCTTGGACGTTTGGAAGTTTCACATAATACTAATCTTGATCGCTTTCTATTGCTTTTGCTGCTGATCTTCTTCCTTGTCTTTTTCCTGGCTGTTCTCCTGCAAAAGTTCTTGCACAAGGTTACCTTCGTCGTCTTGTTCCTGGCCCTGGTCTGGTTGCTCGGCGCTTGCATATTCTTCACTCAATATACCATTCTCAATCCATCTATCAGATTGCTGCACATCTGCCTCAATTTGTGGCCGCTTCTTTACTGCGTCGTTCCTTGCGATATCCTTGACCCCAAGTGTAAAGTCATTACTGGGTTTTTTTACGAGGTTCCTCAAATAAAAGATCACGATTCTCGATCACGCATCGTTTCTCCTTATCATATACCTTTGATACAATAGAGTATCTCACAAAGCGGTATTCCGATGATTCTTATCCAGACCAACTGCTACTGATCCAAATACGCGTATACCCTGCCCGTCGCACTATGCCGCACCGTTTCTCATATGGCGTCTTGCCAAGCTGTGGTTGTTGACCTATTCTTATGTAGCATGCCGTTTGCACTGCCTCTGCCCAGAGGTATTCGTCCATATTACCATGTCCATGTCATCTCGACAAGTGTTCAGTTTGCCCGTTCGGCCACGTTCGTTCAGTTGATGGACCATTCCATGCTTCTTCAGGTATATATCAAACTGCCCGTTTATATACTCTCGCCCGTTTTTGCTCCGCAATACCTTCATCTTTTTTTCAGTCTGCCGTCTGACCATGTTTTTGAATTCTACAAACTTATCAAAAACCTTGTCCTCCGATTTGATGAAATAAGTGAATATTCGCCTTGACATATCATATATAAATGTAAACAAATATGCAGAGTCTCCCAGGGATCGGGTCTGAAAAATCGGTATGTACCAGTTCCAACTGATGCTTGGCCCGACTTTCCGCTGCTGCTGGAAATGGTTGTATGAATTTTGCATTTCATACAAGTCATTCACGAGGGCTTCTCAGAAAAGTTCACCTGCTCCAAGCTATTAACCATCCTGTTCATTAGACTGGTATAATTCAAATTTCCATACCTGTTGTGCCAAACGCTTGCACTTTGCTGAATCTCAGTAGATCTTCGTCATTCCTGTGAAACACTGCAAAATTTCGATTGAACATTACCGTGCATCCGCGATCAATAGCTTGAGCAACTGATATGAAATTTCCCTTGATATCTGGAACATGCAGAACGTTCCTCAACGTCAAAGTACCAAATTCGGTTTGAAGCTTGACGTCACCTTTTCCAACTGACTTTATAACGATGCAGTTGGCCAGCACTACATCTTCCTGGTGTGAATATATAAGACATATGCGCTGTAGCTCCTGAATCCATGCACCATTTTGAACCGTCCAAAATACCTACGTCCAACGCAGCTGGAAGAGAGAGCGAGTGCAATGATAGTTGCTACTGATCCTTTTTCATGTCTTTGAAGTGACTTGAAGTGACCACGCCGACCGCAATTGTAACACTCAATATCTCTTTTTTCTTTCTGTCTGTCCTGTCTTTCCATAATCGGATCTTGCTTGATATGCCTGTTGCTCGCTGCAATGAATTACTGCGTTCTCCTTCTGGCAACAATTTTATCTTCAATTGTTATAATTTTGACAAACTGTCGCGCATTTCCATGGCTATGAAAGAATTCTCGTACTGCCTTGGCAAACTTGAGAGCAATATAATCACAGCTAGCTCCTCTTTCCGTTGAAGAAAACTAATTCAGGTACTGACACATTCCGTCATCTACTGCCACTCGCAGCCCAAGCAACTTTTTATAGAGTAACACCTTTTTTACAGGTCCACTTGCCTCACACTTAACTTAATCGTGGCCAAAGCCTTTGCGTCGAGTCCATCCCAGTTAGATGCGTCTTCGGCTGGTCTCTTTATTTGGTCGCTCACTTTCGTAAGCAAATCTGCATGTATCAATACGCTTCGCATTTGTATGCACCAGGAATCATAATTCCCTATATCCAATTTCTCAATTTGGTAGAGCGAAATCATTCTGACTACTTTCCTTTACGTCGTGTCTAACCTCTAACGTAGCAACACAAAATTCTTGTACTGCTGGCTGCCCGCACTTGCGTGGGACTGGGTTCATAGCCTGATGAGAATCCGATAAGATCTATTAGTGGTAGATGCCAGCCAGCAGAATGAAATAACTTCTATTATACTTCAGTGATTCTTTTGCATATTTAATTGAAGAAAAAAATAAAGAAAAACTGTGTTCACTTATAGACGTGAGCTAAAAGTCAGACAAACACACACATACAATCATTTTTTTGGGTTGACAATTGTATTACAGAGTCGCTTTGCAATATCCATCGATAGATATCGCTAAAATCAACAGGCTAAGAGCCAAAATGTTTTTGTAAGTGTGTGCGTGTATGCTGCTGGGTTGCATACGGTACATAAACCGTCTACAGTTTGGTCGTAGCAAGTAGAACCAGTTGGACTGCGGAGTGGGTACCCTACGGTGTGCAATTGAGGGTCTGAAGACACGGCGACAGCCTCTGGTGATTGCGATAGAGAACGTTTCCTGTGGTGTGCAAAGTGAGGGTCTGAAAACACGGCGACAGCCTCTGATGATTGCAATGTGAGTGAGTGGCACTGTTTCTGATACTGATTTTATTCCATAAACTTAACTATATTTATAGGTAACACAAATTACAAAAAATGCTGGATTTATGGTAAAGGCCTGTATCCAGCACTGCGGAAAATTACTGACAGGAATCTGCTTTTTTTTTTTTGTTTGTGTAGAACGTTACTAAAATAGTTTGACTAAGAATCTAAAACGTGCTCGGTCACTCTCATGATTCAGTTGTCTTTTGTAAACAGCGCACAATTTTGAAAATTCAACGGAAAATAAAAAAAGGAAAAAATGAACTCTGACGATTAAGTGATTGTGTTGGTGGCGGTATATATCGTTAAAAAAAAATTGGAAGAAGAAGTGAAGCGCAGACGGAGGCGTCAAAATGTAAGAATGATCAAAATACTTATTTTCCGTGATCCGACAAAGATATGGTCTTGACTCAACTGCTTTTATTAAAGCAATCTTCTCCTCACGTTGAAAATTTGCATCTTTCTTGTTTGATTTGCGCACAGTTTTTTCCTCCATCTTTCACTTTTACTTCAGTAACAATAGGCGCGTATATAATCCTGGCCTGAATGTCAGCTGCTCTCTCAGTCCACAATCGTGTCGATAGGACAACTATTGATAAGATTGTGTGGATTTCGTTTAGCTTACTGGATACTGAGGCCCGGAAAACACAAACGAAAAATTCAGAAGGGTGGAATATAATCTCCACAGATGCATCTTTTTTATTTTTATTTATTTATTAATTAACAATTATCTGCTAATAATGCAATATAAATTAGGAAGAGAACTAAAGATAAAGTATAATAAAATTGAAACAAAAAAAATTAAAATTACAGGTTAGCAGAGTTTAGGTGGTTGTAAATGCTAAATGCTATATGTTTAAGGGTTAGGCGTTTAAGGTTTAAGGCGCGCACAGTGGGCGAGAGTTGAGTAGACCTTCAATCTATGTTAAAATTGTAGTATATTCCTCGAATGTTAACGCACTGCTACCAATTACTCGGCGAAGGTGAATCTTGACTGATCGTACACCAGTCTCCCAAATACCTCCAAAATGCGTGCCAGAAGGCGGAATGAAGTCTCAGTTGATTTCCTGACTCGTCAGAAAACTCGCAATCTTCTCGTCTTGACTTTGAGATACGGCGACCCGTTGCATTTCCGTTAGTTCCTTTTTGGCTCCATGGAATGTTGTGCCATTATCTGAGTTTAAATTGGATATAGAGCCCCGTCGAAACCAGAATCGTTTGAAAGCGGCGATAAATGCGGGAGTCGTCAAGTCATTGACGAGCTCAATATGAATTGCTTTGGTGGACAGACAAACGAAGATAGCAAACCAAGCTTTGCCAAACTTCGGTGTCCGACCTGCCGATGTCTTGATGGTAACTGGTCCAGCGTAATCCAATCCAGAATGTAAAACAGCGGGTGGGCTGAACTTGAAAAGCGGGAAGATCAGCCATGAGTTGTGAACTCGTACCTTTGCGCTGGAGAAAACAAATCTTGTAGTTGAATACAATCTTCCGGATTATGTTGCGGGCCCCTAGATTCCAATACTTCTGTCTTAAAGTGTGGGACATAACATCCACTACAGCGTGTAGCGATGTGACGTGCTGGCGTCTAGCTGGTTTAAATACTGCGTGGTGGGCTAAGTAGTTGTGATTGGCGGGATCCTCGTCTTTGCTAGTAGACGGAATTAACTCCATCTGTCCTCGTTGTATGTAATCCTCCATAAATTCGACATATTGTTGTTTGAGTGCCGGAAACTTTCGGAATTTCCGTTCGAGAGAAGAAAAGCGGCGTAGGGCTTGTGGCAATGTGGACCCCATCGGCGGGGCAGAATCTTTGAACGGATATTGGACGATGTACACGCCATCGCCTCTGCGGTTATGCGTTCGAACGAAGTGCTGCTCAGCGGGATCACTAGCGTCAACGGTATCGTTACTTGGTTGAACTCGTTCCATGTCCATGAACGATCGAACTAAGGTATCCAGATCCTCGTGAGCGTGATGTTCTAATGCGTGGGTGCGAGCATCATTACAGGGATGGTAGCTGCCTGTAATGATCCAACCAAAATTAGTATGAAGTGCAAACCAAGTCTAAACCAAACTATTTGCGTTGTCCAGTGTAAATGCTCCAAAGTTGATCAGCTCCTAAGATCACGTCGATTTCGCCTGGTTTCCCAAATGTAGGGTCCGCTAAGGGTAGGTCACAAATCTGTTCCCAAATCGAAGTGTTCGACTCGATCCTCTGGGCTGGAATCGAGGAGGTTAAAGTATGCATAATCAGACCTGTTACCGCCACTGATGCAGCGCTTGTGCGGGAGAACAGCGTGAACGTGGCGCGACCTCGAGTAACCCCAGCAGGGTTTGCACCTAGGCCAACCACCGGTATACGAGCATGCGTGCGTGGCAATCCGGACCGTTGAATAAACGACTCGGCGACCATCGTTATAGTTGAACCAGTATCCAGTAGCATCCTGCAGCTTGTCCCGTTGCCCCAGGCGTCGACTATAGTGGCTAGAATCGTTGGCAGTATGGTTTGACTATTGGCCAAGAATCCCCTCTCCAATGTATGATGGCTGACCACGGCAGGATCAGCATCAGCAGAATGTATGGACGAGCGTAGATTTGGGTCAGCAGATGCACTGACGGTAGCACTCGAAGTGGTGCGTATCTCCTCTGGATGGACAAGTGTGTGGTGTCTCGACTTGCACAGACGAAACGTGTTTGTGGAATTACAATGCTTTACTTGATGAGACCGACTCAGGCAATTGAAGCACAAATGACCCTCCATTGCAAACGTGCGACGATCCACAACGTTCAGAGCTTTAAATTGAATGCACGCATAAAGACTGTGTGGACCGTGACAATATACGCACTCACGAACAGACGTGGTTGGAACGTCAACATGATGAGAAATTGCACGACGTCTATTCAGCCCAGTTAGGGGAATCATGAACGTCTTTTGGATCTTGACAATACTTAAGCGCATCAAACCGGGCGAAAAAAAAGACGAACAGGTCATTTATAGTCACATTTTCCTTGCACGATTCACTGGATGTAGAATGGAGATATGTAGATATGGATCAGCCACACATCGCGGTTGTCGCACTTCAGCGCGTGTAGACCGCGTATACTCTCGTCTGCGGTGTCGACTATTTTACGCAACTCGATTATGCTTGAACCTTTTGCATTTGGCAACGAAAGAATGTTTTGAATGAATGACCAAGTAATCAATGATTTTTTGATATAACGGTTTTTGAGCCTCTCCCATGCGTCCTCGTAATTATCATTAGTAATGGGAATATGTTTGATCAGAGACAAAGCTTTACCGTCTAAATAGGATTTCAAATAATGGAATTTTCGACATTTGGAAAGACTGCTCTTCTTGTCGACTGAGCCTAGGAACAGGTCACTAAACTGACACCAATTAATCTATCTTCCAGAAAACGTTGGAATGCGTATTTTCTCAAGATGCAGCTCTGTGGGTCCCGCTGAATCTCGAATATTCTCCAGAAGTTGTGTTTGTCCCTCAAATAGACGTTCCACAGTACTAGACAACAATATATTTGAAGTGTCGTGACCATTATCGTGACTGCTCCGCTCCCTTATGGCTCCAGTGGAAATGGCATGGGCGCTAAAGACCTTTTTCTCATATTCTGCTATATCCAAATTCGGGTCGACAAATTCCTCTTCCTCATTATATTGGCCGAGGTCTTCAGAGAGCTCCGCAAAGCGGTTGAAAGTTGCAACCAATTGGTCCAACTTGTTTTCGAATGTTTGCACAGAAGTACATGACTGTACAAATTCCGAAGCCTCCGTAAATGCGCGCGTAAGTTGGGACTTACACGCACCACGCTGCTGAATTATGCGATGTACGTGGGCCTTCATGACAAACAGCGGTCAGCGATATCACTCAGTATATGTATTTCAAATAAAATCAGACGCGGCGATCCGGCTCGAAGGACCAAAATTTGCTATGGTTATGAATGAGTGGACTGTATAATTTTTGATAGGTTTTATTTGATATATTTAATATAGGTGATTACGTAATATTGGCGGTTTACAACATGTTTTATATGAATAGCGGGGGGATCGATCTGCGGCGGTAACGATATGCGTGCGGTTCTTTGCGACTAGACTTTTCTACTAAATCAACTCCACGAAAAGAAGTCGAACAAAAGGGAATAGGGAATGTTCAGGGCAGCCGCAAACTTCTGCAGCGCACTGTGGAGAGCGCTCCGCGCCCGACTCGCTCTCGCACGCTCTTGCGCACGGCACTCAGGAGAGCCGCCCGGCGCTCGGGCGACCTCTAGCTTGAGCGGGAGTTTCAGTTCTCGCTCCCACCTCCGTTACGATCGGTCAAAGTCTGTGCTCACACATTGATTTCAGCGTGAGCATCCCAGATGACATAAGTGATGTCGCGCGGAACGATGAACTGCTCACGTTAACATTGCGATGTCCTAGGATCATAGGGGATGACATGGTCATCGAGAAGTGCGAAAAAATAAGGCTTACTATAAGTGATGATTTTCTCGAAAAAATAAGGCTTACTATAAGTGATGATTTTCTCGAAAAAATAAGGCTTACTATAAGTGATGATTTTAGCCGAAAAATAAGGCACATAATAAGTGAAGATTTTCTCGAAAAAATAAGCGATATAATAAGTGAAGATTTTAGATGAAAAACTAAGGCGTATATAAGTAAGCAGCATATTCATTTATTTTCTTTTGCTTTTATTTAAAACTACAATTATGTACATATGTATGTCAGTTTTGGGGATCCCTGAGGTTCTTTCGGTAAATTCAATTGCATCGCCACTGATTAATTTATTATGTTTTTGTTTACTTTTTTGACTTATAAAGACTTACGTTCCATGTCCTTCCAGGATGTGCCCGTCATCATTGTGTTCCGTATTTTGTTAATCTATCAATAAAATGATTCTATAAAATACTATTAATTTGGTCGCAATTATACAAGAAAGGAAAGATCGAAATTCCAAAAATATGTTCGATTTGTAAAAGAGTTGTTTAAACAAAAATCAATGCTCACTGTAGATCAGCGGTGTTCTGTGCATTTACTCCTACAACAAAAACAAAACACGCGCCAAAATATGTACCTGATTGACTCAGGCCTCGCATATAAGGGTTGCTTTTCTGTTTTTGTTGTTAGACTGCTTAAAATTGAAATTTCGGGCCCACCGCAGGTTATGAATTCACATTATATTTCTTTATTCTTCTTTTAATCCATACTATACATATTAGTCGGAGCATCAGGGCACAATTAAAGAGCATAAGAGAAGAATAAATAAATACAATGTGAATGCAGCGATACATTGAACTCAGTTTTTTTACAATTTCACAAATTTAACATTATATGCAATTGATATTTTCATAATTTACCACGCGTACATCACATTTATGTTTATTTAAACAATGCACTTACCTGGTAATAATAAATAATATAGATATTTTTCACTAAATCACTGCATTTTCGCTTCCAACTCTTTCCGCACAATTAAAACAATGTAACGTAATAGCAAATGCATGGCGAACTAAGCAAGAATGCTTTGCCGACGCAGGCGCAAAAGAGACCAAAAGAAAAAAAAACCAAATTCTCTTGTACTTCGACCGATCGGCAGAGCCGATCTATAACGATCGCGCGGAAAAGAAGGAAACGGAGAGAAAATAAAGGGTTCGGCTTAGCGGGCGTCAACGCCTAGATGACATTGTCGTTGACATTCGTCATCGCTCACGGCTGGTACTGCAGGGTCACAACCGCATATCCTTGCACATCATATATATATATATGTATATATTTATATATACATACATCCGAAATATATATACATAATACTGAATATTCTTGCACATATATATCCGAACATACACATATTTTACCAATCCACATACGCATCCCAATATATATAACACATCTATCCGAATATTCACTTATTTTCCATTGGGTCCATTTTCCGTGTCCATCCGCCCGACACTTCCGCTTCCGTTTCGTTGTTCTCAGCGGGTGAGGTCAGAACATGCCCACTGGTGACGAGGACAGGAAAAAACTTTTGCCATTGCCAGCTCCAGGTAGTAGGACACCACGCAGTGGTTCCGCCCCAGGAACACCTACCTCGGTGACTAAACCGATAAAGTTACCCGGTACGCCTACACCGAGTACGAGTTCCGCGGCAGCACGCTTCCGGTACCAGCACGCCATCCCCCGCTATCGCTCAGGTCCGTAGAGACCGCTTACAGAGCATGTGGGCAAAGGTGGATGCTGAATTCGAGGCCTGTTCCATAGCGTCGGATGACGAGGATCCTGACACCCAAATAGAGATACAAGCCATGTACGACACGTGCTATGACGACTATGAACGGTGCCTAGACGACCTTACGGTCCAATCGGCCAGCCCAGTAGTCCGTCCTCCTGCACAGCCGGACTCCAATGGCGGCTGCCGACTGCCACCCTGTGACATCGAAGTTTTCACAGGGGATTACGTTCGCTGGCCCACTTTTCGGGACCTCTTCACAGCCATTTATATTCGTAATCCTAGACTCTCACCCGTATAAAAACTGTACTACCTCGCCACTAAGACCAGTGGCGATCCGAAGGCCATCGTTGAGAAGTCCCCGCTGACCAACGACGGCTTCGAGGCGGCATGGGATGCCCTTCGTGACCGATATGAGAACCGACGGCTCCTGGTGACCAACCAGATTCACCTTCTCCTCTCTTTGCCTCACATCGGGTCCGATTCAAGTCGTGCTCTGAAAGAACTTCAAAGTACGATCCAGGGGGTTCTAACCGCACTCGCCCACTCCCAGGTCTCCACAGGGAATTGGGATAGCTTGCTCGTGACCATTTGCGCTTCAAGATTGCCGAGATTAGCCCGCGCGTTGTGGGAAGAGTCCATAACCGACAAGAAGGAAATGCCGTCATGGAAGGAGATGGACTCCTTCCTCAGTCAGCGGTATCTGACGCTAGAGGCGATCGAGAGCCACCCTTCCAATCCGCATAGTTCCAAAGGCGATCCGAATCCGCCACCTTCTAAAAATAACCCGTTCCGGTCCCAAGAGAGTCCAGTTCCTAGGAGGGTTAACTCGTTCGAGACAACAGTGAGAATCATCCGATCCGTGATTGTCCTCGCTTCCTCCACATGACCGTTGATGCTCGTTCCAGCTACATTAAACAGAAACGTTCAGTCTTATTTCGCTTCCGGTACAAGTGCGGTTCTTCTGAGCACAGCCATGATTAATATATTCCATCTGGGGACCAATTTTCGCGCCCGCGCTTTGATCGACTCTGGCTCCGAGGCCACGTTCATTACGGAACGTCTAGTCAACATGATCAAACTGCCATTCCAACCTATCCAGGCACAGGTCTCCGGCATCAATCATACTGTATCCGCTCAGTCGAAGAAGATCTGCAATTTTTCCATCCGCTCTCCGACTATGTCGGGTTTACAATTAAACGTTACAGCTTACGTTATTCCGGAGGTGGCAGCGAATATTCCCTCGCATCCGTTCTCTCAAAATTTGCTGAGAGACTTGCCTAGCCTTCCGTTGGCGGATCCTACCTTTTTTGAGAGCTCACCAATCGATGTCCTGATTGGAGCTGACATCCTACCATCCGTACTGTTAAGCGGCTTACAGACGAACATATGTGGCTCTCTCCTCGGGCAAGAAACAGTTTTCGGTTGGGTGCTCTCTGAGCCAGTGTGTAATACGGCCGTTCAGAGAGCCCCACAAGTTGCATCCTTTTCGAGTCAGGTGTCTAGAGTACCTATCCAAAGGGTAAGAGACGCGGGCTCTCGAGTCTGCAAAAGCAATCCACTTCCGGCCTTCTCCGCAGAATCGCTAGGACGGTCTCCTACGGTTGACCGACGGGAAGATATCCGTAATAATCACCGTTTTGGCGATCAGAACTCCGTGCCAAGTTCAAGCCCAAACTTGAACTTAGTTCAATGTAACCACGTCACAATGTCCAATGCCCAAGGTGGGCCTTTAACCCGTTACAACTTTCATACTAATGCTTCGTCTCATCCTAGATTTCCGCATCCAGCCTTGGGCCCACAGTCCCGCGCCGACCGTATCATTGAGAGCCGACGCGCTTGCGGTCTGAACTCCTACCGATGCCGAGTCTGCCCAGGAGTGCATCCGCTACGGACCTGCCACCACTTCCTACGGTTGAGCCCTGTGAAGAGGCTCCGAGCCGTACTTATAAATAAGTATTGCACGAACTGCCTGGCTCATCAGCATTCCGGCGGTGATTGTCGCAGTGGCGGGCTATGCAGGGAGTGTGGCAAGAATCGCCACACGCTACTTCACATACCCGCGTCTCGTCGTGCAGCCCGCTCAGCCTCAGCATCTTCGTCGCCATCTCCTGCGTCCCGAACTGAACGCCGCCCTCGTAGACCCGCCAGCCGGCCTGTTGGAGGAACTGTAGCACCTTCGCCGTCGAGTTCAGCATCCCGAGCTGAACGCCGCCCTCGGCACCCCGACAGCCAGGTTTTCGGTGGAATTGCAGCAGCGTCGCCCTTGGTTTCAGCATCCCAGCATACAGGGATACCGCCGCCATCCGTAGACTCTCTTCTATTGTAAAAAACCCTCAATTATTCTTTGCAATCTTGCAAGGGGGGGGAGGATGTTGAGGGCAGCCGCAAACTTCTGCAGCGCACTGTGGAGAGCGCTCCGCGCCCGACTCGCTCTCGCACGCTCTTGCACACGGTACTCAGGAGAGCGGGAGCGGGAGTTTCAGTTCTCGCTCCCACCCCCGTTAGGATCGGTCAAAGTCTGTGCGAACGACATACCCACGGCTTCTTGTTCCTGTACATATTACATACATTCCTTAAATTACTTAAAATAGTTATAAATAACCATCAGCAAAGAACCGTGACTTACATCATTTTGAAAACACAATACTGCTGCCATACTGTTTCGTGATAGTGAAGACAAGGTGATCCGCCCCCTACAAACATTGCTCCTTTGAGCCGGATCTTCGCTAAAATAAGGCGAAGTTCAATCCAGCAAAGCGTAGGCGGATCGCTCCAACAAATCGCAAGATAAGTACATCTGACTCATCCAACACCAGCATAAGTGCCGTGAATTACTTTCCATCCGATTCCCAATTCCGTGACGTATGTACATACATACATACATATATGTACATACATAAATACAACTGTACATTCCCTGCAGTACTAGCCATGAGCGATGACGAATGTCAACGACAATGTCATCTAGGCGTTGACGCCCGCTAAGCCGAACCCTTTATTTTCTCTCCGTTTCCTTCTTTTCCGCGCGATCGTAATAGATCGGCTCTGCCGATCGGTCGAAGTATAGGATAATTTGGTTTTTTTTCTTTTGGTCTCTTTTGCGCCTGCGTCGGCAAAGCATTCTTGCTTTGTTCGCCATGCATTTGCTATTACGTTACATTGTTACAATAGTGCGGAAAGAGTTGGAAGCGAAAATGCAGTGATTTAGTGAAAAATATCTATATTATTTATTATTACCAGGTAAGTGCATTGTTTAAATAAACATAAATGTGATGTACGCGTGGTAAATTATGAAAATATCAATTGCATATAATGTTAAATTTGTGAAATTGTGAAAAAACTGAGTTCAATGTATCGCTGCATTCAGATTGTATTTATTTATTCTTCTCTTATGCTCTTTAATTGTGCCCTGATGATCCGACTAATATGTATAGTATGGATTAAAAGAAGAATAAAGAAATATAATGTGAGTGCATAACCTGCGATGGGCCCGAAATTTCAATTTTAAGCAGTCCAACAACAAAAACAGAAAAGCAACCCTTATATGCGAGGCCTGAGTCAAGCAGGTACATATTTTGGCGCGTGTTTTGTTTTTTTTTGTAGGATTAAATGCACAGAACACCGCTGATCTACAGTGAGCATTGATTTTTGTTTAAACAACTCTTTTACAAATCGAACATATTTTTGGAATTTCGATCTTTCCTTTCTTATATAATTGCGACCAAATTAATAGTATTTTATAGAATCATTTTATTGATAGATTAACAAAATACGGAACACAATGTTACAATAGTGCGGAAAGAGTTGGAAGCGAAAATGCAGTGATTTAGTGAAAAATATCTATATTATTTATTATTACCAGGTAAGTGCATTGTTTAAATAAACATAAATGTGATGTACGCGTGGTAAATTATGAAAATATCAATTGCATATAATGTTAAATTTGTGAAATTGTGAAAAAACTGAGTTCAATGTATCGCTGCATTCAGATTGTATTTATTTATTCTTCTCTTATGCTCTTTAATTGTGCCCTGATGATCCGACTAATATGTATAGTATGGATTAAAAGAAGAATAAAGAAATATAATGTGAGTGCATAACCTGCGATGGGCCCGAAATTTCAATTTTAAGCAGTCCAACAACAAAAACAGAAAAGCAACCCTTATATGCGAGGCCTGAGTCAAGCAGGTACATATTTTGGCGCGTGTTTTGTTTTTTTTTTGTAGGATTAAATGCACAGAACACCGCTGATCTACAGTGAGCATTGATTTTTGTTTAAACAACTCTTTTACAAATCGAACATATTTTTGGAATTTCGATCTTTCCTTTCTTATATAATTGCGACCAAATTAATAGTATTTTATAGAATCATTTTATTGATAGATTAACAAAATACGGAACACAATGATGACGGGCACATCCTGGAAGGACATGGAACGTAAGTCTTTATAAGTCAAAAAAGTAAACAAAAACATAATAAATTAATCCGTATTATTTCAGTGGCGATGCAATTGAATTTACCGAAAGAACCTCAGGGATCCCCAAAACTGACATACATAATTGTAATTTTAAATAGAACCAAAAGAAAATAAATGAATATACTGCTTACTTATATACGCCTTACTTTTTCATCTAAAATCTTCACTTATTATATCGCTTATTTTTTCGAGAAAATCATCCCTTTCTGTATGCCTAAAATCTTCACTTATTATGTGCCTTATTTTTTCGAGAAAATCTTCACTTATTATGTGCCTTATTTTTCGGCTAAAATCATCACTTATAGTAAGCCTTATTTTTCGGCTAAAATCATCGCTTATAGTAAGCCTTATTTTTCGGCTAAAATCATCGCTTATAGTAAGCCTTATTTTTTCGAGAAATTCATCACTTATAGTAAGCCTTTTTTTTTTCAAGAAAATCATCACTTATAGTAAGCCTTATTTTTTCGGACTTCTCGATGACCATGTCATCCCCTATGCTCCTAGGACATCGCAATGTTAAAGTGAGCAGTTCATCGTTCCGCGCGTCATCCCTTATGTCATCTGGGGTGCTCACGCTGAAATCGATGTGTGAGCACATTTGTAAGCGATGGCCCGTACTGCAGGGTTCTTGCACATATGTATGTATATGACCGAACCTACACATCTTACGTATCTACATATATTTCACAACTGCATATTCTTGCACGTACATATATCCCAACCGCATATCCTTGCGCATCATATATGTATATAGATATGTATATCCGAAATATATATATGTCGCAGACTCGTTTATTTTTGGTTGCTGGTCTGCCATATTGACTCACAAACTTTGAGAGTGAAGCGAATTCCAACCGGCGCATACAATTGTCTGAACGCAACTACTTCGCATTCGCTGATCACGCCTCGGTCTACTTCTTTTTACACGCCAGCTGGACTACACTCGGCGACAGCGCGACAACGCCGTCGCCTCACTCGTACGGTACCTAGGCGCCAGTCATATTCTACGTTGTAGTCAAATTCTAAGAATCATTGCTTCATAAGCAATGGTCTGGCAATCATAAGCTTGGTCTGGCAAGCACAGTGGTCAAACTATGTTCATAATGTGACAGACGCGTACAGTGTCCAAAATACGTCCATTATGCGACACGGCCTTCCTGAAAAAATACACGTCCTCGTGTGTTGTCTTAACTCAACCGCATAAGTGACAACGCTTCAGGATTCAAAGGCTCTCTGGACATTTCAATACCTTTTTATTCGATATTCTTATTCATTATGTAACACAATTCAAATCAGTTTTAATTTCATTCTTATCATAGCATAATTACATTTTCATAACATAATTTTAATTTAATAAATCATAACATTCGTGTAATTCCTTAAACACATTTTTTTTTTTTTTTTGTAGTTCCTTTTACACACAACTAACTTATCATTTGTGTAATTCCTTCTACACATACGAACTTATCATTTGTGTAATTCCTTCTACACATACGACCACCGCCATAACATGTCTCTTCTGCTATGGTGCGGTCTTCAGTTATCATATTGGGCAACAGATGCAATTTCCATTGTGCTGTCTCTATCTTTACATAACTCATCGAGTATTTGGTATTGCTTTTAAACATTCATGAGAATACTTATACTTTCGATTACATGTTAAAGATTTAAGTAAATATCTGTCCCCATCCAAAGCTTCAATTATTTCAAATGGCCCTTTAAATTTAGGATCAAGTTTAGTTTGATGACGTTGAAATTTATTATTTTAGCTTTATTTTTATCAAACCTATTTTTGTCGTATTTTGCTTGAGTTTCCATATTTTTTTTAGCTTCCTTTCTCAAATTTTCTTTGTCTACTTCATCATTGTTATCTTTGTTTATCGGCAACAAGCCAAAAGGTCGAGCTTCCTTACCAATCAATAATTCTAAAGGGCTAAACTTAGTCACACGATTAATCGTGCAATTCATTGCTAGCTGCACTTCAGCCAACGCATCCTGCCATGATCTCTGACTGGTTTCGACAGCAGTCAGCATACCTTTCAGGGTACTCATGACCCGTTCTACCTGACCGTTTGCTCTACTGGCACCCGTAGCAATTAAATGTAGATTAATTTTTTGAGATGAGCAAAATTCGCGGAAACTTTTACTTGCGAAACTACGTCCTTGATCTGCTATAATTCGAGTGGGTAAACCAAATAAAGATACGACTGATTTTACAGCCTTAATGCAGCTTTCAGAATCTATATTTAGTGTGTGATAGAAATAAACAAACTTGGTGAAAGCATCGATAAGAACGATGACGTATTCCTTCAAATCATTTTTACCACTCATTTTGCCTGTAATGTCAATATGTATCGTATGCCATGGTATTTCTATTTTAGGAATAGGATGCAGCTCGACTTGCACTTTTCCCACAAGTGGCTTAGATACTTTACATGTGATGCAGTTTTCTACAAATCTACGCACATATTTGGACATATTTTCGAACCAGTAATAACCATAGACCTTGTCGAGCGTTTTTTCCCAACCCAGATGCATTATAGCTTCATGGACGTGATTTATGACGGCCCATCGAAAAGCTCTTGGTATTACCGGCAAACATTTGGTCTTACTATTTCGCTGTATTTTCCTATGTCGTATACCTTTTCGCAATTCATAGGTTTTGTCCATATTTCCTGGTAACTCATTACTTTTTAACTTTAAAATTATTTCTTGTATCTCGGAATCTCGCTGTTGTTCCGAAACCAACCAGTTGTTATATACCTCCGTCAAATTGATTCGTAATTCAGGTATTTTAATCAGACTTTTATGTTGTTCATGCACTGGATTCCGAGAGAGAAAGTCAACATGCGCCATTCGCTCGCCTTTTCTATATTCTATTTCGAAATCGAATGCCTGTAAAAACGCCCACCATCTATGCACCCTCGGTGTTAAATCTAGTTTCGTGCGACTGGCCTTTAATGAATTACAGTCAGTATAAACTATAAATTTACGTCCCTGCAAATAATGTCGGAAGTGTTTAATAGCATTTACTACTTCTATCGTCTCCAGTTCGTATGAATGGTATTTAGATTCGGCGGGAGACGTACACTTACTGTAATACTCTACCACATGAGGTTTATTGTCAATTTTGTGTAACAGGATCGCTCCATACCCAATACAACTTGCGTCTGTATGTAGCTCTATTGGGTATTGCGGATCGAATATGATTAAAACTGGCGTCTGAGTCAATATAGTTATTATTTTTGTTCGTATCTGTTCATGCACTGGTAACCAAACAAAGTCAGTGTTTTTCTTAGAGGTGAGAAGATACAGAGGTTTAAGTGTTTGGGAGAAATTTAACACAAATTGCCGAAAATAAGAAGCTAAACCAATAAATTGTCTTAGCTGTGAAACATTTTGAGGTGGTGGTAATCCAATTAAAGCTTGAATTTTTCTTGAATTTGGCCTGATTTCTCCATTGCTTAATTCAAATCCAAGATACTCTATTCTAGTTGTGAGAAAGGAGCACTTGGTGACATTAAATGAAAATCCAGCCTTACTTTATGTCTCCAATACTGTCCGCAATCTAACTAGCGCATCTTTTTTGCTTTCTGCTATTATGAGAACATCATCAATATACACGATTGCATAAGTGTAAGCTAAAGCTCCTAAGGCCTTCATTATAGCCCGCTGGAACACAGATGGCGCGTTCTTCAAAGCGAACGGCATTGTCAAGAACTCGTATTGACCTTCTGGCGTGTCAAATGCAGTTCGTTCGATTGAGTCCTCGTGAACTGGAATTTGTAAAAAGCCGCTTGCCATATCAATGCACGAAAAATATTTAGCACCACGAAGTCTGGAAATTTGGTCTGAGATGAGGGGCAACGGGTATTTGTCAGCAACTGTATTGTCGTTTAGCATGCGATAGTCTACACACAGTCGATCGGTGCCATTTTTCTTCTTAACTAGCATCATGGGACTAGCGAAAGGTGAACAGCCCCGCACTTGGATTTTCTCTTCTTCACTAAGCCTATATGGCCGCCGTTGTACTGTCTTTTGCTGATCTGATTAGTCTAATTTCCAAATGCCCTGTGGTGACCCTAGCCTTTGGTATTCCATCAATAAACCAATCTGAATAATATTTTAAAATATTTATCAAGGCTGCCTTATCAGGATCATCAAGTTCACTATTCGATTCTATGACATCTTCATAATTGGCAATTATTAACGCTTCTACTCTTTTGGTTTTGTAAAGTTGAAATTTGTCAGCGTCCATAGTTACGCCAAAGCCCTGACTAAAAATTTCACGACCAATTAGTACGTCATGTTTCAAATACTTGTCCATAATAACATGTAACAAAATCTCAAAATAACATTGATCAATATTTATGTTACATAATAGTTGTTGAGTGCTACATATTGAATCATTACTTATACCGTTTAACTTTACAATGTTATTAATTCTTTTACCAGTAAACTTATCGGTGACGCTTTCCTTAACCAAGGAGCATTCAGCTCCAGAGTCGAAGCAAAATGGAACGGACTCACCGGTTGAACTGCTTATTGTTCCTGATGGCGGAGCTACAGTACAGATGTCTACACGTTTCTCAATTACTCGGTCGTTTCCTCGTGATCGTCCTTGTGGACAAGCGGATGCGAAGTGTCCAAGCTCGTCGCATTTGAAACATTTGACAGTTGACCGGTCTTTTGATCCTTGCGTTGAACTTCCGTAGTGGTTTTTTCCTTGAATTGGTGTCCTCTGCCGAGCACGACATTCAGCATATTTATGCCCAGACTTTCCACAATAGTTGCATTTCACTTGAGAGAGATACTTAGACTTTTTACGCTCCGAGCCTGTTGTAGATGAGTCGTCATCTAGGTTCCGCTTCTTAAAAGTGTGCGCTTGTAGTTGTTGTTGCATTTCATTTCGGGTTTTGATATTGTTTGTAAAAACCCAGCGCGACAATTTGTCATCAATTTGTGCCATGTGGGCCAGAGCCAGTGAAACCGCGATTTCCTCCAGATCATTAGATTTAAATTTTGACATTATTAAGGTGACAATTCGGCTGCCATATTCGGTGTAGCTTTCTCCAGACTTTGGTCGCCCGTTCAAAATTTCTATGCCAACAAAGCGTTGCACGAAGAGTTCTTTGAATTGTGGCCATGTAATGCCAGCAAATCATATTTGGGACAGCCATTGTGATGCGCTTCCCTCTAGCGCCTTACTCAAAGTTATCATCAGGATGCTTCCTTCGGGCATTTTATCAGCAAAAATGAGATCCACTGTCGTACAGCTGTGGCATCTGCTCCAGCTCCCTCAGGATTAAATTTTGGCAGAGTTACATGTTTTCCCTTTTCATCAGTTGCCGGAGCCCTTGGTGTCTGCATATTTTTAATGATCTCCAAAAGGTTGTTGTTTTGCACTTGTAAAGCTGCCAAGTATGCATCGGTGATATTTGTAGGCAAAGCAAATCCCACTTCTGATGTCGCAGACTCGTTTATTTTTGGTTGCTGGTCTGCCATATTGACTCACAAACTTTGAGAGTGAAGCGAATTCCAACCGGCGCATACAATTGTCTGAACGCAACTACTTCGCATTCGCTGATCACGCCTCGATCTACTTCTTTTTACACGCCAGCTGGACTACACTCGGCGACAGCGCGACAACGCCGTCGCCTCACTCGTACGGTACCTAGGCTCCAGTCATATTCTACGTTGTAGTCAAATTCTAAGCATCATTGCACAGCTTGGTGTGGCAAGCACAGTGGTCAAACTATGTTCATAATGTGACAGACGCGTACAGTGTCCAAAATACGTCCATTATGCGACATATACATAAAACTGAATATTCTTCCACATACATATACATATATATATCCGAACACACACATATTTTACCAATCTACAGACGCATCCCAATATATATAAGCCATCTATCCGAATATACACTTATTTCTTCCATATCCACCTACATCCATATATATACTTTTGTACATATATCTGCATATTCTTGCACATATGTATATATCCCCTGCAGTACGGGCCATCGCTTACAAATGTGCTCACACATTGATTTCAGCGTGAGCACCCCAGATGACATAAGGGATGTCGCGCGGAACGATGAACTGCTCACGTTAACATTGCGATGTCCTAGGATCATAGGGGATGACATGGTCATCGAGAAGTGCGAAAAAATAAGGCTTACTATAAGTGATGATTTTCTCGAAAAAATAAGGCTTACTATAAGTGATGATTTTCTCGAAAAAATAAGCGATATAATAAGTGAAGATTTTAGATGAAAAACTAAGGCGTATATAAGTAAGCAGCATATTCATTTATTTTCTTTTGCTTTTATTTAAAACTACAATTATGTACATATGTATGTCAGTTTTGGGGATCCCTGAGGTTCTTTCGGTAAATTCAATTGCATCGCCACTGATTAATTTATTATGTTTTTGTTTACTTTTTTGACTTATAAAGACTTACGTTCCATGTCCTTCCAGGATGTGCCCGTCATCATTGTGTTCCGTATTTTGTTAATCTATCAATAAAATGATTCTATAAAATACTATTAATTTGGTCGCAATTATATAAGAAAGGAAAGATCGAAATTCCAAAAATATGTTCGATTTGTAAAAGAGTTGTTTAAACAAAAATCAATGCTCACTGTAGATCAGCGGTGTTCTGTGCATTTACTCCTACAACAAAAACAAAACACGCGCCAAAATATGTACCTGATTGACTCAGGCCTCGCATATAAGGGTTGCTTTTCTGTTTTTGTTGTTAGACTGCTTAAAATTGAAATTTCGGGCCCACCGCAGGTTATGAATTCACATTATATTTCTTTATTCTTCTTTTAATCCATACTATACATATTAGTCGGAGCATCAGGGCACAATTAAAGAGCATAAGAGAAGAATAAATAAATACAATGTGAATGCAGCGATACATTGAACTCAGTTTTTTTACAATTTCACAAATTTAACATTATATGCAATTGATATTTTCATAATTTACCACGCGTACATCACATTTATGTTTATTTAAACAATGCACTTACCTGGTAATAATAAATAATATAGATATTTTTCACTAAATCACTGCATTTTCGCTTCTAACTCTTTCCGCACAATTAAAACAATGTAACGTAATAGCAAATGCATGGCGAACTAAGCAAGAATGCTTTGCCGACGCAGGCGCAAAAGAGACCAAAAGAAAAAAAAAACCAAATTCTCTTGTACTTCGACCGATCGGCAGAGCCGATCTATTACGATCGCGCGGAAAAGAAGGAAACGGAGAGAAAATAAAGGGTTCGGCTTAGCGGGCGTCAACGCCTAGATGACATTGTCGTTGACATTCGTCATCGCTCACGGCTGGTACTGCAGGGTCACAACCGCATATCCTTGCACATCATATATATATATATGTATATATTTATATATACATACATCCGAAATATATATACATAATACTGAATATTCTTGCACATATATATCCGAACATACACATATTTTACCAATCCACATACGCATTCCAATATATATAACACATCTATCCGAATATTCACTTATTTTCCATTGGGTCCATTTTCCGTGTCCATCCGCCCGACACTTCCGCTTCCGTTTCGTTGTTCTCAGCGGGTGAGGTCAGAACATGCCCACTGGTGACGAGGACAGGAAAAAACTTTTGCCATTGCCAGCTCCAGGTAGTAGGACACCACGCAGTGGTTCCGCCCCAGGAACACCTACCTCGGTGACTAAACCGATAAAGTTACCCGGTACGCCTACACCGAGTACGAGTTCCGCGGCAGCACGCTTCCGGTACCAGCACGCCATCCCCCGCTATCGCTCAGGTCCGTAGAGACCGCTTACAGAGCATGTGGGCAAAGGTGGATGCTGAATTCGAGGCCTGTTCCATAGCGTCGGATGACGAGGATCCTGACACCCAAATAGAGATACAAGCCATGTACGACACGTGCTATGACGACTATGAACGGTGCCTAGACGACCTTACGGTCCAATCGGCCAGCCCAGTAGTCCGTCCTCCTGCACAGCCGGACTCCAATGGCGGCTGCCGACTGCCACCCTGTGACATCGAAGTTTTCACAGGGGATTACGTTCGCTGGCCCACTTTTCGGGACCTCTTCACAGCCATTTATATTCGTAATCCTAGACTCTCACCCGTATAAAAACTGTACTACCTCGCCACTAAGACCAGTGGCGATCCGAAGGCCATCGTTGAGAAGTCCCCGCTGACCAACGACGGCTTCGAGGCGGCATGGGATGCCCTTCGTGACCGATATGAGAACCGACGGCTCCTGGTGACCAACCAGATTCACCTTCTCCTCTCTTTGCCTCACATCGGGTCCGATTCAAGTCGTGCTCTGAAAGAACTTCAAAGTACGATCCAGGGGGTTCTAACCGCACTCGCCCACTCCCAGGTCTCCACAGGGAATTGGGATAGCTTGCTCGTGACCATTTGCGCTTCAAGATTGCCGAGATTAGCCCGCGCGTTGTGGGAAGAGTCCATAACCGACAAGAAGGAAATGCCGTCATGGAAGGAGATGGACTCCTTCCTCAGTCAGCGGTATCTGACGCTAGAGGCGATCGAGAGCCACCCTTCCAATCCGCATAGTTCCAAAGGCGATCCGAATCCGCCACCTTCTAAAAATAACCCGTTCCGGTCCCAAGAGAGTCCAGTTCCTAGGAGGGTTAACTCGTTCGAGACAACAGTGAGAATCATCCGATCCGTGATTGTCCTCGCTTCCTCCACATGACCGTTGATGCTCGTTCCAGCTACATTAAACAGAAACGTTCAGTCTGTGACGCCCAGCGCCATATCCAACAGCGCCGGCGCCACAATATAGCTGACCTACATTCCTAAGTTACTTATAAAACAACTTAAGGTATTCGATTCCAAAAGACGCGCCAAAACCACCAGTGGGACCAACACCAGACAGTAAACGGTCACACTCGCCAACGATCATGCCAGTGTGACCGGAGCACGATCGCCAACGGCCACACTATCAGCTGGAACCCAGAACGCGTTACGATCCAAGGCAGGCGCTAGCCCTAACTCCACGGGCCAACAGCTGACTTTCAGGAATAAAAGGAGCATCGCCAGCTCGATTCGGGGCAGTCCATCCGGACTCGCCAGCTCGGCAGTCCAACTTGGAACAGCCTGGGATTAACTTCCTAACACATTTTTTGAACGGTGCTCACAGGTAAAAGCCTTGCTTTTTCCACTTGCCCGTTCCCGAATACATTTCCCCGTCCTGAACTTTTCCCCCCAGAGAGTATTTACCTCTGCTCTATTCTTCTCCACAGAGAGTATTTACCTCTGCTCTATCTTTCTCTACAGAGAGTATTTACCTCGGCCACCATTCGTCTCCCCAGAGAACTCACCTCTGTCAAACCACGTCTCTACAGAGAGTATTTACCTCTGCAACTAATCATCTCCCCAGAGAATTCACCTCTGTCAAACCACGTCTCTACAGAGAGTATTTACCTCTGCAACTAATCGTCTCCCCAGAGAATTCACCTCGGTCACAACACGTCTCTACAGAGAGTATTTACCTCTGCAACTATTCGTCTCCCCAGAGAATTCACCTCTGTCCAAACACGTCTCTACAGAGAGTATTCACCTCTGTTCTAGCAACCCCCCAGAGCGTTTTCACCTCTACCACAAGTCTTCGCATAAGAGTGTATTTACCTCTGCCGCGATCCCTCCCACAGGAGCGTCCGACCGACGACCAACCACGACCTGCACGCAGCAAACAGCCACGTGCGGCCGAGTAGCCAAACAAGAAGGAAGACCCCGAAGGAAGACCCCTACCGGAGGCCCAGTACCAACCATCCAACCGTCCTATGTACAATTAAGAACAATAAAGTTATTTTTATTATACTGCTTAAACCTACGCCTTATTCTTGAACCCAACGCATTATTATAGCTACCACATCCAGAAATCAAACTAAATTTCTGTGAACCCGGCGCGACGAGCATACCCCGGCCGCGGAACGTCACAGTGGCGCCCGAGCAGGTTGTGGTAGCATAATAGTGTCTCAGAAAGGGTCAAGATGGCAAAGCAGTGGATCAACCAAGGCAACAATCGCCGCAAAAATGTGCTTAGTTACAAATCACGACGAAGGAACCTCAAGGAGATACCAGATCAGGAAGAAAAAAAAAAGCACTATTCCCGAAGCAGTGTAGTAGTCACAGACCACCAAGCGCTCAGATTGCTCAATTCAATCGAAAGCCCATCCGCCGAATAGCAAGATGTTCGTTGGGATTGCAGCCGTTCACCTTTGAGATTCGGTATTGGAAAGGGAAGTGGAACGCAGTGGCGGACGGTGTATCCCGCTTACCACGCGTAGATATCACGATTTCCAAGGTCGGGGCAGGTTCTTGGTGTCAAATAAAGGGAAAACAAGTGCAAACAACTCCAAAAGAAACACCCGACTACTTCAGCAAACACAAGTGACTATAAAGACACATACCAAACGAAACAGACAAAGACGAATAAAATAGCGGATACATCTCTGACCACGTACACATCAGGACCTGGTTCCAAGCCACGGCAAAGAAAGACGACGCCCGCCTATGAGAGGAGGGGGAGTGTGACGCCCAGCGCCATATCCAACAGCGCCGGCGCCACAATATAGCTGACCTACATTCCTAAGTTACTTATAAAACAACTTAAGGTATTCGATTCCAAAAGACGCGCCAAAACCACCAGTGGGACCAACACCAGACAGTAAACGGTCACACTAGCCAACGATCATGCCAGTGTGACCGGAGCACGATCGCCAACGGCCACACTATCAGCTGGAACCCAGAACGCGTTACGATCCAAGGCAGGCGCTAGCCCTAACTCCACGGGCCAACAGCTGACTTTCAGGAATAAAAGGAGCATCGCCAGCTCGATTCGGGGCAGTCCATCCGGACTCGCCAGCTCGGCAGTCCAACTTGGAACAGCCTGGGATTAACTTCCTAACACATTTTTTGAACGGTGCTCACAGGTAAAAGCCTTGCTTTTTCCACTTGCCCGTTCCCGAATACATTTCCCCGTCCTGAACTTTTCCCCCCCAGAGAGTATTTACCTCTGCTCTATTCTTCTCCACAGAGAGTATTTACCTCTGCTCTATCTTTCTCTACAGAGAGTATTTACCTCGGCCACCATTCGTCTCCCCAGAGAACTCACCTCTGTCAAACCACGTCTCTACAGAGAGTATTTACCTCTGCAACTAATCATCTCCCCAGAGAATTCACCTCTGTCAAACCACGTCTCTACAGAGAGTATTTACCTCTGCAACTAATCGTCTCCCCAGAGAATTCACCTCGGTCACAACACGTCTCTACAGAGAGTATTTACCTCTGCAACTATTCGTCTCCCCAGAGAATTCACCTCTGTCCAAACACGTCTCTACAGAGAGTATTCACCTCTGTTCTAGCAACCCCCCAGAGCGTTTTCACCTCTACCACAAGTCTTCGCATAAGAGTGTATTTACCTCTGCCGCGATCCCTCCCACAGGAGCGTCCGACCGACGACCAACCACGACCTGCACGCAGCAAACAGCCACGTGCGGCCGAGTAGCCAAACAAGAAGGAAGACCCCGAAGGAAGACCCCTACCGGAGGCCCAGTACCAACCATCCAACCGTCCTATGTACAATTAAGAACAATAAAGTTATTTTTATTATACTGCTTAAACCTACGCCTTATTCTTGAACCCAACGCATTATTATAGCTACCACATCCAGAAATCAAACTAAATTTCTGTGAACCCGGCGCGACGAGCATACCCCGGCCGCGGAACGTCACAAGTCTTATTTCGCTTCCGGTACAAGTGCGGTTCTTCTGAGCACAGCCATGATTAATATATTCCATCTGGGGACCAATTTTCGCGCCCGCGCTTTGATCGACTCTGGCTCCGAGGCCACGTTCATTACGGAACGTCTAGTCAACATGATCAAACTGCCATTCCAACCTATCCAGGCACAGGTCTCCGGCATCAATCATACTGTATCCGCTCAGTCGAAGAAGATCTGCAATTTTTCCATCCGCTCTCCGACTATGTCGGGTTTACAATTAAACGTTACAGCTTACGTTATTCCGGAGGTGGCAGCGAATATTCCCTCGCATCCGTTCTCTCAAAATTTGCTGAGAGACTTGCCTAGCCTTCCGTTGGCGGATCCTACCTTTTTTGAGAGCTCACCAATCGATGTCCTGATTGGAGCTGACATCCTACCATCCGTACTGTTAAGCGGCTTACAGACGAACATATGTGGCTCTCTCCTCGGGCAAGAAACAGTTTTCGGTTGGGTGCTCTCTGAGCCAGTGTGTAATACGGCCGTTCAGAGAGCCCCACAAGTTGCATCCTTTTCGAGTCAGGTGTCTAGAGTACCTATCCAAAGGGTAAGAGACGCGGGCTCTCGAGTCTGCAAAAGCAATCCACTTCCGGCCTTCTCCGCAGAATCGCTAGGACGGTCTCCTACGGTTGACCGACGGGAAGATATCCGTAATAATCACCGTTTTGGCGATCAGAACTCCGTGCCAAGTTCAAGCCCAAACTTGAACTTAGTTCAATGTAACCACGTCACAATGTCCAATGCCCAAGGTGGGCCTTTAACCCGTTACAACTTTCATACTAATGCTTCGTCTCATCCTAGATTTCCGCATCCAGCCTTGGGCCCACAGTCCCGCGCCGACCGTATCATTGAGAGCCGACGCGCTTGCGGTCTGAACTCCTACCGATGCCGAGTCTGCCCAGGAGTGCATCCGCTACGGACCTGCCACCACTTCCTACGGTTGAGCCCTGTGAAGAGGCTCCGAGCCGTACTTATAAATAAGTATTGCACGAACTGCCTGGCTCATCAGCATTCCGGCGGTGATTGTCGCAGTGGCGGGCTATGCAGGGAGTGTGGCAAGAATTGCCACACGCTACTTCACATACCCGCGTCTCGTCGTGCAGCCCGCTCAGCCTCAGCATCTTCGTCGCCATCTCCTGCGTCCCGAACTGAACGCCGCCCTCGTAGACCCGTCAGCCGGCCTGTTGGAGGAACTGTAGCACCTTCGCCGTCGAGTTCAGCATCCCGAGCTGAACGCCGCCCTCGGCACCCCGACAGCCAGGTTTTCGGTGGAATTGCAGCAGCGTCGCCCTTGGTTTCAGCATCCCAGCATACAGGGATACCGCCGCCATCCGTAGACTCTCTTCTATTGTAAAAAACCCTCAATTATTCTTTGCAATCCTGCAAGGGGGGGGAGGATGTTGAGGGCAGCCGCAAACTTCTGCAGCGCACTGTGGAGAGCGCTCCGCGCCCGACTCGCTCTCGCACGCTCTTGCACACGGTACTCAGGAGAGCGGGAGCGGGAGTTTCAGTTCTCGCTCCCACCCCCGTTAGGATCGGTCAAAGTCTGTGCGAACGACATACCCACGGCTTCTTGTTCCTGTACATATTACATACATTCCTTAAATTACTTAAAATAGTTATAAATAACCATCAGCAAAGAACCGTGACTTACATCATTTTGAAAACACAATACTGCTGCCATACTGTTTCATGATAGTGAAGACAAGGTGATCCGCCCCCTACAAACAGAGAAGATCATGCGAGGCGACGGTTCAATGCAATAACGGTGCACATCGATGAATACGTGCGCAGCGGCGGGTGCTGTGTTGTTAGGGTACAAGCAATAACAACACACCTATGCGCGTGCAAATAGGTGCTTAAGTGGGGCAATACAATTATAAGCATATGAATAGGGCAAGTTATAATATGAATAAATATCGATTAACTTAGCGGCTAATTTCTCAACACTATTCTATCCTCTCTCTTCTCCTTCTCTTTTTCTAATCTTTACTCCTTAAAAAAAAAAAATAATAAATAAAAATAAATAATGAACACAAAAAACAAAAATAAAATAAATCCGAAAATACAAAAAAATAATAATAACAAAAAATAGATGTATAAAAAAAAAAATAAATGTAAAAAGGAAAAAAAAAAAACAAAAACAACAAAACCAAAAGGAAAATAGAGCATATAAAAACAATAGTTGTTAAAAAAAAATAAATAAACAGCAAAACGAAAAGAAAGGAGAAAAAGCTATTAAAATATTAAAAGGACAAAAATCTGTGGCATGCACACTTTAAAAAATTAAATAAGCAGAACCATAGAGAATGACCATTTATATCATTGTGTTAAATCTGGATCAGATCGCATTATTAATATAGCCACAATGAAGAAAACCATTTCGAAAGTCATCGTTCCCTCTCGCTCTCTCTCACACGCGACCCCGTCTGCTTTGCCCATTCGTCTTTTTTGACGCCTAGTTCTCAGAGACTATAAGAGCTAGAGCAACCAAACTTTCTATCGAAGCTCCTGTGATATCAATTCAACACAAGTGTATTTCAAAATTATACCACGCTCACTTCCGCCCCCACAAAAGAAAAAAATCTGTGAAATCCACAATTTTTATGGTACGAGAAAACCAAAAACGCAGAATCATGGAAAATTACCGTATCTACCAGACTGCCAGACTGGATCAGGTCGGATCATTATTATGGTCAGAAGAAACAAATTAAATTTCAGTGGCTACGCAACGCCTTTCAAGCGCTTACTCATTCCCTCTCTAATTCTCGCACACACTTTCACGAGCCGTATATATGTAAAGACGAATATGAACATGTCAAATGTAGAGAAGACAGATGTAGATAATACATGTAAACCAAAATGCAAACAGATAACATTTAATATATAAAAATTTGCAGAATTGTTCGACATCATTTTTTTTTAATTTATTTTGGCTAAAATGTAATAATTCCTTTGCCACCATATACTGACTGAGTATTCTTTAGGACGTTGATATGCAATGACTGCACCATCAAGTGGCCCAAGCGACACCAGCCGATGGCTGTTACGCGCGGATCCCAGGCAAGAACGCTGCCCACCTCCCGCCCAACCGACCGAGGGGCGCTGCCGCATAACGCGCGACTCGTTAACCGAACCGATCGCGGACATGCAGGAAAGATAGGTGTTAGACTAGTGTTCAAGGAAAAGTAAAACTAATCTAACTAAAAAACTAAGCAATTTCTAATTACGGGAAAGATATACAGTGGCTCAGGGCGAAAATGATTCAGTGTCAAATAAAAAGTTTAAGGTGCTACAGATTTTAAACTAGAGGAAAAACAAAAAATGTTTAAGCGCCAATTTGTTGTATGTTTTATCAAATTTAAAAAAGGAACTTTATTTGCTGATTATATATCGTTCAGTTTTAAAAATAAAATAAAAACTTAAAATATATCTTAAATACAAGTCCGAGCTCGAACGATGCAGCCACAAACCAGTTTAATATTAGTCTAATAAAAGGTTGAACAGGTATTTTAATACTTAATATGCAATCCCTTAACCTTTATTGATTCTGGGTGTTTTTCTCCAGCGCAGCCCACAAATTTTGAATAACATATAAGTTATGAAGTCTGGAGACTGGGCTGGGGGAATCATCAAGTGGGGGCAGTTCCAGATAAGCCAGGACTGCACTATTCGGGACGAATGTTTTGGGTCATTATCCTGGCAGTTCGGGTAAAAGTAGAACTAATCTAACTAAAGAAATTAAGTAATTACTAATTACGGGAAAGATGTAAGAGTATCAGTAATTTAAGACTAGGAAGGGAGTTAGTGGTAGATATAATATGGTAGAGTGAATTATAATCCGAGCATAGGACCCTAAATGGTTCATGCAAGGAGTAATTCGATCTACAAAGCGGAAGAAACAACGGTGTATAGTTCCTAGTGCTTCTAATAGGAATCGTGAAGTTTATGCGGCTCAACAGGTCAGGGCTATCTACGTCACCCTTGATCAAGTTGTGCACAAAAATCACACCAAGCATTTTCCTACGATTAGCTAAGGCTGGAAGGTTTATTAAAAGCAATCTATTAGGGTAAGACGGCAGTCTCACACCTACATCCCAGCTGAGGCCGTGCAGAGCAAAAAGTAAAAAGTTTTTCTGAACTGATTCTATACGGTCCTGGTGTACGTTGTACTGAGCACACCACACACAAGAGCCGTATTCTAAAATCGGACGAACGAGAGAGGTGTAGAGAGTCTTTGTTATATAGGGGTCGTCAAATTCCTTTGACCACCTCTTTATAAACCCAAGCACGCCCATGGCCTTATTCACCATGGTAGAAATGTGTTCTGAAAACTTTAACTTGGGATCTAATAGAACAACAAGATCATCAACACGGGTAATTCTCTCAAGAGAACCACCACAAAGGGTGTAAGGAACCAGAAAGGCGCTGGGCCGATGAAAAGTCATTACTTTACATTTTGAAGCATTAAGGTTTAATAAATTTGCACAACACCAAGAGTGAAATCTATCGAGATCGGATTGCAACCTGGATCGAAAAGAAATGTCCTTATACTTACACAGAGCTTAACATCATCCGCATACATAAGTACTCGAGAGTATGTTAATACAGAAGGCAGGTCATTTATAAACAGTGTAAAGAGTAAGGGGCCTAGATGGCTGCCCTGTGGCACGCCCGAAGTCACCATAATTGGTGAGGACAGGGAGTTTTTGAAAAGGACTCTTTGAGACCTATGTAGAACAAAGGTAGCTAGAGATCCATCTCAGGAAATTGGGCGGGAAGGAGGGAATGGTTTACAGAGTTGAACGCTTTACTAAAATCGGTGTAAACAACATCCGTCCGTATATTACCTTGAAAGCCTTTAATTATGAAGGAGGTAAACTCCGCTAAATTAGTAGTAGTTGATCTCCGCCTTATACATCCAGGTTGAGCTGGAGATATAAGTGATCTGCAAAGGTGTTGCAGGTGCGGGGTTAAAATTTTCTCAAACACTTTAGGAATAGCGGATAACTTAGATATACCTCTATAGTTCTTTGCATCAGACTTGCTACCTTTCTTATGGAGAGGAATTATAAAGGACTCTTTCCATATCGGAGGGAAGCATGAAGAATTTATGGACAGGATGAATAGTTTAAGCAACGGCCCACACAGAGATTCGGCACAGTACCTGAGTACACAGCCGGGAACTTCGTTCAGACCTAGTGAAAACACCGGCTTCACTATTCGTAGATCATGAAGCAACGAGCTTTCATTTAGCAAAGGACTGAAAATGCCGTTCGACCTCGGTAAACTGTATGGATACGGCTGACCAGAGTAACCATCCTGCGAATATGTAGTTTGGAAAAAACGGGCAAAAGATCGGCAATTGCCTGATCATTATCTGCCGACGTATTAAGGATGGATAGCGAGGATGGGTGTGCGGACGTTCTACGCTTACTGTTTACGAAGCTGTAGAGCTGTTTAGGGTCCTTAGAAAAACGTATCCTGCATCGAGATAGGTAGTTCTGATAGCGTTGAGCGTTAAGAACTGAAAAGTTTGACCGAGCCATTACATAATGAGAGAGAGAAGAAGGAGAGCCAACTTCTTAAAATTTTATATAAATCGCATCCGTTACAAAACACAGATCAAGAAATCGACCCAAGGAATTTTGAACATGGTTAATTTGAGACAGGGACAGGTCAATCAAGCCGTCAACAAAGTGATGTCGCGACATGGGTAACAATACCTGGCAAGTTGATGTCACCAAGTACTATCATTTGATCTTTGTCTGATAGCAAGGAAGAAATAGCGGTTAAGGCGGACAAATGCTGCTCGTAAATTGCGATATCCGAAGAAGGTGGAATATACGAACAAGTTATGAAAACTGAGAAAGCGGGAAGAAGCAGTTTCACACACAGGAATTCCAGTTCCTGCTGGATCTGGACTGTGAGAAGTTCCGACGTGAAGTTTGAGTCCACAGCAATGAGAACCCCTTCTGCACGTCGAGACGAACGATCCTTTCTATAAGTTGTGTACCGACCTACAGACGAAGGTGGCGCATTGTTCTGATTTGTTGGCAGAGTTATTGGGGGCCTTCTTCTTTGCCTTAAACTCCTTCACCACCAAATGCTCCGGCCAAAATTTGGCCGAACAGATGGTGTTTAAGTGAGTTTGGGAGACACTTATTTTAAAAGAAGCTATCTCCCTGGCATAAGAGAAGTTAAACTTTTTCTCCTTAAAATCAACGGCTTTTATTTGGCATTGAATATAAGCCTTCACATCTTATTTTCATAAAACACCGGCTGTTTAGGCAAAATAGATTGAAAGTAAGCGGAGCGCAAAACAAAAACACGTCTGATCACTACAAAGAGAATCGAACGAATAATGAGTACCGGGTATAAAGTAGAGCCGCGGCCTTTGCCGCGGCTTTCAACGTTCCCCTCGTTTTTTTTATGATGTTTGGCAGTAATTCTAAGTTTCCGCGGTGCTGGTTACAGGCCTTAAAATATTAAATTATGTCGGCAGTTGCAATCCAAACCTCAATGAGCAAAGACGTGTAACTATTACAGCGCTTAACAAACACTCGCAGCAGCAAACGCTTAGCAGCAAATCGCAATTTGGAGACAAAAAAACAATTGCACAAACAAGTGCACAAAGAAGACACAAAAAAATTTACACAAACAAAAACACGAATAGTTCCCGTGCAACGACAACCAGTTACGACAACCGCGAGTTAAAATGATCCCAGCCGACAAAAACAAACTCTTTACAAAAAACGCAAACTCCCTTAACGATAAAGAATATATGGTAATCAACAGAAGGGACAAAAATCATTTCAAAACGTAAACCCATTTACTATAAAAAAAATCAATCGACTACATAAAAGCCGGTACACTATTAATAAAAACAAAAATTTACTTTTAAGCTACAAAACTATTAAACATAAGTAAAATCGGAGATCAAGATGTCACCGCAAGCGAACATCAAACATTAAAATCCACAAAAGGCCTAATTAAATCTATATAACTCATTAGCATTTCAGAAAGCGAGATAATAAACGAGCTTAAGTCCCAAGTTAAAGTTGTCGAACTATACAAATGAAAAAGGTTTGTAAACAATGAGGAAACAATAACCAGACAAATAGTCTTGGCGTTCGCAACCTCTAATCTCCCCGATAAAATAATGATCGGCTACGAAGTGGTACGTGTTATACCATATGTCTATACCCCAACCTCTACACTGCAAAAAATATTTTTGTTTCGAACATTACGTGGTTGCAAACAAGAAGAACCCACATGCAACAAATTCTCAAAATCACTATCCACTATCATTATCCACTATCCATGGAAACAGTTGACAACAATAAACAAAAAATTTGTACTCTGCATTTTGTCAAAATTTAACAACAAATATGGAAAAAGTAATTATTTTTCGACTATGTCAGCAACAGTCAACAAATGTTGTTGCAAAAATTTATGGTGGCGTTCGACAAATAAATAAATTCGATGAGAAAGAATTCTCACAATGCTAAATTATTTTAATGAAGGTATGCCAAGAAGGGTGTGGATAGTTGTAAGTAATAGCCTATTTACACTACGGTTGAGTTATTGAGTTTCGGGCAAAACTCGAGTTTCGTTTACATGGGGAAGCATAGGGGACCTAGAGGTGGCAAAAAAGTTGAGTTTTAGTTGCGTTTAGTTGAGTTTGTCCGATTTTCCGAATATTTCAACCCTGATCTGCCTGTCGTGGAATTATCACCACTAGTTACAACAAAAATTGGCAGCTCAAAATTTAAATTTTGGCGCGTAAAAAATATGGCTGGGGAAAAAGATACATACAATTGATAAAACCAATACTTTAAACCAATTTTATTATTAAAAACCATATAAACAATGTGGTCGATTTCTAAAACTCGGTCGGAAAAACTTAGCCAAACGTTAATTGAATTATTATAAATTAATATAAATTAAATTATTATAAACAATAGCCAATTTAAAACATTTTAATTTTTGTACATATGTATGTATGTAATGTACATATACAGTGGCTCAAAGTCAAAACGATCCAGTGGCAAATAAATAGTTTAAAGTGCTACAAATTTTAAAATAGACGAAAAACCAAAAATGTTTAAACGCCAGTTTGTTGTATGTTTTATCACAGTTAAAAAAGGAACTTTATTTGCTGATTAAATATTGCTCAGTTTTAAAAATAAAATAAAAACTTAAAATATATCTTAAATACAAGTTCGAGCTAGAACCATGCAGCCACAAACCAGTTTAATATTAGTCTAATAAAAGATTTAACTGGTATTTTAATACTTAGTATGTAATCCCTTAACCTTTATTACGGCTTTTAACCTATTATTCATGGAAGAGACCAGCTTCCGAGTGCTTTTCGGGCTTATTTTGCTCCATTCCTCCAGCAGAGCTTTTTTAAGGTCGTTTTTGCTAGAAATCCTGTGATTCTGGATGTTTTTCTCCAGCGCAGCCCACAAATTTTGAATAACATTTAAGTCTGGAGACTGGGCTGGGGGAATCATCAAGTGGGGGCAGTTTCAGATAAGCCAGGACTGCACTATTCCGGACGAATGTTTCGGGTCATTATCCTGGTAGAACCGGAAATCAAGTCGGATTCCTAATTTCTCGGAGCTTTGGTGCAAGTTTTCCTTGAGAATATGGAGGTACATGTGCTTATCCATCGTAGACTCGATAAACACCAAGTTTCCGACTCCGGCTGCCGACATGCATGCCCATACCATGACACTTCCTCCGCCGTGCTTGACTGTCGCTTTTACGTGTTTGGGATCCAGCTCAGTATTGGGCTTTCGCCACACAAAGTTCCTTCCGTCGGACCCAAAAAGGTTAAATTTGGACTCGTCTGCAAAAATCACGGTGTTCCAGAACTCCAAATCCTTGTCCAAGTTGGTTTTTGCGAACGCCAAGCTTGTCCCTTTGTTCTTCGGGCTTCTTTCGGGGTACTCGGCCATTGAAGCCATGTTTGCGCAGAACCAGGCGCACAGTTTCCACACTGCAGTCCTTCCCCATTTCGTCCTTCACCTGTTGGAAAAGTTTTGGGGCCGATAACTTGCACCAAAGCTTCCAGAAACTAGGAATCCGACTTGATTTCCGGTTCTACCAGGATAATGACCCGAAACATTCGTCCGGAATAGGACAGTCCTGGCTTATCCAGAAACACAGGATTTCTAGCAAAAACGACCTTAAAAAAGCTCTGCTGGAGGAATGGAGCAAAATAAGCCCGGAAAGCACTCGGAAGCTGGTCTCTTCCATGAATAGTAGGTTAAAAGCCGTAATAAAGGTTAGGGGATTACATACTAAGTATTAAAATACCTGTTTAACCTTTTATTCGACTAATATTTAATTTTTTTGTGGATGGATCATTCTGGCTTTGACCTGTATTCAAGATATATTTTAAGTTTTTATTTTATTTTTAAAACTGAGCAATATTTAATCAGCAAATAAAGTTATTTTTTTAAATGTGATAAAACATACAACAAATTGGCGTTTAAACATTTTTTGTTTTTCCTCTAGTTTAAAATCTGTACCACCTTAAACTTTTTATTTGACACTGCATAGTTTCAGCTTTGAGCCACTGTACATATAGCCAAAATTCAACATATTTGTAATTGCAGCCGTGCAATTTCCCTGCGGAAATTTTCCTTAAAAAATGGATTCCAAGGTTATTCGCAATGTCCAAATGCGTTCCTTGGAAATTTGATCCAAATACTCCACAGTTGCTGCAGACATCGTCGCCAACTCCATACATTGCAGCGTCGTTATCGTCTCTTGCTCTGCCACATAGAGCATCATTAATTCTTGGGTATTCATATTAATAAAATTAAATAAAACAAATTTTCGGAGACAAGCACGTGCCAGCAGCCGAAACTCAATAACTCAATAACTCAACTTTGGCATAGTGTAAATCCAAATTCTGAGTTATTGAGTTACCTATCGATAAATGTGGTAACTCACTGTAGTGTAAAAAGGCTATAAAATGCAATCAAAGTAAATTGTTATATACAACACTATGTTGTATCTGTTTTAGAAGCGGAACGGAACTTTTTGTCTTCGTCATAGACTTCCAAATTTATTCCATTTCAATTTAAACATCAGCTCTCCAGAAAGTTGCAGCTATTCGACAATATATTAAAATTCGAGCCTAGCACAACAGATTGAAGCATCCATTAATTGCGTGCTGCTTAATTAAATGTGCAGCCTGAACAGGGCGATCTGCATTTATCTGCAGATATGTACATTCAGACCTGCCATTGAAAAACAAATAAAAAATTTGTAAAACTACATTTGATGCTTTTTATTATTCGCATTCTTCTCCCGAAGGAATTATAGCATCTCTAACTAAATATTGAGCATATGCTATAGAAAAACTTCCTGGCTCCTAGCCATTTGCTAAGAATATCAGTTATTTACATAATTTACATAATTGCAGTAAATTCCATTTTTTCGTTGTGAATGACAATTTTGCAGAGATGTATTTGAAAACCATCGGCTAAGTATCGCATAGAAACGTGCGGTTTAGGAACATCCAAAATGGATGGTGGAACTAACTGAGAAATTTCGAAACGGCAAAACCTTACGGACCATCCCCGAAATGGATGGTGGATGGTCGTCTGTGGGAACAGGCTATAAGGTGTGCTTTTATCTTCTCTTTAAAATGAGGTGTGCTTCTGGTATTTTTTAAATTGGGTGGCAACTGATTCCAAAGTCAAACAGCAAAGACGTACAACTGTCTATCAGAACTGGCGAGTTTGGTTCTTAAAACTCTCGGGCAAAACTCGAGTTTCGTTTACATTGGGAAGCATAGGGGACCTAGAGGTGACTTTTGGTTGCGTTTAGTTGAGTTTGTCGATTTTCCGAATATTTCAACCTTGATCTGCCTATCGTTTAATTATCTCCACTTATTACAATAAACTTTAGCAGCTCAAAATTTAAATTTTGGTGCATAAAAATTATGTCTGAGGAAAAAGGTGCAAATATACATACAATCGTTAACCCCAATGTTTTAAACAAATTTTATTGTTGAGCTACTGAGCATATTCAGCAGCGAATTTTGCGAAATTTAATTAATACTCAAATTGGTTTGAGTTCAATGTATATATGTATATTCGTGTATGTTAGATTTGTTTTTCTTTATGTACGAGAAATGCAACAATAGACACGAAACGAAAATTAACGATACGACGATACGAGCAAACGATAACGAAGACGATCAATTCTAAAGTAAATGCAGCTCCGAAGATGTGCTTCCCACGCAGCTCTTGTTGGACGACGAACGACGAAGAATAGGGCGATGCTGCGATAGAGAGTGCAGGGCAACAGTAAGCAACAATGATTAAGAGAGTTGCGCCCTTTATGCTGCCTTGGGCCGGCGCTAAGCCGAACATACTCCCCCCGTTGAAGAGCACGGGTCTTCGACATCCTTCTTTGGCAGCATGCACAGCTTCGCGACGGCGCTTGTGGTAATACCAGTAGCCGTTTTGAGCTCGGCTACCCTGGGAACGCCATCCTTTCCGAAGATTAGCTTAGTCACCCTTCCCAATGGCCACTTGAGGGGAGGCAGGTTCTCGTTCTTTACGAGCACTACGTCGCCGACGCTGAGACTAGGCTGCCCAGTTCTCCACTTAGCTCTCTCCTGAAGAAGGGTGAAGTACTCCTCTCGCCAGCGGGACCAAAACGTCTGCTGCAGAAAGTTGACCTGCTGCCAGCGATCAAGACGATTGAAGTTTAGTCTGGTTACATCTGGCTCTGCAAACATAAGGATCGGCGCCGTACTCAAGAAATGCGCAGGTGTTAGCACGTCCAAGTCGTCGGGATGCTCTGAAATGGGAAGTAATGGTCTTGAGTTGACTATAGCAGTTATATGGCACACGAGGGTTCTCAGGTCATCGAAGCAAAGTACGGAAGTGGAGGCGGAACGGTAGAAGTTTTGCTTGGCTGTCTTCACCGCTGCCTCCCAGAGCCCGCCAAAGTGGGGAGACCGGGGGGGAATGAAGCGCCAGTCGATGTGATCTGCGACGCAAAATTCTTGAACTGTCTTCTGGTGCTTTTCGGAGAGGAATAGCTTCTTCAGCTCCGCCAACTCGTTCTTAGCTCCAACGAAGTTAGTTGCGTTATCAGAACAAATCTCCCTTGGCTGACCACGAGTACAAATGAACCGCTTGAGCGCGCTAATGAACGTTGGCGTTGACAAATCCTGCACAAGCTCCAAGTGTACGGCCTTGGTGGCAAAACAAATAAATACGCAAATGTAGCATTTGATGGGTGGTCTGGTCCGCACCTCACTCTTGTAAAAGAATGGACCACAAAAATCCACGCCTGTAACAGCAAAGGCGCAAGTTGCATTCACACGCTCCTTTGGCATTTCAGCCATGATATGCTGAAGTAAACGCGGCTTGGCCTTAAAACATCTTGTGCAGCGATTTACGACATTTGCCACAGTCTTGCGCCCTCCAATTGGCCAATACTCATGACGAATTAGTGCGATTAATGATCGTGGTCCAGCGTGCAAGTTCCGCTCATGAAAATGCACAATTACAGCCGAAGTGACGGGATGACGCCTTGGAAGAATAACTGGATGCCGCGCGTTGAAATCAAGTGATGAGTTCGCCAACCGTCCACCGACGCGTAATAGTCCATGTTCATCCAGAAATAGTGCGAGCGACGAAATAGAGCTCGACGGCTGCACCTGCTTTCCATCCCGCAAAGCCTTGTAGTCAGCCCACAAGTGTACTCTCTGTATTGAACGAATGAGTAACTGTGTGCTACCAACGATGTCATCCACTGTTAACCCCGATGACTTTTTGCGCATCAAAAATTTGAAGACGTATGCAAACGTGCGCTGAAGCTTTCCGAAGGAATTGTTAAATTTCCGGCCATCAGAGAGGTCTACGAATGGGCAAACTTCAATGAGGACTCTCTTGCAAAACTCCAGTGTTGGCAGGTCTTGTGTAGATGAAGATGGCCACATCGGTTTTTCATTCCGAAGAAAGAGTGGCCCGTGGGACCAAAGATGCGATTCCAAAAGTTCAGATGGACAAGATATCCGCAGGATTCTGAGCGGTTGGAACGTAGCGCCATTCCATCTGAGCAGTCCGCTCCTGAATGGCCGAAACCCGATTTGCAACGAAGACGTTAAAACTTGATGGATCATTGCGAATCCAAGACAAGGCAGTTGTGGAATCGGACCAGCAATAGAAGTTTCCAGTAAATATTTTAAGTTGATGTATCACTGATCAATTGAGAAAGTAGGTCAGCGCCACATAACTCCAACTTGGGCACCGTCAATACCTTGACAGGGGCGACACGAGACTTCGCACAGAAAAGTTGCACGTATGCGCCATTCTTGGCCTGGGACACAATGCGAGGCGAGGAAATCTAAAACGTTGAGGGACAGACAAATTTTCGCAGGAAGTGGTCCACGCTGACGAAAGAGACTCGGGTAGACTCTCATCCCATTGGAGCCGCTCCTTCCACACCAGCTGAAGGAAAATCTTTGCCTTTGCGATGACAGGCCTAATCAATCCAAGGGGATCATAAAAACGAGCTATAGTTGACAACTTAGAGCGCTTTGTCGGCTTTGAAGACAACTGTGCGGGTACTACGGAAAAGATAAATTCATCGGATGCAGGCTCCCAAACCAATCCAAGGGCCTTTGTAAAATCGGTGCCATCGTCGAAACTAAGCAGCGTTTCTTTATCTTTGTCAGGAACTCCTTCAAGCACGGCAGGAACGTTGGAGCACCATTTCCGAATTGGGAAGTTTCCCCGAGCCAGCAACTGGGATGTCTGCTTCATATTCTTACGCACTTCCTCTACAGATGCTCCGCTAGTCATCAAATCGTCGACATAAAAATTGGACGCCAACACTTCCGAACCAATAGGGAATGACGATTTTTCTTCTTCGGCCAATTGGAGCATCGCACGAATTGCAAGATAGGAAGCTGGCTTGGTCCCATACGTTACCGTGTCGAGTTTAAACGTCTTTACATTTTCCTGTGGTGAATCTCTCCATAAGATGCACTGAAGGTAATTATCCGGCTCAGTTACCCGGACACACCTGTACATCTTGCAGATGACCCCAGTCAGCGCAATTGGGAACGTACGGAACCGAAGTAATGTATGTATAAGCTTTGGTTGGATAGTATGCCCAGCCATTAGAACCTCGTTTAGAGAAAACCCTGTTGAAGTTGTTGCAGATCCATCGAACACAACCCGCAGTTTGGTAGTTGTGCTGTCTTCCTTAAGCACGCAATGATGTGGCAAAAAATATCGACAGCGACTGGACAGTTCTGATTCTACCAACGACATGTGATTAAGTTCTTGGTACTCCCGGATGAAAGAGGAGTACAGAGATTTTAGCTGCAGCCGACGCTCAAGTTTCCGCTCCAAGTTGAGGAACCGGCGATATGCTTGCATGTACGAATCACCCAAGATATCCACACTTCTTTTGATGGGCAACTTCACATCGAACTCTCCAGATGACAAGCGCGAGAAATTAGCTTTGAAGTGCTCCTCACAATCAATATCCTCCTGCTTGACCGTCACCGAAACTTCAGTGGAACTTTCTATCTCCCAAAACCGTCTCAGCAGCATTTCCACTTGATCGAGGGACTCATGACCGGTGTCGGATGAGCACCGAGACCCCAACAAGGCTGTCTTTCGCGGTTGCTGGCCACCTCCTGAAACCACCCTTCCAAGGCGAGTCTTCTGAAGCGATGGCAACAGCCGCCGAACCGAACAACTGTGTTTTATGCAAATTACGGAACGATATAATTGGCTTTTTGTTTATATTTTTATGTTTGTTTATATTGATGTAATTGTTTATTACGTCGGAGGGTCACCAAAATGTTGAGCTACTGAACATCTTCAGCAGCGTATTTTGCGAAATTTAATATATACGCAAATTGGTTTGAGTTCAATGTATATATGTATATTCGTGTATGTTAGATTTGTTTTTCTTTATGTACGAGAAATGCAACAATAGACACGAAACGAAAATTAACGATACGACGATACGAGCAAACGATAACGAAGACGATCAATTCTAAAGTAAATGCTGCTCCGAAGATGTGCCTCCCACGCAGCTCTTGTTGTACGACGAACGACGAAGAATAGGGCGATGCTGCGATAGAGAGTGCAGGGCAACAGTAAGCAACAATGATTAAGAGAGTTGCGCTCTTTATGCTGCCTTGGGCCGGCGCTAAGCCGAACATTTATCATTAAATCAATCAATAAACTATAACATTATTATAAACAATTGCCATTTAAAAAAATTTAAATTTTGGTAAATAAAAACCATGCACATTTGCAATGCAAATTACCATATATGTATGTATACCATATGTAATGTACATATTATATAATGCATACATATGTATGTATAATGTAATGCATATGGGCATATCTCTGACGAGGTCGACCGAGGCCAAAAAATTGAAATTCAATAAAAACGCATTTGAATATTGTTTTCTCGGGATTTTATTTTTAAAAGATATTGAAAATCCGCCAATTGAATTAATTGACATATAATTTCATTAACTTTTATCTGAAAACCTATTAAAAATAGCAAAAGGACACTTTTTTGGTATTTTTTTGTCATGTTTTCCATTATTTTTTTCGCCTATAAGAAAGATGATTCCTGATAAAAGTTTTTCCTCAAAGTCTCCCTTACATATTGAACTATCTAAAAAAAATCCCAGACAATTTTCTCAATATCGGTTAACGGAATTTTTGTAACATTTATAAAGCCAAGAAATTTTTGTCCCGTGCGACATGTCCCGTGCGACAGAGGTTTAAATTGAATTTAAAAAAAACTACAAACCATATTGTATGCTTCAAATTATAACCATTTTAAAGAGTCATCAATGCAGAACATTAATCAGAAATTCGCATAAATATATCGCCTCAACTTACGCTGAAATCTGAGTTTTAATTGGTCGCCGCGAAAAGCACTTCTATATTTGTCCCGTGCGAAAACCATGGTTTTTTGCAAATATCTCGTAAACGAACAGTAGCCCAAAATAGCCCTTAGCACCAGATATAGAGCTATTCAAGTGGCGAATCATAACGGTAAAACAAATTTGAAAATCGGTTTTTTTTTACATTTTTACAACTTGAAATGCGTACGAACGTCCCGTGCGACATCAGAGAAATGCCCATATGTACAAGTAAAATAAACATACATAAAAATATACAAAAAAGGATTCCAAGGTTATTCGCAATGTCCCAAAAAAATCCATATCGCCCTTATTATAATTTGTGATATACATACATATAATTTAATATAAAAAAAAACCCTAGAAAATGAAATTTCAAATTTGTATACCCGGTACTCGAAGAGTATAGTTTAGGTTAGGTTAACCCGGACGACCCTCCTGGGGTCTCTCATAGGCCAGTATGGCCCTTAGTAATCCGGTTTATTATGGACCTTGTTACGCGGGTGCTAGTGATGGTTTTATATCACCTAAGATTGAGGTGTTCTTGGCGAAGGTCAGCAGTTCCCTTGGCGACCTCCTGGAGGCATCTTCTAGCGATGTCAGCGTCGGTGCGCCCAGGTACCTTATCCTGGCCCGTGAGAGAGCCGGGCAGCTGCAGATCAGATGTTCCAGGGTTTCGATAGCCCCAAGGTCCTCACATTTCCTGCAGCTGCTCCTGTCGGTGATGTTTAGTTTGGCTGCGTGTGATGCGGCCAGGCAGTGACCTGTCAGTATTCCCACCAGCAGTCTGCAATATTTCCGTGGAAGGTGCAGCAGATAGTGGCTGAGTTTCTCGCTGCGTGTTTTGCACATGATTTTCGAGACTCTGCAGTTGGTCGTGCTCCTCCACCTGCTCTCGTTTTCTAGTCTAGCCAGCTTTTCTAGATCGCTCTGTAGCGTTCTGAGTGAGACAGGCACGTTTTCTGCTCTTTCTCTCGCCAGCCCGACGCCTTCCTTAGCCAGAACGTCCGCCGCTTCATTTCCTTCAATGCCCTGATGGCTGGGAACCCAGTAGATCCGCACTGACTTGGTCGTGCTTAGTGAGTCTAATGCTTCCCTGCTCGCCAGGACACTTCTAGAACTGACCGTGGACGACTGCATGGATTTTATCGCCGCTTGGCTGTCTACAAACAGATTGACCACGTCATGTGATCGCCCTGCTTGTTGTGCAACCTCTGCTGCTTTCCTGATGGCAAAGACTTCCGCCTGGAATATGCTGCAGTGGTCTGGTAGCTTGTATGACAGCCCTATTTCGGGGTCTGTGCAGTATATGCCGGCTCCTACTCCTCCTACCATCTTGGAGCCGTCTGTATATATATTGAGATGTTCGATCTGGCCTTTTTTCCATTCTTCCGGTCCCAGAAATGCGTTTGTGTTGATGTCGAGACACGTTCGAGGGGTCATGTAGTCAGTATTACTGATCATGTCCCTGCCGATTGAACTGTGCCCGTATGCTTGTGGCTGCATGTTTCCTGAGGCAATGAGGCGCTGAGCGGCCTTTCCAGCCGTCAGGTGCGCGTGGATATCCAGGGGGTCAATTCCGAGAATGGTTTCGAGTGCTTTTGTTGGGGTTGATCTCAGTGCCCCCGTGATGCAGAGCAGTGCCTGTCGCTGAGTCTTTTCCATAAGCTTGTGGTACGTTTTCTTTTTAGTAGCTTGCCACCACACTAAGACTCCATACAGCAGAGTTGGTCGCACCACCGATATGTAGATCCAATGCATTAGAGCAGGTGACAGGCCCCATGTGCTGCTGAGCATCTTTGTTGATGCATATAGCGCAATGGTGGCCTTCTTCACCCTTTCCACTACATTGGGTCTCCATGCCAGCTTGCTGTCCAGTACTGTGCCAAGGTATTTGACTTGTGTTTTTGGGGTTAGCCTTGTTTGATCGATTTTCGGGGGATCCATGACGGTACCTTGTACCTCTTGGTGAAGAGGATGAGGTCCGTCTTGTCCGCGTTGATACTGAGTCCTACTTCGTTCGCCCACTCACATATCTCCCTGAGTGTGTTTTCCATTATGGAGCTGATTGTCGATGGACATACACCCGTAATAAGTATGCTTATGTCATCTGCATAGGCTGTTATTTTTGGGGCTCTCCTTTCGAATCTCTTAATTAGGTCGTCGACCACCAGGTTCCACAGGAGGGGCGACAGTACTCCACCCTGTGGTGTGCCTCTGTGTGCCCCTCTTACTATGGAGGCGGTACCCCATTCCGATTGAACCCGTCTACAACTGAGGAGATTCTTTATCCAGTGGTTGATTGCCGGGTGTGCGTTGGTTGCTTCTAAGCGACCCATTATTGCGCTTGTGGCCACGTTGTTGAATGCTCCGGATATATCGACAAATACTCCTAGTGCATATTTCTTGGTATTGAGGGCTTTCTCGACGTTAGCTACTAGCGAGTGTAGTGCTGTTTCTACCGATTTCCCTTTCGTGTAAGCGTGCTGGTTGCATGACATCAGTCCCCCTACTTCCTCTCTGATGTGTAGCTCCAGCAGCTTTTCTAGCGTTTTCAGTAGAAAGGAGGTGAGGCTTATCGGTCTATAATCCTTGGGATTAACATGGCTGCACTTTCCTGCCTTCGGCAGGAAGACAGCTCTTGAAGTTCTCCAATGTATAGGTATATAGCCTGTCCTCAAGCATGCCGTATAGATAGCGAAAAGCCATGGGGTGATCACCTCTTTGGCCACCTGCAACATGGCTGGAAATATCCCATCCAGTCCAGGTGCTTTAATGCCTGTAAAGGAGTCTATGGCCCATTGGATTTTCTTGTGAGTTACTAGTCCTGTGGGGATGGTTTGTTCCTCTGTCGCTGGGTCATGTTGCGTTGTGGCATCAGTGACCTCGGTGCATCCAGGGAAGTGTGCCTCCATTAGTGCTGTCAGGGCTTCTTCGCTGCTCTCTGACCATTGTCCATTGTTGAGCTTGAGCTGACTCTGTATAGTGGGCTGCTTGGAGAGCAGCTTCCTGAGTCTTGCCGTTTCGGGCACCTTCTCGATGTTGGAGCAGAAGTTCCTCCACGAGCTGCGTTGTGCCTTGCGTATCTCTTTCTTGTAGTTTCTGAGTAGGTTCCTGTATTCCTCGTTTATAAACTCTTCATTCGCCTGTTTGGCGAGCTTGAAGAATTCCCGGAGGTTGTTTCTAAGGAGGGAGAGCTCTCTGTTCCACCAGAGTGGCTTGTTCTTCTTTTTCGTACTCGAGGGTGGGCATGCTGCACGGTACCCGCCCAGTAGCTCCTTGGATAGAGTCCCAAGGGACTTCTCTATTTCGTCAGCCGATTTTACCGACCCCGGACCGACCGCGAGCTTCGAGGTAACCGTCTTTTTGAACTTTTCCCAGTTTGTCTTCCGGGGGTTCCTATAGACGGCTACCTTCGAGGTGTGTTTAAATTCGTATTTAAACTGGATATACCTGTGATCTGAGAAGGATGGTCTTTCGAGGACCCTCCACCCAGTCACCGCGGCGCTTCTTCCCGTTACGAGTGTTAGGTCTAGCACATTTGATGAGGTTGGACTCACGTATGTGTAGTCCGCCCCCACGTTTGCTACTTCTATGTTAGTAGAGAGTATAAATTCTAGAAGAGACTCACCTCGGTCATTGGTGTCGGGGCTTCCCCATACATTGTGGTGGGCATTAGCGTCCGTACCAATGAGTATTTGGTAATCTTTGGATCCGGTTTCGTCTACCAGACTCCTTAGCTCTTCGGGTGGTGCGGGTCTGTCGTGTGCCATGTAGCAGGAGGCTACCAAGAGGCGCTTCTCCTCGCTTTCTAGCATCACTACTGTTAGGTCGTCTGTGCTGTAATGAGACATAAGGTGAGCATGGATCCCCTTTCGTACAAGTACGATGGTTCTGTTCCTGCTTACCGGTGTTGTGTAGAACGAGTTATATTTAGAGGACTTTAGTCCGGCCACAGAGTTGCCTGAAGCAATCCATGGCTCTTGGACTAGAGCTATGTCGACGGGCCCTTGCTCCATGGCTATGAGGAGCTCCGTCGACGCCACCTTGCTTTTATGCAAGTTGAGCTGCAGCACACTCAGTGGCATGGGTGGCTGGCTCAACTCCGCTCGACGGGTTGACTACAATCGTCACATCACCGTCCTCCTCCTCCTCCGACTCGTCCAGCGCAAGCCCCTGGGCGGCCTCCACGATGGTGTCCAGACCTAGGTCCTTCTCCACTTCGCCTGCCTGAAGGGTGTGCGCGTCCTTGTCCCCGGGGTGGCGCTTTTTTAGGCGCAGGTATACACTGCCCATGCCCCACGCCATCTTCCCGAATCTGGGGTATAAGAGGTCCTCTGCCTCTTTATTTATTTGGAGGATTGCACACTGGCCCCCCTCATTGGGTAGCGGACTCCCAGTGTGCAGCACCTTCCAATCACCCGTTGGGATCTCGGGATTTTGTCGCTGTAAGAGCCTCAGCGCCCTGTCTCCTTGGATCGCGATGGGGAAGACTACCTTCGCCTTCGGTATAGACGGGATCAGCTCCCTGTCTACCACCTCCAGCTTGGCGCCCTCCCACATCGCTTCCAGTTGGCCGACAGTTTGCGTTAGCCACCTACGCGTTGGATCATCTTTGCATTTGAGGATCTTAACCCCATTCAGCCACCCAGCGCCATCAAAGGTGGGCATGGGGGCTGCGGGATCCTCCTCCATTCGTGCAAACAATGAGTCGACGAGCCGCGCGTGCACCAACTTCCACTGCGCCGCCGTCATTCTCCCGTTCTCATCGCTACGGTCGATCAGCGCCACGATCAGATGTCGTCTGGCCGCATCACTCGCCGTCCGCGACTTCGGGTGTTGTGTCGGTGGGATCGCCACTTTCTGTGGTGGGGCTGCGCCCTTCGGCCCGCGTTGCCGCTTGCTCGCCGGAGTGTCTTTACTGGCACTCTCAACGGAGCGTTGCCTCTTGCACGCCAGCATCTCCTCCACCTTGTTGGCGTACTTCCCGATGGATGCCCTCATCTGGGGCATTTGCGAGAAGTGCCTTCTGCCCTCTTCCACCCGCTGTTCGGCCCAGGTTAGCCTGGCTTTCTCCTCTTGGGAGATGTCGGCTTTACCCTGGAGCCGGCTCAGGATTTTGAGGGCTGCCTTGTACTGCGAGAGAGCCTTCATCCCCTCCCTGGAGCGCTTTGGCCCTTCCCTACGCGGGGAGCTGGTACCTGGCTCCGGTGAGCGGAGAAGGCTCTCTTCCTCCGTATTACTGATTGAGGTCACGCTCTCCAGATCCGTGTCTGCTTCGACAGCGGCATCCGTGCGGTTCAGCTTGGAGTGAGGATGTTTTTTGGCAGTCGTTGTACAACTGACGTGGCCTGCTCCCGCCACGTCCGAGGTGTGACCGCTGGCGACACGCAGAGAGGCATTCTCCTCCCCGTGCCCGCCGGTGGTAGCAGTCACGCATTCCACCGACGTTTGGACTGACATCCCAGTCCGTGCTTCATCTTTCACGACTTCCATTGTTGGCCCGTAGGTCCATAAGGTTGATATTTTTCGGGGGGACCACCCCCTAGCGTTTTATGCCTGGCCGCCAGGCACCTCTAGCCATGGCCCTAACCCAGCTCTCCCGACTCGAGGTCGAGAAGACGCTAGGTCATTGCCTTAGCTAGACACTGCATTGCCTCGGACGGGGCAAGCGACAATGCATTACCCTCGTCCGGGATAATGCAGTGTCCATTGCCCAGCCGGCACCCTCGTGGAGGGTTCAGCTAGAGGATTTTTGCCAGCCCTCGAAGAGTATAGGGGTATTTTAGATTTGTGGTGATAACGGATGTGTGTAACGCCCAGAAGGAAGCGTTTCCGACCCCATAAAGTATATATATTCTTGATCGGCATCAATAGCCGAGTCGATATAGCCATGTCTATCTGTACGTCCGTCCGTCTGTCCGTATGTCCGTCTTCATTAGTGCCTATATCTCAGAGACTACACTAGTCGACACGACTTTTCCGCTGTCGCCAAAAATGACTTTTTCTGATAGATTTGGATGTTTAAAATTTTTTAAAGAATATTTTTTTTTTTTCATGGAGTAGTTTTTTTTTTAAAGAATTTTTAAAAAATGTTGTGTTTTTTGTCATAGGTAGTGCTTCTATTTTTCACATAACTTAAGTTTCCTACAACTGGTTGTTTTGAACTTTGCAGTTAAAAAAAGCTGACAAATGCAGCTATAAATCCGACTCAGACACTTTGTAGCTGCAACTTAACGCCTGGAAGATATTAAGCTTTCAAATTCAAATTTCATAATTTTTTTCGGTATTTTTCCCCGAAATTTTGACTTTGAAAGCTCAGGAAAAGTCGAAAAAATATTTGAATGCCTTGATTTTTGGTTTTAGATAGACACATTAATTAGGCGTCGTTTAAGGTATCGCTTATAAAAATACAAAAATAAACGGCTAAGTTATAACCGTTTGACCAAAACTTCATATGCCGTTTGGCACTATCCCAAATGCCATTTTACCGTTAAAACTGTTACAAACACAGATTTTTGGTATTTTTGTAGGAAAAAAAAACGGTTATTCGTCGGCTAACGGAATTTATCGGCGAAATTCGAAATTAGACGAGCCACCAGTAGAAGCATTCAATAACTTAAAAGACAGTTTAATTGCACACATAGAGTTAGTACAACCATCTGGTTGTAATCTTACAACAAAAAATTCAATTTAACCACAGATGCATCAGACATAGCTTTAGGTGCGGTATTATCACAAGAAGGGAATCCCATCACATTTATTTCTAAAAACCTTAAATAAAACAGAGCAATTGTATGCTACAAACAAGAAGGAGCTACTAGCAATAGTATGGGCACTTAAAAATTTGCGAAACTATTTATACGGGGTAAGCGGAATTGAAATTCAAACAGATCACCAACCATTGTCCTTTTCAGTATCACCAAACAATCCTAACATAGAAATGAAACGGTGGTATTACTTTATTGAGAGTTTTGCACCGAAGATCTTATACAAACCAGGCTCAACCAACGTAGTATCCCGAATTCAGATAAATCATTTGACAAACAGTGAAATTGAACAATCAGAAACAGAGTCAGATTCAAATACTCAGCATTCAGAGAGCAGTTTTGAAAACATCATTCAAGAAACTAGGAAGCCTTTAAACCAATTCAAGCAACAGTTGGAATAGTGCCAAACGGCATATGTAGTTTTGGTCAAACGGTTATAACTTAGCCGTTTATTTTTATATTTTTATAAGCGTGTATTTTATTAATGTGTGTATCTAAAACCAAAAATCAAGGCATTCATTTATTTTTTTTTCGATTTTTCCTGAAGTTTCAAAGTCAAAATTTCGGGTAAAAAATACCGAAAAAACATTATGAAATTTCAATTTGGAAGCTTAATATCTGCCAGACGTTAAGTTTCTGCTACAAAGTGTCTGAGTCGGATTTATAGCTGCATTTATCAGCATTTTTTAACTGCAAAGTTCAATACAACCAGTTGTATGAAACGAGAGTTATGTGATAAATAGAAGCACTACCTATGACAAAAAATACCAGATTTTTTAAAAATTCTTAAAAAAAAAACTACTCCATGAAAAAAAAAAACATAATTCTTAAAAAAATTTTAAATCTCCCAATCTATTAGAAAAAGTCATTTTTGGAGACAGCGGAAAAAAAAGTTGAAATTTGTCGAGTAGTGTAATCAAATATTTTCATAAAATTACAATTTTTAACACAGAACAAATATTTTATGAAATAGAGGGTATGGAGGCTGATCAACTTGTAGGATTTAACCTACTCAAGAAGATAGGAGCAGTAATCGATACCCAGAAAGGAACACTAACTTATAATAATATTGAGGAACAGATCGTTCTTGATGAGACCATTTCTATAAATAAATTAACCCTTTCAGAAGGAAAAATTATCCTTCCGTTGAAAGAGTATATAACAAAAAAATATTTTGAAGAAGAAAAAGATAAGGGAATAGGAAATGAATCAGTACAGGTAGAGCAAAGTGAATTTAGCTCGGGATCGATGAATCCTGAGCACGCCGACGTTGAATTATCCGTCAAATCAAAAAGAATTTGGTTGGGATTAAGAAATCCTGAACACGCCGACGTTTAATTATCCGTCAAATCAAAAAGAATTTTTTTGGGGTTAAGAAATCCTGAACACGCCGTCGTTGATTTATAGGCTTTTTACACTTGGTGCGTTACATATCGATATCGGAGAAGACGCAGAGAAGCAGGTTTGCCGTTTACACTACAGCGTCTTTGCGTCTTGGGAAGAGGAAGAAAAATTTGTAAACAAAAGAAATAATGTTTGAAAATCAACAAAATATGTCAGAAAAATAGCTAATTCTTTTATCTGCGGTGGCGCAAAATGAAGCTAATCTGCTGAAGTGCATGGAAGTGTCTGGGCTATCCTCAGAAAAGTTGCAATTCGTCTTGCTACTGCAACGTCCTCAGTACTCAGTACTTCAACATTCTCGTTGGACTGTTGCCCAATCTCAAAAAGAAAAAAACTCCTTTTCGACTGACAATCCCTCTGGAGAAGAGAATAGCCATAGCCCTTTATTGCCTAGTATCGCCTGCGGAATATCGCACGGGAGTTTATTTGGTGTGTCTTTTGTGTGGCTTTTGTCTGCCTCATATTACTGCAGTTTGTTCGCGAGGTAGTTGCTCAACTCGCTGACAAGTATCTGCAAGCAGACTTTCTTACCCTGAGAAGATCACGGAAACAGTGAAAGGATTCAAAGACATGGGATTTGCAGCAAAAAATTTGAAATCAACTATATTGTTGAAAAGCTTTTTTTAATAATAAAATTAATTTAAACAATTTCTTCTAACCATTACATGAATTTTTGTCCCTTTTTACTCAGCTAAAAATTTTACGCGGCAAAATTTAAATTTGAATCTGCTGTTTTTTGTTTTTATTAGTGGTGATAGTTCCGCTGATTAGACAGAAAAGTACGAAAATTGCTGTTATGCGCACAGAAATACCACAGAAATACCAAAACGCAGTTGCGTCGGAAAACGACGCAACTTTTTGCCATCACTAGGGCCCTATGCTAAACCTATGTAAAAAAAACTGCGTTTCTGGGAAGACGCAAAGAATCAAGACGCAGCCTCAGTGTAAACGGCACCTTATCCGACATCAAAAGTAATAATAGTTTGGGATTAAGTTATCCGTCAACAAAAGTAATAATAGTTTGGGTTGCAAACATCCTGAACAAGCCGTCGTTGAATTATCCGACTTAAATAAACATATACAAACTGATTCAGAAGAGTTAAAGTTAAACAACATATTAAACAATAAAGTAGAAAACTAAGAGGGTCTTAGAGAAGAAATTATCACTATAATAAGAGAAAACCACGAAAATATAATCTTACAGTTACCGTTTAGAACGGAAATAAAAGGGGAATTAAATACCGAGCATGACAGGCCACGACTTCGTTAACAATGAACTAAGTAAAATGTTAGAAGACGGAATAATTAGGCCTAGTAAGAGCCCATATAATTCCCCAGTAATAGTAGTAACAAAAAAAGGAGTTAATGAGGATGGTACTCCTAAACATAGACTAGTAATAGATTTTAAGAAACTTAATGATAATACCATACTGGACAGAGATCCCATGCAGGATCCGTCAGTGATTCTATTCAATTTGGGTAAGGCAAAATATTTCTCGACTATTGACCTAGAATCGGGATTCTATCAGATATTGATGAGAGAATCAGATATAGAAAAAACATCCTCTTCTATAAATAACGGTAAATACGAATTCCTAAGAATGCCAATGGGCTTAACAAATCCGCCCAGAATCTTTCAAAGAGCAATGGACGACATACTTAGAGAGCAAGTAGGGAAAACCTGCCATGTTTATATGGATAACATTATAATATTTTCAAAAATAATTAATCAGCATTATGAGGACATAATTCAAATAATAAATATATTACAGAGTTCTAATATGAAAATTTCCCTTGAAAAATCTAAATTCTTTCAATTAGAAACCAAATTTTTGGGATATGTATATAGTTTCCCAAAATGTCATCAAAACAGATCCGGAAAAAATTGATACTATACAAAAATATCCGATTCCGAAAAATGTCCGAGAGCTACGTAGTTTCCTAGGATTAACAGGATATTACAGAAAATTTGTCCGAAATTATGCAACAATCGCCAAACCACTAACAAAGTATCTAAGTGGAATCAATGGGAAAGTCTCAAAGAGAGCGTCAAAAAGAACTTTGATACAACTAGACGAGCCACCAGTAGAAGCATTCAATAACTTAAAAGACAGTTTAATTGCACACATAGAGTTAGTACAACCATCTGGTTGTAATCTTACAACAAAAAATTCACTTTAACCACAGATGCATCAGACATAGCTTTAGGTGCGGTATTATCACAAGAAGGGAATCCCATCACATTTATTTCTAAAAACCTTAAATAAAACAGAGCAATTGTATGCTACAAACAAGAAGGAGCTACTAGCAATAGTATGGGCACTTAAAAATTTGCGAAACTATTTATACGGGGTAAGCGGAATTGAAATTCAAACAGATCACCAACCATTGTCCTTTTCAGTATCACCAAACAATCCTAACATAGAAATGAAACGGTGGTATTACTTTATTGAGAGTTTTGCACCGAAGATCTTATACAAACCAGGCTCAACCAACGTAGTATCCCGAATTCAGATAAATCATTTGACAAACAGTGAAATTGAACAATCAGAAACAGAGTCAGATTCAAATACTCAGCATTCAGAGAGCAGTTTTGAAAACATCATTCAAGAAACTAGGAAGCCTTTAAACCAATTCAAGCAACAGTTGGAACAGTGCCAAACGGCATATGTAGCTTTGGTCAAACGGTTATAACTTAGCCGTTTATTTTTATATTTTTATAAGCGTGTATTTTATTAATGTGTGTATCTAAAACCAAAAATCAAGGCATTCATTTATTTTTTTTTCGATTTTTCCTGAAGTTTCAAAGTCAAAATTTCGGGTAAAAAATACCGAAAAAAATTATGAAATTTCAATTTGGAAGCTTAATATCTGCCAGACGTTAAGTTTCTGCTACAAAGTGTCTGAGTCGGATTTATAGCTGCATTTATCAGCATTTTTTAACTGCAAAGTTCAATACAACCAGTTGTATGAAACGAGAGTTATGTGATAAATAGAAGCACTACCTATGACAAAAAATACCAGATTTTTTAAAAATTCTTAAAAAAAAAACTACTCCATGAAAAAAAAAACCATAATTCTTAAAAAAATTTTAAATCTCCCAATCTATTAGAAAAAGTCATTTTTGGAGACAGCGGAAAAAAAAAGTTGAAATTTGTCGAGTAGTGTAATCAAATATTTTCATAAAATTACAATTTTTAACACAGAACAAATATTTTATGAAATAGAGGGTATGGAGGCTGATCAACTTGTAGGATTTAACCTACTCAAGAAGATAGGAGCAGTAATCGATACCCAGAAAGGAACACTAACTTATAATAATATTGAGGAACAGATCGTTCTCGATGAGACCATTTCTATAAATAAATTAACCCTTTCAGAAGGAAAAATTATCCTTCCGTTGAAAGAGTATATAACAAAAAAATATTTTGAAGAAGAAAAAGATAAGGGAATAGGAAATGAATCAGTACAGGTAGAGCAAAGTGAATTTAGCTCGGGATCGATGAATCCTGAGCACGCCGACGTTGAATTATCCGTCAAATCAAAACGAATTTGTTTGGGATTAAGAAATCCTGAACACGCCGACGTTTAATTATCCGTCAAATCAAAAAGAATTTTTTTGGGGTTAAGAAATCCTGAACACGTCGTCGTTGATTTATAGGCTTTTTACACTTGGTGCGTTACCTATCGATATCGGAGAAGACGCAGAGAAGCAGGTTTGCCGTTTACACTACAGCGTCTTTGCGTCTTGGGAAGAGGAAGAAAAATTTGTAAACAAAAGAAATAATGTTTGAAAATCAACAAAATATGTCAGAAAAATAGCTAATTCTTTTATCTGCGGTGGCGCAAAATGAAGCGAATCTGCTGAAGTGCATGGAAGTGTCTGGGCTATCCTCAGAAAAGTTGCAATTCGTCTTGCTACTGCAACGTCCTCAGTACTCAGTACTTCAACATTCTCGTTGGACTGTTGCCCAATCTCAAAAAGAAAAAAACTCCTTTTCGACTGACAATCCCTCTGGAGAAGAGAATAGCCATAGCCCTTTATTGCCTAGTATCGCCTGCGGAATATCGCACGGGAGTTTATTTGGTGTGTCTTTTGTGTGGCTTTTGTCTGCCTCATATTACTGCAGTTTGTTCGCGAGGTAGTTGCTCAACTCGCTGACAAGTATCTGCAAGCAGACTTTCTTACCCTGAGAAGATCACGGAAACAGTGAAAGGATTCAAAGACATGGGATTTGCAGCAAAAAATTTGAAATCAACTATATTGTTGAAAAGCTTTTTTTAATAATAAAATTAATTTAAACAATTTCTTCTAACCATTACATGAATTTTTGTCCCTTTTTACTCAGTTAAAAATTTTACGCGGCAAAATTTAAATTTGAATCTGCTGTTTTTTGTTTTTATTAGTGGTGATAGTTCCGCTGATTAGACAGAAAAGTACGAAAATTGCTGTTATGCGCACAGAAATACCACAGAAATACCAAAACGCAGCTGCGTCGGAAAACGACGCAACTTTTTGCCATCACTAGGGTCCTATGCTAAACCTATGTAAAAAAAACTGCGTTTCTGGGAAGACGCAAAGAATCAAGACGCAGCCTCAGTGTAAACGGCACCTTATCCGACATCAAAAGTAATAATAGTTTGGGATTAAGTTATCCGTCAACAAAAGTAATAATAGTTTGGGTTGCAAACATCCTGAACAAGCCGTCGTTGAATTATCCGACTTAAATAAACATATACAAACTGATTCAGAAGAGTTAAAGTTAAACAACATATTAAACAATAAAGTAGAAAACTAAGAGGGTCTTAGAGAAGAAATTATCACTATAATAAGAGAAAACCACGAAAATATAATCTTACAGTTACCGTTTAGAACGGAAATAAAAGGGGAATTAAATACCGAGCATGACAGGCCACGACTTCGTTAACAATGAACTAAGTAAAATGTTAGAAGACGGAATAATTAGGCCTAGTAAGAGCCCATATAATTCCCCAGTAATAGTAGTAACAAAAAAAGGAGTTAATGAGGATGGTACTCCTAAACATAGACTAGTAATAGATTTTAAGAAACTTAATGATAATACCATACTGGACAGAGATCCCATGCAGGATCCGTCAGTGATTCTATTCAATTTGGGTAAGGCAAAATATTTCTCGACTATTGACCTAGAATCGGGATTCTATCAGATATTGATGAGAGAATCAGATATAGAAAAAACATCCTCTTCTATAAATAACGGTAAATACGAATTCCTAAGAATGCCAATGGGCTTAACAAATCCGCCCAGAATCTTTCAAAGAGCAATGGACGACATACTTAGAGAGCAAGTAGGGAAAACCTGCCATGTTTATATGGATAACATTATAATATTTTCAAAAATAATTAATCAGCATTATGAGGACATAATTCAAATAATAAATATATTACAGAGTTCTAATATGAAAATTTCCCTTGAAAAATCTAAATTCTTTCAATTAGAAACCAAATTTTTGGGATATGTATATAGTTTCCCAAAATGTCATCAAAACAGATCCGGAAAAAATTGATACTATACAAAAATATCCGATTCCGAAAAATGTCCGAGAGCTACGTAGTTTCCTTGGATTAACAGGATATTACAGAAAATTTGTCCGAAATTATGCAACAATCGCCAAATCACTAACAAAGTATCTAAGTGGAATCAATGGGAAAGTCTCAAAGAGAGCGTCAAAAAGAACTTTGATACAACTAGACGAGCCACCAGTAGAAGCATTCAATAACTTAAAAGACAGTTTAATTGCACACATAGAGTTAGTACAACCATCTGGTTGTAATCTTACAACAAAAAATTCACTTTAACCACAGATGCATCAGACATAGCTTTAGGTGCGGTATTATCACAAGAAGGGAATCCCATCACATTTATTTCTAAAAACCTTAAATAAAACAGAGCAATTGTATGCTACAAACAAGAAGGAGCTACTAGCAATAGTATGGGCACTTAAAAATTTGCGAAACTATTTATACGGGGTAAGCGGAATTGAAATTCAAACAGATCACCAACCATTGTCCTTTTCAGTATCACCAAACAATCCTAACATAGAAATGAAACGGTGGTATTACTTTATTGAGAGTTTTGCACCGAAGATCTTATACAAACCAGGCTCAACCAACGTAGTATCCCGAATTCAGATAAATCATTTGACAAACAGTGAAATTGAACAATCAGAAACAGAGTCAGATTCAAATACTCAGCATTCAGAGAGCAGTTTTGAAAACATCATTCAAGAAACTAGGAAGCCTTTAAACCAATTCAAGCAACAGTTGGAATAGTGCCAAACGGCATATGTAGTTTTGGTCAAACGGTTATAACTTAGCCGTTTATTTTTATATTTTTATAAGCGGTACCTTAAACGACGCCTAATTAATGTGTCTATCTAAAACCAAAAATCAAGGCATTCAAATATTTTTTTTCGACTTTTCCTGAGCTTTCAAAGTCAAAATTACGGGATTTCTAAGGTGGGATTGACTGTGCGTGATCGCGACAGTCACTAGCTCCGAGAGGATACAACCAGTTGTAGGAAACTTAAGTTATGTAAAAAATAGAAGCACTACCTATGACAAAAAATACCAAATTTTTTAAAAATTCTTTAAAAAAAAACTACTCCATGAAAAAAAAACCATAATTCTTTAAAAAAATTTAAATCTCCAAATCTATCAGAAAAGTCATTTTTGGCCACAGCGGAAAAAAAAAGTTGAATTTTGTCGAGTAGTGTTACACTTAACGAAAGTTTTTTATAATGTACAATAAAAAATTATCATTTTCGTGAATATTTAGCTTCTGGTAAGTCTCTTTTAAGTTTCCAACAAGTTTCCGATAATTATCGGCTCAGTAGCCGATAAGGTCCCACCAACAGCCAAATTTAGGTTAGAGAAAATCCGGTAGCCGAACAATTCCCAATTAGAGCTATTTAAATTAAGTTATTAATTAAGATGGTTTTGACCTAATTAGAACTAGTATCAAAGGAAAACAGATGGAAAAATTGGTTATAGTTTCCGCAAAGGCTACGGAAAGATTCATAATCAGAGTAGTTAGAAAGACAGAGTTGGAGATGAAGAGGAAAGTAATGCCTAGTCGGGCGGGAAGGGACAGCAATACTAATAAGGCTGATGAGGGCAGTCGATTCGACCTCACCAGAGAGAAGCTTATGGAGTGTAAGGAACCTATTTCAGGCTAAGGGTAAGCTCAGCCTGTCCAGGGTCGTCTACAAGAAATTTTTAGTTGTTGGGGAGACCTTAGGCAAAGGAAGGTAACTGGTTCACGGCCGGGAGGGTCCAACGTGCGGCGTGGTTGTGTAGCTCGTACGTGGTCCGGGGTTACCGTGACGGGATTTCACCGTAGCCTTCAAGGGAGACAGGGGATCTACAGGGCCGTGCGTTATCGCTACGGCTCGTAGGGCTATGGGGTCTCTGGCGAGGATTGACTGTGCGTTGTCTTCGGCAATCGCTACACGCTGTTGGATCTTACGGCGCCATGCGTTGCCGCGACAGCTCGTAGGACAAAGGGGTTTCTAACGGGGATCTGGCCGTGCGTTATCGCGACAGTCATTAACTGCCAGGGGGATGCTGCCGAAACGTGCGTAATCGCGACGATTCGTAAGGCTACGAGGTTGTTAGTGAGGATTGGCCGTGCGTGATCACGACGGTCACTAACTACGAAAGGATTCTACCGAACCGTGCGTGATCGCGACGATTCGTAAGATTACGGGATTTCTAAGGTGGGATTGACTGTGCGTGATCGCGACAGTCACTAGCTCCGAGAGGATACTATTGAACCGTGCGTGATCGCGACGATTCGTAAGATTACGGGATTTCTAGGGAGGATCGGCTATGCGTGATCGCGACAGTCACTAGCTACGAGAGGATACTATTGAACCGTGCGTGATTGCGACGATTCGTAAGATTACGGGATTTCTAGCGAGGATCGGCAGTGCGTGATCGCGACAGTCACTAGCTACGAGAAGATACTACTGAACCGTGCGTGATCGCGACGATTCGTAAGATTACGGGGTTTCTAGGGAGGATTGGCTTTGCGTGATCGCGACAGTCACTTACTACGAGCGGATACTACTGAATCGTGCGTAATCGGTATGATGGTTATGGGCAGACGTGGCCGTATAGCCATGTGTAATTGACAGAATCGCGTAGACCGGGATGGGTGATGGCGCGTGTACAAAAAGCGAACATGTGTCGGGCTATAATTCTGCGTGAGGTTTTCCGTGGTTGTCTAACGTCTGCCTTCGTTCGGGGTCTGGCTTCGAGTGTCTGTCTTTCTGTCGCGTGGGTGCCTTCTCGCCCCCGCTATCGATCTTTCTTTTCTTTCGTAATCGATAGTGCTCGGTGTGACCACCCCCGCTTTTAACTATCGACTCATTTCTGCGTTTTCTGTGTTTTATGGCCTTCGTTGGCGGGTGTATTTAAGATGTAACTTATTGCTCACTTAAACCTACATGAATAATAATAAAAGGGCCTTCAGTGGCGAATCGTAGACAAATGATAATGTTAATACTAAACGAAAAAAAAGGAATAATCAAGGAAAAGTAATCAACGTACGCCTCCAGTGGCAGTGAGTATGTTTTTCCACCTTATCTACGTGATGTAGATCGGGTGAAGGTAGTTGGGCGCTTGTAAAGCCCCATTGGGTCTTTACACCCCCCCCATTTCTTTCGGCCGCTCTTGGCTCGAGAGACTTGGTACTCTTGTCCGTCGTTTGTGATGGTGAAACGGGTCCGCTTCCCCGTGTTGCCTCTAGCGAGGACTTCCTGGATGAGGGCGGCCGGCAGCTTCCGCTCGGGGGTCCAACAGTCCAACTGTTGGGGGCCTCTATCCAGGGATCCGTACGCGGATCCTCGCTGAGCGGCGGATCGGCGTCCCGTAGAAACTCGTCGACGTCCACGTCCGAGCCGATGATCTGGAGCAACTCCTCGAAGTCGTCGTCCAGAGATTCCCCGTCAGGCAGGAGCGTCGTGTCGAACAGGTCGTTGGGGACGTCATCTTGGATTGCCGATTGTGACCTCGGGTCCTGGGGCGTGATTGGTGTCGAGTCCTGGGGCGTGATTGGTGTCGAGTCCTGGGCATGATTGGTGTCGATGCCTTTATGCGCCGGAAGCGGATTGGCAAGGAAGGTTTCCCGGGGTCGGTCAGTACCCCCACATCGACTTCCCATCGTACGTCTGGTCTCGTCATGCTCGGTGTGGGATAGGTACGCCGGAATCGTGGTGATTCCTCGTCCTCCAGCGAAGATACGGAGTCCCAGCTAGCGATGCTCGCCGTTGGCTTCTGGTCCAGGACGCTGGACATGCACTGACGTTTAGACGGCGTCGCGGTTATAACTTAGCCGTTTATTTTTATATTTTTATAAGCGATACCTTAAACGACGCCTAATTAATGTGTCTATCTAAAACCAAAAATCAAGGCATTCAAATATTTTTTTTTCGACTTTTCCTGAGCTTTCAAAGTCAAAATTTCGGGGAAAAATACCGAAAAAAATTATGAAATTTCAATTTGGAAGCTTAATATCTTCCAGACGTTAAGTTGCAGCTACAAAGTGTCTGAGTCGGATTTATAGCTGCATTTGTCAGCTTTTTTTAACTGCAAAGTTCAATACAACCAGTTGTAGGAAACTTAAGTTATGTAAAAAATAGAAGCACTACCTATGACAAAAACCACCAAATTTTTTAAAAATTCTTTAAAAAAAAACTACTCCATGAAAAAAAAACCATAATTCTTTAAAAAAATTTAAATCTCCAAATCTATCAGAAAAGTCATTTTTGGCCACAGCGGAAAAAAAAAGTTGAATTTTGTCGAGTAGTGTTACACTTAACGAAAGTTTTTTATAATGTACAATAAAAAATTATCATTTTCGTGAATATTTAGCTTCTGGTAAGTCTCTTTTAAGTTTCCAACAAGTTTCCGATAATTATCGGCTCAGTAGCCGATAAGGTCCCACCAACAGCCAAATTTAGGTTAGAGAAAATCCGGTAGCCGAACAATTCCCAATTAGAGCCATTTAAATTAAGTTATTAATTAAGATGGTTTTGACCTAATTAGAACTAGTATCAAAGGAAAACAGATGGAAAAATTGGTTATAGTTTCCGCAAAGGCTACGGAAAGATTCATAATCAGAGTAGTTAGAAAGACAGAGTTGGAGATGAAGAGGAAAGTAATGCCTAGTCGGGCGGGAAGGGACAGCAATACTAATAAGGCTGATGAGGGCAGTCGATTCGACCTCACCAGAGAGAAGCTTATGGAGTATAAGGAACCTATTTCAGGCTAAGGGTAAGCTCAGCCTGTCCAGGGTCGTCTACAAGAAATTTTTAGTTGTTGGGGAGACCTTAGGCAAAGGAAGGTAACTGGTTCACGGCCGGGAGGATCCAACGTGCGGCGTGGTTGTGTAGCTCGTACGTGGTCCGGGGTTACCGTGACGGGATTTCACCGTAGCCTTCAAGGGAGACAGGGGATCTACAGGGCCGTGCGTTATCGCTACGGCTCGTAGGGCTATGGGGTCTCTGGCGAGGATTGACTGTGCGTTGTCTTCGGCAATCGCTACACGCTGTTGGATCTTACGGCGCCATGCGTTGCCGCGACAGCTCGTAGGACCAAGGGGTTTCTAACGGGGATCTGGCCGTGCGTTATCGCGACAGTCATTAACTGCCAGGGGGATGCTGCCGAAACGTGCGTAATCGCGACGATTCGTAAGGCTACGAGGTTGTTAGTGAGGATTGGCCGTGCGTGATCGCGACGGTCACTAACTACGAAAGGATTCTACCGAACCGTGCGTAATCGCGACGATTCGTAAGATTACGGGATTTCTAAGGTGGGATTGACTGTGCGTGATCGCGACAGTCACTAGCTCCGAGAGGATACAACCAGTTGTAGGAAACTTAAGTTATGTAAAAAATAGAAGCACTACCTATGACAAAAAATACCAAATTTTTTAAAAATTCTTTAAAAAAAAACTACTCCATGAAAAAAAAACCATAATTCTTTAAAAAAATTTAAATCTCCAAATCTATCAGAAAAGTCATTTTTGGCCACAGCGGAAAAAAAAAGTTGAATTTTGTCGAGTAGTGTTACACTTAACGAAAGTTTTTTATAATGTACAATAAAAAATTATCATTTTCGTGAATATTTAGCTTCTGGTAAGTCTCTTTTAAGTTTCCAACAAGTTTCCGATAATTATCGGCTCAGTAGCCGATAAGGTCCCACCAACAGCCAAATTTAGGTTAGAGAAAATCCGGTAGCCGAACAATTCCCAATTAGAGCTATTTAAATTAAGTTATTAATTAAGATGGTTTTGACCTAATTAGAACTAGTATCAAAGGAAAACAGATGGAAAAATTGGTTATAGTTTCCGCAAAGGCTACGGAAAGATTCATAATCAGAGTAGTTAGAAAGACAGAGTTGGAGATGAAGAGGAAAGTAATGCCTAGTCGGGCGGGAAGGGACAGCAATACTAATAAGGCTGATGAGGGCAGTCGATTCGACCTCACCAGAGAGAAGCTTATGGAGTATAAGGAACCTATTTCAGGCTAAGGGTAAGCTCAGCCTGTCCAGGGTCGTCTACAAGAAATTTTTAGTTGTTGGGGAGACCTTAGGCAAAGGAAGGTAACTGGTTCACGGCCGGGAGGATCCAACGTGCGGCGTGGTTGTGTAGCTCGTACGTGGTCCGGGGTTACCGTGACGGGATTTCACCGTAGCCTTCAAGGGAGACAGGGGATCTACAGGGCCGTGCGTTATCGCTACGGCTCGTAGGGCTATGGGGTCTCTGGCGAGGATTGACTGTGCGTTGTCTTCGGCAATCGCTACACGCTGTTGGATCTTACGGCGCCATGCGTTGCCGCGACAGCTCGTAGGACCAAGGGGTTTCTAACGGGGATCTGGCCGTGCGTTATCGCGACAGTCATTAACTGCCAGGGGGATGCTGCCGAAACGTGCGTAATCGCGACGATTCGTAAGGCTACGAGGTTGTTAGTGAGGATTGGCCGTGCGTGATCGCGACGGTCACTAACTACGAAAGGATTCTACCGAACCGTGCGTAATCGCGACGATTCGTAAGATTACGGGATTTCTAAGGTGGGATTGACTGTGCGTGATCGCGACAGTCACTAGCTCCGAGAGGATACAACCAGTTGTAGGAAACTTAAGTTATGTAAAAAATAGAAGCACTACCTATGACAAAAAACACCAAATTTTTTAAAAATTCTTTAAAAAAAAACTACTCCATGAAAAAAAAAACCATAATTCTTTGAAAAAATTTAAATCTCCAAATCTATCAGAAAAGTCATTTTTGGCCACAGCGGAAAAAAAAAGTTGAATTTTGTCGAGTAGTGTTACACTTAACGAAAGTTTTTTATAATGTACAATAAAAAATTATCATTTTCGTGAATATTTAGCTTCTGGTAAGTCTCTTTTAAGTTTCCAACAAGTTTCCGATAATTATCGGCTCAGTAGCCGATAAGGTCCCACCAACAGCCAAATTTAGGTTAGAGAAAATCCGGTAGCCGAACAATTCCCAATTAGAGCTATTTAAATTAAGTTATTAATTAAGATGGTTTTGACCTAATTAGAACTAGTATCAAAGGAAAACAGATGGAAAAATTGGTTATAGTTTCCGCAAAGGCTACGGAAAGATTCATAATCAGAGTAGTTAGAAAGACAGAGTTGGAGATGAAGAGGAAAGTAATGCCTAGTCGGGCGGGAAGGGACAGCAATACTAATAAGGCTGATGAGGGCAGTCAATTCGACCTCACCAGAGAGAAGCTTATGGAGTATAAGGAACCTATTTCAGGCTAAGGGTAAGCTCAGCCTGTCCAGGGTCGTCTACAAGAAATTTTTAGTTGTTGGGGAGACCTTAGGCAAAGGAAGGTAACTGGTTCACGGCCGGGAGGATCCAACGTGCGGCGTGGTTGTGTAGCTCGTACGTGGTCCGGGGTTACCGTGACGGGATTTCACCGTAGCCTTCAAGGGAGACAGGGGATCTACAGGGCCGTGCGTTATCGCTACGGCTCGTAGGGCTATGGGGTCTCTGGCGAGGATTGACTGTGCGTTGTCTTCGGCAATCGCTACACGCTGTTGGATCTTACGGCGCCATGCGTTGCCGCGACAGCTCGTAGGACCAAAGGGTTTCTAACGGGGATCTGGCCGTGCGTTATCGCGACAGTCATTAACTGCCAGGGGGATGCTGCCGAAACGTGCGTAATCGCGACGATTCGTAAGGCTACGAGGTTGTTAGTGAGGATTGGCCGTGCGTGATCGCGACGGTCACTAACTACGAAAGGATTCTACCGAACCGTGCGTAATCGCGACGATTCGTAAGATTACGGAATTTCTAAGGTGGGATTGACTGTGCGTGATCGCGACAGTCACTAACTCCGAGAGGATACTATTGAACCGTGCGTGATCGCGACGATTCGTAAGATTACGGGATTTCTAGGGAGGATCGGCTATGCGTGATCGCGACAGTCACTAGCTACGAGAGGATACTATTGAACCGTGCGTGATCGCGACGATTCGTAAGATTACGGGATTTCTAGCGAGGATCGGCAGTGCGTGATCGCGACAGTCACTAGCTACGAGAAGATACTACTGAACCGTGCGTGATCGCGACGATTCGTAAGATTACGGGGTTTCTAGGGAGGATTGGCTGTGCGTGATCGCGACAGTCACTTACTACGAGCGGATACTACTGAATCGTGCGTAATCGGTATGATGGTTATGGGCAGACGTGGCCGTATAGCCATGTGTAATTGACAGAATCGCGTAGACCGGGATGGGTGATGGCGCGTGTACAAAAAGCGAACATGTGTCGGGCTATAATTCTGCGTGAGGTTTTCCGTGGTTGTCTAACGTCTGCCTTCGTTCGGGGTCTGGCTTCGAGTGTCTGTCTTTCTGTCGCGTGGGTGCCTTCTCGCCCCCGCTATCGATCTTTCTTTTCTTTCGTAATCGATAGTGCTCGGTGTGACCACCCCCGCTTTTAACTATCGACTCATTTCTGCGTTTTTCTGTGTTTTATGGCCTTCGTTGGCGGGTGTATTTAAGATGTAACTTATTGCTCACTTAAACCTACATGAATAATAATAAAAGGGCCTTCAGTGGCGAATCGTGGACTAATGATAATGTTAATACTAAACGAAAAAAAAGGAATAATCAAGGAAAAGTAATCAACGTACGCCTCCAGTGGCAGTGAGTATGTTTTTCCACCTTATCTACGTGATGTAGATCGGGTGAAGGTAGTTGGGTGCTTGTAAAGCCCCATTGGGTCTTTACACCCCCCCCATTTCTTTCGGCCGCTCTTGGATCGAGAGACTTGGTACTCTTGTCCGTCGTTTGTGATGGTGAAACGGGTCCGCTTCCCCGTGTTGCCTCTAGCGAGGACTTCCTGGATGAGGGCGGCCGGCAGCTTCCGCTCGGGGGTCCAACAGTCCAACTGTTGGGGGCCTCTATCCAGGGATGCGTACGCGGATCCTCGCTGAGCGGCGGATCGGCGTCCCGTAGAAACTCGTCGACGTCCACGTCCGAGCCGATGATCTGGAGCAACTCCTCGAAGTCGTCGTCCCGAGATTCCCCGTCAGGCAGGAGCGTCGTGTCGAACAGGTCGTTGGGGACGTCATCTTGGATTGCCGATTGTGACCTCGGGTCCTGGGGCATATATGCCGGTGGTGACCTCGGGTCCTGGGGCGTGATTGGTGTCGAGTCCTGGGGCGTGATTGGTGTCGAGTCCTGGGGCATGATTGGTGTCGATGCCTTTATGCGCCGGAAGCGGATTGGCAAGGAAGGTTTCCCGGGGTCGGTCAGTACCCCCACATCGACTTCCCATCGTCTGGTCTCGTCATGCTCGGTGTGGGATAGGTACGCCGGAATCGTGGTGATTCCTCGTCCTCCAGCGAAGATACGGAGTCCCAGCGAGCGATGCTCGCCGTTGGCTTCTGGTCCAGGACGCTGGACATGCACTGACGTTTAGACGGCGTCGCGGTTATAACTTAGCCGTTTATTTTTATATTTTTATAAGCGGTACCTTAAACGACGCCTAATTAATGTGTCTATCTAAAACCAAAAATCAAGGCATTCAAATATTTTTTTTCGACTTTTCCTGAGCTTTCAAAGTCAAAATTACGGGATTTCTAAGGTGGGATTGACTGTGCGTGATCGCGACAGTCACTAGCTCCGAGAGGATACAACCAGTTGTAGGAAACTTAAGTTATGTAAAAAATAGAAGCACTACCTATGACAAAAAACACCAAATTTTTTAAAAATTCTTTAAAAAAAAACTACTCCATGAAAAAAAAACCATAATTCTTTAAAAAAATTTAAGAAAAGTCATTTTTGGCCACAGCGGAAAAAAAAAGTTGAATTTTGTCGAGTAGTGTTACACTTAACGAAAGTTTTTTATAATGTACAATAAAAAATTATCATTTTCGTGAATATTTAGCTTCTGGTAAGTCTCTTTTAAGTTTCCAACAAGTTTCCGATAATTATCGGCTCAGTAGCCGATAAGGTCCCACCAACAGCCAAATTTAGGTTAGAGAAAATCCGGTAGCCGAACAATTCCCAATTAGAGCTATTTAAATTAAGTTATTAATTAAGATGGTTTTGACCTAATTAGAACTAGTATCAAAGGAAAACAGATGGAAAAATTGGTTATAGTTTCCGCAAAGGCTACGGAAAGATTCATAATCAGAGTAGTTAGAAAGACAGAGTTGGAGATGAAGAGGAAAGTAATGCCTAGTCGGGCGGGAAGGGACAGCAATACTAATAAGGCTGATGAGGGCAGTCGATTCGACCTCACCAGAGAGAAGCTTATGGAGTATAAGGAACCTATTTCAGGCTAAGGGTAAGCTCAGCCTGTCCAGGGTCGTCTACAAGAAATTTTTAGTTGTTGGGGAGACCTTAGGCAAAGGAAGGTAACTGGTTCACGGCCGGGAGGATCCAACGTGCGGCGTGGTTGTGTAGCTCGTACGTGGTCCGGGGTTACCGTGACGGGATTTCACCGTAGCCTTCAAGGGAGACAGGGGATCTACAGGGCCGTGCGTTATCGCTACGGCTCGTAGGGCTATGGGGTCTCTGGCGAGGATTGACTGTGCGTTGTCTTCGGCAATCGCTACACGCTGTTGGATCTTACGGCGCCATGCGTTGCCGCGACAGCTCGTAGGACCAAGGGGTTTCTAACGGGGATCTGGCCGTGCGTTATCGCGACAGTCATTAACTGACAGGGGGATGCTGCCGAAACGTGCGTAATCGCGACGATTCGTAAGGCTACGAGGTTGTTAGTGAGGATTGGCCGTGCGTGATCGCGACGGTCACTAACTACGAAAGGATTCTACCGAACCGTGCGTAATCGCGACGATTCGTAAGATTACGGGATTTCTAAGGTGGGATTGACTGTGCGTGATCGCGACAGTCACTAGCTCCGAGAGGATACTATTGAACCGTGCGTGATCGCGACGATTCGTAAGATTACGGGATTTCTAGGGAGGATCGGCTATGCGTGATCGCGACAGTCACTAGCTACGAGAGGATACTATTGAACCGTGCGTGATCGCGACGATTCGTAAGATTACGGGATTTCTAGCGAGGATCGGCAGTGCGTGATCGCGACAGTCACTAGCTACGAGAAGATACTACTGAACCGTGCGTGATCGCGACGATTCGTAAGATTACGGGGTTTCTAGGGAGGATTGGCTGTGCGTGATCGCGACAGTCACTTACTACGAGCGGATACTACTGAATCGTGCGTAATCGGTATGATGGTTATGGGCAGACGTGGCCGTATAGCCATGTGTAATTGACAGAATCGCGTAGACCGGGATGGGTGATGGCGCGTGTACAAAAAGCGAACATGTGTCGGGCTATAATTCTGCGTGAGGTTTTCCGTGGTTGTCTAACGTCTGCCTTCGTTCGGGGTCTGGCTTCGAGTGTCTGTCTTTCTGTCGCGTGGGTGCCTTCTCGCCCCCGCTATCGATCTTTCTTTTCTTTCGTAATCGATAGTGCTCGGTGTGACCACCCCCGCTTTTAACTATCGACTCATTTCTGCGTTTTTCTGTGTTTTATGGCCTTCGTTGGCGGGTGTATTTAAGATGTAACTTATTGCTCACTTAAACCTACATGAATAATAATAAAAGGGCCTTCAGTGGCGAATCGTGGACTAATGATAATGTTAATACTAAACGAAAAAAAAGGAATAATCAAGGAAAAGTAATCAACGTACGCCTCCAGTGGCAGTGAGTATGTTTTGCCACCTTATCTACGTGATGTAGATCGGGTGAAGGTAGTTGGGTGCTTGTAAAGCCCCATTGGGTCTTTACACCCCCCCCCATTTCTTTCGGCCGCTCTTGGATCGAGAGACTTGGTACTCTTGTCCGTCGTTTGTGATGGTGAAACGGGTCCGCTTCCCCGTGTTGCCTCTAGCGAGGACTTCCTGGATGAGGGCGGCCGGCAGCTTCCGCTCGGGGGTCCAACAGTCCAACTGTTGGGGGCCTCTATCCAGGGATGCGTACGCGGATCCTCGCTGAGCGGCGGATCGGCGTCCCGTAGAAACTCGTCGACGTCCACGTCCGAGCCGATGATCTGGAGCAACTCCTCGAAGTCGTCGTCCCGAGATTCCCCGTCAGGCAGGAGCGTCGTGTCGAACAGGTCGTTGGGGACGTCATCTTGGATTGCCGATTGTGACCTCGGGTCCTGGGGCGTATATGCCGGTGGTGACCTCGGGTCCTGGGGCGTGATTGGTGTCGAGTCCTGGGGCGTGATTGGTGTCGAGTCCTGGGGCATGATTGGTGTCGATGCCTTTATGCGCCGGAAGCGGATTGGCAAGGAAGGTTTCCCGGGGTCGGTCAGTACCCCCACATCGACTTCCCATCGTCTGGTCTCGTCATGCTCGGTGTGGGATAGGTACGCCGGAATCGTGGTGATTCCTCGTCCTCCAGCGAAGATACGGAGTCCCAGCGAGCGATGCTCGCCGTTGGCTTCTGGTCCAGGACGCTGGACATGCACTGACGTTTAGACGGCGTCGCGGTTATAACTTAGCCGTTTATTTTTATATTTTTATAAGCGGTACCTTAAACGACGCCTAATTAATGTGTCTATCTAAAACCAAAAATCAAGGCATTCAAATATTTTTTTTCGACTTTTCCTGAGCTTTCAAAGTCAAAATTTCGGGGAAAAATACCGAAAAAAATTATGAAATTTCAATTTGGAAGCGTAATATCTTCCAGACGTTAAGTTGCAGCTACAAAGTGTCTGAGTCGGATTTATAGCTGCATTTGTCAGCTTTTTTTAACTGCAAAGTTCAATACAACCAGTTGTAGGAAACTTAAGTTATGTGAAAAATAGAAGCACTACCTATGACAAAAAACACCAAATTTTTTAAAAATTCTTTAAAAAAAAACTACTCCATGAAAAAAAAACCATAATTCTTTAAAAAAATTTAAATCTCCAAATCTATCAGAAAAGTCATTTTTGGCCACAGCGGAAAAAAAAAGTTGAATTTTGTCGAGTAGTGTTACACTTAACGAAAGTTTTTTATAATGTACAATAAAAAATTATCATTTTCGTGAATATTTAGCTTCTGGTAAGTCTCTTTTAAGTTTCCAACAAGTTTCCGATAATTATCGGCTCAGTAGCCGATAAGGTCCCACCAACAGCCAAATTTAGGTTAGAGAAAATCCGGTAGCCGAACAATTCCCAATTAGAGCTATTTAAATTAAGTTATTAATTAAGATGGTTTTGACCTAATTAGAACTAGTATCAAAGGAAAACAGATGGAAAAATTGGTTATAGTTTCCGCAAAGGCTACGGAAAGATTCATAATCAGAGTAGTTAGAAAGACAGAGTTGGAGATGAAGAGGAAAGTAATGCCTAGTCGGGCGGGAAGGGACAGCAATACTAATAAGGCTGATGAGGGCAGTCGATTCGACCTCACCAGAGAGAAGCTTATGGAGTGTAAGGAACCTATTTCAGGCTAAGGGTAAGCTCAGCCTGTCCAGGGTCGTCTACAAGAAATTTTTAGTTGTTGGGGAGACCTTAGGCAAAGGAAGGTAACTGGTTCACGGCCGGGAGGGTCCAACGTGCGGCGTGGTTGTGTAGCTCGTACGTGGTCCGGGGTTACCGTGACGGGATTTCACCGTAGCCTTCAAGGGAGACAGGGGATCTACAGGGCCGTGCGTTATCGCTACGGCTCGTAGGGCTATGGGGTCTCTGGCGAGGATTGACTGTGCGTTGTCTTCGGCAATCGCTACACGCTGTTGGATCTTACGGCGCCATGCGTTGCCGCGACAGCTCGTAGGACCAAAGGGTTTCTAACGGGGATCTGGCCGTGCGTTATCGCGACAGTCATTAACTGCCAGGGGGATGCTGCCGAAACGTGCGTAATCGCGACGATTCGTAAGGCTACGAGGTTGTTAGTGAGGATTGGCCGTGCGTGATCGCGACGGTCACTAACTACGAAAGGATTCTACCGAACCGTGCGTGATCGCGACGATTCGTAAGATTACGGGATTTCTAAGGTGGGATTGACTGTTCGTGATCGCGACAGTCACTAGCTCCGAGAGGATACTATTGAACCGTGCGTGATCGCGACGATTCGTAAGATTACGGGATTTCTAGGGAGGATCGGCTATGCGTGATCGCGACAGTCACTAGCTACGAGAGGATACTATTGAACCGTGCGTGATCGCGACGATTCGTAAGATTACGGGATTTCTAGCGAGGATCGGCAGTGCGTGATCGCGACAGTCACTAGCTACGAGAAGATACTACTGAACCGTGCGTGATCGCGACGATTCGTAAGATTACGGGGTTTCTAGGGAGGATTGGCTGTGCGTGATCGCGACAGTCACTTACTACGAGCGGATACTACTGAATCGTGCGTAATCGGTATGATGGTTATGGGCAGACGTGGCCGTATAGCCATGTGTAATTGACAGAATCGCGTAGACCGGGATGGGTGATGGCGCGTGTACAAAAAGCGAACATGTGTCGGGTTATAATTCTGCGTGAGGTTTTCCGTGGTTGTCTAACGTCTGCCTTCGTTCGGGGTCTGGCTTCGAGTGTCTGTCTTTCTGTCGCGTGGGTGCCTTCTCGCCCCCGCTATCGATCTTTCTTTTCTTTCGTAATCGATAGTGCTCGGTGTGACCACCCCCGCTTTTAACTATCGACTCATTTCTGCGTTTTTCTGTGTTTTATGGCCTTCGTTGGCGGGTGTATTTAAGATGTAACTTATTGCTAACTTAAACCTACATGAATAATAATAAAAGGGCCTTCAGTGGCGAATCGTGGACTAATGATAATGTTAATACTAAACGAAAAAAAAGGAATAATCAAGGAAAAGTAATCAACGTACGCCTCCAGTGGCAGTGAGTATGTTTTTCCACCTTATCTACGTGATGTAGATCGGGTGAAGGTAGTTGGGTGCTTGTAAAGCCCCATTGGGTCTTTACACCCCCCCATTTCTTTCGGCCGCTCTTGGCTCGAGAGACTTGGTACTCTTGTCCGTCGTTTGTGATGGTGAAACGGGTCCGCTTCCCCGTGTTGCCTCTAGCGAGGACTTCCTGGATGAGGGCGGCCGGCAGCTTCCGCTCGGGGGTCCAACAGTCCAACTGTTGGGGGCCTCTATCCAGGGATCCGTACGCGGATCCTCGCTGAGCGGCGGATCGGCGTCCCGTAGAAACTCGTCGACGTCCACGTCCGAGCCGATGATCTGGAGCAACTCCTCGAAGTCGTCGTCCAGAGATTCCCCGTCAGGCAGGAGCGTCGTGTCGAACAGGTCGTTGGGGACGTCATCTTGGATTGCCGATTGTGACCTCGGGTCCTGGGGCGTGATTGGTGTCGAGTCCTGGGGCGTGATTGGTGTCGAGTCCTGGGGCATGATTGGTGTCGATGCCTTTATGCGCCGGAAGCGGATTGGCAAGGAAGGTTTCCCGGGGTCGGTCAGTACCCCCACATCGACTTCCCATCGTACGTCTGGTCTCGTCATGCTCGGTGTGGGATAGGTACGCCGGAATCGTGGTGATTCCTCGTCCTCCAGCGAAGATACGGAGTCCCAGCGAGCGATGCTCGCCGTTGGCTTCTGGTCCAGGACGCTGGACATGCACTGACATTTAGACGGCGTCGCGGCACTGAGTGGTTTCTTTGGCTCCGGGTCAGCATCGGTATAAACGACCGGGTCAGGGGCGTCTGTAGCCTCGGGCAGCTTGACATCGTTGGGCGCGTCGCCTAGTTCCTGTTCGCCTCCTGGGTGAGCGGGTACCTCTCGGAGGGCCTCTGCCTGTTCCCAGAAGGTGTCGAAAAATCTCCGACGTTGCGACTTGGAAGGATGGTGACGTCCACTGTCGTGCGCAATAGTTGGGTGACCCGCATGCCGCGTGGTGTGACCACGTAGTGGTAGGCTTCCGAGCTGGAGACGTACTCCTGTATATAGTACTCGTCATCATCGTCCTCCTCGTCCTCGTCGTCCTCCTCGTTGTATGGGTCTCGAGGAGGAGGCGCATACGTGGTCAGGTCCACTTCTGGCGTGGCCACCCGATATACCCCTCGGCCGAGGCGGGGGTCACGGCTCTGGTGTCGGGGCACAGTGGGTTCCTCCATGTACTGCGGCGACCGGTATGGGACCGGCGTCGGGCGCGTCTGGGGCTCTGGTGTAGCACGACCATATATCCGCTGGACGCGAAGAGAATCCGGGGTCGGTACGCCGTGAAAATAAGAAAACGTCGGGCGACGACGTGTGGGATTGACCCGGTGGACTCGGCCAATAGCTCTGGGGTGAGTCGCAGGCCGTACGTCGGGTGTAAAGTGGCGGCGAGATCGGGCGAGCTTGGGGGACGTCCTCGGTGTCCAATCGCGACGACGTGAGATCAATCCAGGCGGTGTGCTCGCCGACTGATCTTCGGCGGGAGCTTGTTGGGGGCGAGGCGCGATGGTCCCCGCGGCACCCTGAAGTCGGCGTGTTGTCTCCGATGGAACTGTCGTCGGACGAAGCCATATACGCTTCCATTTCGGCTTCAACTCCGAGTCCTGCATCCCTCGGTGGGATCTCGGAGCAGAAATCCTCGTCCACGTCCATGGTGTAAGCTGGAACTTATCTCTAGACCGGAAAGGATAAATAGATTAAGTAAAACTGGTCTACTTAGAGATATACTGGTCGCGGTGGTGCAGCGTTTAAAAATCTCCTACTCTGATACACTTACTGACTGTGGGATACATATTAATACAATAGATCGGGTGGTGGATTAGTAAATATGTTAGAGACTAGGTTATTCTACGGGGTTCTGGGTGTCGTCGGTCTGGCTGGTCTGGTCTTCGGGGTCTTCGTTACTGTGAAACTCTCTGAGATCTGCTAGGTTAGCGGTTCTTCGCTTCCGGCTCGTCTGGTGTTGTAGGCGGATAACGTTAGGCGAGACGAAGCACTGGACTCGGTAGAGTCCATAAAATTGTGGGGCTAACTTCGCCGCGAAGCCATCAGCGGCGTTAGAAGGGTGATGTTGGCGTACCAATTCCAAGGATCCGATCGTCGGGCGCCATTGTCTTCTACGTAGGTTATAATGTCGTCCTTGTTCCTGGCTTGCTTGTTGATTGTTGTTCCGGACGATGTCAAATACTTCCTTCAGCCGGGCTGCTTTAGAGAGCGCTGGTTTCGGTGTGCTCCCGGTTCCGGGGGTGACCTCGTCATATAAAGCACCAGGCAAGCGGGGTTCTCGGCCGTGTATCAAGAATGCTGAATCCTGTCGTATCCGAGACGCTAGAATTGATGGCCAGGGACAACTCGGGCAGTAGTTCGTCCCAGGTTCTTTGTTCTTCGTTGATGAATTGGGATATCATCGTTTTGATAGTCCTATTAGCCCTCTCGGTTGGATTTTCTTGGGAGCAGTAGGGCGCGGTGTGTTGTAACGCCACCCCGGCTGACTTGAGAAATGCTTTGAAGGATCAGCTGGTAAATTGAGTGCCGTTGTCACATACGAATAACTTCGGGACTCCAAACTGGCTGAGGAGGTTCGTTGCGGTGGCTCTCAGTGGAACCAATTCGACCCACTTTGAGAAAACATCGAAAAACACTAGTAGGGTGGTGTTACCTCGGTTAGAGCGTGGTAGGGGTCCAACGAAGTCGGCGCACAGTGTCGCGAATGGCTCGTTGACTTGACGGGTAAGCATCTTACTTCTGTTGGCTTCTGTTGCATTATCTTGAATTTTTGACAGCTGAGGCACCCTCGGACGTATTGGTGTACGTCTCGATATATGCCGGGCTAGTAATACCTCTGCGATATCCTAGTGATGGTTTTCCGTACGCCGAGGTGTCCGGCGGTCGGCTGGTCGTGACACTCGCGCAATACCCTCAGGCGGCTGTCCTTGGGTACGCAAAGCTTCCACGAAACGTAGTCTTCGTCGTCGGCTCGATGTCCCAAGTGTCGGTAGAGTTGTCCGTTTTCATAAGCATAGTCCGGGTACTTCTGAGGTTCGTCTTGTACTTGTCGTATCCTTTGTTTCAACCAGGGGCAGTCCGTCTTTTCTCCTTCCATATACGCGAGGGTTTCTAATGGGTGCCTCGATAATGCGTCGGCCACCACATTCTGTTTTCCCGGTCGGTATTGTACATCGTACTGGAACTGTTGTAGTTCGAGTGCCCATCTTGCCACTCTCCCGTAGGTACTCTCGAGGGTGTTCAAACACTTTAACGCGAGGTGGTCGGTGATGACGTTGAATCGGTAGCCTTTGAGGTAACAGCGGAGTTTTCTGATGGCCCATATCACGGCTAGACACTCTTTATCCGTGGCGGAGTAATTTTCTTCGGCCTGATTAAGGCGTCGGCTGACATATGCAATGACTCGTTCCTTGCCTTCGATGTCTTGAGTAAGGACGGCGCCTATTCCGAGGTTGCTCGCATCGGTTTGTAGTGAAAACTTAGCAGAGAAGTTGGGGCAAGCGAGGTTAGGAGTACTTTAAGGTTGTCAAAAGCCTCTTGTTGCTCGGGGGTCCATGTCCGCGCACGTCCCTTCTTCAAAAGTTGGGACATGAGCTGGACTACGGCGGCGAAGTTTGGGACAAACCTGCGGTACCACGATGCCATCCCGATGCACTGGCGAAGCTCTTTGAGATTGGTGGGCGGTCTCAGGTCCTTTACTGCCGCTATTTTGTCAGGGTCAGTGTGGATACCTTCCTCGCTAACCACGTGGCCCAGATACTTGATCCGGCGTTGGAAGAAAGCACATTTGTCGGCGTTGATCCGCAGGTTGGCCTTGCGCAATTTCGAGAAAACTTGCTTTAGATTTTGCAAATGCTCTGCATAGTCCTTCCCGACGATTACTATATCGTCCCGGTATGCGAACGCGAAAGGCTCCATTTCTGCGCCGATAACTGTGTCGAGGGTACGTTGAAAAGTCGCGGTTGCCGAATGTAATCCAAATGGCATTACTTTCCAATGGTAGAGTCCTCTCCCAGGCACTGTGAAAGCCGTTGCTTCGCGACTATCTTTGGCCATGGGTACTTGCCAGTATCCGTTTTTCAAGTCCAGGGTCGTGATAAATCGTGCGTTCTTGAGACATTCGAGAATATGGTTTTTCCTGGGTAACGGGTATGCATCCGGAATAGAACGTTCGTTCAATTGACGGAAGTCCACGCACATACGCCATTGTCAGTTTTGCTTGCGGACGAGAACGATCGGGGCGCTGTGAGGGCTTCGTGATGGTTCAATGAGACCTTCTGCTAGCAGCTCGTCGACCTGTTTGTCAATTATACGCATCATGGCTGGGTTTTTCGGATAATACCGTTGCTTTATTAGACGACTATCTCTCATAACAATAGTGTGTTCTGCTAGATCTGTCGTTCCCTGGAGATTCTCGAATTTGGGTAACTTTTCGTCTCTTCGTCGGTGTGAAATGTCGGGGGGCCAGGGCTGTATGTCTAAGGTCGGTTCGTCTCCCATGGAATCATCCATTTCTGATCGGGGTGTTCTGGGAGGATGGTCGTGTCGAATGTGCTGGCGGGGTCCGAGCTAGCGGAGTATTCGGCGATATTGGCGATAACCGGCGTGGTGTTGGCCGTGATGGCCAGATAACTCGGATCCGGAGTTCGACGAAATTCCAACTCCAGGGGCTTCATTGGCCCAACAGCGCCCGTGTCCCCTGGCTCGTCTGTGTTTCCAAAGTTGGGGATCCCTGTTGGCGTTGTGGCCCGCGTGATCTCCGTTGAAGTTATCGTACTCGTCCGCTCCGTTGATGATTTAACGTGTGGGGCCTCTGTTGTCATCCACGAACTCGTGGTCCTAGCGGAGATCCTCGTAATGGTGTTCTCTGTGGGCGTTCTGGTGGTCGTGATCTCGGTGGATATTTGCGTACTCGTGTTTCCTGTAGGCGTCCGTATGTTCGTAGTCTCGGTTAGCCTCCTCGTGGCTGTATACTTCGTTGTTTGGCGTTGAATCATGTTCTCTGGTGCTATTTCTGTAGCCAGGGTCTCTGTTGCTGGTCTGGGATCCTCGATCTCTGTTGCGATGTCGTGGGCGGATTCTCTGCTGCGTGTCGTGGGTTCTTGCTCTGCGTTGATGATGCCGGGGGCATGTTCTCTGTTGTTTGTCTTTTGCTCTGGTTCTCTGTGTATGATGTCGTAGCCGTGGTCTCCGTTGCTGGTCTCTTGTTCCTGTTCTTGGTTGGTGATGTCGTAGCCGTGGTCGCTGTTGCGTGTTTTGAATTCTCGTTCCTGGGTCCGTGGGTTTGTGCGTGGCTGGTGATGCCCCTTGGTTCGTCGGCGTTGATGCAGCGACCTCGTAGATGTAGACACGTAGTGCCACATTGAATCGTTGTTTCTATGGCACACAAGAAGTCCATGCCTAGAATCACGCTTTCGACCATGTTCGGTAGTATCAAGAGGGGTATCCGCACCTGGCGTGTATGCAGTTGGGTTGGCGCAAGTAAGATTTGAGTAATCTCCCTCACTGATCCGTCTGCTAGTCGTATCTCAATCGCTGCTGCCTGTACATTTGTGTCCGTGGCCAATCGTCCGGCCAGGTCTTGACTTGATGAAACTTCAGGTCGCTCCCGTGTCAATAGTGGCTTCCGTGGTTTGCCACCATCACGATATGGGGGGGAGTTAGTGTGTGTGTGTGTTTGTGTGTGTGTTTTTTTTTTTATTTTTAGTGGAAAAACAAATATATTATACATATATTTAACAATAAAGGGGGGGTGGATTGCGCTCCCGTGGTACTACGGAGTCCGATTTACTTCCCGGGGCGTGGCAGGTTGGGGGGGTTGGGATGGTGGGGTGAGGGTGGTTTGCGATGTCTTCTCTGTTGGCGAGTTCAACCAGCCCGGCTTCGATCCAGCCGGCGCAGCTCCTTCATAATCTTCGCTGCCATATCGACGACGGCCTTCCATTTCACCTCGTCGGCTACCATTCGCTCGACGAGTGTGTCAACGTCGACGCCTGGGCTCGTCTCCCTCAGCATCTCCCGCTCCTGTGCAAAGCGGGGGCAGTGGAAGAATACGTGCTCCGCATCCTCTGAGACTTTGGGTCCGCAGTGACTGCAGTACGGGTCGTCGGCATGCCTAAAACGATACAGGTACGCCTTGAAGCACCCGTGCCCCGTCAGCAGTTGGCTCAGGTAGTGATCCACCTGGCCTCCTCTTCTCTGCACCCATGCGCTGGGGGATGAGCCGCCTCGTCCACCTCCCGTTCGCTGCTTGGTTCCAGCGTCGCTGCCACCGGGCTATGCTCTCCTGCCTTCGCTCGCTAGCCACCGTCGAACCACTCTGTCTCTCATCTGCCAAGAGATCCAGCGGGGTCATGCCTGCCACAACCAGCGCGGCATCTTCGGACACCGTCCGGAAGCAGCATGCGACTCTGAGGGCACAGCGCCGGTACACGCTCCTGCAGTCCCTGCTGTATGTAGGTATGCTCATTGCCGGTGCCCACACTGCTGATCCGTACAGTAGTATGGAGGTGACCACCCCGGCGATGAGCTGTCTGCTTCGTTGTCGTGGTCCACCTGTGTTTGCCATCATTCGGCTCAGGGCCGCCGTTGCTGTGCCTGCCTTCGCGCTGGCGTATTTTAGGTGGGCCTTGAAGGTTAGTCTGTGGTCCAGTACTACCCCCAGATACTTAAGGGCAGGCTTGGTCGCGATGGTAGTGCTGCCAACTCTCACGCAAGCCTGCTCTACCTTCTTCCTGCTGCTCATCAGTACTGCCTCCGTCTTCTTTTCCGCCAGGGACAGGACTGGGAGATGCCCCTCCTGGTCAGGGCCTCCAGGATGCTCCTCCAGCTGGCCGAGTTGAAGGCATTCCTAACATCTAGGGTGCATACTAAGCTAAGTACTTTTTGGCACCTCCGGCCCATCGCGTTCCTGCCATGGCTTCCTTGGCCAGGTTGGTGACCAGTTCGATGGCGTCAGTTGTGCTCCTTCGTTTGCGGAATCCGAATTGCATCTCGGAGAGGCCGTGCCGCTCTGCCAGTTCCGCCTCCAGCCGGTTGCACACGAGCCTCTCGAAGATCTTCCCCATCGTGTCTAGCATGCACAGTGGCCGATAGGCAGAGGGGTCGCTTGGGTCCTTGCCAGGCTTGGGTATCAGCACCAGCCTTTGCCGCTTCCACGCTTTTGGGACCTTTCTCTCCACTATGCACTGGGTGTACATAAGGGCGAAAACGTCAGGGTGGGCACTGATGATGTGTTTCAGAGCCCCGTTGGGGATTCCATCTGGCCCTGCCGCTTTCCCGCTCTTCAAATTGACTGAGATATCTAATACCTCTCTAGCAGAGATGGCGGTGGTGACGGTGGTGGTGTCCGTCTCGCTTGCCTCGTCGTCACTGGCTCCATGGTGTAGTGGCGGTTGCCAGGGAAAGAGGGCGTTTACAATCTGTCCCAGCTGTGTTGGTCACTTGGGCATAGGTTGCCTGTTAAGCTTCCCCATGACCAGCTTGTATGCCCCCCCCGAAGGGTTCAGCATCCGCCGCATCACAGAGCATTTTAAAACATTGGTCCTTGCTCCTGCTGATGGCATCTCGTAGCACCCTCCTTTTAGCCCTGAATGATTCGCCATTGCTGGCGAACTGACCGGAGCCTCTGAATCGCTCGTAGACCCTTCGAGCTGCGAGGCATTCCCTCTTGGCATTGGCGATGTTGGCCTGCTTCCTCCGGTCCGCTTCTCCTGCATTGAGGCGTCACATGCCTCCTTGACGGTCCTGGTGACAGCGATTGCCGAAGCTTCTGCGTCCTCGGTGGCGCGTAGGTCCTCGGCTGCCGCAAGCAGTGCAACTCTTCAATGTCCGTCACCACCGCTAGGTGGTCACTGTGCGTGTAAGCGCTAAACACTTGCCACGTCGAGCAGCGTGCGAGCTCCGGGCTTGCGAAGGTGAGGTCGATGATCGACTCCCGACCTGCTTTGCTGTATGTGGGGGTGCTTCCTGTGTTGAGGAGGCAGACGTTCAGGTCCTCAAACCTGTCCTGGGTGGGTGCCGCAGCTCCAAATTGCCGCCCCGCCGTCGGTACTTTGGTGCCAGACACCTTCGTGCTTCCTCCCGTATGGTTCGCTGAGTACCGCTACGTCTATCCTCTGCTCGAGAACCGTTTGCGCCAGCAGGTCCTGGGCTGCTCGGCAGTGGTTAAGGTTGAGCTGGAGTAGCTTAACCATCGATTAGCTTGGTCAGGGCCTTCTTGTACTCTGGACAGCTTCGGCTGAGGACCGAGTGGGCTGTTGAGCGGGCGTCGGTTGTGCCAGAGCACAGAAGACATTTCGGCGGGTTGCTGCACTGGCTGTGCTTGTGTCCCTCTCCTCCGCACTTAAAACAGGCGTGTCTTGCCACTGGGTGCTTGGATCTGCACCTGGCTGCAGTGTGTCCATAGGCCATGCACTTGTAGCACCGGGTTGGCGTTATCCGGCGTCGGATGCGGCACACCACCCAGCCCACTCGCACCTTGCCAAGGTCGAGGAGCTTCTGAGCGATGACGGGCTGAATGTTCAGCGTCGCTACCTGTGTGGCACCGAAAGCCCTCCGCATGTTCAGTACGGTTGGCTGGGCTGCGCCTTCGCCGATAGCTGCGGCTATCGCCTCCGATACCTCCTCACATGTCGCGAGTTCGTCTAGGCCGAGGAATTCGACCGCGACTGTCTCGTGCATGGCCTTCACGGATGCCTTGTCTCCAAGCGCCTCCTGTATGGCCGTCTTTAGCTCCTGGGTGGCGGGGTCTGAAGGGTTCTGCATTCTGAGGAGCAGCTCCCCCGAGGCAGTCTTCCTGATGCCCTGCACCTTGCTCCTAAGGTCCTGCAGCGACGGCGCTGCCTCCGCCAGCTTCAGGATGTCGGCGTTCGAGGTCTCCTCCGTGCCCTTCACTATGACTGCATCTGGCCGTGCTGCCTTTTTTCGCTTCGCGCGCCTTCCTCTGACCTCGTTCCACTTCTGGGTAGGGTCGTTATTGCTTTCTGGCTTTGTGGGCTCCCGTTGTCGGCTGCTGCCAGGCCGCTGGTGTTTCCAGGGGCTATCGGGCGCTTCCTTCTCCTTGCCTCGGGGCCTTATTTCGGTCCTGCGGGCTCCCGGAGTCGTCTGCGTCGACTTTGGCTGAGCGCTGGGCTTCGCGGGGTGCGAGACTTCGTTGGCCAGGCGGGGTGGAGGGCCTACCGGGTGGCAGTGGCATTGACAGACACCTGCCGCTGGCTTTTCCTCCGTTGACGCCTGCAGCTGGGACCTGACATTCTGCTGCAGCTCCTTCATCCTCGCCAGCATCTTCTTGTGGGACGAGTTAATCGACCTCTGTCCCTTCTCCGTCGTCTGATATATGAAGTCGTCGAGTATCGCGCCTAGCTCTTCAATGTCCAGAACGCTTGTCCTCGTCCTCTTCGGCGTGTTCCTCCCCGTGTTCCTCGACGGGGTGGGGGGTCGCGCGGCCTCTTCGGGGTGTCGGCATTTCGTCTTTCGCTCTGCGCTGCCACGCTAGCAGTATCGGCTATTGAGCCCTGCTTTACTCGCGGTGCTGTGGCTGATGGCTGGTGTAGCGGTGTTCTGGCCACCTTCGAGGCCTTTTGGAAGGCCGCCATCTCCTCGTTCTTTCTGTTTGTTGTACTTGTAGTAGTACTCGCTTCGTCGGCCAAGTAAGCCACCGGCGTAGCAAGATTGGTTGGAATGTTTCCTGGGGCCTCCAAAATCCGTGCCCCGGCCGCGGGATTTCTCCGCGTGGGTGGATTTCCAACTCGTGGGTTTCCACCTGGAGTAATTATGTTACTAGAAGACATTACTACCATTCATTCGCAGTTTAGACCTACTGCCAGGTTTTTTGCATTTTATACCTCCTGCCAGGTTATATGACTGCCGATCAATATGATACAGACGCAGACCACGCAGCCGCCCATTGTGGGTCAGACGCTACGTGGATTTCCGTTGGAGTGAGTGTGGTGCGCTAGTGGGTGTGGTTGTTGCCGTCAGTGGCAGCCTGGATCCCCAGCTCCTTGGCAGGGGCAGCAGCTCCTGTGTGTATGCAGCGTTTGTTTTGTTTGCCGATCACGAGTAGACTTTCATAGCAGGCAGCTTTGGTCATTTTACACTACCTGCTCGTGGCGACACCTGGTGTTAGCCTTGCGTATTGCATATTTCGCCGTGGTCCAACACTGCTCGCTGCTCCGCAGCTAGATCAGCTGGCATGACTAGTGCAAATTGCAGTGCGAGAGTGCCGGCAGAAACAACAATTTGAAACAACAAGGAATTTGTGGTGCAACAAGGACAACATTATAAAGACTTGGTTAGAGAGAGTGAGTGCCTACGCACTCTCAGGGAGGGCATTTCTCACCCCTCGCCCCTTGCCTGGGTCGTCGATGTGCATCTCAAGCATCTGGGCTTGTAAAAAGCGGCAACTCCTTTGCTTGGGCATCCTACTGGGTATGTACTGGTACCCACTGCTTATGTATGTACACATCTGTTTCCTTTTTTCTGCAGGTAGTACAGCCATTTACCGTCTGGCCGGGAGCACCAAGGAAAAACGCGTCCGCACTTGTTCACGCGCTACACTTCTTGTGTGTGTGTGTGTGTGAGTCTGCACGTGTAATTTTCGGTCGCACAGTGGTCGGACTTGTATGGAGACATGCGACAAAAATAGTTATACGTGTCGTACAGATCCATAATTTAAACTGTAAGCTAATAACATTATTATAAAAATATTAAAAAAAAATTGGGCATGGCTTTACAGCCATAAGCCCACAACACCAATTTATAAATTTAAATATTAAATAAAAATTAAAAAAAATTCGAATAATTTTTTTTTTAAATCTAAGTTAACAAACAATTTATTTACAAAAAGAAAAAACATGAAACAAAATTATAAAGAACATATTTCAATATATTTTAAAGAAAAATAAAATTATTATTATTATTATTTAGTCTTCCAAAATTGTGAGAACAGACTTTTTTAACAAATTCTTTTTTTTATAAGGCAATTTTCTCATTTCACTTATGAGAGGGTCTGAGCTTAATAATAATATGTTTAAGAGGTCTGTGTTTGTGGCGGATCGCGAGATTTTTCGAGTATGATGATATCTGTATTTTTTAATATCTTTTTTTTTAGCCTCTGCAGCTTCTTCAGAGAGCTCTCCAATCGACACTAATGCTCTCTTTATAACTTCAGGACCATGTATCAATATTTTATGCACCGAAGCTGGCATGTAGAACCATGGATAAGTTTCCACAAGTCCCTTTGCAGTCTGAATTTGTCTACATTTATGTTGTAGCCAGAATTTAAAGTCTACAACACGGTGGCGCATCTATCAGTTAATTTTTCATCAAGACCTGTAATTTTTGCTGCCAATGCAGGATGTTTAAAAAATTTACGGGCTGTGTTTCCATCATTTGATGTACCACTACCGCCAAACTTTGGTCTGTCTACCAGAAGTCTCATTTTCCTTCGAAACACACTTTGAAGCTTTCGTTTTCTTACCAATAGATCCTGTTTATGTGCTGGAGAGCTGATTTGCCACAATTTTATCTCCAAACGATAGGATACATGAAGGAAATACGCAAAAAATCTAATATATGCATGTAGAGGTGATAAGCCAAATTCATATCGACATTCGTGAACTTCTTTTTTCAGACAGTTATCTATATTATTCATTTCTGTCGGCTTCGCTTCGCATATATAACACTTCGTTGAAGACGTTCCACTCAATGCATTGCAAATTTTACCGTCCACCATCGTGAGTTGGAGGCTGTGCTCTATGCAGATTCTATTTGGTTCACAAATTTCTGTTTGCCGTAAATCGAGTATTTTTTGTTTTATATACATCTCCTCTGCAATGGACAACTGAGTAGACTCCTTGTTAAACTGAAACCTTATTGGTCTACAAAATCGGGTTGATGATGGCCTAGGGTTTTTCCATACAATTATCGGACTTTGGGACCTAGTTATAAGTTGTAACATAAGATGTGACAAATAAAGAATTGTCTTCCAAATTAATTTTCGCAATTTTCTGCTTATATTTACTATGTCCAGTGCTGCCGTCGAAACCCCATTTTCCAATTAAGGTCAGTGTGTTCACAGAATCATCTTTGATTTGATTGAAAACATCCATCTGAAGATCGGCTATACGTGATGCTGTATGATCAAGTAAACTTTGTAGATCAACTTCAGCGAGTGATTCGTTTACACTAATTTTGCTTGGATAACTGTGTGTTTTAGCTTGCAGAACATTATCGTAACTGGGTAAAAAATTAATTGATATTTTGGAGTTTATAAATCGTCGAATCAGTAGTATTGGTTTTTTGTTAAATTGGCATCCATCATAAGTGCAACAACTTCATAAACATTTACTTCAGTAAATGTTTGATTTGCCTTTTGGGAGGCATTCCGTAAAGAGTTTGCAGCGGACTCATCCATTTCAGCTATTGCGGCTATTCGTCGTTGTTTTGTTCTTGATGAAGATTCGTTGAAATTTGTCTTGGGACGACCGCGATTTTTATCCTCATTCAACTTTTCCGGTTATTCCAATACGTTTAAGCTCTTCACTGTCTTAAGCCAATCCGAATACCTGTTCAGAACAATATTCTTTGTACGCTTGCAGTTTTGCCACATTTTGTATATTTTTTTGCAAACAGCATGGGAACAAGCTAATAACTCCCCTTGGTCTGGAACATATCCTGTGCTTTCCAGCTTCAGCTGTATTGACTCAACAACAAGTTGAGCTTTTTCAGCATTAGTGCCCTTTTGAGAGCACCACGCTTGGAAAAAAACGTGTGCATTGAAAAGAAAGGCCTGTACCAATTTAAATGAACCAAAAGTAACGTTAATTAAAAAGAAAAATATGACAAATATGACAGCTAATTTTGGTATATTTGAATCATAAGATATGTATCTATGATCAAAAAAAATATGAACCTGGGAATCGCTGTCCTTCAAAACTAAAAGCTTAAGAGAAGTTAGAAATAGGAAAAGGAAGACACTCACAAAAGATCTTTTGGTTATTTTAGAAGTTTTGGACGACACAAAACGATTTACAAATAGTTGGATAGTTTAAATTAAACTTTATACCTGTACGAACGATTTCCATTTTACTTCAAAGTTATAGGCTTTTGTTTTAAATACGCTGTTAATGTGTAAAAATAGGGCTTACTCTCTGCAAAATCCCAACGCACTGAATTGCCCAGCACGTGGCTTAACTTTAAGGAATTTTTTTGTATAGAGTGAATGGTCACACTGAAAAAATACGTTGGATTCAAATAGCTAATTTATTTATGAAATGAACGACATTCAAATTGTAAAATTTTGATTTTGGTTTTTTGATTTTTGTCGTATGGGAGCGACCACTGTGGGTCGGTGGCGTGGGCGTATGTATGTATGCATGTGTCTAGCTAAGGCTCTGACTGTACTTCAGGCACGTTGTTTTGTGGCGGTAGATTTGCGGTCTGTGACTGTTACCTTCTCTCGAGAGGATACTACCGAACCGTGCGTGATCGCGACGATTCGTAAGATTACGGGGTTTCTAGGGAGGATTGGCTGTGCGTGATCGCGACAGACACTAACTACGAGCGGATACTACTGAACCGTGCGTGATCGCGACGATTCGTAATATTACGGGAGGTCAGGGGGAGGGGGTAAGGATATCTATGATTAAGTATGTCGGAATAACGAAAAGACTTTATGATGTTCAAGTTTGATACAAGTTCTTTATTGTCAAATTAAGCCTCGCTATCTTCCCTGGCTGCACCACGAGAAAACTGTCTACTTACTTGTAGGTATGGGAATTCTTGTTATGATGGTTATGGGCAGTCGTGGCCGTATAGCCATGTGTAATTGGCCGCGCGATGAGTTGGGTTTTTGTTTTTGTGGCACACTACAGAATCGCGTAGACCGGGATGGGTGATGGCGCGTGTACGAAAACGGTGTATAAGAAGCTAACACGTGTCGGGTTATAATTCTGCGTGAGGTTTTCCGTGGTTGTCTAACGTCTGCCTTCGTTCGGGGTCTGGCTTAGAGTGTCTGTCTTTCTGTCGCGTGAGTGCCTTCTCGCCCCTGCTATCGATCTTTCTTTTCTTTCGTAATCGATAGTGCTCGGTGTGACCACCCCCGCTTTTAACTATCGACTCATTTCTGCGTTTTTCTGTGTTTTATGGCCTTCGTTGGCGGGTGTATTTAAGATGTAACTTATTGCTAACTTAAACCTACATGAATAATAATAAAAGGGCCTTCAGTGGCGAATCGTGGACTAATGATAATGTTAATACTAAACGAAAAAAAAGGAATAATCAAGGAACAGAAATCAACGTACGCCTCCAGTGGCAGTGAGTATGTTTTTCCACCTTATCTACGTGATGTAGATCGGGTGAAGGTAGTTGGGCGCTTATAAAGCCCCATTGGATCTTTACAGGAGAAAGAGAGAAAGAATTGTCTTCCAAATTAATAAATTAAATTAACATTTGATTCTACGGGATTTAAGAGAGTGGAGGTTAATTAGGCGCAACCCACTTTCATAAGAAGGGAAATGGATCGAAGGGTCCCAATTGAGTCCGCGGAGAGCAAAGATGAGGACTTGTTTTTGTACTGATTCGAGCATATCCTGAAACTTTTGGTAGTGAGGAGACCAGACACAAGAACCATATTCCAACATAGGCCGGACCAGAGATACATACAGAAGTTTTATAGTATACGGGTCTGTAAATTCCTTAGACCATCTTTTGAAAAATCCTAGGACTCCTTTGGCTTTGTTAGAGATAGTAGAGATAAGAGAGTTAAAACATAGATTGGGTACAAAAGTAATGCCCAAGTCGTTAACTTTGAAGAGGCGTTGTAGGATAATGTTATTGATTGAGTAATCGAAAAGGTATGGCTTATTGCGGTGAAAAGTCATGATATTGAATTTAGAAGTGTAAAGAAGTAGAACGTTGACTAAGCACCAATTGTTAAGAGCGTCAAGATCTTATTGCAGATATAGTATGGACAACGGGTCGCTGCAGGAAAAACATAGCTTTACGTCATCAGCATACATTAGGACACGGGAATGAGATAACATTTGAGGAAGATCGTTAATAAATAGGTTAAATAGCAAGGGACCCAGATGGCTACCTTGAGGAACCCCCGATGAGACTATAACAGGTTTAGAGAGAGAGGAGTTAAAGCAGACACGTTGAGAACGGTTACAAAGGTAAGAATTAGTCCAGTAAAGAAGCTTAGTCGGAAACCCTAGAAGAGACAGTTTATGAATAAGTAGATTGTGATTAACGGAGTCGAAGGCTTTACTAAAATCAGTATAAACGACATCAGTTTGACACTGTTTAGCAAATCCCGAAGTTACAAAGGTGAAAAATTCAAGAAGATAAGAAGAAACTGAACGACGTTTAACGAACCTATGCTGTTATTCAGAGAATACAGAACTACAAAAATGTTGCAGCTGAGAAGTGATGATTTTTTCAAAGAGTTTAGAAATGGCAGATAGGTTGGAAATACAACGGTAGTTGGAGACATCAGATTTAGATCCCTTTTCATGAAAGGGAACTATATAGGATTCTTTCCAGACGGTGGGAAAGTCACCAGTCTCGAGAGACAAGTTGAAAAGTTTTAGGAGAGGCACACAAAGAGATTCTGCACAAAGTTTAAGAACAGCGCTCGGAGCCGAGTCTGGCCCGGTGGAGAATTGTTGAACGATTAACTCTTCAGATTTATTAATCTCGGGGTGAACCAGATAGGACCAGAAAGATTTCTGGAGGGGGTGACTAAAGGTACATGAGTGGGAAAGATGGAAAAAATAGAGCTATAGAATGCATTCGTGGCAGACTCAATTTCCTGGAAATCGTCAAGGAATGACCAATCAATCTGAGATAAGGCAGTATTCAAGCAGAAAAAATCAGCCTTCTTAAAGCAAAAGATATTCGAAGGCTTATTGAACGACTTTATAGAGTCTGAAGAAGGCAACAGTCTGCTGTTACGTATGCCATTTACCTGACCCAAAGAAATATCGAACAGAGAATCGACGAAATCGTGCTGCATGTATGGGAACATTAAGCTAGAGTCATTGGATGGAGACCAATGATATTTGGGAGATTAAAGTCACCAAGGACAATAAGACGATCAGAATCACTAAGCTGAGACAAAACGGACTGAAGATGGGCAGCGTGAAGCATATAAATTGAAAACTCAGAGGACGGTGGGATGTAAGAGCATGATATGAATGAATTAAAAGAACACAGACGAATTTTAACTACGATTATTTCAATAGTGTTGAGCTCATCGATGGAAAAGAGTTGGGAAGTTAAGTCGGAACGAACAACAATTAGGACGCCGCCACCTCGAGATGGTCGATCAGATCTATATATGTTAAAATGTTCTACAAAAATCTCGGAATCCGAGATTGAGGAATCGAGCCATGTTTCAGAGAAGGCGATATTATCGGAATCAAAAGTTGCACTATCAGCATGTAATTTGGTGAGCTTACTGCACAGGCCACGTACATTCTGATAAGTGATCTTTAGAGGTAGGGAAGAATTAAGTTTTTTGAAATATATGGTAAGTCAGTAGATGGTGTTGGAAGGATTCCTACCTGAGGAGCGGATTGCGAAGATCGAGATCGGCTATTGAAGATGTGACAGATAGTGTGTTCAGGCCAGAAAGAGGGTTCTTACACAGTCTTGACAAACTTCTCCGAGACAAGAATTTTGAAGGAGGAAATACTACATTTTTTCCTTGAAGGTAAATTTAGTTACTGCGATGCCAGAGGAGCTATTGATGTTAAGTTTAGTGATGATATAATCTCGAGCCATTACATCCGTAGCCGATTCCATAAGACGCGAGATAAATATAGATTTTAGAGGAGCGACAGCGAATAGAGTAGATCGGTCAAGAGGGGTCACATGGTATATGGGTGAGGCAGAGGCGGGTTCTACCCGAGGAGCAGATCCGGATTGGATAGCGCTGGCTGAGGAGCCAGTGCGAGCCTGTGTGGAAGGAACTACTTCAACTTCCATGCTGACAGCAGTATGGCACGTCTAGAAAGACTTCGACTACTATGAAATTCTACATACAGCGAGTCGATTTGTAATAATTCTTTTCCATATTAACTTTTTTTATATTATATCATAAGAGTATTTCTTTTCTTGCTATTTCGTAATGCACTTTCTGCGACATTATATATGTTAATACCATACCTATATATACATATAACTAGATTTCATTATTTTTATTAATCATCTATATACATTCTTTTTCTTAAACAACAAAAACATAATTATGTCAGATAGAGTCATGAAGTCAAACCCCCTTAATTTTGAGTCATTAAATAGTTATTAATTGTTATAAATGAATTACTAAATCTGTCTTGTTTGTCCTGTGTAGAGCATGCTGAGGTCCGAATTTTCGTAAAGAGACGCTCTTGATAAGGGTTATGCCGTCCGTAAAATGGCATATTAAAGGTAGGATGGGTAGAGAAAGGGTCAAGGTCATCTGATTTCCCCGAGAACTACGGAATATAATCAGACTATTTGTCGGTAGTCGAGTATCCTCATTCAATAACCGTTCCATTATTTCATTATCTCAGTTTGAGAACTGAGAACCTTTTGAACGTTAAATCCCGTGTACCTAAAACATCTTTGCGAATGTGTTCGTATGGCATATAGGAGAGTAGGAAAGATCCCACGCCATTCCGGCGAGCTAGATAGAGCATAGCTAGAGGTACACAATCCAAAATCCGGCCATACCTTTGGTGTATAAGCCTCCACAAATGTATGTACAAACTACATCCGTACGTACGATTTAAAACACCACTGTATTACACAGTCCAAAATCCGGACTGAAGCAAGTATAGTGATGCACATATTCGGACTTGAAACCGAATCGATTACAACGAATAATTTCTATAAACAACAACAAAGATTGAAGAATGATGAACCAGCTTATGTAAAAAACTATCGAAGCCCGCATAGCCAGGTAGAAGAAATTCAAAAACAAGAAAAATTGTTTCCGATAAAATTGTCGAACCATCAGTGTCTGAATACAATAATCCCCTTTTACTAGTTCCAAAGAAAGCTCTACCAAGCTCAGAAGAAAATAAATGGCAATTGACTATCATCAAATTAATAAAAAACCGTTGTCAGATAAATTTCCACTCCCTAGAATCGATGGTATTCTAGATCAACTAGGTCGAGCGAAGTACTTTTCATGCCTTGCCTTAATGTCAAGTTGTCATCAAATTGAACTTGAAGAAAGTTCAAGAGATATAACATCTTTTTCAACGAGCAATGGCTCATATTGCTTTACGTGATTATATTTTGGTTTAAAAATAGCGCAAAATTCATTTCAGAGAATGATGACTATTGCATTTTCTGGACCTGAACCTTCGCTAGTATTCCTTTGGATGGATGATTTAATAGTTATAGGTTGTTCCGAAAAACATACATATGCTCAAAAATGTAACAAATGTTTTTGAAAAATGTAGGAAATACAATCATAAATTGTATCCTCAAAAATGCTCATTTTTTATGCATGAAGTGACCTTCTTCGGTCACAAATGTACAGATAAAGGAATCTTGCTAGATGACAAAAAATATGATGTCATGCAAAATTATCCAGTCCCACATGATGCGGATAGCGCTAGAAGATTTATTGCATTTTGCAATTATTATAGAAGATTTGTTAAAAATTTCGCAGAAGGTAATATTCGTATGTACACCTAAATGTCAGCAAGCTTTTGATTATTTAAAAACAAACTTAATGAGCCCAACATTATTACAATATCCAGATTTCATTAAAGAATTTTACATCATAACTGATGCAATTAAGCTTGTGGAGCGGTTTTAACTAACAACCATAACGGACTCCAACTTCCAATAGCTTATGCATCACGTTCATTTACTAAGGGCGAAAGTACCAAAGCGACCATATATTTATGGCAAACATTTTACAGACAGAACAGACCACAGACCACCATTGACTTATTGTTTTCAATGACCAATCGTAGCTCAAAATTAACACGCATGCGGCTCGAATTAGAAGAATACGACTTCACAGTTGAGTATCTAAGGGTATAGACAATTTTGTAGCTGTTGCGTTATAAAGAATAACCTTCAAAGAAATACAAGAAATTACCAGAAATTTAATGAAACGAAGTTATGAAACGACGAAGTAAAAAACAGGATGTTTCTTTAAACATGGAAGAAAAATTACTATAAATATGATGTTAGCGATAATGAATTCTTGACTTAGGTCAGTTCTTCCAAAGGCTTGAAATGCAAGCCGGTATGCATCAAATCAGCAAACTCAAAGTGGCACCTCGGAAAAATATCTTTGAACAAGGTTAAATTGATAGTTTAAAACAAATGAGCAACAAAATATTGAAATAATTAAGAGTAGCGCTCTTAACCCGGTGACCCTGATACAAAAACAAAAAGATAAAGAAGCTATATTGTCTACATTCCATGTTGACCTAATGCAAGGAGGACACACAGGCATTATGAAGACCTTGGCCAAGGTCAGAAGATATTGTTTGAGCCTCCCTTAAGGAGGTAATAAATTAGCCAGATGTCTTCAAATGTCCAACCAATTTATTTCGTTGTATGTTTTCGACTGCCACGGTTATATATTCATAGGCTCATCGCTCATCAATTGAGAGCGATCTAGCAACATGTTGCGTAGATGTTAGAAACATTCGGGTACAACATATAAACTCTTATATTAATTCGAAGCACAATAGGTGTGCATCCAACATATTCCGTCCGTTGAAAGGACTGTTTCAGTCTTATTAGTCTATTTGTAATGGTAGTGGAGCAATTTTATGGATTGGGCGACGCAAAACGCTTTTAGCTGTCTTCAAATCAACCACTCGGACTCGATCATCATGGCCAGGGATTACAGACACGATTCGAGCCATCTGCCAGTGTTGCGGAGGCAAGTTATCCTCATAAAGGTAGCAAGTCTGACGCAATGAACTATAGAGGTATATCTAAGTTATCCGCTATTCCTAAAGTGTTTAAGACAATTTTAACTCCGCACCTGCAGCACCTATGCAGATCACTTATATCTCCATCTCAACATGGATTTATAAGGCGGAGATCAACCACTACAAATTTATTGGAGTTAACCTCCTTTATAATAAAAGGCTTTCAAGGTAATTTGCAGACGGATGTTGTTTACACCTATTATAGTAAAGCGTTCGATTTTGTAAACCATTCCCTCCTAGCACAAAAGCTCGACCTTCTAGGGTTCCCGCCCAATCTCCTGAAATGGATCTCTAGCTACCTTTGTTCTAGGTCTCAAAGAGTCCTTTTCAAAAACTCCCTGTCCTCTCCAGTTATGGTGACTTCGGGTGTACCTCAGGGCAGCCATCTAGGCCCCTTACTCTTTACACTCTTTATAAATGACCTACCTTCTGTATTAACATACTCTCGAGTACTTATGTATGCGGATGATGTTAAGCTCTGTGTCCAGTATAAGGACATTTCTTTCCAATCCAGGTTGCAATCCGATCTCGATAGATTTCAGTCTTGGTGTTGTGCAAATTTATTAAACCTTAATGCTTCAAAATGTAAAGTAATGACTTTTCATCGCTCCAGAGCCTTTCTGGTTCTTTACACGCTTTGTGGTGGTTCTCTTGAGAGAATTACCCGGGGTGATGATCTTGATGTTCTATTAGATCCCAAGTTAAAGTTTTCAGAACACATTTCTACCATGGTGAATAAGGAAATGGGCGTGCTTGGGTTTAAAAAGAGCGGGTCAAAGGAATTTGACGACCCCTATATAACAAAGACTCTCTACACCTCTCTGGTTCGTCCGATTTTAGAATACGGCTCTTGTGTATGGTGCCCTCAGTACAACGTACATCAGGACCGTATAGAATCAGTTCAGAAAAACTATTTACTTTTTGCTCTTCGCGGCCTCAACTGGGATGCAAGTGTGAGACTGCCGTCTTACTCTAATAGATTGCTCTTAATAAACTTTCCAACCTTAGCTAATCGTAGGAAAATGCTTGGTGTGATTTTTGTGCACAACTTGATCAAGGGTGACGTAGATAGCCCTGACCTGTTGAGCCGCATAAACTTCACGATCCCTATTAGAAATACTAGGAATTATACACCGTTGTTTCTTCCGCTTTGTAGATCGAATTATTCCTTGCATGAACCATTTAGGGTCCTATGCTCAGACTATAATTCCCTCTACCATATTATATTTACCACTAACTCCCTTCCTAGTCTTAAATTACTGATACTCTTACATCTTTCCCGTAATTAGTAATTACTTAATTTCTTTAGTTAGATTAGTTCTACTTTTCCTCGAACACTAGTCTAACACCTATCTATCCTGCATGTCCGCGATCGGTTCGGTTAACGAGTCGCGCGTTAAGCGGCAGCGCCCCTCGGTCGGTTGGGCGGGAGGTGGGCTGCGTTCTTGCCTGGGATCCGCGCGTAACAGCCATTGGCTGGTGTCGCTTGGGCCACTTGATGGTGCAGTCATTGCATATCAACGTCATAAAGTAAACCAGGACGAGTTGGTTGAATTGTACATCTGCTTCTGGTTTAAGCCATTTGGAACGAAGCTGCAGCTCGTGCAAAGAGTCGCGCCGCCAGAGATCGCACAACCGCTGCTTCAGGAAAGTGATGCGTTGAAATCGATTCAGTGTTGATATCTTTTCCATGGCTACAGTCTAGTCTGGGAGTGCCTGTAAAGTTGAATCAATTAAAAATGTGCCGACGTAATGACTTCTCCTTCATTTGGATCCTCAGAGAGTGCAGTGAGAGATCTCGAATTTAAAATAGCTTCAACCTCGGTCACGACTGTCTGCAACTCTTCGAAGGTCAAGTTTGATTCTGCAGCGTTTTTAACCAGCAGTGTCTTCATTGACTTTACGGCCGCTTCCCAGAAACCACCGAAGTGTGGGGAACGAGGCGGAATGAAGACAATGTCGCATTGCATTTCAGTACAAAACTGCTGTGTTTCAATAGTCGATGCTTCTTTGAAGAATGATTCCTTAAAGCTGTCGAGCTGGGTCCTTGCACCAACAAAGTTTGTTGCGTTATCGCAGTATATGCGCACAGGTTTCCCGCGGCCTGCTACGAAGCGCTTTAAGCTGAGAAGGAACGAATTTGTTGATAAATCTGACAGTAATGTACCGCCTTTGTTGCAAAAAAAACGAACATTGCAACATATGTTTTATAGGGTGCCTTGCCGCGAATTCGATACGTGGTTATAAATAGGCCATATAGATCTACTCCAGTTACATAAAAGGGTCGACGGATCAGAAATCGATCGGTAGGGAGAGAACCCATTTTTTGAGTACGAAGTTTTGGTTTGTAGTGAAAGCAATGTACACACTTTCGCACGACCTGTATAAGCAGTCTTCGAGCACTGACTATCAAAACTTCTAACCTGACGAAACCGGTTAGAGCCTTAGGTGCAGTGTGCATGTGCTTTCTGTGTAAGTGTTCGACAAACATCCAAGTCATTCGATGATTTCTTGGCAGGATTACTAGAAACCTTGCGTTGACATCGATTAGAGCCTTCGATAGGCGACCGCCAACGCGCATCAAATTGAATATTCCAGTTTGGGTCTCTGTTAGAGAGAGAAAAGGTCTTAATATTTGCAATTCAGGACGAAGTGTTTTATTGGCCTCTAAATCAGCGATCTCCTTTGAGTATTCCTGTTTCTGGATGGGAAAAGCTATGCGAAGAAATGATTCCTGATTTTCTAGAGCTGATACATGCCATTGAAAATTCGGGGAACGAATGAAACAACTCGAACTATTTTGGTGAATGATGAGATACGATCCAGCGATTTCCCAATTACTGTTACTGCTGTTCTGCATACCTATGATACTCTTCAGAACTACCTGTTTGTGAAGTTCTAACAGTTCTTTCTCTATCGTTGAGGTGAATACTGGTTTTGGCCATTTTGACTCTTCCGAGGAGAGAAATTTTGGTCGGTTAACCACATTGTTTGTGATAAGTCGATCGCCTTGCATCCGCGCGAAAGGGATTTAGTTTGCAATTCCACAATGCGGTTACCTACAAAACAGTTTAGTGTGGAGGAACGCATTCCCATCCACTGTAGTACAATACTGAAATCATTCCAAAAGACTTTATTAATAGAATTAGCGTCAAACAAATGCTTAATTTTATCCCAGGTTTTAAATAACAACACAGCAGAGAACAGCTCCAGTCGAGGAAGCGATACAGCCTTTATTGGGGCTACCTTAGACTTGGCTATTAATAATGTAATTTGAAAACAACCATTACTCATGTATGCACGTATGTATAAGCAGCATCCGTATGCTCGTTGAGACGCGTCGGCAAATCCATGAATCGAGAATGACTGATTTTCACTTGTATTTACATAACGTGGGATCTCAATACTTTTTAAATGCGAAAAGTCAAATTCGAGTTGTCTCCAAAGAGAAGCAAAGATAGGCGTAATTGGATCATCCCATCCTAGCCGATGAAGACGCAGTTCCTGCACAAAAATTTTGCATCGAACGATTATAATAATTATTGACCTTAGTATCCCAAGGGGATCGTATATCTTTGCAACAACTGACATGATTGAACGTCTGGTGAGAGTTTGAATTGTGGGTAGCTCATATCGAAAACAAAAGGTGTCTACTCGAGGTTTCCATGCAATACCGAGAGCCTTTGGTATTTCCTGATCGGTAACCTTAATTTGTACTTCCTCGGTCCCTCCTGCCCATTTTTTGTGATTCGAATTCCACTTAGCCAACTGTGAGCCCGCCTTTGCCAAAAGACAACTGAATTCATCAGCCTTACGATTCAGCTCGACTTCGGAGTCGACTCGCTTTCTCGCGCTCTTGCGTGGGCGCTCTTGAGATCCACACAGCGCTCGGGCGGCCACTGGCTTGAGCATGCATAATCAGTTACGCTCCCTCCCCCGTTACGATCGGTCAACGTCTTTTCGGACTACAAAAATACGATTTCTCGCCTATACATACATTTTGTGAACATTACCTACTATAACCGAAAATAAACTTAAGTGAACGAAGTGAAATGCATAGACGTGCTGGTTTCATTTTTTTTTTACTTTAGGACGTTGATATGCAATGGCCAATGGCTGTTACGCGCGGATCCCAGGCAAGAACGCAGCCCACTTCCCGCCCAACCGACCGAGGGGCGCTGCCGCATAACGCGCGACTCGTTAACCGAACCGATCGCGGACATGCAGGAAAGATAGGTGTTAGACTAGTGTTCGAGGAAAAGTATAACTAATCTAACTAAAGAAATTAAGTAATTACTAATTACGGGAAAGATATAAAAGTTTCAGTAATTTAAGATTAGGAAGGGAGTTAGTAGTAGATATAATATGGTAGAGGGAATTGTAATCCGAGCATTGAATCCCTAAATTGTTCATGCAAGGAATAATTCGATATACAAAGCGGAGGAAACAACGGTGTATAATTCCTAGTGCTTCTAACAGGAATCGTGAAGTTTATGCGGCTCAACAGGTCAGGGCTATTTACGTCACCCTTGATCAAGTTGTGCACAAAAGTCACGCCAAGCATTTTCCTACGATTAGCTAAGGTTGGAAGGTTTATTAAGAGCAATCTATTAGAGTAAGATGGCAGTCTCACACCTGCATCCCAGCTGAGGCCGCGTAGAGCAAAAAGTAAAAAGTTTTTCTGAACTGATTCTATACGGTCTTGGTGTACGTTATACTGAGGGCACCATACACAAGAGCCGTATTCTAAAATCGGACGAACCAGAGAGGTGTAGAGAGTCTTTGTTATATAGGGGTCGTCAAATTCCTTTGACCACCTCTTTATAAACCCAAGCACGCCCATCGCCTTATTCACCATGGTAGAAATGTGTTCTGAAAACTTTAATTTGGGATCTAGTAGAACACCAAGATCATCAACCCGGGTAATTCTCTAAAGAGAACCACCACAAAGGGTGTAAGGAACCAGAAAGGCACTGGAGCGATGAAAAGTCATTATACTGGACACAGAGCTTAATATCATCCGTATACATAAGTACTCGAGAGTATGTCAATACAGAAGGCAGGTCATTTATAAAGATTGTAAAGAGTAAAGGGCCTAGATAGCTGCCCTGTGGTACACCCGAAGTCACCATAACTGGTGAGGACAGGAAGTTTTTGAAAAGGACTCTTTGAGACCTAGAACAAAGTAGCTAGAGATCCATCTCAGGAGATTGGGCGGGAACCCTAGAAGGTCTAGCTTTTGTGCTAGGAGGGAGTGGTTTACAGAGTCGAACGCTTTACTAAAATCGGTGTTAACAACATCCGTCTGCGAATTACCTTGAAAGCCTTTTATTATAAAGGAGGTAAACTCCAATAAATTAGTAGTGGTTGATCTCCGCCTTATAAATCCATGTTGAGTTGGAGATATAAGTGATCTGCATAGGTGCTGCAGGTGCGGAGTTAAAATTGTCTCAAACACTTTAGGAATAGCGGATAACTTAGATATACCTCTATAGTTCATTGCGTCAGACTTGCTACCTTTCTATTGGAGAGGAATTATAAAGGACTCCTTCCATATCGGGGGAAAGCATGAAGAATTTATGGATAGGTTGAATAGTTTAAGCAACCGCCCACACAGATACTCGGCACAGTACCTGAGTACACAGCCGGGAACTCCGTCCGGACCCGGTGAAAACACCGGCTTTACTGTTTGTAGATCATGAAGCAACGAGCTTTCATTTAACAAAGGACTGAAAATGCCGTTCGACCTCGGTAAACCGTATGGATACGGCTGACCAGAGTTACCATCCTGAGAATTTGTAGTTTGGAAAAAACGGGCAAAAAGATCGGCAATTGCCTGATAGGATAGCGAGGATGGGTGTGCGGACGGCTCCTTGGTAAGCCAAGAGGGTTTTCTTGATCTAGTCGGACAGGAAAGTGGGACACAAGAGATAAAAAGTGAGTCCAGTGCATCATAGAAAATGTTTGTGCCTGTCGTAACATCACTGCACAAATATAAAGCGGACCAATCAAAATCCCTAATGAGGTTATTAAGCTTCGTAAACTCGGCTTTACGGAAGCAGCGGACACATTGGAGGTACCCGACCGATCCATTACAGTTCGTCCTAGCTCGAGCGACACTTCGAAAGTAGGATGGTAGGCATCTTCAGGTATAGTGAGCTGGGGGACTCGAGTTAACAACGCTAAGGTCGGATCCGTTACAAAGCACAGATCAAGAAATCGACCCAAGGAATTTTTAGCATGGTTAACTTGAGACAGAGACAGGTCAATCAAGCCGTCAACAAAGTCATGTCGTGACATGGGTACCAGGCTATTAGACTCATTTGCCGAAGACCAAACAATTCCTGGCAAGTTGAAGTCACCAAGAACTATCATGTGATCTTTGTCAGATAGCGAGGAAGAAATAGCGGTTAAGGCGGACAAATGCTGTTCGTAAGTTGCGATATCCGACGAAGGTGGAATATACGAACAAGTTATAAAAACTGAGAAAGCGGGAAGAATCAGTCTTATAGCCTATTCACACTGAGCACCGTTTACCGTCTATTTCCTAGACGGTGCATAAGGTTTTGCCGTCCCGAAATTTCCCAGTTAGTTCCACCGTCTATTTTGAATGTTCCTAAACCGCCCGTTTCTATGCGATATTTAGCCGATGGTTTTCAAATGCGACTCTGAAAAATTGGCATTCACAACGAAAAAAATTAAATTCACTGCGAATATGTAAACAATGACCGCCAAAAAAACCAAAACAAAAACACAATCTAAAATGAAAGGAGCATCAGGTGGTAAGTTTATACATATATATATTTTTAATTTAATAATTTTATTGTTAATATTGGAAATCAATGCAGATAATAAGAAAAGAGCAGGCGGCGGCAGGCTGCAGTGGACCACGGAAATGGAAATAATGCTAATAGACATTTGATAGACAATACTGTAACCTCTTAATTAAAACATAATTTCATGGCAGTATCCTACCTATAACACTACTCGACAAAATTCAACTTTTTTTTTCCGCTGTGGCCAAAAATGACTTTTTCTGATAGATTTGGAGATTTAAATTTTTTTAAAGAATTATGGTTTTTTTTTCATGGAGTAGTTTTTTTTTAAAGAATTTTTAAAAAATTTGTTGTTTTTTGTCATAGGTAGTGCTTCTATTTTTTACATAACTTAAGTTTCCTACAACTGGTTGTATTGAACTTTGCAGTTTAAAAAAGCTGACAAATGCAGCTATGCAGCTAAACGGTTGTAACTTAGCCGTTTATTTTTATATTTCTAAAAGCGATACCTTAAACGACGCCTAATTAATGTGTCTATCTAAAATCAAAAATCAAGGCATTCAAATATTTTTTTTTCGACTTTTCCTGAGCTTTCAAAGTCAAAATTTCGGGGAAAAATACCGAAAAAAATTATGAAATTTCAATTTGGAAGCTTAATATCTTCCAGACGTTAAGTTGCAGCTACAAAGTGTCTGAGTCGGATTTATAGCTGCATTTGTCAGCTTTTTTTTAACTGCAAAGTTCAATACAACCAGTTGTAGGAAACTTAAGTTATGTAAAAAATAGAAGCACTACGTATGACAAAAAACAACACATTTTTTAAAAATTCTTTAAAAAAAAACTACTCCATGAAAAAAAAACCATAATTCTTTAAAAAAATTTAAACATCCAAATGTATCAGAAAAAGTCATTTTTGGCGACAGCGGAAAAGTCGTGTCGACTAGTGTAATCAACTAGGGCAAACAATACGGTTGAATGCCAGCCTTTATAATTGTGGTGGTCGACTGCCTCAGCTGAGGGTGGTTTAATTTCGAAGTGGCAGCCATCTAGATTGAAAAGGAAGTGTTCAAACCAATTTATATGCATACATATAAATACATATGTTATAGGTTTTTTACCAATTGCACCCAGGCACTGAGGAAACCCAATAGCCTCGAATCCCTTCACACACTCATCAATTTTTTCGGAAGTGAGATAGTTGGGCGACATAAACTCATCCGAAAATTCGTGGATGACTGCTCTGCAAAACTCGTGCAGGATGTTGCACACGGTGTTTGGTGCCACGCCGAAAAGCCTACCAACTGTCCGATACTCAGAGGACGAGCCCAAGGTGTACATGGCAATGGCAATTCGCTTCTCCAATGGAATGGCAGCTCTACAGTTTGTATCCTGTTTCCGGCGCACTTCCAGCCGATTTACTAAAATGTTAAAGCAGGTCCTCTCCATTCTGAAGCTCTCCTTGAAAAACGCCTCGTTGTTGTCAGGCACATCTTTCTCCCAAAATGTCCCGAAGCGCTTCTACACAACATAAGACCTTGTACTTAAAACTTTGGTAGCATTTAGTATAAGTACTCACAAACGACCACAACCTTCCTGGCTTTTGTTCTTTTAAAGCGGCTGCCCAAAGATAGAGCTCCTCCTCGTCAAAGTCGCCGCTGTAATCGCTATCAAAATTAATTTCGTTCAACAACATCATTAGTTATTGCAAGCAAATATTTTGCTGTTAAACCACAGTTGCAACAACTGCTAATTTTTTTTTGAAATCCATTTATTTTCAAACACAAATAAAAATTCTTCCGCTCAAAAACTCAGTTTTTGTTATTGTCATCAGCTCTTAGACGGTAAACTGTAGACGGTGCCAGTGTGAATCGGAGTTTCACCGTCTGTCAAAAATCCCAACGTTCCCCCGTGACGGGCTCAGTGTGCAGAGGGTATTACACACAGAAATTCCAGTTCCTGCTGGATCTGGACTGTGAAAAGTTCCGACGTGAAGTTTGAGTCCACAGCAATCAGAACCCCTCCTGCACGTCGAGACGAACGATCCTTTCTATAAGTTGTGTACCGACCTGCCAAAACTTCGGAACTAAGAATGTCCGGCTTTAACAAGGTCTCGGTAAACACAATAACGTGGGATGCAAATGCGACACTATCCTGGAAAAGAATGCTGAGCTTACTACGCAAGTCTCGAACATTCTGATAGGTCACTAAAAGAGAGTTTGTTAGTTTTTTGGACGGGTGGAGGTGGAGCGGGAAGATGACGATGGAGCACTGGTCTGATTAGTTGGCAGAGTTATTGGGGGCCTAGTCTTCTTCTTTGCCTTAAACTCCTTCACCACCAAATGCTCCGCCAAAAGTTAAAGTTGACTGGCTTGTGATAGTGAGAATCGACCGGATCCGCCCGCTACAAACATTGGTCTTTCTTACAACAAAGAGAAGCGCACCCCAGCAAGCTTAGGCGGATCGCTCCACAAGGAGAACCAAGATAAGTACGTCGTATAAAACACCAGCATAAGTGCCGTGATCTTGTTTTTCCGTCCAAGTCCAACGTCCTAACTACGTACATCAGTACATACACATACCATATTTAACTGCATATTCTTGCCCGAATTTATCCATATCCGCATACATACATATATACATGTATATTGGCTGCATATTCTTGCGTCCATATATACGTATGTATACGTATTAATCCGCAATTAAATCCACCTACATCCATATATATACATATGTATATCTGCATATTCTTCCACATATGTACATATATATCCCAACCGCATATCCTTGCACATCATATACGTATATATATATATATCCGAATTATATATACATACAAAATTCTTGCACATATATATCCGAAAATACAAATTTTACCAATCTACAATCTCCCAATATATGTATATAACACATCTATCTGAATATTCACTTATTTTTTCCATATCCGCATACATACAGTGGCTCAGAGCCAAAAAAATGCAGTGTCAAATAAAAAGTTAAATTGGCTGCCATAAAGTTATTACACATTATTTTTCAAAAATTCCAATGACCGATGATAGGTATATACATTAGGTACCAAAACCAATATTTGACCCTTAAATACTGGGTTTTCCCCACCTGTTAGATCGTATTAAAACTTAAACTTTTTATTTGACACTGCATTGTTTTGGCTCTGAGCCACTGTATATATTAGCTGCATATTCTTGCGTCTGTATATCCATACCTCCCCGCACCTACATCCACACATACAAGCAGCAATAGCGGTGCCTGCTTTTGCTCGGTATCGCGTTCACCTCTTCACCTTTGCTCGCGTTGTTTTTGTTGGGAGAGCAGATTATCGGCACCGCTCTTGCGCATAACGGAGCGCCAAGCGACTCGCTAATAAGGTATTTCGAGGGTGTATCGTTTTCGGTGGGGGCTTGTCCAGTGACGCGCTACCCTACTTTCGGCGGGTATATTGTTCTTGGGTGTCACTTGCCACCGACTCCCAATATTAGTGCCCGATCGCCATAGTATACCCAAGCACCTCCGACTTGCCAACAAATCAATACCAAAGGGCTGTTGGGTCTATTCTCCGTGTCCATCCGCCCGACACTTCCGCTTCCGTTTCTTTGTTCTCAGCGGGTGAGGTCAGAACATGCCCATGTCATGTCAACCGGTACGCCCAAAACCTAGTACGAGTTCCACTGCAAGGAGCAAATCGGTCCTGTTCCCTTCGCCAGTCACGCTAAAGGTGCCAGCTCTTCCACCAAACAGTCCCATCAGCTCTCGACGCACTTCTCCAATGGCTCAATCAGCCTTCATCTTCGCACGGGCGAAATTGGTAGCCATCGGCAGGCTGATCGTTTTGGAAGACCGATTTACCACTTCCCGTACCAGCACGCCATCCCCCGGTGGATGCTGAGTTCGAGGCCTGTTCTATAGCGTCGGTTGACGAGGATCCACACAAAGCGAGGTTCAAGCCCTGTATAGCGAATGCTATGGAGGTTATGAGCGGTGCATAGCTGACCTTACAGTCCAAGCTGCCAGCCCAGCAGTCCGTCCTCCTGCACAGCCGGACTCCCATGGCGGCTGCCGACTGCCACCCTGTGACATCGAAGTTTTCACAGGGGATTACGTTCGCTGGCCCACTTTTCGGGACCTCTTCACAGCCATTTATATTCGTAATCCTAGACTCTCACCCGTATAAAAACTGTACTACCTCGCCACTAAGACCAGTGGCGATCCAAAGGCCATTGTTGAGAAGTCCCCGCTCACCAACTACAGCTTTGAGGCGGCATGGGATGCCCTTCGTGACCGATATGAGAACCGACGGCTCCTGGTGACCAACCAGATTCACCTTCTCCTCTCTTTGCCTCGCATCGGGTCCGATTCAAGTCGTGCTCTGAAAGAGCTTCAAAGTACGATCCAGGGGGTTCTAACCGCACTCGCCTACTCCAAGGTCTCCACTGAAAATTAGGATAGCTTGCTCATGACCATTTGGGCTTCAAAATTGCCGAGATTAACCCGCGCGTTGTGGGAAGAGTCCATAACCGACAATAAGGAAATGCCGTCATGGAAGGACGCTAGAGGCGATCGAGGGCCACCCTTCCACTCCACATAGTTCGAAAGGCGATCCGAATCCGCCACCTTCTAAAAATTACCCGTTCCGGTCCCAAGAGAGTCCAGTTCCTAGGAGGGTTAACTCGTTCGAGACAACAGTGAATGCGCAGAGGAGAACATGTGATCTCTGCTCCAAAGAGAATCATGCGATCCGTGATTGTCCTCGCTTCCTCCACATGACCGTTGATGCTCGTTCCAGCTACATTAAACAGAAACAGCTATGCCTGAACTGCTTCGCACGAGGACATCAGATCCGAGAATGCCAAAGCGCTCACAACTGCGTCACTTGTGGGGAACGGCACCACACGCTGCTGCAACGTGGCTATCCAAGTTCCAGCGAGCCGACTTCCACATCCGTACAACACCCGAGTTCTTCCGCATCCTTGTCCAACGTTCAGTCTTATTTCGCTTCCGGTACAAGTGCGGTTCTTCTGAGCACAGCCATGATTAATATTCCATCTGGGGACCAATTTTCGCGCCCGCGCTTTGATCGACTCTGGCTCCGAGGCCACGTTCATTACGGAACGTCTAGTCAGCATGATCAAACTGCCATTCCAACCTATCCAGGCACAGGTCTCCGGCATCAATCATACTGTATCCGCTCAGTCGAAGAAGTTCTGCAATTTTTCCATCCGCTCTCCGACTATGTCGGGTTTACAATTAAACGTTACAGCTTACGTTATTCCGGAAGTGGCAGCGAATATTCCCTCGCATCCGATCTCTCAAATTTTGCTGAGAGACTTGCCTAGCCTTCCGTTGGCGGATCCTACATTTTTTGAGAGCTCACCAATCGATGTCCTGATTGGAGCTGACATTCTACCATCCGTACTGTTAAGCGGCTTACAGACGAACATATGTGGCCCTCTCCTCGGGCAAGAAACAGTTTTCGGTTGGGTGCTCTCTGGTCCAGTGTCTAATACGGCCGTTCAGAGAGCCCCGCAAGTTGCATCCTTTTCGAGTCAGGTGTCTAGAGTACCTATCCAAAGGATAAGAGACGCGGGCTCTCGAGTCTACAAAAGCAATCCCCTTCCAGCCTTCTCCGCAGAATTGCTAGGACGGTCTCCTACGGTTGACCGACGAGAAGATATCTGTAATAATCACTGTTTTGGCGATCACAACTCCGTGCCAAGTTCAAGCCCAAACTTGAACTTAGTTCAATGTAACCACGTGACAATGTCCAATGCCCAAGGTGGGCCTTTAACACGTTACAAATTTCGTACTAATGCTTCGTCGACACCTTCATCTCATCCTATATTTCCGCATCCAGCCATGGCCCCACGTTCCCGCGCCGACCGACCTGCCTGGCTCATCAGAATTCCGGAAAGGATTGTCGAAGTGGCGGGCTGTGCAGGGTGTTCGGGTAGAATCACCACACGCTACTTCACCTCCTCCCGTCTCGTCGTTCGGCGCTCGGCCTCGGCGTCTTAGTCGCCACCTGCAGCATCGCTAGCTGAACGCCGGCCTAGGCACCCCGCCAGTCGCCCTGCTAAAAGGACTCCAGCTTCGTCGCCTTCAGGTTCAGCATCCCGAGCTGAGCGCCGCCCTCGGCTCCCCGGCAGCCAGCTTTTCGGAGGAATTGCAGCAGTGTCGCACTTTGTTTCAGCATCCCGAGCTGAGCGCAGCCCTCGTCTCCCCGTCAGCCACCCCACCGGATCCGCACCCTACAAACAATATTTTAGGCTTCTGATAGCTAAATAAGGAGCGCACGAAAGACCATAAGTTACAGTGTTTAACTTATACATCCTAATGGGATCAGTAACTTCCTTCCTCCATAGAACCATCTGAAAGCATCGATCCTGCGGATGAACCATAAATTGCCTACACATTTTGGACACATCTGCTGTCAGAGCATAACGATACAATCTAAACGATAAGACTGTCATTATTAAGTCTCTTTGTATTTTGGGAGCGGTATACATAATTTCATTAAGAGATTTGCCATTGGTCGTCTTTGCCAACGCATCGAAAACAACACGAAGTTTTGTGGTGGTACTTTGGGGTCGAAGGACGCAATGGTGCGGAATTACATAATGGGGCTTCAACAAATCTACATCTTTAGCAGGACTCATATGTCCTAGGGTCTTGTATTCATCCATGAATGCTAAGTACATTTCCTTAAGGCTTTTATTACGATTTAAGCGATTTTCTAACTGCAAAAAACGTCGCTTTGCAGTGTTTATTGACTCGGCCTGAGTCAACAATGTTCGTATTCTATTGAAAATGAGTTTCACAGAAAAGATTTTCCTTAGACAGGGTTTCACTATGGCAATCTGCTTCGAACTCTTCAACTTCCCATAACCTTTGTAATATTTCTTCTAATCGTGAGATATGAGCGAGATTGCAACAGCTTATCTAAATGCTTGATTGTAGGACTTCGCCACCTATCACCCATCCCAACTGGGTGTTGATTAAGCAGGGCAGTCCAGGGCCTTACGACAATTTACCATCCATTAACATTCGAAAGAAGTGCTTCGAACTTATAAGTAAGTCTGTACGCTGAGGCTTGTAAAAGAAGGGATCAGCTAGCTGAATGTTATCAGAAATCCTCCACTCAGAAGTTCTAATCCAATCTTCAGGCTGGTTTAATGATATCGCTCGAGTCACAGCTAGTTGTGCATACCATGAGAAGTCGGATATGCGATATTCAAAATCTCCAACTACTGAGAACTTCATTGCCGTTCGAACATCACCGATCCCCGATATCTCCTGCTGCGTGCTTTGAAACTTTAGTTGCAAGCGTTTGGCGAGTTCCTCTGTTATAAAATCTACTTCCGAACATGAGTCCAACAGTGCCCGAGCAGGTTGACGAATTCCATATTTGTCTTTTATGAACACCACAGCAGTGGGAAAAAGTGAACGACGAAATGATCTGCAAACCAACGAAACGGCAGCTGGCTGCTGAGAAGGCGACTCCTTGCCGCAGTTACCTCTATGTAAACTAGTATGTTGAGGCTGATTGCATACCTTGCATCGGGATTTAGAAATGCACCTCGCTATTATGTGACCCTGTCGTAAACAATTTAAACAGAAGGCAGCTTCTTTTAAAAATTTAAAATGCTCGTCTACTGAAAGGGCTAAGTACGACGAATATGTTCCGAGTTTGTGATCGCTACCCTTGCAACGTAAGCAACTAATTTAAGGTTGTGTATTTTAATTTAAGGTTGTGAGGATGGTTTATTTTCTTTGCCTAATTCAACCGACGGCTTCTGCGAACTACTTTCCAAAAATTGACAATGCCTGCTAAAAATTTTATAGCACTGCTCCCATGTTGGCAATGAAACATTATCTTGTTTATGGTCATAAGCTTCTTTGCGTCTTTGTCCACTTTAGATAAGACTAATTGGATGATGACTTCATTTAATATTACTGCAGCTGAGCCGATGGAACAAAAGGATTCGCGAAGAGCAGAGACAGTGTCTAATATTGATCGGAGCGAAGCTGGGTCTGACCTTGCCATCGGTAGCACATTAAAGATGTTAGTAATATGCTCGAGAAAGATCAAGGCCTTTTTATCGTATCTATCCTTTAATTGACGAAGAGCTTTTGGATAGTTTTCTTCTGTCACTTCAAAGGGCTTAATAACTTGGAGAGCTGTTCCTGATAAGCAACTCAGCAAATAGTTAAATTTGTCAATTATTGATAAAACGGGACCGTCATGCACCAAGTTTGTAAATGCCGCGATGAACCGTTTATATTATCCGTACTTTCCATCAAAGCAGCTTCAGCAGCTTCAGTGCCGGCAACCGATTCTGGTGAGCTAAACTATTTAACGTGGCATTCAAAAGGCTAGGCTCTTAAAAGCGCTGAGATTGAGTGAGATAATTTAGAATGTATTTTTTCCGTGCAAAGATCAGTGGTAATAGAAGGGACTGGCAATTACCGCAATTTCACCGAGAGAGCTCAGATAAATCCCATGTATTTGCCGATTCTCTTATGTTACAAGCATTTTACGCCGATATTCAAGGGTTTTTCAGTCCATGCAAAATGACATTGATTTATCTCCAGACGTGTTCTCCAGCGCCGATCTAGTACATACAATATGTGTTTATCCAGATCCGATCGGTGATGCTGTGAGTGCTGCAACGATTAGCAGCTCGAACGACAAATTAAATGTGTTTTTCTTTGATCCAATAACCAGAGTCGACCAAAACAGATGAGATTCTAGACTCCCCTATTGAATCCAATCCTGCCACGGTCGCCAATGTTTGAGCCTCCACTTAAGGAGATAATAAATTAGCCAGATGTCTTCAAATGTCCAACCAATTTATTTCGTTGTATGCTTTCGACTACCACGGTTGACAATATTCGTAGGCCCATCGCTCATCAATTGAGAGCGATCTTGCAACATGTTGCGTAGATGTTAGAAACATTCGGGTACAACATATAAACTCTTATATTAATTCGAAGCACAATAGGTGTGCATCCAACAGATATTATTTCTGGAAAGGTATGTCTTAGGATATAGCTAAGTACATACGAAAATGTCAATAATGTCAGAAAGCGAAAATAACAACGCATACTAAGACTCCATTAACAATTACTGAAATACAAATCAATGCTTTTGATAGAATAATAATTACACGATCGGTCCACTACCAAAAGCAGTGCGAAATATACTTTTTAAATATTCCAAATAAAAGTGCAAAAGTATTAGCTAAAGCAATACTTAAAGATTTTTTTCTGAAATACGGTCCAATGAAGACATTGATTACACTAGTCAACACGACTTTTCCGCTGTCATCCAAAATAATTTTTTCTGATAGATTTGGATGTTTAAAATTTTTTAAAGAATTATGGTTTTTTTTTCCAGGTTTAGTTTTTTTTTTAAGAGTTTTTAAAAAATGTGGTATTTTTTTCATAGGTAGTGCTTCTATATTTCACATAACCTAAGTTTCCTACAACTGGTTGTATTAAATTTTAAAGTTTTGAAAAGCTGACAAATGCAGCTATAAGCCCGACCACTTTGTAGCTGCAACTTAACGTCTGGAAGATATTAAGCTTTCAAATTCAAATTTCATCATTTTTTTCGGTATTTTTTCCTGAAATTTTGACTTTGAAAACTCAGGAAAAGTCGAAAAAAAAATTGAAATGCCTACATTTTTGCTTTTAGATAGACACATTAATTAGGCGTCGTTTAAGGTATCACTTTTAAAAATCGATGGATAAACGGCCAAGCTGCAGCCGTTTTACCAAAACTTCATATGCCATTTGGCACCATCGTAAATGCCATTTTACCGTTAAAAACTGTTACAAACACAGATTTTTGGTATTTTTGTAGGAAAAAACGAGGGGGAACATTGCGACCTTACCTTATACTCGGTACTCAGTCAGTATATACATATATTTATGAGCTTACGATTTATGAAATTTATTATATGTTCGCAAAAGGGACGAATTAAATTTTGGGCAAAAAATAATATTTAAAATAACAAATTTAAAGTCAAACCATTTTTGGTTGTTGTTGTACATGTTTCCATTTTTGTTTACATATGCTTTTTACATCTGTTTCTACATTTCATAATGTACATGTATAACTACGTATTCGAGACGTACAAGTGTTTGCGACAGCGAGAGAGGGAATGAGTAAGCGCTTGGCAGGCGTTGCGTAGCCACTGAAATTTAATTTGTTTCTTCTGGCCATAATATTGATCCGACCTGATCCAGATTCGGCAATCTGGTAGATATGGTAATTGTCCATGATTCTGCGTTTTTCGCTTTCTCGTACCTTAAAAATTGTGGATTCCACAGATTTTCGTTCTTTGTGGGGGCGGAAGGGGGCGTGGCAAAATTTTGAAATAAACTTTCATATCACAGGAGTTTGGATAGAAAGTTTGGTTGCTCTAGCTTTTATAGACTCTGAGAACTAGGCGTCAAAAAATACGAATGGGCAAAGCAGATGGGGTCGCGTGTAAGAGAGAGCGAGAGGGAACGATGACTTTCGAAATGGCTTCACTTCATTGTAGCTGTAATAATAATCCGATCTGATCCAGATTCAACACTCTGATAGAAATGGTCATTCTTTATGATTCTGCGTTTTTAGTTTTCTCGTATCTCGTATCTTTTCTCGTCTTTTGTGCGGGCGGAAAGGGGCGGGGCGAAATTTTGCAACACATTTGGAGTAGTGTGGTCACACAGAAGACTGGATACAAAATTTGGTTGCTCTAGCTTTAATAGTCTCTCAGATCTAGGCGCTAATGAAGACGGACAGACGGATGGACGGACGGACAGACAGACATGGTTATATCGGCTCGGCTATTGATGCTGATCAAGAATATATATACTTTATGGGGTGAGAAACGCTTTCTTCTTGGTGTTATACACATCCACTATCACTATAAGTCTAATATACCCCTACACTCTTCGAGTCCTTCTCCCGTCGAAACTGCAGCATAATGCGTTCATAAATGGGACATGACGAGTAATAATCGCTGCAATTTCTGCAGTATTGTGCTGCAGTTCTCGATTCATTTCAGTGTTCATTAAGTCAGATGGATTTCGATTTGGCGAACTCATACCGAAATGATTTAATGGTAAATTTGCAATTAAAGTAAAAAGATCCTTTATACCAATCAATGCTTCATTGTACATATGTACATTGCGTCGCTAAATGTATTCGTTAATTCGTTAAACGAATTGTTATTTCGATTGCAATGCATACTACATCAGTCATTGAATTGTTGTGCTTATCCCACAACGTGCTTGCACGTTTGCACAACCAACAATAATCGACAGTACAATAACTTTATCTGTGACATTTGTAATCGTCTCTTTGGTCATTTATTTTGGAAAACGCTCAGTACATTTTCCATACTTCATGCAAGGCGATAAGCGATAAAGAAAAAATCAGACGAGGAAGAGTGTGAGCGATAAGGAACGTTGCTTCTTTTTTCGTCCTTTTGTGTGGGCGAGGGGGCGTATCAATACGCGATACAACATTTTCTTGCTCTTATAGGCTCGGCGATCTAGGCGCTCATGAAGACGGACAGACATACGGATAGAAAGACATGGCTATATCGACACGGCAATTGATGCTGATCAAGAATATATATACTTTATAGGGCTGGAAACGCTTCCTTCTGGGTGTTACACACATCCACTATCACCACAGATCTAAACTATGTACATTGTACATACCCTTATACACTTCGAGTACCTGATATAAAAAGACTGCACGCCACGCATTTCAACCTTTAACTCCATAATCGAAGAGTATCCTAATTGGAAACTTATTTGAATCTAAAATCGATAGTATCGTAGACTGCAGCATAGTGATGGAACAACACACCATAGCTTCAGTTTTAATGGCGCAGTGCAGCTCGGTCTTTATGGAAGAAGCAGTGTCCATACTCCTAACAACAAATACATTGTCTACACTGATTCTCCGGCCACACTTCTGGCCATAAAAAATATAAACAGCAGAGACACAACCATATCAAAAATAAGGGACATTTTCATAGTGAATGCAAATAAAATAAAGCTAATGTGGGTACCTGGACATGCTGGTTTAAAGGAATGCAGATTATTCAGCCAAAGCAGCCACTACAGCGCTATTATTTCTAAGCAACTCCACAAACAAATGAAAATTTGTAACCTCATAACAAACCATACAGAGCTTAACATTAAAGATTCTTGCGCAAGTATAACAATTTTTATAAGACGGTCAACCCGAAGAGGAGGCCGCCTATCCGTCCTCCCACCGTAAAACTCAAGCCATCAGCTACACAAGATTTCGTCTAAGACAAATCATCGAGGCAAATATGCTCATACTACAGAGACGGGTGTACTCTAACTGTAGAGCACCTCACAAACACATGTCAATACCCTAAAAACTCGAGCAACAGTCTACAAATACCACTTCTAAATCAACTTCTTGCCATACTAGATAAAAAAACATATGACTTCAACAAGCTACTAAACAAACAACGTAACGGACAAAATAAAACATACATACATATTTACATAAGTAAGCTAGATGGATTATGTTGCTTTAACTTAAAAATAAAATCTTTGTAATTTAGAATTAATTTAATTATTTTAATTTAATTAAATAAACAAAATAATTTAGATTCAAGTAAAATAGCTTTCGTCTAATGGAAAAGATGATAAACCATCAATATTATGGAACTGTTTTTCTTTCTCAACATTCAGCTTCATTTTTTGTTTCAGAGAGTTATTTTACGTGGTTTAAGAGAAAACTGTCGTGGATCGAAATCTCTGTAAACTAGTGTTATATATGTAACCACGAAAATCGTGAATGGAGGGTAGGGTTCTTAAAGCTAACATTTTTTACGAAAACTATGCTGCTTTGATGCAAGACTTTAAACTCATTTTGGTCGATAAGACACTTTACTCAGAAGCGAGGTCACAAACGTATGTATTTATGCATGTACACATGTATGTACATATTGGTTGGTTTTCATCTCTGCGTCTTACATTTCTGGCCGAGATAATTATACCCTTTATTATTACAATACACGTATTTACATACATATGTATGTACATATAAATATGTAAATGTATATACATACATATGTAAGCCTTTTCCTGATTATTATTTTGTTCAGAATAGCTAGACTATGATGGTGCTACAAGGAAAATTGTTTGCTTTTCCATGTTTGTGGTTTGTGCTGAGTGAGAGAATATTAAGAGCGAATCTTTTGGGGCTGTGTCAGAAGCCGAATGCGCGAGAGCGTTGAGATGACATCCCAGACTCTCCGGAAAAACTGAAGAGCATAGTGGTCGGGATGCCAGCATCGTTTTCTCTCTTTCTGCGTCTGCGTCCTGCAGCCAGGACGGCGACTGTCGTTAACAATAGAAACTCGTCAGACGTATGCAAGAGCTTAAGAACGCCGTTTGCCATCACGGTACGTGGTAAAGAAACCGGGGGACGACCAACAGCAAAAGCAGCTAGAAGCATAAATCAAGAAATTCCTCAATTGGAGCCGCTGAATTCGGAGTCGGAGTGCAAAAAAAGCAGAAATGTAATAGTCACGCACCAAACTAAACTTTATGCCTACGCAAAAAAAATCCACGAAATGTTGCTCACCTAACGGTTAACCGGAAACCAATATGTGAAATAAAATACGATATACAAGTCTTTCCTCGCCTTAATAAATTCGCCATCAAAAATTCGTTCAACCGACTAATCAATCGACCAGTAATCGGCTACAAGACTTTTTATTCAGTAGAAAGAATAAAAAGAAGAAATAAGATTAATAATTAATCAAATAATAAAGTAAACAAGAGCGAAAAATATAATATTTTTGAGAATTTTTTGAATATTTTTTTACTGTTTGCCCAACTAAGAAACAGAGTGTGTTCAGGAAGCAGTTCAGAAAAATTTTACGAATAGTAAATTAGAATAATTCGGAATAAATATTGAGAGAATTGAGGAACCTAAGCTGCCTATGCAAATGTAAGTAAAATAGCTACATATACAAATACACACACTAGAGTACGTGTGCGTATGCATATGAACATATTTACATGTGTGCACATACAAACGTCGCTGACGACGTAGGTAAAAAAAACAGAATTTAAAACATGGTTAAAAATTTTCGGGTATCACATACATACGTACATACATACATAAGAATTAAATCTTAAATTAGGAGCAATAAACATAAATATGTACTTACAAATGCATTTATGTACATATATATATGTACATAGTAGAGTAGTATAGTACTTTCTTTGTATGCATTCTTTTTTGTTGAATAGACATACATACATATGTATATCCCTATATATCGGAATGTAAGTATATAGAGACATTTACATACATATTTATGTATGTGCATAGATAGGCTCGACAGACTAATTTTGCCATTACAGTGTTGCCAACTAATGGGTGACCCGCATCGACAGAACGAGGTGTGTCAGGCTGCGCATGACCACGTTACAATTGCGTTACACATGATAGATTCTTTAACAAACGTTGCTTTCCCATTTAAAAGAATGTTTATCCTGGATGATGTTCCCCGAGAGAGATTATTTTGTATTAATTGTCTCGGATCGATAATTATTAGGCGTTTGTGAATATAGAGTTCCCATTTTGTATACAGTGTAATTACTTTTTAGTCACTTTTTCCACAAGTGTTCTAAGTCTGAGCATGCGTCAGCGTTGACGTCGACGCAATCAGTATATGCAACCACTTTACGCTTTGGTTACCGCTGTGGCACCAGCTTCATTTTTTCAAACTGCACCCTCAAGAGCGCAAAGTATGCTTGTGTTCCCTTTTAAATCTTTCTTTTTCATCCCCCTATTCCGCTTTAACAAGTGAGCTGTCGTCTTTGCTCTCTTTTCGGGCTCGGGCTTATACTTGTACTGTATGCCTAACATCGGCGGCGGTAGCTCGTGAACAGCCCTGTTAGAGTTTTTCATACCCCACCCAGCGCCAGGCCGGTAAGTTTATACATACATTTGTATGTACATACACATCAATGAATGTATATACATATGCATGTACATATGTAAATAGCAAGGAAATTACTCTTCGACGGAAGCTTAAAATTTTTTTATTTATTATTCTTGACCATTGCACTGGTCACTGACTGCAGTGGTTTGATTCAGAAGAGTCTCTGTCATTCTATATACATCCAGCAACAACAAAAAATCCGCACTATGAATTTTCAGCATTTTTTAATCTCCACCCACAAATTGTATTGGATTTTTCTATTTTTTTTTTCAGAGTCAATAAATGAATTCCTAACAAAAGTACATATTATTCTATGTACTCTAGAATTCTCTAGAATAGCCTCAAATTTTATTTTTCTTTCGATCAATTTAAGCGATTTTTTCCATATGAAAATGTTGATGTGGCTGTTTGGTAGGTGTCCTTACCATTTAATACACCTATATTGGCCGCCATTGAATATTTCGAGCCGAAATAACATTTGCTGCACCTCTGGACGCTATCTCCACAGTTTTAAAACCGATCCTGAGGCATTTTTCATAATAACACGATCTTTCCTTAGCCCATTTACAAGATTGATTCCAGAAAATATTAACTGATAAGTAATATCAAAAAATAATGCTGAATAATAATGAATTTGCTATTAATTCCAAAATAACTTTTTGGAAATAAATAATTTGACTGCATTTTTTTCTTTGGAAAGCCAACTTACTAAACAGAGAACGGCTTGGCGTGATTGCAAAAAAAATCATACACAAAAATAGCCGAATAATCGTGTCATTCGGCTCAACCGATCAAACATTCATATGTACACGAACTCAGTGTTGATTTAAATTCACTCTAATGCGCTCATATTTTTTCTCTCCCTGAGTTTATTCATGCTCAATGAGCAAACCGATCATTTGGGCGTATGTTCATTCGGCTCAGCATTGATTTTTTTTCTTGATTTACTCATACGCCCAAATTCTTACTCAATTCCACTCACTGAACGAAAATCAACGGTGAATGAAAATCAGCTCATGCTGCCGAAACCACTCAATCACTCAGCTCGTTTAGATGCATTACCGTTATGTTTTTGTTTTTACTGTTTCTTTTTGTTTTTGAGAATGCTTGCGGTTGTTGGTTGAAATGAGCACAATTAGTTTAATTTTGTCATTTTTATGTTAAACATATGAATGTATACTTATGTATATGTATATACATATGTAAGTGTGAAATTATTTTCTTATTTTATTTTATTAATTTGTTAATTTTCTTATAGCCATTGCCATTCAATATGAAAATATATAATCTGTTGTGAAATTAAGTATTTTGATTTCTTTGACTTCGGCCATGAACAAACTCATACGCGTTGATTCATTGCCTTTTGATTTTATTCTTTACTCAACTCAATCAATGCTGAGCCGAATGAACATACGCCCAAATGATCGGTTTGCTCATTGAGCATGAATAAACTCAGGGAGAGAAAAAATATGAGCGCATTAGAGTGAATTTAAATCAACACTGAGTTCGTGTACATATGAATGTTTGATCGGTTGAGCCGAATTGCACGATTATTCGGCCAAGCCGAAATGTGTACCGAAGGCTGTGCATACACACAATTCATGTGCTCATCAGCATGAGCTGATTTTCATTCAACGCCGACTTTCGTTCATTGAGTGGAATTGAGTGAGAATTTTACCGTATGAGTAAATCAAGAAAAAAGTGAATTTTGCAGATCTCTGTTACTAAATGACCCTTGAAATGTGTGATTTGGAAAAATATTTTTTTTTAATTACATACATATGTATATGTTGAAAATTAATTTAATGACTCGGAACAAAAATCGAATCGAATAACATTTGGGGAAACCGCAGGCTGGGAAATGCATGAAATTTCAGAGTGCGGCTGTTTTTTGTCTCTGGGTGGTGTAGGTCTAGAGTTAAAAAAACTTTTTTTTTGTTAAACAGTCGGCCGGAAGTAATAGCAATATGCAATATACATATGTATATATGTATGATATTTATTTGATTTTGATTCATAGACGAATATGATTCAGAACAGTTGATAGGGGAGTGTAAGGTAGGTTAGGTTAGGTTTAGGCGGCTGTCTAGCTCCACAGGAGCCAGTCACACTTAGGCCGGTTTCGGCCCGTTGTAATACCGCGGGAGGTGTTCCCCTTATCCATCTCATGAGACCCGAACATGTCAGCAGTTATCCCATCCTGACGCTCTTACGAAGTTTGCAATCCGTCTGGGACAGATTTTGGACATTTCTGAAATGTCTGAGACATAGGGCATGCCCAGGTATTGTAGCCTTCTCCTGCTGAGAGCCGGACAGGAGCAGAACAGGTGTTCCACCGTTTCCTCCTCCTCCTCATCTCTACAGCTTCGGCAGAAATCATTGTATGGGGCTCCCAGCCTGTTAGCGTGGGAGCCTATCAGCCAGTGCCCCGTGAGGGAGCGGATGACAACGCTGCACCTTTTCCTGCCGAGCTTACATAGCTCTAGTGTGCGCTTCCTGTCAATGGTAGGCCATGTTTGCCTGGATATGCGACATAGTGGCGCTGACCGCCACGCATTGTCTGCTCGTCGCTTATATAGCTCTTTTATAATAAGCCTACAGGTGGCCATTGGCATGCAAATATCCTCCTTCTCTTGGAGAAGGGGTATTGTGGTACCAGATCTGGCCAGCTCGTCTGCCTTGCAGTTGCCCTCAATATCCCGGTGACCCGGGACCCAAATAAGGCTGATGGCAAATTGTTGGGCCATCTCGTGAAGAGATTTGCGGCAATTTGCCACTGTGGCCGAGTTCGAGGAAATCGCGTGAAGTGATTTGATCGCAGCTTGGCTGTCGCTGTAAATGTTTACAGTTGTTGTTGCCAGTGAAGCCGTTGTGGCTGTTTGAAGGAGCTTCAGTGCTTCCATGATCGCAATGACTTCCGCTTGGAACACACTGCAGTGATCTGGGAGCCTAAAGGAGTGCCTGATTTCGAGTTGTTCGGAGTAAATCCCTCCTCCAACTTTGTTATCCAGCTTCGAGCCATCTGTAAAGATGCTTATGGCCATGTCTTGGCCTGGTGGTCCCTCAAGCCACTCGTCTCTGCTAGGGATGATTACATTGAAGGGGGTACCAGTGTGTTCCCTTGGAACGCAGTAGTCCGTCTTCGTAGGGACGGTACTGCTGATAAGTATAGATGAGTGACCCCTGAGATGTGACGTCCATTGTCCGGAGTCTCTCAGACGTATCGCTGCAATTTCTGCCCTCTCTTTTCCCGCAAGCTCGAGGCTCTGGAGATTTAGGATGGCGTTTAGTGCATCGTTCGGGGTGGTGCGTAATGCTCCACTAATGCATAAAGCTGCGGTTCGCTGAACCTTGCCAAGTTGTTTGGTTGTCGATCCTTTTGATAAGGCCGGCCACCAAACTGTAACTCCATAGAGTAGGATTGGTCTTACTATTGCTTGGTATATCCATTGGACTACGCTCGGGTTCATGCCCCACTTCAAGCCAATAGCTTTTTTGCAGGAGTATAGGGCTATCGTAGCCTTCTTTACTCTTTCTTTTACGTTCAGGTTCCAGTTCAGCTTCTTATCAATTACCAACCCTAGGTAACTAGCGCTGTCGCTGAAAGAGAGCCTGCATCCATTTAGTATAGGAGGGTTGAGGGGCGGAACCTTGTACTTGCGTGAGAATAGCACGAGTTCCGTTTTTGTGGGATTTACTCCCAATCCTCGCGATTTTGTCCATTCTGACAGTCTCGCGAGCTTAGTGCTCATAAGGTCACAGAGTGTTTGAGGGTATTTTCCCGAGAAACTGATTGCAACGTCATCCGCGTATGCCACTATTTTACAGCCCCCCCCCCTCCAGATCACATAGAATCTTATTGACTGCCATGTTCCATAGAAGGGGAGACAGGACACCACCTTGCGGAGTGCCTCTGTTGACATACCTAGATTGCGTGGACGATCCCATCGATGATGTCACCGTCCTGCATGTGAGCAATTGATCGATGAGCAGCACCAAGTGACCGTCCACACCCAGGTCAGTCAGTGCTTCCGTAATGGCACTTGGGACGACGTTGTTAAAGGCTCCTTCGATATCGAGGAAGGCTATAAGAGAGTATTCCTTGAGGTGTAGGGATTTCTCTACAATTGAGACTACTTCGTGGAGCGCCGTTTCCGTGGATCTTCCTTTCCGGTAGGCATGTTGTGCTCCTGACAGCATTTGAGGACTAATAATTGTCCTCAGATGTAGTCCGACAAGTCTCTCGAAAGTTTTGAGAAGAAAGGACGATAGGCTGATTGGTCTAAAGTCCTTTGGAGTTGAGTGCGAGGCCTTTCCCGCTTTGGGGATAAAGACTATTTTCGCCTTGAGCCATTCTTGTGGTATGGTGCCCACAGCCAGTATCTTCCTGAAGATACATTGTAGCCAGTTAATGGCTGAGTCTCCGGCCTTTTGCAGTTGGGCCGGAATGACCTGGTCCGGACCTGGCGATTTGAACGGGTCAAAGCTGTTTACCGCCCAGCTTATGTTCCGTTTGGTAAAAATATGGTCCATCGTGGCTGTTTGGCCTCCCCTTTGGGTTAGCGCCGGCCTGATGGTTGTGCACCCAGGGAAGTGGGTTTCAAGCAGTACGTGGAGCGACTCCCCACTGGAGTTGGTCCACGTACCGTCGTTCCTTTTAAGGTACCCTACCGAGGGGGTGGTTTTTGAGAGGAGCTTGCGCAGCCTTGCGGCTTCTGACGTCTCCTCTATTTCTGAGCAGAATTTTTGCCAAGAGGCCCTTTTTGCTCTTCGTGTTTCTTTTTTGTATTGGGCGAGACTGACTTTGTAGTCTGCCCAATGTTCCTCCTCGTTAGCGCTTTTAGCTCTGTTGAAGAGAGTCCTACAGCTCTTACGTAGGATGTCGATTTGTTTCGACCACCAGGGGGGTTTCTTTTTACCCCTTGTCTTGTGTGGCAGGCGAGCCGCCGTGAAAGCCTTATTGCATGCATCCGTGAACCTGTACACTATACGATCTAAATCGTCTTGAGTGTCTGGGCTCATTGGTGCTTTGTTGGGGAGTAGTTCCTCTAAAACCGAGCTATATTTAACCCAGTTGGTTTTCCTGGGGTTAGTGTAGTCGGTGGGTTTGGGGCTCTCGAGGGATAAAATCGTTTCGATGTACCTGTGGTCGGAGAAGGAGTGGTCCTCTAGGACTCTCCATCTTTTCACTTTATCTGACAGATTGTGAGACACTAGAGTGAGGTCAATAACCTCCTGTCGGTTTTTTATAATAAATGTGGGGTCGTTACCCCGGTTACATATGGTTAAATTCGAGTTCAGGATAAAGCTAAAGAGTGACTCACCCCGTACATTTGTATCCGTGCTCCCCCATTGAGTGTGGTGAGCATTGGCATCGCAGCCTATCAGTAGGCTTGTGTTGGACCCCTCGCTGTCGCTGGCGAGCTTGCAGACGAGGTCGTTGGGAGGATCGCTTTCCTCATGGGCCATATAGGACGACATCAGCCTCAGATGTGTCCGCTTTAGCTCTAGGCTTACTGTTGTATTATCGCCATTGCTGAAGTTATGGAGCAGAAAGATATTTAGGTGCTTTCTTGCAAGAATGCAGGTACGAGTTTTACCTTCGGTTTGGGGTACAATGAGCTTGTACTCCCTCGTCGCTAACCCACAGACCTTGGCTCCGACTATCCAAGGCTCCTGGATTAGGACCACGTCGGCTCCGCTTGCATCCAAGCGGAGTATAAGTGCAGCAGATGCTGCTTTACAGTGGTGGAGATTTATTTGAAGGAGTCTCAGAGACATCTTCATGGATCTCCACCACTGTAGTGTCGGCGTCCGAGTCGTCAGATATATCATCTCGACACATCGCCTCAAAGTCGCGCATCAGCTCTGCGTCAGAGGAGTAGTCTTCTTTCGGCTCCAGCTCGTTGTCGGGTGCCTCGATCTCCGAGGCAACATCCTGCACGACTGGGTTGTCGACAGGACGAGCCTCGGCCGTGGCAGCGTCCGACTTGTACACCTTTATGGTGACCGAGCTGAAGCCAAAATTCAGCTCTCCTTTAGCTGCCTCTATGGGGGCCAGCGATTCCTTGTTTAGGATTATGACGGCCTGGTTTGTCGGCCCCTTTGACTCCTCAACCTTGACCACCTTCCAGTCATGAGTTGGAAGTGTCGGGTTGCACCTCTGCAACATTTTGAGGATGCGCTCAGGCTCCTTGAAAGTAGCCGGCACCCATAATCTGGCCCTCGGTCTGCTGGGCACCTTGCTCCAGTCTACCGCGACGAGCTTCGCCCCAGCGTAGACCTCTCCGATCTGCGCCACCGCTGCTTTGTACAGCTTTACGGAGCGCTCGTCTTCGCAGGCTACTACTTTTATGTTGCCCTGGAACCACCCCATGTCTTTGCAGACTGGAGGTGGCCCTGGGTCTTTGTCGAGCAACTCGAAGCAGCGGTCGGCCAGTGCCGCCTCCACCCACTTCCATTGGCTCCTCGGGATCTTGCCCTCCGCGCTGCCTTTGTCGAGGACGCCAATTAGCGTCCTCTCCTTGGCAATCTGCGCGAAGGAGATGTTAGTCACCACCCTCGACCTTTTCGCGGCCGGACCGGGTGTCTCTTGCGACCGTTGTCTCTTTGGTTGAGAGACCATTGCGAAGTTTGGGAGCACCGATGTGGCCCACTCCACCTTCTTGAGCCAGTCCGCTGAGTGTAAGGTATGGTGGCAGACATTTTTTTTGCATCTCTCTCTCTCTTCAAAAATCAATATTTTTCAAAATTTAAAAAAGAGGCACTTGCTGATTCTTTTGAACATATTTATGTCAGAAGCGGTTGTTTTTTTGCATTTTAAAATTGTAATGTATGGTGGCGGATTGGTGTATTCAACCTAAACAACTTATGTATGTACATGTGAAAATCATTCATTTAAACTATTGAACAGAATAAAAAACATAAGGGAACGTTGTGAGACGCGGCAAAGGCTGCGGCTCTACTTTATACCCGGGAGCGGGGGGGCGTGTCAAAATTTTGAAATACACTTGTATTGAAGTGATGTCACAGGAGCTTGGATAGCAAGTTTGGTTGCTCTAGCTTTTACAGTCTCTGATATCTAGGCGCTCATTTGGACGAACGCGTAAAGTAGACGGGGTTGCGTGTGGGAGAAAGCGAGAGGGAACGATGACTTTCGAAATGGTTTTCTTCATTGTGGCTATATTAATAATCCGATCTGATCTAGATTCAACACTCTGATAGATATGGTCATCATCTATGATTCTGCGTTTTTAGTTTTCTCGTATCTTCACATTGTGTATGCCACAGACTTTCGTCCTTTGTGCGGGCGGAAGGAGTAGGGGCGAAATTTTAAAATACACTTGGAGTAGTGTGATAACACAGGAGACTGGTTACAAAACTTGGTTGCTCTAGCTTTAATAGTCTCTGAGATATAGGCGCTAATGAAGACGGACAGACGGACGGACGGACGGACGGACGGACAGACAAACAGACAGACATGGCTATATCGACTTGGCTATTGATGCTGATCAAGAATATATATACTTTATGGGGTCGGAAACGCTTCCTTCTGGGCGTTACACACATCCGTTATCACCACAAATCGAATACACCCCTATACTCTTCGAGTACCGGGTATAATAACAAAACGATAAATAGCTCATGATATTGCATTTTGGAATAATAGTTTCACTTTAGTTATTGTGGCCATTTTGACAAGTGAAGCAGCTGGTGAATGTTTTTACGCAACTGGAATGAACTGCTTCACCGCAAGTGAATTGAATTCGTGAATTTTTGCAGTTGAGCCAAAAAAATCTCGATCTGCATCTTCTTCTACTTTATCTAGCTTCACCCTTTTGCCTGTCGATTGTTCCGACGGTGTTCTTCTTTTTGATGCAAGTTATATCAAGTGTTTCTAGTGGCTTTCGAGATCACGCCACGACCGTAGTGCCATAAGATATACAGTGGCTCACAGCCAAAATGATGCAGTGGCAAATAAAAAGTTTAAGGTGCTACAGATTTTAAACTAGAGGAAAAACAAAAAATGTTTAAACGCCAATATGTTGTATGTCTTATCACATTTAAAAAAGAAACTTTATTTGCTGCTTAAATATTGCTCCGTTTTAAAAATAAAATAAAAACTTAAAATATATCTTTAATACAAGTCCCAGCTTGAAAGATGCAGCCACAAACCAGTTTAATATTAGTCGAATTAAAGGTTAAACAGGTATTTTAATACTTAGTATATAATCCCTTAACCTTTATTACGGCTTTTAACATACTATTCATAGAAGAGACCAGCTTCCGAGTGGTTTCCGGGCTTATTTTGCTCCATTCCTCCAGCAGAGCCTTTTTAAGGTCCTTTTTGCTAGAAATCCTGTGATTTTGGGTGTTTTTATCCATCGCAGCCCACAAATTTTGAATAACATTTAAGTATGGAGACTGGGCCGGGGGAATCATCAAGTGGGGGCGGTTCCAGATAACCCAGGACTGTACTGACCCGAAACATTCGTCCGGAATAGTACAGTCCTGGGTTATCTGGAACCGCCCCCACTTGATGATTGATAAGATATATTTTGATAAGATATATTTTAAGTTTTTATTTTATTTTTAAAACGGAGCAATATTTAAGCAGCAAATAAAGTTTCTTTTTTAAATGTGATAAAACATACAACAAATTGGCGTTTAAACATTTTTTGTTTTTCCTCTAGTTTAAAATCTGTAGCACCTTAAACTTTTTATTTGCCACTGCATCATTTTGGCTGTGAGCCACTGTACATACGACAATAGGCGAAGTAGAAGACAAATAGTGAGACATCTGCCTCGCTCTCTCCTCCACGAAATGGGCTATGTTGTTGTTGGCTGATTTGCTCTACAATAAGATAAGACGATGGCTACGGCTATAGCCGGAGCCCACTTGTTTATTACGTGCTGTTTCTTTTGGATGATAAGTACGAACTAGAACATTTCGCCTATGCTGCTTGTTACGGTGCTTCGGTGGCGACGGAGTTAGTGGACTTAGTCCTCTGAATACGCTTGTTTAAGGACAAGAATATGGTGCCAAATTAGCATATCTCCGCTACCCCTACACTTCTGTAGACAAAAAGGCAAAGGCAATTTAACTTCGTGCTAAAAAATGATCCGTCACTATATCTTACAAAAATTCCGCCATCATACCTTACAAGCTATTGGTGGAAATATGATGGTATTAGTGTCATACCTTGCGAATTCAAAAAAATTTACAATCCCAAAAACTGTTAGCCAAAGCCTAAATATACGCTCCTCATAAAGTGCCGTTCAACTGTATTTGTCCCGTTACTTTTTCTTGCATACAATGAGTAAATCGACTTCGTTCGATTCTCTTTGTAGTGATCAGACGTGTTTTTGTTTTGCGCTCCGCTTACTTTCAACCTATTTTGCATAAACACCGGGTTTTATGAAAATAACCCCTCAAAAATTCAGAAATTAACAACCTACTATATTATCTATTCTTGATCGCGGGTTCATGCCTGTTTTACTGTGAAAAACATAATTTAAATTATTATTTTTTGCATCGCCTAACAGTGTGTTTTTGTTTGTGCTTTTCGTAAGTACACACAGTATCATATTTAGCCGCTCTCACCTATTAGTTTTGTTGATTTATCACTCTCTCCCTATTACCCACACTTGAATAACTGTTCTTCCTCTCTCGCTCTCGATATTTTCTGTGCAGTAGCGCTCTCTCTCTCTCTCAATTGTAGCTGCTGTCACCGCTCTCATTTTTACTTATTCCTCTTTTGGCGTTTATCTGGCACACTGGTCTGATATCAGTTTTTTTTGAAGGAAAAAAAAAATAACTTTTACATTTTAAAATGGAATTCTCTGTGGTCTGTGCTAAAAAAACCAGCAAGAAACAAATCACCCCTGACCAGCCGAGTATCCCCTGCTGGCTCTGCGATAACGTAGTGAACGCTAAATGCGCCGGGTTTTCCGGTCTCGTGGGTGATGCCATCTCCAAAAGGAATGGCCTGCATTACAGCTGTGAGGCATGCCGTCCGGTTGAGAAGGAAATGGCAGCGTTTATGAGGCAGACCCGGATGGGCTTTAGGGAGCTGACCGTGGGCTTCAAAGAGCAATACGATCGGCTCCTAGCCATGGAGTCTCAGTTTAGTGGTTTTAAACTACTGACTGAGTCTCCTAGGCGCAAAAAGGTAACTCCGCAGGCCGGCCGATGCTGACAAGCTGACTCCGACCACTCCAATAGTGCAGCAGTTGATTTCGTTTGCTACTCCGAAGGCATCGACAGCTGCTGGCGATGAAAATTCGGTAGCCGAATTTATCGCGTCGGAGGGCATGCAGCCAAAATTGTCTGTAGCGTCCGTGTCCGGAGACAAGTTTTTGTCTCACGGCTAGCCCCTGACTCCACAATTAAAGATGTGACAGCTTATGTTCAAAGCCAAATAAAAGCCGTTGATTTTAAGGTGGAAAAGTTTAGCTTCTCTTATGCCAGAGAGATAGCTTCTTTTAAAATAAGTGTCTTCCAAACTCACTTTAACACCATCTGTTCTGCCAAGCATTTGGTGGTGAAGGAGTTTAAGGCAAAGAAGAAGACTAGGCCGCCAATAACTCTGCCAACAAATCAGACCAATGCGCCATCTTCGTCTTCCCGCTCTACCTCTACCCGTCCAAAAAACAAAGAAAAATTCTCTCTTAGTGACCTATCAGAATGTTCGAGGCTTACGTAGTAAGCTCAGCATTCTTTTCCAGCATAGTGTCGCATTTGAATCCCACGTTATTGTGTTTACCGAGACCTGGTTAAAGCCGGACATTCTTAGTTCCGAAGTTTTGGCAGGTCGGTACACAACTTATAGAAAGGATCGTTCGATTCGACGTACAGGAGGGGTTCTCATTGCTGTGGACTCAAACTTCACGTCGGAACTTTTCACAGTCCAGATCCAGCAGGAACTGGAATTCCTGTGTGTAAAACTGATTCTTCCCGCTTTCTCAGTTTTCATAACTTGTTCGTATATTCCACCTTCTTCAGATATCGCAATTTACGAGCAGCATTTGTCTGCCTTAACCGCTATCTCTTCCTCGCTATCAGACAAAGATCAAATGATAGTTCTTGGTGACTTCAACTTGCCAGGAATTGTTTGGTCTTCGGTAAATGAGTCTAATAGCCTGGTACCCATGTCACGACATGACTTTGTTGACGGCTTGACTGACATGTCTCTGTCTCAAGTTAACCATGCTAAAAATTCCTTGGGTCGATTTCTTGATCTGTGCTTTGTAACGGATGCGACCTTAGCGTTGTTAACTCGAGTCCCCCCGCTCACTATACCTGAAGATGCCTACCATCATACTTTCGAAGTGTCGCTCGACCTAGGACGAACTGTATTGCATCGGTCGGGTAGACTACCCCAATGTGTCCGCTGCTTCCGTAAAGCCGAGTTTACGAAGCTTAATAACCTCATTAGGGATTTTGATTGGTCCGCTTTATATTTGTGCAGTGATGTTACGACAGGCACAAACATTTTCTATGATGCACTGGACTCACTTTTTATCTCTTGTGTCCCATTTTTCTGTCCGATTAGATCAAGAAAGCCCCCTTGGTTTACCAAGGAGCTATCTCATCTAAAAAACTTAAAATCAAGACTTTATAAAAAATTTCAAGAAGTTGGCTCTCTTTCTTCTCTCTCCCCCTATGTAATAGCTCGGTCAAACTTTTCAGTTCTTAACGCTCAATGCTATCAGAACTACCTATCTCGATGCAGGATACGTTTTTCTAAGGACCCTAAACAGTTCTACAGCTTCGTAAACAGTAAGCGTAGAACGTCCGCACACCCATCCTCGCTATCCATCCTTAATACGTCGGCAGATAATGATCAGGCAATTGCCGATCTTTTTGCCCGTTTTTTCCAAACTACATATTCGCAGGATGGTTACTCTGGTCAGCCGTATCCATACAGTTTACCGAGGTCGAACGGCATTTTCAGTCCTTTGCTAAATGAAAGCTCATTGCTTCATGATCTACGAACAGTAAAGCCGGTGTTCTCACCGGGTCCGGACGGAGTTCCCGGCTGTGTACTCAGGTACTGTGCCGAGTCTCTGTGTGGGCCGTTGCTTAAACTATTCAACCTATCCATAAATTCTTCATGCTTTCCTCCGATATGGAAGGAGCCTTTTATAATTCCTCTCCATAAGAAAGGTAGCAAGTCTGACGCAATGAACTATAGAGGTATATCTAAGTTATCCGCTATTCCTAAAGTGTTTGAGACAATTTTAACTCCGCACCTGCAGCACCTATGCAGATCACTTATATCTCAATCTCAACATGGATTTATAAGGCGGAGATCAACCACTACAAATTTATTGGAGTTTACCTCCTTTATAATAAAAGGCTTTCAAGGTAATTTGCAGACGGATGTTGTTTACACCGATTTTAGTAAAGCGTTCGACTCTGTAAACCATTCCCTCCTAGCACAAAAGCTCGACCTTCTAGGGTTCCCGCCCAATCTCCTGAGATGGATCTCTAGCTACCTTGTTTTCTAGGTCTCAAAGAGTCCTTTTCAAAAACTCTCTGTTCTCACCAGTTATGGTGACTTCGGGTGTACCACAGGGCAGCCATCTAGGCCCCTTACTCTTTACACTCTTTATAAATGACCTACCTTCTGTATTAACATACTCTCGAGTACTTCTGTATGCAGATGATATTAAGCTCTGTGTCCAGTATAACGACATTTCTTTACAATCCAGGTTGCAATCCGATCTCGATAGATTTCAGTCTTGGTGTTGTGCAAATTTATTAAACCTTGATGCTTCAAAATGTAAAGTAATGACTTTTCATCGCTCCAGCGCCTTTCTGGTTCTTTACACCCTTTGTGGTGGTTCTCTTGAGAGAATTACCCGGGGTGATGATCTTGGTGTTCTATTAGATCCCAAGTTAAAGTTTTCAGAACACATTTCTACCATGGTGAATAAGGAAATGGGCGTGCTTGGGTTTATAAAGAGCGGGTCAAAGGAAGTTGACGATCCCTATATAACATAGACTCTCTACTCCTCTCTGGTTCGTCCAATTTCAGAATACGGCTCTTGTGTATGGTGACCTCAGTACAACGTACACCAGGACCGTACAGAATCAGTTCAGGAAAACGTAGATAGCCTTGACCTGTTGAGTCGCATAAACTTCACGATTCCTATTAGAAGCACTAGAAATTATACACCGTTGTTTTTTTCGCTTTGTAGATCGAATTATGCCTTGCATGAACCGTTTAGGGTCCTATGCTCGGATTATAATTCCCTCTACCATATTATATCTACTACTAACTCCCTTCCTAATCTTAAATTTTTTGATACTTTTATATCTTTCCCGTAATTAGAAATTGTTTAGTTTTTTTAGTTAGATTAGTTCTACTTTTCCTCGAACACTAGTCTAACACCTATTTTTCCTGCATGTCCGCGATCGGTTCCGTTAACGAGTCGCGCGTTATGCGGCAGCGCCCCTCGTTCGGTTGGGCGGGAGTTGGTTTGCGTTCTTGCCTGGGATCCGCGCGTAACAGCCATCGGCTGGTGTCGCTTGGGCCACTTGATGGTGCAGTCATTGCATGTCAACGTCCTAAAGATTTAATAAAGGTTCAAAATAAAAAGGAAAGATAGAAAAAATTGCAATTGGAACAAAGTAAGAGGGAACATTATAGGGGTATATTAGATTTGTGGTGATAGTGGATGTTTGTAACACCCAGAAGGAAGCGTTTCCGACCCCATAAAGTATATATATTCTTGATCAGCATCAACAGCCGAGTCGATATAGCCATTTCTGTCTGTCCGTCCGTCTTCATGAGCGCCTAGATCTCAGAGACTATAAAAGCTAGAGCAACCAAACTTTCTATTCAAGCTCCTGTGATATCACTTCAATACATGTGTATTTAAAAATTTTGCAACGCCCCTTTCGCAGAATCATGGGAAATTACCTTATCTACCAGACTGCCGAATCTGGATCAGGACGGATCATTATTATAGCTAGAAGGAAAAAATTAAATTTCAGTGGCGCTTATTCGTTCCCTCTCTCTCTCTCTCTAAAATCTTAATATATATAAATTACGTGTCACGTTTTTTGTCCGCTATATACTCCTAAACTACTTAACCGATTTTTATCAAATTTGCACACCGTGTGCAGTATCATCCATTTATAGTCGTAATATTATTTGATTGCAAATTATTTGTCTATTATTTGACATTCACAATTATCTGTTAGCTCCAAACGAACAATCTTGCCTCTTCGATTAAATGAGCTGGCCGAAAGAGTCCGAACAAGTGTGCCGCTGTTGAATGCCGAGTAGAAAAATGTGTACGACTCGCATATGAAGGTTGTTGACGAAGGAACGGAAAGCATTTACTTTATCGATGCTCCTGGTGGATCTCAAATTGCAAAATACAACTGATGGTGCTTTGGAATGTCCAAATTATCCTGTTGATGCTTTGACTGAACTGATATCGTTTCAGCTAAAGTTTTGCGAGTTCACATCATCGAAAGAGGAACTAATCAATAAAGTGTTCCCCAGCATTGAATAAAATATACAAAATATGATTGGATTAGAAACGGATATTACTAGCAGCGAAATATAAGGATGTCGATAGCTTGAATTTCATTATTTATAGTCAAATCGCTGGAGAACTTTGTTAATACAAATACGTTGGCAACGTAACCTACGAGGAGGTAGCGACCACTACCCTACGGATTTAGAACTCACTTGATGTGTGGAATAGATAATACTCCTGTAGCGGAATCTACATCATCCGAAATTGTGCAACGGTATACGGTTGTCCGTCAAGAAACTGATGAACAATGTGATTCAAGCGACGAACATCAAGGGTTCATTCCACCTGATCTTCCATTCCAATTCAAGAGCAATGAGTTCCCCGTTGGACTGGCTGTTGCGATGAAAATCAATAAATCGCAAGGCCAATCGTTCGAGTCTGTGGGATTAATGTCGAATTTCCATGTTTTTCGCACGGTCAGCTGTACGTTGCCTGTTCTCGTGTTGGCAAACCGGATTCGTTGTTTGTGCCGGAAAACAAATCGAAAAAGATTGTTTATTATATCGCTCTTAATTGATGTCGATTCCTTTTAAATAATTAATATAGAACTTTTAAATATTTTATTTATTATAAATCTGAAATTTATCTGAGGGCGTTCAATTGAGGCGAGACAACGTTCGGGGGGCCGCTAGTCTAATATATAAAATTCTCCAATAAGGTTCGACTTAATTTTTTGAATTTTCTTTTTTGGTCAAAATTTAGTTCGTTCTTTTGCGAACATATCATAAATTACATAAATCGTAAGAGCACATATATACTGACTGAGTACCGGGTATAAAGTAGAGCCGCGGACCGCAGCTCACAACGTTCTCCCTCGTTTTTACTACTTTTTTTATAAATGCATATAAAATGTCAGCACGACAAAAGACATCGACCAAAGTAATATAGAGTTTCAGATATGTATGACGTTACATGCCAGATTTGACAAGTCCGCCACCATACCTTACGCTCCCCTTCTTATTTACATCTAAGGCCGCTTCGGTTGTGAGTGCTGATGTAACAGGTGAGCTGTTTGGTCCTTTAATCAAATGTTGGTTTTTTTTTTTTATATTGACAAGCAGATGAGAGCAAATCGAACCACAAAAAAAAATATACCCAATAATGCACCCAGCTGGTGCAAAATTGGCGAGATAGAAGTATTTTTTATAATTTATTTTTATTTTTGCATTTTTTTTTAAAAAAGCTTATTATTTTAATGTTTTTTTTCAGAGTTAGTGGTTTTCTTATACCCGGTACTCGAAGAGTATAGGGATATATTAAATTTTTGGTGATAGTGGATGTGTGTAACGCCCAGAAGGAAGCGTTTCCAATCCCATAAAGTATATATATTCTTGATCAGCATCAATAGCCGAGTCGATATAGCCATGTCTGTCTGTCCGTCTGTCCGTCCGTCTATCCGTCTTCATTAGAGCCTATATCTCAGAGACTATTAAAGCTAACGCAAGTTTTGTATCCAGTCTCCTGTGTTATCACACTACTACAAGTGTATTTCAAAATTTCGCCCCGCCCCCTTCCGCCCACACAAAGGATACTCATAGAGGATGGCCATTTCTATCAGAGTGTTGAATCTGGATCAGATCGGATTATTAATATAGCCACAATGAAGAAAACCATTTCGAAAGGAATCGTTTCTTCTCGCTCTCTCACACGCGACCCTGTCTGTTTTACCTATTCGTCCATATGAGCGCCTAGATCTCAGAGACTAAAAGAGATACAGCAACCAAACTTTCCATTCAAGCTTCTGTGATATCACTTCAATACAAGTGTATTTCAAAATTTTGACACGCCCCCTTCCGCCCTACAGAAGACGAAAATCGGTGGAGTCCACAATTTTAAAATACGACAAAACTTAAAACGCAAAATCATAGGGGATGACCGTATCTACCAGATTGCCGAAGATGGATCAGGTCAGGCATAGCTTACTCTCTTTACATTGCTCTCAATGCATCGCTGTTGCTGCTGCTGCTGCCCTACGCCCTACGCTCTCAATCGCTACATCGCCCTTTCCCTAAATTCGTCGTCCGACAAGAGCTGTGGGGGAGGCTCATCAGCAGAGCAGAACTTACTTAAAATTTGATCGTCTTCGTGAGCAAACGTCGTATCGCCAACTTTCGTGTCGTATTGTCTCTCGCTTAGAACACAAAATCAAGCATACCCATATACACAATATACATACATACATTGAAACCAAACCCATTTGTGTTTAATTAAATTTTGCAAAATACGCTGCTGAAAAAGCTCAGTAGCTCAACATTTTGGTGACCCCGACGTGATTAAAAAACAATAAAATCATAAAAAACATAAACAATTGCATTTATCCAAATTTTTTCGTTGCCTTAGTCGCATAAAACCACGGTTGTTCGGTTCCTCAGTTGTGCACAAGCAACAGTAACGGTTCTCTCGTCATCTGCTTTACCTTCTGCTTGCTGTTGTTTCGTTACGGTTTCGGTGCTCTCAGTGTGAATGCCATTGTTGTTGTTGGCAAAATTCGAACTCTCGCTGCTGGTCTGTGCCCGTGTGTTCGAGCGCTGCGATCGATTGAGAAGTGCCTTTCAAACTGTTCGAAGCTATTCACTGGCTCTTAACCTCGGCGTTTGCTTTATCAAACACACACAATGTCTTCTGATGGAACCCCCTCGCCTATCGCTGTCGATTCCCCCTTGTCTCTCAATGTGGACATTGCGTACTACAAGCGCAAGGTGCAAGCCATGCTAAGTGCAGCGCGGAGAATTGGAAATGCCGTCGGCAAGGACAAGATTGGTGGGCTAAGAGAAGAGGAGTTGAACGTGCGCTTAAATTCTTTATTGGATCTGGTCGCTTCTTTCAATGAGCATCATAATGCCCTGGAGAGGATTGATCTTGATGAGATCGGTAGTCCCTTGAGGGACGAGTTTGACGAGTGCGTGGTAATGCTGGAGACTAGCATTAGGCATGAATTGAACAATCGGCAGCCCTCAACGCTCCCTTGCTCAACAATGCCGACGGACCATATTGCAGAGGCCCCAGCTACGATTGTAGTGCAGCATCGGCCTCGCCTACCGGAGTTAAAGCTTCCGGAGTTCAGTGGGGACTACTCACAGTACTCTGCGTTTTGGAGCATGTTTTCTTCCATAATTGACAAGGATCCTGACCTAACGAATGTGGAGAAATTACAGCACCTACGATCCTGCCTGAAAGGACCAGCTTTAGACACGATCTCGTCACTTGAATTTAGCCAGGCCAGCTATCCTATCGCGCTAGATTTGCTCAATAAACGATTCAATAACAGGCGTTTAATATTTCAGAAACATGTCGCCGACATTCTAAGTGTGCAGCGAATTGAAGAAGCATCTGTGTCTCAACTCCGTGTCTTGGCAGATACCGCAATTGCTAATCTGCGGGCTTTAAAGAATCTAGGGACAAAGGAGCAGGTCGCTGACTGCATTGTGATACAAAGCCTGCTGCAGAGGGCGGACAGTGCCACACGAGCCAAGTGGGAGGAAACATCGTCTTTGGATAGCCTTTCTACAGCCGAGCAATTTCATACTTCTTGGAAGAGAGATGCCAGAGATTGGAGACCCAAGAGCATGCTAAGAATATGTACACCAATAGTCATCGGAAACACTGCCTAATCGCAACTAGCTCCAAGCCGAATCTTTGTGCATTCTGCGGAGATCCAGAACATTCCACGTATGGGTGTTTGCAGTTCTGCAATCTTTCTCCTCGCCTTCGCTTTCAGGAAGCTAAGAAGCTGTCGCTGTGCATCAATTGCCTCCGAGCAGGCCATTGTCAACGTACATGTCGTTCTCGATCCTGTCGAATATGTGGTTCCAGACATCATACACTGCTTCATTTCGAATCTCCGTCCAATGCTTCCCATTCCATTGTGCCTCAACTCTCGACTTCAACATCGGCTCCACGATTGCATGCGATACCATCTCGCAGTAAATGTACTGCAACGTCATCAGCCACGTCACTTTTCGCCCAGAGTCACAGACAGGACTCCGTGTTGCTGGCCACTGCCGTAATCAGTGTTAGGAATAGCTCTGGTACATTCACTCCTTGCCGTGCCCTGCTCGATTCTGGATCGCAGGTGCATATCATTACTTCAAGTCTAGCTCAACAGTTGCGGCTGAAGAAGGAAGAATCGGAAGTTTCAGTATCTGGTCTGGGCGATTCGTGTGCCATGTCAGAAGGATGCTGCGTGGATATACAACTGAGATCACACGCGTCGAGCTATGCCACGACCATTTCGGCATTGGTTGCTCCCACCATTACGAGCAACCAACCCAACGGTACTGTTGACACAACCCGATGGAACATGCCCTCCAACATATGTTTGGCTGATAAGATGTTCTACCAGTCCCAACCTGTTGACATTCTTATTGGAGCGGCTCTGTTCTTTGAGCTTCTCTGCATTGGCCAAATCAAGTTGGGAGCCGGCCTACCACATCTTCAGGAAACTAAGCTAGGATGGATAGTTGCTGGAGAGATATTCCAGTCCCGAGTTTCTGCTTCTCTATTCACAGGTAACTCATCTGACGTGGCCCCTCGTTCGAGTGATAGAACCTATCATCGTGACAGACATAGTGTCCGGAGTACCTGCGCTAAAGACGTTCCCCGGAGCAAGAAAGGAAGTGCTGCCAAGAAGGATGTTGAAGGCCCGTGCTCTTCAACGGGGGGAGTATGTTCGGCTAAGCGCCTATCCATGGCAGCACAGAGATAGGCATAGCTTACTCTCTTTACATTGCTCTCAATGCATCGCTGTTGCTGCTGCTGCTGCCCTACGCCCTACGCTCTCAATCGCTACATCGCCCTTTCCCTAAATTCGTCGTCCGACAAGAGCTGTGGGGGAGGCTCATCAGCAGAGCAGAACTTACTTAAAATTTGATCGTCTTCGTGAGCAAACGTCGTATCGCCAACTTTCGTGTCGTATTGTCTCTCGCTTAGAACACAAAATCAAGCATACCCATATACACAATATACATACATACATTGAAACCAAACCCATTTGTGTTTAATTAAATTTTGCAAAATACGCTGCTGAAAAAGCTCAGTAGCTCAACAAAGTGTTTGGGTCCGATTTATAGCTGCATTTACACTAGCCGATACGACATTTCCGCAGTGACCCAAAATTACTTTTTCTGATAGATTGAGTGATGCTAAGTTTTTTAACGAATTTTTAAAATCAGTTTAGTGCTTTGATTTTTCACACAATTTATGTTTCTTATATCTGGATGTATTGAATTTGGCAGTTCTGAAATGCTGATAAATGCAGCTACAAATCGCACCCAAAAATTTCAAATTCGACTTTGATAATTTTTTTGGCGGCATATTTTCCCGAAATTTGTATTTTAAAAGCTCAGGAAACGTCGAAAATAAATATTTCCAGACGGTAAGCTGAAGCTGTCTGGCTCAGATTTATAGCTTCATTTGTCAACTTTTTAGAACTGCTAAGTTCATTACAACCAACTATAATTTACTTAAGTTATGTGGTAGAAAGAAGCATCTAAAAAAAAATTAAAATAAAATATAATTTTTCGAACCATTTAAATTAAAATAAGTAAATTATAAAAAATTCTTCTATCTCGCCAATTTTTCCCCAGCAGGGTAAAAAGCATTAAACATTTTTAAAGCCCTAAATCTAAATATTACATTTGCATAGTGCTATAGAGTATGCTTGCCGACTAAGAAAATTTGAAATTACTTCTCTTAAAATGAATAAAGATAAGTTCTTGTGTGCCTTTCTGGAAATAAATGGTTTGCCCAAAAATAAATGAGGAGGATAATGATGGTATTTAACTTGGGAAGAGTGTGTTGATTTGGTACAAATGAATTAAACGGACAGAAGGAAAAATACCCGACCCTTTATAATATAAAGATTATATACATACAGCTGCGTTCATGGAAATAGAAGTGCTGCACGTCACCTCCTTCAAACTCGTTTTAGAGATATTTCTAGTATTCCAAATTGGGAAAATTATACTTTTTTAGAGAGCCTGGAATGTAAGCATTAAATTTCGTTACATTTGCATTCAAACCTCTTGTTTTTCATTACATTAGACAATTACCCATGAAATCTGCTGTTCATTGAAATTTAAAAATATTTTTTTAAAATTAAAAACCAAACAAATAAATTTAAAAATGTCGCCATCAGTGAGCTTTATTTACTTTTTGAATATTTTGATAAAAGAATTTTTGGACATAGCGGTACTTTTTTTTTGGAGCATATAAGAAATCATTGCTGGGTCCAGAAGAGGAGACCTAAGAATTTAACTAAAAACTAAGGGCAGGATGCTTATAGGGATTGAAAACTAAGCTGTTTTTGACTCTCACTATTGTATTTAAGCCAAATAATTATAAAAAGTAGACTCAAATCGAGTTGCTATTCGAAAAACGACGCTTTTATAGGTTGGCCAAAGTGAGCAATACAGCACGACCAAGCATATAGTACCCTCAAAAAATATGAAAGCAAATTTATTTCGTTATGTCAGCTATGTGACAGTTATTAGATGACTGATCACACATTATTTAAATGCAAGAAGTCCGAAAGAGCTACGCGTTTGGTTTTTGAGAACACATAGGAACGTGACTCAAGTTTGCAAAAACGCATATGGACTTGCCTGTGTCACAGCGAAAAAACACTATGGGCCGATCAGGGTAAAGTGGTATTATATACTTAGATAGACTCCATAGAATATGTTTGGCGTTCAAGGAAACCAAATATCCACACAAAATTTTGAAAAAACTGAGTTAGGTAGCTGGGCTGCGCACTTTGAGGTGCAGCTCATTTGGATTAGTATCTAAAACTTTTGTTTTGGCAACAATTTGACAAAAAAGTGTACTTAAGAATACATTACAGTCATATTCCAGTTGAAAAATGCTTTTGAAAAGAATTTTTCATTACGATAATGATTCAAAACACTTTCGAAAGCTCACTAGGAATTGGGTTACATACGAAAATATCGACGGCCAACCTATAAAAGCGTCGTTTTTCGAATAGCAACTCGATTTGAGTCTACTTTTTATAATTATTTGGATTAAATACAATACTGAGAGTCTAAAACAGCTTATTCAAAAAATATTCAATAAGTAAATAAAGCTTACTGATGGTGACTTTTTTTAATTTATTTGTTTAATTTTTAATTTAAAAACAAAATTTTTTATCTCCGCACTGCTATTTCAGTGAACAGCAGAGTTCATGGGTAATTGTCTAAAGTAATGAATAACAAGAAGATGGAATGCAAATGTAACAACATTTTTTCAGGATTATAATGCTTATATTCCAGGCTTTCTAAAAAAGTATCATTTGCTCAATTTGGAAGACTAGAAATATCTCTAAAACGAGTTTGAAGGAGGTGACGTACAGCACTGCTATTTCCGTGAACGCAGCTGTACATATACATATATATATACATGCATATGCATGTAAGTATAATCTTACCCAGGAAGATGAGATAACTTTACTTAGCTATGTAGTCTTTCTGTCCCTACCCTGCAGTACCAGCCGTGAGCGATGACGAATGTCAACGACAATGTCATCTAGGCGTTGATGCCCGCTAAGCCGAACCCTTTATTTTCTCTCTGTTTCCTTCTTTTCCGCGCGATCGTAATAGATCGGCTCTGCCGATCGGTCGAAGTACAAGAGAATTTGGTTTTTTTTTCTTTTGGTCTCTTTTGCGCCTGCGTCGGCAAAGCATTCTTGCTTTGTTCGCCATGCATTTGCTATTACGTTACATTGTTACAATTGTGCGGAAAGAGTTGGAAGCGAAAATGCAGTGATTTAGTGAAAAATATCTATATTATTTATTATTACCAGGTAAGTGCATTGTTAAAATAAACATAAATGTGATGTACGCGTGGTAAATTATGAAAATATCAATTGCATATAATGTTAAATTTGTGAAATTGTGAAAAAACTGAGTTCAATGTATCGCTGCATTCACATTGTATTTATTTATTCTTCTCTTATGCTCTTTAATTGTGCCCTTATGCTCCGACTAATATGTATAGTATGGATTAAAAGCAGAATAAAGAAATATAATGTGAATGCATAACCTGCGATGGGCCCGAAATTTCAATCTTAATCAGTCCAAAAACAAAAACAGAAAAGCAACCCTTATATGCGAGGCCTGAGTCAAGCAGGTACATATTTTGGCGCGTGTTTTGTTTTTTTTTGTAGGAGTAAATGCACAGAACACCGCTGATCTACAGTGAGCATTGCTTTTTGTTTAAACAACTCTTTTACAAATCGAACATATTTTTGGAATTTCGATCTTTCCTTTCTTATATAATTGCGACCAAATTAATAGTATTTTATAGAATAATCATTTTATTGATAGATCAACAAAATACGGAACACAATGGGGACGGGCACATCCTGGAAGGACATGGAAAGTAAGTCTTTACAAGTCAAAAAACTAAACAAAAACATAATAAATTAATCCGTATTATTTCAGTGGCGATGCAATTGAAGTTACCGAAAGAACCTCAGGGATCCCCAAAACTGACATACATATGTACATAATTGTAGTTTTAAATAAAAGCAAAAGAAAATAAATGAATAAACTGCTTACTTATATACGCCTTACTTTTTCATCTAAAATCTTCACTTATTATATCGCTTATTTTTTCTAGAATTCTAGAATATTCCCTTTCTATATGCCTTTTTTTCGGCTAAAATCTTCACTTATTGTGTGCCTTATTTTTTCGAGAAAATCTTCACTTATTATGTGCCTTATTTTTTCGAGAAAATCATCACCTATTGTATGCCTTATTTTTCGGCTAAAATCATCACTTATAGTAAGCCTTATTTTTTCGAGAAAATCATCACTTATAGTAAGCCTTATTTTTCCGCACTTCTCGATGACCATGTCATCCCCTATGCTCCTAGGACATCGCAATGTTAACGTGAGCAGTTCATCGTTCCGCGCGACATCACTTATGTCATCTGGGGTGCTCACGCTGAAATCGATGTGTGAGCACATTTGTAAGCGATGGCCCGTACTGCAGGGTATATACACATTCCATACATACACATTTGAAAACAAGTCACACAGGTTTGAAGCTACATATCTTTCTGAAACATGTGTCTTCTTCTGTTTACTGAGCGCACTGAGTAAGTCAGAAAACACTTGTTTTGAGTGATCGAATACTTTATGATTGAATAGCAGGCCGATATTTGAAACAGATTTAATATAGCCATTTGAAAAATATACTTATTATATACGGCACATGTTACACACAGTAATGCGAATAAAGTATGCCATTGTATTTCACGAGTACACGGTAGAAAAACATGTTTTAGAGTCCCCCTAGAGCTGTTTGTATGTACAGCTAGTTATTTCAATTCATCCTCACAAATGAATATTAATTATTTAATCGTTTGAGTCTATAAATTTGATCTCTGGCGGCAATTTCGCTGCCGCCGCTTAATGCCTGTCCTAGCTTAATTAGTGCAAATTGACATTGTCAGCATTGGCATCAGTGACGTGACGCTGCATACTGTCGGTGTACAGGCTTCCAACTGAACAGCTGTTTAGCGCCGCATCACTTCTGCTCTTGGAAAGCACTATATTCATATATGATTATATAAAAATTCATAATTTACTGGATCTTCAAAATTTTACAAATTTCTTTGTAAGTGCTCCGTTCATTGCTAAAAAAATTTCTAATAAAACTTGAAGATAAAAAACTGCAATTAAGAAAATGTTAACTAACTTTAATCGAAAATTCATCTTTCAAAAAGTTGATGAATTTTGCAATTATTTCCACTAAGTTAGTTCTCATTGAACAATTTTCTTACCTGTTATTTTTTTCCAGCTCGTTTCTAGGAAATTAAAAACAACAGACCCAAACACAGATTTCGATGCAACTTGACTCAAACACTCATGTCGGGTAAACGTTCCAATTAGAGCGTTTTCAATTTGTATAAGTAAAAGTGATAATACTATCACTGTGATTTACCGGATCGGATATTATTTTAGTTTGTGATTCTGTGTTTTTAACTATACAGATAACAAAGCTTAAAAGAGATCCAAAAGCTTTATTGAATGAGTGAATTGTGAGTGAGTCAATGAAATAGCTACGGTGAGGAAACTAGAGAGTGCCTTGCTTAGCGCAATGAAGCTACAATTTCAGCTGTACCCTCTTACATATAAAAACCTAGACACAGTCTCTGCTACAAACGCAGATAAACTCATCATCACAGCCATCCACTGCCACACAACCTGACCTACGGAAAAAGTAGAATTGAGTGTTACCAATGTGCCAATAGCAGCAGTAGATTGATATCTAAATTATAGTGCCGCTACTGCATCCAAAGCATACTTGAGCTCCAACTATTGAGACGCATAATTACTTTTTGACTGTATCAAATGTGCCAATTAATGTTTGGGTGCATGAGAGTACCTTTTGGTAAATATCCTCGAGAACGAGAATAAAAAGGCAGAATAACCTTAAGCAAAACGAGGAGAGGACAACGAAGACTTAGCATTGACGCTAACACAGACGTTGACGTCGAGGCCGACTAATTAAAACACATCATTGAAGCTGCATAATGTGGACTACCATCACCTATTTGATCCTCATCATTGCCCAGCTGTGTGCCTTGGCCACATCCGCTGGAGGTAAGTAGTCTAAATGTTATAATATTTTTTCCCCGCTAGGTCTCGGACCCACCAAAATTAAAAATTAGTGAGTCCATTTACTTGTCCATAACTCAAAAAGATGTGAACAAAATCGGACAACTTTAATGGTCGTCTTAATTCAAATAATATAAACTTACTAGCTCCGCTGGCAGACGTTGTTCGACAATTTAAACTATCAATATTAATGTGGATTGTTTTTTTTGTCCGTCCGCCTTTAGCCAACATAAATAAGCTCGATAGTTTGCCCAAACGATAACATGCCAATATGGCGTGCCCAAATCTAATCTTTGCTACTTATATATTGTCACTACGAATTCTAACCAAATCAAATAGATTTGAACTCGTTTGAATTAAATTAGAACGTCTGCTGGAATTATTGGACAGCGTGGACACAATTCAAAATGGTGGTTTCGATAATAGCTTTTATACATTTTTTAATCACAAATCTCGCGCCATTACTCAGTAGGTTAAAATTTCGAAGTAAAATAACCAGTGATCCCTAAATGGGGTAGCATACGTGGAAAATCCAGTGAGTTCAAAATCTTTGGTGGATAATCTTTGACGTCCACATTTGTTGCTGCAAAATTAATTTATCTACTAGCCACAAATGATTTACATTGTACTGCGTTTGGTCATCTGAGAATTCGAATTCAATGAGAGAAAGTTGACATCATTTATTCCATCCCCTATATCTAATAATTCGTTTAAACATATTTAAGCATACATATTAATATTTTGACACATGGTGAAATTACTAATAAGATGATGTACTACCCACACGTGCTCTCTTTCGGGCACGTTATTTTTGTCAGTCGTTTGTCAAACGTTGGCGAAAGACGTAGTGTAGCGTACGATTTTTTTCATTTTCTTCTTCTTCATTGTTTACGAATTGACTAGTGACAGAAAACAATGAATTAAAATACTATAATTTGCTTTGAATTATTTCGTTTTATTTATTAACGAAAATATTTTCTTTCCTGTCAGCTGAAATAGTAAAAAACGAAGAGTGCAGAACGTAAAACGCTTGCTATCTCTTTCTAGCGATTTTCTCTCTGAGAGAGCGAGGTGAAAAATTTAACGTCCTTACCACAGCGAAATCATGGTGAAATTACTAATTTCACCAGGAGCGAAATGAATCACCTTATTACTAATTTCACCATATTTTGACACGTATAGCCTGTTTACACTGCGGTTGAGTTATTGAGTTCCGGACAAATTTAATATAACAAAAAAAACCCCAGATGAGTTTATTTTAAATGTTATCCAAATACTCCACAGTTACTGCAGACATCGTCGCCAATTCTATATGGTATCTTCTATGGTATGGTATTCTATGGTATCTTGCTTTGCCACATAAAGTGGAATTATTTCTTTCTCGTTTATATTAATATAATTTATTTAACAAAATTTATATTACACAAGCACGTGTTCTGATTTATTCAGTTCTGAGCTATTGAGTTAACTCATTTATCGATAGGTAACTTACTGTAGTGTAAACAGGCTATTATACGCGCAGGATTATTTTATAGCCTTTTTACACTACAGTGAGTTACCACATTTATCGATAGGTAACTCAATAACTCAGAATTTGGATTTACACTATGCCAAAGTTGAGTTATTGAGTTTTTGAGTTTCGGCTTGCTGGCACGTGCTTGTCCACGAAAATTTTGTTTTTTAATTTTTATTAATATGAATACCGAGGAATTAATGATGCTCTATGTGGCAGAGCAAGAGATGAAAACGAGGCTGCAATGTATGGAATTGGCGACGATGTCTGCAGCAACTGTGGAGTATTTGGATCAAATTTCCAAGAAACGCATTTGGACATTGCGAATAACCTTGGAATCCATTTTTTAAGGAAAATTTCCGCAGCGAAATTGCACGGCTGCAATTACAAATATGTTGAATTTTGGCTATATGTATATGTACATTACATACATACATATGTACAAAAATTAAAATTTTTTAAATTGGCAATTGTTTATAATAATTTAATTTAGTTTAATTTATAATAATTCAAATTAGCGTTTAGCTAAGTTTTTCCGACCGAATTTTAGAAATCGACCACATTGTTTATATGGTTTTTAATAATAAAATTGGTTTAAAGTATTGGTTTTAACAATTGTATGTATCTTTTTCCCCAGCCATATTGTTTACGCGTCAAAATTTAAATTTTGAGCTGCCAATTTTTGTTGTAACTAGTGGTGATAATTCCACGACAGGCAGATCAGGGTTGAAATATTCGGAAAATCGGACAAACTCAACTAAACGCAACTAAAACTCAACTTTTTTGCCACCTCTAGGTCCCCTATGCTTCCCCATGTAAACGAAACTCGAGTTTTGCCCGAAACTCAATAACTCAATAACTCAACCCTAGTGTAAAAAGGCTATTAGTTTTATTTTTTCAACACTGCGCCACAGAGACGATGATTTTAAACATGGAATGATTTTGAACGTGGAATCACGGGAAATTATTCGGGGTATCGACGCGGTATCGGGGTATTTTTGTCGAATCAAACAATAAATTCGATTGGTTTTGATTTTTCTTTGCGCATCACAGCCATTTTCGTACTTTTCTGCCTATCAGCGGAACTATCACCACTAATAACAACAAAAAACAGCAGATTAAAATATAAATTTTTCCGCGTACAATTTTCAACTGAGTAAAAAGGGGCAAAAATACATGTAATGCTTAGAACAAATTGTTTAAACTAGCTTTATTATTAAATTTTTCTGCGAATCCCATGTCTTTGAATCTTTTCACTGTTTCCGTGATCTTCTCAGGGTAAGAAATCCTGCTGGCATATACTTGTCAGCGAGTTCAGCAATAACTTCCTGACAAAATTCCATAAAAATCCTACGCACAATGGCTTTGGACACACGGAATAAATTCCCTATTGTGCGATATTCCGCAGAGGATCCCAGGCAATATAGCGCTATGGGTATCCTTTTCTCCGAACAGAATGGCCTGTCGAAAATTCGTATCCTGCTTTCGGAGATTAGGCAGCAGTCCCACCAGAATGTCGAACGTACTCTCTTTAAAGAATATGTCGGGATTATTTACAACATCTTCCTCCCAAAATAAACCATATTGTGGCTATTGCAATTTAGAATAAATTATAGTAACCGTATATAAGTGTTGGCTGGCATGTGCTTAGTACATAAATTTGGTTAATTTAATTTTATTGATATGAACGAGCAAGAATTAGTTCTGCTTTATGTGGCAGAACAAGATACCATAACGATACTGCAATGTGTAGCACTGGCGATGATGTCTGCAGCAACTGTGGAGTATAAGTTTCAAATAAACGCATCTGGACCGTGCAAAGGATTTAGAATTTCATTTTCTAGAGCTTCTTTGTCATATTAAATAATATATCCCAAATTACAATAGCCGCGATATGGATCTTTTTGGGAACTGTCGAGTTTTGGCTGCGTGTTTCCAACCGAATTTTAGAAATCAACCACATTGGTAAAATGGTTGATTTAATGATAAAATTAGTATAAAGTATTGGCCTTAATAATTGTAGGTATGTATATTTCCAACCTTTTTCCTTAGCCATAATTTTTACGCGCCAACATATAAATTTTGAGCTGCCAATTTTTGTTGTAACTAGTGGTGATAATTCCACGACAGGCAGATCAGGGTTGAAATATTCGGAAAATCGGACAAACTCAACTAAACGCAACCAAAACTCAACTTTTTTGCCACCTCTAGGTCCCCTATGCTTCCCCATGTAAACGAAACTCGAGTTTTGCCCGAAACTCAATAACTCAACCGTAATGTAAATAGGCTATAAACGAATCTCGAGTTTTGCCCGAAACTCCATAACTCAACCGTAGTGTAAACAGGATAATGAAATTACCTGAATGGAGTAACAGAGTCGCGTTGAAAAATTGTTCGTTTACTTTTATCTTAAGTATTCTGTTTAACGCCTCAAGAGAATGTTTGTATGCCACAGTGCATACCCCAAATGATAATTTTGAATTGTTGCGATTGATAATTTTTTTGTGTTGCACACTGGGTCTTTGCTATTTGGAATGTTCGGGGGAATTTTAAATGCCATATGAGCTGCAATGACAACGGCCAATGTGATGCAGTTGCATGATCTCCTTTTGGCGATAATTAACGAATTGAGAAATGTTTTGCCAGTTGCACTTTGTGCATGCAAAAAAATTTAACCTTGTCCCGTCGAAGCTGCCAGTATAATGCTGTGGTTAATGAGTTTTGGTACCTTAATTATTAGTAAAACATTGCATGTAACAATCTTTGCTATTTCTGCAGTATGTATTGTACTGCAGTTAAGTATTCAATACGGCATACCGAAATTACATACTTTGCGTCGCTGAATGTAATCGTTGTCATTAAGCCGTGTGCGAATACGATGCAATACGATATGGGCATTTCCACGAAATGGTCTACCGAGGCAAACAAAATTCCGATATTATTTCCTAAATATATGGAAACTTACCTAAATTAACCAGTTGACATATTTTTTCATATTTGATCAACTTTTATCTAAAAACCTATTAAAATAAGCAAAATTTAACTATTTCGGTATTTTTTTGTATTATTATAGTCGATTTTTCCATTACTATTCTCTCCTTTAATAGCCTTTTTACATAAAGGCCTGTATCCAGCACCGCGAAATTTTACTGAAACGAATCTGCTCTTTATTTCGGATGTGTGGAACTCAACTAATGTAGTGTGACCAAAAACCTAAAAAGTGATTTGCCACTCTCATGAATCAGCTGTGTTTAATAAACAGCGCCAATTTTGAAAATTAAACTAAAATTAAAAAAAGGAAGAAAAGTAATTCTGACGATGAAGTGATTGTGTTGGTAGTGGCACATATTGTTGTAAGAAGAAGTGCAGCACAGTCGGAGGCGCCAAAATATCAAAATGATCAAAATGCTTGTTTTCCGTGATCCGCCAAAGACATGGTCTTGCCTCAACTGCTTTTATTAAAGCAATCCTCTTCTCACTTTAAACATTTGCATATCTCTTTTTGGTTTTGCGCACAGATTTTGCCCCCACCTCTCACTTGTACTCCAGTAAAAATAGGCACATATATTTTACTGGCACCCCTATCAGCTGTTCTCACAGTCCACATTCGTGTGAATATCGATATTGTCGATAAAAATTCGTGGATCCCGTTTGCGTTGCTGGATACTGACTCCAGGAAAACACAAACGAAAAATTACTGGCCCCGTTTTTTTTATATGAAGTTTGGCAGTAATTTTTAGTTTCCGCGGTGCTGGATACCCAGCTTTACTGGTCTCAGTATCCAGCAGGCTGCACGAAATCCATATATTCTTATCGATACTTGGCCAATCGACACCATTCTGGGCTGAGAGAACAGCTGAAATTCAGGCCAGGAATATATATGTGCTTAATATAAGAATTATTACTGAAGTAAAAGTAAAAGATGGTAAAAACAACTGTGCGCAAAACCAATTTTCAAGGTGAGGAGAAGATTGCTTTAATAAAAGCAGTTAAGACAAGACCATGTCTTTGGCGGATCACGGAAAATAAGCATTTTGATCATTTTGACATTTTGGCGCCTCCGTATGTGCTGTACTTCTTCTTCTTCTTATTTTTTTGGCAAAAATGTATGCTGCCACCAACACAATCACTTCATCGTCAGAGTTATATTTTTTCCTTTTTTTAATTTCAGTTGATTTCTCAAAACTGGCACTGTTTGCAAAACACAGCTGAATCATGAGAGTGTCCAAGCGCGTTTTAGGTTCTTGGTCACACTATTTTAGTTATGTTCCACACAACGAAATACATAGTAGAAGCTGGATAAAGGGCTTAAACATAGAGCTAACAAATTGCTATCGTATCGAAAAATTAAAGTTGGGAAACGTTATTGGGTTCTACCTTTTTTGTGCATTAAAAGAGTACGAGCGTACGTTCGCGACTTTGGGATTTGCCCATATTGAATCTGTTTGTTTATCTTACAATTTGTCTGTTCGTTCCGGAAAACTTGTAGAAAACACTTTGCGTATATCATAAAATGATAATGGTCCGGTGACATTAAGCAGAAGCAGTTTGTAACAGCAAGAAAAAAGCGTTTCCGATCCCATAAAATATTCTTGATCAGCATCAAAAGCCAAGTCGATATAGCCATGCCTGTCTGTCCGTCCGTCTGTCCGTCTCCATAAACGCCTAGATCAGAGAGACTAAAAGAGCAAGAGCAACCAAATGTTGTATCGTGTATTTTAAAACTTCCCCCCGCCCCCTTTCGCCCACACAAAGGACGAAAATTTGTGGCATGCACAATTTTGAGCATACAGAAAACTAAAAAGGCAGAATCATAGAGAAATACCATATCTATCAGAGTGTTTAATCTGAATCAGATCGGATCATTATAATAGCCACAATGAAGAAACCCCTATGAATTTCAGTGGCTACCCAACGCTTTCTACGCGAATACTCATTCTCTTTCTATCTCGCACGCCGTTAGATGCGCCAGTTCATATATTTTGCTGTCCGCAACGAAGCTGCAGGTATTGACAACCCAGAGATTTCGGGTGGGCTGTCGATCCATTCGGCTCTGGTGTCGTCATGTTCGGATCAAAATGTGGCGCAAGCCGAACGACGCTTGATTGCTTGCTTTTCTCATTTTGTGCAGGTTTCAATGCCTGCTTGTTTCTGTTTTTGTTTTTTTTTGAGCTTATTCTAGTGTATGTGTGCACATGCATTCTCACGTACTTTTCGAGTGTGTTATAGTATTGATGAGCGCTAGTTCTTTTATTTCTGGGCTCAAGTCACCTTTTACTTTACAATTTTTAGAGTCTACCCTTTTTGAAGACGCTTGGCTTATAATATCACAATAATTGTTTTTTTAAATGTTTTAAATGCAGACTTTAGTGTCATACTTTCGCATACAAATTTGAAATCATGTCTTTTTTTTAATTTTTTTTTTTTTTTGAGTAAAGACACTGATATCAAGAAGATAATAGGAGAGGTTTTGAGTTGACCAGCGGGACAAAACGAACCGGAACAAGACCCACATAATCAAATAAATAACAAAGAAATAGTGCCCGGTTCCGCCATCCTGGCCGCTTGGTCCTGGTCCCTTGCCCTGCTTGCCCAACGGCTTCCAGAAGGAGTTCCAAAGCGGAAAGAGGAATACCTAGAATAATAGAATTAAGTTAAAATATCATCTTGTATTTATGTTAGATGTCCCCATTTATAGTAGTTGCAGTAGTAGTGTTTATTTTATTTTTGGCTTATCATTGGCATTTTCTGGAGCCGTCAGTCTAAAACACTATAGACCTTGACTTAGTTTATTGGTATAGTAAGTAGGATACAATTTTAAAATGTAAATAATGTTAATGAGCTCTACAATTTAACATTCGAAATTCCCTTTATATATTAGAAAACTGATCTAGTTAGAAATTCTCCTGTATTGTCTGCGATCTGTACCGCAGCGCCTGTTTTACAAACAAAGCAGTTCCACTAGAATGTCGAACGTACTCCTCTTCATGCGGAAATTGTCTTTAAAGAATGCGTCGGAGTTTTTTACCACATCTTCCTCTCAAAATGAACCATATCGTGGCTATTGCAATTTAGAATACATTATTTAATTGAAAAGAGAACATTATCTACTCTTTTCTTACAAGAGTCCAAGCGCGAGGAGGACGTTGCAGTTGCAAGACGAATTGCAATTTTTATAAACGATACCTTTAACGACGCCTAATTAATGTGTCTATCTAAAACCAAAAATCAAGGCATTCAAATATTTTTTTTTCTACTTTTCCTGAGCTTTCAAAGTCAAAATTTCGGGAAAAAATACCGAAAAAAATTATGCAATTTCAATTTGGAAGCTTAATATCTTCCAGACGTTAAGTTGCAGCTACAAAGTGTCTGAGTCGGATTTATAGCTGCATTTGTCAGCTTTTTTTAACTGCAAAGTTCAATACAACCGGTTGTAGGAAACTTAAGTTATGTGAAAAATAAAAGCACTACCTCTGAAAAAAAATACCAAATTTTTAAAAAATTCTTAAAAAAAACTAAAACTGAAAAAAAAAAACATTCTTTAAAAAGTTTTAAACATCCAAATCTATCAGAAAAAGTCATTTTGGGCGACAGCGGAAAAGTCGTGTCGACTAGTGTTATTGAAGATGTGACAGATAGTACGTTCACGCCAGAAAGAGGAATCTAACACAGTCGTAACAAATTTCTCCGGGACAAGAATTTTAAAGGAAGAAATGCTACGTTTTTTATTAAAGTTAAATTTAGTTACAACGAGGCCAGAGAAGCTTTTGATGTTAAGTTTGGAGAAGATATAATCTCGAACCATTACATCCGTAGCCGATTCCAAAAGTCTAGACACAAATATACATTTAAGAGGAGAGTAGAGCGAAAAGAGTAGAGCGGTCAAGAGGGGTCACATGATTGTTAGGTAAGGCAGAAGCGGGTTCTACCCGAGGGGCAGGTACGGATGCGATAGTGCTGTCTGAGGAGCCAGTGCGAGCCGATGTGGAAGGAACAACTTCAACTTCCATGCTGACAACAGTGTCGTCGGCTTCAGTAGAGGGCACAGAAGCGCCAACAACTGGACTATCATTAATGTCCAGTTAGACAACCTGGGCAGACACGGGCACTGGATGATCATTACCAAAGACAATATAAACACTTAGATGTGGCGCGCCATACAAAATTTTCAGCTCGATTTTTGCGGTCAGGAATTTTAAAGTATTCCTGGCTGAAAAAGAGATAGACAGATAGACGGAGAGACAGAGAGCGCTCTAGTGGCAAAAGCTCTGTACGTTAGGATGAACTTTAACTGTATATGTGCACATATTGTAGGGCTGCTTGTTTGTATTGGTTGTTGATGACGCCGCTGTCGAAGAAAACACCCATTACTTTAGAATTGAATGGAGATTATGATTTTCTGATGACGCCTGCCATAAATACAAAAAATTGTATATTTTGTATATCCTTTATATTCTAATTTTGTTTAATGTACTATAAACGAATATAATGAACGAATGTAAATACATATGTATGTATGTACAAATGCAAAATGTATATCAGATATAACATCAAATTATATTAATTATCTATAGGGTATTAGTGCGTCGCGTCAATAAGCAATAATAATTTTATATATGTAAATATGTATGTATTTGTATATTAACTATTTTATACATTAGATATATGTAATTATATATTATGTATATTACCCATTTTTAGTGTTTGATTTGATAAAATTTGATAATAAATAAAATATTAGCTAAATGATTTTGTGCTATTCGAATTTGATTCTTTTTCAATATATATGAAATGTTATGTTACACAATTCCGCGCGCAAGCACAAACAAAACAGTTACAATAACAGCAAGTGAACGGAGAGACACAGAGAGACGATAGAAACATAGAGAGACAAGCACAGAGCGGCGGTTAGCGCGGTGCCTGTGTGTTGGAATGAAAACAGATAAGCTGTTGGCAACAACAAAACGGCTGCGATTAAAAATGTGCAGGGAAGGTAGGAATGCACAATTGGATTGAAAATTGGAAATAAATACACAAAAATAAGCTTGATGTGAATGCACTTATATGGAACAGGTTGCACGACCGGTTAGGAACACCAGAAATAAGTCAAAAACACCATCACTTCCCTTAAACAAGAGATTGACGATTTTGTAAGTAGGAGCGAAGTAAAGCACGACCGTCCGCAACGATATATCGATATTGTGATCCATTTGAGAGTTTGAACGTCTTGCTTGTTTTAGTAACCCGATTGAAATTCGCCTCATTGTTTCGCATTCTGTGTCATACGACGCTTGTTTTCCTAGCTGCGCTCTACTTCTTTTCATAATGCTTGCTGCTATGGTGATGCATTTGGTAAGTACGTCTGCATCCACTAGCTGATGGGTAGGCAGTCGGGCGAATTCCTGGTCCAGTTTTGTTGAGTAGGCTTGCGGCTCGGATTGGCATCTATCTGAGCTTTGAAAGTAGCTCGTGGTATTCGGGGGTGTTAGATCCGGCGGTCCACTCAGTATCCACTACCAATGGCATGTGATCGGAAAAATTCTTGGCCTTGATCAAAAGATCAACTACATGCTGGTGCCATTGACCTTGAATAAGGCAGTAATCATCAGCGTCGCTTTTAGTAATTCCATTTAAGACTGTCAGGCGCAAGTCTTCGCGCAGCTCAATTAATTTCTTGCCTTTGCTGTCCGCTGTGTGGCGTCTTAAAGGTTATGCTACAACGTGTGATATTATTAGCGAGGGGTTTATACGCGGCGGTACGGCAATATGAGTGCGGTTGGTTTTTTACTACATCAACTCCACAAAAAGAAGTCGAGCGAAGAGGACTTAAAAGATCATGCGATGCGACGTTCCAATGCAAAAATGTACGCGTGTCCAGCTGCTGGTTTGGGCTATACGTGCTATACAACACCTAAGCACGTAAAAGTAAGTGCTTAAGCAGGGCAATACAATTATGATCTTTTGAATAGGGCAAGTTATAATATTAATGTATATGACAACATATCTGCTTATTTCTCAACATACCGGCCCCCTTGAACGACTGTTCAGTTCAAGGGAAGCACAGCAAGTTTGGTGATAGGCTTCTTGTACACTAATTGGGTAGTTTTGACCAGGATGAACTTCGATCACTCGGCCAAGCAGCCACTTGCTAGGTGATTGATTCGGCTCCTTCAGCACCACGAGAGTATCAACTGTTATATTGTTGGTCTCCTGCTGCCAGTTCATGCTCGATTGCAATGAAGCCAGAATGAGTTTGGATTGCACGCACCACGCTGCTGAATTATGCGATGTACGTGTGCCTCCATGACGAACAGCGGGGTCACCAATCTCCCACAATATATATCAAATAAAATCCAACTCGGTGATCCGGATCGAAGAATCGAATAAGTTGACTACATTATCTTTTATATTGATTTTGGTTATATACATATAGTTGCACGTTACTAACTCGAACGGCTGTAACTTGAATTTTCTATATATCGAACAGAAATGGTGGAAACAGCGTGCCAAATTATGGTTTATTTAGTTTTTAGTTAATTTTGTATGAGTTTGTTTTGAGTATTTTGCTGTTCGGGGAAATCTCGTAATCCACCGATTGGTATGCAAGCATCGCTGTATACGTGTACAGCTGCGGACTATAGATATAGATGTTTACTGTTTATTATACCCGGTACTCGAAGAGTTTAAGGGTATATTAGATTTGTGGGGATAACGGTTGTGTGTAACGCCCAGAAGGAAGCGTTTCCGACCCCATAAAGTATATATATTCTTGATCAGCATCAATAGCCGAGTCGATATAGCCATGTCTGTCTGTCCGTCCGTCCGTCCGTCTGTCCGTCTGTCCGTCTTCATTTGCGCCTATATCTCAGAGACTGTTAAAGCTAGAGCAACCAAGTTTTGTATCCAGTCTCCTCTGTGATCACACTACTCCAAATGTATTTTAAAATTTCGCCCCGCCCCCTTCCGCCCGCACAAAGGACGAAAGTCTGTGGCGTACACAATGTTGAAGATACGAGAAAACTAAAAACGCAGAATTATAGCGAATGATCATTTCTATCAGAGTGTTGAATCTGGATCAGATCGGATCATTATTATAGCTTCAATGAAGAAAACCATTTCGAAAGTCATCGTTCCATCTCGCTCTCTCTCACACGCGACCCCATCTGCTTTGCCCATTCGAATTTTGTGACGCCTAGTTCTCAGAGACTATAAGAGCTAGAGCAACCAAACTTTCTATCCAAGCTCCTGTGATATCAAACCAGCACAAGTGTATTTCAAAATTTTGCCACGCCCTTTTCCGCCCCCACAAAGGACGAAAATCTGTGGAATCCACAATTTTTAAGATAAATGAAAACCAAAAACGCAGAATCATGGAAAATTACCATATCTACCAGATTGCCGAATCTGGATCAGGTCGAATCAATATTATGGCCAGAAGAAACAAATTAAATTTCAGTGCCTACGCAACGCCTGCCAAGCGCTGACTCATTCCCTCTCTCTCTGTCGCAAACACTTGTACGTCTCAAATATGTAGTTATACATGTCATGTAGAAATTTAGAAGCAGATGTAAAAAGCATATGCAAACAAAATTGGAAACATGTATAAATATTCCTAAAATGGTTTGACTTCAATTTTTGAAATATTATTTTTTGCCCAAAATTTAATCTGTCCCTTTTGCGAACATATAATAAATTGCATAAATCGCAAGCTCATATATGTATGTACATACATACTGACTATACTATATACTATACTATATACTATACTATGTATACTGACTGAGTACCGGGTATAAGGTAGAGCCGCGGCCTTTGCCGCGGCTCACAACGTTCCCCCTCGTTTTTTGTTTATTTTTGTTTAAAGTTTAACAATGTACAGTTAAACTGTAAGGGTAAAATTACACATCAACTAATTAAACAAAAGGGCTAATGCCAATACTTAGACCCGGTGGAGCTGATTTTTGACTCAATAGCCGATATGGTCCCACCAACAGCCAAATTTTGGTTAGAGAAAAGCCGGTAGCCGAACAATTCCCAATTAAAGCTATTTAAATTAAGTTATTAATTAAGATGGTTTTGACCTTATTAGAACTAGTATCAAAGGAAAACAGATGGAAAAATAGGTTATAGTTACGGCAAAGACTACGGAAAGATTCATAATCCGAGTAGTTAGAACGACAGAGTTGGAGATGAAGAGGAAAGTAATGCCTAGTCGGGCGGAAAGGAACAGCAATACTAATAAGGTTGATGAGGGCAGTCGATTCGACCTCACCAGAGAGAAGCTTATGGAGGAAGAACTCCTTGGCAGGTTCTACGGGATTTAAGAGAGTGGAGGTTAATTAAGCGCAACCTACTTTCATAAGAAGGAAGATGGATCGAAGGGTCCCAATTGAGTCCGCGGAGGGCACTGTACTGATTCGAGCATATCCTGAAATTTTTGGTAGTGAGGAGACCAGACACAAGAACCATATTCCAAGATAGGCCGGACCAGAGAAACATACAGAAGTTTTGTAGTATAAGGGTCTGTAAATTCCTTAGACCATCTTTTGACAAATCCAAGGACTCCTTTGGCTTTGTTAGAGATAGTAGAGATATGAGAGTTGAAACATAGATTAGGTACAAAGGTAATGCCCAAGTCGTTAACTTTGAAGAGGCGTTGAAGGATAATGTTATTGATAGAGTAGTCGAAAAGGTATGGCTTATTGCGGTGAAAAGTCATTATATTGCATTTAGAAATGTTAAGAGGTAGAATGTTGATTAGGCACCAGTTGTTAAGGGCATCAAGATCTGATTGCAAAGATAGTGGGGACAAGGGGTCACTGTAGGAAAAACATAGCTTAACGTCAGCATACATTAGGACACGGGAATGAGATAACATTTGTGGAAGATCGTTAATAAATAGGTTAAATAGCAAGGGACCCAGATGGCTACCTTGAGGAACCCCGATGAGACAATTACAGGTTTAGAGAGAGAGGAGTTAAAGCAGACACGTTGAGAACGGTTACAAAGGTAAGAATTAGTCCAGTATAGAAACTTAGTCGGAAACCCTAGAAGAGACAGTTTATGAATAAGTAGATTATGATTGACGGAGTCGAAAAGTCATTACTAAAGTCAGTATAAACGACATCAGTTTGACACTGTTTAGCAAATCCCGAAGTTACAAAGGTGGAAAATTCAAGGAGATTAGTAGAAACTGAGCGACGTTTAATGAATCCATGCTGTGATTCAGAGAATACAGAACAACAAAAATGTTGCAGCTGAGAAGTGATGATTTTTTCGAAGAGTTTAGGAATGGCAGATAAGTTGGAAATACAGCGGTAGTTAGAGACATCAGATTTAGATCCCTTTTTATGAAAGGGAACTATATAGGATTCTTTCCAGACGGTAGGAGAGTCACCAGTCTTGAGAGACAAGTTGAAAAGTTTTAGGAGAGGCACACAAAGAGATTCGGCACAAAGTTTAAGAACAGCACTCGGAACCGAGTCTGGCCCAGTGGAGAACGAAAACTTGCACGATTTTTAAGTTGTTAGGAGACCATCATAGTCGATGAAGGGGGGAAGGATACAGTTAGAACTATTTAAAGGGATAGGATAAGAGTAACTGCTACTAAAGTTGTTCGATGAGGCTAGGATAGAGGGAAAGTTAATAGACGGGACAGAGTAGCAACGTTGGAAAAAGGAAGCGAACAGATCAGCAATATCACAATTCCTATCAGCATAGCTACCATTTAAGTGTAGAGAAGAAGGAAATTGGGAAGATTTACGTTTAGAATTAACAAACCTGAAGAATTGTTTAGGGTCGCGTTTAAAGTTAAGCTTGCATTTGGTCAAGTATCTATTGTAGCAAAATGTATTAAATAAGGAAAATTTCGATTTTGCAATTTAGTACTTCGAAAAGTCTGATTGCAAACCAGATTTTTTAAACTTCTTGTTCATACGGGATTTAAAATTTTTCTGATTTGTTAATCTTGGGGTGAACCAGATTGGACCAGAAAGATTTCTGTAGGGGGTGACTAAAGGAACATGCGTGGGAAAGATGGAAGAAATAGAGCATTTGTGACAGACTCAATTTTTGGAAATCGTCAAGGAATGACCAATCCATCTGAGATAGGGCAGTATTCAAGGAGAGAAAATCAGCCGTCTTGAAGCAATAGATATTTGAAGGCTTAATAAACGACTTTATAGGGCATGAAGATGGTAACAGGAAATCAATTGAAAGTGTGGGATGGTTTGGGTCTTCAGGGAATGATAGAGGTGGTCCTCGACATACCAAAGACGAGATCAAGGGTCCTACACATGCTATTACGTATGCAATTTACCTGGCCTAACGATGTATCGGACAGAGAATCAACGAAGTCATGCTGCATAGATGGGAACATAAAGTTTGAGTCATTGGATGGAGACCAAGTGACATTAGGGAGATTAAAGTCACCGAGGACAATAAGACGATCAGAATCACTAAGCTGAGACAAAACGGACTGTAGATGGGCAGCGTGAAGCATATAAGTTGTAAATTCAGAGGACGGTGGGATGTAAGAGCATGATATGAATAAATAAAAGAACACAGACGAATTTTAACTACGATAATTTCAATAGTGTTGAGCTCATCGATGGAAAAGAGTTGGGAAGATAAGTCGGAACCAACAGCAATTAGGACGTCGCCACCTCGAGATGGACGATCACATCTATATATGTTATAATTGTCTACAAAAAATCTCGGAATCTGAGATTGAGGAATTGAGCCATGTTTCAGAGAAGGCGATAATATCGGAATCAAAAGCTGCACTATCAGCATGTAATTTGGTGAGCTTACTGCACAGGCCACGCACATTCTGATAAGTGATGTTTAGAGGTCGGGAAGAATTCAGTTTTTTGAAGTAGATGGCAAATCAGTAGAAGGAGTTGGAAGGATTCCTACCCGAGGAGCGGATTGCGATGATCGAGATCGACTATTGAAGATGTGACAGATAGTGTGTTCGGGCCAGAAAAAGGGGTTCCAACACAGTCTTGACAAACTTCTCCGGGACAATAATTTTGAAGGAGAAAATACTACGTTTTTCCTTGAAAGTAAATTTAGTTACTACTATGCTCAACACTACTAGCTATTGATGTTTAGTTTAGATAAAATATACTCTCGAACCATTGCATCCGTAGCTGATTCCATAAGACGTGAGACAAAAATAGATTTTAGAGGAGCGACAGCGAATAGAGTAGATCGGTCAAGAGGGGTCACATGGTTTATGGGTGAGACAAAGGCGGGTTCTACACGAGGAGCAGGTCCGGATGGGATAGCGCTGGCTGAGGAGCCAGTGCGAGCCGGTGTGGAAGAAACTACTTCAACTTCCATGCTGACAGCAGTATTGACTTCCGTAGATGAAGACTGGATGATCATTACTGTCCGGTTGGACAACCTGGGCAATCACAGGCACGGGATGATCATTACTGTCCAGTTGGACATTCTTGGCAGACACGGGCACAGGTGAACAGCCAACATGTGAAGAGCCAGCCGTCTTTTTCGATGTAGTTGCATGTACATCGATTTCCTTGGCGCCAAGGTCGATCAGGAGCGTCAGAGTCCTTAGCTGCAAGAAAATTGGAACTGTGAACTCTGGGCAGACTAGGTGTAACCTTTCTTCTCTTTGGATACTCATTTATAATTTTAAGATTTTTAAAATGAGCTTCCATTGAGGAAAACTTATCCTGCAATTTCCGGAATGGACGGAGTGGACAGCAGCGAATTCGTTATGAGTCTGTCTCATAAATGTTCGCATATCGGCTTCAACTGCCCTGCAATCCCAACAAGTCCAGTTGAGACCGCAGCGGGTCTTAATCAGATCGACAACGCGACCACCGATATGACCAAAACCCGCGCAGCTAGAGTGAGCCGTGTTGTCACACAACCAGCAGAAAATAAATGTTTGACGTGTAGCTACCGAACGGTGACCGTCACAGCGTTTAGCACAACAGGTGCTCATTGTTTGATATTAAAAACAATATAGAAGAAAAAACGAGGGGGAACGTTGTGAGCCGCGGCAAAGGCCGCGGCTCTACCTTATACCCGGTACTCAGTCAGTATATACATACTTACATTTATGAGCCTACGATTTATGAAATTTATTATATGTTCTCAAAAGGGACGAAAATAATATTTAAATTAAAAAAATGAATTTTTTGGAATATTTATACATGTTTCCATTTTTGTTTACATATGCTTTGTATATCTGCGCCTACATTTCTACATGACATGTATAACTACATATTTGAGACGTACAAGTGTTTACGACAGAGAGAGAGAGGGAATGAGTCAGCGTTTGTCACGCGTTGCGTAGCCACTGAAATTTAATTTGTTTCTTCTGGCCTTAATATTAATCCGATCTGATCCATATTCGGCAATCTGGTAGATATGGTAATTTTCCATGATTCTGCGTTTTTGGTTTTCATTTATATTTAAAATTGTGGATTCTACAGATTTTCGTCCATTGTGGGGGCGGAAAGGGGCGTGGCAAAATTTTGAAATACACTTGTGCTGGTTCGATATCACAGGAGTTTGGATAGAAAGTTTGGTTGCTCTAGCTTTTATAGTCTCTGAGATCTAGGCGCTCATTTGGACGAATAGGTAAAGCAGACACGGTCGCGTGTGAGAGAGAGCGAGAGGGAACGATGACTTTCGAAATGGTTTTCTTCATTGTAGCTATAATAATGATCCGATCTAATCAGATTCAACACTCTGATAGAAATGGTCATTCTCTATGATTCAGAGTTTTTAGTTTTCTCGTATCTTCAATATTGTGTACGCCACAGACTTTCGTCCTTTGTGGGGGCGGAAGGGGGCGGGGCGAAATTTTGAAATACACTTTGAGTAGTGTGATAACACAGGAGACTGGATACAAAATTTGGTTGCCTTAGCTTTAATAGTCTCTGAGATATAGGCGCTAATGAGGACGGACAGACGGACGGACGGACGGACGGACGGACAGACAGACATGGCTATATCGACTCGGCTATTGATGCTGATCAAGAATATATATACTTTATGGGGTCGGAAACGCTTCCTTCTGGGCGTTACACACAACCGTTATCCCCACAAATCTAATATACCCCTATACTCTTCGAGTACCGGGTATAAAAAAACAAAAAAAAGTTAAAATATAAGTCGGTGTGGGGCAGAGATAGTGACTTAATCTTGTGTTACAAGAACGAACAAAACAATCACAATAACGAGAGATGTGAGAGAGATGTGAGAGTCACAGCCACGCCAAATTATTTTCTTCATTGTAGTAAGTTACAACAATAATCAAAAAAAGTCAATTTCATAAATAACGAGGGGGAACGTTGTGAGCCGCGGCAAAGGCCGCGGCTCTACCTTATACCCGGTACTCAGTCAGTATATACATACATATATGAGCTTACGATTTATGCAATTTATTATATGTTTGCAAAAGGGACGAATTAAATTTTGGGCAAAAAATAATATTTCAAAAATTGAAGTCAAACCATTTTAGGAATATTTATACATGTTTCCAATTTTTTTTGCATATGATTTGTATACTGCTTCTACATTTCTACATGTATAACTACATATTTGAGACGTAAAAGTGTTTGCGACAGAGAGAGAGGGAATGAGTCAGCGCTTGGCAGGCGTTGCGTAGCCACTGAAATTTAATTTGTTCCTTCTGTCCATAAAATTCGACCTGATCCATATTCGGCAATCTGGTAGATATGGTAATTTTCCATGATTCTGCGTTTTTGGTTTTCATTTATCTTCAAAATTGTGGATTCTACAGATTTTCTTCCATTGTGGGGGCGGAAAGGGGCGTGGCAAAATTTTGAAATACACTTGTGCTGGTTTGTGTCACAGAAATTTGGATAGAAAGTTTGGTTGCTCTAGCTCTTATAGTCTCTGAGAACTAGGCGTCACAAAATTCGAATGGGCAAAGCAGATGGGGTCGCGTGTGAGAGAGAGCGAGAGGGAACGATGACTTTCGAAATGGTTTTCTTCATTGTAGCTATAATAATAAGCCGACATGATCCAGATTCAGCAATTTGATAGATATGATCATTATCTATGATTCTGCCCTTTTGGTTTTCTCGTATCTTAAAAATTGTGCATGCCAAAGATTTTCGTTTTTTATGTATGTTTTTTATGAAGTACACTTGTAACTTTATAATATCACAGAAGTCAGGATACAAATTTTGAATGATTTAGCTTTTATAGCCTCTGAGATCTAGGCGCTCGTGAAGACGGACGGACAGATAGAAATGGCTTATCGTCTTCGCTATTGATGCTGATCAAGAATATATCTACTTTATGGGGTCTTTAACGGTCCTCTAATACAAAATGGGGATGATACTTATATGAAACCGTTAAGAAAAATTCAATAATGAAGAAAAATTGAATAAAATTAAGACGGGTAGGTAGGTAGAGTTTCATACAAAATTTGGTTCCTCTGGCTCTTATACTCGTTGACTCTGAGAGCTAGGTATTCAGCAAGACGGACGGATAGACATACGGATGATTATATCGAGCCGACTATTATTACTGCTCAAGAATATACAACCGTTATCTTTTCTGATTCCCTTTCGCTGATACGAAAAGATGACGGTTGTATATTCTTACCAAAAAGTTGGCTCTCCTTCTCTCTCTCTGGCTACGTAATGGCTCGGTCAAACTTCTTTGTGTTGAAGAATGATCATCTCTAGCAATGCACGCAAGTATTGACGTACATATGAATATGTAAGCGTATGAGTGAGAGACGTGACGAGACAACGTTCTCTTATCTCCTTTTGATTTTCTTTTTTTCGGTTGCTATCTGTTTGCGAGCAGAGCATTGTATTTGGTCACAAATAAACCTTACAAACGAATGGTTGCAGTTTTACTTTTCATTACAAAAAACTTCCCTTGCTACGGCAGCGAAATTCTGTCCAACAGGTTATGGGCCCAGGATCGGAATTTGGAAATAAAAAGTAAAGTGATTATTTTAGTTACGAACTATTAACTTCGGTGTGAGCCAGAGACTAAACGATAATCAGCTATGAGCGGGATTTATCAGATAGACAAATTGGAGGAGGGAAATTATGACTCGTGTTGTATTCAAATGCGGTCTGTGTTGGTGCTGCTACCAAGGCGTGAATTGGCAAGCCAAGGATGAAAAGGCGCTGGCCATGATCACATTGAGTGTGAAAACTTCACAGTTGGGATACATTAAAAATTGCGCAAAGTCGTCCGAGGCATGGAACAAATTAAAAAGTGTTCATCAACCAAGTGGACCTGTGCGAAAGGTTCAACTGTACAAGAAATTTCTAAGCAAGCGCATGGACCAAAGGCAAAGCATTTCAAGTTACATAAATGAGTCCGTGGATATTGTTGATGGGCTTGGGTCAGTAGGAATCGAGCTAAATGGCGAAATACGCGCAATTGTCTTGCTGTCGAGCCTTCCAGAACAATTCGAAAATTTTCTTGTCGCCATAGAGACGCGCGACAGTCTGCCGACGTTTGACGTAAAATGCGTAAAATTTAAGGAAGAAGGCGAGCGAAAAGGAAACGCAGAAGATCAAAAGGCATACGCAAAAGCATTTACCGCAATACACAAGCCGGCCGCGCAGAGAGCGCAAAATAACAGAAATAATAATATAATATGTTTCAAGTGTGTTGAGCGCGGGCATATGAAGGCTCAGTGTAAGAGAGAGAGTGCAAATGTGGAAAAGGCAGCAAAAGGGGAGAACAAGCAGTGCAGTCTATTAAATGCGTTGGACGCAGATAATTTGAAAAAGAGTATGTGGTGTTTGGATAGTGGTGCCACAAGCCACATGTGTTGTGAGAAACAGTTATTCACAAAGTTCGAGAATCACACAGAAATGATTGGTATGGCTGACTCCGGTTTCCTAAAAGCAGGAGAAAAAGGGGAAGTAGAGCTGAAGACAGAGATATGCACGCTGCTGTTAAAAAATGTTCTCTATGTGCCCAAAATGAATGGAAATTTTTTTTTCTTACAGCAGCGCTGTAAAGAATAAATGTTTTGTCACTTTTGGACAAGAATATGCACATGTAATCCAACAAGGCGATTGCATTGCAATGGCGAACAGAGTTGGAAACTTGTATATGCTTCGGGGAAAACAAAACCACTGTTTTGCGGCGGCTGATGGTGCCCTGTGGCAGAAACGGTACGGCCACTTAAATATCAACAGTATGAAAGACTTGATCAGCAAAGGAATGGTGCGCGGCATTGAAAATATGGTTTTCCTGGAATATGAATTGCAAAACATCTATGGTCAGCAAGATTCATGCGCAACCATTTCCTGTTACAATCGCCAGTAGTGCTCAAGATATATTGGAACTAATTCATGCAGATGTGTGCGGTCCCTTTGGCACACAGTCGCTTGCTGGATCGAAGTACTTTCTAACTTTCTTCGATGACAAATCAAGGTGTGTATTTGTGTATTTCCTGAAGAAGGATGAAGTCTTCAAGAAGTTTGTCGAGTTCAAGACCATGGTTGAACGGCAAACGGGAAAAAGTCTCAAATGTATCCGAAGCGACAATGGCGGTGAATTTCTCAACAAACCGTTTGATGAATTTTTGAAAAATGAAGGGATCGAGAGGCTGCAGTGGAATACACTCCACAGCAAAACGGCGTTGCTGAGAGGGCAAACCGCACTCTGGTGGAAATTTCAAGATGTATGCTGGCCCAGTCAGGATTAGGCGAATCCTTGTGGGCTGAGGCAATCAACGCAGCTGTGTGTGTGCGGAATCGATCACCGACCAAGGCGCTGACCAGTATGACGCCAATGGAAGCGTGGACTGGTAAGAAACCTTTTGTTGGTCATCTAAAAGTTTTTGGCTCCGTTGCAGTAGCTTTGGACAAGGGTCCATGTAAAAGTAAACTTCAACCAAAAGGCAAAGACTATCGCATGATTGGATATTCAGTAGCAGCTAAGGGCTATCGACTGTATGACCCGGTGTCTCATCAGGTGATTGAGAGGCGAGATGTCCTCTTTGACGAGATCCAAGACGACAAGGAAACAATCACGTTCGAGCTTCCAACGGCAGAAGTAAGCATGCAGTCTGGCGGCGACACTGATGATATTGACAGCAGCGGTGGAGACAGCAGCGATGGTACAAGCGTTGAAGGGGAGAATTCCAGTAGCGGTGGTCCTGATGGGTACGAGAGCGCAACTGAAAAGGTGGAGTCAGATGAGCCAGCTCCTCGTGTTGGACCTGGCAGACCAAGGCTGGTTCGGACCGGCAAACCTGGCCGTCCGAGAAAGGAGTACAACGTTCTTGGTGCTCTGGTTGCCAGCAACGTAAAGATTCCACTTTCCTACGAGGGGGCGTTGAACAGTATTCATGCATCACATTAGGCAGGACAACGAGCAGTTGGATGCAAATGGGTATATAGCCTGAAACGCGACAAAGATGGTCAGATCGAACGTTTCAAGGCGCGGTTGGTGGCAAAAGGTTGCTCCCAGCAGTACGGCATAAACTATGCGGAAACATTTTCTCCAGCTTGCAGATTGGAGAGCGTCCGATTTATTCTTGCACTAGCAGCGGAATTGAAGTTATATGTCAACCAAATGGATGTATGTACGGCATACCTCAACAGTGACCTGAGCGATACGGTGTACATGACGCAACCACAAGGGTCGTGCTTATCCAGCTATGCTGCTTAAAAATGCAATATATGGATTGAAGCAGTTAGGAAGGGAATGGAGCTCGAAGCTGAATGGCGTCCTGACTAATCTTGGTTTTGTTGCCTGTGAAAACGAGCCGTGTCTCTACCAGCAGAGAGGGAAAGGTAACTTATCGTTAATACTGGTATTTGTTGACGATTTACTTTTAGCATGTCAGTCCAAAGAAGACATGCTCAGTATCAAATCGGCTATTTCAAATGTGCTTGAATGTGTCGACAAAGGTGTACAGAGCTGTTTCTAAGCATGGAGGTGCACCGTGAAGGTATACTTGGGCCTATCACCATAGGCCATTCGCAAAACATCAAGGAACTATTGCAAGCTCACGACATGGACAAATGTAGACCAGTGGCTACTCCGTTGTATGCGGGGTTCCAGGTGGATTGTACTAATGAGCAGTGTCAAATGGTTGATCCTGTCATGTATCAATCCATGATTGGTGAGCTGATGTGGCTGGCACTCACAACCAGACCAGACATTTTGCATTCAGTTGCAAAGTTGGCCCAGAGGATCAAAGATCCGCACGCAGAGCATCTGGCTGGTGTGAAGCACGTTTTGAGGTACTTGGCAGCGGCGAGGAATTTCAGACTACACTACAAAGGTTGTCATCAGCCACTTACTGGATATGTGGATGCGGGTTGGGGCGGCGATCAAACTAACCGGAAGTCGTATACGGGATATGTTTATTTTTTGGCATGTGGCCCAATTTCTTGGCGATCCGAGAAACAACGCAGCGTGGCACTTAGCAGCACGGAGGCAGAATATAGAGCGGATGTGGAGATGAAGCTACCTCAACTACCTTATATGGCGATTATTTGAGCGCACAAGAGCTGGCTCAAGGTCAAGTTAACTTAAAGTATGCTAGTACAACAGATATGATTGCAGATATCTTGACCAAGAATCTCCCTAAGAGAAAGCATGTCGAATTTACAAAATTGTTAAGTTTAAATTGAGTTAAATGGAATTTGTAAACATGCACGCATTGAGGAAGGGTGTTGAAGAATGATCATCTCTAGCAATGCACGCATGTGTTGACACACATATGAATATGTAAGCGTATGAGTGAGAGACGTGACGAGACAACGTTCTCTTATCTCCTTTTGATTTTTTTTCTTTCGGTCTCTATCTGCCTGCGAGCAGAGCATTGTATTTAGTCATAAATAAACCTTACAAAAAAATGGTTTCGGCATTACTTTTCATCACAAATAACTTTCCTTGCTACGGCAGCGAAATTCTGTCCAATTTGTGCCCTTCTTTTCTAAACAACATATTCGCAGAAAAGTTACTTTGCTCAGCCGTATCGAACGGCATTTTCAGTCCTAAATGAAAGCTTCATGATCTCCGAATGGTTAACCCGGTCTTTTAAACTGATTTCTGACGGCGTTCCCGGTTGTGTACTTAGGTACTGTGCTGAGTCTCTGTGTGGGCCGTTGCTTAAACTATTCACCCTGTCTATAAATTCTTCATGCTTACCCCAATATGGAAGGAGTTGTTTATAATTCCTTTCCATAAGAAAGGTAGCAAGTCTGACGCAAAGAACTATAGAGGTATATCTAAGTTATCCGCTATTCCTAAAGTGTTTGAGAAAATTTTAACTTCGCACCTGCAACACCTCTGAGATTACCATTTTAAACTAATGAATTGCTCTTAATAAACCTTCCATCCTTAGTTAGTCGTAGAAAAATGTTTGGTGTGATTTTTGAGCAAAACTTGATCAAGGGTGACGTAGATAGCCTTGACTTGTTGAGTCGCATAAACTTCACGAGTCCTATTTGAAACACTAGAGAGTATATACCGTTTTTCCTTCCGCTTTGTAGATCGAATTATTCCTTGCATGAACCGTTTATGGTTTTATGCTCGGATTACAATTCCCTCTACCATATTATATCTACTACTAATAACCTTCCTCTTCTTAAACTACTGTTACTCTCATATTTTTCACGCAATTATAAATTGCTTAGTTCTTTTATTCCGATTTGTTCTAATTTTGCTTGGATATAAGTTTAACATCTATCTATCTTTCCTGCATGTCCGCGATCGGTTCGGCTATTAAGTTGCGCGTCATTTGGCAGGTTGGTGGTCGGTTGGGCGGGAGGAGGATTGCGTTCTTGCCTGGGATCCGCGCGTAACAGCCTTCTGCTGGTGTCGCTCGGGCCACTTGGTGGTGCGGTCATTGCATATCAACGTTTATAAATTCCATAAATTTGATATGCCACAACCAAAAAAGGCGAGATCACCCGCATATACTATTTTCATACATATTTAGATTAATAACGAGGATATTGTAGTGTTTTAGAATTCCTACGCTTTACCGTTGCAGACGAAATTCGGCAAAGCGTTTGGATTCTGAAACCCTATGGGTCTGCCTCCAACAAAACCTTTAGAATGGTTTTAAAAATTGGATGTTTATCTTGAGTTTGTGACATGACCTTCTTGCTTCTATTTTAATAATTGACTGTACACGAAGTTTTTTAAAACCCGATACTCAAAGATTACACTACTCGACAAAATTCAACTTTTTTTTTAAGCTGTGGCCAAAAATGACTTTTTCTGATAGATTTGGAGATTTAAATTTTTTTAAAGAATTATGGTTTTTTTTTATGGAGTAGTTTTTTTTTTAAGAATTTTTAAAAAATTTGGTATTTTTTGTCGTAGGTAGTGCTTCTATTTTTCACATAACTTAAGTTTCCTACAACTGGTTGTATTGAACTTTGCAGTTTAAAAAAGCTGACAAATGCAGCTATAAATCCGACTCACACACTTTGTAGCTGCAACTTAACGTCTGGAAGATATTAAGCTTCCAAATTTCAATTTCATAATTTTTTTCGGTATTTTTCCTCGAAATTTTGACATTGAAAGTTCAATAAAAGTCTGAAATTTTGGTCAAACGGTTATAACTTAGCCGTTTATTTTTATATTTTTATAAGCGATACCTTAAACGACGCCTAATTAATGTGTCTATCTAAAACCAAAAATCAAGACATTCAAATATTTTTTTTTCGACTTTTCCTGAGCTTTCAAAGTCAAAATTTCGGGGAAAAATACCGAAAAAAATTATGAAATTTCAATTTGGAAGCTTAATATCTTCCAGACGTTAAGTTGCAGCTACAAAGTGTCTGAGGCGGATTTATAGCTGCATGTGTGAGCGTTTTTTAACTGCAAAGTTCAATACAACCAGTTGTAGGAAACTTAAGTTATGTAAAAAATAGAAGCACTACCTATAAAAAAAATACCATATTTTTTAAAAATTCTTTAAAAAAAAAACTACTCCATGAAAAAAAAAAAACATTCCTTAAAAATTTTTATACCTCCAAATCTATCAGAAAAAGTCATTTTTGGCGACAGCGGAAAAGTCGTGTCGACTAATGTTATTGGGCTTTATTGGATTTGTGGGGAAAAATGTTTGTTACATTATATTCTTGATCAGCATCAATAGCCGATTCAATATACATAGCTAGGTCTGTCTCTCCGTTTATCCTTCAATCTTGTTTGACGCCTAGTTTTTCGAGATTATAAGAGGTAGAACAACCAAATTTATAACACTAAAGCAAGTTGTTTTCACAATGTCGCTTTGCACTTGTCCACCCACAAACAAAACAAAAATCTGTGGCATCCACAATTTAGAAGATACAAGAAAAAAACGAGGGGGAACGTTGTGAGCCGCGGCAAAGGCCGCGGCTCTACCTTATACCCGGTACTCAGTCAGTATACACATATGTACATACAAATATGAGCTTGCGATTTATGCAATTTATTATATGTTCGCAAAAGTGACAATATACATTTTGGGCAAAAAATAATATTTCAAAAAATGAAGTCAAATCATTTTTGGAATATTATACATGTTTCTAATTTTGTTTGCATATGCTTTTTACATCTGCTTCTACATTTCTACATGTATAACTACATATTTGAGACGTACAAGTGTTTGCGACAGAGAGAGAGGGAATGAGTCAGCGCTTGGCAGGCGTTGCGTAGCCACTGAAATTTAATTTGTTTCTTCTGTCTATAATATTGATCCGACCTGATCCACATTCGGCAATCTGGTAGATATGGTAATTTTCCATGATTCTGCGTTTTTGGTTTTCATTTATCTTAAAAATTGTGGATTCCACAGATTTTCGTCCTTTGTGGGGGCGGAAAGGGGCGTGGCAAAATTTTGAAACAAACTCGTGCTGGTTTGATATTACAGGAGTTTGGATAGAAAGTTTGGTTGCTCTAGCTCTTATAGTCTCTGAGAACTAGGCGTCAAGAAATACGAATGGGCAAAGCAGATGGGGTCGCGTGTGAGAGAGAGCGAGAGGGAATGATGACTTTCGAAATGGTTTTCTTCATTGTAGCTATAATAATAATCCGATCTGATCCAGATTCAACACTCTGATAGAAATGGTCATTCTCTATGATTCAGAGTTTTTAGTTTTTCCGTATCTTCAAAATTGTGTATGCCACAGACTTTCGTCCTTTGTGGGGGCGGAAGAGGGCGGGGCGAAATTTTGAAATACACTTTGAGTAGTGTGATAACACAGTAGACTGAATACAAAACTTGGTTACTCTAGCTTAAATAGTCTATGAGATATAGGCGCAAATGAAGACGGACAGACGGACAGACGGACGGACGGACGGACGGACGGACGTACGGACAGACAGACATGGCTATATCGACTCGGCTATTGATGCTGATTAAGAATATATATACTTTATGGGGTCGGAAACGCTTCCTTCTGGACGTTACACACAACCGTTATCCCCACAAATCTAATATACCCCTATACTCTTCAAGTACCGGGTATAATAGCAGAATCGTGAAGAATGACCATATCTAGCAAATTGCCGAATCTGGATCAGATGGGATCATAATTGTAGCCAGAACAAATGAAATTGTAGTGGCTACGATAGCGTAGCCACGCTCTCAGTAATTTGAAAAAAAATGTAATAAAAGCTTCGTAAAAATCTTCACAACGGTTCGACCTATTTTATTAAAACCTTTTTTTCAAAAATACAATTTGTCCCCGTTTTGAACAGAAATACCAAACAACATATAACATATGTTGTATAAATTAGAGAAATCATAATTTCATGTATACTGGCTGAGTACCAGGTAGTAAGTGGTGAATTCAAGCTACCGCTACTCTATCCAGAATGTAAAGACCTATACCCGAACAGCTTTCTGCTAATGATGCTCTGACTCAGTCTTGTTGGAACCAACTTCCCCGTCATACATATGATACAATAATATCTCAAGTACTTAATGTTGTCAACCATTATTCGATAATCCAACTGATAATGCCAACATGTCAGTGCGGGCTCTTTTAATTCTTGTATCACGGTGCAGACGGTGACCGATTAACTAAAATTTCATCTCCATCACCTCCATTTCAAAATATATAAAAAACACAAAATTTCATAAAAATGAAAGCTAGTTGGCGAAATATGATCGATGTTTAATGGGTGGGGCTGCCTGTCGTCAGTATTTGAGCCAAGCAATTGGTCTCCCCTGTAGCTGCCCCAGACCCTTTGGTTTGGTCTTCTTCAATAGATAATTAAAATCGGTGCTTCACCAGGGGATCAACAAGGGTAGGTAAGTTGCAGCTACAAGGATCTCGTCGCGCTGTGTTGAAACCATAACAGCCGCTCTATTGCTTGTGTGACTGGTTATGGATGGTTTTAACAGAATGCATCCGCGAACGCAATCCCGCGCTGTACGGCCATCGGGGGGACGTACCTGTCTCTTCTTTCTCCTTAACGTGGGCTTACTGAATTCTGCGGAGTGGCTTTCACGGGGGATTGGCGGTTTTTTGCGGGGCAACATTTGCACCAGTTGTTTTCCAATCCTAGCCTCTGGTGGGTCCTGTTTGACTCCATAGGCGCTGACGACGGGACTCCTTCTGAACTTCGGATTGTATAGGTTGACCACTTTTAGCCTAGCTTTTCAAATGATATTGATAACTGATTGATAACTTCGGCATCAGATTGATATGCTATGTGAGGAGTGACATAACGATTGCTAAATCGGCGAAATGCGAGATTTGATCGAGGTTCTTGTACGGGACAGATGCACCCACCAATGCTGCGAATTTGAATGTCATGTGTCTCGCGGCAGGCAAAGCTTCTGATAAAAAACGCATTGAGCGCATACGCTGCTGTCGGCTGAGTTGAGGATCCCGATAGTTGTGTAGGTGTAGGCTGTAGCGTGCTGCTGCGGTGCAACAGAGTTTGATGAAACTGACCGATCCGACAGAGTGAGGTACACGTTGCCATTGCCATGATGACTTTTAGACAGGCAGACGAGGCAGAGCCCATGCCTTTTTACTACATCGCACGCCATCAGTCTGTGTCCAGGAATCGAACAGAAAACACAAAATCCGTTTTGGGCATTGGTAGAGCTGTGACGAGCTGTGACAGAACGAGTCTTACTAGTCTAGGTTCGAGTAGCTTCATTGGACTTCAGGAATTGGCAATAGCGCTTGAGAAAGTCAACGCATTGTTTCCATGGCAGCCACTATGTGTAATCTAAAATTTCATTCCACTTAGTTCGAGTTTGTTGGTCAAACTTGTCCTTGACCAGGCAGATAAATATAGCTTCTGAGATTTGCATTGCAGATTCTAGGAACGAAAAAGAACTAAAATTGGCAGCTGCGTTATCAATTAACCACCGTAATTGCTGAGGATTTGATGGGCTGACTGGCTGTAATTGGAGGAGTGCTGATATCGTTTCCATAAAGATTAGAGCAGGTTTGTCATAGCGAGCACCCAGCTTATTCAAGGCCTTGGGATAATTATACCCGGTACTCGAAGAGTTTAGGGGATAACGGATGTGTGTAACGCCCAGAAGAAAGCGTTTCCGACCCCATGAAGTATATATATTCTTGATCAGCATCAATAGCCGAGTCGATATAGCCATGTCTGTCCGTCCGTCTGTCCGTCTGTCCGTCTTCATTAGCGCCTAGATCTCAGAGACTATAAAAGCTAGAGAAACCAAATTTTGACTAAATCTGTAACGAAAATCTGTGGCATACACAATTTTGAAGAAACGAGAAAACTAAAAACGCAGAATCATGGAAAATAACCGTATCTACTTTCACGTCTCGTATGTGTAGTTCTACATGTACATGTAGAAATGTAGAAGCTGATGTAAAAATGTTATGTAAACAAAAATGGAAACAGATAACTTTTAATATATAAAAACCTAGCAAAGGGTTCGACCTAATTTTTTGAAATTTCCCATTTGGGCCAAAATTTAATTCGTCCCTTTTGCGAACATATAATAAATTACATAAATGATAAGATCACATATATTCTGACTGAGTACCGGGTATAAAGTAGAGCCGCGGTCTTTGCCGCGTCTCATAACGTTCCCTCTCGTTTTTTTTTATATTTTTTTTCCAAAAATGTAATAAATAAATATAAATAAATAATAAATAAATAATAAATAATTTTTGCCAACATAAATCATAAGATCACATATATTCTGACAGAGTACTGGGTATAAAATGGAGCCACGGCCTTTGCCGCGGCTCACAACGTTCCCCCTGGAACTTCCCCTGAAAACTTCATATGCCATTTGGCACTATCCCAAATGCCATTTTACCGTTAAAAACTGTTACAAACACAGATTTTTGGTATTTTTGTAGGAAAAAAAAACGGTTATTCGTCGGCTAATGGAATTTATCGGCGAAATTCGGCATATGAAGTTTTGGTCAAACGGTTATAACTTAGCCGTTTATTTTTATATTGTTATAAGCGATACTTTAAACGACGCTTAATTAATGTGTCTATCTAGACCAAAAATCAAGGCATTCAAATATTTTTTCTGAGCTTTCAAAGTCAAAATTTCGAGGAAAAAATACCGAAAAAAATATGATATTTCAATTTCGAAGCTTAATATCTTCCAGACGTTAAGTTGCAGCTACAAAGTGTCTGAGTCGGATTTATAGCTGCATTTGTCAGCTTTTTTAAACTGCAAAGTTCAATACAACCAGTTGTAGGAAACTTAAGTTATGTGAAAAATAAAAGCACTACCTTTGACAAAAAATACCAAATTTTTTAAAAATTATTAAAAGAAAAAGTACTCCATGAAAAAAAAAAACATTCCTTAAAAAATTCCTTAAACGTCCAAATCTATCAGAAAAAGTCATTTTGGGGGACAGCGGAAAGAAAGTATCGACTAGTGCAATTTGTGCCGGCCGGTAAGCTGTATGAAAGATGCTATGATGTTTTTGAATTCCATGTGGTTGCCATCGAATATTGGCAGCGCCAATCGGATAAGCCGTGACGACAGTGATGGTAAGCCTCGTGAGTCGTGCTGTTTGAATCCTCGCCAAGCAGCTGTTTGATTGTCAGTTTGATGGTCACACAACTGTCTTAGAGATTTGCGCGTCCATTGTCTTCTGGATCCATGGCTTTGATGCTAGATTGCTTAGTCAATGCCTGCTTAAAGTAGGACTCCAGAAAGCCCAAAATGCAATGGCAATTATGGCAGTTCAGCTGCTGATTTTTTAACCGGTATCCGGTGCTTGTCCAATGATGTCCGTCGATGGTAGCGGCGAAGAGAGCGAGAAGGATGCGACTAAGAACAGCAGACACCGAACTGGAATAGTTTGGGCGGCAACGAGCGATGGGTGCAGCATAAGGCAGCGGTAGTGGCTTAACCATTGGCTGCGTTAGATTATTACGACGAAGAATAGTATAAATTTATAGCTTTATTATAGCTGACAAGGGTGCCGGAGGGCACCTTCTGCGACCAGAAGGGCAATGAATGCGAATGCGACGGGTGTGGCGACAGCGAAAGTGTTCCATTGCTTCTGTGCGAACTTACTTATGTGTTCACCGTTCGAACTAAACGACTTCAAAATTGTTTTAAAACAGCTGTTGTTATCCATTTACACTGGGCAACAAGGATTTATGCACTTAGGGATGGATTCTAGAAATATGTGTTGAGTTCTGTATGTTGTTGATTCGTGCACTGCCCCACGTTGGGTGCCAAAATGTTGAGGCTACGAGAGTTTTTATGGAGATACAGGTCTAGGCGCATTATTTATGTTATTAAACTCCCGGAAATTGAGCAGAGTAGCAAAGAGTTCGACTGTATTTATTACATTCGTAAGTGCTTATTTGTATGCTTAACATGATGAGAGGTTGTGGTTCACATGATCAGAAAACAAATTTAGAGAAAAGTACGATTATGATTGTATCATTTCTTTCTTAGTAAATTTCTTTTTAAATTGTTCAAAAAATTGTTAAATCTTTTGAAAATAACAAGGCCAGCCATAGTAACTCCTTTAACTTTTTTTCAGCATAATATAAACTCCATTTTAAAGCCCTATGTGATATGCGATTGTATGAAAACATATACTCTTTATCTTTCAAAACATTTTTAAAACATATTTTATAAGCTTTTCCTCACGTGTTTAACTTTTTCGCAAATCATTTTCCCAATTAAAATTTATCAAGATGCAATATCTGCTGAAAAATTATTTGTTTCTTTTTTCGCAAGCTTATAGTAGAAGAAAAAGCCCTTTAAGGCTTTTTAGATTGATCGAAGAATTGTTGGATTTTACGCATCGTTTAACAAAACAGATGTTTTTGTTGACATAGTCATGGAACTAAAATAAGCACATTTTTGAGTATTTTTGTATGAATGTAATATAGTCAAAACAGATAGAACATCGGGGACTTACTGTTACCGATGTAACAATTGGTGAAAATCAGGATTGTCAGCTAAGTTTAATATTTTTAGCTCAATTCGCCAAAACTTGTGCGGGTTTTTTGTTGCTAGCGTTATTAGTCAACAAAATTGAACTTTATTTTCCCTCTGTGGCCCAAAATTACTTTTTGTGATAGATTTCGGGATTTAAAAATGTTGAAAGAATGTTTTTTTTCTAGGTTAAATTTATTTTAAAGATGTTTAGAGTCTGAGACAGCGTTCTGTAGGTGGGATAGCTGTGCTGTACTGTCACAAAACATTTCTGGGCACAACCGTGCCTTCTATTTCCGCCGACACTCTCCTTTCCTTTTCTTCTGACCGAAGCTCCCGCACTCTTGTAGCGGTGGCACCTTAGTTGTGGCATCCTATACCTTGGGATCCGTTACGATGCATGATTGCCTCCTCACTTTCAATTGGGATTAGTACCGACCAGTGCTGACCAGTGCTGAGTCGTCGGATATAGTCCTGGACACGTAAACGATCTTGATGGCACACAGGCGGTCTGTTGCCTCGAATCCTCGCATAGAGCTCGGCACCGTCGTCTTTTTGGATCACACTGGAGCAGCGTACAGTACCTGGAAAGAGACGACGCTGATGATCAGCTTCTCCTTGCTTGCTGTTGTGCCGTGGTATAGAGTCTATGTGTCCAGCAAAACCCCTAGGTATTTCAGCGCCCTTTGCGAAGTGATAACTTACGCATCGACCGATTCTGGGACTGTCCTCACCGTCTTCTTGCTGCTGAACAAAACGGTCTTATGGACCGCTAGCTGTAGTTTTTCTATGGCCAGCTAAGTCTCCACGGTGCGAATTGCCTCTTTTGCTGCTTCCGCAGCTTACAGGTCCTTGAAAACCATTACGATAGCCACATCTTCGGTGATGCGCACTCGGCTTTCTTTAAGCGTGTAGGTTCCGTTGGTGCTTGCTCCCGGCACTGAGCTACCTCATTATGATCTTATAGGTCCTGCTCCAGGGATCTTGTTCCGCTAAGTCACAGAGCTGGAGAAAAGTCCATGATAGACCCGGTGCCTGCCCTTGTTCAGCAAGGCTAGGTCCAGCGATGCGAACGTTTGGCCTCTTGCGTTGGTGACTTGGTAGCCCCATTCTTACAACCACACGTTGAATTCCCCGGCGACTAGAACGGTCACGCGGTTCTTTGCATCGTTGTAGACTGGGCGCTAATTAGCAGATTTATACCCATACGTTACCAGCTATCGCACGAACGAATCCATTTCCTGCCTTTACGTTGCAGAGTTTGCAAAGGGCCTTCACATGCCCTCAGGGATGCCTTCCCGTTCTGTCCACTGCCCAGAGTTCATTATATTTTGTACGGCTCGAGGAGTGCACCAGGTCCGATATGAATTATCTCACCGTCTGCAGGAGCAGGTCAGTGATTAATATTAATACTTCCCCTTGCATTGGGAAGGAATAAAGACTTCTTCCCGCTTGGTGACCACTTTTCTCTGGTCCTTTTTCAAACCTAGATAAAGCAGGGTGCTTTATTTGGCCAGTCCGCCCCGTGCCCCATCTTCAAGCAATTGGGCTGAGAGTCCCTCATCTTTATATTGCAGACCGTCCACCCCACCTTGATTTTTCCCTTTCCAATGATCTTGCCAAGGCAGTCTTATTTTTGTCGTCTAGGTGTCCTTAAAAGATAGGCTCAGGATTCTCATTAACAACGTGATGGCTTCGACAAAAATTATTTCATCAGAGCCGTGGTGAGGTCATTCGCGGATACTAATGAGTCCAGGTCGCTGATCACTAACAGTCGTGTCCTCGAGTCTTCAGAGAGGACTCGTACTGTAACTACACCATCTGGTATCAATTCTAGGCTCTCCTATATCCTCACTGCGCTCTTAGCATCACCTCTATTGAGATCAAGAAGCGGTTACCGTTTGCGCTGCGGTGAACTTTGCTCTTGCTCAAATTCTGCAGTTGGCCGTCGTCTCTACGGGTAAACATGGCCAGCTGTAAGATTTACCGAACGCCTGCACTATGACCGCGTCAGAGCGAGCGCGACATGCTATCCTCGTCCTTTTTGCCACCATACTCCATACGTTCTCCGAATTTTCGGGACACTGTGGTTTGCACAGTGCGCTGTGCAACTGCAGTGGGGCCTTCGGTCATTTCTGCTTTCTAAATTAATAACTTTCAAACGGTCGCAACCTCGCACGATAAACGGTCAAAATATGAATTTATATGGGATTTTATACCTACGATAGTCTTTTTGTCTGTTTTTCGTTGGAGGTTGCAAAAGTTGAATCACTCTAGAAGCCAAGCCGCTCCGAACCGCAGAATTTATGATGATTTATTATGATCGTATGGCACTAGTGAGGGCAAGTTTGAGCGAACATCCCGGCCCCCTTGAAAGGTTTTGACTGTTGGAGGTTTAAAGATGAGCCACTCGAACGTGCCCATAATTTCCATGTACGACGGATTCAATGCGTCCCAGCCTCCAGTGTTGTGGAGCAAGATTGTCTTCGTTGATAAAGACCATGGTGCTGATGGCAACATTTGCTGATGGCGCTGTCCACTTGCTTCGTGCGTGGAGTTCGTTCACATACTCTGGTGACCAGCGACTCTAATATTGCTGTTTAATAAAGGTGATCCCATGAGCTGCTGCTGAAGCTTGGGTCTGTATTGGACGCAGGACTTGCAAGATCGGACGATTCAATGCGCTAGGTCCCTGGCGTTCACAATCCAGTATTCCAGACGAATAAGCGCACTTAAGGCCATAGGACCAGTAAGCGCTCTCCAATCTACATCCCACTTGGATGAGCTGAAATCCTGACGAGCTGTCGAGAAATGGATTTAGAAACATTAAATGACTTTTTGGTGTAAGCGATTTACTGCTGACAGTCGTCAGCGAAGCTGAAGATTCCAGATTATGCAGTTGGATGCAAGGCGCAGCTCTTCAGAAGACAACATAGGTGTTTGAAGTTTGCATGTTCCCTTGTTGAGTGGAAGAAGCGAAGCAGATATTGGTCAACATCTCGAGTAGGTAGTGGGAGCTTATGATGACACTGTAAGTGCTTTTCCGTTGTTCAGTGTTGATCGTCTTTGCAGTGGTGGACCAGCGAACCACATTGATATTTCATGTGTTGTGACTCCTCGGGATACGATGTCGGCAGGATTCAAATCGGCAGGCACAAATCTCTAATCGGCTGTCCAGGCTAAATCCTATATTTCGGAAACTCGATTTCTAACGAAATGAATGTTACCGAATGTTGCTTCAACCAGTGTAGAAAATTTTCGTGAGTCTGACCATAAGTGAGTAGAGTGCGGCTTATCGACAATCGTTGGTTTGAACTTTGCATACAAATGGGCAAGTAGGTGCGCTTGCAGTATTATCTTTGCAACAATAACGATTGGCGACAGTATTCCTAGCGGGTCGAACAGATTTGATGCAACTGATAGAATGGTGACGACTGAAGGTATCTTATAGGGCGTGAATACCAATAGTAGAATATCGGTATGTTGGTTCCAAGTGACTCCCAAAGCTCTGGTTACACCATCTGTGCATGGGTAAAGGTGCTTGGTGTCGAGACTGTCGATAAAATCGCGATGATTTGAATGACATTTTGTCAGAGTCAAGTGAGACCTCGCATCAGAATCTCTGTGCTTTCATCCTTAATGGTACGCAGAGTTGCGACATTATCAGCTCCAGTTAGCAAATTATCAAAGTAGAATGAGCATTGGATGACATCTGCGCCTCGAGGGTACTCAGCTCGATGATGGTCTGCCAAGTAATGTAGACTGCGTACAGCTAGATATGGTGCCGATGCCGTTCCGTTCGTCACGGTGTGGAGCTGGTAGGTACTCAGCTTTTCTTCTAGAAATGCTCGCCAAAGAATGTATGATATGGTATTGAAAGCACAGCGGCGAAGAACACTAGAAGGTCTCAGCTATTATGCCTCTGCCTCGGCCCTGATATTTACTCAGTTGCAACGTGAGAAAAAGGGTGGCAACATGTCGCCATAGTCAGTGACTGCCAAATTCTCCACGAGGACAGATCACAAATAAGCATAAACGTATAATAACTTTAACAAATAACTTTATCTTATAGGGCGTGAATACCAATAGTAGAATATCGGTATGTTGGTTCCAAGTGACTCCAAGGTGGCAACATGTCGCCATAGTCAGTGACTGCCAAATTCTCCACGAGGACAGATCACAAATAAGCATAAACGTATAATAACTTTAAGTCAAACTAAATGAATAAATGCCATTTACGATACTTACAAACTAAACAATACAACAGCCAATGTTCTAACTCAATAAAAAGGGAAACACCGCAAGAATGTACTGGTATTGCCTACATTTGAATGAAGATTTACTCGCCTAAAAATGTTGGTGACATCGGCAGTAATGCATACCGGAATAGCCTAAAGCGCAAAAGCAATATATAACTATAGGTCATCTTGGAGAGTCGGACCAACAAGCAGGATATCATTTAGCGATATTTGGTTGGAAGTGCGCGAGAGACATTGAACACCACTTTTAGCTTAGTGCATTTATTGCTCGGTTTTATCACGCAATGATGTGGTATGTAATACTGAGGCGCAAATAAGTCCCGGTTAGTGACAATAATTTAGTAGCCATTAAACGCACCTAGTATGGCACTGGAATCAAATTGAAGGGCAAGTACCTAGAGCCATATAAAGTAGTCAGTGTCAATAACCATGGCCGACACGAAGTTGAAAGGGTCGGAAAAGTAGCTGTAGCTGAGTATATGAAGCCATTCGGGTAAATGAAGCCATTGTACGAATGTCAGGAGAGCGGGAGAGTCGGCGTTCCACACAGATGAACCTTTGACGAGCGATCTCAAAAGAGCTACCAAGCTGGGATGGATTATCTTTGAATGGTAGATTTACGACAATGCGTCCCTTTGCATCGAGTCGAATTGATTGTAGACAGCGCTCCTCACAGATATTGTGCTCAGGTTTGAACTTTTTAATTGACGGTCGACGCAGTCCTTCCCTGACTGCAATGATGCGTATTCCAGCGATTCATTCCACTTGGTTCGAGTTTGTTGTCAATGTTAATCTGAGATTTGCGTTGCAGATTCTAGGGACGAAAGAGAGCTAAACAAGGCAGCTGCGTTATCAAATAACTTGCGTAATGGCTGAGATATTGAAGGGCTGACTGGCTTCAATTCGAACAGCGATGATATAGTTTCCATGAAGATTAGATCATGTTTTTCACTTGGAACAATTAAACTTTTTAATAGTTTACAATGCCTTTAAACAATTATGTAAGTGATTGAATTTCTCAATGCTTGACAAATTCTCCCGACCGGTAAGTTGTTGAAAGGACGTAAGAGAAGCGACGAGGAGTGGCGGGCCGTTGTACTAGAGAAAGCGACGAAGACAGTTCTGCAACGGCTGCCGGTGATGATGAGCGGCTTAACGTTCAGAAGACAACACTCGAAAGAGCTGGAATAGCGTGAGCGGCAACGAGTGATTGGTGCAACGTTAGGCAGCGGCAGTGGCTAAATTGTTGGCTGACCTATGTACGCAGCGTCGATGGAAGTGGCGAAGAGAGCGAGAATGATGCGACTATGAACATCAGGCAACGAGCTGAAATATCGCGGGCGTAGGGCGATAAATGCAGCGCTAGACAGCGGCTGAGCGATGTATGCAAATGGCGAAGAAAGCGAAAATAATGTGATGAAGAACTGTAAAAACGTAGAGCGCGAACTTAGCTGGCAGCGGCTGCGACCAGAAGGTCAATGGCAATGGCCGTACGTGACGAATGCGATGAGAATGACGACGTGCTTCTGTGCGAACGTTGAGCTCTCGGTTATTTGGGTTCCGCGAGAGTTATTTGCGGGGCCAAATATCACTGGTCGGAGATATTTATCACAGATTCATGCACGTTGGGCGACAAAATGTTGATACCACAAGCGTTTTTGTGAAGATGCAGGTCTGGGCAGTGCAATTTGTAATTATAGGGACACTCCCGAAGTTTGAGCACTTTGAGCAGTTTGACACTCCCGAAAAGAAAGCGAGGATGGGTGTGCAGACATTCTACGTTGACTGTTTACAAAGCTGTAAAACTGTTTAGGCTCCTTAGAAAAATATATTCTGCATCGAGATGGGTAGTTCCTATAACATTGAGCGTTAAGAACTGAGCAGTTTGACCTAGGCATTACATAGTGAGAGAGAGAAAAAAGAGAGCCCACATTTTTGAAATTTTTTTAAGGTCTGGATTTTAAGTTTTTTAGACTAGATAACTCTTTGACAAAGCAAGGGGGCTTCCCAGATCTAATAGGACTAATAGGACGTATCATAACGTCAGTGCACAAATACAAAGCGGACCAATCCAAACCCCTAATTACGTTATTAAGCAAACTTACGAAAGCAGCAGACACATTGAGGTAGCCTCCCCGACCACTCCAATGCAGTTGGACCTATATCGATCGACTCTTCGAAAGTAGGATGGTAGACATCTTCAGGTATATTGAGCGGAGGGACTGGGTTTAACAACGCTATGGTCGGATCCGTTATAAAGCACAGATCAAGCAGTCGACCCAAGGAATTTTTCACGTGGCTGAATTGATATAGGGACAGCTCAAGCAAGCCGTCAGTAAGGGCAGTGACATAGGCACTAGGCTATTAGACTCGTTTACCGGAGGCCAAGCATGTGGAATATACGAGCAAGTTATGAAAACTGAGAAAACGGAAATAATCAGTTTTACACAGAAATTCCAGTTTTTTTTTAATCTAGACTGTGAAAAGTTCCGACGTGAAGTTAGGGTCCACTGCAATTAGAACCATCCTTGCACATCGAGACGAACGGTCATTTCTAAAAGTTGTGTACCGACCTGTCAAAACATCAGAACTAAACACAATAATGTATTATGCAAATATGACACTATCCCGGAAAAGAATGCTGAGCTTACTGTGTAAGCCTCTAACATTCTGATTGCTCACTACTAGAGAAGTTGTTAGTTTTTTTGACGGGTGGAGGTAGAGCGAGAAGATGATGATGGAGCAAAAAATCATTCACTTAGAGTAATTTTGAGACGTCGAAAAATATATCAATATTCATCTTTAAGGATCATTTATGCATTTCATCAAGGCATTCAAATATTTTTTTTTCGACTTTTCCTAAGCTTTCAACGTCAAAATTTCGGGAAAAAATACCGAAAATAATTATGAAATTTCAATTTGGAAGCTTAATATCTTCCAGTCGTTAAGTTGCAGCTACAAAGTGTCTGACTCGGATTTATAGCTGCATTTGTCAGCTTTTTTTAACTGCAAAGTTCAATACAACCAGTTGTAGGAAACTTAAGTTATGTGAAAACGGCTAACAAACTTTTTACAAATTCTTTAAAAAAAACTACACCATAAAAATAAAAAACATTCTTTAAAAATTTTTAAACCTTGAAATCTATCAGAAAAAGTCATTTTTGGCGACAGCGGAAAAGTCGTGTCGACTAGTGTAATTATAACAAATCATTATTATATAATTTTTGTAATAAAACGTTTAATTACAGTCCCTGCTTTGCATATTGAATATGAATAACCTGTGCAAATTTATCTTTGACCATTTATTCTAAAGATTCTAGACATTGTGGCACCATTTACTCGTGCAGACTGAGTTGTGGAAGATTTTTTTCGAAAATATTTCATGAAAATATCTTATTTCATTCAGAAGTTATTAATTTAACAAGCAGCAATGGCCGGGCTTTCGGAAACAGATTAAAGACCCAAATCTATCAGAAAACGTCTGTTTGGTTCACAGCGGGGAAAAAATATCAATTTTGTTGATTAGTGCTGGCAGCAGTTTTTGGAATGGGAAACAACATTTTATGAAAAGAACATATAGCAAATGAAATTTTGACAACTACTATTCTTATTTTTTTACAGAGGCAGATTATACTCTAGACGATTCTTTTTGGAATGAAGAAAGTCCCGTTGGTAAGTTTATATCTGTATTAGTCAGAATATAATTATAGAAGTACTCAACAATATACATATGTATATTGTTCATTAGAATTCCATGTAACAAAATTTAAGGAAAGCATCATTCGATTCCGGGGAAAAAAAATGATTTTATGTAAAATCTTCGCATTTTATTTCTTTACACATAAACTTCTTATGCGCTAGGTCATCTTCCTCTTCGTCGAAATGGTTTTCTTCATTGTGGCTTTTAATAATATTTAATAATATAATTTATAATATTAACAATCCGATCTGATCCATATTTAACACTCTGATAGAAATGGTCATTCTCGATGGTTCTGCGTACTTAGTTTTCTCTCTTCAAAATTGTGTATGCCACAGACTTTCGTCCTTTGAAATACACTTGGAGTAGTGTGATAACACAGGAGACTGGATATAAAATTTGGTGGCTCCAGCTTTTATGGTCTCTGAGATCTAGGCACTTATGAAAACGGACGGACGGACGGACGGACAGACGGACAGACAGACGTACAGACAGACATGGCTAAATCGACTCGGCTATTGTTGCTGATCAAGAATATATCTACTTTATGGGGCGTTACACACATCCGTTATCACCACAAATTTAATATAGTCCGAGTCCGAGTCCGTCCGTCTGTCCGTCTTCATTTGCGCCTAGATCTCAGAGACTACAAAAGCTAGAGCAACCAAGTTTTGTATCCAGTCTCCTGTGTGATCATACTACTCCAAATGTGTTGCAAAATTTCGCCCCGCCCCTTTCCGCCCGCACAAAGAACGAAAGTCTGTGGCGTACACAATGTTGAAGATACGAGAAAACTAAAAACGCAGAATCATAGAGAATGACCATTTCTATCAGAGTGTTGAATCTGGATCAGATCGGATCATTATTATAGCTACAATGAAGAAAACCATTTCGAAAGTCATCGTTCCCTCTAGCTCTCTCTCACACGCCACCCTGTCTGCTTTGCTTATTCGTTTAAATGAGCGCCTAGTTCTCAGGGACTATAAGAGCTAGAGCAACCAAACTTTCTATCCAAGCTCCTGTGATATCAATTCAGCACAAGTTTATTTCAAAATTTTTCCACGCCCCTTTCCGCCCCCACAAAAGACGAAAATCTGTGGAATCCACAATTTTTAATATAAAAGTAAACAAAAAACGCAGAATCATGGAAAATGACCATATCTACCAGATTGCCGAATCTGGATCAGGTCGGATCAATATTATGGCCAGAAGAAACAAATTAAATTTCAGTGGCTACGCAACGCCTGCCAAGCGCTTACTCATTCCCTCTCTCTCTCGCAAACACTTCCACGTCTGAAATATGTAGTTATACATGTAGAAATGTAGAAGCAGATGTAAAAATCATAGGTAAAAAAAATGGAAACATGTATAAAAATTCCAAAAATGGTTTGACTTCATTATACCCGGTACTCGAAGAGTATAGGGGTATATTAGATTTGTGGGGATAACGGTTGTGTGTAACGCCCAGAAGGAAGCGTTTCCGACCCCATAAAGTATATATATTCTTGATCAGCATCAATAGCCGAGTCGATATAGCCATGTCTGTCCGTCCGTCTGTCCGTCCGTCTTCACTTGCGCCTATATCTCATAGACTATTAAAGCTAGAGTAACCAAGTTTTGTATTCAGTCTCCTATGTTATCACACTACTCAAGGTGTATTTCAAAATTTCGCCCCGCCCCTTTCCGCCCGCACAAAGAACGAAAGTCTGTGGCGTACACAATGTTGAAGATACGAGAAAACTAAAAACGCAGAATCATAGAGAATGACCATTTCTATCAGAGTGTTGAATCTGGATCAGATCGGATCATTATTATAGCTACAATGAAGAAAACCATTTCGAAAGTCAGTCTCGCTCTCTCTCACACGCGACCCTGTCTGCTTTGTTTATTCGTTTAAATGAGCGCCTAGATCTCAGAGACTATAAGAGCTAGAGCAACCAAACTTTCTATCCAAACTTCTGTGATATCAAACCAGCACAAGTGTATTTCAAAGTTTTGCCACGCCCCTTTCCGCCCCCACAATGGAAGAAAATCTGTAGAATCCAAAATTTTTAAGATAAATGAAAACCAAAAACGCAGAATCATGGAAAATGACCATATCTACCAGATTGCCGAATCTGGATCAGGTCGGATCAATATTATGGCCAGAAGAAACAAATTAAAATTCAGTGGCTACGCAACGCCTGCCAAGCGCTTACTCATTCTCTCTATCTCTCGCAAACACTTGTATATGTATATTACAATATGTAGTTATATAAAAATCATATGCAAACAAAAATGGAAACATGTATAAATATTCCTAAAATGGTTTGACTTCAATTTTTGAAATATTAAAATTTAATTCGTACCTTTTGCGAACATATAATAAATTGCATAAATCGTAAGCTCATATACAGTGGCTCAAAGCCAAAACGATCCAGTGGCAAATCAAAAGTTTAAAGTGCTACAAATTTTAAAATAGACGAAAAACCAAAAATGTTTAAACGCCAGTTTGTTGTATGTTTTATCACAGATAAAAAAGGAACTTTATTTGCTGATTAAATATTGCTCAGTTTTAAAAATAAAATAAAAACTTAAAATATATCTTAAATACAGGTCAAAGCCAGAATGATCCATCCACAAACAAATTAAATATTAGTCGAATAAAAGGTTAAACAGGTATTTAAATACTTAGTATGTAATCCCCTATCCTTTATTACGGCTTTTAACCTACTATTCATGGAAGAGACCAGCTTCCGAGTGCTTTCCGAGCTTATTTTGCTCCATTCCTCCAGCAGAGCTTTTTTAAGGTCGTTTTTGCTAGAAATCCTGTGATTCTGGGTGTTTTTCTCCAGCGCAGCCCACAAATTTTGAATAACATTTAAGTTTGGAGACTGGGCTGGGGGAATCATCAAGTGGGGGCAGTTCCAGATAAGCCAGGACTGTCCTATTCCGGTCGAATGTTTCGGGTCATTATCCTGGTAGAACCGGAAATTAAGTCGGATTCCTAGTTTCTGGAAGCTTTGGTGCAAGTAATCGGCCCCAAAACATACCCAACAGGTGAAGGACGAAATGGGGAAGGACTGCAGTGTGGAAACTGTGCGCCTGGTTCTGCGCAACCATGGCTTCAATGGCCGAGTACCCCGAAAGAAGCCCTTCATAAGCCTGAAGAACAAAGGGACAAGGTTGGCGTTCGCAAAAACCAACTTGGACAAGGATTTGGAGTTCTGAAACACCGTGATTTTTGCAGACGAGTCCAAATTCAACCTTTTTGGGTCCGACGGAAGGAACTTTGTGTGGCGAAAGCCCAATACTGAGCTGGATCCCAAACACGTTAAAGCGACAGTCAAGCACGGCGGAGGAAGTGTCATGGTATGGGCATGCATGTCGGCAGCCGGAGTCGGAAACTTGGTGTTTATCGAGACTACGATGGATAAGTACATGTACCTCAATATTCTAAAAGAAAACTTGCACCAAAGCTCCGAGAAATTAGGAATCCGACATGATTTCCGGTTCTACCAGGATAATGATCCGAAGCACAAGTCCAAAATTGTGCAGGCCTGGCTTAACGAGAACTGCCCCCACATGATGAATCCCCCGGCCCAGTCTCCAGACTTAACTGTTATTTAAAATTTGTGGGCTGCGCTGGAGAAAAACACCCAGAATCACAGGATTTCTAGCAAAAACGACCTTAAAAAAGCTCTGCTGGAGGAATGGAGCAAAATAAGCCCGGAAAGCACTCGGAAGCTTGTCTCTTCCATGAATAGTAGGTTAAAAGCCGTAATAAAGGTTAAGGGATTACAAACTAAGTATTAAAATACCTGTTTAACCTTTTATTCGACTAATATTTAATTTTTTTTTGTGGATGGATCATTCTGGCTTTGTCCTGTATTTAAGATATATTTTAAGTTTTTATTTTATTTTTAAAACTGAGCAATATTTAATCAGCAAATAAAGTTCCTTTTTTAACTGTGATAAAACATACAACAACTATTTTAAAATTTGTAGCACTTTAAACTTTTTATTTGCCACTGGATCGTTTTTGCTTTGAGCTACTGTATGTATGTATGTATATACCGACTGAGTACCGGGTATAAGGTAGAGCCGCGGCCTTTGCCGCGGCTCACAACGTTCCCCCTCGTTTTTATTCTTTCCCACGTGAATGCCGGGCGCATACATTGCCATAGTGTGCTCCTGATTCTCCAACTTCTGACATCTTTGCTCCATCTTTGCTATCCAGTGACGGAGTGCACTCTGAAGAAAAATAGCACATTTTTCAAAAATTCTTTTAAAAAAAACTAATCCATACAAAAAAAACCATAATTATTAAAAAAAATGTAGATCTCCACATCTATCAGAAAAAGTTATTTTGGGCGACAGCTGAAATAAAAAGTTGAATTTTATTCAGTAGTGTAATCAACAAGGAGCTTGACTTGACGAATGTGATAAAAAATTGCTGCACCTACGATCGTGCCTAAAAGGACCGGCTCTAGACACGATCTCGTCGTTAAGATTTAGCCACGCCAGCTATCCCATTGCTCTCGATTTGATGAACAAGCGATTTAATAATAAGCGGGTAATTTTTCAGGCACACGTCAATGACATTCTGGCTGTGTAGCGCGTTGAGGAGTTGTCTGTGTCTCAACTCCGGTTCTTGACAGATACCGCAATTGGCAATCTGCGAGCCTTAAAAAGTATTGGGACAAAGAAGCAGATTGCTGACTGTATTATATTACACAGCCTGCTGCAGAGGATGGCCAGTGCTGCATAAGCCAAGTGGGAGTACACTCCGTCACTGGATAGCAAAGATGGAGCAAAGATTTCAGAAGTTTGAGAATCAGGAGCACACTAAAGCAATGTATGCGCCCGGCATTCACGTGGGAAAGAATACAAAAAAAACACTAAACAACAGTAAAAGATCGTTCGTAGCGACTGAATCGGTTGCTTTTGACTGTATATTTTGCAATACTACTGGCGATAATATTTATACCTGCACCCTGTTTTCAAATCTCTCGCCTTCGCTGCGCCTAGTAGAGGTGAAGTAATTAAGTCTTTGTATGAATTGTCTGAAACCAGCCCATCAAATTAGCACTTGCAGGTCCTCAACTTGTGGCAACTGTGATATTAAACATCACATGTTCTTTCATTTCAATGACAGACGCTCGCAGTTGGAGTCCGCTGTTTCGTCGTCACCGCACCCTGAAGCCCATTCACAGGCTTCAGCCGCCGCTCTAATAGCTCAGAATTCTCACAATGATGTCGTGCTCTTAGCCACTGCAGTAGTTTTGTTTGAAGATCGCGCTGGATCGCTCGTGCCATGTCGGGCACTCTTAGATTCCGGGTCACAAATGCACCTCATAACATCTAGTCTTGCTCAGCAACTTAGACTAAAGAAGACCATGTCATCGGCCGCATTATCGGGTCTTGGGGACTCTAGTTTCGCATGAGATGGCTACACAGTGTGCCTCGATTTGCAGCCGCAAGCCACTGACTACAGTTCCAGTTTCGTCGCATTGGTAGCACCCACAATCACCGAGCAGCGACCCAGCATTTCAGTGGACGTTTCCAACTGGAAAATTTCACAGAACATCCCACTGGCGGATCCGCACTTCTTCAGGCCGCATCGTATTGACCTGCTCCTTAGGGCAAGTCTCTTCTTCGATCTTCTGTGCGTTGTCCAAAATAAACTGTCAACAGGCTTGCCATCGCTTCAGAAGACTCGCCTTAGATGGGTGGTTTCAGGAGGTGGCCAGTGCTCATCGATCTTGCCGGTCGTGAGTCCCTCGATCAAGTGGAAATGCTGCTAAGGCGGTTTTGGGAGATAGAAAGTTCCACTGAAGTTTCGGTGACGGTGAAGCAGGGGCATATCGATTGTGAGGAGCACTTCAAAGCTAATTTCTCGCGCTTGTCATCTGGAGAGTTCTTTGTGAAACTACCCATAAAAAGAAGTTTGGATATCTTGGGTGATTCGTACATGCAAGCATATCGCCGGTTCCTCAACTTGGAGCGAAAACTTGAACGTCAGTCGCAGCTAAAATCTCAGTACTTCTCTTTCATCAGGGAGTACCAAGAATTTAATCACATGTCGTTGGTAGAATCAGAACTGTCCAGTCGCTGTCGATATTTTTTGCCACATCATTGCGTGCTTAAGGAAGACAGCACAACTACCAAACTGCGGGTTGTGTTTGATGGATCTGCCACAACATTAACGGGGTTTTCTCTAAACGAGGTTCTAATGGCTGTATTAGGGCCTACTACTACTACTCGACAAAATTCAACTTTTTTTTTTGCTGTCGCCCAAAATTACTTTCTCTAAAAGATTTGGGAATTTAATTTTTTTTAAAGCTATGTGAAAAATAGAAGCACTACCTCTGAAAGAAAATACCTAATTTTTAAAAAATTCTTTAAAAAAAAACTAAACCTGGAAAAAAAAAACATTCTTTAAAAATTTTTAAACATCCAAATCTATCAGAAAAAGTCATTTTGGGCGACAGCGGAAAAGTCGTGTCGACTAGTGCTATCCAACCAAAGCTTCTACATACACTACTGGGGACTGGGGACATTTGCAAGATGTACAGGTGTGTCCGGGTAACTGAGCCGGATAATTACCTTCAGTGCATCTCATGGAGAGATTCACCTCATTAAAATGTTAAGACGCTTAAACTCGACACGGTAACATATGAGACTAAGCCAGCTTCCTATCTTGCAATTCGTGCGATGCTCCAATTGGCCGAAGAAGATAAATTGTCATTCCCTATTGGCTCGGAAGTGCAGTTGTCATCAAAGCCGACAAAGCGCTCTATGTTGTCAACTATCGCTCGTTTTTATGATCTCCTTGGACTGATTGGGCCTGTCATTGCAAAAGCAAAGATTTTCTTTCAGCTGGTGTGGAAGGAGCGGCTCCAAATTGATAAGAGTGCACCAAAGTCTCTTTTGTCAGCGTGGACCACTTTCTGCGAGAATTTGTCTGCCCCTCAGCGTTTTAGATTTCCTCGCCTTGCATTGTGTCCCAGGTCAAAGGTGGAGGTTCATGGGTTTTGTGATGCCAGCCTAGATGCGTATGGCGCATGTATTTATATCGTCTCAAGGACAAAGAATTGGACCCTGTCAAGGTATTGACGGTACCCAAGTTGGAGTTATGTGGCGCTGACCTACGCTCTCAATTGATCAGTGAGATACATCAACTTAAATTCTTTACTGGAAGCTTATATTGCTGGTCCGACTCCACAACTGCCTTGTCTTGGGTTTGCAATGACCCATCAAGCTTTAACGTCTTCGTTGCAAATTGAGTCTCGGCCACTCAGGAGCGGACTGCTCAGATGGAGTGGAGCTACGATGCAGCCATCTTCATCTGCACAAGCCCCGCCGACACTGGAGCTTCGCAAGAGAGTCCTCTTTGCAGTTTGTCCATTCGTAAAACAATCTGTAATAATTTCGGTGGGCGGCTGGCGAATTCATTACTTGATTTCAACGCGCAATCCAGTTATTCTATCAAGTTGTCCTCCCGTCACATCGGCTGTAATTTTGCATTTCCATGAGCGGAACTTGCATGCTAGACCACGATCATTAATAGCACTTATTCGTCATGAGTATTGGTCAAGTGGAGGGCGCAAGACTGTCGCAAATGTTGTAAATCGCTGCACCAGATGTGTCAAGGCCAAGCTGCGTTTACTTCAGCACATCATGGCTGACCTGCCCAAGGAGAGTGTGAATGCAACTTACGCCTTTGCGGCTACAGGCGTGGATTTTTGTTCTTTCTGTTCGTTCTTTTACAAGAGTGAGGTGCGGACAAGTTCACCCAGCAAATGCAAAATTTGCTTATTCATTTGTTTTGCCACCAAGGCCGTACACTTGGAGCTTGTGCAGGATTTGTCGACGCCAGCGTTCATTAGCGCCCCCATGCGATTTATTTGTACTCGTGGTCAGCCAAGGGAGATTTGGTCTGATAACGCGACCAACTTCGTGGGAGCTAAGAACGAGTTGGCAGAGCTGAAGAAGCTGTTCCTCTCCAAAAAGCATCTGACGACAGTTCAAGAGTTTTGCGTCCCGGAACACATCGACTGGCGCTTCATTCAACTTTCTGCAGCAGACGTTCTGGTCACGCTGGCGACCTTCTTCAGGAGAGGGCTAAGTGGAGGACTGGGCAACCTAATCTCAGCGTCGGCGATGTCGTGCTCGTGAAGAACGAAAATCTGCCTCCCCTCAAGTGGTCATTGGGAAAGGTGACAAAGCTGATCGTTGGGAAGGATGGCGTTCCCAGGGTAGCTAAACTCAAAACGGCTACTGGGACTACCACAAGAGCCATCGCAAAACTGTGCATGCTGCCCAAGAAGGAAGTCGAAGACCCGTGATCTTCAACGGGAAGAGTATGTTTGGCTTAGCACCAGCCCACGGCAGCATAAAGAGAAATCATTTCTCTTAACCATTTTTGCTTGATGTTGCCTTGCGCTCTTATCGCTGCATCGCCCTTTCTCGTACGTTCGTCAGCCAACAAGAGCTGCGAGGGAGGCATATCTTTTGAGCAGATTACTTAAAAATGTATCGTCTTTGTGAGCAAACGTCTTTCCGTTGGTTGACACAATGACCTGACTGTCAACAATTATTGCATTTCTCGACTTACACATTACAAGCAAATAAATCGAACAGACCCGAATATATATATTGAAATCTAACCAGTTGTGTTTTAATTAAATATCGCCAAAATACGCTGCTCAACAAATCTTTTGTAAAAATCTATGGATAAACGACTAAGTTTTAGCCGTTTGACCAAACCTTCGTATGCCGAATTTTGCCGTTAAATTTCGTTAGTGGACATAAACCCTTTTTATCTTGCAAAAAATAACAAAACTTTATATTTGTAACAGTCGTTAACGTTAAAATGGCATTTGGGAAGGTACCAAAGGAACAAAAAGGATGAAAAAAACACCAGATTGAAAAATTCCTTAAAAAAACCAAACCATAAAAAGCCATAATTCATACAAGAATTTAAAGTTTTCAAATCTATCAGAAAAAGTTGGTTTGGTTCACATCGAGAAAATAAGTTCAATTTTGTTGACTAAGTTAACTTTAGCAAAAAATAAATTTTTCCGCATAACATTACAAATAATACTAAAGCTGTTAAGCTTGGATTGTGCTCGCAGTATACGTGTAACAGAACAGCTATTTTTTCACAACCTTTCAATTCAAAAGTGCAACAAGTGCTACAAATTAATAGTTTTAAATTTTCAATTTGCATACTGTTATTCACAGTTCGTCAGACAAGTTAAATATACAGGTGTTGCATCTAAGATGTTTTGAAGCGCACATTCTGCCGTCATTTTACTTTATAACAAGTAACACTACTCGACAAAATTCAACTTTTTTTTTCCGCTGTGGCCAAAAATGACTTTTTCTGATAGATTTGGAGATTTAAATTTTTTTAAAGAATTATGGTTTTTTTTTCATGGAGTAGTTTTTTTTTAAAGAATTTTTAAAAAATTTGGTGTTTTTTGTCATAGGTAGTGCTGCTATTTTTCACATAACTTAAGTTTCCTACAACTGGTTGTATTGAACTTTGCAGTTAAAAAAAGCTCACACACCCAAAACTACATATGCCGTTTGGCACTATTCCAAATGCCATTTTACCGTTAAAAACTGTTACAAACGCAGATTTTTGGTATTTTTGTAGGAAAAAAAACGGTTATTCGTCGGCTAACGGAATTTATCGGCGAAATTCGGCATATGAAAGTTTGGTCAAACGGTTATAACTAAGCCATTTATTTTTATATTTTTATAAGCGATACCTTAAACGACGCCTAATTAATGTGTTTATCTAAAACCAAAAATCAAGGCATTCAAATATTTTTTTTTCGACTTTTCCTGAGCTTTCAAAGTCAAAATTTCGGGGAAAAATACCGAAAAAAATTATGAAATTGAAATTTGGAAGCTTAATATCTTCCAGACGTTAAGTTGCAGCTACAAAGTGTCTGAGTCGGATTTATATCTGCATTTGTCAGCTTTTTTTAACTGCAAAGTTCAATACAACCAGTTGTAGGAAACTTAAGTTATGTAAAAAATAGAAGCACTACCTATGACAAAAATCACCAAATTTTTTAAAAATTCTTTAAAAAAAAAAACTACTCCATGAAAAAAAAAAAAACATTCTTCAAAATTTTAAACATCCAAATCTATCAGAAAAAGTCATTTTTGGCGACAGCGGAAAAGTCGTGTCGACTAGTGTAATTGAACAAGTATCCCTTATTTTTACGAAACAACCAGCTCAGCTATTTTTGTTGGTCAGAAACGATGATTAAATTTAACATATCGATAACAAGAATTTGTGTAAGCGGGAGCATCTTTAAATCAAATCGAAACGTTTTAGTTGCAAAAGTAAAACGCTCCAGCGCCTTTCTGGTTCCTTACACCCTTTGTGGTGGTTCTCTTGAGAGAATTACCCGGGTTGATGATCTTGGTGTTCTATTAGATCCCAAGTTAAAGTTTTCAGAACACATTTCTACCATGGTGAATAAGGCCATGGGCGTGCTTGGGTTTATAAAGAGGTGGTCAAAGGAATTTGACGACCCCTATATAACAAAGACTCTCTACACCTCTCTGGTTCGTCCGATTTTAGAATACGGCTCTTGTGTATGGTGCCCTCAGTACAACGTACATCGTGACCGTATAGAATCAGTTCAGAAAAACTTTTTACTTTTTGCTCTTCGCGGCCTCAACTGGGATACAAGTGTGAGACTGCCGTCTTACTCTAATAGATTGCTTTTAATAAACCTTCCAACCTTAGCTAATCGTAGGAAAATGCTTGGTGTGATTTTTGTGCACAACTTGATCAAGGGTGACGTAGATAGCCCTGACCTGTTGAGCCGCATAAACTTCACGATTCCTATTAGAAGCACTAGAAATTATACACCCTTGTTTCTTCCGCTTTGTAGATCGAATTACTCCTTGCATGAACCATTTAGGGTCCTATGCTGGGATTATAATTCCCTCTATCATATTATATCTACCACTAACTCCCTTCCTAGTCTTAAATTACTTATACTCTTATATCTTTCCCGTAATTAGTAATTACTTCGTTTCTTTAGTTAGATTAGTTCTACTTTTCCTCGAACACTAGTCTAACACCTATCTTTCATGCATGCCCGCGATCGGTTCGGTTAACGAGTCGCGCGTTAAGCGGCTGCGCCCCTCGGTCGGTTGGGCGGGAGGTGGGCTGCTTTCTTGCCTGGGATCCGCGCGTAACAGCCATCGGGTGGTGTCGCTTGGGCTACTTGATGGTGCAGTCATTGCACATCAACGTCCTAATAAAAGAAAAAAAAAAGTAAGTGAAATCTGGAAGCTGCCTGATTAACACCCAAAACAACGTAGGAGATTTGATAAACTTTGTACTTCAAGAGTACACGGGTATATTAAATTCCTCTAAATATATGTAGGAACGAGAACGAGGAGAGTAGTAATTTCTTTGGAATGATGCAAGTGTAACGAATTCGGAAATGCATTATGTCATGCTGATCTAAGGGGGTAGATTTAAGGGATCCGGTGACTTCAAGGCATGTTGTCTTTGGTTATTATGCTGTTATTTGATATATCGCTTTAAAATATTCGATAGAATTGATAATACTCTGCACCACAATTAAAAGATGTAATCTACATTAAGCAAAAAATACAATTTTTTTCATCAGATTCGAGTTATTATAAATATTAAATACTTTTAATTCCAATATTTTGATTTAAAAGATTTTAAAAATACGCGTTGCGTTTTATGTAAATCTCGCAAGATTAAAGACACTGCACAAATGCACCCTTTTTACACTTTTGTCATACCAAGGGCCAAAAGAAGACAATTAGTATTGCTGCCGCTGTCAGGGCACACCCGGGGACAAGATATAACAAATTCTGTGCAAAAAAGCATGGAAAACTATTAAATCGATATATGTACATGTATAAAATCGTTTTCATTGCAACTACTTGAGCTAGAACTATGACCGGAATATATAAAGGAGTAGCAATGATTCTTCGGCAAACCATAAAATTTTAATATTTCACTGCATAATTCATTAAGAGTCTCTTTGTTCCCAAACATCATTGAAAGCATTTTGGCAAAACCATTGAAATTTCTTGAAAAAATAGTAAAATAGTAAAATAAAGTACGAGCCCCGACCACTATTAATTCGTACGGCAAGCTTTTTCACCCGTATGCAATGTTTAACAGACGATATTTTCAATACTAAACTAGATAACACATGCACACCTATTTTTATACCCGGTACTCGAAGAGTATAGGGGTATATTAGATTTGTGGTGATAACGGATGTGTGTAACGCCCAGAAGGAAGCATTTCCGACCCCATAAAGTATATATATTCTTGATCAGCATCAATAGCCGAGTCGATATAGCCATGTCTGTCTGTCCGTCCGTCCGTCTGTCCGTCCGTCTGTCCGTCTTCATTTGCGCCTAGATCTCAGAGACTACAAAAGCTAGAGCAACCAAGTTTTGTATCCAGTCTCCTGTGTGATCACACTACTCCAAATGTGTTGCAAAATTTCGCCCCGCCCCTTTCCGCCCGCACAAAGGACGAAAGTCTGTGGCGTACACAATGTTGAAGATACGAGAAAACTAAAAACGCAGAATCATAGAGAATGACCATTTCTATCAGAGTGTTGAATCTGATTAGATCGGATCATTATTATAGCTACAATGAAGAAAACCATTTCGAAAGTCATCGTTCCCTCTCGCTCTCTCTCACACGCCACCCTGTCTGCTTTGCTTATTCGTTTAAATGAGCGCCTAGATCTCAGAGACTATAAGAGCTAGAGCAACCAAACTTTCTATCCAAACTTCTGTGATATCAATTCAGCACAAGTTTATTTCAAAATTTTTCCACGCCCCTTTCCGCCCCCACAAAAGACGAAAATCTGTGGAATCCACAATTTTTAATATAAAAGTAAACCAAAAACGCAGAATCATGGGAAATTACTGTATCTATCAGATTACCGAATCTGGATCAAGTGGGATCATTATTATGGACAGAAGGAACAAATTAAATTTCAGTGGCTACGCAACGCCTGCCAAGCGCTTACTCATTCCCTCTCTCTCTTGCAACTTCCACGTCTGAAATATGTAGTTATACATGTAGAAATGTAGAAGCAGATGTAAAAATCATAGGTAAAAAAAATGGAAACATGTATAAAAATTCCAAAAATGGTTTGACTTCATTATATCCGGTACTCGAAGAGTATAGGGGTATATTAGATTTGTGGGGATAACGGTTGTGTGTAACGCCCAGAAGGAAGCGTTTCCGACCCCATAAAGTATATATATTCTTGATCAGCATCAATAGCCGAGTCGATGTAGCCATGTCTGTCTGTCCGTCCATCTTTCCGTCCGTCTTCATTAGCGCCTAGATCTCAGAGACTATAAAAGCTACAGCAACCAAATTTTGTATCCAGTCTCCTGTGTTATCACATAACTACAAGTAAATTTCGCCCCGCCCCTTTCCACCTACACAAAAGACGAAAGTCTGTGGCATACACAATTTTGAAGATAAGAGAAAACTAAAAACGCAGAATCACAGAGAATGACCATTTCTATTAGAGTGTTGAATTTTGATTAGATCGAATTATTTATATAGCCACAATGTAGAAAACCATTTCGAATATCATCGTTCCCTCTCACTCTCTCTCACAGGCAACCGTCTGCTTTGCGCGTTCGTCCAGATGAGCGCCTATATCTCAGAGACTATAAGAGCTAGGTTAGGTTAGGTTAGGTTAAGGCGGCTGTTAAGCTCCACAGGAGCCAGTCACACTTGGGCCGGTTTCGGCCCGTTGTAATACCGCGGTAGGTGTTCCCCTTATCCATCTCATGAGACCCGAACATGTCAGCAGTTATCCCATCCTGACGCTCTTACGAAGTTTGCAATCCGTCTGGGACAGATTTTGGACATTTCTGAAATGTCTGAGACATAGGGCATGCCCAGGTATTGCAGCCTTCTCCTGCTGAGAGCCGGAAAGGAGCAGAACAGGTGTTCCACCGTTTCCTCCTCCTCCTCATCTCTACAGCTTCGGCAGAAATCATTGTATGGGGCTCCCAGCCTGTTGGCGTGGGAGCCTATCAGCCAGTGTCCCGTGAGGGAGCGGATGACAACGCTGCACCTTTTCCTGCAGAGCTTACAAAGCTCTAGTGTGCGTTTCCTGTCAATGGTAGGCCATGTTTGCCTGGATATGCGACATAGTGGTACTGACCGCCACGCATTGTCTGCTCGTCGCTTATATAGCTCTTGTATGATAAGCCTACAGGTGGCCATTGGCATGCAAATATCCTCCTTCTCTTGGAGAAGGGGTATTGTGGTACCAGATCTGGCCAGCTCGTCTGCCTTGCAGTTGCCCTCAATATCCCGGTGACCCGGGACCCAAATAAGGCTGATGGCAAATTGTTGGGCCATCTCGTGAAGAGATTTGCGGCAATTTGCCACTGTGGCCGAGTTCGAGGAAATCGCATGATGCGATTTGATCGCAGCTTGGCTGTCGCTGTAAATGTTTACAGTTGTTGTTGCCGTTGAGGCTGTTTGCAGGAGCTTCAGTGCTTACATGATCGCAATGACTTCCGCTTGGAACACACTGCAGTGATCTAGGAGCCTAAAGGAGTGCCTGATTTCGAGTTGTTCGGAGTAAATCCCTCCTCCAACTTTGTTATCCAGATTCGAGCCATCTGTAAAGATGCTTATGGCCGTGTCCTGGCCTGATGGCCTCAAGCCACTCGTCTCTGCTAGGGATGATTACATTGAATGGGGTAACAGTGTGGGACGCAGTAGTCCGTCTTCGTAGGGACGGTACTGCTGATAAGTATCGATGAGTGACCCCTGAGATGTGACGTCCATTGTCCGGAGTCTCTCAGACGTATCGCTGCAATTTCTGCCCTCTCCTTTCCCGCAAACTCGAGGCTCTGGAGATTTAGGATGGCGTTTAGTGCATCGTTCGGGGTGGTGCGTAATGCTCCACTAATGCATAAAGCTGCGGTTCGCTGAACCTTGCCAAGTTGTTTGGTTGTCGATCCTTTTGATAAGGCCGGCCACCAAACTGTAACTCCATAGAGTAAGATTGGTCTTACTATTGCTTGGTATATGCATTGGACTACGCTCGGGTTCATGCCCCACTTCAAGCCAATAGCTTTTTTGCAGGAGTGTAGGGCTATCGTAGCCTTCTTTACTCTTTCTTTTACGTTCAGGTTCCAGTTCAGCTTCTTATCAATTACCAACCCTAGGTAACTAGCGCTGTCGCTGAAAGAGAGCCTGCATCCGTTTAGTATACTTAGGAGGCTTGAGGGGCGGAACCTTGTACTTGCGTGAGAATAGCACGAGTTCCGTTTTTGTGGGATTTACTCCCAATCCTCGCGATTTTGTCCATTCTGACAGTCTCGCGAGCTTAGTGCTCATAAGGTCAACGAGTGTTTGAGGGTATTTCCCCGAGAAACTGATTGCAACGTCATCCGCGTATGCCACTATTTTGCAGCCCCCCCCCCCCTCCAGATCACATAGAATCTTATTGACTGCCATGTTCCATAGAAGGGGAGACAGGTCTCCACCTTGCGGAGTGCCTCTGTTGACATACCTAGATTGCGTGGACGATCCCATCGTTGATGTCACTGTCCTGCATGTGAGCAATTGATCGATGAGCAGCACCAAGTGACCGTCCACACCCAGGTCAGTCAGTGCTTCCGTAATGGCACTTGGGACGACGTTGTTAAAGGCTCCTTCGATATCGAGGAAGGATATAAGAGAGTATTCCTTGAGGTGTAGGGATTTCTCTACAATTGAGACTACTTCGTGGAGTGCCGTTTCCGTGGATCTTCCTTTCCGGTAGGCATGTTGTGCTCCTGACAACATTTGAGGACTAATAATTGTCCTCAGATGTAGTCCGACAAGTCTTTCGAAAGTTTTGAGAAGAAAAGACGATAGGCTTATTGGTCTGAAGTCCTTTGGAGTCGAGTGCGAGGTCTTTCCCGCTTTGGGGATAAAGACTATTTTCGCCTTGAGCCATTCTTGTGGTATGGTCCCTACAGCTAGTATCTTCCTGAAGATACATTGTAGCCAGTTAATAGCTGAGTCTCCGGCCTTTTGGAGTTGGGCCGGAATGACCTGGTCCGGACCTGGCGATTTGAACGGATCAAAGCTGTTTACCGCCCAGCTTATGTTCCGTTTGGTAAAAATATGGTCCATCGTGGCTGTTTGTCCTCCCCTTTGGGTTAGCGCCGGCTTGATGGTTGTGCACCCAGGGAAGTGGGTTTCAAGCAATACGTGGAGCGACTCCTCACTGGAGTTGGTCCACGTACCGTTGTTCCTTTTAAGGCACCCTACCGAGGGGGTGGTTTTTGAGAGGAGCTTGCGCAGCCTTGCGGCTTCTGACTCTATTCTCTATTCTCTCCTCTATTCCTGAGCAGAATTTTTGCCAAGAGGCCCTTTTTGCTCTTCGTGTTTCTGCATCCGTGTCCTGTACACTATACGATCTAAATTCTCTTGAGTGTCTGGGCTCATTGGTGCCTTGTTGGGGAGTAGTTCCTCCAAAACCGAGCTATATTTAACCCAGTTGGTTTTCCTGGAGTTAGTGTAGTCGGTGGGTTTGGGGCTCTCGAGGGATAAAATCGTTTCGATGTACCTGTGGTCGGAGAAGGAATGGTCCTCTAGGACTCTCCATCTTTTCACTTTGTCTGACAGATTGTGAGACACTAGAGTGAGGTCAATAACCTCCTGTCGGTTTTTTATAATAAATGTGGGGTCGTTACCCCGGTTACATATGGTTAAGTTCGAGTTCAGGATAAAGCTAAAAAGTGACTCACCCCTTACATTTGTGTCCGTGCTCCCCCATTGGGTGTGGTGAGCATTGGCATCGCAGCCTATTAGTAGGCTTGTGTTGGACCCCTCGCTGTCGCTGGCGAGCTTGCAGACGAGGTCGTTGGGAGGATCGCTTTCCTCATGGGCCATGTAGGACGACATCAGCCTCAGATGTGTCCGCTTTAGCTCTAGGCTTACCGTTGTATTGTCGCCATTGCTGAAGTTATGGAGCAGAAAGATATTAAGGTGCTTTCTTGCGAGAATGCAGGTACGAATTTTACCTTTGGTTTGGGGTACAATGAGCTTGTACTCCCTCGTCGCTAACCCACAGACCTTGGCTCCGACTATCCAAGGCTCCTGGATTAGGACCACGTCGGCTCCGCTTGCATCCAAGCGGAGTATGAGTGCAGCAGATGCTGCTTTACAGTGGTGGAGATTTATCTGAAGGAGTCTCAGAGACATCTTCATGGATCTCCACCACTGTAGTGTCGGCGTCTGAGTCGTCGGAAGCTTCGTCTCGACACATCGCCTCAAAATCCCGCATTAACTCTGCGTCGGAGGAGTAGCCTTCCTTCGGCTCCAGCTCGTTGTCGGGTGACTCGATCTCCGAGGCCACATCCTGCGCGACTGGGTTGTCGACAGGACGAGCCTCGGCCGTGGCAGCGTCCGACTTGTACACCTTTATGGTGACCGAGCTGAAGCCAAAATTCAGCTCTCCTTTAGCTGCCTCTATGGGGGCCAGCGATTCCTTGTTTAGGATTATGACGGCCTGGTTTGTCGGCCCCTTTGACTCCTCAACCTTGACCACCTTCCAGTCATGAGTTGGAAGTGTCGGGTTGCACCTCTGCAGCATTTTGAGGATGCGCTCAGGCTCCTTGAAGGTAGCCGGCACCCATAATCTGGCCCTCGGTCTACTGGGCACCTCGCTCCAGTCTACCGCGACGAGCTTCGCCCCAGCGTAGACCTCTCCGATCTGCGCCACCGCTGCTTTGTATAGCTTTACGGAGCGCTCGTCATCGCAGGCAACAACTTTGATGCTGCCCTGGAACCACCCCATGTCTTTGCAGACTGGAGGTGGCCCTGGGTCTTTGTGGAGCAACTCGAAGCAGCGGTCGGCAAGTGCCGCCTCCACCCACTTCCATTTGCTCCTTGGGATCTTTCCCTCCGCGCTGCCTTTGTCGAGGACGCCAATTAGCGTCCTCTCCTTAGCAATCTGCGCGAAGGAGATATTGGCCACCACCCTCGACCTTTTCGCGGCCGGACCGGCTGTCTCTTGCGACCGTTGTCTCTTTGGTTGAGAGACCATTGCGAAGTTTGGGAGCACCGATGTGGCCCACTCCACCTTCTTGAGCCAGTCCGCTGAAGGACTGACCTCAGTGTTGGCATTTTGCCGACGGAGTATGTGCCCTGCACTCCTCCTTTCGGCATACGTGTGCTTTCTGGCTTGGGCGCTGGTTGAAGGCAAATCGTCACCCTCCACCTTACCAGAAGGTCGGGCAGCCGCAATATTGCTTAGCTGCCTCTCCAAGGTGTCGGTGTTGGGAGCTGGTCCGCCCCCCACCACAGATTCGGGATGGGACCCACTCGGGTTCACCCCAGCGCTTTCCGCCTTACAGGTCTGTCCTGCTGTTGAGCTGGTCGGGCCGGGCCTTTGGGCCGATGCCTTCCCATGCGGGGGATTGCTCTCATTTGACATTTGGGGAGTGTCAGACTCTTTTTGGTTTTTTTGTTTTTTTAGTATATTTTTATGCATTGTACATCCCACGAGATGCAGAGAAAGGGAACGGTCAGCCCGGGCAGAGATCCACGTTGCCCGGGTAAGGCATCATTAGAACAGGGCTGCCAAGTCCCTGAGCTCTCCGTTCGAGACTGGGCTAGTTTTTGAACCGGGCCCCCAGCCAGGCTGACTCTCGGCACGGGTCGAATGACACCTTAGCCCAGCCCGGTGTGAGGTGAGTGTGGGGGATGGGATGTGGGTAGGTAGTGTGTGGGGGGAAGGGGAGTGTGTGAGCTACTTATACGAGGCGGCACCACAAGCGCATCGTCAGTGTTGCTGCTTCGCGAACACCCGCTGGCTGTCCGGGACTGCTTATTTTCGGTGATCTTCCTAAAGAGAACCGATTATTCACAGCTGACCTACCTTTTTTTAGGGGCAGGCCTTTCGCTATCCGCAACTTGCGACCCGTCCGGTGGCCTCAGCTAGGCCCCCTCTGAGCCACCTCACGCGCTCATCAGACCAGACTATAAGAGCTAAAGCAACCAAACTTTCTATCCAAGCTCCTGTGATATCACTTCAATACAAGTGTATTTCAAAATTTTGACACGCCCCCTTCCGCCCCTACAAAAGACGAAAATCTGTGAAATCCACAATTTTTAAGATACAAGAAAACTAAAAACGCAGAATCATGGGAAATTACCGTATCTACCAGATTGCCGAATCTGGATCAGGTCGGATCAATATTATAGACAAACAAAAAACTACGCAACGTCTTTCAAGCGCATTCCCTCTTTCCCCCACACACACTACCACGTCTCATATGTGTAGTTATGCATGAATATGTAGAAACTGATGTAAAAAGTTTATGTAAACAAAAATGGAAACAGATAACTTTTAATATCTACAAATCTAGCATAGGGTTCGACCTAATTTTTTGAAAGTTTCCATTTGTGCCAAAATTTAATTCGTCCCTTTTGCGAACATATAATAAATTACATAAATGATAAGATCACATATATTCTGACTGAGTACCGGGTATAAAGTAGAGCCGCGGCTCACAACGTTTCCTCTCGTTATATTCTTATATTCTATATTAACCCAAAATTAGCATCTAAAGCACATGCACAATAACAGTTATTCTGATATTGTAAGGCAAGCGTCTTCAAAAAGTGTCAACTATAAAAATGCTAATGTAAAGGGTACAAAAACCCAAAAATAATATCCCAAAAAATATCGCTTATTCGATGTTTGGACAAAAACATATATTAATAAAAATCAATAAAACAGTTTTAAACGAGGGGGAACGTTGTGAGCCGCGGCAAAGGCCGCGGCTCTACCTTATACCCGGTACTCAGTCAGTATATACATACATACATACATTTATGAGCCTATGATTTATGAAATTTATTATATGTTCTCAAAAGGGACGAATTAATTTTTGGGAAAAAAATAATATTTAAAATAAGAAATGAAGTCAAACCATTTTTGGAATTTTTATACATGTTTCCATTTTTGTTTATCTATGATTTTTACATCTGCTTCTACATTTCTACATGACATGTATAACTACATATTTCAGACGTTGAAGTGTTTGCGAGAGAGAGAGAGGGAATGAGTCAGCGCTTGGCAGGCGTTGCGTAGTCACTGAAATTTAATTTGTTCCTTCTGTCCATAATAATGATCCCACCTGATCCAGATTCGGCAATCTGATAAAACCAGTAATTTCCCATGATTCGGCGTTTTTGGTTTACTTTTATATTAAAAATTGTGGATTCCACAGATTTTCGTCTTTTGTGGGGGCGGAAGGGGGCGTGGCAAAATTTTGAAATAAACTTGTGCTGAATTGATATAACAGGAGTTTGGATAGAAAGTTTGGTTGCTCTAGCTCTTATAGTCTCTGAGATCTAGGCGCTCATTTAAACGAATAAGCAAAGCAGACAGGGTGGCGTGTGAGAGAGAGCGAGAGGGAACGATGACTTTCGAAATGGTTTTCTTCATTGTAGCTATAATAATAATCCGATCTGATCCAGATTCAACACTCTGATAGAAATGATCATTCTCTATGATTCTGCGTTTTTAGTTTTCTCGTATCTTCAACATTGTGTACGCCACAGACTTTCGTCCTTTGTGCGGGCGGAAAGGGGCGGGGCGAAATTTTGCAACACATTTGGAGTAGTGTGATCACACAGGAGACTGGATACAAAACTTGGTTCCTCTAGCTTAAATGGTCTCTGAGATATAGGCGCAAATGAAGACGGACGGACGGACGGACGGACAGACGGACGGACGGACGGACAGACAGACATGGCTATATCGACTCGGCTATTGATGCTGATCAAGAATATATATACTTTATGGGGTCGGAAACGCTTCCTTCTGGGAGTTACACACAACCGTTATCCCCACAAATCTAATATACCCTTATACTCTTCGAGTACCGGGTATAAAAAGGTTTCGATAGATTTTGATATTATAACGTTTTTACATTACACCGCATCATTGAATTTTTCCGTTAAATCGAACATGCGAAAAGGATGCCCATAAGAGCCCTGTGGATAGAAGTAGACAATGCGGCCGCATGATTAATCATTATTCGGGATATCGACGCGGTATCATTGTATTTTTGTCGAATCAAACAATAAATTCAATTTAAATTTGAGCGGCCAAACCGTTCCTGAACATTTAAATTAAAATAAGCCTGATTGCAAACACCAAAATAGTAACACACAAGATCCACAAAAAGCTTTTGGGACGCACTGAGTACAGCTTAAAAGCATAAAAAATAAAGAAGCTCCGAAGCTAGCGAACAGAATCAGGGATGATATTCGTATGAAACCGACAGCAAATATAAAAAAAGCTTAAAAAACACGACGATATATGCTGTAAAAGTATTTCATGGTATTTTTCTGGGTCCATCGATTTTTTAAATAATAGATTTAAAACTGAGGTTGTGTGCGTGAATGTGTGTGAGTACCATAACGACACTGTGCAAAAAACAAAAACCAAACAAGCTACAAGGAGCATTTTCCGACGACAACATAATGAAATTAATAAAGAAGAGGGAATTTTTATGAAATGTATGGCATAAATAGAGAATAGAGAATAGAGAAAATAGTTGGTTGCATATCTGTTCAGCAAAAACGGATTTATCTAATATCGCGGTGCTTTAAATGTGTGTCGTGCTCCGGCTCCACAGCGCTCACAAATAATACATTCATGCTTGCTTTGATACAAAATTTGAATTTTAACGGATTTTGTGTACAGTGTACCCGTAAGGCTGGCACACCTGGTCACACTCGGCCGCTAGTAGTTTTATATGGACGTTTTTCTAGCAAACGTGTTTTCTAGACTAAATGATCAACAACCCGAACAACCCATAAATGTACATATATGTTAGGAGATCCTATTCAAGTATCCCATCAACCGATATTTGGCGATAGTACAACAATAAGGAAGAAGCTGTTGATGGTGAAGAACGGGAACATTGGAGAAGAAGTTGTCAAATCGAAACATAGTCGTCGGTTTGCAGACACATAAAAAACGTCGTCGTTTGCATTTTCCGATCTACATATGTACAGTGACTCACAGCCCCGAAGATGCAGTGTCAAATAAAAAGTTTAAGGTGCTACAGATTTTAAACTAGAGGAAAAACCAAAAATGTTTAAACGCCAATTTGTTGTATGTTTTATCACATTCAAAAAAGGAAATTTATTTGCTGCTTAAATATTGCTCCGTTATAAAAATAAAATAAAAACTTAAAATATATCTTAAATACAAGTCCCAGCTTGAAAGATGCAGCCACAAACTAGTTTAATATTAGTCGAATAAAAGGTTAAACAGGTATTTTAATACTTAGTATGTAATCCCCTAACCTTTATTACGGCTTTTAACCTACTATTCATGGAAGAGACCAGCTTCCGAGTGCTTTCCGGGCTTATTTTGCTCCATTCCTCCAGCAGAGCTTTTTTAAGGTCGTTTTTGCTAGAAATCCTGTGATTCTGGGTGTTTTTCTCCAGCGCAGCCCACAAATTTTGAATAACATTTAAGTCTGGAGACTGGGCTGGGGGAATCATCAAGTGGGGGCAGTTCCAGATAAGACAGGACTGTACTATTCCGGCCGAATGTTTCGGGTCATTATCCTGGTAGAACCGGAAATCACGTCGGATTCTTAGTTTCTCGGAGCTTTGGTGCAAGTTTTCTTTTAGAATATTGAGGTACATGTGCTTATCCATCGTAGACTCGATAAACACCAAGTTTCCGACTCCGGCTGCCGACATGCATGCCCATACCATGACACTTCCTCCGCCGTGCTTGACTGTCGCTTTAACGTGTTTGGGATCCAGCTCAGTATTGGGCTTTCGCCACACAAAGTTCCTTCCGTCCGACCCAAAAAGGTTGAATTTGGTCTCGTGTGCACAAATTATGGTATTCCAGAACACCAAATCCTTGTAAAAGTTGGTTTTTGCGATCGCCAACCTTGTCCCTTTGTTCTTCAGGCTTATGAAGGGCTTCTTTCGGGGTACTCGGGCATTGAAGTCATGGTTGCGCAGAACCTGGCGCACAGTTTCCACTCTGCACTCCTTCCCCATTTCGTCCTTTACCTGTTGGGTAAGTTTTGGGGCCGATAACTTGCACCAAAGCTTCCAGAAACTAAGAATCCGACGTGATTTCCGGTTCTACCAGGATAATGACCCGAAACATTCGGCCGGAATAGTACAGTCCTGTCTTATCTGGAACTGCCCCCACTTGATGATTCCCCCAGCCCAGTCTCCAGACTTAAATGTTATTCAAAATTTGTGGGCTGCGCTGGAGAAAAACACCCAGAATCACAGGATTTCTAGCAAAAACGACCTTAAAAAAGCTCTGCTGGAGGAATGGAGCAAAATAAGCCCGGAAAGCACTCGGAAGCTGGTCTCTTCCATGAATAGTAGGTTAAAAGCCGTAATAAAGGTTAGGGGATTACATACTAAGTATTAAAATACCTGTTTAACCTTTTATTCGACTAATATTAAACTTGTTTGTGGCTGCATCTTTCAAGCTGGGACTTGTATTTAAGATATATTTTAAGTTTTTATTTTATTTTTATAACGGAGCAATATTTAAGCAGCAAATAAATTTCCTTTTTTAATGTGATAAAACATACAACAAATTGGCGTTTAAACATTTTTGGTTTTTCCTCTAGTTTAAAATCTGTAGCACCTTAAACTTTTTATTTGACACTGCATCATCGGGGCTGTGAGTCACTGTATGTTATTATTGAACCCACTAACCTTTTGCTTTTTAATAAACATACAGTATATCTAATCCTAACATATGTATATACATATGTATGTATACCGAACCTGCTCGACTGTTTATTTAAACTTCAACAACTAGTGAAAAGGCTCACTGCCCTGCAGTACGGGCCATCGCTTACAAATGTGCTGACACATCGATTTGAGCGTGAGCACCCCCGATGATATACATGATGTAGCGCGGAACGATGAACTGCTCACGTTAACATTGCGATGTCCTAGGGGCATAGCCGATGACATGGGCATCGAGAAGTGCGAAAAAGTAAGGCATACTATAAGTGATGATTTTCTCGAAGAAATAAGGCATATAATAAGTGATGATTTTAGCCGAAAAATAAGGCATCTAATGTGCGATGATTTTATAAGCGATGGTTTTCTCGAAAATGTAAGGGATATAATAAGTGAAGATTTTAGATGAAAAAGTAAGGCGTATATAAGTAAGCAGTATATTCATTTATTTTCTTTTGCTTTTTCCCTGAGGCTCGTTCGGTAACTTCAATTGCAAAGCCACCGAAATAATATGGATTAATTTATTATATTTTTGTTTAGTTTTTTGACTTGTAGAAACTTCCATGTTCTTCCAGGATGAGCCCGTCCCCATTGTGCTCCGTATTTTGTTGATCTATTAATACAAAAAATTATTCTATAAAATACTATAATAGAATTTCACAAATTGAACATTATATACAATTGATATTTTCATAAGTTACCATGCGTACAACACATTTATGTTTATTTAAACAATGCACTTACCTGGTAATAATAAATAATATAGATATTTTTACTAAATCCCTGCATTTTCGCTTCCAACTATTTCCGCACAATTGTAACAATGTAACGTAATAGCAAATGCAAGGCGAACAAAGCAAGAATGCTGTGCCGACGCAGGCGCAAAAAAAACGAAAAAAAAAAAACCAAATTCTCTTGTACTTCGCACGATCGGCAAAGCCGATCTATTACGATCGCGCGGAAAAGAATGAAACAGAGAGAAAATAAAGGGTTCGGTTTAGCGGGCGTCAACGCCCAGATGACATTGTCGTTGACATTCGTCATCGCTCATGACTGGTACTGCAGGGTCCCTGCAGTACTGCGTACTAGTTCGTCGGTGGTGATATCGCCAACCCTTAACAGATCACCGCTGGTTCGCCGACAAACCCTACGCAATGCTTTACTTCATTTCCATTTTTACCCGCAATGTCATAGGACATGGGGACCAGTGACACCACTTCGGTTACCGCGTACTAGTGATTTGGGTGGTCTTCTGGTGGTGACGATATGGGTACCCATCTAATGGGTAGTGAAATGGGTACCCGCCTGGTGGGTAGTGAAATGGGTACCCGCCAGGTGGGTTGTGAAATGGGTACCCATCTGGTGGGTTAATAAAAAAAGGAAAACAATTCTAAAAATGTTCGGTACATAACATCATTTATTTCATACATTTTTGTGTAGTTTATTTTTCTTAGGGTTTTTTGGGTTGTTGCCATTTAAATTAATATTATTACTGTATCTCTAATATAATTTTTTTTTTATTTTTGGAGTTCAGATAACCCAGTCCCTGCCTCTACAGTTATTGCATCTATAAATATAAAATATAAATATAAGTAATAGGCGGAAAAATTAAAACAAAAAAACGAATCAGCTTACCAAGCAACACTACAGAACTTCCATTTCTAAACACGGCAATTCCCAATTTCTCTACATTTTTCATTTGGCTGTCCTCAAATTTTAATTTTTCACCGGACGACACTTTTTCTGCATATTTCTCCTTTAGTTCCTTCTTGAGCTGCTGTACATAGTAAAGTTATGTTAAGTTGAATTTGTCTTACCTTTGGTTTACTGACTTTATTGTATAATAACACTACTCGACAAAATTCAACTTTTTTTCCGCTGTGGCCAAAAATGAGTTTTTCTGATAGATTTGGAGATTTAAAATTTTTTAAAGAATTATTTTTTTTTTTTTATGGAGTAGTTTTTTTTTAAAGAATTTTTAAAAAATTTGGTATTTTTTGCCATAGGTAGTGCTTCTATTTTTCACATAACTTAAGTTTCCTACAACTGGTTGTATTGAACTTTGCAAAGGCCGCGGCTCTACCTTATACCCGGTACTCAGTCAGTATATACATACATACATACATATATGAGCTTGCGATTTATGCAATTTATTATATGTTCGCAAAAGGGACAAATTAAATTTTGGGCAAAAAATAATATTTCAAAAAATGACGTCAAATCATTTTTGGAATATTATACATGTTTTCAATTTTGTTTGCATATGCTATTTACATCTGCTTCTAAATTTCTACATGACATGTATAACTACATATTTGAGACGTACAAGTGTTTGCGACAGAGAGAGAGGGAATGAGTCAGCGCTTGGCAGGCGTTGCGTAGCCACTGAAATTTAATTTGTTTCTTCTGGCCATGATATTGATTCGACCTGATCCATATTCGGCAATCTGGTAGATATAGTAATTTTCTATGATTCTGCGTTTTTGGTTTTCTCGTACCTTAAAAATTGTGGATTCCACAGATTTTCGTCTTTTGTGGGGGCGGAAAAAGGCGTGGCAAAATTTTGAAATAAACTTGTGCTGAATTGATATCACAGGAGTTTGGATAGAAAGTTTGGTTGCTCTAGCTCTTATAGTCTCTGAGAACTAGGCGCTAATTTAAACGAATAAGCAAAGCAGACAAGGTGGCGTGTGAGAGAGAGCGAGAGGGAACGATGACTTTCGAAATGGTTTTCTTCATTTTGGCTATATTAATTATGCGATCTGATCCAGATTCAACACTCGGATAGAAATGATCATTCTTTATAATTCTGCGTTTTTAGTTTTATCGTATCTTCAAAATTGTGTATGCCACAGACTTTCGTCCTTTGTGCGGGCGGAGGGGGCGGGGCGTAATTTTGAAATACACTTGGAGTAGTGTGATAACAGAGGAGACTGGATACAAAATTCGGTTACTCAAGCTTTAATAGTCTCTGAGATATAGGCGCTAAGGAAGACGAACGGACGGACAGACGGACGGACAGGCAGACATGGCTATATCGACTCGGCTATTGATGCTAATCAAGAATATAAATACTTTATGGTGTCGGAAATGCTTCCTTGTGGGCGTGACACACATCCGTTATCACCACAAATCTAAAATGCCCCTATACCCTTCGAGTACCGGGTATAAAAAAGCAAACCAAAAAGACCAGCGTAGAGTGCGGAGACAACGCCCTCTCAAAAAGTGCAACGGATTAGTTCAACTAACAAAAACTGAACAAAAAAACAACGAGATACAAAATATCAACATTTGAGTGCGGAGACAAAGCCCGCTCAATATAAAAATGTAAAAGTTAAAAAGGCGAAAACATTAAACCATACTAACAAAAGAGCGCGGAGACAACGCCCGTTCCAAGATTAGACAATCGTAAACTGCGCCCGCGGCAGATCCACAAAGAGATCGCTTCACTAAGAAGCTCATAGCCCTGAGTATAAACAAAGGCAGTTAATCAACCCAAAAAATTGTTACACCGAAGCGGACGGCTTTGGTCAGCGGCGAAGATAGACAAGGAAGAATTAACACCAACACAACTGGAAAGAGCTACGGAACAACATCCACAGGGGATAGATCAACACAACAAACAAGAGCATAGCCAAAAAAGTGGGACATGTAAGTGAAACTCTTTTTCAACAATCGCCAAATTAAAATAAAGTAAAAACATATAGAATATTACTTAGAGTGAAACATCATTCGAAAAAACGAAAACAAAAAGAATAAAAAGAAAAGAACCAAACAAATAAAACATTCATATACAAAAACGTTCAATCGTCAAAATTTCTCAGAATATTTTTTCTTCCCTTGCCCCTTTTGTCGCGATCAGTGTAAGTAGGAAACATAATACCGCGCCACAAGTACATCGTTGGGTCGGGTCTGTGTTTGAGAGATCTCGAATTTGACTCTTAAAATAAACAAACAATAACAGCGGCCCGGCACAGCTGAAATAAACCTACGACAAAGACAGAAAGAAACGGTAGGGGAAAACTGAAAGGAATTTTTATATGCCCATTTACAATAACATCAACGAGTTAGAAGAGTTGTTCGAAGAACTCAGTTTAGACTTTCAAATTGGACCAGAGGAAATAATAGAAATAATGAATGCGGAACAGATCGAAGCCGCCATATCTGCGGCGATCAGCGCAGCGTTGGCTGCGCAAAGAACCAACTTCGAGGAACGCTTGCAAGGGGTAACTGACCAACTGCAGGCTGTTAGAGTTCAGGCCCCCGAGGCCCAGGCCTACGAGCCGATTACCTATAATGAAGACATACCTTGCGATGTGGCTCTGGATGCGGTTAAAACGCTGCCAGAGTTCCATGGGGCCCAGGAACAGTATGTCTCCTGGCGCCAGGCAGCAAAGGCTTCCTTTAAACAATACGAGGGATATGTAGGTAGTTCAAAACATTACCAAGCGGTCCTCATAATCAGGAATAAGATAAGAGGCTCCGCTGACTCACTCTTATCATAATTCAGCACAGTATTGAACTTTGAGGCAATCATCAATCGCCTCGATTTCACGTATGCGGACAAGCGTCCACTGCACCTGCTAGAACAAGAGCTTGCCATGCTCTGAAAGGGTGGCATGCCCATCACTCAATTCTATGAAGAGATTGAGAAGAAACTCACTCTCCTCACAAACAAAACAATCATGTCACAAGACACCGCACAGGCGCAATACATTAATGAAAAGTATACACGACGCTCTGTCTTAATTTCAGGCCTAAGAAGAGGCGTCACTGACACACTGTTTGCGGCGCAGCCTAAAGATTTGCCATCAGCTCAAGCCATGGTGCAAGAAATTGAGGCCAATCACGATAGGCACGACTTTGCTAGAAAACAAGAGCCAGATACAAACAGGGTAGGCAAAATGAGCCTGATCACTATAAAAGACAATCAAAAAACCCTTTCTACACGAATAATCAGGGCACTCACCAAACAAATGGTCACCGTGGCCAAGATAACGTGGAAATTATGGATTTCGACCCATCTTCCTCTAAGTTCCGTCAACCGACTAACTTTCAAAAACAACTGGGATCCATGTTCGGCATTAAAAGCCCGTTTTTCATCTTGCCAGAGCTATCAATTTTTGATGGCATCCTAGGGCTTGACACGCTGACCAGGGCTGGCGTCAATATAAACTTGGAAACAAAGAAACTCCACTTCGGGCATGAATCTGAAAAAATCGTATTCCACAAGTGCCCCAGCGTCAACTTCACGAAAATAGACGATATCGAAGTTCCACCAGCAGTAAGGGACCAATTTCTCAAAATGATGTCCAACCGTATAAAGGCATTTGCGGATCTAACTGAAATGCTGCCCTTTAATACGGCAATAGTAGCCACAATTAGGACCGAGGATGAGGAGCCGATCTACTCAAAGATGATCCCTTTTCCTGTAGGGGCCACTGACAAATCATTCGGCTATCCAGGTCTCGGTACAACAACCCCATACGGGTTGTCGGAAAAAAAGGCACTGACGGTTCGGGTTCAAGCAAGAAACGGCTAGTCATAGACTTCCGCAAGCTTAACTCAAAGACCATACCAGACAAGTACCCGATGCCTTGTATCTCTATGATACTTTCTAATCTAATCTAATCAGGGTACCACCAAATCACGCTAGCTGAACGCGATCGCGAAAAGACGTCATTTTTGGTAAACGGAGGTAAATATGAATTTTGCCGGTTGCCATTCGGCCTCAGGAATGCATCCAGCATTTTTCAACGGGCCATTGACGACGTATTGCGGGAGCATATCGGATCATGTAAGAGACATTGACACCGTGCTCAGCAGTCTCCACAACGCAAACATGAGGGTGTCAAAGGAGAAGTCCCAATTCTTCAAGGGACAAGTGGAATTCCTTGGTTTTGGTATCAACTGAGGGCACAAGAACAAGCCCCGATAAAGTCAAGGCCATTCAGGAGTTTAGACAACCCTCCACCCTGTATGCGGTAAGATCATTCTTGGGTCTTGCCAGCTACTACAGGTGCTTCATAAAGGACTTCGCTCAGATAGCAAAGCCAATTTCCAGTATTTTGAAAGGAGAAAACGGCAAAATCAGCAAGCAACGCTCGAAGTCTATTCCTATACAGTTCGACGAGGTACAAAAGCAAGCCTTTAATAAACTTAGGAATATTTTGGCGTCGGAAGACGTTATTCTCCACTACCCAGACTTTAACCAGCCATTCGACCTAACCACTGATGCCTCAGCCAGTGGCATTGGGGCGGTGCTGTCGCAAGGCAATAGACCCATAACCATGATTTCTAGGACTCTGAAGGACAGGGAGCTAAACTGCGCGACCAATGAAAGGGAACTGTTGGCCATAGTTTGGGCCCTAGATTCGCTTCGTCACTACCTATATGGAAAGAGTGACATGAACATCTACACAGACCATCAGCCATTGATATTCGCAGTCTCGGATAGAAATCGCAATTCCAAAATAAAACGTTGGAAAGCGAGAATTGATGAGTGTGGCGCGAGAGTATACAAACCAGGCAGGGACAACCATGTAGAGGATGCGCTGTCGAGGCAAGATATTAATGCCTTAGAGAGCCAGAGTCGATCCGAAGCAGCTACAATTCACAGTGAAGCCTCGCTTACTTATGTAATTGAGGCCACAGACAAACCAGTGAACTGCTTCAGGAATAAAATAATCCTGGAAGAGGCAGACACCCCCTCGAAGCAGCTTCACATTCTCTTCGCTGAAAAAACCCGTCACAAAATTGATTTCGTCAGTCGGGACACACTTCTTGCATCCATCAAAGAGGTGGTAAAGCCTGGGGTCGTAAACGCCATCTATTGCAATCTACCGATTTTGGCGTTCGTGCAGAATGACCTTGTGAAGGCCTTTCCGGACACAAAATTTCGGTATTGTAAGACCCTAGTGACAGATATTACAAACGATGGGGAACGAAGTGAGAAAGAAACCACCGAGCACAATCGGGCGTACAGGGCAGCCCAGGAGAATGTTAAGCAGGTGCTGCGCGATAATTTTTTTCCAAAAACGGAAAGAGTCGCATCAGAAGTGGTATCTAACTGCAGGATATGCCAAAAAGCTAAGTATGACAGACACCCTAGAAGGCAAGAATTAGGGGTGACGCCGATACCGGCAAGAGTACCGGCGAGTTGATTTATATCGACATTTTCTCCACCGCAGGAAAACACTTCTTAGCCGCGATCGACAAATTTGCAAAATTTGCAATAACGCAACAAGTCGCTTCGCGCACAATAACAGACGTTAAAATACCAATTTTGCAACTGGTGAACATCTTCCCAGCCATAAAGACCATTTATTGTGACAATGAGCCAGCCTTCAATTCTGAGACCATTCGGTCCTTATTGAAGAACCAATTCAAAGTCGATGTAGCAAATGCCACACCGTTGCACAGCACATCAAACGGACAAGTAGAGCGCTTCCACAGCACCTTGTTAGAAATTTGCCAGGTGTTTGAAGTGTTTGACGATACGGTCGAGCTAGTCATTCTAGCGACAATCGAAAACAACCGAAAACAACTAAACAAGACGCCCATGGATGTGGTTTACGCAAATTGCGACCTTGGGGAAGAGATAATGTTGAAACTGGTAAAGGCCCAACAGGAGCAACTTGATAGAAACAACCCAAAAAGACGAAATAGGACCTTCGATGTGGGAGAACAAGTCCTAGTAAAAGCTAACAGGAGGTTAGGAAACAAGCTAACTCCCCTCTGCGCGGAGCAAGGGTAGAAGCAGATCTAGGCACCACCGTTCTTATTAAAGGGAGGGTGGTCCACAAAGACAATTTGAGGTAGATAAGCACAATTCCTTATCTACCTTAAGAAAAAGGGTTTTGTAGCGTTAAGTTCAGGTCCTCAAGAACAATTAATAGTAAAAGTAAGAACAACCGTACGACATAATTAATAAGTGCTGTGCCTCCCGTTTCTTAGGTTGATGTCAGAGTGCGCGCGAGAATCGAAGCAATAATATTGGGCGAGAATGAGCGATAAACCCCTGCAAGCTTTTTTAAGTGCAATCGCTCGAAAGATGTCAGAGTGAGAGCGAAGCGAGTTGCGAGTTCAAGCGATACAGCGAGAAAGCAATTTGCAACCTGCTTTATCGCTTCAACTCTCTGAGAGCGTACGATTGTTTTTTTGCATTCAGTTGCATTCTGTGCGTTAATTACCGTTTGTTTTTAAAACACCCGTGGAGATAAACATAGAAATCGTAATTATTGAAGTAAAACTTTTTTTACTATGGTACCAAGAAAGCAAGAACTATCACATACACATTAATAACTAATAGAGAGCAATGTAGCTCGCTTATCGCACAGCTCTCACTCTGCCATCTTCTCGCTTTGCTCATCGCATCTCGCATCGCTTCGCTTCGCTTCGCTTCGCTTCACGCGCGCACTCTGACATCAGCCTTATAGATAAGGTTCCACAGATATCAGCGTAGCCAAACTATTGGGCGCTGCAAATGTGAGGGCACTAGCTAATAAGGAATTAATCATTTTTGTAATAGAAGTACCTAGACATAAGTTTATTTGCAAGAAAATAACCATCTTCCAGTCGCGCACAAAGGCATAGTGATCCGGTTACCTGAGAACATCATAGCAGAATGCGGCAACAAAGTCATCGCCGTCTCATCGTGTATGGGGCCCCCATCATTAGACTTCTGCAAGGAGGCACCAGCAAATAGTTGCGCACAAGAGCTGCACTTTGGCGCCGTGGCCCACTGCGGTACGCAACCGAACAATCTGCCCCCGATCTTGGAGGTGGACGAGGGTATTGTAATAATCAACGACGCAATCGCCACCGTGGCCGCCGAAGATGGTCCCGAGCGTAGCATTACGGGAACATATCTAGTGAGTTTTGACCGGGTCGCCCTCATCAACGGTACAGAGTACACCAATTTCAATAATGCGCCGAAGAGGAGTGCCAGGAGTGGCAACTTCCGGGAAGATCAACGTTACCAGCTCTGCTGAGCCTGCCGTACCTTCAAAAGTTGAATGAGGAAAATCTGCAGAAACTGGCCGAGGTTCATATAAACCTTACGATCGGTCCCATATTGTCTACTGTCGTAGGTGTGGCCGTGTGCGCCGCAGCAGAAGGGAAACACCATCGCAATTCAACAGATGCTGAAGAACCTGGGCTTGACCGAGGTCGGTCAAGTCTTGAAGGGGGGAGTAGTTAACTAGAGTTAACTGAATCTGCCACTGGATGGAGACTCTGCATTTTTGTCGAATAAGCATAAGTCACCAAACACCACTCAAGAGGCGCTGGGTCAGCACTTTGTCTGAATAGCAACCGGCATCGTGGGCGGCAGCGAAGGGCTTGCCTTTAGAGGTTTAAGATACTTAAGTTCAGTTTTTAGCGGTCAGCCGAGTGGCAGCAACGCATTCGTTCTCGCCTTGCGGACCTTAATTACTCAATCATATCTTTGTACTTGCTTTAACTTTAATATCATTAAAGATTCTAATAAAAATCAATTCGCGTTTCGAATTAAATTATTATTTATATACCTATTGTATAAGTTGGGATAACTTTGCTTAAGGTTTCTATACTAATGTAATACCATAGCCACTAAATAAAAAATGAAAACTAAAAATAAAGAGTCACCTTAAAATATTTATTACATTTTAGGTGAAGTGGAACGGTTACTTAAGGAATACCGACAGAATCAAGAATTAGTTCGTCGCATCGGCGGACATTACTACCAAATAATATATCCTGTGCAGTTGCGCCATCATGAGAAGATGGGAATATCAACGCGTGAAGTCAGTCCTTCAAAGGTACGCAATTGTTATAAACGAATTATTACAAAATGTATTATATTATATTAAACTAGGGGGCAAATATGGGCAATTAATTTTTGGCTCGCATATGCTTTTGAAAAAATTTCCGGGCGATAAACCCCAAGCAAAATATCAAAGTACAGAGATTATCAAACTGAAAGGTCGAAATGAAAGATAGAGTTTTCACGAACTTCGATCTGGTGTTTTCGCAGGGTCTTGACGAAGTTCCAGCTGTGTACCTCACCTTACTCACCATACGTGTGGATCCTTCATGCTTCCTCCAAACTGGAACGAATCGTTTATAACATTACTCAACAAAATTGAACTGTTTTTTCCGTCTTTTTTAAAGAATTTTTGAAATATTGTTTTTTTTCATTTGTGTTGACTAGTGTTATCGGCTCAATTTCCGATAGTTGTCCCACCCACAGCTAAATTCAGTTCAGAGAAAAGCCGATAGCCTATCAATTTTCGATTAAGGTTATTTAAATTAAGTTGTTCATTAGGAAAGTTTTGACAACAGATTCAAAAATTGTACATAGTTACGGCAAAGGCTACGGAAAGATTCATGATTAAAGAAGTTAGAAAGAAAGAGTTGCAGATGAAGAGGAAAGTCGGGCGGGACGGGACTGCAATACTAATAAGACTGATGAGGGCAGTGGATTCGACCTCATCAGAGAGAAGCTTGTGGAGGAAGAGAACTCCATGGCAAATCCTACGGCCTGCAAGAGAGTGAATGTTAATGAGTCGCAACCTACTCTCACAAAAAGGAAGATGTCTAGAAGGTTCCCAAGAGGTGATCCTCTGCTGACAGAGAACTCGATTTATCGGTAGTAAAGACGAGGTCTAAGATCCTACCCAGGTTATTACCATTTACCAGGACATTTACTTGACCCAACGAAGTACCGGACAGAGAATTGACGAAATCGTGCTGCATGGATGGGAAAAATCCGGTTAGATTCTTCAGAAGGAGACCAAGTAATATCACTACTCAACAAAATTCAACTTTTTATTTCCGCTGTCGCCCAAAATGATTTTTTCTGATAGATTTGGAGATATAAATATTTTTAAAGAATTATGTTTTTTTTTTATGGTTTAGTTTTTTTTTAAATTTTTTTTTAAAAATTTGATATTTTTCTTCAGAGGTAATGCTTTTATTTTTCACATAACTTCAGTTTTTTATAACTGGTTGTATTGAACCTTGCAGTTCTGAAAAGCTGACAAATACAGTAGAAATTCGACCTAGACACTTTGCAGCCACAGCTTAACGTCTGGAAGATATTAAGATTTCAAATTCAAATTTCATTTTTTTCGGTATTTTTCCCCGAAACTTTGACTTTGAAAATTCAGGAAAAGTCGAAAAAAAAAATATTTTATATCTAACATTTTTAGTTTTAGATAGACACATTAATTAGGCGTCGTTTAAAGTCAGAATCGTAATTGTTGTTAATTGTAAGAATCGATGGATAAACGGCTAAGTTACAGCTGTTTGACCAAACTTTTATACACTATTACACTTGTATTGATCTTTAGTGGAAGCGGAAAATTTAGTTTTTTGAGATGAATCAAAGATAATTCGGGCGGAGTAAAAATGTGACGAATCGTATGTACAGGCCAGAATGCAGGGTCGATTAGGCAAAAGCTACAGCACATTGGTCACAAATTTATTTCTGGCACTGAGATATCTGCTCAGGATGCCCTATATTGTCTGCCGTCTAGGCATTCCGTTGTCCGAAACTAGCAGCTAATGCGTTCATGTAAATACTTTCCCTCCAGAGCAACGAGTGCGAATGCTCAAATCCACAAGTATCCTACAAAATATGAATCAGGACTTTACTGACATATTCGTCAAAGGATTGCTGGATCGGTATGAACAAAGACCAACCGATCTTCAGGGCCTGTGTTTGTCGGATTTTGCAGCAAATTATGAATTTTCTAAAAGCGCTGGCCAAAGAAAATACTATACATACATTAGGCATGCTGTTTTATCCGTGGAGAGATGAAGAAAAAGATTTAGTGAGCGCAATTTGCGAGGATGTTTAAATAATCATCAAGATCTATTTAATTGAAAATTCCAAAAATACAATGCGTCAGCAGATTTAGAAGACGTGCTTTGGAGGGTCATGAAAGTCGAAGCCAATTGGGAGGAAATTCATGAACTTGAAAAACCGGGCAGCGGATCGAGATAGGAGTATTCGATTATTTATTTATTTATTTATTGGCCAACGGTTGAACCTTAACTGGCTAAACTAGCTTACATCTATCTTAAATAATACAAAGAAATCAACAAAAAAACAATTAACAATGAAACATGAAAAAATCAGACAGTAATCGTCTAACGGCTGCTTTCCCATGGCAGAAGTCGAACCGCATCCCAGCTGGCAGCGCATTATACTGGCGAAGAGCCCTACATATAGGTTCGTTACTTCCGTAATTGCTCCGGTGGAGATCAATAGCAAAGAGTGCGTGGTCCCTAAGGCTCCTGGCAGGCGTATTGAAGCCAATCCTATTAAGCAGGTCAGGGCAATCAATATTCCCCACTACCAAGTCATAAATAAAGATTTGAGCCGCAATGGTCCTACGATCCTCGAGAGAGGAGAGATGCACAAGGCGACATCTGCACTCATAGGATGGATTAATTAAGCTTTCTCCGATTGTTTCCCTTACTTTGTTAGCCAATTTAATTAGATCGCTTAATTTGAAGCAAAAAGCTTATCTCACCCATAATGTGAGAAATAAGGCAGTTTTTTATGAGTATTTAGGTGGCGACGCAGGCATAGGCAAGAGCAGGACAATACCTACCATTTTTTAGATCATTTCCCAGGATCGTAGACCAGGATCTAACCTAGCAACCCTTAAAGTTCTTCTGTGTGCTCCTACAGGAAAAGCTGCATACAGAATTGAAAGTGCCACACTTCACTACATGTTTTCTTTACCTCGCAATCAGTCTAACCATGCCTTTAAATAGTTGGGTCCAGATTTGTTAATTACGTTGCGTTCAAGATTTATTGATCTTAAAATTCTTGTAATTGACGAAATTTTATATTTGGATAGGCGCCGAAGACAAATATTTTCAAGGCCCAAGAGTCCTTTAGGTGGCATTTCTGTTAACGTGTTTGCCGATCTACATCAGTTATGTCCAATAGGTGATCGTTGGATATTTAAACCGTCATCAGGAGCGCATAATTCATTCAGTCTCTAGTCTCTGCGATAACTTCAAGTTTTTCGAACTACAGAAATAATGCGACAGCGAGATGACCAAGCTTTTGCAACCGCACTTAATAACATGGCATCAGCCGAAATGACGTCAGAAGATAGTCAATTGCTTAGGAACCGAATAGTTGACGGCATTCAAGCTCCAAGAGATGCGATTCAGATTTTTTATAGAAATAGCGAGACATATAAGTACAATAAGAAGAAGCTATCATTGATAATGACTGCAGAATATACTTCAATACCTTTAGACTGAATCAAAGCCAAACATCTTAACCCATAAATCAAAACCAAGTATCTGAACTCTGTTAAGAGTTTCAAAACTTCGAATACGCAAGGTTTGTGTACTTCATTGGTTCTTAAAACCATGGCTAAATATATGATGACAGTCAATGTAGATACATCAGATGGTCTAATTAACGGAGCCACTGGTGTTTTAATGCAGATAGATCTCAGCTCCACCAATACCCCGAACTTCTTTGAATACATTTTCTCGAGGAAAGCGTAGCAGTTAAAGCACGGTCGAAACGCAGCCATAGTAACGAATCTTCATGGACCCCAATTCAGAAAACTATAAAAAGTTTTCAATACCATCAAAACGAACAAGTTACTATTGACCGATTGTAGCTGCAGAAGGTATAACTATTCATAAGAGTCAGGGAGCTACATACAGCAAAGTGGTCGTCCGAACTTCATCCAATATGCAAAGAGAAGAGTTCTGTGACGCTTGCAGTAGGGCCACCAGTGCGAACGGACTTTATATTGTTAGACCATTTATTCCCCGAAACCCAAGCTGGACTGACCTGTCGCGAAGAAGATGGAGAACTTACTTTCCGCTAAGTTACTTCAAACCCACTTCGATTGTTTTCTCGACTTATGTAATCGGATTTGGATGTTACGCCCCCTTGCACTTCTCTTACCGCCTCGCGCATAAGCTTTGAAATAGCTATTTGGTATTTATTTATATAATTTTTTATATTTCAGTGCATGCATAAGGGTCCAAAATGAATTTGATATCCATATTGGCCCTTTGCATTGAAAGAATGTTTTATTATAAGCATCAACTCACATCTCAGCAACATCTCTTTAGAAAAATTGGTTGGTTCCTTCAAACCAAAACATTTGCATATTTGTAGTCCTCGTAATTAATGCTCACTTGTTCGTGTGAAACGAAATTCTCAAATATGCTCAGGTAATCAATCATATCAGAGGATTGATCAGAATTTAGTAGGTCTTGAATTTTCGAAAAATTTCCTTGGTGAAAATCAAGGTTTGGAGTTTCCTCCGGCAGTGGACTCAATATCTCCGTTTGGGGCATTGGAGGGTATGGAATACCGAATCTACAAACTTTTTTTCCACTTCTATTGACTTTTTTAAGACATGTCATGTTTGTATGCCTTTGCCTTTGGTATTCAACATACGGAGCTAATTCTGAGTCTGTGACATCTACTGTAATGTGTGTATTAATGAAGGCTACAAGTGTTGAAATTGACTCAGCACTGGTAAAATCCACTGATGGGGCATCTTTCAGCCAAAACATACCGTGAATGTGGGGGGAACCTCTTTGTTGAAATTCAACACGCCAATAAAATTTGATGACGAAGTTTTCTCTGAAAATGCCCTCCCGATTCCTCATAACTTTCAAAAGCTCACGATATCTATGATCAAAATACCTAGCACAAGTAACTGGATCTGCCTTGATGAGACGCTCCTTTTCGTTATACTGTAGATTCATTGCTTCTTCTTCGCTAATGATCTCTCTATCTACATTGCTTTTGAGCAAAACAAGCAACTCTGGCCACCGCGTTTCAGCAGCAGGCAGTGCATGCATAAGGTTCCAAAATGAATTGGATATCCATATTGGCCCTTTGCATTGAAAGAATGTGCTTATTATAAGCATTAACGCTAATCTCAGCAAACGACCTCTTTAGAAAAATTTGTGGTTTCTTCAAACCAGAACATATTGCATATTTGTAGTCCTCGTAATTGAGGCTCACTTGTTCGTGTGAAAGGAAATTCTCAAATATGCTCAGGTGATCAAGCATTTGAGAGGATTTATCAGAATTTAGTAAGTCATGAATTTTCGAAAAATTTCCTTGGTGAAAATCAAGGTTTGGAGTTTCCTCCGGCCAGACTCAATATCTTCTTTTGGGGCATTGGAGGGTATGGAATACCGAATCTGCAAACTTTTTTTCCACTTCTATTGACTTTTTTAAGACATGTCATGTTTGTATGCTTATGCTTTTGGTATTCAACATACGGAGCTAATTCTGAGTCTGTGAAAGTCTACTGTAATGTTTGTATTAATGAAGGCTACAACTTTTGAAATTGACTCAGCACTGGTAAAATCCACTGATGGGGCATCTTTCAGCCAAAACATACCGTGAATGTGGGGAGAACCTCTTTGTTGAAATTCAACACGCCAATAAAATTTGATGACGAGCTTATCTCCAAAAATGCCCTCCCTATTTTTCTCATAACTTTTCAAAGCTCACGATACTTATGATCGAAATACCTAGCACAAGCAAATGGATCTACCTTGATGCGACGCTCCTTTTCGTTATAGTGTAGATTCATTGCCTTTTCTCCTCTTATGATATCTTTATCTATGTACATTACTTTTGAGCAAAACAAGGATGTTATTTTCAAGCAGAGTTTCCTGACCGCCAGAATTGAGCTCTTCGTCTTCTAACTTCTCATCGGGATGGGCTGGTTCTGTTCCTTTCTATATCCTGCATACTTGGCTGCGTCTGCTTGAGATGCTACGAATGGAACAATATTTGATGTGAAACCAGGGATCCATTGCTCATTAACTACGACATTGTGCTTTTTATACAAATCTGTGTTAAGGAAAATCTGATCAGGGAGCAGCTTTACTTTCCTATTATAAACTACTTTTAGACCTGGGAGATACATATTTGGTCGTTCCTGCTTAATTCGATAGACGTCTCGTAAAATTTGCTTAGCTCTATTACTGCTATCTCTCCTATATTGGCAAACTATCTGACTCACAGCTCTTGCAGCGTCGATTGTTGACTGTCGTGCCAATTGGCGTGCCAGAATGTCTCTGGTCAAGGTTTGGTCAAACGGCTGCAACATTGCCGTTTATCCAACAATTCTTACAAACAATACCGTAAACGACGCTCAATGTGTCTTTTTTTTTCCGACTTTTTCTGAGTTTTCAAAGTCCAAATTTCGGGAAAAAATACCGCAAAAAATTATGAAATTTGAATTTGAAAGCTGGATATCTTCCAAAAATTTGTCTGCTTTTCAGAGCTGCAAAGTCCAATACAACCAGTTATAAGAAACTTAAGTTGTTTTAAAAATAGAGGTAAATTCTATCTCTGGAAAAAATACCAGATTTTAAAAAATTCTTTAAAAAAACTAAACCTAGAAAAAAACCATAATTCTTAAAAAAATTGTAAATCTCCAAATCTATCTGAAAAAGTCATCCTACGCGACATGGGAAAAAAAGTTGAATGTTGTTGAGTAGTGTTATATATAAATACATATAATAAAACTTATTATTATATATAGTTATAAAAAAAAGTACAAAAAAAGAAAAAATGAAATTTACGACTTAGGCGAAGCAGCGACGTCCGACCTCACTCTCCAGAAAAGCAGTCACGTCAGCAGCAGCTCCGAAAAGCGTGTGATGCACCCTCGCAGTTAGCAACTGTTAATTGTTAACTGACGATGGGCCAGAAAAACTAAAGCTCTATACCTTAATTAGCAAGCCCTAATTTTATTTAATAAGTTAAGAACTAAACTAGTTTAAGTGTGATTAATTAACGGATTTTATCACAATCAAAAAGTTTCTTTAGCTCTCCTTGGCTCGATATTGACTGGTCATATAAAAAAAAATGCCTACTGAAATTTAGTCGTTTTTTCCGCGAGTCACTTAAAAGAAAAGAGCAATTTGAAGCAAGGGAAAACGAATGGAGTCAAAAAATGCGGGACTAACGGAAAATAAAATTTTTACAGGAACAAATCTGTCTGAGCCGTTTTTATATATATTTATGTCATTATGTGTGTATACACATACTCCTTCTAATTATTTTCCTATTGCGTGGGGTGGTAGGAGGTTAATATTTTGGATTCAAACATATGATATTGCCAGGGCGCTCTTTTAGCCTCTCTCCATCTCTCTTTCTCACCCTCTCTCTTTCTAATTGACGCTGTTCATACAAGTCGTTTCATACATTCTGTATAGACTATATTTTTATCTTCAATTGGCCAATTAAATAATAACGCTGCGCACAAATAAAATTTTAATAGTTGTATGCTCTTTAATGAAATCCAAATTTCAAGTAGATCTTGCTCTTCCTTTACATGACTGCATTGCCGATCCGATCGCTGAGCTCATTTCGCTAGGCATAGATGAGCAAAGTTCTAGTTCCATATATCAGCTTTTTAAAATTGTAAAGTTTATTAGAGCCTGATATGAAATGCTTAATTTATGCTAAAAAAAAAAAGCAATATCTTTGAAAAAAGACACGTAAAAAAAAATAATTATAATTAGGTTAGGTTAAGGCGGTGAAGGCGGCTGCCAAGCTCCACAGGAGCCCGTCACACTTAGGCCGGTTTCAGCCAGTTGTATTCCCCTCTTCCATCTCGTGAGACCAGAAAAAGTCAGCAGTTATCCCATCCTGATGCTCTTATGAAGTTTGCGATCTTTCTAGGAAATATTTTGGACATTTCTGAAATGTCTGAGATATAGGGCATGCCCAGGTATTGTAGCCTTCTTCTGCTAAGAGCTGGACAGGAGCAGAACAGGTGTTCTACCGTCTCCTCCTCCTCCTCGTCTTTACAGCTTCGGCAAAAATCCGTGTATGGGCCGCCCAGCCAGTTTGCGTGGGAGCCTATTACCCAGTGTCCCGTGAGGGAACGAATGAGGCCACCTTTAGGTGGCATTTCTGTTAACGTGTTTGCCGATCTACATCAGTTATGTCCAATAGGTGATCGTTGGATATTTAAACCGTCATCAGGAGCGCATAATTCATTCAGTCTCTAGTCTCTGCGATAACTTCAAGTTTTTCGAACTACAGAAATAATGCGACAGCGAGATGACCAAGCTTTTGCAACCGCACTTAATAACATGGCATCAGCCGAAATGACGTCAGAAGATAGTCAATTGCTTAGGAACCGAATAGTTGACGGCATTCAAGCTCCAAGAGATGCGATTCAGATTTTTTATAGAAATAGCGAGACATATAAGTACAATAAGAAGAAGCTATCATTGATAATGACTGCAGAATATACTTCAATACCTTTAGACTGAATCAAAGCCAAACATCTTAACCCATAAATCAAAACCAAGTATCTGAACTCTGTTAAGAGTTTCAAAACTTCGAATACGCAAGGTTTGTGTACTTCATTGGTTCTTAAAACCACGGCTAAATATATGATGACAGTCAATGTAGATACATCAGATGGTCTAATTAACGGAGCCACTGGTGTTTTAATGCAGATAGATCTCAGCTCCACCAATACCCCCGAACTTCTTTGAATACATTTTCTCGAGGAAAGCGTAGCAGTTAAAGCACGGTCGAAACGCAGCCATAGTAACGAATCTTCATGGACCCCAATTCAGAAAACTATAAAAAGTTTTCAATACCATCAAAACGAACAAGTTACTATTGACCGATTGTAGCTGCAGAAGGTATAACTATTCATAAGAGTCAGGGAGCTACATACAGCAAAGTGGTCGTCCGAACTTCATCCAATATGCAAAGAGAAGAGTTCTGTGACGCTTGCAGTAGGGCCACCAGTGCGAACGGACTTTATATTGTTAGACCATTTATTCCCCCGAAACCCAAGCTGGACTGACCTGTCGCGAAGAAGATGGAGAACTTACTTTCCGCTAAGTTACTTCAAACCCACTTCGATTGTTTTCTCGACTTATGTAATCGGATTTGGATGTTACGCCCCCTTGCACTTCTCTTACCGCCTCGCGCATAAGCTTTGAAATAGCTATTTGGTATTTATTTATATAATTTTTTATATTTCAGTGCATGCATAAGGGTCCAAAATGAATTTGATATCCATATTGGCCCTTTGCATTGAAAGAATGTTTTATTATAAGCATCAACTCACATCTCAGCAACATCTCTTTAGAAAAATTGGTTGGTTCCTTCAAACCAAAACATTTGCATATTTGTAGTCCTCGTAATTAATGCTCACTTGTTCGTGTGAAACGAAATTCTCAAATATGCTCAGGTAATCAATCATATCAGAGGATTGATCAGAATTTAGTAGGTCTTGAATTTTCGAAAAATTTCCTTGGTGAAAATCAAGGTTTGGAGTTTCCTCCGGCAGTGGACTCAATATCTCCGTTTGGGGCATTGGAGGGTATGGAATACCGAATCTACAAACTTTTTTTCCACTTCTATTGACTTTTTTAAGACATGTCATGTTTGTATGCCTTTGCCTTTGGTATTCAACATACGGAGCTAATTCTGAGTCTGTGACATCTACTGTAATGTGTGTATTAATGAAGGCTACAAGTGTTGAAATTGACTCAGCACTGGTAAAATCCACTGATGGGGCATCTTTCAGCCAAAACATACCGTGAATGTGGGGGGAACCTCTTTGTTGAAATTCAACACGCCAATAAAATTTGATGACGAAGTTTTCTCTGAAAATGCCCTCCCGATTCCTCATAACTTTCAAAAGCTCACGATATCTATGATCAAAATACCTAGCACAAGTAACTGGATCTGCCTTGATGAGACGCTCCTTTTCGTTATACTGTAGATTCATTGCTTCTTCTTCGCTAATGATCTCTCTATCTACATTGCTTTTGAGCAAAACAAGCAACTCTGGCCACCGCGTTTCAGCAGCAGGCAGTGCATGCATAAGGTTCCAAAATGAATTGGATATCCATATTGGCCCTTTGCATTGAAAGAATGTGCTTATTATAAGCATTAACGCTAATCTCAGCAAACGACCTCTTTAGAAAAATTTGTGGTTTCTTCAAACCAGAACATATTGCATATTTGTAGTCCTCGTAATTGAGGCTCACTTGTTCGTGTGAAAGGAAATTCTCAAATATGCTCAGGTGATCAAGCATTTGAGAGGATTTATCAGAATTTAGTAAGTCATGAATTTTCGAAAAATTTCCTTGGTGAAAATCAAGGTTTGGAGTTTCCTCCGGCCAGACTCAATATCTTCTTTTGGGGCATTGGAGGGTATGGAATACCGAATCTGCAAACTTTTTTTCCACTTCTATTGACTTTTTTAAGACATGTCATGTTTGTATGCTTATGCTTTTGGTATTCAACATACGGAGCTAATTCTGAGTCTGTGAAAGTCTACTGTAATGTTTGTATTAATGAAGGCTACAACTTTTGAAATTGACTCAGCACTGGTAAAATCCACTGATGGGGCATCTTTCAGCCAAAACATACCGTGAATGTGGGGAGAACCTCTTTGTTGAAATTCAACACGCCAATAAAATTTGATGACGAGCTTATCTCCAAAAATGCCCTCCCTATTTTTCTCATAACTTTTCAAAGCTCACGATACTTATGATCGAAATACCTAGCACAAGCAAATGGATCTACCTTGATGCGACGCTCCTTTTCGTTATAGTGTAGATTCATTGCCTTTTCTCCTCTTATGATATCTTTATCTATGTACATTACTTTTGAGCAAAACAAGGATGTTATTTTCAAGCAGAGTTTCCTGACCGCCAGAATTGAGCTCTTCGTCTTCTAACTTCTCATCGGGATGGGCTGGTTCTGTTCCTTTCTATATCCTGCATACTTGGCTGCGTCTGCTTGAGATGCTACGAATGGAACAATATTTGATGTGAAACCAGGGATCCATTGCTCATTAACTACGACATTGTGCTTTTTATACAAATCTGTGTTAAGGAAAATCTGATCAGGGAGCAGCTTTACTTTCCTATTATAAACTACTTTTAGACCTGGGAGATACATATTTGGTCGTTCCTGCTTAATTCGATAGACGTCTCGTAAAATTTGCTTAGCTCTATTACTGCTATCTCTCCTATATTGGCAAACTATCTGACTCACAGCTCTTGCAGCGTCGATTGTTGACTGTCGTGCCAATTGGCGTGCCAGAATGTCTCTGGTCAAGGTTTGGTCAAACGGCTGCAACATTGCCGTTTATCCAACAATTCTTACAAACAATACCGTAAACGACGCTCAATGTGTCTTTTTTTTCCGACTTTTTCTGAGTTTTCAAAGTCCAAATTTCGGGAAAAAATACCGCAAAAAATTATGAAATTTGAATTTGAAAGCTGGATATCTTCCAAAAATTTGTCTGCTTTTCAGAGCTGCAAAGTCCAATACAACCAGTTATAAGAAACTTAAGTTGTTTTAAAAATAGAGGTAAATTCTATCTCTGGAAAAAATACCAGATTTTAAAAAATTCTTTAAAAAAACTAAACCTAGAAAAAAACCATAATTCTTAAAAAAATTGTAAATCTCCAAATCTATCTGAAAAAGTCATCCTACGCGACATGGGAAAAAAAGTTGAATGTTGTTGAGTAGTGTTATATATAAATACATATAATAAAACTTATTATTATATATAGTTATAAAAAAAAGTACAAAAAAAGAAAAAATGAAATTTACGACTTAGGCGAAGCAGCGACGTCCGACCTCACTCTCCAGAAAAGCAGTCACGTCAGCAGCAGCTCCGAAAAGCGTGTGATGCACCCTCGCAGTTAGCAACTGTTAATTGTTAACTGACGATGGGCCAGAAAAACTAAAGCTCTATACCTTAATTAGCAAGCCCTAATTTTATTTAATAAGTTAAGAACTAAACTAGTTTAAGTGTGATTAATTAACGGATTTTATCACAATCAAAAAGTTTCTTTAGCTCTCCTTGGCTCGATATTGACTGGTCATATAAAAAAAATGCCTACTGAAATTTAGTCGTTTTTTCCGCGAGTCACTTAAAAGAAAAGAGCAATTTGAAGCAAGGGAAAACGAATGGAGTCAAAAAATGCGGGACTAACGGAAAATAAAATTTTTACAGGAACAAATCTGTCTGAGCCGTTTTTATATATATTTATGTCATTATGTGTGTATACACATACTCCTTCTAATTATTTTCCTATTGCGTGGGGTGGTAGGAGGTTAATATTTTGGATTCAAACATATGATATTGCCAGGGCGCTCTTTTAGCCTCTCTCCATCTCTCTTTCTCACCCTCTCTCTTTCTAATTGACGCTGTTCATACAAGTCGTTTCATACATTCTGTATAGACTATATTTTTATCTTCAATTGGCCAATTAAATAATAACGCTGCGCACAAATAAAATTTTAATAGTTGTATGCTCTTTAATGAAATCCAAATTTCAAGTAGATCTTGCTCTTCCTTTACATGACTGCATTGCCGATCCGATCGCTGAGCTCATTTCGCTAGGCATAGATGAGCAAAGTTCTAGTTCCATATATCAGCTTTTTAAAATTGTAAAGTTTATTAGAGCCTGATATGAAATGCTTAATTTATGCTAAAAAAAAAAAGCAATATCTTTGAAAAAAGACACGTAAAAAAAAATAATTATAATTAGGTTAGGTTAAGGCGGTGAAGGCGGCTGCCAAGCTCCACAGGAGCCCGTCACACTTAGGCCGGTTTCAGCCAGTTGTATTCCCCTCTTCCATCTCGTGAGACCAGAAAAAGTCAGCAGTTATCCCATCCTGATGCTCTTATGAAGTTTGCGATCTTTCTAGGAAATATTTTGGACATTTCTGAAATGTCTGAGATATAGGGCATGCCCAGGTATTGTAGCCTTCTTCTGCTAAGAGCTGGACAGGAGCAGAACAGGTGTTCTACCGTCTCCTCCTCCTCCTCGTCTTTACAGCTTCGGCAAAAATCCGTGTATGGGCCGCCCAGCCAGTTTGCGTGGGAGCCTATTACCCAGTGTCCCGTGAGGGAACGAATGACTACGCTGCACATTTTTCTGCAGAGCTTGCATAGCTCTGATGTGCGTTTTCTGTCTATGTTCGGCCATGTTTGCCTAGTAATGCGTCATAGTGGTGCTGACTGCCATGCATTGTCTGCTCGTCACTTATATAGCTCTTTTATGATAAGCCTACAGGTGGCCATTGGCATACAAATATCCTCCTTGTCTTGGAAAAGGGGTATCGTGGTGTCAGATCTGGCCAGCTCGTCTGCATGACGCATGAAGTGATTTGATCGCAGCTTGGCTGTCGCTGTAAATGTTTATAGTTTTTGTTGCCAGTGAAGCCTCAGTGGCTTTTTGAAGGTGCTTAGTGCCTCCCTGATCGCAATGACTTCCGCTTGGAATACACTGCAGTGATCTAGGAGCCTGAATGAGTGCCTGATTTCGAATTGTTCGGAGTAGATTCCTCCTGCGACCTTGTTGTCCAGCTTCGATCCATCTGTGAAGATGCTTGTGGCCCTATCTGGGCCTGGTGGTCCCTCGAGCTATTCGTCTCTGCTAGGGATGATTATATTGAAGGGGGTATCTGTGTGTTCCATTGCGAAGCTTTCCCGCAAGCTCGAGGCTCTGGAGACCTACGATGGCGTTTAGTGCATCATTTGGAGTGGTGCTGCGGTTCGCTGAACCGTGCCCAGTTGTTTGGTGATCGATCCTTTTGATAGGGCCGGCCCCCACACTGTAACTCCGTAGAGTAGAATTGGTCTTACTATTGCTTGATATATACATTGGACTATGCTTAGTTTCATGCCCCACTTCAAGCCAATAGCAATTTTGCAAGTGTATAGGGCTGTCGTAGTCTTTTATGTTCAGGTTCCAGTTAAGCTTCTTGTCAATTACCAACCCTAGGTAACTGGCCTGCATTCATTTAGTATTTGAGGGTTGAGGGGCGGAACCTTCCGGGGCGGAAGTTCCGTTTTTGAGGGTATTTCCCCAAGAAGATAATTGCGACGTCATCCGCGTATGCCACTACCTTGCAGCCCCCCACCAGCCCTTTTTTCCCTGGATTTTCCTTTTCGGTAGGCATGTTGTGCTCCTGACAACATCTGAGGGCTAGTAATTGTCCTCAGGTGTAGCCCGATAAGCCTCCCAAAAGTTTTGAGAAGAAAGGACGATAGATTGATTAGTCTGTAGTCCTTTGGAGTCGAGTGTGAGGCCTTATCCGCTTTGGGAATGAAGACTATTTTCGCCTTGAGCCAATCTTGTATATTCCCCACCACTAGTATCTTCCTGAAGATACATTGTAGCCAGTTGATGGCCGAGTCTCCGGCCTTTTGGAGTTGGGCCGGAATGACCTGGTCCGGATCTGGCGATTTGAATGGATTGAAGCTGTTTACTGCCCACCTTATGTTCCGTTTGATAAGAATATGGTCCATCGTAGTTGTCGGGCCTTCACTATGGAGTTGCGCCGGCTTGATGGTTGTGCATCCAGGGAAGTGGGTTTCCAGTAGTATTTAGGGCGACTCCACACCAGAGATAGTCCACGTTCCATTGTTTCTTTTAAGATACCCTACCGAGGGGGTAGTTTTGAGAGGATCTTGCGCAGCCTTGCGGCTTCTGACGTCTCCTCTATCTCCGAGCAGAATTTTTTCCAAGGGGCGTCCTCTCTTTGGCAATCTGCGTGAAGGAGACTTTTGACCCTGGCCGTTTTTGCGGCCGGTCCGGGTGTCTCCTGCGAGCGCTGCCTTTTTGTAGGGAGGTATTGTGAAGTTCGGGAGCACTGCCGTGGCCGACCTTCTTCAGCCAATCGGCCGATGGGCTGGCTTCCGTGCTAACGTTCTGCCGACGTAGTATGTGCCTTGCACTTCTCCTTTGGGCATATATGTGCTTTTTGACTGGGGCACTGGATGATGGCAACTCACCTCCCTCCACTTTACCAAAAAGTCGGGCAACCGCAATGTTGCTAAGCTGCCTCTCCAAGGTGTCCGTGTTGGGAGGTACTTTGTCATTCACCCCTGATTCGGGATGGGACCCACTCGGGTTCGTATCAACGCCTTCCACCTTGCAGGTCTTTCCTGCTGTAAAGCTGGTCGGGCCTGGCCTTAGAGCTGCCTTCTCATGCGAGGAATTGCTCCCAGTTGGCCTTTGGGGGCCATATTAATTTTTTTTTTGTATGTTTTGTTTTTTTAGTATTTTTGTTTTCCATATCTAATCCCACGATTTGCAAAGAAAGCGGCGGTCCGTCCGGGCAGAGATTCACGTTGCCCGGATAAGGCATCATTAGAACAGGGGGCTGCCAAGTCCCTGAGCTCTGCGTTAACGACTGGGCTAGTTTTAATACCGGGCCCCCAGCCAGGCTGACTCTCAGCACGGGTCGAATAACACACCTAGTCCGGCCCGGTGTGAGGTGAGTGTGGGGGTTGGGATGTGGGTAGGTGGTGTGTGGGGGAGTGGGAGTGTGTGAGCTACTTATACGGCACCACAAGCGCATCGTCAGTGTTGCTGATTTTGTTGCCAATTTAAATTGACTGCTTTTTTGCAAGGAGCAATTGGTCGGGGCTCTGCTCTGAATACTTTCTAATTGTTATTCGAGTAGTTTTCACAATTAAAATTAAAATATGAGTTTAAGGAAGACAGTTGAAGAGAAAATCTCACCTTTAATATTTATCCATCACTTAATGTGTTGAGTATTAGCTGTGCAAATTAGGTAATTACTTAGTCAGGAATCGTTAGTCCGCTTCATTCCTCAATGTGGACTCTATTGAATTTGGTTTTGAAATCGTCTGTTAAATCAAGGCTCTGTTTCACATATTTGTTAATGAAAGTTCCCATTTTTTCAGCCGGGACAACGTCCTCGCCCTCATGAAGACACTGGATTCAACAGAGGCAGAACAAAGGTAACTTCCGTACTCTTTATTATTATAACAAATTTTATCATCATTAGAAATTATACATCACAGGAATTAGTAGCTCTGTAAAAAAATTAATGAAAGAAAAATGGGATAAAGCCGTACGCCTGGCTTACAATGATTCACCAGACGATTTTGGGGAAAGCTACAGAATTGGATGTTCCGGCAAGGCAATGTTGTGTTGTACAAAACTGTGGTGAATTGCGAGAGTAGAAATCATACTCAAGGCAATTCGTCAATTAACAGGACATACTTTAGAAGGAGCTTAGTCAACGCAGTACTGAGACTGGGCCACTACCCGAAAGCCTGGAAACGTGCTAAAATTCTCATACTCCTGAACCCCGGAAAGTCACCATAAGACTCAGCAATTACACTAGTCAGCACATTTCCGCTGTCGCCCAAAATGACTTTTTCTGATAGATTTCGAGATTTTCAAATTTTTAAAGAATTATGGTTTTTTTATGGTTTAGTTTTTTTAAAGAATTTTTTTAAAATGTGGTATTTTTCTTCAAAGGTAGTGTTTCTATTTTTCACAAAACTTTAGTTTCCTATAACTGGTTGTATTGATTTTTACAATTCTATAAATATATTATCGCCTTTTCTGGCATTCTGCTCAAATCCTCAATTTCGGATTCCGAGATATTTTGTAGACAATTATAACATATATAGATCTGATCGTCCATCTCGAGGTGGCGCCGTCCTAATTGCTGTCCGTTCCGACTTTACTTCCCAATTCTTTTCCATCGATGAGCTATTGGCACTGTTGAAATAATCGTAGTTAAAATTCGTCTGTGTTCTTTTAATTCATTCTTCTGAATTTTCAACTAACATGCTTCACGCTGCCCATCTTCAGTCCGTTTCTTCTCAGCTTAGTGATTCTGATCGTCTTATTGTGCTTGGTGATTTTAATCTCCCAAATATCAATTGGTCTCCATCCGAAGACTCTAACTTAATGTTCCCATACAGGCAGCATGATTTCGTTGATTCTTTGTCCCATACATCGTTGTGAGGTAAATGATATATGTGATGCATGTGTATGACACATGCTTGTATGTACAACATGTGTAGGATCCTTGATCTCGTCTTTACTACCGATGTTTCGAGCACCTTGGTAAGTCGAAGTTCACCTCTATCATTCCCTGAAGATCCATACCATCCACCACTTGCAATTGATTTCCTGTTGCCTTCTTCAGGCCCTATAAACTCGTTCATTAGGTTAGGTTAGGTTAACCCGGACGACCCCAAGGTCATCGCATTTCCTGCAGATGTTCCTGTCGGTGATGTTTAGTTTGGCTGCGTGTGATGCGGCCAGGCAGTGACCTGTCAGTATTTCCACCAGCAGTTCCGTGGAAGGTGCAACAGATAGTGGCTGAGTTTCTCGCTGCGTTTTTTGCACATGATTTTCGAGACTCTGCAGTTGGTCGTGCTCCTCCACCTGCTCTCGTTTTCTAGTCTAGCCAGCTTTTCTAGATCGCTCTGTAGCGTTCTGAGTGAGACAGGCACGTTTTCTGCTCTTTCTCTCGCCAGCCCGACGCCTTCCTTAGCCAGAACGTCCGCCGCTTCATTTCTTTCAATGCCCTGATGGCTGGGACCCCAGTAGATCTGCACTGACTTGGTCGTGCATAGTGAGTCCAATGCTTCCCTGCTCGCCAGGACACTTCTGGAACTGACCGTGGACGACTGCATGGATTTTATTGCCGCTTGGCTGTCTACAAACAGATTGACCACGCTGTGTGATCACCCTGTTTGTTGTGCAACTTCCGCTGCTTTCTGATGGCAAAGACTTCCGCCTGGAATATGCTGCAGTGGTCTGGTAGCTTGTATGACAGCCCTATTTCGGGGTCTGTGCAGTATATGCCAGCTCCTACTCCTCCTTCCATCTTGGAGCCGTCTGTATATATATTGAGATGTTGGATCTGGCCTTTTTTCTATTCTTCCGGTCCCAAAAATGCGTTTGTATTGATGTCGAGGCACGTTCGAGGGGTCATGTAGTCAGTATTACTGATCATGTCCCTGCCGATTGAACTATGCCCGTATGCTTGTGGCTGCATGTTTCACGACGCAATGAGGCGCTGAGCGGCCTTTCCAGCCGTCAGATGTATGTAAGTATGCAAGTATGCTTGTGGCTGCATGTTTCCCGACGCAATGAGGCGCTGAGCGGCCTTTCCAGCCGTCAGATGAGCGTGCATATCCAGGGGGTCAATTCCGAGTATGGTTTCGAGTGCTTTTGTTGGGGTAGATCTCAGTGCCCCCGTGATACAGAGCAGAGCCTGTCGCTGAGTCTTTTCCATAAGCTTGTGGTACGTCTTCTTCCTGGTAGCTTGCCACCACACTAAGACTCCATACAGCAGAGTTGGTCGCACCACCGATATGTAGATCCAGTGCATTAGAGCAGGTGACAGGCCCCATGTGCTGGTGGCCTTCTTCACCCGTTCTACTACATTGGGTCTCCTTGCCAGCTTGCTATCCAATACTGTGCCGAGGTATTTGACTTGTTTTTTTCGGGTTAGCTTTGTTTGATTGATTTTCGGGGGGATCCATGCCTGTACCTTGTACCTCTTGGTGAAGAGGCGGTGTGCTACAATAAGGAGGTTTTTTATCCAGTGGTTTATTGCTGGGTGTGTGTTGGTTGCTTCTAAGCGACCCATTATTGCGCTTGTGGCCACGTTGTTAAATGCTCCGGATATATCTACAAATACTCCTAGTGCATATTTCTTGGTATTGAGGGCTTTCTCGACGGTAGCTACTAGCGAGTGTAGTGCTGTTTCCACCGATTTTACTTTCGTGTAGCCATGCTGGTTGCTTGAAATCAGTCCCCCTACTTCCTTCCTGATGTGTAGCTCCAGCAGCTTTTCCAGCGTTTTTAGTAAAAAGGAGGTGAGGCTGCACTTTCCTGCCTTCGGGAGGAAGACAACTCTGGAAGTTCTCCATTGGATAGGGATATATAGCAAAAAGCCATGGGGTGATCACCTCTTTGGTCACTTGTAATATGGCTGGAAATATCCCATCCAGTCCAGGTGCTTTAATGCCCGTAAAGGAGTCTATGGTCCATTGGATTCTCTTGTGGGTTATTAGTCCTGTGGGGAGGGTTTGTTCCTATGTTGCTAGGTCATGTTGCGTTGTGGCATCAGTGACCTCGGTGAATCCTGGGAAGTGAGCCTCCATTAGTGCTGTCAGGGCTTCCTCGCTGCTCTCTGACCATTGTCCATTGTTGAGCTTGAGCTGACTCTGTATGGTAGGCTGCTTGGAAAGCAGCTTCCTGAGTCTTGCCGTTTCGGGCACCTTCTCGATGTTGGAGCAGAAGTTCCTCCAAGAGCGGCGTTGTGCCTTGCGTATCTCTTTCGTGTAATTTCTGAGTAGGTTCTTGTATTCCTCGTTTATGAATTCATTGTTTGCTTGTTTGGCGAGCTTGAAGAATTCCCGGAGGTTGTTTCTTAAGAGGGAGAGGTCCCTGTTCCACCAGATAGGCTTGTTCCTCTTTTTCGTACTTGAGGGTGGGCATGCTGCGCGGTAGCCATCTAGTAGCTCCTTAGATAGAGACTCAAGAGACTTCTCTATATCCTCAGCCGATTGTACCGACCCCGGATTCGCAAGCTTCGAGGTAACCGTCTTTCTGAACTTTTCCCAGCTTGTGTTCCGGGGGTTTCTATAGACTGTTACCTTCGAGGTGTGTTTAAATTCGTATTTGAACTGGATATACCTGTGATCTGAGAAGGATGGTCTTTCGAGGACTCTCCACCCAGACACCGCGGCACTCCTTCCCGTTACGAGAGTAAGATCTAGCACGTTTGATGAGGTGGGACCCACGTAGGTGTGGTCCTCCCCCACGTTTGCTACTTCTATGTTAGTGGAAAGTATAAATTCTAGAAGTGACTCACCTCGGTCATTGATATCGGGGCTTCCCCATACATTATGGTGGGCATTAGCGTCCGTACCAGTGAGTAGTTGGTAGTCCTTGGAGCCGGCTGCTTCGACCAGACTCCTTAGCTCTTCGGGTGGTGCGGGCCTGTCGTGTGCCATATAACAGGAGGCTAAGAAGAGGCGCTTTTCCTCGCTTTCTAGCATCACCACTGTTAGGTCATCTGAGCTGTAATTAGACAAAAGGTGAGCACGGATTCCCTTTCGTACAAGTACGATGGTTCTGTTCCTGCTTACCGGTGTTGTGCAGAAAGAGTTGTAGTTTGAGGACTTTAGTCTGGCCACTGAGTTGCCTGATGCAATCCATGGCTCCTGGACTAGAGCTATGTCGACGGGCCCTTGCTCCATGGCTATGAGGAGCTCCGCCGACGCCACTTTGCTTTTATGTATGTTGAGCTGCAGCATACTCAGCGGCATGGGTGGCTGGCTCAACTTCACTCGACGGGTTGACGACCAACGTCAGATCACCGTCCTATTCCTCCTCAGATTCGTCCAGCGCAAGCCCTTGGGCGGCCTCCACGATAGTGTCCAGACCTAGGTCCTTCTGTACCTCGCCTGCCTGCAGGGTGTGCGCGTCTGTGTCCCCGGGGTGGCGTTTCTTCAGGCGCAGGTAAACGCTGCTTATGTCCCACGCCATCTTCCCGAATCTGGGGTACAGGAGGTCCTTCGCCTCCTTGTTTATTTGGAGAATCGCACACTGGCCCCCCTCATTGGGTAACGGGCTCCCAGTGTGTAGCACCTTCCAATTCTCCGTTAGAATCTCGGACTCTAACGCTGCAGAGCCTCAGCGCCCTGTCTCCTTGAATCGCGATGGGGAAGATTACCTTTGCCTTTGGTATAGACGGGATTAGCTCCCTGTCCAGCGTCCAGTTGGCCGACAGTTTGCGTCAGCCACCTGCGCGTTGGGTCGTCGTTGCACTTGAGGATCTTTACCCCATTCAGCCACCCAGCATCATCGAAGGTGGGCATGGGAGCTGTGGGATCCTCGTCCATCCGTGTAAACAGTGCGTCCACGAGCCGCGCGTGCACCAGCTTCCACTGCGCTGCCGTCATCTTCCCGTTTTCGTCGTTACGGTCGATTAGCGCCACGATCAAGTGTCGTCTGGCCGCATCACTCGCCGTCCTTGACTTCGGGTGTTGTTTGGGTGGGATAGCCACTTTCAGTAGGGGGGCTGCGCCCTTCGGCCCGCGTTGCCGCTTGCTCGCCGGAGTGTCTTTGTTGGCACTCTCGACGGAGCGTTGCCTCTTGCCAGCATCTCCTCCACCTTGTTGGCATACTTCCCGATGGATGCCCGCATTTGGGGCATCTGCGAGAAGTGTCTCCTGCCCTCCTCCACCCGCTGTTCGGCCCAGGTTAGCCTGGCTTTCTCCTACTGGGAGATGTCGGCTTTGCTCTGGAGCCGGCTAAGGTCTTTAGGGCTGCCTTGTACTGCGAGAGGGCCTTAATCCCCTGCCTGGAACGCTTTGGCCCTTCCCTACGCGGGGCGCTGGTGCCTGGTTCCGATGAGCGGAGAAGGCTCTCTTCCTCCGTGTTGCTGATCGAAGTCACGCTCTCCAGATCCGTGTCTGCTTCGACAGCGGCATCCGTGCGGCTCAGCTTGTAGTGAGGGGGTTGCTTGGCAGTCTTTGTACAGCTGACGTGGCCTGCTCCCGCCACGTCCGAGGGGTGACCGCTGGCGACACGCAGATAGGATTGCTCCTCCCCGTGCCCGCCGGTGGTAGCAGTCACGCATTCCACCGACGTTTGGACTGACATCCCAGTCCTTGCTTCAACTTTCTTGCCCTCCATAGTTGGCCCTAAGGTCCATGTTGGTTATTATTTTTCGGGGGACCACCCCCTAGAGTTTTATGCCTGGCCGCCAGGCACCTCTAGCCATGGCCCTAACCCAGCTCTCCCGAGTCGAGGGCGAGAAGACGCTAGGTCATTGCCTTAGCTAGACACTGCATTGCCTCGGACGGGGCAAGCGACAATGTATTACCCTCGTCCGGTATAATGCAGTGTCCATTGCCCAGCCGGCACCCTCGTGGAGGGTTCAGCTAGAGGATTTTTGCCAGCCACCCACCGTACTAACTTTTACTTAAATTTAAATAAACAGAACGGCAACATATATGTATTTAATAATAAACAAATAAAAAAGCAACATATGTATATGTATTTTAAAAAAGAAAAAGAAAAACGGTTGTCTATTTATTGCATTTTATTTTGTTCGAGTGTTTGTGCAAATGCAAAGTGTCGCAGTTTCTTTTCGATTTTCGCTCTCTTAACTTAACCGCTACGTAAAAATATACGTACATTCGTACAGACATACATACATATGTTGACAGTTGCACATAAGCACAACGCTTGTTAAAGTTAAAGTCTGATTGTTTGTGCGTTCGTTAACATTTCTTCGCTCTGTGCTTGCATCGGTTCAATACATTAGTTTGTGTGTGCGCGTTCTCGCGCCAAATTTTCTCGCTTGTTCTTTTTCTTCCGCGTTTTGCAAGCGGGCCAAGCTTGGTTTGATCGTCTGTGTAATACATTCGCTTTTGTGCGTGTGCTGGCGCCAAATTGTCTTTCTTGCTCATTAAAACCCCCGCACCCCGCATTCTACAGCTGTTGCCCACAAAGTGGCTGAAGCAAACGTTTGACTTGCTTTTTTTCGGTCGCTTGGACTTTTTTTTTGTTAACATATTGCACAGAGGGTGTATGTTTAGTAAGCAAGCTTGGGGTTTTTGTTACATAGTTGCAGTGCGTGTGTGAGGGTAGCTCACAAAGTTTGTGAGGAACTTTTGTGAGGTGAGAAAACCGTAAATTTTCCTTTGCCTGTGCTAATGCAGGGCATATGTCGTCGTCTGCATGTACTTATTGCAAGTCCGCAGACCACAATATATATTCTTGTCCGCATTTAGTTCCATTTCCGTTATGGTTTGGAGTACGTCAAAACTCAAATATGTGTCTTAATTGTTTTACCATGGGGTATATAGTTTCGAATTCCAAGAAGTTGAAGTGTCGAGTGTGTTCAAAGACTTACCATTCTCTGCTTCATAGGTATCAAGCACCAGGTGAAGCAGCGGCACTTCATGCCTCAACGTCGGTGGCATGTATAGGTCACGTTCTTAATGCGGTTCAAGTCGTTCTTGCTACCGCTATCGTAAATATTAAAGATTTGGACATTTGCATCCAGCAAGAGCTTTGCTCGGCTGGATTATTGCGGGCAAATATACTGAACAGGCGCCTCGGCCACAGTTTAGTCATATTTCGGTAGCTCAAAAGTATTGTTGTTCTCTCGACTTTTTAGTAAAGACTTTTTAGGAATTGGATCAATGTCCAATTGAGTCGGGTGGTTGCGGCTGTTCGCCAAACAGCTGAACAACAGGCCTGTGAGTTTAACTTAAAAAAAACTGTACAACGGTTATCTTCCGGCCGCTTTTAAGTAAACCTTCCTTTTAGGACCGATCCTGAAGTTCTTGGCCTGTCCTTTTAAACTACTAAAAGGCGTTTTTTGCAACTTGAGCGCAAACTGTCAAGAGATGACACTCTTAGAAATATGTATCATGACTTCATGAAAGAGTATTTGGATTTGGGACACATGTCCATTCTAAAGTCAGCTCCTCTAGAACAGCATTACTATATGTGTTCTGAAAACTGAGAGTACCTCAACCAAACTTCGTGTGGCAACAGCAACAGCAGTTTTGCTTAATAAAACACTAATGGTTGGGCCAACTATTCAAATGGAGTTTTATTCAACATAGGTAAACTTTCGGTTAAACAAATATGCCGTAACTGCCGAAATTTCAAAAATGTTTCTGAAGAAAACAGAGACTTCCAACTTGTCTTGTGGAGAGGAAGCACTTCACATAACATTAAGGCATACAAATTGAATGCTGTTTCATATACATAGCTGTACGTTGCTTATTTGAATTGGCTAATATATACGCACAATCACATTCCATTGGTGCGGAAGTGATTCGTATTGGTTTCTATGTTGACGATATGCTGACAGGTGCAGACAGTTTAAAAGAACTGGACACAATTTGCAGCAAGGTTTGTGATATATTGCACGCAGTAGGATTTCCATTGGACAAGTGGGCTTCCAATTGCCAGACTCGGTCTGGTGAAAGTGAGGAAATAAGTGTTGCGTTTGAGGGGTGCGAGGAATGAACGCGTGTGTTGAGTTCTGGATCTTGATTGTCTTCTTTATTGAAATTGCGTTAGCAGATAATTAGATAAGGCGTTAAGGTATTTTAAGGATTACGACTATCGATTTATATCAAGAGGATATGTTTAAATAACATGTTGACGTGGATAGTTTTGCCTCCCTGAAACTAACAAAACGTAATATCTTGTCAATAGCCTCTCATTTTTTTGACCCTCTTGACTTATTGTGTCCAATTGTCACTAAGGTCAATATTTTGTGGCAGGACTTATGGAGGCTTAAGGTAGATTGGGATGAGGCTATTTCTATGAGCATGGAATAAGTTTACCACTACCTTGCGGGTTTTGTACAAAATTTCAATCCCTCGGTACGTGTGTTTGACTTTGTACCAAAGGGTTCAAAATCAGGGCTTTTCTGGCGCATCCAGTCGCGCCTATAGTTGTTGCATATTGTTTATTGTTGTTTAAAGTTTACCCATGTACAGGTTAACTGTAATGGACAAATGATATGTCATCTAATTAATCGAAGAGACTAAGGCAAATAATTTGACCCGGTGGGGCTGATTATAATCAGAGTAGTTAGAAAGACAGAGTTGGAGGTGAAGAAAAAAGTAATGCCTAGTCGGGCGGGAAGGGACAGCAAGTGGTAGTAGTGAGCAGACCATACACAAGAACCATATTCCAAGATAGGCCGGACCAGAGAGACATACAAAACTTTCGTGGTATACGGGTCAGTATTTTCATTAGACTTTCTTTTGACAAATCCTAGGACACCTTCGGCTTTGTTATAGATAATGGAAATGTGCGAGTTAAAACATAGATGAGGTACAATGGTAATGCCAAAGTCGTTAACTTTGAACAGGCGTTGTAAGATAATGTTATTGATATAGTAATCAAAATGGTAAGGCTAATTGCGATGAAAAGTTATGATATTGCATTTTAAAATGTTAAGAGAAACGTTAATTAGGCATCAATTGTGAAGAGCGTTAACATCAGATTGCAGAGATAGCGGGAACAAGGGGTCACTATAGGAAAAACATAGCTTTACATCATCATTAGGACACGGGAATGAGATAATATTTGGGGAAGATCGTTAATAAACAGGTTAATAATGAGCAGTCGAAGCCTTTACTAAAGTCAGTATAAACTACATCAGTTTGACACTGTTTAGCAAATCCAGCAGTTAGAAATGTGGAAAATTCAAGAAGGTTGGTACACACTGAGCGACGTTTTATGAATCCATGCTGAGATTAAGAGAATACAGAACTACAAAAATGTTGGAGCTGCGAGTGATGATTTTTTCAAAGAACTTAGGAATGGCAGATAAGTTTGAAACACAGCGGTAGTTAGAGACATCAGATTAAGATCCCTTTTAATGTACGGAAACTATATAGGATTCTTTCCAGACGGTGGGAAAATCACCAGTTTTGAGAGACAAGTTGAAAAGTTTTAGGAGTTATCAGCATAACTACCATTTGTAGAGATTGAAGAAATAGGGAAGATTTACGTTTAGAGTTAACAAACCTGAAGAATTGTTTTTGATTTTGCAATTGAGTACATAGAAAAGTCTGATTGCAGACTAGATTTTTAAAATTTCTTAAACATACCTGATCTACAATTCCTTCGATCTATTAATCTTAAGGTGAACCAGATAGGACCAGAAAGATTTCTGAAGGGGTGACTAAAGGAACATACGTGGGAAAGATGGAAATAGTGCTATAGAATGCATTAGTGGCAGGCTCAATTTCCTGGAAATCGTCTAGGAATAAACAATCGATCTGAGGTAGGGCAGTATTCAAGGAGAGAAAATACGTCTTTTTAAAACAAAAGATATTTGAAGGCTTAATGAACGAGTTTATAGGGCCAGAAGAACGCAACAGGAAATCAATTGCAAGTGTAGGATGGTATGGATCTTCAGGGAATGATATAGGTGATCCTCAACGCAGACTCAACGAAGTTTCAAACAGAGAATCGACGAAATCGTACTGCATGTATGGGAACATTAAGTTAGAGTCATCGGATAGAGACCAAGTAATATTTGGAAGATTAAAATCACCAGGGACAATAAGACGATCAGAATCATCAAGTTGAGACGAAACGGACTGAAGATAAGCAACGTGAAGCATATAAGTTGAAAATGCAGAAGACGGTGGGATGTAAGAGCATGATGTGAATAAATTAAAAGAAGAAAGACGAATTTTAACTACGATTAATCCAGTATTGTTGAGATCGTTGATGGAAAATAATTGGGAAGTTAAGTCGGAACGGACAGCAATTAGGACGCCGCCACCTCGAGATGGACGATCAGATCTATATATGTTATAATTGTCTACAAAAATCTCGGAATCCGAAATTGTGGAATTGGGCCAGGTTTCAGAAAAGGCGATAATACCAGAATCGAAAGTTGCACTCTCAGTATGTAATTTGGTGAGCTTACTGCACAGGCCACGTACATTCTGATAAGTGATCTTTAGAGGTAGAGAAGAATTTAGTTTTTTGACATAGAAGGTAAATCGGTAGATGGTGTTGGAAGGTTTCCTACACGAGGTGCGGATTGCGAAGATCGAGATCGGTTATTAAAAATATGACAAATAGTATGTACAGGCCAGAACGATGAATCTAACACAGTCGTAACAAATTTCTCCGGGACAAGAATTTTAAAGGAAGAAATGCTACGTTTTTCATTAAAGTTCAATTTAGTTACAACGAGGCTAGAGGAGCTTTTGATGTTAAGTTTGGAGAAGATATAATCTCGAACCATTACATCCGTAGCCGATTGCATAAGTCTAGACACAAATATACATTTAAGAGGAGAGTAGAGCGAAAAGGCAGAAGCGGGTTCTACCCGAGGGGCAGGTACGGATGCGATAGTGCTGTCTGAGGAGCCAGTGCGAGCCGATGTGGAAGGAACAACTTCAACTTCCATGCTGACAACAGTGTCGTCGGCTCCAGCAGAGGGCACAGAAGCGCCAACAACGGGATGATCATTAATGTCCGGTTAGACAACCTGGGCAGACACGGGCATGGGATGATCATTACCGTCCAGTTGAACATCCTGGGCAGACACAGGCACGGGAGAGGCTGCAGGTGAAGAGCCAGCCGTTCTTTTTGATTCAGAAGCATATACATCGAATTGCTTAGCGCCAAAGTCGATCAAGGCTGGCGATTTAATTGAAGGAGCGGGTGTGTCCTTAACTGAAAGAGAATTAGAGTTGTGAACACAGGGCAAACTAGGAGTAACCTTTAAATGTTTGATGATAGCTACCGGACGGTTAACGACGCCCCACTCCATCAGTTTGCCTCAACTCCATCAGTTCGAAATAGCATCAGAAGTTAACACTTCTGAAGACAAAAAAATTCAGTTATGTGTGCATTTTGGTATCTGACGCTGAATCTAATTGAATTGTGCAATTTATCAACCGTCAATTGAGATTTTCTAAGCTGGTCCGTATAATGGCTTACGTGCTTCGACTTTGTTTCAAGCTGTTTAGAGGTGATTCGCATATTGTATCCGATTCAGAAAAAAAAATTTCAATTTTATAGCTACAAAGCACAACATACAACAATGAATATACATTGTTGAACAAATCGGCAGTATTAGCTCTAGTGCTGCAATCTTTAAATCCATTTATCCACGAAGTTGATAAAAATGCCATTAAATTTGAGTTAATTCGAAAAGGAGGGCGTTTGCTACATGGCCCTATCTCATATGATGCTAAGTTCCCTCTGTTGCAACCAAAGAGTTCTGAATTTGTCAGCCTTTTTTCAGGCATTTGCATTTTAGGCACTACCATGCTGGTGCAAAGGTTCTTGTGGGATTGTTGAGGCAGTAAGTTTGGGTGGTCAATGCCCGAAGTGTATGTACAGCACTTGTTGGAAGTTGCGTGAACTGCTTTCGCTATAAGCCAAAGTTGTTAGGGCAAATAATGGGACATTTTCCAGCAGACCGCATTCGTGACGGTCAGCCATATAGGACGTTTTATGTAACGACGGGGACGCCAGCGCACCTGCTCATCGGTCAGCCTGTGGCTGCCGCTAGGATCCACGCCGGAAGAACCTAACAACAAGCCCATACCCGCATATTTGAAGCGGTGGTCCAAGGACTACCTGCCCAGCCTGTAGCAGCGAGTCCAGTAGAGCAGAGGCGAGGCCAATCTGGTCGAAGAGGCGGCCATCCTGGTGCACGAAGACAACACCCCCGCAACGATGGATAACAGGGCGCATAACACGCGCAATAACGGTAGAAGACGGCAAGGTGTGGGTGGCCGAAATAAGAACGCCGGCCGGCGTTATAAAACGACCGGTATTGAAGACCGGAGCTCGTCAACGGGTGTACATATGTACACTTTATTGATAACGAAAAAGCAAGTATGTGATTTCGAGAACAATTAGATTAATGGCTATGACGATCAGCGAAAGCCTGTGTTTGAGATGCCAAGCTTTTTTGGCACCTATTTTTATCCAAAATAATAATGCGAATTTTTCAAATGTAATAGCTGTTTATTTATACCGGCGGCTGCTAGCGGAAGCCGATTGCTTGCTCTTAGCACAACCAGATAAATGTATATCGAGATCCAAATGCAACCAATGCGCAGAGAGGTTAGCAGATTACTGAAATTAGCACCGTCGGCTAATCAAAGCTAGAGCCGAGGCGGCGGCTGCAGAGCGCCCTTTACAGAGGTAGAGCGCAGCAGCGCTGCCGAACGTGGGCGTTTACAGTGCATCGAATATTGTATTGTATTGTAGTGTATGTATAGTTTTAAGTTAGGCCTGTTGATTAGCGGCTGGCCCGAACATACTCCCCCCGTTGGAAGCCAGTCTTTCAACAGACTCCTTGAGGGGCAGTACACATAGCCGGGTAACGGCCCTTCTGATGGTTCCTGTGGCAGTCTTCAAATCAGCTACGCGGCACACTCCATCCTTGCCTTTGACGACCTCGACCACTCTAGCTAGTGGCCAGCGCATTGAAGGAAGATTTTCATCCTTAATCAGAACGAGATCGTTTACGCCAAGATTTTGCGTGGGAGTCCGCCATTTGGACCGCTCTTGCAAAAGAGTTAGATACTCTTCGCGCCAGCGGCTCCAGAAGATCTGCTGCAGCTGAGTGACCCGTTGCCAGCCATCCAGACGATTGTAGTTCAGCTTCGTCAGATCGGGCTCGAGGATTGCCTCATGTGGACCGCCTAAAAGCAGATGAGCAGGAGTCAGGACATCTAAGTCAGCAGGATTTTCTGAAAGCGAGAGCAAAGGGCGAGAATTAACAATTGCCGTGATTTGGCAGATCAGAGTGCGCAGCTCGTCGAAGTCAAGCACAGAGGGCCCAACTGAGCGGTACAGGTGATGCTTTGCTGTCTTCACGGCCGCTTCCCACAATCCGCCAAAGTGCGGAGAGCGTGGTGGGGTGAAGCGCCAGTCGATCGAGTCCGGCAAGCAGGATTCATGGACCTCCTTCATATGCGAGTCGCTCATAACAAGTTTCTTGAGCTCCAAAAGCTCATTCTTGGCGCCAACGAAGTTCGTCGCATTGTCGGAACAAATTTGACTTGGCCTTCCTCGCGTGGAAGTGAAAAGCTTCAGGGCGCCTAGAAATGAAGCGGTGGTCAGGTCCTTTACGAGCTCCATGTGTATAGCCTTAGAAGTAAAGCAAATGAATAAACTGATGTAGCACTTGATGGGTGGCCTCGTGCGGATTTCTGATCTGTAGAAAAGGGCCCGCAGTAATCCACTCCAGTGACTTCAAAGGGTCGAGATCCCTCCAAACGCTCTTTAGGCAGATCTCCCATGATGTGCTGAACCATGCGCGGCCTAATCCTGAAGCATCTCACACACCTGCTGACTACCTTTGATACTGCCTTAATTCCGCCAATGGGCAAATATTCCAGTCGAATTTTGGCAAGTAGTGCGCGAGGTCTAGCATGAAAGTTCCTTTCGTGATAATACCTTATCAGCGCACAAGTTATGGGAAGCCCCTTTGGCAGAATAAGCGGGTGCTGAGCGTCAAATCCCAGAGATGAGTTGCCAAGACGACCTCCAACTCTTAGTAATCCATACCGATCGATGAACGGAGAGAGTGAGCTGATGGAACTGGATTTCCTGACTTGACCATTGCGTTGAATCTCCCTTATATCCATATACAAAACAGCCAGTTGAATATGCCGGATAAGAAGATGCGTTCCTTGCCGAATATCCGAAACGGTGAGTCCAGAATGCCGAAGCCGATGTACAAATTTATGCATGTAGGCGAATGTGCGCTGCATGCCGAAGAATGAATTAGCAAATTTGCATTCTGACGTGAGATCGGCATGTGGAGACGCGATCAGCAATACCCGCTTGCGAAGCTCTGCCGTTGCTGCTTCAGGAACAGGAGGTACAGGCCACTCTTCCTTGGAGCCTACCGAAAATTATGGACCATGAAACCACAGCACTGAGTGAAAAAGTTGGTGGGGAAGCGAGCCTCTAGAGAGAATGTCAGCAGGATTTAATGATGTGGGGACATAGCGCCATTCCATGCCTGCCGTCAATTGAATTGCTGCCACTCGATTTGCCACGAAGACTTGAAATTTGGCTGGCTCATCCCGTATCCAGCAATAAAACCGACCTGTAAAACTTCCAATATCCTTCAAATTATTCATTAGTTTCGCAAGCAAATGGGCTCCACTTAATTCAAGCTTGGGAATCGATAAGGTTTTTAGTGGCGCCACTCGAGACTTTGAGCACAAAATATTGCTCGACAACTGTCCTTCCCTAGACACCACATATATGCAAGCGCCATATGCTTCTATGCTGGCGTCACAAAATCCGTGAAGTTCGATTAAGGCAGCAGAAGAATGAACAACTCGAGGAAATGATATACGCGGGATAGTTGACAAACTGTATGTCAAGTCCATCCAAGATGAATGCAACGCTGAGGGCTTTCATCCCAATCCAAATTTTCTCTCCAAAGCTGCTGAAGGAAGATTTTGCACCTGACAATAACGGGATTTATCAATCCAAGAGGGTCGTAGAAACGAGCAATCGTAGACAAAACCGATCGCTTGGAGGGCTTCGAATTTGTGTCCAGCGCGGACAAGGCAAAAAGCAGCTGATCTGATGCAGGGTCCCATGCTAAGCCAAGAGTTTTCGTTATGTCACTTCCATCATGAAACCTTAAGTATTTCTCTCTGTCCGCTTCAGGCGTTCCCTCAAGTACTTCCTGATGGCTAGAGCACCATTTCCTAAGCTTAAAATTACCGCAAGACAGTATGGCGGAGGTCATTCCATGACCTCAGCGACAGAGCTGCCGCCCGAGATGAGATCATCCACGTAAAAATCCTGCTGCAGAGCAGCTGAGCCAAGAGGGTAGGACTCACCCTCGTCAACGGCCAGCTGGTGTATTGCGAACTGCTAAAAACGATGCAGCTCTAGTGCCATATGTGACGGTGTCTAATGTGTAGACCTGAACTTCGGACTGGACAGAATCTCGCCATAGAATGCACTGATAGTAATTGTCAGGTGAAGACACTCTTACGCAGCGGTACATTTTACAGATGTCCCCAGCGAGAGCGACTGGATATGTGTGAAACCGAATTAGTATGCTGAACAATGCAGGCTGAATAACAGGGCTTGCCATCATCGCATCATTTAGGGAACATCCAGTTGATGTAGCTGCCGAACCATCGAAAACGACACGAAGCTTTGTCGTCGTACTATCTTCCTTTAAAACACAGTGATGAGGAAAGAAATATCTGCAGAGACTACGAGAATCAGGGTTGACTGGGGACGTATGCTTCAACTCAATATGCTCTCTCATAAAGGCAGAGTACCGCTCCTTGAGTGTAGTATCACGATCCAACTTTCGCTCCAAATTGATGAATCGACAATGCGCCTGAGTGTAAGATTCCCCTAAGCGATCGCCATTATCCTTTAACGGGAGACGAACTGAATACTCCCTTGATGGCAAACGTGAGAAGTGGTCTACGAAATGCGCTTCACAATCTAATTTTTCCTTCGTATTCAAAACGGCGTCCGCACAAGTCTCGACCTCCCAAAACATACGAAGAGTTTTGTCCAACCTTGCATCCATGCTAGCTTCCCAATCTGGAGAATTGTGCGTTGCCAAGGGCACCGAGCGTGCTACCCTTTGTCCACCACCGGATACGATCCACCCAAGCCGGGTCTTCTGCAGAAGAGGCAGACCATCGATGAGTTTGATTTGCCCTACGCAGAGGAGATCATAGAAAATGCTGGCACCAATGAGAAGATCCACTCGCTGAGGGTTGAAAAATGCAGGACCAGCAAGCTGAATATTTGACGGTGTAAGGAAGTTCCTGTCTAGTGGCCGGGGTACAGACTCTCAGTCACGCCAGGATCCAGTCCGCATACGGAGAATTTGTATAAAAGGACCCGGAGAGGTAGACAGGAGCGCAGAGTGACGGGCGACACACCTCTTCCTAGCACCCACGGGGCGACAGACGCGATCTTTGGGAAAGGGGGACTCAGCGGGGAGGGGGATCACTGCTCACGGATGTCGTGCCAGCCTCAGGCTTTCCCGCGTACAACACCGTTTGCAGGATCTCCAGAATATAGGAAGTACTACCAGGGAAGAATACGGGGGAGGGGGATCACTTCTCACGGATGTCGTGCCAGCCTTAGGCTTTCCCGCGTACAAAACCGTTTGCAGGATCTCCAGAATATAGGAAATAACACAAGGGAAGAATACGGGGGAGGGGGAATCGAAGTCGCGAACACCGTGCCAGCCTTAGGCTTTCCCGCGTACAGTGTCGTTTCATTCGACTCCCGAAGGAAAAGGAGAGGATTCTACTCAGACCACAAAGTCGCCACGCCCCACCTCTGGCCTACCGAGAACCAAAGTATGCATGCGCCATCCCATAAACGAGGTGGACTCACCAGTACTTATTTGGACATTTTATTCCTAAATATTCTAATATACGAGGGACGGGGCAAATCAACGTCTCGAAAGGCACAAGAAGGGTGGGGGGAGAAACAGTTAGATACTTTTCCTTATGTTACGGGACCTACCTCCTACTACTGCACCATCTCTCTAATTTTCCTATCGCCTACGGCCTCAGCTTACCCCTTCCCGTCCTGCAGGAGTCCTTGGTGGTAATCCTATGTCCTGGGTTTTACTTGATTCCACAATTGACACACTTAATTGGTCCGCGCACTCGACCGATCGCCTACGGGGTTTATTTCGCACTCTCGAGCCCTTTTCTCACCGGCACGCGTCAAAAATCCACGCTGCCTGACCTCTGCCCCCGGCCTCTGCCGGCGCTTCGGCTCTGTCGCGTCGGCACGCTTACGCCGGTATACGTGCGTGAGGGATAGCGCGATCAATCGTTCGTCTTAGCGTTCATTTTCGGTATTCAGTGGCGTAGTTGGTTTTCTGGGTACCGTTCTCCTGCGTCGTTGCTATCTGTCGTTCTCTCTTCATTGCTGTTGTTTTGTGGCGTCGTCGTTTTCTCTCCGTTGCTGTTGTTCTGTGGCGTTGTAGTTTTCTCTTCATTTTTCGATATTCGGTGGCGCAGTTGGTTTTCTGGGTACCGTTATTCTGCGTCGTTGCTATCTGTCGTTCTCCCTTCGTTACTGTTGTTCTGTGGCGTTGTAGTTTTCTCTTCATTTTTCGATATTCGGTGGCGCAGTTGGTTTTCTGGGTACCGTTATTCTGCGTCGTTGCTATCTGTCGTTCTCCCTTCGTTACTGTTGTTCTGTGGCGTTGTAGTTTTCTCTTCGTTGCTGTTGTTCTGTGGCGTCGTCGTTTTCTCTTCGTTGCTGTTGTTCTGTGGCGTCGTCGTTTTCTCTCGAAGGGGGATCAGGGGCGTTGGGCTGTGTTACCTCCCCTTTGTCACAATGAAACCTGTGTTTTCTCTACTTACTTCCTACTTTATTTAATCCTAACTTATTATTAAATATATAAAAAGAAGATAACGAAGTGGATTACGTACTAAAGAAAAATTAAACAATAATTAGGCTCCAGCCGGCGAATAATAAAACTTAAACCTTGAGATCGGCGGACTCTGGCCCGCTCCTCTCGGCCCTCTTCGGGGCCATCCTCTACGCCTCCTGGGCGAAGGTGGACGTTCCCCCGTTGTGAGGAAACACTTCCTCACACTCCCTCCTTTCCTCGGAGAGGACGAGTTGGGACATTGACCTGGCCCCATGTGTTACGGGACACGCGGAAGCGCTGCCCCTCCTCTGTCCATACCTGCCGCTGTCTACGACTGCCTCCCTCCATCGCCTCCACCCGGTCGATAATTCTCTGTGGAAGACGTCGGTCGGGCGTGTCCACCCTCCAGTCGGCGGGTGCCTGGGGCCACTCGTACTCAGCCTGGACGTCCAACGCTCCCGGGATCTCGTCGAACAAGGCCATCAAGACGCCAGCGGCTGGTTCTTCGAGCTCGAAGGAGAGGTCGCTCTCGTCGGCTTGCCCGTTCGGCTCTTTGTTCGGGTCCTCCGGCTTTGGTATCTCCTGGGCTGTGGTCGCCAGCCTTCTGGGGGCCTCGTCTTCGTCGCTAGAGAGGACGACGATCGGTGTTCTTCCCGACGCACTACGCTGCTTACGCAAGGCGGCCGACGGCTTGGTGTCCGCGCGAGACCCGAGGTCGTCGTCTTCCTCGTCGCTAGACAAGATTATGGTAGACTGATGCCCGCCGAGTTCTGCTGTTGCGCTCCGGTTCCTCGTTGGAGTGATGCTATCCCGCTCTTCGTCGCTAGACACGATGATGAGGGATACGTCTTCGCTGCCGTCTCCCGACTCGGTCTGGTCAACCGTTGAAGCTGGCCGGCTCTCTTCTCCTTCGCTGGAGACAACGATGATTGATAGGCCCCCGTTGGACCATTCTTCCTCGTTGCGGCCGTCCTGTCGATCCGGTCCAAGCAACCACGGAAACATCCAGTTTTGGGGGCTGAATGACGGTGTTCGTAGGCCGTCCGTCTCGGCAGAGGCGTCACTACTCACGGCTCCCTCCCGGCCGGCGGCGTCTCTTTCGGCGTTTGCTCTCTGGGCCTCCTCCTGTTGCTGTTCTGCTTCCGCGGTGTCTACACCATTGTCGAAGTCCTCTTGTGAGTCTTCCATCGACCAGGAGAATCCCAGCTGGCTCGAGTTGACATCGGACATGTCCTCCGTACTGGAGACGTCCTCTGTGTCGCCCGAACTGTCCTCGGAGCTAGTGGAATTTGGCCCGGAAGGGGGCTCATCGGGCGTCGCTGGAGTCTGTCGTCGCGCGCGTGCCGCGAGCAACACCTGGAAAGCTTCGGCTGCCGCGATCCATGGACCTAGTGGTCCCGCCTTCTGCGGAGGTCCTACTGGGGGTCTTCCAGGCTCTGATGGGAAGTCGTCTGCTTCCTCGTCACTACTGATGTCGCTATAAATTGGTACGGGCATCCTTTGCAGGGCCTCGTTGAGTGCCGCAATGTCGTAACGGAGTGGAGCTACGCTCGGCAGTTTGCCGAACCTTCCGTCGAACAGGTGTTCCTCCTCACTCTCTTCCGTGCCTTCCGTGGTGTTCTGCTCCCAGCGCGAATCGGCGCACAGGGGACGTATGTACGTCGTCAAAGCCCTCGTCGCCGCTCGACCCTTCTTGTATTTGCCCGAAATGTAGCTGGCTATATCGCCGGGCATCTACTTTGGGCGGCGGCGATTTTCGGCCGGAGGCCGTTTTGGCTCTTGGTGGTGCGAGCTGGACTACCGGCGGCCGGCTTGGTATGGCGTTACACATCCGCCTCAGTGCCGCTTGTGACGTCGACGGTTGGTCGTACTCCACCCATGGCATTCTTATCTCTCCCGGAAGGACGTACGGAGTGTGGGGTCCCGTTCTGGAAGCGGGGCTGCGGTCCCTGGTGTCGGCGAGAAGGCTTGCGTTCGTGGCGGTCCGTAGGGATGCTGACGTGCTCTGTGGCGGCGTTGTTGACGGTGGCGTTGTTAATGGTGGTGTAGTCGGTGGAGACGCGTTCGGTGGTAGGGCGAGTGGTGATGCGGTCGTCGTAGCTGAAGTGCGTGTGGGCGTTATTCCTCCGGAGTGGCCTTCTCGTTGCCCCTCGGCCCTCGGAGGCGGAACGCCGTTGTTGCGTACTCGTTTCATCGTTGCCAATCTGTGGATGGAGAACCCTCAAAAGATTAATACCTGCCTATGACCTTTCCTACATTTACCTAGCCTGCCTGATGGTGCAATTTACATTGGGGAAAATGACTTAAGTCTAATCCCGAAGGGGGATCTAAACGTAGCTTACTGCGTCGTACAATGTTGTTTTATACTCCCTTACGGGGGCAAAGACGTTAAGACGGCGAGCCGCCATAAGTGGCCCTTGTGAATTTGCGTCTATCCGGGTATCGGTAGCGCCGTCGGACTGGCGTCATCCTCGTTAGCCGCAGGTTGGCGGTCGTCGGGATCCCCGGCATAATATGCCTTGAGGTCAGCCAGGCTGGCCGTCTTCCGTTGTCTTCCGTGGCGTTGTTGAAGGCGAACTATGTTGGGAGAGAGAAATTTGGTTACGGTGTACGGCCCCTCGTACTTGGGAGCGAGATTGGCGGCGAAATTATCCATCGCCCTGGACAAGTGATGCTGCTTTAATAAGACCAGCTCTCCGATGTGGGGTCGCCATTCGCGTCTTCTAAGGTTGTAGGTCTTCTGCTGTGCTTGCGTTGCTCGTTGTGTGTTTTCCTGGACCACCTTGAAGATTTCCTTGAGTCGTGTTGCTTTGTTGTTGGCTGCTTCAGTCTCCTCACCTGGTCCCGTGGTGACTTCGTCGTAGAGTGCCCCTGGGAGTCGTGATTCCCGGCCCAACACCAAGAAAGCTGGGCTGAACGCCGTGGTGTCGGAAATACTCGTGTTGATAGCTAGGTTCAGCTCCGGCAGAAGGACGTCCCATGTGCGCTGGTCTCCTTCAATGTACTGGGCGATCATAGTTTTTATGGTGCGGTTCGCCCGTTCAGTGGGGTTTTGTTGCGGAGTATAGGGGGCAGTGTACTCGAGCTCCATCCCGGCTAACTTGCAGAAGTTTCTGAAGGATCGACTGGTGAACTGAGTTCCGTTGTCGCATACGAACTTTCGAGGCGTCCCGAACCGGCTCAAGATATGCTCCCTGAAGGCCTTCTCCAGCTGGGCAGAGGTGGCTTTGCGTATGGGCACCAGTTCCACCCATTTGCTGAAGGCATCAAAGAACACGAGCAGCATTGTATTGCCGTGTTTTGACCGTGGGAGGGGTCCCACGAAGTCCGCACACAAGATATCGAAGGGGCCCTTAGCTTGACGGGTGTGCATGTCTCCGGCGGGTTTCTTCTGGCTCACCTTGAACTTTTGGCACTTCTCGCAACGTTGGACATACTTGGTCACGTCCCTGTAGAGTCCTGGCCAGTAGTACCGTTGTGCCACGCGGGTCGCTGTTTTCCGAATCCCGAGGTGCCCTGCCGTGGGGTGATCGTGACACTCCTGGAGTACTCTTTGGCGTTGGTCGCTGTCTACACAGAGCTTCCATTGTATGGGGTCTTCTTCCTCCGGGCGATTGCCTGATCGCCTGTAGACCTGTCCACTTTCGATGATGAACTCTGAACTCCTCTTCGGTTGTTCCTGGATCCGTTTCAGCAGGCGGCGCAGCCAAGAGCACGCACTACGACGTTTTGACTTCCGCGTCTGTAGTGGATGTCGAAGCGATATTGCTGGAGCTCCAGCGCCCAGCGCGCGATACGGCCTGTCGGGTTGTTGATGGTATTGAGCCATTTCAACGCTAAATGATCCGTGATGACATCGACGTGATACCCCTCGAGGTAGCAGCGTAGTTTCCTGATCGCCCAGACTATTGCCAAGCACTCCTTCTCCGTTGCAGAATACTTCTCCTCCGCTTTTAACAGGCGGCGACTGGCGTAGGCGATGACTCTTTCTTCTCCAGCGATCTGTTGAGTCAGTACGGCTCCGATACCGTAGGCGCTGGCGTCAGTCTGCAGGGTGAACTTTTCCGAGAAGTCGGGGCATGCTAATACTGGGGCTTGGGTCAACTTCTCTTTTAGATCCTCGAATGCTTGCTGTTGCTCCTCCGTCCATTCCCATTTCTTGTCCTTTTTGAGAAGGCTGGTCATGGGCTGGACCATCGTGGCGAAGTTTGGTACGAAACGTCGATACCACGAGGCCATTCCTCGCCTCAATTCCTTGATCGTGTTCGGGGGTGTTAGATTCTGTACCGCGGCTATCTTGTCCGGATCGGTGTGGATCCCTTTCTCGCTGATAACGTGTCCAAGAAAAACAATGCTTTTCTGAAAGAAACTGCACTTGTTCCTATTCAGACGGAGATTGGCCTCCCGTAAGCGACGGAATACCTCTCGTAGGTTTTCGACGTGCTCTTCCAACGTTGCCCCGATGACGATAATGTCATCGAGATAAGCGAAGGCGTTAGGTTCCATGGCCGGCCCTATGACGCTGTCGAGTGCTCGTTGGAATGTTGCTGACGCGGAGTGGATGCCGAATGGCATCACCGTCCATTGAAAAAGTCCTCTGCCGGGAACAGTAAACGCCGTGTACTCCCTGCTTCCTTGGGCCATGGGGATGCCAATAGCCGTTCTTTAGGTCCAATGTCGAGATGTAGCTGGCATTGCGGAGTTTCTCGAGGATGTGGTTTATCCTCGGCAACGGGTAGGCGTCGGGTATCGACCGGGCGTTGAGTTGGCGAAAGTCCACGCACATCCTCATTTCTCCTGTTTTCTTCCCCACGAGCACAATGGGTGCGCTGTGGGGGCTCTTCGAAGGTTCAATCTGCCCGGCTCGCAGAAGTTCGTTTACCTGAGCGTCGATGATACTTTGCATTGCTGGGTTCTTGGGGAAGTACCGCTGCTTAATTGGTTTGTTGTCCCTCACGGTGATCGTGTGCTCGGCGATGTGTGAGACCCCGGCTAGTCCTTCGAACTTGGCTAGTTCCTTTTCTAAGAATTCTGCCGCCCAGGGTGTAGGCGCTTGTGTACAATTCGAGGATGTTTGAAGAGGCGAGATCTCCTCCAATTGGGATGCTGTGATGTGGGCCAGGATTACTTCGTCGAAGTCCTTTGGTATCACGGCTCGGAATGGGTTCCGTTCCCGTGCTATGGCGGCTTCGGCGAGGGGTTCCAATCGGTAGTCCGGGGTCGTCTCTCCGCCATGATCAACTATCTCTGCCGAAATCCGTTGTCGTTGGCATGAAGATGATTTCCGGTTAGATGAGCTGGCCCTGGATTGATCCAGCGGAGTCGCAGCTATCTCTGCCGAAATCGGTGATTCTTGGCGTGGCGATGAAGGTGATTTCCGGTTAGATGAGCTGGCCCTGGATCGATCCAGCGGAGTCGCAGCTATCTCTGCCGAAATCCGTGATTCTTGGCGTGGCGATGAAGGTGATTTCCGGTTAGATGAGCTGGCCCTGGATTGATCCAGCGGAGTCGCAACTATCTCTGCCGAAATCGGTGATTCTTGGCGTGGCGATGAAGGTGATTTCCGGTTAGATGAGCTGGCCCTGGATTGATCCAGCGGAGTCGCAGCTATCTCTGCCGAAATTGGTGATTCTTGGCGTGGCGATGAAGGTGATTTCCGGTTAGAAGAGCTGACCCTGGATTGATCCAGCGGAGTCGCAGCTATCTCTGCCGAAATCGGTGATTCTTGGCGTGGCGATGAAGGTGATTTCCGGTTAGATGAGCTGGCCCTGGATTGATCCAGCGGAGTCGCAGCTATCTCTGCCGAAATCCGTTGTCGTTGCTTTGTCCTTGCAGCCTGGTCAAGAACGAGGGGACCGGTCATGATGGAACTCATCATGGGTGCGGTCTCCACCGTCCTATCCGGGCTTGGCCTCCTTTGGAGGGGAGACGGAGTGTTCCTGGCTGGGTCCATGTGTTTCGTCTGGTAGGTTTTGAGTATTGGCTCAGGGGCGGCGTGCGTAGTTGAGGTCGTGGGGTCTGTTGTGGGCGTCGTCGTGGTGATTAGCGGATCGGCGAAGGTTATCGACCGCCGGTGCGGCGAGGCGGTGGTTTCGGGTCGAATACGCGGAGGGTCCTGGCGTAATTTTAGCTGCAAATAGGCTCGTCCGCAGTGAATCCTGGCTCGGATGCCACATAAGAAGTCGAGTCCCAAGATGATGTCGTCGAGGATGGTAGGCAATACTAGGAGAAATACCTGGGTTTCCAGCAGGTCGAGGCGTATCGTCGTTCTTATGGCCTGGGTGATCTCCTTCTTTGTTCCGTCTGCTAGGCAGATCCTGGTACTCACTGTCCGCCTGTTCTCGAGCGTCCCCATTTCTTCAGCCATCCGTTGGCTGACGAATGATCGACTTGCGCCAGTGTCGAGGGTCGCTGAGAAGACCTTCCCATCAATGGTCACCAGCGCTGCGATCCTGCCCCCAGTCATCCTCAGTGGGTGGGGCTCTCCTGTTATTGGCCGTCTTCTCCGCAGTTCCGGCAGGCCCGTCGCACATCTATCTGTCGTTCCTCTTCTTGACTAATCACTCGGTTCGCGATGTCTGGTTTCTCGGGTGCTGGGGTGCGCTGAGCCGTTGTTCCGTTATCCGAAAACTGGGTTCGGATCCTGTTGGCCTGCGCCGCTCCGGTGGGGCGCGGTGCGTCACGGTCCCTGGCGGTCTCGTATGCGGACACTAGCTGCGTTAGCTCCGTGAGGGAGCGAAAATCCTGTCGCCGGGTGTACATCTGGTACTCCGAACGAAGATTCTCGTAGATCCTATCCAGTTCCTGATCCTCAGTATATCGGGCTCGCTGCATCATCAAACGTAGGTCGATCATATAATCCCTGAAGGGCTCCTTGGGTCTCTGCTGCCGGCTTCGGATTGTGTCCTCCAGATGTTGGAAATACCGTGGAGGCAAGAAGAACTCCAGGAACTCCTTGCGGAAGTCTGTCCAGTTCTGGCCCTGCATGTGAAAAGTCCTGAACCAGCCCTCACCTTTTCCCGTCAGGAGACCTGCTATGGTACGCGGCAGCTGCTCAGGGCTGCCTCCATACGACTCCACGCGTTCCTCGAGTCGCTCGGGTCGGCGCGGCCGTCGAAGGTGAGTCCCCATTTACGGAGCTTGTCTGCCAGTAGGGAGTACGAAATTTCTCCGTATCCGGGGCGTGAGGCTCGCTGACTCTGGAGGAAGCTAGGCTAATGATCGTTACGCACAGTTGAAAGTTCACTTTCGGGGCAGCGTGGCCCGGCGATGCCGTGACCTGGGCGTCTAGGCACATTGTATGGTTCCGTGATGACCACCTGCAAGGGCTCTCGGATAGAGTTTTGTGGATGGGGCTTTTCCTCGACCTGGGGTTCAGCCGCGGTGGCGCGTTGTCCTGTGACGTTGGTACTTGGTCCTTGGCCCGTGGTAGGGTATTCCGGAATCGTTAACCGGCGTTGACCCTGGGATGGACGTTGTGACTCCTGATCCTCAGTGGTCGGTGATACGCCGCCTGTCTGTTCCTGGCGTCCAGGTGACTTGGGGCCCGTCGTCCGGGTGGTCCTAGCTGGTTCGGGGATCGCCAACAGGGATGGCTTCCCTTCGACGCTCGCTTCCTCTTTTGCTATCCCTGCAGCTCCTGGCGACACGGCCGGGCTCCTTGGGCTGGGAATGTTGCCGAAATGAGCATCCAGTTCCTCGATCCTTGCCTGCACGGTTTCGGAATGGCCTCCTCTGGATATGAACCCAGCGATGCGACCGCGCAGTTCCTCCACTGTTCCCGCGTCCTCGAGTCCGAATTCCCGGGCCAAGCCCTGCAATTCGTCTTTCCGGCGATAGGATATCCAACGGGTGCCCATCCTGGTCCTTGAAACTCGGATAAGTCTACAAAAGGCTGCCAGGCGCGATTCGAGCTATGGTTGATCCTTGAAAGGATATTCCGTGTGGGTACGGCGGCGGTTGGCTTAAGCGGCTAAGCTGCGTTGGTGCCTATGGATGGCTATCGCGATCGGCTACGGCGGCAATTGGTCCTGCGGAAGGATTCGCTGTATGGTGGCGTTCGATCCTGTGTATTCGTAGAGCGACCGGTTATAGTTGATCCTGCGGCAGGATACGCGACGTGGTAGTGGTTCACCAGATCCTGCTATAGGACACGGGCGTAACAAGGATACTCGCGACGGGGCACTTTTAGATGGGTCGCGACGAAGGCTCGATCTAGCTTTTGGTTATACGACGTACTCGCGGTGAGGTTCGGGTTTACTTTGGTTTATTCTCGACGTTGTCGCGGTGAATACTCGAAATTGACTTTTTTGTGTTTTGCGATGTTAGCCTGGCGAGGATTTGGGTTTTACTTTGATTTTTTTTCGATGTTGTCGCGGTGACGGCTTGAACTTGACTTTTTGATCTCAGCTTGAGCTCCGCCTTATATGGTCTTCGGCCCGGCCACGGGCCGACCGTTCTGCCGCCGCGCAGCCCCGGCGATCCTCTCTGGCCCCGACGTAGCTGCTGCTCTCCTGGGCACCGTCCTCTGCCGTCGACTCTTGTTCCGCCGCGTGGCTGTGGTCGTGTCGCCGCTGCCCCACGATCCAACGTTCGTCGTTGTCGCCGCTGCCGCACGATCCAACGTTCGTCGTTGTTGCCGCTGCCGCGCCGTCGGCGCGTACGTAGCCGTGTCGCTGCCCGTTCCTCCTGAGCTCCTGTGATTGCAGCGGCCGCCCTGTCGCCTTGCTCCCGTGTGGTCGCGTTGTCGCCAAAATCCTCCGATGCGTCCGCTAACGACGCCGGGCAGCCGCGTGTCGTCGGATATACCGTTGGCTATATTCTTCGGCGTCACGTGCTGTCTCTCTCTCGGCCACTTGTCTGCTGGCGCGTGGTTGCCGATTTTCACTGACGTGTCCGTTGTTGATGCCGGCGGCCGCGTGCCTTGGGAAAACCGTTAGCCAATTTTCTTGGCGTCACTTGCTGTCTCCTTTTCGCCTACGTGCCTGCTGGTGCGCGGTTGCCGATTTTCACCGACGTGCCCGTCGCTGACGCCGGCGGCCGTGTGTCCGCGAAAACCGTTAGCGAACTTGCTTGGCGTCACTTGCCGTCCCTTTTTCGCCCACGCGCCTGTCGATGCGAGGTTGCCGATTTTCGCTGACGTGTGGGCTGCGGGTCGACGCTGTTGCTAGGGGAGGGAAAGAGAACCAGCCTCAGCTGTACTTGAGTCGGAGGGTCAAAGATTCGGTACACTCTGCTGCTGTTGCTTGATTTTTATTCTCTTGGTTCCTGTTGTTTAGTTCCTAGTATACTGCGCCGAATTATATCGGGACCTTTCCAAGTCGGACAACGGGATCACTTGCTCTGCTTCCACTGCTGATATTAGGGGCAAACACGGGGCGGTGACCGGTCGGTTTCTACCGTGAGGAAGCGGAGGCAATATCTCGCGGCACTGATCCGTGAGAATCTTTACTCCCTTCACTCGCTCTAACGCACTCCCACTCCTGATCCTACCTCGTCAGTCCCTGCTCGAGCGCCATCTGTAAGGAAGTTCCTGTCTAGTGGCCGGGGTACAGACTCTCAGTCACGCCAGGATCCAGTCCGCATACAGAGAATTTGTATAAAAGGACCCGGAGAGGTAGACAGGAGCGCAGAGTGACGGGCGACACACCTCTTCCTAGCACCCACGGGGCGACAGACGCGATCTTTGGGAAAGGGGGACTCAGCGGGGAGGGGGATCACTGCTCACGGATGTCGTGCCAGCCTCAGGCTTTCCCGCGTACAACACCGTTTGCAGGATCTCCAGAATATAGGAAGTACTACCAGGGAAGAATACGGGGGAGGGGGATCACTTCTCACGGATGTCGTGCCAGCCTTAGGCTTTCCCGCGTACAAAACCGTTTGCAGGATCTCCAGAATATAGGAAATAACACAAGGGAAGAATACGGGGGAGGGGGAATCGAAGTCGCGAACACCGTGCCAGCCTTAGGCTTTCCCGCGTACAGTGTCGTTTCATTCGACTCCCGAAGGAAAAGGAGAGGATTCTACTCAGACCACAAAGTCGCCACGCCCCACCTCTGGCCTACCGAGAACCAAAGTATGCATGCGCCATCCCATAAACGAGGTGGACTCACCAGTACTTATTTGGACATTTTATTCCTAAATATTCTAATATACGAGGGACGGGGCAAATCAACGTCTCGAAAGGCACAAGAAGGGTGGGGGGAGAAACAGTTAGATACTTTTCCTTATGTTACGGGACCTACCTCCTACTACTGCACCATCTCTCTAATTTTCCTATCGCCTACGGCCTCAGCTTACCCCTTCCCGTCCTGCAGGAGTCCTTGGTGGTAATCCTATGTCCTGGGTTTTACTTGATTCCACAATTGACACACTTAATTGGTCCGCGCACTCGACCGATCGCCTACGGGGTTTATTTCGCACTCTCGAGCCCTTTTCTCACCGGCACGCGTCAAAAATCCACGCTGCCTGACCTCTGCCCCGGCCTCTGCCGGCGCTTCGGCTCTGTCGCGTCGGCACGCTTACGCCGGTATACGTGCGTGAGGGATAGCGCGATCAATCGTTCGTCTTAGCGTTCATTTTCGGTATTCAGTGGCGTAGTTGGTTTTCTGGGTACCGTTCTCCTGCGTCGTTGCTATCTGTCGTTCTCTCTTCATTGCTGTTGTTTTGTGGCGTCGTCGTTTTCTCTCCGTTGCTGTTGTTCTGTGGCGTTGTAGTTTTCTCTTCATTTTTCGATATTCGGTGGCGCAGTTGGTTTTCTGGGTACCGTTATTCTGCGTCGTTGCTATCTGTCGTTCTCCCTTCGTTACTGTTGTTCTGTGGCGTTGTAGTTTTCTCTTCATTTTTCGATATTCGGTGGCGCAGTTGGTTTTCTGGGTACCGTTATTCTGCGTCGTTGCTATCTGTCGTTCTCCCTTCGTTACTGTTGTTCTGTGGCGTTGTAGTTTTCTCTTCGTTGCTGTTGTTCTGTGGCGTCGTCGTTTTCTCTTCGTTGCTGTTGTTCTGTGGCGTCGTCGTTTTCTCTCGAAGGGGGATCAGGGGCGTTGGGCTGTGTTACCCCCCCTTTGTCACAATGAAACCTGTGTTTTCTCTACTTACTTCCTACTTTATTTAATCCTAACTTATTACTAAATATATAAAAAGAAGATAACGAAGTGGATTACGTACTAAAGAAAAATTAAACAATAATTAGGCTCCAGCCGGCGAATAATAAAACTTAAACCTTGAGATCGGCGGACTCTGGCCCGCTCCTCTCGGCCCTCTTCGGGGCCATCCTCTACGCCTCCTGGGCGAAGGTGGACGTTCCCCCGTTGTGAGGAAACACTTCCTCACAACGGAATATTCCAATCGGCTACATTGACTGCCAGACTTGGTTGACAATCGGTGATCGTAGGAGCTATAAGAGCAGTCAGCGTAGTTGTATAGTCAGCTGTGCGAGAATGCATACAAATGTTCACGGTGGATCCCTCAGTAGCCACGCTGGTATCGCCGAGCCCAGAGACAAGTGCAGACGATTGAGTTCTCCTAAGCTGAAGCTGATGGGCGAACCTGGATGTGATGAGATGAAGCTGAGATCCTGAATCTAGTATGTAATAGCTGTTTATTTATACCGGCGGCTGCTAGCGGAAGCCGATTGCATGCTCTTAGCACAACCAGATAAATGTATATCGAGATCCAAATGCAACCAATGCGCAGAGAGGTTAGCAGATTACTGAAATTAGCACCGTCGGCTAATCAAAGCTAGAGCCGAGGCGGCGGCTACAGAGCGCCCTTTACAGAGGTAGAGCGCAGCAGCGCATGAAATGAAAATGAAACATGAAAAATATCAGATTTTACAAAATTTGTAAAAAAAAGAGTAAACCATTAAAAAAACAATAACTCTATTAACAATTTTAAAACTCACAATCTATCAGATAGAGTCGTTTTGGCCACAGAGGAAATCTCATGTTAACTAGTGATATCTGGCCGTTCCTTTTATTATATGTGGAAAATGATTATATTTTGGATTATATATTTGTGGATGATTATATTTTCGTAATGCTTTTGCATATTTGCAGAAGATTGAATTAGTTTATGGAGTTATTTCAGACTCTTACAAACGTATTATTAAAAGTATTTACAAATTTGTAATTGTATTATATTGGTAAAAAAAAAATAATATCATCGTCTACGTTAAATTGAAATTTTTGTGTGTTCAACAATGGTGGAACGCGCATTGAGCGATAAAGACCATTATCGATTCCACACACTAGGCAACAATATTGCACTTTTCTTCAAAACAAGCCGACTCTTTCTGATAGAATTGGGGATTTAACATTTTTTGTATGAACTATTTTAATTTGTTCGTGTTTTTTACCAGAGGTAGTACTTCTTCTCTTTTCACATAGTTTAAGTATCTTACATCTGGTTGTATTGAAACCAGAAATGTTGATAAATGCAGATATAAATCAGAACTAAACTTGTTGTAGCTTAAGCTTACTGTCTGGAAAATATCAAGTTTTTAAATTCAAATTAGATTATTTTTCGAGAAATAATTTTTCTAAATGTTGACTTTGAAAACTCAGGAAAAGTCGATAAAAATAATTTCTTGTTCGTCGTTTTATTTAACTATACCTTCTAATACCACATTTTACCATTAAATACAAAAAAAAAAGAAATTCTCGAAATATTTCTCAGACGGTAAGCTGAAGCAACATAGTGTTTGGGTGTGTTTTTTAGCAGCATTTATCAGCTTTTCAGAATTGCAAAGTTCAATGCAAAATTATGTAAGATAATTATGTTATGTGGAAAAAAAACCACAACCTCTGAGAGAAAAAAAACATTAAAAAAATACAGGCTTTTTAAATTAAAAAAAAAACCAAACATTGAAAAAAAACCATAATTTATTTAAAAATTTTAAAGTCCCAAGTCTATCAGATAAATTTGTTTGGTTTGAGGCATAAATAAAAAGTTAATTTTTGTTGCCTAGTGTAATGTGTTTTTGTTTATGAATATTCGCTCCTAGTAGAGAAATTTAGTAGTATAATAATTCGTTCAATGACTATAAAATTCATGATCATAGTATACATTAATTACTAATGCATCGATTTTTTCTAATTTGCAGAAACATTTCCATCGCACATCACTGCTAATCAAGGCATTTAATCATAAATTTCGCCTGGACCTGGAGCTAAACTCGTAAGTTACTGTCAACCATTAGGAGTAATATGTACCACTATAAAAAATAAAACGAGGTGCACGTTGTGTGTCGCAACCATGAAAGCGACTATACATGCATTATAGTCAGTGTGAAAAAGAGGGAATTAGTGAGCGCATGGAAATCGTTGTGTAGCCAATGAAATTTCGTTTTTTGATTTTGGCTATAATAATGATCTGATCTAATCCAAATCTTCTAGATGTGGAATAAATAGACTGGGTTTTTTGTTTTCTTGTATTTTTATACCCGGTACTCGAAGAGTATAGGGGTATATAAGATAACGGATGTGTGTAACACCCAGAAGGAAGCGTTTCGGACCCCATAAAGTATATATATTCTTGATCAGCATCAATAGCCGAGTCGATATAGCCATGTCCGTCTGTCCGTCTTCATTAGCGCCTAGATCTCAGAGACTATACAAGCTAGAGCAACCAAATTTTGTATCCAGTCTCGTGTGTTATCACACTACTCCAAGTGTATTTCAAAATTTCGCCCCGCCTCTTTCCGCCCGCACAAAAAACGAAAGTCTGTGGCATACACAATTTCGAAGATATGATAAAACTAAAAACGTAGAATTATAAAGAATGACCATTTCTATCAGAGTGTTGAATCTGGATCAGATCGCATCATTAATATAGCTAAAATGAAGAAAACCATTTCGAAAGTCATCGTTCCCTCTCGCTCTCTCTCACACGCGACCCCGTCTGTTTTGCCCATTCGTCTTTTTGACGCCTAGTTCTCAGAGACTATAAGAGCTAGAGCAACCAAGCTGCTGTGATTTCAATTCCGCGCAAGTTTATTTCAAAATTTTGCCGCGCCCCCTTCCGCCTCCACAAAGGACGAAAATCTGTGGAATCCACAATTTTTAAGATAAAAGAAAACCAAAAACGCATAGTCATGGAAAATAACCGTATCTACCATATTGCAGAATCTGGATCAGGTCGAACTACTATTATAGCCAAAAAGAACAAATTAAATTTCAGTCACTACGCAACGCCTGCCAAGCGCATCTCATTCCCTCTCTCTCTCTCGCACATACTTACACGTCTCGTCTGAGTAGTTCTACATACGTGTACATGTTAAAATTTAGAAGCTGATGAAAAAATTATATGTAAATAAAAATGGAAACGGATCACTTTTAATATATAGAAATCTAGCTTAGAGTTCGGCCTAATTTTTTTAAATTTTCCATTTGGGCCAAAATTTAGTTCGTCCCTTTTGCTAACATATAATAAATTACATGAATCATAAGATCACATATATTCTGACTGAGTACCGGGTAGAAAGTAGAGCCGCGTCCTATGCCGGGGCTCACAACATTCCCTCTCGTTTTATCAATTTATTTGGTCTAGCTCTCATAGTCTCATGCTGATTAAAAAAAAAATATATATATATATATACTTTATAGGGTCGGTAACGCTTCCTTCTGGGTGGTACTCACTTTCATCACAAATCTTTTTTTTTTGAGGAATAATCAGGAAGTAAGCCTCCTGCGATAATGATATTTTCGCTGCTAACCACGGCAAAGCCGGTGCCAGAAATGTTTTTCGTTGCGTCTGTGAATAGCCAGTGAGAGTTACTCCTTTTCGAAAACTCTTCCAAGAAAAGTCTTCGGAAAACCCCGCTCGTAGTATTTGCTTTTTTAGTTGGTGAAGTTTGAGATTGAAGGAGGAACTTCGTAGCTGCCATGGAGGAAGGTCGGGTTTTGAGTTTTTTTAGGGGGTTGTATTTTGTGCTGCTTCCGTTGAATGGCGCAGCGTCGTATAGATGAGTTTACTTTATATTTACGTTTGGTTTTTACGGCACTCATGAAATATTTGTTGAGTAGCCGGTTGGCTGACGACGATAGTTTTGGCAGAAGCCTGATTGTGGATTCGTTCAACCTTTGTTTGATGGACGGAAAGTCAGCTTCTGCTAAAATGGATTTTATTGGAGATGTGGAGAAGGTGTACGCAGATGTGTTATGGTCTTTGGATTTTTTTTTAAATTTCAAAAAACGGAAGTCCGTCGATTTTGGAAAAGATAAGAGCTCTTGTAATGTAAATTAATGTATTAACATGGATATTTGAAAATATTGAGCTTAGAAATCTAACGATGTTAAGTCTACATAGTTTCTAATAGTAATCTTATGTGTACATTGACTAAAAATAGCATTAAAAGCATGAAAACGTGTTCATTTTTGCAGCGCAACTAAGCTCAGTACGTTTTTTCTCTTAATTTCTCATCTTAACTAATTTTCGACTTAATCTATTTTGTGTATTTTGAGATCGTCTTTTTGTTTGTTTAGTTGAAGTTTTAGTTGTGATCCAAGAAAATCCAGAAATTGTTTTTTTTTTTTACCTTAAAGGTTGTGAATGTTTTAAAATAAGCTGCAAAAGTTTGCTAGTAAATATATAAACATCGTCAAAGTTGACTCCTTGCCTATTGTGCTGTTGCTTTCTGTTCGTCTTTTGTGGTTGTGTTTTTGCAAAACTATTTATTTATATATAAATATTTAAATTTGGTTTATTTTTCCCTTGAATCATATTTGATTTTTGTATATGCATCCCATCCCATAAGTGTGTGTTTGCACGCCTATATGTTTTTAATCTATGGTGCACAGAAAATGGAAGCAATGCAAAAATATTGAAGAAATTGATTTTAGATGTGCAAGGGAACATTGAAAGTAACGGCTACATTATTCCAGAGTTCAGCGAACTGTCGAAAATAATTGAGAACATCTGCAAAACAATTGCAACTTTTGGAAAAACTACAAACGAAAAAAAATCGTCAGTTCTTCAATATCAATCTGGTTGGCTTAATAAAAAGGATTCAATTTTGTTAAAACGCATCCGTTGTAAATCTCAGCAAATAGAGGAAAGCGCTCATCGTGGCCGTCCTAAGCTTGATTTTGCGGAGGTTTCAACGAGAACATAGCGACGGCGTATAGGTAAGCTACGCGAAATTGATGAGACCGCTTTTTCTACTCTTCGCAATGAAAATCAAATTCAAAATTTTCTGCCAGCAGATCCCATTGAAATTATGTCACTTTTAATGGAGACCTCTATGTCGAAACACTAATATTTGCCGATAAGAAACTTTGTGAGCAGTAAAATATCCTTTGATTTTGTTCCAAGCTATCAAAAAATACTACGTTTTCGGATACGCTGGAAACAGCTAAATATCTAATAGCTGCATATTCCTTCATACCTTCATGGTTCTACTTTTATAGACCATGCATTAGTCTCGATTGGAGAGCTTTCGGAGGAAGCCGCAGAGTCCAATAACAAGGAAATAAAAAAATGCAGACAGTGTCACGTACTTTAACTAACACAGATATTATTAACGCACTATAATTGCGTTCTGATCCCTTTTTAACAGGTCAGAGACAACTTCCAAAATAAGACAAGTCGACTTTGTTAAAATCTGTTTAAGAATTACTTAGATGAATCTTCATAGTTTTTGTTTCTTTTAATTTTTGTTTATTGTTTTTTGATAGTATGTATGGATATGTAAAATAACTCCAATGTTTATACCCGGTACTCGAAGAGTATAGGGGTATATTAGATTTGTGGGGATAACGGTTGTGTGTAACGTCCAGAAGGAAGCGTTTCCGACCCCATAAAGTATATATATTCTTGATCAGCATCAATAGCCGAGTCGATATAGCCATGTCTGTCTGTCCGTCCGTCTGTCCGTCTGTCCGTCCGTCTTCATTTGCGCCTATATCTCATAGACTATTAAAGCTAGAGTAACCAAGTTTTGTATTCAGTCTCCTGTGTTATCACACTACTCAAAGTGTATTTCAAAATTTCGCCCCGCCCCCTTCCGCCCCCACAAAGAACGAAAGTCTGTGGCATACACAATTTTGAAGATACAGGAAAACTAAAAACGCAGAATCATAGAAAATTACTATTTTTATCAGAGTGTTGAATCTGGATCAGATCGGATCATTATTATAGCTACAATGAAGAAAACCATTTCGAAAGTCATCGTTCCCTCTCGCTCTCTCTCACACGCGACCCTGTCTGCTTTGCTTATTCGTTTAAATGAGCGCCTAGATCTCAGAGACTATAAGAGCTAGAGCAACCAAACTTTCAATCCAAACTTCTGTGATATCAAACCAGCACAAGTGTATTTCAAAATTTTGCCACGCCCCTTTCCGCCCCCACAATGGACGAAAATCTGTAGAATCCACAATTTTTAAGATAAATGAAACCCAAAAACGCAGAATCATGGAAAATTACCATATCTACCAGATTGCCGAATATGGATCAGGTCGGATCAATATTATAGACAGAAGAAACAAATTAAATTTCAGTGGCTACGCAACGCCTGCCAAGCGCTGACTCCTTCCCTCTCTCTCTGTCGCAAACACTTGTACGTCTCAAATATGTAGTTATACTCGTACATGTAGAAATGTAGAAGCAATGTAAAAAGCATATGCAACCAAAATTAGAAACATGTATAATATTCCAAAAATGATTTGACTTCATTTTTTGAAATATTATTTTTTGCCCAAAATTTAATTTGTCCCTTTTGCGAACATATAATAAATTGCATAAATCGCAAGCTCATATATGTATGTATGTATACATATACTGACTGAGTACCGGGTATAAGGTAGAGCCGCGGCCTTTGCCGCGGCTCACAACGTTCCCCCTCGTTTCTTAATATATTCCTGTTAAGTATATACAATAAAATTTTGTATTAATATTGTGTCGATTGTTTCTATAGGAGCTATAGGATATAGACGTTCAGTTTGTCCAATTTTTTTTGTTATATATCTAGAACATTTTTCTATATGTTTTGTAAAAATTTCAGCCCGCTATGGCCATTATAAGTATTTTTGGCCGCTGTTCCATACAAGCGGATCCACTGTGCAATGTAGCAATGTAGGAAAAAAGAAGCGAACAGTTCAGCAATATCAATTGAGAAGAATTACTTTTTGAGTTAACAAGCCTAAAGAATTGTTTAGGATCCCGTTTAAAGTTAAGCTTGCAATTGGCCAATTATCTATTGTAGTACAATGTATTAAATAAGGAAAATTTCAATTTTGTAATTGAGTACATAGAAAAGTCTAATTGCGAACCGAATTTGTTAAATTTCTTGAAAATACTTGGGGATTTACAATTCCTAGGGTTTATTAATCTCGGGGTGAATCAAATAGGACCAGAAAGATTTTTTGAGGGGGTCACTAAAGGAACATACGTAGGAAAGATGGCAAAAATAGTGCTATAGAATGCATTAGTGGCAGATTCAATATCCTGGAAATTATCTAGAAATTACCAATCGATCTGAGAAGGGAATTATTCAATGAGAGAAAATCAGCCTTCTTAAAAAAAAAGATATGTGAAAGCTTAATGAACAACTCGATAGGGCCAGAAGAACGCAACAGGAAATCAATTGCAAGTGTAGGATGGTATGGATCTTCAGGGAATGATATAGGTGATCCTCGACTTACCAAGGTGCTCCAAAAATCGATTTGTCAAGCGAAATACCGTACTGTTTAGGGATCCGGACTCAAGACTGTCAGAGTATTCTGCATTTCTAATGAGCTTGATCAATTTTAATGTCCCAGCCAAGAATCTCAGTACCTTGGTCCCATTTATTGAAAGGGCTGCTAGGACTAATTATGCGCGGAACGAACCATTTTTAAGGGCTTTGCGGATGTTTAATTCCCTGTCGGCAAGCATTAGATTCTGTTGGGAATCCAAGAAGGATTTGCTTAGGCAAGAGCTTAGGGAATATTTTTTAAGTAATGTTTAGTTTAGAGTTAAGTTGGACAGATAAGGATTAATCCATTGGCGGAATAAATAAATAAATAAAATCGGTAGTAAAGACGAGATTTAGGATCCTATCCATGTTGTTATGTATGCCATTTACCTGACCCAACGAAGTATCGAACAGAGAATCGACGAAATCGTGCTGCATGTATGGGAACATTAAGTTAAAGTCATCGGATAGAGACCAAGTAATATTTGGAAGATTAAAATCAACAAGGACAATAAGACGATCGGAATAGAAAATGGTACGAAATAGATTGAAAATGGGCAGCGTGAAGCATTTAAGGTGAAAATTCAGAAGACGGTGGGATGTAAGAGCATGATGTGAATAAATTAAAAGAACACAGACGAACATGTTATAATTTTCTACAAAAATCTCGGAATCCGAAATTGAGGAATTGAGCTAGGTTTCAGGAAAGGCGATAATATCAAAATCAAAAGTTGCACTCTCAGTTCTACCCGAGGACAAGTCCGGATGGGATAGCGCTGTCTGAGGAGCCAGTGCGAGCCGATGTGGAAGGAACAACTTCAACTTCCCTATTGGTCTTTTTCTGAGAGATAACGAAAATGAATTATTTGTTGCGGGGACTGCAGATTGGGAAGAAGAAAGACTGAAGTTCTCAGTCGGGCTGATGTTTTTTTGTATTTTCTTTTGGTTTTTCATTTGGTTTTGTAGATGAAGACGGCGCTTGTGGATTTTGTTTACGCTTCGGTTTTAGTTCTTATTCGCACGTTGGGCTATTTTCGCGAGAAAACGAGTTGGATTTATCTGTCACAGGGACGGGGTTTGACGGTGATAGAGAAGGGGGGAAACTGCTGCTGCTTTTTATACCCGGTACTCGAAGAGTATAGGGTTATATTAGATTTGTGGGGATAACGGTTGTGTGTAACGCCCAGAAGGAAGCGTTTCCGACCCCATAAAGTATATATATTCTTGATCAGCATCAATAGCCGAGTCGATATAGCTATGTCTGTCTGTCCGTCCGTCCGTCCGTCCGTCCGTCCGTCCGTCCGTCCGTCTGTCCGTCTTCATTTGCCCCTATATCTCAGAGACTATTAAAGCTAGAGCAAATTTTGTATCCAGTCTCCTGCGTGATCACACTACTCAAATGTGTTTCAAAATTTCGCCCCGCCCCTTTTCGCCCGCATAAAGGACGAAAGTCTGTGGCGTACACAATTTTGAAGATACGAGAAAACTAAAAACGCAGAATCATAGAGAATGACCATTTCTATCAGAGTGTTGAATCCGGATCAGATCGGATCATTATTATAGCTACAATTAAGAAAACCATTTCGAAAGTCATCGTTCCCTCTCGCTCTCTCTTACACACGACCCTATCTGTTTTGCCTATTCGTATTTTTTGACGCCTAGTTCTCAGAGGCTATAAAAGCTAGAGCAACCAAACTTTCTATCCAAGCTTCTGTGATACCGAGCCAGCACGAGTTTGTTTTAAAATTTTTCCACGCCCCTTTCCGCCCCCACAAAGGACGAAAATCTCTGGAATCCATAATTTTTAAGATAAATGAAAACCAAAAACGCAGAATCATGGAAAATTACCATATCTACCAGATTGTCGAGTTTGGATCAGGTCGGATCATTATTATCGCCAGAAGGAACAAATTAAATTTCAGTGGCTACGCAACGCCTGCCAAGCGCTTCTCATTCCCTCTCTCTCTGTCGCAAACACTTGTACGTCTCAAATATGTAGTTATACATGTCATGTAGAAATTTAGAAGCAGATGTAAAAAGCATATGCAAACAAAATTGAAAACATGTATAATATTCCAAAAATGATTTGACGTCATTTTTTGAAATATTATTTTTTGCCCAAAATTTAATTTGTCCCTTTTGCGAACATATAATAAATTGCATAAATCTCAAGCTCATATATGTATGTACATATATACTGACTGAGTACCGGGTATAAGGTAGAGCCGCGGCCTTTGCCGCGGCTCACAACATTCCCTCTCGTTTTGTTTTCTTTTGCGTTTTCGGTTGTTTTCGAAGATGTTGCGACGGCTGTAATAACTGAGAAACTGACCACCGAAGTAGAGAGGATTAATCTTGTTGCTTTTGCAATGCACGAGATTCGCGTATGCTGCATTTGTTTCGTTTTTATATTGTGAAGTCTCTTTCTTGTTCTTATATTTTATACAGGAAGGCGAGTTGGCCGGAGCTGTTTGTGCAGTGGATGCGTGTGCATTTTTCATACTTACCTGTAAGACCTAGTAGTTGGCATGTTTTGCAACGCATTCGATTTGGAACGTATTCCCTGACATAACCTGTTAATTTTACTTGGGAGAGTGTAAAGATTAAAGGTGACTAAGATTTCGCCAGTTGGATTTGATCTGCCTTTGATTGTCTTTGTTAAAATTGTGTATCGAAGAGACGTGTTGCCTCTTTAGCTCGTTTCTTATTTTGTTATCAGGAATGGTATTTAGGTATGGGGCGTATATGGTGCCTTTTATATTATTAAGCGATTCATGGAGTTTGCAGGTGATATCGCATAATCTTATAAGCTTAACTAGTAAGAGTAGGTTGCAATCACGCAGTGTCGAAATAGAGATAATTTTATTGCTTATGAATTTTATAGTTATTGGTGTTTCGGGATTCTTTGCAGAGAGTATAATGTACTTTGGGTTTTGAAATGTCAACTCCGGGAGTTCTGGGAAGTCCATGCTTAGTTTTTGGTATTGTCTTTTCTGTTTTGTTTTTGGGCTCTCACTTAGTGGGAAAAACGGGTTTATCCTAGAATTTGGTGGCCCAGGGGCCATGGTCGGTGATAAACTTTCGAGTCGGCGCTGTCTAGTAGAGCGAAGAGAAGAAGAAGAGCGACTGAAATTTGAACTAGATCTGTGCGTGCTGAAGAAAAAGACGTCCGTGTCCGTTCAATTCTAGCCCACGACTGTGGATCTTTTTGAGCATCGGGTACACAAATTAGTACAGGATAATGAAGTTCTTACTACTACGCCATACAAAGAATTTATATTTGCACCACATTGTATGAAAATTAAATTAATTTAAGTTTTTGCTGCATTAACATTATTTATAATAAACGAGGGGGAACGTTGTGAGCCGCGGCAAAGGCCGCGGCTCTACCTTATACCCGGTACTCAGTCAGTATACACATACATACATATATGTATGAGCAATGTTCGCAAAAGGGACAAATTAAATTTTGGGCAAAAAATAATATTTCAAAAAATTAAGTCAAATCATTTTTGGAATATTATACATGTTTTCAATTTTGTTTGCATATGCTTTTTACAACTGCTTCTAAATTTCTACATGACATGTATAACTACATATTTGCGACAGAGAGAGAGGGAATGAGCCAGCGCTTGGCAGGCGTTGCGTAGCCACTGAAATTTAATTTGTTTCTTCTGGCCATAATATTGATCCGACCTGATCAATATTCGGCAATCTGGTAGATATGGTAATTTTCCATGATTCTGCGTTTTTGGGTTTCATTTATCTTAAAAATTATGGATTCTACAGATTTTCGTCCATTGTGGGGGCGGAAAGGGGCGTGGCAAAATTTTGAAATACACTTGTGCTGGTTTGATATCACAGAAGTTTGCATTGAAAGTTTGGTTGCTCTAGCTCTTATAGTCTCTGAGATCTAGGCGCTCATTTAAACGAATAAGCAAAGCAGACAGGGTGGCGTGTGAGAGAGAGCGAGAGGGAACGATGACTTTCGAAATGGTTTTCTTCATTGTAGCTATTATAATGATCCGATCTGATCCAGATTCAACACTCTGATAGAAATGATCATTCGCTATAATTTTGCGTTTTTAGTTTTCTCGTATTTTCAACATTGTATACATTGTATAGATATAGGCGCAAATGAAGACGGACGGACGGACAGACGGACGGACAGACAGACATGGCTATATCGACTCGGCTATTGATGCTGATCAAGAATATATATACTTTATGGGGTCGGAAACGCTTCCTTCTGGGCGTTACACACATCCGTTATCACCACAAATCTAATATACCCCTATACTCTTCGAGTACCGGGTATAATAATTAAATAAATGTTTAAGAAAAGTATAAGAAGTAAAAGAAAGTATAAGAAATGTATGTAAAGATATGCAATATTTTGTTCAATTAAATTTTTGCATTCTCTTTACATTATATACATTATATTTTACATTTATGTTGCGATTTTTTTAAATATTGATTTTTTGGATTGTTTAGTATTCCTCATAAACAAAAACTGCGTTACCGTTCTTCAAATTTCTGTCTATATATTTTTTTTGTTGCGATTTTCAGCAAGAAGACCCAAAACATGCCGAAAAAATAGCACCATTAGCCATTTTGTTGTTATTTTTTCAGTGAAACCCCTGTATTTCTCAGAATTGTCTTTGTAGAAAGCACGTGTTTATTGGTTTTGACTAAAATTTCATTGTTAATCATCATAATGATACATACATAGATATAATTTAAATCGCTAAATTGTATATACATACATACATACATATGTACATATGTATCTATAATAATGTGAGTAATATGAATAAAGAGTATAATGAATTACTCTTATTATTTTTTATTTTAGTATACATATGTAATTATACTTACATATATTTAATATATGTAGTTTAATTTTTGTTTTATAACTATGTATTTTTCTAAAGTGTTTTTTGCGATATCTTTGTTGCCTGCAGTAATTTTTGAAATTTTTATTTTGTTTTTGTTTTGATCTACATAAATTAACATCTATGCTCCTAGATGCTATAATTGTGACCAAAATTTCCAAAATGAGACCACTGATTTTTACTACATATATTATTAATTAGATGACATGTAATTTTCGCCTTACAGTTTAACTGTACATTGTTAAACTTTAAACAACAATAAACAATAGGCAATATAGATCACTTGGCCTGAGCACACAATTATGCACGAGTTCCCTACGTAAAGATTCCATACAGAGTCCTAATGTTACTTGCCCTGCCAATTCAAAAAACGAATTAACCATTCACTACCAGAACGTACGCAGTCTGTTAGGCGAATTGTGCCAACTACATACATACGGTGGTGGGCAGGGAATACTCATAGTGGAGGAAGCGAAGAGATTTGACAGAATTAATTTTTAAAATGCATTTTTATACGTAATACAAGTTTCTACACATATATGTGCATAGTTTGATGGCAATTTATCAATGTCTCTATAGGGAATATCTATAATTTACACTGAGAATTGTAGAATGGTTTGAACAGCTCATAAAAATTAAGTTTTCTGAGCTGTTTTGCCCTTTAAAGATAATCCAATTATTATATATTAAACGAGGGGGAACGTTGTGGGAACGTTACGATTTATGCAATTTATTATATGTTCGCAAAATATTTCAAAAATTGAAGTCAAACCATTTTAGGAATATTTATACATGTTTCCAATTTTGTTTGCATATGATTTGTATACTGCTTCTACATTTTTACATGTATAACTACATATTTGAGACGTAAAAGTGTTTGCGACAGAGAGAGAGGGAATGAGTCAGCGCTTGTCAGGCGTTGCGTAGCCACTGAAATTTAATTTGTTTCTTCTGGCCATAATATTGATCCGACCTGATCAATATTCGGCAATCTGGTAGATATGGTAATTTTCCATGATTCTGCGTTTTTGGGTTTCATTTATCTTAAAAATTGTGGATTCTACAGATTTTCGTCCATTGTGGGGGCGGAAAGGGGCGTGGCAAAATTTTGAAATACACTTGTGCTGGTTTGACATCACAGAAGTTTGGATTGAAAGTTTGGTTGCTCTAGCTCTTATAGTCTCTGAGATCTAGGCGCTCATTTAAACGAATAAGCAAAGCAGACAGGGTCGCGTGTGAGAGAGAGCGAGAGGGAACGATGACTTTCGATGACTTTTCTTCATTGTAGCTATAATAATGATCCGATCTGATCCAGATTCAACACTCTGATAGAAATGATCATTCGCTATAATTTTGCGTTTTTAGTTTTCTCGTATTTTCAACATTGTATACGCCACAGACTTTCGTCTTTTGTGGGGGTGGAAGGGGGCGGGGCGAAATTTTGAAATACATTTGGAGTAGTGAGATCACGCAGGAGACTGGATACAAAATTTGCTCTAGCTTTAATAGTCTATGAGATATAGGCGCAAATGAAGACGGACGGACAGACGGACGGACAGACAGACATGGCTATATCGACTCGGCTATTGATGCTGATCAAGAATATATATACTTTATGGGGTCGGAAACGCTTCCTTCTGGGCGTTACACACAACCGTTATCCCCACAAATCTAATATACCCCTTACTCTTCGAGTACCGGGTATAAAAAGAAAAACGAAAAATGCACTTACAAATATTTAGTATTTAGTACGGCTGGCCTGAACAAACGTAAAAGAACAAAAAGAAGGCTTCTAATGTTTTAATAATGCAGATCGACACAACCTTTTCGCTGTGAACCAAACCGACTTTTCTGATAGATTTGGGGCCTTAAAAATTATTTATTCATTTTTTTTGTTCAAGGCGATTTTATTTTGTATTAAGTTGTAAGTCTGGTACTTTTTTTAAATGTTTTTTTTCAGAAGAATTGCTTCTTTTTTCACATAACTTAAGTATCTTACATTTGGTTGTATTCAACTTTGCAATTCAGTCTTTTGAGTTTGAGTTTCTCATCTTTTACGAGTTTGATGTTCAAGTCTCTGTAGATATTCTCATGCCTGATGTACCATGGTGCCTCTGATGGATTCTGGATTATGCTCGCTGGATAATTTCGATGATGCTTCTGCTTGCGTAACCCATGTTGAACTTTATAACAACCTTATGGGAGAGCGAGTGTTTATAAGCCAGTGGGGGTTACTGTCTTTAATTTAAAGTTGTGTCTCAATATTCACCTCGTCCATACAGCTGCGACAAAAATCATGGTGGGATAGTCCGTAATGACTCCCGTCAATGTACGCACCTGCCCTTTCCTGAAGCTCAGGAGAGTCTTGGTACGTTTATCACTAAATGCGTCCGCAATCGGCTTGGCCGATCTCTGGCACACTCTTCCGCGCTTTCGTTGCCCACGATGTCGGTACGACTCGGGACCCACGTGAGCTTGAGGGAATTAGGAACCAATTAGGAAGTCTTAGGGATATGTTGGTCCCCAGATCTTCACAGAAGATGCCGGCTCCTGTCTCCTCGTCTGCCTTTGAGCCGTCAGTGAAGATGGAAAGCTCATTCTGTCTAAGGGCATAGTTTTTCTTCCATTCTTCCCTATACGGGATGTATTCACTTTAGTTTCCATCCCACGAAAACTCTGGAACACAATAGTTACTCAGCCCTACTATTCCACTATCCTCACTACGGAGTATAGTAGCATGGCCGTAATGCGATGGGTTAAATAACCGTACTGCCAGTTGTCTCGCAGCACTTGTCTCCACCTGGCACTTGAAATGAATGTCTGTCATGCCCCAAGGCATGCCAAACGTTGGACTTTACGGAGGCTTTACATGTGAGATTTAGTGCTGACCGCCTCCCACCAAACCAAGCCTCCGTATGTCAGGATGGGTCGCACCACCGCTGTGTACAACCAGTGGATGATGCATGGTTGTAGGCCCCATCTTTGTCCAAAAGTGTTCCTATTCCTACAGTTGTAAAAGGCTGCTATTGCCATTTGGAGTCAAGAGTGACGCCAGGCTATTGGGCTTCGTTTGATAGTTTGAGTGTCGTTCCCCCAATTAGTTTGAATCTTATATCTTATATTTTCGTAAAAACAGCACCAGTTCGCCGTTTTGGCGTGCCCATCTATTAGTCACTCCTAGTGCCGATTCCAGTAGTTCACTGATTGTATGCAAGAACTTTCCCGATACCAGTATCACTAGATCGTTCGCGTTGGCCGTGACCTTGTACCCACTGCTCCTCAGCTGCATTGGTCATTGAGAACTGGGTTCTACAGGAGTGGAGATATAACTCCTCCCTGTGGGGTGCCACTTGGGACTTGGGGCTTTCCTTGAAGAGGAGAGACCTAAATTGGCATTTACCGATCTACTCCTGAAAACGATATCCAGCCATCTGGTTACCATTGGGTGTGTGCCAATCTTGGCCAGTACAACTGTTATTGACTCGATCTTCCTATATCGAGGAAGGCCTTCAATGCGAATTCTAAGAGTCTAAGGCTAAGAGTCTTTTCAATTTTCCCAACTACTTCGTGCAGTGCGGACTCTACTGATCTACCCTTAAGGTAGGCGTGTTGAGCTACGCTGCCTTGGGGCACTAAAGCTTCGAAAATGTGATTATATGAGGTGCTTGCGTTACTCATGAAAAATACTATTTTGTAGAGATACGACTTGAGCAGTTTATGGGAGTTTTGTGGCAGCAGCTTTGTTATTATACCCGGTACTCGAAGAGTATAGGGGTATATTAGATTTGTGTTGATAACGGATGTGTGTAACGCCCAGAAGGAAGCGTTTCCGACCCCACAAAGTATATATATTCTTGATCAGCATCAAAAGCCGAGTCGAAATAGCCATGTCTGTCTGTCCGTCCGTCTGTCCGTCCGTCTTCATTCGCGCTTATATCTCAGAGACTATTAAAGCTAGAGCAACCAAATTTTGTATCCAGTCTCCTGTGTTATCACACTGCTCCAAGTGTATTTCAAAATTTCGCCCCGCCCCTTTCCGCCCGCACAAAAGACGAAAGTCTGTGGATGACCATTTCTATCAGAGTGTTGAATTTGAATCAGATCGCATTATTAATATAGCCACAATGAAGAAAACCATTTCGAAAGTCATCGTTCCCTCTCGCTCTCTCTCACACGTGACTTTGTCCGTTTTGCCTATTCGTCCAAATGAGCGCCTAGATCTCAGAGACTATAAGAGCGACAGCAACCAAACTTTCTATCTAAGCCCCCTTTCCGACCTCACAAAGGACGAAAATATGTGGAATCCACAATTTTTAAAATAAAAGAAAAGCAAAAACGCAGAATAATGGAAAATAAACGTATCTACCAGATTACCAAATCTAGATCAGGTCGGATCAATATTATAGACAAATGGAACCAATGAAATTGAAGTCGCTACGCAACGCCTGCCAAGCACTTACTCATTTCCTCTCTCTCTCGCACACACTTTTACGTCTCGTATGAGTAGTTCTACATGTACATGTAGAAATGTAGAAACTGATGTAAAAAGTATATGTAAACAAAAATGGAAACAGATAACTTTTAATATATAAAAATTTAGCATAGAGTTCAACCTAATTTTTTTAACTTTTCCATTTGGGCCATTTTTTAATTCGTCCCTTTTGCGAACATATAATAAATTACATAAATCGTAAGATCACATATATTCTGACTGAGTACCGGGTATAAAGTAGAGCCGCGGCCTTTGCCTTAGCCGCGGCCTTTGCCTTAGCCGCGGCCTTTGCCTTTGCCGCGGCTCACAACGTTCCCTCTCGTTTTGTATATAAGTCCGTCTAGCCAGTCTCGGTCGAATGGTTTCGCGAATATTGGTCTGTACGAAAATGGCTGCGTTTTGTCTTTTCCTGGCTTGGGAAACATAGCTATAATTGACTTCTTCCCTTTTTGATGAAAGTACCAAAGTCAAAGTCTTGGATTGCATTGAAAAGATGTGTTTGACCGTACACCAGGGGAGTTCTATGAAATAAATCGGGGTTATTAGGTAAAAACCAGGTGATTTTCGGTGACTTAGTTTATAAAGACCCAACGGGACCCAACAGACCCCACTTTTCCTCAACGGCGTCGATCGATCCAAGTAAGTCTAGCTTTCCTCGTGGTGCAAATAGGGAAACCAGCGAGGGTTGTTTCATTTAATAAAAATTCTGAACAAAATACAAATACTGTAATATGTGTAATATGTATTGGCGGATGAATGAATAAAAGACTCCACTTGACTCGAACTTCTCACCGACCGAGCTAGCCGTTGGTTCCGAACCAGCCGGCTCCAAAGTGCCTCGTGGGCCGATTTTCGTCAGGAATTCCTTACCTTCTTTCTTCCACCTCGATATTTTGAGCAGTTGGAAGATAAGATCCGGGCACGTAAGCAATCGACCGGCGAGTTATTCAAGGACTTCGTCATTGACATCCGTCTGCTTATGCACCACGCGGGGTATGACGCTACCCAAGAACTAAAATGCATCTACGACAACGCGTTACCCGGATACCAATTGTACGTGAAGAGACACGAACTCCAAAGCCTGGCCCAGCTAACACAACTGGCCGTGGAGTTCGAGAGCATTCAGGAACAAAAAGACTCAGGAGGTTGGCACTCATCCGCCGTCAATTCCTCTCGAAGCGCACCCCAACACGATCGCCACGACTTGACCCCCGAATACAAGCGACCGGAATCTCACCAGACTCGGAACCCGTTTCGCCAAACGCCCGACAATCGTGGGGACCCGGCCCGGCCCAGACTGGTACACCCGCTGGAGAAGTAGCCAACAAGACGATCCAACACGACGCACCGCCCATCGCCAACGCACGCACGGCATGCCGACGGTGCGGCGAATCGGATCATTTACACGCGAATTGCCAGAACAGCCCCATCTTATTCTGTTGGGAATGTGGCAAACGCAACATCCGGACCATCCAATGCTGTCGACGAGAAGCCTCGGGAAACTAATCGTGTCCTCGACTGAGACGGGAACAGCCGAGAACGACGCCACCAAGAACCCCAGATCGAAAAGACCCTTGCACGTGCACGACGGCCGGATAGTGGCGATGGTGACGATCGGTGGGCAAACCACGGAAGCCACTATCAACACGGGAGTGACCCGAAGTTTCGTCAGTCAAGACCTGGCCGGACGATTGGCCACTGACACAAATATACAGGCAGCAGCGACGCGGATACGCCTAGCGGACGGATCAAACCACGATTCAATGAGGCACTACGTGTCTACATCTACGAGGTCGCTGCTTCAACGCCGACGAACCAAAGTGCATCACCAGCCATGTACCAACCCACGGACCCACGAACGAGAATTTGAAACACGCAACAACGACCAGGGCTACGGCATCACCCGCCAAGAACGACAACAAGAGACCAGCAACCGAGACTACGGCTACGATATCCCTCACAGAGAACCAGAGCAAAATACAAGCAACAGAGGACATGCCCCCGGCATCACCAGCGCACAGTAAGGATAAAAGACAAGCAACAGAGAACACGCCTACGACGCCGCCAACAGAAAACGCGGACCACAGGCCAGCAACAGCAACCCTGGCTACGGGCATAGCATCAACGAACATAAGCCAAAGCCAAGCAACGGAAGCGTTGCAATCGTTCGATTCTCTTTGTAGCAATCAGACGTGTTTTTGTTTTGCGCTCCGCTTACTCCCTTCCTATTTTGCTTAAACAGCCGGTGTTTTATGAAAATAATTCCGAAAAAATTCATAAATTAACAACCTACTATATCATTTATTTCTTGATCGCGAGTGCATGCCTGTTTACTGTGAAAAACATAATTTAAATTATTATTTTTTCATCGCCTAACTGTGTGTTTTTGTTTGTGATTTTCGTAAGTACACACAGTATCATATTTAGCCGCTCTCACCTATTATTTTTAATGATTTATCACTCTCTCCCTATTACCCAAACCAACATAACTGTTCTTCCTCTCTCGCTCTCGATATTTTCTGTGCAGTAGCGCTCTCTCTCTCTCAAGTGTAGCTGCTGTAACCGCTCTCATTCTTACTTATTCCTCTCTTAGCGTTTATTCTGGCACACTGGTCTGATATCAGTTTTTTTTTAAAGAAAAAATAATAAAATAATTTTTACATTTTGAAATGGAATTCCCTGTGGTCGGTGCTAAAAAAACCTGCAAGAAGCAGATCACCCATGACCAGCCGAGTATCCCCTGCTGGCTCTGTGATAGCGTAGTGCACGCTAAATGCGCCGGGTTTTCCGGTCTCGTGGGTGATGCCATCTCAAAATGGAATGGCCTGCATTACAGCTGTGAGGAATGCCGTCCGGTTGAGAAGGAGATGGTAGCGTTTATGAGGCAGACCCGGAAGGGCTTTAGGGAGCTGACGGTGGGCTTCAAAGAGCGATACGATCGGCTCCTAGCAATGGAGCCTCAGTTTAGTGGTTTCAAACTACTGACTGAGTCTCCTAGGCGCAAAAAGGTCACTCCGCGGGATCTGCATGTGCCAACTGCCCCTCGGCCGGCCGATGCTGACAAGCTGACTCCGATCACTCCAATAGTGCAGCAGTTGATTTTGTTCGCTACTCCGAAGGCAACGACAGCTGCTGGCGATGAAAATTCGGTAGCCGAATTTATCGCGTCGGAGGGCATGCAGCCAAAATCGTTTGTAGCTTCCGTGTCCGTAATGTCCGCTAACTCATTAGCTGTCCCCTCAATTCCGACTCCACCAGTCAATATAAGTCCCGGACCACCGGGTATTACCATCACAGGTGATAGACCTGTGGTGCCAAGATTGGTCGGGATCCCACCAAAAAGACAAGTTTTTGTCTCACGACTTGCCCCTGACTCCACAATTAAAGATGTGACGGCTTATATCCAAAGCCGCATACAAGCCGTTGATTTAAGGTGGAACAGTTTAACTTCTCTTATGCCAGGGAGATAGCTTCTTTTAAAATAAGTGTCTCCCAAACTCACTTTAACACCATCTGTTCGGCCAAATTTTGGCCGGAGCATTTGGTGGTGAAGGAGTTTAAGGCAAAGAAGAAGACTAGGCCCCCAATAACTCTGCCAACAATTCAGACCAATGCGCCACCTTCGTCTTCCCGCTCTACCTCTAACCGTCCAAAAAACTAGTAAATTCTATCTTAGTGACCTATCAGAATGTTCGAGGCTTACGTAGTGAGCTCAGCATTCTTTTCCAGGATAGTGTCGCATTTGCATCCCACGTTATTGTATTTACCGACACCTGGCTAAAGCCGGACATTCTTTGTTCCGAAGTTTTGGCAGGTCGGTACACAACTTTTAGAAAGGACCGTTCGTTTCGACGTGCAGGAGGGGTTCTCATTGCTGTGGACTCAAACTTCACGTCGGAACTTTTCACAGTCCAGATCCAGCAGGAACTGGAATTTCTGTGTGTAAGACTGATTCTTCCCGCTTTCTCAGTTTTCATAACTTGTTCGTATATTCCACCTTCTTCGGATATCGCAATTTACGAACAGCATATGTCCGCTTTAACCGCTATTTCTTCATCGCTATCTGACAAAGATCACATGATAGTTCTTGGTGACTTCAACTTGCCAGGAATTGTTTGGTCTTCGGCAAATGAGTCTAATAGCCTGGTACCCATGTCACGACATGACTTTGTTGACGGCTTGATTGTCCTGTCTCTGTCTCAAGTTAACCATGTTAAAAATTCCTTGGGTCGATTTCTTGATCTGTGCTTTGTAACGGATTCGACCTTAGCGTTGTTAACTCGAGTCCCCCCGCTCTCTATACCTGAAGATGCCTACCATCCTACTTTCGAAGTCTCGCTTGACCTAGGACGAACTGTACTGGATCGGTCGGGTAGACTACCCCAATGTGTCCGCTGCTTCCGTAAAGCCGAGTTTACGAAGCTTAATAACCTCATTAGGGATTTTGATTGGTCCGCTTTATATTTGTGCAGTGATGTTACGACAGGCACAAACATTTTCTATGATGCACTGGACTCACTTTTTGTCTCTTGTGTCCCACTTTCCTGTCCGATTAGATCAAGAAAACCTCCTTGGCTTACCAAGGAGCTATCCAGTCTAAAAAACTTAAAATCAAGACTTTATACAAAATTTCAAGAAGTTGGCTCTCTTTCTTCTCTCTCCCCCTATGTAATAGCTCGGTCAAACTTTTCAGTTCTTAACGCTCAATGCTATCAGAATTACCTATCTCGATGCAGGATACGTTTTTCTAAGGACACTAAACAGTTCTACAGCTTCGTAAACAGTAAGCGTAGAACGTCCGCACACCCATCCTCGCTATCCTTCCTTAATATGTCGGCAGATAATGATCAGGCAATTGCCGATCTTTTTGCCCGTTTTTTCCAAACTACCTATTCGCAGGACGTTTACTCTGGTCAGCCGTATCCATACGGTTTACCGAGGTCGAACGGCATTTTCAGTCCTTTGCTACATGAAAGCTCGTTGCTTCATGATCTACGAACAGTACAGCCGGTGTTCTCACCGGGTCCGGACGGAGTTCCCGGCTGTGTACTCAGGTACTGTGCCGAGTCTCTGTGTGGGCCGTTGCTTAAACTATTCAACCTATCTATAAATTCTTCATGTTTTCCCCCGATATGGAAGGAGTCCTTTATAATTCCTCTCCATAAGAAAGGTAGCAAGTCCGACGCAATGAACTATAGAGGTATATCTAAGTTATCCGCTATTCCTAAAGTGTTTGAGAAAATTTTAACTCCGCACCTTCAGTACCTATGCAGATCACTTATATCTCCATCTCAACATGGATTTATAAGGCGGAGATCAACCACTACTAATTTATTGGAGTTTACCTCCTTTATAATAAAAGGCTTTCAAGGTAACTTGCAGACGGATGTTGTTTACACCGATTTTAGTAAAGCGTTCGATTCTGTAAACCATTCCCTCCAAGCACAAAAGCTCGACCTTCTAGGGTTCCCGCCCAATCTCCTGAGATGGATCTCTAGCTACCTTTGTTCTAGGTCTCAAAGAGTCCTTTTCAAAAACTCCCTGTCCTCTCCAGTTATGGTGACTTCGGGTGTACCTCAGGGCAGCCATCTAGGCCCCTTACTCTTTACACTCTTTATAAATGACCTACCTTCTGTATTAACATACTCTCGAGTACTTATGTATGCGGATGATGTTAAGCTCTGTGTCCAGTATAAGAAAACTTCTTTTCAATCCAGGTTGCAATCCGATCTTGATAGATTTCAGTCTTGGTGTTGTGCAAATTTATTAAACCTTAATGCTTCAAAATGTAAAGTAATGACTTTTCATCGCTCCAGCGCCTTTCTGGTTCTTTACACCCTTTGTGGTGGTTCTCTTGAGAGAATTACCCGGGTTGATGATCTTGGTGTTCTATTAGATCCCAAGTTAAAGTTTTCAGAACACATTTCCACCATGGTGAATAAGGCCATGGGCGTGCTTGGGTTTATAAAGAGGCGGTCAAAGGAATTTGACGACCCCTATATAACAAAGACTCTTTACACCTCTCTGGTTCGTCCGATTTTAGAATACGGCTCTTGTGTATGGTGCCCTTAGTACAACGTACACCAAGACCGTATAGAATCAGTTCAGAAAAACTTTTTACTTATTGCTCTACGCGGCCTCAGCTGGGATGCAGGTGTGAGACTATCATCTTACTCTAATAGATTGCTCTTAATAAACCTTCCAACCTTAGCTAATCGTAGGAAAATGCTTGGCGTGACTTTTGTGCACAACTTGATCAAGGGTGACGTAAATAGCCCTGACCTGTTGAGTCGCATAAACTTCACGATTCCTATTAGAAGCACTAGGAACTATACACCGTTGTTTCTTCCGCTTTGTAGATCGAATTACTCCTTGCATGAACCATTTAGGGTCCTATGCTCGGATTATAATTCCCTCTACCATATTATAACTACCACTAACTCCCTTCCTAGTCTTAAATTACTGATACTCTTACATCTTTCCCGTAATTAGTAATTACTTCGCTCCTTTAGTTATATTAGTTCTACTTTCCTCGAACACTAGTCTAACACCTACCTTTCCTGCATGTCCGCGATCGGTTCGGTTAACGAGTCGCGCGTAATGCGGCAGCGTCCCTCGGTCGGTTGGGCGGGAAGTGGACTGCATTCTTGCCTGGGATCCGCGCGTAACAGCCATTGGCTGGTGTCGCCTGGGCCACTTGATGGTGCAGTCATTGCATATCAACGTTCTAAAGAAACGGAGAATACAGCCACGAGAAGGTTAACCGAGACTACGAGCGTACGGACGCCTACAGGAAACATGAGTACGCGAATATCCACTGAGATCACGACCATCAGAACGCCCACAGAGAACACGGTTACGAGGATCGCCTCTAGGACCACGAGTTCGTGGACAACAACAGAGGCCACGCCCGTTAGATCATCAACGGAGCGGACGAGTACGCTAACTTCGACGGAGATCAGGAGGGCCACTACGCCAACAGGGATCCTCAACTTAGAAAACACCACCGAGCCCAGGGACACGGACGCCGTCAGGCCAGTGACGCCTTGGGTTGGAATTTCGTCGAGCTTCAGATCCGAGATATCTGGCCATCACGGCCAACACCTCGCCGATTATCGCCAATATCGCCGAATACCCCGCTAGCTCAGACCCCTCCAGTCCATTCGACACGACCATCCTCCCAGAGCACCCCGATCAGACCACCGGCTCCGAAATGGATGATTCCATGGGAGACGACCCGGTATTAGACATACAGACCTGGCCCCCTGACATTGCACACCACATCCGCGCGTTCCTAGACGAAGAGTTACCCAAATTCGAGAATCTCCAGGGAACGACAGATCTAACAGAACACACCATTGTTATGAGAGATAGTCGTCCAATAAAGCAACGGAATTATCCGAAAAACCCAGCCATGATGCGTATTATTGACAAACAGGTCGACGAGCTGCTAGCAGAAGGTCTCATTGAACCATCACGAAGCCCTCACAGCGCCCCGGTCGTTCTTGTCCGCAAGAAAAACGGACAATGGCGTATGTGCGTGGACTTCCGTCAGTTGAACGAACGTTCTATTCCGGATGCTTACCCGTTACCCAGGATAAACCATATTCTCGAACGCCTCAAGAACGCACGGTTCATCACGACCTTAGATTTGAAAAATGGATACTGGCAAGTACCCGTAGCTCGAGATAGTCGCGAAGCAACGGCTTTCACAGTACCTGGGAGAGGACTCTGCCATTGGAAAGTAATGCCATTCGGATTACATTCGGCAGCCGCGAATTTTTAACGTACCCTCGACACAGTCATCGGTGCAGACATGGAGCCTTTCGCGTTCGCATACCTGGACGATATAGTAATTGTCGGGAAGGACTATGCAGAGCATTTGCAAAATCTAAAGCAAGTTTTCTCGAGATTGCGCAAGGCCAACCTGCGGATCAACGCCGACAAGTGTCCTTTCTTCCAAAGCCGGATCAAGTATCTGGGCCACGTTGTTAGCGAGGAAGGTATCCATACTGACCCTGACAAAATAGCAGCAGTGAAGGACCTGAGACCGCCCACCAATCTCAAACAGCTTTGCCAGTGCATCGGGATGGCATAGTGGTACCGCAGGTTTGTCCCAAACTTCGCTGCCGTAGTCCAGCCCATGTCCCAACTTTTGAAGAAGGGACGTGCGTGGACAACCTTAAAGTACTCCTAACCACCGCCCCCGTCCTCGCTTGCCCTGACTTCTCTGCTAAGTTTTCACTACAAACCGATGCGAGCAACCTCGGAATAGGCGCCGTCCTTACTCAAGACATCGAAGGCAAGGAACGAGTCATCGCATATGTCAGCCGACGCCTTAATCAGGCCGAAGAAAATTACTCCGCCACGGATAAAGAGTGTCTAGCCGTGATATGGGCCATCAGAAAACTCCGCTGTTACCTCGAAGGCTACCGATTCAACGTCATCACCGACCACCTTGCGTTAAAGTGGCCTAACACCCTCGAAAGTCCCCACGGGACAGTGGCACGACGGGCACTCGGACTACAACAGTACCAGTACGACGTACAATACCGACCGGGAAAACAGAATGTGGTGGCCGACGCATTATCGAGGCACCCATTAGAAACCCTCGCGAATGTGGAAGGAGAAAAGACGGACTGCCCTGGTTGAAACAGAGAATACGACAAGTGCAAGATGAACCTCAGAAGTACCCGGACTATACTTACGAAAACGGACAACTCTACCGACACTTGGGACATCGAGCCGACGGCTCTGGAAGCTTTGCGTACCCAAGGACAGCCGCCTGAGGGTATTGCGCGAATGTCACGACCAGCCGACCGCTGGACACCTCGGCGTACGGAAAACCATCACTAGGATATTGCAGAGGTATTACTGGCCCGGCATGTATCGAAACGTACGCCAATACGTCCGAAGGTGCCTCAGCTCTCAAAAATTCAAGATAATGCAACAGAAGCCCACCGGTAAGATGCTTACCCGTCAAGTCAACGAGCCATTCGCGACACTGTGCGCCGACTTCGTTGGACCCCTACCACGCTCTAACCGAGGTAACACCACCCTACTAGTGTTTTTCGATGTTTTCTCAAAGTGGGTCGAATTGGTTCCACTGAGGAAAGCCACCGCAACGAACGGGCTTTCCGAGAGCGGATCCTCAGCCAGTTTATAGTCCCGAAGTTATTCGTATGTGACAACGGCACTCAATTTACCAGCCGATCCTTCAAAGCATTTCTCAAGTCAGCCGGGGTGGCGTTACAACACACATGTAGAACATGTAGAAATGTAGAAACTGATGTAAAAAGTATATGTAAACAAAAATGGAAACAGATAACTTTTAATATATAAAAATTTAGCATAGAGTTCAACCTAATTTTTTTAACTTTTCCATTTGGGCCATTTTTTAATTCGTCCCTTTTGCGAACATATAATAAATTACATAAATCGTAAGATCACATATATTCTGACTGAGTACCGGGTATAAAGTAGAGCCGCGGCCTTTGCCTTAGCCGCGGCCTTTGCCTTTGCCGCGGCTCACAACGTTCCCTCTCGTTTTGTATATAAGTCCGTCTAGCCAGTCTCGGTCGAATGGTTTCGCGAATATTGGTCTGTACGAAAATGGCTGCGTTTTGTCTTTTCCTGGCTTGGGAAACATAGCTATAATTGACTTCTTCCCTTTTTGATGAAAGTACCAAAGTCAAAGTCTTGGATTGCATTGAAAAGATGTATTTGACCGTACACCAGGGGAGTTCTATGAAATAAATCGGGGTTATTAGGTAAAAACCAGGTGATTTTCGGTGACTTAGTTTATAAAGACCCAACGGGACCCAACAGACCCCACTTTTCCTCAACGGCGTCGATCGATCCAAGTAAGTCTAGCTTTCCTCGTGGTGCAAATAGGGAAACCAGCGAGGGTTGTTTCATTTAATAAAAATTCTGAACAAAATACAAATACTGTAATATGTGTAATATGTATTGGCGGATGAATGAATAAAAGACTCCACTTGACTCGAACTTCTCACCGACCGAGCTAGCCGTTGGTTCCGAACCAGCCGACTCCAAAGTGCCTCGTGGGCCGATTTTCGTCAGGAATTCCTTACCTTCTTTCTTCCACCTCGATATTTTGAGCAGTTGGAAGATAAGATCCGGGCACGTAAGCAATCGACCGGCGAGTTATTCAAGGACTTCGTCATTGACATCCGTCTGCTTATGCACCACGCGGGGTATGACGCTACCCAAGAACTAAAATGCATCTACGACAACGCGTTACCCGGATACCAATTGTACGTGAAGAGACACGAACTCCAAAGCCTGGCCCAGCTAACACAACTGGCCGTGGAGTTCGAGAGCATTCAGGAACAAAAAGACTCAGGAGGTTGGCACTCATCCGCCGTCAATTCCTCTCGAAGCGCACCCCAACACGATCGCCACGACTTGACCCCCGAATACAAGCGACCGGAATTTCACCAGACTCGGAACCCGTTTCGCCAAACGCCCGACAATCGTGGGGACCCGGCCCGGCCCAGACTGGTACACCCGCTGGAGAAGTAGCCAACAAGACGATCCAACACGACGCACCGGCCATCGCCAACGCACGCACGGCATGCCGACGGTGCGGCGAATCGGATCAGTTACACGCGAATTGCCAGAACAGCCCCATCTTATTCTGTTGGGAATGTGGCAAACGCAACATCCGGACCATCCAATGCTGTCGACGAGAAGCCTCGGGAAACTAATCGTGTCCTCGACTGAGACGGGAACAGCCGAGAACGACGCCACCAAGAACCCCAGATCGAAAAGACCCTTGCACGTGCACGACGGCCGGATAGTGGCGATGGTGACGATCGGTGGGCAAACCACGGAAGCCACTATCAACACGGGAGTGACCCGAAGTTTCGTCAGTCAAGACCTGGCCGGACGATTGGCCACTGACACAAATATACAGGCAGCAGCGACGCGGATACGCCTAGCGGACGGATCAAACCACGATTCAATGAGGCACTACGTGTCTACATCTACGAGGTCGCTGCTTCAACGCCGACGAACCAAAGTGCATCACCAGCCATGTACCAACCCACGGACCCACGAACGAGAATTTGAAACACGCAACAACGACCAGGGCTACGGCATCACCCGCCAAGAACGACAACAAGAGACCAGCAACCGAGACTACGGCTACGATATCCCTCACAGAGAACCAGAGCAAAATACAAGCAACAGAGGACATGCCCCCGGCATCACCAGCGCACAGTAAGGATAAAAGACAAGCAACAGAGAACACGCCTACGACGCCGCCAACAGAAAACGCGGACCACAGGCCAGCAACAGCAACCCTGGCTACGGGCATAGCATCAACGAACATAAGCCAAAGCCAAGCAACGGAAGCGTTGCAATCGTTCGATTCTCTTTGTAGCAATCAGACGTGTTTTTGTTTTGCGCTCCGCTTACTCCCTTCCTATTTTGCTTAAACAGCCGGTGTTTTATGAAAATAATTCCGAAAAAATTCATAAATTAACAACCTACTATATCATTTATTTCTTGATCGCGAGTGCATGCCTGTTTACTGTGAAAAACATAATTTAAATTATTATTTTTTCATCGCCTAACTGTGTGTTTTTGTTTGTGATTTTCGTAAGTACACACAGTATCATATTTAGCCGCTCTCACCTATTATTTTTAATGATTTATCACTCTCTCCCTATTACCCAAACCAACATAACTGTTCTTCCTCTCTCGCTCTCGATATTTTCTGTGCAGTAGCGCTCTCTCTCTCTCAAGTGTAGCTGCTGTAACCGCTCTCATTCTTACTTATTCCTCTCTTAGCGTTTATTCTGGCACACTGGTCTGATATCAGTTTTTTTTTAAAGAAAAAATAATAAAATAATTTTTACATTTTGAAATGGAATTCCCTGTGGTCGGTGCTAAAAAAACCTGCAAGAAGCAGATCACCCATGACCAGCCGAGTATCCCCTGCTGGCTCTGTGATAGCGTAGTGCACGCTAAATGCGCCGGGTTTTCCGGTCTCGTGGGTGATGCCATCTCAAAATGGAATGGCCTGCATTACAGCTGTGAGGAATGCCGTCCGGTTGAGAAGGAGATGGTAGCGTTTATGAGGCAGACCCGGAAGGGCTTTAGGGAGCTGACGGTGGGCTTCAAAGAGCGATACGATCGGCTCCTAGCAATGGAGCCTCAGTTTAGTGGTTTCAAACTACTGACTGAGTCTCCTAGGCGCAAAAAGGTCACTCCGCGGGATCTGCATGTGCCAACTGCCCCTCGGCCGGCCGATGCTGACAAGCTGACTCCGATCACTCCAATAGTGCAGCAGTTGATTTTGTTCGCTACTCCGAAGGCAACGACAGCTGCTGGCGATGAAAATTCGGTAGCCGAATTTATCGCGTCGGAGGGCATGCAGCCAAAATCGTTTGTAGCTTCCGTGTCCGTAATGTCCGCTAACTCATTAGCTGTCCCCTCAATTCCGACTCCACCAGTCAATATAAGTCCCGGACCACCGGGTATTACCATCACAGGTGATAGACCTGTGGTGCCAAGATTGGTCGGGATCCCACCAAAAAGACAAGTTTTTGTCTCACGACTTGCCCCTGACTCCACAATTAAAGATGTGACGGCTTATATCCAAAGCCGCATACAAGCCGTTGATTTAAGGTGGAACAGTTTAACTTCTCTTATGCCAGGGAGATAGCTTCTTTTAAAATAAGTGTCTCCCAAACTCACTTTAACACCATCTGTTCGGCCAAATTTTGGCCGGAGCATTTGGTGGTGAAGGAGTTTAAGGCAAAGAAGAAGACTAGGCCCCCAATAACTCTGCCAACAATTCAGACCAATGCGCCACCTTCGTCTTCCCGCTCTACCTCTAACCGTCCAAAAAACTAGTAAATTCTATCTTAGTGACCTATCAGAATGTTCGAGGCTTACGTAGTGAGCTCAGCATTCATTTCCAGGATAGTGTCGCATTTGCATCCCACGTTATTGTATTTACCGACACCTGGCTAAAGCCGGACATTCTTTGTTCCGAAGTTTTGGCAGGTCGGTACACAACTTTTAGAAAGGACCGTTCGTTTCGACGTGCAGGAGGGGTTCTCATTGCTGTGGACTCACACTTCACGTCGGAACTTTTCACAGTCCAGATCCAGCAGGAACTGGAATTTCTGTGTGTAAGACTGATTCTTCCCGCTTTCTCAGTTTTCATAACTTGTTCGTATATTCCACCTTCTTCGGATATCGCAATTTACGAACAGCATTTGTCCGCTTTAACCGCTATTTCTTCATCGCTATCTGACAAAGATCACATGATAGTTCTTGGTGACTTCAACTTGCCAGGAATTGTTTGGTCTTCGGCAAATGAGTCTAATAGCCTGGTACCCATGTCACGACATGACTTTGTTGACGGCTTGATTGTCCTGTCTCTGTCTCAAGTTAACCATGTTAAAAATTCCTTGGGTCGATTTCTTGATCTGTGCTTTGTAACGGATGCGACCTTAGCGTTGTTAACTCGAGTCCCCCCGCTCTCTATACCTGAAGATGCCTACCATCCTACTTTCGAAGTCTCGCTTGACCTAGGACGAACTGTACTGGATCGGTCGGGTAGACTACCCCAATGTGTCCGCTGCTTCCGTAAAGCCGAGTTTACGAAGCTTAATAACCTCATTAGGGATTTTGATTGGTCCGCTTTATATTTGTGCAGTGATGTTACGACAGGCACAAACATTTTCTATGATGCACTGGACTCACTTTTTGTCTCTTGTGTCCCACTTTCCTGTTCGATTAGATCAAGAAAACCTCCTTGGCTTACCAAGGAGCTATCCAGTCTAAAAAACTTAAAATCAAGACTTTATACAAAATTTCAAGAAGTTGGCTCTCTTTCTTCTCTCTCCCCCTATGTAATAGCTCGGTCAAACTTTTCAGTTCTTAACGCTCAATGCTATCAGAATTACCTATCTCGATGCAGGATACGTTTTTCTAAGGACACTAAACAGTTCTACAGCTTCGTAAACAGTAAGCGTAGAACGTCCGCACACCCATCCTCGCTATCCTTCCTTAATATGTCGGCAGATAATGATCAGGCAATTGCCGATCTTTTTGCCCGTTTTTTCCAAACTACCTATTCGCAGGACGTTTACTCTGGTCAGCCGTATCCATACGGTTTACCGAGGTCGAACGGCATTTTCAGTCCTTTGCTACATGAAAGCTCGTTGCTTCATGATCTACGAACAGTACAGCCGGTGTTCTCACCGGGTCCGGACGGAGTTCCCGGCTGTGTACTCAGGTACTGTGCCGAGTCTCTGTGTGGGCCGTTGCTTAAACTATTCAACCTATCTATAAATTCTTCATGTTTTCCCCCGATATGGAAGGAGTCCTTTATAATTCCTCTCCATAAGAAAGGTAGCAAGTCCGACGCAATGAACTATAGAGGTATATCTAAGTTATCCGCTATTCCTAAAGTGTTTGAGAAAATTTTAACTCCGCACCTTCAGTACCTATGCAGATCACTTATATCTCCATCTCAACATGGATTTATAAGGCGGAGATCAACCACTACTAATTTATTGGAGTTTACCTCCTTTATAATAAAAGGCTTTCAAGGTAACTTGCAGACGGATGTTGTTTACACCGATTTTAGTAAAGCGTTCGATTCTGTAAACCATTCCCTCCTAGCACAAAAGCTCGACCTTCTAGGGTTCCCGCCCAATCTCCTGAGATGGATCTCTAGCTACCTTTGTTCTAGGTCTCAAAGAGTCCTTTTCAAAAACTCCCTGTCCTCTCCAGTTATGGTGACTTCGGGTGTACCTCAGGGCAGCCATCTAGGCCCCTTACTCTTTACACTCTTTATAAATGACCTACCTTCTGTATTAACATACTCTCGAGTACTTATGTATGCGGATGATGTTAAGCTCTGTGTCCAGTATAAGAAAACTTCTCTTCAATCCAGGTTGCAATCCGATCTTGATAGATTTCAGTCTTGGTGTTGTGCAAATTTATTAAACCTTAATGCTTCAAAATGTAAAGTAATGACTTTTCATCGCTCCAGCGCCTTTCTGGTTCTTTACACCCTTTGTGGTGGTTCTCTTGAGAGAATTACCCGGGTTGATGATCTTGGTGTTCTATTAGATCCCAAGTTAAAGTTTTCAGAACACATTTCCACCATGGTGAATAAGGCCATGGGCGTGCTTGGGTTTATAAAGAGGCGGTCAAAGGAATTTGACGACCCCTATATAACAAAGACTCTTTACACCTCTCTGGTTCGTCCGATTTTAGAATACGGCTCTTGTGTATGGTGCCCTTAGTACAACGTACACCAAGACCGTATAGAATCAGTTCAGAAAAACTTTTTACTTTTTGCTCTACGCGGCCTCAGCTGGGATGCAGGTGTGAGACTATCATCTTACTCTAATAGATTGCTCTTAATAAACCTTCCAACCTTAGCTAATCGTAGGAAAATGCTTGGCGTGACTTTTGTGCACAACTTGATCAAGGGTGACGTAAATAGCCCTGACCTGTTGAGTCGCATAAACTTCACGATTCCTATTAGAAGCACTAGGAACTATACACCGTTGTTTCTTCCGCTTTGTAGATCGAATTACTCCTTGCATGAACCATTTAGGGTCCTATGCTCGGATTATAATTCCCTCTACCATATTATAACTACCACTAACTCCCTTCCTAGTCTTAAATTACTGATACTCTTACATCTTTCCCGTAATTAGTAATTACTTCGCTCCTTTAGTTATATTAGTTCTACTTTCCTCGAACACTAGTCTAACGCCTACCTTTCCTGCATGTCCGCGATCGGTTCGGTTAACGAGTCGCGCGTAATGCGGCAGCGTCCCTCGGTCGGTTGGGCGGGAAGTGGACTGCGTTCTTGCCTGGGATCCGCGCGTAACAGCCATTGGCTGGTGTCGCCTGGGCCACTTGATGGTGCAGTCATTGCATATCAACGTCCTAAAGAAACGGAGAATACAGCCACGAGAAGGTTAACCGAGACTACGAGCGTACGGACGCCTACAGGAAACATGAGTACGCGAATATCCACTGAGATCACGACCATCAGAACGCCCACAGAGAACACGGTTACGAGGATCGCCTCTAGGACCACGAGTTCGTGGACAACAACAGAGGCCACGCCCGTTAGATCATCAACGGAGCGGACGAGTACGCTAACTTCGACGGAGATCAGGAGGGCCACTACGCCAACAGGGATCCTCAACTTAGAAAACACCACCGAGCCCAGGGACACGGACGCCGTCAGGCCAGTGACGCCTTGGGTTGGAATTTCGTCGAGCTTCAGATCCGAGATATCTGGCCATCACGGCCAACACCTCGCCGATTATCGCCAATATCGCCGAATACCCCGCTAGCTCAGACCCCTCCAGTCCATTCGACACGACCATCCTCCCAGAGCACCCCGATCAGACCACCGGCTCCGAAATGGATGATTCCATGGGAGACGACCCGGTATTAGACATACAGACCTGGCCCCCTGACATTGCACACCACATCCGCGCGTTCCTAGACGAAGAGTTACCCAAATTCGAGAATCTCCAGGGAACGACAGATCTAACAGAACACACCATTGTTATGAGAGATAGTCGTCCAATAAAGCAACGGAATTATCCGAAAAACCCAGCCATGATGCGTATTATTGACAAACAGGTCGACGAGCTGCTAGCAGAAGGTCTCATTGAACCATCACGAAGCCCTCACAGCGCCCCGGTCGTTCTTGTCCGCAAGAAAAACGGACAATGGCGTATGTGCGTGGACTTCCGTCAGTTGAACGAACGTTCTATTCCGGATGCTTACCCGTTACCCAGGATAAACCATATTCTCGAACGCCTCAAGAACGCACGGTTCATCACGACCTTAGATTTGAAAAATGGATACTGGCAAGTACCCGTAGCTCGAGATAGTCGCGAAGCAACGGCTTTCACAGTGCCTGGGAGAGGACTCTACCATTGGAAAGTAATGCCATTTGGATTACATTCGGCAACCGCGACTTTTCAACGTACCCTCGACACAGTTATCGGCGCAGAAATGGAGCCTTTCGCGTTCGCATACCGGGACGATATAGTAATCGTCGGGAAGGACTATGCAGAGCATTTGCTAAATCTAAAGCAAGTTTTCTCGAAATTGCGCAAGGCCAACCTGCGGATCAACGCCGACAAATGTGCTTTCTTCCAACGCCGGATCAAGTATCTGGGCCACGTGGTTAGCGAGGAAGGTATCCACACTGACCCTGACAAAATAGCAGCAGTGAAGGACCTGAGACCGCCCACCAATCTCAAACAGCTTTGCCAGTGCATCGGGATGCATAGTGGTACCGCAGGTTTGTCCCAAACTTCGCTGCCGTAGTCCAGCCCATGTCCCAACTTTTGAAGAAGGGACGTGCGCGGACATGGACCCCCGAGCAACAAGAGGCTTTTGACAACCTTAAAGTACTCCTAACCTCGCTTGCCCCAACTTCTCTGCTAAGTTTTCACTACAAACCGATGCGAGCAACCTCGGAATAGGCGCCGTCCTTACTCAAGACATCGAAGGCAAGGAACGAGTCATCGCATATGTCAGCCGACGCCTTAATCAGGCCGAAGAAAATTACTCCGCCACGGATAAAGAGTGTCTAGCCGTGATATGGGCCATCAGAAAACTCCGCTGTTACCTCAAAGGCTACCGATTCAACGTCATCACCGACCACCTCGCGTTAAAGTGTTTGAACACCCTCGAGAGTACCTACGGGAGAGTGGCAAGATGGGCACTCGAACTACAACAGTTCCAGTACGATGTACAATACCGACCGGGAAAACAGAATGTGGTGGCCGACGCATTATCGAGGCACCCATTAGAAACCCTCGCGTATATGGAAGGAGAAAAAACGGACTGCCCCTGGTTGAAACAAAGGATACGACAAGTACAAGACGAACCTCAGAAGTACCCGGACTATGCTTATGAAAACGGACAACTCTACCGACACTTGGGACATCGAGCCGACGACGAAGACTACGTTTCGTGGAAGCTTTGCGTACCCAAGGACAGCCGCCTGAGGGTATTGCGCGAGTGTCACGACCAGCCGACCGCCGGACACCTCGGCGTACGGAAAACCATCACTAGGATATCGCAGAGGTATTACTAGCCCGGCATATATCGAGACGTACACCAATACGTCCGAGGGTGCCTCAGCTGTCAAAAATTCAAGATAATGCAACAGAAGCCAACAGAAGTAAGATGCTTACCCGTCAAGTCAACGAGCCATTCGCGACACTGTGCGCCGACTTCGTTGGACCCCTACCACGCTCTAACCGAGGTAACACCACCCTACTAGTGTTTTTCGATGTTTTCTCAAAGTGGGTCGAATTGGTTCCACTGAGAGCCACCGCTACGAACCTCCTCAGCCAGTTTGGAGTCCCGAAGTTATTCGTATGTGACAACGGCACTCAATTTACCAGCTGATCCTTCAAAGCATTTCTCAAGTCAGCCGGGGTGGCGTTACAACACACCGCGCCCTACTGCTCCCAAGAAAATCCAACCGAGAGGGCTAATAGGACTATCAAAACGATGATATCCCAATTCATCAACGAAGAACAAAGAACCTGGGACGAACTACTGCCCGAGTTGTCCCTGGCCATCAATTCTAGCGTCTCGGATACGACAGGATTCAGCATTCTTGATACACGGCCGAGAACCCCGCTTGCCTGGTGCTTTATATGACGAGGTCACCCCCGGAACCGGGAGCACACCGAAACCAGCGCTCTCTAAAGCAGCCCGGCTGAAGGAAGTATTTGACATCGTCCGGAACAACAATCAACAAGCAAGCCAGGAACAAGGACGACATTATAACCTACGTAGAAGACAATGGCGCCCGACGATCGGATCATCGGTATTGGTACGCCAACATCACCTTTCTAACGCCGCTGATGGCTTCGCAGTGAAGTTAGCCCCAAAATTTGATGGACCCTACCGAGTCCAGTGCTTCGTCTCGCCTAACGTTATCCGCCTACATTACCAGACGAGCCGGAAGCGAAGAACCGCTAACCTAGCAGATCTCAGAGAGTTCCACAGTAACGAAGACCCCGAAGACCAGACCAGCCAGACCGACGACACCCAGAACCCCGTAGAATAACCTAGTCTCTAACATATTTACTAATCCACCACCCGATCTATTGTATTAATATGTATCCCACAGTCAGTAAGTGTATCAGAGTAGGAGATTTTTAAACGCTGCACCACCGCGACCAGTATATCTCTAAGTAGACCAGTTTTACTTAATCTATTTATCCTTTCCGGTCTAGAGATAAGTTCCAGCTTACACCATGGACGTGGACGAGGATTTCTGCTCCGAGATCCCACCGAGGGATGCAGGACTCGGAGTTGAAGCCGAAATGGAAGCGTATATGGCTTCGTCCGACGACAGTTCCATCGGAGACAACACGCCGACTTCAGGGTGCCGCGGGGACCATCGCGCCTCGCCCCCAACAAGCTCCCGCCGAAGATCAGTCGGCGAGCACACCGCCTGGATTGATCTCACGTCGTCGCGATTGGACAGCGAGGACGTCCCCCAAGCTCGCCCGATCTCGCCGCCACTTTACACCCGACGTACGGCCTGCGACTCACCCCAGAGCTATTGGCCGAGTCCACCGGGTCAATCCCACACGTCGTCGCCCGACGTTTTCTTATTTTCACGGCGTACCGACCCCGGATTCTCTTCGCGTCCAGCGGATATATGGTCGTGCTACACCAGAGCCACAGACGCCGGTCCAGGATCAACCCCAGACCAACCATACCGGTCGCCGCAGTACGCGAAGGAACCCACTGCGCCACGACACCAGAGCCGTGACCCCCTCCTCGGCCAAGGGGTATATCGGGTGGCCGCGCAAGAGAGGGACCTGACTGCGTATGTGCCTCCGACTCGAGGCCCCTACGACGAGGATTACGACGATGACGAGTACTATATACAGGATTATGTCTCCAGCTCGGAAACCTACCACTACGTGGTCACACCACGCGGCATGCGGGTCACCCAACTATTGCGCTTGACGGTAGACGTCACCATCGCTCCAGGCCGCAACGTCGGGGAGTTTTTTGGCACCTTCCGGGAACCGGCGGAGGCTCTCCGAGAGACCCCGGCTTACCCAGGAGGCGAACTCGAACTAGGCAACGCGCCCAACAACATCAAGCGACCCGAGGCTACAGACGCCCTTGAACAGGTCGACCGTACCGATGCTGACCCGGAGCCAGAAGAGTCAGAAGAGCCACTCAGTGCCGCGACGCCCTCCAAACGTCAGCGCATGGCCAGTGCCTGGGACCAAGAGCCAACAGCGTGCATCGCTCGCTGGGACTCCGTGTCTTCGCTGGAGGACGAGGAATCACCACGATTCCGGCGTACCTACCCCACACCGAGCCTGACGAGACCAGACGAGCGATGGGAAGTCATTGGAGAATTACCGGCCGACCCCGGGAAACCTTCCTTCCCAATCCGCTTCCGGCACGTAAAGGCATCGACACCAAGCACCCCACAGGACCCGAGGTCACCACTGGCATATACGCACCAGGACCCGCGGTCACCACCGGCATATACGCCCCAGGACCCGAGGTCACAATCGGCAAGCCAAGACAACGTCCCCAACGACCTGTTCGACACGATACGCCTGCCCGAAGGGGAATCCCTGGACGAAGATTTCGATTAGTTGCTCCAGACTATCGGCTCGGACGTGGATGTCAACGAATTCCTACAGGAAGCCGATCCGATGCTCGGCGAAGATCCACATACGGATCCCTGGATGGAGGCCCCCAACAGCTGGACTGTCCACACCCCTGAACAGAAGCTGCCGGCCGCCCTCATCCAGGAAGTCCTCGCCAGAGGCAACACGGGGAAGCGAACGCGTTTCACCATCACCCACCACGGACAGGAATACCAAGAGCGGCCACGTCCGTATCGCCGTCCACCCCGGAAGAAAGGGGAGGGTGTAAAGACCCAACGGGGTCAAACCGATCTAAATCGTGTAGATAAGGTCAACAACATATTCACCGCCACTGGAGGCATACATCGCTTACCATCCTCGGATTTTTATTTTTTTTTCTTTTGTTTAATATTAACATCATCATTCCGCAATTCGCCACTGAAGGCCCTGGTATTATTATTTATGTAGGTTTAAGTTAGCAATAAGTTACACATTTTTTAAATACACCGCCAATGAAGGCCATAAAACGCAAAAATGAGTCGATAGTCAAAAACGGGGTGGCCACACCGAACACTATCGATCAGAAAAGGGAAAAGAGATCGATAGCGGGGGGCACGAAGACACCCAGAAGGGAGACAGAGATTCATTCGCCGACAGACCACGAACCGAATATTTCGCGCCGCTCTGTGTCTATGGCTATACGGTTACCATTGTCGGTAGCCAACAGACCCCACTTTTCCTCAACGGTGTCGATCGATCCAAGTAAGTCTAGCATTCCTCGTGGTGCAGCTAGGGAAATCAGCGAGGGTCGTTTCATTTAATAAAAATTCTGAACAAAATACAAATACTGTGGAGTCTTTTATTCATTCATCCGCCAACACACATTACACGTTATCCCCAATCCCCCCTAGAAACCCCGAACCCTTACGAGTCGTCGCGATCACGCACGTCTCAGTAGTATCCTCTCGTAGCTAGTGACTGTCCCGATCACGCACAGCCCATCCCTAGAAATCCCGTACCCTTACGAGTCGTCACGACCACGCACGTCTCAGTAGTAGCCTCTCGTAGCTAGTGAATGTCAGGATCACGCACAGCCAATTCCCCCTAGAAACCCGTAATTCTATGAGTCGTCGCGATCACGCACGTCTCAGTAATATCCTTGCGTAGCTAGCGGCCGTCGCGACCGCGCACGGACGATCCTCACTAGAAACCTCGCTGCTGTACGAATCGTCGCGATCACGCACGTTTCAGCAGCATCCCCCGGTAGTTAGTGATAGCCACGTTAACGTACGACCAGATCTCCGGTAGAAGCTCCTTGTCCTACGAGCTGTCGCGACAACGCATGGTTCAACCAGTCCCGACAGCGTGTAGCGATAACCCGAGTCAATACGCAGCCCAGTATCGCCAGAGACTCCATAGTCCTACGAGCCGTAGCGATAACGCATGGCCCTGTAAACCCCCTTGTCCCCCCCTTGGAGGTTACGACGAAATCTCGCCACGATAGACCTGAACCACGTACGAGCTACACGACCACGCCGAGCTTACCCCAGCCTGAAATAGGTTCCTTACAAGTTGCTGACTTTTAGGATTTCACTTGGCCAAAATTCAATGGGTTCTGAAGGTACTTGTTAAGTTTCATGTGAAGACGATGGGAGCATGAATGAATTAGTGGCTGTTAGGCTGAAAAACATTTAATAAATTGGCTGCAAACGTACTAGATCTCTCTTTGTCACTGCAAGACCAACTGACAGTTTGGTGACAGTTTCTCTATGTAGCGGCGTTGCGCGTTTTCTTCCTCTCTATTTAGTGCATTGTTGCGATTGCGTAGCATCTTTTAGCCGTTGCTTTGATCTGTACGACTGCCATTCACGTCGCAATCGTTGCCTCTCCAGAACCAGAACTATTTCCAGATTAGTTCTGCTTTTGTTGACTTCCACAGTTATCCCTTGTAATGTTGAGATTTTTGCTGCTGTAACGAGTTCCGATTTCAGTATTGCTCAGTAGAGTAATCGATGTCGTCTTCAATGTTGATGAGCGGGGTTAGTTGGTTCTGTGCGTTGTGATCAGGAGCTGATTAGACTTCAGTAATATGTTCAGGCCTGAGGCCCCCTATTTAATGGGGCCCCTGTAAACAGAAAATTTGCAAACAGAAAAAAAAATTCAAAAAATTAAAAAAAACGAGGGGGAAAGTTGTGAGCCGCGGCAAAGGCCGCGGCTCTACCTTATACCCGGTACTCAGTCAGTATATACATACATACATACATATATGAGCTTGCGATTTATGCAATTTATTATATGTTCGCAAAAGGGACAAAATAAATTTTGGGCAAAAAATGAAGTCAAATAATTTTTGGAATATTATACATGTTTCCAATTTTGTTTGCATATGCTTTTTACATCTGCTTCTACATTTCTACATGTATAACTACATATTTGAGACGTACAAGTGTTTGCGACCGAGAGAGAGGGAATGAGTGAGCGCTTGGCATGCGTTGCGTAGCCACTGAAATTTAATTTGTTTCTTCTGGCCATAATATTGTTCCGACCTGATCCATATTCGGCAATCAGGTAGATATGGTAATTTTCCATGATTCTGCGTTTTTGGTTTTCATTTATCTTAAAAATGGTGGATTCTTCAGATTTTCGTCCTTTGTCGGGGCGGAAAGGGGCGTGGCAAAATTTTGAAATAAACTCGTGCTGGTTTGATATCACAGGAGTTTGGATAGAAAGTTTGGTTGCTCTAGCTCTTATAGTCTCTGAGAACTAGGCGTCAAGAAATACGAATGGGCAAAGCAGATGGGGTCGCGTGTGAGAGAGAGCGAGAGGGAACGATGACTTTCGAAATGGTTTTCTTCATTGTGGCTATATTAATAATCCGATCTGATCCAGATTCAACACTCTGATAGAAATAGTCATTTTCTATGATTCTGCGTTTTTAGTTTTCCCGTATCTTTAAAATTGTGTATGCCACAGACTTTCGTTCTTTGTGGGGGCGGAAGGGGGCGGGGCGAAATTTTGAAATACACTTTGAGTAGTGTGATAACACAGGAGACTGAATACAAAACTTGGTTACTCTAGCTTTAATAGTCTATGAGATATAGGCGCAAATGAAGACGGACAGACGGACAGACGGACGGACGGACGGACAGACAGACATGGCTATATCGACTCGGCTATTGATGCTGATCAAGAATATATATACTTTATGGGGTCGGAAACGCTTCCTTCTGGACGTTACACACAACCGTTATCCGCACAAATCTAATACTCTTCGAGTACCGGGTATAAAAATACAATAGCCACTGAAAATTAAGAAAATATTCAATATTTTACATGATGTAAATAATAAAAAGGGGGGACGTTGTCAGTCACAGCTAAGGCCACGACTTTACATATATACCCGATACTCAATTAGTATGGTCCTAATCCGGCAGAGCGCGTAGGAAAATACAACCGAACGACGGAAATCTACATATACACCGAAATCAAACTCCGAGCGAAAGTGTATGTGAAAGTTTAAGTAAGATTTTAATTTATAATAAAATTATCTTTAAGAGTGAAGACACAAAGCTATAGATAATTTAGTTCGTTTTTATTGCAGAGATTTGGAGCAATTTTTTATTGAACGGAAACAGTTTCAAACCTTAATGAATTCCAGATACACTGATGTGCGAAAAAATGTGTTTCCAAACACAGAAATAGTTTTTCGGATTTTCTTAACAATAATGGTTCACAATTAAAGCTAGGTAAAGCTGCTAACAGAGCTACAATGCAACAAGAGCGACTAGAAACGTTATGTATACTTTGCATAGAATCTGGTGTACTAAAGAAAATGGATTTTGATCAAATATTTGAGGAAATATGTAGAATACCGCATGTTTAGAATAGAAAATATAAGGAGCGCAATAGCAAAAGCAAATATAGTGTAAAAAGAAGAGCAAAACCTACTGAAAATTAATCAAACTTGCAGTATTCTGGACATAAATTCGTTGTATTTAAAAAGTAGAGAATTATTTCAATTAAAAAAAAAAGAAATCAGGCGAGAGAATAGATGGTTGCCTAGAGCCCCGTTGAAAGTTGATCTGACCCTGGTTGTGATCCTGTAAGAATCACTCACCATCTAATGGACTAATAACACTACTCGACAAAATTCAACTTTTTTTTTCGCTGTCAACCAAAATGACTTTTTCTGATAGACTTGGAGATTTACATTTTTTTAAAGAATTATGGTTTTTTTCTTTCCAGGTTTAGTATTTTTTAAAAGAATTTTTTAAAAATTTGGTTTTTTTTTCAGAGGTAGTGCTTCTATTTTTCACATAACTTAAGTTTCCTACAACTGGTTGTATTGAACTGGTGTTCTGGTGGGGAACCAATAATAGAAATTTTACTTTGCCATATAGGATGCTTAATCCAGACGTTTTTCCAGCAAACTTCAATGTCGTACAATGCTCGCGAGCTACGTCCATAAGAGGAATGCGAGCTGTATTCAATTGGGCAACCGTATAGAAACGCTATTTGATTAAAATTGTGAGGGAATGGTCCCTGAACTCCTACGCCCTAGCGGCAGTAGCAGTGAGCAAAGCAAACGGTTACGGTCACGAAAAGTTCAAGAGTCGTGAGTGAAGGAGTAACCACAGCAAGTAATAACGCACGTGAATTACGTAGGCAAGGTACACTACGATGAGAGCGCAAGAGGAGTAGCCAGGAAGTAGGGGTAAGCTGAAGCCGTAGGCGAGGAAGAGACGGAGATGGTGCAATATGTAGTAGGGGGTAGTGTTCCCCTAGATAAAGTAAAACACATTCGGAGACACATTCGGAGATTTTTATATATTAAATGTTTCCTGTTTCCATTTTTGTTTAAATTTGTTGTTTACATCTGCCTTCTCTACATTTAACATCTACATATTCGTCTATACATATACACATACGGTTCGTGGAAATGTGTGCGAGAGAGAAAGAGGACGAGTAAGCGCTTGGAAGGCGTTGCGTAGCTACTGAAATTTCATTTGTTTCTTCTGGCCGTACTAATGGTGCGACCTGATCCAGATTCGGCAATCTGATAGATACGGTCATTCATTATGATTCTTCGTTGGTTTTCTCGTATCTTAAAAATTGTGGATTCCAAAGATTTTCGTCCTTTGTGGAGGAGCAAGGGGGCGTGGCAAAAATTTGAAAAACACCTGTATTGAAGTGGGTAGTCACAGGAGAGTGGGTACAAAATTTGGTTTCTTTGAGCGTTTATGTTCTCTGAGATCTAGGCGCTCATAAAAACGGATGGACGGACGGACGGACGGACAGACAAACAGACAGACAGATGCTGATGAAGAATACATATACTTTTTGGGGTCGGAAACGTTTCCTTCTGTGTGTTACACACATCCGCTTCACTTAACGGCAGAATCCGGCATTAGAAGGTTTGGTCAAATGGCTGAAAATCCATCGATTTTTACGCTTAATTAATGAACCAGTAAAAGAAATAATTTTTTCTTGTGGTTTTTCCTTTTAGGTAACCTGGAAGTGGGGTGGCTGGGTGGCTGATCCTTCGAAAACGAAACTCGTGTTATTTACAAATAAATACAAGATTCCGCATCTCAACCCCCCAAACATTAATAAAACAAGTTACTTAGGGTTGGTATATGACAAAAAGCTAAATTGGAACCTGAATATTAAAGACAGAGTGAAGAAGGGCACGATAGCCCTCTACACATGCAAAAAAGCTTTTAGCTTAAGGTGGGGCATGAACACAAGCACAGTCCAATAGATATATCTAGCGATAGTTAGACCGATTCTACTCTACGGAGTTACAGTGTGGTGGCTGACCCTATCAAAAGGGACGGTCACCTAACAACAACTGTACAGGGTTCAGCGAACTGCAGTCCTATGCATTAATAGAGCACTCCACACCACTCCAAATGATGCACTAAACGCCATCCTAGGCCTCTAGAGGCAGAAATGGTAGCGATGCGTCTTAGAGACTCTGACCAATGGACAACACAGCAGATAGGTCATGATAGGAAGTCATCGATAACAAATAGCAGTACGGTCCCCACGAAAATGGACTGCTGCGTCCCAAGGGAACTTTGGGAGCCGACACCCCCTTTAATATAATTCTCCCCAACAGAGACGAATGGCTCGAGGGATTTCCAGGACCAGATAGGGCCATAAGCATATTCACAGTTGGATCGAAGCTAGACAACAGCTGGCAATCAACACCACGATGTCGCATAACTCAGCATATGGACACCCCATACAAAGATTTTTGATGAAACTGTAGATACGAGGAAGAGGAGGAGACTGTGGAACACCTGTTCTGCTCCTGTCTAGCTCTTAACAGAAGAAGACTACAATACCTGGGCATGCCCTACGTCACAGAAATTTCGAAAATGTCCAAAATATTTCCTAGAAAGATAGCAAACTTCATAAGAGCAGCCGGATGGGATGACTGCTAACTTTTTCAGGTCTCACGAAATGGAAGAGAGGAAGATCTCATGCGGTACCATAACGGGCTGAAGCCGGCCTAATTGTGCCGAGCTCCTGGGGAGCTTGGCAACCGCCTTAACCTATCCGAACCTTTTCTGCCGAACAAAATTATCAAATTTGAATTTGAAAGCTTAATATTTTCCAGACGGTAAGCTAAAGCTACAAAAAGTTTGTATCCGATTTACAGCTTAATTAAGCAGATTTGCAAAATTCAATACAGCAATACAATACAGCAGCTGTTAGATACTTAAGTTATGTCGAAAAAAGAAGCACTACCTCTTAAGAAATAAATAAATAAAAATATTCAAATTTTTTTAATAAAGTAAGCCATAAAAAAAAAGTTCAACATGTTTTAAGCTTCAATTTTATCAGTAAAACTTGCTTCACTAAGGAATGTACCGAAAAGAAACTGCACACTAGAAAACTCGATAAATTCTAAAGATTTTTGCATTTTTCGCTTTTTCTATTTGTCTTCAGTTTTTACGATGCCAGCTACTGTACTGAAAACGGAATTTCATATAGAAAAATAGCTAAACGCTATAAAGTTAGTGCAAATAGCGTGAGAAACATTGTAATTAAGTTTGAAGAGCCATGCTTTATAAAAGGACTTACCAAAAACCGTCAGAAATAAACAAGCACATAGTCCAAAATTGGAACAATCGGTGTTAAACTTAATTAACAAAAACCCGACAATGTCGGTCCGAGATTTGGCAAAAAAAAAACGAGTACAAGCGTGTCAATGATACATGGGGTGAAACAACAAAACAACCTTAAGACATACAAAAAACAAAAAGCATCAAAAAAAGAGTCGGCAACAAGAAGAAGTTGGAAAGCAGAGAGCTCGAAAGCTTTATGATCGGTTGTGCAGTGACGCGGCTGAATGCATTGTGATGGGCGACGAAACATTCGTAAAATTGGACTCAACAACTTTACGCGGCCCACAAAAAATGTGCACAAAAGGTGTTGATTGGGCAGGCCATTTGCATCTGCGGTCTTAAAACAAGAGATTTTTTACAAAGGGCACTATAGGTGCGGATATTTATATGAAGGAGTGCTTGAAGAAACGCCTAATACCTTTTTATAAAAAACATAATGTCCCTACTGTGTTTTGCCCGGATCTTGCATCCGCACACTACGCTTGAGCAACATAGGCACTCCTTAATGAAAATGACATTAATTTTGTGCGTAAAGAGGAGAGCCCACCAAATTGTCCAGAGTTACGACCCATAGAGCGATATTGGGCTATTGTTAAAAGAAGTTTAAGGAAAGATGGTAGAGTTGCCAAAAACATAGATGAGATGAAGAAAAACTGGATAAGGGCAAGTCATTTTGAACCAGAAAGAAGAGAGCGTTCGGGGGCCGAGGCTCTGTATAATCTTGCATATTGATTGTTCCAAGTTTATCCATATGTTAAAGCTTACGGACGAAATCTTCCGACTTTTTCCGACTTGGTGTGGAGTAGAGACTGTTGCTATTATTCATTTAAATTCACTATTTTTTAAATAGTGTGAGGAGTATAGAGGAATATCAATTGGATCATCTTCACAGCCGTGTGAGCGCTATAATGTTGTGCTGTGCAATATCCTATTATAGCGTGGACGTATTGCAATTTGTATAAAGTTGAGTATGTCAAGTAAGCTACAAAGCTAAACTATTTTTTTATTCATTACAGTCCCTCTACTGTAGAGTCTATTTTCGATTTTTCATCCTTTGAGAAGGACCTACCATATTGTTATCCATATTATAATAATATCCATATTGTTATAATAAGGATTATAAGGACACTCTGATTGATATTTGAGAGTTTTTCGATATGCTCTCGCGAACAAACCCATAAAAAAATGATTTTTATTGTGAGTGTCGTATCTGTGTCGCGCTTTTGAAAAACAAAAATTTTAGTTATTTCAATTGGTTTTTTTTTTCCATAATCTGATTTAATGAATATTTATATTAATTTTTCTAAAATATATTCTTAATTGAATAAAGATTTGATAAAAATTCACATTCACCATTTTTTTTGATTGTGGTGCAAATGTAAACTTTTTGGTTCGTCGTATTCAATCCACTGAAGTAGAATGAGTATAGCTGTGATTTTATAAATACTGTGGATTCAGTCCACAATCGTGTCAATAGACCAACTATCGATAAGAATTCGTGGATTTCGTTTACCTTGCTGGATACTGAGGCCAGGAAAACACAACGAAACGAGGAAGAACGAAAAATGAAGTCACATTTTTGAAATTTTTATATATGTTTTCATTTTTGTTAACATATGCTTTTTACATCTGCCTTTATATTTCATAATGTACATGTATAGCTACATATTCGAGACGTGGAAGTGTTTGCGAGAGAGAGGGAATGAGTAAGCACTTGGCAGGCGTTGCGTAGCCACTGAAATTTAATTTGTTCCTATTGGCCATAATAATGATCCGACCTGATCAAGATTCAGCAGTCTGGTAGACACGGTAATTTTCCATGATTCTGCGTAGTTAGTTTTCTCTTATCTTCAAAATTGTGTATGCCACAGACTTTCGTCGTTTGTGTGGGCGGAAGGGGGCATGGCGAAATTTTGAAATACACTTAGAGTAGTGTGATAACTCAGGAGACTGGATACAAAACTTAGTTGCTCTAGCTTTCATAGTCTCTGAGATATAGGCGCTAATGAAGACGGACAGACGGACGGACGGACAGACGGACAGACAGACATGGCTATATCGATTCGGCTATTGATGTTGATCAAGAATATATATACTTTATGTGGTCGGAAACGCTTCCTTCCGGGCGTTACACACATCCGTTATCACCACAAATCTAATATACCCCTATACTCTTCGAGTACCGGGTATAAAAAGCTCAAGAAAATATGACGAACAAAACACAAGTAGCGAAAGCACAAAAACAAAACATTCACGTAAGCAAGTACGTACACGTATGTACGTATAAGCATGCCAAAACAAAAAATGCTTGACAGAATAACATGAATGAAACGGAGAGAGGCAAAAAGCGGCAGCTAAAATTAAACATATAGACTAAGAAAACTAAGGTCAGAAAAGAACTCTGAAAACTAAGAAAAAATATAGGTTAACATATTATTATATAAAAATCACTAAGTTATTAAGTGTTTGCCTTTTTTCAATATTCATTGTAATTTACGGCAATTAAACGCGATTTAATATGTCAATTTAATTTTGTTATAAGAGATAACCACAAAGCTCCGTTCACAGCACAGTCATTGTCGTTTTATTGCCTCCTTTTTTCTGCTATTCGTAGCGCGAATGGTGTAGAGCAAAAATGAGCTAACCGCTTGTTTTTTGTTCTACTAAGAAATATTTTTGATACATACAGCTGAAAATTTAAGTATATTTTTATTTTATTTTTAGCCATGAAAGCGACCCAATCCACATTAATTGGGCGTCGTTTAAAGTATCGTTTGTAAGAATCGATGAATAAACGGCTAAGTTACAACGGTTTGACCAAACTTTCATATGCCGAATTTCGCGGATAAATTCCGTTAGCCGACGTATAACCGTTTTTTTCCTACAAAAATACCAAAAATCTGTCTTTGTAACAGTTTTTAACGGTAAAATGGCATTTGGGATGGTGAAAAACGGCATATGAAGTTTTGGTCAAACGGCTGTAGCTTGGCCGTTTATCCATCGATTTTTACAAACGATACCTTAAACGACGCCTTATTAATGTGTCTATCTAAAACTAGAAATGTTAGATATAAAATATTTTTTTTCGACTTTTTCTGAGTTTTCAAAGTCAAAATTTAGGGGAAAAATACCGAAAAATATTATGAAATTTGAATTTGAAAGCTTAATATCTTCCAGACGTTAAAGTGTCAGACAAAGTGTCTGGGTCAGATTTATAGCTGCATTTGTCAGCTTTTTAAAACTAAAAAAAAAAACAAAAGTAAAGTTTAATACAACCAGTTGTGGGAAACTTAAGTTATGTGAAAAATCAAAGCACTACCTCTGAAAAAAATACCAAATTTTTAAAAAATTCTTAAAAAAAAAACTTGGAAAAAAAAAGATTATTTAAACATTTTTAAACATCCAAATCTATCAGAAAAAGTCATTTTGGGCGACAGCGGAAAAGTCGTGTTGACTAGTTCTATCAGTTAAAGGTTGAATTATATTCAGATATTTAAGAGTTGAAAATAGTTATTATGAGAACTCTTTTTATATATTTTACAGGCAACTTCTTTCACCAAATATACAGCAAAAGCATTATCACGTTGGAGGATATCTTGTAGACGGAAACCGGCATGTGAGTTGAAATTTGAATCTCATGGATATGTTTTATAGTGATACTATATAGCAGTGGTCAAGACGGTCATTTACTGCTGCGCTGCCAACCAACGTACAGTGTTCGAAAGTGATCGACACCAATACAATAACATGTAAATACGTGCCGACCACTTGATTAAAGGAAACTAGTCACATTCTTGTAAAAAACGCGTCCTTACAGCATAATAAAATGTTTCCCAGCCGTTGGATGAAAATATATTTAGTTATATGTATGTTTATTGCTTTAAGGCAAGAGGAAATAAATTTAAACGCTAATAAAGAGCTTATGATCAAATGGCAATAGGTTAGGTTAGCTTAAAGCGGTAGCTAGGGAGAGAACCTCCCCCTAGCTCACATGAACCCATTCAAGGTCTGTTGTGATGCCGCGCGGGTAAATTTGGAGACGATAGAAATGGCCTCTTTGATTACTTCAAAGTTGCTTCAAGCTTGAAGCAGTGACCTATTTTTAAGCTCGTTACAGTAGACCCCCCTCCCACTCAGCTGTCTAGCTTTGAGCCATCAGTATGAATATATCATTAAGTGGGATGGATACCTGAAAAGGCATCGAGAGGTGATCACTCGGGATACAATAATCTGTCATCTCTGGTAATTGCGGAAGTCTAGTGAGGATTCCCGAGTGACCGACCGCAGATGTTTTCCACAACCTGGTTGCTCTCATTCTGAGAGCAAAAAGTGTTGCCACTCCCTTTCCCATGAGGTCTACGGGAAAAAGGCCCAGTCTGCCAGTTAAGCATAGCCCTGCCATGCGGAGATCTCGGCTGAGTTTCATGAGATAAGTTTTCTTATTTAAAACTGATCACTTCATAGAGCATTATTGGTCGAATGATGGCTGCGTCAAGCTACCGAGATATGTATGGGGTCCTTCCCCATACAACACGTCGCACACAACTATTACCCCAATGTCTTTCACCTCGCAGTCAGCGATGACGCAAGGAGGGGCGCATAAGGAGGAGGGTCGGGTTGGTCATGACCCATGTACCTGAGGCAGATTCTCAGTGAACTCTTCTGTCCTTCAAGACTCACTGCTGTGTGGTCTTCATCGCTGAAGTTTGGGAGAAAAAATAAGTGTAACTTTCTTTTTGCAAGCATGCAGGCACGTGTTTTACCTTTGGTGTCAGCTACGTTAAGCGTGTAGTCTTGAGTCCTTAGCCTGGAGACCCTGTTTCGCGAATAAGGACTATGTTGGTGAAGCAGGAGGGCAGCGCAAACTGCTTTACAAGGATGGAGGTTGATCTGCAGGATTGTCAGTGACATTCCTTAGATTCACCTCCACCATTGTCTTCTTGAGATCGCTGTTGGAGAATTTCACATCCTCTCCGATAACGATGAGCTTGAGACCCCTGGCTAGATCGCGTCTGACACCGTGGACGCCGTGTCCGATGCTGCCGTTTTGGCTTCCGCATCCGGTGACTCCGTGGGCTCCAGGTCTGGCTTGACCTCTGGTTGTCTGTTCGGACTTGTAGGGGAGCACGGTAACCATCCTGTACCCGTAGTTCACCACACCGCCCGTCTCCTCGAGCAGCACCACTGACTGCTCATTTATGACGAGGATCACCTGGCGCCTCTGGCCAGATGCCTCCTCCTCCTTGGTCACCTTCCAATTGTATGTTGGAATATTAAAGTTGCAGACCTGCAGGAACTTGAGAATCTTCTCAGGCTCCGCAGGTTTCACCGATCCCTTACACTCGGGCTCTCGGCATGCTCGAAGCATCCTCCCAGTTGACGGCATCCTCACCGCCTTGATGTAGAGGGTCGCCAAGCGAGCATCTTTCACTTTATCCTGATGCCACCCGGCGTCCTCCCATTTGGGGGGCGGCCCTCCTCCAACTCCAACTCCTGGAGGATCTGGAGCGGGTCTGGAGCTCTCCACCAGGTGCCCATCATTGAGGGTATTACCACTCGCCACCACCGTGAACGAGCGGGTGCTTTGCAGCGTTTTTGTCATTCTTGTCACAAAAAAAGAAGTCGCACTCGCAGCGCGCTCTCAAGGTTAAACTCGGCCATCGGCTCCCACTGTCACCGCTGCCGCAATGCTGTGATGAACAACCGCAACCGTGACATGGAGACGCCGCGCTGCTCCATCTGCGGTACCACCCAGATGCAGCAGATGTAACAGCTGCAGCTGGCCATGGCAGCCACCTCACTGGAGGGCAGTGGCGCTGGCGCCAATTGCTCCACGGCCCAGATGATGATGCCGGCCCATCAGGCTCAAAACTGGCCCGAATTGGTGGACAATCTCCTTGGGCTACCGGGAAAGGTTGAGGGTGGAACCCAACCATCAGGAGATGGCAGCCAGCGACAGAACCATCCCCATCATTATTATCACCACCACAACCACAGTGGGGAGAAGAGCTCCAGCTATCCGATCGAACTGGCAGACGCCAACCTTATGGGATCGGGCAGGTGAGTGTGTGGTATGGCTGCAACGAAATAAATGACACATCCGTTTAATACACTTTAATACATTGTTGAAAAGAGAGTGAACATGAACATAATTTGGATGACGCTGGGTCATATCTGACTAGAGAAAAATGCACTAGACAACTAGACAACGTTGGCCATCTTGACGAGATCAGAAAACGAGTGGGGGGCAGTACCCATACGGGCTTCCTTGTGCGACTGAGACTTGTCCAGCACTCGCTCAAACTCCGGATCCTTTATGGGCCCGTCCAAGAAGACGTCCCACTGTGGACGCATTGGCTTTCCTTGGGCGTCTCCTGGCGTGGTGGACTTCTGTTCGGCTGCAGAGATTGTGGCCACTGCTGCGCTGGCTCCCTCGATCATAATCAGCACCAAGAATCCCATAAATGCGCCGTTTGCCATTTGCCAGATTCCGTGGCGGGCGGAGAGAATTCCACCCGTTGCAGCGCCGCTCAGAATCGAGTTCCACGAGTCCTCGCGATTTCTGTATTGGACTAACGCACAGTCCACCGTGCTGAATGTGGCGGCCCAAACAGCAAAGCTGCCGGCAATTATGGGAGTCTTCATCTTGGCAGAAATCAGTCCGCCGTAGAAGCGGCGACTAAGTCCTGACGGCGCATCCCTGAATCCTTTCAAATACTGGAACAGTCCCCCGCAAATGGAGCCCATCAGGAAGGCTCCGCCGACGTCCTCCACAATCCGTATGGGGCAGGGCTGACGATAGTGCTCCATGCTCTGTCCAGGCTGCCCCCAAATTGAAATCTTACTATTGTGATGTCTTTTTTCTGTCGATCCTAGCAAAGCATCTTTTCCTGCTTGTATTTTTCAATGCCTAATCGTCTAACGTGTGTTTATCAAATGGCTTTTGAAGATTTAAGCTGGGGGATTTTGAAGTTGGTGACATTTATGTCAAGTTTGTTTTGATTGAAGGTGAGTTGTGCTTAGCGACAGAGGAGAGGTGTTTTCCTTTAGCTAGGAGAGTCCTTTGGTGCATATTATTTGCGATATATTATTAGTTCCTATAAATATTTGGTTTGACCCTGAAAACGGAATCGGGTTCCCCTACTTTCATTTGCAATACGTGAGATCGGGTAATAATATCACCTGCCTTGCTGATAGCTATTGTTCATTTGATTAGATCATTATTCGAATCGAAGCATTTTTCGTTCGTCCGTGCACTCGAAATAGTTTTTCGCAATTTGCCAAACCATCTTGCCACAAAGCTGAAGTGTATGCAAAGGCAGGCAGATTAGTAGCTGTCTCACCTCGAGACGTAAATTTTGCAAGATTGTGCCACTCTTCCCCACTTGCATATCGGGGTAAAGAAACGATATTATTTTACTCGGTACAGCAGTCGCAGTTTATGGAACATTAAATAGCTTTAAAAGTTACTTGGCATCTCAAAGTCATTTTAACAATAAATATTTTACACATTTACACAACATACATAGAAATTATAGTAAAAAAAAATAGTGGTAAATATCGAATATTCGATTGAAATTTTGTTGATTATCGATAAGCACTACGTGTGATGACTTATTATGACTTATGACGTTGTATTGCAACTCTAAGCACCCACCCGCACATAAATGTTGTTGCCCTTTCGAAAGAGTTGAATGGATTGCAGTGGGAGAGCAGAGGCTCCTGGGAGGGGAGAGCGACCACAGAGTCTTTACCTTTTGTCATTATGTGCCCGGGAATCGAATGCATATGGCGGTCACAACAATTGCAGGCATGCTGACTGTTGACCGTACTCGCATTTGCTTGGACACCGACACCCGAAAAGAGAAGCTGACATTGTAATTTTTCTGTTGCGCAGTTTGTCCGGTACCAAAAATTTTTTATAATCACTTTTAAATACCCTCACTAGACGGGTATCTATTTGGTTTGAAATTAGCTTTAAAAGGCAGTGAATGTTACAATGGATAATATTGAATCGAAACAATCTTCCGCCGACTGTTGCTATGACAGGCTGGTAATTAGGCAGCACCTTCTCTGCCCATAGCCTTGTCTCGATCCCCTGGGCGGATGCCAGGAACACCTAGTCCTCGTTGGCAAGGATGAAAGCCGCTCGTCTCTTGTCTTCGGCTTGACATCCCACGCAATCGCTCCGCCTATCGGGGTTTTCAGGGGTTCCCATGCCCCAAGGTGTTGGCCAGCCGCTAGTAACCGGTTCGCCTTTGGGCCCGGCTACCCGAATCATAGCCCGCTTGCCTCGGGAAGCCTCCAGTTTGAAGTTCGGAAGGCATATAGAGTTCGCATATTAGCGGCCGAACACCCCCTCAGTCATGTATCCCTCGGCATATGACAGTGTCACTTGGATTGGGGTAATTTTACAGGGTTTTTTCTTCTTTCCGCCCGACTACCATTAGGCAGCATCCCGGCAGAGATGTGACCGTACCAGAACATGCTTCCAGCCGCCCTCAAGGGGAGAGTATAGTCGCACTTCCGCACAGTTACGGCAGGTAACGGTTTGCTCATTAATCTCCCTGTATTCTGTGGCATTGAGTGCAGCTGCCTCAGGTTCGGGCGAGCCTTAGCCTAAGAGCACCTGTAACCCAGTCCAAGTCAGCAGTTTTATCGGGTCGAAACCGTTATCCGTTGATCCCTTTGTAACAACCGACGGCTGTCGGCCAAAATAGCGTTAGTCCAAAACAAAGTAAAATCTTAAAAATGGTCGGTGAAACATACACCCAGCGACAAAAAAAGCCGCATGTATAAACTCAGAACAAACAAACAGGACAAACAACAGGATGAAAAAAGCATGGAGAGAAAGAGAGAAACAACGACCGCAAGTCGAATATGCGAATATAAGAATTTAATATAAGAATATATAAGATGATAAATACTTTCCACCTAAATACCTATTTGCTCAGAATTAGAAAAATTCTTTGTTTCCATTTTTCTTGAAAAATACCGTTATACCTAGCCCCACTGTGCTAAGGACGCACACTGCACGATGAAAAGTGTACGAGAAAGAGAGAAAATTAATGTTACCAAGAAAAATTGTTGTAATCAGTCGGAATGAGTTCCAGCCTGCTTTTTCATTCGTAGATAAAATATTTTCAAATCATCTTTAAGTAATTTTCGAATTTGGGGGCCATTAGAAACCGTTTTAAAGTAACTTATCAATTCACCTTCCTTAGCCAGTGCTGCAACAAAATTTTTTATGTCCTAGCTTAATAACTTTCGCAAGAGCTGCATTGCTTAAGTTTTGATGTCCCAAAGAATTTTAGTTCCGTTTTTCCTAGCTCTTTCTTGAGTAATGCGCTTTTCTATCTCGGCTATCCCATAGGCACAGGAAGCAGTAGTATTTTTTATAACCACCTTGCAATCCAGATAAGACAGATAAGATAAGGCTAAGACCTTAAATTCAAACGCGACCTTCCACTGGTGTTTTTTATATTTATCATTTTCAAACAATTTAGTCATTGTTTGATGGGATTCTTTGATATTACCAGCATAGACGATGAGAAGAGACGGCTTTTGATTACCATTATGTAGCAAAACAGCCTGTGTCACGCCCAGCGCCATATCCAACAGCGCCGGCGCCACAATTGAACTCATCTTCTTAATTTTTTGAAATAGACTTTATATTACTAGGATAAGCGACGGTAAAAAAAATATAAAAGGACCTCATTTTTCGAACGTAATAAACATTCCAAGAACAAAACCATGACTCACATTCAAAGTACGCGCCAAAGAAACGCCAGTGGGACCATCACCGGGCAGTAAACGGTCACACTAGCCAACGATCATGCCAGTGTGGCCGGAGCACGCGCGCCAACGGGCACACTATCAGCTGGGCGTTGGGATCCAGGGCACGCGCTAGTCTCAAATCCTCGGACCAAAAGCTGACTTTCGGGGATAAAAGGAGCATCGCCAGCTCGAATCGGGGCAGTCCATCCGGAGTCGCCAACTGGGTAGTCCCTCACGGAACAGCCCTGAGATTAACTTCTCAACATTTTACAGCGGCGCTGGTGCAAAAGGTAGAGCTCTGCTTTTTCACTTACCCGCTAATAAATTTCCCCGCCCTAACCTCAGAGAGTGTTTACCTCTGGATTATCCCAGCCTGAGAGAGTGTTTGCCTCTGGAACCTCCTAACTTCAGAGAGTTTATACCTCTTATACCTCTCTGATCCTCCTATCCTCAGAGAGTGTTTACCTCTGCAACGATTCTTCTCCTCAAAGACTGTTTACCTCTGCAACAAATCTTTTCCTCAGAGAGTGTTTACCTCTGCAACGATTCTTCTCCCCAGAGAGTGTTTACCTCTGCAACGATTCTTCTCACAGGGTGTGTTCTTCCCCTGTCACCCTTCGTCCACTCCGAGTACACCTCGGAAGTACTTCTCGGCCTTTCCCGCCGGGTCCGCTGACAAACGACGACCTGCACGCAGTAAACAGCCACGTGCGGCCGAGTAGCCAAGCTAGAAGGAAGACCCCGAAGGAGGACCCATACCGGAGATCCAGTACCACACATCTCACGTCACCTTTGTAAACTTAAGAATAATAAAGAAACCAATTTGTTATACTGCCTTCTTCTTGATCCCGAGATCACTCATTATAGTTACCACACCTAGAAACCAACAAATTTCTGTGAACCCCGGCGCGGCGAGCATACCCCGGCCGAAGCAACGTCACAGATGCCAAGCTTTTTTGGCACCCATTTTCATGCAAAATAATGACAGGAAATGTTTCAACTTTACAAATGTTTATTTATACCGGCGGCTTGACAGAAGCCCATTGCTGAACGTTTGCCCGGCCAGATAAATGTATTAGAGATAATATGCAGCCAATGCTCAGAAAGATTAGCAACGTCGGCAAAATGAAGCTAGAGCCGAAGCGGCATCTGCAGAGCGACCCTTTACAAAGAGAGCGTTTACAATACATAAAATAGTTATGTCAACAATCCTGCTTTTATGCTATGATTACGCTTCAGCGGCTGGCCCATACAAACTCCCCCCGTTAGAAGCCAGTCTTTGAACAGACTCCTTGAAAAGCAGTAAGCATAGCCGAGTAACGGCCTTGCTGATGGTTCCTGTGGCAGTATTAAAATCTGCTACTAGGCACACTCCATCCTTGCCCTTGACGATATTGACCACTCTAGCCAAGGGCCAACGCATCGGAGGGAGATTTTCGTCCTTGACCAGAATGAGATTGTTTACGCAGAGATTTTGCGTGGGCGTCCGCCATTTCGACCGCTCTTGCAAGAGAGTGAGATACTCTTCGCGCCAACGGCTCCAGAATATATGCCGCAGCTGAGTGACCCGTCGTTAGGTGAGGCTCGAGGATTGTCTCGTGTGGGCCGCCTAAAAGCAGATGAGCAGGAGTCAAGACATCTAAGTCAACAAGATTTTCTGAAAACGAGAGCAAAGTGCGAGAACTAACAATTGCCGTGATCTGTCAGATTAGAGTTCACAGCTCGTCGAAGTCAAGCACAGACGGCCCAACTTTGCAGTCTTCACGGTCGCTTTTCACAATCCACCAAAGTGTGGATTGTGGCGGATAAAGCGCCAGTCCATCGAGGCAGCCAAACAGAATTCTTGGATTCTTATCCTTTATACGCGAGGCGCTCATAAAAAGCTTCTTTAGCTCCATTGTCAGACCAAATTTGACTTGGCCTTCCTCGCGTGGAAGTAAAACTCTTTAATGCGCCCAGAAGCGATTCGGTGGTCATCTCCTTTACGAGCTGAAGTGAAGTGAAGCAAATGAAGACACTGATATAGCACTTGATAGGAGGCCTCGTGCGGATTTCTGATCGGTAGAAAAATAATCCACTTCAGTGACTACAAAGGGTCGAGATCCTTTCAAGCGCTCCCATGATGTGCTAAACCATGCGCGGCCTAGTCCTAAAGAATCTCACACACTTGCTGACTACATTTGACACTGCCTTGATTTCACCACTTGGCCAAATTTTAGCAAGCAGTGCCTGAGGTCCAGCATGAAGGTTCTTTTCGTGATAATATGTTATCAATGCACAAGTTATGGGAGTTATGTCTCTTTGTCTCTCCTAGCGATGAGTTGCCAAGACGACCTCCAACTCTTAGCAATCCACACTGATCGATGAACGGAGAGAGCGAACTGATGGAAATGGATTTCATGACTTGACCATTGCGTTGAATTTCTATCTCTATCCACAAGTAAGCCAGCTGAACGTGTCAAATTAGAAGATGCGCTCCTTGCCGAATATCAGAAACGGTGAGTCCAGAATGCCGAAGACAATGTACAAAGTTATGAACGTAGGCGATGCATGTGCGGTGCATGCTAAAGAATGAGTTTGCAAAAATGGCATCCCGACGTGAGATCGGCATGTGGAGACGCGATCAGCAATACTTGTTGGCGAAGCTCTATAGTTGCTGGACAGTGAAACCACAGCTCTGAAAGGATAAGGTGGTTGAGAAGCGAGCCTCTAGGGAGAATGTGTGCAGTTTTTAAAGGTGTGGGCACATAGCGCCATTCCATGCCTTCCGTCAACCCTTGAATTGATGCCACTTTGATTTGCCACGAAAACTTGAAATGTGGGGCTGGTTCATCCCTTTTTTAAGATAATACTGTTTTAGTGGCGCCACTCGAGACTTTGAGCACAAACCATTGCTCGACAGCTGCCCTTCCCTGGACACGACATATATGCAAGCGCCATATGTTTCTATGCTGGTGTCACAAAATCTGTGAACCCCTATGACTATAGCAGAATGATGAACCACGCGAAGAAATGATATCCAAGAGATACTTGACACACTGTTTCGCAAATCCATCTAAGTGGAATGCAACGCTGAGGGTAGGCTTTCATCCCAATCCAAATTTTCTCTTCAAAACTGCTAAAGGAAGATTTTGTACCTGACAATAACAGAATTTATCAAGCCAAGAGATTGTAGAAACGAGCAATCGTAGACAAAACCGATCGCTTGGAGGGCTTTGAATTAGTGTCTAGCGCAGACAAGGGAAAAAGCAGCTGATCTGATACGGGGTCCAATGCTAAGCCAAGGGTTTTGGTTGTCACATCCACCATGAAACCTTGGGAATTTCTCTCTGTCATCTTCAGGGGTTCCGTCAAGTACTTCCTGTTGACTAGAGCACCATTTCCTAAGTTTAAAATAACCGCAAGACAGTATAGCGGAGGTTTGGTGCATCTTTTCCGTGACCTCTTCGACAGAGCTGCTGCCAGTAATAAGATCATCCACGTAAATCTCATCCTCGTCCATGGACAGATGGTGCATTTCGCGAACAGCTAAAAATGATGCAGCCTTAGTACCGTATGTAACGGGGTCTAATGTGTAGACCTGAACCTGGGATTTAATGGAATCTAGCCATAGAATACACTGAAAGTAATTGTCAGGTGAAGAAACTCGTACGCAACAGTACATTTTATTAATGTCCTCAGTAAGGGCGACGTGATATATGCGAAACCGAATCAGTATGCTGAACAATGCAGGCTGAATAACAGGGCCTGCCATTCTCACATCATTAAAGGAACATCCAGTTGATCTAGCTGCAGAGCCATTGAAAACGATGCGAAACTTTGTCGTCGTACTATCCTCCTTTAAAACACAGTGATGAGGCAAGAAATATCTGCAGAGACTACGAGAATCAGGGTTGACTGGGGACATATGCTTCAACTCAATATACTCCCTCATAAAGGCAGAGTACAGCTCCTTGAGTGTGGGATAACGATCAAAATTTTAGTCCAAACTGATGATTCGTGGATGCGCCTGAGCATAAGATTCCTCTAAACGATCAGAATTATGCTTTAACGGGAGACGAGCTGAACGGCATGAATGGCAAACGTGAAAAGTGGTCTACGAAATGCGTTTCAAAATCTTCTTAATTCTTAATTTTAACTCAAAATGGCGTCCGCTCAAGTCTCGACCTCCCAAAACATACGAAGAGTTTTATCCAACCTTGCATCCATGCTAGCTTCCGACTCCGGAGAATTTTGCGTTACCAAGAAAGCCGAGCTTACTACCCTTTGTCCACTGCCAGATACGATTCACCCAAGCCGGGTCTTCTGCAGAAGAGGGAGGCCATGGGTGACTTTGATTTTCCCTGCGAAGAGGAGACCATACAAAATGCTCGCGCAAATAAGAAGATCCACTCGCTGAGGGTTAAAAAATGATGGGCAAGCTGAATATTGGATTGAATATACCAATCGGCTACATGACTCCCAGATTTGGTTGACAATCTGTGATCGTGGGGGCGATGAGAGCAGTAAGAGTAGTTGTGTAGTAAGTACTGCGAGAATGCATACAAATGTTCACGGTGGATCCCTCAGTAGCCACGCTGGTATCGCCGAGCCCAGAGACAAGTGCTGACGATTGAGTTCTCCTAAGCTGAAGCTGCTGGACGAACCTGGATGTGATGAGATGAAGTTGTGATCCTGAAAATAGTATGGCACGACAAGGAATTAAAATGCCAGACCGTTTTTTAAAGAGAACCACAGCGGTAGCCAGAAGCACAAGATCGGAGTGACGACCTTGAGCAGCAAGAGAGGTAAAAGCAGGTGAGGGCGAACTGCTAACAGAATCCTGAGTGGCAAAAATAGCGCTGGAGCGTTAAATCTGGAGGAAAAAGATCTGGGGAGCCTTGAGTTGTAGATTACAGATTCTCGAAATGCAACAAACTATGATGCCTCCCACCACATACTCGACATTTTCCACTGTTGCATGCACGAGTCCGATGCCCCGCCTTCAGGCGGGAAACAGAGGGGAAGCTTCTTCACTTCTTTGTGGCGCAGCAACGGTGACAAATTTCCGAATATCTTGCAAGAATATATTCCATGTCCAGCTGAATGGAAAAAATGCATTCAGAAGAGTCGGTGAAAGAATTGGAGGCAACAAATGTTATTTTTAAATGCGTAGAAGGATACATTTTTTTCCACCTGAGCGCTCTAGCGGGTGTCGCTGTACCGAAGTCCAAACTCTCCATCTTCTGGCAGTGTTTCTGCACAGAATGATAATTATCATGTAGTTTTATATCTCCAAATCAGTTTCTAAGGTCTGCAACACATGCATATGCAAATTGACTGCATCCAAAAACTCACAAAGCCATTTAGGAGGTGGCGAATTAACTCTTTTGAGCCCGAAAATCTTCTTGAAAAAGAAGTCGGTTATTAACCGACTGGACACTGGACAGTTCCAATGATCGATCCGAATCCTACGCCTCATCAGCGAGGAACTTCGTTGGAACTTCTCGATGTAGTTCAGATCCGCATCCGCGTCAATGATCGAACTGAACATAGCCATAAGGTCCGATTATTTGACGTATCCACCGGGAAACGTAGGTCTCTTCAGCTCAGGAAGTCACTGTTTGTGAACCATGATGATGGTACTATGTCCAAAATGGTTTGATAGGGAAGTCAAACTGGTAGCGGTGCGCGAGTGACCCAGTTTGAGAGCAGCACGTAGCTCAGTCTTAAATGATATGAATATCATTGTCGGGTTCCGCAGCACAATATTGGGAGACTTGATAGAGGCAGGCCCGCCTGCCTTTGCAGCGTCTGGACTCTTCAATCATCGCGCTCGCATTAGGGAACGGGCAATTCGGCCCGCTTCCCCTTGCAGAGTTTGGACTCTTGAACCGGCACTGACCTAATTCTACATTGCTAATCTCGCTTTCGCTACCCTATCCGCACAACTTTCGCTATTAACAATAAAACTGTGTCAAACTAAATCTCGTGTTTAATATATCGCAAACTACGCTGCCGAAAAGGCTCGGCAGTTCAACAATCATATCTACGTTGTTGCGCATCTCACGCGCATCTAAAGACTGAAGTTTACGTTTATAAAGACTCAGCCTGTTATTAGCCATCACAATATTTCCGCCCGCGCCTGTATGCGAATCGCTGTGCATGTTTAACGGTGTGCAATGCGACGAAACAACGGAGAATAAATAGCCGCTTAAGCGACGGCGTGCAGAAGCGAGAGAAAGAAAGAAAAGTCAAAAACCGTGGCTGCAGTTGTGCAGAGATTGAGAGATTTGACGATTATGCGCCGGTGCACAGAAGCGAGAGCGAGAATGAGAGACACAAAAGGTCAAGAACCGTGTCTGCGGCCGACGGAATCTCAGACGACCGCACTCTCACTGAATTTGCACGTAAAACTTTTGTTTTGTATTCTGCACCAAATGTATTTGTTTGTTGTTGAGCTGCACAGAAGCGAATATATTGTCGAATTTATATGTTTGTAGTCAACTGCGACTACCCAATGTCTGTAATCACGTCGAGGTCACCAATGTTTCAGATGCCAAGTTTTTTTGGCACCTATTTTTATCCAAAATAATGACAAGAATTGGTTTAACTTTAAACATTTTTAATTATACCGGCGGCTTGACTGAAGCCAATTGCTCGATGTTTGCCCGGCCAGATAAATGTTCTAGAGATGATATGCAACCAATGCGCAGAGTGATTAGCACAAAACTGATTTGGGCACCGTCGGCAAAGCAAAGCTAGACCGAAACGGCGGCTGCAGAGCCCTCTATTAAAAAGAGAGCGCAGTAGCGCTGCCGAACGTTAACGTTTACAAAATATAAAATAGTTACGTTAACAATCTTGGTTTTATGTTATGATTAAGCTTAAGCGGCTGTCCCGAACACAGCCTTTTAAACTTTACTTATTGCTGACAAGAAATAACCTCTAATCTTTGTTGTAAGCTTCACCCAGTTGCATGAAGGGTCCGAAAATGTCGTGGTAAACGCAAATTAAATCCTTCGTCAAATTAAATTTTTTGTATTTTTTTTTTACATATGGCTGAAATTTATTACTAAAAACTATATCGTTGATCGTTCGATTCTCTTTGTAGCAATCAGACGTGCTTTTGTTTTGCGCTCCGCTTACTTTCTACCTATTTTGCTTAAACAGCCGGTGTTTTATGAAAATAACCCCTAAAAAAAATTCATAAATTAACAACCTACCATATCATCTATTTCTTGATCGCGAGTGCATGCCTGTTTACTGTGAAAAACATAATTTAAATTATTATTTTTGCATCGCCTAACAGTGTGTTTTTGTTTGTGATTTTCGTAAGTACACACAGTATCATATTTAGCCGCTCTCACCTATTATTTTTGCTGATTTATCACTCTCTCCCTATTACCCACACTTAAATAACTGTTCTTCCTCTCTCGCTCTCGATATTTTCTGTGCAGTAGCGCTCTCTCTCTCAATTGTAGCTGCTGTAACCGCTCTCATTCTTACTTTTTTCTCTCTTGGCGTTTATCTGGCACACTGGTCTGATATCAGTTTTTTTTTAAAGAGAAAAAAAAAATTACTTTTACATTTTAAAATGGAATTCTCTGTGGTCTGTGCTAAAAAAACTTGCAAGAAGCAGATCACCCATGACCAGCCGAGTATCCCCTGCTGGCTCAGTGATAGCGTAGTGCACGCTAAATTCGCCGGGTTCTCCGGTCTCGTGGGTGATGCCATCTCCAAAAGGAATGGCCTGCATTACAGCTGTGAGGTTGAGAGGGAGATGGCAGCGTTTATGAGGCAGACCCGGAAGGGCTTTAGGGAGCTGACGGTGGGCTTCAAAGAGCGATACGATCGGCTCCTAGCAATGGAGCCTCAGTTTAGTGGTTTTAAATTACTGACTGAGTCTCCTAGGCGCAAAAAGGTTGCTCCGCGGGATCTGCATGTGCCAACTGCCCCTCGGCCGGCCGCTGCTGACAAGCTGACTCCGACCACTCCAATAGTGCAGCAGTTGATTTCGTTCGCTACTCCGAAGGCAACGACAGCTGCTGGCGATGAAAATTCGGTAGCCGAATTCATCGCGTCGGAGAGCATGCAGCCAAAATCGTCTGTAGCGTCCGTGTCCGGAGACAAGTTTTTGTCTCACGGCTAGCCCCTGACTCCACATTTAAAGATGTGACGGCTTATATTCAAAGCCAAATAAAATCCGTTGATGTTAAGGTGGAAAGTTTAACTTCTCTAATGCCAGAGAGATAGCTTCTTTTAAAATAAGTGTCTCTCAAACTCACTTTGACACCATCTGTTCTGCCAAATTTTGGCCGGAGCATTTGGTGGTGAAGGAATCTAAGGCAAAGAAGAAGACTAGGCCCCCAATAACTCCTTCAACTAATCAGACCAGTGCTCCATCGTAATCTTCCCGCTCCACCTCCACCCGTTCGAGGCTTGCGTAGTAAGCTCAGCATTCTTTTCCAGGATAGTGTCGCATTTGCATCCCACGTTATTGTGTTTACCGAGACCTGGTTGAAGCCGGACATTCTTAGTTCCGAAGTTTTGGCAGGTCGGTACACAACTTATAGAAAGGATCGTTCGTCTCGACGTGCAGGAGGGGTTCTGATTGCTGTGGACTCAAACTTCACGTCGGAACTTTTCACAGTCTAGATCCAGCAGGAACTGGAATTTCTGTATGTAAGACTGATTCTTCCCGCTTTCTCAGTTTTTATCACTTGTTCGTATATTCCACCTTCTTCGGATGTCGCAATTTACGAGCAGCATTTGTCCGCCTTAACCGCTATTTCGTCCTCGCTATCAGACAAAGATCACTTGACAGTTCTTGGTGACTTCAACTTTCCAGGAATTGTTTGGTCTTCGGCAAATGAGTCTAATAGCCTGGTACCCATGGCACGTCATGACTTTGTTGACGGCTTGATTGTCCTGTCTCTGTCTCAAGTTAACCATGTTAAAAACTCCTTGGGTCGATTTCTTGATCTGTGCTTTGTAATTGATTCGAACTTAGCGTTGTTAACTCGAGTCCCCCCGCTCACTTACCTGAAGATGCCTACCATCCTACTTTCGAAGTGTCGCTCGACCTAGGACGAACTGTACTGGATCGGTCGGGTAGACTACCCCAATGTGTCCGCTGCTTCCGTAAAGCCGAGTTTACTAAGCTTAATAACATCATTAGGGATTTTGATTGGTCCGCTTTATATTTGTGCAGTGATGTTACGACAGGCACAAACATATTCTATGATGCACTGGACTCTCTTTTTGTCTCTTGTGTCCCACTTTCCTGTCCGATTAGATCAAGAAAACCCCCTTGGTTTACCAAGGAGCTATCCCATCTAAAAAATTTAAAATCAAGACTTTATAAAAAATTTCAAGAAGTTGGCTCTCCTTCTTCTCTCTCTCATTATGTAATAGCTCGGTCAAACTTTTCACTTCTTAACGCTCAATGCTATCAGAATTACCTATCTCGATGCAGGATACGTTTTTCTAAGGACCCCAAACAGTTCTACAGCTTCGTAAACAGTAAGCGTAGAACGTCCGCACACCCATCCTCGCTATCCTTCCATAATACGTCGGCAGATAATGATCAGGCCATTGCCGATCTTTTTGCCCGTTTTTTCCAAACTACCTATTCGCAGGACGTTTACTCTGGTGCGCCGTATCCATACGGTTTACCGAGGTCGAACGGCATTTTCAGTCCTTTGCTAAATGAAAGCTCGTTGTTTCATGATCTACGAACAGCAAAGCGGGGTTCTCACCGGGTCCGGACGGAGTTCCCGGCTGTGTACTCAGGTACTGTGCCGAGTCTCTGTGTGGGCCGTTGCTTAAACTATTCAACCTGTCCATAAATTCTTCATGCTTTCCCCCGATATGGAAGGAGTCCTTTATAATTCCTCTACATAAGAAAGGTAGCAAGTCTGACGCAATAAACTATAGAGGTATATCTAAGTTATCCGCTATTCCTAAAGTGTTTGAGAAAATTTTAACTCCGCACCTGCAGTACCTATGCAGATCACTTATATCTCCATCTCAACATGGATTTATAAGGCGGAGATCAACCACTACTAATTTATTGGAGTTTACCTCCTTTATAATAAAAGGCTTTCAAGGTAACTTGCAGACGGATGTTGTTTACACCGATTTTAGTAAAGCGTTCGACTCTGTAAACCATTCCCTCCTAGCACAAAAGCTCGACCTTCTAGGGTTCCCGCCCAATCTCCTGAGATGGATATCTAGCTACCTTTGTTCTAGGTCTCAAAGAGTCCTTTTCAAAAACTCCCTGTCCTTTTCAGTTATGGTGACTTCGGGTGTACCACAGGGCAGCCATCTAGGCCCCTTACTCTTTACACTCTTTATAAATGACCTACCTTCTGTATTAACATACTCTCGAGTACTTATGTATGCGGATGATGTTAAGCTCTGTGTCCAGTATAAGGACATTTCTTTTCAATCCAGGTTGCAATCCGATCTCGATAGATTTCAGTCTTGGTGTTGTGCAAATTTATTAAACCTTAATGCTTCAAAATGTTAAGTAAAGACTTTTCATCGCTCCAGCGCCTTTCTGGTTCCTTACACCCTTTGTGATGGTTCTCTTGAGAGAATTACCCGGGTTGATGATCTTGGTTTTCTATTAGATCCCAAGTTAAAGTTTTCAGAACACATTTCTACCATGGTGAATAAGGCCATGGGCGTGCTTGGGTTTATAAAAAGGTGGTCAAAGGAATTTGACGACCCTTATATAACAAAGACTCTCTACAGCTCTCTGGTTTGTCCGATTTCAGAATACGGCTCTTTTGTATGGTGCCCTAAGTACAACGTACACCAGGACCGTATAGAATCAGTTCAGAAAAACTTTTTACTTTTTGCTCTGCGCGGCCTCAACTGGGATGCAGGTGTGAGACTGCCGTCTTACTCTAATAGATTGCTCTTAATAAACCTTCCAACCTTAGCTAATCGTAGGAAAATGCTTGGTGTGATTTTTGTGCACAACTTGATCAAGGGTGAAGTAGATAGCCCTGACCTGTTGAGCCGCATAAACTTCACGATTCCTATTAGAAGCACTAGGAACTATACACCGTTGTTTCTTTCGCTTTGTAGATCGAATTACTCCTTGCATGAACCATTTAGGGTCCTATGCTCGGATTATAATTCCCTCTACCATATTATATCTACCACTAACTCCCTTCCAAGTCTTAAATTACTGATACTCTTACATCTATCCCGTAATTAGTAATTACTTCGCTCCTTTAGTTATATTAGTTCTACTTTTCCTCGAACACTAGTCTAACACCTACCTTTCCTGCATGTCCGCGATCGGTTCGGTTAACGAGTCGCGCGTAATGCGGCAGCGTCCCTCGGTCGGTTGGGCGGGAAGTGGACTGCGTTCTTGCCTGGGATCCGCGCGTAACAGCCATTGGCTGGTGTCGCTTGGGCCACTTGATGGTGCAGTCATTGCATATCAACGTCCTAAAGAAAAAAAAAAAAAAAGAAAAAAAATATCACAACATAATAATAATTATAATTATAACATAAAATAATTATTGTTTCCTGTTACTAAATTGTTACTTTTATAATAGTTTATTTATATATAAAATTGTGCGTGAAAATTTGGCGTCCGAAAATTAGTTATGTTGACATTTTTCTTTTATAAAAGGGCATCCTTTAAAAGATCCAAGAAGCTCAGCTTTACTTTTAGGAAGATCCAGGATCCTCACCAAAACGTACAATTCTTCCTGTGAAAGAGGCTTTCCATATGTTTATTCTCATGAATGGTCAGTACTTGAATGCGTTGTTTCATGGGAAGAAGAAGATATTTCCTCTGGAGGAGGAGCAGGAAGGGTAAAGCTTTGACCAGATTTGTTTCGGATAAACCCATTTCATGTTTTTCCTAATTCCATTTCCTTTAAATGAACAAAATAACTATTTTCTTCACATTGAAAATATACATTTAAATTGTTTTCTAAAAAAAACGAGAGGGAACGTTGTGAGCCGCGGCAAAGGCCGCGGCTCTACCTTATACCCGGTACTCAGTCAGTATATACATACATACATATATGAGCCTACGATTTATGAAATTTATTATATGTTCTCAAAAGGGACAAAAATAATATTTAAATTAAAAAAATTAATTTTATAGAATTTTTTTACATGTTTCCATTTTTTTTTACATATGCTTTGTATATCTGCGCCTACATTTCTACATGACATGTATAACTACATATTTGAGACGTACAAGTGTTTACGACAGAGAGAGAGAGGGAATGAGTCAGCGTTTGTCACGCGTTGCGAAGCCACTGAAATATAATTTGTTTCTTCTGGCCATAATATTGATCCGATCTGATCCAGATTCGGTAATCTGGTAGATATGGTAATTTTTCATGATTCTGCGTTTTTGGTTTTCATTTATCTTAAAAATTGTGGATTCCACAGATTTTCGTCTTTTGTGGGGGCGGAAGGAGGCGTGGCAAAATTTTAAAACAAACTCGTGCTGGTTCGGTATCACAGGAGCTTGGATAGAAAGTTTGGTTGCTCTAGCTCTTATAGTCTCTGAGAACTAGGCGTCAAAAAATACGAATCGGCAAAGCAGGTGGGGCCGCGTGTGAGAGAGAGCGAGAGGGAATGATGACTTTCGAAATGGTTTTCTTAATTGTAGCTATAATAATGATCCGATCTGATCCAAATTCAACACTCTGATAGAAATTGTCATTCTCTATAATTCTGCGTTTTTAGTTTTCTCGTATCTTCAACATTGTGTACGCCACAGACTTTCGTCCTTTGTGCGGGCGGAAAGGGGCGGGGCGAAATTTTGCAACACATTTAGAGTAGTGTGATCACACAGGAGACTGGATACAAAACTTGGTTACTCTAGCTTTAACAGTCTCTGAGATATAGGCGCTAATGAAGACGGACGGACGGACAGACGGACGGACGGACGGACAGACAGACATGGCTATATCGACTCGGCTATTGATGCTGATCAATAATATATATACTTTATGGGGTCGGAAACGCCTCCTTCTGGGCGTTACACACAACCGTTATCCCCACAAATCTAATATATCCCTATTCTCTTCAAGTACCGGGTATAAAAATTTGTAAATTGTAAGATATGAATATCATGTTAATACCCTTTTTACATTAGGGCGCATCATTGGATTTTTCCGTTAAATGAAACATGCGACAATGATGCCCATAAAAACTCTGTGGATAGAAGAAGACAATCATGCGGATCGCATGTTTGAACATTCGCCGCATCATTTGCAAGTGTTACCGTATTCTGACAAGTATTTTTACCAATTACTAAAATTATTCAGGGTATCGACGCAAGATCGGGGTATTTTTGTCGAATCAAACAATAAATTTAATTTATTTCAAACCATTTCTGAACATTTTAATTAAAATAAGCCTGATTGCAAACAACAAAATGGTAACACAAATACTTGCAAGGGTCCACATAGATCTTTTGGGATGCACTGTTTATAACTTTTAAACCGCCACTTCAAAATTAAAGTAAGCAGCACGTAATTTTTGGTCGTAGAAGCCAATGATAGCTTCACTTACATCGAACTCCTCCTTAACAAGCTCCATAAACAATTGGGTGCTCATAGTGAAACTCCCAAATGCACCGTTTTCCACATTTAAAAATAAATCGCTCATTATTTGGGTAATTTTTTTTAATTTCAACAAAAAATTATTCAATTGGTTTGTTAACGTTTGAAAGCCGAACGGTTGACAAAATGATGCGGAAATTATGCGGCCTAAGTGTAAACGCCTCGCATCATTTTTGCGCACCTTCGACAATGATGCGGTAGTGTAAAAAGGCTATTATACCCTTTTTCCATTAGGGCGCATCATTGGATTTTTCCGTTAAATGGAACATGCGACAATGATGCCTATAAGAACCCTGTGGATAGAAGATGACAAACATGCGGGTCGCATGTTGGCACATGCGCCGCACCATTTGCAAGTGTTAGAGTATTCTGACAAGTATTTCTACAAAATATTGAAATTATTCGGGGTATCGACGCAAGATCGGGGTATTTTTGTCGAATCAAACAATAAATTCAATTTAAAGTTGAGCGGCCAAACCATTCCTGAACATTTCAACTAAAACAAGTCTGATTGCAAGCAACAAAATGGTAACACAAAGACTTGCAAGGTCTTTTGGGACGCACTGTTTCCAACTTTAAAACTGTCACTTGAAAATTAAGCAGCACGTAATTTTTGTTCGGTAATTTTTTGATGCGGCTTAAGTATAAGCGCCTTGCGTCATTTTTCCGCACCTTCGACAATGATGCGGTAGTGTAAAAAGGCTATAAGATTTATTGTTTATTGTTGTTTAAAGTTTAACAATGTACAATTAAACTGTAAGGGTAAATTTACATGTCAACTAATTTATCGAAAGGACTAAGGAAAATAATCTGACCCGGTGGGGCGGATTATCGACTCAGTAGCCGATATGGCCCCATCAACAGCCAAATTTGGGTTAGAGAAAAGCCGGTAGCCGAAAAATTCCCAATTAGAGCTATTTAAATTAAGTTATTCATTAAGATAATTTTGACCTAAATAGAACTTGTATCAAAGGAAACCAGATGGAAAAATTGGTTATAGTTACGGCAAAGGCTACGGAAAGATTCATAATCCGAGTAGTTAGAAAGACAGAGTTGGAGATGAAGAGGAAAGTAATGCCTAGTCGGGCGGAAAGGAACAGCAATACTAATAAGGCTGATGAGGGCAGTCGATTCGACCTCACCAGAGAGAAGCTTATGGAGGAAGAGAACTCCTTGGCAGATTCTACGGGATTTAAGAGAGTGGAGGTTAATTAAGCGTAACCTACTTTCATAAGAAGGAAGATGGATCGAAGGGTCCCAATTGAGTCCACGGAGGGCAAAGATGAGGAACTGTTTTTGTACTGATTCGAGCATATCCTGAAATTTTTGGTAGTGAGGAGACCAGACACAAGAACCATATTCCAAGATAGGCCGGATCAGAGAAACATACAGAAGTTTTGTAGTATACGGGTCTGTAAATTCCTTAGACCATCTTTTGACAAATCCAAGGACTCCTTTGGCTTTGTTAGAGATAGTAGAGATATGAGAGTTGAAACATAGATTGGGTACAAAGGTAAGGCCCAAGTCGTTAACTTTGAAGTGGCGTTGTAGGATAATGTTATTGATTGAGTAATCGAAAAGGTATGGCTTATTGCGGTGAAAAATCATAATATTGCATTTAGAAATGTCAAGAGGTAGAACGTTGATTAAGCACCAGTTGTTAAGAGCATCAAGATCTGATTGCAAAGATAGTGGGGACAAGGGGTCACTATAGGAAAAACATAGCTTAACGTCATCAGCATACATTAGGACACGGGAATGAGATAGCATTTGAGGAAGATCGTTAATAAATAGGTTAAATAGCAAGGGACCCAGATGGCTACCTTGAGGGACCTCCGATGAGACTATAACAGGTTTAGAGAGAGAGGAGTTAAAGCAGACACGTTGAGAACGGTTACAAAGGTAAGAATTAGTCCAGTATAGAAGCTTAGTCGAAAATCCTAGAAGAGACAGTTTATGAATAAGTAGATTATGATTGACGGAGTCGAAGGCTTTACTAAAGTCAGTATAAACGACATCAGTTTGACACTGTTTAGCAAATCCCGAAGTTACGAAGGTGGAAAATTCAAGGAGATTAGTAGAAACTGAACGACGTTTAATGAATCCATGCTGTGATTCAGAGAATACAGAACTACAAAAATGTTGCAGCTGAGAAGTGATGATTTTTTCGAAGAGTTTAGGAATGGCAGATAAATTGGAAATACAGCGGCAGTTAGAGACATCAGATTTAGATCCCTTTTTATGAAAGGGAACTATATAGGATTCTTTCCAGACGGTGGGAAAGTCACCAGTCTTGAGAGACAAGTTGAAAAGTTTTAGGAGAGGCACACAAAGAGATTCTGCACAAAGTTTTAGAACAGCACTCGGAACCGAAGCTGGCCCAGTGGAGAACGAAAACTTGCACGATTTTAAATTTGTTAGGAGACCATCATAGTCGATGAAGGGGGGACGGATACAGTTAGAACTATTTAAAGGGATAGGATATGAGTAACTACTACTAAAGTCGTTCGATGAGGCTAGGATAGAGGGAAAGTTAATAGAAGGGACAGAGTAGCAACGTTGGAAAAAGGAAGCGAACAGATCAGCAATATCACAATCCCTGTCAGCATAGCTACCATTTAAGTGTAGAGAAGAAGATTTATTGTAGATGGGAAGATTTACGTTTAGAATTAACAAACCTGAAGAATTGTTTAGGGTCGCGTTTAAAGTTAAGCTTGCATTTGGTCAAGTATCTATTGTAGCACAATGTATTAAATAAGGAAAATTTCGATTTTGCAATTGAGTACTTCGAAAAGTCTGATTGCAAACCAGATTTTTTAAACTTCTTGTTCATACGGGATTTACAATTTTTCAGATTTATTAATCTCGGGGTGAACCAGATTGGACCAGAAAGATTTCTGTAGGGGGTGACTAAAGGAACATGCGTGGGAAAGATGGAAAAAATAGAGCTATAGAATGCATTGGTGGCAGACTCAATTTCCTGGAAATCGTCAAGGAATGACCAATCAATCTGAGATAGGGCAGTATTCAAGGAGAGAAAATCAGCCTTTTTAAAGCAATAGATATTCGATGGCTTAATGAACGACTTTATTGGGCCTGAAGAAGGCAACAGGAAATCAATTGAAAGTGTGGGATGGTATGGGTCTTCATTGATGATAGAGGTGATCCTCGACTTACCAAGGTGCTCGAAGCATCGGTAGTTAAAAAGGGATAAAGGGTCCTACACATGTTATTACGTATGCCATTTACCAGGCCCAACGATGTATCGGACAGAAAATCAACGAAGTCATGCTGCATAGATGGGAACATTAAGTTAGAGTCATTGGATGGAGACCAAGTGATATTTGGGAGATTTTTTTTTTTTCTTTAGGACGTTGATGTGCAATGACTGCACCATCAAGTGGCCCAAGTGACACCAGCCGATGGCTGTTACGCGCGGATCCCAGGCAAGAACGCAGCCCACCTCCCGCCCAACCGACCGAGGGGCGCTGCCGCATAACGCGCGACTCGTTTACCGAACCGATCGCGGACATGCAGGAAGGATAGGTGTTAGACTAGTGTTCGAGGAAAAGTAGAACAAATCTAACTAAAGAAGCGAAGTAATTACTAGTTACGGGATAGATGTAAGAGTATCTGTAATTTAAGACTAGGAAGGGAGTTAGTGGTAGATACAATATGATAGAGGGAATTATAATCCGAGCATAGGACCCTAAATGGTTCATGCAAGGAGTAATTCGACCTACAAAGCGGAAGAAACAAGGGTGTATAGTTCCTAGTGCTTCTAATAGGAATCGTGAAGTTTATGCGGCTCAACAGGTCAGGGCTATCTATGTCACCCTTGATCAAGTTGTGCACAAAAACCACTCCAAGCATTTTCCTACGATTAGCTAAGGTTGGAAGGTTTATTAGGAGCAATCTATTAGAGTAGGACGGTAGTCTCACACCTGCATCCCAGCCGAGACCTCGAAGAGCAAAAAGTAAAAAGTTTTTCTGAACTGATTCTATACGGTCCTGGTGTACGTTGTACTGAGGGCACCATACACAAGAGCCGTATTCTAAAATCGGACGAACCAGAGAGGTGTAGAGAGTCTTTGTTATATAGGGGTCGTCAAATTCCTTTGACCACCTCTTTATAAACCCAAGCACGCCCATGGCCTTATTCACCATGGTAGAAATGTGTTCTGAAAACCTTAACTTGGGATCTAGTAGAACACCAAGATCATCAACCCGGGTAATTCTCTCAAGAGAACCACCACAAAGGGTGTAAGGAACCAGAAAGGCGCTGGAGCGATGGAAAGTCATTACTTTACATTTTGAAACATTAAGGTTTAATAAATTTGCACAACACCAAGACTGAAATCTATCGAGATCGGATTGCAACCTGGATTGAAAAGAAATGTCCTTATACTGGACACAGAGCTTAACATCATCCGCATACATAAGTACTCGAGAGTATGTTAATACAGAAGGCAGGTCATTTATAAAGAGTGTAAAGAGTAAGGGGCCTAGATGGCTGCCCTGTGGTACACCCGAAGACACCATAACTGGTGAGGACAGGGAGTTTTTGAAAAGGACTCTTTGAGACCTAGAACAAAGGTAGCTAGAGATCCATCTCAGGAGACTGGGCGGGAACCCTAGAAGGTCGAGCTTTTGTGCTAGGAGGGAATGGTTTACAGAGTCGAACGCTTTACTAAAATCGGTGTAAACAACATCCGTCTGCAGATTACTTTGAAAGCCTTTTATTATAAAGGAGGTAAACTCCAATAAATTTGTTGTGGTTGATCTCCGCCTTATAAATCCATGTTGAGATGGAGATATAAGTGATCTGCATAGATGCTGCAGGTGCGGAGTTAAAATTGTCTCAAACACTTTAGGAATAGCGGATAACTTAGATATACCTCTATACCTCTATTTAAGTCACCAAGGACAATAAGACGATCATATTCACTAAGCTGAGATAAAACAGAATTAAGATGGGCAGCGTAAAGCAAATAAGTTGTAAATTAAGAGGATGCTGGGATGTTAAAGCATGAAATGAATAAATTAAAAGAACACAGACGAATTTTAACTACGATTATTTCAATAGTGTTGAGCTCATCGATGGAGAAGAATTGGGAAGTTTAGTCGCAACGAACAGCAATTAGGACGCCGCCACCTCGAGATGGTCGATCAGACCTATATATGTTAAAATTATCTACAAAAATCTCGGAATCCGAGATTGAGGAATTGAACCATGTTTCAGAGAAGGCGATAATATCGGAATCGAAAGTTGCACTATCAGCATGTAATTTGGTGAGCTTACTGCACAGGCCACGTAAATTCTGACAAATGATCTTTAGAGGTAGGGAAGAATTCAGTTTTTTGACATAGATGGTAAATCGGTAGATGGTGTTGGAAGGATTCCTACACGTCAGGCGGATTGCGAAGATCGAGATCGGCTATTGAAGGTGTGACAGATAGAGTGTTCAAGCCTGAAAGAGGGTTCTAACACAGTCTTGACAAACTTCTCCGGGACAAGAATTTTAAAGGAGGAAATACTACGCTCCTCCTTAAAATTAAATTTAGTTACAACGAGGGCATAGGAGCTATTGATGTTAAGTTTGGAGAAGATATAATCTCGAACCATTACATCCGTAGCCGATTCCATAAGACGCGAGATAAAAATAAATTTTAGAGGAGCGACAGGGAATAGAGTAGAGTGGTCAAGAGGAGTCACATGGTTGTTGGGTGAGGCAGATGCGGGGCAGATCCGGATGGGATAGCGCTGGTTGAGGAGCCAGTGCGAGCCGGTTTGGAAGGAACGACTTCAACTTCCATGCTGACAGCAGTATCGACGGCTTCATTAGAGGGCACAGTGACGCCGACAACGGGATGATCATTAATGTCCGGTTGGACAACCTGGGCAAATACAGGCACGGGATGATCGTTACCGTCCAGTTGGACACCCTTGGCAGACACGGGCACAGGAGAGACAGCAGGTGAAGAGCCAGCCGTCTTTTTCGATGTAGATGCATGTACATCGATTTCCTTAGCGCTAAAGTCGATCAAAGCTGGCGAACTGATAGGAGGAGCGTGTGTGTCGTTAACTGCAAGAGAATTAGAACTATTTTTAAAATGTGTTTCCATTGAGATAAACTTATCCCGTAATTTCTGTAATTCCGAGTAGACGGCAGCAAATTCGTCATGAGTCTGTCTCATAAAGGTTCTCATATCGGCTTCAACTGCCCTGCAATCCCAACCAGTCCAGTTGAGACCGCAGCGAGTCCTGAGCAGATCGCTCACGTGACCACCGAATTCAGGAAGCTAGTGTGAGCCGTGTTGCCACATAACCAGCAGAAAAGTAGTGTTTGTGTTTTTCGTGTAGTTACCGAACGGTGACCGTCACAGCGTTTAGCACAACAGGAGCTCATTGTTTGATATTAAAAACAATATATATGAAAATTAAAGAAAAAAGAATGGTAAAATATAAGTCGGTGTGGGGCAGAGACTGACTTTACGACTTCACAATAACAGCAAGTGAACGGAGAGACATAGAGAGACGATAAAAACACAGAGAGAAAAGCACAGAGCGGCGGCTAATGCAGTGCGTGTGTGTTGGAATGAAAACAAATAAGATGAGGGCAGATAAAAAGAGAGAGCGGTTCAGAGAGAGCAAGCGCACTGCACTAGAGTTGGCAGCAACAAAACGGCTGCGATTAAGAATGTGCAGAGAAGTTAGGAATGCACAATAGGAATTGAAAATTTTAAATAAATACACAAAAATAAGCTTGATGCGTATGCACTTATATCGAACAGGTTGCACGATCGGTTAGGAACACCAGAAATAAGTAAAAAACACAATCACTTTCCTTTAACAGCAGATTGACAATTTTTTTTAACAATTATTTAAGTAAGAGCGAATTAGAGCATGACCGTCTGCAACGATATATCGATATCGATGACGATTGCCCAATGAATTGCTGTGAGTTCGTGCTCCGTTGTACTCTTATTACTTTCTCCCTTGGTGAATGATTTGGATGCATATGCAACTGGAAGTTGAAGTCCGTTGTGGTTTTGAGTTAAAACCGCTCCACACGCTTGTTGACTAGCATCCGTTATTATACAAAATTCCTTTGTGAAGTCTGGGTATTGTAACAGAGTTGGTTTAATGAGTTGAGATTTTAAGTGTAAAAACGCATTTTGACAATCATTAGTCCATTCAAATCTTACATTCTTTTTACTTAATCTGGCTATGTGCCGTGCATAACACTACTCGACAAATTTCAACTTTTTTTTTCCGCTGTGGCCAAAAATGACTTTTTCTGATAGATTTGAAGATTTAAAATTTTTTTAAAGAATTATGGTTTTTTTTTCATGTAGTAGTTTTTTTTTAAGAATTTTTAAAAAATTTGGTATTTTTGTCATAGGTAGTGCTTCTATTTTTCACACAACTTAAGTTTCCTACAACTGGTTGAATTGAACTTTGCAGTTAAAAGCTGAAAAATGCAGCTATAAGTCCGATTCAGACACTTTGTAGCTGAAACTTAACGTCTGGAAGATATTAAGCTTCCAAATTGAAATTTCATATTTTTTTTTCGGTATTATTTCCAGAAATTTTGACTTTGAAAGCTCAAGAAAAGTCGAAAAAAAATATTTGAATGCCTTGATTTTTGGTTTTAGATAGACACATTAAATAGGCGTCGTTTAAGGTATCGCTCTACCGGCCGCCGAAATCATGGTAGTCTTAAAATCACTTTTGCAGAATTCAGAGTTTACTGACGCTCGTGCAGATTTTAAGATGGATATCATGTAAGTACTAAAAATGTTTCCCCAAAAGTATGCTTTTTTCCCAAAAATTGAGGACAAAGGTTGAACGTACTCAGATCATTTGTATCTGACTGTCTTTATGAATATCCAAAAAGGGACCAGAGAAACCAAGTTCTTATGTTTATAGGTCGGTTTCCCGTCTTATAGACCTAGTCCTATCTAATATTTTGAGTCCTATTTTGAGCACCAAAAAAACGTAGTCTCTTGCTGTCAGATGTCGCCAACTTTCCAACCGTTCTCGAGTGTCTGGCGACTCATATAGTCCAACGTTCTGGTAAAAAAGTTGATATACATATTTCTAGTTGAGTATGATCAATCGCTAACCTTCAATTGTTAACAGTAGAGATCCGAATTCAGTCTTTGGCAATATGGAAGTACAGCTATTTTCATTGCAATAGTAGTACCGCATCTCACCACTTTTAAAAACTTTTTGAGATATTTCTAGGCTTTCAAAGTGAACAAGTGAGATCTTTTTAGAAAGCCTGAATTGTAAGTATTAGAAACCTGTTTCTAAGTTTGCAGTCCATTTTCTTTGAAAAAGTCACCATCAGTAATCTCCGTTTTTTTTTCAATATTTTGATGAAAGTACATAGCGCCACGTTTGTTTTTCGAGCGTAGAAGAACTCATTGTATATACCCTTACTATTGTATTTAACCCACACAACTATAAAAAGTAAACTAGAAATCGAGTTGGTATGCTCTTTTAGAGGATGGTCAAAGTGAGCTAGCGATATAGCACGACCAAGCCTACAGTATCCTCGAAAACTATGAAAACTAATTATTTTGCTCAGTCAGGTCTAATGCCGTATTTGGTTGTAAAATTCCTTTACTCGGAATACGACCGCTTTTTGTCTTACTAAAAATACAACAATTTTGCATTTGTAACAGTGTTTAACTGTAAAATGGCATTTGGGAAGGTACCGAACGGAATTTAGCAACGAAATTCTGCATTAGAAGGTTTGGTCAAACGCCTGCATCTTAGCAACTTATCCATCGATTTTTATAAACGATACTTCAAGCGACGCCTAATTAATTTACTTATCATAAAACAAAAACACAGCCCAAGAAATCATCTTCTCTACTTATCCTAAAGGCTTAATGATTTTCAACTGTAAGCTAAATCTACAAATTGTTTTGGTTTGATTTATAGCTCCATTTATTAGCTTTTCAGAATTACAAAGTTAAATACAACCAGTTATAACAAATTTAAGTTATTTGAAAAATAGATGCACTAACTCTGAAAAAAAAAATACTAAAAAAATACAAGATTTAATTAAATAAAATTAAATCATAAAAAAAAGTAAAGCTCGAAATCTTTGAGAAATAGTCGGTTTAGTTCAAAGCGGAAATATAATTTCTTAAACATTTTTTTGTGAAAACCAGGAATCAAAAATAATAGTTATAAGTTTCAAAATGAATGCCGAAAAAGTGTTCTAGGTGTATAACAAAATAAAAAAAATAAAATCCTTAAGGGACATATGTATATTATGCGAAAAAAATATGCCGTTACTATTATTTAAGGTACAATTTAATGAGAATTTGTGAATAAGTGAATTGAATTCGATGGGTCGCAGACGAAATTTTATTTCAATGTGAGTGATAATTCGTCTAAGTGTAAGCTTTGTTATTATACATTTTGCAGAAAATTACCGAGAAGAGTTCTTCGTGTGGCTTTCAAATTCAACTCAGCAGTTAAAGCCGGCTGCGCTTAAACCAGCCTTGCATTAACTTTTCCAAAAATTAATTTTTTTATATGACTAACCTGCTAATTTGATTAAATATATAATAAACATACACCAATATTTCTCATTATAAAATTTGGACTATAGGTTACCCTTGGCAGTTTTTCTCAAATTAAAATTCGAAACCAAAAGAGAGATATTGAAATGTAGATCAAAAATATATATAATCAAAAGGTATTTGAATTAAATTTTTGTTTTAGATTTTATTATAAAAATAATATGGGTTAGGTTATCCCGGACGGCCCTCAACGTGGCCTCTCATAGGCCAAAAAGGCCCTTAGTAATCCGGATCTTTGTATGGACCTTACGAGGGTGCTTCTGTGGTTCCGAAATCCCCCAGAATCGAGGTGTTTTTAGCAAAGGCATGCAGTTTCCCTGGCGACTTCTTGGAGGCATCCTCCAGTGATACCAGCATCGGTGCGCCCAGGTATATTCTCCTTGCCCTTGGGAGAGCCGGGCACCGGCAGATGAGATGTTCCAGGGTTTCAACAGCTCCGGGTTCATTGCATTTCCTGCAGATGTCACTGTTGGTGATGTTCAGCCTGGTTGCATGCGACGCAGCCAGGCAGTGGCCTGTTAGTATGCCCACTAACAGTCTGCAATCCTTCCGTGGAAGGTGCAGCAGATAGTGGCTGAGTTTATCATTGCGTTCCTTGCACATGATTTTCGAGATTCTGCAGGTGTTGGTGTTCTGCCACCTGCTGTCTGTCCTCATTTTGGCCTGTTTCTGCAGGTCGCTTTGTAGCGTCCTTAGGAAGACCGGCACGCTTTCGATCCTCTCGTTTACCAGCCCGACGCTTTCCTTAGCCAGAACGTCCGCCGCTTCGTTTCCTTCGATGCCCTGGTGACTGGGAACCCAATAAATCTGCACTGACTTAGTCGTGCTTAGTGAGTCTAGTGCCTCTGTGCTTGCCAGGACACTTCTGGAACTGACCGCGGACGACTGCATGGATTTTATCGCTGCTTGGCTGTCAACGAATATGTTAACCGTATTGTGTGGTCGCTCTATGAGCTAAGCGACTTCTGCTGCCTTCTTGATGGCGAAGAATTCCGCCTGCAATATGCTGCATCCTTATTTCAGGGTTCGTACAGTATAGGCCTGCTCCTACTCCTTCATTCATCTTGGAGCCGTCAGTGTATATGTTGAGGTGTTGAGTCTGGTTTCGTCCCGCTTTCCAGTCTTCGGGTCCCATGAAGAGGTTTGTTTTTACTTCAAGGCAAGTTTGGGGGATCATGTAGTCGGTTGAACTGATCATGTCCATTCCAATTGAACTATGCCCGAATCATTGGGGAGACATGTTCCCCGATGCAATCAAACGCTGTGCTGCCTTGCCTGCAGTCAGCCTAGCGTAGATGTCGAGGGGGTCGATTCCGAGTATAGTTTCGAGTGCTTTGGTTGGCGTTGACCTCAGCGCTCCTGTTATACAGAGCAGAGCATGCCGCTGGGTTCGTTCCATTAGCTTGTGATACGTCTTCTTTTTAGTAGCTTGCCACCACACTAGTACTCCATACAACAGAGTTAGTCGCACCACCGAGATGTAGATCCAATGCATCAGAGCGGGCGACAGGCCCCATGTGCTACTAAGCATCTTCTTGGATGCATAAAGTGCAATGGTGGCCTTTTTCACCCGCTCTACTACATTGGGTCTCCATGCCAGCTTGCTGTCCAGTACTATGCCGAGGTATTTGACCTGTGCTTTAGGGGTTAGCCTTCTTTGGTTGACTTTCGGGGGGATCCATGCTGGTACCTTGTATCTCTTGGTGAAGAGGATGAGGTCCGTCTTATCCGCGTTGATACTGAGTCCTACTCCATCTGCCCACTCACATATCTCCCTGAGTGTTCGTTCCATTATGGAGCTGAGAGTCGATGGACATACACCCGTGATAAGTACGCTTATGTCGTCCGCATAAGCAGTTATTTTTGGGGCCTTCCTTTCGAATCTCTTGATGAGGTTGTCGACCACCAGGTTCCACAGGAGGGGTGACAGGACTCCACCCTGGGGTGTGCCCCTGTGTGCACCTCTGACCATGGAGGCGGTGCCCCACTCTGATTGCACCCGTCTACAACTTAGATGGTTTTTTATCCAGAGGTTGATTGACGGGTGGGTGCTGGTTGCTTCTAGGCAGTCCATTATGGCTTCTGTAGCGACGTTATTAAATGTTCCGGATATGTCTACAAATACTCCAAGTGCATATTTCTTAGTGTTGAGGGCTTTCTCGACGGTAGCTACTAGCAAGTGCAGTGCTGTTTCCACCGATTTTCCCTTGGTGTAGGCGTGTTGGTTGGTTGACATCAGTCCGCTTACTTCGGTTCTAATATGTAGATCCAGCAGCTTTTCTAATGTTTTCAGTAAGAAAGAGGTCAGGCTTATCGGTCTGTAATCCTTGGAACTCACATGGCTACACTTTCCTGCTTTTGGGAGGAAGACAACTCTAGAGGTTCTCCATTGGATCGGGATATAGCCTGTTCTTAGGCATGCTGCGTATATCGCGAGAAGCCATGGGGTGATCACCTCTTTGGTCACTTGCAGCATGGCTGGGAATATTCCGTCCAGTCCAGGTGCCTTTATGCCCGTGAAGGAATCTATAGCCGATTGGATTGTTTTGGGGGTTACTAGGTCTGTTGGGGGTGTTTGTTCCTCAGTTGCTAGGTCCTGATGCGATTCAGCAACGGTGACCTTGGTGCATCCTGGGAAGTGGGCCTCCATTAGTGCCGTTAGGGCTTCTTTGCTGCCCTCCGACCACTGTCCGTTGTCCAATTTGAGTTGACTTTGTACTGTGGGTTGCTTTGACAGCAGCTTCCTCAGTCTAGCCGTTTCAGGCACTTTCTCAATGCTAGAGCAGAAGTTTCTCCATGAGCTCAGCTGTGCCTTACGTATTTCCTTCTTGTATTCCCTTAATAGCGTCTTGTATTCCTCGTTGATGTTCTCGTCGTTCGCTAGTTTAGCGAGCTTGAAAAATTTCATGAGGTTATTTCTTTGTAGAGAGAGGTCTCGATTCCACCAGAGTGGTTTGGACTTCTTTCTTGTTCTTGAGGGTGGGCATGCTGTGTGGTATGCCTCTAGCAGCTCCGTAGATATGGTCTCTAGAGACTTCTCTATATCCTCCGCGGATTTCACTGAGCCCGGGCTCGCGAGTTTCGAAGTGACTGTCTTTCTAAACTTCTCCCAGTTTGTGTTCCGGGGGTTTCTATAGACTCTCACTTTCGGAGTGTATTCAAATTCGCACTGGAATTGAATGTACCTGTGGTCTGAGAAGGAAGGTCTTTCAAGGACCCTCCATCCAGATATGTATGTACTCTTTCTCGTTACGAGAGTTAGATCTAGCAGTGTATTCCTCTCCCACGTTTGCTACATCTATATTATTTGTTAATATAAAGTCTAGGAGTGACTCACCTCGGTCACCCGCGGGGGTTCTTTTCCGTACTAGTACGACAGTTCTATTCCTGCTTACCGGTGTTGGGTAGAATGAGCTGTAATTTGAGAGCTTTAGTCCGGCCACCGAATTGCTTGATGCAATCCAGGGCTCCTGGACCAAAGCTATGTCAGCGAGCCCTTGCTCCATGGCAATGTGGAGCTCCGCTGATGCCGTCTTGCTCTTATGCAAGTTGAGCTGCAGCACATTCAGTTTCATAAGCATCTGGCTTCCTGCATACGACGGGTTGACTACAATGGTCAGGTCACCGTCCTCTTCTTCCAGCGTGTCGTCTAGCGCCATACCCTGGGCGGCCCCTACAATGGTTTCTAGACCGAGGTCCTTCTCCACTTCGCCTGCCTGCAGGGTATGTGCGTCTTTGTCGCTGGGCTGACGCTTTTTGAGGCGCAGGTATACGCTTCCCATACCCCACGCCATTTTCCCGTATTTGGGGTATAGTTGGTCCTTCGCTGCTTTGTTTATCTGGAGGATCACATGCTGGCCCCCTCGTTGGGTAGTGGGCTACCAGCATGCAATACCTTCCAGTCAGCGGTCGGTATCTCGGGGTTTTGTCGCTGAAGGAGCTTCAGCGCGCGGTCCCCTTGGATTGCGATGGGGAAGAGCACCTTCGCCTTTGGTATGGACGGGATTAGCTCCCTGTCCACCACCTCCAGCTTGGCCTTCTTCCACATCGCTTCCAGTTGGCCGACCGTTTGCGTCAGCCATTTCAGCGTCAGGTCATCCTTACATTTCAGGATTTTGACCCCATTCAGCCACCCAGCACCATCGAAGGTGGGCATGGGAGCTGTTGGGTCTCCTCCATCCGTGTAAACAGGGAGTCTACCAGCCGCGCGTGGACCATTTTAAACTGCGCCACTGTCATCCGCCCATTCTCATCACGACTGTCGATGAGAGCTACGATCAGGTGTCTCTTGGATACATCACTGATCCTTTCGCTTGACCCCTGCTTTGCCTATTTGGGTGGAGGTTCCACTCTCTTGGGCCCGCGTTGTCTGCTTCGACAGCGGCATCCGTGCGGCTCAGCTTGGAGTGAGGGGGTTTCTTTGCAGTCGTTGTACAGCTGACGTGGCCTGCTCCCGCCACGTCCGAGGGGTGACCGCAAGCGACACGCAGAGAGGATTGCTCCTCCCCGTGCCCGCCGGTGGTAGCAGTCACGCATACCACCGACGTTTGGACTGACATCCCAGTCCTTGCTTCAACTTTCTTGCCCTCCATAGTTGGCCCTAAGGTCCATGTTGGTTATTATTTTCCGGGGGGACCACCCCCTAGAGTTTTATGCCTGGCCGCCAGGCACCTCTAGCCATGGCCCTAACCAAGCTCTCCCGACTCGAGGTCGAAAAGACGCTAGGTCATTGCCTTAGCTAGACACTGCATTGCCTCGGACGGGGCAAGCGACAATGCATTACCCTTGTCCGGGATAATGCAGTGCCTATTGCCCATCCGGCACCCTCGTGGAGGGTTCAGCTAGTGAATTGGTCAGTTCTAAGTCTATTTTAAATATATCTCGCAATATTATTAAAAGCAACTTGCAGCTTGCGTTGGCTGGCGGAGTTACAATCACTAAATACTTCTATACCATAGAAAAGTGATCATCCCATGTCAATGTTTGGTTAAAGATAAAACCGAGGCTGTTTGCACGTTCAACATTTTTAATGGGGATATAGCCAATTTTTTTAGTGCATTAGTGTCGACTTTCTTTTATCTTTAGGACGTCGATACGCAATGACTGCACCATCAAATGGCCCAAGCGACACCAGCCGATGGCTGTTACGCGCGGATCCCAGGCAAAAACGCAGCCCACCTCCCGCCCAACCGACCGAGGGGCGCTGCCGCATAACGCGTGACTCGTTAACCGAACCGATCGCGGACATGCAGGAAAGATAGGTGTTAGACTAGTGTTCGAGGAAAAGTAAAACTAATCTAACTAAAAACTAAGCAATTTCTAATTCCGGGAAAGATATAAGAGTATCAGTTATTTAAGACTAGGAAGGAAGTTAGTAGTAGATATAATATGGTAGAGGGAATTATAATCCGAGCATAGGACCCTAAACGGTTCAAGCAAGGAATAATTCGATCTACAAAGCAGAAGAAACAACGGTGTATAATTCCTAGTGCTTCTAAACAAACACAAAATCACACCAAGCATTTTCCTACAATTAGCTAAGGTTGGAAAGTTTATGAAAAGCAATCTATTAGGGTAAGACGGCAGTCTCACACCTGCATCCCAGCTGCGTAGAGTAAAAAGTAAAAAGTGTTTCTGAACTGATTTTATACGGTATACAACGTACACCAGCGTTGTACTGAGGGCACCATACACAAGAGCCGTATTCTAAAATCGGACGAACTAGAGAGGTGTAAAGAGTCTTTGTTATATAGGGGTCATCAATCTCTTTGACCACCTCTTTATAAACCCAAGCACGCCCATGGATTATTCACCATGGTAGAAATGTGTTCTGAAAACTTTAACTTGGGATCTAATAGAACACCAAGATCATCGACCCGGGTAATTCTCTCAAGAGAACCACCACAAAGGGTGTAAGGAACCAGAAAGGAGCTGGAGCGATGAAAAGTCATTATTTTACGTTTTGAAGCATTAAGGTTTAATAAATTTGCACAACACCAAGACTGAAATCTATCGAGATTTGATTGCAACCAGGATTGAAAAGAAGTGTCCTTATACTGGACACAGAGCTTAACATTTTATTTATTATATTTCTTTTTTTGTGTTGTGTGATTACAGGAAAGCTTATGCCGACCCAGCCGAAGCCAGAGTGAGGGACTCTAACCGCTCTTAAACCAAACACACCTATCCCTAATCCCGGGTGGCCTATCTTCTAGTAGATATTACTCCGCCGGGGGGAAATGCCCATAGGGCTCTTCCATAGGGCATGCCCATAGGGCTCGTCAATCTTTAACGAGTTCTATCTTTTTTCTATGCGTGCTCTTTCCCCGCGACGCAGTCTGATGGTCATTGCTGCAGCCATGTTGTTTATTGCAGCCCAGTTTTCTTCCGACTCCAATAGGCATTCTGCCAGGTTTGCCACAGTTATTGTCCTTCTTAGCTTGGTGCTTAGAGCTACCCGATCTTGCTGGAATCGTGGACATTTAAAGAAGCAATGTTCAGCGTCTTCGACAATCCCCGTGCAGAGCACACAGAAGGGGTCGTCCTCATGCTTAAACCTATGGAGATAGGCTTTAAAGCATCCATGTCCCGTGAATAACTGGGTCAGGTGGTACTCCACTTGTCCATGGCGGCGGCTCAGCCAGCTCTGCAGGTCTGGGATAAGCTTATGGGTCCAGCGTCCTTTGTTGCTAGTATCCCACGAGTCTTGCCAGTGCAACATTGTGCGTTGCCTTGCTGCGTGTCTTGTCTCCTGGTCAGCAGTCTCCAGTTCTCGTTGCTTCCCGATCCCAGTGGCTTCACTTGCCAGCAGCTGGATTGGGATCATTCCTGCTATGACTAGCGCGGCGTCCAGGGATACCGTTCTGTATGCGCAGCATACTCTCAATGCACACAGTCTTTGGACTGCCTTGCATTCTCGGGCATATGTCGGTTGCATCATTGCGTCCGCCCATATTGGTGCAGCATACATTAGAGTCGAGTTGACCCCGATCGCTAGGAGCTTTCGCCTCAGCTGCTTCGGTCCTCCGGTGTTTGGCATGATGCGCGATAGGGCAACTGCCGTTTTGCCAACTTTGCTACTGGCATACGCCATGTGGTTCTTAAAGCTGAGCCTATGGTCAATCATGACCCCCAGATACTTCAAGCTTAGTCCGGAGCTGATAGTGGAGTCACCTACTCGGATCGTGGCCGTCTCCACTACCTTCCTGCTACATATGAGCACCGCCTCTGTTTTGTGAGTGGCTAGTGTTAGCCCCCTCCCGGATAGCCATGTTCTGGCTCGCTCTACTGCGTCATTGCAGATTTCTTCTGCCTCTGCTTTGTGTTTTGTCACTGTGACAATTGCTATGTCGTCGGCAAAACCTATCACCGTGGCACCCATTGGCATTTCCATCTTTAGGATTCCATCATACATGATGTTCCACAGTAGTGGGCAGAGTACCGATCCTTGGGGAACTCCTCCAGTGATTTGGTATTGACGTGGGCCCTTATCTGTCTCATATATGAGCACTCGGTCTCTAAGGTAGTCAGCGGTGATTATCTGCAAATACGGCGGTACTTGGAATTTTGCCAGTGCTTCAAGTACGTGGTAAACATTGGCCGAGATAAACGCATTTTGGACGTCGAGTGTTGCCACTATGCAGTACTCTTTGGTGCCGTACATCCATCGGGTGCCATGAGTAGCTCGTTTCGCTATCTCACATACCTCGCCGATTGCGTCCACCGTGGAGCTGCCTTTGTGGAACCCATACTGTCTCGGTACTACTTGACGCTTTACTGCTTCGTACAGCCTCGTGTGGATTATGCGCTCGAGGATCTTACCTACTGTGTCCAGCATGCACAGCGTTCTGTAGGATGATGGCTCCTCAGTAGGCTTGTTTCCTTTAGGTATAAGAACTAGCCGCTGTCGTTTCCATGGGCTGGGGAAGATTCCTTCGGACATGCACGAATTGAATAGTCCCACATAAGTTTGTGAGCTTGTCTCAATGGCAGCACGAAGTACGGTATTCGGGACCCCATCCGGTCCCGGTGCTTTACCGTCCTTGGTCCGTTTTAGCACTTCGAAGACTTCTGTTTCTGTGGTGGCTTCTATTTCCAGTGGCGGAATTCCATCCACAACCCTCAAGGCTGCCACTTGCTCTGGAAATAGAGTTTCCACTATGTTTTTTAACAGATCTGCACACATTGGCGGTGGGGGACTGAACACTCGCAGTCTCTTCATTACCAGCCTGTATGCGTAGCCCTAAGGGCTTGCAACTGCTTTGTCGCAGAGCTTTCCAAAGCATTTGCGCTTGCAAATGCTCTCCTTGATCTGCTTCTGCAAGCGGCGTCTGCTTTCCTTAAATTTCTCTTGGGCCCTCTCGAATTCCGGGGAACCTCTCGAGCGTTGGTATATGCGTCTTTTGCGTTGGCACTCCCGCCTGGTGCCAGCTATAGCTGCATTCCACCAGTATGTTGGCGTGCGTTTGCCAGGGCTCGGTCTATTCCTTTGCATGGTTGCGTCACATGCTGCCATCGTATGTGTGGCCAGTTGTCGTGCTCTTTCCTCGGCCGTCCCGTTGGTCTCGTACCCCTCGAACATGGCTCGGACCATATCCGGCTCTAGCGTGTTGGTATTGTACCCTACCTGCCTGCCCAGGAGCAAGTTGCGTGCTGGAAATATATGGCTTCATTCTTGGAACAGCGATGTCGATCATTGGGGACAGTGGATTTTGCTAGGGCAAGCTATGCAACGAGCAGTCAGGTGGGCAAGAGTAGAAAACATAACAATTCCAGTTCTACCTTAGTTACAACTAGCCAAACCTTCTCAGGCTGTGTGCTCTGCAGTGATAGCACTCACGAAATCTAGTACTGTCCGAAGCTCAAAGCACTGTTCTCCGCAAATCGCCATAAAGAAGCCAAACGACTGTCCATGTGTATAAATTGCCTTACAACAGGGCATCGATTAAGTCAGTGCACCTGGAGCCACTGTCGTATTTGCGGCGGTAAGCACCATATTAGCCTTCATTCGTCTCCGTCAACGCCCTCTCTCTCTCTGCCTCATCTACTGCTATTGCCCAAGGTCTCAGTAAGGACTCTCATCACTGCTATTGTAGCCTCTCACATAATCGATCGTCAGCCAAGCTTTGGAATTGACACTCACAACTGGAACATACCAGCGAACATACCTCTAGCGTATCCGGAGTTTCATATGCCCCAACGCGTCGATCTGTTAACTGGCGCAACTGTTTTACAAGCTCCTTTGTGTTGGTCAGTTCAAACTACTGACAGGATTGCGCTCAATTTCGAAAACTCGCTTGGGATGGGTCGTGTCTGGAGGTTGTTCCTGTTTGAACGGTTCTTCTTTAATGGTTGCTCGCACTCCGGCCGTTGCTGCTGAGGATGATAATCCAGATGAGCAACTTGGAGTGCTTCTTCGGAGGTTTAGCATCTCTTGGGAGAATCTTAAAATCCAGTGCGTAGTAGATTCCTGTCCCTTGAGCGGAAGTTAAGTCGTCACCCTGATGTGAAGTCTCAATATGCTGCTTTCATAAATGAGTACCTTGACTTAGACCATATGGCTCCTGTTTTTGCCGATATTTTCTACCTCACCATTGCGTCATAAGAGAAGATAGTGGTACTAAGATACGGGTCGTTTTTGATGCATCCGCTTCAACTTAATCTGGTTATTCCTTGAATGATGTTTTAACAGCCGGTCCCGTAATACAACCTTAACTCTTTCATATTATTGCTCGATTTTGTTCATACGCAGTTGCGATTACGGGAGATATCTGTAAGATGTATCGGTGTGTACGAGTCTCGCCCGAGGACAACAACTTGCAGTGTATTCTGTGGAGAAACTCCATGCAAGAGGACTTGCGTGTGTTTCAACTGGACACCGATTCTTATGGGATGAAGCCTGCCTCCTATTTATCTGACTGACTAGCAGATAGATTTTCCTGTTGGAGCTGAAATTCTTTGCCGTGACTTTTACGTTGATGACTTGATATCTTTCGCCAGATCACAGGAAGAGACTATCCGCATTCGCGAGCAAGCTGCTGGAATTTTGTCTAGAGGTCAGTTCAGATTGAGGAAATGGTGTTCGAAAGTTCCTGATAGGACAAGGAAACTTACTTGAAGTTCGATGATGGCAGCCATTTTACTAAAACACTGGGACTCGCTTGGGATCCGGTTTCTGAAAAACTTTTATTTTCGTTCTCGGCCCTACAATCGTCTCCGAATCCCTGCAGGTGCTCTGTTTTGTTAACCATAGCGTGGTTCTACGATCCTCTAGGACTAGCTGGTCCTGTAATTACTAAGTCAAAAATCTTTTTTCAGCGTTTGTGCAAAAAGAGAAGTTGCCCTGGAATGAAAGCCTTCCAGCCTCGTTGAGTACCGAGTGGCAGGAAATATGCAGCGGTTTTGGCCAGATTCGACGACTTGAATTTCCTCGGCTTGTCCTCCTTCCAGACTCAGAGCTAGAAATTCACAGATTCTTCAATGCGTCGAGGATTATGGTACATACATATATTTCGCTGAGCCTGACGTCACACAGCTGAAATTCGATCGCCTGGACGGCTGGCAGCGCGTTTCTTACCTGCGGCAGCTCTTCTGGTCCCTATGGAAGTAAGAGTACATCTCTTCGCTGCAGTAACGCTCAAAATGGTGCACTGCAAAGCGCAGCTTAGTAGTGGCAGATTTGGTCCTTGTCAAGAGTGAGAATCTTCCTCCCATGAAGGAGGCGAGGGTGGTCAAGCTTCTACCAGGAAGAGATGGCATTTCCCGAGTCGCCGTGCTGAAGACTATACCTGGAATTACCAAGCGACGCGTCAAAAAGCTGTGTCTGCTGCCCCTTAAAGTAGCAGTTGAACGGCAGCCTTTCAAAAGGGGCAGTATGTTGGGTTAAGCATCATAAATATCATTAATTATTTTATTTATCATTATTATTAATTATTTGCAATGCCTACTTTAAAAATCATTTATTGCCGCATATGCTTACGCTCGGCAGTGGCCTTTTTTCGTCTTCTTGTTCACCATCATTCTTCGTACTCGGCTTTACAGCAGCCCGAGCTGCTAACTCTCTCCTTAATCGCTCTCTCTCACGCTCTTTTAGCGTCGCCTCATAGGGCACGGCAATTAGGCCTTCAGCAAAACAGTCACGAATTGATCTTGAACCTTTTGGGATAAAATTGGTTATCCATCGCTCGTACGCGCATATATTATTATAAACAAATACAAATATACAAAATATACAAATAAATTGTGACTAAATCCAACCAGCTTTCGCTTTAACAAATCAAAAGTTATTAAAAACTCTTAATAGCTTAACATTCTTTTTTTAGGATATCGAGCACTGTTATTATCATGGGACAGTGAAGGACTATCCAGGTGCTAGCGCTGCCTTTCATACTTGCAACGGAGTGAGCGGCGTCATACACATTGGAAACGAGACATTCGTCATTCATCCATTTTATGGTGGCGATCTATCTGTAAGTAAGGCGCCAAGCCGCTAACTATAGAATCGGAGGGAGAATATAATATTGGAGCACCCATTTTTTTTAGATTATTACTAAAACATATATAAGAAGTAATCAACTATGTAGCATTAATAACACTATGTAACAAACTAGAAACGTGTTTTTTCTAGGAATGAATCCAATGTTTCCTAAAGATTCAACAATTTAAATGAAATATTCATCTAGGCTCCGGGTGTCACTTTCACAAAAAGTTTTACTTTTACTTTTGAAAACATAAATTGGCACTTGCATTTCGCAAAACGAATGACTATTTACTTTTCAAATGTAAACATATTCCTCTGCAAAATGAAAAGTAAACGGTTTTTTATAAATACAACAAAACGAATCTTAATTGCAAAGGGAAAAAACATATGACTTATTAACCCATTAATTCAAATTTGAAACCATTACCAGGGAAATTTAGCTTGCGACTTCTTTATAAATAATTTTTTTGTAACCCAATTTCAAATTTGACTCTGAAAAACTTGGTCAGGGCAAATATTCTTTTTGTATTCGTGGTAATAGTTGACGCAGCCGGATTTGTTTATCGAAACTGGAAAAAAGTACAGTTTTGCGCATGACAGCATAAATAATATTAAATAACAGCTCAAATAATACTTTATGACAGCTCGGACTGTTCTCGCAACATGTGCGTAACAGAAATCCTGGGTGAAGACTGAAGTTTTCCCCTCATTAAATTCAAAATGTAAGTGCAACAAATTACATTTTTGACTATTAGCAATTCAATTTTCAATTTTCATACTGTTTCTCACAGTTTGTCAGCCATGTTTTTTTTACGAAAAATCCAGGTCAGCTGTTTTTTTTTTATCAGCAACGATACATTGGATGTTGTAGACGTACTTTTTCGATCATACCTGCCATAACCACCGTTTGTAGTACCGCAGCTCAGTGCGACTATATCGCACGCTTGCAACAGCAAGCGCAGGGCCTGGCCGATCAGCAAGTGGCCTCTCTTGAGCACCTCCCCGTTGTTGCAATCTGTACTGGAAGGAGTGAGTGCCTCGGCAACACCGTTCGGACCTCGCTCTCCATGAGCGCGGAAGATGATTGTTCCGGGCTTGTTCCGCTTGTTCCGGTCTTCGACGAAGTTGGTCCAACTGTCGGAATACATCCTCCGAGGAACGCCACGTCTTGCTTTTGAATGATAGATGAAAACAATCAGTTCACAGGTCCGAGACAAGCTCTGAATGGACGGCCTTCGAAGCGAAACAAACACCACGATATACATTTTGACCTCACATCCGCAGCGAGACTTTGATAGGGCTACAAAAGCCAACACCACAGATCAGGAACGACCTTCTTAAGCCTGTTTGCTGAATTTCCCATGATCTGACCCATCTATTTCAGTTTGTAACAAAAAAAGGGGATGCATCTGCTATACATATATTTGAGTGCATTCCCGATGCGCATTTTCGGGCCAAATCTTATGTCTCAGCAGACTAACTATTGTCTTCGCATTGGCATGACACTTTTATTTTTTAATGTAAATTCCTCAAATATAGTTTGATCAAATGACTGTTGGCGGGCAGTAGAATCGGGGAATTGTCCTCAAATGGCACAGGAGCATGCAACAACCTGTTTCCCGTTTTTTTGTTACCCTCTGGACAAACGGGGCCATCATCTGCAAGCTCGGCTGCAGAGTCTGCATTTTTTAAGCTTTTAAACTCTTCAGAAAAGACCCTTTGTTAAACCAGTTCAATCAACATACGCAAACATTCGAACTAATTAAGTGTACGATGCAAATCGAAAAAATATGCTGAGTCCTCAGCACCAATTAGAATCTGAACGTCGAAACACTTATTTCGGTCGTGATGCAAGTTCTATAGCCAATAGGACACATACCAAATAGTCGCGCACTAACTGACATAATTTTGCGTTTAATGGAAGTCACTTCCGTAAAACATCAATGTAAATGAAAGCAAAATTAGTCTGTCTGTGGATTCCAACGCATACCTAAGGCTTTGATTTTCGGATTTTTCCATATTGACCCCTTCAGCTAGTTTTGGATGATTTGAAAACCATTAAGACAGCTGGAAACCGCAATTGAGCATTTCGGACACTTGATAGCATTTCAAATTCAACGCATGGATATCATCGGCTCCAGTAAGCATGCCATCCACATAGAAATCGTTGTAAATTATGTCGGAACCATTTCTAAGTGTGCCCCTTCAACGAACTCCAAGTTCTTGCATGTGTACTTTAGAACATAGATGCAATGACTGCACCATCAATTGGCCCAAGCGAAACCAGCCGATGGCTGTTACGCGCGGATCCCAGGCAAGAACGCAGCCCTCATCCCGCCCAACCGACCGAGGGGCGCTGCCGCATAACGCGCGACTCATTAACCGAACCGATCGCGGACATGCAGGAAAGATAGGTGTTAGACTAGTGTTCGAGGAAAAGTCGAACTAATCTACCTAAAAAACTAAGCAATTTCTACGAGAAAGATATGCGAGTATCAGTAATTTAAGACTAGGAAGGAAGTTAGTAGTAGATATAATATGGTAGAGGGAATTATAATCCGAGCATAGGACCCTAAAAAGTTCGAGCAAGGAATAATTCGATCTACAAATCGGAAGAAACAACGGTGTATTATTTCTAGTGCTTCTAATAGGAATCGTGAAGTTTATGCGACTCAACAGGTCAGGGCTATCTACGTCACCCTTGATCAAGTTGTGCACAAAAATCACACCAAGCATTTTCCTACGATTAGCTAAGGTTGAAAGGTTTATTAAAAGCAATCTATTAGGGTAAGACGGCAATCTCACATCTGCATCCCAGTTGGGGCCGCGCAGAGCAAAAAGTAACAAGTTTTTCTGAACTGATTCTATACGGTCCTGGTGTACGTTGTACTGAGGGCACCACACACAAGAGCCGTATTCTAAAATCGGACGAACCAGAGTGATGTAGAGAGTCTTTGTTATATATGGGTCGTCAAATTCCTTTGACCACCTCTTTATAAACCCAAGCACGCCCATGGCCTTATTTACCATGGTAGAAATGTGTTCTGAAAACTTTAACTTGGGATCTAATAGAACACCAAGATCATCAACCCGGGCAAATCTCTCAAGAGAACCACCACAAAGGGTGTAAGGAACCAGAAAGGCGCTGGAGCGATGAAAAGTCATTACTTTACATTTTAAAGCATTAAGGTTTAATAAATTTGCACAACACCAAGACTGAAATCTATCAAGATCGGATTGCAACCTGGATTGAATAGAAGTTTTCTTATACTGGACACAGATCTTAACATCATCCGCATACATGAGTGCTCGAGAGTATGTTACAGAAGGTAGGTCATTTATAAAGAGTGTAAAGAGAAAGGGGCCTAGATGGCTGCCCTGTGGTACACCCGAAGTCACCATAATTGGTGAGGACAGGAAATTTTTGAAAAGGACTCTTTGAGACCTAGAACAAAGGTAGCTAGAGATTAATCTCAGGAGATTGGGCGGAGACCCTAGAAGGTCAAGTTTTTGTGCTAGGAGAGAATGGTTTACAGAGTCAAACGCTTTACTAAAATCGGCGTAAACAACATCCGTCTGTAAATTACCTAGAAAGCCTTTAATTATGAAGGAGGTAAACTCCAATAAATTAGTAGTGGTTGATCTCCGCCTTATAAATCCATGTTGAGATGGAGATATAAGTGATCTGCATAGGTACTGCAGGTGCGGAGTTAAAATTTTCTCAAACACTTTAGGAATAGCGGATAACTTAGATATACCTCTATAGTTTATTGCGTCAGACTTGCTACCTTTCTTATGTAGAGGAATTATAAAGGACTCCTTCCATATCGGGGGAAAGCATGAAGAATTTATGGACAGGTTGAATAGTTTAAGCAACGGCCCACACAGAGACTCGGCACAGTACCTGAGTACACAGCCGGGAACTCCGTCCGGACCCGGTGAGAACCCCGCTTTGCTGTTCGTAGATCATGAAACAACGAGCTTTCATTTAGCAAAGGACTGAAAATGCCGTTCGACCTCGGTAAACCGTATGGATACGGCGCACCAGAGTAAACGTCCTGCGAATAGGTAGTTTGGAAAAAACGGGCAAAAAGATCGGCAATGGCCTGATCATTATCTGCCGACGTATTATGGAAGGATAGCGAGGATGGGTGTGCGGACGTTCTACGCTTACTGTTTACGAAGCTGTAGAACTGTTTGGGGTCCTTAGAAAAACGTATCCTGCATCGAGATAGGTAATTCTGATAGCATTGAGCGTTAAGAAGTGAAAAGTTTGACCGAGCTATTACATAATGAGAGAGAGAAGAAGGAGAGCCAACTTCTTGAAATTTTTTATAAAGTCTTGATTTTAAATTTTTTAGATGGGATAGCTCCTTGGTAAACCAAGGGGGTTTTCTTGATCTAATCGGACAGGAAAGTGGGACACAAGAGACAAAAAGAGAGTCCAGTGCATCATAGAATATGTTTGTGCCTGTCGTAACATCACTGCACAAATATAAAGCGGACCAATCAAAATCCCTAATGATGTTATTAAGCTTAGTAAACTCGGCTTTACGGAAGCAGCGGACACATTGGGGTAGTCTACCCGACCGATCCAGTACAGTTCGTCCTAGGTCGAGCGACACTTCGAAAGTAGGATGGTAGGCATCTTCAGGTAAGTGAGCGGGGGGACTCGAGTTAACAACGCTAAGTTCGAATCAATTACAAAGCACAGATCAAGAAATCGACCCAAGGAGTTTTTAACATGGTTAACTTGAGACAGAGACAGGACAATCAAGCCGTCAACAAAGTCATGACGTGCCATGGGTACCAGGCTATTAGACTCATTTGCCGAAGACCAAACAATTCCTGGAAAGTTGAAGTCACCAAGAACTGTCAAGTGATCTTTGTCTGATAGCGAGGACGAAATAGCGGTTAAGGCGGACAAATGCTGCTCGTAAATTGCGACATCCGAAGAAGGTGGAATATACGAACAAGTGATAAAAACTGAGAAAGCGGGAAGAATCAGTCTTACATACAGAAATTCCAGTTCCTGCTGGATCTAGACTGTGAAAAGTTCCGACGTGAAGTTTGAGTCCACAGCAATCAGAACCCCTCCTGCACGTCGAGACGAACGATCCTTTCTATAAGTTGTGTACCGACCTGCCAAAACTTCGGAACTAAGAATGTCCGGCTTCAACCAGGTCTCGGTAAACACAATAACGTGGGATGCAAATGCGACACTATCCTGGAAAAGAATGCTGAGCTTACTACGCAAGCCTCGAACGGGTGGAGGTGGAGCGGGAAGATTACGATGTTGAACTGTTTAGGCTCCTTGGAAAAACCTAGAAAAGCCTGCATTTAGATAGGTAGTTTTTATAGCATTGAGCGTTAAGAACTGAAAAGTTTGACCGAGCCATTACATAACGAGAGAGAGAAGAAGGAGAGCCAACTTCTTGAAATTTTGTATAAAGTCTTGATTTTTAGTTTTTTAGACTAGATAGCTCCTTGGTAAACCAAAGGGGGTTTCATCGATCTAATAGGACAGGAAAGCGGGACACAAGAATCAAAAAGTGAGTCTAGTGCATCATAGAAAATGTTTGTGCCTATCGTAACATCACAAAAACACAAATACAAAGCGGACCAATCAAAATCTCTATTGAGGTTATTAAGCTTTGTAAACTCGGCCTTTCGGAAGCAGCGGAAGCAGAAACATTGAGGTAGTCTACCCGACCGATCCGATACAGTTGGTCCTATGTCGAGCGACAGTTCGAATGTAGGATGGTAGGCATCTTCAGGTATAGTGAGCGGGGAGGCTCTAGTTAACAACGCTAAGGTCTCATCCGTTAGGTTAGGTTAGGTTACAGCGGCTGCCCAACTCACTGGGAGCCCAGCACACTTAGGCCGTTTCCGGCCCGTTGTGATACCGCGGGGGAATCTACCCCTTCTCGCATTGTGAGACCTAAGGTCAACAGTTGTCCCAGCCTGCAGCTTTTATGACTATCTTTCTGGGACATATGGTGGACATTACCGAAATGTATGCTATGAAGGGCGAGCCCAAGTGTTGTAGCCTTCTTCTGCTGAGAGCTGGGCAAGAGCAGAACAGGTGTTCCACCGTTTCCTCCTCTTCCTCGTCTCTGCAGCTACGGCAAAAGTCATTGTATGGGGCGCCCAGTCTATTAGCATGGGTACCTATTAACCAGTGCCCCGTTAGGGAGCGTATGACTGCGCTGCACCTTCGTCTGCCGAGCTTGCATAGCTCAGAGGTGCGCTTCCTATCTATGGTTGGCCATGTTTGCCGAGTTATACGACAACGTGGTACTGATTGCCACTTGTTGTCTGTTAGTTGCTTATATTGCTCCTTTATTATGAGCCTACATGTGGCCATCGGCATACGAGTATCCTCCTTTTCTTGGAGAAGGGGGATTGTAGTGCCCAGTCTGGCCAGCTCGTCTGCAATACAGTTGCCTTCGATGTCCCGATGGCCCGGGACCCATATAAGGCTAATAACAAATTGCTGAGCCATCTCGTGAAGAGATTTGCGGCAATCTGCAACGGTGGCCGAGTTTGCGGAGATCGCATTAAGCGATTTGATTACAGCTTGGCTATCACTATAGATATTTACGCGGGTTACCATGGCGGTAGTTTCCTGAAGGCAGTTTAGTGCTTCCTTGATTGCAATGACCTCCGCTTGGAAGACGCTGCAGTGATCAGGGAGTCTAAAGGAGTGCTTAATGTTTAGCTGTTCGGAGTATATTCCTCCTCAGACCCTCTTGTTCAGATTTGACCCATCTGTGATGATGTTTATGGCCTCTTCTGGGCCTGGGGGTCCCTCACTCCACTCGTCTCTGTGGGGGATAATTGCATCGAAGGGGGTATCTGTGTATTCCCTTGGAATACAGTAGTCCGTTTTAGTAGGGACGGAACTGCCGTTTAGTATTGAGGAGTGACCTTTGTGCTGTGGTGCCCATTGGTCGGAGTCTCTCAGTAGTATTGCTGCCATTTGTGCCCTTTCTTTTCCTGCAAGGGCAAGGCTTTAGAGGCACAGAATGGCATCTAGCGCATCATTTGGAGTGGTACGAAGAGCTCCGCTGATGCAAAGGGCGGCCGTTCGCTGAACTTTGTCGAGTTGTCTGGTGATCGTCTTTTTTGATAAGGCCGGCCACCATACAGTAACTCCATAAAGTATTATCGGTCTAACTATGGCTTGGTATATCCATTGGACTATACTTGGGTTCATGCCCCATTTCAAGCCAATCGCTTTTTTGCAAGTGTAGAGGGCTATCGTGGCCTTCTTCACTCTGTCTTTGATATTCAGGTTCCAGTTTAGCTTTTTGTCGATTACTAACCCTAAGTAACTGGCACTGTCGCTAAAGGAGAGCCTGCATCCGTTTAATATGGGGGAGTTTAGAGACGGAATCTTGTATTTGCTTGTGAATAGCACAACTTCTGTCTTTGAGGGATTAATTCCAAGCCCTCCACCTTGACAGTCTCGCGAGCTTTGCGGTCATTAAGTCGCAGAGTGTTTGAGGGTATTTGCCCGAGAAGATAATTGCTACGTCGTCCGCGTATGCCACGACTTTGCAGCCCCCCCCCCCCCCCCCCCCCTTCCAGGTCACATAGAATCTTGTTGACTACTATGTTCCATAGAAGGGGGTATAGGACACCACCTTACGGTGTGCCTCTACTGACGTACCTTGTCTGAGTGGACGATCCCATCGATGATGTTACCGTCCTGCATGTGAGCAATTGATCAATGAGCATCACGTTACCTCGATTTCAGAACAAAATCTTTGCCAAGAGGCCCTTTTTGCCTGTCTGTTTCTTTCTTGTATAGGGCCAGACTATTTTTATAATCTGCCCAGTGTTGCTCCTCGTTAGCGCTTTTGGCCCTGTTGAAGAGGGACCTGCAGCTTTTTCGTAGGGTATCTATTTGTTTTGACCACCAAGGGGGTTTCTTTTTCCCCTTGTGTTGGTTTGATGGGCATGCTGCCGCGAAAGCCGTGCTGCATGCTTTAGTAAACCTGTCCACTAGATGATTTAGATCGTGCTCTGTGTTCAGGCAGATTGGTGCCTTGGAGGGAAGAAGTCCCTCCATGACTTTGACATATTTTTCCCAGTTGGCTTTCCTAGAGTTAGCAAAGACAGTGGGTTTTGGGCTCTCGAGAGATAGTGTGGTCTCGATATACCTGTGGTCCGAAAAGGAATGGTCTCCCAGAACTTTCCAGTTCATTACTATGTCTGACAGTTTGTGAGACACTAATGTTAGGTCAATTACCTCTTGTCTATTCTTAATTATAAACTAGGTCACCGGGAGAATCGCTTTCCTCATGAGCCATATAGGACGACATCAGCCTTATGTGTGATCCTTTCAGCTAAAGGCTTGCCGCCGTGTTGACGCCATTGCAGTGCTTCCTTGCAAGAATGCAGGTACGCATTTTACCTTCTTTCTGAGCTACAATAAGCTTGTGCTCCTTCGTCGCTAATCCACAGACTTTGCCTCCTACTACCAAAGGCTCTTGGATCAGGACTACATCTGCTCCGCTCGCTTCCAAGCGGAGTATAAGGGCAGCGGATGCTGCTTTACAGTGGTGGAGATTTATCCGTAGGAGTTTTAGAGACATCGACAGAGTTCTCCACCACTGTGTTGTCGGCGTCCGAGTCGTCCTCGATAGTGTCGTCGCGACACATCGCCTCGAACTCGCGCATTAGAGTTGTGTCAGAGGAGTAGCCGTCATGGACTGGCTCTGGGTCGTCATCGGGTGCTTCGATCTCCGAGGCAACGTCCTGCTCGACTGGGTTGTCGACAGGACGTGCCTCGGCCGCTGCATCCGACTTGTAAACCCTGACGCTCACCGCGCTGAAGCCAAAGTTTAGCTCTCCTTTTTTGGCCTCAATTGGAGCTAGAGACTCCTTATTGAGGACGAGCACCGCCTGGTGCATCGGGCCTTGAGTCGCCTCCACCTTTACTACCCTCCAATCGGAGGTTGCTAGCTCCGGGTTGCACCGCTGCAGCATTTTCAGGATGCGCTCAGGCTCCTTTATGGAGGCGGGCACCCAAACTCTCGCTCTAGGCCTACTGGGCACCTCGCTCCAGTCGACTGCGACGAGCTTCGCCCCTGGGTACACCTCTCCGACTTGCGCTACCGCTGCTTTATAGAGCTGGACGGAGCGCTCGTCTTCACAGGCTATTATCTTTATACAACCCTGGTACCACCCCATGTCTTTACAGACTGGAGGGGGGCCGGGTGGCTTATCCAGTAGATCGAAGCAGCGGTCGGCCAGTGCCGCTTCCACCCACTTCCACTGGTTCCTGGGGATCTTCGAGTCCACGCTGCCTTTATCCAGGACGCCGATCAGCGTCCTCTCCTTGGCGATTTGCGCGAACGACACGTTCGGCAGCACTCTGGAGCGCTTTAGAGCCGGTCCAGGAGTCTCCTGTGAGCGCTGCATTTTAGTTTGCGGGGCTGTAGTCTTCGGCGGGGCAACCTTCGTTGGTGCCTCTTTGCCGAAGTTGGGCAGCACCTTTGATGCCCATTCGACCTTTTTTTCCACTGGTCGGTCGGGCTGGACATAATGCTCGCGTTTTGCCGACGGAGTATGTTGCCAGCACTCCTCCTCTCGGCATACGTGAAGACTTTGGCTTGGGCGCTAGTCGATGGCACCTCGCTCCCCGCAGCCTTACCAGAAGGCAGCTGCCAGCCTTAGAGCAGCCGCAGGATTGCAGAGCCACTCCACCAAGGTATCGGCTTTAGGAGGCGATTTACCACCCACCCCAGAAATAGGATGGGACCCCTTAGGGTTTGCCCTAGCGCCTTCCACCGTGCAGGTTTTACCTGCTGTATCGCGGAACAGGCCAGGCCTTTGGGCCGATGCCTTCCCCTGAATGGGATTACTCCCGGTTGGCAGGTGGGGAGCGCCAGACTCGTTGTTGTTGTTTTTGTTTTGTTGTTGTTTGTTTTCCATTATTGATCCCAAGATTTACAAAGAAAGGGCGGTCCATCCGGGCAGAGATTCACGTTGCCCGGATAAGGCATCATTAGAACAGGGGGCTGCCAAGTCCCTGAGCTCTCCGTTAACAACTGGGCTAGTTTTTATACCGGGCCCCCAGCCAGGCTGACTCTCGGCACGGGTCGAATAACACGCTTAGTCCGGCCCGGTGTGAGATGAGTGTGGGGGTTGGGATGTGGGTAGGTAATGTGTAGGGATGGGGTGTGTGTGAGCTACTTAAACGAGGCGGCACCACAAGCGCATCGTCAGTGTTGCTACTTCGCGAACACCCGCTGGCTGTCCGGGACTGCTTATTTCGGTGCTTTCCCTAGGGATGGCCGCTTATTCGCAGCTGGCCTACCTCCACAGGTAGGTCATTCGCTATCCGCAACCTGCGACCCGTCCGGTGGCCTCAGCTAGGCCCCCTCCGAGCCATCTCACATGCTCGTCAGACCAGATAAGGTCTCATCCGTTACAAAACACAGATCAAGAAATCGACCCAAGGAATTTTTAACATGGTTAACTTGAGACAGAGACAGGACAATCAAGCCGTCAACAAAGTTATGTCGTGACAAGGGCACTAGGCTATTAGACTCGTTTACCGAAGACCAAACAATTCCGACGTGAAATTTGAGTCCACAGCAATTAGAACCCCTCCTGCACGTCGAAACGAACGGTTCTTTCTAAAATTTGTGTACCGACCTGCCAAAACTTCGGAACAAAGAATGTCCGGCTTTAGCCAAGTCTCGGCAAACACAATAACGTAGGATGCAAATGCGACACTATCCTGGAAAAGAATGCTGATAGGTCACTAAGAGAGAATTTAATAGTTTTTTGGATGGGTGGAGGCAACGAATGTAAAATAGTGCGGTCCTGGTGGAATCTTATTAGCTTTTGGAGACATGACCGAGCTCGAGATTGTCCTTCATAAAAGCAACGTAGATATCATGAAGCGAACGATCTTTTAGACATCTACGCTCGAAATAAAAGAAAACATAGGAATAAGAACCGAACCAAGATTTAAAAGGCAATTGAACTTCACAATGCACTGAATTCTATTTGGACACGTATTTTACACAGTGGTCCTAACAAGCAATTTTTTCTGGTAAATAGTATACAGATTCTTTATTTTCTGGAAAAGCGTCTAACTCCCAAAACCTTTCTACAATAAGCAGCTTATTTTTGTTGTTGTTTACATTTTCCAGAAACTACCCATCCAAGGAGAGTTTTCTGTAGCAACGGACAACCATTATACTATGCAAAACCATTTTAAAATTTGACCAAGTTTTTTAATTCATAGTTGCGTAGTGAGCATTGATTCGCACTCAAAAACGGCTGAGATCATGAAGGAACTTCGTGAAAAGCCTTTATTTGACACTAAATGCAAAGTTAAGTTTAAATCGCTTTTCCCGGATCTGCAGATGCCTCAGCTTAAGTTAACATCAATCAGCGGAAGCATTACAACAAAGATTCTAGCAAACTGGCTGCATCAACTTACCATCAACTCCAATCAATCCTGTTGTTTTGTGTGCCGTTTACACTGAGGATACGTCTTGATTCTTTGCGTCTTCCCAGAAACGCAGTTTTTATACCCGGTACTCGAAGATTATAGGGGTATATTAGATTTGTGGTGGTAACGGTTGTGTGTAACGCCCAGAAGGAAGCGTTTCCGACCCCATAAAGTATATTCTTGATCAGCATCAATAGCCGAGTCGATATAGCTATGTCCGTCCGTCTGTCCGTCTTCATTAGCGCCTATATCTCAGAGACTATTAAAGCTAGAGCAACCAAGTCTCCTCTGTTATCACACTACTCCAAGTGTATTTTAAAATTTCGCCCCGCCCCCTTCCGCCACCACAAAGGACGAAAGTCTGTGGCATACACAATTTTGAAGATACAAGAAAACTAAAGACGCAGAATCATAGAGAATGACCATTTCTATCAGAGTGATGAATCTGGATCAGATCGGATTATTAATATAGCTACAATGATGAAAACCATTTCGAAAGTCATCGTTCCCTCTCGCTCTCTCTCACACGCGACCCTGTCTGTTTTGCCTATTCGTCCAAATGAACGCCTAGATCTCGGAGACTATAAGAGCTAGAGCAACCAAACTTTCTATCCAAACTTCTGTGATATCACGTCAATACAAGTGTATTTCAAAATTTTGCCACGGCTCCTTCCGCCCCCACAAAGAACGAAAATCTGTGGAATCCACAATTTTTAAGATAAAAGAAAACCAAAAACGAATAGTGATGGAAAATAGCCGTATCTACTAGATTGCCGAAGCTCGATCAGGTAGAACTACTATTATAGTCAGAAAGAACAAATTAAATTTCAGTCGCTACGCAACGCGTGCCAAGCGCTTACTCATTCCCTCTCTCTCTCGCAAAAACTTGTACGTCTCGAATATGTAGTTATACATGTCATGTAGAAATGTAGAAGCAGATGTAAAAAGCATATGTAAACAAAAACGGAAACATGTATAAAAATTCCAAAAATGGTTTAACTTCATTTTTTTAAATATTCTTTTTTTCCCAAAATTTAAGTCGTCCCTTTTGCGAACATATAATAGATTGCATAGATCGTAAGCTCATATATGTTTGTATATACTGACTGAGTACCGGGTATAAAGTAGGCCTTTGCCGCGGCTCACAACGTTCCACCTCGTTTTTACATAGGTTTATCATAGGGCTCTAGTTGTGGCAAAAAAAAACGTCGTTTTCCGACGCAGGTGCGTTTATTCATTTGGTTTTGGTTTTTCTTTGCGCATAACAGCATTTTTTTCGTACTTTTCTGCCTATCAGCGGAACTAATAAACACTTACCACCACTAATCACAACAAATAAAAACAATAGCAGATACAAATTTAAATTTTGCCGCGTAAAATTTTTAACTGAGTAAAAAGGGGCAAAAATACGTGTAATGCTTAGAACAAATTGTTTAAAATAATTTTATTATTAAATAAAGTATTTCAACAATATGTGTGATTTCAAAATTTTTTCTGCAAGTCCCATGTCTTTGAATCCTTTCACTGTTTCTGTGATCTGCTCAGGGTAAGAAATTCTGCTGGCATATACTTGTCAGCGAGTTCAGCAATCACTTCCTGACAAAATTCCATCAAAATCCTACACACAATGGCTTTGGACACACGGAATAAATTCCCTATTGTGCGATATTCCGTAGAGGACCCCAGGCAATATAGCGCTATGGCTATAGTTTTCTCCAAAGGGAACGGTCTGTCGAAAATTGGTGTCCTGTTTTCGGATATTAGGCAGCAGTCCCACAAGAACGTCGAAAGTACTCTCTTCAAAGAATGCGTCGGAGTTGTTTACAACATCTTCCTCCCAAAATGAACCATATTGTGGCTATTGCAATTTAGAATACATTATTTAATTGAAAAAAAAACATTATCTGCTCTTTACTTAGAAGGGCAAGACAAATTGAAACTTTTCTGCAGATAACGCTGTCACTTCAATATACTTCAAAAGATTCTCTTCTTTTCTGACATATTCCGTTGATTTTCGCACATAATTAGCTTTGCTTATTCATTTGTTTTCCTCTCGTCTGCTTTTCTAAAGACGCAAAGCCGCAATGAAAACGCTTCTTCTGCTTCTCTGCGTTTTTCCCGATATCGATAGGAAACGCACCCAGTGTAAAAAGCCTACTAGACCATAACCCTCGTCAGCAGGCTTTAAGAATTGCAAAGTTCAATACAACCAGCTATAAAAAACTTAAATTAATTGAGAATAATTCTCTAAAAAATGTAAGTCTCCAAATCTATCAGAAAAAGTCATTTTGGGCGACAGCGGAAATGTTGTGTTGACTAGTGTAATCGGCGTCACTGGCGCTAACGTCGTTAGCGGTTCACTTTCATGTATTACTTATCACCGCAGTTCTCAAATTTATCACCAACAACAACTGCTGAGCCTAAACCGCTCGCCCCTTGCATCGATCTCTCTCCTCAGCGCACACAGCCGTGTCTCTAGTCGCAACAACAAAAATATCAGATGATTTTGCCGTTTTCTTAATGCAGCCCCGCTCCCACACTCTCCACACGCACTCTTTGTAGTTGCACTCTCTCTTCATCGTGCAGCTTCCTACATTCAGTCGCTTTTGAAGGCCGCTTTGGGTACGGCCGCTGCGGCGCATCGTCCAACACCTGGATGGCTCAGCGATTTTATTGGAGTATCGCTCTCTTCCTCACAGTTGCCAACGTGGGATATTAAAATAATACTTTACAACGGACTTTTGTTCCCTCCTAAAGTTTCTCTGCCGTCGCCTCTCGTTGATGTTGAGCTTTATGCAGCACGCTGTCAACGGCTCGCACCGACTGCGCAAGTATCTGCAAGAATATCTTCTACTATTTTGCGAATGGATTACATCTGTAGCATTTTTAATAATAATCTCAACCTGCCAATACGTATTCGACCAGAAACATTGGAGAGGGCTCTTAATGGTTTCTTTGGCTGTGCAGTGCAAACGTCTGGTGTCGCCGCTGCGGATTTTACTCTAACATTTCTCGATTACCTACAGGTAGCAATGCCAAGCGTTCCAGTAAATTCATCGGCCAGGAGAATTGGAACTAGCTGCCTTAAAATGTACTTTCAAAACGTACCTGGAGTGAGAACCAAAACTCAATCCATCTTTACGAGTACTTCCAACAGCGATTACGACGTTAAATGTTAGTTGAAACTTGGCTCAACCCTAACATCAGCTCCAATGAGTTATTCGATCCGAACTTGTTCCATGTCTATCGTAAAGATAGAGACTTCAGCGGGATGCATTGCGAAAGAGGTGGAGGTGTCATCGTGGCAGGTCTGCCGTACTTTCTGCATTACAGTTGAACTTCAAAATGAGGACTCACTTCTGGACCAGTTGCTGTTAAGGTATCTGGCTAGTCTGGGAAGACTTTAATAATTGCTTCCTATACTTCCTATACTATATTCCTACTTTCGAAGTGTCGCTCGACATAGGATTAACTGTATCGGATCGGTCGGGTAGACTATTCAATGTTTCTGCTTCCGCTGCTTCCGAAGGGCCAAGTTTACGAAGATTAATAACCTCATTAGGGATTTTGATTGTTCCGCTTTGTATTTGTGTTGTTGTGATGTTACGATAGGCACAAACATTTTCTATGATGCACTAGACTCACTTTTTATACCCGGTACTCGAAGAGTTTAAGGGTATATTAGATTTGTGGGGATAACGGTTGTGTGTAACGCCCAGAAGGAAGCGTTTCCGACCCCATAAAGTATATATATTCTTGATCAGCATCAATAGCCGAGTCGATATAGCCATGTCTGTCTGTCCGTCCGTCTGTCCGTCTGTCCGTCTTCATTTGCGCCTATATCTCAGAGACTATTTAAGCTAGAGCAACCAAGTTTTGTATCCAGTCTTCTCTGTGATCACACTACTCCAAATGTATTTTAAAATTTCGCTCCGCCCCTTTCCGCCCCCACAAAAAACGAAAGTCTGTGGCTTGCACAATTTTGAAGATACAAGAAAAATAAATACGCAGAATCATAGAGAATGACCATTTCTATCAGAGTGTTGAATCTGGATCAGATCGGATTATTATTATAGCTACAATGAAGAAAACCATTTCGAAAGTCATCATTCCCTCTCGCTCTCTCTCACAAGCGACCCCATCTGCTTTGCCCATTCGAATTTTGTGACGCCTAGTTCTCAGAGACTATAAGAGCTAGAGCAACCAAACTTTCTATCCAAGCTCCTGTGATATCGAACCAGCACAAGTGTATTTCAAAATTTTGCCACGCCCCTTTCCGCCCCCACAAAGAACGAAAATCTGTGAAATCCACAATTTTTAAGATAAATGAAAACCAAAAACGCAGAATCATGGAAAATTACCATATCTACCAGATTGCCGAATATGGATCAGGTCGGATCAATATTATGGCCAGAAGAAACAAATTAAATTTCAGTGGCTACGCAACGCCTGCCAAGCGCTGACTCATTCCCTCTCTCTCTGTCGCAAACACTTGTACGTCTCAAATATGTAGTTATACATGTCATGTAGAAATTTAGAAGCAGTTGTAAAAAGCATATGCAAACAAAATTGAAAACATGTATAATATTCCAAAAATGATTTGACTTCATTTTTTTGAAATATTATTTTTTGCCCAAAATTTAATTTGTCCCTTTTGCGAACATTGCTCATATATGTATGTATGTGTATACTGACTGAGTACCGGGTATAAGGTAGAGCCGCGGCTCACAACGTTCCCCCTCGTTAATTCTTGTGTCCCGCTTTCCTGTCCTATTAGATCGATGAAACCCCCTTTGGTTTACCAAGGAGCTACCTAGTCTAAAAAACTTAAAATCAAGACTTTATACAAAATTTCAAGAAGTTGGCTCTCCTTCTTCTCTCTCTCGTTATGTAATGGCTCGGTCAAACTTTTCAGTTCTTAACGCTCAATGCTATAAAAACTACCTATCTAAATGCAGGCTTTTCTAGGTTTTTCCAAGGAGCCTAAACAGTTCAACAGCTTCGTAGAGAGTAAGCGTAGAACGTCCGCACACCCATCCTAGCTATCCTTCCTTAATACGTCAGCAGATAATGCCAATTGCCGATCTTTTTGCCCGTTTTTTCCAAACTACATATTCGCAGCATGGTTACTCTGGTCAGCCGTATCCATACGGTTTACCGAGGTCGAACGGCATTTTCAGTCCTTTGCTAAATGAAAGCTCGTTGCTTCATGATCTACGAATAGTAAAGCCGGTGTTTTCACCAGGTCTGGACGAAGTTCCCGGCTGTGTTCTCAGCTACTGTGCTGAATCTCTGTGTGGGCCGTTGCTTAAAATATTCACCTTTTCTTCATTCTTCCCCCCGATAAGGAAGGAGTCGTTTATAATTCCTCTCCATAAGAAAGGTAGCAAGTCTGACGCAAATAACTATAGAGGTATATCTAAGTCATCCGCTATTCCTGAGAAATTTTTAACTCCGCACCTGCAATACCTATGCAGATCACTTATATCTCCAGCTCAACATTGTTGGAGAATGATCATTTTTTTTTTTTTTTTTTTTTTTTTATTTTTTACTTTAAGACGTTGATATGCAATGACTGCACCATCAAGTGGCCCAAGCGACACCAGCCGATGGCTGTTACGCGCGGATCCCAGGCCTCATCTCTAGCAATGCACGCATGTATTAACATACATATGAATATGTAAGCGTATGAGTGAAAGACGTGACGAGACAACGTTCTCTTATCTCCTTTTGATTTTCTTTCTTTCGGTTTCTATCTGCTTGCTAGTCACAAATAAACCTTACAAACGAATGGTTGCAGCTTTACTTTTCATTACAAAAAACTTCCCTTGCTGCGGCAGCGAAATTCTGTCCAACAGGTTATGGGCCCAGGATCGGAATTCGGAAATAAAAAGTAAAGTGATTGCTTTAGTTACTAGTAACTATTTTTTTAGAACTATTAACTTCGGTGTGACTCAGAGACTAAACGATAATCAGCTATGAGCGGGATTTATCAGATAGACAAATTGGAGGAGGGAAATTATGACTCGTGGTGTATTCAAATGCGGTCTGTGTTGGCGCACGCTGAATTGTGGAGTGTGGCATCTGGTGACCTGCTACCAACGAATGTTCCCGAAGGTGTGAATTGGCAAGCCAAGGATGAAAAGGCGCTGGCCATGATCACATTGAGTGTGAAAACTTCATAGATGGGATACATTAAAAATTGCGCAAAGTCGTCCGAGGCATGGAACAAATTAAAAAGTGTTCATCAACAAAGTGGACCTGTGCGAAAGGTTCAACTGTACAAGTAATTTCTAAGCAAACGCATGGACCAAAGGCAAAGCATTTCAAGTTACATAAATGAGTTCGTGGATATTCTTGATGGCCTTGGGTCAGTAGGAATCGAGCCAAATGGCGAAATACGCGCAATTGTCTTGCTGTCGAGCCTTCCAGAACAATTCGAAAATTTTGTTGTCTATGCGTAAAATTGAAGAAAGAAGGCGAGCGAAAGGGAAACGTTAAAGATCAAAAGGAATACGCAAAAGCATTTACCGCAATACACAAGCCGGCCGCGCAGAGAGCCCGTAAGAAGAGAAACAATAATATGATATGTTTCAAGTGTGGTGAGCGCGGGCATATGAAGGCTCAGTGTAAGAGAGAGAGCGCAAATGTGGAAAAGGCAGCAAAAGGGGAGAACAAGCAGTGCAGTCTATTAAATGCGTTGGACGCAGATAATTTGAAAAAGAGTATGTGGTGTTTGGATAGTGGTGCCACAAGCCACATGTGTTGTGAGAAACAGTTATTCACAAAGTTCGAGAATCACACAGAAATGACTGGTCTGGCTGACTCCGGTTTCCTAAAAGCAGGAGGAAAAAGGGAAGTAGAGCTGAAGACAGATATATGCACGCTGCTGTTAAAAAATGTTCTCTATGTGCCCAAAATCAATGGAAATTTTTTTTCTTTACAGTAGCGCTGTAAAAATAAATGTTTCGTCACTTTTGGACAAGAATATGCACAAGTAATCCAAAAAGGCGAACAGAGTTGGAAACTTGTATATGCTTCGAGGAAAACAAAACCACTGTTTTGCGGCGGTTAAGGCTGATGGCGCCTTGTGGCAGAAACGGTACGGCCACTTAAATATCAGCAGTATGAAAGACTTGATCAGCAAAGGAATGGTGCGCGGCATTGAAAATATGGTTTTCCTGGAATATGAATTGCAAAACATCTATGGTCAGCAAGATTCATGCGCAACCATTTCCTGTTACAACCACCAGTAGAGCTCAAGATATATTGGAACTAATTCATGCAGATGTGTGCGGGCCCTTTGGCACACAGTCGTATATACTTGTATATGCTTCGAGGAAAACAAAACCACTGTTTTGCGGCGGTTAAGGCTGATGGTGCCTTGTGGCAGAAACGGTACGGCCACTTAAATATCAGCAGTATGAAAGACTTGATCAGCAAAGGAATGGTGCGCGGCATTGAAAATATGGTTTTCCTGGAATATGAATTGCAAAACATCTATGGTCAGCAAGATTCATGCGCAACCATTTCCTGTTACAACCACCAGTAGAGCTCAAGATATATTGGAACTAATTCATGCAGATGTGTGCGGGCCCTTTGGCACACAGTCGTATATACTTGTATATGCTTCGAGGAAAACAAAACCACTGTTTTGCGGCGGTTAAGGCTGATGGTGCCTTGTGGCAGAAACGGTACGGCCACTTAAATATCAGCAGTATGAAAGACTTGATCAGCAAAGGAATGGTGCGCGGCATTGAAAATATGGTTTTCCTGGAATATGAATTGCAAAACATCTATGGTCAGCAAGATTCATGCGCAACCATTTCCTGTTACAACCACCAGTAAAGCTCAAGACATATTGGAACTAATTCATGCAGATGTGTGCGGGCCCTTTGGCACACAGTCGCTTGCTGGATCGAAGTACTTTCTAACTTTCTTTGATGACAAATCAAGGCGTGTATTTGTGTATTTCCTGCAGAAAAAAGATGAAGTCTTCAAGAAGTTCGTCGAGTTCAAGACCATGGTTGAACGGCAAACGGGAAAAAGTCTCAAATGTATCCGAAGCGACAATGGCGGTGAATTTGTCAACAAACCGTTTGATGAATTTTTGAAAAATGAAGGGATCGAGAGGCTGCTGACAGTGGAATACACTCCACAGCAAAACGGCGTTGCTGAGAGGGCAAACCGCACTCTGGTGGAAATTTCAAGATGTATGCTGGCCCAGTCAGGATTAGGCGAATCCTTGTGGGCTGAGGCAATCAACGCAGCTGTGTGTGTGCGGAATCGATCACCGACCAAGGCGCTGACCAGTATGACGCCAATGGAAGCGTGGACTGGTAAGAAACCTTTTGTTGGTCATCTAAAAGTTTTTGGCTCCGTTGCAGTAGCTTTGGACAAGGGTCCATGTAAAAGTAAACTTCAACCAAAAGGCAAAGACCATCGCATGATTGGATATTCAGTAGCAGCTAAGGGCTATCGACTGTATGACCCGGTGTCTCATCAGGTGATTGAGAGGCGAGATGTCCTCTTTGACGAGATCCAAGACGACAAGGAAACAATCACGTTCGAGCTTCCAACGGCAGAAGTAAGCATGCAGTCTGGCGGCGACACTGATGATATTGACAGCAGCGGTGGAGACAGCAGCGATGGTACAAGCGTTGAAGGGGAGAATTCCAGTAGCGGTGGTCCTGATGGGTACGAGAGCGCAACTGAAAAGGTGGAGTCAGATGAGCCAGCTCCTCGTGTTGGACCTGGCAGACCAAGGCTGATTCGGACCGGCAAACCTGGCCGTCCGAGAAAGGACGTCAATCATCGTTCGATTCTCTTTGTAGTGATCAGACGTGTTTTTGTTTTGCGCTCCGCTTACTTTCTACCTATTTTGCTTAAACAGCCGGTGTTTTATGAAAAAAACACCTCAAAAAATTCATAAATTAACAACCTACTATATCATCTATTCTTGATCGCGGGTGCATGCCTGTTTACTGTGAAAAACATAATTTAAATTATTATTTTTTGCATCGCCTAACAGTGTGTTTTTGTTTGTGCTTTTCGTAAGTACACACAGCATCTTATTTAACCGCTCTCACCTATTAGTTTTGTTGATTTATCACTCTCTCCCTATTACCCACACTCGAATAACTGTTCTTCCTCTCTCGCTCTCGATATTTTCTGTGCAGTAGCGCTCTCTCTCTCAATTGTAGCTGCTGTAACCGCTCTCCTCTCATTCTTATAGCTCTTTTATCGTTTATCCGGAACACTGGTCTGATATCTATTTGTTTTGAAATTTTATTTTTTGATCTCATATATTTTATATGTTATATATATTATATATACATATATTTTTTTTTCCTAAAAATGGGATATTCTGTTGTCTGTGCTAAAAAAACCTGCAAGAAGCAGATCACCCATGACCAGCCGAGTATCCCCTGCTGGCTCAGTGATAGCGTCGTGCACGCTAAATGCGCCGGGTTTTCCGGTCTCGTGGGTGATGCCATCTCCAAAAGAAATGGCCTGCATTACAGCTGTGAGGCATGCCGTCCGGTTGAGAAGGAAATGGCAGCATTTATGAGACATACCCGGAAGGGCTTTAGGGAGCTGACCGTGGGATTCAAAGTGCAGTACGATCGGCTCCTAGCCATGGAGTCTCAGGTTAGTGGTTTAAAACTACTGACTGATTCTCCTAGGCGCAAAAAGGTCACTCCGCGGGATCTGCATGTGCCAACTGCCCCTCGGCCGGCTGATGCTGACAAGCTGACTCCGACCACCCCAATAGTGCAGCAGTTGATTTCGTTCGCTACTCCGAAGGCAACGACAGCTGCTGGCGATGAAAATTCGGTAGCCGAATTTATCGCGTCGGAGGGCATGCAGCCAAAATCGTCTGTAGCGTCCGTGTCCGTAATGTCCGCAAAATCATTAGCTGTCCCCTCAATCCCGACCCCACCAGTGAATATACGTCCCGGACCACCGGGTGTTACCATCACAGGTGATAGGCCTGTGGTGCCAAGATTGGTGGGGATCCCACCAAAGAGACAAGTTTTTGTCTCACGGCTAGCCCCTGACTCCACAATTAAAGATGTGACGGCTTATATCCAAAGCCACATACAAGCCGTTGATTTTAAGGTGGAAAAGTTTAACTTCTCTTATGCCAGGGAGATAGCTTCTTTTAAAATAAGTGTCTCCCAAACTCACTTTAACACCATCTGTTCGGCCAAATTTTGGCCGGAGCATTTGGTGGTGAAGGAGTTTATGGCAAAGAAGAAGACTAGACCAACAATTCAGACCAATGCGCCACCTTCGTCTTCCCGCTCTACCTCTACCCGTCAAAAAAACTAGTAAATTCTATCTTAATGACCTATCAGAATGTTCGAGGCTTACGTAGTAAGCTCAGCATTCTTTTCCAGGATAGTGTCGCATTTGCATCCCACGTTATTGTGTTTACCGAGACCTTGTTAAAGCCGGACATTCTTAGTTCCGAAGTTTTGGCAGGTCGGTACACAACCTATAGAAAGGATCGTTCGTCTCGACGTGCAGGAGGGGTTCTCATTGCTGTGGACTCAAACTTCACGTTGGAACTTCTCACAGTCCAGATCCAGCAGGAACTGGAATTCCTGTGTGTAAAACTGATTCTTCCCGCTTTCTCAGTTTTCATAACTTGTTCGTATATTCCACCTTCTTCGGATATCGCAAACGTAAACGAGTCTAATAGCCTGGTACCCATGTCACGACATGACTTTGTTGACGGCTTGATTGACCTGTCTCTGTCTCAAGTTAACCATGTTAAAAATTCCTTGGGTCGATTTCTTGATCTGTGCTTTGTAACGGATGCGACCTTAGCGTTGTTAGCTCGAGTCCCCCCGCTCACTATACCTGAAGATGCCTACCATCCTACTTTCAAAATGTCGCTCGACCTGGGACGAACTTTATTGGATCGGTCGGGTAAACTACCCCAATGTGTCCGCTGCTTCCGTAAAGCCGAGTTTACGAAGCTTAATAACCTCATTAGGGATTTTGATTGGTCCGCTTTATATTTGTGCAGTGATGTTACGATAGGCACAAACATATTCTATGATGCACTGGACTCACTTTTTGACTCTTGTGTCCCACTTTCCTGTCCTATTAGATCAAGAAAACCCCCTTGGTTTACCAAGGAGCTATCCAGTCTAAAAAACTTAAAATCAAGACTTTATAAAAAATTTCAAGAAGTTGGCTCTCCTTCTTCTCTCTCTCATTATGTAATGGCTCGGTCAAACTTTTCAGTTCTTAACGCTCAATGCTATCAGAATTACCTATCTCGATGCAGGATACGTTTTTCTGAGGACCCTAAACAGTTCTACAGCTTCGTAAACAGTAAGCGTAGAACGCGCGCACACCCATCCTCGCTATCCTTCCTTAATACGTCAGCAGATAATGATCAGGCAATAGCCGATCTTTTTGCCCGTTTTTTCCAAACTACCTATTCGCAGGACGTTTACTCTGGTCAGCCGTATCCATACGGTTTACCGAGGTCGAACGGCATTTTCAGTCCTTTGCTAATAAAAGCTCGTTGCTTCATGATCTACGAATAGCAAAGCGGGGTTCTCACCGGGTCCGGACGGAGTTCCCGGCTGTGTACTCAGGTACTGTGCCGAGTCTCTGTGTGGGCCGTTGCTTAAACTATTCAACCTGTCCATAAATTCTTCATGCTTTCCCCCGATATGGGGGAATAATGAATAATAATAATAATTCCTCTCCATAAGAAAGGTAGCAAGTCTGACGCAATAAACTATAGAGGTATATCTAAGTTATCCGCTATTCCTAAAGTGTTTGAGAAAATTTTAACTCCGCACCTGCAGTACCTATGCAGATCACTTATATCTCCATCTCAACATGGATTTATAAGGCGGAGATCAACCACTACTAATTTATTGGAGTTTACCTCCTTTATAATAAAAGGCTTTCAAGGTAACTTGCAGACGGATGTTGTTTACACCGATTTTAGTAAAGCGTTCGACTCTGTAAACCATTCCCTCCTAGCACAAAAGCTCGACCTTCTAGGGTTCCCGCCCAATCTCCTGAGATGGATCTCTAGCTACCTTTGTTCTAGGTCTCAAAGAGTCCTTTTCAAAAACTCCCTGTCCTCACCAGTTATGGTGACTTCGGGTGTACCACAGGGCAGCCATCTAGGCCCCTTACTCTTTACACTCTTTATAAATTACCTGCCTACTGTATTAACATACTCTCGAGTACTTATGTATGCGGATGATGTTAAGCTCTGTGTCCAGTATAAGGACATTTCTTTTCAATCCAGGTTGCAATCCGATCTCGATAGATTTCAGTCTTTGTGTTGTGCAAATTTATGAATCCTTAATGCTTCAAAATGTAAAGTAAAGACTTTTCCTCGCTCCAGCGCCTTTCTGGTTCCTTACACCCTTTGTGGTGGTTCTCTTGAGAGAATTACCCGGGTTGATGATCTTGGTGTTCTATTAGATCCCAAGTTAAAGTTTTCAGAACACATTTCTACCATGGTGAATAAGGTCATGGGCGTGCTTGGGTTTATAAAGAGGTGGTCAAAGGAATTTGACGACCCCTACATAACAAAGACTCTCTACACCTCTCTGGTTCGTCCGATTCTAGAATACGGCTCTTGTGTATGGTGCCCTCAGGACAACGTACAGCAGGACCGTATAGAATCAGTTCAGAAAAAATTTTTACTTTTTGCTTTACGCGGCCTCAGCTAGAATGCAGGTGCTTTTGATAAACCTTCCAACCTTAGCTAATCGTAGGAAAATGCTTGGTGTGATTTTTGTGCACAACTTGATCAAGGGTGACGTAGATAGCCCTGACCTGTTGAGCCGCATAAACTTCACGATTCCTATTAGAAGCACTAGAAATTATACACCGTTGTTTCTTACTTTGTAGATCGAATTATGCCTTGCATGAACCGTTTAGGGTCCTATGCTTGAATTATAATTCCCTCTACCATATTATATCTACTACTAACTCCCTTCCTAGTCTTAAATTACTGATACTCTTATATCTTTCCCGTAATTAGAAATTGCTTAGTTTTTGTAGTTAGATTAGTTTTATTTTTCCTCGAACACTAGTCTAACACCTATCTTTCCTGCATGTCCGCGATCGGTTCGGTTAACGAGTCGGGCGTTATGCGGCAGCGCCCTTCGGTCGATTGGGCGGGAGGTGGGCTACGTTCTTGCCTGGGATCCGCGCGTAACAGCCATCGGCTGGTGTCGCTTGGGCCACTTGATGGTGCAGTCATTGCATATCAACGTCCTAAAGAAAAAGGAGTACAACGTTCTTGGTGCTCTGGTTGCCAGCAACGTAAAGATTCCACTTTCCTAGGAGGAGGCGTTGAACAGTATTCAGGCATCACATTGATCCGAAGCGATGCAACGCGAATATGAGGCATTAATGGCAAACGAAACATGGCAGTTAGCAGACTTACCGGCAGGACAACGAGCAGTTGGATGCAAATGGGTATGAAACGCGACAAAGATGGTGTTGAGACAACGACCTTTTTCGTTGACTATGTTTAAAAGAATTTCACAAATGTTTAATTCCAATACGTTATAATAATTTATTGTATGTGATTTGTATGGTGAGGGTGGCCGAAGACGCCAGAGCTTTTTACAATGTGTGTTTTGTAATGGAGTGTTAACTAAACTTGGGGAGGCAAGCGAGCAAGTCTCGTGCCAAATAATAGATTGGAACAAAAAAGGTCTGTGCTCCAACTATAACAAGCGGTAACTGATTTTAGCCGACGCAGCTGCCGTCCGCTTAGCTACGCCGTGAGGAAGCATAGATGAGAAAAACGAGAGTTAAGAAGCATAGATAATTATCTATTATAATAGATGATAAGTGAGAGAATGGTGCTGAGAGAGAGCAAGAGAGTAAGACAGTAAGAGTATGGAAAAGCAATGGTACAATTAGGAATAAAAAAACAAACTAAGAGAATTACACTCGGGCCTCGCCCGAACATACTCCCCCCGTGGAAGAATCCAAGCCTTTCACCTCATCCCGTAGAGGCAGGAGACACAATTTGGCAAGTGCCCTTCGGCTAACACCTGCAGCCATTCTGATCAAGGTTACTCGAGATACGCCATCAGCTCCTGGGATGAGTTCGACGATTCTAGCTAGCGGCCACTTCAGCGGAGGGTAGTTCTCGTCATGAACAAGAACGACATTGTTGACGTGAAGCTCAGGATTCCGGGTGCGCCACTTAGCTTGCTCCTGAAGACTGCTTAAATAAGATTGGCGCCATCGAGACCAAAAGATTTGCTACAGCTGTGTGACCTTCTGCCAACGGTTCAGGCGATCGACGATTAAATTTACCAAGTCAGGCTCCAAGAAGGTTGTGGTAGGGGCGCTAACCAAGAAATGAGCTGGCGTGAGTACATCGAGATCTGCCGGGTTCTCTGAAAGAGGAAACAATGGCCTTGAATTAATGATTGCTCTAATATTGCACGCAAGGGTGCGCAGCTCATCAAATCCAAGAAGCGAGGATCCAAGGGCACGGCGAATATGATGTTTGGCGATGATTGTCGCTTAGGAATAGCGACTTGAGTTCTGCCAGCTCGTTCCGAGTTCCAACAAAATTTGTGGCATTATCTGACCAAATGCGAATCGGTTTTCCACAAATAAGACGGCGAAGAGCAGACAGGAACGCGGACGTTGTGAGATCCTTCACTAGCTCGATGTGAACTGCTATAGTGGAGAAGCATATAAAAATGCTTATGTAGCATTTATGTAATTGGGGCCGATTTTGAATTTCTGATTTATACAGGAACGGGCCGCAGTAGTCCACTGCGGTAACTAGAAATGCCCGAGATTCGCTAACTCTGTCCACCGGAAGATCTGCCATTACTTGCTCTAGAGTTTGAGGCTTCACTCGAAAGCATCTGCCACACTTCTGTATTACGTGAGCTACGGTCTTTCGACCACCAATTGGCCAGTAAGTTTGCCGAATGATGGCTAGCAGTGACTGGGGTCCTGCATGAAGATGCTTTTCGTATAGGTGCCGTATCAAAGCAGATGCGATGGAATGATTTCTGGGCAGTATTATGGGATGTCGTGCTTCAAAATCCAGCGTGGAGTTTTTAAGGCGTCCTTCAACTCGAAGAAACCCACAATCATCTAAAAATGGAGAAAGCGGAGCGATCAGGCTTGAAGCTTTGATGTCCTTTCGGGATTCCAGGGCTCTTAATTCATTCAATAGACGAGATTGCTGAGTAAGGCGAAGAAGCAGTTTGGTTCCCAAGCGCAAATCCTCCACAGTTATTTCAAAAAATTGTCGATGAATAAATTTGAATACATATGCAAAAATTCGCTGCATTTTGGGGAAGGAATTCACAACTTTCGATTCTTCCACCAAAAAACTCGAAGCGCAGTTAGTAATAAGGATTGTTTTCCGTGCCTCCAAAGCCGGCTCTGGAAGATCAGGCGTACTTGGCCATTGATCTTTACTAGCCGTCAAATATGGAGGACCATGATTCCAGAGATGAGAATTAATGAGCTCAGCAGTTAATGATCCTCGAGAAAGCATATTGGCAGGGTTGAGATCAGTTGGCACGTGAAGACAAGACATTCCAGATGTGAGTTCCTGAATAACAGACAGTCGATTAGCAACAAATACATTACAGTTAGATGGCTGGTTTTTGATCCAGGCCAATACAACGGTAGAGTCACACCAACCATAATATGAGCAATTGAAGTTCATTAAAGAGACTTCATGCATAAGCTGAGCGAGTAGCGCTACACCGTATAATTCCAGCTTGGGTATAGTAATAGTCTTCAGTGGCGCTACACGAGATCTGGAACACAGAAGATTTGCCTTTACTCAATTGACGCCTTGCGAAACAGTGTAAATGCATGCTCCATATGCACTCATGCTGGCATCACAAAGTCCATGTATTTCAAGATTGCTGCTTTGAAGGAATGATAGACGTAGGAAAGAGATTTGTTGCTCTGCTGAATAAAGTCGATCCAAGTTGTTTGTAAAGCGACTGGCAGACTTTCATCCCAATTAAGCTTTTCTTTCCATAACTGCTGCACAAATATTTTCGCCCTTGTAATTACTGGCCCTATAAGTCCGAGTAGATCATCAAATCGTGCAATGATTGACAATATAAATCGTTTAGTTGGTTTCGAAGGGACTTGATTGGGACAAAATGCAAACAATAGTTCATCCGAAGTGGGATTCCATGCCAAACCTACCGTCTTGGTTACATCGCTGCCATCAGTGAATTTTACAAATGTTTCCCTATCTTCACTGGGTGTTTGATTTAGTAAAGATGCATCGTTGGAGCTTTATATTCTGATCTTTATATTCGCTTTGGCTAAGAGTCCTGACACCTGGCGAATTATATCAAGAACCTCATTTGTAGTGTCTCCCCCCGTTAGCAAATCATCCACGTAAAAATCCTGCAACACAACCTTAGATCCAATTGGATAGGAAGCACGCTCGTCGGCTGCCAGTTGATGCATGGAACGGACGGCTAGAAATGATGCTGGTTTTGTTCCATAGGTGACGGTATCCAGTTTAAATGTTTGTATCTCCTCGTGGGGTGAATCCCGCCACAGTATGCACTGCAGAAAACTATCCTGGGGCAAGACACGGACGCATCTATACATTTTACAAATGTCACCAGTCAAGGCTACAGGAAAGGTACGAAATCGGAGAAAAGTCGTTACTAACTTCGGCTGAATAGTTGGGCCCGACGTCAATATATCGTTTAGGGAATATCCTGTAGATGTACACGCGGATCCGTCGAAAACTACTCGGAGTTTTGTGGTGGTTTTGTCCTCTCTTACGACGCAGTGATGAGGAAGAAAAAATGTTCATTGTTTTAGTGAGTCGCTCTTAACAGGGGACATACATGTATGATTTAAGTCGAGGTACTCCTTTATAAATTCGGCGTATTGGGCCCTAAGAAGTGGCTTGCGTCCCAGTTTGCGTTCTAAATTAAGAAATCTGCGATATGCTTGTTGATATGAATCTCCAAGAACCTTATCTTAAGGGGCAATTGATCGCTGTACTCGCCACCTTGAAGTCGACAGAAATGTTTTTTTAAATGTTCCTCGCAAGCAATTTCCTCCTTTGAAGCCTCTATGGCGGGGACGTGGCAATTTCCCACTTCCCAGAACCGTCTCACCAGCTCATCCAAGCCGACGGTGGGATTATGACTCAATTCAGTCGAACTAGAGGCAGCTAGGAGCACAGAGTTGTGGGAATAATGACCTCCACCTGTTACAACCCAACCGAAACGCGTTTTTTGTATTATAGGAAAGCCTTTGTCCAACTTAATCTGTCCAACGCATAAGCTATCATAAAATAAACTGGCTCCAATAAGCACATCGATGCGCTGAGATTTGTTGAAATTCGGGTCAGCAAGGCTGATATTGGATGGAATTTTCCATTTGGATATATCGAAAGAAGAAGCGGGCTGGTTTCCTGTGATGCGTGGAGCAACAAGAGCTGTGAGACTCGTGCAGTAATCTGGATCGAATGACCAAATTGACTGAACCTTCTGTATGAAATACGGATTCAGCACCAATACCGGATACTGATACCGAACCTTTGGCTCGTTTCAGTTGAAGCAAAACGAGAGGTTATTAAGTTAATCTGCGAGCCGGGATCCAGAAGAGCCCGGCATGGAATAAGATCACCAAACCGACTCTTAATCATGATGACTGTCGTGGCGAGAAGCACTACGTCTTAGCTAAGATTCTGAGCAGCAGGAGAGAAAGGTAATGAAGCGGCAACAAGAGAATTCTGTAGACTGGGGTCTGAGCGTGAGTCGGTCTGAGTAGACAACGTATTAGCGTTCGTAGGTTCCGTGGTAACTGACGTCGGCAGAGGACTGTTGATATGCAAAAGTGAATGATGTTTTTCACCGCATGTGCGGCAAGAACCTGAACTGCAGGAGGTGCTAAGAAGGCGCAACGAAGGCGAAAGGTTTCTAAACCGAGTGCAGCTGTAAATGTTTTGCCCTTTATTATTGCAAAATACGCACTCCAATTCAAGGGTATTTGTTGCAACAAGACTGTTTTTCGAATTATCGAATCTTTTATGTTTCCCAACCTGATTGCTATTGGGATCAATCAACATAGCTTGATCCTTTGCCTCCATGGCTTGACATCTCTTTTCCAAAAAATTGTCCCAGGTCGGTATAACATTGGACGGTTACAGTTCTTCCCATTTGTTCCTGCTTTCGGTGTCCAGATACTTGTATATGGAGTGAACGATGATGCAACCTGCTCTTTCCTCCATGTTACCCATCGACTTTAGCGCTCTCATGTGAGTTGACCCATCTTCAACCTCTTCATGCTTCAGCATCTCAACGACGTGTGCCTGAAATATTAAACGTTTGTTATTGAAACGATTGCTTAAAATATCCAACGCGATATCATAATTGCTCGCCGTTACTTCCAAAGAGCGAACAGCTTCCAGGGTAGGTCCATCCAAACATGAGCGCAGGTACTGAAACTTCTCAATCCTTGATAAAACGGCCTCCTGACCTATAACACTACTCGACAAAATTCAACTTTTTTTTTCCGCTGTGGCCAAAAATGACTTTTTCTGATAGATTTGGAGATTTAAATTTTTTTAAAGAATTATGGTTTTTTTTTCATGGAGTAGTTTTTTTTTTAAGAATTTTTAAAAAATTTGTTGTTTTTTGTCATAGGTAGTGCTTCTATTTTTTACATAACTTAAGTTTCCTACAACTGGTTGTATTGAACTTTGCAGTTAAAAAAAGCTGACAAATGCAGCTATAAGTCCGACTCAGACACTTTGTAGCTGCAACTTAACGTCTGGAAGATATTAAGCTTCCAAATTGAAATTTCATAATTTTTTTCGGGTTTTTTCCCCGAAATTTTGACTTTGAAAGCTCAGGAAAAGTCGAAAAAAAAATATGATTTTGATTTTGGTTTTAGATAGACACATTAATTAGGCGTCGTTTAAGGTATCGCTTATAAAAATATAAAAATAAACGGCTTAGTTATAACCGTTTGACCAAAACTACATATGCCGATTGGCACCATCCCAAATGCCATTTTACCGTTAAAAACTGTTACAAACACAGATTTTTGGTATTTTTGTAGGAAAAAAAAACGGTTATACGTCGGCTAACGGAATTTATCGGCGAAATTCGGCATATGAAAATTTGGTCAAACGGTTGTAACTTAGCCGTTTATTTTTATATTTTTATAAGCGATACCTTAAACGACGCCTAATTAATGTGTCTATCTAAAACCAAAAATCAAGGCATTCAAATATTTTTTTTTTCGACTTTTCCTGAGCTTTCAAAGTCAAAATTTCGGGGAAAAATACCGAAAAAAATTATGAAATTTCAATTTGGAAGCTTAATATCTTCCAGACGTTAAGTTGCAGCTACAAAGTGTCTGAGTCGGACTTATAGCTGCATTTGTCAGCTTTTTTTAACTGCAAAGTTCAATACAACCAGTTGTAGGAAACTTAAGTTATGTAAAAAATAGAAGCACTACCTATGACAAAAAACAACAAATTTTTTAAAAATTCTTTAAAAAAAAACTATTCCATGAAAAAAAAAAAACATTCTTAAAAAAATTTTAAACATCCAAATGTATCAGAAAAAGTCATTTTTGGCGACAGCGGAAAAGTCGTGTCGACTAGTGTAATTGGGTTAAACATAGTGAAGAGGTTTGCCCACTCAGTATAGCCTCCACGGAAAGTAGGAAGTTGTATGTCAGGAATATGATATCGTGGCCGCACATTTCCGGAGGCAGTAACGTTAGTAACAATGCGGCATGTTCCCGATAGCACTGCGGAGTCCTGAGCGAATACGAACTTTGATTTCCATAACCAAGACATCAAATTTGTTGCTTAAGTTGCTGCCAATTTTGCTTACGTCGAGTACTTCTAAATTAGAATGAGTAGCAATAAATAAATCGGACATTTTTTCCAAATATTCTAAATCAACATGTTGCGCATCTTCATTTCTTTCATCCCCCGCAATTGTTCCTTGAAGTAAAGTTGCTTTATCGTATATTGCCTGTGCCTATCGTTTGTAAAAACACACCCTGTTTACCGACAAGTCATTGGACTCAGCCATATTCGGCAAGCAGCAGCAGCGAGCAGGCACAAAGAAGAATAGAAGAACGATCCGTTTGATTTTGGTTTGTGCGCGCAAATGCACCGACAGCAGCAGCGAGCATGCATAAAGAAGAATAGGAGAATAACCCGTTTGATTGTCGGTAAGTGCGCGCAAGTGCACCGAAATCGAAGCCGTTGCTGTACGTAGATATATTGGTGCTTGTGAGCAAGCAAGCGCCGAGACGAAAGCTAACTGCTTCGCGACAGAATGATTAGGTTTAGTTTGCACTTTAAACGATTTTTAATTGTTTTTAGCTGAATTATTAATGACGATCACGTCGGGGTCACCAAATGTTGAGACAACGAGCTTTTTCGTTGACTATTTTTAAAAGAATTTCACAAATGTTTAATTCCAATACGTTATAATAATTTATTGTATGTGATTTGTATGGTGAGGGTGGCCGACGACGCCAGAGCCTTTAGCAATGTATGTTTTGTAATAGAGAGTTAACTAAACTTGAGGAGGCAAGCGAGCAAGTCTCGTAAGAGAGTAAGACAGTAAGAGTATGGAAAGTACAATACATGTAAGAGTGCAAATAAGGGAATTACACTCGAGCCTCGCCCGAACAGATGGTCAGATCGAACGTTTCAAGGCGCGGTTGGTGGCAAAAGGTTGCTCCCAGCAGTACGGCGTAAACTATGCGGAAACATTTTCTCCAGCTTGCAGATTGGAGAGCGTCCGATTTATTCTTGCACTAGCAGCGGAATTGAAGTTATATGTCAACCAAATGGATGTATGTACGGCATACCTCAACAGTGACCTGAGCGATACGGTGTACATGAAGCAACCACAAGGGTCGAGCTCATCCAGCGAAGGCTATGCTGCTTAAAAATGCAATATATGGTTTGAAGCAGTTAGGAAGGGAATGGAGTTCGAAGCTGAATGGCGTCCTGACTAATCTGGGTTTTGTTGCCTGTGAAAACGTGTCTCTACCAGCAGAGAGGGAAAGGTAACTTATCGTTAATACTGGTATTTGTTGACGATTTACTTTTAGCATGCCAGTCCAAAGAAGACATGCTCAGTATCAAATCGGCTATTTCAAATGTGCTTGAATGTGTCGACAGAGGTGTACAGAGCTTTTTCTAAGCATGGAGGTGCACCGTGAAGGTATACTTGGGCCTATCACCATAGGCCATTCGCAAAACATCAAGGAACTATTGCAAGCTCACGACATGGACAAATGTAGACCAGTGGCTACTCCGTTGTATGCGGGGTTCCAGGTGGATTGTACTAATGAGCAGTGTCAAATGGTTGATCCTGTCATGTATCAATCCATGATTGGTGGGCTGATGTGGCTGGCACTCACAACCAGACCAGACATTTTGCATTTAGTTGCAAAGTTGGCCCAGAGGATCAAAGATCCGCACGCAGAGCATCTGGCTGGTGTGAAGCACGTTTTGAGGTACTTGGCAGCGGCGAAGAATTTCAGACTACACTACAAAGGTTGTCATCAGCCACTTACTGGATATGTGGATGCGGGTTGGGGCGGCGATCAAACTAACCGGAAGTCGTATACGGGATATGTTTATTTTTTAGCATGTGGCCCAACTTCTTGGCGATCCGAGAAACAACGCAGCGTGGCACTTAGCAGCATGGAGGCAGAATATAGAGCACTGTCGGCTGCGTGTAAGGAGTCCATATTCTTACGTCGCTTAATCATCGCTTACCTTATATGGCGATTATTTGAGCGCACAAGGGCTGGCTAGGAACCCAGTTCATCATTCAAGGACCAAGCATATTGATATTAGATATCACTTTGTACGTCAGGTTGTAGAAGAAGGTCAAGTTTACTTAAAGTATGCTAGTACAACAGATATGATTGCAGATATCTTGATCAAGAATCTCCCTAAGAGAAAGCATGTCGAATTTACAAAATTGTTAAGTTTAAATTGAGTTAAATGGAATTTGTAAACATGCACGCATTGAGGAAGGGTGTTGAAGAATGATCATCTCTAGCAATGCACGCATGTGTTGACACACATATGAATATGTAAGCGTATGAGTGAGAGACGTGACGAGACAACGTTCTCTTATCTCCTTTTGATTTTCTTTCGGTCCCTATTTGCCTGCGAGCAGAGCATTGTACTTAGTCACAAAGAAACCTTACAAACAATTGGTTTCAGCTTTACTTTTCATCACAAAAAACTTTCCTTGCTACGGCGGCGAAATTCTGTCCAACAAACATGGATTTATAAGGCGGAGATCAGGTTGAGTTAGGTTAGGTTAACCCGGACGGCCCTCCTGGGGCCTCCCAAAGGCCAGTATGGCCCTTAGTTATCCGGATGAATTGAGGTGTTTTTGGCGAAGGCCAGTAGTTTCTTTGGCGTCCTCTTGGAGGCATCTTCTAGCGATGCCAGCGTCGGTGCGCCCAGGTATCTTCTCCTTGCCCGTGAGAGAGATTGGCAGCTGCAGATGAGATGTTCCAGGGTTTCAATAGCCCCGAGCTCATCACATTTCCTGCAGCTGTTGCTGTCGGTGATGTTTAGTCTGGCTGCGTGTGATGCGGCCAGGCAGTGACCTGTCAATATTCCCACTAACAGTCTACAGTCCTTCCGTGGAAGGTGCTGCAGATAGTGGCTGAGTTGTTCGCTACGTTCTTTGCACATGATTTTCGAGACTCTGCAGTTGGTTGTGCTCCTCCACCTGCTCTCGTTTTCTAGTCTAGCCAGCTTTTCTAGGTCGCTTTGTAGCGTTCTGAGGGACACAGACACATTTTCTACTCTTTCAGTCGCCAGCCCGACGCCTTCCTTTGCCAGAACTTCCGCCGCTTCATTTCCTTCGATGTCCTGGTGCCTGGGAACCCAATAGATCCGCACTGACTTGGCCGTGCAAAGTGAGTCCAATGCTTCCCTGCTTGCCAGGACACTTCTGGAACTGATCGTGGACGACTGCATGGATTTTATCGCCGCTTGGCTGTCTACAAACAGATTGACCACATTGTGTGATCGCTCTGTGTGTTGTGCAGCCTCCGCTGCTTTCCTGATGGCAAAGACTTCCGCCTGGAATATGCTGCAGTCGTCCGGTAGCTTATATGACAGCCTTATTTCGGGGTCTGTTCAGTATAAGCCAGCTCCTACTCCTCCAAGATGAAAGCATCTTGGATCCGTCTGTGTATATGTTGAGGTGTTGGGTCTGGCCCCGTCCTTTTTTCCATTCTTCAGGTCCCAGAAATGCGTTTGTTTTGATGTCGAGGCAAGTTCGGGGGGTCATGTAGTCAGTATAACTGATCTTGTCCCTGCCAATTGAACTGTGCCCGTATACTTGTGGCCACATGTTTCCCGACGCAATCAGGCGCTGTGCGGCCTTTCCTGCCGTCAGACGAGCTTGGAATTCCAGGGGGTCAATTCCGAGTATGGTTTCGAGTGCTTTTGTTGGGGTAGATCTCAGTGCCCCCGTGATGCAGAGCAGTGCCTGTCGCTGAGTCTTTTCCATAAGCTTGTGGTACGTCTTCTTCCTGGTAGCTTGCCACCACACTAAGACTCCATACAGCAGAGTTGGTCGCACCACCGATATGTAGATCCAGTGCATTAGAGCAGGTGACAGACCCCATGTGCTGCTGAGCATCTTCTTTGATGCATAAAGCGCAATGGTGGCCTTCTTCACCGTTTCCACTACATTGGGTCTCTATGCCAGCTTGCTATCCAATACTGTGCCGAGGTATTTTATTGTTGTTGTTTATTGTTTATTGTTGTTTAAAGTTTAACAATGTACAGTTAAACTGTAAGGGTAAAATAACATGTCAACTAATTAAACGAAAGGGCTAATGCAAATACTCAGACCCGGTGGGGCTGATTACACTAGTCGACACGACTTTTCCGCTGTCGCCAAAAATGACTTTTTCTGATAGATTTGAATGCTTAAAAATTTTGAAGAATGTTTTTTTTTTTTCATGGAGTAGTTTTTTTTTAAAGAATTTTTAAAAAATTTGGTGTTTTTTGTCATAAGTAGTGCTTCTATTTTTCACATAACTTAAGTTTCCTAGAACTGGTTGTTTTGAACTTTGCAGTCAAAAAAAGCTGATAAATGCAGCTATAAATCCGACTCAGACACTTTGTAGCTGCAACTTAACGTCTGGAAGATATTAAGCTTCCAAATTGAAATTTCATAATTTTTTTCGGTATTTTCCCCCGAAATTTTGACTTTGAAAGCTCAGGAAAAGTCGAAAAAAAAATATGATTTTGATTTTGGTTTTAGATAGACACATTAATTAGGCGTCGTTTAAGGTATCGCTTATAAAAATATAAAAATAAACGGCTTAGTTATAACCGTTTGACCAAAACTACATATGCCGTTTGGCACTATTCCAAATGCCATTTTACCGTTAAAAACTGTTACAAATGCAGATTTTTGGTATTTTTGTAGGAAAAAAAAACGGTTATTCGTCGGCTAACGAATAACGAATAACAAACGGTTATAACATAGCCGTTTATTTTTATATTTCTATAAGCGATCTGTTAAACGACGCCTAATTAATGTGTCTATCTAAAACTAAAATTCAAGGCATTCAAATATTTTTTTTCGACTTTTCCTGAGCTTTCAAAGTCAAAATTTCGCGGAAAAATACCGAAAAAAATTATGAAATTTCAATTTGGAAGCTTAATATCTTCCAGACGTTAAGTTGCAGCTACAAAGTGTCTGAGTCGGACTTATAGCTGCATTTGTCAGCTTTTTTTAACTGCTAAAGTTCAATACAACCAGTTGTAGGAAACTTAAGTTATGTGAAAAATAGAAGCACTACCTATGACAAAAAACAACAAATTTTTTAAAAATTCTTTAAAAAAAAACTACTCCATGAAAAAACAAAAAACATTCCTTAAAAATTATTATACATCCAAATCTATCAGAAAAAGTCATTTTTGGCCACAGCGGAAAAAAAAAGTTGAATTTTGTCGAGTAGTGTTACACTTAACGAAAGTTTTTTATAATGTACAATAAAAAATGATCATTTTCGTGAATATTTAGCTTCTGGTAAGTCTCTTTTAAGTTTCCAACAAGTTTCCGATAATTATCGGCTCAGTAGCCGATAAGGTCCCACCAACAGCCAAATTTAGGTTAGAGAAAAGTCGGTAGCCGAACAATTCCCAATTAGAGCTATTTAAATTAAATTAAGTTATTGATTAAGATAATTTTGACCATATTAGAACTAGTATCAAAGGAAAACAGATGGAAAAATTGGTTATAGTTACGGCAAAGGCTACGGAAAGATTCATAATCCGAGTAGTTAGAAAGACAGAGTTGGAGATGAAGAGGAAAGTAATGCCTAGTCGGGCGGAAAGGAACAGCAATACTAATAAGGCTGATGAGGGCAGTCGATTCGACCTCACCAGAGAGAAGCTTATGGAGGAAGAGAACTCCTTGGCAGATTCTACGGGATTTAAGAGAGTGGAGGTTAATTAAGCGTAACCTACTTTCATAAGAAGGAAGATGGATCGAAGGGTCCCAATTGAGTCCACGGAGGGCAAAGATGAGGAACTGTTTTTGTACTGATTCGAGCATATCCTGAAATTTTTGGTAGTGAGGAGACCAGACACAAGAACTATATTCCAAGATAGGACGGACCAGAGAAACATACAGAAGTTTTGTAGTATACGGGTCTGTAAATTCCTTAGACCATCTTTTGACAAATCCAAGGACTCCTTTGGCTTTGTTAGAGATAGTAGAGATATGAGAGTTGAAACATAGATTGGGTACAAAGGTAAGGCCCAAGTCGTTAACTTTGAAGTGGCGTTGTAGGATAATGTTATTGATTGAGTAATCGAAAAGGTATGGCTTATTGCGGTGAAAAATCATAATATTGCATTTAGAAATGTCAAGAGGTAGAACGTTGATTAAGCACCAGTTGTTAAGAGCATCAAGATCTGATTGCAAAGATAGTGGGGACAAGGGGTCACTATAGGAAAAACATAGCTTAACGTCATCAGCATACATTAGGACACGGGAATGAGATAACATTTGAGGAAGATCGTTAATAAATAGGTTAAATAGCAAGGGACCCAGATCGCTACCTTGAGGAACCCCCGATGAGACAATAACAGGTTTAGAGAGAGAGGAGTTAAAGCAGACACGTTGAGAACGGTTACAAAGGTAAGAATTAGTCCAGTATAGAAGCTTAGTCGGAAATCCTAGAAGAGACAGTTTATGAATAAGTAGATTATGATTGACGGAGTCGAAGGCTTTACTAAAGTCAGTATAAACGACATCAGTTTGACACTGTTTAGCAAATCCCGAAGTTACAAAGGTGTTTCCACCTTCAAGGAGATTAGTAGAAACTGAGCGACGTTTAATGAATCCATGCTGTGATTCAGAGAATACAGAACTACAAAAATGTTGCAGCTGAGAAGTGATGATAAATTGGAAATACAGCGGTAGTTAGAGACATCAGATTTAGATCCCTTTTTATGAAAGGGAACTATATAGGACTCTTTCCAGACGGTGGGAAAGTTGCCAGTCTCAAGAGACAAGTTGAAACGCTTTAGGAGAGGCACACAAAGAGATTCTGCACAAAGCTTAAGAACAGCACTGGGAACCGAGTCTGGCCCAGTGGAGAACGAAAACTTGCACGATTTTAAATTTGTTAAGAGACCATCATAGTCGATGAAGGGGGGACGGATATAGTTAGAACTATTTAAAGGGATAGGATATGAGTAACTACTACTAAAGTCGTTCGATGAGGCTAGGATAGAGGGAAAGTTAATAGAAGGGACAGAGTAGCAACGTTGGAAAAAGGAAGCGAACAGATCAGCAATATCACAATCCCTATCAGCATAGCTACCATTTAAGTGTAGAGAAGAAGGAAATTGGGAAGATTTACGTTTAGAATTAACAAACCTGAAGAATTGTTTAGGGTCGCGTTTAAAGTTAAGCTTGCATTTGGTCAAGTATCTATTGTAGCACAATATATTAAATAAGGAAAATTTCGATTTTGCAATTAAGTACTTCGAAAAGTCTGATTGCAAACCGGATTTTTTGAACTTCTTCTACATACGGGATTTTAAAATCTTAAGATTTATTAATCTCGGGGTGAACCAGATAGGACCAAAAAGATTTGACTTGTGTTTTTGGGGTTAGCCTTGTTTGATTGATTTTCGGGGGGATCCATGACGGTACCTTGTACCTCTTGGTGAAGAGGTGAAGGTCCTCAGTCCTCCTGAGGACATCAGTCTCCCTACTTCCTTCTTGATGGGTAGCTCCAGCAGCTTTTCCAATGTTTTTAGTAGAAAGGAGGTGAGGCTTATGGGTCTTTAATCCTTGGGACTAACATGGCTGCACTTTCCTGCCTTCGGGAGGAAGACAACTCTGGAATTTCTCCATAGGGTCACCTGCAACATGGCTGGGATTATTCCATGCAGCCCAGGTGCTTTATTTGGATTTTCTTGTGGGTTATTAGGTCTGTGGGGAGGGTTTTTTCCTCTGTTTCTAGGTCTTGTTGCGTTGCGTCATCAGTGGCCTCGGTGCATCCTGGGAAGTGAGCCTCCATTAGTTCTGTCAGGGCTTCTTCGCTGCTCTCTGATCATTGTCCATATTTGAGCTTGAGCTGATTCTGTATGGTAGGTTGCTTGGAAATCAGCTTCCTGAGTCTTGCCGTTTCAGGCACCTTCTCGATGTTGGAGCAGAAGTTCCTCCATGAGCTGCGTTGTGCCTTGCGTATCGCTTTCTTGTAATTCCTGAGTGAATTTCTGTATTCCTCGTTTATGAATTCTTCATTCGCTTTTTTGGCGAGCTTAAGGGATTCCCTGAGGTTGTTTCTTAAGAGGGAGAAGTCCCTGTTCCACCAGAGTGGCTTGGTCCTCTTTTTCGTACTTGAGGGTGGGCATGTTGCGCGGTAGCCATCTAGTAGCTCCTTGGATAAAGACTCAAGAGACTTCTCTATGTCCTCCGCCGATTCCAGTTTGTGTTTCGGGGGTTCCTATAGACTGTTACCTTCGAAGCGTGCTAAAATTCGTATTTGAAATGAATATACCTGTGATCTGAGAAGGATGGTCTTTCGAGGACTCTCCACCCAGACACCGCGGCACTCCTTCCCGTTACGAGAGTAAGATCTAGCACGTTTGATGAGGTGGGACCTACGTAGGTGTAATCCTCCCCCACGTTTGCTACTTCTATGTTAGTTGAGAGTATAAATTCTAGAAGTGAATCACCTCGATCATTGATATTGGGGCTTCCCCATACATTGTGGTGGGCATTTGCGTCCGTACCAATGAGTAGTTGGTAGTCCTTGGACTACTACTGCTTTCTAGCATCACCACTGCTAGGTTATCTGAGCTGTAAAGAGACATAAGGTGAGCATGGATTCCCTTTCGTACAAGTACAATGGTTCTGTTCGTGCTTACGATGTTGTGTAAAAAGAGTTATAGTTCGAGGACTTTAGTCTGGTCACTGAGTTGCCTGACGCAATCCATGGCTCCTGGACTAGAGCTATGTCGACGGGCCCTTGCTATGAGGAGCTCCGCCAACGCTACTTTGCTTTTATGAAGGTTGAGCAGCAGCACACTCAACGTCATGGGTGGCTGGCTCAACTTCGCTCGACGGGTTGACCACCAACGTCAGATCACCGTCCTCTTCTTCCTCGGATTCGTTCAGCGCAAGCCCCTGGGCGGCCTCCACGATGGTTTCCAGACCCAAGTCCTTCTCCACCTCGCCTGCCTGCAGGGTGTGCGCGTCTGTGTCCCCGGGGTGGCGTTTCTTCAGGCGCAGGTAAACGCTGCTTATGTCCCACGCCATCTTCCCGAACCTGGGGTACAGGAGGTCCTTCGCCTCCTTGTTTATTTGGAGCATCGCACACTGGACCCCCTCGTTGGGTAGTGGGCTACCAGCATGCAATACCTTCCAGTCAGCGGTCGGTATCTCGGGGTTTTGTCGCTGAAGGAGCTTCAGCGCGCGGTCCGCTTGGATTGCGATGGGGAAGAGCACCTTCGCCTTTGGTATGGACGGGCTCCCTGTCTACCACCTCCAGCTTGGCCCCCCCCTTTGCTTTTAATAAACGTTTCAACCTTAGCTAATCGTAGGAAAATGCTTGGTGTGATTTTTGTGCATAACTTGATCAAGGGTGACGTAGATAGCCCTGACCTGTTGAGCCGCATAAACTTCACGATTCTTATTAGAAGCACTAGGAACTATACACCGTTGTTTCTGCCGCTTTGTAGATCGAATTATTCCTTGCATGAACCGTTAAGGCTCCTATGCTCGGACTATAAATCTCTCTGCCATATCATATCTACTACTAACTCCCTTCCTAGTCTTAAATTACTGATACTCTTTTTAGTTCGATTAGTTGTACTTTTCCTCGAACTTAACGAGTCGCGTGTTATGCGGCAACGCCCTTCGGTCGGTTGGGCGGGAGCAAGGCTGCGTTCTTGCCTGGACTCCGCGCGTAACAGCCATGGTGCAGTCATTGCATATCACCGTCCTAAGAGAGAAAAAAAAAATACCCCTATACCCCCCTGGAAGTGACTACGCTTTATCAGGCGCATATGGATAATATTCCCAGTATGTATGCCAGCTTAGATGATTCTGTGGGTATTTATGTGACAGGAGATTTTAGTTTTGGATCTGTTGTATGGACATGTAATCAACAATCCCTTACTATGATGCCTGGCAATGTAAACCTGCCACATGAAATTATTGTCATTGATGATTGTTATGATATGGGCCTCACTCAAATAAAAAATATTTTTGATGGTTTGCATAGGTTACTCGATTTAATATTCATTAATTCAATTGTTCATTCCTCGGTAAGCCCTGCTGAATTTACTATTTTTAGTTCTGATGTTCATCACAAGCCCTTATGCTTTAATATCGAATTTTTGAATTTTTTGCCTATGGATGATTGCCTATGGATCTATGGATTGGGTTTCCTTGCTATCGAATGCTTGCATTGAGACTAATTACTTTCTTGTTGTTCTCACAAATAAATACTCCTGACAACATTGTTTCAACTATGGTACGGGGTCCCTATAGTCTTCCTTGGTACGCTAAAGGGCTCAAGAAATATACAAATTTAAGAAATAAGGTATATGTATAAAAGGTTTCTTTCTTTCTTGGGGTAATCCAGGGGAAGGCGATAGATACAAGCAACACAAACGAGAGTTTGATTCCTTTCATATACCTGATGAGGACTTCCAAAGCTATTGCTCACTTTGACGATTCCACTAAGCCAAACATTAATAGAGTATGTTTATTCTATCTCAAACAATGCTATTCTAGTCTTCTTCAACCTCTTACAATTTTTTTCCCTTCTTCGCTGTCTCAAGATAAATTTATATCTTGACTGAAAATTGCTAAAATTCTACCGTTTCATAAATGTGGAAGTAAATAAAGCAATATCGCAAAGCTGTTCGACAGAATAGGGGTTAAAAAAGTATCCTTCCTAATAAGTAAGTATATTGGTATAGTATTTGGTAAACAAAACCGATCATGTTGAAGGCAATGGGGCTGCTTCTAACTCCTATGAAGCAACTTCTGGACTTCCTCGAGGTAGTTCTCTTAGCATTCTGCTTTTTATTATTTTCTTAAATGATATTTGTTTCTGCATTCAATCTGCGAAACATCTTCCTTATGTGGTCGACCTTAAAGTCTGATTATGTGAATTACATAAACGAAAGCTGTTTGTTGCAGTCTGACTTCAACAAAATCAGTGTATGGTGTATGCAGAACAAAATTCCTATAAATTTAAATAAAAGTCATGTGTTTCTCTATGGGAAAGGTATCTTCACTAACATACTTTATTGATATTCACTCACTCTCTACACTTAACGAGATTATGGATATTGGGGACCTTTTGATAATAAATTCGTGTTTATTATCACTTAAATTTTATTCTGCCGAAGGCGTATGCAATGTTCGGATTTGTCAAGCGAAATACCGTACTGTTTAGGAACCTATACTCAAGACTGTCAGTCTATTCTGCATTTGTGCACTCACGGGTGGAATAAGCTTCCTTTATTTGGAATTCTTCAGGCTGTGTGTATATCAATAGAATTGAGCAGCTACAGAAAAAATTCTTCAAATTTTCATTTCAGCCGTTACCTTTTTTTAAACCAATTCCATCTTACTCCAGCCAGTGTTGACTACTGCATATCTGTTCCTTAACGATACGTTCATTAGTAATATTGACAGTCCATAATCAAATTTAACATCCCTGCCAGGAATCTCCGTACCTTGGTCCCATTTAATGAAAGTGCTGTTAGGACAAATTATGCGCGGATTGAACTAGTTTTAAGGGCTTCGCGGTTGTTTAATTCCCATTCAGCACTCATTCGATTTTATTGGGGATCTATGAAGGATTTATTTAGGCAAGCACTTCGGGAATATTTTGTATGTTTAGATTCGATTTTGTAATGTTTAGATTATGTTTATAAACCATTACCTAGATTGGGATTTAATCCATTGTCGGAATAAATGTTGAGCTACTGAGCTTCTTCAGCAGCGTAAAGCCCGATCTTTAATTACACTAGTCGACACGACTTTTCCGCTGTCTCCAAAAATGACTTTTTCTGATAGATTTGGATGTTTAAAAATTTTGAAGAATGTTTTTTTTTTTTTCATGGAGTAGTTTTTTTTTTAAGAATTTTTTAAAAATCTGGTATTTTTTGTCATAGGTAGTGCTTATATTTTTCACATAACTTAAGTTTCCTACAACTGGTTGTATTGAACTTTGCAGTCAAAAAAAAGCTGATAAATGCAGCTAAAAATCCGACTCAGACACTTTGTAGCTGCGACTTAACGTCTGGAAGATATTAAGCATCCAAATTGAAATTTCATCATTTTTTCCGGTATTTTTCCCCCGAAATTTTGACTTTGAAAGCTCAGGAAAAGTCGAAAAAACAATAATTGAATGCCTTGATTTTTGGTTTTAGATAGACACATTAATTAGGCGTCGTTTAAGGTATCGCTTATAAAAATATAAAAATAAACGGCTAAGTTATAACCGTTTGACCAAAACTTCATATTCTGTTTGGCACCATCCTCAATGCCATTTTACCATTTTACTCCATGAAAAAAAAACCATAATTCTTTAAAAAAATTTAAATCTCCAAATCTATCAGAAAAAGTCATTTTTGGCGACAGCGAAAAAGTCGTGTCGACTAGTGTAACTTGCATAAATCGTAATGTATATGTATGTATGTATATACTGACTGAGTCCCTTTACTGTATTTTTTATATAAAACGATCACAAGGCCAAAACAAGGGTTTTGGAAGCGGGTAAACTTTTATCACTGGAAAAAATGAGCCTAATACTATATATATAAGCTTGTTGATATTTTGGAATATAAAAAGCTTACACTAATCAATGGTAAAACCACCCTGTTAAAAGACGCACTTTTTCTAATCGACTTAGGACACCGACATATTTTAATTAATGTGGATTTGTGTAAAATGGCCGAAAATCCGTGGCATCCACTTTTGAAAATACCACAAAACTGTTACCTCAGAATCGTAAAATATAACCATATCTACTGGACTGTTCAATCTGGAACATATCATAATCATTATTTTAGTAAGAATGAGCAAATAAGTTGGCCGCGTATACGCTATACCTTCCAAAGGTACTCACTCTATACCTCTCTTTTCCTCACTTTTCCTCGAGCAGTGTGCGGCCCTTGCCACGGCTCACAACAGTCCCGCTCGTTTTATATTTTATTCGGCGTCGGTTACCGTTATATACCGTTCGATCTTCTGCCTTAGTTTCTTGCTTACTTTCTTCGAAATACTATTTTTTTTGTAGGCAGGAATATTACAATAACATTATTATTGTTCTATATTCAACCAAATTTTGGCTCTGAGAATAACATTATAAAAATATTTGTTTTTAAATTAAAAATAAACCGTAACCATCATAAGCCCAGAATTCATTGAAAACATTTTGAGCCCTAAGTCTATAAGTCCCGGTTTGAAGCTAAGAAAAAAATTTGATTTTGTTGACCGTTCTGAAAGGTGGTTAACCTATGTATCTAAGATTTTTTTAGGTATTGTAGAAATGGAAAACTTTGGAAAACATTAAAAATATTCTATTATGGAAATATTCAATACATGGACAAATTCAAAATTTGCAGATTTAAGTGTAAAAATGTAATTATTACAAATTTTAACTTTTTCGATCAACACTTGTGCTTTAACTACCAGAAACATCCGCATGTCATTTTCGAGGCCCGTACGAAAGCAAACAAAGGATGTGCAAATTCAGGTAACCTGGACTCTTGGCGATTGTCTCGTCGTACCAAGCACTTGTCAGTAGGAGTTGCGGATGTGGTGGACGAGATTCTTCAGAACCACGCAGTACGGAGTAAGCGGGATGTGCGAGAGGCCACCAAATACATTGAAACAGCAATTATCGTTGACAAGGCTATGTTTGACAAACGCAACGGGAGCACGCGCGCCGAGGTGATTCACGACGCAATACAGGTTGCCAATATTGCTGATTTGGTAAGTATTAACAAATTTAATATATTATCTGAAACTACTTATTTGAATTTAAAATTGCCAAAATTAAAATTAGCAATTCTAATCGAGTATCTTAAACTTGTAATTTGAATTTAAAATCGCCAGTACTTCCGCACTCTGAATACTCGCGTGTCGGTGGTTTATATTGAGACATGGGGAAAAAACCAGGCCATCATCGATGGAAGCAAGGACATTGGCAAGGCAATATCTAATTTTAATGATTACACGTCAAGAAATCTGTTCCAAATCGAGCGAGACACTACTCAGCTGCTTACGTAAGAGTTTCCTGTTCTCTCTCTGTGCCTTTTTAAAGGTTACTGTACTAGGATCTTATATTATTTAATTTTCGTCCTTCAGGGGTGAAACATTTTCTGGCGGGGAGGCTGGGATGGCTGTTCCTGAAACTGTCTGTACACCTCGAGCTGTAGGCATCAGCGTCGATGTCAACGTGTATGAGCCACACCTCCTGGCAGGTACCATGGCTCACATGATTGGCCATAACATCGGCATGGGGCACGATGACGGACGTAAGAAGTCTTTTTCCTTTTTATTACAATTTAAAAAAACATCTGTTACTTGGCTTCAGGTGAGGAATGTTTTTGTCGCGACTGGCATGGTTGCATAATGGCACAGTCGATCGTCGGGCAGGAGAATGTCCAACCGTATAAATTTTCGGAATGCAGTAAGAAAGATTACATTGACGCATTGCGTACGGGACACGGACTGTGTTTGCTCAACAAGCCTAATGAGGTGAGCGGAAATCCCACTGATAAATTATGGCACTTTGACTGTGATTGGGAGTTTCTTAAACCATATCGAGACCACAAATTTATTAATGGATTTTTTTTTTTCAAAATTTTCAACCAATAGATCGAATTGCGTCGAAACTGCGGTAATAAAGTAGTCGAGGAAGATGAGGAGTGTGATTGTGGTACCTTTGAAGAATGTGCCCTGGATCCCTGCTGCGACGGAATAACATGCAAGCTAAAGTCAGAGGCACAATGCGCTAGCGGAGCATGCTGTGACCAATGCCGCGTATGTACTATGTCCTGCCTACATAATAATTATTATAATTATATTACATTTTTGCAGTTACGTCCTAAGGATTACATTTGCCGGGACTCAAACAATGAGTGTGATCTTCCAGAATACTGCGATGGAGAAGTCGGTCAATGTCCTTCTGACGTTTACAAGAAAAATGGGTCTCCATGTGGCCTCAGCAAGTCAGGCGTCTCTGGTGCGTAACTCTGACATTATTATTTTTGAAATCATTTAACATACTCTAAGTCGAAACCCAAATTTGTATGTTTCAGGCTACTGTTTCCAGGGATACTGTCCTACACTAAGCCTGCAATGTGAAGCAATTTGGGGATATGGGGGATCCGCAGCAGATCGGCAATGCTATGAACAATTTAATTCTAAGGGCTCAATTAATGGCCATTGTGGGCGTGATGCGAATGAACATTACATTAAGTGCGATCCAGAGTAAGTTACCGAGAGAATTTATCTCCTCTATTTCCACGGAAAAGTGATTCGAACGTTAGAGGCAGTTTGCGAACAGAATTCCATTCCTTAACATGTATATTTTTATCTTTGTCTTTATGGATAAGCATACAACTTTTCCCGTTAGTCTGAAAGGGTCTCCTGAACGGCTCGACCGATTTGGATATATTTTTTTCCTCTTTAACCAGGGATATTAGGAAAGGAGTAAAAAAACAAAAAAAAGTCAAAGGAACAGTACAAAACCGCAAATAAATAGGTCAGCATATTTAAGTATTAAGTATGAAAATGATTGGGGTGTTATTACAATCGATTTGAATACTATAATATTAAATTTGTCAGTCTTAGCTCAAAGTCGTTCAAAAAAATTAAAAACGAATTTGGCTTTCTGCACTAGCAACAGAAAAGGATCAAGAAGACTTATTTTGAATATGAATGAGGAAGATCAGGAATCCGTACACAGACGAGCTGCAATTCTTTCTCTTGCTGTTCGCTCTCGCGAGTCAGTCTCTGCGCAGATGCACGCAGTCTTGCATGAATCTATTTGAAGCAGCAAATAAGACACTCATACATTTTCATACACCGATATCAAAACTTACCCGCTTGAGCAAGTATACTTGCGAGTGCGAGTAGCTTGCACAGGCTTGAATTTACGGTACATACGAATGCTTTCGAAATAAGTACCAGTCCAACTTAGTACTTGCGATACCGGGTACCATTCGAATGGACTTGTTCGCTGAACACAAACATGAATATAAACACACATATATACATACTTATATACACACATACATATGTAAATATACACACACATCCATATACAAACGCATATACTGCAAACCTACATACTTGTTGGTTCAAATCCAATCATTCACTAACTATTCTGTATGCCGTTAGGCACTGTTATTTGTTCGTTTATGTGGACACGGGAACCGGACAGACCAACAGAAAACGGGTGAATGCAACAACGCCTTCGGGCGTTATTGCACAAAAAAAAGTGCAGAGAAGCAGAAGAGGCGTTTACACCACAGCGTTTTTACGTCTTTGGAAGAGGAAGACAAATTTTGTAAACAAAGTAAATAATATACGAAAATCAACGAAATATGTCGCAAAAAGAGTTGATTCTTTTAACTGCGGTGGCGCAAAGTGAGGAGAATTATTTAAAGTGCATGGAAGCGGCTGGGTTATCCTCAGAAAATTGCAATATGTCTTGCAGCTGCAACGTCCTCCTCTCGTTTGGATCCTTGTAAGAAAAGAGTAGATAATGTTCTCTTTTCAATTAAATAATGTATTCTAAATTGCAATAGCCACGATATGGTTCATTTTGAGAGGAAGATGTGGTAAACAACTCCGACGCATTCTTCAAAGACAACTTCCGCATGAAGAGGAGTACGTTCGACATTCTAGTGGGACTGCTGCCTAATCTCCGAAAACAGGACACTAATTTTCGACAGACCTTTGGAGAAAACGATAGCCATAGCGCTATATTGCCTGGGATCCTATACGGAATATCGCACAATAGGGAATTTATTCCGTGTGTCCAAAGCCATTGTGTGTAGGATTTTGATGGAATTTTGTGAGGAAGTGATTGCTGAACTCGCTGACAAGTAAATGCCAGCAGAATTTCTTACCCTGAGCAGATCACGGAAACAGTAAAAAAATTCAACGACATGGGATTTGAAAAAAAAATTTAGAAATCACCCATATTGTTGAAATACTTTATTTAATAATAAAATTAGTTTAAACAATTTGTTCTAAGCAATACATATATTTTTAAAAATTGTACGCTGCAAAAATTAAATTTTAAGCTGCTGTTTTTTGTTGTTATTAGTGGTAATAGTTCCGCGGATAGGCAGAGAGGTACGAAAATTGCTGTTATGCGCAAAGAAAAATCAAAACCAATCGAATATAATGAATAAACGCGTCGGAAAACGACGCAACTTTTTGCCACCACTAGGGCCCTATGCTAAGGCAAAGGCCGCGGCTCTACTTTATACCCGGTGCTCAATCAGTATATACTCGTACATATGTATCTACATATTTGTATGAGCTTACGATTTTTGTAATTTATTATATGTTCGCAAAAGGGACGAATTAAATTTTGGCCAAATAAGAAAATATCAAAAAATAATTTTTTTTGTTTACATATAATTTTTACATCGGCTGCTACATTTCTACATGTACATGTATAACTACATATTCGAGACGTACAAGTGTGTACGAGAGAGAGAGAGGGAATGACTAAGCGTTTGGCAGGCGTTGCGTAGCCACTGAAATTTAATTTGTTCCTTCTGTCCATAATAATGATCCGACCTGATCCAGATTCAGCAATCTGTTAGACACGGTAATTTTCCATGATTGTGCGCTTTTCGTTTTCTCGTACCTTAAAAATTGTGGATTCCACAGATTTTCGAAATATTTTGAAATTTTTGAAATATACTAAAATTTGGTTGCTCTAGCTTTAATAGTCTCTGAGATATAGACGCTAATGAAGACGGACAGACGGACGGGCGGACAGACGGACGGACAGACAGACATGGCTATATCGACTCGGCTATTGATGCTGATCAAGAATATATATACTTTATGGGGTCGGAAACGCTTCCTTCTGGGCGTTACACACATCCGTTATCACCACAAATCTAATATACCCCTATACTCTTCGAGTACCGGGTATAAAAAGTCGAAATGGCTGAGCTGTTTGACCAACCCTCCTAGTGACATAGTGGTATCAGATTTTAAGCAAGAATAATTTCATTATATATTTATTCTGTTTTCGGACTGTTTAATAACTGTTTAAAAAATTATTCAGTTACAATCTTTAAAAAGCTTTTGTAATTCCATAAAATATAATATTACACTACTCGACAAATTTCAACTTTTTTTTTCCGCTGTCGCCAAAAATGACTTTTTCTGATAGATTTGGAGATTTACAAGTTTTCAAAGAATTATGGTTTTTTTTTCATGTTGTTTTTTTTTTTAAGAATATTTTAAAAATTTGGTATTTTTTGTCATAGGTATGGCTTATATTTTTCACATAACTTAAGTTTCCTACAACTGGTTGTATTGAACTTTGCAGTTAAAAAAAGCTGATAAATGCAGCTAAAAATCCGACTCAGACACTTTGTAGCTGCGACTTAACGTCTGACAGCGGAAAAGTCGTGTCGACTAGTGTTATTTGAAGAGGAGAAAAATATATCTTTACTTAGTACTGGGCTTGAATTAAAACTGGCGCACGATTAAAATGTACATGTACATATGTACATGTGTACTTTTGTACTTCGGGCTTAATTCCTTGCTATATGTACATATTTTTCGGATATGGCGAAGATGTAGGCATTTTGTATTACTCTGATTCGAACCCAGTTCCGTTTGTTCTGGATTTGTTTGGAAGGCGCCCCTAATGACACTGCTTAGGGTGTGCACCCTCTGCGCGAACACTCTCCTCACTCCTGCCCCGAGCATCTCACATGATGGGGTACATCTTGAAGCTAATTGGGGCAGCGTGGGGCCATCACCAACGCTATGGCCGCCGTCATGGGCGCTGCGTCCCTTTCCCTTGCCCGACCTTTAGTTACTCTACTATTTCATGCGGTCTCTCTTTGTCAAATGGTGGCTATTTGCCGAGCTACATACATACATATGTATGTACATGCCATGCGTTATTTTTATGGCATCATACAAATTTAAATTCATTTTTTTCTTTTGCTGCTGCATCCACTCTAAACACACAGACATACATACATATGTCTGTATGAGGTATTTTTATGCATCTGTTGTGGACCACACATTTCATGCCGAAACATCTTTCCCCTAGTGGCAGTTACATTTTCTTTGTGGCGCCGTCAACCGCCAACCTCTTAGATTAATTATACCCGGTACTCGAAGAGTATAGGGATATATTAGATTTGTGGTGATAACGGATGAGTGTAACGCCCAGAAGGAAGCATTTCCGACCCCATAAAGTATATATATTCTTGATCAGCATCAATAGCCGAGGCGATATAGCCATGTCTGTCTGTCCATCAGTCCGTCCGTCTTCATTCCAAGTTTCCAGCCTGACCATGATACAACAGCTTTAAAAATGTTTGTATATTTTGTTTTTTAACATAGTCTTCTTCTAAGACAACACACTTCATCCAGCGATGCTCCCCCTCTTCAGCTCCTTCAGTCGGCGTCCTGCCCCTCAAAATGGCTTTTTACAAGAGTTATAGCCCCCTTATTTGCCGAAAATTTCTGTCCGCCTAGAGCAACTTTAAGCTAAGGTAATGAAAAGAAGTCACTTGAAGCTAGTTCTGAGAATTAAGGAGGGTGGTGAAGCAATTCAAAGCGTAAATCATGACTTTTAGCCATTGCAACTGTTGATGTATGGGAAGGTGCGTTATCCTGTTGAAGTACAATTTTTTTCTTCTGCAAGTGGGGCTGTTTATCCGCAATTTCCGTAATAAGCTTATCCAAAAGCGATGCGTAGTAGACTCCCGTGATCTTTTTTCCTTTCCCCAGATAATCGGCTTACATAACTCCACGACTATCCCAAAAAACTGTTTCCCATACTTTTTCAGCTGAAATAACAGTTTCTTCTTTTGGTGGCGGATACCCCTTTGTAATCTACTTTTTTGATTGGGATTTTGTTTCTGGCGTATAGTGGTGTATCCATGTTTCATCCAAAGTTATGAGTGGGCGCCAAAACTCTGATTTAATACTCGTAAACATCACCAAGAGAGACTTGCAACAGTTCATTCGAACACGCTTTTGATCTGACGTGAGCAAACGCGGCACCCAACGCGCCGAGAGCTTTTTCATGTCCAATTCGTTGTTCAAAATATGGAAAATGAGGTCTTTAGACGTCTTGGTAATATTAGCTATCTCGCTTACTTTGATTCGGCGATCGTCCAGAACAATTTGGTGTAGTCGCAATTTTTGGGCGTCCAGGACGTGTCTCATCTGCTGAGCTCGTACGTCCACGCCTGAATTCAGCAGTCCAAAACTTTACAGTTGGAAATGTTGGGTAAGAGTCCCCATACACAGCTTCAATCTCAGTTTTGATTTGCGTAGGCGTATTGCCCTTCAAAAACAAATATTTTATGACCGCACGATATTCAACTTTTTGAATTTTTACAAGAGCATTGATACCGACTTAGTTAATCGATTGTTAAAGGATAACTGAAATATCCATGTGGCTGAAATTTTGGCGGGAACACATTAAAAAATGCCTAATCCCAATACCAAAGTTTAGTTAACGTAGGAGGTCGTTTTCATTGTCAGGCTGGAAACTTATCGGACCGCCCTCGTATCTCAGAGACTATTAAAGCTAGAGCAACCAAATTTTGTATCCAGTCTAATGTGTTTTCACACTACTCCAAGTAAATTTCAAAATTTCGATTTTGAAGATACGAGAAAACTAAATACGCAGAATCATAGAGGATGACCATTTCTATCAGTGCTGAATCTGAATCAGTTCGGATTATTAATATAGCCACAATGAAGAAAACCATTTCGAAAGTCATCGTTCCCTCTCGCTCTCTCTCACACACGACCCTGTCTGTTTTGCCTATTTGTCCAAATGAACGCCCAGATCTCAGAGACTATAAGAGCTAGAGCAACCAAACATTCTATCCAAGCTCCTGTAATATCACTTCAATACAAGTGTATTTCAAAATTTTGACAGGCCCCCTTCCGCCCCTACAAAGGACGAAAATCTGTGAAGTCCACAATTTTTAATATACAAGAAAACTAAAAACGCAGAATCATGGGAAACGACCATTTTTACCAGATTGCCGAATCTGGATCAGGTCGGATCAATATTATAGACAAACAACAAACTACGCAACGTCTTTCAAGCTCTTAGTCATTCCCTCTTTCCCTCACATACACTTCCACGTCGCATATGTGTAGTTATACATGTATGTACATGTAGAAACTGATGTAAAAATTATATGTAAACAAAAAAGAAAACAGATAAAATGTAATATATAAAAATCTAGCATAAAGTTTGACCTAAGTTTTTGAAATATTCCATTTTGGCCAAAATTTAATTCGTCCCGTTTGCGAACATATAATAAATTACATAAAACGTAAGCTCATATATATGTACATATACTGACAGAGTACCGGGTATAAAGTAGTACAACGTTCCCCCTCGTTATTAATATAATTCCGGTATGCGACTCAAACCGCTAGATCTCAGTATTTGATAATGTGGACCTCTCCATTCTGGTCGCTACATCTATTTTGAGCGATATAAACTTACAATTAACAAAAGACTTTATATCCCATTTAATAGCAATCTCTTTAATGCGAAAATAGTCCATAATGCTCCTGGATGTTATTGGAGACATTTCCAGAGCTTTGTATATTGGGTTTAAAATATTGCGTAACCCTTCGTCATCCAACAATACAAATGGCCGTCCATCAGTTGTGACAATTTTTACTATAGATGGAATTATTCGTCTCGTAAGATACATATTTTCCGTTTTTCGCAATTTTTTCCACTTTGAGAGTTGCATTATCATCTTTTACAGAATTAAAAATGTCTTTATGCTTTGCATTCAAGTACTACTTTAGATTGGTTAAATGGTGACCAGCTAGTTTTGCAGCACATACAGTGGCTCAGGGCGAAAACGATGCAGTGTCAAATAAAAAGTTTAAGGTGCTACAGATTTTAAACTAGAGGAAAAACAAAAAATGTTTAAACGCCAATTTGTTGTATGTTTTATCACATTTAAAAAAGGAACTTTATTTTCTGATTAAATATTGCTCAGTTTAAAAAAAAAGTAAAAACTTAAAATATATCTTAAATACAAGTCCGAGCTCGAACGATGCATCCACAAACTAGATTAATATTAGTCGAATAAAAGGTTAAACAGGTATTTTAATGCTTAGTATGTAATCCCTTAACCTTTATTACGGCTTTTAACCTACTATTCATGGAAGACACCAGCTTCCGAGTGCTTTCCGAGCTTACTTTGTTCCATTTCTCCAGCAGAGCTTTTCTAAGGTCCTTTTTGCTAGAAATCCTGTGATTCTGGGTGTTTTTCTCCAGCGCTGCCCACAAATTTTGATAACATTTAAGTCTGGAGACTGGGCCGGGGGAATCATCAAGTGGGGGCGGTGAGATTATCCATCGTAGAGTCAATAAACGCCAAGTTTCCGACGCCGGCTGCGGACTGTTCATACCCATACCATGACACTTCCTCCGCCGTGCTTGACTGTCGCTTTTACATGTTTGGGATCCAGCTCAGTATTGAACTGTCGCCACACAAAATTCCTTCCGTCCGACCCAAAAAGGTTGAATTTGGTCTCATGTGCACAAATTACGGTATTCCAGAACACCAAATCCTTGTAAAAGTTGGTTTTTACGATCGCCAACCTTGTCCCTTTGTTTTTCGGGCTTATAAAGGGTTTCTTTCGGGGTACTCGGGCATTGAAGTCATGGTTGCGAAGAACCTGGCGCACAGTTTCCACACTGCACTCCTTCCCCATTTTGACCTTCACCTGTTGGGTACGTTTTGGGAACGATAACTTGCACCAAAGTTTTCAGAAACTAGGAATCCGACTTGATTTCCGGTTCTACCAGGATAATGACCCGGAACATTCGTCCGGAATAGTACAGTCTTGGCTTATCTGGAACCGCCCCCACTTGATGATTCCCCCGGCCCAGTCTCCAAACTTAAATGTTATTGAAAATTTGTGAGCTGCGCTGGAGAACAACATCCAGAATCCCAGGATTTCTAGCAAAAAGGACCTTAAAAAATCTCTGCTGGAGGAATGCAGCAAAATAAGCCCGGAAACCACTCGGAAGCTGATCTCTTCCATGAATAGTAGGTTAAAAGCCGTAATAAAGGTTAAGGGCTTGCATACTAAGTATTAAAATACCTGTTTAACCTTTTATTCGACTAATATTAAACTAGTTTGTGTATGCATCGTTTGAGCTCGGACTTGTATTTAAGATATATTTTAAGTTATTATTTTTTTTTTTAAATGAGCAATATTTAATCAGCAAATAAAGTTCCTTTTTTAAATGTGATAAAACATACAACAAATTGGAGTTTAAACATTTTTTGTTTTTCCTCTGGTTTAAAATCTGTAGCACCTTAAACTTTTTATTTGACACTGCATCGTTTTCGCCCTGAGCCACTGTATGTACGTTGCATATTGATTGATTTATATTTGTATCAAATTTGAAAAAGCAATTCACTTCGCGACTCATTTCGACAAATATGTAACTTTAAATGAACACTCTCTGGAAATTTGTACATATACACATGAACAACACACGTACTCTATACACAGTGTGTTACACCAAAGACAATATAAACCCTAAGATGTCTTACGCTCATACAATTCTGTTTTGTAGGGAAGGTTGTTTTTATAAAGAGCGCTATCTCCCTCGCTCAAACTCCAGTGCGCTCGCAGATCTAAAAATAGAATGAGCTTGCTAGTATACGAACGCACGGAACTGTAAGTACACATGGGTGTGTACGTGTGCCGAGCTGCCGAAATTGCCAGCAAAATACTTTTGAGAAGATTTCTTGAGCCACAAATTTATTTGCTGAGTGTTTCTTATTGACGCGACGAACTAATACCCTATAGACAATTAATATAATTTGATGTTATATCTGATATACATTTTGCATTTGTACATATTTACATTCGTTCATTATATTCGTTTATAGTAGGTACATCAAACAAAATTAGCATATAAAGGATATACAAAATATAAAATTTTTTGTATTTTGGGCAGCCGTCATCGGAAAATCATAATCTCCATTCAATTTTAAAGTAATGGGTGTTTTCTTCGACAGCGGCGTCGTCAACAACCAATATAAACAGGCAGCCCTACAATATGTGAACACATACAGTTAAAGCTCAGCCTCACGTACAGAACGTGGGCCACTAAAGCGCTCTCTGTCTCTCCGTCTATCTGTCTCTCTCTATTTCAAGCTGGAATACTTTTAAATTTCAGCCCGTCAGGAATCGAGCTGAACATTTTGTATAGTGCGGCACATATTAGTGTTTTATTGTCTTTGGTGTTACACCACTTACATGCTCAAAAGACCATTTGCCGAGTATTTACGAAGTAAAAGGTCCCGACTGAACAGATGAGCGAACAAACGCTCGTTGATTGAACGAAGAGAGTGCTAAAATAGAACGAAGTTTTGAGGGTTTTTTTTTTGACAGTTTCGCATCGTGTCCCTTGACAAGTGCCTATATACTGACAACAAGTACGAGAGAGACATATTGTTTCGAGCTCTGCTTAAAATAGGAAAACAGTATAGGCAAATTATTTTCCTTAACATCGGCCGCGTTGACCGCCTATATGTAGGCTTAAGTCCGTTGGAATCTGAGCCAATCAAAGAATAGACCACTTATATAAACTGGCCCTAGTCCTGACTACGGTCATGCGAGCCTTCCCGTCCGCTCCCGGGATTGCCTTCTCCACTTTTCCTGTTAGCCACATTTGGGGGGAAACGTTGTCCTCGTGAACTGCCACCACTCTAAGTGGCTCCAGAGTGGTGACCTCTTCGGACCACTTGCCTCGCTGTTGAGGGCTGAGAAGATAGTCTCTGGACCAATCTTCGCCAAATCTTTGCTTGATGGGAGACACGGGCTGTCATCATTGCAGATACGACAGTCTGCTGCCTGGTATGAGCAGCTCTGATTCAGGCAACAGCGAAACTAGCATTCTGTCGACTAGTAGATGAGTCAGCACCTCCCCTTCGTTGGGCCTGCCACTGTCGACCGTCAGTGGCCTGTAATTGAGCACGGCCTCGACTTCCACGAGAGCCGTATGCAGCTAGTCCTCCTTGATAAGCGTCTAGCTTGACAAGCGGCTCACGACGTCCAAGCTCAAGTCTTTCAGAATGTCTAGGTGTACAGGCTTTGATGCGTGGCAGACGAGCTCGGCTATGTAAATTTTGAGAGGCTGCTTACCTCGAATGCAAAGCGAAATACGAACCGGTCCAAGCAAATCGATTCCGTTAAACTCAAAGGGTCGATTCCCACGCAATCGATCAGCGGAAAGGTTCCCCATGATTGGTGAGAGAAGCTTCGGCATGTAGTGGAAGCAGTGTACGTATTTCCGGACAATGGCACTGCACTCTCTTCGTGCGTTTATTAGCCAAATCGATTTCCTCAGGAATCCCTCTAGTGCACGGAGTCGAGCGTGACACTTAGCTCGATGTAAATAGCTGAGGTAGGGAGTAACACATCTACAATTTTTGGGCATTAACAATGGAAACTTAGCATTATGGGCTAGAGGGGCATTTAATAAACGACCGCCTATTCGAAGCAACGAAAATGAGCATGAGCTCACTTGTTCTTCCGACATGGAGGGATTTAGTTTTTGAAGTGATGTCTACAACTTTGATGACTTCTTGATTTTGTCGATCTCCTGCGAAAATGCGTCTCTTTGAACAACTTCAACTGCTGTTTGAAACGCTGCGCCGAGCTCGTCAGATGACGGGCAAGTATTACTCCAAGTGACGCCTTTCCTTCTATCGATGAACCGGTGGATACACGAAATTCTGCCTACCTTTTTCATATACGACGAAGAATTTTTTATAATTGTGAGAATGGGATTTTATTTGACAACGGCCGCGATTAGCGCAGTGGATACCATATTTTTCTCCAATAAGCGAAAGCGCTCTTCTGTCAACTGTAAATGAGGATTTTGAGGCAAATGTTTGGATTCTTGCTGCAAGAACGTCAGGCCTTTGAACCATAATAGCGAATTTAAGTTCGCCACCAATGATCCTCAAGATACTAGGTTTACAGGATTTTCTTTGGTGGGCACATGGCTGTCGAAGTGATGTCCTGTATCTCTGCAACTCGATCAACTGGAACAAATGTATTTAGCTGGGAGGGATGATTTTGCATCCATTGTGAAACTAGTTCCGAATGTGACCTTTTCTACGGGACAATAAATCGTGGACCGAACTTCCTCCTACAACTTTGCCAAAAGATGAGTGAGCTCTAATCTTGGGATAGTTTTGGTCTTGAAGGGTGCCACCCTAGATTTTGCCGTTAGTAATTTAACGGAATGGAAATGGAGCATGGGAAACCCAAACATATATACAACAGCTATTTGCTGGCGTGGACGCATCTGCAAACCCGTCGAGTGTTGGCTCCTATAAATCGTGGAACGGTGCAATCATGCAATCTTCGCATTACTGAAGCAATTGATTAACATTTTTTTTGTATGTTCGAGGGAATGGGATCGTCCCAAACATGGCTTAATAGAAAAATTTCCTGCAAGAACATCTTTGCATGTTTAATTACTGGACATAGCATGCAGCCAAAATCGTCTGTAGCGTCCGTGTCCATAATGTCAAACTCATTAGCTGTCCCCTCAATTCCGACCCCATCAATGAATATACGTCCCGGACCACCGGGTATTACCATCACAGGTGATAGGCCTGTGGTGCCAAGATTGGTGGGGATCCCACCAAAGAGACAAGTTTTTGTCTCACGGCTAGCACCTGACTCCACAATTAAAGATGTGACGGCTTATATCCAAAGCCACATACAAGCCGTTGATTTTAAGGTGGAAAAGTTTAACTTCTCTTATGCCAGGGAGATAGCTTCTTTTAAAATAAGTATCTCCCAAACTCACTTTAACACCATCTGTTTGGCCAAATTTTGGCCGGAGCATTTGGTGGTGAAGGAGCTAAAGGCAAAGAAGAAGACTAGGCCCCCAATAGCTCTGCCAACAATTCAGACCAATGCGCCACCTTCGTCTTCCCGCTCTACCTCTAACCGTCCAAAAAACTAGTAAATTCTATCTTAGTGACCTATCAGAATGTTCGAGGCTTACGTAGTGAGCTCAGCATTCTTTTCCAGGATAGTGTCGCATTTGCATCCCACGTTATTGTGTATACCGAGACCTGGTTAAAGCCGGACATTCTTAGTTCCGAAGTTTTGGCAGGTCGGTACACAACCTATAGAAAGGATCGTTCGTCTCGACGTGCAGGAGGGGTTCTCATTGCTGTGGACTCAAACTTCACGTCGGAACTTCTCACAGTCCAGATCCAGCAGGAACTGGAATTCCTATTAGATCAAGAAAACCCCCTTGGTTTACCAAGGAGCTATCCAGTCTAAAAAACTTAAAATCAAGACTTTATAAAAAATTTCAAGAAGTTGGCTCTCCTTCTTCTCTCTCTCATTATGTAATGGCTCAGTCAAACTTTTCAGTTCTTAACGCTCAATGCTATCAGAATTACCTATCGCGATGCAGGATACGTTTTTCTGAGGACCCTAAACAGCTTCGTAAACAGTAAGCGTAGAACGCGCGCACACCCATCCTCGCTATCCTTCCTTAATACGTCAGCAGATAATGATCAGGCAATAGCCGATCTTTTTGCCCGTTTTTTCCAAACTACCTATTCGCAGGACGTTTACTCTGGTCAGCCGTATCCATACGGTTTACCGAGGTCGAACGGCATTTTCAGTCCTTTGCTAATAAAAGCTCGTTGCTTCATGATCTACGAACAGCAAAGCGGGGTTCTCACCGGGTCCGGACGGAGTTCCCGACGGTGTACTCAGGTACTGTGCCGAGTCTCTGTGTGGGCCGTTGCTTAAACTATTCAACCTGTCCATAAATTCTTCATGCTTTCCCCCGATATGGAAGGAGTCCTTTATAATTCCTCTCCATAAGAAAGGTAGCAAGTCTGACGCAATAAACTATAGAGGTATATCTAAGTTATCCGCTATTCCTAAAGTGTTTGAGAAAATTTTAACTCCGCACCTGCAGTACCTATGCAGATCACTTATATCTCCATCTCAACATGGATTTATAAGGCGGAGATCAACCACTACTAATTTATTGGAGTTTACCTCCTTTATAATAAAAGGCTTTCAAGGTAACTTGCAGACGGATGTTGTTTACACCGATTTTAGTAAAGCGTTCGACTCTGTAAACCATTCCCTCCTAGCACAAAAGCTCGACCTTCTAGGGTTCCCGCCCAATCTCCTGAGATGGATCTCTAGCTACCTTTGTTCTAGGTCTCAAAGAGTCCTTTTCAAAAACTCCCTGTCCTCACCAGTTATGGTGACTTCGGGTGTACCACAGGGCAGCCATCTAGGCCCCTTACTCTTTACACTCTTTATAAATTACCTGCCTACTGTATTAACATACTCTCGAGTACTTATGTATGCGGATGATGTTAAGCTCTGTGTCCAGTATAAGGACATTTCTTTTCAATCCAGGTTGCAATCCGATCTCGATAGATTTCAGTCTTGGTGTTGTGCAAATATATGAATCCTTAATGCTTCAAAATGTAAAGTAAAGACTTTTCATCGCTCCAGCGCCTTTCTGGTTCCTTACACCCTTTGTGGTGGTTCTCTTGAGAGAATTACCCGGGTTGATGATCTTGGTGTTCTATTAGATCCCAAGTTAAAGTTTTCAGAACACATTTCTACCATGGTGAATAAGGTCATGGGCGTGCTTGGGTTTATAAAGAGGTGGTCAAAGGAATTTGACGACCCCTATATAACAAAGACTCTCTACACCTCTCTGGTTCGTCCGATTCTAGAATACGGCTCTTGTGTATGGTGCCCTCAGTACAACGTACAGCAGGACCGTATAGAATCAGTTCAGAAAAAATGTTTACTTTTTGCTTTACGCGGCCTCAGCTAGAATGCAGGTGCTTTTGATAAACCTTCCAACCTTAGCTAATCGTAGGAAAATGCTTGGTGTGATTTTTGTGCACAACTTGATCAAGGGTGACGTAGATAGCCCTGACCTGTTGAGCCGCATAAACTTCACGATTCCTATTAGAAGCACTAGAAATTATACACCGTTGTTTTTTTCGCTTTGTAGATCGAATTATGCCTTGCATGAACCGTTTAGGGTCCTATGCTTGGATTATAATTCCCTCTACCATATTATATCTACTACTAACTCCCTTCCTAGTCTTAAATTACTGATACTCTTATATCTTTCCCGTAATTAGAAATTGCTTAGTTTTTTTAGTTAGATTAGTTATACTTTTCCTCGAACACTAGTCTAACACCTATCTTTCCTGCATGTCCGCGATCTGTTCGGTTAACGAGTCGGGCGTTATGCGGCAGCGCCCCTCGGTCGGGTGGGCGGGAGGAGGGCTGCGTTCATGCCTGGGATCCGCGCGTAACAGCCATCTGTTGGTGTCGCTTGGGCCACTTGATGGTGCAGTCATTGCATATCAATGTCCTAAAGAATTGCAGGCCAATTTCAATTTTATTAAAGACAGATTCTTAATGCTACAGTATTACTACTATAAATTATAGCACTAATCACTATGGCAAATTGGCAAAACAAATATATATAAAATTATAAAGTTAAAAATAAATACAAAAAATTAAAATCTTAGGAATAGTAACATTGAACAGTAAGGCTTTTGTGTAACTATTATTTTATGTAAAAAACGAGGGGGAACGTTGTGAGCCGCGGCAAATGTATACATATATTTATGAGCTTACGATTTATGAAATTTATTATATGTTCGCAAAAGGTGTCGAATTAATTTTGGGCAAAAAATAATATTTCAAAAAATTAAGTCAAACCATTTTTGGAATTTTTATACATGTTTCCATTTTTGTTTACATATGATTTTTACATCTGCTTCTACATTTCATAATGTACATGTATAACTACATATTCGAGACGTACAAGTGTTTGCGAGAGAGAGAGGGAATGAGTAAGCGCTTGGCAGGCGTTGCGTAGCCACTGAAATTTAATTTGTTTCTTCTGTCCATAATATTGATCCGACCTGATCCAGATTTGGCAATCTGAAAGATACGGTAGTTTTCCATGATTCTGCGTTTTTGGTTTTCTCTTATCTTAAAAACTGTGGATTCCACAGATTTTCGTCCTTTGTGGGGGCGGAAGGGGGCGTGTCGAAATTTTGAAATAAACTCGTGCTGAATTGATATCACAGGAGTTTGTATAGAAAGTTTGGTTGCTCTAGCTTTTATAGTTTCTGAGAACTAGGCGTCAAAAAAGACGAATAAGCAAAGCAGATGGGGTCGCGTGTGAGAGAGAGCGAGAAGGAATGATGACTTTCGAAATAATTTTCTTCATTGTGGCTATATTTATGAACTGATCTGATGCAGATTCAACACTCTGATAGAAATGGTCATCATCTATGATTCTGCGTTTTTTAGTTTTCTCATATCTTCGAAATTGTGAATTCCACAGACTTTCGTCTTTTGTGTTGGTGGAGGGGGGCGGGGCGAAATTTTGAAAGACACAAATTTGGTTGTTCTAGCTTTTATAATCTCTGAGATCTAAGCGCAAATGAAGACGGACGGACGGACGGACAGACAGACAGACATGGCTATATCGACTCGGCTATTGATGCTGATCAAGAATATATATACTTTATCGGGTCGGAAACGCTTCTTTCTGGGCGTTACACACAACCGTTATCACCACAAATCTAATATACCCCTATACTCTTCGAGTACCGAGTATAAAAAAGCATTTTTGCATTAACCACCGACGATAAATTTAAGCCGAACAGTTTGTTGGCATAGCCCGTAACGTGAGCCTACGCTGACTAACAGCATCGCAGCTTCCAAAAATTTCAATCCCATAAAAAACTATTGGTAATACTACTGCTTTAGCAATAATAATTTTTTTTTGCACAGGAACATAATGTTTGGTTATTGATAATTGTCTAAGTGTGCCGTACATTTTGCCCACCGCTTTGATAACCTGGTCATGTCACTACAGAGTCTTGTTAAAGGTTATGCCAAGATTTTTTGCCTTATTTACGAAATCAATTGCTACATTATCAATACTAAGCCTAGGAAAATTGCCGGTATTTAGGTTTTTCTTATAAATCACAAGACACTTAGACTTAGACGGACTAATACAAGGCCATTATCACATGCCCATTTACTAACACGTAAGAGATCAATATTACACAAATCAATCAATCAATTATTTATTTGGCTAAGCTCAGTACTCACATACAATTGGACATCATCAGCATACGTATGAACATTACAGTTAGACAGACAAGATGGTAGATCATTAATATAAATAGTGATCCCTGCGGAACACCACAAGAAAACAAGTCTGATGTTTTGTTCGAGGAAACAACGGCTTGTCTTCGTTGCTTTAAATAAGAGCACATTAGTTTAGTGGCAGTTGCACTAAAATTGTACATTCTACTTAGCTTGGTGAGTAGTATGTCGTGGTCTACCGTGTCAAAAGCCTTACTGAAATCAAGTAGCGTCAATAATGTTACCTTACTATTGTCCATTTTTAACCTAATATGCTCGACTACTTTTACAATTTGCCGTTGTGCAACTACGATTAGTCCTAAAACCAGACTGATGATGGACGAGAAACTTATTGGCGTTTACAAAGTTATTCATTTGTATGGCTATTAGATGCTATTAGACAGGTAAGGCAATATGGATATCGGTCGAAAGTCTGCGTTGGACTTAGCAATAGGCAGAACTTTTGCAATTTTCCATTCATTAGGGAATGTAGAGGTGGTAATGGCAGTATTAAAAATATGTGTCATGTGGCCTATTATACATAAATGGTAATATCAATTTGACAAATTTGGGATTTATATCGTCCAAGCCAGTAGCATATGATTTAATTTTTTGTATGGACTGCAGCATATCACATTGATACACAGGAATAAAATGGAAACTATTTTGACAATTGTTAAAAGACTCAGAACTCACATAGCGGTTACATAGAGATACAGGGACATTTACATTAACAAATTTGTTATTTAAGCAATTAACATCAATACTATTATTTATCACAGTTTGAACTTTCCCAATCCCCAATTTTTTGATATCTTTCCATTGTCTGCTGTCGATTGCCCTCGTAAACCTATTACTAAAATAGGTACGCTTGGCCCTATCAAGTTATTTACAGATCGTCTGTTTGTAATAAATATGCTGTGCAGGAGATCAGTCTTATATCTCTTCCATTTCTTGTATGCCTTATCTCCTAATATTATTGCACTTTGTATATCTTTGTTAAACCAAGATTTTATTGAAGACTTTATAACTTTGGTTTTGATTGGTACATGTTTGTTGAACAACAAGTCAATGAAGTATTGCACATGACAGATTTGGGTGTCGACTGTAGGGAAGGAAAAAATGAGATCAAGATCAGAGTTGTAACAATCATCATACAAACTGGCAAAGTCTATGTTATTGAAATTACGGTATTTAATGGTTTGTTTGCAATATTTTAGAGGCAGGTCATACGTTATAAATATAAAGTCGTGTTTTGAGAAAGCAGGTACAGAAATTTGACCATAAAGTAATACTAATTCCCTTTTATTAACGAAAAACAAGTCAATTAAGCTATTAGTCGTTTTTGAGAAGTGTGTCGGTACTGATGTGTTCACCGGTACTAAGCCGAGAGATTCCATACCATCCGCCAAGTGTCTTTCAGTGAATAGATTACTATTTGTGTCAAAATAATTTCAGTATAATTAAGTGTTCAGTTAGCTATTAAGTAAATTATGTCTGAGCAGTCTAAGTTTTTATGCGGCCTGTAAATGCAGCCGATAAGCATTTTTGTATCACAAACTGGATTAATTATTTCTAGGAATATGTATTCTAGGCTAGGCTATCGCTGGGCTGCTTAATAATAACTTTACCCCTTACTCGTTTGCTCAGATAAATTGCGACAAGTTCAGGTACAATCCACGTTTCGGACACACATACAACATCTACTTGGGAATTAACAAACAGATAACGAAACACTTCTATCTTATTTACTGAGCTTTGAGCAGTTATGTGACAAATCTTGAACCCAATTTTCTGCTTGCCTAGGACCCTAATCAATGCAAGGCTGTTAGCTGTGGAGTTGAGGCTAGGGGCCATCAACATTGAAATTAGTTTTTCCATAGAGATACACACCAAATGCATAGAAAGTTATGTAAAAATTACACTGAATATTAAAGGAAAAGACAAAGAGAAAAGATTGCTTACAATTAAAATAAAGAAGGGCTGAGAGGAGGGGCGAACTAAATTAAGAGCGAAAAAGCTCATACCCAACACCACTTGTTTCACTCTCGCTCTCCCGCAGATGTTGAAGCTTTTGTAATCTGTCGACGCAGATGACTTCATCCGTCTCACTCCGTCTAACGTAAACCAGCGCTCGACGGCAGAAAAGAGCTGATACGATCTTTTGTGTCTTCATCTGCATAGCTTGCTTAAAGATAATATAATTATCTTTTGAAAGCTACTCCTTTAGGTAAACAGTAGTATTCGCACGTGTTTCAAAGACCAGCAGAGGAAGAGTTAGTTGTGCTTTATTTGTTCGCCAGTACTGGGCAGCAGCTCGTTGAAGGTTTATTTTGTCTCGGAGACAATAAAATTTAATAATAGGTTAGGTTAGGTTTAGGCGGCTGTCAAGCTCCACAGGAGCCAGTCCACAGGCCGGTTTCGGCCCGTTGTAATACCGCGGGAGGTGTTCCCCTTTAGCCATCTCATGAGACCCGAACATATCAGCAGTTATCCCATCCTGACGCTCTTACGAAGTTTGCAATATTTCCGGGACAGATTTTGGACATTTCTGAAATGTCTGAGACATAGGGCATGCCCAGGTATTGTAGCCTTCTCCTACTGAGAGCCGGACAGGAGCAGAACAGGTGTTCCACCGTTTCCTCCTCCTCCTCGTCTCTACAGCTACGGCAGAAATCATTGTATGGGGCTCCCAGCCTGTTGGCATGGGAGCCTATCAGCCAGTGCCCCGTGAGGGAGCGGATGACAACGCTGCACCTTTTCCTGCCGAGCTTACAAAGCTCTAGTGTGCGTTTCCTGTCAATGGTAGGCCATGTTTGCCTGGATATGCGACATAGTGGCGCTGACCGCCACGCATTGTCTGCTCGTCGCTTATATAGCTCTTTTATAATAAGCCTACAGGTGGCCATTGGCATGCAAATATCCTCCTTCTCTTGGAGAAGGGGTATTGTGGTACCTGATCTGGCCAGCTCGTCTGCCTTGCCGTTTCCCCTTAATGTCCCGGTGACCCGGGACCCAAATAAGACTGATGGCAAATTGTTGGGCCATCTCGTGAATAGATTTGCGGCAATTTGCCACTGTGGCCGAGTTCGAGGAAATCGCATGATGCGATTTGATCGCAGCTTGGCTGTCGCTGTAAATGTTTACAGTTGTTGTTGCCGTTGAGGCTGTTTGCAGGAGCTTCAGTGCTTCCATGATCGCAATGACTTCCGCTTGGAACACACTGCAGTGATCTGGGAGCCTAAAGGAGTGCCTGATTTCGAGTTGTTCGGAGTAAATCCCTCCTCCAACTTTGTTATCCAGCATCGAGCCATCTGTAAAGATGCTTATGGCCGTGTCCTGGCCTGATGGCCTCAAGCCACTCGTCTCTGCTAGGGATGATTACATTGAATGGGGTAACAGTGTGGGACGCAGTAGTCCGTCTTCGTTGGGACGGTACTACTGATAAGTATAGATGAGTGACCCCTGGTATGTGACGTCCATTGTCCGGAGTCTCTCAGACGTATCGCGGCAATTTCTGCCCTCTCTTTTCCCTCAAGTTCGAGGCTTTGGAGATTTAGGATGGCGTTTAGTGCATCGTTCGGGGTGGTGCGTAATGCTCCAATAATGCATAAAGCTGCGGTTCGCTGAACCTTGCCAAGTTGTTTGGTTGTCGATCCTTTTGATAAGGTCGGCCACCAAACTGTAACTCCATAGAGTAAGATTGGTCTTACTATTGCTTGGTATATCCAATGGACTACGTTTGGGTTCATGCCCCACTTCAAGCCAATAGCTTTTTTACAGGAGTATAGGGCTATCGTAGCCTTCTTTACTCTGTCCTTTACGTTCAGGTTCCAGTTCAGCTTCTTATCAAGGTAACTAGGTAACTAGCGCTGTCGCTGAAAGAGAGCCTGCATCCATTTAGTATAGGAGGGTTGAGGGGCGGAACCTTGTACTTGCGTGAGAATAGCACGAGTTCCGTTTTTGTGGGATTTACTCCCAATTCTCGCGATTTTGTCCATTCTGACAGTCTCGCGAGCTTAGTGCTCATAAGGTCACACAGTGTTTGAGGGTATTTCCCCGAGAAACTGATTGCCACGTCATCCGCGTATGCCACTATTTTGCAGCCCCCCCCCTCCAGATCACATAGAATCTTATTGACTGCCATGTTCCACAGAAGGGGAGACAGGACACCACCTTGCGGAGTGCCTCTGTTGACATACCTAGCTTGCGTGGACGATCCCATCGATGATGTCACCGTCCTGCATGTGAGCAATTGATCGATGAGCAGCACCAAGTGACCGTCCACACCCAGGTCAGTCAGTGCTTCCGTAATGGCACTTGGGACGACGTTGTTAAAGGCTCCTTCGATATCGAGGAAGGCTATAAGAGAGTATTCCTTGAGGTGTAGGGATTTCTCTACAATTGAGACTACTTCGTGGAGCGCCGTTTCCGTGGATCTTCCTTTCCGGTAGGCATGTTGTGCTCCTGACAGCATTTGAGGACTAATAATTGTCCTCAGATGTAGTCCGACAAGTCTCTCGAAAGTTTTGAGAAGAAAGGACGATAGGCTGATTGGTCTAAAGTCCTTTGGAGTCGACTGCGAGGCCTTTCCCGCTTTGGGGATAAAGACTATTTTCGCCTTGAGCCATTCTTGTGGTATGGTCCCCACAGCCAGTATCTTCCTGAAGATACATTGTAGCCAATTAATGGCTGGGTCTCCGGCCTTTTGCAGTTGGGCCGGAATGACCTGGTACGGACCTGGTGATTTGAACGGGTCAAAGCTGTTTACCGCCCAGCTTATGTTCCGTTTGGTGAAAATATGGTCCATCGTGGCTGTTTGGCCTCCCCTTTGGGTTAGCGCCGGCTTGATGGTTGTGCACCCAGGGAAGTGGGTTTCAAGCAGTACGTGGAGCGACTCCTCACTGGAGTTGGTCCACGTACCGTCGTTCCTTTTAAGGTACCCTACCGAGGGGGTGGTTTTTGAGAGGAGCTTGCGCAGCCTAGCGGCTTCTGACGTCTCCTCTATTTCTGAGCAGAATTTTTGCCAAGAGGCCCTTTTTGCTCTTCGTGTTTCTTTTTGGTATTGGGCGAGACTGACTTTGTAGTCTGCCCAATGTTCCTCCTCGTTAGCGCTTTTAGCTCTGTTGAAGCTGGTCCTACAGCTCTTACGCAGGATGTCGATTTGTTTCGACCACCAGGGGGGTTTCTTTTTACCCCTTGTCTTGTGTGGCAGGCGAGCCGCCATGAAAGCCTTATTGCATGCTTCCGTGAACCTGTACACTATACGATCTAAATCGTTTTGAGTGTCTGGGCTCATTGGTGCCTTGTTGGGGAATATTTCCTCCAAAACTGAGCTAAATTTAACCCAGTTGGTTTTCCTGGGGTTAATGTAGTCGGTGGGTTTGGGGCTCTCGAAGGATAAAATCGTTTCGATATACCTGTAGTCGGAGAAGGAATGGTCCTCTAGGACTCTCCATCTTTCCACTCTGTCTGACAGATTGTGAGACACTAGAGTGAGGTCAATAACCTCCTGTCGGTTTTTTATAATAAATGTGGGGTCGTTACCCCGGTTACATATGGTTAAGTTCGAGTTCAGTATAAAGCTGAAAAGTGACTCACCCCTTATATTTGTGTCCGTGCTCCCCCATTGGGTGTGGTGAGCATTGGCATCGCAGCCTATTAGTAGGCTTGTGTTGGACCTCTCGCTGGTGAGCTTGCAGACGAGGTCGTTGGGAGGATCGCTTTCCTCATGGGCCATGTAGGACGACATTAGCCTCAGATGTGTCCGCTTTAGCTCTAGGCTTACCGTTGTATTGTCGCCATTGCTGAAGTTGTGGAGCAGAAAGATATTAAGGTGCTTTCTTGCGAGAATGCAGGTACGAATTTTACCTTCGGTTTGGGGTACAATGAGCTTGTACTCCCCCGTCGCTAACCCACAGACCTTGGCTCCGACTATCCAAGGCTCATGGATTAGGACAACGTCGGCTCCGCTTGCATCCAAGCGGAGTATGAGTGCAGCGGATGCTGCTTTACAGTGGTGGAGATTTATTTATATTTATTTATATTTATACATCGCCTCAAAATCCCGCATTAACTCTGCGTCGGAGGAGTAGCCTTCCTTCGGCTCCAGCTCGTTGTCGGGTGCCTCGATCTCCGAGGCCACATCCAGCGCGACTGGGTTGTCGACAGGACGAGCCTCGGCCGTGGCAGCGTCCGACTTATACACCTTCACCATAAAGGTGAAGCCAAAGTTCAGCTCTCCTTTAGCTGCCTCTATTGGGGCCAGCGATTCCTTGTTAAGGATGATGACGGCCTGGTTTGTCGGCCCCTTTGACTCCTCAACCTTGACCACCTTCCAGTCATGAGTTGGAAGTGTCGGATTGCACCTCTGCAACATCTTGAGGATGCGCTCAGGCTCCTTAAAGGTAGCCGGCACCCATAATCTTGCCCTCGGTCTACTGGGCACCTCGCTCCAGTCTACCGCGACTAGCTTCGCCCCGGCGTAGACCTCTCCGATCTGCGCCACCGCTGCTTTATATAGCTTCACGGAGCGCTCGTCATCGCAGGCAACAACTTTGATGCTGCCTGGTACCACCCCATGTCTTTGCAGACTGGAGGTGGCCCTGGGTCCTTCTCGAGCAACTCGAAGCAGCGGTCGGCAAGTGCCGCCTCCACCCACTTCCATTTGCTCCTTGGGATCTTACCCTCCGCGCTGCCTTTGTCGAGGACGCCAATTAGCGTCCTCTCCTTGGCAATCTGCGCGAAGGAGATATTGGCCACCACCCTCGACCTTTTCGCGACCGGGCCGGGTGTTTCTTGCGACCGTTGTCTCTTTGGTTGAGAGACCATTTCGAAGTTTGGGAGCACCGATGTGGCCCACTCCACCTTCTTGAGCCAGTCTGCTGATGGACTGACCTCTGTGTTGGCATTTTGCCGACGGAGTATGTGCCCTGCACTCCTCCTTTTGGCATACGTGTGCTTTCTGACTTGGGCGCTGGTACCGCTTTGCAGGTCTGTCCTGCTGTTGAGCTGGTCGGGCCGGGCCTTTGGGCCGATGCCTTCCCATGCGGGGGATTGCTCCCAGTTGACGTTTGGGGAGTGTCAGACTCTGTTTTTTTTTGTTGTTGTTTTTTGTTTTTTAATTGATTGTTATACATTATACATCCCACGAGATGCAGAGAAAGGGAACGGTCAGCCCGGGCAGAGATCCACGTTGCCCGGGTAAGGCATCATTAGAACAGGGGGCTGCCAAGTCCCTGAGCTCTCCGTTCGAGACTGGGCTAGTTTTTAGACCGGGCCCCCAGCCAGGCTGACTCTCGGCACGGGTCGAATGACACCTTAGCCCAGCCCGGTGTGAGGTGAGTGTGGGGGGTGGGATGTGGGTAGGTAGTGTGTGTGGGGAAGGAGGAGTGTGTGAGCTACTTATACGAGGCGGCACCACAAGCGCATCGTCAGTGTTGCTGCTTCGCAAACACCCGCTGGCTGTCCGGGACTGCTTATTTTCGGTGGTCTCCCTAAAGAGAACCAATTATTCGCAGCTAACCTACCTTTTTTAGGGGTAGGCCTTTCGCTATCCGCAACCTGCGACCCGTCCGGTAGCCTCAGCTAGGCCCCCTCTGAGCCACCTCACGCGCTCATCAGACCAGAAATTTAATAATAATAACAGTCCGAATTTTTTCGATTGTCGGACCCTAAAAATTTCCTTATGTCGCGGTGCTGGGGTTACCCCTAGCGAGAAAGCTAGCAAGTTAAACGCCTACCGCAGCTGCTCACCCTCCATGAAGACGCATGTCATTGGCGGACCTGGCATTGGCTTGCTCAGCTAGCCAAAGGGATCGAAATGACTGGCTATGACAAACAATTGCTCTCTTCGTTGTGGTTTCCGACAAAATTTGAAAATGTCCGCTTGAGGGTTCCCAATTCATCCTAAGAGTTGTATAGTCTAGCTGATCTCCATTCGAAATGACCATATTTTCCATCCTTAGCTCGGATTTGCGCCAATTGGATGCGAATTTGAAAGAGTGTCGCTCAGATACTTCAAACACCGTCAGCCAGAAACGGTGCGCTGGTAGTGCTATAAGTCACCGTATTAAGACGGAACACTTGCAAACGGTCTGCATTTTTCCGTCTCCAATTAATTAATAGGCATTGGATCTGCGCAACGTCAACTTGTTTTTGACGGTACATTTTTGTAATGTCTGCTGCAAGAGCGAATTTGCGACAGCGAAATCTCAGCAACGTGGCATATATGGCACGGCTGGATGGTTGCTTAATGCTTGAGAAAATCATTGAGCGCGACTTGGCTCGTAGTTTTGCACGACGCATCGAAGACCACTCTGAGCTTAGTGGATGTGCTTTGAGGTCGTTGAATTCGGGATTGAATCAATTCAATCGGGATTAAATTTTCTATTGCAGTCATATGGCCTTGCGACAAAAAGACAAAAATCGTCTTCTGGCTGTCTCAAATGACGAACCGAGAGATGTCGGTCTTGACTTAAATGGCAAAAAAACTTGCAATCGACCGGAAGGTTATCGTGTGATAGTTTCAATAAAAGATTTTTCGCAAATTGTTTCTTAGGGGGTATACAGACTATAGACCGTATTTTGCAAAGTTAGCGTGTTTTGTTGTTTTAATTGGCCTTTCAATATATAAAAGAAGGCTTCAGCCCCAGCAGCAGATCCATCTTTTGGGGTTTATGGAAAGCTGGTTTGGACAGTGGGAAATCTTTAGGAATTGTCAGCGAGTCTGCCAGCGAATCCAATGCCATAGCATGATTTGACCACAACTGATACAAACTTTCAGCAGCTTCCGCTCCCTGAGACCCGACAGCCTCACGGGCAATTGGCGTTGCCCCCGAATCAACATTGTAGCGATGCAACGTAAGCTGCAACATGTGGACTTACAGGCTAAGACATCATGCCCTTTTCGCAAGCAATTAATACAAAGAGGAAATCTCTTGGCAAATCTATATCGAGTCATGACAGACGCAGCTGACGAACAACTCGTAATGAAATGATCAACTGATTTACAAAACGCACAATTTGTTTCCTGACGTTTGTTTGCTTGGGATACTTGTTGCATGTTTTTAGTTTTTGGCGAGCCTTTTCGACTTCGTAACCGACCGGAAGTAAATTTTTCAGCTGGCAAATGCTGATAACGCTTGTTTGATGCGGATACAAAATCGGTCCACGACGGAATTTTTTGGTAAAGCTGGGTATCCAGCACCGCGGAAACTAAAAATTACTGCCAAACTTCATATAAAAAAAACGGGGCCAGTAATTTTTCGTTTGTGTTTTCCTGGAGTCAGTATCCAGCAACGTAAACGGGATCCACGAATTTTTATCGATAATATCGATATTCACACGAATGTGGACTGTGAGAACAGCTGATAGGGGTGCCAGTAAAATATATGTGCCTATTTTTACTGGAGTACAAGTGAGAGGTGGGGGCAAAATCTGTGCGCAAAACCAAAAAGAGATATGGAAATTGTTAAAGTGAGGAAAAGATTGCTTTAATAAAAGCAGTTGAGGCAAGACCATGTCTTTAGCGGATCACGGAAAATAAGCATTTTGATCATTTTGACATTTTGGCGCCTCCGACTGTGCTGTACTTCTTCTTACAACAATATGTGCCGCTACCAACACAATCACGTCATCGTCAGAATTACTTTTCTTCCTTTTTTTAATTTTAGTTTAATTTTCAAAATTGGCGCTGTTTACAAAACACAGCTGATTCATGAGAGTGGCAAATCACTTTTTAGGTTCTTGGTCACATTACATTAGTTGAGTTCCACACATCCGAAATAATGAGCAGATTCGTTTCAGTAAAATTTCGCGGTGCTGGATACAGGCCTTAATCCAAAATAATTTTCCTTCCATCTAAAATGAGTTTGCTGATCAACTTTCGACAGAACGAGGTGTTAAAGAACGACGTGGGGAATAACCTAGTCATCCCCACTGACAGTAACGCCTATAAAGCCTACAGTTCGAAATAATGACAATTCTTGTTACAAGCGTTCTAGTTAGGGGTGTTTCACTGTAAAAACTAGGAAAAACTTCTTCTTAAAAACCGGAAGCTTCAAATTGATTTTATTGATTCGTTATGTGCGTAGGTTCGACTTCAGAATATAAGTAGGAGAGTGTAAGGTATCGTTGCGTGTAAGGTATGGTGGCGGACTTGTCAAATCTGGCATGTCATGTCACATCTAAATCTTTGTATCACTGTGGGCGATGTCTTTTATCGTGCTGACATTTTATATGCAGTAGTATTAATGAGTTGACGTGTGCTTTGAACTCTAAGTGATTTTAAATAAAAAAGTAGTGTAAAAAAAGAAAACATTTTTATTGGATATGTGTGTTAACAGTGACAGAGTGAAGATTTTTTATACCCGGTACTCGAAGAGTATAGGGGTATATTAGATTTGTGGGGATAACGGTTGTGTGTAACGCCCAGAAGGAAGCGTTTCCGACCCCATAAACTATATATATTCTTGATCAGCATCAATAGCCGAGTCGATATAGCCATGTCTGTCTGTCCGTCCGTCTGTCCGTCTGTCCGTCCGTCCGTCCGTCCGTCCGTCCGTCTGTCCGTCTGTCCGTCTTCATTTGCGCCTATATCTCAGAGACTATAAAAGCTAGAGCAACCAAATTTTGTATCCAGTCTCCTGTGTGATCACACTACTCCAAATGTGTTGCAAAATTTCGCCTCATTCCCTCTCTCTCTGTCGCAAACACTTGTACGTCTCAAATATGTAGTTATACATGTCATGTAGAAATTTAAAAGCAGATGTAAAAAGCATATGCAAACAAAATTGAAAACATATATAATATTCGAAAAATGACTTGACTTCATTTTTTGAAATATTATTTTTTGCCTAAAATTTAATTTGTCCCTTTTGCGAACATATAATAAATTGCATAAATCGCAAGCTCATATTTGTATGTACATATGTGTATACTGACTGAGTACCGGGTATAAGGTAGAGCTGCGGCCTTTGCCGCGGCTTACAACGTTCCCCCTCGTTTTTATTTGCGAAGTATGACAGTGACACGTCATATTTCCACCAATAGCTTGTAAGGTATGATGGCGGACTTTTTGTAAGGTATAGTGGGGGATCATTTTTTAGCACGAGTTTCAATTGTTTTTGCCTTTTTGTGTACAGAAGTGTATAAGTTACCACTCAGTGGCGGAGATTTGCATTTTGGGCACCGGGTTTTTGTCTTTAGACAAGAAAGGAAAAAAGAGCGTCTAAAAGAAGAACAACATCGGAGCATTCCACAGGCAAAAGAAAGAAACTCGAAAAAGAAGGAGAAGATGCTGATCGAGATTTTCAATATAAGTTCTTTCTTTTTCTGTTATTTTTCATTATTTCCAATAGTTTAAATAAGTGATTTTCAGATCTACATAATGTTTTAGTTCATCCGCCACCATACCTTACAATTTTCAAAAATGCAAAAATTAATGGTTTGCGCGAAGAGCTGCAAAATTGCATTCCATTTAAATTTAAGCAACCGCTTCTAACAGAAATATGCTCAATAGATGTCAGCAACTGCCTGCTTTTGAAATTTTGAAAAATATTTATTTTTGAGAGAGGGAGATGCAAAAATCAAAGTGTCCGCCACTATACCTTACACCCTCCTAACTTTATACTGACAGCGGCTGCTCATGAAAAGGGGAGAGAACAATTCATCATAACATTTCATTTCATTTCAAGAGAGACTTTAAATAGAAAAATATAAGCAAATGCTTTTCCTCAACACTTACAAAGGAAAACACAACAACGTTTCTAGACACCCAAAATTCAATGACTGTTAATTTCAATCACATATTAATATATAATATATTTAATAAATTGTATACAAATACATATATGAACATTTACATTGTCCTCACTTGAATTTTTGTCAGGTTTTCCACTTTTACCCATCGAACACGTGCGTTTGACCACTTAAATTGTTTTCAGAAAATTAAGTTGTAACGGACACGAGAAGTGTCGTCTCAACAGCACACTCTGTCTACTACAGGTTTCCGGACTGGCTCAGGGAAAATGGGGTGCGGGTGGTGCTGCTTTAACCAACTCCGTTACGATAACAAAATTGTAGACAGATTTAAGAAAACAGGGATCGGAATGACAAACCCGGACGGAACTAAAGGTCAACCATCTAAAGTGGAGAACCAACCTGTTAATGTTCTCCCTCTTAACCCACCCTTTATGTAGAATACCTTAAGAAACAACCATTCTCATTCTACCCAAAACATACTGCTGCTGCGCTACGTATGTACCCTAGGAGCTCCAAATAAAGAAAATTTGTTCATTGTAAAACGTTATAAATTTTAATGTAAATAGTGTAAATTCCAAAATATGCCAATTTTTATTGATGATACCTTAACCATTATTATTCATTATTAACCAATTTAATTACACTACTCGACAAAATTCAACTTTTTTTTTCCGCTGTGGCCAAAAATGACTTTTTCTGATACATTTGGATGTTTAAAATTTTTTAAAGAATGTTTTTTTTTTTTCATGGAGTAGTTTTTTTTTAAGAATTTTTAAAAAATTTGGTGATTTTTGTCATAGGTAGTGTAGTGTAGTTAGTGTAGTCGGTGGGTTTGGGGCTCTCGAAGGATAAAATCGTTTCGATATACCTGTGGTCGGAGAAGGAATGGTCCCCTAGGACTCTCCATCTTTTCACTCTGTCTGACAGATTGTGAGACACTAGAGTGAAGTCAATAACCTCCTGTTGGTTTTTTATAATAAATGTGGGGTCGTTACCCCGGTTACATATGGTTAAGTTCGAGTTCAGTATAAAGCTGAAAAGTTACTCACCCCTTATATTTGTGTCCGTGCTCCCCCATTGGGTGTGGTGAGCATTGGCATCGCAGCCTATTAGTAGGCTTGTGTTGGACCTCTCGCTGGTGAGCTTGCAGACGAGGTCGTTGGGAGGATCGCTTTCCTCATGGGCCATGTAGGACGACATTAGCCTCAGATGTGTCCGCTTTAGCTCTAGGCTTACCGTTGTATTATCGCCATTGCTGAAGTTGTGGAGCAGAAAGATATTAAGGTGCTTTCTTGCGAGAATGCAGGTACGAATTTTACCTTCGGTTTGGGGTACAATGAGCTTGTACTCCCTCGTCGCTAACCCACAGACCTTGGCTCCGACTATCCAAGGCTCATGGATTAGGACAACGTCGGCTCCGCTTGCATCCAAGCGGAGTATGAGTGCAGCGGATGCTGCTTTACAGTGGTGGAGATTTATTTATATTTATTTATATTTATACATCGCCTCAAAATCCCGCATTAACTCTGCGTCGGAGGAGTAGCCTTCCTTCGGCTCCAGCTCGTTGTCGGGTGCCTCGATCTCCGAGGCCACATCCAGCGCGACTGGGTTGTCGACAGGACGAGCCTCGGCCGTGGCAGCGTCCGACTTATACACCTTCACCATAAAGGTGAAGCCAAAGTTCAGCTCTCCTTTAGCTGCCTCTATTGGGGCCAGCGATTCCTTGTTAAGGATGATGACGGCCTGGTTTGTCGGCCCCTTTGACTCCTCAACCTTGACCACCTTCCAGTCATGAGTTGGAAGTGTCGGATTGCACCTCTGCAACATCTTGAGGATGCGCTCAGGCTCCTTAAAGGTAGCCGGCACCCATAATCTTGCCCTCGGTCTACTGGGCACCTCGCTCCAGTCTACCGCGACTAGCTTCGCCCCGGCGTAGACCTCTCCGATCTGCGCCACCGCTGCTTTATATAGCTTCACGGAGCGCTCGTCATCGCAGGCAACAACTTTGATGCTGCCTGGTACCACCCCATGTCTTTGCAGACTGGAGGTGGCCCTGGGTCCTTCTCGAGCAACTCGAAGCAGCGGTCGGTAAGTGCCGCCTCCACCCACTTCCATTTGCTCCTTGGGATCTTACCCTCCGCGCTGCCTTTGTCGAGGACGCCAATTAGCGTCCTCTCCTTGGCAATCTGCGCGAAGGAGATATTGGCCACCACCCTCGACCTTTCCGCGACCGGGCCGGGTGTTTCTTGCGACCGTTGTCTCTTTGGTTGAGAGACCATTTCGAAGTTTGGGAGCACCGATGTGGCCCACTCCACCTTCTTGAGCCAGTCTGCTGATGGACTGACCTCTGTGTATGTGCCCTGCACTCCTCCTTTCGGCATACGTGTGCTTTCTGGCTTGGGCGCTGGTTGAAGGCAAATCGTCACCCTCCACCTTACCAGAAGGTCGGGCAGCCGCAATATTGCTTAGCTGCCTTTCCACGGTGTTGGTGTTGGGAGCTGGTCCGCCCCCCACCCCAGATTCGGGATGGGACCCACTTGGGTTCACCCCAGCGCTTACCGCTTTGCAGGTCTGTCCTGCTGTTGAGCTGGTCGGGCCGGGCCTTTGGGCCGATGCCTTCCCATGCGGGGGATTGCTCCCAGTTGACGTTTGGGGAGTGTCAGACTCTGTTTTTTTTTGTTGTTGTTTTTTGTTTTTTAATTGATTGTTATACATTATACATCCCACGAGATGCAGAGAAAGGGAACGGTCAGCACGGGCAGAGATCCACGTTGCCCGGGTAAGGCATCATTAGAACAGGGGGCTGCCAAGTCCCTGAGCTCTCCGTTCGAGACTGGGCTAGTTTTTAGACCGGGCCCCCAGCCAGGCTGACTCTCGGCACGGGTCGAATGACACCTTAGCCCAGCCCGGTGTGAGGTGAGTGTGGGGGGTGGGATGTGGGTAGGTAGTGTGTGTGGGGAAGGAGGAGTGTGTGAGCTACTTATACGAGGCGGCACCACAAGCGCATCGTCAGTGTTGCTGCTTCGCAAACACCCGCTGGCTGTCCGGGACTGCTTATTTTCGGTGGTCTCCCTAAAGAGAACCGATTATTCGCAGCTAACCTACCTTTTTTAGGGGTAGGCCTTTCGCTATCCGCAACCTGCGACCCGTCCGGTAGCCTCAGCTAGGCCCCCTCTGAGCCACCTCACGCGCTCATCAGACCAGAAATTTAATAATAATAACAGTCCGAATTTTTTCGATTGTCGGACCCTAAAAATTTCCTTATGTCGCGGTGCTGGGGTTACCCCTAGCGAGAAAGCTAGCAAGTTAAACGCCTACCGCAGCTGCTCACCCTCCATGAAGACGCATGTCATTGGCGGACCTGGCAGTGGCTTGCTCAGCTAGCCAAAGCGATCGAAATGACTGGCTATGACAAACAATTGCTCTCTTCGTTGTGGTTTCCGACAAAATTTGAAAATGTCCGCTTGAGGGTTCCCAATTCATCCTAAGAGTTGTATAGTCTAGCTGATCTCCATTCGAAATGACCATATTTTCCATCCTTAGCTCGGATTTGCGCCAATTGGATGCGAATTTGAAAGAGTGTCGCTCAGATACTTCAAACACCGTCAGCCAGAAACGGTGCGCTGGTAGTGCTATAAGTCACCGTATTAAGACGGAACACTTGCAAACGGTCTGCATTTTTCCGTCTCCAATTAATTAATAGGCATTGGATCTGCGCAACGTCAACTTGTTTTTGACGGTACATTTTTGTAATGTCTGCTGCAAGAGCGAATTTGCGACAGCGAAATCTCAGCAACGTGGCATATATGGCACGGCTGGATGGTTGCTTAATGCTTGAGAAAATCATTGAGCGCGACTTGGCTCGTAGTTTTGCACGACGCATCGAAGACCACTCTGAGCTTAGTGGATGTGCTTTGAGGTCGTTGAATTCGGGATTGAATCAATTCAATCGGGATTAAATTTTCTATTGCAGTCATATGGCCTTGCGACAAAAAGACAAAAATCGTCTTCTGGCTGTCTCAAATGACGAACCGAGAGATGTCGGTCTTGACTTAAATGGCAAAAAAACTTGCAATCGACCGGAAGGTTATCGTGTGATAGTTTCAATAAAAGATTTTTCGCAAATTGTTTCTTAGGGGGTATACAGACTATAGACCGTATTTTGCAAAGTTAGCGTGTTTTGTTGTTTTAATTGGCCTTTCAATATATAAAAGAAGGCTTCAGCCCCAGCAGCAGATCCATCTTTTGGGGTTTATGGAAAGCTGGTTTGGACAGTGGGAAATCTTTAGGAATTGTCAGCGAGTCTGCCAGCGAATCCAATGCCATAGCATGATTTGACCACAACTGATACAAACTTTCAGCAGCTTCCGCTCCCTGAGACCCGACAGCCTCACGGGCAATTGGCGTTGCCCCGAATCAACATTGTAGCGATGCAACGTAAGCTGCAACATGTGGACTTACAGGCTAAGACATCATGCCCTTTTCGCAAGCAATTAATACAAAGAGGAAATCTCTTGGCAAATCTATATCGAGTCATGACAGACGCAGCTGACGAACAACTCGTAATGAAATGATCAACTGATTTACAAAACGCACAATTTGTTTCCTGACGTTTGTTTGCTTGGGATACTTGTTGCATGTTTTTAGTTTTTGGCGAGCCTTTTCGACTTCGTAACCGACCGGAAGTAAATTTTTCAGCTGGCAAATGCTGATAACGCTTGTTTGATGCGGATACAAAATCGGTCCACGACGGAATTTTTTGGTAAAGCTGGGTATCCAGCACCGCGGAAACTAAAAATTACTGCCAAACTTCATATAAAAAAAACGGGGCCAGTAATTTTTCGTTTGTGTTTGGAGTCAGTATCCAGCAACGTAAACGGGATCCACGAATTTTTATCGATAATATCGATATTCACACGAATGTGGACTGTGAGAACAGCTGATAGGGGTGCCAGTAAAATATATGTGCCTATTTTTACTGGAGTACAAGTGAGAGGTGGGGGCAAAATCTGTGCGCAAAACCAAAAAGAGATATGGAAATTGTTAAAGTGAGGAAAAGATTGCTTTAATAAAAGCAGTTGAGGCAAGACCATGTCTTTAGCGGATCACGGAAAATAAGCATTTTGATCATTTTGACATTTTGGCGCCTCCGACTGTGCTGTACTTCTTCTTACAACAATATGTGCCGCTACCAACACAATCACGTCATCGTCAGAATTACTTTTCTTCCTTTTTTTAATTTTAGTTTAATTTTCAAAATTGGCGCTGTTTACAAAACACAGCTGATTCATGAGAGTGGCAAATCACTTTTTAGGTTCTTGGTCACATTACATTAGTTGAGTTCCACACATCCGAAATAATGAGCAGATTCGTTTCAGTAAAATTTCGCGGTGCTGGATACAGGCCTTAATCAAAAATAATTTTCCTTCCATCTAAAATGAGTTTGCTGATCAACTTTCGACAGAACTAGGTGTTAAAGAACGACGTGGGGAATAACCTAGTCATCCCCACTGACAGTAACGCCTATAAAGCCTACAGTTCGAAATAATGACAATTCTTGTTACAAGCGTTCTAGTTAGGGGTGTTTCACTGTAAAAACTAGGAAAAACTTCTTCTTAAAAACCGGAAGCTTCAAATTGATTTTATTGATTCGTTATGTGCGTAGGTTCGACTTCAGAATATAAGTAGGAGAGTGTAAGGTATCGTGGCGTGTAAGGTATGGTGGCGGACTTGTCAAATCTGGCATGTAATGTCACATCTAAATCTTTGTATCACTGTGGGCGATGTCTTTTATCGTGCTGACATTTTATATGCAGTAGTATTAATGAGTTGACGTGTGCTTTGAACTCTAAGTGATTTTAAATAAAAAAGTAGTGTAAAAAAAGAAAACATTTTTATTGGATATGTGTGTTAACAGTGACAGAGTGAAGATTTTTTATACCCGGTACTCGAAGAGTATAGGGGTATATTAGATTTGTGGGGATAACGGTTGTGTGTAACGCCCAGAAGGAAGCGTTTCCGACCCCATAAACTATATATATTCTTGATCAGCATCAATAGCCGAGTCGATATAGCCATGTCTGTCTGTCCGTCCGTCTGTCCGTCCGTCCGTCCGTCCGTCCGTCCGTCCGTCCGTCCGTCCGTCCGTCTGTCCGTCTGTCCGTCTTCATTTGCGCCTATATCTCAGAGACTATAAAAGCTAGAGCAACCAAATTTTGTATCCAGTCTCCTGTGTGATCACACTACTCCAAATGTGTTGCAAAATTTCGCCTCATTCCCTCTCTCTCTGTCGCAAACACTTGTACGTCTCAAATATGTAGTTATACATGTCATGTAGAAATTTAAAAGCAGATGTAAAAAGCATATGCAAACAAAATTGAAAACATATATAATATTCGAAAAATGATTTGACTTCATTTTTTGAAATATTATTTTTTGCCCAAAATTTAATTTGTCCCTTTTGCGAACATATAATAAATTGCATAAATCGCAAGCTCATATTTGTATGTACATATGTGTATACTGACTGAGTACCGGGTATAAGGTAGAGCTGCGGCCTTTGCCGCGGCTTACAACGTTCCCCCTCGTTTTTATTTGCGAAGTATGACAGTGACACGTCATATTTCCACCAATAGCTTGTAAGGTATGATGGCGGACTTTTTGTAAGGTATAGTGGGGGATCATTTTTTAGCACGAGTTTCAATTGTTTTTGCCTTTTTGTGTACAGAAGTGTATAAGTTACCACTCAGTGGCGGAGATTTGCATTTTGGGCACCGGGTTTTTGTCTTTAGACAAGAAAGGAAAAAAGAGCGTCTAAAAGAAGAACAACATCGGAGCATTCCACAGGCAAAAGAAAGAAACTCGAAAAAGAAGGAGAAGATGCTGATCGAGATTTTCAATATAAGTTCTTTCTTTTTCTGTTATTTTTCATTATTTCCAATAGTTTAAATAAGTGATTTTCAGATCTACATAATGTTTTAGTTCATCCGCCACCATACCTTACAATTTTCAAAAATGCAAAAATTAATGGTTTGCGCGAAGAGCTGCAAAATTGCATTCCATTTAAATTTAAGCAACCGCTTCTAACAGAAATATGCTCAATAGATGTCAGCAACTGCCTGCTTTTGAAATTTTGAAAAATATTTATTTTTGAGAGAGGGAGATGCAAAAATCAAAGTGTCCGCCACTATACCTTACACCCTCCTAACTTTATACTGACAGCGGCTGCTCATGAAAAGGGGAGAGAACAATTCATCATAACATTTCATTTCATTTCAAGAGAGACTTTAAATAGAAAAATATAAGCAAATGCTTTTCCTCAACACTTACAAAGGAAAACACAACAACGTTTCTAGACACCCAAAATTCAATGACTGTTAATTTCAATCACATATTAATATATAATATATTTAATAAATTGTATACAAATACATATATGAACATTTACATTGTCCTCACTTGAATTTTTGTCAGGTTTTCCACTTTTACCCATCGAACACGTGCGTTTGACCACTTAAATTGTTTTCAGAAAAGAGTTGTAACGGACACGAGAAGTGTCGCCTCAACAGCACACTCTGTCTACTACAGGTTTCCGGACTGGCTCAGGGAAAATGGGGTGCGGGTGGTGCTGCTTTAACCAACTCCGTTACGATAACAAAATTGTAGACAGATTTAAGAAAACAGGGATCGGAATGACAAACCCGGACGGAACTAAAGGTCAACCATCTAAAGTGGAGAACCAACCTGTTAATGTTCTCCCTCTTAACCCACCCTTTATGTAGAATACCTTAAGAAACAACCATTCTCATTCTACCCAAAACATACTGCTGCTGCGCTACGTATGTACCCTAGGAGCTCCAAATAAAGAAAATTTGTTCATTGTAAAACGTTATAAATTTTAATGTAAATAGTGTAAATTCCAAAATATGCCAATTTTTATTGATGATACCTTAACCATTATTATTCATTATTAACCAATTTAATTACACTACTCGACAAAATTCAACTTTTTTTTTCCGCTGTGGCCAAAAATGACTTTTTCTGATACATTTGGATGTTTAAAATTTTTTAAAGAATGTTTTTTTTTTTTTCATGGAGTAGTTTTTTTTTAAGAATTTTTAAAAAATTTGGTGATTTTTGTCATAGGTAGTGTAGTGTAGTTAGTGTAGTCGGTGGGTTTGGGGCTCTCGAAGGATAAAATCGTTTCGATATACCTGTGGTCGGAGAAGGAATGGTCCCCTAGGACTCTCCATCTTTTCACTCTGTCTGACAGATTGTGAGACACTAGAGTGAAGTCAATAACCTCCTGTCGGTTTTTTATAATAAATGTGGGGTCGTTACCCCGGTTACATATGGTTAAGTTCGAGTTCAGTATAAAGCTGAAAAGTTACTCACCCCTTATATTTGTGTCCGTGCTCCCCCATTGGGTGTGGTGAGCATTGGCATCGCAGCCTATTAGTAGGCTTGTGTTGGACCTCTCGCTGGTGAGCTTGCAGACGAGGTCGTTGGGAGGATCGCTTTCCTCATGGGCCATGTAGGACGACATTAGCCTCAGATGTGTCCGCTTTAGCTCTAGGCTTACCGTTGTATTATCGCCATTGCTGAAGTTGTGGAGCAGAAAGATATTAAGGTGCTTTCTTGCGAGAATGCAGGTACGAATTTTACCTTCGGTTTGGGGTACAATGAGCTTGTACTCCCTCGTCGCTAACCCACAGACCTTGGCTCCGACTATCCAAGGCTCATGGATTAGGACAACGTCGGCTCCGCTTGCATCCAAGCGGAGTATGAGTGCAGCGGATGCTGCTTTACAGTGGTGGAGATTTATTTATATTTATTTATATTTATACATCGCCTCAAAATCCCGCATTAACTCTGCGTCGGAGGAGTAGCCTTCCTTCGGCTCCAGCTCGTTGTCGGGTGCCTCGATCTCCGAGGCCACATCCAGCGCGACTGGGTTGTCGACAGGACGAGCCTCGGCCGTGGCAGCGTCCGACTTATACACCTTTATGGTGACCGAGCTGAAGCCAAAGTTCAGCTCTCCTTTAGCTGCCTCTATTGGGGCCAGCGATTCCTTGTTAAGGATGATGACGGCCTGGTTTGTCGGCCCCTTTGACTCCTCAACCTTGACCACCTTCCAGTCATGAGTTGGAAGTGTCGGATTGCACCTCTGCAACATCTTGAGGATGCGCTCAGGCTCCTTAAAGGTAGCCGGCACCCATAATCTTGCCCTCGGTCTACTGGGCACCTCGCTCCAGTCTACCGCGACTAGCTTCGCCCCGGCGTAGACCTCTCCGATCTGCGCCACCGCTGCTTTATATAGCTTCACGGAGCGCTCGTCATCGCAGGCAACAACTTTGATGCTGCCTGGTACCACCCCATGTCTTTGCAGACTGGAGGTGGCCCTGGGTCCTTCTCGAGCAACTCGAAGCAGCGGTCGGCAAGTGCCGCCTCCACCCACTTCCATTTGCTCCTTGGGATCTTACCCTCCGCGCTGCCTTTGTCGAGGACGCCAATTAGCGTCCTCTCCTTGGCAATCTGCGCGAAGGAGATATTGGCCACCACCCTCGACCTTTCCGCGACCGGGCCGGGTGTTTCTTGCGACCGTTGTCTCTTTGGTTGAGAGACCATTTCGAAGTTTGGGAGCACCGATGTGGCCCACTCCACCTTCTTGAGCCAGTCTGCTGATGGACTGACCTCTGTGTATGTGCCCTGCACTCCTCCTTTCGGCATACGTGTGCTTTCTGGCTTGGGCGCTGGTTGAAGGCAAATCGTCACCCTCCACCTTACCAGAAGGTCGGGCAGCCGCAATATTGCTTAGCTGCCTTTCCACGGTGTTGGTGTTGGGAGCTGGTCCGCCCCCCACCCCAGATTCGGGATGGGACCCACTTGGGTTCACCCCAGCGCTTACCGCTTTGCAGGTCTGTCCTGCTGTTGAGCTGGTCGGGCCGGGCCTTTGGGCCGATGCCTTCCCATGCGGGGGATTGCTCCCAGTTGACGTTTGGGGAGTGTCAGACTCTGTTTTTTTTTGTTGTTGTTTTTTGTTTTTTAATTGATTGTTATACATTATACATCCCACGAGATGCAGAGAAAGGGAACGGTCAGCACGGGCAGAGATCCACGTTGCCCGGGTAAGGCATCATTAGAACAGGGGGCTGCCAAGTCCCTGAGCTCTCCGTTCGAGACTGGGCTAGTTTTTAGACCGGGCCCCCAGCCAGGCTGACTCTCGGCACGGGTCGAATGACACCTTAGCCCAGCCCGGTGTGAGGTGAGTGTGGGGGGTGGGATGTGGGTAGGTAGTGTGTGTGGGGAAGGAGGAGTGTGTGAGCTACTTATACGAGGCGGCACCACAAGCGCATCGTCAGTGTTGCTGCTTCGCAAACACCCGCTGGCTGTCCGGGACTGCTTATTTTCGGTGGTCTCCCTAAAGAGAACCGATTATTCGCAGCTAACCTACCTTTTTTAGGGGTAGGCCTTTCGCTATCCGCAACCTGCGACCCGTCCGGTAGCCTCAGCTAGGCCCCCTCTGAGCCACCTCACGCGCTCATCAGACCAGAAATTTAATAATAATAACAGTCCGAATTTTTTCGATTGTCGGACCCTAAAAATTTCCTTATGTCGCGGTGCTGGGGTTACCCCTAGCGAGAAAGCTAGCAAGTTAAACGCCTACCGCAGCTGCTCACCCTCCATGAAGACGCATGTCATTGGCGGACCTGGCATTGGCTTGCTCAGCTAGCCAAAGGGATCGAAATGACTGGCTATGACAAACAATTGCTCTCTTCGTTGTGGTTTCCGACAAAATTTGAAAATGTCCGCTTGAGGGTTCCCAATTCATCCTAAGAGTTGTATAGTCTAGCTGATCTCCATTCGAAATGACCATATTTTCCATCCTTAGCTCGGATTTGCGCCAATTGGATGCGAATTTGAAAGAGTGTCGCTCAGATACTTCAAACACCGTCAGCCAGAAACGGTGCGCTGGTAGTGCTATAAGTCACCGTATTAAGACGGAACACTTGCAAACGGTCTGCATTTTTCCGTCTCCAATTAATTAATAGGCATTGGATCTGCGCAACGTCAACTTGTTTTTGACGGTACATTTTTGTAATGTCTGCTGCAAGAGCGAATTTGCGACAGCGAAATCTCAGCAACGTGGCATATATGGCACGGCTGGATGGTTGCTTAATGCTTGAGAAAATCATTGAGCGCGACTTGGCTCGTAGTTTTGCACGACGCATCGAAGACCACTCTGAGCTTAGTGGATGTGCTTTGAGGTCGTTGAATTCGGGATTGAATCAATTCAATCGGGATTAAATTTTCTATTGCAGTCATATGGCCTTGCGACAAAAAGACAAAAATCGTCTTCTGGCTGTCTCAAATGACGAACCGAGAGATGTCGGTCTTGACTTAAATGGCAAAAAAACTTGCAATCGACCGGAAGGTTATCGTGTGATAGTTTCAATAAAAGATTTTTCGCAAATTGTTTCTTAGGGGGTATACAGACTATAGACCGTATTTTGCAAAGTTAGCGTGTTTTGTTGTTTTAATTGGCCTTTCAATATATAAAAGAAGGCTTCAGCCCCAGCAGCAGATCCATCTTTTGGGGTTTATGGAAAGCTGGTTTGGACAGTGGGAAATCTTTAGGAATTGTCAGCGAGTCTGCCAGCGAATCCAATGCCATAGCATGATTTGACCACAACTGATACAAACTTTCAGCAGCTTCCGCTCCCTGAGACCCGACAGCCTCACGGGCAATTGGCGTTGCCCCCGAATCAACATTGTAGCGATGCAACGTAAGCTGCAACATGTGGACTTACAGGCTAAGACATCATGCCCTTTTCGCAAGCAATTAATACAAAGAGGAAATCTCTTGGCAAATCTATATCGAGTCATGACAGACGCAGCTGACGAACAACTCGTAATGAAATGATCAACTGATTTACAAAACGCACAATTTGTTTCTTGACGTTTGTTTGCTTGGGATACTTGTTGCATGTTTTTAGTTTTTGGCGAGCCTTTTCGACTTCGTAACCGACCGGAAGTAAATTTTTCAGCTGGCAAATGCTGATAACGCTTGTTTGATGCGGATACAAAATCGGTCCACGACGGAATTTTTTGGTAAAGCTGGGTATCCAGCACCGCGGAAACTAAAAATTACTGCCAAACTTCATATAAAAAAAACGGGGCCAGTAATTTTTCGTTTGTGTTTGGAGTCAGTATCCAGCAACGTAAACGGGATCCACGAATTTTTATCGATAATATCGATATTCACACGAATGTGGACTGTGAGAACAGCTGATAGGGGTGCCAGTAAAATATATGTGCCTATTTTTACTGGAGTACAAGTGAGAGGTGGGGGCAAAATCTGTGCGCAAAACCAAAAAGAGATATGGAAATTGTTAAAGTGAGGAAAAGATTGCTTTAATAAAAGCAGTTGAGGCAAGACCATGTCTTTAGCGGATCACGGAAAATAAGCATTTTGATCATTTTGACATTTTGGCGCCTCCGACTGTGCTGTACTTCTTCTTACAACAATATGTGCCGCTACCAACACAATCACGTCATCGTCAGAATTACTTTTCTTCCTTTTTTTAATTTTTGTTTAATTTTCAAAATTGGCGCTGTTTACAAAACACAGCTGATTCATGAGAGTGGCAAATCACTTTTTAGGTTCTTGGTCACATTACATTAGTTGAGTTCCACACATCCGAAATAATGAGCAGATTCGTTTCAGTAAAATTTCGCGGTGCTGGATACAGGCCTTAATCAAAAATAATTTTCCTTCCATCTAAAATGAGTTTGCTGATCAACTTTCGACAGAACTAGGTGTTAAAGAACGACGTGGGGAATAACCTAGTCATCCCCACTGACAGTAACGCCTATAAAGCCTACAGTTCGAAATAATGACAATTCTTGTTACAAGCGTTCTAGTTAGGGGTGTTTCACTGTAAAAACTAGGAAAAACTTCTTCTTAAAAACCGGAAGCTTCAAATTGATTTTATTGATTCGTTATGTGCGTAGGTTCGACTTCAGAATATAAGTAGGAGAGTGTAAGGTATCGTGGCGTGTAAGGTATGGTGGCGGACTTGTCAAATCTGGCATGTAATGTCACATCTAAATCTTTGTATCACTGTGGGCGATGTCTTTTATCGTGCTGACATTTTATATGCAGTAGTATTAATGAGTTGACGTGTGCTTTGAACTCTAAGTGATTTTAAATAAAAAAGTAGTGTAAAAAAGAAAACATTTTTATTGGATATGTGTGTTAACAGTGACAGAGTGAAGATTTTTTATACCCGGTACTCGAAGAGTATAGGGGTATATTAGATTTGTGGGGATAACGGTTGTGTGTAACGCCCAGAAGGAAGCGTTTCCGACCCCATAAACTATATATATTCTTGATCAGCATCAATAGCCGAGTCGATATAGCCATGTCTGTCTGTCCGTCCGTCTGTCCGTCCGTCCGTCCGTCCGTCCGTCCGTCCGTCCGTCTGTCCGTCTGTCCGTCTTCATTTGCGCCTATATCTCAGAGACTATAAAAGCTAGAGCAACCAAATTTTGTATCCAGTCTCCTGTGTGATCACACTACTCCAAATGTGTTGCAAAATTTCGCCTCATTCCCTCTCTCTCTGTCGCAAACACTTGTACGTCTCAAATATGTAGTTATACATGTCATGTAGAAATTTAAAAGCAGATGTAAAAAGCATATGCAAACAAAATTGAAAACATATATAATATTCGAAAAATGATTTGACTTCATTTTTTGAAATATTATTTTTTGCCCAAAATTTAATTTGTCCCTTTTGCGAACATATAATAAATTGCATAAATCGCAAGCTCATATTTGTATGTACATATGTGTATACTGACTGAGTACCGGGTATAAGGTAGAGCTGCGGCCTTTGCCGCGGCTTACAACGTTCCCCCTCGTTTTTATTTGCGAAGTATGACAGTGACACGTCATATTTCCACCAATAGCTTGTAAGGTATGATGGCGGACTTTTTGTAAGGTATAGTGGGGGATCATTTTTTAGCACGAGTTTCAATTGTTTTTGCCTTTTTGTGTACAGAAGTGTATAAGTTACCACTCAGTGGCGGAGATTTGCATTTTGGGCACCGGGTTTTTGTCTTTAGACAAGAAAGGAAAAAAGAGCGTCTAAAAGAAGAACAACATCGGAGCATTCCACAGGCAAAAGAAAGAAACTCGAAAAAGAAGGAGAAGATGCTGATCGAGATTTTCAATATAAGTTCTTTCTTTTTCTGTTATTTTTCATTATTTCCAATAGTTTAAATAAGTGATTTTCAGATCTACATAATGTTTTAGTTCATCCGCCACCATACCTTACAATTTTCAAAAATGCAAAAATTAATGGTTTGCGCGAAGAGCTGCAAAATTGCATTCCATTTAAATTTAAGCAACCGCTTCTAACAGAAATATGCTCAATAGATGTCAGCAACTGCCTGCTTTTGAAATTTTGAAAAATATTTATTTTTGAGAGAGGGAGATGCAAAAATCAAAGTGTCCGCCACTATACCTTACACCCTCCTAACTTTATACTGACAGCGGCTGCTCATGAAAAGGGGAGAGAACAATTCATCATAACATTTCATTTCATTTCAAGAGAGACTTTAAATAGAAAAATATAAGCAAATGCTTTTCCTCAACACTTACAAAGGAAAACACAACAACGTTTCTAGACACCCAAAATTCAATGACTGTTAATTTCAATCACATATTAATATATAATATATTTAATAAATTGTATACAAATACATATATGAACATTTACATTGTCCTCACTTGAATTTTTGTCAGGTTTTCCACTTTTACCCATCGAACACGTGCGTTTGACCACTTAAATTGTTTTCAGAAAATTAAGTTGTAACGGACACGAGAAGTGTCGTCTCAACAGCACACTCTGTCTACTACAGGTTTCCGGACTGGCTCAGGGAAAATGGGGTGCGGGTGGTGCTGCTTTAACCAACTCCGTTACGATAACAAAATTGTAGACAGATTTAAGAAAACAGGGATCGGAATGACAAACCCGGACGGAACTAAAGGTCAACCATCTAAAGTGGAGAACCAACCTGTTAATGTTCTCCCTCTTAACCCACCCTTTATGTAGAATACCTTAAGAAACAACCATTCTCATTCTACCCAAAACATACTGCTGCTGCGCTACGTATGTACCCTAGGAGCTCCAAATAAAGAAAATTTGTTCATTGTAAAACGTTATAAATTTTAATGTAAATAGTGTAAATTCCAAAATATGCCAATTTTTATTGATGATACCTTAACCATTATTATTCATTATTAACCAATTTAATTACACTACTCGACAAAATTCAACTTTTTTTTCCGCTGTGGCCAAAAATGACTTTTTCTAATACATTTGGGTGTTTAAAATTTTTTAAAAAATGTTTTTTTTTTTTCGGGAGTAGTTTTTTTTTAAGAATTTTTAAAAAATTTGGTGATTTTTGTCATAGGTAGTGCTTCTATTTTTCACATAACTTAAGTTTCCTACAACTGGTTGTATTGAACTTTGCAGTTAAAAAAAGCTGACAAATGCAGCTATAAATCCAACTCAGACACTTTGTAGCAGAAACTTAACGTCTGGCAGATATTAAGTTTCCAAATTGAAATTTTATAATTTTTTTCGGTATTTTTTACCTGAAATTTTGACTTTGAAACTTCAGGAAAAATCGAAAAAAAATAAATGAATGCCTTGATTTTTGGTTTTAGATAGACACATTAATTACGCGTCGTTTAAGGTATCGCTTATAAAAATATAAAATCAAACGGCTAAGTTATAACCGTTTGACCAAAACGACCCAAATCTCATTTTATCTGAAAAAATACTTGAATTTATTTAAGTGTTATGATACTTAAATATTTTTATTGTTATTGCTTGTTACTATTTTTAAAATGGTTTGTCTGTCTTCTTTTGTCATTTAAGTCAGATTCTTTTATGAGAGTCCACACATAGTCGCCCAACATATTCTCATTCCAAACACCTTGATACCGTCGTTCCATAGCTTTTAATTGTTGGTGAAATCTCTCTCCGTGTTCATCACTAACATCCCCAAGGTTTGGCGGAAAGAAGTCTAAGTGGGAGTGCAGGAAATGGATTTTGAGTGACATGTTGGCTCCAATTTGTTCATAATTCTTAAGTAGGTCTTGAACGATTTTAACGTAATCATCACTCTTTCTGTTACCAAGAAAATTTGTTGTAACCATTCGGAATGAGTTCCAGGCTGCTTTTTCATTCGTAGATAAAATATTTTCAAATCCATCATCTTTTAGTAGTTTTCGAATTTGGGGCCATCAAATACGCCTTCTTTAACTTTTGCCAGCGACAGACGTGGAAAAACAGTTTTGAGGTAATTCATCGATTCACCTTCGTAATCCAGTGCTTTAACAAAATTTTTTATCAGTCCTAGCTTAATGTGCAATGGTGGTAATATAATGTCTTGGACTTTCACAAGAGCTGCATTTTGTACGTTGTGATGTCCCAAAGTATTTTCGTTCCGTTTTTCCCAGTTCTTTCTTGTGTAATGCTCTTTTCTATCTCGGCTATCCCATAGGCACAGGAAGCAACAGTATTTTGTATAACCGCCTTGCAATCCAGTTAACATGGCTACAACTTTTAAGTCACACGCGACCTTCCACTGGTGTTCTTTATATTTAATATTTTCAAACAATTTAGTCATTGTTTGATAGGACTCTTTCATATTAACAGCATGGGCGATGGGAATAGACGGCTTTTGATTTCCATTGTGTAGCAAAACAGCCTTTAAACTTTCTTTACTGCTGTCAACAAATAACCTCCAATCGTTTGGGTCGTAATCTTCACCCAGTGCCTTGAAGAGGCCGAAAATGTCGTGACAAACGCACATGTCATGCTTCGTCATATAAAACTGTGCGTGAACCAAGTGACGCGTCCGGAAATGAGTTATTTTGACATCTTCCTTCAATAAACGGGCATCCTTTAAAATAGATCCAAGAATCTGAGCTTTACTTTTAGGAAGTTCCAGGATCCTCACCAAATCGTTCAATTGTTCCTGTGATAATGGCTTGCAAAATTTATATTCTCCTGATTGGTCATTACTTGAATCCGTTGTTCCATACGACGAAGAAGACATCTCCTCTTTTTTTGCGTTTTAATGGCGATATTTCCTTCAAAGGAGGAGCAGGAAGCGTAAAGCCTTGACGAGACTCTTGCGGGTATTTATATCTCTCACCTACCCCAAACCCTTTTTTTCGAATAAACAAAAGAAACATTCAGTGCTGTGATTTGGTTTTCTCCATAGCATTGGAGTTCCAAATCGAAATTGTTTTCTAAAAAAAAAATGTGCAAGAAAAAAAGTAATGCTTAGTATTTTTTGTACACTTCATAGCTTCTGATTTAGGGTAACTTACTTTTCCTCTTTATTAAATGCTGTTAAATTCAATTTGCACGTTTTGCATATACAGCTTGGAGCCCACTCTTCGCCAAAACTTTTGGGCCACATCTTATAGTTTTCCTTATACTGTTCTTGGAACTTTTCGGTAAAAACGATTTTTTCTTCTTTGCTGGTCACATACTTTCCACATATGTAGCAAAACGAGTCTGCTCGGTAAGCACATGAAGTTGACCGACTTGGGTTGTCCATTTAAATTAGAAACAATTGGTATTTTTCGTAAACACACGATCGTATTCTGCTGGAAGTCAGAACTACACTGAGGCAGGGATACTATAGGTACAGAGTTATATATCCTTTTTTATGAATAGCTTGAAGGAGAAAGGTCAAATATCTGCGGGACCAGCACCTGTGAAGGAAAAAGGTCAACATTTGACCCTAACAGGTATTTATGTATATTCATCCTTACCAAGGCTTAGGTATAAGGAATAAGGAATAAAACTGTCCACAACACTTACACCCCAAATAAATATGACCAGGTAGGATATATATCCGATATATATCAATACCTAAGACTCGGTAAAACCAAAATTACAGGTCCTTTTTGTTTTTTGCAATCCCATTTTGGAAGTTGGACCAAAAACGTACCGGACGGTATTTTTTCAGGTAAAAGTCATTTTGGGTCGTTTTGGTCAAACAGTTATAACTTAGCCGTTTGATTTTATATTTTTATAAGCGATACCTTAAACGACGCGTAATTGATGTGTCTATCTAAAACCAAAAATCAAGGCATTCATTTATTTTTTTTTTCGACTTTTCCTGAGCTTTCAAAGTCAAAATTTCGGGGGAAAATACCGAAAAAAATGATGAAATTTCAATTTGGAAGCTTAATATCTGCCAGACGTTAAGTTTCTGCTACAAAGTGTCTGAGTCGGATTTATAGCTGCATTATTATATTATAAGCTTTTTTTAACTGCAAAGTTCAGTACAACCAGTTGTATGAAATGTGAGTTATGTGAAAAATAGAAGCACTACCTATGACAAAAAATACCAGATTTTTTAAAAAGTCTTTAAAAAAAAACTACTATATGAAAAAAAAAACATTCTTCAAAATTTTTAAACATCCAAATCTACCAGAAAAAGTCTTTTTTGGAGACAGCGGAAAAGTCTTGTCGACTAGTGTTATTAATGGTATAAACGTAGGTGTAGAGATGCGTGTGTGTGTATATTGTTCTCCCTTTTCAATTAAAGAATGTATTCTTCATTGCAATAGCCACGATATGGTTCATTTTGGGAGAAAGATGTTGTGGAGAACTCCGATGCCTTTTTTAAGGAAAATTTCTGCATGGAAAGGAGTACTTCAACATTCTCGTTGGACTGTTGCCCAATCTCAAAAAGAAAAAAACTCCTTTTCGACTGACAATCCCTCTGGAGAAGAGACTAGCCATAGCCCTTTATTGCCTAGGATCGCCTGCGGAATATCGCACGGGAGTCTATTTGGTGTGTCATTGTGTCTGCCGGATATTGCTGGAGTTTTGTCGCGAGGTAGTTGCTCAACTCGCTGACAAGTATCTGCCAGCACACTTTCTTACCCTGAGAAGATCACGGAAACAGTGAAAGGATTCAGGAACATGGGATTTGCAGCAAAAAATTTGAAATCAACTATATTGTTGAAATGCTTTTTTTAATAATAAAATTAGCTTAAACAATTTGTTCTAACTATTACATGAATTTTTGCCCCTTTTTACTCAGTTAAACATTTTACGCGGCAAAATTTAAATCTCAATCTGCTGTTTTTTGTTGTTATTAGTGGTGATAGTTTCTCTGATTAGGCAGAAAAGTACGAAAATTGCTGTTATGCGCACAGAAATACCACAGAAATACCACAGAAATACTTGCAGTTCTGCGCGTACGCACATATGCAAGCTCATTCTATGTTTAGATCCGCGAGAGCACTGGAGTTCGTGCGAGCGAGACAGCGCGTATTTTGTCTCTTAATGCATACAAAATTGTACGAGTGTTACACATCTTAGTATTTATATTGTCCTTGCACATACATACATAGACATAAACATATTTTTGTTAATTTAAAACAGCTACATGCGCATGCTGTCCCGTTGCAACTGCACTGGCGCCATTCGAAGAGTTGCCACTGTATGACGTACATAAATTTGAGCCATACAAATGATACACTAAACAAGTAAATTGTGACTTGTGACTGACGCTTTGCTTGTGACTGAGGATAGATAAAATAAGAAGCTGTCCGGCAAAAGCAGACGGAATATAACTCAAAAGGAAGACGAGACAACATCGCTTCATTGCGACTCATACATACATACATATGTATGTGTGTATATGATGGGATCGTATGCAAACGGGAATATAAAGAAGACAGTGCGTTGTCAAAGTATATGTCGAGGTGAACGGGATCTCTTGGTTCTTGTCTGGTTTTGAGGTATTCATCTTCTTTATTTCGCGCACCAACAGCCGAATTGCTCTGCTTTACCACTGCCTGGGCAGGCTTCCAAAAACTGAGTGTACAGCAAGAATCGAGGGCAAGCTCTTTCAGCCTCTCATTATCTGTAACACAATTGCCTGTACCTCTCTCAATTTATCTCTCTATCCACCCAGGCCAGCCACAGAGTAACACGCTCATGCGCCTCTCTCTCAATTCCGTCCCTCCTTCATTACACATCATCTCCTTCTCCAACACCAATACACCTCCTTCATTACACATCATCTCCTTCTCTAACACCAATACAAATATGAGACAGCCCGTGTCTGAAACGGAGCGTCGAAGCTAGGAGACAAGCAGTAACCGATAACCAACGGTAAAGTGCAAAGAAGACACGAAAGGGACTCAGCGAGCTAGCTGACAGAGAATAACCGAAAATACACTGCAAACAATTCTAAGACCCGACACGGCCATCCTGACCTTTACACGTCCCCGTGTAATCATTTCAATGCAGCAATAAATAGATTGGGCATAACATAATACAATTTGTCACCATTCAATAACAATTATTGGCCACTGTAATATCATTAAAACTATTAGGACATAGATCATCATTCATTTCTTCCCCTCCAAATCAACAATTTTTTTTTCATTTCATTTTCTCTTGTAAGTTCTTATCCAATACAACTTACATTTCCTTTTATCTCACACAGTCTCACCGACTCTTCTTGTTTTCTTAACTTTACATTTTTATCTTTACCAGAACATAAAATGACTTTACTAAAAATCCACAATTGCCACCTTATAGACCTTTGCCCGATACTCAATTCAGACCTCATTGCTGACAGATAATCAGCATTCATTTTTCAAGTCCCACCTGGACTCTTCGTCCCACCTGGACGGAACTCTTTACAGTCACACCTGACTCTTCATCCCACCTGGACGGAACTCTTTACAGTCACACCTGACTCTTCATCCCATCTGGATGGAACTCTTTACAGTCACACCTGACTCTTCATCCCAACTGGACGGAACTCTTTACAGTCGCACATGACTCTTCATCCCACCTGGATGGAACTCTTTACAGTCGCACATGACTCTTCATCCCACCTGGATGGAACTCTTTACGTACAACATCATTTCATCGTCTCAACTAGACGGCACTCTCCACATACAACATCATTTCATCGTCTCAACTAGACGGAACTCTTCACATACAACATCATTTCATCGTCTCAACTAGACGGCACTCTCCACATACAACATCATTTCATCGTCTCAACTAGACGGAACTCTTCACATACAACATCATTTCATCGTCTCAACTAGACGGCACTCTCCACATACAACATATTTTCATCGTTATTCGAAACGGACAAATCATCGTCCTTTTCAGACGGCTCACATTCAGTCCCCACTGGACTCTTGGGCAGATTTAACTCATCTCCATTACAGTCTAGTTCATTGGGAATACGCCCCTCTGGCATTTTACGAATATCGTCGTGACAATACTTATAAGTTCGCTTACTACTTAGCGATTTCAAAACATAACGATCTCCCTCAAGTACCTCCAATACGAGAAACGGACCTTTAAACTTTGCATCCAACTTAGTCTGATGCCTTTCTTCACTCTTCAGTAAAACATAATCGCCTACTTTGTGTCTGCGAACTGCTGCACTATTCTTATCAAATCGGAACTTGTCATACCTGGCCGACTCCTTCATAGTTTTAGATGCTTGAGTTCTCACACTCTCCACATCAATCTGATCTTCAGTATCATACGGTGTAACCAAACCCATGGGACGAGCCTCCTTGCCGATTAAAAGCTCTAAAGGACTCACTCCAGCTGCACGGCTCACTGTACAATTTAGGGCCAACTGTGTTTCTCCCAGAGCGTCTTGCCAAGATCGTTGACCTGATTCCACCACAGCTAACAAGTTCTTTAGTACACTCATCACGCGCTCAACTTGACCGTTGGCACGACTCGCACCAGTAGCGATCAAATGAAGCTTAATATTTTGAGACAAACAAAACTCAGAAAACCTTGAGCTTGTGAAACATCTACCTTGATCGGCGATGATTCGATTCGGGACTCCAAATAATGAAATAGATGACTTCATGGCTGCCACACAACTATCAGTATCCAACTTGAGAGTATGGAACAAATAAACAAACCCAGTGAAACCGTCAATCTGCACAATAATATACTCCTTTAAATCGCTTTTGCCACTCAGCTTTCCAGTGATGTCAATATGTACTGTATGCCAAGGTATATTGACTTTTGGAATCGAATGAAGCTCTGCCTGAACTTTCCCCGAAGAACCCTTTACAGTCTTGCAGGTGATGCAATTGTCAACGAATTTGCGAACATACTTGTTCATTTTGTCAAACCAATAATACTGATAAACTTTATCAAGTGTCTTCTGCCAACCTAAATGCATAATCGATTCATGGACCTGATTGATTACTGACCATCTAAACGCTCGGGGTACCACTGGCAGCCAACGGGTTCTATTATTCCTTTGAATTTTCCGAAACAGTACACCCTTTCTCAACTCGTACGTTCCTGTCAAATCATCCGAAAGCTCGCTTTCATTGAGTTTGGTAACAATGTTCACCAGATCCGCATCAAGTTGTTGCTCAGCCAACAACCAGTCGCTGGATACCTCCGTCAAACTCACTCTCTTTTCAGGAATCTTACTTGTTATTAAATCAGGTTTGGTTTGCAAAGGATTCCTTGATAGGAAATCAACGTGAGCCATACGTTTCCCTTCTCGATACTGAATGTCAGAGTTAAAAGACTGCAGATAGGCCCACCTGCGATGCACTCGAGGAGTCAATTCCAATTTAGTGCGAGAAGCCTTTAAGGCATTACAATCGGTATAAACCACAAACTCACGGCCCAACAGATAGTGACGGAAACGCTTTATAGCTTCCACTACAGCTAACGTTTCTAGTTCATAGGAATGATATCTTGATTCAGCGGAGGAGGTTGTCTTACTAAAGTATTCCACCACATGAGGGCTACCATCGATTTTATGTAGCAGTATAGCTCCATAACCATTGGAACTAGCATCGGTATGCAATTCGATTGGATATTTTGGATTGAAGATAACAAGAACTGGCTCACTAGTGAGGATGGTGATAACGTTCTTTCTAATCTCTTCTAGCTTTGCATTCCAAACAAAGTTTTCCTTATCCGATGTTAGCGAATAGAGTGGTTTCATCATCTGTGAAAATCTGGGCACAAACTTCCGAAAGTATGAAGCCAGCCCAATGAATTGTCTCAAACTACTAACTGACCCTGGTGGCGGCAAAGAGCTCAACGCCATGATCTTACTTGGATTTGGCCTTATCTCCCCGGCACTCACTTCATATCCCAAATACTGTACAGCCGTTTTCAGAAAGCTACACTTTTTCATATTGAACAAGAATCCGGCCTTACTCACGATATGCAAAACATTTCTCAGCCTCTCCAAGCCTAGATCAACTGTAGGTGACACCACCATGATATCGTCCATATAAATGATGACGTAGGAATACGCAAGACTGCCAATCGCATTCATAACTGCACGCTGAAAAACAGAAGGGGCGTTCTTCATTCCGAAAGGCATTTTCAAAAACTCATATTGCCCTTCAGGCGTTACAAAAGCAGTATACTCTATAGAATCTGGGTGAATGGGTATTTGATGATATCCGCTAGCCATGTCTAGACATGTAAAATAATTGGCACCACTCAATCTGGCAATCTGGTCATCAATAAGTGGCAAGGGGTATTTGTCTGATACTGTATTTGAGTTGAGTTCCCTATAATCAACACAGAGTCGATCCGAACCATTTTTCTTTTTCACGAGCAAAATAGGACTGGCATACGGTGAACAACTGGGTCGAATTATGTTACATTTCATTAACTCACTTATCTGTGACCGAACTGTTTCTTTTTCTTCAGGGGCGAGCCTATATGGTCGCCTCTGCACCGTCTTATTAGGGTCAATTAATCTTATTTTCATTTCACCAGTCCCCACAGTGGTACAAGGTGTTCCATTAATGAAAGCCGCAGAATAATGTTTAAGTAATTCAATCAACTTATCTCTATTCTTATCGATTACATCAGTATTAACATTAGTGGGGTGGTATGGCACTTCATATGCTGCACATATATTGACTACTTTGGACTTTATGACTTCAAACTTATCACACGAAAGTAAAACGTTAAAACCTTGTGTGAGAATTTCACGCCCAATTATGATATCATTTTGTAGCTCTTTGTCCTGCACTGTATGGAATAATATTTCGATAGCGTTTTCATTTATAATAACATCACTGAGAATTTGCAATGTACTGTATATGCCTGAATTACCAATACCTTTTAACATAACAATATTATTAATGCGCTTCCCTGATAATTTGATACCGACACACTCTCTAATCAGAGAACATTCAGCTCCCGAGTCAAAACAAATCGGATAGATCATACCTCGCTGTGTCATACTTCCCTTCGGCTCTGACACAAAGCACTGGTTAATACTCTTCTGTTGGATAGGTCCAGATTTGATCAACAAAATGGCGGCCGGCGTCTCTTCGCTCTCATACCGCTGCTTGAACAGTTGCTTGAACTGCTCCCACTGAATGCCAGCGTAACACACTTGGGTTAGCCACTTCGAAGCACTGCCCTCCATACAATTGCTTAGCGCCATGATGAGCCCGCTTCCAGTTAGCGGCTGCTCTACCAGAATAATATCGTCGCAGGCACTCTCCGGATTAAACTTGGGCAAAGTGACGCCAACCCTCTGAACGGGGGCTGAGGCCTGCATGACTTTCGCCAATTCAAACACCACACGCCACTGCTCCTCGGATATTGTAGGAGTAGGCACAGATCCCACTTCTGATGTCGAGGTGAACGGGATCTCTTGGTTCTTGTCTGGTTTTGAGGTATTCATCTTCTTTATTTCGCGCACCAACAGCCGAATTGCTCTGCTTTACCACTGCCTGGGCAGGCTTCCAAAAACTGAGTGTACAGCAAGAATCGAGGGCAAGCTCTTTCAGCCTCTCATTATCTGTAACACAATTGCCTGTACCTCTCTCAATTTATCTCTCTATCCACCCAGGCCAGCCACAGAGTAACACGCTCATGCGCCTCTCTCTCAATTCCGTCCCTCCTTCATTACACATCATCTCCTTCTCCAACACCAATACACCTCCTTCATTACACATCATCTCCTTCTCTAACACCAATACAAATATGAGACAGCCCGTGTCTGAAACGGAGCGTCGAAGCTAGGAGACAAGCAGTAACCGATAACCAACGGTAAAGTGCAAAGAAGACACGAAAGGGACTCAGCGAGCTAGCTGACAGAGAATAACCGAAAATACACTGCAAACAATTCTAAGACCCGACATATACATATTCAATAAAATATATTCAACAAAAAGTGTGCATAAATATATGTACATTATGTACATATGTATGTATTACAAGCGTATGTATGTACATATGTATGATTCTTCTTCGCCCAAGTGTCCCACCAACACTCATCCCCACCCACCCTGCCAATTCTTCATTTATTTTGTGGCGGTAGGTCAGTTCGTCAAAAATCTAAAGAAGAATACACAAAATTTCAGTTCTAGCACCCCCTCCATACTATTGCATACACGCAAAGTACGTGAGAATGCATGCGCACACATACACTAAAATGGGCCGAAACAAGACAAAACAGATCCAAAAACAAGCAGGCAGAAAATGAGAATTCGTTCGGCTCGCGGCACATCATGAGCCGAACATGACGAAATCAGCGCCGAATGAATCGATTCCCACCAGAGCATGCAAATAACCGTCAACCGATTTTTCCAACGCAGTCTTCACACAGACAAAACATAAAAAAAATTGGTACACACGATCTCTCTCTGAGCAAAACACTTTTTTCGTTTCGCTTGTGCTCTTCGGTCCGACTGTTTGGCTCAACCGAAAAAACGAATCGGTCTCTCAATAACAACAACAACAACAAAACTGTCTTTGAAAGACCACTGCGCAATAAATGTCTTCAAAAAGGCTTGTGTGCGAGAAAGAGAAAAGAATATGCCTGAGCAATTCATGTGTATAAATGTTATGCAGGAAAACACAGACGCACGCATACATAAAAAAAGACTGTTTTGCCGAAAGTGTCCGATCAAAGTAGTCCCTGAGAGAGCGAACCAAAGAGAACACAAAAAAAGTGTTTTGGTCTGAGAAGAACAGTTGTTGAGCAAAAACACTTTTGAATGTGTTCTTTCGCTCTACGTTCTCAAAGTGTTCGTAGAAGATCGGTTTTTTTCGGACACTTTAAAGTGATTGACGGTTATTTGCGAGCTCTGATTCCCACCCAAAGTCGAATTGTCGATAAAATATACCGTCCAACCTTCAAAAATAAACCGAAAATTACGGTCTCAATTAAAAAATATACCGTAAAAATACCGACGAAAATCATATTCCTTGATTTTGATATTCTGTTTAATATAACTAGCTAACTAGGACCCTCAGGCCTGAACACATAATTTAATAGGATGATGAATTGTCTAGAAGATTGGTTAAGTTTAGTGACTCATTTCATTTAGATTATTTATAAAATACCGTTTAAGCAATAAAGGTCAAGGCATAAAACGTAAGCGGGCATGAAACGCGCCTTAAGAAAACGTAAGTGAGCAAGGAATGTCACGTTATTTGGAAACATACCCGGTGGTATGGACATATTTATAGGGGAAGGTAGGCAGTTGTGGACATAGTTTTGTTTTTCAATCATATATTTTTACCTGGGGCATATTATGCGGACATATGCATATCAATGGAAAGCTAGAAACCTCAGCTAACTAGTTTTGAAAGAATTACATTGATATCAAATCAAATCATATCATATTATCAAATTTTTTGTGAAATGGTCATTTTTGCGATATTTTTTTTTTGTGGTGGGTTGTGGTGTCATTGTAAAATGAGCTTAAATATAGAAAGTATGAAGTTAAACGCAATGAAATTAATCAATAATGAAAGTTTATTAATTTTAAAGGCCATCAATGGCAAAAAGAATAACGAGAGAGGGCATCATTCCACGTCAGAAGCACAATTCGCGCATGTGAAGTAGCTGGCACGCATATCATCACACTTCAAGTGGACTGGCCGATCACATTCATTTTCATTCACATGTCACGATTTGCCAAAAAAAAAAATGGGTGTCCACAACTCCCGACATTCAAGTGTCCACAACTCCCTTGAGCAGCCATTTTGAAATCATATGAAAAAAATTTTTTCTGTGTAGATTGTGTCCGAACCCGGTATTGAATCTCAAAGAAAACTAAATTTCGCGTAAAAAAATCCATTGCACTCACCTTCTCACTTAACACACTTCACACGGTGACACTTTAAAAAACGTTTAAAGAAACTTTTGTGATTTTTTTCGAGGTAAAAAAAATAATTTGTTTGCAGCACAAAGCAGACGCGTCTGTTCACTTTGGTATTTGGCACAAAAACATCGTGCTTCTATGGCGCACACATGACATTTGTCAGATCTGTCAAATCTGCTCTGTGTCAAAAGTTGTGTCCACAACTACCGACTGTCCATAACTACCTACTTTACCCTACCCTTTTTCATTTGATTAATGTTCAAATTTGCCCAGCTGCTTTAAAATATACTTAATTATGTGTTTTACACAGATTGACATATGTTTACCCATTAATGGGTTTGATTTGTTTTCTGTAAATATACATCTCGATCCGATTTATATTTTTGTACCAGCAATAACAATACAAACTGTAAAATTCCGTTGAGATAGCTTTAATATTAATTTATGCATCAATTGGTGCCTGGTATGACAAACATTTCCTAAATTCCATAATATCCATGTCCTAAAGGGTATGCAAAATGTTTCTGGCCCATACAAATTAATGTTGGCAACGGTAAAAAACGTAGGTGAGCATGGAATGTAAGGGGAATTGTTGGGATGAAAAAGGAAATTTTTGGGATAATGCTGCCTCCACAAAATCCCTCAAAAAGTCCCAATAAAATATACGGCCTGACCTAATATAACTAGCTGAATCGGATACTGAACCGTGAACAAATGGTTTTAGCTGATAGATGGAACAATTTTCTACGAGATTGGCAAGTTCTCCTTCTTGGCAAAAGTCTAAAATCGAAAACATCGAAAACATCAGAGCGCAGATTAGGTTCTTCAGAAATACCAGTATATACCATGACAAATTAAAATACTTTTTGCACAATTTTGGCATCAAAAAATACCATAAAGTATTTAAAATACCATGAATGGTCACGCTGGTTGTCGATACATATTTCATATTTATATGTTCTTGGACCGAACCCTTAAATAAAAATGGAACCGGTTCGGTTCACGGCTGGAGATTTAAAATTTTTTAAAGAATTATGTTGTTTTTCTAGGTTTCATTTTTTTTAAAGAATTTTAAAAAAATTTGGTATTTTTCTTCTGAGGTTGTGCTCCTATATTTTACATAACATTAAATTCCTCTCTATACAAATGTTAGCCATAAAAAATTTCTGGGAAAAATACCGAAAAAAATTATGAAATTTGAATTTGAAAGACGTTAAGCTACAGCTACAAAGTGTCTGAATTGGATTTATATCTGAATTTGTCAGCTTTTCAAAACTGCAAAGTTCCATACAACCAGTTATAGGAAACTTAAACTTAACTTAAATAACATATTTTTTAAAAATTCGTAAAAAAAAAACGAGGGGAACCTTATACCCGGTACTCAGTCAGTATATATGTACATACATTTAAGAGCTTACGATTTATGAAATTTATTATATGTTCGCAAAAGCGACGAATTAAATTTTGGGCAAAAAATAATATTAAAAATAAAAAAACGAGGGGGAACGTTGTGAGCCGCGGAAAAAGCCGCGGCTCTACATTATACCCGGTACTTAGTCAGTATATACATATATACATTTAGGAGCCTACGATTTATGAAATTTATTATATGTTCTCAAAAGGGACGAATTAATTTTTGGGAAAAAAATAATATTTAAAATAAAAAATGAAGTCAAACCATTTTTGGAATTTTTATACATGTTTCCATTTTTGCTTACCTATGATTTTTACATCTGCTTCTACATTTCTACATGACATGCATAACTACATATTCGAGACGTACAAGTGTTTGCGAGAGAGAGAGGGAATGAGTAAGCGCTTGGCAGGCGTTGCGTAGCCACTGAAATTTAATTTGTTTCTTCTGTCCATAATATTGATCCGACCTGATCCAGATTCGGCAATCTGATAGATACAGTAATTTCCCATGATTCTGCGTTTTTGGTTTACTTTTATATTAAAAATTGTGGATTCCACAGATTTTCGTCTTTTGTTGGGGCGGAAGGAGGCGTGGCAAAATTTTGAAACAAACTCGTGCTGGTTTGATATCATAGGAGCTTGGATAGAAAGTTTGGTTGCTCTAGCTCTTATAGTTTCTGAGAACTAGGCGTCAAAAAATACGAATGGGCAAAGCAGATGGGGCCGCGTGTGAGAGAGAGCGAGAGGGAACGATGACTTTCGAAATGGTTTTCTTCATTGTAGCTATAATAATTATCCGATGTGATCCAGATTCAACACTCTGATACAAATGGTCATTCTCTATGATTCTGCGTTTTTAGTTTTCTCGTATCTTCAAAATTGTGTACGCCACGGACTTTCGTTCTTTGTGCGGGCGGAAAGGGGCGGGGCGAAATTTTGAAATACATTTGGAGTAGTGTGATCACACAGGAGACTGGATACAAAACTTGGTTGCTCTAGCTTTAATTGTCTATGAGATATAGGCGCAAATGAAGACGGACAGACGGACGGACGGACGGACAGACAGACATGGCTATATCGACTCGGCTATTGATGCTGATCAAGAATATATATACTTTATGGGGTCGGAAACGCTTCCTTCTGGGCGTTACACACAACCGTTATCCCCACAAATCTAATATACCCCTATACTCTTCGAGTACCGGGTATAATGAAGTCAAACCCTTTTTGGAATTTTTATACATGATTCCATTTTTGTTTACATGTGCTTTTTACATCTGCTTCTACATTTCATAATGTACATGTATAACTACATATTCGAGACGTACACGTGTGTACGAAAGAGAGAGGGAATGAGTAGCGCTTGGCAAGCGTTGCGTAGCCACTGAAATTTAATTTCTTCCTTCTGTCCATAATAATGATTCGACCTGATTCAGATTCGGCAATCTGTTAGACATGGCCATTTCCCATGATTCTGCGTTTTTTGTTTTCTCGTACCTTAAAAATTGTGGATTCCACCGATTTTCGTCTTTTGTGGGTGCGGAAGGGTGCGTGGCAAAATTTTGAAATAAACTTGTGCTGAATTGATGACACAGGAGTTTGGATGGAAAGTTTGGTTGCTCTAGCTCTTATAGTTTCTGAGAACTAGGCGCTAATTTCGACGAATAGGCAAAACAGACAGGGTCGCGTGTGAGAGAGAGCGAGAGGGAACGATGACTTTCGAAATGGTTTTCTTCATTGTAGCTATAATAATGATCCGATCTGATCCAGATTCAACACTTTGATAGAAATGGTCATCCTCTATGATTCTGCGTATTTAGTTTTCTCGTATCTTCAAAATTGTGCATGCCACAGACTTTCGTCTTTTGTGGAAGCGAAATGGGGCGGGGCGAAATTTTGAAATACACTTGGAGTAGTGTGATAACACAGAAGACTGGATACAAAATTTGGTTGCTCTAGCTATGAATAGTCTCAGAGATATAGGCGCTAATGAGGACGGACGGACGGACGGACGGACAGACGGACGGACGGACAGACAGACATGGCTATATCGACTCGGCTATTGATGCTAATCAAGAATATATATACTTTATGGGGTCGGAAACGCTTCCTTCTGGGCGTTACACACATCCGTTATCACCACAAATCTAATATACTCCTATACTCTTCGAGTACCGGGTATAATAACCTAGAAAAAAAACCATAATTCTTTAAAAAAATGTAAATCTCCAAATCTATCAGAAAAAGTCATTTTGGGCTACAGCGGATATAAAAAGTTGAATTTTGTTGAGTAGTGTTATCTGCCAGACATCGAAAATGCATGGGAAAATCAAAATAATTTAAGTCCGCTGGAGATCGATGTTCTTGTTGCTTTGGGTTGCTGCTGGTATTATTCCGTTGGTTCACATTATGCATGGAGATACATATAAGTGCACATAGGTGTACCGCCAAAGCGCATAAACATGGGCACTGTACAAATTATGCACTCACGCACGACCCAATAGCAATAAGAAAGGCTTTTAGGATTGGCACAAATTGAACTCCTACACTGGGAGTGGTACATGTAAAGGTATATATATATAAATATATGTATATATATAGAGCATATAGAGCGATGTGGTGATATGTAGTAGATATGTATGTATGTCAATGTATACAACGGTCCAACGGTGCAGTAATTATATTATACATATATAATATATTATATATATATTTTATACTTAGGTATATATTTTTTTTCACACCACGTTTTTCTCTTTTTTTTGCTTATGCTTATGCGAAATTTACACGTACAACTTGTGCTCGCTCTTGCACGGTTCGCGGTGCGTGTTGCGCACCGAGCTTCGGCAAATGTACGAACAAGTGATACCAAGAGAAAACGAATACATAAGTAAATAGAGTACTCATTTCGGGTTGTTCTCATACTTTTTTTTTTTTATTATATAAATATAAATATAAAAGGATAAATAATAAAATAATTTGTTGACAAAGTCGAGAGCCGGACGGCTTTTTCATAGGCAGTAATAAAATAATAATTTATAAAAAAAAAAAATAAAAAAAACAGATTTCTTTCTTCCCACGTCCAAGTGTCCCACAAAACCACACCCACCCCCACCCATCATGCCAATTCTTCATTTATTTTGTGGCGGTAGTCCGTTCGTCAACAAGCTGAAGAAGAACACACATAATTTCAGCTTAGCAAAGTTCAAACGCTCTGTATGTGAGGCTGAGCTTTAGCTGTATGTGTGCACATATTGTAGGTCTGCTTGTTTGTATTGGTTTTTTACAACGCCGCTGTCTAAGAAAACACCCATTACTTTAGAATTGATTGTAAGTTATGATTTTATGATGACGATTTCCCAAAATTTAAATAATTGTATATATTGAATATCCTTTATATGCTAATTTTGTTTAATGTACTATTTACGAATATAATGAACGAATGTAAATATATCCATATATATATGGATGATATATATATATTTTTTTTAGCGCATACTACTTTTTTATATGTGATCAAATATATCATTGTATAATACAATACACCATACAATTAAATATAGATTTGTATATATACATATATACATATATCAGCTCATTATATTAGTATATTCTAAAGCATGTACAAAATAACAATTATTCTGGTATTATAAGGCAAGCGTCTTCAAAAAGGGTCGACTCCAAAAATGCTAAAGTGAAGGGTGGCGTGAGCACAAAAATCAAAACAAAGTTGAGAGAGCGCAAATATAAGTTGTGCGCTCATACACACTTGCAAACACGCAAAGTACGTAGAATGCATGTGCACACATACACTCTCACGACTCTCTCGGTAGCTGATGCCGGACCGCTTGGTGCGGACAAAAAATGTACGAAGTGTCCCATCTATATACTGTGTGGTTAGTGGTCGGACCTAGTTACCAGTAGAAAGCCAGCAACTAGTTCCCTTATCGACCCCCCCTTCGGTTACCAGGAGCCTTGTTCCGCAAGAGCTAGTTCCTACCTAGTTGCCAGCAACTAGTAGTTTAAATAAATTTTAAAAAGTTTGAACTTTTGTGCTAAAAATGTATAGGGGAGTGTAAGGTATCGTGGCGTGTAAGGTATGGTGGCGGACTTGTCAAATCTGGCATGTAATGTCACATCTAAATCTTTGTATCACTGTGGGCGATGTCTTTTATCGTGCTGACATTTTATATGCAGTAGTATTAATGAGTTGACGTGTGCTTTGAACTCTAAGTGATTTTAAATAAAAAAGTAGTGTAAAAAAAGAAAACATTTTTATTGGATATGTGTGTTAACAGTGACAGAGTGAAGATTTTTTATACCCGGTACTCGAAGAGTATAGGGGTATATTAGATTTGTGGGGATAACGGTTGTGTGTAACGCCCAGAAGGAAGCGTTTCCGACCCCATAAACTATATATATTCTTGATCAGCATCAATAGCCGAGTCGATATAGCCATGTCTGTCTGTCCGTCCGTCTGTCCGTCCGTCCGTCCGTCTGTCCGTCTGTCCGTCTTCATTTGCGCCTATATCTCAGAGACTATAAAAGCTAGAGCAACCAAATTTTGTATCCAGTCTCCTGTGTGATCACACTACTCCAAATGTGTTGCAAAATTTCGCCTCATTCCCTCTCTCTCTGTCGCAAACACTTGTACGTCTCAAATATGTAGTTATATAGGCTTTTTACACTTGGTGCGTTACCTATCGATATCGGAGAAGACGCAGAGAAGCAGGTTTGCCGTTTACACTACAGCGTCTTTGCGTCTTGGGAAGAGGAAGAAAAATTTGTAAACAAAAGAAATAATGTCTGAAAATCAACAAAATATGTCAGAAAAAGAGCTAATTCTTTTATCTGCGGTGGCGCAAAATGAAGCGAATCTGTTGAAGTGCATGGAAGTGTCTGGGCTATCCTCAGAAAAGTTGCCATTCGTCTTGCAACTGCAACGTCCTCCTTGCGTTTGGACTCTTGTAGGTAAACAGCAGACAATGTTCTCTCTTTTCAATTAAATAATGTATTCTTCATTGCAATAGCCACGATATGGTTCATTTTGGGAGGAAGATGTTGTGGAGATTTCCGATGCCTTTTTTAAGGAAAATTTCTGCATGGAAAGGAGTACTTCAACATTCTCCTTGGACTGTTGCCCAATCTCAAAAAGAAAAAAACTCCTTTTCGACTGATAATCCCTCTGGAGAAGAGAATAGCCATAACTCTTTATTGCCTAGGATCGCCTGCGGAATATCGCACGGGAGTCTATTTGGTGTGTCAAAGGCTTTTGTCTGCCTCATATTACTGCAGTTTTGTCGCGAGGTAGTTGCTCAACTCGCTGACAAGTATCTGCAAGCAGACTTTCTTACCCTGAGAAGATCACGGATCACAGTGAAAGGATTCAAAGACATGGGATTTGCAGCAAAAAATTTGAAATCAACTATATTGTTGAAATGCTTTTTTTAATAATAAAATTAGTTTAAACAATTTGTTCTAACCATTACATGAATTTTTGCCCCTTGTTACTCATTTAAAAACTTTACGCGGCAAAATTTAAATTGGAATCTGCTGTTTTTTGTTGTTATTAGTGGTGATAGTTTCTCTGATTAGGCAGAAAAGTACGAAAATTGCTGTTATGCGCACAGAAATACCACAGAAATACCACAGAAATACCAAAACGCAGTTGCGTCGGAAAACGACGCAACTTTTTGCCATCACTAGGGCCCTATGCTAAACCTATGTAAAAAAAACTGCGTTTCTGGGAAGACGCAAAGAATCAAGACGCAGCCTCAGTGTTAACGGCACCATACATGTCATGTAGAAATTTAAAAGCAGATGTAAAAAGCATATGCAAACAAAATTGAAAACATATATAATATTCGAAAAATGATTTGACTTCATTTTTTGAAATATTATTTTTTGCCCAAAATTTAATTTGTCCCTTTTGCGAACATATAATAAATTGCATAAATCGCAAGCTCATATTTGTATGTACATATGTGTATACTGACTGAGTACCGGGTATAAGGTAGAGCTGCGGCCTTTGCCGCGGCTTACAACGTTCCCCCTCGTTTTTATTTGCGAAGTATGACAGTGACACGTCATATTTCCACCAATAGCTTGTAAGGTATGATGGCGGACTTTTTGTAAGGTATAGTGGGGGATCATTTTTTAGCACGAGTTTCAATTGTTTTTGCCTTTTTGTGTACAGAAGTGTATAAGTTACCACTCAGTGGCGGAGATTTGCATTTTGGGCACCGGGTTTTTGTCTTTAGACAAGAAAGGAAAAAAGAGCGTCTAAAAGAAGAACAACATCGGAGCATTCCACAGGCAAAAGAAAGAAACTCGAAAAAGAAGGAGAAGATGCTGATCGAGATTTTCAATATAAGTTCTTTCTTTTTCTGTTATTTTTCATTATTTCCAATAGTTTAAATAAGTGATTTTCAGATCTACATAATGTTTTAGTTCATCCGCCACCATACCTTACAATTTTCAAAAATGCAAAAATTAATGGTTTGCGCGAAGAGCTGCAAAATTGCATTCCATTTAAATTTAAGCAACCGCTTCTAACAGAAATATGCTCAATAGATGTCAGCAACTGCCTGCTTTTGAAATTTTGAAAAATATTTATTTTTGAGAGAGGGAGATGCAAAAATCAAAGTGTCCGCCACTATACCTTACACTCCCCTAATATAATAATATTTATTTCATATATAAATAATGCTAAATAAAGTGTATGTACCTGTAATTAGAATCATTAAAATAGAAGGATAAGAAAAAAGTCATATACATGTATGTAATTTGTTCAGAAATATGTACTTTATGTACATAAGCTCTTTTATTAAGTTTTATTTGTTCATTCAATCCCTTCAGCTGTTCCACAGTTTTGATGGGAAAATATTGCTACTACTCCTTTTAATTGATCTAAAAACAATGTTGGTAATAAACAATAATGTTATATTAATCTTTTAGTCTTACCATGAATTATTATTCAATAATAGCAACAATAGCATTCTCCTAATGTAGGGTTTCTGAAAGTATTTAAGTATTTAATTCGATTTATATATTCCAATATTCATTATATTTACACATTTTTTCTTTACCCTATGTTTTTGCATTTCCTTTCTGATTTCCGAACAGGCTGTACACTTAGAATCATTCTGTCGAAAACAATTACATATGTACATATATTAGCTACGCAAATGACTCTTTCCCATCTTATTATTTAAAAAAATAGAATATGTCGTTACGTACCTGTTTGTTACCGTATATTTGATGAAATAAAAGTATTTTTCACACTTTTTATTTGATTTTAGGCAACGTTATCGCAAATGCTACTTTCAGCAAATAGATCTTGAACAGAAGTGAAAAAAAATCTACGCAGAAAGACAAACGCGCGAAGAACATATGCATTTTGTTTTTGTATTTTTTTGTCTCTTGCATTCCACGAGCTCAAGTACAGTAGAATATCACGATGAACTTACCATTTTGGTCCATTTTTCATGACGTGGCATCGGCCAAAAGCCACAGAGCCCGCACTGTATTTTAACTCTTTTTCACGGTTTCTTCATATTCCCACGAGTTTACGGGTGTTTGTCGACTTCGAAAACAAAACGAAGCCAGCTTCGTATTTCGGATCTGCTTAGACTGGTCTACATTCGCTTCCCCCGTAACTAGTCGATGAACTAGTACATTGTAGTCGACGTAGACCTGGTCGATGTTTGCTTCCCCCGTTACTAGCTGCGTAGCTAATTGCGCGGTAACCGAAGCGGAACTAGTTCGAGAAGGGTCAATTGACCCCTTTGGTTCTTCAGTGTATGTTTGTGTTCAGCAAGTCCATTCGAATGGTACTCGGTATCGCAAGTACCAAGTTGTCCAGCAAAGCTGCTGGGCTGCCGATCCATTCGGCTCTGGTCTCATCACGTTCGGCTTATGATGTGGCGCCAGCCAAACGATGATTGATTCTTTCTTTTCTCATTTTGTGACCAAAATACTTTTAGAGTTCTTGAGCCACAAATGTAGTTACTGATTGTTGCTTATTGACCTGACCTAAACGAATTAGAGTATTCGGTATTAGGGTAGAACCTACAGACAATTAATCTAATGTGAAGCCATTATATATATACATTATACATTATACACTCGTTCATTATATTCGTTTATAAAAAATTAAACAAAATTAGCATATAAAGGGTATACAAAATATTATAGGGATATATCAGATTTGTGGTGATAGTGGATGTGTGTAACACCCAGAGAAGGAAGCGTTTTCAACCCCATAAAGTATATATATTCTTGATCAGCATCAATAGCCGAGTCGATATAGCCATATCTGTCTGTCCGTCCGTCTTTATTAGCGCCTAGATTTCAGAGACTATAAAAGCTAGAACAACCAAATTTGTGTATTTCAAAATTTCGCCCCGCCCCCCTCCACCCACACAAAAGACGAAAATCTGTGTCATGCACAATTTTGAAGATACGAGAAAACTAAAAACGTAAAATCATAGAGAATAAATATCAGAGTGTTGAATCTGGATCAGATTGCATCATTAATGTAGCCACAATAAAAACATTTCGAAAGGCATCGTTTTCTCTCGCTTTCTCTCACACGCCATCCCGTCTGCTTTGCTCGTTCCTCTTTATTGACGACTAGGTCTGAGAGACTATAAGAGCTAGATCAACCAAAGTTTTTATACAAGCTCTTGTAATATCAATTTAACACAAGTGTATTTTACAATTTTGCCACGACCCTTTCTGCTCCCACAAAGGACGGAATCCACAATTTTTAAGATACGAGAAAACCAAAAACGCAGAATCATGGAGTATGACCTTATCTGAATCTAAATCAGTCGGATCATTATTATAGCCAGGAAGAACAGACGCTTACTCATTCACTCTGCCTCTCGCACACACTGTCTATCTGTCTTTCCATTTAAGGGTGGATTTGTCTAGCATTTTTACGAAATACTGCAATTATTCGGGGTATCGATAGCTTTTTTCGTCGTATTAAACAATAAATTCAATTTTAACTTTAAGCCTAGTATTCAGATCCGAAAATACGTTTTCAAGCAAAACGGACAATATAAAAATACTGGCGGCCGAGTGTGACCAAGTGTGCATGCCCTGCGGTAACACTGTATAGAAATGAATCCGTTAAAAATTCAAATTTTGTATCAAAGCAAGCAGGAATGTATTATTTGTGGTCGCTGTGGCGCCAGAGATCGACAATCCACAGATAAAGCACCGCAATATTGGATAAATCCGGTTTTGCTGAACAGAAATGCAATAAAATATTTTTTTATTCCCCATTTATCCCCTTACACTAACACTTTCATAACACTTCCCTTTGCTCGACAGCCTTTACTAATTTCATTATGTCGTCGTCGCAAAATTATCCTTATAGCTTGTTTGGTTTCTGTTTATTATCGTAACTCTAGGGACTGTAAGAAATAACACAAATACCATGAAATACTTTTCCAGAATAAATCGGCGTGTTTGCTTGGTGATCTGAATACTACTTTCAAACTCAAAATACTACCTAGCAAACGCATTTTGAAAATTTTGTATCGGTTTCATACTAGTTTTTTTTCGGATCTCGGCACGGCCCTTTACATTTTAATTAAAATAGGTCTGATTGCAAACAACATTTGTGGTAACACAAATACTTACAAGGGTTCACAAAGATCTTTTGGGATGCACAGATTTTAACTTTACATTAAAATTGGGTGGTCGTATAGGTCGTACTAAAACTCCCAAATGCACCGTTTTCCACATTTAAAAATAAATCGCTAATTTTTTTTATCTAATTTCTTTAAATTTCAATAAAAATGCTGTAGCTCTCTTTTTCTTACTCTCCGCGTTTTTTATATTAGCAGGCCGAACAGCTGACAAATTATCCGAAAAAATATGCGGCTTTGGTGTAAACTCCTCGCATAATTTTTCCGCACCTTCGACAATGATGCGGCAGTGTTAAAACAATATTAGTGTTTATTGTCTTTGGCTGTACGTTGTACACGAATGACGTGTTCGTCAGCACGAGCTGTTTTTCATTCGACGCTGTGTTCCGCTCAGTTACTGGAATTGAGTAAGAATTTTTGAAGGTTTGGTCAAACGGCTGTAACTTAGTCGTTTATCCATTCTTACAAGCGATACCTTAAACGGCGCCTAAAATTAATTAAGTTGTTAGCCACGAAATATCAAATTTCGGGGAAAAATACCGAAAAAATGTATATCTTCCAGACGTTAAGCTGCAGCTACAACGTGTATGGCTCGGATTTATAGTTGCATTTGTCAGCTTTTCAAAACTGCAAAGTTCAATACAACCAGTTATAGGAAACTTAAGTCATGAGAAAAATAGAAAAACTGCCTCTAAAGAAAAAAAATTAAAATTTTTTGTTTAAATTCGTAAAAAAAAAACTAAACCATAAAAAAAACCATAGTTCTTTAACAATTTTTAAATCTCAAAATCTATTAGAAAAAGTCATTTTGGGCGACAGCGGAAATGTCGTGTTGACTAGTGTAATCGAATATACCTATTCTATTCTATTGAGTATCGGGTATAAAAATATTAACAATTTCTTGATTCGGACTCCCAAGTATATCAGAAAATTTAAGTTTTTTATATGTTGAGTAGAGCAATGAGTCCACCTTTAGGAGTAACTTTTATGCGTTTTTACCGCTAGCTGGTGCTAAGGCCTCAATTTTAAACTTTTTAGCTAATTCTGCAATGTTAACATTTTTTGCGTCACAGGAATGTCCAGTGCGGTACTTTACAATGTAAGGATGGTGAAAGACAACCCGTTAACGATGGTATCGACCAACTGTATTCCCGGACCATTATATCTATCAAGGGACAGGAGTACGAGTGCAAGTGCGTAAAAGATAAAGTGACCAAGCGCATGGCAGGTAGTGCTGGAATAAAATCTTTTAAAATTATTTTCCTTATTTGTAGGGCAACCAGCGGACAAGTAGGCTCCAACAACTACCCTGAACATGGTCTTGTCAAAGATGGAACACCGTGCGGTGATAATTTGATTTGCCTCAACCAAACTTGTGTCAGTCTCTTTCCTCATGTAGATCAAACCAAGTGCCCAGAAAATAAACAGGGTCAAGAGTGCTCAGAACACGGTGTAAGTTTAACCAAAGAAAAGCGGTTTTTGCTCACTTATTCTTATATAGACAAACATTTACCTATGAATAAGGCTTCACATGTATACGAAAAGCAAATCATTCTCACAACTACACTTTGCATTTCTTGCAGGTCTGCACTAACACAAATCGCTGCTTTTGCGACATGGGTTGGGGTGGCATAGACTGCAGCTCTGTCGTTCTTCTTACCACAGCACTGCCAACCGAAGCTTTGCCAACTCCAGAGAATACAATAAAAATGGAAAAGAAAGAAACCCCATATGGTAAGAGAGGGGCGTTGAGGTTAACGATACTTTGCCTCAACGTATTTGCGTTACCTTGAGCCAGATGAGAGAGACTTTAACTAACTAAGCTAACTTGATTAAATTTATCCAATCTAATGCGAACTGTACTCAACTAAAAAAAAAGAGGCAAACAAAGTCGATTAAGTGTAGCCAAGCCAAGTCACTATTGCCGTTCAATCACGTTGACAAATCACAATTAATTCGATTAAAGTTCGATATGATAACATTTGGTTTGATTACTTGTATGACAATGGTAATCATGCCGATTAGCGTTTTGTATAAGCAACTCTATGAACATCGATTTATTTATATAGATTCAAAAATACAAATATCACATAGGCATAGTCAAACGTACAAACGTCCACCGTCGAAAACAGATAATAGCAGAGAAATCGAAGCCAGATAACAACCTTTTGAATCTTATCAATCTTAAGTCTATGTTTCTTATTAATTAACATTAAACAATGACCAAGGTTCTGAAATCCGAAAACTTTCATCTCATGTCATTTCCTTTTCGTATCAATCCATCCATAACATAAGTGGGGCTTGAATTGCTTTTTAAAATTGCACTTTATATTCAGTCCGGCTACGGTTTTCGCTTACTTTTGCGTTTTGCGTCCCGTTTTCGCTTTTTGGTGCTCTCGGTTTCACAAATTTTTGACATCGATGTTTAATTTTAGTCATTGTTTTGTAAATATACAGCATGGCAAAAAATTCGTTTTATTTTTTCAATTTCTTGTTTAAAAGTAGAACGACGCCAGAAAGTGAGTGATTTAAGAACACTTTCAAAACAGATAACACACATTAAATTGCTAATGGTCCCGGCTTGTGATGTCATTTCAAATCGAGAAACATACTTTTAAAATAATTTGGGAAAAATTCAACTCCATCTGGGTCTCACCTCAAAACTTAAATTTTGAATTCCAAAATAAATGGGACGGGAAACAGCTCTCTTAATCCAGCTGTTATGCTACGCGCGCAATTTAGTATGTTACAAGCACAATCTGAACTGAAAAAATGCGTTCTACGAAAATTGGAGTACCAATTGGGAAATTTTTTTCAAAAGTGAAAACAGAAGCCTGCCTGATTGTGTCCAAAAAAGTAAATCTGAAGTGGTGGTTGATTTTTAGTCGTCATGTCGACTTCAGTATTCATATTCATTATACTCATATTTCTTTTTATACCTGGTATTCGTGGAGACTAAACTCGAGAAAATAAATCTACACGCTGTTGCTTGCACAAACAGGAGAGAATAGAATACGTTTAATTATCCGACAGCGTAATTACAATATGTAAAAGTTATATGATTTAAATGAAGAAAGTCAGTTTAAATCATTTACTTACGATAAGGCCTACCTTATCTACCTCAAATGAATACGTACTTACATTTTTATGAATGAAAAGTTTGTGATAACAATACTCAACAAAATTCAACATTTTTTTCCGCTGAATTTTTCTGATAGATTTGGAGATTTACAATTTTTTAAAGAATTATGGTTTTTTTCTAGGTTTCGTTTTTTTTTTAAGTTTTTAAAAAATTTTGAATGTTTTGTCAGAGGTAGTGCTTCTATTTTTCACATAACTGATGTTTCCTATAACTAGTTGTATTTCAAATGCCGAATTTCGGCGATAAATTCCGTTAGCCGACGTATAACCGTATTTTTTCTCAAAAAAATAACAAAAATCTTAAAATCTTATCTAAAACTAAAAATATAAGCCATAAAATATTTTCAAAGTCAAAATTTCGCGGAAAAATACCGAAAAAAATTATGAAATTTGAATTTGAAAGCTTAATATCTTCCAGACGTTAAGCTGCAGCTACAAAGTGTCTGGGTTGGATTTATAGCTGCTTTTCAAAACTGCAAAGTTCAATACAACTAGTTATAGGAAACTTCAGTTATGTGAAAAATAGAAGCACTACCTCTGAAAAAAAATACCAAATTTTTAAAAAATTCTTTTAAAAAAACGAAACCTAGAAAAAAAAAAGTTTCTTTAAAAATTTTGAAATCTCCAAATCTATCAGAAAAAGTTATGTTAGGCGACAGCGGAAATGTCGTGTTGACTAGTGTAATTAAATAAATTGTTGTGTTTATATACATTCATATGTGTAGATTCTCTGTACCATTATTGATGATGCGAAACTTAAGCCTTCCAAACTCCCGCAATCTCTTGCGTATCCGTAAAGATAGGAAAATGATTCAAATGTCGTTAAGATTGTTGCAGTGAGTTTTTTTGGTTACGATAGTCGCAACAATTAGTAATCGCTATATCTTTGATTAGCGAGCTTGTTTGTGAGTCTTAAGAGATACAATAAACGATAAATATGTTGATAAAGTTTTGTATTCAACAAATTGATAGCTTAAAAGCAACGAATGTAATAGTAATATGGTACAGAAAATAGATGAAAATACATATGTATATATTTGTAATGTAGGTATCTATTATCAACATTTCTTTGGTATTACCCCATATCCAACAGTCACAGGTATATTTTAACATGATTGGATAAGTAAATATATAAAGAATCAAATGTAAACTCCATAACTTATATTCGTAAGTCCGAAAGCACTAACGGTAAAAACGTAACAGTTGTATTGAGAATGCTTAAGCTTGGTGATTTAAAACTTGAGCAGTTAAAGAAACAATTGGCTAAGCAGGGCTTTTCGTTAAGTGGTTTTAAAGCCAAACTAAAGCTACGTTGGAAAAATGCATTTTAGGACGAAGCCATCAACATCAAAAAAGATCAAGCAATGAAGGAGAATAACACTACTCGACAAAATTCAATTTTTTTTTCCGCTGTCTCCAAAAATGACTTTTTCTAATAGATTGGAAGATTTAACAATTTTTTAAGAATTATGGTTTTTTTTTCATGGAGTAGTTTTTTTTTCATGGAGTAGTTTTTTTTTAAAGAATTTTTACCAAAAATCAAGGCATTCAAATATTTTTTTTTCGACTTTTCCTGAGCTTTCAAAGTCAAAATTTCGGGGAAAAATACCGAAAAAAATTATGAAATTTCAATTTGGAAGCTTAATATCTTCCAGTCGTTAAGCTGCAGCTACAAAGTGTCTGAGTCGGATTTATAGCTGCATTTGTCAGCTTTTTTTAACTGCAAAGTTCAATACAACCAGTTGTAGGAAACTTAAGTTATGTGAAAAATAGAAGCACTACCTATGACAAAAAACACAAAATTTTTTAAAAATTCTTTAAAAAAAACTACTCCATGAAAAAAAAAAAACATTCTTTAAAAAAATTTAAACATCCAAATCTATCAGAAAAAGTCATTTTTGGCGACAGCGGAAAAGTCGTGTCGACTAGTGTAATCTAGCTGTCATCAAGGGTCAGTTTTTGGAGTTAATGCAAGAAATTGAGGTAACCTTACAGGATTAGATAAATTCTTCAAATGAAAGATCACGCAATAGCAACAAATGTTGTTACAGATAAAATATCAAGGTGAGCTGATTCAAGGTGATATAGACAAGAAACTCTAGGAAAATTTCGAAAGTGCTGGGCGTCTAGACGCCAAGATTAAAAGAGTGAAAAATCTAATGGACGACGCAGTTGAACATGTGCAAAATTATCTCTATATTTTTAATTTTAGAATTCGAATTCGCTAGGAATATGTTCATATCTTTTTTCTTATTCTTACAAGACGTTGCTTAACAAATAAGTAATTTTTATAATTGAGATGAACCGAGTATTGGGTATCATACGGGGGTGCCACAGAAAACTCTAGAGTTTTTAACTCCAGAGGTTTGCCAAATTCTCCGAAAAATACGTAGTTGATACAGGGGTAATTTTTTATTTTTTTGACACTTTTGGAGCTCACGCGCCACAATGAAAATTGTAGAAGAGTTAAAGTAATTAAAAAATAAATTTATGAAAATTTGGTCTTCGTTTATTTCATATTTTACCATTAGCAATCAAAGAAAGATAGCTTTGTATAATAACACCAAAAAGCATTTAGTCCATCTGCTCATTTTTTTCCCGTGCAATTTGATTATGATAGCTTTTAATAAGAAATAATATGCCTAAATATATTCACTAGTGGCAAGCCCCCATCGCAAAATAAAATTTCAGGTGTAGATGATGACGACCCAAAACTATTTTATATATATTTTATATAATAGAAAGATATAAAAATATACAACATTTTTGACCAAAACAGAAAAGAATTGAAAAACGAAATTAGTTATTTTATAATATAACTGTAATAATTGAATAATAGTTTTCTGCATCTATGGGAGCATTGACCTTGCGTGTCTTTTGATAATTTTGTTAAATCTGACTTACGAGGGCTGTTCAAGATTTCTGCAAATTTTTGAATTTTCCACCTCTTAACTGATAGGCCAACAATGTTTCTGTCAACAAGCATCTGTCATTTGACTGCTGTCAAAATTTAAAGACGCGTCATCAATTTCAATGATACATATATCGTTGTGACCTACAAGCACAAACGATGCCGAACGTCCTGTTTTCCAGTTGATATGATGTTGGCCGATCGTAGAAATGGGCTCAGTCGTTTTAATTTGTAATGATCACTTGGGTATGAGAAAGATTTTCTCAAGATGTGTTCCGAGTAGTAAGCTCGACCACAATGCAAGAGTGCATGTGCAGTTCCCATGAAAAAAATCCATGAATTAAGCTACGAATTGATCCTTCACCCGCCCTATTGTCCGGATTTACTCCCGAGTGACTATTTTTTGTTTCCAAACCAGAATAAATACCTCAGGGAAAGAAGTATATGTGCACTTTTTAATTTGCTTATATTTTCTCAAAAGTTAACGGTAAGTTTTTTGTAGGTATGCAATTTTGTGTTCTTATCTATTATGAAGATCTCCTACTCCAGTGGTCCTCTTTGGGCTTCATTCTTTGTACCGTTTTTAATAATATGTGTAGCCACTTGTGGTTTTCATAGGCAATAAGTATATGTGCAAATTGAGATTATTGTACTATTGAGTGTGGCTAAGCTAAGAAGTGTGATCTAAAAATATTCTTTGATCAGCGGAACGTAAGTAAAATTGTTTTTAAATGTTTCGAGAAATAAATGATGGAAAATAATTTTGATTTTAAGGCCTGTATCCAGCACCGCGAAATTTTACTGAAACGAATCTGCTCATTATTTCGGATGTGTGGAACTCAACTGATGTAGTGTGACCAAGAGCCTAAAAAGTGATTTGCCACTCTCATGAATCAGCTGTGTTTAATAAACAGCGCCAATTTTGAAAATTAAACTAAAATTAAAAAAAGGAAGAAAAGTAATTCTGACGATGAAGTGATTGTGTTGGTAGTGGCACATATTGTTGTAAGAAGAAGTACAGCACAGTCGGAGGCGCCAAAATATCAAAATGATCAAAATGCTTATTTTCCGTTATCCGCCAAAGACATGGTCTTGCCTCAACTGCTTTTATTAAAGCAATCTTCTCCTCACTTTAAAAATTTGCATATCTCTTTTTGGTTTTGCGCACAGATTTTGCCCCCACCTCTCACTTGTACTCCAGTAAAAATAGGCACATATATTTTACTGGCACCCCTATCAGCTGTTCTCACAGTCCACATTCGTGTGAATATCGATATTATCGATAAAAATTCGTGGATCCCGTTTACGTTGCTGGATACTGACTCCAGGAAAACACAAACGAAAAATTACTGGCCCCGTTTTTTTTATATGAAGTTTGGCAGTAATTTTTAGTTTCCGCGGTGCTGGATACCCAGCTTAACGGTAGAATGCCCCGTGGGACACATTTGTCAGAGGAAGATCGCGGTATGATCAAAGGGCTGGCCGAATCTGGCAAGACAATTTCCTATATTTCAGCCCGGACCTAAACCCAATAGAAGATCTTTGGGGAATACTATCCAATAAAGTTTATAAGAATGGCCGCCAGTTTGATACGGTAAATGACCTCAAAAAGGCATTGATCCAGGAATGGGATCAAATTAACCCTGAAATTCTCCAAAATTTGGCAGCCTCAATGCGAAACCGGATTAATCAAATTTTTATTAAAAAAGGAAAGCATATCAACTATTAAGGAGTAAACAAAAAAATATTTAAGAAATGTTTTCAATAGTGTTTTGAATTTTCATTCAGTATGCACATATACTTATTTCATTCGAAGTTAAAGTTGCTTATTAAATTTTAAGTTATCGTAAAAGTTTACAGAAATATAATTGTTATTTTTTTGTTAGTATGTAGTCAAACTAGATAAATAAAATTCAATCCAAAACATTTTCTTTGTTTTTAATAGTGTTTCTCTAATTAATATCAGTGCACATATACTTCTTTCCCTGAGGTAGCTAGGCAGAAAGAGATTTGAATCCAAAGGAACAGCACGTTTCTACGCGTTACTTAGCCGATGGTTTTCAAATACATCTCTGAAAAATTGTCATTCACAACGACAAAATGTAAACAATGACTGACAAAAATAACTGATATTCTCCAGCAAATGGCAAGCAGCCAGGAAGATTTTCTGTAGCATATGCTCAATATTCAGTTAGAGATGCTATAATTCCTTCGGGAGAATAATGCGAATAAATAAAAAGCATCAAATGTAGTTTTAAACATTTTTTATTTGTTTTATTTGTTTTGCAATGGCAGGTCTGAATGTATCTGCAGATAAATGCAGATCGCCCTGTTCAGGCTGCACACTTAACTTAAGCAGCACCCAATTAATGGAGCTGTTGCGTTTTTTCTCTAATATTGCCGACGCTTCGATCTGTTGTGCTAGACTCGAATTTTGATATATTGTCGAATAGCTGCAACTTTCGGGAGAGCTGCTGTTTACATACGTAAATCTATATCTGAAGTAAATTGAAATGGAATAAATTTGGAAGTCTATGACGAAGACAAAAAGTTCCGTACCGCTTCTAAAACAGATACAACATAGTCTTGCACATAACAATTTACTTTGATTGCATTTTACTTACAACTATCCACACCCTTCTTGGCATACCTTCATTTAAATAATTTAGCATTGCAAAAAACTCTTTCTCATCGAATTTATTTATTTGTCGAACGCCTCCATCAATTTTTGCAACATCATTTGTTGACTGTTGCTGCTACAGTCGAAAAATAATTACATTTTCCATATTTGTTGTTAAATTTTGACAAAAATGAAGAGTACAAATTTTTCCAGTGGTACGTTGTGTATCATTGTGAGATTCGATTTAGATGTTTTCTTGAAATTTTAAACATTTCAAACAATTTGTATATTTCAAACTAATTTTTTGATTAAAAAACGAATAGTTTTCTCTAAAATTTATACTTTTCACTCTGATTTTTTTTCCGAAGAATTATATATAAACATTTGATGCACTTTTTTGTTGCACTCGCGTCCCATTTTACTATTATATACGCTCACTGTACCATCCCATCGAATTTCAGAATGCAAAGTGACGCGTAGAACATTCGAGAGTTCACATACACACATACATTCGCAAAAGACTTTTTGGATCGTCGTTCGAGGGCAAACGGTCCTAGAATGAGCAGAGCAAAAGAGACCGAAAAAAACTGCTCGTCGACTGAGCGCGAGCAGAATTTTTGTACGAACAATGCAATCGGTTGCTCTCGGACCCTTTGCTCAAAGTCTCAGTGAAGAACTCTTATTTTGTGACCGCACGAATCGGTTAACAGTTATTTGCGAGCTCTGGTTTTAAGTTAGAGACGGTCGTGTGCGTGAATGCATGTGAATCGAATGAAACTAGAGACTTCACCAACTTTTCGAAACTGTAACCCTTTCTAAACCCTTTCTAGTCATAAAACTAGAGATTTTTAAACCAACCCAGGGAAGGTGTTGTGTCCCTAGAATTCTAACTCAGTTGAAAATTAGAGGAAATCCTGTAGCAGCTTGGATAAATTTTTGAACAAACTTATATGCACCGGCAGACATAAAATATTCAAACCACTGAATACTGCATTCTAAGTTTGTTATTAAAATTTGTCAACACGCAATGAAGCTGTAAAAGAATAGTTTTTTTATTTTCAATATATGTACATACATACATACATCCATATGTGTGCATGTATATAGCAAATTATGGATACAGCAAAGAACAAGGGTACAGAAAGAACGCACAAAAAATAAGAACAACTCCCATTCCACACAAAACGTTTCTTGTCTGGAGTTTTGTGTTTCCTTTTTCACCCATTCATTTTGCATCAGTACTTGAGATCGGCCTCAAAACATGTATACATACAAAAAATCACTCGGTTACGATCTACGCTAGTGCGTAAAAACACCCGACACAACACTCAGACTCAATCGTTTGCACCCTATTTGCAGTGCCAGAAGACATTGCCGTTCTCTGGTGCACATATTGCGAAGGAGTAATGCAGAGATGTGTCTAAGGCTCAAGTCAAGCCGCACCTCACATTGCTACAGCTCTCACGCTCGAATTCTTCTTCGGTGGCATGATTAATGAGCGGTGCTCCGCTTCTCTTTTACCGCAACCCCCTTTCCAGCTTGCTAACTTCTAGGCACTTTGCTTACATATTAATCTCAATTTCCCTACTTTTCGCATGCTACAAATACACTTGTGCTTGTCGCACAAACATCTCAGTGCATTGTCCATACTCATACTACATTGTCCGTGGCTTTGTGTATTGCAGTATATAGTTCGACGTACGTTTATTAAGAAGCAATACCTGCTGACCGGACGACACAGTCGGTGTTCTTTTATAGTGCTGGGATGCACAGTATCCGTATCTATCAATTGGGCATTGAATATATAATCTTTTTATTTTTGAATCGGGTTTTCTCTGTTTTACCGATTGCACTAACTAAAAATGTTAGCTTGAACTGGTTTCATACGCAGGCAATGGAAATGCTACTAAAGATTTAAATAGAGGTTTCTTAAAACGGAAAAAAAGGGATTCATTTGAAATAATTAACTATGCACAGATAAATCAGAAATTCAATAACGGTTCCAACACTGTAACATCTTATATGATGGCAATGTGTCTTAACGGTGTATTTAAGCAAATCTCTATTAATAGTACTAGAGTTTTTTTAACTAACCGAGGCAGCCTTCTGTGGCATCTAGAATTGTAATTCAGTTGGTTTGGCAATCTGTATCACCCCCGATAGTGTCGGACTACTCGACTAGCAATATATGTATACTGCATAGAGAAGTTAATCGGATTTCAGAACATTTCGAATCGCATTATATTGACGAATCGAATGCTTAATTGGGATTCAAAAAATGTCTGCATATTAACAAATTTAATTTAATTTCCAAATAAAACGCAACCCCCATTTGCAGGAACCTCAGACCAAAATAGGATCAGCACATTAACCATGGTCATCATTTTAACAGTTATCGTCAAATGTGTCTTCATTAGTTTTGCAACACTGGCCGTTTGTTACAGGTAGAGTACCAGCAAGTCAAACATACATCCAAATTCAGTCCCACTACACTCAAAGGAAATACATATGAACCTACAAAAATAAAAATCAAGGTTAAGGCAAGAGCGTGCCTCATATGTACTAAAATTAGAACATTTTCCGTAATTAAGTTAATTTTTAAATACTTTATTTCAACAGTTTACGTCTACGAAAAGGTTATTCTGGTTTCTTTCTCTTTCATTGTCCGTTTATTTTTAATCGGTGTGTAAAATATTTGTTGTGCTTACATCATTACATAACAAAACTAATTATGTGTATGTACATGCCCTAAATCATTAAATTATATAATTATTTATGTGTATTTATGTACATGCCTTGTACCATATTGTCGTAATCACAAACCACTAAAGGTTATGTAACTTTTATTTTTATTAGTTAAGTTTTTTGTTACGATATTTTGGATTTCATCAGGTAAAATATGAGTGTAAAAATGCATGAACTTTAATCATATGCAAACAAGGATCCACTTGCTGAGATGGCTATATCGATTCAGCTGCTTATATCTAATATACATTAGCTCATAAAGTAGTACATAATCCTTAAGTTAAAGCTAGGAATTCGCGGTGCTTAAAAAAAATGATTTAAAGAAAATGGATAAGACCACAGCGCATTATGGAATTAATATGATTGCACGAAGTGTTTTATACATTTTTCCCGAATTTGTGTTAGTGTAGGTGGTTTCTTGAATGACCAACAGGCATAGCTGATTACTACACGGCAAACTATTATTTTAGAGTATTTTTGCTACTAAGCTGCGGGCTCGTATTTGCTGGTTTTACTGTTATCGATTGAGATAGCACGAGATCAACCGATCTTACTGGATACTTTTCCCCTTTTCTTTCAGATTAGAGAGGTTAGAGATCAGAGAGTGAAGTGTAGTTTATTTTTGTTTAATAATAGAATGGTCCAATTTGGTCCGCTTCGGTGGGCGCCTTGGCCGCCAAAAGAATGCTACATATTTAGTCGGATCCGTCTTGGTCGACCCCAACTAACATTTCGCTCATCCCGAAAATCCTCAAAGTTCTCCTGTCATATATGTATAAATTAGTCAGTTCTCCACTTCAGCAGACCATTTCAACCTTCCGCATATTGTTTTTCTATAATAATAATATAAACATATATACATATATCCCTTAAACTATCCACATCCGTGTTCGGCTTTTTCCATTTCAAGAAACGGAATCGATGTTTTCATAAAACCAAATAATCGATTATATCGATGTTAACTCCGATTTGCACGACAATGCACATAGAAAACTCCGCATATAAATAAATAAAATGAGTATTGGGTATAATAGCCTATTTACACTACAGTGAGTTACCTCATTTATCGATAGGTAAGTCAATAACTCAGAACTTGCATTTATAGCCTATTTTCACTACAGTGAGTTACCTCATTTATCGATAGGTAACTCAATAACTCAGAATTTGCATTTACACTATGCCAACGTTGAGTTATTGAGTTTCGGCTGCTGGCACGTGCTTGTCTACGAAAATTTGTTTTATTTAATTTTATTAATATGAATACCCAAGAACTAAGGATGCTCTATGTGGCAGAGCAAGAGACAATAACGACGCTGCAGTTTATATTATTTTATTTTTAATTTCGGCGCATGCGAGGGACCGAAATCTTTCATTTTTTCAGCTAGTTCCTTATAAATATGAGAATTTTTGCGTACGCCGCGGAACCCGTCGTTATTCTCGTGCCATAACTCTAATAGCATCTCCAAAGCCTCAGGCGACCCAACGAATCTAGATTCTAGTAATAAAATTGGATATTAAGTAATTTTTATAATAATTTGTTTGTTTACCTTTTTTCTCATATGTTTTTTGTTGTTTTTCTAGTGGTGATAATTACACGATAGGCAGATCAGGGTTGAAATATTCGAAAAATCGGACAAACTCAACTAAACGCAATCAAAACTCAACTTTTTTGCCACCTCTAGTTCCCCTATGCTTCCCCATGTAAACGAAACTCGAGTTTTGCCCGAAACTCAATAACTCAACCGTAGGTTAAATAACCTACAACATTGGCCGTGCCGAGATTCGAAAAAAGTGCTAGCAAACAGAATCAGGGTTGATATTCGAAGGAAACCGATACAACATTTTTGAATTCAAAATGCGTTTGCAAGGGTCAGTTCGAAAGTAGTTTTCAGATCACCAAGCAAACACGCCGATTTATTCTGGAAAAGTATTTTATGGTATTTGTGGTATTTCTTACAGTCCCAAGAGTTTAATTGGCATGCAGCTGCAACTGAGGTTGTGTGCGTGAATGTGTGTGAGTACGATAACAACAGAGTGCAATAAAAAAAAACCAATCATGCTATAAGAAGAATTTTGCGACGACGACATAATGAAATTAATAAAGGCTTTTGAGAAAAGGGAAGTGTTATGAAATTTAGGGGGTAAATGGGGAATAAACAAATTTTTTATTGCATTTTGGTTCAGCAAAACCGGATTTATCCAATATTGCGGTGCTTTATCTGTGGATTGTCGATCTCTGGCGCCACAGCGCCCACAAATAATACATTCCTGCTTGCTTTGATACAAAATTTAAATTTGTAACGGATTAATTTCTATACAGTGTTACCGCAGAGCATGCACACTTGGTTACACTCGGCCGCCAGTATTTTTATATTGCACGTTTTGTTGAAAACGTATTTTCGGATCTGAATACTAGACTTATAGCCTTTTTACACTACCGCATTATTGTCGAAGGTGCGGAAAAATGATGCGAGGCGTTTATACTTAGGCCGCATCATTTCCGCATCATTTTGTCAGCTATTGTTGGCTCCACCGAACAAAAATTAGATGCTGCCGACTTTATTTTTCAAGTGGCACTTTTAAAGTTGGAATCAGTGCGTCCGAAAAGACCTTGCAAGTTTTTGTGTTACCATTATGTTGCTTGCAATCAGACTTATTTTAATTGAAATGTTCAGGAATGGTTGTTTGATATACCCCTATACCGCGTCGATACCCCGAATATTTTAGTATTTTGTAAAAATACTTGACAGAATACGGTAAAACTTGCAAATGATGCGGTGCACGTTCCAACATGCGACCCACATGATTGTCTTCTTCTATCCACAGGGTTGTTATGGGCATCATTGTCGCATGTTCCATTTAACGGAAAAATCCAATGATGCGCTCTAATGTAAAAAGGGTATTAGCGGAATACTCGTTTGCGAAATGCTTGCAGAAAAAATTGTCGAAAGAATTAAAGGCATGCAATTTTGTCGTTTCCATACAAATGTCATCCCTGATTTGATCAAAAACCTTGTTTTCTGAACTGAATACCTAGCTTTATAAGTCTATTTACACTACAGTGAGTTACCCATCAATAAATGAGTTAACTCAATGACTCAGAAATGGGGTATACACTATGCAAAAGTTGAGTTATTGAGTTTTGCATGCTGACACGTGCTTGTGTACATAAATTTGGTTAATTTTATTTTATTTATATGAACTAGCAAGAATTAATTTTGCTTTACGTATCAGATCAAGATACCAAAACGATGCTGCAATGTAGGGTTGCAGTAGCTGTGGAGTATTTGGATAAAATTTCAAATAAACGCATCCAAAAGAAAACGGAATTTCATTTTCTAGGGTTTTTTTATATTAAATAATGTATCTCAAATTATAATAGCCGCGATATGGATGGGAACCGTTGAGTTTTGGCTGCGTGTTTCCAACCAAATTTTTTGAATCATCCACATTGTTAATTTGGTTGATTTGATTAGTTCAAAGTATTGGTTTTAACGATTTTATGTCTATTGACAACACTAGTCAACACGAAATTTCTGCTGTGGCCCAAAATGACTTATTTTAATTGATTTGGAGATTTAAAATGTTTTAAAGAATTATGGCTTTTTGTATGGTTTAGTTTTTTTTAAAGAATTTTTTTAAATTTTTAATTTTTTTTTTCTTATAACTTGTTGTATTGAACTTTGCAGTTCTGAAAAGTTGAAAAAATGCAGCTATAAATCCGACCCGATTTATTTTAAAGAATTATGGTCTTTAAAAAAAATTTAAATCTCCAAATCTACCAGAAAACGTCATTTTGGCCCACAGCAGAAATAAAAAGTTGAATTTTTTGAGTAGTGTAATTGATAACACTAGTCGACACGACTTTTCCGCTGTCGCCAAAAATGACTTTTCCTGATAGATTTGGATGTTTAAAGATTTTTAAAGAATGTTTTTTTTTGTCATGGTGTAGTTTTTTTTTAAAGAATTTTTAAGAAATTTGGTATTTTTTGTCATAGGTAGTGCTTCTATTTTTCACATAACTTAAGTTTCGTACGACTGATTATTGTATTGGACTTTGCAGTTAAAAAATCTGACAAATGCAGCTATAAATCCGACTCAGACACTTTGTAGCTGCAACTTAACGTCTGGAAGATATTAAGCTTCCAAATTGAAATTTCATAATTTTTTTCGGTATTTTTTCCCGAAAATTTGACTTTGAAAGCTCAGGATAAGTCGAAAAAAAATATTTGAATGCCTTGATTTTTGGTTTTAGATAGACACATGATTTAGGCGTCGTTTGAGGTATCGCTTATAAAAATATAAAAATAAACGGCTAAGTTACAACCGTTTGACAGCTGTTGTAGGAAACTTATGTTATGTGAAAAATAGAAGCACTACCTACGAGTATGACAAAAAATACCAATTTTTTTTAAATTCTTAAAAAAAAACTACACCATGAAAAAAAAACCATAGTTCTTTAAAAAAATATAAATTTCCAAATCTATCAGAAAAAGTCATTTTTGGCCACAGCGGAAAAAAAAGTTGAATTTTGTCGAGTAGTGTAATAAGTGATAATTCGGAAAATCGGACAAACTCAACTAAAACGATGCCAAAACTCAACTTCTTTGTCACCTCTAGGGCCCCTATTCTTCTTCATTTAAATGAAACTGGAGTTTTGCACCAAACTCAATAACTCAACCGTTGTGTAGGCAGGTAGGCTATTGCATAAATAATATTATGTCCTTATTAATCATTTCAACAAGCATTTTTTTGGCGTAAAATTCCAGCGTCATAAGATAGAGGGACCAACCACCTTTATTGCTTCCAACATCCTTTTCTATAAAGGGTTAAGTTTGATGCAAGCCAGCAAACATTTTGTTATTTAAGCCGATGAAAATTTTTTTGGGCTTACACCAGCAGTCTCTTGACATGGACAAACAAATTATTATTTTCATTTTAATGTCCATCAAAGAATTTTCTGAAAAAGATTTTACAAATATTTCTGCACAAGCCCAGTCGAAAGTATCTTTGAAGTTGCGACACTTTTTCAACCAAACTTACAGCAAATCGCTTCGACGAATAGCAACCTTGCCCCCATCTATTGAAATAACTCGAAAAACCGCAAAAATCAGCTTATGCTTTGCACTCTACATATAAATATACATACATAATAGCACATACTACCCCATAAAAACTGTTTTGAATACTACTGTATCTTGCTAGATATGCTTCACGAAACACAACTATAGTAAGGTTAGATTCGACAAAATTATAGTTTACTAATAACATTAAAAACATAACGAAACAAAAGCACATACATATGTATATCTTAACACATATATAACTATTTTCTCCATACCTTGGTGTATATTTTCCATTGTAAAGTATTTCAAATTTTCGAACCGATTAAAAATGCGAGATGGTCAAATATTTACAAAATTTTCAATCAGACTGCGTGCAACACAACGTGGCACAAAAAACTGTCTTTGAAGAGCTGGCGTAAAACGAAGGTTGCATTATAAAATGTAAATTAAATATTTTTGATGACAAGGGACTCTGGTATTTTTACTATTTCATTTTTAAAAAAGTCAATACTTATCCGTTTTAATATAGAAACAAACAAGTTTGTAAAGTTTTATTGATCGTAATTTTTCGTTGGTTTTGATAAATTACACAGTACCTAAGATTTTGCACCCTCTTATAGGCGATTCTAAAATATTATAGACTATATAAGAGTCATAAAGATGTTTATGCTCATAGCAAGTACTCAAAGAGTATAGGGGTATGTATATTAGATTTGTGGTGATGGTGGACGTGTGTAACACCTAGACGGAAGCGTTTCCGACCCCATCAAGTTTATATATTCTTGATCAGCATCAATAGCCGAGTCGATATAGCCGTGCCTGTCTGTCCGTCCGTCTGTCCGTCCGTCCGTCTTCATTAGCGCCTAGATCTCAAAGATTATACGAGATAGAACAACAAAAATTTGTATCCAGACTTTTGTAGTTTCACACTGTTACAAGTGAATTTCAAAATTTCGCTACGCTATTTCACACAAAGCACGAAAATCTGTGGAATGCACAATTTTTAAGATACGAGAAAAACAAAAGCGCAGAATCATGGAAAATTACCGTATTTACCATATTGCCGAATCAGGACCACTTCGGAACTTTATTATGGCCAGAAGGAACAAATTAATATTCAGTGGCTATGCAACGACTTTCAACCACTTACTCATTCCCTCTCTTTCTCGCACATACTTCCTCGACTCGGCTATTGATGCTGATCAAGAATATCGTATATAAACTTGATGGGGTCGGAAACGCTTCCTTCTGGGTGTTACACACATCCACCATCACCACAAATCTAATACACCCCTATACTCTTTGAGTACCGGGTATAAAAAACCATAATTCTTTAAAAAATGATAAATCCAAATCTATCAGAAAAAGTAATTTTGGACCACAGCGGAAATTTCGTGTCGACTAGTGTTATTGGGTCAATAGCAGATATGGTCCCACCCACAGCCAAATTAGGTCAGTAAAAAGCTGGTAGCCTAAAAATTTCCAATTTAAGTTATTTAAATTAAGTTATTCATTAGGATATTGTTGACCTTATTAAAACTAGTATCAAAGAAAAACAGATAAAAAAATGTATTATATGTAGTTACGGCAGAGGCTACGGAAAGATTCATGAACAGAGTATTTGGAAGGACAGAGTTGAAGATGAAGAGGAAAGTGATGCCTAGTCGGGCGGGAAGGGACAGCAATACTAATAAGACTGATGAGGGCACTTGATTCCAACTCACCAGAGAGAAGTTTGTGCAGAAAGATAACTACATGGCGCATCCTACGGGATTTAAGAGAATGGAGGTTATCGAGACGCAAAAAAACCAAGAATAATAGAGAATAACGTATCTAATAGACTAATGAATCTAAATCAGATGGTACTTCGTTAGTAGGAAGAGAGAGACAGTGACAGTGCATCATGGACGAATTTGCAATATTCTTCATTGTGTGGACCTCATTGTCTACGACCTTTCACAACCCCCCGCATTAAACAAAAATCAATTTTTCTTTTGCAAACGGCAAAAATAACAGAAGTATATCTAACGTTATTTTAAAAAAGTAAACAAGTTTGTGTGGATCTGCAGGAAATTGAAAATTGCATTTTTTATATAACAATAATGGTTGTATTCCATTTTATTTCCACAATATATCCAGGGGATATAAAAGTAATGAAACAGGAACTGTTTAAATACTCTATATATGCAACGTATCCATATTGGTTTAGATCAGAGGTCGGCAAGGGCCTATTTTTTGTGCATAGGAAAGTGCGCTGCTGCTGCTCTGCCGCTCACGTACACGTGTATAACAATGGTTGGCACCAACACAATATTTCGCACAATATTTTGTTGTCGACGCCAACAAATGAAAAACATGTGAATATATGCCGATCTTTGGCTTAGATACATATCTTTAATAATATATTCTTCTATGGTTATATTAATCGACTCCTTTTTTTTTGATTACACTTTGAATACTTTAACATACTCCAACACATCTAATCTGTGTTCTGAGCACATATTTTAGTTGAAAGAATCACTTTATTTTATTTTAATAAGATATTTTTGAAATAGCGACCCATAAATTGTTTAATAGGAGTCTTATTCTGGAGAGGCTAATATTAGTTGTTATCTATTCTGTAATTAATATATTTTGTTTAGCATTTTAAGGTTTATTTTACACAATTTCTATTCCATTTCAGCAAAATCCTGAGTGGGGTACCCAACAAATATTTAAGTATCCAAGTTTCTATATTAAAAATTGTATTTATTAGGGTTAGATTAAATGCGAGAAAGATTACCATTGTCATAGAAAAACAAACGAAAGAAAAAATCAGTATACTCAAATAATAACAATTTTGCAATTGTGAAATTATTTCTGTTTTGGTTGCACTATTTGCACTCTACGTTAATTTTCAGGATGAACTTCTTGGCAAAAACAAATGCACTGAAGAGGAAGGCTTCTACGTGTGCGTGTTTTGGTTGTTAAATATACATATTTATGTTTATGTATGCATTCACGTGCATATATATTTATCTATATGTGTTACCTCACTATATACAGGCCGAAATAAATATATAAATTAATTCAGATCAACAAAATTTGTATGTACATTATACCCTACTTAGGTATGATAGTTTATATAGATTTTGTAATTCTGTTTTCCACAATACGTACAAAGTTTGTTTGTTTGCTTGTTTTTTTTCGGCCAACCCACAACCCATCTGTAATTATAAAAACGACGAATTCTCTACAACGGCAAATTTGATAATTCACCTGGCGTGTCACAACGTAACTCAATACAATAATAAAAAAAATGTAAATGCAACATTATAAATGTGGGCAAACACGGATGGTCTATTAAACGAAATGCGCAATTTTCGTATGCTAACACACAAATCACACACAAATTTTAAATCATTTGCGCTCGTATCGAAACAAACGGCTAAATATGTCTCGTATAGAGAACTACCACGGCTCAAATACAGTGTTCCTAGTCGGTGTTCTAATGTCAGTTGTAGGGTTCGTTTTTATAACATTCACCTTAATGGCATTGTGCTACAGGTCAGTTGTAGTACATAGAAACTTCTCCCTGTGTCTGAGGTTAGTTGAAAAGAAGTAATGAAAAAGCCAGCTCTAAATACAAATACAAATTACAACCACAAAAACAACAAAAAGTAACTTGAAAATAATTTTCAAAATTACAAAACAATACTTGCTAGTATATGAAAAAAAATCAATGTTTTTAATTTATTTCGCATTTTGATAATTTTGTCTGTGTCGTAATGTGTAGTATATGTCAATGTCATTTTTATTTTCACCTTAGCGTTTATGACTTCTCAAATCTTCACAATATATAATTTCTAACACACTTACCACATTGGTGCATAACGCACTAGAATATGTACATATGTATCTTATTTTATTTAAATTTGTATATGCAACTCTCATTATTAATGTTTATTTATTAAAATTACTATCTAGATAAAGCTTTCCTCCACGGCCCCACAAAAAGGAAAATATAGGATACACATATGTATATGGGGAAAGTGGAAATATGGAAATGAAAAAACCGAACACCATTTTTAAGAAAATGCCAAAAAAAATGATTTTTTTTTAAATGATTAAAAATTTTTGTTTCATGCTTTATTATTTTATTAATATAACTTAAGTACCTTACACCTTGTTGTCTTGAACTTTGCGATTCTGAAAAGCTGATAAATGCAGCTTTGCATCGAATACAAGTCCTTTGTAGCTTCAGCATACTGAAAGATATTAAGCTTTCAAATTCAAGCCAAATCTTTTGGACAAAGTCTGTTTCATTCACAGGGAAAATGTGATGTTGCAGAATGTATTAGGTGACTAAAAAAACATGTTTGATCGATCACACTATGCTAAGCTTATTTTTCCAATCATTTGCGGCACTGCAGTGTGGTTTTTTTTTTTGAGTTTCTAGAAAAGTTTCGGCTAGAGTGCTTTAAGTAAATACTAAACTGTCGCTCTTAAACTATATAAACCAAATCAGACATATTTTTTGGAACTATTCCGAAAATTTCGGACAAAAAAATGTATAATGAAAAATGTTTTGCGTAGTTCAGGTTTTACAATTGATTTTTTTTATTTTTTTAGAGTTACTTGAGTATTTTATACCTAGTTTGAAAGAACCTTACCATTCTGCAAATAAATAAACCCAGATTTCAATATACATTTTTAGAGCACCAAATCTATCAGAATCTATAAGAAGTCTACCTATATGTCTTTCAGAAAAACTACCCAAAGCTGTTATAAATTTGTGAACCCGGCACTCAAAGAGTATATGCCCTACATATACTACAACGGTACATATGTATCTTAGTTTTTTGTGTACTATGTAACATCCAGAAGGAAGCGTTTTCGTCCGTCCGTCTTAATGACCGTCTAAAATTTGAACGACCAAAATTTTTATGCAGAATTATTAAAAATTTAGTGATTATCTTGATTATCTAGATTGGAGAATTTGGATCAAATCGGATCATTATTAAAGCCAGAATGAAGAAGATCATATTCCATGACTGACTCCTCAAACTTGGGATCTCTCTCCTTCCTTATCAGTCTTTATCTTTTTATTTATTTTTATGTTTAATAACACTAGTCAACACTACATTTGCGCTGTCGCCCAAAATAACTTTTTCTGATAGATTTAACGATTTAAAATTTTTTAAAGAATTATAGTTTTTTTTATGGTTTAGTTTTTTAAAGAATTTTTTAAAAATTTGATATATTTCTTCAGAGGAAGTGCTTCTATTTTTCACATAACTTTAGTTTCTTATAACTGGTTGTATTGAACTATGAAACTAAACCATAAAAAAATCCATAATTCTTTAAAAAAAATTTAAAACTCCAAATCTATCACAAAAAGTCATTTTGGGCGAAATGCGGAAATAAAAAGTTGAATTTTGTTGAGTAGTGTAATTAATAGTTATTTAAGGTTTTAATACAAAGTAAGTCTTTTAGTTGCTTTTTCACGTCGCTAGTCTTTTTGAAGCCCGTTACTGTCGTCGTTGTTCTTCCCTTCGCCGTCGTTGAATTCTTGTTTGTCGTTGTTTCTTGGGATGTAATCATTGTTGCGTGTCTCGTCGTTGTCTAGGGATCACCGTTGTTGGTCGTAGTTATGGGGATCATTGCTGTTGCTTGGGATGCCAGATTAGCCGTGCTAAGCTTCGCAATGACCTCATTTGCAGTAGTCGATTTCGTGAGATATAGCCAGAAATACTTCGTGAATGAGTTTATAACTGCATAGATATATTTATAGTCCTTGTGCGTCGAATCTATTGGTCCCAACAAACCAATATGGTAAGTTAATCTAACGTCTTTCTTCTGGAGTGGGTATAATAGCCATTCCTGCTTGCCTCGCTTTCGGTTCATCAGAATACATGGAATATAGCAGTTAATATATTTCTTAATCTTCTCTTCAGCATTTGGTATGTAGTATTCTCTGCAAATGAAATCCTTAGCCTTCTTGGCTGCAAAAGACTTTTGTAATGTGCACGACTAAAACACAAGTCTACACGACATTTCCGCTATGGCCCAAATTGACTTTTTATGCTACATAGATTTGGGGATTTACATTTTTTCAAAGAATTATGGTTTTTATAATGGTTTAATTTTTTTAAAGAAAAATTTTTAAAATCCGGTATTTTTTTCATGTTTTTTTCAGAGGTAGTGCTTTTTTTCAAATAATTTAAGTATCTTACAGCTGGTTGTATTTGACTTTGCAACTCCGAAAAGCTGACAAATAAAGCTATAAATCCGACCCAAGAACTTTGTAGCTGCAGCTTATCGTCTGGAAATTACTGAGCTTTCGATGGTCCTGGCAGCTAGTACTAAGATCGGCCGGACTTGGCCTTGCAAGTCATTCCTGACATCAAAAAAATACAAACAAAAAATTATTCTTAAAAAAAAATTTGAATCCGCAAATCTATCAGAAGTAGTCATTTTGGGCTACATCGGGAAAAAAAAGTTTAATTTTGTCCACTAGTGTAATTTGCTTCTGCATGTCATTTGGTATGTCTTCTGTTCGTCGTTGATTCATAGCCTTAATCTTTACATCTTTCGACTTTGCATCGTTTAAAGCGATACCGCGTCGGCTCTCTCGACTTTAGTCTTTCGTTCTCATCATGATTGGGTACCGGCTGTGAGCATCTACATGTTTCATTCTAATTCCTGAACGATATTCCACAGCTTAATCTTACTCCTGCAGGAACAAAATCCATCGTGCCCCACTTGTGCACAAGTTTAGCTTCTCCAGCGTTTTTTTAAAAGCATTGCATTCTGCTATCAGTTTAAAATGAATGGCTAAGAGATATACTCTTGGTTAACGCTTCTACTACCGCCAAAATCTTTAATTCGTAACTGCTATACTTATTTTCGCTGTGCATCAATAGTCTTTTTCGATGTATAATAGACTATTTGTGCAGCTGTCCATCGTCTGGCGATTTCTGTAATAAAACTGCGCCAAAACCATCAATCGATACGTCTGTATCATACATCTGATTAATGATAAATGTTCAATACTGGATTCTCCGTCAGTAGTTTTTATGATTTTAACGGCATTCTCTTCAGCTGCATCAAATATACATTTTGTCTTATTCTTTGTCAACTCCGTTAATGGTCTGGCTATGCGTGTATAATCGGGGATACATTTTCTAAAATACCCTGTCAGTCCCAAGAAACTCTCTACCTGTTTGACTGGTTGTGGTGAATTTCAAACCTAATGAAGCAATTCTCAAGCTTTAAAATGAATATTCGTCAAGAGTGCCAGGTATCCGTGGTGCTTTAATATTCAAGGTCAAAGTTGAGAAATATTTTCGAGCATATTTTACCTGTAAAATTCAAATTAATAACGTTTGTTTTTAATCATAGCTGAACATTTTTTATAATTTCAATGACTATATGGCATTTTTAGTTGTTTTTATTCGATTTTCTAACTTATTTAAATACAATTTAAATTCTTACTTTTGGGTGATTTCTTGAGGTTAATTTTTATTATTTGCTGTTTAGGGCTGATTTTCAACAAAAATAATCATCAACATTAAGGTTAATAAGGTTAATATCTAATAAACTTAACATTTCGGAACTATAGTTGCTATCTTCCAAATACATTCGTGATCGCTCATGTCTCAGCGATGCAAGAAGTGGATCCGATGAGGCTGCCAGCACGCTAAAAAGGTCTTTATTTTGTCGAACACGAGAAATTTTGCACGTATTAGTGTATATGAACCTTTTGTAGTCCTTGTTTTTACATTCCTGTGCTTCTTCGGACAGCTCTCCAATTGGTAAGCACTGATACTCTTTTAAGTCCTTTCCATGAGCCAAAATCCTATGTACCGTGGGGGTAAGTTTTTTCTGAGTATACAATTCAGTCAAAAGTTGAGCTGTTTTTGATGCGTATTTGGAAAATTTTGTATAACTTCCTTTCTACTCTGAATATCTTCACGAGGTGTATTATCCGTTTTTGTTTCTTCTGGCCGAGTGAGTGTGTAGGCTAGCTTCAGAATAAATTTCATAAAATTTAATTTGCAATGCAACGGAGAAATTCCATATTCGTTGCAGTTCTCTTCACCCGTTGAGTCGTCTAAACTGTGAAAGTCTTTTTAAGTTTTTTTACAAATGGGACATCTCAAAGTTGAGGAGGTGTTAGTAATTTCATTTAAGACTTTTCCATCAATCATTGTCAGGAAGAAATCAATCTTAACCGTGAATGTTTTTTCGATCTTGGTTAGAAAAACATTACGTTTCCAAAAATAAAACAAACTATATAAACATGAAAGGTATATATTATAGCTATCACGTGTATGTGGTCCCGCGTTGACTCTGTGATACACTTCCGAGTTCTATTCCACAAAAGTTCAAAAAATACAAAAATTTAGTGAATTTTTAAACGTTTCTAATAAGTAGGTAGTTATTTAAAAAGTAGTTAAGTTATATAAAAATGTATACAACAAACACTAAGATTGAACATACTTTTCAGTTAAAGTAAAAAGATCGAAGATCGGTTGTTTATATCGCCCAACATTCAGTTTGAAAGTGGTGAATTTTCGTACAAATTGTCATTTATTCGTACTCACGAAAATGTTCTCAACTTTGAGGAGCTCTAGCACCCATAATTATTAACCGATTTAAAAAATCTTTTGGATAATCTTTAAAGTATTCTCTATCGATTACATATTTTATTTTTGCCAAACGCGTTCCTGAAAAAAATGATTTTTGATAAGCTATCTGGGCAGAGGTACCACTGTGCGACGTGCACTTCCGACTAGATTTAGCCACCGTCACATGAAAAATGCTTTGAAACACTTTCGACAATGCAATTATAGCATTTCCCTTTTTTCTTAGCATCTTTGTTTACGCTTTTTGTTGGTTTCTTTTATATTAATTTCCATATATGCCGTTAATCAAAAATTGGATATACATATATTTATGTTTCATTTTCAATATTTCCTTGTGATGCAATGTCTTTCAGTTTGTAAAAGTATTCAAATACGCACTCATTGTATCGTTTGTATCTATACCTCGTATCGTTTGCGCGAGTTGCTCATGAATTAGCTTGGCGGTTACATTCGTTTTAAATTATGAAAATAATGCCTGCTTCAGCGAAATCCATGAAATCAGACCACACGCTCAACAGGAAACATTTTTTAATTCCTTTTAATGCCTTTTTGGCAAACAAAAACCTTTGGAAATCATTCTATTTCATTAGTGTCGCCTGTTCCTCGTATTCTCTTATCCACACTTCGACTGGAATAGTATTAGTGCCGTCGAAACTTCGAATGCTGTCTTCCTAATCGCAAAAGCTGATCGCGGCGCCATCATGTTATCTCTCCACCATTGAATCGTTGTCTTTATTTTCTCTTTCATTTTCCTCTTCCTCGTCAGTTAAACACAACATTATGAAAAAAAACGAGGGGGAACGTTGTGAGCCGCGGCAAAGGCCGCGGCTCTACCTTATACCCGGTACTCAGTCAGTATATACATACATATATGAGCTTACGATTTATGCAATTTATTATATGTTCGCAAAAGGGACAAATGAAATTTTGGGCAAAAAATAATATTTCAAAAATTGAAGTCAAACCATTTTAGGAATATTTATACATGTTTCCAATTTTGTTTGCATATGATTTGTATACTGCTTCTACATTTCTACATGTATAACTACATATTTGAGACGTAAAAGTGTTTGCGACAGAGAGAGAGGGAATGAGTCAGCGCTTGGCAGGCGTTGCGTAGCCACCGAAATTTAATTTGTTTCTTCTGGCCATAATATTGTTCCGACCTGATCCATATTCGGCAATCAGGTAGATATGGTAATTTTCCATGATTCTGCGTTTTTGGTTTTCATTTATCTTAAAAATTGTGGATTCTACAGATTTTCGTCCATTGTGGGGGCGGAAAGGGGCGTGGCAAAATTTTGAAATACACTTGTGCTGAATTGATATCACAGAAGTTTGGATAGAAAGTTTGGTTGCTCTAGCTCTTCTAGTATCTGGGAACTAGGCGTCAAAAAATACGAATGAGCAAAGCAGATGGGGTCGCGTGTGAGAGAGAGCGAGAGGGAACGATGACTTTCGAAATGGTTTTCTTCATTGTAGCTATAATAATTATCCGATCTGATCCAGATTCAACACTCTGATAGAAATGGTCATTCTCTATGATTCTGCGTTTTTAGTTTTCTCGTATCTTCAAAATTGTGTACGCCACAGACTTTCGTTCTTTGTGCGGGTGGAAGGGGGCGGTCACTAGCTCACTTGGTTGCTCTAGCTTTAATAGTCTCTGAGATATAGGCGCAAATGAAGACGGACGGACAGACGGACGGACGGACGGACAGACGGACGGACGGACAGACAGACATGGCTATATCGACTCGGCTATTGATGCTGATCAAGAATATATATACTTTATGAGGTCGGAAACGCTTCCTTCTGGGCGTTACACACAACCGTTATCCCCACAAATCTAATATACCTCTTACTCTTCGAGTACCGGGTATAAAAATCGATGTGTCCACTTTTGCTTAAATCGCGAACGAGCCACCAAAATGTGGGGCTGTTATTTATTAAGGAGTAAATAGTTATTTAGGTTTTAGATAAAATGTAAGTCTTTTAGTTGATATATCACGCCGTTAGTATTTTTGAAGCCCGTTACAGTCGTCGTTGTTCTACCTTACGCCGTCGTTGTATAACAATTCTTACTCGTCGTTGTTTCTTGGGATAGGATAATAGTTGCTCGTTGTCTACGGTCATCGTTGTTGCTTGGAATTTGCGTATGAAATATTTTATTGAGATAGTACTTAATCTGAAATAATAATTTAGTAGAAACAGACGGACACATTTGTAGCTATTCCGTTCGTCTATCAGCTCAGCCCACAGTGTACGCACCTGCCGGCTAGTTCTGTCTGGAAAAAAGTTCAGCTCCGTTTTCAGCTCTGCTTTCAGCTGGTCTTAGACCAGCTATAGTATGCCGATGCAATCTATATGTAGTATGGTGGTGTATAATGAATCTTCGCTAACGAAATTGTCCGACATTTTTAGTAGCAGCAGATTGCGATCAGGTGTACATACATAAATACACCAAACGAAAGCAAGCAGTATATCTACAAATGCATATTTATTGTAAGATTAGCATTGGCGACTTTTTTTTGTGGCCATTGAGTAGGACGATAAATGGAGAAAGCGGATAAAACATATTCACTTTGTTTCCTCTCCCAAATACCACATAATTGACTTCTTTCGAATGTCTTGTGTACAGTCAATTTCTTTCAGTCGGCCTTTCTTAACTCGTTTTCTTCCCTTAATATTGCTTGTGCCAGAAATCTATATATTTCAAAATGGAGAGAGAAAAATGTATCGTATTGCATCACTTGTATGATCACTCGTATTAGCCGTACAATAATAAACGAAGAAGCAATTGTCATAGTCAGAAATCTGGTCCAAATTCGAGATAATATTCTCCATCCACAAAAAAATAAATTGAGCTATTTTCTTGACTAATGCTACTTATTATACTATCAGTAGTACAAGTCATGCAATAAGTTGTTCAAATGTCTGATATAATTTAACAGAAGAGGAATATGCAAACGTAAATGAATGGAGACGTGCACATATTGCACAGGTTAGCGGTGCACAAATACCTCCTTAAATTTGAACAGTCGAAAACACAGCAGACAAATGACCCACTGGAGGCCATACAATGCAATTAAATGATCCAACTATCAAAGAAATTGCGTTGGTAATTTTGGGCGATACAAAGTCAAATCGCTGGAGAGCTGCATTCATAAAAATCCATTGACAGCGTGACCGACCAGGATGAAGACATCAACTAAATATGTACAAACGTATGTATACAGCATACATGTTGGGCACGGCTGACGAGAGTACCACAACCCCATGTATTTTGGCGCGCTAAATAGGAATCCAAGGTCAGATTTGCTAAAAAAAAACCAATATAACCGAAATATGGCGAACTTTTATATAAAAAACTCATCCGATTCGCTTGAAACTCTTTACTTTTCTGTGAGATTAATCTGGAATGTCCCTGTTTTTTTCGCACGGTCCGCTGTACGTTGCTTGTTTGCGTGTTGGCAAACCGTTTTTTTTGTTTGTTTTTACGTCGGAAAACAAAATAAAACATTGTTTATCGTATAGCTCTCAACTGATTTAGATCATAAAAGGAATTACTTCTGGATCTTACATATGTACATCATTCGGGCACTGAATTAAGAAATTTTAATTATTTAATGGTACGAGTTATCCTTTGCGCCGTTCAGCACCTTTTGAAACTAATTTTCTTTTTTTTCAGTATTTTATTATAGTCTTGCATAATAAGACTGAAGAATTTTCAGTCAAAAAACATCAGAATATATGAAAGAGATTCAGCTCTAGCATCATTAAGTGTCAAAAAGGAAAAGCTCAAGCTTGAGTTATTAGCTTAAGCTCAAAACGCTTCATAGATATTTCGACTCATTGTCAACACAAAAGGACATGAGTTCCATCATTTCTCGTTTTTTCAGTGGAGCAATCGCTATCGTCGAAAAATTCAAGTGCGATGCACTTATAAATAAAAAAAAGTAAATAACAAAAGGGACTGCAATAAAGAATATAGAACCGCGTAGCCGTTTTGGAAAATTGTTTTTTGAGAAAATAGGAAAAATGGTCTTGATTTTTTTTTGAGCGAGTGCTTTTTATTGTTTTAATGCATCTTTCCAAATGGTTTCGAAAATGGACATTTTGAGAAAATCTCATTTTAACCAATTAAATACCTAAAACTTCTTAATTTCGTATGAACAGGAATCTTAAGTATTTATTGTTGGCTTATAATTCAAGATTTACCAGGCGGATTATTTCTTAATATTGTAGAATATACAATTACTTCAATCCAATCGGCATGAAATGGTACATATTTTCAACAACTCATAACGCAGCCAAAGCTCCAGGTTCTTTGCTATAGTACTATGTATATGTACGAACGATTAAGGCATGTATTAAGTTCTTCGGCAGTAGTAGATTAGTTTACGAAAATACCGGAGAGCAATATCACAGCTCCAACAAATAGTCTCAAATTACCTCGTAGATTTTTCATCGTTTGATCAACTGCCTCTAAACCTTATTTATGCGCTCCATGGTGTATTCATAGCAAATTTTGATTTCACGTCATGCGATGAAATCACTTCAACATTTGGTTTATAGTTTTTGTTTTGGGGAATTTAATTTGTTTTGGAAACTGCCAATAAACGTTAGCCGTTATACCATAAACTTCTAACATGGCGCGTTCTCCTAATGGGAAACCAAAAGCGGTAAACATCCCGCCAACACTTTTAATGCCTAAATGATAGTGCATTGAAGAGAAATCTTTTTGACATATACTTAATAAATATTTATGTATTTATGTGATTTCTGTTATCTCAAGCTATCTCAGAGTGGGCGATTTAACAAATCTAACACGTAATCCTTATAATTTAAAAACTACGAAAACAATATGTGTTAAAATGTAAATTTACAAATTTGCATAATTTTATTTCCAGTAAATGCATTTAATAATTAAAAAAATAATAATTAAAAAAAAATAATTTTTATGGAAATTTATGTATCTTATTTAGCAACGGATCTATGTATTATCATTTTTCGGAGCTAATCGTTACTTATGTCATACATAGGCTAATTGTTGCAAAAATATGAACTTTAGGTACATAGGTGTTCAAGCACAAAAAAAAAAAACAAATAAGACAAAAGCCAAACGATTTCTAGGGACTCTCGCTCCACGAAAATTTCGATTACACTTGACACAAAACACTCAAATATATATATATATATATATATCTACTTTGATTATAACTTATCAATATAACTAAATGTGAACTGAAAATCACCTTTTTTAATTTTGTTGCAATAAATGTTGACGTCTTGCCAAAAAATAAAAAAGTTTTAAGTGAAGGTGCTCCAAAATATGCTCACATTGAGAACGCATAGCAGTGACAATATTGATGCAGATATTATTTTAAAAAACATTTAAAAATATCGTGGAGTATTGGCTTATTAGATATAAAAAAATTTGTCGGGAATAGAACATTGGAATTATTTCCAACTATATAGGTCAAATCGCCTATAGTGCTAGTGTTAAAAAATATCATATTTCTTGATTTATTTATTTTTGTCCATGATTGCTAATATTGTCATAGCAGGGTCGCAAAAAACCAAAATTTAGGTGCCATAAGTCAAAATCGCATTTCTTCTAAGACACAAAAAAAAATTTTGAAATCATTTCTTCTTGAGGGATTCCCCCAGGAATTGGAAATTATGCATGTATGGTACATACCTATACTATCATCACACTATATTTAATTATAATCGACCAAATTAATTCGTAGTTTATCGTTAATCAGTCATTTAGATGTAGCAGTATGAAATTATGTACTTTACATTATATATTACAAGGTATTCCTTTTTTTTTTGAAATTTCTTCTAAAGTGGTATCTCTGTTAGGTACAGTTTATTTTTCCTTTCTATAATCCTTATAAGAAATCGCAGTCTGGGAAAAAGTTTTTGTGTAGAAAGAAAAAACCTTTATAAACCAAGAGCCTGTTTTTCATATATAGGTAGATTATCGTTTGACCATCGTTTCAAATTTGAATTTGAAATCATTATATTTTCCATACTTTAACCTGCGACTGTCGGTTAACGTCTACAAAGGGTTTTGGTTGCGATTTATAGCTGCGTTTCTCAGCTTTTTACAATTGCAAAGTTCATTACAACCATATTTGTATAAGAAACTTAAGTTAAATAGGAGCACTACCTCTGGAAACATAAAAAAATAACAAAATTCTAAAATTGTTTACAAAAAACCCAAATCATACAAAATCATGTTTCTATATTTTTATTTATTTGTTTTATTTATTATTTACAGAGTTCTTAAGTAAACTTAAAAACTAGTAGGAATAACAGCTTTGGCTACTGAGGCCTTGAGCTACTTACAAATGATTAAATATTTACAAGTTAAGATAATTGAAAATATATTAATTATTTTTATTTTTATAAGAAAATACATACATACGATTCAATATAGCTTTGAGCTTATTTGACCATTTAATTTATTCCGACAAAATATTTTATATATGTATGCGAATTAATAATAACAATGAAAAGGTTAAATTTTATGGTATATATCTAAATAATTTTACTATGGTTTCAACGTTATTGTTTGTTGACTCTCCGAGTAGAGAGATGGGGGATTTACCATTAAATATTTACCATTAAAGATTCCTAGAAAGGGTGAGTGTAGGGCAGGATGTGAGTAGGTGTTTAACGTTAGAGGAGAATGGTTCATGACAAAGGTGGCAGAAGTAGTCTTTAAACATTTTAAAATCCCTAAATATATCAGAAAAGCTCATTTTGGGTCACAGCGGAAATGTCGTGATAACTAGTGTTATTGGCTCAGTAATTTCCCGAAAATTGTACTTTAAAAGCTCAAGAAAATGCGAAAAAAAGGGAGGGAACGTTATGAGAATCGGCAAAGGCCATTTCCATTCCGCAAATTTGTATGTATTAAATGTTATCTGTTTCCATTTTGGTTTACATGTGTTATTTACATCTGTCTTCTCTACATTTCACATTTACATACTCGTTTTTACATATATGTATACGGTTCGTGGAAGTGTGTGCGAGAAAGAGAGAGGGAATGAGTAAGTGCTTGAAAGGCGTTCCGTAACCATTGAAATTTAATTGGTTTGTTCTGGCCTTAATACTGATCCGACCTGATCTAGATTCAGCAATCTGGTAGATACGGTAATTTTTCATAATTCTGCGTTTTTGGTTTTTTTGTACCTTAAAATTTGTGGATTGCACAGATTTTCGTTCTTTGTGGGGTTGGAAAGGGGTGTGGCAAAATTTTGGGTAAATGTTAACTACGTGGACAACCTCTCCAAAATTCACGAAATTTTTTTCCCGGATAGACCCCGATTTATCATGAATTTAGGTAAAAAAATTTCGTGGCGGTCGCTTTCGTGAATTTTGGAGAGGTTGTCCACGTAGTAAACATTTACCAAATTTTGAAATAAACTTGTGCTGAATTGATATCACAGGAGCTTCGATAGAAAGTTTGGTTGCTCTAGCTCTTATAGTCTCTGAGAACTATGCGTCAAAAAAGATGAATTGGCACATCAGACGGGGTCGCGTGTGAGAGAGAGCGAGAAGGAACGATGACTTTCAAAAAACACCAAAAATCTGTATTTGTAACAGTTTTTAACGGTAAAATAGCATTTGGCATAGTACCAAACAGAGATACAACGGTAATTGGAAACATTCGATTAAGACCCCTTTTTATGAATAGGAATTTTTTAGATTCTTTACAGACGGAAGAAAAATTACCTAACACGAGGGACATGTTAAAAAATTTTAGGAGAGGCACTAGGAACCGAATCTCGCCCAGTATATTCTTGATCGTCATCAATAGCCGAGGCTATATTGCCATGTCTGTCAGTCCGTCAACTGAATCATGGTCGCAACTGATCGCAATAACTTCCGCTTGGAACACTCTACAGTGATCTGGGAGCCTGAAGGAGTGCCGTATGTCTAGCTGTTCGGAGTAGATTCCTCCTCCGACCTTGTTGTCCAGCTTCGATTCATCTGTGAAGATGCTTATGGCCCTATCTGGGCCTGGTGGTCTTTCGAGCTATTCGTCTCTGCTAGGGATGATTATATTGAAGGGGGTGTCTGTGTGTTCCCTTGGGACGTAGTAGTCCGTTTTCATGGGGACGGTACTGCTATTTAGTATCGATGAGTGATGGTGTCTATTGGTCGGAGTTTCTCAGACGTATCGCTGCCATTTTTGCCCTTTCCTTTCCCACAAGCTCGAGGCTCTGGAGACCTAATGCTGCGTTTTGCTGAACCTTTTTCAGTTGTTTGGTGATCGTCTTCTTTGATAGGGCCGGCCACTACACTGTTACTCCGCAGAGTAGGATTGGTCTAACTATCGCCAGATATATCTATTGGACTGTGCTTATATTCATGCCCCACTTTAGGCCAATATCATGTGTTGAGGGCTATCGTGCCCTTCTTCCCTCTGTCTTTAATATTCAGGTTCCACTTTAGCTTTTTGTCAATTACACTACTCGACAAAACTCAACTTTTTTTTTCCGCTGTCGCCCAAAATGACTTTTTCTGATAGATTTGAAAATTTAAATATTTTTAAAGATATATGGTTTTTTTTCCAGGTTTATTTTTTTTTTTAAGAATTTTTAAAAAAGTTGGTATTTTTTGTCATAGGTAGTGCTTCTATTTTTCACATAACTTAAGTTTCCTACAACTGGTTGTATTGAACTTTGCAGTTTTCAAAAGCTGACAAATGCAGCTATATGTTCGACCTAGACTGCAACTTAACGTCTGGAAGATATTAAGCTTTCAAATTCAAATTTCATACTTTTTTTCGGTATTTTTCCCCGAAATTTTGACTTTGAAAAATCAGAAAAAATCGAAAAAAAAATATTTAAATGCCTACATTTTTGCTTTTAGATAGACACATTGATTAGGCGTCGTTTAAGGTATCGTTTATAATCGATGGATAAACGGCCAAGTTACAACCGTTTGACCAAACTTTCATATGCCGAATTTCGCCGATAAATTCCGTTAGCCGACGAATAACCGTTTTTTTTCCTACAAAAATACCAAAAATCTGCGTTTGTAACAGTTTTTAACGGTAAAATGGCATTTGGAATAGTGCCAAACGGCATATGTAGTTTTGGTCAAACGGTTATAACTAAGCCGTTTATTTTTATATTTTTATAAGCGATACCTTAAACGACGCCTAATTAATGTGTCTATATAAAACCAAAAATGTAAGCATTTAAATATTTTTTGTTCGACTTTTCCTGAGCTTTCAAAGTCCAAATTTCGGGGAAAAATACCGAAAAAAATTATAAAATTTGAATTTGAAAGCTTAATATCTTCCAGACGTTAAGTTGCAGCTACAAAGTGTCTGGGTCGGGCTTACAGCTGCATTTGTAAGCTTTTTAAAACTGCAAAGTACATAACAACCAGTTGTAGAAAACTTAAGTTATGTGAAAAATAAAAGCACTACTTATGACAAAAAATACCACATTTTTAAAGAAATCTTTAAAAAAAAAACTAAACCTGGAAAAAAAACATTCTTTAAAAATTTTTAAACATCCAAATCTATCAGAAAAAGTCATTTTGGGCGACAGCGGAAAATTCATGTCGACTAGTGTTACCAGCTCTAAGTAACTTGTTTTTCTTAATGTTTGGGGGTTGGAAGGCGGAATCTTGTATTTATTTGTAAATAACACGAGTTCCGTTTTTGAGGGATCAACTCCCAGTCCTTCCATCCTACTCCTAGTCTTTCCATCCTGACAGTCTCGCGAGCTTTGCGGTCATTAGGTCGCAGAGTGTTTGAGGGTATTTCCCCGAGAAGATAATTGCATCGTCATTTGGCAGAACACTGGCCCTTTTTCCGGCCGGTCCGGGTGTCTCCTGCGAGCGCTGCCTTTTTGGTTGGGAGGTATTGTGAAGTTCGGGAGCACTGCCGTGGCCGACCTTCTTCAGTCAATCGGCTGATAGGCTGCCTTCCGTGCTCACGTTCTGCCGACGTTGTATGTGCCCTGCACTTCTCCTTTCGGCATATGTGTGCTTTTTGACTGGGACACTGGTAGATGGCAACTCACCTCCCTCCACTTTACCAAAAGGTCAAACAACCGCAATGTTGCTAAGCTGCCTCTCCAAGGTGTCTGTGTTGGGAGGTACTTTGCCATTCACCCCAGATTCGGGATGGGACCCACTCGGGTTCGCGCCAGCGCCTTCTACCTTGCAGGTCTGTCCTGCTGTAAAGCTGGTCGGGCCTGGCTTTAGAGCTGCCTTCTCATGCGAAGAATTGCTCCCAGTTGGCCTTTGGGAGTGCCATATTCATTCGTTTTTTTTTGTGTTTTTTGTTTGTTTAGTATTTTTGTTTTCCATTGTCATCCCACGAGATGCAGAAAAGGGGAACGGTCAGCACGGGCAGAGATCTACAGTGCCCGGGTAAGGCATCATTACAACAGGGGGCTGCCAAGTCCCTGAGCTCTCCGTTCAAGACTGGGATAGTTTTTAGACCGGGCCCCCTTCTCGGCACTGATCGAATGACACCTTACTTCGGCCCGTTGTGAGGTGTGTGTGGGGGTTGGGATGTGTGTAGGTTGTGTGTAGAGGTAGGCCTTTCGCTATCCGCAACCTGCGACCCGTCCGGTGGCCTCAGCTAGGCCCCCTCTGAGTCACCTCACGCTCTCATCAGACCAGACAGATGCTGGGCTTTAAAACACAACATTTAAAAGAATATGACGATACACAGCTACGTTTGAGATTGTATTGAGTCAGTAAGAAAAGTAAGAAATCAGTTATTTTCTTTTGGTTTTAGCTGGGATACTAATTTAAAGATGATTCGACCAGTTAGACACTTTAACTTGCTTGTAAACCATAAAACTATATTAAAAATCTGATTAAAAGCGATAATGACATGTAGATATTATCATTCTTATTAATTTATGATTGCCGGTACAGTCAATCTAAAATTGTCTTTCTCTTAGCACATACATTTTATAATGTAATTATGCCATGCATGAAGTGTTTTAGAGTATTGACGGACTTTAAAAATCTTGAACACCTTATATATATGTATAACGTTTCTTCTACATCCGCACTATATTTTAAATTACGTGTAGAGTCTTTATATTAATAAAGTATCATTGTGTCTACCTTCATCCCGAATTTTCCATATTGTAAAATTTAGAAACTGAAGCATTGCACGAACATAACCGAGAACCTGAGTCTTTATATCATTTGTTTTTCTGATAAAATGAAAGAGAGAGCAATAAAAAAAGCTCTATATATTCTTGATCAGATCAATATAGCCATGTCTAGACCTCTAGTACTAGAAGATCTAGACCAACTCAATTTGTTATACAGACTCCTGTGATATCGCACTGTTACAAGTGTTTTTAGAAATTTACCCCGTCTCGTTCTGCCCCCCAAAATGGACAAAAATCTGTAGGATCCAAAACTTTTAAGACACGAGAAAATAAAAAGCGCAAAATCATATAGAATGGCTATATCTACCAGACTGCAGAATCTAAATCAGATCAGTTTATTATTATAGTTTGAAAGAACAAAATAAATTGTAGTGGCTGCGCAATTTTCTCTCTTTCACACACCCTTGGCGTGCAGTTTACGCCCTCTGGCGGACGGGGCCAACGTTCCAGCGTTAACCCTCGTACGTAATACCAAAGACAATATAAACAGTGTTTATAAGGTATTACCTTCTGTGTGAAAAATTTTTTTGCGTGAGTGGCATACACATTATAAAGCTGGTTATAAACGATGATGGCACTACACGTAGTTATACCATTTATTTTTTAATAAAAAAAAAACCTTTAAAAAATTGTACATTAAACATTTTTAAAACCCTAAATCAATCAGAAAATTCAGTGTATTCGTCACATAAAAAAAATGTAAATTGTTGCCTAGTGTATTTTGTGAAGACTGGGAATGTATGCGTAAAATGAGACTGTATACTTCACACGTACCTGGTCAAATCCGCCGTCAGAAACCAACGTAAATTGAAAAAAAAATTGTTATACATATACGCATTTCCTGTGTCCGTCTCTTCGCCCGTGAGGTCATGAGCAACAAACGACATACATATGTACGTGCTTGTGGACAGGCGTTCAGACATGCACAGTATTCGATTAGATTTATTTCCAAAGTGTTGTTTTACACAGTTTAGTTTGTGACTCGAGGCAATTCGAGTATTCCTCAGTAAAAGATTAGTTAGATTCGAAAACTTTGATCTGGCAAAAGTACAGAGTATCTAGTTGTATCTATGTATGTATATGTATTCATGCTGGACTCTAGAATAAACTTGGTGTCGCATGGGCTACTTATAGCCAATTTACACTGACATGAGTAAACTTGACTATCGATAGGTAATTCAATAACTCAGAAATGGTGTTTAAACTTAAAAATTCGAACTATTGAGTTTGTGTGCTAGCACGTGCGTATATTTCTAACAAATTTTTTTAAAGTAGCCATATTGTTAAAATTTTTGATCTAATGATACAATTATTTTAAAGCACCCCCCTTAAAGGGGTGCTCTTGGCCTCATTGTGTTTTTGTAAATTCTCCGCAGATAGGAACTCACAAAACGTATATGTATATACATACATACATGCAAGGCACCAAGCATAAAAAAAAACCAAACACATGCAAACATTATGTGTGTGTGCATTGGGTAGAACCAAAACCTGTTTTTTTTTTTGCTCGTTGTTGTCCGTCGTTGCTCGCGAAAGCAAACTGACCAACCCCAATTCCAATGCTTTTGGTTTTGTCTTACGCAATTTTGCTACTGCCTTGCCTTGTATCGGCGCATGTTTTAGTCAATTTTTATTCGCTCAAAACTATTGTTGATTAATAAAAATATTAAATCATTTTTTAAGCCTTTTTTCACATTAGTGAAAATGTATGTACACTTTTTTATTCCAGTGCACAAATTGAACTAAAAAAATGGTGTCCTTTTTGGTATTGGTGTTTTTCTTTGTGAGTGGTAGTGATTTCAACGCCGTACGCTGGCTATGGGAACCCCTGGTTTAAATACTTTAAGGATTATTTGTATATTTTAACCTTTTCCCTGAGCAATATTCTTTGCGCACCAAAGTTGCATTTTTTATCTGCTGGTTTTTGTTGTTACTAGTGGTGATAGCTTACACGAACAAAATATGGTTAACGATTCGGAAAATCGAACAAACGCATCTGAAACGCAACCATAACTCTTTCCCACTAGGCCCCTATGCTAGACCTATGTATGTACAAAAACTCAAGTTTGCCCGAAACGCTATTACTCAACCGTAGTGTAAGCCGCATATAGCCAATATATATATATATATATATATATACATATATATTTATATTATATACACATATATACATATATATATATATACATAGTTAAAGTACTTTCCGTTGGCGAATAAATAAACAAATGAACACCCAGACATAATTACAACCTAATTTTATGTTTATAGTTTTATTACATCTGACAATATTTTCCTGCCTTATTTTAGATTCAAATTAATTTGATGTACATATGTATAAACATTTTTATATTCTTTATTTTGTCACGACTTATAAATGTAAATGATTACTTTTATTCAGGGCAAGCACAGAATTTGAAACAGGAATTGCAAAGGATTGCCATTTGTGTATGTTATCGTTGTCGTTAACGCGGCGGTGATCTTGTTGACATTTTTCATTACTACTTTTTTCAGTTTAGTCTGATGCTTACCAACACTACAATCCAGAAAAAAAAAATTCGCATCAAGCCCTAACAACAAAAAGCGTACACGCAATGTCATTTACTATCATAAACTTGTGATGGCATTACATATTACGGATTACGTATTTAGTAATTACGTATTAATATTTTTAATCAAAAGATTCATAAATTTTAATTTTCAAACAAATTCTAGTCTCTTATTAAATAATGTAACATAGTTCAACTAACCGTAGTTGCGCTTTCGTTATTATGATGTTAAGGCTTGATAATAAGTATACATATATTTACGTCAAAGATAATATAAACGACCTTCATCACAATAACAGATATATAAATACATATTGTATACATAACTAGCACATAGTCACTAGCCTTCAAAGTATAGTATCTATACCGACGCCCTAAGCCCCTAGAACTTAAAGCCCAAAGCCAAAAGTTTGTAATAAGCATAAGTGTGGAGTGGGTCACAGCATAAAGTATTCGGTGCATTCATTGCCTTAAGGCTTTGTAACAACGAAGGGACCAAAAATACAATATTGTTGATTATAGATATAGTATGTCTTCAAGAAAATTTATTATATTTCGGTCCCAAATCTGGTTTAAGAGGTGCAGCTGCTGCTAATGCCTGTGAAGCTGCAACGCTTTGCTGAATATATATCGCACGTAATGACTAAGCAAATATATCTAAATCATTTTGATATTCTGTGCATTATTGGCATGTATGAATATATCTGAAATGAAACTGTCTATATATGTATGTACGTCACACGAAAACATACTGCCATACAGCCGCTGCATCGTTTAAAAATAGCTTAATGGCTTAATTTATCTATGTCATTTGAAATAATAATATTTACTGAAGCTTGTCTTCAATTTATTTTTGAAAAAATAGTCAGTCCAGGAACATTTTTGTCAGTGAATTGTATCCGTTATTTTATTTTTTCAAAATTCAACAAAGCAGTGAAGTGGTTTTATTTAAAGAAAAAAGGGTGCCAATAAGAAAGAGGACAGTGAAAATGTACAAAACTAGGTCCCTATGCTTGTGTTAAAAATTTACGTTTTCGGGAAAACCCAATACCTCAATATTAGTTTAGTATAAATAGCATATAGGAAATGAGCTTTTACGCTTTAGCGTAAAAAGCACGGCATCGTTTTGATGCTTGGCTAAATCGAAGTTAATCTGTTCCGCACTAAAATAAATGAAAAAAAAATTTTTTTTTGTTCTGAGCATTTTTATGGAAATGGTAATCAAAACGAAGGGGTCTACCGAGACCAAAATATTATAATTCAATTTCTACATTTCCACATGTCCTGATAATATTTTCTAAATTTATTCAAACTTAATTACTTTTACCAATTTGTAAACTTTAGTGAAAACCCTATTTAAGTCAGGAAAAGTTCATTGTCTTGGCGTTAAATACGTAATTGATTTAATATTGTTTATCAAAATATTCAACAATTGTAGTTTTTCAAAATATTCTCTGCTATTGCTATAGACAACAGAACTAAACCAAATTTTTCTGATAGATTTGGGTCCTTAAATTTTTTAATGATTATGGTTTTTTTACAGTGTGATTGTTTTTTAATTTAAAAATAATGATATTTTTAAAATTTTTTCTATAAGTAGTGCTTTCTTTTTTTTCATTTTACATCTGGTTGTGTTGACCTTTTAAATTCTGAAAAGCTAAAAAGCGCAGCTCTATAGTTTCTTCTTTTTATAGTTTCAAGTTTAATAAAACCAGATCTAATATACTTATGTTACGTTAAAAAAGAAGCACTACTTCTAAAATAAACATGAAAAAATATCATATTTTACAAATTAAAAAAAAAAACCATAATTCCTTAAAAAATGTGTTGATAGTAGGAGGAGAAACAAAAATTTGTTCTATGGCGGGGTTTTTCGAGACGCCCCGTAGATATTGGCGCGTGCGGGGTCTTAATTCTCTTCTCACCTATGCTTCGTCTTTGAGTGCGGGCTGCTGCGTACTATGCTGTGTCTGTTCAGCTCGCCTCAGCTCACTCGGGCATGATGAAGGACTCCGAGACTGTGTATTTGTTGTAGGATTGTGGGACCTAGTTTCCCAAGACATTGACGACCAAACTAAGCCGAGTATTTAGCGGAGCCACGGTCAGAGGAAAATGATAGCCTAAAAAATAAATTTAGTACCAGTACCCCGCACCAAAAATTGTCATACGAAAATATAAATGACATTTGTCCCTGATGCAATATCTTGGTAACAGAGATAGCCTTATGGGAAAAGTAGGCAGTGAAAGCGAGGTATATGTATGTATGTATATGCATGCTTGGCTTCCTAGTTGAGCTGGAAGCAGCACTGCGGAAGAAATAATCGATTGTTATCCTTTTTAGATCCAATATTGCAATCTGGCTGTATGTGAATATTGGATTGATGTTTAATATGTTACAAGGTAGACCTTTAGTTCTTTGACTGATAAATTAGAAAATTAGAACAGGAGCTTGCCTATTATTAAAACATATTGAGCTTTGTAGTTATAGAGCCTCAAATTAACAAGGATGCTCTGGGTGCAGTAAGCTGTGAGACTGTGTATATATATATATATATATCCATTATACATATATATATACATATATATATGTACACAGTCTCACAGCTTATATATATACAATATATTCCATATTCTCTTATGCGTAAGCGTGTAAGTCGGGCCGATCCCGATCTCTTTTTCCGCTTAGGGCCCAACATAGCCGAAACTGACTTTGAGCAATGGTGGTGCTTTCTGCTGAGTGAGCCTGATGTGTTCAAACAAGCTAAAAAGCTAATTTTCTCATAAGCTATCAATTCGAGTACGAATACAACACTTAAACCATTTAATACTTACATTTATTTATTTTAATTTTTTTAATAAGATATGATTGTATCACATATACACACATACACAGCCAGTCACAAACATAGCCGAATACACAGAGCAGTGTTTTTCAAACACAAAATAAATGACCACTTATCCACTGAAAATATTCATCCATTATACATACATACATACATATGTACATACATATATACATGCATATATACACATGTAATTATCATCTCTCTGAATTCGTGCATACAATGCGCTGTCATTACAAATATTATTCTCCACATCCTTTGCTTCATTGCTGTCTGCACATTTGCGTTGAGTCTGTTTCATAAAATGTCCGACAGCATGCATAATACACAAAAAGCATAATGTCATCTAAGCTTCCATAAAAACTATTAACATCATTTTCCTGACTTAATCGATGTCCATTGCCATCCTACCTCGTTTGTATATACATATTTATGTCTTTCTATCTTTCTTGAAAATGGTATTGATGGCATTCTTCTTTCCTTTTCTAAATTTTTGATCGTCCATTTTGATGTTGTATCTTTAATGTCTGTAAAAAAGTTTGATTAGATCATCCTAATTTAAATTATTTTTGGTTTTTTGTTATGCATTTTCGTGTTTTTTAATAAACATTTTGATTGATTTTAAAAAAAGTAAAAAAAAATAATTTTTACTCCCGCACTGGGGTTCTTTCGTTTATGCTTAGTTTCAATTTTCGAATTATTCTAAAATGTTTAAAGACATTATTTTTTTACGACACATTACGTCTAAAACATTAAATATACATACATACATATGTATATATGTATAATATAAATACATTGCATATGCTTATGTTCATATTCTGTCATAGTCCATTCAGATACATATGTAAGATTATGGATTTTTATGTATGTATTATACATATAGTATATTTGTGCTCACATATGTATCTATGTATACTTAATACTAAAATTTGAATATTCGATTTAATGTATTTACACTTCCTAAAAACATATTATTAATCAAAAATCTCATACCATTTCGTTTCCTGACAATAATCGACAAAAAAATCAATATAACGATCCAACATAACAATATCAATCAAAACAAAATTAAATTCGATCCAAATCGATATCAATCCAATCTAAATTGAACTTCATGAAATAAATCAATCAACGTTCCCTTATAAATACACACACACACGCTACAATACACAATTGAATCGCGTGAATATGTGTTTACGGGGACATGCTTATGCCTCATATGCTGCGTTTCTACCGTATATCGTTTCACCAACCGAATCAAACCAAACGTCCCAACATGACTAAACACATTGAAATGAAATGATGTTCTGTAATGAAATATAATATTTCCGATAACTTAATATACAATTACATAAAACATGGAAAACTACACAAATTAAATTTATACATACTATATGACCTGTGTGTATGCATCTATAATATAATGTAAATGAAATAAACAACTATCACATCGATATTGACGCTGACGTTGATATAGACGCAAGACTACTACAATGAAGTACGATCCGCCCTACTCGAAGAAACCGATTACAAAGAGCTATGGCGGAGCGACGACGGCACAAAATCATCATTCCGTTGAAGAGGTTTCCTTAGATGGCTCCAGCAAGTTAGTCTATGCCAATCAGACGGGCGGCTTTAGGTGAGTATTTTGCGTCAATCGAAAAAAGATAGTTCCCGCATTAATTATGATAATGGATTTCCGTCATTCTCAGGGACAAAGTCGTGCATGGACGTCGCTACACGGCTGGTGGCGAAGACGATCAGTCACATGCAGGTTAATACATTCTTTTATTTATGGCTTTTTTTTTTATCAATAGAAAGCTATCAGTGTGACCGATAATAGCCGACCATTAATTAATAAAATAAATAATTTGTATTTCTCGTCGTTAAGGTTTGCCCAATAACAGTAATCCGTTGTTTTCGTATTTTTGTTGCAAATCTTGTATTAAAATTGTTGTTTTCCAAAATAATATTTTATGTTGCGAATATAACGAAAAACTCAGAATAAAAAAAGAGGGTAATTGATATTTAAACATAACCAATTTATTTTGTTCTGCACCTGGTCGAAAATAATATTGGTACACCTCTTTTTTCAAATAAAATCGGCTTTACAATTCCAATTTTTTTTTTTTTTTTAATTTTATTCTTAAATAATAAAAAAATGTACTTTGAAATTAGGTGAATTTTATTTTAATTACAGATGCTTTCTTGGAAAATTAATATCCTTAAAGTGGCTTCCATGTAAATAATTATTGGTACACTAAAATTAATTTTTTGTTATTTAATTTTTTTTTTACTTAGTCCTTAGTTCCGAGAAAATTCTGTTAGCAGAACGTGCCATACAGTCTGCTAGCGGTCGAGTGTGACCAGCTATGCATGCATCCCGGTTACACTGTTTACAAATAGAAATCAGTTACAACTTCAAACTTTGTATGAATGAAAGCAGTAATGTAATTTTTGTGAGCGCAGGAGGTCGACAATGCATCAAATAGTTTGTATTCCCTCTTTATCTCCTAAATGTTATAACAATTCCCTCTTCTCGACAGCCTTTGTTAATTAAATGAGGTCTTCGTCGTGAAATTCCCCTAATTTTCTCCATCTTAGCGTTATGTTGCTCTCGTACTCACTCACACACACCACCTTATTATGGCGCGGAATATATCTATTTGATATATCATGCAAAGTACCTAGCAGAATACCACCAAATACTGTGAAATACATGTCTAATATTGAATGGCATTTAACTTTTTGGAACTGAGTACTCTATGAAAACAGCCGCTACCAGACACAAAAATGATAAAATTTGAATTTGATAGCTTAATGTCTTCCAGACGTTAAGCTGCAGCTACAAGACGTCTGGGTCGGATTTATAGCTGCATTTGTCAGCTTTTCAGAACTGAAAAGTTAAATACAACCAGTTGTAAGAAACTTAAGTTATTTGAAAAATAGAAGCACTACCTCTAGAAAAAACATGACAAATTAAAAAATAAACCATAAAAAAAAACCATAATTCTTACAAAAAATTAAAATCTCCAAATCTATCAGAAAAAGTAATTTTGTGCCACAGAAAAAATAAAAAGTTTAATTTTGTTGAGTAGTGTTATTATAGCGTTCAGTGGCTACGGAACGCCTTCCCAACGCTCTCTCTCTCGCACACACGTCCACAAGCCGAAATAAGTAACATCTAAAACATAAAAATCGACTGTTTTTTTTGAAAATTTTTTTTTGTCAAAAATTCAATTTGTCCCTTTTTGCGAACAGAGTCTATTTCATACAAATCGATATATATTGTATAAATTACACAAATCGTAAGCTCACATATACATATGCTGAATGAGTAACGTGTATAAATTAGAGACTTGCGCTTTGCCGCGGCTTACAACGTTCCCCCTATTTTTTTACACTATTTTTGTTTATATTTGTCTTTTTTCTCTGTTCTTAAACCAACATCAGCCATTTTATCTTGCCAGAAGGCACACTGCACTACGAAAATTGTGTGAGGAAGAGTGAGAGAAGTCCGTCATGAAGACGGACGGACGAACAGACGGACAGACAGACGGATGGATAGACATGGCTATATTGACTTTGCTATTGATGCTGATCACGAATATATATATTTTATATAGTCGGAAACGCTTCCTTTTGGAAAAATTTTGAAATACACTTGTTGTTGAGAAATTAGCCGCTATGTTTAAGTTGTCGATATTCATTAATCTTATAACTTGGCATGTTCATAATATTATTGCCCCGCTTATGCACCTATTTGTACGCGCATAGGTGTGTTGTTATTGCTTGCATCCAAAACATAACTGTTACGCTCTCACACGTAAAGCCAGGACCCGCCGCTGCGCACGCATACATCGATGTGCACCGTTATTGCATGATCTTCTTAATTCCCTTTTGCTCGACCTATTTTCGTGGAGTCGATTTAGTAGAAAATTCTAATCGCAAAAGAACGCATATCGTTGTACCGCTTCATATTGATCCCCCCGCTATTCATATAAACCACGTTGTAAACCGCCAATATTACATAATCACAATACATATATATATGTATATCAAATAAATCCTATATAAAATTATACAGTCCACTCATTCAAACCCATAGAAAATTTTGGTCCTTTGAGTCGGATCGCCACGTGTTATTTTACTTGAAATATATTGAGTGATATCGCTGACCGCTGTTCGTCATGAAGGCCCCCGTACAGAGGTTTCGGAATTTATACAGTCATGCACTTCTGTGCAAACATTAGATCACAAGTTGGATCGATTTGTTGCAACTTTCAACCGCTTTAGGGAGCTCTCTGAGGACCTAGTTCAATATGATGAAGAAGAGGAATTTGTCGATCCGAATTTGGATATCACCGAATATGAGGAAAAGTTCTTTAGCGCCCATGCAATTTTCACTGGAGCCATTAGTGAACAGAGCAGTCACGATAATGGTCACGACACTTCAAATATATTACTATCTAGTACTGTAGAACGTCTATTTGAGGGCCAAACACAACTTTTGGAGAGGATTCGAGACTCAGCGGGACCCGCAGAGCCGCATTTTGAAAAAAAAGTATTCTTACGTTTTCTGGACGATACGAGGATTGGTCTCAGCTTAGTGACCTGTTCTTAGGCTCAGTCGACAAGAAAAGCAGTCTTTCCAAATGTCAAAAATTCTATTATTTTAAATCCTATCTAGATGGTGAAGCTTTGTCTCTGATCAAACATATTCCCATTACTGATGATAATTACGAGGACGCATGGGAGAGGCTCAAAAACCGTTATAACAGAAAATTACTGATTGCTCGGTCATTCATTGAAAACTTTTTTTCGTTGCCAACTGCAAAGGGTTCAAACATAATTGAGATGCGTAAAATAATCGACACCGCAGACGAGAGTATACACGCGCTGAAGTGCGAAAACCACGATGTGTGGCTGATCCATATATTGCTCTCAAAACTAGAATCTGAATGCAGGGAAGCTTGGGCTGGATCGTCACACGTTTGCAATGAAGGGTCATTTGTGCTTCAATTGCCTGAGTTGATCTCATCAAGTAAAGGATTGTAATTCCACAAACACGTGCCGTCTGTGCAAGTCGATGCACCACACACTTGTCCATCCAGAGAAGATACGCACCATTCCGAGTGGTGCCGTCAGTACATGTGCTGACCCAAATCTACGCTCGCCCATACATTCTGCTGATTCTGATCCTGCCGTGGTCCGCCATCATACATTGGCGAGAGGATTCTTGGCCAATAGTCAAACCATACTGCCATCGATTCTAGCTACTATAGTCGACGCCTGGGGCAACGGGACAAGCTGCAGGATGCTACTGGATACTGGTTCAACCATAACGATGGTCGCCGAGTCGTTTATTCAACGGACCGGATTGCCACGCACACATGCTCGTACACCGGTGGTTGGCCTAAGTGAAAACTCTGCTGGGGTTACTCGAGGTCGCGCCACGTTCACGCTGCTTTCCTGCACAAGCTCTGCATCAGTGGCGGCAACAGGTCTGATTATGCATACTTTAACCTCCTCGATTCCAGCCCAGAGGATCGAGTCGAACACTTCGATGTGGGAACAGATTTGTGACCTACCCTTAGCGGACCCTACATTTGGGAAACCAGGCGAAATCGATGTGATTTTGGGAGCTGATCAACTTTGGAGCATTTACACTGGACAACGCAAAGAGTTTGGTTTAGAATATCCTATCGCACTTCATACTAATTTTGGTTGGGTCAATACAGGCAGCTACCATCCCTGTCGTGATGCTCACACCCACGCACTAGCACATCACGCTCACGAGGATCTGGATATCTTAGTACAATCATTCATGGACATACATAGAACGAGTTCAACCAAGTAACGCTACCATTGACGATAGTAATCTCGCTGAGCAACACTTCGTTCAAACGCATACCCGCAGAAGCGATGGCGTGTACATTGTCCAAGGATTCTGCACCGCCGATGGGGTCCACATTGCCACAAGCCCTACGCCGTTTTTCTCGAACGGAAATTTCGAAAGTTTCCGGAACTCAAACAACAATATGTCGAATTTATGGAAGATTACATACAACGAGGACACATAGAGTTGATTCCTTCTACTACCATAGACGAGGATCCCGCCAATCACAATTATTTAGCCCATATGATTGGCGTATGTCTACGCTACCGTCACCATCGCTATGTGTTCTGTACGGACATTGAGAAAATGTTCAGAGGCATTCTGGTTTCAGAAGATCATACGCAGTACCAACGTATCGTCTGGCGAAGGGAGGAGAATACTACACTCGATCATTATTGTATGGTTTAGCTTGTTCACCGTTTTTGGCTGTTCGAGTTCTCAAGCAGATCGCTCAAGATCATGCCGATCTGTATCCGAGTGCTGTTGCGGTGCTTGTAAGGGACGCGTACGTGGATGATATTCCTACTGGCTGCAATAATATCGACGAGCTCACTGATTTTGTTATTGAGCCAAGCTCAATTTAAACTTCGAAAATGGAGTTCAAACTGTTGGTCACCACTAAATTCGCTGTCAAAAAACATTTGTGAGTACCCACTTGAAGCTCTAGAACTAGATAGCCCAATTCAATATGTGAAGGTTCTTGGAATACGCTGAGACTCGGCTGCAGACGATCTTTCCTTTAAGCTGACCAATCCTGACGCCACAACTGCTCTGACAAAACTGATTTTGCTGTCTGAGTTCGCCAAGATTTACGATCCCCTGGGCTTGCTTGCCCCCACAACTGTATTTCTAAAGGTTCTCAAGATAGTTGGCTGAGCTCGGTCGAATGGAACGAACCACTACCCCCGCAGCTATGTGCATGTTGGCAACAGTTTGTAGCTGAGGTTTACTTATTGGAAACTTATCGCATACCTCGCTACTTGTCCTCACCACTTCAAGCAATGGAGCTGCATGGATTTGCCGATGCGTCGTCTCATGCCTACGCCTCTGTTATTCACAGTCGCGTGCAACTCAATAGCGACTATGTCGTCAGACTGATCGCCGCAAAAACCCGTGGTGCCCCCATGAAACATCGTATATCCATCCCGCGGCTCGAATTGAATGCAGCCCATCTTCTTTCCAAATTGATGTCTCTGGTTAAGCAATCACTAACTATTCATATTTCTAGTACTTCATGTGGTCTGACTCAGAAATCGTACTGCATTGGCTCTCATCACCCCCTCGGACTTGGAACACTTATATTTGCAACTGCACTGCTGAGATTCTGGAAGCTTGTCAACGTAGCTGCTGGCAGCACATTCGCACAGAGGACAATCCCGCCGACTGCGCATCACACGGACTTCTACATATCAAGGGATCTTGTAGACTGTGGTGGAATGGACCCTGGTGGTTTTCTCAATGTATGATCAACAAGGCTTCCTCCTGGTCACATCTCTTACGGACAATTAGCTACTGCTTTCGATTCGTGCATCGCATTCGTTGCAAGGACCGCCTATCATCGTTTTTATCGTCACGATAGCTTCAATATGCACGCTCTAGTGTCATCAAACACGTTCAGATGGAGTTCTTCCAAATGGAGCACAAGCAGCTGAGCACGGGACAACCACTTTCTCCAAAATCCAAGTTGATTCGTTACTCTCCATTTTTTGACAACCAAGGAATAATGCGCGTAGAAGGACGCATTGATAATTCGATGGCAACTTACGATGCAAAGCATCCCATACTTATTCCAAAGGAATCACCAGTCACTGTTCTACTAGCTAGACACCAGCACGTCACATCGCCACACGCTGGAGTTGATTTTATGTTCCACACTTTAAGACAGAAGTATTGGATTCTCGGGGCCCGCAACAGAATCCGGAAGATTGTATTTAACTGCAAGATTTGACCTGCCGTCTTTCTTGGACGTCAACATTAACAGACTGCGACGTTGGAGACAACTTCAAGCCAATGTTCAAGGGTTCTGGAAACGTTGGAGTCTTGAATACCTGGCTTCATTGCAACCGCGCACGAAATGGCAGCAGGAGACCAACAATATAATAGTGGATACTCTTGTGGTACTAAACCACCTAGCAAGTGGCTGCTTGGCCGAATAACCGAAGTTCATCCTGGTAAAGACGAGAGAAAAACTGCCCGAGGAGTGTACAGGATACCTATCACCAAAATTTCTGTGCTTCCCTTGAACTGAATAGTTCTTCAGGGGGGCCGGTATGTTGAGAAATTATCCGCTTCGTTTAAGTTGTCGATATTCAATAATCTTATGACTTACCCTATTCATATGTTCATAATTGTATTTCCCCGCTTAAGCACCTATTTGTACGCGCATAGGTGTGTTGTTATTGCTTGCATCCAAAACATAGCTGTTACGCTCTCACACGTAAAGCCAGTACCCGCCGCTGCGCACGCATACATCGATGTGCACCGTTATTGCATGATCTTCTTAATTCCCTTTTGCTCGACTTCTTTTCGTGGAGTTGATTTAGTAGAAATTTCTAGTCTCAAAGAACCGCACGCATATCGCTATACCGCCGCATATCGATCGCCCCCGCTATTCATATAAACCACGTTGTTAACCGCTAATATTACATAATCACCATATATATACATCAAATAAACCCTATATAAAATTATACAGTCCACTCATTCATAACCACTTGTATTGAAGTGATATCACAGAAGCTTGGATAGAAAGTTTGGATGATCTAGCTTTTATAGTCTCTGAGATCTAAGCGTTCATGAAGACGGACGGAAGGACGGATAGAGACACGTGACTATATCGACTCGTCTGCTGAAACTGATCAAGAATATATATACTTTATAGGGTCAGAAATGATTCCTTCTGGGCGTTACTTACATCCACTTTCACCATAAATCTAATGTACTTATACACTTTTTGAGTATCGGCTATAAAAAACATCTCCAGACCATCCTACAGGCTCCTTGTCACACCATGCTGCAATAGAATTCTCCGTCTTTCCGCAATCATTTGTCATAATTTCTTAACCATTAGTTATGTTTTTCAATCTTTGAGTTTGGATTACACTAGTCGACACGGCTTTTCCGCTGTCGCCAAAAATGACTTTTTCTGATAGATTTGGATGTATAATAATTTTTAAGGAATGTTTTTTTTTTTCATGGAGTAGTTTTTTTTTAAGAATTTTTAAAAAATTTTGTATTTTTTGTCATAGGTAGTGCTTCTATTTTTCACATGACTTAAGTTTCCTACAACTGGTTGTATTGAACTTTGCAATTAAAAAAAGCTGACAAATGCAGCTATAAATCCGCCTCAGACACTTTGTAGCTGCAACTTAACGCCTGGAAGATATTAAGCTTTCAAATTCAAATTTCATAATTTTTTTCGGTATTTTTCCCCGAAATTTTGACTTTGAAACTTCAGGAAAAATCGAAAAAAAAATAAATGAATGCCTTGATTTTTGGTTTTATATAGACACATTAATTAGGCGTCGTTTAAGGTATCGCTTATAAAAATATAAAAATAAACGGCAAAGTTACAACCGTTTGACCAAACTTTCATATGCCGAATTTCGCCGATAAATTCCGTTAGCCGACGTATAACCGTTTTTTTTTCCTAAAAAAATATCAAAAATCTGTGTTTGTAACAGTTTTTAACGGTAAAATGGCATTTGGGATATTGCCAAACGGTATATGAAGTTTTGGTCAAACGGTTATAACTTAGCCGTTTATTTTTATATTTTTATAAGCGATACCTTAAACGACGCCTAATTAATGTGTAAAAATACCGAAAAAAAATTATGAAATTTAAATTTGGAAGCTTAATATCTTCCAGACTTGAAGTTGCAGCTACAAAGTGTCTGAGGCGGATTTATAGCTGCATTTGTCAGCTTTTTTTAATTGCAAAGTTCAATACAACCAGTTGTAGGAAACTTAAGTCATGTGAAAAATAGAAGCACTACCTATGACAAAAAACACCAAATTTTTTTAAAATTCTTAAAAAAAAAACTACTCCATGAAAAAAAAAACCATAATTCTTTAAAAAAATTTAAATCTCAAAATCTATCAGAAAAAGTCATTTTTGGCCACAGCGGAAAAAAAAAAGTTGAATTTTGTCGAGTAGTGCTATATGCAACATTTCGTTGAGATAGTTTGAAAACACAATGAATAGAACAGTTGGACACATCTACCACTGAATATTCAGTGAATAGAACAGATAGACATTGCATCTATAAATATAAAATATACATACATATGAGTAACAGGCGGAAAAATGAAAAAAAAAAAAATAAACTTACCAAGCAACGTTACAGAACTTCCATTTTCAAACACGTCAATTCCCAACTCCCCTACATTTTCCATTTCGCTGTCCTCAGGTTTTTCAAACAAAAATTTCAAAAAATGAAGTCAAACCATTCTGAAAATTGTTGTATATGTTTCTATTTTGGTTTACATGTGTTTTTTACATATTTGTCTTTGCATGCATATATACGGTTCGTGGAAGTGTGTGCGAGAAAGAGAGAGGGAATGAGTAAGCGCTTAAAAGGCGTTCCGTAGCCACTGAAATTTAATGTGTTCCTTCTGGTTATATAGTAGTTCGACTTGATCCAGATTCGGCAATCTGGTAGACATGGTTATTTTCCATGATTCTGCATTTTTGGTTTCTTTTAAATTGTGGGTTTCACAGATTTTCGTGTTTTGTGGGGGAGGAACGGGGCGTGGCAAAATTTTAAAGTACATTTTTATTGAAGTTATATCACAGGAGCTGGATAGAAAGTTTGGTTGCTCTAGCTTTTATAGTCTCTGAAATCTAGGCGTAACAAAAGTCGAATGGGCAATCGTTATTTTTTTTTTAATCCATTCGATTAACAATACATCATGCACCGTGTTGATATTTTTTTTCACATTTTTATCATCGATGCCTGAAATAACCTGAAATTGTTAAAACAGCTTTCTATTAAGTTAAAGGTACGTACGGTAAAATAGAAATATTAGTTTGCATGCTTATTATGTGTTTTTTTTCCCGAAAAAGCACTGCAGAACATATCCTTAAATATTTTTATGCTAAAGGCCTGTATCCAGCACCGCGTAAAAAACAAAAATTACTGCCAAACTTCATATAAAAAAAACTGGGCCAGGAATTTTTTGTTTCTGTTTTCCTGGACTCAGTATCCTGCAAGCTAATGGAAATCCACTGGTTCTAGTCGATAGTTGTCCTATCGACACGATTGTGGACTGAGAAAACAGCTGACATTCAGGCTAGGAATATATATGCGACTGTTATTACTGAAGTAAAAGTGAAAGATGGACGAAACAACTGTGCCCCAAACCAAGAAAAAAGACGCAAATTTTTAACGTGAGGAGAAGATTGCTTTAATAAAAGCAGTTGAGGCAAGACCACGTCTTTGGCGGATCACGAAAAATAAGGATTTTGATCATTTTGACATTTTGGCGCCTCCGTCTGCGCTTCACTTCTTCCTTCATCTTTCTGGCAACAATATATACTGCCACCAACACAATCACTTCATCGTCAGAGTTCATTTTTATCCTTTTTTAATTTTAGTTGAATTTTCATAATTGGCACTGTTTACAAAACTCAGCTGAATCATGTGAGTAACCAAGCATGTTTTAGGCGCTTGGTCACACTGTTTCAGTTACGTTCCACACAAACGAAATAAATAGCAGATTCTTGACAGTAATTTCCCGCTGTGCTGACAGGCCTTAATCCTTAATGCTTAGGATCCCTAAAGAAATTAATATTGAGTTCATAAGGGTCTAGCCGAAAATCGTTCTTTATAGTTTCCAAAGCTTCTTCCGACATACCTAAAATATCATCATCATTAAAAAGAATTCTTATAATCTTTATACTTTTATTGGCTATTTTCTTGTGGGATCTCACATTTCAATGTATAAAATTAATGGATTTAAAAACGCTGCGAAATGTTAAACAAAATTCGTCATAGTTGCGCGTTTTCTATAGATGTAGTAATACTTGGTATATAATAATACTTGTTTCTCGATTCCTGGGCTTTTCCTGACACCTCTGCTATTGCTAGGCACTGATTTAAATTAAAATTTGACCATTTGCTATAGTAAATGGTGCAGGTGCACCATTCAGCGCAGTCATACGCTCCCTAACGGGACACTGGCTAATAGGTACCCACGCTAATAGACTGTGCGCCCCATAAAATGATTGTTGCCGTAGCTGCAGAGACGAGGAAGAGGAGGAAACGGTGGAACACCTGTTCTGCTCATGCCCAGCTCTCAGCAGAAGAAGGCTACAGCACTTGGGCTCGCCCTTCATAGCAGACATTTCGGTAATGTCCACCATATGTCCTAGAAAGATAGCTAACTTCATAAGAGCTGCAGGCTCGAATAACTGTTGACTTTTGGGTCTCACAATGCGAGAATGGGGGAGATTTCCTGCGGTATTACAACGGGCCGGAAACGGCCTAAGTGTGCTGGGCTCCCAGTGAGTCTGGCAGCTGCTATCACCTAACCTAACCTATAGTATTTTTTTCCAGTAACTGGTTAGCAGTCTTCGTGGTATATCCCTCTTTTCCATACTATCATCCTTATTTTATGATGATTCAAAATAATTCAAAATTATACCAAATTATATTCGCCTCCAATAGTTTTTTTCAGACACATACTGAGTGCCTGTGGGGAGAGAATAGAGGCAACCTCTGCTTGGAACACACTGCAATGACCCACGAGTCTGAAATAGTGACAGAACGTCGATTAAGATTGTGCGGAGCCCGCACTTAATACAGGACCCTAGCTTCCTTAGACAGTCTTTTAACGAAAGGTCTCATCGCCTTTTTGAAAAAATCTGTTTTTTTAGAACATGTGCGCGAATGATTTTTTTGATATAATACACTCCTCATCACTTGAATAGGACACCCTGTACACTCGGTTTTCAATTGCCTATAGTTCAAAAGCGAAATGATAAAATAACGGTATTTTTGCACGTTCTCTTTGTGCAACTTTTAGCCTCTCTCAGCAGCAAACTGCAAGCTCTGGGATAGATCCGTTAAATTTTTTTCTTGCTTTATGTTGAAATTCGTCTGAAATTGAGTGAATATTTTTGTGTCACTTGAATAGAACATGCGTTTTGTTTGATCGTCTACTTCGGCAAGTGCTCACGCAGTTTTCGCTGATCGAACTTTTTTGAGATTTTCGACGATTACCTTTCAGATAAAATTAAAATGGGTCGAGGAAAAGTTTTAAACGAGGAAGAAAAAGGAAAAATAAAGGCATACAAGGACTCTGGCCTATCAATTGCACAAATATCAAACAAAATCAACAGGAGCCGGCATGTCATATCGGAATTTTTAAATAATGAGTCTGAATATGGAAAAAATATGAAAGGCCGCACGCAAAATGTGCTCACCGATTCGGAAAGACGCCTCATATTAAGAAAAGCATCAAATTCACACGACTCTGTGGCAAAGATTCGTGAAAAATGTGATGTTAAGGCTAGTCTATCCACTGTCCATCGCGTTTTAACTATCCTATTCAAGTCACGCAATATATTAGTCCCGTAATTTGAAGGATTTCGGTTCAGAATTTTTTGTTAATAACTAAAGATAATTCACGAAGAATTCCATTTAGTTAAGGCAACTGTATTAAATGATCTTTAATTAAAAAAAAAAATTTAGTCTTTAGCATCATTGGTTTGCGAGCATTGAGCGATAGAAAACGCATTTAGGGGGTGTCCTATTCAAGTGATGAGGAGTGTACATGTTTCTCGAGTTGAGGCTTCTTGAACGACCCTACCTCGTGCGCAACTACCTACTCTCAACGCTGTACACACATTCATTTGATGCAAGCACAATTTAAACTTAGCTTTAAAAAAGCTTAAAAAAGCAGATTGCAACTGCTCCATGCCACATACCATATTGTTCTCAGTGAGAGTCATTCGACTGATAGAAAAGCTGCCTTTTACGTCCGTAGCCCAATAGCGAAGGACCAACTCTTGTTGCTATCATTAAACATTATTGTATAGCTTTTCAAAATATTCTCCATGACGACCGATACACTTTTGCATGCGCTTAAACCATTTGTTAAGCTTATGAGTTTTTTCACTAGCTGTTGCGGTGAAATTAATAGTAGATACAGTTTATTCTGATATATGTATGTAGACCGACGAAGGCTTATGTACATATGTATATATGTTTAAGCGAGGTACGTAAAAAAGACCGATGCAACGAATAAGATATGATGCGATACGATCAGCTGCAGACTATATGTAGACCGACGTATTGCGTATGTACATATATGTCTGTAGGTGAACGATAGATGCGATATAATAACGACGATAGACGGTCTGATGGCTACGAAGATTAGCTCCAGACTATATGAGTGCTAGGTGCAGACTATATGAGTGATAGATGAAGACTATATTAAGGGCAGGCGGGCCGAATTGCCCGTGCCCTAATATTCGTTCGATTCTCTTTGTAGAAGTCTGACGTGTTTTTGTTTTGCGCTCCGCTTATCTGCCTTTTATCTGTTATAAACAGTGTGGTGTTTTTTGAATATACCAAAATAAACTTTAAATTGCCTGCTTGCTTAGAGCTTTTCCTTAGACGCGAGTGCACGCCCTTTAATTGTGTTTTTAGACATAATTTAATTATTTTCCTGTGTCGGTAGTTATTGTGTTTTGTTGTTTCTTTTCGTAAGTACACACAGAATCAAAATCTGCCGCTCTCACCTAGTTGATCTGCTTTATTGCTTTTATCACTCTCTCCCTATTACCCAAACTAACATAACTGTTCTTCCTCTCTCGCTCTCAATACGTTCTGTGTAGTAGCGCTCTCGCTCTCTCTCTCTCAACTGAAGCTGCAGTAACCGCTCTCCTCTCTTTCTTATTGCGCTTTCATCGCTTATCTGGCACACTGGTCTGATATATATTTGTTTTGAAATTTTATATTTTTTTATTTCTCATAATGGAATACACAGTTGTCTGTGCCAAGAAAACCTGCAAGAAGCAGATCACCCATGACCAGCCGAGTATCCCCTGCTGGCTATGCGATAGCGCAGTGCACGCTAAATGCGCCGGGTTCTCCGGTCTCGTGGGTGATGCCATCTCTAAAAGAAATGGCTTGCATTACAGCTGTGAGGCATGCCGTCCGGTTGAGGGGGAGATGGCAGCATTTATGAGGCAGACCCGGAAGGGCTTTAGGGAGCTGACCGTGGGCTTTAAAGAGCAGTACGATCGGCTCCTAGCCATGGAGTCTCAGTTCAGTGGTCTCAAACTATTGACTGAGTCTCCTAGGCGCAAAAAGGTCACTCCGCGGGATCTGCATGTGCCGACTGCCCCTCGACCGGCCGATGCTGACAAGCTGACTCCGACCACTCCAGCAGCAGTGCAGCAGTTGATTTCGTTTGCCACTCCGAAGGCAACGACAGCTGCTGGCGATGGAAATTCGGTAGCCGAATTTATCGCGTCGGAGGGCATGCAGCCAAAGTCGTCTGTAGCGTCCGTGTCCGTAATGTCCGCAAACTCATTAGCGGTCCCCTCAATTCCGACCCCACCAGTTAATATACGTCCCGGACCACCGGGTATTACCATCACAGGTGATAGGCCTGTGGTGCCAAGATTGGTGGGGATCCCACCAAAGAGACAAGTTTTTGTCTCGCGGCTTGCCCCTGATTCCACAATTAATGATGTGACGGCTTATATCCGAAGCAAAATAAAAGCCGCTGATTTTAAGGTGGAAAAATTTAACTTTTCTTACGCCAGGGAGATATCTTCCTTTAAAATAAGTGTCTCTCAAACTCATTTTGACACCATCTGCTCTGCCAAATTTTGGCCGGAGCATTTGGTGGTGAAGGAGTTTAAGGCAAAGAAGAAGACCAGGCCCCCAATAACTCTGCCAACAAATCAGACCAGTGCTCCTTCGTCGTCTTCCCGCTCTACCTCCCGTCCAAAAAACTAACTAACTCTCTTTTGGTGACCTATCAGAATGTTCGAGGCTTGCGTAGTAAGCTCAGCATTCTTTTCCAGGATAGTGTCGCATTTGCATCCCACGTTATTGTGTTTACCGAGACCTGGCTAAAGCCGGACATTCTTAGTTCCGAAGTTTTGGCAGGTCGGTACACAACTTATAGAAAGGATCGCTCGTCTCGACGTGCAGGTGGGGTTCTGATTGCTGTGGACTCAAACTTCACGTCGGAACTTTTCACAGTCCAGATCCAGCAGGAACTGGAATTTCTGTGTGTAAGACTGATTCTTCCCACTTTCTCAATTTTCATAACTTGTTCGTATATTCCACCTTCTTCGGATATCGCAATTTACGAGCAGCATTTGTCCGCCTTAACCGCTATCTCTTCCTCGCTATCTGACAAAGATCACATGATAGTTCTTGGTGACTTCAACTTGCCAGGAATTGTTTGGTCTTCGGCAAATGAGTCTAATAGCCTGGTACCCATGGCACGTCATGACTTTGTTGACGGCTTGATTGACCTGTCTCTGTCTCAAGTTAACCATGTTAAAAATTCCTTGGGTCGATTTCTTGACCTGTGCTTTGTAACGGATCCGACCGTAGCGTTGTTAACTCGAGTCCCCCCGCTCTCTATACCTGAAGATGCCTACCATCCTACTTTCGAAGTGTCGCTCGACCTAGGACGAACTGTACTAGATCGGTCGGGTAGACTACCCCAATGTGTCCGCTGCTTCCGTAAAGCCGAGTTTACGAAGCTTAATAACCTCATTAGGGATTTTGATTGGTCCGCTTTATATTTGTGCAGTGATGTTACGACAGGCACAAACATTTTCTATGATGCACTGGACTCACTTTTTGTCTCTTGTGTCCCACTTTCCTGTCCGATTAGATCAAGAAAACCCCCTTGGTTTACCAAGGAGCTATCTCATCTAAAAAACTTAAAATCAAGACTTTATAAAAAATTTCAAGAAGTTGGCTCTCCTTCTTCTCTCTCTCATTATGTAATAGCTCGGTCAAACTTTTCAGTTCTTAACGCTCAATGCTATCAGAATTACTTATCTCGATGCAGGATAAGTTTTTCTAAGGACCCCAAACAGTTCTACAGCTTTGTAAACAGTAAACGTAGAACGTCCGCACACCCATCCTCGCTATCTTTCCGTAATACGTCGGCAGATAATGATCAGGCAATTGCCGATCTTTTTGCCCGTTTTTTCCAAACTACCTATTCGCAGGATGTTTACTCTGGTCAGCCGTATCCATACAGTTTACCGCGGTCGAACAGCATTTTCTGTCCTTTGTTAAATGAAAGCTCGTTGCTTCATGATCTACGAACAGTAAAGCCGGTGTTCTCACCGGGTCCGGACGGAGTTCCCGGCTGTGTACTCAGGTATTGTGCCGAGTCTCTGTGTGGGCCGTTGCTTAAACTGTTCAACCTATCTATAACTTCTTCATGCTTTCCCCCGATATGGAAGGAGTCTTTTATAATTCCTCTCCATAAGAAAGGTAGCAAGTCTGACGCAATGAACTATAGAGGTATATCTAAGTTATCCGCTATTCCTAAAGTGTTTGAGAAAATTTTAACTCCGCACCTGCAGCACCTATGCAGATCACTTATATCTCCAACTCAACATGGATTTATAAGGCGGAGATCAACCACTACAAATTTATTGGAGTTTACCTCCTTTATAATAAAAGGCTTTCAAGGTAATTTGCAGACGGATGTTGTTTACACCGATTTTAGTAAAGCGTTCGACTCTGTAAACCATTCTCTCCTTGCACAAAAGCTCGACCTCCTAGGGTTCCCGCCCAATCTCCTGAGATGGATCTCTAGCTACCTGTGTTCTAGGTCTCAAAGAGTCCTTTTCAAAAACTCCCTGTCCTCTCCAGTTACGGTGACTTCGGGTGTACCTCAGGGCAGCCATCTAGGCCCCTTACTCTTTACTCTCTTTATAAATGACCTACCTTCTGTATTAACATACTCTCGAGTACTAATGTATGCGGATGATGTTAAGCTCTGTGTCCAGTATAAGGACATTTCTTTCCAATCCAGGTTGCAATCCGATCTCGATAGATTTCAGTCGTGGTGTTGTGCAAATTTATTAAACCTTAACGCTTCAAAATGTAAAGTAATGACTTTTCATCGCTCCAGCGCCTTTCTGGTTCCTTACACCCTTTGTGGTGGTTCTCTTGAGAGAATTACCCGGGTTGATGATCTTGGTGTTCTATTAGATCCCAAGTTAAAGTTTTCAGAACACATTTCTACCATGGTGAATAAGGCCATGGGCGTGCTTGGGTTTATAAAGAGGTGGTCAAAGGAATTTGACGACCCCTATATAACAAAGACTCTCTACACCTCTCTGGTTCGTCCGATTTTAGAATACGGCTCTTGTGTATGGTGCCCTCAGTACAACGTACACCAAGACCGTATAGAATCAGTTCAGAAAAACTTTTTACTTTTTGCTCTTCGCGGCCTCAGCTGGGATGCAAGTGTGAGACTGCCGTCTTACTCTAATAGATTGCTCTTAATAAACCTTCCAACCTTAGCTAATCGTAGGAAAATGCTTGGCGTGATTTTTGTGCACAACTTGATCAAGGGTGACGTAGATAGCCCTGACCTGTTGAGCCGCATAAACTTCACGATTCCTATTAGAAGCACTAGGAACTATACACCGTTGTTTCTTCCGCTTTGTAGATCGAATTACTCCTTGCATGAACCATTTAGGGTCCTATGCTCGGATTATAATTCCCTCTATCATATTATATCTACCACTAACTCCCTTCCTAGTCTTAAATTACTGATACTCCTACATCTTTCCCGTAATTAGTAATTACTTTTCTTCTTTAGTTAGATTAGTTCTACTTTTCCTCGAACACTAGTCTAACACCTATCTTTCCTGCATGTCCGCGATCGGTTCGGTTTACGAGTCGCGCGTCATGCGGCAGCGCCCCTCGGTCGGTTGGGCGGGAGGTGGGCTGCGTTCTTGCCTGGGATCCGCGCGTAACAGCCATCGGCTGGTGTCGCTTGGGCCACTTGATGGTGCAGTCATTGCACATCAACGTCCTAAAGAAGATAAGCAAGCGAGCGATGATCTGAGAGAGCGATAGTGAAAGATCGAGAAAGCGAGAAGAAGGCGAAAGTGTTAAAGAAGACGTGGCAGAACGGCTGGATAGGCTGCTGCCGTGCGGGAACTTATGTCGATGTACAATGTGATGCAGTGGGCAGTACAAAATAGTAAACAATAATAGGCATTAAATTAACTGCTGCACCCACCACTGGCTATGATTTAACTTATGTCGACTAAATATCGGGCTGGGAAACCCAACATTTAACATTTCTAAACATTTTTTCCACTCCTCCGAAATGAGTATTTTGGGTGCAAACTTCAAATTATTCTGTATCTAGGTTATATAAAACGCGGGTGTACAAGAAAATCTTCTAAGCGCAAAGTACCGCGCTTTCGTTGCCCGCGATGTCGGCACGACCCAGGCCCGTGAGCGAGTGTGTCTACTAGTGGCTTTGTAGGCTATCAGAGCTTTGATAGTGTGTAGCAACTTTGCAGCTTTCTATACCGCATATATCTCCGCCAGAAATACACTGCTCCAGTTCGGTGAGATTTAGTCTTGACCACCGCCCACCATACTAAGCCTCCGTATAACCTACAACCAGGTTATAGGCCCCATGTACGTCCGAAAGTAGTCCTAAAGGTAAAGAAGGCTTCCATTGCCTTTTTCTTTCTTTCCTCCGCATTCCGATTCCAGGAAAGTTTGGAGTCAAGAATGATTCTTGGCTTGCTCGATAGTTTGAATGTTGTTCCCCCAATTACGGGTAGTTTGAAACTCAGTATCTTATATTTTCGTGAGAACAGCACCAATTCGGTCTTTTGAAAGTTCACCCTTAAGCCGTTTTGGCTTGCCCATCTAGTAGTCACTCCTATTCCAGCAAAAACTTTGCCAATACCAGTATCACTAGATCGTTCGCGTAGGCCGTGACCTTGTACCCTCTGCTCCTCAGCTGCAGGAAGGTCATTGAAAACTAGGTTCTAGGTGGGTTGCCTCTTATGACCGCTTTCCTTGAAGAGGAGAGACCTAAATTAGCATTTATCGTTCTACTCCTGAAAACGCTATCCAGCCATCTGGTTACCGTTGGGTGTGGGCCAATCTTGGCCAGTACAGCTGCCATTGACTCGATCTTACGGTATTGAAGGCGCCCTCTATATCGAGGAAGGCCGTCTTTTCAATTTACCAAACTACTTCGTGAAGTGCTGACGCCTCTGATCTACCTTTAAGGTAGGCATGCTGAGCTCCGCTGAAAAATCGTTCGTTGAGCCTAGATCTTATGTGTAGATCCATCAAGCGTTCCATCGTTTTCAACAAAAACGAGGACAGGCTGGGTTTTCATGAGAAGGATGAGTACGGATGAGTAGTACTAGATTCCAGACTGCTTTCCGCGAACGTACCGTCCTGGTTACGAAATAGGCCCGGTGTGCTAGGCGCATTTGAAATCACTCTTCGAAGACTTGAAGCCTCGGTGGTGCTGTGAAGCTGTGATGATATGCACCCCAGCGTTCCGGTGTGTTCGTCACTTTATCTTTGTTGAATAGCTTCCTCAACTCCTTTCTGACTTCGCTCAACTCCGGTGTCCACCATGAGTTGCAATTGGACTTTGACGGATGGCTGATCAGGCAGGTTGGCTGGTGACATTCCGTACCGCTCCTTCTTGTATTTCCATTTGGAGGATGTGTCTTTAGGGGGGGTCGGGTAGCGTCTTCCTCACGGCTTTGGAGAAGCGGGTCCGGTCTGTTCGCTTAGTATTAGGCAGGCCTTGACTTTCTATTTTTCCCATTTTATATTGTAGAGTATCCTGTAGTGGTCCGACGCGCGGGAGCCGTTGTTCGAGGCCAGGGTTATATATATAACCTCTGCACGATTCCTGTTGGGCTTAGAGCTCGTGCCCGTACTTCCACTAGGACGATGTCGTTAGCCTCCGCGCTTGACGGACGAGGACCCTGACATCCTCCAACGGTGGATCTTCTTCGTCATACGGCAGATAAGCAGAGGCCAGGTTTAGGCTTTTCCATCCTTCCTCTCGCATTGTGCCACCGTCAGGTCCAGAAAGCTGTACTTGAAAGAAAACAAAACATTATTGTTTATTGTTGTTTATTGTTTATTTTGTTTAAAGTTTAACAATGTACAGTTAAACTGTAAGGGTAAAATGACATATCAACTAATTAAACTAAAGGGCCAATGCCAATACTCAGACCCGGTGGGGCTGATTATCGGCTCAGTAGTCGATAAGATCCCACCAACAGCCAAATTTAGGTAAGAGAAGAGCCGGTAGCCGAACAATTCCCAATTAAAGCAATTTAAATTAAATTAAGTTATTGATTAAGATAATTTTGACCATATTAGAACTAGTATCAAAGGAAAACAGATGGAAAAATTGGTTATAGTTACGGCAAAGGCTACGGAAACATTCATAATCCGAGTAGTTAGAAAGACAGAGTTGGAGATGAAGAGGGAAGTAATGCCTAGTCGGGCGGAAAGGAACAGCAATACTAATAAGGTTGATGAGGGCAGTCGATTCGACCTCACCAGAGAGAAGCTAATGGAGGAAGAGAACTCCTTGGCAGGTTCTACGGGATTTAAGAGAGTGGAGATTAATTAGGCGCAACCTACTTTCATAAGAAGGGAGATGGATCGAAGGGTCCCAATTGAGTCCCCGGAGGGCAAAGATGAGGAACTGTTTTTGTACTGATTCGAGCATATCCTGAAATTTTTGGTAATGAGGAGACCAGACACAAGAACCATATTCCAAGATAGGCCGGACCAGAGAAACATACAGAAGTTTTGTAGTATACGGTCGGTAAATTCCTTAGACCATCTTTTGACAAATCCAAGGACTCCTTTGGCTTTGTTAGAGATAGTAGAGATATGAGAGTTGAAACGTAGGTTAGGTACAAAGGTAATGCCCAAGTCGTTAACTTTGAAAAGGCGTTGAAGGATAGAGTTATTGATAGAGTAGTCGAAAAGGTATGGCTTATTGCGGTGAAAAGTCATTATATAGCATTTAGAAATGTTAAGAGGTAGAATGTTAATTAGGCACCAGTTGTTAAGGGCATCAAGATCAGATTGCAAAGATAGTGGGGACAAGGGGTCACTGTAGGAAAAACATAGCTTAACGTCATCAGCATACATTAGGACACGGGAATGAGATAACATTTGTGGAAGATCGTTAATAAATAGGGTTAATAGCAAGGGACCCAGATGGCTTCCTTGAGGAACCCCCGATGAGACAATAACAGGTTTAGAGAGAGAGGAGTTAAAGCTGACACGCTGAAAACGATTAGAAAGGTGAGAATTAGTCCAGTAAAGAAGCTTAGTCGGAAACCCTAGAAGAGATAGTTTATGGATAAGAAGACCCTAGATGAGATTGTTTATGAATAAGAAGATTATGATTGACGGAGTCGGAGGCTTTACTAAAGTCAGTATAAACGACATCAGTTTGACACTGTTTAGCAAATCCCGCAGTTACAAAGGTGGAAAATTCAAGGAGATTAGTAGAAACTGAGCGACGTTTAACGAATGCATGCTGAGATTCAGAGAATACAGAACTTCAAAAATGTTGCAGCTGAGAAGTGATGATTTTTTCGAAGAGTTTAGGAATGGCAGATAAATTGGAAATACAGCGGTAGTTAGAGACATCAGATTTAGATCCCTTTTTATGTACGGGAACTATATAGGATTCTTGCCAGACGGTGGGAAAATCACCAGTCTCGAGAGACAAGTTAAAAAGTTGTAGGAGTTATCAGCATAACTACCATTTAAGTGTAGATTTTAAGGAAATGGGGAAGATTTACGTTTAGAGTTAACAAACCTGAAGAATTGTTTAAGATCGCGTTTAAAGTTAAGCTTGTATTTGGTCAAGTAGCACAATGTATTAAATAAGGAAAATTTCGATTTTGCAATTGAATACTTCAAAAAGTCTGATTGCAAACCATATTTTTTAAACTTCTTGAACGTACGGGATTTGCAATTCCTCAGATTTATTAATCTCGGGGTGAACCAGATAGGACCAGAAAGATTTCTGGAGGGGGTGACTAAAGGAACATACGTGGGAAAGATGGAAAAAAAAGAACTATATAATGCATAGACCAATCAATCTGAGATAGGGCAGTATTCAAGGAGAGAAAATCAGCCTTCTTAAAACAAAAGATATTCGAAGATTTAATGAACGACTTTATAGGGCTTGAAGAAAGCAACAGGAAATCAATTGAAAGTGTGGGATGGTATGGATCTTCAGGGAATGATAGAGGTGATCCTCGACATACCAAAGTGCTCGAAGCATCGGTAGTGAAGACGAGATCAAGGGTCCTACTCATGCTATTGCGTATGCCATTTACCTGGCCTAACGATGTATCGGACAGAGAATCAACAAAGTCATGCTGTATAGATGGGAACATTAAGTTTGAGTCATTGGATGGGGACCAAGTGACATTAGGGAGATTAAAGTCACCGAGGACAATAAGACGATCAGAATCACCAAGCTGAGACAAAACGGACTGGAGATGGGCAGCGTGAAGCATATAAGTTGTAAATTCAGAGGACGGTGGGATGTAAGAGCATGATATGAATAAATTAAAAGAACATAGACGAATTTTAACAACGATAATTTCAATGGTGTTGAGCTCATCGATGGAAAAGAGTTGGGAAGTTAAGTCGGAACGAACAGCAATTAGGACGCCGCCACCTCGAGATGGTCGATCAGATCTATATATGTTAAAGTTATCTACAAAAATCTCGGAATCCGAGATTGATGAATTGAGCCATGTTTCAGAGAAGGCGATAATGTCGAAATCAAAAGTTGCACTATCAGCATGTAATTTGGTGAGCTTACTGCACAGGCCACGTACATTCTGATAAGTGATCTTTAGAGGTGGGGAAGAATTCAGTTTTTTGAAGTGGATGGAAGATCAGTAGAAGGAGTTGGAAGGATTCCTACCCGAGGAGCGGGTTGTGAAGGCCGTGATCGACTATTGAAAATATGACAGATAGTTTGCTCTGGCCAGAAAGAGGGCTCAAGCACAGTCTTAACAAACTTCTCCGGAACAAGAATTTTAAATGAGGAAATACTACGTTTTTCTTTAAAAGAAAATTTAGTAACTACTATGTCAGAGGAGCTATTAATGTTTAATTTAGAGAAAATATACTCTCGAACCATAGCATCCGTAGCCGATTCCATAAGACGTGAGACGAAAATAGATTTTAGAGGAGCGACAGCGAAAAGAGTATATCGGTCAAGAGGGGTCACATGGTTTAAGGGTGAGGCAGAGGCAGGTTCTACCCGAGGAGCAGATGGGATAGCGCTGGCTGAGGAGCCAGTGCGAGCGGGTGAGGAAGGAACTACTTCGACTTCCATGCTGACAGCAGTATCAACTTCCGTAGGGGGAACAGTGATGCAGACATCAGTATGATCATAACTGCCCGGTTGGACAGCCTGGGCAATCACAGGCACTGGATGAACAATACTATCCGGTTGGACATCCTTGGCAGACACAGGCACAGGTGAACAGCCAACATGTGAAGAGCCAGCCGTCTTTTTCAATGTAGTTGCGTGTACATCGATTACCTTGGCGCCAAAGTCGATCAAGGCTGGCGAACTGATTGGAGGAACGTCAGAGTCTTTAGCTGCAAGAGAATTAGAACTGTGAACGCTGGGCAAACTAGGTGTAACCTTTTTTCTCTTTGGAGACTCATTTAAAATTCTAAGATTTTTGAAATGAGCTTCCATTGAGGTAAACTTATCCTGCAATTTCCGGAATTCCGAGTGGACAGCAGCGAATTCGTTATGAGTCTGTCTCATAAAAGTTCGCATATCGGCTTCTACTGCCTTGCAATCCCAACAAGTCCAGTTGAGACCGCAGCGGGTCTTAATCAGATCAATGACGCGAGCGCCGATATGACCAAAACCCGCGCAGCTAGAGTGAGCCGTGTTGTCACACAACCAGCAGAAAATAAATGTTTGCCGTGTAGCTACCGAACGGTGAGCGTCACAGCGTTTAGCACAACAGGTGGTCATTGTTTGATATTAGAAACAATAAATATGTAAAAAAGAAAAGAAAAAAGATAGGTAAAATATAAGTCGGTGTGGGGCAGAGATAGTGACTTTAGCTTGTGTTACACAATTGCGCGCGCAAGAACGAACAAAACAAACATAATAACGGCAAGTAAGCAGAGAGACACAGAGAGACGATAGAAACACAGAGAGCACAGAGCGGCGGCCAACGCAGTGCGTGTATGTTAGAATGAAAACAGATAAGCTGAGGGTAGATAAAACAGAGAGCGGTTCAAAGAGAGCAAGCGCACCGCACTAGAAAAAAGGCAACAACAAAACGGCTGCGATTAAGAAAGTGCAGAGAAGTTAAGAATGCACAATAGGAATTGAAAATTGAAAATAAATACACAGAAGTAAGATTAATGCGTATGCACTAAAAACGAACACGTTGCACGATCGGTTAGGAACACCGGAACAAGGTAAAAAACACAAATTACTTTCCTTTAAGAGAAGATTGGCAATTTTTAATAATTATTCAAGCACGAGCGAAATATAACACGACCGTCCGCAACGATATATCGATAATCCTTAATATATTAAGGACGTTCCTTACCACGATACAGGTTCTTGACTTACTTGCAGGTTGTGGCGTGAGAAGACGGTATCCGCGACCACTCAAACTCTTAACCCTTTCACATATGATCTAGGGTTCTTCGATGAGGGCCACGTCTACCACCTTCTCGTCCATAAACTGTAGCAGGTCCACCGATGATACACTTTAGTGATGCAGATTAATCTGCACCACCTTCATGCTCTCCAGCGGACCTGGGTCTATGCCGTACTACCACCGCAAGGGTGCCCATACCAAATGATATGCGGCAGCTCGCTGCAAGGAGCTTGGCAAGGCTGTTCTGGCCAATACTGATCCATAGTTCCTAGCCGTTCCTCTGCATTACCACAGGCCACCACCTTAGCTCCCTTGTACCACTTGATTCCCTTGAACTCGCATACAAATGGGTTGTATGCGCGGAAAACGGCATCCTTCATGGCGCGCAGTATTTCTGATTCTACCGTCAGCCAGTTGACGTCCGAGATCTTCCCCTCTGGGTGATTGCGGTCAATGATGGCTACCTGCAGATCAGTCGTCGACCCAAGGCTCTCTGCCTCACTTTTTGCTTTCGCCGCATTCGTAGATATGAGGCCTGAAGATCCCTTGGGTTCGGGAACCGCGACCTCGGCAGTCGCCTTCTGCTGTTCATCGTTGTGTGAGACACGAGAGAAGGCATTAGCCAACTCTACCTCGGATACTGAGGGGCCTGTGAAGAGGAAGCTTCCGCATGTGGTTCCTTTTAGTTTCAGTGCTCTCCCTTGAAATGTCCGGCTTGGGTGACCCTTTTGGTAGCATGTGCTGCCGCCGGTATAGCTCTTGGGTTCCTTACGCTAACTTAGCCCCCTCATCGCGACAAGATGGTACCTCGCGAGGCGGATGGTTTCTGTTCCTGTTTACCCTTTTCTGTGCTTTTCTCTTGTTCCTGTGATCTATCTTGAAGTCAATGCACTATGGTCCCAATGACCACTTTTGTTGGCCAAAACCTCATTTTTAAAAGTTAAGAAACAACTTGATCCCTCTGCATTGGAAAAAGAGTGACCTTTAAAGTTGCGTACCAGAAATTTCCATAAATGGCACCTCGTGCAGTGAAAGAGTGCAAATTTAATTAAAATTTAAAATCTCTGATAAATTGGAAAAAATTCATTAACTGATCAAATTTTTGTTACGAATTTTAATCAGTAGGACTTGTACTACGTGTTTTGTAATGTGAACTATATATAGTAACTGTGGTGTCTTCTTAATTGTATGTTTAAGTGAGCCGTTCAAAATAAACGAAGTTGAAGCAATGAAAACTAATTTTTGAAAAGGTACACAAAGTGAGTCCCACCTAGTCCCACCTTGAAACCTATTTTGTGTTGTAGATTAGTAAATCTTTGTTGAAATATACATATATAGTAAGAAAATCCATATTTGACCACATTTCTTAAAAATTTGACTTCATAGATCATAACCTCAAATGAAAATTTGAAAGAATAATAAACCTAAAGCTACAAAGTGTTTAGGTCCGATTTATATGCAGATGCACTTATGTGCTTTTCAGAATTGCACAGTTGAATACAACCAGATGTGAGATACTTGAGTTATGTGAATAAAGAAGCACTACCTCTTGAAAATTAAAAAAAATAAAATTAAAATATGATATCAGATTTTAAAAAATTAATAAAAAAAAACATAATTCTTTAAATATTTTGAAAGCTCCAAATTTATAAAAATAACTCTATTTGGTTCACAGCCTTAATAAAAATCCTACTAACTCCTAAATATGCCTTAATAAAAAAAAGGTGGTGCCACACCCATTTTTTTTTTTTTGCAAATCCACTTTCTATTGATTATACATATATATCCAACAAAAAATAAAAAATAAACTCTTTCCGTTCTCGAGTTATTAATTTTGGCGAACAAAAGCGGTCTCTGGGACCATAGTGCAATGCTTTGATCGCAATAGTAGCGTTCAATATCTCTTTTGTCTTAATTTTTGGATATATGCCTCGGCTTTCCATACTCAGAACTTGCTTGCTGTTCACTTTGCAGAGAAATCGGTTCCTTAATTCGGTGTTCTCCTTCTGTCAACTATTGGTTCTTCAATTAATCTAAGCAAACTGTCGCGCGTACATAAGGGGGTATGAAGAAATTTTTGTTCCGTTTCCTATCTGAATATTTACTTCTCCCAGCATATCTGCCTTTAAACAAAACGTGTTCCTATATACACGCATTCCGTCATTCACAACCCAAGCAACTTTCTCCATAGCAACACTTTTTTCAGAAGTCCACTGGGCTCATGTACTCATGACCTTGTGTTTTCCTAGGCATATAACTATGTTAGCCTCATACTTAACATAATCGTGGTCAAGGCGATTGCTTTAAGTCCGTCCTTTTCAGATGAGTCTTCGTTTGACATATTTGATTGGTTGCTAATTCACTGCATCATAACAACAAAACATCGATCCATAAAATAAAGCTGATATGATTTGAGTGGGCTTTTAAAGTACTCAGTACAGATAAGCTAGCAGTGTGCACACTTGATACACTGAATGTAATTTTTTCTGATTTTCGTAAAAAGTTTCGTAAGATAAGGAATCTCTCCCTAGAATTTACTATGATGATAGTCGCTTGAATTACGGTGCTCATCAGTTTCTTCACCACGTACCGTTGCACAATTTCAGATTATTCAGATGCTACAACATGATTGTGGTCGATCCCACTTTCAGCAGTAAATTATGCGGCGGAGTTCTTGGCACATCAAGCGTGCTCAAAAATTCATGAGTAATAAAATTCGAGCTATCGACATCCCTATTTTCGCTAGTATATCCCGTGCACTAATCCAATCAAGATTTTTATAATTTTGTGCATTGTGGGGGAACTCTATAGTGATTAGTTCTTCCTTCGACGATGTGAACTCGCAAATATTTAACGGGTACGATATCAGTCCAGTTGAAACATCAACAGGAATTTGGCCATTAGAAGCCGATGGGACGTGCTGCCGCAAAGTCGACGATTTTAGGCATGCATTAAGTTCATTGGCAGCAGTGGATTTCATAGCCCCACTAAATAGTCTCAAATTACCTTGCAAATCCATCATCGTTCTATCAACTGTGTACAAAGCTCGTTTATACGCCATCCTGCATTCATTCGAAATAAAGATTTCATTTTCGCTGCCGCCCAGTTATTTGAGATTGTGCACGTTGGCCGGTCAACCGGGAGAATATTTATCGGCAGCTTCAAAGCAAAATGTGCAGTTCGTCCGCCTTCCAACAATGAGGCAGCAATTCCAGAGGATGCAACAGCCAATGCAACTCTAGATCTTGACCGAATTGTTTTCAGAATCAACGAAACACATTTTTACATTTGTACATTAGGCACATTTGTTCGGACTCTTTCGACCATCTCATTTCGATCAAGGAATCAACAAATTTAGGGCCTCCTATGGTCCCCAAAAGCAAGCGAAGATAGAAAAGCATTTGTCTTGGCGTGGTTGAATTGTGTGTATTTGTTCTAGGGCATCAGTCGAATAGACATCAGCAAAGCCAGCAACAAATTTGTGAATGGTTTCGCTAGTTGTCGTTCTGCTCTGTGAGCTGCATTTGGGTCCGTTAAGTAGACACGCTGACCATTCTCCAAGTGAACTGTCAGATGCTCGACAAGCGGGTGACGTTTATGAATCAGCTCACGTAACGTTCAAGTTAAAATTTCGTCACCTCTTCGTTTACTTTCGGATCGACAATGCCCAATGTTGACATATGTATTTGCAAACGTATTTGATGATGTTGCAGTACTCATTGCAGTGAGCTAAGAACGTTTTCGACAAAAGCGGACAATATGGAACGGTCTAGCGGTTATCGCTAACGAGATCTTTTCCTTTCGATATCATCACGATTGATCCATTCCACTGGTTGTTTCATTCACGAAGGGACGGGGAAAACGCTGTGTGCAATAACCGTTTTTTTTTTCTTTAAAAAATACCAAAAATGTGTGCTTGTAGCAGTTTTTAACGGTAAAACGGCATTTGGGATGGTACCGAACGGAATTCTTCTAAAACCAAAAATTCAGTCCAAGAAATATTTCTTTTCCACCTTTCCTGAGTTTTTCAAATCAAAATTTTGGTTAAATATACTGTAAAAAATGATCGAATTTAAATTTAAAAAGCTTAATAATTTCCAGGCGGTAAAATGCAGCTACAAAATATTGGGTTCCGATTTATAGCTGCATTTATCAGCTTTTCTTTTCATTAAAATAAAGGAGCATTTCTCACAAATTTTGATTGAAAAAAGTAAACCATTAAAAAAATGCATTCAAAATTTTTGTGATGATACATAGTGTAATTTTAACATATTCATTATAAAAAGTATTAATTTATTAAGCAACAGAAGCGGCGGCAAAGTGTAAATATTTTGTTTTAAGCTTTATCCTTGCAAAAATTCTGCTCGGAAATAGAGGAGACGTCAGAAGCCATAAGGCTGCGCAAGATCCTCTCTAAAATACCCCCTCGGTAGGCCACCTCTAGTGAGGAGTCACTCCGTATAATACTCGACACCCACTTCCCTAGGTGCACAACCATCAAGTCGGCGCAACTTCCAAACGAAGACTCGGTAACTACAATGGATCACATCCTTACCAAACAGAACATAAGTTGGGCAGTAAACAGCTTCAATCCGTTTAAATCGCCAGGTCCGGACCAGGTCATTCCGGCCCAACTCCAAAAGGCCGGAGACTCGGCCATCAACTGGCTACAATGTATCTTCAGGAAGATACTAGTAGTAGGGAAAATACCACAAGAGTGGCTCAAGGCAAAGATAGTCTTCATCCCCAAACCGGGTAAAGCCTCGTACTCAACTCCAAAGGACTTCAGACCAATCAGTCTATCGTCCTTTTTTCTCAAAATCGTTTGAGAGACTTGTCGGGCTACACCTGAGAACAATGAATTGCCCTCAGATGTTGTCAGGAGCACAACATGCCTACCGAAAGGAAAATCCACGGAAACGGCCCTTCATGAAGTACTCTCAGTGATAGAGAAATCTCTACACATCAAGAAATACTCTCTAATAGCCTTTCTCGATATCGAGGGAGCCTTCAACAACGTCATGCTGGGTGCCATTATGGAAGCGCTGACTGACCTGGGAGTGGACCGTCACTTGGTGACGCTCATCGATCAATTGCTCATATGCAGGGCGTTGACATCATAAATGGGGTCGTCCACCCAGGTATGTCAACAGAGGCTTTCCGCAAAGGTGGTGTCCTGCCTCCCCTGCAGTCAACAAGATTCTATGTGACCTGGAAGGGGGGTTAGCTGCAAAGTCGTCGCACACGCGGACGACGTTGCGATTATTTTCTCGGGGAAATACCCTTAATCCCTTAATACCTCTGCGACTTAATGACCGCAAAGCACGCGAGACTGTCAGAATGGAAAGAGTCCCGCGGACTGGGAGTTCATCCCTCAAAAACGGAACTCGTGTTATTCATAAATAAATACAAGGTTCCACCCCTTAACTCTCCAATACTAAATGGATGCAGGCTCTCCTTCAGCGACAGTGCCAGTTACTTAGGGTTGGTAATTGACAAGAAGCTTAACTGGAACCAGAAAATAAAAGTCAGAGTGAAGAAGGCTATGATACGATGATGCGGCGCATGATTTCTCACGCGGCCGCATGATTGTCTTCATCTATCCACAGGGCTCTTATGGGCATCATTGTCACATGTGCTTTTTAACGGAAAAATTCAATGATCCGGCCTAATGTAAAAAGTGTATTATATCAATTAAACGATGGAAACACTCAAATGATCCCAACGATCAGTTTGACACCTTACGTTGCAAAAGAAGACCTCCTTCTATCTATTCCATTTATGTTATTATACTATTTATTTGCATACTTAGTGTTTTACGCCCAAACGAATTAATTGTATTCAAGAATAAAACCAGCTGACGCGTTTGAGTCAAGTGCCTCGACCCTGATACTCGGTATTTCGTGTTTTATATATGTATGTATGACCCGGCAACCATTTGCCGAAATATTGAGAGCTTTTGCCGTTGCTCCCAACGATGTCATTTGGAAGCATAAATTTACTGTGAGATTGAAATTTAGAAAAATGCTTTGAATATGGATCCGTGGCGATAAGAAAGCCCTTCAACGGTTTTGGTGGTGTGTCAATTTCAAGCCGTTATATTTTATATACTTTATGTTATTTTAAATCTTGAACTTTGTTTATCCACTTATATTTTATAGACTTATGACATTAGACTTTGCTAACTTACTTCAAAAACAGGAACAGCTTCATGGGAACAGCATGCAGTGAAAGCGAGAGAGCTATGAGTTAGCTTGGTCTCGGTTGAGCTAGGAGCACCGCTGCGACTGAAATGATCGATTGTGCGTTTTGAAAAACATAATTTTATCAAAAATAGTGGCTCAGTTCGTCGACTGACAACCGGGACACGTATCTAAAGAGGGCTACAAACACTAATTTTTCGTCTTTTTGCTCACGCTTTCTCTTCGTAGCAAAGGTAGCAGTCTAATGTCAGACGGCTAAAAGCGCGTATTAAGCGCAAATTAATTTTTTCTTGGCAATTCTCTACGATTCTGCGTTTTCGGTTTTTTCTTCAAAATGGTGAATGCCATAGATTTCAATCCTTGGTGGTGGCGGGAGGGGGAGTCTGCTTACAAAACTTGGTTGGTTGTACAGACATGGATATATCGACTTGGCTTTTGATGCTAATAAATGTATTTTTTTCGCAGCTGTACATATGTATATGAATTTTGTACACCCCTGAACTTACATTACTATTTTAACGCTTTTAACAGTCAATTAGTCACACTAATTCGTATATTTAAAAACACTAGTGTCTATTAATACAGGAAAAATTATTTATTGTAATTATCGGCAACAAAAATAGGCCATGCGATATAAATCGATTTTTTTAACTTTTATAATAACAAGATATCAGGAAAAATTCCATTTCAATTTCGTTTGATGCTTCGTAGTACGGGGGTGCTTGGTATACTCCTATTCTTTTTTAACTATCGCCGCCTGCAGCTTTTTGATATCTCCTGCAACACTTTTACAGCTATCTTATCTCTACAATTAAAGAAACTGTTAGAGGTAGATATCGAATATATCACCTGTATTCCAATATTTAATTTAATAAGGCTCTAGTTTGGGTTTACTAAAATTCATCAAGTAATGCTTTATTGTTTGTTGGTGATCGGAGCTGCACTGAACTTCTTCATCATAGCGGCCCGCTGCAGCGGCCGAAAGCTCTGATCTCAAGAAAGAGCGCAAGCAGATAAAATCAGAGCGCGAGCTTTAGCGGGGAGAGCGCTTATGGAGGCAGATAACATACAAGACAAAACAAACAAACAAACAATTGTGCTCGATGGCATTTACTTTAATTTAATTTACGTCGTTCTGCTCCGAACATCCTCCTCCCGTTGAAAGAACATAGCTTTCAATTGATCCAATATCGACGGGCAGGACGGCTAGCTTCGCAAAGGCTCTCTTCATTAGACCCGTCGCTGTTCGAACCATTGCGACTCTGATGATTCCATCCTTGCCTGGTATGGCCTCCTCGACACGGCCAAGCAGCCATTTGAGGGGTGGCAAGTTTTCATCCTTTAAAAGGACAACGCTTGCAATTCTTATGTTTGACGTAGAGTCTCTCCACTTGGTCCTCTCTTGCAACAAAGACAGATACTCCATGCTCCACTTTCGCCAGAAGTTTTGTTGCATTTGAGACACCTGCTGCCAACGATTTAGACGGCTAGCGTTGAGATGTGTGATGTCCGGTTCTGGAAACGTAGTGAAGCTCGAGCCTTTTAGAAAGTGAGCTGGAGTAAGCACATCTAGACTGTCAGGGTCTTCTGAAATTGGATAAAGTGGTCGAGAGTTAAGAATGGCACAAATCTCATATACGAGAGTGCGAAGCTCTTCAAGAGTCAGCACTGTTGCGCCAACGACTCGATAGAAGTGGTGTTCTGCCGACTTGACAGCCGCTTCCTATAGCCCGCCAAAGTGAGGAGAACGAGGAGGGATACATTTCCAGTCGATTCTATCGTTTAGGCAAGATGAAGCGATGACGGAGATGGTTGGCTGGCTGTTGGAAAGCTCCACGAGCTCCAGCAGCTCATTTCTTGCACCCACGAAATTGGTTGCGTTATGCGTCCACAAGGTCCGCGGCTTGCTCCTTAGGCTGATGAAGCGTCTTAACGCTGCGATGAATGAGGCTGTAGTTAAATCCTTGACGACCTCCAAATGCGTGGCCTTTGTTGAAAAACAAAAAAATATTGCAATGTAGCATTTGCAGGGTGGCCTGTTTCGAACATCAGCTTTATGATAGAAAGGCCCACAAAAATCGATTCCAGTCGGGTTCGGTCGGACGCGATCCGTTGGCAAGTCTCCCATCACGTGCTCAGCCAAGCTTGGCTTTGCCCGAAAGCACCGTACGCATTTGCTTGTGACGCTTGAAACTAGTTTTCGCCCTCCAACGGGCCAATATTTTTGACGAAGCGATGCAAGTAAAGCCTGTGGACCAGCATGAAAAAACCTTTCATGATAGAAAGTTATAATTGCCTTCGTTACCGGATGACCCTTTGGCAGCAATATTGGATGCTTTGCATCGTAAACCATATTTGAATTTTGTAGCCTTCCGCCTACACGAAGCAGTCCGTCACCATCGAGCATCGGGCGCAATGAAAGCAACTTGCTCTTGGCAGGAAGTGCCCTGTTGGCTTTGAGTGCAGCGAGCTCCTCGGCGAAATTAACTTGCTGGATACTCTTTATCAAAAGACGAGAGCCGCCGGTAAGGTCCTGCACAGTGAGCATGGCACCAGACCGAACGTACTCCTTGCTTCGAAGGGAGATAAAACGATAAATATATCCAAAGACACGTTGTAGCTTGCCAAACGAGTTTGTGTACTTGCTGTCACATGAGAGGTCCTTTACACATGATCCAACCAATGCATTCTGTCGGCGCTCCGGTAGGTCTACAATTTGTGGAGCTTGGGTAGGCCATTCTGAAGAGTCCGATAAAAGGTATGATGGTCCTTTTAGCCACAATTCCAAATCCAAGAGCTCCTCTGGAGAGCATCCCCTCGACACGACATCTGCTGGGTTAAGATCCGTTGGAACGTGATGCCACTTCATTTCCTTGGTCAATTCCTGGATCTGCGCAATTCTGTTGGAGACAAAAACGTTAAAGTTTGATGGGGCCTCACGTATCCAAGACAACACAATAGTTGAATCTGATCAACAATGGATATCAGAGGAAGATGCGAGATTTTGCTTAATGCTTGCGACGAGCTCAGCCAAGAGCAACGCCGCGGACAATTCCAACTTGGGTATGGTTAGTGTTTTTAAAGGCGCTACCTTAGACTTTGAGCAAAGCAAGCGAGATGCTACATTCTCATGGATATTCGATCTTATGTAAACGCAAGCTCCATATGCGGCCATGCTAGCATCACAGAACGCGTGCAATTGGATGGATGCGTTTTGCAGCATGACATAACGAGGAAATTTAAAATTTTGCACGATGTGTAATTGCGACATCAAGTCCGTCCACACTGCCGACAGAGGCTCAGGCAGAGCATCATCCCATCCTAAGTCCACCTTCCACAAACTCTGCAAGAATATTTTGGCCTTGGCTAGAATAGGTGCTATCAAACCGAGCGGATCATAAAATCTGGCTATAGAAGACAGGACAGTACGCTTGGTGGGTGGGCCTTCTGGCATGATTTTCGAAAAATTGAACAGTAGGTTATCCGAGTTGGGATTCCATACGAGCCCCAAGGCCTTTGCTATGTCTGTTCCATCATGGAACTTTAGCAGCTTTTCCCTGTCCTCCGCAGGCTCCTCTTCAAGCACTTCAGGCTAATTGGAGCACCATTTTCGTATAGGAAATTGTCCTCTTTGTAGGAGCCCTTTTACTTGACGACGGATCACATTAACTTCCTCAATGGTGTCCCCGCCGGATATGAGATCGTCCACGTAAAAATCCCCTCTCACGACTGGGGCTCCTATAGGAAATGATGCTTCTTCATCGTACGATAGTTGGTGCATGGCACGAATTGCCAAAAAAGCAGTGGGCTTTGTTCCATACGTAACGGTCTCTAGCTTGTAAATCTGGATTTTATCAGTAGGCCTTTCGCGCCACAGAATGCATTGCAAATATTCATCCGGGTGTGAAATCCGTACACAGCGATACATCTTGCAGATGTCTCCACAAAGTGCAATCCTGAAGAACCTAAACCGAAGCAGTATGTTAAATATTTTTGGCAGAATCGTTGGGCCAGCCAGCAATAAGTCATTGAGGGAGCGCCCAGATGTGGTCTTTGCAGATCCATCAAAAACAACACGTAGTTTCATACTGCTGCTGTCGAGTTTTTGCACGCAATGATGCGGCAAGAAAAACTGTGGCAACTTTATGGTTCTGGAAGCCAATGACATGTGCCCTAAATCCAGATATTCTTGAAGGAACGCGCTATATTGAGCCTTCAGCGGAAGGTTTTTTGACAGCCTTTTCTCCAGACCTTTGAAACGACGAAAAGCGAGACAGAATGCGTCGCCAAGGGCCTCAAACCCAGCAGTAGCTAAGAGTCGAACGGAAAATTGACCATTTTCCAAACGAGACGAGTTTTCCTTGAATAAACGCTCGCAAAGTAGGTCCTCACTCGATGCAGCTGCCTCTGATGAGTAACAATTTTCAAGCTCCCAAAAACGCTTTACAGCATCCGACAAAGAATCCTCGTCTTCCTTTGGTGCGTGGGTTCCTGTTACCGTAGCCAGAGCGACTCGATTGTGAGCCATCCCTCCAGAGACAATCCAACCAAGTTTGGTGTTCTGGAGTGATGTCAGCGTATCAGCCAAATGCAGCTGCCCAACACTGAGTAAATCAAAAAATATACCAGCGCCTAACAGCATATCGATTCGCTGAGATCTAAAAAACCAAGGGTCAGCTAAATTTATATTCTTCGGTACGTCCCATTCTGCAGCATTAATATCGTAGTGCGGCTGATAGCACTAGTCAAAACGACACATCTGCTGTCGTTTTCTGATAGATTTGTAGATTTTAATTTTTTTAAAGAATTATGGTTTTTTTCTAGGTTTAGTGTTTTTTAAGAATTTTAAAAAAATATGGTATTTTTTCAGAGGTAGTGCTTCTATTTTTCACATAACTTTAGTTTCTTAAACCTGGTTGTATTTAAACTGCAAAGTTCAATACAACCGGTTATAAAAAACTTAAGTTATGAGAAAAATAAAAGCCCTACCTCTGAAAAACATACAAAATTTTTTAAAAATTCTTTAAAAAAATTAAACCTAGAAAAAAAAAACCATAATTCTTTAAAAATATTTAAATCACCAAATCTATCAGAAAAAGTCATTTTGGGCGACAGCAGAAATAAAAAGTTAAATTTTGTTGAGTAGTGTAGTCAGTGATGACCCTAGTTACGACCGCCATGAATGAAGAACTGTAGCTGCCATACTGAGACTTCATGACGACTTCCACAGCCTTATTCGAACTAAGAGACGATTCTCCAATGCCAGATATCGAAATAGGCGAGTGCCGATGTTTTAGCTGCAAATGACCAGCCAAACGAGACGTAATAAAATTGAGCTGCGATGCGGAATCCAATATTGCCCGACATGGGACGAGCGTTCCAACACGATTTTTAACCAAAACCAAAGCTAGCAACACGTAGTCGTTCGAGATATTGGGAATAGGTGGAGGGTAAGGTGGAGATGCGAGCATGAAACTAACGCTGATGATTGCGATTGCGGGAGGTTCACGTCTGCAGCAATGACTGCGGATGGAACCGGGCTTTGAGTCTTGTGGAGCAACGTATGATGTTTCACACGACACTGCTTGCAACTTCCAGATTTACACTGCTGCAAGCCGTGACCCTTGCGCAAACAATTGAGGCAGAGATGCATTCTCTTTGTTTCCTTATAGCGCAAAGTAGGGGACAAATTTAGGAACATGCCGCAATTGGTTATGATGTGGTCCCTTCCGCCGCAAAATCTACATCCAGAAATAGTTTCATTATTATTAGGAGAGGCAATGAGGACATTCTGACTACGCTTGTGCGTTTTTTCTCCCACCTGATGGCTTGGTGTTTCGATTACCAAGTCATTTTCCTGATTCTCCATCATCCTGCATCGCTTCTCCAGAAACGAAGCAAGGGACTTCCATGCCAACAGCTTCTGGGACGGTAAGTCTTCTTTCCATTTTTCCCGGGTCCTGGTGTCCAGCCTATGCGTCACAATGTGAATGACAAATCCATCTAAAATTTCCTCAGTTGATGCCAAAGTCCGAATCGCTTGCTGGTGAGCATTGATCTTATCGCTGAGTTACCGAAGACTCCTCGCAGATCCCATCTCAACACCTTGCAACCCAAATATCGCCTTTACGTGTGCCTGAAAATGATGGTATTTATTGTCGAAACGATTAGTATGCAGTTCTAAAGCAATCTCATAGTTCAAATCAGATATTTCGATTGAACGTATGGTTTCTAGTGCTACGCCGTCTAGGCTAGCACGAAGATACTGGAACTTTTCCAAGTTACTTAGCTACTTACTTACTTGCTCGTTGTCCACCACCGTCTTAAACATCGCGATGAAGTTTGGCCAGTCAGAGCGAACCTTCTCCAGCGAATTGATGAGGCATGCTGGTTGAGTTCGCGCTGATCACATCTGCTGTGTTGCTAGCTCGCGATTTAGTTTTGCATTGATCTGCATAAAAACGTTCGCGAACTCGGACCGCGCGTCACCGTCGAGCACCGTGAGATCGAGCCTTTCCAAGTTGCTCTGTGCAGCGTTGAGCTCGGAGTACATTGCTTCGTGGTGCTTTAATCGCGCACGCAGGTCAGCTTCGTCAAACTGAAGGATGGACTCCTCCGTTAAGCATTTGTTCATCTCGACGAGCTGCCGCTGGATAGACCTTGTTTTGGCCCTGTAAAAGTCCACATCACTAGGCGCAGCCGTAAGATCATGAACAATATCTTGATTTTCAGCCATTTTAAACGCCACAAGATCACGGCTTATACACAAAAAAAAGGGGGGGCACTATAAGAAGGTTTGCGAGGGGAACAATACAACACCCTGTATGCGCCGGCAAGCCGAAAGAACCAAGCGACGACAAACAAACGGTTTCTATTTCGTTCTGCCTTTGCCTCAACTTCTGAGGGCTTTGCACTGCGCTTGCACTAATACACGCGCAATAAAACCGTTTCTTGGTGGGGCTCTTTCACTCAGTTATGAGACCGATTTTGTCTGCATATAAACACATATATGAAACGAACTTTGCACCCAAATGCCGGCAATGCACAATGTCACTGGATATCACTGCAGTACGTTTGCATGTATTTGTTGTGTTTGTTTTATGTGTTTGGCACCGATATTTTGCACAAACAGCTTGACCGAATAATAAATTGCCCGAACGATATCGACAATTTAATTATTAAATCGCGGTACAGGCTCCAGATCACGTCGGTGTCACCAAAATGTTAGAGGAAGATATCGTATATATATATCCAATATTTAAATTAATAAGGCACTAGTTTGGGTTTACTAAAATTCATCAAGTAATGCTTTATTGTTTGTTGGTGATCGGAGCTGCACTGAACTTCTTCATCATAGCGGCCCGCTGCAGCGGCCGAAAGTTCTGATCTCAAGAAAGAGCGCAAGCAGATAAAATCAGAGCGCGAGCTTTAGCGGGGAGAGCGCTTATGGAGGCAGATAACATACAACGCAAAACAAACAAACAATTGTGCTCGATGGCATTTACTTTAATTTAATTTACGTCGTTCTGCTCCGAACAGAAACGTTCGCTCCATATAAAATAAATTAGTCTAAATTTACACAAAAAATTGAACATTTTATTTGAACTTTTCTGATTGTTTTGTCTCAAAGTTTATTTTGATGATTACATGGTTGTGCAAATAAAAACGTTTCCATTCACAAAAACGAAGAAGAAGACGATTGCAAAGCAATAAAGATAAAATGAGCTTGAACAGATAAACTCTGTACTCTAAATAAGAGACTAGTTACCGGACCGCTTTAAAGCGAATTGAAAATATTTTCATGAGAAACCTTCATCATGTTATTATTGATAGATATATCAGTCAAAACTCAGGTTGGCTTCTTATCGATATGTTTAGACCTTAAAGGAAAAGTCTAGACATTTGTGAGCAGAGGTTGAATTCAAACTAACTTTTACTCAGAAACGGCGGACCTTATATGTAGTTTTAAAATGATGGGGAACATTTTATATTCTATTCTTTTCGCTAGACCCACGGAACGGGTGCATCGGTACTGCGAGAGGCCAACTGATTGCATGCAAGCATCAGTATTTTTGGACTAAATTAGGGTCTTAATTTCTTACTGCACTTGACTTTGGGATGTCGTGTGTGTTATAAGTTGACAGATAATTTCTCCGCTCGCACCACCCTAGCAGTCATAAATTGTCTACTTTATGTATGTTTTTTGAATAGATTGGTTTTAACATATTGGTTTTGTGTGTATCTCTGTTAATGTGTAAAGACTCTTGTTCTTTAAGTAAAATAATGTGCTCGTGTTTGAACAGATATGTATAATTTTATTATAGTTTATGAAAAACAAAAACAGGTGACCAAGTATTTTGTGCAGAAAGTGCGCGATTTAAGAAGATCAAGACATCTTAGACACCAATGTATTACCTATGTATGTATTGTCTGGCGAACTGTGTTAAGCTGCATGCAAATTGAATCGCTAATGGTCAAGAAATGTATTTGGTGCACGTACATTTTGAATTAAATGTAGCCGGCAACACCAGTCCATACCCAGTTTTTTTATTATGCACATGTTGTAAGCAAAGTCCAAGCTGTTATTTAGTATTATTTTTTCTGTTATGCGCAAAAATGTATTTTTCTTTCTTAAAGTTCCAACGAATCGGTATGCGTCAGCTATTAGCAGGTATGCGAAAAGTGTATTTTTATAGGCTTTTTAAACTTGGTGCGTTACCTATCGATATCGGAAAAGCAGAACTGCCGTTTACACTACAGCGTCTTTGCGTCTTGGAAGAGGAAGACAAATTTTGTAAACAAAGTAAATAATGTTCGAATATCAACGAAATATGTCGGAAATAGAGTTGATTCTTTTAACAGCGGTGGCGCAAAGTGAGGAGAATCTTTTGAAGTGCATGGAAGCGGCTGAGTTATCCTCAGAAAAGTTCCAATTCGTCCTGCAACTGCAACATCCTCCTTGTGTTTGGACTCTTGTAGGTAAAGAGCAGATAATGTTCTCTCTTTTCAATTAAATAATTTATTCTTCATTGCAATAGCCATATGGTTCATTTTGGGAGAAAGATGTTGTGGAGAACTCCGATGCCTTTTTTAAGGAAAATTTCTGCATGGAAAGGAGTACTTCAACATTCTCGTTGGACTATTGCCCAATCTCTAAAAGAAAGACACTCCTTTTCGACTGAAAATCCCTCTGGAGAATAGAAGATCCTGCCTAGGATCGCCTGCGGAATATCGTACGGGAGTCTATTTGGTGTGGCCAAGGGCTTTTGTCTGCCTCACATTACTGCAGTTTTGTCGCGAGGTAGTTGCTCAACTCGCTGACAAGTATCTGCCAGCAGACTTTCTTACCCTGAGAAGATCACGGAAACAGTGAAAGGATTCAAAGATATGGGATTTGCAGCAAAAAATTTGAAATCAACTATATTGTTGAAATGCTTTTTTTAATAATAAAATTAGTTTAAACAATTTGTTCTAACCATTACATGAATTTTTGTCCCTTTTTACTCAGTTAAAAATTTTACGCGGCAAAATTTAAATTTATATCTGCTGTTTTTTGTTGTTATTAGTGGTCATAGTTCCGCTGATTAGGCAGAAAAGTACGAAAATTGCTGTTATGCGCACAGAAATACCAAAACGCACCTGCGTCGGAAAACGACGCAACTTTTTGCCATCACTAGGGCCCTATGCTAAACCTATGTAAATAAATTGCGTTTCTGGGAAGACGCAAAAAATCAAGACGCAGCCTCAGTGTAAACGGCACCTTACTGACTAATTTTTTCCGAGTCAAATTTGACTCTTACTAAAACTACTTACTAAAAAACTATTTATAATTATTTATTTATTTCCCTGGTAATGTTGTTCAATTTGTCTTAATGGATCAATAAGTCATATTTTTATTTCCTATTGCAATTAAGATTCGTTTTGTTGTAAAAAAAAACCGTTTACTTTTCAATTCGACGGGAAAAACTTTTTCGTTTTGAAATGTAAAAAGTCGGTTGTTTAAAATAAATTTTTTGTGAAAGTGAAACCCGAAGCCTGTACCTTTTTTGAAAACTCGGATTTATATTGCAGTTACTTTTGTGCCCTTGAGTTACTGCTCAACACAAAACATATCCATATATACAATTACATACAACATATGCATACATATGTCCGTAGATAGTATTTTCCAGTAAATATTTGTATTCCTATTTGGTAAAACTAGGAATCCGTTACAATAAGTATTAAGTCGTATTTTTTTTATCAATTCTAAGCATTTTAAGCGGACTTAGGTAATTTTTACACAAGTAAACCATAGTACCATATTTAATTCATTTAATTTATTTCTTAAAGCTTTGAAATAATTAACAAAATCACTAAATCAATTAAAATTAAGTTAATATCAAAACATTTTTAGTTTTGTATACGTTTTGTTGATATGTAGATTTAAATCGAAACTTAATTATTTAAGTTCATCCTAAAATCTAAAAATGAAAAGTAGTAAGGCTAAGTGTATAAATTACATACATAAGGTTGAAAATGCACCTGTACGATCAAATATTTTACAGCTTTCAGGGAAAATATTTTCCAAAGAATTAAAAAAAAAATCTTTTAGTTGCAGGAAATTATTTAAGTACGCTGTAAAACTTGAAATTTCTCCTATAACACTACAAATGCAGCTATAAATCCGACCCGGTTTGGTTTGGTCAAAAGGCTGTAACTTAGCCTTTTATCCATTTTTTTTTACAAACGATACCTTAAACGACGCTTAATTAATGTGTCTATCTAAAACTAGCCATTAAACATTTTTTTTCGACTTTTCTTTAAAAAAAACTAAACGTAGAAAAAAAAACCATAATTCTTTTAAAAATTCGAAATCTCCAAATCGATCAGAAAACGTAATTTTGGGCCACAGCGGAAATGTCACGTCGACTAGTGTAATTAGTTAATCGGAATAACCGTTATAATCTAATGCAAGAAGAACGTGCAGAAGAAAATAAAAAGAGACGTGCCCATATGATACCAGCCGTAAAAGCAGACTTCAATCACGCTGCTTTCGAATAACTACAATTCCGCAAAGCGAATACAAAAATTTTATTGATTAATTTTTATACCCGGTACTCGAAGAGTATAGGGGTAAATTAGATTTTTGGTGATAGTGAATGTGTGTAACGCCCAGATGTATATATATTCTTGATCAGCATCAAATGACAAGTCGATATAGCCATGTCATTTTGTCCGTCCGTCTGTCCGTCTTCATTAGCGCCTAGATTTCAGAGACTATAAAAGCTAGAGCAACCAAGTTTTGTTTCCAAATCCAAATATTCAAAATTTCGCCCCGTCCCTTTCCGCCCCACAAAGAACGAAAATCTGTGGAATCCACAATCATCCACAATCAGAATCATGGAAAATTACCGTCTCTACCCATAGGGTTCGACTTAATTTTTTGTAATTTTCCTTTTTGGCCATAACTCAATTCGTCCCTTTTGCGAACATATAATAAATTACATAAATCTTAAGCTCTTATACATATGTATATACTGACTAAGTACCGGGTATAAAGTAGAGCCACGACGTTCCCCCTAGTTTTGTTATAGCTTGGAACAAAAAAATGGCATTAAGTATGAGGACAAGTCTGAAGCCATATAACTCATTATTATATTAAAAAAATAAAATAGGCAATCAATCGGAATTTTTCGACATTCGCTTTAAAACACTTTCAGTCGGAAATATATACATAGATATGTATATTAGGGTGGGTTAGTTTTTTTCTTGACCAAGCGGGTATAAAAATCGTAACCTACGACAAATTCTTAGAAGATTTGTCGAAGATATCATGGCTCTAAATTCAATTTGAAGCTTCCGGATTTTAAAGAGAAGTGGTTCGTATATTTTACAGTGAAGTCCCGCTAACTCGAACGCCTGTAGCTTTTATATATTTTGAACTAAAACGGATGGCTACAGTGTACATATTACGTCCAATTCTGCTTACGTTCAAGTTTCTTATAGCCTGTTCCCACAGACGACCATTCACCATCCATTTCGGGGATGGTACGTAAGGTTTTACAATTCCGAAATTTCTCAGTTAGTTCCACCATCCATTTTGGATGTTCCTAAGCCGCAAGTTTCTATGCGATATCACTACTCGACAAAATTCAACTTTTTTTTTCCGCTGTGGCCTAAAATGACTTTTTCTGATAGATTTGGAGATTTAAATTTTTTTTAAGAATTATGGTTTTTTTTTCATGGAGTAGTTTTTTTTTAAGAATTTTTAAAAATTAATGTGTCTATCTAAAACCAAAAATCAAGGCATTCAAATATTTTTTTTTCGACTTTTCCTGAGCTTTCAAAGTCAAAATTTCGGGGAAAAATACCGAAAAAAATTATGAAATTTCAATTTGGAAGCTTCATATCTTCCAGACGTTAAGTTTCTGCTATAAAGTGTCTGAGTCGGATTTATAGCTGCATTTATCAGCATTTTTTAACTGCAAAGTTCAATACAACCAGTTGTAGGAAACTTAAGTTATGTAAAAAATACAAGCACTACCTATGACAAAAAATACAAAATTTTTTAAAAATTCTTAAAAAAAAACTACTCCATGAAAAAAAAAAAACATTCCTTAAAAATTGTAAACATCCAAATGTATCAGAAAAAGTCATTTTTGGCGACAGCGGAAAAGTCGTGTCGACTAGTGTATTTAGCCGATGGTTTTCAAATACAACTCCGAAAAATTGTCATTCACAACGAAAAAAAAGGAATTCAGAGCGAATATGTAAACAATGACTGACAAAAATAGCTGATATTTTCCAGCAAATGGCAACGACGCCAGAATCAAAGGTAGTTTTAAACCATTTTTTTTTGTTTTATTTGTTTTGCAATGGCAGATCTGAATATTTTTCCTTCAATTTTGCCGACGCTTCGATCTGTTGTGCTATATTGTCGAATAGCTGCAACTTTCTGAAGAGCCGATGTTCACATACGTAAATCTCTATCTGAAGTAAATTGAAAAGGAATAAATTTGGAAGACTATGACAAAGACAAAAATTTCCGTACCACTTCTAAAAAAAATAAAACATAGTCTTGTACATAACATTTTACTTGGATTGCCATTTTCTTATAACCATTCACACCTTTCTTAGCATACCTTTATCAAAATAATTTAGAATTCCACAAAATTCTTTCTCATCGAATTCATTTATTTGTCGAACGACACCATCAAATAATTTGTTGCTGTTGAACCACAGTCGAAAATAATTACATTGTCCATATTTGTTGGTAAATTTTGACAATTTTGTCAATTATGATTTGCATGGATGGTGGCCTGTGGGAATCGAGGTTTCACATTTGTCAAAAAAGCCCACCGTTACCCGTAAATGTGCTGTGTCGGAAAAGGCTATTGGATGATTTAATATCAGCATATTTAAAAAAATACAGTGAAACCTCTATAAGTCGATTTTGATACCCGCTTGGTATATTTTTTGTACTTCATACAAATTGAAAAACTCTTATATATGTATATCCATGATTCGTCACCTGTTACTATGTTAAAAACATGGTTTGTGTACTCGTGGCTGAATTTTATCATCATTTGTTCGCATCAATTTATGAATCTTTTTTTGGGCTATTGTCAAATGATGTTGTATCTACCAAGAAAAATTCTTCGTGACGACACCTGTTTATGCAATATTGAATCTGGGTCTCTTTAACGTCCAAAAACGACTATATCTGAAGGTGTGTCGCAATAATAAAACAGTCCCACAAAAAAAAGTTTCGTGCGCGGCTGATTAAAAAAGAATACCCCAACAGGAATGGAGCAAATCTGACCTTGCAATAGTGTTCAGCGGACCAAAATACATGGTGGTACATATAGGGTTATTACTGTTCAATTTAAAAATGAGGGGGAACGTTCATGTAGATGTTGACCGCGGCTGCACCTCAAACGATTCATACGCTGTGATTCACGAATAAATTTTTCAATATTGGCTTCCAGTGGCTTTCAACCGTTGCGGGCTTGTTGCTATGGCGTTAAATCGCACGATCTTAGCGGCCAATATACCGGCCCCAAACGTGAAGTAAAGGGTTCATCAGACTTGCCTCTAAATTGGGCCATTGTTTCGCGTGCTGTGTGGCATGTGGCATTGTCTTATTGAAACCACATATCAGCCAAGTCCAGTTCTTTTACCTTGAGCAAAAAAAAGTTTATAATCATCGCACGGTAACGCTCGCCATTCAAAATAATGTTCCTTCCATCGTTTTCTTTAAAAAATACGCTTCAATGATGCCACCGGCCCATAATCCAAACAAAACAGTGACTTTTTGCTGATGTATTGGCAGTTCTTGCAATGCTTCTGTGTACTCTTCACACCAATTACGGCAATTTTGTTTGTTCACGTATCTATTCAACCATAAATTCAACTGGTCGTACAATGGAAGGAGTGCACGATGCTCTTTCTAAGCCGAGCATGAATTTTGATAAAATTCAATAATCTAATTTAATGGGCGTTGTTCGTTTGTAAGTCCATTCATGGTTAAGTTACACTACTCAACAAAATTCAAGTTTTTATTTTCGCTGTCGCCCAAAATGACTTTTCCTAATTTGGAGATTTTTACTGAATTATGGCTTTTTTTTCTATTTTATATTTATATTTACTTTAAAACGGTTATTTTTTCTCAACTTTTTTCGCAAAATTGTTTTGTCAGCTCAGCTGTTTTAGTGTCTTGTACCTCTGAAGAATAATACCAAATTTTTAAAAAATTCTTTAAAAAAACTAAACCTAGAAAAAAAAGCCATAATTCCTTAAAAAATTGTAAGTCTCCAAATCTATCAGAAAAATTCATTTTGGGCGACAGCGGAAATGTCGTGTTGACTAGTGTTATAGCCCAAAGTGATACTGTTTGGCACTAACACAAGACACAAAAACAGCTAAGCTGACGGAACAATGTTGCGAAAAAAGTTGAGAAAAATACCCGTTTTATAGTAAATATAAATATAAAATATATTTCAACGTTGCTCAAATGTAAATCGATTCATTTCGTTTAGCGGAGATAATATACTGAATTTTAACATGAAGAAGAATGGCATAAGTGTGTTTGAGTCTGGAAATTTAACCGTGCTTCAAATAGAAACCGATAGATGGCCAACCCTTTACATGCACAGTAGCTATGTGCCGTTTACACTGAGGTTGCGTCTTGATTCTTTGCGTCTTCCCAGGAACGCAGTTTTTTTCACATAGGTTTAGCATAAGGCCCTAGTGGTGGCAAAAAGTTACGTCGTTTTCCGACGCAGGTGCGTTTATTCGTTATATTCGATTGGTTTTGGTTTTTTTGCGCATAACAGAAATTTGCGTACTTTTCTGCCTATCAGCTTAACTATCACCACTAATAACAACAAAAAACAGCAAATTTAAATTTAAATTTTGAGTAAAAAGGGGCAAAATAACATGTACTGCCTAGAACAAATTGTTCAAACTAATTTTATTATAAAATCAAGCATTTCTACAATATGGTTTATTTAATATTTTTTTTTTGCTGACAATCCCATGTCTTTCAATAATTTCACTGTTTCCTGTACTCCTCTTCATGCGGAAGTTGTCTTTGAAGAATGCGTCGGAGTTGTTTACAACATCTCCCTCTCCAAAATAAACCAGATCGTGGTTATTCCAATTTAGAATACATTATTTAATTGAAAATAGACCATTTTCTACTCTTTTCTTACAAGGGTTCAAACGCGAGGAGGACGTTGCAGTTGCAAGACAAATTGCAAACTTTTCCTCACTTTGCGTCACCGCAGTTAAAAGAATCAACTCTTTTTCCGACATAATTCGTTGATTTTCGCACATTATATACTTTGTTTACAAAATTTGTCTTCCTCTTCCAAACACGCAAAGACGCTGTGGTGTAAACGCCTCTTCTGCTTCTCTGCGTCTTTTCCGATATCGAAAGGTAACGCACCCAGTGTAAAAAGCCAAGTAGATTAAACTTTGAGGGAGTACCAAAGATAAATATGTACATTGAAAAAACAACTATTTTGCAAAATCACGCAGAATAAGTAATTGATTTTTCTTTCATGGTAAAATTAAAGATATGCCTGGATATTGAAAAATAATGATAACTCAAAGAACCAAAAAGGATTTTCAGGTTTTTGTGTAGAGCTCTTAAGAAACAATTGACTTATGGGTAGAAGAGTTTATTAATCAACCTTCTGCCTTCACTTTTTTTTAAATTCTGCATTTTCAGACAAAACGTTTCGTTTAAGGTGCTCCCGTTTTCACAAATTGTATCACGTTTTCTCATGTTCTGTTAAACGCAAAATGTGTTGCTTTTAAGCGCACAAAAGCCTCTGTTATGTGAAACATCTGACCTATCAATAACGGAATTAGGCTGCGTGAGCTGTTAGAACGAAAACACTAGAGTTGTTGCGCTAACAAATTATTTCAGAGCTAGTGTTTGAGGTTTAGTAAAAAAATTATTTATAAAGAAGACAGAAGCTTAATTGACCTGATAATAGTGTCGACTTAAGATTAATGATTCAAAACTTCGTCAATGTTTTTCCTTTTGGAATTACTATTTGTTTTGTTTTATAAAAAGCAGTTTACTTTTAATTTTGGCAATCTGGCTTTATTGAAAATGTGACCATAAATTTTGGCGTTTTCAAAAGTAAATCGGAAAATTTGTGCGAAAATGAAAATCAAAGCCCAGGCAGTCTGCCTTTTGGATAAGGAATTTAGGGAAACCCAGTCGAATCGTTCGGAGTTGCGTCACGTGTGTATCACAAATTTGTTCTACGCTATTTTTTCGCTCTTCTTTTCTCCATTAATATCTTCTAAAAGAAAAATGATTCTTGAAACATTTTTTGCTATTATATTAGAAATTGGCTCTCTAGCTAATTTTGAGTTAAAAGATAAGTATGTACAGCCGAACTTCTCTATAACGAATCGAAAGGGTACAACAACAAAAGTCGTTATAAGGAACATTTATTTTGAAATAACTAATATTTTTGTGTGGGAAGCACACATTTATTCTTCGGAACTTCCCCAAATACATTTTTACCTTTATTTTGGTAGAAAACTACAATCAAAATAATTTTGAAAAAGATTCGTTATAGGGAGATCGAAAGCGTATGAGCATTCGATTTACTGGCGTGGATTAATTTCGTAAGAGAGAAAGAATCGCTAAAAGGAAAACAAAAATTCGTTACCCTGATCTCCCCGTTCAAAGCGTACTAAAAATTGAACGTGCAGTGCAGTGGGCAATTCGTTACATAAAAAATATCGTTATAGGGAAGTTCGTTATAGAGAAGTTCGACTGTATTTATATTTAGAAAAAAATCGTTCTTATGTTGACCTTTTTCACTTTGAATATTTACGAATGTCCCATTGACGAAATATCAATTAAATATTAAAAAAAAAGTGTTAATAGTCTTAACATTGTATTAGTAATCGAATGAAATGACACAAATTACGGGTTTTTTTATATTAAACATTTTTAATTTTCATCCGCTAAAGTTGCTAAAGTGGCTGTCCCCGTGTGGGACAGTATGTGAATGGAAGCTGGATCATTATTTATAAAGCGGAAAGAGATAGGCAGAGAGTAGAACAATTTTGCGTAAGTTCCAAGAATTATAAAATTGCATATACATATATGTAAAAATGAATAATCTGAGTGCTGGATTCCATAGTGCACAAGTGCTACGGCTCCTAATGTTATGACTGGTTTTTAACTTTGATCACTTTGAGCTTTTTACTATATTCATTAATAAAATTACTTTTGAGCTCTCATGTATAACCTGTTTATACACTGCGCAGTATCGTGTTTGTCTCTACAAAATTTATATATTCTTTTACATGTACATTGGATCTTAACCCTCACTACGAACTCAATCGATTAATATTGGGCGCCACAGAGAAGGGTATTTTAAAGAAACACGGCTATGGGCTAGTACACGGCGAGCAACTTAAAGACAAATGGGGAGACGATAACCAGTCGGACAATCTTGAGCTGATTACCCAAGACGGGACTCTGGCCTCAACGAGCGGTGGCGTGGCTGCCTCCGAAGTGGAACGTACGCTGAAGTCCCTCAACGGATACCATGAAGACATTTTGGAGGCTCTGCGCAATGCGGCCACACACCGTGGTACAGGAACCGGTAACACACCCGTTGGCAGTGGGAGCCTCAGCGAAGAAATGTTGCGTAAAACGCTACAAGATTGTAGCAGCGCACAGTTAGGATACTCCGCTGAACCATACAAGCGCACTAGTGGATCTAAGTCCAGTTCCAGGGAAAATGTTTGTGACAATACCGCTGTACACGCTATATTACTTGACGGAAGCGGATCTGGCCTTGGTGGCTTGGGTCTAGGATCGAGCTTAGGCGCTGGGGGTGGATCAGCTCTTATTTCTGGGGGTATAGGGCATGGCAGTGCGATGCTGCATCACCATCGCTCTCAACACCAATTGCATCAACCGCCCCCTTTATCATTACAACAACAGCAACCGGACGAGGATGACGCTCCCTCAACAGGACCCTTACGTATACGAAACTTGGAGGATCTTATACGGCAGCTTGAACACCACTCGTCGCGACACATGAGTCCCAGCGGCTCCGAGGACATACGCATGTCGGAAACAGACGCTGATCGCCACTATAGATTAGATAGTTCCGCCGCTTGTAGTGAGTCCTCACAAGGGTTAGTGCCAATTATGATTAAATAAATTAGTATTTCGGAGTCTGCCACCTGATTAACGCATTATCTGCATCATTTTCACACATTTTTGTATTCATATGAATCACGTCTCAAAATATATATAATTTATATATATATATATATATATATTCATTCTTAGATGTTTTTACATCTATCAGAATTGCAATTTTGCTTATGGTATAGAAATAGCCACTGAAATATGCTTATCATTTATCACAATTATTGATACGATTCTGTTTGCCTAAATTACTTAAATTGTACGGTAGTGCAGAAGCTTGATTACCTAATGTATACATTAGAACTGTCCTAAAAAGACACAATGACCTAATATGTTTTTACATACACATACACAATCGCATTAACACAAGCATATACGAATTCACGATGTAAGTGTAAACATCAACCTGAACTTATACCGTCAACAGCATAAAAGCTGCTGCCGGTTGGGACCTCAGTATCAAAAATGCAACTCAAGCCAACGCAAATTTTTATTTGCATCTCTTGCAGGCTTCAGGCTGGAATACCTTGTGTGATAAAGGTTCGTTGCCCATGCGTAGCACGTCTCCAACGACGCCATGTCTCATCTTGTGAATGTTGACTAAACATCGTTTAATTATTAACATAATCACGTGCACGTTTTTACATAAGCAATATAAATGTGGTGTCAATGTTAAGGGACGTTATCTCTTAAAACTACAAGCACAACTCTCAATTTTTTATCGATTTCGGCAACGGCTCATTTTCAGTTTCGTTCTTTTCCATTTTTAATCTCATTATCTGATTTGACACTAACGCATTTGATTATTTCCTTGCCTCTATTTTATCCCTATCGCTACAGCTCCAATCAGCAACTAGCACAAACTCAGAAAACCGCTACAATTCATTCATCGTACAGCAGTCGCTGTCGTCCCCGTTCCGATGAGGAGTCGCGATTTGCTTACGGCAGCCGCTACCGACAGCCTACGTCAGCAAGCCGACATGCACCACATCAGTCACACTCACCGCATACATTCGGACACCACACGCATCATTCTCATGCTCACGGACATGCCACGCATGGTCCTCATTCTTCTCATCATTCATCGCATACTCATTTACACCAGGAAGATGATGGTATATATGAGACCGCCGATCAACGCAATGCTTCTGATGCTCGTCTTGATTCACATGATACACCAGACAGCGAAAGGTGAGTCAATATCTCTGTATGTCCATCCTCAGACCGTTGTCACTTTATTCCTTTCCTCTTTCCCCATTCGCCAATATTAAATTTAAGTTCTATCCTAATTCATTAATCTCTGGTTCAATAATTTATTTTCTTTTATTCCCGATTGTTTAAGAGTAAATATCTTCATTGAAGTTTGTTTTTATCCATAACATACCTCACTGTGCGAATTAAACTATTTTCACCAGCACAACTTGACTAGCGCAAAGTGTTGAAATGCATATGATTGGCCAACACCATATTTTTCTGATAGACTTGGGGTTTTGGCAACGTTTTGTTGTATAAAAATAATAATAAATGATAAATAAAACTGGGCTTTTTATGTTTTTTTAAAGGTATTATTTCTTTTTTTATATAACATAAGCTTCAGCACTGTCTGAGAAGTATGTAAAGTATTTAGTATATATGTATGTATGTAGCTTTTAAATTCAAATTTGATCTCTTTTGTGTTATTTTTTTAAATTTTGACTTACAAAACGTATGATATGTCGAAATAATATTATTTCAAACGGCAACAGGTCGGTACTTTCCCAAATTACATTTTACAGTTTGTTTTTTTTGTGAAATAAAAAAAACGGTCGTATTCACTGAGCCCGAGGTACCGAACGGCAGTCGGAACTCTTGTTGTTTGTAACCGCGGCCGTGTAACAAATCCAGGCGAGATGTTGTGAACGTGAGTAGGGCGCACGCTTATAATCCCGGCTGGGGCTTGTCGGTAATTTGGGTGGTGTTCTTGCCCTCCTCACATCGGTTGCCTATTCTCACTATTATAGGACGTTATATTTTGCGTGCAACGACGATTGTATGCAAGACCTATATTTACGTAACCCCACGAGTCAGATTCCCCCTTCCCCTCTGCCCTGTCCGAAATGCCTGTTTCCCGCCTCAGGTGTCATGGAGGACGGATCACCCTCCCTTCCTTGGTCATTCCTAATTCTTCTGCACTGTAGCCGGAATGACCCCTTAGCATTTCTAAAAGTCTTCCAGGTCCATTGCGCTAGCCGAAGGCAAAAGTAGTCGGGATTAAAATGTATTATATTAAAAGTGAAATGATGGGACAGCTACTTAAAACGAACATTAAAAATAATACAAAAAAACTCACATACGCAAAATTAGGACAAAATAAATAAATAAATAAAATTGAACAAGATAAATAAAATAAATGAATGGATAACCTAATAATTAAGTGGTAATAATAGAAAATCTGGATCAAACGCTAATACGCTAATGCCGCTCGAGCATCAGAAGGCAGGTCGGCAAGTTCGAAGAACTGACCCCCTAACACCTAACGCACGCTTCCCCTGAGATTGACGTCTAGATGGCGCTACCTATCTCTCCCACTAGGTCAAGCAGCCATTATATTAATTGTCTATAGGGTATTAGTGTTAGTATTAGTATTATTATTATCAATGGGCAACTCAGCAAATAAATTTGTGGCTCAAGAAATCTCAGAAATGTGTTTTGATCGCAATTTCGGAAACTCAACACACGTACACACATATGTGAACTGGCAGTTCTGTGCGTACGCACACAGCAAGCTCATTCTATTTTTAGATCCGTGAGGGTTCTTACGAAAAAACGTCGCACAGGGGTGCCTTTGCTCATTTTAAATTTCAAAAATCATAACTTCTAAATTAATGAAGCGATTTCAAAAATTTAAAAAGCAGTTAATAGAAAACTTCTCAAGCTTTAAAGCTTGCCAAGAGTGCCAGGTATCCGTGGTGCTTTAATATTCAAGGTCAAAGTTAAGAAATATTTTCGAGCATATTTTATAATAATAATATTTAATAAGGTTAATATCTAATAAACTTAACATTTCGGAACTATAGTTGCTGTGAATCTTCCAAATCTTTTCGTGATCGCACATGTCTCAGCTATGCAAGAAGTGGATCCGATGAGGCTGCCAGCACATTAAAAACGTCTTAATTTTTTCGAACACGAGACATTTTGCACGTATTAGTGTATCTGAACCTTTTGTAGTCCTTGTTTTTACATTCCTGTGCTTCTTCGGACAGCTCTCCAATTGGTAAGCACTGATACTCTATTAAGTCCTTTCCATGAACCAAAATCCTATGTACCGTGGGGGTAAGTAGCCGTTTGACCAAACTTTCATATGCCGAATTTCGCCGATAAATTCCGTTAGCCGACGAATAACCGTTTTTTTTCCTACAAAAATACCAAAAATCTGCGTTTGTAACAGTTTTTAACGGTAAAATGGCATTTGGAATAGTGCCAAACGGCATATGTAGTTTTGGTCAAACGGTTATAACTAAGCCGTTTATTTTTATATTTTTATAAGCGATACCTTAAACGACGCCTAATTAATGTGTCTATCTAAAACCAAAAATCAAGGCATTCAAATATTTTTTTTTCGACTTTTCCTGAGCTTTCAAAGTCAAAATTTCGGGGAAAAATACCGAAAAAAATTATGAAATTTCAATTTGGAAGCTTAATATCTTCCAGACGTTAAGTTGCAGCTACAAAGTGTCTGAATCGGATTTATAGCTGCATTTGTCAGCTTTTTTTAACTGCAAAGTTCAATACAACCAGTTGTAGGAAACTTAAGTTATGTAAAAAATAGAAGCACTACCTATGACAAAAAACACAAAATTTTTTAAAAATTCTTTAAAAAAAAACTACTCCATGAAAAAAAAACCATAATTCTTTAAAAAAATTTAAATCTCCAAATCTATCAGAAAAAGTCATTTTTGGTCACAGCGGAAAAAAAAAGTTGAATTTTGTCGAGTAGTGTTATCATTCTTAGTACCGTTATTATACATTTTGTGTGGCGTGTCTTGATTTCCTTAGGGAATAAATGTATGGTTAAACAGTAAATAATGTGCATTTATACGGGGAACCTTTACTAGGATAATTCGATTTTCCAACAGTACAACGCCCAAATTCACTCTACACGTGTGTTGCTTAAAGAGGGAGCGAATCAGCCATTGCAAAACTTTTTATACCCGGTACTCGAAGAAAATAGGGGTATATTCGATTTGTGGTGATAACGGATGTGTGTAACGCCCAAAAGGAAGCGTTTCCGACCCCATTTTTACTTTAGGACGTTGATATGCAATGACTGCACCATCAAGTGGCCCAAGCGACACCAGCCGATGGTGTTACGCGCGGATCCCAGGCAAGAAAGCAGCCCACCTCCCGCCCAACCGACCGAGGGGCGCTGCCGTTAACGCGCGACTCGTTAACCGAACCGATCGCGGACTTGCAGGAAAGATAGGTGTTAGACTAGTGTTCGAGGAAAAGTAGAACTAATCTAACTAAAGAAATTAAGTAATTACTAATTACGGGAAAGATGTAAGAGTATCAGTAATTTAAGACTAGGAAGGGAGTTAGTGGTAGATATAATATGGTAGAGGGAATTATAGTCTGAGCATAGGACCCTAAATGGTTCATGCAAGGAATAGTTCGATCTACATAAAGTATATATATTCTTGATCAGCATCAATAGCCGAGTCGATAGCTATGTCTGTCTGTCCGTCCGTCCGTCTGTCCGTCTTCATTAGCGCCTATATCTCAGAGACTATTAAAGCTAGAGCAACCAAATTTTGTATTCAGTCTTCTGTGTTATCACACTGTGTCATCACATCCAAGTGTATTTCAAAATTTCGCCCCGCCCCCTTCTGCCCCTACAAAGGACGAAAGTCTGTGGCATACACAATTTTGAAGATACGATAAAACTAAAACAGCAGAATCATAGATGATGACCATTTCTATCAGAGTGTTGAATCTGGATCAGATCGCATCATTAATATAGCTACAATGAAGAAAACCATTTCGAAAGTCATCGTTCCCTCTCGCTCTCTCTCACACGCGAACCTGGTTGTTTTGCCTATTCGTCCAATTGAGCGCCTAGTTCTCAGAGACTATAAGAGCTAGAGCAACCAAACTTTCTATCCAAACTCCTGTGATATCAATTCTGCAGAAGTTTATTTCAAAATTTTGCCACGCACCCTTCCGCACCCACAAAGGACGAAAATCTGTGGAATCCACAATTTTTAAGATAAAAGAAAACCAAAAACACAGAATTATGGAAAATGACTGTGTCTAACAGATTGCCGAATCTTGATCAGGTCGAACTACTATTATAGCCAGAAGGAACAAATTAAATTTCAGTCGCTACTCAACGCCTGCCAAGCGCTTACTCATTCCCTCTTGTTCGTTCGAGGTTGCGTCAGTTAAAAAAAGATTTTTTTTTTTTCAACTGCAATACATTTCATGCAGCTTAAATGGCCGAAGGCCCCACTGCGGCGCATTTCCACCGATTTGAAACGATTGAGAGCTCTTTGTAGAGTATCTCCAAATTCAGGGTGTGTGGTGTTAAATGGAAGCGACTTGTAAATCAGTTCCCATTTGCGTCCCAAGGCTGTCTTATATGTTTGCTGGCCACCTCTTGAAACCACCCATTCAAGGCGAGTCTTTTAAAGCGATGGTGAGCCGAATGCCAATTTCATGACCAACACACAGATGGTCGAAGAATAGACTATCCCCAATAAACAGGTCAATACGTTGCGGCCTGAAGAAGTTCCGATCCGCAATGATATGTTCTGCGGAATTTCACAATCCGAAACGCCGACTGAAAAGATGGGCTGCTGCTCGGTGATTGTGGGTGCAACTAATGTGACGAAGCTGGTACTGTAGTCAGAGACTTTTGACAGGCAATTGAGGCACACTGTATAGACCTTTGGTGCAAAGCTGAAATCCCCAAGACCCGAACTACGACCGATTACATGATCTTTTTTTAATCTAAGTAGTTGAGCGAGACTGAAGGTTATGAGGTGCATTTGCGATCCTGAATCTAAGAATGCCCGACATATCACGAGTGATCCAGCACTATTCTTCAACAGAAAAACTGCAGCGGCTAAGAGCACGATATCACTGTATTAATTCTGGAAAATCAGAGAGGTGACTGAAACCTGGCAATGCAGCTAGCAATCTGCTCCTTTGTCTCCTCTTAATACTCTGTAAGGCCCGCAGATAGGCAGTTACGGTATCTGTAAATCTTACTCCAAAACGCGGAACAATGCACGTACCGCATACATACCGGCAACATACCGTTGTTGGAGCTTCTCTATCCGCATTGTTAAGCAAGATAGCATTGTGGACTGTCCTCTCAAAAGCCTACCGATTTGACCGAGATCGATCCTTTTCAGGTCATTATAATGCTTGTAAAACGAAGCGATCAGATCTGTTAGGGATTTTAAACGCACTTTCAACTCCTCACTGAGCTCACCAATCTTTTCCTTCCCAACTTCCTTTCTAATTCTTCATGCTGACAATAGCATAGTTTGATCCCTGCGCTTATAATACGCAACGATTGAATCGAAGGACAAGGGTAAGGAGGTGCTATTAAAAGTATTGTGTGTGTTCAAAAGAAACACTGCTTTTGAAATCGTATTAGTTAATAGGCGGTGCATAACCTCAAAACGTTTAAAATTAACTGCAATATCGATCGTTTCGTTCGCTCGTTCGTTGAACCGACAACAACAATGGCATACACAATGAGAGCACCGAAAACCAAAACGTAGCAACTACAAACAAAACCTCAAGCAACAGTTTCTGTTGTTATTCGCCGTACCGAATAAAAAAGGAGAGGGAACGTTGTGAGCCGCGGTAAAGGCCTGCGGTAAAGGCCTGTTGTTTCTGTTGTTATTGGCCGTACCGAATAAAAAAGGAGAGGGAACGTTGTGAGCCGCGGTAAAGGCCGCTGCTCTACTTTACACCCGGTACTCAATTAGTATACATACATATAATAAAATTTCCACCGATGAAGTTTAGATTTTTAAAAAAAGATGTTTTTATTTAATCTAAACTTATGATTATTACAAAAGGTTATCAATGGGTTATTACTGAGTTATCCCCGACTTTGATTTTGAAAGTCTCGAACGGAACTAATTCTTATATCTCAATCTATTTTCCAATAGTCCTCGCTTGGGAAGCTTTTGAGCTTTGGTTCCAAGCTTTGATCTTCGGCTGCATCTTTCTTCTTTGATTGCACTTCGGCTGATCGTGGCTTTGGTTCTCGGTGCGTTGGTCTACGTGCGTTGGCCAACGTATGGATGGTTATCAGTGAATTGTCGGCTTTGATGAAAGGGTTGACTGCAGCTGGTGATCTGTATCATCTTTTTTCTTATCAAACACATTCCAATATAATAAACAAGTGACCAGCCCAGATGGTCACTTGTTTATTAGATTGGAATGTGTTTTCAATTTGTTTACTTTTGATTACTTGGGTATCTATCATTCAATTTGGTTGTGGGAACCAAATTGTTTATTCTAGTAGCTTGGAATTTAGGTGATTTCCTGTTGACAGCTTATGATTCATTTGTATTCTGGTGTTGGGGATCTTATCATTTGTTTAACCTAATCTATGTTATATAACGTGTTATTGATATGTTCAGTGCTTAACGTATACATAATGCGTGTGTGGGTGTAGGGCATTATGGATATGTTACTATACATATGTATATGTGAGCTTACGATATATATTATAGATTTTCGCAAAAGGGCAGAATTGAATTTCATCCAAAATAGAAATTTAAAAAAATACATGTCGAACACTTTGCGAGATTTTTATATATATGACGTTATCTATTTCCTTTTTTTTGCACATATGTTTTTTACATCTGTCTTCTACATTTATATTTATACATATAATTCTGAGGCTCATGTAAGTGTGTTCGAGAGAAATAGGGAATGAGTAAGCGCTTGAAAGGCGTTTCGAAGCCACTTAAATTTAAATTGTTCCTTCTGGCCATAATAATGATCCGACCGGATCCAGCGATCTGGTAGATACGGTAATTTTCCATGATTCTGCGATTTTGGTTTTCTCCTATCTTAAAAATGGTGGATTCCACAGATTTTCGTCCTTTGTGGGGGCGGAAGGGGGCGTGGCAAAAATTTTAAATACACTTGTGTTGAACTGATATCACAGGAGCTTGGATAATCTAGCTTTTATAGCCTCTGAGAACTAGGCGTCAAAAAAGACGAACGAGCAAAGCAGACGGGGTAGTGTGTGAGAGAGAGCGAAAAAGAACGATGCTTTTCGAAATGGTTTTCTCACTCTGATAGGTATAATCATTCTGTATGATTTTGCGTATTTAGTTTTCTCGTACTATCAAAATTGTGCATGCCACAAATTTTCGTCTTTTGTGTGTTCGGAAAGGGACGGAGCAAAATTTTGAAATACACTTGTAAGACAGACAGACATGGCTATATCGACTCGGCTATTGATACTGATCAAGCATATATATAGTACTTTATGGGGTCGGAAACGCCTTCTTCTGGGTGTTACACACATCCACCATCACCACAAATCTAATATATCCCTAATATACCCCTATACACCCGAGTACCGGGTATAATCACACATAGGCTTTGATAAGTTTAGTATGCATAAATAGGTTTTCTTTTCGAGAAGGCTGATGGTTTGATACGCAGAGTAATAACACTAGTCTACACGACTTTTCCGCTGTCGCCCAAAATGACTTTTTCTGATGGATTTGGATGTTTAAAAATTTGTAAAGAATTTTTTTTTCCAGTTTTAGTTTTTTTTAAAGAATTTTTTAAAAATTTGGTATTTTTTGTCATAGGTAGTGTTTCTATTTTTCACATAACTTAAGTTTCTTACAACTGGTTGTATTGAACTTTGCAGTTTTATAAAGCTGACAAATTCAGCTATATGTCCGACCCAGACACTTTGTAGCTGCAACTTAACGTCTGGAAGATATTAAGCTTTCAAATTCAAATTTCATAATTTTTTTTGGTATTTTTCCCCGAAATTTTAACTTTGAAAACTCAGGAAAAGTAGATATCGTTTATAAGAATCGATGGATAAACGGCTAAGTTACAACCGTTTGACCAAACTTTCATATGTATTTACATGTATTTACCTCTATTTTCCAAACTACTTAGAGAGCCAAGTATAAATTAATATTAGTTAATGAAAACTCGACAACTTTGACGATTTGAGCTCAAAGTTGAAAAATTTTATATGTGTATGGTCAACGGTAATTGTTAATTTACTAGCAAGCCCCCGCCGGCTTCGCTCTCTGATATTTTTGAAAGGAGATGTTGAAAAGTATATAGTATCTGTGTATCCACAATGGAGGTAAAATTAAAGGCACACTTTTATTTAATGTGGTGTGTCCTAGAGGCATGAGGTATGGATTCGACGGCAATCTTGCCTAATATCACATCAGTTTTTTTTACTATTTTATCTCTTGCTTTCCGGAACCTAAGGAAATTCTTTATACAAATTTTTAGTTAATCCGTTTGGTGATGGGATAACCAGACTACTTAAAGAGCTGACTCTGGAGCACGTGACATAAAACTTGACGTGCAAAAACCAGTCATTTGACAAATCTATGCCATCCCCTTTTTAATTTGTAATTAATGGACACACACAAACACACTCGAGCACCCTTACAGGCGTTTAAATCGGACCAAAGAAAGCCCAAGCAAAAAAAAAAAACAGAGGCAGTCCGACGGAGAGATGGAGAAGAAAAATTAACTAATGGATATTATTGTGTATGATATGAATTTAGTTCATCCCTCACAGAACTCGAGAAAAAAGATCGTCGCAGCCACTGGACGATAGAGTCAAGAAGTAATTTTGGCGCGTGCCCACAGAAAAGCGCACGTAAACAAAGAGAGACGAATAGCGGCAATAGAAAAAGAGCCGATAAACAAAAAGACATGCATAGTTGCATGATACCTGTAAAAATCAAAATATAGTATGGTCTGGAGTTTATGTTCGTCGAGACTACTCAATGGGAAAATCGTCGGTGTAAGGCTTGGGCTGGGTTTTTTTTAATAAACTCTGCTTGGATGGAAAATACGGGGAAATTTGAATTTTCCCACTTCTAGTGGCTGGATTGACATCCTTAGCCACACTGGAACATTTTAACAAAAAATCCAAGTTTCTGTTGGATGTTAATTTTAAAGCCAGGCTACACAAATATTTAATATTATTATCGTTCAATGCGTTGGCAATGTAGTCCCCCTGCTAGGTATAGTTACGAAGCAGTAAGCCCGCTAAATTTGACGTTGACTGGTTAATTTAAAAATTAAAGTTTGGCCGGCTTCTGGTGGGTGGGCAAAAAAAAAATTTTCTTAAGAAAAAAGAAAAAACGAGGGGGAACGTTGTGAGCCGCGGCAAAGGCCGCGGCTCTACCTTATACCCGGTACTCAGTCAGTATACACATACACATAAACATACACATATACACATATATGAGCAATGTTCGCAAAAGGGACAAATTAAATTTTGGGCAAAAAATGATATTTCAAAAAAATGAAGTCAAATCATTTTTTGGAATATTATACATGTTTTCAATTTTGTTTGCATATGCTTTTTACAACTGCTTCTAAATTTCTACATGACATGTATAACTACATATGTATTTGAGACGTACAAGTGTTTGCGACAGAGAGAGAGGGAATGAGTCAGCGCTTGGCAGGCGTTGCGTAGCCACTGAAATTTAATTTGTTTCTTCTGGCCATAATATTGATCCGACCTGATCCATATTCGGCAATCTGGTAGATATGGTAATTTTCCATGATTCTGCGTTTTTGGTTTTCATTTATCTTAAAAATTGTGGATTTCACAGATTTTCGTTCTTTGTGGGGGCGGAAAGGGGCGTGGCAAAATTTTGAAATACACTTGTGCTGGTTTGGTATCACAGGAGCTTGGATAGAAAGTTTGGTTGCTCTAGCTTTTATAGTCTCTGAGAACTAGGCGACACAAAATACGAATGGGCAAAGTGGATGGGGTCGCGTGTGAGAGAGAGCGAGAGGGAATGATGACTTTCGAAATGGTTTTCTTCATTGTAGCTATAATAATGATCCGATCTGATCCAGATTCAACACTCTGATAGAAATGGTCTTTCTCTATAATTCTGCGTTTTTAGTTTTCTCGTATCTTCAACATTGTGTACGCCACAGACTTTCGTCCTTTGTGGGGGCGGAAAGGGGCGGGGCGAAATTTTGAATTACATTTGGAGTAGTGTGATCACACAGGAGACTGGATACAAAACTTGGTTGCTCTAGCTTTAATAGTCTCTGAGATATAGGCGCAAATGAGGACGGACGGACGGACGGACAGACAGACATGGCTATATCGACTCGGCTATTGATGCTGATCAAGAATATATATACTTTATGGGGTCGGAAACGCTTCCTTCTGGGCGTTACACACAACCGTTATCCCCACAAATCTAATATACCCTTAAACTCTTCGAGTACCGGGTATAAAAAGGAAGAAAACGATAAGCCGGTCCAGTCCAGGTCTTGATCATACGAAACACGGCTTGGAAGCTTCAACTTATACCACTAGACCATTTTTCAGTTCGATTCTGGCAGCTTATTGCAGCTTTTATCCAGCTGGAAAATTCGGAAAAATGCTTTCCCTACTTCTGGTGGCAGGATCCGGACTCGGTTCGTTAGTTGACATCCTTACCCCAAGAGGAACAATTCCATATAAATTAAGTCGTTAGAACCAACGGTGTAAGCTTTGGGATGTTGATTTAAAAAAAAAAACAGCTTACACAAATAAGTATGTAGATAGTCCAGCTCCGAAAATTTCAGCTCGATTGGCTAATATCACTACTCGTCAAAATTCAACTTTTTTTCGTTCAAAATAATATTAAAAATCTGTGATTGTAACGTTAAAATGGCATTTGCGATGGTACAAAACGGCATAACGGAAACCATAATTCTTTAAAAATTTGTAAAGCCTAGTTTTGAAGCAAAATGTGCAATATAAAAATACTGGCGACCGAGTGTGACCAAGTGTACATGCCCTGCGGTAACATTGCACGGTCAGCTGTGGTTTGTTAACGTTTTTAAATTTCGACGCAAATAAAGAATTGAATTCACAGCATGGAAATGAGTTTTACAATATGGCATTGGGGTCTCTTTACGTGGCGGATGAGGAGGACAACAGTCGGACAAAAAGGAAATAACATCGGCAAGGGCCGATTCATTTACATTTTACTGACCCTCTATGTATCTTAGCAGCCACAGAATCCCATGTGCCTTTTATTGCTATTGAATCAAAATGTCCCGTATCCGCCTAATTCCAAATCAACTCCCTCTTCTCGACACTTTTTATAAGTTTAATGATTTCTTCGTCGCAAAGCTGCCTCAATCTTTTATTTGTGTTCTTGTAATCCATAACTTGTCTTCTCATCATCTGGTCTTGTTTTATACACATACACAGCCTCAGTTTTAGCTGCATGTCAATTACCACTCTAGGGACTGTAGAAAATACCACAAATACCATGAAATACTTTTCCAGCATATATCGGCGTATTTGTTTGGTGATCTGAATACTACTTTCAAACTGACCCTAGCAAACGCATTTTGCATTCAAAGAATTTTTATCGGTTTCATACGAATATCAACCCTGATTCTGTTTGCTAGCAATTTTTTCGGATCTCGACACGGAACTTAAGAGCTTGAAAGAAAAGAAACGAGCCTAATGTCAAGCGGGAAGCAAGGTGTCAAAGTAAACGACGAAAATTACACTAGAATTGATTAAATGTTCGGCATTTAGTTTGGTTTTTGCATCCTTCTTTGTAAGTTGTGCGCACACACACATGTACATGCTCATGTCGTGCTTGCAGCAGCAATTTTTGGTGGCCCTGGTGCACTGCAGCGTCTTGCACCTACGTCACTACGCGCCCCTTATTCTTACCTATCCAGATCTCTTGAATTATGAATGCAACTTAGCCGTTTATCCATTGATTTGTACAAGCGATACCTTAAACGACCCCTAATTAACGTGTCTATATAAAAAAAGAAATGTTACCCACAAAAATTTTTTGAAAAAAATCCGCAAAGAATTATGAAATTCGAATTTGAAATCGTAATATCTTCCAGACGGTAAGCTGCAGCTACAAAGTGTCTGTCTAAGAAACTTATGTGATTTGAAAATTAGAAGCACTACCTCTGGAAAACACATGATACATTTTAAAAAATTCTTAAAAATAAACTAAATAATAAAAAAAACATAATTCTTTAAAAAAATTTAAATTTCCAAATCTACCAGAAAAAGTCATTTTGGGCCACCGCAGAAATTTAGTGTTGACTAGTGTAATCTTCGGGTACCGTGTATACCGTGTATAATGACGCTTGCTAAAGGAATAGATAAAAGGAAAAGAAAAGGTTAAAGGCCTGTATCCAGCACCGCGAAATTTTACTGAAACGAATCTGCTCATTATTTCGGATGTGTGGAACTCAAATAATGTAGTGTGACCAAGAACCTAAAAAGTGATTTGCCACTCTCATGCTTCAGCTTTTATAAACAGCGCCAATTTTGAAAATTAAACTGAAATTAAAAAAAGGAAGAAAAGTAATTCTGACGATGAAGTGATTGTGTTGGTAGTGGCACATATTGTTGTAAGAAGAAGTACAGCACAGTCGGAGGCGCCAAAATATCAAAATAATCAAAATGCTTATTTTCCGTGATCCGCCAAAGACATGGTCTTGCCTCAACTGCTTTTATTAAAGCAATCCTCTTCTCACTTTAAACATTTGCATATCTCTTTTTGGTTTTGCGCACAGATTTTGCCCCCACCTCTCACTTGTACTCCAGTAAAAAAAAGGCACATATATTTTACTGGCACCCCTATCAGCTGTTCTCACAGTCCACATTCGTGTGAATATCGATATTATCGATAAAAATTCGTGGATCCCGTTTACGTTGCTGGATACTGACTCCAGGAAAACACAAACGAAAAATTACTGGCTCCGTTTTTTTTATATGAAGTTTGGCAGTAATTTTTAGTTTCCGCGGTGCTGGATACCCAGCTTAAAGGAAAAGATGGCTTGCCAGATAGCGCAAGCATTCAGTGTTCTCCGATCCGAAGTGAATTTTGAGTGCATACTCGGAAATTCGCAAGCGAATTCTGCAGCTAATTTCAAAGAAGGTGCCTGCACCCTGCTACGCATGTGCGGCATTCGGACACCTGGTCGGAGAATATGCAAGATTCTGTAAGATTTTCTTAAATAAAATTGTAATACCATTAATTTTAGCGTGCCTCATAGACTCTGAGAGTTCAGTACAGCACTGCGGGAAATTACTGACAGGAATCTGATATTAATTTCGTTTGTGTGGAACGTAACTAAAATAGTGTGACCAAGAACCTAAAACGTGCTTGGTCACTCTCATGATTCAGCTGTGTTCTTAAAAAAAAGAAAAAAAATAACTCTTACGATGAAGGTGTTTGTGGTGGCATATTTTGTTGCCAAAAAAAAAGAAGAAGAAGTACAGATCAGACAGAGGCGTCAGCTGCTTTTATTAAAGCAATATTAAAATTAAAGCACGTTGAAAATTAGCATATCACTTTTTGGTTTTGCGCACAGTTTTTGCTTCCATCTTTAACTTTTACTTCAGTTATATTAGGCGCATATACATATATTACTAGCCTGAATGTCAGAATGTTCTCTCAGTTCACAATCGTGTCGATAGGACAACTATCGATAAGAATCTGTGGACTTCGCTAAGCTTGCTGGATACTGAGGCCAGTAAAACACAGAATCGTTCGATATCTTTTGTAGTGACACGTTTGGTTTATTTTACGCTCCGCTTATTTTCAACTTATTTTGTCTAAACAGCCGGTATTTTTTTGAAAATAACCCCTCATACATTCCTAATTTAACCATCTACAATATATCAGTTCTTGATCGCGGGTGCATGCCTGATTACTGTGTAAAAATATAATTAAATAATTACACTACTCGACAAAATTCCACTTTTTTTTTCCGCTGTGGCCAAAAATGACTTTTTCTGATAGATTTCCAGATTTAATTTTTTTTTAAGAATTATGGTTTTTTTTTCATGGAGTAGTTTTTTTTTAAGAATTTTTAAAAAATTTTGTGTTTTTTGTCATAGGTAGTGCTTCTATTTTTTACATAACTTAAGTTTCCTACAACTGGTTGTATTGAACTTTGCAGTTAAAAAAAGCTGCAGCTATAAATCCGACTCAGACACTTTGTAGCTGCAACTTAACGTCTGGAAGATATTAAGCTTCCAAATTGAAATTTCATAATTTTTTTCGGTATTTTTCCCCGAAATTTAGACTTTGAAAGCTCAGGAAAAGTCGAAAAAAAAATATTTGAATGCCTTGATTTTTGGTTTTAGATAGACACATTAATTAGGCGTCGTTTAAGGTATCGCTTATAAAAATATAAAAATAAACGGCTTAGTTATAACCGTTTGACCAAAACTACATATGCCGTTTGGCACTATTCCAAATGCCATTTTACCGTTAAAAACTGTTAAAAACACAGATTTTTGGTATTTTTGTAGGAAAAAAAAACGGTTATACGTCGGCTAACGGAATTTATCGGCGAAATTCGGCATATGAAAATTTGGTCAAACGGTTGTAACTTAGCCGTTTATTTTTATATTTTTATAAGCGATACCTTAAACGACGCCTAATTAATGTGTCTATCTAAAACCAAAAATCAAGGCTTTCAAATATTTTTTTTTCGACTTTTCCTGAGCTTTCAAAGTCAAAATTTCGGGGAAAAATACCGAAAAATATTATGAAATTTCAATTTGGAAGCTTAATATCTTCCAGACGTTAAGTTTCAGCTACAAAGTGTCTGAGTCGGATTTATAGCTGCATTTGTCAGCTTTTTTTAACTGCAAAGTTCAATACAACCAGTTGTAGGAAACTTAAGTTATGTAAAAAATAGAAGCACTACCTATGACAAAAAACAACAAATTTTTTAAAAATTCTTTAAAAAAAAACTACTCCATGAAAAAAAAAAAAAACATTCTTTAAAAAATTTTAAACATCCAAATGTATCAGAAAAAGTCATTTTTGGCGACAGCGGAAAAGTCGTGTCGACTAGTGTTATTATTTGCATCAGTTAACATTCTGCCTGATTACTGTGTAAAAATATATATAAAAAAATTATTTAACATTGTGTTTTTGTGTGCTTTTCGTAAGTACACACAACATCATATTTAGCCGCCATCACCTAGTAGATTTGTTGTTTTATCACCCTCTCCCTATTACCCAAACTTAAATAACTAGTCTTCCTCTCTCGCTCTCGATACTTTCTGTATTTTAAGAAGTTGGCTCTCCTTCTTCTCTCTCTCGTTATGTAATGGCTCTGTCAAACTTTTCAGTTCTTAACACTCAATGCTATAAGAACTACCTAACTCGATGCAGGATACGTTTTTCTAAGGACCCCAAAGAGTTCAACAGCGATGCAACCTAATATAAAAAGGGTTTTAGCAAAAACATTTGGCAAGAAAATTGTTTTTATTGGTTTCATACGAATATCAAGCCTGATTCTGTTTTCTAGCATTTTTTTAGGATCTCGGTGCGGCTCGAGAAAAATCTCAAAATCTATCGGAAAAAGTCATTTTGGGCCACAGCGGAAATGTCGTGTTGACTAGTGTATTTAGCCCAACAATAAACTGTTAATATTTAAATTTTTCATTCTTATGAGCAATTACACGAGTGCATTAAAACATCGAATTGCCACTCTCGTCTTACCAAAATGCTTTCGAATGGGGAATAGTTGATCAAATCAAAGAAGCCTGTTTTGCATCCTATTCTGTACTACTGTGGCCCAAATTTACAAATTTGAATTTGAAAGCTTAATATCATCTAGATAGCTAGCTGAAGCTACAAAGTCCGATACAACCAAATGTAAGATACTTAAGTTATTTGAAAAAAAGAAGCACCATAAAGCACTCGTATTTTGATTTTATTATTCTAAAAACGATGAGACCATTATATACATATGTATGTATGACTATATTTTTTTGTTGAACATTTTTAGACCATGAGACCTTTGATTCCGACACATTTTTTTTTCGTTCATACAAATAAGCGCAACCTTAATGTCCAATTATAATTTATTAATTTTAATTGGGCCGGTAAATCTGAATCTTTTTTTAATCTTCTCAACCTGATCCAATCCTAATTCATTTTTCCCGTTAACGCCCCCTGCGTTCTTACCATGTACCGTTGTTCCTGTTACGATTATTATTTTCTAGTGATGACTTTATTCAAGCTCAACAACAGTTAGCCCGGTGGGCGAGTGAAGATGTGGTATCCGTCGTGGTATTGGACCAGCCGCAGTCCGCAATAATTTCGGATTCCCAACCATACAACGGCGTAGGACCAATGTCAGGGGCTACAACGAGCAACGTTATCCACCATCAGCATCCACATCAGCACCACGGCGATCCTCAATCCTCCTCTGCGGCAACGGTGGCGGCAGCCAGCAACAATTGTATAATGGGTTTGCCAGTCGTCCCAAATGGTACAAGTGTAAATCAGAGGGACTTCTATCCCTCACCACCCTCAACGGAGACGGAAAGCAGTGGAAGTGCTATCCAGCTTCGTACTCGACGCATATTACAGTCGGCCGACACGGTAGCAACAAGTCAACAACAGCTACAGCTTCACCAGCTACCGTTATATCAGCAGCACCATCATCAGCAACAGCTTCAACATCAAACAGGCGATACCAGCAGCAGCAACAACAGTCAATCCGGACAAGTCATCGAGAATGGTTGCTACCCGGAATATAAACATTGATAGTGCATTGATAAACATTGATAGTGCAAACTTTTGTATTTTAAATCGTAATCGACAAACATTGACAAACTTATTCGTACAGGTATCCCCAACCAGCCACGCCTGCTCACACATGCATAGATGCCCAGCTACAGAATCACTTAGTTTTTTTTTATATGGGATAAGAAGATCTTGACCGGCATTTGTAATCGCATATAAATATGCTTGATTTGAAATAAACAAGCACATAGGCGTATTCTGATGTGAATTAGTATATTTAAACATAAATTTAACTGCTATGCTAATAAACAAGTTAACTTAACAAGAGAAAAAAAAAAGCAGAAAAAGTTAAAAACAAATTATTAAAAAATATAATGAGCGTAAACTTACATCACAAACTTTACACACATGCATACCATTCAATACTTACATAACCGACCGTTCATTTGAACGCATAGCCTAATCTTATTCATCTTCACAAAAAAAACAGGATTTTGTATACCTCAGGCCCAAGTTATGCCAGCGTCTGAGTAAGAAAAATAATAATCAGGCTGCTGTAAATATAAAAATGTTTACATGTGCTAGATAGTTAAATATATGACTCTTTGTGAGTCATGTCAAGAAATTGAAAAATCGTCTTAGCGACAGAAACCAAAAAAGCACTCGTGCACCGAGCCCAATATGCGCTTAATGGTGCCTCCCTATTAGGGCCCTCTTACACCGACTGATAGAAAAATTTTGGGCAAATACTGTCAGTTCTCACACAAAAATCTCTGAAAAAAATCCAATAGAATAAAGGAAAACAAACAAAATTAAAAGATCTCTAATTAGACATTTTAATTACTTTTATATGGTAAGCATCTTAGATTCGTAGGTGTAATGATTATTCAAAATTAAACCATGACCGTTAAATGTTAGTTATAGGGATATGGAACATTAGTATTATATAGTATAAGTCATTTATAAAAATAAACGTGAAAAGTACCATTAATAAACCTAAATACATAAGTGCTTTGTACATCGTATATATGTATGTAATCATTTATAAATGGTGTCATGCGAGGATATAGAGAAATATATCCAATCAAATATTTTTTTATCACAAATATTCTACATGTGTATGTATGAATCCCCCAATTCTCAAGCAACTAGACAGCAATAATTGCCAAATCCCAATCAAATTCTTATGTCCTACTCAGGCAAACAATTAACCTTATTACACCCTTGTCTATGGTATTCCACAAAATTATGACCCGAACTTTGCGACGACTTACATATTCCTAAGCGACTGTTACGTACAGTAAGTCAAAATATATGTATGTATGCATCTTCATCGAAAAATGCATGTTGCCGAATAAAATTCAAAGTGATAGCGTGACTGGTCATTTGTTATTAACTCGAAACACAACATTGATTTTCTGCGTCAGAGCAATACAATTTTCTTCCTACAAATTTTCTAACATTGATTCGTTATATTATTTTTCATATAAGTAGCAATTTGTTTTTAGTTTTCATCTAGAAAGAAAATGAATGAGTAATAAACCAATTTCAAACATTTATGAAGTTTTTCCGGATTTGGGAGGGTTTGATTCATAGAAGGGTTCCCACAAAGGCACATTCGTCGAATAAAGTGAATGAAGCGGCAGAGTATAACAAGGCAACAGCAAGTTCATACATATTGGACGATTATATACATACTATTCTAGGGTGACACTGTCAGCCAGCATGTTTAGCTTGCGCTTAAAATTTTTTTTTAAGTTTTGATTTGTGAATATATATTTATATATATTATGTCAGGGGCAAGGGTACAGGGAGCTCTTCTTCTTCTTCCATATGTCCTAACCTTGAGCGCAGTGAGTAGCGGCGGTGTGTTTCTCTACTCGTACCAGGTACCAGTCTCTCCTCACTCCAGCACGAAGCATTGCCAGATCTAGTTGCTCTCCTTCAGCGATTCCCTTTGTATATTCCTTTATCTCTCTTTCTGAGACAACCACACCGTAACGCCACAATCGGCTGAGACGAAAATCTCTCTCGCTATCAGTAGAAATACGAATGAAAGCGGGTTGCTTCTTTTCTTTATTTTTCCTCTTTCTTATTTCTATATATTAAGGTATGCGGAATGAAATACGAACAAAATTGAACATGTTCACAAAAAGTTCCAAGAATTGACAGAGCGCAACAAAAAGCACGATAATAAACGGTACTATTCCAGCATGCATTGCAGCAAAAATTAGCTTTCTAGATAATGCGTAGTTGCTGAAATGTCTCTGAGCACAGAAGAGCGTCGAAAATTGATTCGCACATATTGCGCAAATAACCCATCTCAGCCGAAAAATGAAATTTTTTATTACTTTTCGGCTATGGGCTTTAAGAAAACTTTTATTTATAAAGTAATTTCTGGTGTTCAGAGTGGAAAAAAAATAGATAGAGCCTCTGGGTCCGGAAAGAAATGTCCATTGCAGCAGTCTGAAGTTAGAGCCAAATTAAAGGCTGAAATTGTGGGTCGCACAGCTAAATCGTATCGTGCGCTTGCCAAAAAATACAATGTGAGCGATAAAACGGTTAAAAAGTATGTAAAAGACATGGGAGTTATGAAATGTTCTAAAAAAACCGTACCTAAAGTTACAGAAGTGCAGAGAAAAACAATAAAACTTCGGCTGCGTGCGCTTTCTAGAAATTTGTTTTCTGCAAGCTGCTCAAAGGTTTGCATAATGGATGATGAGACATATTTCACAGTGGAAGGTCATGAATGGACTCCAAAATATTACTTTAAGCTTCCCAATACTCAACCACCTAAAAATATCACTGAAATTACAAAAACAAAGTTTCCTGAAAAGGTTTTATTGTGGCTGGCCATAAGCGAGCGTGGAATCAGTGATCCTGTATTTTTTAAGGCAGGATTGGCTGTGAATGCGCAAAATTACAAAGACAATTGTCTTCCGGCGTTTAAAAAATTTGTTGATAAATATCATGCGAATGATAATTCGGGGTTTTGGCCCGACTTAGCGTCTACTCATTATGCCAAATCCACTCTGAAGGCTCTTGACCATTTGAGCATTGAGTTCGTGCCTAAGCTGCAAAACCCTCCAAATGTGCCTCAGTTAAGGCCAATTGAAAAGTTTTGGGCAAATTTGAAAAGAAATGTTTACAGCAAGGGATATAATCCAAAAAACATCGACTGTTTAATATTAAAAATCAAAAGAGAGCTTGCTAAAATGGAAACAAAAGGAATTCAGGAGGCTATGCGCAAGGTACCCGAAAATATAAGGAAGGCTGATCGCTATGGTCATGAACATTTTTTGTAAAAATAGCTTATAGTCTAATTAAAAACATATACAAAATTTAAGTTTGTCGGACTTGGAATAAATTTGTTATTTGTGTTAGAACAGTTGTTCGTATTTCATTCCGCATACCTTACTGTTTACATTTGTATTTACATCTTTGTTCCTCTTTTCGTACTCATACTCTCCGACACGGCCTTCCTGACTATCACACGTCCTCGTGTGCATTAGGTAACAATAGGTTGGTATCATTCTTGCTTTACTCTTCTTGTTTCAACATCTTAAACCATCAAAAACAAAATAAACAAACTCAAAACACGCAACTTTATACAATGTCAGTTTTAAATGTCAGTTTCGCAGGCTCTCACATTTCAACTTTTACCACGGATCACATCCGTCTCGCTATACAACGTGAACCGTGCCTCACACCATGACAGAACACCGCTGTTCTTGCACTTCGGCTTAAAACAATAGCTCGTATACTTCTGCTCAAACTCGCCCATTTGGCTATACACGTTATCAAACCACAGTTAATAGGCTCTTGCCGCACCCTCGCGACTCTTTGCCCCTCCAGTGCCACAATGTCGTAAACGCGACCAAGCTCCGGGAGCTGTTCCAGTTGGTACGGCGCAACTTGGAGCGGGCGGCCCAGGATCAAGCAAGGCATTATAACTTGCGAAGGAGAACTTGAAAGCCCAAGATAGGAGAAATTATGTGGGTCAAACAGCACCGTTTGTCTAACGCAGTGGAGGGTTTCGCAGCGAAGCTGGCTCCGAAGTATGACGGGCCGTATCGGGTCGTGGATTTCACCTCGCCGGTAATATACAGAAGAGACAGAGTTTAGAGAGGCGGTGAACGTCCCAGAGGCGCAGTAAGTCGAAGATAGCTACGAACGAGAAGTACCGGCGTCACGGTGTGGCACGCAGGACACGGTATGGATCCGGAACCAACACGAAAGGTACGCACAAAATCTTTAGAAGGAGCTAGAGCTAAGGGACCGACTCCAAGAGGTGTCACGCAGGACACGGGATGGAACTGACACCACCACGATGCATACGCGCACAAGTCGTTAAGTAGGAATTAAAACTGCAGGGGCCGACTCCATGGTGTGAGCCAGCACCAACACGTGAAAATAAGAGAGACCAAATTTAAACAAGGTCTAACCGAAAGGCAAGAGGTACCTGACGGCCAGAACTGGCGTCGGCCGGTCACCGGGCGGGAAGATGTCCAGGCGACCGGGTGGGATTTGGAGACGTGTTGAAGGAGTGAGTAGAGGAGTCCTGATCCATGGTCCTGGGTCCGCTTGCCATCTATAACCGTCGGGTTCGGCAGTTCTGAAGGCTCGCCCATTCGCTGCTTATCGGGCGAGGAGTCGGATGATCCTCGGCTCCGGGGCGGCTGCATGGAGCAGAAGTCACGCAAGAAGCCGAACCGAAGGCAGGGAGAAGAATGCGAGCCAGGGTCATACCGCCGCATTTCATCCGGGCGGAAGGTCGGCTGATCTCGTAGAAACGGGCAATGGCGGCGGTCGACATCCGGGACCAGGGACGCTGGACGGGCTGGAAGAAGGGCCGAAGTTAGTAGGAGAAGGACTCAAATCTGGATACTTGCCTGGACTGCCGGGGATTGCCGTCACCTGGAAGGCTATGATCAAAGAAGATGGAAAGGCGAAAAGAAAAACAAACACGATCGACACGATCAACCATAGTCGGCAGGAAAAACGTCAGCCCCAGCTGGGGAAGGGTATCGCGGCGACCGAAAGAGAGCGGGAAGCAACGGGATCACGCGAAAGAGTAATAGAGGGAAATACCGTACGATGGAACTCTCGCTTGCCCGCCATAGCAGCAAGGAGGAGCACGGAGTTTAGGTAAAACAAAAAAAAAAGGGAAAAAAAGGTAAAATGCACGAGCTTTTACAAAGGTACTTGGCGGAGCAGGCCGACAGCGTGGAGTGCAAAGTCCACCGCCAGCGACGGGTGCTGCTCTCGCGTGGAGAGCAGTGGACTCGCAGCGAGACGCTGGAGCTCGAACTGATGGCATCGCCGCTCGGTGGCCCCGTGCATAGGAGTAAAGGGGTGTCGCCCTGGTCCCCGCGGGCCGCTCGGACGCCGGAGGTATCTCCCGGAAGTACGGAGGTGGAGGACAGCGACGAGGTGGTGTGTGTTGCTGTGGCTCCAGCGCTTACGCGAGAGGAGAGGAAGGCGATCGTGGAAGGGCAGCGGAGACATCAGAGGGAAGTGCGGCGTAAAGATGAGCAGCACCGACTGGAGGAGGCAGAACGGGAGGAGGACGAACGGCGACGCAAGGAAGAACGCGAGCTCAGAAAGGCCCGCAAGACCGCGCGACACGGGGAGGCCAGGCTGGAGGCCCACGAGCACCGCCGACGCCAATCGGAAAGTGAAGCACGCGGATCGGGCGAGCGGAAGGGCAAGGCGAAGCCGCGAGCAGGGAGCGAGGACGAGGCTCCGCCGCCACCGACGGAGCTGTTCGGTGGCGAGCAGCAGCAACAGTCACGGCAGTCGCAGCAGCCAGAGCCTCAGCAGCAGTCACAGCCCCAGGCGCAAGCCCCGTTGCAGTCGCAACCCCAGCCGCAGTCACAGCCAACGCCTCAGTCGTAGTCGCAGCCACAGCCACAGTCGCAACAGTAACCAGAGTCGCAGCCCCAGCCGCAGTCGCAGCCCCAGCCGCAGTCGCAGCCACCGCAGCAGTCGCAACCACAGTCGCAGCCGCAACAGCCATGGTCCCACCCACAGTCGCAGCCGCAGTCGCAGTAGGAGGCGCCACGGGATGCGGAGCCGCAGCCACATCGGCAGAGAGCGCGGTATGCGGGCCATACGTGTCGCAAAGCATGCTCACGGCGGTCCGTGATGGGATGGTGTGGCATCATCAAACCATTCACATCACGCGGGCGTCCGGTCCAGCGCTGCGGGAAGCCAAATAGCCGAAGTTGTGGCGAAACCGACCACAGGCAGAGGATGCACCGGGAGAATCACCCGCAGCAGTGCCGGAGGAGCCAGCGACAGCTGACGCAAAAGCGGGCGCGGCAGGTCAGGACGCACCATCGGATGCCTCAGAACCGGCGGCGGAAAAACCGGCGGGAACGACACTGGCAGAGGTGAGTGTGGCGCGGTAGCCGGGTGTCAAGGAGCCGGCCGCGGTGCCGACAACGGAGACAGCAACCGAGAAGGAGGTGTTGGAGCGTGGTCCGTGGGAGTGGCCCTCACCTGTGAAGGCGCAGGAGCGGCCGGACCCTGCCAAGGCAGGCCTCCTGTCCAGAGCCGAGAGGTGACGTCGCCCGGCCGCGGCTTCAGCGGCAGCACTCACGCCGGATGGGCAGCCGGCAGAGCAACAGCGCAGCAGAAGATTGGCCCGAGGCGGTGATCCGGGCCGTGGAGGGCACCCGTCCAGTCGGGCGGCGAGTGAAGCGTCTCGTCCGAGTGCGCGGGGTGCGGTACCAGGTGTCGGTGGCAAAGGGCAACCCAGAGGTTTTTGTAGAAGCCTGAATGGGGCCTGAATGAGGAATGAATAAATGAAATAAAACGTTCCTGGGTATGTGTTGGCCTCATTGGGTGGGATGGAGGCAACCCGCCTATGGGGTGGAAAGCGCTGGGAAGAAGAAAATACACGCGGGCGGCGAAAATTTACACGAGATACCGGCGGAAATTACGCGTGAGTCGGGATGGCATCTCCAAGTCGCGCGCAGGTCTATCGTACACAGCACGATCGGAACTGGTTTCGGAGCTCTATAGATGCAGGGGTACCGATAGGCTATCGTCGCCATCCGTGGTAAGTCGCGAGCGATGGAACCAGCCCGAACACCAATAGAGGGCCCCACAGGAGTGGCTGTTAAGGTGGAAAGCGCGCCGAAGTTGGAGTGAAAGGGCGCCCGGAAGGATCCTCTGGCCGGAGGTATCCGGGGTTGTGGGATTTAAGAAAGGGGGAAGTGTGAGGAATCCATATTCCACTTTTGGCGCTCCCTGCTCGCGCCTTCGCCTTGCCCTTCCGCTCGCCCGATCCGCGTGCTTCACTTTCCGATTGGCGTCGGCGGTGCTTGTGGGCCTCCAGCCTGGCCTCTCCGTGTCGCGCGGTCTTGCGGGCCTTTCTGAGCTCGCGTTCTTCCAACAGATAAATTCGTTGCATCGATCCACCATCCGCTGAGCCCGCCCAGCTGAATCAGACGGACAAAAGAGGTTCGTTACAGTGCATATAGTTAATTATGACGGATCATAACATACCGCGTCTCCAATGACATTCCAGGCAAGAAAGCCATGTGCTCTGCGAACTGCCAATCGACATTTTCGTGGACACGCGGCTGACCCAACACGATGCCTCCCGCGCTGCCACTTTTGGTGAGCTTGCTGCGATGGTATCGGAGACTGTCCCGCAGAGATGTCCAGGCCGGCTTACATTCTTTCGCTACGAAGCATAATTATCATTTATTATTTTAATAACCGTGACAAAATTAACATGAAACTTACCTTCCTTATTTAGGTCGGCACCAAAACTTTCCCATGCACTTTTCACCGAAATATGGTCGAAATGTCTCTTTTCGGTGATCCGCCAAAGACATGGTCTTACCTGAACAGCTTTTATTAATGCTATCTTCACTTCTTTTCAAAAATGTACATCGCTTGTTTGCGCGCACATTTATGACTCCATTTTTCAAACAAATCACTTCAGTAATATTCGGAACATATATATTCCTGGCCTGAATAAAAGCTGTTATCTTATGTGCCGTTTACACTGAGGCTGCGTCTTGATTCTTTGCTTCTTCCCAGAAACGCAGTTTTTTTACATAGGCTTAGCATAGGGCCCTAGTGCTGGCAAAAAGTTGCGTCGTTTTCCGACTCTGGTGCGTTTATTCGTTATATTCGATTGGTTTTGGTTTTTCTGTGCGCATAACAGCCATTTTCGTACTTTTCTGTCTATCAGCGGAACTACTAATAACAACAAAAAACAGCAGATTAAAATTTAAATATTGCCGCGTAAAATTTTTAGCTGAGTAAAAAGGGGCAAAAATACATGTAATGCTTAGAACAAATTGTTTAAACTAATTTTATTATTAAATCAAGAATTTCAACAATATGGTTGATTTCATATTTTTTGCTGCAAATCCCATGTCTATGAATCCTTTCACTCTTTCCGTGATCTTCTCAGGGTAAGAAAGTGTGTTGGCAGATACTTGTCAGCGAGTTGAGCAACTATCTCGCGACAAAACTGCAGTAATATGCGGCAGACAATGGCCCTTGGCACACCAAATAGACTCCCTACCGTACGATATTCCGCAGACGATCCTAGGCTATAAAGGGCTATCCTATGGCTATTCTCTTCTCCAGAGGGATTGTCAGTCGAGAGTTGAGATTGGGCAACAGTCCAACAAGAATGTTGACAGTATTCCTTTGCATGCGGAAATTTTCCTTAAAAAGGGCATCGGAGTTGTCCACAACATCTTCCTCCCAAAATGAACCATATCGTGGCTATTGCAATTTAGAATACATTATTTAATTGAAAAGAGAGAACATTATCTGCTCTTTACTTACAAGGGTCCAAACGCAAGGAGGACGTTGCAGTTGCAAGACGAATTGCAACTTTTCTGAAGATAGCTCAGACACTTCCATGCACTTCAAAAGATTCTCCTCACTTTGCGCCACCGCAGTTAGAAGAATAAACTCTTTTTCCGTCATATTTCGTTGATTTTCGAACATTATTGACTTTGTTTACAAAATTTGTCTTCCTCTTCCAAAGACGCAAAGACGCTGTAGTGTAAACGGCACTGCAGCTTCTCTGCGTCTTTTCCGATATCGATAGGTAACGCACCAAGTGTAAAAAGCCTATCAGTCCACAATCGTGTCGATATACCAACTATCGATAAGAAATCGTGGATCTCGTTTATAGCCTTTTCCCACACAGAACATTTACGGGGAACGGTGGGGTTTTATAATATGTGAAACCTCGATTCCCACAGGCCACCATCCCCCATCCATAGAAAACTCTGATTTTTTGCAAATTAAAAAACAAATATGGAAAATTTTATTATTGTTTCGACCGTGATTCAACAGCAACAAATGTTGTTGCAAAAATTGATGGTAGCGTTCGAAAAAAGAGGTGAGGAAGAATATTTTGCAATGATTAATTATTTCGATGAAAGTATGCCAAGAAGGGTGTGAATGGTTGTAAGTAAATTGCAATCTTAGTAAAATTGTATGTAGAAGACTATGTTTTATCTGTTTTAGAAACGGTTTGGCACTTTTTGGGAGAAGGATGTTCTGGATAACAACGATGAGTTCTTCAAAGAAAGCTTCAGGTCCACCTTCTGTTTATTGGTGAGCCGGCTTAAAGTTCTTCGAAAGAAAGACACAAACTGGCAAGATGGGATTCCGTTGGAAAAAAGGATTGCAATTGCCCTCTACACATTGGGGTCTTCCTCTGATTATAATCAGATTACTTATTATAAACCGGTAATTACCGGTTGGCTTTTTGCAGTGGAAGCCAAAAGTGTCTGCAAGATTCTGCATGCGTTTTGCGCAGCTGTTATTTTCTAGTTTTCGGAGGAATATATGTATGTCAGCCAATTATCTGACATCAGACAAAATTGATGAGTACGTCCAGGGCTTTGAAGCAATTGGATTTCCTCAGTGCCTAGGGGCAATTGGTAAGAGATCAATCAATATGTATTATATGTGAATTGGTATATACACTTCATTTCTATTCTAGATGGATGTCATATCAAAATAAAGACACCAGCAGTTGAGGCAGTCGACTACCATAATTATAAAGGCTGGTACTCAACAATTTTGTTGGAAGCTAGTGGATTATAGGTAAGATATATTAAGTTTATTAAGTGGTTTATAGTCTTCCACATGTATTTTATTTCAATTTACTTCAGATATAGATTTACGTATGTGAACATCGGCTCTCCAGGAAGGTGCAATGATTCGACTATTTTTCAAAAGTCCAGCCTTGCCCAACGGATCGAAGCGTCGTCCATACTGGAGGAGAAATCAAAGGAAATTTCTGGAGTGTCGGTACCAGTAATGCTGATCGGAGACTCGCCTTTTAGGTTCTCCAAAAAACTTATGAAGCCATACCCATTCTCCACAGCCGCTTCATTAGAACAGCGGACTTTCAACTACAACCTTTCCAAAGCTAGGCGGGTTGTGGAAAATGCGTTTGGCCATTTAAAGGCATGCTTTAGATTCATTGGTAAAGGACTTGATAGCCATGTAAAAAACAATAGCGCCATAATAATGACCTGCTGCATTCTGCACAATATTTAAAATATTCACAACAGCTCAGTTAATGAAAATTGGGTACTGTTGAATTCAAGTGAGGAACCTGAACAGCCCGATGGGAGCAATACTTCTGCTGACTTTAATCAGTCTGCAGAAATAATAAGACCTGCCATTGTAAAACATTGCTTAAAAAAATAAACACATTTTTTTAAATTTATTAATTTATTTTTACAGCGCACTGGTCACAGATTGGACACTCGAGCTGCAGTTGGAGCCATCAAGGTCAGCCGCGATGCTCTCGACGAAATATTCCCCAAAGTCTGCAAATATTATAGTATTGTTGGCATATTTTTCATCCAAAAATGAGTTGATCTTCTCATAGTGCAGCCATGACGATGGAGCACCGCCGCTTGGTCCAATTTTTTTGTGTGCGCACTTCTGACCATCCTAGCTCGACTCCAGCCTCCTTCAACGACTCCGCCATTTCCATATACACATGGGAGTTTTCCCTCGCTCCCCGCAAGTCCTCGATTTTCTCCTGCCAAATATATATTAGAAGGGTCTCCATACTGACCACTTATTTTTGTCAGTCATTGTTTACATATTCGCAGGGAATTCTATTTTTTCGTTGTGAATGACAATTTTTCAGAGTTGAATAAGAAAAGCATCGGCTAAGTATCGCATTGAAACGTGCGGCTTAGGAACATTCAAAATGGATGGTGGAACTAACTGAGGAATTTCGGAACGGCAAAACCTTACGGACCATCCCCAAAATGGATGGTGGATGATGGCGGGTCGTCTGTGGGAATAGGCTATTAGCTTGCTGGATACTGAGGCTAGGAAAACACAAACGAAAAATTCATGGCCGGTGACACTCCTATGGAACCTGTAACACGATTTAATAAGTAAATTGTCGATATGGTTCGGGCAATTTATTATTCGGTGCCAAGGACATAAAAAATTAACAAAAAACAGACACATTCAAAACGTACTGAATTGACATTATGCATTACCGGCATTTGGGTGCTGTTCAGTGCAAAGTTCGTTTTTAAGTTAAATAGCTCTACATATATATACATATGTATGTATATATAGGCGAAATCGGTCTCAGAACTGAGTGAAACAGCCCCGCCAAGAAACGGTTTTTTGTTGCGCGTGTATTAGTGCAAGCGCAGTGCAAAGCCCTCAGAAGTTGAGACAGAGGTAGAACGCAAATCGAAACCGTTTGTTTGTGGTCGCATGGTTTTTTTGGCTGGCCGGCGCATGCAGGGTGTTATATTGTCCCCCTCGCAAACCTTATAATAGTGTGTTTTTTTTTGTGTAAGCCCTGATCTTATGGCATTGACTGCGGTGCCTAGTGAGGTGGACTTCTACAAAGCCAAAACGATGTCTATTCAGCGGCAGCTCGTTGTGAGGAACAATACACTAACGGATGAGTCCATCCTTCAGTTTGACGAAGATGACTTGCGTGCGCGATTAAAGCACCACGAAACAATATACTCCGAGTTCAACGCTGTACAGAGCAGCTTGGAAAGGCTCGATCTTACATTCAGATCGATGCAAAGCTAAATCGCGAGCTAGCAGCACAGCAGAAGGTGACCGGCACGAATTCAACCACCATGCCTCATCATTTCGCTGGGGAAGTTTCTCTCAGCACATCAACTCGAAAGTCGAGACTGCCGCATCTAGTATTGACTAGTTTTGGGGGAGACTACGCACACTGGCCAAACTTCTTCTTGATGTTTCACTGTTGTGGACAATGAGCAAGAGCTAAGTTATTTGGAAAAGTTCCAATATCTTCGTGCTAGCCTAGACGGCGTAACACTAGAAACCATATGGAAAATAAAAAAAATAAATACAATCACTTTTAGGCGCACGTAAAGGAGATATTTGGGTTACAAGGTGTTGAGATGGGATCTGTAAGGAGTCTTCGACAACTTAGCAATAAGGTCAATGCTCTCCTGCGTGCGATTCAGACTTTGGCATCAACTGAGGAAATTTTAGATGTATTTCTCATACACATTGTGACGCATAGGCTGGACACCAGGACCCAGGAAAAATAGGAAGAAGACTTACCGTCCGACAAGCTATTGACATGGAAAGCCCATGCTTCGTTTCTGGAGAAGCGATGCAGGATGATGGAGAATCAGGAAAACGATTTGGTAATCGAAACATCAAGCCATCAAGTGGGAAAAATAATGCACAAGCCTAGTCAAAATGTCCTCATTGCCTCACCTAATAATGAAAAAAATTCTGGATTCAAGTTTTACGGCGGAAAGGACCATATCATAACCAATTGCAGCATGTTTTTAAAGTTGTCCCCTACTTTGCGCTATAAGGAAGCAAATAAAGTGCATCTCTGCCTCAATTTTTTTCGCAAGGGCCACGGTTTGCAGCAGTGTAAGTCTGGAAGCTGCAAGCAGCGTCATATGAATTATCATACGTTGCTCCATAGGACTCAAAGCTCGGTTTCATCCGCAATCATTTCTGCAGACGTGAGCCTCCCGCAATCATAATCATCGGCCTTAGTTTCATGCTCAGCCTCTCCATCTTACCCTCCACCTATTCCCAATATCTCGAACAATTACGTGTTGCTAGCTACGGCCATCGTTTTGGTTATAAATCATGCTGGAGCGATTTTCCCATGTCAGGCATTATTGGATTGCTCATCGCGGCTCAATTTTGTTACGTCTCTAAAACATCGGCACTCGCCCGTTTCGATATCTGGCATTAAAGAATCGTCTCTTAGTTCGAATAAGGCTGTGGAAGTCGTCATGAAGTCTCAGTATGGCAGCTACAGTTCTTCATTCATGGCGGTCGTAACTAGGGTCATCACTGACTACACTACTCAACAAAATTTAACTTTTTATTTCTGCTGTCGCCCAAAATGACTTTTTCTGATAGATTTGGTGATTTAAATATTTTTAAAGAATTATGGTTTTTTTTTTCTAGGTTTAATTTTTTTAAAGAATTTTTAAAAAATTTTGTATGTTTTTCAGAGGTAGGGCTTTTATTTTTCTCATAACTTAAGTTTTTTATAACCGGTTGTATTGAACTTTGCAGTTTAAATACAACCAGGTTTAAGAAACTAAAGTTATGTGAAAAATAGAAGCACTACCTCTGAAAAATACCATATTTTTTTAAAATTCTTAAAAAACACTAAACCTAGAAAAAAACCATAATTCTTTAAAAAAATTAAAATCTACAAATCTATCAGAAAACGACAGCAGATGTGTCGTTTTGACTAGTGCTATCAGCCGCGCAACGATATTAAAGCTGCAGAATGGGATGTATCAAAGAATATATGTATATTTAGTTGACCCTTTGTTTTTTAAATCTCAGCGAATAGATATGCTGTTAGGCGCTGGTATATTTTTTGATTTTCTTTGTGTTGGGCAGATGCATTTGGCTGATACGCTACCATCACTCCAAATCACCAAACTTGGTTAAATTGTCTCTGGAAGGCTGGCTCACACCACCAACAATGGAGTCGCTCTGGCTACGGCCACAGTAACCCACGCACTAAAGGAAGACGAGGATTCCTTGTCGAATGCTGTAAAGCGTTTTTGGGAGCAAGTGGAGAGCCTCCACGGCAAACATAAGGATTGGAAGCGTCGTCTTCTTAAAAGAGAAAAACTTACCACCCCTCAAATGGTTTCTTGGCCGTGTCGAGGAAGCCATACCAGGCAAGGATGGAATCATCAGAGTCGCAATGGTTCGAACAGCAACGGGTCTAATGATAAGAGCCGTTGCGTGGAGCTTGGGTCAGTTGCAAGCCATGTTCTTTCAACGGGCGGAGGATGTTCGGAGCAGAACGACGAATAATATATTGTTTAAATTAAAGTAAATGCCATCGAGCACAATTGTTTGTTTGCTATTGCCTGTTATGTTATCTGCATCAATTTCCCCGCTAAAGTTCGCGCTCTGATTTTATCTATTTGCGCTTTTTCTTGCAATCAGAGCTTTTGACTGCTGCAGCGGGGCCGCTCTGATGAAGAGGTTTAGTGCAGCTCCGATCACCATCAAGCAATAAAACATTATTTTATACATACAGTAAAACCAAATTAAGGCGTTATTAATAAAACATTTAAATACCGGTGATATAGTCGATATCTACCTTTAACAGCTAAGGTTAATTAAATTGTTAAAGCACCACTTCAACCTCCGTAGGGACAAGACGTCTTACAACAGAGTCATAAACCGCGACAATCAAACAAACAAAACCAACACCACCGAGAAGAACAAACTTCTAACACAAAACGTAAAGAAGAACACAACAACAAAAGCAGCATTAACAGTTATAGCGGTCGCGAGCCCAACAATAACAAACATTCACGAACCATCTGACATAAGAACATACGGAGTAAAATCCAACAACACAAACACAGGCGAACCGAAAAACATCACGACAAGAAGAAACGACAACAACAATTTCGACAATGTTTTACCGTTCATAATCAAAAAAACCATAGACCACTCTTGCGATGGGGAAGTCGAGACACGCAAGAAAATAAAGACGGTTCACTCTTAACCAAATCAAAAAACACAAAACAAACCACAAAACTACTGAAACTAAAACAAATGACAACTATAGAAATCACTGTCACCGAACACAAAACACTTAATTCCACCATAGGAGTGATATACAGCAACGATTTTCGAAACATAAGTGAAACCGAAATTCTACAAGAACTACATTGACAAAAAGTAACTGAATAATTTTAACATTTTTATCAAAAAAAAAAATGAAATTGAACCATTCTGCAAATTTGTATATATGTAGGTATTAAATGTTTTCTGTTTCCATTTTGGTTTACATGTGTTATTTACATCTATCTTCTCTACATCTCACATCTACATACTCGTGTTTACATATATGTATGTATACGGCTCGTGGAAGTGTGTGCGAGAGAGAGAGAGAGGGAATGATTAAGCGCTTGAAAGGCGTTCCACAGCCACTGAAATTTAATTTGTTCCTTTTGGCCAGATTAATGATCCGACCTGATCCAGATTAAAAATTGTGGATTCCACAGATTTTCGTAATTTGTGGGGGCGGAAGGGGGCGTGGCATAATATTGAAATACACTTGTACTGAAACGATATCACAGGAGCTTGGACGAAAAGTTTGGTTGCTCTTATATATACGAGCAAAGCACACAGGGTCGCTTGTAAGAGAGAGCGAGAGGGAACGATGCCTTTCGAAATGGTAAGTAAACAGGACTAGACAAGTTAACCTACACAAGGATTAAAAACCTTGACAAAAAACCAATCTTCGAATTATAAACCTACAAAACGCAATCCTTGATAACTACATCCCACAAGCTTACAAAACCAGTACATAATACAAATCCTGAAACCAGACACAAACAAAACCAAACTTAACGCATACCGTCCCATATCTCTTAACCAGTGCTTGTCCAAAGTCCTAGACGAAATAGTAGCCAAACGATTGTGGTGGTTTGTCGCAAACGATAAACTCATCCACAGCAGTCAAACAGGATTCAAGGTTGAAATCGGCTATTGACCGTCTATTACTTGTGGAATGGAAAACAGGCCCAAAAATAATTAATTACGTTAGAAACTTCATGTCAAACAGAAAAATAATAGTCCGCATAAAGTCAGCATATTCCTCCTTTCAACCTATTCCCAATGGCATTCCTCAGGGATCCCCATTCTCGGTGGTTCTCTTTGTAATAGCCTATAATAAATTAACCGCAATGACCATCCAACACCCAAAAATCAGTTTAAGTGCATACGCAGACGACTTCAATCTTATAGTCAAAGTAAAAAACAGAAACAGAACAGCCCATATTCGAAACAATATCAAACTTGTGCAACTACTCAGGTACACAGCTTTCAACCACCAAATGTAAACACATGTATGTCTGCAGAAAACACAACTGCAGATGAAACGTGGCGACTAGAAACCTTCAGCTTCAAGACGTCTGTAAAATGCCTTTCAAGTCCCAAATTCAATTGCATCTTACTTCCCTCATAAACGTCACAAAAGCAATCAACACCTCAAAAGCACACTACGCCCTTCCCATTTATGGTTCTTGGCAAAAAATCACCATCCGCCAAATAAAATCAGCAATAAACACAATATTTAGACTAGCCCTTGGAACATTCAGAACAACACCAACAAACTACATCTATTACGAATCCCGAGTGGCTTTTATGGAAGACATATGTGAACTACTGCAGATGTGAACAGCAAACCTCTTTAAATCACCGATTACAGCAAGAAACTCACCTATTTTTAAAATAATTAAAACATATAAACCACCAAAAAAACCTCAATAAAAATCAACAATTGACCGAATCATCGAACTCTGCTTGCAACACAACGTACCCACTCGACCTTCAGTCACAGTTACGTAAACGATACCACCTTGGAATCTAAAGCAAGCCTCAATAGACCCTTCCCTTCGACACTCCAGTAAAAAAAAAACACGGAACCTGTCCTTAAAGACATGTCTCTTACCACACTGTTCCTCTATGTTCTTTTCTGAAATTATCACAGTCGTGGAAGCTCTGCTGTTTCTAAAAAATAAAAAATGGAAATATTGCATCTGCTCAGATTCCCTCTGCGCTATAGACGCAATAAATAACATCACCAACACCGAACATTATACATCCCTAGCACTTTAAAAATACCCACCTAGCGAAAGTTCAATCCAATCTAAACCAAACATCGAACTGGTACCAAAACATAAATCCAAACAAATTGAACTCCTACAACTTATTTAAATGCAACCAGCAAAACTCCTCCCATATGTACATTACCCAGAGTTGAAGGCTTCAGTCGCCATTGCTCCATAAATCTAAGCTAACTTGTAATGATACCCGGTACTCGAAGAGTATAGGGGTATATTAGATTTGTGATGATAGTGGATGTGTGTAACGCCCAGAAGGAAGCGTTTCCGACCCCATAAAGTATACATATTCTTGATCAGCTTCAATAGCCGAGTCGATATAGCCATATCTGTCTGTCCGTCCGTCTGTCCGTCCGTCCGTCTTCATTAGCGCATATATCTCAGAGACTATTAAAGCCAGAGCAACCAAATTTTGTATCCAGTTTCCTGTGTTATCACACTACTATAAGTATGTCTTAAAATGTTGCCCCGCCTCAGCGGGGCTCCCGGCGGCGGCGGCGCTCAGCTCGGGATGCTGAACCTGAAGGCGACGAAGCTGGAGTCCTTTTAGCCTAGGCCGGCGTTCAGCTCGGGATGCTGCAGATGGCGACGAAGACGCCGAGGCCGAGCGGGCTGAACGGCGAGACGGGAGGATGTGACGTAGCGTGTGGTGATTTTTCCCGCACACCCTGCACAGCCCGCCACTGCGACAATCCTTTCCGGAATGCTGATGAGCCAGGCAGTTCGCGCAATACTTATTTATAAGTACTGCTCGAAGTCTCTTCTCCGGGCTCAAGCGGAGGAAGTGATGGCAGGTTCGTAGCGGATGCACTCTTGGGCAGATTCGGCACCGGTAGAAGTTCAGACCGCAAGCGCGTCGGCTCTCAATGATACGGTCGGCGCGGGAACGTGGGGCCATGGCTGGATGCGGAAATCTAGGATGAGATGAAGGTGTTGACGAAGCATTAGTACGCAAGTTGTAACGGGTTAAAGGCCCACCTTGGGCATTGGACATTGTCACGTGGTTACATTGAACTAAGTTCAAGTTTGGGCTTGAACTTGGCACGGAGTTGTGATCGCCAAAACAGTGATTATTACCGTGATTATTACAGTGATTACCGCAAGCGCGTCGGCTCTCAATGATACGGTCGCCGCGGGAACGTGGGGCCATGGCTGGATGCGGAAATCTAGGATGAGATGAAGGTGTCGACGAAGCATTAGTACGCAAGTTGTAACGGGTTAAAGGCCCACCTTGGGCATTCGACATTGTCACATGGTTACATTGAACTAAGTTCAAGTTTGGGCTTGAACTTGGCACGGAGTTGTGATCGCCAAAAACAGTGATTATTACGGATATCTTCCCGTCGGTCAACCGTAGGAGACCGTCCTAGCAATTCTGCGGAGTAGGCCGGAAGGGGATTGTTTTGTAGACCCGCGTCTCCTACCCTTTGGATAGGTACTCTAGACACCTGACTCGAAAAGGATGCAACTTATGGGGCTCTCTGAACGGCCGTATTAGCCACTGGCCCAGAGAGCACCCAACCGAAAACTGTTTCTTGCCCGAGGAGAGAGCCACATATGTTCGTCTGTAAGTCGCTTAACAGAACGGATGGTAGAATGTTAGCTCCAATCAGGACATCGATAGGTAAGCTCTCAAAAAATGTAGGATCCGGCAACGGAAGGCTAGGCAAGTCTCTCAGCAAAATTTGACAGATCGGATGCGAGGGAATATTCGCTGCCACCTCCGGAATAACGTAAGCTGTAACGTTTAATTGTGAACCCGACTCAGTCGGAGAGCGGATGGAAAAATTGCAGAGCTTCTTCGACTGAGCATATACAGTGTGATTGATGCCGGAGACCTGTGCCTGGATGGGTTGGAATGGCAGTTTGATCATGCTGACTAGACGTTCCATAATGAACATGGCCTCGGAGCCAGAGTCGATTAAAGAGCGGGCGCGAAAATTGGTCCCCAGATTGCAAATATTAATCATGGCCGTGCTCAGAAGAACCGCACTTGTACCGGAAGCGAAATAAGCCTGAACGTTGGACAAGGATTCGGAAGAGCTCGGATGTTGTACGGATGTGGAAGTCGGCTCGCTGGAACTTGGATTGCCACGGTGCAGCAGCGTGTGGTGCCGTTCCCCACAAGTGACACAATTGTGGGCGCTTTGGCATTCTCGGATCTGATGTCCTCGTGCGAAGCAGTTCAGGCATAGCTGTTTCTGTTTAATGTAGCTGGAACGAGCATCAACGGTCATGTGGAGGAAGCGAGGACAAACACGGATTGGATGATTCTCTTTGGAGCAGAGATCACCTGTCCTCCTCTGCGGATTCACTGTTGTCTCGAACGAGTGAACCCTCCTAGGAACTGGACTCTCTTGGGACCGGAACGGGCTATTTTTAGAAGGTGGCGGATTCGGATCGCCTTTCGAACTATGTGGAGTGGAAGGGTGGCCCTCGATCGTCTCTAGAGTCACATACCTCTGATTGAGGAAGGAGACCATCTCCTTCCATGACGGAATTTCCTTCTTGTCGGTTATGGACTCTTCCCATAACGCGCGGGTTAATCTCGGCAATTTTGAAGCGCAAATGGTCACGAGCAAGCTATCCCAATTTTCAGTGGAGACCTTGGAGTGGGCGAGTGCGGTTAGAAGCTCTTTCAGAGCACGATTTGAATCGGACCCGATGTGAGGCAAAGAGAGGAGAAGGTGAATCTGGTTGGTCACCAGGAGCCGTCGGTTCTCATATCGGTCACGAAGGGCATCCCATGCCGCCTCGAAGCCGCAGTTGGTCAGCGGGTACTTCTCAACGATGGCCTTTGGATCGCCACTGATCTTAGTGGCGAGGTAGTACAGCTTCTCTACAGGAGACAGCCTGGGATTTTGGATGTAGATCGCCGTAAAAAGATCCCGGAATGTAGGCTAACGGACGTAATCCTCAGCGAAAACTTCTATATCGCATGGGGGAAGTCGACAGCCGCCATGGGAGTCCGGCTGGGCAGGAGGACGGACTGCTGGGCTGGCAGCTTGGACTGTAAAGTCAGCTATGCACCGCTCATAGCCTGCATAGCATTCGCTATACAAGGCTTGGATCTCCCTTTGTGTGTCAGGATGAACATATGAAGTTTTGGTCAAACGGCTGCAGCTTGGCCGTTTATCCATCGATTTTTAAAAGCGATACCTTAATTAATTAATTAATTAATTAATTAATTACCTTAATTAATGTGTATATCTAAAACCAAAAATGTAAGCATTTAAATATTTTTTGTTCGACTTTTCCTGAGCTTTCAAAGTCCAAATTTCGGGGAAAAATACCGAAAAAAATTATGAAAATTGAATTTAAAAGCTTAATATCTTCCAGACGTTAAGTTGCAGCTACAAAGTGTCTGGGTCGGATTTATAGCTGCATTTGTCAAAATTCAAAACTGCAAAGTTCAATACAAGCAGTTGTAGGAAACTTAAGTTATGTGAAAAATAGAAGCGCTACCTCTGAAAAAAATACCAAATTTTTACAAAATTCTTTAAAAAAAAAACTAAACCTGGAAAAAAAAAATATTCTTTAAAAATTTTTAAACATCCAAATCTATCAGAAAAAGTCATTTTGGGCGACAGCGGAAAAGTCATGTCGACTAGTGTTATCAAGGCTGCATGTCCAGACACATTGTTTAACTTAAGTCCTTTCAATGCATGATGACCTTCTTTTAACAATTTTAATTCGTTTTGTAATTTATTAATTTCATTCGTATGGTTAATTAACGGTATAGATATTGGATTCCAAACAATTTTCGGTATTTTACTTATATTACTTATATAAGAGGATGAAATTGTTTCATAGTCTTCTGAATGAATACTGTGATGAGGTATTAATATAATATTTTATCATCTGTTCGCACAGTGCAACCATTCATTATTGTTAAAATTCCTTGTTGAGGTAGATCAATTATTTCTTGATTTGAATTAATGCATTAAATTCTGGCATTAGTGTTTACTGGAACTTTGAAGAGCCAACTAACTTTCTTTTCTGATTCGACCCAAAATGACCCTGTCTCTGGCATTCTTTTATAGACACAAGTTGAATGACTATTGGGTTTGAACGGAGTTATCTCACCAGCATTATCATTGGCGCTACTCCAAGGCCAATTACCTTCACATACTCTTTTATTCGTTTGCCATTTTTGGGATTTGTTCAAAGTAGCTTCAGTTATCGAAGGATAGGAATCAATTTCGAAATTGTATACTAAGTACCTGGAGCTCAAATCTACCTTGATCACCTCCCTCTCATGCTCCACTGGCATTGGAATAATACTAAACAAATGGGATGGGTGTCTACCAAACTTCACATTTCAAATTAACTTGTTATCTACGAAAATTCCTTTTGCGGTTAATAGGCTGTAAATTTCCTTCAATTCCGTACCTGTTCGTTTTCCTGAAAGAACTAGTGTTTGTAATAAACTATCCTTTATTTTTGTTATTTTTGCTTTTAGCTGCATCAGTTTTAAAATATTTGGACTAAGTCTACCGCGATTAATATCTATCAGCAGGCTTATTACTCCTGCTTGGATTTTATCGCACTCATCAATCATTGAACTTAGTTGCCTTGTTACCATAAAGAAGTTTATAGATTCTTTGTATACATAGTAACTTTCTTTTAAAGCCTCCGTTATGTTCTCTACTTTGGTGCTCATACTTCTAAAGTTGACATTTATTTTCTCAGTAGGTCTTTTAAGAATATTTACTGTTGACTACCACTGACGTTTTTTTTTTAATTAAATCGTCTAGATTATGTTGGTTTTCTAATACATTTTTCATATTTCCTTCCAAAGTTTCCCTATCTTAGGCGTCCATTATTCTGAACAATATATGATAAAGTGAGCCCATAAACTCAAATGGTGCGCTCGTTTCTTTCTTTTGTTATCCTGAGCCATAAACAATTTATTATTTTCCTCTAGATCTGCAATTTGTCTGTCAGTGTTATCTAAAACATTATTGCATTGTTCTTCAAAGGTGTAAAGTTTACCGCACACAACTCTCATTTTCCCAACCAATTCTTTCCCCTTTCTTATCATTTGAAAATTTGAGTCCATTTTATAATAGACAATCAGATCCCAAGATGAGGCTATTATTTCTACGTCTCCCATCGGGTCCACATATATTGACGTGGAACTGTTCATTTTTTCAATTGACCACTTCTCTTTGCTTCTGGCCGCTATGTTTGCATTTGATGCTTGGCAAAATAACATAAGCATTAACATTACTGCTATGAGACCTACCTTGGGTATTCGAGGTGTGCTGCGAGTACTTTTGTTTTCCATTGGAGGCTTTTCTGAGTCCTTTTCTTCAGACTCAATTCCAGCTAATGGACAAATTTTAGTGATAGGCCTTTTAATTGACCCGTCTTGATGTTTAATAGTGACAACTCTGACTCTATCGTCCCTAGCTTTATGTATTTCTTCTATCTTCCCCAAAGGCCATCTAGCTGGATGACAGTTTTCATCTTTAATTAATACTATCTGGTCTGGTCTGATGAGCGCGTGAGGTGGCTCAGAGGGGGCCCAGCTGAGGCCACCGGACGGGTCGCAGGTTGCGGATAGCGAAGGGCCTACCCCTAAAAAAGGTAGGTCAGCTGTGAATAATCGGTTCTCTTTAGGGAGACCACCGAAAATAAGCAGTCCCGGACAGCCAGCGGGTGTTCGCGAAGCAGCAACACTGACGATGCGCTTGTGGTGCCGCCTCGTATAAGTAGTTCACACACTCCCCTTCCCCCCACACACTACCTACCCACATCCCATCCCCCACACTCAGCTCACACCGGGCTGGGCTAAGGTGTCATTCGACCCGTGCCGAGAGTCAGCCTGGCTGGGGGCCCGGCTTAAAAACTAGCCCAGTCTCGAACGGAGAGCTCAGGGACTTGGCAGCCCCCTGTTCTAATGATGCCTTACCCGGGCAACGTGGATCTCTGCCCGGGCTGACCGTTCCCCTTCTCTGCATCTCGTGGGATGTACAATGCATAAAAATATTCTAAATAAACAAAAAAACCAAAAAAACCAAAAAGAGTCTGACACTCCCCAAATGTCAAATGGGAGCAATCCCCCGCATGGGAAGGCATCGGCCCAAAGGCCCGGCCCGACCAGCTCAACAGCAGGACAGACCTGTAAGGCGGAAAGCGCTGGGGTGAACCCGAGTGGGTCCCATCCCGAATCTGGGGTGGGGGGCGGACCAGCTCCCAACACCGACACCTTGGAGAGGCAGCTAAGCAATATTGCGGCTGCCCGACCTTCTGGTAAGGTGGAGGGTGATGATTTGCCTTCAACCAGCGCCCAGGCCAGAAAGTATACCTATGCCGAAAGGAGGAGTGCAGGGCACATACTCCGTCGGCAAAATGCCAACACTGAGGTCAGTCCTTCAGCGGACTGGCTCAAGAAGGTGGAGTGGGCCACATCGGTGCACCCAAACTTCACAATGGTCTCTCAACCAAAGAGACAACGGTCGCAAGAGACACCCGGTCCGGCCGCGAAAAGGTCGAGGGTGGTGGCCAATATCTCCTTCGCGCAGATTGCCAAGGAGAGGACGCTAATTGGCGTCCTCGACAAAGGCAGCGCGGAGGGAAAGATCCCAAAGAGCAAATGGAAGTGGGTGGAGGCGGCACTGGCCGACCGCTGCTTCGAGTTGCTCGACAAAGACCCAGGGCCACCTCCAGTCTGTAAAGACATGGGGTGGTTCCAGGGCAGCATCAAAGTTGTTGCCTGCGATGACGAGCGCTCCGTAAAGCTATACAAAGCAGCGGTGGCGCAGATCGGAGAGGTCTACGCTGGGGCGAAGCTCGTCGCGGTAGACTGGAGCGAGGTGCCCAGTAGACAGAGGGCCAGATTATGGGTGCCGGCTACCTTCAAGGAGCCTGAGCGCATCCTCAAAATGCTGCAGAGGTGCAACCCGACACTTCCAACTCATGACTGGAAGGTGGTCAAGGTTGAGGAGTCAAAGGGGCCGACAAACCAGGCCGTCATAATCCTAAACAAGGAATCGCTGGCCCCCATAGAGGCAGCTAAAGGAGAGCTGAATTTTGGCTTCAGCTCGGTCACCATAAAGGTGTACAAGTCGGACGCTGCCACGGCCGAGGCTCGTCCTGTCGACAACCCAGTCGTGCAGGATGTGGCCTCGGAGATCGAGGCACCCGACAACGAGCTGGAGCCGAAAGAAGGCTACTCCTCTGACGCAGAGCTAATGCGCGATTTTGAGGCGATGTGTCGAGACGAAATATCCGACGACTCGGACGCCGACACTACAGTGGTGGAGATCCATGAAGATGTCTCTGAGACTCCTTTAGATAAATCTCCACCACTGTAAAGCAGCATCTGCTGCACTCATACTCCGCTTGGATGCAAGCGGAGCCGACGTGGTCCTAATCCAGGAGCCTTGGATAGTCGGAGCCAAGGTCTGTGGGTTAGCGACGAGGGAGTACAAGCTCATTGTACCCCAAACCGAAGGTAAAATTCGTACCTGCATTCTCGCAAGAAAGCACCTTAATATCTTTCTGCTCCATAACTTCAGCAATGGCGACAATACAACGGTAAGCCTAGAGCTAAAGCGGACACATCTGAGGCTGATGTCGTCCTACATGGCCCATGAGGAAAGTGATCCACCCAACGACCTCGTCTGCAAGCTCGCCAGCGACAGCGAGGGGTCCAACACAAGCCTACTAATAGGCTGCGATGCCAATGCTCACCACACTCAATGGGGGAGCACGGACACAAATGTACGGGGTGAGTCACTCTTTAGCTTTATCCTGAACTCGAACTTAACCATATGTAACCGGGGTAACGACCCCACATTTATTATAAAAAACCGACAGGAGGTTATTGACCTCACTCTAGTGTATCACAATCTGTCAGACAAAGTGAAAAGATGGAGAGTCCTAGAGGACCATTCCTTCTCCGACCACAGGTACATCGAAACGATTTTATCCCTCGAGAGCCCCAAACCCACCGACTACACTAACCCCAGGAAAACCAACTGGGTTAAATATAGCTCGGTTTTGGAGGAACTACTCCCCAACAAGGCACCGATGAGCCCAGACACTCAAGACGATTTAGATCGTATAGTGTATAGGTTCACGGATGCATGCAACAAGGCTTTCACGGCGGCTCGCCTGCCGCACAAGACAAGGGGTAAAAAGAAACCCCCCTGGTGGTCGAAACAAATCGACTACGTAAGAGCTGTAGGACTCTCTTCAACAGAGCCAAAAGCGCTAACGAGGAGAAACATTGGGCGGACTACAAAGTCGGTCTCGCCCAATACAAAAAAGAAACACGAAGAGCAAAAAGGGCCTCTTGGCAAAAATTCTGCTCAGAAATAGAGGAGACGTCAGAAGCCGCTAGGCTGCGCAAGCTCCTCTCAAAAACCACCCCCTCGGTCGGGTACCTTAAAAGGAACAACGGTACGTGGACCAACTCCAGTGAGGAGTCGCTCCACGTACTGCTTGAAACCCACTTCCCTGGGTGCACAACCATCAAGCCGGCGCTAACCCAAAGGGGAGGCCAAACAGCCACGATGGACCATATTTTTACCAAACGGAATATAAGCTGGGCGGTAAACAGCTTTGATCCGTTCAAGTCGCCAGGTCCGGACCAGGTCATTCCGGCCCAACTGCAAAAGGCCGGACACTCAGCCATTAACTGGCTACAATGTATCTTCAGCAAGATACTAGCTGTGGGGACCATACCACAAGAATGGCTCAAGGCGAAGATAGTCTTTATCCCCAAAGCGGGAAAGACCTCGCACTCTACTCCAAAGGACTTCAGACCAATAAGCCTATCGTCCTTTCTTCTCAAAACTTTCGAAAGACTTGTCGGACTACATCTGAGGACAATTATTAGTCCTCAAATGTTGTCAGGAGCACAACATGCCTACCGGAAAGGAAGATCCACGGAAACGGCACTCCACGAAGTAGTCTCAATTGTAGAGAAATCCCTACACCTCAAGAAATACTCTCTTATAGCCTTCCTCGATATCGAAGGAGCCTTTAACAACGTCGTCCCAAGTGCCATTATGGAAGCTCTGACTGACCTGGGTGTGGACGGTCACTTGGTGATGCTCATCGATCAATTGCTCACATGCAGGACGGTGACATCAACGATGGGATCGTCCACGCAATCTAGGTATGTCAACAGAGGCACTCCGCAAGGTGGTGTCCTGTCTCCCCTTCTATGGAACATGGCAGTCAATAAGATTCTATGTGATCTGGAGGGGGGGGACTGTAAAATAGTGGCATACGCGGATGACGTTGCAATCAGTTTCTCGGGGAAATACCCTCAAACACTCTGTGACCTTATGAGCACTAAGCTCGCGAGACTGTCAGAATGGACAAAATCGCGAGGATAGGGAGTAAATCCCACAAAAACGGAACTCGTGCTATTCTCACGTAAGTACAAGGTTCCGCCCCTCAACCCTCCTATACTAAATGGATGCAGGCTCTCTTTCAGCGACAGCGCTAGTTACCTAGGGTTGGTAATTGATAAGAAGCTGAACTGGAACCTGAACGTAAAAGAAAGAGTAAAGAAGGCTACGATAGCCCTACACTCCTGCAAAAAAGCTATTGGCTTGAAGTGGGGCATGAACCCGAGCGTAGTCCAATGGATATACCAAGCAATAGTAAGACCAATCTTACTCTATGGAGTTACAGTTTGGTGGCCGGCCTTATCAAAAGGATCGACAACCAAACAACTTGGCAAGGTTCAGCGAACCGCAGCTTTATGCATTAGTGGAGCATTACGCACCACCCCGAACGATGCACTAAACGCCATCCTAAGTCTCCAGAGCCTCGTGCTTGCGGGAAAAGAGAGGGCAGAAATTGCAGCGATACGTCTGAGAGACTCCGGACAATGGACGTCACATCTCAGGGGTCACTCATCTATACTTATCAGCAGTACCGTCCCTACGAAGACGGACTACTGCGTTCCAAGGGAACACACTGGTACCCCCTTCAATGTAATCAGCCCTAGTAGAGACGAGTGGCTTGAGGGACCACCAGGCCAAGACATGGCCATAAGCATCTTTACAGATGGCTCGAAGCTGGATAACAAAGTTGGAGGAGGGATTTACTCCGAACAACTCGAAGTCAGGCACTCCTTTAGGCTCCCAGATCACTGCAGTGTGTTCCAAGCGGAAGTCATTGCGATCATGGAAGCACTGAAGCTCCTTCAAACAGCCACAACGGCTTCACTGGCAACAACGATGAGGCGATGTGTCGAGACGAAATATCCGACGACTCGGACGCCGACACTACAGTGGTGGAGATCCATGAAGATGTCTCTGAGACTCCTTCAGATAAATCTCCACCACTGTAAAGCAGCATCTGCTGCACTCATACTCCGCTTGGATGCAAGCGGAGCCGACGTGGTCCTAATCCAGGAGCCTTGGATAGTCGGAGCCAAGGTCTGTGGGTTAGCGACGAGGGAGTACAAGCTCATTGTACCCCAAACCGAAGGTAAAATTCGTACCTGCATTCTCGCAAGAAAGCACCTTAATATCTTTCTGCTCCATAACTTCAGCAATGGCGACAATACAACGGTAAGCCTAGAGCTAAAGCGGACACATCTGAGGCTGATGTCGTCCTACATGGCCCATGAGGAAAGTGATCCACCCAACGACCTCGTCTGCAAGCTCGCCAGCGACAGCGAGGGGTCCAACACAAGCCTACTAATAGGCTGCGATGCCAATGCTCACCACACTCAATGGGGGAGCACGGACACAAATGTACGGGGTGAGTCACTCTTTAGCTTTATCCTGAACTCGAACTTAACCATATGTAACCGGGGTAACGACCCCACATTTATTTTAAAAAACCGACAGGAGGTTATTGACCTCACTCTAGTGTCTCACAATCTGTCAGACAAAGTGAAAAGATGGAGAGTCCTAGAGGACCATTCCTTCTCCGACCACAGGTACATCGAAACGATTTTATCCCTCGAGAGCCCCAAACCCACCGACTACACTAACCCCAGGAAAACCAACTGGGTTAAATATAGCTCGGTTTTGGAGGAACTACTCCCCAACAAGGCACCGATGAGCCCAGACACTCAAGACGATTTAGATCGTATAGTGTATAGGTTCACGGATGCATGCAACAAGGCTTTCACGGCGGCTCGCCTGCCGCACAAGACAAGGGGTAAAAAGAAACCCCCCTGGTGGTCGAAACAAATCGACTACGTAAGAGCTGTAGGACTCTCTTCAACAGAGCCAAAAGCGCTAACGAGGAGAAACATTGGGCGGACTACAAAGTCGGTCTCGCCCAATACAAAAAAGAAACACGAAGAGCAAAAAGGGCCTCTTGGCAAAAATTCTGCTCAGAAATAGAGGAGACGTCAGAAGCCGCTAGGCTGCGCAAGCTCCTCTCAAAAACCACCCCCTCGGTCGGGTACCTTAAAAGGAACAACGGTACGTGGACCAACTCCAGTGAGGAGTCGCTCCACGTACTGCTTGAAACCCACTTCCCTGGGTGCACAACCATCAAGCCGGCGCTAACCCAAAGGGGAGGCCAAACAGCCACGATGGACCATATTTTTACCAAACGGAATATAAGCTGGGCGGTAAACAGCTTTGATCCGTTCAAGTCGCCAGGTCCGGACCAGGTCATTCCGGCCCAACTGCAAAAGGCCGGACACTCAGCCATTAACTGGCTACAATGTATCTTCAGCAAGATACTAGCTGTGGGGACCATACCACAAGAATGGCTCAAGGCGAAGATAGTCTTTATTCCCAAAGCGGGAAAGACCTCGCACTCTACTCCAAAGGACTTCAGACCAATAAGCCTATCGTCCTTTCTTCTCAAAACTTTCGAAAGACTTGTCGGACTACATCTGAGGACAATTATTAGTCCTCAAATGTTGTCAGGAGCACAACATGCCTACCGGAAAGGAAGATCCACGGAAACGGCACTCCACGAAGTAGTCTCAATTGTAGAGAAATCCCTACACCTCAAGAAATACTCTCTTATAGCCTTCCTCGATATTGAAGGAGCCTTTAACAACGTCGTCCCAAGTGCCATTATGGAAGCTCTGACTGACCTGGGTGTGGACGGTCACTTGGTGATGCTCATCGATCAATTGCTCACATGCAGGACGGTGACATCAACGATGGGATCGTCCACGCAATCTAGGTATGTCAACAGAGGCACTCCGCAAGGTGGTGTCCTGTCTCCCCTTCTATGGAACATGGCAGTCAATAAGATTCTATGTGATCTGGAGGGGGGGCACTGTAAAATAGTGGCATACGCGGATGACGTTGCAATCAGTTTCTCGGGGAAATACCCTCAAACACTCTGTGACCTTATGAGCACTAAGCTCGCGAGACTGTCAGAATGGACAAAATCGCGAGGATAGGGAGTAAATCCCACAAAAACGGAACTCGTGCTATTCTCACGTAAGTACAAGGTTCCGCCCCTCAACCCTCCTATACTAAATGGATGCAGGCTCTCTTTCAGCGACAGCGCTAGTTACCTAGGGTTGGTAATTGATAAGAAGCTGAACTGGAACCTGAACGTAAAAGAAAGAGTAAAGAAGGCTACGATAGCCCTACACTCCTGCAAAAAAGCTATTGGCTTGAAGTGGGGCATGAACCCGAGCGTAGTCCAATGGATATACCAAGCAATAGTAAGACCAATCTTACTCTATGGAGTTACAGTTTGGTGGCCGGCCTTATCAAAAGGATCGACAACCAAACAACTTGGCAAGGTTCAGCGAACCGCAGCTTTATGCATTAGTGGAGCATTACGCACCACCCCGAACGATGCACTAAACGCCATCCTAAGTCTCCAGAGCCTCGTGCTTGCGGGAAAAGAGAGGGCAGAAATTGCAGCGATACGTCTGAGAGACTCCGGACAATGGACGTCACATCTCAGGGGTCACTCATCTATACTTATCAGCAGTACCGTCCCTACGAAGACGGACTACTGCGTTCCAAGGGAACACACTGGTACCCCCTTCAATGTAATCAGCCCTAGTAGAGACGAGTGGCTTGAGGGACCACCAGGCCAAGACATGGCCATAAGCATCTTTACAGATGGCTCGAAGCTGGATAACAAAGTTGGAGGAGGGATTTACTCCGAACAACTCGAAGTCAGGCACTCCTTTAGGCTCCCAGATCACTGCAGTGTGTTCCAAGCGGAAGTCATTGCGATCATGGAAGCACTGAAACTCCTTCAAACAGCCACAACGGCTTCACTGGCAACAACAACTGTAAACATTTACAGCGACAGCCAAGCTGCGATCAAATCACTTCATGCGATTTCCTCGAACTCGGCCACAGTGGCAAATTGCCGCAAATCTCTTCACGAGATGGCCCAACAATTTGCCATCAGCCTTATTTGGGTCCCGGGTCACCGGGATATTGAGGGCAACTGCAAGGCAGACGAGCTGGCCAGATCTGGTACCACAATACCCCTTCTCCAAGAGAAGGAGGATATTTGCATGCCAATGGCCACCTGTAGGCTTATCATAAAAGAGCTATATAAGCGACGAGCAGACAATGCGTGGCGGTCAGCACCACTATGTCGCATAACTCGGCAAACATGGCCGACCATTGACAGAATACGCACACTAAAGCTATGTAAGCTCGGCAGAAGAAGGTGCAGCGTAGTCATCCGTTCCCTCACGGGGCACTGGCTGATAGGCTCCCACGCTAACAGGCTGGGAGCCCCATACAACGATTTTTGCCGAAGCTGTAGAGATGAGGAGGAGGAGGAAACGGTGGAACACCTGTTCTGCTCCTGTCCGGCTCTCAGCAGGAGAAGGCTACAATACCTGGGCATGCCCTATGTCTCAGACATTTCAGAAATTTCCAAAATCTGTCCCAGAAAGATTGCAAACTTCGTAAGAGCGTCAGGATGGGATAACTGATGACATGTTCGGGTCTCATGAGATGGATAAGGGGAACACCTCCCGCGGTATTACAACGGGCCGAAACCGGCCAAAGTGTGACTGGCTCCTGTGGAGCTTGACAGCCGCCTTAACCTAACCTAATACTATCTGTCCTTTTTTAATATTCTGCATTCTTTTTTTCCATTTATTTCTTTCTTGCAGAGTGTGTAAATAATCATTTTTCCATTTATTCCAAAATTCTCTCTTCATTTTTTGAATTAATTTCTATCTATCCAGATTTCCAATTCTTTCATCTGATATACTTTCTATGGGGCCATATATTGGCCTTCCAATAATAAAATGACCTGGTGTTAATACATCCAAATCGTCAATATCATTTATAGCTGTATACAACGGTTGTGAATTTAGTACTACTTCAATTTGACATAAGAGGGTTGCCATTTCGTCATAAGTTAAACTATTATCCCCAATCACTCTTTTCAAGTGATATTTCACCGATTTTAACCCAGCTTCCCAAATACCTCCAAAGTGAGGTCCTGCCGGGGGGATAAAGTGCCACTCGATTTGTTCTCTTTCTAATATTGGAACCACTTTTATATTGTCCCCAAGGGCTCTCTGATATTCTTCGTCTAATTTGCGTGAAGTTCCTACAAAATTGGTTCCATTATCGGAAAGGATTTTTGCACATTTTCCTCTTCTTGAAAAAATCTTCTAAGTGCTGCTAGAAAGGCGTCTGAAGTTAGATCACTGATGACTTCCAAATGAATAGCTTTGGTCGCCATGCACACAAACACGGCAATATATCCCTTATAAGATTTTTGTCGAGATCCGGTTTCTAGAGCACCGGATATGGTAAGGTCCGGTGAAGTCTACCCCTGTATCTGTAAAAGGGTGCGACATGGTTGCTCTATGTTTCGGCAGGCTTCCCTTAATTTGTTCTGCTGTATTCTGCCTATACCTAGCACAGGAAACACACTTTTTAAGCTTTTGCTTCAAACAGTTTGTTTGAGATGCCAAACTTTTTTGGCACCTATTTCTATCCAAAATAATAATGCGAATGTTTCCAAATGCGCAGAGAGATTAGCAGCTTACTGAAATTAGCACCGTCGGCTAAGCAAAGCTAAAGTCGAAGCGACGGCTGCAGAGCGCCTTTTACAGAGAAAAGCGCAGCGGCGCTGCGTTTACAGTGCATTGAATATTCTACATATATATAGTTCTAAGTTAGGCCTGTTGTTTAGCGGCTGGCCCGAACACGGCTTTTAAGCCCAAATATCTAATACTTTCGCTGAATATAATTACGCATCAGATTAATTCCACCGTGCAATGTTTCTTTATGTGTATTGTTGATAATTAAGGACGTCAAGTGACACTTATTTAAAATTAAGGGATGTTTAACCTCAAATTCTGCGTTGGAGTTTTGTAATCTACCTCCAACTCGCAGTAATCCATCTTTAACTAAAAATATATTTAAGCCTAATATCTTACTTTTTGTTTCTATTTCTTTTTTATTAATTAGGTTAGCTATTTCCGCACTGAATTGAATAGCTTGTTGTTTTTTCAATACTAATATTTTGGCGATCTTAATCTCATTGACCATCAAATGTGGTGAACATTTTTTATTTTTGGTTTTGATTTGAATAAACCTTAATACATATTGTGAGGAACCGTGTGCCTCACAGAAACAATAGGGCTGACAGGCCGGATAAGGCTGACGGACCGGATAAGGAGGACGGTTCGGTCGCCACGGATATCCGGTGGCCACCAATTCGCCGCGGGCTCCCGCCACTGAGAGGGGCGGATAAGCCATCGGTGGATGAGAGAGCACGAACGGCGAGAGGGGGCGGCTCTCACTGGAAGCAGGGAATCGCGGGATCGGACCAGCAGCGGCCCGGCACAGGCCCAAATATGGGCATGCAGGCCGGTCACCGACCAGATCCAGTTAAGAAGATGGTAGGAGCGATCAGAGAGCCCGATGGAAAATCACCGGCGGCGGAGGTTCCGTTTGGTTTGGCCTATATAAGGAGGCCGGCACCTACAGCGGGTCTCTTTTAAGCACGTGCGAGTGAACGGGAGTGATCGACCACCGGGATGAAGAAAACAGTATAACGGGATCGAACCGCGAGTGAATGTGACAGAGGAAAGTGACAGAGGAAAGCCCAGCGTCAGGAACAAGTCCGATACCGGAGCACCGAGTGAGTCAGTTACGGAAAACGGGATTCGAGGGCAGTCAGTGGTGCATCAAGAGAAGGGCCCCTGAGCGTTAATACCGACGCCGCTACGCCTGAAAATAGCCACGCGGCTGACGGAAACCCCGAATACCAGTTAAGGAATAGCATATACCCCTAGCCATAAGCCGTAGCCCTTAACGTAGCCCTAAGATTAGCTTAAGACTAGAATAAACCAATATTACAACAAAAACCCGTCTTGTTACTTGTCGTTGGGGCAACACATATAAATTCGTTGCACTGAGCCCATTGACCGCTGACCGAGCCCAGCTGCCGCAAGCGGACAAAGAAAAAGTTTCATTACAACTGGCGCGTATTAAGAGTCCTAAGCAGTAATGGGAAGGGGACAATGGGTACACCGCTTGAAGAAGGAGGAGCTGGTCCAGTGCGTCCAGGTCTTCGGCGTGCGGTTGGAGGGCAGCTTAGATGAGATGCGGAGAGCATTAAAGGAATGGGTGAAAGTCCACGGACGAGGGGGACCTCAACGACGCCCAGGACAGAGGACAGGCAGACTGCAGGTGAGCGGCTGACGTTGCCACCCGACGCAAAGGTTGCTGCCTTATGGAGATCGCCAGCGGTGATTCAGCGTGAGCTGATTGCGAGCCTGTCGGTGCCAACACGGGACTATTCGTCCACCGCCACACCAGGGAAATCGCGAGAGGCCGAGAGGGAAGGGTGCGAGACGCAGGTTCCACGGCAGGCACGCAGAGGGATTGCCCGGGACCTCAGCCCAGAGGCAGCGCGAGAACGACTCGATCCACGGACCATGCGGTCAGCGATGATGGACGACGATAGGGGCCGTGCTCGAGAGGAGGGACGCAGGCAAGAACCACAGGCCACGAGGCCGGCACACCAAGATTACGCCAAAGTGGTGAAACAGGTTAGGGCGTGGTCGTTCCGATTCGACAGGACGACGAAACCTCTCGATTTCTTGGAACAGGTCGAGTGGTCTGCCGACACGATGCCCGAGCTCCTGAAAGGGAGGGCGTTGATGTAGTTTATCGCCAACAATCGTCAGTGGAGAACAGGGAAGATTTCTTCATCAGCTTCCAGGCGTTCTTCCTGCCGCAGGGGTATTTTGATAAGCTACGCCAGGAAGTGAAAATGCGGAAGCAGAAATGAGGGGAGCCCTTTAAAGAGTATATGGTGGACATGCAGACTCTGATGCGGCCCCTGAAATGTTCCCAGGATGAGAAAACGGAGCTGATTAAGGATAACAACATACCGGACCTGAGAGCGTACATGCGGCCGTATAGGTGTAGGAGCTTGGACGCCATGATGGTGCTGGCGGACGAATTCGAGGCGTTGGTGAAAGATTGGGCGTTCCAGAGGGAGAACCCAGCGTCTAAGGCGCGAGCCGCCAATCCTTTAAACAAGCCGGCGGGGTCGGATTCGTGCCGCAGATGCACGGAAGGACCGCCAGAAGCACCGGGACAAACAAGGGGAGTCATGGGGCCATGCACCACGAGGCATGAGGAGAAGAATGGGTACGTCCGAAATCCGGCGGACCATTGACCATAGACGCTGCAATAAGTCGTTGCATATTGCTCTCCTGGCCATCAATCAACCCAGGCGCACGCTCAGTCCGCCCAAGGCCTGGCTGAGGTCTGAATCAATAACCTGAAACTTTTGGGGTAATCCCTGGGATCTAGTGTTCGGACGATTCTTCGGAATAGTTCAGGTGTGTGACGAATTTGCCGCTGGATTAGAACCCCCCCGTGTGTTCGATTGTGCTTTGGATTGCAATGGTAACGAACAAGGCTGCCTACAAATCGGACAGGTTTCCTTTGCTGTTAGCCAATCGTATAAGCAAAACCGGTGGTAACTATGCTTGCACTGGGTTTCTACAACTTCGGAATCCTGTGTTGTGTCGTTGAAAATGGTACATTGAATTGTCTTCTCCCCAAGACGGTCAGCCAAATTCTCTATACTTTGCCTGACCGCCATTTTATTGGTTTTTTTAAGAAAGTATATACATAGTAGATATAGTATATAGTAGTAGACGATATACGCAATAAATAAAGAACTTTTTTTTCGCCTTTCGAAGCGAAAGGCAAATAGCTAAGGGTCTCCTATTGGGCAGTAGCAGAGCAGAATAAATCTCTTCGAAGTTATAACCTTTAGTCCTTAAGCAGAATCTAAGAATTACTATACATTGATGGTCTGTTCGAGTAAAAGAGGAACATGGCCGAGCTTCCCAGCCTGCACAATTCTCATTTCAACTGAAAAGACAAAACGATCATTCATCTTCTGTACTAGGTATAGAACCAATTTATATCAGGACTATCCTTCCTAGTATTTCGATGTATAACACGGTAGTTTGTTTTCATACTCGGTAAACGAATAACATAATCTTCTGTGTATTATATCCACTGGTATGGTTCCGACAACAATCAGATTCCCAGCAATACCAAGCTAAACATAAAACAAGAACTGAATCTAGAACAAGGGAACGAAAATAAAATTAGATCAAAATAGGTTCGTGGTAAGGATTTTTAAGGTTATTTGGGACATCGCAGACAGATATAAAGCCTGTTTCTTTATCGGGATCGGGATGACAAACCCGGACGGAACTAAAGGTCATCGAATTTGGAAAAGGCCGTTAATGTTAGAGGCTGTTAATGTTCTCCCTCTTAACCCACCCTCCCTGTAGACTACCATAAGAAACATCCATTATGATTCTACCCAAAACATACTGCTGCCGCGCTACCTACCCTTGGAACCCCAAAATAAAAATATTAGTGCATTATAGATACGTTACAACTTTTAATGTAAATAGTATAAATTCCAAAATACTCCAAATTCCATGGCTGATACCCTAACCATTCTTGTTCATTACACTACTCGACAAAATTCAACTTTTTTTTTCCGCTGTGGCCAAAAATGGCTTTTTCTGATAGATTTGGAGATTTAAATTTTTTTAAAGAATTATGGTTTTTTTTTCATGGAGTAGTTTTTTTTTTAAAGAATTTTTAAAAAATTTGTTGCTTTTTGTCATAGGTAGTGCTTCTATTTTTTACATAACTTAAGTTTCCTACAACTGGTTGTATTGAACTTTGCAGTTAAAAAAAGCTGACAAATGCAGCTATAAATCCGACTCAGACACTTTGTAGCTGCAACTTAACGCCTGGAAGATATTAAGCTTCCAAATTGAAATTTCATAATTTTTTTCGGTATTTTTCCCCGAAATTTTGACTTTGAAAGCTCAGGAAAAGTCGAAAAAAAAATATTTGAATGCCTTGATTTTTGGTTTTAGATAGACACATTAATTAGGCGTCGTTTAAGGTATCGCTTATAAAAATATAAAAATAAACGGCTAAGTTATAACCGTTTGACCAAACTTTCATATGCTTTTCAAAACTGCAAAGTTCAATACAACCAGTTGTAGAAAACTTAAGTTATGTGAAAAATAGAAGCACTACCTATGACAAAAAACACAAAATTTTTTAAAAATTCTTTAAAAAAAAACTACTCCATGAAAAAAAAAAAAAACAATCTTTAAAAAATTTTAAACATCCAAATGTATCACAAAAAGTCATTTTTGGCGACAGCGGAAAAGTCGTGTCGACTAGTGTTATTAGAGAATTAAATTATTTATCTAATTAATTAATCATTCCTGTCTTTATCCGAAAGTAGTAATACCTATACATATATGTATAAGTTCTTTAGGATATTTATATTTTTACTGTGTACTTTCAGAATCAATTCCGTCAATACATCGCCAGTCTGCCCATTTTCTTAACCTGTTTCCTTTAATTATACCTTCATAGGTGTTTGGTACAAATCCAAATGCTGCACTAAACACAGTTTGTGCCATTAAGCACAGTTGATTCAAATTTATGTGGACACGGGAACCGGACAGACCGACAGAAAAACCTTGTGCGCTGTTTCGACTTCAAATTATAAGTGTTTTATTCTGGCAGCGTCGCCCTCTTCATGAGCGGCCGCTGCCAGCATGAGGTTCGTTCGTATAAGAGACAATATATAACCTTTCAACATAACATTTCAATTCTCGCAATTCTAACATAATAATACTAATACTAATAGTACAGGCAACGCAATTGCCTTAACATCAGCCGCGTTGACAGCCTATATATAGGCTTCAAGCCATTGGAATAGGCGCCAATCGATGGATGGATCGCTTATATAAGCCGGCCTTAGTCCTCACTACGGCCACGCGAACCTTCCCGTCCGCTCCTGGGATTGCCTCCTCCACTACTATTATTAGCCACATTTGTGGTGGCACGTTGTCTTCGTGGATTGCCACCACTTTTCCTGGCTCCAGATTGGCGACCTCTTGGAACCACTTCCCTCGCTGTTGAAGGCTGAGAAGATAGTCTCTGGACCAGTCTCTCCAAAACCTTTGCTTGATGGCAGACACGAGCTGCCATCGTTGCAAATACGACAGGCTGCTGTCTGGTCTGGGCAGCTCTGATTCGGGCGGCAGCGAAGCTAGCATTCTGCCGACGAGTAAATGTGCGGGAGTCAGCACCTCCCCTTCGTTGGGCTACCTTCTCCAATAACGTATTCGCTTCCGTCAACTGTAAATGAGGATTTTGAGGCAAATGTTTGGATTCTTGCTGCAAGAACGTCAGGCCCTTGAACCATAATAGCGAATCTAAGTTTGCCACCATTGATCCTCAAGATACTAGGTTTGCAGGATTTTCTTTGGTGGGCACATGGCTGTCAAAGTGATGTCCTGTATCTCTGCAACTCGATCCGGAGTAAATGTAGTTAGTTGGGAGGGATGAGTTTGTAGCCAATGCTGAACTACTTCCGAATCTGACCACAATACGACCTTCTCTATGGGACAGTCTATTATGGACCGAACTTCCTCCCACAACTTTGCTAAAAGATGAGTGGCACATAGCTCTAATCTTGGGATTTTTTTGGTCTTTATGGGTGCCACCCTAGATTTTGAAGTTAGTAGTTTAACGGACACTCCATTAGCATGGGAAACCCGAACGTACACACAACAGCCATATGCTCGCGTGGACGTACTGCAAACCCATGTATTTGACATCGAGTGTTTGCGCTGGCTCCTATAAATCGTGGAACGATGACGTCATGAAATCTTTGCATATCTAAAGCCATCGATTCCCATTTTGTATGTACGTTCGAGAGATTGGGATCGTCCCAACCAAGGCTTAATAGCCAAATTTCCTGCAAGAATATCTTTGCATTTGTGATTACTGGACATAGCAGGCCTAAGGGATCAAAAAGACTGGCTATAACAGATAATATTGCTCTCTTGGTTGTGGTTTCGGACAATTGGCTTCAGACTATATTTGAAAATGTCTGTCTGAGGGTTCCATATCAGACCAAGAGTTGTACAATCTTGCTGATCTCCATAATGACCATATTTTCCTGCTGACTATCAACTAGTTGACAGTTAGCAGCCCATTTAGTCAGCACAAATCCTGACGGCTCTAGGATTTCAACCAATTGTTGTCGCAATATACTTAACTCGGATTTCGTGTCTGCTCCTGTAAGGATATCATCCACATAAAAATCCGAAGCAAGAGACTTTGCGCCAATTGGATGCGAATTTGCATGAGTGTCGCTCAGATACTTTAAACACCGTACAGCCAGAAATGTAGCGCTGGCAATACCATACGTCACCGTATTGAGTCGGAACACTTGCGGCGGGTCCGAACTTGTCCGTCTCCAAATTGGAATTGGAATTGGCGCTGCGCCTCGTCAACTTGGAATTCGTATTTGCGTATTTGCGACAGCGAAATCTCAGCAACGTGGCATATAGGCACGGCTGGATGGTTGCTCCAACCATGAGCAAATCATTGAGCGCGACTTGGGTCGTAGTTTTGCACGACGCATCGAAGACTACTCTAAGCTTAGTGGTTGTACTTTGAGGTCGTTCCACGCACTGATACGGTATGAAACAATGCGGCTGTACTGGAATTGAGTTTTCTATTGCAGTCATATGGCCTAACGACACGTATTCCTCCATGAATTCCATAAACATGGATTTTATGGTAGGTTTTTGGCATAATCGCCTTTCTAAAGTCAAAAATCGTCTTCTGGCTGTCTCAAATGACGAACCGAGAGATGTCGGTCTTGACTTGAATGGCAAAGAAACTTGCAATCGACCGGAGGGTAATCGTGTGATGGAATCAATGAAAGATTTTTCACACATGGTTTCTTTGGGGGCATACAGTCTTTCTATAGACACATTTGGAACATTTTCCAACTCCCAGAAACGTTTGACGAGGTTATCTAGAGGGCAAAACTCCTGCAACGTGCTCACCATAGAGCATGCTTCATTGCTTCGGGGTTCGTTGGATCTGCAGCGACCAGACACCACCCACCCAAAGTATTTTGCAACGTCAGCGTGTTTTGTTGTTTGAATTGGCCATCTTTCAATATATCAAAGAATGCATCAGCTACTAGCAGCAGATCCACCCTTTGGGGTTTATGGAAACCTGGATCGGCCAGTGGGAAGTCTTTTGGAATTGTCAGCAATTCTGACGAACGGCTTTCTCAGGACGGTACGACGAAATCGACTTTAAAATGACGAAGTCAGTGGCTATTTCAAATTGTCGAACGCGAGAGCAGACTGTTGTTTGCACCTCTTAGTGTGCAGATATGCTAGCCTTTCCGATTCCCAATAAGTTGATATCTTTGCAAATTCGTTTTAATTGTAAATTTCGAGCGAGCTCCTCGGTAATAAAGTTTACTTACGAGCCAGAATCCAGCAGTACCCTGGCTGGCTGTCGCTGACTGGAGCCACCTTTAATATCCACAATTGCTGTGGCCAGAACTACCTGATCAGAAAAGCTGCCATGGCATGATTTGACGACAACTGATTCGACCTTTCAGCTGCCACGGCTCCCTGCGACCCAAGCGCATCACGGGCGGTTGGCGTTGTCCCCGAGTCAACATTGTAGCGATGCAACAATGTGTGGTGGGGCTTTGAGCATACTCTTCAGTATATCGACTTGCAGGCTGAGACACTTTGCCCTTTTCGCAAGCATCAGCCAACGCTGTTCTCCCAGATAGCTTATTTTTTGTCTCTTGCGAGCCTTTACGACCCCTTAACCGCCCGGAAGTAGATTCTTCAGCCGACAAATGCTGATAGCGCTTGTTTAATGCGGCTGCAAAATCGGACCACGACGTAACCTTTTGGTAATCCAAATTTTCCTTCCATCTTGAATGAGTTTTTGTGTCAACTTTCGACAGAACGAGGTGTATTAGCAGGGCGTGAGCAATAACCTTGTCATCCCCAACTGACAGTAACGATTCGTATATGGCAGATGCCGTGTCAATAAGTGACCGTAATGCGCTTGCCGACGGAGCCTGCATCGCCTGTAACTCAAACAGTTTAGCTACGCCATCAAGGAACATGAGACACTCATTATCATACACCTGCTTTAGCGCCTCGAGAGCCTTGCAATAGTTTTGATCTGTCACCGGGAAAGCCTTAACAGTGCCTAATGCTTCGTTCTCTAAATAATTCAAGAGATGGTTGAACTTTTCGACGTTACTAAAAGACATTTCACTATCAATAATGCTTTAAAACAAACCAATGAAATTTTTGAATTCAGAATAATTCCCACCGAACTTGGGCAATTTCATCTTGGGCAGGTTCCTTGTATGTGACATGGTGGTATTTAGAACTGATTCATTCAAAAAAGTAGGCGGATTTGGTCTTTTAATATCCATTAACAACGCTTTAGTTGACACGCACAATTCTTCGAGCTCGGAACGCGATGCTAAGTCTGGATCGATATCATCGATTTGCAATTGCAAAGAGAATGCGCGATCTATATATCCATCTAAAATACTTAAGCGACATAACAGCTCGAATTTTTTAGACGAGATCTTGTCAGTACAAGACTTCGCTGTTGTGTCAATATCCCGTTTGACTGCGTTTAACTTCTTCTGAAGCAAACCTGAATCGTCTTCTTCTACAATAGAAGTATTGCTACCTGAGCCACCACGATGTTTTCCAGTCATTGTGAAGCAACTCTATAATTGTTTTTATTAAACACTAGATTTCACTCAAAAATCACTCAATCTTTATTAGTCTCTGTTGAACTCAACGATTAGGACAGCTGATGCGATGGGACAAGCTGCTGGATTGACTGAGACGAGCGAATGCGAAAAATCACTCAAGTTTATGATCGGTCGTGTTCGCTCCAAAGATGAGAACGGATGATGTGATGGGAACAGTTTCTGGATTGAGTGAGACTTGCGAAATAGGAATGTACACTCCAAAGATGAGAACAGATGATGTGATGGGAACCGTTTCTAAAATGAGTGAGAAAGGCTCCACGAACAAGATTCACCGATCTCAAATTGTAGACTTAGCTCTCTGGCTGCTATGCTGTGTTTTATTGCCGAGAGATAGAGAGAGCGAAACGAAACAGCCGCAACAAGCATAAAACTTAGGGGCTCGGCTCTGCTGGCTATGCTCTGCTATGCGATGCAATACGTTGCTATGATCGGCTATACTGGCCGTTACGAGAGCGAGAGAACGAGAGAGCACAGAACTATGCATAAAACGAAAGTGTTAGCATGAACCGTTCGTGCAAAGCGAGGAGGTGAGGGGGGGAATGATGCGCAGCGGTCAGAGGTTGCGCGCGAAACTATTGCCCTTTTTTTGTTTGCGTGTCGGCTCTTCTTTGAGGTGTCGTTGACCACAAGTACAGTGATCACTCGTGGCTCAAAGCCAAAACAATGCAGTGTCAAATAAACTGTTTAACTGTGGTACAGATTTTAAACTAGAGGAAAAACAAAAAATGTTTAAACGCCAAACCGGAAATCAAGTCGGATTCCTAGTTTCTAGAAGCTTTGGTGCATTTAAACATTTTGTTTTTCCTCTAGTTTAAAATCTGTACCCCAGTTAAACAGTTTATTTGACACTGCATTGTTTTGGCTTTGAGCCACTGTACATACAACGGGCCTTTTCACTTTGTTAAATCTTCCCTCTTCAAGAGCGGCCGCTGCCAGCATGAGCTTCGTTCGTATAAGAGACAATGTATATTGATATATGAATTTTTTATTTTAACCTATTGTTGTATCGGCTGGCGAAAATCCTCTAGCTGAACCCTCCACGAGGGTGCCGGCTGGGCAATGGGCACTGCATTATCCCGGACAAGGGTAATGCATTGTCGCTTGCTCCGTCCGAGGCAGTGCAGTGTCTAGCTAAGGCAATGACCTAGCGTCTTCTCGACCTCGAGTCGGGAGAGCTGGGTTAGGGCCATGGCTAGAGGTGCCTGGCGGCCAGGCATAAAACTCTAGGGGGTGGTCCCCCCGAAAAATAATAAACAACATGGACCTTAGGGCCAACTATGGAGGGCAAGAAAGTTGAAGCAAGGACTGGGATGTCAGTCCAAACGTCGGTGCTATGCGTGACTGCTACCACCGGCGGGCACGGGGAGGAGCAATCCTCTCTGCGTGTCGCCAGCGGTCACCCCTCGGACGTGGCGGGAGCAGGCCACGTCAGCTGTACAACGACTGCAAAGAAACCCCCTCACTCCAAGCTGAGCCGCACAGATGCCGCTGTCAAAGCAGACAACGCGGGCCCAAAAGAGTGGAACCTCCACCCAAACAGGCAAAGCAGGGGTCAAGCGAAAGGATCCAAGAGACACCTGATCGTAGCTCTCAATGACAGACGTGATGAGAATGGGAGGATGACAGCGGCGCAGTGGAAAATGGTCCACGCGCGGCTGGTAGACTCCCTGTTTACACGGATGGAGGAGAACCCAACAGCTCCCATCCCCACCTTCGATGGTGCTGGGTGGCTGAATGGGGTCAAAATCCTGAAATGTAAGGATGACCCTGAAGTGGCTGACGCAAACGGTCGGCCAACTGGAAGCGATGTGGAAGAGGGCCAAGCTGGAGGTGGTGGACTATGGACTCCCGTCCATACCAAAAGCGAAGGTTCTCTTCCCCATCGCAATCCAAGGGGACCGCGCGCTGAAGCTCCTTCTGCGACAAAACCCCGAGATACCGACCGCTGACTGGAAGGTATTGCATGCTGGTAACCCACTACCCAACGAGGGGGGCCAGCACGTGATCCTCCAGATTAACAAAGCAGCGGAGGACCAACTATACCCAAAATACGGGAGAATGGCGTGGGGTATGGGAAGCGTATACCTGCGCCTCAAAAAGCGTCAGCCCAGCGACAAGGACGCACACACCCTGCAGGCAGGCGAAGTGGAGAAAGACCTCGGTCTGGATACCATCGTAGAGGCCGCCCAGGTTATGGCGCTGGACGACACGCTGGAAAAAGAGGACGGTGACCACACCATTGTAGTCAACCCGTCGTATGCAGGGGAGCCAGCTGCTCATGAAACTGAGTGTGCTGCAGCTCAACTTGCATAAGAGCAAGACGGCATCAGCGGAGCTCCAAATTGCCATGGAGCAAGGGCCCGCTGACATAGCTTTGGTCCAGGAGCCCTGGATTGCATCAGGCAATTCGGTGGCCGGACTAAAGCTCTCAAATTACAGCTCATTCTAGCCAACACCGGTAAGCAGGAATAGAACTGTCGTACTAGTACGGAAAGGAATCCACGCTTACCTTATGTCTCATTACAGCACAGACGACCTGACAGTAGCTAACAGTGCTGGAAAGTGAGGAGAAGCGCCTTCTGGTAGCCTCCTGCTACATGGCACACGACAGGTCCGCACCGCCAGAAGAACTAAGGAGTCTGGTAGAGGAAGCCGACTGATCGTTGGCACGGATGCTAATGCCCACCATAGTGTGTGGGGAAGCCCTGACATCAACGACCAAGGTGAGTCACTCCTAGACTTTATATTAACAAATAACATAGATGTAGCAAACGAGAAGAATACACTTACGTGGGTCCCACCTCGTCAAACGTGCTAGATCTAACTCTCGTAACGGGAAAGAGTACCTACAGACCTTCCTTTTCAGACCACAAGTACATTCAATTCAAGTGCGAATTTGAATACACTCCGAAAGTGAAAGAAACCTATATAGGTTTAGAAACCCCCGGAACACAAACTGGAAGAAGTTTAGAAAGACAGTCACCTCGAAACTCGCGAGCCCGGGCTCAGTGAAATCCGCGGAGGATATAGAGAAGTCCCTAGAGACCCTATCAACGGAACTGCTAGAGGCATACCACACAGCATGCCCACCCTCTAGAACAAGAAAGAAGTCCAAACCACTCTGGTGGAATCGAGACCTCTCTTTGCAAAGAAACAACCTCATGGAATTTTTCAAGCTCCCTAAACTAGCGAACGACGAGAACATCAATGAGGAATACAAGACGCTATTAAGATAATACAAGAAGAAAATACGTAAGGCACAGCTCAGCTCATGGAGAAACTTCTGCTCCAGCATTGAGAAAGTGCCCGAAACGGCTAGGATGAGGAAGTTGCTGTCAAAGCAACCCACAGTGCAAAGTCAACTCAAATTGGACAACGGACAGTGGTCGGAAGGCAGCAAAGAAGCCCTAACGGCACTAATGGAGGCCCATTTCCCAGTATGCACTGAGGTCACCGATGCTGAAACGCATCAGGACCTAGCAACTGAGGAACAAACACCCCCAACAGACCTAATAACCCCAAAGAAAATCCAATGGGCTATAGATTCCTTCACGGGCATAAAGGCACCTGGACTGGACGGAATATTCCCAGCCATGCTGCAAGTGACCAAAGAGGTGATCACCCCATGGCTTCTCGCAATATACGCAGCATGCCTCAGAACAGGCTATATCCCGATCCAATGGAGAACCTCTAGAGTTGTCTTCCTCCCAAAAGCAGGAAAGTGCAGCCATGTGAGTTCCAAGGATTACAGACCGATAAGCCTGACCTCTTTCCTACTGAAAACATTAGAAAAGCTGCTGGATCTACACAACCAGCACGCCTACACCAAGGGAAAATCGGTGGAAACAGCACTACACTCGCTAGTAGCTACCGTCGAGAAAGCCCTCAACACTAAGAAATATGCACTTGGAGTATTTGTAGACATATCCGGAACATTTAATAACGTCGCTACAGAAGCCATAATGGACTGCCTAGAAGCAACCAGCACCCACCCGTCAATCAACCTCTGGATAAAAAACCATCTAAGTTGTAGACGGGTGCAATCAGAGTGGGGCACCGCCTCCATGGTCAGAGGTGCACACAGGGGCACACCCCAGGGTGGAGTCCTGTCACCCCTCCTGTGGAACCTGGTGGTCGACAACCTCATCAAGAGATTCGAAAGGAAGGCCCCAAAAATAACTGCTTATGCGGACGACATAAGCGTACTTATCACGGGTGTATGTCCGTCGACTCTCAGCTCCAGCGAACACTCAGGGATATATGTGAGTGGGCAGATGGAGAAGGACTCAGTATCAACGCGGACAAAACGGACCTCATCCTCTTCACCAAGAGATACAAGGTACCAGCATGGATCCCCCCGAAAGTCAACCAAAGAAGGCTAACCCCTAAAGCACAGGTCAAATACCTCGGCATAGTACTGGACAGCAAGCTGGCATGGAGACCCAATGTAGTAGAGCGGGTGAAAAAGGCCACCATTGCACTTTATGCATCCAAGAAGATGCTTAGTAGCACATGGGGCCTGTCGCCCGCTCTGATGCATTGGATCTACATCTCGGTGGTGCGACTAACTCTGTTGTATGGAGTACTAGTGTGGTGGCAAGCTACTGAAAAGAAAACGTATCACAAGCTAATGGAACGAACCCAGCGGCATGCTCTGCTCTGTATAACAGGAGCGCTGAGGTCAACGCCAACCAAAGCACTCGAAACTATACTCGGAATCGACTCCCTCGACATCTACGCTAGGCTGACTGCAGGCAAGGCAGCACAGCGATTGATTGCATCGGGGAACATGTTTCCCCAATGATTCGGGCATAGTTCAATTGGAATGGACATGATCAGTTCAACCGACTACATGATCCCCCAAACTTGCCTTGAAGTAAAAACAAACCTCTTCATGGGACCCGAAGACTGGAAAGCGGGACGGGACCAGACTCAACACCTCAACATATACACTGACGGCTCCAAGATGAATGAAGGAGTAGGAGCAGGCCTATACTGAACGAACCCTGAAATAAGGGCGTCGTATAAGCTACCCGACCGATGCAGCATATTCCAGGCGGAAGTCTTCGCCATCAAGAAGGTAGCAGAGGTCGCTCAGCTCACAGAGCGACCACACAATACGGTTAACATATTCGTTGACAGCCAAGCAGCGATAAAATCCATGCAGTCGTCCGCGGTCAGTTCCAGAAGTGTCCTGGCAAGCAGGGAGGCACTAGACTCACTAAGCACGACTAAGTCAGTGCAGATCTATTGGGTTCCCAGTCACCAGGGCATCGAAGAAAACGAAGCGGCGGACGTTCTGGCTAAGGATGGCGTCGGGCTGGCAAACGAGAGGACAAAGCGACCTGGAGAAGCAGGCCAAAATGAGGACAGACAACAGGTTGAAGAACACCACCGCCTGCAGAATCTCGAAAATCATGTGCAAGGAACGCAATGATAATCTCAGCCACTATCTGCTGCATCTTCCACGGAAGGACTGCAGACTGTTAGTGGGCATACTAACAAGTCACTGCCTGGCTGCGTCGCATGCAACCAGGCTGAACATCACCAACAGTGACATCTGCAGGAAATGCAATGAACCCGGAGCTGTTGAAACCCTAGAACATCTCATCTGCCGGTGTCCGGCTCTCCCAAGGGCAAGGAGAATATACCTGGGCGCACCGATGCTGGTATCACTGGAGGATGCCTCCAAGAAGTCGCCAGGGAAACTGCTTGCCTTTGCTAAAAACACCTCGATTCTGGGGGATTTCGGAACCACAGAAACACCCTCGTAAGGTACATACAAAGATCCGGATAACTAAGGGCCATTCTGGCCTATGAGAGGCCCCGACGAGGGCCGTCCGGTGCAACCTAACCTAACCTATTGTTGTATCGACATTCCGCACCACCACGAAATCCCCAATGTTATGTACTATATGTGGTCTATGGTTTTTCGTATATGTATTTCGCATCAATTTCGGTTCCTCTTTGATATACACAGAACATCAATACTGAAGGTGCTTGTCCCGTTGTTGAAGGCACTGAATTATTAACTGCGTATTCGACCTTACCTAACAATTTATGCCAATCGGAATGCTGAATAGGCTCTAAACTTTTTGCTAACATTGACTTAATTATTCTATTTATACGCTCGACCTGGCCATTTGCTTGTGGAGATGCCATAGCTACCTTAACGTGTTCAATATTGTTTTCTAACAGGAAAGATCTGAATTCTATCGACGTAAAACAACTTCCTCTATCACTAATTATTCTTCTTTGTCTGCCATAATACTCGAAATACCTATCTAAACTGGATTTAACTTCCTTAGTGCTTGTTAAATTTACGGAATAGAGTTTAACGTATTTTGTGAACGCGTCCACTATAACTAATATATGTTTCTTCTTTGATAATATTTCTGGCAATGGTCCAAAATGGTCAATATGAATTGTGTCAAACGGAATCGGCTTTTTCTCAATATTATGCAGTGTACGATTATTTACGTGTCTAGGTACTGAATACATAATACATTTCAGACAATTTCGGATAAATTCCTCAACCTTACATTCCATGTTCGGAAACCAATAGTGCCGTTTTATGTCTGATATACACTTAAAAGTTCCCATATGGCATAACTTCTCATGTACTGAGCGAATAATATTCTCTTCCATTTCGGATGGTACATACATATAGAAAAATTGTATCATCTTTAACTTTTCTGTATACTAATCCATCCTCCAGCGTAAAGTTCCTTACCGGTCTTGACTCTAACTCATATCTTAACTTTGTTGACTGAATCTCTACTCTGAGTTATCTGTAGCTGAAGATTTATCTCATCCTCGTTTTGTACTGCTATTATCTGATATGCTTTATTTACATTCTGAATGTCCACGGAGGATTCTAAACATCTGCTCAGTGCGTCGACATGCAACATAAATGATCCATTCAGTGTACAATGACATATTCATAGTTTTCGAATTCTAAAGCCAATCTGGCAATTCTGGCATTAATGCTTTTCTTATTCAGTGTGAGGGCTAATGAGTTACAATCCATAACAATTTTAAACGGAATACCCTCAAGGTAAATATGAAATTTTCCCAACGAGTATACAATTGCTAACGTTTCCAATTTGAAACTGTGGTATCTTGATTCGGCTGAAGTTGAGGAGTATAAAAAGTATGCGATTGGGTGGAATTTCCCATCGTCTTGATTCTGTAATAAGACGCCACCGTACCCATGAATGCTTGCGTGGCAATGTAATTCGGTCTCTCTATCCGGATTATATAATGCAAGAATTGGGTTTGAAGACAGTTTGTCACATAAATTCCGAAATACCCTATGACATTCTTCTGTAAGCTCAAACGTAACCCCTGGTCTTGCCAAGTCCTTAATCGGCTTTACTATTGTTGCAAACGGTGGAATAAACCTTCCAAAATATGAAAAAAGCCCCACATACTTTTCGATTTGGGATGCATTCTTAGGTGTCGGAAGGTGCTTAATTGCTAATGTAAGCTAATCATTAGGCCTTATTACCTCTTTTCTAACTCGAAAACCCAAAAAGTCAATCTCAAAAGTGCAGAAGTGACATTTCTTTAATTTTTATTCCAGTCGGAATTCTGCCGGTCTTCGCAAAACTCGTCCTAATAACACTACATGCTCTTTAAATGTTTTTGTGCTAATTGCAATATCATCCATATAAACCGTAATATTTCCTTCGTTAATGAATGGCTGAAGTACAAAATCTGTAAACCGTCTAAAACAAGCTGGTGCTATTTTTAGTCCGAACGGCATTTTCACATATTCGTATTGACCATTTGGTGTCACAAAAGCCGTGTACTTAACGGAATCTTTGGCAACCTTAACTTGGTGAAATACACTTTTTAGGTCTAATATACTGAAATAGCGGCTTCCTTTTATGTTCAAAAGTATGATCTACCGGAAGTATATTTTCTCTCCACGTAGTTATCAGCTTCACCCTGATTAATGAAAAAGTCTTCGTCACTTTGAACATTAATGCTTTTTTTTTTACTAAAAAAAAATCCATTAAAAATACTATCTGGCATATTTGTAGTGTCGCAAGAGATTCTTACCGTATTAAGTTCTGCCACTTCATTGTCATCTATGTATCTATTCCCTGCTGTCTGAATTGGTCCGATAATTCGAATACTAACTTCCCTGAAGGTGATGGTGCTGTGCAGTTTTTCATAGCGTAGACCATGGAGCCACAACGGAAACAGGAGCATTTTATCCTCTTGCGCTCTGTACAATCCTTAGCGATGTGCTAAGCCAGGTGCCTGAACAGTTGTAGCAGTGTACAGTACCTCGGCTGTTGGACGGCATGATTTTTTGACCTATGGTCTTTTTTTAACGTTTCTTCCGCATCTCTTCGTAGCGGTGTGACATCTTGACGAGATCGCCAATAGTTTTGGCCGGATATAATATAGCAATGTCAGCGGAATCGTCTCTTAGCCCGTCGATCACGAACTGAACAGCATTGGTCTTCCTCAATCGGAGCTCGGTGTGCAATTTCTTGCATTTGCAGCACATAAACCAGAACCGACATCTTTCCCGGGCGATAAAACGTAGCTTTGAGCGTGTTGATTACCTCTACTACTGATGAAATCTTGCCGAACGTGGCCAGGAAATCATTCTTGAATGAAGTGTACGACGTTGCCTTGTTTACTTTCAAAAATTCCGCTGCGTCTGTGTCTGTTCAGTCCTCAGTCCCCTTGCAGTTGAGCTCAAAATCTTCAATCCAAGCGTGAGCGCTGTTTTTTGCATACGGGTCCATAATTTGCATGACCTCCTTAAAGTTGGCTAACTCGTCAACGGTACCGCTTCGTAACTCCTCCAAAACTTTTTTTTGTTTGGAGCAGACTAATCTCTGCTTCTACCAGGAAGCGCTCGGCCTACAGCATCTGAATACGCGCGTCTGGCGAAATTTCTTGAACCTTTGGGGCTCCTTCCATATTTTCGCTTTTTTCGTCACGCAACTCTTCGAACATGGCTCCATTTGCTAAAGCCAATTGCCGGAGCTGTCTGAATGTTGCGGCCTGATTGAACTCAATGTTTTGGCCAGCCAGCCATTCTGAAACCTCTTGTTTGTTCATATTTCCAGAATGTTCCAGCGCTGCCAGGCGCTGCTACCTGTACCGAATGATCGAGAACAAAAATGTTTATACCCGGTACTCGAAGAGTATAGGGGTATATTAGATTTGTGGTGATAACGAATGTGTGTAACGCCCAGAAGGAAGCGTTTCCGACCCCATAAAGTATATATATTATTGATCAGCATCAATAACCGAGTCGATATAGCCATGTCTGTCTGTCCGTCTTTATTAGCGCCTATATCTCAGAGACTATAAAAGCTAGAGCAACCAAGTTTTGTATCCAGTCTCCTGTGCTATCACACTACTCCAAGTGTATTTCAAAATTTCGCCCCGCCCCTTTCCGCCCACACAAAGTACGAAAATCTGTGGCATGCACAATTTTAAAGATACGATAAAACTAAAAACGCAGAATCATAGAGAATGACCATTTCTATCAGAGTGTTGAATCTGGATCAGATCGGATCATTATTATAGCTACAATGAAGAAAACAATTTCGAAAGTCATCGTTCCCTCTCGCTCTCTCTCTCACACGCGACCCCGTCTGCTTTGCCCATTCGTCTTTTTTGACGCCTAGTTCTCAGAGACTATAAAAGCTAGAGCAACCAAACTTTCTATCCAAACTCCTGTGATATCAATTCAGCACGAGTTTATTTCAAAATTTTGACACGCCCCCTTCCGCCCCCACAAAGAACGAAAATCTGTGGAATCCACAGTTTTTAAGATAACAGAAAACCAAAAACGCAGAATCATGGAAAACTACCGTATCTTTCAGATTGCCAAATCTGGATCAGGTCGGATCAATATTATGGCCACAAGGAACAAATTAAATTTCAGTGGCTACGCAACGCCTGCCAAGCGCTTACTCATTCCCTCTCTCTCGCTCTCGTAAACAGTTGTACGTCTCCAATATGTAGTTATACATGTACATGCATAAATGTAGAAGCAGATGTAAAAAGCATATGCAAACAAAAATGGAAACATGTATAAAAATTCAAAAAATTTGACTTTTTTTGTGCGAACATATAATAAATTACATAAATCGTAAGCTCCTAAATGTATGTATGTATATACTGACTGAGTACCGGGTATAAAGAAGGCCTTTGCCGCGGCTCACAACGTTTCCCCTCGTATTATTTTTTTTTTGTATGTACTCGCTTTAGCCCCGACGAACAGACGCTAGACGTAGTGCTATCGCCCTTCCGCTAACGGGGTCTCATGTGCTGAATGTGTGAGTGGTGAAAATTTTTCTTAAATTGTAGGCACGTTTCCTTTATCCCAATTTTGAAGCTGTGGAAGGGTCAGAGGTATGGTTTAATATATAAGACTGTTGTTTATTGAGGTAAATGTTAAGTACATGGACAACCTCTCCAAAATGCACGAAATTTTTTCCTGGATAGACACCGATTTATCATGAATTTAAGCTGGGTATCCAGCACCGCGGAAACTAAAAATTACTGCCAAACTTCATATAAAAAAACTGGTCCAGTAATTTTTCGTTTGTGTTTTCCTGGCCTCAGTATCCATTAACGTAAACGAAATCCACGAATTCTTATCGATAGTATCGATGTCCACACGATTGTGGGCTAAGAGAACAGCTGATATGCCCGCCAGGAAAATATATGGGCCCATTATTACTGAAGTACAAGTGAGAGGTGGAGGCAAAATCTGTGCGCAAAACCAAAAAGAGATATGCAAATTTGTAAAGTGAGGAGAAGATTGCTTTAATAAAAGCAGTTGAGGCAAGACCATGTCTTTGGCGGATCACGGAAAATAAGCATTTTGATAATTTCGACATTTTGGCGCCTCCGACTGTGCTGTACTTCTTCTTACAACAATATGTGCCGCTACCAACACAATCACTTCATCGTTAGAATTACTTTTCTTCCTTTTTTAAATTTTAGTTTAATTTTCAAAATTGGCGCTGTTTACAAAACACAGATGATTCATGAGAGTGGCAAGTCACTTTTTAGGTTCTTGGTCACATTACATTAGTTGAGTTCCACACAACCGAAATAATGAGCAGATTCCTTTCAGTAAAATTCCGCGGTGCTGGATTTAGGTCTTTAGGTAAAAAAATTTCGTGGCGGTCGCTTCCAATTTTTTTTTTTTTTTATGTTTAAAGTTTAACTTTTTTTAAGCAAAAAATGGCTTGCGCGGGTCACTTGCTGTGTTGTTGTTGTTAACTTATGGAATCCTGTGTTGTAGTGTAGTGAGAGTTCGGTCACCTCGATGGAGTATATCTTCTCAAAACGCAACATCAACTGGGCAATAAACAGTTTCGATCCGTTTAAGTCCCCTGGTCCGGACCAGGTCATTCCGGCCCAATTACAAACGGCCGGAGATACGGCCACCAACTGGCTGCAATGTATCTTCAGGAAGATGCTAGTAGTGGGGAATATACCGTAAGAGTGGCTCAAGGCTCTAAAGCCTCGTACTCAACTCCAAAGGACTTCAGACCAATCAGTCTATCGTCCTTTTTTCTCAAAACGCTTGAGAGACTTGTCGGGCTACACCTGAGAACAATTAATTGCCCTCAGATGTTGTCAGGAGCACAACATGCCTACCGAAAGGAAAATCCACGGAAACGGCACTTCATGCCGAGCTCTGTATTTCTCAGTGATAGAGAAATCTCTACACCTCAAGGAATACTCTCTAATAGCCTTTCTCGATATCGAGAGAGCCTTCAACAACGTCATGCTGGGTGCCATTATGGAAGCGCTGACTGACCTGGGAGTGGACCATCACTTGGTGACGCTCATCGATCAATTGATCATATGCAGGACGGTGACATCATCGATGCGGTCGTCCATCCAGTCAAGGTATGTCAGAGGCACTCCGCAAGGTGGTGTCCTGTCTCCCTTTCTATGAAACATAGCAGTCAACAAGATTCTATGTGACCTGTAAGGGGGAGGCTGCAAAGTCGTGGCACACGCGGACGACGTTGCGATTATCTTCTCGGGGAAATACCCTCAATCACTCAGCGACTCGATGACCGCAAAGCTCGCGAGATGGTCAGAATGGGCAGAGTCCCGCGTACTGGGAGTTAATCCCTCAAAAACGGAACTCGTGTTATTCACAAAAAATAAAAGGTTCCGCCCCTTAACCCCCCCAATACTAAATGGATGCAGGCTCTCCTTCAGCGACAGTGCCAGTTACTTAGGGTTGGTAATAGACAAGAAGCTTAACCTGAACATAAAAGACAGAGTGAAGAAGGCTACGATAGCCCTCTACACATGCAAAAAAGCTATTGGCTTTGTCGGTACAGCGGCAAACAAAATAAAAGAATTTCATGAAGTAGAAACTAGAGTTGTGTAGTTAAATGAAGTCATTACCGCCTAAGTTACCGCCTAACATACTTACCACCTAGCAGCAACATTTTTATGTTTAACAACATTCTCGGCAGCATAGCGGGCGAAATTATGCGAAATACTTCTTAAACGGTCGTGTTTTTTCGTCGTTCTTTACTTCGGCACCCACAGCACTGGTCCACCCCGCGAGTCCCCGTGTCCCAAAGCCTGATTAAAGGATTAAATAGATTTATATTCGTTTGAAATTCAACATGGCGCCATAGAAGGGACCTTGGGATTAGCTTTCGAAAAACAAATTTCGTGTCGCAAATCGTTCGTGGACAGAGTGCCGTTAACCAACCCTTAACCAAAAAGGAGAAACCGTATCGAAGACCAGCTTGAGAAGGTGAAGGAAGAAAGACCAGCCGACATTTGACACCACCATAAAGAGGACATGAGTCGGCAGCACCCAGGGAAGTGGATTCATCCGACGACCAGTTAACCATGCCAAAGCAATAGCAGCTAAAATAATAGCGAAATTACCTATTGGCTTGGTATTGATCATATATACATATGGCGCCAACGCCATAGTTTACCGCTTTTTTGGAAGCGTCGGTTGCATTATTTCGTCTTTCACGTCGTTCGTTTCGAGAAATACATTGACCCTTGCAGCGGTTAGCTAATGCCCATTGCCGAGCTCTGTAAAAGTTTGTGTCTTTGATGCACATAGCGGTCAGATCTCTTCATTTTCGCATTCTTCCTCTACACTGCTCATAAGCTGACGTTTCGTTTCGTTCGTAGCTGGCGTTCGCAGCTTTGTTTGTCATCTCGGACTCTCTAGCGGGCGTCGCTCAGCTTGGCTTTTTCCTTTCGTTCGTGCCAAAAGTGATCTTTGAGGTCTCTTATACTTGTGGAGTTAAGTGAAACGTTGGATCATCGTTTATTGTCGACGTCGCTCAGCTTGCAAAAGCTGTTCGTTCTTGTGCGAGCTCTTATATTTGGGGAGTTAATTAAAACATCGTTCGCCGCTTCGACTTTGGGTCGAACGCTGTTATAACGTAGGTGTTCTCGTCAGCAGGCCTAGCGTCCAAAGCCAAATCCAAAGCTCTGCTGTTTGTTGCGTGCGCTTAGAACGGTTCGAAGTTCGTTCGGTCAAGCGTTTTCGAATCGAACCTAATACGTTTATACGTTGTTATTTTATCTAATTTATGCGCACTTAGTTTTGAACATTGTTGTCTTTGATCACAGTGTATCTCAGCATTCTTTTTCCGCTAAATTCTCTGTATTTAGCCAACGTTGTTGTGCTTTTAGTCGTTTTAGACCAACATGGCTTCAGAGAGTAGTGAAGAGACGAAAAGTGTTAGCGATAGGTGTGGAAGCACAAGGCTTACAACATTGTACGCACGGCTGCAGGAAGTAAGCGATGATATAAACCGAATGAGAATAGCCTTCGAGGAGGGTAGAGTTTCAAGAAATCCCCTCCAAATCCAATGTCGTTTAAAAATTTTAGAGGCCTGCATTGCAAAATCAATGGACTTGTAATCCAAAATCGACATTTTAGATCCAGAATTTGGATAAATCGAAGTTAGAAGAAACTTGCGTCATTACAGGGGCGTTGTACATGTCGGCAGCGCCTAATCATTCCGCTCAACCACACGGAAATACGGGTCATTCTAGTTTGCTAAAACTAAAGCTGCCAAAGTTTAGCGGCAAGCATGCGGGTTATAAACAGTTTATTAGTTTGTTTGAAAGCTTAGTAGATTCCGATTGGTCGTTGTCCAATATAGAGAAGTTCAACCATCTCATTTCGTGCTTGTCCGATAAAACCCTGGGAACCATACAGGCATTCAAAGTTTCCGATACAAATTATCCAAAGGCATTAGCAAGTTTGAAAGGAATGTATGGCAACAAGTGCTTAATCTATTTCGATAAACATGCCCAGTTGTTCGATATTCCGGCCATGGCTAAGCCATCCGCGTCTTCTCTGTGATCGATCATAGATATAGTTTCCGCAATCTTCAAGTCGCTTTTATCATTGGGAGACGAGCGAGAGGTTGCTAACGCCATCTGGCGTTATCAAAGGTTGACCCATACACAAAATCGAAATATAGCAGTTAAATTATGATGAGCTGCAAAGCTGGTCCGATTGTGCCATAACATTGAATAGGCGGTACCAACACCTTTCAGCAGACGAGTCATCGAAAGCAAAAGAGAACAGAAGTTTGACAGGCCATCGACGAACCAAAAGAACACCAGATCGTCGTTTCCTTGCGCAAGGGCCGGAAAAATCGATTGACCCTAAGAGCATATACTGCGGCTCCAACCTACTGCGTCCTATTTGGGCCGGGAACCGCGTTGGGGCGGTTTAATTTCACAAACGGCAAGAAGCTGTGCATAACCTGCCTTCAATCTGGGCGTAGGGTGTCTCAGTGCGGATCCTCTAAGTGCAGAGTTGGTTCGCAGGGTCATCACACCCTCTTGCACAGATATGCAGCTCCGAATGCAATTCAGAATTCGGATTCACAAGTTCAGGCCAATAAAGTCCAGGGTTCGTCACATCCTGCTCAAATCCACCATGTGTCCACTGAGCTCGAGCACGTTATTTTTTCCACAGCCGTGGTGCGAGTTCCTGATAGGCTTGGCCAAGTGCAGTATAAAAGAGCACTCGTAGACTCAGGTGAGCAGGTCGATTACTCGCGATTAAATAACCATAATCGACCTCAGAAGGTAGATATGTTTCTTGGAGCAGACTCCTTCTTCGAGTTGTGTGCACCGGTCAACTCAGTCTCAACAATTGAGGTTCGTTGCTGCAAAAAACTCCTCTGTTGGTTGTTTCTGGACAAACAAAAACGATACCAAGGCTTGAACTATGCGCCGCCACACTGTTGGCCCAATTTTGGTCATATGTCAAACCAGTTCTTGACAAATGTAGAATCAAGAGCGTAAATTTAACAGATAAACGTAAACAGATTCCGAAATAACGCTACATTGGATTAAGACTCCGCCATCGTCGCTTGCTGTTTTTGTGTCAAATCAGGTAGTCACGATTCAGGAGCTATAAGAAAACATTACATTGCGTCATGTGCCGTTGCTGGCAAATCCAGCGGACTTGACATCTCGCGGATGCGACGCCCTTGATCTTCTGGATTCAATTTGGATAGAAAGGCCGAAATTTGTATGTGAGCCTGAGCATTATTGGCCAGAGAATTCGCATTTTAACTTTCCAGCCTGGGGGCCCGGTTCAAAAACTAGCCCAGTCTCGAACGGAGAGCTCAGGGACTTGGAAGCCCCCTGTTCTAATGATGCCTTACCCAGGCAACGTGGATCTCTGCCCGGGCTGACCGTTCCTCTTCTCTGCATCTGGTGGGATGTATTATGGAAAAACAAACAAAACAAAACAAACACACAAAAAAACAAATTTGAGATTGGCACTCCCCAAACGTCAAATAGGAGTAGTCCGCCGCATCGGCCCTAAGGCCTGGCCCGACCAGCTCAACTCCTAACACGGACACCTTGGAGAGGCAGCTAAGCAACATTGCGGCTGCCCGACCTTCTGGTAAAGTGGAGGGAGATGATTTGCCATCGACCAGCGCACAAGCCAAAAAACACGCCTATGCCGAAAGGAGAAGTGCAGGGCCCAAACTCCGTCGGCAAAACGCGAGCACGGAAGCCAGCCCATCAGCTGATTGGCTGAAGAAGGTGGAGTGGGCCACGGCGGGGCTCCTAGACTAGGAGACTAGACTGGAGCGAGGCGCCCAGTAGACCGAGGGCCAGAATTTGGGTGCCGGCTACCTTTAAGGAGCCTGAGCGCATCCTTAAGATGTTGCAGAGATGCAACCCAGGACTGCCGACCACGGACTGGAAGGTAGTTAAGGTTGAGGAGACACAGTGGCCGACAAATCAGGCCGTGCTCGACCTCAATAAAGAATCGGTGGTCCCGATAGAGACAGCCAAAGGAGAGCTGAACTTAGGCTTCAGCTCGGTCACTATAAAGGTGTATAAGTCGGACACAACGAGCTGGAGCCGGTCAAAGAAGGCTACTCTTCAGACGCGGAGCTTATGCGAGACTTCGAGGCGATGTGTCGTAAGGACGTATCTGACGACTCAGACGCCGACACTACAGTGGTGGGGATTCTTGTCTCTGAGACTCCTTCAAATACATCTCCACCAGTGTAAAGCAGCGTCTGCTGCCCTCATACTCCGCTTGGACGCAAGCGGAACCGACGTTGTCCTAATCCTGGAGCCTTGGATAGTCGGAGAAAACGTCTGTGGATTAGCGACGAGAGAGTACAAGCTCATTGTACCCCAAACAGAAGGTAAAACTCGAACCTTCATTCTTGCAAGAAAGCACCTAAATATCTTTCTGCTCCATAACTTTAGAAATGGCGACAAGACAGCGGCAAGCGTAGAGCTGCAGGGGACACATCTGAGAGTGATGTCGTCCTACATGGCCCGCCAGCTGGCCAGAGACAGCGAGAGGTCCAACACATGCCTACTAATAGTCTGCGCGGCCAATGCTCACAATACCCAATGGGGGAGCTCGGATTCTAACGTAAGGAATTAGTCACTTTTTAGCTTTATCCTAAACTCAATCTTAGTTATCTGTAAGTGGGGCAACGACCCTACATTTATTATAAAAAATCGACAGGAGGATATTGACCTCACTATAGTGTCTCAAAAATTGTCAGACAAAGTAAATTGTTCGAAACTCCTAGCGGACCATTCCATTACTGATCATGGGTATATCGAGACGGTTTTATACCTTGAGAGCCCAAAACCCATTGACTGTACTAACCCCAGGATTGGGTAAAATTGGGTAAAATATAGCTCAGCCATGGAGAAATTAATTCCCAACAAAGCACCAACGTGCCCAGACACTCAAGATGACTTAGATCGTCTAATGAACATGTTCACAGAAGCTTGCAACAGGGCCTTCACGGCAGTGTGCTCCCCACACAAGCCCAGGGGTAAAAAGAAACCCCTCTTGGTGGTAAAAAAAAAATGGATATCCTACGTAAAAGCTGCAGGACTCTCTTCAACAGAGCCAAAAGCGCTAACGAGGAGCGGGTAAGGCCTCGCACTCGACTCCAAAGGAGTTCAGACCAATCAGTCTATCGTCCTTTTTTCTCAAAACTTTTGAGAGACTCGTCGGGTTACAATTGAGAACAACTATAAGTTCTCAATTGTTGTCAGGCGCACAGCATGCCTACCGGAAAGGAAAATCCACGGAAACGACACTTCACGAAGTAATTTCGGGGATAGAGAAATCACTACACCTCAAAGAATACTCTCTAATAGATTTTCTAGATATCGAGGGAGCCTTCAACAAGGCACCTTGTACCGGGTGCCATTGCGGAAGCGCTGACTGACCTGGGGGTGGACCGTCACTTGGTAATGCTCATTGATCAATTGCTCACATGCAGATCGGTGACATCATCGATGAAATCGTCCACTCAGTCGAGGTATGTCAGTAGAGGCACACCGCAAGGTGGTGTCCTATCCCCCCTTATATGGAACATAGCAGTCAACAAGATTCTATGTGACCTGGAGGTGGGGGGCTGTAAAGTCGTGGCATACGCGGACGACGTGGCAATTATCTTCTCGGGAAAATATCCCCAAACGCTGTGCGACTTAATGACCGCAAAGCTCTCGAGCCTGTCAAGTTGGACAGAATCGCGAGGTCTTGGAGTTAATCCCTCAAAGACGGAACTTGTGCTATTCACAAATAAATACAAGATTCCGTCTCTAAACCCCCCCATATTAAATGGATGCAGGGGTTGGTAATTGACAAGAAGCTAAATTGGAACCTGAACATCAAAAACAGAATGAAGAAGGCCACGATAGCCCTCTACACTTGCAAAAAAGCTATTGGCTTGAAATGGGGCATGAACCCAGTCCAATATCTAGCTATAGTTAGATCAATAATACTTTATGGAGTTACAGTGCCTTATCAAAAAGGACGATCACCAGACAACTCGACAAAGTTCAACGAACAGCCGCCCTTTGCATCAGCGGAGCTCTTCGCACCACTCCAAATGATGCGCTTGATGCCATTCTATGCTTCCAAAGCCTTACCCTTGCTTTAAAAGAAAGGGCACAGATGGCAGCAATAGTCCTTAAGCAGAAATTAAGAATTACTATACATTGATGGTCTGTTCGAGTAAAAGAGGAACATGGCCGAGCTTCCCAGCCTGCACAATTCTCATTTCAACTAAAAAGACAAAACGATCATTCATCTTCTGCACTAGGTATAGAACCAATTTATATCAGGACTATCCTTCCTAGTATTTCGATGTATAGCACGGTAGTTTTTTTTCATACTCGGTAAACGAATATCATAATCTTTTGTGTATTATATCCACTGGTCTGGTTCCGACAACAATCAGATTCCCAGCAATACCAAGCTAAATATAAAACAAGAACTGAATCTAGAAAAAGGGAACGAAAATAAAACTGGATCAAAATAGGTTCGTGGTAAGGATTTGGAAGGTTATTTGGGATCGCTTGAGGGAAGGACTCGTACCCATAAGTTATACGGACTGTCGATTCTAGCCTGTTTTAGCAGTTAGCTTGGCCTAGTCGGGCCCCACGTTGGGTGCCATTTATTATGTAACGGGCACGGGAAGTGTCGTCTCCACAGCACACTATGTCCACTAATGGTTGCCGGCCTGGCTCAGGGAAAATGGGGTGGGGCTGGTGCTGCTTTAACGAACTCCGTTACGATAGCAAAATAGTAGACAGATATAAGGAAACAGGGATCGGGATGACAAACCAGACATGCTGAGTTTTAAAAAGAGGTTTTGTCGGTCGATGGTGCCGCCTTGAAATCTATGAAGCAGGTGTACATTTTTCGGTCTTGCCTCCTGTACTCTTTAGCTATCGCCACCAGTACGAAAATGCTGTCCACTGTCCACACCTCTTCTAAACTGAAGCGAACACCTTCATGATCGAAGTTAGGAAGAATATCCCCCTATAGTTTGCTGCGTCAGTGGCATTTCCTTTTTTGTATATCGGGAAAATAATGCTTTGCCGAAAGCTTTATGGTATATTTTCTGTGTTCCAAGTTCTGTTGAATACCTTTGTTAAGCTATCAATAAATTTCTCTGGTCGACTCAAGGGGCTTTGCAGTTCTTGCTCTCGTCACTGCTACTTTAACTTCCCCTTTCGATATTTCACGGTCCAGTTCTCTATTAACGTTGTATGGAGAAGCAAAGTAGTGCTGTATAGCTTGCTTGTCCTGTACTAGCAGTTTTTTAAAGTGCTGCGTCAAGCTGTCATGCTCAACCCTGATTTGGATGCTCTTGGGAGTTCCATTCAATCTTCTGACGAACTCCCAGAAGCTCTTGCTGTCTTTTATATTGTTGACTTCAAGCCCAATATTCCTGTAGTAGTCTCCTTTTTTTTTCTTGCACATTGTCTTGAAAGCTGCGTTGGCCCTTTTTACTCGAGCTTTTCCTCCTCCGTGCCTGAGTGTAGTGCTCGTTTCAATGCGATCATTAATCGTTGTCTCGCTTGATGGCATTTCGAGTCGTACCATGGCTGTTTTGTTGTATCGTGGACTGTTCTCGCTGTTCGATTTGGTGCTCGAGCTTTTCTCTATACTGCTGACGGTACCTCTCGTTCCATTTCAATTTCGGTAGCGGTTTGTTGTCTTGTGGGTTGGGTTGCGCAAGTTACCAGCTCAGCACCTACCCTCACCCTTCCCCCTCCGGAGCATCTACGAGCTGGCCACGATATAGACACCATCAGCAATACCAACTCACACCACCGACTCACATCCGCTCCAATTACGACAGCGGACACAAACCCCAACGTCAGCGGATTCTCGGCCACTTAGAGTTAAAGAGTCAGCACATTTGTAAAAACCATAGCTGCACAAAGATATAATAAAGATCAGAATATATTCAACCACAAACCAAATCGGACGTACTTAATTCAAACGGAATCCGGGCTAATAACTCTGTTAAAACGGGTGACAATCTATCTTGAGCTACAAATCCAGGAACCACCTCATTCTACATCATAACTGGCGCAGTCGGAGACCTTTGTCCACGAACGGGACTCTAGCAGAAAACAGCAGAAAAAACCCTAGAGTTCACGAGAAGGCGAAGGAGAACCTAAAAGGATGTTCTGGAGGATTATAGTAGCAGCACTATTGTAAGAGATAAATACATATGTATGTGAAGAGTGAGTAGAGTGTTGGTGTGAAATGGAGGAAATTAAAGAAATAACAACAGAAGTGAAAATAAAGCGAGCAGAATGGTCAAAGAAATGTGAGTAGTGAAATAGGGAGCGAGAATTGACGGTTGGCGGCAGATCTGGCCGACCAAAATCGTTAGAATAACAAATGTAGTTATACAATCACAAATTATGTGCAAAACAAATACCAAAAAGAAAAAAGAGATCACTTCGATCAGAAGCATTCCAGACAAGATAAAAAAATTAATTACAGAAATAAGTAAAAGGGGAGAAACGAAAGGGGATCGCAGTAAAGGTTGCCGCGACGAGCAGCGGATCGAACGGTTGCAGTTGCGGTCGGTATGACGTCGACCCGAGCGGCTGGCAGAGGCGGCCGGCTTGGCGTACGAGCGGTCGCGGCGGCGTTCGGAACGTTGTTCGACGCGAGGCGATCGGCTTCGAGCGGTTGCATTGTGTTGGACGGAGGTTGGATCGATCGTTTGGGAAGAACGAACGGTTCGACGGAAAGGCGGCTCGAGTGGGGCAAGATGAGCCCAACCAGGTTGGGTCGTGAGCGGACGGCTTACGGGGAGCCCATACATGTGTGCCCAACACATAAACACAGGGCCGGCGCGAAAATAAAGGGCGCTGGTGGGCCCAAAAAAGGGGGCCGATGCATAAAATTTTAACGATACAATAAACGAAGTGCGGGGAGCTATCGTCCACATGCATAGAGCAGAACCTGTAACGCACAGGGTAGAAGCTCAGCATGGGGGGGATGGTAAGGCTACGAAAATAGTGAAAACAAGAACAGGAACAAAAAAAGAAAAAACAAGAGAAAAACCTCGGTCACGCACATACGTAGGGCAAAGTACTGTAACGCACAGTGCAGACGCCTAGTATGAGAGCGGTCGGAGGAAGAACGATGCTATGGAAGACACACTGTCCGCGTATGGCTGCGAATACTGTAACGCACAGTATAGTAGCTAGCTTCAGGTGCAGAATAGCGTCGTAAGGTAGAAAATAAAGGATTACCACGAGGTGTTACACTGTCCGCGTATGGCTGTGAATACTGTAACGCACAGTATAACAGTTAGCTTCAGAGTGCACGGTAGTGGAAGAAGAAAGAATGAAAAGTAAATAAAGAATGAATAACGAATTAAAACAAGAAAGAAACCTATTTCACACCGCACTGTATAACCCTTAAATGTTGAAGAAATACTAATTTTTAAATAATTGCAGACTCCATTTCGCACAATACACTACATAAGGACACACCTAACAATAACTGGCACACCGGGACACTAATATTAACTAAATTAAGCACACGACAACACACACACACGATATAGAAGATAGTAATAATAGCATATAAGATTACACTTAACGCATATATATACACACACAGACACAGTAAGAGACACATATACGAAGTACATGTCAGTGAGAGGCAGTAATCAGAGAATCATTCCGGTAGACAAAGCAGTTTTAGAAGTTTGCAACGAAGATCAAGTAGCGGCAGAAATGGCCCAAGGAAAGAGTTCGTCCTCCATCCTTGATGCAATAAGGGTCGTAGACCTAGTAGCGGTCATACCCAAGTATGAAGGAGAGACAGGCAAACTTGATCATTTTATAAAATCAGTAGAAGAGACTTTAGATATGATAAAGGAAGAGGATAGGTCGACGATAGGAAGAGTGGCCATTAACGCCATAAGGGTAGGATTATAGGAGACGCCAGCAGGAAGCTGGAACTTAGCAATGTGGATCTAGATTGGGAGCAAATGAAGAAGGCATTAAAGGCTCATTTCAAGGATAAGAGACAGGAACAAGATTTGGTAATGGAACTAACCAACATTAAAGGGAAGAAGTTAGAGTTGGAACCCTTGTTCGCGAAAGTACTCGAGTTGAGGAGTGCAATGATTAGTGGAGTAAAAGCGAGTGACTTATCTACGGTAACAAAAGAAGAGAAGATTAAATGGATCGAAGGCATGGCGCTGACGGCGTTCCAGTCGGCAATAAAGGGACCGATAGGAATGACGATTAGAAATATGGAAATAAGCGATATTGGACAAGCGTATGACATAGCTAGAAAGGAGAAAAGCGCTTATGTTCCGGAAGAGCCAGAGGTGAAAGTGGAAAAACAGGAGGTAGCAGAGGTACAGGGACCCGAGAAGAAGCCACCCCCAGTACAGGAACAGGAAAAGAAAGAGGAAGTAGTACAAGAGGAACAGCAGGTGGCGGGTAACTGGCCCCAATACCAGTGGGGAGGCAATATGCAAGTTCCCTTTGGAATGCCTTTCCCGATGCTGGATGGAACCGGATGGTCCGGTATGGGATTTGGACTCCCAATGGGGGGGAACCCGTTCATGGGATACCCCTTTATGCAGAACAATTCAATGGGATACAATAGGGGATCATATAGGAACCAACAGTTTAGAAACCCCACATGGAACCACGGTCAGCAAAACCGCGGACGACAGTGGGGCCAAAACAGCCGACAGGGACAGCTAGCAATCCAGGCGCAGCAAGATTCGAATAGGAGCGGTCAGTCAAGAATGTCTAGGATGTCCAATAATTCCGGACAGTCGTTCCAATCGAACAACTCTAGACAATCTTTCGGAAATCAGTTTGCGCCCAGCACCTCGACTAGAGGTGAAGGACGGGCAGAAGCGGACGGCCAGCTGCACAATATCCAAGAGGATGAGGGAAATTTTCCCCAAAGAGCCTCAAACCAACAACAGGATATTTAGGAGCAAGAAGGGTACAATCGACCCTACCATATATTATGGTAAACGGGCAACGGGCAAGTCAATCAAAGTACTTATAGACACAGGATCCACCTTTTCATTTCTAACACCAGAAGTAATACCCGAAGGTTGTGCCCAAAGATTAAATACTCCGATCACAATAAAGACAGTTACGCAAGCACACGAAGTGCAGTCACAGATAAGATTAAAGATGTTCAAGGAGCTAGGTGGGGAAGGTGAAATAAGAATGCTCTTGTTCAAATTCCACAATTATTTTGACGGGTTAATTGGAATAGACATTTTAAAACAGATAGGAGCGACAATCGATATACAGAGGAAACAACTAAGAACACCATTAATAGAAACGCAGTTGTGGTTAAAACAACATAATGCGACGGAATTGTATACGATTGAAGCAGGCACAAAACGAATTATCCAAGTACCAGTTCAACTACGAACGGGCGAATTTTTAATTAGCAAAACGATCGTAAAACCGAACATGGAGATATCGGAAGGAATATATAGGGCAATAGAAGGCATGAGCTTAGTAGAGGTAGTAAATTACGCGGAAGAGGATCAGCAACTGTTGCTGGAGGAACCACTTACAGTGGCAGAGTTTAAGGCGGAAGAATACGTAGAACTGTATAACATTGAAAAAGAAGAAGGGCCCGGTACAGGAAGGGTCCCATTTGACAAAATCAGAACCGATCATCTAAATATAGAAAAAATCAAAGAATTAAAGAAGCTATGTAAAAAATACCCATCGGCCTTTTACATGGAAGGGGAACAGTTGTCATTTACAAACGTAGTAAAACATCAGGTCAGAACAACGGACGACATTCCGGTGTATTCTAGACCGTATAGGTATGCTTTCACCGAAAGGGAGGAAGTAAAGAGACAAATAGGAAACCTGTTAGAACAGAAGATCATCAGGCATAGCCATTCTCCGTGGAGTGCTCCAGTGTGGCTAGTCCCGAAGAAAAAGGACGCCTCAGGGCAAAGAAAATGGAGAATGGTGGTAGATTATAGGAAATTAAACGAAAAATTGATTAAGGACAGATACCCGATGCCGATAATTAACGATGTACTAGACGGGCTAGGCAGAGCAAAATACTTCACTACGCTGGACTTGGCCAGCGGTTACCATCAGATAGAAGTAGAGGAAAAAGACATACCGAAAACGGCGTTCTCAGCGGAAGGAGGCCATTTCGAATACGTGAGGATTCCCTTTGGGCTGAGTAACGCCCCTGCAACGTTCCAAAGACTAATGAACAACCTTTTCGGAGATTTACTAGGAAAATGTTGCCTTGTATACATGGACGACATCATGGTGTTTTCCGCATCACTACAGGAGCATATGAATGATCTAAACAAGATCTTCGCAAAATTAGAAAAAGCCAATTTCAAACTCCAGTTGGATAAGACAGAATTTCTAAGGAAGGAAGTAGAGTACTTAGGACACGTAGTAACCTTAAATGGGGTCAAACCGAACCCGAAAAAGATAGAGGCAATTAAGAAGTTTCCATTGCCAAAAACTAGGAAACAGATAAAGTCATTCTTGGGGCTACTAGGGTACTATAGGAAATTCATAAAAGATTTCGCGGCTATAACAAAGCCGATGACAAAGCAACTCAAAGGGAAGAAGGCGGTACAGGTTGACCATGAGTTCGAAGAGACATTCGAAACGTGTAAAACCTTGCTATGCAATGACCCAGTGTTGCAGTTCCCAGATTTTACCAAGCCATTCATTCTGACGACGGATGCTAGCAATTACGCCATAGGCGCTGTCTTGTCCCAAGGACACTTGGGAGCAGACAGACCACTGGCTTATGCTAGCCGAACGTTGTCGGATGCAGAGACAAATTACGCGACGATAGAGAAGGAAATGCTTGCCATTATTTGGGCAATAAAGCATTTTCGTCACTACTTATTTGGGCAAAAGTTCAAAATAGTCACGGATCACAGGCCGCTGACTTGGTTAATGAGCATTAAAGAACCAGACTCCAAGTTGGTGAGATGGAAATTACAATTATTGGAGTATGATTACGAAATCGTATACAAAAAGGGTTCTCTTAACGTAGTGGCAGATGCCCTGAGTAGGGTACAGCCAGAGCTCAATATGGTAGAGAACGATTCAGATGTAGCAACGAATGGGGAGACGATACATTCGGCGGAAGAAGACCTGCGCATCGGGTTCCCCATATCTGAAAAACCTTTGAACGATTATAACATTCAGGTAGTGGTAGAAAAGGGAAGCCCACCAAAAATAGAAAGGAAGGTTCCGTTCAGAAACAAGGTCAGGATCACATGGACAGAGGACAAGTTTGAGGAGGAGGCACTAGGCCGAACTTTTAAAGAAATACTGAAACCAAATAGGACGGTGGCCATCTTCATCCCTGAGGAATTGGTGATAGTAGTGCAGAACGCGTACTGCAAATATTTTGCATATAGCAAGATATATAACGTGCACAATCATGTTGCCAGAGGTAACAGATAGGGCATTACAGGAAGAAGCAGTGAAGGAACACCATGAAAAGAACAACCACAGGGGGATAGAAGAAACATTGGCGCAACTGAAGAGGAAATTGTATTTCCCACAGATGAAACCAATAATAACACAAACAATCAATAATTGCGACAAATGCCAGATGTTGAAGTATGATAGGAACCCCCAGAAGATCAAGTATAGTGTCACAGAGACCCCGGGGAGGCCAATGGAGATACTCCACATAGACCTATATTTCATAAACAAGAAATACGTACTAACGGTCATTGATAAGTTCTCCAGATACGCCTGGGGATATACTATTCCGGCTAGGGATAGTATAAATGTAGTCAAAGCAATAAAGAACTTTATGACACTATTTGGGATCCCGAGCAAGATAGTTTGTGATCAGGGAGTAGAGTTTGCATTGAACCTCTTCAAGGACTTTTGCAAGCAATATGATGTAGAGTTACACATGACTTCCTTTCAACAGTCATCAAGCAACGCTACGGTCGAGAGGCTGCACTCGACAATAACAGAAATATATAGAATAATCGTGGAGCAGAAGAAAGAAAAGAAAATAGAAACAAAGCATGAGGACATAATAGCTGAGGCGTTTATAACGTACAATAATGCAATACATTCGGCAACAAAGCTCACGCCCCACGAATTGTTCACAGGGAGAACACACATTTTCTTGAGTAACGTGTCATTTAACAACGAACACGATTATCTTCAGAAAATCAATGCGCTCCAGGCAGAGATCTACCCCAAGGTGAAAGAAAGGGTAGAAAGAGAAAAGGTTAGGAGAATAGAGGCAGCAAACACCGACAGGCAAGAACCAGTAAGTGTAGAACCAGACGAAACAATTTTTAGGAAAGAAAATAGGAGAGATAAGTTAACACACAGATTCACTAAACATAAGGTACAGACAGATAATAACATAACAGTAACAACAACGTAACCGCAAAAAGTCCATAAAGAGAAGATTAGAAGACTGACAAAGAATAATGAATAACGATAATTTCAGATGGGTCGCGACGACGGAGACGAAGAGAATGTTCCAAGTCAGGGAAATAAAAAGCGATCAGCCGATCGCGCAGATAGAATTGGGACCAGCCAGGATAATACAAACGTACAGAACGTTTGTACATATAGTTCGCCTAGAGGAGTATATAGAAAGTGTCGACCACTTGGAGCAGACGCTCAAAGTGATTCAGGAAGATGGTGAGACCAACGATCTGATCAAGTAAGAGTAAGAGTAAGAGGAAAGATAGAATCAATAAGCCCCAAGAGAAGGGATAGGCGAGGGCTTGTTAATGGATTAGGATCGGTCGTGAAGGCGATCACGGGAAATTTATACGCGGAAGACGCGGAACGTTTAGAAAGGGAGATTAGGAGGTTACAGGAAGAAGAGAGGAGAATTAATGAAGAGATAGGTACACAGGAGAACATGGACAATAGGTTCATTACTATGTTTAAGAACCTAACAACATACATTAATGAGGAGCAAGTCAGAGTGACCTCCTTTATAAACACATACAAAAATGGAATAAGCAAAACATTTGTGGAGGAAGATAAGAGAATGTTTAGGTTAGAATACATCGATAGAATTGCAGTAGCAATAGATATGATAGCGTTAAATCTAAACGATTTGACGGAGAGCCTTTTATTAGCAAGAATAGGAATAATCCCAAAATTTATTCTTAGCAGAGAAGAAACACAAAAGATTACCCAGAAATTGGAAGACCAAGGAATACAGATTACATCGGAAGAACACATGTATGAATTATTGCAATTAAAAGCTATAATGAATAAAACAGATGTAATATTCTCGGTAGATGTGCCAATTTTACTAATGAAACATACTCACTACAAAGATTGTTACCATTACCAATTAATAAAACCGAATTTGTAATAGCACGTAATTTTGTAGCGTATAATGATAAATTAATGTATTATTACACAAAGAAATGTAATCAAGTAAGAAAACTGTATATCTGTAAACATGATAGGATTGTAAATAGGGTCAACGAAGTGTGCCTGAGGAATCTGATACAGGGGAAAGCGGCGGAATGTGAGACAAAGGACGTGGGCTTTCGCAGAGAGATCTTCGAACCGGAGAAGGGCTACATTGCAATATTTAACGGCGAAAAGTCGTACGACGGAAAAGTCGTACGACGGGTCAGCAATAATAACCTTCGAAGAATGTGGAGTAACAATCAACAACATCCAATATGAGGCGATGGAACAAGTGGACACAAAACAATTAGTTTTGGAAATTCCCCGGATAAAGTCGATGAAAAATAACAGAACGACTCAAGAGTTAGGAGTACATGAACTAAAGATGGAGGACATCAAGACGAACACGGAACTTGGCAGAATTAGAACTGGAATGAAGATACACAACGCGACAACATACACCATGGTCGGAGTACTCCTATTAGGAGTGGTGTGCACTGCTTGGCTCTCGGGAAGGGCGATCAATTACGCAACAACAACAACAAATTCCATTGCACCACCAACTACCACCCTCACTTCAACCATCACGCCGTTATGGTCGATAGTTCAGACTGGGGGGGAGGAGTTACCAGCTCAGCACCTACCCTCACCCTTCCCCCTCCGGAGCATCTACGAGCTGGCCACGATATAGACACCATCAGCAATACCAACTCACACCACCGACTCACATCCGCTCCAATTACGACAGCGGACACAAACCCCAACGTCAGCGGATTCTCGGCCACTTAGAGTTAAAGAGTCAGCACATTTGTAAAAACCATAGCTGCACAAAGATATAATAAAGATCAGAATATATTCAACCACAAACCAAATCGGACGTACTTAATTCAAACGGAATCCGGGCTAATAACTCTGTTAAAACGGGTGACAATCTATCTTGAGCTACAAATCCAGGAACCACCTCATTCTACATCATAACTCGCGCGTATGTCGATTTGGATTAAGAGTGGTAAGTGATCTGAGAAAGTTTCCGGCACTACTTCCATGTCTTCAATGAGATCATGCCACCTACCATTTACAAGAAAGTAGTCTTTTGTGGACGCCGCTTGACCTCGTATAAAGGTGTAACTTCCGTCCCCGTCGCTTTGCGTTCTGCTGTTTAGGACCGTGAGACTGTTGTTCTCGCGCATCTTCATTATTTTCTTTCCGTTTCTGTCTATTTTTAGATCCTTTGCTGCCCTGACTAGCGTTTCGTATTTCCCTACGTGGTCTTTTCGCACTGGTGCACACTGATGTTTTCCTATTCTCTCTCTATTTAAGTCAGCTACGACCATTAAGTTATCACTGGCGGACTCTAGAATCATGTCATATAACTGATCATAGTAGCCCTGCCAGCCATTGCAGTTGAGGTAGGTTGGGATTATGGTTAGATGTGTGTCCTCGCTTATGATTTCTATGGATTGTGATCCACATAAATCGCGGGAGCTGCAGCTTCCAGATGTAGCTAGGTCTTTGTGAATGCCTCTCAGTTGGCCACCACTTGCTCTTCCTCTGCCTGCCGTTCTTACTGCTGGCTCCCACGTTAGTAGCTCCCACGTTAGTAGTCTGAAGAATTTAAAATTCCGTATGTACAAAAAGTTTAAAAAATCCGGTTTGCAATCTGACTTTTCGAAGTACTCAATTGCAAAATCGAAATTTTTCTTATTCAATACATTGTGCTACAATAGATACTTGACCAAATGCAAGCTTAAAAGCTTTAAACGTGACCCTAAACAATTCTTCAGGTTTGTTAATTCTTAACGTAAATCTTCCCGATTTCCTTCTTCTCTACACTTAAATGGTAGTTATGCTGATAGGGATTGTGATATTGCTGATCTGTTCGCTTCCTTTTTCCAACGTTGCTACTCTGTCCCGTCTATTAGCTTTCCCTCTATCCTAGCCTCATCGAAGGATTTTAGCAGTAGTTACTCTTATCCTATCCCTTTAAATAGTTATAACTGTATCCTTCCCCCTTTCATCGACTATGATGGTCTCCTAACAACTTTAAAATCGTGCAAGTTTTCGTTCTCCACTGGGCCAGACTCGGTTCCGAGTGCTGTTCTTAAACTTTGTGCAGAATCTCTTTGTGTGCCTCTCCCAAAACTTTTCAACTTGTCTCTTAAGACTGGTGACTTTCCCACCGTCTGGAAAGAATCCTATATAGTTCCCTTTCATAAAAAGGGATCTAAATCTGATGTCTCTAAGGGTGTCAAACTCATGTCGTTTATACTGACTTTAGTAAAGCCTTCGACTCCGTCAATCATAATCTACTTATTCATAAACTGTCTCTTCTAGGGTTTCCGACTAAGCTTCTATATTGGACTAATTCCTACCTTTGTAACCGTTCTCAACGTGTCTGCTTTAACTCCTCTCTCTCTAAACCTGTTATTGTCTCATTGGGGGTTCCTCAAGGAAGCCATCTGGGTCCTTTGCTATTTAACCTATTTATTAACGATCTTCCACAAATGTTATCTCATTCCCGTGTCCTAATGTATGCTGATGACGTTAAGCTATGTTTTTCTTACAGTGACCCCTTGTCCCCACTATCTTTGCAATCAGATCTTGATGCCCTTAACAACTGGTGCCTAATCAACATTCTACCTTTTAACATTTCTAAACGCAATATAATGACTTTTCACCGCAATAAGCCATACCTTTTCGACTACTCTATCAATAACATTATCCTTCAACGCCTCTTCAAAGTTAACGACTTGGGCATTACATTTGTACCTAATCTATGTTTCAACTCTCATATCTCTACTATCTCTAACAAAGCCAAAGGAGTCCTTGGATTTGTCCAAAGATGGTCTAAGGAATTTACCGACCCGTATACTACAAAACTTCTGTATGTTTCTCTGGTCCGGCCTATCTTGGAATATGGTTCTTGTGTCTGGTCTCCTCACTACCAAAAGTTTCAGGATATTCTCGAATCAGTATAAAAACAGTTCCTCATCTTTGCCCTCCGGGGACTCAATTGGGACCCTTCGATCCATCTTCCTTCTTATGAAAGTAGGTTGCGCTTACTTAACATCCACTCTCTTAAATCCCGTAGAACCTGCCAAGGAGTTCTCTTCCTCCATTCCTCCATAACTACTCGGATTATGAATCTTTCCGTAGCCTTTGCCGTAACTATAACCAATTTTTCCATCTGTTTTCCTTTGATACTAGTTCTAATATGGTCAAAATTATCTTAATCAATAACTTAATTTAATTTAAATAGCTCTAATTGGGAATTTTTTGGCTACCGGCTCTTCTCTAACCTAAAATTGGCTGTTGGTGGGATCTTATCGGCTACTAAGCCGATAATCAGCCCCACCGGGTCTGAGTATTGGCATTGGCCCTTTAGTTTAATTAGTTGATATGTCATTTTACCCTTACAGTTTAACTGTACATTGTTAAACTTTAAACAAAAATAAACAAATAAAGAAATAAACAAAATATGATTTGGGAAGTAGGGATCGTACTGCTGCATATTTTGGTCGATAAAAGTTTCGTATATGACAAAGATTTGGAATGTGTTTTTAAATTTCAAGAATTGACTTAATATACGCTTATTTGCTAAACCTGCTCTGTTGTAAGATAATATTTTAATTTGCTCTTTATGCGTGGCTGCCGATCTTCTAGTTTTTTGCTTCCCTGGCATTGGTGAGAATTCGCGTATACGTTATATCGGCTAGATCGAGTTTGGCGCCGTAGAGTTCATTTAGTATAGGGGTAGCTGGCTTTCCTTTGCAAGTTAGCTCTTGGGCGTAATTAAAGGACGCCCATTTGCCCCCTATGCAGATCTGGTCTTTTTTGACGAAGGCCTTATTGTTTCCGTTTATGGCTGTTAGCTCTTTTTTCAGCTGTAAAAGGGCTATTTTAGTGTCTCGCTGCTGTTGGCTAAGGTCTCAATCGATGTAGATTGACGTTCCCGCTAGTTTTTTCCCATTTTTCAGTACATCATTTGTAACCGAAATACTTTCCATTTCCACCAGCAATCCCGTTTTTTTATTTCGTTGGTTGAGGACTGTTCACGCACTGTTGCGTTTGGAATCGCTCTTCTACCTCGTAATATCGTAATATTGTAATATCCTTTCCACGCCCTTCTTCGTACCATCTACCTTCTCCAGTCCCTTAAAAATAAGGTTCCAGGCCTTACTGTTTTGCACCATCCTGCTTAGCTCTTTTCGGTCCTGCTCTCTCTCGCTTTTCAATTGCTGGAACTCTCTTTTTAGATCCTCATTTTCTGCTTTGAGTGTTTCGAATTGCACGGACACTGGGTCTAATTGGGACTTCAGCACACCTATATCATCCTTCGTTGCTAGCTTGTCAAACCGTTGGCCCATTTGGGTAATGGCCTGCATGACATCTCCGAGTGAGATATCCTTAGATAGCGCGCACCTCTTTCGCTTTTCTTGCTGTCCCGCACCACTCAGGGGCGTACCTGGGGGCATATTATGAATCGCGTTGCTCATTTGCGCCTGATTTGATGCTGGTGGAGTCCTATTTAGAGACATTCTGGAGTTGCTCTTTTGTTGTCGCCTGAAAGTATGCTGTGTTTATAGTTTGGCTTACGTTACTGCCTGTGCATATGCACGATCCCCATTAAAGCTGTTGGAGCTTCCAAAGCTTAGGGGCACTTGATTTGCCTGACTGGTCACTCACGTTGCTGGGCACAGCTGATTTGTACCACCTCTGGCCTTGAATTTGTTGCTGCCTTGTGTTTTCTTGCGTCAATTATCACTCAAGAGACACTTTTACTTAGTTTCCACGAAAATTTCCAGATTTTCGGCGTCGGCAACCTGTGTTTTGTTTGCTGATATCTGTCCGTGACCCTTCCCTACCGGTTTGATACCAAGTTCCTGGTTAGTGAGTGTCTTCCTTTATCTGTTGAGCATCAGCTGGTGTTTTGTTTTGTTTCAGGTGTCTCACAATCTGGGCCTGAGCTGGAGCACGACACGAAGCACGACTGAACGGCGGGCGATACACACTCAACGGTCAACGAGAATTCAATTATTTATCTAATTAATTAATCATTCCTGTCTTTATCCGAAAGTAGTAATACCTATACTTATTAATTCAACAATAATAATAAAAAGAATACTCAAGACGTAAGGGAATAACAATAAAAAAAAACATAATATTTATAATCATACGGAAGAAATAAAAATTTAAATAAAACTAGCATAAGATAGAAATTGCTGAATGGTTAATAGTAATATAAGGTTTCATAAAGATAATTTTCAACAAGTCTCGTGGTGTTTCTATTTGTATAAACGTAGGTGTACAGATATATGTGTGTGTCTACTTACAGACTTATGAACAGCTGCAGGTGTCGTTGGGCCCAAGATCACGCTGGCAAAAAAAAGCTGATAAAGAAATAGAAAAAGAATGACAAAAGCAAGATGGGGTATCATCTACCGTTCATTCTAAGAATACCCGTTCATTGGCACAATGAGACTCTAATTAACCTCGCAAAACTCTTACCCTAAAGTCATAGTTATTTATTAATTAGGGCATTAGGCCAGGAATATAAATTTAAGTATGTTTTGTTTAACCTAGGATTTTAATATCTAGATATACATATGTATATGGTTAATAGTATTGTTTTTTTTTCTTTCTATTCGGTTATGGTTTTTCTTTTCTTTTCGTTTAAATATCTGCCGTACACAAAAAATGCATGAAAAAATCAAAATAATTCAAGTTTTGTTGCTTTTGGTTGCTGCTGGTATTATTCCGCTGGTTCACCCTATACATGGAGATACATACATACGTGCACATACATAGGTGTACCACCAAAGCGCATAAGCACTGGCGCTGCACTCACGCAGAACCCAACAACAACAAGAAAGGCACTAATCGACAGTTAATTAGAATTGCACAAATTGAACTCCTGCACTGTAGGGTAAGGGGTATATGTAAAGGTGGTATATGTAGAGCATATAAAGCGATTTGGTGATATGTAGGTGAATATGTCGATGTCCAACAGCGGTCCAATCAAAGGGCAATCAAAGGTCGAATAGCCAAAAGTGGCGCTGAAATTCGCTGGGGGTGGCGGGGGCCCGCCATCCAAGAACGAGGCTGAGGCACTGATCGGCCAAGTCGTCAAAATTTCGGCCACACGTGGGACAATAGCCTATACGTACAGTTATGTAATAAGTGAAGATCACTTTTAATTTTTCTCCCCTCATACCTTTGAATATCGGTTTCGGTTGGTTTGTTTTTTTTATGTTCCACCCGGCGGCCACAAGGACTTTTATGTAGCACTATATATGTAGAATGTTTGTTCTACATACACATATATTTTTTTGTTTTTCACCACGTTCTTCCTCCTTTTTTTGTTGTTGCTCATGCACTTTACAACCACGGCTTGTTTTTTAGGCAGAACATTTTTAAGTGTGCAGCATGCAATTAGAATTATTAGCTGAACCCCCGAATGCTAAGCTTATCAAATAAAAGCTTGCGCTCTCCCCAAGAGATTAGCTTTCATAGATAACTGATTTATGCTGCGCTCTCTTAAACATAGATGTTCACAGGGTGGTTCACTAATTTACTGAAGAATTAAACTGTTCCAAGAACCTTTTGTATCTCCATTTGGGACAGGTATTCTACCCTTGCATCGGATAGGAGGCTTGCAACCTTACAAGGTCGTCTACCACCAGATCCCACAGGAGGGGTCGCAGAACTCTGCCTTGAGGTGTGCCTCTGTGTGCTCCCTTAGCCATGGAATCGGTGCCCTGATTGAACCCGTATTCAACCTAGGAGGTTCTTTATCCTGTGTTTGATTGCTGGGTGTGTGTTAGCTGCTTCTAGGCGATCCATTATTGCGCTTGTGGCCACGTTCTTGAATGCTCCGGATATATCAAAAAATACTTCTAGTGCATATTTCTTGGTGTTGAGGGCTTTCTCGACGGTAGCTACTAGCGAGTGTAGTGCTGTTCCCACCGATGTTCCTTTAGTGTAAGCATGCTGGTTGGTTGACATCCCCCTACTTCCTTCCTGATGTGTAGCTCCAGCAGCTTTTCCATTGTTTTTAGGGGAAAGGATGTGAGGCTTATCGGTCTATAATCCTTGGGACTAACATGGTTGCACTTTCCTGCCTTCGGTAGGAAGACAACTCTGGAATTTCTCCATTGGATAGGGATATAGCCTGTCCTTAAGCATGCCGTGTATATAGCGAAAAGCCATGGGGTGATCACCTCTTTGGTCACCTGCAACATGGCTGGGAAAATTCCATCCAGTCCAGGTGCTTTAATGCCCGTAAAAATAAAAATCTATAGCCCATTGGATTTTCTTGTGGGTTATTAGGCCTGTGGGGAGGGTTTGTTCCCCTGTTGCTAGGTCCTGTTGCGTTGCGGCTTCAGTGACATCGGTGCATCCTAGGAAATGAGCCTCTTAGTGCTGTCAGGGCTTCTTCGCTGCTCTCTGACCATTGTCCATTGTTGAGCTTGAGCTGACTCTGTATGGTAGGTTGCTTTGAAAGCAGCTTCCTGAGTTTTGCCGATCTTTCTAGGACATGTTTTGGACATTTCTGAAATTCCTGAGACATAGGGCATGCCCAGGTGTTGTAGCCTTATTTTGCTAAGAGCTGGACAGGAGCAGAACAGGTGTTCTACCGTTTCCTCCTCCTCCTCGTCTCTACAGCTTCGGCAAAAATCGTTGTATGGGGCGCCCAGCCTGTTTGCGTAGGAGCCTATTAGCCAGTGTCCAGTGAGGGAAAGGATGACTGCACTGCACCTTTTTCTGCCGAGAAAACACAAGTTCCGTTTTTGAGGGATTTACTCCCAGGCCGCGCGATTTTGTCCATTCTGACAGTCTCGCGAGCTTTGCGCTCATTAGGTCGCAGAGTGTTTGAGGGTATTTACTCGAGAAGATAATTGCGACGTCATCCGCGTATGCCACAACCTTGCAACCGAGGAAGCCGATATCGAGGAAGGCTATTAGAGAGTATTCCTTGAGGTGTAGAGATTTCTCTATAACTGAAACTACTTCATGGAGTGCCGTTTCCGTGGATTTTCCTTTTCGGTAGTGTGGCAGGGTCAGAGGTGTGGTTTAATATATAAAACTGTTGTTTATTGATATCGTTTTTTGGCTTTTTTAATACAATTCTGGATCGTTTCTTGTTTTTGCACTCGCACTGTTCGTCGCTCCACTTCCCATTGCCGGCTTCCCTCTCGGTCGACTCGCATATCCATCGCTCGTCCCCGATAGTCTATCGATAGTGTAGTCGATAGCTATTAAGGGTGCTTAAACTATCGTTAAAGGTATTCTAACAGCTGCGTTAGTTACAAATGATACTTATGTGCCGTTTACACTGAGGCTGCGTCTTGAATCTTTGGGTCTTCCCAGAAACTCAGTTTTTTTACATAGGTTTTGAATAGGGCCCTAGTGGTGGCAAAAAGTTGCGTCGTTTCCCGACGCAGGTGTGTTTATTCGTTATATTCGATTGGTTTTGGTTTTTAGTTGCGCATAACAGCAATTTTCGTATTTTTCTGCCTTTTAGCGGAACTATCACCACTAATAACAACAAGAAACTTCAGATTACAATTTAAATATTGCCGCGTAAAATTTTAACTGAGTAAAAAGGGGCAAAAATACATGTAATGCTTAGAACAAATTTTTTAAACTAATTTTATTATTCAAAAAAGCATTTCAACAATATAGTTGATTTCAAATTTTTTGCTGCAAATCCCATGTCTTTGAATCCTTTCACTGTTTCCGTGATCTTCGCCGGGTGTGAAAGTGTGCTGGCAGATACTTGTCAGCGAGTTGAGCAAGTACATCGCGGCAAAACTCCAGTAATATGCTACAGACAATGGCTCTTGGCACACCAAATTGACTCCCTATAGAAGATCCTAGGCAATAAATGGCTATGCTATGGCTATTTTCTTCTCAAGAGGGGTTGTCAGTCGAAAAGGAGTGTCTTTCTTTTTGAGATTGGGCAACAGTCCAACAAGAATGTTGAAAGTACTCTTTTCCATGCGGAAATTTTCCTTAAAAAAGGTATCGGAATTGTCCACAACATCTTCCTCCCAAAATGAACCATATCGTGGCTATTGAAATTTAGAATATATTATTTAATTGAAAAGAGAGAACATTATCTGCTCTTTACTTACAGAGGTTCAAACGCAAGGAGGACGTTGCAGTTGGAAGACGAATTGCAACTTTTCTGAGAATAACTCAGACACTTCCTTGCACTTTAAAAGATTCTCCTCACTTTGCGCCACCGCAGTTTAAAAGAATCAACTCTATTTCCGTCATATTTCGTTGATTTTCGAACAATTTTCACTTTATTTAGGTGCTTTCTCGCAAAAATGAAGGTTCGAGTTTTACCTTCTGTTTGGGGTACAATGAGCTTGTACTCTCTCGTCGCTAATCCACAGACGTTTTCTCCGACTATCCAAGGCTCCAGGATTAGGACAACGTCGGTTCCGCTTGCGTCCAAGCGGAGTATGAGGGCAGCAGACGCTGCTTTACACTGGTGGAGATGTATTTGAAGGAGTCTCAGAGACAAGAATCCCCACCACTGTAGTGTCGGCGTCTGAGTCGTCAGATACGTCCTTAAGACACATCGCCTCGAAGTCTCGCATAAGCTCCGCGTCTGAAGAGTAGCCTTCTTTGACCGGCTCCAGCTCGTTGTGTCCGACTTTATGGTGACCGAGCTGAAGCCTAAGTTCAGCTCTCCTTTGGCTGTCTCTATCGGGACCACCGATTCCTTATTGAGGACGAGCACGGCCTGATTTGTCGGCCCCTGTGTCTCCTCAACCTTAACTACCTTCCAGTCCGTGGTCGGCAGTCCTGGGTTGCATCTCTGCAACATCTTAAGGATGCACTCAGGCTCCTTAAAGGTAGCCGGCACCCAAATTCTGGCCCTCGGTCTACTGGGCGCCTCGCTCCAGTCTACAGCAATGAGCTTCGCCCCAGCGTAGACCTCTCCGATCTGCGCCACCGCTGCTTTGTACAGCTTTACGGAGCGCTCGTCCTCGCAGGCTACCACTTTTATGTTACCCTGGAACCACCCCATGTCGTTGCAGACTGGAGGTGGCCCGGGATCTTCGTCGAGGAGCTCGAAGCAGTGGTCGGCCAATGCCGCTTACACTCACTTCCATTGTCTCGTGGGTATCCTTCCCTCCGCGCTGCCTTTGTCGAGGACGCCAATTAGCGTCTTCTTCTTGGCAATCTGCGCGAAGGAGACATTTGGCTGAACCTTGGACCTTTTTGCGGCCGGTGCGGGTATCTCCTGCGAACGTTGCCTCTTCGTTTGGGAGACCATTGTAAAATTTAGGAGCCCCGCCGTGGCCCATTCCACCTTCTTCAGCCAATCAGCTGATGGGCTCGCGTTTTGCCGACGGAGTATGTGCCCTGCACTTCTCCTTGCGGCATAGGCGTGTTTTTTGGCTTGTGCGCTGGTCGATGGCAAATCATCTCCCTTCACTTTACCAGAAGGTCGGGCAGCCGCAATGTTGCTTAGCTGCCTCTCCAAGGTGTCCGTGTTAGGAGTTGGTCTGCCACTCACCCCAGATTCGGGATGGGACCCACTCGGGTTCACACCAGCGCTTTCCACCATGCATGCCTGTCCTGCTGTTGAGCTGGTCGGGCCAGGCCTTAGGGCCGATGCCTTTCCATCTTCCGGATTACTCCCATTTGACGTTTGGGGAGTGCTAGTCTCAAATTTGTTTTTTTGTGTTTTTTGTTTTGTTTTGTTTATTTTTCCATAATACATCCCACCAGATGCAGAGAAGGAGAACGGTCAGCCCGGGCAGAGATCCACGTTGCCTGGGTAAGGCATCATTAGAACAGGGGGCTTCCAAGTCCCTGAGTTCTCCGTTCGAGACTGGGCTAGTTTTTGAACCGGGCCCCCAGCCAGGCTGACTCTGGGCACGGGTCTGACACCATAGTCCAGCCCGGTGTGTGGAGAGTGTGGAGGTTGGAATGTGGGTAGGTGGTGTGTGGGGGAATGGGAGTGTGTGAGCTACTTATACGAGGCGGCACCATAAGCGCATCGTCAGTGTTTCTGCTTCGCGAACACCCGCTGGCTGTCCGGGACTACTTATTTCGGTACTCTCCCTAAGGATGTCCGCTTATTCGCAGCTGACCTACATACTAGGGTAGGCCTTTCGCTATCCGCAACCTGCGACCCATCCGGTGGCCTCAGCTAGGCTCCCTCTGAGCCACCTCACGCGCTCATCAGACCAGATACTCTTTCCCGTTACGAGAGTAAGATCTAGCACGTTTGATTAGGTGGGACCTACCTAGGTGAATTATTCCCCACGTTTGCTACTTCTATTTAAGTTGATAGTAGTTGGTAGTCCTCGTAGTCGGCTTCTTCGACTAGACTACTTAGATCTTCAGGTGGTGCGGGTCTGTCGTGAGCCATATAGCAGGAGGCTACCAAGAGGCGCTTCTCCTCGCTTTCCAGCATCACCATTATCAGTTCATCTGAGCTGTAATGAGACCCAAGGTGAGCATGGATTCCTATTCGTACGAGTACGATAGTCCTGTTCCTGCTTACCGAAGTTGTGTAAAAGGAGTTATAGTTTAATGACTTTAGTCCAGCCACTGAAATGCTTAACACCATCCATGGACAAAAGCTTTGTCGACGGGCCCTTGCTCCACAGCTATAAGGAGCTCCGCCGACGCTGTCTTGCTTTTATGTCGATTAAGCTGAGGCACACTAAGCATAATGGGTGGCTGGCACAGCTTCACTCGACGAGTTGACAACAAGCTCTTCCTCGACGTAGTCATGCAGCGCAAGCCCCTGGGCGGCCTCCACGATGGTTTCCAGACCCAGGTCTTTTTCCACCTCGCCTGCCTGCAGGGTCTGCTTGTCTTTATCCCCGGGGTGGCGTTTCATAAGGCGCAAGTAGACACTTCTCATGCCCTACGCCATCTTCCCAAATCTGGGGTACAAGAGGTGCTTTGCCTCCTTGTTGATTTGAAGGATTACACACTGGCCCCCCTCGCTGGTTACTGGGCTCTTAGTTTGTAATACCTTACAGTTCCCGGACGGTATCTCCGGGCTCTGACGCTGTAAGAGCTTCAGCGCTCTGTCTCCTTGGATCACGATGGGGAAGAGTACCTTCGCCTTTGGTATAGACGGGATTAGCTTCCTGTCCACCACCTCCAGCTTAGCCGCCTCCCACATCGCGTCCAGTCTGCAGACAGATTGGGTCAGCCACCTAAGCATTGGATCGCCATTGCACTTGAGAATTTTTACCGCATTCAGCCACCCAGGACCATGAAAGGTGAGCTTGGGGGCTATGGGGTCCTCCTCCATCCGCACAAACAGTGCGTCGACTAGCCGCGCATGTACCAGCTACCACTGCGCTGCCATCATGCCAGGCTAGTCTGGCTTTCTCTTCCTGAGAGATGTCGGCTTTGCTCTGGAGCCGGCTCTGGATCTTGAGGGCTGCCTTATATTGTGATAGAGCCTTCATCCCCTCCCTGGAACGCTTCGGCCGTCCCTACGAGGGGAGCTGGTGCCTGGTTCCAGCGAGCGGAGAAAGCTCTCTTCCTCCGTGTTTCTGATTGAGATTACGCTCTCCAGACCCGTGTCTGCTGCGACAGCGGCATCCGTGCGGCTCAGCTTGGAGTGAGGGAGTGTTCTGGCAGTCGTTCTGCAACTGGCGTGGCCTGCTCCCACCACGTCAGTGGAGTGACCAAAGGCGACACGCAGAGAGGACTGCTCCTCCCCGTGCCCGCCGGTGGTAGCAGTCACGCATTTCACCGACGTTTGGGCTGACATCCCGTGCTTCATCCTTCTTAACCTCCTCTGGCCCGAAAGTCCATAGTGCTTGGAATTTTTCGAGGGGACCACCCCCTAGCGTTTTATGCCTAGCCGACAGGCACCTCTAGCCATGGCCCTGACCCGGCTCTCTCGACTCGAGATCGAGAAGACGCCGGGTCATTGCCTTAGCTAGACCCTGCGACATTGCATTACCCTCGTCCGGGATTATGCTGTGTCCATTGCCAGCCGTCACCCATGTGGAGGGTTCAGCTAGGGGATTTTTTCCAGCCAATCAAATATTTGGAAGGAAAAGCAGACGAGTCACGCATACAAATTTATAGAAATTACCGAAAAACCAATAAATAACTAATAACCATTTCGCCAGACAAATGGAATTAATAAAACACACCAAAGACCAAACAGACAACAATTAGATACACGGAAATGAAACTATCAAAAGCAAAAGATATTCTTGTTAATAATGTCTTTAACCATATTAGTGCCATTTATATGGATAACGAAAAATATTTTTTAGTTTTCCAACAAGCATACCAAGAAATAATAAACCCACACAGTAATAGCCTATTTACACTACAGTGAGTTACCACATTTATCGATAGGTAACTCAATAACTCAGAATTTGGATTTACACTATGCAAAAGTTGAGTTATTGAGTTATTGAGTTTCGGCTGCTGGCACGTGCTTGTCTACGAAAATTTGTTTTATTTAATTTTATTAATATGAATACCCAAGAACTAATGATGCTCTATGTGGCAGAGCAAGAGACAATAACGACGCTGCAGTTTATATTATTTTATTTTTAATTTCAGCATGCAAGGGACCGAAATCTTTCATTTTTTCAGCTAGTTTTTTATAAATATGAGAATTTTTGCGTACGCCGCGGAACACGTCGTTATTCTCGTGCCATAACTCTAATAGCACCTCTAAGGCCTCAGGCGACCACACGAATCTAGTTTCTAGTAATAAAATTGGATATTAAGTAATTTTTATAAATATTTGTTTGTTTACCTTTTTTCTCATTTGTTTTTTGTTGTTTTTCTAGTGGTGATAATTACACGATAGGCAGATCAGGGTTGAAATATTCGAAAAATCGGACGAACTCAACTAAACGCAACCAAAACTCAAACTTTTCTGCCACCTCTAGGTCTCCTATGCTTCCCCATGTAAACGAAACTCGAGTTTTGCCCGAAACTCAATAACTCAACCGTAGGGTAAATAGGCTATAATACCAAAATATTAAAGAGTATAATCAAATTTATAGACATCGAGTCCTACTCAGAATTTAAAGAACTTATCATCAATGAACACATTAATTTACTTCATCCAGGTATCGTAAAAATTGTCCGTCTTTTTAAAGAAACCCACTATTTTCCAGACTATAAAAAAATAATTCAAAACATCATTAATGAATGTGAAGTTTGCAGTATTGCACAACCAGAGCACCGATCCACAAAATTTACTTTTGAATTAACCTCAGAAACTAACAGTCCAAGAGAGATTTATTTTATAAATTTCTATTCAATCGACAATAAACAATATCTTAATTGGATTGACGTATATTTCAAATTTGCATCACTAATCAAAACTAATAGCAGAGATTGGTTAGAGGCTGAAAGTGCCCCCACTAGAATTTTTAACGACATGGGAAAACCACAAAAAAATAAAGCACTTAAAGATTCCGATTTTGTACGTAACTCTTAAAAAATTTCGTTAGAAACAGAACAAATACAACTAGATATCACCACAAGTAAAACAGGAATATCAGACGTAGAACGCCTTCACAAAACCATCAATGAAAAAATTAGAATTATCAATACTGACAAAAACCGAGAAAATAAAGAAAGTAGACTAGAAACTATACTATACTTTTAAAACCATAAGACTAAACACAATACAACTGGACAAACTCCAGCCATCACATTACTCTATGCAGGAACACCTGCATACAATGCGCAGCTAATAAAAGAAAACAAAGCTAACACGTCTTAAACTTTTCAATCCCAAATTACTTCAACATGACATTGACCATAAAAAAATAAATACACAAAACTTTCCGCTTGGTATAGCATAGCCACTAATGAAATATTCGTTTTATCCCATATCCCTACTAATATGTACAATTGAAACATCAACATTCCTAATAACAACATACTCTGACAGTAATGGACAGATATTCAATGAAAATATCACAGAAAACTTTTATTTGCACAAAAACAATATTTCAAATACTCTCACAAAAGAAATTTATAAAGATAATTGTACTGCTAACATTATTAGACACGAAACACTAACTTGTACATTTCATAAATTTCGAAAACAGAATTTGTTAGGAGCAGATGGAAATTAAATTGATGGAAGAAGTACGTGTTGGGATAATATGCGTGTATTTTATTTAACATAGAAAATAATGTTCATTCTTCGGAGTTTTCTTATAGGCTTTTTACACTTGGTGCGTTACCTATCGATATCGAAGAAGACGCAGAGAAGCAGGTTTGCCGTTTACACTACAGCGTCTTTGCGTCTTGGGAAGAGGAAGAAAAATTTGTAAACAAAAGAAATAATGTCTGAAAATCAACTAAATATGTCAGAAAAAGAGCTAATTCTTTTATCTGCGGTGGCGCAAAATGAAGCGAATCTGTTGAAGTGCATGGAAGTGTCTGGGCTATCATCAGAAAAGTTGCAATTCGTCTTGCAACTGCAGCGGCCTCCTTGCGTTTGGACTCTTGTAGGTAAAGAGCAGACAATGTTCTCTCTTTTCAATTAAATAATGTATTCTTCATTGCAATAGCCACGATATGGTTCATTTTGGGAGGAAGATGTTGTGGAGAACTCCGATGCCTTTTTTAAGGAACATTTCTGCATGGAAAGGAGTACTTCAACATTCTCATTGGACTGTTGCCCAATCTCAAAAAGAAAAATTCCTTTTCGACTGACAATCCCTCTGGAGAAGAGAATAGCCATAGCCCTTTATTGCCTAGGATCGCCTGCGGAATATCCCACGGGAGTCTATTTGGTGTGTCAAGGACTTTTGTCTGCCTCATATTATTGCAGTCTTGTCGCGAGGTAGTTGTTCAACTCGCTGACAAGTATCTGCCAGCAGACTTTCTTACCCTGAGAAGATCACGGAAACAGTGAAAGGATTCAAAGACATGGGATTTGCAGCAAAAAATTTGAAATCAACTATATTGTTGAAATGCTTTTTTTAATAATAAAATTAGTTTAAACAATTTGTTCTAACCATTACATGAATTTTTGTCCCTTTTTACTCAGTTAAAAATGTTACGCGGCAAAATTTAAATTTATATCTGCTGTTTTTTGTTGTTATTAGTGGTCATAGTTCCGCTGATTAGGCAGAAAAGTACGAAAATTGCTGTTATGCGCACAGAAATACCAAAACGCACCTGCGTCGGAAAACGACGCAACTTTTTGCCATCACTAGGGCCCTATGCTTAACCTATGTAAAAAAAACTGCGTTTCTGGGAAGACGCAAAGAATCAAGACGCAGCCTCAGTGTAAACGGCACCTTACAGACTTTAACTTGATACAAACATGATCGTTATCGAAACTAAAAAGTGTTACCAAATTGTTAAACTTAAATAATACCTTTGTGTTGCAATTAAAATACCAATTATTTTCAACAGTACGCGCTGGCTTCAGCTTTTGTCTCTGGTCGGCGAAGTGTGTGCATTGGGGACAGTAAACCACCAATTTAGGGCTCTTGTGGTAAGTATTGTTTCAAAATATAATAATTCGCTTACGAGAAGGAAAAGGTAAACGGGAGGTGGGATGCAGGAGGTCAAAGGGAAAGGTTAGCAGCTATAGAAGAAAGAAGTATAGTATTATTCGTCAGGTCTTTGTTGGTTGTGCGATCGCAAAGTTACGATCCCGCCCACCCTACCATGATCCTTAAGGGCCAATTAGAATCTATATAAAGGATCCCTCCAACAAAGACGTCGGTAGCCCAAATTGCTATCAAACGATGCTGCATAGTTTCTATTTAATAATCTTAACCTCGGTTCATATCAAAATTTTATTTATTTAAGAAATAGTTCGGCATTCATATGGTAATAATCATGGATCCTTAACAAAAAGAAAATACTAAGAGTAAATGAATTCAACGGGCTTACTTTCTAGTAATATATGGGTATGATGATAAATGTCGTTGGGGAAAATTATTAAAATGACGTATTAGCAACTCGAAATTATTGACTACTGTTCGCTTCATGACAGATTAATTCCAAGACCTTCCATTTAAAAATATAAACAAAGATATTCATGACATATGGTCATTGGAAATTGGTCGCACATTGCATAGGTGTATTTGGGAGAAACTCGTGCATGATGGCATACCAACACAAGGTAGACAAACCACCACATTCACTTCCTCATGTCTTAATATTACTATATGCACATATGTACATGCTAATCACTTACAATAGTGTGTATAATGTTGCTCCACGCAGAAAGATCATTCCTTGTTTTAACTGTGATGTTTCTTGATGAGTAGATGGATGAATAAATGAATGATTAGCAGCATGAATAGATGAGTGTTACGGCGATGGTGCGTCTCTGTGATAATAGATATAACAATATTAGTACGAGGTACTTAACCCAATGCTATTTGACCCGGACATGGATTCTCTCTTTCGTATTCAAATTTTACAATCAGTGGCAAAATTACCTAATCTAATGGTATATCTGACATTAACTCTACATTTTTTTTATCCACAATAAATCTAAAACAACGCAAAATAAACTCATGTCAGCTTCAAAATTTCATCATTACGATCCCAACCAGCCCAACTGCTCCTAAGACTTGGCCCACGGGTGCACTCTGTATATCTTCGGGACGGCTGACTGCTGCTCCAGGTTAGGTTTGCCGATTGGCACTTAACCGAGCCGCTGGACAATGAGCGGAGGGTCCAGCGTTGTGCTAATGTTCCCTTGGGGACTACGCATACGGTTCCTATGCACGGCAACCAACTAGACCGAACATATAGCCAGTAAGAGGACGGGGAAATCTCGGTGACCGTCTCACACAGGAAAGGCATCAATTCATCAGAGTTCCATGTTCACCTACAGGAGGGCAACCAAAATATCAGCACGCCTATCCGTGCTTGGGGCGTGACAGCTGCTGCACCCGTTTTTTCGCGGAACACTCTAAGTGAGGGCGATGCACACACGGACGCAGATCGGCTGCGTCCAGGCCAGAATTAGTAGTGATAATCCTCGACACGGAAAAGAAAGGAGGCTATTCAACTTGTCGACATTTGCTCGGCTAATAGTTACCCAGAGGGAATTGCACCACTACTTGAACAAATGATGACACAATTGTGGAGGTCTTTCTGCAGCCGGTTTTAGTTGTGTCGCTCCAGTATTGGTGATGAATAAATATCACAGTCGACCAAATTATACTTGGGCGCTGCACTTGGCACCTTGAATTAACATTGGCTTTGCACTTTGAATTAACCTTGACTTTGAACGTTGCAAGGGCACTGGGTCAGATCTACAAATTTTGCACTTGCGTTCACGCTGATGACCACGAGGAGAAAGAGATCAAGGACTGGGCTATGAGGTACAGTAGCCCACGTTTTTTTCCACTCTCCTGGGTTCTAATACTCTCATCCAGATTTCAGGCAAGGCAATGCCTAATAAAATTAAGTGCAATAGAGAATTGTGAACTAGGACAGCGTTGCCACTTCATCGCAAACCATATGATTATAAGCTTTCTAAAAGCTCCCACGATCAACCACCCCAATTGTTTTATGGCCTAGTTTTAGCCGGTAATTACCAATTAACCGTTTACCTTGAAAATCGAAAAGTGCACGGCATGCGTCGAATATTACAAATTACATCCAATACATTGAACCAAACATATTAATTACATGGAATATATCACGAGAAAAACCTTACCAAGATTGTAACAACCAAGAAATTCAAATAGAAAACAATAAAATAATACAAATATTTAATTGCAATGCAGAATTAAAACAAATTTCATTATCAAACAAAGTTCAACAATATAATTTTTTAATATTTACTGAACACAATGTAACCAAGATTGAACCAATGTCACACATAGAAATTAAGGAAGTAATTTTGTTAAGCAATAAGAAAAACAAAAATATTTTATAGCCTTTTCCCACACAGCACATTTACGGGGAAAGATGGGATTTAAAAAAAAAAAAAAGTGAAACCTCGATTTACCATCCATGGAAAACACAGTTGACAACAACAAACAAAAACGAGGGGGAACGTTGTGAGCCGCGGCAAAGGCCGCGGCTCTACCTTATACCCGGTACTCAGTCAGTATACACATACACATACACATATACACATATATGAGCAATGTTCGCAAAAGGGACAAATTAAATTTTGGGCAAAAAATAATATTTCAAAAAAATGAAGTCAAATCATTTTTTGGAATATTATACATGTTTTCAATTTTGTTTGCATATGCTTTTTACAACTGCTTCTAAATTTCTACATGACATGTATAACTACATATGTATTTGAGACGTACAAGTGTTTGCGACAGAGAGAGAGGGAATGAGTCAGCGCTTGGCAGGCGTTGCGTAGCCACTTCCTTCTGGGCGTTACACACATCCGTTATCCCCACAAATCTAATATACCCTTAAACTCTTCGAGTACCGGGTATAAAAAAAACAAAAAACAAACTCTGCATTTTGTCAAAATTTAACCAAAAATATGGAAAATGTAATTATTTTTCGACTGTGGCAGCAACAGTCAACAAATGATGTTGCAAAAATTGATGGTGTCGTTCGACAAATAAATAAATTCGATGAGAAATAATTTTTTGCAATGATAAATTATTTTAATGAAGGTATGCCAAGAATCAATCAATCAAAGTAAATTGTTATGTACAAGACTATGTTGTATCTGTTTTAGAAGCGGTACGGAACTTTTTGTCTTCGTCATAGACTTCCAAATTTATTCCATTTCAATTTACTTCAGATATAGATTTGCGTATGTAAACAGCAGCTCTCCAGAAAGTTGCAGCTATTCGACAATATATCAAAATTCGAGCCTAACACAACATATCGAAGCGTCGGTAATATTAGAGAAAGAACGCATCAGCTCCATTAATTGGGTGCTGCTTAATTTAAGTGTGCAGCCTGAACAGGGCGATCTGCATTTATCTGCAGATACATTCAGACCTGCCATTGCAAAACAAATAAAACAAATAAAAAATGTTTAAAACTACATTTGATGCTTTTTATTTATTCGCATTCTTCTCCCGAAGGAATTATAGCATCTCTAACTAAAAATTAAGCATATGCTATAGAAAATCTTCCTGGCTCCTAGCCATTTGCTGGAGAGCATCAGTTATTTTTCACTCATTGTTTACATATCCGCAGTGCATTTCATTTTTTCGTTGTGATTGACAATTTTTCAAAGTTGTATTTGAAAACCATCGGCTAAGTATCGCATAGAAACGTCCGGCTTAGGAACATTCAAAATGGATGGTGGAACTAACTGAGACATTTTCGGAACGGCAAAACCTTACGGACCATCCCCGAAATGGATGGTGGATGGTCGTCTGTGGGAACAGGCTATTAATAATCATTTTTTTCTTCTCTATAAATATTCTCTTATGTAAATATTTCAAATTACCAACACAAAATATTGTAATCAAATATCTAAAACCGAAAGTAGCTAAAACAAATCAAGAAAATAATGTAAAAATACGTGAAGAAATAGTTGAAATTCAACAACCAACAACATTGAGGCTTGAGGACAATGTTGAGCTACCGAGCTTTTTCGGCAGCGTAGTTTGCGATATATTAAACACGAGAGTTTACAGTTTTATTGCCAATAGCGAAAGTTGAGCGGATAGGATAGCGAAAGCGAGATTAGCGATGCAGAGTTAGCCGGTTCAAGAGTCCAAAACTGCAAGAGGAGGCGGGCCGAATTGCCCGTTCCCTAATGCGAGCGCGACGATTGAAGGGTCCAGACGCTGCAAAGGCAGGCGGGCCAAATTGCCTAATGCGAGCGCGACGATATCCAGACTATTTGAGGGCAGGCGGGCCGAATTGCCCGTGCCCTACTGCAAGCGAGAGTGCGACAGATCCAAAGGAGAGAGCAATAGCGAAGAAAAAAGATCGAGAGAGTGATAGAAAAGTCGAAAGAAAGAAGGAAAGAAGACGAGAGAACGGCTGGAGAGGAAGCTGCCGTGCGGGAGCTTACATGTATATATGTGTGTACAATGTGCAGTGCAGTGGGCAGTAAAATTAACAAACAATAAAAAGGGAATTTAATTTACTGATGCACCACTGGCTATAATGTTTCCATCAACTCTCTTAATATTGGGCTGCGGAACCCGACAGACAAGCTAAAGTTTAATGTGCCGTTTACACTGAGGCTGCGTCTTGATTCTTTGCGTCTTCCCAGAGACGCAGTTTTTTTTTACATAAGTTTAGCATAGGGCTCTAGTGGTGACAAAAAGTTGCGTCGTTTTCCGACGCAGATGCGCTCATTCGTTATATTCGATTGGTTTTGGTTTTTCTTAACGCATAACAGCACATTTTCGTACTTTTCTAATAACAACAAAAAAACAGCAAACTTAAAATAAAAAATATATGTAGTGCTAAGAACAAATTGTTTAAACTAATTTTATTATTGGCTGGCGAAAATCCTCCAGCTGAACCCTCCACGAGGGTGCCGGCTGGGCAATGGGAACTGCATTATCCCGGACAAGGGTAATGCATTGTCGCTTGCTCCGTCCGAGGCAATACAGTGTCTAGCTAAGGCAATGGCCCAGCGTCTTCTCGACCTCGAGTCGGGGGAGCGGGGTCAGGGCCATGGCTAGAGGTGCCTGGCGGGTAGGCCTAAAACGCTAGGGGGTGGTCATTAACCACATTAACCACGTATGGACCTTCGGGCCGGACATGGAAGCTAAGAAGGATGAAGCACGGGTTGGGATGTCAACCCAAACGTCGGTGGGAAGCGTGGCTGCTACCACCGGTGGGCACGGGGAGGAGCAATCCTCTCTGCGTGTCGCCAGTGGCCACACCTCGGACGTGACGGGAGCAGGTCACGTCAGTTGCAATGATGAGCCGCGCAGGTGCCGTTGTCGAGGCAGACTCGGACCTGGAGAGCGTGCTGTCCATCAGCAAAACAGAAGAGGACAGCCTTCTTCGCTCGCCTGAACCAGGTACCAGCTCCCTGCGCAGGGAAGGGCCGAAGCGTTCGAGGGAGGGGATGAAGGCCAAAGCCCAATACAAGGCGGCCCTCAAGATAGTAGGCCGGCTCCAAGGCAAGGCGGATATTTCCCAGGAGGAGAAATCCAAGCTAGCTTGGGCCGAGCTGAAGGTAAAGGAGGGCCGTAAGCACTACGCGCAGGTGCCTCAAATGAAGGCATCGACGAGCCAGCACGCCAACAAGGTGGAAGAGTTGCTGGCTACCAAAAGGCAGCGCTCGACCGAAAGTGCCGTCATTCCGGCGAGCAAGCGGCAGCGTGGACCCAAGAGAGCGGAACCTCCACCCAAAGCGGCAAAGCAGGGTCAGGCGAGAAGATCAGCGATGTGTCTAAGAGACACCTGATTGTAGCACTCATCGACAGACGTGATGAGAATGGGAGGATAACAGCGGCGCAGTGGAAAATGGTCCACGCGCGGCTGGTAGACTCCCTGTTTACAAGGATGGATGAGAACCCAACAGCTCCCATGCCCACCTTCGATGGTGCTGGGTGGCTGAATGGGGTCAAAATCCTGAAATGTAAGGACGACCCGACGCTGAAGTGGCTGACGCAAACGGTCTGCCAACTGGAAGCGATGTGGGAGGGGGCCAAGCTGGAGGTGGGGGACAGGGAGCTAATCCCGTCCATACCAAAGGCGAAGGTGCTCTTCCCCATCGCAATCCAAGGGGACCGTGCGCTGAAGCTCCTTCAGCGACAGAACCCTGAGATACCGACCGCTGACTGGAAGGTATTGCATGCTGGTAGCCCATTACCCAGCGAGGGGGGCCAGCATGTGATCCTCCAGATCAACAAAGCAGCGGAGCGTACCCCAAGTACGGGAAAATGGCGTGGGGTATGAGGAGCGTTTACCTGCGCCTCAAAAAGCGTCAGCCCAGCGATAAGGACGCACACACCCTGCAGGCAGGCGAAGTGGAGAAGGACCTCGGTCTGGATACCATCGTAGAGGTCGCCCAGGGTATGGCGTTGGACGACACGCTCGAAGAAGAGGACGGTGACCTGACCATTGTAGTCAACCCGTCGTATGCAGGGGAGCCAGCTGCTGCTACATGGCGCACGACAGGTCCGCACCGCCAGAAGAACTAAGGAGTCTGGTGGAAGAAGCCGACTCCAAAGACTACCAACTGATCGTTGGCACAGATGCTAATGCCCACCATAATGTGTGGGGAAGTCCTGACATCAACGACCGAGGTGAGTCACTCCTAGACTTTATACTAACAAATAACATAGATGTAGCAAACGTGGGAGATGAATACACCTACGTGGGTCCCACCTCGTCAAACGTGCTAGATCTAACTCTCGCAACGGGAAAGAGTACCAACATATCTGGATAGAAGGTCCTCGAAAGACCTTCCTTCTCAGACCACAGGTACATTCAATTCAAGTGCGAATTTGAATACACTCCGAAAGTGATAGTCTATAGAAACCCCCGGAACACAAACTGGGAGAAGTTTAGAAAGACAGTCACCTCGAAACTCGCGAGCCCGGGCTCAGTGAAATCCGCGGAGGATATAGAGAAGTCCTTAGAGACCCTATCTACGGAACTGCTAGAGGCATACCACACAGCATGCCCACCATCTAGAACAAGGAAGAAGTCCAAACCACTCTGGTGGAATCGAGACCTCTCTTTGCAATGAAACAACCTCATGGAATTTTTCAAGCTCGCTAAACTAGCGAACGACGACAACATCAATGAGGAATACAAGACGCTATTAAGGGAATACAAGAAGGAGATACGTAAGGCACGGCGTAGCTCATGGAGAAACTTCTGCTCCAGCATTGAGAAAGTGCCTGAAACGGCTAGGCTGAGGAAGCTGCTGTCAAAGCAACCCACAGTACAAAGTCAACTCAAACTAGACAACGGACAGTGGTCGGAGGGCAGCAAAGAAGCCCTAACGGCACTAATGGAGGCCCACTTCCCAGGATGCACTGAGGTCACCGATGCCGAAACGCATCAGGACCTAGCAACTGAGGAACAAACACCCCCAACAGATCTGATAACCCCAAAGAAAATCCAATGGGCTATAGATTCCTTTACGGGCATAAAGGCACCTGGACTGGACGGAATATTCCCAGCCATGCTGCAAGTGACCAAAGAGGTGATCACCCCATGGCTTCTCGCGATATACGCAGCATGCCTAAGAACAGGCTATATCCCGATCCAATGGAGAACCTCTAGAGTTGTCTTCCTCCCAAAAGCAGGAAAGTGCAGCCATGTGAGTTCCAAGGATTACAGACCGATAAGCCTGACCTCTTTCTTACTGAAAACATTAGAAAAGCTGCTGGATCTACATATTAGAACCGAAGTAAGCGGACTGATGTCAACCAACCAACACGCCTACACCAAGGGAAAATCGGTGGAAACAGCACTGCACTTGCTAGTAGCTACCGTCGAGAAAGCCCTCAACACTAAGAAATATGCACTTGGAGTATTTGTAGACATATCCGGAACATTTAATAACGTCGCTACAGAAGCCATAATGGACTGCCTAGAAGCAACCAGCACCCACCCGTCAATCAACCTCTGGATAAAAAACCATCTAAGTTGTAGACGGGTGCAATCAGAGTGGGGCACCGCCTCCATGGTCAGAGGTGCACACAGGGGCACACCCCAGGGTGGAGTCCTGTCACCCCTCCTGTGGAACCTGGTGGTCGACAACCTCATCAAGAGATTCGAAAGGAAGGCCCCAAAAATAACTGCTTATGCGGACGACATAAGCGTACTTATCACGGGTGTATGTCCGTCGACTCTCAGCTCCAGCGAACACTCAGGGATATATGTGAGTGGGCAGATGGAGAAGGACTCAGTATCAACGCGGACAAAACGGACCTCATCCTCTTCACCAAGAGATACAAGGTACCAGCATGGATCCCCCCGAAAGTCAACCAAAGAAGGCTAACCCCTAAAGCACAGGTCAAATACCTCGGCATAGTACTGGACAGCAAGCTGGCATGGAGACCCAATGTAGTAGAGCGGGTGAAAAAGGCCACCATTGCACTTTATGCATCCAAAAAGATGCTTAGTAGCACATGGGGCCTGTCGCCCGCTCTGATGCATTGGATCTACATCTCGGTAGTGCGACCAACTCTGCTGTATGGAGTCCTAGTGTGGTGGAAAGCCACCGAAAAGAAGACGTACCACAAGCTAATGGAACGAACCCAGCGGCATGCTTTGCTCTGTATAACAGGAGCGCTGAGGTCAACGCCAACCAAAGCACTCGAAACAATACTCGGAATCGACCCCCTCGACATCTACGCTAGGCTGACTGCAAGCAAGGCAGCACAGCGCTTGATTGCGTCTGGGAACATGTCTCCTCAAAGATTCGGGCATAGTTCAATTGGAATGGACATGATCAGGTCAACCGACTACATGATCCCCCAAACGTGCCTTGAAGTAAAAACAAACCTCCTCATGGGACCCGAAGACTGGAAAGCGGGACGGGACCAAACTCAACACCTCAACATATACACCGACGGCTCCAAGATGAATGAAGGAGAAGGAGCGGGCCTATACAGTACAAACCCTGAAATACGGACGTCGTATAAGCTACCCGACCGATGCAGCATATTCCAGGCGGAAATCTTCGCCATTAAGAAAGCAGCAGAGGTCGCTCAGCTCACAGAGCGACCACACAATACGGTTAACATATTCGTTGACAGCCAAGCAGCGATAAAATCCATGCAGTCGTCCGCGGTCAGTTCCAGAAGTGTCCTGGCAAGCAGGGAGGCACTAGACTCACTAAGCACGACTAAGTCAGTGCAGATCTATTGGGTTCCCAGTCACCAGGGCATCGAAGAAAACGAAGCGGCGGACGTTCTGGCTAAGGATGGCGTCGGGCTGGCAAACGAGAGGACAAAGCGACCTGGAGAAGCAGGCCAAAATGAGGACAGACAACAGGTTGAAGAACACCACCGCCTGCAGAATCTCGAAAATCATATGCAAGGAACGCAATGATAATCTCAGCCACTATCTGCTGCATCTTCCACGGAAGGATTGCAGACTGTTAGTGGGCATACTGACAGGCCACTGCCTGGCTGCGTCGCATGCAACCAGGCTGAACATCTGCAGGAAATGCAATGAGCCCGGGGCTGTCGAAACCCTGGAGCATCTCATCTGCCGGTGTCCGGCTCTCTTAAGGGCAAGGAGAATGTACCTGGGCGCACCGATGCTGGTATCACTGGAGGATGCCTCCAAGAGGTCGTCAGGGAAACTGCTTGCCTTTGCTAAAAACACCTCGATTCTGGGGGACTTCGGAACCTCAGAAGCACCCTCGTAAGGTCCATACAAAGATCCGGATTACTAAGGGCCTTTTTGGCCTATGGGAGGCCCCGTTGAGGGCCGTCCGGGATAACCTAACCTAACCTAATTTTATTATTCAAATTTTTTGCTAGAAATCCCATGTGCGTGAACCGTTTCACTGTTTCCTTGAATATACTAATCAGCGAGTTCAGCAATCACTTCCAGACAAAATTCCATTACAATCCTACACACAATGGCTGTTGAGCTACTGAGCTTCTTCAGCAGCGTATTTTTACAAAATTGAATTAAACACAAATGGGTTTGGTTTCAAGGTATATATGTATATTGTGTATATGTGTATGTTCGATTTGTTTTCTTAGCGAGAAATGCAAAGATAACCACGAAACGAAAATTAGCGATACGACGTTTGCTCACGAAGACGATGAAATTTTAAGTAAAGTTCTGCTCTGCTGATGAGCCTCCCTCACAGCTCTTGTCGGACGACGAATTTAGGGAAAGGGCGATGTAGCGATTGAGAGCGTAGGGCGTAGGGCAGTAGCAGCAACGATGTATTGAGAGTAATGCGTAGTAAAGAGAGTAAGCTATGCCTATCTCTGTGCTGCCATGGGCAGGCGCTTAGCCGAACAATGGCTTTGAACACACGGAATATCGCACAATAGGGAATTTATTCGGTGTGTTCAAAGCCTTTGTTCGGCTAAGCAGACGATCCCAGGCAATATAGCGCTATGGCTATCCTTTTCTTCAAAGGAATTGCCTGTCAAAAATTGGTGTCCTGCTTTCGGAGATTAGGCAGCAGTCCCACTAGAATGTCGAACATACTCCTCTTCATGCAAAAGTTGTCTTTGAAGAATGCGTCGGAGTTGTTTACTACATCTTCCTCTCAAAATGAACCATATCGTGGCTATTGCAATTTAGAATACATTATTAAATTGAAAAGAGAGAACATTATCAGCTTTTTACTTACAGGGGTTCAAACGCAAGGAGGACGTTGCAGTTGGAAGACGAATTGCAACTTTTCTGAGAATAACTCAGACACTTCCATGCACTTCAAAAGATTCTCTTCATTTTGCGCCACCGCAGATAGAGAAAATTAACTCTATTTCCGTCATATATCGGTAATTTTCGTACACAATTAACTTTGTTTACAAATTGGTCGTCCTCTCGTCTGCTGTTCTATAGACTCAAAGACGCAGTGTAAACGCCTCTTTTGCTTCTCTGCGTCTTTTCCGATATCGATAGGAAACGCAGCCAATGATCTTTTGCCTCACTTTGCAAAAGCTTATACACTTTTACATACATCCTTCCCAAACAGTGTAGGAGCTCAATTTATGTCAATCCTTATTAGTTGCCGATTAGTGCTTTTTTTGTTGCTGCTCGGTCGTGCGTGAGTGCGTAAACTTTACTGCGCACGTGCTTAAGCGCTTTGGCGGTAAACCTATGTAAGTGCACTTATGTATGAATTTTCCATGAATATAGAGGACCAACGAAATAATACCCGCAGCAACCAAAAGCAACAAGAACATAGCCGATCTCCAGGGGAATTAAATTATTTTGATTTTCTCAGGCATTTTCGATGTCATGCTGATTTTGAAACGTAATAAAAAACGTATAGGCTTTATACACTGGGTGCTTTACATATCGATATCGGAAAAGACGCAGAGAAACAGAAGAGGCGTTTACACCACTGCGTCTTTGGAAGAGGAAAACAAATTTTGTAAACAAAGTCAATAATGTTCGAAAATCAACGAAATATGACAGAAAAAGAGTTGATTCTTCTAACTGCAGTGGCGCAAAGTGAGGGGAAGTGCATGGAAGTGTCTGAGTTCTCCCCAGAAAAGTTGCAATTCGTCTTGCAACTGCAACGTCCTCCTTGCGTTCGGTCCCTTGTAAGTAAAGAGCAGATAATGTTCTCTCTAATAATGTATTCTAAATTGCAATATCCATGATATGGTTCATTTTGGGAGGAAGATATTGTGGACAACTCCGATGCTTTTTTTTTAAGGAAAATTTCCGCATGGAAAGGAGTAGTTTCAACATTCTTGTTGGACTGTTGCACAATCTTAAAAAAAAAGACACTCCTTTTCGACTGACAATCCCTCTGGAGAAGAGAATAGCCATAGCATAGCCCTTTATTGTCCAGGATCGTCTGCGGAATATCGTACGGTAAGGAGTCTATTTGGTGTGCCAAGAGCCATTGTCTGCCTCACATTACTGCAGTTTTGTCGCGAGGTAGTTGCTCAACTCGCTGTATCTGCCAGCAGACTTTCATAGGCTGAGAAGGTCACATAAATAGTGAAAAGATTCAAAGACATGGGATTTGCAGCAACAAATTTGAAATCAACCATATTGTTCAAATGCTTGATTTAGTAATAAAATTAGTTTACAAAATTTGTTCTAAGCATTACATGTATTTTTGCCCCTTTTTACTCAGTTGAAAATATTACGCGGCAATATTTAAATTTTAATCTGCTGTTTTTTATTGTTTTTAGTGGTGATAGTTCCGCTGATTATGCAGAAAAGTACGAAAATTGCTGTTATGCGCACAGAAATACCACAGATATACCAAAACGCACCTGCGTCGGAAAACGACGCAACTTTTTGCCACCACTAGGGCCCTATGCTAAACCTATGTAAAAAAAAACTGCGTTTCTGGGAAGACGCAAAGATTCAAGACGCAGCCTTAGTGTTAACGGCACATTACAATAACCGAAAAGAAAGAAAAAAAAACTATTAACCATATATACAGTGGGGAGCAAAAGTGATTCCGCTCTCAACATTTTCATGTTGGAGCGCTCATAAAACCTAAACGAATGAAGTAAATGTAAAAAACTTTTTTCTGGAATATGTATTAATTTGTGACAAATAGCCGTCAATAGTATAGCCATATAAGAAACAATGAAATAGTTAAGAACTAAAAACAAAAACAACAGGCATGTACTCAGTTTGCACCTTTTATGAAAAAATTTAGCGGAATAAATATTAATACTTTGTCCAAAGACCCTTATTATCTACAACATTTTTTATGCGATTTGGCATGCTCTCAACCAATTTCTCAATAATTTTTTCGCGAATTCGATTCCACTCCATTCCATACGGATACTGAGGCCAGGAAAACACAAACGAAAAATTCCTGGCCCAGTTTTTTTTTATATGGAGTTTGACAGTAATTTTTAGTTTCCGCGGTACTGGATACCTGACTTAAGGAGTAAATGATTATTTTCTATACCCGGTTCCAAAGGGTTTGACTTAATTTTTTGAGTTTTTTAGGCAAAAATTCAGTTTAATCCTTTTGCGAGCATAAAATATATAAAATATATTGTATAGATAATCGAGAGCACACATATGTATATACTACCTGAGACCGGGTATAAAGTGACTTAGGCAACCCCTCGTTTTCAACCAATAACTTTGCGCTCGACTTAAAAATTCAAGGCCAGATTCATCGAGTTGGATAATTTCAACCTCTTAAATTTTCGTAACATAAATTCTTGCAAATCTACTTGTGCAATATAGAGGAGAAAGTTGGCGTCAAGAGATCAACACAGTAATAAAAAGAGCAATTCTTCGTGATCTACAGCAAAAGCTTCATGTTCATGCATTTGTCAGTCTGTTCAAGACTGCATTAGAACGCATGCCTGATTATGACTACAAAGACGTGATCAGAACGGATAAACGACCAGCTGGAACACACAGTTATTTCGATGAATTATTATGCATATCATTTGATGATGCGTTAAAATGCTGAAAACTTTTTTTGCGATTTCGTCGATTGTTTCAACAGTATTGCGTCGACATGTACGTAAAAATTGAAGCAGAGCGCATAACTTTCATTAGGTTGAATCAAGCTAAAGTGCATTTGGAAGAGTATGTACTTCAACTTACGCGAAGTAATTAGCGCCGAACGAGATGCATGTTTGTCAAAGCAGCCCACAGTACAGAGTGAGCTCAAACAAGACAACGGATAGCGGTCGAGGGTAGCGAAGGGCTTCTTCGGCACTAGTGAAAGCTCAGTTTGCAAGATGCACCGACGTCACCGACGCCGAAATGGATCAGGACCAAACAACTGAGGAATAAACTCCCCCTAACAGTTCTGATAACCCCCAAGAAAATCTAATGGGCTATAGATTCCTTTACGGGCGTAAAAGCACCTGGACTGGACGCAATATTCCCAGCCATGTTGCAGGTGACCAAAGTGGTGATCACCCCATGGCTGCTCACAATATACGCGGCATGTCTATGTACAGGTTATATCCTTATCCAATGAAGAGCCCCTAGAGTTGTCTTCCTCCCAAAGGTAGGTAAGGCAGCACAGCGCATGATCACACATGTTTCCTCAAGGATACGGGCATGGGTCAATTGACTGACTACATGTTACCCCAAACGTGCCTCGAATTAAAAAAAAACATTTTTATGGGACCCGAAGTCTGGAAATCGGGACGGGACCAGACTCAGAACCTCAAAATATGTATACTGACGGCTCCAAGTTGGAAAGAGGAGTAGCCGCGGGCCTATACTGTACGAACAATAATTTAAATGCATTCCAGGCGGAAGTTTTCGCCATCAAAAAGGCAGCAGAGGTCGCTCAGCTCGCAGAGCGGCCAAGCGGCGATTAGGTCCATGCAATCGTCCGCAGTTACGAGACTCACTAAGCACGACTAAGTCAGTGCGGATCTACTGGGTTCCCAGCCACCAGGGCATCGCCAGCCAACCCCTGGCGACTGAAGGAGTAGAAAATGTGCCTGTCTCCCTTAGAACGCTACAAAGCGACCTAGAAAAGCTGGCCAGACTGGAAAACAAGAGCAGGTGGAGGAGCACAACCAACTGCAGAATCTCGAAATCATGTGCAAAGAGCGCAGCGAGAAACCTGGCCACTATCTACTGCACTTTCCACGGATATTATACAGGATATTATACAGGTCACTGCCTGTAGGAAATGTGATGAGCTCGGGGCTATTGAAACCCTGGAATATCTTATCTGCAGCTGGCCGGCTCTCTCACAGGCAAGAAGATACCTGGGCGCACCGACGCTGGCATCACTGGAAGATGCCTCCAGGAGGACGCCAAAGGAACTACTAGACTTCGCCAAAAACACCTCCATTCTAGGGGACTTTAAAACCTCAGTAACACTATCGTAAAGGTCCATACTAATCCGGATAACTAAGGGCCATATTGGCCTATGAGAGGCCCCGTTGAGGGCCGCATCAGCATCAATAGCCGAGTCGATATAGCCATGTCTGTCTGTCCATCTGTCCGTCCGTCTGTCCGTCCGTCCGTCCGTCCGTCTTCATTAGTGCCTAGATCTCAGAGACTATAAAATCTAGACCCACCAAGTTTTGTATCACACTACTCTAAATGTGTTGCAAAATTTCGCCCCGCCCTTTTCCGCCCGCATAAAGGACGAAAGTCTGTGGCGTACACAATTTTAAAGATACGAGAAAACTAAAATCGCAGAATCATAGAGAATTACCATTTCTATCAGAGTGTTGAATCTGAATCAGATCGGATCATTATTATAGCTACAATGAAGAAAACCATTTCGAAAGTCATCGTTCCCTCTCGCTCTCTCTCACACGCCACCCTGTCTGCTTTGCCTATTCGTTTAAATGAGCGCCTAGATCTCAGAGACTATAAGAGCTAGAGCAACCAAACTTTCTATCCAAACTCCTGTGATATCAATTCCGCCCCCACAAAAGACGAAAATCTGTGGAATCCACAATTTTTAATATAAAAGTAAACCAAATACGCAGAATCATGGGAAAATCTGGATCAGGTGGGATCATTAGTATGGACAGAAGGAAAAAATTACATATCAGTGGCTACGCAACGCCTGCCAAGCGCATCTACCGGGTATAAGGTACAGCCGCGGCCTTTGCAGCGGCTCACAACGTTTCCCCTCGTTTCTTATAGATTTGGAGATTTAACATTTTTTAAAGAATTATGGTTTTTTTCATGGTTTACTTTTTTTTAAAGAATTTTTTAAACGAGTCTTGCACAACAGATCGAAGCGTTGGCAGTATTGGAAGGAAAACGCAACACATCCATTCATGAGAAATGGGCTCTACTGAATTCAAGTGAGCAACCTGGGCGTAGTTCTCCATAACATCTGAGGACAACAGTAGGTAAATCCGTTCGTGTCACATCATGTTATGTGTAGTCGAAGTCTATTGCCCAAAAGTTTTGTTTTCTCTCCGGTTTTGTTAAGTGTTAGATGGCGTAATGTTTGTGCCTCTTTTAATTTAAAAAAACGCATCGCAGGTCTCAGTATTAACAAGGAAAAGAACACCAGCCTTTTGCCGACGAGACAGTAGCCGGAATGATAGATGCTGTTCAATCTGAGTGAGAACACCAATCCTACTAATCGTTATCCACTACAAATATCAACCCGATTCTGTTCGATAGTCCATTTTTCGGATCTGAGTACTAGGCTTCAGCAAAAAACGGTGGCAATATTGCGTTGCTTCATCTGTGAATTGTCGTTCTCCAGCGCCACAGCCCCCACAAGCAATACATTCCAGCTTGCTTTTATACAAAAATTTGAATTTTCAACTGATTTTATTTATATAGAGTGTTACCGCTGGGCATGTACACCTAGTCAAACTCAGCCGGTAGAATTTTATATGGCACGTTTTGCTAGCAAATGCGTTTTCGGCTCTAAGTACTAGGCTTCAGCAACAAATTGATTCACTTTATTTAAAATTGCGAGGCCAGATCGAACATCTCAATATATATACAGACGGCTCCAAGATGGTAGGAGGAGTAGGAGCCGGCATATACTGCACAGACCCCGAAATAGGGCTGTCATACAAGCTACCAGACCACTGCAGCATATTCCAGGCGGAAGTCTTTGCCATCAGGAAAGCAGCAGAGGTTGCACAACAAGCAGGGCGATCACATGACGTGGTCAATCTGTTTGTAGACAGCCAAGCGGCGATAAAATCCATGCAGTCGTCCACGGTCAGTTCTAGAAGTGTCCTGGCGAGCAGGGAAGCATTAGACTCACTAAGCACGACCAAGTCAGTGCGGATCTACTGGGTTCCCAGCCATCAGGGCATTGAAGGAAATGAAGCGGCGGACGTTCTGGCTAAGGAAGGCGTCGGGCTGGCGAGAGAAAGAGCAGAAAACGTGCCTGTCTCACTCAGAACGCTACAGAGCGATCTAGAAAAGCTGGCTAGACTAGAAAACGAGAGCAGGTGGAGGAGCACGACCAACTGCAGAGTCTCGAAAATCATGTGCAAAACACGCAGCGAGAAACTCAGCCACTATCTGCTGCACCTTCCACGGAAAGATTGCAGACTGCTGGTGGGAATACTGACAGGTCACTGCCTGGCCGCATCACACGCAGCCAAACTAAACATCACCGACAGGAGCAGCTGCAGGAAATGTGAGGACCTTGGGGCTATCGAAACCCTGGAACATCTGATCTGCAGCTGCCCGGCTCTCTCACGGGCCAGGATAAGGTACCTGGGCGCACCGACGCTGACATCGCTAGAAGATGCCTCCAGGAGGTCGCCAAGGGAACTGCTGGCCTTCGCCAAGAACACCTCAATCTTAGGTGATATAAAACCATCACTAGCACCCGCGTAACAAGGTCCATAATAAACCGGATTACTAAGGGCCATACTGGCCTATGAGAGACCCCAGGAGGGTCGTCCGGGTTAACCTAACCTAACCTATTTAAAATTGCAATCGTCTGGTCTTCGGTCATTTGCGTCTGCTTCGCGTTTGTTCTTGAGCCATGCCTTAAACAATTAAAGGTATTCTGTAAAAATGTTCTAAAATGATTTTTATTCTAACTGGTTATTAAGCAATCAAAAATATATAATCGCTTTTGAATATTTATCACAAAAAAATTTACATTTATGTCAAAATTCTCGACCGCTTACCCATAGCGCAGTGTTGAGAAATTGACCGCCCAAGTTATACGGTAAATATATATCGTTGCGGACGGTCGTGCTATACTTCGCTCTTGCTTAAAAAATCGTCAATCTGTTGTTTAAGGTAAGTGATTGTGTTTTTTACTTATTTCTGGTATTCCTAACCGATCGTGCAACCTGTTCGATATAAGTGTTGTAGCATGTCACCTACAACTGTGGTTGCTGTGGCTGTGCCACTCCAGCTGGCCTGGGGTGTAGTCGATAACTAAAATGCACGCGCTGGCTCCGGCTTTATGATCGGTAGTAGGAGTGGGTTCCGATGTTTTGCTATCGATACGTGCTCGCTTCGTTACCTATTCTTATTTAATTTCATTCTTCGCGTGCTTCTCTTTTCTAACGAACATTTTTTAAAATTGAGACGAGAATCAGGATGGGAAAAGGTATGGGAAAATAGAAAGGAGAAGAAAGAATTCACACGTACAGGGACACTAAGACAATGCAATCCTCCTTCGACATGACGGTCTGCTGTGCTGGTGTTACTGCAACAGCCTTGCCCTCACAACCATGATCACCCACACACCGAGATAGGGTATATGCTTTGGATGATCCCTTGTTGTCATGTCATTAACCTATACTCCGCCTTTCCCCCATCTTTACTTGCATGGCTCCCAAATAAATCGATCTAGGAATTCATTTTTCAAGATTTGTTACAGAGGTATATGTATTATTACAAAGAAATAAGCCAAGGGCATAATAAACAAAATTAAAATAAATGCAAGAGATATAAAATAAGTATATATAGTGTGAGGTATGAGTATGTAGAGGAATAACGCTAAACAAAGAAAAGTTTTGATATATATATGTTTAATGTGAGATATATGTAAATAAGTATAGGGATAATATTAAACAAAGAAAATTTTTGATATATGTATAGTGTGAAATATATGTAAATATGTATAGGGATAATGTTAAACAAGGAAATTTCATATAGTGAAAGCAGAACATGTAAAACTAAGTGAGAATAATATGTTTAATAATGATTTTATTTGAGAAGAATTTATTATTATCTTAATTCATTTTCTTTTTTTTTTTTATTTAACTTGAATTAATGGCGATCGCTACCTTGGCACTCAATGGATGCACACAGGTGTAAAGCTCTCTTGCAAGAGATAATGTTTCGAACTTTGAGGAAGCTTCGAAAGCTCTAGAGCTTCTGATTGAGCTTAAGCCTCTTCAGCAAAACCAACAAATTTTAAGCAATAAAAAAAAAGCGCTATGGCAAATATGCATGTCTGTGTCACCTTGGATTCTCACGGTTTTTAAATAAAAAAAAACATATTCGTTCACTTACGTATTTCCATTGATACACCCATGTCCAAAAGATCTTTCGGCGATGGAGCGAATCTGAAAGCTTTTATGAGAACACCTGCAAATGGTCACACACATATACATAGTCACAACTGAGAATTCTTTTAGATATTTCGGGTTTTTCTGTCTCTTTTATCTCGCCTTTAATTCATGTTTTTTTTTTCTCCTTTTTCTCTTCCGATCTACGCTATAAGGTTTCTTTTTATCTATTTTTCCTTTTTTTCTTTTATCACTTCATATATTTTCATTTATTACATCTCTAATTAAATTAGATAATAGACTTTATGGAAATGCAAAAGCTCAGCGCAGCTGATTCCATCAGCAAAGCTAACAAAAAAACTTCTCGAGCCAGGCGTCAATGCCCTAACAAGCGCACAGCTGGTTTAAGTGAACAAGGGGCACTTGGGATTTTCACTTTGCCACTTTCTCTTGGTGATATTCTGGCCGACTGGTGCACCAACAGAACATTTTTCAGCAACCATGTGGAGTCGTAGGTTAGGTCGAACAGTTTTTTTCTTTGGAGATACGTCTACGTGTTCCCACTCGCAGGAAAATCACTCCTCGCACATTTCCTCTACTTTACGGGGTGATGGCCATGGAGATCAGGTGCGATGACTGCACTGGAGGCTGCCAAAGGGGCTGCTCTCTGCCGGCGAACGAAGCCGCGCCTGCGATGAAGTGGACGTGCCTGCGTAGGAGGGGCTGCGCTTGCGTTGGAGGGGCTGCGCTTTCGTTGGAGGGGCCGCGCTTTCGTTGGAGTGGCCGCTCTTGCGCTGGATGGGCCGCGCTTTGCGGGAAGCTTTTCAGCCTCACGGTGGCCAGCACTGGAGTTGGTCCGGGTGTGACACTATACCGTGTGGTCCAGATCACGGTGCAGCTTGTGCCGACGAAACTTCACGAAACTTTTGTTTTAATTTTGATATTGATACGATGGGTTGAATTCGATTGATTACTTTTTATTTTTATTTGACTTGGTTCAAGGAAAATTTTTTTCTTTTTATTTTACTGAGCGCACGAGGGCACGTCTGTCTAATTTGATGGCCACGAGAAGAGAGAGAGCTCTTCCACCGGAAATTTAGGGATCGACCTCCCTAGTTTTTTCTTTCTCGTCTTCCCAAATGTCAATGCAAAGGAAAACCGTAGAGTAGAATGTCAGCCATAAAACTAAGCTCTGCGCACGGCGACGAATTGCATGCGCTAGATAGCGTGCGAAAAGCTCAACTTTATTCCGACAGTCTAACTCTTATCAATAGTGTTCTTTTAGACGGAATTTTAGTCTGTTCAACGAAACGTATTTTGATTGTTTTTCTTGAAACAAGCGCACTACAGTGCATACGCATCAAGCTTATTTTTGTGTATTTATGTATATCCATGTTTCAATCCTATTGTGCATTCCTACATTATCTGCACATTCTTATTCGCAGCCGTTTTGTTGTTGCCAACTCTTGTGCGGTGCGCTTGCTCTCTCTGATCCGCTCTCTGTTTTTATCTACCCTCAGCTTATCTGTTATCATTCCAACACACACGCACCGCGCTAGCCGCCGCTCTGTGCTTGTCTCTCTGTGTTTCTATCGTCTCTCTGTGTCTCTCCGTTCACTTGCTGTTATTGTGACTGTTTTGTTTGTGCTTGCGAGCGCAATTGTGTAACATAAGCTTAAAGTTACTATCTCTGCCTCACACCGACATATATTTAACCTTTATTTTTATATCCGGTACTCGAAGAGTATAGGGGTATATTAAATTTGTGGTGATAACGGATGTGTGTAACGCCCAGAAGGAAGCGTTTCCGACCCTATAAAGTATATATATTCGTGATCAGCATCAATAGCCGAGTCGATATAGCCATGTCTGTCTGTCCGTCCGTCCGTCCGTACGTCTGTCCGTCTGTCCGTCTTCATTACCGCCTATATCTCAGAGACTGCTAAGGCTAGAGCAACCAAATTTCGTATCCAGTCTCCTGTGTTATTACACTACTCCAAGTGTATTTCCAAATTTCGCACCGCCCCCTTCCGCCCCCACAAAGAACGAAAGTCTGTGGCATACACAATTTTGAAGATACGAGAAAACTAAATACGCAGTGATGATATGAAAGTTTGGTCAAACGGTTATAACTAAGCCGTTTATTTTTATATTTTTATAAGCGATACCTTAAACGACGCCTAATTAATGTGTCTATCTAAAACTAAAAATCAAGGCATTCAAATATTTTTTTTTCAACTTTTCCTGAGCTTTCAAAGTCAAAATTTCGGGGAAAAATACCGAAAAAAATTATGAAATTTCAATTTGGAAGCTTAATATCTTCCAGACGTTAAGTTGCAGCTACAAAGTGTCTGAGTCGGATTTATAGCTGCATTTGTCAGCTTTTTTTAACTGCAAAGTTCAATACAACCAGTTCTAGGAAACTTAAGTTATGTGAAAAATAGAAGCACTACCTATGACAAAAAACAGCAAACTTTTTAAAAATTCTTTAAAAAAAAACTACTCCATGAAAAAAAAAAAACATTCTTTAAAAAATTGTAAACATCCAAATCTATCAGAAAAAGTCATTTTTGGCGACAGCGAAAAAGTCGTGTCGACTAGTGTTATTATAGCTACAATGAAGAAAACCATTTCGAAAGTCATCGTTCCCTCTCGCTCTCTCTCCCACGCGACCTAGTTCTCAGAGACTATAAGAGCTAGAGCAACCAAACTTTCTATCCAAACTCCTGTGATATCAAACCAGCACGAATTTATTTCAAAATTTTGCCACGCCCCCTTCCGCCCCCACAAAGGACGAAAATCTGTGGAATCCACAATTTTTAATATAAAAGTAAACCAAAAACGCAGAATCATGGGAAAATGACCGTGTCTAACAGATTGCCGAATCTGGATCTGGTCGGATCAAAGTTATGGACAGAAGAAACGAATTAAATTTCAGTAGCTACGCAACGCCTGCCAAGCGCTTAGTTATTCCCTCTCTCTCCCGCAAACACTTTCACGTCTCGAATATGTAGTTTTACATGTACATGTAGAAATGTAGAAGCAGATGTAAAGAGCATATGGAAACAAAAATAAAAACATATATAAATATTCCAAAAATAGTTTGACTTAATTTTTTTAAATATTCTTTTTTGCCCAAAATTTAATTCGTCCCTTTTGCGAACATATAATACACTGCATAAGTCGTAAGCTCATATATGTATGTATATACTGACTGAGTACCGGGTATAAAGTAGAGCCGCGGCCTTTGCCGCGTTTCACAACGTTCCCCCTCGTTTTTTTTTTCTTTTTTTATATGTATATATTCTTTTTAATATTAAACAATGAGCTACTGCTGTGCTAAACGCTGTGACGTTAACCGCTCGGTAACTACACGACAAACATTTATATTCTGCTGGTTGTGTGACAACACGGCTCACTCTAGCTGCGCGGGTTTTGATCATATCGGTGGTCGCGTTGTCGATCTGATTAAGACCAGCTGCGGTCTTAACTGGACTTGTTGGGATTGCAGGGCAGTTGATACCAATATGCGAACCTTTATGAGACAGATAACGAATTCGCTGCTGTCCACTCTGAATTCCGGAAAGTACAGGATTAGTTATCTCGATGGAAACACATTTCAGAAATCTCAAAATTATAATTGAGTCTCCAAAGAGAAGAAAGGTTACTCCTAGTCTGCCCAGTGTTCACAATTCTAATTTTTTTGTAGTTAAAGACACACCTGCTCCTCCAATCAGTTCGCCATCCTTGATCGACTTTGGTGCCAAGAAAATCGATGTATGTGCTGGCTCTTCACCTTCTGTCTGTCCCGCGCCCGTGTCTGCCCAGGTTGTCCAACCGCACATTATTGGTCATCCCGTTGTTGGCGTTTCTACTGGAGCTGTCGACACTGCTGTCAGCATGGAAGTTGAAGTTGTTCCTTCCACATCGGCTCGCACTGGCTCCTCCAGCCAGTGCTATCCCATCCGGACCTGCCCCTCGGGCAGAACCCGCCTCTGCCTCACCCAAAAATCATGTGACCCCTCTTGACCACTCTACTCTATTCGCTCTACTCTCCTCTTAAATGTATATTTGTGTCTAAACTAATAGAATCGGCTACGGATGTAATGGTTCGAGATTATATCTTCTCCAAACTTAACATCAAAAGCTCCTCTGGCCTCGTAGTAACTAAATTTAACTTTAAGGAAAAACATAATTTCTTTCCTTAAAATTCTGTCCCTGATGAATTTGTTAGGACGGTGTTAGAACCCTTTTTCTGGCCTGTACACACAATTTGTCGCATTTTCAAAAGCCGACCTCGACCTTCGCAATCCGCACCTCGAGTAGGAATCCTTCTCTAAAGATCACTTATCAGAATGTACGTGGCCGGTGCAGTAAGCTCAGCAAATTACATACTGATAGTGCAAATTTTGATTCTGATAACCTTTTCTGAAACCTGGCTCAATTCCTCAATTTCGGATTCCGAAATTTATGTAGAATATTATAACATATATGTACCTGATCGTCCATGTCGAGAAGGCGGCGTCCTAATTGCTGTCCGTTCCGACTTAACTTCCCAATTCTTTTCCATCGATGAGCTCAACACTATTGAAATAGTGGTAGTTAAAATTCGTCTGTGTTCTTTTAATTTATTCACAACATGCTCTTACATCCCACTGTCTTCTGCATTTTCAACTTATATGCTTCACGCTGCCCATCTTCAGTCTGTTTCGTCCCATCTTAATGATTTTGATCGTTTTATTGTCTTTGGTGATTTTAATCTCCCAAATATCACTTGGTCTCCATCCGAAGACTCTAACTTAATGTTCCCATCCATGCAGCATGATTTCGTTGATTCGCTGTCCGATACTTCGTTGCGTCAGGTAAATAGTATACGTAACAACATGTGTAGGATCCTTGATCTCGTCTTACTACCGATGTTTCGAGCACCTTGTTAAGTCGAGGATCACCTCTATCATTCTGTGAAGACCCATATCAGCCCACACTTTCAATTGATTTCCTGTTGCCTTCTTCAGGCCCTATAAACTCGTTCATTAAGCCTTTAAATATCTTTTGTTTTAAGAAGGCTGATTTTCTCTTCTTGAATACTGCCCTACCTCAGATCGATTGGTTATTCCTAGACGATTTCCAGGAAAATGAGTCTGCCACTAATGCATTCTATAGCATTCTTTTTTCCATCTTTCCCACGTATGTTCCTTTAGTCACCCCTCCAGAAATCTTTCTGGTCCTATCTGGTTCACCCCAAGATTAATAAATCTGAGGAATTGTAAATCCCGTATGTTCAAGAAATTTAAAAAATTTAATTTGCAATCAGACTTTTTGAAGTAAAATTTGCAAAATTGAAATTTATTTAATTTTATTTAATGCATTGTGCTAATATATGTATGTAGATACTTGACCAAATGCAAGCTTAACTTTAAACGCGACCTTAAATTCTTCAGGTTTGTTAACTCTAAACGTAAATCTTCCCAATTTCTTTAATCTCTATACTTAAATGGTAGTTATGCTGATAACTCCTACAACTTTTTAACTTGTCTCTCGAGACTGGTGATTTTCCCACCGTCTGGAAAGAATCCTATATAGTTCCCATACATAAAAAAAGATCTAAGTCTCTAAATACCGCTGTATTTCCAATTTATCTTCCATTCCTAAACTCTTAAAAAAAATCATCACTTCTCAGCTGCAACATTTTTGTAGTTCTGTATTCTCTGAATCTCAGCATGGATTCGTTAAACGTCGCTCAGTTTCTACTAATCTCCTTGAATTTTCCACCTTTGTAACTGCGGGATTTGCTAAACAGTGTCAAACTGATGTCGTTTATACTGACTTTAGTAAATTCTTCGACTCCGTCAATCATAATCTACTTATCCATAAACAATCTCTTCTAGGGTCTTCTTATCCATAAACTGTCTCTTCTAGGGTTTCCGACTAAGCTTCTATATTGGACTAATTCCTACCTTTGTAACCGTTCTCAACGTGTCTGCTTTAACTCCTCTCTCTCTAAACCTGTTATAGTCTCATCGGGGGTTCCTCAAGGTAGCCATCTTGGTTCCTTGTTATTTAACCTGCTTATTAACGATCTTTCCCAAGTGTTATCTCATTCCCGTGTCCCAATGTATGCTGATGATGTAAAGCTATATTTTTCCTATAGTGACCCTTGTCCCCGTTATCTGTGCAATCGGATCTTGACGCTCCTAACAATTGGTGCTTAATTAACGTTCTACCTCTTAACATTTCTAAATGCAATTTCATGACATTTCACCGCAATAAGCCATACCTTTTCGATAACTCAATCAATAATATTATCCTACAACGCCTGTTCAAAGTTGACGACTTGGGAATTACCTTCGTACCTGTACCTAATCTATGTTTTATCTCTCATATTTCTACTATCTCTAACAAAGCCAAAGGAGTCCTAGGATTTGTCAAAACATGGTCTAAGGAATTTACTGATCCGTATACTACGAAACTTCTGTACGTTTCTCTGGTCCGGAACATATTCTTGGAATATGGTTCCTGTGTCTGGTCTCCTCACTACCAAAAATTTCAGGATATGCTCGAATCAGTATAAAAACAGTTCCTCATCTTTGCTCTCCGCGGACTCAATTGGGACCCTTCGATCCATCTCCCTTCTTATGACAGTAGGTTGCGTCTAATTAACCTCTACTCTCTTAAATCCCGTAGAATCTGCCATGGAGTTCTCTTCCTCCACAAGCTTCTCTCTGGTGAGTTTGAATCGACTGCCCTCATCAGCCTTACTAGGCATTACTTTCCTCTTTATCTCCAACTCTGTCCTTCTAACTACTCTGATTACACTACTCGACAAAATTCAACTTTTTTTTTCCGCTGTGGCCAAAAATGACTTTTTCTGATAGATTTGGAGATTTAAATTTTTTTAAAGAATTATGGTTTTTTTTTCATAGAGTAGTTTTTTTTTAAAGAATTTTTAAAAAATTTGTTGTTTTTTGTCATAGGTAGTGCTTCTATTTTTTACATAACTTAAGTTTTTGCAGTTAAAAAATGCTGATAAATGCAGCTATAAATCCGACTCAGACACTTTGTAGCTGCAACTTAACGTCTGGAAGATATTAAGTTTCCAAATTGAAATTTCATAATTTTTTTCGGTATTTTTTCCCCGAAATTTTGACTTTGAAATCTCAGGAAAAGTCGAAAAAAAAATATTTGAATGCTTTGATTTTTGGTTTTAGATAGACACATTATTTAGGCGTCGTTTAAGGTATCGCTTATAAAAATATAAAATCAAACGGCTAAGTTATTACCGTTTGACCAAAACGACCCAAATCTCATTTTATCTGAAAAAATACCGAAAAATACTTGAATTTATTTAAGTGTTATGATACTTAAATATTTTTATTGTTATTGCTTGTTACTATTTTTAAAATGGTTTGTCTGTCTTCTTTTGTCATTTAAGTCAGATTCTTTTATGAGAGTCCACACATAGTCGCCCAACATATTCTCATTCCAAACACCTTGATACCGTCGTTCCATAGCTTTTAATTGTTGGTGAATTCCAGTGCTTTAACAAAATTTTTTATCAGTCCTAGCTTAATGTGCAATGGTGGTAATATAATGTCTTGGACTTTCACAAGAGCTGCATTTTGTACGTTGTGATGTCCCAAAGTATTTTCGTTCCGTTTTTCCCAGTTCTTTCTTGTGTAATGCTCTTTTCTATCTCGGCTATCCCATAGGCACAGGAAGCAACAGTATTTTGTATAACCGCCTTGCAATCCAGTTAACATGGCTACAACTTTTAAGTCACACGCGACCTTCCACTGGTGTTCTTTATATTTACTATTTTCAAACAATTTAGTCATAGTTTGATAGGACTCTTTCATATTAACAGCATGGGCGATGGAAATAGACGGCTTTTGATTTCCATTGTGTAGCAAAACAGCCTTTAAACTTTCTTTACTGCTGTCAACAAATAACCTCCAATCGTTTGGGTCGTAATCTTCACCCAGTGCCTTGAAGAGGCCGAAAATGTCGTGACAAACGCACATGTCATCCTTCGTCATATAAAACTGTGCGTGAACCAAGTGACGCGTCCGGAAATGAGTTATTTTGACATCTTCCTTCAATAAACGGGCATCCTTTAAAATAGATCCAAGAATCTGAGCTTTACTTTTAGGAAGTTCCAGGATCCTCACCAAATCGTTCAATTGTTCCTGTGATAATGAAGTTGACCGACTTGGGTTGTCCATTTCAATTAGAAACAATTGGTATTTTTCGAAAACACACGATCGTATTCTGCTGGAAGTCAGAACTACACTGAGGCAGGGATACTATAGGTACAGAGTTATATATCCTTTTTTATGAATAGCTTGAAGGAGAAAGGTCAAATATCTGCGGGACCAGCACCTGTGAAGGAAAAAGGTCAACATTTGACCCTAACAGGTATTTATGTATATTTATCCTCACCAAGGCTTAGGTATAAGGAATAAGGAATAAAACTGTCCACAACACTTACACCCCAAATAAATATCACCAGGTAGGATATATATCCGATATATATCAATACCTAAGACTCGGTAAAACCAAAATTACAGGTCCTTTTTGTTTTTTGCAATCCCATTTTGGAAGTTGGACCAAAACGTACCGGACGGTATTTTTTCAGGTAAAAGTCATTTTGGGTCGTTTTGGTCAAACGGTTATAACTTAGCCGTTTGATTTTATATTTTTATAAGCGATACCTTGAACGACGCGTAATTAATGTGTCTATCTAAAACCAAAAGCATTCAAATATTTTTTTTTCGATTTTTCCTGAAGTTTCAAAGTCAAAATTTCGGGTAAAAAATACCGAAAAAAATGATGAAATTTCAATTTGGAAGCTTAATATCTGCCAGACGTTAAGTTTCTGCTACAAAGTGGAGATAGCGGAAAAGTCGTGTCGACTAGTGTTATGAATCTTTCCGTAGCCTTTGCCGAAGCTATAATCTATTTTTCCATGTTTTCCTTTGATACTAGTTCTAATAAAGTAAAAATGATCTTAATGAATAACTTAATAAATAACTTAATTTAAATAGCTGTAATTGTGAATTGTTCGGCTACCGGGTTTTCTCTAACCTAAATTTGGCTGTTGGTGGGACCATATCGGCTATTGAGTCAATAACACTACTCGACAAAATTCAACTTTTTTTTCCGCTGTGGCCAAAAATGACTTTTTCTGATAGATTTGGAGATTTAACATTTTTTAAAGAAATATGGTTTTTTTTTAATGGAGTAGTTTTTTTTTAAAGAAATTTTTAAAAAAAATTGGTATTTTTTGTCATAGGTAGTGCTTCTATTTTTCACAAAACTTAAGTTTCCTACAACTGGTTGTATTGAATATTGCAGTTAAAACGAGATGGAACGTTGTGAGCCGCGGCCTTTGCCGCGGCTCTACCTTATACCCGGTACTCAGTCAGTATATACATACATATATGAGCTTACGATTTATGCAGTGTATTATATGTTCGCAAAAGGGACGAATTAAATTTTGGGCAAAAAATAATATTTCAAAAATTGAAGTCAAACCATTTTAGGAATATTTATAAATGTTTCCAATTTTGTTTGCATATGATTTGTATACTGCTTCTACATTTCTACATGTATAACTACATATTTGAGACGTAAAAGTGTTTGCGACAGAGAGAGAGGGAATGAGTTAGCGCTTGGCAGGCGTTACGTAGCCACCGAAATTTAATTTGTTTCTCCTGGCCATAATATTGTTCCGACCTGATCCATATTCGGCAATCTGGTAGATATGGTAATTTTCCATGATTCTGCGTTTTTGGTTTTCATTTATCTTAAAAATTGTGGATTCTACAGATTTTCGTCCATTGTGGGGGCGGAAAGGGGCGTGGCAAAATTTTGAAATACACTTGTGCTGAACTGATATCACAGAAGTTTGGTAAGTAAGTTTGGTTGCTCTAGCTCTTATAGTCTCTGAGATCTAGGCGCTCATTTAAACGAATAAGCAAAGCAGACAGGGTGGCGTGTGAGAGAGACCGAGAGGGAACGATGACTTTCGAAATGGTTTTCTTCATTGTAGCTATAATAATGATCCGATCTGATCCAGATTCAACACTCTGATAGAAATGATCATTCGCTATAATTCTGCGTTTTTAGTTTTCTCGTATCTTCAACATTGTATACGCCACTGACTTTCGTTCTTTGTGGGGGCGGAAGGGGGCGGGGCGAAATTTTGAAATACATTTGGAGTAGTGTGATCACAGAGGAGACTGTATACAAAACTTGGTTGCTCTAGCTTTAATAGTCTCTGAGATATAGGCGCAAATGAAGACGGACGGACGGACAGACGGACGGACGGACGGACGGACGGACAGACAGACATGGCTATATCGACTCGGCTATTGATGCTGATCAAGAATATATATACTTTATGGGGTCGGAAACGCTTCCTTCTGGGCGTTACACACAACCGTTATCCCCACAAATCTAATATACCCCTTACTCTTCGAGTACCGGGTATAAAAAGCCGACAAATGCAGCTATAAATCCGACTCAGACACTTTGTAGCTGCAACTTAACGTCTGGAAGATATTAAACTTCCAAATTGAAATTTCATAATTTTTTTCGGTATTTTTTCCCCAAAATTTTGACTTTAAAAGCTCAGGAAAAGTCGAAAAAAAAATATTTGAATGCCTTGATTTTTGGTTTTAGATAAACACATTAATTAGGCGTCGTTAAAGGTATCGCTTATAAAAATATAAAAATAAACGGCTAAGGTACAACCATTTGACCAGATTTTCATATGCCGATTTTCGCCGATAAATTCCGTTGGCGACAGCGGAAAAGTCGTGTCGACTAGTGTAATCAGACCCACCGGGTCAGAGTATTTGCCTTAATCCTTTTGATTAATTAGTTGACATGTAATTTTACCCTTACAGTTTAACTGTACATTGTTAAACTTTAAACAACAAAAATATTTTTCACCTACTCACACTGGCCACCACCACCATTTTGCATATATAAGATGGCCCGTAATAGCTGAATCCCACAGGCCAAAATCTATTTCGGGGATAGTCCGTAAGGTTTTGCTGTTCTGAAATTTTCCAGTTAGTTCAACCATCCATTTTAGGTGTTTCTACACCGCACGTTTCTATGCGATATTTAGCCGATGGTTTTCAAATGCAACTCTGAAAAATTGGCATTCACAACGAAAAAATAGAATTCACTGCGAAATTGTGAGCATTGACTGACAAGACTAACTAATATTCTTCAGTAAAAGGCAAGGAGCCAGGAGGTTTTTCAATCGCAGATGCTCTGTTTCCAGTTAGAGATGCTTCAATTTCTTCGGGAGAAGAAGGCAAATAAATACAAAAGAACAAGTGTAGTTTAAAATTTTTTTTATTTGCTTAAGCAATGTTTTCCAATGGCTGATCAGATTATTGCTACAGACTGATCAAAGACAGCAGAATGTTTGCTCCAGTCGTGCTGTTCAGGTTGCGCCCTTGAATTCAGCAGAGCCCAATTCTCATAAATGGAGCTGCTGTGAACATTTAATATATTATGGCGTATGCAGCAGGTCATTATTATAGATCTATTGTTCCTTAGGTGGCTATCCCGACCTTTGCCGATGAAGCTTTGGGAAGGTTGTAGTTAAAAGTTCGCTATGGAGAATGGGTATGGCTCGAATAGCCAATAGAGGCGTTGAGATGGATTGGCGTGGACCCGCCTTCCAAGGCCACACTCGGTATTATAACCTTGGAATATGTTTTCTGTGGGTTTGGTTGTTGATATTCCAATTCCAGTCTGTGAACTTTTCAACCACGAATTCTTTTTCTGTAAAATTTTTTAAAATGTGCTGCGTGCAATAAGCATCATTAGCTGAACCCCCGAAAGGTAAGCATATCAGATAAAAGCTCTCTTCAGCTGCTCTCTCGATTACACGGTTCGCCGTACTCTCACGAGATGAGCTTTCATAGATAATGATCTATGCTACGCTCTCTGAAGCATATGTCGGGTCTTAGAATTGTTTGCAGTGTATTTTCGGTTATTCTCTGTCAGCTAGCTCGCTGAGTCCCTTTCGTGTCTTCTTTGCACTTTACCGTTGGTTATCGGTTACTGCTTGTCTCCTAGCTTCGACGCTCCGTTTCAGACACGGGCTGTCTCATATTTGTATTGGTGTGAGAGAGGGAGATGATGTGTAATGAAGGAGGGACGGAATTGAGAGAGAGGCGCATGAGCGTGTTACTCTGTAGCTGGCCTGGGTGGATAGAGAGATAAATTGAGAGAGGTACAGGCAATTGTGTTACAGATAATGAGAGGCTGAAAGAGCTTGCCCTCGATTCTTGCTGTACACTCAGTTTTTGGAAGCCTGCCCAGGCAGTGGCAAAACAGAGCAATTCGGCTGTTGGTGCGCGAAATAAAGACGATGAATACCTCAAAACCAGACAAGAACCAAGAGATTCCGTTTACTCCGACATCAGAAGTGGGATCTATGCCTACTCCTACAATATCTGAGGAGCAGTGGCGTGTGGTGTTTGAATTGGCAAAAGTCATGCAGGCCTCAGCCCCCGTTCAGAAGGTTGGCGTCACTTTGCCCAAGTTTAATCCGGAGGGTGCCTGCGACGACGCCGCGCAATGGTGCATGACTGCTGATATCATTCTGGCAGAGCAGCCGCTAACTGGAAGCGGGCTCATCATGGCGCTAAGCAATTGTATGGAGGGCAGTGCTTCGAAATGGCTAACCCAAGTGTGTTACGCTGGCATACAGTGGGAGCAGTTCAAGCAACTTTTCAAGCAGCGGTACGAGAGTGAGGAGACGCCGGCCGCCATTTTGTCGAACCTTTTGCAAAGCCGCCCCTCTGCCGGTGAATGCTATTCAGTATATGCAAGCCGTATGGTGACTTTGCTGATGTCAAAATGGCGGAAGATGGAAATAGAAGAGATCGCAGTATCTACAGTGTTGGTGCATATGGCGAATATTGACAGCCGCCTGCAGCGAACTGTTTTCACTTCGAACATCACGACCCGAAGTAAACTACAAACGGAGCTGATGGCGTTTTCATTTGAAAACAAACGCAACGCTGGCGCCATGGATAGCATTGGACCTGACCTCAAGCGAACGAGATTTTCTGCAGTGGTATGCCATTTCTGTAAGAAGTCTGGACACAAGATGGCACACTGCCGAGCTAAGCCACGACAGGGTGGAAGCAGTTTCAAGGGAGAGATGCAGCCGCAGAAAGAGAATGTGACCTGCTACCGGTGTGGGCAACGTGGACATTTTGCCAACAGATGTTTACGGGAGCCGACTGCTGTCAAATCTGGACCTATCCAACAGAAGAGTATTAACCAGTGCTTTGTGTCAGAGCCGAAGGGAAGTATGACACAGCGAGGTATGATCTATCCGATTTGTTTTGACTCGGGAGCTGAATGTTCTCTGATTAGAGAGTGTGTCGGTATCAAATTATCAGGGAAGCGCATTAATAATATTGTTATGTTAAAAGGTATTGGTAATTCAGGCATATACAGTACATTGCAAATTCTCAGTGATGTTATTATAAATGAAAACGCTATCGAAATATTATTCCATACAGTGCAGGACAAAGAGCTACAAAATGATATCATAATTGGGCGTGAAATTCTCACACAAGGTTTTAACGTTTTACTTTCGTGTGATAAGTTTGAAGTCATAAAGTCCAAAGTAGTCAATATATGTGCAGCATATGAAGTGCCATACCACCCCACTAATGTTAATACTGATGTAATCGATAAGAATAGAGATAAGTTGATTGAATTACTTAAACATTATTCTGCGGCTTTCATTAATGGAACACCTTGTACCACTGTGGGGACTGGTGAAATGAAAATAAGATTAATTGACCCTAATAAGACGGTGCAGAGGCGACCATATAGGCTCGCCCCTGAAGAAAAAGAAACAGTTCGGTCACAGATAAGTGAGTTAATGAAATGTAACATAATTCGACCCAGTTGTTCACCGTATGCCAGTCCTATTTTGCTCGTGAAAAAGAAAAATGGTTCGGATCGACTCTGTGTTGATTATAGGGAACTCAACTCAAATACAGTATCAGACAAATACCCCTTGCCACTTATTGATGACCAGATTGCCAGATTGAGTGGTGCCAATTATTTTACATGTCTAGACATGGCTAGCGGATATCATCAAATACCCATTCACCCAGATTCTATAGAGTATACTGCTTTTGTAACGCCTGAAGGGCAATATGAGTTTTTGAAAATGCCTTTCGGAATGAAGAACGCCCCTTCTGTTTTTCAGCGTGCAGTTATGAATGCGATTGGCAGTCTTGCGTATTCCTACGTCATCATTTATATGGACGATATCATGGTGGTGTCACCTACAGTTGATCTAGGCTTGGAGAGGCTGAGAAATGTTTTGCATATCGTGAGTAAGGCCGGATTCTTGTTCAATATTAAAAAGTGTAGCTTTCTGAAAACGGCTGTACAGTACTTAGGATATGAGGTGAGTGCTAGGGAGATAAGGCCAAATTCAAGTAAAAGGAAGGAAATCTTTGTTTGGAATGCAAAGCTAGAAGAGATTAGAAAGAATGTTATCACCATCCTCACTAGTGAGCCAGTTCTTGTTATCTTCAACTCAAAATATCCAATCGAATTGCATACCGATGCTAGTTCCAATGGTTATGGAGCTATACTGCTACATAAAATCGATGGTAGCCCTCATGTGGTGGAATACTTTAGTAAGACAACCTCCTCCGCTGAATCAAGATATCATTCCTATGAACTAGAAACGTTAGCTGTAGTGGAAGCTATAAAGCGTTTCCGTCACTATCTGTTGGGCCGTGAGTTTGTGGTTTATACCGATTGTAATGCCTTAAAGGCTTCTCGCACTAAATTGGAATTGACTCCTCGAGTGCATCGCTGGTGGGCCTATCTGCAGTCTTTCAACTTTGACATTCAGTATCGAGAAGGGAAACGTATGGCTCACGTTGATTTCCTATCAAGGAATCCTTTGCAAACCAAACCTGATTAAATAACAAGTAAGATTCCTGAAAAGAGAGTGAGTTTGACGGAGGTATCCAGTGACTGGTTGTTGGCTGAGCAACAACTTGATGTGGATCTGGTGAACATTGTTACCAAACTCAATGAAAGCGAGCTTTCGGATGATTTGACAGGAACGTACGAGTTGAGAAAGGGTGTACTGTTTCGGAAAATTCAAAGGAATAATAGAACCCGTTGGCTGCCAGTGGTACCCCGAGCGTTTAGATGGTCAGTAATCAATCAGGTCCATGAATCGATTATGCATTTAGGTTGGCAGAAGACACTTGATAAAGTTTATCAGTATTATTGGTTTGACAAAATGAACAAGTATGTTCGCAAATTCGTTGACAATTGCATCACCTGCAAGACTGTAAAGGGTTCTTCGGGGAAAGTTCAGGCAGAGCTTCATTCGATTCCAAAAGTCAATATACCTTGGCATACAGTACATATTGACATCACTGGAAAGCTGAGTGGCAAAAGCGATTTAAAGGAGTATATTATTGTGCAGATTGACGGTTTCACTAAGTTTGTTTATTTGTTCCATACTCTCAAGTTGGATACTGATAGTTGTGTGGCAGCCATGAAGTCATCTATTTCATTATTTGGAGTCCCGAATCGAATCATCGCCGATCAAGGTAGATGTTTCACAAGCTCAAGGTTTTCTGAGTTTTGTTTGTCTCAAAATATTAAGCTTCATTTGATCGCTACTGGTGCGAGTCGTGCCAACGGTCAAGTTGAGCGCGTGATGAGTGTACTAAAGAACTTGTTAGCTGTGGTGGAATCAGGTCAACGATCTTGGCAAGACGCTCTGGGAGAAACACAGTTGGCCCTAAATTGTACAGTGAGCCGTGCAGCTGGAGTGAGTCCTTTAGAGCTTTTAATCGGCAAAGAGGCTCGTCCCATGGGTTTGGTTACACCGTATGATACTGAAGATCAGATTGATGTGGAGAGTGTGAGAACTCAAGCATCTAAAACCATGAAGGAGTCGGCCAGGTATGACAAGTTCCGATTTGATAAGAATAGTGCAGCAGTTCGCAGACACAAAGTAGGCGATTATGTTTTACTGAAGAGTGAAGAAAGGCATCAGACTAAGTTGGATGCAAAGTTTAAAGGTCCGTTTCTCGTATTGGAGGTACTTGAGGGAGATCGTTATGTTTTGAAATCGCTAAGTAGTAAGCGAACTTATAAGTATTGTCACGACGATATTCGTAAAATGCCAGAGGGGCGTATTCCCAATGAACTAGACTGTAATGGAGATGAGTTAAATCTGCCCAAGAGTCCAGTGGGGACTGAATGTGAGCCGTCTGAAAAGGACGATGATTTGTCCGTTACGAATAACGATGAAAATATGTTATGTTTGGAGAGTGCCGTCTAGTTGAGACGATGAAAATATGTTATGTTTGGAGAGTGCCGTCTAGCTGAGACGATGAAAATATGTTATGTTTGGAGAGTGCCGTCTAGCTGAGACGATGAAAATATGTTATGTTTGGAGAGTGCCGTCTAGCTGAGACGATGAAAATATGTTATGTTTGGAGAGTGCCGTCTAGTTGAGACGATGAGAATATGTTATGTTTGAAGAGTGCCGTCTAGTTGAGACGATGAAATGATGTTATATGAAAGAGTTCCGTCCAGTTGGGATGAAGAGTCCAGGTGTGACTGTAAAGAGTTCCGTCCAGTTGGGATGAAGAGTCCAGGTGTGGCTGTAAAGAGTTCCGTCCAGGTGGGACGAAGAGTCCAGGTGGGACTTGAAAAATGAATGATGATTATCTGTCGGCCATGAGGTCTGGATTAAGTATCGGGCAAAGGTCTATAAGGTGGCAATTGTGGATTTTTAGTAAAGTCATTTTATGTTCTGGTAAAGATAAAAATGTAAAGTTAAGAAAACAAGAAGAGTTGGTGAGACTATGTGAGATAAAAAGAAATGTAATTTGTATTGGATAAGAACGTATAAGAGAAAATGAAATGAAAACATTGTTGATTTAGAGAGAAAGATATGAATTATGATCTATGTCCTAATAGTTTTAATGATATTACCGTGGCCAATAATTGTTATTGAATAAAGACAAACTGTATTACGCCATACATAAAATATTTATTGCTGCATTGAAATGATTACACGGGGACGTGTAAAGGTCAGGATGGCCGTGTCGGGTCTTAGAATTGTTTGCAGTGTATTTTCGGTTATTCTCTGTCAGCTAGCTCGCTGAGTCCCTTTCGTGTCTTCTTTGCACTTTACCGTTGGTTATCGGTTACTGCTTGTCTCCTAGCTTCGACGCTCCGTTTCAGACACGGGCTGTCTCATATTTGTATTGGTGTGAGAGAGGGAGATGATGTGTAATGAAGGAGGGACGGAATTGAGAGAGAGGCGCATGAGCGTGTTACTCTGTAGCTGGCCTGGGTGGATAGAGAGATAAATTGAGAGAGGTACAGGCAATTGTGTTACAGATAATGAGAGGCTGAAAGAGCTTGCCCTCGATTCTTGCTGTACACTCAGTTTTTGGAAGCCTGCCCAGGCAGTGGCAAAACAGAGCAATTCGGCTGTTGGTGCGCGAAATAAAGACGATGAATACCTCAAAACCAGACAAGAACCAAGAGATTCCGTTTACTCCGACACATATATGTATGTACGTAGGGTGGTTCACTCATTTAATGAGGAAATAAACTTATCCCAGAAAACTGTTTATATCACCATTTGGTACAGGTATTCTACCATTGCCTTTGATATCCCTAGTAGACATAACATTTCCGTTGTGCCTCAAAATGACTTTTTCTGAACGATTTCAGGATTTAAATTTATTTAAAGACTTATGTTTAGGTTTTTTTAAAAGAGTTTTTTAATATTTTTTTTTCATGTTTTTTTCAGAGGTAGTGCTGCTTATTTTTCACATAACTTAAAAATATTATATCTGGGTATATTATAGTTTATAGTTCTGCAAAGCTGACAAATGCAGCTATAAAGCCGACCCAGACACTTTGCAGCTGCAGCATAACGTCTGGAAGATATTAAGCTTTCAAATTAAAATTTGATAACTTTTTGCGGTATTTATTTTTTTATATTAAAAACTTAGGAAAAGTCAAAAAAAAAAATAATTTTTTGACTGATATGTTGGTTTTTAATTAGCGCATTGATTAGGCGTCGCTTAAGTCGTTTAATTTACACTGGGCACCGTTAACCGTCTACTTCCTAGAGGTTTTGACGTTCCAAAAATTTCCCAGTTGGCCCGACGTCTTTATTGAATGTTCCTAAACCGCACGTTTCTATGCGATATGTAGCCGATGGTTGTCATATGCAACCCGAAATATTTGGCAATAATAACGAAAAACTGGATGCCGTTTACACTGAGCCTGCGTCTTGAATCTTTGCGTCTTCCCAGAAACGCAGTTTTTTTTAAAAGGTTTAGCAAAGGGCCCTAGTGATGGCAAAAAGTTGCGTCGTTTTCCGACGCAGGTGCGTTTATTTCTGTGGTATTTCTGGTATTAATCAGCGGAACTTTCACCACTAATAACAACAAAAAAGAGCAGATTAAAATTTAAATATAAAGGGGCAAAAATACATGTAATGCTTAGAACAAATTGCTTAAACTAATTTTATTATATATCAAGCATTTCTGCAAATCCCATTTCTTTGAATCCTTTCACTGTTTCCGTGATCTTCTCAGGGTGAAAAAGTGTGCTGGCAGATACTTGTCAGCGAGTTAAGCAACTACCGCGCGACAAAACTCCAGAAATATGCGGCAGACAATGGCTCTTGGCACACCAAATATACTCCCTACCGTACGTTATTCCGCAGACGATCCTAGGCAATAAAGGGCTATGCTATGGCTATTCTCTTCTCCAGAGGGATTGTCAGTCGAGAGTTGAGATTGGTCAACAGTCCAACAAGAATGTTGAAAGTACTCCTTTCCATGCTTAAATTTTCCTTAAAAAAGGCATCGGAGTTGTCCACAACATCTTCCTCCCAAAATGAACCATATCGTGGCAATTCCAATATAGAATACATTTTTTGTTGCAAGACGAGCTGCAACTTTTCTGAGGATATCCCAGCCGCTTCAATGCACTCCAATAAATTCTCTTCATTTTGCGCCACCGCAGATAAAAGAATTAGCTCGTTTTCTGACATATTTTGTTGATTTTCGCAAATTATTTCTTTTGCTTACCAAATTTGTCTTCCTCTTCCAAAGACGCAAAGACGCTGTAGTGTAAACGGCAGTTCTGCTTCTCTGCGTCTTTTCCGATATCTATAGGTAAGGCACCAAGTGTAAAAAGCCTATAAAATTCACTGCGGAAATGTAAACAATGACTAACAAGAAAAATAATAAGCAACAACAAAAAACACAGCCCGCCAATTTTAATTTCAAAGCAAAGTTTTAAAAGAAAATAAAATGGAAGGCGGAGCAGAAAAATCTAGTGGTAGTAAGTTTAATAGTAAAATGTAGGGGAAGGTGGGGTATTTTGGGTCACACTTTTATCTTGGCCAAAAAGCCGCATAAAAATAACTTTTTTCGAAAATTTCAAAGCTTGGTTTTGTAGTACGAGAAAAAACCTTTCTTTCGGTATCATCAGTTTGATCAAATTGTTTCAAATTGTATACTTTATATCAGCTGGCGCAAAAAGTTTGTTTTTGCGATTTTGAAAAATCTCGGGGAATTTATAGTCTCGTGTGTTCACTGCGATTCAGATTAATTTTCATTGCTATTTTTCTCTTCTATTTAGTAATTATGAATTATTCTTTCGTATTAATCCATAAATAAACGTTTTGCATCATTAATTTTCGTTTTTAATCGATTTATCCTTTTTGGCATAATAACGCGGCATTTTGGCTGGAAAATATTATCGGAGCAAAAAAACTATTGGAAATCAACGAAAAACTAATGATGTGTTAAAATTATGCACGAAAAATCACTTATACACATCAAACACACGAAGGTAACTTGTCAAATGTCAAGAACTGAGTGTGACCATAAATGACCCACAAGCTCATTTTTCCAAAATGGCGGCATATAAGTAACACAATACAAACTTCCTGCAAAATTTCTATTGTGAGTCGAAGGTTTAAGGTTCAACGATTACTATGTACATATTTACCTGAGTTGGTTCGTCGAAAAATTTTGTCAAAATAAACGAAACACAATGTGGAAAAAAAACTTTCGAAATACCAAATTTCTATTTGTTCTCGCAGCGAGGTAACAGTGCGTGTACACAGGTCGGATGCACAAAATAAAATGAGCTTACCATGAGACGAGTCGATGACAGTTGGTTACAGATGTCAACCTATTGATGTCGGCTATTGATGCTGATCAAGAATATATATACTTTATGGGGTCGGAAACGCTTCCTTCTGGGCGTTACACACAACCGTTATCCCCACAAATCTAATATACCCCTTACTCTTCGAGTACCGGGTATAAAAAGCCGACAAATGCAGCTATAAATCCGACTCAGACACTTTGTAGCAGAAACTTAACGTCTGGCAGATATTAAGCTTCCAAATTGAAATTTCATCATTTTTTCGGTATTTTTTTCCCGAAATTTTGACTTTGAAATCTCAGGAAAAGTAAAAAAAAAAATATTTGAATGCTTTGATTTTTGGTTTTAGATAGACACAGTATTTAGGCGTCGTTTAAGGTATCGCTTATAAAAATATAAAATCAAACGGCTAAGTTATAACCGTTTGACCAAAACGACCCAAATCTCATTTTATCTGAAAAAATACCGAAAAATACTTGAATTTATTTAAGTGTTATGATACTTAAATATTTTTATTGTTATTGCTTGTTACTATTTTTAAAATGGTTTGTCTGTCTTCTTTTGTCATTTAAGTCAGATTCTTTTATGAGAGTCCACACATAGTCGCCCAACATATTCTCATTCCAAACACCTTGATACCGTCGTTCCATAGCTTTTAATTGTTGGTGAATTCCAGTGCTTTAACAAAATTTTTTTCAGTCCTAGCTTAATGTGCAATGGTGGTAATATAATGTCTTGGACTTTCACAAGAGCTGCATTTTGTACGTTGTGATGTCCCAAAGTATTTTCGTTCCGTTTTTCCCAGTTCTTTCTTGTGTAATGCTCTTTTCTATCTCGGCTATCCCATAGGCACAGGAAGCAACAGTATTTTGTATAACCGCCTTGCAATCCAGTTAACATGGCTACAACTTTTAAGTCACACGCGACCTTCCACTGGTGTTCTTTATATTTACTATTTTCAAACAATTTAGTCATTGTTTGATAGGACTCTTTCATATTAACAGCATGGGCGATGGAAATAGACGGCTTTTGATTTCCATTGTGTAGCAAAACAGCCTTTAAACTTTCTTTACTGCTGTCAACAAATAACCTCCAATCGTTTGGGTCGTAATCTTCACCCAGTGCCTTGAAGAGGCCGAAAATGTCGTGACAAACGCACATGTTATCCTTCGTCATATAAAACTGTGCGTGAACCAAGTGACGCGTCCGGAAATGAGTTATTTTGACATCTTCCTTCAATAAACGGGCATCCTTTAAAATAGATCCAAGAATCTGAGCTTTACTTTTAGGAAGTTCCAGGATCCTCACCAAATCGTTCAATTGTTCCTGTGATAATGAAGTTGACCGACTTGGGTTGTCCATTTCAATTAGAAACAATTGGTATTTTTCGAAAACACACGATCGTATTCTGCTGGAAGTCAGAACTACACTGAGGCAGGGATACTATAGGTACAGAGTTATATATCCTTTTTTATGAATAGCTTGAAGGAGAAAGGTCAAATATCTGCGGGACCAGCACCTGTGAAGGAAAAAGGTCAACATTTGACCCTAACAGGTATTTATGTATATTTATCCTCACCAAGGCTTAGGTATAAGGAATAAGGAATAAAACTGTCCACAACACTTACACCCCAAATAAATATGACCAGGTAGGATATATATCCGATATATATCAATACCTAAGACTCGGTAAAACCAAAATTACAGGTCCTTTTTGTTTTTTGCAATCCCATTTTGGAAGTTGGACCAAAACGTACCGGACGGTATTTTTTCAGGTAAAAGTCATTTTGGGTCGTTTTGGTCAAACGATTATAAGTTAGCCGTTTGATTTTATATATTTATAAGCGATACCTTAAACGACGCGTAATTAATGTGTTTATCTAAAACCAAAAGCATTCAAATATTTTTTTTTCGATTTTTCCTGAGATTTCAAAGTCAAAATTTCGGGAAAAAAATACCGAAAAAATGATGAAATTTCAATTTGGAAGCTTAATATCTGCCAGACGTTAAGTTTCTGCTACAAAGTGGAGATAGCGGAAAAGTCGTGTCGACTAGTGTTATGAATCTTTCCGTAGCCTTTGCCGAAGCTATAATCTATTTTTCCATGTTTTCCTTTGATACTAGTTCTAATAAAGTAAAAATGATCTTAATGAATAACTTAATAAATAACTTAATTTAAATAGCTGTAATTGTGAATTGTTCGGCTACCGGGTTTTCTCTAACCTAAATTTGGCTGTTGGTGGGACCATATCGGCTATTGAGTCAATAACACTACTCGACAAAATTCAACTTTTTTTTCCGCTGTGGCCAAAAATGACTTTTTCTGATAGATTTGGAGATTTAACATTTTTTAAAGAAATATGGTTTTTTTTTAATGGAGTAGTTTTTTTTTAAAGAAATTTTTAAAAAAAATTGGTATTTTTTGTCATAGGTAGTGCTTCTATTTTTCACAAAACTTAAGTTTCCTACAACTGGTTGTATTGAATATTGCAGTTAAAACGAGATGGAACGTTGTGAGCCGCGGCCTTTGCCGCGGCTCTACCTTATACCCGGTACTCAGTCAGTATATACATACATATATGAGCTTACGATTTATGCAATTTATTATATGTTCGCAAAAGGGACGAATTAAATTTTGGGCAAAAAATAATATTTCAAAAATTTAAGTCAAACCATTTTAGGAATATTTATATATGTTTCCAATTTTGTTTGCATATGATTTGTATACTGCTTCTACATTTCTACATGTATAACTACATATTTGAGACGTAAAAGTGTTTGCGACAGAGAGAGAGGGAATGAGTTAGCGCTTGGCAGGCGTTGCGTAGCCACTGAAATTTAATTTGTTTCTTCTGGCCATAATATTGTTCCGACCTGATCCATATTCGGCAATCTGGTAGATATGGTAATTTTCCATGATTCTGCGTTTTTGGTTTTCATTTATCTTAAAAATTGTGGATTCTACAGATTTTCGTCCATTGTGGAGGCGGAAAGGGGCGTGGCAAAATTTTGAAATACACTTGTGCTGAATTGATATCACAGAAGTTTGGATAGTAAGTTTGGTTGCTCTAGCTCTTATAGTCTCTGAGATCTAGGCGCTCATTTAAACGAATAAGCAAAGCAGACAGGGTGGCGTGTGAGAGAGAGCGAGAGGAACGATGACTTTCGAAATGGGTTTCTTCATTGTAGCTATAATAATTATCCGATCTGATCCAGATTCAACACTCTGATAGAAATGATCATTCGCTATAATTCTGCGTTTTTAGTTTTCTCGTATCTTCAACATTGTGTACGCCACTGATTTTCGTTCTTTGTGGGGGCGGAAGGGGGCGGGGCGAAATTTTGAAATACATTTGGAGTAGTGTGATCACAGAGGAGACTGTATACAAAACTTGGTTGCTCTAGCTTTAATAGTCTCTGAGATATAGGCGCAAATGAAGACGGACGGACAGACGGACGGACGGACGGACAGACAGACATGGCTATATCGACTCGGCTATTGATGCTGATAAAGAATATATATACTTTATGAGGTCGGAAACGCTTCCTTCTGGGCGTTACACACAACCGTTATCCCCACAAATCTAATATACCCCTTACTCTTCGAGTACCGGGTATAAAAAGCCGACAAATGCAGCTATAAATCCGACTCAGACACTTTGTAGCTAAAAATGTACGTCTGGAAGATATTAAACTTCCAAATTGAAATTTCATAATTTTTTTCGGTATTTTTTCCCCGAAATTTTGACTTTAAAAGCTCAGGAAAAGTCGAAAAAAAAATATTTGAATGCCTTGATTTTTGGTTTTAGATAAACACATTAATTAGGCGTCGTTAAAGGTATCGCTTATAAAAATATAAAAATAAACGGCTAAGGTACAACCATTTGACCAGATTTTCATATGCCGATTTTCGCCGATAAATTCCGTTGGCGACAGCGGAAAAGTCGTGTCGACTAGTGTAATCAGACCCACCGGGTCAGAGTATTTGCCTTAATCCTTTTGATTAATTAGTTGACATGTAATTTTACCCTTACAGTTTAACTGTACATTGTTAAACTTTAAACAACAAAAATATTTTTCACCTACTCACACTGGCCACCACCACCATTTTGCATATATAAGATGGTCCGTAATAGCTGAATCCCACAGGCCAAAATCTATTTCGGGGATAGTCCGTAAGGTTTTGCTGTTCTGAAATTTTCCAGTTAGTTCAACCATCCATTTTAGGTGTTTCTATACCGCACGTTTCTATGCGATATTTAGCCAATGGTTTTCAAATGCAACTCTAAAAATTGGCATTCACAACGAAAAAATAGAATTCACTGCGAAAATGTGAGCATTGACTGACAAGACTAACTAATATTCTTCAGTAAAAGGCAAGGAGCCAGGAGGTTTTTCAATCGCAGATGCTCTGTTTCCAGTTAGAGATGCTTCAATTTCTTCGGGAGAAGAAGGCAAATAAATACAAAAGAACAAGTGTAGTTTAAAATTTTTTTTATTTGCTTAAGCAATGTTTTCCAATGGCAGATCAGATTATTGCTACAGACTGATCAAAGACAGCAGAAAGTTTGCTCCAGTCGGGCTGTTCAGGTTGCGCCCTTGAGTTCAGCAGAACCAAATTCTCATACATAGAGCTGCTGTGAACATTTAATATATTATGGCGTATGCAGCAGGTCATTATTATAGATCTATTGTTCCTTAGGTGGCTATCCCGACCTTTGCCGATGAAGCTTTGGGAAGGTTGTAGTTAAAAGTTCGCTATGGAGAATGGGTATGGCTCGAATAGCCAATAGAGGCGTTGAGATGGATTGGCGTGGACCCGCCTTCCAAGGCCACACTCGGTATTATAACCTTGGAATATGTTTTCTGTGGGTTTGGTTGTTGATATTCCAATTCCAGTCTGTGAACTTTTCAACCACGAATTCTTTTTCTGTAAAATTTTTTAAAATGTGCTGCGTGCAATAAGCATCATTAGCTGAACCCCCGAAAGGTAAGCATATCAGATAAAAGCTCTCTTCAGCTGCTCTCTCGATTACACGGTTCGCCGTACTCTCACGAGATGAGCTTTCATAGATAATGATCTATGCTACGCTCTCTGAAGCATATGTCGGGTCTTAGAATTGTTTGCAGTGTATTTTCGGTTATTCTCTGTCAGCTAGCTCGCTGAGTCCCTTTCGTGTCTTCTTTGCACTTTACCGTTGGTTATCGGTTACTGCTTGTCTCCTAGCTTCGACGCTCCGTTTCAGACACGGGCTGTCTCATATTTGTATTGGTGTGAGAGAGGGAGATGATGTGTAATGAAGGAGGGACGGAATTGAGAGAGAGGCGCATGAGCGTGTTACTCTGTAGCTGGCCTGGGTGGATAGAGAGATAAATTGAGAGAGGTACAGGCAATTGTGTTACAGATAATGAGAGGCTGAAAGAGCTTGCCCTCGATTCTTGCTGTACACTCAGTTTTTGGAAGCCTGCCCAGGCAGTGGCAAAACAGAGCAATTCGGCTGTTGGTGCGCGAAATAAAGACGATGAATACCTCAAAACCAGACAAGAACCAAGAGATTCCGTTTACTCCGACATCAGAAGTGGGATCTGTGCCTACTCCTACAATATCTGAGGAGCAGTGGCGTGTGGTGTTTGAATTGGCAAAAGTCATGCAGGCCTCAGCCCCCGTTCAGAAGGTTGGCGTCACTTTGCCCAAGTTTAATCCGGAGGGTGCCTGCGACGACGCCGCGCAATGGTGCATGACTGCTGATATCATTCTGGCAGAGCAGCCGCTAACTGGAAGCGGGCTCATCATGGCGCTAAGCAATTGTATGGAGGGCAGTGCTTCGAAATGGCTAACCCAAGTGTGTTACGCTGGCATACAGTGGGAGCAGTTCAAGCAACTTTTCAAGCAGCGGTACGAGAGTGAGGAGACGCCGGCCGCCATTTTGTCGAACCTTTTGCAAAGCCGCCCCTCTGCCGGTGAATGCTATTCAGTATATGCAAGCCGTATGGTGACTTTGCTGATGTCAAAATGGCGGAAGATGGAAATAGAAGAGATCGCAGTATCTACAGTGTTGGTGCATATGGCGAATATTGACAGCCGCCTGCAGCGAACTGTTTTCACTTCGAACATCACGACCCGAAGTAAACTACAAACGGAGCTGATGGCGTTTTCATTTGAAAACAAACGCAACGCTGGCGCCATGGATAGCATTGGACCTGACCTCAAGCGAACGAGATTTTCTGCAGTGGTATGCCATTTCTGTAAGAAGTCTGGACACAAGATGGCACACTGCCGAGCTAAGCCACGACAGGGTGGAAGCAGTTTCAAGGGAGAGATGCAGCCGCAGAAAGAGAATGTGACCTGCTACCGGTGTGGGCAACGTGGACATTTTGCCAACAGATGTTTACGGGAGCCGACTGCTGTCAAATCTGGACCTATCCAACAGAAGAGTATTAACCAGTGCTTTGTGTCAGAGCCGAAGGGAAGTATGACACAGCGAGGTATGATCTATCCGATTTGTTTTGACTCGGGAGCTGAATGTTCTCTGATTAGAGAGTGTGTCGGTATCAAATTATCAGGGAAGCGCATTAATAATATTGTTATGTTAAAAGGTATTGGTAATTCAGGCATATACAGTACATTGCAAATTCTCAGTGATGTTATTATAAATGAAAACGCTATCGAAATATTATTCCATACAGTGCAGGACAAAGAGCTACAAAATGATATCATAATTGGGCGTGAAATTCTCACACAAGGTTTTAACGTTTTACTTTCGTGTGATAAGTTTGAAGTCATAAAGTCCAAAGTAGTCAATATATGTGCAGCATATGAAGTGCCATACCACCCCACTAATGTTAATACTGATGTAATCGATAAGAATAGAGATAAGTTGATTGAATTACTTAAACATTATTCTGCGGCTTTCATTAATGGAACACCTTGTACCACTGTGGGGACTGGTGAAATGAAAATAAGATTAATTGACCCTAATAAGAGGGTGCAGAGGCGACCATATAGGCTCGCCCCTGAAGAAAAAGAAACAGTTCGGTCACAGATAAGTGAGTTAATGAAATGTAACATAATTCGACCCAGTTGTTCACCGTATGCCAGTCCTATTTTGCTCGTGAAAAAGAAAAATGGTTCGGATCGACTCTGTGTTGATTATAGGGAACTCAACTCAAATACAGTATCAGACAAATACCCCTTGCCACTTATTGATGACCAGATTGCCAGATTGAGTGGTGCCAATTATTTTACATGTCTAGACATGGCTAGCGGATATCATCAAATACCCATTCACCCAGATTCTATAGAGTATACTGCTTTTGTAACGCCTGAAGGGCAATATGAGTTTTTGAAAATGCCTTTCGGAATGAAGAACGCCCCTTCTGTTTTTCAGCGTGCAGTTATGAATGCGATTGGCAGTCTTGCGTATTCCTACGTCATCATTTATATGGACGATATCATGGTGGTGTCACCTACAGTTGATCTAGGCTTGGAGAGGCTGAGAAATGTTTTGCATATCGTGAGTAAGGCCGGATTCTTGTTCAATATTAAAAAGTGTAGCTTTCTGAAAACGGCTGTACAGTACTTAGGATATGAGGTGAGTGCTAGGGAGATAAGGCCAAATTCAAGTAAAAGGAAGGAAATCTTTGTTTGGAATGCAAAGCTAGAAGAGATTAGAAAGAATGTTATCACCATCCTCACTAGTGAGCCAGTTCTTGTTATCTTCAACTCAAAATATCCAATCGAATTGCATACCGATGCTAGTTCCAATGGTTATGGAGCTATACTGCTACATAAAATCGATGGTAGCCCTCATGTGGTGGAATACTTTAGTAAGACAACCTCCTCCGCTGAATCAAGATATCATTCCTATGAACTAGAAACGTTAGCTGTAGTGGAAGCTATAAAGCGTTTCCGTCACTATCTGTTGGGCCGTGAGTTTGTGGTTTATACCGATTGTAATGCCTTAAAGGCTTCTCGCACTAAATTGGAATTGACTCCTCGAGTGCATCGCTGGTGGGCCTATCTGCAGTCTTTCAACTTTGACATTCAGTATCGAGAAGGGAAACGTATGGCTCACGTTGATTTCCTATCAAGGAATCCTTTGCAAACCAAACCTGATTAAATAACAAGTAAGATTCCTGAAAAGAGAGTGAGTTTGACGGAGGTATCCAGTGACTGGTTGTTGGCTGAGCAACAACTTGATGTGGATCTGGTGAACATTGTTACCAAACTCAATGAAAGCGAGCTTTCGGATGATTTGACAGGAACGTACGAGTTGAGAAAGGGTGTACTGTTTCGGAAAATTCAAAGGAATAATAGAACCCGTTGGCTGCCAGTGGTACCCCGAGCGTTTAGATGGTCAGTAATCAATCAGGTCCATGAATCGATTATGCATTTAGGTTGGCAGAAGACACTTGATAAAGTTTATCAGTATTATTGGTTTGACAAAATGAACAAGTATGTTCGCAAATTCGTTGACAATTGCATCACCTGCAAGACTGTAAAGGGTTCTTCGGGGAAAGTTCAGGCAGAACATCTTCCATCTTGATTCCAAAAAAGCTCGAACATAACACTTCATCAGACATATTGGCAATTCCAATATAGAATACATTTTTTGTTGGCAAGACGAGCTGCAACTTTTCTGAGGATATCCCAGCCGCTTCAATGCACTCCAATAAATTCTCTTCATTTTGCGCCACCGCAGATAAAAGAATTAGCTCGTTTTCTGACATATTTTGTTGATTTTCGCAAATTATTTCTTTTGCTTACCAAATTTGTCTTCCTCTTCCAAAGACGCAAAGACGCTGTAGTGTAAACGGCAGTTCTGCTTCTCTGCGTCTTTTCCGATATCTATAGGTAAGGCACCAAGTGTAAAAAGCCTATAAAATTCACTGCGGAAATGTAAACAATGACTAACAAGAAAAATAATAAGCAACAACAAAAAACACAGCCCGCCAATTTTAATTTCAAAGCAAAGTTTTAAAAGAAAATAAAATGGAAGGCGGAGCAGAAAAATCTAGTGGTAGTAAGTTTAATAGTAAAATGTAGGGGAAGGTGGGGTATTTTGGGTCACACTTTTATCTTGGCCAAAAAGCCGCATAAAAATAACTTTTTTCGAAAATTTCAAAGCTTGGTTTTGTAGTACGAGAAAAAACCTTTCTTTCGGTATCATCAGTTTGATCAAATTGTTTCAAATTGTATACTTTATATCAGCTGGCGCAAAAAGTTTGTTTTGCGATTTTGAAAAATCTCGGGAATTTATGGTCTCGTGTGTTCACTGCGATTCAGATTAATTTTCATTGCTATTTTTCTCTTCTATTTAGTAGTTATGAATTATTCTTTCGTATTAATCCATAAATAAACGTTTTGCATCATTAATTTTCGTTTTTAATCGATTTATCCTTTTTGGCATAATAACGCGGCATTGTGGCTGGAAAATATTATCGGAGCAAAAAAACTATTGGAAATCAACGAAAAACTAATGATGTGTTAAAATTATGCACGAAAAATCACTTATACACATCAAACACACGAAGGTAACTTGTCAAATGTCAAGAACTGAGTGTGACCATAAATGACCCACAAGCTCATTTTTCCAAAATGGCGGCATATAAGTAACACAATGCAAACTTCCTGCAAAATTTCTATTGTGAGTCGAAGGTTTAAGGTTCAACGATTACTATGTACATATTTACCTGAGTTGGTTCGTCGAAAAATTTTGTCAAAATAAACGAAACACAATGTGGAAAAAAAACTTTCGAAATACCAAATTTCTATTTGTTCTCGCAGCGAGGTAACAGTGCGTGTACACAGGTCGGATGCACAAAATAAAATGAGCTTACCATGAGACGAGTCGATGACAGTTGGTTACAGATGTCAACCTATTGATGTCGGCTATTGATGCTGATCAAGAATATATATACTTTATGGGGTCGGAAACGCTTCCTTCTGAGCGTTACACACAACCGTTATCCCCTCAAATCTAATATACCCCTTACTCTTCGAGTACCGGGTATAAAAAGCCGACAAATGCAGCTATAAATCCGACTCAGACACTTTGTAGCAGAAACTTAACGTCTGGCAGATATTAAGCTTCCAAATTGAAATTTCATCATTTTTTTCGGTATTTTTTTCCCGAAAAGGAAAATGTGCGGTTATAAGTTAGCCGTTTGATTTTATATTTTTATAAGCGATACCTTAAACGACGCGTAATTAATGTGTCTATCTAAAACCAAAAGCATTCAAATATTTTTTTTTTCGATTTTTCCTGAAGTTTCAAAGTCAAAATTTCGGGTAAAAAATACCGAAAAAAATGATGAAATTTCAATTTGGAAGCTTAATATCTGCCAGACGTTAAGTTTCTGCTACAAAGTGGAGATAGCGGAAAAGTCGTGTCGACTAGTGTTATGAATCTTTCCGTAGCCTTTGCCGAAGCTATAATCTATTTTTCCATGTTTTCCTTTGATACTAGTTCTAATAAAGTAAAAATGATCTTAATGAATAACTTAATAAATAACTTAATTTAAATAGCTGTAATTGTGAATTGTTCGGCTACCGGGTTTTCTCTAACCTAAATTTGGCTGTTGGTGGGACCATATCGGCTATTGAGTCAATAACACTACTCGACAAAATTCAACTTTTTTTTCCGCTGTGGCCAAAAATGACTTTTTCTGATAGATTTGGAGATTTAACATTTTTTAAAGAAATATGGTTTTTTTTTAATGGAGTAGTTTTTTTTTAAAGAAATTTTTTAAAAAATTGGTATTTTTTGTCATAGGTAGTGCTTCTATTTTTCACAAAACTTAAGTTTCCTACAACTGGTTGTATTGAATATTGCAGTTAAAACGAGATGGAACGTTGTGAGCCGCGGCCTTTGCCGCGGCTCTACCTTATACCCGGTATTCAGTCAGTATATACATACATATATGAGCTTACGATTTATGCAATTTATTATATGTTCGCAAAAGGGACGAATTAAATTTTGGGCAAAAAATAATATTTCAAAAATTGAAGTCAAACCATTTTAGGAATATTTATATATGTTTCCAATTTTGTTTGCATATGATTTGTATACTGCTTCTACATTTCTACATGTATAACTACATATTTGAGACGTAAAAGTGTTTGCGACAGAGAGAGAGGGAATGAGTTAGCGCTTGGCAGGCGTTGCGTAGCCACTGAAATTTAATTTGTTTCTTCTGGCCATAATATTGTTCCGACCTGATCCATATTCGGCAATCTGGTAGATATGGTAATTTTCCATGATTCTGCGTTTTTGGTTTTCATTTATCTTAAAAATTGTGGATTCTACAGATTTTCGTCCATTGTGGGGGCGGAAAGGGGCGTGGCAAAATTTTGAAATACACTTGTGCTGAATTGATATCACAGAAGTTTGGATAGTAAGTTTGGTTGCTCTAGCTCTTATAGTCTCTGAGATCTAGGCGCTCATTTAAACGAATAAGCAAAGCAGACAGGGTGGCGTGTGAGAGAGAGCGAGAGGGAACGATGACTTTCGAAATGGGTTTCTTCATTGTAGCTATAATAATTATCCGATCTGATCCAGATTCAACACTCTGATAGAAATGATCATTCGCTATAATTCTGCGTTTTTAGTTTTCTCGTATCTTCAACATTGTGTACGCCACTGATTTTCGTTCTTTGTGGGGGCGGAAGGGGGCGGGGCGAAATTTTGAAATACATTTGGAGTAGTGTGATCACAGAGGAGACTGTATACAAAACTTGGTTGCTCTAGCTTTAATAGTCTCTGAGATATAGGCGCAAATGAAGACGGACGGACAGACGGACGGACGGACGGACAGACAGACATGGCTATATCGACTCGGCTATTGATGCTGATAAAGAATATATATACTTTATGAGGTCGGAAACGCTTCCTTCTGGGCGTTACACACAACCGTTATCCCACAAATCTAATATACCCCTTACTCTTCGAGTACCGGGTATAAAAAGCCGACAAATGCAGCTATAAATCCGACTCAGACACTTTGTAGCTAAAAATTTACGTCTGGAAGATATTAAACTTCCAAATTGAAATTTCATAATTTTTTTCGGTATTTTTTCCCCGAAATTTTGACTTTAAAAGCTCAGGAAAAGTCGAAAAAAAAATATTTGAATGCCTTGATTTTTGGTTTTAGATAAACACATTAATTAGGCGTCGTTAAAGGTATCGCTTATAAAAATATAAAAATAAACGGCTAAGGTACAACCATTTGACCAGATTTTCATATGCCGATTTTCGCCGATAAATTCCGTTGGCGACAGCGGAAAAGTCGTGTCGACTAGTGTAATCAGACCCACCGGGTCAGAGTATTTGCCTTAATCCTTTTGATTAATTAGTTGACATGTAATTCTACCCTTACAGTTTAACTGTACATTGTTAAACTTTAAACAACAAAAATATTTTTCACCTACTCACACTGGCCACCACCACCATTTTGCATATATAAGATGGTCCGTAATAGCTGAATCCCACAGGCCAAAATCTATTTCGGGGATAGTCCGTAAGGTTTTGCTGTTCTGAAATTTTCCAGTTAGTTCAACCATCCATTTTAGGTGTTTCTACACCGCACGTTTCTATGCGATATTTAGCCGATGGTTTTCAAATGCAACTCTGAAAAATTGGCATTCACAACGAAAAAATAGAATTCACTGCGAAAATGTGAGCATTGACTGACAAGACTAACTAATATTCTTCAGTAAAAGGCAAGGAGCCAGGAGGTTTTTCAATCGCAGATGCTCTGTTTCCAGATAGAGATGCTTCAATTTCTTCGGGAGAAGAAGGCAAATAAATACAAAAGAACAAGTGTAGTTTAAAATTTTTTTTATTTGCTTAAGCAATGTTTTCCAATGGCAGATCAGATTATTGCTACAGACTGATCAAAGACAGCAGAAAGTTTGCTCCAGTCGGGCTGTTCAGGTTGCGCCCTTGAGTTCAGCAGAACCAAATTCTCATACATAGAGCTGCTGTGAACATTTAATATATTATGGCGTATGCAGCAGGTCATTATTATAGATCTATTGTTCCTTAGGTGGCTATCCCGACCTTTGCCGATGAAGCTTTGGGAAGGTTGTAGTTAAAAGTTCGCTATGGAGAATGGGTATGGCTCGAATAGCCAATAGAGGCGTTGAGATGGATTGGCGTGGACCCGCCTTCCAAGGCCACACTCGGTATTATAACCTTGGAATATGTTTTCTGTGGGTTTGGTTGTTGATATTCCAATTCCAGTCTGTGAACTTTTCAACCACGAATTCTTTTTCTGTAAAATTTTTTAAAATGTGCTGCGTGCAATAAGCATCATTAGCTGAACCCCCGAAAGGTAAGCATATCAGATAAAAGCTCTCTTCAGCTGCTCTCTCGATTACACGGTTCGCCGTACTCTCACGAGATGAGCTTTCATAGATAATGATCTATGCTACGCTCTCTGAAGCATATATGTATGTACGTAGGGTGGTTCACTAATTTAATGAGGAAATAAACTTATCCCAGAAAACTGTTTATATCACCATTTGGTACAGGTATTCTACCATTGCCTTTGATATCCCTAGTAGACATAACATTTCCGTTGTGCCTCAAAATGACTTTTTCTGAACGATTTCAGGATTTAAATTTATTTAAAGACTTATGTTTAGGTTTTTTTAAAAGAGTTTTTTAATATTTTTTTTTCATGTTTTTTTCAGAGGTAGTGCTGCTTATTTTTCACATAACTTAAAAATATTATATCTGGGTATATTATAGTTTATAGTTCTGCAAAGCTGACAAATGCAGCTATAAAGCCGACCCAGACACTTTGCAGCTGCAGCATAACGTCTGGAAGATATTAAGCTTTCAAATTAAAATTTGATAACTTTTTGCGGTATTTATTTTTTTATATTAAAAACTTAGGAAAAGTCGAAAAAAAAATAATTTTTTGACTGATATGTTGGTTTTTAATTAGCGCATTGATTAGGCGTCGCTTAAGTCGTTTAATTTACACTGGGCACCGTTAACCGTCTACTTCCTAGAGGTTTTGACGTTCCAAAAATTTCCCAGTTGGCCCGCCGTCTTTATTGAATGTTCCTAAACCGCACGTTTCTATGCGATATGTAGCCGATGGTTGTCATATGCAACCCGAAATATTTGGCAATAATAACGAAAAACTGGATGCCGTTTACACTGAGCCTGCGTCTTGATTCTTTGCGTCTTCCCAGAAACGCAGTTTTTTTTAAAAGGTTTAGCAAAGGGCCCTAGTGATGGCAAAAAGTTGCGTCGTTTTCCGACGCAGGTGCGTTTATTTCTGTGGTATTTCTGTGCGCATAACAGCAATTTTCGTACTTTTCTGCATAATCAGCGGAACTTTCACCACTAATAACAACAAAAAACAGCAGATTAAAATTTAAATATAAAGGGGCAAAAATACATGTAATGCTTAGAACAAATTGCTTAAACTAATTTTATTATATATCAAGCATTTCTGCAAATCCCATTTCTTTGAATCCTTTCACTGTTTCCGTGATCTTCTCAGGGTGAGAAAGTGTGCTGGCAGATACTTGTCAGCGAGTTAAGCAACTACCGCGCGACAAAACTCCAGAAATATGCGGCAGACAATGGCTCTTGGCACACCAAATATACTCCCTACCGTACGTTATTCCGCAGACGATCCTAGGCAATAAAGGGCTATGCTATGGCTATTCTCTTCTCCAGAGGGATTGTCAGTCGAGAGTTGAGATTGGTCAACAGTCCAACAAGAATGTTGAAAGTACTCCTTTCCATGCTTAAATTTTCCTTAAAAAAGGCATCGGAGTTGTCCACAACATCTTCCTCCCAAAATGAACCATATCGTGGCAATTCCAATATAGAATACATTTTTTGTTGCAAGACGAGCTGCAACTTTTCTGAGGATATCCCAGCCGCTTCAATGCACTTCAATAAATTCTCTTCATTTTGCGCCACCGCAGATAAAAGAATTAGCTCGTTTTCTGACATATTTTGTTGATTTTCGCAAATTATTTCTTTTGCTTACCAAATTTGTCTTCCTCTTCCAAAGACGCAAAGACGCTGTAGTGTAAACGGCAGTTCTGCTTCTCTGCGTCTTTTCCAATATCTATAGGTAAGGCACCAAGTGTAAAAAGCCTATAAAATTCACTGCGGAAATGTAAACAATGACTAACAAGAAAAATAATAAGCAACAACAAAAAACACAGCCCGCCAATTTTAATTTCAAAGCAAAGTTTTAAAAGAAAATAAAATGGAAGGCGGAGCAGAAAAATCTAGTGGTAGTAAGTTTAATAGTAAAATGTAGGGGAAGGTGGGGTATTTTGGGTCACACTTTTATCTTGGCCAAAAAGCCGCATAAAAATAACTTTTTTCGAAAATTTCAAAGCTTGGTTTTGTAGTACGAGAAAAAACCTTTCTTTCGGTATCATCAGTTTGATCAAATTGTTTCAAATTGTATACTTTATATCAGCTGGCGCAAAAAGTTTGTTTTTGCGATTTTGAAAAATCTCGGGGAATTTATGGTCTCGTGTGTTCACTGCGATTCAGATTAATTTTCATTGCTATTTTTCTCTTCTATTTAGTAGTTATGAATTATTCTTTCGTATTAATCCATAAATAAACGTTTTGCATCATTAATTTTCGTTTTTAATCGATTTTTAATCGGAGCAAAAAAACTATTGGAAATCAACGAAACACTAATGATGTGTTAAAATTATGCACTAAAATCACTTATACACATCAAACACACGAAGGTAACTTGTCAAATGTCAAGAACTGAGTGTGACCATAAATGACCCACAAGCTCATTTTTCCAAAATGGCGGCATATAAGTAACACAATGCAAACTTCCTGCAAAATTTCTATTGTGAGTCGAAGGTTTAAGGTTCAACGATTATACTATGTACATATTTACCTGAGTTGGTTCGTCGAAAAATTTTGTCAAAATAAACGAAACACAATGTGGAAAAAAAACTTTCGAAATACCAAATTTCTATTTGTTCTCGCAGCGAGGTAACAGTGCGTGTACACAGGTCGGATGCACAAAATAAAATGAGCTTACCATGAGACGAGTCGATGACAGTTGGTTACAGATGTCAACCTACACTAGGAAAAAAAATACGGCCCTAACCATAAATTCCCCGTGACCCCAAAATACCCCACCTTCCCCTATGTATTTGTATCATATTAACATATAATGCAGTAAATAAAAGATCATCCTTAGCAATAACAGGCAGTAGGTTGAGGCAAAGACAATATAAACACTAAGATGTGCCGCGCCATACAAAATTTTGAGCACAATTCCTGACTGGCTGGAATTTTCAAAAGTTCCAGCGTGAATTAGAGAGAGACAGATAGACGGAGAGACAGAGAGCGCTTTAGTTTCACACGTTCTGTACGTGAGGCTGAGCTTTAACTGTATGTGTGCACATATTGTATGGCTGCTTGTTTGTATTGGTTGTTGACGACGCCGCTGTCGAAGAAAATACCCATTACTTTAGAATTGAATGGAGATTATGATTTGACGATGACGCATGCCCAAAATATAAAAAATTGTATATTTTGTATATCCTTTATATGCTAATTTTGTTTGATGTACCTACTATAAACGAATATAATGAACGAATGTAAATATGTACAAATGCAAAATGTATATCAGATATAACATCAAATTATATTAATTGTCTATAGGGTATTAGTTCGTCGCATCAATAAGCAACACTCAGCAAATAAATTTGTGTCTCAAGAAATCTTCTCAAAAGTATTTTGCTGGCCATTTCGGCAGCTCAGCACGCGTACACACACACACATACGTACTTACGTTCCGTGTGTACTTATACAAGCAAGCTCATTCTATTTTTAGATTTGCGAGCGCACTGGAGTTCGTGCGAGCGAGATAGCACTCTTTCAAAAAACAACCCTCCCTACACCACATAATTGTATGAGCGCGGCACATCTTAGTGTTTATATTGTCTTTGGTTGAGGTGATCTACAGAGATGGAGATATCATGCTCATCGATATTCGGCAGGTGAGCATGGACGAATTGCTGGGAGCACGCAAAAACCCCCATGTTTATATGGAGATGGCAGATTCGATGAAGGATGGGAAGGGTTTAATTTACAGATGCAGATCAATTGTTTTTGGAGCAGACAACAACAAGTTTTCCTGTATAATGTGCATAGGAAACAATGCGCTGTCGCTCGCGTACACGTAACAGTGACCGGCATTAAAAAATAACCTTCTCTGTTTGCTATCTACTCATTGAAACAAACTGCAATGTGTGCGTGCTGACGGCTGGTTTAATTGCATCACACCATAACTACAACTAAATGAAAAACAGCTTATTTCCAGGGCTTCGGAAAGTTTTTTATTCAAGAAAATCAATAAACAAATTTTAAATAGCTGCCAACTTTTGGAACATTTGAACGACTTTAAATTGTATTCGCCACACATCTCTTTGACTTCGAAACACTTATACTAAACTCAGATATAGAAAGAGACACATACTTTGTTATACTAGACTTAGTATATAATATAATACTTAGTGTATAATACCCCTGCTGATTTTATATAAAATATGAGCAAAAAACTATATTCGCCAACAACGGCTATCTATCAAGCCAAATTTTACTTATAAACTTAAATTTTGGAACGGCGTATAGGATATTAAAGTACAGATTTTCTTTATTATCCCACAAGGCTTGTTTTATCTGGTGAAGTCTGTGCATGATTCACAAAAAGTTGTTCCATGGCGGGGCTGCTTATGTTTATACAGCTCTTAAAACAGAGCAACAATTATGCACCAGTACCATTTAGCGAAATTAGTGTGATATATTCTTAATATATTTTCCAAATGTGTTGCAAAATTTCGCCCCGCCCCTTTCCGCCCGCACAAAGGACGAAAGTCTGTGGCGTACACAATGTTGAAGATACGAGAAAACTAAAAACGCTGAATCATAGAGAATGACCATTTCTATCAGAGTGTTGAATCTGGATCAGATCGGATCATTATTATAGCTACAATGAAGAAAACCATTTCGAAAGTCATCGTTCCCTCTCGCTCTCTCTCACACGCCACCCTGTCTGCTTTGCCTATTCGTTTAAATGAGCGCCTAGATCTCAGAGACTATAAGAGCTAGAGCAACCAAACTTTCTATCCAAACTCCTGTGATATCAATTCCGCCCCCACAAAAGACGAAAATCTGTGGAATCCACAATTTTTAATATAAAAGTAAACCAAATACGCAGAATCATGGGAAAATACTGTATCTATCAGATTGCCGAATCTGGATCAGGTGGGATCATTATTATGGACAGAAGGAACAAATTAAATTTCAGTGGCTACGCAACGCCTGCCAAGCGCTTACTCATTCCCTCTCTCTCTCGCAAACACTTCCACGTCTGAAATATGTAGTTATACATGTCATGTAGAAATGTAGAAGCAGATGTAAAAATCATAGGTAAACAAAAATGGAAACACGTATAAAAATTCCAAAAATGGTTTGACTTCATTTATTATTTTAAATATTATTTTTTTCCCAAAAATTAATTCGTCCCTTTTGAGCACATATAATAAATTTCATAAATCGTAGGCTCATAAATGTATGTATGTATAATATAGAATATATAGAGGTGGAGAACTATCGATGGCACCATCGTCACTATCGATGGTTTGGCACTATCGCGCCACCATACCATCGATGGTTGAAAACTTCGATAGTATGTCGATAGTGCATCGATAGTGCTGTTTACACATCACCAAAAAAATGTCCGCGCCTTTATTCATTTTTGTCGTCTCTTGTGAGTTGAAATAACAAAAAATATAAAATTAAGTGGTCAAGTGCTCTTTTAAAATAAAAAAAGAAATGGATCGCTTCCTTAAAAAAAAGGTAATACATTTTTTAAACAAGTAGTAAGAATGTTCACAACATTTTTGTCAAATTTAAGGTAAACGACGCAATTCTGCAGCGAGTCGCGATTGCAGCAGCAAAGACAGTGAGAAAAGTTCTGCAAAACCCGGACAAAAAAAGAAAACTAAGATTTCAGATGTTTGGCAATATTTTAAGAGATCTGATGACAGGAAATTCGAAAAATGCCTCAATTGCGATAAGGAATACAAAACCAGTGGTAACACATCCAACTTGCATGACCATCTTAAAAGGTTTCATCCGAATTTACCTAGCAATGCTTTTGTTTCCAACGTAGCAGATGCTGACAGTGAAAACATTGCGTCGACAAGCAGCAGCTGCAGGTCGAGTATGCGGTCAGTAGACTCATATTTTAAAAGAGCTCTATGTTATGACACAAACTCGCAGCGAAAAAGGATATTGATAGAATTTTAACGGAGATGATAGCAAAAGATGTGCAGCCGTTTAGTATTGTGGAAAACCAAGGATTTATAAATTATACGCGAGTCTTGGATCCGAGATACAAGCTTCCTAGCCGGACACAATTAAGAGACGTTCTGATGGCGGATTTGTTTAAAGATACTTCAGCAAAATTGACCACGATTTTGGAGGAGATTTTCGACATTGCGATTACATGCGACTTATGGACGTCAAGTGCCAACGTGAGTTTTATAACTATCACGGGCCATTTTGTGCATGATTATAGCATCAAAACCGCATCGTTAGCTACAAGAAAGCTAAATGATGTAACAAATCACACGGCGCAAAACATTGCAGACACCTTAAAGGATATATTGACATTTTGGAACATCTTTGAAAAAACGGTCTGCATTGTAACTGACAATGCCAGCTCAATGCTGAAAGCATGTAATATTTTAAAAATCCGAAATCTCCCATGCTTCGCCCATACCATAAATTTAGTAGTCCAAGATGGTTTAAATGTCGAACATGACGACATTACTAAAGATTTATTTTCTAAATGTAAAAGTATTGTCAAATTTTTCAAGAAAAGTTCTATTGCGAACGAGAAATTGAAATTGGTTCAGGAAAATTTTGCGTATACCCTAATCCAAGAAACTCCAACAAGATGCAACAGTTTTCACAATATGATAGAGAGAATATTAGAAACTCATGAAGCCATTGCTAGTGTTCTATTATCCACCATGAATGCACCATTGCCGTTCACTGCGGAGGAAATCAATGTTTTAAAGGATATAGAAAAGATATTGCTGTTATTCAAGAAAGTTTCCGAAAAGGTTTCTGGCGGAAAATATGTCACCATTTCATTGATAATACCTTCGGCATTTGGACTCCATCGTCAACTTCAAAATCTTTCTTTACTAACTGCGGCAGGAGAATCAATAAAAGTTGCTTTATTAGAATCGATAAAAAAACGCCTATCTATATACGAGGAAGGAATCTTACCGAGAATGGCCACGATATTGGATCCGCGCTTCAAAAAGGAAGGGTTTGAATGTAACACTAATGCTGAACAGGCAGCAATTTTCTTCGAAAACGATTTGGTCAATTTGGGCAATTTGGCAGGTAATGAAAACCCAGGTGACTCAAATGCGGAAGCAACCACGGCTGATAACGATCCACTGTTTGATTTTTTGGATCAACGAAGCACACATAAAAAGAGAAATGTCCGGTCCGATGCCATCATTATTGAAAGACAGTATCTGGAGAGGGACATTGCCCCCCAAGAAATGGACCCTTTATTATGGATCAAGGTAAAATATTATATTAAATATCGATACTAAGAACTAAGTTTTAATAATTTATTTAATTGCAGGTCAACCAGACAGATTTTCCCTTGCTTAAAATATTATTCTGCAAATATTTATGCATCCCCGCCACGTCTGTGGAATCGGAAAGGGTTTTCAGCAAGGCGGGACAGATTATTTCCGATAGGCGAACTAGGCTAAAAGAAGAAAACGTTAACGTCCTGTTATTTTTAAACAAAAATCTTTATCTACAGTAAAAACAACATAATCAAATAAATATATATATATAAATGCCATATAATAGATGCATCAAATCGAACGTCTTTTAACATTTAAAAAAACTGTTTTTTACTGCCACTATCGACCGACTATCGATGGTACTATCGACCACCATCGATGGTTTCAAAAAAACTATCGTCCACTATCGAGGGCGCCCACTATCGATAGTTCTCCACCTCCATACATTGTAAATACTGACTGAGTACCGGGTATAAGGTAGAGCCGCGGCCTTTGCCGCGGCTCACAACGTTCCCCCTCGTTTGAAATACATATGGGCATTTCTCTGATGTCGAACTGGACGTTCGTACGCTTTTCAAGTTGTAAAACTGTAAAAAAAAACCGATTTTAAACATTTTTTCATCTTTATGATTCATCATTTGACTAGCCTTATAGCTGGTGCTCAGGGCGATTTTGGGCTACTGTTCGTTTTCGAGATACTTGCAAAAAACCATGGTATTCGCACGGGACAAATATAGAAATGGTTTTCGTGGCGACCAATTCAAACTCCGATTTCAGCGAAAGTTGAGGCAATATATTGATGCGAATTTCAGATCAATGTTCTGCATTGATGACTCTTTAAAATGGTTTTGATTTTAAGCATGTATGATTTGTAGTTTTTTTTAATTTAATTTAAGCTTCTGTCGCACGGGACAAAAATGTTTTGGCTTTATAAATGTTACAAAAATTCTGTTAAGCCATATTGAGAACATTTTCTGTGATTTTTTTTAGATAGTTCAATATGTAAGGTGCCGTTTACACTGAGCCTGCGTCTTGATTCTTTGCGTCTTCCCAGAAACGCAGTTTTTTTTTACATAGGCTTAACATAGGGCCCTAGTGATGGCAAAAAGTTGCGTCGTTTTCCGACGCAGGTGCGTTTTGGTTTTTGTGTGGTATTTCTGTGCCTATTTCTGCCTAATCTGCGGAACTATCACCACTAATAACAACAAAATTTAAATTTTGCCGCGTAAAATTTTTAACTGAGTAAAAAAGGGCATAAATTCATGTAATGGTTAAAACAAATTGTTTAAACTAATTTTATTATTAAAATAAGCATTTCAACAATATAGTTGATTTCAAATTTTTTGCTGCAAGTCCCATGTCTTTGAATCCTTTCACTGTTTCCGTGATCTTCTCAGGGTAAGAAAGTCTGCTGGCAGATACTTGTCAGCGAGTTGAGCAACTACCTCGCGGCAAAACTGCAGTAATATGCGGCAGACAAAAGCCCTTGACACACCAAATAGACTCCCGTACAATATTCCTACAAATTCTCTTCACCAGAGGGATTGTCAGTAGAAAAGGAGTGTCTTTCTTTTTGAGATTGGGCAACAGTCCAACGAGAATGTTGAAGTACTCCTTACCATGCAGAAATTTTCCTTAAAAAAGGCATCGGAGTTCTCCACAACATCTTTCTCCCAATATGAACCATATCGTGGCTATTGCAATGAAGAATACATTATTTAATTGAAAAGAGAGAACATTATCTGCTCTTTACCTACAAGAGTCCAAACGCAAGGAGGACGTTGCAGTTGCAAGACGAATTGCAACTTTTCTGAGGATAACTCAGCCGCTTTCATGCACTTCAAAAGATTCTCCGCACTTTGCGCCACCGCAGTTAAAAGAATCAACTCTATTTTCGACATATTTAGTTGATTTTCGAACATTATTTACTTTGTTTACAAAATTTGTCTTCCTCTTCCAAGACGCAAAGACGCTGTAGTGTAAACGGCAGTTCTAATTCTCTGCGTCTTTTCCAATATCGATAGGTAACGCACCAAGTGTAAAAAGCCTAAACTTTGAAGAAAAACTTTTATCAAGAATCATCTTTTTTATGGGCGAATATAATAATGGAAAACATGACAAAAAAATACCAAAAAAGTGAATTTTTGCTAATTTTAATAGGTTTTCAGATCAAAGTTAATGAAATTATATGTCAATTAATTAAATTGGCGGATTTTCAATATCTTTTAAAAATAACATTTTATTGAATTTTAATTTTTTAGACCTTTTGAGAGAAATGCCCATACATATGTGAAACCTTGATTCCCACAAGCCACCATCCACCATACATGGAAAACACAGCTGATAAAAAAAAAGTTGTACTCTACATTTTGTCAAAATTTAACAAAAAATATGGAAAATGTAATTATTTTTCGACTGTGGCAGCAACAGTCAACAAATGATGTTGCAAAAATTGATGGTGTCGTTCGACAAATAAATAAATTCGATGAGAAATAATTTTTTGCAATGCTAAATTATTTAAATGAAGGTATGCCAAGAAGGGTGTGGATAGTTGTAACTCAAATGCAATCAAAGTAAATTGATATGTACAAGACTATGTTGTATCTGTTTTAGAAGTGGTACGGAACTTTTTGTCTTCGTCATAGACTTCCAAATTTATTCCATTTCAATTTACTTCAGATATAGATTTGCGTATGTAAACAGCAGCTCTCCCGAAAGTTGCAGCTATTCGACAATATATCAAAATTCGAGCCTAGCACAACAGATCGAAGCGTCGGCAATATTAGAGAAAGAACGCATCAGCTCCATTAATTGGGTGCTGCTTAATTTAAGTGTGCAGCCTGAACAGGGCGATCTGCATTGCCATTGCAAAACAAATAAAACAAATAAAAAATGTTTAAAACTACATTTTATTTATTCGCATTCTACTCCCGAAGGAATTATAGCATCTCTAAATAGAAATTAAGCATATGCTATAGAAAAACCACCAGGCTCCTAACCATTTGCTGGAGAACATCAGTTATTTTTCAGTCATTGTTTACATATTCGCAGTGAATTTCATTTCAAAATTTTTCAAAGTTGTATTTGAAAACCATCGGCTACATATCGCATAGAAACTTGCGGCTTAGGAACATTCAATAAAGACGGCGGGCAAACTGGGAAATTTTTGGAACGTCAAAACCTCTAGGAAATAGACGTTTAACGGTGCCCGGTCAAAGAATTATTTTTTTTTTCGACTTTTTTAATAAAAAACGAGGGGGAACGTTGTGAGCCGCGGCAAAGGCCGCGGCTCTACCTTATACCCGGTACTCAGTCAGTATATACATACATATATGAGCTTACGATTTATGCAATTTATTATATGTTCGCAAAAGGGACAAACTAAATTTTGGGCAAAAAATAATTGCATATGCTTTTTACATCTGCTTCTACATTTCTACATGTATAACTACATATTTGAGACGTACAAGTGTTTGCCACAGAGAGAGAGAGAGGGAATGAGTAAGCGCTGGGCAGGCGTTGCGTAGCCACTGAAATTTAATTTGTTTCTTCTGGCCATAATATTGATTCGACCTGATCCATATTCGGCAACCTGGTAGATATGGTAATTTTCCATGATTCTGCGTTTTTGGTTTTCATTTATCTTAAAAATTGTGGATTCCACAGATTTTCGTTCTTTGTGGGGGCGGAAAGGGGCGTGGCAAAATTTTGAAATACACTTGTGCTGGTTTGATATCACAGGAGCTTGTATAGAAAGTTTGGTTGCTCTAGCTTTCTGCTCTCTGAAAACTAGGCGTCAAGAAATACGAATGGGCAAAGCAGATGGGGCTCTACCTTATACCCGGTACTCAGTCAGTATATACATACATATATGAGCTTACGATTTATGCAATTTATTATATGTTCGCAAAAGGGACAAACTAAATTTTGGGCAAAAAATAATTGCATATGCTTTTTACATCTGCTTCTACATTTCTACATGTATAACTACATATTTGAGACGTACAAGTGTTTGCCACAGAGAGAGAGAGAGGGAATGAGTAAGCGCTGGGCAGGCGTTGCGTAGCCACTGAAATTTAATTTGTTTCTTCTGGCCATAATATTGATTCGACCTGATCCATATTCGGCAACCTGGTAGATATGGTAATTTTCCATGATTCTGCGTTTTTGGTTTTCATTTATCTTAAAAATTGTGGATTCCACAGATTTTCGTTCTTTGTGGGGGCGGAAAGGGGCGTGGCAAAATTTTGAAATACACTTGTGCTGGTTTGATATCACAGGAGCTTGTATAGAAAGTTTGGTTGCTCTAGCTTTCTGCTCTCTGAAAACTAGGCGTCAAGAAATACGAATGGGCAAAGCAGATGGGGCTCTACCTTATACCCGGTACTCAGTCAGTATATACATACCTATATGAGCTTACGATTTATGCAATTTATTATATGTTCGCAAAAGGGACAAACTAAATTTTGGGCAAAAAATAATTGCATATGCTTTTTACATCTGCTTCTACATTTCTACATGTATAACTACATATTTGAGACGTACAAGTGCTTGCCACAGAGAGAGAGAGAGGGAATGAGTAAGCGCTGGGCAGGCGTTGCGTAGCCACTGAAATTTAATTTGTTTCTTCTGGCCATAATATTGATTCGACCTGATCCATATTCGGCAACCTGGTAGATATGGTAATTTTCCATGATTCTGCGTTTTTGGTTTTCATTTATCTTAAAAATTGTGGATTCCACAGATTTTCGTTCTTTGTGGGGCGGAAAGGGGCGTGGCAAAATTTTGAAATACACTTGTGCTGGTTTGATATCACAGGAGCTTGTATAGAAAGTTTGGTTGCTCTAGCTTTCTGCTCTCTGAAAACTAGGCGTCAAGAAATACGAATGGGCAAAGCAGATTGGGCTCTACCTTATACCCGGTACTCAGTCAGTATATACATACATATATGAGCTTACGATTTATGCAATTTATTATATGTTCGCAAAAGGGACAAACTAAATTTTGGGCAAAAAATAATTGCATATGCTTTTTACATCTGCTTCTACATTTCTACATGTATAACTACATATTTGAGACGTACAAGTGTTTGCCACAGAGAGAGAGAGAGGGAATGAGTAAGCGCTGGGCAGGCGTTGCGTAGCCACTGAAATTTAATTTGTTTCTTCTGGCCATAATATTGATTCGACCTGATCCATATTCGGCAACCTGGTAGATATGGTAATTTTCCATGATTCTGCGTTTTTGGTTTTCATTTATCTTAAAAATTGTGGATTCCACAGATTTTCGTTCTTTGTGGGGCGGAAAGGGGCGTGGCAAAATTTTGAAATACACTTGTGCTGGTTTGATATCACAGGAGCTTGTATAGAAAGTTTGGTTGCTCTAGCTTTCTGCTCTCTGAAAACTAGGCGTCAAGAAATACGAATGGGCAAAGCAGATGGGGCTCTACCTTATACCCGGTACTCAGTCAGTATATACATACATATATGAGCTTACGATTTATGCAATTTATTATATGTTCGCAAAAGGGACAAACTAAATTTTGGGCAAAAAATAATTGCATATGCTTTTTACATCTGCTTCTACATTTCTACATGTATAACTACATATTTGAGACGTACAAGTGTTTGCCACAGAGAGAGAGAGAGGGAATGAGTAAGCGCTGGGCAGGCGTTGCGTAGCCACTGAAATTTAATTTGTTTCTTCTGGCCATAATATTGATTCGACCTGATCCATATTCGGCAACCTGGTAGATATGGTAATTTTCCATGATTCTGCGTTTTTGGTTTTCATTTATCTTAAAAATTGTGGATTCCACAGATTTTCGTTCTTTGTGGGGGCGGAAAGGGGCGTGGCAAAATTTTGAAATACACTTGTGCTGGTTTTCATTTATCCCCATCTGCTTTGCCCATTCGTATTTCTTGACGCCTAGTTTTCAGAGAGCAGAAAGCTAGAGCAACCAAACTTTCTATACAAGCTCCTGTGATATCAAACCAGCACGTTTTTGGTTTTCATTTATCTTAAAAATTGTGGATTCCACAGATTTTCGTTCTTTGTGGGGGCGGAAAGGGGCGTGGCAAAATTTTGAAATACACTTGTGCTGGTTTGATAAAACAGGAGCTTGTATAGAAAGTTTGGTTGCTCTAGCTTTCTGCTCTCTGAAAACTAGGCGTCAAGAAATACGAATGGGCAAAGCAGATGGGGTCGCGTGTGAGAGAGAGCGAGAGGGAATGATGACCTTCGAAATGGTTTTCTTCATTGTAGCTATAATAATCATCCGATCTGATCCAGATTCAACACTCTGATAGAAATGGTCTTTCTCTATGATTCAGCGTATTTAGTTTTCTTGTATCTTCAAAATTGTGTATGCCACAGACTTTCGTCCTTTGTGGGGGCGGAAGGGGAAGGGGCGAAATTTCGAAATACACTTTGAGTAGTGTGATAACAAAGGAGACTGGATCCAAAACTTGGTGGCTCTAGCTTTAATAGTCTCTGAGATGTAGGCGCTAATGAAGACGGACGGACAGACGGACAGACAGACATGGCTATATCGACTCGGCTATTGATGCTGTTGATGCTGATATACTTTATGGGGTCGGAAACGCTTCCTTCTAGGCGTTACACACAACTGTTATCCCCACAAATCTAATATACCCCTATACTCTTCGAGTACCGGGTATAAAAATAAATACCGCAAAAAGTTATCAAATTTTAATTTGAAAGCTTAATATCTTCCAGACGTTATGCTGCAGCTACAAAGTGTCTGGGTCGGCTTTATAGCTGCATTTGTCAGCTTTGCAGAACTATAAACTATAATATACCCAGATATAAAATAAGCAGCACTACCTCTGAAAAAAACATGAAAAAAAAATATTAAAAAACTCTTTTAAAAAAACCTAAGCATAAGTCTTTAAATAAATTTAAATTCTGAAATCGTTCAGAAAAAGTCATTTTGAGGCACAACGGAAATGTTATGTCTACTAGGGATATCAAAGGCAATGGTAGATTACCTGTACCAAATGGTGATATAAACAGTTTTCTGGGATAAGTTTATTTCCTCATTAAATTAGTGAACCACCCTACGTACATACATATATGCTTCAGAGAGCGTAGCATAGATCATTATCTATGAAAGCTCATTTCGTGAGAGTACGGCGAACCGTGTAATCGAGAGAGCAGCTGAAGAGAGCTTTTATCTGATATGCTTACCTTTCGGGGGTTCAGCTAATGATGCTTATTGCACGCAGCACATTTTAAAAAATTTTACAGAAAAAGAATTCGTGGTTGAAAAGTTCACAGACTGGAATTGGAATATCAACAACCAAACCCACAGAAAACATATTCCAAGGTTATAATACCGAGTGTGGCCTTGGAAGGCGGGTCCACGCCAATCCATCTCAACGCCTCTATTGGCTATTCGAGCCATACCCATTCTCCATAGCGAACTTTTAACTACAACCTTCCCAAAGCTTCATCGGCAAAGGTCGGGATAGCCACCTAAGGAACAATAGATCTATAATAATGACCTGCTGCATACGCCATAATATATTAAATGTTCACAGCAGCTCTATGTATGAGAATTTGGTTCTGCTGAACTCAAGGGCGCAACCTGAACAGCCCGACTGGAGCAAACTTTCTGCTGTCTTTGATCAGTCTGTAGCAATAATCTGATCTGCCATTGGAAAACATTGCTTAAGCAAATAAAAAAAATTTTAAACTACACTTGTTCTTTTGTATTTATTTGCCTTCTTCTCCCGAAGAAATTGGAGCATCTCTAACTGGAAACAGAGCATCTGCGATTGAAAAACCTCCTGGCTCCTTGCCTTTTACTGAAGAATATTAGTTAGTCTTGTCAGTCAATGCTTACATTTTCGCAGTGAATTCTATTTTTGTGAATGCCAATTTTTCAGAGTTGCATTTGAAAACCATCGGCTAAATATCGCATAGAAACGTGCGGTATAGAAACACCTAAAATGGATGGTGGAACTAACTCACAAAATTTGCGGAACGGCAAAACCTTACGGACCATCCCCGAAATGGATAGTGGATGGTCGTTTGTGGGAACAGGCTATTACGGACCATCCTCGAAATTGATGGTGGATGGTTGCCTGTTTTGACAAGTTATTATAGCCTTTTTACACTAAGATTGAGTTTTTGAGTTTCGGGAAAAAATCTAGTTTTATATACATATGGGACCTAGAGGTTCCAAAAAAGTTGAGTTTTGGTTACGTTTAGTTGAGTTTATAAAATGTTTCGAATATTTCAACCCCGATGTGCCTATAGTGGAATTATCACCACCAACTAGAACAAAATGTAGCATCTACAAATTTAAATTAAAAGAAAGAAGTGCGTAGATATGTACATACAATCGTTAAAACCTATACTTCGAACTAATTTTATCATGAAATAAAACATATTAACAAAGTGGATGATATCTAAATATTGGCTGGAAACATGTAAGCAAATCTCAACAGTTCCCAAAAAGATCCGTATCGCGGCTATTATAATTTGAGATACATTATTTAATATAAAACAAAAACCCTAGAAAATGAAAACCAATTTCATTTTGATGCTTTAATTCGAAATTTGTATCTAAATCCTCTATAGTTGCTGTAGACATCGTTGCTAACTCTAAACATTGCAGAATCGTTATGTTATCCTGCTATGCCACATAAAGCAGAATTATTTTTTGCTCGTTCATATTAATAAAATTAAGGTGCCGTTTACACTGAGGCTGCGTCTTGATTCTTTGCGTCTTCCCAGAAACGCAGTTTTTTTTACATAGGTTTAGCATAGGGCCCTAGTGATGGCAAAAAGTTGCGTCGTTTTCCGACGCAACTGCGTTTTGGTATTTCTGTGGTATTTCTGTGCGCATAACAGCAATAATGGTTAGAACAAATTGTTTAAACTAATTTTATTATTAAAAAAAGCATTTCAACAATATAGTTGATTTCAAATTTTTTGCTGCAAATCCCATGTTTTTGAATCCTTTCACTGTTTCCGTGATCTTCTCAGGGTAAGAAAGTCTGCTTGCAGATACGAGTTGAGCAACTACCTCGCGACAAAACTGCAGTAATATGAGGCAGACAAAAGCCCTTGGCACACCAAATAGACTCCCGTGCGATATTCCGCACGCGATCCTAGGCAATAAAGGGCTATGGCTATTCTCTTCTCCAGAGGGATTGTCAGTCGAAAAGGAGTTTTTTTCTTTTTGAGATTGGACAGCAGTCCAACAAGAATGTTGAAGTATTTCTTTCCATGCAGAAATTTTCCTTAAAAAAGGCATCGGAGTTCTCCACAACATCTTCCTCCCTAAATGAACCATATCGTGGCTATTGCATACACATAAAATACATTATTTAATTGAAAATAGAAAATTATCTGCACTTTACTAACAAGGGTCCAAACGCGAGGAGGACGTTGCAGTTGCAAGAGGAACTGCAACTTTTCTGAGGATAGCCCAGACACTTCCATGATCTTCAACATATTCGCATCATTTTCCGCCACCGCAGATAAAAGAATTAGCTCGTTTTCTGTCATATTTTGTTGATTTTGAGACATAATTTCTTTTGTTTACAAATTTTTCTTCCTCTTCCCAAGACGCAAAGACGCAACTACGCTGTAGTGTAAACGGCAAACCTGCTTCTCTGCGTCTTCTCCGATATCGATAGGTAACGCACCAAGTGTAAAAAGCCTATAAGTTAACCAAATTTATGTACACAAGCACGTTGCAGCAGTTAAAACTCAAAAGTTCATCTTTTTGTTATCAACTATCGATAGGTAACTCACTGTAGGTAACTCACTATTATACCCTCTGCACACTGAGCCCGTCACGGGGGAACGTTGGGATTTTTGACAGACGGTGAAACTCCGATTCACACTGGCACCGTCTACCGTTTGCCGTCTAAGAGCTGATGACAATAACATAGACTGAGTTTTTGAGCAGAAGATTTTTTTTATTTTTGCTTGGATAGTGACATTTATTTATTTATTTCCATCTTTTAAAAAACTTATAAGATCGCTTTGGAATTTTGTTTGGCTTTTTATTAACTCCTCTTCTAGACGTTCTTTTACTATATCCGCAAATACAGTTTAGGTATCCATCTTCGTGCGCATGGGTAGGTGCCTATTGCTGGCAGAAAATGTACTAGAGTTGCAGGACCTGTCCAGCTCGACCCCGTTTATTTTCTGCTCCAAAAACAATTGATCTGCATCTGTAAATTAAACCCTTCCCATCCTTCATCGAATCTGCCATCTCCATATAAACATGGGGGTTTTTGCGTGCTCCCAGCAATTCGTCCATGCTCACCTGCCGAATATCGATGAGCATGATATCTCCATCTCTGTAGATCACCTCAACCTACTGCCTGTTATTGCTAAGGATGATCTTTTATTTACTGCATTATATGTTAATATGATACAAATACATACATATTACTATTAAACCTACTACCACTAAATTTGTCTGCTCCGCCTTCCATTTTATTTTCTTTTAAAACTTTGCTTTGAAATTAAAATTGGCGGGCTGTGTTTTTTGTTGTTGCTTATTATTTTTCTTGTAAGTCATTGTTTACATTTCCGCAGTGAATTTCTGTTTTTCGTTGTTATTGCCAAATATTTAGGTTTGCATATGACAACCATCGGCTAAATATCACATAGAAACGTGCGGCTTAGGAACATTCAAAATAGACGGTGGAACTAACTGGGAAATTTCGGAACGACAAAATCTTACTCCCCATCTTGGAAATAGACGTTAAACGGTGTCCAGTGTGAATAGCCCATTAACGTCACCAGGAGTACCATATCTGTTTTTAAAGTATCGGAACACAGCCCATCGTAAGACTGACAGTCATTTTTGTGTAGGTAATTTTTTCTACAATTTAATAAAACACTGGTTGTATATTTAGGTACTTACATATTTGAAATCATTAAGTTATTTTAGCTTGAGAACACAATCCCACAAAGTAAAACTATAACGCATTATAAAATGAAATGTGTATAAGCCAGTAAATTACACTAAACTCTAGTGTGAACCAAACAAAAATGTTTATCAAATAATTTATCAAATATTTCAAATTAAAAATAATTTTACGAATTTAGCTCATTTATTTTTGTGAATATAATCGTATGTGTAACTGTGCTAGTGCAGTTTAGCAACGGGAAAATGTATGTACACAAAAATTTTTATATTAGTGAACACTCATGTTTTTCGATACACAAACATACTTCCATAAATTTGGTTACCAAAATGAGCGTTTATGAAGGAAAGCTAGTGAATGGGAAGCTACTACAAGTAAAGGGTTTGGCCACCTTTTGAAACAGAACAGCCAAACATTATAGTTTACAAAATATACCACTAATATTTTTGTTCCACTATTTTTGTATTTGATTAGGATTTTATGTATTTGTCACCTTCACCACTACCCACAATTTTTTAATTATAGATTTTAGTTTTTTTTTTGTATATATATAAATGTCCCATACAAAATGTAAACATAATCAAGTATTTCTTTATCTATTTATGTATGTGTGTGTTACATATTTTGTAATTGTTAAGGGATTTCATACCGTTTTTCACAAGTAGTACTTAGATCAAAAAAAAATGTTAAAAAAAAGCGGCAGAGTGTGACCAGCTGTGCATGCCATACGGTTAGCCCAAAGACAATATAAACATTAAGATGAGTAACTCCATGCAACATTTTCAACTTGATTTTTTCGGTGCGGAATTTCTGGAAATTCCAGCCTGAGAAAGAGATTGACAGAGAGCGCCCTGATAGTCTTTTTACACTACCGCATCATTGTCGAAGGTGCGGAAAAATGATGCGAGGCGTTTACACTTAGGCCGCATCATTTTGTCAGCTATTGTTGGCTCCACCGAACAAAAATTACGTGCTGCTGACTTTCATTTTCAAGTGTCACTTTTAAAGTTGGAATCAGCCCGTCCCAAAAGACCTTGCAAGTCTTTTTGTTACCATTTTGTTGCTTACAATCAGACTTATTTTAATTGAAATGTTCAGGAATGGTTTGGCCGCTCAACTTAAAATTGAATTTATTGTTTGATTCTACAAAAATATCCCGATACCGCGTCGATACCCCAAATAATTTCAGTATTTTGTAAAAATACTTGTCAGAATACGGTAACACTTGCGAACACTGGCTCTTATGGGCATCATTGTCGCATGTTCCATTTAAAGGCCTGTCTCCAGCCCCGCGGAAAATTACTGACAGGAATCTGCTCTTTATCTCGGTTGTGTGGAACTAAGAACCTAAAAAGTGATTTTCCACTCTCATGAATCAGCTGTTTTTTGTAAACAGCGCCAATTTTGAAAATTCAACTGAAATTAAAAAAAGGAAATATGTCTGACGATGAAGTGATTGTGTTGGTAGCGGCACATATTGTTGCCAAAAAATTGGAAGAAGAAGTACAGCACAGTCGGAGGCGCCAAAATGTCAAAATTATCAAAATGCTTATTTTCCGTGATCCGCCAAAGACATAGTCTTGCCTCAACTGCTTTTATTAAAGCAATCTTCTCCTCACTTTAAAAATTTGCATATCTCTTTTTGGTTTTGCGCACAGATTTTGCCCCCACCTTTCACTTTGACTTCAGTAATAATAGGCACATATATATTCCTCGCCTGCATGTCAGCTGATCTCTCAGTCCACAATCGTGTCGATAGACACACTATCGATAAGAATTCGTGGATTTCGTTTACCTTGCTGGATACTGAGGCCAGGAAAACACAAACGAAAAATTCCTGGCCCAGTTTTTTTTATATGGAGTTTAACAGTAATTTTTAGTTTCCGCGGTGCTGGATACCTAGCTAAAAGGAAAAATCCAATGATGCGTCCTAATGTAAAAAGGGTATGAGGCAAACGCCCCAGCAGTTCTGCAAACTAGCCCACGCCTAGCTATCTGACTAGCCCACGCCTAGCTATCTGACTAGCCCGGCCGGTCCAGCACTGACCCGCAGACTAGCCCGACTCCATGTAAAATCCTATACCATTTTTGCATTGCATGCGATTGGGGTTGATGTGTCGGCAGGCATTGCATCAACGTTGTCTAGTCCGTGACTAGGCTGCGGAGACCAGTTCATGGACTGGCCCAAGTGGGCTAGACCACGGCTAGGCTAGGAAAATGGTATAGGCTCAATAACAAACTTTTTTTTTCATTTTTTATTTCTATTATTTATAACTAAAAAAACAAGAAAATGGCAAACAAAAATAATATATAATAAAAATAAAAGCTGACCCATCATCACTTTTATTTCCGTTACTTCGCCGACCACAAACTCAAGTTTTCGAGATACGTTCTCCTCCATTACTGCTCCAATTTGGCGCATTTCGTGTACTCGTTTTCTTTTTCTGTAAATTTAAAACTATATTTTAGTACAATATATCAGTAATGTTAACTTACCTTGGCAGGAAAGCTTCTTTTTTTTTAAGTTTGACATGACAGGATATATAAATATATTAAAAAAAAGTGAACCGCAACAAATTTGTAAACGAAAAACGAACAAAAAGTCAAATACATAAATATATTCTAAGTATGTATGTACATATATTTAAGTCGTACTAGGCAGAATTCTCGAAAAAAGGGCACAAAAAAGGCGCAATACCAAAAAATGTCCAGCGCAGCCTCAAAAAATTTCACAACTTTTTCATTGAACTAAGCACAGTTTTTGAATACGAATATCTTATAATTATGCACATATGTACATATGTTATCTATAGATATACGCTTTGTCTATGTTAATTGGTTTATATTACTTACTTGATTTTATTAAATTGTTTCACTTATGTATCTCCAGAAGCTTCCACACGCGTTAAAGTCAAAACGTTTATGCACGCACTCGAAGAAGAAGACGGCAGAAAAAGAATAAAAATTACACAAACAAAATGCACTAGATTTTACATGTAACGGCATGTCGTTTCGTGGAATTACTATTCTCATGCCGTCTTCTTTTTGGCGACCAATGAAGTGCCATCTCTTTCTCTCTTTCCTGCTTATGTGTCAGTGCCTTTTGCGTCAATCATGGGCTAGTACTGGCTTGCCTTTGTATCAACGTTGGTCAACCATGGGCTAGCACTGGCTTGCCTTTACATGGCTAGGCATGGGCTACTCATGTATCCCTCCAGCGTATTTCTCTACACCAGCTTCGCCTAGCACTTGACTAGGCCAGTGTGACTAGTCAGTAGTCAAGCACTCCCGGGACACTAGCCCGCACCAGAACTGCTGGGGCTCTATACGTGAGGCTGTGTATCTGTAACTGTGTTTAAATGTATTTGTGCACATATTTTAGGTCTGCTTGATTGTTTTAGTTGTATACGACGCCGCTGTCGAAGAAAACACCAATTACTTTAAAATGTATTGAAGAATATGATTTTTTGATGACGCTTGCCCACAATACAAAAAAATTAATATTTTGTATATCCTTTATATGCTTATTTTGTTTAATGTACTACAACCGCATATAATGAACAAATGTTTCTATGTAAAAATACATAATGTATGTCATACATGACTTCACATAATATTAATTATTCATAGATATTTTTTTAGATCCGTGAGCGCTCTAGACTTCGTGCTAGTGTGACAGCGCTAATTTTGTCTCCTACGAAAAAACGTCGCTGCATACAGCATAGAATTGTATGGGTGTTACTCATCTTAGTGTTTATATTGTCTTTGGTTAGACTGTATACAAATAAAATCAGTTCAAAATGGGTTTTTATTGTTTGCTGTTGCGCTGGATGACGATAATGCACGGATAAAGCACCACAATATTTGATAAATCTATTTTTTCGGAACAGAAATGTAATATAAATTCCCTGTTTATCTCTTCTCGACAGCCTTTAATAATTTCATTATGTCGTCGTCGCAAAATGCTTCTAACCGCTTGTTTGGTTTTAGTTCTTTTCACTTCATATATCTCAAAAAGCTAGGTACTTGAGTTCCGAAAAAATTTATTTCGACAAAATCAGGGATGATATTTGTATGGAAACGATAAAAATGCATGCCTGGAATTCTTTCGACAAATATTTGTTCTGCAAGCACATTGCAAACGAGTTCAGGAAAAAAACGCCGATTAATACTGGTAAGGCAACTGTATATACTTGAAAAGCAAATGTGGTATTTTCTGGGCTCGAGTGAAAAATATAATTATTCTATGTTTTGAAGGCAAGAAGAAGAAATCAGGAAAATGCCAGCCGGTTAGAAAATGGCATCTAGGTTCAAAAAAATAAGTTTTTAATTAAATCCAATTTAATTAATTTTTAATTCAATATGTACATATTTCTTGAGTTGCTGAGTTAGGCAGTAAGAAGGGGCTCGCGCCTATGCGACATCACAACGTACCTTTAATAGGTACATGGGCTGCGTTCTTGCCTGGGATCCGCGCGTAACAGCCATAGGCTGGTGTCGCTTGGGCCACTTGATGGTGCAGTCATTGCATATCAACGTCCTAAAGATGTGAGCTGGAGGGAGATCATCTCTTCAGCTACCGTTTCAACCTAACCTAAACTATTTCTCGAGTTAGATCGTTTTGAACGCACCTGCCTCGGAGGCAACTACCTACTGTCAACAAACTTTAAACACGTCAATCTCGAAACCATGTTTTTCATCCGAACTTCAATCACAGGGCTCGATCTATTGATTCGATTCATTTGAAATAATTTATCCTGGTATTTAACACTTTTTTGTATGACTTATACGAACAATTAGCCTAACAAAATATCAAATTGTATTTTCTAGACTAGGTCAAAGGTAAAAAACAAATGAAAAAACGAAAAAGGTAATATGTATAATATTTCATATATATATATATATATATATATATATATATATATATATATATATACATATATATATATAATATAAGCCATAGAAAATATAAATAATTTGGATTAAGTTAAGTCATTCCTTATTTCAGTTTACTACATGAGGCTGTACTCTTGAAGTTCGGGGGTCCATCTCTTTCAAGCAGAGGTCGAAGATTTGGAATTTTGTAATAAATATATTTTAAGTGTATTAAGATAAAATAATCCTATATGATAAACAATTAATTTGAAGTTGCTATGTCTCTTCATTATAATAAAACAAATATTTAAAGTTACGTGTATTTTGGGCCATCTAGATTAAAACCTCGCCTTAATCTCATCAAAGCCGATTATTTGGATATTGTAATATGTTTATTTTATACAAACTAGTTGATTGCATTGCTTTTCTGCAAGAATCCAATATTGCGGAGTTTTCTATGTGCATTCTATACTGCATTCCTGTTTGCTTTGCTACAACATTTGAATTTTTAACTGATTTTATTTCTATAAAGTTTACACGTAGGGCATGCACAACTGGTCACACTCGGCCGCTAGTACACTGCCGTTTACACTGAGTCTTGATTCTATGCGTCATCCCAGAAACGCAGTTTTTTATACCCGGTACTCGAAGAGTTTAAGGGTATATTAGATTTGTGGGGATAACGGTTGTGTGTAACGCCCAGAAGGAAGCGTTTCCGACCCCATAAAGTATATATATTCTTGATCAGCATCAATAGCCGAGTCGATATAGCCATGTCTGTCTGTCCGTCCGTCTGTCCGTCCGTCCGTCCGTCCGTCTTCATTTGCGCCTATATCTCAGAGACCATTTAAGCTAGAGCAACCAAGTTTTGTATCCAGTCTTCTCTGTGAACACACTACTCCAAATGTATTTTAAAATTTCGCCCCGCCCCTTTCCGCCCCCACAAAGGACGAAAGTCTGTGGCATGCACAATTTTGAAGATACAAGAAAAATAAATACGCAGAATCATAGAGAATGACCATTTCTATCAGAGTGTTGAATCTGGATCAGATCGGATTATTATTATAGCTACAATGAAGAAAACCATTTCGAAAGTCATCATTCCCTCTCGCTCTCTCTCACACGCGACCCTGTCTGCTTTGCCCATTGGTATTTTGTGTCGCCTAGTTCTCAGAGACTATAAGAGCTAGAGCAACCAAACTTTCTATCCAAGCTCCTGTGATATCAAACCAGCACAAGTGTATTTCAAAATTTTGCCACGCCCCCTTCCGCCCCCACAAAAGACGAAAATCTGTGGAATCCACAATTTTTAAGATAAATGAAAACCAAAAACGCAGTATCATGAAAAATCACCATTTCTACCAGATTATCGAATCTGGATCAGATCGGATCAATATTATGGCCAGAAGAAACAAATTAAATTTCAGTGGCTACGCAACGCCTGCCAAGCGCTGACTCATTCCCTCTCTCTCTGTCGCAAACACTTGTACGTCTCAAATATGTAGTTATACATGTCATGTAGAAATTTAGAAGCAGTTGTAAAAAGCATATGCAAACAAAATTGAAAACATGTATAATATTCAAAAAATGATTTGACTTCATTTTTTGATATATTATTTTTTGCCCAAAATTTAATTTGTCCCTTTTGCGAACATTGCTCATATATGTATGTATGTGTATACTGACTGAGTACCGGGTATAAGGTAGAGCCGCGGCCTTTGCCGCGGCTCACAACGTTCCCCCTCGTTTTCACATAGGTTTAGCATAAGGCCCTAGTGGTGGCAAAAAGTTACGTCGTTTTCCGACGCAGGTGCTTTTATTCGTTATATTCGATTGGTTTTGGTTTTTTTGCGCATAACAGCATTTTTCGTACTTTTCTGCCTTTTAGCGGAACTATCACCACTAATAACAACAAAAAACAGCAGATTAAAATTTAAATTTTGCCGCGTAAAATTATTAACTGTATAAAAAGGGCCAAAAATATATGGAATGCTAAGAACAAATTGCTCAAACTAATTTTATTATTAAATCAAGCATTTTAACAATGATTTCTAATTATTTGCTAGAAATCCTATGTGTTTGAACCTTTCACTGTTTCCGTGATTTTCTCAGGGCGAGCTCAGCAATAACTTCCTGACAAAATTCCATTAAAATCCTACACACAATGGCTTAGAACACACCGAATAAATTCCCTATTATGTCAAAAATTAGTGTCCTGATTTTGGAGATTAGGCAGCACTCCCACTAGAATGTCGAACGTACTCCTCTTCATGCAAAAGAAGAATGCGTCGGAGTTGTTTATTACGTCTTCCTCTCAAAATGAACCATATCGTGGCTATTGCAATTTAGAATATAGCATTATTTAATTGAAAAGAGAACATTATCTGCTCTTTACTTACAAGGGTCCGAACGCGAGGAGGACGTTGCAGTTGCAAGCTCGCATACAGTTTTTTCGGATCTGTGTACTAGGCTTAAGAACAGTAATTTGTGTGTGTGATACAGTGAACAACGGCATTTTTTCGACATTTCCAAAGTTTTCAAAATCAAAATTTCGGGAAATTTTTCTGCAAAATTGGTCAACATTGAATTTGAAAACTTACAAATTTTGCGGCAAAAGGCTGCAGCTACAAAGTGTTTGAATCCGATATAAAGCTTCATTTATCAGCTTTTTAGAATTAAAAGTCAGTACAACCAGATGTAAGATACTTAGTTATGTTTTAAAAAGATCAGGCTATAAAAAAAAAATATTTAAAATAAAATACCATTTTTTAACAATAAAAAAAAAGGCAAAAAACATTTAAAAAGGAGAGGGAACCTTGTGGGCCGCGGCAAAGACCGTGGCTCTACTTTATACCCGATACTCAGTCCGTATATACATATGTATATGTACATATGAGCTTGCGATTTATGTAATTTATTATATGTTCGCAAAAGGGACGAATTAAAATATGGCCAAATACTACAATTTCAAAAAATTAAGTCGAACCTAATGGGAGATTTTTATATATAAGATGTTATCTGTTTCCATTTTTGTTTTTTACATCTGCTTCTACTTTTCTAAATGTACATGTAAAACTAGAGAGTAAAACTAGTGCGAGAGAGAGAGAAGGAATAAGTAAGCGCTTGGCAGGAGTTACTTAGCGACTGCAATTTTATTTGTTCCTATTGGCTATAGTAATGATCCGACCTGATACAGATTCGCCAATCTGGTAGATACGGTAATTTTCCATGATTCTGCGTTTTTTTTTTCTCGTATCTTCAAAATTGTGCATGCCACAGATGCCACGTCCTTTGTGAAAGAGAAAGGGGTGGCGCCAAATTTTGAAATACACTTGTAACAGTGTGAAATCACAGGAGGCTAGATACAAAATTTGGTTGCTCTAGCTTTAAGGCGCTCATGAAGACGGACGGACAGACAGACATGGCTATATCGACTCGGCTATTGATCAAGAATATATATACTCTTTGGGATAGGAAACACTTTCTTCTGGGTGTTACACACATACGTTGTCACCATAAATCTAATAAACCCATTTACTCTTCGAATACCGGGTATGAATATAAAATGTTGTAATAATTAAAAAAAATGAAACTTAAAAAAAAAATAATTTCTTATAAATTTGTAAAGCACCAAATTTGTCAGAAAAAGTCGGGTTGGTTCACAGCGGAAAATATGGGTTCAATTTTGTTGCCTAGTGTAATTACCAATATTGACTGTTACGCTCATCTGAAATTGCCGATTGGTGCTATGAAACATGGGTCAGAGTCACATAGTGAGTCATATCAGGAAAAGTGTAGCTACCTCTAAGTGAAACACCACCAGAACCATTGAACGCCTTGCTCATCGGCACGAATCCACATTCAGGCCACGCGCACACTGTAGCTGAAAGCAGAGCTGAAAATGGAGCTGAAAGCTCTCAGCTTTTTTCAAACGGAATCAGCAGGTGCGTACACTGTCGGCAGAGGTTAAAGATTAACTGATAGCTATGTGTTGTTCTGTTTCTACACAACTGTTATTTCAGTTTAAGAACTATTTTAAAAAAATATAGCAATATTTTATGATTTTGCCAATCACTTGTTAGAATGGGGCGCTTTGGACATCTACATATATCTACATATATAAAATTGTTCTATGGATAACTTCTCTGTTTTTTATACCCGGTACTCGAAGAGTATAGGGGTATATTAGATTTGTGGGGATAACGGTTGTGTGTAACGCCCAGAAGGAGGCGTTTCCGACCCCATAAAGTATATATATTCTTGATCAGCATCAATAGCCGAGTCGATATAGCCATGTCTGTCTGTCCGTCCGTCTGTCCGTCCGTCCGTCCGTCCGTCCTTCTTCATTTGCGCCTATATCTCAGAGACCATTTAAGCTAGAGCAACCAAGTTTTGTATCCAGTCTCCTCTGTGATCACACTACTCCAAATGTATTTCAAAATTTCGCCCCGCCCCTTTCCGCCCGCACAAAGGACGAAAGTCTGTGGCGTACACAATGTTGAAGATACGAGAAAACTAAAAACGCAGAATCATAGAGAATGACCATTTCTATCAGAGTGTTGAATCTGGATCAGATCGAATTATTATTATAGCTACAATGAAAAAAACCATTTCGAAAGTCATCGTTCCTTCTCGCTCTCTCTCACACGCCACCCTGTCTGCTTTGCTTATTCGCTTAAATGAGCGCCTAGATCTCAGAGACTATAAGAGCTAGAGCAACCAAACTTTCTATCCAAACTCCTGTTATATCAATTCAGCACAAGTTTATTTCAAAATTTTGCCACGCCCCCTTCCGCCCCCCAAAAGACGAAAATCTGTGGAATCCACAATTTTTAATATAAAAATACAAAAACGCAGAATCATGGGAAATTACTGTATCTATCAGATTGCCGAATCTGGATCAGGTGGGATCATTATTATGGACAGAAGGAACAAATTAAATTTCAGTGGCTACGCAACGCCTGCCAAGCGCTTACTCATTCCCTCTCTCTCTCGCAAACACTTCCACGTCTCAAATATGTAGTTATACATGTCATGTAGAAATGTATAAGCAGATGTAAAAATCATAGTTAAACAAAAATGGAAACATGTATAAAAATTCCAAAAATGGTTTGACTTCATTTTTTATTTTAAATATTATTTTTTTCCCAAAAATTAATTCGTCCCTTTTGAGAACATATAATAAATTTCATAAATCATAGGCTCATAAATGTATGTATGTATGTATATACTGACTGAGTACCGGGTATAAGGTAGAGCCGCGGCCTTTGCCGCGGCTCACAACGTTCCCCCTCGTTTTTAATAAAAATAATACGTTTGCCACATCCGCCAGTCCACAAGTTCCCATTTGTTTGAGCCTCCACTTAAGGAGGTAATAATTTAGCCATATGCTAACCATAGCCAACCAATTCATTTCGATGTATGTTTTCGACTACTACGGCTGACAATATTCGTAGGCTCATCGTACAATTGAGAGCGATCTAGCAACATGTTGCGTAGATGTTAGAAACATTCGGGTACAACATATAAACTCTTATATTAATACGACGCACAATAAGTGTGCATCCAACAACATTTTTGTAATTACATAATTATAAGTAACGCGCGAAAATTTTGTGAATATCTGACCACTGTATCGCATAGAAAGATAATATTTATGATAAATGTGAGCAATCAGCTCAGTCACCAATGTGCAGTGTGTTTGTTTTTTTCTGACCTAAAAATAAGCTATCAGCTCCGCTTTTAGTGTTCGCGTGGGCTCAAAGCGTATCCTAAGGCTTATTCGTTCATTCGATTCACGATTCCAAATTATATATTTTTCGGATTCAGAAATAGTTCACAATACTGCGGAAAATGGTTTGCCGGTTCAGCTAGTACAGATTGTTTCAACGGTATAAGAGTGACGATTAACTGTATGGGAAAAGCGCTTCGAGCGCTGTTTGCTGATTTTACCGTTTTTTCCTTTCAAAATACTGGAAATAGGCCTTGCTATCTGAGCGAATTCCTTTATGAAGCACATGAAGTAGCTGGCAAGACCCAAGAATGATCTTACCGTAAACAGGGTGGATGGTTGTCTAAACTCCTGAATGGCCTTGACTTATCGCCTCACTCCTTAAAAATACAATGACATCGTCAACGTACACGTAAAATATCTTACCGAAAGGCTCCCGCCATATGTCATCAATAGCCCGTTGAAGAATGCTAGACGCATTCTTGAGGCCAAGTGGCAAACGGCAGAATTCATATTTACCTCCGTTTACCGAAAATAGCCATCGCGTTCAGCTAGCGTGATTTGGTGACTTTAGGTCAAGGGTAGTGAAGTATCTTGCCTTTCCGAGATTTGAAAGTATCATGGCATCGGGTACTTGCCTGGTATGGTTTTTGAGTTAAACTTGCGCAAGTCTATGACTAGTCATTTCTTGATGGAACCTAAATCGTCAGTGCCTTTTTTTCCGACAACCCATGTGGAACTTTTGTACGGAGACCTGAATGACCGAATGATTTTCTTCCGCAATAGGTCCTTCACTTCCTTGTTGACGAAATCAGTGGCACAAACAGGGAAGTGGTAAATTTTTGAGTAAATCGGCTCGTCATCCTCGGTCCTAATTGTGACTGCTATAGCCGTATTAAAGAGCAGCTTTTTAGTTGGATCTGCAAATGCCTTTATACGGTTGGACATCATTCTAGAAAATTCTTCCCTTACTGTTGTCGTAACTTCGATGTCGTCCACTTTCGTGAAGTTGACGCTGGGAAACTTGTGGAATAGGATTCTTTCAGATGTCCGAAGTGGAGTTTCTTTGTTTCCAGGCTTATATTGACGACAGCCTTGGTCAGCGTGTCAAGCCCAACGATGCCATCAAAAGTGGATAGCACTGGCAAGATGAAAAACGGGCTTTTAATTCCTAACATGGTAAGGAAACATTTTTGATCTACTTTGTTGAAGCCGTGTAGGGATTTTACAATGAATGGGGCTTCTACAGGGACAATTCCCTGAAGTTCTTTTTGCGGTTTTATGTAGTTTTTCGCGGCCCCAGTATCTATTAAGATATTTATTGTTCTCCCCGCTACCGTTCGTTTGACGATCGTATGGCGCATTGTTTTCCTCCTCGATCTTCGCCACTTCCTCAGACGCTGTCTGTTCGTACTGTTGCTCTTACTGGTCCGGGTCCTCCTGGAGTGAGGTGATTAACTCGCTGTCTCGGTGGAGTCTCTGGGATCCAGCCGGCCTCTTGAACCCACCCTGTTGGTGCCCGCTAGTAGGGTTTGTCAAGGCCGGCGGGCCTGAATTGGATCCCTGCTGTTTTTGAAAGTTAGTCGGTTGACGATATGTAGATGAAGATGGGTCAACATCCCATAATTTGCTTGGTGACTGCCCTGGTTATTCGTGTAGAATGGGTTTTGATTGTCTTTTTTAGTGATCGGGCTCGTTCTGCCCGCCCTGTTTGTATCAGTTTCGGTTCTGGCCCTTGTTTTCTAATGCCCTTGCGTAATTTGCCGCAAAATCGTGCCTATCGTAGTTCGCTTCAATGTCTTGCGCCATGGCCAAGGCTATACTTTTCGTTAATGTATTGCGCTTGTGCGGTATCTTGTGACATAATCGTTTTTTTTTGTGAGAAGGGTGTTTTTCTTTTCAACCTCGTCATAGAACTTTATGATGAACATGCCACCATGCCGGAGCGTTTCAAGCTCTTGTTCTAGAAAGTACAGTGGAGGTTTGTCCGAATATGTGAAATCGAGACGATTGATAATTGAGCGAGTCAGTTGGCCTCTAATCTTATTTCTGATTACACTAGTTAACACGACTTTTCCGCTGTCGCCCAAAATGACTTTATCTGATAGATTTGGATGTTTAACATTTTTTAAAAATTTTTTTTGTTTTTTCAGAGGAAGTGCTTCTATTTTTCACATAGCTTAAGTTTCCTACAACTAGTTGTATTTGCAGTTTTGAAAAGCTAACAAATGCAGCTATAAATCCAACCCAGACACTTTGTAGCTGCAGCTTAAAGTCTGGAAGATATTAAGCTTTCAAATTTTACATTTTTTCCGAAATTTTGACTTTGAAAACTCAGGAAAAGTCGAAAAAAAAATATTTTATTGCTAACATTTTTTGTTTTAGATAGACACATTAATTAGGCGTCGTTTAATGTATCTTTTGTAAGAATCAATGAATAAACGGCTAAGTTACAACCGTATGACCAAACTTTCATATGCCGTTTGGCACTATCTCAAATGCCATTTTACCGTTAATAACTGTTACAAACACAGATTTTTTGTATTTTTGTTGGAAAAAAACGGTTATACTGCGGCTAACGGAATATATCGGCGAAATTCGGCGGAAAAAAAAGTTGAATTTTGTTGAGTAGTGTTGAGTAGGACCGCTTGGTAATGTTTTGAACTTCCTTCCTGGTGCAGGAAACCATGGAACTCCGGCAGCGTTTTTACCGCATACAGAGCTTCATAGCAAGGCACCTCTCGGTTTAAGGTAATTGGTAATTGGTAATTATTTCTCAGTTGTCCCCTAACGTTCCGTTTGTCTTTGTATGTCAGTCCCAGCTACGCCGGGCCGCTGCTACTGTTTATTTTGATTAGGAATCGAATGCAAGTTCCCTCAAACACAGATTTCGTTGTTGTTGCCCGCTGACAACAATGTATTTGTAAATAACAATTGAAGAAAAGTTTCTCTTACACGTTCCTCCTTTTATTGGCTATGCTGTTATTTGGTATGTTGATATATCTCTTGTCGATGTTGTTTTGTAGATGCTCTCCAGTTGTTTTGGTGTTAACTCTTCTATCGTCGACGCTGCCCAAAGCCGTCCGCTTTGGTGTAACAATTTTGAGTCGATTACATGCCTTTTATTTATATTCGGGGCTACGAGCTTTTTAGTGCAATCGATGCACGAACTTCCGCACCGTGATTTTGGGGTCCTTGGTGGTGTGGGTGCAACAATCTATATTTAGACCTGCCACGAGCGCAGGCCATTATGACTTTGTGACCTTGGGGAGGGTGTTGTCTCCGCGCTCCTTTGGTAGTATAGTTTTTCGTTCAGTTCGTTAGTTGTCTTTCGAGCGGGCGTTGTCTTCGCACTCAAAATTTTTCACTTTACCGTATCTGCCACTCGGCCAACCACTAAAGACTAAACTTAAGTACCCTAAACATCCCGAAGGCAAGCCCTCCGCTGTCGCCCACGATGCCCGTCGCTACCCAGAAAATGTGCTGACTCGGCGCACACATTTTCAAAAATTAAAAAGCAATTAATAGAAAACTTCTCAAGCTTTAAAATGAATGTTCGTCAGGAGTGCCAGGTATCCGTTGTGCTTTAATATTCAAGGTCAAAGTGAAGAAGTATTATCGAGTCTATTTTACGTGTAAAATTCAAATTAAAAACGTTTTTTTTAAATCATAACTGAACATTTTTTATAATTTCAATGACTATATGGCATTTTTAGTTGTTTTTATTCAATTTTCTAACTTAAATACATAAAATTTAAATTCTTATTTTTGGGTGATTTATTGAGGTTAAATATTAAAAATAATCATCAACATTAAAGTTAATAAGGTTAATATCTAATAAACTTAACATTTCGGAACTATAGTCTGACTTCCAAATACTTTCGTGATCGCACACGTGGATCTGATGAGGCTGCCAGCACGTTAAAAAGGTCTTCATTTTGCCGAACACGAGACTTTTTGCACGTATTAATGTATCTGAACCTTCCGTAGTCCTTGTTTTTACATTCCTGTGCTTCTTCGGACAGCTCTCCAATTGGTAAGCACTGATACTCTATTAAGTCCTTCCCATGAGCCAAAATCCTATGTACAGTGGGGGTAAGTTTTTTCTGAGTATACAATTCAGTCAAAAGTTGAGCTGTTTTTGGTGCGTGTTGAGCTACTGAGCTTCTTCAGCAGCGTATTTTCGAGAAATTTCAATGTTATATATTCGTGTATGTTCGATTTATTTTATTTTTACTTTGTAATGCGAGAGATGCAACAATAACACACATGTCACAAACGAAATTAACGAAACGACGTTTGCTCACGAAGACGATCAATTCTGCTGTGACTTCTGCTCTGCTGATGAGCATCCCTCACAGCTCTTGTCGGACGACGAACTCAGGGAAAGGCCGATGTAGCGATTAAGAGCGTAGGGCGTAGGGCAGCAGCAGCAACGATGCATTGAGAGTAATGTGTAGTAAAGAGAGTTAGCTATGCCTATCTTTGTGCTGCCATGGGTAGGCGCTTAGCCGAACAATGCGTATTTGGAAAATTTTGCACCATTTATCATTTCATTGCAGTTTATAACATTTAGGATAACAGCCAACCTTTAATGTAATTTTATCAAAAATCTCCACTATCTGCTGCATCTTCCACGGAAGGATTGCAGACTGTTATTGGGCATACTAACAGGCCACTGTCTGGCTGCGTCGCATGCAACCAGGCTGAACATCACCAACAGTGACATCTGCAGGAAATGCAATGAACCCGGGGCTGTCGAAACCCTGGAACATCTCATCTGCCGGTGTCCGGCTCTCTCAAGGGCAAGGAGAATATACCTGGGCGCACCGATGCTGGTATCACTGGAGGATGCCTCCAAGAAGTCGCCAGAGGAACTGCTTGCCTTTGCTAAAAACACCTCGATTCTGGGAGACTTCGGCACCTCAGAAACACCCTCGTAAGGTCCATACAAAGATCCGGATAACTAAGGGCAATTCTGGCCTATGAGAGGCCCCGCCGAGGGCCGTCCGGGACAACCTAACCTAACCTTCCGAGAGAATTCAGCTTGCATTACTTCCTTACTACTCTGTATATCCTCAGGAGGTGTATTATCCGTTTTTGTTTCTCCTGGCCGAGGAAGTGTGTAGGCTAGCTTCAGAATAAATTCCATACACTTTGTTCTGCAATGCAACGGAGAAATACCATATTCGTAGTAGTTCCCCTCACCCGTTGAGTCGTCTAAAAGTCTTTTTGAGTTTTTTTTACAAATGGGACACCTCAAAGTTAAGGAGGTGTTTGTAATTGCATTTAAGACTTTTCCATCAATCATTGTCAGGTAGAAATCCAACTTAACCGTCAATGTTTTTCCACTCTTGGTTTCAAAAACAGTAGGCTTTAGTTGGCTAAATTGATTTTGTATGTCGCTTACAGTTGATTTAATAAATTCAGAGGACTCCTTCGCAAATTCGAAGATTTCTCCAATGTTTAGAAGTTTCACTCCTTAGTCGGAAGGGAACTACAGAAGCCATAAACATATTTTCATCAGAAATAGGTTCAACATTTCTTAAAAAGATATAAAATATATAGTCAGGTAGTACTTATAATACAACATTTAGCAATGTTATCAATTAACAACACACACGCTACAGCCAAATTTTTATGCGCTCTTCTTCTTCCTTATACCTGCCGCGTGTTTTTAACGCGAGGTATCCCTAGTTTTTTGGCTTATGTTTCCAAAAGGCTGAGTTTCGGCAATTTAGACTATATACATATGAAAGGTATATATTATAGCTATCACGTGTATGTGGTCTCCCGCGTTGATTTTTTTATATTCTTTTTAGTTATATTCCACGAAAGTAAAAAAAATACCAAAATTTAGTGTATTGTTTAAACGTTTCTAATTTAATAAGTATTTCAGTTATATTTAAAATTTATACAACAAAACATTAAAATTGAACATACTTTTCATATAAAGTAAAAAATCCCAGATCGGTTGTTTTCAATCCCCAATATTCGGTTTGAAAGTGGTGAATTTTCGTAAAAATTATAATTTATTCGTCCTCACGAACTTTGTGGAGCTCTAGCACCCCGTAATTATAAACAGTTTAAAAAATCCTTTGGATTCATAATCTTTGAAGTATTCTCTATCGATTACATATTTTATTTTTGCCAAACGCGTTCATGAAAAAAATGATTTTTGATAAGCTATTTGGGCAGAGGCCCCACTGTGCGGCGCCCCGTGTTTGGTATCTGGTGACGGCCGGCATCCGGCGGTCGCGTCGGTTGCAATCCCACGGATGACGAAACTGCTTATTTGACAATAATGCAGAGTTCGCCCCATCCAGTGGCTAATTCAGCTAACTCTTGTTAGCTTATATACTGACTGAGTACCGGGTATAAAGTAGAGCAGTTATTTGTATAACCATTACTCGATAAGTATATGGGTATATTAGTTTATTGCTGATAGTGGATGTGTGTAACCAGAAGGTATCGTTTACGACCCCATAAAGTATATATATTCTTGATCAGCATCAATAGCCGATCCGATATATGTCTGTCTGTCCGTCTCTCCGTCCGTCCGTCATCATGGGCGCCTAGATATCAGAGACTATAAGAGCTAGAGCATGTTGAAACCAGTAATAAGGTGATGTACTCCGCCGTGGTGAGAACGTTAAATGTTTCACCTCGCTCTCTCGGCTTTCAGAGAGACAAGCGCTAGAAAGAGATAGCAAGCGTTTTACGTTCTTCGTTTGTTTCTATTTCAGCTGATAGAAAAGAAAATATTTTCGCTAATAATAAATAAAACGAAATAATACAAAGCAAATTTTACAATTTAAATAATTAAAGAATATTTTTGAAGAAATTAAACAACAATTATAATTAAGCGTAGTTCAAATATATGCATAAATATATATAATATTATGTATGTGACAATAAATGTTTTTAGCTTTTTTTTTTACCAATCAGTCTTTGCTTTTGTTTTTGGATTTTTAATTATTGGTTTAAATTTTTGATTCGAAATTTTATACGCATTCTAATAAGAATTCTTTTGTATTTTCATTTAATTCAATGTCATTTGTACTTTCCAGCATTTCGGTCAGCAAAAATCGTTTCTCACAAATTAAGTTGCCATTGAATTTATTGGAAATGCCTTCAAAAGATTTTATTTTGCCTACGAATTCTGTTGATGGCTTCTTCAGCCCACCCGCTGACACCGTATCAACATAAGTACATGTTGAATTTTCTTTATCATTGCAGTACAATGACAATCGCCGAATTAAGTAGCCTGAGATGTAATCTGTGGAGTCATCGGTAATTTGGCTGTGTATACCGGCTTCTATTTCCCTTGTCTGCTCTGCCATGGCTAAGTCAGCAGGAACACTTAAACAACTCCATTGCGGAAATATCAATTTCCAGCCAAGGCAGTTTAAAAAAATTGACAAAAAATGAACGAAATTCTTATCAATCACGTAACGTCACAAACATGCACTCTGAAAATCTACTGCATAAAAAATGTATTGCAATTTATGTTAGGTATGTAATTAATTACTACTAAAAAAAAGTTGTCACCTATAAGGTATTTGCGCAACCGAAATTTGAACTCGAGTGGAGTTGGGTGGCCATGCAAAGCACCTTTGGACCTCATTGTTCCAAAAAAGCGCTCTAGCTGATCTTGAGATATCCGTCTAGTTATAAGGTATTTCATACCGTACTTCTCCGCAACATACTCAAACAATTCATCTAATGATTTATTGCTCATAAGAATACGCTTTTGAAAGGGCAAACTCCTCTTGCCACTTGGAATTATTATTTGGGACATAACATCGGACATATTTCATTAGATCTGTCGCTGAGCCTCTAGACTTATTGCGAAGGGCTGTTTTATCGGAATAGAAATGCTTGTTAACAGCTTTACGTTAAAAACGTCGAACCTATTATTGACCAATTGAATAAAATTTGCCGTTTCGGATGCGTTGTAGATATCCAAGCCCAATGAATAGCAGCGCGTTATTGCACTAACTGTTGTTTTTGAAAAAAGCTGATTTACCAACTTGAATCCCTGTCTGCCTGAAAAGCGCACGTTGTGCGCTTGTTGGTGCTCATCAGTTACCATCCATATGATTGAAAGGTCCGATGAAGAAGCATGTGTCATAGCTTGCCTCACAGTTAGCTGGGTTACAACTTTCTCATCAACAACAAGCCCTGAATCAAGAAAGTTATTTCCAATCATCTTCACAAGATGGGGTACGTCTGCGAACACAAAAATATTTTTAGCGGTGTTCTCTATTCTCTATTTTAAAAAGTAATAAAAAATTAATCAGGGATGTAAGATACAGCTTAACCTTTAGATTCCAGGCGAGACTAGAAGGTTTCTCCACAATTTATGGTTCACGATACCCTACCATGTACAGCTTTTCAATCGCTTATCAAAGTCAAAAAATATAGGCTGCTTCCAAGTCTTGTGCCATTGCGACTTGAAAGTAGTCCCGTGACTTTTGTACTGCTTCCAGAGAGTGATCGTACTCGTAATCTGACGAAACTTTCATCTCGTCGAAAAACATTATACGTATTTTGTCCTCCTCGTCCATGTCTACGGCATTTTCCATTAAGGAAGATTTCAACCAAATGGCCAAAGTGGATAAGCATGGAAGTGGAAACCTCATTGTGAACATTTGGCGATTCGCCCGGGAACCAGCAGCATGGAGATAAATAGCATTCAATATGTCATCTTGATTCCATTTCGCCGTTCTGAAGTTTTCTGACATGCGATTTTGTGAAAATTGTATTAAGGCAATCTGTAAGCGTCTGTATTTTTCCAATTTCTTCTCTGTAAATTAATCGTATTAATAACCATAAAATAATAACTGCAATGTAAAGATACTAGATTTGCGAGCTAAAATCAGTAGACATGTGCTCTGAGAATACTTTCTTTTCTTTTGGCTTCTGCGGTACGGGTTGGCATCAGCCGTTTCTGTTTTGTTGCATTTTCGGACGAATTGAAAACAAAATCTGAGTCATTGAAATGTTTCCTACAAATTTTACTGGTACTCTAACATTCAACGCCTGCGCTCCTTGACCACAGCGCCCTTCTGCTTCGGTCTCGTGGTACTTTAAAATTCCCTTCCAAAGTTTTCGAAAGGTATAGCATGCATAGCATGTGGACATGTTTAAATCTAATAAGGAATCCAGGACATATATAATAACACACACATATGACACAATAACACACATAGTTTAGTAAATTAATGCCGATTTCAAATAATAGTATTTCATTGTTTTCTGTTACAAGTCCATTAGTAAACAATGAAGAAGAAGACAATGAAAAAAATCGTGCGCTACACTACCTCTGTCGACAACGTTTGACAAACGACTGATAAAAAAACCGACCCCAAAGAGTACACATTTTATTATTATTAATAATTTCACCATGAGCTAGAGCAACCAAATTTTATATCCAGACTCCTGTTATATCACACTGCTACAAGTGTAGTTCAAAATTTCTCCACACTCCCTTCCGTTCGCACAATTTTGAAGGATCGAGATCGAAAAGATTGAAGATACTTACTTATTTACTTAGTTTACTTGCGAAAGAAATTTTTTAAAAATGATTTTATTATTGATTGATTATTTCTTTTAAAATTTTTAAACTCGGTACTCGAAGAGTGTAGGAGTATATTCGATTTATGCTGATGTGGGATGGGTGTAACGCCCAGAAGAAAGCGTTTCCGACCCCATAAAATATATATATTCTTGATCAGCATCAATAGCCGAGACTGTCTGTCTGTCTGTCCGTCCGTCTTCATGAGCGCCTTGATCTCAGAGACTATAAAAGCTAGGGCAACCAAATTTTGTATCCAATCTTCAGTTTTATCGCACTAATATAAATGTTAGTCTGGGGCATACACTATTTTTAAGATACGAGAACATTAAAAACGCAGACTCATAGAGAATGACCATTCTATCAGAGTGTTGAATCTGGAACAGATCGGATCATTAATATAGCCACAATGAAGAAAAACGTTTCGAAAGGCATCCTTACCTCTCGTTCTCTCTGACACGCCATCCTGTGTGCTTTGCCTATTCGTGCAGAAGAGCTCCTAGTTCCCAGAGACTAAGAGTTAGAGCACCCAAACTTTCTGTCCAAGCTCCAGTGATATCACTTCAATACAAGTGTACATATTTCAAAATTTTGCTACGCCACTTTCCGCCCCCCCAAAGAACGAAAATCTGTGGAATCCTCAAATTATAAGATACGAGAAACCAAAAAAAACCTAGAATCATGAAAAATGACCGTATCCATCAGATTGCCGAATCTGTATCAGGTCGGATCATTATTATAGCCAATAGGAACAAATAAAATTGCAGTCGCTAAGCAACGCTTGCCAAGCGCTTTCTCATTCCCTCTCTCTCTTGTACACACTTCCGCGTCTCCTATATGTAATTAAACATGTACATGTAGAAATGTAAAAATCATACTTAAAAAAAATGGAAACAGATAACATCTTATATATAAAAATCTCCCATTGGGTTTGACTTAATTTTTTTAAATTTTCATTTTTGGCCAAAATTTAATTCTTCCCTTTTGCGAACATATAATAATTTACATAAATCGTAAGCTTATATGTATATACCGGGTATAAAGTAAAGCCGCGGCTCACAACGTTCCTCCTCGTTTTATTTTGAAATATTGAAGTTGTTTGTGTCGTATTCAACCCAGTTTTCTTGTTTCGTAATGTATCTTTGGTGTAACTAATTTTTATGTTTTTTTTACGAAAGAAATTAAATATCATTGCAAGGAAAAATCAGTTTTCGGCACCAGTAAAAAAATATTTTTCCTCTTGGTTGTTTGCGTACACAACAGGAACGGAGCTTTTATTACACTGCACCGAAAATTAAATTGAATTTCAGACAGCAAAATAATGTTTTGCTCCAATTAAAAGAAAAATATTTGTTAAACATTTTTTTCATTTCAGAACTGATAAGAGCTCTGCCGCTGCTCTGCTCTGTGCATAGCCGAAGCCACATGAACTTTTTATACCTCGTGCGCCGACTGCGCTGCCTCGAGCACAGTGGGGCACATCGGCGTTTCAGTTTGCAAAACTTATAACATTTGAAAGAATGAAAATATATGTATGCCCGAAATAAATTATACATATTTGAAAACAAATTTTTTCTTCAGTCTTCAAGTCTTCGTGCCTGTTGTCTACGCACAAAATCAAAGGGAAAAATGTTGTTGCACTGGTGCCGACCACTACACTAATATCATGATTACGTTTCATGGAACCGTTTCATATTTTCCTATGTAAACTACACTAGTCGACACGACTTTTCCGCTGTCGCCAAAAATGACTTTTTCTGATAGATTTGGATGTTTAAAATTTTTTAAAGAATGTTTTTTTTTTTTCACGGAGTTTTTTTTTAAAGAATTTTTAAAAAGTTTGGTGTTTTTTGTCATAGGTAGTGCTTCTATTTTTCACATAACTTAAGTTTCCTACAACTGGTTGTATTGAACTTTGCAGTTAAAAAAAGCTGACAAATGCAGCTATAAATCCGACTCAGACACTTTGTAGCTGCAACTTAACGTCTGGAAGATATTAAGCTTCCAAATTGAAATTTCATAATTTTTTTCGGTATTTTTCCCCGAAATTTTGACTTTGAAAGCTCAGGAAAAGTCGAAAAAAAAATATTTGAATGCCTTGATTTTTGGTTTTAGATAGACACATTAATTAGGCGTCGTTTAAGGTATCGCTTATAAAAATATAAAAATAAACGGCTTAGTTATAACCGTTTGACCAAAACTACATATGCCGTTTGGCACTATTTCAAATGCCATTTTACCGTTAAAAACTGTTACAAACACAGATTTTTGGTATTTTTGTAGGAAAAAAAACGGTTATTCGTCGGCTAACGGAATTTATCGGCGAAATTCGGCATATGTAGTTTTGGTCAAACGGTTATAACTTAGCCGTTTATTTTTATATTTTTATAAGCGATACCTTAAACGACGCCTAATTAATGTGTCTATCTAAAACCAAAAATCAAGGCATTAAAATATTTTTTTTTCGACTTTTCCTGAGCTTTCAAAAAAATGATGAAATTTAAATTTGGAAGCTTAATATCTTCCAGACGTTAAGTTGCAGCTACAAAGTGTCTGAGTCGGATTTATAGCTGCATTTGTCAGCTTTTTTTAACTGCAAAGTTCAATACAACCAGTTGTAGGAAACTTAAGTTATGTGAAAAATAGAAGCACTACCTATGACAAAAAACACCAAATTTTTTAAAAATTCTTAAAAAAAAACTACTCCATGAAAAAAAAACCATAATTCTTAAAAAAAATTTAAATCTCCAAATCTATCAGAAAAAGTCATTTTTGGCCACAGCGGAAAAAAAAGTTGAATTTTGTCGAGTAGTGCTATCAATCGTTAATTAAACGGGTCAACAAAATTGAACATTTTTTTCTGATGTGATTCAAACCGACTTGTTTTGATAGATTTAGAGCTTTAAATATTTTATAAGAAAATGTGAATTTTTTTAAAGTTATTTTAATTTTCAAAATTTGATTATTTGTTCCGTAATATTTTCCCGAAATTGTTATTTTAAAAACTAAAGAAAAGTTGAAAAAAAATATTTGTTGGGATGTATTTCTTTTAAGATAGGTATGTACATTAGGCGTCTTAACGTTTTTAAAAATCGATGGATAAACGTCTAAATTGCAGCTATTTGACCAAACATTCTAATGTCGTTAAAGTTTTCAAAATATCTTAATATCTTCCAGACGCTAAGATGCAGCTACAAAATTGATTGGGTCAAATTTATTATTGCATTTATCAGCTTTTCAGAATTGCAAAGTTCAATACAACCAGATGTGAGATACTTAAGATATAAAAAAAAGACGCACTTACCACAAAACCATTAAAATAAAATACAGTTTTTCAATAATTTTGAATAAAAAGTAAACCATAAAAAAAACTATAATTCCTTTAAAATGTTTGAAGCTGAAATCTATCAGAAAAAGTCGGTTGGGTTCACAGCCGAAAAAAAGTTCAATTTTGTTGACTGGTGTAATTTAATTTAATTTAAAAATTACAATCCATATTGGAATATCTAATTAGCTGAACATATATAAAGAATAAGTACTTGGTATCTCTCTTTGCGATATCATATATCTGAAAAGGCTGCCAACATTTTGAACTTATCCGAATTTTGTGGAATCTTTAACTTTTCATATATGTACATACATTTTTTTCTTTTCAATTGATAGGCTTCTTTTCCCGATATTTTATGCTGCTGGAGTTAAATTTTTCCCTGCATATTCATCTCTTTTGATAATATAATTATCCACTCCAATGATTTGGTCAGCGATTTCGTTTCTTGCAAAGAATTTCTCCCTATTCCCCTCTCGCTGTCAAAACTTTCTGGGCATATATATGTATATAAGTATGTATATATATTTCTAAGCATTATAGAATTATTATTCATTTTTTATACTCGGTACTCGAAGAGTATAAGAGTATTATGGATGTGTAGCCATGTCTGTCTGTCCGTCCGTCGCTGATACTATAAGACCCAGAGCAACCAAATTTTGTATCCACACTTCACGCTGTTACAAGTGTATTTAAAAATGTCCGCTCACTAAAAGAATGAAAATCTGTGAAATGCAAAATTTTGAAGATACGATAATACTAAAAACGCATTATCATAGAGAATACAGATATTCTCTTTTATGCTGTCAGAAGTTTGGGGAGGAAACGCCAATGCCCTGAAGTTTCAACTCGTTGGCAATTTACGTGTAAAATAAAAACTTTGAGTGCGTGCTCTCTGATACTTCACCCAGGAACAAGTAAAAATCGTCCGAAATTTATAATTTGACGCATATTTAGGATGAATATTTTTCGGTTTGCTGGAGATCTATCTCATGTGTTTGCCATAATAATACTTCTTCTAAAAATATGGAAAACTCGATCGTGTGCTGGGATATCTGGAAAATCGCAAATATTGTTCGCTGTAGTTTACTTAACACGCTACCTCGATCTCTTCACCACATACATACGTGAGCCTCTATAACTCTGTTATGAAGGTGCTGTTTTTGGCCACTTCTGGTGCAACGGTTTATTTGATGTACGTTAAGTTTAAGGCAACTTATGATCACAACCATGATTCGTTCGGCATAGAGTTCCTCCTTATAGCTTGTGCCTTGCTTTCCTTCGTCATAAATCACGAACTCACAGTAATGGAAGTGCTTTGGACATTTTCAATTTATTTGGAATCTGTTGCCATTTTACCACAACTTTTTTCGGTAAACAAAACTGGAGAGGCGGAGTCTATAACTAGCCATTACCTCTTTGTTCTTGGATCATATCGCGCGCTATATTTGCTTAATTGGGTTTACCGCTACATGGTAGAATCGCACTATGACCTTATTGCGATCTTCGCTGGAATCGATCAAACTATTCTATACTGCGATTTCTTCTACTTATACATTACCAAAGCTCTTAAAGGCAAGAAACTCCAGCTGCCAGCATAATTAAAACAATTGTTAACATTAACACATTGACTTTAATACATTAAAGGCATTAATATGCAGTTTTATGGATTTCCAGCAAAGACGGTCACACAAACGAATAAAGAACAGACCCTTCAAAAAAAAAAAAAAAAAAAAAAAAATAGACCATATCTATCAAAGTGTTGAATATGGATTAGATTGGATCATTAACATAGCCAGAATGAAAGAAACCATTTCGAAAGGCAACGTTCCCTCGCGCTCTCTTTGACACCCCACCCCGTCTGCTTTTCCAGCTCGTCCAGATGAGCGTCTAGATCTCAGAGACTATAAGAGCTAGATCAACCAAACTTTCTATACAAGCTTCTGTGATATCACTTCAATACAAGTGTATTTCAATTATGCTACGCCACTTTCCGCCCCCACAAAGGACGACAATCTGTGAAATCAACTATTTTTAAGAGACGGGAAAACCAAAAATGCAGAATCATGGAAAATTACCTTATCTACCAGAATCTGGATCAGGTCGGATTATTATAGCCAGAATTAACAAATTAAATTTCAGTGGCTATGCAACGCCTGCCAAGCGATTACTCATTCCCTCTCTCTATCTCCCAAGCTATAACACGAGCAGTATATGTAGATGTATAAATATAGAAGACAGATGTAAAAACTGATATAAAATTTAAATAACGTCTATTATATAAAAATCTGCCAAAGGCTTCAACTTATTAATTTTTAAATATAATTTTTTGTCTAAAATGCAATTCGTCTCTTTTGCAATCAGCGATATAAAACGACATATAAAATATATTGTATAAAATACATAAAACGTAAGCTCGTAAGCTATACAGCTGTGAAAAAAAATAATAGGACCACCACCACAAACATTTTCTACATTTTTAACTTTAAGGAAACTTTAAGCACATTTTTAGAAATGAAAAGACTCTTACAAACATCAGAATATAAAAAAATCTTCTCTCTTATTAACGTTCTTAAGTTATTTAAGAAACTTCATTGAAACTTATCAAATTAGGCGAAAAAATAATAGCACCACTTTTCAAAAATGGAAATAAAAACAAAAAAATGACCAAAAAGATTCATTAGTTAATTCATTAGTTAACAATTTTTAACTATTAATCCTAAATCTATACTTATAATTTAGTACAATGTCCTTTTTTGGCAAAAACAGCTGCGCAGGGTCTTGGCATGGAATCAATCAAGTCCTGACATCGTTTTAGGACCACGACTTTTTAATTTATTCCCAAAGTGATCCGATAGTGGTCCGCTTGGAACTACAGCAACTACCTTATTGACGTCGGACCACAGATTTTTGATCGGATCAGTTCAGGTGACTGATCAGGCCACTCAAAAACGTTTGTAGCAAACGGTAGCATTACTGTCTCCACGATATTCACCTACACGTGCTGACCCATGATGGTTTTTATACAACCTATTGGACCTACTCCATAGTAGAAGAAGCAGAACACCCTCCATGCTTAATGGTTTTTGTGGTCTACTGAAGTTTGTATTCTATTTTCCTTGGAAGTCTAACGTATAATTGAGATCCCTTTATACCAAACATAACCACTTTGGACTCATCTGACCATAGAATATTCGTCCATTGTTGGGATGTCCGATTTGCTTGACGCCTGGCAAGCTTCATACGCTTAGTAATATGTGTCGCATTTAAAAGTGCTACCGTTCTTGGGCTGCAGGCTTTTATGGTATGTTGGCTAAGATATGTGCTAACTGTTTGATCCGTCGCATTTATTATAAGCTCTTCTTTAAGCTCGGTAGCTGACTTGAAGGGGCCCTTCTTGAACTGACGAATCTGTCTTTTGCCATGAAGAGGGGTCATAGGTCGTTTTCGTCCGCGGGTTTCATCCTTTTCTTCATAGTTTAAGACGTTTTTAATCATTTTATTGGAGCATAATACCAATTGGCCAACTCCTCTGTAAGTTTTCTCGTTTAATATCAATTCATCTTCGCAGTGCAGTGCTTTCCACGTCCCATTGTAATGATTACTATTAACTTTTATGGCAGAATCAATGAAATCTTAGTCAAAAATAATAAGAAATTTAGGGGCTTCATTAAGAAAATGGCTAATGGTGCCATTTTGTTTTTGTTTCGCCATTTTTAGGGATTTTTCTTTAAATCCCAAAAATAAAATATATAGACAGAAATTTGAAGAACGGTAACGCAGTTTTTGTTTATGAGGAATACTAAACAATACAAAAAAAAAATACAAATTGTATAGTAGTGGTGCTTTTAGATTTTTCACAACTGTATATACTGACTGAGTACCGGGTATAAAATAGAGCCGAGGCTATTGCCGCGGCTCAAAACGTTGACCCTTGTTTTTTTGTTTTGATTTTTAAAAATCTTAATAATGTTATAGATTGTTGTTTGCGCTAAAAATTCCTACAAGAAGTAGATAGCCCATGACCAGCCGAGTATCCCCTACTGGCTCTGCAACAGCGTAGTGCAAAATTCGTTCGGTTTTCCGTCCTCGTGGGTGATGATATATCGGATCGTAATGGTCTGCATTTCAGTTGTCAAGCATGCCGTGTTGTGTGTTGCCGTGGTTGAGAGTGGAATCAATTTTTCTTTGTGCACTAGTGGTGATGGCTTCTTGAACACGTTTCCCTCGAATGCATGATCTTAATTTTTCTCACTATGGATGCTTTGCCTTTGAATTAACGCCTGCAATGAATCTGTTGCCCAAGTATACAAATGACACTAGTCAACACATTTCCGCTGTGGTCCGAAATTACTTTTTCTGATAGATTTAAAATTTGTTTGAGAACTATCAGCTATGCTCTGGTTATCGCAAATTGCAAATTGCAAATGCGATTACGATTTCGGAAAAATTCGTACGAATTGAAATTTGTGCACAATGTTTTTCGCAACTTTTTGTTATCGATGGTGATCAATTTCCCAAATGGATTTGCTCGGTCTCCTTTAATAAAGCCCCTGGCTATGTCCGTATTGTCCCCATTAACGCTACCAAGATCTCGTCTTGATTAGATGTCTTATGCTTTCCCCTACCAACAATTGAGACAATAATAGTATGGAATTACTATTTTATAGCGAATTTCTTACATTTTTATGAAACACTTACATTCTGATTCAATAATCTGATTAAACTTGTAAAACAACTTATTTCCACTTCAATATACAATACTCTTAAATATTTCACCATTGTTAATGTTATTATTTTATTTATTTAAATAACACTACTCGACAAATTTCAACTTTTTTTTCCGCTGTGGCCAAAAATGACTTTTTCTGATAGATTTCGAGATTTAAAATTTTTTAAAGAATGTTTTTTTTTTAAAGAATTTTTAAAAAATTTGGTATTTTTTGTCATAGGTAGTGCTTCTATTTGTCACATAACTTAAGTTTCCTACAACTGGTTTTATTGAACTTTCCAGTTAAAAAAAGCTGACAAATGCAGCTATAAATCCGACTCAGACACTTTGTAGCTGCAACTTAACGTCTGGAAGATATTAAGCTTCCAAATTGAAATTTCATATATTTTTCGGTATTTTTTCCCCGAAATTTTGACTTTGAAAGCTCAGAAAAAGTCGAAAAAAAAATATTTGAATGCCTTGATTTTTGGTTTTAGATAGACACATTAATTGGGCGTCGTTTAAGATATCGCTTATAAAAATATAAAACTAATCGGCTAAGTTACAACCGCACTACCTATGACAAAAAATACCAAATTTTTTAAAAATTCTTTAAAAAAAACTAATCCATGAAAAAAAAAAACATTCTTTAAAAATTTGTAACATCCAAATCTATCAGAAAAAGTAAATTTTGGCGACAGCGGAAAAGTCATGTCGACTAGTGTAATTAATACAGAGTTTAATGAAGTGTCCCGCTTTTTTACCCCTTCCCTTGTTACTTGTCAACCCATGCCAACTATTGATATCGATATTTTATCTGTCAAAGAGAATTCGCAATTTGTTGTTGTTTACCTAAACCTTTTTATTGGATGGGGTAAAATTTGAGGTGTCATTAGAAATAAATTAATTGAATAAGATATACTAAAATAAATTTCCAATTTCATAACCATAAACCTAAAACATTTGAAAATATTTTTATATTTTATTGCCGCACATACAAATTTGTATTTATATACTATGTGCAATTCCTTTTTCACATCGCTAGTTTATTAGCAACCGGTTTTAAGGCATAAGAATCTTACGATTTGCGAAAACCACGGCGCACACTTTTGCGATAGTTAGTCAGTTCGCAACTTTTTACGATTTGCGATAGCCGGAGAATAGCTGTATGTATGAGCATTGTTTTTAGTCACAAACAAATCTTATATATGATGGTTGCGTCTTTACAAATTCAAATTTTTTTTGCGGTATATTTTCCCGAAATTTTGAATTAAAAAACTAAGAAAAAGTCGAAAAAAAAATATTTATTGGCATGCATTTTTGGTTTTAGATAATCACATTAATTAGGCGTCGTTTAAGGTATAGTTTGTAAAAATCGATAGATAAACGGCTAACTTGCAGCCGTTTGACCAAACCATTAATTTTATTCGGATGAATATCTCGTATCTGAAATCTGAATTTCTACATTTTTAACTTCTTCGTCCAATTCTAATTCACAGTCTGCTTCTTCTGATAGCGCTTCGTATTGATTTTCTTGAATTGATACCGGCCTTTGTTTGGGGTGAGTTTTCTGAGCATTTTTGTGTGTAATATTTTACTTTTTACCCGGAAAGACCTTCGACATCTGAAATGTACAATCATTTTCTTTTCGGCTACGTTTAATTATACCCGGTACTCGAAGAGTATAGGGATATATTACATTTGTGATGATAACGAATGTGTGTAACGCCCAGAAGGAAGCGTTTCCGACTCCATAAAGTATATATATATTCTTTATCAGCATCAATAGCCGAGTCGATATAGCCATGTCTGTCTGTCCGTCCGTCCGTCCTCATTAGCGCCTATATCTCAGAGACTATTCATAGCTAGAGCAACCAAATTTTGTATCCAGTCGTCTGTGTTATCACACTACTCCAAGTGTATTTCAAAATTTCTCCCCGCCCCATTTCGCTTCCACAAAGGACGAAAGTCTGTGGCATACACAATTTTGAAGATACGAGAAAACTAAATACGCAGAATCATAGAGTATGACCATTTCTATCAGAGTGTTGAATCTGAATCAGATCGGATTATTAATATAGCCACAATGAAGAAAACCATTTCGAAAGTCATCGTTCCCTCTCTCTCTCTCACACGCGACCCGGTCTGCTTTGCCCATTCGTCTTTTTTGACGCCTAGTTTTCAGAGACTATAAGAGCTAGAGCAACCAAACTTTCTATCCAAACTCCTGTGATATCAAACCAGCACGAGTTTATTTCAAAATTTTGCCACGCCCCCTTCCGCACCCACAAAGGAATCCACAATTTTTAAGGTACGAGAAAACGAAAAACGCAGAATCATGGGAAATGACCGTGTCTAACAGATTGCCGAATCTGGATCAGGTCGGATCAATATTATCGCCAAAAGAAACAAATTAAATTTCAGTGGCTACGCAACGCCTGTCAAGCGCTTACTCATTCCCTCTCTCTCTCTCGCAAACACTTGTACGTCTCGAATATGTAGTTATACATGTACATTATGAAATGTAGAAGCAGATGTAAAAAGCATATGTAAACAAATATGGAAACATGTATAAAAATTCCAAAAATGGTTTGACTTCATTTTTTATTTTAAATATTATTTTTTGCCCAAAATTTACTTCGTCCCTTTTGCGAACATATAATAAATTGCATAAATCGTAAGCTCATATATGTATGCATGTACATATCATCATCGTTCGATTCTCTTTGTAGTAGTCAGACGTGTTTTTGTTTTGCGCTCCGCTTACTCTCTTCCTATGTTGCTTAAAAAGCCGGTGTTTTATGAAAATAACTCCTAAAAAAATTCATAAATTAACAACCTCCTATATCATCTATTTCTTGATCGCGAGTGCATGCCTGTTTGCTGTGAAAAATATAATTTAAATTATTATTTTTGCATCGCCTAACAGCGTGATTTTGTTTGTGCTTTTCGTAAGTACACGCAGTATCATATTTAGCCGCTCTCACCTATTAGTTTTGCTGATTTATCACTCTCTCCCTATCACCCACACTTAAATAACTGTTCTTCCTCTCTCGCTCTCGATATTTTCTGTGCAGTAGCGCTCTCTCTCTCTCAAGTGTAGCTGCGGTAACCGCTCTCATTCTTACTTATTCCTCTCTTGGCGTTTATTTTGGCACACTGGTCTGATATTTCATCGCTCCAGCGCCTTTCTGGTTCCTTACACCCTTTGTGGTGGTTCTCTTGAGAGAATTACCCGGGTTGATGATCTTGGTGTTCTATTAGATCCTAAGTTAAAGTTTTCAGAACACATTTCCACCATGGTGAATAAGGCCATGGGCGTGTTTGGGTTTATAAAGAGGTGGTCAAAGGAATTTGACGACCCCTATATAACAAAGACTCTCTACACCTCTCTGGTTCGTCCGATTTTAGAATACGGCTCTTGTGTATGGTGCCCTCAGTACAACGTACACCAAGACCGTATAGAATCAGTTCAGAAAAACTTTTTACTTTTTGCTCTTCGCGGCCTCAGCTGGGATGCAAGTGTGAGACTGCCGTCTTACTCTAATAGATTGCTCTTAATAAACCTTCCAACCTTAGCTAATCGTAGGAAAATGCTTGGCGTGATTTTTGTGCACAACTTGATCAAGGGTGACGTAGATAGCCCTGACCTGTTGAGCCGCATAAACTTCACGATTCCTATTAGAAGCACTAGGAACTATACACCGTTGTTTCTTCCGCTTTGTAGATCGAATTACTCCTTGCATGAACCATTTAGGGTCCTATGCTCGGATTATAATTCCCTCTACCATATTATATCTACCACTAACTCCCTTCCTAGTCTTAAATTACTGATACTCCTACATCTTTCCCGTAATTAGTAATTACTTTTCTTCTTTAGTTAGATTAGTTCTACTTTTCCTCGAACACTAGTCTAACACCTATCTTTCCTGCATGTCCGCGATCGGTTCGGCTTACGAGTCGCGCGTCATGCGGCAGCGCCCCTCGGTCGCTTGGGCGGGAGGTGGGCTGCGTTCTTGCCTGGGATCCGCGCGTAACAGCCATAGGCTGGTGTCGCTTGGGCCACTTGATGGTGCAGTCATTGCATATCAACGTCCTAAAGTAAAATATGTATGTATGTATATACTGACTGAGTACCGGGTATAAGGTAGAGCCGCGGCCTTTGCCGCGGCTCACAACGTTCCCCCTCGTTTTATTTTAAATATTATTTTTTGCCCAAAATTTAATTTGTCCCTTTTGCGAACATATAATAAATTTCATAAATCGTAGGCTCATAAATGACTGACTGACTGATACTCAATTAAGATATCTTCCAAATGATGAAGGCTCTTTTATATTTTTTGTTGTTGTTTAACATATAACATAACATAACACAATTCGCTAAGAAGTAATTATAATAGGGGAAAATATACTTACGACATAGGAATCTAACAGCTCTTAGGCGCTATACTGCAGTAGCAGATTTCAGTTTTCTTTTTTATACCCGATACTCAAAGAGTATACGGATATACATACAGTAAAACCGCTATATCTTTACAACCAACTTACCGATTTTTATATTGAATATATGGGCATTTCTCTGATGTCGCACGGGACGTTCGTACGCATTTCAAGTTGGAAAAATTTAAAAAAAAAGCCGATTTTCAAAATTGTTTTACCGTTATGATTCGCCACTTGACTAGCTCTATAGCTGGTGCTAAGGGCTATTTTGGGCTACTGTTCATTTTCGAGATATTTGCAAAAAACCATGGTATTCGCACGGGACAAATATAGAAGTGGTTTTCGGGGCGACCAATTCAAACTCAGATTTCAGCCTAAGTTGAGGCGATATATTTATGCGAATTTCTGATTAATGTTCTGCATTGATGACTCTTTAAAATGGTTATAATTTGAAGCATATATGGCTTGTAGTTTTTTTTAAATTCAATTTAAACCTCTGTCGCACGGGACATGTCGCACGGGCCAAAAATGTCTTGGCTTTATAAATGTTACGAAAATTCCGTTAACCGATATTGAGAACATTTTCTGGGATTTTTTTTAGATAGTTCAATATGTAACGGAGACTTTGAGAAAAAACTTTTATCAGAAATCATCTTTCTTACAGGCGAAAAAAATAATGGAAAGCGACAAAAAAAATACCAAAAAAATACCAAAAAAGTGAACTTTTGCTATTTTTAATAGGTTTTCAGATCAAAGCTAATGAAATTATATGTCAATTAATTCAATTGGTGGATTTTCAATATCTTTTCAAATGCGTTTTTATTGAATTTTAATTTTTTGGCCTCGGTCGACCTCGTCAGAGAAATGCCCATATGTTGAATTGAATGTTAATGAAACAAGAAAACTTTCTGTCTCTACGACACGTAACTATTTATGAGACTTTTTTTTTGTTCAAAAAACATTACAAAAATGTTTTTATTTTAGCTGAACTAAATAGTTTTATTAAATTGTTAAAAAATTCTTCAATTTTTTATTTTTGTCCATACAAAATATAAGCAATCTGATTTGAATAAAATGTCAAAGCTTGCAAACATTTTTAAGTGTTTTTTGACATTGAAAAATAAGTTTAGTTTTTTCGTTATTATAAAAAGTTGTAAAATTTTTGTTTAGTAGTTCTTATTCATGAAAGGTAGCATTCCAAAATACGGCAGGAAGAAATTCCACTATTTTAGATATTTAGAGAAATTCCAATTTATGAAGAAATGCATCTATCACACTAATAGGGTTCATGAGGTAATCTATGCCATAGGAAGCATATAGAATACAGTGGTATAAAAGAAAATGGAAAAATATGTTAATATGGTGGAGGTTGGAGTTGTAAGAAAATAAGTCATAGTGGCATCCACAATTTCGAAGATACGAGAAAACCAAAAACGCAGAATGGTAGAGTAAGATCTACATCAGATTGGATCATTATTATAGCCAGAAGGAACAAATGAAATTTTAGTGGCTTCGCAACGCTTTCCACGCGCTTACTCATTCTCAGTCTCTCTCTCTCTCTCTCTCGCACACAATTCCACGAGCCGTATATGTAAATGTAGAAATGTAAAAGATAAATGTATGTAAACAAAAATGGAAACAGATAATATATGTTTGGACGTTGATTTACAATGACTGCACCATCAAGTGGCCCAAGTGACACTATAAGAACGCTGTTGCGCTCGGATCCCAGGCAGGAACGCAGCCCTCCTCCATCCGACCGAGGGGCGCTGCCGCATGACGCTCGACTTGTTAACCGAACCGATCGCGGACCGATCTAACCGATGTTAGATTAGCATTCGAAGACTAATCAGACTAAATTCAAAATATAACAATTACGATTTCTAGTTACGAGAAAGGTATGTGTGAGTATTACTAATTTAAGAAGAAGGGAATTAGTAGTAGATATGATATGGTAGTGGGAATTATAATCCAAGCATAAGACCCTAAACTGTTCATGCAAGGAATAATAATAACGGAAGAAACAACGTTGTATGGTTTCTAGTGTTTCTAATAGGAATCATGAAGTTTATGCGGCTCATTAAGTCAGGGCTATCTACGTCATCTACGTGATCAAATTGTCCACAAAAATCACACCAAGCATTGTTCTACAATTACGTAAGGATGGTTAATAAAGGTTATAAGGTTAATAAGGTTACTAAAAGCAATATAGTACGGTAAGATGGCAATCTCACACTTCTATCCCAGTTAAGGCCGATTACTGGTGTACTTTGTACTGAGGGCACCATATACACGACCCGTATTCTAAAATCGGACGAACTAGCGAGATATAGAGAGTCTTTGTGATATAGGGGTCATCAAATTCCACCTCTTTATAAAGCCAAGCATGCCCATGGTCTTATTTACCATGGTAGAAATATGTTCAAAAAACTTTAACTTGGGATCTAATAGAACACCAAGATCATCAACTAGGGTAATTCTCTCAAGAAAACCACCGCCTAGGGTGTAAGGAGACAGAAAGGCGCTGGAACAACGAAATCATTTACATTTCGAAGCGTTAAGGTGTAACTTATTTGCACAGCACCATGACTGAAACCTATCGAGCCTAGATTAAAATTAACTATGCTTATACTGGACACAGAGCTTAACATCATCCGCATACATAAGAACTCGACAGTACGCTAATACCGAAGGCAGGTTATTAATAAAGAGTAAGGGGCCTTGATGGCTGCCCTGTGGTACACTCGAAGTAACCATAACTGGTGAGAACAAGGAGTTTTTGAAGATAACTCTTTTCATATCTAATGTATAAAAATCTTATATTAAATCCTTTGCGAACATATCGACCCTTTTTTGCGAAATTAGGGTAAGCAAGGAATAGTCATTTGTTAAGGTTTTTTTTTTATTATTGACAAATTGGGTGAAAAAAAAACTTGTCAAAATTAAATTGGATCTGTGCTTTAAGCATAATTTTATAAGCACTTTATTTACAATAGTCGACAAAATTGAACTTTTTTGTTCCCGCTTTGGCTCAAATTGACTTTTTCTGTAAGATTTGGGGACTTAAATTTTATTTTATGATTTTTTTTTTAAGAATTTTTGAAATTTTGTATTTTTTAGAGTTAGTGCTTTTTTTCACATAACTATTGAATATTATATCAATTGCAGTTCTGAAAACTGCAGCTATAAATCCGACCCAGACATTTTATAGCTGTAGCTTACCGTCAGGAAATTATTAAGCTTTCAAATTTGAATTTTTTGCGGTATTTTAAAAAGTTCTAAAAAGTTGATAAATGCAGCTGTTAATCGCCCTCAAAAATGTTTTAGTTTTAACTTACCGTCTGGAAGATATTAGACTTTCAAATTCAAATTTGTTCATTTTTCTGCGGTATATTTTCCCGAAATTTTCACTTTAAAAACTTTAAAAAATTCTTAAAGAAAAACAATAATTTATCAAATTTTAAATCCCCAAATCTATTTGAAAAAGTCATTTTGGGTCACAACGGAAATTTCATGTCGACTGTGTCGACTATTAATACAAAAACAAAATGACAAAAAAAATATGCACATACGATATTTTCCCACTCACAGGCTTGACTGCTTGGACACTTAAATATGTGTTTTAATAGCATTAACAAAAGCCGTTTGCAATTCAATGAATGTTATGATACACGAATTGATTAACCAAAACTAGTATTTTTATTTATTTTATAATTCAAGTTAAAACAAATATGAATATAAATCGATTCATAATAACAAAAAAAAAAAAGTAAACAAGTTGATGATAATGTATCTCTAGTCTCATCGTCAGTCTCAGGCCAAATCATCTTTAATTTACTCCTAAAACGAGGGGGAACGTTGTGAGCCGCGGCAAAAGCCGCGGCTCTACCTTATACCCGGTACTCAGTCAGTATATACATACAAACATACATATATGAGCTTGCGATTTATGCAATTTATTATATGTTCGCAAAAGGGACAAAATAAATTTTGGGCAAAATATAATATTTCAAAAAATGAAGTCAAATCATTTTTGGAATATTATACATGTTTCTAATTTTGTTTGCATATGCTTTTTACATCTGCTTCTACATTTCTACATGTATAACTACATATTTGAGACGTACAAGTGTTAGCGACAGAGAGAGAGGGAATGAGTCAGCGCTTGGCAGGCGTTGCGTAGCCACTGAAATTTAATTTGTTTCTTCTGTCTATAATATTGATCCGACCTGATCCATATTCGGCAATCTGGTAGATATGGTAATTTTCCATGATTCTGCGTTTTTGGTTTTCATTTATCTTAAAAATTGTGGATTCCACAGATTTTCGTCCTTTGTGGGGGCGGAAAGGGGCGTGGCAAAATTTTGAAACAAACTCGTGCTGGTTTGATATCACAGGAGCTTGGATAGAAAGTTTGGTTGCTCTAGCTCTTATAGTCTCTGAGAACTAGGCGTCAAGAAATACGAATGGGCAAAGCAGATGGGGTCGCGTGTGAGAGAGAGCGAGAGGGAATGATGACTTTCGAAATGGTTTTCTTCATTGTAGCTATAATAATGATCCGATCTGAACCAGATTCAACACTCTGATAGAAATAGTCATTTTCTATGATTCTGCGCTTTTAGTTTTCCCGTATCTTCAAAATTGTGTATGCTACAGACTTTCGTCCTTTGTGGGGGCGGAAAGGGGCGGGGCGAAATTTTGAAATACACTTAGAGTAGTGTGATAACATAGAAGACTGGATACAAAACTTGGTTGCTCTAGCTTTAATAGTCTATGAGATATAGGCGCAAATGAAGACGGACGGACAGACGGACAGACGGACGGACGGACGGACAGACAGACATGGCTATATCGACTCGGCTATTGATGCTGATCAAGAATAGATATACTTTATGGGGTCGGAAACGCTTCCTTCTGGGCGTTACACACAACCGTTATCCCCACAAATCTAATATACCCCTATACTCTTCGAGTACCGGGTATAATTAGGGGAGGGTATAGTGGCGGACACTTTGATTTTTGCATCTCCCTCTTTCAAAAATCAATATTTTTCAAAATTTCAAAAGCAGGCAGCTGCTGACATCTATTGAGCATATTTCTGTCAGAAGCGGTTGCTTAAATTTAAATGCAATGCAATTTTGCAGCTCTTCGCGCAAACCATTAATTTTTTGCATTTTTGAAAATTGTGAGGCATGGTGGCGGATGAACTAAAACATTATGTAGATCTGAAAATCATTTATTTAAACTATTGGAAATAATGAAAAATAACAGAACAAGAAAAAACTTATATTGAAAATCTCGATCAGCATCTTCTTCTTCTTTTTCGAGCTTCACTCTTTTGCCTGTGGATTGCTCCGATGTTGTTCTTCTTTTAGACGCTCTTTTTTCCTTTCTTGTCTAAAGACAAAAACCCGGTGCCCAAAATGCAAATCTCCGCCACTGAGTGTTAACTTATACACTTCTGTACACAAAAAGGCAAAGACAATTAAAACTCGTGCTAAAAAATGATCCACCACTATACCTAACAAAAAGTCCGCCATCATACCTTACAAGCTATTGGTGGAAATATGACGTCACTGTCATACTTCGCAAATAAAAAAAAATTTAAAATATCAAAAACTCAAGTTTCAAAAAACCTTCACTCTGTCACTGTCAAAACACATATCCAAAAAAAATTTATGTATTTTTTTTCACTACTTTTTTATTAAAAATCACGTAGAGTTCAAAGCACACGTCTCCATCGACCACAGTGATCAAAAGTTTTAGATGTGACGTTACATGCCAAATATGACGAGTCCGCCACCATACCTTACACGCAACGGTACCTTACACTCTCCTATTATATTCCGAATGATATTTGGGGGGTATAATATTTTTAATAAATAAGTTGTTTAGATCCTTATATTTAATATCAGAAATTTTTAATTCAGTTGGGTATATATTTTGAAGTTTATGATTAAAGTTCAAATGTTTTATAATTACGTTATTTTTTTCATGAAGACAATTGTTATTGAGTTCAAAACCCATTGGATTTTTATCAAATGTTGCAATACGCAAAAAATTTACTTTGATTTAAAAAAAAAATGAAATTTAAAAATGATTTCCAGTTCTGGAAGTTTGTGTGGCCTAATTCAACACATTCGTAGTTCTAAGAGTTTAAAAAATATGCAAATATTGCCGCCCTATTTCGATTTTGGCCAGGACAGCTGTCGCAATACAGGCTTAATTCCTCTGGGCTCTATTTTAATTTAATATTTATTCATACCTATTAAGAGCTGAGCATATTTCATTGCTACTTTGCTTGCCATCGAGCTCAACCCACAAAAAACAGATTGTATATTTCTTGTAGCATTTTCATAAAGACTTAAATTGTAAAACGAATATTTACGGGAGTGTATTTAGTACCTTTTGCATTGGAAAACAGATGCACCACAATTTTTGATCCGTTTGCTCTTAGCTTGGTCTCTTAGAAATATGGCCTTCAGTTCATTTTTGATGGCAAAATGCATTTTAATGTTTTCTGAATTTGAAGCATTTACTTTTTTTTTCGTCTCTTGTTTTGTTGTGTCAGATTGTTTCTTTTTCTCTTTTTTTTGTTTCTTTGATTTTTGTTTGCAGCGTACGTATTATTACCAGTTGGGAAATATTCAATGTTTTCAAAATAATTTTTTCGCATTCCTCAAAATCAGAGCTCGTAAAATGTTTTTCTGAGCGGTGTGCTCACTCAAATGACCGAAAAAATGAGACGGAAGCACTCAGTGTCTGAACAGCAACCCTGCTCTTCCTTTCGATCCTGTTTTTGCTCTCGGGCTTCGGGTTGAGCCTTATTTTGTTGCCTTAGAAATTTTGTCACAGGCATTATAGAGAAAAGGAGGTGGGGAAAGGCTGCTGATTTGTTTTCATATGTGTATGCATTAATTGCCAGTGGCGCCACACAATACGATTTACTGTAAATCAAACATTTTTTTTTAACAAAATGTATATAATTAAAATAAAAGACAAATATATGTTCAGGTCAAACTAAATTATTCTTTATGTATTTATTGAAAAATCCGTATAAAATGAAATAATAAAAACATTAATTAGGAATTAAGTTTAACAATTAATAATGAATTAATATTCTCGGCATATAAAGAGGTGCATTTTTCATTTAAAATGCAAAGCAATTCAGTCAAATGCTTTGCATTTAAATGGCGCTTTATATTGGTTACATGGTGGCCAGCTAGTTTTGCAGCACATACGTTGCATGCTGATTGACTTATATTTTAATATTTGAAAAAACAATGCCCTTCACGACTAATTTCGACAAATAACTTTAAATGAATAGCTGCGTATTTATTTGTTTTTCTTACTCATGCTTAATCACTCTCTGCACATTTGTAGCTATACACATGCGCAACACACTTACACATACTCACATACATTTGCCGAGTTTTTACGAAATTAAGGGTGCCGACTGAACAGATGATGTCACTATACGAGGGTTTTTTTACTGACAACATGTACGAGAGAGACTAATTATTGCGAGCTCTGCTTAAAATATTTTCCATTATGCTTCATTAAAATGGTGAAGGATCTGTTTTGTCGTGAAATTGTATCGTTTGGAATAACTCTCCTTTTATTTCTGTTGGTTTTATGCAAGAGAGAAGCCACGATTTTCGTTTTACTTTAGACATACCCCAGTAGTGTTCACTTAATTGTTGTCGCGCCGATTCCGGCAATTTTGGGCAATAAATTCTGCATTTATTTTGAGTGCACGAATTAGCAAGTACATATCTAAAATTCTTTTCAATTATTGTCCATTGTCCCTTCTTTTCTTTTCTTATATCCGACTTCTTCTCATAGTCGACATCGATATCGCTGTAGGGCGATAAGGCCTTAGTGCTTTTTAATTGTGTTTGAATTAATTCTTTTTCTTTTATTTACACTTAAATACACACACGGACTCACAAGCCACACCCAATTAAGCCACTACACATGTTTCACAAATAAAACCACATAACTCATAATCAAAAAACAATATTTTAGATGCGATTACAAAAAGCTGGTTAAGAAATAAATTAGTAACTACATACTTACCTCTAATGAGCACGATGCCATTCAATTCATCTGTATATTTATACCCGGTACTCGAAAAGTATAGGGGTATATTAGATTTGTGGTGATAATGGATGTGTGTAACACCAAGAATGAAGGTTTTCCGACTCCATAAAGTATATATATTTTTGATTAGCATCAATAGCCGAGTCGTCATAGCCATGTCTGTCTGTTCGTCCGTCCGTGTTCATGAGCGCCTCACCTCAAAGACTAGAAGAGTTATATCAACCAAACTTTCTATCCAAGTGTATTTCAAAATTTCCCACGTCCCCTTCCGGCCCATCAGAGGACGAAAATCTGTGGAATACACAATTTTTAAGATACGGGAAAACCAACAACGCGGAATCATCGAAAATAACCGTATATTTCCTAATCTGAAAAATTCAGTGGCTACGCAACGCCTGCCAAGCGCTTACTCATTTCCTCTCTATCTCTCGCACACTATTCCACGATATACATATGTAGAAATATATTTAGATGTAAAAATGTAGAAGACTGATGTAAAAAACATGGAAACAGACTCGACTTCATTTTTTTAAATTTAATTTTTTCTTAAAATTTAATTCGTTCCTTCTGCGAACATTTAAAAAATTACATAAATTGTAAGCTCACATACATACATATATACTGACTGAGTACCGGGTATAAAGTACGGCTCACAACGTTCCCCCTCGATTTTTTTTCAAAGTATAAGAAACGCTAGTGTACCTATTAAAAAAATTCTTCAACTGTACTCACAATAGCCTTATCCCAAATGTAATCTTCGAAGCTCGGTCAAAGCTGCGTTGGTCTTGCTTCTTAGAAGAACAAAAGAGAGATAATACTGTGGATAAGCTAAGTGGAGAAGGTGAAATATTCGAAAATTTCGCCATTTTCTTAAAAAATTTCGCTTCCGAATAAATAAATTATAATATAATATAAAATAAATATAATATAATAGTTTTCGTTCTACACTGGGCCCGACTCGGTTCCGAGTGCTGTTCTTAAACTTTGTGCAGAATCTCTTTGTGTGCCTCTCCTGAAACTTTTCAACTTGTCTCTCAAGACTGGTGACTTTCCCACCGTCTGGAAAGAATACTATATAGTTCCCTTTCATAAAAAGGGATCTAAATCTGATGTCTCTAATTACCGCTGTATTTCCAACTTATCTGCCATTCCTAAACTCTTTGAAAAAATCATCACTTCTCAGCTGCAACATTTTTGTAGTTCTGTATTCTCTGAATCACAGCATGGGTTCGTTAAACGTCGCTCAGTTTCTTCTTATCTTCTTGAATTTTTCACCTTTGTAACTTCGGAATTTGCTAAACAGTGTCAAACTGATGTCGTTTATACTGATTTTAGTAAAGCCTTTGACTCCGTCAATCATAATCTACTTATTCATAAACTGTCTCTTCTAGGGTTTCCGACTAAGCTTCTATATTGGACTAATTCCTACCTTTGTAACCGTTCTCAACGTGTCTGCTTTAACTCCTCTCTCTCTAAACCTGTTATTGTCTCATCGGGGTTCCTCAAGGTAGCCATCTGGGTCCCTTGCTATTTAACCTATTTATTAACGACCTTCCACAAATGTTATCTCATTCCCGTGTCCTAATGTATGCTGATGACGTTAAGCTATGTTTTTCTTACAGTGACCCCTTGTCCCCACTATCTTTGCAATCTGATCTTGATGCCCTTAACAACTGGTGCCTAATCAACATTCTACCTCTTAACATTTCTAAATGCTATATAATGACTTTTCACCGCAATAAGCCATACCTTTTCGACTACTCTATCAATAACATTATCCTTCAACGCCTCTTCAAAGTTAACGACTTGGGCATTACCTTTGTACCTAATCTATGTTTCAACTCTCATATCTCTACTATCTCTAACAAAGCCAAAGGAGTCCTTGGATTTGTCAAAAGATGGTCTAAGGAATTTACAGACCCGTATACTAAAAAACTTCTGTATGTTTCTCTGGTCCGGCCTATCTTGGAATATGGTTCTTGTGTCTGGTCTCCTCACTACCAAAAATTTTAGGATATGCTCGAATCAGTACAAAAACAGTTCCTCATCTTTGCCCTCCGCGGACTCAATTGGGACCCTTCGATCCATCTTCCTTTTTATGAAAGTAGGTTGCGCTTAAATAACCTCCACTCTCTTAAATCCCGTAGAACCTGCCAGGGAGTTCTCTTCCTCCATTAGCTTCTCTCTGGTGAGGTCGAATCGACTGCCCTCATCAACCTTATTAGTATTGCTGTTCCTTTCCGCCCGACTAGGCATTACTTTCCTCTTCATCTCCAACTCTGTCGTTCTAACTACTCGGATTATGAATCTTTCCGTAGCCTTTGCCGTAACTATAACCAATTTTTCCATCTGTTTTCCTTTGATACTAGTTCTAATATGGTCAAAATTATCTTAATCAATAACTTAATTTAATTTAAATAGCTCTAATTGGGAATTTTTTGGCTACCGGCTCTTCTCTAACCTAAATTTGGCTGTTGGTGGGATCTTATCGGCTACTAAGCCGATAATCAGCCCCACCGGGTCTGAGTATTGGCATTGGCCCTTTAGTTTAATTAGTTGATATGTAATTTTACCCTTACAGTTTAACTGTACATTGTTAAACTTTAAACAAAAATAAACAATAAACAATAACAGCTTTTGTCGCTTTAAACCGCCCATACCGTCAATTATTGTTTTGTTGCGGGATCAAATTCATACATATATCCATGATACGCCACCTGTGTTACATTTTATAAACTGCTTTTTAAGCGCCACGATCGCTTTTTTAATAATTTTGAATTTGAATTGAATTTGAATTTTTAAAGTCAAAATTTCGGGAAATATAGTGCAATACATTTTTAAATTTGAATTTGAAAGCTCAATAATTTCCAGACAGTTAGCTGAAGCTTCGAGGTGTTTGATACTAATATATAGCTTTATTTTTCAGCTTTTCAGAATTGAAAACAATTGAAATACAACCAGTTATAAGATACCTAAGTTAAGTAAAAAAAAAAAGATTACAAAATACTAGCTTTCAAAAATTAAAAAAAAAAAAAAAAAAACATTGAAAAAAGTATAGCCGCAAATCTATCAGAAAAAGTAGGTTTGGTTACAATTTATATTTGGCTTCCTGGTGTTATATAATACCCTCATCAAGGGTATGAAAACTTGTTTTAGTTGATGGCTCAAGAACTAAGAAATGGATGATCTGAAGCAGACAAATTAAAAATTGTACTATAAATCTTATATATTTTATGTATGATTTCAGAACCAGCTATTGAAGTCCCAGACACGGAAAATACATATGTGAATTTCTGATCTAAAGAAACAGAAAAACAGAAGCGGTCAACTGCAGCAGAAAAAGTCGATTTACAAATTTATTGAACATTTTTGCATATAGCGAACAAAATGCTACAATGCTGGAATTATTATATGCTTTTATTTTGCTGTGTGTGCACAAATGTTGCCACTTTAACCGATGACACACATAAACTATCTGTCGTTTCGAATCGCTACAATACGTACCAAAAATTCAAGCCGCAAACAAATCTAGCTCAGCACCACTTATCTAATGAGGCTTCGCAAAGCTCGTATATTCAACACGCATCCCCTTTATATGCAGTTCATCTGGGCACTGAATCATCGGTGGTAACTACACAATCTCCGCCTGTAGGATTACACGTATCTAATAATGCTGCATTGCATACTGGAAGTGGAAGTGGACATTCGACTCATATAGAGCAGCATTTGCAAAGAAGTTCGTACAATCTGTTAAGTGAAGCCATGTCGCAGGCTGTCAGCAATGAATTCAGTAAGTTGGTATAAAAAATGCATTTATTTCAAGTTTTTTTTTTTTTAGAAATTTTCATTTTGGTGCTTTTTTTTTTAACTATGTTTTTTTTTACCGAATGTATATTCGGAATAAGCAGTTTTAAAAGAGATTTAGTTTTACAAAATTGTGCGAAGTGTATCTGTCATTAAATTAAAGTTCTCGGCTACTTGACGTATAAAATGATAACCTTTTTCCAGCCTAGTCCGCTTCGCCGCCCATCCTTCCGAAGAAATCCACCAACTTCTTCTGTCTGGCGCTTCTGTTTGGTTACTTTCTCCCCTCGTCCTCCTGTTCTCTTGGTTAGCAATCTCCCAGCGGTCAATTGCCCTCATGCAGACGGACCCTTAGCAAGCATCTTGGCAGGCGATGGCTTTCATTCTGCCAAGAGCTCTGCCTCTTTCTAAGACGCCAACTAGGTCCTCGCGACTTCGGCAAATGAGCTTGGCAGCCTCCTCGGTAACCGATTCGGCCTTGAGGTTCGCCGACGTGAATTGGTCCGATTGGGTTATCGGACCTTCGGTAGACCGACTCAGTCTCCTTCCTCGTCTTTCCTATGTTACGTATAGATTTTTCTCGGCATAAAAGTTAAGGTCTTCTGCCACCGGCGTTTTTAGGAGAATATCGGTCTCTTTTTAGATTTGTGGTGATAGTAGATGTGTGTAACATCCAGAAGTAAGCGTTTCCTACCCTAGGTTAGGTTAGGTTACAGCGACTGCCAGACTCACTGGGAGCCCAGCACACTTAGGCCGTTTCCGGCCCGTTGTGATACCGCAGGGAATCTCCCCCTTCTCGCATTGTGAGACCTAAGGTCAACAGTTGTCCCAGCCTGCAGCTCTTATAAAGTTTGCTATTTTTCTGGGACATATGGTGGGCATTACCGAAATGTCTGCTATGAAGGGCGAGCCCAAGTGCTGTAGCCTTCTTCTGCTGAGAGCTGGGCAAGAGCAGAACAAGTGTTCCACCGTTTCCTCCTCTTCCTCGTCTCTGCAGCTACGGCAAAAATCATTGTATGGGGCGCCCAGTCTATTAGCGTGGGTACCTATTAGCCAGTGTCCCGTTAGGGAGCGTATGACTGCGCTGCACCGTCGTCTGCCGAGCTTGCATAGCTCAGTGGTGCGCTTCCTATCTATGGTTGGCCATGTTTGCCGAGTTATTCGACAACATGGTACTGATTGCCACTTGTTGTCTATTAGTTGCTTATATTGCTCCTTTATTATGAGCCTACATGTGACCTAGCTATAGTTAGCATACGAGTATCCTCCTTGTCTTGGAGAAGGGGGATTGTAGTGCCAAGTCTGGCCAGCTCGTCTGCAATACAGTTGCCTTCGATGTTCCGGTGGCCCGGGACCCATATAAGGCTGATAAAAAATTGCTGAGCCATCTCGTGAAGAGATTTTCGGCAATCTGCAACGGTGGCCGAGTTTGCGGAGATCGCATTAAGCGATTTGATTGCAGCTTGGCTATCACTATAGATATTTACACGGGTTACCATGGCGGTAGTTTCCTGAAGGCAGTTTAGGGCTTCCTTGATTGCAATGACCTCCGCTTGGAAGACGCTGCAGTGATCAGGGAGCCTAAAGGGGGGCTGTTCGTTGAACTTTGTCGAGTTGTCTGGTGATCGTCCTTTTTGATAAGGCACTGTAACTCCATAAAGTATTATTGATCTAACTATAGCTAGATATTGGACTATGCTTGGGTTCATGCCCCATTTCAAGCCAATAGCTTTTTTGCAAGTGTAGAGGGCTATCGTGGCCTTCTTCACTCTGTTTTTGATGTTCAGGGTCCAATTTAGCTTCTTGTCAATTACCAACCCTAAGTAACTGGCACTGTCGCTAAAGGAGAGCCTGCATCCATTTAATATGGGGGGGTTTAGAGACGGAATCTTGTATTTACTTGTGAATAGCACAAGTTCTGTCTTTGAGAATTAACTCCAAGACCTCGCGATTCTGTCCATCTTGACAGTCTCGAGAGCTTTGCGGTCATTAAGTCGCAGAGTGTTTGAGGGTATTTTCCCGAGAAGATAATTGCCACGTCGTCCGCGTATGCCACGACTTTACAGTTTTGAGAAGAAAGGATGATAGACTGATTGGTCTAAAGTCCTTTGGTGTCGAGTGCGAGGCTTTACCTGCTTTAGGGATGATGACTATTTTTGCCTTGAGCCAAGCGTGTGGTATTCTCCCCACTACCAGTATCTTCTTAAAGATACATTGCAGCCCGTTGATGGCCGTGTCTCCGGCTTTTTGTAATTGGGCCGGAATGATCTGGTCCGGACCAGGGGATTTGAACGGATCAAAACTGTTTATTGCGCAGTTTATGTTCCGTTTTGAGAAGATATGCTCCATTGAGGTGATCGAACCCTCACTAGGGAAGTGAGTCGGTACATTGATGGAGCACCCTGGAAAGTGCGTGTCGAGTAGAATGTGTAGGGACTCCTCACTGGAGTTAGTCCACGTACCATCGCTTCTTTTTAGGTATCCCACCGAGGGGGCCGTTTTGGAGAGGATCTTGCACAGTCTTGCAGCTTCCGACGTTACCTCGATTTCAGAACAAAATGTTTGCCACAAGGCCCTTTTTGCCTGTCTGATTTCTTTTTTGTATAGGGCCAGAATATTTTTGTAATCTGTCCAGTTTTCTTCCTCGTTAGCGCTTTTGGTCCTGTTGAAGAGGGACCTGCAGCTTTTCCGTAGGATATCTATATGTTTTGACCACCAGGGGGGTTTCTTTTTCCCCTTGTGTTGGTTTAATGGGCATGCTGCCGTGAAAGCCGTGTTTCATGCTTTAGAGAAACTGTCCACTAGATGATTTAGATCGTGCTCTGTGTTCAGGCAGATTGGTGCCTTGGAGGGAAGCAGTCCCTCCATTTCTGTGACATATTTTTCCAGTTGGCTCTCCTAGGGTTAACAAAGACAGTGGGTTTTGGGCTCTCGAGAGATAATGTTGTCTCGATGTACCTGTGGAATGATCCCACCCTATAAAGTATATATATTCTTGATCAACATCAATATCCGAGTCAATATAGCCATGTCAGTCTGTCCGTTCGTCTGTTCGTCTTCGTGATTGCCTAGATCTCAGAGACTAAAAGAGCTAGAGCAACCAAACTTTCTATCCAAGCTCCTGTGATATCACTCCAATACAAGTATATTTCAAAACAATGCAACTCGCCCTTTCGTTCCCACAAAGGACAAAAATCTGTGGCATACACAATTTTTAAGATAAATGAAAACCAAAAACCTAAATAAAAAAAAAACCTAGAATTATGGAGAATGACCGTATTTGCTAGATTGCCGATTGCCAGATGTCTGGATCACTTCGGTTCATTAGTATAGCCGTAAAGAACAATCTACGCGACGCCACGCGATTAGTCATTTTCTCTCCAACTCGATGTGTATGTGTAGACTAAACACATGTGAAAACCAAAAGTAAACATTTGCGAAGAGCGCTTACAGTAACAACTATGTTTTCGAAGAGACTAAGGCCATTTCTCTGACCCGGTTGGGCTGATTACACTGAGCAAAACCATATTTCCGCTCTGAACCAAACCAACTTTTTCTGATATGGGGCTTCAAAAACTTTTAATGCATTTTGTTTTTTTGATTTAATTTTTTTTTTCAGAGGTAGTGCTTTTTATCACATAACTTAAGTATCTTATATTTGGTTGTTCGCTATGAATGAGTGGACTGGATAATTTTATATAGGGTTTATTTGATATAGATATATATATTATGATTATGTAATATTCGCGGTTTACAATGTGGTTTATATGAATAGCGGGGGATCGATATGCGGCGGTACAACGATATATATACGTGCGGTTCTTTGCGACTAGAATTTTCTACTAAATCGACTCCACGAAAATAAGTCGAGCAAAAGGGAATTGAGAAGATCATGCGGTGCGACGGTCCAATGCAATGCACTGGTACTGATGTATGATGAATCGGCCAGCAACTCATAGCGATGTGACGCACTGGTGTCTAGATAGTAAAACAGTGACTGGTGATTCCTTTGAAATAAGTATGGGATGCTTTGCATCGTAAGTTGCCATCGAATTATCAATGCGTCCTCCTACGATTTCTGAGTCAGACCAACATGAAGAACTAGAAATATGTATACTTAGTGATTGCTTACCCAGAGACATCAATTTGGAAAGAAATGAGCTGCATTCAATTTGAGCAGCGGGATGGATATAGGCTTGATGGGCGCACCACGGGTTTTTGCGGCGATCAGTCTGACAACATAGTCGCTATTGAGTTGCACGCGACTGTAAATAACAGCGGCGTAGGCATGAGATGACGCATCGGCAAATCCATGCAGCTCCATTGCTTGAAGTGGTGAGAACAAATAGCGAGGTATGCGATAAGTTTCCAATAAGTGAACCTCAGCTACAAACTGTTGCAAACGTGCACATAACTGCGGGTGTAGTGATTCGTTCCATTCGACCGAGCTCAGCCAACTATCTTGAGAACCTTTAGAAATACAGTTGTGGGGGCAAGCAAGCCCAGGGGATCGTAAATCTTGGCGAACTCAGACAGCAAAATCAGTTTTGTCAGAGCAGTTGTGGCGTCAGGATTGGTCAGCTTGAAGGAAAGATCGTCTGCATCCGAGTCCCAGCGTATTCCAAGAACCTTCACATATTGAGTTGGGCTATCTAGCTCTAGAGCTTCAAGTGGGTACTCACAAATGTCCTTTGACAGCGAATTTAGTGGTGACCAACAGTTTGAACTCCATTTTCGAAGTTTAAATTGAGCTTGGCTCAATAACAAAATCAATGAGCTCGTCGATATTATTTCAGCCAGTAGGAATATCATCCACGTACGCGTCCCTTACAAGCACCGCAACAGCACTCGGATACAGATCGGCATGATCTTGAGCGATCTGCTTGAGAACTCGAACAGCCAAAAACGGTGAACAAGACGTCTATTCAGCACAGTGGGAGTATCATAAACGTCTTTTGGATCTTGACAAGACTCAAGCGCATCAAACCGGGCGAAGAGAAAGACGAACAGGTCATTTATGGTCACAGCGCGTGTAGTACACTCTCATCTGCGGTGTCGACTATTTTACGCAACTCGATAATGTTTGAATTGATAATGCGTTTGGCAACGAAAGAAAGTTTTGAATGAATGATTTTTTGTTATAACGGTTATTAAGCCTCTCCTCGTCCTCGTAATTATCATCAGTAATGGGAATATGTTTGATCAGAGACAAAGCTTACGTCTAGATAGGATTTCAAATAATGGAATTTTTGACATTTGGAAAGACTGCATTTCTTGTCGACTGAGCCTAGGAACAGGTCACTAGTCCACTAGTCACTAGTCCAGAAAACGTTGCGTATTTTCTCAAAATGCAGCTCTGCGGGTCCCGCTGAATCTCGAATCTTCTCCAGAAGTTGTGTTTGTCCCTCAAATAGACCTTCCACAGTACTAGACAATATATTTGAAGTGTCGTGACCATTATCGTGAATGCTCCGCTCACTTATGGCTCCAGTGAAAATGGCATGTGCGCTGAAGAACTTTCCCTCATATTCTGCTATATCCAAATTCGGTACGAAAAATTCCTCTTCCTCATTATATTGGACGAGGTCTTCAGAGAGCTTCACAAAGCGGTTGAAAGTTGCAACCAATCGGTCCAACTTGTGTTCTAATGTTTGCACAGAAGTACATGACTGTACAAATTCCGAAGCCTCCGTAAATGCGCGAGTAAGTTGGGATTTGCACGCACCACGCTGCTGAATTATGCGATGTGCGTGGGCCTTCATGATGAACAGCGGTCAGCGATATCACTCAGTATACGTATTTCAATTTAAATCAGACGCGGCGATCCGGATCGAAGGACCAAATTTTGCTATGGTTATGAACGAGTGGACTGTATAATTTTATATAGGATTTATTTGATATATATATATATGTATTGTGATTATGTAATATTCAACGTGTTTTATATGAATAGCGGGGGATCGATATGCGGCGGTACAACGATATACCTTAGTAAAAGGACTATATGTGCACTGCTTTGAATTACGTTTTTTTTCGACACCTATTTTCTTGATTTATTTTATATTTTTATTTGGTTAGTTCTTAATAAGTAAAAATCAAAAAGGCAGGAAAAAATTCAATTTAATGTTTTTTGAATGTTTTACAAAGAAAATGGGTATAACAGCAATATATATTTCATTGTTCCTGCCTTGTACAGGCATAAACTTTTGCTCCATGGATGCCCCACAGATATTCAATCGGATTTAAGGGACTCAGGGCTCATTGCCGGCCACTTCATCAACGGAATATTGTGGGTGTCAAAAAAATCCATTGTTGCCCGGGCAACATGAATCGGCGCATTATCCTGCTGAAATGTCCATTGATCACCATGGAAATGCTTAGCAAATGGAATAAGGTCACTATCAACCAATTCTATATATGCTTGAGCATTCATCCGGCCGGATATAAAACATATTGGAGACTTGCCTTTAGCACTAAAGGCAGCCCATATCATAAGCGATCCACCGCCACGGTTCCGTTTGTAACAAGTAGCCCGTGGATGACGCGGATCTCTCCAATATTTATGATGGCCGTCTGGACCGTCTAAATTAAATTTTTTTTCATCACTAAAAGTTATATTCTCAAATTCGACGTCCCAGAACATGTGTTTTTCATAAAAGGCAAGTCGCGCAGCTTTATGACGTTTAGTTAAGCGGGGTTTGCCAATTTTGTTTTGATATGTGATGTTAACATTTTCGTGCAAAATTTGGCTCGCACGTTGCCTGGTGATTGTTAATCCGAGTTCTGCTTTGATTTTGTTGCAGTTCATCATATCTTCAGTTGCTAACTGTCGCATGTGTCGTTTTGTACGGTTGCTGGTTGCTGCTTTTGTACGGATAATGGGCCAAGGCGACGATTTATGCGATAACCGTCGGATCCTTTAAAAATTTCGAAATAGTATTTCGATGTCGATTCAGTAGTGAAGCGATTCGACCAGTTTTCATGCCGGCTAGTTTCATTCCCTTGATCCTTCCCTGTTCATCCTCAGACAATTCAGTACCACGAGGCACTTTCAACTAAAAATGCAATTTATTTGTACTATTTCGGTGGGTTTGATGCATTAATGAGTGCCTACATACTAAATCGCTTACCACTTTTACTGAAACGATGCTAACACTGTGACTCTCAAAACATAATTAGGCATAAATACACATATATCAGTTTTCTACGTAGAGCACGGCTTTGATTTCTTAGTTAAGCTAACGGTACCCCAAATGTTTTGTAAAGAAGACGATCATTTGTAGTAATTGAACACAACAATAAGAGATAAGAACTGCATATTCAAAAAAAACTAGGAACTATTAGTTTTTAAGAAAAATTAAGAAAAAATTTTGCACTTATAGTCATTTTACTAAGGTACATACATACGTGCGGTTCTTTGCGACTAGAATTTTCTACTAAATCGACTCCACGAAAATAAGTCGAGCAAAAGGGAATTAAGAATATCATGCAATAACGGTGCACATCGATGTATGCATGCGCAGCGGCGGGTGCTAGCTATACGTGTGAGAGCGTAACAGTTAGGTTTTGGGTACAAGACATATCATCACACCAATGCGCGTACAAATAGATGCTTAAGCGGGGCAATAGAATTGTGAGCACATGAAAAGGGCATATAATATTAATGAATATCGGTTAACTAAGCGGCTAATTTCTCAACAGTTGTACTGAACTTTGCAAACGTTTGACCAAACAAAAATCTGTGCTTGTAACAGTTTTTAACGGTAAAATGGCATTTGGGATGGTACCAAACGGCATATGAAGATTTAGTCAAACGGCTGCAACTTAGCCGTGTATCCTTCGATTCTTACAAACGATGCCTTAAACGATTCCTAATTAATGTGTCTATCAAAAACCAAAAATTCTCTCCATGAAATATTTTTTTCTACTTTTCCTGAGTTTTCAAAGTCAGTTTCTAGTCGTTCTTTTTTTTTTGTAGTGACCAGACGTGTTTTTATCTTACGCTCCGCTTATTTTGCTGTAAATTGTCTAAACAGCCGGTGTTTTTTCAAAATAAACCTTAATAAACTTCCAAATTAACCTACTACCTATCTGTTTTTGATCGTGGGTGCATGTCTGCTTACTGTGCAAAAAAATTATTAAATATTTATTTTTTGGATCGATTAACAGTGTGTTTTTGTTTGTGCTCTTCGTAAGTACACATAACATTGAATTTAGCTTCTCTCATCTAGTAGATTTGTTGTTTTAACACACTCTCTGTTTGTAGAGGGCGGATCTGGGGGGTTATCACACGCACAACACAAAAAAGTCAACACGTCGATCTTGCTTCACTTAAATCACTTCAGCGTATTTATAATTTCTAGTTCTATATCTATATAACCGTAGTTAGTACGAAAAGAAGCCGAATGCAACGGGGGTGGGAGCGTTACTAATTATGCATGCTCCAGCCAGTGGCCGCCAGAGCGACGTGTGGATCTCAAGACCGCCCACGCAAGAATGCGCGAGAGCGAATCGGGAACGGAGCGCACTCCACAGTGCGCGGCAGCAGTCTTCGGCTGCCCTGAACCTTACCCAAACTTAAATAACTGTTCTTCCTCACTTGCTCTCGATACTTTCTGTGCAGTTGCGCTCTCTCTTTAAATTTCAGCTGCTGTAATCGCTCTCCTTTCAGTTCTTATTGATTCCGCTTTTAGCTTTTATCGGGCACTGTGGTCTGATATCTATTTGTTTTGAAATTTCCTTTTTTGATTTTATATATTTTATTTTTTATACATAATGGAGTACTCTGTTATTTCTGCCAAAAAAAAACTTGCAAGTAAAATATCACCAATGAATGTGCTGAGTTCACAGGCCTCGTGAGTGATGCTATTTTTAAACGAAATGGTTTGCATTACAGCTGTGAGGCATTCCGAGTAGCCGAGAAAGACATGGTCATGTCTATGACGCAGACCCGGAAGGGCTTAAAGGAGCTGACCGTGGGCTTTAAAGAGCAATACGATCGGCTCCTAGCCATGGAGTGTCTTACAACTACTAATTGATTCTCCCAGGCGCAAAAGGGTCACTCCGCGGGATCTGCAATCGCCAAGTGTCAGTTGATTTCGTTGACTACTTCAAATGCAACGACAGCTGCTGGTGATACAAATTCGGTAGCCGAATTTAACACGTCGGAGAGCATGCAGTCAGAATCGTCTGTAGCGTCTGTGTCTGTAGTGTCCGCAAATTCTTTAGCTGTCCCGTCAATTCCGATCCCACCCGCGAATATATGTCCCGGGCCACCGGGTATTACCATCACAGGTGATAGGACTGTGTTGCCAAGAATGGTGGCGATTCTATCAAAACGACAAGTTTTTGTCTCACGGCTTGCCCCGAACTTCACAACTAAGGATGTGACTGCTTATACATATACCAAGCAAAATAAAAGCCATTGATTTAAAGGTGGAATAGTTTAACTCCTCTTATGCCAGGGAGATAGCTTCATTCAAAATAAGTGTCTCCCCAACTCATTTTAACACTATTTGTTCGGCCATTTGGTGGTGAAGACTAGGCCCCCAGCTAGGCTTCCCGCTGTACCTCCACCCGTCCAAAAAAATAACAATTTCTCTTTTAGTGAGCTATCAGAATGTTAGCGGCTTACGCAGTAAGGTTAACATTCTTTTCCGGGATAGTGTCATATTTGCATCTCACGTTATTGTGTTTACCGAGATCTGGTTAAAGCCGGAAATTCTTTGTTCTGAAGTTTTGGCAGGTTGGTACACAACTTTTAGAAATTACTGTTCGTCTCGACGAGCAGGAGGGGCTCTAATTGTTGTGGACTCAAACTTTACGTGGGAACTTGTCACAGTCCAGATTCAGCGAAAACTGGAATTCCTGTGTGTAAAACTGATTCTTCCCGCTTTCTCAGTTTTCTTAACTTGCTTCTTCGAATATCGCAATTTACGTGCAGCGCTTGTTTGCCTTAGCCGCTGTTTCTTCCTCGCTATCTGATAAAGATTATATGATAGTTCTTTCTGACTTCAACTTGCCAGGATCTGTTTGGTCTTCGGTAAACGAGTCTAATAGCCTAGTGCCCTATGTCGCGACATGACTTTGTTGACGGCTTGATTGACCTATCTCTGTCTCAAGTTAACCATGTTAAAAATTCTTTCGGTCGGTTTCTTGATCTGTGTCTTGTGTCCCGCTTTCCTGTCCAATTAGATCGAAGAAATCCCCTTGGTTTACCAAGGAGCTATCCAGTCTAAAAAACTTAAAATCAGGACTATATACAAAATTTCAAAAAGTTGGCTCTCCTTCTCTCTCTCATTATGTAATGGCTCGGTCAAACTTTTCAGTTCTTAACGCTCAATGCTATAAGACCTACCTATTTCGATGAAGGATATGATTTTCTTAGGACCCTAAACAGTTCTACAGCTTCGTAAAACATCCTCTCTTTCCTTCATTAATACGTCGGCAGATAATGATCAGGCAATTGCCCATCTTTTTGCCCATTTCTTCCAAACTACCTATTCGCAAAAAAGTTACTCTGATCAGTCGTATACATACGGTTTACCAAAGTCGAACGGTCTTTTGATAAATTAAATCTTATTACTTTATGATCTACGAATAGTTAAGCCGGTGTTTTCACCGGGTCCTGACGGAGTTCACTTATATCTCCAGCTCAACATGGATTCATAAGGCGGAGATTAACAACTACAAATTTATCTTTCAAGGTTATTTACTGACGGATGTTATTTACACCGATTTCAGTAAAGCGTTCGATTCTGTTATCCAATGTGTCCTAGCTCAAAAACTTGACCTTTTTGGGTTCCCGCCCTATCTCCTGAGATGGATCTCTAGCTACCTTTGTTCCAGGTCTCAAAGAGTGGTTACTTCGGGCGTACCACAAGACAGCCATCTAGGCTCCTTACTCTTTACACTCTTCATCAACGACCTGCCTTCTGTATTAACATACTCTCGCATGTACTCATGCGGATGATGTTAAACTCTGTGTCCAGTATACGGAAACTTCATTTCAATCCAGGTTGCAGTCCGATCTCCATAGGTTTCAGTCATGGTGTTGTGCAAATTTGTTAGACCTTAACGCTTCGAAATGTAAAGTAATTACTTTTGATCGTTTCAGCGCCTTTTTGGCTCCTTACACCCTTCGAGGTGGTTCTCTTGAAAGATTTACCCTGGTTGATGATCTTGGTGTTCAATTAGATCCCAAGTCAAAGTTTTCCGAACACATTTCTGCCATGGTAAATAAGGCCATGGTCGTGCTTGGTTTTATAAAGAGATGGTCAAAGAAATTTGACGACCCCTATGTTATATAGGGGACTCTCTACACCTCTCTAGTTCGTCCGATTTTGTGTATGGTGCCTTCAGTACAAAGTATACCAGGACCGTATAGAATCAGTTCAGAAAAACTTTTTACTTTTTGCTCTGCGCGGCCTCAACTGGGATGCAGGTGTGAGATTGTCGTCTTACCCAAATAGATCGCTTTTAATAAACCTTCCAACCTTAGCTAATCGTATGAAAATGCTTGGTGTGATTTTTGTTCACAATTTTATCAAGGGTGACGTATGTAGATAGCCCTTACTTGTTGAGGCCCATAAACTTCACGATTCCTATTAGAAACACTAGAAACTGTATACCGTTGTTTCTTCCACTTTGTAGATCGAACTATTCCTTGCATGAACAGTTTAGGGTCTTGTGCTCGGATTATAATTCCCTCTACCATATCATATCTACTACTAACTCCCTTCCTAGTCTTAAATTACTGATAATCTCATATCTTTCTCATGATTAGAAATTGCTTAGTTCTTTTAGTCAGATTAGTTCTTCGTTTCCTCGAAGACTAGTCTAACACCTATCTTTTCTGCATGTCCGCGATAAGTTCGGATAACGAGTCGCGCGTTATGCGGCTGCGCCCCTCGATCGGCTGGGCAAGAGGAGGGGCTGCGTTCCTGCCTTGGCCACTTGATGGTGCAGTCATTGCATATCACCGTCCTAAAGAAAAATGTCTGGAGAAAACACCGAAAAAAATTATGAAATTTGAATTTGAAAGCTTTATATCTTCCAGACGTTAAGCTGCAGCTTCAAAGTATCTGGGTCGCTGCATTTGGCAACTTTTCAGAACTGCAAAGTTCTATACAACCAGCTACATATAGAAAATTTAAGTAATTTTAAAAATCGAAGTATTAACTCTGGAAAAAACAAAGCAATTTTAAAAAACAGTTAAAAAAAAAAAACTAAAATAAAAACAAACTATATTTCTTAAAAAAAATATAAATCTTCAAATCATTCGGGAAAAGTCATTTTGGCCCACGGCTGACATGTCGTGTTAACTAGTGTAACCTAGCATCGGTAGGGAATCAGAAACTGATTTTCTCTTCTGAATCCCATTTGGCGATTATGAATAGATGAAGGTTGGATGCAAATTTTTGTCGAGTGCTAAGTTGGATCAATGGGTATAAAGTGTTTTGGCTATTTTGTTTTTGTCTAGTATGTTTTGTGTGTCATTGGGGTTGGTGAGGCAGTGAATATCGTGGGGTGTTTTTAAGCCACAGAACCGGTTAATATGTAACGACATTTTGGAAATGGGTGTCTTTGTGTTTATTTCTGATGCCAAATGTTGGACAGATTCGTTTTCTACTTTTTATTTCGCGTTATGGCGGGCATTGGCTTTTTGTAAGATAGAATGTTTGTTGTGCTGATCAAAACATGCTACGTGCTTTTCATCTTTTAATTATTGAATGTTTTGGTCTCACCATTGGACGGTTTTCTTTTTCCTATATTGGTGTGATTGTGGTATAGTTTAGTTGGCTTCCTGAATAATGATTTTCGCTGTTTCTTCAATGGAGACAATGGTCAATTATCTTTTTGAAGGTTACATTTTGGTCTTTCAATGGGATTATTGGTGCTCTTGGACTGATTGGTTCGTTAGCAGAGAATGTGACTCCATTGCTGTTTCGAGATTTTCGTATATTGCTGTATTTCTTTTTGGTTTTGATATAGATGGTATGATTGTGCTTGTGTTTTGGATGATTTTGGCTGTATTGGGTAAACCGGTGGCTGCTGTTTTGGTTATTGTGATTTTTTTGGTCGGATGTTCCGCTTCTATTGTTGAGTATATGGTGTAGGCTGATGGCTGTGTCGTGAATAATAGATTCTAGGAGCGACTTTGCGATACACTTTTTAGTTTTTATTGATGTCAACTCCTTTTGTTTTATTAATGCTGGGCGTGATTTATCCTTGGGACTTTGTTTGTTTTGAATATGTATGTCATATTTGAAGCTTATGCAAGATTTCTATTAAGTGCAGGTTTCGTTTTCAGTTGATGCATTATTTGGGGGTTATTCAAGTAGTTGTGGGGTGTCCAAGTCTTAGAAAATTGCGACATCTGAGTGGGAGTGGTATGTATGGGTGTATATTTACTATTTACTCGTTCATGTCCAATCATGATTGTCTCTGGAAGTGTGAGTGATGCAAAGATTATACTGATAAGTCCAGCTTCTTTAATCGAATTTTCAGAATTTTTCATATTTCTGCGACGTTTTGCGTCGCATTAATATTTTTAATATTTCTTCAACTTTGATTTTGCGTAATTTGTTGTAGTATATGACTCCCCTGGAGAAGTTTAGAGACTTGTGCTCGCTAACTGATACGGGATCCAGAGAACGGCAATGAGCCACCGAAACTAAAAGTACACCCGGTGTCTGTGAGTATTTTTGACACCCGGGTATCTTCTAACACTGAAAATAGGGTGCAAGCGATTGAGTCTGAGTATTGTGTCGGGTGTTTTTACGCACAAGCGTAGATCGTGTCCGAGTGATTTTTTGTATGTATACATGCGTTGAGGCCGATCTCAAGGACTGATGCAAAATGAATGGGTGAAAAAGGAAACACAAAACTCCAGACAAGAAACGTTTTGTGTGGCATGGGTGTTGTTGTTATTTCTTGTGCGTTCTTTCTGCACCCTTGTTTTTTGCTGTACCCATAATTTGCTTTATACATGCATACATTAGTATCTATGTATGTATATTTAAAATAAAAAACTATTTTTTTACAGCTTCATTGGATGTTGTTAAACTTTAATAACAAACTTAGAAATGCAGGCCGACGTTTAACGACTGAACTAGACTGCTAATATGTGTAAATCAGTGGAAAAAAAGCAGTCGATCAGTGCAAGAGCACTCGGGTATCTTCGTGACACCTGAGTGTCTTAAAGGCACCCGCGTAAAAAATGTGTACTTTGCCCACAATCCTTGCTTCTCCTACATTCGTTATGAGTACGAAAATGATCGACACTCGTTTACGAAAAATATCTGGGTGTCTGGTGAAATAGAAGCAACGCACAATGTGTGAGCGTTTGCCCGAAGTACAAACTCGCTAACACCGGCATGGTTTTGTGTGGGTGCGAGTGTTTTACTTTTCTTGCCGTGGCACCGGCACAAAAAGTTCAATGGGTGTGAGTAGAGTGTCAAAAAGTGACACCCTTGCCGTTCTCTGACGGGAACATCGTTGAAGGTGGTCAGCTTTAGAAATGTTTGGGCTTGTAGTTTGTTTTTTTGTTTTAAAAGCTTCTGCTCTCGTCTTTTTACATGTTTCTACTTTTCCGTTGCATGTGTAATCAACAAATTTTTTAATAATTTTTTATTGCTTGTTCTATTTATATTAATGTATTTGGGTTCAGTAGTAATTAATTTAAAGTTCCAGACGGTGGGAAAATCCCCTCCCCAACTTAAAAAGTTTAAGGAAGGACGCGCTAAGAGATTAAGCACAAAGTTTAAGAACGGCACTCGGAACCGAATCTGACCCAGTGGAGAACTAAAACGTACACGATTTTAAATTGGTTAAGAGGTCATCATAATGAAAGGGGGACAGATACAACTATAACTATTTAAAGGGATAGGAAATGAGTGCCTGCTACGAAAGTAGTTTGATGAAGCTAGAATAGAGGGAAGGTTAATAGAAGCAACAGAGTAACAAAGTTGAAAAAATGAAGGATTAGGTCAGCAATGTCCCAATCGTTATCAGCATAACTACCATTTAAGTGTAAAGATGAAGGAGCTTGGGGTGAGTTATGTTTAGAGTTAACAAACCTGAAGAATTGTTTTGGAACACGTTTAAAGTTCAGCTTGCATTTAGCCAAGTAGTTATATTGGTATTAAATAAAGAAAATTTTGACTTTGCAATTGAGTACTTAAAAAAATCAGATTGCGAACCGGATTTTTAAAATTTCTTGTTCATAAGGGATTCAATATTCCTAAGGATTATTAACCTAGGGGTGAATTAAATAGAGCTAGAAATATTTTTCAAGGGGGTGACGAAATTAACATAAGTAGAAGAGAAAAACTAGTACTGTAGAATTCCTTAGTGGCAGGCTCAATTTTCTGGAAGTCAAGGAATGACCAATCGATCTGAGAAAGGGCAATATTTAAAGAGAGAAAAATCAGCCTTCTTAAAGCAAAAGATAGTCGAGGGCTTTGTGAAAGATTCGATTGCATCAGAAGGGGGAAACTGAAAATCAATTTAAAGTGTGGGATTGTAAAGCTCTTCAGGGAAAAATAGAGATGGTCCTTTACTGCTACTCGATATATCGGTAGTAAACACAAAGTTTTAAATCCTATCCATGCTTTTGCATATTCCGTTTACCTAACCGGACAGAGAATCGACGTAATCTTGCTGCATGAATGAGAACATCAGATAATATTCTTCAGAAGGAGACTAAGTAATATTTGGGAGACTAAAATCCCCAAGGACAACAAGAAGATCAGAATCATTAAGTTGGGACAAAACAGACTGAAGATGGGCAGGGTGAAGCATGTAAGTTAAAAATTTAGAAGATGGTGGGATATAAGAGCATGATATGTGTGGAGATACTGATTTTTATCCTCGATCGGCAGAATAATTATGTCAATTAAATAATATAATATGAATGTTGTTGTTTACTGATATCCAAAGTGCAAGTGAAGCCAGGTTTTGGAAAAGGCGATAATATCGGACTCAAAAGTTTCACTAGAGAGCTTGATACACAGGCACATACACATTATGATATTCTTATTGACTTCCAGTCGTACATCGTGGTCAGGCATGGGCGCAGGAGAGACGGCCAATGCAGCAGTCGCTATCGGTGCAAGGGCACCATTGGCTCCAGTATCCATTATTACCAAAGCCAATTATCGACCGTGATCGGCCTTAAGCTGCAGTTGATTCCGGGACTGCAAGAGAAACGTCTTTATAATTTTAGCCCTTCTTCCTCTTTGGAGACTTAATCAAAATGTTTTGGAACTGATACTTAATCGCAACCAACTTTTCTTGGAGAAATCGGAATCTAGAATTAGAATTGGGCAGCAAATTCATTATGAGTCTGTCTCGTAAAGACACGTATATTGATTTCAATAGCCCAAAAGTCCCAACAAGTACAGTTGAGGCCGCAGCGAGTCTTAATCAAATTGACTACGTGTCCACCGATTTGACTCAGCACAAACAGCGTGTTCCACGTTGTCACACAACCATCAGAAGGTCAACGTTTTACAGCAGCTTTTAGCACAGCATGCACTCTTTATGATTTAAGTCAAAAATAATACAGAAAGAAATCGGTAACATATCGGTCGATTTAAATACTTCAGCGTTTTCTGTAAACTTAAATAAGTACAAAAGTAAGAGCACAAAAAATGACAAAGATCAAAATAAGAACGAACGTACGATCGTCGGCAATACGCTGTGAGCTTAATAAAGATCAGAGTTTGAACACACAGACGAGAGCTTTATTTAGACCGGAGTTTTAACACAGATGCTAAATAAACACAAAGCTTCAGGCACGAAAAGGTGGCAAACGTGCATAATAATATAAAAGCATAGAAAAAAATAGAGAGCGGCTGAGAGAGAGTGCAGCGTACAAGGCACATGAAAACAACAAATATCTCGTGAATAATAATGTACGAAGAAAGTAAGAATGCACAATTGGATTAAAATTTGAAATAAATACACGATAGCACGTTAAGTGAAAATGCACAGAAAGCGAGCACATTACACGGTCATTTTCATACACAGGAGACATTTATAAAAATCAATTACTTTCCTTTAAGCACAGACCATAATAATTGTTTATGTAAAAGATGGGGAGCCTTTTTCAAAATGGAGGTCAAATGGTAACCAGAGTACGCATACTACCGACCGTGCACCTCCTCTGCCATTCATTCCTCGTCATGTAACAGTGTCACCTTGGATTGGGGTAATTTCTCCGAAATTTTTTTTCGCTTCACCTGACTAACAGTGGTAAGCATCCATGGCAGATACTCGACCGTATCAAGACCAGCCGCCCTCGCGAAGAGAGTATAGTCCCACATCTACCTGTTACGACGGGTGACAGACCGGCATCTTAGGGTCCAGGTGCGAGCACCGGGTCAAAACCATATCCTGATTTGCCTCTGCGTTTTGGTGACATGTCTTCCGTTACATACTGTTACAACCGATGGCTGACGGCCACTAAGAGTTTATAATTGCTTATTCCTGTTGAATACATTTTCCGCCTCTTAACTGATAGGACAACTCTACTTCTGTCAACAGGCATCATCAGCTGACTCTTGTCAAAATTTTGAAGAAACTGCGCAATTTTTTGTTTTGTTTTAAAAATAGAAAAAGTATGCTTCGTTTGCTTATTGTTTTTTGCGTAAAAAAAAACACTACTGGCAAGTCTTGTTAAAACTCTGTACAATTAATTTCAATGGTAAAAAAGTGGCTTACTAAATTTAGTTGTGGCCGTACAGACACGAACTGAAAGTCCTGGACGCCCAGTTGGGTCTCCAAAAACAATAAAAAAAGAGGAGGAACGTTGTGAGCCGCGGCCTTTGCGGCGGCTCTACTTTATACCCGAAACTCAATCAGTATCTTTATGAGTTTACGATTCTTGTAAAATTATGGAAAATTTGTATATATTAGATGTTATTTGTTTCCATTTTTGTTTACATATGATTTTTACATCTGCTTTTACGTATACATGTGTGTGCGAGAGAGAGAGAGGGAATGAGAAAGCGCTTGGCAGGCGTTGCGTAGCGACTGAAATAATTGGTTCTTCTGGCCACAATAATGCACCGACCTGATCCAGATTCGGCAATCTTCTCATTTCCTATGATTCTGCGTTTTTGGTTTTTCCGTATCTTAAAATTTGTGAGAGAGAGCGAGAGGGAACGATGCCCTTCGCAATGGTTTTCTGCATTGTGACTATATTAATCATGCGATCTGATTCCAGATTAAACACTCTGATAGATTTGGTCATCCTTTATGATTCCGTGTTTTTAGTTTCGTCCTTTATGTGGGCGGAAAGGGGCGGGGCGAAATTCTGAAATACACTTGTAGTAGTGTGATAACACAGGAGTCTGGGTACAAAATTTGGTTTCTCTAGCTTTCATAGTCTTTAAGCTCTAGGCGGTAATGAAGACGAACGGACGAACGAACAGACAGACATGGCTATATCGACTCGACTATTGATGCTGATCATGAATATATATACTTTATGGGGTCAGAAACGCTTCCTTCTGGGCGTTACACACATCCACTATCACAAAAAATCGTATGTACCCCTAATCTCTTCGAGCATCGGGTATAATTACTGATGGCCGATCGGAAATAGGAAGTGCAAGTGATTATTGATATAGGTACATAAATGGGTGCAATGGTTTTAATTTTAAATGAATACTTCTGGCATGAGAAAGCTTTCGTGTGACAAGTTCGCTGAAGTGTTTTGTGCATATTCATGCATTTTGCGCGGACTATCTATACATGTAGTCATTTGACTATTTTATGGGCAATATCTTTTCCGGTAAGTATGAGTAGAATGAGAATGAGTATACTCTTCCGAGTGAAATTTAGCTTGGTACAACCCTATGAAAGTTAGGCGCTCTGTTTAGATTTTGACGTACATACATACATGCCGAACGATATTTTTGGAACAATGGACGATATTGCAACAAATAGCTGTCGCATTATTGTTTATTGTTTTTTAAAGTTTAACAATGTACAGTTAAACTGTAAGGGTAAACTTACATGTCAACTAAGTAATCGAAAGGACTAAGGCAAATACTCTGACCCGGTGGGTCTGATTATTGACTCAATAGCCGATATGGTCCCACCAACAGCCAAATTTAGGTTAGAGAAAACCCGGTAGCCGAACAATTCCCAATTAGAGCTATTTAAATTAAGTTATTTATTAAGTTATTCATTAAGATCATTTTTACCTTATTAGAACTAGTATCAATGGAAAACAGATGGAAAAATAGATTATAGTTACGGCAAAGGCTACGGAAAGATTCATAATCCGAGTAGTTAGAACGACAGAGTTGGAGATGAAGAGGAAAGTAATGCCTAGTCGGGCGGAAAGGAACAGCAATACTAATAAGGTTGATGAGGGCAGTCGATTCGACCTCACCAGAGAGAAGCTAATGGAGGAAGAGAACTCCTTGGCAGGTTCTACGGGATTTAAGAGAGTGGAGTTTAATTAGACGCAACCTATTGTCATAAGAAGGGAGATGGATCGAAGGGTCCCAATTGAGTTGAGGAACTGCTTTTTTACTGATTCGAGCATGTCCTGAAATTTTTGGTAGTGAGGAGACCAGACACAAGAACCATATTCCAAGAATATGTTCCGGACCAGAGAAACGTACAGAAGTTTCGTAGTATACGGTTCAGTAAATTCCTTAGACCATCTTTTGAAAAATCCTAGGACTCCTTTGGCTTTGTTAGAGATAGTAGAAATATGAGAGTTAAAACATAGATTAGGTACAGGTACGAAGGTAATTTCCAAGTCGTCAACTTTGAACAGGTGTTGTAGGATAATGTTATTGATTGAGTAATCGAAAAGGTATGGCTTATTGCGATGAAAAGTCATTATGCTGCATTTAGAAATGTTAAGAGGTAGAACGTAAATTAAGCACCAATTGTTAAGAGCGTCAAGATCCGATTGCAGAGATAGCGCGGACAAGGGGTCACTATAGGAAAAACATAGCTTTACATCATCAGCATACATTGGGACACGGGAATGAGATAACACTTGTGGAAGATCGTTAATAAACAGGTTAAATAACAAGGGACCCAGATGGCTACCTTAAGGCACCCCGGATGAGACTATAACAGGTTTAGAGAGAGAGGAGTTAAAGCTGACACGCTGAAAACGATTAGAAAGGTGAGAATTAGTCCAGTAAAGAAGCTTAGTCGGAAACCCTAGAAGAGATAGTTTATGGATAAGAAGACCCTAGATGAGATTGTTTATGAATAAGAAGATTATGATTGACGGAGTCGGAGGCTTTACTAAAGTCAGTATAAACGACATCAGTTTGACACTGTTTAGCAAATCCCGCAGTTACAAAGGTGGAAAATTCAAGGAGATTAGTAGAAACTGAGCGACGTTTAACGAATGCATGCTGAGATTCAGAGAATACAGAACTTCAAAAATGTTGCAGCTGAGAAGTGATGATTTTTTCGAAGAGTTTAGGAATGGCAGATAAATTGGAAATACAGCGGTAGTTAGAGACATCAGATTTAGATCCCTTTTTATGTACGGGAACTATATAGGATTCTTGCCAGACGGTGGGAAAATCACCAGTCTCGAGAGACAAGTTAAAAAGTTGTAGGAGTTATCAGCATAACTACCATTTAAGTGTAGATTTTAAGGAAATGGGGAAGATTTACGTTTAGAGTTAACAAACCTGAAGAATTGTTTAAGATCGCGTTTAAAGTTAAGCTTGTATTTGGTCAAGTAGCACAATGTATTAAATAAGGAAAATTTCGATTTTGCAATTGAATACTTCAAAAAGTCTGATTGCAAACCATATTTTTTAAACTTCTTGAACGTACGGGATTTGCAATTCCTCAGATTTATTAATCTCGGGGTGAACCAGATAGGACCAGAAAGATTTCTGGAGGGGGTGACTAAAGGAACATACGTGGGAAAGATGGAAAAAAAAGAACTATATAATGCATAGACCAATCAATCTGAGATAGGGCAGTATTCAAGGAGAGAAAATCAGCCTTCTTAAAACAAAAGATATTCGAAGATTTAATGAACGACTTTATAGGGCTTGAAGAAAGCAACAGGAAATCAATTGAAAGTGTGGGATGGTATGGGTCTTAAGGGAATGATAGAGGTGATCCTCTATAGACGAGATCAAGGGTCCTACACATGTTGTTACGTATGCCATTTACCTGACCCAACGATGTATCGGACAGAGAATCAACGAAATCATGCTGCATAGATGGGAACATTAAGTTAGAGTCTTCGGATGGAGACCAAGTGATATTTGGGAGATTAAAATCACCAAAGACAATAAGACGATCAGAATCACTAAGCTGAAACGAAACTGACTAAAGATTGGCAGCGTGAATCATATTAACAATATCCGTAATAATAAATTAAATTAATCGTGTTATTTGTTTCCTTACCTGAAATAAATACACATAAAATAAGTATTTTAGAGTAAGTGGAGTAAAGTATTCATATTCTTTCAAGTGTTAGACATAATTAGACCACTAAATCCCCGAAATCACTTTTAGAATTCTATGGTTGTGATACTCACCGTTGAATATATGAATAATCTTAATATTGAAGTGATATCCATCGTATCCTTGCCAAAACATAAGCGATATGATCACGACTTTGTATTCATCGTTTGGCATGCACTCTAATGCAGTCTTGGACAGACTGACCAATGCATGATGTTCATGAAGCAGCTGCAATTAAAGAATTGCTCTTATCATTGCGGTGTTGATCATTTGATCCATACTTCCCATAAAGTATATTTGTTAGAATTTATATTGTCCATCTTCAAGACTCAATATTGATCCAATTCGATGGTGAATATTGCATTACGGCTCCGTTGTGATATATTAGATCTTTTTGTCACGTCATCCATATCACAAATTTATAAAACGCCACAACATTTTCCGACTTTTTGAACCAGTATCCAACAACAAATTAAAAGTCCTTGGCGAGGCGTAGTCGGTCTAGGTATCTAGTAGGCAGCAAAGCATAGGTGGAAAGAGAACCATTTCTCTAACGAAAAACCCCGCAATAGAACAACTATTTCGTCCCTCATAAAATCGTTGACGAACAGGCAGGTCAGGAGAAAAAAAAATGTTGGGAAGAAGCAAGCACGTGCCAGCCGGTTAGAAAAATGCAATAATGAAGGTAAATCGAATTAAGGTATTCGAATGAAAGTCGATTATATGGATATTATAATTTATTAATTTTATACACGGTACTCATTTTATTACATAAAAAGGACATTTTTGTACCGCAATAACGGATCTATAAAATATTTACGATGCCTTTTCCGTATATGGTCGTCCTCCATCCTATATTTTGCATTTAAAAGCACGGTACTCATTTTATTACATAAAAAGGACATTTTTGTACCGCAATAACGGATCTATAAAATATTTACGATGCCTTTTCCGTATATGGTCGTCCTCCATCCTATATTTTGCATTTAAAAGCATAATTTGTTAGTGCATTTAGCATTCACACAATCAAGTGGGTTGGGTTTGATGTCAGATATTTATTGGCTGTGACATATTGCTATATTTAGTATTAATATATATTAATACCAAATCAATTTTAATAAATAACATTTGAAATAAGAAAACTATTAATTGTTAGGCACATACTTTTCTTTAAAAAATGTATAACTATTGCCTATTAACAGATTCAATTGGAAGTGGTTCTGCAGATGGTGCTTGCAACCCAGAAGAATTTGACTGCTATAATGGAAATGTACAGGATCGTTTTGGCATGGAGGCGATTGCCAGCTTGCATCGCCAACTTGATGATGATGATAATGGAAACATTGATTTAAGTGAATCAGATGATGTATGTTATATGATTTTATAAAAAATATGTCATAATTTTATTTGGTACTATTTAAGACCTATTTTATACCAATAGTTCCATTAGCACCAAATTTCAATTCGTTTATGATAGTGGTTCTACTAGAATAACATATCCAAATTCGTTGCGTGATTGTCAATATTCTGGTCAGATGTTAAAACTTTTGATTAATTCTTGATCGGCGTCGATAGCTGAGTCGATGTACGATCGTCCATCTGTCCTGAAGAGCGCCTATATTTCAGAGACTATTAAAGCTAGAGCAACCAAATTTTGTATCCAGACTCTTGTGATATCACACTGTTTCAAGTGTATTTCAAAATTTCGCCATGCACAAAAATCTGTTGCATGCACAATTTTGATGATAAAAGAAAACAAAAAAAAACGCAGAATCATAGAGAATGACCATATCTAGCAGATTTCCAATTCTAAATAATATTGGAACAAATGAAATTTCAGTGGCTACAATAGCGTTGCCACGTGTTTACTCATTTCCTCGTGTTATCCAAACTCCTGTCATATCACACTGTTCCAAGTGTTTTTTAAATTGTTTCCCGTGTGCCCTTCCGCCGAAAGAAAATCTGTGGCTTCCAAATTTTGATCATACATACATGAAAACGAAAAAACGCATAATAAAATTTCAGTGGCTACGCCTTACTCAATATTTCTTGGTCACACATTCTTCTCAAAACGTTCCCCCTCGTTTTAATTTGCACTGTTTAGAGGCATTGCATGTAATATTTCCAATTTAATTTTGAGATTTCTTGTTCTTGCTGAGATTTCGATGGTAGGGGAAGCGCGGAACACCAACTACTGTTTCTTTACCAATTCAAATACATTTGATTATATCTATTTTTTATTTATTGCCGATCATAGCGACACAAATCGGTTATAAATCACAAATCACAAATCAACGGTTATAACTTAGCCGTTTATTTTTATATTTTTAGAAGCGATACCTTAAGCGACGCCTAATTAATGTGTCTATCTAAAACCAAAAATCAAGGCATTCAAATATTTTTTTTTCTACTTTTCCGGAGCTTTCAAAGTCAAAATTTCGAGGAAAAATACCGAAAAAAATAATGAAATTTTAATTTGGAAGCTTAATATCTTCCAGACGTTAAGTTGCAGCTACAAAGTGTCTGAGGCGGATTTATAGCTGCATTTGTCAGCGTTTTTTAACTGCAAAGTTCAATACAACCAGTTGTAGGAAACTTTACTTATGTGAAAAATAGAAGCACTACCTATGACAAAAAAACCCAAATTTTTTAAAAATTCTTTAAAAAAAAACTAACCCATAAAAAAAAAACCATAATTCTTTAAAAAAATGTAAATCTCCAAATCTATCAGAAAAAGTCATTTTTGGCCACAGCGGAAAAAAAAAGATGAATTTTGTCGAGTAGTGTAATTAATTAACTAATAGCGCTGTAGCGACATTCCGTCCGCTTTGAATGACTAGCCAGCTATGCGCTTCATGACACCCCTCCTGTCCGCACCTCGTTTCTGCGAGAACGGTGATCCATTGTTGCGGCGGCGTGTGGGCCTTGGGGACCACTATCATGGCCCTGACCTCGATGTCGATGTTTGGCGTTTACCACTTTCTGCCCCGCTGGAGGCTGTGAATGTAGTCCTTCGATCACTGAGAACAGTGGTCACTTCCTGGTATATGTGGTACAGCTGCTCAGTGCGCGTCCGTCGCAACATTACGGCAAAGAACGCAGGGGCTAGCCCATCAACAAGTGGTCTGTCAGCACTTCGAAATTGTTGGCGTCTGCGCTGGTAGGGAGTTAGTGGCCAGGAGTTCAGAATAGCCTCTGCCTTGGCCAATAACATCGCGGCCACGTTTTGCGTAAGCGCGTCGTCTGCGATTTGGCGCACGACTATTTCCTTCGCTGACTTGAAAGCTACTGCCAAGCTACTCATGAAGGGATGAACTTCCACTCCACTCTTTGTTTTGCTGCGAACGTCAGTAGGCTGGTCTATTGCTCTTCAAACGCTGCCTGAAGCTTCTGCACTTCGTTCCGGGCTCCGACGTAGTTGGTACCGTTATCCGAATACATCATCTGTGAAAAACGCAAAACGTAACTTTTGCGATGAAGCTTTTAGATGACAAAAGAAAACAATAGCTTGACAAGCTTTTGGAAGTGAAACAAACAAATACCGCGAATACATCTTGACGGGCGAACGACTTCGAATCTTAGGCGATACGCTGATAGGGCCACAAAAGTCAACACCATTGATCAGAAACGAACCAACTTCTCTAAACCTCTCTTTCGGACATTTTTTTTTATAATCTGATTCATCGATTTCAGTTTTTAGCGAAAACAGTGGATCTCCTAATTAATCTCTTGTCTCAGCAGACTAAAAAGAGTCTGTGCATTGGCATGACAATTTTTTAAGTGCAAATTTCTCAGGTACAGTTCAAATTAGTGACTCTTGGCGGGCAGTAGAATCGGGAACGTGGCCTCGCCTTTGACATTCTCTGGATAGAGGGGGCCACTGTCTGTAGCCGAGCTGTAGAGAATGTACATTTTTTCTTGCCAAATGAACTTACTCAAAGGGCTCGGGACGCTGCGTTCCACTAGACGTCACGTCGGACGCATTTGGCAGCGAAGGCACGTGAACGCCATGTTATACCCAGAGACCAAAATGGCTACCCCATTCGAAACGAATACTGCAGTGACGACGCACAGTGGGGCCTTAGCCGAAAAGAGGTGGCAAAAGTCAATTCATTTTATGATCTCCTTCCGAAACGATCTAATTTTTAGCTTTTCGCGCCTTTTTTCGTGGCCCTAGCACCGACTCACAAGGTTAGTGGGTTAAAACTTAACTTAAACTTTGACTTGGCTTAAAAAAAAGATATCCTTACATTTTTCCGTGATTTTTACCGAAAATCTGTGGCATGCACAAATTTAAAGATACGAGAAAACTAAAAACGCAGATTCATAGAGAATGTCTTTATATATCATAGTATTTAATCTGGGTCAGATGGGATCATTAACATAGCCACAATGAAGAAAACCATTTCGAAAGGCTCTCGCTCTCTCTCAAACGCAACCCCGACTGCTTTGCCCATTCGTCTTTTTTGACGCCTAGTTCTCAAAGACTATAAGAGCTGGAGCAACCAAACTTTCTATCCAAGCTCCTGTGATATCACTTCAATACAAGTGTATTTCAAAATTTTGACACGCCCCCTTCCGCCCCTACAAAAGACGAAGAGTATAGGGGTATATTAGATTTGTGGTGATAACGGATGTGTGTAACGCCTAGAAGGAAGCGTTTCCGATCCCATAAAGTATTTATATTCTTGATCAGCAACAATAGCCGAGTCGATTTAGCCATGTCTGTCTGTCCGTCCGTCTGTCCGTCCGTCTTCATTAGCGAATATATCTCAGAGACTGTTAAAGCTAGAGCGACCAAATTTTGTATCCAGTCTCCTGTGTTATCAAACTACTACAAGTGTATTTCATAATTTCGCCCCGCCCCTTTCCGCCCACACAAAAGACGAAAGTCTGTGGCATACACAATTTTGAAGATAAGAGAATCATAGAGAATGATCATTTCTATTAGAGTGTTCAATTTTGATCAGATCGGATTATTAATATAGCCACAATGAAGAAAACCATTTCGAAAGTCATCGTTCCCTCTCACTCTCTCTCACAGGCAACCCCGTCTTCTTTGCGCTTTCGTCCAGATGAGCGCCTAGATCTTAGAGACTATAAAAGCTAGAGCAACCAAACTTTCTATTCAAGCTCCTGTAATACCATTTCAATACAAGTGTATTTCCCCTTTTCCCTTTCACAAAGGACGTGGCGTCCAAAAACACAGAATCATGGAAAATGACCGTATCTACCCGAATCTTTATCAGGTCGGATCATTATTATAGCCAAAAGGAACAAATAAAATTGCAATTGCTACGCAACGCTTTTTAAGCGCTAGCTCATTTCCTCTCTCTCGCACACACTTCTACAAGCCGTATATGTAGATGTAGCAATGTAGAAGACAGATGGGAATTGCCCATGTTCGCGAACGTACGTTCTTACAATTTTAATGCAATAAACATATGGTCGCGAAAGTGCTTTAAATAGAAGTAGACTTTGGCTTAATCTACTAAAATGCGAACGTACGATTTTCCATATGTTTTCTAACAGTTATCACCTCACATCTTCCCATAAACCAATTCATATTCCCTTAATAAACAGCTTTGTAGGCTTTGTACGGAGACTGAGAAAAAACTCTTACCAAGAATCATTTTTCTTATAGAAGAAAATAGTATTGAAAAAAATAAAATAAAAATATAGTAAACTTTTTCTCATTTTAATAGATTTTAAGATTAAAGTTGATGAAATTATACATCAATTGGTTAATTTAGCTAAGTTTCCATATATTTGAATATAATATTGGGATTAAGGTGTTTTTATTGACTTTTACATTTTGTATCTTCGGTTGTAAAAAACATACATATCTAAACAAAAATGGAAACTGATGACATCTGATATATACAAATTTCCCAAAAGGTTCGACTTAATTTTTTTTAAATTTCTTGTTGGTTTAGTTTAACCCTTTTGCGAACCTTAACCTAAGTTTAAAAGCATATTTGAGACGCTCGGCTTTTATATTGATTTAACTGATGCAATCTCGATCGAAAAAGAGGCAAAAAAGTTCTGTCGCTAAGGTAAAAAATTCCATATAAAATCATATTTTGACTGTTTTTCGTGCATGGTCAGGTGCATTGATCTAAAAGCAGAGCCGTCGCGAGGATTTTTGGGGCCGGTAGTCAATCAAACCACGGACCCCTATATATAATTTAAAAAGCATGCAAGACGAAGTATCCCCTGTCGACGGCCCAATCTAGAAGCGTAAACGTAATACCCGTTACTCAGTATACATATACAGTGGCTCAAAGCTGAAACTATGCAGTGTCAAATAAAAAGTTTAAGGTGGTACAGATTTTAAACTAGAGGAAAAACAAAAAATGTTTAAACGCCAATTTGTTGTATGTTTTATCACATTTAAAAAAATAACTTTATTTGCTGATTAAATATTGCTCAGTTTTAAAAATAAAATAAAAACTTAAAATATATCTTAAATACAGGTCAAAGCCAGAATGATCCATCCACAAAAAAATTAAATATTAGTCGAATAAAAGGTTAAACAGGTATTTTAATACTTAGTATGTAATCCCCTAACCTTTATTACGGCTTTTAACCATAGCTCGCAAATAACTGTTGACCGTTTGGTTTGCTAACGCTCTGCTCGCGAGAGCAACCGAAAAAAAAAACCACCCTCGATCTCGCTCTGAGCAGGAGACTTCGTTTCTTTTCGTTTCGGTTTTCGGTTGACCGATTGACGATGAGCGGTTCGTGAAACGGTCTTTTACCGAGCATCGCACAATGAGAGATACGAGTTATGCTCGCACAGAGAGACTCACTAAAAGACCGATTGACTGAAAAAGTCAACCCAAACGGTCTTTTCAATAATTTGTCTCCTTTTCAATGCACAGTGGTACGTTGTGTAACATTGTGAGATTCGATTTTCACGTTAAATTTTCTTGAAATTTTAAACATGAATTTTTATATTTCAAACTATTTTTTGTATTAAAAAATGAATAGTTTCTTTATAATTAGTTTATTTTGAATTAAGCTAACAACTTATAAATAAATAATAATAAATATTGAGTTTAGTTTTTGTGTACTCAAGTACTCAAGTGTGGCGATTTCAGCAATACATTTCTAAAAAAAATGTAATATGTCTTCGTTTAATGTTTGATATTTTGTCAATATTCTCGACCTACGATCACTGTACCATCGAAATTCACAAAGCAAAGTGACGCGTAGAACCTTCGAGAGTTCACATATGTACACACATACATTCGCAAAAGACTTTTTGGATCGTCGTTCGAGGGCAAACGGTCCTGGAATGAGCAGAGCCAAAGAGACCGAAAAAAACTGCTCTTCGACTGAGCGCGAGCAGAATTTTTGAACGAACAATGCAATCGGTTGCTCTCGGACCCTTTGCTCAAAATCTTAGTGACGAACTCTTATTTTGTGACCGCACGAATCGGTTAACAGTTATTTGCGAGCTCTGCTTTTAACCTACTATTCATGGAAGAGACCAGCTTCCGAGTGCTTTCCGAGCACGTGGAAGGGCGTGTGGGCTTTGGGGACCACTATCATGGCCCTGACCTCGATGTCGATGTTTGGCGTTTACCACTTTCTGCCCCGCTGGAGGCTGTGAATGTAGTCCTTCGATCACTGAGAGCAGTGGTCACTTCCTGGTATATGTGGTACAGCTGCTCAGTGCGCGTCCGTCGCAACATTACGGCAAAGAACGCAGGGGCTAGCCCATCAACAAGTGGTCTGTCAGCACTTCGAAATTGTTGGCGTCTGCGCTGGTAGGGAGTTAGTGGCCAGGAGTTCAGAATAGCCTCTGCCTTGGCCAATAACATCGCGGCCACGTTTTGCGTAAGCGCGTCGTCTGCGATTTGGCGCACGACTATTTCCTTCGCTGACTTGAAAGCTACTGCCAAGCTACTCATGAAGGGATGAACTTCCACTCCACTCTTTGTTTTGCTGCGAACGTCAGTAGGCTGGTCTATTGCTCTTCAAACGCTGCCTGAAGCTTCTGCACTTCGTTCCGGGCTCCGACGTAGTTGGTACCGTTATCCGAATACATCATCTGTGAAAAACGCAAAACGTAACTTTTGCGATGAAGCTTTTAGATGACAAAAGAAAACAATAGCTTGACAAGCTTTTGGAAGTGAAACAAACGAATACCGCGAATACATCTTGACGGGCGAACGACTTCGAATCTTAGGCGATACGCTGATAGGGCCACAAAAGTCAACACCATTGATCAGAAACGAACCAACTTCTCTAAACCTCTCTTTCGGACATTTTTTTTTATAATCTGATTCATCGATTTCAGTTTTTAGCGAAAACAGTGGATCTCCTAATTAATCTCTTGTCTCAGCAGACTAAAAAGAGTCTGTGCATTGGCATGACAATTTTTTAAGTGCAAATTTCTCAGGTACAGTTCAAATTAGTGACTCTTGGCGGGCAGTAGAATCGGGAACGTGGCCTCGCCTTTGACATTCTCTGGATAGAGGGGGCCACTGTCTGTAGCCGAGCTGTAGAGAATGTACATTTTTTCTTGCCAAATGAACTTACTCAAAGGGCTCGGGACGCTGCGTTCCACTAGACGTCACGTCGGACGCATTTGGCAGCGAAGGCACGTGAACGCCATGTTATACCCAGAGACCAAAATGGCTACCCCATTCGAAACGAATACTGCAGTGACGACGCACAGTGGGGCCTTAGCCGAAAAGAGGTGGCAAAAGTCAATTCATTTTATGATCTCCTTCCGAAACGATCTAATTTTTAGCTTTTCGCGCCTTTTTTCGTGGCCCTAGCACCGACTCACAAGGTTAGTGGGTTAAAACTTAACTTAAACTTTGACTTGGCTTAAAAAAAAGATATCCTTACATTTTTCCGTGATTTTTACCGAAAATCTGTGGCATGCACAAATTTAAAGATACGAGAAAACTAAAAACGCAGATTCATAGAGAATGTCTTTATATATCATAGTATTTAATCTGGGTCAGATGGGATCATTAACATAGCCACAATGAAGAAAACCATTTCGAAAGGCTCTCGCTCTCTCTCAAACGCAACCCCGACTGCTTTGCCCATTCGTCTTTTTTGACGCCTAGTTCTCAAAGACTATAAGAGCTGGAGCAACCAAACTTTCTATCCAAGCTCCTGTGATATCACTTCAATACAAGTGTATTTCAAAATTTTGACACGCCCCCTTCCGCCCCTACAAAAGACGAAGAGTATAGGGGTATATTAGATTTGTGGTGATAACGGATGTGTGTAACGCCTAGAAGGAAGCGTTTCCGATCCCATAAAGTATTTATATTCTTGATCAGCAACAATAGCCGAGTCGATTTAGCCATGTCTGTCTGTCCGTCCGTCTGTCCGTCCGTCTTCATTAGCGAATATATCTCAGAGACTGTTAAAGCTAGAGCGACCAAATTTTGTATCCAGTCTCCTGTGTTATCAAACTACTACAAGTGTATTTCATAATTTCGCCCCGCCCCTTTCCGCCCACACAAAAGACGAAAGTCTGTGGCATACACAATTTTGAAGATAAGAGAATCATAGAGAATGATCATTTCTATTAGAGTGTTCAATTTTGATCAGATCGGATTATTAATATAGCCACAATGAAGAAAACCATTTCGAAAGTCATCGTTCCCTCTCACTCTCTCTCACAGGCAACCCCGTCTTCTTTGCGCTTTCGTCCAGATGAGCGCCTAGATCTTAGAGACTATAAAAGCTAGAGCAACCAAACTTTCTATTCAAGCTCCTGTAATACCATTTCAATACAAGTGTATTTCCCCTTTTCCCTTTCACAAAGGACGTGGCGTCCAAAAACACAGAATCATGGAAAATGACCGTATCTACCCGAATCTTTATCAGGTCGGATCATTATTATAGCCAAAAGGAACAAATAAAATTGCAATTGCTACGCAACGCTTTTTAAGCGCTAGCTCATTTCCTCTCTCTCGCACACACTTCTACAAGCCGTATATGTAGATGTAGCAATGTAGAAGACAGATGGGAATTGCCCATGTTCGCGAACGTACGTTCTTACAATTTTAATGCACAAACTTTTCCCAATTTTTTTTTGCGATTCGATATTATTTTGTTAGCTCTATGTTTAGTACAAAAGAACCGAGTTTATTGAGTTTTAGTTTTCATAAAGCTAGCAATAAACATATGGTCGCGAAAGTGCTTTAAATAGAAGTAGACTTTGGCTTAATCTACTAAAATGCGAACGTACGATTTTCCATATGTTTTCTAACAGTTATCACCTCACATCTTCCCATAAACCAATTCATATTCCCTTAATAAACAGCTTTGTAGGCTTTGTACGGAGACTGAGAAAAAACTCTTACCAAGAATCATTTTTCTTATAGAAGAAAATAGTATTGAAAAAAATAAAATAAAAATATAGTAAACTTTTTCTCATTTTAATAGATTTTAAGATTAAAGTTGATGAAATTATACATCAATTGGTTAATTTAGCTAAGTTTCCATATATTTGAATATAATATTGGGATTAAGGTGTTTTTATTGACTTTTACATTTTGTATCTTCGGTTGTAAAAAACATACATATCTAAACAAAAATGGAAACTGATGACATCTGATATATACAAATTTCCCAAAAGGTTCGACTTAATTTTTTTTAAATTTCTTGTTGGTTTAGTTTAACCCTTTTGCGAACCTTAACCTAAGTTTAAAAGCATATTTGAGACGCTCGGCTTTTATATTGATTTAACTGATGCAATCTCGATCGAAAAAGAGGCAAAAAAGTTCTGTCGCTAAGGTAAAAAATTCCATATAAAATCATATTTTGACTGTTTTTCGTGCATGGTCAGGTGCATTGATCTAAAAGCAGAGCCGTCGCGAGGATTTTTGGGGCCGGTAGTCAATCAAACCACGGACCCCTATATATAATTTAAAAAGCATGCAAGACGAAGTATCCCCTGTCGACGGCCCAATCTAGAAGCGTAAACGTAATACCCGTTACTCAGTATACATATACAGTGGCTCAAAGCTGAAACTATGCAGTGTCAAATAAAAAGTTTAAGGTGGTACAGATTTTAAACTAGAGGAAAAACAAAAAATGTTTAAACGCCAATTTGTTGTATGTTTTATCACATTTAAAAAAATAACTTTATTTGCTGATTAAATATTGCTCAGTTTTAAAAATAAAATAAAAACTTAAAATATATCTTAAATACAGGTCAAAGCCAGAATGATCCATCCACAAAAAAATTAAATATTAGTCGAATAAAAGGTTAAACAGGTATTTTAATACTTAGTATGTAATCCCCTAACCTTTATTACGGCTTTTAACCTACTATTCATGGAAGAGACCAGCTTCCGAGTGCTTTCCGAGCACGTGGAAGGGCGTGTGGGCTTTGGGGACCACTATCATGGCCCTGACCTCGATGTCGATGTTTGGCGTTTACCACTTTCTGCCCCGCTGGAGGCTGTGAATGTAGTCCTTCGATCACTGAGAGCAGTGGTCACTTCCTGGTATATGTGGTACAGCTGCTCAGTGCGCGTCCGTCGCAACATTACGGCAAAGAACGCAGGGGCTAGCCCATCAACAAGTGGTCTGTCAGCACTTCGAAATTGTTGGCGTCTGCGCTGGTAGGGAGTTAGTGGCCAGGAGTTCAGAATAGCCTCTGCCTTGGCCAATAACATCGCGGCCACGTTTTGCGTAAGCGCGTCGTCTGCGATTTGGCGCACGACTATTTCCTTCGCTGACTTGAAAGCTACTGCCAAGCTACTCATGAAGGGATGAACTTCCACTCCACTCTTTGTTTTGCTGCGAACGTCAGTAGGCTGGTCTATTGCTCTTCAAACGCTGCCTGAAGCTTCTGCACTTCGTTCCGGGCTCCGACGTAGTTGGTACCGTTATCCGAATACATCATCTGTGAAAAACGCAAAACGTAACTTTTGCGATGAAGCTTTTAGATGACAAAAGAAAACAATAGCTTGACAAGCTTTTGGAAGTGAAACAAACAAATACCGCGAATACATCTTGACGGGCGAACGACTTCGAATCTTAGGCGATACGCTGATAGGGCCACAAAAGTCAACACCATTGATCAGAAACGAACCAACTTCTCTAAACCTCTCTTTCGGACATTTTTTTTTTATAATCTGATTCATCGATTTCAGTTTTTAGCGAAAACAGTGGATCTCCTAATTAATCTCTTGTCTCAGCAGACTAAAAAGAGTCTGTGCATTGGCATGACAATTTTTTAAGTGCAAATTTCTCAGGTACAGTTCAAATTAGTGACTCTTGGCGGGCAGTAGAATCGGGAACGTGGCCTCGCCTTTGACATTCTCTGGATAGAGGGGGCCACTGTCTGTAGCCGAGCTGTAGAGAATGTACATTTTTTCTTGCCAAATGAACTTACTCAAAGGGCTCGGGACGCTGCGTTCCACTAGACGTCACGTCGGACGCATTTGGCAGCGAAGGCACGTGAACGCCATGTTATACCCAGAGACCAAAATGGCTACCCCATTCGAAACGAATACTGCAGTGACGACGCACAGTGGGGCCTTAGCCGAAAAGAGGTGGCAAAAGTCAATTCATTTTATGATCTCCTTCCGAAACGATCTAATTTTTAGCTTTTCGCGCCTTTTTTCGTGGCCCTAGCACCGACTCACAAGGTTAGTGGGTTAAAACTTAACTTAAACTTTGACTTGGCTTAAAAAAAAGATATCCTTACATTTTTCCGTGATTTTTACCGAAAATCTGTGGCATGCACAAATTTAAAGATACGAGAAAACTAAAAACGCAGATTCATAGAGAATGTCTTTATATATCATAGTATTTAATCTGGGTCAGATGGGATCATTAACATAGCCACAATGAAGAAAACCATTTCGAAAGGCTCTCGCTCTCTCTCAAACGCAACCCCGACTGCTTTGCCCATTCGTCTTTTTTGACGCCTAGTTCTCAAAGACTATAAGAGCTGGAGCAACCAAACTTTCTATCCAAGCTTCTGTGATATCACTTCAATACAAGTGTATTTCAAAATTTTGACACGCCCCCTTCCGCCCCTACAAAAGACGAAGAGTATAGGGGTATATTAGATTTGTGGTGATAACGGATGTGTGTAACGCCTAGAAGGAAGCGTTTCCGATCCCATAAAGTATTTATATTCTTGATCAGCAACAATAGCCGAGTCGATTTAGCCATGTCTGTCTGTCCGTCCGTCTGTCCGTCCGTCTGTCCGTCCGTCTGTCCGTCCGTCTTCATTAGCGAATATATCTCAGAGACTGTTAAAGCTAGAGCGACCAAATTTTGTATCCAGTCTCCTGTGTTATCAAACTACTACAAGTGTATTTCATAATTTCGCCCCGCCCCTTTCCGCCCACACAAAAGACGAAAGTCTGTGGCATACACAATTTTGAAGATAAGAGAATCATAGAGAATGATCATTTCTATTAGAGTGTTCAATTTTGATCAGATCGGATTATTAATATAGCCACAATGAAGAAAACCATTTCGAAAGTCATCGTTCCCTCTCACTCTCTCTCACAGGCAACCCCGTCTTCTTTGCGCTTTCGTCCAGATGAGCGCCTAGATCTTAGAGACTATAAAAGCTAGAGCAACCAAACTTTCTATTCAAGCTCCTGTAATACCATTTCAATACAAGTGTATTTCCCCTTTTCCCTTTCACAAAGGACGTGGCGTCCAAAAACACAGAATCATGGAAAATGACCGTATCTACCCGAATCTTTATCAGGTCGGATCATTATTATAGCCAAAAGGAACAAATAAAATTGCAATTGCTACGCAACGCTTTTTAAGCGCTAGCTCATTTCCTCTCTCTCGCACACACTTCTACAAGCCGTATATGTAGATGTAGCAATGTAGAAGACAGATGGGAATTGCCCATGTTCGCGAACGTACGTTCTTACAATTTTAATGCACAAACTTTTCCCAATTTTTTTTTGCGATTCGATATTATTTTGTTAGCTCTATGTTTAGTACAAAAGAACCGAGTTTATTGAGTTTTAGTTTTCATAAAGCTAGCAATAAACATATGGTCGCGAAAGTGCTTTAAATAGAAGTAGACTTTGGCTTAATCTACTAAAATGCGAACGTACGATTTTCCATATGTTTTCTAACAGTTATCACCTCACATCTTCCCATAAACCAATTCATATTCCCTTAATAAACAGCTTTGTAGGCTTTGTACGGAGACTGAGAAAAAACTCTTACCAAGAATCATTTTTCTTATAGAAGAAAATAGTATTGAAAAAAATAAAATAAAAATATAGTAAACTTTTTCTCATTTTAATAGATTTTAAGATTAAAGTTGATGAAATTATACATCAATTGGTTAATTTAGCTAAGTTTCCATATATTTGAATATAATATTGGGATTAAGGTGTTTTTATTGACTTTTACATTTTGTATCTTCGGTTGTAAAAAACATACATATCTAAACAAAAATGGAAACTGATGACATCTGATATATACAAATTTCCCAAAAGGTTCGACTTAATTTTTTTTAAATTTCTTGTTGGTTTAGTTTAACCCTTTTGCGAACCTTAACCTAAGTTTAAAAGCATATTTGAGACGCTCGGCTTTTATATTGATTTAACTGATGCAATCTCGATCGAAAAAGAGGCAAAAAAGTTCTGTCGCTAAGGTAAAAAATTCCATATAAAATCATATTTTGACTGTTTTTCGTGCATGGTCAGGTGCATTGATCTAAAAGCAGAGCCGTCGCGAGGATTTTTGGGGCCGGTAGTCAATCAAACCACGGACCCCTATATAATTTAAAAAGCATGCAAGACGAAGTATCCCCTGTCGACGGCCCAATCTAGAAGCGTAAACGTAATACCCGTTACTCAGTATACATATACATATGTACATGTGAGGTTATTTATTTATTTATGTAATTTATACAATATATTTTATCGATTTGTATCGCTGCATAGTGGGTCAAAGGCTTATCTAGTTTATATAAACTAATAGCGTGGAAAGTAAAAAAGATATCGTCTTGGTTTTTAAAAATATTGAAACTTCAAAAATTCATTAAAAAACGCAAACAAAGAACAATGGTATTCTACTGTTCTTTTTACTGTTTTGAAATCAGAACGAACCAAATTACCAACTGGTACTAGTCTTAGTCCAAACAAGTCTTGAAGTCTGTACGGAAGAATTCTAAAAACTGTAAGCCTACAAAAGTGTGTGTTCTAAACTGCTTTTTATGGAAAAAACACAGAATGAACATGAAAACTAAAGTTTATATTTTTCTGTATGTATGTATGTACGTGGCAAAAATTTTAACAAATATCGACACGGTCCATGTTGTACTGTTAATCGAATGGATTACAAAAAATAACATATTTCGGTTTTCGAAAAATGGGTTTATTTAAGCTAGATAGGCCGTTTGACACACTGAGCGCTGTTCGCAAAAGGTATATATTTTTAGATTTTTCCCTCTGGGCGTTACACACATTCCACTTTCCCCAGGCAGGAACGCAGCCCTCCTCCCGTCCAAGCGACCAAGGAGCGCCGTCATTAACCGAACTGATCGCGGACATGCAGGAAAGATAGATATAAAACTAATTTTCGAGGAAAATTATAACTAATATGACTAAGACTTCAAAATATCATACAATTGCAATTTCAAAGGTATGTAAGTATTAGTAATTTAAGAAAAAGAAGGGAATTAGTAGAAGATTTAATATGGTAGAGAAAAATATATCTACATCATGATGCGTAGCGGCATCAGTGACATCGGTGCATCCTCGGAAATGAGCCTCCATTAGTGCTGTCAGGGCTTCTTCGCTGCTCTCTGGCCATTATCCATTATTTAGCTTGAGCTGACTCTGTATGGTAGGTTGGCTTGAAAGCAGCTTCCTCAGTTTTGCCGTTTCAGCACCTTCTTGATGTTTGGACAAAATTTTCTCCACGAGCTGCGTTGTGCCTTGCGTATTTCTTTTATGTAGTTCCTGAGTAGAGTAGAGTAGAGTATTCCTCGTTTATAAACTCTTCGTTGAATTGAAGCTTGAAGAATTCCCTGAGGTTGTTTCTTAGGAGAGAGACGTCCCGGTTCCACCAGAGTGGCTTAGTTCTCTTTTTTGTCCTTGAAGGCGGGCGTGATGCGCGGTAGGCATCTAGTAGATCCTTGGATAGAAACTCAAGGGACTTCTCTATGTCCTCGCACTCTATGTCGCACTGACCCCAGCTTCGCGAGCTTCGAGGTAACTGGCTTTCTGAACTTTTCCCAGTTTGTGTTCCGGGGATTCCTATAGACTATTACCTTCGAAGTGAACTGAATGTACCTATGATCTGAGAAGAATGGTCTTTCGAGGACTCTCAATTCAGATACTGCGGTACTCTTTCCCGTTACGAGATTAAGATCTAGCACGTTTGATGAGGTGGGACCTACGTAGGTGAATTCCTCCCCGACGTTTGCTACTTCTATATTAGTTGATAGTATAAAGTCTAGGAGTGACTCACCTCGGTCGTTGAAATCGGGGCTTCCCCACACACTGTGGTGGGCATTTGCGTCCGTACCAATGAGTAGTTTGTAGTCTTTGAAGTCGGCTTCTTCGACTAGACTCCATAGCTCTTCGGGTGGTACGGGCCTGTCGAGCGCCATATACCTACTTATCCTCGCTTTCTAGCATCACAACTGTCAGGTCATCTGAGCCTTTCGTACGAGACAGATGGTTCTGTTCCTGCTTACCGATGTTGTGTAAAAGGAGTTATAGTTTGAGGACTTTAGCCCAGCCACTGAGTTGTTTGACGCTATCCATGGCTCCTGGACCAAAGCTATGTCGACGGGCCCTTAATCCATGGCTATAAGGAGCTCCGCCAACGCGGTCTTGCTTTTGTATGGGTTGAGCTGAGGCACACTCGACATAATGGGTGGCTGGCTCAGCTTCACTCGACGGGCTAACAACCGGCGTCCCCGGGGTGGCGTTTCTTCAGTCGCAGGTAGACTCTGCCTATGCCCTACACCATCTTCCCAAATCTGGGGTACAGGAGGTCCTCCGCCTCATTGTTAATTTAAAGGATTACACACTGGCCCCCCTCGTTGGGAAATGGGCTCCCATTGCGTAACATCTTCCAGTTCCCGGAAGGTATATCCGGGCTCTGACGCTGTAGGAGCTTCAGCGCCATGTGTCCTTGGACGTCATTTGCTCCCTGTCCACCACCTCCAGTTAGGCGGCCTCCCACATCGCGTCCAGTCGGCCGACAGTTTGAGTCAGCCACCTAAGCGTCGAATCATCTTTGCAGTGGATCGCTCCTCCCCGTGCCCGCCGGTGTAGCAGTCACGCATTCCAGCGACGTTTGGGCTGACATCCCATCCCGAGTTTTCTCCATCGTCGCCTTCATATTTGGCCCGAACGTCCATAATGGTTGATGTTTTCGGGAGAACCGCCCCCTAGCGTTTTATGCCTAGTCGCCAGGCACCTCTAGCCATGGCCCTGACCCGGTTCTCCCGACTCGAAATCGAGAAGATGCCGGGCCATTGCCGTGACTAGACACTGCATTGCCTCGGACGGAGCAAGCGACAGTGCATTACCCTCGTCCGGGATAATGCAGTGTTCATTGCCCAGCCGGCACCCTCGTGGACGGTTCAGCCAGAGGATTTTGCCAGCATTAAGGTGTAACAAATTTGCACAACACCATGACTGAAAGCTATTAAGAAAGGATTGCAACCTGGATTGAAATAAGCTATCCTTATACTGGACACAGAGCTTAAAATCATCCGTATATATTAATACTCGAGAGTATGTTAATACCGAAGGTTGGTCATTACTGAAGAGTGAAAAGAGCGAGTGGCCTAGATGGATGCTCTGTGGTATATCCGAAGTAACCACAACTTGTGAAGATATGGAGTTTTTAAAGACTCTTTGAGACCTGGGACAAAGGTTGCTAGAGATCCATCACAGGAGATTTGTCGGGAACCCTAAAAGGTCATGTTTTTGTGTTTGGTTTGGTGGTTTACAAATTCGAACGCTGTAGATTACCAAAGACTTCAATGATAAAGGAGGTGAACTCCAATAAATTTGTGGTAGTGGATCTGACCTCCACCATATAAATCCATGCAGAGTGATCTGCAGAAATGTTGCAGGTGCGGAGTCTAAATTTTCTCTAACTCTTTAGGAATAGCGGATAACTTAGATATACATGCCTCTATAGTTCCTTACGTCAGACTTCCTACCCTTTTTATTGAGAAGAATTATAAACGACTCCTTCCATCTCGAGGAGAGGTATGAAGAAACAATGAACAGTGTGACAGTTTAAGTTTAAGCAACGGTCCACACAGGGACTAGGATCATTACCTGAGTACCGGGAACTCATTCAGGAACCGGTGAAAATACCGGCTTAACTATTCGGGGGCCTATTATTCTTCATCGCCTTAAACTCTTTCAAAACCCAAATGCTCTGGCCAAAATTTGGCCAAAAATGATCCAAATGCCTATTTTCTGTGATCGACCTCCTTCTCCTCACGTTGAAAATTTGCATCTCTCTTGTTTGTTTTGCGAACAGTTTTTCCTCCATCTTTCACTTCAGGAATATCAGCTGTTCTCTCAGTCCACACACGATTTCGATAGGCAAACTAACGATATGAATCTGCGGACTGTAATGCAAACAGTATTACAACAATGGGGCGTTCGCTCCATTTGGATACGATTTTCAAAATAATTTTTATTTTCCATTTTTGGGTTTTACTTAGCTTAAATTACATAAAAGGTTTTTGGCTCTTTCGCTGCAGAGGCAAGAGTATGTAGTATGTGTCAAGGCGAGAGTATGTAATAGTCGTATGTGTATACTGCAGACGCTGCAGTTTCACACGGGTCGGTTGAGGACCGTCCCGTACACACATACACATATGTATATAGTTGATCTTATTCCATAAGGAATATTTATACGAGCAAGGTTTATATAATAATTCGAGATTGCGCTATGTCTTAAATGTTGTCACAATGTTAATAAGTGCACATATAAGTATGTATGTATAAAAAATACACTACATTATGTTGAGCATACTAAACCTCCCTTTTTATAGAATAACGTAATTTATGGAGTTATTTTATTAAGAATACATTTATTTTATTGGAATTGAATATATACATATATACATTTTTATACCCGGTAATCGAAGAGTATAGGGGAATATGTAGAAGCTGATGTAAAAATCATATGTAAACAAAAATGGAAACAGATAACATTTAATATATACAAATCTAGCATAGGGTTCGACCTTATTTTTTTATACCCGGTACTCGAAGAGTATAGGGGTATATTAGATTTGTGGGGATAACGGTTGTGTGTAACGCCCAGAAGGAGGCGTTTCCGACCCCATAAAGTATATATATTCTTGATCAGCATCAATAGCCGAGTCGATATAGCCATGTCTGTCTGTCCGTCCGTCCGTCCGTCCGTCTTCATTAGCGCCTATATCTAAGAGACTGTTAAAGCTAGAGTAACCAAGTTTTGTATCCAGTCTCATGTGTGATCACACTACTCCAAATGTATTTTAAAATTTCGCCCCGCCCCCTTCCACCCGCACAAAGAACGAAAGTCTGTGGCGTACACAATTTTGAAGATACGAGAAAACTAAAAACGCAGAATCATAGAGAATGACCATTTCTATCAGAGTGTTGAATCTGGATCAGATCGGATAATTATTATAGCTACAATGAAGAAAACCATTTCGAAAGTCATCGTTCCCTCTCGCTCTCTCTCACACGCGGCCCCATCTGCTTTGCCCATTCGTATTTTTTGACGCCTAGTTCTCAGAGACTATAAGAGCTAGAGCAACCAAACTTTCTATCCAAGCTCCTGTGATATCAAACCAGCACGAGTTTGTTTCAAAATTTTGCCACGCCTCCTTCCACCCCCACAAAGGACGAAAATCTGTGGAATCCACAATTTTTAAGGTACGAGAAAACCAAAAACGCAGAATCATGGAAAATAGCCAAATCTATCAGATTGCCGAATCTGAATCAGGTCGGATCATTATTATGGACAGAAGGAACAAATTAAATTTCAGTGGCTACGCAACGCCTGCCAAGCGCTGACTCATTCCCTCTCTCTCTGTCGCAAACACTTGTACGTCTCAAACATGTAGTTATACATGTCATGTAGAAATTAAGAAGCAGATGTAAAAAGCATATGCAAACAAAATTGAAAACATGTATAATATTCAAAAAATGATTTGACTTCAATTTTTGAAATATTATTTTTTGCCCAAAATTTAATTTGTCCCTTTTGCGAACATATAATAAATTGCATAAATCGCAAGCTCATATATGTATGTACATATGTGTATACTGACTGAGTACCGGGTATAAGGTAGAGCCGCGGCCTTTGCCGCGGCTCACAACGTTCCCCCTCGTTTAAATTTTCCATTTCGTTATTTTATTAAGAATACATTTATTTTATTGGAATTGAATATATATGTACATATATATACATTTTTATACCCGGTAATCGAAGAGTATAGGGGAATATGTAGAAGCTGATGTAAAAATCATATGTAAACAAAAATGGAAACAGATAACATTTAATATATACAAATCTAGCATAGGGTTCGACCTTATTTTTTTAAATTTTCCATTTCGGCCAAAATTGAATTCGCCCCTTTTGCGAACATATAATAAAACATATAATTTTTACATCAGCTTTTACATTTCTACATGTACATGTAGAACTACTCATACGAGACGTGGAAGTGTGTGCGAGAGAGAGAGAGAGGGAATGAGTAAGCGCTTGGCAGGCGTTGCGAGCGACTGAAATTTAATTTGTTCTTTCTGACTATAATAATAGTTCGACCTGATCCAGATTCGGCAATCTGGTAGATACGGTTATTTTTCATGACTATGCGTTTTTGGTTTTCTTTTATCTTTAAAATTGTGGATTCCACAGATTTTCGTTCTTTGTGGGGGCGGAAAGGGGCGTGGCAAAATTTCGAAATAAACTTGTGCTGAATTGATATCACAGGAGCTTGGATAGAAAGTTTGGTTGCTCTATCTCTTATAGTCTCTGTGATCTAGGCGCTCATTTGGACGAATAGGCAAAACAGACAAGGTCGCGTGTGAGAGAGACCGAGAGGGAACGATGACTTTGGAAATGGTTTTCTTCATTGTAGCTATAATAATGATCCGATCTGATTCAGATTCAACACTCTGATAGAAATGGTCATTCTCTATGATTCTGCGTTTTTAGTTTTCTCGTATCTATAAAATTGTGTACGCCACCGACTTTCGTCCTTTGTGCGGGCGGAAAGGGGCGGGGCGAAATTTTGCAACACATTTGGAGTAGTGTGATCACACAGGAGACTGGATACAAAACTTGGTTGCTCTAGCTTTAATAGTCTTTGAGATAAAGGCGCAAATTAAGACGGACAGACGGACAGACGGACGGACGGACGGACAGACAGACATAGCTATATCGACTCGGCTATTGATGCTGATCAAGAATATATATACTTTATGGGGTCGGAAACGCTTCCTTCTGGGCGTTACACACAACCGTTATCACCACAAATCTAATATACCCCTATACTCTTCGAGTACCGGGTATAAAAATTGAATTTTGTTGAGTAGTGTTATTTACATAAGTCATCAATTATTGATTTTTTATATTCTGTTCCTATGAACGTCTTCATTGGACCGTACTTTAGAATAAAATCTTTAAAAATAGCTTTAGCTACTGTTTTTGCACTTTTATTTTGTACTGGTATGGCAACAAGATATTTTGTCAAGTCAAAGATTAAAGTGAATACGTATTCATTTCCTTGCTCTGATTTTGGTAGTGGACCGATCGTATCCAAAATTACCCTATCAAAAGCCATTTGTGGTGTTTCTGTTATTGTTAATGGGGTCTTTGCATGTCTTGTCGTTTCGGCTTTTTGGGCAATTTGGCACATAATTTTTAATTTGGCTTGTCATATTCCAACAATAGTGCCTTCTTATTTTTGCTAATGTTTTAGTTGTACTCGTATGACCTCCTTGTATTGGATCATCATGGAATGTAGACAATATCTCTTATTTTTCTTTATCTTTTCTTATTGTGGTAACCGCCTTGAGTAGCGCTACTCTAAAATTCTTTAGTATTTCATTGCCCTTGTTTTTGAAAGAATCTATAGAAATGTTATCAAAGATTTCTTCGCTCGGTGCCATTCTGAGTCTGATGTTTTTTATACCGGCTTCTTTTTTAAGCCTTTGGAAGAATTGACCTAGGTCGAAGTTTCCATTGGTATAAAGACCGCTAACTTAAATTCTTACAATTATTTTCTTTCCATGCTTGAAGAAGCATTTAGTCGAAGATAAATGTGAGGTCACTACTTTTTTAACATCATCATTTTCTATGACGTTGTGTATATTGAAGAGATAGATTGCTTTTGCAATTCTTTGTTTGAACCTACGCAGGTTTTTTATGTTTTTAAGTATATTTACAAAGATTTGTTTTAGATCTTTAATTGTGATTCGTGACAATACGTCTGCGACGAAATTGTCTTTGCCCTTTAGATACTCATACTGAAATCTTATTCTTTTAATTCAAGTCGCATGCGTGTAAGTTTGGAACTAGGATTAACCATTGAAAATTAATATGTTAGGGGTCTGTGATCTGTTTCACTGTAAAGTGCTTGCCATAAATGTAACGTCGAAAATTTGTAAAAACCCAATGAATTGCTGATAACTCCTGTTCTGTAGTACTTTTATTACTTTCGCCCTTTGTAAATTAACGTGATGCATATGATAATGGGAGCTGGAGTCCATCGTGGTCTTGAGTTAAAACCGCTCAACATGCTTTTTTGCTTGCATTAATTATTATAAAAAATTCTTTTTGAAAATGTGGGTTGACATTCAGCTGACCACTCGAAAGGAACATCCTTTTTACATAATCTTGTTATGTGCCGGGAATAAAACGTCTGTAATAATTGCAAAAAGCGACAAATCGTCTAGCGCTGTCCGCATGATGTGGGACTGGATAGTTTTCGATGACGTCATATTTCTTGTCATCTGGAAAGATTTCTTTATCTGTGCATCTATGGCCAGCGAAGGTCACTTCAAGCATAAAAAATGAACATTTTTGCGGATGTAATTTCAGGTTGTGTTCTACATATCTCAAAAACATCTGTCAAGTTTTTAAGCACAACCAATTATTATCAAATAATCCAAATAAAGGAATGCTTGAGAGCTTGAAGTCCAGAGAATGCAATAGTTATCATTCTCTGAAATTAATTCGGTGTTATTTTTATACCAAACGGTAATCGCGAGAAGTGATATGAGCCATTGCTCATTGAAAAAGACGTTATGTTTCTTGAACGCTCGTCTAGTTCTTCTTCAATTTGATGGACTGACATAAAGTCAAGGAATGAGAAATATTTAGCTCTACCAAGTTGATCAAAAAATATCATAATTTCTAGAAATTGGTAAGGGGAAATTGGATCATTATTATAGCCAGAAGGAACCAATGACATTTCAGTCGCTACGCAACGCCTGCCAAGCGCTTACTCATTCCCTCTCTCTCTCTCTCTTGCACACAATTCCACGAGCCGTAGATATATACATACATATATAGAGATGTAGACGACAGATTTAAAAAACATATGTAAACAAAAATGGAAAAAAATAACATCTTATATACAAAAATCCCCCAAAGGGATTGATTTAAATTTTTTTAATTTTCTTTTTTGGCTTACATTTAATTCATTCCTTTTGCGAACATATATAATATATATCGTAAGCTCACATACATATGTACATATGTATATGTTTGTATGTATGTATACTGACTGAGTACCGGGTATAAAGTAGAGCCGCGGCAAAGGCTACAACGTTTAAGTTGGCTCATTATCCTACAATCTCAATTTCTGCATATAAAAGTTGCTTGTGGATATTGGATTCGGTTTCAAGTCCGAATACATCACTAAATTTAGAACATAATTCCATTAATTGTGGTTTGAACCGTTTTGGAAAGTGTTTGCTTAATTAAGATATGACAGTTCATTTTCTATTTCCTGGATTTGTTTGAATTACTTTGTAATTCGAAAGTGGTTCAAATTTTATATGATTTTATTAATTAACTGATCAGTATTTGTTGTATTTAGTAATCGGACAAATGTATTTTGTTTGGATGCAAGTGTGTCTGCTACAAAAATACCAGGTTGAATTTTTTATTTCTTCTGAAGGATTTTAGTCTATTTGACAATTTAGTTTTTTGATAAAATTAATTCCTATTATTCCATCACACGTTATAGCTAAAATTTTGGTTTACTGTATGAAAATTATGATGAATTATATATTTGTTTGTCTGAATCTCTATTGAGGCAAGACCTTGGAAATTAATATCTCCTGCTCCCATGCCTTGAATATCTATTGTATTTTCTATTTGAAAGTTATTAAAGACGATTTTTCTTTTAAATTATATATATTTGCTCCTGTATCTATAAAAAATGTAAGCTTTTTCCCTGTTTCTGCGTAATTAAATTTTACAAAGATATTGAGATTGAGGTTAATTGTGTGAACCTTGGGGTTTGGTTAATTGTGGGTATCCAAAGGTGCCTGGGAGTTCTTCTGTCTTGTGTTTCTATTGTTGTCCTGTGTTTGGTTATTATAGGAATCACCGTTATTACGGTTGTTTCCTCTATAATTTCCACGACCTCTAGTATTACTATTATAGTTACTACCATGTTATTATTATGGTAGTAACCACGGCTATTTCCATGTGAATTATTTCCATATGTGCCGTTGCCTCTACCTCGGTAATAAGCTTTGAAGTTATTACCTCTGTAATGTTGACTCTGTCTTTTAAACAGTATAGAGTTCCCGTTAACAGTTGTTTCTGTACTGTAATGGAGATATTTGGTTATGGTTTCACTTAGTGTTGTAAATGAGCTAGATTCAATAATATGCCTTACTCTTGTCTAATATGTCTTACTATTTTCGGTCATGGCAGCTATTGCTTCTTTGGTAGCGAGCAGGCTTGCATGTTTAGTAATAACGCGTTCATCAATATACTCAGCTTCGAGCAATTTTTGTAAATTACACTACTCGACAAAATTCAACTTTTTTTTTCCGCTGTGGCCAAAAATGACTTTTTCTGATAGATTTGGAGATTTAAATTTTTTTAAAGAATTATGGTTTTTTTTTTCATGGAGTAGTTTTTTTTTAAAGAATTTTTAAAAAATTTGTTGCTTTTTGTCATAGGTAGTGCTTCTATTTTTTACATAACTTAAGTTTCCTACAACTGGTTGTATTGAACTTTGCAGTTAAAAAAAGCTGACAAATGCAGCTATAAATCCGACTCAGACACTTTGTAGCTGCAACTTAACGCCTGGAAGATATTAAGCTTTCAAATTCAAATTTCATAATTTTTTTCGGTATTTTTCCCCGAAATTTTGACTTTGAAAGCTCAGGAAAAGTCGAAAAAAAAATATTTGAATGCCTTGATTTGGTTTTAGATATACACATTATATAAAAATAAACGGCTAAGTTATAACCGTTTGACCAAACTTTCATATGCCGAATTTCGCCGATAAATTCCTTTAGCCGACGTATAACCGTTTTTTTTTCCTACAAAAATACCAAAAATCTGCGTTTGTAACAGTTTTTAACGGTAAAATGGCATTTGGGATGGTGCCAATCGGCATATGTAGTTTTGGTCAAACGGTTATAACTAAGCCGTTTATTTTTATATTTTTATAAGCGATACCTTAAACGACGCCTAATTAATGTGTCTATCTAAAACCAAACCAAACCAATCAAGGCATTCAAATATTTTTTTTTCGACTTTTCCTGAGCTTTCAAAGTCAAAATTTCGGGGAAAAATACCGAAAAAAATTATGAAATTTGAATTTGAAAGCTTAATATCTTCCAGGCGTTAAGTTGCAGCTACAAAGTGTCTGAGTCGGATTTATAGCTGCATTTGTTAGCTTTTTTTAACTGCAAAGTTCAATACAACCAGTTGTAGGAAACTTAAGTTATGTAAAAAATAGAAGCACTACCTATGACAAAAAGCAACAAATTTTTTAAAAATTCTTTAAAAAAAAACTTCTCCATGAAAAAAAAAAAACATTCTTTAAAAAATTTTAAACATCCAAATGTATCAGAAAAAGTCATTTTTGGCGACAGCGGAAAAGTCGTGTCGACTAGTGTTATCTGTCCGTCCTTCTGTCTTCATGAGCGCCTACATCTCAGAGACTGTATAAGCTAGATAAAAGCTAGAGTTTTATATCCAGACTTCTGTGATTTAACACTGTTACAAGGGTATTTCAAAATTTCGTCTCGCCCCTTTCCGCCCACACAAAGGACGAAAATCTGTGAAATCCACAAATTTTAAGATACGAAAAAACCATAAACGCAGAATCATGGGTAATTACCCTTTCTACCAGATTGCCGAATCTGGATCAGGTCGCATCCTCTGAGACTATGTGCACATAAGCTGTGTTTGGAGATTTTGGCCGAGGACTTTTTGCTTTTTCTCCCTTTTAACAATAGGTACATATGTACATACGTTACCGCGCTGTTTAATAAAGTGGGTAGATGTAAGTCTAAGTTAAACCTATTTTTAACAGTGACCAACTTTTCCCGAACGCGTTTAAAAAGATTTGAAGCTTCGGTCCACTAGAGATAATTTAATTTGGAATTATATTCAATAAATAATTTCCTGATCTCGTTAAAAATAGTCACTAAATTAATAGTGTGCTTATTTATTGTGCTCAGATGAGGTCTATTCTGAGGCTTTTGTACGATTCAGAAATCTCTGTTCTTAGTTCTAGTACTTTAGAACATTTATTAATCCAATCCACGTGAATTATTATTTACAATTAGTGTGTTCGTTTTAAAAAATGTTTTCGTTTCTTTATTTTTAAATTTAGTTTTCTCTTCTAAACCCTAGGTTTAGAACCTATCTAGGTGGCATATGACCGGTTTACAGTGTATTGCTCTATATAAATCAATACCGGTCATATGTTGCTAGTCAAAGCCTATCAGAATAAGTGTTTTCCAAGCTCCTGGTCTGTGGTTGTGGTTTTATGGAGGTCTTTTAGCAACCTCCGTTGTTGCAGAAGCTTGATCCGTGTTCCGCTTCTGTTCCTCTTCTTTTTGGTGGGAGGATTTTGCCGTGCCCTGTACTCAGCTAATGTGAGTGGGCGTGGTCGTGGTTGGATATAGCTCTAAAGCGCATCCCTTTGCGGCTTAGCGCATCCCTTTGCTCAATAGGAGCAGCTTCCTATAACGTTGTATTATCCAGTTTTTGTGTTTTTAAATTTGGTTGCACCGACGGCGAAGTGGGCGGTATGCCTACCTCGCATTTATTTATTTCATCGGCGGTACAAGGGGCGGTACAGTGGGCCTCCGCAATCGTCCATTTAAATTTATTTATATTCTTTTTGTGCGGATCACTTTCCACCGCACTCACGCCGTCTTTGGATTTCGTTTTGTTTTCATCACAATTGGTTTTCTTGTGCAGTTGTGTGGTTTTTGTTGCCGGCTTAGGTTAGGTTACGTTTATAGGGCTGGTCGACCATAGTCGAGGTCACTCGGTGGCAGATTTGCCCATTGTGATGCCCATACCTGTCATGTTATAGTGTTGTCTAGCTGGGGAGTCTTTCCAAAAACCAACCCGAGGCTTCAATAAAGAATGCCAGTCGCTGGCGGCATGGTTGCCAGGCTATCCTGGTCCTCGAAGAAGGCTTTTCCGAGAATTCGGTGCCGCCTTTCCATAAGTGCAGAACAGCCACAGAGAAGGTGCTGAATATTTTGGATTTCCTCCTCGTCCATACAGCAGCGATAAATATCATTGTGGAGTAGTCCATATCTCGTTGCCTGTCTCCTGTCTTGCCTGACTCTTGTCAATGTACGCACCTGCCCTTTCCAGAAGCTCAGGAGAGTTTTGGTACGTTTTTGGTCGTAATGCGGCCAGAGTGAGCATGAGATCCCACAGTTGGCGGCTGTGTGCCTGTCTGCTCTCTTTCTCGCTATGCCCATCTACTGCGAAATAATGTCTCGTAGTGAATTTCATATATCACTAACCGCGTCCGCAATCGGCTAGTGGTTCTGCAGGATATCAGGACTTTGAGGTAAATCCAAGATGTGTAGCAACTTTGCCGCTTGCCATACCGCATATATCTTTCCTCTGCGTTCCTCTGCGGCAAGAACTTTCCCGATACCAGTATTACTAGATCGTCCGCATAGTCACTCCTCAGCTGCAGGAGAAGGTCATTGAGAACTAGGTTCCACAGGAGTGGAGATTTAACTCCTCCCTGTGCGGTGGGAGTTTTGTTCAATCGCTTTTGTAGTGATCAGACGTGTTTATACCCGGTACTCGAAGAGTATAGGGGTATATTAGATTTGTGGTGATAACGGATGTGTGTTACGCCCAGAAGGAAGCGTTTCCGACCCCATAAAGTATATATATTCTTGATCAGCATCAGTAGCCGAGTCGATAAGGCCATGTCTGTCTGTCTGTCCGTCCGTCCGTCCGTCCGTCCGTCCTCATTAGCGCATATATCTCAGAGACTATTAAGGCTAGAGCAACCAAATTTTGTATCCAGTCTCCTGTGTTATCACACTACTCCAAGTGTATTTCAAAATTTCGCCCCGCCCCTTTCCGCCCGTACAAAAGACGAAAATCTGTGGCATACACGATTTTAAAGATTCGAGGAAACCAAAAATGCAAAATCATAGAGGATAACTATTTCTATCAGAGTGTTGAATTTTGATCAGATCTGATTATTAATATAGCCACAATGAAGAAAACCATTTCGAAAAGCATCGTTCCCTCTCGCTCTCTCTCACACGCGACCCTGTCGGCTTTGCCTATTCGTTTAAATGAGCGCCTAGATCTCAGAGACTATAAGAGATAGAGCAACCAAACTTTCTATCCAAGCTCCTGTGATATCAATTCAGCACAAGTTTATTTCGAAATTTTGCCACGCCCCTTTCCGCCCCCACAAAGAACGAAAATCTGTGGAATCCACAATTTTAAAGATAAAAGAAAACCAAAAACGCATAGTCATGAAAAATAACCGTATCTACCAGATTGCCGAATCTGGATCAGGTCGAACTATTATTATAGTCAGAAAGAACAAATTAAATTTCAGTCGCTCGCAACGCCTGCCAAGCGCTTACTCATTCCCTCTCTCTCTCGCAAAAACTTGTACGTCTGGAATGTGTAGTTATACATGTCATGTAGAAGCATATGTCAAAATCATATGTAAACAAAAATGGAAACATGTATAAAAATTCCCAAAATGGTTTGACTTCATTTTTTGAAATATTATTTTTTGGCCAAAATTTAATTCGTCCCTTTTGCGAACATATAATAAATTGCATAAATCGTAAGCTCCTATATGTATGTATATACTGACTGAGTACCGGGTATAAAGTAGAGCCGCGGCCTTCGCCTCGGCTCACAACGTTCCCCCTCGTTTTATTTTACGATCCGCTTATTTAAAATGTATTTTACATAAACAGCCGGTGTTTTTTGAAAATAATTCCTAATTAATTCTTAAATTAACCAGCTACCATATTATCTGTTCTTGATCGCGGGTGCATGCCTGTTTACTGTGTAAAAACATAATTAATTATACTTTTTTGCATCGGTTAACAGTGGGTTTTTGGTTGCGCTTTTCGTAAGTACACATAACATCATATTTAGCCGCTCTTACCTAATAGATTTGTTGTTTCATTACTGTCTCCCTCTCGATACTTTCTGTGCAGTAGCGCTCTCTCTCAATTGCAGTTGCTGAAACCGCTCTCCTCTCAGTTCTTATTGATTCCGCTTTTAGCTTTTATCTGGCACACTGGGCTGATATCTATTTCTTTTGAAATGTTATTTTTTAATAACATATATTTTATTTTTTATTCATAATAGAATACTCTGTTGTTTCTGCCAAAAAAAACTTGCAAGAAAAATATCACCAATGATCAGCCGAGTATCGCCTGCTGGCTCTGCGAAAGCGTTGTGCACGCAGAATGTACTGGGTTCACAGGCCTCGGGAGTGATGCTATTTTTAAACGAAATGGTGTGCATTACAGCTGTGAGGCATTCCGGATAGCCGAGAAAGACATGGTCATGTCTATGACGTAGACCCGGAAGTGCTTTAAGGAGCTGACCGTGGGCTTTAAAGAGCAATACGATCGGCTCCTAGCCATGCAGTGTCTTAAAACTACTAATTGATTCTCCCAGGCGCAAAAGGGTCACTCCGCGTGATTTGCAATCGCCAACTGTCCTTGGCCAACCGATGCTGAAAACCTGACTCCGACCACTCCAAAAGTGCAGCAGTTGATTTCGTTCGCTACTCCAAATGCAACGAAAGCTGCTGGTGATACAAATTCGGTAGCCAAATTTAACACGTCGGAGAGCATGCAGTCAGAATCGTCTGTAGCGTCTGTGTCTGTAGTGTCCGCAAATTCTTTAGCTGTCCCGTCAATTCCGATCCCACCCGCGTATATACGTCCCGAACCACCGGGTATTACCATCACAGGTGATAGGACTGTGTTGCCAAGAATGGTGGCGATTCTATCAAAACGACAAGTTTTTGTCTCACGGCTTGCCCCGAACTTCACAACTAAGGATGTGACTGCTTATACATATACCAAGCGAAATAAAAGCCATTGATTTAAAGGTGGAATAGTTTAACTCCTCTTATGCCAGGGAGATAGCTTCATTCAAAATAAGTGTCTCCCCAACTTATTATAACACTATTTGTTCGGCCAAATTTTGGCCGGAGCATTCGGTGTTGAAGGAGTTTAAGGCTAAGAAGAATAATCCCCCAATAACTCTTAAAAATAACACTTCTCGACAAAATTCAACTTTTTTTTCCGCTGTCGCCCAAAATGACTTTTTTTTATAGATTTGGAGATTTAAATTTTTTTAAAGAATTATGGTTTTTTTTCCAGGATTAGTTTTTTTTTTAAGAAATTGTAAAAAATGTGGTATTTTTTTTCATAGATAGTGCTTCTATTTTTGACATAACTTAAGTTTCCTAAAAGTGGTTGTATTGAACTGGCGGCATGGTTGCCAGGCTATCCTGGTCCTCGAAGAAGGCTTTTTCGAGAATTCGGTGCCGCCTTTCCATAAGTGCAGAACAGCCACAGAGAAGGTGCTGAATATTTTGGATTTCCTCCTCGTCCATACAGCAGCGATAAATATCATTGTGGAGTAGTCCATATCTCGTTGCCTGCCTCCTGTCTTGCCTGACTCTTGTCAATGTACGCACCTGCCCTTTCCAGAAGCTCAGAAGAGTTTTGGTACGTTTTTGGTCGTAATGCGGCCAGAGTGAGATCCCACAGTTGGCGGCTGTGTGCCTGTCTGCTCTCTTTCTCGCTATGCCCATCTACTGCGAAATAATGTCTCGTAGTGAATTTCATATATCACTAACCGCGTCCGCAATCGGCTAGTGGTTCTTCATGGTTTATGGTTTTTTCCAGGATTCGTTTTTTTTTTAAGAAATTGTAAAAAATTTGGTATTTTCTTTCATTATCTATGCTTCTATTTTTCACATAACTTAAGTTTCCTAAAAGTGGTTGTATTGAACTTTGCAGTTTTTAAGCTGACAAATGCAGCTACAAATCCGACCCAGACACTTTGTAGCTTCAACTTAACGTCTGGAAGATATTAAGCTTTCAAATTGAAATTTCGTAATTTTTTTCGGTATTTTTTCCCAAAATTTTGACTTTGAAAACTCAGGAAAAGTCGAAAAATAAAATATTTATATGCCTACATTTTTGGTTTTAGATACACACATTAATTAGGCGTCGTTTATGGTATCGTTTTTAAAAATCGATGGATAAAGGGCCAAGCTGCAGCCGTTTGACCAAAACTTCATAAGCCGTTTGGCACCATCCTAAATGCCATTTTACCATTAAAAACTGTTACAAACACAGATTATTGGTATTTTTAATAAAAATAGTTAGACGTCGGCTAACGGAATTTATCGGCGAAATTCGGCATATGAAGTTTTGGTCAAACGGTTGTAACTTAGCCGTTTAATCATCGATTTTTTAAAGCAATACCGTAAACGACACCTAATTAATGTGTCTATCTAAAACCAAAAAAGTATGTATTTAAATATTTTTTTTTCGACTTTTCAAAGTCAAAATTTCGGAAAAAAATTATGAAATTTGAATTTGAAAGCTTAATATCTTCCAGACTTTAAGCTGCAGCTACAAAGTGTCTGGGTTGGATTTATAGCATTTGTTTGCTTTTCAAAACTGCAAAGTTCATTACAACCACTTGTAGGAAACTTAAGTTATGTGAAAAATAGAAGCACTACCTCTGAAAAAAAACAAAAAATTTTTAAAAAAATCTTTAAAGAAAAACTAAGCCTGAAAAAAAAAAGCATTCTTTACAAATTTTTAAACATCCAAATCTATCAGAAAAAGTCGACTAGTGGAATCAGACCAATGCACCATCTTCATCCTCCCGCTCTACCTTCACCCATGCTCTCGCTACCGCTCTCGTTTTGAACGGAAGCGGTAGCAGAGCCATAGCAGAAAAAAAAGTATTTGCTCTGCTGTAGCCGTAGCTTATTCGCGTAATTTACTACGGCTATAGCAAGAGCAAAAAAATAAAACGATGTGCTCCGCTCTCTGGAGCGGTAGCCGAAAGCTGGGAGCGAGATGAGAGCAGAGCAAAAGATTTTTTTTCATTGACTACTGCTCTCGTTTTGTTGTTGAGCCACGAGTACATGTGCTTATTGTCGTGACGCACTTTGAATACCCTAAAGACAATTATTCTAATGTCATGTATGACACACATTATGTATTTTTAAATATGTAGATTCTTTAATTATATTCATTTATAGTAAATTAAACAAAATTAGAATATAAAGGATATACAAAATATTAATTTTTTGTCTTTTATGGGCAAGCGTCTTCCTAAAGTCAAAATCTCCAATCAATTCTAAAGTAATGGGTGTTTTCTTCGACAGCTTCATCGTAAACAACCAATACAAGCAGGACCCAAAATGTGTGAACACATACAATTAAATCTCAGACACACGCATAGAACGATCGTGCGGTAGGTTCTAGAGCGCTCTCTCTGTCACTCTGTGTGCCCAGTGCTAGGCCCTGTGATCGTTTTCTTCATCGCTGGTTCGTAATGCACCGTTATTTTGGGCAGCACATGAACTCGTGCCTCAACAACAAAACGAGAGCCGTAGTCAATGAAAAAAAATCATTTGCTCTGCTCTCATCTCGATCCCAGCTTTCGGCTACCGCTCCAGAGAGCGGAGCACATCGTTTTATTTTTTTGCTCTTGCTATAGCCGTAGTAAGTAAATGACGAGAATAAGCTACGGCTACAGCAGAGCAAATACTTTTTTTTCTGCTATGGATCTGCTACCGCTACCGTTCAAACCGAGAGCGGTAGCGAGAGCAAAACGAAAAACTACGGAGCAGCGTAGCATTTTCAAACGCTGGGCACAACTTTTATTTCGTCTCGACGTGCAGCAGGGGTTCTAACTGCTGTGGACTCAAACTTTTCGTCGGAACTTTCTACAGTGCAGATTCAGCAGGAACTGGAATTCCTGTGTGCAAAATTGATTCTTCTCGCTTTCTCAGTTTTCATAACTTGCTCGTATATTCCACCTTCTTCGGATATCGCAATCTACGAGCAGCGCTTGTCCACATTAACTGCTTTGGTCTTTGTTAAACGAGTCAAGTAGCCTAGTGCCCTTGTCGCGACATGACTTTGTTGACGGCTTGTTTGACCTTTCTCTGTCGCAAGTTAACAATTTTAAAAATTCCTTGGGTCGATTTTTGATCTGTGCTTTGTAACGAATGCGACCATAGCGTTGTTAACTCGAGTCTCCGCTCACTATACCGGAAGATGCCTACCATCCTACTTTCGAAGTGTCGCTTGACAACTGTATTGGATCTGTCAGGTAGACTACTTCAAAGTGTCCGCTGCTTCCGAAAGGCCGAGCTCACGAAGCTTAATAACCTAATTAGGGATTTTGATTAGTCCGATTTATACTTGTGCACTGATGTAACGATAGGCACAAATATTTTCCCGCTTTTCTGTATTACTAAATTGGGGAAACCCCCTTGGTTTACCAAAGAGCTATCCAGTCTAAAACCCTAAAATCAAGATTAAACAAAAAATTTCAAATAGTTGGTTCTCTCTCTCGCTATGTAATGGCTCGGTCAAACTTTTCAGTTCTTAATAAATACTATAAAATCTACCTATCTCGATGCACGATACGTTTTTCTCAGGCCCCTAAATAGTTCTACAGCTTCTTAAACAGTAAGCGTAGAACGTCCGCACACCCATCCTCGCTATTCATCCTCAATACGTCGGCGTAAAATGATCAGGCAATTGCCGATCTCTTTTTCCCGCTTCTTCCGAAGTTCGCGGCTGTGTACTCAGGTACTGTGCCGAGTCTCTGTGTGGGCCGTTTCTTAAACTATTCACCATGTCCATAGATTCTTCATGCTTCCCCCGAAATGGAAGGAGTCCTTTATAGTTCCTCTCCGTCAGAAAGGTAGCAAGTCTGAAGCAAAGAACTATAGAGGTATATCTAAGTTATCCGAGTTTGAGAACATTTAATTTCCTCACCTGCAACACCTATGCATGTCACTTAAATCTCCATCTCCACATGGATTTATAAGGCGGAGATCAACTACTACTAATTTATTGGAGTTCGCCTCCTTCATCATTAAAGGCTTTCAAGGTCATTTACAGACGGATGTTGTCTACACAGACTTTAGTGAAGCGTTCGACTCTATAAACCATTATCTCCTAGCTCAAAAACTTGACCTTCTAGGGTTCCCGCCTAATCTCCTGAGATAGATCTCTAGCTACACCTAAAGCCGCACTCTAAACGTGCATACTACGTTTTTTGATATCATATTCATATAATTAAAAATAAATAATTTTCTCAATCACACTTTTCTCAACGGTCATTTAGTATATTGACCAATTAAAGGTAAACATTTTAGTAAAATTATGAAAACAATTTAATCAACAAAAATCAAAATTTTTTCCAATAGGTTATTTCATTTTCTATAATCTAATAATAAACAAACATATTTCAGAATTTTTTTTTTTCAAATTATATAATAATTAATATTTGGTGGTACTCCCCTTGGCTTTTTTTACAATAGGGTTAATATTGGGCATTGAATCGTATAAAGCACTCAAATATTGCTCCATTATAACCTCAAACTAAACTTTTTCTATAACTTCCCTCTCAACCTTAATTTTTAGCTTCCGCTTTCAGTCATAAGTGCCCAGACATTCTCTATCGGATTAAGGTCGGGGCTGTTACCTGGCCAATCTAAGGACTTAATGGCTAATTCCGCCTTCAAAATGTTAACCTGTCGGTGAAAAATAGTTGAAACTAGTTGACTACATTTTTAAAAATAACAAAACGTCAGAAAATCTCTTACAGAGCGTGCTGGATGTAAAGGTTCAGAATCTTCCTGAAAGATGGGATCTTCTCTCTCACTAAGTGATTCAATACTGGACACAACTCCACTGCGAATAACTCCACTTAATACTTTTTTGAATTCACCATACCCTTAATAATTACACTAGTCAACACGATATTTCTTCTGTGGTCTAAAATGACTTTTTCTGATAGATTTTGATATTTAAATTTTTTTAAAGAATTATGGTTTTTTTGTGTGGTTTAGTTCTTTTTAAGAATATTTAAAAAATGTGGTATTAACTTAAGTTAACTTAACTTAATTCTTACAAACTATACCTTACACGACGCCTATCTAAAACCAAAAATGTTAGCCACAAACAATTTTTTTTTCGACTTTTCCTGGGTTTTCAAAGTCAAAAATTTCGGGAAAATGTACCGCAAAAAAATTTCAAATTTGAATTTGAAAGCCTAAGCTGCACGGTAAGCTGCAGCTACAAAGTGTCTGGGTTGGATTGATAGCTGCATTTGTCACTTTTTTAGAGCTGCAAAGCTCAAAGCTAGGCAAGAGCTTTCCCTTTTCGTTGCTCTCTGGTAACGGCGCCATGCTGCGTGGATTCCTCTTTTGTGCACCGTCTACCGATTACCGTCTAACAGCTGATGACAATAACAAAAAATAAGTTTTTGAGCGGAAGATTTTTATACCCGGTACTCGAAGAGTTTCCGACCCCATAAAGTATATATATTCTTGATCAGCATCAATAACCGAGTCGATATAGCCATGTCTGTCTGTCCGTCCGTCCGTCCGTCCGTCTTCATTTGCGCCTATATCTCAGAGACTATTTAAGCTAGAGCAACCAAATTTTGTATCCAGTTTCCTGTGTGATCACACTACTCCAAATGTGTTGCAATATTTCGCCCCGCCCCCTTCCGCCCCCACAAAGGACGAAAGTCTGTGGCGTACACAATTTTTAAGATATGAGAAAACTAAAAACGCAAAATCATAGAGAATGGTCATTTCTATCAGAGTGTTTAATCTGGATCAAATCGGATCATTATTATAGCTACAATGATGAAAACCATTTCGAAAGTCATCGTTCCCTCTCGCTCTCTCTCACACGCGACCTTATCTGTTTTGCCTATTTGTCCAAATGAACGCCCAGATCTCAGAGACTATAAGAGCTAGAGCAACCAAACATTCTATCCAAGCTCCTGTGATATCACTTCAATACAAGTGTATTTCAAAATTTTGCCAAGCCCCCTTTCGTCCCCACAAAGGACGAAAATCTGTGGAAGCCACAATTTTTAAGATAAAAGAAAACCAAAAACGTAGAATCTGGGTCAGGTCGAATTATTATTATAGACAGAAGGAACAAATTAAATTTCAGTGGCTACGCAACGCCTGCCAAGCGCTTACTCATTCCCTCTCTCTCTCTCGCAAACACTTGTACGTCTCCAATATGTATTTATACATGTCATGTAGAAATTTAGAAGCAGATGTAAAAATCATATCTTGACCAAAATGGAAACATGTACAAAAATTCCCAAAATGGTTTGACTTCGTTTTTTGAAATATTATTTTTTGCCCAAAATTTAATTCGTCCCTTTTGCGAACATTTAATAAATTGCATAAATCTTAAGCTCATATATGTATGTGCATATATACTGACTGAGTACCGGGTATAAAGTAGAGCCGCGGCCTTTGCCGCGGTTCACAACGTTCCCCCTCGTTTTATTTTTGTTTGGAAAAAAATGGATATGGAAGATTTAGCAATTTTTTTAACTGTGGTTCAACAGCAAAATATTTTCTTGCAACAACTAATCATGTTGTTGGACGAAAAGGATAGAGATAGCGATTACAGCGGAATAATAATGTGCTGTTGCATACTGCACAATATGTTAAATAAGCACAATAGCGCAATAAACTATAGTTGTGAGCTTTTACCAGTAGAGCAGAAAGATCAGCCCGATACCTGCAATAGTTCTGCTGATGATAACCAGTCAGCGGAACAGATACGATCTGCTATAGCAAATTATTGCGTAAATCGCAATAATTAAGAAATAAAATGCAATTTAAAAACTTATTTATTCATTTTTTCTTTGTTTTAAACAAGCCAAGAGATCATTCTGGAATTTTGATTGGTTGCTTACTAATTCATACGTTTCCCCAGCAGCTCAGCTATCTCAAGCTGCTTCTTGTGTTACTCTATTACCATGATTTCCATCTCCGTGGTCCACTGCAGCCTGCCGCCGCCTGCTCTCCTCTTATTTCCAGCATTGTGTTCAAATATTAACAATAAAATTATTAAATTAAAAATATATATATGTATAAACTTACCACTAGAACTTCCAGCTCCTTCCATTTTAGATTGTGTTTCTTTTTTTTTTTGTTTTTTTTGGCAGTCTTTGCATACATATTCGCAGTGAATTCCATTTTTTCGTTGTGAATGCCAATTTTCCAGAGTCGCATTTGAAAACCATCGGCTAAATATCGCATAGAAACGTGCGGTTTAGGAACATTCAAAATAGACGGTGGAACTAACTGGGAAATTTTCGGAACGGCTAAACCTTACGCACCGTCTAGGAATTAGACGGTAAACGGTGCTCAGTGTGAATAGGCTATTAGACGACGATGTAAAGTTCGAGCTAAAATTTCTTTGGAAAATCGTTGCTGCTCTTCAGAAGCTGATCATGTCGGCTCGCTTTCTTAATAATCCGATTTTTCTTGCACTTGTACTCTCTTTTCTTCCCGATCCTTCCGTCCTCTCCACTTGTCCAGTCTGACAAAATTGGTTAAAAAATCGTCGCACTGAGCTTTCATTGAACTTAGTTCGATCCGCGAATGGAGACATTTTGTTCAGCCAAGGCAATAATTTTTGACTTTTCAGTGACCGTCACATATTTTCCTTTAGGCATACTTCTTAAAGACTCCTGAGTAAAATGTTTTGCAAAAAATGTTTGCAGTAACTGAGACGACAGAAAGCGCACGCAAAAAGAAGAAAACATTCAAAGGGACTCACAAAAAAAAAAATAGCATTTCGGAAAATCCCACGCTAGAAAAGTAAAAAATTCATGCAATTTCGGAGTAGGGTTTTTTTTGTCGCTGAGTGTACCTTTGTTCTAGGTCTCAAAGAGTCCTTTTCTGCGTTCTTGCCTGGGATCCGCGCGTAATAGCATTCTGCTGTTGTCGCTTGGGCCACTTGATGTTGCAGTCATGATATGCATCAACGTCCTAAAGAACACGGCAGTTGGTGTGAGCATGCCATCTGCAGCATGGCTGGTCTGATCTCATCTGGCCCCGGGGATTTGTAGGGACTGAATGATTTAATAGCGTATGTAATATCCGGTGCCATTATGCATCGGTTTCGACTCAGTTTCCTCTTCTTGTTGCTGCTCCTTGTGGTTGGCGGCTGGATTGGCCCCCAGCAACATTAGAATAGCCAGAAGAGTGGGTTCTTATGAGGAGCTCTAGAGCAGGGGTCGGCAGCGTCCTATCCCATGTGCATAGCAAAAAGGCCACGGGGCAGCGCAGTCGGCACACGCATAGCGTAAAAACTTCGAGTACCGTCGGCCTTACTGCTCGGGTCCCGCGGCGGCAGAGAAAATGAGTCGTGTGTCTTCGGGCCTATGCACATGCGGCTTCGGTGTTCTGTTCGTCAGCGTTGTGGCAACAGAGATGATCAGTTTGCGTTTAGAAGTTAAATGGTGAAGACCACGCTGCGCAACTTTATGATCTTTCTGCGCAAATTAAATTGTACACTGACAAAAATGTTCAATATAATGTGGGAACATGATTTTTTATTTTTTAGAAAATATGGATGGCGGGGCGCAATGTTTTTTTTTCTCTTGTTTTTGGTTGTTTATGATGCTGTTTTTTTGTTTTTTTATTACTACGATTTTTTTCCCCTGGTTATTTTTTCTTTTGTTTGGCGTAAAACATTTTTCCTTATCTGGATTCATTTCTTTCAGTGTAAAGCAAGAAACGTTTTGCCTTCGTGTTGCTTCGTGTCTCTTGTCTGCGAACACAAGCGCACAAAACATGTGAGTGTATTGCGTGCCGACCCCTGCTCTAGAGATTCCACGCTGCTTTCCGTGAACGTGCTGTTCTGGTTACGAAGTAGGCCAGGTGTGGCATGCGCCTTTCACATCACTCTTCGAATCCTTGAAGCGTCGGTGGTGCTGTCTATTGATTCGCAGAAAGCTGCCCGTGATTCTCTTTTCGCTTTCCCACAAGCGTTCTTGTAAGAATTGAAGCTGTGATGGTATGCATCCTAGCTTCCTCGACTCCTTTCTGACTTCGCTCAACTCCCGCGATTACCACAAAATGCGATTGGACTTTGACGGTTGGCTGATCGGACAGGATTCAAGAAACGACTTCTTAAGGCCTTGGTGACTTCCTGTGCCGCTTCCTGCAGTTGTCCCGTGTGGAGGACCACCTTCATGCTCTCCAGCGGACCTAGGTCCATGTGGCTTTGCCACTGCAAGGGTGCCCATACCAAAAGATATGCGGCAGTTTGCTGAAAGGAGCTTGGAAAGGCTGTTCTGAGCATTGATCAGGACAAGTGAATCATCCTCTGCCTTGATCGGGGAAGGAATCCACACCTTCATAATTGTTCTCGCCGGAAGCTGGTCCTGGGGACCACACAGAGTGCCGCTCCTGGCCACAGTTCGCCAAAACCTTAAACCGTGGTCTTAAGAAACTCCAGAGCTTCCTCGTTACTACAGACCACCGCCTTAGCTCCCTTGTACCATTTGATGAACTCGCATACAAATGGGTTGTCTTCGCTAACAAGGGCATCCTTTATGGCGCTCAGTGTCTCTGATTCTGCCGTCAGCCAGCTTTACTGGAGTCATCCGTCCTCTGACGCTTGAACCTGGGACCAGTCGGTTCCACCGATGCCTTCTGTCGAGAGGGCTTTGGTGTTGTCTTGGCGCTTGCCGTATTCTACGTCTGATGTATGTTCTTCCCCTTCTGCTTCCCGTTGTTATTCCGTCCATGCGCTTTCGCAGACGACGACGTTGAGGGTTTGCTTCTTTTCGCGCTCGTGTCAGCTACTGCTGGCGGTGACGTCGAAGGTTGAACACTCGCTGCAGCCGTGACGGATGCGCTCTGGGGGTTTTTTTCCCCCTGGCCCGAGCGGCTTCGTGCAACCGCTCGTACCTCCGCACGCTGTACTCGTGCTTCTTCATGAGGCTTTCTCTGTGTGTCCAAGATGAGAGAAGACATAAGCCAACTCTGCCTCGGATACTGAAGGACCTGTGAAGACGAAGCTTCCGCCAGTGGTTCCCGACTCCAGTTCCTCTAACACCTTTTTCTGCCTGCGGATCTCGCCTATGTTTGTGGCATTACGTGAGCTAGCAGCCAAGTAGTCCACTGCTACCACGGGTTTCGTCTTGCAGTCACTAGATATCGACGCCGGGGGGCATACGTCCGCACCCCCAATCACCGCCGGTACTGTGTCTCCGACTCCCTGCAACTTAATTAAGTTTTTGCTAGAGGACATTTCTGCATAACAATTTGCGTTTTAGACCCACCGGCAGGGGGGTGTGCTACTTTTAGCTTCGGCGCTTCTCTTTGACCTGCCCGGCTTGGGTGACCCTTCTAGTAGCATGCGCTACTATACCCGCCGGTATAGCTCTTGGGCTCCTTACGCTTACTAAGCCCCCACATCTCGACAAGATAGTAGCTCGCGATCGAGTTTGTTGCCGGCTTAATATTTTTCACTTTTATGTTATGTTTAGGTTTCTCGAGCTTTTAGCTGTCGGTTGCTCCATTTCGATAAAATTTTTCGGTTGAGGACAGTTTTTTATATGAAGTTTGCTGGATAAATGGCTCTAAGGAAGATATATCCTTGGCGTAAGAGAAGTTACACCTCTGCACTTTTAAAACTATGGCTCTTATTTTGCTTTGTATAAAAGCAGTCACATCATTAGTTGTGAAGTCCGGGGCAAGTCGTGAGACAAAAACTTGTCGTTTAGGTGTTATCACCTCCAGTCTTGACACCACTGGCACCTTTAATGACAACATTCGGTATTCAGTAGTTGCAATCCGCCAAATTGAGGCTGCATGGCTAGGAGCCAATCTAATTGCTTTTTAAAGCCCTCGGTGAGCTCCTTAGAGCCCTTCCGCGCTTGCCTCATAAATATGACCAAGCTATTCTCAACCACCCGGCATGCCATGCAACTTTAAAGAAAGACATTACGTTTTGAGATGGCGTCACCTACGAAGCCTGAAACCCCAGCGCATTTTGCGTGCACTACAGATTTTTTTGGTACAGACCACAGAAAATTTTATTATAAAAAAACAATAACAACAACATTTAAAAACAAATATATATCAGACCAGTGTGTCATACAAAAGCTAAAAGCGGAATCAGTAAAAACTGACGGGAAAGAGGAGAGTGGTTGCAGCAGCTGCACAGAAAGTTTCGAGAGCGAGAGAGGAAGAACAGTTATTAGAATAGATTTAGATTTATTTTGGAAAAATCGGGTGTTTAGGCAAAACAAAAGGAAAATAAGTGGATCACAAAACAAAAATACGTCTGGTCTCTACGAAACACAACGAAAAAATATAACGAATAATACATATACAAATTAATTGATTGTAGTTCCCGATTATCAACACCGTGTCATCGGCCAACGGCAATCAAAGACGCGGGTGTTTGGTTAAATATTTATTCCCGGCACAACTGGCTCGGTTAAAAGCGAGATTAAATCTCAAGATACAAAATGAAATATAAAATGATATTCTTAAATCTGCCCACCCTTGCGGCAGCGCTGCTCGAGCAGCGGGCCGACTTTCTGCACAGTCAGCGTCTCGTGCAGACCACTGCAGTAGCGAAATATGATTCCGCTAGCCACTCAAGTGCAGGCCAACGGCTCCCAGGCAGAAGCTCGTGCGACAATGTAGCCGCTGGCCCCACCCCTCGAGTGCTGCATCAGCATTCTTCCGTTTTGGAATTCTGCCGATACCCTGCAGCTGGTGGGGAGTGTTAATGTACATATATAACGAGTGGTATAATACAATAAAAATTCCAATGCTCACAGTTAGTTTCTTAAAAATTTTATTATAATTTAACCGAACTTTTATTTTAGAACATAGGTTCTAAGGGAAGCTATGGGCTTTGGTGCCAGCTTTCAGCTTTTCCTCCTCGGCTGCACTTCGGCTTATCGTGGCTTTCGCCGTCGGTGCGTTGGTCTACGTGCGTTGGCCCTGGGCCAGTCACTTGTTTATTTGAAAGTGTGGGATGCTCTTGGATTGGAGTGTGGGAGCCGAATTTTTTACTTGAAAATAAATGATCCTATTGGGGTGTGCGAACCGAATTGGTTTTTCTAACGGCTTGGAATTTATGAGACTTCCTGTTGACAGCTTGGATGATTAATTTGTTTGTAAGTTTTAAGGATCATATCCCTGCAGTACGGGCCATCGCTTACAAATGTGATCACACATCGATTTTAACGTGAGCACCCCCGATGACATAAGTGATGTCGCGCGGAACGATGAACTGCTTACGTTAACATTGCGATGTCCTAGGGGCATAGGCGATGACATGGTCATCGAGAAGTGCGAAAATAAAAGGCATACTATAAGTGATAATTTTCTCGAAAAAATAAGGCATATAATAAGTGATGATTTTAGCCGAAAAATAAGGCATATAGTATGCGATGATTTTAGCCGAAAAATATAGCATACAATAAATAATGATTTTCTCGAAAAAATAAGGCATATAATAAGTTATGTTTTTATCCGAAAAATCTTACATTTTATAAGCGATGGTTTTCTCGAAAATGTGAGGGATATAATATGTGAAGATTTTAGATGAAAAAGTAAGGCGTATATAAGTAAGCAGTATATTCATTTATTTTCTTTTGCTTTTATTTAAAATTACAATTATGTACATATGTCAGTTTTGGGGATCAATGAGCCTCGTTCCGTAACTTCAATTGCATCGCCACTGAAATAATATGGATTATTTTATTATGTTTTTGTTTAGTTTTTTGACTTGTAAACACTTACTTTCCATGTCCTTCCAGGATGTGCCCGACCCCATTGTGTTCCGTATTTTGTTGATCTATCAATAATATTATTATTTTATAAAATTCTATTAATTTGGTAGCAATTATATAAGAAAGGAAAGATCGAAATTCCAGAAATATGTTCGATTTTTAAAAAAGTTGTTTAAACAAAAAGCGATGCTCACTGTAGATCAGCGGTGGTCTGTGCATTTACTCCTACAAAAAAATAAAACACTTGCCAAAATATGTACCTACTTGACTCAGGCCTCGCATATAAGGGTTGCTTTTCTGTTTTTGTTGTTAGACTGCTTAAAATTGAAATGAAAGAACATAAAAGAAGAATAAATAAATACAATGTGAATGCAGCGATACATTGAACTCAGTTTTTCACAATTTCACAAATTTAACATAATATACTACTGATATTTTCATTATTTACCACGCGTACATTACATTTTGTTTATTTACAATGCACTTTCCTGGTAATAATAAATAATATAGATATTTTTCACTAAATCACTGCATTTTCGCTTCCAATTCTTTCCTCACAATTGTCACAATGTAACGTAATAGAAAATGCAAGGCGAACAAAGCAAGAATGCTCTGCCAACGCAGGCGCAAAAGAGACGAAAAGAAAAAAAAACCAAATTCTCTTGTACCTTGCACGATTGGCATAGCCGATCCATTACGATCGCGCGGAAAAGAAGGAAACAGAGAGAAAATAAAGGGTTCGGTTTAGCAGGCGTTAACGCCTAGATGACATTGTCGTTGACATTCGTCATCGCTCACGGCTGGTACTGTAGGGATATGTTTATCATAAGCGGGTACATTGGTATAAGGGTGAGTGCTGGACATAGGAATAACGTGTATATGTAGATGTGGGTTTAGTTATGAATATGTCAAGTGCTTAACGTATTCATAATGTGTATGCGGGTGTAGGATATTAGAGATATGTTACTCCCTCGGCATTTGTCATTGTCATCTTTGGTTATAAGGAGAGAGTTTCGCCTATAACAGCTGAGTTGTTTGATGCTTCTTCCACCTCCTTTTCTTCTTTAAGTTTTACATATTTAAGGATTACATTTTTGGCTATTTTCTTAAATTTAACAGTTAAATATACAAATATAATTATAAAATATATAATGAATAAAGTTACAATTATTGTTTGTAATACATTATATAATTTTGTGTGTTCTGTAATTATTTCTTTTGTCTGTAGTTATGATAATGGTTCTAATTTGGTTACATTATTACTAATATAGACATTTTGTGTAAAGTCAAGCATTGAATTGGTGACGATTAATTCGTTTGATTGAATTGAACAATGGTAAAATGTAATAATGTTATTTCCTTCTATTATGATATCTTTATCGAAACAGTTTTGGTTTAATGTGGTACTAGGAAGGTTCCATGTTAATCAAATGTTTGCTTCTATATAATTTACTTGAACATTCTTGTATGTTCTCGTATATAGACATTTCGTAGGGTTTTTGTTTAATAATATCTTTTCTGCCTTCATCTTTTTTTAGTTGTTTGGTTTCTTTGTGTTATACCTTATCTTTATTGTTGTTTAAAGATTAACAATGTACAACTGTAAGGGAGAAATTACATGTCATCTAATTAATCGAAGGGACCAAGGCAAATACTCTTACCCGGTGGGGCTGATTATTGACTCAATAGCCGATATGGTCCCACCAAGAGCCAAGTTTGGGTTACAGAAAAGCCGGTAGCTGATCAATTCCCAAATTAAAGCTATTTAAATTAAGTTATTCATTAAGATCATTTTTACCCTATTAAAACTAGTTTATAAGGAAAAGAAATGGAAAAATAGGTTATAGTTTCGGCAAAGTCTACGGAAAGATTCATAACACTACTCGACAAAATTCAACTTTTTTTTTCCGCTGTGGCCAAAAATGACTTTTTCTGATAGATTTGGAGATTTAAATTTTTTTTAAGAATTATGGTTTTTTTTTCATGGAGTAGTTTTTTTTTAAAGAATTTTTAAAAAATTTGGTGATTTTTGTCATAGGTAGTGCTTCTATTTTTTACATAACTTAAGTTTCCTACAACTGGTTGTATTGAACTTTGCAGTTAAAAAAAGCTGCAGCTATAAATCCGACTCAGACACTTTGTAGCTGCAACTTAACGTCTGGAAGATATTAAGCTTCCAAATTGAAATTTCATAATTTTTTTCGGTATTTTTCCCCGAAATTTAGACTTTGAAAGCTCAGGAAAAGTCGAAAAAAAAATATTTGAATGCCTTGATTTTTGGTTTTAGATAGACACATTAATTAGGCGTCGTTTAAGGTATCGCTTATAAAAATATAAAAATAAACGGCTAAGTTATAACCGTTTGACCAAAACTTCAAATGCCGTTTGGCACTATTTCAAATGCCATTTTACCGTTAAAAACTGTTACAAACACAGATTTGTGGTATTTTTGTAGGAAAAAAAAACGGTTATTCGTCGGCTAACGGAATTTATCGGCGACCAGAGGCCTGACCAGAGAAACGTACAGAAGTTTCGTAGTATACGGTTCAGTAAATTCCTTAGACCATCTTTTGACAAATCCTAGGACTCCTTTGGCTTTGTTAGAGATAGTAGAAATATGAGAGTTAAAACATAGATTAGGTATAGGTACGAAGGTAATTCCCAAGTCGTCAACTTTGAACAGGCGTTGTTCCTACAACGCCTGTTCAAAGTTGTTATTGTGTGTTATTGATTGAGTTATCGAAAAGGTATGGCTTATTGCTGTAAAAAGTCATGATATTGCATTTAGAAATGTTAAGAGGTAGAACGTTAATTAAGCACCAATTGTTAGGAGCGTCAAGATCCGATTGCACAGATAGCGGGGACAAGGGGTCACTATAGGAAAAACATAGCTTTACATCATCAGCATACATTGGGACACGGGAATGATATAACACTTGTGGAAGATCGTTAATAAACAGGTTAAATAACAAGGGACCCAGAGGTTTTTTCCAGACGGTGGGAAAGTCTCGAGAGACAAGTTGAAAAGTTGTAGGAGAGGAACAAAAAGAGATTGTGCACAAAGTTTAAGAACAGCGCTCGGAACCGAGTCTGCCCAGTGGAGAACGAAAACTTGCACAATTTTAAATTGGTTAAGAGACCATCATAGTCGATGAAGGGGGGACATATACAACTAGTACTATTTAAAGGGATAGGATATGTGTAACTGCTACTAAAGTCGTTTGATGAGGTTAGGATAGAGGGAAGGTTAATATAAGGGACAGAGTAGCAACGTTGGAGAAAGGAAGCGAACATTCCAACGATAGAACTCAAAAGAGATCTTTTGACAGCCAAACTATCAAAATGTCTGATCAAATCTACAATACCATACATGCATATTTGAACACCTAATTACAATATTAAAGATATCAACTTTCCAGCCAAATACAGATCTATATTTTAAAATGTAATGATTGGTATAGAAATCTCACTGAAACCTACACACATATACATATGTAGCTAATTATGTAGGTACATACACAATGTGTAGGACGCTTTTTTCAAATATTCAAAATCAATACAATAATAACGAAACAATATAACAGACTACGCAATTACTACAGAAACACATACTTTAAAATACGGAACTGCATATTTGAACACCTAATTACAATATTAAAGATATCAACTTTCCAGCCAAAAACAGATCTATATTTTAAAATGTAATGATTGGTATAGAAATCTCACTAAAACCTACACACATATAGCTAATTATGTAGGTACATACACAATGTGCCACAAAATTAATTTACTCGCTTAGACCAAATTAAATATATAAGGCTTGGATTAGGACATACAAAATAAACTCACCAACATTACTTTAATAATAATCCAACTACATGTCCTTTATGAAAAAAAAATTTGTTAGTAAGGGGCTATGTCAGCAACGGGTGCACCAAATTGCATGCGGTTTTTATAAATAGGAGTATGTGGAATGGTTTTTTTTTACTTTTCTATAAATAGGTTTCTCAAAAATTTAATATAAGTAAAGCAAAATCTCAAACTTGAGCCAAAAATGTGTGTTTGATGAACGCCTATTTTATTTCATTTTGTGTCATTCTGTAGAACGGAACATTTTATGATAAAATATGTTATCTAAACATTAAATTCACTTAGTAAGCAGCGAACCTCGGGTCTGCTAGTTTTTTATAAGTGAGCAGTCTTAAGAAAACAAAAAGTAATCAAATACTATCAGAAAAAAGTGTGTAATATATTAAGTCATCTTCTCATATCTACTGTAAAAATGAACTATTACATTTAATCTATCTGAAGGCCATAACAGCCATTGCTCGTTTATCCTCACTTACCGTATGTTTTAAACCTAATAATAAGTTATTAAATAAATACAAAATAATTAATTAAATACTAAACATACATGAGGCTAATTATTTGCCTGCATATATGTATGTTTAATGAATTCATGCAATTAATTCTCTTGAAATGTTAAAATTACCTCTCTTATACGAACGAAAGATATGCTGACAGCGGCTGCTCATGAGGAGAGCGACGCTGCCGAATAAAATCTCTTATAGTCTCAAACACATATAAATATATAATATACTAACGGACCCGGTGAACGTTGTCTCGCCCATATTTAAAGCCTTAAGATAAACTTCAGAGTGATAATAAAACACAGAAGGTTGAAATTTCGATATTATTTATTTGGATGGACTCGAAGTCAATTGAGAGCGATATGATAATAAATGTTTTTCGATTGGTTTTCCGACGGGAAAACAATTAAAGAAGTCGATTTGCCAACACGCTGACCGTGCGAAAAACGGAAATTCGAGATTAATCCAACTTACTTCCAACAATTGCTCTTTCAATTTATTGATTGTCATTGCAAAAGTGAATCGAACGGGGAACTGAGTCCTCTTGAATTGAAATGGAAGATTAGTTCGAATAATTGGGATTCGTGGAATAGGGACTACCTCTCCCTTGAATTTGACCCTGATGATAGTCGCTTGATTCACATTGTTCATCAGTTTCTAAACGGACAACCGCGTTGCACAATTTCGGATGATTCGGACAATCCCATCATTGTTATGACCGATTCCACTTTCAGCAGTAAATTATTCGGCGGGCTTTTTGGCATTTTGGAACATTTGGCAGTACTGTTAAAACAACCGACCATATCTCAACAGATCATTGTCAACATCTTGCCGAATAATCAGTCGATATACATAAAAATTCATGCATTCGATGAAGTGTGTTGGCTAGCTTCAGAATAAATTCCATGAACTTTATTCTGCAATACAACGGAGAAATTCCATATTCGTTTGCAGTTCTCCCCACCCGTTGAGTCGTCTAAACTGTGAAAGTCTTTTTAAGTTTTTTTACAAGTTTCCACGAAAGTTAAAGTTACCAAAATTTAATGTATTTTTTAAACGATTCTAATTTAATAAGTATTTTATATATATTTAACATATATACAACAAAACACTAAGATTGAACATAAAAGTAACAGATAAAGTAAAAAGATCGAAGATCGGTTGCTTACGTCGCCCAATATTAAGTTTGAACGTGGTGAATTTTCGTAAAAATTGTCATTTATGCGTCCTCACGAATAATTTCTCATCTTTGAGGAAACAAATTTATTTGCGATTGGGGGTGGGTTTTCGCAAAATGTTCAATAATAAAAACCGTCTCCTGGAAAATACAAAAACCTGTTCTGAAAATCAATTTACTCCCGATCTCGGTTGGGTTTTCCCATTTACTACTTTTAGAACCTTTTGGCGAATTTGTGGTGGTAATTGTGCATAACGAACATGTACAATATGGGCACCTGGGCATTTACTTACTTCTGCATTTACTTTCTCTTGCGTTATATTAAAACGGAAACTTTGACTACTTATTTAAAGACGTGTACGTCGTCCAATGAATTTATTGTTTCGTCGATGGAGACTCGAGTTTGGACCTGATCTACGGATGTACCAATAGCCTCTTCGTCTACTATTTTAAAATGAGATTTTTTCATAAGAAATAAATAATGTGAATAACTGAATAAAAGTTGAGCCAAATCGGCCAAGACGTTCTTAATTGATGATTCACTATACATTTTTTTATCTTCATGTTTATATATACTCTTATAAAGGTAGGCTCCGGTTTTCATAAAAAAAATGAATCTTAATTGCAACAGAAAAAAAATAGATAACTTATTGATCCATTAAGATAAATTTACTTTGCGCATAACAGCAAAAATAATACTTGTTTAGTATAAATAAGGCTTAGATAATACTAAATAAAAGCTTGGACTGTGCTCGCAACATGTGCGTAACAGAACAGCTGACTAAAGACTGATGTTTCCCGCCATGTTTAAATGAAAATTTGAGTGCAACATATTAGTTGATGGTCATTAGCAATTAAATTTTCAATTTGCATGCTGTTTCTCACAATTCATCAGACATGTTAAATACACAGGTGGTCGTATCTAAGATGTCCTGATCTTCTTGAATCGCGCACTTTCTGTCGGCGTTGTGCTTCAAAAAAGTAATTGAAAATAAATCACTCAGTATTTTTACGAATCAACCAGGTCAGCTGTTTTTGTTTGTTAGAAACGATGATAAAATTTAACGTTGTGCAAAAAAATTGTTGGTGCAAATCCAATTATGCGCTAATTATTCTGTGTGCCGTTAGGCACAGTTATTTGTTGTTTATGTGGACACGGAAACCGGACAGACCTACAGAAAATACTTTTGCACTGGCTCGACTTCAAAATATAAATCGCTTTATTTGGCAGCGTTGCTTTTTTCATGTGCGGCCGCGCCACCATAAGCTTCGTTTGTATAAGTGAACATTTTCAACATAGCATTTCAAGAGAGACTTTTCATAACTTTAAATAGGATAATATAGGCAAATTATTTGCCCCAACAATATCGATATTAAGAATGTGTGCAAAAAGAACCTTAAAATAAATCGAAACGTTTTGGTTGAAAAAGTAAAACGAAAATTAAGTGAATACCGTAGCCTAACTGATTATGTTAAATATTAAAATTTCACAGAGAATGTATGTATTTATTTCTATGTTCTTTATTTAACATTTGCTATATCATCGACGAATCTGGTTTTAATTGTTTTTAATGCGTTTTTTATATTTGTTTTTAGTTTTTACGGGAGGAACTGAAGTATGACTCAGGCTATGAAAAACGGCAAAAAGCGTTTCATTTTAATGATGATATGCATATATCGGTCAAAGAGCTGTGGGAAGCTTGGCTGAGATCAGAGGTACATAACTGGACTATTGAACAGACTACAGACTGGTTGGCCCAATCTGTTCAGCTCCCACAGTATGTAGATCTCTTCAAGTCGCATAAAGTTACTGGCGCCTCATTGCCAAGGTAGGTTACAAATATTTAAAAATAAGAAAAAAATATATATAGCTTTTAGAAACGAGCGGTTGTGAGCGTAGTGAGCGGCGGCAAATGCCGATGCTCTACTTATTTTTATTATTTATTTAATATACAAGGTGGCCCACAAAAAAGTTGCGTTTTAAAATGTCTATAAAAAAAAGGTATGGATATTTTTCAAATATTCAAACATTGCGGTTTTATTGTGGAAGACCACTTCATTCATATAGCTGCCCCGGGAGGGTTTGCAGTAGGCCATCCGATGGACCTAATTTTTCAGCACATTTTCGATAGTATGGTGCACAATGGCGACTTCAATCTCGTCAATCGTCTCTGGATGGTTGGTGTCAAATCGCATCTGCGAGGCGGCCAGTTGACATAACCTTTTCGGTTAACACTAGTCGACACGACCTTTCCGCTGTCTCCAAAAAGGACTTTTTCTGATAGATTTGGATGTTTAAAAATTTTTAAAGAATGTTTTTTTTTTTCATGGAGTAGTTTTTTTAAAGAATTTTTAAAAAATCTGGTATTTTTTGTCATAGGTAGTGCTTCTATTTCTCACATAACTTAAGTTTCCTACAACTGGTTGTATTGAACTTTGCAGTTAAACGGTATTTTAACGGACGGTATTTTTTCAGATAAAATGAGATTTGGGTCGTTTTGGTCAAACGGTTATAACTTAGCCGTTTATTTTTATATTTTTATAAGCGACGCCTTAAACGACGCCTAATTAATGTGTCTATCTAAAACCAAAAATCAAGGCATTCAAATATTTTTTTTTCGACTTTTCCTGAGCTTTCAAAAAAATGATGAAATTTAAATTTGGAAGCTTAATATCTTCCAGACGTTAAGTTGCAGCTACAAAGTGTCTGAGTCGGATTTATAGCTGCATTTATCAGCTTTTTTTAACTGCAAAGTTCAATACAACCAGTTGAAGGAAACTTAAGTTATGTGAGAAATAGAAGCACTACCTATGACAAATAATACCTGATTTTTAAAAAATTCTTTAAAAAAAATAAAACTACTCCATGAAAAAAAACCATAATTCTTTAAAAAATTTTAAATCTCCAAATCTATCAGAAAAAGTCATTTTTGGCGACAGCGGAAAAAAAAGTTGAAATTTGTCGAGTAGTGTAATTAGTTGATTTTCGAACGTACCTCGCAGAAGTTCGACTGTAACGTTGGCTGTGTGGCACTGAATTTTTTTTAAATTTAAATTTTTTTAAAGAATTATGGTTTTTTTTTCATGGAGTAGTTTTTTTTTAAAGAATTTTTAAAAAATGTTGTGTTTTTTGTCATAGGTAGTGCTTTTATTTTTTACATAACTTAAGTTTCCTACAACTGGTTGTATTGAACTTTGCAGTTAAAAAAAGCTGATAAATGCAGCTATAAATCCGACTCAGACACTTTGTAGCTGCAACTTAACGTCTGGAAGATATTAAGCTTCCAAATTGAAATTTCATAATTTTTTTCGGTATTTTTCCCCGAAATTTTGACTTTGAAAGCTCCGGAAAAGTCGAAAAAAAAATATTTGAATGCCTTGATTGGTTTGGTTTGGTTTTAGATAGACACATTAATTAGGCGTCGTTTAAGGTATCGCTTATAAAAATATAAAAATAAACGGCTTAGTTATAACCGTTTGACCAAAACTACATATGCCGTTTGGCACTATTCCAAATGCCATTTTACCGTTAAAAACTGTTAAAAACGCAGATTTTTGGTATTTTTGTAGGAAAAAAAACGGTTATTCGTCGGCTAACGGAATTTATCGGCGAAATTCGGCATATGAAAGTTTGGTCAAACGGTTATAACTTAGCCGTTTATTTTTATATTTTTATAAGCGATACCTTAAACGACGCCTAATTAATGTGTCTATCTAAAACCAAGGCATCAAGGCCCATCAAGGCATTCAAATATTTTTTTTTCGACTTTTCCTGAGCTTTCAAAGTCAAAATTTCGGGGAAAAATACCGAAAAAAATTATGAAATTTCAATTTGGAAGCTTAATATCTTCCAGACGTTAAGTTGCAGCTACAAAGTGTCTGAGTCGGATTAATAGCTGCATTTGTCAGCTTTTTTTAACTGCAAAGTTCAATACAACCAGTTGTAGGAAACTTAAGTTATGTAAAAAATAGAAGCACTACCTATGACAAAAAACACAAAATTTTTTAAAAATTCTTTAAAAAAAAACTACTCCATGAAAAAAAAAACATTCTTTAAAAAATTTTAAACATCCAAATGTATCAGAAAAAGTCATTTTTGGCGACAGCGGAAAAGTCGTGTCGACTAGTGATATTTGACAACCTGGCAACATCATTCGAGCTTTTAAAATCCAAATAATAGTTATTTCAAAAAGCCAACGCTAGATGGGCCACCCTGTATTTTATATGTCGTTTGACATCGTTGTTCGCAAAAATCGGTCTAACCGTTTGCGAGATGGCGATTAGTAACTTAGCGACTGCAAGTTCATTTCTTCCTTCTGTCCATAATAATGATTCGATCTGATCCAGATTAGGCAGTTTGCTATATACTTGATTCAGCATGATATAACAAGAGTCTGTACAAAAAATGTGGTTGCTTAAGCTTTTATAGTCTTTGAGAACTACTGATGGACAGACGGAAGGATGGACAGACAGACGGACACAAATACAGTGCCAACACCTTCAATTTGTAACAGGACAATGACCCGGAGAATAAGGCCATAAAGTCAAATCTTTGTTGCTATTTAACTGCTTAAAAGTCTTGGAAACGCCCAATCACCTGATCCAAATCCTATAGACAATTTGTGGAGTTAGTTGGACCGCCATGTGCGCAAAACGCCAAAATCGTCCTTATCCGTGTTAAAAAAATGGTTTCGGGAAGATTGTGTTCAAATTGGCCATGAATATACCCAGTAAATTATAAAAAATATGCCAAAAACATCTGAGCAATACCATGGGCAGCAAAATCATGGGTATAATACCAAATATTAGTTTAATTTGTATAAAAAAAATAGGTATTGTTATACCCGGTAATCGAAGAGTATAGTGGTATATTAGATATGTGGTGATAGCACTACTCCACAAAATTCAACTTTTTTTTTCCGCTGTGGCCAAAAATGACTTTTTCTGATAGATTTGGAGATTTAAATTTTTTTTAAAGAATTATGGTTTTTTTTTCACGGAGTAGTTTTTTTTTAAAGAATTTTTAAAAAAGTCTGTGTTTTTTGTCAAAGGTAGTGCTTCTATTTTTTACATAACTTAAGTTTCCTACAACTGGTTGTATTGAACTTTGCAGTTAAAAAAAACTGACAAATGCAGCTATAATTCCGACTCAGACACTTTGTAGCTGCAGCTTAACGACTGGAAGATATTAAGCTTCCAAATTGAAATTTCATAATTTTTTTTCGGTATTTTTCCCCGAAATTTAGACTTTGAAAGCTCAGGAAAAGTCGAAAAAAAATATTTGAATGCCTTGATGGGCCTTGATGCCTTGGTTTTAGATAGACACATTAATTAGGCGTCGTTTAAGGTATCGCTTATAAAAATATAAAAATAAACGGCTAAGTTACAACCGTTTGACCAAATTTTCATCTGCCGAATTTCGCCGATAAATTCCGTTAGCCGACGAATAACCGTTTTTTTTTCCTACAAAAATACCACAAATCTGTGTTTGTAACAGTTTTTAACGGTATAATGGCATTTGAAATAGTGCCAAACGGCATTTGAAGTTTTGGTCAAACGGTTATAACTTAGCCGTTTATTTTTATATTTTTATAAGCGATACCTTAAACGACGCCTAATTAATGTGTCTATCTAAAACCAAGGCATCAAGGCCCATCAAGGCATTCAAATATTTTTTTTTCGACTTTTCCTGAGCTTTCAAAGTCAAAATTTCGGGGAAAAATACCGAAAAAAATTATGAAATTTCAATTTGGAAGCTTAATATCTTCCAGTCGTTAAGCTGCAGCTACAAAGTGTCTGAGTCGGAATTATAGCTGCATTTGTCAGCTTTTTTTAACTGCAAAGTTCAATACAACCAGTTGTAGGAAACTTAAGTTATGTAAAAAATAGAAGCACTACCTATGACAAAAAACACAAAATTTTTTAAAAATTCTTTAAAAAAAACTACTCTATGAAAAAAAAAAAACATTCTTTAAAAAATTTTAAACATCCAAATGTATCAGAAAAAGTCATTTTTGGCGACAGCGGAAAAGTCGTGTCGACTAGTGTAGTAGATGTGTGTAACACCGAGAAGGAAGCGTTTCCGACCCTATAAAGTATATATAATCTTAATCAGCATCAATAGCCGAGTCAATTTAGCCATGTCTGTCTGTCTGTCCGTCCGTCTTCATGAGCGCTAAGTTCTCAGAGACTATAAGAGCTACATAGATCAACCAAACTTTCTATCCAAGCTCCTGTGAAACTTTGTATTCAAGCACCTGTGATATCACTTCAATAGAAGTGTATTTCTTTAGCTACCAAATTTGCATTAACAGCAGTTGTCGTTGCTAAGGAACAGTTGGCACTTGACGATCCGTAGGAGTGACCCTTCAGTAGTAATAAACCGTTAAATTGAGGCACCATGGCTAGGAGCCGATCGTATTGCTTTATGACTAACTTATTCTCAACCACCCGGATTGCCACACAACTTTAATGTTAACCATTACGTTTTGAAATGGCGTTACCTACGAAGCCTGAAACCCCAGCGCATTTTGCGTGCACTACAGGTTATTTTGGTACAGACCACAGAGAATTTCATTATAAAAATATAAAAAAAAAAAAATTGAAAGACAAAGAGATATCCAGTGTGCCATACAAACGCTAAATGCGGAATCAGTAAAAACTAAAGCTGATGTCAGAGAGCGCGTGAGAAGCGAAGCGATAATATTGGGCGAGAATGAGCGGTTAACCACTGCAAGCATTTTTAAGTGCAATCGTTCGAAAGATGTCAGGGTGCGTGCGAAGCGGGTCGCGAGTTTGAGCGATAAAGCGAGAGCAAAGAGAGAGAGCAGTTTGCAAACTGCTTTGAGAGAGTGCGATTGTTGTGTTGCATTCTGTGCTCTAATTACCGTTTGTTTTCAAAACACGCGTGTTTGAAAGCTTATATGGTAATTTTGTTTCTTTTATTTTTCCATTTGGTGTCATTTGTGAGAGAACGCCTTAACGAAATGGACATAAACATTGAAAATGTAATTATGGAAGTTTTTTGCGCCCAGCGCTATGGGACCAAAAGAGCAAAAACAATCAATAGAATTTTGGTGGAAAAAAATTGGACAGAAATTGAGAGCTTATTAGAAACAAAAAGTAAGTATAGATTTATTAATACCTGCATATTATTTGTATTTACATATGTTTATTCGGTGCGTCTGTGTTTACAAACAAAGTCAGGAAAAGCGTTTCAAATTATTTGGCCTGTTTTTAAATTTAGGTGATTGAAAGTAATGATTTTCGTTGCCAATTTAAAAGTGTTGTGATCCTATATTGCCATCAAACGGCCCTTCAAGATCAATGATTATATTTTGCATATACTCAATAGGCTTCCAGAGAAGACGCCATTTGGATGTTATGATACCAAAGGAACCTTCAATGCATCTTCAAGATCTGGAAAGTCTACTGTTAAAGTATTCGTTGTTTGCATTTATATCTCTTCTTGAATATGGCTTTAAAACATTTCCGAAAAGTGGATAAGCCTCATCACCCACAAAAATATATGGCATCTTAGTGTTTTGTTCCAGGCAGACAAGAATCTGACGGAAAGAATTGTCGTGATATCGGCACTTTTTGTGATTCATTAAATGTTCCACCATAACTTTGTTTTCCATAGCCTCCAACTTCTATGGCAATAAATTGACAATTGGCATCTGCTACCCCTTCAAGTACTATCGAAACGTACTTTTTATACCCGGTACTCGAAGAGTTTAAGGGTATATTAGATTTGTGGGGATAACGCTTGTGTGTAACGCCCAGAAGGAAGCGTTTCCGACCCCATAAAGTATATATATTCTTGATCAGCATCAATAGCCGAGTCGATATAGCTATGTCTGTCTGTCCGTCCGTCTGTCCGTCCGTCCGTCTTCATTTGCGCCTATATCTCAGAGACTATTAAAGCTAGAGCAACCAAGTTTTGTATCCAGTCTCCTCTGTGATCACACTACTCCAAATGTTTTTCAAAATTTCGCCCCGCCCCCTTCCGCCCCATAAAGGACGAAAGTCTGTGGCGTACACAATGTTGAAGATACGAGAAAACTAAAAACACAGAATTATAGCGAATGATCATTTCTATCAGAGTGTTGAATCTGGATCAGATCGGATCATTATTATAGCTACAATGAGGAAAACCATTTCGAAAGTCATCGTTCCCTCTCGCTCTCTCTCACACGCGACCCCATCTGCTTTGCCCATTCAAATTTTGTGACGCCTAGTTCTCAAAGACTATAAGAGCTAGAGCAACCAAACTTTCTATCCAAGCTCCTGTGATATCAAACCAGCACAAGTGTATTTCAAAATTTTGCCACGCCCTTTTCCTCCCCCACAAAGAACGAAAATCTGTGGAATCCACAATTTTTAAGGTACGAGAAAACCAAAAACGCAGAGTCATGGAAAATTACCATATCTACCAGATTGCCGAATCTGGATCAGGTCGAATCAATATTATGGCCAGAAGAAACAAATTAAATTTCAGTGGCTACGCAACGCCTGCCAAGCGCTGACTCATGCCCTCTCTCTCTGTCGCAAACACTTGTACGTCTCAAATATGTAGTTATACATGTCATGTAGAAATTTAGAAGCAGATGTAAAAAGCATATGCAAACAAAATTGAAAACATGTATAATATTTCAAAAATGATTTGACTTCATATTTTGAAATATTATTTTTTGCCCAAAATTTAATTTGTCCCTTTTGCGAACATATAATAAATTGCATAAATCGCAAGCTCATATATGTATGTACATATGTGTATACTGACTGAGTACCGGGTATAAGGTAGAGCCGCGGCCTTTGCCGCGCCTCACAACGTTCCACCTCGTTATAATTATATAGGATAGACCCGGAATGCGCTGGACACTTATTACGAATGTGTTTTCCATCAATTGCTCCAGCAAAGTTCCACAGCTTCCAAAATTTCTCTGCCGTCTGGCTGATTATTTCCTTCGTGGGCTGAGCCATATGTAGCGGATGTAGCTCCTCCCAAAGAGCTATTACAGTCTCTTTTATAACAAGTGAAACAGTAGTCCTTCCGATTTTAAATGAATATGCCAAAGACGAGAAAGGTGCTGCAGTAGTTGAAAATCTGTAATTACGAATAATTTTCGACATAAGTGTATTTTAATAATTATTATTTTTATTCAAGACGGCTTAAAAAAAAATAAAAGAAATGGAAGAACATCCGTAACCATTTCTGCAACGAATGGTAAAAATGCCAGTTCCGAAATCTGGAGACTCTTGAGTTTCAGAAGAGGCTTACAGAAATTATACTTCTTGGCCTCATCTTAATAGTCTTCTTTTTTTAAAAACCCAAATGAAACCTCGTAAATCGGTTGGAAATTTTGCTGCATTGAACACTGCATTGGACGCATCTTCTCCAGGATTTGCTTCAGAAGTGACTCTAGATGAGACCATCTCTGAAGAGATTCTCGAACTTGTAGATGAAGATGAACCAATTCATCAACCGACAAAGAAGCAAAATAAGTTTAATGCATAAGAAGTATTTGTTGCTACTGAGCAACAAAAATTAATGTTGCTTGAGAAGAAAATAAATAACAGCAAAAAAAAGACGACTGCGAGGCATTTTTTGACAGCCTAATTCCATACATGCGGAACATTATTATGCAGGATGAAAATCCAAAATCAAATTTTTAATTTTTCCTTTAACAATAATGATAATAAAACTACTATATAAGAATAAAATTAAATACATAATAAATAAAATTAAAATATATAAAAAAACCAACCTCAATGTTATTATTAATTTTTAGCAAGGCAGTATTGGATGTGTCACAAAATTTGGTCAACGCTTCTCCAGCCGACTATTAATTTTATTGTTCTTCGTCCGAATCCATCACGTTTACGTTAATAACTAATAGAGAGCAATGTAGCCCGCTTCTCGCAAAGCTCTCACTCTGCCATCTTCTCGCTTTGCTAATCGCATCTCCCATCGCATCGCTTCTCGCGCGCACTCTGACATCAACTTAAGGGGAAAGAGAAGAGTGGTTGCAGCAGCTGCACAGAAATGTTCAAGAGCGAAAAAGGAACAGTTACTTAAGTTTAGGAGATAGGGAGACAGTGATAGAATAGATTTTTTGAAAAAACCAGGTGTTTAGGCAAAATAAACGGAAAATAAGTGGATTACAAAACAAAAATACGTTGGGGTGTGCGAACCAATTCCGTTTTTCTAACGGCTTGGAATTTATGAGACTTCCTGTTGACAGCTTGGATGAATCATTTGTTTGTAAAAGTAAGCAGGGATCATATCCCTGCAGTACGGGCCATCGCTTACAAATGTGATCACACATCGATTTTAACGTGAGCACCCCCGATGACATAAGTGATGTCGCGCGGAACGATGAACTGCTCACGTTAACATTGCGATGTCCTAGGGGCATAGGCGATGACATGGTCATCGAGAACCAAACCCACACCTACATATACACGTTATTCCTATGTCAATAACGTGTATATGTAGGTGTGGGTTTGGTTATGAATATGTCAAGTGCTTAACGTATTTCATAATGCGTATGCGGGTGTAGGATAATAGAGATATGTTACTCCCTCGGCATTTGTCATTAGCCTGTCCTCAGGCGTATATCTTTGGTTATAAGGAGAGAGTTTCGCCTATAGTTTCGATGAACTGCTCACGTTAACATTGCGATGTCCTAGGGGCATAGGCGATGACATGGTCATCGAGAAGTGCGAAAATAAAAGGCATACTATAAGTGATAATTTTCTCGAAAAAATAAGGCATATAATAAGTGATGATTTTAGCCGAAAAATAAGGCATATAATATGCGATGATTTTAGCCGAAAAATATAGCATACAATAAATAATAATTTTCTCGAAAAAATAAGGCATATAATAAGTTATGTTTTTATCCGAAAAATCTTACATTTTATAAGCGATGGTTTTCTCGAAAATGTGAGGGATATAATATGTGAAGATTTTAGATGAAAAAGTAAGGCGTATATAAGTAAGCAGTATATTCATTTATTTTCTTTTGCTTTTATTTAAAATTACAATTATGTACATATGTCAGTTTTGGTGATCAATGAGCCTCGTTCCGTAACTTCAATTGCATCGCCACTGAAATAATATGGATTATTTTATTATGTTTTTGTTTAGTTTTTTGACTTGTAAACACTTACTTTCCATGTCCTTCCAGGATGTGCCCGACCCCATTGTGTTCCGTATTTTGTTGATCTATCAATAATATTATTATTTTATAAAATTCTATTAATTTGGTAGCAATTATATAAGAAAGGAAAGATCGAAATTCCAGAAATATGTTCGATTTTTAAAAAAGTTGTTTAAACAAAAAGCGATGCTCACTGTAGATCAGCGGTGGTCTGTGCATTTACTCCTACAAAAAAATAAAACACGTGCCAAAATATGTACCTACTTGACTCAGGCCTCGCATATAAGGGTTGCTTTTCTGTTTTTGTTGTTGGACTGCTTAAAATTGAAATGAAAGAACATAAAAGAAGAATAAATAAATACAATGTGAATGCAGCGATACATTGAACTCAGTTTTTTCACAATTTCACAAATTTAACATAATATACTACTGATATTTTCATTATTTACCACGCGTACATTACATTTTGTTTATTTAAACAATGCACTTTCCTGGTAATAATAAATAATATAGATATTTTTCACTAAATCACTGCATTTTCGCTTCCAATTCTTTCCTCACAATTGTCACAATGTAACGTAATAGAAAATGCAAGGCGAACAAAGCAAGAATGCTCTGCCAACGCAGGCGCAAAAGAGACGAAAAGAAAAAAAAACCAAATTCTCTTGTACCTTGCACGATTGGCATAGCCGATCCATTACGATCGCGCGGAAAAGAAGGAAACAGAGAGAAAATAAAGGGTTCGGTTTAGCAGGCGTTAACGCCTAGATGACATTGTCGTTGACATTCGTCATCGCTCACGGCTGGTACTGTAGGGATATGTTTATCATAAGCGGGTACATTGGTATAAGGGTGAGTGCTGGACATAGGAATAACGTGTATATGTAGATGTGGGTTTAGTTATGAATATGTCAAGTGCTTAACGTATTCATAATGTGTATGCGGGTGTAGGATATTAGAGATATGTTACTCCCTCGGCATTTGTCATTGTCATCTTTGGTTATAAGGAGAGAGTTTCGCCTATAACAGCTGAGTTGTTTGATGCTTCTTCCACCTCCTTTTCTTCTTTAAGTTTTACATATTTAAGGATTACATTTTTGGCTATTTTCTTAAATTTAACAGTTAAATATACAAATATAATTATAAAATATATAATGAATAAAGTTACAATTATTGTTTGTAATACATTATATAATTTTGTGTGTTCTGTAATTATTTCTTTTGTCTGTAGTTATGATAATGGTTCTAATTTGGTTACATTATTACTAATATAGACATTTTGTGTAAAGTCAAGCATTGAATTGGTGACGATTAATTCGTTTGATTAAATTGAACAATGGTAAAATGTAATAATGTTATTTCCTTCTATTATGATATCTTTATCGAAACAGTTTTGGTTTAATGTGGTACTAGGAAGGTTCCATGTTAATCAAATGTTTGCTTCTATATAATTTACTTGAACATTCTTGTATGTTCTCGTATATAGACATTTCGTAGGGTTTTTGTTTAATAATATCTTTTCTGCCTTCATCTTTTTTTAGTTGTTTGGTTTCTTTGTGTTATACCTTATCTTTATTGTTGTTTAAAGATTAACAATGTACAACTGTAAGGGAGAAATTACATGTCATCTAATTAATCGAAGGGACCAAGGCAAATACTCTTACCCGGTGGGGCTGATTATTGACTCAATAGCCGATATGGTCCCACCAAGAGCCAAGTTTGGGTTACAGAAAAGCCGGTAGCTGAACAATTCCCAAATTAAAGCTATTTAAATTAAGTTATTCATTAAGATCATTTTTACCCTATTAAAACTAGTTTATAAGGAAAAGAAATGGAAAAATAGGTTATAGTTTCGGCAAAGTCTACGGAAAGATTCATAACACTACTCGACAAAATTCAACTTTTTTTTTCCGCTGTGGCCAAAAATGACTTTTTCTGATAGATTTGGAGATTTAAATTTTTTTAAAGAATTATGGTTTTTTTTTTATTGGAGTAGTTTTTTTTTAAAGAATTTTTAAAAAATTTGGTGATTTTTGTCATAGGTAGTGCTTCTATTTTTTACATAACTTAAGTTTCCTACAACTGGTTGTATTGAACTTTGCAGTTAAAAAAAGCTGCAGCTATAAATCCGACTCAGACACTTTGTAGCTGCAACTTAACGTCTGGAAGATATTAAGCTTCCAAATTGAAATTTCATAATTTTTTTCGGTATTTTTCCCCGAAATTTAGACTTTGAAAGCTCAGGAAAAGTCGAAAAAAAAATATTTGAATGCCTTGATTTTTGGTTTTAGATAGACACATTAATTAGGCGTCGTTTAAGGTATCGCTTATAAAAATATAAAAATAAACGGCTAAGTTATAACCGTTTGACCAAAACTTCAAATGCCGTTTGGCACTATTTCAAATGCCATTATACCGTTAAAAACTGTTACAAACACAGATTTGTGGTATTTTTGTAGGAAAAAAAAAACGGTTATTCGTCGGCTAACGGAATTTATCGGCGAAATTCGGTGAAATTTATGAAAATTTGGTCAAACGGTTGTAACTTAGCCGTTTATTTTTATATTTTTATAAGCGATACCTTAAACGACGCCTAATTAATGTGTCTATCTAAAACCAAAAATCAAGGCATTCAAATATTTTTTTTTCGACTTTTCCTGAGCTTTCAAAGTCTAAATTTCGGGGAAAAATACCGAAAAAAATTATGAAATTTGAATTTGAAAGCTTAATATCTTCCAGGCGTTAAGTTGCAGCTACAAAGTGTCTGAGTCGGATTTATAGCTGCATTTGTCAGCTTTTTTTAACTGCAAAGTTCAATACAACCAGTTGTAGGAAACTTAAGTTATGTGAAAAATAGAAGCACTACCTATGACAAAAAACACCAAATTTTTTAAAAATTCTTTAAAAAAAAACTACTCCATGAAAAAAAAAAAAAACATTCTTTAAAAAATTTTAAACATCCAAATCTATCAGAAAAAGTCATTTTTGGCGACAGCGGAAAAGTTGTGTCGACTAGTGTTATTGACTCAATAGCCGGGGGAAGGGACAGCAATACTAATAAGGCTGATGAGGGCTTTATTAGCTTGTGGAGGAAGAGAACTGCATGGCAGATTCTACGGGATTTAAGAAAGTGGAGGTTAATTCGACGCAACCTGCTGTCATAAGAAGGGAGATGGATCGAAGGGTCCCAATTGAGTCCGCGGAGAGTTAAGATGAGGAACTGCTTTTTTACTGATTCGAGCATGTCCTGAAATTTTTTGTAGTGAGGAGACCAGACACAAGAACCATATTCCAAGAATATGTTCCGGACCAGAGAAACGTACAGAAGTTTCGTAGTATACGGTTCAGTAAATTCCTTAGACCATCTTTTGAAAAATCCTAGGACTCCTTTGGCTTTGTTAGAGATAGTAGAAATATGAGAGTTAAAACATAGATTAGGTACAGGTACGAAGGTAATTTCCAAGTCGTCAACTTTGAACAGGTGTTGTAGGATAATGTTATTGATTGAGTAATCGAAAAGGTATGGCTTATTGCGATGAAAAGTCATTATGCTGCATTTAGAAATGTTAAGAGGTAGAACGTAAATTAAGCACCAATTGTTAAGAGCGTCAAGATCCGATTGCAGAGATAGCGCGGACAAGGGGTCACTATAGGAAAAACATAGCTTTACATCATCAGCATACATTGGGACACGGGAATGAGATAACACTTGTGGAAGATCGTTAATAAACAGGTTAAATAACAAGGGACCCAGATGGCTACCTTAAGGCACCCCGGATGAGACTATAACAGGTTTAGAGAGAGAGGAGTTAAAGCAGACACGTTGAGAACGGTTACAAAGGTAAGAATTAGTCCAGTAAAGAAGCTTAGTCGGAAACCCTAGAAGCGATAGTTTGTGGATAAGAAGACCCTAGAAGAGATTGTTTATGGATAAGAAGATTATGATTGACGGAGTCGAAGGCTTTACTAAAGTCAGTATAAACGACATCAGTTTGATACTGATTAGCAAATCCCGCAGTTACAAAGGTGGAAAATTCAAGGAGATTAGTAGAAACTGAGCGACGTTTAACGAATCCATGCTGAGAAGTGATGATTTTTTCGAAGAGTTTAGGAATGGAAGATAAATTGGAAATACAGCGGTATTTAGAGACATCAGATTTAGATCCCTTTTTATGTACGGGAACTATATAGGATTTTTGCCAGACGGTGGGAAAATCACCAGATTTTTTAAATTTCTTGAACATACGGGATTTACAATTCCTCAGATTTATTAATCTTGGGGTCAACCAGATAGGACAGGAAAGATTTCTGGAGGGGTGACTAAAGGAACATACGTGGGAAAGATGGAAAAAATAATGCTATAGAATGCATTAGTGGCAGACTAATTTTCCTGGAAATCGTCTAGGAATAACCAATCGATTTGAGATAGGGCAGTATTCAAGGAGAGAAAATCAGCCTTCTTAAAACAAAAGATATTTGAAGGCTTAATGAACGAGTTTATAGGGCCTGAAGAAGGCAACAGGAAATCAATTGAAAGTGTGGGCTGATATGGGTCTTCACAGAATGATAGAGGTGATCCTCGACTTAACAAGGTGCTCGAAACATCGGTAGTAAAGACGAGATCAAGGATCCTACACATGTTGTTACGCATACCATTTACCTGACGCAACGAAGTATCGGACAGCGAATCAACGAAATCATGCTGCATGGATGGGAACATTAAGTTAGAGTCTTCGGATGGAGACCAAGTGATATTTGGGAGATTAAAATCACCAAAGACAATAAAACGATCAAAATCATTAAGATGGGACGAAACAGACTGAAGATGGGCAGCGTGAAGCATATAAGTTGAAAATGCAGAAGACAGTGGGATGTAAGAGCATGTTGTGAATAAATTAAAAGAACACAGACGAATTTTAACTACCACTATTTCAATAGTGTTGAGCTCATCGATGAAAAAGAATTGGGAAGTTAAGTCGGAACGGACAGCAATTAGGACGCCGCCTTCTCGACATGGACGATCAGGTCTATATATGTATGTTATAATATTCTACAAAAATTTCGGAATCCGAAATTGAGGAATTGAGCCAGGTTTCAGAAAAGGTTATCAGAATCAAAATTTGCACTATCAGTATGTAATTTGCTGAGCTTACTGCAGCGGCCACGTACATTCTGATACGTGATCTTTAGAGGTAGAGGAGAATTCAGAAGATGGTATTGGAAGGATTCCTACTCGAGGTGCGGATTGCGAAGGTCGAGGTCGGCTTTTGAAAATGCGACAAATTGTGTGTACAGGCCAGAAAAAGGGTTCTAACACCGTCCTAACAAATTCATCAGGGACAGAATTTTAAGGGAAGAAATGATGTTTTTCCTTAAAGTTAAATTTAGTTACTACGAGGCCAGAGGAGCTTTTGATGTTAAGTTTGGAGAAGATATAATCTCAAACCATTACATCCGTAGCCGATTCTATTAGTTTAGACACAAATATACATTTAAGAGGAGAGTAGAGCGAATAGAGTAGAGTGGTCAAGAGGGGTCACATGATTTTTGGGTGAGGCAGAGGCGGGTTCTGCCCGAGGGGCAGGTCCGGATGGGATAGCACTGGCTGGAGGAGCCAGTGCGAGCCGATGTGGAAGGAACAACTTCAACTTCCATGCTGACAGCAGTGTCGACAGCTCCAGTAGAAACGCCAACAACGGGATGACCAATAATGTTCGGTTGGACAACCTGGGCAGACACGGGCGCGGGACAGACAGAAGGTGAAGAGCCAGCACATACATCGATTTTCTTGGCACCAAAGTCGATCAAGGCTGGCGAACTGATTGGAGGAGCAGGTGTGTCTTTAACTACAAAAAAATTAGAATTGTGAACACTGGGCAGACTAGGAGTAACCTTTCTTCTCTTTGGAGACTCAATTATAATTTTGAGATTTTTGAAATGTGTTTCCATCGAGATAACTAATCCTGTACTTTCCGGAATTCAGAGTGGACAGCAGCGAATTCGTTATCTGTATCATAAAGGTTCGCATATCGGTATCAACTGCCCTGCAATCCCAACAAGTCCAGTTGAGACCGCAGCTGGTCTTAATCAGATCGACAACGCAACCACCGATATGATCAAAACCCGCGCAGCTAGAGTGAGCCGTGTGTCACACAACCAGCAGAATATAAATGTTTGTCGTGTAGTTACCGAGCGGTTAACGTCACAGCGTTTAGCACAGCAGGAGCTCATTGTTTAATATTAAAAAGAATATATATAAAAAAAGAAAAAAAATCGAGGGGGAACGTTGTGAAACGCGGCAAAGGCCGCGGCTCTACTTTATACCCGGTACTCAGTCAGTATATACATACATATATGAGCTTACGATTTATGCAGTGTATTATATGTTCGCAAAAGGGACGAATTAAATTTTTGGCAAAAAAGAATACTTAAAAAAATTAAGTCAAACTATTTTTGGAATATTTATATATGTTTTTATTTTTGTTTCCATATGCTCTTTACATCTGCTTCTACATTTCTACATGTACATGTAAAACTACATATTCGAGACGTGAAAGTGTTTGCGGGAGAGAGAGGGAATAACTAAGCGCTTGGCAGGCGTTGCGTAGCTACTGAAATTTAATTTGTTTCTTCTGTCCATAACTTTGATTCGACCAGATCCAGTTTCGGCAATCTGTTAGACACGGTCATTTTCCCATGATTCTGCGTTTTTGGTTTACTTTTATATTAAAAATTGTGGATTCCACAGATTTTCGTCCTTTGTGGGGGCGGAAGGGGGCGTGGCAAAATGTTGAAATACACTTGTGCTGGTTCGATATCACAGGAGCTTGGATAGAAAGTTTGGTTGCTCTAGCTCTTATAGTCTCTGAGAACTAGGTCGCGTGGGAGAGAGAGCGAGAGGGAACGATGACTTTCGAAATGGTTTTCTTCATTGTAGCTATAATAATGATCCGATCTGATCCAGATTCAACACTCTGATAGAAATGGTCATTCTCTGTGATTCTGCGTATTTAGTTTTCTCGTATCTTCAAAATTGTGTGTGCAACCGACTTTCGTTCTTTGTGGGGGCGGAAGGGGGCGGTGTGAAATTTGGAAATACACTTGGAGTAGTGTAATAACACAGGAGACTGGATACGAATTTAGCTTTAGCAGTCTCTGAGATATAGGCGGTAATGAAGACGGACAGACGGACAGACGTACGGACGGACGGACGGACAGACAGACATGGCTATATCGACTCGGCTATTGATGCTGATCACGAATATACATACTTTATAGGGTCGGAAACGCTTCCTTCTGGGCGTTACACACATCCGTTATCACCACAAATCTAATATACCCCTATACTCTTCGAGTACCGGATATAAAAATAAAGGTTAAATATATGTCGGTGTGAGGCAGAGATAGTAACTTTAAGCTTATGTTACACAATTGCGCTCGCAAGCACAAACAAAACAGTCACAATAACAGCAAGTGAACGGAGAGACACAGAGAGACGATAGAAACACAGAGAGACAAGCACAGAGCGGCGGCTAGCGCGGTGCGTGTGTGTTGGAATGATAACAGATAAGCTGAGGGTAGATAAAAATAGAGAGCGGTTCAGAGAGAGCAAGCGCACCGCACAAGAGTTGGCAACAACAAAACGGCTGCGATTAAGAATGTGCAGAGAAGGTAGGAATGCACAATAGGATTGAAAATTGGATATAATTACACAAAAATAAGCTTGATACGTATGCACTTATATCGAACAGGTTGCACGATCGGTTAGGAATACCAGAAATAAGTAAAAAACACAATCACTTGTCTTAAAAAACAGATTGACGATTTTTTAAGTAAGAGCGAAGTATAGCACGACCGTTCGCAACGATATATCGATATCGTTTCTCATTATCCTGAATATATTCTGTGAAATGTTGGAGATTAAATATACAAATTTTAAACTGTTGATTTTTATTTCTTTCTTCATAATACAACATTTATTTATGGCTTCGTGGCCGTTTTTTATTTCTTCTATTACTAGATTTAGCTAATTTGTTTAAATGCTATTCTTAGCTAAATTGTCAATTTTTTTTTATAATTCTTTCTAATTTTTCTGGTCTAATGTTTAGAATAAATATTTGTATGTGGGTTTTGCTATGTTTATTTGTCCCCTCTTACTACTTTTGGCTATTTTCAGCCTGTTTATTCCGCTCGTAAGTTTGTCTACTAAATATTGTACTTGAATTATCTTCCAGTGATGCCAGCGTCGGTGCGCCCAGGTATCTTCTCCTTGCCCGTGAGAGAGCCGGGCAGCTGCAGATAAGATGTTCCAGGGTTTCAATAGCCTCGAGCTACTCATATTTCCTACAACTGTTTCCGCGGCATGTGATGCAGCCAGGCAGTGACCTGTCAGTATCCCCACTAACAGTCTGCACTCCTTCCGTGGAAAGTGCAGCAGATAGTGACTAAGTTTTTCACTTCGCTCTTTGCACATGATTTTCGAGATTCTGCAGGTGGTTGTGCTCCTCCACATGCTGTCGATTTCCAGTCTGGCCTGCTTTTCTAGGTTGTTTTGTAGCGTTCTAAGAGAGACAGGAACATTTTCTCTTCCTTCAGTCGCCAGCCCGACGCCTTTCTTGGCCAGAGCGTCCCCCACTTAGTTTCCTTCGATGCCCTGGTGGCTGGGAACCCAATAGATCCGCACTGACTTAGTCGTGCAAAGCCAGTCCAATGCCTCCCTACAAGCCAGGACCGCGGACGATTGCATAAATTTTATCGGCGCTTGGCTGTCTACGAACAAGCTGACCACATTGACAGCCTTATTTCGGGGTCTATTCAGTATAAGCCAGCTCCAACTCCTCCTTCCATCTTGGAGCCGTCTGTGTATATTTTGAGGTGCTGAGTCTGGTCCCGTCCTTTTTTGCATTCCTCAGAAATGTGTTTGTTTTGATGTCGAGGCAAGTTTGGGGGGGTTATGTAGTTAGAAGAAGTGATCATGTCCCTACTAATTCAAATGTGCCCGTATCCTTGAGGCGACGTGTTCTCCGATGCGATCAGGCGCTGTGCTGCCTTACCAGCAGTCAGCCGAGCGTGGATGTCCAGGGGATCGATTCCAAGTATGGTTTCGAGTGCTTTTGTTGGGCTTGTTCTCAGTGCCCCCGTGATACAGAGCAGAGCCTGTCGCTGAGTCTTTTCCATAAGCTTGTGGTACGTCTTCTTCCCGGTAGCTTGCCACCACACTAAGACTCCATACAGCAGAGTTGGTCGCACCACCGAGCTTGCTATCCAATACTGTGGCGAGGTATTTGACTTGTGTTTTTGGGGTTATTTGATTGATTTTCGGGGGGGGTCCATGCCGTTACCTTGTACCTCTTGGTCAAGAGGATGAGGTCCGTCTTGTCCGCGTTGATACTAAGTCCTACTTCGTCCGCCCACTCACATATCTCCATGAGTGTACTTTCCATTATGGAGCTGAGGGTCGATGGACATACTCCCGTAATAAGTATGCTTATGTCATCTTCATAGGCTGTTATTTTTGGGGCCTTCCTTTCGAATCTCTTGATTAGGTCGTCGACCACCAGATTCCACAGGAGGGGCGGCAGGACTCCGCCTTGAGGTGTGCCTCTGCGTGCTCCCTTAGCCATGGAAGCCGTGTCCCATTCTGATTAAGCCCGTCTACAACCTAGGAGTTTATCCAGTGGTTGATTGCTGGGTGTGTGTTGGTTGCTTCTAGGCGATCCATTATTGCGCTTGGGGTTATTGAATGCTCCGCGTTATTGAATGCTCCGGATATATCAACAAATACTCCTAGTGCATATTTCTTTGTGTTTAGGGCTTTCTTGACGGTAGCTACTAGCCAGTGTAGTGCTGTTTTCACCGATGGTCCTTTAGTGTAAGCATGCTGGTTGGTTGACATCCCCCTACTTCCTTCCTGATGTGTAGCTCCAGCAGCTTTTCCATTGTTTTTAGTGGAAAGGAGGTGAGGCTTATCGGACTATAATCCTTGGAACTAACATGGCTGCACTTTCCTGCCTTCGGGAGGAAGACAACTCTGGAAGTTCTCCATTGGATAGGGATATAGCCTGTCCTTAAGAATGCCGTGTATAGCGAAAAGCCATGGGGTGATCACCTCTTTGGTCACCTGCAACATGGCTGGGAATATTCCATCCAGTCCAGGTGCTTTAATTCCCGTAAAGGAATCTATAGCCCATTGGATTTTCTTGTGGGTTATTAGGCCTGTGGGGAGGGTTTGTTCCCCTGTTGCTAGGTCCTGTTGCGTCTTCAGTGACATCGGTGCATCCTCGGAAATGAGCCTGACTTCGCTGCTCTTTGACCATTATCCATTATTTAGCTTGAGCTGACTCTGTATGGCAGGTTGACTTGAAAGCAGCTTCCCGAGTTTTGCCGTTTCCCGCACCTTCTTGATGTTGGATCAGAAGTTCCTCCACGAGCTGCGTTGTGCCTTGCGTTTTTCCTTCTTGTAGTTCCTGAGTAGAGTAGAGTAGAGTAGAGTAGAGTAGAGTAGAGTACTACTCTATTCCTCGTTTATGAACTCTTCGTTCGCTTGTTTGGCGAGCTTCAACAATTCCCTGAGGATGTTTCTTAGAAGAGAGAGGTCCCGGTTCCACCAGAGTGGCTTAGACCTCTTTTTCGTCCTTGAGGGCGGACATGATGCGCGGTAGGCATATAGTCGATCCTTGGATAGAAACTCAAGGGGCATTTCTATATGTCCTCCGCAGATTGCACTGACCGCGGATTCGCGAGCTTCAACGTAACCGTCTTTCTGAACTTTTCCCAGTTTGATCCAGTTTGATCGAAGCTCCGATATTGTATATAATGACTTTCTATTTTTCTGCGTTTTGTCATTTTCTCGTATCTTTAAAATTGGACATGCCACATATTTTCGTTTTTTTGGGGGGCGGTGGCAAAATTTTGAAATACACTTGTATTGAACTGAAATCACAGGAGCTTGGATACAAAGTTTAGTTGCTCTAGCTCATATAGTCTCTGAGAACTAGGTGCTCATTTTTACGAATTGGCAAAGCACACAAGGTAGCGTATGAGAGAGAGCGAGAGGGAACGATGCCTTTTAAAATGGTTTTCTTCATTGTGGCTATATTATTGATCCGATCTAATCGAGATTCGACATCCTGATAGAAATAGTCATCCTTTATTATTCTGCGTTTTTAGTTTTCTCGTACTATCCAAATTGTGTATACCACAGATTTTCGGCCTCTGCGTGGGCGGAATAGGGTGGGGTGAAATTTTTACCTACCCTTGTTACAGTGTGATATAGCAGGAGCTTAGATACACAATTTAATTCATCTAGCTTTTATAGTCTCTGAGATCTAGGCGCTCATAAAGACGGTACTCTCGAGTACCGGGTATAGAAAAGAGCTACCACGTCCATTTTTTGAAAATATCTTACTATTTTTAACTCATATGAAAAAATCAAACCAAAAAATATTGCTTCGTTTGGAAGTTATTAATTAATCCCACAAAAAGTGGTCAAATTCCCCATAGTGCATGACTATGAGGAGCTCCGCCGACGCTATCTTACTTTTATGAAGGTTGAGCTGCAGCACACTCAACGTCATGGGTGGCTGGCTCAGCTTCCCACGACGGGTTGGCAACCAGCGTCAGGCTACCGTTCTCTTCCTCGTCGGAGTCGTGCAGCGCAAGCCCCTGGGCGGCCTCCACGATGGTTTCCAGACCCAAGTCTTTCTCCACTTCGCATGCCTGCAGAGTGTGCGCGTCTGTATCCCTGGGGTGGCGATTCTTACGCTGCCCATGCTCCACGCATCTTCCCAAATCTGGGGTATAGGAGGTCCTCCGCCTCCTTGTTTATTTGAAGGATTACACACTGGCCCCCCTCGTTGGGTAATGGGCTCCCAGTCTGTAACACCTTCCAGTTCCCGGAGGATATCTGCGAGTTCTGACGCTGTAGGAGCTTCAGTGCCCTGTATCCTTGGATCACGATGGGGAAGAGTACCTTCGCCTTTGGTATAGACGGGATTAGCTTCCTGTCCACCACCTCCAGCTAGGCGGCCTCCCACATCGCGTCTAGTTGGCCGACAGTTTGAGTCAGCCACCTAACCGTTGGATCGTCGTTGCACTGGACGATTTTTATCCCATTCAGCCACCTAGCACCATCAAAGGTGGGCATGGCGGCTGTGGGGTCCTCCTCCATCCGCACAAACAGTGCGTCGACTAGCCGCGCCTGTACCAGCTTCCTTGTATTGCGATAGAGCCTTCATCCCCTCCCTGGAACGCTTCGGCCCTTCTCTACGAGGGGAGCTGGTGCCTGGTTCCGTCGAGCGGAGAAGGCTTTCTTCCTCCGTGTTGCCTATTGAGAGCACGCTCTCAAGATCCGTGTCTGCTTGGACAGCGGCATCCGTGCGGCTTAGCTTGGAGTCAGGGAGTGTTCTGTCAGTCGTTTTACACCTGGAATGGCCTGCTCCCGCCACGTCAGTGATGTGACCGCTGGCGACACGCAGAGAGGATTGCTCCTCCCCGTGCCCGCTGGTGGTAGCAGTCACGCATTCCATCGACGTTTGGGCTGACATCCCAGCCCCCCTTCTTACCCTCCATATTTGGCCCGAAAGTCCATAGTGGCTGTTATTTTTCGGGGGGACCACCCCCTAGCATTTTATGCCTATCCGCCAGGCACCTCTAGCCATGGCCTTGACCCAGCTCTCCCGACTCGAGATCGAGAATACGCCGGGTCATTGCTTTAGCTAGACACTGCATTGCCCCGAACGGGGCAAGCGACAATGCATTACCCTCGTCCGGGATAATGCAGTGTCCATTGCCCATCCGGCACCCTCGTGGAGGGTTCAGCTAGAGGAATTTTGCCAGCCTTATTTAATATAAGTTTTCTTTTTACTTCGATTTATAATGAGATATTTTTCTACCTCTGTTTTTTACCTCATAATGCTTTTAATCTAATTGTGTTAGTTTTCTTTTTCTTTTGCAGTACTTTTTGAAAATATTGTTTATTTTTTACTTTACTAATGGGAATTGATTAAAACGCGTAACGATTTCATAATCGTTACGTTTTTGTTTCTTAATACTAATATTAATTTTTTTACCTTATTATGCGTGTCATAATCAGGGGTTCCTGCTTATATGAAGATGTCTGCAGGAACTCTGTTCGTATCTTTATATTTTTTTTATGCTTATAGGTATACAGGATTACCTCAAATCTCAAATATTTAGTTTCTGGGTCGTTTTCGCTAGTTATTATTCTTATCTTTTTATTAACTGTTTTGTGAAATATCTCAGCGTCGGGGATACCATTTTTGCATGATGTGATTAATATTTTCACATCTTCCGAGATTAGCCATGCTTGCAGAGCTACGAACATGAAAGCTGAATCGTAAGAAGTCCATAACGTATCGTTCTGCGAAGTTTTGTATTTCTGGTGTTACTTCGAATGCTAACTTTGTATCTCGATGCTCTGTTTAGATCATTTTACAAATTGTGATTTCGTTTAGGATAAATTTCTAATGATCTGAATAATAGTATTTTCCCTTAAACCAATGGACTTTTTTCAATTACAGGATGTAAAAATTCCTTGTGATTCTTTAATATTAGTTCTTTAAATTCGGCATAATTTTGAATGTCTATTAGTGTTGTACTTGATTTAATTCATTTTGTTAAATTGTTTGGATTAATAACTTCTAAATACGCTTTTTGGAATAAAGGAAAATCTTCATCGTTATGGAAAAAGAACTCTTTTTGTGCATACATATTTCTTAATTAGCTCTTTAGCTATTGTGTTTGTCATTTCTTTGTGCGCTATGTATAGTTTCGCCTGCACTATCGGATATTTCGCCAAGAAGGTCTCGTTAAATTTTGCTCTAGATAGTGCTACGTAGTTTTCTCTATCAGTTAGGTATCTAATCTTGAAGTCAAACTCATTTAGCTTTATTTCTCATTTTTGTAGCTTCATATTTGGCTCTTTAAGGTTGTTCAATCAGACCAACGGTTTGTGACCGCTGAGTATCTCGAATTTTCTACCAATAGGTATGAACGGAAATACTTAGTCGCCCAAACGATAGCTAAGGCAGATGTCAGAGTGCGCGCGAGAAGCGAAGCGATAATATTGGGCGAGAATGAGCGATAAACCACTGCAAGCTTTTTTAAGGGCAATCGCTCAAAAGATGTCAGAGTGAGAGCGAAGCGAGTTGCGAGTTCAAGCGATAAAGCGAGAGCAAAGAGAGATAGCAGTTTGCAACCTGCTTTATCGCTTCAACTCTCTGAGAGTGTACGATTGTTTTCTTGCATTCTGTGCTTTAATTACGGTTTGTTTTAAAAACACCCGTGGAGATAAACATAGAAAACGTAATTATTGAAGTAAGACTTTTTTTACTATGATACCAAGAGAGCAAAAACTATCACATTCACATTAATAACTAATAGAGATCAACGTAGCTCGCTTCTCGCACAGCTCTCACTCTGCCATCTTCTCTGACATCTGCCTAAGAATTCTTTTTCGATGGCGGAATAATTTATTTCGTGGTTCTTGATTGTTCTGCTGGCAAAAAAGATAGGTTTATGATCTTGTGACTGAACAGCACATATCGCATATATTGCTATCATCTAATGTTACCGAGAACATCTTATTGAAGTCCGGGTAAATAAGAATACTTTCGGTCTCTCAAATGCCTCGACGTATTTCTCTTCTTTAGGAGATATGTTGGCCCGTTTCTTCAACTTGAGCTTCATAGGCTTTGCTATATTTGCGAAATTTAGAATTAACTTCCTATAGAATCCGCATAGTCCTAAGAATGATTTGATTTGTTTGTTAGTTTCTGGCATAGAGAACATGATTATATCTGAAATCTTGTTTGGATTTTGTACTATACCTTCTGGTGTGATTATTTGACCAAGAAATTCAGTTTCCTTCTTCATTTATCACATTTATCTATTTGTAGCTTGATTTTTCGAAGACCTTTCTTATTGACAATAAGTGTTCGTCCAATGACGTGGAGAAAATAATGATATCACCTAAATACACGAAACAATCGGTAAAAATCAAATCTTCCAATAAATTGTTCATGCATCTTCTTGTTATCCCGAATGGCATTCGCGTATACTCGTAATGACCGTGCTTTATCGAAAACGCTGTTTCCGTGATTGAATTGGGTTCCATTGGGATTTGATGGAAACCTTGTGCCAAATCGATCGTTGTAAAATATTGACATTTTCCTAACTTGTCTAATATCTCATCCATCCTAGGGGTTGGGAATTTATCCTTGAGGGTTATTGTTGAAGTAGATTGAATTTATAACATAGCATAAGGTAGTTAAAGAGAAAAGTTTTCAAATTACTCTTTAGGTATCGTCGGGTAACCCGTAAGCCGATCGGCAATCTGCGACGGCGAATTGGATTGCGTGCGGCCGACTGTGGCTCGCGGTAATGTTCGTAGGTGAAGGCGGGCACTTGTCGACTTACGCTCAAAGCCACCGCAATAACAACGTTCGATTAAAATGGTTAAAATTGAAAAAACTGCATCCACACAACTTGATTTGGACATTGCCGGACTTGCCCTTTTGGACTCTCGCCATCTTGGAGGCTGCCAAAATTGTAAATACTGATGGACAACCAGAAGAGGAAATCACTTTCTCTAGATTCGCTAGAAAGTCTGCAGGTATTCTCTGCCAAAAATTGAGTATCATCAATAAATTTCGTTGTGTCGCTGCAGTCGACCAAAAAATATCAAATTATTATGATATATGTACATATGTGCGTATGTATGTGCATACGGTCATACACAGAGAACACAGCTTAATTTCTGGCACCTTGTTTTTGTACCTCATTGGCCAAAAGAACAAATTTATGTGCATAATAAAGTGAAAGTGTCACAACATATACGTACGTACATGCATAAGTTCGATAAAATTGTTCGAACACACATACATAGATACGTATATTAACTACTACTTATGCTATGCTCACTACTACTTAAATGTACATAATCAGAACGGCAACATATATTTGATAATAAACAAACAGAAAGCAACATGTATATATATCAAAACATAAAAGTAAAAACGGTGGTCTATTTATTGCATTTTATATTGTTCGTATGTTTGTGCAACAGTAAAGTGTCGCAGTGTCTTTTCAGTTTTCCTCTTTCAACTTAACCGCTACGTACAAATATACGTACATACGTACAGACATACATATGTATGCCACAGTGTTTCTTATTTCCAAGTGCGGTCGCGTTTTGTGGAGAGCTCCGTTTTGCCACACAAGAAAACCGTGGTTACACCTGAAAAATTGGAAAAAAGCGAGTCAGAGCAGCGCACTGTTGCGGCGGAACATACTGCGTACGGTGGCGGACCTCGTCGACATCCCGTCTGGTTGCAGGGGCACAAGTGGTGTTGCTGCACGCAGGAGGGGGGCGGTGAACCTCAATTTTGGCACCTTCCACTGTCCTTGGTGTTAGCGGAAAAACAATAACAAAACTTTTCCACTCAAGTTGCACTTCGAATGACATCGTAACAGCTGATCGTGCAGGGTCGCTTCGTCACAGAGCTGCCAGACTGCAGCGGTAAGAAGCAGGGCTGCCAGATCGGTCAACTGGTTAGCCCGAGTTGGGCGCCAATTTTTAAATTTGTTTTTTTTTCTTTTTGAATTTCTTCGAAACAACAAAATAAATTTAAATTGTCGAATCTTGGAGCGAGAAGCATGGAGGATGATAAGCGGGCCTTTGAGCGGAGATCGGGCCTACAGCGCTCCCCACCGCAGTGGCACACGCCAAGAGGTACTTGGCCAAAGGAGCTGGCCATCGTAAAACGGGCACAACAGGGCCTTGGAAACGGCCCCACGCTGGCTGAGCCTCCCTATGGGACGTCGCAGCCATTACTGACGGTGTCAAAACCAACGGAAGCCGTATCAGCCCCAGCAGAAATACCAGTCAATCCTTTTGATTTCAGCGGTGCCACTACAAAGGAGAGTACACCGGGATTGGAGGGAGGAGGAGATCTTCGCGCGATCCTTAAGTCGCTTGTTGAAACGTCGACAGAATTATCCAAAATGTTGAAGGACGCAAGATATATTAACATGGACATGAAGAACCTGGCCCAGAAAGTAGTGAGGCTTCAAAAAGCGGCGGTCTTCAGCTTTGACGCCAACGCTCGGAGGAAGGAGAGAGAGGAGACGGAGGAGCAAGCGGTGCTAAGCCGTTCAGATAACGGAGAAAAAAGGCAGCTGGAGCGCTCATCAAAAAACGCTCCTAAGCGCAAAAAGCCGTCGGAAGGGCCCACCAGCAAGAAGTCGCACCAGCAGACTGTTCGGCGGTCCGATACCGAGACAGTTACCCCCGCAGCAGACGAATGGACCCAGGTCAAGGGCAGGTCGCATGTCCGTCAGACGAGGCCACGACCGGATGTCATCATCGTCGAGGCCAAGGAGTCGATGACGTATGCGGAGATACTGAGTTTAGTCACTCGCAGCAAAAACGAGGAAATGAAAAAATTGGGAGAGTGCGTGCGTCGGGTGAAATGCACAGCCAAAGGCTCTCTCCTGCTGGAGCTTGACAACAACTCAACGATGGAGAAAACGCAGCGGCTCAGGGATAGTATCGGCACTGTCCTAGGTGGCAAGGTGCAGGCGGGAGCACTCACCCAGCAGACGAGGATAGAGGTAGTCGATCTCGACGAGATGGTTACCGCAGAGGACCTGAAGAAGGCCATTGCTGACCAAACCGGAGTCACACTCGAGGAGGACGCCATTAAGAGTCTGCGACCTTCCTTCGGAGGCACACAGCGGGCCATCATCAGCCTTCCGACGACCCTGGCGACAAATATAATCTCCGTGGGCAAAGGCAAGGTTGCCTGGTCGGTGTGCCGTGTCCGGGAGCGCCCCCTCATTACCAGGTGCTATAAGTGCCAAGAAATAGGACACATTGCAGCGAACTGCAAAAGCGCAGTGGACAGAAGCGGTTGGTGCTTCCGTTGCGGGGCAGAGGACCACAAAATTCGGGACTGCAGGAAGGAGGCCGAGTGCTTTTACTGTGCCGGCAATGGTAAGCCGCACAACCACATAGCTGGGAGCTCGAGGTGCCCGATGGCATCCAAGAAGGTTTCAAAAGCCAACAGACATGCTTAGATTCTACCAGATTAATCTAAACCATTGCGAGGCTGCTAGCGACTTACTAGCCCAGTCGGTGCGCGACTTTCGCTCAGATATCGCCATCATAAGCGAGCCCCATAGAGCACCAACAGATGGATACTGGGTCCATAGCGCATCGGGAAAAGCCGCAATTTGGTCCTGCGGCGAACCGTGTATACGGCCAATCTCGACGTCAGGTGCAACATTCAGGCACTTTGTGCGGGTACAGTTGGCAAACCTTTGGGTCTACAGCTGCTACTTACCACCAAGCCTGAGCCGCCAAAGCTTCGCAGCTACCATGGACGAACTAGTCGACGATGCCAGAGAGCACAAGCCGGCTATAGTAGCAGGGGATTTCAACGCATGGGCACGGGAGTGGGGGAGCGACACCTCCAAAACCAGTAGCTCAGACGCCATTGCTAAGGGACAAGCTCTTCTGGAGGCCTTCGCGACGCTCGACGTAGTGCTGTTAAACCAAGGGTCGGTGAACACCTTCAACCGGGGAGGAGCAGGATCGGTCATAGACCTCACGTTTGCATCGAGCTCCATCGCCCCCCATGCCAGGTGGAGTTTGGGCACCCACTACACCGCGAGCGATCACGAGGCATTGCTATTCTCGGTGGGCGGACGGCAGGATAGACCCTGTACCCTCACAGCACGGAGATTAGCCTACAAGCCCGAAACTCTCCGGGTACCGGATTTTATGGAGGCAATGAGGGATGTCACAATCAGAGGCTCAGCACAGGAGATGGCCACTCAGCTTACCTCCCAACTGCAACGGGTATGCACCGCGAGTATGGACCGACGGAAGCACTTCAGAGGCACACAGTCACCGACCTACTGGTGGACAGACGAGATCGCGGAGGCAAGACGCGCCTGCCTAAAAACCAGGAGGAAATTCCAGCGTGCCCGAAGACGGGACGACATCGATTGGCCGAGGCTACACATGGCCTACCGCATGGCAAGGAAACACCTGAAGGTGGCAATCAGGACGAGCAAACGGGAGTGCTTCTTGCAGCTCTGTGACTCGGCGGAACATGACCCATGGGGGAAGGCGTACAAGATTGTCATGAAGAGGCTTCATAGAAGCAACGCAGGAGTACCCACGGAGCCGGATCAGTTACGGACTATTGTCGAGGCTCTGTTTCCATCCAGGGCAAGCGACACCACGCTAGTCAGTGAAGCACCCCGGCCCCCATATGACGTGGACCCCATCACAATTGAAGAGCTCCTACGCGCGGCCCGCAAGATGAAGGCAAGCAGCGCTCCTGGCCCCGATGGAATCCCTAACCGGGCGGTTAAGCTGGCAATCTCTTGCAAACCTCATGAGTTTGCCAATGCGTACACGCAGTGCCTACGCGAAGGGGTATTCCCATCACACTGGAAGCTCCAGCACCTCGTGCTCATCCCAAAACCAGGGAAACCACCCGATGACCCTTCCGCATACAGACCGATATGTCTGATCGACGCGATGGGGAAGACACTAGAGCAGATCATCTGTTCCCGGCTAGAGAGAGCAGTGGAGGAGTCCGGAGGACTTTCCGCCAGCCAGTTCGGCTTTCAGAAGGGCAAGTCCACGGTGGATGCCATAAACAGGGTGGTTAGGATCGCGGCGGAGGCGGCTGAAGGTACTCGATGGAAGGGTGGCAAGAAGCAATACTGCCTGATAGTCACTCTTGACATAAAAAATGCGTTTAACTCGGTAAACTGGGAAGGCATCACCAGAGCACTGAACCAGCGCGGTATCCCCCTATACCTCCAGATGATCGTCGGCGCCTACTTCAAGGAAAGGCGACTACACTATACTACTTCCACTGGACTCCAATCCCACTCTGTCTCGGCTGGAGTACCACAAGGTTCGGTGTTGGGACCATTGCTGTGGAATGTAGCTTACGACGGAGTGATGAGGATCTCACTACCAACAGGATGCCAGGTGACCTGTTATGCAGATGATGTGGCGCTGTCAGTCGTTGCCAAACACCTGCATACGGTAGAGGCAAACGGCAACAAGGCCATCCAGCTGATCCAGGGCTGGCTCTCGTCTACGGGGCTCGAGCTGGCGGCCCACAAAACAGAGGCAGTGCTGGTCAGCACCAGAGCATTGGTGGAGACGGCGCACATCCGGATAGGAGAAGATACAATATCATCAAAACGAGCCATTCGCTATCTGGGCGTGATGATAGACACCAGGCTTTGCTTCAGAGAGCATCTGAGCTACCTACATGAAAAAGCGGCAAACACGAGCCGGGCACTTTTTCGCATGCTGCTGAATACTCGGGGACCCAGATACGAAACGAGAGTGCTGCTGACTAGTGTCATCCGCTCGTCCATAACATACGCCGCAGCAGTATGGGCAGATGGCATCAAAGTCGCCAGCTACGCCCGGGGAGTCAAGGCAATCCACCGTCTCTGCGCATTACGAGTGTGCAGTGGGTTCAGGACGATTTCGGACGACGCTGCATTAGTGATCGCAGGCTTAATTCCAATCGACTTGCTGGTCCTCGAAGAGAGGTATGTGGCCGAAGCCACCCGCGCAGGCGTAGACCGGAGGTCGGCGCGAGCGCAGGCCAGGGAGCAGAGCTTCAGGGTCTGGCAAAGCCGCTGGGACTCCGCTGGAAACGGTCGATGGACTCACCGACTCATACCGGACGTTAAACGGTGGACAAGCAGGGGTCACGGAGCGGTGAACTTTTACACCACGCAACTCCTGAGTGGACATGGCTGCTTTAGCCAATACCTGTGTAGGTTCGGGCACGATGACTCGCCATATTGCAGGTGGTGCGGCAGCGTACCAGAAGACGCTGAGCACATATTTTTTGTATGTGGGCGCTTTGGACAAAGCAGGAGAGAACTGTGGCGATCCGTGGGTAGACAGCTGTCCCCCAGCAACCTAGCAGGAGGGATGACGGAGGACGCAATGATTTGGGCGGCGCTGAACAACTTCGCTGCCATCGCAATGAAGGAGCTCCGCAGGTGCGAGCGACTCAGAAGGGAGGCACCATAGGAGGAACCAGCGTCCCTGCGACGTAACGCTACACGGTCGTGCCGCAGGGATTGGGTTCCCACTACGGTTCTCCAACAATCTAAAAATTTAACACTATCTCTAAAAAAATCTGTTAAAATTTTTAAATCTCTAATAGATAAGTAGCTTCAAATCTCAGATGTAGACCTATTAATTAGTTAATTTTAGTAAATAAACAAGTATAAAAAAAAAAAAAAAAAACATATGTATGCTTTCACTTGCACATACACACGCTTGTTAAAGATTCTTGGGCACCAACGGCTGATTGTTCGTGCGTTCGTTAACCTTTCTTCGCTCTGTGCTTGCATTGGTTCAATACATTAATTTGTGTGTGCATGCGCTCGCGCCAAATTTTCTGGCTTGTTCTTTCCTTCCCCGTTTTACATACTGGTCAGGCTTTGTTTGATCGTCTACAATACATTCGGCTTGTGCTTGCGCTCGCGCCAAATTCTCTCTCTTGTTCTTTTAAACCCCCGCACCCCGCATTCTACAGCTGTTGCACACTAAGTGGCTGCAGCAAACGTTTGACTTGTTTATTTTTGGTCGTTTGGACCGCTTTCGTTTGTTTGTTCACATATTGCGCCAGGGCATGTGTGTGTTTAGTAAGCAAGCTTGGCGTTTTCGTTACATAGTTACATAAATAGTTCGTTACAGTGCGCATGCGAGGGTAGTTCACAAAGTTTGTCGAATTTTTGGGTACGTTTTTGAAAGTAGTTTTTTCTCAGCTTAATTATGTCTGAGTCCGACAAGCAGTTATTGGAAAGACCAACAGTTGAACGGCCAACAGTACCTAAGACTAATACCAAGTTGGCATTATGTCAACAAAGGTTTGACAAGGTCAGTGCCGACATTGCTCCCGTGCTTTAAGTGCTCGCAGCCTTTAAGCTGAAACAAATGTCATCGGACAAAACAGAATTAGCTTGTCGCCTAGAACTTTTAGAGGGTTATATTTATAAGCCTATGAACCTACAGGCAAAGTTGGACATTTTGAGTCCAGCCAATGAAAGTAGAGGCCCGTTGGATGATTTATGCGTCGTAGCAAAAGCATTTTTCATGAATGCAATTAAGCCAAGATCCAACACACATATGCAGCTCAATGAATCCAAAGTTCGACACACATATGCCACATGACTGTTCAATGAATTCGAGCCAGCGGTCGCAGCTGCCGAAAATGCGTTTTCATGTGCCTTTTCGAAAGTCTTATTAAAGACGATGCTTCTTTGACAAACGTATAAAAATGTAAGCTTTGCTCGATATTCTTGTTCGCATTTAGTACCATTTCTGTTATGCAAGGATTGGAGTACGTCAAAACTCAAAAAATGTGTCCCAATTGTTTGACCGTGGGGCATATAGTTTCGAATTGCAAGGCGTCGAAGTGTCGAGTGTGTTCAAAGCCTCACCATTCTCTGCTTCATAGGTATCATGCACTAGTACAAGGTGAAGCAGCGGCACTTCAAGCCTCAACTTCGGAGACATACGTGGGTCACGTTCTTAATGCGGATCAAGTCGTTCTTGCTACCGCTATCGTAAATATTAAAGATAAATTTGGACAGTTGCATCCAGCAAAAGCTTTGCTCGATAGTGGCTCACAAATAAATTTGATGTCTGAGAGCATAGCACAGAGGCTTCGGCTTAAACGTGAGCCAACTTCCCTTGCTATCCCAATGGTAGGTGGTGCAACAACTGATAGTAAAAATAAGGTCTGTGCATCAGTTCAATCGGACACCAGCGATTCGAACGTCGGGGAAGCCATAACGCCAGGGCAGCTTCTCATCGACCAGCCATTGCTGGGGCTGCCGCAAGGATCCACACCCGAAGAACCCAACAACAAGGTCGCACCCGCATACTTGAAGCGGTGGCAACAGTTGTTGGTACTCAAACTGCACTTCTGGCGCAAGTGGTCCAAGGACTACCTGCTCAGCTCGAGCAGCGAGCCTAGTGGAGCAGAGGCGACGCCAATCTTTGATAACAAGGCGCGTAACACGCGCAATAGCGGGAGAGGACGCAAGGTGCGGGTGGCTGAAGTAAGAACGCCGCCCGGCATAATTAAACGGCCAGTACACAAACTGGCGCCGCTTCCGATGTGAAGAAAATTTGTTGAAGACCGGAACTCGTCAACGGGGCCGGAATGTTGAAGTAGATTGAAATTGTAACATAGCATAAGGTAGTTTAAGAGAAAAGTCTTGTAGTTCCTCTTAAGGTATCTTCGGGTAACCCGCAAGCCGATCGGCAATCTGTGACGGCGAATTGGATTGCGTGCGGCCGACTGTGGCTCGCGGTAATGTTCGTAGGCAAAGGCGGGTACTTGTCGACTTACGCTCAAAGCCACCGCAATAACGTCGTTCGATTAAATTAGTTAAAATTGAAAAAACCGCGTCTCTTTTGATTGAATTTGCAATATTTGGAAATATTTGGATGTGTGTAACGCCCAGAGGGAAGCGTTTCCGACCCCATAATATATATTCTTGATCAGTATCAATAGCCGAGTCGATATAGCCATGTCTGTCTGTCCGTCCGTCTACATTAGCGCCTAAATCTCAGAGACTATGAGACTCGCTATGCAACGCCTTTCAAGTACTTACTCATTTCCTCTTTCTCTCGCACACACTTCCACGTCTCGTGTATGTAGTTATACATGTACATGTAGAAATGTAGAAGTAAAAATTATAGGTATGTTAACAAAAATGGAAACAGATAACATTTAATATATAAAAATCTAGCATAGGGTTGACCTAATTTTTTTGAAATGTTCTTTTTTTTATACATATATGTAAAGAGCAGGGTATCAAGTAGCTAACACCATCCTGTTAATTAAAGTTTACATTTAAGATAGTATCGATAAGACCTAACCGATATTTAGAAAACCTTAACGATATTTAAAGCACATAACCGATAAGCGATCATCGATGGGGTACAGTCGGATTTTGGAAGCAGCAGCGAAAAAAGCAGAACAAAAGTGGACAGAAAGATTTTGATTTTAAACACATAAATTGAACTTATATACGATTTAATAATAAGTAATAAACTAAACTGCATAATAAATCTTACATTTGGGGGCTCGTCCGTGTCGAATAATGAGCTCAGAGTGTGTGTGGAAAAAATAAAAACGAAGCTGGCTCATGCAAGAAGAGGATCGCTGAAAATATGCTAAAGTTGTTGTTAATAGTCACATAAAGTTGTAAAGTTGTCTCCAGTGGCTATAAACATTAAGTTGAACGATCCAAATTCTATGAGCGGAACAGTAGACACAGAGATCAATATAATAATCTGTCGCCTAACTCAGTTGCAAAGTTGTGAAATTCGAAGTCGCGCCATAGGGTTGCCTTGTCCGTGCGCGGTACATACATTCGCAGAGAGACACGCACAGACACGTTGTGTTGGGTACACACATATGTACATGTAAGCAGAAGAGAAAGAGGCGCCGTTGTCGGGTACACTTGCGAAAGTCGAAAAGAATAGCAGAAATGATGCAAACACCACCGCCGCTGAATTGGAGAAGGAAAGAGATGGAAAATGATGTACCAGGAACGTCGAGCCCGAGCGCAAACGAGATGGAAGATGTTGTGATTGCGAAAAACAATGCGTATGATAAAATTGATCAGATGATAAAGCTGCTAAGTTTGAAAGTGCTTAACGATGAGCAACGAGAAGTCCAAATGAAAATCGCCCCTGATAATTTTGGAAAAATTGTGAACGAATGCGATGGCCGATCAGTTCCAATAGAAAAGTGGTTCGAGATTTTTGAAAAAAATGCCGACGCATATGAGCTTACCGAAAAGCAAAAGTATGTACATGCCAGAGGAAAGATAACCGGTGCAGCTAAGCTTTTCCTAGAAGCTGAATGCGTGTGCACCTATGAGGAACTCAAAAACGTATTGTTTGAGGAATTCGCATGTAGCTATAACAGTGCGGACATTCATCGGCAGCTGCAAGATAGAAAGAGGAAGAGTAACGAGTCGCTTCACGAGTACCTGCTGCAGATGAGAAAGATAGCAGCAGTTGGACAGATTGAAAACGTGGCTTTCATAAGCCATATTGTGAACGGTTTGGACATAAAAAATAAGTATAAGTACGCCATGTATCGCTGCAAAACATTCAGGGCATTGAAAGAAGAGTTCGATATCTACGACCGTTTGAACATATCGGAGAAAAAGGGCAACAAAGATCAGCATAAAACGAGTTTCAAACAGCAAAGTTGGCAGGGCGCTAAAAAGGAATATTGCCATAACTGTGGATCAGGCGAACATAAACGCAAAAACTGTAAAGCCGAAACGAAGTGTTTTAAGTGCAACCAGAATGGTCATATTTCGCGTAACTGTCCTTATGAAGCCGATAAAGTTGATAACATACGCATTATTTCTGATCGCAGTCGCATGAAGAAAGTTCAGATAAACGGCATTATAGTTGACTGTCTTGTGGATACAGGATCCGATGTAACCATTATCAAAGAAAGTGTGCTGAGGTCTATGAAAAATATCGAGCTTTTCAAAAGCAAACTATGTTGCGCGGTCTGGGACATACATCAACGAAGCCTGTAGTACACTTTCATGCAGAGGTTACCGTGGATAATTTGCTGACCAACCAGAAGTTTTTAGTCGTCTCCAGTAACCAAATTGATTTCGACGCACTATTAGGGCACGATTTCATTAAAAAGTTTCGTTTTGTCGCTGATATGCAAGGATACACGTTTTTGAAGTTTGACGCTGATCCGGGGCCAACAGATGAGTATTCTCTTGTATATAATCACACTGAAGAGTCATCCCTTGTAGTTCCACCTCAATATCGCAAAGAAGTTGAACAGATGATAAAAAGCAGTTACGAAATACCCACAGAAGTTCCAAAGCAGTGCCCAATACAACTGAAGATAGTTCCCGACGGAGTAATCAAGCCGTTTCATCACTCACCAAGTCGTTTATCAACAGACGAAGCTAGTGCTGTAAAGAAAAAAGTCGAAGAATGGATCGAAGAAGGAATTGTGCGCAAGTCATCATCAAACGTGGCCAGCAGAGTTGTCGTCGTGAAGAAAAAAGATGGTACACTTCGAGTTCGCGTAGACTACAGAAAGTTAAACAGCATGGTATTGGTGGACTGTTTTCCAGTCCCGATTATAGAGGAAGTCTTGGAAAAGCTGCAGTCGGCGAAATGGTTTACCACAATGGACCTTGAAAACGACCTATACGGCCTTCGTCACAAAGGAAGGATTATTCGAGTTTAACAAAGCACCTTTCGGATTTAAAAACTCGCCAGCTGCGTTCATTCGGTTCGTAAACTATATTTTTCAAAAATTAATCAACTCTGATGTTATGCAGCTATATATGGACGACATAATTGTTTACGCCGCGTCGCCCGAGGTATGCATGAGGAAGACTAAGTTGGTTCTGGAGACAGCTGCGCAGTTTAGCCTAAAGATCAAGTGGAAGAAATGTAGTTTCATGCAACCACGCATATTCTTTCTAGGCCATATCGTCGAGGACGGGCAAATCTGGCCCGGCAAAGAGAAGACAGCAGCAGTCAGTCGGTTTGCTACACCAAAAGACATAAAAGGAGTCCAAGCATTTCTGGGACTCACCGGATTTTTCAGAAAGTTTATCCCTGGATACGCACAAGTTGCACGGCCGCTGACGAATCTACTCAGGAAGGAAACAGATTTTAACATTGGCGAAGCAGAGCAACAGTCGCTACAAACCTTGAAGAAGTTGCTTGTAAACGCACCAGTACTGCATTTATACTCACGAGAAGCGCCAACGGAACTTCACACGGATGCATCCAAAGATGGTTTCGGAGCTGTTTTGCTGCAGCAGTTTGATGGCAGTTTCCACCCGATTTACTATTGGAGTAAGAAGACTACAGAAGCTGAGTCCAAACGTCACAGTTACTATTTGGAGGTCAAAGCAGCATACCTGGCACTCAAAAAGTTTCGGCACTACCTGTTGGGGATCAAATTTGATCTTGCTACTGACTGTGCGGCGTTTAAGCAGACAACAACGAAAGCAGACATACCGAGAGAAGTTTCTCAGTGGATTTTGTACATGGAGGACTTCACTTTCAAAGCAGTACACCGCCCAGGGGAAAGAATGAGACACGCGGACTGTCTCAGTCGTTTCCCGCAGACATGCGAGAGGCAACGGCCAGGTCGAGCGGGTCAACCGTTCAATTTTGGGCATCATCGCAAAGCTATCAATTCAGGAGTCAACAAAGTGGTACAAGTATGTGCCGCAGGTCCAGATGGCGATTAATTCGCATGTGCATTCAACGTTGAAGTCGTCGCCATTCGAGGTCATGTTTGGGACCAAGATGCACCGAGAAGCTGGGAGTCGCCTATGGGAGGTACTCAACGAGGAGTTGGTTACGCAGTTTAACAAGAAGCGCCAAGATCTACGTGACCAAGCGAAACACAACATCGAGAAGGCGCAAGAGGTCTATAAGCGCAATTACGATAAAAAACGACGAGCTGAGCCGGGCTGCAGAGTAGGAGATATGGTGGCTATCAAGAGGACGCAATTCATCGCAGGACGCAAGTTGGCCAGCGAGTTAGATACCCATATGAAATCACCAAAGTGAAGCGTAACGAGCAGTGACAACATGAAGTTATGGCGTTTTGTCGCCGAGAACGATGAGATATTATCATCTGACAGATGAAGACGAGCAGGAGGGCCGAATGTAAAGAGCAGGGTATCAAGTAGCTAACACCATCCTGTTAATTAAAGTTTACATTTAAGATAGTATCGATAAGACCTAACCGATATTTAGAAAACCTTAACGATATTTAAAGCACATAACCGATAAGCGATCATCGATGGGGTACAGTCGGATTTTGGAAGCAGCAGCGAAAAAAGCAGAACAAAAGTGGACAGAAAGATATTGATTTTAAACACATACATTGAACTTATATTCGATTTAATAATAAGTAATGAACTAAACTGCATAATAAATATTACATATATATGTATATATATATATATATATATATAGGACATATATACATATATGTACATATATATATATACATATATATACATATATATACATATATACGTATATGTATATACTGACTGAGTACCGAGTATAAAGTAGCCGCGGTTCTTGCCGTGGCTCACAACGTTCCCCCTCGTTTAATAGTACAAAATGAAGGAACAGTAAGGCGATTTCGACACGTGAATTATTCCTTGCCTGATAATTTATTTTATTATCTTGTTGACTTCTTCGTCATGGGCATATTTGTATCGCCACCGGTATACCGGATCTTCGTGCTGAGTCTGGATGGCATGCTTTACAGTGCTTGTGAAAGTAAAATTATCACCTTCTCTGTACTGCAAGTCACTATACTCAACTCATACAAGATCTTTTTCAGCTTTTCCTTCTCTTCACTGTTCAAATGTTCTTACCTTAGCTCATTACTTTCTCTTAGTTCATCACTGTGTGTCGAGGCACATTGATGCGTTCTTATATTCTTTTTAGGATAGATCCTGTTGACTAGCAAGATATCGTAGTTGTTCACAAATTGAAAAGGTAGAACTTCTGCTCTGTTGGGCAGATTTTAATGGGGGCCTGATTATTCTTTTTGTTAGCTTCACTGGTCCGTTAATGGTATGGACCTAGTTTATTTTGGTATTCGAGAATTTCTCCTTTATGATGTTAATTGAAGATCCTGAATCCACGATACCTCTGAGTATTTTAATATGTACAGATATTATTATATAGCTTGGTTTCTTTCGAGTCTATCTGACGAAAATTTACATCCTTCTTCATCTGATTACTTTGATTGTCTCTGACTCTCTTAGTTGGTTGGGTCTACTTTCACTAGCTTGGTTGCTTTGCTTTTGATAATTCATCGGGTTTTGTGCCTGACCTTGATATAAAGAGTTTTGAAATTCCAGATGATTGTTATTTTTATACCTGGAAGAGGTGCCTTGATCAGATGAATTCTTAGCTTGTTGTTGGCATTCGCCTGCTTCCTCACAACGGTGAGGTTGGGGAAGACTGGTAGTTGCGGATCATCGTCTACGCCCTATCGTCATAGTGCTGGATAGCCACCAGCTCGTAGAGCGCTCTCTATGGAGTCCCCTCATCGAATTGTGGATGGTGCGCCTCTTCCCATTTAACATGTCCACCAGCTTTGTGATCTCTTGCCCGAGATCGCGTAGCGCCAAGCTGCTCTGATCTTTCCGAGACTGGGTCTGCTCTTCCTGGTTCTGCTCCTTCTTATTTTGCTCCTACTCATTTTTACTCCGCTCCTGGAGTGCTACCTAAGCTGTGGCGCCGGTTTTCACCTCCACCGGTGATCTCGTCATCATCGAACTCTTCTCAAATGCATTTTCTCCCTCATTTGTTTTTGGTGTTGTTGTGTCCATGCTATTAGGTTCCAACTCTCGGGTCGTTATTTCTGCTCGCTTTTTGTCTATGCAAGCAGTGAGGCCATGCTCGGGTTGACTCTCGCCTTTATGTGGTCCAGAATTTAGAGCCGGATCCGCGTTAGTCGGAAGTCTTGCTCAACCGAGCCTGTACCACCAAATTAATGGTGACGAGACATAAAGCGTATCTAGGGGAACTGCCAGTCTTTAACGAGACGGAGGCGGTTCCTCTGCAGTGCACTGGCCGTCAGCTGCCCTATCGATCAGCTAGCATGACGAGTTGCGATTGCAGCGAAGAACAAGAACAAGATAGCATGACAATTCAAAAATGACAATTAAAACAAAAAGAACAAGTACTACCAAAATCAAGTGCTACCAAAAAAAAGTGCTATCAGGAAAGAGATCTAGGAGAGAGAGCAAGAAAGGAGAATAGTTCCCTCTTTCGGCATTTTTTTCTGCAGGCATCTCGGCTAAATAAACGTTCGCGTGGGAGCACCAGAAAAACGCGTCCGAACTTTTCACGCACTTCACACACTTCCACCCGGGGAAATAGGTGTCAAATAGAATGTGTAGAGACTCCTCACTGGAGTTAGTCCTCGTACCATCACTTCTTTTGAGGTACCCCACCGAGGGGGTCATTTTGGAGAGGATCTTGCGTTTACCAAGAGGCCTTTTTGCCTTCCTAGTTTCTTTTTTGTATGGGGCCAAACTGGTCTCATAGTCTGCCCATTGTTCCTCCCCGTTAGAACTTTTGGCTCTGTTAAAGAGGGTCCTGCATCTTTTTCGTAGGATATCTATTTGTGTTGAACACCTGGGGGTTTCTTTTTACCCCTTCTTTTGTTTGAGGGGCATGCTGCCCCTGAACCTGTTCACTAGACGGGTTAGGTCGGGCATACTGTAGCTTTGAAGGGAAGTAATTCCTCCATTGTTGTAGTATATTTTTTCCAGGTGACTTTCCTGGGAAAGTCTTTTTCGGGATCTTAAGAGACAGGATCGTCTCTGTGGACTACCTGTGGACTATGGATATACTAGGATTTCCAGCCCTTGACTATGTCTGACAGTTTGTGAGACACTAAGGTAGGGTCGATAACCTCTTGTCGGTTCTTTATTAGAAATGTAGAGTCATTTCCTCGATTGCTAATAAATAAGTTAGAGTTTAGGATGAAGTTGGAAAGGGACTCACTCTTTACGTTTGTGTCCGAGCTCCCCAATCGGGTGTGGTGTCATTTGATCACTTGGTGGATCGCTTTCCTTGTGAGCCTTATAGGACAGGACAACCTCCAGTGTTTATTTCTAATTTTTATTGAACAAATCTGAAAAAACATTTTTTTTTACTTTTTTGAAGGTTATAAATCATTTTTTTATATTTTTATTGAAAAAAATCAGAAATAAGTGTTATATCTGAATAAACTATATTTAATTATTATTTCAGATTTTTTCAATTAAAATTAAAAATAACTATTATTTTTGATAAATTAAATTAAATTAATTAAATAAAATTAAAAATAACTATTATTTTTGATTTTTAAAATAAAAATTGAAAAAGAATTGTTAGATTCTAATTTTTTAGTTTAACGACCACTGTTTCCAAACCGATAAAGTATATACACTGCCAATCAACTGAATAGGTTCATAATCACCGAGGTAGGAATTGGTCTGAAATTCCTAAACCAATATTCCAATTGACATGCGTTTTTTTTTCTATAACTCTCAAATCTTATATCAATTAGATGCCAAAGTTTAATATTCATAAATTTATTATTTATTCCTTATTTATTTTTTTTCTGAAGGAGTAACAAAAGGTTACAAAAGGAGGTTTTTTTCAGTCATCTGAATAGGTTCAACGTAGAAAATATTAAAATGAATTAGAAAAAAAGGCCCATTTTCATTTTTTTGCTTTTTACTTCCAGTTTGGTACATTTTTAAAGAATTTTAATTTAAGTTCAATAATGTATGAACCCTCCTTTGTTGGAAAAAACTTTAATTACACGGGTGGGTAGGGAGCTATACAAATTTTGTAATATTTACAATGAAATTTTTGTCCAGGCCGCTTTAATAGCCGCAACTAAAGGTTTCTTGCTGTAAAATTGTCTGCCTATACTCTGCGAGATAACAGCCCCCACACATTTTCCATTATATTAAGGTCAGGCGAATATGGAGGCCATTCTAGCTTTTGAGCCTTAATCCATTCTTTTAGCACCTTAGCAGTGTGAATAGGAGCGTTATCTTGCTGGTAAGTCCACTGCAGAGAGTGAAATATATTTTTATAGTGAGGAAACGCCTTCTGAATTATGAATTTATACGTTTCTGCGTTCATTTCGGAAGTTACAAATTCAAGGTCTGAAGTACCATAAACTGATACCGATCCCCACACCATTACGCCTCCTTCACACGAGTGACGACGACTCAGGAAATGCTCTTCTTTTCGAAGATCATGGTAGTAATATTTGTAACCATCTGGGCCGTCTAAATTAAATTTCTTTTCGTCGGAAAAGACTACTTTGTGCCAGTCCTTCGTCCAGCCCATGTGCTTGCGCGCAAATTGCAGTCGTGTAGCTTTACGTGCATCATTTAAAGGTGGTTTTTTTTTAAGTTTCAATCGCTTAAGATGATCAGCCGACAAAATCAATTTTGGGTGCTGAGAGATGGGAATTGGACGCAGTTCGAACAATATGTTTCCTGTCTGCCACAGTTGTCGCGTGTTTGACGCCGCCTTTCATATTTGGCCATTTGATTATTAAAAAGTTGCTCTCAACATTTTGGCTTCTTCTAATTTTTTGTGAGATTTTGCGATGACTAAGACCACTTTCATTATAGGCTTCGATTTGCCCTCTTTCGTACTAGGACAATTGCTCTCCGCGACCCATTTTTCATTAAGCATGAAGAAAATATATTAAACTTTGAAATTGCAAAAAAAGTGTGTTAATATATCGCCGAATTTCATCCACTAAACCTATTCATTTGATCCAAAAAATTGCATAGAATTAAGGAAAGAGATAAGAAAAGAGAATATGCAAACTAACGGTACTTAGTAAACTGTACATTACAAGCGCATAGTGATTCGCACGAATATAACATTGCAATGAATTACAAAAAACATGTATACATTCAATACGTATTAAGAAAATCATGAAAATGCACTCGATATTATGTGAACCCATTCAGTTGATCGGCAGTGTATATTCTTGATCAGCATCAATAGCCGAGTCGATATAGCTATGTCTGTCTGTCCGTCCGTCCGTCCGTCTGTCCGTCTGTCCGTCTTCATTTGCGCCTTTATCTCAAAGACTATTAAAGCTAGAGCAACCAAGTTTTGTATCCAGTCTCCTGTGTGATCACACTACTCCAAATGTGTTGCAAAATTTCGCCCCGTTCTTTCCGCCCGCACAAAAGACGAAAGTCTGTGGCGTACACAATTTTATAGATACGAGAAAACTAAAAACGCAGAATCATAGAGAATGACCATTTCTATCAGAGTGTTGAATCTGGATCAGATCGGATAATTATGATAGCTACAATGAAGAAAACCATTTCGAAAGTCATCGTTCCCTCTCGCTCTCTCTCACACGCGGCCCCATCTGCTTTGCCCATTCGTATTTTTTGACGCCTAGTTCTCAGAGACTATAAGAGCTAGAGCAACCAAACTTTCTATCCAAGCTCCTGTGATATCAAACCAGCACGAGTTTGTTTCAAAATTTTGCCACGCCTCCTTCCACCCCCACAAAGGACGAAAATCTGTGGAATCCACAATTTTTAAGGTACGAGAAAACCAAAAACGCAGAATCATGGAAAATAGCCAAATCTATCAGATTTCCGAATCTGAATCAGGTCGGATCATTATTATGGACAGAAGGAACAAATTAAATTTCAGTGGCTACGCAACGCCTGCCAAGCGCTGACTCATTCCCTCTCTCTCTGTCGCAAACACTTGTACGTCTCAAACATGTAGTTATACATGTCATGTAGAAATTAAGAAGCAGATGTAAAAAGCATATGCAAACAAAATTGAAAACATGTATAATATTCAAAAAATGATTTGACTTCAATTTTTGAAATATTACTTTTTGCCCAAAATTTAATTTGTCCCTTTTGCGAACATATAATAAATTGCATAAATCGCAAGCTCATATATGTATGTACATATGTGTATACTGACTGAGTACCGTTCCCCCTCGTTTAAATTTTCTATTTCGTTATTTTATTAAGAATACATTTATTTTATTGGAATTGAATATATATGTATATATACATTTTTATACCCGGTAATCGAAGAGTATAGGGGAATATGTAGAAGCTGATGTAAAAATCATATGTAAACAAAAATGGAAACAGATAACATTTAATATATATTATACAAATCTAGCATAGGGTTCGACCTTATTTTTTTAAATTTTCCATTTCGGCCAAAATTGAATTCGCCCCTTTTGCGAACATATAATAAAACATATAATTTTTACATCAGCTTTTACATTTCTACATGTACATGTAGAACTACTCATACGAGACGTGGAAGTGTGTGCGAGAGAGAGAGAGAGGGAATGAGTAAGTGCTTGGCAGGCGTTGCGTAGCGACTGAAATTTAATTTGTTCCTTCTGGCTATAATAGTAGTTCGACCTGATCCAGATTTGGCAATCTGGTAGATACGGCTATTTTCCATGATTCTGCGTTTTTGCTTTTCTTTTATCTTAAAAATTGTGGATTCCACATATTTTCGTCCTTTGTGGGGGCGGAAGGGGCTTGGATAGAAAGTTTGGTTGCTCTCGCTCTTATAGTCTCTGAGATCTAGGCGCTCATTTGGACGAATAGGCAAAACAGACAAGGTCGCGTGTGAGAGAGACCGAGAGGGAACGATGACTTTGGAAATGGTTTTCTTCATTGTAGCTATAATAATGATCCGATCTGATTCAGATTCAACACTCTGATAGAAATGGTCATTCTCTATGATTCTGCGTTTTTAGTTTTCTCGTATCTATAAAATTGTGTACGCCACCGACTTTCGTCCTTTGTGCGGGCGGAAAGGGGCGGGGCGAAATTTTGCAACACATTTGGAGTAGTGTGATCACACAGGAGACTGGATACAAAACTTGGTTGCTCTAGCTTTAATAGTCTTTGAGATAAAGGCGCAAATTAAGACGGACAGACGGACAGACGGACGGACGGACGGACAGACAGACATAGCTATATCGACTCGGCTATTGATGCTGATCAAGAATATATATACTTTATGGGGTCGGAAACGCTTCCTTCTGGGCGTTACACACAACCGTTATCACCACAAATCTAATATACCCCTATACTCTTCGAGTACCGGGTATAAAAATTGAATTTTGTTGAGTAGTGTTATTTACATAAGTCATCAATTATTGATTTTTTATATTCTGTTCCTATGAACGTCTTCATTGGACCGTACTTTAGAATAAAATCTTTAAAAATAGCTTTAGCTACTGTTTTTGCACTTTTATTTTGTACTGGTATGGCAACAAGATATTTTGTCAAGTCAAAGATTAAAGTGAATACGTATTCATTTCCTTGCTCTGATTTTGGTAGTGGACCGATCGTATCCAAAATTACCCTATCAAAAGCCATTTGTGGTGTTTCTGTTATTGTTAATGGGGTCTTTGCATGTCTTGTCGTTTCGGCTTTTTGGGCAATTTGGCACATAATTTTTAATTTGGCTTGTCATATTCCAACAATAGTGCCTTCTTATTTTTGCTAATGTTTTAGTTGTACTCGTATGACCTCCTTGTATTGGATCATCATGGAATGTAGACAATATCTCTTATTTTTCTTTATCTTTTCTTATTGTGGTAACCGCCTTGAGTAGCGCTACTCTAAAATTCTTTAGTATTTCATTGCCCTTGTTTTTGAAAGAATCTATAGAAATGTTATCAAAGATTTCTTCGCTCGGTGCCATTCTGAGTCTGATGTTTTTTATACCGGCTTCTTTTTTAAGCCTTTGGAAGAATTGACCTAGGTCGAAGTTTCCATTGGTATAAAGACCGCTAACTTAAATTCTTACAATTATTTTCTTTCCATGCTTGAAGAAGCATTTAGTCGAAGATAAATGTGAGGTCACTACTTTTTTAACATCATCATTTTCTATGACGTTGTGTATATTGAAGAGATAGATTGCTTTTGCAATTCTTTGTTTGAACCTACGCAGGTTTTTTATGTTTTTAAGTATATTTACAAAGATTTGTTTTAGATCTTTAATTGTGATTCGTGACAATACGTCTGCGACGAAATTGTCTTTGCCCTTTAGATATTCATACTGAAATCTTATTCTTTTAATTCAAGTCGCATGCGTGTAAGTTTGGAACTAGGATTAACCATTGAAAATTAATATGTTAGGGGTCTGTGATCTGTTTCACTGTAAAGTGCTTGCCATAAATGTAACGTCGAAAATTTGTAAAAACCCAATGAATTGCTGATAACTCCTGTTCTGTAGTACTTTTATTACTTTCGCCCTTTGTAAATTAACGTGATGCATATGATAATGGGAGCTGGAGTCCATCGTGGTCTTGAGTTAAAACCGCTCAACATGCTTTTTTGCTTGCATTAATTATTATAAAAAATTCTTTTTGAAAATGTGGGTTGACATTCAGCTGACCACTCGAAAGGAACATCCTTTTTACATAATCTTGTTATGTGCCGGGAATAAAACGTCTGTAATAATTGCAAAAAGCGACAAATCGTCTAGCGCTGTCCGCATGATGTGGGACTGGATAGTTTTCGATGACGTCATATTTCTTGTCATCTGGAAAGATTTCTTTATCTGTGCATCTATGGCCAGCGAAGGTCACTTCAAGCATAAAAAATGAACATTTTTGCGGATGTAATTTCAGGTTGTGTTCTACATATCTCAAAAACATCTGTCAAGTTTTTAAGCACAACCAATTATTATCAAATAATCCAAATAAAGGAATGCTTGAGAGCTTGAAGTCCAGAGAATGCAATAGTTATCATTCTCTGAAATTAATTCGGTGTTATTTTTATACCAAACGGTAATCGCGAGAAGTGATATGAGCCATTGCTCATTGAAAAAGACGTTATGTTTCTTGAACGCTCGTCTAGTTCTTCTTCAATTTGATGGACTGACATAAAGTCAAGGAATGAGAAATATTTAGCTCTACCAAGTTGATCAAAAAATATCATAATTTCTAGAAATTGGTAAGGGGAAATTGGATCATTATTATAGCCAGAAGGAACCAATGACATTTCAGTCGCTACGCAACGCCTGCCAAGCGCTTACTCATTCCCTCTCTCTCTCTCTCTTGCACACAATTCCACGAGCCGTAGATATATACATACATATATAGAGATGTAGACGACAGATTTAAAAAACATATGTAAACAAAAATGGAAAAAAATAACATCTTATATACAAAAATCCCCCAAAGGGATTGATTTAAATTTTTTTAATTTTCTTTTTTGGCTTACATTTAATTCATTCCTTTTGCGAACATATATAATATATATCGTAAGCTCACATACATATGTACATATGTATATGTTTGTATGTATGTATACTGACTGAGTACCGGGTATAAAGTAGAGCCGCGGCAAAGGCTACAACGTTTAAGTTGGCTCATTATCCTACAATCTCAATTTCTGCATATAAAAGTTGCTTGTGGATATTGGATTCGGTTTCAAGTCCGAATACATCACTAAATTTAGAACATAATTCCATTAATTGTGGTTTGAACCGTTTTGGAAAGTGTTTGCTTAATTAAGATATGACAGTTCATTTTCTATTTCCTGGATTTGTTTGAATTACTTTGTAATTCGAAAGTGGTTCAAATTTTATATGATTTTATTAATTAACTGATCAGTATTTGTTGTATTTAGTAATCGGACAAATGTATTTTGTTTGGATGCAAGTGTGTCTGCTACAAAAATACCAGGTTGAATTTTTTATTTCTTCTGAAGGATTTTAGTCTATTTGACAATTTAGTTTTTTGATAAAATTAATTCCTATTATTCCATCACACGGTATAGCTAAAATTTTGGTTTACTGTATGAAAATTATGATGAATTATATATTTGTTTGTCTGAATCTCTATTGAGGCAAGACCTTGGAATTTAATATCTCCTGCTCCCATGCCTTGAATATCTATTGTATTTTCTATTTGAAAGTTGTTAAAGACGATTTTTCTTTTAAATTATATATATTTGCTCCTGTATCTATAAAAAATGTAAGCTTTTTCCCTGTTTCTGCGTAATTAAATTTTACAAAGATATTGAGATTGAGGTTAATTGTGTGAACCTTGGGGTTTGGTTAATTGTGGGTATCCAAAGGTGCCTGGGAGTTCTTCTGTCTTGTGTTTCTATTGTTGTCCTGTGTTTGGTTATTATAGGAATCACCGTTATTACGGTTGTTTCCTCTATAATTTCCACGACCTCTAGTATTACTATTATAGTTACTACCATGTTATTATTATGGTAGTAACCACGGCTATTTCCATGTGAATTATTTCCATATGTGCCGTTGCCTCTACCTCGGTAATAAGCTTTGAAGTTATTACCTCTGTAATGTTGACTCTGTCTTTTAAACAGTATAGAGTTCCCGTTAACAGTTGTTTCTGTACTGTAATGGAGATATTTGGTTATGGTTTCACTTAGTGTTGTAAATGAGCTAGATTCAATAATATGCCTTACTCTTGTCTAATATGTCTTACTATTTTCGGTCATGGCAGCTATTGCTTCTTTGGTAGCGAGCAGGCTTGCATGTTTAGTAATAACGCGTTCATCAATATACTCAGCTTCGAGCAATTTTTGTAAATTACACTACTCGACAAAATTCAACTTTTTTTTTCCGCTGTGGCCAAAAATGACTTTTTCTGATAGATTTGGAGATTTAAATTTTTTTAAAGAATTATGGTTTTTTTTTTCATGGAGTAGTTTTTTTTTTAAGAATTTTTAAAAAATTTGTTGCTTTTTGTCATAGGTAGTGCTTCTATTTTTTACATAACTTAAGTTTCCTACAACTGGTTGTATTGAACTTTGCAGTTAAAAAAAGCTGACAAATGCAGCTATAAATCCGACTCAGACACTTTGTAGCTGCAACTTAACGCCTGGAAGATATTAAGCTTTCAAATTCAAATTTCATAATTTTTTTCGGTATTTTTCCCCGAAATTTTGACTTTGAAAGCTCAGGAAAAGTCGAAAAAAAAATATTTGAATGCCTTGATTTGGTTTTAGATATACACATTATATAAAAATAAACGGCTAAGTTATAACCGTTTGACCAAACTTTCATATGCCGAATTTCGCCGATAAATTCCTTTAGCCGACGTATAACCGTTTTTTTTTCCTACAAAAATACCAAAAATCTGTGTTTGTAACAGTTTTTAACGGTAAAATGGCATTTGGGATGGTGCCAATCGGCATATGTAGTTTTGGTCAAACGGTTATAACTAAGCCGTTTATTTTTATATTTTTATAAGCGATACCTTAAACGACGCCTAATTAATGTGTCTATCTAAAACCAAACCAAACCAATCAAGGCATTCAAATATTTTTTTTTCGACTTTTCCTGAGCTTTCAAAGTCAAAATTTCGGGGAAAAATACCGAAAAAAATTATGAAATTTGAATTTGAAAGCTTAATATCTTCCAGGCGTTAAGTTGCAGCTACAAAGTGTCTGAGTCGGATTTATAGCTGCATTTGTCAGCTTTTTTTAACTGCAAAGTTCAATACAACCAGTTGTAGGAAACTTAAGTTATGTAAAAAATAGAAGCACTACCTATGACAAAAAGCAACAAATTTTTTAAATATTCTTTAAAAAAAAACTTCTCCATGAAAAAAAAAAAACATTCTTTAAAAAATTTTAAACATCCAAATGTATCAGAAAAAGTCATTTTTGGCGACAGCGGAAAAGTCGTGTCGACTAGTGTTATCTGTCCGTCCTTCTGTCTTCATGAGCGCCTACATCTCAGAGACTGTATAAGCTAGATAAAAGCTAGAGTTTTATATCCAGACTTCTGTGATTTAACACTGTTACAAGGGTATTTCAAAATTTCGTCTCGCCCCTTTCCGCCTACACAAAGGACGAAAATCTGTGAAATCCACAAATTTTAAGATACGAAAAAACCATAAACGCAGAATCATGGGTAATTACCCTTTCTACCAGATTGCCGAATCTGGATCAGGTCGCATCCTCTGAGACTATGTGCACATAAGCTGTGTTTGGAGATTTTGGCCGAGGACTTTTTGCTTTTTCTCCCTTTTAACAATAGGTACATATGTACATACGTTACCGCGCTGTTTAATAAAGTGGGTAGATGTAAGTCTAAGTTAAACCTATTTTTAACAGTGACCAACTTTTCCCGAACGCGTTTAAAAAGATTTGAAGCTTCGGTCCACTAGAGATAATTTAATTTGGAATTATATTCAATAAATAATTTCCTGATCTCGTTAAAAATAGTCACTAAATTAATAGTGTGCTTATTTATTGTGCTCAGATGAGGTCTATTCTGAGGCTTTTGTACGATTCAGAAATCTCTGTTCTTAGTTCTAGTACTTTAGAACATTTATTAATCCAATCCACGTGAATTATTATTTACAATTAGTGTGTTCGTTTTAAAAAATGTTTTCGTTTCTTTATTTTTAAATTTAGTTTTGTCTTCTAAACCCTAGGTTTAGAACCTATCTAGGTGGCATATGACCGGTTTACAGTGTATTGCTCTATATAAATCAATACCGGTCATATGTTGCTAGTCAAAGCCTATCAGAATAAGTGTTTTCCAAGCTCCTGGTCTGTGGTTGTGGTTTTATGGAGGTCTTTTAGCAACCTCCGTTGTTGCAGAAGCTTGATCCGCTTTCCGCTTCTGTTCCTCTTCTTTTTGGTGGGAGGATTTTGCCGTGCCCTGTACTCAGCTAATGTGAGTGGGCGTGGTCGTGGTTGGATATAGCTCTAAAGCGCATCCCTTTGCGGCTTAGCGCATCCCTTTGCTCAATAGGAGCAGCTTCCTATAACGTTGTATTATCCAGTTTTTGTGTTTTTAAATTTGGTTGCACCGACGGCGAAGTGGGCGGTATGCCTACCTCGCATTTATTTATTTCATCGGCGGTACAAGGGGCGGTCCTCGACCTATTGTACTTCTTTTTTCTTTCTCTTGATTTGTGTCGCAGGAAGGCGTAAGGGGAGGCCTATATGCCTTTCGCTTTTTGGTTTCTGGCCGCTGCTGGTCTTCGCACAGGTTTTACGCTGGACACTCTTTGCAGTGCTGTCGGTACTTGTAGGTCTTTGGCATGTTCCGGAGCAGTCGATGTTGTGCAGTGGGCCTCCGCAATCGTCCATTTAAATTTATTTATATTCTTTTTGTGCGGATCACTTTCCACCGCACTCACGCCGTCTTTGGATTTCGTTTTGTTTTCATCACAATTGGTTTTCTTGTGCAGTTGTGTGGTTTTTGTTGCCGGCTTAGGTTAGGTTAGGTTTATAGGGCTGGTCGACCATAGTCGAGGTCACTCGGTGGCAGATTTGCCCATTGTGATGCCCATACCTGTCATGTTATAGTGTTGTCTAGCTGGGGAGTCTTTCCAAAAACCAACCCGAGGCTTCAATAAAGAGTGCCAGTCGCTGGCGGCATGGTTGCCAGGCTATCCTGGTCCTCGAAGAAGGCTTTTCCGAGAATTCGGTGCCGCCTTTCCATAAGTGCAGAACAGCCACAGAGAAGGTGCTGAATATTTTGGATTTCCTCCTCGTCCATACAGCAGCGATAAATATCATTGTGGAGTAGTCCATATCTCGTTGCCTGTCTCCTGTCTTGCCTGACTCTTGTCAATGTACGCACCTGCCCTTTCCAGAAGCTCAGGAGAGTTTTGGTACGTTTTTGGTCGTAATGCGGCCAGAGTGAGCATGAGATCCCACAGTTGGCGGCTGTGTGCCTGTCTGCTCTCTTTCTCGCTATGCCCATCTACTGCGAAATAATGTCTCGTAGTGAATTTCATATATCACTAACCGCGTCCGCAATCGGCTAGTGGTTCTGCAGGATATCAGGACTTTGAGGTAAATCCAAGATGTGTAGCAACTTTGCCGCTTGCCATACCGCATATATCTTTCCTCTGCGTTCCTCTGCGGCAAGAACTTTCCCGATACCAGTATTACTAGATCGTCCGCATAGTCACTCCTCAGCTGCAGGAGAAGGTCATTGAGAACTAGGTTCCACAGGAGTGGAGATTTAACTCCTCCCTGTGCGGTGGGAGTTTTGTTCAATCGCTTTTGTAGTGATCAGACGTGTTTATACCCGGTACTCGAAGAGTATAGGGGTATATTAGATTTGTGGTGATAACGGATGTGTGTTACGCCCAGAAGGAAGCGTTTCCGACCCCATAAAGTATATATATTCTTGATCAGCATCAGTAGCCGAGTCGATAAGGCCATGTCTGTCTGTCCGTCCGTCCGTCCGTCCGTCCTCATTAGCGCCTATATCTCAGAGACTATTAAGGCTAGAGCAACCAAATTTTGTATCCAGTCTCCTGTGTTATCACACTACTCCAAGTGTATTTCAAAATTTCGCCCCGCCCCTTTCCGCCCGTACAAAAGACGAAAATCTGTGGCATACACGATTTTAAAGATTCGAGGAAACCAAAAATGCAAAATCATAGAGGATAACTATTTCTATCAGAGTGTTGAATTTTGATCAGATCTGATTATTAATATAGCCACAATGAAGAAAACCATTTCGAAAAGCATCGTTCCCTCTCGCTCTCTCTCACACGCGACCCTGTCGGCTTTGCCTATTCGTTTAAATGAGCGCCTAGATCTCAGAGACTATAAGAGATAGAGCAACCAAACTTTCTATCCAAGCTCCTGTGATATCAATTCAGCACAAGTTTATTTCGAAATTTTGCCACGCCCCTTTCCGCCCCCACAAAGAACGAAAATCTGTGGAATCCACAATTTTAAAGATAAAAGAAAACCAAAAACGCATAGTCATGAAAAATAACCGTATCTACCAGATTGCCGAATCTGGATCAGGTCGAACTATTATTATAGTCAGAAAGAACAAATTAAATTTCAGTCGCTCGCAACGCCTGCCAAGCGCTTACTCATTCCCTCTCTCTCTCGCAAAAACTTGTACGTCTGGAATGTGTAGTTATACATGTCATGTAGAAGCATATGTCAAAATCATATGTAAACAAAAATGGAAACATGTATAAAAATTCCCAAAATGGTTTGACTTCATTTTTTGAAATATTATTTTTTGGCCAAAATTTAATTCGTCCCTTTTGCGAACATATAATAAATTGCATAAATCGTAAGCTCCTATATGTATGTATATACTGACTGAGTACCGGGTATAAAGTAGAGCCGCGGCCTTCGCCTCGGCTCACAACGTTCCCCCTCGTTTTTCTATAACTCTCAGTCTCAGGTTGTTTTCAGTCATCTGAATAGGTTCAACGTAGAAAATATTAAAATGAATTAGAAAATAAGGCCCATTTTCATTTTTTTGCTTTTTACTTCCAGTTTGGTACATTTTTAAAGAATTTTAATTTAAGTTCAATAATGTATGAACCCTCCTTTGTTGGAAATAACTTTAATTACACGGGTGGGTAGGGAGCTATACAAATTTTGTAATATTTACAATGAAATTTTTGTCCAGGCCGCTTTAATAGCCGCAACTAAAGGTTTCTTGCTGTAAAATTGTCTGCCTATACTCTGCGAGATAACAGCCCCCACACATTTTCCATTATATTAAGGTCAGGCGAATATGGAGGCCATTCTAGCTTTTGAGCCTTAATCCATTCTTTTAGCACCTTAGCAGTGTGAATAGGAGCGTTATCTTGCTGGTAAGTCCACTGCAGAGAGTGAAATATATTTTTATAGTGAGGAAACGCCTTCTGAATTATGAATTTATACGTTTCTGCGTTCATTTCGGAAGTTACAAATTCAAGGTCTGAAGTACCATAAACTGATACCGATCCCCACACTATTACGCCTCCTTCACACGAGTGACGACGACTCAGGAAATGCTCTTCTTTTCGAAGATCATGGTAGTAATATTTGTAACCATCTGGGCCGTCTAAATTAAATTTCTTTTCGTCGGAAAAGACTACTTTGTGCCAGTCCTTCGTCCAGCCCATGTGCTTGCGCGCAAATTGCAGTCGTGAAGCTTTACGTGCATCATTTAAAGGTGGTTTTTTTTTAAGTTTCAATCGCTTAAGATGATCAGCCGACAAAATCAATTTTGGGTGCTGAGAGATGGGAATTGGACGCAGTTCGAACAATATGTTTCCTGTCTGCCACAGTTGTCGCGTGTTTGACGCCGCCTTTCATATTTGGCCATTTGATTATTAAAAAGTTGCTCTCAACATTTTGGCTTCTTCTAATTTTTTGTGAGATTTTGCGATGACTAAGACCACTTTCATTATAGGCTTCGATTTGCCCTCTTTCGTACTAGGACAATTGCTCTCCGCGACCCATTTTTCATTAAGCATAAAGAAAATATATTAAACTTTGAAATTGCAAAAAAAGTGTGTTAATATATCGCCGAATTTCATCCACTAAACCTATTCATTTGATCCAAAAAATTGCATAGAATTTAAGGAAAGAGATAAGAAAAGAGAATATGCAAAGTAACGGTACTTAGTAAACTGTACATTACAAGCGCATAGTGATTCGCACGAATATAACATTGCAATGAATTACAAAAAACATGTATACATTCAATACGTATTAAGAAAATCATGAAAATGCACTCGATATTATGTGAACCCATTCAGTTGATCGGCAGTGTATATTCTTGATCAGCATCAATAACCGAGTTGATATAGCTATGTCTGTCTGTCCTTCTGTTCGTCTGTCCGTCCGTATAAGCGCCCAGGTCTCAGATACTACAAGAGCGAAAGCAATCAAATTTTATATCCAGACATCTGTGATATCACACTGTTACAACTGTAGAGTCGAACTTGCACACAACGGATCTCAAGGCGACCAAACAAATTCGTTATGCGCTTACGGCGCGCTTTGTGCTATGAGCTGTAACTTTGTCAATACTTTTAATTTAAGTCCTACACTTGTATGGTATATACTACTTTTAAAATGTGTAAAAAAAATGTATTTATTTATTTAAATTGATTGGACGTTTAAGTATTGTGGAGCTCACAAAGCGCGCTTACGTCGCGCTTTCTGCTATGAGCTGTAACTTTGTCAATACTTTTCATTTAAGTCATACATTTTTATGGTATATACTCAATATATTGAACTTTTAAAATGTGTAAAAAAAATGTTTGTACCCGTCACACCAGACTACCCCCTGAAACAAAAAAAACACACATAGTGAAGTAGACTGCGTAGATGGAAAATCTAGCTATAAACATTTGACATGATGAGGATAAGAAGAAAAAATTACAGGAGGAACACCAGGAAACAAAGCGAGAGATACTACAGCAAATTGCGACCAGCCAAGGCAAACCCACTTCCAGGCAGAGCTGCTAAAATATCAAATGCTAGTTTTTAATGTACCTATATGGATTGTTGTATTATAGCCTATAATATAGTCAATTTACTAATTTAAATTTGTAGAAAATTCACAATTCAGACCGAAACTTTGTTAGTTTATGCTCATCAACTGCTTTTCGACGGATGATGCCAATGGTTTGAATCGGCGTTTTAAATCTGTTGAAAATTCCCACCGCTCCCCTGTACTCAGTGTGCAGAGCCTATTAGCCTTTTTGTTACTTCCATTCTTCCATTCTTTATCTTTTTAATTGCATATCTGTCGTTTAGAAGGCCCTTTTGAAAAATATATGGGCTTTTAAATTTTCTTATCAACTTCCAACACGAAATCCAAAAGGTTATGTACTATGATATTTCTTATACATATGCTTCCTTGGTAAATTTCCTGTACATTTCTCGCTTGCTGTTTTCCGCACTGAATTCAGATCTCCCGATAACTTCGATTTTACATATTGAGACATTGTTCATTAAGTACACCAGTTTCGGTTCGTCTCTGATATACACCGAATAACAATACTTAAGGTGCTAATCTCTTGTGACGGCGCTTCGGTAGGGATATGGTTGCTGCGCCGGGGTTCACAGAAATTTGTTTGGTTTCTGGATGTGTTAGCTGAAATATATAATCTCGTGGTTCGAGAAGATGGCGTCGGTTAAGCAGTAATTTATTTATTATTCTTAAGATTTCACAGTTTGTCAATATGCTGGATCGTGCTGTTTGGACACACTCTAAAGAGAAATAGTATTGCGGAGGTTTGGACCCACTCCGAGGAGAAACAATGTTGCGGAGGTGTGTACACTGCGGGAAAAAATAATATTGCGGAGGTTTGACACAGCCCGGGAATATGCAGGGAGTCAGTGGTTTGGACCACTCCGACGTTAGGCGGGAATTCAGAAGTTTGAACATATGGCTATAAGGAGCCATAACCTTATGGAGATTGAGCTGCAGCACACTCAGCATAATGGGTGGCTGGCTCAACTTCGCTCGACGGGTTGACAACCAGCGTCAGGTCACCGTCCTCTTCCTCGTCGGAGTCGTGCAGCGCAAGCGCCTGGGCAGCCTCCACGATAGTTTCCAGACCTAGATCTTTTTCCACTTCGCCTGACTGCAGTGTGTGCGTGCGTGCAAACAAAGACGTTCCCGGGGTGGCGTTTTTTTAGTCGCAGGTATACACTACATATGCCCCACTCCATCTTCCCGAATCTTGGATACAGGAGGTCCTACTCCTAGAAAAGGAGGGTTTATCTGGAGAATTGCGTATCCCATCGTTGGGTAGTGGGTTCGCAGTGTGTAGCACCATACAGTCCCCTGAGGAAATCTCCGGGTTCTGGCGCTGCAGGAGCTTCAGTACCCTGAAGGGGATCGCGATGGGAAAGATAACCTTCGCCGACCGGATTTTCTTCCTATCGACTACAACCAGCTTGGCCCCCTCCCTCATCGCGTCCTGTAGGCAGACAGTTTGCGTAAACCACCTGCGCGTCGGGTCGTCATTGCACTTCCGGATTTTTACACAGTGGGGCCTTTTCTCATTTTACTCTTCAAAAATCCTAACTTCTAAACTAATAAAGCGAAATTTAATTTTTATAAAATTTAAAAAGCTATTAAAAGAAAACTTCTCAAGTTTTAAAGAATGTTTGTCAAGAGTGCCAGGTATCCGTGGTGCTTTAATATTCAAGGGTTATTCAAAGTTAAGAAATATGTTCGGCTAAGCGCCTGCCCATGGCAGCAAAAAGATAGGCATAGCTTACTCTCTTCACTACACATTACTCAAAGCATCGTTGCTGCTGCTGCTGCTGCTGCCCTGCGCTCTACGCTCTCAATCGCTACATCGCCCTTTCCCTAAGTTCGTCGTCCGACAAGAGATGTGAGGGATGCTCATCAGCAGAGCAGAAGACACAGCAGAACTGGTCGTCTTCGTGAGCAAACGTGGTTTCGTTAATTTCGTTTCGTTGGCACTGTGACACACAGTTATCGTTGCATCTCTCGCATTACAAAGTACAAGAAAAATAAATCGAATATATTACATTGAAATCAAGGCAGTTGCGTTTTAATTAAATTTCTCGAATATACATACGCTGCTGAAGAAGCTCAGTAGCTCAACAAAATATATTCGAGCATATTTCAATTCAAATTCAAATTAAAAACTTTTTTTTTATTATAAATGCAAATTTTTTATAATTTCCATGACTATACTATATTTTTAGTTGTTTTTATTCAATTGTCTAACTTAAATACATAAAATTTAAATTTTTGGGTGATTTTTTTTGGTTAATTTTTAATATTTGCTCTTGATGGCTGATTTTCAACAAAATAATCATCAACATAAGGGTTAATAAGGTTAATACCTAATAAACTTAACATTTCGGAACTATAGTTGCTAGCTTCCAAATACTTTCGTGATCGCACATGTCTCAGCGATGCAAGAAGTGGATCCGATGAGGCTGCCAGCACGTTAAAAAGGTCTTCATTTTGTCGAACACGAGAAATTTTGTACGTATTAGTGTATCTGAACCTTTTGTAGTCCTTGTTTTTACATTCCTGTGCTTCTTCGGACAGCTCTCCAATTGGTAAGCACTGATACTCTATTAAGTCCTTCCCATGAGCCAAACTCCTATGTACCGGGGGTGTAAGTTTTTCTGAGGATATAATTCAGTCAAAAGTTGAGCTGTTTTTTATGCGTATTCGGACAATTTTACACCATTTATCATTTTTTTGTTTATAACATTTAGGATAACAGCCAACCTTTTAATGATCTCATGATTAGCACCTGTTATCAAAGATTCAATTTTATAATTTTCAAAAAATCTCCTCGAAGTATTTCCATCATTCGTATCCGTGCTTTGGGCAGTCAACTTTTAATCCTAGCATCCGAGAGAATTAAGCTTGTATAACTTCCTTCCTACTCTTTATATCCTTACGAGGTGTATTATCCGTTTTTGTTTCTCCTGGCCGAGGAAGTGTGTAGGCTAGATTCAGAATAAATTCCATACACTTTATTCTGCAATGCAACGGAGAAATTCCATATCCTTAGCAGTTTTCTTCATCCGTTGAGTCGTCTAAACTGTGAAAGTCTTTTTGCGTTTTTTTTACAAATGGGACACCTCAAAGTTTTGTAATTGCATTTAAGACTTTTCCATCAATCATTGTCAGGAAGAAATCCAACTTAACCGTCAATGTTTTCCACTCTTTGTTTGAAAAACAGTAGGTTTCAGTTGGATAATTTGATTTGTAATTAGCTAACAGTTGATTTAATAAATTCAGAGGACTCCTTCGCATATTTAAAGAAATTAGGGTGACAATAATGAATCGATGATGGTCGAAGATTTCTCCAATGTTCAGAAGTTTCACTCCATGGCCGTAATGGAACTACAGAAGTCATAAACATATTTTCATCAGAAATATAAACAGATATACATTATATAGTCAGGTAGTACTTATAATACAACGTTTGGCAATGTTATCTATTAACAACACACACACTACAGCCAAATTTGTATGCGCTCTTCTTACTTATATCTGCCGCGTGTTTTTAGCGCGAGGTATCCCCAGTTTTTTGGCTTACGTTTCCAATGAATATGAAAGGTGTATATTATAGCGTTGACTTTGTGATAGACTTCCGAGTTCTATTCCACGAAAGTTAAAAAAAATACCAAAATTTAGTCTATATTTTAAACGTTTCTAATTTAATAAGTACTTCATATATATTTGAACATATATATTTTATATAAAAAAACATTAAGATTGAACATACTTTTCAGGTAAAGTAAAAAGATCGAAGATCGTTTGTTTACATCGCCCAATATTAGGTTTGAAAGTGGTGAATTTTCGTAAAAATTGTCATTTATGCGTTCTCCCAAATAATTTCCCAACTTTGAGGAGCTCTAGCACCCATTATTATTAACCGATTTAAAAAATCTTTTGGATCCACAATCTTTGAAGTATTCTCTATCGATTACATAATTTATTTTTGCCAAACGCGTTCATGAAAAAAATGATTTTTGATAAACTGTTCGGGCAGAGGCCCCACTGCGCGACGTTTGGGCTGACCGGATGTCTGTTGTTTCCCCGTTTTAGCCTCCATAATTGGCCCGAAGGTCTATAAAGGTTTTTATGGTTATTATGCATCGGACGGAGCAAGCGACAATGCATTAGCCTTGTCCAGGATAATGCAGTGTTTATCGCCCAGCCGGCACCCTCGTGGAGGGTTCAGCAAGAGGATTTTCGCCAGCCAAAAGAAAATAGTACAATACAGATTGAAAATAAATACTGGTCTATCATGTTTCCATCGCAGTCATCCCTACTAGTTGGCAGTAGTTAATTGAGTTCTATTGTTATTTTCAGCTTGGTTTTCAAAACTTTCAAGGTTAACTTCAATGATCCACTATGCTTTGTAGTGGTACTTTAGATAACTAATCTGTGACCGTGATGCCACTAGGATAGCATTTGTATTTCGTAAAACGCATTTTTTTGTAGCATAGATACATTATATATGTCACGGTTTTTGCTTTTTGGAGCTCTTTTTTACATGTGTACCTGGTATTTCCAAGATATACAAATAAAAGACAAGTGTACGCTACTATGGGTTCTTTGTTATTAAACTTAATTACAAACAAGTTTTATAAGCAAAACATTTATAGACCGGTCACAAACACTTAATGTTAATATTTAAACAAACTTTGAATACAAAAAATATAGATTATAAATTTCACAGGTATTCCAAAACAATGCGTACAACGAAGAAACAATTTGGAAAATCAATTGCTGAAGTATATTTTGTGTTTCACAGCCCATAGCTGATCGCAGAGCATATAAAATATCGTTTAAAGTATCAAAGTATCTGTTATCGATTGGTAAAAAAAATATACGCTATTTTAAATTTGAAAATTTAAATTAAATGCCGCTAGCTAGGCCAAATGTGCGGTGGGGGTAATTAATTAATTATTATATTTGAATAATTATATATAATTATAATTATATTTGAAATAATAACAATTCGCTTTTAGATTTGTATTCTTCAGTCCATTGTTAACGACTAAGAAATATAAAAAAGAACATAGCGAACTCTGCAAAGAATACTTAACATCGTATTGTATTTTTTTAATTTTTATTTTATGTAAATGTTTATTATATTTGAAATTATTTACATAGGAAACATGAGCGTCGCACACTTGTCTTTGACACATTTGGGTTATAGTTCATTTAATTGAATGCTTACTTATTTCTATTTTGGGCGTCGGACGCATCAGTAATATGGGTGACTTACTGTTTTGGACAGTGTGCGGATTTATTAATCGCATTCTTGCATCGATACAAAAGCATAGATACAATTTTATTATAATATGAAATTAACGTAAGCCTTCCTGTCTCTCGGCTTGTGGCAGTAATGATAACATCACACGCAATAACGCTGACCTTGATCTCGCATTACATGGATTAGCATTAGTGCATAAGTTGAAAATCTGCACATCGACCAGTGTAAACATATACATATTTTCAGTTAGTAATAGTATTTTTTTCATTTATAGGTTAGCTGTGAATAATTTGCAGTACGTTAGCAATGTCCTTGGCATTAAAGATCCCATTCATAAACAAAAAATTTCACTGAAAGCAATGGATGTAGTACTCTTTGGGCCACCACGAGGTAAGAAAATAATTGAAAAATACCCATGAGACTTTTACAAGTTTTTGATTGCATTATTTTAAAATGTATGAATAGTACATAATCTTTTGATCATACAAATATAAAAATTATAGAAACCGGTACCCGTTGGAAGGACTACATATTGGTGACCCTGTTGTTAAGCGCTATTATTGGTTGTTGGTATGCTTATCAGCAAAATAAAAATGCTAAGCGTCACCTACGGCGTATGGCACAAGATATGGAAGGACTGCAGAAAGCCGAACAAAGTCTACAGGAGATGCAGAAGGTTTGTTTAATTGATATAAAGTAAGTTAAATTATTTTTTCAATATTGCAGGAGCTAGAGCGGGCTAGAATGGAACAGGAAAATGTGGCAACGGAAAAAATGGATCTAGAACGGCGTCTTAAAGAGGCCCCCTCTCTAAGCTCATCAAACACAGACCTAGAAGTGTTACAGTTAAAAAAAGAAATTGAAATGCTGCGAAATGAATTGTCGCGGGCCGAGTTCGAGTTGGTTGATAATTGCTGGGCTCCACCACCGCAGCTTCAATCATGGTTGCAATACACATATGAACTGGAAAGTAAGAATCATCAAAAAAAGCGTGCATCTGCAGAGAAACAGCTTCAGTCAGCAAGAGAGGCATGTGAAAAATTGCGTAAGAAGCGTTCGAGTTTGGTAGGAGCATTTGTGTCTACTCACGGGAAAAGTATTGATGACGTTGATCGTTCAATTGTTGAGGCACGCAATGCCCTAGGAGAAGTAACAAACGAGCTCCAAGAACGCCTGCATCGCTGGAAACAGATTGAAACGTGCCTTGGAATAAACATAGTTAATAACAATGGATTGTCATATTTGGAAAATGTGCTGTATGGTCGTAATGGAGGCTTGCAAGGCTCGATTGGTGTAAGTGGTGCAAAAGGCTCAAGAAGTAAGTATATTTTGGTTTTTAGTTTTATTCCTTACTAATGATATGTTATGTGTCATGAATATTCTTTGTTTGTTTAAACAGCACGAATTACTAGCAGTACTGATGACCTAGATGACGAGTCTGTGCAAGGTAAGCTGAACTTTGAGAACTTTTCTCTGCTCGCAACGGAATAAACCTGCCACAGGCAAAAAAACACAGCTCATCATTTAAATACAAACAAACTGACAACTTACACTCAGTAAGAAATAGAGCTGGATTGCCCATTATTTTTCGAGTCTCACTAAAATTGTTTAAAAGTAAGAGATTCTATATTAATGAAGGTCATGTATTAACGATTATGTATAAAATTGTAATATAAATGTTTATCTTATCATTGATGTAGCTAAAATTGCATCTATTGTGTTATATACAAATATTTTTCAATAGCAATCCCAAAAACTTAATGTACTTTGAAATGTTATGCACGTATTGATTGTACTTACATATAAATAATTTATGTTAATCCAAATTTGTTACATAAACTAAACGATAATCTTTTTTAATGACTCACCGCTATTTGCTGTATTTTCTATAGCTTTGCAGAGACGATAAAACTTGAATTAGGCCGTTCAGTTTAAATGGAATAGTTGATTTTCTGTTTCAATTCAGTATATATACATACTACAAAATTTAATTATTGTGAAAATATTGTACTTTTTTTGTGGCATTAAATCGAAAGAATTGAATCCAAAAAATTGATAATTTGGTCAGTGTTTTTTTTTTTTTTTTTTTTTTTAATTTTGTCGAAATAAATTTCTTTTTTATATTTTATTTGTATAGGCTAGTTTATTTAGAGGGTTCTTTACTAGCATCAGTGAACAACATTGGGCGCATTCACCAGTACAACTTGATCAGCCATCAGTGATCGTTATGATATAATTTTGGCATAAATTCATAAATGAGATGTAGCCTAAAAATAGTACGCTCCATATAATAAGTAAGGTTTGCACATGATCGATGTGACACTTCACTGATCGCCGATCAATTTGTGCTTGTGTCCATTGTCTACTTATAGGTTTTTTACACTGGGTGCGTTACCTATCGATATCGGAAAAGACGCAGAGAAATAGAAGAGGCGTTTACACCACTGCGTCTTTGGAAGAGGAAGACAAATTTTGTAAACAAAGTCAATAATGTTCGAAAATCAACGAAATATGACGGAAAAAGAGTTGATTCTTCTAACTGCGGAGGCGAAAAGTGAGGAGAATCTTTTGAAGTGCATGGAAGTGTCTGAGCTATCTTCAGAAAAGTTGCAATTCGTCTTGCAACTGCAACGTCCTCCTTGCGTTCGGACCCTTGTAAGTAAAGAGCAGATAATGTTCTCTCTTTTCAATTAAATAATGTATTCTAAATTGCAATAGCCACGATATGGTTCATTTTGGGAGGAAGATGTTGTGGACAACACCGATGCCTTTTTTAAGGAAAATTTCTGCATGGAAAGGAGTACTTTCAACATTTTTGTTGGACTGTTGCCCAATCTCAAAAAGAAAGACACTCCTTTTCGACTGACAATCCCTCTGGAGAAGAGAATAGCCATAGCCCTACGGTAGGGAGTCTATTTGGTGTGTCTGACGCATATTTCTGGAGTTTTGTCGCGAGGTAGTTGCCTAACTCGCTGACACGTATCTGCCAGCACACTTTCATACCCTGAGAAGGTCACGGAAATAGTGAAAGGATTCAAAGACATGGGATTTGCAGCAACAAATTTGAAATCAACCATATTGTTGAAATTACCTTCTCAGGGTAATAATAAAATTAGTTTAAACAATTTGTTCTAAGCATTACATGTATTTTTGCCCCTTTTTACTCAGTTAAAAACAGGGACCGTAATCATTATAAGTTATATTTTAAAAATCACGTCATAATGATTATATAATGATTTTAAGGATTTTCCTCACGGATAATGATTAATTTTGATTAATTTTATAATAATCATAAATAATTATTATTTTTGATCAAAAAAAAAAAAACTCAAAAATAATGATTATCAATGATTTTTATTTTTTTCGCTTAAAATAAAACTCAACAATAGCTTACGGCTTCCATGTACCACTTTCCGCCGATGTGATTACATACTCTTGATCTGCGATTTAATGAATTTCATATGATACACCACATGTCCTTCAAGGACGACTTTTAAGGATTCAACTATTTTCTATTAAATTTCATTTATGCCTCTATAGTCCTCTCAAAATTACTTTTTGTCAAATTAAATAACAATTAAAAATAAAATAAAGTTTTGTTTAATATTAAATTTTTTCTCATTTTCAGAGGAGAAAAATGGGGTGGCAAAACCAAACACACAAATTTGATCCTTTAGATTTGTTTTAAAAGAACATACAACAGACTATAGGGGCATAAATAAAATTTAATAGAAAATAGTTGAATCCTTAAAAGTCGTCCTTGAAGGACATGTGGTGTATCATATGAAATTCATTAAATCGCAGATCAAGAGTATGTAATCACATCGGCGGAAAGTGGTACATGGAAGCCGTAAGCTATTGTTGAGTTTTATTTTAAGCGAAAAAAATAAAAATCATTGATAATCATTATTTTTGAGTTTTTTTTTTTTTGATAAAAAATAATAATTCTTTATGATTATTATAAAATTAATCAAAATTAATCATTATCCGTGAGGAAAATCCTAAAAATCAGAATTTTTAAAATCATGGCTGAAATGCAGACTTCTTACAAAGCTAAAGATTTTGGTATGGTTCACTTATTTCTACGTCCATTAGAAGTGGATGATTTATTTATTACAAAAAAACAAAATAATCATTATTTACGGTCCCTGGTTAAAAATTTTACGCGGCAAAATTTAAATTTTAATCTGCTGTTTTTTGTTGTTATTAGTGGTGATAGTTCCGCTAAAAGGCAGAAAAATACGAAAATTGCTGTTATGTGCAAAGAAAAACCAAAACCAATCGAATATAACGAATAAACGCACCTGCGTCGGAAAACGACGCGAAATTTTGCCACCACTAGGGCCCTATGCTAAACCTATGTAAAAAACTGCGTTTCTGGGAAGACGCAAAGAATGAAGTCGCAGCCTCAGTGTAAACGGCACATTATTGTCATTTTTTTACAGTAAGGCCAGCAACGTACCGAACGGGATATATGTAAGTGTAAAATGGGAGTGTACGACGTTTCGTCAGTAGACTGCAGACTAGCCGCTTATAACAGGATATAAGAGATTCCGTAATCGGCGCTGGAAATACAAATAAAACATAAAGGAACAAACTTTCGCAAAACAATTTCGCAAAAAATTGCGCTATGCATTTTTTTTTAACCAAACCGACTTTTTCTAAAAGACTTGGGACTTAAGACTTCTGAAGAAGCCGATAAATGCAGCTATAAATTAGATCCAAACACTGTGTAGTTTCAGCTTACCGTCTGGGAAATATTAGGCTTTCAAATTAAAAAGTTCTTATGTTTTGCAGGATTTTTTTTTTTTCCAATTTTGACTTTAAAAACTCAGGAAAAGTCGAAAAAAATTAACGGCAGTCGAAGGTTTGGTCGAACGGCTGCAACTTAACTAAACCATAAAAAAACAGTAATTCCATAAAAAATTCTCCTCCTAAAATGTTTGCCTTTTTTTATTAGTTTTTTTTTCTTTATTTTAACTTTAAAATTCAGCAAAAATTAAAAACTGGTTGACCAAAGCACGTTTTTCTTGAAACGACCGAACTCGCAGGGCTTGATCTATTGAAGCACTACGTCTAAGAAAAACTTTAATAAAATTAAAAAAAAAAAAAAATAAAAAATCGAGGATTTTAACGAATGTTATAGCCTATTTACACTTACTTAGCCTATTTAGCCTTACTTACACTTACTATTTCCGAATATTTCAACCCTGATCTGCCTTTCGTGGAACTTTCACCACTAGGTACAACAAAAATTGGCAGCTTAAAATTTAAAGTTTGGCGCGTAAGAAATATGGCTGTGGAAAAAGGTGCAAATATAAATACAATACATTAAACCAATTTTATTATTAAAAACCATATAAACAATGTGTTCGATTTCTAAAATTCGGTCGGAAACACTTAGCCAAACGCTAAATTAAATTATTATAAATTAATATAAATTAAATTACTATAAACAATTGCCAATTTAAAAATTTTAAATTTTTGTACATATGTAATGTACATATACATATAACCCAAATTCAACATATTTGCAATTGCAGCCGGGCAATTTCCCTGCGGAAATTTTCCGTAAAAAATGGATTCCAAGGTCATTTGCAACGCCGTCTCCCAAAAAGATCCACATCGCGGCTATTATAATTTGGGATACATTATTTAATATAAATGAAATTGAAATGCCAATTCCTTACCAGGGTCCAAATGCGTTTCTTCGAAATTTTATCCAAATACTCCACAGTTGCTGCAGACATCGTCGCCAACTCTATACACTGCAGCGTCGTTAGCGTATCTTGCTCTGCCACATAGAAAATCATTAATTCGTAGTCGTCCATTTTAATAATATTAAATAAAACCAAATTTTCGTAAACAAGCACGTGCCAGCAGCCGGAACTCAATAACTCAACTTTTGCATAGTGTAAACGCCAGTTCTGAGTTATTGAGTTACATATCGATAAATGACTTTACTCACTGTAGTGTTAATAGGCTATTAACTTCTTTGCGAGGGAAATCGATAAAAGTAGTTATCGATGAAATTAAATCGCTTTGTAAGCCTAGCACTCAGACCCGAAAACACGTTTGTTAGCAAAACGTCCCATATAAATTTACAAGCGGCCGAGTGTGACCAGGTGGGCATGCACTGCATAGACTGCATAGAAATAAAATCCGTTAAAAATTCAAATTTTTTATCAAAGCAAGCAGGAATGTATAATTAGTGGGCGCTGTGACGCTGGCCAACTATAATACACAGATAAAGCTCCGCAAATTCAACTATTTTCTAACTAAACTATTTTTCTATCCTCTAAATTTCATAACAATTCCCTCTTCTCGGCAGCCTTTATTAATTTCATTATGTCGTCGTCGCTAAATTCTACTTATAGCTTGTTTTTTTTTTTTTGTTTTTTCACTGTGTTGCTTTAAATCTATTTGATTTAAAAATCTAGGAACCGTGAAAAATATTAGGGGAGTGTAAGGTATCGTGGCGTGTAAGGTATGGTGGCGGACTTGTCATATCTGGCATGTAACGTCACATCTAAAACTTTCGATCACTGTGGTCGATTTCTTTTATTGTTCTGACATTTTATATGCAGTATTATTAATGAGGTGACGTGTGCTTTGAACTCTAAGTGATTTTTAATAAAAAAGTTGTGAAAAAAAATGAAAAAAATTGTATTGGATATGTGTGTTAACAGTGACAGAGTGAAGATTTTTTGAAACTTGAGTCAGGGAAGTATTCGGAACGTATATTTAGGCCTTTGCCAACAGTTTTTGATATTTTGAATTTTTTTTATTTGCGAAGTATGAAAGTGACAACGTCATATTTCCACCAATAGCTTGTAAGGTATGATGGCGGACTTTTTGTTAGGTATAGTGGTGGATCATTTTTTAGCACGAGTTTTAATTGTCTTTGCCTTTTTGTGTACAGAAGTGTATAAGTTAACACTCAGTGGCGGAGATTTGCATTTTGGGCACCGGGTTTTTGTCTTTAGACAAGAAAGGAAAAAAGAGCGTCTAAAAGAAGAACAACATCGGAGCAATCCACAGGCAAAAGAGTGAAGCTCGACAAAGAAGAAGAAGATGCTGATCGAGATTTTCAATATAAGTTTTTTCTTGTTCTGTTATTTTTCATTATTTGCAATAGTTTAAATAAATGATTTTCAGATCTACATAATGTTTTAGTTCATCCGCCACCATACACCTTACAATTTTCAAAAATGCAAAAAATTAATGGTTTGCGCGAAGAGCTGCAAAATTGCATTCCATTTAAATTTAAGCAACCGCTTTTGACAGAAATATGCTCAATAGATGTCAGCAACTGCCTGCTTTTGAAATTTTAAAAAATATTGATTTTTGAGAGAGGGAGATGCAAAAATCAAAGTGTCCGCCACTATACATACCTTACACTCCCCTACAAATACCACGAAATACTTTTGTAGCATATATCGTCGTATTTGTTTGTCGATCTGAGTACTACTTTCGGAATGACCCTAGCATAAACATTTTACAAACCATTTTTTTATCGGTTTCATACGAAGATCAACTGTTAGTCTGAAAAAGAAAATCAGCTTTTTTATTTTAACTGAAAACTTTTAAATGTGAAAGATGTGGGACCAGGCTTAAATCTAATTTTGAACAAACACGAGAACAGTATTGTGCTTCAATAGAATTAATCGATCTGCAAGGGTATCCTAAAGCTTCTGTCGTCGAAAGTTGCATGTTGTTCGCTATGCTTATATCCGTTTTATTAAAAAATTAACTAAAAGGCATAAAATTTAAACTTTGTATAAACAAAAAATTTAATCGAAGAAATACTTATGTATAGCTGTTTTTTTTAGTTAACTTCAGTCAAACTTCAATATAGCAAATCTCAAGGGGACCAAAAAAAGAATCCTTTTAGAATAGAATAATAACAGTAAACAAAAATGGAACTGCGGTACATTTTCCACAAAATTCCGTTCGGTACCATAACAAACGTCATTTTACAGCTAAAAAATGTTATATGTATATGGGTAATAGCTTTTTTACACTACCGCATCATTGTCGAAGGTGCGGAAAAATTATACGAGGCGTTTACACTTAGGCCGCATCATTTTGTCAGCTATTGTTGCTGACTTTAATTTTCAAGTGTCACTTTTAAAGTTGGAATCAGCGCGTCCCAAAAGACCTTGCAAGTCTTTGTATTACCATTTTGTTGCTTACAATCAGACTTATTTTAATTTAAATGTTCAGGAATGGTGTGGCCGCTCAACTTTAAATTGAATTTATTGTTTGATTCGACAAAAATACCCCGATACCGCGTCGAAACCCCGAATAATTTCAGTATTTTGTAAAAATACTCGAAAGAATATGTCAACACTTGCAAATGATGCGCCGAATGTTGTATCATGCGGCCGCATCATTGTCTTCTTCTATCTACTGGGCTCTTTTGGGCATCATTGTCGCATGTTCCATTTAACGGAAAAATCCAATGATGCGTCCTAATGTAAAAAGGGTATTAGCCGTTTATGCATCGATTTTTACAAACGATACCTTAAACGACGCCTTATTAAAACACTAAAAACAGACCAAGACTTTTCCTGAGTTTTCAAAGTCAACATTTTGGGAAAATATACCGCAAAAAATTATCAAATTTTAATTTGAAAGCTTAATAAGTTCTAGACGGTGCGCTGCAGCTACAAAAAGTTTGGTTGTACTTACATATATCGCTGCATATATCAGCTTTTTAGAATTACAAAGCTATTAAGCTATACGAAAAAATCTACCTCTGAAAAAACATGAAAAATTACCAGATATTCTTAAAAAATTCACAATTCACAACACAATTCTTAAAAAAAAACTAAGCGATAAATAACAAATTCAATAAAAAAAAATTTAATCTCCAAGTCTATCAGAAAAAGAACAAAATTTCAGTTTTTCGAAATAAATTGGTTAAATCGCCAAAACTTTCTGATTTACTTTTGAAAACGCAAAAATTGCGTGTACATTTTTCAGAAAAAGAGCAGCACAGAAACATTTTCCTTTCCTAAATGAATAGTAAACGACTTTTTATTTAACGAAACGAATTTTAAATGCAAAAGGCAAAAATACAGATGTTATGATGTTGATATGAAATGACTGGACCATCAAGTGGCCCAAGCGACAATAGCAAAAGGCTGTTCCGCGCGGATCCCACGCAAAAACGCAGCCCTCCTCCCGTCCAACCGACCGAGTGGCGCTGCCGCATAACGCTTGACTCGTTGAACGAACTGATCCCGGACATGCAGGAAAGATAGGTGTTAGACTAGTGTTTGAGGAAAAGTAGAAGTAATCTAACTAAAAAAACTAAGCAATTTCTAATTACGAAAAAGATAAGAGAGTATCAATAATTTAAGACTAGTAAGGGAGTTAGTAGTATATATGATGTAGTAGAGGGAATTATAATCCGAGCATAAGACCCTAAACTGTTAATGCAAGGAATAATTCGATCTACAAAGCGGAAGAAACAACGGTGTATAGTTTCTAGTGCTTCTAATAGGAATCGTGAAGTTTATGCGGCTCAACAAGTCAGGGCTATATACGTCACCCTTGATCAAGTTGTGCACAAAAATCACACCAAGCATTTTCCAACGATTAGCTAAGGTTGGAAGGTTTATTTAAAGCCTAATAGATATTAGGGTAAGACGACAATCTCATACTTTCATCCCAGTTGAGGCCGCGAAGAGCAGAAAGTAAAAAGTTTTTCTGAACTGATTCTATACGGTCCTGGTGTACGTTGTACTGAGGGCACCATACACAAGAGCCGTATTCTAGAATCGGACGAACCAGAGAGGTGTAGAGAGTCTTTGTTATATAGGGGTCGTCAAATTCCTTTGACCACCTCTTTATAAACCCAAGCACGCCCATGGCCTTATTCACCATGGTGGAAATGTGTTCGGAAAACTTTGACTTGGGATCTAATAGAACACCAAGATCATCAACCCGGGTAATTCTCTCAAGAGAACCAGCACAAAGAGTTTAAGGACCCAGAAAGGCGGTGGAGCGATGAAAAGTCATTACTTTACACTTCAAAACGTTAAGGGTTAACAAATTTGCACAACACCATGACTGAAACCTATCGAGATCGGATTGCAACCTGGATTGAAATGAAGTGTCCTTACACTGGACACAGAGCTTAACATCATTCGCATGAGTACATGAGTACTCGAGAGTGTGTTAATACAGAAGGCAAGTCATTTATGAAGAGTGTAAAAAATAAAGAGCCTAAATGGCTATCATATAGTACGGCGGAAGTAATAATAGCTGGTGAAGGCAGGGTGTAAACTCCAATAAATTAGTAGTGGTTGATTTCCGCCTTATAAATCCATGTTGAGCTGGAGATATAAGTGATCTGCATAGGTGTTGCAGGTTCGGAGTTACAATTTTCTCAAATACTTTAGGAATAACGGATAACTTAGATATACCTCTATAATTTTTTGCGTCAGACTTGCTATCTTTCTTATAAAGGAATCCTTCCATATCGGGGGGATGCATGAGGAATTTATGGATAGGGTGAAGAGTTTAAGCAATGGACCACACAGATACTAAGCACAGTACCTAAGTACACAGCCGGGAGTTCCGTCAGCACCCGGAGAAAACACCGGCTTAACTATTCGTAGATCATGAAGCAACGAGCTTTCATTTATCAAAGGACTGAAAATGCCGTTCGACTTCGGTAAACCGTATGGATACGGCTGACCAGAGTATCTTTTCTGTGAATAGGTAGTTTGGAAGAAACGGGTAAAAAGATCGGCAATTTCCTGATCATTATTTGCCGACGTATTAGGGAAGGATAGCCGACGTTCTACGCTTACTGTTTACGAAGCTGTAGAACTGTTTAGGGTCTGTTTGAAACTCCACTTAAGGAGGTAATAAATTAGCCAGGTGTCTTTGAATGTTCAACCAATTTATTTCGATGTATGTTTTCAACTACTACGGTTGACAATATTCGTAGGCTCATCGTACAATTGAGAGCGATCTAGCAACATGTTTGGTAGATGTTAAAAACATTCGGGTACAACATATGTATAAACTTTTATATTAATTCGGAGCACAATAGGTGTGCATCCAACATATTCCGGCCGTTGAAAGGACTGTTTCTATCTTATTAGTCTGTTTTTAATGGTAATGGGGCAATCTTAATGATTGGACGACAAAAAACGCCCTTAGCTGTCTTCAAATCGACCACTCGGACTCGATCATCATGGCCAGGGATTACAGACACGATTCGATCTAGCTGCTAGTGTTGCAGAGGCAAGTTATCCTCATGAACCAGGACGAGTTGGTTTGCTTGTACATCTGCTTCTGGTTTAAGCCATTTGGAACGAAGCTGCAGCTCGTGCAAATAGTCACGCCGCCAAAGATCCCACAACCGCTGCTTCAGGAAGGTGATGCGTTAAAATTTATTCAGTGTTGATATCTTTTCCATGGCTACAGTCTAGTCTGGGAGTGCCTGTAAAGATGAACTAATTAAAAATGTGCTGGCGCTTCAAACAGCCAAACAGCTTCAACCTCGGTCACGACCGTCTGCAACTCTTCGAAGGTCAAGTTTGATTCTGCAGCGTTTTTAACCAGCAGTGTCGACATTGACTTTATGGCCGCTTCCCACAGGCCACCGCAATGTGGGGAACGAGGCGGAATGAAGACAAAGTCGCATTGCATTGTGTTTCAATAGTCGATGCTTCCGTGAAGAATTGTTCCTTAAAGTTGTCGAGCTAGGTCCTTGTACCAACAAAGTTTGTTGCGTTATCGCAGTATATGCGCACAGGTTTCGCGCGGCGTGCTCCGAAGCGCCTTATGCAGAGAAGGAACGAATTTGTTGATAAATCTGATAGTAATTCGGCCGCTTTAGTTGCAACATAGCAATATATGTTTAATGGGGGGCCTTACCGCGAATTCGATACGTGGTTTTAAATGGGCACATAGATATACTACAGTTACATAAAAAGGTCGACGGTCCAGAAATCGATCGACAGGGCATGTGCTTTCTGTGTAAATGTTCGACAAACATGCAATTCATACGATGATCTCTTGGCAGAATTACTGGAAACCTTGCGTTGATATCGATTGGAGCCATCAAATTGAATGTTCCAGTCTGGGTCTCTGTTAGGGAAAGAAAAGGTGTTAATATTTGCAATTCCGGACGAAGTGTATTATTGGCCTCTAAATCAGCGATCTCTTTTGAGTATTCCTCTTTCTGGATGAGAAAAGCTATGCGAAGAAATGATTCCTGAGTTTCTAGAGCTGATACAGCTTTTACGTTGTTGATTCTGATTGATCTATTAGGGCGGATGCCATTGAAAATCGAAGAACGTATGAAACTACTCGAACTATTTTGGTGAATGATGAGATACGGTTTTCCCAATTTCCCAATTACTGTTTTACAATTGTTCTGCTACTCTTTAGAACTACCTGCTTGCGAAGTTCTAACAGTTCTTTATCTATCGTTGTGGTGAATAATGGTTTTGACCATTTTGACTCTTCTGAGGAGCGAAATTTTGGTCCGGTTAACCACATTGTTTGTGATAACGTCAAACAAATGCTTAATTTTATCCCAGGTTTTACATAACAACAAAGCAGAGAACAGCTCCAGCCCAGGAAGCGATACAGCCTTGATTGGGGCTACCTTAGACTTAGATATTAATAATGTAGATTGAAAACAACCATTACTTATGTATGCACGTATGTATAAGCAGCATCCGTATGCTCGTTGCGACGCGTCGGCAAATCCATGAATCGAGAATAACTGATTTGCACTTTGTACTTACATAGCGTGGGATCTCAATACTGCTTAATTGCGAAAAGTCCAATTCGAGTTGTCTCCAAAGAGAAGCAAGGATAGGCGTAATTGGATCATCCCATCCTAGCCGATGCATCGAACGATTATTGGACTTAGTATCCCAAGGGGATCGTATATCCTTGCAAAAACTGACAACTATATTTTAGGCTTCTGATATCTTAATAAGGAGCGCACGAAAGACCATAAGTTACAGTGTTTAACTTATACATGCTAAAGGGATCGGTAACTTCGTTCCTCCATAGTACCATCTGAAAGCATCGATCCTTCGGATGAACCATAAATTGTCTAAACATTTTGGACACATCTGCTGTCAGAGCATAACTATACAATCTAAACGATAAGAGTGTCATTATTAAGTCACTTTGTATTTTGGGACCGGTATACATAATTTCATTAAGAGATTTGCCATTGGTCGTCTTGGCCGACGCATCGAAAACAACACGAAGTTTTGTGGTGGTACTTTGGGGTCGCAGGACGAAATGGTGCGGAATTACATAATGCTGAATGTCTCTCCAAGACATGCGGGTGATTCCTTAAAGGGCAATCGAACTTGTAATCGGCCTGATTCAACTATGTTTGTATTCTCTTGAAAATGAGTTTCATAGAGAAGATTTTCCTTAGACAGGGTTTCACTATGGCGATCTGTTTTGAACTCTTCAATTTCCCAAAAAACTTCTCTGATATTTCTTTTGATCTTTTGAGCTTGATTGTAGGACTTCGCCCATAGCCCTTCCCAACTGGGTGTTGATTAAGCAGGGCAGTCCAGGGCCTAACGACAATTTACCATCCATTAACATTCGAAAGAAGTGCTTCGAACTTATAAGTACAGTTGCGTCCAAAATAATAGTAGTGCTGATATGGGCTTTACATATTATTGTTCATTTTCTCCGAAATAACTGTAGCAATCGAATTAATTTTTTTACCTCAGCAACAAGCACAGTATTGCTGTACTTAAAAATACTGTTCAAATTTCTTAGCTCATTTTTTTAGTCATATTTTTAGCTTTTTCGCTTAACATCGCCATTTCGAAACGTTCTAAATAATAGTAGTGCTACAGAAACTTTTGAATATTATTAGATCCACTGAATTTTTTGCAAAGTTTTTTCTTTTGAATAAAGGCCTGTCTCCAGCACCGCGGAAAATTACTGACAGGAATCTGCTCTACATTTTGTTTGTGTTGAACTTAACTGAAATAGTGTGACCAAGAACCTAAAAAGTGATTTGCCACTCTCATGAATCAGCTGTTTTTTATAAACAGCGCCAATTTTGAAAATTCAAAAAAGGGAAAATATATAAGACTGACGATGAAGTAATTGTGTTGGTGGCAGCATAAAATGTTGCCAAAAAATAGGAAGGAGAAGTACAGCGCAGACAGAGGCGCCAAAGTGTCAATATGATCAAAATCCTTATTTTCCATGATCCGCCAAAGACAACTGCCAAACTCAACTGCTTTTATTAAAGCAATCTTTTCCTCACTTTTTGGTTTGCGCACAGATTTTGCCTCCACCTTTCACTTATACTTCAGTAATAATAGGCACATATATATTCCTGGCGGGAATATCAGCTGTTCTCTCAGTCCACAATCGTGTCGATAGACCAACTATCGATAAGAATTCGTGGATTTTGTTTACCTTGCTGGATACTGAGGCCAGGAAAACGCAAACGAAAAATTCCTGGCCCAGTTTTTTTTATATGGAGCTTGACAGTAATTTTTAGTTTCCGCGGTGCTGGATACCTAGCTTAATACTTGAATGGTTTATTTCAAAGTTTTAAGCTTTAACAGTATCTTTTTTGGTCATTTCGCGTCGGTATCAAGGGGCGCGGCAAGCCCTATAGTGCCCAAAAGCTCGAACTAATAAGAGGGCTCATTTCAGAAGGAGAGTAGTATCTCGAGGTGAAAAATATCATTGTTGTTGTTCAGTTTATACTATCAGAAATAACATAAGATAATAAATCCAAAGTAAAACCGGCGATCGGTGCAGCTATTCGCCAAAACATCAGTCGATCGACTACTACGACAGAGGAGGTACGACGCTTTCGCTCCTATTGCAGCCTTACAAACATTTTTTAATTTGGAAACTCTTTTTGAGACCATTAGAAGAAGCCTTAAAGACTATAATTTAAAAGTAAAAAACTCAAGACAAAATTTTCCCTGCCAAAAAAACATGAAGTCACAAGGTTGAAGTTTTCCAGATATATGTATAAAAAATGACCATTGGAAAGTGAAGGAATATTTTTTTGTCGGAGGAGTCCAAAATTCATTTTTTTTTTTTGGCCGTAGATCTTGTTACTATCTAAGACGACCACGGCGATATCAATTTTCCCCAAATAAACTTTCAAAACTGTAAAATACGGCCGGTCTTAAATAATGGTTGGGGCAAGTTTTTCATACTACAATATTTGGACAGTATACGTGTTAAAAATACAATCGCTCGACATTAATAGGTTGGAATATTGGCCGATATGATGCTACCTTATGTCTCATAGGACATGCATCTGTTTGGGTGGTCCAGGAGGACAACAATCTGCAGGACACCCACAAATTTCTCAAAGAGTAGTTCGCTGCCAACAAGGTAGAGTCAATGGAATGGACGAATCGGTCAACCGATCTTAATCCAATTGAAAATGTATAGCATAATGTAAATAGAGCAGTCTAATTTGTTAAATAAAATTAACTTTGGGACGCTTTACAAAGGTCCTGGAACTCGATTTTCATAGAGAAATGCCACAATTTGGGTAGCTAAATGCCAAATCGCTGTACAGCCGTTATAGAAATCCAAGGCTACTCAACTAAATATGAAAATGTACTACACATAAGGATGTTTTATATCGGATATAAAGGACACTTTCAGCAAATTTTGTTCGAAATATCTTTTGAAAAAATGCACTACTATTATTTTGAACGGGTAATTTGATAAGTATTTTCCCATTTTAATTTTTTTCTAAAAATCTGGTGGAATTATCTTAAGTTGTTATCTATTATTATAATCTGTAATAAACTAGCTGCAAGCGTTTGACGAGTTCCTCTGTTATAAAATCTACTTCCGAATATGAGTCCAACAGTGCCCAAGCAGGTTGACGAATTCCATATTCGTCCTTCATGAACACCACAGCAGTGGGAAGAAGTGAACGACGAAATGATCTGCAAACTAACGAAACGGCAGCTGGCTGCTAACGACGTGGAGACTCTTTTTTTTTCTTTTTTTTAGGACGTTGATATGCAATGACTGCACCACCAAGTGCCCCAAGCGACACCAGAAGATGGCTGTTACGCGCGGATCCCAGGCAAGAACGCAGCCCTCTTCCCGCCCAACCGACCGAGGGGCGCTGCCGCAAACCGCGCGAAAGAACATGCAGAAAAGATGTTCGAGGAAAAGTAATCTAATCTAACTAAAAAACTAAGCTCCTTGCCTCCTTACCTTTATGTAAAATAGTATGGTGAGACTGATTGCATACCTTGCGTCGGAATTTAGAAATGCACGTCGCTATTATGTGACCCTGTCGTAAACAATTTGAACAGAGGGCAGCTTCTTTTACAAATTTAAAACGATCGTCTACTGAAAGGGCTAAGTATGAGGAACATGTTCCGAGTTTGTGATCGCTACCCTTGCAACGTAAGCAACTAATTTTAGATTGAAAAAAAATTGACAATGCCTGCTAAGAATTTTATAGCAGTGCTCCCATGTTGGCCATAAAACATAATCTTGTTTACTGTCATAAGCTATTTTCGCATCTTTGTCCACTTTAGATAAGACTAATTGGATGATGACTGCATTTAATATTTGTTCATCTGAGCCGATGGAATATAAAGATTCGCGAAGAGCAGAGACAGTGTCTAATATTGATCGGAGCGAAGCTGTCTATCGTATCTATCCTTTAATTGACGGAGAGCTTTTGGATAGTTTTCTTCTGTCACTCCAAAGGGATTAATAACTTGGAGAGTTGTTCCCGATAAGCAACTCAGCAAAAAGTGGAATTAGTCAATTATTGATAAAACGGGATCGTCATGCACCAAGTTTGTAAATGCCGCTGTGGGGATAATGATTTTTATCCCCGATCGGCCGAATAATTATTTCGACTAAATAAAAACGCGGCGCAGAAATAAAATTGCGAGTACTGCTTTATTGATGTCTAAACTGCGAGTGGCGCTTGCTTGCCCTTCTGCTTGCCAGCATAGCTGCTCCGATCGCTGAGCGCAGCTTCGCTTTGCTTGGCAAACATAGATAACACCGAGCATTTATGACGAAGAGAAGAGCAAGCTTTGAGAGAGCGTTAAGCAGGGCAAGCAAGTGCAAGAATTTACAAAACAATTTATGCAGTAATGGAAATATGCGGCTATTTGGCAAGCCACTATTCGGCGGGGGTCTGCTCAGAACATTCACCCCCCGTTGGAAGGCAAAGGCTTTCAACAGATCCAACCTGGAGGGGCAGGACCGCTATCTTTCCAACGGCCCGCTTGAAAAGGCCTCTTTGGGTGCGGATGACGGCTACTCTGATGGTTCCATCTTTTCCTGGGATGACGCTCTCAGTGCGGTCGAGTGGCCACTTTAACGGTGGCAGCGTTTCTTCCTTGATCATGACGAGCGTACCTGGCTTGATATTTGGAGACGTGGAGCGCCACTTGCTCCGCTCCTGAAGAAGCGAGAGATACGCAGTACTCCATTTTCTCCAGAATGCCAGATTCATTTGGCACAAACGCTGCCATCGACTCAGGAGGCTGAACCGGAGATGCGTCACGTCTGGCTTGTCGAATGCAGCAGTCGGTGCTCCATTAAGAAAGTGGTTTGGCGATCGTCAGGACTTTCTGTAATTGCATAAAGTAGCAGGGAATTTAGTAAAGCAGAGATTTCATAGGTCAAGGTCTGAATTTCATCAAGGGTGAAAATGTAGGGGCCAACGATGCGATGAAAATGATATTTGGTTGCTTTAACAGTCGCCTTCCACAAGCCCCCAAAGTAGCGAGCGAGGGGGGATGAACTTCCAATCGATCCCACTGAAAACGCATAGATTTCATACAGCCGACGTATGAGGATCGGTGAGGAACAGCTGCCGAAATTTCAAAAGTTTATTTTTTGCTCCTTAAAAATTTGTCGCATTGTCTGACCAGATGATTCGAGGTTTGGGACGCAGGCTTTGTAGGAGCCGAATGTAGAGAAACGTTAGAGAGCATCACTGATGGATCAAGTTCTGTTTCGATAAAGAATAAAAGCGCCGAGCTATAATTAAACTTCGAAAGTGGATCGTAAGCTGTAAGCTTTTCGACAAGCTTTAGAAAGAGAGTCGCTGCATTGCTCATGCATTTAAGCGAAACGACGTTGCGATGCACTGCTGGGAGAGCAACATAAAGAGAGCATAGATCGAAGCTTGGTCGAAGTTTCACTCAAATTAGCTAAAAGATCATACGAGTATACCGTTAAAGCTGACAAATATCACCCGATTATACAGTTAAAGCTCCAAGCATCATACTGTCTGGGAGCTTTATGTTGGTAGGGCTTAAGGGTCATTGCAAGGTTTTGCTAGAACTATTAGCAAAGAACCAAGGCATAAGAACAGACGTGATTGTGGCGCATTGATGATTACATATATATATCTAACCAACGACTGTACTCTTTCTTGCGCAATACCTCGTGGCTAATAGAAAATTGTTCGGATTTTTTTTGTGTCTAATAAACCAAAAGTAGTGAAAACCCAAAGCGCAGAAAAACATCTCAGGTATGTCTATAGACATTTAGGAAAGTGCTCGGGGTAATATATATTAATTTTTGTGTTATAGGACTGTGGTCGAAAGCCTTCTTCCGTACCCCAAGTACCAGCTTAAGCTGCGTTGTGTACAAATATACATTTATATATATATTTATATATATATATATATATAAACGGCACTTCGAGAGGTGGGTGGCTAGCGTAAGCGAAAAGCCCGCGGCACACCTCCACCGTTTTCTTTGGGGACACGGATTAACAAACCGTAATCGTGCATTAGCAGTTGGGAGCAGCCACAACCTTCTGGAAGTACAGACTAACAGCGGCGCCTCGGAACAATTCCTTGCGTGATCAAACCCCCCCCCCCTTTATTTGCCGAAACCGCAGCGTGAATATTAGGCAGACTTTGACTTGAGTTGCAACGCTTAATCCCGATCGGATGGACTAAGAGGATATATCGTCTACAACGTCGACTGATCTAGCTGCGTCAGCGGAATCCGATCATGATTTCGATTTAGCTGCCTTACCCAAATTCTGGATTCTTCGAAGACGCAGTGCCGAGTCTGCTGACTGACCTGTATTACGAGTTGCTGCTATCAACCACGTCAATAGAGGGTCTTTACTTGCCGACTAATACAGGATATGAATTTCTTTTTCTATATTATATTTAGTCTAAATCATTTCTTCTTTTTTTTTAGTTACGGCTTATATAGATTTATATCTAGTTATGTAATCAAGGAAACCTAATAGTTTTTATATTGAATGGGTATGAGAGTATAGCTTTTTATTTGAGATTTCAAAATCGTACGGATCAGTACGCTCGGTGCATATACATATATTAACTTTATTTTCCTCCGCAGAAACATTCACCTACGTCATCCTTGAGCTCAACGATCACGAAAGGAGTAAGTGTTAATGAAACATTCAAAACGCTGTGAGTTATTAATTGCAACAATGTGTATGCACAAAGACAAAAAAAGTAACCTGCGTGTTACGCTATTGAATTTTATATTATATTAATACCCGTATATATTGCGGAATCTCATCCATTCTTTCTAATAACTATATATTACTCGCAAAACCATATCTTTACCCATCTTTTATATCTTATTAAATTCATATTAATATTTTAAGTTGTTAAGAACAGAAATGAATTTGGAGTATAGGATTACGAAACCATTTAAATATATATAATGTCATTAATTCTGAAGCAAAATTCTAAAATGTCGTAAATTCAGGCGTCCGTCCTCAGACGGGCATGATCAGGGTGGTCATATGAAGACAGTATGAGTTTATAGGGTCTATACGGTTCAATATACCTGTATAGCATAGGTTGGGAGGGTAGAGAAGAGAGAGATACTCGATGCCACCTGAGTCTCTCACAACTTGAGTGGAGTAGTTGAGATGAAGGTTTTCACAAAACAACAAATTATTAAATCCATTGTTATTTCCCCCAACTTCAGTTTAACCTCGGTTCTTGTTTTCATTTTTTTTTGTTTCTAGTAAATGTGTACCTAAAACATTAGGCGAGTGTGTGTCAGTATGAGATAGGAGAGAGTAGAACGAACCCCGACAATCCGGCGAGCTTAGTCAGAGCATAGCTAGAGGTACACACGAAATCTCTTCATACTAGTTTGGGTAAAAGACAGCTATCCCACACCTGCACGCTACATAATTGGCGCCCAACGTGGGGCCCGAAGGGGCATGATTCCTCATAAAAGTGGTACATAACATCAGTATCAGGTTCATGTCATTTTGGGGCTAGGCTCCACTATAGCTCTTTATTCCATCCAAAACAATATTTTCCTTGTTGTTCTATACGGATAGATCTCTCTAGAGAGGAGTACAGTAGATACTGCATATGGAATATGCGATTTATTTTCATAGCTGGAATGGTCGACCTATGTATAATCTGTTGTCTCTTACTTGGGGTAGGCTAGCTTATAGATATTTACAAAATTCGGACATCATGATGTAGAGCTCCACCAACGAGATGGCTAAAGATGTTGCTTTAGAGAATTGCGGGAATTATTCAAAAGATGGATATCCCGACTCAAGTATATTCATTATCTTACTTCGATTTTGGTTGTAGAGATTCCTATATCAAATTCTAGTTCTAGATGGTGAAAGTCTCAGATTCTAGGAATTACGATCGTCTATTTATAATATGTAGAGACCGTCCATTATCCGGACTTACACCTTCTAAAACCATTGCAATAGAAACGGTCAACCTATTCAGCTCAGTTACACAACTATTCAAGTTAAAACGTACTGTTTTCGTAGTGGGCCGCCTAGATCATGCTTGAAGAGGACGACATATTGTTCATTTATCAAAAAAAAAACAAAAAAATAGGAAAGATTCCCTATTAGTTAGTTCATATTTCTTACAGTTTATGAAACGATATTTCATATAGTGGTTAGTTTATTTAGGTACCTTATTTTGATTTATATTTGAACATGGCAGTACACCGTAGTAATGAAAATTTAGCTTCAGCATTGAGTAGCCAAGAATCGTCTTGTGTTATTTGCAATGAAAGCCTAAGACAAGATCAACTTATAGCCACAACGTCTTGTCAACATCGATATCATAACACGTGTATATGCGAACATTTGAAGAATGATAAGTCTTGCCCTGTGTGCAAGACCAAATACGATCCCAAGGGGTTGCGATATGAAAATAACACTCTAGCAGCGGAATTGAACCTAAGTTCAGGGCCCCTTCCAGATAATGTTCATGGTAACGAATCTTTCGTTAGGGCACAGCTAGGTCCAATGTTAACTCAGAAAGAAAGGAAGACACCCCATAGAGGTCGAGGCGGAGGAGCTATTCCAAAAAGGGGAATGCGAACAAGATATCAAGCCAGTATCGATCGTAATATCTCAGGAAGTCGTCAGTCGATCAGTAGCAATGGAAATACGTCACTGGGTAATGCGCAAGCAGAGGACCTTACAGGTTACATCCATTCGGTCATGAAAGGTCAGGAGAAAACGATGATGGAAACTCTTAGTTCCCTCATTAAATCTTCTATTGAGCAAACTATACAGACCCAGTTTTCAAATCTAAATTTAGCCGCAAATACCACGAGAAACCGAGATTCATCAGAGTCACGGAGTAGACGGGAAGTAGACAACAGTAGAAATATGCTCAGAGGCGATTCTCAAGAAGGAAGCCCTAGAAGTATTCAGGCAGTAGGAAATGTGGCACCGGCAAAGGCCGCAAATATTCTACTAAGTTGGCGTCTTAAATTTGATGGTTCTCGGGATTCAATGCATGTGGAAGAATTTCTATATCGCGTTCGTGCTCTTACGGGACAGACTCTTGGAAACGATAATCAGTTACTTTGCGATAATTTACATCTGCTTTTCACGGGCAAAGCCAGCGATTGGTTCTGGGATTTTCATAGAAGAAACCACCAATACTGCTGGCAATCGTTTTGTACGGCCTTTAGAGAAAGATTCGACGATCAGAAAGATGATTTTGACCTTTGGGAAATGATCAGGAAACGGCAACAGAAGGAAAATGAATCCTTTGAAGATTTTCAGTCGGCCATTGAAAAGTTAGTGGCTCGGCTTTCGCATGAGATAAGCGAACTTAAACTGATCGATATTCTTAAACGGAATGCGAAAAGCGCTCTTCGATACGAGCTTTTGCATTTGAAAATCAAGAATAGAAGTGAGCTGAGGGAGGAAGTAAAGAAGCATGAACATTTCTGTAAAGAGGCAGGAAACTTTCTACCTCGAAACAGAGTTACTAAACCCAATGTATCCGAAATTCAGAGTGATGACGAAGAGCTCGAAGAAGAAAGTATCTCCGAGCTGCGTCGTAATCGGTTTGTCTGCTGGAATTGCGACAAAACCGGTCATCGATTCGAAGACTGTGTAGCGGAACGCCGCGTCTTCTATTATGGATGCGGGGCGAAAAATACATTTAAGCCAAAGTGTGAGAAATGTAACCCATCGGAAAACCGAAAACGGGATGCGCAAACCAACACCAAGTAAACGTCTCCAGCTCGGATTGTTCTAAAGTTATCTCTGACAGTTCCTTTGTAGAGGTACAAACCCAGACGGAGGAAGTAGATTATGATTGTGACATCGTACACGTAGATAAGTTACCATTTAAGTATCAACCGAAACGATCAACCACACGATTGAGACAATTCTGGGCCAAAGTAAAGAGGGTTCGAAAGCGACTTGTCTCATCGGTCTTTATGAGCTCGGATAACAGATTATTTGTAGAACTAAGCATAGAAAAACAGAACTTCATAGCTTTGTTAGATTCGGGAGCGACAATAAGTTGTCTTGGAAGTGAAGCTGCTAAATCGCTCTCCCAGCATTCAAAGGCGAAGAAATGCTCGGGAAATATTCGAACAGCCAATAATGAATCTTGTAAAGTCGTAGCAAAAGTCACTTTTCCTATAACTTTTAGAGATCATACTAAGGATATAGAATTCTTCATAATACCAGCCTTGAAACAAAATGTATATTTAGGAATTGATTTCTGCAAAGAGTTTGGTCTATTGGAGAGATTGTTAACTGATAGACCTGTAATACATGAATTAGACGTAGGAAATGAAGCCAAGGTTTCAGAATCACCACCGTTACACAATTTAAGCGAAGACCAAAAGGTTAGATTAGAGTACGTAATCAATTCGTTTCCATCGTTCGAAAAGGAAGGATTAGGTCGTACCAGCGCTATCGAACATTCAATCGAAATGATACCTGATAGACCAGTAAAACAGCGCCATTGGCCGATTTCCCCCGCAAAGGAAAAGTTAATGTTTGATGAAGTAGAGAAAATGCGTTAGACGTGATCGAGGAATCAAAAAGTTCCTGGAGTAGTAATTGCGTGCTAGTTAAGAAAGGGACGAAAAATCGATTATGTTTAGATTCACGGGAGATTAATAAGAACACTCGCCAAGATGCGTACCCATTACCACATATTGATGGCATCCTTAGCAGGTTACCACCAGCAAGGTATATCACAGGACTGGACATGAAACATGCATACTGGCAGATTCCCTTAGAAGAAAAGTCTCGTCACTATACCGCCTTTACCATTCCTAATAGACCGCTTTACCAGTATAAAGTAATGCCTTTTGGCTTAACAAATGCTGCTCAGACCTTGTGTCGACTTATGGATCAGGTGATACCTGCCTATCTTCGGAATCGGGTTTTCGTCTATTTGGACGATTTACTGGTGCTCTCCGATGACTTCGACTCACACATGTTGTTGTTGCAAGAGGTAGCGATTCATTTGCGTAAAGCAAACCTTACGATCAACATAGCCAAGTCAAACTTTTGTATACGAGAGATAAAATATCTAGGATTTATAATCGGTGAGGGTCAGTTAAAGACAGACCCTGGCAAAATAAGATCTATAATGGATTTCCCTGTTCCGAAAACGGTAAAGCAGTTAAGGAGATTTCTCGGACTAGCGGGATGGTACCGACGCTTCGTCGATAACTATGCCACAGTCAGCTTTCCTTTAACAGAGTTACTGAAAAAGCATCAGTCACTTAACTGGAACGCATCAGCTGAAGCAGCTTTCAATAAACTGAAGTCCTGCTTGACATCTGCTCCAATATTAGCTACCCCCGATTTAAAGAAACCCTTTATTTTAGTATGCGACGCAAGCACCTTTGGTCTAGGCTGTGTGTTAGCTCAGTTAAATGAGGAAGGGATAGAATTACCTATAGCATACATAATGCGCGGAAATACAACTTACGTAGTCGTGTACGCCAACTTAAAGTTGGAGACATGGTATATGCCAGGAATTTTTGTCAGAGCAATGCGCTAAAAAAGTTCAGCGCTAAGCTGGCACCCGTGTTTATACCAGCCAAGGTTATTCGTCGAGTAGGGACGATGTATTATCAGTTAGCTAGTGAAGATAAGAAAAACTTAGGAGTGTATCATTTAAAAGATATTCAAGTTAAGCCTTAGAAGATCGCCTTCTTCAGTTGAAGTCTCACTGCAAGGTCACTTACGTCTTCAACTGTGGTGTAGGAGCCGAATGTAGAGAAACGTTAGAGAGCATCACTGATGGATCAAGTTCTGTTTCGATAAAGAATAAAAGCGCCGAGCTATAATTAAACTTCGAAAGTGGATCGTAAGCTGTAAGCTTTTCGACAAGCTTTAGAAAGAGAGTCGCTGCATTGCTCATGCATTTAAGCGAAACGCCGTTGCGATGCACTGCTGGGAGAGCAACATAAAGAGAGCATAGATCGAAGCTTGGTCGAAGTTTCACTCAAATTAGCTAAAAGATCATACGAGTATACCGTTAAAGCTGACAAATATCACCCGATTATACAGTTAAAGCTCCAAGCATCATACTGTCTGGGAGCTTTATGTTGGTAGGGCTTAAGGGTCATTGCAAGGTTTTGCTAGAACTATTAGCAAAGAACCAAGGCATAAGAACAGACGTGATTGTGGCGCATTGATGATTACATATATATATCTAACCAACGACTGTACTCTTTCTTGCGCAATACCTCGTGGCTAATAGAAAATTGTTCGGATTTTTTTTGTGTCTAATAAACCAAAAGTAGTGAAAACCCAAAGCGCAGAAAAACATCTCAGGTATGTCTATAGACATTTAGGAAAGTGCTCGGGGTAATATATATTAATTTTTGTGTTATAGGACTGTGGTCGAAAGCCTTCTTCCGTACCCCAAGTACCAGCTTAAGCTGCGTTGTGTACAAATATACATTTATATATATATTTATATATATATATATATATATAAACGGCACTTCGAGAGGTGGGTGGCTAGCGTAAGCGAAAAGCCCGCGGCACACCTCCACCGTTTTCTTTGGGGACACGGATTAACAAACCGTAATCGTGCATTAGCAGTTGGGAGCAGCCACAACCTTCTGGAAGTACAGACTAACAGCGGCGCCTCGGAACAATTCCTTGCGTGATCAAACCCCCCCCCATTATTTGCCGAAACCGCAGCGTGAATATTAGGCAGACTTTGACTTGAGTTGCAACGCTTAATCCCGATCGGATGGACTAAGAGGATATATCGTCTACAACGTCGACTGATCTAGCTGCGTCAGCGGAATCCGATCATGATTTCGATTTAGCTGCCTTACCCAAATTCTGGATTCTTCGAAGACGCAGTGCCGAGTCTGCTGACTGACCTGTATTACGAGTTGCTGCTATCAACCACGTCAATAGAGGGTCTTTACTTGCCGACTAATACAGGATATGAATTTCTTTTTCTATATTATATTTAGTCTAAATCATTTCTTCTTTTTTTTTAGTTACGGCTTATATAGATTTATATCTAGTTATGTAATCAAGGAAACCTAATAGTTTTTATATTGAATGGGTATGAGAGTATAGCTTTTTATTTGAGATTTCAAAATCGTACGGATCAGTACGCTCGGTGCATATACATATATTAACTTTATTTTCCTCCGCAGAAACATTCACCTACGTCATCCTTGAGCTCAACGATCACGAAAGGAGTAAGTGTTAATGAAACATTCAAAACGCTGTGAGTTATTAATTGCAACAATGTGTATGCACAAAGACAAAAAAAGTAACCTGCGTGTTACGCTATTGAATTTTATATTATATTAATACCCGTATATATTGCGGAATCTCATCCATTCTTTCTAATAACTATATATTACTCGCAAAACCATATCTTTACCCATCTTTTATATCTTATTAAATTCATATTAATATTTTAAGTTGTTAAGAACAGAAATGAATTTGGAGTATAGGATTACGAAACCATTGAAATATATATAATGTCATTAATTCTGAAGCAAAATTCTAAAATGTCGTAAATTCAGGCGTCCGTCCTCAGACGGGCATGATCAGGGTGGTCATATGAAGACAGTATGAGTTTATAGGGTCTATACGGTTCAATATACCTGTATAGCATAGGTTGGGAGGGTAGAGAAGAGAGAGATACTCGATGCCACCTGAGTCTCTCACAACTTGAGTGGAGTAGTTGAGATGAAGGTTTTCACAAAACAACAAATTATTAAATCCATTGTTATTTCCCCCAACTTCAGTTTAACCTCGGTTCTTGTTTTCATTTTTTTTTGTTTCTAGTAAATGTGTACCTAAAACATTATGCGAGTGTGTGTCAGTATGAGATAGGAGAGAGTAGAACGAACCCCGACAATCCGGCGAGCTTAGTCAGAGCATAGCTAGAGGTACACACGAAATCTCTTCATACTAGTTTGGGTAAAAGACAGCTATCCCACACCTGCACGCTACAGCTTATAAAAACCCTTTTTGCTGCCAAAAAAGATGCTGTGGAAAAGCTGTGGTGCTAAAACATACGAAGACAGCTATATAGCATTTGATGGGAGGACTGCTTCTGACTTCCGACTTGTAATAAAAGGGTCCGCAAAAATCCACGCCTGTTGTTTGAAATGCTGGATTAGTCCTTACGCGATCCACAGGACTGGCTTCAATCGAAAACATAGAACACATTTGCGAATGATGCCACATATTTGCGTCCGACAATAGGCCAGAATTTTTGACAAAGCAATCCGAGCTATCCTTGCGCTCCTGCGTGGAGAAATTTTTCGTGGAAAAAGACGATAATAGAGACGGTGACAGACGATAGTGACGGTGGGTGCCTTGCGTCGTAGCCCCATTCGGAATCAATCCAAAACCGTCCAGAAATGGATTCAGTGCGGCCATCGCTCTTTTTGGTGATAAAGCCTGCTTGCTGGTGAGGGCTCTTATCTCTTCCGAAAATTGCTGTTGCTGTATTGCCCTTATGAGTAAGTGCGTGCCATTTTTGACGTAAATTACGGTAAGTTAACCTTTCGACCGCAGTAAGCTTTTGTCCTTGTGGCTGTAAAAACGATAGGTATAAGCAAAGACACGCTGCATTGATCCGAATGAGTTTTGAAATTTGCAATCGTACGATATATCCCTATCCTTTGAAACAATCAATACAATCAATACATGACGACGTTCTGGCACTTCAGCCGGTAATGGCGAGCCTGTAGGCCAATCGGAGCTCTCACGAAGCAAAAATGGCGAAATCCAAAGGTTGTTATCCATTAGTTCAATAGGCGTGGAACCACGCGATATGATGTCGGCCGGGTTCAACTTTGTGGGCACGTGACGCCAAGTCATTCCAGCAGTGAGCTTTTTAATCTGCTCAACTCAATAAGAGACAAATATTTTGAAATTCAAGGGCGATTCCCGAATCCAAGCAAGGGCTATGGAAGAATCCGACCAGTAATGCACTTGGTATGGAACTGATAATGCCTTAACTATGGTGGAAACCAGTTCGCCTAATACGAGGACAGCCGATAGCTCAAGCTTTGGAATAGTAATCTTTTTCAAGGGTGCGACTCTGGACTTGGAGCATAAGAGATGGCTGTGCACATTACCAACAGCTTCAACCCGCATGTACACGCACGCACCATATGCTGACTGGCTCGCATCACAAAACACATGCATTTCCACTCTGGATTTCTGACGAAGCACGTAACGTGGAAATTTGAAGTTCTAACCATCGACAACTGCGAAGTTAGCTCGCTCCTCGTCGTATGAAAATCCTGGGGCAGACTTTCGTCCCAGTCCAACTTGAGGTTTTCGTTCCATAACGAGTGCATTAATATTTTTGCTTTTATGATAATGGGAGAGATGAGTCCTAAAGGATCGTAGAACCTAGCTAGTGTAGACAGGACCGAACGCTTCGATATTGGGCCTGCAGCGGCCGCGACGTGAACGAAATTGAACAGAAGATTGTCCGTGGTGGGATCCCAAACTAGACCAAGTTGGTTCGTTGCGCCATAGGATGCATTGCACATGCTGATCGGGATGGGAAACGCGTACACAGCGGTACAGGGAGATTTAAAAAAGCCTGACATCGGGATATGTAATGGTCGGAGGATTTGCAATATTGGCATGTGGTGTTAGTATGGTCGTTAATGGTAGTGATAAGTAGTGATAAGGGTGATAGGTTTATTTTCTCCCACCTGCTGGCTCTGATTTGTTACCATAGTCGATTCCAAATTTTCCAACATCCGACACTTCTTCTCCAAGAATGAGGACATGTCTGACCAGAGAGGCAATCTTGAGGTCGGCAGGCTCTCCTCCCATTTCACCTGCGTCTTGTGATCCAATTTCTTGCTTACGATGCAAGCGAGCAACCCATCCGAAATCTCCTGACATGTTGCCAAAGTCCGAAGGGCACGTAAATGCGCTTTGATTCGCTGATCGCACGCAAACCGATGGCCGAGCCCTTATCCACCCCTTGCAGCCCGAAAATAGCCTTTATGTGTGCCTGAAAATGCAAAGGCTTATTATCGAATCGCAACTTTAATAAATTGAACGCCTCTTCATAATTTTCCTGAGAAAGACCCAAAGAACAAATCTTATCCAGCGCAGCTCCATCTAGGCATCCACGTAAATACTGGAATTTTTCGATGACCGGTATACGTAAATCATTGTGCATCATTGTCGTAAACATCGAGTGGAATTCTGGCCAATCCATATAGTCCCCACCAAATCGGGGAAGCTGCAAGTCGGACAGTCGAGAACGGCCTATAATGTTATAGGCAAACGCAGATGAATGCGCCTTGAGAGTGTGCCGAGCCGTAGAATGCGCAGCATTAACCGTGCGAGCAGCCGTCAACTCCCGTGACAGCTTGGACCTGACCTTGATGTAAATATTGGCGAAGTCCAGTCGGGCGTTATTGACCAACTGCAGTAAATCTAGTCTTTCAAAGCTCGTTTGAGCGACATCAAAGTCCTCATTCAATTGACTCCGCCTTATGCCTATAAAAATTGATGTCGCTAGACATAACCGCGTTTGCGACATTATTTGGCTCAGGTTCTGCCATGTTGGGGTTTTACAAAGCCACTTAGCACAAGAGAAAAAGCACCCTGTATACGTATAAACGAAAACCGCGAGAACCGCAAGCAAAGGGATTACAGCTAATGCGTCTAGCTGTGCGAGCTGTCCTATTCCGCTTTGTGCTACGTTTGCATGTATTGGTTAGTTCACCGAACTGTCGAACTGTCGACCGAACTTTCGACCGAACTGTCGCGACGAATAACCAGCCAGCAACTTGTAGGTATGTATGTATGTTTTGGCACCGAATAATGCGCAAAACTCCGAAAAATTTGTTGAGGCTTTCGAATGTTTAATATTTGACTCCGCTATTCAGACAATCAAAACTTTGGGGTCACCAAATTTTATGTGGGGATAATGATTTTTACCCCCGATCACCGAATAATTATTACGACTAAATAAAAACGCGGCGCAGAAATAAAATTGCGAGTACTGCTTTATTGATGTCTAAACTGCGAGTGGCGCTTGCTTGCCCTTCTCATTGCCAGCATAGCTGCTCCGATCGCTGAGCGCAGCTTCGCTTTGCTTGGCAAACATAGATAACACCGAGCATTGATAACGAAGAGAAGAGCGAGCTTTGAGAGAGCGTTTAGCAGGGCAAGCAAGTGCAAGGAACACAAATACCTCGGCGTTACCTTAGATTCCCGGGTAACGTTCAGAAGCCATATTAAAAGTATTACCGGTCAGCTGGTGGCAAAGGCCTACAAAATGAACAGGTTGCTAAACCCCAATAGCAAACTATCACTAAAGAACAAAGTACACATTTACAAGGCAATCTTGGCACCAGTCTGGAAGTATGGACTGCAATTTTACGGCATTGCGGCCAAGACACACATACGAAGGATACAAACGTTCCAGAGCAAAACTCTTCGCATTATCACTGGAGCTGAGTGGTTTCTGCGAAACAAGAACATTGCCAGAGACCTTGGTGTCCCTCTCATCGGCGATGTTGTCAACGCACAAGCAGAAAAATATATCGTTAAACTCGGAAATCACCCCAACGAGCTAGCGTGGAGACTCGCCAGAGCCTCTCACAGACGACGGCTTCGACGGATCCACCCTATTGACCTTCCTGATAGGATTATATAAATGAAGACCCAAAGACCGCACCATACCTGGATTATTCTTAATCCTTTCAGTTTAGTTATCCTTCTCTATTGCATAAGTAGCTATTTAGTTACAGTAAGCAATAACAAATTATAATTATGTTGTGATATAAGTAGTCATAGTAATAAATTACAACCATCCTGAAAAAAAAAATCCAGATCTAATAGGTGTGGCTGTGAGTGCTGCAACGGACCAATCAAAGTCTCTAATGAGGTTATTAAGTTTCGTAAACTCGGTCTTTCGGAAGCAGCTGACACATTGAGGTAGTCTACCCGACAGATTCAATACAGTTGGTCCTATGTCAAACGACACTTCGAAAGTAGGATGGTAGGTATCTTCAGGTATAGTGAGCGGAGGGACTCGAGTTAACAACGCTATGGTCGCATTCGTTACAAAGCACAGATCAAAAATCGACCCAAGGAATTTTTAACATGGTTAACTTGCGACAGAGAAAGGTCAAACAAGCCGTCAACAAAGTCATGTCGCGACAAGGGCACTAGGCTACTTGACTCGTTTAACAAAGACCAAAGCTGTTAATGTGGACAAGCGCTGCTCGTAAATTGCGATATCCGAAGAAGGTGGAATATACGAGCAAGTTATGAAAACTGAGAAAGCGAGAAGAATCAATTTTGCACACAGGAATTCCAGTTCCTGCTGAATCTGCACTGTAGAAAGTTCCGACGAAAAGTTTGAGTCCACAGCAGTTAGAGCCCCTGCTGCACGTCGAGACGAAATAAAACTTGTGCCCAGCGTTTGAATACGTACACATATTTACATACATTCATATATGAGCTTGCGATTTATGCAATTTATTATATGTTCGCAAAAGGGACAAATTAAATTTTGGGCAAAAAATAATATTTCAAAAAATGACGTCAAATCATTTTTGGAATATTATACATGTTTTCAATTTTGTTTGCATATGCTTTTTACATCTGCTTCTAAATTTCTACATGACATGTATAACTACATTTTTGAGACGTACAAGTGTTTGCGACAGAGAGAGAGGGAATGAGTCAGCGCTTGGCAGGCGTTGCGTAGCCACTGAAATTTAATTTGTTTCTTCTGGCCATAATAATGATCCCACCTGATCCAGATTCGGAAATCTGATAGATACAGTAATTTCCCATGATTCTGCGTTTTTGGTTTACTTTTATATTAAAAATTGTGGATTTCACAGATTTTCGTTTTTTGTGGAAGCGGAAAGGGGCGTGGCAAAAGAAGAAGGTGGAATATACGAGCAAGTTATGAAAACTGAGAAAGCGAGAAGAATCAATTTTGCACACAGGAATTGTAGCTATAATAATGATCCGATCTCATCCAGATTCAACACTCTGATAGAAATGGTCATTCGCTATGATTCTGCGTATTTAGTTTTATCGTATCTTCAAAATTGTGTACGCCATAGACTTTCGTCTTTTGTGCGGGCGGAAAAGGGCGGGGCGAAATTTTGAAATACATTTGGAGTAGTGTGATCACACAGGAGACTGGATACAAAACTTGGTTGCTCTAGCTTTAATAGTCTCTGAGATATAGGCGCAAATGAAGACGGACAGACGGACGGACGGACAGACAGACATGGCTATATCGACTCGGCTATTGATGCTGATCAAAAATATATATACTTTATGGGGTCGAAAACGCTTCCTTCTGGGCGTTACACACAACCGTTATCCCCACAAATCTAATATACCCTTAAACTCTTCGAGTACCGGGTATAAAAAGTATTTGCTCTGCTGTAGCCGTAGCTTATGAAGCTTATTCTCGTCATTCACTACGGCTATAGCAAGAGCAAAAAAATAAAACGATGTGCTCCGCTCTCTGGAGCGGTAGCCGAAAGCTGGGAGCGAGATGAGAGCAGAGCAAACGATTTTTTTTCATTGACTACGGCTCTCGTTTTGTTGTTGAGCCACGAGTATATTTTGTCAGTTTTTTGTATGGGTGGAGGTAGAGCGGGAGGATAAAGATGGTGCATTGGTCTGATTACACTAGTCGACACGACTTTTCCGCTGTCGCCCAAAATTACTTTTTCTGATAGATTTGGATGTTTAAAAATTTGTAAAGAATGTTTTTTTTTCCAGGTTTAGTTTTTTTTAAAGAGTTTTTTAAAAATGTGGTATTTTTGTTCATAGGTAGTGCTTCTATTTTTCACATAGCTTAAGTTTCCTACAACTGGTTGTATTGAACTTTGCAGTTTTGAAAAGCTGACAAATGCAGTGCTCGACCCAGACCTTTTGTATCTGCAACTTAACGGCTGAAAGATGTTAAGCTTTCAAATTCAAATTTCATAATATTTTTCGGTGTTTTTTCCCGAAATTTTGACTTTGAAAACTCATGAAAAGTCGAACACATATATATTCCTGGCGGGAATATCAGCTGTTCTCTCAGTCCACAATCGTGTCGATAGACCAACTATCGATAAAAATTCGTGGATTTTGTTTACCTTGCTGGATACTGAGGCCAGGAAAACACAAACGAAAAATTCCTGGCCCAGTTTTTTTTATATGGAGCTTGACAGTAATTTTTAGTTTCCGCGGTGCTGGATACCTAGCTTAATACTTGAATGGTTTATTTCAAAGTTTTAAGCTTTAACAGTATCCTTTTTGGTCATTTGGCGTCGGTATCAAGGGGCGCGGCAAGCCCTATAGTGCCCAAAAGCTCGAACTAATAAGAGGGCTTATTTCAGAAGGAGAGTAGTATCTCGAGGTGAAAAATATCATTGTTGTTGTTCAGTTTATACTATCAGAAATAACATAAGATAATAAATCAAAAGTAAAACCGGCGATCGGTGCAGCTATTCGCCAAAACATCAGTCGATCGACTACTACGACAGAGGAGGTACGACGCTTTCGCTCCTATTGCAGCCTTACAAACATTTTTTAATTTGGAAACTCTTTTTGAGACCATTAGAAGAAGCCTTAAAGACTATAATTTAAAAGTAAAAAAACTCAAGACAAAATTTTCCCTGCCAAAAAAACATGAAGTCACAAGGTTGAAGTTTTCCAGATATATGTATAAAAAATGACCATTGGAAAGTGAAGGAATATTTTTTTGTCGGAGGAGTCCAAAATTCATTTTTTTTTTTTGGCCGTAGATCTTGTTACTATCTAAGACGACCACGGCGATATCAATTTTCCCCAAATAAACTTTCAAAACTGTAAAATACGGCCGGTCTTAAATAATGGTTGGGGCAAGTTTTTCATACTACAATATTTGGACAGTATACGTGTTAAAAATACAATCGCTCGACATTAATAGGTTGGAATATTGGCCGATATGATGCTACCTTATGTCTCATAGGACATGCATCTGTTTGGGGGGTCCAGGAGGACAACAATCTGCAGGACACCCACAAATTTCTCAAAGAGTAGTTCGCTGCCAACAAGGTAGAGTCAATGGAATGGACGAATCGGTCAACCGATCTTAATCCAATTGAAAATGTATAGCATAATGTAAATAGAGCAGTCTAATTTGTTAAATAAAATTAACTTTGGGACGCTTTACAAAGGTCCTGGAACTCGATTTTCATAGAGAAATGCCACAATTTGGGTAGCTAAATGCCAAATCGCTGTACAGCCGTTATAGAAATCCAAGGCTACTCAACTAAATATGAAAATGTACTACACATAAGGATGTTTTATATCGGATATAAAGGACACTTTCAGCAAATTTTGTTCGAAATATCTTTTGAAAAAATGCACTACTATTATTTTGAACGGGTAATTTGATAAGTATTTTCCCATTTTAATTTTTTTCTAAAAATCTGGTGGAATTATCTTAAGTTGTTATCTATTATTATAATCTGTAATAAACTAGTTGCAAGCGTTTGACGAGTTCCTCTGTTATAAAATCTACTTCCGAATATGAGTCCAACAGTGCCCAAGCAGGTTGACGAATTCCATATTCGTCCTTCATGAACACCACAGCAGTGGGAAGAAGTGAACGACGAAATGATCTGCAAGCTAACGATACGGCAGCTGGCTGCTGAAAAGGCGACTCTTTTTTTTTCTTTTTTTTAGGACGTTGATATGCAATGACTGCACCACCAAGTGCCCCAAGCGACACCAGAAGATGGCTGTTACGCGCGGATCCCAGGCAAGAACGCAGCCCTCTTCCCGCCCAACCGACCGAGGGGCGCTGCCGCAAACCGCGCGAAAGAACATGCAGAAAAGATGTTCGAGGAAAAGTAATCTAATCTAACTAAAAAACTAAGCTCCTTGCCTCCTTACCTTTATGTAAAATAGTATGGTGAGACTGATTGCATACCTTGCGTCGGAATTTAGAAATGCACGTCGCTATTATGTGACCCTGTCGTAAACAATTTGAACAGAGGGCAGCTTCTTTTACAAATTTAAAACGATCGTCTACTGAAAGGGCTAAGTATGAGGAACATGTTCCGAGTTTGTGATCGCTACCCTTGCAACGTAAGCAACTAATTTTAGATTGAAAAAAATTGACAATGCCTGCTAAGAATTTTATAGCAGTGCTCCCATGTTGGCCATAAAACATAATCTTGTTTACTGTCATAAGCTATTTTCGCATCTTTGTCCACTTTAGATAAGACTAATTGGATGATGACTGCATTTAATATTTGTTCATCTGAGCCGATGGAATATAAAGATTCGCGAAGAGCAGAGACAGTGTCTAATATTGATCGGAGCGAAGCTGTCTATCGTATCTATCCTTTAATTGACGGAGAGCTTTTGGATAGTTTTCTTCTGTCACTCCAAAGGGATTAATAACTTGGAGAGCTGTTCCCGATAAGCAACTCAGCAAAAAGTGGAATTAGTCAATTATTGATAAAACGGGATCGTCATGCACCAAGTTTGTAAATGCCGCTGTGGGGATAATGATTTTTATCCCCGATCGACCGAATAATTATTTCGACTAAATAAAAACGCGGCGCAGAAATAAAATTGCGAGTACTGCTTTATTGATGTCTAAACTGCGAGTGGCGCTTGCTTGCCCTTCTCATTGCCAGCATAGCTGCTCCGATCGCTGAGCGCAGCTTCGCTTCGCTTGGCAAACATAGATAACGCCGAGCATTTATAACGAAGAGAAGAGCAAGCTTTGAGAGAGCGTTAAGCAGGGCAAGCAAGTGCAAGAATTTACAAAACAATTTATGCAGTAATGGAAATATGCGGCTATTTGGCAAGCCACTATTCGGCGGGGGTCTGCTCAGAACATTCACCCCCCGTTGGAAGGCAAAGGCTTTCAACAGATCCAACTTGGAGGGGCAGGACCGCTATCTTTCCAACGGCCCGCTTGAAAAGGCCTCTTTGGGTGCGGATGACGGCTACTCTGATGGTTCCATCTTTTCCTGGGATGACGCTCTCAGTGCGGTCGAGTGGCCACTTTAACGGTGGCAGCGTTTCTTCCTTGATCATGACGAGCGTACCTGGCTTGATATTTGGAGACGTGGAGCGCCACTTGCTCCGCTCCTGAAGAAGCGAGAGATACGCAGTACTCCATTTTCTCCAGAATGCCTGATTCATTTGGCACAAACGCTGCCATCGACTCAGGAGGCTGAACCGGAGATGCGTCACGTCTGGCTTGTCGAATGCAGCAGTCGGTGCTCCATTAAGAAAGTGGTTTGGCGATCGTCAGGACTTTCTGTAATTGCATAAAGTAGCAGGGAATTTAGTAAAGCAGAGATTTCATAGGTCAAGGTCTGAATTTCATCAAGGGTGAAAATGTAGGGGCCAACGATGCGATGAAAATGATATTTGGCTGCTTTAATAGTCGCCTTCCACAAGCCCCCAAAGTGGCGAGCAAGTGCAAGAATTTACAAAACAATTTATGCAGTAATGGAAATATGCGGCTATTTGGCAAGCCACTATTCGGCGGGGGTCTGCTCAGAACATTCACCCCCCGTTGGAAGGCAAAGGCTTTCAACAGATCCAACTTGGAGGGGCAGGACCGCTATCTTTCCAACGGCCCGCTTGAAAAGGCCTCTTTGGGTGCGGATGACGGCTACTCTGATGGTTCCATCTTTTCCTGGGATGACGCTCTCAGTGCGGTCGAGTGGTCAAGCTCTGAATTTCATCAAGGGTGAAAATGTAGGGGCCAACGATGCGATGAAAATGATATTTGGCTGCTTTAATAGTCGCCTTCCACAAGCCCCCAAAGTGGCGAGCGAGGGGGGATGAACTTCCAATCGATCCCACTGAAAACGCATAGATTTCATACAGCCGACGTATGAGGATCGGTGAGGAACAGCTGCCGAAATTTCAAAAGTTTATTTTTTGCTCCTTAAAAATTTGTCGCATTGTCTGACCAGATGATTCGAGGTTTGGGACGCAGGCTTATAAAAACCCTTTTTGCTGCCAAAAAAGATGCTGTGGAAAAGCTGTGGTGCTAAAACATACGAAGACAGCTATATAGCATTTGATTGGAGGATTGCTTCTGACTTCCGACTTGTAATAAAAGGGTCCGCAAAAATCCACGCCTGTTGTTTGAAATGCTGGATTAGTCCTTACGCGATCCACAGGACTGGCTTCAATCGAAAACATAGAACACATTTGCGAATGATGCCACATATTTGCGTCCGACAATAGGCCAGAATTTTTGACAAAGCAATCCGAGCTATCCTTGCGCTCCTGCGTGGAGAAATTTTTCGTGGAAAAAGACGATAATAGAGACGGTGACAGACGATAGTGACGGTGGGTGCCTTGCGTCGTAGCCCCATTCGGAATCAATCCAAAACCGTCCAGAAATGGATTCAGTGCGGCCATCGCTCTTTTTGGTGATAAAGCCTGCTTGCTGGTGAGGGCTCTTATCTCTTCCGAAAATTGCTGTTGCTGTATTGCCCTTATGAGTAAGTGCGTGCCATTTTTGACGTAAATTACGGTAAGTTAACCTTTCGACCGCAGTAAGCTTTTGTCCTTGTGGCTGTAAAAACGATAGGTATAAGCAAAGACACGCTGCATTGATCCGAATGAGTTTTGAAATTTGCAATCGTACGATATATCCCTATCCTTTGAAACAATCAATACAATCAATACATGACGACGTTCTGGCACTTCAGCCGGTAATGGCGAGCCTGTAGGCCAATCGGAGCTCTCACGAAGCAAAAATGGCGAAATCCAAAGGTTGTTATCCATTAGTTCAATAGGCGTGGAACCACGCGATATGATGTCGGCCGGGTTCATCTTTGTGGGCACGTGACGCCAAGTCATTCCAGCAGTGAGCTTTTTAATCTGCTCAACTCAATAAGAGACAAATATTTTGAAATTCAAGGGCGATTCCCGAATCCAAGCAAGGGCTATGGAAGAATCCGACCAGCAATGCACTTGGTATGGAACTGATAATGCCTTAACTATGGTGGAAACCAGTTCGCCTAATACGAGGGCAGCCGATAGCTCAAGCTTTGGAATAGTAATCTTTTTCAAGGGTGCGACTCTGGACTTGGAGCATAAGAGATGGCTTTGCACATTACCAACAGCTTCAGACCGCATGTACACACACGCACCATATGCTGACTGGCTCGCATCACAAAACACATGCATTTCCACTCTGGATTTCTGACGAAGCACGTAACGTGGAAATTTGAAGTTCTAACCATCGACAACTGCGAAGTTAGCTCGCTCCTCGTCGTATGAAAATCCTGGGGCAGACTTTCGTCCCAGTCCAACTTGAGGTAAACGCAGATGAATGCGCCTTGAGAGTGTGCCGAGCCGTAGAATGCGCAGCATTAACCGTGCGAGCAGCCGTCAACTCCCGTGACAGCTTGGACCTGACCTTGATGTAAATATTGGCGAAGTCCAGTCGGGCGTTATTGGCCAACTGCAGTAAATCTAGTCTTTCAAAGCTCGTTTGAGCGACATCAAAGTCCTCATTCAATTGACTCCGCCTTATGCCTATAAAAATTGATGTCGCTAGACATAACCGCGTTTGCGACATTATTTGGCTCAGGTTCTGCCATGTTGGGGTTTTACAAAGCCACTTAGCACAAGAGAAAAAGCACCCTGTATACGTATAAACGAAAACCGCGAGAACCGCAAGCAAAGGGATTACAGCTAATGCGTCTAGCTGTGCGAGCTGTCCTATTCCGCTTTGTGCTACGTTTGCATGTATTGGTTAGTTCACCGAACTGTCGAACTGTCGACCGAACTTTCGACCGAACTGTCGCGACGAATAACCAGCCAGCAACTTGTAGGTATGTATGTATGTTTTGGCACCGAATAATGCGCAAAACTCCGAAAAATTTGTTGAGGCTTTCGAATGTTTAATATTTGACTCCGCTATTCAGACAATCAAAACTTTGGGGTCACCACATTTTATGTGGGGATAATGATTTTTACCCCCGATCACCGAATAATTATTTCGACTAAATAAAAACGCGGCGCAGAAATAAAATTGCGAGTACTGCTTTATTGATGACTAAACGGCGAGTGGCGTTTACTTGCCCTTCTCATTGCCAGCATAGCTGCTCCGATCGCTGAGAGTAGCTTCGCTTTGCTTGGCAAACATAGATAACACCGAGCATTGATAACGAAGAGAAGAGCGAGCTTTGAGAGAGCGTTTAGCAGGGCAAGCAAGTGCAAGGAACACAAATACCTCGGCGTTACCTTAGATTCCCGGGTAACGTTCAGAAGCCATATTAAAAGTATTACCGGTCAGCTGGTGGCAAAGGCCTACAAAATGAACAGGTTGCTAAACCCCAATAGCAAACTATCACTAAAGAACAAAGTACACATTTACAAGGCAATCTTGGCACCAGTCTGGAAGTATGGACTGCAATTTTACGGCATTGCGGCCAAGACACACATACGAAGGATACAAACGTTCCAGAGCAAAACTCTTCGCATTATCACTGGAGCTGAGTGGTTTCTGCGAAACAAGAACATTGCCAGAGACCTTGGTGTCCCTCTCATCGGCGATGTTGTCAACGCACAAGCAGAAAAATATATCGTTAAACTCGGAAATCACCCCAACGAGCTAGCGTGGAGACTCGCCAGAGCCTCTCACAGACGACGGCTTCGACGGATCCACCCTATTGACCTTCCTGATAGGATTATATAAATGAAGACCCAAAGACCGCACCATACCTGGATGATACCGATTAAAGATCGATGCAGCGAATATGGTATGATACGATACGATCAGCTCCAGACTATATGTAGACCGACGTATTGCGTATGTATATATATGTATGTGGGTGAACGATCGATGCGATTTAATAACGACGAAAGACGGTCTGATGGCCACGAAGATCAGCTCAAGACAGCATGAGTGCTAGGTGCAGACAGTAAGTGATAGATGCCGACTATGTAAGTGATAGATGCCGACTATATGAGTGGTAGATTCAGACTAATTAAGGGCAGGCGGGCCGAATTGCCCGTGCCCTAATGTAAGCAAGCGAACGATGATCCGAGAGAGCGATAATGAAAGATCGAGAGAGCGACGAAGAAGGCGATGATCCGAGAGAGCGATGTATAGGCTGCTGCCGTGCGGAAACTTAAATCAAGGTGCAATGGTACAAAGATGCAGTGGGCAGTACAAAATAGCAAACAATAATAGGCATTTAATTTACTGCTGCACCACTGACTATGACTTAATTTATGTCTAGTAAATATCGGGCTGGGAAACCCAACAGTAGCTATTTAGTTACAGTAAGCAATAAAAAATTATAATTATGTTGTGATATAAGTAGTCATAGTAATAAATTACAACCATCCTGAAAAAAAAAATCCAGATCTAATAGGTGTTGCTGTGAGTGCTGCAACGGACCAATCAAAGTCTCTAATGAGGTTATTAAGTTTCGTAAACTCGGTCTTTCGGAAGCAGCTGACACATTGAGGTAGTCTACCCGACAGATTCAATACAGTTGGTCCTATGTCAAACGACACTTCGAAAGTAGGATGGTAGGTATCTTCAGGTATAGTGAGCGGAGGGACTCGAGTTAACAACGCTATGGTCGCATTCGTTACAAAGCACAGATCAAAAATCGACCCAAGGAATTTTTAACATGGTTAACTTGCGACAGAGAAAGGTCAAACAAGCCGTCAACAAAGTCATGTCGCGACAAGGGCACTAGGCTACTTGACTCGTTTAACAAAGACCAAAGCTGTTAATGTGGACAAGCGCTGCTCGTAAATTGCGATATCCGAAGAAGGTGGAATATACGAGCAAGTTATGAAAACTGAGAAAGCGAGAAGAATCAATTTTGCACACAGGAATTCCAGTTCCTGCTGAATCTGCACTGTAGAAAGTTCCGACGAAAAGTTTGAGTCCACAGCAGTTAGAGCCCCTGCTGCACGTCGAGACGAAATAAAACTTGTGCCCAGCGTTTGAAAATGCTACGCTGCTCCGTAGTTTTTCGTTTTGCTCTCGCTACCGCTCTCGGTTTGAACGGTAGCGGTAGCAGATCCATAGCAGAAAAAACGAGAGGGAACGTTGTGAGCCGCGGCAAAGGCCGCGGCTCTACCTTATACCCGGTACTCAGTCAGTATACGTACACATATTTACATACATTCATATATGAGCTTGCGATTTATGCAATTTATTATATGTTCGCAAAAGGGACAAATTAAATTTTGGGCAAAAAATAATATTTCAAAAAATGACGTCAAATCATTTTTGGAATATTATACATGTTTTCAATTTTGTTTGCATATGCTTTTTACATCTGCTTCTAAATTTCTACAAGACATGTATAACTACATTTTTGAGACGTACAAGTGTTTGCGACAGAGAGAGAGGGAATGAGTCAGCGCTTGGCAGGCGTTGCGTAGCCACTGAAATTTAATTTGTTTCTTCTGGCCATAATAATGATCCCACCTGATCCAGATTCGGAAATCTGATAGATACAGTAATTTCCCATGATTCTGCGTTTTTGGTTTACTTTTATATTAAAAATTGTGGATTTCACAGATTTTCGTTTTTTGTGGAAGCGGAAAGGGGCGTGGCAAAATTTTAAAACAAACTCGTGCTGGTTTGATATCACAGGAGCTTGGATAGAAAGTTTGGTTGCTCTAGCTCTTATAGTCTCTTAGAAGTAGGCGTCAAAAAATTCGAATGGGCAAAGCAGATGGGGTCGCGTGTGAGAGAGAGCGAGAGGGAACTATGATTTTCGAAATGGTTTTCTTCATTGTAGCTATAATAATGATCCGATCTCATCCAGATTCAACACTCTGATAGAAATGGTCATTCGCTATGATTCTGCGTATTTAGTTTTATCGTATCTTCAAAATTGTGTACGCCATAGACTTTCGTCCTTTGTGCGGGCGGAAAGGGGCGGGGCGAAATTTTGAAATACATTTGGAGTAGTGTGATCACACAGGAGACTGGATACAAAACTTGGTTGCTCTAGCTTTAATAGTCTCTGAGATATAGGCGCAAATGAAGACGGACGGACGGACAGACGGACGGACGGACGGACAGACAGACATAGCTATATCGACTCGGCTATTGATGCTGATCAAGAATATATATACTTTATGGGGTCGGAAACGCTTCCTTCTGGGCGTAACACACAACCGTTATCCCCACAAATCTAATATACCCTTAAACTCTTCGAGTACCGGGTATAAAAAGTATTTGCTCTGCTGTAGCCGTAGCTTATGAATCTTATTCTCGCCATTCACTACGGCTATAGCAAGAGCAAAAAAATAAAACGATGTGCTCCGCTCTCTGGAGCGGTAGCCGAAAGCTGGGATCGAGATGAGAGCAGAGCAAACGATTTTTTTTCATTGACTACGGCTCTCGTTTTGTTGTTGAGCCACGAGTATATTTTGTCAGTTTTTTGTATGGGTGGAGGTAGAGCGGGAGGATAAAGATGGTGCATTGGTCTGATTACACTAGTCGACACGACTTTTCCGCTGTCGCCCAAAATTACTTTTTCTGATAGATTTGGATGTTTAAAAATTTGTAAAGAATGTTTTTTTTTCCAGGTTTAGTTTTTTTTAAAGAGTTTTTTAAAAATGTGGTATTTTTATTCATAGGTAGTGCTTCTATTTTTCACATAGCTTAAGTTTCCTACAACTGGTTGTATTGAACTTTGCAGTTTTGAAAAGCTGACAAATGCAGTGCTCGACCCAGACCTTTTGTAGCTGCAACTTAACGGCTGAAAGATGTTAAGCTTTCAAATTCAAATTTCATAATATTTTTCGGTGTTTTTTCCCGAAATTTTGACTTTGAAAACTCATGAAAAGTCGAACACATATATATTCCTGGCGGGAATATCAGCTGTTCTCTCAGTCCACAATCGTGTCGATAGACCAACTATCGATAAAAATTCGTGGATTTTGTTTACCTTGCTGGATACTGAGGCCAGGAAAACACAAACGAAAAATTCCTGGCCCAGTTTTTTTTATATGGAGCTTGACAGTAATTTTTAGTTTCCGCGGTGCTGGATACCTAGCTTAATACTTGAATGGTTTATTTCAAAGTTTTAAGCTTTAACAGTATCCTTTTTGGTCATTTGGCGTCGGTATCAAGGGGCGCGGCAAGCCTTATAGTGCCCAAAAGCTCGAACTAATAAGAGGGCTTATTTCAGAAGGAGAGTAGTATCTCGAGGTGAAAAATATCATTGTTGTTGTTCAGTTTATACTATCAGAAATAACATAAGATAATAAATCCAAAGTAAAACCGGCGATCGGTGCAGCTATTCGCCAAAACATCAGTCGATCGACTACTACGACAGAGGAGGTACGACGCTTTCGCTCCTATTGCAGCCTTACAAACATTTTTTAATTTGGAAACTCTTTTTGAGACCATTAGAAGAAGCCTTAAAGACTATAATTTAAAAGTAAAAAACTCAAGACAAAATTTTCCCTGCCAAAAAAACATGAAGTCACAAGGTTGAAGTTTTCCAGATATATGTATAAAAAATGACCATTGGAAAGTGAAGGAATATTTTTTTGTCGGAGGAGTCCAAAATTCATTTTTTTTTTTTGGCCGTAGATCTTGTTACTATCTAAGACGACCACGGCGATATCAATTTTCCCCAAATAAACTTTCAAAACTGTAAAATACGGCCGGTCTTAAATAATGGTTGGGGCAAGTTTTTCATACTACAATATTTGGACAGTATACGTGTTAAAAATACAATCGCTCGACATTAATAGGTTGGAATATTGGCCGATATGATGCTACCTTATGTCTCATAGGACATGCATCTGTTTGGGTGGTCCAGGAGGACAACAATCTGCAGGACACCCACAAATTTCTCAAAGAGTAGTTCGCTGCCAACAAGGTAGAGTCAATGGAATGGACGAATCGGTCAACCGATCTTAATCCAATTGAAAATGTATAGCATAATGTAAATAGAGCAGTCTAATTTGTTAAATAAAATTAACTTTGGGACGCTTTACAAAGGTCCTGGAACTCGATTTTCATAGAGAAATGCCACAATTTGGGTAGCTAAATGCCAAATCGCTGTACAGCCGTTATAGAAATCCAAGGCTACTCAACTAAATATGAAAATGTACTACACATAAGGATGTTTTATATCGGATATAAAGGACACTTTCAGGAAATTTTGTTCGAAATATCTTTTGAAAAAATGCACTACTATTATTTTGAACGGGTAATTTGATAAGTATTTTCCCATTTTAATTTTTTTCTAAAAATCTGGTGGAATTATCTTAAGTTGTTATCTATTATTATAATCTGTAATAAACTAGTTGCAAGCGTTTGACGAGTTCCTCTGTTATAAAATCTACTTCCGAATATGAGTCCAACAGTGCCCAAGCAGGTTGACGAATTCCATATTCGTCCTTCATGAACACCACAGCAGTGGGAAGAAGTGAACGACGAAATGATCTGCAAGCTAACGATACGGCAGCTGGCTGCTGAAAAGGCGACTCTTTTTTTTTCTTTTTTTTAGGACGTTGATATGCAATGACTGCACCACCAAGTGCCCCAAGCGACACCAGAAGATGGCTGTTACGCGCGGATCCCAGGCAAGAACGCAGCCCTCTTCCCGCCCAACCGACCGAGGGGCGCTGCCGCAAACCGCGCGAAAGAACATGCAGAAAAGATGTTCGAGGAAAAGTAATCTAATCTAACTAAAAAACTAAGCTCCTTGCCTCCTTACCTTTATGTAAAATAGTATGGTGAGACTGATTGCATACCTTGCGTCGGAATTTAGAAATGCACGTCGCTATTATGTGACCCTGTCGTAAACAATTTGAACAGAGGGCAGCTTCTTTTACAAATTTAAAACGATCGTCTACTGAAAGGGCTAAGTATGAGGAACATGTTCCGAGTTTGTGATCGCTACCCTTGCAACGTAAGCAACTAATTTTAGATTGAAAAAAATTGACAATGCCTGCTAAGAATTTTATAGCAGTGTAATCTTGTTTACTGTCATAAGCTATTTTCGCATCTTTGTCCACTTTAGATAAGACTAATTGGATGATGACTGCATTTAATATTTGTTCATCTGAGCCGATGGAATATAAAGATTCGCGAAGAGCAGAGACAGTGTCTAATATTGATCGGAGCGAAGCTGTCTATCGTATCTATCCTTTAATTGACGGAGAGCTTTTGGATAGTTTTCTTCTGTCACTCCAAAGGGATTAATAACTTGGAGAGTTGTTCCCGATAAGCAACTCAGCAAAAAGTGGAATTAGTCAATTATTGATAAAACGGGATCGTCATGCACCAAGTTTGTAAATGCCGCTGTGGGGATAATGATTTTTATCCCCGATCGGCCGAATAATTATTTCGACTAAATAAAAACGCGGCGCAGAAATAAAATTGCGAGTACTGCTTTATTGATGTCTAAACTGCGAGTGGCGCTTGCTTGCCCTTCTCATTGCCAGCATAGCTGCTCCGATCGCTGAGCGCAGCTTCGCTTCGCTTGGCAAACATAGATAACGCCGAGCATTTATAACGAAGAGAAGAGCAAGCTTTGAGAGAGCGTTAAGCAGGGCAAGCAAGTGCAAGAATTTACAAAACAATTTATGCAGTAATGGAAATATGCGGCTATTTGGCAAGCCACTATTCGGCGGGGGTCTGCTCAGAACATTCACCCCCCGTTGGAAGGCAAAGGCTTTCAACAGATCCAACCTGGAGGGGCAGGACCGCTATCTTTCCAACGGCCCGCTTGAAAAGGCCTCTTTGGGTGCGGATGACGGCTACTCTGATGGTTCCATCTTTTCCTGGGATGACGCTCTCAGTGCGGTCGAGTGGCCACTTTAACGGTGGCAGCGTTTCTTCCTTGATCATGACGAGCGTACCTGGCTTGATATTTGGAGACGTGGAGCGCCACTTGCTCCGCTCCTGAAGAAGCGAGAGATACGCAGTACTCCATTTTCTCCAGAATGCCTGATTCATTTGGCACAAACGCTGCCATCGACTCAGGAGGCTGAACCGGAGATGCGTCACGTCTGGCTTGTCGAATGCAGCAGTCGGTGCTCCATTAAGAAAGTGGTTTGGCGATCGTCAGGACTTTCTGTAATTGCATAAAGTAGCAGGGAATTTAGTAAAGCAGAGATTTCATAGGTCAAGGTCTGAATTTCATCAAGGGTGAAAATGTAGGGGCCAACGATGCGATGAAAATGATATTTGGCTGCTTTAATAGTCGCCTTCCACAAGCCCCCAAAGTGGCGAGCGAGGGGGGATGAACTTCCAATCGATCCCACTGAAAACGCATAGATTTCATACAGCCGACGTATGAGGATCGGTGAGGAACAGCTGCCGAAATTTCAAAAGTTTATTTTTTGCTCCTTAAAAATTTGTCGCATTGTCTGACCAGATGATTCGAGGTTTGGGACGCAGGCTTATAAAAACCCTTTTTGCTGCCAAAAAAGATGCTGTGGAAAAGCTGTGGTGCTAAAACATACGAAGACAGCTATATAGCATTTGATTGGAGGACTGCTTCTAACTTCCGACTTGTAATAAAAGGGTCCGCAAAAATCCACGCCTGTTGTTTGAAATGCTGGATTAGTCCTTACGCGATCCACAGGACTGGCTTCAATCGAAAACATAGAACACATTTGCGAATGATGCCACATATTTGCGTCCGACAATAGGCCAGAATTTTTGACAAAGCAATCCGAGCTATCCTTGCGCTCCTGCGTGGAGAAATTTTTCGTGGAAAAAGACGATAATAGAGACGGTGACAGACGATAGTGACGGTGGGTGCCTTGCGTCGTAGCCCCATTCGGAATCAATCCAAAACCGTCCAGAAATGGATTCAGTGCGGCCATCGCTCTTTTTGGTGATAAAGCCTGCTTGCTGGTGAGGGCTCTTATCTCTTCCGAAAATTGCTGTTGCTGTATTGCCCTTATGAGTAAGTGCGTGCCATTTTTGACGTAAATTACGGTAAGTTAACCTTTCGACCGCAGTAAGCTTTTGTCCTTGTGGCTGTAAAAACGATAGGTATAAGCAAAGACACGCTGCATTGATCCGAATGAGTTTTGAAATTTGCAATCGTACGATATATCCCTATCCTTTGAAACAATCAATACAATCAATACATGACGACGTTCTGGCACTTCAGCCGGTAATGGCGAGCCTGTAGGCCAATCGGAGCTCTCACGAAGCAAAAATGGCGAAATCCAAAGGTTGTTATCCATTAGTTCAATAGGCGTGGAACCACGCGATATGATGTCGGCTGGGTTCAACTTTGTGGGCACGTGACGCCAAGTCATTCCAGCAGTGAGCTTTTTAATCTGCTCAACTCAATAAGAGACAAATATTTTGAAATTCAAGGGCGATTCCCGAATCCAAGCAAGGGCTATGGAAGAATCCGACCAGCAATGCACTTGGTATGGAACTGATAATGCCTTAACTATGGTGGAAACCAGTTCGCCTAATACGAGGGCAGCCGATAGCTCAAGCTTTGGAATAGTAATCTTTTTCAAGGGTGCGACTCTGGACTTGGAGCATAAGAGATGGCTTTGCACATTACCAACAGCTTCAGACCGCATGTACACACACGCACCATATGCTGACTGGCTCGCATCACAAAACACATGCATTTCCACTCTGGATTTCTGACGAAGCACGTAACGTGGAAATTTGAAGTTCTAACCATCGACAACTGCGAAGTTAGCTCGCTCCTCGTCGTATGAAAATCCTGGGGCATACTTTCGTCCCAGTCCAACTTGAGGTTTTCGTTCCATAACGAGTGCATAAATATTTTTGCTTTTATGATAATGGGAGAGATGAGTCCTAAAGGATCGTAGAACCTAGCTAGTGTAGACAGGACCGAATGCTTCGATATTGGGCCTGCAGCGGCCGCGACGTGGACGAAATTGAACAGAAGATTGTCCGTGGTGGGATCCCAAACTAGACCAAGTTGGTTCGTTGCGCCATAGGATGCATTGCACATGCTGATCGGGATGGGAAACGCGTACACAGCGGTACAGGGAGATTTAAAAAAGCCTGACATCGGGATATGTAATGATCGGAGGATTTGCAATAATGGCATGTGGTGTTAGTATGGTCGTTAATGGTAGTGATAAGTAGTGATAAGGGTGATAGGTTTATTTTCTCCCACCTGCTGGCTCTGATTTGTTACCATAGTCGATTCCAAATTTTCCAACATCCGACACTTCTTCTCCAAGAATGAGGACATGTCTGACCAGAGAGGCAATCTTGAGGTCGGCAGGCTCTCCTCCCATTTCACCTGCGTCTTGTGATCCAATTTCTTGCTTACGATGCAAGCGAGCAACCCATCCGAAATCTCCTGACATGTTGCCAAAGTCCGAAGGGCACGTAAATGCGCTTTGATTCGCTGATCGCACGCAAACCGATGGCCGAGCCCTTATCCACCCCTTGCAGCCCGAAAATAGCCTTTATGTGTGCCTGAAAATGCAAAGGCTTATTATCGAATCGCAACTTTAATAAATTGAACGCCTCTTCATAATTTTCCTGAGAAAGACCCAAAGAACAAATCTTATCCAGCGCAGCTCCATCTAGGCATCCACGTAAATACTGGAATTTTTCGATGACCGGTATACGTAAATCATTGTGCATCATTGTCGTAAACATCGAGTGGAATTCTGGCCAATCCATATAGTCCCCACCAAATCGGGGAAGCTGCAAGTCGGACAGTCGAGAACGGCCTATAATGTTATAGGCAAACGCAGATGAATGCGCCTTGAGAGTGTGCCGAGCCGTAGAATGCGCAGCATTAACCGTGCGAGCAGCCGTCAACTCCCGTGACAGCTTGGACCTGACCTTGATGTAAATATTGGCGAAGTCCAGTCGGGCGTTATTGACCAACTGCAGTAAATCTAGTCTTTCAAAGCTCGTTTGAGCGACATCAAAGTCCTCATTCAATTGACTCCGCCTTATGCCTATAAAAATTGATGTCGCTAGACATAACCGCGTTTGCGACATTATTTGGCTCAGGTTCTGCCATGTTGGGGTTTTACAAAGCCACTTAGCACAAGAGAAAAAGCACCCTGTATACGTATAAACGAAAACCGCGAGAACCGCAAGCAAAGGGATTACAGCTAATGCGTCTAGCTGTGCGAGCTGTCCTATTCCGCTTTGTGCTACGTTTGCATGTATTGGTTAGTTCACCGAACTGTCGAACTGTCGACCGAACTTTCGACCGAACTGTCGCGACGAATAACCAGCCAGCAACTTGTAGGTATGTATGTATGTTTTGGCACCGAATAATGCGCAAAACTCCGAAAAATTTGTTGAGGCTTTCGAATGTTTAATATTTGACTCCGCTATTCAGACAATCAAAACTTTGGGGTCACCACATTTTATGTGGGGATAATGATTTTTACCCCCGATCACCGAATAATTATTTCGACTAAATAAAAACGCGGCGCAGAAATAAAATTGCGAGTACTGCTTTATTGATGTCTAAACTGCGAGTGGCGCTTGCTTGCCCTTCTCATTGCCAGCATAGCTGCTCCGATCGCTGAGCGCAGCTTCGCTTTGCTTGGCAAACATAGATAACACCGAGCATTGATAACGAAGAGAAGAGCGAGCTTTGAGAGAGCGTTTAGCAGGGCAAGCAAGTGCAAGGAACACAAATACCTCGGCGTTACCTTAGATTCCCGGGTAACGTTCAGAAGCCATATTAAAAGTATTACCGGTCAGCTGGTGGCAAAGGCCTACAAAATGAACAGGTTGCTAAACCCCAATAGCAAACTATCACTAAAGAACAAAGTACACATTTACAAGGCAATCTTGGCACCAGTCTGGAAGTATGGACTGCAATTTTACGGCATTGCGGCCAAGACACACATACGAAGGATACAAACGTTCCAGAGCAAAACTCTTCGCATTATCACTGGAGCTGAGTGGTTTCTGCGAAACAAGAACATTGCCAGAGACCTTGGTGTCCCTCTCATCGGCGATGTTGTCAACGCACAAGCAGAAAAATATATCGTTAAACTCGGAAATCACCCCAACGAGCTAGCGTGGAGACTCGCCAGAGCCTCTCACAGACGACGGCTTCGACGGATCCACCCTATTGACCTTCCTGATAGGATTATATAAATGAAGACCCAAAGACCGCACCATACCTGGATGATACCGATTAAAGATCGATGCAGCGAATATGGTATGATACGATACGATCAGCTCCAGACTATATGTAGACCGACGTATTGCGTATGTATATATATGTATGTGGGTGAACGATCGATGCGATTTAATAACGACGAAAGACGGTCTGATGGCCACGAAGATCAGCTCAAGACAGCATGAGTGCTAGGTGCAGACAGTAAGTGATAGATGCCGACTATGTAAGTGATAGATGCCGACTATATGAGTGGTAGATTCAGACTAATTAAGGGCAGGCGGGCCGAATTGCCCGTGCCCTAATGTAAGCAAGCGAACGATGATCCGAGAGAGCGATAATGAAAGATCGAGAGAGCGACGAAGAAGGCGATGATCCGAGAGAGCGATGTATAGGCTGCTGCCGTGCGGAAACTTAAATCAAGGTGCAATGGTACAAAGATGCAGTGGGCAGTACAAAATAGCAAACAATAATAGGCATTTAATTTACTGCTGCACCACTGACTATGACTTAATTTATGTCTAGTAAATATCGGGCTGGGAAACCCAACATACTCCCCCCGTTGAAAGGCTGACTTTCAACAGACTCGAAAAGGGTTTAGCAGCAGCTTGCTAGAAGGCCAGGCATCGCCGAATCCAGATGATTGATGTTTAGCCTTGGTACGAGTGATTGAGAGGACGAAGCAGGCAGACTGCCATTCAAACAATGCGGTGGCGATATGTCATTTGGCTCGACTTGGCACTCTGAAATCGAGAATAAAAGATTTGCATTAGCGATGGCCACGATCTGGCCCAAAAGCGTCCTCAGCTCGTTCATTCCAAATGTTCCGGAGTAGTTCCTAGTGCAATAGAAGATGTTGGCCATCTTCACTGAAGAACCTTTCCACTCAATTGGGCAGCATTTGGATGGACTTAGCTCCAACAGCTCTCGAAATTTGGGGATAATGTTGACTAGATGGCTTCTAGGAACGATGAGTGTAGGACTGCCATCAGCGAAGTCCAGCGCAGGTCCAGATGCAAGTTTACAGGCGGATATAGGGCACTCGTTCGGTCCACTCGGGAGAGCCCATCGCGTTGTTTGGTAGGCTGAACGCTGACCGTCTGATATAACTGGGTTATCAGCACAACAAGCCTCGATGCCGTCGCAGCAAAATCTGTGACCTTCCCAATCAGTTTCGGGAACGAGTACTAGTAAGGAATACATAAGCAACGAAGCGTAAACGAGATTCCGTGCAGAGTCCAGCGCCGCAGTAAGGCTGTCATCCCAATGCAAGTTCACCTTGCATATACGCTGAAGATCGAATTTCGACTTGGCCAATGCATCGACGGCTAAACCAAGGTGAGGAGTACGCTTTGAGAGCAGCATCAGCGATGAAATGTTGTCTTCCTTCCATCGTGACCAGAAGATCTGCTGCAAGTAGGTAACGCATTGCCTGAGATCTAACCGATCGGTATTCAGCTTGGTAACGTTAGGCTCTGCACACTGCGAGAGGCGGTTGACATTCAATCGAGCTCGAATGGGCACATCCAGATAGGCAGGGCTCTCTGTAATTGCAGCTAAAAATATACAATTAGTCAGGGCCAAAATGTGGCCTAAACGTTTCCTCAGATCATTCAATTGACGAACTGAGTGGTCAGTGGTCCTGTAGAAGTTGTACGTCTTGATTGCAGCTCCACTCCCCCCAATATACCAATATTGGGATAAACCTAGAAAAGCCTTATTTCCAGCGTGAAGATTCAGATTATTAGGGTTGACCAAAGTAGATTTGGTTATGAGCTGAACTGGATGCTTCCTGGGTGGGATGATTTGATGACAGCCAGCAAAGTTTGACGAAGATTGAAGTCCATGAGCCAAGCGTGTCGGTTTGTTCAGATCAGCCGGAAGAGTCCCATGTGAAGAACTATCAGCCGGATGCAGAACGCTAACCTTGACGTAAGGCTGCTCGTTGGTTGATAAGTCAGAAACTGAGCGTCTGCAGAGACGCGACGATGGATGGCTCGGAAATACGAACATATGTTGATCAGTAGCCGGTTCTGGAGATGGTTCGAATGGTGAGGAGACATCAGTGCTAATGTCTAACTTCCAATGAGATTCAGTGGCTGGTTCTGGAGATGGTTCGAATGGCGAAGAGACATCACTACTAATGTCTACCTTCGATGGTGATTCCTGGAAGTCTGGCGGAGCTCCATCAAGCACAGCAGGCACCTCAGAAACACCCAATTGGAAGCAATTTCTTGGTGAAGGTCCAGATTGTTTCTCCAAAACCGTATTAGACTCCTCCTGAGAGAGAAAGCGAGATTCCGAGACATCTATGCATTTCGGATTGGATTGGATTTCGGCATCAAAAGGCTGCGCTGCCTGCTCATCTCTTGCCAACTGCCGAATTGGCCTCTCAGATAAGCATGAGGCAGGCTCGGTTGAATCCGACGAACTATTCTTCTTGCGTATGCACATGACTTCTTGAGTTGAGTTCCTCCATCGATTGAATTGGAGATTGCTGTCCACTGCCGATACCCTTGGTAGTTGCATATGGCTTGGACTAGGGACCGGCATACGCTGAGGTGTTGAAGGAATAAGTTGGAGAGGGAAACGAGTGGCGATGACATCCCGAATCGAAGCATTCAGAGTCATGAACTGATAATTAAAGCTGTCCAACATTCCACTGCGCGTCTTGTCATAGTCCAATTCCTGGAGCTCATTATGCAGGGTTTCAAAGGTGCGCTGTAGTCTCTCGATCACTTCTAACTTTACAACGAGCATAAAGTAATCACTAAGCAACAGCTCACTCTCCCAAGCAGCATTCAAACGTTTTAAGCGTTCAAATATATAAGCTACTTTCAATTTCAGGAAAGTCACCCTGTTTTTAGCAGCGGTCACTCCAATGTCATTTCCAGCATTCACTTCCATGGCAACGACAATATTAGCAAAACGTTTGTAGCGGGAAGACGAATGCAAAGAGTACCACGCGAAATAAACTTCTGTAGCGGGAAGACGACCGAAAAGAGTAGCCCGCGTAATAAACGGCTCTAGCGGGAAGACGAACGCAAAGAGTGGCGAACGCTATAGAACGCAACGTCCAAGAACCGCAAGCAAAGCTATGTGCAAGATGAACGCAAAGAGTACCGCGCGTAATAGACGATAAGAAATGACAACCGTACGCCAACAGTTATATGCAAGGGCGGCCGGTGCTTATATGCATGTGTGGATTCACTTATGTAGCCGATGACTCGGGTGGAATTAGCTATTAGTTTATAATTTTTAATGTTTTATTGTAGTTTCTGATTGCACTGATATTAATTACTGCACAAATCACGTCGGGGTCACCAAATGTTGAGCTAATGAGCTTTTTCACTAGCTGTTGCGATGTGTTATCTAAATGAAAGTTCGATTGGTTAAATTAGTAATAGGTACAGTTTATTGGTATATACGTATGTAGACCGGCGAATGCGTATGTACATATGGATGTGTATTTAGGCGAATTATGTATGAGAGACCGATTAAAGATCGATGCAGCGAATATGGTATGATACGATACGATCAGCTCCAGACTATATGTAGACCGACGTATTGCGTATGTATATATATGTATGTGGGTGAACGATCGATGCGATTTAATAACGACGAAAGACGGTCTGATGGCCACGAAGATCAGCTCAAGACAGCATGAGTGCTAGGTGCAGACAGTAAGTGATAGATGCCGACTATGTAAGTGATAGATGCCGACTATATGAGTGGTAGATTCAGACTAATTAAGGGCAGGCGGGCCGAATTGCCCGTGCCCTAATGTAAGCAAGCGAACGATGATCCGAGAGAGCGATAATGAAAGATCGAGAGAGCGACGAAGAAGGCGATGATCCGAGAGAGCGATGTATAGGCTGCTGCCGTGCGGAAACTTAAATCAAGGTGCAATGGTACAAAGATGCAGTGGGCAGTACAAAATAGCAAACAATAATAGGCATTTAATTTACTGCTGCACCACTGACTATGACTTAATTTATGTCTAGTAAATATCGGGCTGGGAAACCCAACAGTAGCTATTTAGTTACAGTAAGCAATAAAAAATTATAATTATGTTGTGATATAAGTAGTCATAGTAATAAATTACAACCATCCTGAAAAAAAAAATCCAGATCTAATAGGTGTTGCTGTGAGTGCTGCAACGGACCAATCAAAGTCTCTAATGAGGTTATTAAGTTTCGTAAACTCGGTCTTTCGGAAGCAGCTGACACATTGAGGTAGTCTACCCGACAGATTCAATACAGTTGGTCCTATGTCAAACGACACTTCGAAAGTAGGATGGTAGGTATCTTCAGGTATAGTGAGCGGAGGGACTCGAGTTAACAACGCTATGGTCGCATTCGTTACAAAGCAGAGATCAAAAATCGACCCAAGGGATTTTTAAAATTGTTAACTTGCGACAGAGAAAGGTCAAACAAGCCGTCAACAAAGTCATGTCGCGACAAGGGCACTAGGCTACTTGACTCGTTTAACAAAGACCAAAGCAGTTAATGTGGACAAGCGCTGCTCGTAGATTGCAATATCCGAAGAAGGTGGAATATACGAGCAAGTTATGAAAACTGAGAAAGCGAGAAGAATCAATTTTGCACACAGGAATTCCAGTTCCTGCTGAATCTGCACTGTAGAAAGTTCCGAAGAAAAGTTTGAGTCCACAGCAGTTAGAGCCTCTGCTGCACGTCGAGACGAAATAAAACTTATGCCCAGCGTTTGAAAATGCTACGCTGCTCCGTAGTTTTTCGTTTTGCTCTCGCTACCGCTCTCGGTTTGAACGGTAGCGGTAGCAGATCCATAGCAGAAAAAAAAAGTATTTGCTCTGCTGTAGCCGTAGCTTATGAATCTTATTCTCGTCATTCACTACGGCTATAGCAAGAGCAAAAAAATAAAACGATGTGCTCCGCTCTCTGGAGCGGTAGCCGAAAGCTGGGATCGAGATGAGAGCAGAGCAAACGATTTTTTTTCATTGACTACGGCTCTCGTTTTGTTGTTGAGCCACTAGTATATTTTGTCAGTTTTTTGTATGGGTGGAGGTAGAGCGGGAGGATAAAGATGGTGCATTGGTCTGATTACACTAGTCGACACGACTTTTCCGCTGTCGCCCAAAATTACTTTTTCTGATAGATTTGGATGTTTAAAAATTTGTAAAGAATGTTTTTTTTCCAGGTTTAGTTTTTTTTAAAGAGTTTTTTAAAAATGTGGTATTTTTGTTCATAGGTAGTGCTTCTATTTTTCACATAGCTTAAGTTTCCTACAACTGGTTGTATTGAACTTTGCAGTTTTGAAAAGCTGACAAATGCAGTGCAGTTTTAGATAGACACATTAATTATGCGTCGTTTAAGGTAAGGTATCGCTTATAAAAATATAAAAATAAACGGCTGAGTTATAACCGTTTGACCAAAACATAACTATGACGAATGAGTAAGCGCTTGAAAGGCGTTCCTAGCCACTGAAATTTAATATGTGTCTTTTGGCTATAACAGTAGTCCGACCTGATCTAGATTCGGAAATCTGGTAGATACGAACTGATCCACATTTAACACTCTGATAGAAATGGTCATTCTCTCTGATTCTGCGTTTTATTTTCTGCCTTTAGTTTTCTCGTACTATCTAAATTGTGCATGCGACAGATTTTCGTTCTTTGTGTGGGCGGAAAGGGGCGGGGCGAAATTTTAAATCCACTTGTAACAGTGTGATATCACAGAAATCTGGAAACAAAACTTGGTTGCTCTAGCTTTTATAGTCTCTGAGATCTAGGCGCTAATGAAGATGGTCAGACGGACGGAGAGACGGACAGTCAGACAGACAGACATGGCTATACCAACTCGGCTATTGATGATCAAGAATATATATATTTTATGGGGTCGGAAACCCTTCATACTGGGTGTTACACACATCCGCTATTACCACAAATCTAATATTCTTCTATACTCTTCGAGTACCGGGTATAACAATCATACGATAAACAGGATGGTCTATCCAGCAACGATAAATTTAAAAATAAACAAACCGATACCGACAAAGACAAAACATCTTATCAGGCCGAACATTTTACAAATTCTAGACTAGGAACCCACCAATACATTGAAATGATGTTCAAAATTAACATAAATCGTTGCATAATAGACACTGGGTCATCGATAAACATGATGAATCACAACTTTTTCCATATACAAATCCATGATTAGCAAATAGTTGTCAGAAGTATGACACGGTACTCAAACATAAATAAATTTGTAAACCACCCAATGGTTTATTTCAGCAAACAGAAACATTTTATTTGCATAAATTATCATCATATTACGACATACTTATAGGCAGAAAAATTTTGGCATAGATTATTATGTAAGAAAGTTTACAACAATTAGTAACAGAAACAGTAACGGGATGGTAAACGGCATATGAAAGTTTGGTCAAACGGTTGTAACATAGCCATTTATTCATCGATTTTTAAAAATACGATAACTTAAACGACGCCTAATTAATGTGTCTATCTAAAACAAAAATGTTAGCCATTACATTTTTTTTTTTCGACTTTTCCTGAGTTTTCAAAGTCAAAATTTCGAGGAAAAATACCGAAAAAAATTATTAAATTTCAATTTGGAAGCTTAATATCTTCCAGACGTTAAGTTGCAGCTACAAAGTGTCTGATGCGGATTTATAGCTGCATTTATCAGCGTTTTTTAACTGCAAAGTTCAATACAACCAGCTGTAGGAAACTTAAGTTATTTAAAAAATAGAAGCACTACCTATGACAAAAAATACAACATTTTTTAAAAATTCTTAAAAAAAAACTACTTCATGAAAAAAAAAAACATTCCTTACAAATTTTTATACATCCAAATCTATCAGAAAAAGTCATTTTTGGCGACAGCGGAAAAGTCGTGTCGACTAGTATAATCGAGACATGATTTCTTTGCTTTTACTTTTAGTGTTTGTTTGAACTACATCATAGTTCGTAAGTGATTCGTAATTTAGATTACTTATCCTAACTAGTTGATCTGTACTGGTTGTGTTCAGTAATCGGACAAATGCGTTTCGTGTAGTTGCAACGGTGTTTGCAACATAAATACCAGTTTGAACTTCCTGGTTCGGGATTAGTACACTTCACTCGAAGATAGGTCGATTTTTCGGACAACTTCGGATCTTGCTGGTATAAGTATTGTATTGTTACCAGAGCTATATGTTATTGGAACATGAATTGGATAATTTAGGTTATTTGGTCGGACTATGAGCCAATCTTCTATCGGCTTGAAATTTAATTGGCAATTGAATTTTTTGATAAAGTCGATGCCTATAATTCCATCACACGGTATTGCAAATTGAGAGTCTAGAATATGAAAACAGTGAGGAACTATATATTTGTCTGTCTGTATCTCGATAAAGGTTAAACCTTTGGATTGTATAACCCCTTGGATTATAGTATAGTATAATAGTATGAACTCTATTGGTTTTTACTGTTGAACGTCTAAAGGTTGCTGGGAGTTTCCCAAAGTGTTTTGAATCACTCTAACATTGTTTCGGTTGTTGTTGTCATTATTGGTATAGCTTCTATTAGAATTGGAATTGTTTCTGTTGAAGTTGCCACGTTCTCTAGAGCTATTGTTGTAATTCTGGCCGTTGTAGTGTCTATTCTGGTTATAATTATTATTATAACGAGCATTTCCTCTACCACGATAATTACCTCTATAGTTATTACCGCGGTAGGCATTACCTCTCTGGTGAACAATACTGTATTCACATCGCCGGTAATTCTAGTACTTTTACGAACGTATGCGCTTATAGCTGCATCCATTGTGGATCATGTTCCTGCTTCCAGTACGATTTTAATGCTCTCATGCTCAGCTTTTTTGATCATGACATCAATTGCCTCTCTTGTGCTAAACTTACTTATCTTATTATTATACCTTTCTTTTATCGAGATAAGATTTGATCGGATTCGAACTAAGAATTTTGACACATACGACCAATGAGTTTGATTTAGGTTGTCCCATTTGTCGTGTATCAATGTTCGTGCCTGGTTAAAACACGCTACCAGTATTGTTGCATGCTTATTCAAGGTCACGTCTTGGATGTTCCTATTCTGTGATAGACATTTGTATGATCTATCAAAAGTTTCCCTAATTTCTTTAAGTCTGACACAAATCTGTTGCCATTCCATACTACCCTATGAAGGGGTTTGTAATTAAGTTTGGTAATACATGGCCTAATGCGAAAATATATATATTTTGTTATGTTTTTATATTTATTGTTTATTATACTTTGTGCATTGGCATTAATTTAGATCTTATCCAGATCATTTGCTTGGCTTAAGGCCCTTTTTGTTATACACTTATTGTGTAATTTGTACGCTCTAAAAAGAATATATGTATGTGCACATAATAATAACGATTACACTACTCGACAAAATTCAACTTTTTTTTCCGCTGTGGCCAAAAATGACTTTTTCTGATAGATTTGGAGATTTACAATTTTTTTAAGAATTATGGTTTTTTTTTTATGGAGTAGTTTTTTTTAAAAGAATTTTTAAAAAATGTGGTATTTTTTGTCATAGGTAGTGCTTCTATTTTTCACATAACTTAAGTTTCCTACAACAGGTTGTATTGAACTTTGCAGTTAAAAAACGCTGACAACTGCAGCTATAAATCCCCTTCAGACACTTTGTAGCTGCAACTTAACGTCTGGAAGATATTAAGCTTCCAAATTGAAATTTAATAATTTTTGTCGGTATTTTTCCTCGAAATTTTGACTTTGAAAGCTCAGGAAAAGTCGAAAAAAAAATATTTGAATGCCTTGATTTTTAGTTTTAGATAGACACATTAATTAGGCATCGCTTAAGCGTTTTTTAACTGCAAAGTTCAGATAGGCGCAGATATACAAAGCATATGTAAACAAAAAGGGAAAAATGTATAAAAATTCCAAAAAATTCATTTTTTTAATTTAAATATTATTTTCGTCCCTTTTGAGAACATATAATAAATTTCATAAATCGTAGGCTCATAAATGTATGTATGTATATACTGACTGAGTACCGGGTATAAGGTAGAGCCGCGGCCTTTGCCGCGGCTCACAGCGTTCCTTCTCGTTTTTTTTAATAATAGCCACTTTAAGTGCGCTTTTCTTTTATTAATTTTTTCCACTCGCCCGCGGTCCGCCATAACTCCATCTCTCCTCACTCAGCTTTTTTTTTTCTCTTGATGTTCCTCCAATTATGCGTCTAGTCCTTCCTCCCGTTCCAGGTTGAAGGACCTCGTCCAGCAAGCAAAGGACGTGGTCCTGTCATGGTCGCCATGTAATGAGTTGAAATTATGTTGCACAATTGGTGTGTAATGAGTTCAAATAAGTTTCACAATTGGTGTCTTTTGATCTCGACACAACTGGTCGAATCAATGTACATATATTTAACGAATGGATCTTACAGTTCTCCTTATGGACTAACTTAGCCTAACGCTGCCCATTGCTACGCTGGCGAAGCCAGCAGCGGAGCAGCGGCATACATAAGTATATGTATGTGTGTTATGCAATAAAGTATTGCTGTTAATTTGTTACTGGGTACAGTGTACCCTCGATATATGTGCATACTACCGCTCCCTCCTTTTGAAAAATAACGTAACCTAGTGAAGTTATTTTATTATACCCGGTACTCGAAGAGTTTAAGGGTATATTAGATTTGTGGGGATAACGGTTGTGTGTAACGCCCAGAAGGAAGCGTTTCCGACCCCATAAAGTATATATATTCTTGATCAGCATCAATAGCCGAGTCGATATAGCCATGTCTGTCTGTCCGTCCGTCCGTCCGTCCGTCTGTCCGTCCTCATTAGCGCCTATATCTCAGAGACTATTAAAGCTAAGGCAACCAAATTTTGTATCCAGTCTCCTGTGTTATCACACTACTCAAAGTGTATTTCAAAATTTCGACCCGCCCCCTTCCGCCCCCACAAAGGACGAAAGTCTGTGGCATGCACAATTTTGAAGAAACAAGAAAACTAAATACGCAGAATCATAGAGAATGACCATTTCTATCAGAGTGTTGAATCTGGATCAGATCGGAAATTATTATAGCTACAATGAAGAAAACCATTTCGAAAGTCATCATTCCTTCTCGCTCTCTCTCACACGCGACCCTGTCTGTTTTGCCTATTCGTCTAAATGAGCGCCTAGTTCTCAGAGACTATAAGAGCTAGAGCAACCAAACTTTCTATCCAAGCTCCTGTGATATCGAACCAGCACAAGTGTATTTCAAAATTTTGCCACGCCCCTTTCCGCCCCCACAAAGAACGAAAATCTGCGGAATCCACAATTTTTAAGATAAATGAAAACCAAAAACGCAGAATCATGGAAAATTACCATATCTACCAGATTGCCGAATATGGATCAGGTCAAATCAATATTATGGCCAGAAGAAGCAAATTAAATTTCAGTGGCTACGCAACGCCTGCCAAGCGCTGACTCATTCCCTCTCTGTCGCAAACCCTTGTACGTCTCAAATATGTAGTTATACATGTCATGTAGAAATTTAGAAGCAGATGTAAAAAGCATATGCAAACAATTTTGAAAACATGTATAATATTCCAAAAATGATTTGACTTCATTTTTTGAAATATTATTTTTTTCCCAAAATTTAATTTGTCCCTTTTGCGAACATATAATAAATTGCATAAATCGCAAGCTCACATATGTATGTACATATGTGTATATTGACTGAGTACCGGGTATAAGGTAGAGCCGCGGCCTTTGCCGGAACAATCGAAAGAAGTCAATGAATACATACGCTCTTATATATCAGTAGACAAAACTGATTGGGACGTATGGCTCCAATATTTTGTTTTTTGTTTCAACACGACCCCCTCATTGGCACATAATTATTGTCCATATGAGTTAGTATTTGGTAAATCAAGTAATTTACCAAAACATTTTAATAGTATAAGCAATATAGAAGTACTCTACAATATAGACGATTATGCTAAAGAGAGTAAATACAGACGAGGGGGAACGTTGTGAGCCGCGGCAAAGGCCGCGGCTCTACCTTATACCCGGTACTCAGTCAATATACACATATGTACATACATATATGAGCTTGCGATTTATGCAATTTATTATATGTTCGCAAAAGGGACAAATTAAATTTTGGGCAAAAAATAATATTTCAAAAAATGACGTCAAATCATTTTTGGAATATTATACATGTTTTCAATTTTCTTTGCATATGCTTTTTACATCTGCTTCTAAATTTCTACATGACATGTATTACTACATATTTGAGACGTACAAGGGTTTGCGACAGAGAGGGAATGAGTCAGCGCTTGGCAGGCGTTGCGTAGCCACTGAAATTTAATTTGTTTCTTCTGGCCATAATATTGATTTGACCTGATCCATATTCGGCAATCTGGTAGATATGGTAATTTTCCATGATTCTGCGTTTTTGGTTTTCATTTATCTTAAAAATTGTGGATTCCGCAGATTTTCGTTCTTTGTGGGGGCGGAAAGGGGCGTGGCAAAATTTTTAAATACACTTGTGCTGGTTCGATGTCACAGGAGCTTGGATAGAAAGTTTGGTTGCTCTAGCTTTTATAGTCTCTGAGAACTAGGCGCTCATTTAGACGAATAGGCAAAACAGACAGGGTCGCGTGTGAGAGAGAGCGAGAGGGAATGATGACTTTCGAAATGGTTTTCTTCATTGTAGCTATAATAATTATTCGATCTGATCCAGATTCAACACTCTGATAGAAATGGTCATTCTCTATGATTCTGCGTATTTAGTTTTCTTGTTTCTTCAAAATTGTGCATGCCACAGACTTTCGTCCTTTGTGGGGGCGGAAGGGGGCGGGTCGAAATTTTGAAATACACTTTGAGTAGTGTGATAACACAGGAGACTGGATACAAAACTTGGTTGCCTTAGCTTTAATAGTCTCTGAGATATAGGCGCTAATGAGGACGGACAGACGGACGGACGGACGGACGGACGGACGGACGGACGGACGGACAGACATGGCTATATCGACTCGGCTATTGATGCTGATCAAGAATATATGTACTTTATGGGGTCGGAAACGCTTCCTTCTGGGCGTTACACACAACCGTTATCCCCACAAATCTAATATACCCTTAAACTCTTCGAGTACCGGGTATAATTAGAAGTAGCATATAAAAGAGCTAGAATTATGTTAGAAGAACATAAGAAGAGAAATAAGGAATTTTATGATTTAAAAATCAAAAACATAGAGATATCAATAGGAGATAAGGTCTTATTGAAAAATGAAGTAGGACATATGTATATTAGTAGGACATAAAATTTAAAAACTTTAAATACACAGGGCCCTATAAGGTAGAAAGCATAGAAGAAAGAGATAACATAGTAATCTCTGACAAAAGAAATAAGAAACAGACAGTTCATAAGGATAGATTACAAATTTTTTATTCATAGTACATGGCATAAAAAGAAAAAAAATATATATAAAACAAACACAAAACAAAATTATTATATTATTAATAAAAACAAATCAAAAAAAACAAAAAAAAAACATTTTTTTTAACTAAAACAAAAAAAAACGAGGGGGAACGTTGTGATTGGTGGTGGTGTGCAGAAGATGTTATATTTGTATACCCGGTACTCGAAGAGTAAGGGGTATATTAGATTTGTGGGGATAACGGTTGTGTGTAACGCCCAGAAGGAAGCGTTTCCGACCCCATAAAGTATATATATTCTTTATCAGCATCAATAGCCGAGTCGATATAGCCATGTCTGTCTGTCCGTCCGTCTGTCCGTCTGTCCGTCCGTCCGTCTTCATTTGCGTCTATATCTCATAGACTATTAAAGCTAGAGTAACCAAGTTTTGTATTCAGTCTCCTATGTTATCACACTACTCAAAGTGTATTTCAAAATTTCGCCCCGCCCACTTCCGCTCCCACAAAAGACGAAAGTCTGTGGCGTACACAATTTTGAAGATACGAGAAAACTAAAAACGCAGAATCATAGAAAATGACCATTTCTATAAGAGTGTTGAATCTGGATCAGATCGGATCATTATTATAGCTACAATGAAGAAAACCATTTCGAAAGTCATCGTTCCCTCTCGCTCTCTCTCACACGCGACCCTGTCTGCTTTGCTTATTCATTTAAATGAGCGCCTAGATCTCAGAGACTATAAGAGCTAGAGCAACCAAACTTTCTATCCAAACTTCTGTGATATCAATTCAGCACAAGTGTATTTCAAAATTTTGCCACGCCCCTTTCCGCCCCCACAATGGACGAAAATCTGTGGAATCCACAATTTTTAAGATAAATGAAAACCAAAAACGCAGAATCATGGAAAATTACCATATCTACCAGATTGCCGAATCTGGATCAGGTCGAATCAATATTATGGCCAGAAGAAACAAATTAAATTTCAGTGGCTACGCACTCTCTCTCTCTCTCTCGTACACACTTGTACGTCTCGAACATGTAGTTATACATGTATGTTCATTATGAAATGTAGAAGCAAACGTAAAAATCATATGTAAACAAAAATGGAAACATGTATAAAAATTCCAAAAATGGTTGACTTCGTTTTTTTTATTTTAAATATTATTTTTTGCCCAAAATTTATTTTGTCCCTTTTGCGAACATATAATAAATTGCATAAATCGCAAGCTCATACATATATGTATGTATTTATGTATATACTGACTGAGTACCGGGTATAAGGTAGAGCCGCGGACTTTGCCGCGGCTCACAACGTTCCCCCTCGTTTATTTTCAGATATTTGCACAAGTCATTTATGATTGAATTCTTATATTCTGTTCCCATGTCCGTAATGAACGTCTTCATTGGACCGTACTTCAGAATAAAAGATTCAAATATAGCCTTAGCTACCGTGTTTGCGCTTTTATTAGCAACTGGTATGGCAACTAGATATTTAGTTAAGTCACATATTAGCGTGACTGCGTATTCATTTCCATTCTCTGATTTTGGTAGCGGACCGATAGTGTCCACTATCACTCTATCGAATGCATGTATTGGTGTCTCCGCGATTGTTAATGGGGTCTTGATGTGCTTAGTTAATTTAGCTTTCTGGCATTTTTGACATTTTTGTATGTACTTAGTTATATCCTTAGTCATACCTTTCCAAAAATAATGTCTTTTGACCTTGGCCAAGGTTTTAGTGATGCCTGTGTGACCTCCTTGTATGGGATCGTCATGGTATATAGCCAAATAGCTTCTTTTTCTTGATCATTTTTTATTAGGGTCACCGGGTCGAGTAGCGCTACTCTTAATGTTTTCAATTTTGTATTGCCCATTTTCTTGAAATTATGAATTGAAACATGTTCAAAGATATTTTCCCACGGTGCCACTTTGAGTTGGCTGATTTTATGTATACCGGCTTGCATTTCAAGCCTTTGGAAGAACTGACCTAAGTCGAGGGTTCCATTAGTATATAAATCGCTACCTTCATATCTTGCTGTAATTTTCTTACCATGCTTAAAGAAACATAGCATATTTTTTACACGCAGGGTCACTACTTTACGTACCTCGTCATTTTTGATGACTTCGTATTGAAGCTTTGAAGCTTTTTCTGTAATATACCATTGTACTCTTTGAGTGTATAATAAAAAAAGCACAGAGAAATATTATATTGAGATTATGTCACAAAATCGAGAATAAGTCTTGTGTGAGTTTCGCCTTTGTTTCGCTCTGTTGAGCATGATACACTTATGGCCGGTTTCTCGATTTCGGGTTACGTTGCCGATTATTTGTCGTGAGGATAAAGTAGATCACCTGATAAACCAATCGGTAAATTAATTTGTTTTCTCAAGGTCCAGATAACAACCAGAACGAAAAAGAAAAAGCTGGTGCTGTAAAGCGTGAAATGTGCTGTAATCCGCTTGATTGAACAAATTATGAAACTTAATGTCTTCCAAACGGTAAGCTGAAACTACAAAATGTTTGGGTGCGATTTATAGCTAAATTTATCAGATATAAGAAACTTAAGTTATAGGAAAAATAGAAGCACTACCTCTGACAAAAACTTGAAAGATTTAAAAAAATTCGTAAAATAAAACCAATCCTTATACTTTATACCCGGTACTTCTTTTGCATCTTGACCCATTCTTAATGATGAAAATAGTGGTTACAGCTAATAATTTTCCTGTATATTCGACTTCTTGCAATCGTTAATCCCGTCTCTAGAGGAGCGGCAACAAAAGTGTTAATTCTTTAAGCTCATCCCGCGACAATTGAAACCAAGTTACATAAGATTCCTATTAATTTCCAAGATATACTAGATAATGTTGTCACTGTTACAGCTTCTGTTTAGCGGCAGGTCGTAGCTTTAATTCACGAATAACCTTGTATCCCCATCTATTAAAAGTCATTGGGATTTTGATGCTATAGAATTTGTTTACCAGGTGGTATGGAAACTATTAAGATGCAGCTTAAAGTTATTTGAAAGTATTCTTAGCCTCGCACCAAGATGGCGCTACCGCTAAATGACTGTAACGTTTAACCAAAGACTACAAAATACTAAGATCTTGCATAAAGAGATCCTATTGACAGAAGGCACGTGCGGGGCTTTAATTTGCTTTTAGGCTATCCTTCGTCTTGTAGTGGCCAGTGAAACAACACAAAATAAAATTCCATAATAATTTCCCCAGATTCAAAAATAGCACCCAACTAGATTAGTTCAAACAACAATGCTTTAAATACAGCTACTTCGAATATGAAGCTTAGTTGTTCGTTCTCGAATATTATCTTTTCGTCTCTCGAGACCGAACTTCATTGGAAGGGTTCCGCTAAAGATCACCTGCGTCACTTAAGCCGACAGTGACGGTGGCCACACCGATCAATTCGAATTTTCTCCTGCTTCAGTTTTTCATCCAGAAAAAGAAGGTGATTATTTAGGAAGTTATTTATGGCTTTCACCATTCCTGTTTGACCCACTGGCTGAAGAGTTCACGGACTTGTCCAACATGTAGCGGGCTCTGTACTACAGAATTTGTAAGTAGACTTGTCCAACATGTAGCGGGCTCTGTACTACATAATTTTTAAGTAGAGGAAATGTTGACTTGGCAACAGAGTTGAATAATTCTAAGCTCCCAGAGAATGCAGCTGCTGGAAGTGCCGTTATAAAGGTAGGAGATCAGGTGTACGTTCGTAATTTCTCTTAAAGCAACGCTTCTAAGTAATTCAGTCATAAACTAGCTCAGGTGTTTGTCACCGCAACGGTAACTAAAAAAGCTAAGTCCTGTTTATTACGAATTATCGAACGAAAAAGGGAAGAAAATGGGAGTATATCACGTAAAGGGTATCTAAACCCGATGATTCACTGTCCTTTTTTTCGACTCTGACCCCTGTCGGATACTGCGGGACATAATATGGTGGTGGAGGGTGAAGTGGCCAGTGAACCAACACAAAATTAAATTCCTTTAATAATTTCCCCAGATTCAAAACTAGCGCCCAACTAGATAAGTTCAAACAGCAATGCTTTAAATACTGCTACTTCGAATATGAAGCTTAGTGGATCGTTCTCGATTGTTCTCTTTTCGTCTCCCAAGACTGAACTTTAGTTTGTACGAATGGCCTCTTTTTTTCTGGGACATATGGTGGACATTACCGAAATGTCTGCTATGAAGGGCGAGCCCAAGTGCTGTAGCCTTCTTCTGCTGAGAGCTGGGCATGAGCAGAACAAGTGTTCCACCGTTTCCTCCTCTTCCTCGGGTCTACAGCTTCGGCAAAAGTCGTTGTATGGGGCGCCCAGTCTATTTGCGTGGGTACCTATTAGCCAGTGTCCCGTTAGGGAGCGTATGACTGCGCTGCACCTTCGTCTGCCAAGCTTGCATAGCTCAGAGGTGCGCTTCCTATCTATGTTTGGCCATGTTTGCCGAGTTATTCGACAGCGTGGTACTGATTGCCAGTTGTTGTTTATTATTTGCTTATATTGCTCCTTTATTATGAGCCTACATGTGGCCATTCGATGTCCCGGCGGCCCGACACCTATATAAGGCTGATAACAAATTGCTGAGCCATCTCGTGAAGAGATTTTTGGCAATCTGCAACAGTGGCCGAGTTTGCAGAGATCGCATTTACCGATTTGATTGCAGCTTGGCTATCGCTATATATATTTATGCGGGTTACCATGGCGGTAGTTTCCTGAAGGCAGTTTAGTGCTTCCTTGATTGTAATGACCTCCGCTTGGAAGACGTTACAGTGATCAGGGAGCCTGAAGGAGTGCCTTATGTTTAGCTGTTCGGAGTATATTCCTCCTCAGACCCTCTTGTTCAGATTTGACCCATCTGTGATGATGTTTATGGCCTCTTCTGGGCCTGGGGGTCCCTCACTCCACTCGTCTCTGTGAGGGATAATTGCATCGAAAGGGGTGTCTGTGTATTCCCTTGGGACACAGTAGTCCGTATTAATGGGGACGGAACTGCTGTTTAGTATTGAGGAGTGACCTGTGTGCTGAGGTGCCCATTGGTCGGAGTCTCTCAGACGTATTGCTGCCATCTCTGCCCTTTCTTTTCCTGCAAGGGCAAGGCTTTGGAGGCATAGAATGGCATCTAGCGCATCATTTAGAGTGGTGCGAAGAGCTCCGCTGATGCAAAGGGCGGCTGTTCGTTGAACTTTGTCGAGTTGTCTGGTGATCGTCCTTTTTGATGAGGCCGGCCACCACACTGTAACTCCATAGAGTATTATTGGTCTTACTATAGCTAGATATATCCATTGGACTATACTTGAGTTCATGCCCCATTTTAAGCCAATAGCTTTTTTGCAAGTGTAGAGAGCTATTGTGGCCTTCTTCACTCTGTCTTTGATGTTCAGGTTCCAATTTAGCTTCTTGTCAATTACCAACCCTAAGTAACTGGCACTGTCGCTGAAGGAGAGCCTGCATCCATTTAATATGCGGGGGTTTAGAGACGGAATCTTGTATTTATTTGTGAATAGCACAAGTTCCGTTTTTGAGGGATTTACTCCCAGTACGGGCGATTTTGTCCTTTCTGACAGTCTCGCGAGCTTTGCGCTCATTAGGTCGCAGAGTGTTTGAGGGTATTTTCCCGAGAAGATAATTGCCACGTCGTCCGCGTATGACACGACTCGATATAGAATAGAATCACATAGAATCTTGTTGACTGCTATGTTCCATAGAAGGGGGGATGGGACACCATCTTGCGGTGTGCCTCTACTGACATATGTACCTCGACTGAGTGGACGATCCCATCGATGATGACATCGATGATGTCACCGTCCTGCATGTAAGCAATTGATCAATGAGTATCACCAAGTGACGGTCCTTCCCCAAGTCAGTCAGCGCTTCCGTAATGGCACCCGGTATAACGTTCTTGAAGGCTCCCTCGATATTTAGAAAAACTACAAGAGAGTATTCTTTGAGGTATAGTGATTTCTCTATCCCCGAAATTACTTCGTGAAGTGCCGTTTCCGTGGATTTTCCTTTCCGGTAGGCATTCTGTGCGCCTGACAACAATTGAGAACTTATAGTTGTTCTCAGTTTTAACCCGACGAGTCTCTCAAAAGTTTTGAGAAGGAAGGATGATAGACTGATTGGTCTAAAGTCCTTTGGTGTTGAGTGCGAGGCTTTACCTGCTTTAGGGATGAAGACTATTTTTGCCTTAAGCCAAGCGTGTGGTATTTTCCCCACTACTAGATACATTGCATCCAATTGATGGCCGTGTCTCCGGCCTTTTGTAATTGGGCCGGAATGACCTGGTCCGGACCAGGGGATTTGAACGGATCGAAACAATTTATTGCCCAGTTGATGTTCCGGTTTGAGAAGATATACTCCATCGAGATGACCGAACCTTCACTAGGGAGGTGAGTCGGTTCACTGGAAAAGCACCCTGGAAAATGAGTGTCGAGTAGAATGTTTAGGGACTCCTCACTGGAGTTAGCCCACGTACCATCACTTCTCTTTAGGTATCCCACCGAGGGGGCCGTTTTGGAGAGGATCTTGCGTAGTCTTGCAGCCTCCGACGTTTCCTCGACTTCAGAGCGAAATTTTTGCCAAGAGGCCCTTTTTGCCTGTCTAATTTATTTTTTGTATAGGGCCAGACTAGTCTTCCTCGTTGGCGCTTTTGACCCTGTTGAAGAGGGTCCTGCATCTTTTCCGTAGGATCTCTAGGGGGGCTTATTTTTCCCCTTATGTTTGTTTAATGGGCATGCTGCCGTGTTGCATGCTTTAGTGAACCTGTCCACTAGACGATTTAGGTCGTCCTCTGTGTTCAGGCATATTGGTGCTTTGGAGGGAAGTAGTCCCTCTATTACTGTGCTATATTTTTCCCAGTTGGCTTTCCTGGGGTTAACAAAGTCAGTAGGTTTCGGGCTCTCGAGAGATAATATAGTCTCGATGTACCTGTGGTCTGAAAAGGAATGGTCCCCCAGAACTTTCCAGCTCTTAACTATGTCTGACAGTTTGTGAGACACTAATTTTAGGTCAATTACCTCTTGTCTATTCTTAATTATAAGCGTAGGATCATTGCCCCGATTGAAGATAAGAGAAGAAGATTAGAGTTTAGGATGAAGCTGAAAAGTGACTCACCCCTTACATTTGTGTCCGAGCTCCCCCATTGGGTGTGGTGGGCTTTGGCGTCGCAGCCTATTATAAGGCCTATATCCGACCTTTCGCTATCTCTGGTGAGCTTGCGAACTAGGTCACCGGGAGGATCGCTTTCCTCATGAGCCATATAGGACGACATCAGCCTTATGTGTGATCCTTTGAGCTCAAGGCTTGCCGCCGTGTTGTCGCCATTGCTAAAGTTGTGGAGCAGAAAGATATTTAAGTGCTTCCTTGCAAGAATGCGGGTTCGGATTTTACCTTCTTTCTGAGCTACAATAAGCTTGTGCTCTTTCGTCGCTAATCCACAGACCTTGTCTCCTACTACCCAAGACTCTTGGATCAGGACTACATCTGCTCCGCTCACATCCAAGCGGAGTATAAGGACAGTGGATGCTGCTTTACAGTGGTGGAGATAGATCTGTAGGAGTCTTAGAGACATCGTCAGAGTTCTCCACCACTGTGTTGTCGGCATCAGAGTCGTATCGGAGGAGTAGCCGTCATGGGCTGGCTCCAATTCGTCGTCGGGTGCTTCGATCTCCGAGACAACGTCCTCGGCCCGGGGACGGGTTTCTTATCCAGCAGCTCGAAGCAGCGGTCGGCCAGTGCCGCTTCCACCCACTTCCACTGGTTCCTGGGAATCTTCGAGTCCGCGAAGTCCAATGAAATAAAACTCCATCTATTCAATTATATATACGGCTCGTGGAAGTATGTGCGAAAGAGAGAGGATGTGAGCTACCGCTTGGAAGACTGCGTAGCCACTGATATTTGATTTGTTTCTTTTGGGTATAAAAATGATCCGACCTGATCCAGATTCGGCAATCTGGTAGATACAGTCATTTTCCATGATTCTGCGTTTTTGGTTTTCATGTATCTTAAAAATTGTGGATTTCACAGATTTTCGTTTTTTGTGGGGGCGGAAAGGGGCGTGGCAAAATTTTGAAATACACTTGTGCTGGTTCGATATCACAGGAGCTTGGATAGAAAGTTTGGTTGCTCTAGCTCTTATAGTCTCTGAGAACTAGGCGCTCATTTAGACGAATAGGCAAAACAGACAGGGTCGCGTGTGAGAGAGAGCGAGAGGGAATGATGACTTTCGAAATGGTTTTCTTCATTGTAGCTATAATAATGATCCGATCTGATCCAGATTCAACACTCTGATAGAAATGGTCATTCTCTATGATTCTGCGTATTTAGTTTTCTTGTATCTTCAAAATTGTGCATGCCACAGACTTTCGTTCTTTGTGGGCGCGGAAGGGGGCGGGGCGAAATTTTGAAATACATTTGGAGTAGTGTGATCACAGAGGAGACTGGATACAAAACTTGGTTGCTCTAGCTTAAATGGTCTGGACGGACAGACGGACGGACGGACGGACGGACAGACAGACATGGCTATATCGACTCGGCTATTGATGCTGATCAAGAATATATATACTTTATGGGGTCGGAAACGCTTCCTTCTGGGCGTTACACACAACCGTTATCCCCACAAATCTAATATACCCTTAAACTCTTCGAGTACCGGGTATAAAAACGGTTATACGTCGGCTAACGGAATTTATCGGCGAAATTCGGCATATGAAAATTTGGTCAAACGGTTGTAACTTAGCCGTTTATTTTTATATTTTTATAAGCGATACCTTAAACGACGCCTAATTAATGTGTCTATCTAAAACCAAAAATCAAGGCATTCAAATATTTTTTTTTCGACTTTTCCTGAGCTTTCAAAGTCAAAATTTTGGGGAAAAATACCGGAAAAAATTATGAAATTTCAATTTGGAAGCTTAATATCTTCCAGACGTTAAGTTGCAGCTGCAAAGTGTCTGAGTCGGATTTATAGCTGCATTTGTCAGCTTTTTTTAACTGCAAAGTTCAATACAACCAGTTGTAGGAAACTTAAGTTATGTAAAAAATAGAAGCACTACCTATGACAAAAAGCAACAAATTTTTTAAAAATTCTTTAAAAAAAAAACTATTCCATGAAAAAAAAAACCATAATTCTTTAAAAAAATTTAAATCTCCAAATCTATCAGAAAAAGTCATTTTTGGCCACAGCGGAAAAAAAAAGTTGAATTTTGTCGAGTAGTGTTATTATTTGCATATTATTAATATTGTTCCACAGCTACCGATGCGTTCATTGGGCCCAACGAGCTTGTCAAGGAAAGTGTGAATATGGGTAATGGTCCGTTGTTTGAGTATTGAATTGAAATGTTGACCTTCGCGAGTAAAAGGCTTTGTTTTGATATTAATTCTATATTCTATATGATTGTACATTTTTATGTTAAGAAAACCTTTGTATAATGAACATATTGAGGTCTTTTTACTAGAACTATTAAGAGACAATTTTTTGAATTAATATGAATTTTGAATAAATAAGCACAATTCTGTCTAAGTACAAAATACCAGTGATATATCGATTATAATGATTATTCTCCTTGATTGATCTCCTTCACGAACTTAAAGACGCAACTACTGGACTTCTTCTGGCCATCTATACCGCTCGGGGATTTATTACATTTATTGAAGTATACAGTGGCTCAAAGCAAAAACGATCCAGTGGCAAATAAAAAGTTTAAAGTGCTACAAATTTTAAAATAGACGAAAAACCAAAAATGTTTAAACGCCAGTTTGTTGTATGTTTTATCACAGTTAAAAAAGGAACTTTATTTGCTGATTAAATATTGCTCAGTTAAAAAAAAAAAATAAAAACTTAAAATTTATCTTAAATACAGGTCAAAGACAGAATGGTCCATCCACAAAAAAATTAAATATTAGTCGAATAAAAGGTTAATCAGGTATTTTAATACTTAGTATGTAATCCCCCAACCTTTATTACGGCTTTTAACCTACTATTCATGGAAGAGACCAGCTTCCGAGTGCTTTCCGAGCTTATTTTGCTCCATTCCTCCAGAAGGGCTTTTTTAAGGTCGTTTTTGCTAGAAATCCTGTGTTTCTGGGTGTTTTTCTCCAGCGCAGCCCACAAATTTTGAATAACATTTAAGTCTGGAGACTGGGCTGGGGGAATCATCAAGTGGGGGCTGTTCCAGATAAACCAGGACTGCACTATTCCGGAGGAATGTTTCGGGTCATTATCCTGGTAGAACCGGAAATCATGTCGGATTCCTAATTTCTCGGAGCTTTGGTGCAAGTTTTCTTTTAGAATATTGAGGTACATGTACTTATCCATCGTAGTCTTGATAAACACCAAGTTTCCGACTCCGGCTGCCGACATGCATGCCCATACCATGACACTTTCTCCGCCGTGCTTGACTGTCGCTTTTACGTGTTTGGGATCCAGCTCAGTATTGGGCTTTCACCACACAAAGTTCCTTCCGTCCGACCCAAAAAGGTTGAATTTGGTCTCGTGTGCACAAATTATGGTATTCCAGAACACCAAATCCTTGTAAAAGTTGGTTTTTGCGATCGCCAACCTTGTCCCTTTGTTCTTCAGGCTTATGAAGGGCTTCTTTCGGGGTACTCGGGCATTGAAGTCATGGTTGCGCAGAACCTGGCGCTCAGTTTCCACACTGCACTCCTTCCCCATTTCGTCCTTTACCTGTTGGGTAAGTTTTGGGGCCGATAACTTGCACCAAAGCTTCCAGAAACTAGGAATCCGTCTTGATTTCCGGTTCTACTAGGATAATGACCCGAAACATTCCTCCGGAATAGTGCAGTCCTGGTTTATCTGGAACTGCCCCCACTTGATGATTCCCCCAGCCCAGTCTTCAGACTTAAATGTTATTCAAAATTTGTGGGCTGCGCTGGAGAAAAACACCCAGAAACACAGGATTTCTAGCAAAATCGACCTTAAAAAAGCCCTTCTGGAGGAATGGAGCAAAATAAGCTCGGAAAGCACTCGGAAGCTGGTCTCTTCCATGAATAGTAGGTTAAAAGCCGTAATAAAGGTTGGGGGATTACATACTAAGTATTAAAATACCTGTTTAACCTTTAATTCGACTAATATTTAATTTTTTTGTGGATGGACCATTCTGTCTTTGACCTGTATTTAAGATAAATTTTAAGTTTTTATTTTTTTTTTTTAACTGAGTTATATTTAATCAGCAAATAAAGTTCCTTTTTTAACTGTGATAAAACATACAACAAACTGGCGTTTAAACATTTTTGGTTTTTCGTCTATTTTAAAATTTGTAGCACTGTAAACTTTTTATTTGCCACTGGATCGTTTTGACTTTGAGCCACTGTATATATATAGTATTTATGTATGTATGTATATATATATGTATATACATTTATATAGAAGTATAGGGATAGGAAAGACTCCGACCATGCAAAACCATGCACTGATCAAATATTTGTTAAATTTCTTAATCAGTTGGGTTTGTACTACGTGTTTTGTAATGTGAACTGTATCTAGCAGTCTTTGTAATTGTATGTTAAAGCGAGTCGTTCAAAATGATTCAATTGATAGAAACAAATGAAATGAAAAAAAGTTTTTAAAAATGTATACAAGGTAGTCCTCACCTGGTCCTCTTTCCTGTGTCGTAGAGTAATCATTCTTGTTTAAATTTATAAAGCAAGGAATTCCACATTTAACCATAACTAATCAAAGTTGGCTTAATATGTAGATTATTACCTCAAATTCAACATTGCAAAGTTATTGGCCGTGTGGATGTTGGAGAAGTGTATAACAACAACAAAAATGCGGCACTCAATTATTTGAAAACGAAACTTACTGGCGTCACTCAGATGAAATAAAAAAAGATTTTGTAAAAAAAAATACTTTGTCATCGTTTAACAACTAAATGGAACATATGCAGCACTTAACAGTTTGGTCAAACGGCTGAACCCCAGGCGTTTATCTATAGATTATTTCAAACGAAACCTTAAACGAAGTCCAATTAATTGACCTATAAACGAACAAAAATAATATTTTTTTTTTGTACTTTAGGACGTTGATCTGCAATGACTGCACCATCAAGTGGCCCAAGCGACACCTGCAGATGGCTATTACGCGCGGATCCCAGGCAAGAACGCAGCCCTCCTCACACCCAACCGACCGAGGGGCGCTGCCGCATAACGCGCGACTCGTTAACCAAACCGATCGCGGACATGCAGGAAAGATAGGTGTTAAACTAGTGTTCGAGGAAAAGTATAACTAATCTAGCTAAAAAACTAAGCAATTTCTAATTACGAGAAAGATATAAGAGTATCAGTAATTTAAGACTAGGAGTTAGTAGTAGATATAATATGGTAGAGGGAATTATAATCCGAGCATAGGACCCTAAACGGTTCATGCAAGGAATAATTCGATCTAAAAAGCGGAAGAAACAACGGTGTATAATTCGTAGTGCTTCTAATAGGAATCGTGAAGTTTATGCGGTGCAACAGGTCAGGGCTATCTACGTCACCCTTGATCAAGTTGTGCACAAAAATCACACCAAGCATTTTCCTACGATTAGCTAAGGTTGGAAGGTTTATTAAATGCAATCTATTAGAGTAAGACGGCAGTCTCACACCTGCATCCCAGCTGAGGCCGCGAAGAGCAAAAAGTAAAAAGTTTTTCTGAACTGATTCTATACGGTCTTGGTGTACGTTGTACTGAGGGCACCATACACAAGAGCCGTATTCTAAAATCGGACGAACCAGAGAGGTGTAGAGAGTCTTTGTTATATAGGGGTCGTCAAATTCCTTTGACCACCTCTTTATAAACCCAAGCACGCCCATGGCCTTATTCACCATGGTAGAAATGTGTTCTGAAAACTTTAACTTGGGATCTAATAGAACACCAAGATCATCAACCCGGGTAATTCTCTAAAGAGAACCACCACAAAGGGTGTAAGGAACCAGAAAGGCGCTGGAGCGATGAAAAGTCATTACTTTACATTTTAAAGCATTAAGGTTTAATAAATATGCACAGCACCAAGACAATCTATCTATCTAGGTCGGATTGCAACCTGGATTGAAAAGAAATGTCCTTATACTGGACACAGAGCTTAACATCATCCGCATACGTAAGTACTCGAGAGTATGTCAATGCAGAAGGCAGGTCATTTATAAAGAGTGTAAAGAGTAAGGGGCCTAGATGGCTGCCCTGTGGTACGCCCGAAGTCACCATAATTGGTGAGGACAGGGACTTTTTTGAAAAGGACTCTTTGACACCTAGAACAAAGGTAGCTAGAGATCCATCTCAGGAGATTGGGCGGGAACCCTAGAAGGTCGAGCTTTTGTGCTAGGAGGGAGTGGTTTACAGAGTCGAACGCATTACTAAAATCGGTGTAAACAACATCCGTCTGCGAATTACCTTAAAAGCCTTTTATTATAAAGGAGGTAAGCTCCAATAAATTAGAAGTGGTTGATCTCCGCCTCATAAATCCATGTTGTGATGGAGATATAAGTGATCTGCATAGGTGCTGCAGGTGCGGAGTTAAAACTTTCTCAAACACTTTAGGAATAGCGGATAACTTAGATATACCTCTGTTCATTGCGTCAGACTTGCTACCTTTCTTATGGAGAGGAATTATAAAGGACTCCTTCCATATCGGGGGAAATCATGAAGAATTTATGGATAGGTTGAACAGTTTAAGCAACGGCCCACACAGAGACTCGGCACAATACCTGAGTACACAGCCGGGAACTCCGTCCGGACCCGGTGAGAACACCGGCTTTACTGTTCGTAGATCATGAAGCAACGAGCTTTCATTTAGCAAAGGACAGAAAATGCCGTTCGACCGCGGTAAACCGTATGGATACGGCTGACCAGAGTAAACGTCCTGCGAATAGGTAGTTTGGAAAAAACGTGCAAAAAGATCGGCAATTGCCTGATCATTATTTGCCGACGTATTAAGGAAGGATAGCGAGGATGGGTGTGCGAACGTTCTACGCTTACTGTTTACGAAGCTGTAGAACTGTTTAGGGTCCTTAGAAAAACGTATCCTGCATCGAGATAGGTAATTCTGATAGCATTGAGCGTTAAGAACTGAAAAGTTTGACCGAGCTATTACATAGTGGGAGAGAGAAGAAAGAGAGCCAACTTCTTGAAATTTTTTATAAAGTCTTGATTTTAAGTTTTTTAGACTGGATAGCTCCTTGGTAAACCAAGGAGGTTTTCTTGATCTAATAATACAGGAAAGTGGGACACAAGAGACAAAAAGTGAGTCCAGTGCATCATAAAAAATGTTTGTGCCTGTCGTAACATCACCGCACAAATATAAAGCGGACCAATCAAAATCCCTAATGAGATTATTAAGCTTCGTAAACTCGGCTTTACGGAAGCAGCGGACACATTGTGGGTACCCGACCGATCCAATACAGTTCGTCCTAGGTCGAGCGACACTTAGAAAGTATGATGGTAGGCATCTTCAGGTATAGTGAGCGGGGGGACTCGAGTTAACAACGCTAAGGTCGCATCCGTTACAAAGCACAGATCAAGAAATCGACCCAAGGAATTTTTAGCATGGTTAACTTGAGACAGAGACAGGTCAGTCAAGCCGTCAACAAAGTCATGTCGTGACATGGGTACCAGGCTATTAGACTCATTTACCGAAGACCAAACAATTCCTGGCAAGTTGAAGTCACCAAGGACTATCATGTGATCTTTGTCAGATAGCGAGGAAGAAATAGCGGTTAAGGCGGACAAATGCTGTTCGTAAATTGCGATATCCGAAGAAGGTGGAATATACGAACAAGTTATGAAAACTGAGAAAGCGAGAAGAATCAGTCTTACACACTGAAATTCCAGTTCCTGCTGGATCTGGACTGTGAAAAGATCCGACGTGAAGTTTGAGTCCACAGCAATCAGAACCCCTCCTGCACGTCGAGACGAATGATCCTTTCTATAAGCTGTGTACCGACCTGCCAAAACTTCGGAACTAAGAATGTCCGGCTTCAGACAGGTCTCGGTAAACACAATAACGTGGGATGCAAATGCTACACTATCCTGGAAAAGAATGCTGAGCTTACTACGCAAGCCTCGAACATTCTGATAGGTCACTAAAAGAGAGTTTGTTAGTTTTTTGGACGGGTGGAGGTAGAGCGGGAAGATGACGATGGAGCACTGGTCTGAATTGTTGGCAGAGTTATTGGGGGCCTAGTCTTCTACTTTGCCTTAAACTCCTTCACCACCAAATGCTCCGGCCAAAATTTGGCAGAACAGATGGTGTTAAAGTGAGTTTGGGAGACACTTATAAGAGAAGTTAAACTTTTGCACCTTAAAATCAACGGCTTGTATGCGGCTTTGGATATAAGCCGTCACATCTTTAATTGTGGAGTCAGGGGCAAGTCGTGAGACAAAAACTTGTCTCTTTGGTGGGATCCCCACCAATCTTGGCACCACAGGCCTATCACCTGTGATGGTAATACCCGGTGGTCCGGGATGTACATTGACTGGTGGGGTCGGAATTGAGGGGACAGCTAATGAGTTTGCGGACATTACGGACACGGAAGCTACAGACGATTTTGGCTGCATGCCCTCCGATGCGATAAACTCGGCTACCGAATTTTCATCGCCAGCAGCTGTCGTTGCCTTCGGAATAGCGAACGAAATCAACTGCTGCACTATTGGAGTGGTCGGAGTCAGCTTGTCAGCATCGGCCGGCTGAGGGGCAGTTGGCACATGCAGATGCCGCGGAGTGACCTTTTTGCGCCTAGGAGACTCAGTCAGTAGTTTGAAACCACTAAACCACTAAACCACTAAACCACTAAACGTATCGATCAACAGAATGGTTGTTTCAAACATTCATTAATCTCATCCGCGAAAGTAAGGATAAGTAACCGGTAAGGTCTGTCGGAAAACACCACAGAAAAACACCAGATAGCACCGCCGAAAAGTTTTTTATTGCCGTTTAAATCTTGCATAATTCTATGCAATGCTTCGAGTGAAAATTTGTGAACCATTGTGCACTCATCCCAAATTATTGAACTCTTTCGCAATACTGCAGCTATTCCACTATTCTTTTTTATGTTACAGATTGCATTTGGTTTCTTATGAATATCCAATGGCAGCTTGAATGTTGAATGTGCATTTCGCCCACCATCTAGCAAAGTAGCAACTGCCAATGCGATTTTCTGCTGCGACCGTAATTTGACAAGAATCAACGATATTAAAAATGTCTTACCGTTTCCACCTGGTGCGTTCAAGAAAAAAAAAGAAAAAAAAAACCACCTTATTCAGCAGCAACCAGCATAATTCGATCATAAATAATTTTTTATTCTGCTGAAAGTAATGGACCACTGTTCACGATAATTGTTGCGAAATTACCATGATCAAATTGTTGTTCTCTGTTGTTGACTAAGTCGGTGGCTGGGCGATCAGTCTATAGAATCCAAAATTTTTAAGATAAAAGAAAACCAAAAACGTTGAATAGCACTAGTCGACACGACTTTTCCGCTGTCGCCAAAAATGACTTTTTCTGATAGATTTGGATGTTTAAAATTTTTTTAATAATGTTTTTTTTTTTTCATGGAGTAGTTTTTTTTTAAAGAATTTTTAAAAAATTTTGTGTTTTTTGTCATAGGTAGTGCTTCTATTTTTCACATAACTTAAGTCTCCTACAACCAGTATTAACCAGTTGTAAAAAAAAATATTTGAATGCCTTGATTTTTGGTTTTAGATAGACACATTAATTAGGCGTCGTTTAATGTATCGCTTATAAAAATATAAAAATAAATGGCTAAGTTATAACCGTTTGACCAAACTTTCATATGCCGAATTTCGCCGATAAATTCCGTTAGCCGACGAATAACCGTTTTTTTTTCCTACAAAAATACCAAAAATCTGTGTTTGTAACAGTTTTTAACGGTAAAATGGCATTTGGGATAGTGCCAAACGGCATATGAAGTTTTGGTCAAACGGTTATAACTTAGCCGTTTATTTTTATATTTTTATAAGCGATACCTTAAACGACGCCTAATTAATGTGTCTATCTAAATCCAAAAATCAAGGCATTCAAATATTTTTTTTTCGACTTTTCCTGAGCTTTCAAAGTCAAAATTTCGGGGAAAAATACCGAAAAAATAATGATATTTGAATTTGAAAGCTTAATATCTTCCAGGCGTTAAGTTGCAGCTACAAAGTGTCTGAGTCGGATTTATAGCTGCATTTGTCAGCTTTTTTTAACTGCAAAGTTCAATACAACCAGTTGTAGGAAACTTAAGTTATGTAAAAAATAGATGCACTACCTATGACAAAAAACACAAAATTTTTTAAAAATTCTTTAAAAAAAAACTACTCCATGAAAAAACAACCATAATTCTTAAAAAAATGTTAAATCTCCCAATCTATTAGAAAAAGTCATTTTTGGAGACAACGGAAAAAAAAGTTGAATTTTGACGAGTAGTGTAATAGGAAATTACCGTATCTACCAGATTGCCGAATTTGGATCAGGTCGGATCATTATTAAAGCCAGAAGGAACAAATTAAATTTCAGTGGCTACGCAACGCCTGACAAGCGCTTACTCATTCCCTCTCTCTCTCGCAAACACTTGTACGTCTCGAATATGTAGTTATACATGTAAATGTAGAAATGTAGAAGCAGATGTAAAAGGCATATGTAAACAAAAAAGGAAACATGTATAAAAATTCCAAAAATGGTTTGACTTCACTTTTTGAAATATTATTTTTTACCCAAAATTTAATTTGTCTCTTTTGCGAACATATAATAAATAGCGTAAATTGTAAGCTCATATATGTATGTATATACTGACTGAGTACCGGGTATAAAGTAGAGTCGCGGCCTTTGCCGCGGCTCACAACGTTCCCCCTCGTTTTATTTTGAAATTGCGCTCCCAATTGATTTAAGGTTATGAGGAAGATTGTTCTATAGGCGAATAGCATTAAAGAAGAACTGCCTCTTCGAGCAAAGCGTTTGAATTCTTGGGCATAAATAATAGTTTGTCCGTTGTGATATAGCAGGGTTAAGTTTGCGGTACAGGTAAATCGGTTCTTTGAACATCACAATTTTGTGAAAGTACACTAAGGTTCTAAAATCTATCCAAGAGGTCAAGTATTTTATGAGTCAGGTGTGATACATGGTCAAAACTTCTTAAATTAAACACATATCGAACAATTGAGTGAAAAGCTACTACTAAGGTGCGCATGTCATAAGCATCACAATGGCCGAATATTTCAACACCATAAAATAGAGTGGGAATAAGTATGACTTTAGAAATTAAGGTGCCGTTTACACTGAGGCTGCGTCTTGATTCTTTGCGTCTTCCCAGAAACGCAGTTTTTTTTACATAGGTTTAGCTTAGGGCCCTAGTGATGGCAAAAAGTTGCGTCGTTTTCCGACGCAACTGCGTTTTGGTATTTCTGTGGTATTTCTGTGCGCATAACAGCAATTTTCGTACTTTTCTGCCTAATAGAGATAGCTCTTTTTCTGACATATTTTGTTGATTTTCAGACATTATTTCTTTTGTTTACAAATTTTTCTTCCTCTTCCCAGGACGCAAAGACGCTGTAGTGTAAACGGCAAACCTGCTTCTCTGCGTCTTCTCCGATATCGATAGGTAACGCACCAAGTGTAAAAAGCCTATGTATAAGAGTCTCATTTCTTCTGGCAGGAAAGTTTTGGACGCTGATAGCACTACTCGACAAATTTCAACTTTTTTTTCCGCTGTCGCCAAAAATGACTTTTTCTGATAGATTTGGAGATTTAAATTTTTTTTAAAGAATTATGGTTTTTTTTTAATGAAGTAGTTTTTTTTTAAAGAGTTTTTTAAAAATCTGGTATTTTTTGTCATAGGTAGTGCTTCTATTTCTCACATAACTTAAGTTTCCTACAACTGGTTGTATTGAACTTTGCAGTTGATAAAGCTGATAAATGCAGCTATAAATCCGACTCAGACACTTTGTATCTGCAACTTAACATCTGGAAGATATTAAGCTTACAAATTGAAATTTTTTTGAAAGCTCAGGAAAAGTCGAAAACAAAATATTTGAATGCCTTGATTTTTGGTTTTAGATAGACACATTAATTAGGCGTCGTTTAAGGTATCGTTTATAAAAATATAAAAATAAACGGCTAAGTTATAACCGTTTGACCAAATCGGCCTAAATCTCATTTTATCTGAAAAAATACCGTCCGGTACGTTGTTGGTTCCAATTTCCAAAATGGGATTGCAAAAAACAAGGACCTGTAATTTTGGTTTTACCGAGTGTTAGGTATTGATATATATCGGATATATACCCTACCTGGTCATATTTATTTGGGGTGTAAATGTTGTGGACAGTTTTATTCCATATTCCTTATACCTAAGCCTTGGTGAGGATAAATATACATAAATACCTGTTATGGTCAAATGTTGACCTTTTTCCTTCACAGGTGCTGGTCCCGCAGATATTTGACCTTTCTCCTTCAAGCTATTCATAAAAAAGGATATATAACTCTGTACCTATAGTATCCCTGCCTCAGTGTAGTTCTGACTTCCAGCAGAATACGATCGTGGCCTTTCTCCTTCAAGCTATTCATAAAAAAGGATATATAACTCTGTACCTATAGTATCCCTGCCTCAGTGTAGTTCTGACTTCCAGCAGAATACGATCGTGGGTTTTCGAAAAATACCACTTATTTCTAATTGAAATGGACAACTCAAGCCGGTCAACTTCATGTGCTTACCGAGCAGACTCGTTTTGCTACATATGTAGAAAGTATATGACCAGCAAAGAAGAACAAATCGTTTTTACCGAAAAGTTCCAAGAACAGTATAAGGAAAACTATAAGATGTGGTCCAAAAGTATTGGCGAAGAGTGGGCTCCAAGCTGTATATGCAAAACGTGTAAATTGAATTTAACAGCATTTAATAAAGAGGAAAAGTAAGTTACCTTAAATCAGAAGCTATGAAGTGTACAAAAAATACTAAGCATTACTTTTTTTCTTACACATTTTTTTTTAGAAAACAATTTCGATTTGGAACTCCATTGCTATGGAGAAAACCAAAAAATCACAGCTCTGAATGTTTCTTTTGTTTATTCGAAAAAACTGGGTACTACTACCCCAAAGGTGAGAAATATAAATACCCGCAAGAGTCTCGTCAAGGCTTTAAGCTTCCTGCTCTTCCTTTGAAGGAAATATCTCCATTAAAACGCAAAAAAGAGGAGATGTCTTCTTCGTCGCATGGAACAACGGATTCAAGTAATGACCAATCAGGAGAATATAAATTTGGCGAGGTGAGGATCCTGGAACTTCCTAAAAGTAAAGCTCAGATTCTTGGATCTATTTTAAAGGATGCCCGTTTATTGAAAACGTTTATCGTCAAAACAACTCATTTCCGGACGCGTCACTTGGTTCACGCACAGTTTTATATGACGAAGGATGACTTGTGCGTTTGTCACGACATTTTCGGCCTCTTCAAGGAACTGGGTGAAGATTACGACCCAAACGATTGGAGGTTATTTGTTGACAGCAGTAAAGAAAGTTTAAAGGCTGTTTTGCTACACAATGGAAATCAAAAGTCGTCTATTCCCATCGCCCATGCTGTTAATATGAAGAGTCCTATCAAACAATGACTAAATTGTTTGAAAATATTAAATATAAAGAACACCAGTGGAAGGTCGCGTGTGACTTAAAAGTTGTAGCCAAGTTAACTGGATTGCAAGGCGGTTATACAAAATACTGTTGCTTCCTGTGCCTATGGGATAGCCGAGATAGAAAAGAGCATTTACTCAAGAAAGAACTGGGAAAAACGGAACGAAAATACTTTGGGACATCACAACGTACAAAATGCAGCTCTTGTGAAAGTCCAAGACATTATATTACCACCATTGCACATTTAGTGTGACTGATAAAAAATTTTGTTAAAGCACTGGATTACGATGGTGAATCGATGAATTACCTCAAAACTGTTTTTCCACGTCTGTCGCTTGCAAAAGTTAAAGAAGGCGTATGTGATGTCCCCCCAATTCGAAACCTACTAAAAGATTATGGATTTGAAAATATTTTATCTACGAATGAAAAAGCAGCCTGGAACTCATTCCGACTGGTTACATCAAATTTTCTTGGTAACAGAAAGAGTGATGATTACGTTAATATCGTTCAAGACCTACTTAAGAATTATGAACAAATTGGAGCCAACATGTCACTCAAAATCCATTTCCTGCACTCCCACTTAGACTTTTTTCCGCCAAACCTTGACAAAAGAAGACAGACAAACCATTTTAAAAATAGTAACAGGCAATAACAATAAAAATATTTAAGTATCATAACACTTAAATAAATTCAAGTATTTTTTCAGATAAAATGAGATTTGGGTCGTTTTGGTCAAACGGTTATAACTTAGCCGTTTATTTTTATTTTTATATTATTTTGGAAGCTTAATATCTTCCAGACGTTAAGTTGCAACTACAAAGTGTTTGAGTCGGATTTAAAGCTGCATTTATCAACTTTTTTTAACTGCAAAGTTCAATACAACCAGTTGTAGGAAACTTAAGTTATGTGAGAAATAGAAGCACTACCTATGACAAAAAATACCAGATTTTTAAAAAAATTCTTAAAAAAAAACTACTCCATGAAAAAAAACCATAATTCTTTAAAAAAATTTAAATCTCCAAATCTATCAGAAAAAGTCATTTTTGGCGACAGCGGAGAAAAAAAGTTGAAATTTGTCGAGTAGTGTTATCGACTCAGTAGCCGATATAGTCCCACCAACAGCCAAATTTAGGTTAGAGAAAAGCCGGTAGCCGAAAAATTCCCAATTAGAGCTATTTAAATTAAGTTATTCATTAAGATAATTTTGACCTTATTAGAACTAGTATCAAAGGAAAACAGATGGGAGAATAGGTTATAGTTTCGGCAAAGGCTACGGAAAGATTCATAATCAGAGTAGTTAGAAAAAAATGAGTTGGAGATGAAGAGGAAAGTAATGCCTAGTCGGGCGGGAAGGGACAGCAATACTAATAAGGCTGATGAGGGCAGTCGATTCAACCTCACCAGAGAGAAGCTTATGGAGGAAGAGAACTCCATGACAGATTCTACGGGATTTAAGAGAGTGGAGGTTAATTAGGCGCAACCTACTTTTATAAGAAGGGAGATGGATCGAAGGGTCCCACACAGAAATTCCAGTTTCTGCCGAATCTGGACTGTGAAAAGTTCTGACGTGTTATAACTTATTTTATTAGATACAAGTGCTTGCTTAGGTATTGTAAACCAAACGGAAAAAAAATTATCAAAATTAAGTGAATTCATAATATTTGATTGTTTATTAACGAAAACGAGTGCAGTGGCTTTGGGCTTATGGACTGGCCGTTTAATTACGCTGGCCGGCGTTTTGATTTCGGCCACCCGCACCTTGCCGTCCTCTCCAGTGATTGCGCGTGTTACGCGCCCTGTTGTCCATCGTTGCGGGGGGGTGCTGTCGTCGTGCACCAGGACAACCGCCCCTTCGGCCAGATTGGCCTCGCCTCTGCTCCACTGGGCTCGCTGCTGCAGGCTGAGGAGGTAGTCCCTGGACCACTTGCACCAAAAGCGCAGTTTGAGCTCCAACAACAGTTGCCACCGCTTTCAGTATGCGGGTGCGGGCTTGTTGTTGGGCTTTCCGGGCGTGGATCCGTGCGGCAGCCCCAGCAGAGGCTGGCCGATGAGCAAGTGCCCTGGCGTTATGGCCTCCCCGTCGTTCGGATCGCTGGTGTCCGCCACGAGGGGCCTGGAGTTGAGCAATGCTTCGACCTCCACCAGGTGCGTGCTCAATTCGTCCGGCGTGAGGTTGGCGTCGCCTTCCCCTCGCACCAGCCTGTGTTTGGCAGCCTTTACTGCTGCTTCCCACAGCCCGCCGAAGTGTGGTGCCCTCGGAGGGATAAAGCACCAGGTCACCGCTCTGTCCGCTGCGTATTCCTGCAGTTCCTTCTTGCTCTGGAGAAACGCCGCTTGGAGCTCCCTCAGCACGTTGCTCGCTCCCACGAAGTTCGTCACGTTGTCGCTGAACATCTTCTCCAGCAGCCCTCGTCTTCCAACGAACCTTTTAAATACATTTAGAAAAGCGTCAGTGGAAAGGTCTGAGACAAGTTCTAGATGGACTGCCTTTGAGGCGAAAAAAACAAAAACGGCAAAGTACATTTTAACGGGTGGTCTACCTCTGATTCTATAGCTAACATAGAACGGCCCAAAGAAATCTACGCCAGATACTCTGAATGGCAAACCTGCACAAAGGCGGTCTGCTGGCAAATTTCCCATTATTTGCCCCAACAACTTTGGCTTATAGCGAAAACAGTGTACGCATCTTCTAACATGCGCTGTACACACGCTTCGGGCATTGATCACCCAAACTTGCTGCCTCAGCAATCCCACAAGAACCTTTGCACCAGCATGGTAGTGCCTAAGGTGCAAATGCCTGACAAAAAGGCTGACCAATTCAGATCCCTTTGGTAGCAACAGAGGGAACTTAGCATCGTATGCGATAGGGCCGTGTAGCAAGCGCCCTCCTACTCGAATTAACTTAAATTTAATGTCATTTTCATCAAACTCGTGGAAAAATGGATTTAACGACTGCAGCATCGGAGCTAATACTGCCGATTTTTCTAACAATCTGTACTCAGTGCTGTATGTTTTGCTTTGTACGACTGTGATCAGCTTTAAGAATGCATTGTTTCTTTCTGACGCAGATAGAAGATGCGAATCACCTCTAAGCTGCCTGAAACAATATCGAAGCACGTAAGCCATTATACGGACCAGCTTAGAAAATATCGATTGACGGTTGATTAATTGCACAATACAATTAGATTCTGCGTCAGATAACCCAAGCGCACATACCGCTGAATTTTTCTTGTCTTCAGATGTTTTCACTTCTAATGCTATCTCGAACTGATGAATGTGAGGCCATCGATCCTTTTCTGCCATTAAAAAACTTGGCCCATTGAACCAAAAGGAGCTCACAATATCGTTAACATCGGTTCCCCTTGAAACCAAGTCTGCTGGACTAGCATCCGTTGGAACGTGACGCCATACGACTCCAGTTGACAACTCTTGACATTCTGCGACTCGATTCGCGACAAATGTACCCAACGTACCCGAACCACCATTCTATCGTGAATTTGATCATTGTGCTCGACACTTGTTGCCAGAGTTTGGCCAGCAATAGTACTGCACAAAGCTCTAACCGGGGTATTGTTTTTACGCTCAGCGGAGCTACCCTCGACTTTGCCGTGAGCAATGAAACGCGAACGTCTTCGTCGTTCCACGTTTGGTACGTACGTATATGCAACAACCGTAGGCGTGACTGGATACGTCAGCAAAGCCGTGAATTTGAACCCCTTGGTACAACGTCAAACACACGTAACGAGGATTTAAATTTTGTGCAAATCCCGCAAGGTAGTGGTGAACTTATTCCATGCAGTGTGTAGACTCATAGGAATAGCCTCATCCCAATCTACTTTTAGCCTCCATAAGTCCTGCAATAACATTTTTGCCTTAGTGATAATTGGACACAACAAACCAAGAGGGTCAAACAAACGAGAGGCTATTGACAATATATTCCGTTTTGTTGGTTTCAGGGAGGCAAAGCTATCCACGTCCAGATGGTATTTAAACACATCCTCTTGAGGTGCCCAGCGTATTCCAAGCGTCTTAACTGAGCTTTGCTCATCAATTTTGATGCTGATTTCCTCACTTTTACCAGATTGAGTCGGGCAATTGGAAGCCCACTTGGCCAATGGAAGTCCTCCTGAATGCAATATATCACGAACCTGGCTGCAAATTGTGTCCAGTTCTTTTAAACTGTCTGCACCTGCCAGCATATCGTCGACATAAAAACAATTCCGAATCACTTCCGCACCAATGGTATGTGATTGTGCGAAACTATTTGTCAATTCGAACAAGCAACGTACAGCCAGAAAGGGAGCTGACGCCGTACCGTATGTAACAGTATTCAACCTGTATGCCTGTATGTTTTGTGAAGGGTTTTCTCTCCACAAGACAAGTTGGAAGTCTCTGTTTTCCTCAGAAACATTTATCTGCCTGTACATTTTCGAAATGTCGGCAGTTACGGCATATTTGTTCAACCGAAAGTTGACCAATGTTGAATACAAATCTCTCTGAATAGTTGACCCACCATTAGTGTTTCATTCAGCGAGACTGCTGTTGATGTTTTGCTAGAAGCATCGATCACAACACGAAGTTTGGTTGAGGTACTCTCAGGTCTGAGAACGCATTGATGAGGAATGTAGTAATGCTGTTCTAGAGGAGCAGACTTCAGAATGGACATATGCCCCAAATCCAAATACTTTTTCATGAAGTCATGGTACATATTTCTGAGATTATCATCCTTTGACAGTTTGCACTCAAGCTGCAAAAAACGCCTTTCAGCAGTTTGAAAGGACAGGCCAAGAACTTTAGGGTCGGTCTTAAGCTACAGACGATTTTGGCTGCATGCCCTCCGATGCGATAAACTCGGCTACCGAATTTTCATCGCCAGCAGCTGTCGTTGCCTTCGGAATAGCGAACGAAATCAACTGCTGCACTATTGGAGTGGTCGGAGTCAGCTTGTCAGCATCGGCCGGCTGAGGGGCAGTTGGCACATGCAGATGCCGCGGAGTGACCTTTTTGCGCCTAGGAGACTCAGTCAGTAGTTTGAAACCACTAAACCACTAAACCACTAAACGTATCGATCAACAGAATGGTTGTTTCAAACATTCATTAATCTCATCCGCGAAAGTAAGGATAAGTAACCGGTAAGGTCTGTCGGAAAACACCACAGAAAAACACCAGATAGCACCGCCGAAAAGTTTTTTATTGCCGTTTAAATCTTGCATAATTCTATGCAATGCTTCGAGTGAAAATTTGTGAACCATTGTGCACTCATCCCAAATTATTGAACTCTTTCGCAATACTGCAGCTATTCCACTATTCTTTTTTATGTTACAGATTGCATTTGGTTTCTTATGAATATCCAATGGCAGCTTGAATGTTGAATGTGCATTTCGCCCACCATCTAGCAAAGTAGCAACTGCCAATGCGATTTTCTGCTGCGACCGTAATTTGACAAGAATCAACGATATTAAAAATGTCTTACCGTTTCCACCTGGTGCGTTCAAGAAAAAAAAAGAAAAAAAAAACCACCTTATTCAGCAGCAACCAGCATAATTCGATCATAAATAATTTTTTATTCTGCTGAAAGTAATGGACCACTGTTCACGATAATTGTTGCGAAATTACCATGATCAAATTGTTGTTCTCTGTTGTTGACTAAGTCGGTGGCTGGGCGATCAGTCTATAGAATCCAAAATTTTTAAGATAAAAGAAAACCAAAAACGTTGAATAGCACTAGTCGACACGACTTTTCCGCTGTCGCCAAAAATGACTTTTTCTGATAGATTTGGATGTTTAAAATTTTTTTAATAATGTTTTTTTTTTTTCATGGAGTAGTTTTTTTTTAAAGAATTTTTAAAAAATTTTGTGTTTTTTGTCATAGGTAGTGCTTCTATTTTTCACATAACTTAAGTCTCCTACAACCAGTTGTAACCAGTTGTAAAAAAAAATATTTGAATGCCTTGATTTTTGGTTTTAGATAGACACATTAATTAGGCGTCGTTTAATGTATCGCTTATAAAAATATAACGAGGGGGAACGTTGTGAGCCGCGGCAAAGACCGCGGCTCTACCTTATACCCGGTACTCAGTCAGTATATACATACATACATATATGAGCTTGCGATTTATGCAATTTCTTATATGTTCGCAAAAGGGACAAATTAAAAAAAAAAACTGGTAAAAAAAAAAATATTTCAAAAAATGAAGTAAATTTTTGGAATATTATACATGTTTCCGATTTTGTTTGCATATGATTTTTACATCTGCTTCTAAATTTCTACATGACATGTATAACTACATATTTGAGACGTATAAGTGTTCAGGACAGAGAGAGAGAGGGAATGAGTCAGCGCTTGGCAGGCGTTGCGTAGTCACTGAAATTTAATTTGTTTCTTCTGGCCATAATATTGATTCGACCTGATTTATATTCGGCAATCTGGTAGATATGGTAATTTCCCATGATTCTGCGTTTTTGGTTTTCATTTATCTTAAAAATTGTGGATTCCACAGATTTTCGTCTTTTGTGGGGGCGGAAAGGGGCGTGGCAAAATTTTAAAACAAACTCGTGCTGGTTTGGTATCACAGGAGCTTGGATAGAAAGTTTGGTTGCTCTAGCTTTTATAGTCTCTGAGAACTAGGCGACACAAAATACGAATGGGCAAAGTGGATGGGGTCGCGTGTGAGAGAGAGCGAGAGGGAACGATGACTTTCGAAATGGTTTTCTTCATTGTAGCTATAATAATAATCCGATCTGATCCAGATTCAACACTCTGATAGAAATGGTCTTTCTCTATGATTCTGCGTATTTATTTTTCTTGTATCTTCAAAATTGTGTGTGCCACAGACTTTCGTCCTTTGTGGGGGCGGAAAGGGGCGGGGCGAAATTTTGAATTACATTTGGAGTAGTGTGATCACACAGGAGACTGGATACAAAACTTGGTTGCTCTAGCTTTAATAGTCTCTGAGATATAGGCGCAAATGAAGACGGACGGACGGACGGACGGACAGACGGACGGACAGACAGACATGGCTATATCGACTCGGCTATTGATGCTGATCAAGAATATATATACTTTATGGGGTCGGAAATGCTTCCTTCTGGGCGTTACACACAACCGTTATCCCCACAAATCTAATATACCCCTTACTCTTCGAGTACCGGGTATAAAAATAAATGGCTAAGTTATAACCGTTTGACCAAACTTTCATATGCCGAATTTCGCCGATAAATTCCGTTAGCCGACGAATAACCGTTTTTTTTTCCTACAAAAATACCAAAAATCTGTGTTTGTAACAGTTTTTAACGGTAAAATGGCATTTGGGATAGTGCCAAACGGCATATGAAGTTTTGGTCAAACGGTTATAACTTAGCCGTTTATTTTTATATTTTTATAAGCGATACCTTAAACGACGCCTAATTAATGTGTCTATCTAAATCCAAAAATCAAGGCATTCAAATATTTTTTTTTCGACTTTTCCTGAGCTTTCAAAGTCAAAATTTCGGGGAAAAATACCGAAAAAATAATGATATTTGAATTTGAAAGCTTAATATCTTCCAGGCGTTAAGTTGCAGCTACAAAGTGTCTGAGTCGGATTTATAGCTGCATTTGTCAGCTTTTTTTAACTGCAAAGTTCAATACAACCAGTTGTAGGAAACTTAAGTTATGTAAAAAATAGATGCACTACCTATGACAAAAAACACAAAATTTTTTAAAAATTCTTTAAAAAAAAACTACTCTATGAAAAAACAACCATAATTCTTAAAAAAATGTTAAATCTCCCAATCTATTAGAAAAAGTCATTTTTGGAGACAACGGAAAAAAAAGTTGAATTTTGACGAGTAGTGTAATAGGAAATTACCGTATCTACCAGATTGCCGAATTTGGATCAGGTCGGATCATTATTAAAGCCAGAAGGAACAAATTAAATTTCAGTGGCTACGCAACGCCTGACAAGCGCTTACTCATTCCCTCTCTCTCTCGCAAACACTTGTACGTCTCGAATATGTAGTTATACATGTAAATGTAGAAATGTAGAAGCAGATGTAAAAGGCATATGTAAACAAAAAAGGAAACATGTATAAAAATTCCAAAAATGGTTTGACTTCACTTTTTGAAATATTATTTTTTACCCAAAATTTAATTTGTCTCTTTTGCGAACATATAATAAATAGCGTAAATTGTAAGCTCATATATGTATGTATATACTGACTGAGTACCGGGTATAAAGTAGAGTCGCGGCCTTTGCCGCGGCTCACAACGTTCCCCCTCGTTTTATTTTGAAATTGCGCTCCCAATTGATTTAAGGTTATGAGGAAGATTGTTCTATAGGCGAATAGCATTAAAGAAGAACTGCCTCTTCGAGCAAAGCGTTTGAATTCTTGGGCATAAATAATAGTTTGTCCGTTGTGATATAGCAGGGTTAAGTTTGCGGTACAGGTAAATCGGTTCTTTGAACATCACAATTTTGTGAAAGTACACTAAGGTTCTAAAATCTATCCAAGAGGTCAAGTATTTTATGAGTCAGGTGTGATACATGGTCAAAACTTCTTAAATTAAACACATATCGAACAATTGAGTGAAAAGCTACTACTAAGGTGCGCATGTCATAAGCATCACAATGGCCGAATATTTCAACACCATAAAATAGAGTGGGAATAAGTATGACTTTAGAAATTAAGGTGCCGTTTACACTGAGGCTGCGTCTTGATTCTTTGCGTCTTCCCAGAAACGCAGTTTTTTTTACATAGGTTTAGCTTAGGGCCCTAGTGATGGCAAAAAGTTGCGTCGTTTTCCGACGCAACTGCGTTTTGGTATTTCTGTGGTATTTCTGTGCGCATAACAGCAATTTTCGTACTTTTCTGCCTAATAGAGATAGCTCTTTTTCTGACATATTTTGTTGATTTTCAGACATTATTTCTTTTGTTTACAAATTTTTCTTCCTCTTCCCAGGACGCAAAGACGCTGTAGTGTAAACGGCAAACCTGCTTCTCTGCGTCTTCTCCGATATCGATAGGTAACGCACCAAGTGTAAAAAGCCTATGTATAAGAGTCTCATTTCTTCTGGCAGGAAAGTTTTGGACGCTGATAGCACTACTCGACAAATTTCAACTTTTTTTCCGCTGTCGCCAAAAATGACTTTTTCTGATAGATTTGGAGATTTAAATTTTTTTTAAAGAATTATGGTTTTTTTTTAATGAAGTAGTTTTTTTTTAAAGAATTTTTTAAAAATCTGGTATTTTTTGTCATAGGTAGTGCTTCTATTTCTCACATAACTTAAGTTTCCTACAACTGGTTGTATTGAACTTTGCAGTTGATAAAGCTGATAAATGCAGCTATAAATCCGACTCAGACACTTTGTATCTGCAACTTAACATCTGGAAGATATTAAGCTTACAAATTGAAATTTTTTTGAAAGCTCAGGAAAAGTCGAAAACAAAATATTTGAATGCCTTGATTTTTGGTTTTAGATAGACACATTAATTAGGCGTCGTTTAAGGTATCGTTTATAAAAATATAAAAATAAACGGCTAAGTTATAACCGTTTGACCAAATCGGCCTAAATCTCATTTTATCTGAAAAAATACCGTCCGGTACGTTGTTGGTTCCAATTTCCAAAATGGGATTGCAAAAAACAAGGACCTGTAATTTTGGTTTTACCGAGTGTTAGGTATTGATATATATCGGATATATACCCTACCTGGTCATATTTATTTGGGGTGTAAATGTTGTGGACAGTTTTATTCCATATTCCTTATACCTAAGCCTTGGTGAGGATAAATATACATAAATACCTGTTATGGTCAAATGTTGACCTTTTTCCTTCACAGGTGCTGGTCCCGCAGATATTTGACCTTTCTCCTTCAAGCTATTCATAAAAAAGGATATATAACTCTGTACCTATAGTATCCCTGCCTCAGTGTAGTTCTGACTTCCAGCAGAATACGATCGTGGCCTTTCTCCTTCAAGCTATTCATAAAAAAGGATATATAACTCTGTACCTATAGTATCCCTGCCTCAGTGTAGTTCTGACTTCCAGCAGAATACGATCGTGGGTTTTCGAAAAATACCACTTATTTCTAATTGAAATGGACAACTCAAGCCGGTCAACTTCATGTGCTTACCGAGCAGACTCGTTTTGCTACATATGTAGAAAGTATATGACCAGCAAAGAAGAACAAATCGTTTTTACCGAAAAGTTCCAAGAACAGTATAAGGAAAACTATAAGATGTGGTCCAAAAGTATTGGCGAAGAGTGGGCTCCAAGCTGTATATGCAAAACGTGTAAATTGAATTTAACAGCATTTAATAAAGAGGAAAAGTAAGTTACCTTAAATCAGAAGCTATGAAGTGTACAAAAAATACTAAGCATTACTTTTTTTCTTACACATTTTTTTTTAGAAAACAATTTCGATTTGGAACTCCATTGCTATGGAGAAAACCAAAAAATCACAGCTCTGAATGTTTCTTTTGTTTATTCGAAAAAACTGGGTACTACTACCCCAAAGGTGAGAAATATAAATACCCGCAAGAGTCTCGTCAAGGCTTTAAGCTTCCTGCTCTTCCTTTGAAGGAAATATCTCCATTAAAACGCAAAAAAGAGGAGATGTCTTCTTCGTCGCATGGAACAACGGATTCAAGTAATGACCAATCAGGAGAATATAAATTTGGCGAGGTGAGGATCCTGGAACTTCCTAAAAGTAAAGCTCAGATTCTTGGATCTATTTTAAAGGATGCCCGTTTATTGAAAACGTTTATCGTCAAAACAACTCATTTCCGGACGCGTCACTTGGTTCACGCACAGTTTTATATGACGAAGGATGACTTGTGCGTTTGTCACGACATTTTCGGCCTCTTCAAGGAACTGGGTGAAGATTACGACCCAAACGATTGGAGGTTATTTGTTGACAGCAGTAAAGAAAGTTTAAAGGCTGTTTTGCTACACAATGGAAATCAAAAGTCGTCTATTCCCATCGCCCATGCTGTTAATATGAAGAGTCCTATCAAACAATGACTAAATTGTTTGAAAATATTAAATATAAAGAACACCAGTGGAAGGTCGCGTGTGACTTAAAAGTTGTAGCCATGTTAACTGGATTGCAAGGCGGTTATACAAAATACTGTTGCTTCCTGTGCCTATGGGATAGCCGAGATAGAAAAGAGCATTTACTCAAGAAAGAACTGGGAAAAACGGAACGAAAATACTTTGGGACATCACAACGTACAAAATGCAGCTCTTGTGAAAGTCCAAGACATTATATTACCACCATTGCACATTTAGTGTGACTGATAAAAAATTTTGTTAAAGCACTGGATTACGATGGTGAATCGATGAATTACCTCAAAACTGTTTTTCCACGTCTGTCGCTTGCAAAAGTTAAAGAAGGCGTATGTGATGTCCCCCCAATTCGAAACCTACTAAAAGATTATGGATTTGAAAATATTTTATCTACGAATGAAAAAGCAGCCTGGAACTCATTCCGACTGGTTACATCAAATTTTCTTGGTAACAGAAAGAGTGATGATTACGTTAATATCGTTCAAGACCTACTTAAGAATTATGAACAAATTGGAGCCAACATGTCACTCAAAATCCATTTCCTGCACTCCCACTTAGACTTTTTTCCGCCAAACCTTGACAAAAGAAGACAGACAAACCATTTTAAAAATAGTAACAGGCAATAACAATAAAAATATTTAAGTATCATAACACTTAAATAAATTCAAGTATTTTTTCAGATAAAATGAGATTTGGGTCGTTTTGGTCAAACGGTTATAACTTAGCCGTTTATTTTTATAAGCAATACCTTAAACGACGCCTTATTAATGTGTCTATCTAAAACCAAAAATCAAAGCATTCAAATATTTTTTTTTCGACTTTTCCTGAGATTTCAAAGTCAAAATTTCAAGGAAAAATATCGAAAAAAATGATGAAATTTCAATTTGGAAGCTTAATATCTTCCAGACGTTAAGTTGCAACTACAAAGTGTTTGAGTCGGATTTAAAGCTGCATTTATCAACTTTTTTTAACTGCAAAGTTCAATACAACCAGTTGTAGGAAACTTAAGTTATGTGAGAAATAGAAGCACTACCTATGACAAAAAATACCAGATTTTTAAAAAAATTCTTAAAAAAAAACTACTCCATGAAAAAAAACCATAATTCTTTAAAAAAATTTAAATCTCCAAATCTATCAGAAAAAGTCATTTTTGGCGACAGCGGAGAAAAAAAGTTGAAATTTGTCGAGTAGTGTTATCGACTCAGTAGCCGATATAGTCCCACCAACAGCCAAATTTAGGTTAGAGAAAAGCCGGTAGCCGAAAAATTCCCAATTAGAGCTATTTAAATTAAGTTATTCATTAAGATAATTTTGACCTTATTAGAACTAGTATCAAAGGAAAACAGATGGGAGAATAGGTTATAGTTTCGGCAAAGGCTACGGAAAGATTCATAATCAGAGTAGTTAGAAAAAATGAGTTGGAGATGAAGAGGAAAGTAATGCCTAGTCGGGCGGGAAGGGACAGCAATACTAATAAGGCTGATGAGGGCAGTCGATTCAACCTCACCAGAGAGAAGCTTATGGAGGAAGAGAACTCCATGACAGATTCTACGGGATTTAAGAGAGTGGAGGTTAATTAGGCGCAACCTACTTTTATAAGAAGGGAGATGGATCGAAGGGTCCCACACAGAAATTCCAGTTTCTGCCGAATCTGGACTGTGAAAAGTTCTGACGTGTTATAACTTATTTTATTAGATACAAGTGCTTGCTTAGGTATTGTAAACCAAACGGAAAAAAAATTATCAAAATTAAGTGAATTCATAATATTTGATTGTTTATTAACGAAAACGAGTGCAGTGGCTTTGGGCTTATGGACTGGCCGTTTAATTACGCTGGCCGGCGTTTTGATTTCGGCCACCCGCACCTTGCCGTCCTCTCCAGTGATTGCGCGTGTTACGCGCCCTGTTGTCCATCGTTGCGGGGGGGTGCTGTCGTCGTGCACCAGGACAACCGCCCCTTCGGCCAGATTGGCCTCGCCTCTGCTCCACTGGGCTCGCTGCTGCAGGCTGAGGAGGTAGTCCCTGGACCACTTGCACCAAAAGCGCAGTTTGAGCTCCAACAACAGTTGCCACCGCTTTCAGTATGCGGGTGCGGGCTTGTTGTTGGGCTTTCCGGGCGTGGATCCGTGCGGCAGCCCCAGCAGAGGCTGGCCGATGAGCAAGTGCCCTGGCGTTATGGCCTCCCCGTCGTTCGGATCGCTGGTGTCCGCCACGAGGGGCCTGGAGTTGAGCAATGCTTCGACCTCCACCAGGTGCGTGCTCAATTCGTCCGGCGTGAGGTTGGCGTCGCCTTCCCCTCGCACCAGCCTGTGTTTGGCAGCCTTTACTGCTGCTTCCCACAGCCCGCCGAAGTGTGGTGCCCTCGGAGGGATAAAGCACCAGGTCACCGCTCTGTCCGCTGCGTATTCCTGCAGTTCCTTCTTGCTCTGGAGAAACGCCGCTTGGAGCTCCCTCAGCACGTTGCTCGCTCCCACGAAGTTCGTCACGTTGTCGCTGAACATCTTCTCCAGCAGCCCTCGTCTTCCAACGAACCTTTTAAATACATTTAGAAAAGCGTCAGTGGAAAGGTCTGAGACAAGTTCTAGATGGACTGCCTTTGAGGCGAAAAAAACAAAAACGGCAAAGTACATTTTAACGGGTGGTCTACCTCTGATTCTATAGCTAACATAGAACGGCCCAAAGAAATCTACGCCAGATACTCTGAATGGCAAACCTGCACAAAGGCGGTCTGCTGGCAAATTTCCCATTATTTGCCCCAACAACTTTGGCTTATAGCGAAAACAGTGTACGCATCTTCTAACATGCGCTGTACACACGCTTCGGGCATTGATCACCCAAACTTGCTGCCTCAGCAATCCCACAAGAACCTTTGCACCAGCATGGTAGTGCCTAAGGTGCAAATGCCTGACAAAAAGGCTGACCAATTCAGATCCCTTTGGTAGCAACAGAGGGAACTTAGCATCGTATGCGATAGGGCCGTGTAGCAAGCGCCCTCCTACTCGAATTAACTTAAATTTAATGTCATTTTCATCAAACTCGTGGAAAAATGGATTTAACGACTGCAGCATCGGAGCTAATACTGCCGATTTTTCTAACAATCTGTACTCAGTGCTGTATGTTTTGCTTTGTACGACTGTGATCAGCTTTAAGAATGCATTGTTTCTTTCTGACGCAGATAGAAGATGCGAATCACCTCTAAGCTGCCTGAAACAATATCGAAGCACGTAAGCCATTATACGGACCAGCTTAGAAAATATCGATTGACGGTTGATTAATTGCACAATACAATTAGATTCTGCGTCAGATAACCCAAGCGCACATACCGCTGAATTTTTCTTGTCTTCAGATGTTTTCACTTCTAATGCTATCTCGAACTGATGAATGTGAGGCCATCGATCCTTTTCTGCCATTAAAAAACTTGGCCCATTGAACCAAAAGGAGCTCACAATATCGTTAACATCGGTTCCCCTTGAAACCAAGTCTGCTGGACTAGCATCCGTTGGAACGTGACGCCATACGACTCCAGTTGACAACTCTTGACATTCTGCGACTCGATTCGCGACAAATGTACCCAACGTACCCGAACCACCATTCTATCGTGAATTTGATCATTGTGCTCGACACTTGTTGCCAGAGTTTGGCCAGCAATAGTACTGCACAAAGCTCTAACCGGGGTATTGTTTTTACGCTCAGCGGAGCTACCCTCGACTTTGCCGTGAGCAATGAAACGCGAACGTCTTCGTCGTTCCACGTTTGGTACGTACGTATATGCAACAACCGTAGGCGTGACTGGATACGTCAGCAAAGCCGTGAATTTGAACCCCTTGGTACAACGTCAAACACACGTAACGAGGGATTTAAATTTTGTGCAAATCCCGCAAGGTAGTGGTGAACTTATTCCATGCAGTGTGTAGACTCATAGGAATAGCCTCATCCCAATCTACTTTTAGCCTCCATAAGTCCTGCAATAACATTTTTGCCTTAGTGATAATTGGACACAACAAACCAAGAGGGTCAAACAAACGAGAGGCTATTGACAATATATTCCGTTTTGTTGGTTTCAGGGAGGCAAAGCTATCCACGTCCAGATGGTATTTAAACACATCCTCTTGAGGTGCCCAGCGTATTCCAAGCGTCTTAACTGAGCTTTGCTCATCAATTTTGATGCTGATTTCCTCACTTTTACCAGATTGAGTCGGGCAATTGGAAGCCCACTTGGCCAATGGAAGTCCTCCTGAATGCAATATATCACGAACCTGGCTGCAAATTGTGTCCAGTTCTTTTAAACTGTCTGCACCTGCCAGCATATCGTCGACATAAAAACAATTCCGAATCACTTCCGCACCAATGGTATGTGATTGTGCGAAACTATTTGTCAATTCGAACAAGCAACGTACAGCCAGAAAGGGAGCTGACGCCGTACCGTATGTAACAGTATTCAACCTGTATGCCTGTATGTTTTGTGAAGGGTTTTCTCTCCACAAGACAAGTTGGAAGTCTCTGTTTTCCTCAGAAACATTTATCTGCCTGTACATTTTCGAAATGTCGGCAGTTACGGCATATTTGTTCAACCGAAAGTTGACCAATGTTGAATACAAATCTCTCTGAATAGTTGACCCACCATTAGTGTTTCATTCAGCGAGACTGCTGTTGATGTTTTGCTAGAAGCATCGATCACAACACGAAGTTTGGTTGAGGTACTCTCAGGTCTGAGAACGCATTGATGAGGAATGTAGTAATGCTGTTCTAGAGGAGCAGACTTCAGAATGGACATATGCCCCAAATCCAAATACTTTTTCATGAAGTCATGGTACATATTTCTGAGATTATCATCCTTTGACAGTTTGCACTCAAGCTGCAAAAAACGCCTTTCAGCAGTTTGAAAGGACAGGCCAAGAACTTTAGGGTCGGTCTTAAAGGGAAGTTTGACTTGGAAGCGACCGGAAGACAATCGTTGTACTGTTTTTGCAGCCTTCGACTCAATTGGACATTGATCCAATTCCCAAAAACGGTTTACTAATGAGTCGAGAGAACAACTATACACTTAAGCTACCGAACTCTCACTACACTGTTGCCGAGGCGCCTGTCCAGTACATTTGCCTGCAAAAATCCAACCGAGCAATGTTTTTTGCATAATGGGCAGCTCGGAATGTAATTTTATTTGCCCAACGAACAATAGCCCATAAAACACTTCAGCTCCCAATAGAACATCCACCTAAGCCGGCTTATGGAATTCGGGATCTGCCAACTGAATATTTTTTGGGATTTTCCAGCTCGATGTGGAAAGAGATTGCCCAGGCTGATATGTGGAAATTGACTTTAATACCCAACACACAGCGGAAAACGTGTTGAGAGAGATTGAATCGATGCACAAACCTTATTTTTACTATCGGTGGTTGCACCACCTACCTTTGCGATAGCAAGGGAAGTTGGCTCACGTTTAAGCCGAAGCCTCTGTGCCAGGCTCTCAGACATCAAATTTATTTGAGAGCCACTATCGAGCAAAGCTCTTGCTGGATGCAACTGTCCGAACCTATCTTTAATATTTACTATCGCGGTGGCCAGAACGACTTGATCCGCATTGAGCACGTGACCTAGGTACATATGTCTCCGATGTTGAGGCTTGAAGTGCCGCTGCTTCACCTTGCACTGATGCAGTGTACCGATGAAGGAGCGAATAGTGAGGCTTTGAACACACTCCCGTGGTCAAACAATTGAGACACAGTTTTTGAGTTTTAGCATACTCAAAACGTTGCATGACGGAAATGGCACAAAATGACGGACAAAAATATATATTGTGGTCTGCAGACCTGCAATAGGTACATTCAGACGACGACTTTTGACCTGCATTAGCACAAGCAAAGGACGATTTCTTGAAGCTTCCTCACCTCGTTACGCAACCTTGACTTGTCACGAGTTGACTCTTCTGCTGCCAGGTATTGATACCTTCTATTCAGCTGTTTGGCACAGTCTTCCCAAGAAGGCAGCTTATCATAGTCAAGCTGCTCCTCAAAACGAGACTTGGTCACATGGTCGACCTTTGCCATGACCATATGAATGATCATTGCATTCGAAATATCTTTGTCATCACCTACAGACGACAGCGATGAATATGTATATCGCAGACACCGTATCTATCATCGACCTTAAACTCCATGCAGATGGTTTGGTCATGGCTGGCAAATCGAATAACTGAGCAACTGTATCGACGAATATCAGACATTTATTGTCGTACACTGACTTCAGACTGGCAAGGGCCTTAGGATAGTTACAGTCTGTCATTTCAAATGCCTTAACTACACATAATGCTTCATCTGAAAAACACGATACGAGATGATTAAATTTTGCTACGTTGATCAAAGAAGCATCATCGTCAATGAGGCTTTGGAACAGGCACATGAAATTTTTGTATTCCGAATGTTTGCCACTAAACTTCGGCAAACGCATTTTCGGCAGCTGCGATCACTGGCTCGAATTCAGTGAGCAGTCATGTTGCATGTGTGTGTCGAGCCTTGTATTTACTGAGCAGTCATGCTGCATATGTGTGTCGGATCTTAGTTTAATTGCATTCATAAACAATGCTTTAGTTACGACGCACAGATCCTCCAACGGCCCTCTACTTTCATTGACTGGACTCAAAATGTACAACTCTGCCTGTAGGTTCATAGCCTTATCAATATAACCCTCTAAAAGTTCTAGGCGACAAGCTAATTCGGTTTTGTCCGATGAAAATTGCTTTAATCTATTACACGCGCGCAATATCAGCACTGACCTTGTCAAACCTTTGTTGACATAATGCCAACTTGGTATTTGTTTTAGGTACTGTTGGCCGTTCAACTGTTGGCCGTTCCACTGTTGGCCTTTCCAATACCTGCCTACGGACTCAGACATAATTAAATTGAGAGACAGAAACTACCTTCAACAACGCACACTACCCTCGCACACTCACTGCAGCTATGTACCGAAAACGCCAAGCTTGCTTACTCGAATGCAAACACGCCCTGGCGCAATATGTGAACAAACAAACGAAAGCGGTCCAAGCGACCGAAAGTAAGCAAGCCAGATGCTCGCTGCTGCCACTTTGTGGGCAACAGGGGTAGAATGCGGGGTGCGAGGGATTAAAAGAGTAAGTGAGAGAATTTGGCGCGAGCGCACGCACAAGACGAAAGTAATACAGGCGCTCGAACCAAGCCTGACCTGTATGGTATGCAAAACGGGGGAGAAACGAGCAAGCTGTAAAGTTGGCGCGAGCGCACGCACACACAAACTAATATATAACCGATGCAAGCCCAGAGCGAGCTAGGTTAACGAACGCACGAACAATCAGCCGCTGGTGCCCAAGAACCTTTACCAAGCGTTGCGTGTATGTGCAATTGCAAGCACATGTCTGTACGTATTTGTAAGTAGCGGTTAAATCGAAAGCGGAAAACCGAAAAGACACTGCGACGCTTTGCGATTGCACAAACACTCGAACAGTATTATTAAAATGCAATAGATAGACCACCGTTTGTACTTTTATATTTTGATATGTATTTATGTTGTTTTCTTATCAAATATGTATGTGTTGTCGTTTTGGTTATGCACATTAAGTGGTGGTCAGCATGAGTATACGTATGTATGGCGTAGGTATGTTCGAACAATTCTACCGAACTTATGTTTGTACATACGTATAATTGCGACACTTTCACTTTATGCACATTAATTTGGCCAAATAAGGTATAAAAAAAAAGGTGCCAGAAATTGAGCTGTGTTCTCTGTGTATGACCGTTGGTACATACACACGCACATATGTATATCACTACAGTTGATCGTTTTGGGCGGACAAGCGAACAATATACTGCGACTCAACGAGATTCAACCGGTGATGCTCAATTTTTGGCACAGAATACCTGCAAACTTTCTAGGGAGTCTAGAGAAAGTGATCTTCCTTTCTGATGATCCATCAGCACTTCAATTTCGGCAGCGTCCAAGGTGGCGAGGGTCCAAAAGGGGACGTCCGTGGCAATCTCCAAGTCAGTAACGGTGGTCTGGAATTTTTCACACGCGAAGCCTATGCCACCACTAAGCGAAACAAACGATTGCGAAGTAAAAAAACCGATGTCCCTGCTCGGGCGCCAATGAAAAATCTAATATTTTTTAGACCTTCAACGAAAATTCCAACAAAATTAAACTAAATTAAGACGCGGTTTTTTCTTTCAACAATAGTCGTGTTTATTAACGAAAACGAGTGCAGTGGCTTTGGGCGTACTTCGACAAATGATTTACGTCCACATACCACCATTCCCGCGAGCTACCGTCGGCCGCACGCAACCCAATTCGCCGTAGTCGATCGCCGGTCGGCTAGCGGGTCACCCGAAGATGCCTCCACTGCTTTCTCTTAATTATGTTTTATTCTTCAATGTTTTGCTCTTAGCGATCTACTCCAACAGATGGTACATTCGAAATTAAAACACTTAAATCGTTGATCGACACTAACGCTTCATTAAACATCTCTGGCGTATAATCTATGTTTTGGCATTGATCTGTGTGTCTCATTCGGTGCAATATGTCTTCGGTCATACAATTTTTATATTTTTCCCACAAAGTTTGTGCTTGCGATGGATAACATGTCGTCAAAACAATTGCAAACAGCTGACGAATGCTATTGGGCGTTGATTTCAACGCAGCATCAGCAAGCGTTAAGTCCCAATGGTTATCGTCATCTAGCAATTGCAGTTTACGACATACATCTTGGTATGTATTGAATACTCGACCATTAACTGTTCGCAGAAATTCAAAAGACGTTGGTCCGGAACCATTCACTAATAACAAACGTAAATAGAAGCACTCACGTTGCTTTAGATGTACGGTGTAAAGTTGCCGCAATGTCTTAGATTTGAATATGCCTGTAATGGAAGGATGTGGTTCTTGTTTTCGTGGTTCCCATTTTTTACTGAATTTGTTCCATGTCAAATAACGTGGACCATCAGCATATATCAATGTCTTTGCGAATTGGCCAAAAATATCAGATTTTTGGCAGAATTTTGCTCGTTTTTGGAGCCTCAAACGCTCGTTTTAGAACATTTTCTTCGTTGAAGTATTCAAGTTAACGATAGTTAACTGAATTTGCCACTGGATGGAGCGGACTCTGCATTATTGTCGAATAAGCAGTTTTCGTCATCTGTGGGATCGCGAACGACGCGACCGATCGACCGAATGCCGGCCGTCACCAAACACCACTCAAGAGTCGCCGGGTCACTTTGGCTGAATAGCAACGGTCGTCGTGGGCGGCATCGAAGGGCTTGCCTTTAGAAGTTTAAGATACTTAAGTTCAGTCTTTAGCGGTTAGCCGAGTGGCAGCAACACATTTGTTCTCGCCTTGCGGACCATAATTACTCGTAATCATTATCTTTGTACTTGCTTCAACCTTAATATCATTAAAGATTCTAATAAAAATCAATACGCGTGTTGAATTAAATTATTACTGACGCCCAACGCGATCGGACCAAGCCCGAGAATCATTAATCAAATCAATTAGCGCGGAGACAACGCCCGCTAAGCGATAGGTGCAAGGAAAAAAAAAGCAAACCAAAAAGACCAGCATAGAGTGCGGAGGCAACGCCCGCTCGAAAAGTGCAAATAAAAGGTTCGAATAACAAAAAGTGAACAAAAGAACAAGTTATAAAATATCAGCATAGAGTGCGGAGACAACGCTCGCTCAAAAAGTGCAAAGGTTCAACTAACAAAAACTGAACAAAAAAATAACGAGATGCAAAATATCAACAATTGAGTGCGGAGACAAAACCCGCTCAAAATAAAAAAGAAAAAGTTAAAAAGGTGAAAACATAAAACCATTCTAACAAAAGAGCACGGAGAGAACGCCCGCCCCAAAATTAGACAATCGCAAACTGCGCCCGCGGCAGATTTACAAAGAGATCGCTGCACTAAGAAAACTCATAGCCCTGAGTATAAACAAAGGCAATTATTCAACCCAAAAAATTGTTACACCAAAGCGGACGGCTTTGGGCAGCGGCGAAGATAGATAAGGAAGAATTAACATCAACACAACTGCAAAGAACTACGGAACAAAATCTACAGGGGATAGATTAACACAACAAACAAGAGCATAGCCAAAAAAGAGGAACATGTAAGTGAAACCCTTTTTCAACTATCGCCAAATTAAATTAAAGTAAAAACGTATAGAATATTACTTAAAGTGTAACATCATTCGAAAAAACAAAAACAAAAAGAATAAAAAGAAAAGAACCAAACAAATAAAACGTTCATATACGATACAAAAACGTTCAAGCGTCAAAATTTCTCAGAATATTTTTTCTTCCCCTGTCCCTTTTGTCGCGATAAGCGTAAGTAGGAAACATAACACCGTGCCACAAATACATCGTTGGGGGCGGAAAAAAACAAAAATCTGTGTTTGAGGGAGCTCGAATTTGACTCTTAAAATAAACAAACAATAACAGTGGCCTGGCGCAGCTGAAACAAATCTACGACAAAGACCGAAAGAAACGGTAGGGGACAACTGAAAGGAATTTTTATATGCCCATTTACAATAACATCAACGAGTTAGAAGAGTTGTTCGAAGAACTCAGTTTAGACTTTCAAATTGGACCAGAGGAAATAATGAATGCGGAACAGAACGAAGCCGTTATATTTGCGGTGGTCAGCGCTGCGTTGGCTGCGCAGAGAACCAACTTTGAGGAACGCTTGCAAGGGGTAACTGACCAACTGCAGGCTGTTAGAGTTAAGGCCCCCGAGGCCCAGGCCTACAAGCCGATTACCTATAATGAAGACATACCTTGCGATGTGGCTCTGGATGCGGCTAAGACGCTGCCAGAGTTCCATGGGGCCTAGGAACAGTACGTCTCCCGGCGCCAGGCAGTAGGTAGTTCAAAACATTACCAAGCAGTCCTCATAATCAGGAATAAGATTAGACTCACTCTATCATAATTCAGCACAGTGTTGAACTTTGAGGCAATCATCAATCGCCTCGATTCCATGTATGCGGACAAGCGTCCACTGCACCTGCTAGAACAAGAGCTTGCCACGCTCCGACAGGGTGGCATGTCCATAACTCAATTCTATGCAGAGGTTGAGAAGAAACTCACTCTCCTCACAAACAAGACAATCATGTCATAAGACGCCGCACAGGCGCAATACATTAATGAAAAGTATAGGGCCGACGCTCTCCGTGTCTTCATTTCAGGCCTAAGAAGAGGCGTCACTGACACATTGTTTGCGGCGCAGCCTAAAGATTTGCCATCAGCTCTAGCCATGGCGCAACAAATTGAGGCCAATCACGATAGGCACGACTTTGCGGCGAATTACGCAAGAGTGCTAGAAAACAAGGGCCAGAACAGAAATAGATACAAACAGGGTGGGCAAAATGAGCCCGATCACTATAAAAGACAATCAAAAAACCCTTTCTACACGAATAATCAGGGCACTCACCAAACAAACGGTCACCGTGGCCAAGATAAGGTGAAAATTATGGATGTCGACCCATCTTCCTCTAAGTTCAGTCAACCGACTAACTTTCAAAAGCAACTGGGATCCAATTCAGGCCCACCGGCTGGGACAAACCGTATTATCGGGCACCAATAGGGTGCGTTCAAGAGGCCGGCTGGATTGCAGAGACTCTCCAACCAGCGCAGACAGCGGGTTAATCAAATCACTTAGGAGGACCCAGATCAGTACGAACAAAAGTTCGATCAGTTGGCGTCTGAGGCGGTGGTGGAGATCGAACAATGAACAATGCGGGATACGAAAGTGATTATGTCAATTTTTTAGGGGGGAGTCCCTTCTCCCGTTCGTCAAGCAAACAGTAGCGGGGAGAACTGTAAACATCTTAATAGATACTGGGGCCGCGAAAAATTACATAAAGCCACTAAAAGAACTTCAGGGAATTGTCCCTATAGAAGCCCCATTCATTGTAAAATCCCTACACGGCTTCAACAAAGTAAATCAAAAATGTTTCCTAACCATGTTCGGCATTAAAAGCCCGTTTTTTATCTTGCCAGAGCTATCAACTTTTGATAGCATCGTAGGGCTTGACACGCTGACCAAGGCTGGCGTCAATATAAACTTGGAAACAAAGAAACTCCACTTCGGGCATGAATCTGAAAAAATCTTATTCCACAAGTGCCCCAGCGTCAACTTCATGAAAATAGACGATATCGAAGTTCCACCAGCAGTAAGGGACGAATTTCTCAAAATGATGTCCAACCGTATAAAGGCATTTGCAGATCCAACTGATATGCTGCCCTTTAATACGGCAATAGTAGCCACAATTAGGACCGAAGATGAGGAGTCGATCTACTCAAAGATGTACCCTTTTCCTGTAGGGGCCACTGACTTCGTCAATGACGAAGTGAAAGACCTTTTGAGAAAAGGAAAAAAAGGCGCTGACAGTTTGGGTTCAAGCAAGAAACGGCTAGTCATAGTGTTTAGCTAGTGAGCTTTTTCACTAGCTGTTGCGATTAAAAAAGACGATTGCAATTAGGATTTGGTTGTATATAGGCGATTTAATGCCAGGTTTATTTATCTAGATGTATATATGGAGATATGCGTATACGACGAGAGATGATGCGTTGGTTTCGAGTATAAGCTCCAGACTGGCTGCAAGGGCCAGCCATCCAAACGATCGAATTTAAGCCGTGTTACGTCTGGCTCAGCAAACGAAGCAGGAGGGCCACCATTCAAGAAATGCGCTGGAGTTAAAACATCAAGATCGGCAGGGCTCTCTGAAATGGAGACTAAGGGTCTTGAATTAATTACAGCCGTGATGTGGCATAACAACGTCCGCAGTTCGTCAAATCCAAGAATCGAGCTGCCTATCGCACGGTAGAAGTGGTACTTGGCCGTCTTAACTGCCGCTTCCCATAGGCCACCAAAATGCGGGGAGCGCGGAGGAATGAAGTGCCAGTCTATAGACTCAACCAAGCAAAAATCCAGCACAGCCTTCTGATGGTCATCGCTGAGGACCAGGCGCTTTAATTCCATCAGCTCATTCCTAGCGCCGACAAAATTGGTTGCGTTGTCCGACCAAATTTGTCGCGGCTTCCGTCGAGTGCATATGAAGCGCTTTAGTCCATGAAGAAAGGCAAGTGTAGACAGGTCCTTAATCAGTTCCAGATGAACAGCCTTGGTAGCGAAGCAAATGAAGACACAGACGTAACACTTGATTGGGCCCTTATTGCGTGCCTCCGGCTTGTAGAAAAATGGCCCACAAAAGTCGACGCCTGTGATCTCAAAGGCATGAGAACCGTCGAGCCGCTCCTTTGGAAGATCCGCCATAATATGCTCCAATACTCTAGGCTTCATTCGAAAGCATCTTATGCACTTATTCACTGCCTTGTTTACCGTCTTCCTCCCCCCAATGGGCCAATATTGGGATCGAATGAGTCCAAGCAAAGCTCGAGGTCCAGCGTGCAGATTCCGCTCATGAAAGTGAGAGATTATGGAAAGAGTTAGTGGATGGCGGCTAGGCAATATAATTGGATGACGGCCATTAAAATCCAACGTAGAGTTCTTCAATCGACCATCAACCCTGAGCAGACCAAACTGATCCATGAACGGCGACAACGAAGCAAGTGAGCTAGATGGGGGAACCGATCCCCTGGACCGCAGCGACTTCATGTCCTCCCATAGCTGAGTGCGCTGGACTAGTCGCAGCAATAACTGGGTTCCATGCTCAATGTCCGAGACAATCAGTCCGGGATGCCGAATGCGATTGCAAAACTTGTAAATGTATCCGAACACGCGTTGCAAGGAACCAAACGAGTTTGCATACTTAGAATCAGCTACAATGTCAATATAGGGAGACTTTACCAGAAGAGCACTCCGGCGAAGCTCAAGGGCTGGCTTATCCGGTAGTACCGTGGCCGGCCAGTCATCTGAAAGGCCACAAAGAAATGCAGGTCCATGAGCCCAAAGGGAACACTCCTTCAGCTCAGTCGGAAGAGCCCCTCGAGAGAGAATGTCGGCTGGGTTTAACGCTGTGGGAACATAGCGCCATGTCATGTTGTCAGTCATTTCCTGAATCGTTGCTACTCTGTTTGCAACAAATACGTTAAATCTTGACGATTCGTCCCGAATCCAGGAAAGTGCAACCGCAGAATCACACCAACAGTAACACCTTCCCTTGAAGACATTCATTCCGGATATTTCAGACATGAGCCTAGCCAGCAACTCCGCCCCACAAAGCTCCAACTTTGGCACAGTAAGTGTCTTCAAAAGAGCAACACGAGATTTGGCACAAAGTAAGTGACTGCTGGCATGCTGACCCTTTGACACGACATATATGCATGCACCATAAGCCTCGATGCTGGCATCGCAGAATCCGTGAATTTCTAGCTCAGAGTCTGGAAGGAGGACAAGACGAGGAAACTCAAGTCGACGAATCTGTCCAAAACTGCTGCATATTTCATGCCACTCTGTACTCAGTGAGGCTGGGAGACTTTCATCCCAGGCTAACTCACCATTTCCTCAATCTGAACTGACCCCTAGACAGGATTCCAGCAGTTTGCTCACGAATGCGGATGGCCTCTTCCTGAGATCAAGCGCCAGATATCAAATCATCCACGTAGAAGTCACGGCGAAGAACTTCAGCTCCAACTGGAAAATCTGCCTGCTCGTCGGTTGCCAACTGGTGCATCGCTCGCACAGATAAATAGGAGGCAGGCTTCGTCCCATAAGTAACGGTGTCCAGTTGAAACACGCTCAAGTAATCTTGTGTGGAGTTTCTCCACAGAATACACTGCAAGTTGCTGTCCTCGGGCGAAACTCGTACACACCGATACATCTTACAGATATCTCCCGTAATCGCAACTGCGAATGAACGAAATCGAGCAATAATCTGAAAGAGTTTAGGTTGTATTACGGGGCCAGCCATTAAAACATCATTCAAGTAATAGCCAGATGACGTAGAAGCGGATCCATCAAAAACGACTCGAAGCTTGGTCGTAGAACTATCCTCTTTCATGACGCAATGGTGAGGTAGAAAATACCGGCAGTTGCTGATTGAATGGGCAGGAACAGGAGACATATGACCTAAGTCAAGATACTCGTTTATGAAGGCAGCATACTGAGCCTTCACCTCAGGGCGACGATTTAACTTCCGCTCAAGGGACAGGAATCTGCGACGCGCTTGATTGTAAGATTCTCCCAGGAGATCCAAACTATATTTAGCTGGCAGCCGAACACAATAATCGGCATTTTCTAATCGATGGACATGCTGAACAAAATGCGCTTTACAATCCAGCTCTTCCTTGGTAGATTTTACTATTGGTTCGATGCAATTCTCAACCTCCCAAAACCTCCGAAGAAGCACTTCAAGTTGCTCATCTGGATTGTTATCCTCGGCAACAACGGCCGGAGCGTGAGCCACCATTAAAGACGACCCATTTAGACGAGAACAGCCTCCAGACACGACCCATTCCAAGCGAGTTTTCTGAATTGAAGGCAATCATGGCAGTAGTTTGATCTGACCAACACAAAGGAGATCAACACAAACTTGCTCCAATTAATAGATCGACGCGCTGAGGCCTATAAAACTCCGGATCCGCTAGTGGTATGTTCGCCGGAATGTTGCAGTTATGAGTGTTAATTCCAAAGCATGGCTGACGATCAGTTATGTTAGAAGCTACTAGCAGTGACGAGAGCTGAGAAATCAGATGAGCGAGAATGCAGGCTAACTAACTGAACATCCATCGGTGACGAAGCTGGAGTCGCCAATTCCAGAAACTGCGGTTGATGATTTCCTTTTCCGAAGCTGAAGCTGATTGGCGAAACGAGAAGTTATCAGATGCAACTGGGAGCCGGAATCCAGCAATGCTCTGCAGGGAACTAAAACTCCGGAACGATTTTTTACCAAAACTGTGGCAGTGGCAAGTAGAACAACATTATTACTGAGACCTTAGGCTATAAGTGCAGACGAAGTAGACGCTGAAGTAGAGGGTTCAGTGGTAAGCTGAGCCGGATTAGAAGGAGGGGGCGCAAACGGAGACTGAGCATCAGTTGACTGACCTTGGACTGCAGCCGAATCAGGGTTACCGAAATGAAGCGTAGTATGATGCTTGCAGCCGCAGATACGACAGTGGCTCGAGGTGCACTGGCTTAATCGGTGTCCTGTTCTAAGGCAATTAATGCAAAGGGCCAGTCGTTTGGCCTCTTTATGGCGATTTTCGGGGGACAGTGCCTTGAACTTCGGACAGTACTGGACTTCGTGAGCGCCGGTACTGCAGAGCACGCAGCTTGAGAAAGTTTGGCTAGTTGCGATTAAGGTGGACCTGGAATTGTTATATCTCTTATTCTTGCCCACCTGACTGCTCGGCGCATAGTTTGCCCTAGCAAAATCCACTGTCTCCAAAGATCTGCATCGCTGTTCCAGGAACGAGGCCATATACTCCCATGACGGAATCGAGTTGGCATACGCTGGCTCCTCAAATCGCTCCTCCCACTTGGCTTGGCTCACTGGATCGAGTTTACGGAGCAGCTCCTGCACGATGATGCATCCTGCGATCTGCTCAGAAGTGCCCAAACTCTGAAGCGCACGCATATGAGCGTTGAATCCGTCCGACAGCTCTCGAAGCATTACCACTGAACCATTTTCGACAGCCGGAAGCCCCAGGATCTCATTAATGTGTGCTTGAAATACTAAGCGTCGATTATTAAACCTTCTTTCCAATAATTCTAACGCCACGTTATAATTGCCATCCGAAATCTCCAGTGAACGCACAGTCTCCAAAGCCGCATCACGCAGACAGGAACGCAAATGCTGAAACTTCTCTACATTAGTTAGATCAGGATGATTATCTATGATGGTTACAAACGTGGAGTAGAAGTCGTTCCATTTAGCATATCCTCTGCCGAAAGTTGGAAGTTGTATAGGAGGCAGAGATGGTACCTGTCTACGTCGAGGCACAAATTGCGAGCCGGCACAATCAGCGGTGAGGTTTCCTCCAGCCATGGTAGAATGAAGAGGCATGTGTCCGCTACACTTAGCTATTTCCCGCAGAATTGACGCCTTCGCAGTACTGGCAAGCGATTCGAACACATCACCTAATCCACTGTGAATCTCGGCTTGATCCAATTCCTCAAGCTCGTTGTGGAGCAGCTCAAACTTTCCGATCAGCTTATCGAGTTGCTCTTGTTGTACCACGAGCATATAATAGTCGGCTACTAGCGACTCATTCTGGCACTCAGCAACTAACCTTTTCATTTTTCCGCATAGCTCCGTGGATTTGAGCCTTAAAAATGACACCCTGGTTTGCTCCCTGGCAATTGGCATTTCATTAGCAGCGTCGGCAACGTTGGCAGCATCAGCAACGTTGGCAGCAACAGCAGCGTTGGCAGCATCCATTTCCATAGCGGCAGCAGCTTAGCAAACGTTTACTGCGGGAAGATGACCGCAAAGAGTGAAGCGCGTAATAAATTTCGCTAGCGGGAAGACGAGCACAAAGAAGAACGAACGCACTTAGGAGCAATGAACAATAATCGTTGCGTTGCTTGAACGCTAGGTGCAATACCAATATGCGAGGGCAGCCGGTGTGGGAAGAGAAGAGCAAAGAGCACAGAGCGTAACTGTAATAACAAGCACCGTAAGCCGACAGCTGCAAGGGAGGCCGGTATATGTAGTATATTATATAGTCGATGACACTGGCCAAATTGGCAATTCAAATAATGTTTTTTTTTATATTTCGTAATTGCACAGAAATAGTTATTCTTGCACGATCACGTCGGGGTCACCAAATGTTTAGCTAGTGAGCTTTTTCACTAGCTGTTGCGATTAAAAAAGACGATTGCAATTAGGATTTTGTTGTATATAGGCGATTTAATGTCAGGTTTATTTATCTAGATGTATATATGGAGATATGCGTATACGACGAGAGATGATGCGCTGGTTTCGAGTATTAGCTCCAGACTGGCTGCAAGGGCTGACGGCGTACTTGCCGTGCCCTATGAGGCAACGCTTACCGAGCGGGAGAGAGTGCAATTATAAGAGAGCTTGAGCAGTTCGGGCTGCTGCTAAGTTGAGTACAAAGAATGCTTATATGTACATAAGTATGCGAACGAAAGCCGCTGCCATGCGTAGGCATATGCGGTGACAAAATATTTTACAGTGGGCAATAGTTGACATCGAGATGTGCATTTACATTATAGTTTTGGTTTATGCTGCTTGACCCGACACATAGACTTCCGCAAGCTTAACTCAAAGACCATACCAGACAAGTACCCGATGCCTTGTATCTCTATGATACTTTCTAGTCTGGGGAAGGCAAGATACTTCAATACCCTTAACCTAAAATCAGGGTACCACCAAATCACGCTAGCTGAACGCGATCGCGAAAAGACGTCATTTTTGGTAAACGGAGGTAAATATGAATTTTGCCGGTTGCCATTCGGCCTCAGGAATGCATCCAGCATTTTTCAACGGGCCATTGACGACATATTGCGGGAGCATATCGGCAATATATGTTATGTGTACGTTGATGATGTCATCGTGTTTTCAAGGAGTGAGTCGGATCATGTCGGAGACATTGACACCGTGCTCAGCAGCCTCCACGACGCAAACATGAGGGTGTCAAAGGAGAAGTCCCAATTCTTCAAGGGACAAGTGGAATTCCTTGGTTTTGTGGTATCAACTGAGGGCACAAGAACAAGCCCCGATAAAGTCAAGGCCATTCAGGAGTTTAGACAACCCCCCACCCTGTTTGCGGTAAGATCATTCTTGGGTCTTGTCAGCTACTACAGGTGCTTCATAAAGGACTTCACTCAGATAGCAAGGCCAATTTCCAGTATTTTGAAAGGAGAAAACGGCAAAATCAGCAAGCAACGCTCGACGTCTATTCCTATACAGTTTGACGAGGTACAAAAGCAAGCCTTTGATAAACTTAGGAATATTTTGGCGTCGGAAGACGTTATTCTCCACTACCCAGACTTTAACCAGCCATTCGACCTAACCAGTGATGCCTCAGCCAGTGGCATCGGGGCGGTGCAGTCGCAAGGCAATAGACCCATAACCATGATTTCTAGGACTCTGAAGGACAGGGAGCTCAACTACGCGACCAATGAAAGAGAACTGTTGGCAATAGTTTGGGCCCTAGATTCGCTTCGTCACTATCTATATGAAAAGAGTGACATTAACAGCTACACAGACCATCAGCCATTGATATTCGCAGTCTCGGATAGAAATCCCAATTCCAAAATAAAACGTTGGAATGCGAGAATTGATGAGTGTGGCGCGAGAGTCGTATACAAACCAGGCAGGGACAACCATGTAGAGGATGCGCTATTGAGGCAAGACATTAATGCCTTAGAGAGCCAGAGTCGATCCGACGCAGCTACAATTCACAGTGAAGCCTTGCTTACTTATGTAATTGAGGCCACAGACAAACCAGTAAACTGCTTCAGGAATCAAAAAATCCTGGAAGAGGCAGACACCCCCTCGAAGCAGCTTCACATTCACTTCGCTGAAAAAACCCGTCACAAAATTGATTTCGTCAATCGGGACACACTTCTGGCATCCATCAAAGAGGTGGTAAAGCCTGGGGTCGTTAACGCCATCTATTGCACTCTACCGATTTTGGCGTTCGTGCAGAATGACCTTGTAAAGGCCTTTCCGGACACAAAATATCGGTATTGTAAGACCCTAGTGACGGACATTACAAACGATGGGGAACGAAGGGAGATGGTAACCACCGAACACAATCCGGCGCACAGGGCAGCCCAGGAGAACGTTAAGCAGGTGCTGCGCGATTACTACTTTCCAAAAATGGAAAGAATCGCATCAGAAGTAGTATCTAACTGCAGGATATGCAAAAAAGCTAAGTATGACAGACACCCTGGAAGGCAAGAATTAAGGGGGACGCCGAAACCGGCAAGAATAGGCGAGTTGATTCATACCGACATTTTCTCCACCGCAGAAAAACACTTCTTAACCGCGATTGACAAATTTTCAAAATTTGCAATAACGCAACAAGTCGCTTCGCGCACAATAACAGACGTTAAAACATCTGGTAAACATCTGCCCAGCCATAAAGACCATTTATTGTGACAATGAGCCAGCCTTCAATTCTGAGACCATTCGGTCCTTATTGAAGAACCAATTCAACGTCGATGTAGCAAATGCCCAACCGTTGCAAAGCACATCAAACGGACAAGAAGAGCGCTTCCACAGCACCTTGTTAGAAATTTGCCAGGTGTTTGAAGTGTTTGACGATACGGTCGAGCTAGTCATTCTAGCGACAATCGAAAACAACCGAAAACAACCAAACAAGACGCCCATGGATGTGGTTTACGCAAATTGCGACCTTGGGGAAGAGATAATGTTGAAACTGGTAAGGGCCCAACAGGAGCAACTTGATAGAAACAACCCAAACAGACGAAATAGGAGCTTCGATGTGGGAGAACAAGTCCTAGTAAAAGCTAACAGGAGGTTAGGAAACAAGCTAACTCCCCTCTGCGCGGAGCAAAGGGTAGAAGCAGATCTAGGCACCACCGTTCTTATTAAAGGGAGGGTGGTCCACAAAGACAATTTGAGGTAGATAAGCACAATTCCTTATCTACCTTAAGAAAAAGGGTTTTGTAGCGTTAAGTTCAGGTCCTCAAGGACAATTAATAGTAAAAGTAAGAACAACCGTGACATACTTAATAAGTGCTGTGCCTCTCGTTTCTTATAGGTCTCCCGTTCGATATCTCTACACAATAGCAATCTTACCGCTAACAACATTGACCGACGCAAAACTGACGGACTATTCACACGCGGACTATATCCCTATAATTGACGGACGCACTCCAATATGGAACGAAACCTTTTATATAAAACATGTCACGAACTTAACGGAATATGAACAGTTGAACAGGAATGAACAGGAGACAAAAGAATTAATGGACATTTTCCCAGAGAAACATATGAGAAAGATATCAGAGGCAGATACAAACCACCTACTGACACTGACTGCGGCACTGGGAATTCACCACAGGTATGCGAGGAGCCTGAACATCCTGGGGTCAGCGCTGAAAGTCATCGCAGGGACTCCGGACTTTGATGACTTACAGCAAACGAGACAGGTTGAGTAAGATCTAATTAAAGCCAACAATAGACAGATAACTATCAACTAGAGAACTCAAAAACAAATCAATGCCTTACCGAGGCCGTGAAAAAATTGTTAAAAGTAAACAGAATTAACAATTTCCACCTATATGAGAACCTTCTAACCAGAAATAGAATTTTTTGACGCTTGAATTACAAAACATAATGATCGCCACCACATTGGCAAAAATAAATAATAAAAATAAATAATAAATAAAATCATCGACAGTGATGACCAAGAGGCGATTTTGAGAAAAGGTTCCACAGATATCAGCGTAACCCAACTACTGGGCGCTGCAAATGTGAGGACACTAGCTGATAAGAAATTAATCATTTTTGCAATAGAACTACCTAGACCTAAGTTCATTTGCAAGAAAATAACAATCTTCCCAGTCGCGCACAAAGGCATACTGCATACTTTATGTATGCAGTGCATACTTTAAGCTGTGAGCCACTGTATCTGTCCATTTGGTATCGTGCTACTTCGTCATTGTAAATTATATTTTGTACTTCAAGTATGGCAAAATCACTGCCTTTGCTTACATATTTACAAATGTACTTAATTGATTTTACAGAACTCCAAAGCTCGACATTGATATGTGCTTCATAAGTTTTTGAAAGTAATGGTGAGTATGAAAGTATAGTACCAAGTATCAAGTAGAATTGATTTGGATAATTCGGCAGTCGCACAGTTAATGTGTGGCCACCATTCTAAGTATTTCTACGACGGTACATTGGATAAAAAATAATTCTTGATCAATTAATGTGTCTGGAATTTCGGATGAAATAATTTCATCAATTTCTTCTGGACGAATTTTATCTTGAAGTCAAATTAAAATGTGGGCATGAGGCAAACCTCCCTTTTATCACTTAATCGAATACAGCCAACACGTGTGATACCAAAAACTGAATATTTAACAATAAAATTAATTAAGAATTTCAATTTTTGTTTGAACACACGGGCAGTTATATCATGACGATGAATTGCTTGTTGTCCTGGTAATAGTAAAGATTGCATCTTTTTCCAATTTGGATTACATTGTAATGTAATAAACAAATCCGGTCGACCGTAATGTCGTACGTAAGTCATCGCATCTGCCTGCCTGCCTGCCTGCCGAAATTTCAATGTCTGACAATATTGACATAATTTATCTATCGCATCGATAGCAATTTTTGAATGACTCCTAGTGACTCCGTGCTAATGAGAGGCTTGTCCGCCACCTCTGTCGTTCTTGTAGTCGTACTGTATCTATGTTTAGTTCTCGTGCTGCTCTTGATCTAGTAATAGTCAGTTTCAGACGTTCGTCACGATGTTCTTGAGATTCTTGTGCACGACCCTCTGCTGTCCTGATTCTTTGAGCTGCAATTCTGGTTTCGATTTGTTCTGCCGACTGATGAGCTTCTTCAACACGCTTGCGTCGTGCGCCTCTGCTCCTCGCGTTGTTGAGGTTAGATTTTTTCGGTGGCATTTGTTAAAGAGTTTTGAACAGTTAAGCACAAATAATTGACAAGCTGGAATAATTTCACTGTATGACAATTTGCTTTAATCGAAGCACTGACAGTAGCAAGCAATGACAGTAAGAGCATGTTGTTATGAAAGTGTCAATTAAAGCAATTTGTCAGCGATAAATGAAGAACCGCTCTACCGATTAAGATGTAAGCTAACGTATCTGATTTATATATATTAATATATAAAATATATTTTAAAAATTGTATGAATCGTAAGTTTTATGACTTAGTTCCGGGTATAAAGTAGAGCCTCGGGGACATTTAATTAGACCATAAATATATAATTATAATGCACACTTTCAGTTTTCCGCGGCGAAAGATCTTTTTTAGCTGGTGCCTCTGTGTGGGAGGGGTATTGAAACTTTAGTTTACCTGCAAAATAACTTGACCTACTTGCGCTGCATGGCATAAGCTCACTGCCGGGCTGCTGCCGACCTTGAAAAGCTCCAACTTTTTTTCAACTAACATAGGAAAATTAAAAAAAAAACATTTATTTATCTTCGATTTTCAACGAAACTCTGAGTAATAGCCTTTTTACACTAGGGTTGAGTTATTGAGTTATTGAGTTTCGGGCAAAACTCGAGCTTCGTTTACATGGGGAAGCATAGGGGACCTAGAGGTGGCAAAAAAGTTGAGTTTTAGTTGCGTTTAGTTGAGTTTGTCCGATTTTCCGAATATTTCAACCCTGATCTGCCTGTCATGGAATTATCACCACTAGTTACAACAAAACAGCTCAAAATTTAAATTTTGGCGCATAAACGATATGGCTGGGGAAAAAGATACATACAATTGATAAAACCAATACTTTAAACCAATTTTATTATTAAAAACCATATAAACAATGTGGTCGATTTCTAAAATTCGGTCGGAAAAACTTAGCCAAACGCTAAATTGAATTATTATAAATTAAACTAAATTAAATTATTATAAACAATTGCCAATTTAAAAAATTTTAATTTTTGTACATATGTATGTATGTAATGTACATATACATATAGCCAAAATTCAACATATTTGTAATTGCAGCCGTGCAATTTCACTGCGGAAATTTTCCTTTAAATGGATTCCAAGGTTATTCGCAATGTCCAAATGCGTTTCTTGGAAATTTGATCCAAATACTCCACAGTTGCTGCAGACATCGTCGCCAACTCCATACATTGCAGCCTCGTTATCATCTCTTGCTCTGCCACATAGAGCATCATTAATTCCTCGGTATTCATATTAATAAAAATTAAACGAGGGGGAACGTTGTGAGCCGCGGCAAAGGCCGCGGCTCTACTTTATACCCGGTACTCAGTCAGTATACATATACGAGCTTACGATTTATGCAATTTATTATATGTTCGCAATTAAATTTTGGGCAAAAAAGAATATTTCAAAAAATGAAGTCAAACCATTTTTATACATTTTTGTTTACATATGATTTTTATATCTGCTTCTACATTTCTACATTACATGTATAACTACATATTCGAGACGTATGTACAAGTGTTTGCGAGATAGAGAGGGAATGAGTAAGCGCTTGGCAGGCATTGCGTAGCGACTGAAATTTAATTTGTTCTTTCTGACTATTATAGTAGTTCTACCTGATCCAGATTCGGCAATCTGGTGGATACGGTTCTTTTCCATGACTATGCGTTTTTGGTTTTCTTTTATATTAAAAATTGTGGATTCCACTGATTTTCGTTCTTTGTGGGGGCGGAAGGGGGCGTGGAGCGGGCAGGAGCTTGGATAGAAAGTTTGGTTGCTCTAGCTCTTATAGTCTCTGAGATCTAGGCGCTCATTTGGACGAATAGGCAAAGCAGATGGGGTCGCGTGTGAGAGAGAGCGAGAGGGAACGATGCTTTTCGAAATAGTTTTCTTCATTGTAGCTATAATAATGATTCGATCTGATACAGATTCAACACTCTGATAGAAATGGGCATTCTCTATGACTCTGCGTTTTTAGTTTTCTTGTATCTTCAACATTGTGTACGCCACAGGCTTTCGTCCTTTGTGTGGGCGGAAAGGGGCGGGGCGAAATTTTGAATTACATTTGGAGTAGTGTGATCACACAGGAGACTGGATACAAAACTTGGTTGCTCTAGCTTTAATAGTCTCTGAGATATAGGCGCAAATGAAGACGGACAGACGGACGGACGGACGGACAGACAGACATGGCTATATCGACTCGGCTATTGATGCTGATCAAGAATATATATACTTTATGGGGTCGGAAACGCTTCCTTCTGGGCGTTACACACATCCGTTATTACCACAAATCTAATATACCCCTTTACTCTTCGAGTACCGGGTATAAAAACAAAATTTTCGTGGACAAGCACGTGCCAGCAAGCCGAAACTCAATAACTCAATAACTCAACTTTGGCGTAGTGTAAATCCAAATTCTGAGTTATTGAGTTACCTATCGATAAATGTGGTAACTCGCTGTAGTGTAAAAAGGCTATAAGTATTCGAGGAGAATTAGTATTGGATTAGCGTAGGTACTCAGATCTTTTCATATTTTCATATTTCATACATAAACCGCTTTGAGGTTAGGTTTGCAATGGTTTTTGTACGTAGCACTGAAAGCACCAAATTCTTAGCTCACGTTATATTTTTTGTTCATCAAAACCGCCAATACGCCGATTCGAAGCCTTTAGTACGAACACCAGGGGGCTTTGCTTAGTGTAGTAAAAGTTCACTGAACGTTGCTTGGATCAGCTGGTTGTTGGTACCTACAAGCTCCGGCAAAAGCTTTTTCGTTTTGCTGCGAGTTGTCCAATCTAACGTGGCTTTTATGCAATTCCAGAATATAAGTCAACTCTAATTTTAAAATAATATAAACCGAAAATAGGAATAAGGTAATTTTCCCAAAACGGTTGCGTCATGCTAATATTTACAACTTTTGGAACCGCACAGATTAAGGAGGATGGGTTTTCGATGTTTATTCGTGTTTCTTTCCTCAGGGCTTTGCAGAGGTACTAATGTACATGTATGTTCAGACGTATTCGTTCGAGCGGATTAGCTCTAGACTGCACTTCTATTGTTTCGAATGATTTTGTTTGTTGTTTTTTATACCCGGTACTCGAAGAGTATAGGGGTATATTAGATTTGTGGAGACAACGGTTGTGTGTAACGCCCAGAAGGAAGCGTTTCCGACCCCATAAAGTATATATATTCTTGATCAGCATTAATAGCCGAGTCGATATAGCCATGTCTGTCTGTCCGTCCGTCCGTCCGTCCGTCCGTCTGTCCGTCCTCATTAGCGCCTATATCTCAGAGACTATTAAAGCTAAGGCAACCAAAATTTGTATCCAGTCTCCTGTGTTATCACACTACTCCAAATGTGTTGCAAAATTTCGCCCCGCCCCCTTCCGCCCCCACAAAGGACGAAAGTCTGTGGCATGCACAATTTTGAAGATACGAGAAAACTAAAAACGCAGAATCATAGAAAATTACCATTTCTATCAGAGTGTTGAATCTGGTTGAATCAGATCGGATCATTATTATAGCTACAATGAAGAAAACTATTTCGAAAGTCATCATTTCCTCTCGCTCTCTCTCACACGCGACCCCATCTGCTTTGCCCATTCGAATTTTGTGACGCCTAGTTCTCAGATACTATAAGAGCTAGAGCAACCAAACTTTCTATCCAAACTTCTGTGATATCAAACCAGCACAAGTGTATTTCAAAATTTTGCCACGCCCCTTTCCGCCCCCACAAAGAACGAAAATCTGTAGAATCCACAATTTTTAAGATAAATGAAAACCAAAAACGCAGAATCATGGAAAATTACCATGTCTACCAGATTGCCGAATATGGATCAGGTCGGAATAATATTATGGCCAGAAGAAACAAATTAAATTTCAGTGGCTACGCAACGCCTGACAAGCGCTGACTCATTCCCTCTCTCTCTGTCGCAAACACTTTTACGTCTCAAATATGTAGTTACACATGTAGAAATGTAGAAGCAGTATACAAATCATATGCAAACAAAATTGGAAACATATTAAAATTTAATTCGTCCCTTTTGCGAACATATAATGAATTGCATAAATCGTAAGCTGATATATGTATGTATATACTGACTGAGTACCGGGTATAAGGTAGAGCCGCGGCCTTTGCCGCGGCTCACAACGTTCCCCCTCGTTTTTGCTTAGCCAGTGAGACACTGGGACCACAACCTAGTTCTTAAAACGAATCGAGGAAAAAAAAATTTAGTTTAAAGACTGAAAAAGTCGTGTTCTTCGGATCTTCCATTTTCCAATCCTTCGGCTTTCAAGCGCGAGTTTCCTACAGAGAAACTGCCAGCTAAGTATTACAATTCCATTATTTATTTGGTGAAGGTTCTTTGTGTATGTTTAGCCAAAAAAAAGTGCTAGTGACACGCGCAGAATTTAAGAAAAAAAAATGCTTACGCACAACAGCGGCCTTTTTATACCCGGTACTCGAAGAGTATAGGGGTATATTAGATTTGTGGGGATAACGGTTGTGTGTAACGCCCAGAAGGAAGCGTTTCCGACCCCATAAAGTATATATATTCTTGATCAGCATCAATAGCCGAGTCGATATAGCCATGTCTGTCTGTCCGTCCGTCCGTCCGTCCGTCCGTCCGTCCGTCTGTCCGTCTGTCCGTCCGTCTTCATTTGCGCCTATATCTCAGAGACTATTAAAGCTAGAGCAACCAAGTTTTGTATCCAGTCTCCTGTGTGATCACACTACTCCAAATGTAATTCAAAATTTCGCCCCGCCCCTTTCCGCCCACACAAAGGACGAAAGTCTGTGGCGTACACAATGTTGAAGATACAAGAAAACTAAAAACGCAGAGTCATAGAGAATGCCCATTTCTATCAGAGTGTTGAATCTGGATCAGATCGGATCATTATTATAGCTACAATGAAGAAAACCATTTCGAAAGTCATCATTCCCACTCGCTCTCTCTCACACGCGACCCCATCTGCTTTGCTTATTCGTATAAATGAGCGCCTAGTTCTCAGAGACTATAAGAGCTAGAGCAACCAAACTTTCTATCCAAGCTCCTGTGATACCGAACCAGCACAAGTTTGTTTTAAAATTTTGCCACGCCCCCTTCCGCCCCCACAAAAGACGAAAATCTGTGGAATCCACAATTTTTAAGATAAATGAAAACCAAAAACGCAGAATCATGAAAAATTACCATATCTACCAGATTACCGAATCTGGATCAGATCGGATCAATATTATGGCCAGAAGAAACAAATTAAATTTCAGTGGCTACGCAACGCCTGCCAAGCGCTGACTCATTCCCTCTCTCTCTCTTGCAAACACTTGTACGTCTGAAATATGTAGTTATACATGTCATGTAGAAATGTAGGCGCAGATATACAAAGCATATGTAAACAAAAATGGAAACATGTAAAAAAATTCCAAAAAATTCATTTTTTTAATTTAAATATTATTTTTGTTCCTTTTGAGAACATATAATAAATTTCATAAATCGTAGGCTCATAAATGTATGTATGTATATACTGACTGAGTACCGGGTATAAGGTAGAGCCGCGGCCTTTGCCGCGGCTCACAACGTTCCCTCTCGTTTCGTCTACTTTGTTCGCAATCATTCTTCGTTCTCGGCTTAGCAGCAGCCCGAGCTGCTCTAACTTTCTCATTAATCGCATTCTCTCGCGCTCTTTAGGCGTTGCCTCATAGGGCACGGCAATTAGGACGTTAGCTCTTGCAAGTCAGTTGCGATTTTTATCTAAAACCCATCGGGATCAATTTTGTTATCTATCTATCTATCTATCTATCTATCTATCTATCGTACGCACACACTCTACTCAACATACATATATATGTCCATAGAAATTGTGCCCATAACCAACAAACTTTCTGTACTTATTTATTAAATTCAAGAGCTATTGAAAACGCTTAATAGCTTCAGATTGGTGACCAGTGCAATCAAAAAGTAAAATAAAACATTATTTGAATTGCCAATTCAACCAGTTTCATCAGCCACATAATATACTTTAGGACGTTGATGGGCAATGACTGCACCATGAAGTGGCCCAAGCGACACCAGCCGATGGCTGTTACGCGCGGATCCCAGGCAAGAAAGCAGCCCACCTCCCGCCCAACCGACCGAGGGGCGCAGCCGCTTAACGCGCGACTCGTTAACCGAACCGATCGCGGACATGCATGAAAGAAAAGTGTTAGTCTAGTGTTCGAGGAAAAGTAGAACTAATCTAACTAAAGAAACGAAGTAATTACTAATTACGGGAAAGATATAAGAGTATCAGTAATTTAAGACTAGGAAGGGAGTTAGTGGTAGATATAATATGATAGAGGGAATTATAATCCGAGCATAGGACCCTAAATGGTTCATGCAAGGAGTAATTCGATCTACAAAGCGGAAGAAACAAGAGTGTATAATTCCTAGTGCTTCTAATAGGAATCGTGAAGTTTATGCGGCTCAACAAGTCAGGGCTATCTACGTCACCCTTGATCAAGTTGTGCACAAAAATCACACCAAGCATTTTCCTACGATAAGCTAAGGCTGGAAGGTTTATTAAAAGCAATCTATTAGAATAAGACGGCAGTCTCACACTTGCATCCCAGTTGAGGCCGCGAAGAGCAAAAAGTTTTTCTGAACTGATTCTATACGGTCACGATGTACGTTGTATTGAGGGCACCATACACAAGAGCCGTATTCTAAAATCGGACGAACCAATGAGGTGTAGAGAGTCTTTGTTATATAGGGGTCGTCAAATTCCTTTGACCACCTCTTTATAACCCCAAGCACGCCCATGGCCTTATTCACCATGGTGGAAATGTGTTCGGAAAACTTTGACTTGGGATCTAATAGAACACCAAGATCATCAACCCGGGTAATTCTCTCAAGAGAACCAGCACAAAGAGTTTAAGGACCCAGAAAGGCGCTGGAGCGATGAAAAGTCATTACTTTACATTTTGAAGCATTAAGGTTCAATAAATTTGCACAACACCAAGACTGAAATCTATCGAGATCGGATTGCAACCTGGATTGAAAAGAAATGTCCTTATACTGGACACAGAGTTTAACATCATCCGCATACATAAGTACTCGAGAGTATGTTAATACAGAAGGTAGGTCATTTATAAAGAGTGTAAAGAGTAAGGGGCCTAGATGGCTGTCCTGTGGTACACCCGAAGTCACCATAACTGGAGAGGACAGGGAGTTTTTGAAAAGGACTCTTTGAGACCTAGAACAAAGGTAGCTAGAGATCAATCTCAGGAGATTGGGCGGGAACCCTAGAAGGTCGAGCTTTTGTGCTAGGAGGGAATGGAACGTCAGACTTGCTACCTTTCTTATGGAGAGGAATTATAAAGGACTCCTTCCATATCGGGGGAAAGCATGAACAATTTATGGATAGGTTGAATAGTTTACGCAATGGCCCACACAGAGACTCGGCACAGTACCTGAGTACACAGCCGGGAACTCCGTCCGGACCCGGTGAGAACACCGGCTGTACTGTTCGTAGATCATGAAGCAATGAGCTTTCATTTAGCAAAGGACTGAAAATGCCGTTCGACCTCGGTAAACCGTATGGATACGGCTGACCAGAGTAAACGTCCTGCGAATAGGTAGTTTGGAAAAAACGTGCAAAAAGATCGGCAATTGCCTGATCATTATCTGCTGACGTATTAAGGAAGGATAGCGAGGATGGGTGTGCGGACGTTCTACGCTTACTGTTTACGAAGCTGTAGAACTGTTTGGGGTCCTTAGAAAAACGTATCCTGCATCGAGATAGGTAATTCTGATGGCATTGAGCGTTAAGAAGTGAAAAGTTTGACCGAGCTATTAAATAATGGGAGAGAGGAGAGCCAACTTCTTGAAATTTTTTATAAAGTCTTGATTTTAAGTTTTTTAGACTGGATAGCTCCTTGGTAAGCCAAGGGGGTTTTCTTGATCTAATCGGACAGGAAAGTGGGACACAAGAGACAAAAAGTGAGTCCAGTGCATCATAAAAAATTTTTGTGCCTGTCGTAACATCACTGCACAAATATAAAGCGGACCAATCAAAATCCCTATTGAGATTATTAAGCTTCGTAAACTCGGCTTTACGGAAGCAGCGGACACATTGGGGTAGTCTACCCGACCGATCCAATACAGTTCGTCCTAGGTCGAGCGACACTTCGAAAGTAGGATGGTAGGCATCTTCAGGTATAGTGAGCGGGGGTACTCGAGTTAACAACGCTAAGGTCGGATCCGTTACAAAGCACAGATCAAGAAATAGACCCAAGGAGTTTTTAACATGGTTAACTTGAGACAGAGACAGGTCAGTCAAGCCGTCAACAAAGTCATGACGTGCCATGGGTACCAGGCTATTAGACTCATTTGCCGAAGACCAACTAATTCCGACGTGAAATTTGAGTCCACAGCAATAACAATAACGTGGGATGCAAATGCGATACTATCCTGGAAAAGAATGCTGAGCTTACTACGCAAGCCTCGAACGGGTGGAGGTGGAGCGGGAAGATGACGATGGAGCACTGGTCTGATTAGTTGGGAGAGTTATTGGGGGCCTAGTCTTCTTCTTTGCCTTAGATTCCTTCACCACCAAATGCTCCGGGCAAAATTTGGCAGAACAGATGGTGTTAATGTGAGTTTGGGAGACACTTATTTTAAAAGAAGCTATCTCCTTGGCATAAGAAAAGTTGAACTTTTCCACCTTGAAATCAACAGCTTGTATGCGGCTTTGGATATAAGCCGTCACATCTTTAATTGTGGAGTCAGGGGCAAGTCGTGAGACAAAAACTTGTCTTTTTGGTGGGATCCCGACCAATCTTGGCACCACAGGCCTATCACCTGTGATGGTAATACCCGGTGGTCCGGGACGTATATTGACTGGTGGGGTCGGAATTGCGGGGACAGCTAATGAATTTGACACTATGGACACGGACGCTACAGACGGTCTTGGCTGCATGCTCTCCGACGAGATAAATTCGGCTACCGAATTTTCAGCACCAGAAGCTGTCGTTGCCTTTGGAGTGGCGAACGAAATCAACTGCTGCACTATTGGGGTGGTCGGAGTCAGCTTTTCAGCATCGGCCGGTCGAGGGGCAGTCGGCACATGCAGATCCCGCGGAGTGACCTTTTTGCGCCTAGGAGACTCAGTCAATAGTTTGAGACCACTGAACTGAGACTCCATGGCTAGGAGCCGATCGTACTGCTCTTTGAAGCCCACGGTCAGCTCCCTAAAGCCCTTCCGGGTCTGCCTCATAAATGCTGCCATCTCCCCTTCAACCGGACGGCATGCCTCACAGCTGTAATGCAGGCCATTCCTTTTTGAGATAGCATCACCCACGAGACCGGAGAACCCGGCGCATTTAGCGTGCACTACGCTATCGCATAGCCAGCAGGGGATACTCGGCTGGTCATGGGTGATCTGCTTCTTGCAGGTTTTCTTGGCACAGACAACTGTGTATTCCATTATGAGAAATAAAAAAAATAAAATTTCAAAACAAATATATATCAGACCAGTGTGCCAGATAAGCGATGAAAGCGCACTAAGAAAGAGAGGAGAGCGGTTACTGCAGCTTCAGTTGAGAGAGAGAGAGCGAGAGCGCTACTACACAGAACGTATTGAGAGCGAGAGAGGAAGAACAGTTATGTTAGTTTGGGTAATAGGGAGAGAGTGATAAAACAATAAAGCAGATCAACTAGGTGAGAGCGGCAGATTTTGATTCTGTGTGTACTTACGAAAAGAAACAACAAAACACAATGACTACCGACACAGGAAAATAATTAAATTATGTCTAAAAACACAATTAAAGGGCGTGCACTCGCGTCTAAGGAAAAGCTCTAAGCAAGCAGGCAATTTAAAGTTTATTTTGGTATATTCAAAAAACACCGGCTGTTTATAAAAGATAAAAGGCAGATAAGCGGAGCGCAAAACAAAAACACGTCAGACTTCTACAAAGAGAATCGAACGATAATATACTACATACATACATATATACACCGGCCTCCCTTGCAGCTGTCGGCTTACGGCTCTTATCGTCTATTACGCTCGGTGCTCTTTGTTTACATCTTCCCGCAAGAAACGATTCCCATACCGGCCCGTGCATATTGGTATTGCACATAACTTTGCTTGCGGTTTTTGGTCGTTGCTTTCTAGTGCTTGCGCTCCTCTTTGCATTACTATTCCCGCTAGAGACGGTTATTTCGCGCTGTACTCTTTGCGTTCATCTGCCCGCAGTAAACGTTTGCTAAGCTGCCGCCACTATGGAGATGGATGCTGCAAACGCTGCTTATGCTGCCAGCGTTGCTGATGATGCCAACGCTGCTAACGCTGCCGATGCTGCTTACGAGCAAAATGGGGTGTCTTTTTTAAAGATTAAATCAACGAAATTATTCGAAAAAATTAATAGGTAAGCTACCGGTTGAGAGATTAAGTCAGTGGTTTCTGACCATTACATGCTCGTTGTAAAGCAAGAGCAACTCGATAAGCTGATCGAAAACTTTGAGATGTTCTACACCGAGCTTGAGGAATTGGATCAAACCGAGATTCATAGTGGATTAGGTGATATTTTCGAATCACTTGCCAGTACGGTGAAGGCTTCGATTATGCGGGAAATTGCGAAGAATAGCGGCCACATGCCGCTTCATTCTACCATGGCGGTAGGAAACATTACAGGTACCATCCATTCCGCCTATACAACTGCCAACTTTCAGCGGAGGATATACGAACTGGACCGACTTCTACTCCATGTTTGTAACCATCATAGACAACCATCCTGATCTAACCAATGTAGAGAAGTTTCAGTATTTATGTTCCTGTCTGCGTGATGCGGCTTTGGAGACTGTGCGGTCGCTGAAAATTTCGGATGGCAATTATAATGTGGCATTACAATTATTGGAAAGAAGATTTAATAATCGACGATTAGTATTTCAGAAAAACATTAATGATGCAGCGATGCAGATAAAAAAGATAAAGATAAAGAAGCCAAACGACTGTCCCTGCGTATAAATTGCCTCAGAACAGGGTATCGATTAGGTCAGTGCACCTCGAGTCACTGTCGTACCTGCGGCGGTAAGCACCATACTACCCTCCATATCAGTAACCCTAAATCGGCTGCATTCCATTTCGTCAATTCAATCAATTGACGCTCCGTTTCCGTCTAATCCGTCTCAGCATACCAATGAACCCTCTACTTCAGCGTCTACCTACTAGCCACTGCCACAGTTTTGGTCAAAAATCGTTCCGGAGTTTCAGTTCCCTACCGAGCATTGCTGGATTCCGGCTCCCAGTTACATCTGATAACTTCTCGTTTCGCTTCAGCTTCGGAAAAGGAAATCATCAACTGCAGTTTCTGGAATTGGTGACTCCAGCTTCGTCACAGATGGATGTTCGGTCAATGTTAGCCTGCATTCTCGCTCATCTGAATTCTCAACTCTCATCACTGCTAATGTAGCTTTAACATAACCGATCGTCAGCCAAGCTTTGGAATTGATACAAAAAACTGGAACATTCCAGCGAACATACCACTAGCGGATTCGGAGTTTCATAGGCCTCAGCGCGTCGATCTATTAATTGGAGCAAGTCTGTTTTACGAGCTCCTTTGTGTTGGTCAGGTCAAACTACTGAGGATTGCCCTCAATTCAGAAAACTCGCTTGGGATGGGTCGTGTCTGTAGATTGTTCCCGTTTGAACGGTTCTTTTTTGATGGTTGCTCGCGCTCTGGCCGTTGCTGCTGAGGATGATAATCCAGATGAGCAACTTAAGTTGTAATTACGAAGTCAAAAATCTTTCTTCAGCGTTTGTGCAAAGAGAAGTTAGCCTGGGATGAAAGCCTCCCAGCCACACTGAGTACCGAGTGGCAGGAAATATGCAGCAGTTTTGACCAGATTCGTGGACTTGAATTTCCTTGGCTTGTCCTACTTCCAGACTCCGAGCTGGAAATTCACGGATTCTGCGATGCCAGCACCGATGCTTATGGTGCATGCACATATGTCGTGTCAAAAGGTCAGCCTTCCAGCAGTCAGTTACTTTGTGCCAAATCTCGTGTCGCTCCGTTGAAGACACTTACGGTACCATAGTACCATAGTTAGGCTCATAACTGAAATAGCCGAAATGAATGACATCAAGGGAAGGTTTTACTGTTGATGTGATTATGCTGTTTGCACTCTCCCTGATTCGGGACGAGTCGTCAAGATTAAATATATTTGTCGCAATTGGAGTGGCAACGATTCAGGAAATGACCGACAACATGGCATGGCGTTATGTTCCCACAGCTTTAAACCCAGCCGACATTCTCTCTCGAGGGGCTCTTCCGACTGAGCTGAACGAATCGCCCCTTTGGGTTCATAGACCTCCATTTCTTTTTAGCCCCTCAGATGACTGGCCACCCACGGTATTACGTGATAAGCCCTCCCTTGAGCTTCGCCGGAAGGCTCTTCTGGTTAAATCTCCCTACATGGACATTATAGCTGACTCCAAGTATGCGAATTCGTTTGATTCCTTGCAACGCGTTTTCTGATACATTCCCAAGTTTTGCAACCGCACTCGGCGCCCAGACTTATTGTCTTGGACATTGCACATGGAACCCAGTTATTGCTGCGCCACGTCCAGCGTACTCAGCTATGGGAAGACATTAAGTCATCTAGCTCACTTGCATCATTGTCGCCATTCATGGATCATTCTGATCTTCTCAGGGTTGATGGTCGACTGTAGAACTCTTCGTTGGATTTTGATGGCCGTCAGCCAATTATCTTTTTCAGCGGCTATCCACTAACTCTTGCAATAATCTCCCACTTTCATGAGCGGAATCTGCACGCTGGACCTCGAGCTTTGCTTGGACTCATTCGATCCCAATATTGGCCCATTGCATAAGATGCTTTCGAATGAAGCCTAGAGTATTGGAGCATATTATGGCGGATCTTCCAAAGGAGCGCCTCGACGGTTCTCATGTCTTTGAGATCACAGGCATAGACTTTTGTGGGCCATTTTTCTACAAACGGAAGGCACGCAATAAGTCTCAATTCAAGTGCTACGTCTGTGTCTTCATTTATTTCGCTACGAAGGCGGTTCATCTGGAGCTGATTAAGGATTTATCTACACTTGCTTTTCTTCATGGACTAAAGCGTTTCATATGCACCCGACGGAAACTGCAACAAATTTGGTCGGATAACGCAACAAATTTTGTTGGCGCTAGGAATGAGCTGGAGGAATTAATATGGCTGTTCCTCTGCAATGACCATCAGAAGGCTGTGCTGGATTTTTGCTTAGTTGAGTCTATAGACTGGCATTTCATTCCTCCGCGCTCCCCGCATTTTGGTTGCCTATGGAAAGCTGCATTGAAGACGGAAAAGTACCACTTCTACCGTGCGATAGGCTACTTGGTTCTTGGATTTGACGAGCTGCGGACGTTGTTATGCCACATCGCGGCCGTAAATAATTAAAGTCCTTTAGTTTCAACTCCAGAGAGCCCTGCCGATCCTGATGTTCTAACTCCAGCACATTTTTCGAATGGTGGTCCTCCTGCTTCGTTCGCTGAGCCTGACGTCACGCAGCTGAAATTCGATCGCTTGGATGGATGGCAGCGCGTTTCATACCTGCACCAGCTCTTCTGGTCCCGGTGGAAGGAAGAGTACATCACTTCGATTCAGCAACGCTCAAAATGATGTACTGCAAAGCCCAGCTTAGCAGTGGCAGATTTGGTCCCTGTCACGGATGAGAAGTGGCCATTGGCGAGGGTGGTCGAGCTTGTACCAGGAAGAGATAGCGTTTCCCGAGTCGACGTGCTTAAACCTCATCTGGACTTACAAAACGAGCCGTCAACAAGCTGTGTCTGCTGCCCCTTAAAGATGCTGTTGAAGTACAGGGTTTCAACGGGGGGAGTATGTCGGGTCAGGCAGCATAAATAGCAGTAAATATATTGAAAAATCTAGTAATTTCTAGATTTTAAAACAATTTTCAAACGACTAAAGAAAGACTCGGTTTTTCTGTATTAATTGGGTTTTATTGTACAAACGAATGCAGTGGCTTTGGGCGTACTTCGACAAGTGAAGTGCCGTCCCATTCGACACTTTTCGCGACCCACCGTCGGCCGCACGCAACCCAATTCGCCGTCGGCGATCGTGAAGATCGGCTTGCGGGTCACCCGAAGATGGAGCGACTCTTTGGGCATCCGATCCTCTCTTAAACTTCTATTTTCTTCTCCAACATTCCGGCCCCGCTGAAGAGCTCCGGTCTTCAGCACGTTGGCAGTGGTGCCAGCTTGTGGATTGGCCGTTTAATGACGCCGGCTGGCGTTCTTACTTCGGCCACCCGCACCTTGCCGTCCTCTCCAGCTATGACGCGTGTCACGCGCCCTGTTGTCCATCGTTGCGGGGGGGTGTTGTCGTCGTGCACCAGCACGACCGTCCCTTCGGCCAGATTGGCCTCGCCTCTGCTCCACTGGGCTCGCTGCTGCAGGCTGAGGAGGTAGTCGCTGGACCACTTGCGCCAGAAGCGCAGTTTGAGCTCCAACAACAGTCGCCACCGCTTCAAGTATCCGGGTGCGGGCTTGTTGTTGGGCTCTCCGGGCGTGGATCCGTGCGGCAGGCCCAGCAGAGGTTGGCCGATGAGCAAGTGCCCTGGTGTGATGGCCTCCCCGTCGTTCGGATCGCTGGTGTCCGCCACGAGGGGCCTGGAGTTGAGCAACGCTTCTACCTCCACGAGGTGCGTGCTCAACTCGTCCGGCGTGAGGTTGGCGTCGCCTGCCCCTCGCACCAGCCTGTGCTTGGCCGCCTTGACTGCTGCTTCCCACAGCCCGCCGAAGTGCGGTGCTCTCGGAGGGATGAAGCTCCAGGTCACGGCTCTCTCCGCTGCGTAGTCCTGCAGGCTCTCCTTGCTCCGGGTGAATGCCGCTTGGAGCTCCCTCAGCACGTTGCTCGCTCCCAAGAAATTGGTCGCGTTGTCGCTGACCATCTTCTCCGGCAGTCCCCGTCTCCCAACGAACCTTTTAAATACATTTAGAAAAGCGTCAGTTGAAAGGTCTGAGACAAGTTCTAGGTGGACTGCCTTTAAGGCGAAACAAACAAAAACGGCAACGTACATTTTAACGGGTGGTCTACCTCTGATTCTATAGCTTACGTAGAATGGCCCACAGAAATCTACGCCAGATACTCTGAACGGCCGACCCTCACGAAGGCGGTCAGCTGGCAAATTTCCCATTATTTGCCCCAACAACTTTGGCTTGTAGCGAAAACAGTGTACGCATCTTCTAACATGCGCTGTACACACGCTTCGGGCATTGATCACCCAAACTTGCTGCCTCAGCAATCCCACAAGAACCTTTGCACCAGCATGGTAGTGCCTAAGGTGCAAATGCCTGACCAAAAGGCTGACCAATTCAGATCCCTTTGGTAGCAACAGAGGGAATTTGGAGTCGTATGCGATAGGGCCGTGTAGCAAGCGCCCTCCTACTCGAATTAACTTGAATTTGATGCCATTTTCATCAAACTCGTGGACAAATGGGTTCAACGACTGCAGCATCGGAGCTAATGCTGCCGATTTTTCCAACAACCTATACTCAGCGCTGTATGTTGTGCTTTGTACGACTGCGATCAGCTTTAAAAACGCAATGTTCCTTTCTGCCGCAGATACAAGATGCGAATCACCTCTAAGCTGCTTGAAACAGAATCGAAGCACGTAGGCCATTATGCGGACCAACTTAGAAAACCTCGATTGCCGGTTGATTAATTGCACAATGCAATTAGATTCAGCATCAGCTACCCCAAGCGCACATACCACTGCACTTTTCTTATCTTCAGAAGTTTTCACTTCTGACGCTATCTCGAACTGGTGAAGTTGAGGCCATCGGTCTTTTTCTGCCATTAAAAAGCTTGGCCCATTGAACCACAAGGAGCTCACGATGTCGTCAACATCTGTTCCCCTTGAAACCAAGTCTGCTGGATTAGCATCCGTTGGAACGTGACGCCATACGACTCCAGTTGACAATTCTTGGCATTCTGCGACCCGGTTCGCGACGAATGTACCCAACGTACCCGAATCACGCTGCAACCAATATAGCGTGACCTGCGAATCTGACCAGAAATTTACGCTTTCTATCGTGAATTTGGTCATTGTGGTCGACACTTGTTGCCAGAGTTTGGCCAGTAATAGTGCTGCACAAAGCTCTAACCGGGGTATTGTTTTTACGCTCAGCGGAGCTACCCTCGACTTTGCCGTGAGCAATGACACGCGAACGTCTTCGTCGTTGCACGTTCGTACGTATATACAGCAACCGTAGGCGTGACTGGATGCGTCAGCAAAGCCGTGAATTTGAACCCCTTTGTACAGCGTCAAACATACGTAACGAGGGATTGAAATTTTGTGTAAATCCCGCAAGGTAGTGGTGAACTTATTCCACGCAGTGTGTAGACTCATAGGAATAGCCTCATCCCAATCTACCTTTAGCCTCCATAAGTCCTGCAACAGCATTTTTGCCTTAGTGACAATTGGACACAACAAACCAAGAGGGTCAAACAAACGAGAGGCTATCGACAATATATTGCGTTTTGTTGGTTTCAGGGAGGCAAAACTATCCACGTCCAGATGGTACTTAAATACATCATCTTGAGGTGCCCAGCGCATTCCAAGCGTTTTGACTGAGCTTTGCTCATCAATCTTAATACTGATTTCCTCATTCTTTCCAGATTGAGTCGGGCAATTGGAAGCCCACTTGGCCAATGGAAATCCTCCTGAATTCAAAATATCCCGAACCTGGCTGCAAATTGTGTCCAGTTCTTTTAAACTGTCTGCACCTGCCAGCATATCGTCGACATAAAAACAATTGCGAATCACTTCCGCACCAATGGGATGTGATTGTGCGAAACTATTTGCCAATTCGAACAAACAACGTACAGCCAAAAAGGGTGCTGACGCTGTACCGTATGTAACAGTATTCAACCTGTATGCTTGTATGTTTTGTGAAGGGTTTTCTCTCCACAAGACAAGTTGGAAGTCTCTGTCTTCCTCAGAAACATTTATCTGCCTGTACATTTTCGAAATGTCAGCAGTTACGGCATATTTGTTCAACCGAAAGTTGACCAATGTTGAATACAACTCCCTCTGAATAGTTGGCCCCACCATTAGTGTTTCGTTCAGTGAAACTGCTGTTGATGTTTTGCTGGAAGCATCGAACACAACACGAAGTTTGGTTGAGGTACTCTCAGGTCTGAGAACGCATTGATGAGGAATATAATAATGCTGTTCTAGAGGAGCAGACTTCAGAATGGACATACAGTGGCTCAAAGCTGAAACTGGGCAGTGTCAAATAAAAAGTTTAAGGTGGTACAGATTTTAAACTAGAGGAAAAACAAAAAATGTTTAAACGCCAATTTGTTGTATGTTTTATCACATTTAAAAAAATAACTTTATTTGTTGATTAAATATTGCTCAGTTTTAAAAATAAAATAAAAACTTAAAATATATCTCAAATACAGGTCAAAGCTAGAATGATCCATCCACAAAAAAATTAAATATTAGTCGAATAAAAGGTTAAACAGGTATTTTAATACTTAGTATGTAATCCCCTAACCTTTATTACGGCTTTTAACCTACTATTCATGGAAGAGACCAGCTTCCGAGTGCTTTCCGGGTTTATTTTGCTCCATTCCTCCAGCAGAGCTTTTTTAAGGTCGTTTTTGCTAGAAATCCTGTGTTTCTGGATGTTTTTCTCCAGCGCAGCTCACAAATTTTCAATAACATTTAAGTATGGAGACTGAGCCGGGGGAATCATCAAGTGGGGGCAGTTCCAGATAAGCCAGGACTGTCCTATTCCGGACGAATGTTTCGGGTCATTATCCTGGTAGAACCGGAAATCATGTCGGAATCCAAATTTCTCGGAGCTTTGGTGCAAGTTTTCCTTGAGAATATTGAGGTACATGTGTGTATCCATCGTAGACTCGATAAACACCAAGTTTCCGACTCCGGCTGCCGACATGCATGCCCATACCATGACACTTCCTCCGCCGTGCTTGACTGTCGCTTTTACGTGTTTGGGATCCAGCTCAGTATTGGGCTTTCGCCACACAAAATTCCTTCCGTCGGACCCAAAAAGGTTGAATTTGGTCTCGTGTGTACAAATTACGGTATTCCAGAACACCAAATCCTTGTAAAAGTCGGTTTTTGCGATCGCCAACCTTGTCCCTTTGTTCTTCAGGCTTATGAAGGGCTTCTTTCGGTGTACTCGGGCATTGAAGTCATGGTTGCGCAGAACCCGGCGCACAGTTTCCACTCTGCACTCCTTCCCCATTTTGTCCTTTACCTGTTGGGTAAGTTTTGGGGCCGATAACTTGCACCAAAGCTCCGAGAAATTTGGATTCCGACATGATTTCCGGTTCTACCAGGATAATGACCCGAAACATTCGTCCGGAATAGGACAGTCCTGGCTTATCTGGAACTGCCACCACTTGATGATTCCCCCGGCTCAGTCTCCATACTTAAATGTTATTGAAAATTTGTGAGCTGCGCTGGAGAAAAACATCCAGAAACACAGGATTTCTAGCAAAAACGACCTTAAAAAAGCTCTGCTGGAGGAATGGAGCAAAATAAACCCGGAAAGCACTCGGAAGCTGGTCTCTTCCATGAATAGTAGGTTAAAAGCCGTAATAAAGGTTAGGGGATTACATACTAAGTATTAAAATACCTGTTTAACCTTTTATTCGACTAATATTTAATTTTTTTGTGGATGGATCATTCTAGCTTTGACCTGTATTTGAGATATATTTTAAGTTTTTATTTTATTTTTAAAACTGAGCAATATTTAATCAACAAATAAAGTTATTTTTTTAAATGTGATAAAACATACAACAAATTGGCGTTTAAACATTTTTTGTTTTTCCTCTAGTTTAAAATCTGTACCACCTTAAACTTTTTATTTGACACTGCCCAGTTTCAGCTTTGAGCCACTGTATGTCCCAAATCCAAATACTCTTTCATGAAGTCATGGTACATAGTTTTGAGAGTGTCATCCTTTGACAGTTTGCGCTCAAGTTGCAAAAAACGCCTTTCAGCAGTTTGAAAGGACAGGCCAAGAACTTTAGGGTCGGTCTTAAAGGGAAGTTTGACTTGAAAGCGACCGGAAGACAATCGTTGTACCGTTTTTGCGAAGTACAACTCACAGGCCTGTTGTTCAGCTGTTTGGCGGACAGCCTTCGACTCAATTGGACATTGATCCAATTCGCAAAAACGGTTTACTAATGAGTCGAGAGAACAACTATACACTTGAGCTATCGAACTCTCAATACACTGTTGCCGAGGCGCCTGTCCAGTACATTTGCCTGCAACAATCCAACCGAGCAATGTTTTTTGCATAATGGGCAGCTCGGAATGTAATTTAATTTGCCCAACGCACAATAGCCCATAAAACATTTCAGCTCCCAAGAGAACATCCACCTTAGCCGGCTTATGGAATTCGGGATCTGCCAATTGAATATTTTTTGGGATTTTCCAGCTCGATGTGGAAAGTGATTGCCCAGGCTGAGATGTGGAAATTGATTTTAGTACATAACACTCAGCGGAAAACATGTGGGAATTTAACCGAGAATGTATCGATGCACAAACCTTAGTTTTACTATCGGTGGTTGCACCACCCACCATAGCGATAGCAAGGGAAGTTGGCTCACGTTTAAGCCGAAGCCTCTGTGCTAGGCTCTCAGACATCAAATTTATTTGAGAGCCACTATCGAGCAAAGCTCTTGCTGGATGCAACTGTCCGAATCTATCTTTGATGTTTACAATCGCGGTAGCCAGAACGACTTGATCCGCATTGAGCACGTGACCTACGTAGGCCTCCGACGTTGAGGCTTGAAGTGCCGCTGCTTCACCTTGCACTGATGCAGTGTACCGATGAAGGAGCGAATGGTGAGGCTTTGAGCACACTCGACACTTCGTCGCCTTGCACCTCGATACTGTATGTCCCGTGGTCAAACAATTGAGACACAGTTTTTGAGTTTTAGCATACTCAAAACGTTGCATGACGGAAATGGCACTAAACGATGGACAAGAATATATATTGTGGTCTGCAGACCTGCAATAGGTGCATGCAGACGACGACTTTTGACCTGCATTAGCACAGGCAAACGACGATTTCCGTTGAGGCTTCCTCACCTCGTTACGCACCCTTGACTTGTCACGAGTTGACTCTTCTGCTGCCAGGTACTGATACCTTCTATTCAGCTGTTTGGCACAGTCTTCCCAAGAAGGCAGCTTATCATAATCAAGCTGCTCTTCAAAACGAGATTTGGTCACATGGTCGACCTTTGCCATGACCATGTGAATGATCATTGCATTCGCAATATCTTTGTCGTCACCTACAGACGACAGCGATGAATATATCGCAGACACCGTGTCTATCATCGATCTTAAACTCGATGCAGATGGCTTGGTCATGGTTGGCAAATCGAATAATTGAGCAATGGTATCGAAAAATATCAAACATTTATTGTCGTACACTGACTTCAGACTGGCAAGGGCCTTAGGATAATTACAGTCCGTCATTTGAAATGGTTTTACTACACCCAATGCTTCATCTGACAAACACGATACGAGATGATTAAACTTCTCTACGTTTGTCAAAGAAGCATCGTCGTCAATGAGGCTTTGGAACAGGCACATGAAATTTTTGTATTCCGAATGTTTGCCACTAAACTTCGGCAAACGCATTTTCGGCAGCTGCGATCGCTGGCTCGAATTCAGTGAGCAGTCATGCTGCATGTGTGTGTCGAACCGTGGATTCACTGAGCAGTCATGCTGCATATGTGTGTCGGATCTCGGTTTGATTGCATTCATAAACAATGCTTTAGTGACGACACAAAGATCCTCCAAAGGTCCTCTACTTTCATTGGTTGGACTCAAAATGTCCAACTCTGCCTGTAGGTTCATAGCCTTATCGATATAACCCTCTAAAAGCTCTAGGCGACAAGCTAATTCGGTTTTGTCCGATGAAATTTGCTTTAATCTAAAGGCTGTTTGCACTCGCGCAATATCAGCACTGACTTTGTCAAACCTTTGTTGACACAATGCCAACTTGGTATTTGTTTTAGATACTGTTGGCCGTTCAGCTGTTGGCCGTTCCACAGTTGGCCTATCGGACTCAGACATAATTGAAATGAGAAAAAGGAACTACCTTCAATACCGTACCCAAGTTCGCCAAACTTTTCAAGCTACCCTCGCACACGCACTGCAGCTATGTACCGAGAAACGCCAAGCTTGCTTACCCAAACACACACACGCCCTGGCGCAATATGTGAACAAACAAACGAAAGTGGTCCAAGCGACCGAAAGTAAGCAAGCCCTATGCTCGCTGCTGCCACTTTGTGGGCGGGGTGCGGGGGATCAAAGAGTAAGTGAGAGAATTTGGCGCGAGCGAACGCACAAGACGAAAGTAATACAGGCGCTCGAACCAAGCCTGACCTGTATGGTATGCCAAAACGGGGGAGAAGAGAGCAAGCGGTAAATTTGGCGCGAGCGCACGCACACGCAAACTAATATTAACCGATGCAAGCACAGAGCGAGCAAGGTTAACGACCGCACGAAATATCAGCCGCTAGCGCCCAAGAACCTTTACCAAGCGTTGCGTGTATGTGCAATTGCAAGCCGGTGTCTGTACGTATATACGTATGTATATATGTACGCGTATTGTACGTAGCGGTTAAGTCGAAAGCGGACAACCGAAAGACACTGCGACGTTTTGCGATTGCACAAACACACGACCAATATTATTAGAATGCAATAAATAGACCACCGTTTATGTGTACATATATTATATATGGTTTATGTTTATATAAAGTTTTAAATGTTAAATATGTACATATGTTGCCGCTTTGGTTATGCACATTAAGTGGTGGTCAGCATGAGTATACGTATGTATGTATGGCGTAGGTATGTTCGAACAATTCTACCGAACTTATGTATTTTGTACACACGTATAACTGCGACACTTTCACTTTATGTACATTGATTTGGCCAAATAAGGTATAAATAAGGAAGGTGCCAGAAATTGAGCTGTGTTCTCTGTGTATGACTGTGTTAGCACATACACACGCACATATGCGTATCACTTGCAGTTGGTCGTTTTGGTCGGACGAGCGAGCAATCTACAGCGACACAACGAAACTCAACCGGTGATGCTCAATTTTTGGCACAGAATACCTGCAGACTTTCTAGCGAATCTATAGAAAGTAATCGTCCTGTTTTGGCGTCCATCAGCACGTCGAGTTCGGCAGCGTCTAAGATGGCGAGGGTCCAAAAGGGCACGTCTGTGGCAAGGTCCGAATCAGCAACTTCTTTCGAATTTCTTTCACACGCGAAGCCTAAGCCACTACTGAGCGAAACAACGAGTTCGAATAACTAAAAAAAACCGATGTCCCTGCTCGGGCGCCAATGAAAAATCTAGTAATTTCTAGATTTTAAAACAATTTTCAAACGACTAAAGAAAGACGCGGTTTTTCTGTATTAATTGGGTTTTATTGTACAAACGAATGCAGTGGCTTTGGGCGTACTTCGACAAGTGAAGTGCCGTCCCATTCGACACTTTTCGCGACCCACCGTCGGCCGCACGCAACCCAATTCGCCGTCGGCGATCGTGAAGATCGGCTTGCGGGTCACCCGAAGATGGAGCGACTCTTTGGGCATCCGATCCTCTCTTAAACTTCTATTTTCTTCTCCAACATATATCAAGCTGTGCGGACTAAGGTAAATGAATATCTCGATGTGTGTTATTTTCAATGCCCACTTTAAAATCATGTATTACCGCATAGGCTTACGCACTGCAGCGGCCTTTTTTCGTCTACTTTGTTCACAATCATTCTTCGTACTCGGCTTAGCAGCAGCCCGAGCTGCTTTAACTCTCTTATTACTTGCACTTATAAAGTCATTCTAATTAATCTCGAGTATGCACTGATAACCAAAACCTAAAACAATCTAATTTATCTGCATTAATAAACACATACATATTTACTTGCCAAACTTCGAGCATATCAAACATAACCATAAAGCAGCATACGTGTAGATCTGTTTATTTATTTATTTTTTGAGTTGTGTGACGAAGCTCAGTGCCGACTCAGCCGAAGTGAGAAACTTTAACACCTCTAAAACCAAAAACACCTATCTCGGTTCCCGGCGGTACTGTCGCGAGATATTACTTCGCGGGGGTCAGCTGACCGTAGGACTCGTCAATCAATAATGCTTATTTTGCTTTTCACAGTCTAGTTTTTTTCACGTTCGAGGATATTCTTTACTGTGTCCAACATTCAAAGTGATCTGTACGATGATGTCTCCTCGGTAGGCTTATTTCCTTTGGGTATAAGAACTGTCGTTTTCATGGGCTGGGAAAGATTCATTCGGACATGCAGTCATTTAATAGTCAACATACGTTTGTGGGTTTGTCTGGTTTAGAGCTTCGAGGACTTCTGCTTCTGTGGTGGCTTCTATTTCAAGTGGCGGAATTCCATCCATCACCCTCTGGCCTACCACTTGCTCTGGAAATAGGGCTTCCACTATGTTTGCCAGCAGATCTGCACACATTGGAGGTGTTGCGCTGAACACTCGCAGTATCTTCATTCCCAGCCTGTATGCGTAGCCCCAAGGGTTCGCATCTGTATCGTCGCAGAACTATTCAAAGCATTTGCGCTTGCTCTCCTTGAAGAGGCGTCTGCTTTCCTTATAATCCCCTTGTAGCCTTTCGAGTTCCGGGAACCTCTCGAGCGTTTTATGATGCCATTCTTGCATTGTGCCAGCAATAGTTGCATTCCTCCAGCATGTTGGCTTAGTGTGTTTCCTTAACATAGAGACGTCATACAATTCAATCCATCCAACATAAACACAATTCATATAAATTTGAAATCCCGAAACACCGGCCCCGTTAAGGTCCTGCAAGGCTTCAACTGGTACCGGCGCCAACTTGTGGATGGCCCGCCGAAACTCCGCTCCACTACTCCTGCGGAGGCCAGGCTTGCTTCCAACAAATAAAACAGGCGATTTAATTCAATTTAGCGAGAGTTCGTCGGAGGTACAAATTAAAAAAAAAACTTCAACGTAAACTTTTTCCGATATTTTTTCTATATATGTTCCTTAAAAAAGTGACGATAAAAGTGAGCTTAGATAGGCTCGATTTTGAGCAAAACATACGGCCTCCTTCAGGTATGCCAATGGCGATAGGCTCCGTGGACGCTGAGTGCTGTCTCCTGGACTCCTTCTGTTGTGGGTTTTGGCGAGACTAGGCTCCTGCTTCGACTCCACCACTGACTTTCTTTTAGGCGTGTTCCGGCCGTGGGTGGTCGCATCAATGCACTGGTGTCCCTATGCCTTATCATCGTCGCTGCGAAGTTCATTCTACTTTCTCATCTCCCTTAGCCACCTTCGCATTGCCTGCCGCCTTTTGAGCCTCTATATATTGCTACTCCGCAAGCCTAGGTTGCCTTTCCTGTGTGCACTCACAGCCGACGGACACTCCTTCGTGCTCATCTCTTTCCTCGGAGCACTTCGCGGACTGTAGTAATCAGCAAATTTCGAAAAATTTCGCCGATAAATTCCGTTAGCCGACGTGTAACTGTTTTTTTTTTTTGCTACAAAAATACCTCAAATCTGTGTTTGTAACAGTTTTTAACGGTAAAATGGCATTTGGAATAGTGCCAAACGGCATTTGAAATTTTGGTCAAACGGTTATAACTTAGCCGTTTATAAGCGATACCTTAAACGACGCCTAATTAATGTGTCTATCTAAAACCAAAAATCAAGGCATTCAAATATTTTTTTTTCGACTTTTCCTGAGCTTTCAAAGTCAAAATTTCGAGGAAAAATACCAAAAAAAATTATGAAATTTAAATTTGGAAGCTTAATATCTACCAGACATTAAGTTGCAGCTACAAAGTGTCTGAGGCGGATTTATAGCTGCATTTGTCAGCGTTTTTTAACTGCAAAGTTCAATACAACCAGTTGTAGGAAAAGTTTTGTGAAAAATAGAAGCACTACCCATGACAAAAAATACCAAATTTTTTAAAAATTCTTTAAAAAAAAACTACTCCATAAAAAACGAGGGGGAACGTTGTGAGCCGCGTCACAGGCCGCGGCTCTACTTTATACCCGGTACTCAGTCAGTATATACATACATATATGAGCTTACGACTTACGCTACTTATTATATGTTCGCAAAAGGGACGAATTAAATTTTGGGCAAAAAATTATATTTCAAATAATGAAGTCAAACCATTTTTGGAATTTTTATACATGTTTCCATTTTTGTTTGCATATGATTTTTATATAACTACATATTGTAATATACATATACAAGTGTTTGCGAGAGATAGAGGGAATGAGTAAGCGCTTGGCAGGCGTTGCGTAGCCACTGAATTTTAATTTGTTTCTTCTGGCCATAATATTGATCCGACCTGATCCAGATTCGGCAGTCTGGTAGATACGGTCATTTTCCATAATTCTGCGAAGAGTACTCGAAGAGTATAGGGGTATATTAGATTTGTGGTGATAACGGATGTGTGTAATGCCCAGAAGGAAGCGTTTCCGATCCCATAAAGTATATACATATATTCTTGATCAGCATCAATAGGCGAGTCGTGTTAGCTATGTCTGTCTGTCCGTCCGTCCGTCCGTCTTCATAGGCGCCTATATCTCAGAGACTATTAAAGTTAGAGCAACCAAATTTTGTATCCAGTCTCCTGTGTTATCACACTACTACAAGTGTATTTCAAAATTTCGCCCCGCCCCCTTCCGGCCACACAAAAGATGAACATTTGTGGCATACACAATTTTGAAGATAAAAGAAAACCAAAAACGTAGAATAATAGGAAATTACCGTATCTACCAGCTTGCCGATCTTGGATCAGGTCGGGTCGGATCATTATTATAGACAAATGGAACCAATGAAATTTCAGTCCTCACGCAACACCTGCCAAGCGCTTACTCATTCCCTCACTCTCTCGCAAATACTTCCACGTCTCGTATGTTTAGTTATATATGTACATGTAGAAATGTAGAAGCAGATGTAAAAAGCATATGTTAACAAAAATGGAAACAGATAATATCTAATATATAAAAATCTCCCATAAGGTTCGACTCAATTTTTTTGAAATTTTTTTTTTTGGCCAAAATTTAATTCGTCCCTTTTGCGAACATATAATAAATTACATAAATCGTTTGCTCATATATATACTGACTGAGTACCGGGTATAAAGTTTCCGATCGTTTTGTTTTTAAAAAGTCAGGAAAAGTCGAACAAAATTTCGTGGACTGAATATTTAGTGTTTGATAATTTCATTAATTAGACGTCGCTTAACGTATCGTTTGTAAGAATCGGTGGATGTGTACCGATCTGACAAAACTTCTGAACTATGAATGTCCGGCTTTAGTCAGTTCTGGGTAAACACAATAGAGTGCGACAAAAGAGTGCTGAGTTTATTGCGTAAGCCTCTAACATTGTGATAAGTAACTTAAAGAGCAGATGTAGTTTTCAGGTCGGGTAGGAGATGAGGATAGCACATTGGGGTGATTTGAATTGAGAGAGTTATGGGGTGTCAATTCTTCTTCCTAGCATTAAACTGTTTCACAACCAAATATTCTGGCCAAAATTTAACAGAGCAAATTATATCGAATTGAGTTAGCATATGTTGCTGGTTCATTAGAGTTGGTTACTGGTTTGTATTCAAATTTTAAATTTAGAGCTGTCACCATGCTCCCATCCCTTAGACTACACTACTCGACAAAATTCAACTTTTTGTTTTCCGCTGTCGCCCAAAATGACTTTTTCTGATAGATTTGGAGATGTAAAATTTTTTTAAGAATTATGGTTTTTTTTCCAAGTTTATTTCTTTTAGGGAATTTTTTAAAAATTTGGTATTTTTGTCATAGGTAGTGCTTTTATTTTTCACATAACTTAAGTTTCCTACAACTGGTTGTATTGAACTTTGCAGTTTTAACGAGAGGGAACGTTGTGAGCCGCGGCAAAGGCCGCGGCTCTACCTTATACCCGGTACTCAGTCAGTATATACATACATACATTTATGAGCCTACGATTTATGAAATTTATTATAGGTTCTCAAAAGGAACGAAAATAATATTTAAATTAAAAAAATGCATTTTTTTGAATTTTTTTACATGTTTCCATTTTTGTTTACATATGCTTTGTATATCTGCGCCTACATTTCTACATGACATGTATAACTACATATTTGAGACGTACAAGTGTTTGCCAGAGAGAGAGAGGGAATGAGTCAGCGCTTGGCAGGCGTTGCGTAGCCACTGAAATTTAATTTGTTTCTTCTGGCCATAATATTGATCCGATCTGATCTAGATTCGGTAATCTGGTAGATATGGTAATTTTTCATGATTCTGCGTTTTTGGTTTTCATTTATCTTAAAAATTGTGGATTCCACAGATTTTCGTCTTTTGTGGGGGCGGAAGGGGGCGTGGCAAAATTTTAAAACAAACTTGTGCTGGTTCGGTATCACAGGAGCTTGGATAGAAAGTTTGGTTGCTCTATCTTTTATAGTCTCTGAGAACTAGGCGCTCATTTATACGAATAAGCAAAGCAGATGGGGTCGCGTGTGAGAGAGAGCGAGAGGGAATGATGACTTTCGAAATGGTTTTCTTCATTGTAGCTATAATAATGATCCGATCTGATCCAGATTCAACACTCTGATAGAAATGGGCATTTTCTATGACTCTACGTTTTTAGTTTTCTCGTATCTTCAACATTGTGTACGCCACAGACTTTCGTCCTTTGTGTGGGCGGAAAGGGGCGGGCGAAATTTTGAATTACATTTGGAGTAGTGTGATCACACAGGAGACTGGATACAAAACTTGGTTGCTCTAGCTTTAATAGTCTCTGAGATATAGGCGCAAATGAAGACGGACGGACAGACGGACAGACGGACGGACGGACGGACAGACATGGCTATATCGACTCGGCTATTGATGCTGATCAAGAATATATATACTTTATGGGGTCGGAAACGCTTCCTTCTGGGCGTTACACACAACCGTTATCCCCACAAATCTAATATACCCCTATACTCTTCGAGTACCGGGTATAAAAAGGTGACAAATGCAGCCGACCCAGACACTTTGTAACTGCAACTTAACGTCTTGAAGATATTAAGCTTTCAAATTCAAATTTCATAATGTTTGGAAGGAGCGGTTCTATTTGGTGTTGTGGTTTTTATTTGCCAGACGGAGTGGCAACAGCATAAGAAAAATTTAGCTTATCCACCTTTAAATAGACGGCTGTGAATAAAAGGTTTGAGGTCAGGGGCCAGCCGTGTTACAAAAAATTGTCGTTTAGGTGTGATCACCACCAGTGGTTGTGGCACCACACGCCTGGTACTTGTAATGGCAATATCCAGTGGTTTGGAACGGATATTTACTGGTGGGATCGTAATGACCGAGATAGCCAGACATGGACGCTACACGCGTTTCTGGCTACATGCTCTCCGTGGTGATAAATTCGGCTACCGAATTTGCATCACCAGCAGTTGCGTTACCCTTGGAGTAGCAAACTATATCAGCTGCTGCACTAAGTGAGTGCTCGGAGTTAGTTTTTCAAATGTCGGTGTCTGAGAGGCAGTTCGTACTGCAAGACCCGCTGAATTGAGAATTTGTTATTTTCTTGGTAATTTCGGCTTTTCAAATAATTGATAAATAATTTAAATGAAATTCACTAACAATCCAGTCAAATAACGCTGTTTCATTTCAATTTCCATTGATCCGCACATCCAGTTGGACAGAATTACCTCAAACTTGTCTTAAAGTGCAAAATAAAATCACATAAAATAAAATATTCCTTTTTATACCCGGTACTCGAAGAGTATAGGGGTATATTAGATTTGTGGGGATAACGGTATTATTTTTTGCCCAACATTTATTTTGTCCCTTTTGCGAACATATAATAAATTGCATAAATCGCAAGCTCATACATATATGTATGTATGTATGTATATACTGACTGAGTACCGGGTATAAGGTAGAGCCGCGGCCTTTGCCGCGACTCACAACGTTCCCTCTCGTTTCAATTACTTTTTGGCAGAAATGAAATTTTTTGAAGTCTATTTTCCATTTTATCAACAAAAATTTGGATACCAGGTGTTGCTAAAACAGAACCGTAAAGTTCAGTCTTTTTTGACAGACAAGCTGCTGACTAAACATCTAACTTTACTTTTTTTATTAATTCGATATAGCCAATGTATGCCCTTATAAAATGTTAAGGTAAATTTAAAATAGATTTGACAAAAATATACGACTTTATAACAAAACGAGGGGGAACGTTGTGAGCTACTTATCACCCGGTATTCAGTCAGTATATGTACATATGTACATATATGTGAGCGAACGATTTATATAATTCATTATATATTCGCAAAAGGGATGAATTGAATTTTAGCCAAAAAAGAAAATTAATAGATTTTAATTCGAAACCTATGGGAGATTTTTATATATTAGAAGTTATCTGTTTCCAATTGTGCTTACATATGTTTTTACATCTGTATTCTAAATTTTTACATCTTCATACATATGTGTATATATCGTGGAAGTGTGTGCGAGAAAGAGAGGGAATGAGTAAACGCTCGAAGGGCGTTGCGTAGCCACTGAAATTTAATTAATTCCTTCTAGCCATAATAATGATCCGACCTGATCCAAATTCAGAAATCTGGTATATACGGTAAATTTCCATGATTATGCGTTTTTACTTTTGTCGTATCTTAAGAATTGTGGATTCCACAGATTTTCGTTTTTTGTGGGTGCGAAAGGAGGTGTGGCAAAAATTGTAAATACACTTGTATTAAAGTGATATGACAAGACCTTGGATAGAAAGTTTGGTTGCTCTAGCTTTTAAAGTCTCTGAGAACTAGGAGTCAAAATAGACGAATGGGCAAAGCAGACGGGGTCGCGTGTAAGAGAGAATGAGACGGAACGATGACTTTCGAAATGGTTTTCTTCATTGTGGCTATATTAATAATGCGATATGATCAAAATTCAACACTCTGATAGATATAAATACGCATTTTTTATGATTCTGCGATTTTAGATTTCTTGTATCTTTAAAATTGCGCATGCCACAGACTTTCGTTCTTTATGTGGCCGGAAGGGGGCGGCGCGAAATTTTTGAAATACACTTTGAGTAGTGTGATAACATAGGATACTGAATACAAAACTTGGTTACTCTAGCTTTTATAGTGTATGAGATCTAGGCGCTAATGGAGACGGACGGACGGAAAGACAGACATGGCTATATCGACTCGGCTTTTGATGCTGATCAATATACTTTATGCAGTCGGAAACGCTTCGTTCTGGGTGTTACACACATCCGCTATCACCACAAATCTAATATACGCCTATACTCTTCGAGTACCGGGAATAAAAATAGGGAATCTGGCCCAATGTAAAAGAGTGAGACTGTTTTAGCAAGAATAAGAGACAACTCGAAATTGAATGGTAGTCAATTATGTTTCTATTGATTTTTGCAATGATTTTGAGAGTAGTTTCGTTTGAGTTTCATGTGAAGAGGGATTCGCTGCATACATATATACCAACTTATTATCTGGTATCTGCACAGGTTTACGGCTGAAAATGTACATACTCGTTTCTCCTTTGGATTTATGTTGATGCTGCAATATCTATTTCATGAGCAAAATTAAATCCGTAATACGTTTTTCTCATTTAAGGTTTGCTAGATAGCTACAGTCGAAGCTCGATAAATGTCAGTGGCCAATTGAGTGGGACTGCCAATGTCACAATAGATGAAAGCTCCTGCAGTGATGACTGTGGCGACAACCAATCAGTACAGTTTTATCTGGGTAGCAGTTCTCCCACAACGTCTACCGTCTCCCCTGACCGTTTGCGTACATTAACTCAATCAGAATCAGTAGAAATTATAAGCACCGTAAGTCAAGTTAGAGAAATACATCAATTAGAACAACATAATCAGGAACTAACAACCGAATTAAGTGCGAACAGTGAGCATATATCATCAAAAAAAAGGTAAGTTGGTTTTTAAAAGAATAATAAAATAATAATAATAAAATATAATAATAATAAAAAATAAATATAATAAAAAATAAATATAATAGGGGAGTGTAAGGTATCGTGGCGTGTAAGGTATGGTGGCGGACTTGTCATATCTGGCATGTAACGTCACATCTAAAACTTTTTATCACTGTGGTCGATGTCTCTTATCGTGCTGACATTTTATATGCAGTAGTATTAACGAGGGGACGTGTGCTTTGAACTCTAAGTGATTTTAAATAAAAAAGTAGTGAAAAAAAATACATACATTTTTTTTGGATATGTGTTTTGACAGTGACAGAGTGAAGATTTTTTGAAACTTGAGTCAGGGAAGTATTCGGAACGTATATTTAGGCCTTTGCCAACAGTTTTTGATATTTTAAATTTTTTTTTATTTGCGAAGTATGACAGTGACAACGTCATATTTCCACCAATAGCTTGTAAGGTATGATGGCGGACTTTTTGTTAGGTATAGTGGCGGATCAGTTTTTAGCACGAGTTTCAATTGTCTTTGCCTTTTTGTGTACAGAAGTTAACACTCAGTGGCGGAGATTTGCATTTTGGGCACCGGGTTTTTGTCTTTAGACAAGAAAGGAAAAAAGAGCGTCTAAAAGAAGAACAACATCGGAGCAATCCACAGGCAAAAGAGTGAAGCTCGACAAAGAAGAAGAAGATGCTGATCGAGATTTTCAATATAAGTTTTTTCTTGTTCTGTTATTTTTCATTATTTGCAATAGTTTAAATAAATGATTTTCAGATCTACATAATGTTTTAGTTCATCCGCCACCATACCTTACAATTTTCAAAAATGCAAAAAATTAATGGTTTGCGCGAAGAGCTGCAAAATTGCATTCCATTTAAATTTAAGCAACCACTTCTGACAGAAATATGCTCAATAGATGTCAGCAGCTGCCTGCTTTTGAAATTTTGAAAAATATTGATTTTTGAGAGAGGGAGATGCAAAAATCAAAGTATCCGCCACTATACCTTACACTCCCCTAAAATATAAATATGAAAATAATAAAATAAGAATCATAATCAAAATCAAAGCATAAGCATCATAGTTCAATTTCAAAGCAACTTTTTCTTGAGTCGATATACTCTAAATCCTGATATTTTGGGATAAGGTTCAATTTAACGTATATTTAAAATGTAAATTTAATTTATTTGAGAGTTGCACTGATCATATTTTCGGTACCATTAAAAAAACGAGTGATGTCATGCATAGATTGTTTTTTTATACCCGGTACTCGAAGAGTATAGGAGTATATTAAATTTGTGGTGATAGTGGATGTGTGTAACGCCCAAAAGGAAGCGTTTCCGACCCCATAAAGTATATATATTCTTGATCAGCATCAATAGCCGAGTCGATATAGCCATGTCTGTCTGTCCGTCCGTCTGTCCGTCCGTCCGTCTTCATTTGCGCTTAGATCTCATAGACTATAAAAGCTAGAGAAACCAAATTTTGTATCCAGTCTTCTGTGTGATCACACTTCTCCAAATGTGCTGCAAATTTTCGCCCCGCCCCCCTCCACCCACAAAAAAAACGAAAGTCTGTGGCATACACAATTTTGAAGATACGATAAAACTAAAAACGCAGAATCATAGATGATGACCATTTCTATCAGAGTGCTGAATCTGCATCAGATCATTTTATAAATATAGCCACAATGAAGAAAACCATTTCGAAAGTCATCGTTCCCTCTCGCTCTCTCTCACACGCGACCCCGTCTGCTTTGCCCATTCGTCTTTTTTGACGCCTAGTTCTCAGAGACTATATGAGCTAGAGCAACCAAACTTTCTATCCAAGCTCCTGTGATATCAATTCAGAAGGAACAAATTAAATTTCTGTGGCTACGCAACGCCTGCCAAGCGCTTACTCATTCCCTCTCTCTCTCGCAAACACTTCCACGTCTCGTATATGTAGTTATACATGTACATGTAGAAATGTAGAAGCAGATGTAAAAAAACATATGTAAAAAAATATGGAAACATGTATAAAAATTCAATAAATGGTTTGACTTCATTTTTTGAAATATTATTTTTTGCACAACCGATCGCGTGCATGCAGGAAAGATAGGTGTTAGACTAGTGTTCGAGGAAAAGTAGAACTAATCTAACCAAAGCAATTTCTAGTTACGAGAGAGATATGAGAGTATCAGTAATTTAAGACTAGGAGTTAGTAGTAGATATGATGTGGTAGAGTTAATTATAATCCGAACATAAGACCTTAACGGTTCATGCAAGGCATAATTCTATCTACAAAGGGGAAGGAAAAAAGGTATATTGTTTTTTGTGTTTCTAATATGAATCGTGAAGTTTATGCGGCTCAACAAGTCAGGGCTATCTACGTCACCCTTGATCAAGTTGTGCACGAAAATCACACCAAGCATTTTCCTACGATTAGCTAAGGTTGGAAGGTTTATTTGGAGCAATCTATTAGGGTAAGATGGTAATACCACACCTGTATCCCAGTTGAGGCAGCGCAGAGCAAAAAGTAAAAAGTTTTTCTAAACTGATTCTATACGGACCTGGTGTACGTTGTACTGAGGGCACCACACATAAGAGCCGTATTCTAAAATCGGTCGAACCAGAGAGGTGTAGAGGGTCTTTGTTATATAGGGGTCGTCAAATTCCTTTGACCACCTCTTTATAAACCCAAGCACGCCATGGCCTTATTTACTATAGTAGAATTGTGTTCTGAAAACTTTGACTTGGGATCTAATAGAACACCAAGATCATCAACCCGGGTAATTCTCTCAAGAGATCCACCACAAAGGGTGTAAGGAACCAGAAAGGCGCTGAAGCGATGAAAAGTCATTACTTTACATTTCGAAACGTTAAAGTTTAACAAATTTGCACAACACCATGACTGAATCTATCGAGATCGGATTGCAACCTGGATTGAAAAGAAATGTCCTTATACTGGACACAGAGCTTAACATCATCCGCATACATGAGTACTCGAGAGTATGTTAATACAGAAGGCAGGTCATTTATAAAGAGTGTAAAGAGTAAGGGGCCTAGATGGCTGCCCTGTGGTACACCCGAAGTCACCATAATTGGTGAGGACAGGGAGTTTTTGAAAAGGACTCTGACACCTAGAACAAAGGTAGCCAGAGATGCATCTCTTTTGACGTCTATTATCTGAGCACATTATCCAAGCACGACGCATAGTAGGGTCCTTAGCCATTTCAGCTTGCTATCTGAACGACATGAGATATTCTTATAAAATTAACGGCAAAAATCAAAATGTAACCTGCAAAATTAAATGGTGCTACGATTTTTAAAAGTTTTACAATACATTGTCAAAATGGAACTTTGTTGCGAGTTTGTATTTGCAGATTTAAAATACTCATTTCTATTTTATCAATCAAAAAAGAAATTTTAATGGTAAATTTTCCTGTACATAATTATTTTATTTTTAAATATAAAAAAATGGTCCCTTTTTTGTTTTCTGTAAAATATTTCTGCATGAACCATATTCATGTGCCTATATTTTTTGTAATTCTTGTTTCTCGTTTGGTAGGCTCTGATGATCAATTAAAATATGACCATGTGTCAACATTGAATGAAGCGTGTAACTGCTTTAAGCTTTTGTTCAGGACATGTTCCTTATTTAGTTTGTATTAAACATATCCCGGTAATTACCATTTGTACAAGGGCAAATACGTAAATGAATTATTAAATTACATTTCGATCCGATCTAATGACGTGACTAGGATGCCCTCTTTTTCTGAATTTTCGCATACTGTTTATTGATTTTAAAACTGTTTTCTAAATATGTCCTCTCTGAAGTGCATAATTTCCTTGACAAAATGTGCTAGTTCCTGCCAGCCTTTTCCGTTGAGCAGGTAGTTGGGCTCTAGGGTTTGCCACTTTCTGCGACGCTAGAGGCTGTGGACGTAGTTTTTCGGCCATGCCTGCTAGAACCACCGATTAAACTCTGAGAGCTGCTGCAACCTCTTGGTAAATGTGGTACCGCTGCTCAGTGCGTCTGGCTCGTACACTTGCGGTAGCGAGCGAAGAGCCTTTCCAATTAGTGGCCTACTGTTGAAAATTGTCCACCGTTCGGACTTCGCTCTCAGACCTCCCTGTTTCGACCTCGAATTCGAAGCAAAACGTTGAAAGGGCCACAAAAGTCAATGCTTCAATCACAAATCTGGAAGGATCAACCTTAATTAAACCTCTCTGCCGGCAGATTGCCAATGATCAGACTTATCCACTTTTGCCTGTAGCGAAAACATCTCCGTACTATCCGAATTCACTCCCGACGAGCATTTAAGAGCCAAATCTCCTGTCTCAGGAGACTAACTAATGACATTGCTTTGGCATGAAAATCTTTAAGTACAAATACATCAAATGCAGTTCGACTAAGGACTCTTGACGGGCAGTAGAATCGGGAAGATGGCCTTAATTGTTACAGGTGCATGCAACAACCTGTCTCCCACCCTGATAAGGTGGACTAAGGACTCTTGACGGGCAGTAGAATCGGGAAGATGGCCTTTATTGTTACAGGTGCATGCAACAACCTGTCTCCCACCCTGATAAGCAAAAGTGTCCGCCTTTTCTCTGTCATCCTCTAAATAATCGGGGCCATCATATGCAGGCTCGGCTGCAGTTGCATTTCTGCAACTCCTTTGCAGTTAACTACTTGAGGCATTATTTTTATACCCGGTACTCGAAGAGTATAGGGGTATATTAGATTTATGGGGATAACGGTTGTGTGTAACGCCCAGAAGGAAGCGTTTCCGACCCCATAAAGTATATATATTCTTGATCAGCATCAATAGCCGAGTCGATATAGCCATGTCTGTCTGTCCGTCCGTCCGTCCGTCCGTCTGTCCGTCCGTCTTCATTTGCGCTTAGATCTCATAGACTATAAAAGCTAGAGAAACCAAATTTTGTATCCAGTCTTCTGTGTGATCACACTACTCCAAATGTGTTGCAAAATTTCGCCCCGCCCCCCTCCACCCACAAAAAAAACGAAAGTCTGTGGCATACACAATTTTGAAGATACGATAAAACTAAAAACGCAGAATCATAGATGATGACCATTTCTATCAGAGTGCTGAATCTGCATCTGATGATTTTATAAATATAGCCACAATGAAGAAAACCATTTCGAAAGTCATCGTTCCCTCTCGCTCTCTCTCACACGCGGCCCCATCTGCTTTGCCCATTCGTATTTCTTGACGCCTAGTTCTCAGAGACTATAAGAGCTAGAGCCACCAAACTTTCTATCCAAACTCCTGTGATATCAAACCAGCACGAGTTTATTTCAAATTTTGCAACGCCCCCTTCCGACCCCACAAAACACGAAAATCTGTTAAATCCACAATTTTTAAGGTACGAGAAAAACAAAAATGAAAAATGGAAAATGACCGTTTCTAACAGATTGCTGAATCTTGATCAGGTTGAACTACTACTATAGCCAGAAGGAACAAATTAAATTTCTGTGGCTACGCAACGCCTGCCAAGCGCTTACTCATTCCCTCTCTCTCTCGCACACAATTACACGTCTCGTATGAGTAGTTCTACATGTACATGTAGAAATGTAGAAGCTGATGTAAAAATTATATGTTAACAAAAATGGAAACAGATAACTTTTAATATATAAAAATCTAGCATAAGGTTCGACCTAATTTTTTGAAATTTTCCATTTGGGCCAAAATTTAATTCGTCCCTTTTGCGAACATATAATAAATTACATAAATCATAAGATCACATATATTCTGACTTAGTACCGGGTATAAAGTAGAGCCGCGGCCTTTGTATCGGCTCAAAACGTTCCCTCTCGTTTAAACTAGTTTTATTATTAAATCAATCATTTAAACAGTATGGTTTATTTCAAATTTTTTGCTGCATATATGCCTATATATGCATATTTTGCCCATATCTTTGAATCCTTTTACTGTTTCCGTGATCTTCTCAGGGTAAGAAATTCTGCTGGCATATACTTGTCAGTGGGTTAGGCAATCACTTCCTGAAAAAATTCCATCAAATCCTTCACACAATGGCTTTTGACACAACGAATAAATTCCCTATTGTGCAATATTCCGCAGAGGATCCCAGGCAATATAGCGCTATGGCTATACTTTTCTCCAAAAGGAATGGCCTGTCGAAAATTTGTATCCTGCTTTCGGAGATTAGGCAGCACTCCCACTACAATGTCGAACATACTCCTCTTCGTGCGGAAGTTGTCTTTAAAGAATGCGTCGGAGTTGTTTAAAACATCTTACTCTCAAAATGAACTATAATGAGGCTATTGCAATTTAGAATGCATTATTTAATTGAAAAGAGAACATTATCTGCTCTTTACTTACAAGGGTCCAAACGCGAGGAGGACGTTGCAGTTGCAAGACAAATTGCAACTTTTCTGCAGATAACATCGCCACTTCCATGCACTACAATAGATTCTATTTCGAAAAAATATCGAAAACCGAAAAAATGCAGAGTGCGTTTCTATAATGACGTACATTATCGAGTGCTTCTCCCCAGTATTCCGATAATACTAGTCAATACAACAGTTCCAATGTGGTGCAAAATAACTTTTTTTTATCGACTTGGGGATTTCAAACTTTTTAGGGAATTATGTGTTTAACCTAACCTATCCTTAAAATCTGTTATTTTTTCAAGATTTGTCTTGTCAAAAAATAAAAATATCTGTATATGTAACGGTAAAATGGCTTTTGGGATGATACCGAACGGAATTTAACAGCTAAATTTGGCATTCGAAGGTTTTGTCAAAAAGCAGAAACTCACCCGTTTATCATCGATTCTTACAAATGATACTTTAAGCGACGCCTAATTAATGTACATACATACCTATCTAAACCCAAAATTTCAGCCCAAGAAATATTTTTTTTCGACTCCTCCTGAGTTTTCAAAATCAAAATTTCTGGGGAAAATACCGCAAAAAATGTTCAAATGCTCAACACAGCGAAAAATGTGCAGTTTGTTGACTTGTGTAATCAGAAAAAAATACTACAAACACAATGAAAAACTTAAATGAAAAATAAAAATGGAGGTTGGGTCCGACAAAAACAAGATGTCTCTTCCATAGAAATATTTGTGGCAACACAGACTTTGTGCCCCAGAAAATGCAACAGCAACGATATCGACAGCAGTCACTGCTACAGCAACATCAACTGTGTGTGGCTCCCCTGAACCTGGCCTCCGGCTCGACACCAAACCCTGCCGCCGTAGTCGCGCAAACTGCGGCAGAGAGCACCTAAACTCAAATATTGGCCCCCTGGGATGGCACCATGATGCAATCCTAACTTCCTTCCAGCCTCCTGTTGTGGCTCGACAGGTAGCATCAAAAAATAAGCGACGAGGAACCGAGCTAACGGCTGATAGCCTCAAAAAGAGTAAAGCCAGCCAGGACACCTCCCTTCCCTGCTAGCACCACACCAAATACTGTGGCAGGTATCAAAACACCAATGAGCTGGCTCTATTCATGCAGCGTCACAACATTGACATCTTGTTGGTGGCCGAAACCTACCTGCACCCAGAGAGGAACAACGCGCTTCGTGACTTCGAGTCACACAAGCAATAGAGTCATGGTTTCAACGCAGTGTGGAGGGATCCTTGTGGCTGTAACCTACCTGCCCCCTTCGATCCTCTGGCCAGGCACAGATTTTTACCATCTATTGGCCCAGCTGGGCAGTAGGTCATCATTGAAGGAGCCTTTAATGCAAAGCACAGGCTCTGGGAGAGGATTCCGCAGGGGGGCTAGCGCTAGGGCTAGCGCTACAATTTTCTCGGCCCAAATACAGGCGACAGGCAGCACCACCCATTACTCATGAAATCGGAAATCCATTCCCTCCTGCCTGATTTTTTTTTTACTAATCGATTCCCAGCAGCCATTCTAGGAGGATTCTTAAAGAAGCAGAGCACGGTAGCAGCTTATTTGGATATCCAAAAGGCTTTCGACAATGTGTGGCACGATGGGCTGCTTGCCAAGCTTAAAGTGCTGTTCAACCTCCAGCTGTACAGAGCAATAAAAAGTTTCCTGACGGTGAGGACTCTTCGCGTTGTTCAGGATGTTGTTCAAGGAAGAGCCAGCACTCTACAGCATATTTACCGACGACATGCCAAAACCTAATTTTGACCAAAGGCGACCGGAGCAATACCTCATGGTAGAAACATTCGTAGATGACACATCAGTACTCTTAAGCACCAGCTGTGTTTATGAAGCCACCGATGACCTCGAGATATACCTTAAGCTGTTTGAAAACTCGTTCTGCCGTTGGATTATATCCACAAGCCCTGAAAAGTGTGCAGTGGGGGCGTCTTCCTGCATGGTGAGCTTGTGGAGCAGACCAGGACTCCCTTCTCACGTTCGAAGACACATTAAGTTGTAGAATGTCACCTACAATGGTAGTTTCTGCGACTGAGCCACTCGAGCAGGTCTAGGGTGTAATAGATAAAAGTAATTTGCACGCGCTGGCTCCGGCTGGGTGATCGGTAGTAGGAGTGGGTTCCGATGTTTTGTTATCATTTCGTGCTCACTTCGTTACATAATCTGATTTCATTTTCGCGTGCTTCTCTTTGCTTTTGATCATTTTTAAAACAGAGAAGAGGATCAGACAGAGGATGCAAAAAAGATCTTTCTAAGGAAAGAGAAAGGAATATGGGAATTTAAAGGAATAGGGAAAGTGAAACAACGCATTATTTATCCAACATGACTGGTGTTGTTGCAACAGGTATTGCCCTTCCAACCATGATCCCCCACCCACCGAGATAAGGCATATATTTCAGATGATCATGATTAATTATCTTCTCTCCCCCTTATCGATCCTTGAACGGCTCCTAAATAAAATACTCTAACAATTCATTCATTATATATAGTAATAATTTTAAACGAGGGGGAACGTTGTGAGCCGCGGCAAAGGCCGCGGCTCTACCTTATACCCGGTACTCAGTCAGTATACACATACATAAATATATGAGCAATGTTCGCAAAAGGGACAAATTAAATTTTGGGCAAAAAATAATATTTCAAAAAAATGAAGTCAAATCATTTTTGGAATATTATACATGTTTTCAATTTTGTTTGCATATGCTTTTTACAACTGCTTCTAAATTTCTACATGACATGTATAACTACATATTTGAGACGTACAAGTGTTTGCGACAGAGAGAGAGGGAATGAGTCAGCGCTTGGCAGGCGTTGCGTAGCCACTGAAATTTAATTTGTTTCTGCTGGCCATAATATTGATCCGACCTGATCCATATTCGGCAATCTGGTAGATATGGTAATTTTCCATGATTCTGCGTTTTTGGTTTTCATTTATCTTAAAAATTGTGGATTCCACAGATTTTCGTCCTTTGTGGGGGCGGAAAGGGGCGTGGCAAAATTTTGAAATACACTTGTGCTGAATTGATATCACAGAAGCTTGGATAGAAAGTTTGGTTGCTCTAGCTCTTATAGTCTCTGAGATCTAGGCGCTCATTTAAACGAATAAGCAAAGCAGACAGGGTCGCGTGTGAGAGAGAGCGAGAGGGAACGATGACTTTCAAAATGGTTTTCTTCATTGTAGCTATAATAATTATCCGATCTGATCCAGATTCAACACTCTGATAGAAATGGTCATTTTCTATGATTCTGCGTTTTTAGTTTTCTCGTATCTTCAAAATTGTGTACGCCACAGACTTTCGTCCTTTGTGGTGGCGGAAGGGGGCGGGGCGAAATTTTGAAATACATTTGGAGTAGTGTGATCACAGAGGAGACTGGATACAAAACTTGGTTGTTCTAGCTTTTATAGTCTCTGAGATATAGGCGCAAATGAAGACGGACAGACGGACAGACGGACGGACGGACGGACGGACAGACAGACATGGCTATATCGACTCGGCTATTGATGCTGATCAAGAATATATATACTTTATGGGGTCGGAAACGCTTCCTTCTGGGCGTTACACACAACCGTTATCCCCACAAATCTAATATACCCTTATACTCTTCGAGTACCGGGTATAAAAAACCGAAAGAGAACGTTGTGTCTACTTTATACCCGGTACTCAGTTAGTATATGTGTATATGTATGAGCTTGTGATTTACTTGTTTGTAACTTATATAATATACATATTTGATACGTAAACGCAGCTCGAATTAGCTACCAATTTAATACATTAAATTCATTAAATTGGTACCCAGGGAACACCACGGGGAAGCCATTGCTATGCAATGGGGTCACTCTAGCCAAAATATAATCTTGGGGACCTACGAGTCGACTTGAGCTGCTTTTAAAGGCATTTTTAAGCTCCATATTCCCCAAAAAATTAAAAATAGGATTCCAATCCTTCAAAAAAAAATATCTTTACTAAAATGAATACCTACCTAGGAATTCATAAATTTCCCTACAGCAGCCTGAAAGTTTATGAAGGCATAAATTAAAATCTCCTAACACTAAGCAATTTCTACCTAAAAGCTGATTTCTTTGAAATAAGTCCTCAAATTCTGCTTTGAACTTTGGCAACGGATACGCGGGGGTTCTATAAATAACAACAAAACCAACAGATTTGTACTTAATCAAAGCATACTCGAACACTGGAGATGCTAAGTTTTCGGAATTCGCTTAAAATCGACCACTTTCAAAATTACTACAATGATCTAAAAGTTCATTCCTAACAAATATTAGAATGCCCCTTTTCTGTCTAGCTCCGCTGGCTACGGATGGGCAATCTAACCGCACTGCAGTGGAATAGCCAGGAATAACATAAGCTTCATTTGAGTAAGTGGAAGCCTCAACGAAGCACAAAATAGAAGACTTGAGCATTAACTGATCAGAGCAGACATCGCTAAAATGGCAGTGCAAGCTTTCCGTATTATGGAAGAAAATATTGAGATCGGACGGATTGAGTAAACAATCGAAGTGGGTTTGAAGTGATTTGGCAGAACGTAAGTTCTCCATCTCCTTCGCGACAGGACAGTCCCGCTTGGGCTTCGAAGGAATGAATGGTCCAACGATGTAAAGTCCGTTCGCACTGGTGGCCCTACTGCAAGCTACGCCTCTCTTTGCATATTGGATGAAGTGTGGACGACCACTTTGCTGTATGTAGCTCCCTGACTTTTATGAATAGTTATAGCTTCTGCAGCTACAACCGGAAACTGTTCTCGGTCAATAGTAACTTGTTCGTTTTGGTGGTACTGAAAACTTTTTTTAGTTTTCTGAATTGGGGTCCATGAAGATTCGTTACTATGGCTGCGTTTCGACCGTGCGCTAACTCCTACGCTTTCCTCGAGAAAAAGTATCCAAAGAAGTTCGGGGGTATTGGAGGAGCTGAGATCTACCTGCATTAAAACACCAGTGGCTCCGTTACCAAGACCATCTGATGTATCTACATTGACTGTCATCATATATTTAGCCGTGGTTTTAAGGACCAATGAAGTACACAAACCTTGTGTATTCGAAGTTTTCAAACTCTTAACAGACTCCAGATATTTGCTTTTGGTTTCTGGGTTAAGATGTTCGGCTTTGATGCAGTCTAAAGCTATTGAAGTATATTCTGCAGTCATTATCGATGATAGCTTCTCCCTATTGTACTTATCTGTCTCGCTATTGCTATAAAATAAGTGGATCGCATCTCTGGGGGCTTGACTGCCGTCAACTATTCGGCTCCTAAGCAATTGACTATCTTCTGACGTCATTTCGGCCGATGCCATGTTATTAAGTGCGGTTGCAAAAGCTTGGTCATCTCGCTGTCGCATTATCTCTGTAAGTTCGAAAAACTTGAAGCTATCCCAGAGACTAGAGCCAACTATCGCACTGTATGGATTATGCGCTCCTGATGAGGAGTTAAATATCCAACGATCACCTACTGGACATAACTGCCTTAGATCGCCTAACACGATAACAGAAATGCCACCAAAAGGACTTTCGGGTCTTGAAAATATTTGTTTTAAGCGCCTATCCAAATACGAAAACATTTTTTCACCGACCATAGAAATTACGTCAATTATACGAATTTTAAGATCAATAAATCTTGAACGCAAGGTATTTAACAAATCTGGACCCAACTGCTTAAAGGCATGGTTACACTGATTGAGAGGTAAAGAAAACATGGAGTGAAGTGTGGCACCTCCAATACCGAATGCAGCTTTTCCTGTGGGAACACACAGAAGTACTTTAACAGTTTCTGGGTTAGATCCTTGTCTACGATTAAACTCCTGGGAAATGGTCTGAAAAATGGTAGATATTGTCCTACTCTTGCCGACGCCTGCGCCGCCACCTACAAACTCATAAAAAACTGCCGTATTTTTCACATTATGCAGAACATGGGTGAGATAAGCTTTTTTCTTCAAATTAAGCGATCTAATTAAACTGGCTAACAACGTAGGGGAAACAATCGGAGGAAGCTTAACTAATCGAATACTCCTATCTTCATCCGTTGCCTGGTCATTCAAGTTCAGAACATTTATTTGAGAGCTTATTTCGGGAATCGCTAAAGCCCTAAACTGCTCATCAATGGTCTCATCAACCGCCTCTTCACCTACATTTTCCTCCCTATTGGCTTCGGCTTCCATGGCACTCCTAAGCACGTCTTCTAAATCTGCTAACGCATTGTATTTTTGGAAATTTGAACTAACTAAATCCTGATGATTGTTATAAATATCCTCGCAATTAGCGCTCACTAAATCTCTGTCCTCATCTCTCCACGGATAAAACAACATGACTAATGCTCTAAAATAGTTAGACCTATCTGTATTTATATTAAACCTCATACTAAAATGGATGGCTTGGTCCGTTCCCTAATAAAACCACTATTATCGCGGAGAGGGAGAAAGACTTCTACTTGTACCTCATTTTCTTCGTCTTCTTCATCATCGCTATTTTGGCCAACTCTTTTCCCGCTTTTAGTAAATTCATAATTTGCTGCAAAATCGGCCAAACACAGGCCCTGAAGATCGGTTGGTCTTTGTTCATACCGCTCCAGCAATCCTTTGAGGAATATGTCAGTAGAGTCCTGATTCATATTTTGTAGGATGTTTTTGGATTTGAGCATTCGCACTCGTTGCTCTGGAGGGAAAGTATTTACATGAACGCATTTTTTGCTACTTCCGGACAACAGAATGCCTAGACAAAAATATACGGCTTCCTGAGCAGATATCTCAGTGCCAGAAATAAATTTGTGACCAATGTGCTGTAGCTTTTGCCTAATCGTATAATTGCCACCTTGCACTTCTCTTACCGCCTCGCGCATAAGCTTAGAAATACCCTTTTGGGATTTATTTATATAGTTTATAATAGCTACAGCATGCATAAGGGTACAAAATTAATTGGATATCCATATTGGCCCTTTGCATTGAAAGAATGTGCTTATTATAAGCATTAACGCTAATCTCAGCAAACGACCTCTTTAGAGGAATTTGTGGTTTCTTCAAACCAGAACATATTGCATATTTGTAGTCCTCGTAATTGAGGCTCACTTGTTCGTGTGAAAGGAAATTCTCAAATATGCTCAGGTGATCAATCATATCAGAGGATTGATCAGAATTTAGTAGGTATTGAATTTTTCTAAAATTTCCTTGGTGAAAATCAAGGTTTAGAGTATCCTCCGGCAGTGGACTCAATATCTCCGTTTGGGGCATTGGAGGATATGGAATACCGAATCTACAAACTTTTTTTCCACTTCTATTGACTTTTTTAAGACATGTCATGTTTGTATGCCTATGCCTTTGGTATTCAACACACGGAGCTAATTCTGAGTCTGTGACAACTACTGTAATGTGTGTATTAATGAAGGCTACAACTGTTGAAATTGACTCAAAACTGGTAAAATCCACTGCTGGGGCATCTTTCAGCCAAAACATACCGTGAATGTGGGGGGAACCTCTTTGTTGAAATTCAACACGCCAATAAAATGACGATGACGAAGTTTTCTCTGAAAATGCCCTCCCGATTCCTCATAACTTTCAAAAGCTCACGATACCTACGATCAAAATACCTTGCACAAGTAACTGGATCTGCCTTGATAAGACGCTCCTTTTCGTTATACTGTAGATTCATTGCTTCTTCTTCGCTAATAATCTCTCTATCTACATTGCTTTTGAGCAAAACAAGCAACTCTGGCCACCGCGTTTCAGCAGCAGACAGAGTGATGCAAAAAGTCGGTAGGCCGAACTGACGAATCATGGCCATAACCTTCTTCTTTTCTTCCTCCCAATGAGCCGGAGACGAGCGAATATCTCGAAGAACCCTATATCCCTCATCGTGGTTAATAAGTCCCCCTATGAAATTCTCATTAAGAGCATTAGCTGCCGTAACTGCACTGGACGTGCTCCGCCTACGTAAGCAGATAGAAATATTATTGCGAATCTTAATGAGTTCTAACTTCTTGTAATTGAAAAACAGTTTATCAGATCTACAACCTCTCCTATCTACATTTCGAAGCTCTGATCTTACAATGGTTGTAAAACTTTCTGAAGATTGTCTCTTGACGCCTGCATAAATAGTGGGAAAAGATAACTCTTCAGTGTCAATATCTAAGACCATATCAAGAGGTCGTTGGCCTTGGCCTGGTGCGATTTTTATAATCCTATTATTAAATGGTACGTTATTTTCAAGCAGAGTTTCCTAACCGCCACGGTTGAACTATTCTGGATACTTTCTAAGAAGGCTGCGTCTGCTTGAGATGATACGAATGGAACAATATCGGACGTGAAACCAGAGATCTATTGCTCATTAACTAAGATATTGTGCTTTTTATACAAATGTGTTTTAACTAAATAACGAAGTGCTTCAAAAATTTTGGAAGGTCTAATGGTTTCAGCCATGAAGGCATGAAGATACTCTTGTCTACGCTTCAGTTGGAGCTGAATAACCTGGGCTTCATGGAAAGCTCGTGGAAGCTCCTTCACGATATCACTTACGGAAATAGGGACGTTTACAGTTGCTCTTTTAATGGCATTTTGGCCTCTTCCCCCAGGCAATAATGGCTTAATAATCATAAATGGAAGTCGAGGAGAAATCAGTCGTTCCTCTAATGGAGTGAGCCCCTTTAAGCAGTCGGGCAGTTTAGCGATGTTCTAATATGTTCTGCAAAATTTTAATGTTGGGCAGTCAGAAGGGAATTCTAGAAGACTTTCAAGAGCAAAGATTTTAGCACTAAACTCGCAATCACTTTCTAAAAGGACGCGAGGAATCTTGGAAATTTGTTTGGAGAACACAGGCCTTTACAAGAAAGGCAAACCTGATCAGGACCCAGCTTTAAATTCCTATTATAAACTACTTTTAGAGCTTCTAGGCCACTAAGCCTGATTCTGGGTCCGACATGTGCCCTATCCTCCTGGGAGATATTTGCTCGTTCTTGCTGCATTCGGGAGGCGTTTCTTGAATTTTGCTCAACTCTATTACTGCTATCACTCCTATATTGGCTAACTCTCTGACTTACAGCTCTGGCAGCGTCAATTGCTGACTGTCGAGCTGCGACACGAGCAGATTGGCGTGCCAGAGTATCTCTCGCTCGCGAGAGACGTCTGACGTCTGACGTCCTGACGTCTAACCTGTGCATCTGTTCGTCTCTGTATATGTCCTACTGTATTCTGTGCCTGCTCTGTAGCCCTATAGTCCACGTCCTGTCTTCGTCTGGACCGACGCAGAGTATTGGCCACTTGCTCCTGACGTCTAACCTGTGCATCTGCTCGTCTCTGTATATGTCCTACTGTATTCTGTGCCTGCTCTGTAGCCCTATAGTCCACGTCCTGTCTTCGTCTGGAGCGACGCAGAGTATTGGCCACTTGCTCCTGACTTCTAACCTGCGCGTCTTCTCGTCTAACTGTATGTTCGGCAGTATTCTGACTCTGTTCTCTGGCCCTATACTTTTGGTTACGTCTACGTCTGGACCGACGGTCACTTGTCGTCTGTTCTGTGCGTTAATCGAAAAACTACTTCCCTCAGCATTCACAATCTGTTCGTCAGCGACGGCTGCCTGCTCTGCCTGACCTACACCTGAAACCTGCCTAGCAGTCACCTGACTTTGTCCCTCATTTTCTTGCTGCTGATTCCTAGCCGGTTCAACGAACTGTCTGTACTGTACTTATTACAACATACCTGTTTTCAACAACTTCTAAAGTTTCTAAATTTCTATTTCTATTTGATCTGTTTGGCAATTTACGTCTCTGAGACTGTTGCGAAGCAGATTGCCTATTCTGTCGAGGCATAATAAAATATGTAATAAAATAAAATATAATAAAATAAAATATAAAGAAATAATACCTAATAAAATAAATTCGTACTAAAAATAATTATAAAATCAATAATTAATTATTAATAATATAATTAATTAATAATGAATATTAACTCTTGATTTTATATAATTATATAAAATAAAGCGAATTATTTATGTAATTATATAAAAATCAAATAGTTATATAAAAATCAAAAAAAAAAGAAAAAGAATTAATTAAATATTACGACTTTAAGCGAAGCAGCGACGTCCCCTGGCGAGAGCAGCGACGTTCGTCCTCAGCTGCTATAGAAGCAGCGACGTCCGGCCTCAGTCTCCAGAAAAGCAGCGACGTCAGCAGCAACACCAAAAAACGCGCGATGCACCGTCACAGTTAGCAACTATTATTAGCTTCTAACTGACGATCGGCACAGAAAAACTAAAGCCCTATATCTTAATAAGCAAGCACTACTTGTATTTAATTAGTTAAAAGCTAAACTAGTTTAAATGAGATTAATAAACGGATTTTATCGCAATCGGCAATCGAAAAGTCTCTATCGCTCTCCTTGGCTCGATATCGACTGGTTATACCCAAAAAATGCCTACTGAAATTCGGCCGTTTGTTCCGCGAGAGTCACTCAAGAGAGAAGAGAATTGAGCAATTTGGAGCAAGGCAGAACGAAAGGAGTCAAAACATGTGGGACTAACGGAAAATTTAATTTTTTCCGGAAAAAGTCTGTCTGAGCCGTTTCTGTGTATATATATGTACTAATTGTATTCCTACTAATTACTCCTTCTAATTCTATTTCCATTGTGTGGGGTAGTAGAAGGTTAATGTTTTGGTTTCAAACATATGATTTTGCGAAACCGCTCTCTCGGCCTCTCTCTATCTCTCTCCCTCTCATTGACACTGTTCACGAAAGAAACATACAAGGTGAATTTAGTGATGAGGAGACGTTGTTTGTGGGGAGGGCCATCTACTCTATTTCGGCGCACAGCATACGACAAACGGATGGTTCGCGAAAGAGAGCGGATGTTGTGTCGTAATGTTGTCACCTTATTACTAAATTCATCTTTAAGACATACGGATGAGTGTGTATAGACAGTTGCTCTATTGAGAGAGCACTTGTTCAGATAGTGGGGCAGAGAGTTCTCAAGAGGAATGAGAGGAATAGAGAGAAAAACTCAAAAAAATGTAACGGCTATTTTTCTCATTCCTTCCACATGCATTTTTAGAGCGAAATACGTTTATATGCTTATGTAAATAAATAGATGCCTGGGCGGGCGCTTATTGTTTTGGACTTGTGATGTTGTTAGGCATATTCTCTCTCTCTCACTCTCTCTTTAGGGGAAAGGGACAGATTGATTAGTTAATGAGGGAGGGCAGTGATAGTGGCTAGACATGGACAGCGCATCGCGCTTGGTGGATGGAGAGTTGTGTTGGTGTTGGTTGGGTGTTGGTTTAAGGTCAAAAGGAGAAAAGAGAAAGCGAGAACGCCTGCCAGCTGCTAGTATAGGGTTCGCGCTAGGATTGCCGGTGATCGCTATTACTCATTGCGGGTAAAAGCAGACGAGGAAGAGTGTAAGGGAGAGAGAGCGAACGCATATTTACGCAGCCACTCTAAATGGTTTTCTCCATTCTGGCTATCATAATGATCCGATCTGATCAAATTCGGCAATTTGGTAGATATAGCCATTCTCTACGGTTTTGCGTTTTCAGTTAATTGTGGTTGCCACAGATTGTCTTCCCTTGTGTGGAAACAAAATATGGTTCAAGCTTCTATAGTCTCTAAGATTTAGGCGCTCATTTGGACGGACGGGCAAAGCACAAGGGGAGTGTGAGAGAGAGCGAGAGATTAAGTTGCTTCTCTAAATGGTTTTATTTATTGTGGCTATAATAATGATCCGATCTAATCCAGATTAAACTCTCTGATAGATATAGCCATTCTCTAAGATTCTTTGTTTTTAGTTTTCACGTAGGAAGGAGGGCGGAAAGAGCGTGGCCAAAAATTGAAATACAATTGTATTAAAGTGATATCACAGGAGCTTGGATAGAAAGTTTGGTTGATTTAGCTCTTATAGTCTCTAAGAACTAGACGCTCATCTACACAAATGGGCGTGGGGGTGGCGTGTGAGAGATAACGAGAGGGAATGATGCCTTTTGAAATGGTTTTCTTCATTGTGGCTATATTAATAATCCGATCTGATTCAGATTCAATACTATGATAGAACTGGCCATCCTCTATGATTCTGCGTTTTTAGTTTTCTCGTATCTTAAAAATGTGTGTGCCACAGATTTTCGACCTTTGTGTGGGTGGAAGGGGGCGAGGCGAAATTTTGAAATACACTTGTAGTAGTGAGATAACATAGCAGTCTGGATATAACATTTGGTTGCTCTAGGTTTTATAGACTCTGAGATCTAGGCGCAAATGAAGACGGACGGCCGGACGGATGCTGGTCGGCTATTGATGCTGGTCAAGAGTATATATGTATACACAAATCTAATATACCCCTATAATCTTCGAGTACCGGGTATAAAAATGTCGAACCATATGGAAGATTTTTATATATTTTATGTTATCTGTTTCCATTTTCTGTTTCCCAGTTTTGTTTACATATGTGTGATTTGAAGTCATTTGCTTCTACATATCTACATGTATGTACATGTATAAATACATACATACACGAGACGCGGAAGTGTGTGCGAGAAAGGGAGAGGGAATGAAAGGCGCTTGAAAGGCGTTGCGTAGCCACTGAAATTTAATTTGTTCCTTCTGGCCAAAATAATGATCCGACCTGATCCATATTTGGCAGTCTGGTAGATACGGTCATTTTTCATAATTCTGCGTTTTTGGTTTACTTTTATATTAAAAATTGTGGATTTCACAGATTTTCGTTTTTTGTGGGGGCGGAAAGGGGCGTGGCAAAATTCTGAAATAAACTTGTGCTGAACTGATATCACAGGAGCTTTGATAGAAAGTTTGGTTGCTCTAGCTCTTATAGTCTCTGAGATCTAGGTGCTCATTTGGACGAAAAGGCAAAACAAACAAGGTCGTGTGTGAGAGAGAGCGAGAGGGAACGATGACTTTCGAAATGGTTTTCTTTATTGTAGCTATATTAATGATGCGATCTGATACAGATTCAACACTCTGATAGAAATGGTCATCATCTATGATTCTGCGTTTTTAGTTTTATCGTATGTATCTTCAAAATTGTGTATGCCACAGACATTCGTCCTTTGTGCGGGCGGAAGGGGGCGGAGTGAAGTTTTGAAAGTTGGAGTTGTGTGATAACTTAGGAGACTGGATACAAAATTTGGTTGCTATAGCTTTAATAGTCTCTGAGATATAGGCCCTAATGAAGACGGACGGACGGACGGACGGACGGACGGACGGACGGACGGACAGACAGACATGGCTATATCGACTCGGCTATTGATGCTGATCAAGAATATATGTATATACTTTATGGGGTCGGAAACGCTTCCTTCTGGGCGTTACACACAACCGTTATCACCACAAATCTAATATAGCCTATACTATTCGAGTACCGGGTATGAAAATAGTCGATATTGATGCATATAAAATTGAGTAAGAGTAATAGTTGTAATAATACTTTTATTTAAAAAACGTATGTTTTTATATAAAGTTTAATTGAATTTATGGCGATCCTTTACTTTACTTTGGACTCAATTAATGCACATATGTATGTAGGTGTTAAGCTCTATTGCATGCGAGCTTTGAAGAAGCTGTTTAGGCTTAAGCTAATTCTCCAAAACCAAAAAATGTTCAGCCGATAAAAAAGAAAAATCGTTATGCCATATACATATGTGTCACATTGGACTTTCATACTTGTAAATAAAAGAGCTTCGTTCACTTACGTATTTCCGTAGATACATCCATGTCCAATCGTCAGATCTCTCGCCGATGGAGAGCGAATCTGAAAGCTTTGAGAGAACACTTGCAAATGGACACACACAAATGAGAACATATTTTAAATATTTTGGGCATACTTCATACTAATTTAATTCATGTTTTTACTTTTATTTTTGTATATTGTATTATAATTATTATTATTATTATTTATATCATATATTATATATTATATATATCTATGTTTTAAGGTTTCTTTATTCTCTCACTTCAGTTTTTTTTCATTTTTTACGGAAATAACTGCTACTATTTATAATATAGAAAATTTTGCGCACAGCAAAAGCTAAAACTGCTTTAGCCATGGGGTCAATACCCTTACAAGCGCACATCTGATTTAAATTCTCAAGTCACACTTGGGATTTTTCACTTTTTAACTTTCTTTTGGGATATTCTGGTAAACTGCTGCAACATTAAGAAATTTCCCAGCTACCATGTGGACTTATAGGTTAGGTCGAACAGATTTTAGATCAGGTCTGGAGATCTTGATTCCGTTTTCTTTCTCTAAGGAAAATCACTCCTCACACTTCTCCGCTCCTTTAAGGGGGTGATGGCCATGGAAATCAGGTGCGATGGCTTGTGGCTACCAAAGGGGCTGCTCTCTGCCGGCGATCGACGCTCTACGTCTGGGCCGCGCTTGCGTTGGAAGGGCCGCTCTTTATCGGAGATGTTGTGCCGACCTTGTGGGAAGGGTGACACTCAACAGACTGGTACAGCGCTCGGTGTTGTGGATGCCGATAGAACTTTACAGAATGCGTTTCCTTAATTCGGCCAACCGTTTGTATTGGGTTTGATAACTTTTCATTTTATCTTTGTTTTTTGTAACTATGACTTTTTATCCATGACTTGGACAAAAAAAAAATTTTTAATTTTTCTGAGGTCACGAAGGCACATCCGTATTCTTTGATAGCCACGAGGAGAGAGAGAGAGCTCTTGCCAACGGAAATCAGATCTCGACCTCCTAAATTTATCTTTTTCGTTTTCCCAAATGACAATGGGAGGAAACCCAGGGATTAGAATGTCTGCCATAATAGATTAATCTGTGCAGCGTGAAGGTGTGGGATAGATCTCTTTTACCCAAACTAGTATGAAGAGATTTTTTGTGTACCTCTAGCTATGCTCTGACTAAGCTCGCCGGATTGTCGGGGCTCGTTCTACTCTCTCCTATCTCATACTGACACACACTAGCATAATGTTTTAGGTACACATTTACTAGAATCAACATCAACACAAGAACCCTGGTTAAACTGGAGTAAGAAAATGGTAATAGACTTAGTAATTTGTTATGTATAGTGAAAACCTTAATTTCAACTACTGTATTCAAGTTGTGTGAGACTCAGGTGACATCGAGTATCTCTCTTTCTTCTCTCTACTCTCCCCAACTTATGCTATACATGTATATTGAACCGTATAGACCCTACAATAACTCATACTGTTTTCATACCACCACCTTGATCATACCTGTCTGAGGGCGGACGCCTGAATTTAGAACATATTAGAATTGTACTTCAGAATTAATGACATTATATATATTTCAATGGTTTCGTAATCCTATACTCAAAGTCGGATAGTTTGCTTAATTAAGATTTTCTATTAATTTCGGTTCTTGATAGCTTAATATATTAATAAGAATTTAATAAAGTATAAAGGATGGATAAGGATATAGTATCGAGAATTATATATAGCTAATAGAAAGAATGGATGATATGTAACAATTTATAAGGGTATTAATATAAAAGAAAAATCAATAGCGTAACACGCAGGTAAAATTTTTTGTCTCTGTGCATACACATGGTTAAATTTACGAACTCACAGCGTTTTGGTGTTTCATTAACTTTACTTAACATTAACATTACTCCTTTCGTGATCGTTGAGCTCAAAGATATGCACTCGAGCGTACTGATCCGTACGGCTTTGAAATCTCAAATAGCAATTGAACGAATCAAACGAATTTGTTGATGTAGATTCACTTGATTCTTTTGATCGTCAATTTGACAATCGTATGCTGAAAATGAGAATGTGTATGCCACCGGTTCATGTACCAGTAACAAAGTGTCGCCGCAATCGGTACTTGAAACAAATTGGGCTTCGGAGATGTGAATACGTCAGAGTTTTCTTTCGTACTGATTTTATTGTAAAATATACAGGGTTTATATACAGTTTTGGTGGGTAAAAATTGCTCACTTAGGTAGAATATCTCTATATTGATTTATGACTATACAATTATTACAAATTTAACAGCATATGGGTCAGGTCCTAGATATTTTATGACGGTCGCAAAGGATGTCTTACAGATGGTGGGAAATTTGACCCAATGCAGATCATACTTAACAGTATAAGGGTCAGGTCTTAGATATTTTATGACGGTCGCAAAGGATGTCTTACAGATTGACCCAATTCAGATCATATTTACCAACATATGGGTCAGCGGTGCATCTTACATGTTTATTTGGGTCAACGAATGGACATTACCAGCATATGGGTCAGCGGTACATCTTACATGTTTATTTAGGTCAACGGATGGAAATCTTAACCATTTATGGCTAGTTATTTAATTAGGTCTAACCATACGATTTTTTACTTTACTTGAAATCGTACAGCAATATTATACTCTCATACCCATTCGATTCCAAAACTATTATGTTTCCTTGACTACCTGACTAGATATTAATCTATATACAGCTAGGTATCCAGCACCACGGAAACTAAAAATTACTGTCAAACTCCATATAAAAAAAACTGGGCTAGGAATTTTTCGTTTGTGTTTTCCTGGCCTCAGTATCCAGCAACGTAAACGAAATCCACGAATTCTTATCGAATTCCACGATTGTGGACTGAAAGAACAGCTGATATACCCGCCAGGAAAATATATGTACCTATTATTACTGAAGTAAAAGTGAGAGGTGGAGACAAAATCTGTGCGCAAAACCAAAATAAGATATGCAAATTTTTAAAGTGAGGAGAAGATTGCTTTAATAAAATCAGTTGAGGCAAGACCATGTCTTTGGCGGATCATGGAAAATAAGGATTTTGATCATTTTGACGTTTTGGCGCCTCTGACTGCGCTGTACTTCTCCTTCCTATTTTTTGGCAACAACAACACAATCACTTCATCGTCAGAATTATATATTTTCCCTTTTTTGAATTTTCAAAATTGGCGCTGTTTATAAAAAACAGCTGATTCATGAGAGTGGCAAATCACTTTTTAGGTTCTTGGTCACACTATTTCAGTTAAGTTCAACACAAACAAAATGTAGAGCAGATTCCTGTCAGTAATTTTCCGCGATGCTGGATACAGGCCTTAAGGCGTAACTAAAAAAGAAGAAAATGCCTTTAACTAAATATAATATGGAGAAAGAAATGCATATCGAATATTAACGACGAGTAATGATGACCCTCTATTGACGTGGTTGATAGCGGCTACTCGCGAGATAGGTCAGTCAGAACAATGGGCACTGCGTCTTCGAAGAATCCAAAATTTGGTAAGGCAGCTAAATCGAAATCATCATCGGATTCCGCTGGCGCAGCTAGATCAGTCGACGCTTTCGACAGTACATCCTCTTAGTTCATCCGATCGGGGTCAAGCGTTGCAAATCAAATCTTCGGTAAATGGGGGGCGTTGATTACGCAAGAAAAAGTTTCGAGGCGCCGCTTTAAGTCTGTACTTCCAAAAAGTTATGGCTGCTCCCAACTGCTAATGCAAAGCGACGGTTTGGTAATTCGTGTCTCCAAAGAAAAGGGTAGAGGGGTACCGCTTGGCTTTTAGCTCACGCTGTAATGTTCCTATTTCAGGCTGAGGTAAGCTCAGTCATCCCAGGATCCTACTACAAGAAATTTGTAGATTGCAGGAATCTCTACTGGAAACAGGGGTCGGCCCAAATTAGGCTAGAGACGAGAAAGAGGAAGAACTGGACAGATGAGAATTGGACAGATGTGGTTTGCGATGCGTAGTCACACTCGCGGGGTCGAAGATGGTATCGGGTGCGAGGCGCTGTTACACTAGCGGGGCTGAGGGTAATACGGGACACGAGGCGTAGTCACACCCGTGGGGTCGAGGATAATACAGGGCACGAGGCGTAGTCACACTCGTAGGGTCAAGAGGGATGTCGGGCACGAGGCGTGATCACACTCGCGGGGTCGAGAAAAGTAGGGGATACGAGGCGTAATCACACTCGTAGGGCCTAAAGAAAGATTAAGTATTCTTTGCTGCTGTGTTAACCTTAATATTCCCTCCCGGTGCATTGACTTACTCAGTGGGTTTTTGCTTTTGTTGTATTTTTTTCTTTAGCACTTTATCGGGTTTTTTTTTACAAGAAAATTAAGTGTATAATAAAACGATTGATGGTCAGTTTCTTTTGTCCAAAAAAAACATCGCATAGCGATGAATCTTAGTGGGAGGGGGAATTTTGGTTATATTTGGGGAGCTGTGGAGGGGTGTAGGACTGACGGTCACGTGGCCGTAGGCGCGCGTGTGGAGAAAGAAAAGTGGGTAGTTTGAGGAGTACTCGTGTATTTATGAGTGTAAAAGGTATCTATACAGAAAAGAATACCGAACAAACATATTTTTTTTTTTTATATAAATTCTTAACTATCCGTTGTCGGGGCGGTGCTGCGAGCTGTAACGTCCAGTCGTGGTTCGTTACAACGCCGGTCACACACCTCTCGGAGGGCACCTCGAATATCTATATATATAAAATTCTCGTGTCACAATGTCAGTTCCCGTACTCCTCCGAAACGGCTTGACCGATTCTCATGAAATTTTGTGAGCATATTGAGTAGGTCTGAGAATCGGTGAACATCTATTTACCCCTTAGTGATAAGGGTTCTCCACATTTTTTTTTTAGTTTTTTCTAATAGCCATTTAGTCGATAACTGATCAATCGTCATTTAATTAGTTATCCCCGCCAGTTGTCTACAGGTGTCACTTCTGACCCAGTAAGCCGCATGGAGTAGGGATGAGAACGAAGACGGTCTCCTGTTTCTCTCACACAATAAGAATTCTCTCACTCCCTACACAGTTATCGGCCATCATTATTGCTTATGCATTAAGTGTAGTAGTAAAGTTGACAATTATCATTTTGCTATATCAGTGTAACTCTCATATTAACTAATAAATTATTCCTATTTTATTAATAACTAATTAACCACTTTCTTTTATATATATAGATAAAACTGGAAATTACTTAGAAAAAATTTATACGGCAAAACAACGTTTGCCGGGTCAGATAGTATATAAACTAATTTATTGTAGTTCCCGATTATCAACACCGTGGCATCGGCTAACGGCAACCAAAGACGCGGGTGTTTGGTTAAATATTTATTCCCGGCACAACTGGCTCGGTTTAAAGCGAGATTAAATCTAAAGATACAAAATGAAATATAAAATGATATTCTTAAATCTGCCCACCCTTGCGGCAGCGCTGCTCGAGCAGCGGGCCGACGATCTGCACCGTCAGCGCCTCGTGCAGACCATCAGCTCCACAGCGGATGTTTATGCAGTAGCGAAATATGATTCCGCTAGCCACTCAAGTGCAGGCCAACGGCTCCCAGGCAGAAGATCGTGCGACAATGTAGCCGCTGCCGCCACCCTTCGAGTGCTGCATCAGCATTCTTCCATTTTGGAGTTCTGCCGATACCATGCAGCTCGTGGGGAGTGTTAACTACTCCCCCTCTCAAAGAGCGGTCGTCCTCGTCGATCGCAACTTCTCGATTATTGCGTTGATCCGGAATCGGGAGCCGTTGATGGTTGCGAAGTCGTTGAAGGTGACCAACTGCGTCCCGGAGGTTGTGATCAACGTGTCCAAGTCACAGCTGATCGTGGCTGGTCTGTTGTTAATGATGACCATCCCGTCGTCAACGAGGGTGATGGGCTCCAGGTGACTTGGTTGAGAAAGGTAATGAACGGTGCCGCCAGAGTGTAATTCCTGAGCACAGGATCCCCTCATTTCCTTCTTGCAGAAGGTGGTCTTGGTTGTGGAGACGCAGGCTGTGAGCGCCCACACTTGATTGCGGCATTCAGCCACGATGTTTTCTGTTAATTGTATTATAGTTCCGCTGTGCTCAACCGGGAATATCGTGCTAAACTAATTCTAGGATACTCAATGATAAAATGGATTATATTAACAGATTGGAGAATTTTTATTCTGGATACTTCTAACAGATTTGATATCGTGACTCCTATGAATTGGTCAGCGAGAACAGATTCTATGACAGCGTGGTCTAAAATGGATGGGCTCACTATATTGGCTTTTGCCAGGGTGATCGTGAGCACGAGGTTTCCTTTTTCTGTTATAAGAATTCTATTTCTGGCTAATAAGGATTCATAAAGATGTTCTGAATTTATTATCTCTTTCTTCTCTATACTGAGGATCTTATTGACCGTGCTAGTAAGGGAATTTAACTGGTTCTGAACTTTTGTATTTATCAAATTTGTCTATTGATTGCTTGCACTAGCTGTGCCTCGGTACACCTAATGTTTTCTAAATCGGACGTAATTGGCGTTCCGGCGACGACCTTAAGGGCGTCCCTAGGAAGTCTAGGCTCCTTGCCAGCCAGTGGTGAACACCGATATCGGACAACATCTTTAATGTGATTGCGGCCTCTAGTATCTGTCTCATGTGGGATCTTGGAAAAAGATTTGTCATTTTTGCGGTCTAGTCAGCAATACGACCGTATTCGGTCAAGTTTGATATGTGCTTGGCGTAGTCAAGACCGTCCCAAACCAGTACAGTCCCGTCCGTAATAGATACATATAAATGTAGTTCGAGTGGGAGTAATCGGTGATGCGCGCCGATACTATTGTAAGGAGATGAAGTACCCAGACAATCCTGTGGATAAAAATACGTGAAAAAATATAAAAGTTGTAGAATGTCACCTACAATGGAAGTTTCTGCGACTGAGCCACTCGAGCAGGTCTGGGGTGTAATAGATAAAAGTAATTTTCACGCGCTGGCTCCGGCTGGGTGATCGGTAGTAGGAGTGGGTTCCGATGTTTTGTTATCATTTCGTGCTCACTTCGTTACATAATCTGATTTCATTTTCGCGTGCTTCTGTTTGCTTTTGATCATTTTTAAAACAGAAAAGAGGATCAGACAGGGATAATGTCTAAGGAAAGAGAAAGGAATATGGGAATTTAAAGGAATAGGGAAAGTGAAACAACGCATTTTTTATCCAACATGACTGGTGTTGTTGCAAAAGCTATTGCCCTTCCAACCATGATCCCCCACCCACCGAGATAAGGCACATATTTCAGATGATCATGATTAATTATCTTCTCTCCCCCTTATCGACCCTTGAACGGCTCCTAAATAAAATACTCTAACAATTCATTCAACGTATTAATATAAAGGTTTATTATAATAATAAAAATAGGCTAAGGGCATAATAAAGAAAATTATAATGAAAAATTGTAAAAATAAAACACAAGAGATATATATGTATATATATAGTAATAATATTAAACAAAAAAAAAAGTCGATATCGATGCATAAAATTGAGTAAGAGTAATAGTTTTAATAATACTTTTATTTAAAAAACTTATGTTTATACCCGGTACTCAAAAAGTATAGGGGTATATTAGATTTGTGGTGATAACGGATGTGTGTAACGCCCAGAAGGAAGCGTTTCCGACCCCGTAAAGTATATGTTTGGTACAAATCCAAATGATGCACTAAACACCGTTTGTGCCGTTAAGCACAGTTGATTCGAATATTTGTGGACACGGGAACCGGACAGACCGACAGAAAATACTTGTGCGCTGTTTCGACTTCAAAATATGAGTGTTTTATTCTAGCAGCGTCGCCCTCTTCATGAGCGGCCGCTGCCAGCATAAGCTTTGTTGGTATAAGACACAATAACATATCCATAACTTTCAACATAACATTTCAGCATTTTAACATTTTACTACTACTAATAATATAGGTAACGTAAATGCCTCAACATCGGCCGCGTTGACAGCCAATACATAGGCTTCAATCCATTGGAATGGGCGCCAACCGATGGATATATCGCTTATATAGGCCGGCCTTAGTCCTCACTATGGCCACGCGAACCTTCCCGTCCGCTCCTGGGATTGCCTCCTCCACTACTCCTATTAGCCACATTTGTGGTGGCACGTTCTCCTCGTGAATTGCCACCACTTTGCCTGGCTCCAGATTGGCGACCTCTTGGCACCACTTCCCTCGCTGCTGAAGGCTGAGCAGATAATCTCTGGACCAGTCTTTTCAAAACCTTTGCTTGATGGCAGACACGAGCTGCCATCGTTGCAGATACGACAGGTTGTCTGGTCTGGGCAGCTCTGATTCGGGCGGCAGCGAAATTAGCGTTCTGCCGACGAGTAAGTGTGCGGGAGTCAGCACCTCCCCTTCGTTGGGACTGCCGCTGTCGACCACTAGTGGCCTGGAGTTCAGCACGGCCTCGACGTCCACGAGCACCGTGTGCAGCTCGTCCTCCTTGAGCACTGCGCTGCCCATGGCCCTGAGCAACAAATGCTTTGCGGACTTCACCGCCGACTCCCACAGGCCTCCAATGTGCGGGGCTCGGGGCGGGATAAATTCCACCGAAGAACGGTGAGCCGCAGCATACGCCTTGAGGGCCTCGTCCTTGGCATCCCAGCCCTCCATACGCTCCTTGCGCATGCGAGCTGCACCAACAAAATTGGTCGCGTTGTCGCAATATAGCCGGACAAGCGGGCCACGACGTCCAATAAACCTGGATAAACATAAAATGAAAGTATAAGCTGTCAAGTCTTTGACAATATCTAGTTGTACAGCCTTAGCTGCAAAGCAGACGAACACTGCTATGTACATTTTGAGAGGCTGTTTGCCTCGAAGCGATACACGAACCGGTCCGAACAAATCAACTCCGCTAATTTCAAAAGATCGATTCCCACGCAACCGATCAGCAGGAAGGTTCCCCATGATTTGTGAGAGAAGCTTTGGCTTGTAATGGAAACAGGTTACGCATTTCTGGACAATGGCACTGCACTCTCTCCGTGAATTTATTAGCCAAATGGATTGCCTTAGGAATCCCACTAGTGCACTAGGTCCAGCGTGACAATTGGCTCGATGTAGATAGCTAAGGTAGAGAGTAACAAATCTACAATTTTTTGGGATTAATATTGGGAATTTAGCATTATGGGCTCGGGGTGCATTTAGTAGTCGAACGCCTACTCGAATCAACGAAAATGAACATGAGCCCACTTGTTCTTCCGACATGAAGGGATTTAGTTTTTGCAGTGATGCCTGTAACTTGGATGACTTCTTTAATTTGTCGTTTTCATGCGAAAATGCGTCTCTTTGAACCACTTCAACTGCTGTTAGAAACGCTGCGCCGAGCTAGTCAGATGACGGGCAGGTACTACTCCAAGTGACTCCCTTCCTTCTATTGATGAACCGGCGGATATAAGCAATTGTGCTAACCACTTTCATGTATGACGACGAATTCTGTATGATTGTGAGGATGGGATTTTTTTCAACATCGGCCGCGATAAGCGCAGTGGCTACCTTCTTTTTCTCCAATAACGCATTCGCTTCCGTCAACTGTTAATGATTATTTTGAGGCCAATGTCTGGATTCTTGTTGCAAGAACGACGGGCCATCGAACCACAACAGCGAATTTAAGTCGGCCACCGATGATCCTCGAGATACTAGATCTGCTGGATTTTCTTTGGTGGGCACATGTCTCCATAGGGCTGTCGAAGTAATGTCCTGTATCTCAGCAACTCGATTCGACACAAATGTTGTTAGTTGGGAGAGATGAGTTTGTAGCCAATGTAGAACTACTTCCGAATCTGACCACAACACGACCTTCTCTATGGGACAGTCTATTATGGACCGAACCTCCTCCCACAACTTTGCTAAAAGATGAGCTGCACATAGCTTTAATCTTGGGATTGTTTTGGTCTTTAAGGGTGCCACCCTAGATTTTGCCGTTAGTAGTTTAACGGACACTCCATTAGCATGGGAAACCCGAACGTACACACAACAGCCATATGCTCACGTGGACGCATCTGCAAACCCATGTATTTGACATCGAGTGTTTGCGCTGGCTCCTATAAATCGTGGAACAGTGACGTCATGCAATTTTTGCATATCTAAAGCCATCGATTCCCATTTTTTATGTACGTTCGAGGGAATGTGATCGTCCCAACCAAGGCTTAATAGCCAAATTTCCTGCAAAAATATCTTTGCATTTGTAATTACTGGACATAGCAGGCCTAAGGGATCAAAAAGACTGGCTATGACAGATAATATTGCTCTCTTGGTTGTGGTTTCGGACAATTGGCTTCAGACTATATTTGAAAATGTCTGTCTGAGGGTTCCATATCAGACCAAGAGTTGTACAATCTTGCTGATCTCCATTCGAAATGACCATATTTTCTTGCTGACTATCGACTAGTTGACAGCTAGCAGCCCATTTAGTCAGCACAAATCCTGACGGCTCTAGGATTTCAACCAATTGTTGACGCAATATACTTAGCTCGGATTTTGTGTCTGCTCCTGTAAGGAGATCATCCACATAAAAATCCGACGCAAGAGACTTCGCGCCAATTGGATGCGAATTTGCATGAGTGTCGCTCAGATACTTCAAACACCGTACAGCCAGAAATGGTGCGCTGGCAGTACCATACGTCACTGTATTGAGTAGGAACACTTGCAACGGGTCCGAACTTGTCCGTCTCCAAATAATTAATTGGAATTGGCGCTGCGCCTCGTCAACTTGGACTTGACGGTACATTTTTGTTATGTCTGCTGTAAGAGCGGATGGTTGCTCCAACCATGAGCAAATCATTACGCGCCACTTGGCTCGTAGTTTTGCACGACGCATCAAAGACCACTCTGAGCTTAGTGGTTGTACTTTGAGGCCGTTCCACGCACTGATACGGTGTGAAACAATGCGGCTCTACCGGAATTGAGTTTTCTACTGCAGTCATATGGCCTAACGACACATATTCCTCCATGCATTCCATAAACATGGATTTCATGGCAGGTTTTTTGGCATAATCGCCTTTCTAAAGACAAAAATCGTCTTCTGGCTGTCTCGAATGACGAGCCGAGAGATGTCGGGCTTGACTTGAATGGCAAAGAAACTTGCAATCGACCGGAGAGTAATCGCGTGATGGAGTCAACGAACGATTTTTCACATATAGTTTCTTCGGGGGTATACAGTCTTTCTATAGACGCATTTGGAACATTTTCCAACTCCCAGAAACGTTTGACGAGGTTTTGTAGAGGGCAAAACTCCTGCAACGTGCTCACCATAGAGCATGCTTCGTTGCTTCGGGGTCCGTTGGATCTGCAGCGACCAGACACCACCCACCCAAAGACCGTAGTTTGCAACGTCAGCGTGTTTTGATGTTTGAATTGGCCATCTTTCAACATCTCAAAGAATGCGTCAGCTCCTAGCAGCAGATCCACTCTTTGGGGTTTATGGAAACCTGGATCGGCCAGTGGGAAATCGTTAGGAATTGTCAGCAAGTCTGACGGAACGGTTTACTCAGGATGGTACGACGAAATCGACATTAAAATAACGAAGTCAGTGGCTATTTCAAATTGTTGAACTCGAGAGCAGACTGTTGTTTGCACCACTTGGTGTGCAGATATGCTCGCCTTTCCTATTCCCAATAAGTTTATATCTTTGCGAATACGTTTAAGTTGTAAATTTCGAGCGAGCTCCTCGGTAATAAAATTTACTTGTGAGCCAGAATCCAGCAGTACCCTGGCTGGCTGTCGCTGACTGGAGCCACCTTTAATGTCCCCAATTGCTGTGGCCAGAACTACCTGATCAGAAAAAGCTGCCATGGCATGATTTGACGACAACTGATTCGACCTTTCAGCTGCCACTGCTCTCTGAGACCCAAGCGCATCACGGGCGGTTGGCGTTGTCCCCGAGTCAACGTTGTAGCGATGCAACAATGTGTGGTGGGGCTTTGAGCATACTCTGCAGTGTATCGACTTGCAGGCCGGATCCAGGATCCGGCTACAAGAAATTTGTAGTTTGCAGGAACCTCTACCGGAAACGGGGTCGGCCCTAACTAGGCTAGAAGCAAGAGTGGAGGAGAATGAGGCGTAACCGTGCCCGTATGAGTTGGATCGAGAAGATAGTGAGGGGCACGAGGCGTTGTCACACTCGTGGGGTCGAGAAGGATAAGGGATACGAGGCGTTGTCACACTCGTGGGACCTACCAGAGGATCAAGAGTAATTTGGGAATTGGATTGGCCCGTACCGCGATACTCTCGGTTGTAAATTGATGCCGTAGTTCCCACCCGGAAAAATAGACTTACTCGGCGGATATAAGCAATTGTGCTAACCACTTTCATGTATGACGACGAATTCTGTATGATTGTGAGGATGGGATTTTTTTCAACATCGGCCGCGATAAGCGCAGTGGCTACCTTCTTTTTCTCCAATAACGCATTCGCTTCCGTCAACTGTTAATGATTATTTTGAGGCCAATGTCTGGATTCTTGTTGCAAGAACGACGGGCCATCGAACCACAACAGCGAATTTAAGTCGGCCACCGATGATCCTCGAGATACTAGATCTGCTGGATTTTCTTTGGTGGGCACATGTCTCCATAGGGCTGTCGAAGTAATGTCCTGTATCTCAGCAACTCGATTCGACACAAATGTTGTTAGTTGGGAGAGATGAGTTTGTAGCCAATGTAGAACTACTTCCGAATCTGACCACAACACGACCTTCTCTATGGGACAGTCTATTATGGACCGAACCTCCTCCCACAACTTTGCTAAAAGATGAGCTGCACATAGCTTTAATCTTGGATTGTTTTGGTCTTTAAGGGTGCCACCCTAGATTTTGCCGTTAGTAGTTTAACGGACACTCCATTAGCATGGGAAACCCGAACGTACACACAACAGCCATATGCTCACGTGGACGCATCTGCAAACCCATGTATTTGACATCGAGTGTTTGCGCTGGCTCCTATAAATCGTGGAACAGTGACGTCATGCAATTTTTGCATATCTAAAGCCATCGATTCCCATTTTTTATGTACGTTCGAGGGAATGTGATCGTCCCAACCAAGGCTTAATAGCCAAATTTCCTGCAAGAATATCTTTGCATTTGTAATTACTGGACATAGCAGGCCTAAGGGATCAAAAAGACTGGCTATGACAGATAATATTGCTCTCTTGGTTGTGGTTTCGGACAATTGGCTTCAGACTATATTTGAAAATGTCTGTCTGAGGGTTCCATATCAGACCAAGAGTTGTACAATCTTGCTGATCTCCATTCGAAATGACCATATTTTCTTGCTGACTATCGACTAGTTGACAGTTAGCAGCCCATTTAGTCAGCACAAATCCTGACGGCTCTAGGATTTCAACCAATTGTTGACGCAATATACTTAGCTCGGATTTTGTGTCTGCTCCTGTAAGGAGATCATCCACATAAAAATCCGACGCAAGAGACTTCGCGCCAATTGGATGCGAATTTGCATGAGTGTCGCTCAGATACTTCAAACACCGTACAGCCAGAAATGGTGCGCTGGCAGTACCATACGTCACTGTATTGAGTAGGAACACTTGCAACGGGTCCGAACTTGTCCGTCTCCAAATAATTAATTGGAATTGGCGCTGCGCCTCGTCAACTTGGACTTGACGGTACATTTTTGTTATGTCTGCTGTAAGAGCGGATGGTTGCTCCAACCATGAGCAAATCATTGAGCGCCACTTGGCTCGTAGTTTTGCACGACGCATCAAAGACCACTCTGAGCTTAGTGGTTGTACTTTGGGGCCGTTCCACGCACTGATACGGTGTGAAACAATGCGGCTCTACCGGAATTGAGTTTTCTACTGCAGTCATATGGCCTAACGACACATATTCCTCCATGCATTCCATAAACATGGATTTCATGGCAGGTTTTTTGGCATAATCGCCTTTCTAAAGACAAAAATCGTCTTCTGGCTGTCTCGAATGACGAGCCGAGAGATGTCGGGCTTGACTTGAATGGCAAAGAAACTTGCAATCGACCGGAGAGTAATCGCGTGATGGAGTCAACGAACGATTTTTCACATATAGTTTCTTCGGGGGTATACAGTCTTTCTATAGACGCATTTGGAACATTTTCCAACTCCCAGAAACGTTTGACGAGGTTTTGTAGAGGGCAAAACTCCTGCAACGTGCTCACCATAGAGCATGCTTCGTTGCTTCGGGGTCCGTTGGATCTGCAGCGACCAGACACCACCCACCCAAAGACCGTAGTTTGCAACGTCAGCGTGTTTTGATGTTTGAATTGGCCATCTTTCAACATCTCAAAGAATGCGTCAGCTCCTAGCAGCAGATCCACTCTGTGGGGTTTATGGAAACCTGGATCGGCCAGTGGGAAATCGTTAGGAATTGTCAGCAAGTCTGACGGAACGGTTTACTCAGGATGGTACGACGAAATCGACATTAAAATAACGAAGTCAGTGGCTATTTCAAATTGTTGAACTCGAGAGCAGACTGTTGTTTGCACCACTTGGTGTGCAGATATGCTCGCCTTTCCTATTCCCAATAAGTTTATATCTTTGCGAATACGTTTAAGTTGTAAATTTCGAGCGAGCTCCTCGGTAATAAAATTTACTTGTGAGCCAGAATCCAGCAGTACCCTGGCTGGCTGTCGCTGACTGGAGCCACCTTTAATGTCCCCAATTTCTGTGGCCAGAACTACCTGATCAGAAAAAGCTGCCATGGCATGATTTGACGACAACTGATTCGACCTTTCAGCTGCCACTGCTCTCTGAGACCCAAGCGCATCACGGGCGGTTGGCGTTGTCCCCGAGTCAACGTTGTAGCGATGCAACAATGTGTGGTGGGGCTTTGAGCATACTCTGCAGTGTATCGACTTGCAGGCCGGATCCAGGATCCGGCTACAAGAAATTTGTAGTTTGCAGGAACCTCTACCGGAAACGGGGTCGGCCCTAACTAGGCTAGAAGCAAGAGTGGAGGAGAATGAGGCGTAACCGTGCCCGTATGAGTTGGATCGAGAAGATAGTGAGGGGCACGAGGCGTTGTCACACTCGTGGGGTCGAGAAGGATAAGGGATACGAGGCGTTGTCACACTCGTGGGGTCGAGAAGGATAAGGGATACGAGGCGTTGTCACACTCGTGGGACCTACCAGAGGATCAAGAGTAATTTGGGAATTGGATTGGCCCGTACCGCGATACTCTCGGTTGTAAATTGATGCCGTAGTTCCCACCCGGAAAAATAGACTTACTCGGCGGATATAAGCAATTGTGCTAACCACTTTCATGTATGACGACGAATTCTGTATGATTGTGAGGATGGGATTTTTTTCAACATCGGCCGCGATAAGCGCAGTGGCTACCTTCTTTTTCTCCAATAACGCATTCGCTTCCGTCAACTGTTAATGATTATTTTGAGGCCAATGTCTGGATTCTTGTTGCAAGAACGACGGGCCATCGAACCACAACAGCGAATTTAAGTCGGCCACCGATGATCCTCGAGATACTAGATCTGCTGGATTTTCTTTGGTGGGCACATGTCTCCATAGGGCTGTCGAAGTAATGTCCTGTATCTCAGCAACTCGATTCGACACAAATGTTGTTAGTTGGGAGAGATGAGTTTGTAGCCAATGTAGAACTACTTCCGAATCTGACCACAACACGACCTTCTCTATGGGACAGTCTATTATGGACCGAACCTCCTCCCACAACTTTGCTAAAAGATGAGCTGCACATAGCTTTAATCTTGGGATTGTTTTGGTCTTTAAGGGTGCCACCCTAGATTTTGCCGTTAGTAGTTTAACGGACACTCCATTAGCATGGGAAACCCGAACGTACACACAACAGCCATATGCTCACGTGGACGCATCTGCAAACCCATGTATTTGACATCGAGTGTTTGCGCTGGCTCCTATAAATCGTGGAACAGTGACGTCATGCAATTTTTGCATATCTAAAGCCATCGATTCCCATTTTTTATGTACGTTCGAGGGAATGTGATCGTCCCAACCAAGGCTTAATAGCCAAATTTCCTGCAAGAATATCTTTGCATTTGTAATTACTGGACATAGCAGGCCTAAGGGATCAAAAAGACTGGCTATGACAGATAATATTGCTCTCTTGGTTGTGGTTTCGGACAATTGGCTTCAGACTATATTTGAAAATGTCTGTCTGAGGGTTCCATATCAGACCAAGAGTTGTACAATCTTGCTGATCTCCATTCGAAATGACCATATTTTCTTGCTGACTATCGACTAGTTGACAGTTAGCAGCCCATTTAGTCAGCACAAATCCTGACGGCTCTAGGATTTCAACCAATTGTTGACGCAATATACTTAGCTCGGATTTTGTGTCTGCTCCTGTAAGGAGATCATCCACATAAAAATCCGACGCAAGAGACTTCGCGCCAATTGGATGCGAATTTGCATGAGTGTCGCTCAGATACTTCAAACACCGTACAGCCAGAAATGGTGCGCTGGCAGTACCATACGTCACTGTATTGAGTAGGAACACTTGCAACGGGTCCGAACTTGTCCGTCTCCAAATAATTAATTGGAATTGGCGCTGCGCCTCGTCAACTTGGACTTGACGGTACATTTTTGTTATGTCTGCTGTAAGAGCGGATGGTTGCTCCAACCATGAGCAAATCATTGAGCGCCACTTGGCTCGTAGTTTTGCACGACGCATCAAAGACCACTCTGAGCTTAGTGGTTGTACTTTGAGGCCGTTCCACGCACTGATACGGTGTGAAACAATGCGGCTCTACCGGAATTGAGTTTTCTACTGCAATCATATGGCCTAACGACACATATTCCTCCATGCATTCCATAAACATGGATTTCATGGCAGGTTTTTTGGCATAATCGCCTTTCTAAAGACAAAAATCGTCTTCTGGCTGTCTCGAATGACGAGCCGAGAGATGTCGGGCTTGACTTGAATGGCAAAGAAACTTGCAATCGACCGGAGAGTAATCGCGTGATGGAGTCAACGAACGATTTTTCACATATAGTTTCTTCGGGGGTATACAGTCTTTCTATAGACGCATTTGGAACATTTTCCAACTCCCAGAAACGTTTGACGAGGTTTTGTAGAGGGCAAAACTCCTGCAACGTGCTCACCATAGAGCATGCTTCGTTGCTTCGGGGTCCGTTGGATCTGCAGCGACCAGACACCACCCACCCAAAGACCGTAGTTTGCAACGTCAGCGTGTTTTGATGTTTGAATTGGCCATCTTTCAACATCTCAAAGAATGCGTCAGCTCCTAGCAGCAGATCCACTCTTTGGGGTTTATGGAAACCTGGATCGGCCAGTGGGAAATCGTTAGGAATTGTCAGCAAGTCTGACGGAACGGTTTACTCAGGTTGGTACGACGAAATCGACATTAAAATAACGAAGTCAGTGGCTATTTCAAATTGTTGAACTCGAGAGCAGACTGTTGTTTGCACCACTTGGTGTGCAGATATGCTCGCCTTTCCTATTCCCAATAAGTTTATATCTTTGCGAATACGTTTAAGTTGTAAATTTCGAGCGAGCTCCTCGGTAATAAAATTTACTTGTGAGCCAGAATCCAGCAGTACCCTGGCTGGCTGTCGCTGACTGGAGCCACCTTTAATGTCCCCAATTGCTGTGGCCAGAACTACCTGATCAGAAAAAGCTGCCATGGCATGATTTGACGACAACTGATTCGACCTTTCAGCTGCCACTGCTCTCTGAGACCCAAGCGCATCACGGGCGGTTGGCGTTGTCCCCGAGTCAACGTTGTAGCGATGCAACAATGTGTGGTGGGGCTTTGAGCATACTCTGCAGTGTATCGACTTGCAGGCCGAGACACTATGCCCTTTTCGCAAGCAATTAATGCAAAGGGGAAATCCCTTGGCAAATCTGAACCGAGTTATGACAGACGCCGCTGAGAAAGACGAACAATTCGTAATGCCAGGATCAGCTGATTTGCAGAACGCACAATTTGTGTCCTGGCCGCTGCTTGCTTGGGCTACAGCCAACGCTGTTCTCCCAGATTGCTTATTCTTTGTCTCTTGCGAGCCTTTACGACCCCTTAACCGCCCGGAAGTGGATTCTTTAGCCGACAAATGCTGATAGCGCTTGTTTAATGCGGCTACAAATTCGGACCACGGCGGAACCTTTTGGTAATCCAAATTCTCCTTCCATCTTGAATGGGTTTTTGTGTCAACTTTAGACAGAACGAGGTGTATTAGCAGGGCGTGAGCAATAACATTGTCATTCCCAATTGACAGTAATGATTCGTATATGGCAGATGCCAATTCAACAATTCAAGAGATGGTTGAACTTTTCGACATTACTTAAAGACATGTCACTATCAATAATGCTTGAAAACAAACCAATGAAATTTTTGAATTCAGAATAATTCCCACCAAACTTGGGCAATTTCATCTTGGGCAGGTTCCTTGTATGTGACATGGTGGTATTTATAACTGATTCGTTCAAACAAGTAGGCGGATTTGCTCTTTTAATAGCCATTAACAACGCTTTAGTTGACATGCACAATTCTTCGAGCTCGGAACGCGATGCTAAATCTGGATCGATATCATCGATTTGCAACTACATATATAACCATCTAATATATTTAAGCGACACTCCAGCTCGAACTGATTGGACGAGATATTGTTGTTTTGTACTGCTTTCGCAGTTCTGTCAATATCCCTTTTGACTGCGTTTAACTTCCTCAGAAGCACACCTGAATCGTCTTCTTCTACGATAGAAGTATTGCTACCGGAACCACCACGACGTTTTCCAGTCATTGTGAAGTTACTTTATAATTGTTTTTATTAAACACTAGATTCCACTCAAAAGTCACTCAACGTTTATTAGGCTCTGTTGAACTCAACGATTAGAACAGCTGATGCGATGGGACAAGCTGCTAGATTGAGTGAGACGGGCGAATGCGAAAAATCACTCAAGTCTATGAAAATCACTCAAGTCAATGCTTGCTCCAAAGATGTGAACGGACTGTAATGCTCCTATTTCAGGCTGAGGTAAGCTCAGTCTTCTCCAGGATCCTACTACAAGAAATTTGTAGTTTGCAGGAACCTCTACCGGAAACGGGGTCGGCCCTAACTAGGCTAGAAGCAAGAGTGGAGGAGAATGAGGCGTAACCGTGCCCGTATGAGTTGGATCGAGAAGATAGTGAGGGGCACGAGGCGTGGTCACACTCGTGGGGTCGAGAAGGATAAGGGATACGAGGCGTTGTCACACTCGTGGGGTCGAGAAGGATAAGGGATACGAGGCGTTGTCACACTCGTGGGACCTACCAGAGGATCAAGAGTAATTTGGGAATTGGATTGGCCCGTACCGCGATACTCTCGGTTGTAAATTGATGCCGTAGTTCCCACCCGGAAAAATACACTTACTCGGTGAGTTTATTTTGATTCAATGTTCGTTTATTGGGTATCTCCTTTTAATTTGTTTTGCTTAACGTACGGCGTATGGTACTTTATCGTAAGTTGCTGCGCGGAGCAACGTCTATCTCGCGGCCGGGTTCCCGAGTAAGTGTCTTGCACTTCTTTCGCTAGAACGCTCGGAACCTAGCATCCGCGGATCGAACTAGCTAACTTAAACTTATGGGTGGGGGGAATATGTGCTGACGATGCACCGATGGCCAATTTCTTTTGACGAAAAGAAAACCGTCGCATCGAACCTTAGTGGGAGGGGAAAGTTTTTGCGTCACAATTGAGGTAGTGGTAGGAGAGTTATGGATGGGTGTAGAAGGGGTAGTCACGTGGCCGAACGGCGCGCGTGCGGTGGAAGAAAAGTGGGTGGTTCGGAGAGTTTTCGTGTATTGTATAAAATCGCTTATTTTTATACAAAGGTAATTCTTAATCTTAAGCTTATTGCTCCTCCATTGCCGGTGCGGCGTGGTGAACTGTAACGTAGCCTTGGGGTTCGTTACAGGACGCTGTGATGGGAACAGTTTTTGGTTGAGTGAGACGAGCGAATGCGAAAAATCACGCGGCCTTTGCCGCGGCTCACAACGTTCCCCCTCGTTTTATATAAATTTTAATTGAATTTATGGCGATCCTTTACTTTACTTTGGACTCAATTAATGCACATATGTAGGTGTTAAGCTCTATTGCATGCGAGCTTTGAAGAAGCTGTTTAGGCTTAAGCCTCTTCTCCAAAACCAAAAAATGTTCAGCCGATAAAAAAGAAAAATCATTACGCCATATATGTGTCACATTGGATTTTCATACTTTTAAATAAAAGAGCTTCGTTCACTTACGTATTTCCGTAGATACATCCATGTCCAATCGTCAGATCTCTCGCCGATGGAGAGCGAATCTGAAAGCTTTGAGAGAACATTTGCAAATGGACACACACATATAAGCACAAATGAGAACATATTTTAAATATTTTGGGTATACTTCACATATTTCTCCTTTAATTCATGTTTTTACTTTTATTTTTATACCCGGTACTCGAAGAGTATAGGGGTATATTCGATTTGTTGTGATAACGGATGTGTGTAACGCCCAGAAGGAAGCGTTTCCGACCCCATAAAGTATGTATATTCTTGATCAGCATCAATAGCCGAGTCGATATAGCCATGTCTGTCTGTCCGTCCCCCGTCTTTCGCCCCACCCCTTTCCCACCGCACAAAGGACGAAAATCTGTGGCATACACAATTTTAAGGATTCGAGGAAACTAAAAACGCAGAATCATAGAGAATGACCATATCTATCAGAGTGTTGAATTTTGATCAGATCGGATTATTTATATAGCCACAATGAAGAAAACCATTTCGAAAGTCATCGCTCCCTCTCGCTCTCTCTCCCACGCGACCCCGTCTGTTTTGCCTATTCGTCCAAATGAGCGCCTAGTTCTCAGAGACTATAAAAGCTAGAGCAACCAAACGTTCTATACAAACTCCTGTGATATCAATTCAGCACAAGTTTATTTCAAAATTTTGACACGCCCCCTTCCGCCCCCACAAAGGACTAAAATCTGTGGAATCCACAGTTTTTAAGGTACAAGAAAACCAAAAACGCAGAATCATGGAAAATGACCGTGTCTAACAGGTTGCTGAATCTTGATCAGGTTGAACTACTACTATAGCCAGAAGGAACCAATTAAATTTCTGTGGCTACGCAACGCCTGCCAAGCGCTTACTCATTCCCTCTCTCTCTCGCAAACACTTGTACGTCTCGAATATTTAGTTATACATGTAAATGTAGAAATGTAGAAGCAGATGTAAAAGGCATATGTAAACAAAAAAGGAAACATGTATAAAAATTCCAAAAATGGTTTGACTTCATTTTTTGAAATATTATTTTTTTCCCAAAATTTAATTCGTCCCTTTTGCGAAAATATAATAAATTGCATAAATCGTAAGCTCATATATGTATGTATATACTGACTGAGTAACTGGTATAAAGTAGAGCCGCGGCCTTTGCCGCGGCTCACAACGTTCCCCCTCGTTTTATATTGTATTATTATTATTATTATTATTATTTATATTATATTATATATTATATATATCTTCATATGTTTTAAGGTTCCTTTATTCTCTCACTTCAGTTGTTTTTCATTTGTTACGGAAATAACTGCTACTATCTATATTATAGAAAATTTTGCGCACAGCAAAAGCTAAAACTGCTTTAGCCATGGGGTCAATACCCTTACAAGCGCACATCTGATTTAAATTCTCAAGTCACACTTGGGATTTTTCACTTTTTAACTTTCTTTTGGGATATTCTAGTAAACTGCTGCAACATTAAGAAATTTCCCAGCCACCATATTTTTCTTCAGATATGGTAAATCGAGGTAGGCAGTAGACTGCAGCTAGTGCGATTTGGTTACCTCTATCAAGATATATTTTTAAAGATGTTTCTGGTGAATTCTTTGTGGTAGTAATGCTTCAGCCGGCTTCTTCTTCCTAAAGTTCTGCAATATCGATTTTAAGGACTGGTGACGATCTGCATACTCACCAACTTTTGAAATGGCAGATGCTTCGGGTCCGAATCCGTCATATTTTATATTTACGTTAAACTTAAACGCTTGCAAAACTCTCCTCTTAATATAAAATTCGTTTAAAAATTCTAAGAAATTCTTAAATTCTCTTTACTAATTGGCACCAAACGCAAGTGATAAGATTAGCGAAGAAAGCGGGAGCGATGAGCCGTGGGCGAAGAGAGCGGGTCGTAAAGCAATACGCAAGCACTGAGACGACTACTACTACTCTATTGCACTTTTTTCGTTTAGCAGCACGCGATCTAACTGCGTTGAGTTATGTCCATGAAATTGTTTGTGTGTTTTGCAACCAGGTCATTCCCCCCATTGGCCACCATGTAAGGTTGTGTCCCCGTGAATATATATATATATGACCGAAATATCCAGAGGACAATGTGGAGGAGTTCCCGGATCCAATGCAAACACTTTGATTATATTAAATTTAGAATTTAATCAAGATTTAAAAGACAATTATATGGAGGCAGCGGTAGGTAGCCGCGTTGGTTACACCAGTGATGCCGTGATCGCTGACGTTCGCAAGCGGACTGGCTCTCTTTCCCACTCACGTCGCCTGCAAGACCAATGCTGTTGGTACGCACGAACGTCAATGTCCCGAGAGAGCCTAGATTGGACAGTTAGGCACCTTGAGACCAGTGATGCCAAGCCGAAAACAGTTTTTTTTTCAATTATTGGGATGCTTTTCGATGCAATTGCAGCCGACGGCGCTTAAGCTCGCCTTTCACCGTAATTGCCGAATATTAAATATTTATATTTTAAGTCAATGTGATTTCATTATGATGCAATTATGCATGAGTTCTTACGAAAAATTCAAATCAAAGTCTTAATGTTACCGGCCCTGTCAATTCTAATCAGAGTCCCAATGTTACCTGACAGGGCCTGTCAATTCAAAAAACTAAATAACCATTTTTCCATTCACTATCAGAATGTACGCAGTCTTTTAGGCAAATTGTGCCAGCTACATACGGATAGTGCCTCTTATGATTTCGATGCTGTCGGTTTTTCCGAAATATGGCTAAACTCCACTGGTCATGATCATGAAATTCTTGCTCGCAATTTCATCATTTATTGAATGAACCGTGCATTCTATGCTGGTGGAGTTCTGATTGCAGTCAAAACTGACATCTCATCTGAGTTACTCCCATTCAACAATATCCTTGGGATCGAGTTCATTGCAGTCAAAGTGCGTGTTGGTATGGCTTCTATCTTTCTAACCTGCTCATACATTCCTCCCAAATTTGATGCTGAGGTTTACTCAAAACACCTTTCTGCTATCCATTCTGTTGTGTCTCCGTTAGGTTGTGCTGATCAGATTGTGGTCATGGGTGACTTTAATTTACCACTTCTTTTTTGGCTGCCCTGCGACGACGCTAACCAATTGCTTCCTAGTATTCATATCGAATTCATCAACGAACTAACGGATTTTCTCTTGCCCAAATAAATGCTATTACAAATAATAGCAACAGACTTCTCGACTTTATTTTCGCTATGGATATTTCTCTAGGTACAGTAGCCAGAGTCACTCCATTATCACTCCCTATCGACTCATACTATCTTACTCTATCTATAACTTTTGAGTGTGCTAGTTCTAGTTGTGTTGACATTTCCATGACTCTTTACCGGATGAATTGTTTTCGTTAATCTAAACCAAAACCTCTCGAATGTCGATTGGTACACTTTATATTTCTTACCGAATATAGACGTAACAGTCAACTCGTTCTATAGTACCATAAACTTTGCCTGCTAAAACATATGTTCTTTTGTACTTAAAGAATAGGAAATCCCGACTCTTTAAAAAGTACCAGAAAACTGTCTCCTTGCTTGTCTTTGTACAATACTCTTACGACCGTTCTCTATTCCTAAGTGCCAATAGTCTATGCTATAATCAATACCTCTTATCTTTTAGTAGAAACTTCCGCAATGATCCTACAAAATTATTTTCTTTTGTCAACCCTAAACGTAAGTCTAATGCATTTCCTTGGTCCCTTCACAATATTAACAAATCTGAATCTTCTGCTGCTGGCATTACAAACATATGTGCCACCTTTTTCCAGTCATCTTACTCCTCTCATATCTATAACGCATCCACTCCGTATCCCTCGTATTGCCTCATGCTAACACCATTTTTCTAGTTTATTTTGAAGAAAGCGTTGTGCTTGAAATCGTTCGGAATTTCATTTTCTGCGGGTCCTGATAAAGTACCAAGTTGCATTGAAAAACATTGTGCCCAGTCCCTATGCCAACCCTTAACCTTTCTTTTCAATCTATCTTTGGAACAGTCCTATATGCCAGTAATTTGGAATAAATCCTACATCATTTCGCTCCTCTACTAATTTAGAAGCTGTCCTTATTAGGTTTCCCTAGAAATCGTATAAATTGGATTATTTTCGTATCTTTCAGATCGTGCACAACGAGTCTTATTTACGTTACATCTGGTGTGCCCCAATGAAGTAATTTGGGTCCTCTCCTCTTCATTTTATTTGTAAATTACCTACCCCAAGATATAACATTCACTCATACACTTATGTATGCGGATGTCGCTAAAAAAAAATATTTCATTGCAAACATTTTTAGTTTTAGATAGACACATTAATAAGGCGTCGTTGAAGTTTTCGTTTATAAGAATCGATAGATAAACGGCCAAGCCTCAGCCGTTTGACCAGGAAGATGCTAGTAGTGGGGAAAATACCACAAAAGTGGCTCAAGGCTCTAAAGCCTCGTACTCAACTTCAAAGGACTTCAGACCAATCAGTCTATCGTCCTTTTTTCTCAAAACGTTTGAGAGACTTGTCGGACTACACCTGAGAACAATTAATTGCCCTCAGATGTTGTCAGGAGCACAACATACCTACCGAAAGGAAAATTCACGGAAACGGAACTTCATGAAATCCTCTCAGTGATAGAGAAATCTCTACACCTCAAGGAATACTCTCTAATAGCCTTTCTCGATATGGAGGGAGTCTTCAACAACGTCGTGCCGGGTGCCATTACGGAAGCGCTGACTGACCTGGGAGTGGACCGTCACTTGGAGACGTTCATCGATCAATTGCTCATATGCAGGACGGTGACATCATCGATGGGGTCGTCCACCCAGTCAAGGTATGTCAACAGAGGCACTCCGCAAGGGGGTGTCCTGTCTCCCTTTCTATGAAACATAGCAGTCAACAAGATTCTATGTGACCTGGAAGGGGGCGGCTGCAAAGTCGTGGCATACGCGGACGACGTTGCGACTATCTTCTCGGGAAAATACCCTCAATCACTCTGCGACTCGATGACCGCAAAGCTCGCGAGATGGCCAGAATGGAAAGAGTCCCGCGTACTGGGAGTCAATCCCTCAAAAACGGAACTCGTGTTATTCACAAAAAAATAAAAGGTTCCGCCCCTTAACCCCCCCAATACTAAATGGATGCAGGCTCTCCTTCAGCGACAGTGCCAGTTACTTAGGGTTGGTAATTGACAAGAAGCTGAACTGGAACCTGAACATAAAAGACAGAGTGAAGAAGGCTACGATAGCCCTATACACATGCAATAAAGCTATTGGCTTTGTCGGTACAGCGGCAAACAAAATAAGAGAATTTCATGAAGTAGAAACTAGAGTTGTGTAGTTCAATGAAGGCATTAGTCGTCTAAGTTACCGCCTAAGTTACCGCCTAACCTACCACCTAGCAGCAACATTTTTATGTTTAACAACATTCTCGGCAGCATAGCGGGCGAAATTATGCGAAATATTCCTTAAACATTCGTGTTTTTTCGTCGTTCTCTACTTCGGCACCCACAGCACTGGTCCACCCCGCGAGTCCCCATGTCCCAAAGCCTGATTAAAGGATAAAATAGATTTATATTCGTTTGAAATTCAACATGGTGCCCGAGCAGGGACCTTGGGACTAGCTTTCGAAAAACAAATTTCGTGTCGCAAATCGTTCGTTTGGACCAGACCGCTGTTCGCGAATAACCGTGGATAGAGTACAGTTAACCAACCCTTAACCAAAAAGGAGAAACCGTATCGAAGACCAGCTTGAGAAGGTGAAGGAAGAAAGACCAGCCGACATTTGACACCACCATAAGGAGGACATGAGCTCTGAGTCGGCAGCACCCAGGGAAGTGGATTCATATGACAACCAGGTAACAATGCCAAAGCAATAGCAGCTAAAATAATAGCGAAATTACCTATTGGCTTGTCATTGATCATATATACATATGGCGCCAACGCCATACCTTACCGCTTTTTTGGAAGCGTCGGTTGCATTATTTCGCCTTTCACGTCGTTCGTTTCGAGAAATACATTGACCCTTGCAGCGGTTAGCTAATGCCCATTGCCGCGCTCTGTAAAAGTTTGTGTCTTTGATGCACATAGCGGCCAGTTCTTTTCATTTTCGCATTCTTCCTCTACGCTGCTCAAAAGCTGACGTTTCGATTCGTTCGTAGCTGGCGTTCGCAGCTTTGTTTGTCATCTCGGCTTCTTTAGCGGGCGTCGCTCAGCTGGGCTTTTGTCTTTCGTTCGTGTCAAAAGTGATCTTTGAGGTCTCTTATACTTGTGGAGTTAAGTGAAACGTTAGATCATCGTTTATTGTCGACGTCGCTCAGCTTGCAATAGCTGTTCGTTATTGTGCGAGCTCTTATATTTGGATAGTTAATTAAAACATCGTTCGCCGCTTCGTCTTCGGGTCGAACGCTGTTATAACGTAGGTGTTCTCGTCAGCAGGCCTAGCGTCCAAAGCCAAATCCAAAGCTCTGCTGTTTGTTGCGTGCGCTTAGAACGGTTCGAAGTTCGTTCGGTCAAGCGTTTTCGAATCAAGCCTAATACGTTTATACGTTGTTATTTTATCTAATTTATGCGCACTTAGTTTTGAACATTGTTGTCTTTGATCACAGTGTATCTCAGCATTCTTTTTCCGCTAAATTCTCTGTATTTAGCCAACGTTGTTGTGCTTTTAGTCGTTTTAGACCAACATGGCTTCAGAGAGTAGTGAAGAGACGAAAAGTGTTAGCGATAGGTGTGGAAGCACAAGGCTTACAACATTGTACGCACGGCTGCAGAAAGTAAGCGATGATATAAACCGAATGAGAATAGCCTTCGAGGAGGGTAGAGTTTCGAGAAATCCCCTCCAAATCCAATGTCGTTTTAAAATTTTAGAGGCCCACATTGTAAAATCAATGAACTTGTAATCCAAAATCGACATTTTAGATCCAGAAAATTTGGATAAATCGAAGTTAGAAGAAACTTGCGTCATTACAGGGGCGTTGTACATGTCGGCAGCGCCTAATCATTCCGCTCAACCACACGGAAATACGGGTCATTCTAGTTTGCTAAAACTAAAACTGCCAAAGTTTAGCGGCAAGCATGCGGGTTATAAACAGTTTATTAGTTTGTTTGAAAGCTTAGTAGATTCCAATTGGTCGTTGTCCAATATAGAGAAGTTCAACCATCTCATTTCGTGCTTGTCCGATAAAGCCCTGGGAACCATACAGGCATTCAAAGTTTCCGATACAAATTATCCAAAGGCATTAGCAAGTTTGAAGTGGATGTATGGCAACAAGTGCTTAATATATTTCGATAAACATGCCCAGTTGTTCGATATTCCTTCTTCTTTGTGATCGATCATAGATATAGTTTCCGCAATCTTCAAGTCGCTTTTATCATTGGGAGACGAGCGAGAGGTTGCTAACGCCATGATAATCCATCTGGCGTTATCAAAGGTTGACCCATACACAAAATCGAAGTATAGCAGTTAAATTATGATGAGCTGCAAAGCTGGTCCGATTGTGCCATAACATTGAATAGGCGGTACCAACACCTATCAGCAGACGAGTCATCGAAAGCAAAAGAGAACAGAAGTTTGACAGGCCATCGACGAACAAAAAGAACACCAGATCGTCGTTTCCTTGCGCAAGGGCCGGAAAAATCGATTGACCCTAAGAGCATATACTGCGGTTCCAACCTACTGCTCCCTATTTGAGCCGGGAACCGTGTTGGGGCGGTTTAATTTCGCAAACGGCAAGAAGCTGTGCATAAACTGCCTTCAATCTGGGCGTAGGGTGTCTCAGTGCGGATCCTCTAAGTGCAGAGTTGGTTCGCAGGGTCATCACACCCTCTTGCACACATATGCAGCTCCGAATGCAATTCAGAATTCGGATTCACAAGTTCAGGCCAATAAAGCCCAGGGCTCGTCACATCCTGCTCAAATCCACCATGTGTCCACTGAGCTCGAGCACGTTATCTTTTCCACAACCGTGGTGCGAGTTCCTGATAGGCTTGGCCAAGTGCAGTATAAAAGAGCACTCGTAGACTCAGGTGAGCAGGTCTATTTCATGACGGAAAGCTTGGCGCAGTAGCTAAGGTTGTCAAGGCTAAGGCCGATTACTCTCGATTAAATAACCATAATCGACCTCAGAAGGTAGATATGTTTCTTGGAGCAGACTCCTTCTTCGAGTTGTGTGCACCGGTCAACTCAGTCTCAACAATTGAGGTTCGTTGCTGCAAAAAACTCCTCTGTTGGTTGTTTCTGGACAATATAGACAACAAAAAAAAGAAGCTGCGTGCTGCGTCGCAGCACTGTCAAAGAAAGACATGTTGCTGGGGAGCCTTGTCAAAAGGCTTTGATAGTTGGATACTATTCCACAAAATAAAGAATCTATCAAATATTCACCAGAACAAATTGCTTGTGAGGACCCTTGTGTAAAAATGACCATACTGATGCTGTCTTTATTGAAAAGGGTAAAGTCTCTTGTCGGTTGTTGGCAGCGAAATCAAGAGTGGCTCCACTACAAACAAAAACGATACCAAGGCTTGAACTGTGCGCCGCCACACTGTTGACCCAATTTTGGTCATATGTCAAACCAGTTCTTGACAAATGTAGAATTAAGAGCGTAAATTTCTGAACAGATTCCGAAATAACGCTACATTGGAGTCTTTCTCCGCCATCGTCGCTTGCTGTTTTTGTGTCAAATAAGGTAGTCACGATTCAGGAGCTATCAGAAAATATTACATGTGCCGTCATGTCATGTGCCGTCATGTCATGTGCCGTCATGTCATGTGTCATGTGCCGTTGCAGGCAAATCCAGCGGACTTGACATCTCGCGGATGCGACGCCCCTGATCTCCTGGATTCAAATTGGATAGGTCCGAAATTTATATGTGAGCCTGAGCATTGTTGGCCAGAAAACTCGCATTTTAACATCCCAGCCGGATGTACGGGATTCCGAGGCAAAAAAATCCGCCCAGGTACTAATTGGTGTTGAGGACTCATTTGTCTATGACATCTTTTTCTCGATTTTCGTCGTACCACAAATTAGTTCGAGTGGTGGTATTTGTGTATCGGTTTTTAAATAAAGATAAGGGCAAAGAACACTCCAGGGAGTAAACTGCAAAGGAGTTGTAGTAATCGTCCCTCAAATTGATGAAATGGGTTCTACGAAGTGTCTTCCGGGCGGAGTTCAAAATGCTAAAAAAGGGACAGCCGTTGCAGCCAAGCCTACAGATGATGGCTCCGTTCATCAAGAGGATGACAGAGAAAAGGCGGACATTTTCGCTTATCAGGGTGGGTGGCAGGTTGTTGCATGCCGCTTTGCCATATGAGGCCAAGTTCCCGATTCTACGGCCCACCAAGAATCACTTAGTCGAACTGTACTTGAGGAATTTGCATTTGAAGAATTGTCATGCCAACGCAAAGACATTGCTGAGACAGGAGATTTGGCTTATAAATGCACGTCGGGAAACCACTCGGATAATTAGGAGATGCATTCCAGTTTTCCCTACAAGCCGAAGTTGATGAGTCAGATCATGGGAATTCTGCCGGCAAACAGGTTTAGAGAAGGTCGTCCGTTCCTGGTCTGTGGGGTTGACTTTTGTGGCCCTCTCAACGTCTCGCTTCGAATTTGAGGTCGGCCGCCTCTAAAAAGGGTATATCGCGGTGTTTGTTTGCTTCGCTTCGAAGGCCGTCCATTTAGAACTTGTCCCGGACCTCTCGACTTCTATCGTTCGAAAGCTTCATTGCAAGACGTGGCGTTCCTCGGACGATGAATTCCAACAACGAGACCAATTTCGTCTGAGCGCGGAACGAGCTGAGGAGGCTGCAGAAGGCGTTCGAGGAGCAGCAGCCCAGCCTGATGACATTCACAGCAGAGCGACGGGTGGAGTGGAAGTTCATCCCTCCACAAGCACCGCACTACGGAGGCTTGTGGGAAGCGGCCGTCAAGTCGGCGAAACGCCTCGTCGTCCGCCAGATTGGCCGAGACAGAGGCCAGCAGCGATCCCAACGACGGAGAGCAGCTCACGCCATTTTCGACTAATTTTTAGAGATTTTCTGACTTTATAAAGTAGTCGTTGTGTTGTTGATTGTCGGCTTTGATAAGCTAAATAATCGTTTTTGAATTTTCGCCCTGTTTTAGCGTCTTTTCTATTCCACCTGAAAAATTTCTGTCAATTATGTGCATAATGGGATACCGTGAAAGTACATTCACATTCACTTTAGCTGTGATGATTACGTTTTCGACATGTGGTAGTGAAATTCTTTTTCTAGTCAGCGGATGAAAAATTCCGCTGATGTACCTCTGGAATACTCCAGGAAAATTCATCAATCCATACGGAACCTGGCGGAACTGGTACTGCCCGCTTTGGGTCACAAATAAGATGTATTTCTTACTGTCTTTGGGTACGGGAACATGGAAGATCCCATTCTTCACGTTAATCGAACTGAATACTACAGCATTCTGCAAACCATATACCTGGTCATCTATTAACGGCAACGTAAATGATCTTTTACGATGACTTTATTGATGCGTCTATAGTCAATACATAGTCCAAAACGACTATGTATTGTCTATAGATACATCAATAGTACAAGATCATTTGCCGTATTTCTACTTCACTAGTACAACTGGACTCGTGAACTCAGATTCTGACTCTTCTATTACCTTTTTGTCCAGTCATTCGTCAATCTGGTCTTTATGATGCCCGTTTCAGTTAGCGCAAATTTGAAAGGCCGCGAAATGGCGTTTCATCTAAAAGAATAATTTTCATTTCAGTGTTCATTGTTTTCGATCTTTTTGGTTTATACGTCGATATTATTTCATGTACTTCACGTCGTGTAAGCTCGTTTGTAACGTTGTTTATGTTTAGCTCAGAAGTGTCTACCGCTACATCGATTTTAGGCAAATTGTGCCAACTACATGCGGATAGTGCCTCTTTTGATTTCGATGATATCAGTTTTACTGAAACATGGCTCAACTCCTCTGTTTATTATCGTGAAATTCTAGTTCACAATTTTATCACTTATAGAATGGACCGTGCATCTTATGCTGGAGTTCTGATTGCAGTCAAAACTGACATCTCATCTGAGTTATTCCCATTCAACAATATCCATGGGATCGAGTTCATTGCAGTCCAAGTGCGTGTTGGTATGGCTTCTATCTTTCTAACCTGCTCATAGGTTAGGTTAGGTTAAGGCGGCTGTCAAGCTCCACAGGAGCCAGTCACACTTGGGCCGGTTTCGGCCCGTTGTAATACCGCGGGAGGTGTTCCCCTTAGCCATCTCATGAGACCCGAACATATCAGCAGTTATCCCATCCTGACGCTCTTACGAAGTTTGCAATCTTTCTGGGACAGATTTTGGATATTTCTGAAATGTCTGAGATATAGGGCATGCCCAGGTATTGTAGCCTTCTCCTGCTGAGAGCCGGACAGGAGCAGAACAGGTGTTCCACCGTTTCCTCCTTCTCCTCGTCTCTACAGCTACGGCAGAAATCATTGTCCATTCTGACAGTCTCGCGAGCTTAGTGCTCATAAGGTCACACAGTGTTTGAGGGTATTTCCCCGAGAAACTGATTGCAACGTCATCCGCGTATGCCACTATTTTACAGCCCCCCCCCCCCCCCCCCCTCCAGATCACATAGAATCTTATTGACTGCCATGTTCCATAGAAGGGGAGACAGGACACCACCTTGCGGAGTGCCTCTGTTGACATACCTAGCTTGCGTGGACGATCCCATCGATGATATCACCGTCCTGCATGTGAGCAATTGATCGATGAGCAGCACCAAGTGACCGTCCACACCCAGGTCAGTCAGTGCTTCCGTAATGGCACTTGGGACGACGTTGTTAAAGGCTCCTTCGATATCGAGGAAGGCTATAAGAGAGTATTCCTTGAGGTGTAGGGATTTCTCTACAATTGAGACTACTTCGTGGAGCGCCGTTTCCGTGGATCTTCCTTTCCGGTTGGCATGTTGTGCTCCTGACAGCATTTGAGGACTAATAATTGTCCTCAGATGTAGTCCGACAAGTCTCTCGAAAGTTTTGAGAAGAAAGGACGATAGGCTGATTGGTCTAAAGTCCTTTGGAGTCGAGTGCGAGGCCTTTCCCGCTTTGGGGATAAAGACTATTTTCACCTTGAGCCATTCTTGTGGTATGGTCCCCACAGCCAGTATCTTCCTGAAGATACATTGTAGCCAATTAATGGCTGGGTCTCCGGCCTTTTGCAGTTGGGCCGGAATGACCTGGTCCCGACCTGGCGATTTGAACGGGTCAAAGCTGTTTACCGCCCAGCTTATGTTCCGTTTGGTAAAAATATGATCCATCGTGGCTGTTTGGCCTCCCCTTTGGGATAGCGGCGGCTTGATGGTTGTGCACCCAGGGAAGTGGGTTTCAAGCAGTACGTGGAGCGACTCCTCACTGGAGTTGGTCCACGTACCGTCGTTCCTTTTCAGGTACCCTACCGAGGGGGTGGTTTTTTAGAGGAGCTTGCGCAGCCTTGCGGCTTCTGACGTCTCCTCTATTTCTGAGCAGAATTTTTGCCAAGAGGCCCTTTTTGCTCTTCGTGTTTCTTTTTTGTATTGGGCGAGACTGACTTTGTAGTCTGCCCAATGTTCCTCCTCGTTAGCGCTTTTAGCTCTGTTGAAGCTGGTCCAACAGCTCTTACGTAGGATGTCGATTTGTTTCGACCACCAAGGGGGTTTCTTTTTACCCCTTGTCTTGTGTGGCAGGCGAGCCACCGTGAAAGCCTTATTGCATGCATCCGTGAACCTGTACACTATACGATCTAAATCGTCTTGAGTGTCTGGGCTCATTGGTGCCTTGTTGGGGAGTATTTCCTCCAGAACCGAGCTATATTTAACCCAGTTGGTTTTCCTGGGGTTAGTGTAGTCGGTGGGTTTGGGGCTCTCGAAGGATAAAATCGTTTCGATGTACCTGTGGTCGGAGAAGGAATGGTCCTCTAGGACTCTCCATCTTTCCACTTTGTCTGACAGATTGTGAGACACTAGAGTGAGGTCAATAACCTCCTGTCGGTTTTTTATAATAAATGTGGGGTCGTTACCCCGGTTACATATGGTTAAGTTCGAGTTCAGGATAAAGCTGAAAAGTGACTCACCCCTTACATTTGTGTCCGTGCTCCCCCATTGAGTGTGGTGAGCATTGGCATCGCAGCCTATTAGTAGGCTTGTGTTGGACCTCTCGCTGTCGCTGGTGAGCTTGCAGACAAGGTCGTTGGGAGGATCGCTTTCCTCATGGGCCATGTAGGACGACATCAGCCTCAGATGTGTCCGCTTTAGCTCTAGGCTTACCGTTGTATTGTCGCCATTGCTGAAGTTGTGGAGCAGAAAGATATTAAGGTGCTTTCTCGCGAGAATGCAGGTACGAATTTTACCTTCGGTTTGGGGTACAATGAGCTTGTACTCCCTCGTCGCTAATCCACAGACCTTGGCTCCGACTATCCAAGGCTCCTGGATTAGGACAACGTCGGCTCCGCTTGCATCCAAGCGGAGTATGAGTGCAGCGGATGCTGCTTTACAGTGGTGGAGATTTATTTGAAGGAGTCTCAGAGACATCTTCATGGATCTCCACCACTGTAGTGTCGGCGTCCGAGTCGTCGGAAGCTTCGTCTCGACACATCGCCTCAAAATCACGCATTAACTCTGCGTCGGAGGAGTAGCCTTCCTTCGGCTCCAGCTCGTTGTCGGGTGCCTCGATCTCCGAGGCCACATCCTGCGCGACTGGGTTGTCGACAGGACGGGCCTCGGCCGTGGCAGCGTCCGACTTATACACCTTTATGGTGACCGAGCTGAAGCCAAAGTTCAGCTCTCCTTTAGCTGCCTCTATTGGGGCCAGCGATTCCTTGTTAAGAATGATGACAGCCTGGTTTGTCGGCCCCTTTGACTCCTCAACCTTGACCACCTTCCAGTCATGAGTTGGAAGTGTCGGATTGCACGTCTGCAACATCTTGAGGATGCGCTCAGGCTCCTTAAAGGTAGCCGGCACCCATAGTCTTGCCCTCGGTCTACTGGGCACCTCGCTCCAGTCTACCGCGACGAGCTTCGCCCCGGCGTAGACCTCTACGATCTGCGCCACCGCTGCTTTATAAAGCATTACGGAGCGCTCATCATCGCAGGCAACAACTTTGATGCTGCCCTGGAACCACCCCATGTCTTTGCAGACTGGAGGTGGCCCTGGGTCCTTTTCGAGCAACTCGAAGCAGCGGTCGGCAAGTGCCGCCTCCACCCACTTCCATTTGCTCCTTGGGATCTTTCCCTCCGCGCTGCCTTTGTCGAGGACGCCAATTAGCGTCCTCTCCTTGGCAATCTGCGCGAAGGAGATATTGGCCACCACCCTCGACCTTTTCGCGACCGGGCCGGGTGTCTCTTGCGACCGCTTTCTCTTTGGTTGAGAGACCACTGCGAAGTTTGGGAGCACCGATGTGGCCCACTCCACATTCTTGAGCCAGTCTGCTGAAGGACTGACCTCTGTGTTGGCATTTTGCCGACGGAGTATGTGCCCTGCACTCCTCCTTTCGGCATAAGTGTGCTTTCTGGCCTGGGCGCTGGTTGAAAGCAAATCGTCACCCTCCACCTTACCAGAAGGTCGGGCAGCCGCAATATTGCTTAGCTGCCTCTCCAAGGTGTCGGTGTTGGGAGCTGGTCCGCCCCCCACCCCAGATTCGGGATGGGACCCACTCGGGTTCACCCCAGTGCTTACCGCCTTGCAGGTCTGTCCTGCTGTTGAGCTGTTCGGGCCGGGCCTTTGGGCCGATGCCTTCCCATGCGGGGGATTGCTCCCAGTTGACGTTTGGGGAGTGTCAGACTCAGATTTATTTTTTTGTATTTTTTTGTTTTTGTTGTATTTGTTATAGTTCATAGTTACATCCCACGAGATGTAATTCGGTCAGCCCGGGCAGAGATCCACGTTACCCGGGTAAGGCATCATTAGAACAGGGGGCTGCCAAGTCCCTGAGCTCTCCGTTCGAGACTGGGCTAGTTTTTAGACCGGGCCCCCAGCCAGGCTGACTCTCGGCACGGGTCGAATGACACTTTAGCCCAGCTCGGTGTGAGGTGAGTGTGGGGGATGGGATGTGGGTAGGTAGTGTGTGGGGGGAAGGGGGAGTGTGTGAGCTACTTATACGAGGCGGCACCACAAGCGCATCGTCAGTGTTGCTGCTTCGCGAACACCCGCTGGCTGTCCGGGACTGCTTATTTTCGGTGGTCTCCCTAAAGAGAACCGATTATTCGCAGCTGACCTACCTTTTTTAGGTTAGCTAGGCCCCCTCTGAGCCACCTCACGCGCTCATCAGACCAGACCATCAACCTGCTCATACATTCCTCCCAAATTTGATTCTGAGGTTTACTCATAACACCTTTCTGCTATCCATTCTGTTGTGTCTCCGTTAGGTTGTGCTGATCAGATTGTGGTCATGGGTGACTTTAATTTACCACTTCTTTCTTGGCTGCCCTGCGACGACGCTAACCAATTGCTTCCTAGTATTCATATCGATTTCATCAACGATCTAACGGATTTTCTCTTGCCCAAATAAATGCTATTACAAATAATAGCAACAGACTTCTCGACTTTATTTTCGCTATGGATATTTCTCTAGGTACAGTAGCCAGAGTCACTCCATTATCACTCCCTATCGACTCATACTATCTTACTCTATCTATAACTTTTGAGTGTGCTAGTTCTAGTTGTGTTGACATTTCCATGACTCTTTACCGGATGAATTGTTTTCGTTAATCTAAACCAAAACCTCTCGAATGTCGATTGGTACACTTTATATTTCTTACCGAATATAGACGTAACAGTCAACTCGTTCTATAGTACCATAAACTTTGCCTGCTAAAACATATGTTCATTTGTACTTAAAGAATAGGAAATCCCGACTCTTTAAAAAGTACCAGAAAACTGTCTCCTTGCTTGTCTTTGTACAATACTCTTACGACCGTTCTCTATTCCTAAGTGCCAATAGTCTATGCTATAATCAATACCTCTTATCTTTTAGTAGAAACTTCCGCAATGATCCTACAAAATTATTTTCTTTTGTCAACCCTAAACGTAAGTCTAATGCATTTCCTTGGTCCCTTCACAATATTAACAAATCTGAATCTTCTGCTGCTGGCATAACAAACTTATAAGCCGCCTTTTTCCAGTCATCTTACTCCTCACATATCTATAACGCATCCACTCCGTATCCCTCGTATTGCCTCATGCTAACAGCATTTTTCTAGCTTATTTTGAGGAAAGCGTTGTGCTTGAAATCGTTCGGAATTTCATTTTCTGCGGGTCCTGATAAAGTGCTAGTTGTATTTTAAAACATTGTGCCCAGTCTCTTTGTCAACCCTTAACCTTTCTTTTCAATCTTTCTTTGGAACAGTCTTGTCTCCCCGAAATTTGGAATGAATCCTACATCATTCCGCTTCACAAGAAAGGCTCCAGATCTAACATAGAAAATTACCGAGGCATTGCAAAGCTCTCTGCCATTCCTAAGCTCCTTGAGTTCCTGGTTACCCGGAAATTGCAACACCTTTGCTCTAGCTTGATATCTCCTTCACAACATGGTTTTTTTAAAAATCGGTCAACAACGACCAATCTGCTCGAGTTTTCCTCCGTAATCAACAGTGGATTCCAGAGCGGTTTGCAAACCGACGTTATTTTTACGGATTTTAGCAAGGCATTTGATTCGGTTAACCACACTCTATTAATTCAGAAGCTGTCCTTATTAGGTTTCCTTAGTAATTTTCTAAGTTGGATTTTGTCGTATCTTTGTTTTGTCAGAGATCGTTAACGTTACATCTGGTGTGGCACAAGGAAGTCATTTGGGTCCGCTCCGCTCCTCTCCTCTTCATTTTATTTGTGAATGACCTACCCCAAGTTATAACATTCTCTCATTCATAAATGTATGCGGATGACGTTTAAATCTGTCTGCCCTACTCCGACTGGTACTTTCACACACACCTTCAGCTGGACCTAAATGAAATGCTATTGTGGTGTTCAAGTAATCTTCTTTTTTTGAACCTCTCGAAATGCAAGCTTATGACATTTTACCGTCGTGCTCCACATTTTATATCTTTTTCTCTTGGTAGTCATGTCTTGGATCGAATTTACAGTTCAAATGATCTTGGAGTATTATTTGATCATAAACTGTGTTGTAATAGTCATATAGCGGCGACACCCAATAAAGCTAAGGGGGTTCTAGCATTCATCAAGCGTTGGTCCAAGGAGTTTGACGACCCGTATGTGACTAAACAATTATACATTTCGTTAGTGCGCCCGATATTGGAGTATTGTTCCTGCGTGTGGAGCCCACAGTATAAGGAGCAACAAGCTATTCTCGAATCAATGCAGAAACAATTTTTAATTTTCGCTCTTCGTAATTTACACTGGCAAGTAGCTATTATATAGGCAATCAACTATAGGACAGTGTTAGAAATACAAAAAACAGACAAAGAAAATAGAAAGTGAAAAAACGATTCAAGGACATTCAGGCCCTTTTACAAGATGTACATTAAAAAAACTACCTCTTAACTATTACCAGATTCATTTCAAAGGGATGAAACACCTGTTTAAGGGTTGTTTGAATCGCCACATGAAACCAATCGAGCAAACCAGTCCATCATAAATATGAGGGAGGAGAGAGTATAAGTGAGAGGCAAAATAAATAAGAGGGAGGAGAGAGAGTGTAAGTGAGAGGATCGAGATATATTTGAGAGAATGAAAAAACCTTCTTGAGGGTTGGTTTAATCGCCACATGAAACCGGTCCATAATAAATATGAGGGAGGAGAGAGTATAAGTGAGAGGCAAAATAAATAAGAGAGAGAAGAGAGAGTGTAAGTGAGAGGATCGAGATCTATTTGAGAGTATTAAAAAACCTGCTTGAGGGTTGTCTGAATCGCCACATGAAACCGGTCCATAATAAATATGAGGGAAGAGAGAGTATAAGTGAGAGGCAAAATAAATAAGAGGGAGGAGAGAGAGTGTAAGTGAGAGGATCGAGATCTATTTGAGAGTATATTTAGCAGAGCTCGCAAATAACTGTTAACCGATTCGTGCGGTCGCAAAATAACAGTTCTTCACTGAGACTTTGAGCAAAGGGTCCGAGAGCAACCGATTGCATTGTTCGTTCAAAAATTCTGCTCGCGCTCAGTCGACGAGCAGTTTTTTTCGGTCTCTTTTGCTCTGCTCATTCCAGGACCGTTTGCCCTCGAACGACGATCCAAAAAGTCTTTTGCGAATGTATGTGTGTACATATGTGAACTCTCGAATGTTCTACGCGTCACTTTGCATTGTGAATTTCGATGGTACAGTGATCGTAGGTCGAGAATTTTGACAAAATGTCAAACATTAAACGAAGACATATTACATTTTTTTTTGAAATGTATTGCTGAAATCGCCACACTTGAGTACTTGAGTACACAAAAACTAAACTCAATATTTATTATTATTTATTATAAGTTGTTAGCTTAATTCAAAATAAACTAATTATAAAGAAACTATTCATTTTTTAATACAAAAATTAGTTTGAAATATAAAAATCCATGTTTAAAATTTCAAGAAAATTTAACGTGAAAATCGAATCTCACAATGTTACACAACGTACCACTGTGCATTGAAAAGGAGACAAATTATTGAAAAGACCGTTTGGGGTGACTTTTTCAGTCAATTGGTCTTTTAGTGAGTCTCTCTGTGCGAGCATAACTCGTATCTCTCATTGTGCGATGCTCGGTAAAAGACCGTTTCACGAACAGCTCAACGTCAATAGGTCAACCGAAAACCGAAACGAAAAGAAACGAAGTCTCCTGCTCAGAACGAGATCGAGGGTGGTTTTTTTTTTCGGTTGCTCTCGCGAGCAGAGCGTTAGCAAACCAAACGGTCAACAGTTATTTGCGAGCTATGATATTTAGACACGAGTGAAAGAGGACTGATATTAAAGTTAGTTCACATTTTCGCCGATAGGGGCGCCTCCCAAGTAGTAATGAAAAGGGGTGCCGGCGTCTTTTACTATTTGATTACCCTGTCTATATATGTTTCACTCTTAATGTGTACTCAATCCTCTTTACAGATATTAAAATACTCTTTTCTTAAAACATTTATTTTCATAATACAATGTAAATAAAATATCCTATGTATTTTAACATGATCATACAGCCCCCTCTATGTTAGGTCATCGACGATCTCATCAACAGACGGCGCCACGGCGGAGCCGGCACCCCCTTTCATTACTACTTTACTACATTACTGATGATTCCATAATTGCAATGTCAAATCCTCATTCATCATACGTTTTCCCGGATGATGACATCATTTTGATTTGGTTGATGAAAGGCATTGCCTCCAGGAACTACTTCGGGATGAAGATGACGCTGAAATAATAGCTGCGGTGGAAAGAACTGAGGCTGAATTTTAATATTACGATTATAGTTATAATATAAATATTTTATGTACATATTTGTCTAAAAATAATAAATAAAATACTACATTTATCCAATATTTATTTTCAATGGTTTCTTTTTTACTTTTGATTGGTTGAATTTCGCTTCCTCTTATTACACGTTACGTCACCCAAAGAGAATCAGGGGATTCGTTTGAAACTGGTTTTCCAAGTTAGGATTACATGTTACATCCCCCAAAGAGAATCAGAAGATTCGTTTGAAACTGGTTTCCAAGTTAGGATTACACAAAAAGAATAAGTGGATTTCAGGTAGAATACAGGTACAGGTGTATTTATTGGTTTAATTTCATATAAGGTAAATTTATCTAAAGCCATATATATTTAAAGAAATGTCCAGATTATTTTATTTCTAAGTATTTAAATTTTCATTTATTTGCTTTAATTCGTTTTAATGCGTCATTAAAATATGCATATTTAAATCAAATCTAAGCCAAAACAGCTTAGTTCCAGGACATAAGCAACATTGATAAAATGCTGATTTTGATTTTGAATAACTAAAGTTGTGGACTTTTAAGGTGTGTTTTTTCAGTCCATTACGAGAACTAAAAGATTTTTTTACATAACACAACTCGCAATGAAATGCACTCATTTCGAACTGAAAATAAACTAAATCATCTAAAGAACTGAAGTCCTTATATATGATCTCAGGTTATGATCATAGCTACAAAACGGTATACATTTCATTCTGTTTATATAACGTTTTCATGTTGACGGTGTTATATGTGTACACATAGACAGAAAATTAAACTATAATATTTGAAGTATAAATATATGTATATATACATATATATATATATATATCGTATATATATATGTATATATATACATATGTATATATATACTTTAGTAGTATATACTAAATTGATTCATTCTCACTTAACAACCAATCAGATTTTATATAACACTAGTCGACACGACTTTTCCGCTGTCGCCAAAAATGACTTTTTCTGATAAATTTGGATGTTTAAAATTTTTTAAAGAATGTTTTTTTTTTTCATGGAGTAGTTTTTTTTTAAAGAATTTTTAAAAAATTTGTTGTTTTTTGTCATAGGTAGTGCTTCTATTTTTCACATAACTTAAGTTTCCTACAACTGGTTGTATTGAACTTTGCAGTTAATACCTTAAACGACGCCTAATTAATGTGTCTATCTAAAACCAAAAATCAAGGCATTCAAATATTTTTTTTTCGACTTTTCCTGAGCTTTCAAAGTCAAAATTTCGGGGAAAAATACCGAAAAAAATTAAGAAATTTCAATTTGGAAGCTTAATATCTTCCAGGCGTTAAGTTGCAGCTACAAAGTGTCTGAGTCGGATTTATAGCTGCATTTGTCAGCTTTTTTTAACTGCAAAGTTCAATACAACCAGTTGTAGGAAACTTAAGTTATGTAAAAAATAGAAGCACTACCTATGACAAAAAATACCAAATTTTTTAAAAATTCTTTAAAAAAAAACTACTCCATGAAAAAAAAACCATAATTCTTTAAAAAAATTTAAATCTCCAAATCTATCAGAAAAAGTAATTTTTGGCCACAGCGGAAAAAAAAAGTTGAATTTTGTCGAGTAGTGTAATTAGAACTATTTGTTTTCATCTTTCAATTATGTCCTAATGAGAGTGTAAAATACCATGTAATCTTGTTTTAATAATTTAGTATAAAACAGTGAGTAGTTTGAACACTTTCTATTATTATAATGGTATGTACACAATTATTCTTTTTCATGTATAAAATGATAAGCGTCTAATAAAATGTGTATGTACGTAGGCTTTCCTTGAGATACTTAACGAGATAAAGCCTGCGATTGGATACACCAAGGTGGAGGATCTATGTATAGGATTTGAGTACAAGATCACGGGATGCACTCTCAAAAAAACATAATTTGGAAATAAAGTATTCCTTTATTTAACTGATAAGGACAACGAACAACTTTGGATATTTTTACCTAAACGTTATGTTACCAAATTTACAAAATTTCACAGCTTATGTATATATAAAGGAAAAGAGATGACTAGATATAGCACTGCCCGATTCCAATTTATATGTAAAGAATAAATAAAGAATTCAATGGAATACATCTGATTTGTGTAAGAGAAGAAGAGACAACCAAACATGTACAGAATAAATAAGAACACAAGGTTTACATATGTACACCCAGCGACAAAAAAAAGCCGCACTCTGAAATTTCATGCATTTTTGACTTCTCTAGCGTGGGGTTTCCCCAAATGATATCATTTTCATATAATTAAAAATAAATATTTTTTTCAATCACACTTTTCTGAACGGTCATTTAGTATTTTGACCAAACACAGGAAAAAAATTTAGTAAAATTATAAAATCGAAATTTTTTCCAATAGGTTATTTCATTTTCTATAGTCTAATAATAAACAAACATATTTCAGAATTTTTTTTTTCAAATTATATATAAATTAATAGTTGGTGGTACCTCCCTTGGCTTTTATTACACATTTAACCCTATTGAGCATCGAATCGCATAAAGCCCTCAAATATTCCTCCGTTATCTCCTCAAACCAAACTTTTTCTATAACCTCCCCTAACTCAACCATAGTTTTGGGCTTCCGCTTTCTCATTTTGGCAGTCATAAGGGCCCAGACGTTCTCTATCGAATTGAGGTCGGGGCTGTTACCTGGCCAATCTAGGGACTTTACGCCTTCAAAATGTTAACCTGTCTGTAAAAAATAGTTGAAACTAGTTGACTACATTTTTAAAAATAATAAAACGTTAGAGATTCTCTTACAGAGCGCGCTCAATGGCAAGGTACAGAATCGTCCTGAAAGATGTGATCTTCTCTCTCACTAAGTGATTCCATACTGGACACAAATCCACTGCGAGTAACTCTTCATACTTTTTTGAATTCACCTTACCCTTAATAATTATTAGGGATTCTGTTTTATATTTATATATGCATCCCCATAAAATAATATAAGGATAATGCTTCACTCTGGCAATGCAGCAATTTTCGGAATAGCGTTACCCTTTTCTGCGGCGAACTGTGCGGGAACCATCGGGTCTAATGAGGTTAAATTTTGACTCATCCGAGAATATGATTCGTGACCACTCAGATTAACCCCAATTTGCTTTTTCTTTAGCCCAATTTACGCGTGCTTTCTTCATTCGACTATTAAGAAGTGGCTTTTTGGCAGGTATCCTTGCCATTAATCCCATCTCCTTTTGACGACGCTGTATAGTTATAGCTGAAATTTCTTTGGCAAATCATTGCTGCACTTCAGAAGCTATCTCTACAGCATTTTTGAATCGATCATGTCGGTTCGTTTTCTTAATAATCCGATTTTCCCTTGCACATGTACACTTTTCTCTTCCCGATCCTTTTGTCCTCTCCACTTGTCCAGTCTCACGAAATTTTTTCAAAAATCGTCGCACTGAGCTTTCATTGAACTTAGCTCGATCCGCTATTTTTCGAATGGAGACATTTCGTTCAGCCGAGGCAATAATTTTTGACTTTTCAGTCACCGTCATCTGATTTCCTTTAGGCATACTTCTTAAAGACTCCTAAGTAAAATGTTTTGCAAGAAATGTTTCCAGAAACTGAGGCGACAGGAAACGCACGCAAAAAGAAAAAAACATTCACAGGGACTCACAAAAAAAAAAATAGACGAATCGAATAACATTTCGGAATATCCCACGCTAGAGAAGTCAAAAATTCATGAAATTTCGGAGTGCGGCTTTTTTTTTGTCGCTGGGTGTACACGTTTACATATATAAAAAGAGACCATCTACAATCGAAATTTTCCTTATTTAATACATTGTGCTACAACAGATACTTGACCCAATGCAAGCTTAACTTTAAACGTGACCCTAAACAATTCTTCAGGTTTGTTAATTCTAAACGTAAATCTTCCCGATTTCCTTCTTCTCTACACTTAAATGGTAGTTATGCTGATAAGGATTGTGATATTGCTGATCTGTTCGCTTCCTTCTTACAACGTTGCTACTCTGTCCCTTCCATTAACTTTCCCTCTATCCTAGCCTCATCGAACGACTTTAGTAGTAGTTACTCTTATCCTATCCCTATAAATAGTTCTAACTGTATCCTTCCCCCCTTCATCGACTATGATGGTCTCCTAACAAATTTAAAATCGTGCAAGTTTTCGTTCTCCACTGGGCCAGACTCGGTTCCGAGTGCTGTTCTAAAACTTTGTGCTGAATCTCTTTGTGTGCCTCTCCTAAAACTTTTCAACTTGTCTCTCAAGACTGGTGACTTTCCCACCGTCTGGAAAGAATCCTATATAGTACCCTTTCATAAGAAGGGATCTAAATCTGATGTCTCTAACTACCGCTGTATTTCCAATTTATCTGCCATTCCTAAACTCTTTGAAAAAATCATCACTTCTCAGCTGCAACATTTTTGTAGTTCTGTATTCTCTGAATCTCAGCATGGATTCATTAAACGTCGCTCAGTTTCCACTAATCTCCTTGAATTTTCCACCTTCGTAACTTCGGGTTTTGCTAAACAGTGTCAAACTGATGTCGTTTATACTGACTTTAGTAAAGCCTTCGACTCTGTCAATCATAATCTACTTATTCATAAACTGTCTCTTCTAGGGTTCCCGACTAAGCTTCTATATTGGACTAATTCCTACCTTTGTAACCGCTCACAACGTGTCTGCTTTAACTCCTCTCTCTCTAAACCTGTTATTGTCTCATCGGGGGTTCCTCAAGGTAGCCATCTGGGTCCCTTGCTATTTAACCTATTTATTAACGATCTTCCACAAATGTTATCTCATTCCCGTGTCCTAATGTATGCTGATGACGTTAAGCTATGTTTTTCTTACAGTGACCCCTTGTCCCCACTATCTTTGCAATCTGATCTTGATGCCCTTAACAACTGGTGCCTAATCAACATTCTACCTCTTAACATTTCTAAATGCTATATAATGACTTTTCACCGCAATAAGCCATACCTTTTCGACTACTCTATTAATAACTCTATCCTTCAACGCCTTTTCAAAGTTAACGACTTGGGCATTACCTTTGTACCTAACCTATGTTTCAACTCTCATATCTCTACTATCTCTAACAAAGCCAAAGGAGTCCTTGGATTTGTCAAAAGATGGTCTAAGGAATTTACCGACCCGTATACTACAAAACTTCTGTATGTTTCTCTGGTCCGGCCTATCTTGGAATATGGTTCTTGTGTCTGGTCTCCTCATTACCAAAAATTTCAGGATATGCTCGAATCAGTACAAAAACAGTTCCTCATCCTTGCCCTCCGGGGACTCAATTGGGACCCTTCGATCCATCTCCTTTCTTATGAAAGTAGGTTGCGCCTAATTAATCTCCACTCTCTTAAATCCCGTAGAACCTGCCAAGGAGTTCTCTTCCTCCATTAGCTTCTCTCTGGTGAGGTCGAATCGACTGCCCTCATCAACCTTATTAGTATTGCTGTTCCTTTCCGCCCGACTAGGCATTACTTTCCTCTTCATCTCCAACTCTGTCGTTCTAACTACTCGGATTATGAATCTTTCCGTAGCCTTTGCCGTAACTATAACCAATTTTTCCATCTGTTTTCCTTTGATACTAGTTCTAATATGGTCAAAATTATCTTAATCAATAACTTAATTTAATTTAAATAGCTCTAATTGGGAATTTTTTGGCTACCGGCTCTTCTCTAACCTAAATTTGGCTGTTGGTGGGATCTTATCGGCTACTAAGCCGATAATCAGCCCCACCGGGTCTGAGTATTGGCATTGGCCCTTTAGTTTAATTAGTTGATATGTAATTTTACCCTTACAGTTTAACTGTACATTGTTAAACTTTAAACAAAATAAACAATAAACAATAAACAATATGTATATAGATAAAACATAAGATTACAAGAGTAAAGGTGTGAATATAAAGAGTTCTTCTCAACATCAGTATCAACATCATCATCAAGCATATTAAGCGAAGCAAATTAAACTTTTTTTGATGCAATTCGAAGAGAAGATCTTCGAGGAACATGTCACTACCCTAGAACACCAGATCATAATTTTGGAGGATCCGGAGGTAAAGCAGCTCCAGTACTCAAAGTTCGGCTTTCACTATAAGCTATGTCCTTGGAGCGATGACGATGCTACTGATGGACCTGACACATGTCTGTGTCATACGTTACCGGCTAAAAAAGCTCAAGCATTAGAATTAATGCTTAAGAATTAAACAAGAGAATTAATCCGAAATCAATAAAATAACATTTACATTACAACAACATTATGTTTTTTTATTTCAAACAAATTTTCTTAAACATTTTCATGATAACTTATCATTATAATTAAAATCATTTTTCTTGAATTGTTTAAAAAAACACTTTAATGTTTTTTGTTTGCTTTTAAAGATTTCATATAAAATGCAGTAATGACCACATGTATTGGAAAAATAGCCTTGCAGTGGTTGTTTGTTAAATGTAAACTTAATCGAATTATTCCTTAATAATTTTACAAATTCTTTCTTCTGAGGATATTGACCATATGAATCAAAAAATTCTGCTGAATGTTTGCTATTAAAGTAAAAAGCAACCCAATGAGTTCCTGGTTGGAATTGCTTCGGTAAGAGGTTCATAAAACCGTCCTTCAATTCTGATAGCGCCTTGAGAAATTAAATTTGAGCATACAGTTGAATTGTGATGGTCTGCAGTTAAGTCAAATGCTAATATAAAACAATTTTTGTCAAACATTTCCTTTGTAATTTGTAAACCTCGATCATAATGTTTTATTATACTTGATCTGAATAGCATATTATATCCTCTAGAGCTTTGAACATTTTCAGAGTCCGTGAAATCAATCTCAAGAGCCTGCGATGGTACTTGCACTCCATTAACCAATAGATTAAAGCGTTGAATTTTAAAATGATTAAAATTAAAAGGATCCATTGTTCGATTTCCAGAATATGATTTATTTTTTACCATGCAAAAAGCCAAAAAATTAGGAAGCTGTCCAATTACTGCGTTGTCAATTGATAATGTATTATTTCCAGGGTATATTATAAATGATTTAACTTGAACATTATTGTATGGATAAATGGCATTTTTAGTTGGTAAAACATGATGATGGGCCAATAAAATGCTGGGATTAATAGTTATGTGGTTCATGAATAGTTGTGCTTCCAATATCTTAAGATTTGATTCAGTGTCAGATTCCATTAAATAAAATGCTGTTTTTTCAATATTAAAAGTAATTCTCAAATCAACATTATTAATAAGCCGTTTTGATTGATTAAATATATCTCCATGAACTTTTCCGAATAGTTCAACCTTATTACTGTTTTGAAAAATATTTTTGAGTATAATGGATCCATCGGTATTAACATATCTCCCAGATAATAATTTACCATAATTAGGATAATAACCTTGAGTGGCTAGGTGACTTTCAGTGGCGTCACTACCATAGTTTAAAATCATTTGCAAGTACGATCTGTAATGGTAGTTATTATCACTCTGAGAAACCAATATATTATTTAAATATACCGACGAACTTCTGAAGATTGAATGCAAAATATTATTCACTACTCCAACATTGTTTACTTCAATGTTGGTATTATCATTTTTTCTTAGTTTCTTAGTTACAACAAGTCTTAAGTAAACACTTGATAGGTCTCGATATGTTTCACCATTTCCTAAGCAAACGAATTCAATTGAAGAGGCACTATCCAACGAAGCAATGGGGTTGTATGAAACTTCTTCAGATCTTAGAATAGAACTTTGTGTAGGATGAGGCTCAAACAGATCCAGTTCGCTTTTCATACATTCAACATGGGTGGTCATTTTGATTTTGAGAAAATGTCTCTAATAGTTAATTTCTTTGTTGATTTTGTCCTTTTTGGTCTCGACTGCGTATGTTTGCGTCCTTGTTTAGATGATAAATGAGATTGTTTTTTCCTAGACCTTCTCTTTTTATTCTTTTTACCTTCCCCATTTTGGAATCGCGTAAATTTATTAATAGCTTTATTAGACAGATTTTGCAATGCAATTTTGCTTTGTTCTTGGATAATGTTTCTTAGAGGTTTACGACCAAACTCATTTATTACAGCCTTTCCAGTCTCAGAAGCTTGATTTTTAATTGCGTTTCTCCCCGAAAGGAATAATGGTTTTATGTAATTAAAAAGACCACTTAAATAATATTGTTGATAAGATTTCGTCATGATGGCTATTTATACTCTGAAGAAATGTTTATCTTTACAGTATTATTTATAGCATTTTTTTTCGTTTTCTAAAATGAAGAGTAACAAAAATTGGAGTTGCAGAAGATTCAAATGGTACTTTATAGCCTTTTGAATCGGTAATTAAAATTTAAATTTCTTTTGGCGTCCATATTTCAATGGGATAGTATTCAATATTTTTGAATTGTATAAGTTGCTCCTTTCCATTATAAAGTAATACTCGAAGACATCGAGGTCTTTTGCTTCCAACACATCTTGGATTGATAATGTCGGTGTAAACAAAAATCAACCCGTTTTCAAAGGGTTCAGACTCCCCTGATTCATTTGCATATCTAAATGTTTCCCCATTTACTAAGCTAATCACAAATTCTATCGTTTCTTCAGTTACAATAGAGGTGTTCTCAGGCATAGTTTTTATACATTTATTTAGATATAAGTCTGTAATTCCTACTTCCCTTTCATCGTTCATGTTTTCAGGAATATTCACAATGTTTGTAAATGCACATTTAACGTTATCATGATATACATTTAAAGAATCGTTACTGAGTAATGTAGCGAAAAACTCTGTTAAATATACCATTTTCAATGTTCAATTTTCTTTTTAGTTTATTAATTATACGAAAGCCAATTAATTTTGTTTTTTCCAATTTGAACGGGGTTCCTGTTTCTAACAGATCTACTGAACTTTTCCCGGCCACTTACGTATTTTAAGTCTTGAAATGGATAAGGTTCACTTTTATACCTTTTAAGTTGTACTCTTAGTTTTTTTGGCTTCTCAGTAAGCTTAACCTTAGTCAGTGCTTGTTTTTTTGATGTGTGAGTGTCTAAAAATGAAGTACCCTCAGCTTTACGTTTATTATTCTTTGAGCTGACAGATTTTTCGAACTTCAAATCCTCATCATTACTTTCGATAAGTAGAGCAGGAAAGTCATTGTCGATAGAGCGTTCATTTTTTGAAGAATCATTATTTTTATTGTAGTGATTAGTTGTGTTGGGCTTAGAATCTATCCAAACTGACTCTTCTGGCGTTTGTATTCCAATGCTTTTGGGTGATGAAAGTGGTGTTTGCTGTCTAGCTCGTAAATCCATTGTCTTATTTCTTTTCTTATTTTGATAGTAACACAATTCTTGACGAATTTTTATCCATTTATTAAAGTCACTAGTTTTTTTATCATTTAAAATAGGTAAAAATGTTATATTAATTAAATCGTTTTCCTTTTCACTATTTAGCAATTTTTGATATGCATTAGGGTTCATTAAAATTACTTTGTTTAATTGATGCTTACTTTTAAGCATTGTTCAAAATTTTTCCAAAAATCCCCGAAAGCAATGAACTTATTAGAATTGGTAAAAATCCACCTTTTTGGATGAGAACTTTTCGCTTGGAATTTATTGACCTTTTTGAACATGAAATAAAACGTAATGTATTTTTATACTTTTTGAGAGCATATAGTTGCGCTTTTGATATCTTATGATTTCCTTTTAATGTATTTAACACTATCTCCACTAATGCTTTTACCAACTCAATATCACAATTACTTATTATTGCATTTCGAAGTTTATTATGTGCCCTTTTGAGCACATACAATAATTGTTTGTTCGCTCTCAGCCGATTTAGATTATTTTTGTAAACCTTTTTCATCTGCAAAGCAAACTGTATACACAGAATTAAAAATATCTGTTCGAAATCTAAGGAGATCATTTATTCCCTGAGTAAGATCAATAAGTAAATAACCATGAGGTTCATCAGTCACCTCCTTATATATTCTGAAGAGCTTCCGAGAATTTTCAGGATATATTTGTCTAGCTAAGCATTGAAACTGCAGTTTATCTCTAGGGTTTTTGAACGCCACGATGTATTTTGTATTTAATGAAATATCTCGAGTATGAGATGATTTATGAAATATATATTTTGTGTAACTACTATTACAGATAAATTCCTATGATGTGATCCTTTCGTAAATAGTTCACATACATTTTTATTAAATGCACCCATCATCAAGTCATCTAGTATTAAAAGAATAGGTTCATTATTTTCATTTTCAATTTTTTCGGGAACTCCTTTATAGTATTCAATGTTGTTTTGGTTTTGGTTTAGCATGCTCCTCTCCATAACACCAAAGTATTCGATCAATTGAAATGCTTAGCAAGTCATTTCTTTGGTTTATTAAATTTTCTAAAAACGTTGTTTTTTCAGACCCTGAAGGTCCACATATTAGCATTGTAAAAGGATGAATAAATTGTTTAAACATTTTAGGTTTTAGATTTTTATACCCGGTACTCGAAGAGTAAGACCCCATAAAGTATATATATTCTTGATCAGCATCAATAGCCGAGTCGATATAGCCATGTCTGTCTGTCCGTCCGTCCGTCCGTCTGTCCGTCCGTCTTCATTTGCGCCTATATCTCAGAGACTATTAAAGCTAGAGCAACCAAGTTTTGTATACAGTCTCCTCTGTGATCACACTACTCCAAATGTATTTCAAACTTTCGCCCCGCCCCCTTCCGCCTCCACAAAGAACGAAAGTCAGTGGCGTATACAATGTTGAAGATACGAGAAAACTAAAAAAGCAGAATTATAGAGAATGATCATTTCTATCAGAGTGTTGAATCTGGATCAGATCGGATCATTATTATAGCTACAATGAAGAAAATCATTTAGAAAGTCATCGTTCCCTCTCGCTCTCTCTCACACGCCACCCTGTCTGCTTTGCTTATTCGTTTTAATGAGCGCCTAGATCTCAGAGACTATAAGAGCTAGAGCAACCAAACTTACTATCCAAACTTCTGTGATATCAATTCAGCACAAGTGTATTTCAAAAATTTGCCACGCCCCTTTCCGCCCCCACAATGGACGAAAATCTGTAGAATCCACAATTTTTAAGATAAATGAAAACCAAAAACGCAGAATCATGGAAAATTACCATATCTACCAGATTGCCGAATATGGATCAGGTCGGAACAATATTATGGCCAGAAGAAACAAATTAACTTTCGGTGGCTACGCAACGCCTGCCAAGCGCTAACTCATTCCCTCTCTCTCTGTCGCAAACACTTTTACGTCTCAAATATGTAGTTATACATGTAGAAATGTAGAAGCAGTATACAAATCATATGCAAACAAAATTGGAAACATGTATAAATATTCCTAAAATGGTTTGACTTCAATTTTTGAAATATTATTTTTTGCCCAAAATTTAATTTGTCCCTTTTGCGAACAGATAATAAATTGCATAAATCGTAAGCTCATATATGTATGTATATACTGACTGAGTACCGGGTATAAGGTAGAGCCGCGGCCTTTGCCGCGGCTCACAACGTTCCATCTCGTTTTGTTTACGTTTTATTTATAGATCATTTATAAATGTTTTCTACCACTTAAAATAATTTATTTAGGTTTCTCCTGGACGCGTTTTTTGTGACAGTCCTTTTCGAAATGAGTATCAGATCCACAATAATTGCAATAAACGACTTGTGTGTATCCCCTTTTGCGATGATCATTTTCAAACAAACGCTTAAAGGTATCCATTTTAAACAACTAGTTAATACAAGTGTTTAATACAAACTGATTAGCTAAACGTATGAGTCACCATTACAGTATACATCGTAGTTCGAATTTTCCAATATAACAAAAAGCTTAAATAAATTATTTAAAGCACATCTAAGAGGAATTTTTTTGTAGATTCTACAGTTAGTAAAAAATTCCGATAAAGGGCTAAACTTTTTCCTATATCGATATCAATAATGTTAATGTATTTGTTAAATACTTTGATAAAAACTTTTTCTTAATTTCACCACGAACAATGACGGTGCTAAGTCTGTTAAGTGGTGAAAGAATTTCCCCTAAACTTAAATAAGATATTTCACCATCTGACCATTCCAGTCCATTTATGGTCTGACGATGAATGTTTTGTTGTTTAATCATTTCATTGTCCAATTCATTTAGATGATATGGAGGTTTGAAATGAAAGATGTTTGGTGTTACAGTACCGGCTTGCATAAACGCCAATTCCTTAATAAAAAATTGTTTATTATTTCCAAAGAGATATTGAAAATCAACTATAACGCTTGAATTTCTGTCGATTGTGTTCATGTTGGTTTGAGATTTATTAAGAAACTGAATGAGTCGGTGACATCTATCCCCTTTATATGCAACTCAATTCAGTAAGAGTTCTTAGTTTATCAAAAGCATTCAACCGTAATGGACACGCTTCAATCAAAAAGAATTTGGTCTACGAGAAAGAAACAGGACCACGAAGTTATTTTCGGACTCGAATATTATGCAGTACATAATTTAAAGCTAAAATGCGGTTTTTCAACTACAAAAAAATTCACTCCAATGATCTGGATGCAGCAAAGCAAAAACAATTTCGTTGGTTTAGATAAAGATGAATGGATGCAATTAATTACATACAAGGAATATATTCATTTAAAACTTGATCAGTACGAATTCTTGATGCCTGATACAATTATAGACCATCCATTACGGACTTCTATTAAATGTAATTATAGATTTCGGAAATCTGATAAGCAGTATGTTTTTAGAATAAATCAGTTTGGAAACAAAATTGAATTTGATAGCGAGTCCTGGAGATCACTTTTAAGATTAGGAATTTTTTTTACCACATTTTAATGTTGGAATACGATAGAAAGCAACAAATTACATTCCTTTATTATAACAATATTATTCCTAACTGCGCAGCCTTACAAAAATTTGATATTCAACTATCAGATTTAGATGGTACCTATGATAGAAATGTGCAAATAGACTTAACTCGTTTATGCTTTGAAATTTAAAAAAAAATTTGTATTCAAATAAAACGCGATGTTCTTGAATATAAGCAATCACTTTTAAATAAGCAATCATCCAAAAATAAAAAATAATATTAAAATTGAGTAAACAACAAGTTGTTAATGTATTTACATAAACCTGCTAGAAAAAACTTTATTCGCCGAAAATTCGTTCAAAAGGGAATTAATGACACGTGGCAAATAGACTTAGTTGAAATGATACCCTATTATAAAGAAAATAAAGAATTTAGATATTTGCTAACAGTGATTGACACGTTCTCCAAGTAAGCATATGCAGTTCCTGTGAAGTCTAAGACATCTTTAGATGTGTCATCAGCAATGAAGAAAATATTTAAAATATCTGGACATAAACCTAAAAATATTCAATCTGATCAAGGAAAGGAGTTTTTCAATAGTACCTTTGGGGAGTTAATGCAACTAAATAACATAAACCATTACCATACATATACACATCTAAAGACCTCTATTTGTGAACGTTTTAATGGAACGTTAAAATATCGTATGTGGAAAATGTTTAGTATGCAGGGTAATCATGTCTGGATTCATAATTTGCAAGACTTAGTAAATGATTACAATAATTCATATCACCGAACCATAAAAATGAAACCTATAGATGTAAACAAACAAAATGAAGAGTTTATTTTAAAAACAGCTCATAATATTTGTAAGGTATTCCCTAAACACAAGTTTTCCATAGGTGAGCCTGTAAGAATAAGTAAATATAAAATTATTTTTACAAAAAGATATGAACCTAACTGGACAACTGAAGTTTTTAAAATTTTAAAAGTAAAATCAACTAATCCTGTAAAATATGAACTGGAGAACTATCAGGGGAATATTATTAAAGGATCATTTTATGATCAAGAACTCCAAAAAGTGAAAGATGAAAATGCTTTTTTAGTGGAGAAAATAATCCGAAGAAAAATGGATCAAGTTTTTGTTAAATGGTTGGGGTTTGATGAAACGCACAATTCATGGATAGATAAAAAGTGTTTATTAAAAAAATTAAACAAAAAGTTGTAATATCACATTTAATTTTTTTATTTTTTAGCATTTACAATATAGTTTTAATTATATAATATTTCCAAATATATAATATTATGCTTATTTATACAATATTTTGTGTATGATTAATTGTATCTAAAATGTTTTTAATTTCATAGTGATTATGAGCTAATGTTGAAATATTATTAGGTAATATAAATCTTTTATCATCCTTTTAATTTAAACTTATTTTATTTACAATTTCAGTATAAATTTTATGTCCTCTACTTCTAATAACTCTCTGTTCTCCATAATAAGTTTTTTTATGTTTAATACATTCAATATAATGATCATGCGATAATCTCTTTACTACTGACTTTTTTACTCCTTTAACCTTTTTTATGTTATAGTCAGTACTATCATCTTTTGCTATTAAATAGGAGTATGCTTTCGCTTTTAAACCTGCAAACGAGGTAATTATTCGACCTGCATTCTCATCTTTCATTAAACCTAGTTCTTTGTTATTAGCGCAACTTATACCAAATCTGAGTGTTGATAATTTTATGTATCAAAGCGACTAGGATTGTTTTTAATTAAATCATAAAAATCTTCTTCTGATGAGATAATAAATGAATCTGTATCCTCATAGAGTATTTTTGATGATGGACATTTTATAGAATGAAAATTATAGAAATAGTCATACAATAACCATTTTGACAGTTCTAATACACTAACTCCTATGTATATGGGCTTATCATAAAAAATTTTTGTTTTAGTTTTCTCAATGGCAGCTAAATTATCTGCAAAGATTTCAACACTGTGGAAATTATGTCTAGCAATTCGTTGTCTAAACCCTGCTGAATTCTGTCTTGACTGATAATGTTTTACTAAAGCAACCTCCCGACGCTTTTCTACATTTTCCATCGTTTTTCCATACACGGCATTGACCATTAATTTAAAAAAGTTTTATTCGAACTCATTCCTTGCTTTTTTTCTACGTGATGTATTCAGGTCAATATAACGCTTTAGCCAACTGGACTGCTTAAAAGATAATATTCGAGATATTTTTTCTAAAATCATACCCTGCTCTATACATAACTGCAGTTGTTTTAGATGTATTATATAATTTTTTTTATCCGATAAATCAGCTATTAGTTTTGCCTGCTTTCCTCCTGGTGCAATTTTATTTTCGGGGCAGAATGGTAAACTATTAAGTTTATTATGAATTTCATTAGGATATTTTAGATCTTTTTCTAAGATGTATCCTACATCACCGCATGCCGATATATTTGTAGCGTTGAATGATAAAATTTCCTCGTTAGTTAAAAATGTAAAATTAGAATAGCCACTACCAGGCTGACTCATAGCCCAACCATATAAATTGTTGGCGTCAATATACGCTAGGTAGTTTGTAGGCTCGCTAGACCTAAATTTGCAATTTAAATATTTATTGTTGGCTGTAGCTATGCGTTGAGTACATTGGGTCAACCCTCCTCGAACTGCACTTTTTAAAAAATTATAAATATCAGGATCACTTATAAGTTCCAATTCTACCTTTGTGTATTTAAGCATTGCATCCCATGAAACTGATGGAGGAGTTACGTAATTTATAGGGTCTAATCTGTATACTCCTGAGCAAAGATCCCTAAAATTTTCAAATACATCAGCAAGAATTAGAACATCGCTTTCCAGATATAATTTTAAGTAATCTTTAATACTATTACAATTAAACGTTCTCCAAACCTTCTGAGCAAAGTTATAATTCTCAACACTGCATTCCTCCTCATTTAGAGAATTAAAAAAATGTTCTCTCGAAGGAAGCTGAGGTTCCTTAAATTTTTGAAAACTATCTAAATAATCATAAGGAAATACTCCTTTTTGTCGTAGCATATCAAATTTTTCATCTTGATATTTAGTTTTCAAATTTTTAAAATTGGATCTATCCATATACATAGCTAGCTAGTTTTTCTAAGCTTGAGTTTAAAAATCTATTTGAATCTATATATCTAATTTTGTATTGATGTTGATAAAGTGGTCCTAGCTTACATGTTTGAATTAACGCAATATATAACTCTTTATTGCAAGGAATGGGCTTTATATCATCTTTTAACGAGACAATTTATGAAACACTACCGGGAAAAAGGGATTGCTTGATCTAAATGTTTCCTTACACACCTTATGAATAGAGGTCCAACATACTTTCCTGAGAATTGGTTGAAATATTATTCACAAACATCATCCACAATTGGTTTCTCGCAGGCATAGCAATTGTCGTGTTCCTGAGAGTCCTCATCCCAAATGTCGAACTTGTAAATGGGTTTTTTACAAGATTTCCAGTACTTCTCATAAAGTTTATCTGTTTTAGCCCGAAGCTCTTGGCAAAATTGTTCGATGCAATTTTCTCCTGAAATAGCAAAATCGTTATGTTTAAGAGTTTATTACCTTTAGAGTACGATAATATTTACCTTCATATGTATGTCCACTTCTCATTTAGAAGAGGTTCGTATTTATGTACAACATAAAATGATGCTGCACATGCTATATGCCTCTGTGCTATAGTTGTCGATGATTTTGTTGGATCATTAAGATTTCTACCAAAATTTTCCAAAACAGCCTCGATGTCTGCATAAATTACCACTGGTGGTGATAGTTTTTTTGGAAAACTTTTAAAAACAGTTTTGCTCTTAGGTTCTGGATATAAAGCAGCAACTTTTCCACACACCTTAGTGTCATGGATAGTATTTGTTGTTGAATAGAATTGCAAACAATTTTCGCAAAAGTATGCCGCACTATGTGATTTGCTGTGTTGTGAATAGCATAACTTTCTCATGCACGTTATATATGTAAAATGCATCATTGACATACTGTCACTATTAATGCCTAGTATGTTTATGTGGTGAGTCCAAATTTTTTGACTCCTCACTGTGGGTCCTACAACGTTTTTTCCATTGTTGTCGATTTCATAAATATTAATGCTGATATATTTATTAGCTTGCTCGAATCGTTTAACTCCTTTATTTGTTATTGGAAATTCTATTCCAGAAAAATCCAATCTAACGCCTTCATAATATACACAACAATAATATGACGTCCTGACTAATGTTACACTGATAGTATGATGTCGTTGTCAATCTTTCTCGGACCAATTTTTTCATTGATGCCGTTGGAATTGTAGTGTTTATGTGCTTTTTATAGGCCAATTAAGATAAATCACACCACTTAAAACAAACATCATCTTCATTTTTTACATTGATGATTGAATTTCGCAATTTAATCGTTTTGGGTGCTGGTATGAACCTATTTCCAGCAATATGTTCCAGCAATATGTTCCAATGTTAGCTCAAAATATTTAAATTTTTTTATAGCTCAACCTGAGTCCTTCTCCTGGAATTCACTAATCAAATTAATCAAGTTTTCAAGGGCATCATTTAAGTGTTCATCAATTGAATCAATTTCATATATAGCCCTGTATGACGTTATGAAATGCTTCATTGTTTCCATCAAGGTTTCGTCCTCAGTTTGCTTTACATACAATACTTTTAAATTGTACTTCACTGATTTGTACTCACTCATACAGTGACGCAATATGTTTACTATATCATTTTTACAATCCATGTAAAAATCTTTTAAATCAATCTTATCACTTTTATTAGAGTGAATACGATATGATTTTAAGGGAAACTTCGACTCAGTTGAAATCAAAATGACGTTTTCATTTTCCTCTAGATGCGCTGCTATTGCATTCTTATGCTTTTCTGAGATTATGTGACGCAATTCTCTAGACGGAGGATAACTTTCACCGCAAATTGCACAGTCAATATTTCCAAATCCAATCGAAGGTTCCATTCTCGGATGTTTTGAGGCTGCTGACGTTGATGGTCCTTGGTAATCACTTGAGGTAGATCCTCTGCTCATAAGAACCTCAAAAGCACTTCGAGGACCCAAGCATTTCTCATAATGAGAATCAACTTGTATAAAGTCGACGGACTTAGAGCACAGGTCACACACTACAGTATTTGGAGAGCCCGAGCATCTCCCATAATGGAATTCAAACTCCTTAACATTAACGAATTTGTTACACAGATCACACAACACTTTTGATGACATTTTTAGTTTTAAAGGTTGTTTTAAATCTCTACTCACTTTCACTATTGGAATAGTACTAAGGGTTTTTTGCTATTTATCAACCAAACTCCTACCTTTTTTTTTGTATACAAAAACCTGTTTCATCGATTCCTACAAGGACTATGTATCAATAGAATATGAAATTGAACCAATAAATACACCTGTACCTGTATTCTACCTGAAATCCACTTATTCTTTTTGTGCAATCCTAACTTGGAAACCAGTTTCAAACGAATCTTCTGATTCTCTTTGGGGGATGTAACATGTAATCCTAACTTGGAAAACCAGTTTCAAACGAATCCCCTGATTCTCTTTGGGTGACGTAACGTGTAATAAGAGGAAGCGAAATTCAACCAATCAAAAGTAAACGAGGGGGAACGTTGTGAGCCGCGGCGAAGGACGCGGCTCTACCTTATACCCGGTACTCAGTCAGTATATACATACTTACATTTATGAACCTACGATTTATGAAATGTATTATATGTTCTCAAAAGGAACGAATTAATTTTTGGGAAAAAAAATAATATTTAAAATAAAAAATGAGTTAAACCATTTTTGGAATTTTTATACATGTTTCCATTTTTGTTTACCTATGATTTTTACATCTGCTTCTACATTTCTACATGACATTTATAACTACATATTTCAGACGTGAAAGTGTTTGCGACAGAGAGAGGGAAGGAGAAGCGCTTGGCAGGCGTTGCGTAGCCACTGAAATTTAATTTGTTCCTTCTGTCCATAATAATGATCCCACCTGATCGAGATTCGGCAATCTGATAGATACAGTAATTTCCCATGATTCTGCGTTTTTGGTTTACTTTTATACTAAAAATTGTGGATTCCACAGATTATCGTGTTTTGTGGGGGCGTGGCAAAATTTTGAAATAAACTTGTGCTGAATTGATATAACAGGAGTTTGGATAGAAAGTTTGGTTGCTCTAGCTCTTATAGTCTCTGAGATCTAGGCGCTCATTTAAACGAATAAGCAAAGCAGACAGGGTGGCGTGTGAGAGAGAGCGAGAGGGAACGATGACTTTCGAAATGGTTTTCTTCATTGTAGCTATAATAATGATCCGATCTGATCCAGATTCAACACTCTGATAGGAATGGTCATTCTCTATGATTCTGCGTTTTAAGTTTTCTCGTATCTTCAACATTGTGTACGCCACAGACTTTCGTTTTTTGTGCGGGCGGAAAGGGGCGGGGCGAAATTTTGCAACACATTTGGAGTAGTGTGATCACACAGGAGACTGGATACAAATCTTGGTTGCTCTAGCTTAAATGGTCTCTGAGATATAGGCGCAAATGAAGACGGACGGACGGACGTACGGACGGACGGACGGACAGACGGACAGACGGACGGACAGACAGACATGGCTATATCGACTCGGCTATTGATGCTGATCAATAATATATATACTTTATGGGGTCGGAAACGCTTCCTTCTGGGCGTTACACACAACCGTTATCCCCACAAATCTAATATACATACCCTTAAACTCTTCGAGTACCGGGTATAAAAATTAGTCAAACAATTTTTGGAATTTTTATACCCGGTACTCGAAGAGTATAGGGGTATATTAGATTTGTGGGGATAACGGTTGTGTGTAACGCCCAGAAGGAAGCGTTTCCGACCCCATAAAGTATATATATTCTTGATCAGCATCAATAGCCGAGTCGATATAGCCATGTCTGTCTGTCCGTCCGTCTGTCCGTCTGTCCGTCCGTCCGTCCGTCCGTCTTCATTTGCGCCTATATCTCAGAGACCATTTAAGCTAGAGCAACCAAGATTTGTATCCAGTTTCCTGTGTGATCACACTACTCCAAATGTGTTGCAAAATTTCGCCCCGCCCCTTTCCGCCCGCACAAAAAACGAAAGTCTGTGGCGTACACAATGTTGAAGATACGAGAAAACTTAAAACGCAGAATCATAGAGAATGACCATTCCTATCAGAGTGTTGAATTTGGATCAGATCGGATCATTATTATAGCTACAATGAAGAAAACCATTTCGAAAGTCATCGTTCCCTCTCGCTCTCTCTCACACGCCACCCTGTCTGCTTTGCTTATTCGTTTAAATGAGCGCCTAGATCTCAGAGACTATAAGAGCTAGAGCAACCAAACTTTCTATCCAAACTCCTGTTATATCAATTCAGCACAAGTTTATTTCAAAATTTTGCCACGCCCCCTTACGCCCCCACAAAACACGATAATCTGTGGAATCCACAATTTTTAGTATAAAAGTAAACCAAAAACGCAGAATCATGGGAAATTACTGTATCTATCAGATTGCCGAATCTCGATCAGGTGGGATTATTTATATGGACAGAAGGAACAAATTAAATTTCAGTGGCTACGCAACGCCTGCCAAGCGCTTCTCCTTCCCTCTCTCTCTCGCAAACACTTCCACGTCTGAAATATGTAGTTATAAATGTCATGTAGAAATGTAGAAATGTAGAAGCAGATGTAAAAATCATAGGTAAACAAAAATGGAAACATGTATAAAAATTCCAAAAATGGTTTAACTCATTATACCCGGTACTCGAAGAGTATAGGGGTATATTAGATTTGTGGGGATAACGGTTGTGTGTAACGCCCAGAAGGAAGCGTTTCCGACCCCATAAAGTATATATATTATTGATCAGCATCAATAGCCGAGTCGATATAGCCATGTCTGTCTGTCCGTCCGTCTGTCCGTCTGTCCGTCCGTCCGTCCGTCCGTCTTCATTTGCGCCTATATCTCAGAGACCATTTAAGCTAGAGCAACCAAGATTTGTATCCAGTTTCCTGTGTGATCACACTACTCCAAATGTGTTGCAAAATTTCGCCCCGCCCCTTTCCGCCCGCACAAAAAACGAAAGTCTGTGGCGTACACAATGTTGAAGATACGAGAAAACTTAAAACGCAGAATCATAGAGAATGCCCATTTTATCATATCAGAGTGTTGAATCTGGATCAGATCTGTTATATTTATTTTGACTTCTTATTTTTTTGATATATTTTTTTTTGCCCTATATTTTAATTTGTCCTTTTGCTATCATTTTTTTTTTCTATTATTATGTGTAGTTGGTATACTAGGTGGTAGGTATAAGTGTGTGTAGAGCGCGCGGCTTGCGCGGCGGGGCCTGTCGGGTCATTTTCCTCTCTTTAATATATTTTTTTTTTTCAACAATTAATTGTTTTTGAGAATTTTTTTACTTTCTATATGTTTATTTCCTAAAATGTTATTTTTTTTTTTTTTTTTTTATTTGATCTGGTTTTTATCCGGTTGTGTATGAGCGTGTTCTCCGCCGCTCACTAATCTTTCCCCTTGTCTATTTTATATATATATTCTTTTTCTCAATTTATTCTCCTTTGAGTTTTTTAATATTAATTTAAAATTTACTTTTTTTTTTAAATATTCTTATGTATTGCTTTATATTAAGTATTATATATGTATTTGCCGCGGCTCAACGTTCTCTTTTTTTTTTTTTTTTTAATAATTTCCTTAACATGTTAATATCGTAGCTCATAAATGTAAGTAGTATATACTGACTGATCGGGTATAAGGTGGCGCTTTGCGGCTCACAACGTTCTCCCTCGTTTCTTATTATTTTTTAATTTAATGTTTTTGCAAATATAATTTTGCTTTTTTTTTTTTTTTTTTTTTTTTTAGGGATTCGCTCCAACTCTCCCTCTTTAAGAGCTTGGTTTTTTTTCTTTTTAGTTTTTAAAGAATTGTCTTATTTGGTTTAAAATAGACACATTAATTAGGCGTCGTTTAAGGTATCGTTTGTAAAAATCGATGTATAAACGGCTAAGTTGCAGCCGTTTAACCAAACCTTTATATGTCGTTTGGTACCATCCCAAATGCCATTTTACCGTTACAAACACCGATTTTTGGTATTTTTTCTAAGAAAAAAATCGTTATATGTTGCTCACGGAATTGATCCGCAGAATTCGGCATATGAAGGCATAGATAAACTATCATAAAATTAATAATAATAAATGCAGATTAGCTGAGTTCAGGTGGTTGTAAATACTAAGTGCTATATGTTTAAGGGTTAGTTCAGGGATACGATATGGCAAAGGGTATTATAATTATATCATAAAACCCTGAAAGGTTCATGCTAACCTAAATAAGGGTAATCTGATAGGCCTAAAAGATCAGGTAGAACGAGACGGAGCCGTAAAGTCAATCTGACTCAAGAGAGAGCTCACCATCCCGAGAAGGAGCTTGTGCACGAACATTATCCCATTGCATATTCTGCGATGGTGTAACAAAGGTAGGTCAATAAGTTGTAGCCTAGATCGGTAAGGATGCAGTAAGGATTCTACCAGAGTGCCAGATAGCTATTATATAGGCAATCAGCTATAGGAATAGTGTTAGGAATACAAAAAACAGACAAAGAAAAAGAAAGTGAAAAAACGATTCAAGGACATTGAGGCCCTTTTACAAGAAGTACATTAAAAAAACTACCTCCAAACTATTACCAGATTCATTTCAAAGGGATGAAACACCTTTTTGAAGGTTGTTTGAATCGCCACATGAATGCCCTTTTCATTACTACTTGGGTGGCGCCCCCTATTGGCGAAAATGTGAACTAACTTTAATCTCAGTCCTCTTCACTCGTGTCTAAATATACTCTCAAATAGATCTCGATCCTCTCGCTTACACTCTCTCTCCTCCCTCTTATTTATTTTTGCTCTCACTTATAATCTCTCCTCCCTCATATTTATTATGGACCGGTTTCATGTGGCGATTCAAACAACCCTCAAGAAGGTTTTTTCATACACTCAAATAGATCTCGGTCCTCTCACTTACACTCTCTCTCCTCCCTCTAATTTATTTTGCCTCTCACTTATACTCTCTCCTGCCTCATATTTATGATGGACCGGTTTGCTCGATTGGTTTCATGTGGCGATTCAAACAACCCTTAAGCAGGTGTTTCATCCCTTTGAAATGAATCTGGTAATAGTTAAGAGGTAGTTTTTTTAATGTACTTCTTGTAAAAGGGCCTGAATGTCCTTGAAACGGTTTTTCACTTTCGTTTTCTTTGTCTGGTTTTTGTATTCCTAACACTGTCCTATAGTTGATTGCCTATATAATAGCTACTCACAGCTATAAGCTATTATAAAATCTAGTGAGCTGTGAACAAAGATGGACGACCTTGAGATCATTTTTGTAAATTCACAACCGAAATCACCCATAAATCTTGACTCTCAGCCAGACTCCGTGGACCTTTCCTTGATTTTTGGGATTAAGACTCAAAACGCTCTGGAGAGAGATCTCGATAATTTAAATGCTATGTATGAGATTCAGTGGGATGATGATGATTCCAAAATTGCAATGTCGAGTCCTCATTCATCATACGTTTTCCCGGATGATGACAACATTTTTCATTTGGTTGATGAAAGGCATCGCCTCCAGGAACTACTTCGGGATGAAGATGACTCTGAAATAATAGCTGCGGTGGAAAGAACTGAGGCTGAATTTTAATATTACGATTATAGTTATAATATAAATATTTTATGTACATATTTGTCTAAAAATAATAAATAAAATACTACATTTAGCCAATATTTATTTTCAATGGTTTCTTTTTATACCCGGTACTCGAAGAGTATAGGGTATATTAGATTTGTGGGGATAACGTTGTGTGTAACGCCCAGAAGGAAGCGTTTCCGACCCCATAAAGTATATATATTCTTGATCAGCATCAATAGCCGAGTCGATGTAGCCATGTCTGTCTGTCCGTCCGTCTGTCCGTTCGTCCGTCCGTCCGTCTTCATTTGCGCCTATATCTCAGAGACCATTTAAGCTAGAGCAACCAAGTTTTGTATCCAGTCTCCTGTGTGATCACACTACTCCAAATGTGTTGCAAAATTTTGCCCCGCCCCTTTCCGCCCGCACAAAGTACGAAAGTTTGTGGCGTACACAATGTTGAAGATACGAGAAAACTTAAAACGCAGAATCATAGAGAATGACCATTCCTATCAGAGTGTTGAATCTGGATCAGATCGGATTATTATTATAGCTACAATGAAGAAAACCATTTCGAAAGTCATCGTTCCCTCTCGCTCTCTCTCACACGCCACCCTGTCTGCTTTGCTTATTCGTTTAAATGAGCGCCTAGATCTCAGAGGCTATAAGAGCTAGAGCAACCAAACTTTCTATCCAAGCTTCTGTGATATCGAACCAGCACAAGTGTATTTCAAAATTTTGCCACGCCCCTTTCCGCCCCCACAAAGAACGAAAATCTGTGAAATCCACAATTTTTAAGATAAATGAAAACCAAAAACGCAGAATCATGGAAAATTACCATATCTACCAGATTGCCGAATATGGATCAGGTCGGATCAATATTATGGACAGAAGGAACAAGTTAAATTTCAGTGGCTACGCAACGCCTGCCAAGCGCTGACTCATTCCCTCTCTCTCTGTCGCAAACACTTTTACGTCTCAAATATGTAGTTATACATGTAGAAATGTAGAAGCAGTATACAAATCATATGCAAAATAAATTGGAAACATGTATAAATATTCCTAAAATGGTTTGACTTCAATTTTTATACCCGGTACTCGAAGAGTATAGGGGTATATTAGATTTGTGGGGATAACGGTTGTGTGTAACGCCAGAAGGAAGCGTTTCCGACCCCATAAAGTATATATATTCTTGATCAGCATCAATAGCCGAGTCGATATAGCCATGTCTGTCTGTCCGTCCGTCTGTCCGTCCGTCCGTCCGTCCGTCCGTCCGTCTTCATTTGCGCCTATATCTCAGAGACCATTTAAGCTAGAGCAACCAAGATTTGTATCCAGTCTCCTGTGTGATCACACTACTCCAAATGTGTTGCAAAATTTCGCCCCGCCCCTTTCCGCCCGCACAAAAAACGAAAGTCTGTGGCGTACACAATGTTGAAGATACGAGAAAACTTAAAACGCAGAATCATAGAGAATGACCATTCCTATCAGAGTGTTGAATCTGGATCAGATCGGATCATTATTATAGCTACAATGAAGAAAACCATTTCGAAAGTCATCGTTCCCTCTCGCTCTCTCTCACACGCCACCCTGTCTGCTTTGCTTATTCGTTTAAATGAACGCCTAGATCTCAGAGACTATAAGAGCTAGAGCAACCAAACTTTCTATCCAAGCTCCTGTTATATCAATTCAGCACAAGTTTATTTCAAAATTTTGCCACGCCCCCTTACGCCCCCACAAAACACGATAATCTGTGGAATCCACAATTTTTAGTATAAAAGTAAACCAAAAACGCAGAATCATGGGAAATTACTGTATCTATCAGATTGCCGAATCTCGATCAGGTGGGATTATTTATATGGACAGAAGGAACAAATTAAATTTCAGTGGCTACGCAACGCCTGCCAAGCGCTTCTCCTTCCCTCTCTCTCTCGCAAACACTTCCACGTCTGAAATATGTAGTTATAAATGTCATGTAGAAATGTAGAAATGTAGAAGCAGATGTAAAAATCATAGGTAAACAAAAATGGAAACATGTATAAAAATTCCAAAAATGGTTTAACTCATTTTTTATTATACCCGGTACTCGAAGAGTTTAAGGGTATATTAGATTTGTGGGGATAACGGTTGTGTGTAACGCCCAGAAGGAAGCGTTTCCGACCCCATAAAGTATATATATTCTTGATCAGCATCAATAGCCGAGTCGATATAGCCATGTCTGTCTGTCCGTCCGTCTGTCCGTCTTCATTTGCGCCTATATCTCAGAGACCATTTAAGCTAGAGCAACCAAGTTTTGTATCCAGTCTTCTCTGTGATCACACTACTCCAAATGTATTTTAAAATTTCGCCCCGCCCCTTTCCACCCCCACAAAGGACGAAAGTCTGTGGCATGCACAATTTTGAAGATACAAGAAAAATAAATACGCAGAATCATAGAGAATGACCATTTCTATCAGAGTGTTGAATCTGGATCAGATCGGATTATTATTATAGCTACAATGAAGAAAACCATTTCGAAAGTCATCATTCCCACTCGCTCTCTCTCACACGCGACCCTGTCTGTTTTGCCTATTCGTCTAAATGAGCGCCTAGATCTCAGAGACTATAAGAGCTAGAGCAACCAAACTTTCTATCCAAGCTCCTGTGATATCGAACCAGCACAAGTGTATTTCAAAATTTTGCCACGCCCCTTTCCGCCTCCACAAAGAACGAAAATCTGTGAAATCCACAATTTTTAAGATAAATGAAAACCAAAAACGCAGAATCATGGAAAATTACCATATCTACCAGATTGCCGAATATGGATCAGGTCGGATCAATATTATGGCCAGAAGAAACAAATTAAATTTCAGTGGCTACGCAACGCCTGCCAAGCGCTGACTCATTCCCTCTCTCTCTGTCGCAAACACTTGTACGTCTCAAATATGTAGTTATACATGTCATGTAGAAATTTAGAAGCAGTTGTAAAAAGCATATGCAAACAAAATTGAAAACATGTATAATATTCCAAAAATGATTTGACTTCATTTTTTTGAAATATTATGTTTTGCCCAAAATTTAATTTGTCCCTTTTGCGAACATTGTTCATATATGTATGTATGTATGTGTATACTGACTGAGTACCGGGTATAAGGTAGAGCCGCGGCCTTCGCCGCGGCTCACAACGTTCCCCCTCGTTTTAAATATTATTTTTTTTCCCAAAAATTAATTCGTTCCTTTTGAGAACATATAATACATTTCATAAATCGTAGGTTCATAAATGTAAGTATGTATATACTGACTGAGTACCGGGTATAAGGTAGAGCCGCGTCCTTTGCCGCGGCTCACAACGTTCCCCCTCTGTTATTTTAAATATTATTTTTTTCCCAAAAATTAATTTCTTCCTTTTGAGAACATATAATAAATTTCATAAATCGTAGGCTCATAAATGTAAGTATGTATATACTGACTGAGTACCGGGTATAAGGTAGAGCCGCGGCCTTTGCCGCGGCTCACAACGTTCCCCCTCGTTTTAAATATTATTTTTTGCCCAAAATTTAATTCGTCCCTTTTGCGAACATATAATTAATTGCATACATCGCAAGCTCGTATATGTACATATGTATGTATGTATATACTGACTGAGTACTGGGTATAAAGTAGAGCCGAGCCTTTGCCGCGGCTCACAACGTTCTCCCTCGTTTCTTATAGATTTGTAAAGAGCTTTGGTTTTTTTCTCTTTTTAGTTTTTTAAAGAATTGTCTAATTTGGTTTGAAAATAGACACATTAATTAGGCGTCGTTTAAGGTATCGTTTGTAAAAATCGATGTATAAACGGCTAAGTTGCAGCCGTTTGACCAAACCTTTATATGTCGTTTGGTACCATCCCAAATGCCATTTTACCGTTACAAACACCGATTTTTGGTATTTTTTCTAAGAAAAAAATCGGTTATATGTTGGCTCACGGAATTGATCCGCAGAATTCGGCATATGAAGGCATAGATAAACTATCATAAAATTAATAATAATAAATTGCAGATTAGCTGAGTTCAGGTGGTTGTAAATACTAAGTGCTATATGTTTAAGGGTTAGTTCAGGGGATACGATATGGCAAAGGGTATTATAATTATATCATAAAACCCTGAAAGGTTCATGCTAACCTAAATAAAGGTAATCTGATAGGCCTAAAAGATCAGGTAGAACGAGACGGAGCCGTAAAGTCAATCTGACTCAAGAGAGGGCTCACCATCCCGAGAAGTAGCTTGTGCACGAACATTATCCCATTGCATATTCTGCGATGGTGTAACAAAGGTAGGTCAATAAGTTGTAGCCTAGATCGGTAAGGATGCAGGTAAGGATTCTACCAGAGTGCCAGAGTAGCTATTATATAGGCAATCAGCTATAGGATAGTGTTAGGAATACAAAAAACAGACAAAGAAAAAGAAAGTGAAAAAACGATTCAAGGACATTGAGGCCCTTTTACAAGAAGTACATTAAAAAAACTACCTCCAAACTATTACCAGATTCATTTCAAAGGGATGAAACACCTTTTTGAAGGTTGTTTGAATCGCCACATGAATGCCCTTTTCATTACTACTTGGGTGGCGCCCCCTATTGGCGAAAATGTGAACTAACTTTAATCTCAGTCCTCTTTCACTCGTGTCTAAATATACTCTCAAATAGATCTCGATCCTCTCGCTTACACTCTCTCTCCTCCCTCTTATTTATTTTTCCTCTCACTTATACTCTCTCCTCCCTCATATTTATTATGGACCGGTTTCATGTGGCGATTCAAACAACCCTCAAGAAGGTTTTTTCATACTCTCAAATAGATCTCGATCCTCTCACTTACACTCTCTCTCCTCCCTCTAATTTATTTTGCCTCTCATCTTATACTCTGCCTCATATTTATGATGGACCGGTTTGCTCGATTGGTTTCATGTGGCGATTCAAACAACCCTTAAGCAGGTGTTTCATCCCTTTGAAATGAATCTGGTAATAGTTAAGAGGTAGTTTTTTTAATGTACTTCTTGTAAAAGGGCCTGAATGTCCTTGAAACGGTTTTTCACTTTCGTTTTCTTTGTCTGGTTTTTGTATTCCTAACACTGTCCTATAGTTGATTGCCTATATAATAGCTACTCACAGCTATAAGCTATTATAAAATCTAGTGAGCTGTGAACAAAGATGGACGACCTTGAGATCATTTTTGTAAATTCACAACCGAAATCACCCATAAATCTTGACTCTCAGCCAGACTCCGTGGACCTTTCCTTGATTTTTGGGATTAAGACTCAAAACGCTCTGGAGAGAGATCTCGATAATTTAAATGCTATGTATGAGATTCAGTGGGATGATGATGATTCCAAAATTGCAATGTCGAGTCCTCATTCATCATACGTTTTCCCGGATGATGACAACATTTTTCATTTGGTTGATGAAAGGCATCGCCTCCAGGAACTACTTCGGGATGAAGATGACTCTGAAATAATAGCTGCGGTGGAAAGAACTGAGGCTGAATTTTAATATTACGATTATAGTTATAATATAAATATTTTATGTACATATTTGTCTAAAAATAATAAATAAAATACTACATTTAGCCAATATTTATTTTCAATGGTTTCTTTTTATACCCGGTACTCGAAGAGTATAGGGGTATATTAGATTTGTGGGGATAACGGTTGTGTGTAACGCCCAGAAGGAAGCGTTTCCGACCCCATAAAGTATATATATTCTTGATCAGCATCAATAGCCGAGTCGATATAGCCATGTCTGTCTGTCCGTCCGTCTGTCCGTCCGTCCGTCCGTCCGTCCGTCCGTCTTCATTTGCGCCTATATCTCAGAAACCATTTAAGCTAGAGCAACCAAGATTTGTATCCAGTCTCCTGTGTGATCACACTACTCCAAATGTGTTGCAAAATTTCGCCCCGCCCCTTTCCGCCCGCACAAAGTACGAAAGTTTGTGGCGTACACAATGTTGAAGATACGAGAAAACTTAAAACGCAGAATCATAGAGAATGACCATTCCTATCAGAGTGTTGAATCTGGATCAGATCGGATCATTATTATAGCTACAATGAAGAAAACCATTTCGAAAGTCATCGTTCCCTCTCGCTCTCTCTCACACGCCACCCTGTCTGCTTTGCTTATTCGTTTAAATGAGCGCCTAGATCTCAGAGACTATAAGAGCTAGAGCAACCAAACTTTCTATCCAAGCTCCTGTGATATCGAACCAGCACAAGTGTATTTCAAAATTTTGCCACGCCCCTTTCCGCCCCCACAAAGAACGAAAATCTGTGAAATCCACAATTTTTAAAATAAATGAAAACCAAAAACGCAGAATCATGGAAAATTACCATATCTACCAGATTGCCGAATATGGATCAGGTCGGATCAATATTATGGACAGAAGGAACAAGTTAAATTTCAGTGGCTACGCAACGCCTGCCAAGCGCTGACTCATTCCCTCTCTCTCTGTCGCAAACACTTTTACGTCTCAAATATGTAGTTATACATGTAGAAATGTAGAAGCAGTATACAAATCATATGCAAAATAAATTGGAAACATGTATAAATATTCCTAAAATGGTTTGACTTCAATTTTTATACCCGGTACTCGAAGAGTATAGGGGTATATTAGATTTGTGGGGATAACGGTTGTGTGTAACGCCCAGAAGGAAGCGTTTCCGACCCCATAAAGTATATATATTCTTGATCAGCATCAATAGCCGAGTCGATATAGCCATGTCTGTCTGTCCGTCCGTCTGTCCGTCCGTCCGTCCGTCCGTCCGTTTTCATTTGCGCCTATATCTCAGAGACCATTTGAGCTAGAGGAATCAAGTTTTGTATCCAGTCTCCTGTGTGATCACACTACTCCAAATGTGTTGCAAAATTTCGCCCCGTCCCTTTCCGCCCGCACAAAGAACGAAAGTCTGTGGCGTACACAATGTTGAAGATACGAGAAAACTAAAAACGCAGAATCATAGAGAATGACCATTTCTATCAGAGTGTTGAATCTGGATCAGATCGGATCATTATTATAGCTAAAAGTCTGGCACTCAATGTAGCCGATTGGAATATTCCGTCAAATATTCAGCTTGCTGATCCTGCATTTTTCAACCCTCAGCGAGTGGATCTTCTCATTGGTGCCAGCATTTTCTATGATCTCCTCTGCGTGGGGCAAATCAAACTCATCGATGGTCTGCCTCTTCTGCAGAAGACCCGGCTTGGGTGGATCGAATCTGGTGGTGGACAAAGGGTAGCACGCTCGGCGCTCTTGACAACGCACAATTCTCCAGATTCGGAAGCTAGCATGGATGCAAGGTTGGACAAAACTCTTCGTATGTTTTGGGAGGTCAAGACTTGTGCGGACGACGTTTTGAATACCAAGGAAGAATTAGATTGTGAAGCGCATTTCGTAGACCACTTCTCACGTTTGCCATCAGGGGAGTATTCAGTTCGTCTCCCGCTAAAGGATAATGGCGATCGCTTAAGGGAATCTTACACTCAGGCGCATCGTCGATTCATCAATTTAAAGCGAAAGTTGGATCGTGATACTACACTCAAGGAGCGGTACTCTGCCTTTATGAGGGAATATATTGAGTTGAAGCATATGTCCCCAGTCAACCCTGATTCACGTAGTCTCTGCAGATATTTCTTGCCTCATCACTGTGTTTTGAATGAGGATAGTACGACGACAAAGTTTCGTGTCGTTTTCGATGGTTCGGCAGCTACATCAACTGGATGTTCCCTAAATGATGCGATGATGGCAGGCCCTGTTATTCAGCCTGCATTGTTCAGCATACTAATTCGGTTTCGCACATATCCAGTCGCTCTCACTGGGGACATTTGTAAAATGTACCGCTGCATGCGAGTGTCTTCATTTGACAATTACTTTCAGTGCATTCTATGGCGAGATTCTGTCCAGTCCGAAGTTCAGGTCTACACATTAGACACCGTCACATATGGCACTAGAGCTGCATCGTTTTTAGCAGTTCGCGCAATGCACCAGCTGGCCATTGACGAGGGTGAGTCCTACCCTCTTGGCTCAGCTGCTCTGCAGCAGGATTTTTACGTGGATGATCTCATCTCGGGCGGCAGCTCTGTCGCTGAGGTCATGGAAAAGATGCATCAAACCTCCGCCATACTGTCTTGCGGTAATTTTAAGCTTAGGAAATGGTGCTCTAGCCATCAGGAAGTACTTGAGGGAACGCCTGAAGCGGACAGAGAGAAATACTTAAGGTTTCATGATGGAAGTGACATAACGAAAACTCTTGGCTTAGCATGGGACCCTGCATCAGATCAGCTGCTTTTTGCCTTGTTCGCGCTGGACTCAAATTCGAAGCCCTCCAAGCGATCGGTTTTGTCTACGATTGCTCGTTTCTACGACCCTCTTGGATTGATAAATCCCGTTATTGTTAGGTGCAAAATCTTCCTTCAGCAGCTTTGGAGAGAAAATTTGGATTTGGATGAAAGCCTACCCTCAGCGTTGCATTCATCTTGGATGAACTTGAGAAACAGCTTGTCAACTATCCCGCGGATATCATTTCCTCGCGTTGTTCATTATTCTGCTACCTTAATCGAACTTCACGGATATTGTGACGCCAGCATAGAAGCATATGGCGCTTGCATATATGTGGTGTCTAGGGAAGGATAGTTGTCGAGCAATATTTTGTGCTCAAAGTCTCGAGTGGCGCCACTAAAAACCTTATCGATACCTAAGCTGGAATTAAGTGGAGCCCATTTGCTTGCGAAACTAATGAATAATTTGAAGGATATTGGAAGTTTTACAGGTCGGTTTTATTGCTGGTCAGATTCATCGACTGCATTATCTTGGATACGGGATGAGCCAGCCAAATTTCAAGTCTTCGTGGCAAATCGAGTGGCAGCAATTCAGGAGTTGACGGCAGGCATGGAATGGCGCTATGTCCCCACATCATTAAATCCTGCTGACGTTCTCTCTAGAGGCTCGCTTCCCCACCAACTTATCCACTCAGAACTGTGGTTTCATGGTCCATCATTTTTGATGGTGAAACTAATGAATAATTTGAAGGATATTGGAAGTTTTACAGGTCGGTTTTATTGCTGGTCAGATTCATCGACTGCATTATCTTGGATACGGGATGAGCCAGCCAAATTTCAAGTCTTCGTGGCAAATCGAGTGGCAGCAATTCAGGAGTTGACGGCAGGCATGGAATGGCGCTATGTCCCACATCATTAAATCCTGCTGACGTTCTCTCTAGAGGCTCGCTTCCCCACCAACTTATCCACTCAGAACTGTGGTTTCATGGTCCATCATTTTTGGTAGGCTCCAAGGAAGAGTGGCCTGTACCTCCTGTTCCTGAAGCAGCAACGGCAGAGCTTCGCAAGCGTGTATTGCTGATCGCGTCTCCACATGCCGATTTCACGTCAGAATGCAAATTCGCAAATTCATTCATTATCATCATTCGGTATGCATTACTAAGAGTTGGAGGTCGTCTTGGCAACTCATCTCTGGGATTTGACGCTCAGCACCCGCGTATTCTGCCAAAGGGGCATCCCATAACTTGTGCGCTGATAAGGTATTATCACGAAAGGAACTTTCATGCTGGACCTCGCGCACTACTTGCCAAAATTCGACTCGAATATTGGCCAATTGGAGGAATCAAGGCAGTATCCAAGGTAGTCAGCAAGTGTGTGAGATGCTTCAGGACTAGGCCGCGCATGGTTCAGCACATCATGGGAGATCTGCCTAAGGAGCGTCTGGAAGGATCTCGACCCTTTGAAGTCACTGTTTGTGATTATTGTGGGCCCTTTTTCTACAGATCAGAAATCCGCACGAGGCCACCCATCAAGTGCTACATCAGTTTATTCATTTGCTTGACTTCTAAGGCTATACACATGGAGCTCGTAAAGGACCTGACCACCGCTTCGTTTCTAGATGCCTTAAAGCGTTTCACTTCCACGCGAGGAAGGCCAAGTCAAATTTGGTCTGACAATGCGACAAACTTCGTTGGCGCCAAGAACGAGCTTTTGGAGCTCAAGAAACTTGTTATGAGCGACTCGCATATGAAGGAGGCCCATGAATCCTGCTTGGCGGACTCGATCGACTGGCGCTTCATCACACCACGCTCTCCGCACTTTAGCGGATTGTGGGAAGCGGCCGTGAAGACAACAAAGCATCACCTGTACCGCTCAGTTGGGCCCTCTGTGCTTGACTTCGACGAGCTGCGCACTCTGATCTGCCAGATCACGGCAATTGTTAATTCTCGCCCTTTGCTCTCGCTTTCAGAAAATCCTGCTGACTTAGATGTCCTGACTCCTGCTCATCTGCTTTTAGGCGGTCCACATGAGGCAATCCTCGAGCCCGATCTGACGAAGCTGAACTACAATCGTCTGGATGGCTGGCAACGGGTCACTCAGCTGCAGCAGATCTTCTGGAGCCGCTGGCGCGAAGAGTATCTAACTCTTTTGCAAGAGCGGTCGAAATGGCGGACTCTTACGCAAAATCTTTGCGTAAACGATCTCGTTCTGATTAAGGCCGAAAATCTTCCTCCAATGCGTTGGCCACTAGATAGAGTGGTCGAGGTCCTCAAGGGCAAGGATGGAGTGTGCCGCGTAGCTGAGCTGAAGACTGCCACAGGAACCATCAGAAGGGCCGTTACCCGGCTATGTGTACTGCCCCTCAAGGAGTCTGTTGAAAGACTGGCTTCCAACGGGGGGAGTATGTTCGGGCCAGCCGCTAAACAACAGGCCTAACTTAAAACCATACAATACAATACAATATTCAATGCACTGTAAACTCCCACGTTCGGCAGCGCTGCTGCGCTCTCCCTCTGTAAAGGGCGCTCTGCAGCCGCCGCCTCGGCTCTTGCTTTGCTTAGCCGACGGTGCTAATTTCAGTAATCTGCTAACCTCTCTGCGCATTGGTTGCATTTGGATCTCGATTATATGTACATTTATCTGGTTATGCTAAGAGCAAGCAATCGGCTTCCGCTAGCAGCCGCCGGTATAAATAAACAGTTATTACATTTGAACAATTCGCATTATTATTTTGGATAAAAATAGGTGCCAAAAAAGCTTGGCATCTCAAACAAGGAGTATGTTCGACATTGCAGTGGGACTGCTGCCTAATCTCCGAAGGCAGGATAAAAATTTTCGACAGGCCATTCCTTTTGGAGAAAAGTATAGCCCTTGCGCTATATTGCCTGGGATCCTCTGCGGATTATTGCACAATAGGGAATTTATTCGGTGTGTCCAAAGCCATTGTGTGAAGGATTTGATGGAATTTTGTGAGGAAGTGATTGCTGAACCCGCTGACAAGTATATGCCAGCAGAATTTCTTACCTTGAGAAGATCACGGAAACAGTAAAAGGATTCAGAGATATGGGATTTGCAGCTAAAAATTTGAAATCAACCATATTGTTGAAATGATTGATTTAATAATAAAACTAGTTTAAAAAATTTGTTCTAAGCATTATAGCCTGTTCCCACAGACGACCATCCACCATCCATTTCGGGGATGTTCCGTAAGGTTTTGCCGTTTCGCAATTTCTCAGTTAGTTCCACCATCCATTTTGGATGTTCCTAAACCGCACGTTTCTATGCGATACTTAGCCGATGGTTTTCAAATACTTCTCTGAAAAATTGACATTCACAACGAAAAAATTGAATTCACTGCTAATTAGTGATGTAAATTTGGGACGAAACTTCGATGTCGATGTTCATCGATGTTTGCAAAATGATAAATCGATGTTGTGTGAAACATCGGCTAGAAACATCGATGTATCGATGTTTTCAACCCATTCCGTTATTTTTCGTTAATTCAATTCTTAGAAGCCTTTTAGCCTTCTTTTTTATTTCTTCATTGAGTGGTTTACTTAACAATATAATAAACAGAACTTAAAACTATATCAATTCATGAATTTTTCGTAGTCTTCTGATTAAATAATAATATAACAAATGCTTCCTTAGCAGTCTTTTTGTTATGCTTTCAAAGCAATGTTAATTATTATAATTACTTTTTTTCAAAGAAGTATTTTTTGTCAATACTTTGCAAAAATAAAATGCGGCTTAGTCGGTTTGGCATTAACCTGTTTCTTCTCTGGCTTAAAATATATGATGCCGCTGAAAAAACCCGTTCAGAAGGAACCGACGATCCTACTACCGGTAAAAATTGCAGCGCCATTTTATGTAAATTGGGATATGTGTTTTTCATACCTTCCCATACTTGTAGAGGGTTGCTTTCAAATAAAAAAAACCCGCGAATTTGTCCGTGTGGCACTGAAACCATATGTTCTGTAATGATGAGAAACTTGAAACCCGATGTTTTGTCAAACATCGATGCATCGATAAGCATCGGTATGTCACAAAACATCGGAAAACATCGGAAAACATCGGAAAACATTGCCCAAAAATCATCGATGCTCGATGCATCGATGTTTTTTTACATCACTACTGCTAATATATAAACAATGACTGAGAAAAATAACAATAGGCAACAACTGCACAGCCCCAAAAAAGTGTCAATAAATTCATCAAATTCAATTCAAAATGATGACTGATGACGAAGTAAATGCAGCAGTAAGTTTAATATATGCATTTTGTATTTATATAATATATTAATTATATTAATTCACTATAGGCAGTGGATCTATGAAAAGAACTTCAGGCGGCAGAGTGAAGTGGTCTGCCAGTATGGAGACCATTTTAATTGATGTGTATATGGAAATGGCGGAGTCGTTGAAGGAGGCTGGAATCGAGCTAGGATGGTCAGAAGTGCGGACAAAGCTCGAAAACATGACCAAAAAATACCGGTAAATATTACTGTATTTGGCAAACAACCTACTAATGCAATACCTTTACTTTGCAGGATTGAAAAAAAATAAAATTGGGCCAAGCGGCGATGCCCCATCGTCATGGATGCACTATGAGAAGATCAACTCATTTTTGGGATCTTTCCGTATCCACAGTTGCTGAATATTGCGCGTGAAAGGTTGGAGGTGCAGAAAGCTCAGCAGCTAGCGGATGAAAACCGACCGACCTTCTGCAGCAAATGGCGAGGAGCCAGGAAACGTTTCAGTCGCAGATGCTGAGCTTCCAGTCGGAGATGCTGAAACTTCTTCGAGACAAAGAGGAAAAATAATAAAAATAATTTAAAAAATTTTAAAATAATTGTTTATTTGTTTAAGCAATGTTTTGCAATGGCAGATCTTATTATTTCTGCAGACTGATTAAAGTCAGCAGAAGTATTGCTCCGATCGGGCTGTTCAGGTTCCTCACTTAAATTCAGCAGTACCCAATTTTTATTAATTGAGCTGTTGTGAATTATGGCGTCATTATTATGGCGCTATTGTTTTTTTCAGGGACCGTAAATAATGATTATTTTGTTTTTTTTCAATAAATAAATCATCCACTTCTAATGGACGTAAAAATAAGTGAACCATACCAAAATCTTTAGCTTTGTAAGAAGTCTGCATTTCAGCCATGATTTTAAAAATTCTGATTTGTAGAATTTTCCTCACGGATAATGATTAATTTTGATAAATTTTATAATAATCATAAATAATTATTATTTTTGATCAAAAAAAAAAAAAACTCAAAAATAATGATTATCAATGATTTTTATTTTTTTCGCTTAAAATAAAACTCAACAATAGCTTACGGCTTCCATGTACCACTTTCCGCCGATGTGATTACATACTCTTGATCTGCGATTTAATGACTTTCATATGATACACCACATGTCCTTCAAGGACGACTTTTAAGGATTCAACTATTTTCTATTAAATTTCATTTATGCCTCTATAGTCTGTTGTATGTTCTTTTAAAACAAATCTAAAGGATCAAATTTGTGTGTTTGGTTTTGCCACCCCATTTTTCTCCTCTGAAAATGAGAAAAAATTTAATGTTAAACAAAACTTTATTTTATTTTTAATTTTTATTTAATTTGACAAAAAGTAATTTTGAGAGGTCGCTTGCGACCCATTTCGAAACGCGACAAGAATGATCTTAAAATGTAAGTATTAATGCATTTCTACTCTCGACTTAAGATAAGCATCTTAAAAATAGATAACAACAATGCATGTGCAGAGTCAAGCGTCGCCAAAATATTAATCCCACTAACGGGTCTTAATATACCCTGCACTTAAATAGTCTGTTGGGTGTGTTCCGAGTAAGTATAAAGCAAATAAATGTTGAGGAAAATGTTCAAGTGCAAAAATCATATCCTAAGATTTCATCATTTGGGCCGAGTACCTTACATTGACAATGTTATTATTGTTAATTGATAAGTACAGGGTATTTTACAGTCGTGTAATCTTTTGTAGGATTTCCTACTTACCTTAGTGGCTTATCTGTTTGATCATTTGTTTATTATTGCAACTTTAAAAGCAATCATTGATTTTAAACGAAGCAAAACCCTTTATAGGTAAAAATTGTTCTAAGAAATGTGTTCGGGGCAGATCCCCGCCAAATAGCGGCTGGCCAAATAGCATCTATTTTTTTGGCCTTCAACCGTACATTTACATTCCTACATATTTATACATATGTACATATGTACATATTCTGTTAATTCTTGCACTTGCTTGCCCTGCTAAACGTTCTCTCAAAGCTCGCGCTTCTGTTCGTTATCTATGCTCGGCCTTATCTATGCTCGGCGTTATCTATGTTTGCCCTATGACAGCCCGTAATATCCAATATTACTATTATTATATCCAAAATACTAAATACTACATATGTACATACATACTACAACAGACTATAGAGGCATAAATGAAATTTAATAGAAAATAGTTGAATCCTTAAAAGTCGTCCTTGAAGGACATGTGGTGTATCATATGAAAGTCATTAAATCGCAGATCAAGAGTATGTAATCACATCGGCGGAAAGTGGTACATGGAAGCCGTAAGCTATTGTTGAGTTTTATTTTAAGCGAAAAAAATAAAAATCATTGATAATCATTATTTTTGAGTTTTTTTTTTTTTGATCAAAAATAATAATTATTTATGATTATTATAAAATTAATCAAAATTAATCATTATCCGTGAGGAAAATCCTAAAAATCATTATATAATCATTATGACGTGATTTTTAAAATATAACTTATAATGATTACGGTCCCTGGTTTTTTTACTTGGCTATAAAGTCCTTTGCCAATGAATCTAAAGCGTGCCTTTAAATGCCCAAACGCATTTTCCACAACCCGCCTGGAGAGGTTTTAGTTGAAAGTCCGCTGTTCTAATGAAGAGGCTGTGAAGAATGGGTATTGTTTCATAAGTTTTTTGGAGAACCTAAAAGCCGAGTCTCCGATCAGCATTACTGGTACCGACACTCCAGAAATTTCTTTTGATTTCTCCTCCAGTATGGACGACGCTTCGATCCGTTGAGCAAGGCTGGACTTTTGAAAAATCATTGCACCTTCTTGGAGAGCCGATGTTCACATACGTAAATCTATATCTGAAGAAAATTGAAATAAAATAAATGTGGAAGACTATAAACCACTTAATAAACTTAATATATCTTACCTATAATCCACTAGGGCAAACAAAATTGTTGAGTACCAGCCTTTATAATTATGGTAGTCGACTGCCTCAACTGCTGGTGTCTTTATTTTGATACGAAATCCATCTAGAATAGAAATGAAGTGTATATACATTTACATATATATATATATATATATATATATATATATATATATAACGAGAGTTAACTGAATCTGCCACTGGATGGAGCGAACTCTGCATTATTGTCGAATAAGCAGTTTTCGTCATCTGTGGGATCGCGAACAGCGCGACCGATCGACCGGATGCCGGCCGTCAATAAACACCACTCAAGAGGCGCTGGGTCAGCACTTTGGCTGGATAGCAACCGGCGTCGTGAGTGGCAGCGAAGGGCTTGCCTTTAGAAGTTTAGGATACTTAAGTTCAGTCTTTAGCGGTCAGCCGAGTGGCAGCAACACATTCGTTCTCGCCTTGCGGGCCTTAATTACTCATAATCATTTCTTTGTACTTGCTTCATTCAATACTTATTTAGTTTAATATCATTAAAGATTGTAATACAAATCAATACTCGTGTCCAATTAAATTATTACTGGCGCGATTGATTATTACGCGATCGGACCAAGCCCGAGAATCATTAATCAAATCAATTAGCGCGGAGACAACGCCCGCCAAACGATAAGTGCAAGGAAAAAAAAAGCAAACCAAAAAGACCAGCATAGAGTGCGGAGACAACGCCCACTCAAAAAGTGCAAAGGATAGGTTAAACAACAAAAACTGAACAAAAAAAAAACGAGATACAAAATATCAACAATTGAGTGCGGAGACAAAGCCCGCTCAATATAAAAAAGAAAAAAGGTGAAAACAAAAATCCATTCTAACAAAAGAGCGCGGAGACAGCGCCCGCTCCAAGATTAGACAATCGCAAACTGCGCCCGCGGCAGATCAACAAAGAAGCGGTAGGGGGAAAACTGAAAGGAATTTTTATATGTCCATTGACAATAACATCAACGAGTTAGAAGAGTTGTTCGAAGAACTCAGTTTAGACTTTCAAATTGGACCAGAGGAAATAATAAAAATATTGAATGCGGAACAAATCGAAGCCGCCATATCTGCGGCGGTCAGCGCTGCCCAGGCCTACAAGCCGATTACCTATAATGAAGACATACCTTGCGATGTGGCTCTGGATGCGGCTAAGACGCTGCCAGAGTTCCATGTGGCCCAGGAACAGTACGTCTCCCGGCGCCAGGCAGTAGGTAGTTCAAAACATTACCAAGCAGTCCTCATAAGATTAGACTCACTCTATCATAATTCAGCACAGTGTTAAACTTTGAGGCAATCATCAATCGCCTCGATTTCATGTATGCGGACAAGCGTCCACTGCACCTGCTAGAACAAGAGCTTGCCACGCTCCGACAGGGTGGCATGTCCATAACTCAATTCTATGCAGATGTTGAGAAGAAACTCACTCTCCTCACAAACAAGACAATCATGTCACAAGACGCCGCACAGGCGCAATACATTAATGAAAAGTATAGGGCCGACGCTCTCCGTGTCTTCATTTCAGGTCTAAGAAGACACATTGTTTGCGGCGCAGCCTAAAGATTTGCCATCAGCTCTAGCCATGGCGCAAGAAATTGAGGCCAATCACGATAGGCACGACTTTGCGGCGAATTACGCAAGAGTGCTAGAAAACAAGGGCCAGAACAGAAATAGATACAAACAGGGTGGGCAAAATGAGCCCGATCACTATAAAAGACAATCAAAAAACCCTTTCTACACGAATAATCAGGGCACTCACCAAACGAACGGTCACCGTGGCCAAGATAAGGTGGAAATGATGGATGTCGACCCATCTTCCTCTAAACTCCGTCAACCGACTAACTTTCAAAAGCAAGTGGGATCCAATTTAGGCCCACCGGCTGGGACAAACCGTATTATCGGGCACCAACAGGGTGCGTTCAAGAGGCCGGCTGGATCCCAGTGACTCTCCGACCAGCGCAGATAGCGGGTTAATCACATCGCTCAGGAAGACCCAGATCAGTACGAACAAAAGTACGATCAGTTGGCGTCTGAGGCGGTGGAGGAGATCGATGAGGATAACAATCCGGGATATGAAAGTGATACTGTTAATTTTTTAGGGGAGAATCCCTGCTTCCGTTCGTCAAGCGAACAGTAGCGGGGAGAACAATAAATATCTTAATAGATACTGGGGCCTCGAAAAATTACATAAAGCCACTAAAAGAACTTCAGGGAATTGTCCCTGTAGAAGCCCCATTCATTGTAAAGTCCATACACGGCTTCAACAAAGTAAATCGAAAATGTTCCCTAACCATGTTCGGCATTAAAAGCCCGTTTTTTATCTTGCCAGAGGTATCAACTTTTGATGGCATCGTAGTGCTTGACACGCTGACCAAGGCTGGCGTCAATATAAACTTGGAAACAAAGAAACTCCACTTCGGGCATGAATCTGAAAAAATCTTATTCCACAAGTGCCCCAGCGTCAACTTCATGAAAATAGACGATATCGAAGTTCCACCAGCAGTAAGGGACGAATTTCTCAAAATGATGTCCAACCGTATAAAGGCATTTGCAGATCCAACTGAGATGCTGCCCTTTAATACGGCAATAGTAGCCACAATTAGGACCGAGTATGAGCAGCCGATCTACTCAAAGATGTACCCTTTTCCTGTAGGGGCCACTGACTTCGTCAATGACGAAGTGAAAGACCTTTTGAAGAACAAGATCATTCGGCCATCCAGGTCTCCGTACAACAACCCCATATGGGTTGTCGGAAAAAAAGGCACTGACAGTTCGGGTTCAAGCAAGAAACGGCTAGTCATAGACTTTCGCAAGCTTATCTCAAAGAACATACCAGACAAGTACCCGATGCCTTGTATCTCCATGATACTTTCTAATCTGGGGAAGGCAAGATACTTCACTACCCTTGACCTAAAGTCAGGGTACCACCAAATCACGCTAGCTGAACGCGATCGCGAAAAGACATCATTTTCGGTAAACGGAGGTAAATATGAATTTTGCCGGTTGCCATCAGGCCTCAGGAATGCATCCAGCATTTTTCAACGGGCCATTGACGACGTATTGCGGGAGCATATCGGCAAGATATGTTATGTGTACGTTGATGATGTCATCGTGTTTTCAAGGAGTGAGTCGTATCATGTCAGAGACATTGACACCGTGCTCAGCAGCCTCCATGACGCAAATATGAGGGTGTCAAAGGAGAAGTCCCAATTCTTCAAGGGACAAGTGGAATTCCTTGGTTTTGTGGTATCAACTGAGGGCACAAGAGCAAGGCCCGATAAAGTCAAGGCCATTCAGGAGTTTAGACAACCCTCCACCCTGTTTGCGGAAAGATCATTCTTGTGTCTTGCCAGATACTACAGGTGCTTCATAAAGGACTTCACTCAGATAGCAAGGCCAATTTCCAGTATTTTGAAAGGAGAAAACGGCAAAATCAGCAAGCAACGCTCGACGTCTATTCCTATACAGTTTGACGAGGTACAAAAGCAAGCCTTTGATAACCTTAGGAATATTTTGGCGTCGGAAGACGTTATTCTCCACTACCCAGACTTTAACCAGCCATTCGACCTAACCACTGATGCCTCAGCCAGTGCGATAACCATAACCATGATTTCTAGGACTCTGAAGGACAGGGAGCTAAACTACGCGACCAATGAAAGGGAACTGTTAACCATAGTTTGAGCCCTAGATTCGATTCGTCACTACCTATATGGAAAGAGTGACATTAACACCTACACAGACCATCAGCCATTGATATTCGCAGTCTCGGATAGAAATCCCAATTCCAAAATAAAACGTTGGAAAGCGAGAATTGATGAGTGTGTCGCGAGAGTCTTATACAAACCAGGCAGGGACAACCATGTAGCGGATGCGCTGTCGAGGCAAGATATTAATACCTTAAAGAGCCAGAGTCCATCCGACGCAGCTACAATTCAAAGTATTTCCTAACCTCCTGTTAGTTTTTACTAGGACTTGTTCTCCCCCATCGAAGGTCCTATTTCGTCTGTTTGGGTTGTTTCTATCAAGTTGCTCCTGTTGCGCCTTTACCAGTTTCAACATTATCTCCTCCCCAAGGTCGCAATTTGCGTGAACCACATCCATGGGCGTCTTGTTTGTGACGGAGTGGATGGTTCGGTTGTATTCGATGGTCGCTAGAATGACTAGCTCGACCGTATCGTCAACATGGCGCTGCAACTTCAAACACCTGGCAATTTCTAACAAGGTGCTGTGGAAGCGCTCTACTTGTCCGTTTGATGTGCTGTGCAACGGTGGGGCATTTGCTACATCGACATTGAATTGGTTCTTCAATAAGGACCGAATGGTCTCAGAATTGAAGGCTGGCTCATTGTCACAATAAATGGTCTTTATGGCTGGGCAGATGTTTACCAGTTGCAAAATTGGTATTTTAAAGTCTGTTATTATGCGCAAAGCGACTTGTTGCGTTACTGCAAATTTTGAAAATTTGTCAATCGCGGTTAAGAAGGGTTTTCCTGCGGTGAAAAAAATGTCGATATGAATCAACTCGCCTACTCTTGCCGGTATCGACGGCACCCGTAGCGTTAAGTTCAGGTCTTCAAGGACAATTAATAGTAAAAGTAAGAACAACCGGATGACATAATTAATAAGTGCTGTGCCTCTCGTTTCTTATAGGTCTCCCGTTCGATATCTCTACACAATAGCAATCTTACCGCTAACAACATTGACCGACGCAAAACTGACGGACTATTCACACGCGGACTATATCCCTATAATTGACGGACGCACTCCAATATGGAACGAAACCTTTTATATAAAACATGTCACGAACTTAACGGAATATGAACAGTTCATTCAGGAGACAAAAGAATTAATGGACATTTTCCCAGAGAAACATATGAGAAAGATATCAGAGGCAGATACAAAACACCTACTGACACTGACTGCGGCACTGGGAATTCACCACAGGTATGCGAGGAGCCTGAACATCCTGGGGTCAGCGCTGAAAGTCATCGCAGGGACTCTGTACTTTGATGACTTACAGCAAACGAGACAGGTTGAGGACGATCTAATTAAAGCCAACAATAGACAGATAACTATCAACTCGAGAACTCAAACACAAATCAATGCCCTCACCGAGGCTGTGAACAAATTGCTAAAAGTAAACATAAATGAGGAAATTAACAATTCCCACCTATGAACCTTCTAATCAGAAATAGAATTTTGACGCTTGAATTACAAAACATAATGATCGCCACCACCTTGGCAAAAATAAATCTTGTAAATCCAGCCATCATCGAGAGTGATGACCTAGAGGCGATTTTGAGAAAAGGTTCCACAGATATCAGCGTAACCCAACTATTGGGCGCTGCAAATGTGAGGGCACTAGCAAATAAGGAATTAATCATTTCTGTAATAGAAATTCCTAGACCTAAGTTCATTTGCAAGAAAATAACCATCTTCCCAGTGGCGCACAAAGGCATAGCGATCCGGTTACCCGAGCCCATCATAGCAGAATGCGGCAACAAAGTCATCGCCGTCTCATCGTGTATGGGGCCCCCATCATTAGCCTTCTGCAAAGAGGCACCAGGGACTAGTTGCGCACAACAGCTGCACTTTGGTACTGTGGCCCACTGCGGTACGCAACCGAACAAGTTAACTGAATCTGCCACTGGATGGAGCGGACTCTGCATTATTGTCGAATAAGCAGTTTTCGTCATCTGTGGGATCGCGAACAGCGCGACCGATCGACCGGATGCCGGCCGTCAACAAACACCACTCAAGAGGCGCTCGGTCAGCACTTTGGCTGGATAGCAACCGGCGTCGTGAGTGGCAGCAAAAGGTTTGCCTTTAGAAGTTTGGGATACTTAAGTTCAGTCTTTAGCGGTCAGCCGAGTGGCAGCAACACATTCGTTCTCGCCTTGCGGGCCTTAATTACTCATAATCATTTCTTTGTACTTGCTTCATTCAATACTTATTCAGTTTAATATCATTAAAGATTGTAATAAAAATAAATACTCGTGACCACTAGAGCCCTATGCTAAGCCTATGTAAAAAAAACTGCGTTTCTGGGAAGACGAAAAGAATCAAGATGCATCCTTAGTTTAAACGGCACATAAAGCCCTTTTTTTTTGAGTTTTCTGAAAGAAAATTTCTCACGAGTGGCATATTTTTCTCAAAACAGTCGGTTTGTAAACAAATACACTTATCCGCGTTATTTACGGGCTGAGGTTTTTTGCTTCGGCAAGATTTGTCTATAAGTGAGCACTTTTTGCAAATGTGAGATCTTTGGATAGGGCCGGCTTGGCCCTATGTTTGTACACTTCACCATCAGAAAAATGGCGCTATGTGCCGTCGCTGCGGACTTAGCATCTCGCGGATACGACATCTGCTGGAGTCAATTTGACGCTCCGATGCTCCGAAATTCGTATGTTAGCTTGAACATTGTTGGCCAGAGAATTCGCATTTTAATATCCCAGCCGATGTAAGGGACTCCGAGGTACAAAAAAGTCTACCCATGTTCTAATTGGTGTTGAAGAATCATCTACCAATGACATATTTTCTCTATTTTAGTCGTACACTAAATCAGTTCGTGTGTTGGCATATGTGTACCGGTTTCTTAATATACACAGATAGGAATGTGTATGATGGCCTCGATTATTTAGAGGAGGACAGAGAAAAGGCGGACACTTTCGCTTATCAGGGTGGGAGACAGGTTGTTGCATGCACCTGTGCCAATTAAGGCCGTCTTCCCGATTCTACTGCCCGTCAAGAGTCCTTAGTCGAACTGTATTTGATGTATTTTTACTTGCCAAAGCAATGTCATTAGTTAGTCTGCTGAGACAGGAGATTTGGCTCTTAAATGCTCGTCGGGAGTGCATTCGGATAGTACGGAGATCCATTACTGTTTCGCTACAGGCAAAAGTGAATAAGTCTGATAACACTACTCGACAAATTTCAACTTTTTTTTTTCCGCTGTGGCCAAAAATGACTTTTTCTGATAGATTTAAAGATTTAAAATTTTTTAAAGAATTATGGTTTTTTTTTCATCGAGTAGTTTTTTTTTTTAAGAATTTTTAAAATATTTGGTATTTTTTGTCATAGGTAGTGCTTCTATTTTTCACATAACTTAAGTTTCCCACAACTGGTTGTATTGAACTTTGCAGTTAAAAAAAGCTGACTAATGCAGCTGTAAATCCGACTCAGACACTTTGTAGCTGCAACTTAATGTCTGGAAGATACTAAGCTTCCAAATTGAAATTTCATACTTTTTTTTCAGTATTTTTTCCCCGAAATTTTGACTTTGAAAGATCGGGAAAAGTCGAAAAAAAAATATTTGAATGCCTTGATTTTTATACCCGGTACTCGAAGAGTATAGGGGTATATTAGATTTGTGGGGATAACGGTTGTGTGTAACGTCGAGAAGGAAGCGTTTCCGACCCCATAAAGTATATATATTCTTGATCAGCATCAATAGCCGAGTCGATATAGCCATGTCTGTCTGTCCGTCCGTCCGTCCGTCTGTCCTCATTAGCGCCTATATCTCATAGACTATTAAAGCTAGAGTAACCAAGTTTTGTATTCAGTCTCCTGTGTTATCACACTACTCAAAGTGTATTTCAATTTCGCCCCGCCCCTTTCCGCCCCCACAAAGGACGAAAGTCTGTGGCATACACAGTTTTAAAGATACGGGAAAACTTAAAACGCAGAATCATAGAAAATGACTATTTCTATCAGAGTGTTGAATCTGGATCAGAGCGGATCATTAATATAGCCACAATGAGGAAAACCATTTCGAAAGTCATCGTTCCCTCTCGCTCTCTCTCACACGCGACTCTGTCTGCTTTGCCCATTCGTATTTTTTGACGCCTAGTTCTCAGAGACTATAAGAGCTAGAGCAACCAAACTTTCTATCCAAACTCCTGTGATATCAAACCAGCACGAGTTTTTATCAAAATTTTGCCACGCACCCTTCCGCCCCCACAAAGAACGAAAATCTGTGGAATCCACAATTTTTAAGATAAAAGAAAATCAAAAACGCAAAATCATGGAAAATTACCATATCTACCAGACTGCCGAATCTGGATCTGGTCAGATCAATATTAAGGCCAGAAGAAACAAATTAAATTTCAGTGGCTACGCAACGCCTGCCAAGCGCTGACTCATTCCCTCTCTCTCTCGCAAACACTTCCACGTCTGAAATATGTAGTTATACATGTCATGTAGAAATGTAGAAGCAGATGTAAAAAGCATATGCAAACAAAATTAGAAACATGTATAATATTCCAAAAATGATTTGACTTCATTTTTTGAAATATTATTTTTTGCCCAAAATTTATTTTGTCCCTTTTGCGAACATATAATAAATTGCATAAATCGCAAGCTCATATATGTATGTATGTATGTATATACTGACTGAGTACCGGGTATAAGGTAGAGCCGCGGCCTTTGCCGCGACTCACAACGTTCCCTCTCGTTGGTTTTAGATAGACACACTAATTAGGCGTCGTTTAAGGTATCGCTTATAAAAATATAAAAATAAACGGCTAAGTTATAACCGTTTGACCAAAACTTCATATGCCGTTTGGCACTATTTCAAATGCCATTTTACCGTTAAAAACTGCTACAAAACAGATTTTTGGTATTTTTGTAGGAAAAAAAACGGTTATTCGTCGGCTAACGGAATTTATCGGCGAAATTCGGCCGTTTGAAGTTTTGGTCAAACGGTTATAACTTAGCCGTTTATTTTTATATTTTTATAAGCGATACCTTAAACGACGCCTAATTAATGTGTCTATCTAAAACCAAAAATCAAGGCATTCATATATTTTTTCTTCGACTTTTCCTGAGCTTTCAAAGTCAAAATTTCGGGAAAAAATACCGAACAAAAATTATGAAATTTCAATTTGGAAGCTTAATATCTTCCAGACGTTAAGTTGCAGCTTCAAAGTGTCTGAGTTGGATTTATAGCTGCATTTGTCAGCTTATTTTAATTGCAAATTTCAATACAACCAGTTGTAGGAAACTTAAGTTATGTGAAAAATAAAAGCACTACCTATGACAAAAAACACCAAATTTTTTAAAAATTCTTTAAAAAAAAACTACTTCATGAAAAAAAAAAAAACATTCTTTAAAAAGTTTAAACATCCAAATCTATCAGAAAAAGTCATTTTTGGCGACAGCGGAAAAGTCGTGTCGACTAGTGTAATATTTCCAGAAGTTAGCGTGCTGCGACAAAGAACTTAAACTTAGAAGATCGAAATGAGAAAGTAAAGGAAAGAGGTAGAGAAGAAAAGGAGAAAAGAGGAAATGAAAAGAAGAGTTGGGGGAGGAATTGAGTTCGACATCCACAGATGTTGTGTTGCCTTATGTACATATGTATACCATACCCTACCATTGAGCACGTCTTTGAACCGAGTGGATTCAAGTATTCCCTGAGGATCTACAGTTACGGGAACGGTGGCATTGATTCAGATTTTACGTCTACTCGACAACTTATTTCATTTCTAAAACGATATAACAACAGATCGATTTCATTATAATGTATTTGAGTTCAATTTCAATTTCAGTCGATGGTTCCTAGTTTTCATGGTTAATTTCTATCAAAATATCCTAAAATTAAAGCTGTTAAATCGTGACTAATACTAATTCTTATCGGAAAAATATATATATAGATGAGTTGAGGCTTATAGTAATGAAAAATCAAATAGTGTGATTATACAAGAGAAGATATGATATTAACCTAATAATGCTAGCATGGCGTTCAATTTAAAGATAAAGTTTGTAGTTAACAACAGCGAGTAATCATAGTAATCATTCTCAATCATAGTAACCATAGTAAGCCTTTTTCAATCATAGTAAGCCTAGTAATTATAGTAATTCTACCAATCCTTTAAATCATAGTAATCCTTTTTAATCGTAGAAATCCTTTTGAAACATAGTAAACCTAATTAATTTTGGAAATTCTTGTTAATCATAGGAATTCCCTTTTAATCGTAGAATTCTTTTTAAACATAGCAAACCTAATTAATCTTGGAACTTCTTGTTAATCATAGTAATCCCCTTTTTAATCGTAGAATTCTTTTTAAACATAGTAAACCTATTTAATCCTGGCCATCTCGGGGCTTTCTAGGTTTAGTTCCTTTTCTTTTTCTCTTTTCTTAATTTTCATTTGGGATTGGTAAGGAACTCTACTCGGGTCAGGCTCGTCTGTACGAAGGTCATAGCTACAAACACAAAGACGATCACTTTATTTTAGACTCACTCTTAGCAGGTTCCAACGGCGAAAGATCGATCTCCCGACGGTGAATGCTGAAATTTAGAGATTATTTGGGGAGCCTGCTTGATTTAAAGCATTATTTGACCACTTCTCGATTTAGATCAATGACTCGTACAGATCCCTTACTTCATCCTTCAACACTAAGTGTGTTCCTCAACTGCGAGAAGCGCCAATCTGACTAATCAGTGTCTTATTTCATATCAAAATATCAAAGAGAGCGAATTTCTATCGCCTGTAGAGTTCTACGTCGGACTTCTCTGGTTGTGTTGCTGCAGATATGCCGTCGTTTGTTTCCTTTGCGCTTCTTTCTGGGCTAGGGCCTTATACTGCTAGTTCCCCTCCAAAAAGGATGGTTGGTTCCGCCGACACTCAGATCCAGATGGCCGTAGCGGGACAACACCACGTGACACGGTGGCGTAGAAGAGATGCACAGCCGCAGCGGCTTCTGGCGTTTGGAAGAGCAGTGGGTTTGGCGCTGATCGCAGCTGCGAGGCGCTCTTTTAAGACCGTCCGATCTCGGATTCCCTACCAATCCCTCTTGGTGTCGCTGTGACTTAGGCGGGACGCACAGCCGCATCGAACCTCTGGCGTTTCTTGCCACCCGGGCTCGGGAACAATTTCCTGCGGCCCAGAAGTCCTCTATTTCCAGCCAGGTGACTACTACGGTCTCGGAGAAATCGTTTGCACTTAATATTGACAGCCGATGGCACACTTAAAGTTTTTTTCTCGTATGATTTGATAATTTTCTTGTCCACGAGTAGAAGCTAGTCAACCTTCGTGTTTCTGATCTCAGCGGAAAAGGAAGTTTATTGATCCTCCTGTCACCTGTCACAATAGTCTTCACCTCTTTTGTTATCTACCATGACCCTGTCAATTTCGGTCTCAGCAACCCTGCATGGCCACACCCCTGCGGTATAAACCTTGGCTCAGACTAAGCGACTCTGAAATCGCCTGTTACGGTTCAGAATATTTATCCAGTTACGCAACACTATTCTGTCGCTTCGGGCCCCCGTTACAAGTTATGAGGAAAAACAAAAACTGTGCCCACAACTAGCATACTTCCCATTCCTAAGCAATCTGTAACTATTTCATAGGCAAACTAAGCCAAGTAACTAAAGCGAATTTTTGACTGACTTAAAAACTTAAAACTGCCTTAAAACTTTTAAACTTTATTTAGTCAGAAATAAAGTCTAAAGTCTTCAAAGTCTAAATTTTGCAAAAAAATTATTTGTCAGCTTTATAGAACTGTAAAGTTCAATGTAACCAGCTATAAAAAACTTAAGTTATTTGAAAAATAGAAGCACTACCTCTGAAAAAAACATGACAAATTTTAAAAAATTCTTTAAAAAAACAAAACCTAGAATAAAAAAATTATAATTCCTTAAATTTTAAATCTCCAAAACGGAAATATTACATAAAAAAAAAAAAATAAATGAAAATATATATACATATATACATAATATAATGAAGGAAATATAAAATCTAATAGACATAAGATCACAAACAAACCCTGAATTTGATATGTAAAAAAAAAAAAAAAAAAACATTTTGATAAAGCAGCCTTATACCCGGTACTCAGTCAGTATATATGTACATACACACATTTATGAGCCTACGATTTATGAAATTTATTATACATATGTTCTCAAAAGGGACGAATTAATTTTTGGGAAAAAAATAATATTTAAAATAAAAAATGAAGTCAAACCATTTTTGGAATTTTTATACATGTTTCCATTTTTGTTTACCTATGATTTTTACATCTGCTTCTACATTTCTACATGACAGGTATATGTAACTACATATTTCAGACGTGGAAGTGTTTGCGAGAGAGAGAGGGAATGAGTAAGCGCTTGGCAGGCGTTGCGTAGCCACTGAAATTTAATTTGTTCCTTCTGTCCATAATAATGATCCCACCTGATCCACATTCGGCAATCTGATAGATTGATTCTGCGTTTTTGGTTTACTTTTATATTAAAAATTGTGGATTCCACAGATTTTCGTCTTTTGTGGGGGCGGAAGAGGGCGTGGCAAAATTTTGAACTAAATTTGTGCTGAATTGATATCACAGGAGTTTGGACAGAAAGTTTGGTTGCTCTAGATTTTATAGTCTCTGAGAACTAGGCGCTCATTTAAACGAATAACACTAGTCGACACGACTTTTCCGCTGTCGCCAAAAATGACTTTTTCTGATACATTTGGATGTTTAAAATTTTTTAAAGAATGATTTTTTTTTTTTCATGGAGTAATTTTTTTTTAAAGAATTTTTAAAAAATTTGTTGTTTTTTGTCATAGGTAGTTCTTATATTTTTTACATAACTTAAGTTTCCTACAACTGGTTGTATTGAACTTTGCAGTTAAAAAAAAGCTGACAAATACAGCTATATATCCGACTCAGACACTTTGTAGCTGCAACTTAACGTCTGGAAGATATTAAGCTTCCAAATTCAAATTTCATAATTTTTTTCGGTATTTTTCCCCGAAATTTTGACTTTGAAAGCTCAGGAAAAGTCGAAAAAAAAATATTTGAATGCCTTGATTTTTGGTTTTAGATAGACACATTAATTAGGCGTCGTTTAAGGTATCGCTTATAAAAATATAAAAATAAACGGCTAAGTTATAACCGTTTGAAAAAAAAACATTCTTTAAAAAATGTAAATCTCCAAATCTATCAGAAAAAGTCATTTTTGGCCACAGCGGAAAAAAAAAGTTGAATTTTGTCGAGTAGTGTAATCAAAGCAGATAGGGTCGCGTGTGAGAGAGAGCGAGAGGGAACGATGACTTTCGAAATATTTTTCTTCATTGTGGCTATGTTAATGATCCGATCTGATCCAGATTCAACACTCTGATAGAAATGGTCATTCTCTATGATTCTGCGTTTTTAGTTTTCTCGTATCTTCAACATTGTGTACGCCACAGACTTTCGTCCTTTGTGCGGGCGGAAAGGGGCGGGGCGAAACTTTGCATTTGGAGTAGTGTGATCACACAGGAGACTGGATACAAAACTTGGTTGCTCTAGCTTAAATGGTCTCTGAGATATAGGCGCAAATGAAGACGGACGGACGGACAGACGGACGGACAGACAGACATGGCTATATCGACTCGGCTATTGATGCTGATCAAGAATATATATACTTTATGGGGTCGGAAACGCTTCCTTCTAGGCGTTACACACAACCGTTATCCCTACAAATCTAATATACCCCTATACTCTTCGAGTATCGGGTATAAAAAATGGGTTGGTTTGGCTCCGAGGATCAGGCAAAAGATAATAAGGCCAACGTGGTCAACAATGTTTAAATATTAGATAACATAGATTATATTAAATCACTGTGGTCCCTTCTTCTTATATTTGCAATTGTGGAAGTTGCACAATTTGTATTGACATTATACATCAAACACAATAAAATTATAAAGAAGAGATACGTACACTTGTAGGGAAAATTTAGATTGAGTCTAAAAAAAAAGATAAATTAAAGAAAATTTTCTGAGGTGAAATTAGTAGTTTTATAAGATTTTCATCAAGTTGCATGTTCCAGTCTTTTAGTACTTTTACTCTCTCAACGGTGGTTTTCAAGCGATGTTCTAATCGATCTATGAGAGAGTCAGGTTTCATGCGTGTGTGATCTGACATTACTCGCACTAGTTGAAAATTAGGACGCATGGCGTCAGTAAGTCCCGTAACTCGGCATTGCTTCGGGATAGAAGCCGCAACGTCATTAGCATGAGTTTTCTGAGAATTGTCTCTATATTGTTTTTGAAATTAGCAGGGTCCAACTGTGGTCACAAATGTGTATGTTGTATTTAGTCAGAAAGTAGTCTATAAAAATAGAGTACGGCTTAAATAAACCCCTAAATTAAAAAAATTGGTTCGGGAGAGGACCGCGTGTAATTCTCTTAGTTTTGTATTTTTATTTATTTTTTATTTATTTTCTTACTGTCTTACTCTCCTACTCTCTCTCTCAGCATCATGTTCTCACTTATTATTTTATCTATGCTTTCACATGGCTTCGCTAAGCCTACTACTTTTTTTTGTGAAGTTCTTTAATATATAGTCAACGAAAAAGATCGTTTTGTCAACATTTGGTGACCCCGACGTGAGCGTCATTAATAATTTCGCTAAAAAATATTAAAATCGGTTTAAAGTGCAAACTAACTTTTTTGTCGCGAAGCAGTTAGCTTTCGTCTCGGTGCTTGATTGCTAACAAACACCAATACATATACGTACAGTAACGGTTTCGATTTAGGTGCATTTGCGCGCAAGTAACGAAAATAAAAATAATCGTTCGTCTATTCTTCTTTGTGCCTGCTGCTTGCCGAATATGGCTGAGTCCAATGACTTATGGGAAAAAAGGGTGTCTTTTCACAAACGGGTGTCAATATAGGGTGCGATCAACTCATGCCAACTCATTAACAAACACGACATCCCAAAGTCAAGTGCAGTAAGCAATTAAGACCCTAATTTAGTCCAAAAATACTGATGCTTGCATGCAATCAGTTGGTCACTCACAGCAGCGTTGCAGACGATCCGTGTATCTAGTACACCTACAGCTAAAGGTAGCTGTTCGGGCGAGGCCCGAGTGTAATTCCCTTATTTTGTTCTCTTACTCGTATTGTTCTTTCCATGCTCTTACTGTTTTACTCTCTTAATCTCTGTCAGCATCATGCTCTCACTTATCATCTATTATCTATGCTTCACCACTCTCTTTTTCTCATCTATGCGTCCTCACGGCATAGCTAAGTGGACGGCAGCTGCGTCTGCCTAAAATTAGTTAGTTAGAAGTTACCGCTTGATATAGTTGGCGCACAGACCTTTTTTGTCCCAACTATTACTTGGCACGAGACTTGCTCGCTTGCCTCCCCAAGTTTGTTAACTCGTTAATTACAACTCTCTATTGTTAAAGGCTCTGGCATTTTCGGCCACCCTCAATATACAAATCACATACAATAAATTATAACGTTTTTGAAATCAAACTTTTGTGAAAATTCTTGATATATAGTCAACGTATTCAACGTAGTCAACGTAGTCAACGAAAAAGCTCGTTGTCTCAACAGTAGCAAAAATAAAAAACTCGAGTTTTCCCTCCTGAAATAAGAGACCGAGAGACAGCAGGCCTTCCGGACCGTGGCGAATCTTCGATCACCTCTGCACCAGAACGAAAACGTTGAAACCATCGTTGTGCGGTGGAAATGGAAACTGTATCGGGTCCATAAACTTCACAAATTTTATTGGCAGCATGAGATGCATTTTTGCCTTTATCGTAGTAGTACTGTAAAATATGCCGTATTTTCTCTTTATTTTGCTCCATGTTTGCGACGCTATAACTCACGAACGACTAAAAGCAAACAACAATTAATCAAACACGTGTTAGCACGTGAAAAGAGCTTTCCAAAAAGCTCTAGCGTGAACCGATGCGACGAATACAACTAGAACTACGCGCTTGCAAAGACAAGCTTGCGGAAATACCGCAAGACTTTTTTGACAACCTTATAGTTATTGGGGTAGATCTGTACGCCCATGTGGTAAAAGACGGAGTAATAAAAATAGATGGACTACTTGGTCAGAATACAGAATTCGGATGGATTATATCCGGTTGCACCAAATGAAAGGGTGATAAATTGATTGTGGCGACAACAATTGAAGTCGGGGACTTAGAGGGTTTCTGGGAAATGGAAAGCGAAAGTTCTGATGAGGAAGAAGATGTTTGCGAGAAGCACTTCTTGGAAACTACAAAAAGAGATGAGAATGGAAGATATTTGGGAAAAATACCATTTAAAAAAGATAAGGATCTCGGGGATTCAAAAGCACAAGCTATGGCGCGATTTTATAATTTGGAAAAGAAACTCAGCAAAAATTAAAAATTAAAAGAAAATTATATAAAATTCATGCATGAATATATCAATTTAGGACATATGGTAAAATCAAAAAAAGAGGGAAAATATTATTTGCCCCATCAAGGAGTCATAAGAGATTCCAGTCTAACGACAAAACTCAGAGCGGTTTTTGATGCGTCAGCAAAAACCACAAGTAACAAAAGTCTAAATGATGTCATGTGACTTGGACCAAGAGTCCAAAAAGACATCTTCGATATTATAGTGAAATGGCGAAAGTGGCCATATGTAGTATCTGCGGACATTGAAAAAATGTACCGGCAAATTAAAGTTGATGAAGAAGATCAACATTATTTACATATAATCTGGAGAGACGCTCCAAATGAAAAATTAAAAGAATATAGGCTTACAACCGTTACGTACGGTACAGCTTCAGCACCCTTCTTAGCTACTAAAGTGCTTGTTGCAATAGCTGATAATTGCAAAAATGATGTAATTAAAGAAATCATAAAAAATGATTTTTATATGGACGACCTGATGACAGGTGCCGATTCCATATTAGATACCAAAAAGCATGTAAAGGAAGTTACCCAGGAGTTCGATAAGGTTGGGTTTAACTTAAGAAAGTGGATAACAAATATCCCAGAGATTGTTGAGGGCGTTAGAGATAACGAAGAAAATAAAGTATTAACCATTGAGGAGAATGAATCCGTCAAAACATTAGGACTTCAATGGGAGCCAGTTAGAGACGAGTTTAGGTTCAATTTCCATTATGGACCTATTAAGAAAACTAAGAAGAGAATATTTTTATCCACCTTAGCTAAAATGTACGACCTCTTAGGTTGGTTGTCCCCAGTTACAATTGTCGGGAAATTGTTTATGCAAAAACTTTGGCTATCAGACAAAAATTGGGATGAAGAACTATCAGATCAGGATACTTGTGAATGGAATGCATTTAAAGAAAATTTAACGGCGCTAGAGAGCATTCGGATACCAAGATGGCTTAATTCTCAGCATAGTAATCCGATGCAAATTCATGGGTTTGCCGATGCGTCCGAAAAAGCTTATGCTGCCGTAGTGTATGCCAAAGTAGATGGTGCTTCAATTATAATAGCCAGCAAAATCAAGCATAATCCGAAGAAGAATCGGAAAACCATTCCAAAATTAGAACATTGTGCTGCTCATCTTCTAACGAAATTGATGCAACGAGTAAAAATAGCGGTTGGAAGTGATGCAGAAAGTTACGCTTGGAGTGATTCTACGATCACTCTAGCCTGGATAAAAAACGGAGACAATATAGACAAGTTTATTAGACGTCGAACGGATGAAATTAGGAAAGTTAAAGAAATTAAATGGAGATATGTCAAGTCTGAAGACAATCCAGCAGATGTAGCGTCAAGGAGAATTAGTGCAGATAAACTGAAAGATTTTGAAATTTGGTGGAAGGGTCCGCAATGGTTTGTAAAATCTAGGGAAGATTGGCCAAAAGAGGAAATTTTAGAAAAAAGAGTTGTTGGCACAACGTTTATAATCGATAAAGCTAACATAATTAAAGAGTTATTGCACAAATACTCGTGTATGCATAAACTAGAAAGAGTCATTGCATATGTATTAAGGTTTATTCAAATCAAAACCAAAAATAAAAAATGTTCACCACATGTTCACATGTTCACATGTTCACATCAAATATGCACATAAAGAAACATACAGCGAAAGTATTAGATATTTGGGCTTAAAAACTGTTTGAAGCAAAAGCTTAAAGAGTGTGTTACCTGTGCTAGGTATAGGCAGAATACAGCAGAACAAATTATGGGAAGCCTGCCGAAACATAGAGCAACCATGTCACACCCCTTTACAAATACAGGGGTAGACTTCGCCGGACCTTATCATATCCGGTGTTCTAGAAACCGTGGGCAAAAATCTTATAAGGGATATTGTTTATTGTTTATTTTTGCTTAAAGTTTAACAATGTACAGTTAAACTGTAAGGTTAAAATTACATATAAACTAATTAAACTAAAGGGCCAATGCCCATACTCAGACCCGGTGGGGCTGATTATCGGCTCAGTAGCCGACAAGATCCCACCAACAGCCAAATTTGGGTTAGAGAAGAGCCGAGGTTAGAGAAGATTCCCAATAAGAGCTATTTAAATTAAATTAAGTTATTAATTAAGATAATTTTGACCATATTAGAACTAGTATCAAAGGAAAACAGATGGAAAAATTGGTTATAGTTACGGCAAAGGCTACGGAAAGATTCATAATCCGAGTAGTTAGAAAGACAGAGTTGGAGATGAAGAGGAAAGTAATGCCTAGTCGGGCGGAAAGGAACAGCAATACTAATAAGGTTGATGAGGGCAGTCGATTCGACCTCACCAGAGAGAAGCTTATGGAGGAAGAGAACTCCCTGGCAGATTCTACGGGATTTAAGATAGTGGAGGTTAATTAAGCGCAACCTACTTTCATAAGAAGGAAGATGGATCGAAGGGTCCCAGTTGAGACCCCGGAGGGCACAGATGAGGAACTGTTTTTGTACTGATTCGAGCATATCCTGAAATTTTTGGTAGTGAGGAGACCAGACACAAGAACCATATTCCAAGATAGGCCGGACCAGAGAAACATACAGAAGTTTTGTAGTATAGGGGTCTGTAAATTCCTTAGACCATCTTTTGACAAATCCAAGGACTCCTTTGGCTTTGTTGGAGATAGTAGAGATATGAGAGTTGAAACATAGATTAGGTACAAAGGTTATGCCCAAGTCGTTAACTTTGAAGAGGCGTTGAAGGATAATGTTATTGATAGAGTAGTCGAAAAGGTATGGCTTATTGCGGTAAAAAGTCATTATATTGCATTTAGAAATGGTAAGAGGTAGAATGTTGATTAGGCACCAGTTGTTAAGGGCATCAAGATCTGATTGCAAAGATAGTGGGGACAAGGGGTCACTGTAGGAAAAACATAGCTTAACGTCATCAGCATACATTAGGATACGGGAATGAGATAACATTTGTGGAAGATCGTTAATAAATAAGTTAAATAGCAAGGGACCCAGATGGCTACCTTGAGGAACCCCCGATGAGACAATAACAGGTTTAGAGAGAGAGGAGTTAAAGCAGACACGTTGAGAACGGTTACAAAGGTAGGAATTAGTCCAATATAGAAGCTTAGTCGGAAACCCTAGAAGAGACAGTTTATGAATAAGTAGATTATGATTGACAGAGTCGAAGGCTTTACTAAAGTCAGTATAAACGACATCAGTTTGACACTGTTTTGCAAATCCCGAAGTTACGAAGGTGGAAAATTCAAGGAGATTAGTGGAAACTGAGCGACGTTTAATGAATCCAGAGAGATTCAGAGAACACAGAACTACAAAAATGTTGCAGCTGAGAGCTGACGATTTTTTCAAAGAGTTTAGGAATGGCAGATAAGTTGCAAATACAGCGGTAATTAGAGACATCAGATTTAGATCCCTTTTTATGAAAGGGAACTATATAGGATTCTTTCCAGACGGTGGGAAAGTCACCAGTCTTGAGAGACAAGTTGAAAAGTTTTAGGAGAGGCACACAAAGAGATTCTGCACAAAGTTTAAGAACAGCACTCGGAACCGAGTCGGGCCCAGTGGAGAACGAAAACTTGCATGATTTTAAATTTGTTAGGAGACCATCATAGTCGATGGAGGGGGGAAGGATACAGTTAGAACTATTTAAGGGGATAGGATAAGAGTAACTACTACTAAAGTCGTTCGATCAGGCTAGGATAGAGGGAAAGTTAATAGACGGGACAGAGTAGCAACGTTCGAAAAAGGAAGCGAACAGATCTGCAATATCAGCATAACTACCATCTAAGTGAAGAGAAGAAGGAAATCGGGAAGATTTACGTTTAGAATTAACAAACCTGAAGAATTGTTTTGGGTCGCGTTTAAAGTTAAGCTTGCATTTGGTCAAGTATCTACTGTAGCACAATGTATTAAATAAGGAAAATTTCGATTTTGCAATTGAGTACTTCGAAAAGTCTGATTGCAAACCGGATTTTTTAAACTTCTTGTACATACGGGATTTTAAATTCTTCAGATTTATTAATCTCGGGGTGAACCAGATAGGACCAGAAAGATTTCTGGAGGGGGTGACTAAAGAAACATGCATGGGAAAGATGAAAAATATAGAGCTATAGAATGCATTCGTGGCAGACTCAATTTCCTGGAAATCGTCAAGGAATGACCAATCCATCTGAGATAGGGCAGTATTCAAGGAGAGAAAATCAGCCTTCTTGAAGCAATAGATATTCGAAGGCTTAATAAACGACTTTATAGGGCATGAAGATGGTAACATGAAATCAATTGAAAGTGTGGGATGGTATGGGTCTTCAGGGAATGATAGGGGTGATCCTCGACTTACCAAAGTGCTCGAGGCATCGGTAGTGAAGACGAGATCAAGGGTCCTACACATGCTATTGCGAATGCCATTTACCTGGCCTAACGATGTATCGGACAGAGAATCAACGAAGTCATGCTGCATAGATGGGAACATTAAGTTTGAGTCATTGGATGTCAGACCAAGTGACATTAAGGAGATTAAAGTCACCGAGGACAATAAGACGATCAGAATCACTAAGCTGAGACAAAACGGACTGGAGATGGGCAGCGTGAAGCATATAAGTTGTAAATTCAGAGGACGGTGGGATGTAAGAGCATGATATGAATAAATTAAAAGAACACAGACGAATTTTAACTACGAAAATTTCAATAGTGTTGAGCTCATCGATGGAAAAGAGTTGGGAAGTTAAGTCGGAACGAACAGCAATTAAGACGCCGCCACCTCGAGATGGTCGATCAGATCTATATATGTTAAAATTGTCTACAAAAATCTCGGAATCCGAGATTGAGGAATTGAGCCATGTTTCAGAGAAGGCGATAATGTCGAAATCAAAAGTTGCACTATCAGCATGTAATTTGGTAAGCTTACTGCACAGGCCACGTTCATTCTGATAAGTGATCTTTAGAGGTGGGGAAGAATTCATTTTTTTGAAGTAGATGGCAAATCAGTAGAAGGACTTGGAAGGCTTTCTACCCGAGGAGCGGGTTGCGAAGATCGAGATCGACTATTGAAAATGTGACAGATAGTGTGCTCTGGCCAGAAAGAGGATTCCAACACAGACTTCACAAACTTCTCCGGGACAAGAATTTTGAAGGAGGAAATACTACGTTTTTCTTTAAAAGAAAATTTAGTTGCTACTATGCCAGAGGAGCTATTGATGTTTAGTTTAGAGAAAATATACTCTCGAACCATTGCATCCGTAGCCGATTCCATAAGACGTGAGACAAAAATAGATTTTAGAGGAGCGACAGCGAATAGAGTAGATCGGTCAAGAGGGGTCACATGGTTTATGGGTGAGGCAGAGGCGGGTTCTACCCGAGGAGCAGGTCCGGATGGGATAGCGCTGGCTGAGGAGCCAGTGCGAGCCGGTGTGGAAGGAACTACTTCAACTTCCATGCTGACAGCAGTATCGACTTCCGTAGGGGGCACAGTGATACCGACATCTGGATGATCATTACTGTCCGGTTGGACAACCTGGGCAATCACAGGCACTGGATAATCATTACTGTCCAGCTGGACATCCTTGGCAGACACAGGCACAGGTGAACAGCCAACATGAGAAGAGCCAGCCGTCTTTTTCGATGTATGTACATCGATTTCCTTGGTGCCAAAGTCGATCAAGGCTGGCGAACTGATTGAAGGAGCGTCAGAGTCTTTAGCTGCAAGAAAATTGGAACTGTTAACACTGGGCAGGCTAGGTGTAACCTTTCTTCTCTTTGGAGATGTTCAGGGCAGTCGCAAACTTCTGCAGCGCACTGTGGAGAGCGCTCTGGAGAGCGCTCCGCGCCCGACTCGCTCTCGCACGCTCTTGCACACGGCACTCAGGAGAGCCGCCCGGCGCTCGGGCGGCCACTAGCTTGAGCGGGAGTTGGCAGTTCTCGCTCCCACCCCCGTTACGATCGGTCAAAGTCTGTGCGAACGACATACCCACGGCTTCTTGTTCCTGTACATATTACATACATACCTTAAATTACTTAAAATAGTTATAAATAACCATCAGCGAAGAACCGTGAAATACATCATTTTGAAAACACAATACTGCTGCCATACTGTTTCGTGATAGTGAAGACAAGGTGATCCGCCCCTACAAACATTGGTCCTTCGAGCCGGATCTTCCCCAGCAAGGAGAAGCGCACCCCAGCAAGCATAGGCGGATCGCTCTATTAAGATAAGTACGATCTTGGTTTTTCCGTCCAATGCCAAGCAGCTCCGATATTCCGCTCCACCTAATTACGCTACATCCGTACATATTTGACTGTATATTCTTGCGTCTGCATATATATATGTATGTACTAATCCGTACTTAAGCGCACCTACATCCGTATACATCACAACTGCATATTCTTGCACGTACATACATATATCCCAACCGCATATCCTTGCGCATCATATATATATATATATATATATATATATATATATATATATATATATATATGTATATCCGAACTATATACACATAAAACTGCATATTCTTGCACATCCGTAAAACTGCATATTCTTGCACATCCGAACATACATACATATTTTACCCATCGACATACGCAGCCCAACATATATAAACCATTTATCCGAATCTACACTTATTTTTTTTCATACCCTCATACATACATTTGTATATATTAGCTGTATATTCTTGCGTCTATATATCCATACCTCCCCGCACCGACATACACACATACAAGCAGCAATAGCGGTGCCTGCTTTTGCTCGTTTTCGCGTTCGCCTCTCCACCGTTGCGCGCGTTGTTTTTTGTTGGGAGAGCAGATTACCGGCGCCGCTCTTGCGCATAACGGAGCGCCAAGCGACTCGCTACCCTGTATTTTGAGGGTGTATCGTTTTCGGTGGTGGCTTGTCCGGTGACGCGCTACCCTACTTTCGGCGGGTATATTGTTTTTGGGTGTCACTTGCCACCGACTCCCAATATTAGGGCCCGATCGCCTTAGTATACCCAAGCGCCTCCGATTTGCCAACAAGTCCATACCAAAAGGATTGTTGGGTCCATTTTCCGTGTCCATCCGCCCGACGCTTCCGCTTCCGTTTCGTTGTTCTCAGCGAGGGAGGTCAGAACATGCCCACTGGTGACGAGGACAGCAAAAAACTTTTGCCCGCTCCCGGTAGTAGGACACCACGCAGTAGTTCCGCCCCAGGAACACCTACCTCGGTGACTAAACCGATAAGGTTACCCGGTACGCCAAAACCGAGTACGAGTTCCGCGGCAAAGGGCAAATCGGTCCTGTTCCCTTCGCCAGTCAGCTCTTCCACCTACCAGTCCCATCAGCTCTCGACGCACTTCTCCAATGGCCCAAACAGCATTCCTCTCCGCACGTGCGAAATTGGTAGCAGCCATCGGCAGGCTGACCAGTTTGAAAGACCGCTTTACCGCTTCCGGTACCAGCACGCCATCCCCCGCTATCGCTCAGGTCCGTAGAGACCGCTTACAGAGCATGTGGGCAAAGGTGGATGCTGAATTCGAGGCCTGTTCAATTGCGTCGGTGGACGAGGATCCTGACACCCAACTAGAGATCCAAGCCACGTACGACACGTGCTATGACGACTATGAACGGGGCCTAGAGGACCTTACGGTCCAATCGGCCAGCCCAGTAGTCCGTCTTCCTGCACAGCCGGACTCCAATGGCGGCTGTCGACTGCCACCCTGTGACATCGAAGTGTTCACGGGGGATTACGTTCGCTGGCCCACTTTTCGGGACCTCTTCACAGCCATTTATATTCGTAATCCTAGACTCTCACCCGTAGAAAAACTGTACTACCTCGCCACTAAGACCAGTGGCGATCCGAAGGCCATCGTTGAGAAATCCCCGCTGACCAACGACGGCTTCGAGGCGGCATGGGATGCCCTTCGTGACCGATATGAGAACCGACGGCTCCTGGTGACCAACCAGATTCACCTTCTCCTCTCTTTGCCTCACATCGGGTCCGATTCAAGTCGTGCTCTGAAAGAACTTCAAAGTACGATCCAGGGGGTTCTAACCGCACTCGCCCACTCCCAGGTCTCCACTGAGAATTGGGATAGCTTGCTCGTGACCATTTGCGCTTCCAGATTGCCGAGATTAACCCGCGCGTTGTGGGAAGAGTCCATAACGGACAAGAAGGAAATGCCGTCATGGAAGGAGATGGACTCCTTCCTCAGTCAGCGGTATCTGACGCTAGAGGCGATCGAGAGCCACCCTTCCAATCCGCATAGTTCCAAAGGCGATCCGAATCCGCCACCTTCTAAAAATAACCCGTTCCGGTCCCAAGGGAGTCCTGTTCCTAGGAGGGTTCACTCGTTCGAGACAACAGTGAATCCGCAGAGGAGGACATGTGATCTCTGCTCCTCAGAGAATCATCCAATCCGTGATTGTCCTCGCTTCCTCAACATGACCGTTGATGCTCGTTCCAGCTACATTAAACATAAACAGCTATGCCTGAACTGCTTCGCACGAGGACATCAGATCCGAGAATGCCAAAGCGCCCACAACTGCGTCACTTGTGGGGAACGGCACCACACGCTGCTGCACCGTGGCTATCCAAGTTCCAGCGAGCCGACTTCCACATCCGTACAACACCCGAGTTCTTCCGCATCCTTGTCCAACGTTCAGTCTTATTTCGCTTCCGGTACAAGTGCGGTCCTCCTGAGCACGGCTATGATTAATATTTGCCATTTGGGGACCAATTTTCGTGCCCGCGCTTTGATCGACTCTGGCTCCGAGGCCACGTTCATTACGGAACGTCTAGTCAGCATGATCAAACTGCCGTTCCAACCTATCCAGGCACAGGTCTCCGGCATTAATCATACTGTATCCGCTCAGTCGAAGAAGCTCTGCAATTTTTCCATCCGCTCTCCGACTATGTCGGGTTTACAATTAAACGTTACAGCTTACGTTATTCCGGAGGTGGCAGCGAATATTCCCTCGCATCCGTTCTCTCAAAATTTGCTGAGAGACTTGCCTAGCCTTCCGTTGGCGGATCCTACCTTTTTTGAGAGCTCACCAATCGATGTCCTGATTGGAGCTGACATCCTACCATCCGTACTGTTAAGCGGCTTACAGACGAACATATGTGGCTCTCTCCTCGGGCAAGAAACAGTTTTCGGTTGGGTGCTCTCTGGGCCAGTGTGTAATACGGCCGTTCAGAGAGCCCCACAAATTGCATCCTTTTCGAGTCAGGTGTCTAGAGTACCTATCCAAAGGGTAAGAGACGCGGGCTCTCGAGTCTACAAAATCAATCCGTTTCCGGCCTTCTCCGCAGAATCGCTAGGACGGTCTCCTACGGTTGACCGACGGGAGGATATCCGTAATAATCACCGTTTTGGCGATCAGAACTCCGTGTCCAGTTCAAGCCCAAACTTAAACTTGGTTCAATGTGACCACGTCACAATGTCCAATGCCCAAGGTGGGCCTTTAACCGGTTACAACTTTCATACTAATGCTTCGTCGACACCTTCATCTCATCCTAGATTTCCGCATCCAGCCTTGGGCCCACAGTCCCGCGCCGACCGTACCATTGAGAGCCGACGCGCTTGCGGTCTGAACTCCTACCGATGCCGAGTCTGCCCTGGAGTGCATCCGCTACGGACCTGCCACCACTTCCTACGGTTGAGCCCTGTGAAGAGGCTCCAAGCCGTACTTATAAACAAGTATTGCACGAACTGCCTGGCTCATCAGCATTCCGGCGGTGATTGTCGCAGTGGCAGGCTGTGCAGGGAGTGTGGCAAGAATCACCACACGCTACTTCACATACCCGCGTCTCGTCGTGCAGCCCGCTCAGCCTCAGCATCTTCGTCGCCATCTCCTGCGTCCCGAGCTGAACGCCGCCCTCGTAGTCCCGCCAGCCGGCCTGTTGAAGGAACTGTAGCACCTTCGCCGTCGAGGTCAGCATCCCGAGCTGAACGCCGCCCTCGGCGCCCTGACAGCCAGCCTTTCGGTGGAATTGCAGCAGCGTCGCCCTTGGTTTCAGCATCCCAGCATACAGGGACACCGTCGCTATCCGTAGACTCTCTTCTATTGTAAAAAAACCCTCAAATATACTTTGCAATCCTGCAAGGGGGGGGAGGATGTTCAGGGCAGTCGCAAACTTCTGCAGCGCACTGTGGAGAGCGCTCTGGAGAGCGCTCCGCGCCCGACTCGCTCTCGCACGCTCTTGCACACGGCACTCAGGAGAGCCGCCCGGCGCTCGGGCGGCCACTAGCTTGAGCGGGAGTTGGCAGTTCTCGCTCCCACCCCCGTTACGATCGGTCAAAGTCTGTGCGAACGACATACCCACGGCTTCTTGTTCCTGTACATATTACATACATACCTTAAATTACTTAAAATAGTTATAAATAACCATCAGCGAAGAACCGTGAAATACATCATTTTGAAAACACAATACTGCTGCCATACTGTTTCGTGATAGTGAAGACAAGGTGATCCGCCCCCTACAAACAGAGACTCATTTATAATTTTGAGATTTTTAAAATGAGCTTCCATTGAGGAAAACTTATCCTACAATTTCCGGAATTCAGAGTGGACAGCAGCGAATTCATTATGAGTCTGTCTCATAAATGTTCGCATATCGGCTTCAACTGCCCTGCAATCCCAACAAGTCCAGTTGAGACCGCAGCGGGTCTTAATCAGATCGACAACGCGACCACCGATATGACCAAAACCCGCGCAGCTAGAGTGAGCCGTGTTGTCACACAACCAGCAGAAAATAAATGTTTGACGTGTAGCTACCGAACGGTGACCGTCACAGCGTTTAGCAAAACAGAAGCTCATTGTTTGATATTAAAAAAAATATATATGAAAATTAAAGAAAAAAGAAAGGTAAAATATAAGTCGGTGTGGGGCAGAGATAGTGACTTTAGCTTGTGTTACACAATTGCGCGCGCAAGAACGAACAAAACAATCACAATAACGGCAAGTGAGCGGAGAGACACAGAGAGACGATAGAAAAACAGAGAGGCAAGCACAGAGCGGCGTCCAACGCAGTGCGTGTGTGTTAGAATGAAAACAGATAAGCTGAGGGGTAGATAAAACAGAGAGCGGTTCAAAGAGAGCAAGCGCACCGCACTAGAATAGGCAACAACAAAACGGCTGCGATTAAGAAAGTGCAGAGAAGTTAAGAATGCACAATAGGAATTGAAAATTGAAAATTGAAAATAAATACACAGAAGTAAGCGTAATGCGTATGCACTAAAAACGAACACGTTGCACGATCGGTTAGGAACACCAGAACAAGGTAAAAAGCACAAATTACTTTCCTTAAAGAGAAGATTGGCAATTTTTAATAATTATTCAAGCCCGAGCGAAATATAACACGACCGTCCGCAACGATATATCGATATATATATTGCCGTGTTCGTGTGCATGGCGACAAAAGCTATTCATTTGGAAGTCGTCAGTGATCTAACTTCAGACGCCTTTCTGACTGCACTTAGAAGATTTTTTTCAAGAAGAGGAAAATGTGCAAAAATCTTTTCCGATAATGGAACCAATTTTGTAGGATCTTCGCGCAAATTAGACGAAGAATATCAGAGAGCCCTTAAGGACAATATAAAAGTGGTTCCAATATTAGAAAGAGAACAAATCGAGTGGCACTTTATCCCCCCGGCAGAACCTCACTTTGGAGGTATTTGGGAAGCTGGGGTAAAATCAGTGAAATATCACTTGAAAAGAGTGATTGGGGATAATAATTTAACCTATGAGGAAATGGCAACCCTCTTATGTCAAATTGAAGCTGTACTAAATTCACGACCGTTGTATACAGCTACAAATGATATTGACGATTTGGATGTATTAACACCAGGTCATTTTATTATTGGAAGGCCAATATATGGCCCCATAGAAACAATATCAGATGAAAGAATTGGAAATCTGGATAGATGGAAATTAATTCAAAAAATGAAGAGAGAATTTTGGATTAAATGGAAAAATGATTATTTACACACTCTGCAACAAAGAAATAAATGGAAAAAAGGAATGCAGAACATTAAAAAAGGACAGATAGTATTAATTAAAGATGAAAACTGTCATCCAGCTAGACGGCCTTTGGGGAAGATAGAAGAAATACATAAAGGTAGGGACGATAGAGTCAGAGTAGTCACTATTAAACATCAAGACGGGTCAATTAAAAGGCCTATCACTAAAATTTGTCCATTAGCTGGAATTGAGTCTGAAGAAAAGGACTCAGAAAAGCCTCCAATGGAAAACAAAAGTACTCGCAGCACACCTCGAATACCCAAGGTAGGTCTCATGGCAGTAATGTTAATGCTTATGTTATTTTGCCAAGCATCAAATGCAAACATAGCGGCCAGAAGCAAAGAGAAGTGGTCAATTGAAAAAATGAACAGTTCCACGTCAATATATTTGGACCCGATGGGAGACGCAGAAATAATAGCCTCATCTTGGGATCTGATTGTCTATTATAATATGGACCCAAATTTTCAAATGATAAGAAAGGGGAAAGAATTGGTTGGGAAAATGAGAGTTGTGTGCGGTAAACTTTACACCTTTGAAGAACAATGCAATAATGTTTTAGATAACACTGACAGACAAATTGCAGATCTAGAGGAAAATAATAAATTGTTTATGGCTCAGGATAACAAAAGAAAGAGACGAGCACCATTTGAGTTTATGGGGTCTATTTGGAATAATTGACGCCGAAGATAGGGAAACTTTGGAAGGAAATATGAAAAATGTATTAGAAAACCAACATAATCTAGACGATTTAATTAAAAGACAAATATCAGTGGTAGAGTCAACAGCTAATATTCCCAAAGGAACTACTGAGGAAATAAATGTCAACTTTAGAAGTATGAGCACTAGAGTAGAGAACATAGCGGAGGCTTTAAAAGAAAGTTACTATGTATACAAAGAATCTATTAACTTCTTTATGGTAATAAAGCAACTAGGTTCAATGATTGATGAGTGCGATAAAATCCAAGCAGGAGTAATAAGCCTGCTGATAGATATTAATCATGGTAGACTAAATCCAAATATCTTAAAACCGATGCAGTTAAAAGCAGAAATAACAAAAATAAAGGATAGTTTATTAGAAACACTAGTTCTTCAGGAAAAAGAACAGGGACGGAACTGAAGGAAATTTACAGCCTATTAACCGCAAAAGTAATTTTCGTAGATAACAAGTTAATTTTAAATGTGAAGATCCCACTGTTTGGTAGACACCCATCCCATTTGTTTAAGATTATTCCTATGCCAGTGGAGCATGAAAGGGAGTTGATCAGGGTAGATTTGAGCTCCAGGTACCTAGTATACAACTTCGAAATTGATTCCTATCATTCGATGACTGAAGCTACTTTGAACAAATGCCAAAAATGGCAAACGAATAAAAGAGTATGTGAAGGTAATTGGCCTTGGAGTAGCGCCAATGATAATGCTTGTGAGATAACTCCGTTCAAACCCAATAGTCATTGTGTCTTCTTTTCGAATTAGAAAAGAAAGGTAGTTGGCTCTTCAAAGTTCCAGTAAACACCAATGCCTGAATTCAATGCATTAATTCAAATCAAGAAATAATTGATCTACCTCAACAAGGAATTGTAACTATAATGAATGGTTGCACTGTGCGAACAGATGATAAAATATTAATACCTCATCACAGTACTCATTCAGAAAACTATGAGGCAATTTCATCCTCTTATATAAGTAATATAAGTAAAATACCGAAAATTGTTTGGAATCCAATATCTGTACCGTTAATTAACCATACGAATGAAATGAATAAATTACAAAACGAATTAAAATTGTTAAAAGAAGGTAATCATGAATTGAAAGGACTTAAGTTCCACTATGTGTCTGGAAATGCAGTCTTGATAATCGGAATAATAATTATGTTAATATTAATAATATATACCATAAGAAGAACTAAGGTAGCGCGTAGACTGCAAGCAATAGCACTTCCCTATTTATTGTATTATACTTTAAGATAATCATCGACAAGAAAACAAAAAAAAAAATGTACAAATAAAAATAAAAACTAAACCATGCCACTTCTGGCCCTTTGCAGAATGTTCAAACATGAACACGTTATCGTACTTAAAGAATAAGAGTCTTTACACATTCACGGAGATAAACACAAAACCAATCTATTCTAAGTAACAAACACGACATCCCAAAGTCAAGTGCAGTAAGCAATTAAGACCCTAATTTAGTCAAAAAATACTGATGCTTGCATGCACTCAGTTGGTCACTCACAGCAGCGTTGCAGCCGATCCGTGGGTTTAGCGATAAGAATAGAATACAAAATTGTCCCTATCCCACATTGTAAAATTACATATAAGGCCCGACGTTGATGAAATAAAACCAGATTGAATTTACAACTCAACTCACAAGTGTCTAGATTTTTATTTTAAAGTCTAAACATTTTTATTCTTTAGGACGTTGATGTGCAATGACTGCACCATCAAGTGGCCCAAGCGACACCAGCCGATGGCTGTTACGCGCGGATCCCAGGCAAGAACGCAGCCCACCTCCCGCCCAACCGACCGAGGGGCGCTGCCGCATGACGCGCGACTCGTAAACCGAACCGATCGCGGACATGCAGGAAAGATAGGTGTTAGACTAGTGTTCGAGGAAAAGTAGAACTAATCTAACTAAAGAAGAAAAGTAATTACTAATTACGGGAAAGATGTAGGAGTATCAGTAATTTAAGACTAGGAAGGGAGTTAGTGGTAGATATAATATGATAGAGGGAATTATAATCCGAGCATAGGACCCTAAATGGTTCATGCAAGGAGTAATTCGATCTACAAAGCGGAAGAAACAACGGTGTATAGTTCCTAGTGCTTCTAATAGGAATCGTGAAGTTTATGCGGCTCAACAGGTCAGGGCTATCTACGTCACCCTTGATCAAGTTGTGCACAAAAATCACGCCAAGCATTTTCCTACGATTAGCTAAGGTTGGAAGGTTTATTAAGAGCAATCTATTAGAGTAAGACGGCAGTCTCACACTTGCATCCCAGCTGAGGCCGCGAAGAGCAAAAAGTAAAAAGTTTTTCTGAACTGATTCTATACGGTCTTGGTGTACGTTGTACTGAGGGCACCATACACAAGAGCCGTATTCTAAAATCGGACGAACCAGAGAGGTGTAGAGAGTCTTTGTTATATAGGGGTCGTCAAATTCCTTTGACCACCTCTTTATAAACCCAAGCACGCCCATGGCCTTATTCACCATGGTAGAAATGTGTTCTGAAAACTTTAACTTGGGATCTAATAGAACACCAAGATCATCAACCCGGGTAATTCTCTCAAGAGAACCACCACAAAGGGTGTAAGGAACCAGAAAGGCGCTGGAGCGATGAAAAGTCATTACTTTACATTTTGAAGCGTTAAGGTTTAATAAATTTGCACAACACCACGACTGAAATCTATCGAGATCGGATTGCAACCTGGATTGGAAAGAAATGTCCTTATACTGGACACAGAGCTTAACATCATCCGCATACATTAGTACTCGAGAGTATGTTAATACAGAAGGTAGGTCATTTATAAAGAGAGTAAAGAGTAAGGGGCCTAGATGGCTGCCCTGAGGTACACCCGAAGTCACCGTAACTGGAGAGGACAGGGAGTTTTTGAAAAGGACTCTTTGAGACCTAGAACACAGGTAGCTAGAGATCCATCTCAGGAGATTGGGCGGGAACCCTAGGAGGTCGAGCTTTTGTGCTAGGAGAGAATGGTTTACAGAGTCGAACGCTTTACTAAAATCGGTGTAAACAACATCCGTCTGCAAATTACCTTGAAAGCCTTTTATTATAAAGGAGGTAAACTCCAATAAATTTGTAGTGGTTGATCTCCGCCTTATAAATCCATGTTGAGTTGGAGATATAAGTGATCTGCATAGGTGCTGCAGGTGCGGAGTTAAAATTTTCTCAAACACTTTAGGAATAGCGGATAACTTAGATATACCTCTATAGTTCATTGCGTCAGACTTGCTACCTTTCTTATGGAGAGGAATTATAAAAGACTCCTTCCATATCGGGGGAAAGCATGAAGAAGTTATAGATAGGTTGAACAGTTTAAGCAACGGCCCACACAGAGACTCGGCACAATACCTGAGTACACAGCCGGGAACTCCGTCCGGACCCGGTGAGAACACCGGCTTTACTGTTCGTAGATCATGAAGCAACGAGCTTTCATTTAGCAAAGGACAGAAAATGCTGTTCGACCGCGGTAAACTGTATGGATACGGCTGACCAGAGTAAACATCCTGCGAATAGGTAGTTTGGAAAAAACGGGCAAAAAGATCGGCAATTGCCTGATCATTATCTGCCGACGTATTACGGAAAGATAGCGAGGATGGGTGTGCGGACGTTCTACGCTTACTGTTTACAAAGCTGTAGAACTGTTTGGGGTCCTTAGAAAAACTTATCCTGCATCGAGATAAGTAATTCTGATAGCATTGAGCGTTAAGAACTGAAAAGTTTGACCGAGCTATTACATAATGAGAGAGAGAAGAAGGAGAGCCAACTTCTTGAAATTTTTTATAAAGTCTTGATTTTAAGTTTTTTAGATGAGATAGCTCCTTGGTAAACCAAGGGGGTTTTCTTGATCTAATCGGACAGGAAAGTGGGACACAAGAGACAAAAAGTGAGTCCAGTGCATCATAGAAAATGTTTGTGCCTGTCGTAACATCACTGCACAAATATAAAGCGGACCAATCAAAATCCCTAATGAGGTTATTAAGCTTCGTAAACTCGGCTTTACGGAAGCAGCGGACACATTGGGGTAGTCTACCCGACCGATCTAGTACAGTTCGTCCTAGGTCGAGCGACACTTCGAAAGTAGGATGGTAGGCATCTTCAGGAATAGAGAGCGGGGGGACTCGAGTTAACAACGCTACGGTCGGATCCGTTACAAAGCACAGGTCAAGAAATCGACCCAAGGAATTTTTAACATGGTTAACTTGAGACAGAGACAGGTCAATCAAGCCGTCAACAAAGTCATGACGTGCCATGGGTACCAGGCTATTAGACTCATTTGCCGAAGACCAAACAATTCCTGGCAAGTTGAAGTCACCAAGAACTATCATGTGATCTTTGTCAGATAGCGAGGAAGAGATAGCGGTTAAGGCGGACAAATGCTGCTCGTAAATTGCGATATCCGAAGAAGGTGGAATATACGAACAAGTTATGAAAATTGAGAAAGCGGGAAGAATCAGTCTTACACACAGAAATTCCAGTTCCTGCTGGATCTGGACTGTGAAAAGTTCCGACGTGAAGTTTGAGTCCACAGCAATCAGAACCCCACCTGCACGTCGACACGAGCGATCCTTTCTATAAGTTGTGTACCGACCTGCCAAAACTTCGGAACTAAGAATGTCCGGCTTTAGCCAGGTCTCGGTAAACACAATAACGTGGGATGCAAATGCGACACTATCCTGGAAAAGAATGCTGAGCTTACTACGCAAGCCTCGAACATTCTGATAGGTCACCAAAAGAGAGTTAGTTAGTTTTTTGGACGGGAGGTAGAGCGGGAAGACGACGAAGGGGCACTGGTCTGATTTGTTGGCAGAGTTATTGGGGGCCTGGTCTTCTTCTTTGCCTTAAACTCCTTCACCACCAAATGCTCCGGCCAAAATTTGGCAGAGCAGATGGTGTCAAAATGAGTTTGAGAGACACTTATTTTAAAGGAAGATATCTCCCTGGCGTAAGAAAAGTTAAATTTTTCCACCTTAAAATCAGCGGCTTTTATTTTGCTTCGGATATAAGCCGTCACATCATTAATTGTGGAATCAGGGGCAAGCCGCGAGACAAAAACTTGTCTCTTTGGTGGGATCCCCACCAATCTTGGCACCACAGGCCTATCACCTGTGATGGTAATACCCGGTGGTCCGGGACGTATATTAACTGGTGGGGTCGGAATTGAGGGGACCGCTAATGAGTTTGCTGACATTACGGACACGGACGCTACAGACGACTTTGGCTGCATGCCCTCCGACGCGATAAATTCGGCTACCGAATTTCCATCGCCAGCAGCTGTCGTTGCCTTCGGAGTGGCAAACGAAATCAACTGCTGCACTGCTGCTGGAGTGGTCGGAGTCAGCTTGTCAGCATCGGCCGGTCGAGGGGCAGTCGGCACATGCAGATCCCGCGGAGTGACCTTTTTGCGCCTAGGAGACTCAGTCAATAGTTTGAGACCACTGAACTGAGACTCCATGGCTAGGAGCCGATCGTACTGCTCTTTAAAGCCCACGGTCAGCTCCCTAAAGCCCTTCCGGGTCTGCCTCATAAATGCTGCCATCTCCCCCTCAACCTGACGGCATGCCTCACAGCTGTAATGCAAGCCATTTCTTTTAGAGATGGCATCACCCACGAGACCGGAGAACCCGGCGCATTTAGCGTGCACTACGCTATCGCATAGCCAGCAGGGGATACTCGGCTGGTCATGGGTGATCTGCTTCTTGCAGATTTTCTTGGCACAGACAACTGTGTATTCCATTATGAGAAATAAAAAAATATAAAATTTCAAAACAAATATATATCAGACCAGTGTGCCAGATAAGCGATGAAAGCGCAATAAGAAAGAGAGGAGAGCGGTTACTGCAGCTTCTGTTGAGAGAGAGAGAGAGCGAGAGCGCTACTACACAGAACGTATTGAGAGCGAGAGAGGAAGAACAGTTATGTTAGTTTGGGTAATAGGGAGAGAGTGATAAAAGCAATAAAGCAGATCAACTAGGTGAGAGCGGCAGATTTTGATTCTGTGTGTACTTACGAAAAGAAACAACAAAACACAATAACTACCGACACAGGAAAATAATTAAATTATGTCTAAAAACACAATTAAAGGGCGTGCACTCGCGTCTAAGGAAAAGCTCTAAGCAAGCAGGCAATTTAAAGTTTATTTTGGTATATTCAAAAAACACCGGCTGTTTATAAAAGATAAAAGGCAGATAAGCGGAGCGCAAAACAAAAACACGTCAGACTTCTACAAAGAGAATCGAACGAATCCTTTTTTTTTTTTTTTTTTTTTTTTTTCGGGGTAAGTCTGCCACATTCCTCTGTATTCATGTATCAATTCGTGAATTTCGAATCTAAATTTAGAACATTGCTCTTCTAACAAATAGACATAAAGGTGATCTTGAAGATCCTAAACAAATACTTTGCATTGGGATAGCTATCCCTATTCCTATTATAGATTACTATGAATATTGAATGTTTCACGAGTAACATTATTTATAAGATGGACTTTTAACATGGTTATATAAGAATTACAAAGCTTGGAGAAAATCTTGTAAAACTTCTAGGCAACGCACAACATTTATTGGGGCCTACTACAACACCCACCCTCCTCCCCCCACCACCATATTCTTCTCAGAGTTCGATTCGAAATCATGAATATCGTTTTCCAAAATGTTTGTACAAGTAATATCATTGAAATGTGTATTAAAGTGTGTCTCCCTAACCCATGGCATTTGATGCCTTGGTCGAGCCCAGGGCCCCCTGCCGATGGGATGCCTGCGTCATGTGTCCTGCCATAACAGTGCGTTTCAAAAATGTCTGTCTCTGTCTCTGTCTCTATGTGTATCTCTGTATGTATATGCGCTAAAAAACCAACAATTCCATTTCTCATTTTCACTAAATTGCTTTTGTCTAAAATCTGGCTCGTCCCTCCCCCCTCGACGGATCTCACACGCACGGCCTTGGTGAAACCCTATTTAGATTTTGCATTCTCTCCTCCGTGGCGTACTCCTCCTTTGCTCGCCTTTTCCTCCTCCTCCTTACGAATCCCGGTGGGAGTCATCTTACCAGCGCGGACGTATCTCCTTGAACAACCATTGCTGATAGCTGTCGTTGACATCGCAGTGCATGGCAATGGAAACACTAGTCAACACGACATTTCCGCTGTCGCCCAAAATGACTTTTTCTAATAGATTTGGAGACTTACAATTTTTTAAAGAATTTTGGTTTTTATACCCGGTGTGCCATGTCTGTCTGTCCGTCCGTCCGTCTAGAGCTAGAGAAACCAAGTTTTATATGCAGTCTCCTGTGTTATAAAACTACTACAAGGGTATTTCAAAATTTCGCCCCGGCCCCTTTCGCCCATACAGAGTGTTGAATCTGGATCAGATCGGAACATCAATATAGCCACAATGAAGAAAACCATTTCGAAAGTCATCGTTCCCTCTCGCTCTCTCTCACACGCGACTCAGTTTGCTTTGCGCGTTCGTCCAGATGAGCGCCTAGATCTCAGAGACTATAAGAGCTAGAGCTCTTATTTGACACGCCCCCTTCCGCCCCCTCAAAAGACGAAAATCTGTGCAATCGACAATTTTTAAGATACAAGAAAACTTAAAACGCAGAATCATGGAAATAACCGCAGGAGCAAATTAAATTTCAGTCGCTACGCAACGCCTGCCAAGCGCTTACACATTCCCTCTCTCTCTCGCACACACTTCAACGTCTCTTGTATGTAGCTATACATGTGTATGTAGAAATGTAGCAGCCGATGTAAAAATTATATTTAAACAAAAAAAATTCTTTTTTGAAATTTTCTTTTTTGGCCAAAATGTAGTTAATCCCTTTTGCGAACGTATAATAAATTACATAAATCGTAGGATCATATATGTACATACATATGTACATATATACTGACTGAGTACCGGATACAAAGATACCGGATATTAAGCTTTCAAATTCAAATTTGAAATTTTTTTGCGGTATATTTTCCCGAAATATTGTCTTTGAAAACTCAGGAAAATTCGAACAAAAATATTTCGTGGCTAACATTTTTGGTTTTAGATAGACGATTTTCTGGGTCCCAAGGGAATATACAGACACCCCTTTCAATGTAATCATCCCTCACAGAGACGAGTGGAGAGAGGGACCCCCAGGCCCAGAAGAGGCCATTAACATCTTCACAGATGGATCAAAGCTGAACAATAGGGTCGGAGGAGGAATCTACTCCGAACAGTTAACATAAGGCACTCTTTTAGGCTCCCAGATTACTGTAGTCTTCAAAGCGGAGGTCATTACAATCAAGGAAACACTGAACTGCCTTTAGGAAGCTACCGCCATGGTAACTCGCGTAAATATATATAGTGACAGCCAAGCTGCAATCAAATCGCTTAATGCGATCTCCGCAAACTCGGCCACCGTTGCAGATTGCCGCAAATCTCTTTACGAGATGGCTCAGCAATTTGCTATCAGCCTTATATGGGTCCCGAGCCACCGGGACATTGAAGGAAACTGTATTGCAGACGAGCTGGTCAGATCTGGCACTACAAGCCCCCTTCTCCAATATAAGGAGGATACTCGTATGCCGATGGCCACATGTAGGCTCATAACAAAGAAGCAATATAAGCGAATAATAGACAACAGGTGGCATTCAGTACCACGTTGTCGAATAACTCGGCGAACATGGCCAACCATAGATAGGAAGCGCACCTCGGAGCTATGCAAGCTCGGCAGACGAAGGTGCAGCGCAGTCATGCGTTCCCTAACGGCTAACTGGCTAATAGGTACCCACGCAAATAGACTGGGCGCCCCACACAATGACTTTTCTTCGGCAAAAGAAAGAGACGAGGAAGAGGAAGAAACGGTGGAACACTTGTTCTGCTCATGCTCAGCTCTCAGCAGAAGAAGGCTACAGCACTTGGGCTCGCCCTTCATAGCAGACATTTCGGAAATGTCCACCATATGTCCCAGAAAGATAACTGTTGACATTAGGTCTCACGATGCAGAAATATGGGAGATTCCCTGAGGTTCTACAACGGGCCGAAAACGGCCTAAGTGTGCTGGGCTCCCAGTGAGCATGGCAGCCGCTATCACCTAACCTAACCTAAACACATTAATTAGGCGTCGTTTAAAGTATAGTTTATAGAAATCGATGGATAAACGGCCCAGTTGCAGCCGTTTGACTTTTCCTGAGTTTTCAAAGTCAAAATTTCGAGAAAAAATACCGAAAAAAATTATGAAATTAGAAATCTTAATATTGTGCGCACGCTCCCCCACATTTTTTTTCCTTTGTTTTCCCTTTTACTTTTCCTCCCTGTTTCTCATTTCATTTATTACTAGGATTAAGGTTTCCGATATTAGGCCCCGACTAGGCTATCCATGAAGGTTTTTTAACTAGGAATTAATCGTTATTATTTAGGTTTAAGCGTATTTGCCCCGAATTCCTTCGTTTATTACACGGCCCGAAGTGCTAATAAGAATTGGAACCGTTTCGTGATTTTGTTGGAGGGAGGGGGCCACGATCACGGTCACGAGCATGCATCCACGCCAACGACAGAAAGAGAGCCCAGCAACACAGCCAAAGCCACCGAGAGAGAGAACCCGGCCACACACCCACGCCACCAAGAGAGAGAGCGATCCCATCAACGTGCCCACTCTGAAAGGGAGCGAAAGCTCAGCGGAGAGAACAGTCAGAGACCAGCAGAGGACAGGGAAATTGCCGTTAGCCAGCGGCTCACGAACAGTACGGAGAGAACAGACGAGAGAACGGGCAGAGACCAGCAGAGGACGGGAAAAACGCTGTTATCCAGTGGATCATGTCCAGCACGGAGAGAGCAACAGAGCACCAACATAGAGAAAGCGAAGGCTCGTCGGCAGAGCGTGAGCAGCGCAAGACCGGCAAATAGGGCTTGTGATCAGGAAGCTAAGAGGAGTGAAAAAAGTCCGGCCTAAGACGCAAGACAGTGGAGACGTGCCCACGGCGATCGCGGAGTATTTCAATCGAGTAACACGAGTATTTAATAACTGAGAGTCGCAACCAAGTAACGGGGCTAGCGAAAAGTCGGGTGCAAGTACTTAATTTAAAAGAGAAACCCTGCTCCTTTGTTACGGAGGACAACGTCGACCAGGATGACGGAGACACGGGTGCTGAGGTGACATAAAGAACTGGGGTGAGCGAGTCTCACGTCGTGAGTGTAGGGTGGCTGAGCGGGGCGGTAGGCAAAGCACAGAGGTGAAAATAAAGATTGAATTTTTGAAGCTAAAAACAACAACTATTTTCAACAGACTTCAGGGGCTCGTCACCCAATTGGACTTCGAAAAGCTGCGCCAAATGTATGAGTACGACCTGAAAGGAATGTTGGAATCACTGACGGAGCTGAAATCTAACTTTATTGTGGCACACCCCAGTTTGGAGGAAGTGGATTTTGAATCAATGTTTTGTGAAATTCGATTCGTCTCTATTATCATTGAGGACGGCTCTTCAGCGGGAGTTGGGCAAGCGTTCTCAGTCCGCGCATTGTTCGACGCTTCGCATGAATCCAAACGAATCCCAATCCCTTATACACATAGCAAATCGATCGCGCCTGCCACAACTGCAGCTGCCCAAGTTCAGCGGAGAGCATACGGAGTGGACAAGTTTTTACTCTATGTTCACAGTGGTCATCGATAGTGAAGCGGAGCTTACTTATATCGAAAAGCTACAGCACTTGCGGTCCTGTTTGAGCGGAGTGGCTCTGGACACCATCAGTTCGTTGGAGATGACCGAGGATAATTATCGCACAGCTTCAGACATTTTAAAAGCCAGATTTTCTAACAAACGTCTCATCTTACTGTTGAAAATAATTGGTATTTTAATTGCAGCACAAAGGTATTATACAATATGGTAACACTTTTTAAGTTTCGATAACGATCATGTTTGGTATTAAATAAAGTCTGTAAGAAAACTCGGAAGTATGAACATTATTCTTCTATGATAAATAAAATACACGCATATTATCCCAACAAAGGTTGTGGGCCCGGGCGGTTTAAAATAGAAAAAGGTCGGAGAGACGGGTCGGTGTGTCCGAAATATTAATTCGTGTGTCGATTTATACAAGAACACAAAATGGTGAACAATTTGTATTCAATTGAAAAATTAGACGACAAAAACTACGACATTTGGTGTGTCCAAATGCGCAGTATTTTAATACATGCGGAATCATGGAAAATAGTGAGTGGTGCAGAGGTGAAGCCTGAAGCAGACAGTGCCATCTGGGTAAAGACAGATGAAAAGGTGTTGGCGACAATAACATTGTCTGTGAAACCAACACAGTTAAATTATATTAAAAACTGCAGCACAGCGGCTGATGTAGCATGTCACCTGCAACTGTGGTTGCTGTGGCTGTGCCACTCGAGCTGGTCTGGGGTGCAGACGATAACGAATTTGCACGCGCTGGCTCCGGCTGTATGGTCGATAGAAGGAGTGGGTTTTGGGATTTTGTTATCGCTACGTGCTCGCTTCGTAACTGGATCTTATCTATTGTCATCTTCGCGTGCTTCTCTTTGCTAAAGAACTTTTTGATTGCTACGAGGATCAGGAGAGGAAAAGGTATGGGTAGAGAGAAAAAAAATAACTCACATACACGAGGTAACTAAAACCATGCAACCCTCACTCGACATGACGGTCTGCTGTGCTGGTGTTGTTGCAACAGCTTGCCCACCCAACCATGATCACCCATTCACCGATGTAGGGTATACATATATTTCGGATGATCCCTTATGGTCACGTCGTTCAACTCCACTACGTCTTACCCCCATCGTTACCTGCATGGCTCCCAAATAAATTAGTTTAACAATTCATATTTCAGAATACGTTACAAATGTTTATTGTAAATTAAAATGAGCCAAGGGCATAATAAACTATATGAAGAAAAATATGAGAAATATAAAGAGGGTATATGTGCAGGTATATGGTTAATGTTATACAACTATAATTTTAGAAATAAATGTGCATAACATAAGATGGATGTAAATATCTACGATCTATAGGACTAATTCTAAACAAAAACAAATTTTCTTTTTTATTTTTTTTTCTTTTTGATATATAGGTATGTGAAAGAGAGTATGTGAAAATAATGTTATTTTTTTTTTTTTTTTTGAGATTACTCTGTATTTTTATGTTTTTATTTTACTTCATATTTTTTTTTTTGGAATTAAAGGCGATCATTGCTTGGCACTCAAATAATGCGCACAGGTATGCTAAGAGCTTTGAGGAAGCTTCGAAAGTTCTAAACGGTCATAAGCTTCTTCGGAAGAACCAACCAATTTAACAAAAAAAATACGATTTGCTATGGCAAACATGCATATATGTGCCCCATAAGATACTCAAAAATTTACTTCCTTTTCTTTTTCTTTTTTTTTTTTTTTTATAAAATATATTCGTTCACTTACGTATTTCCATTTATACATCCATGTCCAAAAGATCTTTCGGCGATGGAGCGAACCTGAAAGCTTTTAAGAGAACACTTACAATTGGTCACACACCTGCACCTAGTCACAGCTGATAATTCTTTTCTTCATGATATTTTGGGTTTTTCTGTCTCACTTTGTATCTCGCCTTTAATTCATGTTCTTGTTTTCTTTTTTTTTTTCTTTTTTTTTATACTTTCATTTATTAAATCTCTAACTGTATTAGGTAATAGAATTTATGGCAATTATGAATTTCTTGCAAAAGCTCAGCCCAGCTGAGTCTATCAGCAAAGCTAACAAACAAACTTTTCGATCCAGGGGTCAATGCCCTACAAGCGCACAGCTGGTTTAAGTGAGCAAAGGCACTTGGGATGTACACTTAGCCACTTTCCCTTGGTGATCTTCTGGCCGACTGGTGCACCAACAGAAAATTTTTCTGCACCCATGTGGACTCCTAGGTTAGGTCGAACAATTTTTTTTTCTGGAGATACGTCTACGGGTGCCCCCTAGCAGGAAAGTCACTCCTCGCTCATTTCATGTACTATGGCCATGGAGATCAGGTGCGATGACTGCACTGGATGCTGCCAAAGGGGCTGCTCTCTGCCGGCGAACAAAGCCGCGCCAGCGATGTAGTGGCCGCGCCTGCGTAGGAGGGGCCGCTGGCGATGTACGGGCTGCGCTAGGATGTTGGGACTGCGCTTGCGCTGCAGGGGCTGCTGGCGATGTTGGGACTGCGCTTGCGCTGCAGGGGCTGCTGGCGATGTTGGGGCTGCGCTTGCGCTGCAGGGGCTGCTGGCGATGTTGGGGCTGCGATGGCGCTGCAGGGGCTGCTGGCGATGTTGGGGCTGCGCTTGCGCTGCAGGGGCTGCGCTTTGCGGGAAGCTTTTCAGCCTAACGGCGGCTAGCACTGGAGCTGGTCCCTAGATGACACTCAACCGGCTGGTCCAGTTTTCGGTGCAGCGTATGCCGACGACTCTTACGGTATATTCGGCTAACCGTTCGTGATGGTTTTGGGTATTTTTTTTTCTTTTAATTTAGATTTTGAAACTTTGTGACTTTTTTATATGACGACCAAAAAAAAACTTTTTCACTTTCTGAGGGCACGTCTGTCTACTTTGATTGCCACGATAAGAGAGAGAGCCCTTCCCCCGGAAATTTAGGGATCGACCTCCCTGCCTTTATTTTTTCTTCCTCTTCCCAAATGTCAATCAAAAGAAAACGTAGAGCAGAATGTCATCCATAAGAGATTGACTGATAGCCCTAAGCTCGGCGCACGGCGTCGACTTGCATGCGCTAGATGGCGTGCGCAAAGCTTAAGTTATTGCGACCCTCTAACTCTTAATACAAGTGCTCTTTTAGGCAGAAATTTAGCCTGCTTGAACCAAGCGCACTACACTGAAGCATGGCTAAAATTAAAGGAAATTCACGAGCCAAAGGGGCCGGCTCGGAAAAGGTATTATATAAAACTATATAAAACTTTATTGAGTCTTTCATTGTCCGAGGACAAGAGTGTAGTAGAATACATAAACGAATTTGAAAGCGTGATTGGCAAATTAAGTGAAGTGGGCATTTCTCTAGGTGACGAGATTACCGTAATAATATTGTTGTCCAGTTTGCCAAAATCATATGAACATATGAAGATGAGTTGCCCAAGTTTTATGTGCTGCGAAATAAGCTTCTAGAAGAGGCAGAACGTAAAAGTCAAAGCAGTGGAGAAAATCATGTACAGCAAGCATACATAGCGAAAGAACAGAAAAGAAACAACGGTAAATGTTTCGAGTGCGGTAAGCGAGGCCACTTTGCAGCGATGTGTCGTCAGCGAAAGGCTAGGGACAAAGAGTGCGAAAAAGACAAGCAAAAGCATGAAAAGAAACAAAGTGAACGATCGTTTGTGTGTGTGTCGCCAAGCGTCGCGTTTTTTTCGAGCGACAAAATTTTAAGTCGTAAAGAATGGTGTGTGTACAGTGGCGCCACCTCGCATATGTGTAATAATCGTGAACTATTTACCGATTTTCGTGAGTCACATCAAAGAGTGGCGGGCAATAAATCACTTGAGGCGACAGGTATTGGTACAGTGCGCATAAAAACAAATACATCAGAATTCAATTTAAAAGACGTTTTGTACGTACCAGAATTGCAGACAAATTTTTTCTCAGTTGCAAAAGGCACAGAAAATGGTTTGAGAATTAATTTTGATAAGAAATGTGCAAAATTAAAAATATCGGACATAAATGAAACTATCGCGGTTGCTATTAAAGAAAACGGATTATATATGTTCACAAATAAATGTGAATCGGTTTATGTTTCGTGTGTCGAAAATATAATGAAATGGCATAATCGTTTAGGTCACATTAATATACAAAGAGTATGTAAAATGACATCAAATGGAATTGTTTGTGGTATAGAAAAACTGAGCCAGGCGGTAAACGTTACGTGTGTGTCATGTATGAAAAGCAAAATTTGCTCAAAACCTTTTACAGAGGCAAGTTACCGTGCGGAACAACTTTTGGAAACAATCCATTCAGACGTGTGTGAGCCAATTAATGTTGAATCGATCGGTGGATCGCGATATTTTGTGACATTTATCGATGAAAATTCCAGATACGCAATGGTGATGTTTATGAAGAACAAGAGTGAAGTATTCGAACATTTTAAAACATATCAGTCGTTAGTCGAAAAGCAAACGGGGCTTAAAATAAAGACATTGAGAAGCGACAACGGCAGAGAATATAAAAACAACGAGCTCGATATATATCTGCGAAATCAGGGTATAGCACGGCAGTTTACGGTTCCTCATACGCCACAACAGAATGGTGTCGCAGAACGCTATAATCGTACCATAGTCGAGATGGCCCGAGCGATGTTGGTTCATTCAGGTCTGGAAGAGCGTTTTTGGGCGGAAGCATGCTCGAGTGCAGGATATATCAAAAATCGCATGTCCACGAGGGCCCTGAATGATACTACACCGTATGAGATGTGGTTCAAGAGAAAGCCAATGGTTAAGTATTTCAAGACATTTGGATGTCTGGCTATAGGCCTGGATAAGATGCAGAAGCGCAAATTCGAGGCAAAGGGAAGAGAATACATATTCGTGGGCTATAGCACAGAAACTAAAGGTTACAGGCTATATGACAAAGAGCTGAACAAGGTCGTTATAAAACGAGATGTTAGATTCGATGAGAATGTGTTAATGGGGAAAGGCAGCAGCATAGATTTTTCTTGTGTGGCTCAGAAAAATGTAAATCAGTTCAAAAGCAAAGATATTGGTCTGGAAATAAATGAGAATGTTTCACCGGGTGCCGAGCAGGCACCACCCATTTCACCACAAACAGATTATGAAGACGCTACTAGCGATGTGGATCAACAGGAAAGCTGCCCTGACGACAGCGGTGATGATGAGGTCTCCCCCATATACGGACCTGGAAGACCCCGTATTCTCCGCACAGGTGCGCCAGGCAGACCATCAAAGCAGAAAAATAGACTTAACGTCATGCAGGCAAAAGAAGAGGTTGTAAATACCAATAACCTGGAAGCGGCACTAAGTGGCAAGCTTTCAGATGAATGGAGGGCAGCTATGCAGCTCGAGTACGACTCGCTGATGGCTCACAAAACCTGGTCATTGGTAGACCTTCCCCCGGGCAAGAAAGATATCGGATGTAAGTGGGTGTTCAATGTCAAGACCGCACCTGATGGCAATATCGATCGGTTCAAGGCACGATTGGTTGCAAAGGGTTGCAGTCAGCAGTACGGCATCAACTATGAAGAAACATATTCACCACTAGTACGTTATGCAAAGATTCGTATGGTTATGGCACTGGCAGCGGAACTCGAGTTGCATATGCACCAAATGGACGTGTGCACAGCATACTTGAATGGCAATCTGAGTGACGAAATTAACATGAAGCAACCTCAAATGTTCGTCAGCAAGATATATCCAAATCGTGTGGCTCAACTTAAGAGAGCCATTTACGGTTTGAAGCAATCCGGCAGAGAATGGAATGCTGTGCTGGATGGGGCGCTTCAAAATTTTGGTTTTGTTCCATGCAGCACTGAGCCCTGCTTGTATGTTATGTATATTAATGATAGTATTAATCTCATTGCAGTATACGTAGATGACATTTTAATAGCAAGCAAGAGCAAAGACGACATGTGTGCAATCAAACAATACATTGGAGAGCAGTTCAAGTCAGTTGACAACGGGAAAGTAAGAAACTTTCTAGGCTTTGAAGTTGAGCGCCCCGCAGAAACTGGAGACTTGTTTGTTTGTCAAACAAAATACATTGAAGCATTGCTGCACCAGTACGACATAACTAATTGCAGGACAGCTGCAACACCACTGGATGCGGGGTATCAGTTAACATCTTCGGAAAACTCAAAGCTGGTCGACGCAACGAAATATCAAGCTCTCATAGGCAGTTTGATGTACTTGGCCGTTTGTACACGGCCTGATATTTTGCATTCCGTTTGTAAACTATCGCAGATGAACAAGAGGCCCACGGTCGAGCATGACACGGGAGCAAAGCATATCCTGCGATATTTGGCTGGAACAAAAGATCGGAAGCTGCGATACATCAAATGTGGAACTTCCATAGTGGGATACACTGATGCAGACTGGGGAGGCAACATACCAGATAGAAAGTCGTTCACTGGTTACATGTTCTTCCTGGCTGGTGCGGCATTTTCTTGGGAGTCGCAAAAGCAAGCTACTGTGGCACTTAGCAGCACTGAGGCGGAATACATGGCGCTGGCGGCAGCTTCAAAAGAGGCTATTTATCTAAGAAGGCTCATTAAATAGATTGGCTGTTTTCCGAGCGATCGCCCATTATGGATCTACGGCGATAATTTAAGCGCAAGAAGCAAGCATATCGACATAAGATATCATTTTATCAGGGAATTAGTAGATAAAAATGATATTGTCTTAAAATATGTAGAAACAGCAAATATGATTGCGGATATTTGCACAAAGAATTTGAGTAAGCACAAACATGTAAAATTGTTAGACATGATGGGTTTGACATAAAATTGTATTAAGAGTAAATTTGTGGTGAGAAGAGGTGTTGAAAATAATTGGTATTTTAATTGTAACACAAAGGTATTATACAATATGGTAACACTTTTTAAGTTTCGATAACGATCATGTTTGGTATTAAATAAAGTCTGTAAGAAAACTCCGAAGTACGAACATTATTCTTCTATGATAAATAAAATACACGCATATTATCCCAACACTTACAGGCACACATCAGAGCGGTATTTGGGCTGACTCGTGGCGACTCATCAGTGGGCAAGTTGCGGGCGTTTGTGGATGCCGCCACCTCACATCTTCGCGCGTTGCAAGCGCTGGGATCAAAGGAGGAAATTGCAGACGCTATAATCGTCTATGCAATTTGGCGGAATTTGGACTGAGCAACGCAAACCAAATGGGAAGAAGTCTCGTCTAACCAAGGTCTTCCATCCTGGGAAAAATTGTCAACTTTTCTGGAGAACAGATGTCGCACCCTTGAGGGCATTCAGCACGTCATGCAAGGGCAAGATGGTCAGGTTGGCAAGCGTGAAAAAACTGTGAGTACGAATCACAGAAAAACGTTCGTAGCATCGAGCGCTCCCGCTCCGGTTTCTTGTGCGTTGTGTGATGGCTCGAGCCACACAATTGCAAATTGCGAGCGCTTTAAGGGTCTATCGCCGGATGAGCGCCACAAGGAATCAGAGAGGTTAGGCTTATGCGTGAATTGCCTACGAAGGGCCATCACGTGAAAGATTGCCGATCAGGTCCCTGCCGTACCTGCCGATTGAAGCACCACTCCCTTTTGCATTTCGGTCGTTCATCAGAGACCGTTCAATTTGGTTCCCCGAAGGAAGCCTCGCAAGCACAGCCAAGTCATACCGCCATGGTTGCGTTGTCACCCCCATTGCCGCAAGCCTTCATATCCCAAAGTCCGTCTGATGCTGTGTTATTAGCCACTGTCGTCGTTCTCGTCAAAAACAGCTCTGGAACTTTCGTCTCTTGTCGTGCACTTTTGGACTCGGGATCTCAATTGCATTTCGTAACAAGTCGTCTAGCTAATCAACTTAAACTTCGAAAAACTAAATCGCACACCGCAGTCTCTGGCATAGGCGATGCTATCTTCTCAACAGAAGGCATTTCGGTGGATATCGGTCTGAAGTCTCGGATTTCAGAGTTCACCACTAGCATCACAGCCGTCGTTGCCCAGAAGATTACGGATCATCAACCTCGCTCGTCGATTAGCACAGATAATTGGCATATCCCTTCGCATATCCAGCTTGCTGACCCTTCGTTCTACCGGCCGCAGCGGATTGATCTGCTCATCGGAGCCGGACTCTTCTTCGAGCTGCTGTGTGTTCAGCTGGCGCCTGGATTACCCTTGCTACAGAAGACCCATTTTGGATGGATTCTACCTGGTGGCGGGCATTCGGCCCCTATTCTCTCGTCGTTCATCGCAACCCAATCTTCGGATGACATCAATCACAGCACTCGGCTCGATGACTTGGTTCGTCAATTTTGGGAAGTGGAGCATATCTTTGAGCCGATCGCTATGGCAACAAAGGAGGAGCTCCATTGCGAGGAGCATTTCGTCAACACTCACATTCGTTTACCTTCAGGGGCGTACTCAGTCCGCTTGCCTTTAAAGCGAAGTGTGGAGTCCTTGGGCGATTCCAATTTGCAGGCAAAGCGGCGTCTGGAAAACCTGGAGCGCAAATTTGTGCGTAATCCAGCTCTCTACGCAAAATATTCGGCATTCATGAAGGAGTACCTGTCCCTCAATCATATGTCGCTGGTGCCAAACGAAGAAAGGCACAAGTGCAAATATTTCTTGCCACATTACTGCGTCATCAAGGAGGACAGCTCCACCACAAAGCTGACGAAGCGTATTCTACGGCTTGGCAGCCACCACATCTGGTCTTTCGTTAAACGATCTGCTCATGTCACGTCCCACCATTCAAGCCAAACTATTTCACACACTCATTCGTTTTCGTACATTTTCCATTGCTCTTACAGGTGATATCGGTAAAATTTATAGGTGTGTGCGTGTCTCAATGCCTGACACCATGCTCCAATGCATATTATGGCGGGACTCTCTTGACGATGACATACAGATCTTCAAATTAAACACAGTCACCTATGGGACTAAGCCTGAATCGTTTTTAGCTATTCGAGCTATGCATCAGCTGGCCATGGATGAGTCATCATCGTGTCCATTGGGGTCGGAAACCATTCTACAGAACTTCTACGTGGATGACATCATATCTGGAGGAAATTCGGTTGAGGACGTACTGGATATTATGCGTCAAACCACGGATCTTCTTGCTCGCGGCAATTTTCAATTGCGAAAGTGGTGCTCCAACTCTCTAGATGTGCTTCGTACAGTCCCAGAGGCCGAAAGGGAAAGCTTTCTGAAGCTGGATGATGGCAGTGATGTAACTAAGGCGCTTGGGCTCAAGGTTCCGCTGAGGTTCACTTACTTTGTTCGAAGGCAAGGGTTGCCCCACTAAAAACCCTCACGGTTCCCAAGCTTGAGCTATGCGCAGCGTTCCTATTAGCAAATTTACTTCGTGAAATCAGGAAAATGGATACCTTTGATTGCCCAATCCATTGTTGGTCGGATTCCACTGTGGTCTTGTCTTGGTTGCGAGAGGAGCCATTCAAGTTCAACGTGTTTGTATCCAACAAAATCGCGGGAATTCAACAACTAACGAGGGGCATAGATAGGCGCTATGTGCCAGATAAGATGAACCCGGCTGACATTCTTTCGAAGGGAGCAGCACCACAGGATCTCCTGCATTCTAGGTTGTGGATGAATGGACCTACCTTCTTGCAAGGCGAACGAAGTTGCTGGCCTGAACGGTGCTCGCCAGAAATCAACCTTCTTGAAATTCGACACCGAGTATTGCTGTCTTCTGAGCGTGCCGACATCTCTCTTTCGTTTAAGCACATCAACTCATTTGGAGTTATGCTGCGTATCTTCGGCTACGTTCAGAAGTTCATCAGTCGGACGAAGACACCGGACCTCTCGTCTGACGACCTTCGAAAGGGATCCCATTTGTTATGTCGCATAGTTCAACGGGCCCATCTGTATCCTGAGTACCGTACTCTGCAGAAAGGGAACTGCGTGCAGTCGTCCAGCAGTATCGCATCGCTTTCGCCTTTTATAGATGACTTTGGTCTAATACGTGTTGGTGGTCGCTTGCGGCACTCAACTCTCGGCTTCGATGCACGCCACCCAATCATTTTGCCCAGGGATCATCCACTGACGTTCGTCATCATCACACATTTTCATGCATCACCATGTTGGTCCGCAGTCGTTGCTTGGAGCAATTCGCTTACAGTTCTGGCCCATCGGCGGCCTGAAGACTGTGGCTCGTGCCTTGAGGAAATGCGTCATCTGCTGCAGATCCCGACCTCGTCTTGCTGAACACATCATAGCTGACCTACCGAAGGATCGAATACAGGATTCGCCTGCATTCAGTGTCACTGGAATTGACTATTGTGGTCCCTTCTACTACAAGCCAGATGGGCGCAATCGAACGCCCATGAAATGTTATATCAGCGTTTTCATCTGTTTTACCATAAAGGCAGTCTGGTTGGAATTGTTGAAGGATCTATCAACTGCAGCTTTCTTGAGTGCCCTCAAACGCTTCGTCGCTACTCGCGGCATTGCCCGATGCATTTGGTCGGACAATGCCACCAACTTCGTGGGCGCAAGGAACGAGTTGGAGGACCTTCGTCGGTTATTTAGCAGCGAGAAACATCGGGCCCCGCTCGCCTCATTTCGGGGGCTTGTGGGAGGCAGCAGTGAGATGGCCAAACAGCACTTCTATCGCTCCGTGGGATCGTCACTCTTTGGCTTTGACGAGCTGCGGACATTGGTCTGCCAAATCCAGGCGATAATCAATTCTCGTCCTCTTATTTCAATTTTAGAAAACCTTGAAGATCTTGGCGTCCTTACACCTGGACATTTCTTAATTGGTTGTCCGCTGATGGAGTTTCCCGAGCCAGACGTTACGGCTCTCAACTTCAATCGACTCGATCCTTGGCAACGAGTCACCTGTGCCCAGCAGATCTTTTGGAAGCGCTGGAGTGAGTAGTACTTGACTCTGCTCCAACCACGTGCCAATGACGCACGCCACAACCTACGATCCAGATCAATGACGTCGTCTGTATCAAGGACGAAAACTTGCCGCCACTGAAGTGGCCATTAGCACGAGTGATCGAGGTCATCACTGGAACTGATGGGGCCATGCGAGTTGCCATCCTGCGGACACCATCTGATGTTTATGCGGCTCATTACTATACATTTTGAAGCATTAAGGTTTAATAAATTTGCACAATACCAAGACTGAAATCTATCGAGATCGGATTGCAACCTGGATTGAAAAGCAATGTCCTTATACTGGACACAGAGCTTAACATCATCCGCATACATGAGTACTCGAGAGTATGTTAATACAGAAGGCAGGTCATTTCTAAAGAGTGTAAAGAGTAAGGGGCCTAGATGGCTGCCCTGTGGTACACCCGAAGTCACCATAATTGTTGAGGACAGGGAGTTTTTGAAAAGGACTCTTTGAGACCTAGAACAAAGGTAGCTAGAGATTTATCTCAGGAGATTACGCGGAAACCCTAAAAGGTCAAGTTTTTGTGCTTGGAGAGAATGCTTTACAGAGTCGAACGCTTTACTAAAATCGGTGTAAACAACATCCGTCTGTAAATTACCTTGAAAGCCTTTAATTATGAAGGAGGTAAACTCCAATAAATTAGTAGTGGTTGATCTCCGCCTTATAAATCCATGTTGAGCTGGAGATATAAGTGATCTGCATAGATGTTGCAGGTGCGGAGTTAAAATTTTCTCAAACACTTTAGCAATAGCGGATAACTTAGATATACCTCTATAGTTATTTGCATCAGACTTGCTACCTTTCGTATGGAGAGGAATTGTAAAGGACTCCTTCCATATCGGGGGGAAGCATGAAGAATTTATGGACAGGGTGAATAATTTAAACAACGGCCCACACAGAGATTCGGCATAGTGCCTGAGTACACAGCCGGGAACTCCGTCCGGACCCGGTGAGCGGAGGGACTCGAGGTAACAACGCTATGGTCGCATTCGTTACAACGCGCAGATCAATATATTGAGCCGATGAATTTTTAGCATGGTTAACTTGAGACAGAGACAGGACAATCAAGCCGACAACAAAGTCATGTCGTGACATGGGCACTAGGCATTAGACTCTTTTACCGAGAACCAAACAGTTCCTGGCAAGTTGAAGTCACTATGAACGATCATATGATCTTTATCTGATAGCGAGGAAGATAAAGCGGTTAAGGCGGACAAATGCTGCTCGTAAATTGGGATATCCGAAGAAGGTGGAATATACGAGCAAGTTATAAAAACTGAGAAAGCGGGAAGAATCTGTTTTAAACACAGGAATTCCAGTTCCTGTTGAATCTGGACTGTGAAAAGTTCCGACGTGAAGTTTGAGTCCACAGCAATTAGAACCCCTCCTGCACGTCGAGACGAACGGTCCAATCTAAAAGTTGTGTACCGACCTGCCAAAACTTCGGAACTAAGAATGTCCGGCATTAACCAGGTCTCGGTAAACACAATAACGTGGGATGCAAATGCGACACTATCCTAGAAAAGAATGCTGAGCTTACTACGCAAGCCTCGAACATGTTGATAGGTCACTAAGATAGAATTTAATAGTTTTTTGGACGGGTGAAGGTAGAGCGGGAAGATGAAGATGGCGCATTGGTCTGATTTGTTGGCAGAGTTATTGGGGGCCTAGTCTTCTTCTTTGCCTTAAACTCCTTGACCACCAAATGCTCCGGCCAAAGTTTGGCCAAACAAATAATGTTAAGAGAAGTTTAACTTTTCCACCTTTAAATCAACGGCTTTAAGTTTGCTTTGAATATAAGCCGTCACATTCTTAAATGTGGAGTCAGGTGCTAGCCGTGAGACAAAAACTTGTCTCTTTGGTGGGATCCCTACCAATCTTGGCACCACAGGCCTATCACCTGTGATGGTAATACCCGGTGGTCCGGGACGTCTGTTCACTGGTGGGGTCGGAATTGAAGGGATAGCTAAAGAATTTGCGGACATTATGGACGAGGCGATAAATTCGGCTACCGAATTTTCATCACCAGCAACTGTCGTTGCCCTTGGAGTAGCGAACGAGTGGTCGGAGTCAGCTTATCAGCATCGGTTGGCCGAGGGACAGCTGGGACTTGCAGATTACGCGGAGTGACCCCTTTGCGCCTGGGAGACTCATTCAGTAGTTGTAAGCCACTGAATTGAGACTAAATGGCTCGGAGCCGGTCGTGTTGCTGTTTAAAGCCCACGGTCAGCTCCTTAAAGCCCCTCCGGGTTTGCGTCATAAACGTGACCATGTCTTTTTCGACCACCCGGAATGCCTCACAGCAGTAATGCAAACCATTACGCTTTGAAATGGCATCACTCACGAGGCCTGTGAACCCAGCACATTTTGCGTGCACTACGCTTTCGCAGAGCCACCAAGGATACTCGGCTGATCATGAGTGATATTCTTCTTACAGGTTTTTTTGGCACAGACAACAGAGTATTCCATTATAAGAAATAAAAAAAAAATTTTAAATACATGAAATCAAAAAATAAAAATTTCAAAACAAATAGATATCAGACCAGTGTGCCAGATAAACGCTAAAAGAGCAATAAGAATGAGAGGAGAGCGGTTACAGCAGCTTCAATTGGGAGAGAGAGAGAGCGCTACTACACAGAAAGTATAGAGAGCGAGAGAGGAAGAACAGTTGTGTTAGTTTGGGTAATAGGGAGAGAGTGATCAAACAATAAATCAACTATATGAGAGCGGCAAAATTTGATTCTGTGTGTACTTACGAAAAGGTGTCCTAAAAAAAAATTTAAATCTTCAAATTTATTAGAAAAAGCCATTTTGGGCGACAGCGGAAATAAATAGTTGAATTTTGTTGAGTAGTGAAATCAAATTTCGTATTTGCTCAGGACTCCGCAGGGCTATCAGGAACATTACGCATCACTCACGATACATTCTGACGTTTTTGCCTCCGGAACTGTGCGGCTACGATATCATATTCCTGACATAAAACTTCCTAGTTTTCGTGGAGGTTATACTGAGTGGGCAAACTTCTTCACGAGGTTTACCATAATTATAGGTCAGGAGGCCGTTTTATAAAATATTGAGAAGTTTCAGTAACGGCGCTCATGTTTGAATGAACTTGCCCTGGAAGCTGTTCGCTCTTTGGAAGTAAAGCAGAGCAATTATGATATCGCTTTGGATATTTTAAGAAATCGTTTCAATAATAATCTTTCGCTTAATCCTTCTGACATACGTCGCTGAGATGCTGAAGCATTAGAACGTTGAAGATGTGTCAACTATAAAGTCGTTTAAGGTATCGCTTATAAAAATATAAAAATAAACGGCTATGTTATAACCGTTTGACCAAACTTTCATATGCCGAATTTCGCCGATAAATTCCGTTAGCCGACGAATAACCGTTTTTTTTTCCTACAAAAATACCAAAAATCTGCGTTTGTAACAGTTTTTAACGGTAAAATGGCATTTGGAATAGTGCCAAACGGCATATGTCGTTTTGGTCAAACGGTTATAACTAAGCCGTTTATTTTTATATTTTTATAAGCGATACCTTAAACGACGCCTAATTAATGTGTCTATCTAAAACCAAACCAAACCAATCAAGGCATTCAAATATTTTTTTTTCGACTTTTCCTGAGCTTTCAAAGTCAAAATTTCGGGGAAAAATACCGAAAAAAAATTATGAAATTTCAATTTGGAAGCTTAATATCTTCCAGACGTTAAGTTGCAGCTACAAAGTGTCTGAGTCGGATTTATAGCTGCATTTGTCAGCTTTTTTTAACTGTAAATTTCAATACAACCAGTTTTAGGAAACTTAAGTTATGTGAAAAATAGAAGCACTACCTATGACAAAAAACACCAAATTTTTTAAAAATTCTTTAAAAAAAAACTACTCCATGAAAAAAAAAAAACATTCTTTAAAAAATTTTAAACATCCAAATCTATCAGAAAAAGTCATTTTTGGCGACAGCGGAAAAGTCGTGTCGACTAGTGTTATCGGACAAGGCGCATTCTCACATGAGAGCGCTAAAGTCGATGGATAACATGGTGGAAATAGCAGTCCGATGTTATTTCGACCTGGGACCATTTTTCGCCTTTTTTGGAAAAGAGATGTCAAGCTATGGAGGCCAAGGATCAAGCTATGTTGATTGATCCTCATAGCAGTCAGGTTGAAGGAGGTAAACTCCAATAAATTAGTAGTGGTTGATCTCCGCCTTATAAATCCATGTTGAGCTGGAGATATAAGTGATCTGCATAGATGTTGCAGGTGCGGAGTTAAAATTTTCTCAAACACTTTAGCAATAGCGGATAACTTAGATATACCTCTATAGTTATTTGCATCAGACTTGCTACCTTTCGTATGGAGAGGAATTGTAAAGGACTCCTTCCATATCGGGGGGAAGCATGAAGAATTTATGGACAGGGTGAATAATTTAAACAACGGCCCACACAGAGATTCGGCATAGTACCTGAGTACACAGCCGGGAACTCCGTCCGGACCCGGTGAGCGGAGGGACTCGAGGTAACAACGCTATGGTCGCATTCGTTACAACGCGCAGATCAATATATTGAGCCGATGAATTTTTAGCATGGTTAACTTGAGACAGAGACAGGACAATCAAGCCGACAACAAAGTCATGTCGTGACATGGGCACTAGGCATTAGACTCTTTTACCGAGAACCAAACAGTTCCTGGCAAGTTGAAGTCACTATGAACGATCATATGATCTTTATCTGATAGCGAGGAAGATAAAGCGGTTAAGGCGGACAAATGCTGCTCGTAAATTGGGATATCCGAAGAAGGTGGAATATACGAGCAAGTTATAAAAACTGAGAAAGCGGGAAGAATCTGTATTAAACACAGGAATTCCAGTTCCTGTTGAATCTGGACTGTGAAAAGTTCCGACGTGAAGTTTGAGTCCACAGCAATTAGAACCCCTCCTGCACGTCGAGACGAACGGTCCAATCTAAAAGTTGTGTACCGACCTGCCAAAACTTCGGAACTAAGAATGTCCGGCATTAACCAGGTCTCGGTAAACACAATAACGTGGGATGCAAATGCGACACTATCCTAGAAAAGAATGCTGAGCTTACTACGCAAGCCTCGAACATGTTGATAGGTCACTAAGATAGAATTTAATAGTTTTTTGGACGGGTGAAGGTAGAGCGGGAAGATGAAGATGGCGCATTGGTCTGATTTGTTGGCAGAGTTATTGGGGGCCTAGTCTTCTTCTTTGCCTTAAACTCCTTGACCACCAAATGCTCCGGCCAAAGTTTGGCCAAACAAATAATGTTAAGAGAAGTTTAACTTTTCCACCTTTAAATCAACGGCTTTAAGTTTGCTTTGAATATAAGCCGTCACATTCTTAAATGTGGAGTCAGGTGCTAGCCGTGAGACAAAAACTTGTCTCTTTGGTGGGATCCCTACCAATCTTGGCACCACAGGCCTATCACCTGTGATGGTAATACCCGGTGGTCCGGGACGTCTGTTCACTGGTGGGGTCGGAATTGAAGGGATAGCTAAAGAATTTGCGGACATTATGGACGAGGCGATAAATTCGGCTACCGAATTTTCATCACCAGCAACTGTCGTTGCCCTTGGAGTAGCGAACGAGTGGTCGGAGTCAGCTTATCAGCATCGGTTGGCCGAGGGACAGCTGGGACTTGCAGATTACGCGGAGTGACCCCTTTGCGCCTGGGAGACTCATTCAGTAGTTGTAAGCCACTGAATTGAGACTAAATGGCTCGGAGCCGGTCGTGTTGCTGTTTAAAGCCCACGGTCAGCTCCTTAAAGCCCCTCCGGGTTTGCGTCATAAACGTGACCATGTCTTTTTCGACCACCCGGAATGCCTCACAGCAGTAATGCAAACCATTACGCTTTGAAATGGCATCACTCACGAGGCCTGTGAACCCAGCACATTTTGCGTGCACTACGCTTTCGCAGAGCCACCAAGGGATACTCGGCTGATCATGAGTGATATTCTTCTTACAGGTTTTTTTGGCACAGACAACAGAGTATTCCATTATAAGAAATAAAAAAAAAATTTTAAATACATGAAATCAAAAAATAAAAATTTCAAAACAAATAGATATCAGACCAGTGTGCCAGATAAACGCTAAAAGAGCAATAAGAATGAGAGGAGAGCGGTTACAGCAGCTTCAATTGGGAGAGAGAGAGAGCGCTACTACACAGAAAGTATAGAGAGCGAGAGAGGAAGAACAGTTGTGTTAGTTTGGGTAATAGGGAGAGAGTGATCAAACAATAAATCAACTATATGAGAGCGGCAAAATTTGATTCTGTGTGTACTTACGAAAAGGTGTCCTAAAAAAAAATTTAAATCTTCAAATTTATTAGAAAAAGCCATTTTGGGCGACAGCGGAAATAAATAGTTGAATTTTGTTGAGTAGTGAAATCAAATTTCGTATTTGCTCAGGACTCCGCAGGGCTATCAGGAACATTACGCATCACTCACGATACATTCTGACGTTTTTGCCTCCGGAACTGTGCGGCTACGATATCATATTCCTGACATAAAACTTCCTAGTTTTCGTGGAGGTTATACTGAGTGGGCAAACTTCTTCACGAGGTTTACCATAATTATAGGTCAGGAGGCCGTTTTATAAAATATTGAGAAGTTTCAGTAACGGCGCTCATGTTTGAATGAACTTGCCCTGGAAGCTGTTCGCTCTTTGGAAGTAAAGCAGAGCAATTATGATATCGCTTTGGATATTTTAAGAAATCGTTTCAATAATAATCTTTCGCTTAATCCTTCTGACATACGTCGCTGAGATGCTGAAGCATTAGAACGTTGAAGATGTGTCAACTATAAAGTCGTTTAAGGTATCGCTTATAAAAATATAAAAATAAACGGCTATGTTATAACCGTTTGACCAAACTTTCATATGCCGAATTTCGCCGATAAATTCCGTTAGCCGACGAATAACCGTTTTTTTTCCTACAAAAATACCAAAAATCTGCGTTTGTAACAGTTTTTAACGGTAAAATGGCATTTGGAATAGTGCCAAACGGCATATGTAGTTTTGGTCAAACGGTTATAACTAAGCCGTTTATTTTTATATTTTTATAAGCGATACCTTAAACGACGCCTAATTAATGTGTCTATCTAAAACCAAACCAAACCAATCAAGGCATTCAAATATTTTTTTTTCGACTTTTCCTGAGCTTTCAAAGTCAAAATTTCGGGGAAAAATACCGAAAAAAATTATGAAATTTCAATTTGGAAGCTTAATATCTTCCAGACGTTAAGTTGCAGCTACAAAGTGTCTGAGTCGGATTTATAGCTGCATTTGTCAGCTTTTTTTAACTGTAAATTTCAATACAACCAGTTTTAGGAAACTTAAGTTATGTGAAAAATAGAAGCACTACCTATGACAAAAAACACCAAATTTTTTAAAAATTCTTTAAAAAAAAACTACTCCATGAAAAAAAAAAACATTCTTTAAAAAATTTTAAACATCCAAATCTATCAGAAAAAGTCATTTTTGGCGACAGCGGAAAAGTCGTGTCGACTAGTGTTATCGGACAAGGTGCATTCTCACATGAGAGCGCTAAAGTCGATGGATAACATGGTGGAAATAGCAGTCCGATGTTATTTCGACCTGGGACCATTTTTCGCCTTTTTTGGAAAAGAGATGTCAAGCCATGGAGGCCAAGGATCAAGCTATGTTGATTGATCCTCATAGCAGTCAGGTTGAAAAACATAAAAGAATAATAAATTTAAAAAACAGTTTGGTTGCTACAAGTAGCAACCTCGTACTTACCTCGTATTAACCTCGTACTGGAGTGCGTATTTTGTGATAATAAAGGGCACAAACTTTAAAGCTGCACTCGGCTTGGAAGCCTTTATCCTTCTTTGCACCTTAAAGAGGCAAGGAAGCTTAGAGTATGCTTCAACTGTTTGAAAAAGGGACATCGTAATACCTCCTGCAGTTCAGGAACTGTATGTCGCACATACGGTTGAAAAATCACTCACAGTTGCATATCAGCAGTCCTCTGCCGACGTCAGTTACCACGGAACCTACGAACGCTACTACGTCGTCTACTTACACTGACTCACGCCCAGACCCCAATCTTCAGAATTCTCTTGTTGCCGCTTCATTACCTTTATAACCTCTTGCTCAAAATCTTAGTTCAGACGTAGTGCTTCTCGCCACATCATGATTAAGAGTCGATTTTTGGATCTTCTTTCATGCCGAGCTCTTCTGGATTTCGGCTCGCAGGTTAACTTAACAACCTCTCGTTTTGCTCAGACGCTTTAGCTCAAACGAGCGAAAGGTTCGGTTCCAGTATCCGGTATTGGTGCTGAATCCGCATTTCATACGGAAGGTTCAGTCAATTTGGTCATTCCATCCAGGACTTCAGATTACTGCAGGAGTCTCACAGCTCTTGTTGCTCCACGCATCACAGGAAACCAGCCTACTTTTCCTTTTATATATCCAAATGGAAATGCCATTTTAAACATTTAAAAAAACATTTCTGTGGGCTTCCAAGTGGAAAGTACAGCGTTCAATTGCCCTTTAAGATGAATGACAGTCTTCTTGGATATTCATATCAACAAGCATATCGCAGATTTCTCAATTAAGAACGCAAGCTAGGATGCATGTCACTCTTTAGGGCTCAATACGCCGAGTTTATAAAGAATTACCTCGACTTAAATCATATGTCTCCTGTTAAGAGCGACTCATTAAAACAATGCAAATTTTTTCTTCCTTATCATTGCGTCGTAAGAGAGGACAAAATCACCACAAGACTCCGAGTAGTTTTCGACGGATCCGCGTGTAAATCTACAGGATATTCCCTAAACGATTTATTGATGTCAGGCCAAACTCTTCAGCCGAAGTTAGTTGGCTGCACGTGCCAACTGATTTCAACCCAGCCGATATGCTTTCTTGAGGATCGTTACCTGCTGAGCTCATCAATTCTCATCTTTGGAAGCATGGGTCTCCATATTTGACAGCCAGTAAAGATCAATGGCTAAGTACGCCTGCTCTTCCAGAGCCAGTTTTGCACGGAATACAACACTAATTAACAACTGCGTGTCAAGATATTTGGCGGAAGAATAGAAATTTGTGAATTCCTTCCCCAAAATGCAGCGAGTTTTTGCATAATACTGCATAATACTATAATACTGCCTAAGAATCATTCCATCGCTTCTGCCCTGATACGGCATCTACACGAAAATCATCTTCACGCAGGACTCTGGAGGTCGAAAGACCATAGCTCACGTATTAAAGAAGTAAGTCAGATGCTTTCGAGTGAAGCCCCGAACTCTAGAGCACATAATGAGCAGATCTCCTGGCGGATAGAGTAAGCGAGTCTCGGGCATGTCCAGTTACCGACGTGGACTACTGCGGCCCGTTCCTGTATAAATTAGAAATTCAAAATCGGCCCCCAATTCAATGCTACATAAGCATTTTTACATGCTTCTCACCTAAAGCGGTTTACATCGAGCTTGTGAAGGATTTCACAACGTCCGCGTTCCTATCTTCTCGTCGCCGTTTTATTTGCACACATGGAAGACCGATTCGGATTTCATCAGTTAATGCCACAAATTTAGTTGGAGCTCGGAACAATCTGGCGGAACTTAAGTCGCTTTTTCTAAGCGACAATCATCAAAAAGCCGTACATCAATCTTGCTTCAACGATTTCATCGATTGGCGTTTCATTCCTCCTAGATCGCCATATTTTGGAGAATTGTGGGAGGCGTTAGTCAAGGCCGCTAAAAATCATCTGCGCCGTGCCCTTGGATCCTCGCTTCTTTGATTTGATGAGCTGCTCACACTTGCGTGAAATATTAGCGCAATCATTAATTCAAGCGCATTGTTTTCTCTTTCAGAGAACCCGGCAGATCTCGATGTACTCACGCCAGCCCATTTCTTGGCTTGCACCCCTTTTTAGAGACTTGGTAAATCTAAACTTCGATCGCCTGGACTGTTGGCAGAAAGTCACACAGCTGCAGCAAATCTTTTGGTCTCGATGGCGCCAGTCCTATTTAACCAGTCTTCAGGAGCGAGCTAAGTGGCGCACCCGGAATCACGTCACGATGTCGTTCTTGTTAAGGACGAGAACTTCCTTCCGCTAAAGTAGCCGCTAGCGAGAATCGTCGAGCTCATCCCAGGAGCTGATGACGTATTTCGAGTCGCTTCGATCCTTCCCCGGGGGAGTATGTTCTGGCGAGGCCCGAGTGTAATATTCTTAGTTTTGTATTTTTAATTCCTATTTGTATCATTTTGTTTCCATGCTCTTACTATCTTACTCTTTTACACTTTCTCTCTCTCAGCAAACAGAACTCTGTCAAGATACAAAATTTTCAAACAGTTTTATATCGCACAAGTACTATAACGCAAAAACCAACCAACCAAATCGAGAGATTTTATATTAAAACTCAAGTTTTCTGCAGAAAATTTTCTTTGTTGGCCTGCCTTGTCTAACTATGGAATTTTGTTGTTACTAAGGGTCCCTGTCGCACCTTTCTACTCCCTAGCTTGCTTGCGCGCGACCAGCTTACCCGCTTTCGCCTCCTGTCATCTTGAGCCGTACAATCCCGTCGGTTAGCTCCTGTGGATTTTTTTTGTTCCTCGTTGGCACTTCGCATATTTTTCTTTTCTATCACGCACTTCTGGTTCTGTTCACTGCCATTTTTGGACTCCTCGACCTAGTTTTTCGGCCGGCCACTCCAGGCCTTGAAGCTCGAGCCTCTGCCCGTAGCCTCTGCCGGCGTTTGTCGTTTGTCGCTTGGCTTGCCGTTACGTGGGTGGTCGGTGCTCGCTCTCTGCGGGCTTCCATCTCGCTCACTCTGGTATATCTGCCACCCTCTTCTGCTTCTGTTTCCCGTTATTCGTTGACGGGGTTTTGCGTTGTGTCGATCCCTCTGCTGCGGTCTCTGCTCTCTCTCTCTGCGGTTTCTGCTCTCTCTTTGCCATTCTTCCGTTATTCGTTGGCGGGGTTCTGTGATAGAGATGCCTGTCAGTGATGCCTGTCAGTGATGCTCGTCAGTGATGCTCGTCACGGTTCCCGTGAACCGCCCCAACGGTCACGATTCCTGCATTAATAACGCGTATTTGCTTTGGATTCTTAAAATCTATTTCTTAACCGAATATTATAATTGTCAAATACTAAAAACTAGGGAAAACAAAAGAGGCAATAAAATAAAATAACAAAACGTTCATAATGAACTTCGTGGTTCCAGCCTGGTTCGTATTGTCGCCCGACATGTGTCGGTGTCATGTGGTTGTGAGGGGGCTCTGCCCCTTCACACTCCCTTCCTACTTCGGGGGCCGAATAGAAATAAATACTTGGCCGCCCCGGTTGAGCGAGATCCTAAAGGTGCGACCCTCATGCTCCTCGATATGCCGGGTTAGGGGTCCGTCTTCCCGGGCTTGTTGGTGCTGCCTCACGCTGTTCTTCAACGCCTTTGGTATGCGTCGGTCCGGTGTCTCCACACGCCACTCCTCTGGTGGCACTGGCCACTCCTGCTCTTCCTGAAGCTCGTTGAGGGCTGGGAATTCTTGGAACAAGTCCAAAAATCCTCCCACGGCCTCCTCATCTAGCTCAAGCGAGGTGTTGTTTCCCTCTCCGGAGGTGTTGAGTTCTGCTTCACTGCCTGGGCGGTCCGGGGGTTTTTCTAGCGGTGGGTCGAGTGGTTCGTCGTCATTTCCGTTACTCTCCTCGTTGGGCTCTGAACTTTCTCGTGGGTCTGCTTCCTCTTCGGGTTCGGGGGTCCGTCCTTCGACAGGAGATGGTATTGGTGAATCCAGGTCGAACCCTGGGTATGAGCAAAGACAATATAAACACTAAGATGTCCAGCGCTCATACAATTCTGTTGTGTAGGGAGGGTTGTTTTTAAGAAGAGTTCGCTCGCACGAACTCCAGTGCGCTCGCAAATCTAAAAATAGAATGAGCTTGCTTGTATAAGTACACACGGAACGTAAGTACGTATGTGTGTGTGTACGCGTGCTGAGCTGCCGAAATTGCCAGCAAAATACTTTTGAGAAGATTTCTTGAGACACAAATTTATTTGCTGAGTGTTGCTTATTGACGCGACGTACTAATACCCTATAGACAATTAATATAATTTGATTTTATATCTGATACACATTTTGCGTTTGTATATATTTACATTAGTTCATTATATTCGTTTATAGTACAATAAACAAAATTAGCATATAAAGGATATACAAAATATACAATTTTTTATATTTTGGGCATGCGTCATCGGAAAATCATAATCTCCATTCAATTCTAAAGTAATGGGTATTTTCTTCGACGGCGGCGTCGTCAACAGCCGTCAACAAAATACAAACAAGCAGCCATACAATATATGCACACATACAGTTAAAGCTCAGCCTCACGTACAGAACGTGTGAAACTAAAGCGCTCTCTGTCTCTCCGTCTATCTGTCTCTCTTTGATTCTCGCTGGAACATTTGAAAGTTCCAGCCAGTTAGGAATTGTGCTCAAAATTTTGTATGGCGCGGCACATCTTAGTGTTTATATTGTCTTTGGTATGAGGAATCCAGCCCTGGGTCGATGCCGGCCTCGGCACGGGTGCGCTCTGGTGTTGTGTCGTCGTCGCCGAGTAATGGGTACCAGCTGAAAGTGGCTTCGGTGGAGGTGGTTTCGTCCTCCCCGTTACTTTGGGCGCAGCTTATCCCTGATGAGAACTCTGGCCTCTCGGGGGAAGGACTGTGGGCGATTTCGTCTGGTGGCGGACTGTCGTGTAGGTCCGGGGATGCCCTGGCCTCAACTGGGTCTTCTCCGGCGTTTCGTCTCTCCATCTCGGCTCTTACAAATGCTCCTCCTTCCATCCATTCTTGGATGTACTGATCCTGGTCCCGGGGGTCCATCAAAGGGAAGGGAAAGGAAGGGAGGGAACTGTCCTGGCCTGGGTCTTCGCCGGAGCTGATGTCGCAGTACTGGGGCTGATCTGGGCAACTGGTATGGCGTTGACGACTTAGCGAGTGGGGGTCCTGTTTAGGTCGAGCCAGCTCCTGCATCTTGTTGAACCGCCCATCGTGGAGTACGTCCTCATCGCTCGCGCTGCTGTCCCATTTAGGTCCATGGCCCCAGCGCAGCTCGGCGTCCACCGGGGCGTCAAAGTCCTCATCCCTTATCCGTGCGGCTTGTCGAGGTTATGTCTGGGGATGGAGCCGACTCCACCCTGTGGTGGGGGGTGGGGATGACTTCAGCCGTTTTGGGTACAGCCTGGCCCGTCGCTCGTATTCGTAGCACGAGACCTCGTGCGGTGGTGTCGACGGTGGGGTCCCTGTGCCCGCTTCCTTCGAGGTCCGGTTCTTTGGGTGCATCTGCTGGGACTGGGCAAGCTGCTGTCATGTTTTCCGCAGCCGTACCGACTCCTCACGTAGGGCTTGGTTTTTGTGCCTGCAACTCGTCGAGACCATATCGTGACTCGTCTGGGCGCAGTACTAGCCATGGGTTGTTGGCGGCCGTGATCTGGTCTCCAGTCGCGTGAAGGTTCTGCAGGACTTCGCGGGACGTGGAGGGTCCTTCCCGTTCGTCGAGTCGCTCAGAGGGGCCGATTGTGTTGCCGAGCAGTGGCTCAGTCATAGCGTGTAGGGCTGGGGTCCCGGTGTGGTGATGGTGCTGGCAGCTGATGTTGCCGTGATACTCCCGGCACGCTTCGGCGAACGGGTTTTGTAGTCCTGTGGTCCCGTTTGTTAACTGGACCGGTGCGGGCTCTATGGCGTTGCTCGATCTGGTCGAGGGGAGTCCTGCTGTGGTGATGCGTTGTGCCTCGTGGGACATCTCTGTTGGGGACGCGCTCCTAGGGCGTCCTTTCTGACCACCTGGTGCCTCTTGCGGCTGGGCGTCGTTCATTATGGCGTGGTTCTTGCTGACGTTTTTAAGGGGAGAAATTTTTGGAGATCAGATCTTGCCAAGCTAAATGCTACCTTGTACCTGGCCCTATCTATAGGTGCGACTTACAATTTGTGGGATGATCGTAATATACAATGTGATGTTAATATTTAAAATTATACAATGCAGTGGCTTATGTCTAGTCCCTTAAGGGGAGTTATACTGGGCTTACTGTGTCTGTTGACGCGGTTGCCCCTTTCGGGGCGAGGACATTAGAGCAGCGCACTACTCTAAGTGGCCCTCATGAACTGGCGTGTGCGTGGGCTCGTCCGCCCGGTTCGTATTCTGCTGCTGTATCTTCGTGGTTGTTGTGGTCGTCGTCGTCTTGTTCGTAGAAGGCCTTGAGATCTGCCAGCCCAGCGGTTCGTCGCTGCCGTCCTATGTGCTGTTGTAGGCGTACTATGTTTGGGGAGAGGAACTGGAGTACTCAGTACGGTCCCTCGTACTTGGGTGCCAGTTTTGCAGCGAAGTTGTCGGCCGCCTTGGAGAGGTGGTGTTGGCGAAGCATGACTAGTGATCCGATTGTGGGTCTCCATTTGCGTCGTCGAAGGTTGTATGCCATTCCCTAGTCTTGTGATGCGCGTTGGGTGTTATGGCGCACCGCATGGAAGATGTCACGTAGTCTCGTAGCCTTATCGGAGGGTGTTTCCATGTCTTCGCCTAGGCCTGGGGTTGTCTCTTCATATAGAGCTCCGGGTAACCGAGGCTCACGTCCGAGCACGAGGTAAGCTGGGCTGAGCCCCGTCGTGTCGGAGGCGCTGCTTTTGATCGCCAGGCTGAGTTCGGGAAGTAGATCGTCCCACGTCCGCTGGTGCTAAAGGCGTTGAAGAAAACCAATATTCCCGTGCTTGGATCTAGGCAAAAGACCCACAAAGTCGGCGCAGAGGATGTCAAGTGGTCTTTGAGCCTGACGTGTCAGCATTTGCCCAGCCGGCTTGACTCACCTTGAATCGTTGGCAACTGACGCATGCCAGGCCAGTAGTAGGATAATCCGGGTGGTCGTCTTCCTGATTCCCAGGTGACCCGCTGTCGGATGATCGTGGCATTCCTCTAGTACTCGGTGTCGGTGATTCTTGGCTACACATAATTTCCACTGGATGGGGTCGTCCTCGACTGATCTGTTACTGACCTGTTTGTAGATCTGCCCATTTTCTACGAAGAAATCCGATAACTTCTCCGGTTGTTCCTGAATCCGTTTGTATAACCGTTTCAGCCAGGGACAGGTGTTTTCTTCTTCTTCGGCGCGTTGCAATGACTCCACTGGTTTTCGTGAGAGGTTGTCGAACTGATATTGTTGAAGTTCCAATGCCCATCGAGCGATGCGTCCGGTGGGATTATCTATGGAGTTCAGCCATTTTAATGCGAGGTGATCCGTAATCACATCAAAATGGTAGCCCTCCAAGAAACATCGAAGCTTCCGGATGGCCCAGACGATGGCCAGACACTCCTTCTCGGTGGCGGAGTAGTTTTCTTCGGCCTTGAGTAACCGTCGGCTGGCATAGGCGATGACTCGCTCTTCTCCTGCTATATGCTGTGTCAATACGGCTCCGAGGCCGTACGCGCTGGCGTCTGTCTGCAAAACGAATTTCTCCGAAATCCCGGCAAGCTAGCACTGGTGCTTGAGTCAATTTCTCCTTCAGCGTTTCGAAAGCCTGCTGACGCTCCTCTGTCTAGACCCCCTTTTGGTCCTTTTTCAGGAGGGTGGTCACTGGCTGCACTATGGTGGCGAAGTTAGGGACGAAACGTCGATACCATGAGGCCATTCCGATGCAACGCCGCAGCTCCTTTAACGTGGTGGGTGGTGTCAGTTTTTGGACTGCGACGACTTTCTCGGTGTGAATGCCTTGTTTGCTGATTACATGTCCGAGGTATACCAGGCTCTTCCTGAAGAAACTGCATTTGTTCCGGTTCAGCCTAAGGCTTGCCTCTCGTAACCTTCGGAAGACTTCTTGCAAGTTCTTGATGTGCTCCTCTAGGCTTGCCCCGATGACAATGATGTCGTCCAAATACGCAAAGACGTATGGCTCCATGTCGGTTCCGATGACGCTGTCCAAGGCCCGTTGAAGGGTCGCTGGTGCTGAGTGAAGGCCAGTGGAAGCTTCCAGTGGAAGAGCCCTCTGACCGGCACAGTGAATGCGGTGGCTTCTCTGCTACCTTCGGCTACCGGGATTTGCCAATATCCGTTCTTCAGATCCAACGTTGAAATATAACTTGCGTTCCGGAGCCTCTACAGGATGTGGGTGATGAGTGGTGGTGGGTATGCGTCTGGCACGGATCGAGCGTTTAGTTGTCGATAGTCCATGCACATACGCATCTCTCTCATCTTCTTTCCCACCAGTTCGATTGGGGCACTGTGGGGGCTCCTGTATGGCTCGATTCGACCGTCTGGAAGTAGTTCTGTCACCTGGGCGTTGATTATTTTCTGCATGGATTCTTCGGAAAGTATCGTTGTTTCACGGGCTTGTCGTCACGCGTATGCTTGTATGTTCGGCAATTTGCGATATCCCGTTCAGCCCATCAAACTTTGCCAATTCCTCCTCCAAGAATTTTGCTGTTTTTAGGCGTGGGGGGCAGCGTGGAGACTGGATCTGGTTGCCATGGAGAGAGTTCCTCCAGTTCCATGGCGGTGACGGCTGCTAGAATGGCACTATCGTAGTCATACTGGTCGTTCGTTCGAAAGGGGTTCTCCTTTCGTGCTGTGGTTGCGCATGGTGTACGAAAAGGCTTCCTTTCCCGTGCGGTCATTGCGTCGGCTAGGGGTTCTAGGTCGTAGCTCCGTTGTGCCAGGGTTCTGCGTTTGCGGGGGAGTTGGGTTGGCCTGGTCTCTGTGGTTGCTCTGGACGCGAGTTGAGTCCCGTCGGGGCTTGGCGTTGAGGCTTTCCGTTTCGTGCCTTGGGTGAACTCCTTGGTCAACAAGGCACGTTTGCTCGTTGACGCCAAGGTTTCCGTGTTGCTCTGCTGATCTGCAGGAGACGCCTTGGTCGGCGAGGCGAGTGTGCTCGTCGACGCCAAGGTTCTTGCTCTGTGTCGTGGTCGTGTGAGGGATCCCTTGGTAAACGAGGCGTGAGTGCTCGTTGACGCCAAGGTTTCCGTGTTGCTCTGCTGATCTGCAGGAGACGCCTTGGTCGACGAGGTGAGTGTGCTCGTCGACGCCAAGGTTCCTGCTCTGTGTCGTGGCCGTGTGGGGATCCCTTGGTAAACGAGGCGTGAGTGCTCGTTGACGCCAAGGCTTCCGTGTTGCTCTGCTGATCTACAGGAGACTCCTTGGTCGGCGAGGCGAGTGTGCTCGTCGACGCCAAGGTTCCTGCTCTGTGTCGTGGCCGTGTGGGGATCCCTTGTTAAACGAGACGTGAGTGCTCGTTGACGCCAAGGTTTCCGTGTTGCTCTGCTGATCTGCAGGAGACGCCTTGGTCGACGAGGCGAGTTTGCTCGTCGACGCCAAGGTTCCTGCTATGTGTCGTGGTCGTGTGGGGGATCCCTTGGTAAACGAGGGGTGAGTGCTCGTTGACGCCAAGGTTTCCGTGTTGCTCTGCTGATCTGCAGGAGACGCCTTGCTCGACGAGGCGAGTGTGCCCGTTGACGCCAAGGTTCCTGCTCTGTGTCGTGGCTGGATATTAAACAAATTTGAAGAGCGGGGGGGAAAAAAATAGACGACTTTTTGTATCTCAGCTAAATGACGTGTTTAAACGAGTTAGTTCCAAAAACCCTACGAAGGGCAACGAAGTCGATCATTTGTGCACTGCACAAATTCGTGTTTGGACAAGAAGGAGAACAAAGTAATAGAAGCCGGTTGCGCGAATTTAGTGGATTCGAATACGACGAAAACTACGACAGATTTGTAGCAAAGCGCGTATACATACATACAAGCAAAGGTAACGGACAGTGATCTTGTCTCAATATGTGTTACACTAAACATGAATCCAATGCAGAAAATTTGATGCTCCATATTTTTCGGAATCTGATGGAACTGATGCTACAAAACAAAAACGATGATGAGGAAAACGATGATGAAAATGACGCTGATGAAGACGACGAGAAAGACGCAAAAGACGAGGATAGAATAGATGAAAACGAAGACGAAGAGAATGACGAAGAAGCTGTGGTCGAGAGGCGCTCGAGTGAGCAAGACAACTACAATAACGTGCATAACGTACACAAAAGCCAGATCCCAACAACAAGGTGGGATGGGTGGTTGGTCGCGCCACGTTTTGCAATAAGTTTTCACGAGAAAGAGGACTCTATCCGAGCTTTTAATGGCTCTGATGATATAGCTGTCGAGGAATGGGTAACAGAATTTGAAGAGCAGGCTGAGTTCAAGTCGCTCAAGGGCATTGCCAGGCTATTTGTTTTGAGCGAAATGCATATGAATTCGTGGAAAACGCACAAGCGCGCGCTATTGAGTGAGTTTAAGTCGAGAGTCAGTAGCAAACAGATACACATGCAGCGCAATGAGATTAAACGACGGTCTAAAGAGTGTTCTGGAATATTTTTATCGAATGAGAGATATTTCAGCGCGAGGCAATGTGGAGGACGACGCATCTATGCAATTGTGATCAACGGTGTTGACGTGATGGCATTTGTTAAAATAACTTCCAGGAATCGAATTACGTCTAATATTTAATCCTTTGATATCGTATCAATCCTATATTTATAGCCTTCCACCAGTTTAGAATTTGATTAAATAGACTGTAAGGTCTGCTTCTGTGTATGTATTGATTTATATTTTCTTTCATTAGCACTGAGCTTGCCATCTACAAGAGTATTTTAATTTGTCCACACAGCTCGGAGATCACCAGAAGAAGAAGGTAGTCGATATTTTAAATATCGATCTTATATATCGATATTCATTAAGAATCTAATGCTTTTGCTACTAGAATCGATAGCATCAATATATCTACATTCAATGTGATATTTTAATAGCCTGTTTACACTACGGTTGACTTATTGAGTTTCGGGCAAAACTCGAGTTTCGTTTCTACCTATCGTCGAACTATTTCCACTAATTACAACAAAAATTAGCATCTTTTAATTTAAATTTTGGCGTGTAAAAATAATGGCTGGGGAAAAAGGTGTTAATATACATACATACAATCGTTAAAACCAATACTTTAAACAAATGTTATCATTAAATCAATCAATTGACTATTACATTATTATAAACAATTGCTTATTAAAAAAATTTAAATTTTTGTTAATAAAAACCATGGTAATTAATTGGAAAATTTGCATTGCAAATGTGCATATTCAATTTACATACGCATATACATATACATATAAAATAAACATATAGTACAAAAAAGGCTTCCAAGGCTATTCTCAACGTCCCAAAAATATCCATATCGCAGCTATTATAATTTGGGATATATAATTTAATATAAAAAAAAAACACTAGAAAATCAAAAACCAATTTTTTTTGGATGCGTTTATTTCAAATGTTATCCAAATACTCCAAATTTGCTGCAGACAAATTTATGTACACAAGCACGAGCCAGCCGCCAAAACTCAATAACTCAGCTTTTGCATAGTGTAGACGCCAGTTCTGAGTTATTGATAACTCACTGTAGTGTAAATAATATTATAGCCTATTTACACTACGGTTGAGTTATTGAGTTTCGGGCAAAACTCGAGTTTCGTTTACATGGGGAAGCATAGGGGAGGTGGCAAAAAAGTTGAGTTTTGGTTGCGTTAAGTTAAGTTTTTCCGATTTTTCGAATATTTCAACCCTGATCTGCCTATCGTGTAATTATCACCACTAGAAAAACAACAAAAAAAATATGAGAAAAAAGGTAAACAAACAAAAATGTATTAAAACTACTTAATATCCAATGTCGGGTCAAGCAGCATAAAACATAAACCGGTCTAAAGTAAATGCACATCTCGATGTCAATTATTGCAATGCCAACTGTAAAATCGTTTGTTACCGCATATGCCTACGCACGGCAGTGGCTTTCTTTCGCATACCTATGTATAAGCATTCTTTGTACTCGGCTTAGCAGCAGCCCGAACTGCTCTAGCTCTCTAATAATCGCACTTTCTCCCGCTCTTTAAGCGTTGCCTCCTAGGGCACGGCAATTACGCCGTCAGCCCTTGCATTTCAGTCTTGAGCGAAACCTTAAGATCATCGTTCGTCGTACACGCATACCTATATACATCTAGCATAAATAAATCTGGCATTAAAGCACATATGTATATATATATCCAAAAACCCTTTGTAACCGTTTTTAAATCTCAACAGCTAGTGAAAAAGCTCACTAGCTTAACATTTGGTGACCCCGATGTGATCGTGCAAGAATAACTATATCAGTGCAATCACAAAGTATAATAAAGCATTATTTGAATTGCCAATTTAGCCAGTGTCGTCGACTATATAACATACTTCATATACACCGGCCTCCCTTGCAGCTGTCGGCTTACGGTGCTCATTCGTCCAGTATATTACGCTCGGTTCTCTTTGCTCTCATCTTCCCGCAAGAAACAATTCCCACGACGGCTGCCCTTGCATATACCAATTGCACATAGCGTTGCTTGCGGTTATTGTTCATTGCTCTCAAGTGCGCTCGTTCCTCTTTTCGTTCGTTTTCCCGCTAGCGACGTTTATTACGCGCTTTACTCTTTGCGGTCATCTTCCCGCAGTAAACGTTTGCTAAGCTGCCGCCACTATGGAGATGGATGCTGCCAACGCTGCTGACGCTGCCAACGCTGCTGACGCTGCCAACACTACTGTTGCTGCCAACGTTGCCGATGCTGCCAACGCTGCCGACGCTGCTAACGAAATTCCAATTGCCAGGGAGCAAAACAGGGTGTGATTTTTAAAGCTTAAATCCACGGGGTTATGCGAAAAAATGAAAAGGTTAGCTGCTGAGTGCCAGAATGAGTCTTAAAACGTTGTAAAATAAGAGCAACTCGATAAGCTGATCGGAAAGTTTGAGATGCTCCACACCGAGCTTGAGGAATTGGATCAAGCTGAGATTCATAGTGGATTAGCTGATATGTTCGAATCGCTTGCCAGTACTGTGAAGGCGTCAATTATGCGGGAAATAGCAAAGAGTAGCGGATACATGCCTCTTCATTCTACTATGGCTGGAGGAAACATTACCGCTGATTTTGCCGGCTCGCAATTACTACCTCGACGTAGACAGGTACCATCCCTGCCTCCTATACAACTGCCAACTTTCAGCGGAGGATATACGAACTAGACCGACTTCTACTCCATGTTTGTAACCATCATAGACAACCATCCTGATCTAACCAATGTAGAGAAGTTTCAGTATTTATGTTCCTGTCTGCGTGATGCGGCTTTGGAGACTGTGCAGTCTGCGTATGCCAACTCGATTCCGTCATGGGAGTTTATGGCCTCGTTCCTGGAACAGCGATGCAGATCATTGGAGACAGTGGATTTTGCTAGGGCAAGCTATGCGCCAAGCAGTCAGGTGGGCAAGAATAGAGGATATAACAATTCCAGGTCCACCTTAGTTGCAACTAGCCAAACCTTATCAGGCTGCGTACTCTGCAGTAACAGCGCTCACGAAGTCCAGTACTGTCCGAACTTCAAGGCACTGTCCACCGAAAATCGCCATAAAGAAGCCAAACGACTGTCCCTTTGCATTAATTGCCTTAGAACAGGACACCGATTAAGCCAGTGCACCTCGAGCCACTGTCGTATCTGCGGCTGCAAGCATCATACTACGCTTCATTTCAGTAACCCTGATTCGGCTGCAGTCCAAGGTCGGTCAACTGATGCTCAGTCTCCGTTTGCGCCCCCTCCTTCTAATCCGGCTCAGCTTACCACTGAACCCTCTACTTCAGCGTCTACTTCGTCTGCACTTATAGCCTAAGGTCTCAGTAATAATGTTGTTCTACTTGCCACTGCCACAGTTTTGGTAAGAAATCGTTCCGGAGTTTTAGTTCCCTGCAGAGCATTGCTGGATTCCGGCTTCCAGTTGCATCTGATAGCTTCTCGTTTCGCCAATCAGCTTCAGCTTCGGAAAAGGAAGTCATCAACTGCAGTTTCTGGAATTGGCGACTCCAGCTTTGTCACCGATGGATGTTCAGTTAGTTAGCCTGCATTCTCGCTCATCTGATTTCTCAGCTCTCGTCACTGCTAGTAGCTTCTAACATAACTGATCGTCAGCCATGCTTTGGAATTAACACTCATAACTGCAACATTCCGGCGAACATACCACTAGCGGATCCGGAGTTTTATAGGCCTCAGCGCGTCGATCTATTAATTGGAGCAAGTTTGTGTTGATCTCCTTTGTGTTGGTCAGATCAAACTACTGCCATGATTGCCTTCAATTCAGAAAACTCGCTTGGAATGGGTCGTGTCTGGAGGCTGTTCTCGTCTAAATGGGTCGTCTTTAATGGTGGCTCACGCTCCGGCCGTTGTTGCCGAGGATAACAATCCAGATGAGCAACTTGAAGTGCTTCTTCGGAGGTTTTGGGAGGTTGAGAATTGCATCGAACCAATAGTAAAATCTACCAAGGAAGAGCTGGATTGTAAAGCGCATTTTGTTCAGCATGTCCATCGATTAGAAAATGCCGATTATTGTGTTCGGCTGCCAGCTAAATATAGTTTGGATCTCCTGGGAGAATCTTACAATCAAGCGCGTCGCAGATTCCTGTCCCTTGAGCGGAAGTTAAATCGTCGCCCTGAGGTGAAGGCTCAGTATGCTGCCTTCATAAATGAGTATCTTGACTTAGGTCATATGTCTCCTGTTCCTGCCCAGTCAATCAGCAACTGCCGCTATTTTCTACCTCACCATTGCGTCATGAAAGAAGATAGTTCTACGACCAAGCTTCGGGTCGTTTTTGATGGATCCGCTTCTACGTCATCTGGCTACTCCTTGAATGATGTTTTAATGGCTGGCCCCGTAATACAACCTAAACTCTTTCATATTATTGCTCGATTTCGTTCACACGCAGTTGCGATTACGGGAGATATCTGTAAGATGTATCGAGGACAGCAACTTGCAGTGTATTCTGTGGAGAAACTCCACGCAAGATGACTTGCGCGTGTTTTAACTGGACACCGTTACTTATGGGACGAAGCCTGCCTCCTATTTATCTGTGCGAGCGATGCACCAGTTGGCAACCGACGAGCAGGTAGATTTTCCAGCTGAAGCTGAAGTTCTTTGCCGTGACTTCTACGTGGATGATTTAATATCTGGTGCCAGATCTCAGGAAGAGGCCATCCGCATTCGTGAGCAAACTGCTGGAATCCTGTCTAGGGGTCAGTTCAGATTGAGGAAATGGTGTTCGAACGTTCCCACTGTGCTGGATGGAGATCCTGATGAGGACAAGGAAACATACTTAAAGTTCGATGATGGCAGCCATTTTACTAAGACGCTAGGACTCGCTTGGGATCCGATTTCTGATAAACTTTTATTTTCGTTCTCGGCCCTAGAATCGTCTCCGAATCCCTGCAGGCGCTCTGTGTTATCAACCATAGCGCGGTTCTACGATCCTCTCGGACTTGCTGGTCCTTTAATTACGAAATCAAAAATCTTTCTTCAGCGTTTGTGCAAAGAGAAGTTAGCCTGGGATGAAAGCCTCCCAGCCTCACTGAGTACCGAGTTGCAGGAAATATGCAGCAGTTTTGGCCAGATTCGTCGACTATAATTTCCTCGTCTTGTCCTCCTTCCAGACTCCGAGCTAAAAATTCACGGATTCTGCGATGCCAGCATCGAGGCTTATGGTTCATGCATATATGTCGTGTCAAAAGGTCAGCATTCCAGCAGTCAGTTACTTTGTGCCAAATCTCGTGTTGCTCCTTTGAAGACACTTACGGTGCCAAAGATGGAGCTTTGTGGAGCGGAATTGCTGGCTAGGCTCATATCTGAAATATCCGGAAATAATGTCTTCAAGGGAAGGTGTTACTGTTGGTGTGATTCTGCGGTTGCACTTTCCTGGATTCGGGATGAGTCGTCAATATTTAATATATTTGTCGCAAATAGAGTGGCAACGATTCAGGAAATGACCGACAACATGACATGGAGCTATGTTCCCACATAGTTCCGACTGAGCTGAAGGAGTCTCCCCTTTGGGCTCATGGATCTCCATTTCTTTGCGGCCCCTCAGATGACTGGCCGCCCACGGCCTTCGCCGGAGTGCTCTTCTGGTAAAATCTCCTTACATTGACATTGTAACTGATTCCAAGTATGCAAACTCGTTTGGTTCCTTGCAACGCGTTTTCGGATACATTTATAAGTTTTGCAATCGCATTCGGCATCCCGGACTGATTGTCTCGGACATTGAGCATGCAACCCAGTTATTGCTGCGACTAGTCCAGCGCACTCAGCTATGGGAGGGCATAAAGTCGCTGCGGTCCAGGGGATCAGTTTCCCCATCTATCTCACTTGCATCGTTGTCGCCATTTATGGATCATTTTGGTCTTTTCAGAGTTGATGGTCGACTGAAGAACTCTTCGTTGGATTTTGATGGCCGTCATCCAATTATCTTGCCTAGCGGCCATCCACTAACTCTTTCCATAATATCTCACTTTCATGAGCGGAATCTCCACGCTGGACCTCGAGCTTTGCTTGGAATAATTCGATCCCAATATTGGCCCATTGGGGGGAGGAAGACGGTAAACAAGGCAGTGAACAAGTGCGTAAGATGCTTTCGAATGAAGCCTAGAGTATTGGAGCATATTATGGCGGATCTTCCAAAGGAGCGGCTCGACGGTTCTCATGCCTTTGAGATCACAGGCGTCGACTTTTGTGGGCCATTTTTCTACAAACCGGAGTCCCGCAATAAGGGCCCAATCAAGTGTTACGTCTGTGTCTTCATTTGCTTCGCTACCAAGGCTGTTCATCTGGAGCTGATTAAGGATTTATCTACACTTGCCTTTCTTCATGGACTAAAGCGCTTCATATGCACCAGACGGAAGCCGCGACAAATTTGGTCAGATAACGCAACAAATTTTGTCGGAGCTAGGAATGAGCTGATGGAGTTAAAACGCCTGTTCCTCAGCGATGACAATCAGAAGGCTGTGCTGGATTTTTGCTTGGTGAAATCTATAGACTGGCACTTCATTCCTCCGCGCTCCCCGCATTTTGGTGGCCTATGGGAAGCTGCGGTTAAGACGGCCAAGTACCACTTCTACCGTGCGATAGGCAGCTCGGTTATGCCAAATCGCGGCCGTAATTAATTCAAGACCTTTAGTTTCAATTTCAGAGAGCCCTGCCGATCTGGATGTCCTAACTCCAGCATACTTCTTGAACGGTGGCCCTCCTGCTTCGTTCGCTGAGCCGGACGTCACACAGCTGAAATTCGATCGCTTGGACGGCTGGCAGCGCTTTTCATACCTGCACCGGCTTTCTTTCGCATACCTATGTATAAGCATTCTTAGTACTCGGCTCTTTGTACTCGGTTTGTACTCGGCTTAGCAGCAGCCCGAACTGCTCTAGCTCTCAAATAATCGCATTTTCTCCCGCTCGTTAAGCGTTGCCTCATAGGGCACGGCAATTACGCCGTCAGCCCTTGCATTTCAGTCTTGAGCGAATACTCGAAACCTTAATATCATCGTTCGTCGTACACGCATACTGAACGAATCAAACGAATCTGTTGATGTAGATTCACTTGATTCTTGTGATCGTCAATTTGACAATCGTATGCTGAAAATGAGAATGTGTATGCCACCGGTTCATGTACCAGTAACAAAATGTCGCCGCAATCGGTACTTGAAAAAATTGGGCTTCGGAGATGTGAATACGTCAGAGTTTTCTTTCGTACTGATTTTATTGTAAAATATGTTCCAGTCCCACCGGAGCGATAGTTTTTTCAGGGCTGGGCGGGGCGAAACGCCATCTATCGGGTCCCCAGAGAGGCTCCATACGGCGGGATGACATCGGGGGGGGAAGCCGGTATAGAATCCGTTACGGAAATAATGTAGGGAAGGAAATAGGATAAGATATAGGTATTAGTGAGGATCCGAAGGGATAAGTAAGAGTGAAAATTTGGAGAAACGTGGATTCTCGATTTTCTTTCCCATGGTGCGGAGGGTAGTGCGAAGCAGGCAAACCCATCAGTTTTTTTGGTTAGAGCCGGCAATTTAAAAACCTGGCCCGGAAGATCACCGAGAGGCCGGGCCAGAGGAAGTTTCGCCGAGAACGCCGGTGCTGGAGAGGATCGGCTAGTGAGCGCTGTAGAGCCCCGGACAAGAAGTTACTGGAGAGGATCAGCTCGTGTTCGAAACATCAAACCAAAATTCCGAGTGAGTCCGTTCCATGGGTGCATGAAGCAGGCAGCAGGCCTATCTTGGGGTGCCTATGAGCCAGTCATGCCGATGAGCCGGCCATACCTGTGAGCCAGCCATATCGCGGCATCGCCACAGCCTCACTTAGGGCCTTGCCTCCCTCATCCTGGAGTGCACCGCGCCAAAGCCCAGTCAGGCACATACGCACGGGGGGTGCGTGGGGACCAAGCAACCAATCATGGCCACCTAGTGCATTGATTTACCAACCTGAGATCACTGGCATTGGAAGTCCCATCGTTGATTAAAAACTGAAGCCTCCTTGAACGTTGTGTTGTTCCGTGTGTTGTCCTTTTTGTATATATGTAAAACCATTAGCCATGTAAGTCATTTAACGTAATATTGAATATTTGTGAAAACGCCAACACCTTCTGGTCATTGCCAACAACAGCTGATCGGATGCAAAGGGATTAACCCTTTGTGTGTGACGTGGGGTCACTGAATCCCAACGGGTATGTTGTGATATGTGAGGTACAAATAAAATCCGCCAAATTAATACCTGTCTCGTCTGCCCGTTGACCCTTAACAAGAGCTCTTGGTAGGTTAGTCTCGGTAGGGCCCCTTTAAATTAAACGAATTCCATTTCCCACCACCCACATATCCACCACCACCACGGGGGTAAGGGTATCCCCGTACTCGCCCAAAAAAAAAAAACACGGGCCTTAATCGCGATCAACTGATCATTCACTGATTGTTATTGTTGGTTGAACGTTTTGGTGTTTCGTTGCTGATTTAAATGATGATATGTGTAAGATATTGAAATATAAGTTTAGAATGAATATCATGAAGGCTTAAATTAATTTAGAGGGAGGGCACGTGGCCTTGACCATGGATTAGACCAGCCGCAGCCGTTCCAGCAGAGGGTGGCCAAAACGAACGTTTGAAGTTTGACCACAGGCAGGGTGGGCGCGCGAAGTGGAAACACCGATGCTTCTATCACTTGACAGCCGTCTATTTGTTTGCTTTGTTGTGGTATTTTTTTTCTTTTTGTTTGCTGACGTGACGTTTAGTACTGGTTCCTTGGATGTTTAGATGTCCCGAGAAGTCGCTTTTCTCGAAAACTTTGTGTACATTTGGTGGGCAAGGGGAACTATCCAGCCCTGGGATCGACAGCTAGCCGGCGTTGCCCAAAGGGAACCAAGCCAAAATGTAACAAATGGCGCCCAATTGATTCGCAGGCATCCGGACTGGCGCAGGTCCGGGAGTCATTTTAGCAAATGGCACTCGGGCGTGTAGAGTGGGATGCATGGGATAAGAAAAAAATAAATTTTGTGGAGAAGACGACAGCTCGCGAAGTGCTGTTTACCTGTCCCGGCAGGAGTCGCTGCTGCAGGCTTAAGGGAGCAGAAAGCTGGCCCTTAATTGCGCGGAGTGACCAATGCTAGGGAGAGATAGACGGAAGAGGTTACGAAATTAATAGATGAGGACTTACGAATTTCGCTTGAGCATTTTGTCACGGTTCGATGTCGCTGGTGGACGTAAGTCACTGCCGTTCAATTAATGAAATGGGAGTTTGCGACGGACACATTGCCTGGTGGACTGTGATATCGAACAAATCTGTGATAGAATGTGATATTGAAATAAGTTAGAGTAAGTTGTGTAGGTAAATTGGTTAGTGTAATTTTTCCCTATTTGTTTGTAAATAAGCCGCTTTCGTGTTTTGGTTCAGTCGTCCGTCTGCCGAGATGGGGCGAGGAGTGGGTGTCCCGGGTGTCGTGAAGATAGCCCGCGATGCATCCACTGTCATGTCGGATTGGTAGGATGGATGGCTGGAACAAGACACAGGAAAGTGAGCTCATGCACCGTGAGGCTCTCACCTATCGGCCATCGCATAAAGCGAAGACTAGAGTAGGTGACAGGTCACACAAGTGGTGTTTGTAATTGTAGTGTATCCGTAGGGCGACTGTCAAGTGGAGCGCAGAAACTGGAGCGGTTGTTGGTCCCGGTTGGTCACGTGTCCCCCTCTTTATGAATCTTGATTGAAGAAGGAATTTTTGTTGAGAAGTTGTTTGTGTAGGTGCATGTTGGTGAAGTTTTCGGTGTCGTGTTTGTCGGCCGAAAATATTTATATATTATTTATTTATTTATTTATGCTGATATTTATTGTGGGTATTTATTGATTTATTCGGGTATTTATTTATTTATTTGTATTTCTATATTTATTTTAGTTTAGTAGTGATTATTAGGTTAGGGAGTAGTAGTTTGCTCGGTGGGAATGCCACAAGAAGGGGGAAATCGACCGTACAATACTCGTTCTCGCGCAAACGAAATGGGGGACCAAGATCGGGAGGAACTTGGAGCTATGGGAGGTTTGACAAGAACTCCGGTCCAGGCCAGGAGAGAAGAATGGCAAACGTCGGATCCGACGCCCACACTTGCTTCCGAACTGGCGTCGGCGGTAAACGTTTCGCTGGCTCAGGCTCACGCGACCCATAGAGCATCGCAGAGTGACTCAATAAGTCGGGTGTTGCAAGAAGAGTTGAGGAACGGCTTTATGGAAATGATGCGCGAACTCAATCTGGTACTACAGGCCGTTAGACAGCCAACAGTACAGTCGAGTGGACAGCGAAGGGAAGAGGTTCCTCTCGAGCAGGGGCATGGGGGAGCAATCCCAAAAAGAAGCCAATCGAGCACAACGGATGCACCGGTACCGCCACCAAAACCATTTTTGGCTCGCTCGGCTAGGGGGGGTTTGTTTCCGGAGCCGTCTTCAGGCGTAGGAGCGACCGCATCCGGGGAACAGGACCGCCGGGGTGAACATCTGGCGCGGAATTGGCGAAACCCGATGAACCGACAATCGGGTCAGAGTCGTGGCGAGAGTAGGAGGCCAGCCTGGTACCCACAGGAAGATCCGCATCCAAACCCTCCAGGGTATAGACAGTGGCCACGGTGGGGCCGAGTCGAAAAGTGGGACGTCACTTTTGACGGAGATAGTGACAAAATGACTGTCGAGGATTTCGTGTTTCGAATAGAGTTCCTACAGGCTCAAAGTCGATGTCCCTGGGACGAGGTTCTCAAAGGGTTTCACCACCTGGTAACGGGAAATGCTCGGGAGTGGTATTGGCAGTATATCAGGGACCATGGCGGAGGTGTTTGGCAGGAGTTGAGGGATGACCTGGTCGCACGTTTCCGAGGCACGGCTTCCGAGTTTGATCGCATGAGAGAACTGCGGGAGAGGATGCAGCGGCATAATGAAAGTGTGGAAGATTTCTTTCATGCCATGCGGAAACTAGCCTCGAGGTTGGAGACGCCGCCATCTGAAAAAGAAATGGTAAAGATCGTCAAGAAGGCCTTAGTAGATGAAATTGCCAGTTTTGTCTATGGCTTACGAGTCTATTCCCTAGACCAACTGCGGGATGAATGCGTGGAAATAGAAGCGCATTTGAAAAGAAGGGCCCGATCGTCGTGGCGAACAACACCAAAGTCCACAAGTTATGGTCGCGGGGCTAACTCTAACGTTAGCGAGGTCGTGCAGGATCGGTCGAAAAGTGATGAGGAGACAGAGATCGTTGAGGAGGCCCAAGTGACACGACGTGTTCCGCAAAAATTGATTTGCTGGAACTGCGGGCAAACCGATCATGGTTTCCGGGACTGCATGGCAGCGGAAAGGCGAATTTTCTGCTACCGATGTGGAAAGCCCAATGCGTACTGTCCGACCTGTCCGAATTGCGCGGGAAACGGGAAGAAGAGTGTGAGTCAAGCAGGCGAATCACGCTCGCAGACGGGGCCTGCGCAGAGAAAGTAGGGTCAAATAAAAGTGAAAGTAGTAGTCATAAGGTGCATGCTAGGTTAAGGAACTTACCGTATGAAGAGCGGCTAAGGAATTATTTAGAAGTTAGGAATAAGATATTCTCGGATTTACGAGTGGATGGAATGCGAGCGCTGTCGGTGCGGGTGAGGAAGGCGCGATCCCGGTTTAAGCAGCGTCGAGATCTGAGGAGGCAGGTGATTGCTTCAGTGAAGTGCTGTGGAAGGAAAGACCCGAGAGTATTTGCGGAGATAGGGATAATGGGTGAGTCCGTACGAGGCTTGTTGGATTCTGGAGCTACGCATAGTATGTTAGGTCGGAGGGGGCAAGAATTCTTGGAGAAGCTGGGAGTGGAGGCTCGCCGATATTCTTCCATAGTGAAGGTAGCGAATGGAGAAGATCGCGCAATCGTTGGCCGAGTGGAATTACCTGTGGAGTACAAGGGAGAGGTAAAGAAATTAATGTTTTTCGTATGCCCTTTCTTGGAACAGGAGATTTACTTGGGGGTAGACTTTTGGCGGTCGTTTTCATTGGCTCCTGAGGTGATGGGAGAAGGCCCAGTAGGAGCATCACCCAGATTGGTGGAGGAAGTCCTAGCGGATCAAGTCGCCCACTATGTTGAAGGACCGGAAAAGGACATAGTTCAGGAGAAGTGGGATTTGTCTGAAGCGCAAAAGGCAGCCTTGGATCAGGTGAAGGCAGAGTTCTTAACATTCGAAGCCGTGGGCCTGGGCAAGACGTCGATAGAGACGCACAAGATCCAATTGGTGGAGAATGTCGAGCCAGTGAAGGATCGACATTACCCGCTGTCGCCGGCGATGCAGGAAGTGGTGTGCGTGGAGGTGGACAGGATGTTGGCCTTGGGAGTCATCGAGAACAGTGAAAGCCCATGGAGCAACCGCACTACTGTTGTGCGACGGCCGGGCAAGAATCGGTTCTGTCTAGATGCTCGGAAGCTCAACAGCTTGACCATCAAGGATGCTTACCCTCTGCCTAGCATCGAGGGGATTTTGTCGCGTCTCGATCAGACAATATACATCTCCAGCGTCGATTTAAAATTCGCGTTTTGGCAAATCGAGCTGGAGGAACAGAGTCGAGCGTATACAGCTTTCACGGTGCCGGGACGACCGCTGTATCAGTTCCGGATGATGCCTTTTGGCCTCTGCAACGCTGCACAGCGCCTATGCAGACTGGTCGATAAGGTCATACCAGCAGAGATGCGTGCAAATGTCCATGCGTACCTGGATGATTTGCTGATCATAGCTGGGGACTTCGAAGCGCATCTGAAGATCCTCCGAAAGGTTGCGGGGTGCCTACGAAGAGCAAATTTGACGATAGGACTGAGTAAATCCCACTTCTGCTATAAGGAGATTAAATACCTAGGATTTAGAATAGGCGGAGGAGCACTGAAGATGGATCCGGATCGAGTATCGGCGATCTTACGCATCCCCGAGCCACGATCAGTCCGAGAATTACGAAGCTTCTTAGGCACTGCGGGCTGGTATCGTCGCTTTATCAAGAACTTTGCTGAGCTGGCAGTTCCACTGACAGACGCACTAAAAAAATTTGGGAAAGGGAAATTTAGATTGTCGGAGGAGGCAAAACGAGCCATGGGTGAGCTGAAAGCTGCGCTTACCTCGGCACCAGTTTTGGTGCACGCAGATTTCAAGCGGCACTTTTACATACAGTGCGACGCGTCCCACTATGGGGTAGGAGCCGTACTGTTCCAACGTGACGACGAACAGAACGAGAGGCCCATCGCATTTTTTTCCGCCAAGCTGAATTGCCACCAGAAAAATTACTCGGTCACGGAGAAAGAGTGTCTGGCAGCTCTCATGGCAATTTTAAAATTCCGTCCATATGTGGAACTGATGCCGTTCACCGTCATTACGGATCACGCCAGTCTCAAATGGCTAATGACGATGAAGAATCTGGATGGTCGGTTAGCTCGGTGGTCCCTTCAATTGCAGGCCTTCGATTTCGGCATAGAACACCGAAAAGGAGTGGACAATGTAGTGGCAGATACATTGTCGCGCTGTATCGAAGAGCTGGAAGTGGATCCCAGCAGCATCCTGGGCTTTGAGACTCTGGAGTTTGAATCGGCTGAATATGAAGAACTGAAGAAAGAGATCACAGAGAACCAGGAACGCCTACCTGATCTCCAAATAGTAGATGGAATGATATTCAAGCGAATGCACTTCGAACGGTTGGAAGACCAGCTGGAGGGGTCCATCTGGAAGTTGTGGGTTCCGAGTTCCCTGACGGCTGCGTTGATAGAGAAGGCGCATTTAGACGAGAAGGCGGCGCACGGTGGCGTAGCTAAGACCTTGCACCTATTGCGTAGGCAATTTTATTGGCCGAACATGGCTATAGAGGTGCGAGATCATATCCGCCGGTGTTCCGTTTGCAAGGAGGCGAAGGCGCCGAATTACCGAACGCAGGTCGGGATTGGGCAAGAGGTGGTCACCGAGCGACCATTCCAAAAGATCTACATTGATTTTCTGGGCAAATACCCGCGATCAAGGAATGGGCACGCGTGGATATTCATTGTGGTTGACCATTTCTCGAAGTTCACGTTCTTGAAGACCATGAGAGCGGCCACCGCGAAGGAAGTTGTGAGCTTTCTCGTCCATGAGGTCTTTTATAAGTTTGGAGTTCCAGAGGTGATCCACTCAGACAATGGAGCGCAGTTCATCTCCAAAACATTCAGGGAGATGGTGGAGGCATTCGGAGTCACTCATATGAGGACCCCAGTCTATTCTCCGCAGAGTAACGCAGCCGAGCGGGTAAATCGCACAGTCCTCAACGCGATCCGGACGTATCTGGAAGACGACCACCGGGACTGGGATGCGCATCTGCCGGAGATAGAACTGGCCATTAGGAACTCGGTTCATGAGGCGACGGGTGTGACTCCTTTCTTTGCAGCCTTCGGGCAACACATCTATTTGCATGGGTCATGCTACAAGTTGGCGAAGCGGTTGCGGTCCATCGGCGAGCATGACATATCCCTGCTGGAGAGTCAGGACAAGCGACAACTCATCCAGGAGAAGATTCGCGATAGCCTCCATCAAGCATACGAGCGTAGCAGGGTGAGGTACAACGCGCGAGCTCGGGTGTTTTACGCGAAGCCGGGTCAAGAGGTCTTCCGCCGAAATTTCGTCCTGAGTGACTTTGGCAAAGGCTTCAATGCAAAGTTCGCGCGGAAGTTCACGCGATGCCGAGTGGTAAAGCCAGTGGGAGAGAACGCATACGCTCTGGAGGACCTGAATGGACGTCCCATAGGGGTATACCACGCCAAAGACCTGAGGCTGTAGTGAGATGTGGGTGTGGCCTACGTTGGGCGCGGCAGACAAACGTAAGGCACGCCGGCAAACGTTCACCTAATCCGGTGGTCATGCTCACGCGTATGTGGTCCTTCCTGGGTCCGTCGACATACTCGTGGTGGTGTTCCAGTCCCACCGGAGCGATAGTTTTTTCAGGGCTGGGCGGGGCGAAACGCCATCTATCGGGTCCCCAGAGAGGCTCCATACGGCGGGATGACATCGGGGGGGGAAGCCGGTATAGAATCCGTTACGGAAATAATGTAGGGAAGGAAATAGGATAAGATATAGGTATTAGTGAGGATCCGAAGGGATAAGTAAGAGTGAAAATTTGGAGAAACGTGGATTCTCGATTTTCTTTCCCATGGTGCGGAGGGTAGTGCGAAGCAGGCAAACCCATCAGTTTTTTTGGTTAGAGCCGGCAATTTAAAAACCTGGCCCGGAAGATCACCGAGAGGCCGGGCCAGAGGAAGTTTCGCCGAGAACGCCGGTGCTGGAGAGGATCGGCTAGTGAGCGCTGTAGAGCCCCGGACAAGAAGTTACTGGAGAGGATCAGCTCGTGTTCGAAACATCAAACCAAAATTCCGAGTGAGTCCGTTCCATGGGTGCATGAAGCAGGCAGCAGGCCTATCTTGGGGTGCCTATGAGCCAGTCATGCCGATGAGCCGGCCATACCTGTGAGCCAGCCATATCGCGGCATCGCCACAGCCTCACTTAGGGCCTTGCCTCCCTCATCCTGGAGTGCACCGCGCCAAAGCCCAGTCAGGCACATACGCACGGGGGGTGCGTGGGGACCAAGCAACCAATCATGGCCACCTAGTGCATTGATTTACCAACCTGAGATCACTGGCATTGGAAGTCCCATCGTTGATTAAAAACTGAAGCCTCCTTGAACGTTGTGTTGTTCCGTGTGTTGTCCTTTTTGTATATATGTAAAACCATTAGCCATGTAAGTCATTTAACGTAATATTGAATATTTGTGAAAACGCCAACACCTTCTGGTCATTGCCAACAACAGCTGATCGGATGCAAAGGGATTAACCCTTTGTGTGTGACGTGGGGTCACTGAATCCCAACGGGTATGTTGTGATATGTGAGGTACAAATAAAATCCGCCAAATTAATACCTGTCTCGTCTGCCCCGTTGACCCTTAACAAGAGCTCTTGGTAGGTTAGTCTCGGTAGGGCCCCTTTAAATTAAACGAATTCCATTTCCCACCACCCACATATCCCACCACCACCACGGGGGTAAGGGTATCCCCGTACTCGCCCAAAAAAAAAAACACGGGCCTTAATCGCGATCAACTGATCATTCACTGATTGTTATTGTTGGTTGAACGTTTTGGTGTTTCGTTGCTGATTTAAATGATGATATGTGTAAGATATTGAAATATAAGTTTAGAATGAATATCATGAAGGCTTAAATTAATTTAGAGGGAGGGCACGTGGCCTTGACCATGGATTAGACCAGCCGCAGCCGTTCCAGCAGAGGGTGGCCAAAACGAACGTTTGAAGTTTGACCACAGGCAGGGTGGGCGCGCGAAGTGGAAACACCGATGCTTCTATCACTTGACAGCCGTCTATTTGTTTGCTTTGTTGTGGTATTTTTTTTCTTTTTGTTTGCTGACGTGACGTTTAGTACTGGTTCCTTGGATGTTTAGATGTCCCGAGAAGTCGCTTTTCTCGAAAACTTTGTGTACATTTGGTGGGCAAGGGGAACTATCCAGCCCTGGGATCGACAGCTAGCCGGCGTTGCCCAAAGGGAACCAAGCCAAAATGTAACAAATATGCAGGGTTTGTATACAGTTTTGGCGGGTAACAATTGCTTACTTAGGGTCATAGGTAGAATAAATATATATTGATTTATGACTTAACAATTACACTAGTCGACACGACTTTTCCGCTGTCGCCAAAAATGACTTTTTCTGATAGATTTGGATGTTTAAAATTTTAAAGAATGTTTTTTTTTTCATGGAGTAGTTTTTTTTTAAAGAATTTTTAAAAAATTTTGTGTTTTTTGTCATAGGTAGTGCTTCTATTTTTCACATAACTTAAGTTTCCTACAACTGGTTGTATTGAACTTTGCAGTTAAAAAAAGCTGACAAATGCAGCTATAAATCCGAATCAGACACTTTGTAGCTGCAACTTAACGCCTGGAAGATATTAAGCTTCCAAATTTAAATTTCATAATTTTTTTCGGTATTTTTCCCCGAAATTTTGACTTTGAAAGCTCAGGAAAAGTCGAAAAAAAAATATTTGAATGCCTTGATTTTTGGTTTTAGATAGACACATTATTTAGTCGTCGTTTAAGGTATCGCTTATAAAAATATATAAATAAACGGCTAAGTTATAACCGTTTGACCAAAGTCAAATAATAAATAAATAATAAAATCAATAATTCTTAAAAAAAAATTAAATCTCCCAATCTATTAGAAAAAGTAATTTTTGGAGACAGCGGAAAAAAAAAGTTGAATTTTGTCGAGTAGTGTTATTACAAATTTAACAGCATATGGGTCAGGTCTTAGATATTTTATGACGGTCGCAAAATACATATGTCTTACAGATGGTGGGAAATTTGACCCAATGCAGATCATACTTAACTGTATATGGGTCAGGTCCTAGATATTTTCTGACTGTACTTTACTTGAAATCGTACACATACCTATATATGTACATCTAGCATAAATAAATCTGGCATTAAATCACATATATATATCCAAAAACCCTTTGTAACCGTTTTTAAATCTCAACAGCTAGTGAAAAAGCTCACTAGCTAAACATCCAATTTTATTACTAGAAACTAGATTCGTTTGGTCGCCTGAGGCTTTGGAGATGCTATTAGAGTTATGGCACGAGAATAACGACGGGTTCCGTGGCGTACAATAAGGAACTAGCAGAAAAAATGAAAGATTTCGGTCCCTCGCATGCCGAAATTAAAATCGAGGGGGAACGTTGTAGCCGCGGCAAAGGCCGCGGCTCTACTTTATACCCGGTACTCAGTCAGTATATACATATGTATGTACATATTTGTATGAGCTTACGATTTATGTAATTTATTATATGTTCGCAAAAGGGACGAATTAAATTTTGGCCAAATAAGAAAATATCAAAAAATAATTTTTTTTGTTTAGATATAATTTTTACATCGGCTACTACATTTCTACATGTACATGTATAGCTACATATTCGAGACGTACAAGTGTTTTCGAGAGAGAGAGGGAATGAGTAAGCGCTTGGCAGGCGTTGCGTAGCCACTGAAATTTAATTTGTTCCTTCTGTCCATAATAATGATCCGACCTGATCCAGATTCGGCAATCTGTTAGACACGGTAATTTTCCATGATTATCTAGCTCTTAAAGTCTCTGAGAACTAGGCATCAAAAAATACGAATGGGCAAAGCAGATAGGGTCGCGTGTGAGAGAGAGCGAGAGGGAACGATGACTTTCGAAATAGTTTTCTTCATTGTGGCTATGTTAATGATCCGCTCTGATCCAGATTCAACAATCTGATAGATATGATTATTCTCTATGATTCTGCGTATTTAGTTTTATCGTATCTTCAAAATTGTGTATGCCACAGACTTTCGTCCTTTGTGCGGGCGGAAAGGGGCGGGGTGAAATTTTGCAACACATTTGGAGTAGTGTGATAAAACAGGAGAGTGGATACAAGACTTGGTTGCTCTAGCTTTAATAGTCTCTAAGATAAAGGCGCTAATGAAGACGGACGGACGGACAGACGGACGGACAGACAGACATGGCTATATCGTCTCGGCTATTGATGCTGATCAAGAATATACATACTTTATGGGGTCGGAAACGCTTCCTTCTGGGCGTTACACACATCCGTTATCACCACAAATCTAATATACCCCTATACTCTTCGAGTACCGGGTGCTGACAAGCTGACTCCGACCACCCCAACAGTGCAGCAGTTGATTCTTCTTCCAGGCGTTAAGTTGCAGCTACAAAGTGTCTGAGTCGGATTTATAGCTGCATTTGTCAGCTTTTTTTAACTGCAAAGTTCAATACAACCAGTTGTAGGAAACTTAAGTTATGTGAAAAATAGAAGCACTACCTATGACAAAAAACACAAATTTTTTTAAAAATTCTTTAAAAAAAAACTACTCCATAAAAAAAACAATAATTCTTAAAAAAAAATTAAATCTCCCAATCTATTAGAAAAAGTCATTTTTGGAGACAGCGGAAAAAAAAAGTTGAATTTTGTCGAGTAGTGTTATTACAAATTTAACAGCATATGGGTCAGGTCTTAGATATTTTATGACGGTCGCAAAATACATATGTCTTACAGATGGTGGGAAATTTGACCCAATGCAGATCATACTTAACTGTATATGGGTCAGGTCCTAGATATTTTCTGACTGTACTTAACTTGAAATCGTACACATACCTATATATGTACATCTAGCATAAATAAATCTGGCATTAAATCACATATATATATCCAAAAACCCTTTGTAACCGTTTTTAAATCTCAACAGCTAGTGAAAAAGCTCACTAGCTAAACATCCAATTTTATTACTAGAAACTAGATTCGTTTGGTCGCCTGAGGCTTTGGAGATGCTATTAGAGTTATGGCACGAGAATAACGACGGGTTCCGTGGCGTACAATAAGGAACTAGCAGAAAAAATGAAAGATTTCGGTCCCTCGCATGCCGAAATTAAAATCGAGGGGGAACGTTGTAGCCGCGGCAAAGGCCGCGGCTCTACTTTATACCCGGTACTCAGTCAGTATATACATATGTATGTACATATTTGTATGAGCTTACGATTTATGTAATTTATTATATGTTCGCAAAAGGGAACATGTACATGTATAGCTACATATTCGAGACGTACAAGTGTTTTCGAGAGAGAGAGGGAATGAGTAAGCGCTTGGCAGGCGTTGCGTAGCCACTGAAATTTAATTTGCTCCTTCTGTCCATAATAATGATCCGACCTGATCCAGATTCGGCAATCTGTTAGACACGGTAATTTTCCATGATTCTCTAGCTCTTAAAGTCTCTGAGAACTAGGCATCAAAAAATACGAATGGGCAAAGCAGATAGGGTCGCGTGTGAGAGAGAGCGAGAGGGAACGATGACTTTCGAAATAGTTTTCTTCATTGTGGCTATGTTAATGATCCGCTCTGATCCAGATTCAACAATCTGATAGATATGATTATTCTCTATGATTCTGCGTATTTAGTTTTATCGTATCTTCAAAATTGTGTATGCCACAGACTTTCGTCCTTTGTGCGGGCGGAAAGGGGCGGGGTGAAATTTTGCAACACATTTGGAGTAGTGTGATAAAACAGGAGAGTGGATACAAGACTTGGTTGCTCTAGCTTTAATAGTCTCTAAGATATAGGCGCTAATGAAGATGGACGGACGGACAGACGGACGGACAGACAGACATGGCTATATCGTCTCGGCTATTGATGCTGATCAAGAATATACATACTTTATGGGGTCGGAAACGCTTCCTTCTGGGCGTTACACACATCCGTTATCACCACAAATCTAATATACCCCTATACTCTTCGAGTACCGGGTATAATAAAATAATATAAGCTGCAGCGTCGTTATTGTCTCTTGCTCTGCCACATAGAGCATCATTAGTTCTTGGGTATTTATATTAATAAAATGAAATAAAACAAATTTTCGTAGACAAGCACGTGCCAGCAGCCGAAACTCAATAACTCAACTTTGAGTTAAATTTCTTAAAGGTCCTTAATGGGTCGTTTTATATATACATATGTGGGTAAATAAACAAAGATATATAAATTTAGGCATTTTTATTTTTTTTGTATTATTATTTAGAAAATGATAAACTAATTTATAAACAATACCCTTCAATGGGATTTTAACATCAGACATTATTTATATTTTAAAACTAATTTATAAACAAAAACCTTCAATGGGATTTAAATATAAGAGATTAATTAATTCGAGATCAACATTAAACTTAGTCGGTGTTTGAAGACCAGAAGACATTGTAGTTCTTATTTAGGAAAATAAGTTCTTGAATCACCTTCTGTCTCAGCGTTCAAATTCCCATCTGTCTAATCTAAAATTTCAAAACACGTAAAAATATATTTAAAGATAATTTTTCATTACGTAAATAAGCAATATTGTTCATTTGGAATACAGATGGGTTGATACAAGCATATAAATTGCATTTAAAACAAATAAAATGTGGTTCAGGTTTTTTATACCCGGTACTCGAAGAGTAAGGGGTATATTAGATTTGTGGGGATAACGGTTGTGTGTAACGCCCAGAAGGAAGCGTTTCCGACCCCATAAAGTATATATATTCTTGATCAGCATCAATAGCCGAGTCGATATAGCCATGTCTGTCTGTCCGTCCGTCTGTCCGTCCGTCTTCATTTGCGTCTATATCTCATAGACTATTAAAGCTAGAGTAACCAAGTTTTGTATTCAGTCTCCTATGTTATCACACTACTCAAAGTGTATTTCAAAATTTCGCCCCGCCCACTTCCGCTCCAACAAAAGACGAAAGTCTGTGGCGTACACAATTTTGAAGATACGAGAAAACTAAAAACGCAGAATCATAGAAAATGACCATTTCTATAAGAGTGTTGAATCTGGATCAGATCGGATCATTATTATAGCTACAATGAAGAAAACCATTTCGAAAGTCATCGTTCCCTCTCGCTCTCTCTCACACGCGACCCTGTCTGCTTTGCTTATTCGTTTAAATGAGCGCCTAGATCTCAGAGACTATAAGAGCTAGAGCAACCAAACTTTCTATCCAAACTTCTGTGATATCAGTTCAGCACAGGTTTATTTCAAAATTTAGCCACGCCCCCTTCCGCCCCCACAAAAAACGAAAATCTGTGGAATCCACAATTTTTAAGATAAAAGAAAACCAAAACCGCATAGTAATGGAAAATAACCGTGTCTACCAGGTTGCCGAATCTGGATCTGGTCGAACCACTATTATGGCCAGAAGGAACAAATTAAATTTCAGTCGCTACGCAACGCCTCGAATATGTAGTTATACATGTCATGTAGAAATTTAGAAGCAGATGTAAAAATCATATGTTAACAAAAATGGAAACATGTATAAAAATTCCAAAAATGGTTTGACTTCATTTTTTGAAATATTCTTTTTTGCCCAAAATTTAATTTTTATTTAATTTGTATTTAATTGCATAAATCGTAAGCTCATATATGTATGTACATATATACTGACTGAGTACCGGGTATAAAGTACAGCCGCGGCCTTTGCCACGCCTCAAAACGTTCGCCCTCGTTTATATTTTTTTCCCCTCATAATGGAATACGCTGTTGTCTGTGCTAAAAAAACCTGCAAGAAGCAGATCACCCATAACCCGCCGAGTATCCCCTGCTGGCTGTGCGATAGCGTAGTGTACGATAATGCGCCGGGTTTTCCGGTCTCGTGGGTGATGCCATCTCCAAAAGGAATGGCCTGCATTACAGCTGTGAGGCATGCCGTCCGGTTGAGAAGGCGATGGCAGCGTTTATGAGGCAGACCCGGAAGGGCTTTAGGGAGCTGACCGTGGGCTTCAAAGAGCAATACGACTCCTATCCATGGAATCTCAGTTTGGTTTTAAACTACTGACTGAGTCTCCTAGGCGCAAAAAGGTCACTCCGCGGGATCTGCAGGTGCCAACTGCCCCTAGGCCGGCCGATGCTGACAAGCTGACTCCGACCACCCCAACAGTGCAGCAGTTGATTTTGTTCGCTACTCCGAAGGCAACGACAACATTCGGTAGCCGCATTTATCGGGTCGGAGGGCATGCAGCCAAAATCGTATGTAGCCTCCGTGTCCGTAATGTCCGCAAACTCATTAGCTGTCCCCTCAATTCCGACCCACCAGTGAATATACGTCCCGGACCACCGGGTATTACCATCACAGATGATAGGCCTGTGGTGCCAAGATTGGTCGGGATCCCACCAAAGAGACAAGTTTTTGTCTCACGGCTTGCCCCTGACTCCACAATTAAAAATGTGACGGCTTATATTCAAAGCCAAATAAAAGCCGCTGATTTTAAGGTGGAAAAGTTTAACTTTTCTTATGCCAGGGAGATAGCTTATTTTAAAATAGGCTTCTCCCAAACTCAATTTAACACCACCTGTTCGGCCAAATTTTGGCCGGAGCATTTGGTGATGAAGGAGTTTAAGGCAAGGAAGAAGACTAGGCCCCCAATAACTCTGCCAACAAATCAGACCAATGCGCCACCTTCGTCTTCCCGCTCTACCTCTACCCGTCCAAAAAACTAGTAAATTCTATCTTAGTGACCTATCAGAATGTTCGAGGCTTACGTAGTAAGCTCAGCATTCTTTTCCAGGATAGTGTCGCATTTGCATCCCACGTTATTGTGTTTACCGAGACCTGGTTAAAGCCGGACATTCTTAGTTCCGAAGTTTTGGCAGGTCGGTACACAACTTATAGAAAGGTTCGTTCGTCTCGACGTGCAGGAGGGGTTCTAATTGCTGTGGACTCAAACTTCACGTCGAAACTTTTCACAGTCCAGATCCAGCAGGAACTAGAATTCCTGTGTGTAAAACTGATTCTTCCCGCTTTCTCAGTCTTCATAACTTGTTCGTATATTCCACCTTCTTCGGATATCGCAATTTACGAGCAGCATTTGTCCGCCTTATATGATAGTTCTTGGTAACTTCAACTTGCCTGGAATTGTTTGGTCTTCGGTAAACGAGTCTAATAGCCTGGTACCCATGTCACGACATGACTTTGTTGACGGCTTGATTGACCTGTCTCTGTCTCAAGTTAACCATGTTAAAAATTCCTTGGGTCGATTTCTTGATCTGTGCTTTGTAACGGATGCGACCTTAGCGTTGTAAACTCGAGTCCCCCCGCTCACTATACCTGAAGATGCTTACCATCCTACTTTCGAAGTGTCGCTCGACCTAGTACGAACTGTATTGGATCGGTCGGGTAGACTACCCCAATGTGTCCGCTGCTTCCGTAAAGCCGAGTTTACGAAGCTTAATAACCTCATTAGGGATTTTGATTGGTCCGCTTTATATTTGTGCAGTGATGTTACGTTAGGCACAAACATTTTCTATGATGCACTAGACTCACTTTTTGACTCTTGTGTCCCGCTTTCCTGTCCGATTAGATCAAGAAAACCCCCTTGGTTTACCAAGGAGCTATCCAGTCTAAAAAACTTAAAATCAAGACTTTATAAAAAATTTCAAGAAGTTGGCTCTCCTTCTTCTCTCTCTCTCATTATGTAATAGCTCGGTCAAACTTCTCAGTTCTTAACGCTCAATGCTATCAGAATTACCTATCTCGATGCAGGATACGTTTTTCTAAAGACCCTAAACAGTTCTACAGCTTCGTAAACAGTAAGCGTAGAACGTCCGCACACTCATCCTCGCTATCCTTCCTTAATACGTTGGCAGATAATGATCAGGCAATTGCCGATCTTTTTGCCCGTTTTTTCCAAACTACCTATTCGCAGGCCGTTTACACTGGTCAGCCTTATCCATACGGTTTACCGAGGTCGAACGGCATTTTCAGTCCTTTGTTAAATGAAAGCTTGTTGCTTCATGATCTACGAACAGTAAAGCCGGTGTTCTCACCGGGTCCGAACGGAGTTCCCAGCTGTGTACTCAGGTACTGTGCCGAGTCTCTGTGTGGGCCGTTGCTTAAACTATTCAACCTGTCCATAAATTCTTCATGCTTTCCCCCGATATGGATGGAGTCCTTTATAATTCCTCTCCATAAGAAAGGTAGCAAGTCTGACGCAATGAACTATAGGGGTATATCTAAGTTATCCGCTATTCCAAAAGTGTTTGAGAATATTTTAACTCCGCACCTGCAGCACCTATGAAGATCATTTATATCTCTAGCTCAACATGGATTTATAAGGCGGAAATCAACCACTACTAATTTATTGGAGTAAACCTCCTTTATAATTAAAGGCTTTCAAGGTAATTTACAGACGGATGTTGTTTACACCGATTTTAGTAAAGCGTTCGACTCTGTAAACCATTCTCTCCTAGCATAAAAGCTCGACCTTCTAGGGTTTCCGCCCAATCTCCTGAGATGGATCTTTAGCTACCTTTGTTCTAGGTCTCAAAGAGTCCTTTTCAAAAACTCCCTATCCTCACCAGTTATGGTGACTTCGGGTATACCACAGGGCAGCCATTTAGGCCTCTTACTCTTTACACTCTTTATAAATGACCTACCTTCTGTATTAACATACTCTCGAGTACTAATGTATGCGGATGATGTTAAGCTCTGTGTCCAGTATAAGGACATTTCTTTCCAATCCAGGTTGCAATCCGATCTCGATAGATTTCAGTCTTGGTGTTGTGCAAATTTATTAAACCTTAACGCTTCAAAATGTAAAGTAATGACTTTTCATCGCTCCAGCGCCTTACTGGTTCCTTACACTCTTTGTGGTGGTTCTCTTGAGAGAATCACCCGGGTTGATGATCTCGGTGTTCTATTAGATCCCAAGTTAAAGTTTTCAGAACACATTTCTACCATGGCGAATAAGGCCATGGGCGTGCTTGGGGTTATAAAGAGGTGGTCAAAGGAATTTGACGACCCCTATATAACAAAGACTCTCTACACCTCTCTGGTTCGTCCGATTTTAGAATACGGCTCTTGTGTATGGTGCCCTCAGTACAACGTACACCAGGACCGTATAATCAGAATCAGTTCAGAAAAAATTTTTACTTTTTTCTCTACGCGGCCTTAGCTGCGATACATGTGTGAGACTGCCGTCTTACCCTAATAGATTGCTTTTAATAAACCTTCCAACCTTAGCTAATCGTAGGAAAATGCTTGGTGTGATTTTTGTGCACAACTTGATCAAGGGTGACGTAGATAGCCCTGACCTGTTGAGCCGCATAAACTTCACGATTCCTATTAGAAGCACTAGGAATTATACACCGTTGTTTCTTCCGCTTTGTAGATCGAATTATTCCTTGCATGAACCGTTTAGGGTCCTATCCTCAGACTATAATTCCCTCTACCATATTATATCTACTACTAACTCCCTTCCTAGTCTTAAATTACTGATACTCTTATATCTTTCCCGTAATTAGAAATTGTTTCGTTTTTTTAATTAGATTAGTTCTACTTATTCTCGAACACTAGTCTAACACCTATCTTTCCTGCATTTCCGCGATCGGTTCGGTTAACGAGTCGCGCGTTATGCGACAGCGCACCTCGGTCGGTTGGGCGGGAGGTGGGCTGCGTTCTTGCCTGAGATCCGCGCGTAACAGCCATCGGCTGGTGTCGCTTGGGCCACTTGATGGTGCAGTCATTGCATATCAACGTCCTAAAAAAAAAAAAAAAAAACATGCATGAAACATTCTATCAAATTTCGACAAGGACCTTCACACTTTTCTTCGGATTTTAAAATTATTTGATTTCATTTACTTGGAATATTACAGTTTACTGGATTGAATTTATCCATGTTGAATTTTAAAATAATGTTTTCTGTATAAGCAACTTGGCTTAAACTTATTTAACTATCATGTCTATCAACTTTGATTACTAAGATACAGCGAACCAACACCTTGCAGCTTGTTTGAGACCATATATTTCTTTATGTAGTATAGACTTCATTTTCTTCAGTATTAGGCTTTCAGGCATTTTCATGTATATCTTTTCTTTTAAAATTCCATTCAAAAGGTCAAGGTCTTCAAGGTCATATTGATTAGAATAAGACATAATTATCTAAAGCTTGTAATTCTTGCTACAGGGGCAAAAGTTTCATTATAATCAATTAAATATTCTTGCGTAGCCTCGACCAAGAAGTCTTAATTTATAATTTTATGGCTCACCGAATTCGTTCTGTTTAATTGTAAAAAACCATTTACAATATACTATATTTTTATTTTCAAGCTTTGAATAGGGTTAGGAGTTGAATATGATATATATTTTTTAAATCGTGATAACACACACACTTTTGGTTTCTCTTTTAATCTTTCACTTTTTTTATATTTATGTGCGAGTCCAATTTTACGTCTTCATTACTTTCATTTAGTAAACTATCACCAGAGTCTTCTAGATCGGCATTCTCTAATATTGCTTCCACACCACTAGGCTGTTTTCCGGACGTATCAGAATTTTCTTGCAAAGTTTCCAAATTGAAACCTTCACCATCTTCACCATTAAGATACATGGTATTTTCAAGAAGAGCTCTAGATTTAGACATATTTGTTTCGTCAAAAATAACATCTCTTGCTATAGCTATTAAACATTTTTCACTTTCCACATTCCATACTCTATAACCATTTGATTCATAACCAACAAGTATACCTTTCCATGATTACACTACTCGACAAAATTCAACTTTTTTTTTCCGCTGTGGCCAAAAATGACTTTTTCTGATAGATTTGGAGATTTAAATTTTTTTAAAGAATTATGGTTTTTTTTTTCATGGAGTAGTTTTTTTTTAAAGAATTTTTAAAAAATTTGTTGTTTTTTGTCATAGGTAGTGCTTCTATTTTTTACATAACTTAAGTTTCCTACAACTGGTTGTATTGAACTTTGCAATTAAAGAAAGCTGACAAATGCAGCTATAAATCCGACTCAGACACTTTGTAGCTGCAACTTAACGTCTGGAAGATATTAAGCTTCCAAATTGAAATTTCATAATTTTGGTATTTTTCCCCGAAATTTTGACTTTGAAAGCTCAGGAAAAGTCGAAAAAAAAATATTTGAATGCCTTGATTTTTAGTTTTAGATAGACACATTAATTATGCGTCGTTTAAGGTATCGCGTATAGAAATATAAAAATAAACGGCTTAGTTATAACCGTTTGACTGCAAAGTTCAATACAATCAGTTGTAGGAAACTTAAGTTATGTAAAAAATAGAAGCACTACCTATGACAAAAAACAACAAATTTTTTAAAAATTCTTTAAAAAAAAACTACTCCATAAAAAAAAAATAAAAAACATTCTTTAAAAAATTTTAAACATCCAAATGTATCAGAAAAAGTCATTTTTGGCGACAGCGGAAAAGTCGTGTCGACTAGTGTTATTCATCAAATTTCCTTATCTCTATCTTAATAAGGACATATACTGTTGAACCAAAAACCATTAACTATTTCAAGTACGGCTTTTTGTTGTGCCATATTTCGTAAGGTGTATTCATGCATTCCTTAATGCATTGCTTGGGCTCCTATTAATTAGATAGGTATGTAGCTGTCAACACATCTTCACCCCAGAAACTCTTCTGAATGTTAGCCCCTATAACCAGAGAACGAGCTTTCTCTGTAATGGTCCTTATCATCCCTTCGAATACACCATTTAACTGAGGTGTATATGGAACTGTCAAGTGGTATCTAATGCCTTTTTCTACGCAAAATTCTCGAATTTCATTTGATAAATATTCTCTTCCATATTCAATGTATAAATTTACTACATTCAAATTAAAATGTGCTTCAAATTAAATTCTTTAAAAACAGCAAACACTTTAGACTTGTAAATCACTAAGTATGTAATATGTAATATAGGAATGTGTATACTGGTATATAAAAACAATGTAGTAATTCTTTCCATCTATTGTTGTAGGTGAAATTGGACCACACATTTCCCAATGAAAAACAAACAATAGCCTATATATGTGATCTTTATTTTTAACATTTTTAAAATGGAGTCTCTGCCTGTTTTCCCTTAATACAACTCTCACATATGTAGCTCTTCACTGGGTTAAACATTGTTTAAAATATAAGAATCCTCAAATAAATTGTTTATGTTTCATTTCTAGAAATGTTCATTTGCTTATATGCTTATTTCGGGGAAAAGTAGAACTAATCGACCTAAAAAACTAAGCAATTTCTAATTACGAGAAAGATATGAGAGTATCAGTAACTTAAGACTAGGAAGGGAGTTAGTAGTAGATATAATATGGTAGAGGGAATTATAATCCGAGCATAGGACCCTAAACGGTTCATGCAAGGAATAATTCGATCTACAAAGCGGAAGAAACAACGGTGTATAGTTTCTAGTGCTTCTAATAGGAATCGTGAAGTTTATGCGGCTCAACAGGTCAGGGCTATCTACGTCACCCTTGATTAAGTTGTGCACAAAACCAAGCAAAGCAATCTGTTAGGGTAAGACGGCAATCACACATCCACATCCCAGTTGAGGCCACGCAGAGCAAAAATTAAAAAGTTTTTCCGAATTCTCTCAAGAGAACCACCACAAAGGTCGTAAGGAACTAGAAAGGCGCTGGAGCGATGAAAAGTCATTACTTTACATTTTGAAGCATTAAGGTTTAATAAATTTTGTAAACATCATGACTGAAATCTATCGAGATCGGATTGCAACCTGGATTGAAAGGGAATGTCCTTATACTGGACACAGAGCTTAACATCATCCGCATACATGAGTACTCGAGAGTATGTTAATACAGAAGGCAGGTCATTTATAAAGAGTGTAAAGAGTAAGGGGCCTAAATGGCTGCCCTGTGGTACACCCGAAGTCACCATAATTGTTGAGGACAGGGAGTTTTTGAAAAGGACTCTTTGAGACCTAGAACAAAGGTAGCTAGAGATTTATCTCAGGAGATTACGCGGAAACCCTAAAAGGTCAAGTTTTTGTGCTAGGAGAGAATGGTTTACAGAGTCGAGAATGATCATATCTATCAGAGTGTTGAATTTTTGTCAGATCGCATTAATAATATAGCCACAATGAAGAAAACCATTTCGAAGGGCATCGTTCCCTCTCGCTCTCTTTAATTTCGTCCCTTTTGCGAACATTTAATAAACTGCAAGCTCAAGCTGGTAAGCTCATATACGTATGTATGAATATACTGACTGAGTACCGGGTATAAAGTAGAACCGCGGAAGATTGTTCCATAGGCAAATAGCATTAAAGAAGACTGCCTTTTCGAGCAAAGCGTTTGAATTCTTGGGCATAAATAATTGGGTGTTCGTTGAGATATAGCAGGGTTAAGTTTGCGGTACAGGTAAATCATTTCTTTGGTCATCACAATTTTGTGGAAGTACACTAAGGTTCTAAAATCTATCCAAGAGGTCAAGTTAAGGTCAAGTCAGGTGTGATACATGGTCAAAACTTCTTAAATTAAACACATATCGAACAATTGAGTTAAAAGCTACTACTAAGGTGCGCGCATGTCACGAGCATCACAATGCATTGCAATGGCCGAATGTTTCAACACCATAAAATAGAGTGGACTGAGTTAATTTTGAAATTAAGTCGTATTTCTTCTGGCAGGAAAGTTTTGGACGCTGATAGTTGGCGCAAAAGACCAAATGTACGTCCAGAAGCTTTTGACACTTAATTGCACCAAGACAGTGTTCTACAGTGTTATCCCCAGATTAACTGCATGGTCTTCATAGGAAATTGGTGTATTGTCTATGTATAATTTCTCCAGATTGCTTGTATCAATTCGTTTTTTAGAAATTACCATACATTTAGTTTTTTTAGGGTTTATACCCAAGCTATCCTTTTGCCCATTTCTCTATCATGGACACTTACTGACACAAACATTTATTTCGTCAACGGAACTACTAACATAAATTTGGACGTCATCGGCATAAAGATGTACTTCACATTCGGACAAGACACTAGGTAGGTTATTAACATACATGGAAAACAATAAAGGGCCTAACACTGATCCCTGAGCGACTCCTCGTGTTAGTTTCAATAAAGTTGAGACATTCGTACCTGACACGACTGCCTGTAGCCGATTTGTGAGATATGACTTAAAAAAGCAGACTGCTGTCCGAGAAGTTAAAAAAGTTCACCAATTTTGAGCAGAGTATTATATGATTTGCTGAGTTAAATGCCTTGCTGTGGTCAAGAAGTGTTCAAAACGTAACCCAGTTCTTGTCAAGTTGCTTTCGTATGTTTTCTACAATGTCCGTTATAGCACTTATACAACTTCGTTTTTTCCGAAACCCCGAATGCTTTTGACTCAGCAGAGAGTTTTGAGTCAAGAAGCTTTCAATTTGCAAGAACATTAGATTTTCAAGGAGGTAAACTCCAAAAAATTGGTAGTGGTTGATCTCCGGTTTAGCGGAGATTAAATATCGGTTAAGTGCTGCTCGTAAATTGCGATATCCGAAGAAGGTGGAATATACGAGCAAGTTATGAAGACTGAGAAAGCGGGAAGAATCAGTTTTATTGTTTATTTTTGTTTAAAGTTTAACAATGTACAATTAAACTGTAAGGGTAAACTTACATGTCAACTAATTAATCGAAAGGACTAAGGCAAATACTCTGACCCGGTGGGGCTGATTACACTACTCGACAAAATTCAACTTTTTTTCCGCTGTGGCCAAAAATGACTTTTTCTGATAGATTTGGAGATTTAAATTTTTTTAAAGAATTATGGTTTTTTTTTCATGGAGTAGTTTTTTATTAAAGAATTTTTTAAAAATTTGGTATTTTTTGTCATAGGTAGTGCTTCTATTTTTCACATAACTTAAGTTTCCTACAACTGGTTGTATTGAACTTTGCAGTTAAAGAAAGCTGACAAATGCTATAAATCCGACTCAGACACTTTGTAGCTGCAACTTAACGTCTGGAAGATATTAAGCTTCCAAATTGAAATTTCATAATTTTTTTCGGTATTTTTCCCCGAAATTTTGACTTTGAAAGCTCAGGAAAAGTCGAAAAAAAAATATTTGAATGCCTTGATTTTTAGTTTTAGATAGACACATTAATTATGCGTCGTTTAAGGTATCGCGTATAGAAATATAAAAATAAACGGCTTAGTTATAACCGTTTGACTGCAAAGTTCAATACAACCAGTTGTAGGAAACTTAAGTTATGTAAAAAATAGAAGCACTACCTATGACAAAAAACAACAAATTTTTTAAAAATTCTTTAAACTTTCTTTAAACTACTCCATAAAAAAAAAATAAAAAACATTCTTTAAAAAATTTTAAACATCCAAATGTATCAGAAAAAGTCATTTTTGGCGACAGCGGAAAAGTCGTGTCGACTAGTGTTATTCATCAAATTTCCTTATCTCTATCTTAATAAGGACATATACTGTTGAACCAAAAACCATTAACTATTTCAAGTACGGCTTTTTGTTGTGCCATATTTCGTAAGGTGTATTCATGCATTCCCTTAATGCATTGCTTGGGCTCCTATTAATTAGATAGGTATGTAGCTGTCAACACATCTTCACCCCAGAAACTCTTCTGAATGTTAGCCCCTATAACCAGAGATCGAGCTTTCTCTGTAATGGTCCTTATCATCCCTTCGAATACACCATTTAACTGAGGTGTATATGGAACTGTCAAGTGGTATCTAATGCCTTTTTCTACGCAAAATTCTCGAATTTCATTTGATAAATATTCTCTTCCATATTCAATGTATAAATTTACTACATTCAAATTAAAATGTGCTTCAAATTAAATTCTTTAAAAACAGCAAACACTTTAGACTTGTAAATCACTAAGTATGTAATATGTAATATAGGAATGTGTATACTGGTATATAAAAACAATGTAGTAATTCTTTCCATCTATTGTTGTAGGTGAAATTGGACCACACATTTCCCAATGAAAAACAAACAATAGCCTATATATGTGATCTTTATTTTTAACATTTTTAAAATGGAGTCTCTGCCTGTTTTCCCTCAATACAACTCTCACATATGTAGCTCTTCACTGGGTTAAACATTGTTTAAAATATAAGAATCCTCAAATAAATTTTTTATGTTTCATTTCTAGAAATGTTCATTTGCTTATATGCCCTAACCTTTCATGATATAAGTTAATTTCTTTCGGACGTTGAAATGCAATGACTGCACCATCAAGTGGCCCAAGCGACACCAGCAGATGGCTGGTACGCGCGGATCCCAGGCAAGAACGCAGCCCTCCTCCCGTCCAACCGACCGAGAGGCGCCGCCGCACAACGCGCGACTCGGTAACCGAACCGATCGCGAACATGCCGGAAAGATAGGTGTTAGACTAGTTTTCGGGGAAAAGTAGAACTAATCGACCTAAAAAACTAAGCAATTTCTAATTACGAGATAGATATGAGAGTATCAGTAACTTAAGACTAGGAAGGGAGTTAGTAGTAGATATAATATGGTAGAGGGAATTATAATCCGAGCATAGGACCCTAAACGGTTCATGCAAGGAATAATTCGATCTACAAAGCGGAAGAAACAACGGTGTATAGTTTCTAGTGCTTCTAATAGGAATCGTGAAGTTTATGCGGCTCAACAGGTCAGGGCTATCTACGTCACCCTTGATTAAGTTGTGCACAAAACCAAGCAAAGCAATCTGTTAGGGTAAGACGGCAATCACACATCCACATCCCAGTTGAGGCCACGCAGAGCAAAAATTAAAAAGTTTTTCCGAATTCTCTCAAGAGAACCACCACAAAGGTCGTAAGGAACTAGAAAGGCGCTGGAGCGATGAAAAGTCATTACTTTACATTTTGAAGCATTAAGGTTTAATAAATTTTGTAAACATCATGACTGAAATCTATCGAGATCGGATTGCAACCTGGATTGAAAGGGAATGTCCTTATACTGGACACAGAGCTTAACATCATCCGCATACATGAGTACTCGAGAGTATGTTAATACAGAAGGCAGGTCATTTATAAAGAGTGTAAAGAGTAAGGGGCCTAAATGGCTGCCCTGTGGTACACCCGAAGTCACCATAATTGTTGAGGACAGGGAGTTTTTGAAAAGGACTCTTTGAGACCTAGAACAAAGGTAGCTAGAGATTTATCTCAGGAGATTACGCGGAAACCCTAAAAGGTCAAGTTTTTGTGCTAGGAGAGAATGGTTTACAGAGTCGAGAATGATCATATCTATCAGAGTGTTGAATTTTTGTCAGATCGCATTAATAATATAGCCACAATGAAGAAAACCATTTCGAAGGGCATCGTTCCCTCTCGCTCTCTTTAATTTCGTCCCTTTTGCGAACATTTAATAAACTGCAAGCTCAAGCTGGTAAGCTCATATACGTATGTATGAATATACTGACTGAGTACCGGGTATAAAGTAGAACCGCGGAAGATTGTTCCATAGGCAAATAGCATTAAAGAAGACTGCCTTTTCGAGCAAAGCGTTTGAATTCTTGGGCATAAATAATTGGGTGTTCGTTGAGATATAGCAGGGTTAAGTTTGCGGTACAGGTAAATCATTTCTTTGGTCATCACAATTTTGTGGAAGTACACTAAGGTTCTAAAATCTATCCAAGAGGTCAAGTTAAGGTCAAGTCAGGTGTGATACATGGTCAAAACTTCTTAAATTAAACACATATCGAACAATTGAGTTAAAAGCTACTACTAAGGTGCGCGCATGTCACGAGCATCACAATGCATTGCAATGGCCGAATATTTCAACACCATAAAATAGAGTGGACTGAGTTAATTTTGAAATTAAGAGTCGTATTTCTTCTGGCAGGAAAGTTTTGGACGCTGATAGTTGGCGCAAAAGACCAAATGTACGTCCAGAAGCTTTTGACACTTAATTGCACCAAGACAGTGTTCTACAGTGTTATCCCCAGATTAACTGCATGGTCTTCATAGGAAATTGGTGTATTGTCTATGTATAATTTCTCCAGATTGCTTGTATCAATTCGTTTTTTAGAAATTACCATACATTTAGTTTTTTTAGGGTTTATACCCAAGCCATCCTTTTGCCCATTTCTCTATCATGGACACTTACTGACACAAACATTTATTTCGTCAACGGAACTACTAACATAAATTTGGACGTCATCGGCATAAAGATGTACTTCACATTCGGACAAGACACTAGGTAGGTTATTAACATACATGGAAAACAATAAAGGGCCTAACACTGATCCCTGAGCGACTCCTCGTGTTAGTTTCAATAAAGTTGAGACATTCGTACCTGACACGACTGCCTGTAGCCGATTTGTGAGATATGACTTAAAAAAGCAGACTGCTGTCCGAGAAGTTAAAAAAGTTCACCAATTTTGAGCAGAGTATTATATGATTTGCTGAGTTAAATGCCTTGCTGTGGTCAAGAAGTGTTCAAAACGTAACCCAGTTCTTGTCAAGTTGCTTTCGTATGTTTTCTACAATGTCCGTTATAGCACTTATACAACTTCGTTTTTTCCGAAACCCCGAATGCTTTTGACTCAGCAGAGAGTTTTGAGTCAAGAAGCTTTCAATTTGCAAGAACATTAGATTTTCAAGGAGGTAAACTCCAAAAAATTGGTAGTGGTTGATCTCCGGTTTAGTGGAGATTAAATATCGGTTAAGTGCTGCTCGTAAATTGCGATATCCGAAGAAGGTGGAATATACGAGCAAGTTATGAAGACTGAGAAAGCGGGAAGAATCAGTTTTATTGTTTATTTTTGTTTAAAGTTTAACAATGTACAATTAAACTGTAAGGGTAAACTTACATGTCAACTAATTAATCGAAAGGACTAAGGCAAATACTCTGACCCGGTGGGGCTGATTACACTACTCGACAAAATTCAACTTTTTTTCCGCTGTGGCCAAAAATGACTTTTTCTGATAGATTTGGAAATTTAAATTTTTTTAAAGAATTATGGTTTTTTTTTCATGGAGTAGTTTTTTATTAAAGAATTTTTTAAAAATTTGGTATTTTTTGTCATAGGTAGTGCTTCTATTTTTCACATAACTTAAGTTTCCTACAACTGGTTGTATTGAACTTTGCAGTTAAAGAAAGCTGACAAATGCAGCTATAAATCCGACTCAGACACTTTGTAGCTGCAACTTATCGTCTGGAAGATAACTGGTTGTATTGAACTTTGGAGTTAAAAAAAGCTGACAAATGCAGCTATAAATCCGACTCAGACACTTTGTAGCTGCAACTTAACGTCTGGAAGATATTAAGCTTCCAAATTGAAATTTCATAATTTTTTTCGGTATTTTTCCCCGAAATTTTGACTTTGAAAGCTCAGGAAAAGTCGAAAAAAAAATATTTGAATGCCTTGATTTTTAGTTTTAGATAGACACATTAATTAGGCGTCGTTTAAGGTATCGCTTATAAAAATATAAAAATAAACGGCTAAGTTATAACCGTTTGACGAAACCTTCATATGCCGAATTTTGCCGATTAATTCCGTTAGCCGACGTATAACCGTTTTGTTTCATACAAAAATAACACAAATCTGTGTTTGTACCAGTATTTAACGGTAAAATGGAATTTGGGATGGTGCAAAATGGCATATGAAGGTTTGGTCAAACGGCTGCAACTTAGGCAGATTTTTTAAAAATTCTTAAAAACTGAACCGAAAAAAAACACTATAATCCATAATACTTTAAACAATTTTAAATCTTAAAATCTATCAGAAAAAGTAATTTTAGGCCAGTTATTATAAACTTTTATGACAGAAACGATGAAATTTTAGTCATGATGGATAATGTAATAAAACAAAAAACTCAAGAAGAAACACCTGGACAAAAAGATAGAGCAAAATATTCTGAGAATCGTGCGAAAAGTTCCATGTAAATATATTAGTAATTAAAAAAAATTTTTATTGGAGGTTAAACTTTCTAAACTACTAGTATTAGTATAATATCTAAAAATCTAAGGTCCGAAAGAACCATGAACAAATTTATTCCTGCTTAAGATGATCTAGATAATCTACAATTTTTAAGATACAAGAAAACCAAAAACGCAGAATCATGGGAAATCAGAGTTCGCAAATAACTGTTGACCGTTCGAGCGCTTTACGTTGAGCTGTTCGTGAGACGATCTATTAACGAACATCGCACAATGAGAGATACGAGTGATGCTCGCACAGAGACTCTTACTAAAAGACCGATTGACTGAAAAAGTCAACCCAAACGGTCTTTTCAATAACACTACTCGACAAAATTAAACTTTTTTTTTCCGCTGTGGCCATAAATGACTTTTTCTGATAGATTTGGAGATTTAAATTTTTTTAAAGAATTATGGTTTTTTTTCATGGAGTAGTTTTTTTTTACGAATTTTTAAAAAATTTGGTGTTTTTTGTCATAGGTAGTGCTTCTATTTTTTACATAACTTAAGTTTCCTACAACTGGTTGTATTGAACTTTGCAGTTAAAAAAAGCTGACAAATGCAGCTATAAATCCGACTCAGACACTTTGTAGCTGCAACTTATCGTCTGGAAGATAACTGGTTGTATTGAACTTTGGAGTTAAAAAAAGCTGACAAATGCAGCTATAAATCCGACTCAGACACTTTGTAGCTGCAACTTAACGCCTGGAAGATATTAAGCTTCCAAATTGAAATTTCATATTTTTTTCGGTATTTTTCCCCGAAATTTTGACTTTGAAAGCTCAGGAAAAGTCGAAAAAAAAATATTTGAATGCCTTGATTTTTGGTTTTAGATAGACACATTAATTAGGCGTCGTTTAAGGTATCGCTTATAAAAATATAAAAATAAAAAATAAAAGTTATAACCGTTTGACCAAACTTTCATATGCCGAATTTCGCCGATAAATTCCGTTAGCCGACGAATAACCGTTTTTTTTTCCTACAAAAATACCAAAAATCTGCGTTTTTAACAGTTTTTAACGGTAAAATGGCATTTGGAATAGTGCCAAACGGCATATGTAGTTTTGGTCAAACGGTTATAACTAAGCCGTTTATTTTTATATTTTTATAAGCGATACCTTAAACGACGCCTAATTAATGTGTCTATCTAAAACCAAAAATCAAGGCATTCAAATATTTTTTTTTCGACTTTTCCTGAGCTTTCAAAGTCAAAATTTCGGGGAAAAATACCGAAAAAAATATGAAATTTCAATTTGGAAGCTTAATATCTTCCAGGCGTTAAGTTGCAGCTACAAAGTGTCTGAGTCGGATTTATAGCTGCATTTGTCAGCTTTTTTTAACTCCAAAGTTCAATACAACCAGTTATCTTCCAGACGATAAGTTGCAGCTACAAAGTGTCTGAGTCGGATTTATAGCTGCATTTGTCAGCTTTTTTTAAATGCAAAGTTCAATACAACCAGTTGTAGGAAACTTAAGTTATGTAAAAAATAGAAGCACTACCTATGACAAAAAACACAAAATTTTTTAAAAATTCTTAAAAAAAAAACTACTCCATGAAAAAAAAAAAACATTCTTTAAAAAATTTTAAACATCCAAATGTATCAGAAAAAGTCGTTTTTGGCGACAGCGGAAAAGTCGTGTCGACTAGTGTAATTTTTCCTCTTTTCGATGCACAGTGGTACGTTGTGTAACATTGTGACATTCGATTTTCACGTTATATATTCTTTAAATTTTAAACATGATCTTTTTATATTTCAAACTAATTTTTTGATTAAAAAATGAATAGTTTCTTTATAATTAATTTATTTTGAATTAAACTTAACAACTAATAACGAGTTTAGGTTTTGTGTGGCCAATACTAACTGTGCCAGCGTACTCAAGTGTGGCGATTTCAGGATTACATTTATAAAAAAAAATTTAATGTGTCTTCGTTTAGTGGTAAGCGACTATTATTTTGTCAAAATTCTCGACCCACGATCACTGTATCATCAAAATTCACAAAGCAACGTGACGCGTAGAACCTTCGAGACTTCACATACACACATACATTCGCAAAAGACTTTTTGGATCGTCGTTCGAGGGCAAACGGTCCTGGAATGAGCAGAGCAAAAGAGACCGGAAAAAACTGCTCGTCGACTGAGCGCGAGCAGAATTTTTGTACGAACAATGCAATCGGTTGCTCTCAGACTTTTTGCTCAAAGTCTCAGTGAAGAACTCTTATTTTGCGACCGCACGAATCGGTTAAAAGTTATTTGCGAGCTATGGTAATTAGTTCTATTCTTCCAATCTTATTTGCTAGGACATTTTTGATTTTGCTTCAGAAATTGTAATTGGTGGATCATCCGGATCTAACAAAAATGAAATTTCGTTATTGCTATATTGTTATTATGATTTTGTATCAAAACAAGAGGGAATTTATTATTTGTGGGCGCTGTGGCTCCGTAGAACGACAATACACAGATAAAGTACCACAATATTGGATACATCCGGTTTTTCTGAACATAAATACAATAAAATAGTTTTAATTCCTTATTTATCCCCTTAATTTCATAACAATTCCCTCTCCTCGAAAGCCTTTATTAATTTCTTTATGTCGTCGTCGCAAAATTCTTTTTATTGCTTGTTTGGCTTTTGTTTTTTGCACTGTGTTGTTATCGTACTAACACACATTCACGCATACAACCTCAGTTTTAGCAGCATGTTATTTAAAACTCGAGGGACTGTAAAAAATACTAAGGTGGGTAAATGTTAAGTACGTGGACAACCTCTCCAAAATTCACTAATTTAGGTAAAAAAATTTCGCGTGATTTTTTTTTTCGTAACTCCAATAAAAAAAAACTGCACAAATATTTCAATTGCTTTGTTATTCATTGTTAGTTTTCCTTAAAATTGGTGATTATAACAACAAAAAACAACTAACACAATAACAATTATCAATAATAACAACAAAAACAACAACAAAACCAGCACAAACCACACAAAAAATCAACAACAACAACACAGCAAGTGACCCGCACAAGTCATTGTTGGCTTGAAAAAAGTTAAACTTTAAACATTTAAAAAAAAAAATGTTTAACCTAAATTCATGATAAATTGGTATCTATCTAGGAAAAAAATTTCGTGAATTTTGGAGAGGTTGTCCACGTACTTAACATTTACCAAAAGGTGCAAATATACATACAATCGGTCAAACCAATACTTTAAACTAATTTTATTATTAAAAAATCATATAATCAATGTGGACGATTTCTAAAATTCGGTCGGTAACACTCAGCCAAACGCTAAATTAAATTATTATAAACAATAGCCAAATTACAAAATTTTAATTTTTTTAAATAAGAACCATAGTAATTTATTGATTACAGCATTTGCATTTCAATTGTGCTTACGTATGTAATGTACATATACTTATAACCGAAATACAACACATACAATTGCAGCCGTGCAATTTCCATGCGGAAATTTTCCTTAAAAAAGTATTCCAAGGTTATTCACAACGTCCTCCTCCCAAAAAGATCCATATCACGGCTGTTATAATTTGGGATTAATATCCCAATAAAATTTAATTAATATAAAATAGAAGCAATAGAAATTGAAATGCCAATTCCTTACCAGGGTCCAAATGCGTTTCTTCGAAATTGTATCCAAATACTCCACAGTTGCTGCAGACATTGTCGCCAACTCTATACACTGCAGCGTCGTTATCGTATCTTGCTCTGCCACATAGGGCATAATTAATTCTTCGTCGTTCATATTAATAAAATTAAATAAATAAAACAAAATTTATGTACACAAGCACGTGCCAGCAGCCGAAATTCAATAACTCAACTTTTGGATAGTGTAGACACCAGTTCTGAGTTATTGAGTTAACTCATTTATCGATAGGTAACTCACTGTAGTGTAACAGGCTATTACACTACCCCATCATTGTCAAAGGTGCGGAAAAATGATGCGAGGCGTTTAAACTTAAGTCGCATCATTTCCGCATACTTTAGGCTCCACCGAACAAAAATTACGTGCTGCTGACTTTAATTTTCAAGTGGCACTTATAAAGTTGGATTCAGTGCGTCCCAAAAGACCTTGAAAGTCTTTGTGTTACCATTTTGTTGTTTGAAATCAGACTTATTTTAATTTAAATCTTCAGGAATGGTTTGGCCGCTAAACTTTGAATTGAATTTATTGTTTGATTCAACAAAAATACCCCGATACTGCGTCGATACCCCGAATTATTTCAGTATTTCGTAAAAATACACGACAGAATACGGTAACACTTGCAAATGATGCGCCTCATGTTTTATCATGCGGCCGCATGATTGTCTTCTATCCACAGAGCTCTTATGGGCATCATTGTCGGATGTTCCATTTAACGGGAAAATCCAATGATGCGGCCTTATGTAAAAAGGGTATAAAACTGAGGTTGTGTGCGTAAATGAGTGTGTAAATACAACAAGACCAAAGTATTGGATAACAAGAAAACAAATAAAAGATTGCTACAGCTTTGCGACAAGGAAATTATTAAACTTATAAGAGTGTCGAGAAGGGCGCGTTGATTTTGAATATTTTGGCGGATGGGAAACATTTTGATTCAATAACAATAAAAGGCGCATGGGCTGCTGTGACTGCTGAGATGCATAGAGACGGTCAGTAAAATGTAAATAAATCGGCCCTTGCTAATTCGTTTCCGCAGATATGGATTTACCCAATGTTGTCTCTTTTTTTTCTGACTGTTGCCCTCCTCCTCCGCCATGTAAAGAGCCCCAAATGCCATAATGTATAAACTCATTTCTATTCTGTGATTTCAATTCTTACTTTGCGCCAAAAATACAGCAGGGCATGCACACCTGGTCATACTAGGCCACCAGTATTTTTATATGGTACGTTTTGGTTCAAAACGTATTTTCGGATCTTATTATTAGGCTTTATATTTAAAGTAATAATTTTGTATATGCCATGCCTTGCCACAATGGTAACACTTCAGTTTATATATTTGTTTTTAGCTTTAAACTGAATTTTATTTTGGAAATTAGTTTTATTTTGAAAATCGTTTAATCTATTAACTTTATCCACGCCATGCAAAACTTTAACACTTGTGTCTTTTGAGAACTGTTTTATTTTAATTTCGTGATCTATTTTTAACAAAGGCTAATTTCAAATTATTTTCTGCTAATGTTTCAATGGCGGTAATGACGCCATCATAAGGAGGAGGTAGAGTTAGCAATAATCGGCTCACTTTTTCCAGTCTGTAACTAAATAAAAAAAAATTGTAAAATGGTTATATAATACCATGTAGCCATTTAAATTTAACGACAGGAATTATTTTCGGACAGACAGTTGGCTTGCCACACTTTTTCTCTCATAAATTTCATCTAAATTAGCAAATATTTCTTTAGCACTACATTCACTTATGGCAAAACTAAGAACAAATCACTTAAATATTCGATTATTGTATTCTTAGCTGATTTTTTTAACTTTTTCCACTCATCGGGTGCACTGTCACCAACATCATTAATCACTTTTATGGTTTCGTTTTCGCTCAATAATGCCATTATGCGAAATTTCCATATCGCGTACTTTTCCCCGTCGAATGGTTTAATATTTCTGTTTCCTTTTTCCATTCGGTAATTCTGTTATTAACAAAGAAAAACAAAATGAAATATTATTATACCAGGTACTCGAAGAGTATAAGGGTATACTACATTTTTGGTGATAGTGGATGTATGTAACACCCAAAAAGAAGCGTTTCCGACCCCATAAAGTATATATATTCTTGATCAGCATCAATAGCCGAGTCGATATAGCCATGTCTATCTGTCCGTCCGTATGTCCGTCCGTGCTCGGAGCGTCAAACCAAAATCCGAGTGAGTCTGTTCCATGTGTGCGTGAGTCAGGCAACAGGCCTATCTTGGGGTGCCTTTGCGACAGCCGTACCTCTGAAACTGAAGCCACCTTGAATGTTGTGCTTTTCCGTGTGCTGTCCCTTATGTGTCCATATAAAAACTATTAGTCACTTAAGTAATTTAATGTAGTATTGTTTATTTGTGAAAACGCGAACGCATTCTAAACATTGCCGCCAACAGCTGATCGGCTACAAAGGGCTTAACCCTTTGTGTGTGACGTGGGGTCACTGAATCCCAACGGGTATGTTGGAATATGTGAGGTCAAATGAAAATCCCATAAATTAATAACTGTTTCTTTTGCCCCGTTGACCCTTAACAAGACCTCTTGGTAGGTTAGTCTCTGTAGGTTAGTCCACTTTAAATCAACGAATTCCATTTCGCACAGCACACATATTCCACCACCACCGCAGGGGTAAGGGTATCCCCGTGATCGCTCAAACGAACGTGGGCCTTGATCTCCGTTAACTGATCATTCACTTATCATTGTTATTGTTGGTTGAACGTTTTGGTGTTCCTTTGCTTAGTTTAATGATGCTATTTGTAAAATCTTTAAATAGAAGTCCAACAATGAAAATCAGGAAGGCGTAAATTAATTTAGAGGGAGGGCGCGTGGCCTTGACCAAGGATTAGACCAGCCGCAGCCGTTCCAGCAGAGGGTGGCCAAAACGAAGGTTTGGAGTTTGACCACAGGCAGGGTGGGCGCGCGAAGAGGAAACACCGATGCTTCAGTCACTTGACAGCCGTCTATTTCTTTGCCTTGTAGTTGTATTTGTTTTTTTTTGTTTGCTGATATGTATGACGTTTAGTACTGGTTCCTTGTGAGTTTAGATGTCCCGAGAAGTCGTATTTCTCAAAACTTTGTTTACATTTGGCAGGCAAGGGGAACTACCCAGCCCTGGGATCGAGAGCTAGCCGGCGTTGCCCAAAGGGAACCAAGCCAAAATGTAACAAATGGCGCCCATACGATTCGCAGGCATCCGGACTGGTGCAGATCCGGGAGTCATTTTAGCAAATGGCAATCGGGCGTGTAGAGTGGGATGCATGGGAGTAGGAAGAAATAAATTTTGTGGAGAAGACGACAGCTCGCGAAGTGCTGTTTACCTGTCCCGGCAGGAGTCGCTGCTGCAGGCTTAAGGGGAGCAGGCCAATGCTAGGGAGAGATAGACGGAAGAGGTTACGATATTAATAGATGAGGACTTACGAATTTCGCTTGAGCATTTTGTCACGGTTCGATGTCGCTGGTGGACGTAAGTCACTGCCGTTCAATTAATGAACTGGGAGTTTGCGACGGACACATTTCCTGGTGGACTGTGATATCGAACAAATCTGTGATAGAATGTGATACTGAAATAAGTTAGAGAGTAAGTCGTGTAGGTACATTGTTCAGTGTAATTCTCCCCTATTTGTTTGTAAATAAGCCGCTTTCGTGTTTTGGTTCTGTCGTCCGTCTGCCGAGATGGGGTGAGGAGTGGGTGTCCCGGGTGTCGTGAAGACAGCCCGCGATGCATCCACTGTCACGTCGGATTGGTAGAATGGATGGCTGGAACAAGACACAAGAAAGTGAGCTCATGCACCGTGAGGCTCTCACCTATCGGCTATCGCGTAAAACGAAGACTAGAGTTGGTGATATGTCACACAAGTGGTGTTTGTAATTGTAGTGTATCTGGTCCCGGTTGCTGGTCCCGGTTGGTCACGTGTCCCCCTCTTTATGAATCCTGATTGAAGAAGGAATTTTTGTTGAGAGGTTGTTTGTTTTGTTGCATGTTTGTGTTTTCGGTTTTCGTGTTTGTCGGCCGAAAATCTTTATATATTATTTATTTATTTATTTATGCTGATATTTATTGAGGTATTTATTGATTTATTCGGGTATTTATTTATTTATTTGTATTTATATATTTATTTTAGTTTAGTAGTGAACGGGGAAATCGACCGTACAGCACTCGTTTTCGCGCAAACGAAATGGGGGACCAAGATCGGGAGGAACTTGGAGCTATGGGAGGTTTGCCAAGAACTCCGGTCCAGGCCAGGATAGAAGAATGGCCAACGTCTGATCCGACGCCCACGCTTGCTTCCGAACTTGCGTCGGCGGTAAACGTTTCGCTGGCTCAGGCTCACGCGACACATAGAGCATCGCAGAGTGACTCAATAAGTCGGTTGTTGCAAGAAGAGTTGCGGAACGGTTTCATGAAGATGATGCGCGAACTCAACCTGGTACTGCAGGCCGTTAGACAGCCAACAGCACAGTCGAGTGGACAGCAATGGGAAGAGGTTCCCCTCGAGCAGGGGCATGGTGGAGCAATCCCAAAAAGAAGCCAATCGAGCACAACTGATGCACCAATACCGCCACCAAAACCATTTTTGGCTCGCTCGGCTAGGGGGGGTTTGTTCCCAGAGCCGTCTTGAACCGCCGGGGTGAACATCCGGCGCGGAATTGGCGAAACCCGATGAACCGACAATCGGGTCAGAGTCGTGGCGAGAGTAGGAGACCAGGCTGGTACCCACAGGAAGATCCGCATCCAAACCCTCCAGGGTATAGACAGTGGCCACGATTAGGCCGAGTCGAAAAGTGGGACGTGACTTTTGACGGGGATAGTGACAAAATGACTGTCGAAGATTTCGTATTTCGAATCGAGTTCCTACAGGCTCAAAGTCAATGTCCTTGGGAGGAGGTTCTGAGAGGGTTTCACCACCTGGTAACGGGAAATGATCGGGAGTGGTATTGGCAGTACATCAGGGACCATGGCGGAGGTGTTTGGCAGAAGTTGAGGGATGACCTGGTCGCACGTTTTCGAGGCACGGCCTCCGAGCTCGATCGCATCAGAGAACTGTGGGAAAGGTTGCAGCGGCATAATGAAAGTGTGGAAGAATTCTTTCATGCCATGCAGAAACTAGCTTCGAGGCTGGAGACGCCGCCATATGAAAAGGAGATGATAAAGATCATCAAGAAGGCCCTAATAGACGAGATTGCCAGTTTTGTCTATGGCTTACGAGTCTATTCTCTAGATCAACTGAGGGATGAATGCGTGGAAATAGAAGCGCATTTGAAAAGAAGGGCCCGATCGTCGTGGCGAACAACACCAAAGTCCACAAGTTATGGTCGCGGGGCTAACCCTAACGTTAGCGAGGTCGTGCAGGATCGGTCAAAAAGTGATGAGGAGGCAGAGATCGTTGAGAAAAATCGCAAAAATTGATTAGCTGGAACTGCGGGCAAACCGATCATGGTTTCCGGGACAGCATGGCATCGGAAAGGCGAATCTTCTGCTACCGATGTGGAAAGCCCGATGCGTATTGTCCAACCTGTCCGGATTGCGCGGGAAACGGAAAGAAGAGTGTGAGTCAAGCAGGCGAATCACGCTCGCAGATGGGGCCTGCGCAGAGAAAGTAGGGGCGAATAAAATTGAAATTAGTAGTCATAATGTGCATGCTAGGTTAAGGAACTTACCGTATGAAGAGCGGCTAAGGAAATATTTAGAAGTTAGGAATAGGATATTCTCGGATTTACGAGTGGAGGGAATTTGAGCGCTGTCGGTGCGGGTGAGGAAGGCGCGATCCCGGTTTAAGCAGCGTCGAGATCTGAGGAGGCAGGTGATTGCTTCAGTGAAGTGCTGTGGAAGAAAGGACCCGAAAGTATTTGCTGAGATATTAATAATGGGTGAGTCCGTACAAGGCTTGTTGGATTCGGGTGCTACGCATAGCATGTTAGGTCGGAGAGGCCAAGAATTCTTGTAGAAGCTGGGCGTGGAGGCTCGCCGATATTCTTCCATAGTGAAGGTAGCGAATGGAGAAGATCGCGCAATCGTTGGCCGAGTGGAATTGCCTGTGGAGTACAAGGGAGAGGTAAAGGAATTAATGTTTTTCGTATGCCCATTCTTGGAACAAGAGATTTACTTGGGGGTAGACTTTTGGCGGTCATTTTCATTGGCTCCTGAGGTGATGGGAGAAGGTCCAGTAGGAGCATCACCCTGATTGGTGGAGGAAGTCATGGCGGATCAAGTCGCTCACTATGTTGAAGGACCGGAAAATGACATAGTGCAGGAGAAATGGGATTTGTCAGAAGCGCAGAAGGCAGCCTTGGATCAGGTGAAGGCAGAGTTTTTAGCATTCGAAGCCGTGGGCCTGGCAAGACGTCGGTAGAGACGCACAAGATTCAATTGGTGGAGAATGTTGAGCCAGTAAAGGATCGACATTAACCGATGTCGCCAGCGATGCAGGAAGTGGTGTGCGTGGAGATGGACAAGATGTTGGCCTTGGGAGTCATTGAGAACAGTGAAAGCCCGTGGAGCAACCGCACTACTGTTGTGCGACGCCGGGCAAGAATCGTTTCTGTCTCGATGCCCGGAAGCTCAGTAGCTTGACCATCAAAGACGATTACCCTCTGCCTAGCATCGAGGGGATTTTGTCGCGTCTCGATCAGACAGTATACATCTCCAGCGTCGATTTAAAACTCGCTTTTTGGCAAATCGAGCTGGAGGAACAGAGTCGGGCGTATACAGCTTTCACGGTGCCGGGATGACCACTGTATCAGTTCCGGATGATGCCTTTTGGCCTCTGCAACGCTGCACAGCGCCTATGCAGACTGGTTGTTAAGGTCATACCAGCAAAGATGCGTGCAAATGTCCATGCGTACCTCGATGATTTGCTGATCATAGCCGGGGACTTCGAAACGCACGTAAAGATCCTCCGACAGGTTGCTGAGTGTCTACGAAGAGCAAATTTAACGATAGAGCTGAGTAAATCCCACTTTTGTTATAAGGAAATCAAATACCTGGGACTTAGAATATGCGGAGGAGCACTGAAGATGGATCCGGATCGAATATCGGCTATCTTACGCATCCCCGAGCCACGATCAGTCTGAGAATTGCGAAGCTTCCTGGGCACTGCGGGCTGGTATCGGCGCTTTATAAAGAACTTTGCTGAGCTGGCGGTTCCACTGACAGACGCACTGAAAAAATCTGGGAAAGGCAAATTTAGGTTGTCGGAGGAGGCAAAACGAGCCATGGGGGAGTTGTAAGCTGCACTTACCTCGGCAACAGTCTTGGTACATGCAGATTTTAAGCGGCACTTTTACATACAGTGCGACGCATCCCACTATGGGGTAGGAGCCGTACTGTTCCAACGCGACGACAAACAGAACGAGAGGCCCATCCCATTTTTTTCCGCCAAGCTGAATTGCCACCAAAAAAATTACTCGGTCACGGAGAAAGAGTGTCTGGAAGCTCTCATGGCGATTTTAAAATTCCGTCCATACGGAATTTTCATAAAAATGCCTTGAGCACATGGTGCACTTATGTAGAACTGATGCCGTTCACCGTCATTACAGATCACGCCAGTCTCAAATGGCTAATGACGATGAATCTGGATGGTCGGTTAGCTCGGTGCTCCCTTCAATTGCAGGCCTTCGATGTCGGTATAGAACATCGAAAAGGAGTGGACAATATAGTGGCAGATACATTGTCGCGCTGTATCGAAGAGCTCAAAGTGGATCCGAGCAGCATCCTGGGCTTTGAGACGCTGGAGTTTGAATCTGCAGAATACAAAGAGCTGAAGAAAGAAATCACAGGGAACCAGGAACGCCTACCTGATCTACAAATTGTTGATGGAATTTTATTCAAGCGAATGCGCTTCGAACGATTGGAAGACCAGCTGGAGGGGTCCATCTGGAAATTGTGGGTTCCGAGTTCCCTGACGGCCGCGTTGATAGATAAGGCGCATCTAGATGAGAAGTCGGCGCACGGTGGCGTAGCTAAGACCTTGCACCTATTGCGTAGGCAATTTTACTGGCCGAACATGGCTATAGAGGTGCGAGATCATATCCGACGATGCTCCGTTTGTAAGGAGTCGAAGGCGCCGAATTATCGAACGCAGGTCGGGATTGGGCAAGAGGTGGTCACCGAGCGACCATTCCAAAAGATATATACTGATTTTCTGGGCAAATATCCGCGATAAAGGAATAAGCACGCTTGGATATTCATTGTGGTTGACTATTTCTCGAAGTTCACATTCTTGAAGACCATAGGAGCGGCCACAGCGAAGGAAGTTGTGAGCCTCTCGTCCATGAAGTTTTATATAAGTTTGGAGTTCCAGAAGTAATCCACTCAGACAATGGAGCGCAGTTTATCTCCAAAACTTTCAGGGAGATGATTGAGGCATTCGGAGTCACTCATATGAGGACCCCAGTCTATTTTTCGCAGAGTAACGCAGCCGAGCGGGTAAATTGCACAGTCCTCAACGCGATCCGGACGTATCTGGAAGACGACCACCGGGACTGGGATGCGCATCTGCCGGAGATAGAACTGGCCATTCGAAACTCGGTTCATGAGGCGACGGGCGTGACTCCATTCTTAGCATTCTTCGGGCAACACATGTATTTGCATGGGTCATGCTACAAGCTGGCGAAGCGGTTGCGTTCCATGGGAGAGCATGACATATCCCTGCTGGAGAGTCAGGACAAGCGACAACTCATCCAGGAGAAGATTCGCGATAGTCTCCATCAAGCATACGAGCGTAGCAGGGTGAGATACAGCGCGCGAGCTCGGGTGTTTTACGCGAAGCCGGGGTAGAATCCGTTACGGGAACAATGTAAGGAAGAAAATACGATAAGATAGAGGTATTAGTGAGGACCCAAAGGGATAAATAGGAGTGAAAATTTGGAGAAACGTGGATTCTCGATTTTTTTCACATGGTGCGGAGTGTAGTGCGATTCAGGAAAACCCATAAGTTTTTTTTTGGTTATAGCCGGCAGTTTAAAAAGTAAGTGTCGAGCTTAGGGGCCGTGTAACTAAAAAGAAGACTGTGTGACTACGGTTTGTTTTCCCCAATAGCCTGGCCCGGAAGATCACCGAGAGGCCGGGCCAGAGGAAGTTTCCGCCGAATACACATATTCTGGAGAGGATCGGCTTGTGAATTCACTGGAGAGCCCCGGACGTGAATTTCCGGGGGAGGATCAGCTCGTGCTCGGAGCGTCAAACCAAAATCCGAGTGAGTCTGTTCCATGTGTGCGTGAGTCAGGCAACAGGCCTATCTTGGGGTGCCTTTGCGACAGCCGTACCTCTGAAACTGAAGCCACCTTGAATGTTGTGCTTTTCCGTGTGCTGTCCCTTATGTGTCCATATAAAAACTATTAGTCACTTAAGTAATTTAATGTAGTATTGTTTATTTGTGAAAACGCCAACACATTCTAAACATTGCCGCCAACAGCTGATCGGCTACAAAGGGCTTAACCCTTTGTGTGTGACGTGGGGTCACTGAATCCCAACGGGTATGTTGGAATATGTGAGGTCAAATGAAAATCCCATAAATTAATAACTGTTTCTTTTGCCCCGTTGACCCTTAACAAGAGCTCTTGGTAGGTTAGTCTCTGTAGGGCCCACTTTAAATCAACGAATTCCATTTCCCACAGCACACATATCGCACCACCACCGCAGGGATGTGCGTGTAGTGCGTGAACAAGTGCGGACGCGTTTTTCCTTGGTGCTCCCGGCCGGACGGTAAATGGCTGGACTACCTGTGGAAAAAAGGAAACAGATGTGTACATACACAAGCAGTGGGTACCAGTACGTACCAGTACATACCCAGTAGGATGCCCAAGCAGAGGAGTTGCCGCTTTTTACAAGCTCAGATGCTTGAGATGCACATCGACGACCCAGGCAAGGGGCGAGGGGTGAGAAATGCCCTCCCTGAGAGTGCCTAGGCACTCACTCTCTCTAACCAAGTCTTTATAATGTTGTCCTTGTTGCACCACAAATTCCTTGTTGTTTCCAATTGTTGTTTCTGCCGGCACTCTCGCACTGCAATTTGCACTAGTCATGCCAGCTGATCTAGCTGCGGAGCAGCGAGCAGTGTTGGACCACGGCGAAATTTGCAATACGCAAGGCTAACACCAGGTGTCGCCAGGAGCAGGTAGTGTAAAATGACCAAAGCTGCCTGCTATGAAAGTCGACTCGTGATCGGCAAACGAAACAAACGCTGCATACATACAGGAGCTGCTGCCCCTGACAAGGAGCTGGGGATCCAGGCTGCCACTGACGGCAACAACCACACCCACTAGCGCACCACACTCACTCCAACGAAAATCCACGTAGCGTCTGACCCACAATGGGCGGCTGCGTGGTCTGCGTCTGTATCATATTGATCGGCAGTCATATAACCTGGCAGGATTTATAAAATGCAAAAAACCTGGCAGTAGGTCTTAACTGCGAATGAATGGTAGTAATGTCTTCTAGTAACATAATTACTCCAGGTGGAAACCCACGAGGTAGAAATCCACCCGCGCGGAGAAATCCCGCGGCCGGGGCACGGATTCTGGAGGCCCCAGGAAACATTCCAACCAATCTTGCTACGCCGGTGGCTTACTTGGCCGACGAAGCCAGTACTACTACAAGTACAACAAACAGAAAGAACGAGGAGATGGCGGCCTTCCAAAAGGCCTCGAAGGTGGCCAGAACACCGCCACACCAGCCATCAGCCACAGCACAGCCAGTAAAGCAGGGCCCAATAGTCGATACTGCTAGCGTTTCAGCGCAGAGCGAAAGACGAAATGCCGACACCCCGAAGAGGCCGCGCGACCCCCCCACCCCGTCGAGCAGTGGGAGGAACACGCCGAAGAGGACGAGGACAAGCGTTCTGGACATTGACGACGACTTCATATGTCAGACGACGGAGAAGGGACAGAGGTCGATTAACTCGTCCCACAAGAAGATGCTGGCAAGGATGAAGGAGCTGCAGCAGAATGTCAGGTTCCAGCTGCAGGCGTCAACGGCGTCAACGGAGGAAAAGTCAGCGGCAGGTGTCTGTCAATGCCACTGCCACCCTGTAGGCCCCCCACCCCACCTGGCCAACGAAGTCTCGCACCCCGCGAAGCCCAGCGCTCAGCCAAAGTCAACGCAGACGACTCCGGGAGCCCGCAGGACCGAAATAAGGCCCCGAGGCAAGGAGAAGGAAGCGCCCGATAACCCCTGGAAACACCAGCGGCCTGCCAGCAGCCGACAACGGGAACCCACAAAGCCAGACAGCAATGGCGACTTTACCCAGAAGTGAAACGAGGTCAGAGGAAGGCGCGCGAAGCGGAAAAGGCAGCACGGCCAAATGCAGTCATAGTGAAGCGCACGGAGGAGACCTCGTACGCTGACATCCTGAAGCTGGTGAAGGCAGCGCCGTCGCTGCAGGACCTTAGGAGCAAGGTGCAGGGCATCAGGAAGATTGTCTCGAGGGAGCTGCTCCTCTGAATGCAGAACCCTTCAGACCCCGCCACCCAGGAGCTAAAGACGGCCATACAGGAGGCGCTTGGCGACAAGGCATCCGTAAAGGCCATGCACGAGACAGTCGCTGTCGAAGTCCTCGGCTTAGACGAACTCGCGACATGTAAGGAGGTATCGGAGGCGATAGCCGCAGCTATCGGCGAAGGCGCAGCCCAACCAACCGTACTGAAAATGCGGAAGGCTTTCGGTGCCTTACAGGTAGCAACGCTGAACATTCAGCCCGTCATCGCACAGAAGCTCCTCGACCTTGGCAAGGTGCGAGTGGGCTGGGTGGTGTGCCGCATCCGACGCCGGATAACGCCAACCCGGTGCTACAAGTGCATGGCCTATGGACACACTGCAGCCAGGTGCAGATCCAAGCACCCAGTGGCAAGAGACGCCTGTTTTAAGTGCGGAGGAGAGGGACACAAGCACAGCCAGTGCAGCAACCCGCCGAAATGTCTTCTGTGCTCTGGCACAACCGACGCCCGCTCAACAGCCCACTCGGTCCTCAGCCGAAGCTGTCCAGAGTACAAGAAGGCCCTGACCAAGCTAATCGATGGTTAAGCTACTCCAGTTCAACCTTAACCACTGCCGAGCAGCCCAGGACCTGCTGGCGCAAACGGTTCTCGAGCAGAGGATAGACGTAGCGGTACTCAGCGAACCATACAGGAGGAAGCACGAAGGTGTCTGGCACCAAAGTACCGACGGCGGGGCGGTAATTTGGAGCTGCGGCCCCCCACCCAGGCCAGCTCTTGGACAGAGCTTCCAAGGAGGGATACGTGCGCCTAAAATACGATGGGATCCACATATTCAGCTTTTACATACCGCCGAGGTTCACACAGCAAAAATATGAGGAGATCATCGCCAACATCGCCAACGACGTCCGAGAGAGGTCGCCGGTTATAATAGCGGGCGACTTCAACGCATGGGCCACGACCTGGGGCAGCATCAGGAACACTCCTCGCGGGACAGCGCTCCTAGACGAGTTTGAGGGCCTGAACGTCTGCCTCCTCAACACAGGAAGCACCCCCACATACAGCAAAGCAGGTGGGGAGTCGATCATCGACCTCACCTTCGCAAGCCCGGAGCTCGCACGCCGCTCGACGTGGCAAGTGCTTAGCGCTTGCACGCACAGTGACCACCTAGCGGTGGTGACGGACATTGAAGCGCACAGGAACATGCCAGGGATTCGGCGTTCTCTACGGACCGGGTACAAGGAGGAAAGTCTCAACAGAGTTGCACTGCTTGCAGCAGCCGAGGACCTACGCGCCGCCGAGGACGCAGAAGCTTCGGCAATCGCTGTCACCAGGACCGTCAAGGAGGCATGTGACGCCTCAATGCAGGAAAGCGGACCGGAGGAAGCAGACACCGCCCAGTACCATGGTGGAATGACCACATCGCCAATGCCAGGAGGGAATGCCTCGCAGCTCGACGGGTCTACCAGCGATCCAGAGGCTCCGATCAGTTCGCCAGCAATGGCGAATCATTCAGGGCTAAAAGGAGGGTGCTACGAGATGCCATCAGCAGGAGCAAGGACCAATGTTTTAAAAAGCTCTGTGATGCGGCGGATGCTGAACCCTTCGGGTGGGCATACAAGCTGGTCATGGGGAAGCTTAACAGGCAACCTATGCCCAAGTGCCCAACACAGCTGGGACAGATTGTAAAGAGGGCGTTTACCCTGGCAACCGCCACTACACCATGGAGCCAGTGACGACGAGGCAAGCGAGACGGACACCACCACCGTCACCACCGCCATCTCTGCTAGAGAGGTATTAGATATCTCAGCCAATTTGAAGAGCGGGAAAGCGGCAGGGCCAGATGGAATCCCCAACGGGGCTCTGAAACACATCATCAGAGCCCACCCTGACGTTTTCGCCCTTTTGTACACCCAGTGCATAGTGGAGAGAAAGGTCCCAAAAGCGTGGAAGCGGCAAAGGCTGGTGCTGATACCCAAGCCTGGCAAGGACCCAAGCGACCCCTCTGCCTATCGGCCACTGTGCATGCTAGACACGATGGGGAAGATCTTCGAGAGGCTCGTGTGCAACCGGCTGGAGGCGGAACTGGCAGAGCGGCACGGCCTCTCCGAGATGCAATTCGGATTCCGCAAACGAAGGAGCACAACTGACGCCATCGAACGGACGGTGTCCGAAGATGCCGCGCTGGTTGTGGCAGGCATGACCCCGCTGGATCTCTTGGCAGATGAGAGACAGAATGGTTCGACGGTAGCTAGCGAGCGAAGGCAGGAGAGCATAGCCCGGTGGCAGCGACGCTGGAACCAAGCAGCGAACGGGAGGTGGACGAGGCGGCTCATCCCCCAGATCAGCGCATGGGTGCAGAGGAGAGGAGGCCAGGTAGACCACTACCTGAGCCAACTGCTGATGGGGCACGGGGGCTTCAAGGCGTACCTGTATCGTTTTAGGCATACCGACGACCCGTACTGCAGTCACTGCGGACCCAAAGTCTCAGAGGATGCGGAGCACGTATTCTTCCACTGCCCCCGCTTTGCACAGGAGCGGGAGATGCTGAGGGAGACGAGCCCAGGCGTCGACGTTGGCACACTCGTCGAGCGAATGGTAGCCGACGAGGTGACATGGAAGGCCGTCGCCGATATGGCAGCGAAGATCATGAAGGAGCTGCGCCGGCTGGAGCGAAGCCGGGCTGGCTGAACTCGCCAACAGAGAAGACATCGCAAACCACCCCCCACCCCCTCAAAACTTTGTTTACATTTGGCGGGCAAGGGGAATTACCCAGCCCTGGGATCGAGAGCTAGCCGGCGTTGCCCAAAGGGAACCAAGCCAAAATGTAGCAATCAGCACTAACAGCCGAGTCGATATAGCCATGTCTGTCTGTCCGTCCGTTCGTCCGTCCGTCTGTCCGTGTTCATTAGCGCTTAGATCTCAGAGACTATAAAAGCTAGAGCAAGCAAGTTTTGTATTCAGACTTCTGTGATATCACACTATTACAAGTGTATTTCAAAATTTCGGCCTGCTCATTTCCGCCCACACAAAGGACGAAAGTCTGTGGCATGCACGATTTTTATAGTATGAGAAACTAAAAACGTAGCATCATAGAAAATGATTTTATCTATCAGAATGATGAATCTGGATCAGATCACATCATTAATATAGCCACAATGAAGAAAACCATTTCGAATGGCATCGTTCTCTCTCTCACACGCGACCCCGTCTGCTCTGCTCGTCTGTCTAGAAGAGCGCCTGGATTTCAGATACTATAAGTTAGTGAAATCACACTTTCTATCCAAGCTCCTGTGAAACCACTGCAATACAAGTGTATTACAAATTTTTTTCACGCCCCTTCCACCCACACAAAGACGAATTTCTGTGGAATCCACAATTTTGAAAATACGAGAAAACCAAAAACGCAGAATCATGGAAAATGACCATATAGATAGCCGAATCTGGATCAGGTCGGTCTACTATTATAGCCAGAAGGCAGATGAAAAAAACATATATATGTAAACAGAAATGGAAATAGATAACGTTATATTTTTTAAAATCTCCGAAAGAGTTCGATTTAATTTTTATACCCGGTACTCGAAGAGTACGGTTGGTTCCTTTTGGGTGTTACACACATCACCACACATATCACCTATAATCTAATATACCCCAATTCTCTTCGAATACAGGGTGTAAAGTGCAGTTTGAAAGATTAAAAAAAAGAAGATTACACTAGTCGACACGACTTTTCCGCTGTCGCCTAAAATGACTTTTTCTGATAGATTTGGATGTTTAAAAATTTGTAAAGAATATTTTTTTTTTGGGTCTGTCGACATGCTCGTGGTGATGTTCCAGTCCCACCGGAGCGATAGGTATTTCAGGGCTGGGCGGGGCGAAACGCCATCCATCGGGTCCCCAGAGAGGCTCCATACGTTAGGATGACATCGGGGGGGAGCAGGGATAGACTCCGTTACGGGAACAATGTAGGGAAGAAAATAGGATAAGATAGAGGTATTAGTGAGGACCCCAAGGGATAAATAGGAGTGAAAATTTGGAGAAACGTGGATTCTCGATTTTTGTCACATGGTGCGGAGGGTAATGCGATTCAGGAAAACCCATAAGTTTTTTTTTGGTTATAGCCGGCAGTTTAAAAAGTAAGTGTCGAGCTTAGGGGCCGTGTAACTAAAAAGAAGACTGTGTTACTACGGTTTGTTTTCCCCAATAGCCTGGCCCGGAAGATCACCGAGAGGCCGGGCCAGAGGAAGTTTCCGCCGAATACACATATTCTGGAGAGGATCGGCTTGTGAATCCACTGGAGAGCCCCGGACGTGAATTTCCGGGGGAGGATCAGCTCGTGCTCGGAGCGTCAAACCAAAATCCGAGTGAGTCTGTTCCATGTGTGCGTGAGTCAGGCAACAGGCCTATCTTGGGGTGCCTTTGCGACAGCCGTACCTCTGAAACTGAAGCCACCTTGATTGTTGTGCTTTTCCGTGTGCTGTCCCTTATGTGTCCATATAAAAACTATTAGTCACTTAAGTAATTTAATGTAGTATTGTTTATTTGTGAAAACGCCAACACATTCTAAACATTGCCGCCAACAGCTGATCGGCTACAAAGGGCTTAACCCTTTGTGTGTGACGTGGGGTCACTGAATCCCAACGGGTATGTTGGAATATGTGAGGTCAAATGAAAATCCCATAAATTAATAACTGTTTCTTTTGCCCCGTTGACCCTTAACAAGAGCTCTTGGTAGGTTAGTCTCTGTAGGGCCCACTTCAAATCAACGAATTCCATTTCCCACAGCACACATATCGCACCACCACCGCAGGGATGTGCGTGTAGTGCGTGAACAAGTGCGGACGCGTTTTTCCTTGGTACTCCCGGCCGGACGGTAAATGGCTGGACTACCTGTGGAAAAAAGGAAACAGATGTGTACATACACAAGCAGTGGGTACCAGTACGTACCAGTACATACCCAGTAGGATGCCCAAGCAGAGGAGTTGCCGCTTTTTACAAGCTCAGATGCTTGAGATGCACATCGACGACCCAGGCAAGGGGCGAGGGGTGAGAAATGCCCTCCCTGAGAGTGCCTAGGCACTCACTCTCTCTAACCAAGTCTTTATAATGTTGTCCTTGTTGCACCACAAATTCCTTGTTGTTTCCAATTGTTGTTTCTGCCGGCACTCTCGCACTGCAATTTGCACTAGTCATGCCAGCTGATCTAGCTGCGGAGCAGCGAGCAGTGTTGGACCACGGTGAAATATGCAATACGCAAGGCTAACACCAGGTGTCGCCAGGAGCAGGTAGTGTAAAATGACCAAAGCTGCCTGCTATGAAAGTCGACTCGTGATCGGCAAACGAAACAAACGCTGCATACATACAGGAGCTGCTGCCCCTGACAAGGAGCTGGGGATCCAGGCTGCCACTGACGGCAACAACCACACCCACTAGCGCACCACACTCACTCCAACGAAAATCCACGTAGCGTCTGACCCACAATGGGCGGCTGCGTGGTCTGCGTCTGTATCATATTGATCGGCAGTCATATAACCTGGCAGGATTTATAAAATGCAAAAAACCTGGCAGTAGGTCTTAACTGCGAATGAATGGTAGTAATGTCTTCTAGTAACATAATTACTCCAGGTGGAAACCCACGAGGTAGAAATCCACCCGCGCGGAGAAATCCCGCGGCCGGGGCACGGATTCTGGAGGCCCCAGGAAACATTCCAACCAATCTTGCTACGCCGGTGGCTTACTTGGCCGACGAAGCCAGTACTACTACAAGTACAACAAACAGAAAGAACGAGGAGATGGCGGCCTTCCAAAAGGCCTCGAAGGTGGCCAGAACACCGCCACACCAGCCATCAGCCACAGCACCGCCAGTAAAGCAGGGCCCAATAGTCGATACTGCTAGCGTTTCAGCGCAGAGCGAAAGACGAAATGCCGACACCCCGAAGAGGCCGCGCGACCCCCCCACCCCGTCGAGCAGTGGGAGGAACACGCCGAAGAGGACGAGGACAAGCGTTCTGGACATTGACGACGACTTCATATGTCAGACGACGGAGAAGGGACAGAGGTCGATTAACTCGTCCCACAAGAAGATGCTGGCAAGGATGAAGGAGCTGCAGCAGAATGTCAGGTTCCAGCTGCAGGCGTCAACGGCGTCAACGGAGGAAAAGTCAGCGGCAGGTGTCTGTCAATGCCACTGCCACCCTGTAGGCCCCCCACCCCACCTGGCCAACGAAGTCTCGCACCCCGCGAAGCCCAGCGCTCAGCCAAAGTCAACGCAGACGACTCCGGGAGCCCGCAGGACCGAAATAAGGCCCCGAGGCAAGGAGAAGGAAGCGCCCGATAACCCCTGGAAACACCAGCGGCCTGCCAGCAGCCGACAACGGGAACCCACAAAGCCAGACAGCAATGGCGACTTTACCCAGAAGTGAAACGAGGTCAGAGGAAGGCGCGCGAAGCGGAAAAGGCAGCACGGCCAAATGCAGTCATAGTGAAGCGCACGGAGGAGACCTCGTACGCTGACATCCTGAAGCTGGTGAAGGCAGCGCCGTCGCTGCAGGACCTTAGGAGCAAGGTGCAGGGCATCAGGAAGATTGTCTCGAGGGAGCTGCTCCTCTGAATGCAGAACCCTTCAGACCCCGCCACCCAGGAGCTAAAGACGGCCATACAGGAGGCGCTTGGCGACAAGGCATCCGTGAAGGCCATGCACGAGACAGACGCGGTCGAAGTCCTCGGCTTAGACGAACTCGCGACATGTAAGGAGGTATCGGAGGCGATAGCCGCAGCTATCGGCGAAGGCGCAGCCCAGCCAACCGTACTGAAAATGCGGAAGGCTTTCGGTGCCACACAGGTAGCAACGCTGAACATTCAGCCCGTCATCGCACAGAAGCTACTCGACCTTGGCAAGGTGCGAGTGGGCTGGGTGGTGTGCCGCATCCGACGCCGGATAACGCCAACCCGGTGCTACAAGTGCATGGCCTATGGACACACTGCAGCCAGGTGCAGATCCAAGCACCCAGTGGCAAGAGACGCCTGTTTTAAGTGCGGAGGAGAGGGACACAAGCACAGCCAGTGCAGCAACCCGCCGAAATGTCTTCTGTGCTCTGGCACAACCGACGCCCGCTCAACAGCCCACTCGGTCCTCAGCCGAAGCTGTCCAGAGTACAAGAAGGCCCTGACCAAGCTAATCGATGGTTAAGCTACTCCAGTTCAACCTTAACCACTGCCGAGCAGCCCAGGACCTGCTGGCGCAAACGGTTCTCGAGCAGAGGATAGACGTAGCGGTACTCAGCGAACCATACAGGAGGAAGCACGAAGGTGTCTGGCACCAAAGTACCGACGGCGGGGCGGTAATTTGGAGCTGCGGCCCCCCACCCAGGCCAGCTCTTGGACAGAGCTTCCAAGGAGGGATACGTGCGCCTAAAATACGATGGGATCCACATATTCAGCTTTTACATACCGCCGAGGTTCACACAGCAAAAATATGAGGAGATCATCGCCAACATCGCCAACGACGTCCGAGAGAGGTCGCCGGTTATAATAGCGGGCGACTTCAACGCATGGGCCACGACCTGGGGCAGCATCAGGAACACTCCTCGCGGGACAGCGCTCCTAGACGAGTTTGAGGGCCTGAACGTCTGCCTCCTCAACACAGGAAGCACCCCCACATACAGCAAAGCAGGTGGGGAGTCGATCATCGACCTCACCTTCGCAAGCCCGGAGCTCGCACGCCGCTCGACGTGGCAAGTGCTTAGCGCTTACACGCACAGTGACCACCTAGCGGTGGTGACGGACATTGAAGCGCACAGGAACATGCCAGGGATTCGGCGTTCTCTACGGACCGGGTACAAGGAGGAAAGTCTCAACAGAGTTGCACTGCTTGCAGCAGCCGAGGACCTACGCGCCGCCGAGGACGCAGAAGCTTCGGCAATCGCTGTCACCAGGACCGTCAAGGAGGCATGTGACGCCTCAATGCAGGAGAAGCGGACCGGAGGAAGCAGACACCGCCCAGTACCATGGTGGAATGACCACATCGCCAATGCCAGGAGGGAATGCCTCGCAGCTCGACGGGTCTACCAGCGATCCAGAGGCTCCGATCAGTTCGCCAGCAATGGCGAATCATTCAGGGCTAAAAGGAGGGTGCTACGAGATGCCATCAGCAGGAGCAAGGACCAATGTTTTAAAAAGCTCTGTGATGCGGCGGATGCTGAACCCTTCGGGTGGGCATACAAGCTGGTCATGGGGAAGCTTAACAGGCAACCTATGCCCAAGTGCCCAACACAGCTGGGACAGATTGTAAAGAGGGCGTTTACCCTGGCAACCGCCACTACACCATGGAGCCAGTGACGACGAGGCAAGCGAGACGGACACCACCACCGTCACCACCGCCATCTCTGATAGAGAGGTATTAGATATCTCAGCCAATTTGAAGAGCGGGAAAGCGGCAGGGCCAGATGGAATCCCCAACGGGGCTCTGAAACACATCATCAGAGCCCACCCTGACGTTTTCGCCCTTTTGTACACCCAGTGCATAGTGGAGAGAAAGGTCCCAAAAGCGTGGAAGCGGCAAAGGCTGGTGCTGATACCCAAGCCTGGCAAGGACCCAAGCGACCCCTCTGCCTATCGGCCACTGTGCATGCTAGACACGATGGGGAAGATCTTCGAGAGGCTCGTGTGCAACCGGCTGGAGGCGGAACTGGCAGAGCGGCACGGCCTCTCCGAGATGCAATTCGGATTCCGCAAACGAAGGAGCACAACTGACGCCATCGAACGGACGGTGTCCGAAGATGCCGCGCTGGTTGTGGCAGGCATGACCCCGCTGGATCTCTTGGCAGATGAGAGACAGAATGGTTCGACGGTAGCTAGCGAGCGAAGGCAGGAGAGCATAGCCCGGTGGCAGCGACGCTGGAACCAAGCAGCGAACGGGAGGTGGACGAGGCGGCTCATCCCCCAGATCAGCGCATGGGTGCAGAGGAGAGGAGGCCAGGTAGACCACTACCTGAGCCAACTGCTGATGGGGCACGGGGGCTTCAAGGCGTACCTGTATCGTTTTAGGCATACCGACGACCCGTACTGCAGTCACTGCGGACCCAAAGTCTCAGAGGATGCGGAGCACGTATTCTTCCACTGCCCCCGCTTTGCACAGGAGCGGGAGATGCTGAGGGAGACGAGCCCAGGCGTCGACGTTGGCACACTCGTCGAGCGAATGGTAGCCGACGAGGTGACATGGAAGGCCGTCGCCGATATGGCAGCGAAGATCATGAAGGAGCTGCGCCGGCTGGAGCGAAGCCGGGCTGGCTGAACTCGCCAACAGAGAAGACATCGCAAACCACCCCCCACCCCTCAAAACTTTGTTTACATTTGGCGGGCAAGGGGAATTACCCAGCCCTGGGATCGAGAGCTAGCCGGCGTTGCCCAAAGGGAACCAAGCCAAAATGTAGCAATCAGCACTAACAGCCGAGTCGATATAGCCATGTCTGTCTGTCCGTCCGTTCGTCCGTCCGTCTGTCCGTGTTCATTAGCGCTTAGATCTCAGAGACTATAAAAGCTAGAGCAAGCAAGTTTTGTATTCAGACTTCTGTGATATCACACTATTACAAGTGTATTTCAAAATTTCGGCCTGCTCTTTTCCGCCCACACAAAGGACGAAAGTCTGTGGCATGCACGATTTTTATAGTATGAGAAACTAAAAACGTAGCATCATAGAAAATGATTTTATCTATCAGAATGATGAATCTGGATCAGATCACATCATTAATATAGCCACAATGAAGAAAACCATTTCGAATGGCATCGTTCTCTCTCTCACACGCGACCCCGTCTGCTCTGCTCGTCTGTCTAGAAGAGCGCCTGGATTTCAGATACTATAAGTTAGTGAAATCACACTTTCTATCCAAGCTCCTGTGAAACCACTGCAATACAAGTGTATTACAAATTTTTTTCACGCCCCTTCCACCCACACAAAGACGAATTTCTGTGGAATCCACAATTTTGAAAATACGAGAAAACCAAAAACGCAGAATCATGGAAAATTACCATATAGATAGCCGAATCTGGATCAGGTCGGTCTACTATTATAGCCAGAAGGCAGATGAAAAAAACATATATATGTAAACAGAAATGGAAACAGATAACGTTATATTTTTTAAAATCTCCGAAAGAGTTCGATTTAATTTTTATACCCGGTACTCGAAGAGTACGGTTGGTTCCTTTTGGGTGTTACACACATCACCACACATATCACCTATAATCTAATATACCCCAATTCTCTTCGAATACAGGGTGTAAAATGCAGTTTGAAAGGTTCAAAAAAAGAAGATTACATGATAAATGACTTTTTCTGTTAGATTTGGATGTTTAAAAAATTGTAAAGAATATTTTTTTTCCAGGTTTAGTTTTTTTTGAAGAATTTTTTAAAAATTTGCAATTTTTTTTCAGAGGTAGTGCTTCTATTTTTCACGTAACTTAAGTTTTCTACAACTACAAAAGCTGACAAATGCAGCTATAAATCCGACCCAGACAGTTTGAAGCTGCAGCTTAATTTTTCGAAGATATGAAGATTTAAAATTCAAATTTCATAATATTTTTCGGTATTTTTCCCCAAAATTTTTACTTTGAAAAGTCAGGAAAAGTCGAAAAAAAAATATTTTATGTCTAACATTTTTAGTTTTAGATAGAAACATTAATTAGGCGTCGTTTAAGGTATCGCTTATAAAAATATAAAAATAAACGGCTAAGTTATAACCGTTTGACCAAAACTACATATGCCGTTTGGCACGATTCCAAATGCCATTTTACCGTTAAAAACTGTTACAAACAGCGTTCGCATTTTCTACTCCGTAGCAGCAATGAAAATATTGCTATGCTCCCGCTACCGCTATCGTTTTGAACGGAAGCGGTAGCAGAGCCACAGCAGAAAAAAAAAGTATTTGCTCTGCTGTAGCCGTAGCTTATTCTCGTCATTTACTACGGCTGTAGCAAGAGCAAAAAAATAAAACGATGTGCTCCGCTCTCTGGAGCGGTAGCCAAAAACTGGGAGCAAGATGAGAGCAGAGCAAAAGATTTTTTTTCATTGACTACGGCTCTCGTTTTGTTGTTGAGCCACGAGTTCATGTTATTGTCGTGACGCACTTTGAATACCCTAAAGACAATTATTCTAATGTTTTAAATATGTAGATTCTTTAATTATAAACAAAATTAGAATATAAAGGATATACAAAATATTAATTTTTTGTCTTTTGCGGGTGTTAAGCTAGTGAGCTTTTTCACTAGCTATTGAGATTTAAAACCGGTTGCAAATGTTTATATATATATATATGTGGTTTAATGCCAGATTTATTAAGCTAGATGTACATAGGTATGCGTGTAAGACGAACGATGATCCTATGGTTTCGAGTATTTGCTCAAGACTATCATGCAAAGGCAGACGGCGTAATTGCCGTGCCCTATGAGGCAACGCTTAACGAGTGGGAGAGAGTGCGATTAGGAGAGAGCTAGAGCAGTTCGGGCTGCTGCTAAGCCGAGTACAAAGAATGTTTATATATGTATGTATAAGTAAGCCAAAGAAGGCCGCTGCCGTGAGTAGGCATATGCGGTAACAAACGATTTCAAACAGTGGGCATTGCAATAATAAACATCGAGATGTGCATTTACTTTAGACCGCACCACTTTCTATTATTTACGATGGTTTATGTTGCTTGACCCGACATACTCCCCCCGTTGAAACCCTGTACTTCAACAGCATCTTTAAGGGGCAGCAGACTTAGCTTGTTGACGGCTCGTTTTGCAAATCCAGATGAGGTCTTCAGCACGGCGACTCGGGAAACGCTATCTCTTCCTGGTAGAAGCTCGACCACCCTCGCCAGTGGCCACTTCATGGGAGGAAAATTTTCAACCTTGACAAGGACCATATCTGCGACTGCCTAACTGGGCTTTGCAGTACACCATTTTGAGCGTTGCTGCAGCGAAGTGATATACTCTTCCTTCCACCGGGACCAGAAGAGCTGCTGCAGGTATGAAACGCGCTGCCAGCCGTCCAAGCGATCGAATTTAAGCCGTGTGACGTCTGGCTCAGCGAACGAAGCAGGAGGGCTACCATTCAAGAAATGCGCTGGAGTTAACATATCAAGATCGGCAGGGCTCTCTGAAATTGAATCTAAAGGTCTTGAATTAATTACGGCCGCTATGTGGCATAACAGCGTCCGTAGTTCGTCAAATCCAAGAACCGAGCTGCCTATCGCACGGTAGAAGTAGAAGTGGTACTTGGCCGTCTTAACCGCAGCTTCCCATAGGTCACCAAAATGCGGGGAGCGCGGAGGAATGAAGTGCCAGTCTATAGATTTCACCAAGCAAAAATCCAGCACAGCCTTCTGATGGCCTTCGCTGAGGAACAGGCGTTTTAACTCCATCAGCTCGTTCCTAGCTCCGACAAAATTTGTTGCGTTATCTGACCAAATTTGTCGCGGCTTCCGTCGGGTGCATATGAAGCGCTTTAGTCCATGAAGAAAGGCAAGTGTAGATAAATCCTTAATCAGCTCCAGATGAACAGCCTTGGTAGCGAAGCAAATGAAGACACAGACGTAACACTTGATTGGGCCCTTATTGCGGGACTCCGGCTTGTAGAAAAATGGCCCACAAAAGTCCACGCCTGTGATCTCAAAGGCATGAGAACCGTCGAGCCGCTCCTTTGGAAGATCCGCCATAATATGCTTCAATACTCTAGGCTTCATTCGAAAGCATCTTATGCACTTATTCACTGCCTTGTTTACCGTCTTCCTCCCCCCAATGGGCCAATATTGGGATCGAATTATTCCAAGCAAAGCTCGAGGTCCAGCGTGGAGATTCCGCTCATGAAAGTGAGATATTATGGAAAGAGTTAGTGGATGGCCGCTGGGCAAGATAATTGGATGACGGCCATCAAAATCCAACGAAGAGTTCTTCAGTCGACCATCAACTCTGAGAAGACCAAAATGATCCATAAATGGCGACAACGATGCAAGTGAGCTAGATGGGGAAACTGATCCCCTGGACCGCATGGACTTCATGTCCTCCCATAGCTGAGTGCGCTGGACTAGTCGCAGCAATAACTGGGTTGCATGCTCAATGTCCGAGACAATCAGTCCGGGATGCCGAATGCGATTGCAAAACTTATAAATGTATCCGAAAACGCGTTGCAAGGAACCAAACGAGTTTGCATACTTGGAATCAGTTACAATGTCAATGTAAGGAGATTTTACCAGAAGAGCACTCCGGCGAAGCTCAAGGGCTTATCCGGTAATGCCGTGGGCGGCCAGTCATCTGAGGGGCCGCAAAGAAATGGAGATCCATGAGCCCAAAGTGGAGACTCCTTCAGCTCAGTCGGAACAGCCCCTCGAGAGAGAATGTCGGCTGGGTTTAACGCTGTGGGAACATAGCTCCATGTCATGTTGTCGGTCATTTCCTGAATCGTTGCCACTCTATTTGCGACAAATATATTAAATATTGACGACTCATCCCGAATCCAGGAAAGTGCAACCGCAGAATCACACCAACAGTAACACCTTCCCTTGAAGACATTATTTCCGGATATTTCAGATATGAGCCTAGCCAGCAATTCCGCTCCACAAAGCTCCAACTTTGGCACCGTAAGTGACTTCAAAGGAGCAACACGAGATTTGGCACAAAGTAACTGACTGCTGGAATGCTGACCTTTTGACACGACATATATGCATGAACCATAAGCCTCGATGCTGGCATCGCAGAATCCGTGAATTTCTAGCTCGGAGTCTGGAAGGAGGACAAGACAAGGAAATTCAAGTCGACGAATCTGGCCAAAACTGCTGCATATTTCCTGCCACTCGGTACTCAGTGAGGCTGGGAGGCTTTCATCCCAGGCTAACTTCTCTTTGCACAAACGCTGAAGAAAGATTTTTGATTTCGTAATTAAAGGACCAGCAAGTCCGAGAGGATCGTAGAACCGCGCTATGGTTGATAACACAGAGCGCCTGCAGGGATTCGGAGACGATTCTAGGGCCGAGAACGAAAATAAAAGTTTATCAGAAATCGGATCCCAAGCGAGTCCTAGCGTCTTAGTAAAATGGCTGCCATCATCGAACTTTAAGTATGTTTCCTTGTCCTCATCAGGAACTCCATCCATCACAGTGGAAACGCTCGAACACCATTTCCTCAATCTGAACTGACCCCTAGACAAGATTCCAGCAGTTTGCTCACGAATGCGGATGGCCTCTTCCTGAGATCTGGCACCAGATATTAAATCATCCACGTAGAAGTTACGGCGAAGAACTTCAGCTCCAACTGGAAATCTACCTGGTCGTCGGTTGCCAAGTGGTGCATCGCTCGCACAGATAAATAGGAGGCAGGCTTCGTCCCATAAGTAACGGTGTCCAGTTAAAACACGCGCAAGTCATCTTGCGTGGCGTTTCTCCACAGAATACACTGCAAATTGCTGTCCTCGGGCGAGACTCGTACACACCGATACATCTTACAGATATCTCCCGTAATCGCAACTGCGTATGAACGAAATCGAGCAATAATATGAAAGAGTTTAGGTTGTATTACGGGGCCAGCCATTAAAACATCATTCAAGGAGTAGCCAGATGACGTAGAAGCGGATCCATCAAAAACGACCCGAAGCTTGGTCGTAGAACTATCTTCTTTCATGACGCAATGGTGAGGTAGAAAATAGCGGCAGTTGCTGATTGACTGGGCAGGAACAGGAGACATATGACCTAAGTCAAGATACTCATTTATGAAGGCAGCATACTGAGCCTTCACCTCAGGGCGACGATTTAACTTCCGCTCAAGGGACAGGAATCTGCGACGCGCTTGATTGTAAGATTCTCCCAGGAGATCCAAACTATATTTAGCTGGCAGCCGAACACAATAATCGGCATTTTCTAATCGATAGACATGCTGAACAAAATGCGCTTTACAATCCAGCTCTTCCTTGGTAGATTTTACTATTGGTTCGATGCAATTCTCAACCTCCCAAAACCTCCGAAGAAGCACTTCAAGTTGCTCATCTGGATTGTTATCCTCGGCAACAACGGCCGGAGCGTGAGCCACCATTAAAGACGACCCATTTAGACGAGAACAGCCTCCAGACACGACCCATTCCAAGCGAGTTTTCTGAATTGAAGGCAATCATGGCAGTAGTTTGATCTGACCAACACAAAGGAGATCAACACAAACTTGCTCCAATTAATAGATCGACGCGCTGAGGCCTATAAAACTCCGGATCCGCTAGTGGTATGTTCGCCGGAATGTTGCAGTTATGAGTGTTAATTCCAAAGCATGGCTGACGATCAGTTATGTTAGAAGCTACTAGCAGTGACGAGAGCTGAGAAATCAGATGAGCGAGAATGCAGGCTAACTAACTGAACATCCATCGGTGACAAAGCTGGAGTCGCCAATTCCAGAAACTGCAGTTGATGACTTCCTTTTCCGAAGCTGAAGCTGATTGGCGAAACGAGAAGCTATCAGATGCAACTGGAAGCCGGAATCCAGCAATGCTCTGCAGGGAACTAAAACTCCGGAACGATTTCTTACCAAAACTGTGGCAGTGGCAAGTAGAACAACATTATTACTGAGACCTTAGGCTATAAGTGCAGACGAAGTAGACGCTGAAGTAGAGGGTTCAGTGGTAAGCTGAGCCGGATTAGAAGGAGGGGGCGCAAACGGAGACTGAGCATCAGTTGACTGACCTTGGACTGCAGCCGAATCAGGGTTACTGAAATGAAGCGTAGTATGATGCTTGCAGCCGCAGATACGACAGTGGCTCGAGGTGCACTGGCTTAATCGGTGTCCTGTTCTAAGGCAATTAATGCAAAGGGACAGTCGTTTGGCTTCTTTATGGCGATTTTCGGTGGACAGTGCCTTGAAGTTCGGACAGTACTGGACTTCGTGAGCGCTGTTACTGCAGAGTACGCAGCCTGATAAGGTTTGGCTAGTTGCAACTAAGGTGGACCTGGAATTGTTATATCCTCTATTCTTGCCCACCTGACTGCTTGGCGCATAGCTTGCCCTAGCAAAATCCACTGTCTCCAATGATCTGCATCGCTGTTCCAGGAACGAGGCCATAAACTCCCATGACGGAATCGAGTTGGCATACGCAGACTGCACAGTCTCCAAAGCCGCATCACGCAGACAGGAACATAAATACTGAAACTTCTCTACATTGGTTAGATCAGGATGGTTGTCTATGATGGTTACAAACATGGAGTAGAAGTCGGTCCAGTTCGTATATCCTCCGCTGAAAGTTGGCAGTTGTATAGGAGGCAGGGATGGTACCTGTCTACGTCGAGGTAGTAATTGCGAGCCGGCAAAATCAGCGGTAATGTTTCCTCCAGCCATAGTAGAATGAAGAGGCATGTATCCGCTACTCTTTGCTATTTCCCGCATAATTGACGCCTTCACAGTACTGGCAAGCGATTTGAACATATCAGCTAATCCACTATGAATCTCAGCTTGATCCAATTCCTCAAGCTCGGTGTGGAGCATCTCAAACTTTCCGATCAGCTTATCGAGTTGCTCTTATTTTACAACGTTTTAAGACTCATTCTGGCACTCAGCAGCTAACCTTTTCATTTTTTCGCATAACCCCGTGGATTTAAGCTTTAAAAATCACACCCTGTTTTGCTCCCTGGCAATTGGAATTTCGTTAGCAGCGTCGGCAGCGTTGGCAGCATCAGTAACGTTAGCAGCAACAGTAGCGTTGGCAGCGTCAGCAGCGTTGGCAGCATCCATCTCCATAGTGGCGGCAGCTTAGCAAACGTTTACTGCGGGAAGATGACCGCAAAGAGTAAAGCGCGTAATAAACGTCTCTAGCGGGAAAACGAACGAAAAGAGGAACGAGCGCACTTGAGAGCAATTAACAATAACCGCAAGCAACGCTATGTGCAATTGGCATATGCAAGGGCAGCCGGTGGGGGAATTGTTTCTTGCGGGAAGTTGAGAGCAAAGAGAACCGAGCGTAATATACTGGACGAATGAGCACCGTAAGCCGACAGCTGCAAGGGAGGCCGGTGTATATGTAGTATGTTATATAGTCGACGACACTGGCTAAATTGGCAATTCAAATAATGCTTTATTATACTTTGTGATTGCACTGATATAGTTATTCTTGCACGATCACATCGGGGTCACCAAATGTTAAGCTAGTGAGCTTTTTCACTAGCTGTTGAGATTTAAAACCGGTTGCAAATGTTTATATATATATAAATATGTGGTTTAATGCCAGATTTATTAAGCTAGATGTATATAGGTATGCGTGAAAGACGAACGATGATCCTATGGTTTCGAGTATTCGCTCAAGACTATCAATGAAGAGCAGACGGCGTAATTGCCGTGCCCTATGAGGCATCGCTTAACGAGCGGGAGAAAGTGCGATTAGGAGAGAGCTAGAGCAGTTCGGGCTGCTGCTAAGCCGAGTACAAAGAATGTTTATATATGTATAAGTAAGCCAAAGAAGGCCGCTGCCGTGAGTAGGCATATGCGGTAACAAACAATTTCAAACAGTGGGCATTGCAATAATAAACATCGAGATGTGAATTTACTTTAGACCGCACCACTTTCTATTATTTACGGTGGTTTATGCTGCTTGACCCGACACTGGGCAAGCGTCTTCCTAAAGTCAAAACCTCCAATTAATTCTAAAGTAATGGGTGTTTTCTTCGACAGCGTCATTGTAAACAACCAATACAAGCAGGACCCAAAATGTGTGAACACACACAATTAAATCTCAGACACACGTATAGAACGATCGTGCGGTAGGTTCTAGAGCGCTCTCTCTGTCTTTCTCTCTCTCTGTGTGCCCAGTGCTAGGCCCTGTGATCGTTTTCTTCATCGCTGGTTCGTAATGCACCGTTGTTTTGGGCAGCACATGAACTCATGGCTCAAAAACAAAAAAAAGAGCCGTAGTCAATGAAAAAAAATCTTTTGCTCTGCTCTCATCTCGCTCCCAGTTTTCGGCTACCGCTCCAGAGAGCGGAGCACATCGTTTTATTTTTTTGCTCTTGCTATAGTCGTAGTAAATTACGAGAATAAGCTATGGCTACAGCAGAGCAAATACTTTTTTTTCTGCTATGGCTCTGCTACCGCTTCCGTTCAAAACGAGAGCGGTAGCTAGAGCAAAACGAAAAACTACGGAGCAGCGTAGCATTTTCAAACGCTGGTGACAAACACAGATTTTTGATATTTTTGTAGGAAAAAAACGGTTATACGTCGGCTAACGGAATTTATCGGCGAAATTCGGCATATGAAAGTTTGGTCAAACGGTTGTAACTTAGCCGTTTATCCATCGATTCTTATATCTAAAAACAAAAATGTACGCATTTAAATATTTTTTTTTCGACTTTTCCTGAGTTTTCAAAGTCAAAATTTCGGGGAAAAATACCGAAAAATATTATGAAATTTGAATTTGAAATCTTAATATCTTCGAGACTTTAAGCTGCAGCTACAAACTGTCTGGGACGGATTTATAGCTGCATTTTTCAGCTTTTGAAAACTGCAAAATTCAATACAACCACTTGTAAGGAACTTCAGTTATGTGAAAAATGGAAACACTACCTCTGAAAAAAAAAACCAAATTTTGAAAACATTCTTTAAAAAAAAACGAAACCTGGAAAAAAAAAACTATAATTCTTTAAAAAAATTTAAATTTCCAAATCTATCAGAAAAAGTCATTTTGGGCTACAGCGGAAAAAAGTTGAATTTTTTCGAGTAGTGTTATTTGAACACCACAATTGCAGTTCAGTTAGGTCCAGCTGAAGGTGTGTGTGCAAGTACCAGTCGGAGTAGGGCAGACAGATTTTTAGCGACATCCGCATACCTAAGTGTATGAGAGAATGTTATAACTTGGGGTAGGTCATTCACAAATAAAATGAAGAGGAGAGGACCCAAATGACTTCATTGTGGCACACCAGATGTAACGTTAACGATATCTGACAAAACATTAGTAGATAAGACCCGTTGTGCACGATTTGAAAGATACGAAAAAATCCAATTTATACGATTTCTAGAGAAACCTAATAAGGACAGCTTCTCAATTAGTAGAGGAGCGAAATGATGTAGAATTTATTCCAAATTACTGACAGACAAGACTGTTCCAAAGATAGATTGAAAAGAAAGGTTAAGGGTTGGCAGGGACTGGGCACAATGTTTTTCAATGCAACTTGGTACTTTATCAGGACCCGCAGAAAATGAAATTCCGAACGATTTCAAGCACAACGCTTTCCTCAAAATAAGCTAGAAAAATGCTGTTGACATGAGGCAATACGAGGGATACGGAGTGGATGCGTTATAAATATGAGAGGAGTAAGATGACTGGAAAAAGGTGGCACATAAGTTTGTAATGCCAGCAGCAGAAACAGATTTGTTAATATTGTGAAGGGACCAAGGAAATGCATTAGACTTAAGTTTAGAGTTGACAAAAGAAAAGAATTTTTTAGGATCATTGCGGAAGTTTCTACTAAAAGATAAGAGGTATTGATTATAGCATAGACTATTAGCACTTAGGAATAGAGAACGGTCGTAAGAGTATTGTACAAAGACAAGCAAGGAGCCAGTTTTCTGGTACTTTTTAAGGAGTCGGGATTTCCTATTCTTTAAGGCCTGTATCCAGCACCGCGAAATTTTACTGAAAGGAATCTGCTCTTTATTTCGGATGTGTGGAACTCAACTAATGTAGTGTGACCAAGAACCTAAAAAGTGATTTGGCACTCTCATGAATCAGCTGTGTTTTGTAAACAGCGCCAATTTTGAAAATTAAACTAAAATTAAAAATTAAAAAAAGGAAGAAAAGTAATTCTGACGATGAAGTGATTGTGTTGGTAGTGGCACATATTGTTGTAAGAAGAAGTACAGCACAGTCGGAGGCGCCAAAATGTCAAAATTATCAAAATGCTTTTCCGTGATCCGCCAAAGACATGGTCTTGCCTCAACTGCTTTTATTAAAGCAATCTTCTTCTCACTTTAAAAATTTGCATATCTCTTTTTGGTTTTGCGCACAGATTTTGCCCCCACCTCTCACTTGTACTCCAGTAAAAATATGCACATATACTTTCCTGGCACCCATATCAGCTGTTCTCACAGTCCACATTCGTGTGGATATCGATACTATCGATAAGAATTCGTGGATTCCGTTTACGTTGCTGGATACTGAGGCCAGGAAAACACAAACGAAAAATTACTGGCCCCGTTTTTTTTTTATGAAGTTTGTCAGTCATTATAGTTTCCGCTTTAAGAAGGAAAAATTCCTGGAGAGCCAGAGAGCTTTGACGATATTTTTACACTAATCTCCTGAACATATTACTTAGCAGGCAAAGTTTATGGTACTATAGAACGAGTTGACTGTTACGTCTATATTCGGTAAGAAATATAAAGTGTACCAATCGACATTCGAGAGGTTTTGGTTTAGATTAACGAAAACAATTCATCCGGTAAAGAGTCATGGAAATGTCAACACAACTAGAACTAGCACACTCAAAAGTTGTAGATAGAGTAAGATAGTATGAGTCGATAGGGAGTGATAATGGAGTGACTCTGGCTACTGTACCTAGAGAAATATCCATAGCGAAAATAAAGTCGAGAAGTCTGTTGCTATTATTTGTAATAGCATTTATTTGGGCAAGAGAAAATCCGTTGGTTTGTTGATTAAATCGAAATGAATACTAGGAAGCAATTGGTTAGCGTCGTCGCAGGGCAGCCAAGAAAGAAGTGGTAAATTAAAGTCACCCATGACCACAATCTGATCAGCACAACAACATTCTATAAGTGATAAAATTGTGAACAAGAATTTCACGATAATAAACAGAGGAGTTGAGCCATGTTTCAGTAAAACTGATATCATCGAAATCAAAAGAGGCACTATCCGCATGTAGTTGGCACAATTTGCCTAAAAGACTGCGTACATTCTTATAGTGAATGGAAAAATGGTTAATTAGTTTTTCGAATTGATTGGAATCTCTACGTAGAAACTCGTGCATAATTGGAAATAGTTTATGTTTAAATAATTGGTCACAATTATGTCCTCAAGGCGAGCGCTGAGTTTGGAGCAAAGATGATGCTTAGCATCCTCCGTTTTGGCCTCAGGATTTAATCGGGAAATGAAAATTGCTTTCCGAGGAACCACTCCACTAATTTGTAGTCCCGAGCTTAGCAAAAGCATTATTTGCACGTAGAAGCATCGCAATGAAGTGAAAGTGAATAACAGATTAAAATAACGAAGTTCCATGTGACGAAATTATCATAATGAGAATCAATGTAGCGGTAGACACTTCTGAGCTAAACATAAACAACGTTACAAACGAGCTTACACGACGTGAAGTACATGAAATAATATCGACGTATAAACCAAAAAGATCGAAAACAATGAACACTGAAATAAAAATTATTCTTTTAGATGAAACGCCAATTTTTTCACGGCCTCTCAAATTTGCGCTAACTGAAACGCGCATCATAAAGACCAGATTGACGAATGACTGGACAAAAAGGTAATAGAAGAGTCAGAATCTGAGTTCACGAGTCCAGTTGTACTAGTGAAGTAGAAATACGGCAAATGATCTTGTACTATTGATGTATCTATAGACAATACATAGTCGTTTTGGACTATGTATTGACTATAGACGCATCAATAAAGTCATCGTAAAAGATCATTTACGTTGCCGTTAATAGATGACCAGGTATATGGTTTGCAGGATGCTGTAGTATTCAGTTCGATTAACGTGAAGAATGGGATTTTCCATGTTCCTGAACCCAAAGACAGTAAGAAATACATCTTATTTGTAACCCAAAGCGGGCCGTACCAGTTCCGCCAGGTTCCGTATGGATTGATGAATTTTCCTGGAGTATTCCAGAGGTACATCAGCGGAATTTTTCATCCGCTGACTAGAAAAAGAATTTCACTACCACATGTCGAAAACGAAATCATCACAGCTAAAGTGAATGTGAATGTACTTTCACGGTATCCCATTATGCACATAATTGACAGAAATTTTTCAGGTGGAATAGAAAAGACGCTAAAACAGGGCGAAAATTCAAAAACGATTATTTAGCTTATCAAAGCCGACAATCAACAACACAACGACTACTTTATAAAGTCAGAAAATCTCTAAAAATTAGTCGAAAATGGCGTGAGCTGCTCTCCGTCGTTGGGATCGCTGCTGGCCTCTGTCTCGGCCAATCTGGCGGACGACGAGGCGTTTCGCCGACTTGACGGCCGCTTCCCACAAGCCTCCGTAGTGCGGTGCTTGTGGAGGGATGAACTTCCACTCCACCCGTCGCTCTGCTGTGAATGTCATCAGGCTGGGCTGCTGCTCCTCGAACGCCTTCTGCAGCCTCCTCAGCTCGTTCCGCGCTCAGACGAAATTGGTCTCGTTGTTGGAATTCATCGTCCGAGGAACGCCACGTCTTGCAATGAAGCTTTCGAACGATAGAAGTCGAGAGGTCCGGGACAAGTTCTAAATGGACGGCCTTCGAAGCGAAGCAAACAAACACCGCGATATACCCTTTTTAGAGGCGGCCGACCTCGAATTCGAAGCGAGACGTTGAGAGGGCCACAAAAGTCAACCCCACAGACCAGGAACGGACGACCTTCTCTAAACCTGTTTGCCGGCAGAATTCCCATGATCTGACTCATCAACTTCGGCTTGTAGGGAAAACTGGAATGCATCTCCTAATTATCCGAGTGGTTTCCCGACGTGCATTTATAAGCCAAATCTCCTGTCTCAGCAATGTCTTTGCGTTGGCATGACAATTCTTCAAATGCAAATTCCTCAAGTACAGTTCGACTAAGTGATTCTTGGTGGGCCGTAGAATCGGGAACTTGGCCTCATATGGCAAAGCGGCATGCAACAACCTGCCACCCACCCTGATAAGCGAAAATGTCCGCCTTTTCTCTGTCATCCTCTTGATGAACGGAGCCATCATCTGTAGGCTTGGCTGCAACGGCTGTCCCTTTTTTAGCATTTTGAACTCTTCCCGGAAGACACTTCGTAGAACCCATTTCATCAATTTGAGGGACGATTACTACAACTCCTTTGCAGTTTACTCCCTGGAGTGTTCTTTGCCCTTATCTTTATTTAAAAACCGATACACAAATACCACCACTCGAACTAATTTGTGGTACGACGAAAATCGAGAAAAAGATGTCATAGACAAATGAGTCCTCAACACCAATTAGTACCTGGGCGGATTTTTTTGCCTCGGAATCCCGTACATCCGGCTGGGATGTTAAAATGCGAGTTTTCTGGCCAACAATGCTCAGGCTCACATATAAATTTCGGACCTTCTATCCAAATTGAATCCAGGAGATCAGGGGCGTCGCATCCGCGAGATGTCAAGTCCGCTGGATTTGCCTGCAACGGCACATGACGCCATGTAATATTTTCTGATAGCTCCTGAATCGTGACTACCTTATTTGACACAAAAACAGCAAGCGACGATGGCGGAGTCTTTATCCAATGTATCGTTATTTCGGAATCTGTTCAGAAATGTACGCTCTTAATTCTACATTTGTCAAGAACTGGTTTGACATATGACCAAAATTGGGTCAACAGTGTGGCGGCGCACAGTTCAAGCCTTGGTATCGTTTTTGTTTGTAGTGGAGCCACTCTTGATTTCGCTGCCAACAACCGACAAGAGACTTTACCCTTTTCAATAAAGACAGCATCAGTATGGTCATTTTTACACAAGGGTCCTCACAAGCAATTTGTTCTGGTGAATATTTGATAGATTCTTTATTTTGTGGAATAGTATCCAACTCTCAAAGCCTTTTGACAAGGCTCCCCAGCAACATGTCTTTCTTTGACAATGATGCGACGCAGCACGCAGCTTCTTTTTTTTATTGTCTACATTGTCTAGAAACAACCAACAGAGGAGTTTTTTGCAGCAACGAACCTCAATTGTTGAGACTGAGTTGACCGGTGCACACAACTCGAAGAAGGAGTCTGCTCCAAGAAACATATCTGCCTTTTGAGGTCGATGAAACGCTGGATCTGCCAGATCCACGTTAGCCGGAATTTTCCACTGCCCAATGGGAAGATTATTATCAGGCTGCTGGCTCGTAATGCTGCTGAGAATCCAAAAATCAGCGACAAAATTATGGTTATTTAATCGAGAGTAATCGACCTTAGCCTTGACAACCTTAGCTACTACGCCAAGCTTTCCGTCATGAAATTGACCTGCTCACCTGAGTCTAAGAGTGCTCTTTTATACTGCACTTGGCCAAGCCTATCAGGAACTCGCACCACGGCTGTGGAAAAGATAACGTGCTCGAGCTCAGTGGACACATGGTGGATTTGAGCAGGATGTGACGAACCCTGGACTTTATTGGCCTGAACTTGTGAATCCGAATTCTGAATTGCATTCGGAGCTGCATATCTGTGCAAGAGGGTGTGATGACCCTGCGAACAAACTCTGCACTTAGAGGATCCGCACTGAGACACCTTACGCCCAGATTGAAGGCAGTTAATGCACAGCTTCTTGCCGTTTGCGAAATCAATCCGCCCCAACACGCGTCCCGTCCCAAATGGGGCGCAGTTGGTTGGAGCCGCAGTATATGCACTTGGGGTCAATCGATTTTTCCGGCCCTTGCGCAAGGAAACGACGATCTGGTATTCTTTTTGTTCGTCGATGGCCTGTCAAACTTCTGTTCTCTTTTTGCTTTTTGCTCTTTTGCTTTCGATGACTCGTCTGCTGGAAGGTGTTAGTACCGCCTATTCAATGTTTTGGCACAATCGGACCAGCTTTGCAGCTCATCATAATTTAACTACTATATTTCGATTTTGTGTATGGGTCAACCTTTGATAACGCCAGATGGATTATCATGGCGTTAGCAACCTCTCGCTCGTCTCCCAATGATAAAAGCGACTTGAAGATTGCGGAAACTATATCTATGATCGATCGCAGAGAAGAAGGAATATCGAAAAACTGGGCATGTTTATCGAAATATATTAAGCACTTGTTGCCATACATCCACTTCAAACTTGCTAATGCCTTTGGATAATTTGTATCGGAAACTTTGAATGCCTGTATGGTTCCCAGGGCTTTATCGGACAAGCACGAAATGAGATGGTTGAACTTCTCTATATTGGACAACGACCAATTGGAATCTACTAAGCTTTCAAACAAACTAATAAACTGTTTATAACCCGCATGCTTGCCGTTAAACTTTGGCAGTTTTAGTTTTAGAAAACTAGAATGACCCGTATTTCCGTGTGGTTGAGCGGAATGATTAGGCGCTGCCGACATGTACAACGCCCCTGTAATGACGCAAGTTTCTTCTAACTTCGATTTATCCAAATTTTCTGGATCTAAAATGTCGATTTTGGATTACAAGTTTATTGATTTTGCAATGTGGGCCTCTAAAATTTTAAAACGACATTGGATTTGGAGGGGATTTCTCGAAACTCTACCCTCCTCGAAGGCTATTCTCATTCGGTTTATATCATCGCTTACTTTCTGCAGCCGTGCGTACAATGTTGTAAGCCTTGTGCTTCCACACCTATCGCTAACACTTTTCGTCTCTTCACTACTCTCTGAAGCCATGTTGGTCTAAAACGACTAAAAGCACAACAACGTTGGCTAAATACAGAGAATTTAGCGGAAAAAGAATGCTGAGATACACTGTGATCAAAGACAACAATGTTCAAAACTAAGTGCGCATAAATTAGATAAAATAACAACGTATAAACGTATTAGGCTTGATTCGAAAACGCTTGACCGAACGAACTTCGAACCGTTCTAAGCGCACGCAACAAACAGCAGAGCTTTGGATTTGGCTTTGGACGCTAGGCCTGCTGACGAGAACACCTACGTTATAACAGCGTTCGACCCGAAGACGAAGCGGCGAACGATGCTTTAATTAACTATTCAAATATAAGAGCTCGCACAATAACGAACAGCTATTGCAAGCTGAGCGACGTCGACAATAAACGATGATCCAACGTTTCACTTAACTCCACAAGTATAAGAGACCTCAAAGATCACTCTTGACACGAACGAAAGACAAAAGCCCAGCTGACCGACGCCCGCTAAAGAAGCCGAGATGACAAACAAAGCTGCGAACGCCAGCTACGAACGAAACGAAACGTCAGCTTTTGAGCAGCGTAGAGGAAGAATGCAAAAATGAAGAGAACTGACCGCTATGTGCATCAAAGACACAAACTTTTACAGAGCGCGGCAATGGGCATTAGCTAACCGCTGCAAGGGTCAATGTATTTCTCGAAACAAACGACGTGAAAGGCGAAATAATGCAACCGACGCTTCCAAAAAAGCGGTAAGGTATGGCGTTGGCGCCATATGTATATATGATCAATGCCAAGCCAATAGGTAATTTCACTATTATTTTAGCTGCTATTGCTTTGGCATTGTTACCTGGTTGTCATATGAATCCACTTCCCTGGGTGCTGCCGACTCAGTGCTCATGTCCTCCTTATGGTTGGTTAACGGTACTCTATCCACGGATATTCGCGAACAGCGGTCTGATCCAAACGAACGATTTGCGACACGAAATTTGTTTTTCAAAAGCTAATCCCAAGGTCTCTGCTCGGGCGCCATGTTGAATTTCAAACGAATATAAATCTATTTAATCCTTTAATCAGGCTTTGGGACATGGGGACTCGCGGGGTGGACCAGTGCTGTGGGTGCCGAAGTAGAGAACGACGAAAAAACACGACTGTTTAAGGAGTATTTCGCATAATTTCGCCCGCTATGCTGCCGAGAATGTTGTTAAACATAAAAATGTTGCTGCTAGGTGGTAGATTAGGCGGTAACTTAGGTGGTAACTTAGGCGACTAATGACTTCATTGAACTACACAACTCTAGTTTCTAGTTCATGAAATTCTTTTATTTTGTTTGCCGCTGTACCGACAAAGCCAATAGCTTTATTGCATGTGTATAGGGCTATCGTAGCCTTCTTCACTCTGTCTTTTATGTTCAGGTTCCAGTTCAGCTTCTTGTCAATTACCAACCCTAAGTAACTGGCACTGTCGCTGAAGGAGAGCCTGCATCCATTTAGTATTGGGGGGGTTAAGGGATTTTTTTGTGAATAACACGAGTTCCGTTTTTGAGGGATTGACGTCCAGTACGCGGGACTTTTCCCATTCTGGCCATCTCGCTAGCTTTGCGGTCATCGAGTCGCAGAGTGATTGAGGGTATTTCCCCGAGAAGATAGTCGCAACGTCGTCCGCGTATGCCACGACTTTGCAGCCGCCCCCTTCCAGGTCACATAGAATCTTGTTGACTGCTATGTTTCATAGAAAGGGAGACAGGACACCCCCTTGCGGAGTGCCTCTGTTGACATACCTTGACTGGGTGGACGACCCCATCGATGATGTCACCGTCCTGCATATGAGCAATTGATCGATGAACGTCACCAAGTGACGGTCCACTCCCAGGTCAGTCAGCGCTTCCGTAATGGCACCCGGCACGACGTTGTTGAAGACTCCCTCCATATCGAGAAAGGCTATTAGAGAGTATTCCTTGAGGTGTAGAGATTTCTCTATCACTGAGAGTATTTCATGAAGTTCCGTTTCCGTGAATTTTCCTTTCGGTAGGCATGTTGTGCTCCTGACAACATCTGAGGGCAATTAATTGTTCTCAGGTGTAGTCCGACAAGTCTCTCAAACGTTTTGAGAAAAAAAGACGATAGACTGATTGGTCTGAAGTCCTTTGGAGTTGAGTACGAGGCTTTAGACTATCTTAGCCTTGAGCCACTTTTGCGGTATTTTCTCCACTACTAGCATCTCTCTGAAGATACATTGTAGATAGTTGATGGCCGAGTCTCCGCCCTTTTTGAGTTGGGCCGGAATGACCTGGCCCGGACCTGGTGATTTAAACGGATTGAAGCTGCTTACTGCCGAACTTATGTTCAGTTTGGTAAGGATATGGTCCATGGTAATTGTCGGGTCTTCGCTATGGAGCATCGCCGGCTTGATGGTTGTGCACCCAGGGAAGTGGGTTTTGAATAATATATGGAGTGATTCCTCACTAGAGTTAGTCTACGTTCCATTGTTTCTTTTTAAGATACCCTACCAAGGAGGTAGTTTTTAAGAGGATCTTGCGCAGCCTTGCGGCTTCTGACGTCTCCTCTTTCTCCGAGCAGAATTTTTGCCAAGAGGCCCGTTTTGGCTTCCGGGTTTCTTTTTTGTATAGGGCAAGACTGATTTTATAGTCTGCCCAATGCTTCTCCTCGTTAGCGCTTTGACTCTGTTGAAGAGAGTCCTGCAGCTTTTACGTAGGATATCCATTTTTTTTTACCACCAGGAGGGGTTTCTTTTTATTTCTGGGCTTGTGTGGGGAGCACACTGCCGTGAAGGCCTTGTTGCAAGCTTCTGTGAACCTGTTCACTAGACGATCTTAGTCATCTTGAGTGTCCGGACACGTTGGGGCTTTGCTGGGGAGTAATTTCTCCATGGCTGAGCTAAATTTTTCTCAGTTGGCTTTCCTGGGTCTAATATAGTCGGCGGGGTTTGGGCTCTCGAGGGATAGTATCGTCTCGATGTACCTGTGGTCAGAGAAGGAATGGTCCTCTGGGACTTTCCAACCCTTTACTTTGTCTGACAATAACCTCCTGTCGGTTTTGTATAAAGAATGTAGGGACATTGCCCCCATTGCCCCCATCATTGATTACAAATAACTAAATTAGAGTCCAGGATAAAGCTGAAAAGTTACTCACCCCTTACGTTTGTATCCGAGCTCCCCCATTTGGTGTGGTGAGCGTTGGCTTCGCAGCCTATTAGTAGGAATTTGTTAGACCTCTCGCTGTCACCGGCCAGCTTGCGAACGAGGAGGAACGCTTGGAGGATAATTTTCCTCATGAGCCATGTAGGACGACATCAGCTTCAGATGTGTCCGCTGCAGCTCTAGGCTAGCCGCCATGTTGTCGCCATTGCTGAATTGTGGAGGAGAAAGATATTTAGATGCTTTCTTGCAAAAATGCAGGTACGGTTTTTACCTTCGGTTTGGGGTACAATAAGCTTGTTCACCTTCGTCGCTAATCTACAAAACTTGTCTCCTACTATCCAAGGCTTCTGGATTAGCACGATTAGACTCTGACGAGTCGCCTTCCTTGGCTTGCTCCAGCTCGTTGTCGGGTGCTTCAATCTCCGAGGCAACATTCTGCTCGACTGGGTTGTCGACAGGATGCGCCTCGGCCGCTGCGTCCGACTTGTACACCTTTTTGGTGACCGAGCTGAAGCCAAAGTTCAACTCGCATTCGGCTGCCTATATCGGGGCTAGCGACTCTTTATTGAGAACGATCAATGCCTGGTTAGTCGGACCCTGTGTCACCTCAACTTTTACCACCTTCCTATCGGTGGTCGGAAGGCTCGGATTGCACCTCTGCAGCATTTTGAGGATGCGTTCTGGCTCCAGGAATTTATCTGGCACCCATATTCTGGCCCTTCTGGCTCCCTCTTCGGGAGCACCGCCGTGGCCCACTCCACCTTCTTCAGTAAATCGCTGATGGGCTGGCTTCCGTGCTCGCCTTCTGCGTTGTAAATTTTCTGGCTTGGGCACTGACAGATGGCAACTCATCTCCCTCCACTTTACCAGCAGGTCGGGCAGCCGTTGCCTTCCCATGCGCGGGATTGTTCCCAGTTCGCCTTTGGGGAGTGTCGTACTCATTTGTTTTTTTTTTATTGTTTTTTGTTTAAATTTTTCATTTGTCATCCCACGAGATGCAGAGAAGGGGAACGGTCAGCCCAGACAGAGATCCACTGTGCCCGGGTAAGGCATCATCAGAACAGGGGGCTGCCAAGTCCCTGAGCTCTCCGTTCGAGACTGGGCTAGTTTTTGAACCGGGCCACCAGCCAGGCTGACTCTCGGCACGGGTCGAATGACACCTTAGCCCAGCCCGGTGTGAGGTGAGTGTGGAGGTTGGGATGTGGGTAGGTGGTGTGTGGGGGTGTGGGAGTGTGTGAGCTACTTATACGAGGCGGCACCACAAGCGCATCGTCAGTGTTGCTGCTTCGCGAACACGCTGGCTGTCCGGGACTGCTTATTTTCGGTAATCTCCCTAAAGATGACCGCTTATTCGCAGCTGACCTACCTTTTAGGGGTAGGCCTTTTGCTATCCGCAACCTGCGACCCGTCCGGTGGCCTCAGCTAGGCCCCCTCTGAACCACCTCACGCGCTCATCACACCAGACAGGTTACTCAGAGATAAATAAATGTGTAAGCTTACCACCCAATGGCTTATTTAAGCAAACACAAATTTTATTTGCCTACATTTTCACCATATTATAATATTCTCACAGGCAGAAAAATTTTAATGGAAAACAATGGCATAGTTGATTATGTAAGAAAGTTTACAACACTTAGTAACAGAATTTTCCCTCATAAAGAACTAGAATCAAACGACGCAAATTCAACGTTTTTGAAGCTCTGTCAGAAGAAAACAATTTCACCGATGAAATCAATTACACAATGAATAATGATATTTCTACAGGAATCCGAAAGAGAAAAGCAGACTCACAAAACTTTTGAAAGAATTTAGAGACATTCAATACATGGAAAACGAAAATGTATCTTTTACAAGTATCATACGTCATTAAATTAAAACTTCACATGAAAATCCAATATTCAAACGATATAGCTACCCTTTCGCTTACGAAGCAGAAGTTAATAAACAAATTAACGAAATTTTAAAACAAGGCATAATTCGGGAAAGCAATTCTCCATATTGCAGTCCTTTATGGATCGTGCATAGAAAGATAGATGCTTCAGGTAAACAAAAATTTAGAATAGTAGACGATTACGGAAATTTAAACGAAATAACTGTAAACGATAAATTTCTGATACCCAATATGGACGAAATACTTAGTAAACTTGGAAATTGGCAATACTTTACTAAAATTGATTTAGCAAAAGGCTTCCTTCAAATCGATGAACCCTAATTCAATTCCTAAAACGGCAATTTCGACTAATCATGGCCTTAAAAAACGCCCCAGCAACATTTTAACGTTGCATGAACTTCGTTCGTTAATAAAGACCTTATTAGCAAACATTGCCTTGTTTATTTGGATGACGTCATTGTCTATTCAACATCCCTCAAAGAACACCTAGAATCTCTAAGAAAAGTGTTCGAAAAACCTAAAGAGGCAAATCTAAAACTTCAATTGGATAAATGCAAATTTCTAAAAAAGGAAACGTAAAAAAATGGACATCAAAAATGAAGAAAATAATGACTTTAGTCACCACTTTTGCCATAAGAGCCGTGTTCTCTTTAGGACGTTGATATGCAATGACTGCTCCATCAAGTAGCCCAAGCAACACCAGCAGAAGGCTGTTACGCGCGGATCCCAGACAAGAACGCGGCCCTCTTCCCGCCCAACCAACAGAGGGGCGTGGCCGAATAATGCGCGACTCGTTAACTGAACCGATCGCGGACATGCAGGAAAGATAGGTGTTAGACTAGTGTTCGAGGAAAAGTATAACTAATCTGACTAAAAGAACAACGAAATTTCTAATTACGCGAAAGATATGAGAGTATCAGTAATTTAAGACTAGGAAGGGAGTTAGTAGTAGATATGATATGGTAAAGGGAATTATAATCCGAGCATAGGACCCTAAACGGTTCATGCAAGGAATAATTCGATCTACAAAGCGGAAGAAACAACGGTGTATAATTTCTAGTGCTTCTAATAGGAATCGTGAAGTTTATGCGGCTCAACAAGTCAGGGCTATCTACGTCACCCTTGATCAAGTTGTGCACAAAAATCACACCAAGCATTTTCCTACGATAAGCTAAGGTTGGAAGGTTTATTAAGAGCAATCTATTAGAGTAAGACGGCAGTCTCACACTTGCATCCCAGCTGAGGCCGCGAAGAGCAAAAAGTAAAAAGTTTTTCTGAACTGATTCTATACGGTCTTGGTGTACGTTGTATTGAGGGCACCATACACAAGATCCGTATTCTAAAATCGGACGAACCAATGAGGTGTAGAGAGTCTTTGTTATATAGGGGTCGTCAAATTCCTTTGACCACCTCTTTATAAACCCAAGCACGCCCATGACCTTATTCACCATGGTAGAAATGTGTTCTGAAAACTTTAACTTGGGATCTAATAGAACACCAAGATCATCAACCCGGGTAATTCTCTCAAGAGAACCACCAAAAAGGGTGTAAGGAACTAGAAAGGCGCTGGAGCGATGAAAAGTCATTACTTTACATTTTGAAGCATTAAGGTTCAATAAATTTGCACAACACCAAGACTGAAATCTATCGAGATCGGATTGCAACCTGGATTGAAAAGAAATGTCCTTATACTGGATACAGAGTTTAACATCATCCGCATACATAAGTACTCGAGAGTATGTTAATACAGAAGGTAGGTCATTTATAAAGAGTGTAAAGAGTAAGGGGCCTAGATGGCTGCCCTGTGGTACACCCGAAGTCACCATAACTGGAGAGGACAGGGAGTTTTTGAAAAGGACTCTTTGAGACCTAGAACAAAGGTAGCTAGAGATCAATCTCAGGAGATTGGGCGGGAACCCTAGAAGGTCGAGCTTTTGTGCTAGGAGGGAATGGTTTACAGAATCGAACGCTTTACTAAAATCGGTGTAGACAACATCCGTCTCTAAATTACCTTGAAAGCCTTTTATTATAAGGGAGGTAAACTCCAATAAATTTGTAGTGGTTGATCTCCGCCTCATAAATCCATGTTGTGATGGAGATATAAGTGATCTGCATAGGTGCTGCAGGTGCGGAGTTAAAATTTTCTCAAACACTTTAGGAATATCGGATAACTTAGATATACCTCTATAGTTCATTGCGTCAGACTTGCTACCTTTCTTATGGAGAGGAATTATAAAGGATTCCTTCCATATCGGGGGAAAGCATGAACAATTTATGGATAGGTTGAATAGTTTAAGCAATGGCCCACACAGAGACTCGGCACAGTACCTGAGTACACAGCCGGGAACTCCGTCCGGACCCGGTGAGAACACCGGCTGTACTGTTCGTAGATCATGAAGCAATGAGCTTTCATTTAACAAAGGACTGAAAATGCCGTTCGACCTCGGTAAACTGTATGGATACGGCTGACCAGAGTAAACGTCCTGCGAATAGGTAGTTTGGAAAAAACGTGCAAAAAGATCGGCAATTGCCTGATCATTATCTGCTGACGTATTAAGGAAGGATAGCGAGGATGGGTGTGCGGACGTTCTACGCTTACTGTTTACGAAGCTGTAGAACTGTTTGGGGTCCTTAGAAAAACGTATCCTGCATCGAGATAGGTAATTCTGATAGCATTTAGCGTTAAGAAGTGAAAAGTTTGACCGAGCTATTAAATAATGGGAGAGAGGAGAGCCAACTTCTTGAAATTTTTTATAAAGTCTTGATTTTAAGTTTTTTAGACTGGATAGCTCCTTGGTAAGCCAAGGGGGTTTTCTTGATCTAATCGGACAGGAAAGTGGGACACAAGAGACAAAAAGTGAGTCCAGTGCATCATAAAAAATGTTTGTGCCTGTCGTAACATCACTGTACAAATATAAAGCGGACTAATCAAAATCCCTAATGAGGTTATTAAGCTTCGTAAACTCGGCTTTACGGAAGCAGTGGACACATTGGGGTAGTCTACCCGACCGATCCAATACAGTTCGTCCTAGGTCGAGCGACACTTCGAAAGTAGGATGGTAAGAATCTTCAGGTATAGTGAGCGGGGGGACTCGAGTTAACAACGCTAAGGTCGCATCCGTTACAAAGCACAGATCAAGAAATCGACCCAAGGAATTTTTAACATGGTTAACTTGAGACAGAGACAGGTCAATCAAGCCGTCAACAAAGTCATGTCGTGACATGGGTACCAGGCTATTAGACTCATTTACCGAAGAGCAAACAATTCCTGGCAAGTTGAAGTCGCCAAGAACTATCATATGATCTTTGTCTAATAGCGATGAAGAAATAGCGGTTAAGGCGGACAAATGCTGCTCGTAAATTGCGATATCCGAAGAAGGTGGAATATACGAACAAGTTATGAAGACTGAGAAAGCGGGAAGAATCAGTTTTACACACAGGAATTCCAGTTCCTGCTGGATCTGGACTGTGAAAAGTTCCGACGTGAAGTTTGAGTCCACAGCAATTAGAGACGAACGATCCTTTCTATAAGTTATGTACCGACCTGCCAAAACTTCGGAACTAAGAATGTCCGGTTTTAACCCGGTTTCGGTAAACACTATAACGTGGGATTCAAATGCGACACTATCCTGGAAAAGAATGCTGAGCTTACTACGCAAGCCTCGAACATTTTGATAGGTCACTAAAAGAGAGTTTATTAGTTTTTTGGACGGGTGGAGGTAGAGCGGGAAGATGACGAAGGAGCACTGGTCTGATTAGTTGGGAGAGTTATTGGGGGCCTAGTCTTCTTCTTTTTTGCCTTAAACTCCTTCACCACCAAATGCTCCGGCCAAAATTTGGCAGAACAGATGGTGTTAAAGTGAGTTTGGGAGACACTTATTTTAAAAGCAGCTATATCCCTGGCATAAGAAAAGTTGAACTTTTCCACCTTGAAATCAACGGCTTGTATGCGGCTTTGGATATAAGCCGTCACATCTTTAATTGTGGAGTCAGGGGCTAGCCGTGAGAAAAAAACTTGTCTCTTCGGTGGGATCCCCACCAATCTTGGCACCACAGGCCTATCACCTGTGATGGTAATACCCGGTGGTCCGGGACGTATATTCACTGGTGGGGTCGGAATTGAGGGGACAGCTAATGAGTTTGCGGACATTACGGACACGGACGCTACAGACGATTTTGGCTGCATGCTCTCCGACGCGATAAATTCGGCTACCGAATTTTCATCACCAGCAGCTGTCGTTGCCTTCGGAGTAGCGAACGAAATCAACTGCTGCACTATTGGAGTGGTCGGAGTCAGCTTGTCAGCATCGGCCGGCCGAGGGGCAGTTGGCACATGCAGATTCCGCGGAGTGACCTTTTTGCGCCTAGGAGACTCAGTCAGTAGTTTGAAACCACTAAACTGAGACTCCATGGCTAGGAGCCGATCGTATTGCTCTTTAAAGCCCACGGTCAGCTCCCTAAAGCCCTTCCGGGTCTGCCTCATAAACGCTGCCATCGCCTTCTCAACCGGACGGCATGCCTCACAGCTGTAATGCAGGCCATTCCTTTTGGAGATGGCATCACCCACGAGACCGGAAAACCCGGCGCATTTAGCGGGCACTACGCTATCGCAGAGCCAGCAGGGGATACTCGGCTGGTCATGGGTGATCTGCTTCTTGCAGGTTTTTTTAGCACAGACCACAGAGAATTCCATTTTAAAATGTAAAAATTATTTTTTTTTTTTTCCTTCAAAAAAACACTGATATCAGATAAGTGCCAGATAAACGCCAAAAGAGGAATAAGTAAGAATGAGAGCGGTTACAGCAGTTACAATTGAGAGAGAGAGAGCGTTACTGCACAGAAAATATCGAGAGCGAGAGAGGAAGAACAGCTATTCAAGTGTGGGCAATAGGGAGAGAGTGATAAATCAACAAAACTAATAGGTGACAGCGGCTAAATATGATACTGTGTGTACTTACGAAAAAAACAAACAAAAACACACTGTTAGGCGATGCAAAAAATAATAATTTAAATTATGTTTTTCACAGTAAAACAGGCATCCACCCGCGATCAAGAATAGATAATATATTAGGTTGTTAATTTATGAATTTTCGAGTGGTTATTTTCAAAAAAAACACCGGCTGCTTAGGCAAAATAAGTCGAAAGTAAGCGGAGCGCAAAACAAAAACATGTCTGATCGCTACAAAGAGAATCGAACGTTGTCACAGGAGAACAAGCCTATTAGTTTCTCAAGTAGAACCTTAAATGATCATGAACAGAATTACAGTACAATCGAAAAGGAGCTGCTAACAATTGTTTGGGCAACCAAATATTTTCGCCCGTATTTATATGAAATTCTAAGCGATCATATACCACTGGTTCGGCTAAATAATATTAAAGAACCCAATATAAAATTACAATGTTGGCGCCTTAAACTTAGTGAATGTCAAATATTTGTCACGCATTAAAATGGAAGAAAATGTGGTAGGAGAACAAGATAATATTTCTGCAGCAGCGACTATACACAGTGCTATATAAGAAAACGTTAAGATACTTTATCCAGGTATCAAGAAAATGATAAGGAACCCACTATTATTCAGAGTATCAAAAAATAATGCAAAACATCATTAATGAATGTGAAGTTTGCCATATTGCAAAACGGCACACCGATCCACAAAATTTACCTTTGAATTAACCCCAGAGACTAACAGACCAAGACAGATTTATGTTATAGATTTCTATTCAATCGACAATAAACAATATCTTTCATGCAATTACGTATATTCCAAATTTGCATCACTAATCAAAACTAAAAGCAGAGATTGGTTAGAAGTCAAATGTGCGCTCACTAGAATTTTAAACGACGTGGGAAAACCACTAAAAATTAAAGCAGGTAAATATTCAGCATTTCTAAGTAACTCTTTGGTTAGAAACAGAACAAATACAGCTAGATATCACTAAAACCATCAATGAAAGAATTTGAATTATCAATACTGACAAAAACCGTGAAAACAAAGAAACTAGACTTGAAACTATACTATGCATTTACAATCACAAGACTAAACACAATACAACTGGACAAACTCCAGTTACTCTATTCAGGAACATCCGCATTCAATGCGCAGCTCATAAAAGAAAACAAAATTAACATAATAAATGAAAAGCGAAATGATTACGAAATTGAAACAGCATTTAGACAAGGACCGTTAAATCGTGCAAAATCCAAAAATCCAGGAAAAATAGAAAAGTTAGATGAAAAGCATTAAAAAAAGAAACTAACAGAGGACATATTGTTACTCATTACAAGAGCAAATTTAAAAAGAAAAGGAATACTAGTTATAGTACAAATTTCCAGGCAAACGACATTTCACAATCAAATGACTCACTCCTAATAACACCATACCCTGACAGTAATGGACAGATTGTAAATGAAAATTTCCCAGGGAAGTTTTATTTGCACGAAGACAATGTTTTAAATACTCTCACAAAAGAAATTTATAAAGATCATTGTATTTCCAGCATTATTAGACACGAAACACCAACTTGTAATTTTCATAAATTTCGAAAACAGAAAAAATAAAAATAAATAATAAAAATAAAATATAAAACCAAAAACAAAACAAATCAAAAAAATAACGTAGAACTACCTGAAAATTCAATTCAACAATCAATCTCACAATTATACCCAAACATTGACGCTTGAGGACAAGCTAAAGTCTAAAGGTGGGGGAGTAACATACATATGTATCTACAACACAAATAACATGTTTTCAATGTGTTAACGTACAGCTAATGACCTTTTGAAAGGCCTCACTTTGCAAGAGCTCATCGCCCAAATTAAAGTTAAAGCTTATATGTAGAATTATTAACGATCAATCTTCTATTAAGCTTTACGTTAATCAAATACCCAAACCATACATCAAATACACAAGTCATGTTTAACTTAATTTAACTTTAACAAAACTTTAATAAACGAATGTAAAAGCTTAATAGATCTTCACGGTCTGCAGAGCTCAGATCAAAGATCTTTAATTCAGTCTGGAAATAACCCTTACTCAAATCATTACAATAAATTAAAAATAAGAAATAATAAATAAGTGTTTTTTTTCAATGAATTAAAACCCAACTATTTAATTATATGTTCATATCTACGCCTCGCTAAAGTGTATGCGAGAGAGAGAGAGGGAATGACTAAGCGCTTGGCAGCTTAGCTACTGAAATTTGATTTTATCTTTCTGGCAATAATAATGATACGACCTGATCTAAATTTAGAAATCTGTTGCTCTAGCTCTTATAGTCTTTGATGACTAGGCGACGAACGAGCTAAGCAGACGGTGTGGCGTGTGAGAGAGAGCGAGAGGGAATGATGCCTTTCGAAATGGGTTTCTTCATTTTTGTTATATTAATGATGCGATCTGATCCACATTCAACACTCTGATAGAAACATTCTCTATGATTCTGCGTGTTTAGTTTTCTCGTACTATCAAAATTGTGTATGCCACAGATTTTCGTCTTTTGTGTGGGCGGAAAAGAGCAGGCCGAAATTTTAAAATACACTTGTAACAGTGTGACATCAAAGGAATCTGGATACAAAATTTGGTTGCTTTAGCTTTTATAGTCTCTGAGATCTAGGCGCTAATGAAGACGGACAGACGGACGGACGGACGGACAGACAGGGCTATTTCGACTCGGCTATTGATGCTGATCAAGAATATGGGATCGGAAACGTTTCGTTCTGGGTGTCACACACATCCGCTATCACCACAAATCGTATATACCCCTATACTTTTCGAGTACCGGGTATAAAAAATAATTGTTTAAACTTTTTAAATCTCCAAATCTATTAGAGAATGTAATTTTGCGCCACAGCGGATATAAAAAGTTGAATTTTGTTGAGTAGTGTAGCTAACTTAACACTTAATCATACTGATATTATTTTGACAGGTGACATGAATAGTAACCTAATCACTGAAAGACACCTGGCGGATGGTACGGAATCTCTCGGCTTAGTACCGATGAACACATCAGCAACACACTTCTCACACTTTTCGTTAATACAAGGGAACTAGTATTACTTTATGATCAATTTTCTGTACCTTCTCTCTCAAAACACGACTTAATATTTATTGTAATGTATTAGAGAAATAAGCAACATTACATCAGCCATTTGTCGTGTATACACACACACACTAACACTATCACACCCGAATGTATGTATGCCTTCTCTCTTAAATAAAGTCAGTTCTAACCTAGTTCTCATCATGAACACAACGTTTTCTCCGTACTCCGATACAACATATTGGCGACGAGTGAAAAAAGTGCCTCGGAATCATAATTTTGAGTATTTCGTGTCGGTAGTCTAATCAAATAGAGATCGAACGATTAAAAACAAAGAAAATAGCAATGGATAGAAGAAATATTAAAGTTGGCGCAGCATTTCGCTGCGTACTCCGTTATCTCCGTCGAGAAGAAAAAAAAGCATATTTTCTGTCGTGGGTAGGCACACATGTTTTCGAACTTGTCAAGAATCTGTTTGGTAGCGAAAACTTGGACCAGCAGTCGTACGTGCAAATCACAGACTAATTAAAAGAATTTTTTAAACGTCAGATGCGGGACGCACAATCTCATAAGGAATGGGTAGCCAATCTACGTGGTATTGCTCGTGAGTGTCAGTTTTCTTGAAACGCAAATGGGTGTACATACAATTGCGTTGACGAAATGATATGCGATCAAATAATTGTACTTCAACCGTCCTTCGCAGTCGTGCTCCCAATTGCCGAAACATACGAAGCAACATCAAAAACAGTAGCAGTCATAAAGGAGAGCGAGAAGAGAACACTGGACATGAACGCTGTACAAAAACTTTTCTCAAACTCAAATACACATGCTCGTGAAAACTGTAAATTTCGCGATGCGATTTGCCATAAATGTGATCGAAAGGGACACATAGCTATCGTTTGTCAAAGCAGTGCAAAGATATGAAAGTGTGCGATAATCACAAATACCAGCATAAGGAGAAACACGCAGAATCAATTCAGACACCGTCTGATGCCGTCTGTAACCGTCTCAAGCCTAGTGAAGTTCGAGGGAAATAAAAATCTAATCAACCTGGAAATCTTCAACGAAATTATTCCTTTTCAAATGGATTCTGGAGCAACGGTATCTAATATCAATAGTTAAACATACAAGGAACTCAAAAGTCCAAAGCTGCAGAAGTTTGACCGTATATTGCAAGCGTTTGGCCAACAACAAGTCCCCGTGCTCTGTGAACTGCACACTGTGACAAAGTGTCGCAATAAATCGGCAAGTGTTGTCATAATCGTGACAAATGTAGAAAACTCAAACAATCTGTTCGGAATGGATTTGTTCAACACATTTAATTTCGAAATTCAACAAATTTCAAATGTGAGTGAAGCGCAGGGTTCTCAATTGACTGATCTTTGTAACAAGTACAAGAGAGTATTTGAACCGGCTATTGGTACAATAAAAAACTTTAAGGCAGCATCTACTTAAAGCAAAATTTCGTGCCAGAATTCTACAAAAACAGACAAATTCCATTTGCTCAAATGGAACAGTTTAAGGAGGAAGTAAAGCGTCTCACAGATGCCGGTATTTTGAAAGCAGTCAAATTCAGCAACTGGGCATCGCCCATAGTACTAGCACCCAAGCCAGGTGGAGCACTAAGGATCTGTGGCGACTTTAAACAAGGTGTCAATTCCCAATTGGACATCGAACATCCGAACTATCCGTCACGGCACTCATTTCTCCAAAATCGATCTGAAAGACGCATATCTACAAATGGAGTTAGACGATGCAGCAAAAGAAATTATGGTCGTCAACACGCCTTTGGGCCTCTTCCAGTACCAACGTTTACCATATGTAATAGCGAGCGCCCCAGCTATATTCCAACGTCATTTGGAACAACTTCTGAGTGGCATAGAAGGTTGTGGAAATTATCTAGACGACATCATTATTTCAGCTCCAACAGTTGAAGAGCACCTTGCTCGCCTCGAACAAGTTCTATGCATTCTAAAAGAGAATGGCATCAAATGTAAGAGGGAGAAGTGTTTCTTCTTGAGAAACGTAATTGAATATCTCGGCAGAAGAGTAAGCATCAAGGGCATCCTCCCGGATACCACAGGTCTAGAGGCTGTCAAACAATTGAAGCCTCCCACTAATCTACAGCAGCTGGATGCTTTCATGGGAAAAGTCAACTACTACTGCAATTTCATCCCTAAATTTTCTCAGTTAGCGTCTCCGCTCAATCAGCTTCGGAGGAAAAACGTAGTCTTCAAATTCGGCCCCGATCAGCAGCAGGCTGTCACACTATTAAAAACGCACATTCTGAATGCTACAGAGCTAGCACATTTCAACGAGCATCTACCGCTTGTTCTGGCCACCGATGCATCTTCATTGGTGTAGTCTTGTCACACATTCAAGCAGATGGTAAGGAAAGGCCAATAGCACTCGCATCAAAAACATTAGATGTCCATCAAGTTCGATACAGCCAAAAAGAAAAGGAAGCACTTTCGATTATATTTCTCATTCATTCTCATTACTGATCATCACCATATTCAATCCAAGCAAGCATCTGCCAACAATGACTTCTAACAGACTTCAGTGTTGGGCTATAATTTTGATGGCCTACAACTTTGAAATTAAATATCGCAGCACTACAGCTCATGAAAATGCAGACGCACTCTCATGTCTTCCTATCAGCTCAGATAAAAAGTTTGACACAGAAGAGGTATACTACAATGTCATTGAGATGTCATGTCCCATAAATGCCGACACAATCAGGCAAAAGCTAAACAGCTACCGTCTTCTGCACAAGATCTATCAATTTGTATCTACTGGTTGGCCAGAACAAGAGCATGATCTCGAGATATTGCCATATTTTAATCGTAGATTTGCCCTGACGATTAACAACAACCTACTATGTCTCCATTCTGATGTGAATAGAATCATTATTACTCGATCACTACGGAATAATATTCTCAATCTCCTCCACGAGGGTCATTGGGGAATAGTACGAATGAAAAGACTGGCACGACAACATGTGTGGTGGCCAGGTATCGACGAGAAGATCGCCACAATTGCAAAGAATTGTAGCGTGTGCAAGATAGGAAATCCAGCCCCAGTAAAGCAATTCGAGAGCTAGCCAAAAGTGACATCCGCCTGGGAAAGGATACACATCGACTTCGCCGGTCCTATATTTGACTCCATGTGGTTAATTTGTGTCGATGCACATTCTCAGTTCCCGTTCGTAGTACAAATGACATCGACAACAACTGGAAACACTATAGCCGCACTTTCAGCCATATTTGCTATTGAGGGTTATCCGAAGACTTTAGTTAGCTTAACTTACTTCAGACTCTTTCAACCAATTCTATCAGCAACATGGAATAAACCACATCACAACAGCACCATTACATCCAGCTCAAACGGACTTGCAGAGGTTTTGGTCCAAACATGCAAAACGTCTGTCAACTAAAATATAAAGGATGGATATCAAGTCAACATAGCCGTAACAAAGTACCTCAGTTCGTATCATTTCACACCTAATTCAGAAGGCAAAACACCAGCAGAACTTCTTCATTGTCATCCGGTTCGCACGATCTTAAGTCAACTCTTCGAGATGTAGCGAACCACATCCGAATCTATCATTCTCAGGCGCGGTGTTGGGCATGAGAGAGGAGCGTACGCGAAATGTTCCGGCTCGGGCTCGTCGGCTAGGGGGGTGGTGGTCTTGCTTCCCCTCTCATGATTTGTCTTTCTCCATTATAGCTAGAGATTAGTTGCGTGCTAGGGACAAGCTAAACCGGGATAGAGATTTCCGCTATGTATACCTTCCCAACAACACCGACACCTAACTCTCGCAAGGAATTGTCCGCTTCGCTCCCGTGGCTCTTTTCTAACTCGGCCTCTGGTGGTGCTGAGGCCCACTGTGCCCACCCTTCCATTGGCCCTTCTGCCCCCTGGCATCCATCCGAAGGGGCCCTATTGCTGGGTACTTCTCCTAATTCATGGAGATTATAAAATGTATACATTATAAAATGTATTTACTTTCTAACTGAGACATAAGGACCGCCCACGGATACGTATAACATATATGACATATAATATAATATTAAAACTAATAATATATAATATATAATATAATATATAACCTAAAACTTGTAATGCTTTTGCAAAAGAAAATATATAAAAATAAACCTCCTCAAACTATCCAAACGCTAACTCCATGATAATGAGCTCAGGCGACATACATACATATGTATATAACTCACTCATATTTGAGTGGAAACAGCGGCGCCGAATGCCAGGCCGCCCTCAGCGTTCTGCTCTTTCAATTCCCTCTCTCTCCCTTGCCTATCGGTTCTGCTTTTCCCGACTCAATCTTCGGTAGCGCGTTTCCTCTACCTTTTCTCCTTTCTCTTTCGCTTGAGTCGTAGTTGAAATATAATGGTGAGATAAAAACAACAAAATTCCACTCATACCTTTGTCCAGCTCAGTGTCCCATCGACGAAAGCGCTTTCCCGACGAACACCTGAAATGCTGTGGGTAGAAAAAAATATAATCAATGGCATAGGGACGGGAAAAACATCTCTCCTGATCGGCAAGATTGAGGCTGGGTTTTGATGCACTAAACAAAAACAAAAACAAAAAATTCTTAGCTATTCTCTTTCACTCACTCACTCTTCTTTTCGCTTGCCTTTCTTTTTTTAGGCGCGCATTCTCTCTTCTCCCTTGCTTCCCTATCGCCTAACGCCTTCCACCTTCTTCAATTTCTCCTAATTTCACTGCACTTATTTTATAACTGCATATATATATTTTTTTCTTTTTTTGGGTTTTTTTTTCATTTTTTTTTTTTTTAACTATTCTGACTGCTCTTCAGGCCTCCGTTTGCCGATCAGACAGCGGGACCAGGGGAAACATTAACAAAAAAAAACTCCAATCGGCGCTTGGGCACTCGAGGCCCTATGCTACGATGACGGTGCCGGGTGCTGGGTCGCTCGGGAACTGAAATAGGAGATCTCTCCGACCTCCCGATGGCTCGCTGTGCGCTCGCGCCGTTCGATGCGCCGGTTGAGCGTCTGCTTGGAAACAACAAAAGCGGATAAAATTCAATGAAATGCTCGTTTTGGTTGCATTGCTGCTGCTGCTGCTCGTCGGTCTTCTCGAAAAACGTTGCGTCCGCAACAAATGCAATTTCCACTGCTTTTTCCGGAATCCCTTCCTTAAGCGCCAAGACTGCGTTTAAACATTCCGTTAAGCCCCTTTTCTTTTTATATTTCTCAACTTCCTTCCCCACTTACCCGGAACGGACTCAGCGCTGCCACCCAAAAGATATAGCGCTAAAACAGCCTAGAGTTAAACTCTTCCACGCACGATTTATCTTCTTTTCGCGCAGCTCAGTTTTCTTTATGTCAACTAAATTTGGCACTACTTCTTCACTTTGCAGCAAGACACTACCGACTACCGAACTCTTAGAAAGGAATTGCCGATAGGGACGCTAGCTTTCTGGCGGCAAACCCCCTAACAGGCTTAGATGACACTCTCACCACTCAAACTTGACATTTGAACCTGTTGGCGCAAACCTTTTCCTTTTTTGACCAGTGGTCTTCTATGCCTATGACCACTAGATGGCGCCACAGAAAAAAACCTCATTTCATATTCGCTCGCTACAAGCACTACAGAGAAGCAAACTGAAAGCAAGCAGAAACAGCCCGCAAAATATTCTCCGAACCAGACGGTTTTTGCCAAAAACTATGCAAGGGGATAAAAATGGAAAAAAGCTATCATTGATCGGCCCATCGGTCGTATGTTATTTATTCTTCGTACATCCACAGGTTTCATCAAGCGCCACATAAAAGCCAGATAAAGCCAAGATCTGAGCCTGATGACTGCAGTTCCAGCTCCAACGACGACAACAATCAGATTTGGTGGACACCTGAATTCTCAAGTCCGTCTACAACTCCAACAACACCAGCCCAAAAAGAAGAACCGTCATCGAATCCGATCAAGAATTCTCAATCCATTTCTGGGTTCATCGAAGACCCGGCAGCATCTCAGCAAGAGGTTCTTCAGCCACCCCAGCAACGCCGTTCGGATATCCCCATCCGTAGCAGCACTCGCGAACGCCGAGCAACCAGCCGCTACTCACCTCAGGATCACAGGAAGAAAAAAATTACTAACAAACCGTAATTTAAGGGGAGAGATTTGTTATGTATTAGAGAAATAAGCAACATTACATCAGCCATTTGTCGTGTATACACACACACACTAAAACTATCACACCCGAATGTATGTATGCCTTCTCTCTTAAATAAAGTCAGTTCTAACCTAGTTCTCATCATGAATATAACGTTTTCTCCGTACTCCGACACAACATTTATAACGTATGACCTGCCTTTTAATTATTGCAAACAAACCATTACATACCGGGACTTAAATAATATAGACTTTGCCAGTTTTGTACGAAGATCGTTACAACTCTGATATTGATTTCATTTTTTCCTACGCTGCAGTTGACACCCAAATCCATTATGTGCAATATTTCAATGACTTGTTGTACAACAATCATATACCAATCAAAACCAAAGTAATAATGCCTGCAATGAAATCTTGGTTTAACAAAGATATACAAAGTGCAATAATATTAAGAAATATGGCATACAAAAAATGGCAGAGATATAAAACTGACTACCTACAACATATTTATTACAAGCAGACGATCTGTAAATGATTTGATTTATTGGACCAAGCGTACATATTTAAAACGAGAGGAAACGTTGTGAGCCGCGGCAAAGGCCGCGGCTCTACCTTATACCCGGTACTCAGTCAGTATATACATACATACATTTATGAGCCTACGATTTATGAAATTTATTATATGTTCTCAAAAGGGACGAAAATAATATTTAAATTAAAAAACTGAATTTTTTGGAATTTTTATACATGTTTCCATTTTTGTTTACATATGCTTTGTACATATATCTGCGCCTACATTTCTACATGACGTGTATAACTACATATTTGAGACGTACAAGTGTTTACGAGAGAGACAGAGAGAGAGAGGGCATGAGTCAGCGCTTGACAGGCGTTGCGTAGCCACTGAAATTTAATTTGTTTCTTCTGGCCATAATATTGATCCGATCTGATCCAGATTCGGTAATCTGATAGATATGGTAATTTTTCATGATTCTGCGTTTTTGGTTTTCATTTACCTTAAAAATTGTGGATTCCACAGATTTTCGTGTTTTGTGGGGGCGGAAGGGGGCGTGGCAAAATTTTAAAACAAACTCGTGCTGGTTCGGTATCACAGGAGCTTGGATAGAAAGTTTGGTTGCTCTAGCTCTTATAGTCTCTGAGATCTTGGCGCTCATTTGAACGAATAGGCAAAGCAGTCAGGGTCGCGTGTGAGAGAGAGCGAGAGGGAACGATGACTTTCGAAATGGTTTTCTTCATTGTAGCTATAATAATGATCCGATCTGATCCAGATTCAACACTCTGATAGAAACAGTCATTTTCTATGATTCTGCGTATTTAGTATTCTTGTATCTTCAAAATTGTATACGCCACAGACTTTCGTCCTTTGTGGGGGCGGAAGGGGGCGGGGCGAAATTTTTAAATACATTTGGAGTAGTGTGATCACACAGGAGACTGGATACAGAACTTGGTTGCTCTAGCTTTAATAGTCTCTGAGATATAGGCGCAAATGAAGACGGACGGACGGACAGACGGACGGACGGACGGACGGACGGACAGACAGACATGGCTATATCGACTCGGCTATTGATGCTGATCAAGAATATATATACTTAATGGGGTCGGAAACGCTTCCTTCTGTGCGTTACACACAACCGTTATCCCCACAAATCTAATATACCCCTTACTCTTCGAGTACCGGGTATAAAAATTAGGGATTGGGAAAATTCAAACTTGGATAAATGATAGTATTGATGTTAATTGTTTTAATAATAAATTTGTTAATGTAAAGGTCCCTGTATCTCTATGTTACCCCTATGTACCTTCTGACTCTGAGTAAATTATGAAAATAGTTTTATTAGTTAATTCGCCAAAAGGACGCATTAAATTTTAGCCAAAAAAAAATCTCAAAAAATTAAGTCGAACCCTTTGGTATATAAAAATCTACGGCTCGTGTAAGTCTGTGCGAGAGAGAGAGAGAGAAAGAGAAAGGGACTAAGTAAGTGCTCGGAAGGCGTCGCTTAGCCCTTGAAATTTCATTTGTTTCTTTTGGCCATACTAATGATCCGACCTAAACCAGATTCAGAAATCTGATCTGATACGATAATTCTTCATGATTCTGCGATTCTAGTTTCCTCGTATCTTCAAAATTATTTCTGCCACAGATTTTTGTCCTTTGTGTTAGCGGAAAGAGGCAGAAATTTTGAAATGCACTTGTAGTAGTGTGATAACACAGAAGACTGTATACAAAATTTGGTTAGTCTAGCTTCTATAGTCTCTGAGATCTAGGCGCGCATGAAGACGGACAGACGGATAGACAGACCGACTTACGGAAGGACGGACGGGCGGACAGACAGACCCCTTCCTTCTGGGTGTTACACACATTGATAGTGGATCCACAAATCTAACATACCCCTATACTCTTCGAGTACTGAGTATAATTAAATCCAATGCTACTGGCTTGGACATTATAAACCCCAAATTTGTCAAACTCATATTACCATTACCACCTCTACATTCCTTAATGAATGGAAAATTGCCAAAGTTCTGCCTATTGCTAAGACCAGCGCAGACTTTCGATCGATATCCATATAGCCATATCTGTCTAAAATTTTTGAGCATCCATACAAATTAACAACTTTCTAAACGCCAATAAGCTTCTCGTCCATCATCAGTCTTGCTTTAGGAGAAATCGTAGTTGCACAACGGCGACTGAAAATGTAGTCGAGGGTATTAGGTAAAAAATGAACAATAGTGAGGTAACAGTATTGACGCTACTTAATTTCAGTAAAGCTTTTGACACGGTGAACCATGACATAATACTCACCAAGCTATGTAGAATGTACAATTTTATTGCAACTGTCACCAAACTAATGTCCGCTTACTTAAAGCAACGAAGACAAGCGGTTGTTTCCTCGAATAAAACATCGAACTTGCTGATAGTGCCCCGTGGTGTTCCGCTGGGATCAATATTAGGTCCGCTCCTATTCCCTATTTATCAGAGCTGCAAACCGGTCCGGAACCTTACCCTGTGGAACCGGTTCTCTGCGGGTTCCGTGCTATGTGGAACCACTAACCATACAGTATATAGATCGGTCAGTTCATACATGCCGCTGTCCGCAGCGAGGCAGCAGGTATCGACAGTGTATGTGTGCACATGCATTCGCGTGTTTGCAATAGTGTGGATGAGCGCTACAACTGAAATTTTGTATTCTCAACTTTGTTTTGATTTCTGCTCTCACACCACCCTTTAGTTAAGCATTTTTAGAGTCGGAACCCGGTTTTGGAAATTCTGTGCATTTTTAACCTATGGTTTGGAACCCGAACCGAACCCTGGCCATTTTTTCAGGGGGTTTGCAGCTCTGCTATTTATATTAACGATCTACCATCTTGTCTGTCTAACTGTAATGTTCATATGAATGCTGATGATGTCCAATTGTATGTGAGTACTAAGCGTAGTCAAATAAATAAATGTATTGATGTTTGTAATTTTGATCTCTTACGTGTTAGTAAATGGGCATGTAATAATGGTTTTTGTATTAAAGTGTCTAAGTGTCTTGTGATTTATAGGAAAATGTAGTAATACATTTTGTAAGCAAGGCAGAAAATCATTGCAATGTTCAAAATACTTAATCTTACTGTTGAATGTTACTATTCATACGATTTTTTTTTATTTTTGGTTCTTTATAATTTTATATATAGGTATTTGTTTCACCCTTTTGGCATAGTGATTAGTGCTCTATAATGCTTTATATTAGAAATATTAAAAATTAAGATACTGCACATATACGACCCAGAATCAGACTTAGTGGCCTGGAACCTCTAAAAGTAGTTTATAATAGGAATGCAAAGCAGGAACCTGACCCGGTTTGCCTTTCTTTTAAAGGCCTGTGGTTCCCCAAAAAAAATTTCTTAGATTCCTGGCGTCCTTTTAGAAAAAGATTGCGAGCTTAGTACTGAAATCTTCGCTCTTTAAAGCCTTCTAGAATTCCCTTCTGATTGCCCAACATTAAAATTCTGCAGAACGTGTCATAGTAACATTAAGAAGCATAAAAAGCCTAAACTGTTCTTCAATGAATTAGATTTCCCCAAACTGCCCGACTGTTTAAAGGGGCTACTCCATTAGCGGAAAGAAAGATTTCGCATCGACTTCCATTTATGATACTGAAGCCTTTATTGCCTGAAGGGAGAGGCGAAAATGCCACTAAAGGAGATGCTGTAAACGTCCCCATTTCTGTAAGTGATATCGTGAAAGAGCTTCCACGAGCTTTCCATGAAGCCCAGGGTATTCAGCTCGCCCTGAAGCGTAGAAAAGAGTATCTTCATGCCTTCATGGCTGAAACCATTAGATCTGACAAAATTTTTGAAGTACTTCGTTATTTAGTTAACACACATTTGTATAAAAAGCACAATATCTTAGTTAATGAGCAATAGATCTCTGGTTTCACGTCCGATATTGTTCCATTCGTAGCATCTCAAGCAGACGCAGCCTTCTTAGAAAGTATCCAGAATAGAGATAGGAATGTAGGCATAGAACCAGCCCATCCCGACGAGGAGTTAGAAGCCAAAGAGTTCAACCGTGGCGGTTAGGAAACTCTGCTTGAAAATAACGTACCATTCGATAATAGGATTATAAAAATCGCACCAGGCCAAGGCCAACGACCTCTTGATATGGTCTTAGATATTGACACTGAAAAGTTATCTCATCCCACTTTCCCACTTTCTTTCACACGAGCAAGTGAGCCCTAATTATAAGGACTACAAATATGCAACATTTTCTGGTTTAAAGAAACCACAAATTTTTTTAAAGAGGTTGTTTGCTAAGTTTTTTGTTACTTAAGCATTAATATTAATAATAATAAAAAAAAACACATTCTTTCAATGCAAAGGATCAATATGGATATCCAATACATTTTGGAACCTTATATGTACGTGCTGTAGCTATATAATAAATTATATATGTAAATAAATCCCAAAAGTTTATCTCAAAGCTTATGCGCGAGGCGGTAAGAGAAAAGTACAGTACAGTACTACAGTACATTGGTCACTCATTTAATTCTGACATTAAGAGATCTGCTCAGGGAACCCAAAAAAATTTTTTTTTTTTTACACTTGCATTATATTTGTTGGATCTTCTCCTAAGGGAGACTAAGAATAAGTATATTAAATCCTAAATTAAAACGCTATCTGATAGTCAAGTTGACTGACGCAAGTTTTATGGGCTATAATAATTATTGCTGAGCTGGGCGGTCATTGCGTTGTAAGCGGGTCCGGTTCGAAACCCGGGTTAAACCCTTGGCGAGCTGGTTTGAATGAAACGTTAGCTTGGTGTGGTAGGTCGCTTTTTGTTTGTATATTTCATCTATAACGGGTAGAATACCAAGATCTCTGTGAATTTTGTACCGTGGTGCCTCAGTGATGGTTCTCAAGATTTTCGATTGTACTCGCTAAATAATGTCGATGTTGCTGCTACTCGCGTTCCCCCACAGCTGGGAGCAGTAAGTCCAGACTAGATTAAGCGTAGAATTGTAAAGAAGGACCTTAAATTCCAGGCAGAGCGGGGAACGAGCGTTTATAAGCCAATGGAGACTATTGGCTTTTAGTTTTTGGTGCATTTTTTTTAGCTTCGATGTGTCTCCGCCATGTAAGTCGCCTGTCAAGGTGACTCCAATACCACGAGATGATCAGCTAGTAGTGTTATTGCTTGAATTTGGCATTTGGACCGACTCATGATCGCGGTATCGTCTGCGAATGTAGAAGTTGTTAGCCGCTCGTTCGTGGGAATATCCGCTGTGTATAGAACGAATAGAGGTGGACCGGGGGCGCTACCTTGAGAAACTCGAGTATCTACTGTGTAATCGTCAGATATTGTAGCGTTGAAACTCTATTGTAGAGGTACGATTCGAGTAACTTGTGAAAGTTTTTTTGATTTTATGCATTAGACCGTCAAGCCAGGCTCGGTCGAAAGCCTGTGCAACGTCAGAAATATCGCACTTCTGATATTCGAATGCAGTCCGCATTTCTGATGTTAATCTGTTGACTTGCTCTATGGTTCCATGGCTTTCTCCAAACGCCAAATTGATGTGCCGGGATAACATTGTGTGCTCTTAGATATGGGACTATGCGCGTCAAAAGGCATTTTTCGAGCAGTTTTAAAAGACACGAGAGTAAACTTATTGGTCTGTACGAAGCTGGTATTGATGATCTTTTCCTGGCTTCGGTATCATTATGATTATAGATTTTTTCCACTTTTTTAGAAAGTAGCCAAGTCGTGTGATCCCGTTGAAGAGTTTACAAATGAACTCAACTGTACAGTTTGGGAGTTCAATTAGCATTTTTGGAATTATTAAGTCTCCGCCTAGGTACTTTTTGGTTTCAATTTCTCTCTGATGATTTTTGCCACTTCGTTTGGCTGAAACAGAACTAGCTCCGTCACAGTTTCAGTACGATTTGACGGCGACGGTAGTGCGAATGAATTAGTGGCAGGGTTTGGCTGGAAAACATTTTGAAGGTGTAAGGCAAAAGTACAGGCTCTGATTTTGTCGCTTCGGGAACAGCTGCCTGAAGATTTTCTGATAGGGATGACTGTTTTGGGCCGGTGCGCTTAGGATTGGGTGAGCGCTCCATAATGAATGCTTTGTATTGGCGGGCGATAGTTTCTCAATGTACTGAAGTTGTGCTTTTTATACCCGGTACTCAAAGAGTATAGGGGTATATTAGATTTGTGGGGATAACGGTTGTGTGTAACGCCCAGAAGGAAGCGTTTCCGACCCCATAAAGTATATATATTCTTGATCAGCATCAATAGCCGAGTCGATATAGCCATGTCTGTCTGTCCGTCCGTCCGTCCGTCCGTCCGTCCGTCCGTCTGTCCGTCTTCATTTGCGCCTATATCTCAGAGACTATAAAAGCTAGAGCAACCAAGTTTTGTATCCAGTCTCCTCTGTGATCACACTACTCAAAGTGTATTTCAAAATTTCGCCCCGCCCCCTTCCGCCCCCACAAAGGACGAAAGTCTGTGGCGTATACAATGTTGAAGATACGAGAAAACTAAAAACGCAGAATTATAGCGAATGATCATTTCTATTAGAGTGTTGAATCTGGATCAGATCGGATCATTATTATAGCTACAATGAAGAAAACTATTTCGAAAGTCATCGTTCCCTCTCGCTCTCTCTCACACGCGACCCTGTCTGCTTTACCTATTCGTCCAAATGAGCGCCTAGATCTCAAAGACTAAAAGAGCTAGAGCAACCAAACTTTCTATCCAAACTTCTGTGATATCAAACCAGCACAAGTGTATTTCAAAATTTTGCCACGCCCCTTTCCGCCCCAACAATGGACGAAAATCTGTAGAATCCACAATTTTTAAGATAAATGAAAACCAAAAACGCAGAATCATGGAAAATTCCCATATCTACCAGATTGCCGAATATGGATCAGGTCGGATCAATATTATGGAAAGAAGGAACAAATTAAATTTCAGTGGCTACGCAACGCCTGCCAAGCGCTGACTCATTCCCTCTCTCTCTCTGTCGCAAACACTTTTACGTCTCAAATATGTAGTTATACATGTAGAAATGTAGAAGCAGTATACAAATCAAATGCAAACTAAATTGGAAACATGTATAAATATTCCTAAAATGGTTTGACTTCAATTTTTGATATATTATTTTTTGCCCAAAATTTAATTCGTCCCTTTTGCGAACATATAATAAATTCCATAAATCGTATATGTATGTATATACTGACTGAGTACCGGGTATAAGGTAGAGCCGCGGCCTTTGCCGCGGCTCACAACGTTCCCTCTCGTTCTTCTTTATGCTTTAGAGCCCTGATGAGTCTGCGACCAGCCTCCTTAAGACATTGCTTTGAAGATGGCGACCTGCTGGTTTGCCAAGCTCGTCTCAAACGTCTTTTTTCCAAGACATTATTAGTTTTGTATTGGTTGAACTGCACATCCTTCCCTTGTGATGTGGTGAACTTTGGCTGCTGCGACGAGAACAGATTCAAGAGAATCAGCAGAATAATCGATGTCCTCCTCGATGTTGAGCTGCGGCGTAAGTTCAATGTTGGAACTTACAAGCTTTTTGTATTTAAGCCAGTTGGTTCGGGACGACGTCATAATTTTTTGCAACCCTTTGGTGAAAGTGGTGTTTGATGAGGCCTCTTATTAAGATACCGGTTCCGCCGTGGTCTTTATCATCTATATCCTCGGTGCCGTAGAACGCGCAACCCCGTATTTGAAAGTTATATTGACTGGTGAGATGCGTTTCTGCCAGCAACATAACATCGATGTGATTTTCGTTTAGGAATTGAGTTATTTCCGGCTTATGCCGCAGAGATATTTGAAGGCAAGACATGGTTTATTTGGACTGCTGAGATGCAAGCATTTGTATAAATATATTTATATTTTGCATTAGGTTTAGCATAGTGGTTTTCATGAATGACATAAAGTTCATCATACTTTGTTGCAAACTGTCGAAGAAAAGATCAGGTATCATTTGTGAGGTAAAGCGAGCATTTCGTCTGTTCTGGGAGCGTACCGTTGTCGATCGTTGGATCCAACTCTTTAGCTCCTTGTAGACTGGACCTATAATTTGCGTCTATAATTTGCTGTGTGATTTCCTCTGCAGTTACCAAACTTTTTTATTTGAGAGTCTTCTTTGTTGGCAGGGCAAGTTGTGGGAGTCTCCACAAGCTACACAGACTGACCTTATGGTGCAGTAAAACCGGGTGTGACCATCTTCCTGGAAATCTGTGCACTGCACTGGTCCGTTCCGTTTGTGCGGCTCTTCTACGGTGATCCTACGATGCAACAGGTACAGAAACTTGTAAATCGGGTGTACTTCGCTTTTCTTCAAAGTTCTGCTGTCTGGCTCCAGCTCGACCTTGAAGAGTGGTTGCGGCTTCTTATTTCTTCATTATGTTTATAGAATATTTGGCAGGAAAACCATTTTTCTGTAAAGCCTTTATGATTTCGGATAGGATTACATCGGGTTCTATTCCTTTTAGCACAACTTGCAAGCCATTGCTAGTTTTGAGGTGGTACGTATAATAATTCTTTTTAGAATCGTTTTAGTATTTCGTCTTCAGTTTTGGTTTGAAGTTTAGTTTCACTTATATTCCTTTTGATAAGCGGAATAACATGAAAGATATCTTTCCCGACGAGCTCAACTATTTAGTTGACAAGTGCATTCAAGCATTCCCGAATAAATATAGGTGGGGGTTTTAATTACCTTAGAGCTAATTGTGCAGGTTCCAATTGGTTTATTTCAGTCTTCGCCAAAAGGGAAAATCTATTGCTATTGGACGCCTCGGATGATTCGGTGCCTTTGTTGGAACGGGTTGTTTTAGGTTTATTGCCATTAATTTTTTTTTTTTTTTGAGGGGTAAGCTTTCGTTTGAAAATATTTATGTAGCGATCCATACCAGTCTGTATGGCCGGACCAGCTTGCTGTGTTTGGCACTGGAGCTTACTCTTGGTGGTTTTGTTTTTTTACCCGCTGCAAAAGAAGAAAGTGGAGTCGATTTCGCATTTTTGGTTACAGCGACCGTCTCCGCAGTTGTAGTTTTTACTGTTGTTCTTGCGCTAGGTGTCAAAAGCTCTGTTGGAGTCTTGATTGCAAGCTCCACGACGTTGGAGTTAGAACGAGAGCGATGGGGAAGCAAGAACTTGCTCTCTTATTTTCGGTGGTCAGTAAAAATAGGGCACTCTTTTCTTGCATATTTGGTTCGGGGGATATTATTGAAAAATAAGCGTTATTTCGAATCGAAGAGAGCTGTCGTTTGTTTTGCCCTCTTTGATTTTTAGCGCTGGTTTCGTATTGTTTTTTTGCCGTTGAGTGCACTGTTCCTCGTTTTTAGCATTTGGTAACGTTACTACAGTTAAATGAATTAAAATTGTTGGATACGATATGCGATGGGCATCGCGGAACGTATGACCTCGCGTTTAAAAAATTTTCAAATCGTTTTCAACTGAGTGGATTGTTTTTTCCCGGAGCTTTTAGAAAGCACGTCTATACTCGACAAAAGCCTAAGCATTCTGTTGTCCGGAACTAGCAACAAATGCGTTCATATAAATTATTTCTCTCCAGAGCAACGAGTTCAGATGCTCAAATCCACAAGCATCCTACAAAGTATTAATTAGGACTCAGTTGTCATATTCGTCAACAGATTTTTGGAGCGTCATGAAAAAAAGACCAACTTATCTTCTGGGCCGACTTTGCAGCAAATGAAGAATTTTCTAAAAACGGGAAAAGAGCTGGCCAAAATAGCGATGGTGAGCTGGACGAAGAAAATGAGGCACCAGTAGAAGTCTTTATACCCCTCTACGCGATAATAGTTTAATTATACCCGGTACTCGAAGAGTATAGGGGTATATTAGATTTGTGGGGATAACGGTTGTGTGTAACGCTCAGAAGGAAGCGTTTCCGACCCCATAAAGTGTATATATTCTTGATCAGCATCAATAGCCGATTCGATATAGCCATGTCTGTCTGTCCGTCTGTACGTCTTCATTAGCGCCTATATCTCAGAGACTATAAAAGCTAGAGCAACCGAGTTCTGTATCTAGTCTCCTGTGTGATCACACTACTCCAAATGTGTTGCAAAATTTCGCCCCACCCCTTTCCGACCACACAAAGGACGAAAGTCTGTGGCGTACACAATTTTGAACATACGAGAAAACTAAAAACGCAGAATCATAGATGATGACCATTTCTATCAGAGTGTTCAATCTAGATCAGATCGGATCATTATTATAGCTACAATGAAGAAAACCATTTCGAAAGTCATCGTTCCCTCTCGCTCTCTCTCACACGCGACCCTGACTGCTTTGCCTATTCGTTCAAATGAGCGCCAAGATCTCAGAGACTATAAGAGCTAGAGCAACCAAACTTTCTATTCAAATTCCTGTGATATCAAATCAGCACAAGTTTATTTCAAAATTTTGCACACGCCGCCTTCCGCCCCCACAAAAGACGAAAATCTGTGGAATCCACAAATTTTAATGTACGAGAAAACGAAAAACGCAGAATCATGGAAAATGACCGTGTCTAACAGATTGCCAAATCTGGATCAGGTCGGATCATTATTATGACAGGAGGAACAAAATAAATTTTCGGTGGCTATGCCAAGCGCTTACTCATTCCCCCTCTCTCTCTCTCGCAAGTGCTTGCGAGTATGTAGTTATACATGTCATGTAGAAATGCAGAAGCAGATGTAAAAAGCATATGTAAACAAAAATGGAATCATGTAGAAAATTTGACTTCATTTTTTTATTTTAAATATTATTTTTTTCCCAAAATTTAATTTGTCCCTCTTGCGAACATATAATAAATTGCATAAATCGTAAGCTCATATATGTATGTATATACTGACTGAGTACCGGGTATAAAGTAGAGCCGCGGCCTTTGCCGCGGCTCACAACGTTCCCCCTCGTTTTAAAATATATAAGGCTTAATATAAATACAGATATGTCCAACTAGTTTAGAGCATTAGTCATGCTGTTTTATCCGTGCAGAGATGAAGAAAGAAATTTAATGAGTGAAAATTACGAGAATGTTTACAACAATCATCAGGACTTAATTAGTTCAAATTTACAAAGCGTTAGCAGATTTAGAAGACGTGTTTAGGAGGGCCATGGAAGTCGAAGCCAATAGTGAGGAAAATGTAGGTGTAAGGGCAGTAGATGAGGCTATTGATAAGCACTTTAGGGCTTTAGCAATTTCCGAAATAAGTTCTCCCTTGAATGACCAGGGAATGGATCAAGATCGGAGTATTCGATTAATTAAGCTTTCTCCGAATGTTTCTCTTATTTTAGTAGCCATTTTAATTAGATAGCTTAATTTGAAGCAAAAAGCTTATCTCACCCATGTTCTGAATAATTTGAGAAAAAATACAGTTTTTTATGAGTTTTTAGGTGACGGTGCAGGCGTCTGCAAGAATAGGACAATATCTACAATTATTCAGACCATTTCCTAGGAGTTTAATCGTATACCGAGTTTCTAACTTAGAAACTGTTAAAGTTCTTCTGTGTGCTCCCACAGAAGAACTTGCATTCGGTATTGGAGGTGGCACAGATTTTGGTCGCGTTCAAAATTTATTGATCTTAAAATTCTTATAATTGACGAAATTTCTATGGTCAGTGGAAAAATGTTTTCATATTTGGATAAGCGCCTAAAACCAATATTTTCAAGGCCCGAGATTCCTTTTGGAACGAAACGAAATTATCGAAACGACGTTTGCTCACGAAGACGAGCAATTCTGCTGTGACTTCTGCTCTGCTGATGAGCCTCCCTCACAGCTCTTGTCGGACGACGAACTTAGGGAAAGGGTGATGTAGCGATTGAGAGCGTAGGGCGTAGGACAGCAGCAGCAACGATGCATTGAGAGTAATGTGCAGTAATGAGAGTAAGCTATGCCTATCTTTGTGCTGCCATGGGTAGGCGCTTAGCCGAACAGAAATCGTTGGATATTTAAATCTTCATCAGAAGCGCATAATCCATTCAGTGCGATAGTTGGCTCTGGTCCAGGGGTCGGCACGCAGACACTCACATGTTTTTAGTGCGTTTGTGTGCGCAGACAAGAGACACGAAGCAACACAAAGGCAAAACGTTTCTTGCTTTGCACTGAAAGAAATGAATCCAGATAAGGAAAACTGTTTTGCGCCAAACAATATACAAAATAATCAGAGGAAAAAACAAAATCGTAGTAATAAAAAAACAAAAAAACAGCATCATAAACAACTAACAACAAGAAAAAAAATTTTATTTCAATAACAAAAAAAACGAGGGGGAATGCTGTGAGCCTTATACCTTATACCTTATACCCGGTACTCAGTCAGTATATATGTACATACATATATGAGCTTACGATTTATGCAATTTATTATATGTTCGCAAAAGGGACGAATTAAATTTTAATATTACAAAAATTGAAGTCAAACCATTTTAGGAATATTTATACATGTTTCCAATTTTGTTTGCATATGATTTGTATACTGCTTCTACATTTCTACATGTATAACTACATATTTGAGACGTAAAAGTGTTTGCGACAGAGAGAGAGGGAATGAGTCAGCGCTTGTCAGGCGTTGCGTAGCCACTGAAATTTAATTTGTTTCTTCTGGCCATAATATTATTCCGACCTGATCCATATTCGGCAATCTGGTAGACATGGTAATTTTCCATGATTCTGCGTTTTTGGTTTTCATTTATCTTAAAAATTGTGGATTCTACAGATTTTCGTCCATTGTGGGGGCGGAAAGGGGCGTGTCAAAATTTTGAAATACACTTGTGCTGGTTTGATATCACAGAAGTTTGGATAGAAAGTTTGGTTGCTCTAGCTCTTATAGTCTCTGAGATCTAGGCGCTCATTTAAACGAATAAGCAAAGCAGACAGGGTCGCGTGTGAGAGAGAGCGAGAGGGAGCGATGACTTTCGAAATGGTTTTCTTCATTGTAGCTATAATAATGATCCGATCTGATCCAGATTCAGCACTCTGATAGAAATGGTCATCATCTATGATTCTGCGTTTTTAGTTTTCTCGTATCTTCAAAATTGTGCATGCCACATACTTTCGTCCTTTGTGGGGGCGGGGCGAAATTTTGAAATACACTTTGAGTAGTGTGATAACATAAAAGACTGAATACAAAACTTGGTTACTCTAGCTTTAATAGTCTATGAGATATAGGCGCAAATGAAGACGGACGGACATACGGACGGACAGATAGACATGGCTATATCGACTCGGCTATTGATGCTGATCAAGAATATATATACTTAATGGGGTCGGAAACGCTTCCTTCTGGGCGTTACACACAACCGTTGTCCCCACAAATCTAATATACCCCTATACTCTTCGAGTACCGGGTATAAAAAATGTATTGGGGGTCGTATAATCTATTGCTCCTGTGAATTCCTTGATAAGCATTAGTTCGGTAATATATTTGCAAATCAAACATTGCGCCCCACCATCCATATTTTCTAACGAGGGGGAACGTTGTGAGCCGCGGCAAAGGCCGCGGCTCTACCTTATACCCGGTACTCAGTCAGTATACACATACATATGTACATACATATATGAGCTTGCGATTTATGCAATTTATTATATGTTCGCAAAAGGGACAAATTAAATTTTGGGCAAAAAATAATATTTCAAAAAATGAAGTCAAATCATTTTTGGAATATTATACATGTTTTCAATTTTGTTTGCATATGCTTTTTACATCTGCTTCTAAATTTCTACATGACATGTATAACTACATATTTGAGACGTACAAGTGTGTACGAGAGAGAGAGGGAATGAGTCAGCGCTTGGCAGGCGTTGCGTAGCCACTGAAATTTAATTTGTTTCTTCTGGCCATAATATTGATTTGACCTGATCCATATTTGGCACTCTGGTAGATATGGTAATTTTCCATGATTCTGCGTTTTTGGTTTTCATTTATCTTAAAAATTGTGGATTCCACAGATTTTCGTTCTTTGTGGGGGCGGAAAGGGGCGTGGCAAAATTTTGAAATACACTTGTGCTGGTTCGATATCACAGGAGCTTGGATAGAAAGTTTGCTTGCTCTAGCTCTTATAGTCTCTGAGATCTAGGCGCTCATTTAGACGAATAGGCAAAACAGACAGGGTCGCGTGTGAGAGAGAGCGAGAGGGAATGATGACTTTCGAAATGGTTTTCTTCATTGTAGCTATAATAATGACGCGATCTGATCCAGATTCAACACTCTCATAGAAATGTTCATTCTCTATGATTCTGCGTATTTAGTTTTCTTGTATCTTCAAAATTGTGCATGCCACAGACTTTCGTCCTTTGTGGGGGCGGAAGGGGGCGGGGCGAAATTTTGAAATACATTTGGAGTAGTGTGATGACAGAGGAGACTGGATACAAAACTTGGTTGCTCTAGCTTTAATAGTCCCTGAGATATAGACGCAAATGAAGACGGACAGACGGACGGACGGACGGACGGACGGACGGACGGACAGACAGACATGGCTATATCGACTCGGCTATTGATGCTGATCAAGAATATATATACTTTATGGGGTCGGAAACGCTTCCTTCTGGGCGTTACACACAACCGTTATCCCCACAAATCTAATATACCCTTAAACTCTTCGAGTACCGGGTATAAAAAGAATAAATCATCCTCCCACATTATGTTGAACATTTTTGTCAGTGTACAATTTAATTTAAGTAGAAAAATCATTAAGTTGCGCAGCGTGGTCTTCACCATTTGACTTCTGAACGCAAACTGATTCATCTCTGTTTCCGCAACGCTGACGAACAGAATACCGAAACCGCATGTGCATAGGCCCGAAGACACACGATTCATTTTCTCTGACGCCGCGGGACCCGAGCAGATAAGGCCGACGCTACTCGAAGTTTTTACGCTGTGCGTGTGCCGACTGCGCTGCTCCGTTGTCTTTTTCTTATGCACAGAGCATAGGACGCGGCCGGCCGCTGCTCTAGTCTCTGGGATGGCTTCAAGTTTTTTGAACTTACAGAGATAATGCGACAGAGAGATGACCAAGCTTTTGCAACCGCCCTCAATAACATGGCATCGGCCGATATGACGTCAGAAGATAGTCAATTGCTTAGGAGCCGAATAGTTGACGGCAGTCAAGTCTCCAGAGATGCGATCCACTTATTATAGTAAAAGTAATGGCAAGACAGATATGTACAATATGGAGAAGTTATTATCGATAATGACTGCAGAATATACTTCAATAGCTTCAGACTGCATCAAAGCCGAACATCTTAACCCAGAAATGAAACTTTGCTTTTGTTTCAGAATTTTGAATAGACAAGGTTTGTGTACTTTATTGGTTCTCAAAACCACGGCTAAATATATGATGACAGTCAATGTAGATACATCAGATGGTCTTGTTAACGGAGCCACTGGGGTTTTAATGCAGATAGATTTCAGCTCCACCAATACCTCCGAACTTCTTTGAATACATTTTCTCGAGGAAAGCGTAGGAGTAAACGCAAGATCGATACGCTGAAATAGTAACGAATCTTCATGGACGCCAATTTAGAAAACTACAAAAAGTTTTCAATACCACCAAAACAAACATGTTACTATTGACCAAAAACAGTTTTCGGTTGTAGCTGCAGAAGCTTTAACCATTCATAAGAGTCAGGGAGCTACATACAGCAAAGTGGTCGTCCACACTTCATTCAATATACAAAGAGAAGCATTGTATGTAGCTTGCAGTAGGGCCACCAGTGCGAACGGGCTTTATATCGTTGGACCATTTATTCCTCCGAACCCCGAACGGGACTGTCGTGTCACGAAAAAGATGGGGAACTTACATTCCGATTAGTTACTTCACACCCACTTCGGTTGTTTACTCAATCCGCCCGACCTCAAATAAAGATTATATTATTCCCTGGCTCTTCCACTGCAGTGCGTTTAGATAGCCCGTCCGTTGCCATCGGAGCTGGACCGAAAAGAGGCATTCTAATATTTGTTAGGAATGAACTTTAGGATCATTGTAGTAATTTTGAGAGTGGTCGATTTTATCTGCAGTGCTCGAATATGCATCGCTTAAGTACAAATCTGTAGGTATAATTGATATTTATAGAACCCCCACGTATCAGTTGCCGAAGTTCAAAGCAGAATTTGAGGACTTGTTTGAAAGAAATCAGCTAGAAATTGCTTAGTGTTGGGAGATTTTCATTTATGCTTTAAGGCTGCTGTAAGAAAATTTATGAATTCGTTTTAGAAAGGAATTGTAGGCCATTGTTAGGCTTGGACTCGTCCACAACCAATTGCGATACGCAAATATTTCTAATACCATTGAGGTTATCTAGTTATCATAGTGGAATTTTCATTTAAGTATAAATATTTTTTATGAAGAATTGGAATCCTATTTTAAAATTTTTGGGGAATATGGAGCTTAAAACTGCTTTTAAAGGCAGCTCAAGTCGACTCGAAGGTCCCTAAGATTCTTTTTTGGCTAGTGTGACCGCATTGCATCGCGATGACCTCACCGTGGTGTTCCCTGGGTACCAATTTAGTGTATTAAATTGGTAGCCAATTCGAGCGGTGTTTACGTATCAGATATATTGTACAAGTTACATACGAGTAGATTATGAGCTCATATATTCTGACTGAGTACCGACTGACAGAGTATAAAGTAAGGCCGTGGCCCTAGCTGCGGCTTACAAAGCTTATTCTCGTTTTTTTTGCCTTTATTTGAATTAGGTTTCAGAGTTGTTTGTTTATGTGGGGATGTGAAGCACTAGGCAACCGTTGTTACTTGTTTAAATTATTTTTATTAATTAATTAATTAATTAATAATTCATTATTATTAATTCGTTTGTTTTTTGTCTTTCTATGTTCTTCTTGTCTTAGTTTCACTTATTTTAAAGTTTCTTTGTTTTGTTTGTTTATTTTTAAAATTTTTTTTTAACTAGCTTACATTGTAATTGTTGATGTGGCCACTCTGGCAAATGGTACGGGCATCTTCCTTTTTAGAATCCTACTAAGGCTCCGTTACTCATACGAATGCCCAGATATCCTGTGGACGAAACTTTCAGGATGTGTGAACCACCGATATGTCCTATTTGGCTGAGCGTGATGCGCACTGGAGCCTTGTTTGAACCGAATAGTTTTTTTTTGTCACTAAATAACTGTGGGTTCGGTCCAGCGAAGCTTCGGGATGACCATGTGAGCAATTTTTGGGGGTGCAATGTTATTGGGCTTACTGTGCTGGCATGAAGCGGACACTGGGTATACGCTGATTCAATGATTCTAAGAATTGGTTCAACGCAGCTGACTCTTTCGTGTGTCGAAAGCCGTTGGGTCGTAGATATAAGTGTTATGTGACTGAATGTTTTTGATGTTAGCTTGTATCTGAGGAAAAAATGCAAATCGAATAAAAAAGTTAACATAGCCCTGACAATCCAGGCCGGAAAAATGTTCGGAGTATTAACAAAATCGGACACTTGGTCACGCCGGAGTAACACACACCCCGGGCGGATGTTCATGGACATGAACAGGACCCGACAGCTGGTCACATTACACACAATACAGTCCACTTGAAGTAAGCCAACAAACTCGCAGTTATCACATCTGTTCATAAACACGAACCGACACAGGCCACCCCATAAACAATACAGTCCACTTGAAGGAGGCCACTTGAGAAAAAGGACGCATGGAGTTATGAGCGGTTCGATCATAAAATCATATACATGGATTGCGTTGAACCAAAATTTATTAACACATGTAGCATGCATGCATTAGGTGTCCTTAGAAAGAAATGAACGTGGGAACAAATGCCGCACATCCCTCTGTTTCTTAGCGTTGGTCTTAGTTTATAATGAGATTATAGTTTCCTAGGTTAGGTTAGGTTAGGTTAGGTTAAGGCGGCTGTCAAGCTCCACAGGAGCCAGTCACACTTGGGCCGGTTTCGGCCCGTTGTAATACCGCGGGAGGTGTTCCCCTTTAGCCATCTCATGAGACCCGAACATATCAGCAGTTATCCCATCCTGACGCTCTTACGAAGTTTGCAATCTTTCCGGGACGGATTTTGGACATTTCTGAAATGTCTGAGACATAGGGCATGCCCAGGTATTGTAGCCTTCTCCTACTGAGAGCCGGACAGGAGCAGAACAGGTGTTCCACCGTTTCCTCCTCCTCCTCGTCTCTACAGCTACGGCAGAAATCATTGTATGGGGCTCCCAGCCTGTTGGCATGGGAGCCTATCAGCCAGTGCCCCGTGAGGGAGCGGATGACAACGCTGCACCTTATCCTGCCGAGCTTACAAAGCTCTAGTGTGCGTTTCCTGTCAATGGTAGGCCATGTTTGCCTGGATATGCGACATAGTGGTGCTGACCGCCACGCATTGTCTGCTCGTCGCTTATATAGCTCTTTTATAATAAGCCTACAGGTGGCCATTGGCATGCAAATATCCTCCTTCTCTTGGAGAAGGGGTATTGTGGTACCTGATCTGGCCAGCTCGTCTGCCTTGCCGTTTCCCCTTAATGTCCCGGTGACCCGGGACCCAAATAAGACTGATGGCAAATTGTTGGGCCATCTCGTGAATAGATTTGCGGCAATTTGCCACTGTGGCCGAGTTCGAGGAAATCGCATGATGCGATTTGATCGCAGCTTGGCTGTCGCTGTAAATGTTTACAGTTGTTGTTGCCGTTGAGGCTGTTTGCAGGAGCTTCAGTGCTTCCATGATCGCAATGACTTCCGCTTGGAACACACTGCAGTGATCTAGGAGCCTAAAGGAGTGCCTGATTTCGAGTTGTTCGGAGTAAATCCCTCCTCCAACTTTGTTATCCAGATTCGAGCCATCTGTAAAGATGCTTATGGCCGTGTCCTGGCCTGATGGCCTCAAGCCACTCGTCTCTGCTAGGGATGATTACATTGAATGGGGTAACAGTGTGGGACGCAGTAGTCCGTCTTCGTTGGGACGGTACTACTGATAAGTATAGATGAGTGACCCCTGGTATGTGACGTCCATTGTCCGGAGTCTCTCAGACGTATCGCGGCAATTTCTGCCCTCTCTTTTCCCTCAAGTTCGAGGCTTTGGAGATTTAGGATGGCGTTTAGTGCATCGTTCGGGGTGGTGCGTAATGCTCCAATAATGCATAAAGCTGCGGTTCGCTGAACCTTGCCAAGTTGTTTGGTTGTCGATCCTTTTGATAAGGTCGGCCACCAAACTGTAACTCCATAGAGTAAGATTGGTCTTACTATTGCTTGGTATATCCATTGGACTACGTTTGGGTTCATGCCCCACTTCAAGCCAATAGCTTTTTTACAGGAGTATAGGGCTATCGTAGCCTTCTTTACTCTGTCCTTTACGTTCAGGTTCCAGTTCAGCTTCTTATCAAGGTAACTAGGTAACTAGCGCTGTCGCTGAAAGAGAGCCTGCATCCATTTAAAATAGGAGGGTTGAGGGGCGGAACCTTGTACTTGCGTGAGAATAGCACGAGTTCCGTTTTTGTGGGATTTACTCCCAATTCTCGCGATTTTGTCCATTCTGACAGTCTCGCGAGCTTAGTGCTCATAAGGTCACACAGTGTTTGAGGGTATTTCCCCGAGAAACTGATTGCCACGTCATCCGCGTATGCCACTATTTTGCAGCCCCCCCCCCTCCAGATCACATAGAATCTTATTGACTGCCATGTTCCACAGAAGGGGAGACAGGACACCACCTTGCGGAGTGCCTCTGTTGACATACCTAGCTTGCGTGGACGATCCCATCGATGATGTCACCGTCCTGCATGTGAGCAATTGATCGATGAGCAGCACCAAGTGACCGTCCACACCCAGGTCAGTCAGTGCTTCCGTAATGGCACTTGGGACGACGTTGTTAAAGGCTCCTTCGATATCGAGGAAGGCTATAAGAGAGTATTCCTTGAGGTGTAGGGATTTCTCTACAATTGAGACTACTTCGTGGAGCGCCGTTTCCGTGGATCTTCCTTTCCGGTAGGCATGTTGTGCTCCTGACAGCATTTGAGGACTAATAATTGTCCTCAGATGTAGTCCGACAAGTCTCTCGAAAGTTTTGAGAAGAAAGGACGATAGGCTGATTGGTCTAAAGTCCTTTGGAGTCGAGTGCGAGGCCTTTCCCGCTTTGGGGATAAAGACTATTTTCGCCTTGAGCCATTCTTGTGGTATGGTCCCCACAGCCAGTATCTTCCTGAAGATACATTGTAGCCAATTAATGGCTGGGTCTCCGGCCTTTTGCAGTTGGGCCGGAATGACCTGGTACGGACCTGGTGATTTGAACGGGTCAAAGCTGTTTACCGCCCAGCTTATGTTCCGTTTGGTGAAAATATGGTCCATCGTGGCTGTTTGGCCTCCCCTTTGGGTTAGCGCCGGCTTGATGGTTGTGCACCCAGGGAAGTGGGTTTCAAGCAGTACGTGGAGCGACTCCTCACTGGAGTTGGTCCACGTACCGTCGTTCCTTTTAAGGTACCCTACCGAGGGGGTGGTTTTTGAGAGGAGCTTGCGCAGCCTAGCGGCTTCTGACGTCTCCTCTATTTCTGAGCAGAATTTTTGCCAAGAGGCCCTTTTTGCTCTTCGTGTTTCTTTTTTGTATTGGGCGAGACTGACTTTGTAGTCTGCCCAATGTTCCTCCTCGTTAGCGCTTTCAGCTCTGTTGAAGCTGGTCCTACAGCTCATACGCAGGATGTCGATTTGTTTCGACCACCAGGGGGGTTTCTTTTTACCCCTTGTCTTGTGTGGCAGGCGAGCCGCCGTGAAAGCCTTATTGCATGCTTCCTTCGGCTCCAGCTCGTTGTCGGGTGCCTCGATCTCTGAGGCCACATCCTGCGCGACTGGGTTGTCGACAGGACGAGCCTCGGCCGTGGCAGCGTCCGACTTATACACCTTTATGGTGACCGAGCTGAAGCCAAAGTTCAGCTCTCCTTTAGCTGCCTCTATTGGGGCCAGCGATTCCTTGTTAAGGATGATGACGGCCTGGTTTGTCGGCCCCTTTGACTCCTCAACATTGACCACCTTCCAGTCATGAGTTGGAAGTGTCGGATTGCACCTCTGCAACATCTTGAGGATGCGCTCAGGGTCCTTAAAGGTAGCCGGCACCCATAATCTTGCCCTCGGTCTACTGGGCATCTCGCTCCAGTCTACCGCGACTAGCTTCGCCCCGGCGTAGACCTCTCCGATCTGCGCCACCGCTGCTTTATATAGCTTCACGGAGCGCTCGTCATCGCAGGCAACAACTTTGATGCTGCCCTGGTACCACCCCATGTCTTTGCAGACTGGAGGTGGCCCTGGGTCCTTCTCGAGCAACTCGAAGCAGCGGTCGGCAAGTGCCGCCTCCACCCACTTCCATTTGCTCCTTGGGATCTTACCCTCCGCGCTGCCTTTGTCGAGGACGCCAATTAGCGTCCTCTCCTTGGCAATCTGCGCGAAGGAGATATTGGCCACCACCCTCGACCTTTTCGCGACTGGGCCGGGTGTTTCTTGCGACCGTTGTCTCTTTGGTCGAGAGACCATTTCGAAGTTTGGGAGCACCGATGTGGCCCACTCCACCTTCTTGAGCCAGTCTGCTGATGGACTGACCTCTGTGTTGTCATTTTGCCGACGGAGTATGTGCCCTGCACTCCTCCTTTCGGCATACGTGTGCTTTCTGGCTTGGGCGCTGGTTGAAGGCAAATCGTCACCCTCCACCTTACCAGAAGGTCAGGCAGCCGCAATATTGCTTAGCTGCCTTTCCACGGTGTTGGTGTTGGGAGCTGGTCCGCCCCACACCCCAGATTCGGGATGGGACCCACTCGGGTTCACCCCAGCGCTTACCGCTTTGCAGGTCTGTCCTGCTGTTGAGCTGGTCGGGCCGGGCCTTTGGGCCGATGCCTTCCCATGCGGGGGATTGCTCCCAGTTGACGTTTGGGGAGTGTCAGACTCTGTTTGTTTTTTTTGTTGTTTTTTGTTTTTTAATTGATTGTTATACATTATACATCCCACGAGATGCAGAGAAAGGGAACGGTCAGCCCGGGCAGAGATCCACGTTGCCCGGGTAAGGCATCATTAGAACAGGGGGCTGCCAAGTCCCTGAGCTCTCCGTTCGAGACTGGGCTAGTTTTTAGACCGGGCCCCCAGCCAGGCTGACTCTCGGCACGGGTCGAATGACACCTTAGCCCAGCCCGGTGTGAGGTGAGTGTGGGGGGTGGGATGTGGGTAGGTAGTGTGTGTGGGGAAGGGGAGTGTGTGAGCTACTTATACGAGGCGGCACCACAAGCGCATCGTCAGTGTTGCTACTTCGCAAACACCCGCTGGCTGTCCGGGACTGCTTATTTTCGGTGGTCTCCCTAAAGAGAACCGATTATTCGCAGCTAACCCACCTTTTTTAGGGGTAGGCCTTTCGCTATCCGCAACCTGCGACCCGTCCGGAAACCTCAGCTAGGTCCCCTCTGAGCCACCTCACGCGCTCATCAGACCAGATATAGTTTCCTATATACAGTACAAAAGTTTTGAAAATAAACGAGGGGGAACGTTGTGAGCCGCGGCACAGGCTACTTTATACCCGGTACTCAGTCAGAATATATAAATGTGATCTAATGATTTAAGAAAAATTTCAAAAAATTAAGTTGAACCATTCTGCTCATTTTTATTTATTAAATGTTATCTATTTCCATTTTGGTTTACATGTGTTATTTACATATGTCTTCTCTACATTTCACATCTACATATTCGTCTTTACATATATACGGTTCGTGTTTATGCGAAAAGTGTATGCGAGAAAGAGAGAGGAAATGAGTAAGCGCTTGAAAGGCGTTGCGTAGCCACTGAAATTTAATTTGTTCCTTCTGTCTATAATAATGATCCGACCTAATCCAGATTTGGCAATCTGTTAGACATGGTAATTTTCCATGAACCTGCGTTTTTGGTTTTCTCGTATCTAAAAAAATTGTGGATTCCACATATTTTCATCCTTTGTGGGGGCGGAAGGGAGCGTGTCAAAATTTTGAAATACACTTGTATTGAAGTGATATCACAGGAGCTTGGATAGAAAGTTTGGTTGCACTAGCTCTTATAGTCTCTGAGATCTAGGCGCTCATTTGGACGAATAGGCAAAACAGACAGGGTCGTGAGTGAGAGAGAGCGAGAGGGAACGATGACTTTCGAAATGGATTTCTCCATTGTGGCTATATTAATAATCCGATCTGATACAGATTCAACACTCTGATAGAAATGGTCATCATCTATGATTCTGTGTATTTACGTTTTCTTGTATCTTCAAAATTGTGTATGCCACAGACTTTCGTCCTTTGTGGGGGCGGAAAGGGGCGGGGCGAAATTTTGATATACACTTGGAGTAGTGTGATAACACAGGAGACTGGATACAAAATTTGGTTACTCTAGCTTTAATAGTCTCTGAGATATAGGCGCTAATGAAGACGGACGGACAGACGGATGGACGGACGGACAGGCAGACATGGCTATATGTATTTATGTTAAAAATATTTTCTTCTACTCGCCCCAATTTAACGTTTCGGCTGCAGTATATTATATGTTAATGTGATATCCATCATCTCTATGCCAAAACATCAGCGGGTATTGATATTGATACGCATCATATGAACGGTGTGTTTCATATATTTGTTTAAGTTGCCCAGTATTTCGACGTACATTTAAGCACAATATAGCGTGTTTCTAAGTTTTCAGTTCATATATTGGTGGAGTGTTAAAGATGCGTTCATGTGTTCCAGCCGGTCGCTCTGATCACGACTTTGTAGTCATCATTTGGCATGCGCTCTAATGTAGTCTTGAACAGACCAACCAATGCATGCTCATTACGCTGTAGCTGTTTAATGATGAGTCAATATTACTGATTTAAAATGAAAATTTACTCTTCAACGTAAATTATATAGAGTGTTTGGATTAAGTCCGTCTTCTTCTGGAACTAAAGTTCCAAAGGAAGTTATTTGAAAACAGCCTTTGTATTTTTGAGTGTTTGCTAGAAAATGTCGTTATTCTGGTATTTCGTAACGAAGCAAGGAATGCAATGGCTATGGTGGCGGAACCAATAATGGCAATTTTGCTCTGCATTAAGGCAGCAAAATCTGGCGTTTCTCCAAACAACTTTAATACCCCACAATGCTCGTAGGCTACGTCCATTACACCAATACATACTAAAGGATGCGGGCTGCGTTCAATTTGGCAATCGTACAGAAACGCTGTTAGATTCAAATCAAAACGTGCACTTTGAAGATTATGTCTGGAAATTGCTTTACGAGTTATCATTTCTTTCAAGCCGTTTCACGGGCTGCCTCTTCGTTAATTCATTCGCAATATTATTGTGACCAAGTTTTCTTTTAGTCATAAGCGTAATATTTCCTCATTTAAAATTTTAGTCCCTGACTCTTACCTTGATAGATCTTTTGACCCTTCTATTTGGCCTGAGCATACAATTATACATGAGTTCGTGCGTAAATTTTCGAATCAAAGTCTTAATGTTACCGGCCCTGCCAATTCTAATTCTAATCAGAGTCCTAATGTTACCTGACCTGTCATTTCAAAAAACTAATTAACTATTTTTCCGTTCACTATCAGAATGTACGCAGTCTTTTAGGCTCTTACGAGAGGCACGGATAGTGCCTCTTACGATTTCGATGCTATCGGTTCTTCCGAAACATGGCTCAACTCCACTGTTCATGATCATGAAATTTTTGGTCACAATTTCATCATTTATCGAATAGATCGTGCATCGTATGCTGGTGGAGTTCTGATTGCAGTCAAAACTGACTTCTCATCGGAGTTATTCCCTTTCAACAATACCCATGGGATTGAGTTCATTGCAGTCAAAGTCCGTGTTGGCATGGCTTTTGTCTATCTAACCTGCTCATATATTCCTCCCAATTCTGATGCTGAGGTCTACTCAAAGCACCTGTCTGCTATCCATTCTGTTGTGTCTTCGTTAGGTTGTGCTATTCAGATTGTGTTCATGGGTGACTTCAATTTACCTCTTCTTTCTTGGCTTACCTGCGACGACGCTAACCAATTGCTTCCTAGTACTCATAGCGAATTTATCATTGAGCTTACAGATGTTTCCTTTGCCCAAATAAATTCTATTAAAAACTTTAAAAGACTATTAAAAGACTACTCTATTAAAAGACTTCTCGACCTTGTTTTCGTTATGGATGCTTCTCTAGGTACAGTTGCCAGAGTCTCCCCACTATCACTTCCTGAAGACCTATACCATCCTACGCTATCTATAACTTTAGAGTGTACCAGTTCTAGTTGTGTTAACATTACCTCGACTCCCCACCGGATGAAGTTTTTTCGCAAAACTGATTTCGACAATTTAAACATTCACCTCTCGAATGTTGATTGGTCCACTCTTCTTTCATTACCGAATATTGATGTAACAGTCAACTCATTCTATAAAATTTTAAACTCTGCCCTTAATACTTATGTTCCGGAGGTTATTGTACCATTATCGTCCAAGCCTCATTGGTTCTCCAGGAATTTGTCATACTTAAAGAATAGGAAATCCAGACTTTTCAAAAAGTACCAGAAAACTGGCTCCATGCTTGTCTTTGTACAATATTCTTCCGCCCGCTCTCAATTCCTAACAACTAATAGTCTGTGCTACAATCTTTACCTCTCTTCATGTAGTAGAAACTTCCGCAATGATCCTAAAAAATTCTTTTCTTTTGTCAACTCTAAACGTAAGTCCAATGCATTTCCTCCGTCCCTTCATTATCTAAACAATTCTGAATCTTCTGCTGCTGGCATTGCAAACTTATTTTCATTCTTTTTCCAGTCGTCTTACTCCTCTCATATTTATAACGCATCCACTCCGTATCCCTACCATTTGCCTCACTCTAATTGCATTTTTCAACCATATTTTGAGGAAAGCGTTGTGCTTAATGGCTTGAAGTCTTTGAAAATTTCATTTTCTGCGGGTCCTGATAAAGTGCCTAGTCGCATTTTAAAACATTGTTCCCAGTCCCTATGCCAACCCTTAACCTTTCTTTTCAATCTATCCTGGGAACAGTCTTGTCTCCCTGTAATTTGGAATGAGTCCTACATAATTCCGCTTCACAAGAAGGGCTCCAGATCCAACATAGAAAATTACCGAGGCATTGCAAAGCTCTCTGCCATTCCTAAGCTCCTTGAGTTCCTGGTTACCCGGCAATTGAAACATCTTTGTTCTAGCTTGATATCTCCTTCACAACATGGTTTTTTTAAACATCGGTCAACAACTACCAATCTGCTCGAGTTTTCCTCCATATTCAACCGTGGATTTAAGAGCGGTTTGCAAACTGACGTTATTTTTACGGATTTTAGCAAGGCATTTGATTCGGTTAACCATACTCTATTAATTCAGAACCTGTCCTCGCAAGGTTTCCCTAGTAATCTTCTAAGTTGGATTTCGTCGTATCTTTCTAATCGTACACAACGGGTCTTATTTACTAATGTTTTATCAGAGATCGTTAACGTTACATCTGGTGTGCCACAAGGTAGTCAATTGGGTCCGCTCCTCTTCATTTTATTTGTGAACGACCTACCCCAAGTTATAACATTCTTTCATACATTAATGTATGCGGATGACGTTAAAATCTGTCTGCCCTTCTCCGACTGGTACTTGCACACACACCTTCAGCTGGACCTAAATGAATTGTTATTGTGGTGCTCAAGTAATCTTCTATTTTTGAACCTCTCGAAATGCAAGCTTATGACATTCTACCGTCGTGCTCCACATTTTGTATCGAGTTCAAATGATCTTGGAGTATTATTTGATCGTAAACTGTGTTTTAATAGTCAAATAGCTGCGACAGCTAATAAAGCTAAGGGTGTTCTAGCATTCATCAAGCGTTGGTCCAAGGAGTTTGACGACCCGTATGTGACCAAACAATTGTATATTTCGTTAGTGCGCCCGATATTGGAGTATTGTTCCTGTGTGTGGAGCCCACAGTATAAGGAGCAGCAAGCTATTCTCGAATCAGTTCAGAAACAATTTTTAATTTTCGCTCTTCGTAATTTGCACTGGGACTCTGGTAGAATCCTGCCACCTTACCGATCTAGGCTAAAACTTATTGACCTACCTTCGTTACACCATCGCAGAATATGCAATGGGGTAATGTTCGTGCACAAGCTCCTTCTCGGGATGGTGGACTCCCAAACTCTCTTGAGTCAGATTGACTTTACGGTTCCCTCTCGTTCTACTCGTTCTTTTAGACCTATCAGATTACCCTTATTTAGGTAAACTATGCCCAGAATGAACCTTTCAGGGTTTTATGCTATAATTATAATACCCTTTACCATATCATATCCCCTGAACTAACCCTTAAACATATAGCATTTAGCATTTACAACCACCTGAACTCTGCTAACCTGTAATTTTAATTTTATTTAATTTTATTATAGTTTATCTTTAGTTCTCTCCCTAATTTACATAGCATTATTAGCAGATAATTGTTAATTAAATAAATAAATACTCCGTTTCAAAGATTATATCTTTTTGATTGTGGCATCTATAACACAAATTTATGCAATACTTTCATATCGGTCTAAGCAGATTAATTTAACTTAATTATCTCTATAAGCACTCTAAAGCGACAGAAATTAATTTTTTGTGGGTGTAAATAATTTGTGTTTTTATAAATCCGAAAACCACGGATTGCATTCTGAGTAACACTTTCCATACAAAAATTCAATGAATTTTAATTTTTCTAATTTTCCGTCATGGACTGCTTTATTTATATTATATGCATATTTCACTTTTCATCAAAAAACCAATGTGGATTTTCCGATTTTTTTCGCGAATTTTCAATTTTTTTTTTATAGTTATTATGCTGATTTTCCTAATTTCAAAAAAATACAAAAAATCAAAAACCATTAAAATCGATCCAGCCGTTCTTCAGTTATATAAGTGCTCTAGCTAACACAACTTTGTTTTATATTATATTATATTATATTATATTATATTATATTATATTATATTATAATAGATAATATATTTATAATAATAAATACAATACAATTAGAAAACAATTGCTAGAAAGCTAGAAATTGCTGAGTGTTAGGAGATTTTCATTTATGCTTTAAGGCTGCTGTAAGAAAATGTATGAATTCGTTTTAAAAAGGAATTGTAGGCCATTGTTAGGCTTGGACTCGTCCACAACCAATTGCGATACGCAAATATTTCTAATACCATTGAGGTTATCTAGTTATCATAGTGGAATTTTCATTTAAGTATAAATATTTTTTATGAAGAATTGGAATCCTATTTTAAAATTTTTGGGGAATATGGAGCTTAAAACTGCTTTTAAAGGCAGCTCAAGTCGACTCGAAGGTCCCTAAGATTCTTTTTTGGCTAGTGTGACCGCATTGCATCGCGATGACCTCACAGTGGTGTTCCCTGGGTACCAATTTAATGTATTAAATTGGTAGCCAATTCGAGCGGCGTTTACGTATCAGATATATTGTACAAGTTACATACGAGTAGATTATGAGCTCATATATTCTGACTGAGTACCGACTGACAGAGTATAAAGTAAGGCCGCGGCCCTAGCTGCGGCTTACAAAGTTTTTTTTTGTCACTAAATAACTGTGAGTTCGGCGCAGCGAAGCTTCGGGATGACCATGTGAGCAATTTTTGGGGGTGCAATGTTATTGGGCTTACTGTGCTGGCATGAAGCGGACACTGGGTATACTCTGATTCAATGAGTCTAAGAATTGGTTCAACGCAGCTGAGTCTTTCGTGTGTCGAAAGCCATTGGGTCGTAGATCTAAGTGTTATGTGACTGAATGTTTTTGATGTTAGCTTGTATCTGAGGAAAAAATGCAAATCGAATAAAAAAGTTACCATAACCCTGACAATCCAGGCCGGAAAAATGTTCGGAATATTAACAAAATCGGACACTTGGTCACGCCGGAGTAATACACACCCCGGGCGGATTTTCATGGACATGAACAGGACCCGACAGTTGGTCACATAACACACAATACAGTCCACTTTAAGTAAGCCAACAAACTCGCAGTTATCACATCTGTTCATAAACACGAACCGACACAGGCCACCCCATAAACAATACAGTCCACTTGAGAAAAAGGACGCATGGAGTTATGAGCGGTTCGATCATAAAATCATATACATGGATTGCGTCGAACCAAAATTTATTAACACATGTAGCATGCATGCATTAGGTGTCCTTAGAAAGAAATGAACGTGGGAAAAAATGCCGCACATCCCTCTGTTTCTTAGCGTTGGTCTTAGTTTTAATGAAATTATAGTTTCCTATATACAGTACAAAAGTTTTGAAAATAAACGAGGGGGAACGTTGTGAGCCGCGGCACAGGCTACTTTATACCCGGTACTCAGTCAGAATATATAAATGTGATCTAATGATTTAAGAAAAATTTCAAAAAATTAAGTTGAACCATTCTGCTCATTTTTATTTATTAAATGTTATCTATTTCCATTTTGGTTTACATGTGTTATTTACATATGTCTTCTCTACATTTCACATCTACATATTCGTCTTTACATTATCTACGTATCTCGTATATATGTTACATATATACGGTTCGTGTTTATGCGAAAAGTGTATGCGAGAAAGAGAGAGGAAATGAGTAAGCGCTTGAAAGGCGTTGCGTAGCCACTGAAATTTAATTTGTTCCTTCTGTCTATAATAATGATCCGACATAATCCAGATTTGGCAATCTGTTAGACATGGTAATTTTCCATGAACCTGCGTTTTTGGTTTTCTCGTATCTAAAAAATTGTGGATTCCACATATTTTCATCCTTTGTGGGGGCGGAAGGGAGCGTGTCAAAATTTTGAAATACACTTGTATTGAAGTGATATCACAGGAGCTTGGATAGAAAGTTTGGTTACTCTAGCTCTTATAGTCTCTGAGATCTAGGCGCTCATTTGGACGAATAGGCAAAACAAACAGGGTCGCGTGTGAGAGACAGCGAGAGGGAACGATGACTTTCGAAATGGATTTCTTCATTGTGGCTATATTAATAATCCGATCTGATACAGATTCAACACTCTAAAGGAAATAGTCATTATCTATGATTCTGCGTTTTTAGTTTTCTCGTATCTTCAACATTGTGTATGCCACAGACTTTCGTCCTTTGTGGGGGCGGAAAGGGGCGGGGCGAAATTTTGATATACACTTGGAGTAGTGTGATAACACAGGAGACTGGATACAAAATTTGGTTGCTCTAGCTTTAATAGTCTCTGAGATATAGGCGCTAATGAAGACGGACGGACAGACGGATGGACGGACGGACAGGCAGACATGGCTATATGTATTTATGTTAAAAATATTTTCTTCTACTCGCCCCAATTTAACGTTTCGGCTGCAGTATATTATATGTTAATGTGATATCCATCATCTCTATGCCAAAACATCAGCGGGTATTGATATTGATACGCATCATATGAACGGTGTGTTTCATATATTTGTTTAAGTTGCCCAGTATTTCGACGTACATTTTAGCACAATATAGCGTGTTTCTAAGTTTTCAGTTCATATATTGGTGGAGTGTTAAAGATGCGTTCATGTGTTCCAGCCGGTCGCTCTGATCACGACTTTGTAGTCATCATTTGGCATGCACTCTAATGCAGTCTTGAACAGACTAACCAATGCATGCTCATTACGCTGTAGCTGTTTAATGATGAGTCAATATTACTGATTTAAAATGAAAATTTACTCTTCAACGTAAATTATATAGAGTGTTTGGATTAAGTCCGTCTTCTTCTGGAACTAAAGTTCCAAAGGATGTTATTTGAAAACAGCCTTTGTATTTTTGAGTGTTTGCTAGAAAATGTCGTTATTCTGGTATTTCGTAACGAAGCAAGGAATGCAATGGCTATGGTGGCGGAACCAATAATGGCAATTTTGCTCTGCATTAAGGCAGCAAAATCTGGCGTTTCTCCAAACAACTTTAATGCCCCACAATGCTCGTAGGCTACGTCCATTACACCAATACATACTAAAGGATGCGGGCTGCGTTCAATTTGGCAATCGTACAGAAACGCCGTTAGATTCAAATCAAAACGTGCACTTTGAAGATTATGTCTGGAAATTGCTTTACGAGTTATCATTTCTTTCAAGCCGTTTCACGGGCTGCCTCTTCGTTAATTCATTCGCAATATTATTGTGACCAAGTTTTCTTTTAGTCATAAGCGTAATATTTCCTCATTTAAAATTTTAGTCCCTGACTCTTACCTTGATAGATCTTTTGACCCTTCTATTTGGCCTGAGCATACAATTATACATGAGTTCGTGCGTAAATTTTCGAATCAAAGTCTTAATGTTACCGGCCCTGCCAATTCTAATTCTAATCAGAGTCCTAATGTTACCTGACCTGTCATTTCAAAAAACTAATTAACTATTTTTCCGTTCACTATCAGAATGTACGCAGTCTTTTAGGCTCTTACGAGAGGCACGGATAGTGCCTCTTACGATTTCGATGCTATCGGTTCTTCCGAAACATGGCTCAACTCCACTGTTCATGATCATGAAATTTTTGGTCACAATTTCATCATTTATCGAATAGATCGTGCATCGTATGCTGGTGGAGTTCTGATTGCAGTCAAAACTGACTTCTCATCGGAGTTATTCCCTTTCAACAATACCCATGGGATTGAGTTCATTGCAGTCAAAGTCCGTGTTGGCATGGCTTTTGTCTATCTAACCTGCTCATATATTCCTCCCAATTCTGATGCTGAGGTCTACTCAAAGCACCTGTCTGCTATCCATTCTGTTGTGTCTTCGTTAGGTTGTGCTGATCAGATTGTGGTCATGGGTGACTTCAATTTACCTCTTCTTTCTTGGCTTACCTGCGACGACGCTAACCAATTGCTTCCTAGTACTCATAGCGAATTTATCATTGAGCTTACAGATGTTTCCTTTGCCCAAATAAATTCTATTAAAAACTTTAAAAGACTATTAAAAGACTACTCTATTAAAAGACTTCTCGACCTTGTTTTCGTTATGGATGCTTCTCTAGGTACAGTTGCCAGAGTCTCCCCACTATCACTTCCTGAAGACCTATACCATCCTACGCTATCTATAACTTTAGAGTGTACCAGTTCTAGTTGTGTTAACATTACCTCGACTCCCCACCGGATGAAGTTTTTTCGCAAAACTGATTTCGACAATTTAAACATTCACCTCTCGAATGTTGATTGGTCCACTCTTCTTTCATTACCGAATATTGATGTAACAGTCAACTCATTCTATAAAATTTTAAACTCTGCCCTTAATACTTATGTTCCGGAGGTTATTGTACCATTATCGTCCAAGCCTCATTGGTTCTCCAGGAATTTGTCATACTTAAAGAATAGGAAATCCAGACTTTTCAAAAAGTACCAGAAAACTGGCTCCATGCTTGTCTTTGTACAATATTCTTCCGCCCGCTCTCAATTCCTAACAACTAATAGTCTGTGCTACAATCTTTACCTCTCTTCATGTAGTAGAAACTTCCGCAATGATCCTAAAAAATTCTTTTCTTTTGTCAACTCTAAACGTAAGTCCAATGCATTTCCTCCGTCCCTTCATTATCTAAACAATTCTGAATCTTCTGCTGCTGGCATTGCAAACTTATTTTCAACCTTTTTCCAGTCGTCTTACTCCTCTCATATTTATAACGCATCCACTCCGTATCCCTACCATTTGCCTCACTCTAATTGCATTTTTCAACCATATTTTGAGGAAAGCGTTGTGCTTAATGGCTTGAAGTCTTTGAAAATTTCATTTTCTGCGGGTCCTGATAAAGTGCCTAGTCGCATTTTAAAACATTGTTCCCAGTCCCTATGCCAACCCTTAACCTTTCTTTTCAATCTATCCTGGGAACAGTCTTGTCTCCCTGTAATTTGGAATGAGTCCTACATAATTCCGCTTCACAAGAAGGGCTCCAGATCCAACATAGAAAATTACCGAGGCATTGCAAAGCTCTCTGCCATTCCTAAGCTCCTTGAGTTCCTGGTTACCCGGCAATTGAAACATCTTTGTTCTAGCTTGATATCTCCTTCACAACATGGTTTTTTTAAACATCGGTCAACAACTACCAATCTGCTCGAGTTTTCCTCCATATTCAACCGTGGATTTAAGAGCGGTTTGCAAACTGACGTTATTTTTACGGATTTTAGCAAGGCATTTGATTCGGTTAACCATACTCTATTAATTCAGAACCTGTCCTCGCAAGGTTTCCCTAGTAATCTTCTAAGTTGGATTTCGTCGTATCTTTCTAATCGTACACAACGGGTCTTATTTACTAATGTTTTATCAGAGATCGTTAACGTTACATCTGGTGTGCCACAAGGTAGTCAATTGGGTCCGCTCCTCTTCATTTTATTTGTGAACGACCTACCCCAAGTTATAACATTCTTTCATACATTAATGTATGCGGATGACGTTAAAATCTGTCTGCCCTTCTCCGACTGGTACTTGCACACACACCTTCAGCTGGACCTAAATGAATTGTTATTGTGGTGCTCAAGTAATCTTCTATTTTTGAACCTCTCGAAATGCAAGCTTATGACATTCTACCGTCGTGCTCCACATTTTGTATCGAGTTCAAATGATCTTGGAGTATTATTTGATCGTAAACTGTGTTTTAATAGTCAAATAGCTGCGACAGCTAATAAAGCTAAGGGTGTTCTAGCATTCATCAAGCGTTGGTCCAAGGAGTTTGACGACCCGTATGTGACCAAACAATTGTATATTTCGTTAGTGCGCCCGATATTGGAGTATTGTTCCTGTGTGTGGAGCCCACAGTATAAGGAGCAGCAAGCTATTCTCGAATCAGTTCAGAAACAATTTTTAATTTTCGCTCTTCGTAATTTGCACTGGGACTCTGGTAGAATCCTGCCACCTTACCGATCTAGGCTAAAACTTATTGACCTACCTTCGTTACACCATCGCAGAATATGCAATGGGGTAATGTTCGTGCACAAGCTCCTTCTCGGGATGGTGGACTCCCAAACTCTCTTGAGTCAGATTGACTTTACGGTTCCCTCTCGTTCTACTCGTTCTTTTAGACCTATCAGATTACCCTTATTTAGGTAAACTATGCCCAGAATGAACCTTTCAGGGTTTTATGCTATAATTATAATACCCTTTACCATATCATATCCCCTGAACTAACCCTTAAACATATAGCATTTAGCATTTACAACCACCTGAACTCTGCTAACCTGTAATTTTAATTTTATTTAATTTTATTATAGTTTATCTTTAGTTCTCTCCCTAATTTACATAGCATTATTAGCAGATAATTGTTAATTAAATAAATAAATACTCCGTTTCAAAGATTATATCTTTTTGATTGTGGCATCTATAACACAAATTTATGCAATACTTTCATATCGGTCTAAGCAGATTAATTTAACTTAATTATCTCTATAAGCACTCTAAAGCGACAGAAATTAATTTTTTGTGGGTGTAAATAATTTGTGTTTTTATAAATCCGAAAACCACGGATTGCATTCTGAGTAACACTTTCCATACAAAAATTCAATGAATTTTAATTTTTCTAATTTTCCGTCATGGACTGCTTTATTTATATTATATGCATATTTCACTTTTCATCAAAAAACCAATGTGGATTTTCCGATTTTTTTCGCGAATTTTCAATTTTTTTTTTATAGTTATTATGCTGATTTTCCTAATTTCAAAAAAATACAAAAAATCAAAAACCATTAAAATCGATCCAGCCGTTCTTCAGTTATATAAGTGCTCTAGCTAACACAACTTTGTTTTATATTATATTATATTATATTATATTATATTATATTATATTATAATAGATAATATATTTATAATAATAAATACAATACAATTAGAAAACAATTGCTAGAAAGCTAGAAATTGCTGAGTGTTAGGAGATTTTCATTTATGCTTTAAGGCTGCTGTAAGAAAATGTATGAATTCGTTTTAAAAAGGAATTGTAGGCCATTGTTAGGCTTGGACTCGTCCACAACCAATTGCGATACGCAAATATTTCTAATACCATTGAGGTTATCTAGTTATCATAGTGGAATTTTCATTTAAGTATAAATATTTTTTATGAAGAATTGGAATCCTATTTTAAAATTTTTGGGGAATATGGAGCTTAAAACTGCTTTTAAAGGCAGCTCAAGTCGACTCGAAGGTCCCTAAGATTCTTTTTTGGCTAGTGTGACCGCATTGCATCGCGATGACCTCACAGTGGTGTTCCCTGGGTACCAATTTAATGTATTAAATTGGTAGCCAATTCGAGCGGCGTTTACGTATCAGATATATTGTACAAGTTACATACGAGTAGATTATGAGCTCATATATTCTGACTGAGTACCGACTGACAGAGTATAAAGTAAGGCCGCGGCCCTAGCTGCGGCTTACAAAGTTTTTTTTTGTCACTAAATAACTGTGAGTTCGGCGCAGCGAAGCTTCGGGATGACCATGTGAGCAATTTTTGGGGGTGCAATGTTATTGGGCTTACTGTGCTGGCATGAAGCGGACACTGGGTATACTCTGATTCAATGAGTCTAAGAATTGGTTCAACGCAGCTGAGTCTTTCGTGTGTCGAAAGCCATTGGGTCGTAGATCTAAGTGTTATGTGACTGAATGTTTTTGATGTTAGCTTGTATCTGAGGAAAAAATGCAAATCGAATAAAAAAGTTACCATAACCCTGACAATCCAGGCCGGAAAAATGTTCGGAATATTAACAAAATCGGACACTTGGTCACGCCGGAGTAATACACACCCCGGGCGGATTTTCATGGACATGAACAGGACCCGACAGTTGGTCACATAACACACAATACAGTCCACTTTAAGTAAGCCAACAAACTCGCAGTTATCACATCTGTTCATAAACACGAACCGACACAGGCCACCCATAAACAATACAGTCCACTTGAGAAAAAGGACGCATGGAGTTATGAGCGGTTCGATCATAAAATCATATACATGGATTGCGTCGAACCAAAATTTATTAACACATGTAGCATGCATGCATTAGGTGTCCTTAGAAAGAAATGAACGTGGGAAAAAATGCCGCACATCCCTCTGTTTCTTAGCGTTGGTCTTAGTTTTAATGAAATTATAGTTTCCTATATACAGTACAAAAGTTTTGAAAATAAACGAGGGGGAACGTTGTGAGCCGCGGCACAGGCTACTTTATACCCGGTACTCAGTCAGAATATATAAATGTGATCTAATGATTTAAGAAAAATTTCAAAAAATTAAGTTGAACCATTCTGCTCATTTTTATTTATTAAATGTTATCTATTTCCATTTTGGTTTACATGTGTTATTTACATATGTCTTCTCTACATTTCACATCTACATATTCGTCTTTACATTATCTACGTATCTCGTATATATGTTACATATATACGGTTCGTGTTTATGCGAAAAGTGTATGCGAGAAAGAGAGAGGAAATGAGTAAGCGCTTGAAAGGCGTTGCGTAGCCACTGAAATTTAATTTGTTCCTTCTGTCTATAATAATGATCCGACATAATCCAGATTTGGCAATCTGTTAGACATGGTAATTTTCCATGAACCTGCGTTTTTGGTTTTCTCGTATCTAAAAAATTGTGGATTCCACATATTTTCATCCTTTGTGGGGGCGGAAGGGAGCGTGTCAAAATTTTGAAATACACTTGTATTGAAGTGATATCACAGGAGCTTGGATAGAAAGTTTGGTTACTCTAGCTCTTATAGTCTCTGAGATCTAGGCGCTCATTTGGACGAATAGGCAAAACAAACAGGGTCGCGTGTGAGAGACAGCGAGAGGGAACGATGACTTTCGAAATGGATTTCTTCATTGTGGCTATATTAATAATCCGATCTGATACAGATTCAACACTCTAAAGGAAATAGTCATTATCTATGATTCTGCGTTTTTAGTTTTCTCGTATCTTCAACATTGTGTATGCCACAGACTTTCGTCCTTTGTGGGGGCGGAAAGGGGCGGGGCGAAATTTTGATATACACTTGGAGTAGTGTGATAACACAGGAGACTGGATACAAAATTTGGTTGCTCTAGCTTTAATAGTCTCTGAGATATAGGCGCTAATGAAGACGGACGGACAGACGGATGGACGGACGGACAGGCAGACATGGCTATATGTATTTATGTTAAAAATATTTTCTTCTACTCGCCCCAATTTAACGTTTCGGCTGCAGTATATTATATGTTAATGTGATATCCATCATCTCTATGCCAAAACATCAGCGGGTATTGATATTGATACGCATCATATGAACGGTGTGTTTCATATATTTGTTTAAGTTGCCCAGTATTTCGACGTACATTTTAGCACAATATAGCGTGTTTCTAAGTTTTCAGTTCATATATTGGTGGAGTGTTAAAGATGCGTTCATGTGTTCCAGCCGGTCGCTCTGATCACGACTTTGTAGTCATCATTTGGCATGCACTCTAATGCAGTCTTGAACAGACTAACCAATGCATGCTCATTACGCTGTAGCTGTTTAATGATGAGTCAATATTACTGATTTAAAATGAAAATTTACTCTTCAACGTAAATTATATAGAGTGTTTGGATTAAGTCCGTCTTCTTCTGGAACTAAAGTTCCAAAGGATGTTATTTGAAAACAGCCTTTGTATTTTTGAGTGTTTGCTAGAAAATGTCGTTATTCTGGTATTTCGTAACGAAGCAAGGAATGCAATGGCTATGGTGGCGGAACCAATAATGGCAATTTTGCTCTGCATTAAGGCAGCAAAATCTGGCGTTTCTCCAAACAACTTTAATGCCCCACAATGCTCGTAGGCTACGTCCATTACACCAATACATACTAAAGGATGCGGGCTGCGTTCAATTTGGCAATCGTACAGAAACGCCGTTAGATTCAAATCAAAACGTGCACTTTGAAGATTATGTCTGGAAATTGCTTTACGAGTTATCATTTCTTTCAAGCCGTTTCACGGGCTGCCTCTTCGTTAATTCATTCGCAATATTATTGTGACCAAGTTTTCTTTTAGTCATAAGCGTAATATTTCCTCATTTAAAATTTTAGTCCCTGACTCTTACCTTGATAGATCTTTTGACCCTTCTATTTGGCCTGAGCATACAATTATACATGAGTTCGTGCGTAAATTTTCGAATCAAAGTCTTAATGTTACCGGCCCTGCCAATTCTAATTCTAATCAGAGTCCTAATGTTACCTGACCTGTCATTTCAAAAAACTAATTAACTATTTTTCCGTTCACTATCAGAATGTACGCAGTCTTTTAGGCTCTTACGAGAGGCACGGATAGTGCCTCTTACGATTTCGATGCTATCGGTTCTTCCGAAACATGGCTCAACTCCACTGTTCATGATCATGAAATTTTTGGTCACAATTTCATCATTTATCGAATAGATCGTGCATCGTATGCTGGTGGAGTTCTGATTGCAGTCAAAACTGACTTCTCATCGGAGTTATTCCCTTTCAACAATACCCATGGGATTGAGTTCATTGCAGTCAAAGTCCGTGTTGGCATGGCTTTTGTCTATCTAACCTGCTCATATATTCCTCCCAATTCTGATGCTGAGGTCTACTCAAAGCACCTGTCTGCTATCCATTCTGTTGTGTCTTCGTTAGGTTGTGCTGATCAGATTGTGGTCATGGGTGACTTCAATTTACCTCTTCTTTCTTGGCTTACCTGCGACGACGCTAACCAATTGCTTCCTAGTACTCATAGCGAATTTATCATTGAGCTTACAGATGTTTCCTTTGCCCAAATAAATTCTATTAAAAACTTTAAAAGACTATTAAAAGACTACTCTATTAAAAGACTTCTCGACCTTGTTTTCGTTATGGATGCTTCTCTAGGTACAGTTGCCAGAGTCTCCCCACTATCACTTCCTGAAGACCTATACCATCCTACGCTATCTATAACTTTAGAGTGTACCAGTTCTAGTTGTGTTAACATTACCTCGACTCCCCACCGGATGAAGTTTTTTCGCAAAACTGATTTCGACAATTTAAACATTCACCTCTCGAATGTTGATTGGTCCACTCTTCTTTCATTACCGAATATTGATGTAACAGTCAACTCATTCTATAAAATTTTAAACTCTGCCCTTAATACTTATGTTCCGGAGGTTATTGTACCATTATCGTCCAAGCCTCATTGGTTCTCCAGGAATTTGTCATACTTAAAGAATAGGAAATCCAGACTTTTCAAAAAGTACCAGAAAACTGGCTCCATGCTTGTCTTTGTACAATATTCTTCCGCCCGCTCTCAATTCCTAACAACTAATAGTCTGTGCTACAATCTTTACCTCTCTTCATGTAGTAGAAACTTCCGCAATGATCCTAAAAAATTCTTTTCTTTTGTCAACTCTAAACGTAAGTCCAATGCATTTCCTCCGTCCCTTCATTATCTAAACAATTCTGAATCTTCTGCTGCTGGCATTGCAAACTTATTTTCAACCTTTTTCCAGTCGTCTTACTCCTCTCATATTTATAACGCATCCACTCCGTATCCCTACCATTTGCCTCACTCTAATTGCATTTTTCAACCATATTTTGAGGAAAGCGTTGTGCTTAATGGCTTGAAGTCTTTGAAAATTTCATTTTCTGCGGGTCCTGATAAAGTGCCTAGTCGCATTTTAAAACATTGTTCCAGTCCCTATGCCAACCCTTAACCTTTCTTTTCAATCTATCCTGGGAACAGTCTTGTCTCCCTGTAATTTGGAATGAGTCCTACATAATTCCGCTTCACAAGAAGGGCTCCAGATCCAACATAGAAAATTACCGAGGCATTGCAAAGCTCTCTGCCATTCCTAAGCTCCTTGAGTTCCTGGTTACCCGGCAATTGAAACATCTTTGTTCTAGCTTGATATCTCCTTCACAACATGGTTTTTTTTAAACATCGGTCAACAACTACCAATCTGCTCGAGTTTTCCTCCATATTCAACCGTGGATTTAAGAGCGGTTTGCAAACTGACGTTATTTTTACGGATTTTAGCAAGGCATTTGATTCGGTTAACCATACTCTATTAATTCAGAACCTGTCCTCGCAAGGTTTCCCTAGTAATCTTCTAAGTTGGATTTCGTCGTATCTTTCTAATCGTACACAACGGGTCTTATTTACTAATGTTTTATCAGAGATCGTTAACGTTACATCTGGTGTGCCACAAGGTAGTCAATTGGGTCCGCTCCTCTTCATTTTATTTGTGAACGACCTACCCCAAGTTATAACATTCTTTCATACATTAATGTATGCGGATGACGTTAAAATCTGTCTGCCCTTCTCCGACTGGTACTTGCACACACACCTTCAGCTGGACCTAAATGAATTGTTATTGTGGTGCTCAAGTAATCTTCTATTTTTGAACCTCTCGAAATGCAAGCTTATGACATTCTACCGTCGTGCTCCACATTTTGTATCGAGTTCAAATGATCTTGGAGTATTATTTGATCGTAAACTGTGTTTTAATAGTCAAATAGCTGCGACAGCTAATAAAGCTAAGGGTGTTCTAGCATTCATCAAGCGTTGGTCCAAGGAGTTTGACGACCCGTATGTGACCAAACAATTGTATATTTCGTTAGTGCGCCCGATATTGGAGTATTGTTCCTGTGTGTGGAGCCCACAGTATAAGGAGCAGCAAGCTATTCTCGAATCAGTTCAGAAACAATTTTTAATTTTCGCTCTTCGTAATTTGCACTGGGACTCTGGTAGAATCCTGCCACCTTACCGATCTAGGCTAAAACTTATTGACCTACCTTCGTTACACCATCGCAGAATATGCAATGGGGTAATGTTCGTGCACAAGCTTCTTCTCGGGATGGTGGACTCCCAAACTCTCTTGAGTCAGATTGACTTTACGGTTCCCTCTCGTTCTACTCGTTCTTTTAGACCTATCAGATTACCCTTATTTAGGTCAAACTATGCCCAGAATGAACCTTTCAGGGTTTTATGCTATAATTATAATACCCTTTACCATATCATATCCCCTGAACTAACCCTTAAACATATAGCATTTAGCATTTACAACCACCTGAACTCTGCTAACCTGTAATTTTAATTTTATTTAATTTTATTATAGTTTATCTTTAGTTCTCTCCCTAATTTACATAGCATTATTAGCAGATAATTGTTAATTAAATAAATAAATACTCCGTTTCAAAGATTATATCTTTTTGATTGTGGCATCTATAACACAAATTTATGCAATACTTTCATATCGGTCTAAGCAGATTAATTTAACTTAATTATCTCTATAAGCACTCTAAAGCGACAGAAATTAATTTTTTGTGGGTGTAAATAATTTGTGTTTTTATAAATCCGAAAACCACGGATTGCATTCTGAGTAACACTTTCCATACAAAAATTCAATGAATTTTAATTTTTCTAATTTTCCGTCATGGACTGCTTTATTTATATTATATGCATATTTCACTTTCCATCAAAAAACCAATGTGGATTTTCCGATTTTTTTCGCGAATTTTCAATTTTTTTTTTATAGTTATTATGCTGATTTTCCTAATTTCAAAAAAATACAAAAAATCAAAAACCATTAAAATCGATCCAGCCGTTCTTCAGTTATATAAGTGCTCTAGCTAACACAACTTTGTTTTATATTATATTATATTATAATAGATAATATATTTATAATAATAAATACAATACAATTAGAAAACAATTGCTAGAAAGCTAGAAATTGCTGAGTGTTAGGAGATTTTCATTTATGCTTTAAGGCTGCTGTAAGAAAATGTATGAGTTCGTTTTAAAAAGGAATTGTAGGCCATTGTTAGGCTTGGACTCGTCCACAACCAATTGCGATACGCAAATATTTCTAATACCATTGAGGTTATCTAGTTATCATAGTGGAATTTTCATTTAAGTATAAATATTTTTTATGAAGAATTGGAATCCTATTTTAAAATTTTTGGGGAATATGGAGCTTAAAACTGCTTTTAAAGGCAGCTCAAGTCGACTCGAAGGTCCCTAAGATTCTTTTTTGGCTAGTGTGACCGCATTGCATCGCGATGACCTCACCGTGGTGTTCCCTGGGTACCAATTTAATGTATTAAATTGGTAGCCAATTCGAGCGGCGTTTACGTATCAGATATATTGTACAAGTTACATACGAGTAGATTATGAGCTCATATATTCTGACTGAGTACCGACTGACAGAGTATAAAGTAAGGCCGCGGCCCTAGCTGCGGCTTACAAAGTTTTTTTTTGTCACTAAATAACTGTGAGTTCGGCGCAGCGAAGCTTCGGGATGACCATGTGAGCAATTTTTGGGGGTGCAATGTTATTGGGCTTACTGTGCTGGCATGAAGCGGACACTGGGTATACTCTGATTCAATGAGTCTAAGAATTGGTTCAACGCAGCTGAGTCTTTCGTGTGTCGAAAGCCATTGGGTCGTAGATCTAAGTGTTATGTGACTGAATGTTTTTGATGTTAGCTTGTATCTGAGGAAAAAATGCAAATCGAATAAAAAAGTTACCATAACCCTGACAATCCAGGCCGGAAAAATGTTCGGAATATTAACAAAATCGGACACTTGGTCACGCCGGAGTAATACACACCCCGGGCGGATTTTCATGGACATGAACAGGACCCGACAGTTGGTCACATTACACACAATACAGTCCACTTTAAGTAAGCCAACAAACTCGCAGTTATCACATCTGTTCATAAACACGAACCGACACAGGCCACCCCATAAACAATACAGTCCACTTGAGAAAAAGGACGCATGGAGTTATGAGCGGTTCGATCATAAAATCATATACATGGATTGCGTCGAACCAAAATTTATTAACACATGTAGCATGCATGCATTAGGTGTCCTTAGAAAGAAATGAACGTGGGAAAAAATGCCGCACATCCCTCTGTTTCTTAGCGTTGGTCTTAGCTTTAATGAAATTATAGTTTCCTATATACAGTACAAAAGTTTTGAAAATAAACGAGGGGGAACGTTGTGAGCCGCGGCACAGGCTACTTTATACCCGGTACTCAGTCAGAATATATAAATGTGATCTAATGATTTAAGAAAAATTTCAAAAAATTATTTATTAAATGTTATCTATTTCCATTTTGGTTTACATGTGTTATTTACATATGTCTTCTCTACATTTCACATCTACATATTCGTCTTTACATATGTACGGTTCGTGTTTATGCGAAAAGTGTATGCGAGAAAGAGAGAGGAAATGAGTAAGCGCTTGAAAGGCGTTGCGTAGCCACTGAAATTTAATTTGTTCCTTCTGTCTATAATAATGATCCGACCTTATCCAGATTTGGCAATCTGTTAGACATGGTGATTTTCCATGAACCTGCGTTTTTGGTTTTCTCGTATCTAAAAAATTGTGGATTCCACATATTTTCATCCTTTGTGGGGGCGGAAGGGAGCGTGTCAAAATTTTGAAATACACTTGTATTGAAGTTATATCACAGGAGCTTGGATAGAAAGTTTGGTTACTCTAGCTCTTATAGTCTCTGAGATCTAGGCGCTCATTTGGACGAATAGGCAAAACAAACAGGGTCGCGTGTGAGAGACAGCGAGAGGGAACGATGACTTTCGAAATGGATTTCTTCATTGTGGCTATATTAATAATCCGATCTGATACAGATTCAACACTCTGATAGAAATGGTCATCATCTATGATTCTGTGTATTTACGTTTCTTGTATCTTCAAAATTGTGTATGCCACAGACTTTCGTCCTTTGTGGGAGCGGAAAGGGGCGGGGCGAAATTTTGATATACACTTGGAGTAGTGTGATAACACAGGAGACTGGATACAAAATTTGGTTGCTCTAGCTTTAATAGTCTCTGAGATATAGGCGCTAATGAAGACGGACGGACAGACGGATGGACGGACGGACAGGCAGACATGGCTATATGTATTTATGTTAAAAATATTTTCTTCTACTCGCCCCAATTTAACGTTTCGGCTGCAGTATATTATATGTTAATGTGATATCCATCATCTCTATGCCAAAACATCAGCGGGTATTGATATTGATACGCATCATATGAACGGTGTGTTTCATATATTTGTTTAAGTTGCCCAGTATTTCGACGTACATTTTAGCACAATATAGCGTGTTTCTAAGTTTTCAGTTCATATATTGGTGGAGTGTTAAAGATGCGTTCATCCTTTCTTTTCAATCTATCCTGGGAACAGTCTTGTCTCCCTGTAATTTGGAATGAGTCCTACATAATTCCGCTTCACAAGAAGGGCTCCAGATCCAACATAGAAAATTACCGAGGCATTGCAAAGCTCTCTGCCATTCCTAAGCTCCTTGAGTTCCTGGTTACCCGGCAATTGAAACATCTTTGTTCTAGCTTGATATCTCCTTCACAACATGGTTTTTTTAAACATCGGTCAACAACTACCAATCTGCTCGAGTTTTCCTCCATATTCAACCGTGGATTTAAGAGCGGTTTGCAAACTGACGTTATTTTTACGGATTTTAGCAAGGCATTTGATTCGGTTAACCATACTCTATTAATTCAGAACCTGTCCTCGCAAGGTTTCCCTAGTAATCTTCTAAGTTGGATTTCGTCGTATCTTTCTAATCGTACACAACGGGTCTTATTTACTAATGTTTTATCAGAGATCGTTAACGTTACATCTGGTGTGCCACAAGGTAGTCAATTGGGTCCGCTCCTCTTCATTTTATTTGTGAACGACCTACCCCAAGTTATAACATTCTTTCATACATTAATGTATGCGGATGACGTTAAAATCTGTCTGCCCTTCTCCGACTGGTACTTGCACACACACCTTCAGCTGGACCTAAATGAATTGTTATTGTGGTGCTCAAGTAATCTTCTATTTTTGAACCTCTCGAAATGCAAGCTTATGACATTCTACCGTCGTGCTCCACATTTTGTATCGAGTTCAAATGATCTTGGAGTATTATTTGATCGTAAACTGTGTTTTAATAGTCAAATAGCTGCGACAGCTAATAAAGCTAAGGGTGTTCTAGCATTCATCAAGCGTTGGTCCAAGGAGTTTGACGACCCGTATGTGACCAAACAATTGTATATTTCGTTAGTGCGCCCGATATTGGAGTATTGTTCCTGTGTGTGGAGCCCACAGTATAAGGAGCAGCAAGCTATTCTCGAATCAGTTCAGAAACAATTTTTAATTTTCGCTCTTCGTAATTTGCACTGGGACTCTGGTAGAATCCTGCCACCTTACCGATCTAGGCTAAAACTTATTGACCTACCTTCGTTACACCATCGCAGAATATTCAATGGGGTAATGTTCGTGCACAAGCTCCTTCTCGGGATGGTGGACTCCCAAACTCTCTTGAGTCAGATTGACTTTACGGTTCCCTCTCGTTCTACTCGTTCTTTTAGACTTATCAGATTACCCTTATTTAGGTCAAACTATGCCCAGAATGAACCTTTCAGGGTTTTATGCTATAATTATAATACCCTTTACCATATCATATCCCCTGAACTAACCCTTAAACATATAGCATTTAGCATTTACAACCACCTGAACTCTGCTAACCTGTAATTTTAATTTTATTTAATTTTATTATAGTTTATCTTTAGTTCTCTCCCTAATTTACATAGCATTATTAGCAGATAATTGTTAATTAAATAAATAAATACTCCGTTTCAAAGATTATATCTTTTTGATTGTGGCATCTATAACACAAATTTATGCAATACTTTCATATCGGTCTAAGCAGATTAATTTAACTTAATTATCTCTATAAGCACTCTAAAGCGACAGAAATTAATTTTTTGTGGGTGTAAATAATTTGTGTTTTTATAAATCCGAAAACCACGGATTGCATTCTGAGTAACACTTTCCATACAAAAATTCAATGAATTTTAATTTTTCTAATTTTCCGTCATAGACTGCTTTATTTATATTATATGCATATTTCACTTTCCATCAAAAAACCAATGTGGATTTTCCGATTTTTTTCGCGATATTTCTAATACCATTGAGGTTATCTAGTTATCATAGTGGAATTTTCATTTAAGTATAAATATTTTTTATGAAGAATTGGAATCCTATTTTAAAATTTTTGGGGAATATGGAGCTTAAAACTGCTTTTAAAGGCAGCTCAAGTCGACTCGAAGGTCCCTAAGATTCTTTTTTGGCTAGTGTGACCGCATTGCATCGCGATGACCTCACCGTGGTGTTCCCTGGGTACCAATTTAATGTATTAAATTGGTAGCCAATTCGAGCGGCGTTTACGTATCAGATATATTGTACAAGTTACATACGAGTAGATTATGAGCTCATATATTCTGACTGAGTACCGACTGACAGAGTATAAAGTAAGGCCGCGGCCCTAGCTGCGGCTTACAAAGTTTTTTTTGTCACTAAATAACTGTGAGTTCGGCGCAGCGAAGCTTCGGGATGACCATGTGAGCAATTTTTGGGGGTGCAATGTTATTGGGCTTACTGTGCTGGCATGAAGCGGACACTGGGTATACTCTGATTCAATGAGTCTAAGAATTGGTTCAACGCAGCTGAGTCTTTCGTGTGTCGAAAGCCATTGGGTCGTAGATCTAAGTGTTATGTGACTGAATGTTTTTGATGTTAGCTTGTATCTGAGGAAAAAATGCAAATCGAATAAAAAAGTTACCATAACCCTGACAATCCAGGCCGGAAAAATGTTCGGAATATTAACAAAATCGGACACTTGGTCACGCCGGAGTAATACACACCCCGGGCGGATTTTCATGGACATGAACAGGACCCGACAGTTGGTCACATTACACACAATACAGTCCACTTTAAGTAAGCCAACAAACTCGCAGTTATCACATCTGTTCATAAACACGAACCGACACAGGCCACCCCATAAACAATACAGTCCACTTGAGAAAAAGGACGCATGGAGTTATGAGCGGTTCGATCATAAAATCATATACATGGATTGCGTCGAACCAAAATTTATGAACACATGTAGCATGCATGCATTAGGTGTCCTTAGAAAGAAATGAACGTGGGAAAAAATGCCGCACATCCCTCTGTTTCTTAGCGTTGGTCTTAGTTTTAATGAAATTATAGTTTCCTATATACAGTACAAAAGTTTTGAAAATAAACGAGGGGGAACGTTGTGAGCCGCGGCACAGGCTACTTTATACCCGGTACTCAGTCAGAATATATAAATGTGATCTAATGATTTAAGAAAAATTTCAAAAAATTAAGTTGAACCATTCTGCTCATTTTTATTTATTAAATGTTATCTATTTCCATTTTGGTTTACATGTGTTATTTACATATGTCTTCTCTACATTTCACATCTACATATTCGTCTTTACATATGTACGGTTCGTGTTTATGCGAAAAGTGTATGCGAGAAAGAGAGAGGATATGAGTAAGCGCTTGAAAGGCGTTGCGTAGCCACTGAAATTTAATTTGTTCCTTCTGTCTATAATAATGATCCGACATAATCCAGATTTGGCAATCTGTTAGACATGGTAATTTTCCATGAACCTGCGTTTTTGGTTTTCTCGTATCTAAAAAATTGTGGATTCCACATATTTTCATCCTTTGTGGGGGCGGAAGGGAGCGTGTCAAAATTTTGAAATACACTTGTATTGAAGTGATATCACAGGAGCTTGGATAGAAAGTTTGGTTACTCTAGCTCTTATAGTCTCTGAGATCTAGGCGCTCATTTGGACGAATAGGCAAAACAAACAGGGTCGCGTGTGAGAGACAGCGAGAGGGAACGATGACTTTCGAAATGGATTTCTTCATTGTGGCTATATTAATAATCCGATCTGATACAGATTCAACACTCTGATAGAAATGGTCATCATCTATGATTCTGTGTATTTACGTTTCTTGTATCTTCAAAATTGTGTATGCCACAGACTTTCGTCCTTTGTGGGAGCGGAAAGGGGCGGGGCGAAATTTTGATATACACTTAGAGTAGTGTGATAACACAGGAGACTGGATACAAAATTTGGTTGCTCTAGCTTTAATAGTCTCTGAGATATAGGCGCTAATGAAGACGGACGGACAGACGGATGGACGGACGGACAGGCAGACATGGCTATATGTATTTATGTTAAAAATATTTTCTTCTACTCGCCCCAATTTAACGTTTCGGCTGCAGTATATTATATGTTAATGTGATATCCATCATCTCTATGCCAAAACATCAGCGGGTATTGATATTGATACGCATCATATGAACGGTGTGTTTCATATATTTGTTTAAGTTGCCCAGTATTTCGACGTACATTTTAGCACAATATAGCGTGTTTCTAAGTTTTCAGTTCATATATTGGTGGAGTGTTAAAGATGCGTTCATGTGTTCCAGCCGGTCGCTCTGATCACGACTTTGTAGTCATCATTTGGCATGCGCTCTAATGCAGTCTTGAACAGACTAACCAATGCATGCTCATTACGCTGTAGCTGTTTAATGATGAGTCAATATTATTGATTTAAAATGAAAATTTACTCTTCAACGTAAATTATATAGAGTGTAGGATTAAGTCCGTCTTCTTCTGGAACTAAAGTTCGAAAGGAAGTAATTTGAAAACAGCCTTTGTATTTTTGAGTGTTTGCTAGAAAATGTCGTTATTCTGGTATTTCGTAACGAAGTAAGGAATGCAATGGCTATGGTGGCGAAACCAATAATGGCAATTTTGCTCTGCATTAAGGCAGCAAAATCTGGCGTTTCTCCAAACAACTTTAATGCCCCACAATGCTCGTAGGCTACGTCCATTACACCAATACATACTAAAGGATGCGGGCTGCGTTCAATTTGGCAATCGTACAGAAACGCTGATAGATTCAAATCAAAACGTGCACTTTGAAAATTATGTCTGGAAATTGCTTTACGAGCTATCATTTCTTTCAAGCCGTTTCATGGGCTGCCTATTCGTTAATTCATTCGCAATATCCCGTTGCCAAATTGCATTACGGCTCCGTTTTCAAAGATTATATCTTTTTGATTGTGGCATTTATAACACAAATTTATGCAATACTTTCATATCGGTCTAAGCAGATTAATTTAACTTAATTAACTCTATAAGCACTCTAAAGCGACAGAAATTAATTTTTTGTGGGTGTAAATAATTTGTGTTTTTATAAATCCGAAAACCACGGATTGCATTCTGAGTAACACTTTCCATACAAAAATTCAATGAATTTTAATTTTTCTAATTTTCCGTCATGGACTGCTTTATTTATATTATATGCATATTTCACTTTCCATCAAAAAACCAATGTGGATTTTCCGATTTTTTTCGCGAATTTTCAATTTTTTATACCCGGTACTCGAAGAGTATAGGGGTATATTAGATTTGTGGGGATAACGGTTGTGTGTAACGCCCAGAAGGAAGCGTTTCCGACCCCATAAAGTATATATATTCTTGTTCAGCATCAATAGCCGAGTCGATATAGCTATGTCTGTCTGTCCGTCCGTCTGTCCGTCCGTCCGTCCGTCCGTCCGTCTTCATTTGCGCCTATATCTCAGAGACCATTTAAGCTAGAGCAACCAAGTTTTGTATCCAGTCTCCTGTGTGATCACACTACTCCAAACGTGTTGCAAAATTTCGCCCCGCCCCTTTCCGCCCGCACAAAAGACGAAAGTCTGTGGCGTACACAATGTTGAAGATACGAGAAAACTAAAAACGCAGAATCAAAGAGAATGGCCATTTCTATCAGAGTGTTGAATCTGGATCAGATCGGATCATTATTATAGCTACAATGAAGAAAACCATTTCGAAAGTCATCGTTCCCTCTCGCTCTCTCTCACACGCCACCCTGTCTGTTTTGCTTATTCGTTTAAATGAGCGCCTAGATCTCCGAGACTATAAGAGCTAGAGCAACCAAACTTTCTATCCAAACTCCTGTTATATCAATTCAGCACAAGTTTATTTCAAAATATTGCCACGCCCTTTTCCGCCCCCACAAAAGACGAAAATCTGTGGAATCCACAATTTTTTATATAAAAGTAAACCAAAAACGCAGAATCATGGGAAATTACTGTATCTATCAGATTGCCGAATCTGGATCAGATGGGATCATTATTATGGACAGAAGGAACAAATTAAATTTCAGTGGCTACGCAACGCCTGCCAAGCGCTTACTCATTCCCTCTCTCTCTCGCAAACACTTCCACGTCTGAAATATGTAGTTATACATGTCATGTAGAAATGTAGAAGCAGATGTAAAAATCATAGGTAAACAAAAATGGAAACATGTATAAAAATTCCAAAAATGGTTTGACTTCATTTTTTATTTTGAATATTATTTTTTTCCCAAAAATTAATTCGTCCCTTTTGAGAACATATAATAAATTTCATAAATCGTAGGCTCATAAATGTATGTATGTATGTATATACTGACTGAGTACCGGGTATAAGGTAGAGCCGCGGCCTTTGCCGCGGCTCACAACGTTCCCTCTCGTTTTTTATAGTTATTATGCTGATTATCCTAATTTCAAAAAAATACAAAAAATCAAAAACCATGAAAATCGGTCCAGTTGTTCTTCAGTTATAAGTGGTCTAGCTAACACAACTTTGTTTTATATATAATAGATAATATATTTATAATAATAAATACAATAAAAATAGAAAACAAAACAATTTTTTTTTACTTTCTTTTACGATTTTTTCGTCTACAGTAATAAGCAGAACTATGATATTGGTAGATGTGAAAACTATTCAAGTACTTCTTCAGAATTCATAATTACTGTGCCACCGCGCATAAAAAAAAAAGCAATGTCGTCGCAGTATTCAATTCCTAATCAGTGTCTTGTTCAGCCCGCACCGGTGCCTCCACCTCGTAAAATAAATAACAGGTTTGTTTATTTTTACTAACGCATTTTATAATTATATTGCTTATAATCGCATTCACAAGAAACCAAATAGCGTGACCTACTCAATTCTCCCTATATAGATGTTGTTGAGTTGAGTTTCGAACTGTTTTATTTTATAAACATAAGGAATAATGAACGGGACATGTATCCACGCTCATCCCTTCTTATGACACCAACTACATGCATACCAGAGATCTGCCAAATTCACTTTTTTCTTGATTTACTCATACGGTAAAATTCTCACTCAATTCCACTCAATGAACGAAAGTCAGCGTTGAATGAAAATCAGCTCATGCTTATGAGCACATGAATTGTGTGTATGCACAGCCTTCGGTACACATTTCGGCTTGGCCGAATAATCGTGCCATTCGGCTCAACCGATCAAACATTCATATGTACACGAACTCAGTGTTGATTTAAATTCACTCTAATGCGCTCATATTTTTTCTCTCCCTGAGTTTATTCATGCTCAATGAGCAAACCGATCATTTGGTCTTATGTTCATTCGGCTCAGCATTGATTGAGTTGAGTAAAGAATAAAATCATTTTATCATCATTTTTGTAATATGAAACCTTCGAAGTACCAAATTAAACCAAAACTGGTTAAATAAAGAGATTATTATAGAAGGAAATAATATCATTAAAATTTACAACTGCTCAATCCAATTAAATGAATTAATAGTAAATCAAAGAATGTCTACATTAGTAATAACATAACTAGATTAAAACCATTGTCTTATGTACAGGCAAAAGAAATAATTATAGAACATACAAAATTGTAAAATGTACTACAAACAATACTGTGATACCTAACTTGACTTATTTTTTGTAACCGACTGTCATAAAATTTCTACTTACAGTCAATTACACTACTCGACAAAATTCAACTTTTTTTTTCCGCTGTGGCCAAAAATGACTTTTTCTGATAGCTTTGGAGATTCAATTTTTTTTAAAGAACTATGGTTTTTTTTCATGGAATAGTTTTGTTTTTAAGAATTTTTAAAAAATTTGGTGTTTTTTGTCATAGGTAGTGCTTCTATTTTTCACATAACTTAAGTTTCCTACAACTGGTTGTATTGAACTTTGCAGTTAAAAAAAGCTGACAAATGCAGCTATAAATCCGACTCAGACACTTTGTAGCTGCAACTTAACGTCTGGAAGATATTAAGCTTCCAAATTGAAATTTCATAATTTTTTTCGGTATTTTTCCCCGAAATTTTGACTTTGAAAGCTCAGGAAATGTCGAAAAAAAACTATTGTTTGGTCAAACGGTTATAACTTAGCCGTTTATTTTTATATTTCTATAAGCGATACCTTAAACGACGCCTAATTAATGTGTCTATCTAAAACCAAAAATCAAGGCATTAAATTATATTTTTTTTCGACTTTTCCTGAGCTTTCAAAGTCAAAATTTCGGGGAAAAATACCGAAAAAAATTATGAAATTTCAATTTGGAAGCTTAATATCTTCCAGGCGTTAAGTTGCAGCTACAAAGTGTCTAAGTCGGATTTATAGCTGCATTTGTCAGCTTTTTTTAACTGCAAAGTTCAATACAACCAGTTGTAGAAAACTTAAGTTATGTGAAAAATAGAAGCACTACCTATGACAAAAAACACCAAATTTTTTAAAAATTCTTTAAAAAAAAACTACTCCATGAAAAAAAAAAAACATTCTTTAAAAAATTTTAAACATCCAAATCTATCAGAAAAAGTCATTTTTGGCGACAGCGGAACAGTCGTGTCGACTAGTGTTATCAATGCCAATGTTTTCGAAACACGACCTAATATTCTTGACCTATATTTTTCATACCGACTTAACTGAAAGCAGAATAGTTTATACAAATTTTAGAAACATTGACTATGCCTTGTTAAGTGCTGACTTTATTTCATGTGACTGGGACTCTATTTATGACTATGCTAATATTAATTCACAACTTACTGTCACACAAAATAATATAATGTATCTATATAACAGATCGATTCCGCTGGTGACAAAAACGCTCAACTCTCGTGGAAATCCCTGGTTCAATTCGAAAATTAAAATATTAATTAAAAAACGTGATACCGCTTTTAAAAAATGGAAGCGTTACAGAACAGCATACCATGCTGAACAATATAAGATAATTAGGAAAAATGTGATACAGTTAATCAACTCAGAGAAAAGAAAATACTTTTGTAACAAATTTAACTTAGCGAGATCGAATCAGAAGAAATGGGCGTATATTAAGGAATTGGGTGTTGGTAAATCCACTACTCCGCGTATCTGTGATATTGATCCTGACGAACTTAATATAACTTTTTTAGACTGTAAAGTACCTGAAGTGACTAAAACTGACTATGTTGAGTGCGTGCCTCAAAATCTCTATAGAAATTGTGATGATGTACACTGCTTCTGTGATAATGGTACCTGTGATAATAGTTTAAGTTTTTCATGTGTAACTGAGTCAGATGTCCTCGAATCAATGTTAAAGATTAAGTCAAATGCCACTGGAATTGATGATATTAATCCGAAATACATAAAAATGCTTTTGCCAAACATATTGCCGTACATAACCTACATATACAACACAGCGTTGACTCAATCCGTATTTCCTGATTCTTGGAAAGTAGCTAAAATACTTCCAATTCCAAAATCAGTCAATGAATACAGGCCAATTTCCATTCTACCTTACTTGTCAAAAATTTTAGAGCGACTTATGGCTAATCAGATGGCAAATTACTTAACAACTAAAAAACTTTTGACAAATAAGCAATCAGGTTTTCGAGTGGGCAGAAGTTGTACAACAGCAATAATAAACGTAGTTGAACGTATGAAAAATTGGACTCGGACAATATAACGTTTCTGACCCTTCTGGATTATAGTAAGGCTTTTGACACGGTTAACCACGAAATTCTTTGTTTTAAGCCAAGTCGTCTATGTAATTTTTCGCGTGCAGCAACAAGACTAATTGTTTCGTACTTGAGTAATCGTATGCAGTCTGTGTGTATAAATAATATGTACTCGTCATTACTTTGTGTCAAGCGTGGTGTTCCTCAAGGATCCGTTTTAGGGCCATTACTGTTCTCTATGTATGTAAATTATCTACCGAGTATATTTTCAAGTTGTGACGTTCATATGTATGCCGATGATGTTCAAATGTTTGTTAGTCGTCCTATTAGTAGAATTAATGACTGTATTTGTGTCTGTAATAGCAAATTGAAAAGTGTAAGTCAGTGGGCTAGGATTAAATCCAAATAAGTCAAAATGTATAGTCATAGGTAAAAGAAAGTTCGACACTAATGCACTACAAAAATTGACTATTGAAAACATCCCCATTGAATATGTAGAACGTGCAAACAACTTAGGTTTTATATTTAACCAAACTTTGACATGGGATGATCACATAAACAGAGCAGTCGGAAAAGCTATTGGGATACTTAGAAATTTATACCTAACTCAAGATTTTCTCCCAGTAAAAATAAGACAAACAATTGCAAAAATGTACATCATACCAGTTCTTTTCTATTGTATAGAAGTATTTAGTGACAGTAACTCTGCCAGCCAACGCAAGCTGCAAGTTGAGAGATATATTTATAACAGACGTAGAACTGACCATATTTCGGACGTAATGATAAACATTTTTGATATGCCACTTAAATCCTGGATAGACTTTAGGGTCTTAGTATTACTGCACAAAGTGGTATATACCAAAGAGCCATCTTACTTATATGAACAACTTAAGTTTAGCACGTCAAGACGGACGAACTAAATATTATATTATTAAAATGTTAGTATATAAGTTTGAATGTATGTAATTGTAATCACTTCTTAATGTTAGTAATTTAAATGTCAAAAGTTAATGTTACACTTGTTGTGACTAGCGCCCTAATTTATAAGTATAAAATGCTTGTCGCGCTAGGATGAAAAATAAAAAAAAAAAAAAAAAAATAAATAAACAATAGTTATAACTGCATTTATTATAACCTTAATAAGTATAGTTGTATATTTAACCATTAAATTTAAGAAAATACCCATAAACATAATTATTAATATGTAAAACCCAAAGAGGAAGAAGAATGGGTAGAAGTATTAGACACCACAGTAGTTATAGCAGAAAATCCATCCCTATACCCAAAGGCAGACGCCTGAGGACAGGCTAATGAGAAATGCCGGGGGAGTAACATATCCATAATGCCCTACATCCACACACGCATTATTTATACGTTAAGCACCGGATATATCAATAACACGTTACACATACATGTGTCCAGCACTAACCCTTATACACTTATACCAGATTAGGATAAACAAATGATAAGATCCCCAACACCAGAAAACAAATTTCATTGGTTCCTTCTAGCTATAAAAATGGTTCGACCTGATTCAGATTCGACAACCTGGTAGATACCGTTATTTCCCATGATTCTGCGTTTTTGGTTTTCTCATATCCTAACGAGAGGGAACGTTGTGAGCCGCGGCAAAGGCCGCGGCTCTACCTTATACCCGGTACTCAGTCAGTATACACATACATATGTAGATACATATATAAGCTTGCGATTTATGCAATTTATTATATGTTCGCAAATGGGACAAATTAAATTTTGGGCAAAAAATAATTCAAAAAATGAAGTCAAATCATTTTTGGAATATTATAGATGTTTTCAATTTTGTTTGCATATGCTTTTTACATCTGCTTCTAAATTTCTACATGACATGTATAACTACATATTTGAGACGTACAAGTGTTTGCGGCAGAGAGAGAGGGAATGAGTCAGCGCTTGGCAGGCGTTGCGTAGCCACTGAAATTTAATTTGTTTCTTCTGGCCATAATATTGATTCGACCTGATCCATATTCGGCAATCTGGTAGATATGGTAATTTTCCATGATTCTACGTTTTTGGTTTTCTCGTACCTTAAAAATTGTGGATTCCACAGATTTTCGTCTTTTGTGGGGGCGGAAGGAGGCGTGGCAAAATTTTGAAACAAACTCGTGCTGGTTTGATATCACAGGAGCTTGGATAGAAAGTTTGGTTGCTCTAGCTCTTATAGTCTCTGAGAACTAGGCGTCAAAAAATACGAATGGGCAAAGCAGATGGGGTCGCGTGTGAGAGAGAGCGAGAGGGAACGATGACTTTCGAAATGGTTTTCTTCATTGTAGCTATAATAATTATCCGATCTGATCCAGATTCAACACTCTGATAGAAATGGTCGTTATCTATGATTCTGCATTTTTAGTTTTCTCGTATCTTCAACATTGTGTACGCCACAGACTTTCGTCCTTTGTGCGGGCGGAAAGGGGCGGGGCGAAATTTTGCAACACATTTGGAGTAGTGTGATCACACAGAAGACTGGATACAAAACTTGGTTGCTCTAGCTTAAATGGTCTCTGAGATATAGGCGCAAATGAAGACGGACGGACGGACAGACGGACGGACAGACAGACATGGCTATATCGACTCGGCTATTGATGCTGATCAAGAATATATATACTTTATGGGGTCGGAAACGCTTCCTTCTGGGCGTTACACACAACCGTTATCCCCACAAATCTAATATACCCTTATACTCTTCGAGTACCGGGTATAAAAATTGTGTATTCCCCAGATGAATTTTTAGTTTTCTCGTATCTTCACAATTGTGTATTCCACAGATTTTCGTTCTTTGTGTGGGTGGAAAGGGGCAGGGCGAAATTTTAAAACACGCTTGTAGTAGTGTAATAACAAAGGACACAAAATGGATACAAAATTTGGTTGCTCTAGCTTTAATAGTCTCTGAGATCTAGGCGCTAATGAAGACGGACGGACGGACGGACGGACAGACATGCATGGCTATATCGACTCGGCTATTGATGCTGATCTAGAATATATATGCCTTATGGGGTCGGAAACTCTTTCTTCTGAGCGTTACACACATCCACTATCACCACAAATCTAATATACCCCTATACTCTTCGAGTACCAGGTATAAAAAACATTTGTCAATGGCAACAGTAATTAGACAATGTAAAATTATCACCTGGGATGAATGAACTATGGCACGCAAACATTCTCTAGAGGCGTTGAACAGAATACTTAATGATATAAAAAACAACGAACATTTTTTTGACGGGACAATGTTACTCCTTTTACGGGATTCAGATAAACACTTCACGTCGTTCCACGCTCAACGTACGCAAATGAGATAAACACTTGCTTGAAACAGTACAGCAGCAAAGCAACAAGATGCGCGAAAAAATGATACAAGAATTAGCTGAAACATTTGCAAAATAATTACTAGGCGATGGAAAAGAACCTATAAAAAAAAATACAGGCTTTATAATATTGCCATTTTATTACACAGTAAAAACACAGTATGAAAATCATGCATGGCTGGCAGAATAAACCATTTTGACAGCAAAAAATATGAAAGTAAACGATATTTCGCCGATGGTTTTCAAATACAACTCTGAAAAAATGTCATTCACAACGAAAACAAGTAATTCACTACGAATATGTAAACAATGACCGACAAAAATAACTGATATTTTCCACAAAATGGCAACGAGGCCATTTTTCTATAGCAGATGCTGAATTTTCAGTTAGAGATTCTATAATTCCTTTGGGAAAAGAATGCGAATAAGAAAAAAAGAATCGAATGTTGGTTTAAACATCAAATCTAAATATATCTGCAGATAAATGCAGATCGCGCAGTTCAGGTTGCTCACTTGAATTAAACAGAACCAAGTTCTCATTTATGGAGCTGTTGTGTTTTTCCTCCAATATAGCCGACGCTTTGATCTGTTGTGCAAGGCTCGAATTATGATATATTGTCGTTGCAACTTTATGTAGAGCCGATGCTCACATACGCAAACCTATATCTGAATTAAATTATATATCTGGAATAAATTTGGAAGACTATCACGATGACAAAAAATTCCGTACCGCTTTTAAAACAAATAAATTATAGACTTGTACATAACATTTTACTTGGATTGCAATTTTCTAACAACCATCCACACTTTTCTTGGCAAACTTTAATTCAAATAATTAAGTATTGCGAAAAATTCTTCCTCATTGAGTTCAAATTTATTTGTCGAACGCCACCATCAATTTTTGCAATAATATTTGTTGCTGTTGAACTACAATCAAAGAATAATTACATTTTCCATATTTGTTGTTAAATTTTGACAAAATTAAGAGCACACATTTTTTGTTTGTTGTTGTCAATTATGTTTTCCATGGATGGTGGCCTGTGGGAATCGAGGATTCACATTCGTCAAAAAATCCCACCGTTACCCGTAAATGTGCTGCGTGTGAAAAGGCTATAAGAGAAAAGTCTAGACATTTGTGAGCTGAGTTGTAAATTTGAATACGAGCCTTATATGTAATTTTACAATACGGTACAATAATAGTTGTTGTTGATAGTTCGCTTCTCCGACACTCGCGCTGCTGGGGGCGGCTGATGCTTGCCTGATTGCTCCGACACTCGGTGTTGCTTGGAGCGACGAATGCTTTCCTGATTGCTTCGACGCTCGGTTGTGCTGGCTCCCTTCTTCTTCGAATGATGCTCTACTTTTGGGCTGAACTAAACTTAGCTCCGTTCCGTAGAATTGGAATTAAACTGTCAAAAATCTCCTATCCTACCAGTAGTCAAAATGCTTAAGACTCGGGGGCAAAGTCCTATCGACCAAGGTGACCCTCCAATCTGCAGGCGCCTCTGTCCAAGCAGCTCCCTCTTGGAGGTCCGTCAACTAGGGTGCTGCACGAATATGTCTGATAGTTCGTCCATCTCTGCGTCTCCTATCGGGAGAGACAAGCTCGAATCGTCCGACACGACTATCGGGGACTTGGAGCCGGAGGAAGTCCGTTCCTCAGTGCTGGGGGAAGCCTGTCCCTCGAGGTCAATGGCTGACTCTGTGCACCGTCTGCTACATCTGCGAACGTCTGCAAGAAAGCGTAGATGGCTGGCATTTGGTTCGCCGGTATGGCTCTGCGTGGGTCTGCCGCAACGGCGCGAGTGGAGGCCCACTGACTTGGTAATCCACTTGATGCGGCCTCCATGGCCTGTTGGGACCCGTAACGTTGGGACCTGTAACTGCCTGAAGGCTGGCAGCCTCTAGTGGGGCCAGGCGGATCGGTTTCGATGGAACGAGTGTGTGAGGATTGGAACTGCGCCACATTCGGCCATGGTTCTCCAGGTGCCAATCATGATCCGTAGGCAGGTGGGAGCGACGAGTTATCTCGTTCTCGCGTAGAAAGTGGTCCCGTTGGTGACAACACATTGGTCCTGCTCTGGTCTTGTCCGCCCTGAGTTGGGGCCATTACTGCCCGGCTTGAGGTTGCTCCTTGATTTGCGCGGCTCCTTAAAGAGGTGACGGCTTAGCGTAGTTACGTCGTGGTTCAAAGGAGCTTGTGGCCTTTCTTGTGCGAATCGTCCGTCAGGTCGAACGTCCTCTTCTTCCTCAGGTTCTACCTCAAGATTCTCCGGGGACGGACCTTCCTTCCAACCACAGCGGAAAATGCCAGTATAACGTGGCATCATTGGGGCATCATCCTCGTCCATCCGTCGTAGAAACCCCTCTTGAGTGTGGCCTTTGGAGGTGCTAAGTAGATCATCCGAAGCTTGTGGGATGACTACTCCTTGTGTGGGATGCGGTAGGCGGAACGATGTCTCTCCTGGTATTATAAGAGGCCGCGGTGTGATCTTCTGCCTCTGGGGAGCGGGAACCGTCGATGTGCTTTCTTCTCATGAGGCGGTGTACGTCTGTTGAGATAGGATCTTTGATGGTTAACCCTTGCCTATCTATTACTCTTCATGAGCCTTCATGACCTGCCTGAGCGGTGTAACTAGCTATGATAGATTTGGCCATAACTTATAGCATAAGGGGGTTGAAACGTAGTCTTACTGTGTGACATTTGACCCTTTCGGGGCGTGGACATTGTAGCAGCGTAATACCATAAGTGGCCCTCTTGAACTCTGCCGGTCACTCGGATGTCTTCTTTTCTGTTGGTTGCGGCTGGTTTCGGTGGTCACTTCTGCTTCTTCGTCAGGGTCCCCGGGTGGAATACTTTTAGATCGGCTAGGCTGGCGGTCTTCCTTTGTCGTCCCTGGTGCAACTGTAGCCGGATTTTATTGGGAGAGATAAATTTTATTTCGGAGTAAGGTTCTTCGTGGGCCAACTTGGCGGCAAAATTATCAGCTGCTTAAGACAGATGGTGTTGACGAAGTAGGACAAGTTCCCCATGCCAGGGTTTCCACTCGCGTCAGCGTAGGTTATAAGTTTTGCTCTGTTCCCGAGCCGCACGCTGAGTATTTTCTCGGACGATCTTAAAAGTCTCTTAAAGTTGGGTCACTTTGTCTTCGGGAGGTTCGGGCTCTTCTCCAGGTCCTGCAGTCACTTCTTCGTAGAGGGCTTCCGGTAGTCGGGGTTCACGACCTAACACCAGGAAACCTGGAAACTGAAATCTGTGGTGTCCGAAATAGTTCTGTTGATCGCCAGGCTTAGCTCCGGTAGCAAATCATCCCACGTTAGTGGATCTCCTTGGATGTACTGCCTGATCATCGTCTTTGTCGTTCGGTTCGCTCTCTCTGTGGGGTTCTGTTGAGGTGTGTACGGCGCCGTGTGCTCGAGTTCCATCCTCGCCAGCTTGCAAAAACTTTAGAAGGAACGACTGGTGAACTGTGTACCGTTGTCACATACAAATTTCCTTGGTATTCCGAACCTGCTCAGAATACGTTCCCGGAATGCCTTTTGCAGTTGAGCTGTGGTGGCTTTTCGTAGAGGTACGAGCTTCACCCACTTGCAGAACAAATCGAAGAATACCAGGAGAGTCGTGTTACTATGCTTCGAACGTGGAAATGGTCCTACAAAGTCCGCACACAGGATGTCGAACGGACCTTTGGCCCGGCGTGGTAAAGTCCTGGCCAATAATATCGTTGAGCCACCCGTGTCGCAGTTTTGCGGATCCCCAAGTGTCCTGCTGTCGGACGATCATGGCATTCCTGCAGCACGCGTCGCCGATGATCGATATCGACACATAATTTGCATTGCAGAGGGTCTTCTTCGGCTGAGTGATTCCCAAGTTGTCGGTAGATCTGACCGTTCTCGGTGGTGAATTCAGAACATTTATCGGGCTGTTCTTGGATCCGTTTGAGCATTCAACTCAATTAGTCGCACTTGGGGGTTCCTCTTGAGTTTGTTGCACTCCTTTTCTGTAGCTGAGTAGTTCTTTTCGGCCTTAAGGAGACGCCGACTCGCGTAAGCGATAACCCTTTGCTCATCTTGAATCTTTTAAGTGAGTACTGCTCCGAGGTCAAAAGCACTGTCATCCGTTGTAAGGTCTTCGAAGGCAGTCTGATGTTCTTCGGTCCAAATCTACTTCTTTTCTTTCTCCAGGAGGCTAGTCATTGGTCGAACCACCGTGAGAAAGTCCGAGACAAATCGTCGATACCACGAGGCCATCCCCAGACATCGCCTCAACTCCTTGAGTATGCTTGGTGGCGCCAGTCTTTGTACCGCCGCTACCTTGTCCGGGTCGGTGTGGATCCTCTGTTCGCCTTTTCTCTCCCGGCGGTCCCGCTGTGGTCCTGTGTAGAAGTGCTTGATCCGGCATAATCCGACGGTGTCGATGGCGTTGTCATGTTGGTGTGGGTCTGTGGTACGATGTCCGGATGGGTCAAAGTCGTTGGCGTGGGTCTGTTTGGTCTGGTGATGTCAGATCAGGTCAAAGTTGCGCGGTTCGTCCTCAAAAGGCACAGTCCGGGCCCGACGAGGAAGCAATATCGTAGGCGAGAGCGTGGATAAATGCTGTCGCTGTGCCAACTGAAGGTGATCCCGGTCACATTCGATTCTGGCTTGGATGCCATACAAAAAATCCAGACCCAATGTGACATCATCGAGTATGGTTGGTAGTATTAACAGGGACACTTCCGTTTCCCATTGATCGAGACGAACCTTCGTTACTATCGCATGCGTTACTTCTTCCTTTGTCCCATCTACCAGGCTGATCTGAGTTCGAACGTTTCGCGTTTTATTCTCCGTCTGCAACTCCTGCGCTATCCGTTGACTGATAAAGGATCGCGTTGCTACAGTGTCGAGAATAGCAGACAGAGATTTGCCCTCGATGGTCACTAGTGCCGCGTTCCTACCACGCCTACCAACTTAGTTGGTGCTTTACTCTTGGGGTTTCTGCGGCTGGGTCTCCGTCCGGGTCTCTGCCAGATGGAGATCGGATCCGTTTCCCGATCCGGACTGTCTGTAACAGTTTAGGGTACGAACCCCACGACGACCACACTCCCAGCAGAAACTCGTGTTGCCGGGTGAATATTTGGTATTCTGGCAGGAGGTTTTCCTACACGCGCTCTAGCTCCATTTCTGTGGTATACTGGGCTCTCTGCATTATCAATCGTAGGGCTATCAAGTAATCCCTAGATGCCTCTCCTGTTTTTTGGTAACGGTTCTTGATCGTGGAAACGTTTACCGGAACGCAACAATCATCTTAGTTTGTATAAACCCTGCAGAAGTATTGTATTCGAAGCGCGAATCCGGCGGAAGGATCATAGAGGCACTTGGTAAATCCTGTGGGAGGATCTACTGCTACTGCGCGAATCCTACGAAAGGATTTTAGTCATTACTTGAATACTGCGGAACGATCTTGGGCACTGATGAATCCTCCGGAAAGATTATCCTGATTGTTCTTGGTCGCTCGTGGTCCCGAACTTGGGTGAGTGTACTAGGCTTATGGTCCGCCTTATATTGCGAAACCGCGCCGTCGTCTGGGGCAGCGGAGCTTTTCCACTGAACCCGATCGCTGCTTCACTCCATCCCTCTCCCTCGCTTTCCTCCTACGCTGCGGTCCCAACGGTGACGTTGGGCCCGTTCGCTGCCGCGTCGACTGTCCGGCTCAACTCTTTATCACTCCAGGGCGTGTCGATCACGTGCTCTACACTGCTGTGCTGAGGATGCTGGGAAAGCCAGCCTCGACTGTACGTGAAAGGCAAGGCTCGTGTACGGTTTTTTCTGCCCAACAACAGCCTTACCTACTCTTTGTCCTACGCTGCTTGCTGAAGGCGGGCTACTACATACGAGCGTGCTCTGGGTGAAGATGACCATGGCACGTTGCTGTAGTGTGTAAGAGGAGCAGGGGCACCCCGAAGCGAAACCGAAAGACTGTCAATCTAATAGGAGGGGTAGGCTAGGTTACGTTAGGTTAGGTTCGGTGATATCGGCTGCCAGGCTCACTGGGAGCCCAGCACACTTAGGCCGTTTCCGGCCCGTTGTAGTACCGCAGGGAGTCTTTCCTATTTTCACATCGTGAGACCAAAATGTCAAAAGTTATCCCAGCCTGCAGCTCTTATAAAGTTAGCTATCTTTTTGGGACATATGGTGGATATTACCGAAATGTCTGATATATTCCTACATATCTATGGTTGGCCATGTTTGCCGAGTTATTCGACAACGTGGTACTGATTGCCACTTGTTGTCTATTAGTCGCTTATATTGCTCCTTTATTATGAGCCTACATGTGGCCCTCGGCATACGAGTATCCTCCTTATCTTGAGAAGGAGGATTGTAGTGCCAAGTCTGGCCAGCTCGTCTTCAATACAGTTGCCTTCGATGTCCCGGTGCCCGGGACCCATATAAGGCTGATAACAAATTGCTGAGCCATCTCGTGAAGAGATTTGCGGCAATCTGCAACGGTGGCCGAGTTTGCGGAGATCGCATTAAGCGATTTGATTGCAGCTTGGCTATCACTATAGATGTTTACGCAGGTTACCATGGCGGTAGTTTCCTGAAGGCAGTTTAGGGCCTCCTTGATTGCAATGACCTCCGCTTGGAAGACACTGCAGTGATCAGGAAGTCTAAAGGAGTGCTTAATGTTTAGCTGTTCGGAGTATATTCCTCCTCCGACCCTGTTGTTCAGCTTTGACCCATCTGTGAAGATGATTATGGCCCCTTCTGGGCCTGGGGGTCCCTCACTCCACTCTGTGAGGGATAATTACATCGAAAGAGGTGTCTGTGTATTCCCTTGGGACACAGTAGTCCGTTTTCATGGGGACGGAACTGCTGTTTAGTATTGAGGAGTGACCTGTGTGCTAAGATGCCCATTGGTCGGAGTCTCTCAGACGTATTGCTGCCATCTCTGCCCTTTCTTTTCCTGAAAGGGCAAGGCTTTGGAGCCATAGAACGGCATCTAGCGCATCGTTTGGAATGGTGCAAAGAGCTCCACTGATGCAAAGGACGGCTGTTCGTTGAACTTTGTCGAGTTGTCTGGTGATCCTCCTTTTTGATAAGGCCGGCCACCACACTGTAACTCCATAGAGTATTATTGGTCTTACTATAGCTAGATATATCCATTGGACTATACTTGGGTTTATGCCTCATTTCAAGCCAATAGCTTTTTTGCAAGTGTAGAGGGCTATCGTGGCCTTCTTCACTCTATCTTTGATGTTCAGGTTCCAATTTGTCTTTTTGTCAATTACCAGCCCTAAGTAACTGGCACTGTCGCTGAAGGAGAGCCTGCATCCGTTTAATATGGGGGGGTTTAGAGACGGAATCTTGTATTTATTTGTGAATAGCACAAGTTCCGTCTTTGAGGGACTCCAAGACCTCGCGATTCTGTCCATCTTGACAGTCTCGCGAGCTTTGCGGACATTAAGTCGCAGAGTGTTTGAGGGAATTTTCCCGAGAAGATAATTGCCACGTCGTTCGCGTATGCCACGACTTTACAGAAAGTGAAGTGCCGTTTCCGTGGATTTTCCTTTCCGGTAGGCATGCTGTGCGCCTGACAACAATTGAGAACTTATAGTTGTTCTCAATTGTAACCCGACGAGTCTCTCAAAAGTTTTTAGAAGGAAGGATGATAGACTGATTGGTCTAAAGTCCTTTGGTGTTGAGTGCGAGGCTTTACCTGCTTTAGGGATGAAAACTTTTTTTTGCCTTAAGCCAAGCGTGTGGTATTTTGCCCACTACTAGATACATTGCAGCCAATTGATGGCCGTGTCTCCGGCCTTTTGTAACTGGGCCGGAATGACCTGGTCCGGACCAGGCGATTTGAACGGATCGAAACTGTTTATGGCCCAGTTGATGTTCCGTTTTGAGAAGAGGTGACCGAACCGAGGTGACCGAACCGTCACTAGCGAGGTGAGTCGGATCACTGATAGAGCACCCTGGAAAATGAGCGTCGAGTAGAATGTTTAGGGACTCCTCACTGGAGTTAGTCCACGTACCATCACTTCTTTTTAGGTATCCCACCGAGGGGGCCGTTTTGGAAAGGATCTTGCATAGTCTTGCAGCCTCCGACGTTTCCTCGACTTCAGAGCGAAATTTTTGCCAAAAGTCCCTTTTTGCCTGTCAAATTTCTTTTTTTGTATAGGCCCAGACTAGTCTTGTAATCTGCACAATGTTCTTCCTCGTTAGCGCTTTTGACCCTGTTGAAGAGGGTCCTGCAGCTTTACCGTAAGATCTCTACATGTTTTGACCACCAGCGGGGTTTCTTTTTCCCCTTATGTTTGTTTAATGGGCATGCTGCCGTGAAGGCCGTGTTGCATGCTTTAGTGAACCTGTCCACTAGACGATTTAGGTCGTCTTCTGTGTTCAGGCATATTGGTGCTTTGGAGGGAAGTAGTCCCTCTATTACTGTGCTATATTTTTCCCAGTTGGTTTTCCTGGGGTTAACAAAGTCAGTAGGTTTCGGGCTCTCGAGAGTTAATATAGTCTCGATGTACCTGTGGTCTGAAAAGGAATGGTCCCCCAGAACTTTCCAGCTCTTAACTATGTCTGACAGTTTGTGAGACACTAATTTTAGGTCAATTACCTCTTGTCTATTCTTAATTATAAGCGTAGGATCATTGCCCCGATTGAAGATAAGAAGATTAGAGTTTAGGATGAAGCTGAAAAGTGACTCACCCCTTACATTTGTGTCCGAGCTCCCCCATTGGGTGTGGTGGGCGTTGGCGTCGCAGCCTATTATAAGGCCTATATCCGACCTTTCGCTATCTCTGGTGAGCTTGCGAGCTAGGTCACCGGGAGGATCGCTTTCCTCATGAGCCATCTAGGACGACATTAGCCTTATGTGTGATCCTTTGAGCTCAAGGCTTGCCGCCGTGTTGTCGCCATTGCTAAAGGTGTTGTAGCAGAAAGATATTTAAGTGCTTCCTTGCAAGAATGCAGGTTCGGATTTTACCTTCTTTCTGAGCTACAATAAGCTTGTGCTCTTTCGTCGCTAATCCACAGACCTTGTTTCCTACTACCCAAGGCTCTTGGATCAGGACTACATCTGCTCCGCTCACATCCAAGTGGAGTATAAGGGCAGCGGATGCTGCTTTACAGTGGTGGAGGTAGATTTGTAGGAGTCTTAGAGACATCGTCAGAGTTATCCACCACTGTGTTGTCGGCGTCCGAGTCGTCCTCGATGGTGTCGTCGCGACACATCGCCTCGAACTCGCGCATCAGAGTCGTGTCGGAGGAGTAGCCGTCATGGGCTGGCTCCAAGTCGTCATCGGGTACTTTTTGTTTTTGTTTTTTTTATTGTATTCCATATCTAGTCCCACGATTTGCAAAGAAGGGGCGGTCCGTCCGGCAGAGATTCACGTTGCCCGGATAAGGCATCATTAGAACAGGGGGCTGCCAAATCCCTGATGATCGTCTCTGAGCTCTCCGTTAACGACTGGGCTATTTTATTTTATATTATATATTTTATACCGGGCCCCCAGCCAGGCTGACTCTCGGCACGGGTCGAATAACACACTTAGTCCAGCCCGGTGTGAGATGAGTGTGGGGGTTGGGATGTGGGTAGGTTATGTGTAGGGATGGGGGTTGTGTGAGCTACTTAAACGAGGCGGCACCACAAGCGCATCGTCAGTGATGACCGCTTATTCGCAGCTGACCTACCTACAAAGGTAGGTCGTTCGCTATCCGCAACCTGCGACCCGTCCGTTGGCCCCAACTAGGCCCCAGCTAGGCCCCCTCTGAACCATCTCACATGCTCATCAGACCAGAACAGGAGGGGTAAGTTAGGGGAAGAATGGGTGCACGAAGCGTAGGTGGCTTTTACCCCACCTTTTTGCCGCTAACCAATTTCTCCACGCACTTGATTAAAAATCTTTATCCCGCGCACACAACCTCTCCGCATTGTGTCTCTTGATTGACTTCCCCTCGCAGCTTCTCCAAGCCTCTCTCCCTTTCTTTTAAATCTCGCCGTTGGCCCACTTGGGGGTGGCAATCGTTCCTCCTCACTTTTCCTCTCTTCCTCGACTCATCGATCCGTGCTCCAATGCTCGCTCTCTGCTTCATGTCACTCGATCCTCTCCCTTGGGCCTGGCTGTCACATCTTCTCCCTTTTCATCTGTTATCTCGTTATCACGGCCGATATTTGGGGGAGGGGTTCGCTTAGTGTCAGTAGAGGCACACCGCAAGGTGGTGTCCTATCCCCCCTTCTATGGAACATAGCAGTCAACAAGATTCTATGTGACCTGGAAGGGGGGGGCTGCAAAGTCGTGGCATACGCGGACGACGTAGCAATTATCTTTTCAGGCAAATACCCTCAAACACTCCGCGACTTAATGACCGCAAAGCTCGCGAGACTGTCAAGGTGGACAGAATCGCGGGGTCTTGGAGTTAATCCCTCAAAGACAGAACTTGTGCTATTTACAAGCAAATACAATATTCCGTCTCTAAACCCCCCCACATTAAACGGATGCAGGCTCTCCTTTAGCGACAGTGCCAATTACTTAGGGTTAGTAATCGACAAAAAGCTAAACTGGAACCTGAATATCAAAGACAGACCTCTACACTTGCAAAAAAGCTATTGGCTTAAAATGGGGCATGAACCCAAGTAAAGTCCAATGGATATACCAAGCCATAGTTAGACCGATAATTCTTTATGGAGTTACTGTATGGTGGCCGGCCTTATCAAAAAAGACGATCACCAAACAGCTCGACAAGGTTCAGCGAACAGCCGCCCTTTGCATCAGTGGAGCTCTTCGCACCACTCCAAACGATGCGCTAGATGCCATTCTGTGCCTCCAAAGCCTTGCCCTCGCAGGAAAAGAAAGGGCACAAATGGCAGCAATACGACTGAGAGACTCTGACCAATGGGCACCACAGCACACAGGTCACTCCTCAATACTAAACGGCAGTTCCGTCCCTACTAAAACGGACTACTGTGTTCCAAGGGAGTACACAGATACCCCCTTCGATGCAATTATCCCCCACAGAGACGAGTGGAGTGAGGGACCCCCAGGCCCAAAAGGGGCCCTAAACATCTTCACAGATGGATCAAAGCTGAACAATAGGGTCGGAGGAGGCATATACTCCGAACAGCTAAACATTAAGCACTGCTTTAGACTTCCTGATCACTGCAGTGTCTTCCAAGCGGAGGTCATTGCAATCAAGGAGGCCCTAAACTGCCTTCAGGAAACTACCGCCATGGTAACCTGCGTAAACATCTATAGTGATAGCCAAGCTGCAATCAAATCGCTTAATGCGATCTCCGCAAACTCGGCCACCGTTGCAGATTGCCGCAAATCTCTTCACGAGATGGCTCAGCAATTTGTTATTAGCCTTATATGGGTCCCGGGACATCGGGACATCGAAGGCAACTGTATTGCAGACGAGCTGGCCAGACTTGGCACTACAATCCCCCTTCTCCAAGACAAGGAGGATACTCGTATGCCGATGGCCACATGTAGGCTCATAATAAAGGAGCAATATAAGCAACTAACAGATAACAAGTGGCAATCAGTACCACGTTGTCGTATATCTCGGCAAACATGGCCGACCATAGATAAGAAGCGCACCCCTGAGCTATGCAGGCTCGGCAGACGAAGGTGCAGCGCAGTCATACGCTCCCTAACGGGGCACTGGTTAGTAGGTACCCATGCTAATAGACTGGGCGCCCCAAACAATGATTTTTGCCGTAGCTGTAGAGATGAAGAAGAGGATGAAACGGTGGAACACCTGTTCTGCTCTCGCCCAGCTCTCAGCAGAAGAAGGCTACAGCACTTGGGCTCGCCCTTCATTTCAGACATTTCGGTAATGTCCACCATATGTCCCAGAAAGATAGCTAACTTCATAAAAGCTGCAGGCTGGGACAACTGTTGACCTCGGGTCTCACAATGCGAGTAGGGGCAGATTCCCCCGCGGTATCACAACGGGCCGGAAACGGCCTAAGTGTGCTGGGCTCCCAGTGAGTCGGGCAGCCGCTGCAACCTAACCTAACCTAATGGGTTGACAGATTATTTATACAGTCATAAGCTGGCAGTCATAAATGATCTATTTTATGTAGTTTCCTCACTTATATTTAGAGATTGGTTTTGGTTGGTTTTACATCAATGAAAGACTCTTGTTCTTTATATACAATAATGTGTCCATGTTTGAACAAAGCTGTAAATTATCCAATTCAATGGATTTGTCAGGAAGTCCACCACACTGAACACGTTCAATTTGCATTAAATAAGCATCTTTATTACCGTTAAAAGGTTATAAGAAAGGACGCACCATGATTTTCACACGGACAATTAAACTTGTTATATTCTTGCGTGGACTAACCATCGAGGTTATATTCGTTCGATTCTCTTTGTAGAAGTCTGACGTGTTTTTGTTTTGCGCTCCGCTTATCTGCCTTTTATCTTTTATAAACAGCCGGTGTTTTTTGAATATACCAAAATAAACTTTAAATTGCCTGCTTGCTTAGAGCTTTTTCCTTAGACGCGAGTGCACGCCCTTTAATTGTGTTTTTAGACATAATTTAATTATTTTCCTGTGTCGGTAGTCATTGTGTTTTGTTGTTTCTTTTCGTAAGTACACACAGAATCAAAATCTGCCGCTCTCACCTAGTTGATCTGCTTTATTGCTTTTATCACTCTCTCCCTATTACCCAAACTAATCATAACTGTTCTTCCTCTCTCGCTCTCAATACGTTCTGTGTAGTAGCGCTCTCGCTCTCTCTCTCTCAACTGAAGCTGCAGTAACCGCTCTCCTCTCTTTCTTAGTGCGCTTTCATCGCTTATCTGGCACACTGGTCTGATATATATTTGTTTTGAAATTTTATATTTTTTATTTCTCATAATGGAATACACAGTTGTCTGTGCCAAGAAAACCTGCAAAAAGCAGATCACCCATGACCAGCCGAGTATCCCCTGCTGGCTATGCGATAGCGTAGTGCACGCTAAATGCGCCGGGTTCTCCGGTCTCGTGGGTGATGCCATCTCTAAAAGAAATGGCTTGCATTACAGCTGTGAGGCATGCCGTCCGGTTGAGGGGGAGATGGCAGCATTTATGAGGCAGACCCGGAAGGGCTTTAGGGAGCTGACCGTGGGCTTCAAAGAGCAGTACGATCGGCTCCTAGCCATGGAGTCTCAGTTCAGTGGTCTCAAACTATTGACTGAGTCTCCTAGGCGCAAAAAGGTCACTCCGCGGGATCTGCATGTGCCGACTGCCCCTCGACCGGCCGATGCTGACAAGCTGACTCCGACCACCCCAAAAGTGCAGCAGTTGATATCGTTCGCCACTCCAAAGGCAACGACAGCTGCTGGTGATGAAAATTCGGTAGCCGAATTTATCGCGTCGGAGAGCATGCAGCCAAGACCGTCTGTAGCGTCCGTGTCCGTAGTATCAAATTCATTAGCTGTCCCCGCAATTCCGACCCCACCAGTCAATATACGACCCGGACCACCGGGTATTACCATCACAGGTGATAGGCCTGTGGTGCCAAGATTGGTCGGGATCCCACCAAAGAGACAAGTTTTTGTCTCACGACTTGCCCCTGACTCCACAATTAAAGATGTGACGGCTTATATTCAAAGCCGCATACAAGCCGTTGATTTCAAGGTGGAAAAGTTCAACTTTTCTTATGCCAGGGAGATAGCTTCTTTTAAAATAAGTGTCTCCCAAACTCATTTTAGCACCATCTGTTCTGCCAAATTTTGGCCGGAGCATTTGGTGGTGAAGGAGTTTAAGGCAAAGAAGAAGACTAGGCCCCCAATAACTCTGCCAACTAACCAGACCAGTGCTCCTTTGTCATCTTCCCGCTCTACCTCCACCCGTCCAAAAAACTAACAAACTCTCTTTCAGTGACCTATCAGAATGTTCGAGGCTTGCGTAGTAAGCTCAGCATTCTTTTCCTGGATAGTGTCGCATTTGCATCCAACGTTATTGTGTTTACCGAAACCTGGTTAAAGCCGGACATTCTTAGTTCCGAAGTTTTGGCAGGTCGGTACACAACTTTTAGAAAGGATCGTTCGTCTCGACGTGCAGGAGGGGTTCTGATTGCTGTGGACTCAAACTTCACGTCGGAACTTTTCACAGTCCAGATCCAGCAGGAACTGGAATTTCTGTGTGTAAAACTGATTCTTCCCGCTTTCTCAGTTTTCATAACTTGTTCGTATATTCCACCTTCTTCGGATATCGCAATTTACGAGCAGCATTTGTCCGCCTTAACCGCTATCTCTTCCTCGCTATCTGACAAAGATCACATGATAGTTCTTGGTGACTTCAACTTGCCAGGAATTGTTTGGTCTTCGGCAAATGAGTCTAATAGCCTGGTACCCATGGCACGTCATGACTTTGTTGACGGCTTGATTGACCTGTCTCTGTCTCAAGTTAACCATGTTAAAAATTCCTTGGGTCGATTTCTTGATCTGTGCTTTGTAACGGATCCGACCGTAGCGTTGTTAACTCGAGTCCCCCCGCTCTCTATACCTGAAGATGCCTACCATCCTACTTTCGAAGTGTCGCTCGACCTAGGACGAACTGTACTAGATCGGTCGGGTAGACTACCCCAATGTGTCCGCTGCTTCCGTAAAGCCGAGTTTACGAAGCTTAATAACCTCATTAGGGATTTTGATTGGTCCGCTTTATATTTGTGCAGTGATGTTACGACAGGCACAAACATTTTCTATGATGCACTGGACTCACTTTTTGTCTCTTGTGTCCCACTTTCCTGTCCGATTAGATCAAGAAAACCCCCTTGGTTTACCAAGGAGTTATCTCATCTAAAAAACTTAAAATCAAGACTTTATAAAAAATTTCAAGAAGTTGGCTCTCCTTCTTCTCTCTCTCATTATGTAATAGCTCGGTCAAACTTTTCAGTTCTTAACGCTCAATGCTATCAGAATTACCTATCTCGATGCAGGATAAGTTTTTCTAAGGACCCCAAACAGTTCTACAGCTTTGTAAACAGTAAGCGTAGAACGTCCGCACACCCATCCTCGCTATCTTTCCGTAATACGTCGGCAGATAATGATCAGGCAATTGCCGATCTTTTTGCCCGTTTTTTCCAAACTACCTATTCGCAGGATGTTTACTCTGGTCAGCCGTATCCATACAGTTTACCGCGGTCGAACGGCATTTTCTGTCCCTTGCTAAATGAAAGCTCGTTGCTTCATGATCTACGAACAGTAAAGCCGGTGTTCTCACCGGGTCCGGACGGAGTTCCCGGCTGTGTACTCAGGTATTGTGCCGAGTCTCTGTGCGGGCCGTTGCTTAAACTGTTCAACCTATCTATAACTTCTTCATGCTTTCCCCCGATATGGAAGGAGTCTTTTATAATTCCTCTCCATAAGAAAGGTAGCAAGTCTGACGCAATGAACTATAGAGGTATATCTAAGTTATCCGCTATTCCTAAAGTGTTTGAGAAAATTTTAACTCCGCACCTGCAGCACCTATGCAGATCACTTATATCTCCAACTCAACATGGATTTATAAGGCGGAGATCAACCACTACAAATTTATTGGAGTTTACCTCCTTTATAATAAAAGGCTTTCAAGGTAATTTGCAGACGGATGTTGTTTACACCGATTTTAGTAAAGCGTTCGACTCTGTAAACCATTCTCTCCTAGCACAAAAGCTCGACCTTCTAGGGTTCCCGCCCAATCTCCTGAGATGGATCTCTAGCTACCTGTGTTCTAGGTCTCAAAGAGTCCTGTTCAAAAACTCCCTGTCCTCTCCAGTTATGGTGACTTCGGGTGTACCTCAGGGCAGCCATCTAGGCCCCTTACTCTTTACTCTCTTTATAAATGACCTACCTTCCGTATTAACATACTCTCGAGTACTAATGTATGCGGATGATGTTAAGCTCTGTGTCCAGTATAAGGACATTTCTTTCCAATCCAGGTTGCAATCCGATCTCGATAGATTTCAGTCTTGGTGTTGTGCAAATTTATTAAACCTTAACGCTTCAAAATGTAAAGTAATGACTTTTCATCGCTCCAGCGCCTTTCTGGTTCCTTACACCCTTTGTGGGGTTCTCTTGAGAGAATTACCCGGGTTGATGATCTTGGTGTTCTATTAGATCCCAAGTTAAAGTTTTCAGAACACATTTCTACCATGGTGAATAAGGCCATGGGCGTGCTTGGGTTTATAAAGAGGTGGTCAAAGGAATTTGACGACCCCTATATAACAAAGACTCTCTACACCTCTCTGGTTCGTCCGATTTTAGAATACGGCTCTTGTGTATGGTGCCCTCAGTACAACGTACACCAAGACCGTATAGAATCAGTTCAGAAAAACTTTTTACTTTTTGCTCTTCGCGGCCTCAGCTGGGATGCAAGTGTGACACTGCCGTCTTACTCTAATAGATTGCTCTTAATAAACCTTCCAACCTTAGCTAATCGTAGGAAAATGCTTGGCGTGATTTTTGTGCACAACTTGATCAAGGGTGATGTAGATAGCCCTGACCTGTTGAGCCGCATAAACTTCACGATTCCTATTAGAAGCACTAGGAACTATACACCGTTGTTTCTTCCGCTTTGTAGATCGAATTACTCCTTGCATGAACCATTTAGGGTCCTATGCTCGGATTATAATTCCCTCTACCATATTATATCTACCACTAACTCCCTTCCTAGTCTTAAATTACTGATACTCCTACATCTTTCCCGTAATTAGTAATTACTTTTCTTCTTTAGTTAGATTAGTTCTACTTTTCCTCGAACACTAGTCTAACACCTATCTTTCCTGCATGTCCGCGATCGGTTCGGTTTACGAGTCGCGCGTCATGCGGCAGCGCCCCTCGGTCGGTTGGGCGGGAGGTGGGCTGCGTTCTTGCCTGGGATCCGCGCGTAACAGCCATAGGCTGGTGTCGCTTGGGCCACTTGATGGTGCAGTCATTGCATATCAACGTCCTAAAGTTATAAAAAAAGTTATATATTACGGATTGACAAAACATATTGTACACTCAATTGCTCTTAGAAAATAAGATTGATAACCTCTGATCTGAATAAAATGATACAACTATAAAACAAAAACGAGGGGGAACGTTGTGTACTTTATACCCGGTACTCAGTCAGAATATGTTGGAAAAAAGGACCTATTACATTTTTGCCAAAAAAAATTAAAAAAAAATGAAGACCCCCATTCTGCAAATTTGTATATATTAAATTTTATCTGTTCCCATTTTGGTTTATATTTGTTATCTACATGTCTTCTCTACATTTGACATCTACATATTTGTTGGAAGCTGCCGAGCTTTTTCGGCAACTCTGACTCCACATTTACAAAAATTATACTCCGTTGTTGGGGTTTGGGGTTTGTGTTTATTTTCTATGTTTATTTTCAATATTAAAGGCCGTGGCCGTAAACTTCGTGGTTTTCAGTGTACAGTAGTGTATGTAGCAAATCAAAGAAACCGCTATAGCGCGGATAGACAATTTTGACGGCCGGTATGTAATGATGCTCGCTGCTGCGTTCGACGACGAATTTGACCGAAATGTACCCAAGTTGACCGACGCACTACAATATAAGCACTACGCACGGCGAACATGAGTGTGTGTGCGTATGCACCGAGAGCGTGAGAATAGATGAGCGACAATAACTTAAGAGATAACTAAGATTATGGGAATTCTTAAGAGCTACTGACAGCTGCTGCTCCGAACATACTCCCACCCGTTGAAAGACCAGGGCTTTTAACAGAATCCTTAACGGGAAGGACGCACAGCTTGTTGACAGCTCGACGAGTGGTTCCAGATGGTGTCCGCAGGATGGCAACTCGCACGGTCCCATCGGCTCCAGTGATGACCTCGATCACTCGTGCTAATGGCCACTTCAGTGGCGGCAAGTTTTCGTCCTTCATACAGACGACGTCATTGATTTGGATCGGAGGTTGTGGCGTGCGCCATTTGGCACGTTGTTGGAGCAGAGTCAAGTACTCCTCACTCCAACGCTTCCAAAAGATCTGCTGGGCACAGGTGACTCGTTGCCAACGATCGAGTCGATTGAAGTTGAGAGCCGTAACGTCTGGCTCGGGAAACTCCATCAGCGGACGACCAATTAAGAAATGTCCCGGTGTGAGGACGCCAAGATCTTCAGGGTTTTCTGAAATTGAAATAAGAGGACGAGAGTTGATTATCGCCTGGATTTGGCAGACCAATGTCCGCAGCTCGTCGAAGCCAAAGAGTGACGATCCCACGGAGCGATAGAAGTGCTGTTTGGCCATCTTCACTGCTGCCTCCCACAAGCCCCCGAAGTGAGGCGAGCGGGGCGGTATGAACTTCCAATCGAAGCCGTTGTTGAGGCAGTGATTATGGACTTCAGCGCGATGCTTCTCGCTCATGAATAGCCGACGAAGGTCATCCAACTCGTTCTTTGCGCCAACGAAATTGGTGGCATTGTCCGACCAAATGCATCGGGGAATGCCGCGAGTCGCGACGAAGCGTTTGAGGGCACTCAAGAAAGCTGCAGTTGATAAATCCTTCACCAATTCCAACCAGACTGCCTTTGTGGTAAAACAGATGAAAACGCTGATATAGCATTTCATGGGCGTTCGATTGCGCCCATCTGGCTTGTAGTAGAAGGGACCGCAATAGTCAATTCCAGTGACACTGAATGCAGGCGAATCCTGTATTCGATCCTTCGGTAGGTCAGCCATGATGTGTTCAGCAAGACGAGGTCGGGATCTGCAGCAGATGACGCATTTCCTCAAGGCACGAGCTACAGTCTTCAGGCCGCCGAGGGGCCAGAACTGTAAGCGAATTGCTCCAAGTAACGACTGCGGACCAGCATGGTGATGCTTCCGATGAAAATGTGTGATGATGGCAAACGTCAGTGGATGATCCCTGGGCAAAATGATTGGATGGCGTGCATCGAAGCCGAGAGTTGAGTGCCGCAGGCGACCACCAACACGTATTAGACCAAAGTCATCTATGAAAGGCGAAAGCGACGCGATACTGCTGGAAGACTGCACGCAGTTCCCTTTCTGCAGATTACGGTACTCAGGATACAGATGGGCCCGTTGAACGATGCGACATAACAAATGGGATCCCTTTCGAAGGTCGTCAGACGAGAGGTCCGGTGTCTTCGTCCGATTGATGAACTTCTGAACGTAGCCGAAGATGCGTAGCATGACTCCGAATGAGTTGATGTGCTTAAACGACAGCGAGATGTCGGCACGCTCAGATGACAGCAATACCCGGTGTCGAATTTCCGGAAGGTTGATTTCTGGCGAGCACCGTTCAGGCCAGCAACTTCGTTCGCCTTGCAAGAAGGTAGGTCCATTCATCCACAACCTAGAATGCAAGAGATCCTGCGGCGCTGCTCCCTTCGAAAGAATGTCAGCCGGGTTCATCTCAGTTGGCACATAGCGCCAATCCATGCCCCTCGTAAGTTGTTGAATTCCGGCGATTTTGTTGGAGACAAATACGTTGAACTTGGATGGCTCCTCTCGCAACCAAGACAGGACCACAGTGGAATCCGACCAACAATGGATTGGGCAGTCAAAAGTATCCATTTTCCTGATTTCGCGAAGTAAGTTTGCCAATAGAAACGCTGCGCATAGCTCAAGCTTGGGAACCGTAAGGGTTTTTAGTGGGGCAACCCTTGCCTTCGAACAAAGCAAGTGAACCTCAGCGGATGTATCTGTAAACGATCGAGCATAGATGCAAGCCCCATAGGCCTGGAGGCTGGCATCACAAAAGGCATGCAATTCAAACCTTGCCTTGGGTTGAAGTACATAGCGAGGAAATGTGGCGTGACCCACAGTGGCGAAATCCTTGCAAAACTCAGTCCAAGCCGAGTCCAACGACTGAGGAAGGCTCTCATCCCAATGCAGCTTGTCTCTCCACATGCGCTGCATGATGATTTTCGCTCTGGTCAGAGTAGGTCCGATCAATCCCATAGGGTCATAGCAGCGTGCAATGGTCGACAATACCGAACGCTTAGTGTGCTTGCCAACACCGATTTGTGGAGCAAATGTGAACAGAAAGCAGTCCTTATGGGGCTCCCAAATGAGCCCAAGCGCCTTTGTTACATCACTGCCATCATCCAGCTTCAGAAAGCTTTCCCTTTCGGCCTCTGGGACGGTACGAAGCACATCTAGAGAGTTGGAGCACCATTTCCGCAATTGAAAATTGCCTCGAGCAAGAAGATCCGTGGTTTGATGCATAATATCCAGTACGTCCTCGACCGAATTCCCTCCAGATATCATATCATCCACGTAGAAGTTCTGTAGAATGGTTTCCGACCCCAATGGATACGATGATGACTCATCCATGGCCAGCTGATGCATAGCTCGAATAGCTAAAAACGATGCCGGTTTAGTCCCATAGGTGACTGTGTTTAGCTTGAAGACCTGTATGTCATCGTAAAGAGAGTCCCGCCATAATATGCATTGGAGCATGGTGTCAGGCATTGAGACACGCACGCACCTATACATTTTACCGATATCACCTGTAAGTGCAATGGGAAATGTACGAAAACGAATGAGTGTGTGAAATAGTTTGGCTTGAATGGTGGGACCTGACATGAGCAGATCGTTTAGCGAAAGACCAGATGTGGTGGCTGCCGAGCCGTCGAATACGACCCTCAGCTTTGTGGTGGAGCTGTCCTCTTTGATGACGCAGTGATGTGGCAAGAAATATTTGCACTTGTGCCTGTCTTCGTTTGGCACCAGCGACATATGATTGAGGGACAGGTACTCCTTCATGAAATCCGAATATTTTGCGTAGAGAGCTGGATTACGCACGAATTTGCGCTCCATGTTTTCCAGACGCCGCTTTGCCTGCAAATAGGAGTCGCCCAAGGACTCCAGACTTCGCTTTAAAGGCAAGCGGACTGAGTATTCCCCGGAGGGTAAACGAGTGTGAGTGCTAACGAAATGCTCCTCGCAATGAAGCTCCTCCTTTGTTGCCCTAGCGATCGGCTCAAAGATGTGCTCCACTTCCCAAAATTGACGAACCAAGTCATCGAGCCGAGTGCTGTGATTGATGTCATCCGAAGATTGGGTTGCGATGAACGACGAGAGAATGGGGGTCGAGTGCCCGCCACCAGATAGAATCCATCCAAAATGGGTCTTCTGTAGCAATGGTAGTCCAGGCGCCAGCTGAATTTGTCCCACGCACAGCAGCTCGAAGAAGAGTCCGGCTCCGATGAGCAGATCAATCCGCTGCGGCTGGTAGAACGAAGGGTCAGCAAGCTGGATATGCGAAGGTATACGCCAATTAGCTGTGCTAATCGACGAGCGAGGTTGATGATCCGTGATCTTCTGGGCAACGACGGCTGTGATGCTAGTGGTGAACTCTGAAATCCGAGACTTCAGAACGAGATCCACCGAGATACCTTCTGTTGAGAAGCTAGCATCGCCTATGCCAGAGACTGCGGTGTGCGATTTAGTTTTTCGAAGTTTAAGATGATTAGCTAGACGACTTGTTACGAAATGTAGTTGAGATCCCGAGTCCAAAAGTGCACGACAAGGGACGAAAATTCCAGAGCTGTTTTTGACGAGAACGACGACAGTGGCTAATAACACAGCATCAGACGGACTTTGGGATATGAGGGCTTGCGGCATTGGGGGTGACAACGCAACCATGGCGGTATGGCTTGGCTGTGCTTGCGAGGCTTCATTCGGGGAAACGAATTGAACGGTCTCTGATAAACGACCGAAATGCAAAAGGGAATGGTGTTTCAATCGGCAGGTACGGCAGGGACCTGATCTACAATCCTTCACGTGATGGCCCCTTCGTAGGCAATTCACGCATAAGCCTAGCCTCCTTGATTCCTTGTGGCGCTCATCCGGCGATAGACCCTTAAAGCGCTCGCAATTTGCAATTGTATGGCTCGAGCCATCACAAAACGCACAAGAAACCGGAGCGGGAGCGCTCGATGCCACGAAAGCCTTTCTCTGCTTTGTACTCACGGTTTTCTCAGCCTTGCCAACCTGACCATCTTGCCCTTGCATGGCGTGTTGAATGCCCTCAAGAGTGCGACATCTGTTATCCAGAAATGTGGACAATTTCTCCCAGGATGGAAGGCCTTGAGACGACGAGACCTCTTCCCATTTGGCTTGCGTTGCTCTGTCCAAGTTCCGCCAAATTGCGTAGACGATTATAGCGTCTGCAATTTCCTCCTTTGATCCAAGCGCTTGCAACGCGCGAAGATGTGAGGTGGCGGAATCCACAAACGACCGCAATTTGCCCACTGATGAGTCGCCACGAGTCAGCCCAAATACCGCTCTGATGTGTGCCTGTAGGATGAGACGTTTGTTAGAAAATCTAGCCTTTAAAATGTCTAAAGCTGTGTGATAGTTATCCTCGGTCATCTCCAACGAACTGATGGTGTCCAGGGCCACTCCGCTCAAACAGGACCGCAAGTGCTGTAGCTTCTCGATAGAAGTAAGCTCCGCTTCACTATCGATGACCGCTGTGAACATAGAGTAGAAACTGGTCCACTCCGTATACTCTCCACTGAACTTGGGCAGCTGCAGTTGTGGCAGGCGCGATCGATTTGCCATATATATCAGGGATTGGGATTCGTTTGGATTCATGCGAAACGTCGAACAATGCGAGGGCTGAGAGCGCTTGCCCAACTCCCGCTGAAGAGCCGTCCTCAATGATAATAGAGACGAATCGAATTGCACAGGTATTTCACTGGACATTGATTCAAAATCCACTTCCTCCAAACTGGTGTGCGCCACAATAAAGTTAGCTTTCAGCTCCGTCAGTGATTCCAACATTCCTTTCAGGTCGTACTCATCCATTTGGCGCAGCTTTTCGAAATCCAATTGGGTGACGAGTCCCTGCAGTCTGTTGAAAATAGCCGTTGTTTTCAGCTTCAAAAAAGCGACCCGGATAGTAGCTGGATCAGCACTGGCCAACAATTCACCAGGCAAAGCGCCAGTCGACGGTGTGCCACCCGAGGCGGACCCGATACTTATATTGTCGGCACTCATTTTAACTGTGTAGAGTTTTAATGTTTTATTTTCCGCTAAACCTTTCACGCCGGCTGCGCAGATCTAACGTTGCGTACTTTATTGTTCTCAACGGCAACGAATGCCAGTAGAGGGATGCAACGATATACGAAAGCGAAGGCGAAAAAATGTATATGTATGCACTGCACCGGCACAGAGAGGTTAAAGCGCAGACCGATAATGCGACGAGGAGACGACCGAAACCAACAGTTATGAACAAGCGAGCGATCGAGAATTTACTCTGATTTCGAGTTCGAAATTCCAGAGAGAGGTCAATGCAGCCGCTCGCGAGCGCTGGCTGAAGCAACCGACGAAAGAAGAGACGAAAATATAACGGCTTAAACTCTATGCAGCCGGTCTCGACAGTGCGCTGGGCAGGCTGAAGCAGACGGTGAAAGAGAATGCGAAAACGAATAGCGGGCCGTTAGAACTGTCACGGTCGGCCACAACGACTTTTGGTTCGCTACTTTTTCGAAAAATGTTTATTTAAACCTTCGACACAAGTTTAACTATATGTTTGAACACTTTTTCCACACGATAAGCTCACGGGATCACGTCGGGGTCACCAAAATGTTGGAAGCTGCCGAGCTTTTTCGGCAACTCTGACTCCACATTTACAAAAATTATACTCCGTTGTTGGGGTTTGGGGTTTGTGTTTATTTTCTATGTTTATTTTCAATATTAAAGGCCGTGGCCGTAAACTTCGTGGTTTTCAGTGTACAGTAGTGTATGTAGCAAATCAAAGAAACCGCTATAGCGCGGATAGACAATTTTGACGGCCGGTATGTAATGATGCTCGCTGCTGCGTTCGACGACGAATTTGACCGAAATGTACCCAAGTTGACCGACGCACTACAATATAAGCACTACGCACGGCGAACATGAGTGTGTGTGCGTATGCACCGAGAGCGTGAGAATAGATGAGCGACAATAACTTATGAGATAACTAAGATTATGGGAATTCTTAAGAGCTACTGACAGCTGCTGCTCCGAACAATATTCGTCTTTACACATATACGGTTCCTGGAAGTCTGTGCGAGAAGGAGAGAGGGAATGAGTAAGCGCTTGAACGGCGTTGCGGAACCACTGGCCATAATATTGATCCGACCTAATCCAGATTCGGCAGCCTGGTAGATACAGTAATTTTCCATGATTCTGCGTTTTTGGTTTTCTCCTAATTAAAAATTTTGGTTGCTCTAGCTTTTATAGTCTCTGATATATAGGCGCTAATGAAGACGGACAGACGAACAGACGGACGGACAGACGGACAGACAGACATGGCTATATCGACTCGGCTATTGATGCTGATCAAGAATATATATACTTAACGGGGTCAGAAACGCTTTTTTCTAGGCGTTACACACATCCGTTATCACCACAAATCTAATATATCCCTATACTCTTCGAGTACCGGGCATAACGAGGGGGAACATTGTGAGCCACGGCCTTTGCTGCATTACTTTGTCAGTATATATGAATTGGTATACACGCTGAGGTCATAGTTCTTCGATAGCGCACTACAGGATTCACTTCTAATGAGGCAGCTGGAGCCAACGAATGGACAGCCAATCTGGCCAAAGCAGTGGAGGAGGCCTGCCAGGATGGCGTTCCGGTCACACCACGGACCGGTAACGACTCCTACTACATGCCAAGCTGGGCAGACCGCCGGTGGAGGCATCCTAATACAGACATATGTACATATCTGCCTCCTGGACTCGATAGGGAATGTATTCGTAATTATACTATATGTATAATTAAAAACTAATAAAGTAAACAAATTTTTTCTTTAATCCTGTATTACTAATCAATGACCTCATATAAATTAAAAATGTGTAAAAAAAATCAAAGTTCTATCACTTCATCCTCAGGTTCCGCATGAAGAATGTTGAAAATGTGTCATATCAAAATAGGTTTTTTTAAAGATAGTTTTTCTTTCGGTTTCGCTAAATACTAAGAGCTACTTTATAAACATTGGCAGGAACGACAAATAACAAACATGAATAGTAATTGCATATAATAGAAATAGTTTTCAAAAGCTTGCAACAGCATGTGATAGAACTGGAGTGTCTTATCGATTTGCTGCTTTTCTAGTAAACGCTGCTATGGTAGATATGAAAATGATTAGTTCCAGCAACTTATCTAATGTAATGGACCTAAGCAAGATTCCGCAAGATTTATTTATTTATTTATTCCGTCAACTTAACTTTAAACTAAACATTACTTAATAAATATTCCCTGAGCTCTTGCCCAAGCAAATCCTTCTTGGATCCCCAACTAAATCGAATGCTTGCCGGTAGGGAATTGAACATCCGCAGAGCCCTTAAGAATGGTTCGTTCCGCACATAATTAGTCCTAGCAGCCCATTCATTACATGGGACCAAGGGACGGAGATTCCTGGCTGGGACGTTAAAGTCGATCAAACTCATTAGGAATGGGCTGTCAACGCTACTATTTGTTAAATCATTAAGGAATAGCAGTCCTGCTATCGAGCGCCTATCTTCAAGGGTGCAGGTAGGCAGTAAGCAACACTGACTGGAGTAAGAAGGAATTGGGTCAGAAAAATGTAGTGGCTACAATGCAAATTTGAAGAATTTTTTCTGAAGCCGCTCAATTCTATTGACATGCACAGTGCCTGACCGGTTACAAATAAAGGAAGCATACTCTCACCTTGAGCGCAAAAATGCGGAATACAGTCTTGAGTACGGGTTCCTAAACTGTACGGTATTTCGCTTGACAAATCCGAACATTGCATACGACTTCGGCAGAATAAAATTTAAGTCATTAATAAATATGAATTTATAATCAAAAAGGACCCCCAGATCCATAATCTCCTTCAGTGGAGAGAGTAAGTCATTATTAATAACATATGAGCACAGAATGTTTAAGTTACATATACTATAACGAACAACGACATTTATTTAGATTTAGAGGCAAGTTGTTCAGCATACACCAATCACCGACTTTGTTCAATTCAGACTGATAGCTGTCAGTAATGGAATTCACCGGCATGTAGATTTTAAGGCCATCAGCATAAAGAAGATATTTAACAAGTTTTTTATTTTTTTTTAAATTTTTATTTGTAATCTGTCTAATTGAAGACAATAAAGAAATTATAATTACAAACTATAAACTATAAAATAACCGGATGGTTTGAGCTCCAATGAGCTCAATCCATATATTTACATTTTTACATATTTACATTATTTTGTTTTTATTTCTTATTCGTATTTATTTTATTTTATTATATATTTTCTTATTTATATGGAAAATCCAATACATGTATTCTCTTTAGTCTTCTGTGTTCATTGCTGTTGTCTAATAGACCTAATGCAAGACCATTGTCGTGATTGTGTAACTTATCCATATATTTAATTGCTCTTAATTATACCCGGTACTCGAAGAGTATAGGGGTATATTAGATTTGTGGTGATAACGGTTGTGTGTAACGTCCAGAAGGAAGCGTTTCCGACCCCATATAGCATATATATTCTTGATCAGCATCAACAGCCGAGTCGATATAGCCATGTCTGTCTGTCCGCCTTCATTAGCGCCTATATCTCAGAGACTATTAAAGCTAGAGCAACCAAATTTTGTACCGAGTCTTCTTTGTTATCACACTACTCCAAGTGAATTTCAAAATTTCGCCCCGCCCTTTTCCGCCCCCACAAAGAACGAAAGTCTGCGGCATACACAATTTTGAAGAAACGAGACAACTAAAAACGCAGAATCATAGATGATGACCATTTCTATCAGAGTGTTGAATCTGAATGAGATCGGATTTTTAATATAATATAGCCACAATAACGAAAACCATTTCGAAAGTCATCGTTCCCCCTCGCTCTCTCTCACACGCGACCCTGTCTGTTTTGCCTATTCGTCCAAATGAGCGCCTAGTTCTCAGAGACTATAAGAACTAGAGCAAGCAAACTTTTCATCCAAATTTCTGTGAAATCAAATCAGCACGAGTTTATTTCAAAATTTTGCCACGCCCCCTTCCGCCCCACAAAGGACGAAAATCTGTGGAATCCTCAATTTTTAAGGTACGAGAAAACGAAAAATGCATAATCATGGAAAATGACCGTGTCTAACAGATTGCCGAATCTGGATCAGGTCGGATCAATATTATGGCCAGAAGAAACAAATTAAATTTCAGTGGCTACGCAACGCCTGCCAAGAGCTTACTCATTCCCTCTCTCTTTCTCGCAAACACTTATACGTCTCGAATATGTATTTATATATGTACCTGTAGAAATGTAGTAGCAGATGTAAAAAGCATATGGGCATTTCTCTGATGTCGCACGGGACGTGCGTACGCATTTCAAGTTGTAAAAAAGTTAAAGAAAACCGATTTTCAAAATTGTTTTACCGTTATGATTCGCCACTTGACTAGCTCTATAGCTGGTGCTAAGGGCTATTTTGGGCTACTGTTCGTTTTCGAGATATTTGCAAAAAACCATGGTATTCGCACGGGACAAATATAGAAGTGGTTTTTCGCGGCGACCAATTCAAACTCAGATTTCAGCGTAAGTTGAGGCGATATATTTATGCGAATATCTGATTAATGTTCTGCATTGATGACTCTTTAAAATGGTTATAATTTGAAGCATATATGGCTTGTAGTTTTTTTTTAATTCAATTTAAACCTCTTTCGCACGGGACATGTCGCACGGGACAAAAATTTCTTGGCTTTATAAATGTTACAAAAATTTCGTTAACCGATATTGAGAAAATTTTCTGGGATTTTTTTAGATAGTTCAATATGTAAGGGAGACTTTGAGGAAAAACTTTTATCAGGAATCATCTTTCTTATAGGCGAAAAAAATAATGGAAAACATGACAAAAAAAATACCAAAAAACTTAACTTTTGCTATTTTTAATAGGTTTTCAGATCAAAGTTAATGAAATTATATGTCAATTTATTCAATTGGCGGATTATCAATATCTTTTAAAAATAAAATCCCGAGAAAACTATATTCAAATGCGTTTTTATTGAATTTTAATTTTTTGGCCTCGGTCGACCTCGTCAGAGAAATGCCCATATGTAAACAAAAATTTTTAGAAATATTCTTTTTTGCCCAAAATTTAATTTGTTTCTTTTGCGAACATATAATAAATAGCGTAAATCGTAAGCTCATATATGTATGTATATACTGACTGAGTACCGGGTATAAAGTAGAGCCGCGGCCTTTGCCGCGGCTTCCAACGTTCCCCCTCGTTTTATTTCTTCTTTAATTGTAAGTAATTTTAGGTCTTTGTGGATGTCGTAGTTGGTCATGTACCAAGGAGCACCAGTTATCATTCTGAGTGTTTTAGATTGGTACCTTTGTATAATTTCTATGTTTGAATTACTGGCTGTACCCCATAGTTGCATTGCGTACGTCCACACTGGCTTGAGTATAGCCTTATAGAGCCGTAATTTGTTCTGAATGCTCAGTTGAGAGCGTGGTCCCAGTAGCCAATACTTTTTTTTCGTCTTTATCCTGAGATTATGTTTTTTTGACTTTATGTGCTGCTTCCAAGTGAGTCGGCGGTCCAAGTGAACAGCCAGGTATTTTACAGTTTCGCTTACTGGGATGGTAGTTCCATTTAGCGTCACTGGCAGACAATTTCCTCGTCTTAAGGAAAATGTGACTTGTACCGATTTTTCGGCGTTCACTACTATTCTCCATTTGTTCAGCCAGGTTTCAATCAGCCGCAGTTCTTCTTGTATTAGGCTCGATGCAACAAGTGCAGTGTTACTTGTTGCAATAACTGCAGTGTCGTTCGCATATGTAGCAATCTCAACATTAGCCATTGTTGGCAGGTCGGCTGTAAATATTGTATATAGGACTGGACCTAATACACTCCCTTGTGGGACACCAGCAGTAATGTTGCATATCTTTGAGGACTCATGCTGATAAACATAAAAAGTTCTTTGAGCTAAGTAAGATTTCATCAACAGGAAGTATGGTGCAGGTAACCACATCTTTATTTTGTATAGAAGTCCTTCGTTCCATACTTTGTCGAATGCCTGTTTGATATCGAGGAATACTCCTGTGCAATATTTTTTTGTATTCCAGTGCTGTGCAGATTTCGCGGACGATGCGGTGACATTGTTCAGTCGTACTATGTCCTCTTCTGAACCCAAACTGATGTTCCGGTATGATTGAAAGTTCATCCAGTACAGGTAACATTCTTCTTAAAAGTATTCTTTCAAATACTTTAGAGAATGTTACCAGCAGACTAATGGGACGATATGACGAAGTGCAAGATTCCGGCTTGTTAGGCTTGGCAATCATAATTACTTCTGCACATTTCCACTGTCTTGGGAAGTATTCCAATCTTAGCATAGCATTGTATATGTATGTAAGTAATCGGATGAATTTTGGCGGAAGATGTCTAATGGTATTTGCAAAAATTTTGTCGTATCCAGGATATTTTCTTTTATTTAGCTTTTTTATTTCCTCCTCTACTTCTTTAACGGTAGTAGAGGATATCGGGAGGCTCATCTGACACGGAGTGTCTAGAAAGCGTTGTACCTCAGCGACTGTGTTAGGATCTTCTTCCAGGTTTGGCTTAAACACCGAGCTTAGATGTTCAGCAAATGCCTCTGCCTTTCTGTATATTACTTCTACAGTGCTGACCCCTGCTATCAGTAATTGTGCCTTCTCTCTTTTTAGGTCTCTTCAGGTATCTTGTCGCTTTCCAGAGACTATAATCAAGGTCATTTGTGTTTGGATCAAGATTTTTTAGATACTCTGCTGTGGATTCGTTTTTTATTTCCCATAGTAATTTGTTTAATTCCTTGGCAAAATTCCTTTGTTAAATTTGCGCTTGTCCGATGGGCTACGTGTTTTTTGCTTTCCTTTGTTAGCTATTTGTTCTCTCAGTTTGCAGTGGTAGAAAAGTTTGTCTGTTTGGATTATCCTGACTTTGTTGTGGTGTGTACAAATGAGCTGCAGTGTGAATTTGAGAAGTCAATGTTTCTATAGCTAAATCAACTTCGTCTCCTGTTCGTAGTGACATGTCGAGGTTCGTCGTATTTTCAAGCCAGTTTATAAATGCGTTTTTGTTTGTCTTGGTATTAATTAATCTGTAAGGTTGTTGCTTGAATGAGACAGTGCATCCGTATGTAAAAATTATTGCCGAGTGATCAGAAGTCGTTTCGAAGTCAAAATTTTCCTCTACTTTAAAATTAATTTGAGGTAATCCAGCATAAACAATAAAATCCAACAAATCCGGTACCTTCCGTGGATCAGTTGGCCAGTAAGTTGGTTTGCCGGTAGATAAGGTTGCATAATTATTGTTAGTTATACATTTATAAAGTTCAGCTCCTTTTGGGTTTACCAATCTTGACCCCCACCAAGGGTGCTTAGCATTTGTAGTCACCCCCCGCAATAAAGCATCTACCAAGTTTTTGAAAAAGCGAGCTATAAATATCTGCCTTACAGGGATATTTTGGAGGTAGGTACACAGCGGCAACAGAGATGTTCATGTGCATGCATTGTAATTTAATTGCAGCAACTTGCATATTATTTGTACTTATAATGTCTAATATTTGGTATTTTAATGTTCTTTTAACAACAACTGCACTACCTCCTTGTGCTCTGCCAGATAGATGATTAGCATTAATGATGTCATAACCATTAATAGCAAAGTAATTTTTGTTTGTAAAAATGGGTCTCAGAGATAAGTAGTATGTCAATGTTGTTTATTTTGCTAAAAAGTATTATTTCATTACGATGGTTAGGAAGCCCATTGGCATTCCATATAGCTATTCGCAGGTCTATTTGCATAGTTTATTGACCAACAGCATTATCATGTGAGAAGATTGGTGGTTAACTCAGATTGCTTTCACTAATAGTTCTTCAATTCTGTGTAATGCAGATTTTCTTCGGACGTTTTTTGGCCTTGCAGTACTTGCGCATAACTTGGTTGATTTGGAGTACCTATATATTATTGTGGTTTGGCAATGTCTGATAATTTGGTGTTGGCTTCGGCAGATCACGAGTAGGAAATGTGGCTGATGATGCATTTGTCTTGTTCTTATTGATACTCTGGTATACTCTGCAGCCTTTATAGCTAGCAGCATGGAGTACCATGACACTTAGCACAGGTGGCTGGATCTTGGGTTGCCTTTAGACAAATCGTACTTAAATGATTACCGGCGCACTTGACACACTTAAACCTTTTGTTGCAGTAAGCTTTGGTGTGCCCGAATTCTTGACATCTGTAGCACTGCACCATGTCACTTACCTTCTTGGGTGGCCATAGCCAATACATTTTTTTCGTCTTTATGCTGAGATGATGTTTTTTTGACTTTATGTGCTGCTTCCAAGTGAGTCGGCGGTCCAAGTGAACAGCCAGGTATTTTACAGTTTCGCTTACTGGGATGGTAGTTCCATTTAGCGTCACTGGCAGACAATTTCCTCGTCTTAAGGAAAATGTGACTTGTACCGATTTTTCGGCGTTCACTACTATTTCTCCATTTGTTTCAGCCAGGTTTCAATCAGCCGCAGTTCTTCTTGTATTAGGCTCGATGCAAACAAGTGCCAGTGTTACTTGTTGCAATAACTGCAGTGTCGTTCGCATATGTAGCAATCTCAACATTAGCCATTGTTGGCAGGTCGGCTGTAAATATTGTATATAGACTGACCTAATACACTCCCTTGTGGGACACCAGCAGTAATGTTGCATATCTTGAGGACTCATGCTGATAAACATAAAAAGTTCTTTGAGCTAAGTAAGATTTCATCAACAGGAAGTATGGTGCAGGTAACCACATCTTTATTTTTGTATAGAAGTCCTTCGTTCCATACTTTGTCGAATGCCTGTTTGATATCGAGGAATACTTCCTGTGCAATATTTTTTGTATTCAGTGCTGTGCAGATTTCGCGGACGATTGCCGGTGACATTGTTCAGTCGTACTATGTCCTCTTCTGAACCCAAACTTGATGTTCCGGTATGATTGAAAGTTCATCCAGTACAGGTAACATTCTTCTTAAAAGTATTTCTTTCAAATACTTTAGAGAATGTTACCAGCAGACTAATGGGACGATATGACGAAGTGCAAGATTCCGGCTTGTTAGGCTTGGCAATCATAATTACTTCTGCACATTTCCACTGTCTTGGGAAGTATTCCAATCTTAGCATAGCATTGTATATGTATGTAAGTAATCGGATGAATTTTGGCGGAAGATGTCTAATGGTATTTGCAAAAAATTTTGTCGTATCCAGGATATTTTCTTTTATTTAGCTTTTTTATTTCCTCCTCTACTTCTTTAACGGTAGTAGAGGATATCGGGAGGCTCATCTGACACGGAAGTGTCTAGAAAGCGTTGTACCTCAGCGACTGTGTTAGGATCTTCTTCCAGGTTTGGCTTAAACACCGAGCTTAGATGTTCAGCAAATGGCTCTGCCTTCTGTATATTACTTCTACAGTGCTGACCCCTGCTATCAGTAATTGTGCCTTCTTCTCTTTTAGGTCTCTTCAGGTATCTTGTCGCTTTCCAGAGACTATAATCAAGGTCATTTGTGTTTGGATCAAGATTTTTTAGATACTCTGCTGTGGATTCGTTTTTTATTTCCCATAGTAATTTGTTTAATTCCTTGGCAAAATTCCTTTGTTAATTTGCGCTTGTCCGATGGGCTACGTGTTTTTTGCTTTCCTTTGTTAGCTATTTGTTCTCTCAGTTGCAGTGGTAGAAAAGTTTGTCTGTTTGGATTATTCCTGACTTTGTTGTGTTGTGTACAAATGAGCTGCAGTGTGAATTTGAGAAGTCAATGTTTCTATAGCTAAATCAACTTCGTCTCCTGTTCGTAGTGACATGTCGAGGTTCGTCGTATTTTCAAGCCAGTTTTTAAATGCGTTTTTGTTTGTCTTGGTATTAATTAATCTGTAAGGTTGTTTCTTGAATGAGACAGTGCATCCGTATGTAAAAATTATTGCCGAGTGATCAGAAGTCGTTTCGAACTCAAAATTTTCCTCTACTTTAAAATTAATTTGAGGTAATCCAGCATAAACAATAAAATCCAACAAATCCGGTACCTTCCGTGGATCAGTTGGCCAGTAAGTTGGTTTGCCGGTAGATAAGGTTGCATAATTATTGTTAGTTATACATTTATAAAGTTCAGCTCCTTTTGGTTTACCAAATCTTGACCCCCACCCAAGGGTGCTTAGCATTGTAGTCACCCCCGCAATAAAGCATCTACCAAGTTTTTGAAAAAGCGAGCTATAAATATCTACCTTACAGGGATATTTTGGAGGTAGGTACACAGCGGCAACAGAGATGTTCATGTGCATGCATTGTAATTTAATTGCAGCAACTTGCATATTATTTGTACTAATAATGTCTAATATTTGGTATTTTAATGTTCTTTTAACAACAACTGCACTACCTCCTTGTGCTCTGCCAGATAGATGATTAGCATTAATGATGTCATAACCATTAATAGCAAAGTAATTTTTGTTTGTAAAATGGGTCTCAGAGATAAGTAGTATGTCAATGTTGTTTTTTGCTAAAAAGTATTATTTCATTACGTTGGTTAGGAAGCCCATTGGCATTCCATATAGCTATTCGCAGGTCTATTTGCATAGTTATTGACCAACAGCATTATCATGTTGAGAAGATTGGTGGTTAACTCAGATTGCTTCACTAATAGTTCTTCAATTCTGTGTAATGCAGATTTTTCTTCGGACGTTTTTTGGCTTTGCAGTACTTGCGCATAACTTGGTTGATTTGAGT